>CM028129.1:1068177500-1078177500 GCA_016271365.2 Neoceratodus forsteri | reverse complement strand
CTCCTAGAACCATGACCGGAGGGGAAAGGAATTGAAAAAAAAAGTATATGAAAGGAATAAACAAGACAGGTTCAGAGGGGCTGTTCAATGTAAGGGATGGGAGGGACACCAAGGGCCATGATATGAGACTGGAGGGAGGAAGATTCAGGAGGGAGATGAGGAGACACGTTTTTACAGAGAAGGTGATAGCTGGGTGGAATGCATTACCTGCAGAAGTGGTATTCAGTAGAACAGTGGATTGCTTCAAAAAGGGCTGGGACAGGGCAAGGGGGGTCAATGGAGGGAAGGGTGGGAGGAGGGCAGCTGTAGAATAAGGGTGCTAGCTGCACATTCGAAAGCAGACTTGATAGACCTCTAGGCCTTTATCTGTGGACAGTTTTTCATGTTCGCATGTTTGTACATATATGCATATATATATTCCAGTATAAATAGCAGTGCACTGTCTACACACATTTTTACAGATTAAAAAAAAGACATCAAGGGCCATTTTTTCTTTCAGGCTCCAAGGGACATAGGAGGGTGGGGTTGGGGGGTTGCCACTAGACATCTTATTTAAATCAGCATTGACACACATAAGGCTGAAACTGATCTAAATAGTGGGGGAATGTAGACTAACAATTTTTGCACTAATCACTGAGCCACCTAACTGCACTTTCTCATTGTTGTGATACACACACACTGACTAATGCATATCACGTATTTGCACATATATGTTCCAGTATAACATAGCAGTATACTATCTACTGTACACACATGTTTACAGATTACAAAAAGACACTTAGGGGCCGTTTTCTTCTGTTCAGGCTCCAATGAACATCAGAGGGTTGCTATTAGACATCTCATTTAAATCAGCAATTACATGCTTAAGGCTGAAACTGATCTAGATAGAGGAATGTAGACTAACAATTTTTGCAATAACCAATGAGCCACCTAACTGTATTTGGGATAACATTGGATTAGAAATAAGGGACCTAACCTACAATACATGTGCACATCCCATGCAGCTAAACTAGAAGCACACGATTACAGAGAACACATAATTGGTTTACTCAAAGAGTGGTCCATGAATGGAACAAGCTACCATTAAATGTGGTGGCCAGTGAAAGTACTAATGTATTTAAAAACAGATTAGATAAACATTATAGGATGGGAGAGGGAAAGCCGAAATAAAAACATTTAAAAAACTAATAAGACAAGCTTACAGGATGAGATTCTATTAGCTCTGTATACTTCCTGTGATTTTCTAATTGTGATACACACACTCACACTGACTAATATATATATACATACAGTATATGCATATATATTCCAGTATAGCATAGCAGTGCACTGTCTACTCACACACACACACACACACACACACACACACACACACACACACACACATATACAGCATTGCCCCCCCACACGCACACACAAACACACAACACACATACACTGCCTTATATGGCATTTATTTACTTATACATCTAACCCTAACATCTACTGTATTTATGATAAGCACTGTGGTTTGCAGAAACTCATTGTACTAATCTATGGCATGACTGGGTAACTAAGGTAGAGGACCAGGGAGGTGCATTGGATGTGGCCCACCTGGACTTTACTGGGGACATTGCAGAGGGACTGGAGGGGAAGGTATGGCTCTTCGCAGATGATACAAAGGTATGCAATTGTGTGGACATGCCGGAGGTGGAGGGGGTTGAAAGAATTAGGGAAGACCTTTAAAAACTGGAGAAATGGTTTGAGAAAAGGCAGCTTGGATTCAATGCAAAGAAGTGCAGCATCAGTGCAGGAGTGATAGTAAAATATGTTTTTTATAGACTTTGTCTTGATGGTAATATGAAAAAAATACATAGCGGAGCTACAGTTATATTGTATTAACGGAAGAGAGAAAATCATATAGATCAGATATTAAGTTTTCAGTGCAGCACGAAGTTATAGACAAATCGTTTAAATAGTGCAAACTTGAATATTCACAAATAATATTGACAAATGAACACAATTACAGACAGAAATATGTGTACACTGTGCCAGCATTGAAAATGCAATTGAAGTGTTCCTTTCAGTTCTCTAGTCTTACAGACATCAAAACTGTGATGTTTTATGACCTCGTATATCTACATAGTATTTCTTTTGTGGCTTTTGACCTTCAGACTGCCACATCTTATCTCTAGAACAGTGCTTCCCAGCTAATTATATGGAACATATAACATGGAAGAGACTGCCAGAATGGGTGGTGAAGGTAGATACAGCAGACAACTTCAAAAGAGCCTGGGATACATACATTTGCCTAACTGGCAGGGGGCAGGCTGGGAATGGAGGGAGGGGGTCTTCCTAGAATGAGGGTTTCTAGCAGACTGGAAGGGCTGTGGGGTCCTTTTCTGCTGACAGAGTTTTATGATTCTGTGATTATTTCTCTAAAACTTTGGCATTCATCAGCTGGCTCAGTGGTGTTGAGGGCTGAGGCGCTGGATGCCTTACCTCGCACCACGCCAGTGACCTGTATTCTGGAATGAGCACAGGCTACTGGGGGTCAGCAAGGGAGGAGAAGGATTGAGCATCCGAGGGACTGCTCTCCTTCTCAGGCAGCGGGGGTGTCAGTGGTTGGTTCCTGATTGGCCCCTAGCAGAAGCTGGGGACAGCACATCAATGCTGCAGAAAGGGGTCCGGGATGTGGCAAACACTTGGAGGGAGCATGTGCGGACATGCGTGCGCTCCCTTCACTAGCATCATTGCATGCCACATCTACAGGGGGTGAAGAAAAGTGGAAAATGGCTCCTGATCGGGCAGCATGAGCTTCTGACCTCCGCAGCCCAACTCTGAATGGCACCTGCTCATCTGGATCTGTACAAGGTGGATTGAGCTTAAGGGGCTCCTCACCACCCCGTCAGGGGTGGGGCAAGCCATGGGGGAATAGAGGAGGTGGCCTGATGTCAAGGTGAGGGCCAGGAGGTTGGTCGAGATATACAGCCGACCAGGAGCCAAGGAGTAGAAACAGCTAAAAACAAACAAAAAAAAAACCTCTGACATTCATGTATAGAATGAAACTTTTATTTTGGTTTTCTTGATAAGGCCTGCTATGAAGTCACCTATTTTGTGCATCTCAGTGCAACACAGGCAAGAGGGAAAGGTTAAAAAGAGAGGGAGATATCAACCTTAATTACAGTTGAAAGGCTGATTAAATTGATATGTTTATGAGCTAAATAGTGCTTTCAAGACTGCTCAGCTCAATTCAATTAGTGCAGTGATTCTACAAAACCTCCAATATTGCCTAGTCCATTGAGTATCTGAAGAGCTCCTTTTCTCTACTGTCATAGTAAGATGTCTGCAGGACTATGCCTACTGCAGCCGTAAAAAAGGAAAAAAAGGCAAAATATTTTAACCAGGCAAGGGCCTAAGCAACACAAAGGTCAGGGCTGACAGAAAAACTGAATAAATGTCATACTCTCAAAAAACAGAGAAAGGCTCAAGATAGTTCTAATCTGCAATGCAGACGCAAGTCACCCACCACTCTCCCCCACTTCCCCTTTGACCTGGGGTCTGCCCTTACTGCTTGACCTTGCAGAAATTGTAACCAGACTGTAGTTTATTGATCACTGTCTTTTGATGCTGTAACTATTGTTGTTTACTGCTCGCTGTCTGACTCAGGCTGGATCTCTCCACCCTTGAATTTTGTTACTTGTCCTCTTTTTGACATTCTAATATTGCTTTGTTTTTCTTCTACTTTTGTCTTTCTTTTACCGTTATTTCATTTTTGATGTGGAGCCTTTGCAAAGGAGTCCTTGACTCAAAGGTTGTAATTCCTATTCTTTCAATAAATAAAGACATAAATAATGGGGAGGCAAGCTGTATAAGGGTACAAAAACAATCCTAATGGTTATAATAGCCCACTAGTCTATTATTGAGACTAACAAGTCTCTTACACAGAGTGCAAATAGGAACTCTATATACCACCTTCCTGATTGAGGAGTGAGAGTTGGTCCATCCGGTACCTCAATATGATCTTTTTCAGACAGGCAGCAATTAAGGCCAATTAAGAGCCTGTGTATTCTCCAATAATACACATTTCAGGGTGAAAAGCATCATTGAGGCAAAGAAGGGGATCTAAACTGGCTTTAATAGTTGCCTAGAAGGATTGTACTAAAGGACATTGCCATAATATGTGCAGTAAAGTACCTGTAGCTGTTCCACGCTCCGTACAGTGGTCTCATTGAAGTCAGTGCCTACAATTCAGCATGATGGTGTGTAATACATATTGTGTAGGATTTTCACCTACATCAATCTATATACATCAAATTAAAAGTATTGACATAATCCCCCTCCATATCTTGAGACAGTCATATTCCCCATGCTGCTTATGGAGTGCTTGTGCCCAGTAAAAACAAACCCATCTACCTTGTCTTTAATAAGATCATGGAGTTGATTTTTTGTTCTCTTTCTGTCCACAGCTGCTCTCCCCAGATTAACGCAGCACCGGGTTGTGAGGGCTCTACTCCCTCCTTTGCCCTCCCCACTCAAACACCTTAGCAGCTGCATGACACAACTGGATACTGGACAAAAGGTATAACAACCTGCTTGGTGTAGAGCACTGTGCTTCGAGTGGCACTGCTTACCTCTTCCCAACCACCCTCCCCAGCCACCATCCCAACCTAAACTCGCATTCCTCTTATAGGGAAAGGCTCATGTGTGATTCAATCAGCTCACTTCCACACCCCTCCCTGGATCTGACTTAGTTCAGCCATCTCTCACCCCATCACCACCCCCACTTGTTATTGTCTGCTTACATCAGTCATTTAATCTAATTTAGTAACTCCACCCCCATTCAGCTAACAGTCCACTTCCTGCTGCTCTATCCACTACTGCCTCTCTTTTGCTGATGTCTTGTTTCATTGCTGCTTCTCTTCAGTTAGCAACTGACAGCATCCTCCCCCTTCCCTGGTCTCTGCTTCCTCCCACCCTACCATGTCCCTTTCTTCCCTTGGTTTTCTCCTTCTCATCGCCTTCACCTCACTCCCCCCTTCCTCCCTCCCTTCCCCCCTTCTGTATTTCATCCACATATCACCTAACTGCAGTCTATATCCCAAGCACACTTTCACACCACCCGTGGATCCCAGGGGCATTAGTTCTTCCCTTCTCCTGCACCCACACTGTGCTCCTCACTCCTTACCCCCCACCCTTTCCACAGCGCCCTGTTGACCCACTCATGCAAAATCATTATTAAGAAAGAAACTAAACTCCTTCCCCCTGCATATGATCACCCTGTTGCTGTTGATAGCAGGTGACATACAACCTAACCCAGGCCCATCCCTTCCTTCCCACCTCCACCTCTGGTGTGGGTTAAAGGTCACTCACTTAAACATAAGAAGCCTTCTCCCCAAATTTTCCCAACTCCAGGTCCTCATGTCAACCCTCAAACCTGACATACTAATACTAACAGAAACATGGCTTACCCTTAAAACTCCCAGCACAAACATATCCATCCCTGATTATTCCATTATCCAGCAAGACCACTCTGGCAGGGGTGATTGGGTGGCCATGTATCTCACCTCTGCCCTTCCGCTAGCCCCTAATCTTAGGTACCTTCATCCCCTTGGCCTATGAGCTGCTATTACTAAAGCACATCTTCTCTCATTCCCTCCCTTTGTATATTGCAGGCATATACTGTTGCCCTGGCTACCCCCCGCCAAGCATCACTGACATATTATTGTCCATCCTGTCTCATACCTCCTCTGACAAAACTTTAATCTTAGGTGACTTCAACCTAAATTGATTATCCCCATCCCACTCCAAAACCTGGTGTGACATCACATCTATAAACCTGATCCAATTAATAAGTGAGCCCACTTGCCTAAACCACAAATCCCAAAACCACTCTCTCATTGACTGGGCCCTCACCTCCCCACTTCCACCACATCATTAGGGCTGGCATCCTCCCTGATGCCTTATGTGACAATCATTTAATCTTCTGCATCCAAAAGATCCACTGCCCAAAAGCCACCCCCCAAAAAAAGATTTTGCCGGTACGGTCATTTCAATCACTTGATCTCTCTTCACTACACCATGACTTACACAACATCGACTGGTCCCCCATATCATCCGCTCCCACTGTCAACATTGCCCTAAATTACTTTCAGTCAAAGTTCCATGAGATATGGATACTCCACACCTCACTCCACCATACCAGAGTAAGGGGTTCCTACTTTTACTGGATCACTGCAGAACTCTTAGCATGCTTATGCACCCGTGACCTAGCCTGGCTGGACTACAAATGTAACCCATCCCCCACAGCTTTCCAGTGATACTGCTACCTCTGAAACTCTTGCACCAGAAACGTAAGGCTTGCCAAGGCCGAATATTTCACAAACACTTTCAGTACAAACATAATCATCCTTCATAGTTCTGGAAGGTAGTCTATGTTCTCTTCTCCCCACCTTCTCAGCCTCTTATACCTGTCCTCAAAGTGGATGATTCCTCCCTATCAGATTCCCTCTAAGTGGCTTCTGAATTTAACTCTTTCTTCACCTCCTATACCTCCTCCATTCTCTCCTCCCACCCACTGCACCTCAGCCATCTCCACAGCCTTCCTATCATCTCCTGCCTTTTTCTTTCTCTCCTGTGACCCCTCTGCTACTCTCAATGCCCTCCTAGTACTCATCACCTTTAAGGATAAGAGTCCAGATGGCCTGGACAGCAACCTCTTCTATCTAACTGCCACAGCTATCTTCTCTCCTTTGGCCGACCTCCTAAACTTATCGTTCTCTAGTGCTTCCATTCCATCAGTCTGGCAAATTGATACTGCTATCCCTCCTACTAAAGGGGGTGATCCCTGTGCTACAGAAAACTACCACCCATCTCACTTCTCCCTATCCTTTCCAAACTACAGAAATGTATTGTTCTATCTCAGCTTTCCACTTTCCTAGACTTCTCCTCCTTTTTCACTCCTTACCAGTCTGGCTTCAGGAAAACCCACACCACAACTACTGTACCTACCTTCTCAGACTCACCGACAGCATCCAATCAGGTATGGATCAGTGCCTCATCACTTCTGCCATTTTTGTTGATCTAGCAAAGGTGTTTGACATTGTCTCCCACTCCCTCCTCCTCTTCTCAAAACTCTCAACAGCTAGCCTCTGAGTAGCAGCCATCAGCTGGTTTAGCTCCTACCTCAAGGGCAGGTCCTAGTCCACCAAAATTGGTGACACCCTCTCTTCACCCCTACCCATAACCATTGGTGTTCCATGAGGCTCTGCACTCAGATCACTGTTATTCTCCATCTTCCTCAATGACTTCCCCACAACCTGTTCATCCACTTCCATTCACATGTATGTGGATGACATGGTTCTATATACCTTTGGCCTTTCCACTTCTGCTGTGGTGCACAGACTCCAGCTTGACTTCAACCAAGTTCAGCTCTGGCTACACTCACACCAGCTCTTTTTAAAAGCCAAAAAGACAATGTCCTTTGGCAAGAGGCAGAGACTCTCCAGGATTACCTTCCTTCCCTCCTTCCACACCCTTGATGGCTCCCATCTGGGGAATGTCGTCTCCTTCAGCTATTTAGGGGTTTGGCTTGACTATCATTTCAGCTTCTCTGGCTATGTGGATGCTATTGCCAAAAAATAGTACCCAGAGCTCGGTGCCTTATTCAGTAACTGCAACTGCATTTCACCACCTGCCTGCTGACCTATTAAAAAGAGAATGATCCTACCTATTTTTGATTACAGTGATGTGGTCTACAGTGCCACCCCTACTACAACCCTTGCCAGACTGGACACTCTACCACTCTTTCTACCATTTTGGACTGGACTGCCCCCTCCACACTCACCACTGTTACTTGTATAAATCCCTCTCCTTTCCTTTGCTTGATGACAGGCACCGTGCCCATTATATCAATATTGTCAGTAAATTCTGGTTCAGTTCCCTCCCCTCCTACCTCTTCACCTCACCTCACCTCACTCTCCCTACCCCTGCCCACCTCCCACTCCCTCAGGAGCTCAAACATTCACTACCTGGCAGTCCCCTCTACTAAAATGACAAACAACCATGCAGCCTTCAGTTATCATTTCCCTAGGTTCTGGAATTCCCTCCCTCACACTATCAGAAATGCCCCTTCATCTCGTGCACTCACTTATCTCCTCCATAGCCTTGCCCCCTCCTCATGCAACTGTTCCTAATTATTTTATACCACCCTCCTGCACTCTCCTTCCTACTACTTGTACCCCCTTACTTTGCACAGCAAATTATCATGTGTCTATCAATTCATTTGCACTTAGCACCTGTTACACAAGGTCCCTGCACCCTAATTGGTACCCTCAGAGGTACACCATAGACAGCTAGTGCTTAGGCATATGTTATACTAAAATATAGGGCTAAGGGCATCTACCGTTCAAGAGTAGATGTCAGGATATGTATGCATATTGTTGTAATACACTTTGCTTGCTAATACATATATTCTTCTATGTATTTTCTGTGTATTTCTTACTTGTAAGATGCCAAGACACTTGTGTCCTTGGAATAATAATGATATGTAAGTCAGCATTGCCACCTTTTGGTGATTTGTACTACTACTACACTGAGTTATGTAAGACTCTGTATAAGAACTCTTTTGCTTCACAAACTGATGACTACTACAAAATTGTATAATGTTATCTTGGACCGTGGAGCCACCTCTAATTTAGCCAATAGGGCTCATCTCTGTAACTAGAAATGTTTCTATCTTACAGTAACCATAGTAATTATCATAGGTATATAATGTGATACACTAGTCTTGTACCTCAGAGATCCCAAGAGACACAAAGAAACCTCAAGGTATACGGGACGCTTAGCACTGGATCCCGGTTCGTATTCGTAAGAACTGCTTAGGGAAACTGTGATTTTATCTTTTTTGGTAGTAATAAACAAGTTTATTACTCTTATGCAATGTTTCTGTGATTACTTGCATACCAATATTGCCAAGAACCTGAGAGTGAGGTTTAGACCTCCTGACAATTGGTGACCATGTGCAGGCAATATTTGGTGTTTGCAAGTTTTCACTAGTTGCTATAACTTTTCCCTTTCCCACGGGGACAGTAGGTGTACATTCCTGTGTCACCTCTCCCATTTTTAAAACCAGTTTGTAGTCACTTACAAAGTCTGGCTGTCTTCTTTTCGGATGTGGTCGATGCGGACTCAACTCACATCATTACAGCTTTCAATTGTGAGCCTACAACTCTTACAGTAGCCTGACCGTGTATGAAGAGCTCCTGCTGTGGATCAATACATAGCACGGCACCTTTTTCACAGTTTGATTTTCCGTTCCCTCCCACACAATGGCCACCGTATCAAATATCTGTGCAGAACTGAGACTCGATGTCTCGAACTTCCTTGCCTCCCATGGAGGATGGTCTGACTTCACGTGGGATGCAAGTCAATCCGAAAACCCTATACTGGGGATTTCAATCCAGTACACAGAGACGAGACAATCAACCAATAAGTGTCAAGCTAAAGGGCTGATGGTCGCGACTCTCTACGCTGCTCTGGAAGCCTCCAAAGTGAGGTTTTGAACCCTTAATCTGCACATTTCATCTCTTAAGCAACAGAAGGGTTTGCAGGAAATGGAACGTGTTAGACTGCAGCAGAACTTGGAATCTGAACTTCAAACTCTGCGGAATGAAAAGGATTCACTTTTGCATCATTCAGCTCAAGCTGGAGAACAGGAACTTTGTATGTTGAAGTAGGAGTGTGAAAGTTTGAGACAGGATAAGGGACAGGCATTGCATATGATTACTTGTTAAGTACAGTGAATGCACAGTTGAATGAGGAGATGGGAGAGCTACAGGACGAGCTGAACCAGGTACGTAATGACTTAGAAGTGGCTACTAGGGACAATCGCGAACTGAGCACTGCATATAGAGTGTTGCAGAAGCAAATGCAGGATGAGGTTGATATGGATGTTGCAACTGTGAGTCACACTGAATGTAAAACCAAGATGGTGAAACTGCGCCATCAGCGGGAGGTACTGGCTGGCCATGTTAAGGTGATGGGAGTCATAGCGCCTGCCTTACACATGTCATCTGAAGGGGAGTTGTCAGATGATGATATCTCTCAGTACAATGCCCAATCACACCCCAACTATGGCCCAGAGACCTCACCCAGCCATCCACAACATGGTGGGTCCCCACTCCACCCACACCATGTCATACATCATCAACGTCATGATGCCCATCATGGAAGATGCCAAGATGGTGACCCCCATGATGGGGGTGAGCAGGCCCAGGCCTGGTCCTTATGGCACCACTGATAGCCATTATTAATGTGGAAGATAGAGAGAGATAGAAACAATGATTGAAACTGCAGTAGGTAATGTACCTCTTCCTGAGAGAAGTAAAAGGGCCATTAAAACCCAGATAAGGCAGCCTCTACAAGAGGCTGGCATTCAGGATGGTATTGTTCATACTGCAGCCGAGGCTGCAGCTCGGGCTGCCCTAGATGGTGCCTGAGACAATCTACCTCTGCCTGATCGACCCAATAATCCCCTACAAATGGCCTACTCTGTCCAACAAATAGCTGACAGTATTGGTCAGATGAACCCGTCTGACAACCTCAGCTGTCACTTAGAAAAGGTGTGTTCTAAATGTGAGATGATTAGCCTCACTGCAGAATACCAGGTCCAGATACTACGCCAAACCATCGATCCTAGTTTGTGGGCCAAACTCCCCGATGCCATCCGCCAGGATGGGAACGCCACCTTTGATGAGGTTGCAGCTGAGCTCATTTCTGCTCACAGCCCGGGTGTAGTAGGAGGGATGCTTGCATACCCTGTAAAACAGAATGCAAAGGAAAGTCCAGCGACTTACCACCAGAGACTTTGGATGGCCTAGCGAGCAGGAAAGCACCTGGCACAAGAAGCTGCAGATGTAGATCTTATTGAGTATAAGACCCTGTTCCTTAGGAACTTGATTCCTGCAGTACAAGAAAAGGTAGAGCCAACCACCTACCCCAGTATGGACAGGTTTGCCAATATCCTTCGGAAAACTGAGAGAGTTTACCAACTCTACATCTGTGATCTGGGCTCCAGTTCCAAGAAAGTAGCCGCCGTGGACCCTATTTTGGAGGCCACGATGCACTACACTGTGGATGGGCAGGCCCAACACCAACAGGCCCAACATCAACAGGCCCCTAAGCCGATAACCAACACCCCCAACAGACCCAACACCAACAACAACCACAACAGCAACAACAATGGGGTGGGAACTGGAACTGGCATAAGAAAAAAAAGCATAAGAACAAGGGTAAACCACAACAAAGAACAGGCCCTTCATATAGGGAGATAGCTGAGGAAAATCAGAAATTCCGAGGGTTCCAGGGACAAGTGCGCTCTCTGGTGGATGCTGTTTCCGCTCAGGCCCTTGCAGCTGTACATCCGGTGACCCAGACTCCAATGGGTCATGGTGATACTGGAAGTACAGGCCCTCAGGTCCATACAGGCCTGAACTCGAAAGCTCATCCCTATATAGCATTGGTGCAGCATGGTGAAGTAATTCAAAAGAAGTCAGGCCCAACTTCTCCATGCTCCCAGTAGTACAGATGACAATTACAGGCCCCAGTCTGGATTGTAAACAAGCTGGTCTTGGATACAAACAGAAGGCCCTGCACCGAGGTCGAGGTCGGGGGCCGCCTACTTGTAGTTTTACTAGATACAGGTGCGGCTGTATCTGTATTACATGATGAACACCCAGACACATTTACTTGGTCCACTGGATGGAGAACCAATATGTCAGGAGTAGATGGTACTAGGTTACCTGCCTAGCAGTCTACCCTTGCCAGTAGAACTAGGCCATTTAAAGGCCTCACACACCTTCCAACTGATGGTAATGCATGATCATCCTAGTATCATAGGGATTGATTTCCTTGCACCACACGGCTGTGTGGTAGATCTAGCTAACATGCTACTGATACAGATTCAGGGTCAATACCACGCCATTTTGATCCCTGATTCACATGTTGTGGTGACAATTTCTGCTAACAACAAAGAGTATGACGTCATAGATTTGTTCAAAGATCATGAGCTTTTTCCAAAGCTTCTCCCCATTTTGCAGTGACATTTGGAAGCATTTGCAATCAACAAACATGACTGTGGCAGAATGCACACTGTCATCGAAGTGCCAGGCCCAGCACATGAGAAGTAAAGGCAGTACCCTTTTCCAGCTGAGGTCTTGCCTTCTCTCAGAGAAACAATCAAGTCACTTCTCAAACAAGGAGTAATCAGAACTTGCGTTTCTACTGCTAGCTCCCCAGTATGGCCCATGAAGAAACCCACAGGCACCTGGAGACTTACTATTGACTACAGGAAACTGAATCAGGTCACCCCCAGTTGTTCTCCAACTGTGGCATCAGCACCTGATGTGCTATGACTTTTGACCCCTGACCTGAAATGGTTCAGTGCCCTGGATGTCTCCAATGGTGTTTGGTCATTACCACTGGCCCCCAAGAGCCAATATAAGTCTGCCTTCACTTTGAAGGAAGACAGTACACATGGACTTGCTTACCACAGGGATTCCATAATAGCCCGCACCATTCCATCTGCATATGATGGATGCCCTTGAAGGTTTCTCTACTCCCAGTGTCTCTTGCAGTATGTGGACGACCTGTTGCTGGCAACTGCCACACAGGAACAACACCTGGATCTCTTGGACAAACTACTGACTTTCATTCAGAGAGCAGGCTTGAAATGTAATCCAGCAAAAGCACAACTATGTCAGAAAGAAGTACTCTTTCTGGGTCTAAAAATAACTGACCAAGGTCGAAGCTCTTTTTTTTTTTTTTTTTTATTTACATTTTTCCACCTTACCTAGTTGCCGCCCCCCCGGTACTTTCAGCCCGGTCACGGGCCGATGGCTTCCAACCCCCACATCGGCCTCGGGTCCTCCGATACCCCGTGGCTTACCCCCCACGGCGGGGCCATGGGATGGAGGGCAGACATCCCTCAGAGACCGGAATCGGTCAGAGGACTGGCCTGGGGCTAATCAAGCCGCGGCGGGCTTGGCGGAGGGAGGCCAGCAACCGCCCATTTTCCTTTTTCCGGGGAAGGCGGTGTGCAATGATGCCTGACATCTGCCCCGCCTCCTATGCTGTTGAGCGTGGCAGCTGGTGTTCCTGGCCTCCGCTGGAGTCCCCATCACCCGGATGCTGCCCCAGCCATCCCCTCGGGAGAAGGAGAGCAGTCCAACGACGCCGATCCATCTCCCCGCCAGCCCTCCGACCTACCGGGTCCGCTCCGAGCCCGGTCACCGCGCCACAAGCGGAAATCCAACCGCTGCGCCGACGGGCCGGCTAAGGTCGAAGCTCTACCTGGAAGAAGATACAAGGATTGCAAGACTTGCCATTGCCCACCAGCGTGGTAACTCTTCGAAGGTATCTAGGTATGGTGAATCATTCGAGGGATTTTATTTGTGATTTTGCTCAGAAAGCTGCTCCTCTGTATGAGTTACTGAAAAAGGACATCCCATGGAATTGGGGTCCTATACATACCCAGGCTGTGACATCATTGAAGCAGGCCTTGGCCTCCACCCCAGCTCTGGTCAACCCCAATCCAGCACTACCATTCCATCTGGAATGTGCCACCTCTGACATTGCCATGTCAACAGTGCTGGCCCAGAAGGTTCATGGCACCCTGAGACCTATTGCATATGCATCACAGCTCTTGACCCCGTTAAAACAGAAGTACAGCCTTTGTGAAAGGAACCTTCTGGCCACCTACTGGGCTGTCAAGCACTTTCTGTATATCATTGGGTACTCTTCACTGATTATCAACATCAACCACACCCCAACCACCTTTCTGCTCTCAGACAGCGTGAAGGATGGGTCAGTCTCCAACACCAGACTGACACACTGGTCACTTCTTCTCCAGGATAGAGACATACAGGTACACCCAACAAAAATTCCATCTATGTTGGCTCATGGACTCCTTTTCCAAGGAGAACCCCATGACTGTAGACTGCAGTCATCTGATCTTCCAGATCCAGGTCCTTTCTTCCCTGCCACGCCACAAATACTTGATAACACCTCTTTGCGTCACATCTTTACTGATGGTTCAGCATCCTACATCAGGGAGAGCAAATTGCAGGGATGGGCATTCTAGTGATTTACCCTAATGGGAACACTGTTAAAATAGCTAAGCATGGCAGTGTAGTATCATCACTGTATGCAGAGATGGCAGTGGTGGCCTGTGCCCTCGAGTTCATCCAACATGGGACCAAGAATACTATAATTTTTACGGACTCTAATTGGGTTTGTTGTTCTCTTACAGAATTCCTTCCTTTCTGGCTGAAGAACTCCTTCCTCTCCTCTGATGGCAGGCCAGTGAAGTACAAGGAATTGGTAATATACATACATTCACTGGCACAAAAATTTGCACACAAACTCTATGTACACAAAGTCAAGGCTCACTCTCTCCATGACCCCTATCATGCCTTCAATGACACAGCAGACACCCTTGCCAAGGAAGGGGCCCGAGGGGGACACCTGGATGATGGACCATCCAGAGGCCAATGCGTCTGTACTCATAGCAGCACTCAGGAAAAAACCTGAACTATTTTCCCCCTTGGACCTCTCAGCAGCCCAACATGCTGATACTGAACTCAAAGAAGTGTTCAGATTCCTTGACAAGAGTACCAAAGAGAAATGTCCCACACATAACCCCTACCGGAGGCATGAAGGTAAGTTACACTTGTCATCAGATGACAAGCTCATCTGGTATCAACCAGATGATTTCACTACCAAGTTGTGGGTTGTCCCTAGACATCTCAGGTCTGAATTATTGCACCAAGTGCATGACACACCCACTGGTGGACACCAGGGAGTGGAAAATATCCTCCAAATGATTAGGAGCGCTGCCTATGTGGCCTGGTGTCACCAAACATGTTAAACAGTACATAGACAATTACCTTGGTTGTGCACAAAACAACCCCATCCCTACCAAGCGAAATGCCAAACTCTTACCACAATGACACTCTGGCCCTTGGCATGCCATACAGATTGATTTTATTGGCCCTTTGACCAATACCAGCAGAAATAACAAGTATGCTCTTGTGGTAAGTGACTTCTTCTCTAAGTGGGTTGAAGCTTTGCCCACCAAAACATGCACTGCTAAAACCACTGCCAAAATCCTGGTGGAACAGATTTTCTCCAGGTGGGGACGGCCTCTTAAGGTAGACTCCGACAAAGGAACCAGTTTTACAGGTGAGTTGATGAAAGAATATCTTGAACTTCTTGGAGTTCAACAAATGTTCTACATATCTTACCACCCCCAATCTTCAGGTCATGTAGAGAGAGCCAACAGATGGATTAAGCAAATGCTTTTCAAATTCATTGAGGACAATCCCAAAACCTGGGATTCCCTACTGCCGTTAGTCCTTATGACAATTAGGGGCACACCCTCAGCCACCACCCAGCTGACATCCTTTGAAGTGATGACTGGAAGACAGATGAGATTACCTGAAGACCTGTTGTTTGCCCTGCACACCCCCACTGCAGACCGTGTATCTGTAGATCAATATGTGGAAAAACTCAGAAAAAACCTCATACACACATTTGTATGCTGCTAATTGCATGGGCAAGGTCCAGCAACAATCCAAAATACAGTTTGACAAACATGCACAAGAAGTGGATTGGCAGGTTGGAGATCAGGTAATGGTACTCCAATTTGCACATCCCACCCATTCCTTCTCCAATAAATGGGAAGGCCCATACCCCATTGTCAGCAAGCTCAGTCCGGCAGTCTGTCAAGTTAGACTCCTGCATAACAATAAACTGACTGACAAATGGTTGCACGCAAACCAACTGAAACTGTATAAAGGAGCTTAATTACTTTTCCTCACCCCATTGAGTGGAATAGTACTAACTTACTAATGTTTGATTTTGCTTTTCAGATACACTGACAAGATGGCTATCTTATTCCATTATCTCCTCATCTCAGGAGTTATCCCCTGCATCCAAGGCATGGTACCAAACCTCCTACCACACCTTGATCATCCAGCATCTCCTTCAGAGGGAGTATCCATCAATATACCTGATAGTCTGATTACTGTCCAGGAAGGTTCTGATGCTTACCTCACTGCCTCGGTTGTTGTTCCTGATAAATCTACCCTACAAATTGAGTGGCAAACCACAACGCAAGGACAAATTCTCCCTGTGGCTAAACTCTCCAAAGAAACTTTCCAGGGTTGGCCCAATGCTAAATTATCCCCAAATGGTTCACTGTCCTTGTTACAAACTGCTCTTAGACATTCTGGTTTATACAATATTACTGCCTTAATTGATCCTTCATACTGTAATTCTTTGTCTAAGGATTCTGCTAGGAAATGTCGTGCTGTACACCACATGGCCTCTGCTGCCATGTATCTCTCTGTATTACCGCCCACTGATAAACAGCTTTTGGAATGTCCAAAGCACACCCCTGGTCCCCGTAGTGGTCTAACAGCCACTGCCCTCCCTGGTTCATTGATCAATAACTTACAATTCATGCATGTACCTGTTTTGTTTAATCTGATTTACTGGAATATGAAAGAATTTGGTATGTGTCACAATACTAATACGTCAGCATTTTATATTTCGTTATTGCTTGATAGTTTAGCTGCATTTCAAATTTGTACTCAAGACCGTATTGCTGGGGTCCACTCTACTGAACATAGAGGCAACTTCAGGAGAAAACCCAATCCTGATGATCAAATTCATAAATGTAAGACACATGAAGTTGACAGTTCTGATGTCACAGGTGCAACAGGTACTGTCACAGGCCTTTTTGGTACTGCTATGTCTATTTGGAATAAAGCAGACATTGCTGCTATCAAAGCTCATTCTGCCAAATTTTCCACTGGTTTAGTTAACAATATACTACCCCCATTATTGCATGGTATGGATGGCCTTCGTCAGGAAGAAAGATACACTGTATACAACATGCACGACATTGCTAAGGCATTTACAGACTCTAAAGACGAGATTAACGCATTCATTGCACAGAACAACAAGGAAGCAGATAAACAATACATTGCTAGAGAAATCCTGTGCTCTGCATAAGGCTCATACATTATCACTACCATCAACAATCTCTTCCATGATCTAGAATCTAGAAGAATCCCTGATATCATACATGATAGACACATCTCCAAATGGTATTGTCCACGATGTAAAACCCCTAGCTGTATTACTATGTGTATGCAACAACCTCTAACAATCCCTCTTTCTACAGCTAGGAACCTGGGGTTTGTGACCAGATACCCTCACACTGGTCCTTGTTTCACTGCTAAGAAATGTTCCATTAGAGATGCTATGTTTATTTCATTTACTGTCTCTTTACCATGTTTTGATCCCACTACAGCCTTGTTCAACAAGCTTGCACTGGTACACTCTATTGGGCACCTGAACAAAGACATCTACAGATAATGCCTGGATCTACTGCCTCTACTGGTTTTCTATCCTTTCCTGGACGCCTGGTTGGCTCTGCACACAGACTGCTTGTGCCGATGTGATGTATTTGATGTTATTCAACCTGTTTGTGGTTATTTTTCAGATAGCATTGATTGGACATTCACCATGGATGACGACATCACCACGAATGGCATGAATTTCTCAGATTCTACCTTAGCTCTGGATAAGCTCTACCAATCATATCGTGAGGAGGTCCATCGCCTGTTATCACGGATTTTGAAGACGACCAACACTTCCACTGTACAGTTGTGAAAGTGGAGACTCCTTCCTGTTCAATCTCAGTACAATTTAGATGGGGAGTACTGTGTGGTAACTAACTTTAAAAGCTATACTTATGGATCTGTGACATGTGCTATTGATAACCCCAATTTTTGTTTTGTCTCCCACCAGAAGACTGTTATTGGACATACCGTTATAACCCCCATCCCCCTTATGGATGCAGACATCATTGATGGTGATCCCGATTATCTGCTCACACTTTCTGAATACTTACCATATCTTAATATACACATAGACCCACTTACACTTACATTAAAATCACTTTTAGACAGGAAAGACGCACACCTCTTCCACATCAGCAATAATATGACCAAGGCCAATGAAGCTATCCTTTCATTGATAAATGATAGTGACATGAATGATGCATTGACTAACACCTGGTTAGAAATTACTTTTAAAGGTTTTGTTATTATACAAGCATTTTTGATATTTGTTTTGATTATCATGCTATGCTGCCTACAGCGCACACTGCACCAACACTGTGAGCAGCTTGAGTTCCTTTACAAAGCTCGCATGTCAGGTTTGTAAATGACCACTGCTCTCTGCCCTTTCCCTAGATTTGCCTGTGTTGCCCTTGGAGGCAACAAGGAGGGAATGTTACACGAGATCCCAGCACCCTAATTGGTACCCTCAGAGGTACACTGTAGACAGCTAGTGCTTAGGCATATGTTATACTAACATTTAGGGCTAAGGGCATCTACCGTACAAGAGTAGATGTCAGGATATGTATGCATATTGTTGTAATACACTTTGCTTGCTAATACATATATTCTTCTATGTATTTTCTGTGTATTTCTTACTTGTAAGATGCCAAGACACTTGTGTCCTTGGAATAATAATGATATGTAAGTCAGCATTGCCACCTTTTGGTGATTTGTACTACTATACTGAGTTATGTAAGACTCTGTATAAGAACTCTTTTGCTTCACAAACTGATGACTACTACAAAATTGTATAATGTTATCTTGGACCGTGGAGCCACCTCTAATTTAGCCAATAGTGCTCATCTCTGTAACTAGAAATGTTTCTATCTTACAGTAACCATAGTAATTATCATAGGTATATAATGTGATACACTAATCTTGTACCCCGGAGATCCCAAGAGACACAAAGAAACCTCGAGGTATAGGGAATGCTTAGCACTGGCTCCCGGTTCGTATTGGTAAGAACTGCTTAGGGCAACTGTGATTTTATCCTTTTTGGTAGTAATAAACAAGTTTATTACTCTTATGCAACATGTCTGTGATTACTTGCATACCAATATTGCCAAGAACCTGAGATTGAGGTTTAGACCTCTTGACACACCTATGCACTTTGACTTCAGTTCCGCTCAGAACTATACCATGCAATTCTATAATTGTAATTTGCAGTTGTATTCTGGATGTAATGCTCACAAAATTTCCTACAATATTATTTTGTAATGTATTCTTGTATTGTCTGAAAATCTCCTGAATTGTAATATCCTCCTCCTCCCCTTCCCCCCGGACACATCTGGAAATGTGCTTCTAGCTCAGTATGCCTTTCCTGGTGAAACTTTTAAATAAATAAAATAAAATAAAGCTGTGCGATGGGATGCAGCTGCTTAGCAAAATCTAACAGGGGCAGCATGGTAGCACTAAAATCAGAGAACCATTCTTGGCCATGAATGTAGCATGCCAACATATGAGTGACTTGAATAAAATGGAAAGCTATATTAGGAGGAAGCCAATATTGTTGGTGAAATTGATTGAAACTCACCAAACTATTACTTGAAAGAAAGTAAGCTACCTTATTAATATACAAATCTTGCCAAGTACATCAGGTAATAGTTGTGATACTGATGCAAACATTAGGGTTCTGAAACAAAGTTTGAGATGTATCATACATCAGTTGCAAATGAAGAAAATGGCTCAACTGATAATTAACATGCAGGGAGTTTGCAATTGGGGTATGATGAAGTGCATAAATAAGTTTTGTATGTGTGGTACACAAAAGGAACTTTGGGTCTATAAGGAGTTGAGAGGATAAAGCTCTTCCTATTTGTAACCATAGGGGAATACAGGAGTGGTCCCAGTCTAGAGAAGGGGCAGACAACTACTGTAAATATTTGCTAAAATGGGAGGCAAGATAGAATTAATTTAACCCCACAACATGAGTGGGAGAAGTGGCCATCTGGCCAAATCTTGCAAAAGTTGCTTGAAGATGGGATCGAGATTTAACTTCACCATATTAAAGGGACACTTGGTAACTATGACACCCACATATTTGAGATGGTCAATGGTTCACCTAAGTACCAAGTCTCTTATATCAGTTTTAAACACACCAGAATTAAGGGGCATTACCTCTGATTTATCTACATTCAGTTTATAGTTAGAAATGTCTCCACATTTTGAGATCTCTTATAGTGCATGAGGCAGGGGTATAACAAGATGAGTGAGATGGAGTAAAATATCATCAGCATATACTGAAATGTTATATTGTACATTGATATCATCCATGCACTTGAGATGAAGAATAAGGGGCTATTAAAACAAACTAAACAGAAACTGTGTATTTCAGAGAACTTAGCTGACACTGGGGATTGGTCACCCCTGTGCTGAGCTGCTGGTCAGTGGCACCAAGGTTGGACACCCCAGTGCCACTACACATATACAGTAAGTAGAGATGCAGTGAAGTTTCAAAGTTTTACTATGTGGGCGAAATTGCCATGAAGTCAGCAATTTAGCCCCACATAGCACTTTGCATGATTTTCCAAAATAACCCATAATTCACCATTTATGACTTCGTCTTGCTTTGGGGGTTTTTAAGTGCAAATTGCACTTAAAAAACTCAAAGCAAGTAGAGGTCACAAATGGTGAACCCCCCCAACACCACCCCTGATCTATCCGTGTTGTCTAGTGACCCCCCACCCTATCAGGCAGTACCCCACCCTACTCCCCCAACCCTGAATCAGATCCATATAAAAAATATATACTATTTTCTCTGGTGTCTACCGTCCTCCACCCTGACAGGTAGTACCCCCACCCCATCCACCAACCCCGAGTCAGATCCATGTAAAAATAAATTTACTGTCCCTAGTGTCTAGTGGCCCCCCATCCTGTCATGCAGTACCTTCTCACCCCACTCCCCCCAACCCCAACTGGAACAGGCCACCAGCACATCTCTCCACTCACCTCCATGACCGGCAGCCTGCCTGACTCATTTTAAATAAAAGAATACATCCTTGTACAAGCACACGCTCATTCATTGACAAGTTGCAGTAATTTTCTGAGTCCTGTTGGGGTGTACAGAAAGGGAGGGGGCTGCTCTGGTGTCTCAGGGGGCAGGATGGTGGAAAGGGCATTGTGGATCCTGGAGGGGTCCATAACATCTTTTCCCATTCCTGCCACCCCCACCAGCAACCAGAACAGCCCCCTGCCCTTCTGTACAACCATACAGGACTCAGAAAACTACCACATCTTGTCAATGAATGA
This sequence comes from Neoceratodus forsteri, assembly GCA_016271365.2. Classification (NCBI taxonomy): domain Eukaryota; kingdom Metazoa; phylum Chordata; order Ceratodontiformes; family Ceratodontidae; genus Neoceratodus; species Neoceratodus forsteri. The sequence goes on along the minus strand of CM028129.1, from coordinate 1,078,156,303 downwards.
GCACGTGCTTGTACAAGCACATGCTCATTCATTGAGGTGAGTCAGGTGGGCTGCCAGTCATGGAGGTTAGTGAATGGATGTGCCAGTGGCCTGCTCTGGTTGGGGTTGGGGAGACCAGGGTGGGGAGTACTACACAACAGGTTGTGGGGCCACTAGACACCAAGGAAAGTAATTTTTTACACAGATCTGACTTGGGGTTGGGGAGCGTGGGTACTACTTGTCAGGGGGAGTTATGGGGCCAACAGACATCAGGGAAAATAATATTTTTTATCAGATCTGACTTGGGGTTTGGGGAGTGGAGAGGGGTGGTACTACCTGTCAGGGTGGGGCAGTGGGGGCTTCTAGACACCAGGGAACATAATATATATTTTTTATTTGGATCTGACTTGGGGTTGGGGTTGTGGGGTGGGAGTACTACCTGACAGGATAGGAGCACCACTAGACACCAGGGAAACAAAATAAAAGCTTTTTACACATCCCAAAGTAATGTGAAGTACTCACAAAAATGGGAACTTCAAGTTACTTCTGGATGCCTAGCTATTCACTTCACTACCCGCAGTATGACCCGAAGATCGGGTTATAGGTGAAATACTATGGCTAGTGAATTTAATGCACTTCACCCACCCCTACATATGAGGGGAAGGGAGCATGAGACCTGGAGGTGAGGGGGGTTGACAGATGAAGTACTGGGGTGGTCACTCTGGTCTGCTTAAAATTAATATTATAAGGAAGGGAGGCAGGTGACTTGGAAGGTTGGGGGTTGACCGAAGCAGTACCAGTGGTTGGCACCCTGGTCTGCTTAAAATACATATTATAAGGAAGGGGGTTGCCTGAAGGGGAGGGGGTTGACAGAAGTGGTACTGTGGTTGGGCACCCCAGTCCACTTAACCCTTGCTGCGCCATGGACTGCTATATCTGTCCAGAACTCCTATATGTTCTGATTCTGTTGGAGTAAATATTACAAAATAAACATTGGGAGGGGGCAAGTGACCTGAAGGGGAGGAGGGTGGGTTCAAGCGATACAGTGGGTGGGCACCTAGATCCCTTTCTAATATTCACTAAATGTCAGGGAAGAAGAAGGGAGGATAGACTGAACTTGGAGTGGGAGAGAATAAATATTAAAAAAATAAAATTGACTACCAGTGACATTATGCGCTAAGACACAATGGCTGAAAATGGCTCCGGGATCATGCTCCCAACAAAGTAAATTAAAATAATGAAAAAAGACATCCTGGTCAAAGAAAAAGGAAGTATAGGGCACCAGAATGGCAGCAAGGCCACAGTCCTTAAGATCAGAATCCCCAATCTCAAATGCCTCACTAGACCCGGACAGAGTTTGAAGACGATGAGGAGGGACTGTCAGGATCAGATGCAACTATTGGAAAAGTAATTAACATGGTTCACACATTAGAATCCACTTTAGTGGATCTAAAAATGCATGTAAAAACAATGGACAGAAAAATTAGCAGTACACAAAAGCAGGTGAGAGAAATGTTGGAGGAACAAGGGTTGCACTCAAGACTGCTTCTGTGCCTAATGCAGAGGGACAGAGAGATGCAAGCCAGAATGGAGGATGTCGAAAACTGGACAACGAGGAACAACCTTAGGCTTCATGCAGTCAGGGATGGAGCAGAGGACTCCTTCGAAGGTATGTTGGCCTTTGTGAAGCATCTCATTACCTCTATACTAAAACTACCAGAAACATTAGACCTAACTATGGAATGGGCACATCGTTTGTTAGGGCCTAAACCTAAAGATAGCATCTCGAGGCCAAGATCCATAATTGTCAGATTCCTGCATTTTCAAACAAAAGAAACAATACTACTGACTGCCTGGGAGCAGGGACGAATCCTGTATGATGGCCAACCAGTGTTTTTCGAGCAAGATGTCTTCTCGATACTGCAAGCAAAGAAGCAGGAGGCAAGGAGCATAGTGAAACAACTTCAGGAGAAGAAGAACATGAAGGCACAAGTCATCTTCCCAGCTAGGCTCAGAGTTTTCACAGACAAGGGAGTGCAAATTTACAAAAATGTGACAGCAGTGACACCACAGCTAGCAAAGTGGGGCATTACTTGTCCAGATCACACAATGAAATGACTGGAAACATAGCTATGACAGACAGCATGGAACCGAGTAGGCCAGGGTAGAAAAAGGCAAAGGATGGAGTTGAAATTTCCCACCATATGAAAATGTACATAGAACAGCTTCTGAGATCATCAGCAACCAGCAAAGATGGAAAGAACAACTGGGAAAAGGCACAGAAGAAATGAAACTGTGGACATAAAGGGACTGCAACATCTTGATAGTTCCTACAGGAGGAGTGAGTTCTGGCAGTGGGGCTGGGTAGAAGATAAAGGAGTGGTACTGCTGGAACAATTGCAGGCAGAATATTTAGAGTGGGAAAAAGACATATTTAAATAATGGGGGGACTGAAAAGAGAAGAAGAGAGCAGGATAAAGGAGGGGGAAGGGGGATACAGAACCCTCCATGACTTAAGGGGAGAATGGGGAAAAAATAAAGGGTTGGTAGGAAGTGGGGGTGACCAGAGAACTTTCAAGACTGAATATAAGGGAGGTAAGGGAGAATAAGGGACAGGATACACAGAGAGGGTGGGGCAGCAGAGCAAATGATAACAACAGACTCTGAGGAAAAGAAGTGTCATGATCCAAATAGAGGTAAACCTGAACGGAAAGTTGAGGGTTGGGGGAGGTGAAAAGAAAAAGAAAATTTAGCTAAGAGAAAGAGGGTGAAGACAGTAAAGGAGCTCATTTATATTGGCTTTTCTTTGCTACAGGAGACAAGCAACAAAGGAGGACTGGTCCCGAGAGACTGAGCTGGGGGAACTCTGAGAAGGGCATGAAGGCACTACTTTTCCCTCTTGCAACTCCAGCTGCACCAGAGAGGGAGGAGAGCAGAGTGAGTTCCTAAAAGGGTGGGGGAACTAGAGGGAATCTCAGTATGAGGAAACCTAAGGGAAGGGGGAAACAGACCAAAGAATAAAGGGAAGAAGAAAATTGTGAAAGGGATAATTAGTAAAGGAGAGTGGGAAGATAAATCCCAGGATGGATAGATTTTAGCTAATCTCACAACTGAGGGATCATTTGACCATCTTATTGCAAAATAGACCAAGCTCACCAGAACAGTGTGAACAAAGCTCAAGGTAAACAACCTGAGCACAAGTGAACTGGGCAGATTTATGAACAATCCTAAAGTCACCTTGAAAGGGGAAATGAGGAATGTTGAATAAGGCAAGGAGAGAAGGGAAATATCTCTTCCTAGTTGGAGTTGTATATAGTTATAAAAGTTGTAACGTTATGAAATTGTTGTTAGACAATGTTTCTCACAATGGCAGATCAACTGACTCAAAATGTTTAAGAAATGTGTTAATTATCAATGGTCATCTAGAGAGATACCTAGAATATGACATAATAGATAATGGGTAAACTAAAGATAACCTTCTTAAATGTCAAAGGGATTGACTCAGTAGTAAAGTGAGTGAAAATCATAACAGAGTTTTAAAAATTGAATAGTGACGTAGCACTCATACAGGAAACACACCTACCGGATGGAGAACATGCAAAGTTAAAAAGAAAATGGGTGGGAGAGGTATGGCACTCCTCACATCCATCAGCAAAAGAAAAATGGGGTAGCAATACTAATTAGAAAAGAATTAGGTTGGGTCAAACAAGACATGGAAACTGACCAGGAGGGGAGATGGGTCATTTTATTGGGGAAAATAAAGGACCAACAGATAGATTTAGTAAATATATATGCTCCAAACACCAATACAGCACAATTCATCAAACAAATTCTACAAAAAGTAGTGCAGCTTCCAGAGGGACTAGTGTTGGTGGAAGGGGACTTCAACTGCATAGTAGACCCGGGGTGAACAGAACATCCAGGAATGCACAGGCGAACAAAGTGACCAGTAAAATGCTGAGGGACAGTATGTCAGAACAAGGCTTAGCAGACATGTGGTGGGAACAGCATAAAGGAGAAAGAGACCATACTTTCTATTCAAACCCACACCAGGAATACTCTAGAATAGATATGTTCCTGACACACAAATCAGAACCACATAGGGTACTGGCTAGTGATATTCATCAAACCATAGTATCAGATCATGTCCCCATATCAATCACCCTCCTCACAACACACCAGATGAAACACACATTGTGGAGGTTTAATAACTTTTTATTGAACAATAAGGCATTCAAAGATAAAATAATTCAGGAAATAAAAATGTATCAGGAAGAAAATGCGGGGGGGGGGAGGTGCAAGAACAAGTTGTATGGGACATGATGAAGGCAATACTCTGGGGGCACTTTATAAGTTGGTCATCCAAAAAATAGGCAGAGGCAGCAGCAACAGGAAAATCTGGAAAAGAAATTGAAACAGTAGATAAAGAGCATAAACAAAACCATCCCAGGAAAAATTAAAAACATACAGAAAACTCGACAAGATATGCTAAATAGAAAAAATAGAGGGCCAGTTCAGGTTCACAAAACACAGGTACTATGAGAGAGTAAGGAGGGAGGATGGTGGCCCTTTTAGCATATAGGTTAAAGAAAAATGAGGCGGACAGAACGATAGTGAAAATTAAAGACCACCCAAGATCAAGGGAATACAAAACAGAGGTCAATCAGAAAGCAAATAAATTTGCAGAATATTATACATCATTATGCAAGGAAGAGCAAGATGAGGGAGTGGCAGGGGAAAAAGCAAGAGACTTTTGGGAATCACTGAAACTACCACAACTGACAAAGGAAACTGTGACTACTTTGGAAGAACCTATCAATGATCTGGAGGTTTATAACACAATTAAAGATTTAAAAACATAAGACTCCTGGACCGGATGGCTTCAGCTAAGATTTTTACAAAACCTTTAACAAACAGATAACCTCCATTCTTGGAATAGTTCTTAGACATTGCCAAAAAGAAGGGATAACCCCATAGACATGAAGAGAAGCCACAATAACAGTACTGGTGATGGAGGGGAAAGATAAGGAGCTCTGTAAATCATAACAACCAATATCCTTTCTTAACCAAGATTTAAAAACCTTTTCTAAGGTTATGGCCACCAGACTCAAAAATCATAAAGTACATCATACATCCCGATCAGACAGGCTTTATACCTGGGAGACACCTCACAGACAATATAAGAGGAATGTTAAATATAGTAGAGGAGGGTAGGAACAGTGTGGATCCTCAGATTGCCATAATGATAGACGCAGAGAAAGCATTTGACAGATTAAATTGGATATTCCTGAAGAACAAACTTTAAAATATGGGGTTTGGGGAGAAATTTATAAAAATGATCAATCTACGATACCAAAGTCCAACTGCGAGGGTCAGGGCAAATGATACACTATCCAGACAATTCCAGATAGAGAGGGGAACAAGACAGGGGTGCCCACTCTCCCCAATCCTGTTTGCTATCAGCACAGAACCCTTTTCGGAAGCAGTCAGACAAAGCAAGATGCAGGATGTGCAAGTGGGGGGAGTTGAGAATAAAGTCTCATGGTCCACAGACGACTCAGTGATATACATGAGAAATCCAAGGGAAAACTTAAAAGTTTTCTTAGCCCTTGCAAAGGCATATGGATAAATTTCAGGATTTAAAATGAACATCACAAAGACAGAGATAATAAAAATACAGTAAGTGGAGACCTGGCTGAGGACCTGAAACAGATGTTGCCAGGAAAATGGAACCCAGTGCAGGTCCATTACCTAGGTATCCAAATTCCCAGACAACTAAGTAAACTATATGCTTCAAATTATGATAAGCTAAAGACGGAAGTCTTTTTACATATTAAAAGGTGGATGATGCTTCCGCTGTCATTTAGTGATAGAAAAAATACTGTCAAAATGAATGTATTGCCAAGATTCTTGTTTTTATATCAATGTTTACCTCTGGTAATACCAGTCAGGGACTGGAAAGAACTGAATGGAGTATTAAGAAAATTTATATGGAATAATCGCAGGCCTAGGATATCATGGGAAATACTACAGAGGCATAAACACATGGGAGGGTATAGGCTTCCAAACATGCAGGCCGACTACAAAGCTACACAGCTGATCCCACTAATAGACCTCTTAAGCAGTTCACAGGAACCGGTTTGGAAAGATATAGAAATGCATACCAGCAAGGTAAAACACTTAGACACTTTAATCTGGAGCATAGCATCAAAAGCAGATCTGGGACTATTCACAAATAAATGGACAAAGCATGCATACATGAACTGGTTGACAACCAAAAAGCAACAGCACATTCTCCAAATTTAGACACAATGGGTTCCACTTTGGAAGAATGCCGAATTCCTACCCGCACAGACAGACCATAACTATAGGCAATGGACCAGACAGGAAGTACAATTCATGGAGTACATTAAAACAGGGACAGACATAAAAACATTTGGGCAACTTCAAACAAAATATGGATTACCACAAAGAGACTTTTTTAGATACTGCATTTGCAAGTAAGGTTGTACCTCCAATCACAAGAAGGCAATATAGAAGGGATGGAAATGCAACATCAAATAGTTAATGAGGTCAGGTCTCTCACCCAAACACAGCAGGCCAAACAAAGGGTCTCAAAACTGTATGTGGACTTAGACAAGGACACCAGACAAAAGGGAGTGGATGGGATCCAAAAACAATGGGAGAAAGACACAGGGGAAACACTCAGAAAGATTGGTTGCAGATCTGGCGGGGAGAATGATGATACATGTTCATTGCTGAAACATAAAAAGTCAATGCTGTATGCAGATTTAAGTCCTCATAACTCAGCCCTCTGAATTACCTAATGTCATACTCTTCGATGCTTTATCTGCTGGATATGTTAGACTTGGCAACATTTCAAAAGTCTGAGGCCCCTTATTATACAGTACAAGCTGTATCAGCCCCAAAACAGAGGCTAATGCATTAGCCTGGTAAGAGATACAGAATTCAAAGTGTCAGTTGGATATTAATTTGTTGTATTATTGTAATAAATAATAATAATAATAAAACTTTATTTGTAAGGTGCCTTTTAAAACCCAAGGCACCGTACAGAATTTAAAACACATCAAAACCAGCACAGATAAGCAGATAAAATCAGACTCCAGTTAAAGTTCCAGATTTGTGTCCCAATAGTAGGAAAAAAGAGAACTTTAAAGGGTATTTAGTCTGGGTAGGACAGCTGAGAAGCAATATCTCAGTTTTCAGTCTGGTCCTACTTTTAAAATGCTTTGCATCCTTAAACTGCAGCACAAACCATAGTTCGAACAAGGATATATATCCCCTATCACATACCTGGCCTGAACGGCAAATCAAGGCTCCATGGGGAAGTGTGGAGAGTGAAGTAAAGTGGGACTGTGGAGGATATCCTGGAAAGCTGGGCTGGTGTGCAGTGGGAATAAATAAAGCAATAAAAAAAAGAAGCCTGTTCAGCCTTATGTAGAGAAAAATTCACATATCCTTCCATAGTGGCACCTCCCTGGGGCAGCAGTAAAGAAGAAGAAGAAGCTGTTCAAAGCATGGTGATGGACTCAATAAAATTAACTTGAAAGCAATAAAAACAATTAACTTATCCATCAGTGGTAGATAAAGATGCTGTAGGCCAGGATTTCAAGTGTGAAAAATATATTGTTATTGCTTCTAAAATGCTTGTGCAGTTCTTCAACTACTACCATTAGTGGCAGCAATGTATACTTCCAGAGTTTTGCACTGTATTTTTGACATCTTGGGCACAATTTTCAAAAGACTGTGAGTGGCGCAAGGGGTTTGCATCAAGAAGAAATGGTGCAAAGGGCTCCTTGTATTGGACCTTACACAAGTCCTGATTTTGTAAGGCACCCCGCCACACTGGGGTGACAACCTGTACCAACTAAGTTTGCACTGTGCTTGCGACAGCTGTACCGGTGCACCATGGCAAAAGGTAGCTTGTGCCTGGGCAGTGCTGCAGTACCCCTACAGTGGGATTTTGCAAGTCCCCTCAATGGGCACACAGACCCTGGTGTTATACCAGCCTAGGAGTTAGTCTAATAACCTGCTGTGCATACACATGAGAACCATCCCTGGGTGGGGGATGACCTTATGCCCCCAGAAACGACCCTTACAATCCCCAACACCTGCCAGACCACCGTTAGAGTAACCGATGGTCCATGGCAGGTACGAGACCACAACCCCCCCCCGTGATCACACTTGTGTAGCTGCACCCTGCACCCCACCCCACAAATGGACCTGCATTGAGAGCTGGTGGCCATGAAGTTGCCCTGTGATGGGCAGTTGCCATCCACCAGCCCAACCTGATCCACAGTCCATGAGCCATGCTCTGCCCAAGATGACCCAACAGCCACCAGGGTGACTGGCCGGTGGGTCACAATCGCTGAACATTGCTGCCGCAAGCCCATCTCACAGCTTGCGGCATTTCTTTTATGTGCACTGCTTGTTTGGTGCAGTTGACAGCTTGTGGCAGACTTGTGGACTTTGATGCCAGGACCCCTCTTTCTCCAATGTCTGGTGCAGGGTACCTTGGTGCACCTGAGTTTGCCGCAGGCAGTGGTTTGGCACATGATGCACTGATCTAAGGGGCCATTTTAAAATATAGCCCTTTAACTCTTGTAATATTTTGGTGCACAGGCATATGGCCACATAAGTACCACTCTTAAGTAATGTATGTCATCAAGACAGTACAACCAATGCTTACTGTAGATGTGTGTGGTGGGGGGTAGTCCTTGAGAAAACATGTGGTATGGTGTAAAACAATGGGACTATGCATTGGTGTCAAAAATGGCAGCGCTTTGGAGCACTGTGTAAGCACTTTGCAACTAATAAAAATATATTTATAAATATATTTTTCATACTGGAACTTTTGGTTTAGATCATCTTTATCTGTAATTGGTGGGTGATTATATTGCATTTGTTGTTTTTGACTTTGTGATGTCCCAGCTCAGTGTCCCATTCCTTTTGGGCCTTGTAAATGCAAGATGTAAAATAAAGAAGGGAGACAAACAGACTAAGCTAGTGGTATCAAAACTGCCTGTATTCTCTGTCTTTACTGTAAAAGAGCTCACTTACCTGAAGGTTCAGAATCAATGACTCTGTTTGGGCTGGCGGTATAGCCTAGAAGTTAGAGTAATGAGCTGCGAATAAGCTTGGTACATCTAGCAGACCAGACCTGGGTTTGATTCTAACAGACCTGGGTTTGATTCTCACAACCTCCACGTGCATACTGTGTGACTCTGAGCAAGTCACTTAACTGCTCAGTGCTCCCAGGTCACCCCTGAAAACAGGCACTTGTGCCTAGTGGGCCTTACCCAGTTACCAAAGACTAAAATAAAAAATATTTTGCTGGTGTCCATAACTGCCTCAGCTTGTTCTGATAAAAAGACTTACTGTACCAACACAAGAAAAACTGCTGCCACTGCTGCTTCTTCAACAACTCTGAATACTGTCCAATTATATATTTTTATTCAAGTCTGGGTCCTTAAAAACTCAATTGGATGCCGAAATTATTTTAAGGGACTATACAGTCACTAACTGGTGTGCCATACTATGTTGTTATCAGGAAATATACTTCTGTCACAAGATATTTTTGTAACTTTCTGTATATGCCTCCTATTATGGAAGCAGATGCCCCTTCAGGCTCTCCACTGAGTCAGAGCCCATCATTTTGGAAGCCCTCATATTTTGCTAGAGGTATTCCCCTGCCAGAACCCATAATGCTTCTCAGACTTATTCCACATAGTGGAACCTGCCAGCCATGATGAGGGAGCAGATTGGAACATGTGAGTTCCACAGGTATGGAGAGCAGTGTACACAGAAGTCAGTACACTGCAATTAGCAGAGGTACAATTAGAGTGGCATCATTAGTCTGAACTCCATCCTTCTTTTCCATTTTGAACACTCCCTCACCAGGGCATGGCCTGTCATGGTCCTTCAGCATTGACACTGTCAGGCTGGATGTGGACAGCTGTCATGCACAGTGTCAGGGCCTGATATATCAATGACAGAGGTTGCTTCTGAACAATGTATTGTGGAACACTAGTTTCCCTGGCACCAGCAGGAGCCCTCCCATCCTTCTCAAAGCAGGGCAGTGTCCAACTTGGGGGCTTGACCCTCTTTTCTGGCCTGCAGTTGAAATCCCAGGCTTTTGGCATGAACCCAAGGCTCCCACTTGATAAGGAACTGTGCTAAAACAAAGCTAGTGTGCCAGCTGGTACCACAGTAAACCCATTTACATTAGTGACCAAATATGAAACACTAATGGCAAATGGTAATTAAATGCAAAGACTTTGCGATATGCTTGTGAGGTTAATACAACTTTAAATGAAGCAAAATTAAATCTGAAGTCCAAGCCAGAAAAATAAATCAATTATTTTCTAAACGTTGCTATAGATATGTTACTAGGGAAACCATGAGACATAAGACATTGCAAGAGGCACCGCAACATACAAAGAGAGGTATCCAAGTGAAATGACAAAGAAAATTTTATAAATTACTTGCCAGTGAACACTGCCAGAAGATTTGCACTAATGTTCATTGCACAACAAAGTGGCAGATTCTTTAGAAACCCATTGTGTGGTATATTCTGGGAGGCACTGGTGAGATTATGGTGTACAGAAAGCTGACCACAAAAAAATAGTTATGGGGCTCCATGGGTCAACGGGTATGCTTGATTTTTCCTCTCTGGCAGGGTCTTTCACTCTTGCTCCTAATCCCAGGGCAGGTAATGGAGTCAGGAGATGAGCAGAAGTGCTGCAGAGTGGTTGTGTTTGATAACCGCATTCAGGAAAGGGGGAAGGGAGAGAGATGGGGGGACAACTGTGGCAGCACACACCACCATTGCTCCCTACGGCAGGCGGCAGAGTCAGAAGTTGAGCAGAAGTGCTGCATTGTATGGCATTCCAATGGTCATGTAGTTAATATAAACGTTTTGCTTGCCAGTTGGTCTGAGTGGGTCTGACTCATCCTTTTATATGCCACTTGTAAAACTTCACAAACTACAGCACCCTTCCCCCCTTGGATGTGCAATTCAATGGCCACTGCATGTATATGCAGCAAAAGGTAAAACTGATGGTTTTTTGTTTGTCTACTATATTACCACACTTACTGGGCAGGATGACACTTGCACTATGTTTCTGACAGATTCTGCCCCCTATAAAAGCAGAAAGAAACTTAGCAAGTCACTAGAAGCAGCAATATATATTCTCATTATAATGTTTGTAATGTAGCATGCTATCAACTTCAACAATTGAGGTTTTCTTTAGTAGACCACTTTGGTGAGGAGGTTGTGGAAAAGATATTGACTAAAACTTGGACTAGGATAAGTTTGACAGGGGCACAGAGCAGAAAGGGACAAGGGCTGTGGAAACATATCGGGGTCATAAGCAAAGAAACTCCGTAAAAGGGAGAGAGACTGTAAAAAAAAACACTAAAAGTGGGTAGAAGTATACTTAAGGAGTACGTAGGATGGCACAAAGAGTGGTGCAGAGCAGTGGGTGTGGAGCAGTGGTGTTCAGAAGAACTTTCTGGGAACTGCTGTGCTGCCCCATTTGTAGGCACCTCTCTGGGCTGAGGGAAGAGGTTGCCAGGCTTTGAGCACAGTTGGTAAGAGCACTGGGAACCTTTGCCCTCATCCAGGAAACCAGCATACAACCAGCCACTGCCACAGAGGGTACTCAGTCAGAGACCTGGATGGGCTACAGTGGGCTCAGGGAGGTTGAGGAAGGTGGAGCTCAAGCACCCCAACCTGGTACAACTAAAGAACAAATATGATGTTCTCAAGGAAAGGGAGAGCCCTGAAAGGGAACCCAAGGTTGTGACTAGGGGTGAAGGGCAGACCCGCCAGGAGTGGGGCTTATGGGACAGGGCCATAGAATCCCAGGGGAGAAGAAAGCTGTTCCAAGTGGGGGGCTCAATAGTTTGGGGTATGGAGATAGGATGAGGCATCAGGAGGGAGAGGGAGGTTATGTATCTCCCAGGAGGCACTGCTCTGAGGAAGGGGGAGCGGATCACAGTTAAGGGAAAAAAGGGTCCAGCTGTGGGAGTGGATGTGAAGGTTACAGTACAGGGGGAGATGAAAAGAGGGGTTCAGGGTTCAGGGTAGGGATGGCATTGAAGATGAGGATGCTCCAGGTGGGAAGGGGAACAAGTCAGGTACAGAGAGTGTCGGGGAAAGGGCTGGACTGGGGAGATGGCTGGGGGTGGAGTTGAGGGTACAGATAGGGATGAAATGTTCAGGGCAGGGTGGACTCTCAGGGCAGGCACAAGGAAAAAGACTTGAGGGAGGGATGAGAAATGAGGGGGGAACATGCTAGTGCTGGTTGATTCCATACTAAAAGGGGTCAGATGGGGGAGTAAAGGGGAAAGACATAGTCTCATATGGGTAGAGTCTGTACCTGGGCTGATGGCAGATAAAGCACGACAGGCTATTCTCAAGTGTGCAAAGAGGGGAAGGCATCAAACCAAATGTGGTGGTGCACCTGGGTACAAACGATTTGGCAGGGGAAATGGTAGGGGTGGTTAGGGAGAGGTTCCTGGAACTAGGTAAGTTTAGTGAGGAGGTAGGGAGCTTAGTAGCCTTCTCTGAGGTACTCCTAGTGTCCAGGGCAAGTATGGCAAGGGAGGGTAGGATAGAGGAATTCAACAGTTCACTGGAAAATTGGTGTTGATCCAAGGGGTACAGATTAGTGGGAGGCTGGGGCAGGGTCTGGGACAATAGGGATCTGTACACAGGGGACAGATTACATTTGAGCAGGAAGGGGAAGGGGGTGCTAAAACAGAGGTTAGAAGAATACATAGAAACATAGGTTAATTTAAACTAGGCAGGGAGGTGGTGTGTGTATCGCTATAGGGAAGGCTCTCCAGAGAAGAGAGACAAGTGAGCCTACCCCCTGTACAAACTGGGTTGAAAGCAGGGAGGAATCAAAGAGCGAGTCTGAGATGGTTGGGAAACTGGGTAAGAAGTGTAAGGGAACATCTTGGAGGGTTGTATCCTTGAATGCAAGGAGTCTGGGGAACAAAACCACAGAACTACAGGCTCTGTTGGAGGAGGGGATGGTGGACATAGCTGCCATCACAGAAACATGGGCCAGCCAATACCAGGACTGGGACCTGATGATCCCAGGGTATAGGAATAACAGGAAGGATAGGAGCAAGGGGAAAGGGTGAGGGGTAGCGATGTACATAAGAGAAAACATAAAATGTGCAAGGGAAGAGGGGGAGGAGGGTAGGACAGAAGCCTTGTAGAAGCAATTCCAGGAGATGAGGAATAGGTTTCTCAGGATGGGGGTGTTATGCAGACCACTGACTCAGATGGAAAACCTAGACAGGGAGCTGGTGGAGCAAATTAGGAAGGTGTGTGGGAAAGGTAACACAGTGATCATGGGGGACTTCAATCTACCAGGAGTGGATCGGGGTACCCCAGCCACCTCGAGTGCTAAGGAGCAAATACTCCTGGATGCCTTCCAGGACTGCTTCCTGGCAGAGATGGTCACTGAGTCGACTAGGTTGGGGAATACACTGTATCTAGTTCTGGTCAATGGGGAGGCTGTAAGGGAGGTGGGGGTGGAGGACAAGCTAGCTGGGAATGACCACCACTCGGAGTGGTTCACACTTAATATGAACAGAGAAGCAGCAGGTAGAGGGACCAGGGTGGTGGACTTCAGACATGCTGACTTTGGTAAGATAGGTGAAATCTTAAGGCAGCATCTGTAAGGAATACAGCCACACTGGAATGCATATCAGAAATGGTAAAAAATCAAATTGGGGATATTGGAGGCTACTGAGACATGAACCAGATTGAAGAGAAAAAAAGGAGAGGGCTAAACAACCAAGCTGGTTAAGTAGAGGGGTCTTAGAAATGGTGAGGGCTAAAAAAGAAGCATTCAAGAAATACAAGAAATCTGGGAAGGGGGAGGATAGGGAGGAGTATGTGAAGAAGTCCAATGAAGTTACCAGGGGAGTCAGAGCAGCTAAGGCCTCCAGAGAATTGAGACTGACGCAGGGTCTCAGGGTTGGGAAAAGGACTTCTTCAGATACATATGGGACAGAAAGAGCTGCAAAGACCAGATAGTGAGGATCAGGAAGGACTGGGGGGTGGGCAGAGAAAGATGTGGATCAGGCAGAAGCACTGTTCTGTATTCACGAGGGAGAAAGGAAGGCAGCTACCGCAGGGGGTGTGCAGGGGAGGAGAAGGTGTAACAGATGGGGTGATCATTGAGGGTAGGGTATTGGAGGGGTTACTTGGAACTATCCTTGCACATTAAGTCAGGCAGAAGACTTGATAGCCTATTGTGTCTGACTCCCCTAAATAAGGGGTTTATTTCCCTGCCCTTGATAGTAGATATCTATCAAGTTTGTTTTTGAAGACACCAATGTTATCAGAATTCACAATCTCAAAGGGAAGTGTGTTCCATACATTTATGATTCTATGGCTGAAGAAATGTCTACGCTTGTTATTATGTGTATATGTCAATTTAATTTGCTTATTATGGCTCCTGAGATTTAATTTATGAACTGAATAACAAATACCCAGTTCCTCCATCATCTCTGTATCATTTGAAATTCTAAACATTTAAAGTAGATCGCCTCTCAGTTGTCTCTTCTCCAAAGTATATAGATTAAGATGCTATAATCTACTCTCATATGGCACACCAGCCATGCCTCTAATCATCCTTGTTGTTCTTTGCTGAACTCTCTTAATAGCATTTACATCCTTCCTCAAATAAGGACTCCATAAAGGTCTACAATAATCAAGATGCGGTCTAACCAATGCTTTATAAAGTGGCATAATACACACTTGGGCCCAGATATTCAAAAGGGTTGCGCATGGCGCAACAGTGTTGTACCATGCACAACCCACTGATGCGCCCCAGCACGATATTCAAAAGGGAAAAGTGCGCCGCACAAATCTCGATGCGCTGGAGCACATCAGTAATGTATGCAGGCACAGGTGAGGGGGGGCGTTCCCATGCATAACCTGCACAGCCCGATATTCAGCCCGGGATGCGCAGAGCCATGCATGCGCAACCTCTACTTGCACCAGCACAAAGTTAAGCCAAAAAAAAAGGAACAACTAATGGCCACCCACAGGTAAGCTGCCACATTGCAGGGTGCAACACGGCAGCTGCCACCTGTGGGTGGCCACCCAAGTTCTGGCTGCACCTGGCGGCACCCCCATGCCCGATCATGGGCATATGTTTAAAAATAAAGTCCCCATTCAATATCCCTGGTGGTCCAGTGGACCGCTATGTGCTCGATCGTGGGCATCCATTATAATAAACCCCCCCCATCCAATATCCCTGGTGGTCCAGTGGACCGAATGCTGCCCGATTGCGGGCATCTGTTTAAATGACCCCCCATCCAATAGCCCTGGTGGTCCAGTGGACCGAATGCTGCCCGATTGTGGGCATCTGTTGAAATGAAACCCCCCCATCCAATATCCCTGGTGGTCCAGTGGACCAAATACTGACCGATCGCGGGCATCTGTTTCACAGACAACGTCCTATTACCCTGGTGGTCTAGGGTACCCCCCTTCCCACCTGCCCACTGAGTCCCACCACCCCGCTCCCCCTGGTCAGCCAGCAGGCGGCAGCACCCCACCTGCCTGCCGCCCCGCCGCCCACCGACTGACACCTTGGTAGGGCTACACGCCCATTGGTTCACAGTGTGAGCCAATGGGTATGCAGCCCCTACCGTACTACACATTCCAGATATGTGAATGATTCATTAAACACACCGAGGTGTCAGTCGGCGGTCGGGTTCATTTAAACAGATGCCCGTGATCGGGCAGCATTCAGTCCACTGGACCACCAGGGATATTGGATGGGGGGGGTTTATTATAACAGATTTGATTTGATTCATTCACATATCTGGAATGTGTAGTACGGTAGGGGCTGCACACCCATCGGGTCACGCTGTGAATCAATGGGCGTGCAGCCTTACCGAGGTGTCAGTCGGCAGGCGGCGGGCAGCAGGCAGGTGGGGTGCTGCCGCCACTGGCTGTCCAGGGGAGCGAGCGTGAGACTCGGGTGGTGTGGGGTACCAGACCACCAGGGTAATAGGACGTTGTTGTGAAACAGATGCCCGCGATCAGGCAGCATTTGGTCCACTGGACCACCAGGGATATTGGACGGGGGGGAGGGTGTTTCATTTAAACAGATGCCCGCAATCGAGCAGCATTTGGTCCACCAGGGATATTGGACAGGTTTTTTTTTTATTATAACGGATGCCTGCAATCGAGCACATAGCAGTCCACTGGACCACCAGGGATGTTGGACGGGGGGGTTTATTATAACGGATGCCCGCGATCAGGCACATAGCGGTCCACTGGACCACCAGGGATATTGGACGGGGACTTCATTTTTTAACAAATGTCCGCGATCGGGCTGCAGATGGTGTTGGTCCCCGATGGCTGCTGCCTGGCGGGGCGCCAGGCACAAGTCGTCGGGGATCAGCGCATCTGCATGCTAATGCTATGCAAATGGGGCCATAATGACATGCAAATGGCCCCATGTGCACCTTGCATAAATTATGGCCCCATTTGCATGTCACCTTTTGAATATCGCAGGTGCTGTGAATGGCACAATGGCACTTGCAGTAGCGCATCTCCATGCTCCACTCTGGCCACTTGCACTGGCGCAGTGCCACTGCACCATACACAGTGGGGGTGGCCAGGATGCGATATTCAAAGCTGCTGGGCCACAGTGCAGCTCCTTTGAATATCGCCCAGGCCATACTCCTGCACAGCCAAGTTGAGCTGCGCCCAAGCTTGCACCACAGCCTGGCGCAGTTTGAATATCTGGGCCTTTGTGTCTTGTTACAAATTGTCTTTGAATCATACTAATGATTCTGTTTGTCTTATTTGCCAAATCTTTACAATGGGCTGAAAAAGAAAAATCCTTGTTTATTAGAATACCCAGTTCCTTCTTTTGGGTAACTGATTTTAAAATGTGTTTTTCAAGATAATATTTCACATGTGCATACTTAGCCCCTAAGTGTAAAACTACACATACAGTATATCTATATTAAATTGCATTTCATTTTGATCAGCCCATCTCTGCAATTGTGTTAAGTCATGCTGTAGTTTGGTCACCTTATGCATATCCCCCACATCAGCACATAATTTTGAATTGTCAGCAAATTTTGCACATTTATTTACTAAAGATTCATTCATAACTGAGATGAATATATTAAACAAAACTGGCCCCAGGACAGATCCCTGGGGCACCCCACTGACAACAGATCCCTGTTTGGAAAAGTAACCTCTTAATCTAACTCTCTGTGTCCTATTATGTAACCAATTATTTACTCAATTGACAATATATTTATTTATATCCAAATCTATCATTTTATTGATTAATAGGGGATGTTTGACCTTATCAAATGCTTTCTGGTAATCCAGATAGACTATATCCACTGGATTATTATTATCCAACATATTACTAACCCTATTATAAAACGTAAGCATGTTTGTTAGACATTTTTTTTTATTTTAAATCCATGCTGGGTATCATCTGTTAAATTTTTTTTTTAGGTCCTTTTCCAGCCTTTCTTTCAATAGGGACTCAAGGATCTTCCCCAAAATTGAAATCAGGCTTATCGGCCTATCATTCCCCATATTAGCCCTGTCACCTTTTTTAAAGATTGGAACCACTTCGGCCTCTTTCCAATCCTTAGACACCTCCCCAGTGATCAGGGACAGGGAAAAGAGTTTGTACAAGGGTTCAACTAACCAATCTTTTACTTCTTTCAATAATTTTGGATGGAGTTTATCAGGTTCTGCTGATTTTGAAGTGTCAGTTTTGTTCAGTTTGTCTGCTATTTCACTTCTTGACATTATAACAGAACAGGAACTAACAATACTTGTATGGTCATGATGTAATGTAGAAACTGAGGGTTTGTGGTACACACTACAAAAATATTTATTAAATTCCCTAGCCATATGTAGTGGATCTCTTAACTCTTCGTCATGCACTCTAATAGAGCCCACCTCTCTATTATTACCTTTGTTGTTTATATAGGCAAAAAATCTTTTACCATTATCTTTTGCATGGGCAAGCTTAATTTTAAGGGCTGCCTTCTCCTTCCTTATTAGTTTTTTGTATTATGTAACTGCTTTTTGTATGTAAATATATTATGTAAACTATTCTCTCTTTTCATAGCCCGATATGCTTGCCTTTTCCTAATTATTTGTTTGTGAATTTTATTAGTATACCAGATAGGTAATCTGCCTTGTTTATTATAGTATTTCTTTAAAGGGACATGGTCATTTTCAACTATAAAGATGAGCTCTTTGATTTTCAACCATAGGATTTCTACTGTATCATCATTTGAACTCCAATTCCAGTTTCTCAATTTATCTCTTATTTTATCAAAATCTGCCTTTTGGTAGTCCTTAACTTCAGATTTACCAGTTAATTTAGCAGGTACATTACAGTACTTGAAAACAATAGTGTTATGGTCAGAAAAAAATATTGGTTCCTGGATTTCCAGTGCATGTACACTGTCCCCGTTATTTGTTAGTACCAAATCCAGTGTATTGGTTAGCCTGGTTGGACCATCTACCAGTTGTGTTAACCTGTTTTCGTAACATAAATTGAATAGTTCCTGCTCCTGTCCATTTTTAACCATGACTTGATTCCAATCGATACTGGGGGCATTAAAGTCACCCATCAACAAGACATCTTTGTTTTCATATGGTTCATTCAATGATATGTATCATCTCCTCATTACCTATCTGATCTATGTCAGGTGGTCTGTATACTACTCTTAATCTTAACTGTTTACTACCCATAAGGTACATGTCCACCCATAATACATTGCATGGATTTAACATATAATTTGTAATGACTTGTTTACATTCTATACCTTCCTTGACAAATATTGCTACCCCACCCCCCTTTTCATAGCCCTGTTATGTCTAAAAAGATTATACCCTTTTATGTGTATATTACAAGTATCTTTTATTAGACCACCAGGTCTCAGTGACTGCTACAAAATCAATGTTGTTCTCTATTAAGATACATTCTAAATCAGCCATTTTAATGGTATTTAAACTTCTTTCGTTTGCTAGTTAGTCATCCCATCCTTGCTTCTTTTATATTTCCTAGAAGTTAAAGTTATTAAACTACAGGCAGAGTTATGTCTATCCCAACACCCCCTATCTACAGGTTTTTTGAGACTGCTTCATAGAATCTGTTACCCGGTGTTCTTGTCCCCTTTTTATTTAGATGTAGGCCATCTTGACTGTAGAGGTCTTGTCTATTAATATAGTCTTCATAACCGGTTTACACTTGACATTGTTTTTACAGCACCATTTCCTCAACCAGTTGTTATATTGTTTAATTTTAAATGCTCTGCCTTTGCTAGCTCTAGGTACTGGCAACACTTCTGAAAATATTATTTTTACATCGAAAGCTTTAGCGATATCAAAGATCCTAATAGTATCTTCTTTTGTATCTGAAACAGTTCTAAACCCCAAATTGTTTGTTCCCACATGGACAAGGAGCTTAATAGGTGCACTGATATTTTTCATCATATCTGGAAGCATTTATGAGATATTCCCAATGTTGGCACCCCTGTAAGAACAAGTTGTTGTATTTAACTTGTTTCCCCTTGTTGAATATCTATCTGTGTATTTTATCATAGAATCTCCTAATATAAACACTTGTTCAGGGTTTTCACTGGCAGTCTTATGTAACTTCTTTGTGCTTAATCCTTCCTGTAGATCTTGTTCTAAAGTTAATGATTCATTAGAGATATTCATGGATATAGTTTCTGACAATGTTGGGGGTGGGGATATGGGTAAAGATTCCACTGTGGGTGTGGTATTTAGTACCTCATTAAGATTACGATTACAGACCTACAGGAATATCTGGAAAAGCTGGGGAGGTGGTCCAGGATCTGGCAGCTTGGCTTCAATGCCAAGAAATGCAAAGTTATGCATATTGGAGCCAAGAATCCCAGGACAGAGTATTACCTGGGTGGTGTCCGAGTATCTGCATCAGAGGAGAAGGACCCAGGAGTGATGATCATTAGTGACCTGAAGTACTTCACACAGTGCAAGAAAGCAGCAGCAAAGGCAAACAAGATGATGGGATGCATTGCTAGGAGGATCAGCAGTAGGAGAGAGGAGGTTATACTGCCCTTATACAGGTCACTAGTAAGGCTGCATCTAGAGTATGGAGTTCAGTACTGGAACCCACAACTCAAAAAGGAAATTAACCTGCTGGAGAAGGTACAGAGGAGGGCTGCAAAGATGATAGCTGGTCAGCAGGGCAAGGCATATGAGGAGAGGTTAAGGGCACTGAACATGTACTCCCTGGAAGACAGGAGAGAGAGAGAGAGAGAGAGGGGGCATGCTTGGGACATTCAAGTACTTGAAAGGGATAAATAAGGTTGATAAGGAGAGTCTCTTTAAGCTGAGTGGCAACCATATCACAAGAGGGCACAGTCTTAAGCTGGAGGGTGGGAGGTTTAGGAGGGAGGTCAGGAAGCACTTCTTTACAGAGAGGGTGGTGGACACTTGGATGCACTGCCAGAAGAGGTCATATTGTTGAAGACAGTGGACAGCTTTAAGAGTGGCTGGGATAAGCATAGGTGAAGGTAAGAATCATGGGTAGGGAGGATGGTAGGAGTGGGGAGGGAGGGCAGGGACATTAGATCAAGCTGTGGACCCTGCAATATGAGCAGACTTGAGAGACCAAATGGCCTTCTTCTGCTGGCTTCTTTGTAAGATTGCTTTTTTCACTCATTGAATCTAATACATCAATTAATACTTGATCAAAATCATCTTTTTGGTTAACCAATGGTTGCTATTGGTTTTGGTAGTTAATAAGTGGTGATAGAGCCCTTCTTCTTAACTTTTTCTGCCTATGTCCATCCCTTACTATAATCCATTCATTAGTATTTTCCTCCCCATCTGTGATTTCTACTGATTGCTGCCACTTAACTGCCAACATGCATCTTGCAGTAGGTTTACTTAAATTATTTCTAAAATCTTCTAATTGTTGTTTAAGTTCACTAATCACAATTTCCCTTTCTGTTATAATACCTCTAAATTTCTATTCATTCTGACAACCTTGACATATGAAAATATCAAACCATGTAGCAGCGTTTAGAGAAAACATCTCACATGTACTGCACTTAAGTCCTAACAGACCTGATTTAAGCTCTGCTACGTTAACACTCCATCTCAACAGTTGTTACCTTCTTAGTTTTGGGCTTTCTATCCCTGTTGTCTGTACTTTGTATCATCCTTTTCCTGCTATCCCCTGCTTGACAAGCAAGACACGCACGAGTGTCTTAGCATGCATAGCATGCGCCCTACACCTGTGCTCACTCCGCTCGCATGCAGCGTTCCTTTTTAAGCCACGGACCCGGAAGTTTTGCCTGGTCATGAGACCCCACACTTACCTCAATCCCAAAGAATAGAGCTTCTGGGGAGAAGAACAGCCCCTGAAAATAGCCCTGTCTGGTGAGTAAGAAGCACTTAAAAGTGCTATAGCCCCAACACTGCAGAAAACAAAACTTGGCACTACACTGGCACTCGCTCCCTCAATTAACAATTAACTGAGAACTACAATACCCATGCACCCCTCTGTCAGCAGTAAGGGCTGTAAGTGCATCTAGAGCGCTCCAATACACTGGCTCACACCACTAAGGTGTCTCACAATGTGTGGACAAGGGTTAAGGGCCCTGAGAGTGAATAAGGCACCAGAACCAGACAGCATACACCCCAGGGTGTTAAAGGAAATGGCCAAGATCCTGGTTGGACCACTGGAGGAACTATTCAATACCTCCAAGGACACAGAGTGCGTACCACATAACTGGATGATGGCTCATGTGGTACCCATTCATAAAAGTGGACTAAAGGATAAGCCATGTAATTGCAGGCTGGTAAGCTTAACTTCCATCGTGGGGAAGCTGATGGAGATAATAATTAAGGAAAGGCTGGTGACCTTTATGGAAGACAATGGGCTCCAGAACAGTCACCAGCATGGGTTTGTCTCTGGAAAATCCTGCCAGTTGAGTATCACAACTGGGTCATGAGGGAATTGGACAAGGGTCATGCAGTGGATGTCATATACTTGGACTTCAGTAAGGCCTTCAATTTGATGCTGCAAGGGAGGTTGGGAGGGAAGTTGAGATACATGGGGTGGAGACTAAGATGGTTAAATGGATTCAGAATTGGCTACAGGGGAGACAACAGAGGGTAGTGGTGGAGGGAACTCTCATCTCCAAGGGCTGTGATGAGTGGGGTGCCACAGGAATTGGTACTGGGGCCAGTGCTGTTTGGAATATTCATAGTGAACATCTCGTATGGCATCGGGAATAAGATCAGTTTATTCACTGACTATACCAAATTGTGGGTAGTGGTGGATGATACAGCAGGTTGGCAGGGGCTGCAGGATGACCTGACCAAACTGGTGGGGTGGTCAGAAGTGTGGCAGTTGGGGTTCAATGTGAAAAAGTACAAAGTCCTGTACTTTGGGTCAAATAACCCTGGAAGGGGTTACCAGCTGGGAGGGGTGCAGTCAGGCTTCACTGAGGAGGAGAAGGATCTAGTGGTGGTGTAATGGAAAAGAGGAAGAATACAGAGCAGTGTAGGAGGGCAGCAGAGAAATCCAACAGGATTCTGGGTTGCATCATGAGAGTCATCTCCTCCAGTAGCAGGGAGGTGATCTTGCTTATCTACAAGGCACTGGTCAGACTGCACCTGAAGTACTATGTGCAATTCTGGTGCTCATATCTGAAGAAGGATGTGAAATTACTGGAAGGGGAATAATGCAGGGCAACAAGGATAATCCATAGATTGGAGAACTGACCATATGAGGAGAGGCTGAGAGAGATGAACATGTACTCCTTTGAGGAGAGAAGAGACTGAGGGGATATGATTGAGGCCTTTAAGTATGTAAAAAGAATAAACAAGGCAGGCACTGAAGGGATACTCAGGCTGAGGAGGGGGAGGGACATGAGAGGGCATAGCCTTAGATTGGAGGGAGGAAGATTTTGGATGGAAATGAGGAGACACTTTTTCACAGAGAGGATCATGGCAGAATGGAATGCTCTACCAGAGGAGGTGGTAGCCTGTAAGACAGTGGGCTATGTCAAAAGGGAAGGGTCCACAAATAAAACATAATGGGAGTGGTGCAGTGCAGTGGCTGTGGAGCAGCAGTCTTCTGGGAGACGTTCTGGAGGATGTGGTGTTGTCCCATTGGCAGGCACCTCTCTGGGCTGAGGGATGAGGTTGCTCATCTCCAGGATGAGTTGGCCAGGATTCAGGGGACCTTCTCTCCCACCCAGGGACCACCAGGGCTGCCGCCACTACCTCAGAGGTTGCCAAGAAAAAGGAGTTATTGAACCACAGTGGGCTCAGGGAGGGTGAGGGTGGTAGAACAGAGGTGCATTCCTCCAGTTGTACCTCTCCACAATTCATGTGTCATTCTGGAAAAGTGTGGTTCCTCTATGGAAGCGCCCACAATGGAGACCAAGGAGGATGCTGGGAACCTCCACAAAGGAGACCCACAGGAGAGTGGCATGGGACCCCAGAGGGGAAGGAAAGAACTCCTGGTGGATGACTCCATTGTTAGGAGGGTAGAACTGGGGGAGGGAGGAGAGAGAGAGAGGTAAGGTGCCTGCTTGGCACCATGGCTTGGAGGTACAGGGACAGAATCCTTAGGATCATAGGAGCAGCTGCACGGGGAAGGGAGCTGGTTGTCATTGTCCACCTAGGGACAAATGACCTGACTGGGAAAGGGATCAGAACAGTGGAGGAGGAGTTTGTGGAGTTGGGGAGGGGCCTTTGATAAGTAGCACACACAGTAACTTTCTTGGAGGTGCTGCCTGTCTATGGCATGGTTGAGGCTAGGGTGCTCTGCACCATGTGATTCAATCAATGGTTGAAAAACTGGTGTAGAGATCAGGGTTTTGGCTCCATTGGGGATTGGGGGTTCACCTGGAGGGATGCAGGCCTATACTGGTGCAATGGTCTGCATCTGTCAGGGAGGGGAACCAGGATCCTAGGTGATAGGTTTAAATGCTTCATTGGCAAGCATTTAAACTATCCAAGGGGGGAGGAACTGAAAAGGAGCAGGGAAATCCTAGCCCTCCCCCCAAAAAACAGGGTTGTTAGTGAGGTAAATACCAATATAGAGATGTCTATAGGGAGAAGGGCAGGGGTACATGGAGAAAAAGGCAAAGGCAGTAAGGACAGGGATGGGGCAAAAAGGGGTAAGGCCATCAAAAAATGGAGGGTAATGAGCACCAGTGCCCCTAGTCTAGGTAACAAGCTCCCTGAACTGGTGGCCTTAATGTAAGAGGGATGCCTGAATGTTGTGGCAGTCACAGAAACATGGTACACAGAGAACTATGACTCGGAAGTCAACATACCAATGTACACAATCTACAGGAGAGACAGGGAGGGTGGAAGAGTAGGAGGAGTAGCTCTCTATGTAAGAGAAGGGATAAAAGCAATGAAACAAAAAGGTAAACAGGGAGGAGAAGAAGCACCGTGGGTCACCCTGTGACTGTAAATGGCAGCACAATCCACACAGGGGTTGTATACAGACCCCCGTCTCAGGGAGAGGAAATGGACAAGGAAATTATAGAAGGCATCCTTAGGATGTCAGAGAAAGAGATGATACTGTTGATGGGGGACCTGAATATGCCAGATGTTAACTGGAACACCGTTGCTGCAGCCACATCCAAGATCAGGGCCATTCTCGATGCCCTACAGAGGGCATGCCTCATACATCTAGTGTTGGAACCCACTCAGGAGGGAGAAATCTTAGACCCGACACTCTCAAATGGGGATGAGAGAGGATCCCAGATCTAGAAGTGGGTAGCTATCTGGGGACAAGTGACTACCAAACAGTGTAGTTCACGATAAACTCAGCTGCAGAGTCAAGCCATACAAAAGTGAGGGTACTGGACTTCAAGAGGGCTGACTTTGTCCAAATGGGAGAGTGCCACAGAAAAGCACTAGCAAACAGGAGGGGTAGATCAACAATGGGGAAACATCAAAACTGCCATCACAGAGGCAATAAGCCTTTGTGTGACTCAAATAAACAAATCAAAATGACAGAAAAAAACACTATGGTTCTCAAAAGAGGTGGCAGGGAAGGTTAGGGAGAAAAAGATAACATTTAGGAAATATAAGGAAACACAGAAGAAGCAGGACAGAGAACTATACCAATTAAAGCAGAAGGAAGGAGGAAGGCAGTCAGAATAGCAAAGGCCCAAACTAAGGAAAAGATAGCCAACTCAGTTAAGAAGGGGGATAAAACCATTTATAGGTACATTAGGGAGCAAAGAAAGACAAAGGAAGGGATAGTGAGGCTGAATAAAGGGGACAGTGGATGGGCAGAGAGGGACAGTGAAAAAGCAGGGATACTGAAGAAATACTTTTGCTCAGTATTCACAAAAGAAGAGGAGGTGAGGTACCTAATCCAATCAATAGAAGCACTCTTTATAGGGGGGTCGATCCCAATTCTTTCACAGAAGAAAGGGTTCTGAAAGAACTCCTAAAACTGAAGGTGGACAAAGCAATGGGGCCTGATGGGATTCATCCCAGAATTAAAAAAAAAAACTAAGGGGAGAACTAGTGACACCACTGACTACCCTTTTTAACAAATCATGGGATGGTGGTGTGGTACCTGAGGACTGGAGGAGGGTGGATGTGATTCCCCTTCACAAAAGTGGGAGCAAGACAGAGACAGGAAACTACAGACCTCTCAGTTTGACCTCAGTGTAAGGAAAATAATGGAATCACTTCTGAAGGAAAGAATTTTTGAGTACCTAGAAGCCAGTGGGGCACAGGACCCAAGGCAGCATGTATTCACAGTGGTAAGGTCATGTCAGATGAATCTAATTGATTTCTTTGCCTGAGTGACCAAAGTAGAAGACCAGGGAGGGGCTGTGGACATGGCCTACTGAGACTTTAACAAGGCATTTGACACAGTCCCACACAAAAGATTAATAAACTAATTAGCCAGCCTGGGAGTGGGTACCAAGGTGGTAGCCTGGGTAAAACACTGGCTGGACAACAGGACTCAGAAGGTAATAGTAAACAGAGTCTACTCTGAAGAAAAGGGGGGTTACTAGTGGGGTACCACAGGGTTCAGTACTGGGTCCTGTCCTTTTTAATGTCTTTATAAGTGACATTGCAGAGGGACTGGAAGGAAAAGTATGCCTCTTTGCAGATGACACAAAAATTTGCGAAAGGGTTGCTACGCAAGGGGAGGTGAAAAGGATGAGAAGGACTTGTCAAGGTTGGAGGAATGGTCTGAAGTATGGCAGCTTTGATCCAATGCAAAGAAGTGCAAAGCAATGCACCTGGAAAACAAAGACCCAGGGGAAGAGTACACAATGGGGAGGGGGGAGGTAGTAACAACAACAAAAATGAAAAGGGACCTGGGGGTAATCATATCAGATGACCTTAAGGTTAGCATACAATGTGGGAAGGCAGTAGGGATGGCTGGGGGGATACTGGGATGTATAGGGAAAAGTATCACCAGTAGAAAACAGGAAGTTGTTATCCCTCTGTACAGACAGTTGGTGAGACCCCATCTGGAGTACTGCATCCAACTCTGGACACTCCATCTCTGCAAGGACATAGACTGGATGGAGGCAGTCCAGAGGAGGGCAACTAAAATGGTGCAGGGTCTGCAACAGAAGTCATATGAGGAGAGACTAAAGGAGTTTAATATGTATACCCTAGAGGAAAGGAGGGAGAGGGGGGACATGATAGAAACATTTAAATGCCTCAAGGCAATCAACAGAGTTCAAGAAGGTAGCACCTTTCAGAAAAAGAGATGTGGAAGAACAAGGGGACACAATTTGAAGGTAGAGGGAGGATGGCTCAGGGGCAATGTGAGGAAGTATTTTTTTCACAGAGAGGGTAGTGGATGCATGGAGCAGCCTTCCTGAGGAGGTCATGGGGCCAGAAACAGTGGGGGAATTCAAGAATGCATGGGACAAACATAAGCCAATTCTTTTGGAAGGTAAGAAGAAATAGGCTGTTGGTTAACTAGGATCTGCAGCTTATCCAGTAGGTAGGGAAATGGGCAGACTAGGTGGGCCAAGTGGTCCTTATCTGCCGTCAAAGTCTATGTTTCTATGTTTAAAGTTAGAGGGGAGGTCATTGGGAAGGGGGGTAGGGCAGCTGCACAGTATGGGTGCTAGCTGCACACTCAAGCAGACTTGATAGACCAGGTGGCCTATTTCTGCTGGTAAATTCATATGTTCATATGATCATATGAAAATCACTCTAAACAAATCAAACACATTTATTGCAGTCAGCCTGAGAGTTACCTGCTACATTCATTTTCAGTGTCAAATTGATGGCTGTCCCATGAGTTGTTTCTGGCAGGGCGAGTGTATAGATGCAGGTGCTTCTTGCACCTTATTTCATTCTAGTTGTAACTGCGCTATTTTATTTCCTGCCAGCCTCGGCCCTGCCAAAACTCACTATGTTCCCTTTTTTTTTTTTTTCTTTGTATGCTCTCTTCTCTCCGCTGAACTCCCATTCCTTCAGGAGTCTCCAATAGCCTTGTTCGTCCCCGCTCCTACTAACTGGAGTCCAGTGCAGTCCACCCCCCCATGAAGCCTTGGCTATACCCCCCAGGTGGGTACGGGATGGGGCCCTTTACACCCCGATGTGTCTGTATTTTGTCGGGAGATGCTGGTACTGGTGCCGGAAGGGGCATTGGGGATCATGGCCAGGAGCTCCGTCTACTGGGAGTCCCACGGGGTATTTTCTGGTTTTCTGGTGTCCTCCTCCCCTGAGGATGTAGACACAATGAGAGCCAATGGGTGAGGCAAGTATTGACGTGCAATCTCTTCCCGACTCTTGGTCTGTGTCCTCCCTTCCCCACTGACTGTCCCAGCTGCATCTACACCCGTGGTCACCCAGGTGGCGATAGAATAGCGGGACAGGCAATCCTCCTCCTCGGAGAAGGAGAGTGGCTGATGGGCACTCTATCCTTCTCCCCACGGCCAGCCCTCCAGTTACCCGAGTCCGCTCTCAACCCGGTCACTGGCGCCATGAGCGGTAAGCCTACTCGCTGGCAACGGGTCGCCCACCATGTTCCTTCTGAAAAGAATTCCACAATACTGGTACAAGTTGGAAATTTTTTTTCATAGTTCTGAAAAAGTATACTGACACAATAACTCTACCATATATATTGTACACCACCAGCCGAGACCTGCACATTAATGTAGGCCACATGCTCACATTGGGCTCCTTTATTTATTTTTATAACTATGTTTCTGGAAAAGAGCATTAGTGCCACAGAGTGGCTTTGTCTGAGAAATGGCAGTGGTGGTATGTTCAGGAAGAAGTTAGATGGAGGGCACCAATGGTGGCAGCACCCACCACCATTGCACATTACTTCTGGGAAGGCTGTAGAGTCAGGAGTTGAGCAGAAATGCCACAGAGCAGCTTAGTATTTGAACCAGCAATGCTGGTATGTTCAGGAAGGGGGAAGAGATAGGGGGAATCGACAATGGCAACACACACCACCATTGTTCCTGACCCCAGGGCAAGCTGCAGAGTCAGAAGTGGAGTAGAAGTTCTGCAGAGCAGATTTGTGTTTAGAACCAGAGTCAGGAGTTTAGTAGAAGTGCTTCAGAGTGGCTTTGTTTGAGAAGTAACAGTGACAATATATTTTGGAGGGGCAGAGAGATGGGGGGGTCACAGTTCAACACATTCCTCCATTGTTCCTGGCCCCAGTTCAGGCAGTGGAGCCAGAAGCTGAGCAGCAGTGGCTTTGTTTTAGAACTAACAGTGCTGATATGTTCAGTAAGGATAGGGGAAGAGAGAGAGAGAGATTGGGGACACTTATGGTGGCAGCACACACCACCATTGCTCCTAACCACATGATAGGTAGTGGAGCCTGGAATGGAGCAGAAGTGCTGCAGAGCAGCTTTTTGTGTTCAGAGAGGGGGCAGAGAGAGATGGGGTCATTGGGGAGGTACGAGCAGCAGGCTTAGCATGACACTGCTCAGCTGCTTGCTGGGCAGCTTCATGCAGATAAAAGCATTAAGGGGCTCTTTCAAAGGAGTGCTTTGGTCCTTTCAACTATGAGAAGTTTACACCCAGAAAGCAGTTAATAGTATCATGATCAGAATGCCTGGTCATTGGTCTGTCACAGCTGAGCCCACTGCAACTTGAGCTGTATTGGACCCAATAATGACAAACCTTAGAAAAGTGGTTCTTTGTGACAAAATACTTGCTGTGCATGAATTCACAGCTAACATAAAAAACAGTGGCAGGATTCACGAAGTCATTGGGGGAGGTTAATGTGGCTGCTGGGAGGATAAAGGAAAGGTGATTTCTAGTGCTGTGTAGAATGTTCAGATTCTGACAGAACAGAATTCCTTGGTATGTAGGAAAATTTTGCGGAATTCCATTGACAGCTGAATTCTGAAATTTCACAAGCAAAATGATTTTCTCAATTTAATAATCTTCATTTTATATAAACTGCAGATTCTTTTTCCACAATATGTGGGACACTATTATGTAGTTAACTTGATCATTAAACAGAATTGCTTTTCAGAATTTAAAAAGAAATTCTGAAAAGCGTTTAGGAAGTGGAAGTGTCATTCCACACAAATTTTGCATTCTGCATGACAAAATAAATTTACTTTTTAAACAAACCAGGCTGACTTTAGGGAGCGTTATTATTTCATCTGGGATTGTGGTGGTTGGGGGAGGGATTTATTTTTCTAAACAAACTAGTCCAGTTTCAGGGTTGGGAGAGTGGTTAAAGTGGCAACTGGCAGAATAAATGGAGGGTAAGGTTTTTCCTACAAACCACAACAGTTTTTTTTGGGGGGGACGGGTAAATCAATATTTAAATTATGGCTGAGGGTAAACTGAGAAATCTCTATGATAGGGTATTGGAGGGAGATTTGTAAATGGCTGGCAACTGAGTAACACTGACACAGTGGTGTGCCTTAACATTTACTATTAGTTTAAATATTTTGACTGTGATGATTTGTTGATGCCACAGTATTTACAGATATTTTAAAAATAAGAAACGCTGCTTGTTAGATGATTGTTTCTTTGTTTGCAAGTGAAAAAAATAAAACAGCTGTTTGCCTTTTTTATTTTTTAGAATTAAGCAATAATACATGGTAGGGTGTGGTATATCATGGGATATCATCACACGTCAAGTGTGTTGTGAAGCGTGAGGCCATAGGCTGAGTGCCTCATGCACCCAAGAAGAGATGAGATTCCATTATATGCCACACTCTGGAGTCTATTATTACTATTATAAACTGTATTAATATTGTTAAAATTTATTTAAATCAAAATATAAAAAAGAAATAACTTTCTAAAATTTGTGAAAAAATTGTGTTTTGGGAGCTATAGGATACAGTTTAAGAAAATAGTTATTTGTAAGTTATGGTCCGCAGATCTCACTGTTTTAGTAGCAGCTATAGAAGATAGTGCAGAGAGGTCTCTCCATGTATTTTGTCTGTGTAGTAACTCTGTACAATGTTTGCTTCCACCCCCCAAGTGTCATAGAGAAGCTGTTCATATGAAACCAGTATGCCATTATGTAGAGTGCCATACAGAATGACATGAGCAGGCAGGCAGGCCACTGTTAGTAAGGGCACGGCAAGTCACGGTCAGTGGCAGAATCATGCCAGTCAGACATCTAAAAGGCACTGCTGCTGTAGCTGAGCAGGTTGGGGTGTTGGCTCAGTCCCCTTGTACAATGATGAGATACTGAGGTGTGGAAATTTTGGGCTTTTGGGCTGCTGCAAGTAAGAGCTTGACACCTACATCCAGCCTCCTGTCACAGTCGACAGTTCTCTTTGCCACCTGCAGCAGCCCTGGCCAAAGGATCTCCTCAGCAGAAGAATCATTGGTGGAAGCAGTGGGAGTGTTGCACCCTGGATCTTTGCCAACACCATCCGAGTAGAACACTGGCACAGAATCAGTGGCAACAGGCAGCAAGAACCCCCAAGAACATCAAGTATACACATTTGTGTATTCTTCAGTTTTATAAGATTCAAGAAAGCATGTCATTTAACAGTGTTCAGAATGTGTGTGTCTGGAAATTCTTAAGGCTCCTTTGCTTTCTTTTGAAGTCACTCAAGCCACAACTCACTCTGTCCTGCCTGATAGACTGTCTGGCTGCCAAAATGCATGGGTGGATGGATCTAGAACAGGTAAAATTACCTGTTGGCTGACACGTTTTCTTACCAATGATTTTGCTGTGGATTTTTAATCATAGGCAAGAATAGGGCTCAGCAAGTTAGGTCTTTTGTTACCCAGTTCATAATATTACTATTTTGAGACAGATCTTGTTTTTTTCCCTTTAGAGTATGGATCTCCTATAGTAATGAGGTTCCAACTTCAGGTTATCCACCAGGTAATCAAGGATCTTAGAATGTGTGTGAGCCAATCTGATTGCGAGCATTTCTTTTCCTTCTGCAGGCTGTTTGTCATAGCCAGCAACTTCTGATGGGCATTCCAGAGTAGGTCTACAAGAAGGAGGCTGAAACATTACCCAGTGGATTGTGGACTATTTTCAGGTCTGCCTCTGCCTAACACTGCCTGACCTGATTTCTCCATAGAGACTGCATACTAGGACTTAAATAGTATACCAAATTCCATATAACCTACTAATGCATAGCATCTTGTGGATGTATTTGCAGATCATCATGCAGATAATAGATGGTTTACTGGTGAAATTAAATGCATGATTGGCCATTGTGATGGCAGCTGGAAAAAAAATATGTGCATTATCCTTCAACTGCATTATTATATTAATATCACAAAATTAGAAATATGTGTAAATATTTAATTAGATATTCAAAAGCTAAGTCGGTTAAAAAATCAGTTGGATGAAAATTGGAATGACCCCACAAAAATTTGGAATAATATTTCTGCCGTGACTAATCCAAAACACAAAGGGACTCTAGTAGTTGATGGTCTAGAGATTAATGACACTTCAGTGGGTCTATGCAACCAGAGTAGTGTTATGCTTGTGCAACTGTGATAACTGTTTGGCCATTCACACTCTCTGTTCCACAGGGAATTACCACCCTGTAGGGGTACCAAAGTCAAGGAACCCTCAGAGAGGGTGCCACCCCTAGAAGAGCTGTGGGAAAGATTCCCTTTGCTAAATGTACCTTAGGAAGGAGCCCCCCCATGAACAGAGGTGTACTGCTGGAGGAGGATGATGGGGGGCAATGAAAAAATGTTTCAGAAGGAGGCTGGGAGGAACTGCTTATATAGCACAGGAAGGGGGTGTGGCTGGTTGCTCACTCCATTGAACTACAAGCATAGCCTTTCAATTCAATGGGCCTATGCAACCAGAATAGTGTTAAGCTTGTGCAACTGTTTGGCCATTCACACTCTCTATTCCATGGGCAATCACCAACCGGTAGGGGTACCGAAGGCAAGGAACCTTCAAAGATGATTCCCCCTCTAGAGGTACCATGGGAAAGATTCCCTTGGCTAAAGATACCTCAGGAAGGAGCCCCAAAAATAACATTGAGCAGTAAACATTTACTATGAGGTAGAGAAACAGATCAACAGCAACAAGACAGTTTTATGAAACACAAATTAGATGCACAGGTAGACAGGGATGCACTGATAAAATGGATTACACTGATGACATCAGGGGGGCTTCCTAAGGAGAGAGGGAATGGTGAGTAGGGCCACCATCCATAGAAACATAGAATTTGATAGCAGATAAGGACCGCTTGGCCCACCCAGTCTGCCCATTTCCCTACCTAATGGATAAGCTGCAGATCCTAGTTAACCAGCAGCCTACTTCTTCCTACCCCCACCCCGTAGAATTGCCTTATGACTGTCCCATGCATGCTTGAATTCCACCACTGTTTTTGACTCCACAACCTCCTCTGGAAGGCCGTTCCACACATCCACAACCCTCTCTGTGAAAAAATACTTCCTTAAATTACCTCTGAGCCGCCCCCATCTTCAAATTGTGCCCCCTTGTTCTTGCACACCTCTTTTTTTGAAAGATGCTACCCTCTTGGACTTTGTTGATTCCCTTGAGGTACTTGAAAGTTTCTATCATGTCCCCCCTCTCCCTCCTTTCCTCGAGGCTATACATATTAAGCTCCTTAAGTCCCCATGTCCATCCAACAGCGAAAACCTACCTAAGGAAATGAGGGAATATACTATAAATAACTAATTACATATTATGACTTTTGGCACAGAGGAGAGGAAAAACTCCTTTTTAAAAGGAGGAAACCTTGAGGGATCCAAGGCCTTTTATTTAGTGGCAGCTCTTCTGGTACAATTTAGAAACCCAATCAAAGGGGAAGAAATATTACAATTTGGTTAAAAGTAACGGGAACACTGTGAAGGGTTGAGAGAGGCCTCTGCAACAATGGGTACTCTGAGTGAGAGTGGACCCCCAAGGTGGGAGGAGAAGTGTAACAACCACTGAAGCACTCACCGGCCTACCAACTAAAATAAATCAGATGAACCAGAGGTGGTCATAGGGAGAATAGCTTTTGAAGGTACCAAGGTGATGCCATGGCCAAAAGAGCCCTCTTGGGCTGTAAGGGCTCCACTCCTCAGCAGCTGAAGTCCTAACTTCTGCATCAAGAGGTGCATCATATGACTACATGCTAAAGCTTTGCCAGGGGTGAGGACATTCCCACCATGGGCCAGATGAGAAGGACCCCACCCCAAGGGGTCACATGCTCAAGATGTGGACTTCAAGAATGCAGAGCAAGACAGTTGGCTTACAGGGTGAATCTTGAGCTAGAAGAGGTAATGGACATGGTTGCATGCCTCCAATTTATGAATGAGAGTGTGAATCAACTTTTATTGCTAGATAGGAGGAGGCTGGGCAAAGTAGATTCGGTTGCAGATTATCAATGAGGGGGCCTGGCAAAGCCAGCAGCTGTATATATTGCTTTGGTGGTTTAACAGTAGTGGCAACCAGTTGAACACAAGCCAATCAATTCCATTATGGAAGCCAAATTCATGGTGACATAAAAGGTAGATGTTCAGGCTGTGACAGGCTGTGATGCAAGTGATTGAATCAATGAGGTTTAGCATAAATTAATCAATAAGGTTTAGCAGATAGGAGATACAGTATGTAGCAGGATTTACAACCACATTTGCAACAGCAAAAATATGGGCTGCAGCATAGATAAGCAAGATGCATCACATATAAGGTAAGCTGAATTACATATATACTTGGCCAACCAGTTCCAAAGAGGAGCATATCATAGTTTACATAAAGCATTTGATGCTACACTTTCAGCATAAATAGTGAATTAATATGATTGGCATGAATACCTTAAATGCTATTAAGGCAGAGGTAGGTTATTCCAGTAAGAAGCATGCAGCACAGTAATGGGATGCATTAAACATCTGAAGGCCATGTAGGCTGCAAGGTTAATGATTTATGCAAGGATGCTTGAAAGCTATGTAGGCAAAGAAGCAGGGCAAAATCATATAGCTTACATATGGACATTTGAAATTGCCGGCAGAAAAAGGCACACAGGTCTATTGAGTCTGCCCAATTGTGCAGTTCTTAGTTTCATACCACTACAGCTTACATAAAGCAAACTCTTCAAAAAGAAAATTAACCTGCTGGAGAAGGTCCAGAGGAGGGCTATGTTATCCATGGACCAGCACCCCTGATTGTACCCCTAACTCTTAGGACAGCAACACATATGTAGGTATATGTACTAACCTTAGGACAGAGGCATTTATCGTATAAGTGTCAGTGTCAAAATCTGAGTTCTACTGTGCTTCTCTAATGCATATTATGCTTCACTATGCTTGTGTGATATATTCTGCCACTGGGAGATGTTATCCATTATATTTTATTGTATAATTATAAGTTAGGCAACAGTGCCATCTTTAGTGCTTGTGCACAACTGTAACTGCAAGTGACCTTGGAAGAATCATAGACCTTACTGTTCACTTATCTTCTGCTAGTTAAGCAACTTCTTCTGTTAGTTAGAATGGTTACTCATGCCACCTGTTACTACCCAATTATACACTTTTGATGTATCTTCTTCTATGGTTACCATAGTGATTCTCGGGGTATAAGACCCCTTGCAGCACGTAGCTTTACTGAGACTAGAGACTGTGCCTATGTAGGTAAGGCAGCTGGATACTCTCCCAGTAATTATACTGTTGGTTGTAAACCTGTACTATTATTATTTATCAATAATAAATTATATGTATTATCTGGAAACCACTTTTCTGTTGTCTCTTCCTTTTGTGCAGTTCCAACAAGAACCTGAGAAAGGTAACTTTATTACCCCATTACATTTGGTGACCATGTGTAGGTTGGAATGTACAAAGTGAAGATTCCATTCAACTAATTTTGAAAGTCAAGTAGTGTAGTGTGTTTCTCACCTACTTGGACCTACTTGTACTTACAGTGGTTGTTGGTCTCGGGCTTGGCACACCCACACCGGACCCTTTTTCACTCCCTTTGCGAGTGACAGCGTACCTCCTTGGCACCACCGTTTGCCCATGGGGGATCAGAAAGCCATTGGGTAATGGCACCAAGGATTTTATCCAGTCTTATGACTGCTTGTTTCTTTGTTTATTTACCCCTTGTTTGTCATGCTTGAACTTTGCACTGACTTGAGACTCGATGTCTCAAACTACTTCACAGCCCATGGTGGATGGACAGATTTTGTGCTGAACATGAGGTCCGCAGACAATCCATTGCTGCTCATTTCAGAGCACTAGCTAGAGTCCAAACAAACAACCAAAAAGAACAATCTTAAAGGTCTTTTGGTTGTGACTCTACATACCGCTGTTGAGAGGCTCACAGCAAAGTGTGCCTTCCTTGAACTGCAAACTGCATCTCTAAAAAAAGAGATGGGCTTGTAGACATTAGAGTTACAGAAAAAGGAACAGAAGCTAGCAGAGGAGACACAGTCACTCTGTGATGCCAATAACAGATTATTGCATTGTACTGCTCCAAACTCTGAGTGAGAAATTTGTATGTAGAGAGATGATTGCGAAAGGTTGAAATGTGATAAGAAACAGCATATTTGAATGATATTTTGAGTGACAAGAATGAGGGTTCGAGAGAAGAGGATGCTGAGTTGAAAGAGGAGAATGAGCAAGTGAATCGTGAGTTAGACAGAGAACTCAGAGAAAACGTCGAATTGAGTGCCACATACAGAATATTGCATCATGAGGTTGAGAAGGGTATTGAGCAGGGCACTGCAAGAGTTTGTCACAAGAAACGTAGAGCAAAGATGTTGAAGATGTGCCATCAATGAGAGATTCTTGCTGGCCATGTTAAGGCTATGACTGGTTTCCAGTATATGCCCATTGACATTGCGTCATCCGGCAATGATGATTCTGACTTTGATGATGAGGCATGCCACGTCGCATAAAAATCCAGTCACCATAGGGCTGTCATTTTCTCCAGCCATCTCCAAGATGGCGCCTTCATCCGCATGTCCTCTACATTGCCATTGCCACGTCTTCACAAACATGGCAGAAGCAATGTACAATGCCAAAATGGCAGCCCCCATGACACAAGCAGACAGCCTGTATTCGGTAGTGCACCTCTGCTTGCCCCCCTCTCCAGGGAGGACATGGCGGAGGTGCGCAGCCTAATTCAGGAAGTCATTACTAATATCACTGCACTGGATGAGAGAAGGAGAGCCATCCAGGATCAAATTGACAGAATGTTTGAGGACACTGTCAACCAGGATCTTGCATTCAAAGCAGTCACTAATGCAGTGGCAGAAGCTGCCCTTCACGGCACCATGGAATGTATTGAGTTGAACACAATTCCTTGTACTTCCAACCCCTTACAAGTTGCTCACTCTGTCCAGCAAATTGCCCAAAGTATTGGACAGATGGGCTCGACTGACAATGTTAGTTGCCTCTTGGAGAAGGTGAGCTCCCTTTGCCAGAAGCTTTCTCTCCAACCCACGTACCAGGTTCAGTCTTGTGACAGACAATCGAACCTACCCTCTGGGCCAAACTCCCAGAGACCATACACAACTGCGAGATGCTCGCCTACAATGACATCACTGTGGCACTCCTTGCTGCCAATGCCCCAGACATCATTGGAGCTCGCTTGGCCTACAAGGTTAAGCAGAATGTGAAGGAAAGCCCCACAGGTTACCATCAACAGTTGTGGCTTGCCTATGAGGCTGGTAAAGGCCTGGCTGGTGAGGTTGCACACCGAGACCAGATTGAGCACAAGGATTTGTACATCTGAAACACGACTCTAGCCCCGCGGGAAAAGTTTGAGCTTAATGTCTACCCGAGTACTGACACTTTTTCAGAAACTCTGACCAAAACAGATCATGTCTACCAGGTATTTCTCCGTAATCTCGCTTCTGGTAAAACCAACAAAATTGCCACCATTCAAACCCTGACAGCACAGGTAGCTTGCAGTAGAGCCTGCCTCCAATGCTCCTACTCACTATACAGTGGAAGGTAACAACGAGAAGAACGACATCCTTCTGATGACAAGCAGTCATACAAGGGGGGAACAGGAACTATAAAAACAACAGAAACAGAGACAGAAGCAATTGGAAAAACCCAAATGCCCAATTTGATGGCTGGAACAGTAGAGGTCCTAGCTATCGGAGCCTAAGGGATGAGAATGAAACCCTCCGCAAGCTGCTGGAGGAGGTCAATGCTGAAAGAGAGAGAGGCTAGGCCTACACGTAGTGTATCAGCCCTCGATCTGGCTGCTGGACAACCATGCGGTCAGGGGAATCCTTTTTTACCTTTGGCTACCGAACAACTGAGCAGCTGAAGAAAGAATCCTGTCGTAGCATCAGCTACTGGCCAGGCTGATGCAATGACTAAGGAAGAGTCAACTGACCAGGCTGCTGTCGCACCTGTAACATCACAGGCACACTTGTATCCTATGTAAGACATACAGGAGGTCCAGAGAGATCATGTGGGCCTCAGATTCCAGGAACAGGATGATGATGATGATTCTGAAAATGCAGATTGACAATTACAGGCCCCAGTCCAGATCGTGAGTGACTTTCTTGTTGACACAAATGGACGGCCTTCTGTGAAGGCCACAGTCGGGGGCAGCCACCTTACCATGCTCCTGGATACTGGAGCAGCCATGTCAGTCCTCCATGATGAGGACCTAGTCTTATCTGACTGGTCTACTGGCTGGAAGACTAGTGCCCAGGGTGTAGATGGCACTCAGCTACACACCTTCCAATCTGTTCCTCTGCCTGTGGTGGTGGTGGTAGGCCACCTTAGAACTAATTTTGTCTTTCACCTCTTGGTATTACATCATCACCCCAGTATATTGGGAATTGACTTTCTAGCACTACACAGCTGTGTAGTAGACCTAGCCAACAGGCTACTTCTCCAAATCAAGGGACAATGTCATGCTGTCACCATTCCAGACTCGCACGTGGTGGCAGCCATCTCCCATAACAACAAGGAGTATAATGTCATGGCCTTATTCAAAAGTCATGATCTGTTTTCTGAACTTGCACCCTTGCTGAAAAAACACCTTGATGTGTTTGCCACCAACAAGCATGACTGTGGTAGTATGCACACTACCATTGAAATCATAGGACCTAACCCTGTGAGGCAGAAGCAGTATCCATTTCATGCTGAAGTCTTGCCCTCACTGAAAGAGACCATCCAATCACTGCTCCATCAAGGACTGATTAGGACCTGTGTCTCTGCTGTCAATTCACCTATTTGGCCTGTGAAAAAGCCAAATGGAACTTGGAGACTCACAACTGATTACAGGAAACTTAATCAAGTTACCCCCAGCTGTGCCCCAACAGTAACATCAGCACCTGATGTGCTAAAGCTGTTGACACCTGACAAAAAGTGGTTCACAGCTCTTGACATCTCTGATGGGTTTTGGTCACTCCTATTAGCATAGGAAAGCCAATACAAATTTGCTTTCACCTTTGATGGATGCCAATACACCTGGACCTGCCTTCTCCAGGGCTTCCACAACAGCCTTTCTCTCTTCCATATCCACATGATGGACACCCTGCAGGGGTTTACCACACCCCAGTGTCTCCTGCAGTATGTGGATAACTTGCTTCTAGCTAGCACCATGAAAGAAGCTCATTTGGCCCTTCTAGATGAACTTCTGTCCCTCCTCAAGAGAGCAGACCTCGAGTGCAACCCCTCTAAGGCACAGTTGTGTGAAAAATAGGTCATCTTCCTTGGCCTACACATCACAGACCAAGGCAGAAGCCCTGCTGTCAAGAAGATCCAGGGCTTGCAAGATTTGCCATTCTGACTAGCGGGGCAACACTCAGATGCTTCTTAAGCATGGTTAACTACTTCAGGGATTTTATCCCTGACTTTACCTTGAAGGCTGCCCCTTTGCATGAGCTTCTGGAAAAGGAAGTCCCATGGATATGGGGCCCCACCCACACTGAAGCTGTAACATAGCTTAAGCAGGCCTTAGCCTCAGCCCCAGCACTGATAAACCCTAACCCAAATCTTCCATTCCATTTGGAAACTGCTACCTCTGATGTGGTCATGTCTGCAGTGCTGGCACAAAAGTACAATGGATACCACAGGCCCATTGCCTATGCATCTCAGATGCTGTCTCCAGTAGAAAGAACATACAGTCTCTGTAAAAGAACACTTTTGGCATCCTTTTGGGCTGTCAAACACTTTATGTACATCATTGGGTATGTTCCTATTGTCTTGCATACCTGCCATACCCCAACTAACTTTTTGTTTTCAGGCAAAGTAAAGGATGGTTCAGTTTCCAATACCAGACTCACCCACTGGTCTTTGCTTTTGCAGGACAGGGATATCAAAGTACTGCCTGCTAAAATGCCCTCAATCCTGGCCCATGGCCTACTCTATACATGACTGTGCACTCCAACCTTTAGTGCCGGCACCATTCCTACTGGCTACACCAGATGTTTTGGAAAATACCACCATGTATCTTATCTTTACAGGTGGCTCTGCCTCCTATGTAGATGGAGCGCAGGTGGCAAGATTTGGGGTGCTCATTTTAGACCAAGATGGTGATTTCAGGTGCATTTCCAGGAAATGCACAATTATCTCCTCACAGTATGCCGAATTGGCAGCTGTGGCCTGTGCTTTTGAGGTCATGCCCCATGATGACAAGGATGCCATCATCTTTGCAGACTCTAACTGGTTCTGCTCATCCCTTACTGAGTTTTTACCATTCTGGGAGAAAAATAACTTTACATCCTCTGATGGCACACCTGTCAAATACAGGGATCTATGTGTGCATATACACACCCTGACACAGCAGTTTACTCACAAACTATACATCCACAAGGTAAAGGCTCACTGTAAATCTGACCCTTACCTTGAATTCAATGATTGAGTGAACTCACTTGCCAAAGCAGGCACTTGAGGGGGGAGACATGGACAATGACTCACCCAATAGTTGTACCAGCTATAGTAGCAACTAATACTAGGCAGAAACCAGTACCAGAACCCCCACTGGACCTTTCTGCTGCACAGAAATCAGACCCAGAACTAAAAGATGTGTTCAAATTCTTGGA
Source organism: Neoceratodus forsteri (assembly GCA_016271365.2). Classification (NCBI taxonomy): domain Eukaryota; kingdom Metazoa; phylum Chordata; order Ceratodontiformes; family Ceratodontidae; genus Neoceratodus; species Neoceratodus forsteri. The sequence continues at coordinate 1,078,115,821 of CM028129.1, read as the reverse complement.
CAAAGGAATTAAATGACCACTACCTTTGGGTAGTCCATACAAGAGACAGTCTGACAACATACACTTGTCTAGTGATTAGAAACTCATCTGGTATCGGAAAGAATATACAGGTGAAAAACTGTCTGTTGCACCACAATTTTTGAAAACCAAATTCATCCATATGGTTCATGATACCCCCACTGGTGGACACTGGGGGTAGACAACACACCCCGGAGACTCAAAACTGTCATCTGGTGGTCTGGCATGCCCAAGATGTAGAGCACTATGTGGACAACTGCATAGTGTGTGCCCAGAGCAATCCAATTTTGGTGAAAAGAAATGCCAAATTGTTGCCCCAAAGGCAAACTGGACCATGGAATGTGATACAAATTGATTTCATTGGCCCCTTGACCAACTCCAGCAAGAAGAACAAGTATGCACTTGTTGTTACAGATTTGTTTTCTAAGTGGGTAGAAGCATTTCCCACTAAGAGTAACCGGCAAAGACAACTGCCAAGATCCTGGTGGATCAATTGTTCTACAGGTAAAGTCTACCCTTGAAGGTAGACTCAGACCAGTAGTCCCACCCACCAAAGAAGAAATTACTGATTGTCCTCCCCAGGAGGAAGGTCCTCCTAGTGTTTTGACCGCCACTTTCCTTCCAGGAGCCCTGATTAATAATGTACAATTTATGCATGTCCCAGTTATTTGCAATCTTACACCTTGGAATATGGCTGAGATTGGTCTCTGTCACACGACCAATACTTTTAAATTTTACAGTATGATACTGACAGATATTGTAGCTGCATACCAAACATGCACTAATGATCCTGTCAGTGGCCCCATACCACTGATCATGTAGGGGTCTTCAGACCCACACCTAATGCTAAAGCAATGCAGATGTAACCGGTGCAGCAGGCACCATTTCTGGCCTTTTCGGCTCAGGCATGTGTATCTGGAATAGAGCAGATATAGCTGCTATTAAAGCACAAACTCTTAATTTTCAACAAGCTGTTAAGAATTATATCCTACCCCCACTGTTGCATGTAGCTAGTTTAAGTAAGGAAGAGCATTTTACAGTCTATAACATGCAGGAAATTGCCAAAGGGTTCAATGATACTAAGAATAAGATTAATTAAATGATTTTTTAAAACAATAAGGAGGCAGACAAGCAATATATTGCCTGTGAACTGTTATGCTCTGCTTATGGTTCTTATGTAATTGCTACTAACAATCTCTTTAGGGACGTGGAAACAGGCAGCATTCCGGATCTTATCCATGACAGAAGAATGGGTAAATGGTATTGTCCTTATTGCAAATCAAATTGTTGCATTACTATTTGTTTAGCAACCTCTGTTAACATTTCTATGTCTACAGCTCGAAACCTTGGATATGTCTCCAAATATCCATCCAAGCCCCTTGCTACTTTACTAAGACTTGTTCAATTCATGACAACATGTTCATTACCTTCATCATATCACTACCCCACTTTGATCCTGAAACATCTGTTTTTGATAAATTAGCTGCTATTAATTCCACCGGACATCTCAATGATGACATCTATCGTGAAAGAACTGATGTACCCTCCTTACTTGTCTACCATGCTGTGCTCCAAGCCTGGGTGGCACCCCACACAAACTGTTGTGCCAAGAAGGGATATCACTACCTGTGCCGCTGTGATGTCTTCAACATTGTGAAACCTGTAGGTGGCTACTCTCCGGATCACCTTGACTGGTCCTACACATTGAGTGAAGAAATGCTGTATAAATTTACTGATGTTGACGAGGATAAGGAATCCAAATCTCCACGAGCTGCATCTTCTGTGCCAGATGCTGAAACAGCTAAATCTCAAAGCTACCTGGAAGAGGTACATTGCTTCACTTCATGGCTCACCAATCAGTCTTTCTCTTGACCCATACACCTACAGTGATGGAGGGTACCAACTTTAAGAGTGACTTACAATTCCGATGGGCAGTATTGTGTATTGACAAATCAGAAATCATTTGCTTACAGTCAAAAATCTTGTGTTATTTCAACACCTAACTTCTGTTTGCTCCACAGCAGAAAACAGTCATTGATCACATTGTGATCACTCCTGTTCCTCTCCCTGAACCAGATGTTATTGATACCAATCCGCAATACTTGCTTGCCTTGTCTCAATATTTGCCCGTGTTTAACATGTACATTGACACTTTGACGCTTTCTTTGAAATCTCTTTTTATTTATTTTAACTATTTTTTGTCTCCCACCTACCGGGGCAACTCTCAGGTTCCCTGTCTCAGCCTGCAGCACCTAACCGCCCGCCTGAACCATGAATCCCAACAGCTGAATCAGTAGCAGGTCTCCTGGCTCACCAGTGCCCTTGGAGAGGCTGGGAGTCCCCAGAGGTAGAGTTGGGGTTGCAGCCAGCACTGGGTGTGTGGGGTCTTGGCTTAAGGTTACCACCTACTCAGTTTTTGACCAAATGGATTTCTGTTTTCTAGGACCAGATTCAGTACTCCTGTTTTCACTATTGCGAATTTGTTTTTTATGGTGGGTCAAGCAGCATCTGTGAGATCCTCCACTAACTCTGTTTCATTTTCTTCTGATACGACTGTAAGCAAGTGTCTAACATTTCAGTGTGCTTGCTTGCTTGCAGTGCATGCTAATCAGGAAGTGCCTTTAAGTGCAGGCCAAAATGAGTCCCTGTCTGCCCAGTTGTCACCTCTAACTTCACACCAGCAAATTGGAAGGGTATTCCTGGGAAGGGTAAACAATACCACCTTAATTAACACCATCATTTTTCTGAAACACAGTTATATTCAGGCAGGCACCACATGGTTGTCTCCTGTCCCAGTGTGGACTGCATAATCTGTGTTTCAGATATGTTATCTGCTTATCCAGTTTTGTTCAGAGGTAGTACTTTTTCAGTCATTTTGAAAGCTCACATACTTGTAAAACAGATTCTATTAAATCGTTCACTGTTTTACCTGCATGTTCAGGTTACAAACAAGTTCTGATGTCATGCAGACTTTTGTTTGTAAACCAGTTAGTCTGAGAGGAGTAAAGTAGGGCTATTAAGAACATTAGCAGCAAATCAACCTAATCCTTTCCAGGCTGCATTGTGACTATGTTTTTTTTTTACTGCTGTGATAGGGAATACTTGTATACCTTTATATGTTCACTTGTTTATCTTTTAGGGTCTGACCTGTATTCTAATATTTGTTATATACCTTTTGTTGTTAATAATCTAATATTTTATTCAATTTCTAGCCATACTACACCCCTCTCTCCTCAGTAGCTATTGCTGTCAATCTTCATACTACCTGGATATTCCAGGAAGACCATTCCAGGCCTTTCAGATGAACAGCACAGAATGGTATAGCTAATGTCATGCTAAGCCACAGAAATGAGAAGGGAGAGCAGTAGCTGATGAGGTGAAAATAACACAATCTAGATTTGATGGCACTGCAAATTTAGGTAACTTATCAAACATTTCTCAAAACATATCAAGCTATCGGCTATGCACGACTGACATGGAAAAAAATAGGCTATTTAACAGTGTAGAATAGTTCCTACCATTTTTAAAAATGTTCTCTGACATTACAAATAACTTTAGAGAAGGAGCAATATGAGGGACAGTAGCATATCTTCAAATGGCAGATGATATTTGTAATTACATCTCATCCACCATTACTGGTGTAGTTTATTTATTTACTTATTGAAGGAGTTTTACCAGAAAAGGCCACCTGATCCAAAATAACTAGTTTTCAGAGGTGCCTTGTAGTCACTCAATGTGTGAGTTAAGTTGTGTACAAGGGTGCAAAGTCCCCTAAACCCCCTCTCTAATCCCACGCAATGTTAACACACACTGAAATTTAAAATATTTAAATCTAAATCAAACAAACCAAAATTAATAATCATGATGTAATTTAAAGACATTGTACTCAATGCAATATTAGCAGTCATTCTGAATAAATCAAGTGAGCCAAAGTCCAAACGATGCCCTTATCAGTCATAAAAGGGGCAGGGTTTGGGGTGGAGTTTGGGGGTGTGTTTTAGTATTTGGTTTTCACCTCATCCAAAGGTGGCAACCCTACCTTGGCTCCCAGAGTTCGCCGTCACCTCACCTGGTTGTTGGGGGTTTTCCTTTTGCTTTTTCTCCTCATACCCCATCCACCCCTTGAGTGCGGACATGCAATGATGTCTAGTGATGTCTGCTGCAGCTCTGTCCCACCACTGCTGCCCCTAAGTATGTGCAGTGCCTCTGGTCTCCACCGGGGGCCGCTGCAGTGCCAGGCAGGCCCTGGATCCCTCCCCAGAGAGAGGAGAGGAGAGCTATCTGCTGAATGCTCAATCCTCTCTTGCCCCTGTTGATCCCTGATGGCCCGGGCTCATTCCCAAACCCAGGTCACTGGTGTGGCTTGAGGTGCGGCGTCCAGCGCCTCAACCTTCAGTGCCACCAGGCGGGCCTTGAAATCTCTTTTAGCTAGAAAGGATTCTCATTTGCTTTATATTAGCAATAATATTTCCAAAGATGGTGATGCTCTTAATGATTTTATTCATGATGGTGATTTAAGTACTGATGTATCCAATACCTGGTTAGAATACACTTTTAAAGCTTTTGTTATTATTTAAGCATTTTTGATTGTTTTTCTGATACTAACCCTCTGCTGCCAGCGATGTATTCTAAGACAACACAGATAACAACTCGAGTTCCTTTACAAGGCTCATGCGTTGGGCTTGTAAATGACTTTTTAGCTCCATCCTACTACTTACCTGGGATTGTCGCCCCTTCTGAGGCAACAAGGGGGGAATGTTATCCATGGACCAGCACCCCTGTCTGTACCCCCACCTCATGGACAGCAACACATATGTAGGTATATATATTTACTAGCCTTAGGGCAGAGGCACTTATCGTGTAAGCATAAGTGTCAGGATTTGAGTTCTACTGTACTTCTCTAATGCATATTATGCTTCACTACACTTGTGTAATGTATTCTGTCACTGGGAGATGTTATCCATTAAATTTTATTATATAATTATAAGTTAGGCAACAGTGCCATCTTTAGTGCTTGTGCACAACTGTAACAGCAAGTGACCTTGGAAGCATCACAGACCTAATTGTTCACTTATCTTCTGCAAGTTAAGCAACTTCTGTTAGTTAGAATGGTTACTCATGCCACCTGTTACTACTCAATGATACACTATTTATGGATCTCCTTCTATAGTTACCATAGTGATTTTTGGGGTATAAGACCCCTTGCAGCACGTAGCTTTACTGAGACTAGAGACTGTGCATACGTAGGTAAGGCAGCTGGATACTCTCCCAGTAATTATACTGTTGGTTGTAAACCTGTACTATTATTATTTACCAATAATAAATTATATTTATTATCTGGAAACCACTTGTCTGTTGTCTTTACCTTTTGTGCAGTTCCAACAAGAACCTGAGAAAGGTAATTTTATTATCCAGTTACAGCTACAAAAATGATAGCTGGTCAGCAGGGTAAGGCATATGAGGAGAGTTTGAGGGCACCGAACATGTACTTCCTGGAAGACAGGGGAGCAAAAGGGGACATGATTGGGACCTTCAAGTACTTGAAAGAGATAAATAAGGTTGATAAGGAGAGTCTCTTTAATCTGAATGCCAACCTTAACATGAGGGTCACAGTCTTAAGCTGGAGGGTGGGAGGTTTAGGAGGGAGGTCAGGAAGCACTTCTTCACAGAGAGGGTGGTGGACACTTGGAATGCACTGAAGATGAGGTAATCTCATTGAAGACAGTGGGCAGCTTTAAGAGAGGCTGGGACAGGTATGGGAAGGGTAAGGGTCATGGGTAGGGAAGATGGGAGGAGGGGGAGAGGGGGCAGGGACAGTAACTCAAGCTGTGAACCCTGCAACATGAGCAGACTTGATAGACCAAATGGCCTTCTTCTGCTGGCTTCTTCATATGTTCCCATGTAAATCATGCTCCTGCTACTCAGAGCCACAATGCCCCACCATGACATCACAGTCCCCCATCATGGGAATAACAGGAAGCTGCAGCTAAGCACCATGAGACCAAACAGCACTGTAATGTTAGTAGGGTAGGAACCACTAGAACAGAGAGGCTTTTACTTGCAAGGTCCTAGTTAAGGACACAGGACACAGCCAAATGATAACAAACCACTGAGGCAGTAGAACAACAATAAACTGGAGCAGAGCTACAGAACAGGGAGTGGCAGCTAGGTTGCAGAGTGAGCCTGGACCAGGTGCAAACAATTAAGCTGGAAGCACAGGAGACAGCAGAGAAATAGCAATGGGATCTGACGCCTACAATAACAATTTCAGGGAAACTGAGGATTCTTAGGCATGAAAGCAGCAGGCTGAGTTGAAGCATACAGTTAACAACGCAGTGAACTGAGGGCTTGCAAAATCTGGTGAGCAAATGGAGCCTCAGAACACAGGCACAGGGCAGATTAAGGTAAGGAAACCACAACATGTAACTGGAAGCACAAATAAACAGTGCATACACAGGACACTAGAAAACTAGAAAGCTCAAAAGAAACAAAGCAAACACAAGTACAGGAGCAAGGAGGAAATAAGCATACAAGAAAGCACGTGGCAGTCAGAGGCAAGCAATACAAACCAAAAGCAGGAGAACGTAAAATAAAACAGAAGTTCAGCACAAACCAAGCAGAGGCCAAAGCACAGAAATGCAGGGGTGGGGGAAAGGCCCCTGTAGGTCCCAAGGGAGAAGACAGACTGACAGAGCCTCTAGCTGGCAAAGAAAAAGTGCTCCAGAAAGAGGCTGGGAGGAACTACTTATATAGCTCAGGAATGGGGCGTGACTGGTTGCTCACTCCATTGAACTACAGACACAGACTTTCAATTGTAAAATTTCAGATCTGTTGAACACTTAATTCACTGATCTTGCAGCATATGATTATATGATACTGCTGAATCTGCTGAAAGATCTTCAAATACTTAATTTTCTTGTGAGCACCCTAACTGTCCAGAATACACTTAAACTGTTATATAGACTTCCTAATAAGAGACAATGCTGATGGATTAGATTCTCATTTTCTTAAGATGGTATCTCTACACTTCACAGCTCCTTTGAAAACTGAAATCAATTCCTCTCATAAATCAACAATTTGCTTTCTAGCTGGAAACTTGTTCAAATTGTCTCATTACCAAAAAAGGAGTATGCCAATAGTTTAAATGATGTTTGGCCTATATCCTTTTTGAACCCAATGAGCAAAATTTTGAAAATATTATATCAGAACATATAAATACCCACCTCAAGAAAAGCAATTTGCTCTGCACACAACAACAGGGATTTAGAAAAGGGAGGGGCACAAATACCACTTTGAACAGGTTCACAAACAAGAATCGGCATGGTATGGAGGAAGGACTTTTAAAGGGGTCATATTTGTGGACTTGACCAAGGAGTTTGTTCTCATTGATCATAAACTGCTTTGTTACAAACTGAATCCATGGGAATTTCAAAAAAGTTGTCTCTTGGATTCAGGATTATTTGACTAATGGGTCCCGATATTCAGAAGTGCGCCTGGCACAGGCGCAAGTGTTGGCGCAGCACAACTGAGTTGCCCTGGAGCAACAAAGGGAGATATTCAATAAAGATGTGCCATGGCGCTTCTCTGCTGAATATAGCACAGAATGCACAGGGCTCAAATGCAATGTGCCAGCACATCCCTGAGACAGGTCTGCATACTGCATGCAAGATGCAAATGGGGCCATTTGCATGTCATTTTGGCCCATCTGCATGTGTTGCACAGGGCTGGCCAGCAAAATGTACATGGTACCCTGCACAGCTTGCGGTCCCTGTACCAGGGATCGCAGTAGTACCCCCACTCCATCCCATGCCACTGAGCACCAGTACATGTCTAAACTCCCTGGTGGTCCAGGAATCCCCCCTCCCCGCTTGACTCCCCGATCACCCAAAATATGGTAAATAATAATCCCTGGTAGTCTAGTGGTTCCCCCCTTGCCTGTAACCCCGATCACCTGAAATATAATACTAGTACGTCCCTGGTAGTCTAGTGGTTCCCCCCTCCCTGCCCTTAACCCCAGTCTCACAAAATACAATACTAGTATGTCCTTGGTAGTCTAGAGGTACCCTCACCCTGCTGGTAAACCCAATCGCCCATGTTGAAATAATATTAGTGCCCTGGTAGTCTAGTGGTAACCCCCACCATGCTGGTACACCAGATCGCTCAGGATGAAATAATCCTATTGCCCTGGTAGTCCAGTGGTATCCCTCACCCCCCACCCACATACAACCCCCAGCCCACCCAGCTCCCCATCATCGGGCGGAAGGCAAACCCACCTGCATACCTCTGTGGCTGCCAGCTGAATGGTAGCATACAGTATGGGAAGCCCATTGGTCCACACTGTGGACCAATGGGCTTGCAGTGCATACTGTAATAGTCATTCACAAATATGGGAATGAATTACTTCATTGTGGACCAGTGGGCTTGCAGCCCATACTGTAGACTGTCATTCGGTAGGCAGCAGTGGAAGTATGCGTGTGGGTTTGCTGCAGCCCGCTGATGGGGGAGCTGGGTGGGCTGGTGGTCCCATGTGAGTGGGGGGTACCACTGACTACCAGGGCAATAAGATAATTTCATCCTGGACGCATCAAGTTTACTAACAGGGCGGGGGGTACCACTAGACTACCAGGACAATAATATTATTTCAACATGTGAGATCAGGTTTACCGACAGGGATGGATGGTACACTAGACACCCAGGGACATACTAGTGTTTCAATTCAGGCAATCAGGGATTATGAGCAGGGATGTTTTGGGTGCTTGTGTGCACAGTTTATCGGGGATGCTACCCTGGCTGGCAGCTGCTGTGATGCGCCTTGCATTATGGCAGCTCGCCTCTGGGTGGCCACCATTTGAGCCTTCTTTTTTGGGTTCAACCTTGTGCCACGGTATGCGGCGCATCTCAGGGTTGTGCCAGCATATGGCCACACATCCTGGGCTGAATATCGGGATGTGCCGCATATGCATGGGCATGCCCCCTGGAGTTGTGCTGCATAGCTTATCTTTGCACACTGGCACATGTGGAATTGCGCCGTGCAATTCCCCCTTTTGAATACTGCTCCAGGGTGCATTTCTGGGGTTGCACTGGTGCAACTCAGTTGCTCCAGATGCATCCCCTATGAATATCTAGCCCATGGTGTAAAATTGGTTGGGGTAGGTCCAATAATGTTATCTCAAAAATCAGTTACATGATGGGTTCCTTAAGGATCCATTTTTGGACCTCTATTATTCTGTTTGTTCATAGTCTCAGTTCCGGAGGTATGCTCAAATTGTGAAACTATATTATACACTGATGACATGATTATCTGCAAGCGTTCTAAGTTTTCTCAGGAAATTACAACATTTTTTAATCTTGATTTTTGTGGAGTAAATCGATGGCTTAAAAGTAGCACTTAATCATTGAATCTTAGAAATCTGATGGCAGAAAAGGACCCCTCTGGCCCATCAAGTCTGACCTTCCCCCACACATCACCCATGCCACAGGCCCTCCCCTTCCCCCCGCTTGCCAACCCCTTATGTTTGTCCCATGCCCTCTTTAACCCCTTCACCATTTCAGCCCCCACCACTTCCTTTTGCAGTTAATTCCCGACCTCCTCCACCCTCTCCATGAAGTACCGCCCTCTCACATTGTCTCAAAATCTGCTTCTTTCGAACCTTAAACTATGCCCACTAGTTTTTGCCCCACCTTCCTTTTAAATAAGCTCCTCTCCCTCACCTTATTGATCTCCTTCATGTACTTAAAGGTTTCTATCATGACCCTTTCCAGTCTCCAAAAGGTACAGATCCAATACCCTCAACCTCTGCTCATATGGCTTCCCCAGCATACTGTACACCATATTGGTTGCCCTTCTCTGAACCCTCTCAATCCCATTTATATCCTTGAATAGGTGTGGTCTCCAGAACTGGACCCTGTGCTCCAGATGCAGCTTCACTATGGTTTATATAGAGGCATAAGTACTTTCCTCCTTCTGCTAGTTATGCCCCTCCCAATGCACACCAACAACCTATTTACCTTTCCCACTGCTTTGCTGCAATGGTTACCCACCTTAAGGTTGCTTGATGTTATAATCCCCAGATCCCTGTACTGCACAGTTGTCTTTATTTCCTCCCCCCCAGAGTGTAAGCGGCTTACAGGTTTTTGTGCCCCATGTGCATCACAGCACACATTTTGGCATTGAATTTCAGCTGCCAAGTTTCCGACTATCCTTCCAGAATCTTCAGGTCCTCCCTCATGGCCTCCATGCCCCCCCGGGGTTTCCACCCTATTGCTGATCTTTGTATCATCTGCAAATAGGCACACCCTCCCCTCCAGCCCATCTGCTATACTGCTGATATAGATATTAAAAAGGAGGGGTCCCAGTACTGACCCCTGGGGCACCCCACTCATCACCCCCCTCTCCCTGGAGTGTACCCTGTTAACCACCACCCTCTGGCTTCTGTCCTCCAACCAGTTTTCCACCCACCTAGTAATTTTATGTCCCACCTCTAAGCTTTCCAGCTTATTTACCAGCCTTCTGTGAGGGATAGTTTAGAAGTCCTTACTAAAGTCCAGATAGGCCACGTCCACTGCCCTTCCCTGATCAACCACCTGCAGCACCCAGTCAGAGAACTCTATTAGGTTCATCTGACATGACCTCCCAGTCGTGAAACCATGTTGCCTATTGTCCTGCAAGCCACTGCCTACCATGTAGTTCACCACCCTTTCCTTTATTAGTACCGCCATCACCTTACCCACTACTGTGGTGAGGCTCAGCTGGTAATAATTTTCTGCCACCTCCTTGCTGCCCCACCTTATGCAGTGGCACCACATCTACCTTCTTCCAGTCACTTGGCACACACCCTGCATCGAGTGACAAGTTAAACAGCCTTGTCAGAGGTGCTGCCAGCTCCTCCCTCAGTTCCCAGAGTACCTTCAGGTGCAAGCCGTCTGGCCTCATTGCCTTGTCCAATTTTAACCTGCCTAGTTCCTCCCTTACCCTGTCTTCACTTGATCAGGCTAGTACTCATCCCTTTGTCTTTCCTACCCCTCCCTCTCAGCTGGGGTCCCTTTCCTTCCCCCTCCACCATGAAGACTGAGCAGAAGTAGCTATTAAGCACCTCTGCTTTCTCAAAGTCCTCCTCCAGTTGAATTCCCCTCTCCCCCCTCAACCATACCATCCCCTGCCTTCCCTTCCTCCTTTCCCCCACATACCTTAAATTCCTCCAAAACTAAGTCTATGATGTTTGGCTCTCCAATATTATTGAAAACTAGTTCCTCATTATTAGTTTTTGATCTAGATGGTTCCCTGTTGGACCCCTCAGTTACTATTCAGAGCACAAAATAAATCTTTGTAAGGGCATACTCTGGAGGCCTGGAGCAGTATATGAATTAAAAAGTTATTTCTTGCAGGAAACTCATAAAGCTATTGCCATGGGTTCCCTTCTTCCTCTTTGATTTTGCATCTGCTTTCTTTCTTATCATTGGACAAACAGAGCTTCACAAACTTCAGGTAGTTTGCAACAATGTATGTCATTTTGTCCTTCTTGCTCCTTCACACACCCATCATTGTATTTTTAATTCTCAACTAAATTGATTTTCCTCAGATTTTTGTACAAGACATTTTTGGGAGTCCAATTCACAAAGCAATTTATCCCACTGTATCAACCTCCATTGAGAAAATGGCTAAAATCATACATTTAAATACTGCTTTATGGTCATCTGAGTGTCCTCAATTGGTTGCTCCTTTATGTAGGGCAAAAATGGGCTCTCAAGCTTTTCAATGTCAGCCCCTCATGCTTAGAATGCTTTACCAGGTGCAATACATATGACTACCTCTTTTAACTTGTTTAAACTTAAATTACATCAATATTTGAATAAGATTGATACTTTAAACTGCTTTTGTCTCCTCAGTTTTATATTATTGTTATAATACTGCTTTTTGTTTTGTAATTTTATCTTGTGTACGCCTTTGGCCTGGGTCAAGCCTGAAAAAAAGCTTTTGGTCCAGCGCTCCTAACCTGGTTAACAAATTCAAATACATCAATAATATCAGCATAAATGTATTTCGCATGATGCTTTGCATTAGTGAGGTATGCTAAGTTTGTTATTTCTTTGATACTTGGCTTTGCTGCCAGTGCATTTCCAGTGTGAATTTAGCTTCAGTGACTGTGCACTGAAGTTGTTGTCTTTAAAGGAAAATTATATGAAAAATTATAAAAACGCAGGTAGTGCATTGTGTTTTTGTTTTTCTGATGGTCCCTGTTGTTCTATTCATTGCGTCTGTGGCAAGGTTTTTTTATCCTTTTTCCTGTCAGTTTCATGGCTCCTAGTGGTAGCCATTCAGGCTTCTTTTATTGCCCTTAATCTGCTGGAATTTTCCCAGAATGCCTCTTGCAATGATGTGAATTAGACCTAAGTCCTTCAAATGTATGTTGGCTTTATTATCACCCAGTGACAGCACTTTATAAAGAAAATTGCCACACTTTAAGAATAACGACAGCTGACACTTAGAAAAAACTCGACTATGGCAGTGTAGGGAGGGAACACATTTTTTCAAAGCAGGTAACTTTCACAAGCAGTTGCAGTTAGATGGAGTGACGAGATTATAACTAGGATCCTGGGCTCTTAGTTTTAATACAAGGTATAATTTGTATCTTTCTTAGAGGTATTCTGGGAAAATTCCAACAAATGAAAGGCAATGAATGAAGCCTGAAAGGCTACATCCAGGGGCCCTAAATCTTGCAGAGAAAAGTAGAAATAACAAAACAAACAAAAAAACTTGCTACAGACACAAGTAACAGAGTGCTTGGGATTGGAGAAACAGAAACCCAATGCACATTTTTTTTGTAATTTTTGCATGTAGTTTCATTGCTACATGCTTAAATACTGCTTTTCCATTTTGGCTCAGGATGACCCAGATAAATATGATCATGAGGCAGGTTTAATCCTTTCCTGGTACTGAGATAATAGAAGATTCATACACAGTTGTAGTAGTGGGTGGCACTATTCTGGTGGACACGGCGATCCATTTATTCTTGCTACTCAGTAAAGCTGCCATACACAAATTGGTGATGTTCTCTGCAGGAATGTATTCTTCTCTGCCACAGTAGCACAGCTTTACTTACAGTATGTCAAATACTTGTCCAGATATGACTGGTAGCACATAGGTTGTCTGACCATTAACATGCTTGAGTGCAACAGTATCGGAGATGGCCCATGTCATGGGACCAGGGCATGCATGGTGTTACTGACAAAGTTGTTCTCCCCCCTCAAACCATACATTGATGGGACGCTATGTCAAGATTACGTGGTCAAAAACAGCATGGTCAATAACTGCGCTGTGTGGTGAGTACAAAACCGCATGGTCCCAAACCGCACTAAATTGGATCTACTAACTCCAGAATTGTGTGGCGCTCTTATGACTAAGCGGCTTTTGACCGCGTGTATTTGCAGTCATGGTTTTGAGTGGAGCTCCATTGATGGCTGCTAATGGCCATGCTAATATGAATATATACCATTCCTTGCCACTCTGGCCCTTGAATCCCATAAATTAGTTGTCCATGTTGCCAGTCAGTATAGATCACCCTCCTAAGTTCCATTCTATTATATGTAAGTCTTTATATGCAGTCTCTATGGGGATCTCCGTGGGCAGATGGGATTAGGTGGAGGCACACAAATCCTGTCAGTGAGGGAAAGATCATTTTCTTACCACTTTGCAGTTTGTTTTTGTCATTGCACCCTTTTCTCTATAATTTACCTGTGCACAGGTCAGCATGTGAGCACAGGGAAAGTAGTGGGTGGAGTCTGACTTAAAAATACAGTGATATGCTTTGCACAATGGCTCCCTGGTACCCTCACCCCTCACTCACAAGGCACAGCAATCCCTGCCATGCCTGGAGGTTGCAGCCCTGTAAGTCAGAACATTTTTGTTCAGTAAAGGAGACTGTTTAGGAAATGCACAGAACCACCAACAACAACAAAGGAAGGGAAAGAAGCTATGGGGAAATGATTCATTGGATGCCACAGATATGGACAACGAAGTCTCAGGGTCCACCAGGGAAGATTGTCAAGGAATGGCAGATACATATTGGCATGCTCATCAAGGTAAAGGCTGAATAGATTGGCTAACAACATTATCAGTAACACCCTAGAGTCATGCACATTGTCCAGTATTGTAGCGGTCATACAGACTATGTGTGATCAATAAAATCTGAAATATCAGTTTGCATAAATGTATGCTGCCCCGCCTTTACATGGAAAAATCCCCTGTTATAGACAGCAGCACCCATTTGTGCAGACCAAATTTTATGAGTGACAATGCAGGATCCCTGTGTGCCCCCAACTAACCCCACTTCATCAGCATATAGAACTTCCATTATGTCAGCCCAGTCAAGGGAAGGAACCTGCATTGTATGTCACTACGGGAAAAAGGAGGGTTAGTCTGACTTAAAGACATCAGCATGTGACATGGTATCACTTATGTAGGTTGATAGTCCATATATATATATATATATTCTATATATATATATATATATTATATATATATATATATATATATATATATCTATATACATATACATATATACTGTATATATATTACTCTTTTGGTAACTGGGTAAGGCCCACTAGGCACAAGTGCTTGTTTTCAGGGGTGACCCAGGAGCACTTGGGTGGTTAAGTGACTTGCTTAGAGTCACACAGTATGCAAGTGGAGGTTGTGGAAATCAAACCCAGATCAGCTGAATGTACCAAGCTCATTGACAGCTTGTTACTTTAACCATTAGTCTGTACTGCCAGCCCATTATGGTAGCTCATACACAGAAAAAAAATTGAATTTGTATATTTTATCCTTAAAATAAGCTAAATTATCTGTCAATGGGGCAGGATAATTATCTTACAAAGACTTTGAAAAATAATATAGCATTACTTAATTTCTTGATGTTACATAAAATCTTAGTTTGCTTAAAACGATTATACAGAAATAAGTAACAAAAATCTTAAAGACAATCCCAGTTTGCTTAAAACAAAATGATAGATCTTAAAATATGACAGGGTGAACTAAAAACAAGAGTTCTTAGATATACTGAAATAAGCCCAAAACATTTTAAATAAGACTGTTTAGTCAAACTCAAGATCATTTCTCTGCTTAATTTAAGTATGAAAAATCTAGCGGACATGTTAAAATAAAACTTTATATTAAAAAGAAACAAGATTTTCTATGGAGGCAATCAAGGTTATATATAAAAATATACCCAAATAAATTGTATCTAATTAAAGGGACACTGTCAACCCACTTAGGTCTCAAAGTGCCCCTAGTTTAAAAAACATATTTTATGATTGCCAACATTGTGTAAAGATTGTTGATGTAGCTGGTAGTTTGATTTTAACTCATATTTTCTTTACAAAAGTGAAAAACAGACTGTCCAACATACTGGTGTTATCACACCAAAACAGGTTTGTTTACATTCCTTTATGAGCTCCAAATACATCTTTCCTGGACTTGGGAACACCTGCAAAACAGTCTAGCCCCTCATGATGCTGTGGGAGTTTGGGAGGCTACTTCTTTATCAGTGACTGAACTTTTTGGGTGTGTTTCTATTGCGCAAGAAGCATGCAGTAAGAACAGAACCAGGACTGTAAACAAAAACAAGGTTGTTTATAAATATACATTGCCATGCATTTCTGTTCTACTAAACAAGGAGACAGACAAAACAAACAGCAACATCAATGAATTTTAGAGAGGGTAAGCAATCATAAAATGTGAGGTTTCAACTAGAAATAATATGATGAAAAACAGGTTGACAGTGTCCCTTTAATCCAGAAATAAGTTAATTGCTTTCAAAAAAGGACATTTATCTAAAAACAAAATTAACTAATAAAGTGAACCCATCTGACTTCATGTTGAAAACAGCATGAAGCTGGAACAAGCTGGTGAAGCTGCAATAGAAGCATCTGTCAGGGGGATGCCAATAGGCCTGATTCAATAGGCCTAATCAAAGGTGAATTAAGAACAATGCTTAACATACAAAAGCAGTGATATGTGGACGGTTGCCCTGTTTTGATTTGCGTTTAAAACCTCATTTTCAAACCACAAGCAAATAAGATTTAGGAGAGCTTTTACATCAGCAGGCCAGGATACCTTATTTTTTTTAATTTATATTTTGTAAAACATGTTACAACAACAATAATTAAGAAACCATATACTGAATTCTGAAGGATACCTGACCGGAGCGAACGCTCCTTGGAAGTACAATCTACGAGCACCAATATTGAGAGCAAATATATTTTACAATGGTTCAACAATAGTGTCACAGAAAAAGTAATCTAATAACAATAGTAACTAAGGTAATTAAAGTAATTAAGTAGTTAAGCCAAGTGAGTGATAACAGCCTAAAAGCCGCTGCCTTCAGACATAACCTTTGTCTGTAGCAAGTTACAAACTAACAGCCAAGCAACAAAGCTGGGAGCATCCCCCTTCTTTCCCAACTCTCCATACCAATCAAAATGTCAGAAAAAAAGGAACAAGGGAAGAAGAGAAGCACGGGCCCGGGGGGGCACCACGAGGACCAAACCCACATCACACGGGGTACTAGTCCCTGCAAAAGTTATACCGGGGGATGCTCAAACCTAAAATTCATACCAGTATCCCATTTTCCCCTCCTAAAACTGGTACGAGGGGTTATCCATACTCACCCTACTGGAGAAGATATCCCCAGATATGTCAGGAAGGGAGGCCAAACTCGAGTGAAACTTTTATATTTCCCTAGAGCTATATACTGAAGGCATTCAAATCCAGCCACCTTCAACATACAATCCACCCATTCACCACAAGTAGGTATCTCTGTGCTACACCAACGATGAAGCAACAAGTGCATAGCCTCCCTAATGGCCATCATGAACCATGATTTCTGGTGGTTATTCAGGTGGGGAAATAGGAGGGTATTACCCAGGACCAAAAAAGAAGCATTCCATTCCACCCTCATCCCAAGTTTACTTTCCATTACATTGAGTAAATCCCTCGACTGGGGGATATTTTAGGGCAGCCCAAAAGAATATGTAACAGTGTACCCTCCACCTTGTCACACCTCCAGCACCAGGAGCAGTGGTGCAGGTGGAGCCGATAGAACATCACAGGGGTATGGTTTCATAACTATAATGTCTTCAACTCTATAAACCTCCCTATGGCGTCCTTCCCTCTCCTATATTCATTGGGCCAAATGGTCTTCCACTCCAAATCATTCAAAGGGAAACCTAACATAACTTCGTACTTCTGATGGTGCCCACTTGGATCTGAGGACTTGGCTGTTAAGAGTGCCTTATACACAGTACCAAGTTTGGGGGGGCAGGAAGGGACTTTATTTAAATTCCCTGTCCCAAAAACTTCATCCCATTTTGTCTGAGGGAGGAGAGACAGGGCCCCTCCTGAAAATGATTGCAGCAGATGCTGTAACTTTAAGTATCACCAATGGTGGGAGGCAGGAAAGGCATACTGTTATTGAGGCTCTTGGAAAGATTTATGGTGACCAATAGGGGAAGAAAATAAGTGCCCTATTCTCTTAATACCCTTGTCTACCCAAGACTGCCAAGTAAATGGTGCTCCTCCCAACTCCAACAAGGGATGGTTCCATAAAGGCAACAGGTATAAGGGGATCTGCCAGTCAGCTCCCAGACATGCCTTCACTAGTTTCTAGACATCCAAGGAGTACTCCTGGTTGGGTAACTGAATGAAAATGTTCAGCCGCACAAAACACTCTCCAGGGGAGCTGGGGCAGACCATGCTGCTTCTAACTCTAACCACCGGATGATTTGGCTCCAATGTTGAGAGTGCAGCCAAAGCCATATTTGATGAAGGCCCACAGTGATATAGTACCCTTGCAGCCAAGGGAAGTCTAGTCCCCGCTTACCACATGACGCCGTCAGCTGAGCTATCTAAAGGAGAGTCTTCTGACCTTCTCAGTAAAATTCTGAAAGGGTCTTTTGATGCCATCAAGAAACTGGAATTCGAACAGGGAGGTATTGAACTACATATAGCACCTGCAGAAGGAATATCTTCCCGACGGCCTGGATCTTGCCCCATAATGTAATCCGAAGATGTTTCTAATGAAGTATGCCATCCCATAGTTTATGCAAGATGGCCCGTAAATTCAAGACTGGCCAGTCTGAAAGGGAAGGGGAGATTAGGATCCCCAAGTATTTAAAGGGGTCGTGAGACCAAGTCAATGGGGTGGGCAGCGGTGAGCTTATGGGTGCTATTTGTAGTATCTCTGTTTTCGACCATTTGCTTCAGAGGACAGAAATAGATGCAAACTCATACATGAGTTGGACCAAATTAGGCATAGAAGAACCTATATTCTGAAGAGTAAGCAGGACATCGTCAGCGAAAAGCATTGCTTTATATTCACTGGAACCCATACAAATACCCTCAATATTGTCTGACACCCTGATCTTTTGGGCAGCAGTTCTATAGCGAGGAAGAAGAGGGCTGGGGAGAGGGGGGGAACCTTGATGGGTGCCCCTACCTAGAACAAATGGAGGAGAGAGCACTCCATTAGTTAAGACTGAGGCCCCAGGGAGGAATATATGATCTCTGCCCAGTGTAGGAAATATGGCCCAAAACCAAATTTCTCCATTACGATCAATAGATATGGCCATTCCACTGAATCAGACACCTTCTCTGTGTACATGGCCACCACCACGCCAGCTGCAGTGGAGGTTTTAATGACATAGAAGTCAACCAAGTGATGTACGCAGTCTGCCCTGTCCCTCCCGCCCACGTTGCCCGCCTGATCAGTGTGAATTACAAATGGCAAAAATGTAGATAGTCTATTAGCAAGGGCTTCAGCAAAAATTTTGTAGACAACACTAAAATGGGAAATTGGGCAGTAATTCCCACACTGGAAAGGGTCCTTACCCTTCTTCGGTAACACTGAAATCACCACCTCATACATGGAGGGAGGAAGCTGTCCCTGCAGCCAGGCCACATCTATCACCTGCACCAGGAAAGGACAGATCGCATCCCCCACTTTCCAACAGAATTCCATTGGAAACCCATCATGTCCTGGGCTTTTCCCCCTGTAATTGTTCGACAGGCTTCCTGGAACTCCTTAACAGAAATGGGAACCTCCAATTGCTCACATTGAGAATCTGTAAGTTGGGGCACCTGCAAGGTGTAAAAAAAGGTCTGTATTTCCAAACCCTCCTGCCCCTTCCCCCTCCTTGAAGTATAAAGCTGGTAATAGTAATCGTAAAAAGCTTTACTACTACCATCTGGGTTTGTGACCTTCCACCCCTGGGTCAGGACTCCTGGAATAAACCTCAATGACTCAATCGCCTTGAACCGGTAAGCCAAGAGACATCTGGCCTTCTCTCCCCCCTCTCAGAAAGTCTGTCAAGTTCGGTAAGACCCATTTCGGCCTGTTGTGAATTCAACAAATTAAGCTGGAATCTGGTCTCCCATAACCATCTCAAGAGTAACGGGTCCTTCCCCCCTCCTTATGTGACTTCTCTAAGGTTACAAGGAGTGCCTCCATCTCAGAAATCTTTGTATGGTGAGTCTTTTTGTAAGCAGAGGCACAAGAGATCAGCTGATATCTCTAATATAAGATTTTAGGCCCTCCTACACCCATTGAGGGTCCTAATCCCCTACCTTATTAAATTCTAGGTATTCCCTAACCTCCTTCCACAACCAAGCACCTACCACAGGACCTGATAAGAGGTTGACATTACAGTGCCAACAAGGTGGTCTCCCCTCTCTCTGATCTTGTTCAAAGGACTAGGTTACTGGAGCATGGTTGGAAATCATGATGGACTCGATGTTTACATGGATTGTAAGCCTAACCATACTCATAGGTGCCAAGATCAGATCTATATGGCTATACATTTGGTGGAGGGGGGGATAGTAAAAATAGTCACCTTCCTTGGAATGCCCCAGATGTCAAACATCACTTAGACTGTGTTAGTGACATAAAGCCTGTAAGGCTTTAGACCCAGGGATGGTCAGTCTGCCTGAGGACCCACTGCGATTGCAGAGTGGATCCAGGACTTCATTCATGCTGCTGCAGACTATGAGGCAGCCCTCAGCATGGTCCGACAAAAACTGTAAGAGTTTCTGTAAGAAGGGGGATCCATCTTCATTTAGCCCATAGACTGAGACTGGGGTGTAGGCGCTGCCGTTCAATGTCCCTGTAATGAAAATCCAGTGACCCTTTGGGTCCCTCCAAACTTATTTGTTAATCCAGCCTACCCCCTTACAGACCAGAATCAGAACCCCCCGTCTCTTGGAAATACACAAGGAGCATACACATTGCCCCCCCAACTCCTTCTAAGATATTGTACTTCCTTGGATAGAAGATGAGACTCCTGAATTAATATTATCTGGCCCCCCAATTTCTGCATGTGTGTGAGAACCCTCCTTCGCTTGACTGGGCCGTTCATACCCCAGATGTTCCGAGTTATAAACTTATATATCCCCATAACAGTACCAATAAGCTCTCTGGTCTCCAGCCCCACCTTCCAGCACATAGAAACCCAGGCAGTGCACAGGATATAGGCAATACCCACTAGGCTTAGAACATCAACAATAAGCCCCCCAAACCCCAGAACTATTTATAAAAGAAACAAAAAGATAAACACAGTCCATCACCACACTCACCTCCATAGGTACTCTCTGGGTCATGCTCCCCATCATAGAAACATAGAAACATAGAAACATAGAATTTGACGGCAGATAAGGACCGCTTGGCCCACCCAGTCTGCCCATTTCCCTACCTACTGGATAAGCTGCAGATCCTAGTTAACCAGCAGCCTACTTCTTTCTACCCCCACCCCCCAGAATTGCCTTATGACTATCCCATGCATGCTTGAATTCCACCACTGATTTTGACTCCACAACCTCCTCCGGAAGGCCATTCCATGCATCCACAACCTCTCTGTGAAAAAATACTTCCTTAAATTACCTCTGAGCCCCTCTATCTTCAAATTGTGCCCTCTTGTTCTTGCACACCTCTTTTTGAAAGATGCTACCCTCTTGGACTTTGTTGATTCCCTTGAGGTACTTGAAAGTTTCTATCATGTCCCCCTCTCCTCCTTTCCTCGAGGCTATACATATTAAGCTCCTTAAGTCTCTCTTCATATGTCCTCCGGTGCAGACCCTGCACCATTTTAGTTGCCCTCCTCTGGACAGCTTCCATCCTGTCTATGTCTTTGCGGAGATTGGGTCTCCAGAACTGCACACAGTACTCAGATGGGGTCTCACCAGCTGTCTGTACAGAGGGATACACTTCCTGTTTTCTACTGGTGATGCCTCTCCCTATGCATCCCAGTATCCCCCAGCCCTCCTTGCTGCCTTCTCACATTGCTTGCCCACCTTTAGGTCATCTGATGACTACCCCAGGTCCCTTTCCATTTTGTTGTTGTTAGTATCTCACCCCCCATTGTGTACTCTTCCCCTGGGTTTTTGTTTCCCAGGTGCATTACCTTGCACTTCTTAGCATTGAATCTAAGCTGCCATACATTTGACCATTCCTCTAACATTGCCAAGTCCCTTCTCATCCTTTCCACCCCACCCTGTGCATCAACTCTGTTGCAGATCTTAGTGTCATCTGCAAAGAGACATACTTTTCCTTCCAGTCCTTCTGCAATGTCGCTTATAAAGACATTGAAGAGGACTGGTCCTAATACTGAACCTCATGGTACCCCGCTAGTAACCCTCCTTTCTTCTGAGTGGACTCCATTTACTATTACTCTCTGTGTCCTATTCTCCAGCCAATTTTACCCAGGCTGTCATCTTGGGACCCACTCCCAGGCTGGCTAACTTATATATTAATCTTTGTGTGGGACTGTGTCAAATGCCTTGCTAAAGTCTAGGTAGGCCATGTCCACAGCCCCTCCCTGATCTACTACTTTGGTCACCCAGTCAAAGAAATCTATCAGATTCGTCTGGCATGACCTTCCTGCTGTGAATCCATGCTGCCTAGGGTCTTGTGCCCCTCTGGCCTCTAGATACTCGACAATTCTTTCCTTTAGAAGTGATTCCATCATTTTCCCTATCACTGAGGTTAAACTAACAGGTCTATAGTTTCCTGCTTCTGCCTTGCTCCCACTTTTGTGAAGGGGAATCACATCTGCCCTCCTC
This sequence comes from Neoceratodus forsteri, assembly GCA_016271365.2. Taxonomy (NCBI): domain Eukaryota; kingdom Metazoa; phylum Chordata; order Ceratodontiformes; family Ceratodontidae; genus Neoceratodus; species Neoceratodus forsteri. The sequence continues at coordinate 1,078,093,695 of CM028129.1, read as the reverse complement.
CAGTCCTCGGGTACCACCCCATCCTCCCATGATTTGTTAAAGAGGGTAGTCAGTGGTGTCACTAGTTCTACCCCAACCATACAAATAAGAGACCCTCTCATCCCCTTTTGGATCTAACATTAAATAAACCCAGATCCCTTCCTGCCAATTCCCTACAGCCACCTTGCATTAGGTGCCCTCCAGGGCAAAAATCCCAGAGTCAGCCATCCCGTCATCCTGACGTCCAACCACCTGTACTGTCAAAACCCCCTCTACGGAAAGCCCCAGTGTAACCAGCTATATCTCCCTCAATAAAGGGGGACTCTGCACCACATCTACCAGGGCTCTTCTCAGTATAAATCCCTGGTTACAACTTGGAGCTACTCCATTTCTTGTCTTCATCCACCCCACCCCCCTTCAGGTGAGCAGCACTGTCAAGGGTCCCAATCATTAAATCACAAGGGGCAGGGACCCTGACCGGCAGAGAAAACTAGGCCCCAGTAAGTACCAAAACAAGCCCACCATTCACAGGCCTCACAAAAACAGTCAACCGAGGTCCAACAACTAAGGGAAAAAACCCTTGATCTGAAGAGGGCATACAGAATGAGACTGGGCATAGAGTGGGAACACCGCGGAGGAACCCCTAACCCAAAGCCAGAGAAAATAAGCTCTGCACAGAAGGACTCCCAGAAGGAAGGGTAACCCTTCTGTATGCCCCCCATAAAGAACTGAATCCCCAAGAGCAACAAGCAGGAGGCCAAGTAGACCATGACTAGTGCAGCCCAAATATCCACTGTGACAAATATATGTGAATCCTGATCCCTGCAGGAAAGCTAATATAGAACCTTACTCCTTGGGATCCCAAAAAAAACCCACCATACAAGGAACAACACTTAGCCCCAACCCAGACCCCCTCCTGACCAGTAGAAAGAATAATGTAAAGCCTGAAACAAGCCAAATTCAAAGTCCATAACAGTTGTGCCAGAGACAAACTCCAGTAGCACAAGGAAAAGTAAAAGCTGCCCACGGGTCCAAGAGAAGCAAAGCCCCCAACCACTATTTAAAAGATACTATGTACTTACAGCAACAACATGGCTGACAAAGAGAAGACTCTCACCAGAGGAATCATCCTCTTCAGTTAACTGGACCATATATTGGGGAGAGGAAAATACCCTCCCTCCACTGCCTTCTCTGTCCATGGTATCTTCTGTGGGTAAAGCCACCCGTGTTGTAGAAGATTTAGGTAAAGAGCTCACTGATGTGTGAGAAGAACCTTCTTGAACTGATTGATGAGGAGGCAGAGGGGGAGCCCTACCCCATCCGATTACTGGACGGCTGTTCAAATTCTCCGATGATTGCCTGTCCTCCAGAAGCTTGAGAGCTTCTGCTGGGTCAGTAAAAAGCACAGTCCGATCACTTAGCACACATTTAAGGGTGACTGGAGGAGCAAGATAACATTTTACTCACTGGCTTTGAGCCAGGTCCCGGACTTGGTCGAAGGCCTTGCAGCGGTCTAACACCCTCTTAGATAAGTCCTGAGAAAAGGAAAGCTGGGATTCATTATAACAAATATCTTTAAGTCCCCAGTGGTTAGCAGACCGAGATCAGACTCCTTTTCAACTTGCGTGGTGGGTCCCAGACTGATTCCATCCTCCGGCAGTAGTGGGGAAGCAGATAATTTATATTTTTTCCTTTGTGCTAGACACAGATTTGTCCACCTCCAACTTTGATGCCATGTTAACAAGCAGTTTTGCATGGAAGAGTTCAGGTAAACAAGCCAAAGGGGTAGGAAAAATATTTTTATGCCTCAGGGTTAGAGCTGAGTGAAAATGCAGCTACCAGCAAGCGGGCATCATGTGATCCCTGATACCTTAAATATTTAAGCGGAAACAGTTACAACTGATACAACAGATACTGTTGCATTATTATGATCTGGCCATAGTCACCCACAACCAAAATAATTAAACCGTCACTTTAACAAATGTTGCCACTGTTTTTTAAATTTACCCTGATAGTATGAAACAATTTGCACTTACCTATTCTAAAGAAGAAAGCACGCCATGCATCCTAAACATTCTGGGTACTACCTAGAAAAGAAAAGAAAATATTTTCAGGAAACACAGGGGATATTGATTAAAGAGTGAATACTTTTTACATTTGTTAAAATAAGTAATTAGATATTTATCTGAGAGTTACTGTTAGTGTGGATGTCCAACCAGCACCTCTCCCAGCTACTGGCCCGAGTATCTGTCTCCCCAGTCATTTACTAAAATTAGGTTGCCAGAGTGACAGTGCAGCATGCTGCTGCTGGGCTGCTAGGTAACCCTCATTATTAAAGCTTTTGAGACACCCTGAATGTTTTTTAAACTAGCAAAGGTATTAGAAATGCCAAATATCTCGTAAATGTCAAAAGCTTAGAAAATGATGGCCGTCAATGGCCAAGTGATAACATGACACATTGCTGTGCAGGTTACCTTAGATCAGGAGAGACTCAGGTGTTGGCAAACGAGGAGGGTTGATGGGGAATTTCCAGCCAAAGTAACACCTGATGGTGGCTGGGGAGCTTAATCCTCCAATGGAGAAAGGGTTGCTGCCGAGGCATTTCCCGACAATGAGTATGTGTACCACCATGGGGTGGATGGTGGGTCAGAGGTTATATGAGGTAAAATGGAAAAACCTGTCAGCCATCTAAATGGTGGCTACCAACATTCTCAGGCCTCACATGATATGTGCCCCCCCAACACACTTCCAAAAATGTGGCTGGCAGTTTAGCCTAGAAGTTAGAGTAACGAGCTATGAATGAGCTTATTACATTTGGCAGACCTGGGTGTGATTCCTACACCCTCCTCTTTCATACTGTGTGACTCTGAGAAATTCATTTAACCTCCACAGTGCTCCTGGGTCACCCCTGTAAATGTGCCCTGTGCCCCCTGGACCTTACTCAGTTACCAAAGGATTAAAATAAAATAAAAGTGGATTTAGGATGTGTGGGCTTTGGATTATGGTGTTTGTTTCTTATGGCAGATCTATCTTGTCGAGTGCAGCATGATTGGAGGATGCAAAGACAAACTATGTGATGATGGGGGACCAGCAGGAAGCCAAGAAGATATAAAGCGCCCTCACATACAAGCCTTCCACCTTATGAGTGTCACAGTGCAGGAGTGTGGCATCTGCAGGCCCATCCACAGGAGGAGCTTGGACACTGGACAAAGGGAGAGACTACAGGGAGTAGTTGAAATACTGGGGTGGGGGAGTAACCCACCAGTAAGGAAGGGCAAACTGTGTAGGTCAAGAAGCAGGGAGAAGAAGGGGGAACACAGAAGGAGAAAAATATAGCTGAACTGTGGGAGGTGCAGAAGTGCTTAAAACTAGCAGGCAGTATAATGTGCATAAACCAGGACAGGTAAAATATTGATGAAATTGTAGAGTCTTTGTAAAATCCTATCTAGGGTGGTGCACAAAGGCATCAAAAAAGGTAACTGTATCAGCGGAGATGGCATAATATCCGCTCTGTCTCACTAGTAACCAAATCAGCATACAGGAATGCACAGGGAGCACTGGTAGGATGTGGTAGGAGTGTGGGGGTGCAGAACAGTTGTGACCCAGAGGGTGCTCATGGAGGTCATCCACTGCCTGAATTACAAGTGGTTCCAGGCCATCAGGGTAGAGCTAGAGGCAGCAAAGGCTGAAATACTGTATGCCACTTGATTGCTGCATAGGATGCTGTTGCTGCAGGCACTACAAAGGCCCATTTAGAGCATAGTTAGTGGTTGTTCAGTATTAGGGGGTGGAAGTAGAGAAAGGGGGGATGGGTGAAGCCTATGGAATCTGGGCTGTACACTAGTAACAGGAATGCAACATTGCAGATAGAGGAAACCCGGGTGATTCTCTCAGGGAAGGATAGGTCCAGCATGACTTATAGGCTGGCATTATCAGAGCAAGACAGGCCAAGGATTGAGGAGGGCCCCAAAAGGGGTAAGAGGAAGGTACTTATAATAGGTAATCTTATAGTGATGGGCACAGGGAGGGAAGTGGGTCTAGCACCAGATGGACAAGAGGTGTGCTGATTCTCAGGAGTGACCGAGGACTCATGCCCAAGGTGGTGGAACTCATGGGAGAGGGGGTTGGGAAGCCAGATGTGACAGTGCACTTGACTTAGGCATAAACAATTTGAGCAGGAGGAGAATTGAGGAAGTGAAGGCAGGCTTCTATGCACTAGGACAGATAACAAAGAAAAGAACAGGGACAGTAATCTTCTCAGACCATGGTAATACATAACAAGCATTTGTCAATGCCGAATGTTGCTTGCTTCTATGGGCTGTTTAGGTATTTGGAAGTCATTGGAGTGCAAATATTGAAAATTTGCGAACTTACGAGCATGCGTAGGAACTGCGCAACGCATGCTCGTAAAACAGTCATTTTTAGGAATTTTTTCACCAAATTTTCAACATAGCCATTTTAAGACCTCTGCTCATGAACAGTGTCACTGTGATTTTCTTAATTTGTTCCGTACATTGATTTCGCACACCGACTGTGCCATTCTGCGCTACATGGGCGGAAACACATTTTGGGTGAGATGTGAAAAATGACAGCTGTACTACTCATAAGAAGGTGTGGTAAAATGGCAATGTTGAAAATCTGGAGTGAAAATATTGAAATTTCAAACTTACGAGCCTGCGAGGAACCGCGCAACGACATCAGAAACAAAGTCATTTTTGATTTTATAATTACTTTAATATGGTTTTGGGACCCTTCTCATGGAATTATGTCATGGTCATGGTATTCAGGCCCGAAGGGTGATTTCGACAGCATCTAGTCACTGCGCAAATATCACCCTTCGGCCCGAATAATGCCATGACAGTGATATCATTCATGAGAAGGTCCAAAAACCCCATGTTGAAAATTTGCGCAAAATTCCCAAAAATGCCTGAGATATGCAACAAAGTCGAAACCCCTATCTAGGCCATTATACAGCTTACCGGCATTTCCTCAGTTCAGGGTCGGCTTTGAAGAATGCAGACGTGTTCCCAGTCCACCAAGATCGCACCAGAGTCCGGAGGTAAGGTGGGGGGCGGGAGGCTGGGTGCGCAGTGGGTGGGTGCGGTTGTGAGGAGGGGTCGAGATGCTCCGCGACCGCTGCTTTCAGGTTAAAATAAAAAAAAAGACATCATGGGACTGTTTGCCATACTGGGGTGGCCCCAGCGTGGCACAAGGATGTTGGGTGTTCAGCCGATGGGGATTTGGCACCCCGTCGGCCTATGGACTGATTGCCACGCTGGGGTGGGCTCCGCAGTGGCACCCATGTGGGGGGTGGAGGAGGCTCAGCCGACGGGATTGGGCACCCTGGCCGGCTACACAGTACGCGCGGGGCGCACACGCTGTGTCGGGGGAGCTACGTGCTTATCTCTGCCATCAGCTGCAGCTCCCCTTTCTCAACTGATGTCTACTGCATTTTGGAGTGTGTCATAGACAGCTCCAAAATGCATTGGCTTACAGGGGCCACGCCTGCCAGCTCACTGACTGAATTGGAGGAGGAGGTGACACACCTCTGAAATCTCCGATGATGGCACTATGTTTCTTGCACATGCATGCAAGCACCATAAAAATGGGTATTGAATGGTAGCAGAATGATTTCAGGTCAGAGGTAGCACACTGAGCACTGTGCAGGGGTCACATTAGGGTAGTGAATAGCCCAATGTTTTATGGTGTAGCACCATGGTCACAGTGATAGGAGTCATAGATAAAACAGAAGGTAATCACATAACAGTGTGGATTTTAAAATTTAATTTTGTTCCTCTATAATAAAACTTCTCAAAGAATCTCTTGTGTGTATTGGTCTTTATTTTCATTGCTGCAGCCTTTCAGTGCCTTGCCATGCTGCTGAGTATGTGGAAACAAAGAAAGATAAAGGTTGATGGCAGATAAGGACCGTATGGCCCACCCAGTCTGTCCATTTTGCCTGCTTATTTCAAATCACAGAATCTAGTTGATCTGTAGTTCACCCTTTCTTCCTTGTCACTAGGGTACCCTTATGTCTATCCTATGCATTCTTGAATTCCCTAACAGTTTTTGCCCCTATCACCTACTTTGGGAGGCCTTTCCAAGCATCCACCATTCTTTAGGCGAAAAAGTACTTCCTCACGTTACCCTTGAACGTCCCCACCTCTAGCTTCATTTCATGCCCCCTTATTCTTGCACATCTTCTTTTTTGAAAGAAGTGACCCTCTTGTACCTTGTTTGAACCCCTGAGGTACTTTAACAATTCTATCACGGACCCCCTTTCTCTCCTCTCATCCAGGGAATACATTTTAAGTTCCCCTAGCCTCTCCTTGTAGGGTTTTTCATGCAGACCCTGCACCATCTTTGTAGCCCTTCTCTGGACCACCTCCAGTCTGTCTATGTCCTTCTGGGGATGTGGTCTCCTAAACTGGACACAGTTCTCCAGCTGAGGTCTCACCAGTGATTAGTAACCACCTCCTTCTTTCTGCTGGTGATACCTCTCCCTATGCACCCCAGCATCCCACTGGCTTTCCCTACAGCCTTCTCACATTGTTTGGTGTCTTTAGGTCCTCTGATATAAGTACCTCCAGCCCCATTCCCGCTTGGTGGCTACCAGTACCTCCCCTCTCCATCTTGTACACTTTTTTGGATTTCTGCTTCCCAAGTGCATGACTTTGCACTTTTTTGCATTAAAACTTAGCTGCCACACTTCTGACCACTCCTCCAATCTGCCTAGGTCTTTTCTCATTTTTTGTATCCCCTCTGGAGTGTCAACCCTGTTGCAGATCTTGGTGTCATCTGCAAAAAAACAGACTTCCCCCACTAGCCCCTCTGCAATGTCACTTATGAAGACATTGAAAAGCACTGGTATCAGGACTGATCCCTGTGACACCCCACTTTTCACCTCTCACTCGTTTGATTGAACATCATTCACCAGCACCCTCTGTGTCCTGCCCTCAATCAATTCTGACCCAGTTTACCCCCGCCTGAAAAAATGCTCCAATACACTTCTCAGACGTGTGTTCATGTAAACCCCGGTGCAGAGGATGGGGTTGCTAACCCCTACCGACAACATACCAAAATCCAAAGATGCTCTGCACTCGAGTGCCAGTGAAGTTCCAAATAAACACAAACCTTTCAACCTTTCTTTTTCAATAAACAGTGAGTTTTTATTTGTATGGTGCCTAGATTCACAATTTACACTTTCTGCTCCTTCAGAATCAGTTACAGCCAATAGATGTGCATCCAACAAAAGGCACTCTGTCCAAGTGCTTCGACCACGTGTGTGGTCTTTCTCAGGGGGGCTGTAACTGATTTTGCATCTGCAACCCCTTTTGTGTTGGACAAAGGGCTTGACTGAAGCCCTGCATCTTCCTTCAGGAATCAAGCCAAAGGGGTCCCCTGCCTAGCCTGGCCCCCTAAATATACTTCTCCAAATGTATGGCACTCAAAGAAAGAGCTCACTGTACCAATGAGAGCACCAGCAATGCTTTAATATATCAGTTTGTAATACAAGTTTTTAATGCATCCATCTTTTTTCCTTGAATTCTTTAGGTTTGGAGAGGTGTACTGTTGTGTTTGGGGTAAGCAACCCCTGTACAAGCACTGAGCATTCCACTGATTTCATGGCTCCTACGCCTGTCTTGCTCCTGGCACCCAAACCCTGCTTTTAGAAGGGTAGGCATGTACAGTAGGTAATCTTCATGTTAGAGGGAAAAACTGAGGGGAAACCCCAGGCCTGGCTCTTTTTTAACCCCTCAGTCTCCTCCCTCCAACCAGAAGCCTCCACTCTATGGGCAGTCTTATTGTTCCCTCCCATTGGGGTGCTGCTACCTAGCCAGCCCCACCTCCAGGTGGCAGAATAATCCCCTTGCCTGTCCATCAGTTGGCAGGGTGAGAGGCCCCAGGCAATGGGTCATCTGCTGTTATTCTGTGGCAGATTTATTTGATGTCTAATAGCCCATACTTTACTGTCCCTGAACAGATACACACACCAGCAGTCATGGAAGAAATGGCCACAGCCAGGTGTTTATTGAAGAATATTACAGACTTGAAGTGGCTTGCACAGCTTGGGTATCTCACCAAAGTATACCTCAAGCCCTCTGCTCCCCTTAACCGAAGGGCCAAACAGCCCCAGGAAAGGATGTACATCACAGGGGTTGAACCTCAAACCACAACGAGTAGGGTGGTCATGTGGCCAGGTGTTAAGCTTTTACCCCCCACCTGGTAGTGCTGTACCCATGAGCAAGCCCAATGAGGTTGGCCACAGCCCTCCAAACTTAAACCGAGTCACCTGCCCCCCACCTCATGCTGACTGGGGAATGGAGTCTTTTCAGAAGAATGCGACTCTGTTCCACTTTTTCCCTTGTACCATTATATTGCAGGAGTCCCAAGTAGCCACAGAAGGACCTTGTTTGAATCCCAAACACCACTCATTTCATTAAATACTCATTCAAACTCTGTTGTATAGAGTCTAAAAACATGTCCTAACCAGCAACAGTTAAATGGACTCCATCTCTGGCATATAAACCAGGTGAAGCTGTGATAATATTATTGTGTCGAATTATGGTGCCCTTTATGGAATCCATAAAGGCCCACATCTCCCTGTTAACGTGGATGCATGCTCTATCCATGGCCTGCTAGTCCTTTGTGTATCTCCATTGACACCTTTGGATGATGTGGGACCAAAACAACTTGATTCCCAGCCAATGTGCCTGAATGGACTGCATATTCTCCTTCATCTGCAGCAAGAGATCAACCATTTTTCACTGAGCCAGGTTATTGCTGCCTAGATGCACCATGATCAAGTCTACCACCTTGCCCCTTCCTCCTGCTGCCTCCAAGCTGTGAAAGAGGCCTTCCTATTGCATCTCTTGCTGTGCCAATCACCAAAGCTGCATCTTGTTTGAGGGAATTGGCAGGTTCCTCCCCCCACTTGGAGTCCTGTTCTGTCTGCTGCCCACTGGATGAAGGAATGACCACATATTCAGACCAGCTTGGATCCATCAGTAGCACCTGTAATATGGAGAAAGAATGTTACAACAAATGGGGCCTCACATATCACAAAAAAGGCCTGAGACTTTCCCTTCTCAGGGCCTGTATCTCTTCATCTGAGTACATGATGGAACTGATAAGCTGTCACTAGGGATCCATCAGCATGGCACAAGAAAGCCACACCCTCATTGGGGTGCCAAGTCATGTAATCTTACACTAGTGTGGCCATGTCTCATCTGCTCCGCAGGGGAGCTCTCACAGCATACCACCACCCCACCGCTCTCTGATCTGTTTTGTTCTTTTGGAGCTTTACTCACATGTTACCAGAGGTGATTGCCGCATCCTGGTCCCTGAGGGGGGATACCTGTAGCTCTAGTTTGGCTAAACCAATTCAGAGACCTGAAAAGCCCCATGAAAGGCCAGCAAAAATGCAGTCTTAAACACCTTTACCTCAAAAGGGGAATGGCAGACCTTTCCCAATGTCTTTCAAACCCACTTGAATGTATCAGGGCTGAGTGCCTTTCTTTGATCAACTGGCCTGAGAATCCCCCCCACTCCAGTTTTCCAGATATTTGCACACTTTAACAGCTCTGGTACAATCTTCTGACTCCAAGACCCTAGAGAACCAGGACACCCCCGCTAGATGTTTTACTGTTACCCCTGGTGCAGTCCCCGCTTGATGGTCCTACAACGTAACTACACATGTGGTCAGCCAGGATTGGCCAGGTATTTGGTAAACCCAACTCAAACCTGACACTGTGGAAATAATCCAGTCCCTGTCAATAGGCTGTCCATGTCCGGGGTGCTGTGGCTTTGCTTATCCATTCCCAGGCTTCACTGTCACCACCTCCCATTGGAAGGCTGGCACTGACTGTGCCTCCAAGCCCACAGCAGTCTCCAGTTTCCTGAACTGTTGCCACTGCAAACAAGATAAAGAATCAGCAGTACCATTCTCCACTCCAGGAACATGTATGGCCTTGAACTAAATGTTCAGCAACAAACATCTAAGTACAAATATGTGCATCAAATCCCTTAGTGACCCTTTAGTGCCGAGCCATCCATTAATGGTGTGCACCACCCATATGTTGTCAGACCTAAAGATCACCCTCTGATTCTATAGCCTGTGGCCCCATATTGCCAATTCCACCACCATGGGAAAAAATTACAGTAATGTGATCTGCCTGGTAAGGTCTGCAGTGGCACATGAGGTGGGCCACATCCCTGTGCAACACTCCCCTTGGAAATACACCCAGAACCCCAAATCACCAAATATGTCAATAAACAGCTCAAGTGCATCACTCTGAATCATTTGCAGCCACATGACTGTACCACTGAAGTGTGTCAGGAATGAATGCTAAATCACCAATTTTTCCCAAAAGCCTTGAGTCACCCAAATTTTATGGTGATGCTTCTAGCCCTCTACCCCTAATTTCACCTCCACTGCATAAAGGTGCAGCCCATTGGGATGATCTGGCATGAGAAATTAAGATGACCTACCAGCAGCTGTAATTCCTTTAGGGTAACTTTTCTGGCTGCCCTGAACTTACCCAAAAGGACCCTCAAGGTTTCCACCTTGTGCCACAGCAACTAGTATTCCTGAGCTGCTGTGTCTAACTCAATGCCTAAGATGGTATTACTGTGCTTGGTGGCTCTATTTTTCCTGGGGCCAATGGGGCGCTAAACTCCTGACACAAACTGAGAAATGTGTCCAAGCAGATTCCATACAGCATGGAATCCACAGGCCCCACAAACAAAATGTTATCCAAGTAGTGCAGCAAACCTGCCCCTCCATGCTCCCTTGCTACTAGCAATGCAAAAATATGTGCTGAACTTCTCCAAGACTGCACAGACCATTGCACACCCCCTGGGCATGCAGTTGTCCATGTAGTACAGTTCCTCAGATTTCATTCCCAGGAGATCTCAATCTTCTGGGTGCACCAGTAACAGGTGAAAGGCTGAGTCAAGCACCCCCAGCTTCATCCGTCATACAACTTTGACTGCCCTGTCAAATAGCACATCTGTACAATACTGTGGTAAAGCATGGTTCAATGTAATCATTTACTGAGTTACCTTCTGGGAATGACAAATGATTAATCATGTGGTATTCCCCAGGGACTTTTATGGGAACCAAGCCAATGGGCAAAACTCATAATCCTGGCATTAGCAAGGATGGAAAACATCTGCTAATTCTACCTAATTCTATGTTTTGTTTTATCACTTAGTTTTTATCTAATTTTTGAGTGGTACATGATACATCCAACTAAATCTCAGTGTCATACCATACAAATTTGAATAGCAATAGGCAAAGCATCCAGGCTATCAAAATACATATTAATAAAGAGTGGTGAACAGGTAGAGGCATGGGCAGGGACATCTAAAACATGTAACTGATAAGAGGGTCCCCCACCCATTTGAAATAACATATGAGAAAATAATTTGTGTAGGACTGACCATCACCACCCCACAAGGGCCCAAACTCCTCCTCAGCTATGGAATAATATCTGGTCAGTGGTTAGAGATGCACAGCAGCCAGGCAGTCCATCTGTTCTGTACCACTGGAAGATTGTTTTGAAGTCAGACAGTCATTTATTCCATACTATATATATCATAAATTCTTTGCAAAAACGTTGTTACTGCACTAGTTAGGGTTTCAGCATCAAAAGTAGGGAAATGTCATATTAGGGTTTCCAACCTAACACCCTATCCCTACCCTGCTGGTGGCAACAGTCATGGGGTGTGCCTTGGGGTTGTCAACCATAATGTGGTTCCATGAGTAAATAAGCTGAGATGGGTACAACATATGGGAATGGGGGTGAGCATTAGGGGTGACAACCCCAAGACACACCTCATGCCTGTTGCTGACTGAAGGGTGGGGGTGGGGTGTTAGGTTTGGAAACCCTAACATGACATTTTCCTACTTTTGACACTGGATCCCTAACTAGTGCATTAACAAAGTTTTTTGCAAAGAATTTCCTTACTTTTTGAGAAAGTATAATCATATCCTTATTTGCCTGTGGGAGAGCAGGGAACTTTAGTCCCTGTTCTCTCATCCATTCATAATTTTTTAGATATTGTAATCATATAGGATAACATTGCAATGTGAGGTCTTCCTTTGGTGCTGCACAGCACGGGATGGAAGATGACTACAGTATCTTTAAAATTATGGCTGGATAGGAGTGCATAGCTCAGAGAGCCCTGCACTCTCACACGCAAATATGTATACTATTGTGGACTGATTGGAGGGCAGGGCCCTCTGGGCCCTGAGCTCCCACAGAGAAATAAGGATAAGATTACAAAATCTCAAAAATTATGGATGGATACTAGCACAGGGCCCAGAAGGCCCTGCACTCCCATGCTAAAATACAGATACCATATGGACTGATGTGAGCGCAGGGTCCTCCCACAGGGAAATAAGAATATGATTGCAATATCTCAAAAATCTCTATGTAAGGGAAGGGATAAAAGCAACTGAACAAAAGAGTAAACAGGGAGGAGAGGAGGCACTGTGGGTCATCTTAGAGACTGGAAATGTCACCACAGTCTGCACAGGGGTTGTATACAGACCCCCATGTCAGGGGAAGGGAATGGACAAGGATATGATAGAAGGCATAGAAAGGGGAGATACTGTTGATGGGGGACCTTAATATGCCAGATGTTAACTGGAGCACCTTTGCTGCAGCCACATCCAAAAGCAGGGCCATTCTTGATGCCCTTCAGGTGGCATGCCTCAAACAGCTAGTTTTGGAACCTACTCATAAGGGAGCAATCTTAAACCTTGTACTCTCAAATGGGGAAAGTGAGAGGATCTCAGATATAGAAGTGGGTTGCCATTTGGGAACAAGTGACCACTAAACAGTGTGGTTCATGATAAACTCAGCTACAGAGTCAAGCCATGCAAAAGTGAGGGTTCTGGACTTCAGGAGGGCTGACTTTGGCAAGATGGGAGAGTGCCTTAGAAAAGCACTAGCAAACAGGCTAGAAGGAGCGGTGGAGCAACAATGGGGAAATATCAAAACTGCCATCACAGAGGCAACAAGCCTTTGTGTGAAGCATATAAACAAATCAAAATGAAAGAAAAAGCCACTATGGTTCTCAAAAGTGGTGGCAGTGAAGGTTAGGGAGAAAAATATAGTATTTAGGAAATATAAGGAAACACAGAAGGAGCAGGACAGAGAACTGTACCAGTTAAGGCAGAAGGAAGCAGGGAGGGTAGTCAGAATAGCAAAGGCACAAACTGAGGAAAAGATAGCCAACTCAGTTAAGAAAGGGGATAAAACCTTTTATAGGTATATCAGGGAGCATAGAAAGACAAAGGGAGGGATAGTGAGGCTGAATAGAATGGATGGTGGGTGGGCAGAGAGTGACAGTGAAAAAGCAGGGATGCTGAATGAATGCTTCTGTTCAGTATTCACAAAAGAAGAACTGGGGTAGGTGCCTAATCCAATTAACAGAAGCACTCTGCAGAGGGGGGGTCGATCCCAGTCCTTTCACAGAAAAAAGGGTTGTGAAAGAACTCCTAAAACTGAAGGTGGACAAAGCAATGGGGCCAGATGGAATTCATACCAGAATTCTAAAAGAACTAAGCAGAGAACTAGTGACACCACTGACTACCCTTTTTAACAAATCATGGGAGGATGGTGTGGTACTTGAGGACTGGAAGAAGGCTGATGTGTCTCCCCTTCACAAAAGTGGGACCAAGACAGAGGCAGGAAACTACAGTCCTGTCAGTTTGACCTCTGTGGTAGGGGAAGTGATGGAATCACTTCTGAAGGAAAGAATTGTTGAGTACCTAGAGGCCAGTGGGGCACAGGACCCAAGGCAGCATGGGTTCACAGTGGGAAGGTCATGTCAGATGAATCTAATTGATTTCTTTGACTGGGTGACCAAAGTAGTAGACCAGGGAGGGGCTGTCGACATGGCCTACCTAGACTTTAGCAAGGCATTTGACACATTCCCACACAAAAGATTAGTAGTCAAATTAACCAGCTTGGGAGTGGGTCCCAGGGTGGTAGCCTGGCTAAAACATTGGCTGAACAACAGGACACAGAAGGTAATTGTAAATGGAGTCCACTCTGAAGAAAGAGGGGTTACTAGTGGGGTACCACAGGGTTCAGTACTGGGTCCAGTCCTTTTTAATATCTTTATAAGTGACATTGCAGAGGGACTGGAAGGAAAAGTATGCCTCTTTGCAGATGACACAAAGATCTGCAACAGGGTTGATACACAAGGAGGCGTGGAAAGGATGAGAAGGGACTTGGCAAGGTTGGAGAAATGGTCAGAATTATGGCAGCTTGGATTCAGTGCAAAGAAGTGCAAGTAATGCACCTGGGAAGCAAACCCAGGGAAGATTACACAATGGGGGAGTAGTAACAACAAATAAAAATGGAAAGAGACCTGGGTTATTCATAATCAGATGACCTTAAGGTTGGCAAGTAATGTGAGAAGGCAGTAGGGAGGGCTGGGGATACTGGGATGTATAGGAGAGGCATCAGCAGCAGAAAACAGGAAGTTGTTATCCCCTGTACAGACAGTTGGTGAGACCCCACCTGGAGTACTGCATCCAGTTCTGGAAACCCCATCTCCACAAGGACATAGACAGGATGGAGGCAGTTCAGAGGAGGGCAATTAAAATGGTGCAGGGTCTGCAAGAAAGCCATATGAGGAGACTAAAGCTTAATATGTATACCCTTGAGGAAAGGAGGGAGAGGGGGGACATGATAGAAACATTTAAGTACCTCAGTGGAATCAACAAAGTCCAAGAGGGTAGCATCTTTCAGAAAAAGAGATGTGCAAGAACAAGGGGACACAATTTGAAGATAGAGGGGGACGGCTCAGGGGCAATGTGAGGAAGTATTTTTTCACAGAGAGGGAGGTGGATGCATGGAACAGCCTTCCTGAGGAGGTTGTGGGGTCTAAAACTGTGGGAGGCTCAAGAATGCATGGGATAAACATAAGGCAATTTGTGTGGGGGGTAGGAAGAAATAGGCTGTTGGTTAAATAGGATCTGCACCTTATCCTCTTGGTTGGGAAATGAGCAGATTAGGTGGGCCAAGCAGTCCTTATCTGCCATCAAAGTCTATGTTTCTATGTTTCCATGTAGACTATAATGTTATCCCATGGGAAATTAAGGAACATTTAAACCCCAGAACTCCAGATCAAAGTAATCTGCTTTCACCAAGCTAGCAAAAGGCACATCCATGGAGCAAGCAGTACTCTGAACATTTCAGACCAAATTTCTAAACGATTTCTTCAGTGTAAAGTGGCAAAAAAACAACAGTGCAAAAATTCTTTTTTTTTTGAAAATTGTGAAACAGGATCCTGTTTTGAGCTTTCTTTTTTCACAATTTGTGAAAAAAAAAGATTTTTTTTCACAAATTGTGAAACAGAATTGTTTCACATTCTTTCTTCTTAATTTTCAAATAAATAAATCTTTTTTTGCAAATTGTGAAACAGAATCCTGTTTCATGATTCTTTTTTCACAAATTTGCAAAAAAAGATTTTGGCATGTTAGAAAAACATATTTCCAGGTGATGTATGAAAAAACTAACAGCAGAATGCTATAGAACAGGTCCTGCTTAGCAGAACACATGTATTGGTTAGTTAAAAAAAAATCATTTATTTCTGTTTTTTAATTTTGTTTGCCTCAGTAAAAAAAAACAAGATAGTGGCAGCACGCAAAAAGATTCTGCATTTGTGATAAAGGATTACTCATTTGTGACACAGACTTGCCCATTTGCAACACAGATTTCTGTTTCGAGGCTGACGTCTAACCTTTAGCATTGCAAGTAATGTGAAAGTTTAAAATTTAATATCTTTTGAAAGGATTAAGATTTTTTCACCAAATGTTCAAAAAGAACATCTGTGACATAAGACCTTTCTACCGTAACTTATGACCAAAATCCCAAGCTGTTTTTGTGCAGCGATGTGACAAAGAAGTTTACAAAAAATTTTAATGTTAACATTTTTGACACTCTGTAGCTCTGCACCCATACATCGTAATGGAACAAAACTTGGCACTTCAAGAGATTTTTGGTCCCTGATGGCACATGCAAAATTTCAAGCATATCAGTTGAATGGTGTGATGTTATTAAAGTGCAAAATTTTGAGCTTAACATAGAAGTGAAGTTTTAACCCTAACCAAGGGGCACGATTGTGCCCCATAATGGTGTCCTCCAATTGTCATGTCTGTAGCAGGGATCACTGCAACCATAGTTTGGTTATAACCTCTTTTGCATGCATCATTAAGATACTTAATAGATAAAAATGATGCTTCTGTTTAATTTGGGGAGGAAAATGCAGCAGAATGACTGTCTCTGGGGTTAGTGGGCCCAGTTCCAGGGGGTTATATACAGACCCCCATCTCAGGGGGAGGGAATGGACAAGGAAATGATCGAAGGTTTCCTTAGAATGGCAGAAAAAGGAGAGATATTGTTGATGGGGGACCTAAATATGCCAGATGTTAACTGGAGCACCTTTGCTGCAGGCACATCCAAGAGCAGGGTCATTCTTGATGCCCTACAGGGGGCATGCCTCAGACAGCTAGTATTGGAGACCACTCCGGAGGGAGCAATCTTAGACTTGGTACTCTCAAATGGGGACGGAGAAAGAATCTCAGATTTAGAAGTGGGTAGTCATCTGGGAACAAGCAATCACAAAACAGTGTGGCTCACGATAAACACAGCCATACAATTAAGCCATACAAAAGCAAGAGTATTGGACTTTAGGAGGGCTGACTTTGAAAAAATGAGAGAGTGCCTCAGAAAAGCACTAGCAAACAGGCAAGAAGGAGGGGTGGAGGAACAATGGGGAGTAATCAAAACAGCCATCACAGAGACAACAAGCCTTTGTGTAAAACAAATCAACAAAATACAATGAAGGAAAAAAAATGCTATGGTTCTCTAAAGAGGTGGCAGGGAAGGTTAAGGAGAAAAGGATAGTATTCAGGAAATATAAGGAAACACAGAAGGAGCAGGACAGAGAACTTTATCAGTTAAAGCAGAAAGAGGCTGGGAAGGCAGTCAGAATAGCAAAGGCCCAAACCGAGGAAAGGATAGCCAACCCTGTTAAGAAGGGGGATAAGACGTTTTATAGGTACATTAGGGAGTGAAGAAAGACCAAAGGAGGGATACTGAGGCTTAATAAAGGGAAGGGAATGTGGGTAGAAGGTGATAGTGAAAAAGCAGGGATACTGAACAAATATTTCTGCTCAGTATTCACAAAGGAAGAGGAAGGGGAGATACCTAAACCAAACAAGAGAAACACTCTGAAGACGGGGGTCGATACCAGTCCATTTACAGAAGAAAGGGTTCTGAAAGAACTAATAAAATTGAAGGTGGACAAAGCAATGGGGCCTGATGGGATTCACCCAAGAATTCTAAAAGAACAAAGGGAATAACTAGTGACACCGCTGACTACTCTGTTTAACAAATCATGGGAGGATGGGATGGTACCTGAGGACTGGAGGAGGGCAGATGTGATTCCTCTTCACAAAAGTGGGAGCAAGACAGAGGCAGAAAACTACAGACCAGTTAGTTTGACCTCAGTGGTACGGGAAATGATGGAATCACTTCTGAAGGAAAGAATTGTTGAGTACCTAGAGGCCAGTGGGGCACAGGACCCAAGGCAGCATGGATTCACAATGGGAAGGTTGTGTCAGACGAATCTAATAGATTTCTTTGACTGGGTGACCAAAGTAGTAGACCAGGGTGGGGCTGTGGACATGGCCTAACTAGATTTTAGCAAGGCATTTGATACAGTCCACACAAAGATTAATACACATGTTAGCCAGCTGGAGTGGGTCCCAGGTGGTAGCCTGGATAAAAATTTGGCTAGACAACAGGACGCAAAGGGTAGTAGTAAATGGAGTCTACAGTGAAGAAAGGAGGGTTACTAGCAGAGTACCGCAGGGTTCGATACTGGGACTGGTCCTTTTTAATGTCTTTATAAGTGACATTGCAGAGGAACTGGGAGGAAAAGTATGTATCTTTGCAGACGACACAAAGATCTGCAACAGGGTTGATACACAAGATGGAGTGGAAAGGATGAGAAGGGACTTGGCAAGGTTGGAGGAATGGTCAAATGTATGGCAGCTCAGATTCAATGCAAAGAAGTAGGTAATGCACCTGGAAACAAAAACCCAGGGAAGAGTACTCAATGGGGTGAGATACTGACAACAGTAAAATGGAAAGGACCGGGGTAATTATATCAGATGACCTAAAGGTGGGCAAGAATGAGAAGGCAGTAAGGAAGGCTGGGGAATACTGGGATGCATAGGGAGAGGCATCAATAGTAGAAAACAGGAAGTTGTTACCCTCTGTAAGACAGTTGGTGAGACCCCATCTGAGTACTGTGTGCAGTTCTGGAGACCCCATCTCCAAAGACGAGACAGAGTGGAGGCTGTCCAGAGGAGGGAACCAAAATGGTGCAGGGTCTGCACCAGAAGACATATCGAAGAAAGACTAAAGCAGCTTAATATGTATACCCTTGAGGAAATAAGGGAGAGGGACATGATAGAAACTTTCAAGTACCTCAAGGGACTCAACAAAGTCTAAGAGGGTAGCATCTTTCAGAAAAAGAGATGTGCAAGAACAAGGGGGCACAATTTGAAGACAGAGGGGGGATGGCTCAGAGGTAATGTGAGGAAGTATTTTTTCACAGAGAGGGTTGTGGATGCATGGAACAGCCTTCCTGAGGAGGTCATGGAGTCAAGAACAGTGGGGGAATTCAAGAATGTATGGGACAGACATAAGGCAGTCCTAGTGGGGGGTAGGAGGAAGTAAGCTGTTGGTTAACTAGGATCTGAAGCTATCTGTTAGGTAGGAAAATGGGCAGACTAGGTGGGCCAAGCGGTCCTTATCTGCTGTCAAATTCTATGTTTCTATGTTAAGGCTGTCAGGGCACAGTCCATTACCTTCCAGTACAGGGAAAGTACTGGACAGGACCAGAACACATGGGTACACATGGATACCTCACAACCACATCTCCTCCAACAGGAAGAGTCCCTAGAGGCATGGAATTTAGCTGTTATTTGTGGGGTTCTAAAACAGCAGCTGATTACTTTCCACACAAATTTTCACCAAGTGTAGGAGCTAGAGATTCTGTGCTGCCTGCACCAAACTGCACTGCATTGCTTATGAGTTAGTGTCATGGACAGTTCCGCCTCCCAATTAAATTGTAGAGTATCAATTAAACTGATAGGGACCTCTGTTGACACCCAGTAGCATTGTGATATAAGGTGTGCAGGGGGAAGTTCAGCCCACGCAAGTAAGATCAAATGAAAATTGCGGGCTATTGTTTGCAGGTTTACTTTATGGCCTAAAGTGTTACCTCAAAAATCTTTAATTTGTAAATATCAGTATTAATCTGTATGGGGTAGCTGTCACTCTGTTTTTAATTGTTGAAAGGTGTTGAAGAACCCTTTGTGATAAAATTGGTAAGTCTGGGAGAGACCTATTCGAGACCATAAGTGAAATTTATGGCCTGTTTTTGCTGGAATGAATGCAGGGTCTAGTGCCGAGATGCCTATCCACTTAGCTCTTGAAATATTTTCTGTTCTGGACAGGATGGACCTCAAATGATGTAAGATATCTGCCATGTAAACTGAGGATTCTGTGGTAGAGTCCAAACAAGTAGGCTGTAAAATGGTTGCATTCAAAGTAATATTAGCTAAGGCGCTCTCCACCTGTACCCACTGTGGGTCTCCTTAGGCTGGGTAAAGCCAATGTAAAATATGATTAATCAAAGTTGTGAAGGTGTATTGAGCAAGGTTAGGCAACACCATGCCTCTGTTAGATTTAGGTAACTGGAGTTTTTTTAGGGCTACTCTTGGATGTTTCCCATTCCATGGACAGCGTGAGATCAACCTGTCCCATTTTTGAAATTCTATATTTTTCGGGAGAACCGGGATATTTTAAAAGAGATGAAGCAGTCACGGTAAAATATTCATTTGAATATTTTGGACTCTGCTAATTAAGGATAATGGGAGATGGCACCAAGTTTGCAAGTCTGCTTTAATTTGCTCCATCAATGTGGAGAAGTTCTGAGTAAATATTTTGTCAGGGTCTGGTGTCAAATATATTCCCAAGTATCTTATATGGGTTTTGTTCCATTTGTAAGGATACTGTTGTTTTAGTTGTTGTGATGGGTGAAAATACATGTGCAGTACTTCTGTTTTTTGGCTGTTCATTTTATAGCCAGACACTTGTTCAATTAGTTGAAGGCCTTGTACTGATGCTGGTAATGAAGAATCTGAATTAATGATGCACAGAAGCAGGTCATCTGCATAGTAGGCCAGTCCATGGAGGTGGTCTTCCACCTGATATCTGTGAATATATGCAGACTGATGCAGATATTGGGCCAATGGTTCAGCATATAAAGCAAATAAATGAAATAAGAGGCACCCTTGTCTGGTACCACGAGATAAAGTAAACCGGTGAGATTGGGAACCATTAATCTTTACTGTTGCTTGGGGGGTTGGTATAAATTCCCTTGATAATATTTAAAAATTCTTGAGGAAAGCTAAATTTATTTAAGGCATGTTGTAAAAACGTCAATGAAACTCTGTCAAATGCATTTTGGGCATCTAAACTCAGAACCAGCAATGGCATTTTAGTGTAATGGGCATGGCTGATAATGTACAATGTCCATTTGATGTTATATGTAGTTTGTCTGGTTCTTATAAAGCTGGATTAATCTGGATGAGTAATTTCTGAGAGATTTGAGTCTAAGCAATATTTATTTATTTATTTGAAATATCGGATTTATAACCTTTGAGCCATGAGGCTCATTTACAAAGGTACCTCGTCACAAGGAGGACAGAATAAAAAAACAGACAGGTTACAATTGACAGAGGAAATAGCCATCATGTATGGTTTACAGATATTGTTAACATATATTATATACAGGTTAGAAAACCGATGTTTACATAGGCATAGCAGAGAGAAAGGGCAAAAGAGAAAAAGGAAAAAATATAGTTGTAAGAGGTTGCAGTCCATAATGGACTTTGTCAGAGGTTTGGGTCATAGTGGGCATGAGAGCACAGGCTAGTTGCAATTACAGGAGCAGACATTGAGGAGGTAGTTGCAGAGGGTGTCTTTGAAATGGGAAATCTTGGGCGTGCCAGTGATGGTGGCTGGGAGCTCATTAAACCAAACAGGGGCCCTGTAGTGGAAGGATCTCTGGGCAAGGGTGGTTTTTAACCTGGGTACTGCCAGTATAGCTTTGTCTAACTTGCAGGTGGAGTTAGAGTGGGTGGCAAGTTGGAGAGAGGCGGTGACCCCAGGAAGGGAGTGACTGAGCAGGGTTTTCTTGGTCAGTAGGCACGTCTGGTAGTGGAGCCTTTCATTGAGGTTGAGAAGATTGGTAGAGGAATAGAGGGAGCAGGTGTGGGTGAACCTAGAGGCACCAGTTAGGAGCCTGCATGCCTTGTTGAGGATGACCTGAATTTTCTGGAGTGCAGAATTATCTGCTGCCCCATACACAGGGAGCCCATAGTCTACTAGGGATAGTATTGAGGCGGTAATGGCAAGCCTGAGGGCATCAGGAGGGAGGCAGTCCCTCTGCCTGTAAAGGAGTCCAAGCCTAGTGTTAGTGGCGGTTGCTAGGGTGTTTACGGAAGGTAAGGGCAGAGTCTAGGGTAAGTTCAAGATATTTGTAGATTGATACCTGTTCAAGGGGGTGCTGGGTGTTGGGGAGGATGAGGAGCACTTTTCGCTTTGTTTTGGTGGTGGGAGAAAATCATTGATTTTGTCTTTTTCAGGTTTATGACCAGTCTACGGTCCTTGAACTATGCTTCGGTCTGAAGGAAGGCATGTTGGAGGGAGTCCCGCAGGGGAGTGGGTTTATGATGCGAGGCATAAAGCACTGCATCATCTGCATACAGCAGCATTTTTCCGGAGCAGGCCTTTGGCAAGGAGTTAAGGTAGAGGACGAAAAGAAGTAGGCCCAGGATGCAGCCCTGGGGCACCCCGGAGTTGACAGGTAGAGTGTCAGATAGGGTCCTGTTTATTTTGATACATTGGGACTGGGTGGAGAGGTAACTGGCACACCATGCCAGGGGGCCTGTGGAGAAACCAAGTTGGCAGAGGGAGTCAAGAAGGAGAGGATGGCAAACCATTTCGAAGGCCTTGGAAAGGTTTATGAACACAGCTCTATCAATGTTACTGGAATCTAGGGAGGAGTGTAGAAAGTTTGTGAATTCTAGGATGGCTGTGGTAGTGCTATGCCCAGAACAGAAGCCATGCTGCTCTGGGCATAGTATGTCATACTTGTCTAGATATTCAGTGAGCTGTGTGGCAACCACTTCTTCTAAGGCTTTGGGGGGGGGTGGAGAGGGGTCGATAGTTACTGGTTGTGGATTTGTCGCCATTTTTATGTATGGGGCTAACAATGGCTGTCTTCCAGTCACTGGGGAATTGCCCCAGGCAGAGGGATTTGTTGAGTAGGTCTGTTAGAGGGACTAGGACCTCATCACGGCCTAATCGAAGGAGCCTAACATCTAGGGGGTCATTGCTAGGGTTATTGCTGTTTAGTGCTTTTTGTAGATATGGGCGGGCTTCCTGGGTGGGTATTTTGCGCAGGAGGAAATGAGGGCACTGCAGGATTGGGGTTTGGGGTTTGGGCACAGGGTCAAAGAAACAGCTGGGGAGAACAGTGCTGAGATCTGTGAAGGTAGTGTTTAGGCAGTTTGTTAAGGTAAGTGGGTCAGTGGAAATGGTGCCATCTATGGAGAGCTGGGAGGGAGGTGGGGAGTGAGATTTCCCATTAAATTCTTTGATATTGCTCCAGAAGGTCCATGCAGACCCCCATGTGGTAGTGGGAGTAGATTGATAGTGGTCTGCTTTGGCCTTGCAGATGGCTCGAGTGCATGTATTGCATGCGGCATTATAGGACTGTCTGTCAACCACCCTGCCAGACTCTGTAGCTTTGTGCCATAAAGTGTCCCTTTTTCTGTTTTTGGAGTAGGGCGGGGGTGATCCATGAGGCATTTAGCCTTTTGGTGTGGTGTTTGGTGAGTGGAGGTCACTGGCCTTGGTGAAGGCCTGCGTGAATAGAATGAGCTCAATGTCAACACTGGGGGCTATGTTGATGGGGACCAGTCCATTTGGGCTAGTAGTTGTTTAAGTTTTTTTAACCCCCCCTGGGCAGAGACACCTTCGGAAGGTGGTATGGGCTATGGGTTTGTGTGTGGAGGAGGTCCATAGGAATAGGATGGGCGAGTGATCACTTAGGGAGTTGGGAAGTACTTTTATATCCTGGATTTTGTGGGGGTGATTAGAGATAATGATATCCAGAAGGGTGCTGGTACCAGTAGTAGGATGACGTCTAGTAGGTTGTGTAACTAATTAGATCATGTTGAGGGCAGAGAAGGAGTCCTTAGTTGGTGTAGCTGAGGGGCCAAGCCAGTTGACATTTAGGTCTCCTACTAGTGTCTGTTCCGCATTGTGTGGGAGGGTATTGAGGTAATCAGTGAGGGATGTGATGGCTGGCATTGGGTTCTTTGGGCATATGTAGGAGACTGTGAGGTATAATGGACCCCTGGAGGGGTCTGGGGTGATTTTTAGGGTGAGGGCTTGTGCTCATTTTTGAGTTTGCAGGGTGGGAGCATGTGGCAGATAATGTTATCTCTGATGTAGATTGCACAGCCGCCCCCACGTTTTCCCACCCTGTCTTCCCATGTATGCCAGGATACTCATGTAAATTTTATAATCCTGATTCAACACCGATATAGGTCAGTAAGAGTCATATTAGTGCACAGGAATCTGCAGTTTTAAAATAGCCAGTATAGTGGCTTGCTGCAAAGAGATGGGACATCTTTCTATTTTGTGGCTTTCTTTCAATGCTCATAGTAAGGGTTCTTGAATATATTCTAAGACAGCTTTATAATACTCTGCCCCATAACCATCTGGACCTGGGCTATTCCCATCATTTATATGTCTGGCAGTGAACAGTAACTTAGAGGCCAAGATGGACCTGATGAGGGATTGTTTATGGGCCTCTGTAAGGTTTGGGAGGTGTATGCCTTCTAGAAAGCATAATACAGACTCCTCTGGGGGTGAGGCCTCCTCCCTGTACAACCGAGAATAATAATCTCGAAATACTTTTAAAATCTCTGAGGTGGTCGAAGCAATCCTTCCTATTTGGGGGTCTTTCATCTTGGTGATCAATACCAGATTACTCTGCTTTCTAATTTGGTATGCTAGGATTTTGGGGGCCCTAGCTGCACCTTTGTAATACTTTTGCCAGAGCCACTGTAGGGCCTGTTCTGTTTTATATGTCAATATGTTCTGAATTTTATTCTGCATTTGCTGAATTAATGGGAGCAGAGAATGGTCACCCTGCCTATGTGCCAACTGTAAAAACTTCAGTTTTTCCTGAAGTTCGACCAACTGCGCCTCAAGCTGTTTCTTTTTCCTAGAAGAGTAGGCTATTATTTCTCCTCACAAGACTGTTTTAATTGTGCCCCACTTTAATTGTGGGGTGATTAGTTCAGATGTGTTTTCTTGGATTATCTGAGGGATAACCTCCTTCAACAATTGGCCTAATTCTTTTTCTGAAGTTTTTGCCATACAGTTTCAGGGTGATCCCTGGCTGACTTGAGACAGTGTACTGTGATTTGAGCAAGTATTACTGTGCAGTTCAATTTGAGTGACTCAATAATACCGCCTGTAAGAAGAGCAAGTGGTGAAGAATGTTGAGGAGTAGATTAGAACGAGTGTAGCAGTGAGCTCACTCTCTAGATGGAGGTATTAGGAGTAATGTGGCCAAGACCTGCCAAGATGGCCATTTGGCATAGTCATTAGAGCCACCACCTATGGAACTGAACGACCCGGTTTGGGTCCTGAGGCAGAATAGAATTTTTGTTTGTCCTGGAGTTTGTTTGTTTTTTCTAAGTCTGCCCACCCTGGAGCTGAGAATCTTTAAGTTGGGGGTGCATGAGTCACAGCCCCCCACATAAAATATGTTTCTTTTTTTTTGGTTTTTTACTTTTAAAGTACTGACCTTCGCTGTTTGCGGCGGTTGACCTGTTGTTGCTCACTGTAGTGACTTGGGGTGGTGTTTTAGTCACTTTTATTGATCCTCAACTAAAACAACTCACCCTTATCTCATAAAACTCTTGAGACTCTTAACTTTATATCCCTGACAGGGACCATCATAGGGAATCCTGAAGCCAACAGAAAACCCCTCCTTAAGCAGCGACGCTGCCTGCTAATCCAGGTACTGGGAGAGCCATGGCCTAAGCTGCTCCACCCTTATTGGTGTGGAGAGTCTGCCCTCCACCTGGGTGGCCCTGCCTACTCTAAAAGGGCTGCTGGTCATTGTGACCCCCTCCAAACTGCCTTGACCTTGTTTACCTGACCTGCATCATTAAAAGGGTTTCCTTTGCTTGCACGCAAAGCACTTTTGTGTGTAGCAGCACAAAGTCCACAAACAAGTTTCTCGACTGAACCCAAAACAAACTTGTCCCATGACCCCCTTGACCCCTCAATTAACCACCTTTGCTGACAGTCCACTGGCAGCCCTCAGCACTGCATCACTAATGCATGAATCACCCCTCCCCCATGCATGACCTCGACTACTGGAGACATATTTAAATGACCCCATTCCCCTCCCGGGTCCTGCTGCATATGTCAGTGAAATTCCTCATCATACTCCAACCATCCTAGGCCACCCTTATGCCAGTATGTGTACAAGATTCATAACTGAACAGGTTGACACTATTTCTGGGGTCGCTTGACAGGTGGTACATGACACAACTATAAAACCCGCTAACCAGTTATTGAAGGAACTTTGACATTGACCCTCTTTCAGTCAGGGTCATCAGCCTTCTAATCCTTAGATTCATTAGCTCACTGGGCCGATGAATAAGGAGAAATTATCTATGTACTCCCTATCATGAATCTGTTGCTGGACCCTGCCCATCAACTGAGAACCCACTGGTTCAGCCATACCATCATTGGTATTTGGGGTTTTTGGGGATGTGTCCCCTTCCTTGGCCAATTGCAACCCATCCCTATCCAGCCTAGCCAGCCCCTTTTGAGGCTACCTGAGCATGACAGCTGTGAGGCCCGTTACAGCCTCTAACAACTTGTCAAGCTTCTGTTCATCCAGCATCCCACCTTGTGCTCCTGGATCAGCCCTAACTGGCTGTTCTGGTTGATGCTGTTGGTCGCAGTTTCCACCAACACCAATTAAAAGGTGAACATTTCAAAACAGATATAAGAAAGTACTGGTTCAATCAAAGAGTGGTTTCAGTCTGGAATAGACTTCCCGAAAAAGTAGTGATGAGTTTATCTATTAATAGTTTCAAGATGTTATTGGATCAAGAAATGGGCAGCAAAAAATTTGCCATTCGGTAGTCTCTTGAGTCGAGTCTCCTATGACCTGCCCAGGCTAAGACTCGTAACCACTATGAAACTATGAAACCATCTCTAGTTCCAGTGGGGCTGTTATGGCCAGTGGTTCTGGAGTGGGATTGGGGTTTGGGTCTGGGTCTGTGGGGAACTGTAGGGCTTTGTTTCTAAAAAACCCACAACGGCATATCTTGAAATTCCTCCTCTGAGACTATGTTTACCTTAACCTAGTGCCCCTTGCCTGGCTTATTAGGTTGGTTGTCATCTTGGCCAGATGCTCCGCCTTGTCTGCTTTGTGCTTCTGCTTCCCTGCAAGCAGTGCCAGTACAGGGACAGGTGTCCCTTGTTAACAAGCATCTAACAATGCTTGCCCTTTCTTTGCATACATTGCCTGCAGCTGCTGCTTGAGGGCCTTGGCTGCCTAGGTCTGTGTGCATGAAGGCTTCTTACTTGGCATCGTGGGTATGGGCAGGAGCTGAAATGACAAACTGCTTCACCAACAAAATAAAAAGAAGACAACTAGTTGGGGTATGGCCCACCGGCACAGTGGTTGGATTTCCGCTTGCAGCACCAGTGACCTGGGTTCGGGAACAGACTCGGGGTACTGGGGGGCCAGCCGGGGAGAGAAGACTAGAACATCCGGAGACTGCTCACATTCTTTTGGGGGGAGGGTGGATTGGGAACCTGGCACTTGCCAACTCCTGGTGGAGGCTGGGGGTATGGCAACGCTTTGGGGCCCCACTGAATAAGGGGGGGCATGGGGA
The DNA here is from genome assembly GCA_016271365.2 of Neoceratodus forsteri. Taxonomy (NCBI): domain Eukaryota; kingdom Metazoa; phylum Chordata; order Ceratodontiformes; family Ceratodontidae; genus Neoceratodus; species Neoceratodus forsteri. The sequence continues at coordinate 1,078,066,607 of CM028129.1, read as the reverse complement.
ACATCAGCTTACACCTTGATGTTCTGGCACACCACACTCCAAGGGAGCAAAGTGGAAAAGTGCTCCATGGTTGACTGGATAATGGTTATCGGCTCCCATTGCCGCTGAGTCCCTGATGCAGCCCAGATCCACCTCAGCAACACCCGGGCCAAGCAGCATGTGCTGGCGGGCCCCTACCAGTGCCTATCTCCCTTGGAGGGGGGCACAACCAGTGAAGGTTATGTTTGGGTTACCTGGGGGGCTGCAAATATGAGGTGGTGGTGGCTGGTATAAGGGTAGGGCTGCAAGCGGGGACCTAGGCGGACCAAAGGAGTGGCCGACCTGGAGCAAGGGAAGGTGAAAAAAAAGAAAAAAAAGAAGATAACTAGTTAGTCATGCCATGCTTTGTCCTCTTATCAGCAGGCTTCTCCTGTCTTGTCCCATCCCCTTCCCTTCCCGCCCTTTTTTTTCTGAACCACGGAGCCGGGTCCCATGGGTGTCCTGTCAGGCCTATGTTGTAATGCCCATGGTCTCCCATCCAGCTTTTTTTTTTGCCAGCCACAAATGCCAATAATAAATCATGGGGAGAAAGGCAGTATTGTCCACTAATGGCCTACTGATTTGCTGAATGGGAAAGTCTCCATTTGCTGAAGTCTTCCCACCCAAAGGCCACCCGGGTTGCCCTTGAGCTGTCCCAGTACCCGGTCACCTATGTCCAATGGTAATTCCTCTTTCTTTTCTTTTTTTTTAATTGACCAGCAATATCCTGCCTTTCTGGAATGGCTATCTTATCAAAAAGCATCTTGAGCCCCAGCTCAAGCCCATGCACAACTGAGAGCACAGGCAGTTAAATGGCTTGCTCAGGGTCACTGAATATGCCATTGAGGGCCATCCACAATTTTTTAAAGTAATTTCACAGCCCATGATCCCCCCAGCCATTTTTTAAATGAATCTTAAACTGAGAAGTTCTAATGATTTGCAATACTGGATCTGTCAATATCGATTATAAATAGTAATGCCCTGTATGGAACTGATCTAATCATAACCAGGAAAATACAGGAGCTGAAACAAGCAACTAGTGAAGAGAAGGAGAACTTAAACACACAGCAGGGAAATATCTAAATACTGCTGTCATCAAAGGAGGCATAGCACACAGCAAGAGACTATTAAACTCAAGATGCAGAATGGAAGGCATAAATGTAAACAGCTTGCAGTCATTTTAAATCCAATAACTATATATATTAATGCTTTCTTTTTAATTACAACCAGGCATCAGTAAATCAAACTAAAAAGGGAAAGTCGGAGTGAGGCAGGGGCCCAATATGCCAAACCACACTTGCATGGCTCCCAAGATGGTTGCTTCAGCAACTCCTGCCCCAGTGCTCCAGACACCCCAAGCACTCCTGTGACCACATGGTTCAAAGATGGCTATTTGTAAGCCATTGTAGCTTTGCTCTGGCCACCCCGAACATTCTCTCAATAGCCACTTTTTAGTTAGAGGTAAGAAATGGCAGCAATTCAAAGGTCTTCTTGAAACCTATACTACAAGATGCTCTTGGTGCATTTCAGCAAGTGCTGAAAGAACATTGAATACTGAGGAGTCCCTAGCCACCTTAACAGCAAATAGATCCTTAAATACCATCACTGAGCAACTCTATGCTCATAGAGCAGGGGAGATTCTTATTTATCAGAAACTGAATGGTGTGGACTAAGCCCTGATTATTGCCAATGAAGAAGTAAGTGATGAGATTTTCCAGGCATCTTTCAAATTGGTGGCTTCCTTCAGTCAGAAGGTGAGACATTACAAAAAAGTCATACGGGCAAAACCCTTTATCTGATTTTCTGCAACAAAAGCTAAAGGCTGAAATTCACCACAAAATACAAAAGAAACATCCTGGGAACAGAATGATGAGCTAAATACAAAGAAACACATAATGAACTACAAAGTCCAAAAGAATATCTGCTAACCCGTAGCATGGTGTGGTGCAAGCCTGGGGCTGGCCAGCCCAGATACCACTGAAACACTTCTCCAAATGGTTTGCACTCAAAAGTAGGAAGCTGCACAATATCACAATTCAGATTAGCTGCTTTATTGCACAATATACTGATAAAGTGCAGACAGACATGTGGATTACCACTGCTTGCCCCAGCACTGCGGGTAGACTAACCCTTCATCAGGGGGCATCCCTGATGAAGACATAATTAACCCCATTCAAATGTTAACGGAGCACTGAAAGCTGAACTCTCCATGTGGGAGTCCACTTTTTACCTTTATATACACTGATGCTCCATGTTTTCACATTTGCTGACTTCCCAAAGTTCCCCTTGGATGCTATCCGGTAGTGGGTAAGATGCCACTAACATCTAAGGAAGTAGATCCCCCATACCACAAGCTTCTCATACCATACCATGCTTCTTGTTTTTTAGTGCAAAGAACCAACTCTGTAAGAAAAAAATGGAGATACTGCAATTGTGGTTCCCAGGACAGCCCCAAGTTCTCTTTGAGTCTGCCGGTCATGCTGCTTGTAACTCTGCCTCCATTGCTGAGCCAGCTTAACCACTGTGCCTGCTCAGGATATACATTTTGCAATAAACACTGTAGCAATAAAACACTAAATCCTAGTAAAAGCAGCTGGCAGTTCCACTAACAGGATTTACCTGTAGGATCACTGCCAAACTTAATTTTCTGGTAAGAGGGAAAAAACTGCAGAGCCCCAGGCCTGTCTCTTTTTAACCCCTCAATCTGCTCCCGTCCAACCAGAAGCTGTCACTTTATGGGTGAACTTACCGGTCTTTCCCCTGGAGGTGTGGTTCCCTAGCCAGCCCCCACCTTCAGGTGGGGGAACATTCTCATTACCTTTCTATCAGGTGCCAGGACGAGAGGCCCCAGCCAATGAGTCATCTGCCATTATTCTGTGGCAGGCGTATTTAACAGCTGATAGCTGACTGGAACTGTGGCTTCAGATGTTTCTGCATCTGGAGTGGAGACATCAGAGTGATCATCACTTTTACAATTTGACAAGCTCAGCCACTATTTAACTTACTTCTTATAGGTACTTCACCATTTGTGTGACTGTCTTAAGTCTTGTAGTGGAAAACTGTGTGAGGGAGCAGTGCTATTTCCTAGTGTAGGCATTTAGCAAGGGTCAGAGATCACAAATTGTCAGTGCAATGGAGGTGAAGTTTGTGTTCCGATTTCAGTCTGATACGTTATACAAAATTATTAAGCATGCTTTATAAAAATTAATTACTGTCACCAATATGGCCGAACTGAATGTGTGCGACAAGTAATCTTGTGTTTCTGTAGGCTCTCTGAGTGGCTATATAAGTTTTTATATGTTCATCCTCTTCAAGGAATTAGGATAGCTCAGATGCAAAATGTCACAGTGAATATTGTCTAGCTGTTGGTAATTTGTTTGCAACTTTTGTGAGATTTGTTCATGACTCCATTTATATTCCTATTATAATATATAGTGATATATTGTTCTGCATAGATTTCCATGCCAGCTGAAATCTTGTTGTACCACAATTCAAAGGCCATGGAATGGAGTTGTACCCTTCTGTGGTACAACATGATTCCACATGATTGGAAATCCTCAAGGCAGCTGGTGTTTTTCACAGTGCTACCATGCACATATCATTCAGTTCAAGTTCTGAACCGAAACTGCCGGTGTTCACTGCTGCCATGGAGCACTAAAAAAACACTTTCATTTGAAAAAAAAAAATCATACACTATTAAAATACTGGCTGTACAACCACATGCTCAACCAGCCTGTGCTGCCACATCAAGCTTCTGATTACATTAGACGGCTCAAGTTTTGCTCTTGAGGTCTGATGTAATCAGAACACCTTGTTGGTGACACAAGCTGATTGTGCATAGATGCCAAACCAGTATGCTATGTATAATACATTGTGTATGTAAGCAATAATACCCGACAGGATGGGCATTATTGGGATATAATGGACTGCCCAGGGGCAGAATGAGGCCCAATGCCACAGGCGGAGGGCCTTATGGCCCCTGGAAGGTCCATTATATCCCATAATGCCCACCCTGGAGGGTATTGTTTCACTTAGAAAATGGGAAATTCTGTTTTATATATTTGAAAAAAAAAATTTCTTTAAATATTTAAACTATGAGATTTTTTATTTCTTTTTGTAATAAAATAGTTCCTTCGCCTGCATTTTGCTGCTGTTTTTTTTTAACTAGGGAATTTTGTCCTAGTACAGCCTCCCTAGCATTTACTTATAGTTCTTTCCTGGTTGTCATGATTTTCTCCTGCCACCTCCCCCTCCCCCACTCCCGACTGACACGGGACTTCAGTTCAGCTGTTTCTTTTTCACTGTTTTATTTATTTATTTTTTGACATTCATCCATTCTTTTCTGCCTGGTCAGTTTTTTTTTCTAATCTGGAGTTGTGGGTGAGGAGCGGTGGTGCCGGCAGAACAAGCTGAGAAGGCAAGAAAAGTAAGCCTTCTACATAAAGATACAATGCTTCCTTTTAGTTTATGTTTCATTTAGACAAGGCTACACTGTAGAAAACAAAAAGGATCTTTGGTGAATCAGCAGCAGAGAGATGGTGGTGGGTGGGTGCACTGTGGAAGAATGGCTGGGAGATCTGAATGGGAATGCAGTGGGCAGCAAGTTGTCAGTGTGGCAGCTTTCAGTGTTCGGAGTTGGAGGTGTGCTACTGATTTAAGAAGAAAATATTTTGTTCTGCTGAATACTTAAAAAATAACGTGGCTCAGTTTGTGGCAGTTTTTTGTGTGCGTGTGTGGTGGTGGTGGAGTGGGTGTTTCTCTTGGTAAGTGAGAGAAAAAAATGGCAGCTGGTGAATTGGAACATTTGGGGTACTCAATGATATGCTGAGTTATGGGGGCCCCCTGAATTGGTTATTGTTATTTGCTGGGCATTGTTAAGAAATAACATCGGTGCCAGGGTGTTCGAGCCAATCAGAGTTCAGCTTTTGACTTGTCCATTTTCTAAATTATTACACTGTTTGTATTATAACAGCCTGACAGTCTTAGTCTTGTTAGATGCCTGCAGTAGGAAACTGCCCTGCCTCACACTACTTTCACATATAACAAGACTTGACACAGTCACATAAATGGTGGCTAAAAGCAACTCTAGATAGTTAGATAATGGTTAAACTCATAAAATCACTCTGATAATTGTGAGTGATCACTCTGCTACTTCCACGCCAACTGCAAAAACATCTGAAACCACATTTCCGGTTAGTGATCAGCTGTTGCACTCTCTAACACTAGATAAAAATAAATGAACAAAGTGAGTGATTTGATACCTTTTTATTGGATCAACAAGAAATTTTCAGAAGACAAGCTTTCAGGCTACATAGAGCTACCTAATGTGTTCTGAATTTTTTTTTGTTGGTCCAATAAAAGGTATCAAATCACCCACTTTGTTCTTCTTTTTGTACAAGGACCAATAGGGCTGCACAATCCATTACTTGAAACAGAGGAAGACAGAGAGAGTGCTGAAACCATCAGCAATGAAAATAAAGACCAACACGCAAAAGAGGCTCAGTGAGGAGCTTTATTATATGCAAACAAAACTACATTTTTAAAATAAACGCTTTTAAGTGACTACAGTACCCGTCCTTTAATGCAAGTGAGGTGCAAATAAAAGGGAAATGAAACAGAAAACAGTAAGGAAAGGGAAATGTAACACTTGCCTATATACTGTATGGGGATTTCAGCCCACCTGGGCAGAAGCCTCCTCAGACCTCTGGACCACCAACGCTGTCCAAAAACTACCCCCTCGTCTCTCCTCTTTTCCCCTCTGAGAGAATCAGGGGATCTCAGCTCGCCTGGGCAGAAGCCTCCTCGGACCTCTGGACCGCCAACACGGTCCAAAAAATACCCCCTTGGCTCTGATCTTTTCCCTTCTTAGAGAATCAGGTACAGAGCAAAACTTTTCAAATCTGGTGCCTTTCTGCAGGATTGGCACTTGCTCCAATTTCACTCTGCCTGCTTCTCCAAAATCACTGGGAAAGAAAGTGAAGCTTGGAATGAAGGTGCTGCCTAGAGCCTGTGTTTAAACCTGGACAGCTTGTTTTAGTTCATAGCTGTAATGAATTTCCTGGGCAGCTTGTTTTAGTTCTTAGCTGTGCTGAATTTTCAGTAGTTCTGCTGAATTTTGTATACTGCATTTATAGTCTGATTTTGACACAAGTTTGTCTTTTTCTGCCTAGCTAACTAATTTGTTTGTTACCTCAAAACCTGTACTTATATATATTTTTTCTTTTCCTTATTTCTGGCTTAGCCTGTCTTTAAACTCTCACTCACTGCCTTTACTCCTGCCTCTTTCTCTCTCCCCTCAGATGACTCTGTAGCAGACTGAGGTGCTTTCTGTGACCTCCCCCACCGATTGACCCTTGGATCTTCTTCCTGTTCTCTGCCCCTTTGTCCTTATTGTAAGTCCCCTGCCAATCTTGCAACCTGTTGTCCTGCTGAAGTCCATGCCCTCCTGCTCAGCCATTATTTAATTAATCCTGTTTTCCCTTACTTCTCAGGGGATCTCAACTTGCCTGGGCAGAAGCCTCCTCGGACCTCTGGACTGCCAGCGCGGTCCGAAAAATACCTCTTCAGCTCTGCTCTTTTCCCCTCTGAGAGAATCAGGTACAGAGCAAAACTTTTCAAGTCTGGTGCTTTTCCACAGGATTGGTGCTTGCTCCGATTTCACTCTACCTGCTACTCCAAAATCACTGGGAAAGAAAGTGCAGCTTGGAATGAAGGTGCTGCCTAGAGCCTATGTTTAAACCTGGGCAGCTTGTTTTAGTTCATAGCTGTGCTGAATTTCCTGGGCAGCTTGTTTTAGTTCTTAGCTGTGCTGAATTTTCGGCCCACCCTTCCATCCCCCACCTCCTAAATAAACTATCTGTCCCACCCTTTCTCAATCTCTTCAAGGATTTGCCAACTGATGACCCCTCCCCCCCCCGGAGGTATCTCATTGGCTGAGTTTTAGTTTCCCTTATCCATCCTATTATTTAGGGGTTTCTATTGGTCTCTGCTTTCACTGGTCTTACTCAGCTAAACTGCTGCCTGTGTTTTCAGACCAGTGCGACCTCTGGGGGCCAAACAGAAAATGTCCTATTTCTCTACTTTTCTCTTGTGTTACACCACTGTCTTTCTTCTAGTTTCAATCAAATGCATCCTCCTCTTTTTTAAGCTTCTATCTCTTGCTCACTCTTCTTAGGATAATCCCCAGTCCAATCCTAGTCCTTTCATTCCTCATAGGCCTACCTTACTCTCTTATGTTAGTGGTTAAATTGCAGAGCAATAGTGTTAAAGCATGGATCTCCACTATCTGGTAGTACTGTTCGCAACATCCTTAGCCCTGCTTTACATCAATAAAGTCGCACTATCTCTCCTTCTCCTTGACACTCGTGGTCTGATTACATCAATTACCTCCGAATTCTGTTTCTCAAATCTCATAGCTGAACAATATTCCAAACCGGACTAGGTGCACCTTATATTCCAGAAAGGCTGCACCTATTTTAGCATTCTGAGGCTTGGAAAACAATCTCCGAGGTTAGCTATTTCACTGACCCTTCAAAGCTGTAAGCTCTGATTTGTCCTCCTCTTAGCCATCCTTTTATCAGGTGATGTTGATCTGAATCCTGGCCCCCCTGGATATTTCTTGTCAGCTGACATATCAACTTTATCCAACAAAAGTCTCCTTGTTGCTCATATGAACATTAGAAACCTCACATGGAATCACGCTGATCTGGAAGCTTGGGTGGAAGTATACAAGCCTGACATTCTTTGCCTCTTAGAAACGTAGCTTAAACCCAAGATCCCTGACTCTACTTGTGCATTGACTAACTACTCTCTGGTCCGCAGAGACAGACACTTGTCTAAGCATAGTGGTGGGGTTGCTGTGTTCTACAAAAGCCATCTCACTGTTGAAGTCATACCAGCAATCAACACCACCTCTGCTTGTGAATCCCTGCATATGGTCATTTCCCTGGGAGCCAAGAAACTGCACATTTGTGCCCTCAACACGTCCACTGGTGGTACTGCTGGCCTACAGGAACTGCTGAACCAAATCTCCTTGATCTCAAAACAAAATGAGATCATCATTTTGGGTGATACAAACCTTAACTGGCTGGGGTCTGCTCAAAGTTCTCTGCTCTCCATGATGCAAAGCTATAACCTGCACCTGCTACTAATGGAACCTACAAGAACAACTCCTTCCATGACCTCCTCAGCCCTCATCGACTGGGTGCTGGTTAACCGACTAGACCATGTACCTCTGGCAGGTATTCTAGCTGACTCACTAATGGATTATTCCCCGATATTCTGTCTATGGAGCCTGATAGCATCTCCCTCACTCCTGCCATACAATGTTACTTTCACTAACTTTGTCCAACTGGATGCTGAGGCCTTTTTACTTGACGTCTCCAAAATACAGCGAATAATGTTGAGATAGCGTTAGGAATTTTTCTCTATGAATTTATGGCTGTACAGCGTATACATGCTCCCAAAGTAAAGCGCAGGGTTAAAGGTAAACCCACTAGATGGCTTCACAAAGAACTTAAGGCAAACCTGCATGAGCAAGACAGGTGCTGGAAAAAGTACAAACTGTCGTGTCTTCCAGCCAATTTCCATACTTACCGAGCTTTGTGTAACTCCTGCAAAAAGCAGATTCACACTGCCAAAAGTACCTGCAGTAAAGACCTGCTACTTAGCTCTGCAGGGGACCCTAGAAAATTCTGGGCACACATAAAATCTTTCCTTGGTGTCACTCAAACAAAAGCCACTGGTGACATGATACTGAATGGAGTTCACTGCAATGACTCGAATACCATAGCTGACTTCTTCAATCGCATGTTCATGGACCAATCTCAGTACATCTCTTCCTTCGTGGTACATCCATCAAGTGCACAGTCTTCCTCCATACCTGCTTCATCTGTCCTTGACACCTCTAGCAGGTGGTTCACTGCACTCTCATTTCTGTTCAAGAAAGTCCTGAGGTCTGATGTCCTGAAGTTACTTCTGACCATCTCTGACACTACTAGCTCTGGCTCCGATACCCTTGAACCGAGACTTCTGAAACTAGCTGCACCTTTCATCGCCTCCCATCTTGCAAAAATATTTACGCTGTCTCTCACTTCCAGTTTAGTGCCAAACCTATGGAAAATCACCCGTGTCACACCAGTCTATAAAAAAGGGGACCCTGTTGAGATTACCAACTACAGACCCATAGCCATCCTCTCAGTCTGATGCAAAATCTTCAAGAAACTAGTCGCAAATCAAACTACAGACTACCTTGTCAAATACAACCTTCTCTCTGGCACACAGCGCAGCTTTAGAAAGGGTCATAGCACATCGACTGCGCTTATCAAATTTACAGCGGGTGTGCTCTCTGATATGGATGCTGGTTTACTAACGGGAACAGTGTTTATTGACCTCACTAAAGCCTTTGATCTTTTTGATCACCCCCTACTTCTCTCTACTCTCAGAAATCTGAATTTCTCTGTCCCTGTAGTAGAATGGTTCAGTAGCTACTTGTCTGACAGATCCAAAGTTGTGAAATTCAACTCCTCTTTATCCGCCAAAACTGTCATAAACACAGGGGTTTCTCAAGGCTCTATCCTTGGCCCTCTTCTTTTCTCACTATTTGTTAATAATATTGCTGACGGTCTTTGCTCCTGCTCATCCATCCTGTATGCAGATGATATCATCCTTTATTCCAGCTCAGACAGTGTCTCCAACATAAGCACTTCCCTCTCTTCTGACTTTAATAACATACAGTCCTGGCTAACTGCCCATAAACTTTACTATATGTAAAGAAAACACAAGTCATGTGATTTGGCTCAGTCCCTAAGTTCAGGACTTGTTAAACATCCCTGGTAGTTCTTGACTCATGTGGGGCACAAATTGAGAATGTTTCATCCTTCAAATACTTAGGAGTTCTCCTGGATTAATCATTTGATTTCAATCAACATATTCAGTCCATTAGTAAATCAGTGAATGTTACACTGGGGTAGCCTATAAAACCAGCTATATGCTAACTCCCTCAGCCAAGCTGGCTATTGCCAAGGATATCCTTCTCTCTGCTCTCACTTATGGTGTTTCAATTTTTGCTTCTGCATCTAAAACTACCCTCCACAAATGGGATGTAGCCTATATCAGTATATGCAGATATGTCTCCTCATTACCACGGCTTAAGCACCACTGTAATCTTTATAGTGACTTGGGCTGTCGCTCCCCTTCTGCGTGCCAACAATACTACCTAGGCCTTCTTGTAAACTCAGTAATTAGAAATAAAATGCTGCTTTCACTGGTGGCGTTGCTTGCACCCCAGTTCTCCTCTCATGGGTTCCGCTCAGCTGGTAAGGAGCTACCTACCGTGCTCAGATGCTGGACATCCGTAGGCTCCAGAGCTTTCAACAATAAGGCCATTAGGCTCTGGAACTCCTTTCCATTAGCTCTTCGACAGACCCCATCCCACATTAGTTTTAAAAGTGGGCTGCAATGGTACCTGCCTTCAGTAGACAAATGTGCTTGTTTTGACCCCACCTAGCTCTGCTTTGCCTACACTAACTTTTCTCTGTTAAAATCATAACACCTTCCAGACCCAACCAATTTTCCCCTCTGCCCACTTGTACTTTCTCTCATTCCCTGCTCTCTCTTCCCTCCCTTTCAATATCTCACCTCTACCTACTGGATACTTCAGCACTTACTCTACCTCCCTGGGTGGCACCTTTCTTCTCTCTGTTTCAGCTATTGGGTCCTAGTTGGACAGCCCTCTCTCTCTTAGTCTTTCCTTTTCTCTACACTGCTATAACCTATTCTCTCTATACCAGTTGCCATGGTTTGTACTGTTGTTTTGCTTGCTTACTCAGATGTTGGTAACCCCTTTGGAGCGTGTAATATTTTATGCTGCCATATGCTGCTTTCATTGTAAATTTCCACTAAGTTTTGTACTCAAACTGTTTGGTTTCATTGCTGCCTGCTGCTCATCCATTATGGACTGTACAATGTTCTAATCTTTCTCATATGTTATTTTCTTTTTATATATTATTTTCCACTGTTAGCTATACCTGTTATCATGTAATGTTTTGCACTGATGTAATGTATTTGTCGAACTATCTGTTGTACTTTAACGGGTCGTGCCTTAAAATAGTCATTCTATGGATAGTGCATTTACCCAATTAACAAAACCTAAATAAATAAATTGTATTTTCTTTTATGGGCATCCTCAGCATCTAAATGACTGCATTTGAAAAAAAATTAGAGGAAAACTTCTAAAGAATCAGGAGCCCGAAATTCAACAGTTTGTGCAGGCTCAAATGGCTGTTTGCCCACGACAACCAGATTTTGTGCCAGACTGCAACATTCGAAAGAGGCAGTTGCAGGTGCTAACAAAGCTAGTGCACACAGGAAAAATTATGTATGCGGGTGGGCAAAGGGAGGGATGGAGACAGGAGTACCCCCACAACCCAAAATTCAGTGTATTTACAATGCTAAAAAGGGGTTAGTGTGGTCAATTTGCACAGCACAAATACTGCTGATCAAAACCCTGACTTACTCCAGGCAACCCCAGCAGCCACTAGTGGGAGAACACACCTGCCCCCTGGTGGACAGTGTTACCCCCCACCCTCTTAACCCTGGCCCTATTAAACACAATTACATCCCTTGTGTCCCATGCCCCCCCCCCTCCAATCCCCAGTCCTGGTATGTCAGTATGAGTCCCTGGTGCCTATTGATCCACCCTTCCTAACAATTGCCAACCTTGGTCATGCATAAGGTTATCCCTGCTGCCTAGCAGTCCCCTCCTCCATCTGATCACCATCTCTGGTAATGAATAACTTTATCCCTGGTGCCTGGTGGACCCCATCCCTCCAATTGCCAGCCCTGCTAAGTGCTTAAAAGGCCGTGGTGCCTGGTGGGGCCCCCCACCCTCCAATCACTAGCCCCAGTAATTAAAGAATAGTCCCTGATGTGTAGTGCTCCCTCCTCCCTCCAATCACCAGCCCCAGTAATGAATAACTTTATCCCTGGTGCCTAGTGAACCCCCCTCTCACTGATCACCAGTCCTGGTAGGTACATAAAAGTCCCTGGTGCCTACCACCACTCTGCCCTCTGATCACCTGCCCCAGTAATTAAAGAATAGTCTTTGGTGCCTAGTGGGCACCCCTCCATCTGATCACCAGGTCTTGTAATGAATAACTTTATCCCTGGTGCCTTGTAGACCCCCTCCCTCTGATCACAAGTCCAGGTAAGTACATAAAATTCCCTGGTGCCTAGTGGGCTCCCTGCCCTCTGATCACCAGCCCTGATAATTACAGAAGAATCCCTGGTGCCAAACAGGTCCCCCTCCCTCCAATCACCAGCCCCCTTTAACGCATAACTTTGTCTCTTGTGCCTAGTGGAACCCCTCCTTCAAATCACCAGTCACAGTAAGTACATAAAAGTCCCTGGTGCCTAACTGCCCCCCCCACCCCCTCATCACCAGCCCTGGTAATTAAAGAATAGTCCTGGTGCATAGCAGGCCCTCTTTCCCTTCATTCGCCAGCCCTTGTAATGAATAGCTTTATACCTGGTGCCTTGTGGACCCTCCCCTCCCTCCAATCACCAGCCCTGATAAATACATAAAAGTACCTGGCATCTAGCAGCCTCCTCCCCACCATGGGCACCAACTACCCACACTGCCAGCCACTCCTCCCTTACCTCTTACCTTATGTCGGTGCCGTAGAAGCCCATATAGTGATTGGCCTGGCCCTCCTACTCTCACCTCCTTGGCCAGCTACCATATGAATAGCAGGGAGTGCATGTCCTATGTATAGTACAGGGTGTGCATCCTCTGTACTGCACAGGGAGCATGTGGCCTGTATACAGTACACAGATCACACTTTCCCTATACAGTACAGAGGACGTGTGCCCTGTACTATACATAGGATGTGCACTCTCTGCTATCAATACGGTGGCCGGCCAAGGAAGTGAGAGGAGGGCTGTGCTGGTTGCCATATGAGCTTCTGTGGCACCTGCTTAAGGTTAAGGAGGAGGGGTTGGCAGGGTGGGTGAGTGGTTGGTGCCGGTGGTGGAGGGGGCCACTAGATGCCGGGGGGCATTTTCTGTGGTAGGAAGATGGAGATCCATGGCAGGTGGGTGTCACTGGATGTCAGGGAATGGGAGTTATTTAATCTGGTTTTGATGTATATCCTGCACGTGTTTTACTGTAGTTATCTTCTGGAATGACATAGGACTGGTGATCAGTGGGACAGGGGGTCCGCTAGGCACCAGGGACTTTATGTACTCATCGGGGCATGTGATCAGAAGGGGGAAAATGCTAGGCACGAGGTATAATGTTATGCATGACTGAGGCTGGTGATCAGAGGGAGGGAGATCATTAGGCATTAGAGATAAAGTTATTCATTACTGGGACTGGCGATCAAGGACAGAGGAGACCACTAGGCACCAGGGATAAAGTTATTCATTCCTGGGACTAGCGATTGCAGGGCAGGGGGACTGGTAGGTACCAAGGACTATTCTTTAATTACCGGTGCTGATAATTGGTGGGAGGGGAGCCACTGGCCACCAGGGATATATTTTATGTGGTAGGGGCTTGTGATCAGAGGGTGGAGGTCCACTGAACACCAGGGAATCTTATTGATAGATATAGTATGGCAATCAGAGGGAAGGGGGACCACTGAGCACCAGGGCTATATTTATTACATGATGGGATGGCAGTCAGAGGGATAGGGGGACCCCTAGGCACCAAGGCCGTCTTGATTAAATGATGGGCCAGCAATCAGTGGGAGATTGGACCACTGGGCACCAGGGTAATCTTTTATACAGTACAGAAAAGCTATTGATAGGTGAGGGGACCACTAGAGGCCAGGGACTTCCTGCTTCTTGCTGGACTGGGCTATTGGGGTGGGGGTGGCACCACATAAACCTGCAGCTGCTTCCCATGCAAATTAGGCCATAAAGGGCATGCTAATGGTCCTTAGTGCCTTACATGCCTGATGTGTTCATTTGCATGGTGACTTCTGAATATTGCACAGAACTCCCCAGCACAGTCGGATCTGGGGCCTCTCTTCCCTGCACTGCAGAGTTCCATGGTGGGGTGGCACTATCCTCGGGGTCCTGGGCAATAGGCAAGTGCAGTACAAAGCTCTGTGCTCCATTTTCCAATTTTTTAATATTGGGCTCCAGGTGTCCAAAATAGGTGACCAAGGCATCTGAAAGGAGGAATACATATTAGTACAACAAATGAGTTTAAATATTACTTTCCTAATTTTTTATCTCAAGTGTATCTCTTCTTTTGAAGTGGATATAAAGCTTGATTAAATAAAATAAAACACTTGATTAAAAAATACATTAGTCAGTGTCAGGCCTGTTGCAGTGCACAGGAGAATGAATCTCACAGCCTACATCTTACACACATATCTACACCTTAGTTTGATGGCTGTTAAGGGGAATGGTCATCTCACAGCCATCATCTTATCCAACACCCTCTACACTTTGGACACTGTTGGGATGTGCAGGGGAATGGTCATCTGACAGCCTTCACCTCACCCAATACACTTTTACAACTTGGTCAGGGTCAGGGCAGAGATGGGGAATGGTCACCCTAAAGCCTTCATCACATCCTACAACACTTTACACTTTGGTCCAAGTTAGGTCTGTGATGTGTACAAGGGATTAGTCATGCCACAGCCTTCGTCTCACCCTACACCTTAGCCAGTGAAAGGGCTCTACAGTGGATTGATCTCCTCACTGCCTTCACCTCATCCAATTTAACTCCTAACTGATGGGGGTTTGATACCCTGTCAGCATACCTGCCTACCCCAATGGTCCAAAAAGAGCTATTATATTAATCTTGGCAGGTGAATGAATCTGGGCTGCCATAACAAAATGTTGCCATTACCTTTGGAAGCAACTGATTCAAGGTAAAAAGAACTTAACAGCAATTGTTATGTTTGAAATGTTATGCATCTATGTCATCAGTGAACATAGACATAATTTGTGTAAGGGAGTGAAGAAATGTGGAGAACAAAATTAGGGACAATAAGCACACCTACCAAACATTAGGAGGGACATGCATTTTACCACTTGGAACATCTGCCCCACATCAGTGAATAGTGTTTAACATGGTACAGTAAGCAGTACTGGAGCTGCACTTTATGAGCTACAGGGATTTATTGGGACTCTGAAGTAAATGGGAGTGATACATGAGCTACAGAAGCACGCATCAGAGCTGAGGAACTGGGCCCTGGGTCACCCCACCCTTGCAATGCCAATCCTGACAGTAGGAAAGAATAGGCATTTGGCTTAAGATACACATTGTCCCAAAGCACTTTACAGTCCAAGAGGGAAGATAATATTGCTGCCAATACAGGTGCATAAAGAGATTTAAAAACAGCATAGAGATTAGTGACCCTATGCTTCATATCGCTTATTTAAAAATATGATGCCCTTCATTTTACAACTCAAAACCCTTCTGTCCTACATTGAGAATTCTTTTCAACCCTTGCTATCCAAGCAACTGCAAACAGGATGAGCACAAAGTTAGCACCCCCATACTCTGAACCTATCATTCCATGTCATTATTTGACCTTTGCTGGTGACTAGGTTGCCTTTTTCTCTGTCCCCACATTTCAGTGACAGACCAAAGGACCTAGGGGTCTCAGCAAGCCTGACTGTTGGAGACAGCTGTGTAGCTAGTCTCTGGTTTTCTGTCCTGGAACAAGGTTATGGAGTGGCAGCCACCTTGAGGTCAGAGATGCCTGACTCAACAGTTTCAATTGGCTTATGGCAATACGAAAGGAGACTGAGTGAGCGAGAGTGCCATATGAAGCCCACAGCTAATGACTTAGAGAGAGCATGGGGGTAGACTTTTCCTTTCTGAGACCCACTCCAGGGCAGAAGTACTCACTTAGTCAAGCACAGCCCTGTCCCCAAAATTCGTGAGTCACTGTTAGAGAGGTTTGGAAGTGATTTCTCCCTGAGCACATGGGCTGCAAGAGAGGAGCCTGCCCTGTCAGTCAGTGGAGCCTCCCAAACCATGGACTGCCATGAGTCTCTCTTCTAGCCATGGGTGCTGTATTCAGCTACAATGTGACTTCCCCTCTCTCTAATTAGTGATTGTGTACACTGGACCTCAAATAAATCCACTCACCTGTGTTGTGGTCCAGTACCGGGTGTCACCCACAGCAACAGCGCCACTTGCCCGGCTCCTGGAGGGCAAAGTGAAGGAGACAGTCAACACTCACCCTACAGCCCCAGCATGTCCTGTGCCGCCAGACCTTTACATTGCCATGGGCCCTATGCATAGCCATAACAAGGCCCCCCTACTGTCATCTCACTGACATAGGTTACATGACCAACCCATGCATGCCAACCTTAAACTGGATTAAGCAATGAAGGTTTGTAGTGTATTGCCAGTGCCTCTTCAAAACAGCTGCTACATGTAGCAGCATTACTGCACTGTCTTGATGAAGTACATCCATGGCAACAGGTGACCCAAAGGATGGAGAAGCACTACTTCACGAAAAAGACCAACAACAACAAAAGAAATCCATCACACAAGGTCCACGCCTGTTGTGTGAATGGAATATGCAGAGGAAACCTTGTGTGATAAATGGTTTATCTATAGGAGTAGCTGTTTGCAGCCACTCATGACACAACTTATACCCTCTGTCCTCACCCTAACAGAGTTGTGGCTCTCTCCCAAAATCCACCACTTGGCCATCTCCATCACTGGCTACTCCCTCATCTTCTATGACTGCAAGTCTTGGAGAGGGGGAGTCGCCATGTACATATCCACATCCATCAAATACTCTGTCTCTCCTCAACATCCCCCTCTGCCTATGAACTGTTACTAGTAAAAATATTCCACTCTTTCTACCTCCCCATCTTTGTAGGTGGTGTCTACTGCTACCCAAACCTCCCCACCTCCTACCTCAATTCCATCACTGATCTTCTCTCCATCATCTCCTCCATTGCCACCACTGGTGAACTTTTCATCCTAGGGGACTTTAACATAAATTGACTGTCCATCACGCACTCTAAAATCTGCAACCATGTCTCCTCCCTAAACTTAAAACAACTTATTTCTGACCCAATGCGTTTAAATCACAAATCAGGGAAACATACCCTAACTGACTGGGTACTGACCTCTCACCCTCACAGTGTCATAAACTCTGGTATTCTTCCTGATGCACTCAGTAATCATCATATGGTCTACTGTGTGCATAAAATTCACCATCCCAAGTCCCCTCCAGTCATTCTCAATTTCTGTTCTTTCCACTCCCTAGATCTAGCCTCACTACAATATGACCTGTGCAGCATCGACTGGACACCAGTTACCTCTGCCCCCTCTGTCAACTCAGCCTTGTCCTTCTTTAGCTCGCAATTCCTGAACATATGGGATTGACATGCACCTTTAAGAAATGCAAGGGTACATGGGAATCACCTTCCTTGGGTTACTGCAGGGCTTGTAGCATGCACACATGCAAGAGACCAAGCTTGGGCT
The DNA here is from genome assembly GCA_016271365.2 of Neoceratodus forsteri. Lineage (NCBI taxonomy): Eukaryota > Metazoa > Chordata > Ceratodontiformes > Ceratodontidae > Neoceratodus > Neoceratodus forsteri. The sequence continues at coordinate 1,078,049,122 of CM028129.1, read as the reverse complement.
GTCTATAAAACTTCTGGATCCCCCCTCGATCTTCAACGTTATCGCTCAGTCTGCAATGTTTGCACCAAGGCCATTTGCCTCGCCAAGGCCAAGTACTTCCAATCCTCCTTCCAGGCAAACATCAATAATCCATCCATATTCTGGAAGGTTATCCAGGCTATGTTCTCCACCTACCCATTCCTCATCTCCTATCCTAAAAATCAGCCCCAGGATAATTGACAACCCTCCCTCCTTTGCCACAGAATTTAACAATTATTTCACTACCTGTGCCTCCTCCCTTCTTACATCTCTTCCATGCCCTGACTCCAGGGACTCTACTGTTCCCCCTTTGCCTCCTCCTCTCCCAAAGTCCCCTTCTGTGCCACAGTTTTCTTTCAAACCCGTTCACCTGGATGACACCATGCATGTATTACTTGCCCTAAATCCAGTCAAGGGCAAGAGCCCTGACAGCCTTGACCACAAGCTACTTCACCTTTCTGTTTACTCTGTAGCTTAACCTCTAATTAATCTCCTGAACTTCTCCTTCTTACATGCTACAGTTCCTGATGCTTGGATGTCTGCCACCATGATCTCTCTCCCTAAAGGTGGGGACACCTCCAACCCCTTCAACTTCCATCCCATATCTCTCTTCTCCCCACTCTGGCTAAACTGTAGGAGCATCTGGCCCTGGAACAGCTCTCCTCCTTCCAAAACTCTTCCTCCTCCTTTTTCACCCATTTCCAGTCTGACTTCCTCAAAGACTACTCCACCACCACCTCCATCTTACGGTTCGCTGACTCCATTCTCTCAGGCATGGACCAGGGACGCATCACCTCTGCCATCTTTGTCAATTAGGCCAAAGCTTTGGACACCTTCTCCCATTCACTTCTCTTCAGCAAGCTGACTGCGGCCGGCCTCTCTGATTCAGCCACCAGCTGGTTCCGGTCTTACCTCGTAGTCCGTCCGAGTAGGCAACTCCCTCTCCCCTCCACTCCCAATCAACACAAGTGTCCCCCATGGCTCAGTACTTGGTCCTATATTATTTTCTATATTCCTAAACAACCTCCCTAATGCCTGCTCCCCCTCATGTATCCACATGTACGTAGACGACACTGTGTTATTCTCCTCCGGGAACTCCCCCTCACAGGTGGCCACCAGCCTACAGCTGGACTTTAACAATGTCCAACGTTGGTTTCATGCAAACCAACTCATTAGGAACATCAAAAAAACAGTTTCTATGACCCTTGGTTCCAGACAAAAACTGGCGAGGCTCAATTTCACCTCCAACTTCCACACCCTCTCTGGCTCAATACTGGACAATGTAGCCACATTTAAGTACCTACTGGCTAGCAAAGCACCTAGACGTCGGGGTACACATTGACACCATCCATAAAAAATTACTCCCTAGACTCAGTGCTCTTTACAGACACTGCAGCTGCCTGCCACAGCAAGCCAAGAGAGAAGTCATCCAAAAGATGATTCTCTCAGTCCTCGACTTTGGGGACATTGTCTACAACTCAGCCCCCAAAACCATCTTATCCAGACTGGACACTCTCTTCAATTCCTTCTGCCACTTCATACTTAGCTGGCCCCCATGTACTCATCACTGTGACCTTTATTCCTCACTCTCCTTCCCCTCACTCTATGACAGGCACTTGTCACATGACGCTAATCTAGTTGGGAAGTTCTGGCATAGTTCTCTTCCACCCCATTTGTCCTCCCTCCTGTCATCCCCCCTCCCCACCTGTTATAGCCTTCGCACCTCCACACTTAGAACTCTTGACCTCCCACCACGGCACATTTCTTCTGAGTGCGCCGCCTTCTCATATAAGTTCCCTGATATCTGGAACTCCCTTCCACTGGAAATTAGCTCTGCTCAATCCTGACACTCACTCTCACTCCTCCTCTGTAAACATACTGTTCATCACTGTTACTGCCCCTATTATCTTACTATGCCTACTAATTTCCCATCACTTCCCTCATCTCCCCCCCATGCCTTCTATCTCCTGTCCTAGGCTACCTCTAGCAGGTGTCTCCATCACCACTTCTCCCTCCCCCTCCTGCCCTTCCCCCCACTCCCCCATCCCCTCCCATCACCTCCTATATACAGGGTCCTGCCCCCTTGCAGGCTTCTCAGCATTCTGAAGGGGTATAGTCCCTGTCTTGCCTCTTTCCTCCCTCCTACCCTCTCACATCTGTCTTTCCCCCCCTGCCCCCCTTCCATCACGGGTCCTGTTCCTTGAAAGGGTTCTCAACATCCTGTAGGGGTTAGTTTCTGGCTTGTCTCTTTTCCTCCCCCCTACGCTCTCTCTGCTGCCGTGTTCCTCCCACCTCTGTCCCCCCCAAACATTGCCTATCTTCTGGGTCTGTCCCCTTGCAGGGTTCTCAGCATCCTGAAGGAGTACAGTGCCTGGCTTGCATCTCTTCTCCCCTCCTTTCCTTCCTCCCCACCCTATCATCCCCCCCATCACCACACTGTGTTATAACTGCCTTTCTCTTTGACCTAAACTAGGACTTAGTAACCAGATGCTCAGCCTGCCACTTCTAGCTCTTATAGGTTTACTCCATCTTCTGCCTATACCGGGCTACCTGTTCTTGTTTTATCACTATGTTTGTCTTAAGTACAGTACATGTACATATAGTTTTTGTTTACCCAGGTATGTCTCTTTCTGTGTCTGTTCCTGTAGCTTAGTTACTCTACCACACTTTTTACACAATACTGTCTGTTGTCTTTGATTGAAATGTACTGTATGTGTACTTTACTTCATGTTTTGAATGATACTGTGTGTATTTTTACTTTTATGTTTTTGCCTGCTCTGCACTTTATGTATCTGAACTGTATCTGAACTGCACAGCTATGTATTTTATATTGTTATATTTTTCCTGCTTTCCCCATTTTTTGTAACCCCCCCCAGGACACTTCTGGAAATTAGCTGTTTTCAGCTAATGTTGTCTTTCCTGGAGAAACCTTTTAAAATAAATAAATAAATAAAATGACCTTGTACACCATGAGATCAAAAAGCACTTGCATAGATAAATCATTTATCACACAGATCCCTGCTGCATTTTCTTAATAGATACGTAAGTAATAAGCCACAACATGGTGTATACTATAGGGATTTTATTAAATACCCCATGGGTGTAGTACATGTGGACAGTGCACTGTGGCAGCACCGTTGGTGTCCCATCGGACCTGTAGACACACAGTAGAAAAATGGTTAGTATGGCTAATGCAAATACCAAAGAGTTAACCATTTTTACTTCATGAAGTAAGTGGGTTGGACACAGGGAGCACACTGATACCACACCACTGACACAGATTCTGGGACCAATTCAGCTTACTTGATGGACAGCATGGGGGGGGGGATTAAGTGTCCCTGGGATCTTTATGCTTTTCATGGGGGCCCCCACCTGAGTTGCTCCTCTCATCAAATGCCACTAGGTGGAGGCGTGGTTATGGTCCTTCTTGAGCTGATCACAATGGTTGTAGACCAGGGGACTGGAAACAGAGGGTGGGGCACAGTGGGACAAATCAGGTAACCAGGTAGTCAATGGCCATAAAACACACTGGTTTGGCTACCAGATTCTGAAAGCTAGTGGCCATTTGGTCACCTACCACAAAGGTGATTTTCCCCACAATAAAAAAAGACCATGAAAAAAATTTGGTTTGGTTACCAGATTTTGAAAGCTTGTGGCCACAGACTAATTTGTATTACTCTGAGGTGGGATAGCTTGCAGAGTAATGAAGCTGGAGTTTTTTTTTTTTAAGGTAGGCCAGAAATAGAGAGTGAGGGTTGGAGAACACATGAGGGAGGGAAAAGGAGATTTTTTTTCTTCTTTTTTTTGTTTATGTACATTGGGGGCATTACCCCCTCCCTCCACGGCAACTAATACTACCCTTCTTTTCCTCCACAGTTCACCGTTAACACCCCTCCCTCTCCAGACACAACAACCTGTCATTGCTCCCTTAGCTGACCTTGCCATAAACACTTTCTGTTTTGCAATTCAGACCCTTGACCAACATCCTCTCTACATAGCCCCCCCACACAACCCATTCAAACCACTGACACACAGACACACAGGTATGTGCAGACACACACGCTCCCTCTATTGCTCTAGACAGCCTCCCTCCACAACCCCCCACAGTAGTCCACTCCCTCCACAGCAGCAGACACTAGCCTATCCATCCATGGTCCACGACACTAGGCTCCTCCCTCCACAGCACCCCCTGACACTAGTCCTGGAATACCCCCCTCCACAGTTCTCAGCAGTAGCACCCTTTCTCCCTAGCCCCCTCAACACTAGCTACCACCCTCCATAGTTCCCCTAATGTTAACACACCTCATTCTACAGCACCCTACACTAGCCCACCTCCTTCCACAGCACCCGACGCTAGCTTACCCCTCTCCACACCACATAACAGGTGAGCCCGCTTCTCACCATACCTTCTGACATGAGCGCCCTCCATCCACAGAATCTAACAGTAGCCACCTTCTTCCACAGCTCCCCAACACTAGCTACCACATTCCATGGCCCTCTCAATACCAGCCACCTCTCTCCACAGCTCCCAACACTTCTCCCCTGCCGCTACAGCCCCTGACAATACCCGCCACACCACCACCCCTCCATCTTCATCCACTGTCCCTCCAAACACCCCATCTCCAGACATCACAGCCTGCCAGTGTTCACTTGCCATGCAATAAACACTTTTTCTTTTCTGACTTTTCCCAACTCAAAAACTGTATCAGTAAGGCAGTGGGATGGCACTGGCAAGAATAAACAACAAAAAATGAACCTTTACTACTCCTACCCTTCAGCATGTTCCAACATCCCTCCTAGTCCCATGGCCCCCTCGACCTTTGACAAACACCCTTTCTGCATGACCCCCCTCAACAGCATCCTCTCAGCTCCCCCTCCAGACACACACACACCACACACACATGCTCACTCACTCCCTGGGTCCAGGCACTCTCCTTCCACGGGACCTGACACTAGCCACCCTCCCTCCACAATCCCAGACACTAGCTACTCCTTCTACAACATCCCCAGATACTAGCCACCCATCCTCAACTCCAAACACTAGCCAAACCTCCTTCCTCTATGCCAGACACTAACTCTGCCTCTTTCCACCACCCCCAAAAAACTAGTCCTCCTCCCTACGTGGCCCCCTGACATTGGACCCCTACTTTTTCCGTGGTCCCAAACACTATCCTTCCTTCCTTCATGACCCACAACCCTAGTCCACCTCCCCCCTCATCACCCAACACTTCCCCCCTCTCTACACAGCCCCAGAAACTAGCCCTCTCCCTACATTGTGTCCGAGGTACCCATCTCTACAATCCTGCCAATAGCCCCCTCCCTCCAACCCCCAGCAATAGCCCACCTCCTCCACAGCATCCTCCCTCTATGGCCCCATAAAACTAGACCCAGACAATAGTGCTCTTCTTTCACAGCTCCCCAACACTAGCCCCATCCACAACTCACCTGAAAGTAATCCTACTCCACTCCCAACACTACCCACTCCATAAATGTTTCCCTAATACTATCCCTTCCCTTAAGTAGGACCAACCCCAAATCAGCCTGTAGCCAGTTTCCACCGGTGCTTACAATTATTGAACCGGGTGCAGCTATAAGGTGTATGCATGGCTGAATTTGGGAGGTAACACATCCACTTAAACCCATGAAGCCACACCTGCAGCATATGAAATATATGATTCAGGATGCTCGTGTTTGTTGTACCTTAAAGCAAGAATAGCTCCTGCCATCCCAGAGTATACCAAAAGCTAGTGTTTGTCCTTTTCACTTTGCCTCACACTTCTCCGTCTTCTCCTACAGTGGAAATCCTAAAAACACTCCATCTCCATCCTGTCCTGTGGAACAAGACAGAAATATCAAAATGAAAAAGGAATGAGGTTCCACAGTTCTTCCCTTGTGTAGGTAATAATACATTTACATGTATGTAGAAAGGTACCAATGTCCACAATACAGAGAAGTTTTTACACAATGCTACAAGTAAGATTCCCCCTGGGGTATCCATCCACCCTCACTACTGGGTGTACAAGGTCTGCCAGCAATCACAACCCTGTTAGTACCTACCAACCACCCAGAAGAACCAAAGAAGAAGGAATTACCCATGGATCTCCCAGCCACCAGATTCATGGGACCCGTCAGTCTGCACTGACCACTGTCTACATAAGCTGGCCTCCTTACTAAACTGAAAAAGATGAGAGGGTAGTCTGCCTCAGTAGGTGACACTGTACCCTCCAACCACAACAAATGGTATAAGGGAAGAACTTAAAAGTGCAACAGCAGACAATGTAAAGACAATTAAAATGCAAAAATTAACATAAATGGCATCAGTGGAAGACTTAGGACCTCACTAGTTGTTTAACCTAATGCTATGCAACTAGTCCTGTAATATTCAATTACTAGAGCGTCAGTTAGTAAATGCATGCACTGTGCTATGCTATGTTGTGCTACTGTACAAGCAGTAACAGTTGTAGTGGAAAAAAGTGACACACTTCCCAATTAAAAAATAAACGAATCAGGAGGATGAGGGGTGGAGCCCCTCATTTCTAACAAAACAAATTGAAATTTACATTTTTTTGTTATACTATATGCGCCTTCCCCCCCTTAAATGAGTAGCCAAAGCCTGGGTTAAAGTGTGGTACACTAATACCTTAGTATGGCATTCATGCAATTCCTGTGGTGGGGTTCTTAGTCCTCCACTTATGCCATATGAACTACAGACCTGTCATGGTTCAGAAAACAAGACTTTGCCTCTCAAAGAGGACTAGATACCAGATCACTCAGGCTATTTTCCAACTCAGAGCCAGAAGCACTGCAGACAAAGTAAAGGTTGAACGTACTTATGTCAGTCTTTCCCCTCAGTGAGTACTGCCTGCCTTCTCCTCCCCTTTAGTGCCACGACCCATACACACACACACACACACACACACACACACACGGCCAAGGCCAGCTGCACTTTGGAATCACAGTTGGCTGATGCTATCCTAGCTATGACACACAGGTTGCCCAGAGTTTATAAGCATGAAACTTTAAATTTGTAGTTTTTTGGCTAATTGGCAGTAAACCTTTGTAGCCAAATCACAGAATTTGTAGCCAAACCAAAAAAATTGATTTCTGTGTAAGTATGTCATGAAGCATCAATTAATTTCTTCAACTCCCTTTCACTAATTAAAAAAAGCTTTAAATCAGTGACAGTCTCCATTCACTATTATAATACATGCTGTGTGCTCAAACAACCTGCATTGCAACAATTAATTAAAATTATTGTGAGCAGCAAGTGTCTGCATAAATGCTGTGTTACACAACTCAAGTATTTAACCCCTCCCCCAACTTCTTCTCATTTGGTCAGACTGTTTGCTGCTAGGCTAGAGTATCCTCAATGAACCCCTATCACCCAAAAAATAGAAACATAGACAATGATGGCAGAAAAAGACCAATGGTCCATCCAATCGGTCCATGGTTCCCTATCTAACCCAGGGACCTACTGTCCATACAGAGTTCTAGACCTCCCTATCCACCCATCTATTCTCCTCCTCCTTTGGTTGACAAGTATCAGATATGTTTCCCTTTTAAAGAAGCCTTTCTTTTACTTTATACTTTTTTTTTACATGCGTATTCATTTTAGAAGGCTTCTTTCTCCTACTCTTAATCAGAGTACTCACTGGGGAGTTTATACTACTACTTCAGTGGGTTCAGTTTCTGCCGGATGTGAGAAATGGCAGACAAGATCTTGGGTGAAGATGTGAACAGAGTAATTTGAACATATCAGGGGGCTGCCCCCCCAGTAGATCAGTTAGTTTCAGGGACAAAACCCCACAAGCCCCACCTTGTCACCTGATCCTCTGCCTCCTACCACTACTGGGCTGCTACTGCTCCTAATAGTTTAAGAGATTATGAGATCTTATCTGATAACATCAAAATCTCATCCACCATTCTTCTGGCAGTAACTGCACCCAAGCCTACTATTACTATTACAAATGTTAACTTGATTTCTAGTTATCTCTATTTAGAAATGAAAAGCAATTAATGAAATTAGTATATTCAAAACATGTCCAAAACCTATCCTATAATTTAACCTCTACAGTATAATTCCCTATACAGTATATGACATACATATATAAACATTTTAAAACATTTAGGTACCTTAAATTCCTATACAATTAGGTTAAAAAATTAGAACATGGCCCTTATTAAATTAATAGATAATTATCTCAGTATGTGTACTCTTGGTCATAAACCTTAAATGGAAGAAAAATTAGCAGCTCCCAGTTCTAGATGTAAGTCCATCACAAGCAGGAGCTTTATCTTAAAATTTTCTTTTTCCAATGGATTTTTCATTTAATGTCACTTTATGCTGGTTGTTTTGGTCACTTAAAACATCCAGTAGGAGAATCCAACCGACTTTCAAACTTTGGTCTGTGATTTCCAGTCCAGTGATTGGCATGTGAAAATGATTTTTGGCCAGGGCCCATCTTCAGTGCATTTTTTCTCCAAGTAAAATGTTAATACATTTAGGATTGCTAAAGTGATTTCTAACATAAACAGGAACAGAACTGCATAAAACACTTTTTGTTCCCAAAGTTGCAACCATCACTAGAATAGCACACTAGAAACTCAAAGCTTCTAACCCAGAGTAGTGTCTGAAACAACTGTTTCTCCTCAGTTTGAGATTTACCCAGTCTCAAATACATCAAACTTGCAGCCAAGAGTAAGCTGAGATAGTATTGGAATATCAGATTATTATTTCACAATGCCCCCTTTTTGAGGAATGAATGCCGTCAATGTATTCTTTAGCAAGCTATCAAAATATCTGGCAGAAGAACTGCCACACAACTCAGTTAATTTTCAAAAGCACCACTCAGGCTCAGAGGAGAATTTTCTGCTATCTCTTGCCTGCTCAGTTGTTGCTGGCAATAAACGTTACTGTAGTCAGTCATGCACCAATTCTAAGAACTGTGGGAGGGCAGGGTTGTATTAAAGCTTGATCCCCACTCCAATTCATGTCCTCCACTCCAATTCCCCTACAACTGCCTCATTAAGCCAGACCCCTCCAGCCTCAGCACTGTTTGTACACTTGCACCCAAGCCAGGACCATCTTCCTCCAGAGTCGCCGACCACCACATTCGCTCACCATAAGCTATTAGGGGCATTGTGTTAGCCAGGACTCAGGAGGAGGACATGTCTGTGTGTCACACTGCCTGTAAGACTTCCGTCATGCTGACATCTGCTTCAAAATGGTCACTGGAACATTCTCCCAGGAGCACCAATGCTGCCAAACAGTCAGGACTGGGCACCAATAAAATAGTTGGGTGGGGACTTGTAGGACAGAGCCAATTCTGTTGTTTTCTTTTGACTGCCAATTGTTGCCTCTCTGGGCTGGTGAGTCTCCTCCCCTTTGACATGCTGTAACCTATTGGTTTAGAAAAAGCTCTCTGCTGCCTAGCAACCACTCCAGCTAGGACAGGACTAAGCTGCACAGTAGGCAAGAAACACAAGCTTCAGACATATCTCTCAACCTTTGGTTGCTCAGCTGAAGCATGCAGACAAAATGAGGGACAAAGAGGGACACTGACCCCCATAATGAGGGTCACATCCTCAAAGATGAAGTTACTAGTTCAGAACACTGTGGAAAACATTGTATTTACCTGTACAACATTTATTTTTGATTTAGCATCTTAGAATATTATGAATTTCTATTTTAAAGTCTGAATGTACAGAAATTCTCTATGTGGGCACTACATATTTTATAAAAGACAGATAAGGGACAGAACAATTTTAAGAGGTAAAATAAGGGACATCCCTCGTAACCAGGGACAGTTGAGAGGTACTGTATGACTCCATGTGACATGCAGAGTCGTTTTTTGGTAATTTCAACATACTAAAAAATTGAGAAATTGCAAACTATGATTTGGCAAGCAGCTGCTTAAACACAGCAGGTTACTCTGACATGACTTCTTGCATGAAATCCTGGGTGTGTGAAAGTGGCAGTGTTGTGCCCTGTCTCAGAATGGCTTCAGTGTTAATATGGCTGTCAGCATCGTGCTCTCCCCAAAATAGTATCTATTTCAGCAGAGCACTTCTCTTTTCAGCAAACAAATAATGCATGCCATAGCTGCAAACCATGCCTAATGCTCTGTCATGGTGTTCATGGGAACAGGAAGCAAGTTGTGTGCATTACAAAACAAAAAAAAAAAACACTGGAAGTACTGCACTTTCTTTTTTTTTTGTGCCTGACTCTAATTCCAGTAAAGCCAGCATAGAAACTATGGGCCATGCTTGGAAAGTTTATTCAGTGCCATATCACATTATTTAGCCTCACATGAAGCTCACAATCACAAACCAGCTATGTCCCCATGAATGCACCAGCATTGTCATTCATTGACTGGGACTGATCAGAGACCTCACACTTCAGACCTTGTGAATGAAGCCCATAAAGGGAGTAAAAGCCTGTAAAGGGGAAAGTAAAAGTCTGTCAAGGAGGGTAGACTAAAAGCTTACAAAATAGTGGGGGCAGGGAGCTAAAAGCCTAAACTGGGTAATGGAAGCTAAAACCCTGCAATTGGAAGAGAACACTAATAACCTGAAAGAGGGAGGGGGGGCAATAACCTACATTCTTAGAAAGGAAGTGTTAAATTCAACTACAAATTAGGTAATTTTTAACACAGCAGTTAGTGCAGTTAGGGAAAACACAGTGTGTGTTAAATTTAACACATGCAGTGTGTTAAATAAATTTAACACAGTGGTGTGTAAATTGTTCAACACACAAATGTATAGCTTTTACTAACACTGGTGTGTTTAATTTTTAACACATTCACATGTTACAGTGTCCATATTGAATGTGTTAATTCAACACATAAGTGTATTGAATTCTGAAGTACTTTAATCTTACAGTGAATGAAAAACACCATTGCTAATCAAAACAAATCACAATCCACTGGGAATTAATTTTAACTTGAGTGTCTACAGGTCTTGTCATATAACCAACAAAACCAAATGCACAGTATATCTACACAGGTGACATACCCTCATCAGAGCTCATCAAAATGCTGTATTTGCATTATGACCTATTGCTTGGGAGCCCTGGGTGTACTATGAAGGTCTTACTTTTTAATATTATGGGGAGCCCATAGAAGAGAAGAGAATAGCTACAAAAGATAAGATCCCAGAGCAAATTTCCTGGGACAAAGGTTACCTTGGAAAGGTATTGACCATGCAGCCAAATTTGAAAGAAAAACACAATTGCAAACACCAAATTAAGCAAAGCATCATGGAAAGTATATGCAAATTGACATGAAGGAACGTACATTGGTTCTACTCTAAAAAAGTATGCATTTTAACATGCATAGAAAATTGTTAAAGCTGTAAAATAAAATAAAAATCACAACACTGCTTGCAAAAGGATTTTAATTAATTACTGTATTACTGTAATACAGCACAATATAATTTCCTGGTACAGCTGATCAGTTAAATTAAGTGTTATTTTGTTAACACATTTGTGAGTTACTATTACACACACTGGCCCAGATATTCAAAAGGGTTGCGCATGGCACAACAGTGTTGTGCCATGCACAACTCACTGATGCACCCTGGTGTGTTATTCAAACGGGAACTGTGCCCGGCACAAATCCCGATGCGCCAGAGCGCATCAGTAATGTATGCAGCGCAGGTAGAGGGGGTCTGCCCATGCATACTCTGCACATCCCGATATTCAGCCCAGGATGTGCTGAGTCCATGCATGCACAACCCCCTATTTGCGCTGCACAAAGTTGGTCCAGAAAAAAAAGGAACAATGGCTGGCCACCCACAGGTGAGCTGCTGTATTGCATTGTGCAACACGGCAGCTGCCACCTATGGGTGGCCACCCGAGCTCTGGCTGCACCTCTGTGGCAGTGCCCCCCCATGCCCGGTCACGGGCATCTGTTCAAATAATCATGTCCAATATCCCAGGTGGTCCAGTGGACCACTGTCCACCCATTCGCAGGCTTAAGTATAAATAATAGTTATTCCAATATCCCTGGTGGTCCAGTGGACTGCTGTCAGCCCAATCGCGGGCTTTTGTAAAAAATAAAGAATTGCGTCCAATATCCCTGGTGCTCTAGCGGTACCCCCCCTCTCCACCCACCCACTGAGCCCCACCGCCCCGCTCCCCCCAGTCAGCAGTGGGCGTCAGCACCCCATCCACCTGCTGCCACTGCAGCCTGCCAACTGACACCATAGGTAGGGCTGTCACGCCCATTGGTCCACAGCATGATCCAATGGGCATGCAGACCGTACTGTACTACACATTCCAGATATGTGAATGGATCCATTCACATATCTGGAATGTTAGATAGTATGGATGCACGCCCATTGGCTCACGTTGTAGACCAATGGCGCAGCTTAACTACGATGTCAGTCTGTGGGCAACGGGCGGCAGGCTGGTGGTGTGCTGCTGCCCACCGCTGACCAGGGGAGCGGGCAGTGGGCTCAGTGGGTGGGTGAGGGAGGGTACCGCTAGAGCACCAGGGATATTGGACGCATTCTTTATTTATTACAAAAGCCCGTGATTGGGCTGACAGCAGTCCACTGGACCACCAGGGATATTGGAATAACTATTATTTATACTGAAGCCAGCGATCAGGCTGTATGGCACATTGCCGTGCTGGGCAGGGGGCGTCGGTCCCTGACAGCTGCTGCCTGGCAGGGTGCCAGGTGCAAGTCGCTGGGGAGCAGCGCACCTGAATGCAAATGGAGCCATAATGGCATGCAAATGGCCCCATTTGCATCTTGGATACATTATGGCCCCATTTGCATGTGCACTTTTGAATATCATGGTTGCTGCACATAGTGCAATGGAACTTACGCTAGTGAATCCCCCTGCTCCACTCTGGCCACTTGCGCTGGCACAGTGCCACTGCGCCATGCACACTGTGGGTGATCAGGGTGTGATATTCAAAAATGCTGTGCCATGGTGCAGCTCCGTTGAATATTGCCCAGTCAGCGCCCCTGTGCAGCCAAGTTGCGCTGCGCCCAGACTTGCTCCACAGCCTGGCGCAGTTTGAATATCTAGGCCACTGTGTTAAAATGTTATTTACACAGTTACAGTGTGAAAAATAACACTTACAAAGTGTCAGTTTTTTACACTGTAATTGTGTAAATCACTGTTTTCATAAATACGACACAATTGTAAGTTTTTTTATAATTATTATTTTTATTGTTTTCACATATCCACAAAAAGCATTACAAAGAAAGCATAATAACTTGACACATGTATATGAACTTCCGGAACATGGCTTTCCAAAAGAATAAGAACAGTCAATAGTAACACCCCTCAAAGACCCATTACCCCCCTCTACCCCCCACCCCAATCCCAAATTATGAAGTATCAGGGGGAGGGTACAAGAAAATTATGACTTAAGTACATGCTTGCAGTAAATAAACAATTTCTTTTAATCAGGCAGCCTCCAAGTTAATAACAGATGTTCCAGCGGGCCCCATACAGACACAAACTGCTCCCATCTACCGCCCATACTTGCTATGTGCTTTTCTAGTTGTATCGCTAGCGTGCATTCTCTGTGCCACTCGACCAGCGATGGGGCTTTATCCGAGGTCCAGTGTCTCAGAATTAGTAACTTCACTACCGCAGAGATCAGAGAGACATGGGCCCTCCAGACTTTAGTGGTAGCAGCAGGGAAGGTGCCTAACAGCCAGTTCTCTGGGGTATCTAATCTAAGAGAGCCAAGGATAGGGCCCAACAGGGCACCCACTGATTTCCAGAGCCTTTGAACCTCCGAACATTCCCATAATAAATGATATAGTGTTCCATCTTCTTTTTTACATTTCCCACAAATAGGAGAGTCAAGCACACCCCTTCTATGTAAATAAGTGGGAGTTAAGTATATGTGATGCATAATTTTAAAGTGCACCAGTCTTAGCCTATCTTGCTTGATATATCTATACACTGAGTTCCAAAGAGTTTGCCATACTCTGGAGAGGCACTGATGTTCAAGGCCTCGACCCAGTAAATGCAGATTCCAGAGGGAAGTCTGTGGTCCCATTCTTGGAGGAGTCTACGAACCCTGGCTACAGCATGTTGCTGCTTAGCAGTCAAAAAGACTGCAAACATTTATCTGGCCCTCATCCACTGGACCAGTTGTAGAAAAACCTGAGAGAGCCTTACTGACCTGCAACCACTTATAAAAGTCAGTATCTGCAAGATCCCATTTTCTTTCAAAGCTTCAAATGGGTAGAGGCCATTCTGATCCCAGAAATCTTCTACCACGCAGTTGTTTATTCACGGCCAAAAGGCTTGGGAGATAGGAGCTCCATTAATTCTGATCTGAGGGTTATTTATAATGGGCTGAGAGCCACCGAGCCACCATCGGGCCCCAAAATAGCACTGCAGCTGGTGATAGGCTCTAAAGGTCCATCCCAGAGGGTTGTCTTTGAGGTATTTAGGCAAAGATGACATTGGGGCATACAGTAAGGCGTGTAGAGAGCATTTCGCCCTCTTCACCAAAGCCGAGTCTATGTCCAACCAGAGGGGGGTGTAGGCTATTATTGCCGGTTCTCTCTTCCAAAAGGCCATTTTACTCACATGTTGGGCTAGGTAATACATGAACAAAGAAGGGGCAGCTAGACCCCTTTGGATTTGGGAGCGTAAGTTTAAAATATGACCATCGAGCGGCCTTATTTTGCCACAAAATGGGTTAAATAGTTTCTGTATCTTCGAGAACCAACTCTTGGGCAGGTAAGTACCCATCATGTCTAGGGATAGAGGAGCTTAGGGAGAATCAGCTTTTAATAAGATTCAGCCTGCCCACATTGATAGTGACAATGACTCCACTTTTTAAGATCTTCTGATGTCTCTCGTACTATACGGTCTACATTATCCCTAAACATTTGAGACAGATTCGCACTAATGTGGATACCCAAATATGTAATAGATTTAGGTTCCATGCAACCCTAAATCCTGCAGGTCTGTTTTCCTCGCTAGATGATTGAGAAGAAGGACTTTGGATTTGGTGCAGTTTAGTTTATATGAGGATACTCTAGAGAAGCAGAATCTCATTTAAAATAGAGGAATCAAGTCCCGGGTTCTCAATATGCAAGAGCACATCATCCACGTATGCCGAGCATACATATCTAGAGTCACCTATTTGTATACCCTCAATTAAAGGATTCCTCATAAGTCTTCGTAGCAATGGCTCCAAGTATATATTAAATAATAAAGGAGATAAAGGAAAGCCCTGCCTGGTACCGCGTTCCAATTTAAAGGATGGGGACAAAAAGCCATTACATTTCACCCTCGCCGAGGGGCAAGAATGTAAAATTTTAATCCAATTTAGAAAATTCGGGGGGATACCAGCGGCCGAGAGGGATGCAAATAGAAAAGGCCAGGAGACTCGATCGAATGCCTTCTCGGCGTCGAGTGACAGAAGTGCCATTGGAATTTTGGAGTTTTTAGCTACCAGCATCAGATGAGTAAGTTTCCTCATATGATCGTGAGATAGCCTCCCTTTCATAAACCCTACTTGCTCTCTACAGATAAGTCGATCCATTACCTTAGACAATCTATTAGCCAATATTTTTGCAAAATTTTGATATCAGTATTAAGGAGGCGATATTGGCGGTAACTGTCAAGCTAGAGGATCCTTATCTGGCTTTAAAATTAGAGAAATCGTAGTTTCTAGGAACCTCGGGTCGAGATGCCAAAATCAAACCAAAATCTGAAAGTATCAAATAAAATTGGTGCGACATCCGATAGAAAAACTTTGTAAAATTACTTGGAAAACCATCGGGACCTGGGGATCTATCCATAGGCAGCTGGAGAATAGCCTGGTGTATCTCTATCATTGTAAGTGGCGCTTCTAAGAGTTTGGACTCAGCCTCAGACAGCTTTGGTAGGTGTGCTTCCTTTAGGTAGGCATAATTTCTGAAGCAGAGGAACTGGCATCGGACTCCTGGGTGTATAGATCCTGAAAATAATCCACAAAGATTCTTGAAATTTCCTGGATCTCATGCAAATCTGCCCCCATGACCTGCTCGGACCCCTACTATGAACTGTAGCGATTCACTTTGTTTTACCCGCCAAGCTAGGAGCTTACTCGCCTTTTCTCCTATATCTAAGTATTGTAATTTAACTCGAGAAAGAGCCAGCTCTGCTTTTTGAAAGACTATATCAGAATATTGGGCCTGCAATTGGTGCAGTTTGACCCATTCAGAGTCAGTTGAGGTGCGAGATAAATTGTGTTCTAACTTCTGAATAGAGGACAGCAAAGATCCCAGTTAGTCCTTCTGTTCCCGCTTCCTCTTAGAAGCCATCTTTATTAGTTCCCCTCTGAGAGCACATTTTAGTGCAGCCCAAATCAAATCTTTTTGAGCCGTAGAGTCCCTATTATCTTCCATGAAAAGCACTATATAGTCCCTGATATCCCTTAGAAAGCGCTCTTCCTTCAGCATTTGGGTATTTAATCTCCATTGTGGAGATCTGAGCATCTCTGGGTAGGGCCTATACCTTACACTAACCGGGGCATGGTCTGAAATTACCCTCGCTGAAATCTCTGCTTGGGAAGCATTGGGAACTGCAGATAGACTCATTAGGATGTAGTCTATTCTAGTAGGAGTGATGCACTGGAGAATAGAAAGAGTATTGTTTCCTATCAGGATAGAACAAGCTAAAATATCTACTAATGTAAATTTATTAATAAAACCTTTCAGGGCTCACTGAGATGGGGTGAGGCCCCTGCGCTTATTAAAAGATCTGTCTATATCATTTTGGAGTACCAAGTTCCAATCTCCTCCAAGAATGGTGACACTCTGTGCGTCTAAGTCTACCCAATTACCAAGATCTTTGAAAAAAATAGGTGAGTCAGTATTAGGGCCATAAATCGAGCCCAGTATAACCGGTTGGGATGCTAACATAGCATAGACAAAAACAAAGCGGCCCTTTGGGTCCCAACACTCACGTATCAATTTAAAAGCAACACCCCTAGCAACTAGGATGGCTACCCCTACTCTCTGAGATGAGATCCCAGCTCCGAAAACATGGGTTACCCATGAGCTTTTAAAATAGTGAAGGTCCACTCTTTTAGGTGAGTTTCCTGTATAAGCGCAACATGCCCCTAGGTGAAGGAGGTGTTTTAGCACCACCTGCCTCTTGACCCTATCCTTGGCTCCCCTGATATTCCAGCTAACAAAATTATATGGTATCATCATAGAGCTAATAAAAGAAACACAAGGAGGACCAACCTGACGTAGTAATTGTGATATTAGAGACACACAACTATTGTAACAATGCAAGCACACTTAATGTAAAGTAAAATCCAATTACGTGCGTACCCTTGGATGTGAAAACTCTTCAAAGCACCTCCCCCAAACAGCCACTTGACACTCCTCCCACCCTTAAACCACCCCATTAAATAATCTTTCTTGCCTCCAAAACTAACACTACCCCAGTTCCCCAGAACTGCACTCCCATAACAGATTCGCCACATGATATACTTCCACCAGCCCGACACCAACCATCATCCGAGCACCGGCCAGAGCTCGCCACGCGCCCCCCAAAAACCTTATTTCATTCTTATTCCCTAACTAATACGGATCAACTCTCCTCATGAGCATTACTCAATCTCACTTAAACCTTTCTTTTTTCCTTTTTTTCATCTTCCTTACTGAAGAAAGAAGAAAAAAAAAAAAGGGGGGGTTTCCCCCTTTCCACTCTGGTATTCTTAACTAAGTAGTCCAAGTCTAATCTTCATAGAGGACCACTAGGCCCATGCTTGGGGTATCTTCAGTAGTCCCTCCGTGTCTTCTCCATAAGAGTCCATGCCACCTAGGGAGAGAAAAACAAACAAAAAAAAAAACATAATCACGTCTCTAGTGCCCCCAGAGGGACTGAGTCCAGAAGGTTCACAATATTAACAATCAGGTGAGTCAACCAGTCAGTCCATCCTTTGCTTGACGAAATTCTGAGATACCACTGCAACTTCTGCGTCCTTCACTTAAAAAGATCAGGAAGTAATTGCTGCAGCTCCTTTAACGCCTGCTGATATGAGTCGAAAGACAGCCATTTACCACCATGAGAGACCATTAACACTGCAGCATATTTCACTTTATAGGGCTTAGACGCCGCAATGAGTTTAGATACAATGGGATTTAACTCTTGCCTTCTGACTCTAACAGAGTGGGGGAGATCCTGTATAATCCGGATATTTTTTCCTTCCCATGAAAGCTCTTTCATCTCTCTGGCCTTTTCCAGGACATGTTGCTTATCCAGGAAATTAAGGAACCTCAGGATAAAAGGCCTGGGGGCTGCCCTTGAAGCGGCGGAGGGCGTAAGGCTCGGTGCGCTCTCTCGATGATATACTCTCCCCCCCCCGGGAGGAGAACCAGCAACCTTGTGACATAGTTTTTGCATAAAAACAATCGGTGTGGCCCCTTCCTCTTTCTCTGGAATACCAATAATCACCAGATTATTCCTTCTGCTGCGCCCCTCCAAGTCCTCCATTTTTCCTCCAACTTTGATTCTCCTTTGGCCAGTACTAGCTCCACATCTGATCCTGCTTGTTTTGACTCTAGTGAGACAACCTTGACCTCTGTGTCCCCCATCCTTCTCGTCAAAGCATCAACAGACTTTTTGATTTCCTGCATATCCTCTGCTACTGCTTTCATGGACGTCTGCATTGGCTGCATAAATTCAATAAATTTGGCCTCTGTTAGTGGGGAATCCAAGTCGTGTAGCTGTGTGAGGCTCATGGCCTGCTGCTTGGCCCGATTTGCAGCCTGTAGCTTCTCTGGTGTTCTAGGGGGCGAGTGTTTCACTACCGATTTTTTCATGTAGGAATCCATCATGAATCATAAAACTGGAATCGTCCTCCCATGACTTCACCCGAAACTGGCAAGACACTTCAATCGTGTGGTAAACGGCCGAAATCCCAGAATCTATAGAGGCGATCGGCGGAGCTCCGGCGGTGTGCGACCGATCGCTCAGGCTGCCATCACGTGACTGATACAATTGTAAGTTAAGGTTACACACACTGGGCTGGATATTCAAAAGGGTTGCACCATGCGCAATAGGGTTGTGCCTGTGCAAGTCCAAAATTGCGCCATTCTGCGATATTCAGCAGGAGGCAGTTGCACCCCCCAAGTCATGCTGAGCAACAGCGCAATGCTAATGAAGGCATGCTCAACCGGAGGGGGAGGAACCATGCATAAACTGCATAGCCTGATATTCAGCCGGGCTATGCAGAGTTGTGCAGGTGCAACCCCTACCTGCACCTGCACAACTTTGAGCCCCTCAAAAAGGATTAAGTCGAGGGCCACCCACAGGTGAGCTGCCACATTGCAGGGCGCAACACAGCAGCTGCCACCTGTGGGTGGTCCCACTTGTTCCCTTGTGCCCCCCTGCAGCGGATTGTGGGCATAATGTGAAATCCCTCTGACTGGCCCGATCATGGGCGAACATAAATGACAACCCCCCACTGGTCTGATCTGGGCATAACATAAATGAACTCCTGACTGGCCCGATCGCGGGCATAATGTGAAACCTCCCTGGGGTGCTGCCACCCACCGGCTGATGGGGAGAGCAGGGTGGTGGGACTCCTTGGGTGGGTGGGGTGGGGCGCCACTGAACCACCAGGGAAATTGGACTTTGGGGGGGTTTGACTCTCATGCCCGAGATCTGGCTTCGTGGTCCACTGGACCACCAGGGATATTGCACTTTGGGGGGGTGAACTCCATTCTGGCCGTGATCGGGCCAGTGGGGGGGAGGTTTCACATTATGCCCGCAATCAGGCCAGTGGCAGAGGGGTTGTCATTTATGTTATGCCCGCGATTGGGCCAGTCGGAGGGGTTCATTTATGTTATGCCTGCGATTGGGCCAGTGGGGGGGTTGTCATTTATGTTATGCCCACGATCAGGCCAGTCAGGGTTGATTTACTTCATGCCTGCGATCAGGCTGCAGGGGGCGTCGGTCCCCGACGGCTGCTGCCTAGGAGGGCGCCAGGCGCAAGTCATCGGGGATCGGCTCACCTGCATGCTAATGGCATGCAAATGGGGCAGTAAGTAGATGCAAATGGCCCCCCGTGTGCCTTGCATGAATTATGGTCCCATTTGCATGTCACCTTTTGAATATCGGAAATTTGCGCATGACGCAATGGAACTTGCGTCACTGCATCTTGAATGCTCCACTCTGACCACTTGTGGTGGTGCAAATTCCACTGCACCATGCACAGTGGCTGTGGCCTGGGGGCAATATTCAAAGGAGTTGCTCAATAGCGCAACTCCATTGAATATCACCCCGGCCACACCCCAATGCAACTTTTTTGAGCAGCGCAAGGGCTTGCACCCCAGAATGGCGCAGTTTGAATATCCAGCCCACTGTGTTAAACAGTGATGCACACATTTACATTGTTAAAAAAAATAACACATCATTTCTTAGAGTTTGTGAGGGGGAGGGGACTACTAAACTACAAGAGGAGGGGGCTAATAACCCACAAGCAGGAATGGGACAAAAGTCTGCAGAGGGGAAGGAGGGCTAAAATGCTGTAAGGAAGGTTGATAACCACTGGGGGGATAAAAGCCTGCAATGGGGTGGCATGAACTCTTGCAAGGGGTGCAGAAGTGGACTTAAAGCCTTCAAGTGGAAGAAAATGGGTGGGGGTGCATAAAAGCATGCAATGGGCAAGTTAAATGCCTCCAAATCTCAGGGGCTTAAGTAGGGTGGTGATAATAACAAAGTAAGATTGCAGGCTTCACAAACACATGGGTAGATTGACTAGTGAGATTATAAAGTGAAAAAAAAGCTTGCCACTCAGTAAATCCTAAAATTGGATTGAGGGAAAAAACTAGAACTCCAAAAACTAATATAGTCCAAAAACAGGATGTTAGCATGAAGCAATAAGACTTTCAATCACTGAGATTAAAAATCCTTAAAAAAGAAATATATACCATGAAATAAGGTTGATTTTCTTGACAAGATAATTTATCTTGGCATAAACCATTTTTTTCTTAATGAATAAGAAAAAAACTCTAAAAGTAATGTTGAGGCTTCAAATTCAAGATTTTTAGTTAGTGAAATAAGATATGTAAGCTTGTCAAGATATTATTTTTTTTGCAGTGTAGGCTGTCAAACCACCAACATGTGCTCCACCTGCCCTCCTTAGGCAGGATGTTGTACATTGCACAGCCCTAGCAGTGCACCAGGTCTGCTTTCCCTTTAGTGTCCTGGATCTTAGCCTCCACAACCTACTCCCAGGCTGCTCAAAATCCCCCAAGTTGCCATTCTCATTTCCTATGCCCCCATTATGCAACCAGTTGCAATTCCAGACCAGCAACATGCCTTTCTAGAGGAGTGACTAGCTCACAATGATTGCATAAGAACCCCACCTGCCCACACACACACAGTCTGCAGTCAGTATGGCTAAAATCACACAGCCCTGGAAGGACTTGAAGTCCATGATAACTCTCACTGTTAGAAATTGTAGTGTAGTCAGTCAACAGGCACACTCAAACTCAGCACAACAAATTCTCAGCAACTTTTATTTTTCCTCAGGATTGTTCCTCTCTGGTGACTGCCCCCACATTCAGGCCACTTATCTTTCCTGTCTGTGGAATCCTCCAGAAGGGTGTCTGTGGTCACCTTGTCCAGCTGGCCTGTGTATTGGTTAGTATTTGGTCTCATTACCTGGCCTTTTGGCTAGTCTGACTCATTTGGCTAACTAGTTCAAGACGTGAACTGGCAACTCCTGCCAGTCTTCCATTCCCACAAGCTGCCATTTTCAGGATTAATATCAAACTCCAATAGCTAGATACAGGACTCACTCAGTATCCTGACTCAGCCCCTCCCACAATTGCCACCCAGCAGTGGTCCAGAGTGCAAGACACAGCTCTTTAGTATTGCTCCTTAAACGTAACCTGCTCTTACTGGTCTGAATTACCTTCAAGAAACATTTGCAGATCTAATACCACTACTTATAGTCCCCTCCTGGTTAAATTTCAGTCTTGACTCCTTGTAGGGAAGCCACCACATGCTTTTGGTAGACCATCCATTATTTTGGTTGTGGGCGGAGCCTACAGCAAAATTGCTTTAGCATGAAAAGGGGGTTCTGTGGTACACATTTTTTAGTAGTTTTCAGTGTATCCTTCCATAACACTGAAAATCCGTATGGCAGTTAAAAAATACTCCCTTCTTTCTTTTTAGAACAATGGACACAAAACTCCAAGCTGCTTTTCTGTGAGAACAAATATGCACACCTTCCAAACAAATCTAAATATCTTTAAAACAGTTCAAGGTGCACAAAACCACCCAGCTTGAAAGTTGTTCAGGGCAAAAAGACCGTTCAAATGAGGATAGTCACTAATCTGAATTTTTTATATTTTGTAAAATATGGTCTTCCAAACAACCTCATTTTTTCCACTCTGAGTGAATACAGTCTGAGTCATGCCAAACAAATGTAAATATCTCTGAAAGTATACAAGTTACCAATATACAACCAACATGAATGTTGTTCAGGTCAAAATGGCATTTCAAATAAGGGTAGTCACTAATCTGAATTCATTAGATTTTTTTAAAATATAGCCATCCAAAAGATGAGAATTGTGAAAAAAATTAAAATTCAGGTAATCAGATGGCCATAGTTTAAGAAATATAATCAGTGCAGCTTACTGAATGGCTCAATTGAAAGGTCTTTTCTCCTGAGCAGTTTTCATTCTAGTTTTTTTTATCTGTAATTTGTAAACTTTTAGAGATATTTACATTTGTTAAGCATAACTCTTATTGCACTTCTAAACAGCCTCAGTTTTGCAAATTACTATGCCAGTTAGGCGAAATTCTATACCAGATCACCGTGTTCATCTCTTGTCATGCCTGATTTAATGTGGACTGGAACTGATTACTTATGTGCAGCTGTTTGAAATGCCTCTATTTTCATAAATTACATTTGTACCTCTAAAGGATCCCTGTGCCTGAATAAAAGCTGAAACTCTCAGATGTGTTTTGTATTGTTTTCTTTGTATGGACAGCATTCTGTGCAGTTCCTTTCATGGAACCAAGAATTTGGAGTTTTGACTATGTGGCTTCATGGTTTCAGAACCACGGGCACTGTACTGATAAGTTTCTGCTAACATTTCTGAAACCATGAAGCCACAGAAAAACGTGTTGCCGTATTGGTCCTTGTAACACAAGATCCACAGAAACAGATGATTTCATGCTTTTTATTGAACCAATAGAGTTGTTACAAAAGAACACGGGTGAATTTAGCTTTTGGATTATACAGAATATTTTGTCAGAAAACACTGGCAGTTATTTTAGAAGACATACTTTCTCAAAACCCAGATCATACAATAACAAATATTTGTCAATGCCGGATGTTTGCTATGGTGTGTGTGTATGTGCGTGTGTACTTGGAGGGTGGTCCTGGATGTTCGTTCCTGTACTGTCAACTGTGTGACCACATGTGGATGTTCATGGACAGGGTCAAAACTGGCACCAGTCCAGTAGCCAAATGCTGTTAGATTTTCTTTTGGGATAGTCAGAAATCTTTTTAAGTAGCCAGGAGGGCTTTTACTGGAAAATGTAATATTTTAATAAGTAGATCAGCTGGGCCAGTAGAAAAGTCTGTGGAGCTATTGGATTTTGCAAGTCACTACCCTGCTGGCTAGTAGCTACAAAACTTAATCTGCCCCCCTCATGGATCAGCTTAAGATTGGATTTTTTTTATTCTATTTATTCTGCCCTAGCTGGCTATTGGTAAGGACCCAGTCCAAAAAAGGAATGATTGCCAGATTTAATATTGAGTCTAGTGGGTTCAGTTATTAATTGAGATAGGTGGGCTTCAGATACAGAGGTGTGAGTGGTATCAGTCCCTGATCCCAACCAACTGATATTGAAATTCTCACATAATACCAAGTCAGGGAAGGGGCTAGACCAAGAGGAAATGGGGGGGAGAGAGACAGATTGGGGATTAGGGAGGAGTTTGACACAGCCCATGGTAAGTTTCTTTCCTTGGCCCAGGGTGATTTGTATGTAAACAAACATATGAGGAGAGGCTTAGGTAACTGAACATGTACACCCTGAAGGACAGAAAGGAGAGGAGGATATGATCAAAACCTTCAAGTAAGGGCCCCAATATAAACAAAAAAGAGGTAATGGAAAAGAAGTAAACATGCTGTTAAAGTACGCACAGTAGCAAAACCAACAGCAACAAAGAGTATGTATAACATGTGATGCAACAAAAGTGACATGCATCTAATGAAATTGCTGTTTTCACAATTATTTTTTAATACAGTCTCACCCTAATTTCACAAGCTTCTGTTTAGTCATACCCAATGGGAGTTGGGGAAACATGACTGCCCCAATGGTGGTGGGGAACCTTGGTGAACACTGGCTGGTAGGTAGGTGTCATTATATATCAGGACTGCCTGGTGAGGGAGAATTAAGAAAATTATCAGGAACAAAAAAAACCCAACAACAACAAAACACACAACGTCATTGTGCATACCTGATGCACCACCAAGGTGATGGCACAGAAATGGACAGAACAACCAACATGACAGGGATTTGGAGTACACTGTTCTCTGTATACATATGTATACTCTCTCTACAACCTGTCATAATCCCCATAAGCGGGCCCACTGTACAGGTTAAAGCTATTTCCCATCCAGTGGTGTGGAGGGCTGATATATCTGGGGATCAGGTGACAAAGAACTACCAGATAGGGGAGAATAAATAGAATAAAAAAAGAGAAATCTCATCTCAGACTGATCCATGCAGGGGTTGAAATTAAAGAGCTAGTGTACTGCCTCCAAATCTCTGTTTTTCCTTGCTGCTAAGCCACCATTTTTCAAATCCTGGCTCAGCATTGCTTCTGCGCTATCCTTTGATTTAGATTTTGAACCCCCACCTCCCACCCCTGACCACTGTTAAATACACCTCCTCCCCCACATTTTTATCTCCTGCCCCTTCCTCATATCTGGTTGGGGAGCCTGCTGCTTACTGCCCATCCCCTTAAAGGCATACGACCTATACAACTTGTTGTGCCCCACAGTAGCCTGCATCTCCTCACATTCAATTAACACCTCACTCAGTAATTTATCTTGTTTTTATTTCCTCTCTCCCAGGCCAAATCACTCACTTCCCTCTGCCCCCTGGCTTTGCTGTCTCACACGTCCTGTACCATAACCGAACAAGGACAGGAGTACAGCACAATTATTGTTGGGATGAAATTCACACCAAACATGAAGGGCATGCTACCCATAATCCTGCTGCTTGCATTTGGTCTAATACTTCTTGTTCTACCAAACCCTCAGGACCGCTCATCCTCCAATGCCCTTACACCAACCAACCTGTCCTGTGACAGCAACCTTCTCAGCGTCTATGGGACTGGTACATCCATCTTCTGTTCATTCCTTGAGGACCGTTTTAGACACGGGTTCCCCCCACAACCTTTCCACGTGGGGCATTTGAGGTCCTGCTCCCACTGGAGTCAACTCCTTGCATCCCTTTCAGTGTTCCTTTCTCATCAGGTAAAATGCATGGAACATAGCTCCAACAGGAGATGCCGTAAAGTCAGCAGAAAACTCCTTAAGGAATACTTCTGTAGAATAACCCTACTGCTACTCTTGATCTCAGGGAACATACATCCCAATCCAGGCCCACCCCCCCAAGAATTTCTCGGGCCAAAGGAAGACTAGCTCCCTTACTTTCACATCTGTCAGTGTTTGCAGCTTCCTTGCTAAACTTGATAGCCTCTGAGTCTGGATCACACAACACAACCCTGATGTGTTATCCATAGTAGAAACCTGGCTGTCACCTGACATACCTGACACCTCCATCATAATACCCAGGTACTCAGTTTTTCAAAGGATGGACTCTTCAGGTGCAGAGGTGACTGTGCAATTTTCATCAGAGACAGCTTACAGGGCTGTACTGTGCCCTTACCCAGTACTGGTGACAGCATGCAAGCTATCACAGTCAGGGTCCTTCTTGGTGCACATAATAAAGTCAACATTATCCTATCAGCATACATCCTGCCTAGACACACTGACACTGGTTTCAAGGCTCTCATCAGTTGCCTAGGTTGTCTAAGCCCCAACTCTGAGGTCATTCTACTTGGTGACCTTAACATTAACTTGCTCTCACCCAATTCAAATCCTTTCAAAGATGCCATCACTGCTGTCAACTTCACTCAGCTGGTCGAATCCCCCACGCACATGAATTATAATACTGGTGCCGGCACCCTACTGGACTGGTTTCTCTCAAATCATCCTGAACATATTTCTGATACCACTGTCCTCCCAGACTGCCTAAGTGACCACTCATCTGTCTTGTTCTCATGGTCCAAAAAGTTTTCTAAACCCCCAGTCGAAACAATAACAAGTAGGGTCCTACTCAGAGGCCACCTTGAACTATTGAAAGCTGACCTTTACCAGACCAACTGGTCTGTTATCTACTCTACCAAGAATGTGGATCAGGCACTTCATTAATTTATTTTCCTTTTCAACACTGCATGCAACAAGTATGGCCTTCTTAGGAAATGGAAAGTCAAAGGCTTCACTAACCCTTGGCTCACTTGTGACATTCTTGAACACCTCAAAACCCGTGATTGCATGTGGCATAGGGCATGAGCCTCCAGTAATCAAGCAAATGTACAGGCATATAAGAAGGCTAGAAATTATTGCACCAGAAAAATAAGGGTAGCAAAAAGCTTGTATTATAAAGAAGCCCTGGCTCATGCTTGGAACAACAGCAGATAATTTTGGAGCAGTCTCAAAGATGTTACTGGTAGGGACCCCAAAACAGCTCCTACCATGCTCAACATTGATGGGCTCCCCTCTCTCAACCCAAAACTCATTGAGAACACATTTAATAATGCATTCACTGACCTCAGTGGTGTTCATCCCCATGATTATTTCAGCACCCCTGCACCAAGTCCCTGCACTGGTAAAACTAAGCAGCCTCAAACTCACCCACCTTTTTACTTCAGAACAATCAAAGTAAATTAGGCCAGGAAATATCTCCACAAGGTTCTGGGCAAAGGGTGGTACAGCAGCAACACCTTGGATCTCAAGCTTGTAACCCTCACCCTTGAAGAAGTATTGGCCCCTTAACACATATCATGAACCTTTCACTAAGATACTCTCCCTTTCCTCAAAAATGGAAGTCTGTGGTAGTTACCCCTGTCCACAAGAGTGGAGACTGCGCTTCCCATGGAAACTACAGACTGATTTCCATCCTACTCCCACTGTCTAAAGCCATGGAAAAAATAGTTGCTGACCAGCTTGTTGACTACGTTGGGAAATATCAACTACTCTGCCCTCAATAGCATGGTTTCAGGTCTGGGCACAGTACCACCACTGCCTTGTTTGAATTCATGGGCTTCATCCATAAATCCCTCGACCAACGGCAACTGGTTGGTGCAGTATACATTGATTTAGCCAAGGCATTTGACAGGGTTAATCATGTCATCCTGGCTGAGCAACTAGCCACTCTTGGTCTCTTACCTGAGTCTGTTGCCTGGTTCAACAGTTACCTTCAAAACCATTCATAGCAAGTAAACATAGGTACTGTCCTCTCAGACAGTTAGCCTGTTCTGTCTGGGGTCCCTCAAGGCTCTATCTTGGGCCCCCTCTTGTTCAGTGTATTCCTGAATACCCTGCCCCTCTCCATCCAGGGATGCATCCTTCTTTATGTGGATGATGCTGTCCTGTTTTCCAGTGGCCAGCACCCCAAGGATCTTGAATCAGAACTTCAACAAACCTTTGCTGCTGCAGAAGGATGGTTCAGCAACCACAAATTAGTGTTAAATTATAAGAAAACAAAAACCATGTTGTTTTCCAACCCACAAAACAAACATAGACACTACCCCCTCTCCATAATAAATGATGTTGGAGCCCCCATGGAGTTAGTCTTTAACTTTAGGTACCTTGGTATCATGGTGGACAGTACCCTGTCATATACTAAGCATATAGACAATCTTTCCAAGGCAATTAATAGGCAGATTGGGATCCTGTACAGACACAAACATTGCCTGACCCCTACAGCCCTCAGCATGGCCATTCACAGCTCAATGGTATCACTGGCAGACTATGGGCTCACCATCTATGGATCAGCCACTGACACATTTCTCAACCACATGAAAACAGCACTCAACAAGGCCTGCTGACTCCTCACTGGTGCTGACCAGCTGACCCATACCTGTGACTTGTACTCACAGGCTAATAGGCTACAATTCAGTAGCAGACTTTCCTACCAGATCTGCTTCATAGCTAAGAAAGTCAGCTGTGGGCTTATGCCCCCTGGGGTTCAGGAACTCCTTACTGCCAGCACTGAAACTTGGCACACAAGAAGATCTGGCTGCTCCTCTTTTAAGATCCCACTCTGTCACACCTCACAGCATCAGAGGTCCTTTGCCTACCATGCTCCCCTCTGGCTCAACTCAATTACCGGTGACATATGATTGGTCAATACCTTGGGTGCCTTCAAAAGTATGCTAAAAGCAGATCTGATATCTAAGTACAGCTGTGACTGCTACCACTAACCTCCATACTGGTATTAACATTATTTGTTACTTCCTGGCACCCTGCCTCTTTCTCATCTGCCACCCCATACACCCCCATCCCCAACCCCTTCCCTCTCCCACCTCACCTCATCCCTCACAATCTGGCTCTCTCACCTCAGGTAACCATCCCATATCCTGTGACCGCCACTGATACCTAGGTGGATGTGTTCAATGGTCTGCTCTCTCCTTCACCACCTTGCTTTTGACAAGACCTCTGGGGCTGATCCCTGTTTCTAACCCCTCTCCTGGACCAGTGCATCTACCCTCAGTTTGTTTCATGAGGACACTCTTCCCCCCTTCTCCTGCACCTCACATAATATATATCCTTTCCACTGTGAACCATGCCCTGGTATCTGCCATCAATGAACTGCCCCTCCTTTGCCTCTTTATTAACTAATGAGGCCTCTGGGATGATTCCAGCTTTCTTCCACCTGTTACTTCCCCTCTCCTCCTACCTCCTTTTGTTTTTTCCTTTTCTAGCACTTAGTTATCAGAGTACTTACCCCAGTGCACTTAGTAATGCACCCTTAACTATTCTGAATAGCATGTAATTGTCCCCTCTCATACTTTTGTCTAGGAATTATTACACTTTGCAATGTAGCTACTGTTGTTGTTGCTGCTGTAGTTGTACTCTATAACCCCTTCTGCTGTTAACCCTTTAGATCTCCACTGTTATCATCCTTGTTTATTGTTATTTGATGTGGAACCTGTGTAAAAGAGCTCTACTCAAAGGTGTCATCTGAATAATAAATAAATAAATAAAATACATGAATAAAAATAAATAAAACTAATATTAGATTTTAAAAGCAACCAGCCATTACCTTTTATATCTGAGGTACTTTTCTTTTTCCCTTTGTTTAATTAGAAGATTGTTAACTTGATATTAGTAGGTGTGATATGTGGAACAGCTCTTAGCCTGGCAGCTGACATATCTAGCTCTACTGTCCCCCCACTACACCATCAGCATTGTTACCTCACTATGACATCACTGTTGCTTAGGAACAGCCATTTAATGACTGCCAGGTCATTCACTTGTGATGTCAGTTTCAGTGAGATCACCATGCTGATGACATAGGTGGGGGTGGCTGATACAGATAGACAAGTCAGCTGACAGGCTAAGAGCTGTTCCACACATCCAGCACAATATTATCACATAGACAATTTTCTAATGAGCAAAAAAAAAGCATCAGAAATAAAAAGTTACAACTGACTACTTCTTTAAACTTTTATCATGTTCCTGTCTATCTGTTTTGGCTCCACTAGCTCTTTAAGTTTTGCAGCCACTAGCCAACAGGGCTAGTGACTTGTAAAATCCATTAGCCCCACAGACATTTCTGCTGGCCAGCTGATGTACTTACTGAAATATTACCTTTTCTGGTACAAGCTCACAGGGTTACAGAAAAATATTTTTGAATTTACCAACAGAAAATCTAACAGCATAATATGTTTCAAGATAAAAAACCACACGTGTGCAGTCCACTTTAAACGTCCACTGTAAAAAAAAAAACAAAAAAAAACACTAACTTACTCCAGCACCAGTCAGAGCTGGGACAGAGAGATATGAGATCATTGGAAACACAAGGCTGCTACTAGCTACAACTTAAAGTGCATAAATGCTGTTACAAATACAAATATACAGCATGAATGTTGCTGAATCATGTGAAAACATAAAGGTTGTATGGATAATCACCTTTACCAGTGAGTAAATACCATTTGCCAGCAGTGAGAGAAAGAGAGAAAATAAAACACACATACGCACATTACTTTTAACAGCTGGTGTCTGTAGATGCTTGGAATACCTAAGCCAGTCTCATAAGAAGATGCCAGCATGCTGAGCAGCTACATCAAAGGAGACAATAAACCCGTTATTGTGTCAGCTTTTTGTTTTGAAGTAGATGCAGTTTCCACCTACCAAGCTAAAACTCTATCATATTTAGACTGGCTGATAATTGGTCTGCTACAGACTTGCCAATTAAACACTGCTCTGCATTACAGGGACAGTATCACACCCCTCAAAAGTCACTATCATAGGAAGATGTTTGCTTGCTGTGCACATGCATGCATGGCAAACAGAAAAGCAGATGAAAAGTTGTTAAGGACTCTATTGGTTAAAACAGCATTCAAAAAAACAACATACTCATACAGAGACAGCAAAAGTTCCACCAAAAGAAACCTATCCCAAGGCCAAATGACACTGACTTGAAAGTTCACTCCTTGAGAAAAGCTATAAACCAACTGAAGCTTCACTTTAAAACCCTCTGTGTGTGTCTGTGCTAGCATTAGTAAATAATAATAATTAAAAACCACAAGGAAAAAATAAGCTTAAAGAGAAGCTAACAACTTCGGGAGAACTTTAACAAAACATAATATTTAGATAAAGTTTAGCTTGTATTTCACATTAGTTCTTTATTCCTCCTCCTCCCCATTATTTATTACTGAGGTCAAGTGCATGAAGACGTCATCTATTTCTGTTGCTGTCTCCCTACCTGAGGTCATAATGCACTGCTTGTGACATCACAGTTGCTCTCATGGCAACATATTGTGATGTCACAACAAAGCATTATGACTTGAAGTAGGGAGTAAGCTAAAAAGGCAGATTAACTTTAAAGTAACTGTAAGGGATAAAAAACATGTATTCATGCACATTTCCTCAGTAATAAATAATGGGGATGAGAAATCTAGAATATATAAGGAATACAAGCTGAATTTTACCTATTTATTACGTTTTTCAAAATTTTCTTTCAGGTGTCAGTAGCTCCTTCAGCAATACATAGTTAATAATGTTAAAAGTCTTATACATATGAAAATATCTATGTGTTAAGTAAAAAATAGGTTAGAAGAGAACCTGCCCAGTGTAAATTAAGCATTCACCAGCTGTTTCACACAGTGGTGCCAATCAAATTTCACACAGTGCACTGTTCAGATACATTTTTCTTAAACTCTGTGTACAGTAAGTCCATATTACTCATGAATAGTCAAACTTATACCATCTTAAACATTATATATCTGCAATTCTGTAATAAGTGACTAGTGTATGTGTATATTCAAAACCCAAATCTAACACAGATCCCCTTGTAATTGAAATATTGTTATCCTAATATGTCCATGTATCAACATGTGTCCATATGTACCTAATCTGCTGTTGTGTTAAATAGCAGTTTGATAAATCTAAAACCAAAACAAAACACAACTGACAGCTTCAGCTTTTATTCAGGCACAGTTAAATAGGGATCCTTTAGAGGTATGAATATAATTTATTAAAATATAGACATTTCAAACATCTGCACATAAGTAATCAATTCCTGTCCCCTTTAATTGATTCAGACCCATTGTGTGATTAGAATGTTGGAGACAGAACTCCAAACTGCTTTTCATTGAGAATCTTCCTAAGGCACTGTGCAGAATTCTTAGCAAATGGGCACACATTACAAACAAATCTAAATGTCTTTAAAACTATTCCAGGTGCACAAAAACAACCAGAACAAAAGCTATTCAGAAAAAGACCTTTCAAATGAGGGTAGTCACTAATCTGAATTCCTCATATTTTGTAAAATATGGTCATCTTATTACCTGTATTTCCATTTTTGTTTTTACAAAATTCACGTTTGATGGCAATTTAAAAAAAATATATAAAGAATTTAGATTAGTGACTAACCTCATTTGAAAATCCTTTTTGTCCTGAACACAACAATGTAAAATAATACACTTGGGGCACAGAAATCCAGGGGCAGAGTACAAAATGGGTGGAGTGGTATTGACAACATTAAGAAAGCACACATTCAAAAAAAAAAGCGTTTACATACAGTTGATTACTGTTTAACAATATTATGTGTCTATGACTGCCACTGTAATCTGATGCAAACCTATAATCACATTCCTCACTTGAAGCAAAAAGGGGTGGGGTTGGAGGCCATAACTGGCTCCGTGTTTTTGTGTTAAAGGGGTCAGTTTTTTTACAGCAAAAACAAGGAAAGGAGTAATTTCTAAAGCATGCAGACAAGCATGGGGACCACTTTTTTCCAGAGCATGCCACAACCGGCAGCTACCACTTCAAGACTGTTACTACCCCCACCTAATACAATCAGGGGGAAACCAGAAGTAGTCCACCAGCACTGAGATCAATATAATTAAGGCACATTTACCAGCAATTACCATTTAGAAAAGAATGAGAATGTGACTGTGATGACGAGCAAATCCCAGACCAGATCTCTAGTTTGTTAATAGTCTCCTCCTGAGTCTGATTTTTATGGCTGTGTGGGCCAAGCTCTACAGATGTTATCCCATCATCAGATTTGTATAGGAAAACTGTGGAAGCACATAACTGAACTGCTATCAGATGTTCTGCCACAGTGCTCCAGCATAGTTTCCAGTATTTCTGTTTATTCAGCCATTCCCCTCAGTGGGCCGCAAAAACATACCCACTTCCTGGTGCACTACTTTTCCTTTCCACAACTGTGGAAGTGACGGCCATTGTGTGCAACATGGTAGCACTGACTTGAAGTGTGCATGAACAAGTATCATGCATATGTATATAATCCCCACACCACCTTTGGTTAACTGGCACCCCCTTAAAAGTACTACTGCCAACTACATGGCATACAATTTTCTTCTGGCAGAACTGCACTCACGGTACCACTCCTAGTGTTGGAGTGTATACCAGGCTCATTATCTGGAGGACGAGGGTGGGGTACATACTAAAATGAACCTTTTTATTTACAACCAGGTTCAGAGGAGAGGATGCTAGGCATATGATAGACCTAACTGCTGAGGGGCCCCAATAACGTTCACACTAGAAGCAGCAAGCAGAATGTCCAAAACAGTAACTGGGATTGTGCAGTATGGCTTTATTTACAGATGTTACTTAAAGCAAGGGTGATCCCCCAAAGGTTTGTCATTGCAATACAGGCACACTCTCTTTTACAGACACTTTGCTATGCAGTACTGTTTTCTACAAAAACATCTCTATCTCTCTTCCAAAGTGTATATCTGTGGGATGTGCCACACACTTGAAACATTTTACACACATTTCCATATCCAAACTGTATATCTGTGGGATGTGCTACACACTTTAAAATCTTCCTATTGCATGGTCTTTGCCCAGGGAACAGTGGTGCCCAACTACAAGCCACTTAGCCCTGCCTGAAACTCCAGATGGCATTCTTCCCACCTTTTGCCTCAAACAGCCTCTGCCATTCCTTCAGGGTTACAACAAATGAGTCTCCAATGACTTGCTAAAGACTCCCAAGTTTAACTTTAAATTCAGCACAGTTGTGGTAAAAGGGGTCCTGACCGGTGTGATCTAGACTTATCTTGGGCACACACACACCTCAGACAACTCCCTCAGAGAACAGTCTCAGATTCTGTACTCACAGATTAGTTGTTCCTTCCTCCCATTCATGGAAAGAACAAAAGGCACCTTTCTTTCACTGGTAGCTGTCAGATTCTACTCATTGTTCTTCCTTAAGGCAGCTGTGAAATTCAGGAACTTCAGGGGATTGCCCTTTGGATCCACTAGATGTGCATTCCCTCTCACTCCCCCTGGAGTGAAACTAAAGAGTCCTGCAGGCAAACTGAAGATTTTACCAAACTAGGGTGAGAAACACCAGGGTTCCCTTTGACAGAGCCCCAGTGGCAGACCTCCTGCCACTCTGACTACCACACTTGAACTTATTGATGAACATGCTAACCTCCCTGAGAGCAGCTGGCTCTAAAATGGTTATGCTGCTGTGATAGTTCTAAATGACATAATCAATCTTCTCTCAGGCTAGCTGAGTAACCAATAATGTCATTATGTAAAAGGCCCCTAATGAGCTCCACACCAGCTGCCTTTTCCTACCTGCCTAAGACTAGTACTAATGGGACTGTAGTAACCCTAGGGGACTGGGTTGTTACACGTAGTTATGTCAGCACCACTATGTTGCACAGGGCTGACTCTGGGGCAAACTACACAAGTGCAAGTATCACACATGTGCAGTACTGTAATCACTGCAGTATTTTGGCTGACTCCAGTGCAGCGAGAGCACCGCATATTATTTCCACCACTCTTGCTACTTCTAAAAGCTCTCCACAGCTGTGTTGGCTCTGACCAGAGTTTATTAGTTACTGTTACAGTTTGGTAGCTTACTATTTTCATTTTTTTCTCTCTTTCCACTTCTGTGCTTTTCTTTAACATGTTTAGTAAATTAAAAGTTTCATGAAAAGTAGGGCTGTGCAGCATCCAAATATTATTTCCTAAATACCATGAATAGTAGGGTTCCCAAATATATTTGGGAGCCCTTCCCAAATACAGGACTATTCATATTTTGGAAACTATTCAGCCATCTGCAAATTAGAAAAAACAAAAGAAACAGTCTCTTGCCCAAACCCCAAACCATGTAAAACGTAACCCCCAACCCCCATCCTCTATGAAAAGCACAATACCACCCTCCTCCCCACAGCACCCAAATGTTTTTTTATACATTTAAATTAAAACTAGATTCCTTGATGAGCAACTGGCTCAACCTACTCACCACCATGGCCAGCCACCATCATTTTTTTTTTACATTATTATTTACTCTCCTCCTGTGGTGCCAGCATGGCAGATCATCCAGCTGTGGCACCTGCACCCCTGGATCTGCCAGTGACATGCTCTTCTCCACAGGGCTTGGCGTGCATACAGTATCCCCCTCCTCGGGGACCTGGAGCCAATACCTGGGTGTGCACCTCTCATGTCTGGGGGCACAGCTCGTGGCCATCAGCCACTGTGACCACCCTGCTATTTTTCCACCTCAGTGTTCTCCCCCTGGAGCTGGCATGCAATGATGTACAACACACTTATGTGCCAATGACTACTAAGCTCCAACTTTCTTCTGTGCACTGCAAATGTGCAGTGTATCCGACAGCCACCAGATGCTGCTGCAGAGCGATGTGAGCCCCATGCCCACCCCAGACAGAGGAGAGCTGTCTTGGGATGCTCAATCCTCTCCATTCCCCTGCTGACCCCGATGACCCAAGCCCATTCCCTAACCCGGGTTGCCGGCATGGTGTGAGGTGTGGTGTCCAGCACCTCAACCCTCAGCACCACTGGGCCATCATGTCCAGCCACCATCTTGATGTTATAGTAATGTAATAGTAAAGCACTCATTTGATCTTAAAAAACAGATCAGTTGTGCCCCCGGCACAGCACCCAATCCACTCCCAACCACCAGCACCCAAATCTCAAATATAAGTGAAGAAGGTGACTGGCTCAACCCTCCCTCCTCCATGGCCGAATGCCTTCTCATGAACAAAAGCACTCCAGATCTAGCTATAGTAAAATCAGTTGATCATGTAATCTGTTTCTTTTTTTTTAAGTACTTGAATATACCCATTCCTGAATACCGAATACTCAAATATTTGACAGCCAAATACTGAATATTCAGCTGAATATTTGGAAAAAGATATTTGCACAGCCCTAATGAACAGTGCTAGACTTACAACATGAGACTGAATTCCTTTACACAGAAACATAGGAATAATCAGACAAGAAGAGGCACAATAGCCCATCTAGCTTGTCCGCTGTTTTTTTCAATGGGAATAACCACCGATATCCATCTTTACCATATGTTTGTCTAAGCCTAATTTAAAACATACTTATCTACAATGCAGTTGCATCATGAACAGTCATGATGTAAACTTTCCCATGCTGTTCTTCCAATAAGCAATAACCCTGTCTTTGAATGAGTTCACCTAATGTGTGATAAGATATTAGTTTAGACTATATGCCCTTTCAGTCCTTGCCTTCCCATCCATAACTTCTGAGCTGGGTAGCAATTAATGCCAATTGGGATAGTAATTTTCAGATGTAGATATCTGTCCTTTAGGAACTGTACTGAGATGATATAGGCCCCCAAACAATCATTAGGTGACAATGGCTTTCAGGCACTAACCCATTGCCAATCCATTGACCCATCTAATTCAATAGTGCCACATTTTCCTTACATAAAATCCATTTACTCTAGGGTGTAAGAAAGACATCAGTACAGGATATCACCAAACTGACTTACTGGAACACTAGAAATCTAATACTTTCTGCTTATTGGAAAACACCTGAGAGTGCCATTAATCCATTGAGTATCTGATACTTAAAAAGAAGACTGACGGCACACTTCAAAATGTGTCTTAAAGGGAAACTAGTATATCAGGATCAAGACACAAAATGTTTTGCATACAATTCCCTTCTGTTGCAGTGCCAGACACAGTATATGCTCAATTTATATTTACTAAACAATTCAAAGCTTAGCATTACAGAAGCTGCATGTCATGTCATAGGAGACAGGTATTAAGTCCAACAACTGAAAACAGTATTGGATTACAGTATATTCTGCATATGGTTCTAAGACAAAATCTGAAATCAAAACACAATAGTTTACTACAGTTTCAGAATCCCAGGGCGGAGAATCAGCATTCATGTTTTGTAACAGAAACAAACACCTATCACTTTATCATTAGAAAAAGTGTGTAAGAAAACTGTTTAGGTGGCCTACTTTCATTGGCCTTTGGCATACCTAGAATGTGTCAATGTACGATAATAGTCTTTTACCTGACTGACAAACAAAGACCTCCACATAGCTAGAATGTTTAGGAAACACAACACTTCAACACACTATCATGATCCCAAATTGGCAGTTGGCACCAACCAATTCACTAGTTCTTTTCCTGTTTCTACTTTAAAATAAATACTTAGCAAGCCTTGACTAACAATGGTAGCTTTGTTGCCTTTACATACAAGCAGGTATGGGATTAACTAATTAAAAAGAAATAAATGTTTTTGTCTAATGCTTCACGATTGTTTATAAAAGGTCACGGGCTTGAATATTATAATAATTAAAGAGAAATAAATATTTTTTTTCTAATGCAACACAATTGTTTATAAAAGGCCACAGGCTAGAATGTTATCTAATTATAAAGGTAAACAGACAGACTGTATTTATTCTATATGAATTTCCCCATCTGTGAAGTCCCATTAGCACAGAAAACTGACAGCTCAAACAAGTCACCAATTTGAGTGAAACAAATTACCAACGTGCTATAAAACATTTTGATTCCTTATCTGGTCAGTGGTGGGTTTCATAATGCATCCCAAAGATGCTCTTAAGTTCAAATGAAATGTTCCAAATGCAACATAAAAAGCAAGACGTCGTAATTTTTCAATGATTAAAACAAATACAGTCTCTATAATTACACTGTGATAAAAAGCTATGGTAAATAAAAATTGTGCATTCATATTATTGTTTTTACTTTCTGTGCCTACAAGTTTCACATGATAAAGTATGTTGCAGGTGGATTTACATTTGACTAGTTGTTACATACTGTATATCCAAATATATGGCTAAATAAAGCATTCATTTCCTATGCAAATATACAGAGTAAATTACATCTACATCAGTATTTAACTCATATCAAACAAAAAAATAACAGAAATAATGTTTACCAGTGTCAATAGCTATCTCCATTTTATCCTAAAACAAAGTGAAAGCAACTCTTGGAAAACAAAATCCCATGCTGTAACCACTGCACACCCTCGGAGCACTGGCCATTTTTTGCCCATCATTATGTTGCCAATACTGCAAGTCATCTCCCCCTCCCGAGGTCTGCCCCCCAGAGTTAGAATCCTAAGTATGGGGGGGGTGCAGGGGGCTCATGAAACATGATTGATGACTTGTGAGACTGGTGCCCTAATGAAGGGGTGCACAACAGCTGGCATGTTATGAGGGTGGAACTTGCTATAGCAAGACACAAAAACGGCCTCTAGCAAAATAATGGCATTGTGGGCAGTGAGAAATGTGTAAAAAAGAGGGTATGAGAAATCATTGAGAATGA
Organism: Neoceratodus forsteri; assembly: GCA_016271365.2. Taxonomy (NCBI): domain Eukaryota; kingdom Metazoa; phylum Chordata; order Ceratodontiformes; family Ceratodontidae; genus Neoceratodus; species Neoceratodus forsteri. Next base: position 1,078,010,735 of record CM028129.1, on the reverse strand, counting down.
AATAACAAAGTCTTATTATGGAAATGCTGAAACATGCTGGAAAAGATAATATCAAAATATTATTGTTACAAACAGTGTTGTACATGTTGTAGGAGTGTATATAGCTATATATGTATGTTCAGACATTTGTGACAGTGTGGTGAATAGCACTGACAATTGTTTTATGTGCTTTTTTACCTGCACTAGTAAGATATACACAGGAAGTACTAAGAGAAAGAGAAATGGCTGTTTTTTTTTTACAGTTATTCAAGTTTGTAGAAGTAGAGATTTGGGCCTGCAATGTCCCAGTTCCCATGCACTAATCCTACTGCCTCTGCATTATCTTTACACTCTGAGAAGGGCACTATTATTATAAACACTTAACACTTGTTATCAATGTATCAGGTAACTACAGAAAACAGTTAACTTGATATACACGTCCAAGAGCAATGTGTCAGAAGGCAGGAGCAATAGACATTTTAATTTTTTTAACTATATATGCAATACAGTAACAATAAATGTCAAGGAAACAGGTTAATTACACCAGACAACCCAATTGAGATTTTGTGTTATTGGAGTTTCTTCTAGAATTTGGTGACAGAAGCACAGGAAGGTCAGTGAACTTGCTGAAGGTCACAGAGGTATTTCAACCTAGTGTCAATGGTTTACACAATGTTCTATTCAAATCACTAGTCAACATTGCTACTGTTTTGGTATTTACACTTCTTAACAATGACAGTAAAAATTGCAAGCAGTCGTAACTAAAGCACTACTGCATATTTGTATTTTTTTTCCAGCTAAATCAGTGTTTCAGGAGGTACTGTAGACATTCTCCTTTTCTCATTCCTGCATCAATATATTTTGTAAAACATTTTAATCCAGGAACAAATCTAGAAATGCTGGAGGAGTGGGCACAATGCATCGAGGGGGTCTCACTGTATTTTCTATGACTTACACATTACTGTACAGCAGGTTGAATTCATGTCTGCTATATTTAGTGCAATTCAACCTGCTGCAGATATTTGCATCCAGTAGAATTAGCATTTCAGGCTTACCCATATAAATACCACTGGTCTTTTGGCTACCTCCCACTTGCAGCTCCAATCACAGTATCCTCTGTCCACAAATGTAATTGACTTACTTTACGTAAAGCAGCTGTGACCAGGGTTTTACTTTTGTCAGGGAGAGAGAATAGGATACTAACTGATTTGCAAAAGAAAGCCCTGAGTCCTCCTGCCAATGCTTACCAAATGCCAACTCACAAACTCAATCAACCTGATCTCTACCCTTGCTAATCAGGTTGTGGCTCAATGACTATAACCAAGAATTACTGTATATAGTTTACAGGCAGTGGCGCTGCTCAGTCTTCTTGGAAACTGCTGAGCTCTATGGCGTGACACAGCTTACAAGCTTAGTGGGTTCAAGTCTCACTGCAGCAGTTTGACCAGAGAGGCAGGGACAGTTGGAGAGCAACAGTCAGAGAGAAGCAATATGAGGTAGGGGACAGGGAACGGTGTCAGGATTGCAGGCATTAACGAGGACTGGAGCACAGAGCCTCGGCAGATGAGACCCCCGTCCTTCCTTCCATGAGTGAGTGAGCTCAGGTGGCACCCCCATTACAAGCAGCTGAATCTCCACCTCTCAGGTCTGCTGCTTGGTATTAAAGTGACCATTGCACTGCTTGGCATACTCCTACACATTTGGACAGAGGGGGATGCCTGTGGGTCTGTCACCAACAAAGACACACATCATTGCCAGCTCTGCTGCAGTGGGAAAGGCTGTGAGTGACTTTGTATTGGGCTGTGTTACTGTGGTACTGGCAAACTTGGCTTGCTGTGTGATGGTAATTTTCACTTTCTGGTTATTTTTGCTGATTTTTCTCGATAGTGAAAACAGCGAAAATAAGCAGAACATGAATATAACCTTCTGTACTGTATATTTCCTATGTACCTAATGAAATGGTATCCCTTTTTCAGCCTCTCTCCTGCATGCAATACAGTAAAAAAAAATGTTAAGGAAACAGGTTAATTACAGTGGATAGCCCAATTGAGATCTTATGTTTTTGGGGTTCCTTCTAGAATTTGATGACAGAAGCACAGGAAGGTCAGAGGACTTGCTTAAGGTCACAGTGGTATTTTTTCAACCTACTGTCCATATTTTACACAGAGTTCTATTGAAATGACTAGTCTACATTGCTACTGTTTTGAACTTTACATTTGTTAACAATAATAATAAAAATTACAAGCAGTCGTAAATAAAGCAGTACTGCATATTATTTTTTTTCAGCTAAATCAGTGTTTTAGGAGGCACTGTAGGCACTCTCCTTTTCTCATTCCTGCATTACTATATTTTGTAAAACATTTTAATCCAGGGACAGATCTAAAAATGCTGGGGAGAGGGGCTCAATGCATGGGAGAGGCGGACCTGCTGTATTTTCTGTGACCGACACATTATATTGCCCATGTACTTAAAGAAACGGCATCCTTATCTCAACCTTTCACCCGTATTCTTAAATTGCACTCCAGTTAAATAAAATGAACTTGCAATGCCTAAAGTATGCAATACTGTTAAGGTGAAGATGCACCTGACTTTTCAGCATTACCCTGGTTACTGTATTTAACCGGCACTGACCACTGGATATTCCTTGGATCTTTTCATGCAGATTTAATTTAGTTATAATAGTTTACAGCCAACCCTAGACATGTATCCCTCCATACAGCAACTAAGTTGTACAACTGCAGAAACAACAAAAGAAAAAGAAGAGAGTATTCCAGATAAGCAATGGTGGTGGTTACTGTTGCTCGAGCCTGCTCGATGTTGTACAGAGGACCCCATGCTATCTAGCATCAACTTTTAAATATCATTTGACTATGTATGACATACAGAAACAATAATTGTCAAGGGACCAGTTTATTTACATCAGAATGCCCAATTTAGATCTTATTTTATTGGGGTTCCTTCTAGAACCAGGTGGCAGAATCACAGGGAGGTCAGGGAACTTGCTAAAGGTCACAGTGGCATTTTTTAACCTATGTTATATCTTACACAGTGTTGTGTTTAAATCACTAGTCCACTTTGCTACTGCTTTGGTCTTCACACGTCTGAAAAATGACAAGGACAACTAAAAACAGTCATAACTAAAGAAGTACTGCATAGTAGTCATTTCTCTCAATTAACACAGAGTTTCAGTAAGTACTATAAGCACTCTTCTCTTCTCACCCCTGCATCTATATACTTTCTAAAACAGTGTAATCCAGGGAAGGTTCTAGAAATGAGATATGTGTGTGTGTGGAGGGGGGATCAATGCACGTGGTGGTGTGGGGGGGTTATGTATTTACCATGATACACAGGGGCATCTCTGTCTCAGCCTCTCTCCTGCATTCTGAACAAATTGCTCTCTGGTTAAAACCAAGTGACTATGTCCCCTGGGACCTGCTTAGGGAAGCTCATCTAAACTGCTTATTGCTGTTTATCAGTGCAACTTGCACACATATGACTCCTCACAGTAACCAGGTCCTGTAAGGCACCCCGCGTTTACTGTCTGCTTAAAACTGTGCATCACTTGATTGTGAGTGTTGCATTATCAGGCACTAAAGTGGACTAACAATGGAATAGCTGCTACAGTACCACTATTTGAATGCAGTTGTGTCTGGAGATCCTGGATTACAACATGTTGAGACCCCTGGACAACAGCATTTAAAATATGCCATAAATAGAATGATATATGATTTGTCTCTCTTACATTGCTGTAACTCCATTTAGGGATTCTAATGATATCATTACCTGATGAGCAAAGGTTGAGAGGTTATTGATGTCCCTAGAATCCCGAGATGCAATTGCAACGACATAACAGATAGAACCCTAAATGTTTTGTTAATACTGCACATAGCACATCTTCCAGTCTCATTACAAATACCATTACTTGTCATCACACGAGCCATCCCTACACCAGACAGCAACTACAAAGCCACATACCATGTCTTGCCATCAAACCACTGCCCCAACATTGAACTGCAACCACAAAGCCAGGCACATTACTTGCCAACAAACAGAGCAAAAGAGAAACAGTCACTTGTACAGTATCCAGCCAGAACATTGTTTCAATAATATTGCAGCTTTAAATATTGGAAGCCTTTACAGCGACAGGGGGACTACATTGTTGCGATGTTACAACTACTCCTGTTGCTGTATGAGTGAGTGGGAAAGGGGAAGCACTAGTGGGGAAGGGTTAAGGTAGCAGGAGGTGTGGTGTCTGGCCAAGTCACTCCCATGGTGGAATGGCAAGACACTCACTCCTGCAGTGGAGGAGACCTGGGGACCAGGGTTTTGTTCCCCATCTCCAAAAACTGAATGTTTGTTTGTGTTTTGAGATACCCCCCCCGGTGAGTTTCTTCCCATCCCCAAGGTCCACCCCCCTTCAGAGCTGATTATAAAAAGTCGGGGGGCAATGGCTCCATCTCAGGGACTGTGGGGGGTGGAGCCCCCCACTAAACAAAGAAATCCTGCTGTTTTTTTCTTTGTTTTTATGTTGCGTCGGTATTTGTGTGGTCGGTATTTTTACCGACTTTGATATTTACTCTCAATATTTTGGTTGCAGCGTTTTGTGCTACAATGTTTTTATTGGCAATGTTATCACCTAGAACCACTTGTACATGTGCAGGGAGAGAGACAGACTATTACTTGCCTGTCCCCACAGCAAACTCTATCTATAAACCCAAATACTATGACTTGCCATCAAACTGCCTGTCCCCACATTGAACTGTGACAATTTTTCATATATTTTCCCTGGTGTCTAGTGGTACCACCCACCCTCCAATTGTCATCCCCATAATATTTATTTTCCTGGTGTCTAGTGGCACACCCCACCCTCTGATTCCCTGCCACATAAATAATTTATGTATCCCTGGTATCTAGTGGTGCCCTCCACCCTCTCATGCTTGACCCTGTAACACTGCACTTTATCTCTGGTCTCTAGTGGCACCCCCACCTTCTGATGGCCGTCCCCCTTGGTATTTATGCTTGCCCTGTGTCTAGTGGGGCCCTCCCAGCCTCCAATGTCCCTTGGAGCCTGAAAAGAACATCTCTGAAGAACATTGCTAAACATCTCCTTTAAATTAGCAATGACATGCATAAGGCTGAAACTGATCTATATAACGTGGGAATGTAGACTAGCAATTTTTGCACTAACCACTAAGCCACCTAACTACACTTTCTAATTGTTGTGATACACACAAACACTGACTAATACATTTACACATATATGCATACGTATTCCAGTGTAACATAGCAGTGCACTGTCTACACACACAGAGCATTGCCACACACACATTAACATACATGCACTGTCTTATATGGCATTTATTTACTTATATATCTAACCATAACTTTTATTGTATTTAGGATGAGCACTGTGACACACTAACACACATGCACTGCTTCATTTATGTGTCATCAATTCAATACGACCATAACAAAATATGACTGACAAACTTTGCTGACAATTGCAGACCGGGAGCTATTATACAAGACAGAGAGGATGTTAACTTACTCCAGATAGCATTAGAATATATTCAGGACTGGACCTACAAATACAAACTATACTTAAATCAGGACAAGTGCACAGTGATGCACATGGGGAAAAACAACCCAGCACACTCTTATACTTTAAATAATAATAAACTCAAAAGGACAACTCAGGAAAAGGACTGTGGGCTAATTATCACACAAGATTTTAAATTCAAAACACATTACAGGAACATAGTCCAGAAGGGAAATAGTGTATTAAATAATATTTTCAGGCACATAGAAAGTAGGGAAAGGGAGGAGATGGTTCCTCTGTATACGTCCCTGGTGAGGCCCATCCTGGAGTACAGAGCTCAAGTATGGTCTCCATATAAGAAGGAAGAAATTGCAGTGATACAGAGGGTGCAAAAAAGAGCAACAAGATCTGTAAACCAACTCAGGGTCAAGGATTATGATAACAGATTGAGAGACTTAGATCGATATTAATTATACTATAGAAGGACTAAAGGTAATCTGTTTTTAGTGCTTATAAAATGGGCTCAAGAAATTCTGTAACCTGATTGGCTACAACATCTTCTGAGCCGTGTCCTTATCAGAAGATATTGTGGCCAACCAGCACTACCCTTGACTCCTGAGCCCTACTACAGCAGCAAATCAGTGAGCTGTGCCAACTCTAAACAAAAACACAGGCTGGCACAGCTCATATTGGGGAAACAGCAGCCTCTCTTAATAAAATCAGTCTTATGCTGCATGCTGCACCCCCCCCCATAACCAAGCTCAAAGTACACAGAATCACTATAAGTAATGAAGAAAACAAATGTTATTCTCTGCTCCATGATGCTAAAAAAAAACCCTGTTGCTTCAAGTCTCCACAGTCTCAACAGCCTGCCGCGATCCACTGAGCACCCACATGCTGCAAACAAAATGGCTTTCCTATCTCCCACTCGAACATCCCCCTTCCACCAGCAACCAAAGTTAGACCTCTGTTTCAAATGGCAAGCTGAAGATCAAAGATCTGACTTCTGTTTCATCCCCGGTCATGACAGACTGGCAGAAACAGAACCATAATATATATATAAAAAAGAAACAAACCTGCAGTTCATGCCATGCGCGTGATATCCACATATCAGTCCTCACAGAGCTGCTCGTTAATGGTCACAGCTTTCTTTCTACCAAGTGCAGCCCCCCCATTCCATACGACCCTAAAGAAAGGCATTAAAATAAAATTAAAAAATCTCAAAACCCACCAGTAGTTACAGTTTTAAAACTGTAAAAAAATGGAAACCGCTCCATACGGTGGCTGCAAAGGGACATGCATGCTGTCAGTGAAGAGGCAAGGAAAAATCAAAATTGCAACATAAAACAAAATGCACAAAAACCTTGTTGTGGGGGGGGAGAAGAGCTTACATATACTGTATCCTATTTTTATACTTTTCTACCTTGAATACATAGGAAAAGCTTTGCAGCGGACTAGTTTTTTACAACAGTATGTCACCTAGTGAAACCTACATTTTAATATATCTCACTTTCTTTTTTTTTCAAATAATTACTTTGGGCCCATTTTACATGTGCAATAACACACTCCAAGGTGAGGGTTATCTCCTGATAAGAGCACACCCAGGTGCATAAGGCACTCAGTGCAAGTGCCTCATACACTTGAGCATGCTCTTATCAGGAGATAACCCACACCTCGTTGTGTGTTATTGCTTGCATAAAGCATGGTCAGACAATGACCTGTGGGATAACCTAGAGCTGGAAATTAAGGATCATGCCTCCAATACCTGCATGCATCCCCTCCGACTTAACTGTAGAAGGTGCAAATTAGTAAAAAGTCAAATGTGGCTTAGCCAAAGAGTGATACAGGTGTGGAACAGGCCCCCCCTTGAGGTGGTAGCAAGCACATCTATGTACCAATTTAAGACTAATTTAGACAGATTCTTCAGGGAATCAGGGAACCTTTTTTGACAAAAGTAAGCATCATAGATGAAAGTCTAGTTAAGCTCTAAAACTACATATGATACCTGTGATATTCTGAACAGTGCACATAACTACAATATAGCATTACAGCCATATGCAAACTGAGTAGGAAAAAGTTAATGTACATGGAAAGGGTTAACAGAGTGTCACACCAGTGTGTACACACACACACACACACACACACACACACATACACTGTCTACACACACAGAGCATTGCCACACAGACACACACTAACATGCATGCACTGCTTCATGCCCTGAACAGTGCACAGTACTACAATACATCATTACAGCCATTTGTAAACTGACTAGGAAAAAGTTAATGTACCAGGAAAGGGTTAACAGAGTGTCACACAGGCAGGCATGCACACACACACACACACACACACACACACACACACACACACACACACACATTCTGTTGATCAGAGGCATTTCCTAAAAGCCACTGAAATCTGAACCTCCTTCCCCAATCTCAATTATAGCTTATGACTGGGAAAAACATGTTTATGAGCTATGAACCTTGAAAGAGAATACTAACAAGACTGAAGCTATTAACCGTTTTATCACACAAAATAGTGTGGTGCAACACTGCTAAGCTGAACGAATGCAGCAGAATGATTAAATTAGCAGTAGCAGAGTAATTGCGCATCACCTATAATTTTGTCTAGTCATTTTGGAATTTGAAGAGCTTCATTTTTCTACTGTGATAGAAAGACGTTTGCAGAGCTCCGATCTGCAACCATAAAAAGGAGCATTTTGGGGAAAAATTACAATATGTATAGGTGGTTGTTGCTTAGTATTTTATTCACTGGAAAGCAAAATGAAACAACCAAATACTTTAATGACTGACAAATTGCATATTTGCATTTTACTGATCATATTTCTTAAAGCTACTGTATAATGCCATCCCTTGCAAACTAGCTCTCACACTGACCTGTCATCAGACTATTTTGTGGTCTTTGCCAGTTGGTAAGAAATACTTCTTTCAATAGAGTTGATAAATTAATTGCAGTATAACTTTTTTTATTAAGTGTAAGTTAGATTAAAACCTGCTCAGTGTAATTTCACGTTTTCTTTAAAAAATTGTTTCAGTGCTCAAGAATGAACACTGATATTGCCTGTGCTACAAGAAAAAAAGAGATGAGACAAGATGTAAGTGGTACTCTTGCAGCAACTAATAAAGAACGTGTGTATCAGTTAGATAAATTTTTGTCCATAGCAGGAACATTTTATTTTGACTACAGCTAATTTCCAGTTATAGCTATCATACAAGTAAAAGAAAGTACTTTGTTGAAGCAACACTGTAAAATTATATTTAAAAGAATTTTTAAAGTAATGCTGATTATGCTCTGATATACAGTAGCGGAAAAAAGAAGGGGATTCTCCATTTTGCCATTTACTACACATCTATCAATGGTGTCTCTAGAAGAAGTGAATTTCTGAAATATTTAAATCTGTTGAAGACTCACATTTAAAGCTCCACATCCCGTACCCATTTAGTTTGGTTTCAAACAATTCTTTTGATGTTTTAGGAACTATGGTAGTTATTTCTACTTTCAGTGCACTGAGTGTTAATTTTAATGTGTATCAGCCTATCAGATGGCATGGTAGGCTGTACGTCTGTGTTAGTGCATTGCAATTAGATTACGGCATTATTCAGCAGTTTATAAATGAAAGGCATGCAGCAGCTCTTCTATGCTGTAAATTATTTTGTATTTATTTAGTTAAATATCTCATGCCCCCTTGAAAATAAGAAAAAACAAAGGTCCCTGCAACCTCTGGATAACGCTAGACCTGCTGCTTCATTAGTGCTCAAGACCAACTCTGGCTGAAGACACGAGCACATGGTACAACTGCCAATATTCAGCAATATAAAAATGCTAGAAATGAGTGTACAAAGGCTATCCGCCTTGCCAAATGCTCGTACTATAAAGAAGCCCTCTCCAACTCCTGGAGCTGCAGCAAGTCTTTCTGAGCCAACCTCAGTGACATAACTGGCAAGGACCCTAAAACAGCCGCCGCCATACTCCCGGTCGATGATGTACCCTCCGTGGAAGCACTTCAAATAGCAAATGCTCTAAATAATGCTTTCACAAACCTAAGTGGAGTACTCCCAGCAGACTACCTCAATCCCCCTGCCCAGAGAGACCCTAAAGTTGAACAATCCCAGCCGGGAACTATCCACAATTTCACTTCAAAGAAGTTATCACTGCCAAGGCTAGAAAATACCTGGAGATAGTATTAGGAAAAACAAGGCACAGCTGAGACACCCTGGAGATTACATTTGTTGCACTGGCACTTGAGGAAGTCCTAGACCCCCTGACCTCTATAATCAACCTGTTCCTCCCCCACTCTTAATTCCTTCAACTTTGGAAATCAGCTATCATAATGCTAGTCAGCAAAAGTGGTGACCGGGCTCTACAGAACAACTATAGACTGATCTCCATACTTCCAACACTCTCTAAAGCACTTGAACTGATTATGGCAGATCAGCTCATGGAATACCTGGACCTGCATCAATTCCTATGCCGGAACAGCATGGATTCTGAGCAGGGCACAGCACCATCACAGCCCTGATGGAATTCACTGGATATATACACCATGCCCTGAATCAAGGACAGCTATTTTGGGCTACATTCATTGGCTTATCAAAAACTTTTGATATGGTTCACCACACACTCCTCCTCGAACAGCTAGCCGGCACTCGTCTCTCTCCTGATATAGTTCTATGTTTCAACAGCTATCTTAGCAATCACTCACAGTGGGTCAAGATTGGGGAAGTTGTCTCTGATAGCAGACCAATCCACTCGGGAGTCCTCCAGGTGTCAATACTGGGGCTCCTCATATTCAGTATCTTTCTAAATAAACTTCTGGGCTCAAGCACCAGTCACATGTTATTGTACACTGATGACGCATTTATTTTCACCTGCAACTCCAACCCTGAGCTACTACAAACTGACCTCCAACAAGGATTCACCGCTGCTGAAACATGGTTTAAGGAGCACAGACTTGTCCTTAACTATAAGGAAACAAAGACTATGATCTACTCTAGCACCGTTAGCAAACCTAAGATGTTCCCTCTTTCCATCTTGAACAACGGTGGCAATGTGCTGGACCTTGTGCAGCACTTCAAGTACCTGGGAATCACAGTTGAATCCACCCTGTCCTATGCCCAGCACATACATAATACAGCTAAGGCCATCAACTCCAGAATTGGGATACTCTACTGCCACAAGCACAGCCTTACATATGAAGCAGTAAACTTGGCCATCACCAGCTCAGTTGTCACCATCATTGACTATGGCCTGGCTGTATACAGATCAGCAACAGACTGCTCTCCATTACATCTCCCTAGCCCTAAATAAGGCCTGATGACTGCTCACAGGTGCTGCAAGACTCACACACACCTGTGAGCCCTATGCCTGGGCAAGGTGGCTCCAACTGAAGAACAGAATTAAGTACCAAACCTGCCTACTGATCAAAAAATTCACATTAAATCTGATGCCACTAGAAGTCCAGAACCTGCTCACATGCCATGTGCATGCCAGACTGACCAGAAGCACCCACAGACAAATATTCAGTGAACCATGATGCCACACTGCACAGGCTCAGTGTGCATTCTACTAACATGCACCACACTGGACCAATGCCCTACCATCTGCCCTCTCCAGTATCACAACCATTGGTGCATTCAAGCATAAACTCAGGCTGCACCTGGCCACTGAAGAAAACTGTGCCTGCTTTATCCAACCTTAATGGCACACACAATTTCCTTATGACTGGGCCACCCAAAACTGCAGCACTTAGTGGTACCTCTAGTCCCAATGGGAACCTCCCTACCCAGCACTCCAATGGCTCCCCCTGTCTGCCCACATCCCCTCCAAACAGGGCACCCCCAACTCTCTCCCCCTCACCCCAACTATGTTCAGCTTTGTCTGTTATCTTCACCATCTCTAATCTCCCCTACATCTGTTCTAACCCACTTATGTGGCATACATTGTACAATGCCTTAGCTGTGATTGTGATACTCACTGATTCTTTTCGCCCCATGTGTGTCTAACTCACTGATGCAGGCATCCATTGTACAATGCCATAGATGTGTTTAAATGTGTAAACCACTTGCAAATAACTGTACTTTTACTGCAAATGAATTGTTTTTATTTAGCACCATGACTATTAATGCACTGTTTTGTATCTACTCTATATTATGTAAACTGATGTGGAACCTACAAAAAAGCTTCTGCTCACAGGTGTTTCTCAATGACCTCAATAAATAAATAAAATAAAAAAAATATATATCTAGCTAAATATCAGTGAACAGTGGCTCATTAAACTTATGTTCTGACAGACAATGCCAGCAAATTTGCATTATAAACATTACATGAAACTTACATGACAACAGGATCACAGTCCTCTGGACCCTCATCTGCTCTGGCTGCTTGTCTACATTTGACATCACAATAATCTGCTTATAGCAAAGCAATATGTTGCTGTGTAAACAGTTATGATTTTATAAACAGAGAATTATGATGTCAGGTGTAGATAAGCTTACAGAGCAGATAAGGTCTTGGGAACAGGGATTTTGCTTTCCTGTTAAAGTGCATAGTCATTAAGAAAATGGGAAGCTAGACATGGAAAATACGCAGGCTGTATACTGGAATGTGTATAAATATTACTTTTTTTTCAAATCATCCTAGAGATATGCAGATTATGTGCTGGAATGTGTATAAATGTTATATTGTTCACATTGTCCCTTGAAATGTCTGTGGCTCCTGAAGTAAACAACACTTCAATATTTCAGCCCCTTCTATTTGTTACCATTAATTTCTGTATATTGGGGGAGGCAGGTGTATAGGGAATTTGACAAGGAAGAGGGAATAGAAGAAATTTTGGTCCGGCGGTTATAGTACTGTGCGAAGGAACAGATCTGAGATGTTTGTGTTGCTGCAAGCAGATTAGTTGCCCTACATGTGCTTCAGTTGTAAATATGGGTTAAAGTATTGCCCCATTAAAATGTTATGGTGCATCTCATTTGGGCTGTTCTTGAGAAATCAATTGTCAGAACAAACTGAAATAACTGTAGTTTCATGGGCAGCCATGCATTCAGTTCATCAGCCTGTTCAGGTTCAGTCAGATGAATAGCTTTCCTTTGGTCTGAAATTCTGGCAGTAGTGAGGGATAGTTGGGTCTTCATGCTTGTATAGTTTCCCAGCTGCATGTTCATTGTAGTAGCAGTAGTGGTAGTACAGTGGAGCCCACTTATAAGAACACTCACATTTCCAGAACAAAATGTTCTTATATACAGGCTGTTACTATAAGCAGGCTAGCATACTCGTTACTGTTGGTCAATAGATGAGGCTCTTCGCTAAGGGAAAAAGACACTGGAAAGTATTGTGTGTAGTTTAAGAAAGTTTTACTGCATTTAAAAAAATATTGTACCAAAGCAAAATGTAGTTTCACTTAAAAAACAATGAGAATCAGGAAAATCATCACTGCGACTTCAAACTAAAAAAGACAGTTATTGTTCATTGCTTGCTGTATGATATAGAGATTTCATCTCGGTAAGAATCCAAAGCATGGAACACTGTTTAATCACCTGATTTCAGAATGTAGAGCTGTGGTGTGTCCATACATGATGTAACTTCTCTAACAGATAGTGGCTCCAGGGTATACCCCCCATACAGCGACACTTTTGCAGCAACATACTTCAATACTGACAACAGTGACATGTCACTGAAGAAGTCCACCCGGGATCCAGCAACACATTCCTCCATCCTGCACCCCCTCCTGAAACCAACTCTGACTCAGAGTTGGAATCTAAAAGTACATAGAAACATAGAAACTTGGAAGTTGATGGCAGATAAGGACCGCAAGACCCATCCAGTCTGCCCATTTCTTTTTCTACCTTATGAATGTGCCATAGGCTTTTGCTCTATCAATGGCCTATCTATTCATACTCATCTGTATTGCTCTCTGATGCCTATCCCATGCCTGTTTGAAGCCCTGCACTGTATTCATATCCACCACTTCATGAGGTAGGCTGTTCCATACATCCACCACCCTTTCTGTGAAAAAGAACTTTCTCACATTACCCGTTAATCGGCCTCCCTCTAATCTCATGCTGTGTCCTCTTGTCCTGCTATTTTTCTTATATTGAAACATGTTAGACTCGTTCACCTTGTTAATGCCCTTAAGGTGTTTGACTGTTTCAATCATATCACCTCTCTCCCTCCTTTGCTCTAGGGTATACATACTGAGTTCAGTTAATCTGTCCTCATATGTTTTCTGATGCAGTCCATGCACCATTTTGGTTGCCTTTCTCTGGACTGCCTCAATTTAGTTAATGTCCTTGTGAAGATGTGGCCTCCAGTACTGCATGCAGTACTCCAGATGGGGCATAACTAGTGTCTTGTAAAGCAGGATTATTTCCTCCCTTGTCTGACTTGTAATACACCTGCTCATACACCCCAACATCTCTCTAGCCTTACCTACTGCTTTAGAGGTCTGCTTGGATGATTTCAGGTCATCGGTGATGATGACGCCCAAGTCTCTTTCTTCCCTTGTGACTGCCAACATCTCTCCTCCCAGCCTATAGGTGGCTTCAGGGTTTCTCTTCCCTATGTGCATGATCTTGCACTTCTTTACCTTAAACTCCAGTTGCCACTCTTCTGACCATTTTGCTAGTTTATCCAGATCTCTTCTCATTCTGCCCACACCATCCGGATCATCTACTCTGCTGCAGATCTTGGTGTCATCTGCAAACAGACAAGCCTTACCCTCCAGTCCATCTGTAATGCCACTGATGAAGATATTGAAGAGGACTGGCCCCAGGACTGATCCCTGAGGTACCCCACTTGTGACTTGCATCTCATCTGACTGCATAACGTTTACCACCACTCTCTGTTTTCTGCCCTTCAACCAGTTTGCCACCTAGTTGACCAACGTCTGACCCACCCTGAGACTACCCAGCTTATTAAACAATCTTCTATGTGGAACAATATCGAAAGCTTTGCTGAAGTCAAGGTAGGCAACATCAACTGCTCCCCCTCAGTCCACCACTCTGGTTACCCAGTCAAAGAAATCTATGAGATTAGTTTGACAGGACCTTCCTTTTGTAAACCCATGCTGTCTTGGATCCTGTGCTCCTATGGATTCCAGGTGTTGCACTGTCCTTTCCTTAAGGAGTGTCTCCATAATCTTGCCCTGCTGAGGTAAGACTGACTGGTCTGTAGTTCCCTGCCTCCTCCCTGCTACCACTCTTGTGGAGCGGGATCACATGAGCCCTTCTCCAGTTTTCTGGGACCTCTCCTGTGCTCAGAGATTCACTAAACAGTTCTGATAATGGCTCTGCTAGTTCCACCCTTAGCTCCTTAAGTACCCTGGGGTGTATGCCATTAGGTCCCATTACCTTGTCCACCCTGAGCTTATTGAGCTCTTGTAGGACCCTTTCTTTTGTAAGGGACTAGTGCACACCTCCCTCCCCCCTGTGTCCATGGTGGAGAGCTGTGGGACCTGCCCTACCTTCTCTTCAGTAAATATTGAGCAGAAGTATCTATTTAGAATAGATGCTTTTACATGGTCCTCCTCCTCCTCCTCCTCACATGCCCCCTTATCCCCTTTGATCTTAGCAATACCCTCTCTGGACTTTCTCCTTTCACTAATGCATCTATAGCAAGTCTTGTCACCTTCTTTTACTGTTTGTGCTAGTGTTTCCTTGGTTTGGGCCTTTGCCTGCCTTACTGCCTTCCCTGCTTCCCTTAGGGCGGTTTGGTATGCCTCCCTATCTTCATCCTGCTGCGTTCCCTTATATTTCCTGAAGGCCAGCCTTTTGGCTCTGACCTTTTCTGCTACTGTGTTTGAGAACCAAAGTGGTTTCCTTCTTCTTTTGCACTTCCTTTTCTCACTAACACAATGGGATGTTGCTTCAAGTACTGCATCTTTAATGCTTGCCCACTTTGCCTGTACCCCCTCACCTGTATTTCTTTTTGCCAGGGCTAGCTTAACTCTGTTGGCCAGCTTATCAAAGTCAGCTCCTCTGAAGTCCCATATTTTTGCCTTGGAATGGGATGATGTTGTTCTAGTGGCCAAATTGAACCATACCATGTGATGGTCACTGGCCCCCAGGTGACCTTCTACCTGGAGATCTGTGATCCTTTCCCTGTTAGTCAGTACTAGATCTAGGATAGCCCTGTCTCTTTTGGGTTGTTGTACCAGTTGTTTGAGGCCCTCCCCCTGCAGGGAATCCACCATGTGTCTAGTTCTGGCAGATGTCCCTGCTGACATTGACCAATCTGTATCTGGCATGTTGAAGTCTCCCATTATCAGAACCTCCCTTTAGCTGTCATGTTTTGTATATCTTCTAACAGTAACATGTATATGTCCTCCCCCTGGTCTGGAGGTCTGTACACAACCCCAGTTTGTATGGCTGTCCCATTTCCTGTTTCCTGGGTGACCCACAGTTCTTTTGGCTCCTTATGTGTATTCTGAATTTCTGTGGCTTTGATATTTTCATTGACATAAAGGGCCACTCCACCCCCCCCCCCATTTTGCACCTCGGTCTCTTCTGAACAGTACATAGCCAGGTACTGAAGTCTCCCAAGTGTGGTTAGTGGTAAACCATGTCTCACTAATGGCTACTGTGTCCAGTTTAGCCTCTGTCATTATTGCCTGCAGGTCTGGGATCTTGTTTCCCAGACTGCGAGCATTTGTGTACATGATTTTCCATTGGTTAGATTTCGGTGTGTTAGTTGTCGGGTGAGGTTTGGCATTTCCCCTGTGCATCATATTGGGAGTCTGACCTTTTTCTTTACCTGGTGATGCAAATGAACTACAAACATGCTGAACTCCTGTTTGACAACTAGCTGAGGGGGGAGGGGTGTTCTTCCCATTCAACGTTTTGGGTGCTGCACCCCTCTCCCAATTTGCTAGTTTAAATATTCTGCAAAGACATCAAACTTCTGCCCCAATACACTGACTCCCTCCTTAGTCAGATGCAGTCCATCAAATTTAAAGAACTTTCGCTCCCAAAACTGTTTCCAGTTCCCTATAAATTTGTGTCCTTTTTCCTGGCACCAGCCCTTGAGCCACATATTTAGCTCCCCTATCTCCCCTTCTCTGACCTTCTGTTCATCTGTCCCTCTCTCCCAGACTGGCAGGATCTCAGAGAAGGAGATGCTGGATGAAATGGATGATAGTTTGTCACCCAGCCTGTTTAGGTGTTCCTTGGTCTCCACAACTGACCGGCTGGCGAGATCATTAGTCCCTATGTGTACCAGGGCATCAATGTTTTCTCCTGCTTCCTGAACAATTTTAGCAATGCAGTCAGTGTCTGTCCACGCTGATGTACCTGGAAGACGTCTGACCATTACCCCTGGCTGGAGATACATATCAACTCTCCTAATCATGGAGTCTCATATGATCAGAAATTTTTGGGATTTCCTTTTTGCCTTTTTTGTTTTGGTTCCTGTTTTGGGTGCATTTTGTTGTGCTAGCTTCTGTGCTGCAGTGTCCTGCTCTGCAGTGTCCTCTGCCCTTTTGTTTGATTTCGCAGATAGAGACAGATGCCTGTTTGTAGTTTTTTATATGGTTTGTGGAGGTGATATGTTGGATAGCACTGAGTGATGGGGCACCCAATTTGCCCCTCCTAACCACCTGCCAACCATCTGGACCAACTACCCTCTGCAAACGAGGTGCTTCTGTTGGATGTTGGGGAAATGGCAGGTGGTTATTATATTACATTTCCCCTTGAATATGCAATTTGAGGTGCACAATCTCTGCCCATGCTGCCTGGAACTGAGATCTTAGATCTCCAATGGCCCAACATGTACAACAGTGTCCTAAATCCTGTAAAACTGCCCTTCTGAAAAGTTTTCCACAGTACCTGCAGTTAATGATATCCATTCCTGGAAAGTTGCTGGGTTTATAACCTGGTCAGAGTAATTAGAAGGAAGAAAATGAAAGCAAAAAGTTTGATTTTGTGTTTTGTTTGTTTTTGTATAATTTGTTAGAACAAATTAAATTACTAGTGCCCCTGTAAATGAGGTCATTGTATGGATACCCCTCTGATCCACCCCTTTCTGCTTTGCTACAGAAAATGTCATGACTGTGCTACCCTATAAAAGGAGTGTAGTGTGGGGTGGTTGGGGATGGGGGTGGGTGGTGGGCCCTTCCCCTGCTGAAAAAGAAGAACCACGGATGAAAGAAACAAGGAGATAAGAGCCAAAACAAGGAGGTAAGAGCAGAAACAATCAGCCAGCAACAAATACAGTAGCCCTGAAAGCTTATCCTAATGACAGATAAAACTGTGTAATCTGTAAAGCACCACCTGTAATAATTTCACAGAAGATATACCCTGTAAGAAACACTTTGCTACAGAGAAAAATAAAGCAGTAACAGAAGACATATCTTGCAAAAGACAATTTGAATTAGAAGATTACAGGGGGTGTGGGGGCAGATCCCCCCAAGTGGGGGGTTCGAAGGTGAAGCCTCCCAAAGAAAAAACACAGTCCAGTGTTCGCGGCTCCTTGCCAACTACATATCATGGGCGACATGGAGCCTGGTGCTGTGATGCCGGTCAATGAATTAGTTGTCAAACTGGCATCATAGAGCTGTGGCTCCAAAGGCTTCACGGTCGCTCTTCATCCTCACTTTGTAAAATGCTCTATTATGTTGATGTTCTGCTTCAGCGTGAGGGTTGTATATCTATGTTTCTCCATCATTGGGGCTCGCGAGATGTGTGAGTTTGTGAAAACTATCAGCCTTTTATGTGTTTAAGCCTATGTTGGAATGTAGTCTGAACAGGCAGGAATGGAGTCTGTGTGTGATTAATGAGGTAATTAATGAGGTGCAAAGTGGATGACAATAAATGCTCAGCTTAGAGGTTGGACTGAAGCTGTCAGAAAATCAGGAAGTAACCACTCAAGTCCCAGAAAAGTTTTTTTTATAAATGGGTTGAATGTGATTATGAATGGACTTACTTCCCATATGATACAATGGGACAAATTAGGGAATTTTGAAAAATCTGATTAAAAATGGGATGTTCTAGTAAGTGATCTTCTTATAAGTGGGCTTCACTGTAGTAGTAGTCATTTTGCCTGGTATATTGTGATATGCTGGTATTCTCAACATACCTGTGGAAGGCCTTTTTTATTACTACTCTATTTCTTGAAGCTAGTTTGCTCTTCAAGAACAATAAAATGTTAAACATGCAATTACATTTAAAACATTTTTATGACTGCATTTAAAGATAGACTATACTGTAGTGAATATTTCAGGAATGTCACAAATTTCCACTTAAAATTTGCAAAGAAAATAGTTAATAAACCCATAACTCTAAACAAATGATTAGGATCCAGACAGCAACCACACTTACATTTAGTTTGTAATCAAAATGCACCACAATAGAGAGGAAATGGTAAACTTCCAATTAAGTCTGAAGGAGAAGCCCATGAAGGGGAATTTCATTTTGCTGGAACACAATCCATACTTACTCAAGGCCTCCAGAACTAAACCTATTAAGTGTTACAAGAATTTTGAGTTGGTTTTATGCTGTGCAAGTGTACCCAAAATCTTTGTTTCTATTGGGCTTGCTGTGGAGGTGATTACCAAATGTTATTGTATGGGACTGGGTCATGGGAGTGACTTTCTACAAAAAATGGCAGACTTTATGGTCAACCAGTTATTGAATGCTTCCAGACTGCATGTGCTGATGAATATTAGTGCTTCGGTCAATGATCAAGATATGCAAAGTCAGGAAAACTTTGCTGAGGGAGAACTTCACAAAGTTTTCTGACATTGTGAATCACTTCATGAAGTCTTCATCTGGTGAAGTGCCAAACTTCACACTTTGAATATTTTTCACAAGGTGCAGGGACACTTTAATGCAAACAGTTACTTAGGTACTTAGGCAACCAAGGGTGGAAATGCACCATAAGTGCTTCTAGTCCACCCCACTATCAGTGGTCAATCAATTATGACCCAATTATACATTTCTGCCTCATGTTGTTTTTTAAAACTGTACAATGTTGGTGAATTGACAATTGATTGCGATAATTGATTCAATACTTTATCACTCTATTTGTAAAGAATGAACCTCTTTTAATAGTCCTAAATGGTTTCTGAAACAACTGTTTGTGGTGAGACTTGATATTATATTCAGATTTCTTAGATACAAAGCCAAGTTCATGCATAAAATACTGTACGTGTTCTTGAAGTGATTATAAAAAAGAATTAAATCCCCCCTGAAAAGTCTTCTCTGTAAGCTATGCAGACCTAACCTTGTTAATGTAGTGTTGTAAGGCAAGAATTCACAGCCACTGATGATTTTGGTAGTGTCTCAGTACATTTTCGACTGTATTAATGTCTGCTTTATGATAGTGGGATCAGATTTGGGAGCAGTAATCTAGGTATGGGAAAGTGAAAGTGACCTGCACAATAGCAATATAACTGAACTGTTCCTGCTTATAAAATTGTGATTTATGCATCCCAAAATCTTCTGTGCTTTTGCTGACACTGATGAACAATGTGAACTAAATTATAAATTATTTTGGATTGTCACACCCAGGTCTCTCTCTTCTGTAACAGATCTTAATTCTACACCACTAAGTCTGTATGATGATCTAAAATTTCTGCTACTCATTTGAATAACTACACACTTAGTGGGATTGAACATCAATATCCCATTTCATGGCCACTGCAACAACTATATCTAAGTCAGTCTGGATCCTACTGGTTTCAACAATGTTGTTGGCTTTGCTCCCATCTTGCTGTCATCCACAGACTTATTAACTATACTACGTATGTCTTGATGCATGTCTCCAACATAAATGTTAAATAACAGGGGGCCCAACACTGAGCCCTGAGGGACACCACTCGTCACTTTACTGGATCTGATATAGAACTATCGACCATAACCCTTTGGGTTCTGTCCTTTTAACAATCACCTATCCATCTAACCACACTATCATCAATTTTCAGATTATGTAATATAAGTATTAGTTTGTGATGTGGTACCCTATCAAATGCTTTACTCAAATCAATATAAATGACATCACAGAGAACACTGTGGTCTAGAAGGTCATTTAGAGGATCATAAAAGGAAATAAGGTTGGTCACACAGGATCGGCCTCTTGTGAAGCCACATTGAGTCTTGTCATATAAGCTATGACTGTTAACTTTCTCCAGCCCTAAGATAGGTTTACAAACCTAAAGCAGTTTACTCTGTACTCTTTCTGGCCTACACTGCTTCAGATAAAGTAGAGATTACTCCTCATAGCTTCATAGTCTTAAAGGTTTGCCATCCCTGACTATCTGCTGAATTGATTTGTGCCACTGTCTTATACTCAGCTTTTACTGTTAGTTTAATTAATGGTCATCATTTTTTTTATCTATGGATAACTGTAGTTATATTCTCTGTTTCAACCTCCCAGTTGATATTTTCCATTACAACATGGGAGGTTGTAATCAGTACCTGTCAATCAAGCTCTGCTCCAAAACCTCATTAGACTTTGTCCACGTTTGGGTGGGCCAAATATCTCAACTAACATGGTGGCCCCATTCCTTGGCTTTGTTCTTCTGTAACCGAGCATCCGCTGGCATCCCTCAATTCACAAATGAAGACAGGTACCATTTTACATATTTTTTAATACACCCTCTTTCTTCCTGCCTTCACAACTGTAACAATTGATCTTGTTGTTCCCTATGAGGAGGACTTCCACACACAACAACTCCATTGGCAAAGGACTGCAACCCCGGACTGCAACTTGCTACAGTACTTAAATTAAATCATTGCTGACCCACTGTAAAAAACAAGGTATCGCGGAAATCAACAACAACAAAAAAAAGAATGCCTCAACTGTAAGGCAGTGACAGGCAATATGTGAGAGTGTGTGTGTGTGTGTGTGTGTGTGTGTCTGTGTCTTCGTCTCACAGAAATGCTGCACTAAGTCAAGTGTGCTCAAAGAAAAAAATGATTACCATTAATTAAATAAAATAACACATAGGTTAGTGTGTGTAAAACCAGAATTTTACACACACCCTTGGTATGGGATGCTTTTATAACCCCCCCCACCGGGCTTCACCTGCGGGATTTATGTAGCATCCCACACCTCGGGTGTGTGTAAAAGTCTGGTTATGCACACACACACACACACATGTATTATTCTATATATTATTAACTTCTTTTACCAAAACTGTATGGGTAAACTGTCATAGTGGCAACTGAATTTGAGTGACTTGAATATGAGTGACTCAATTTCAGCACCTGTTATGTGGGCTACCCTGCAGGGGTAGTGATGGGCGAAGAACATGGTGAGGGGAAGAATGGAAGGGAGACTGGAAGAGGAGGGAAGGTATGTACGGGGTAGTGTGGCAGTAGGCTGCTGAGCTGGCACCGTGGTGGAGTGGTGAGGGTGGGTGGCTGGCTACAGTAGGGAGGGTGTAGGGTTCAGGGCTTGGGAGGGACATAGTATTTTGGAGTTATTTTTCCAGTAGCTTTTTTTTTCAAGTTTCTCCCCCTCCCAAAATACCCCCGCTGGAGTTAGTAATCCTTTGTAAGGGTGCGTGAGGGGAAAGCCCCCTGTAGAACAACATTTTCCATGTTCTCTGGTGTTTCCTCGCTGGGAGTGTACATCACCTTTTTGTTTTTATGGCAATGTACACTTTCCATAACAACGATCACTATTCTGTGATTGGCATTATTACATGGGACCAACTGTACAGTATGTACAGAACAATAATTTTGTACTTGCTGCATTTTAATCCCTACCACTGTAACCCTTAGTATTTTGTTTTCTGTCCTAGTTATGGTGTATGTTTCTCTCATGTTTACTGTAACTGTCTTTACTCCCTGTAATTTGTACTCTCCTAGTCGTGCCTGGAAATAGGCAAGATTTTGTCTAGTGCACTATCCTAGTTAACAAACGCAAATAAATAAATAAGGTCTTCTGTATGCCCTTTTAGCAATTTTTTCCATTATTGTGCCCAGAATGGTGGTCATGCCAATCAGTCTATAATTGTTGATATCTTGCCTTAATCCTTTTTTTAAAAAGTGGGGTGATTAACTCTTCCTTCTAGTCTTTTGGCACTCTACCGGTAGATAGTGATGAGGGAAATATATCACTAATTGGCACAGAGATAATATGAGCTAATTTTTTAATAAGTGCAGGATGGATGTTATCAGCTTCTGGTGATTTATAAGGATCTATCCTAAATAATTATCTCAAGGCATTGTCCAGTGAGAACAATATAAGTGCCAGGTTCAAATTAGAACTAGTATTGTTCACTGATACCACAGTAGTTTGCTGTGCCACTAATTCACTGAATGATGTTGCAAAGAAATTAAATTTGGATGCTAACTCCTCAGGTTTATCTATTAAAGTACCATTTACATCTATCGGCCCTGTCACTGTTTTCATTCCCTTGAGGTAATTTATGTATCCAAAAAATCTCTTAGGATTTAGTTTATCATTTGCCATGGAGCATTCATGCTTCTGTTTACTTTTCTTGATCGCAGACCTAAAGGATTTCAAATGTTTTGTATTCTTCAAACTTTATTTTAGATTGGTGTTTTTTATATGCCCTACACAATTTTTTATTTTTATTTTCCTTTAAATCTCTTCTGTTAACCATTTAAACATAGAAACATAGACTTTGATGGCAGATAAGGACCGCTAGGCCCATCTAGTCTGCCCATTTCCCTACCTACAGGATAGGCCACAGATCCTAGTTAACTAACAGCCTATTTCTTCCTACCCCCCACAAGAATTGTCTTATGTCTGTCCCATGCATTCTTGAATTCTCCCACAGTTTTAGACCCCACAACCTCCTCAAGAAGGCTGTTACATGCATCCACTACCCTCTATGTGAAATAATACTTCCTCACATTGCCCCTGAACTGCCCTCCTTCTATCTTTAAATTGTGTCCCCTTGTTCTTGCAAGTCTCTTTTTCTGAAAATGCTACCTCTTGGACTTTGTTGATTCCACTGAGGTACTTAAAGTTTCTATCATGTCCCCCTCTCCTTCTTTCCTCAAGGGTATACATATTAAGCTCCTTTAGTCTCTCCTCATGCGGCTTCTCTTGCAGACCCTGCACCATTTTAGTTGCCCTCCTGACTGCCTCTATCCTGTCCATGTCCTTGCGGAGATGAGGTCCCAGAACTGACATAGTACTCCAGATGGGGTCTCACTAACTGTCTGTACAGAGGGATAACAACTTCCTGTTTTCTGCTGATGATGCCTCTCTCCTATACATCCCAGTATACCCCAGCCCTCCTACTGCCTTCTCACATTGCTTGCTAACCTTAAGGTCATCTGATATGATTACCCCAGGTCCCTTTCCTTTTTGTTGTTGTTACTACATCCCCACCCATTGTGTATTCTTCCCTGGGATCTTGTTTCCAGGTGCATTATTTTGCACTTCTTTGCATTGAATCCTAGCTGCCATACTTCTGACCATTCCTCCAACCTTGCCAAGTCCCTTTTCATCCTTTTCCGCCTCCTTGTGTATCAACCCTGTTGCAGATCTTTGTGTCATCTGCAAAAGGCATACTTTCCTTCCAGTCCCTCTACAATGTCACTGATGAAGACATTAAAAGGACTGGACCCAATACTGAACCCTCGCGTGCCCACTAGTAACCCCTTTCTTCAGAATGGACTCCATTTACAATTACCTTCTGTGTCCTGTTGTCCAGCCAATGTTTTACCCAGGCTACCACCCTGGGTCCCACTCCCAGGCTGGTTAATTTGACTATTAATCTTTTGTGTGGGACTGTGTTAAATGCCTTGCTAAAGTCTAGATAGGCCATGTCCACAGCCCCTCCCTGGTGTACTACTTTGGTCACCCAGTCAAAGAAATCTATTAGATTCGTCTCACATGACCTTCCCGCTGTGAACCCATGCTGCCTTGGGTCCTGTGCTCCACTGGCCTCTAGGTACTCAACTATTCTTTCCTTCAGAAGTGACTCCATCACTTTTCCTACCACAGAGGTCAGACTGACAGGTCTGTAGTTTCCTGCCTCTGTCTTGGACCCACTTTTGTGAAGGGGAATCACATCTGCCTTTCTCCAGTCCTCAGGTACCACACCATCCTCCCATGATTTATTAAAAAGAGTAGCCAGTGGTTTCACTAGTTCCTCCCTTAATTCTTTTAGAATTCTGGGGTGAATTCCATCAGGACCCATTGCTTTGTCCACCTTCAGTTTTAGGAGTTCTTGCAGAACCCTTTCTTCTGTGAAAGGACTGGGATCGACCCCCCTATCAAGAGTGCTTCTGTTAATTGGATTAGGCACTTCCCCCTACTCTTTTGTGAATACTGAGCAGAAATATTCATTCAGTATTCCTGCTTTTTCACTGTCTCCCTCTGCCCACCCACTGTTCATTCTATTCAGCCTCACTATCCCTCCCTTTGTCTTTCTACGCTCGCTGATGTACCTATAAAAGGTTTTATCCCCCTTCTTAACTGAGTTGGCTATCTTTTCCTCAGTTTGGGCCTTTGCTATTCTGACTTCCCTCCCTGCTTCCTTCTGCCTTAACTGGTACAGCTCTCTGTCCTGCTCCTTCTGTGTTTTCTTATACTTCCGGAATGCTATCTTTTTCTTCCTGACTTTCACAGCCACCTCTTTTGAGAACCATAGTGGCTTTTTCTTTCATTTTGATTTGTTTCATTTGCTTCACACAAAGGCTTGTTGCCTCTGTGATGAGCAGTTTTGATAATTCCCCATTGTTGCTCCACACCTCCTTCTAGCCTGTTTGCTAGTGCTTTTCTGAGGCACTCTCCCATCTTGCCAAAGTCAGCCCTCCTAAAGTCCAGTACCCTCACTTTTGTATGGCTTGACTCTGTAGCTGAGTTTAACGTGAACCACACTGTTTGATGGTCACTTGTCCCCAGATGGCAACCCACTTCTAGATCTGAGATCCTCTCACTGCCCCCATTTGAAAGTCACGAGGTCTAAGATTGCTCCCTCACAGTGGGTTCGAAACTAGCTGTCTAATGCCTGCCACCTGTAGGGCATCAAGAATGGCCCTGCTCTTGGATGTGGCTGCAGCAAATGTGTTCCAATTAACATCTGGCATATTCAGGTCTCCCATCAACAGTATCTCCCCTTTCTCTGCCATTCTAAGAATGCCTTCTATCATATCCTTGTCCATTCCTTCCCCCTGACATGGGGGTCTGTACACAACCCCTGTGCGGATTGTGGTGCCCTTTCCAGTCTCCAAGGTGACCCACAGTGCCTCCTCTCCTCCCTGTTTACTCTTTTGTTCAGTTGCTTTTATCCCTTCCTTTACATAGAGAGCTACTCCTCCCCCTCTTCTCCCCTGCCTGTCTCTCCTGTAGGTTATGTACCCTAGTATGTTAACATCCCAGTCATGGTTCTCTGTGTACCATGTTTCTGTGACTGCTTCATATCCAGGCATCCTCTTCCATTAAGGCCATCAGCTCAGGGAGCTTGTTGCCCAGACTACGGGCATTGGTACTCATTACCTCCATTTCCTGATGGCCTTACTCCCTTTGCCCCATCCCTGTCCTTCTTGCCTTTGTCACTTTCTTCATTTACTCCTGCCCTTCTCTCTATCGACACCTCTATGTTGGTGTTTGCTGCACTTACTACCGTGATTGTTTGGGGGGGGCTAGGATTTTCCTGCTCCTTTCCAGTGCCTCCCCCCTTGGCTAGTTTAAAAGCTTACCAATGAAGCATTTAAACCTATCACCTAGGATCCTGGTTCCCCTCCCGGACAGATGCAGCCCATCATGCCAGTATAGGCTTGCATCACTCCAGGTGGACCCCCAGTCCCCAATGAAGCCAAATCCCTGAGCTCCACACCAGTTTTTCAACTACTGATTGAATCCCATGGTGCGGAACACCCTAGCCTCTCCTATGCCATAGATGGGTAGCACCTCCGAGAAGGTTACCATGCATGCTACTTGACTAAGGCCCCTCCCCAATTCCACAAACTCTTCCTGCACTTCTCTAATCCCTTTCTTAGCCAGGTCATTTGTCCCTAGGTGGACAATGACATCCAGCTCCCTCCCCTGTGCAGATGCTCTGGCAATCCTGAGGATTCGCTTCCTGTCCCTGTAAGCCATGGTGCCAGGCAGGCACCTTACCTCCCTCTCCCCTTCCTCCCCCAGTTCTACCTTCCTAACAATGGAGTAACCCACCATGAGTTGTTTCCTTCCCCTGCAGGGTCCCCTGCCACCCTCCTGTGGGTCTCCTTTGTGGAGGTTCCCAGCATCCTCCTTGGTCTCCACTGTGGGTGCCTCCATAGAGGAACCACACTTTGCCAGAATGGCATAAGAATTGTGGAGAGGTACAATGGGAGGGATGTGCCTCTGTTCCACCAGCCTCACCCTCCCTGAGCCCACTGTGGTCCAACCGCTCCTCTTTCTTGGCAGCCTCTGAGGCAATGGCAGTGGCACTGGTGGTCCCTGGATGGAAGAGGAGGTCCCACAAATCCTGGCCAACTCAGCCTGGAGATGAGCAACCTCCTCCCTCAGCCCAGAGAGGTGCCTGCAGATGGGACAACACCACATCCTCCAGAACATCTCCCGGAAGACTGCTGCTCCACAGCCACTGCACTGCACCACTCCAATAATGTCTTATTTCTGGCCCCTTAACTGTTTGCAATCCTTACTCTTTCCTCTATTTTTTTTCTCTCTCTCTCCTTACTTTCTGCCTGTGTGCCCTTTAAGCTCCTAATTGTCCTGTTCTGAGACAAGAATATCCTATATTTCGCAGTAGACCACTTACTTGCTCAGAGGCAGACCTCCAGCAGCTAGAGGGGGCCGGAGAGCTACTCTTGCCCATCTAGGATGGTGGGTCCTTGGTGGTTCTGTGATCACTCACTTCCTGCCCCTAAACAGGAAGTTCCTGTTGTCAGTCAAATTCTGTGCCTATAAAAATAGAACTAGCTTGGGGTGGAGGAGAGGGAAGGAGGGCAATATAGTCCCAGCAGAGAAGTTCAGTCACACAGCAGTCCTTTCTCCTGGTGTCTTCTGCCAAGCTATTAGCAGAAACTTTATAAGGCAGTCTTTAAATGTAGCTTCCTTCTAGCTAAGTCACTCCCCCTACTTACCAGATCTTTCTACAAGTAATTTAAACCTCACAGCAGTTAAGTCCTTTCAGTCACCTGAGATTTACACCTAGATAACTCTTCAGATACCCATTCAGTTCAGTTAACCCAAACACACACTTTTTTTTGTATGTTAGTTTTTTTACCCTAAATTAAAGTCAAATACAAAAGTTCTTCTACTTTAGTCCCAGCAGAGAAGTTCAGTCACACAGCAGCCCTTTCTCCTGGTGTCTTCTGCCAAACTATTAGCAGAAACTTTCTAAGGCAGTCTTTAAATGTAGCTTCCTTCTAGCTAAGCCACTCCCCCTACTTACCAGATCTTTCTACAAGTAATTTAAACCTCACAGCAGTTAAGTCCTTTCAGTCACCTGAGATTTACACCTAGATAACTCTTCAGATACCCATTCAGTTCAGTTAACCCAAACACACACTTTTTTTTGTATGTTAGTTTTTTTACCCTAAATTAAAAGTCAAATACAAAAGTTCTTCTACTTTAGTCCCAGCAGAGAAGTTCAGTCACACAGCAGTCCTTTCTCCTGGTGTCTTCTGCCAAGCTGCCAAGTGTTTTATTATTTTTCGGGCTGACTCAATCGGGCACCCTTTTCTCTTGTAATTCTAATAATCAATTCTTAAACACGTTCCACTTCATTTGAACAGAATTATTAGAGAATACCTCTCTCCATTTCCAATTTGTTAACTCTACTCCCATGGCTCCAAAGTTTGCCCTCCTGAAATCAGAGCAAGTTAAGCTATGTGTTACATTAACAGGTTGTTAGTGTATTTTTACTTGGATCATGCAAAGATCACTGTTACTCAAAGGCTCTTGTACCCTACATTGTATTGCATTATTCTTGATATTTGTTAGTACTAGATTAAGAATGTTATTTCCTCTTGCAGGTTTTAATATTAGTTGCTCAAGTTCACATTAATTCATTATATCCAACAATTCTTCCCCTATAAAACTGGTTGCCTTCTTTGATTCCCAATCAATATATGAGATGTTAAAACAGTCTGGAATTAACACATCTTTATTCAAAGAACACATATCTTGGACTGTGTGTAAAAGTTTAGTAGTGCAATTGTGATTGGAATCTGGTGACTTATAGCATGTTCCAATAACCAATGGTCTTGGATTCCCTTCAATATCTACCCAGACATTTTCAAGGTTAACGCCATCTTCAGTTGTAGGTGTTGCAATAAGTTTGTTTTTAATAGCCTGTTTACATTTATGGAAACTACGCAAAGCTCTTTGATATTTTCCAAACATCAGTTGCTTCAATAATCCTACCCCACCCACTCAGTTATCATATATACTATACCCCCTCTCATCCAGCAGTTTAAATACCTTTACTTCACCACTCCACCCATCAGGCATCATATTTCTCTGACCTCTCCACTCTCCTGATGAAGATCACTGCTACACAGAGTCACACAATAAATTGTATACCCTTTCCCAACCCACACAATTGGAATGCTGCTTGGAATCCCTGGGGCCAATTTAAACTAAGATTGTTGTCCTCCTTAAATTAGGTTTGCTTTCCTGCAGCTCTGAAAAGGGTCAGATTCATCTTGAAGGAGCCATCTCTGGACCCTGATGATCTTGTGAATTACATACCTATCTGAGACCTTCCATTTTTGTGGAAGATTATTGAGAAGATGCTGGTGGCACACTTTGAGGCTCACATGGAACAATCTGAGCCTTTCCTGTTTAGATTTAGGCCATGCTACAGCACTGACACTACTCTCATCAAGTTGTTCCATGATCTCCTCAATGCAAGGAATCAAGGGTACAGGCTAATATTGGTCCTTCTAGATCTTTTGTCAGCATTAATATGGTTGGCCAAGGAGTTCTGTTGAATCTTGTAAGGAACTATGTGGACTCATCAGCACTATTTTGTGCAAGGTACAGTCATACATTACCAGGAGAACACAGCAAGTGGTCCTGGGTGATATCGTGCCCAGAATTGTTGTGCTCAACTTTAATATTCCTAAAGCAAGGGGCAGAGTCTTTCAATGAAAGTTGCCTTCAGGCCAGCCCTGCCTCTGAGGCAGAACTTATTGTTGCACTTATTCTTTCTCACAATGAAGTCCCTTTTCCTATACATATACTATTCTAACAGCCCCCCCGCCTCCCAAATGCATCATCAGCATGCTAGTGAAATTCTGAACAAAAACCTGAAGGGATCATGTCTGGATTCAAACTCTCAGTCTCTTGTTTATCAGGATGAGGATCTCTTCACTACACCACCAACCTGACATAGCAGAAAAGCTCAGCTCTTTAGCTGAAGAGGTTAAAGTACTGCCTGGGAACCTGCCCTATCCATAATGTCTACCTCCAGGTGAGGCAGGACTGCACTGAAAGAAACTTTCATTTGAAAGAATCTGTCCCTTGTGTTTCTAAAGACTTGTTCCTTGCACCTATGCTGTTCATCCTGTACATGTTGCCTCTGGGTAAGATCATAAGATAGTATGGTGTTGAGTTTCACTGCTATGCAGATGACACTCGGCTATACCTGTCTTGTGCATCCAATGAGAATAACACAGCACTGTGATGGAGTGGTATCTATATGAGATTAATAACTGGATGGCCTCTGACTGAGCCTCAATCCTGATAAGACAGAGGTAATGATTGTTGAATTAGTGTCATGTGGGTCAGCAGTAAAGTAATGCACATGCCATATAATTCTCTTTAAATTTAAATACAATTAATGATGCAGTTGTGCTAAAAGATCTGGGGCCAAGGCAGACTGCAAACTGACACTGAAACAACAGGTTTTGGCCATAGTCTGAAATGTTTTTTTCTATCTGCATAACACTACTCGGATAAAACTGCAACTTGTACCTACAGACCTGGTGAAGATAGCCCACATCATTGTGATCTCAAGATTAGACTACAGCTATGCTCTGTACTTAGGGCTATCTGGAGGATTGATGTGATACCTGCAGTTTTTCCAGAATGCTGTGGCCTGGCTTGTAGTTGGAATTTCTCAGAGGTAACACATTATTAGAGCTGTGTGGAATGTGGAATCCCTTTAGCTCAATTTGTACAAAATTGCAATTCCACTTCTTTTTTTTTAAACACTTTCCTCTGCCTATGCTGATCTAGCAGGTGACTCCTACCTCCCTAGGAGGGCTCATCTTCTGAGCCCAGCCATCCCCGATCCAGCCCTGCCCAATAGTTCCCCCACAGATTACCCCTCCTGGTGCGGCTGGAGTGAGGTGCATCGACTTTCTCCTCTCCCCAGAGCACAATCTGGAAATCAAGGAGGCAGTTGCAGGGGCACATCCAGGCCATCATGAAGCCTGCCAGCTCCAGTTTTTCCATGTTTTTTTTCTCCCAGGGCCCATGAACATTCAATGGGCAGAGCAGCTCAGCTCTGCTTCCACAGAGATAGCTTAATACCCTGGATATGGCGTCCCTCCCCATTCTGGTAGCATGCATATGGTGCCACCCAGCTGCTGCTCTGTGTGCGGCAGGCAACACACCACACCATTCCCCCACCCATGGAAGAAGAACTGCTTATGAACACTCAATCCTTCCTCTCCCTGCCAGCCCCCGAGAAACCTGCATCCATGCCCAACCCCAGGTCAGCAGCATGGCTAGATGCATGGCATCCAGTGCTTCAACCCTCAGTGCCACCAGGCCGGCGTTCAGTTCCACTTCTGAAATGCTTTTGGAATTTCATTTTACATCCTACAGAATTCCAAAAAGCATTTCCATGTAAAATGCAGGATAACTTTTGCAGATCATGTTGACTGTAGAATACTTTTCCACAGATTCTGAAAAAAAGAATTTGTGGTTATGGAGACTGTGGATTATTTACCCTCAAAAACCATTCCACTTTTAGAATTTAAAAATTCTACAACTATTGGAATTCTACAGAATTTTATGAATCTTAGCATACTTAGGAATCCGCTTAGGTCATAACTCTTCCAGTTTGACAAAAGACAATCTTACTCCTCTTATAACCACTATATAACAGGATCTTCAAAGGTGGGCCTCCCTTCCTCTGTCACTGTGGGAGGAAGACTAATCTGATTAATATGAATGTGCTCCCACAAATGTTATACCTACTGGGTATGCTGAACACTTATCTTCCAAAGTATGGTTTACAAAACTGCGGTCTATTATTCATAACTTCCTTTGGTGAGGTGAGCCAGTTAGATGGTCATACTTCAAGCTTACATTGCCTAAGGTTAATGGTGGCCTACAGCTACCAAATGTTTTCTTATATTACATGGCCCTACATTATAGTAAACTGCTTCAGTGGGTAGTCCAGATACCATATCATTCCCCCGGATACACTCCAATCTGGATAGAAATAGAGAGAGTTCTAAGTCAACAACAAGGTATAAATCTTAATAGCTTGCTGTGTATCAAGCCATCCTTCCTACCTAGAGCTCTATGGTATATGCCACTGTATTGGTCATTGAAGGCCATATACCAGTTGGATACATATATGGGATGAAGATGGGCAAGGGCAGCAGAACAACCGATATTAGGTAACCCCAATATTTTAATTAACACTCGTCCAATCCAGAAATCTGTTTGCTCTTGTTTAGAACAGCTATCGATGAAATCCTTTTTAGAAGAGGGCCAATTAATCATCTTTGCCTTAGGTTGTTCCTGTCTCCATTTCCCTTCTCATATGGGCTTCAAATTTTACCAGTTGATTCATTCTCTTTGTCATGTTATAGGCCCTAGACCATGGGTAATTTGAGCAACACAAATCCTAGACTCCCTTTTTGGCTTAGCTCTCAATCTCATGTTGTTTCAAAGATTTATATCAAGATTTATATTTCAAGCCTCAGATCAAAATTCTGCACAGGGCATTTGCTTTTACTGCCAGCAGACACTGTCCCTTTCACTTGATGCAGCCCAATTAATAGTACAGTGTCAATTGTACCAGTTTCTGAAGCAAGACAGAATTTGTCTCACACAATTCTGCAGAACATGTTCAGCACACCAGTTAAGCTATTTAAGATGGGAAGGATACCCACCAATCAGTGCATGTGCTGTGGTCAGGAGAATGTAATTTGAGACATGATGTAGGATTGTTCTGTCATAGCTCCCTTCTGGGATGGTATTACATGTTCTCTTGACTCTTGCTGGGACTAGAGGATTAATACACTCTGGTAATCTGTCTTGCAGGTATATACTGTACCCAAGCGGTCTACCCAAAATTCATAAAGCTCATATGGCCATGATTAGTGTAATTGTTAAACTAATTATTCTATGGTACTGAAGGGATACAGCAGCACCACAATATAAAGAATGGCATCAGGAGATTTTGTCTCCTTTAATGGTTGAAAAGCAAATTGCCTCTCTGAGATGCTGTGTGCATTATTACCATAACACATGGGAGCCTTTGGCCATATTACTGTTTCTTCCCTCTCAAGGACCCTCTTCATCTTCCCCTTCCAGATGTTTATATTTATTAATCATATGAAGTCTCTAAAGTAATTCTGGCTCATCATGTTGTCCAATGATTCTGCAGGCAGACATATATTATTTTTCTTTCACCTTGCATTTTTAGAAGGGCAAGGCAGGGTTTTGTGCGGGGAGGATGGTGGTTGTGAATTCTTTTTATTTGTTCTGTTTGTTTTGGGGGTTCTTCAGCTGTATCAGTGTTTACCTGTCTTTAGGTGGATATGTATGTTTTAAACATTTAATGAAGTTTATCTAAAAAAAAGAAATACATTATGCCATGCAATCTTATTGGCTACTACACAATAAAACAATAACCCTGTTGTATTATATTTTGCCATTGACTTTTTCTATAATGTAATGTTTTTAACTGCAACATCCCAGATCATACCTGAAAATAAATATGCATACCTACTGTACAGTACCTGGTTTCCACAAACTATATAAATAAATGTATTTATTTGTTTATTAAACTATTTTACTAGGTAAACAATACAAAGAATCAGATAACTGTTATTTCCAGATGTCATCCAGTGGAGAGAGAGTACAATGGGGGGGGGAGAAGAATAGGAAGGGTATGTTGAATTAAGCACAATCACAATAAAATGAAGCTGTACAATCAAGTCAAATAAACATTTAGCAATCCAATAGCATGCAATGTTGTAAAGCACTTGATGCCTTACAAGCAGCAGTATTTGGCTTGATGTTGTTGACTAGCTGTACAGACAGGGAATATCACCTGCCAACATATATTTCTGTCTCATCATTTTATCTCCACTCCTGTTTTATATATATAGAGATATATATCTATATCTATATATATATATATATATATATTTTAGAGGCAAAAAACTCCATTTAATGCATTAGTTAGGGTTGTTCCACAGCGACAAAAGTGAGGAAATTCGGTGTTAGGGTTGAAAACCCCCCGTTGGACCCCCAAGCCCACCCCGTCAACGGCATTGGGAGTGCGCGTTGGGGTCATCAGCCCTAACTCTCACCCCATCACATGTGTAAAGCAGCAGAAGCATGGGAGAATGGGGTGAGGTTGGAACTGATACTGTTAACGCTCCAACGCCGGTGAAGAGGTGAGCTGAAAATCGAAAATTTCAACCTAACTACCATTCCTCACTACTGTCAGGGCTAATATTAAATGTTTCTCTTCCTCTTTTTGAGAATGATAATGAGAAGAGGCCGCTCCTGCCACATGATGTCTTGTGGCATAGTAACAGGAACAGCAAAGCAAACAGAAGCGCTAACAGTGGCGCACATGGTAATGCAAGTGTGAATGAAAACAGAAAGGGTAATGCACACGGTGGCATAGACGGGAACAGTCTGCCATGTGATGTGTTGTCACATAGTAACATGTTGCCTGCAAACGGAAATGTCAATGGGCATGGTGACGCAAAGTGAAACAGAAAGAGAAACAGTACTGTAGACACAAATGGCAAAAAATAACAGAAACGCAAGTGCAAAGGAAAACGCAAAGGATAACGCACATGGTGGCGTAGACGTCAACGGTAAGTGAAATGGGTACGGAACTGCAAGAGGAAACGGTAACAGTAATGTAAGCGCACAGGCTGGTTTTCCCCAAAAGCTGCATAGAGAAAGACAGTGAGTACAAAGAATGTATGCATAATAATGAGTACTGGAGCAGAAAATGAGGACTTGGAATACTAAATAGGTTATATCTCAGGAACCATACGACGTAGGAAAAAAAAATAAAAGTCATATGATTTATGACTGTCCTGGCTAGTTTTGTACTTAGGGGGATAAGTGTTTTTCTGACAAAAAGTCCGTATCTCTCACTGTTTCCAAGATACGGGCCCTGAAAGTCGCGGCGAATGCCGTAATGTTATCCTATGGGAAAAAAAGAGAAGTTCAGAGTGCCATAACTTTGCCTCCCTGTAATATTTTTTCACCAAACCACTGAAAGGCATATCTGTGGGCTGTTCACTGTGTTACCTCCAAATTTCAGGAAAAAAGACCAAACCGTTATTTTGCAGCAGGGTGCCAAAGGATTCTTGTAATGCGTTGGGCGCCGTAATGTTATCCTATGGGAAAAAGCGTCAAATTTGGAGTACCGTAACTTTGCCACTATGCAATATTTTTTCAACAAAATACTGAAAGGCACATCTGCGATATGTCGGCTACGTTCCTTCCAAATTTCAGCCCAAAACTCCAAACCGTTCTTTTGCAGTGTAGTGCCAAAGAATTACTGTTATTTTGGGCATAGTGTCGCAAAGTAGTGTCATGATTTGCGAAAGCTTTCGCAAAAATTTGCAACACTTTCATGAGTTTGACACTACTTTGTGAAAGTACTTTTTCCAGAAATCTGAAAAACATATTTCTGGGATGTTTTACCCAAAAATAAAGACATGGCTAGCATCCTCAGGGCCCGACTAGGTGAATACAAAAAGAAGTAGGTTGCTAGAGGGTCTCAATTTTAAATGCCAAGTATTTTTCTGATCACTAACTGAAAACAAAATGGCGGATTTGTGACACTAACAGGGCCATTTGTGACACTAAAAAGTGCATTTGCGACACTGTCGAACTTTTTAACTTTTCCCATTGACTTATAATGATAATGGGAACTTGTTTTTTGACTAACTTTTGAACCATTTAATATTTTTTCACAAAATCTTTGACAGGCACATCGGGAACCCCGGCCACACGTTCCCTGAAGATTTTGGGCCGGTCACGCAAACCGTGCGACCTGTAGGTGCAACCGTAGAATTCCAGAAAAAGCGTAAATGCATGCGCAGATCATGCTTAATAACTCTGCAGCTGTGTATCCAACTGGTACAAAACTTGGCAGATCTCAAGGCGTATGGGTCTTGATCATGTATTCTAAATTTCATACAAATCTGTCAAACGGTTGCAAAGTTACTAAGGTGCAAAATTTTGGGTTTAACATCGAAATGGCTCCTCAACCCCTAACTATGGTAGCACTACAGCTTGCTACCATATATATATATATATATATATATATATATATATGTATATATTATAATGGCATGGTAGCACTACTACAGTTAGAGTTGAGTAGGCTGTTTAATGTTAAACCTCTAAATTTGCAGTTTAATAGCTTTGCCCACATTCAACGGATTTGCACAAAAGTTTGCATTTATAGTCTTAAGGGCATGGTGTCTTGATGTGCCAAGTTTTGTTCTGGTTGCATGTACAGATTCCAAGATCTGGATAGTGAAAAAAGTGAAAAAATCAGGTGGCTTGCTGTTTTGTTTTGTTTTTCTCATCACCTAGTACCCAGATGATTTGGAATGTTGGACTGAAGTTTCCAGGGTATAAAGGGCTTGACTCAGAGTGGCACCATTTGTTTTGTCAGTGAAAAAATATGAATACATTCCAGAGTTATAAGAATTTGAAATGTCAGTTCTGAGCAGTCTCAGTACACTGTTTTGGATAGTTGTTAAATATGAAAAAAAAAGATTGGCCATACAAAAAGGGATTCTTTTGCATATGTGGGGAGGGGGGGTGGAGGGAATCTTGTTTTATGAGAATTCTTTTTTTTATGGCCACCATCTTATTTCTAATTTTTTCAAAACAATATTTTTTGATAACTCATAAAAAACCTATCATGGAAACACACCAACACATGCATATTGCTAAATGGGACCCCATTACTTGGGTGCTGCAATTACATTTTAGAGACACGACCCAGAAAAGTATTTTTAAGACATTTTAATAATCTTTTTTTGTGTGACAATTTCTTTTTTTTTTCCTATGGCTATATGAAATAGAAATAGGGCCATACAGAGCAAAATTGCTTTCATACAAAAAAGGAATTTGGACATACAGTACTGTAGGTTTTTCTTTTCATATTCTTTTTCATATGATGGATAGTTTTTTCTTGAAAATGACACAATCTCATGAAAAAGGATTCAGTCATACAAAAAATGAATTTGGCCTTGTTTTTTTTACATTCTTTTTCATATGAAGAAATATTTTCTGTGAGAGTGGCACAATCTCATAGAAAAAGATTCCTTCATACGTAAATTGAATTTGGACTTAGTTTTTTTCCCACATTTCAACTTTAACAAGGCATAACACCAGTATTTGCAGTTAAAGGACAATATACATATATCAAAAGAAAGGTCTTAGTGAGTACTAAAACATTAAGATGAGATACCCTACAAAAGAATTCAGGGGCCCTATACAAAACATAAAAAGTTAAACATTGCAAATTTTTTTTTTTTTGAAATTCAACATCTTTAATGTTTTCATCATAACATATGATTAGAAAGGAGGTTTCAAGGTTAATCATACAGGAATACTAGCCAAAATACATTGCAAATTTTAACAAACGGTAAGTCTGTCAGTCTTTGGAGTTAAGGGACAAAAGGGTCTCTGTGACTACTACATCAGTAATAGATAATACCCCCCTCCCCCCAAAAAAAATAATTAGGGGCCACACGAAAAAAACATTGAGATTAAAAAATTAAAATTGTCATAGGATAACTTGCAACTTTAACAAGTCATTACTCTGTCTCTATATGAAGTTAGGAGACAATCTATGTATAAAAAAAGGTCTCAATGAGTACTATAATGCTAATATGATTGAATGATGATACAATCCTGCTATTTCAGAAAGTAAGGAAATTCTTTGCAAAAAAACAACATTAATGCATCAGTTAGGGTTTAGATTAAACTGACAAAATAGGGAACTGTAGTGTTAGGTTTTCTAGACCTAGCTCTCCAACCCTCCCCCAAGAAGGAAAAGAAAAAAACATTACAGTTTTCACTGTTCTGACTCTTGGTGAATCAGGGTGGGGTCTTCCTTAGGGTTCTCAGTTCTAATGTTCACCTCATTCCAAGGCCAAATAAAATGCCATGTGATATGCTTTCTTTACACAGGGCCTACAGGTTGTTGGCAACACAGTTCTCTACATTTGAAGGCTATATCACAATTGGGTGAGAGTTAGGGTAGGGAACCCCAAGGAACACCCCACCCCTGATTTGCCAAGAGTCAAGAAAGTGAAAACCTGTAATCTTTTTCCTTTTCCTGCTTGGTGAGTGGGGGAGCAGTGTTTGGGTTGGAAATCCTGACACCGCATGTCCCTACTTCTGTCAGTTAACTGATGAATTAACACATTTTTTTGTTGTTGCATGCAATATTATTATAGGAGTATGGCAGTACTCCTACAGTTAGGGTTGAGTAGGGTGTTCAAGGTTAAACCCCTAACTTTGCACCTTAGTAGCTTTGGCAGCATTTGACAAAATTAACTGAAACTCTGCATGTGTTGGCTAGAATGTAAGGTCTAAGTCTGTGGAAAGTTTCGTTGATGGCAGCTTGTGAAGTTTCTGAGATCCACCTGTCATTTTCGTATAGAGGTTTTTGAATTTAAGTGGAAGCACTATGATTGATTCTATCTGATGAAATAAAAGAAGGTGATTAGTTGAAACACTTTTGGTGTCATGTGATGTTTGGATATATATACTTGTATACTGCAAGTACTCAGCAGTCTCTGAGGAAGCCCATCAGTGTGTGAAATGTAAGGCGGCAGTGCTAGGTACTGCTTCCACTTGATTTTACTGCCATATTGTCTTTAGATGCATTAAAGCATTTGAAACCACACCCACTGTGTACCTCACTTGGATTTGTGTTCCAGTTCTTAGGTGAATACTCTTTCTCTTCTTGTGCAGACTGAAGGGAATATTTGAAAGACGCATCACAGTCCCTGTGATCACCACCACTCTTTTATTATGTTTATTTTGTTTTTTATTTTTTCCTATTCTTACCATGGGATTTGGTATGCTCTTACTTATAGCCATAGAAATGACTTTTTTCCAAAACCTTTCAGGGCAGAAGCATAATGCAGCAAGGTAGTGTTTTTAGAAGGTTTTGAGATAAAAATATTAAATGATTCCAGAGTTATAAGGACTTAAAGTTTTGCCTTTTTGGTTTTGTTCTGAACATGCAGTATTTTTTTTGGTGGGGGTACAGTTCTGATACAATAGCAACACTAAAAATGTGATGTTGCAAGACCATTTTTAGTTTTGTGAGATGAGCTCATGACACCAATTTTTTTTTATTTCATGAGAGCCACCTTCTTATTTTTCCTCCTCAGTAACAAACAACTAATTCAAACTTTTATAACAGCAGTCATAATAGCAAAAAAATGATTCTACTTCATTAGAACCTGCTGGTTCTGATTCTGAGGCTCTAATAGAAAAGAAAGTACTTTTCTGTAGAAACTGTAATCAGAAGCCAGCAGGGCATATACTGTATAGAGGCCAGTGTAGTAAGTTGGCCCTCATACTCCCCCACTACTACTATGTATCTACCCTCTTATTAAGAATAGGTAGCGTTAACCTGGAAGGTAACCCTTTAAGGTATTAAGATTGCCATCTCCTGCCTCCACCCCCTCTTATAAGAAGAGTAATATATTTGGTCATAACCAGACTTGTGCAACGTCTGATGCTCCTCATCGGTTACATGGGTCTCCTGTACTAAAACAAAATCAGGTGCATTTCTCCTTATATAAGACATTATTTTCCCACTTTTAATCAGATGTGTCAGCCCATTGACATTATTGGATAACATTTTGGTTTTTACACCACTTATGGTGGTTCAAAATAAATGAAAGCAACTGAAAGGGTCCAAATAGTACATTCTAGCGCCCTCCGGTGGCTTATAGATGAAATATTGTTTTTTTCCAGTCGAAAAGAACATCTTGAACCTCTAAGAACAAGAACATGTCGATCCAACAGGGCCCAGAAAAGTGACAACAATCTGTGACTTTCAAAACTGGAGGGTGTAAAAGAATACTCTCTTGACCTAGTGCAAGGAAACAGCCTATAGACCTGTTTACCCAGCACCAAGCTGGTGGTGAAAAATGCACTCCCAGACAGGGAGGCCACTACCAGGGTTACTCCCAGAAGGAGTAAACCCAGTATGTAATAAAAAGAAACTTACAGAGTATGATGTGCACAAGAAAAGGAAAAAAATAAGCAAGCAATAACACACAACGAGGTGTGGGTTATTGCCTGATAAAAGCATGCCCAGGGGTGTATTAAGGTATGAGGTACTTGCACTGAGTGTCTTATGCACCTGTGTATGCACTTATCAGGCAATATCCCACATGTCAGAGTGTGTTATTGCGATTATAAAATGGACCCCTAAGTAAGCATTTAATGAAAATTAAAAAAAGAGTTAAAAACATTGCAAAATATTTTTAAATTGAGGTTTTAATAAGGATAGTGGTAAAATAATTCCTCTATTTCTGCATTTTCTGTGGTGTGTGATGTCCACTGCATGGTATGTGCTCCCCGTCACACAGACACACACAGATACTGGTTATGTTGCAAATGTTCACACTGTGCTGTGTTAATAGAGCAGAGGAGAGATGATATTTTTAGTTTTATTTCATAGATTTCTGTCCATAGTTCAGTGACTGAGAGGACTGCTGAACAGTTACTTCCATTTTTTTCAGTGAACTTTTGAGATCGCAATCTGTACTGTGAGAAGATTTCCTGGCAATATTTATTTTTGTATGGTGTGTAATTTTGTTTAGGAAGTTGAATGTGAGA
This sequence comes from Neoceratodus forsteri, assembly GCA_016271365.2. Classification (NCBI taxonomy): domain Eukaryota; kingdom Metazoa; phylum Chordata; order Ceratodontiformes; family Ceratodontidae; genus Neoceratodus; species Neoceratodus forsteri. Next base: position 1,077,970,204 of record CM028129.1, on the reverse strand, counting down.
CAGCTTTTTAGTATGTAGGTAAAAGTTAACCGAGTCGAGCATTGATGACCAACTTTCGGTTTTGCGGTCCACTTTGTAGACCGCTGTGGAGTTTCGAGATCACGGTCTGGTTTTGCTGGCAAGGTCGGGTGCCATAGTGATAATGCCAGAATCCGATTGGGCGACAGAGATGGTTACTGGGGTTTTTTGTGTGTCTTAAGCAAGATAAGGAGGCATGGGGCTGTGGTTTGAAAGCTGTGTCCTGGCGGCAGGGGACTCAATTGGAGCTCACAGTCAGTTGTGTCATCACGGTCCAGTTTGTTTACTGTATTTATCAGAGAAGCTGCAGTTATATAGTGAGAGGTACTTTAAAAAAATATATTTTTCTGTGAAGTGGTACTAGTCCAAAATGAAGCTTTGCTCGGGGGGGGGGGCTACAGTGTCACTCTTATGGGTGCTTTAGCTGCTGGTGTGACCGCTTCAGAGAGCTCTGCCAGTCAGTGTTTGTGTTTATGTTGGCAGAGCTCACTGCTATTTGTTGCTATTGGGCTCAGGAGTGGCAGTAAGCACTGATTGGCTACTATATCTTCTGATAAGGACACGGCTCAGAAGATGTAGTAGCCAATCGGATAGCTAGATTTCCAAGGTCCATTTTATAATAATGAATAACCATCAAAGGGAGACAGTAAGATCATCATCCCCCCCAACCATCTAGTAAATTAGTAAAATAAAGATGATTTAATACTGACTTATGGGGTACATGGAATAAAAAATGTAACATAGCTTCCCTGTTCTATTAAAATGAATTTCCCACACAGTTAGGGAACATTGCGGTCCCCCCCCCCATTCTGTGTGCCACAACCAAATACTTAAAATATTCCCCAACACCCGACCATATGCCAGAGTCATCTCCCACTCAGCTTGGAAGCTATATAATGAACTGATTAAAAATAGCTCATTTTTCAATAATTTACACAAATACACAGCTACACAGAATGTGACAGCAGATAAGGACCATGTGGCCCACCTAGTCTGCCCCCTTTCCCTACCTAATGTAGTATTTGCCCTCCCTTTATTCATAAATAACAAAACTCCAACTAGGGGCAAGCATAGTGATGCCTAGAATGCAAAAGGCCTCTGGGAGAATAAGCCCTCCAGCTCCAAAGTAGACTACTTGGTGGAATTTTATATAAATGCACAATAATGGTGTGGTTCTACACAACACCGACAAGCAAAGTGCCACAGTTTAAATAATAACACTGCCTCTGCCAAGGAGCAATAAGCCAAGGGGTGTTGCAGCTTATATGTAATTAAATGTAAGAGCATAAAACTCTTTCCCTCCTTCAATATAAAAAGGTGGTGTGTCTCTGCAAAAGTACTGACACGTTATAACCAAATGATATAAAGCCTAGGAAAGGCAGGGAAACACCCTGCTTGATTCCTCCCACTCCCAATTAGACCAGTTAGGAAAACTCTGTAGCTATCCAGAGAAAGGCACATTTCTGTACACTATCTGCTACAGATTTTAAAATTCACCCCTCTACCCAGGTATATGCATCCAAGAGGAGTCACTGCAGGTATGCAGCTACTTAGCTGTAATAGGGTTGAGCTGATTCCCTCTGTCATACCTCTCAACCCTTTTCCATGGAAATAAGTGACATAGGCACTCAAAATGAGGGACAATAAGGGAGAGTGACCCCTATAACGAGGGACACATTCCCAAACATGGAAATACAAGGCCAGAAAACTGTGTAAGCCACTGTGTTTACCACCTGTATAAATTAATCTTTGTTTTACCATCTTAGAACACTATGAATTTTTGCTTTCAAGTCTGACATACAGTTTATCCTTTGTGTAGGCAGCCTCTTTTACATGATGGATACATGAGGGTCAGAGCAATTCTGAGGGTTAAAAGGAAGGAAGTCCCTCATAATCAGGGACAGTTGAGAGGTGTGCTCTCTGTTGATAAGACAGGGAAAGACAACTCAAAACAGGTGGTATGCAATAAACAAAATACATTTATTCCTGGGAGGGCAGGCAGACACCCTTGCAGATATAGAACTTTCCAGCTGTGTATCCCCTCCACAAAAATGGTATGCACCCAGGATGGCAACACTATTACAGCGAAAACATCAATGTCAACAACAGTGATGTTTTCGCTGTATTAGACCACCCGAGACCTCAGCACTCTCTTTTCTGGTCCTGTACCCCCTCCCCAATCCAACTCCGATTTGGAGTTGGAATCCTAGAGAGCGGGTGGTGTGGGGAGCAGAGCCACCCACATGGGGAGGTTCAGGGACAAAGCCCCCCGATGAAAAAATGGCCAGGGTCTCAAGTCAGATTTATCTCAACTGCAAGTTGTGGTCAACATAAATCCATCGCTGTTATGGCGGTCAACAACTTAGTTGTCTAACCAGCATCGTAGACCCCACAAAAAATCATCCCCCTGAGGTACCACAATGACACCTAGAAAGGGAACAAAGGGGGTTAAACTTTAAGCAGTGTGAGGTACAGCAATTGTAAGTAGTTAAGAGCATTGAGTGATATTGTCTTCATTTAGAATAAAATGTTGGAAAAGGTTGGGGTACCACTGGGTGGGGAAATTGTCTTGATTACCACAAAGGGCACCTGGCACACATGTGGAGGGGGACATATACACCATGGGGACAGGGTGGGCATGTGTGTGGAGGGGGTATGCCTGGCACTATGGGGACAGATGAGACATGTGTGGGGGGGTGCTTAACAGTACTGGGGACAAGCCTGCCACGTATTATTGGGGGGTATGATAGAAACATAGAAACATAGAAACATAGAAGTTGACGGCAGATAAGGACCGCAAGGCCCATCCAGTCTGCCCATTTCTTTTTCTACCTTATAAATGTACCATCGGCCTTTGCTCTGTCAGTGACCTATCTATTCATAGTCATTTGTATTGCTCCCTTATGCCTATCCCATGCCTGTTTGAAGCCCTGCACTGTATTCATAGCCACCACTTCTTGTGGTAAGCCATTCCATGCATCTACCACCCTTTCTGTGAAAAAGAATTTCCTCACATTCCCCTTAATCGGCCTCCTCTAATCTCATGCTGTGTCCTCTTGTCCTGCTATTTTCTTATATTTACATATTTAGACTCTTTCACCTTGTTTATGCCCTTAAGGTGTTTAAATGTCTCGATCATATCACTCTCTCCCTCCTTTGCTCAGGGTATACATATTGAGCTCCGTTAATCTGTCCTTATATGTCTTCTGATGCAGTCCCTGCACCATTTTGGTTGCCCTTCTCTGGACTGCCTCAATTTGGATTAATGTCCTTGTGAAGGTGTGGCCTCCAATACTGCACGCAGTACTCCAGATGGGGCCTAACCAATGTCTTGTACAGAGGGATTATTACCTCCCTCTTACGACTTGTGATACCCCTACTAATACACCCTAACACCTAGCCTTACCTACTGCTTTAGAGGTCTGCTTGGATGATTTTAGGTCATCAGTGATGATGATGCCCAAGTCTCTTTCTTCCTTTGTGACTGCTAGCAACTCCCCTCCCAGCCTATAAGTGGCTTCAGGGTTTCTCTTCCCTATGTGCATGATTTTGCACTTCTTTGCATTAAATCCCAGTTGCCACTCTTCTGACCATTCTGCTAGTTTATCCAGATCTCTTCTCATTCTGCCCACCCCATCTGGATCATCTACTCTGTTGCAGATCTTGGTGTCATCTGCAAACAGACAAGCCTTACCCTCTAGTCCATCTGCGAGGTCACTAATGAAGATGTTGAATAGGACTGGCCCCAGGACTGATCCCTGAGGTACCCCACTTGTGACTTGCATCTCTTCTGACTGTATACCATTTACCACCACTCTCTGTTTTCTGCCAGTCAACCAGTTTGCCACCCAGTTGACCAACTTCTGACCCACCCGAGCCTACCTAGCTTATTTATCAATCTTCTATGTGGAACAGTGTCAAAAGCTTTGCTGAAGTCAAGGTAGGCGACATCAACTGCTCCCCTTGGTCCACCACTCTGGTTACCCAGTCAAAGAAATCTATGAGATTAGTTTGACAGGACCTTCCTTTGTAAACCCATGCTGTCTTGGATCCTGTGCCCCTATGGATTCCAGGTGTTGCACTATCCTTTCCTTAAGGTGCCCTCCATAATCTTGCCCACTACTGAGGTAAGACTGACGGTCTGTAGTTCCCGCCTCCTCCCTGCTACCACTCTTGTGGGTGGGATCACATGAGCCTTTCTCCAGTCTTCTGGGACCTCTCCTGTGCTCAGAGACTCACTAAACAATTCTGCTAATGGCTCTGCTAGTTCCTCCTTTAGCTCCTTAAGTACCCTGGGATGTATGCCATCAGGTCCCATTGCCTTATCCACCCTGAGCTTAGCAAGCTCTTGTAGGACCCTTTCTTTTGTGAAGGGAGTAGTGCTCACCTCCCTCCCCCCTGTGTCCATGATGCTGAGCTGTGGGCCCTGCCCTACCTTCTCTTCAGTAAATACTGATATGTACATAAGGGGTCAGGTTTGTCATGTTGTGAGGGAGTATGAATTGTGCAAATGGGGCTAGGACTGAGCAGCCAGAAGTAAGTAGCAACAATATACAACCTAAGCAATCTGTCCTAGAGGACTCCCTTCAAGCTGCAAAACCAAAAAAAATGGTCATTGACAAATTGGGTGCAACCACTGCGGCCACAGGGAGAATACAAACTGAGCTACCTCTCCATTGTTCAATGGAACCCTGTCTAACCCCTTCATGGTTACAGGGAAAGAGGTTTCAGCCTTGCATAGTTGTATCTCCATTTAGCCACAGCTGGCAGATTTAAAGGGTACCTAAACAAGCAGTTTTTTAAAACTGTAAACTCCAAAATCTGGCTTCACAGCAATGTAAAGTAAAGACTGCAGTTTACATTTATGCTAAAACTGCATTTATGTAAATAACATAAATGCAGTTTCATAGCTTTGGAAAAATATAAACATCAGCCTTTCACTTTCAAAAAGCAACCTTGATTTCTCCCTAAGATGTCTGCCAAGTGTGTTAATTGATGAGTCATGATGACATCATTGGAGCCACAGACAGAGACCCACATATATAGTCTTATAGCACTAACTACTTTTTCTTTCCCTCTTTGTTTTGAATTGTTGTACCAGAATGATCACCACCATGTGTTAACGCATTGATTATTTTGATCAGCACACATGTTAGGCTATGATTTTGTTCATTTTGTTTACTTTAACTTGCTGAAAATGCTTTGCAATCCAGCTGACTTTCTCTTTGGCAAACAGCAGTACAGTACAACACTTCAAATACCTGATGATCTAGTGGTTATGTGATGCCCTGAATTTAGTGTTTTGTTAACCAGGAGAGACACACTAAGCTGAAAGCTTGTTTATAAGTGTGGCCTGGGAGCACAAGGAAGTTTAGTGACTTGCTCAGGGTCACACAGCAAAGTATTGGTCTGGTTCAATTCCAAAGCTCATGCTCTCTTGTTAATCCACAAATAAGGCTTTCTTCTTCCACATGAACCCCCTGCACCTAGTCTGCCTTGTGTTGAACACCCTGCCATCGATACCCTGTCTTTTGTATTTCCTGGGGCCACATATGAGTTTACGGTCTCATGAAGAGAATTTTCACACCTCAGATTGTAATCTTGTACCTCAGAGAGTTGTGCACACCTATATCGATACTCATCATCAGCTGGCACTGTTAAACAATGCCTCCCAAATAACTCTCCAGTCCACTTTCTCAATATTTGACTTTTGCTTCCACAGTAAACATTGAGTGGATCACCATCCTTCTGCACAGTTAAGGTAGTATGCACAGTTCCCCTGTTGTGTTTTTTCCACGCCTCATTAACCAACAACTAGGTCTTCCTAGAGGGCCAAGCAATAAGCATCAGGACCCACCATAAAAACTGCTGTTCATGCCCTCATAAGGGCTGCACTTACAATCAATAACAATATTATTCACAGGAGAGGCATACTAATACCTAGAGCGAATCCACCCGACTTCCAGTGTCAGTGTACTCCTTTACCTGTGATCTGCAGAATCTTGCAGGACAGTTCCTGGCAATTTTTCCCCAGTACTTTTTTGTGCTCTACTCCACAATGTGAGTTGACTGGCTACCACCCTTCCAAATCTTGAATGAGCTATACACAACTCCCTCAATACTGTCCTAACAAATGTCAACATCTCCCCCACACAAAGGTACTCTCCCTACACTGAATTCAAGTAACAGTTTAGGTGCAGTCCTGACACTCTGCATGTTTTTTATCACTGGCTGCTCTCATCCACAGCCAGGTAGTGATCATGATGCTGGCAGCCCCACATTTCAGATCTCACAGTGATTTGCTCAACGTCCTCCTTCCTGTCTTCAACTAACCCGAATATAGCTGTAGCCTGCTGGAATGGCTCTTCAGTCCCTCTCTGGCATTCATTCTTCTCACTTGCTCCCCCACATCAAAAAGTGATGAGCTCACTACCCTTCTGCATCATGAATATGGTTAGTACAGTCACCCAAATTATTTTTACATTTTAATAATAAATATGATCTTCTGGTAAGCCAGGCTGATAGCAGCAACAAGGGGAAAAACAGACTTTCCTACCCATATAAGATCTAAGCCACCTATGATTAGGCATCATTAAATGATGTGCTTAATGATGCGCACACCCATCATTTAATAGTGCCTAATCAAAAGTAGCCTAGATCTTTTAAGAACAGGAAAGTCCATCAATTCCCTTGTTCCCTGCTGCTATCAGCCTAACTTACTGGAAATATATGTTTATTTTTGATATGTGAAAAAACACGGGGACTTTACTACTTACATTCATGATGCAGAAGGGTGATGAGCACACTGGTTTACGGTGTGAGGAGTAGTAATGAAGATTGAATACCAGAGGGGGACTGAGAAGGAGACTCTTGCAAGGTACTTCTATATTCAGGGAAGGGGGAAGACAGAAGGAGAGAAATATGAGCAGATTACTGTGAGAAATAAGATGTGGGGCTGCCAGCACCATGATCACTACCTTACCCCATTGTCCTGACCAGTATTCCCCTTCCCATAAAACCAGTTCATGCAACTGTCCAAGGCTGTGTGTTGATATTAATGTATGAAATGGCTTTCACTGCACATTCAGTCACTTCACTACCAGTCTAGTATTGCTTGTAAAGCACTTTGGGATGCAATGTGTATGAAAAGCACTATATAAATGCTGATTCTTCTTCTTCTTATTATTATTTTCCCATGGAAAAAGAAGATAAGACAAGCAAATATTTAATTTTCGAGAAAGTATGAACTCTAACATTGGACTGCACAGGAACTATGCTGCAAAAAAGTGGTGGATCTAGGGGGTGGTTAAGGGTATGGCTGCAACCCCTCCCCCCACATTGTAACATACTTGCTTGCTGCTGCTACATTTTACTTTATTTAAGAAGTCTGATTTATTGATTGTACAAATGTTTACATTCAAACTATGGATTACATTTGTAGGTTCTGTCAAAAACGTACTAGAAAAGAATAATAAAGTTTTAACAAAAATGTTAAAACATGCATATTAAGTATGCACACTACCCCAACACCCCCCATTGTAGCATCTGCCTTAACCACTAGACCACCAGGTTATTCAAGATTTGTACTGCACTTTGGTTTGCCACAGAGAAAGTCAGTTGGATTAAAACACAATTTTACCATGTTAAAGTAAACAAAATGAACAGAACCATAGCCTAACATGTGTATTATACAAAATGATGCATATGGTTTTGACCATTTGGGTGAAACAATTCTATACAAAGGGAAAAAAGAACTAGTCAGCACTATTGAGTCCCATATATCTCTCTGACTTTGGCTCCAATTATGTCATTACATAATGCATTTGGCGGCCATTTTAGGAAGCAGGTAAGACAGTTATTTTTGAAATTGGAAGGCTGATTTTATCATTTTCAAATGCTCTGGAACCACATTTAGGTAAATTATATAAATGTAGTTTTGGCATTAATGAATACAGCCGCCTTTCCTTTAGTCACCTAAGGAGTCATATTTTTTAATAGTTTGTTGTCAAAATGTTGTTTAGGTATCCTTTAATAAAAATAAAAGATGGTGCATCTTTAACAACAGGGGAATTTCAATCAGAGAGCATCTCAGGCTTTTCTCAGTCAGAAGGGGATGCTGATTTAATTTTACTCCATACAACTTCTTCAAACTTGAAACTTAGGATAAGGGAATGGGAAGGAAAATTGGTTGAATTTAATGGTCCCAATGCAAATGATCTGACCATGGGTCAAGACAAAGCTGAAAGGTTGTGGCTAATACTATAAATAAGCCCACTCAAGTTCACAAGGAACAAGGGATTTTGCATGGTTCTAATAACAGCACAGATTCCACGACAGGAGCAACATCTGATACAGATGGGAAAAACAGCTCCTTCCATGTGGCAGTAATTCATTCTATGGGCCACACACCCCTGATATCAGGATTGGCTACAGTGGAGTCTACTGCTGACACACAATCTAAGGAACAGTCAGGTTTCAAAAATCCTTATGGGGATCAGTCTTCTGTTCAATTAGACCAGAGGGGGGATAAATGGGGCCTACCCCTCAAGCAGGCTAATGCCACTGCAGTAACCCTTGAGGAAGATTCTGGAAATGCACTAAGTATATTAAAAATGCATTCAGCTGAGGAAGAAATGCTTGTGGAAATCTGACAAGGGTTTCAGAAAATGAATCTGCCTTTTGATTTTTTTAAAGGATTCCATTGTTTCACTTGATTCCAAGATGGGCTCTCCTGCAAAAAGAAGAAATGAGTTAGAGTCAAGAATGAAAGATGCTGAGGACCAGTTAACCCCTCTCCAAAGCACTGTAGAACAACATCAAAAGGAATTACAGGAGCTTCAGCAGAAAATTGAAGATTTAGAATCTAGATCTCGGAAGGGAAACATTAAAATTGGAAATGTAATAGAAGGCAGGGAAGGTACAAACCCTGTACAGTTTTTAGGAACTTTTAACAGAAACCTTCAAAAAAATATCCAGAGGAGAAGGTGGATCTTTTTTTTTTAACTCTTTTTATCTCCACCCCCTGGAGAACTCCTTCCAGCAACCTTGGATACCCAGCCTCTACCTTCCCCTGTGACTAGACCTTCTCCTTCATGCCACAGAGCACCACCTCTGAGTCTGAACCCTCCAGAGGTAGGGCCACCCTCTCCACCCAGGGTGCTTTATCTTATAGGGCAAAGTGCCCGGTGAACACAAGTGGCCTCTTGGAGAGGAGATAGCCCAGTAATGGAAGTGTGGGCTGTTGGGCAGACAAGGTGCCTTCATCTATCCCCAGGAAATGTTTTTTTTTCTACTTTTTGCCACGTTCCCTAACCCCCCCATGGAGTCCCGCTTGTCAAGGCAACGTAATGCCGCAACTCCGCCCCCCACTTTTGCTGCATCACTAGTCGGTGCCCCCGACAGCCACCAAAAGCCACTACGTTAGCGATCGCATCCCTGACCCTCCCCCAAGAAGAGATAGCTGTCCTACAGATGCTCAATCTCTTCTCCCCCTGCTGATCCCCAGCAGCCTGGGCTCGCTCCTGAACCCAGGTCGCCAGCATGGTGCGAGGTGTGGCATCCAGCACCACTGGGCTGCTGAGAAGGTGGATCTTGACCGAGTCCACAGAAGCTTTTTGTCTCATAGAGACTATCCTCGATTTGTATTTGTTAGACCCCATCATTATCAAATAAATGAAGAACTTTTGAGAAAAGCTAGGATTGAGAAGGAGATACATGTTAGAGGTGTTTACCTTCAACTGTTTCCAGATCTTCCAACTACTGCTTATGTAAGAAGAAAAACATTTCATAACATCAGAACTACACTTTGTAATAAATGCATTCCCCATACCCTTTTATATCTAGCTCAGCTGTGGATATTCCTGAATGGTAAACAATGGGTGTTTAATAATGTAAAAGAGGCTGATCAATTTCTCAAAACCAGTCTGTTTTATACAGAAGGTCCTGGTCACGGCTACAATCCTGAAGCTGGAGGTTCACCCTCTAGCACAACACAAGCCCTCACTGGTCAGAGGGGCATCCCATCTTCTCAGCCTTCTGAAGATTAAGCTATAATTATAATATTCTCATAACCTGACTGAAGCTCTGATATGAAACTCACACTAATTCAAGGAAAAGTGGGGGAAAGCAGAAAACAGAGTAATAAAATAATGTTAATGAGAAAAAAATTACAAGTTCACTTAGAAATTTAGTACATTTGTATTTGTATGTATTCACATGAGCACACCTAATAATTTAATTGCCTGCTTTTCACAGTACTAGCTTACTTTTCTGCATGCACTTAGATTCACTGACTGTCTTTGCAGACTTACGGGATGGAGGGTTGACTCATCAAAAAGCATCAGTCAAGGGGCAAGCACTATTAGGAAGGGTAGTTTGGGAGGGTGATTGGGATGATAGAGAAGAATGTCTTCAGGCAAAACAATATAATGGTACCTATGCAAACTGGTTCAATGTTGTTTGTGTCACACTGACAAATTGTTCTGGTGATAGGGATGAGAGAGAAAAATGTCTTCTGGCAGAACAACACCATGGTACTTATGCAAACTGATTCAATGTTTTTTGTGTCACACTGACAAATTGTTATACAAAAATCATAACAGAATCAAACAGGGAATCCTAATGGTAGCACAACTCAGATGCTTATGTTGGAATGTAAAAGGTGCCAAAGACAGGTAAACAATTGGAAAAATTGTACAATATGCTAACCAGATTCAAGCAAATTACATATTACAACAAGAAATGCATTTTGAATATATTGATTTTAAATACATATATAATCTTTACAGAGAGCATGGTATACATGCCTCTCATTGAAATAATTCCAGAGGGGTTGCCATTATATTTAAAAACATGCCTTAATATTGATATTGTATGCAAGAAAATTGATAAAAATGGCAGATATGTCATGACTTCTGGTGCTGACAGTTTCACTTTATGTAGTATTTATGCCCCCAATGAAGATGATACCAACTTCTTCATTAACTTCTTTATTTCTCTATCAAATATTTCAAACTCCTATATTAAAGGGGGTGACTTCAATCTTACATTACATAATCATGATAGACCAAGTGGTCTAAAAGAACTTAAATCTGGCTTAGTAAAGATTATTAAAGGGTTCACAGAAGATCTGAAATTGGTGGATCCATTCCAGTATAAATATCCAACTTGGAAATAATTTTCTTTTTTCTCCAGACTGCGTAACTCTTCATCCAGAATTTACTTATTTGTAGCATCAGAGGAGCTCTTATTTTTTTTAATAATATAATATGTGGCACAAATTAAACTTTTGGGTCATGCTTCGTTGTTCTTTTTGAAAAATTTCACTACAGAAAACAATCAGAGAGACATTTACTGGAGATTCGATAACACACTATTGAGAGATGAGATATTTAAACATAAACTTAAAGACACCATAGAGGAATTTCTCAATATTAATAACAGAGGTGAGCCAGCCTGGTGGTGCTGAGGATTGAGGCGCTGGATGCCACACCTAGCGCCACACCAGTGACCCAGGTTTGGGAACGAGCTGGGAGTCACCGGGGGTTGGCAGGGGGGGAGAGATCGAGTGTCCGGAGGACTGCTCTCTCTTCCCAGGGGAGGGGATGGGATACGCTCACTCATGGAGCGACCTCTGGTGGTGGCTGGGGTTCACCGACTTAACAGCGTGGTGCATGCCAGGGGGAGGGCAGAGCTATGGCACTATGTTGCCGTGCTAGTCGAGCTCTGAAGGGGTGGGAATAAAAACAAGTGAAAATGCCTCCTATGCACCAGTGAGATGATGGTGGCCCCAGTGGACCCTCCCATATCCCAGATACCGACCCAGACATGCCCATGAACTGCCTCCAGAGGACCTCACAACATACAGGTAGGCCCTTCATACTTAGGAGTTGCCGCTGGGGGAAGAGCGGAATCAGCCCCGGAGATGGTGCCGGGGGTTGGGTCTGCCTGTGGTTGCTCGGGGGAGGTGGTTGAGGAGATGCGGAGGGTTCAGGTTGGGAGTAGAGGTGGAGATCCATGTGGGCACTCCTGATGGATGCCCGGGGTATAGGAAGAATAAAATAAAGTTTAAAAAAATAAATAAATAACAGAGGTGATACCATGGTCTCAATAGTGTGGGAGGCATTAAAAACTTATCTAAGAGGCAGGATAATTTCCTATTCTGCATTCAAAAAAAAAAAAACAGAAAAAAATAAATTCTTAGAACATGATTTACTAGTAGCAGAAGCCTCATTTAATGACTCTGGCTCCAAATTAGATTTTTATAAAACTTTAAAAATCAGAGAAGAGTATACTAAGGAGATAAAATATAGTAGTAGCTGCAGACATGGCCAGATATTTCATGAAATTTCTAAAGAGTTTCTCTTTGCTGTGTATAATGCAGAGAAAGCCCTTGAAAGAGCAAGATCAAACTATTACTTTTTTCAGATAAGTCAGATAAATCCGGGTCAGTGGCTCAGTAGGTTGCACACTTGCCTCTGAGGCTGGGACATCAAAGGGCTGTGGGTTCAGTTCCCACATCTGGCACTTGGATTAATATCACAGTACTGACACTGTAATGCAGCATGAGAGGGGTGCTGCACTTCTGGGATGCTGTCTTTTGGATGAGATGTTAAACCGAGGTCCCATCTGCCTGGATTGGTGGTAGTTCAGGTGGATGTTAAAGATCCCATGGCACTTATCGAAAAGAGTAGGGGAATTTCCCCAGTGTCCTGGCCAAATTTCCCTCATTCACTAAACATACCACCAACAGCTTAATCTAGTTCAAGGTCAGTTGGCATTCATCTGTATCCCCCCCCCCCCGGGTCGTGCCTGAAAATAGGCAGGATTTGTCTAGTGCACTTACCCGGTCAACAAAAAATAAATAAATTATTGACATATCAAATTCAATGTAAAAAAATAGAACTGCCATCAATTACAAAATGGGAGAAATCACAAATTCTCATCTGAAAATCATACATTTTGGAATCACTGCACTAAGTTATATGCCTCTGATATGTGTCCGGTCTGGTGCAACTATGCATCAATCAACACTTTTCTGAATAGTTTATCTTTAAAATTATTTAGCGATACTGAGAAAGATACAAAAAACAAACCTATTGACCTTAAAGAAATGTTGTTACCATACAAGATTCTGAAAATGGCAAAGCCCCAGGCCAGATGGCTTCATCATACAATTCTATAAAACATTTCGAGACCTCATATCCCACCTTCTTCTAGATCTTTTAAGGGATACAGAAAAAAGAGGTAATTTACCACCCACTATGAAGAAAATGATAATTACTTTATTATTAAAAAAACAAACACCCACTAAATTGGGACTCTAATAGACCTATTTCTTTGATGAATGTTGATTTCAAAATCATTACTAAAATATTAGCAAATAGGCTTGGAGGACTGATACACTCTATTCATCCTGACCACACAGGCTTTATTCCAGGTCAGTGCCTCTCATCTAATATTAGAAAGACTCTAGATATCATAGAATTAGCTAAGGAAAAGAATCTTGTCATTTTGTCATTAAATGCTGAGAAGGCATTCAATTGTGTGCACTGATCTTTCTTATGGGCATGTCAAGCCAAGATGAATATAGGGGGGAGTGGTTCTTGAATTGGGTTAATATGATATATGACAAACCTATTGCAAGAGTCAAAACTAATGGGAATATATCTGACCCCATTCAGTTACAAAGGGGAGTGAAACAGGGTTGCCCCCTTTCACCTCTTCTGTTTGCCATTTTTATAGAATATCTGGCAATAGCAATTAGCCAGAATGAATATATACTGTAAAGGGAGTACAAGTTAACAGAAAAGAGTATGTTATATCCCTCCTCTACACAGATGACATGTTAAAATATTTAGATAACCCCATGCTTACAAGAAAATATTTGTGTGAGCTAATTGATCTGTTTAGCAGTGTATCATGGTATGAAGTCAATTGGGTGAAATCAGAATGTTTGTATCAGATTATGGATGTAGATGAACCCCCCCCCCCCACACACACACACACACTTTTGCCTATTTAAGGGATACAAGAGTAAACAAAGAAGTAAGTTACCTGGAAGTAAGGCTATTTGAGGATCTAAATAGAATCTTTGACTTAAATTACTGAAAATTAATAGTCAATATTTAAATGGATTTGGAAAAATGAGTTAATTTACCATTGACAATATTAGGTAGAGTAAATATGTTAAAGATGAATGGTTTACCTAGAATCTTGTTTCTTTTTCAGACGTTGCCGCTAAACTTGAGATTTTTTTCACAAAAATAGATAAGATGATCAGACAGTTTTTATGGCAAGTCAAGAGACCCAGAGCCTGCTTGGAAAAATGTTATCCATCGTTATCACAAGGAGGGCTAGGGCTACCAAATTTTAAACTATATTATGTAGCTGTCCAACTAGAACAAGCATTAGATTGGTTTCCAAGGTCAGATCACACAAACTGTATTTCTAACTGGTCTCATATAGAGAAACATTTCACACCATTTGAGTTGTTGGCACATGTACTATATGTACATTTTGATAATAATAATTTATATACAGTGAAGCCCATTAGGATCAAGCACAGTGTCACAGTTTCCCTGCATGACAAAAGGGCTTAATTCCCATTGAAACTGCATTGTTCCCTGCAGTAACTTTGGACTTGATCCTGGTGAGCTTCACTGTAAGAATGGATTAACTAATGCTAGAACCACCTCTAAATTACGGAAAGAGGCTCACTCTCTTTTAGGAATAAAGGTATGTCCACCACTTCTCCCCCCTTAATCAAATAATTATTTTAAATGTTCCTACAAAAAAAAATACTTCAAAACTGGAAAAGCAAGGGCTTGATCTTTTTGGGCGAATGCCTCCAAAATGATATTTTCAAATCATTTGATTCTTAGAGATTAATTTCATCATCATCATCATCCATTTTTATTGTTTAACTCAATAGTTATCAACAATTTAAAAACCAGCACAATTTACACAATAAATAATACAATCATGCAGATCATACATATTACAGATATCCAGTTCATCATAAAATCCTTTCTTAGAAATTGACTCTCAATTGCTAGTATTATAAAGTGCTGTTACAGGATTTTTTTAAGTAGTACAATGCTTAAAACTCACATTTACCTATAAGTCTGCTGTGAATCTATTTGACCAACTGTTATCCTTTTTTCTGTCTTCTTTATGGCCATAAAATAGTTTGCAATTCTTTCTACAGTCATTGGGTCATTAGTGTGCAATAAAATCATTATCAACAGATCCTTATCAATCTCATAAATTGAATTAATAAAGTGACCCATCCAGTACACCCTTTCTTTATCATACCATGAGCATGTCCACATAACATGAGAACATTTTTAAATGCCTCCAACCCTGCAGGTACAATTTTCTAAAACATCACTTGATTTGTTGTATCTTGTCCTCAGAACATTACTGTCAAACCTTTCAAATTTATATAAAGTAAACACTCTTCTTAATTTCAGATCTTCTAAGATTTCCAAATAGGTCTTAAATCCAAACTAAAAGTTGTTTGCAGCACACACTTTGAATAAGATGCACCTTTAATATAATTTATATATATATATATATATATATATATATATATATATATATATTTAATGTATTCTAAATCATTTCTCTGCCAGTGACAGCTAGATTGCAGTATCCCAAGTCCCTCAAATTTAAATTACAAATGGTAAAGACTTAGTTTCATATCAATATCACCACAAGAAAGGCAATACTAATTCTATTACTACTCTCTGGGAATGAACATCCCAACCTGGGACCACCACATACCCACTATGAGACAGGTAACAAGGGCAATGGTCTGAAGATTGCTGCCATGAACATTGGAAGCCTACTGCCTAAGATGGTATTGTTCCAGGCTTGGACACTAATGCACTGCCCAGACACCATCTGCCTAACAGAGACATAGCTAATTATTAAAATATAGAATAACACAATAGCGCAACAAGGATATGAGATCTACAGGCTAGACAGAATGGGTAAAAGGGGTGGTGGTTGTCTCATCTATGTCAGGGATACCATACAGGGGAGTCCACTCCCCATTTATGGTATCTCTGGGGACCATGAACTGCTGGCTCTTAAACTTTTGAAAGGCAATCACAAGTCTCTCACTATAGCCTCAGTTTACCTTCCTCCAAGGAGGGTGACTGTTGGCCTAAACAAAGTAGTTGAAGCACTCTCCCAAGTTAAAAAGAACAGTGAAATCATCCTTACTGGTGATTTTAATAGCAACTGGCTCAACCAGAAGTCTGTCCCCCCAAAAGACCTAATTGCCAGTGTATACCTCACACAATTAGTTACTGAACCCACCTGAATAAACTATAAAAGTGACAACTGTACACTTTTGGACTGGATCCTGTCCAGCTGCGCATGTAGGATAACAAAGGTATCAGTACTCCTTGATGCCTTAAGTGACCACTCACCCATCACATGCCTTTGGACAAATAAAATAAAAAAAAGTAGCACCAACAATTGTTGACACAGAGTACTCATGAGAAGCCAGCTTAACTCATTTAAAGCAGTGTTATCTATGTCAGCTGGACCCCACTGGATGAACAACAGAGCATTGACCTTGCCCTGCAGTACTTCATTGACAAATTCAGTGCTGTATGTGACAAATATGCCCCTGTTAGGAAGAGGAAAACCAGTAATGGATGGATCACCAGGGGCCTCCTGGAGCAAATGAAGGACAGGGACAATTTGTGGAGCAAGGCTAAGATCACATGCAATGACAGTGACTACCAGAAACACAGGGTAGTCAGAAATAAATGCACAAAACTGATTAGGCTTGCCAAAGCAAAATTCTGTACTGACCTGATAGAGAGGACATGGGGTGATGGCAAGAAATTCTGGGAGAATATAAAGGATCTAACTGGGAAAGAGGGCAGGAAGCATCCAGTGATACTAAACATTAATGGAACCGCCACTCTTGACCCTCACACTATTGCTGATGCTTTCATCACAGCCTTCATGGACCTTAGCTCTGTGCTCCCCCCAGACTATCTTAAGGCTACCGAACCCTCCCTGAGTACCCCAAGCACTGGTAATAAACACCTAAACTTTTATTTCAAGAGCATTACAGTCTAGGAGACTAGGACTTATGAAAAAAAGATCCTTGGCAAAACAAGACTTGGCAGCAATAAGTTAGACATGAAACTGATGACCCTGGCACTTGAATAAGTAGTAGTCCCTATCTCAAAAATATTCATCAAATCCCTCACCATGGCTAAATTCCCCTCATTCTGGAAACTGGCCTTGGTAACCCCCATGGACAAAAGTGGGGACAGAGCTAACACTGCAAACTACAGGCCCATCTCAATCCTTTCTCCTCTCTCAAAAGCACTAGAGAGAATAGTGGCTGATCAAATCACAGATTACAGTAGTAGCCACAGACATTGCCAGCTATTTCCCAAAATTTGTGTTATATTATTATAAGTTCTTCAGACACTTTAACCAGTGGGCCTGTAGCTTAATAGTTAGAGTGCTAGAACATCATACCAGAGATCTGTGGTTCAAATCCTGGTGCACCCACATTTTCCTTTCTCATTTCCATCCTTGATTTAAAAAACTATGTACCTTGCAGGGGTTAAACTGCACTGAGAGTAGTGGTATTTCTAAATTGTTATATACCTTCTACTGCCTGGAAATTGTGGATGTTATGCGGATTGTACAAGGGCTGCGCCCTACCTGCTGTAGTTTAGATCCAGGCCCTACCTCCCTAATTTTAGGGTGTGAGGATTCCATTCTTCTGGTTCTAGCACAGATTGTCTGGTGTTCCCTTGACTTGGGTGAATATCCCTGTTCCTTGAAAGAGGCATTGGTGACACCCTTGTTGAAGAAGGCATCTCTGGACCCAGACTGTCTTGCCAACTACAGACCTGTCTCGAACCTCCCCTTTGTAGGGAAGGTGATCGAGAAGGTGGTGGCAGCCCAGATGGAGAACCACTTAACCATCCATAGCATCTACAACCTCTCCAATCAGGTTTTCGAAAGAAGCACAGTACCGAGACTGTGCTGGTTCGGGTGCTCAACGATCTCCTGATGGTGAGAGACCAGAGAAAACGGTCCATATTGGCACTATTAGATCTGTCATCAGCATTTGACACTGTTGACCATGGGGTTTTACTTGAGCGCCTGAGATGTATTTGTGGACTCTCTGGGATTGTTCTCAGATGGTTCACTTCTTACCTCACTGGAAGAACTCAGAGGGTGGTGTCGGGGGTCTTTTCCTCAGATCCCTTCACTCATTTTGTGGGGTTCCTCAGGGCTCTATATTATCCCCCATGTTGTTTGTGGTGTACATGATTCCCCTTGGAGACATTGTGAGACAGTATGGACTGAGGTTTCACTGTTATGCAGATGATACCCAGCTATACCTGTACTTTGCACCCGACCAGGAAGGAGCTATCTCGGTATTTAACAGCTACCTGAATGAAATCCAGGATTGGATGAGGTCCAGTTGGTTGAACTTGAACTCTGGAAAGATGGAGGTGTTGGTATTGGATCTGGATCGCCGGGTAGGGGGACCTACGGCTGGCACCCCATCTGGAGTGTTTTGTGGGGATGTTGAGCTATGGGTCTCTGAATGAGTGCAAGATCTGGGGGTGATACTGGATGCGGGGTTGACTCTTCACTCCCAGGCGTCAGCGGTGGTAAAATCTTTTTACCATCTAAGGAACATCGCCAGAATCAAGCACCTCATTCTGTCCTGCGATCTACCAACTTTGATCCATGCCTTTGTGACCTCTCGCCTGGACTACTGCAACTCGCTTTACCTTGGGCTCCCAGGGGTTGATATCCGCAGCCTGCAGCTAGTGCAGAATTCGGAAGCCCGAGTATTGATGGGTGTTCCTAGATCCTCGCATATTACTCTGGTGCTGCGGGAACTACACTGGCTGCCAGTTCAGTGTCGGATCACCTTCAAAGTTGGATTACTGACTTTTAAAGCTCTGCACAATCTGGGCCCCAATTACCTGAAAGAACTCCTGATTCCTTATCACCCTGTGAGATTGCTCCGCTCAGCCAACGAGGGGTTGCTAGAGATTCCAAGGGTAATATTAAAATCTGCTGGGGCCCGGGCTTTTATGTTTGTGGCCCCATCCCTTTGGAACTCTCTACCCTGTCGGAAAAGGGAGTGTATGACCGTGGGGAGTTTTAAACAAGCTCTTAAATCTTTTTTATGGGAAAGGACATATGGTTCGACTGCTTATTTATTATTATCCGTGTTTTTAATATTTTCTTATGTCCTTAATTTGTACTTTGTATTTTTTTTATTATCTTATTGGAATGCGCCTTGACATTTGAAAGGCGCAATATAAATAAAACATTGTTATTATATTATTAAATAGAAACATAGAAACATAGACTTTGACGGCAGATAAGGACCGCTAGGCCCATCTAGTCTGCCCATTTCCCTACCTACAGGATAGGCCGCAGATCCTAGTTAACCAACAGCCTATTTCTTCCTACCCCCCACAAGAATTGCCTTATGTCTGTCCCATGCATTCTTGAAATCTCCCACAGTTTTAGACCCCACAACCTCCTCAGGAAGGCTGTTCCATGCATCTACTACCCTCTCTCTGAAGTAATACTTCCTCACATTGCCCCTGAACTGCCCTCCTTCTATCTTTAAATTGTGTCCCCTTGTTCTTGTAAGTCTCTGTTTCTGAAAGATGCTACCCTCTTGGACTTTGTTGATTCAACTGAGGTACTTAAAAGTTTCTATCATGTCCCCCCTCTCCCTTCTTTCCTCAAGGGTATACATATTAAGCTCCTTTAGTCTCTCCTCATACGGCTTCTCTTGCAGACCCTGCACCATTTTAGTTGCCCTCCTCTGGACTATCTCTATCCTGTCTATGTCCTTGCGGAGATGGGGTCTCAGAACTGGACACAGTACTCAGATGGGTCTCACCAACTGTCTGTGAGAGAGGTATAACAACTTCCTGTTTTCTGCTGCTGATGCCTCTCCTATACCTCCCAGTATACCCCAGCCCTCCCTACTGCCTTCTCACATTGATTGCTAACCTTAAGGTCATCTGATATGATTACCCCAGGTCCCTTCCTTTTTGTTATTGTTACTACCTCCCCACCCATTGTGTATTCTTCCCTGGGTTCTTGTTTCCCAGGTGCATTATTTTGCACTTCTTTGCATTGAATCCTAGCTGCCATACTTCTGACCATTCCTCCAACCTTGCCAAGTCCCTTTTCATCCTTTCAGCCTCCTGTGTATCAACCCTGTTGCAGATCTTTGTGTCATCTGCAAAAGGCATACTTTTCCTTCAGTCCCTCTGCAATGTCACTGATGAAGACATTAAAAGGACTGGACCCAATACTGAACCCTGCGGTACCCCACTAGTAACCCTCTTTCTTCAGAGTGGACTCATTTACAATTACCTTCTGTGTCCTGTTGTGCAGCCAGTGTTTTACCAGGCTACCACCCTGGGAACCACTCCCAGGCTGGTTAATTTGACTATTAATCTTTTGTGTGGGACTGTGTCAAATGCCTTGCTAAAGTCTAGGTAGGCCATGTCCACAGCCCTTCCCTGGTCTACTACTTTGGTCACCCAGTCAAAGAAATCTATTAGATTCGTCTGACATGACCTTCCCGCTGTGAACCCATGCTGCCTTGGGTCCTGTGCCCCACTGGCCTTTAGGTACTCAACTATTCTTTCCTTCAGAAGTGACTCCATCACTTTCCCTACCACAGAGGTCAGACTGACAGGTCTGTAGTTTCCTGCCTCTGTCTTGGTCCCACTTTTGTGAAGGGGAATCACATCTGCCTTCCTCCAGTCCTCGGTACCACACCATCCTCCCATGATTTATTAAAAAGAGTAGCCAGTGGTTTCACTAGTTCCTCCCTTAATTCTTTTAGAATTCTGGGGTGAATTCCATCAGGACCCATTGCTTTGTCCACCTTCAGTTTTAGGAGTTCTTGCAGAACCCTTTCTTCTGTGAAAGGACTGGGATCGACCCCCCTATCAAGAGTGCTTCTGTTAATTGGATTAGGCACTTCCCCCTCCTCTTTTGTGAATACTGAGCAGAAATATTCATTCAGTATCCCTGCTTTTTCACTGTCCCCCTCTGCCCACCCCGTTCATTCTATTCAGTCTCACTATCCCTCCCTTTGTCTTTCTACGCTCACTGATGTACCTATAAAAGGTTTTATCCCCCTTCTTAACTGAGTTGGTGATCTTTTCCTCAGTTTGGGCCTTTGCTATTCTGACTTCCCTTCCTGCTTCCTTCTGTCTTAACTGGTACAGCTCTCTGTCCTGCTCCTTCTGTGTTTCCTTATACTTCCGGAATGCTATCTTTTTCTTCCTGACTTTCTCAGCCACCTCTTTTGAGAACCATAGTGGCTTTTTCTTTCATTTTGATTTGTTTATTTGCTTCACACAAACGCTTGTTGCCTCTGTGATGGCAGTTTTGATAATTCCCCATTGTTGCTCCACACCTCCTTCTAGCCTGTTTCCTAGTGCTTTTCTGAGGCACTCTCCCATCTTGCCAAAGTCAGCCCTCCTAAAGTCCAGTACCCTCACTTTTGTATGGCTTGACTCTGTAGCTGAGTTTAATGTGAACCACACTGTTTGATGGTCAC
The DNA here is from genome assembly GCA_016271365.2 of Neoceratodus forsteri. Taxonomy (NCBI): domain Eukaryota; kingdom Metazoa; phylum Chordata; order Ceratodontiformes; family Ceratodontidae; genus Neoceratodus; species Neoceratodus forsteri. The sequence continues at coordinate 1,077,948,576 of CM028129.1, read as the reverse complement.
TTGTCCCCAGAAGGCAACCCACTTCTAGATCAGAGATCCTCTCACTGCCCCCGTTTGAGAGTATGAGGTCTAGGATTGCTCCCTCATGAGTGGGTTCTGAAACTAGCTGTCTAATGCCTGCCACCTGTAGGGCATCAAGAATGGCCCTGCTCTTGGATGTGGCTGCAGCAAATGTGCTCCAGTTAACATCTGGCATATTCAGATCTCCCATCAACAGTATCTCCCCTTTCTCTGCCATTCTAAGAATGCCTTCTATCATATCCTTGTCCATTCCTTCCCCCTGACATGGGGGTCTGTACACAACCCTGTGCAGATTGTGGTGCCTCTTTCCAGTCTCCAAGGTGACCCACAGTGCCTCCTCTCCTCCCTGTTTACTCTGCATTACTATAAATATTATATATTATTATAAATCTCCTGCTTTCTGCATTACCACAGTAGGGGCAGCAGATACAAACTCTTTAGAAATTTTGCAAAATATCTGGATATAGCTGGCAGTGTCTGTGGCTGCTACTTTACCTCGAGAAGTACAGTCTCCAATGCCCTCAGCAGCACGGCTTCTGGAAGAGCCACATTGCACCTCCTGCTTTGGTCAAATTCATCGACTATGTCCACAAGGCTCTGGATGATGGCAAGCTTATGGGATCTATCTTTATAGACCTCACCAAAGCTTTTGATTTGGCTAACCACTCCCTTCTTTTACAGCAATTCCTGATACTGGGACTGGCTACCCTCTCTGTTCTCTGGGTTCAGAATTATCTATCATACAGATCGCAGAGGGTAAAAATAGGGACAGCTGTCTCCGTCACTACAGAAGTGAATTTGGGTGTCCCGCAAGGGTCTAACCTTGGTCTTCTCTTGTTCAGTTTATTCTTGAATACTCTACCAGCGGTCTCTACTAGTAGAATAATACTATATGCTGATGACACATTCATCCTAAACAGCAATTCCCATATACTCCAACTCCAAAATGACCTACAGTCCACCTTCAACATCTTGGAGAAATGGTTTAGCACACAAAAACTGCTACTTAATTATAAAAAAAACAAAAACCATGCTTCTTGCCAGTCATCAAAATAGGAAGAGCTACCCTCTTCTGACCATCAGTAACAAAAAGGCAGATCCTCTAGAACAAGTCCACTCCTTTAAGTATCTTGGGGTCAAGAATGATGACCCCATCTCTTTTTAGTAGCATATTGGCATAGTAGCAAAAGCCGTCAATATCAGACTTGGTGTACTCTACAGGCACAAGCAATACCTAACACCCACAGCTCTTTGTCTAACTGTCTCCAGCTCAGTATTGTCAGTAATAGATTACAGACTGGTGATATAAAGTGCAGCCTCTGAAACAGCACTCAAAATGGTAGCTATGGTGCTTAATAAGGCTTGCAGACTCACCCTAGGCACAGATAAGCTAACCCACTCATGTGCACTATATGAACAAACTAAATGGCTTAACCTGACTGACAGGATAAAGTTCCAGATATGCCTCCTTGGAAAAAAAAGCATTACTAGCCCTCTCACCCCCATGCATTTCTAAGTATTCTCAAAGCAGCACACTGCCTGTATGACACAAGCAGTAAAGCTCGTAGTACACTTTGTGTACCCTTTAGAAGAACCTCGCTTGAACAATGCTTGTTCATGTATAATGCCTCCCTCTCGCTGAACAAGCTCCTGGTAGTAATAAACAATGCCGGCAACCTCCCAACCTTTAAGATGGAATTGAAAAAAATATCTTGTCAATTTCAGTGCGTGCAATTGCTGGAAAGGAACCTGACCTCCAATCTTTGCTCACTGACTCCCACTTATACCCTTTTATAGCCCTGTATTTGAGAGGAAACCTTTTGCTCCATATCTCCTTGTCATTCATACCCTCCCCTAGTTTAAGCACTTAAACACTCCTACCACCTAGCTCTCATCTCCCTGACCCACTGCCAGCCCTCCTAACAACTGACTCAAACCTTTCTTATCCCTGCCTCTTGAGTCATCTCCCTGCACTCCACTTCTTTATATTGTTCATATACTACCCTGCGCACACACCCAAATGCCCCCCTACTACCTGTCCTTACTGCCAACCCTTGCTAATGACATGGTCTTACCTTCTATTACCTTACCCCTACTGCTCTATTCCCCTTCCCCTCCCACCATGGCTGCTCATTCACCCTATCCAGTATTTCTCTCAACTACCCCAGTTTTTCTTTCAACTACCCCACCACCAAGTTTTACTAATTACCCACACTCCCCTGGTCACCATTTCTCTCTCCTTTAATTCTCCCCATTCGTTAACAATTGACAATGCTTATCTTTATAGCTGTTTCTATTTCTAACATGTCTTATAACTTACTCCTACTTTATCATTTTATCCTACAGATTAGCAAATTGAATGTTAGTCATGACTGTGTTTTCCTCTAAATTATGTTTCAACTGTGATTTGTACCAATGTAACTATCTTTCTGTTATTTGACATGGAACCTTATAATGTGATTTGTACCACTTTAACTGACTTTTGTTATCTGTCGTGAAACCTTCGTAAAAAAGCATCATGCTGAAAGGTCATTTCTGAAGAATTAAATAAATACATAAATAAATAAATCTTTCTAGCCATATATTTTTTGTATTTGGTGCTAAGCATAATCCCATTATTCACATAATTTTTTAATCCACTTAATTTATGTGTATCTAAAATAGATAGCATACCAGAATACCAATGTTTTAAAGTAAGTCCCGGTTTTACCCACTTTTTCTGTTCTGTTAAGCATTGGGTGGAGATTCTAGAACTGGGCATTCTGGTAAGATGCAACCAGAAACAAAGCTTCCTCATTTCAATTAAAGTGTTTATATTCTGAATGCCCAGTTCTGCTCTTATATATGAGGCAGGGTAGGACACTCCCAACCCTAAAACATTTTTCAATATTTTAAAAAGGGACACCGTCAATTTTCCCTGTACTTTTTATCCCAAACCGCAGTACAATATAAAAACTGGGCCTGAAAGTTTGCTTCAATAACTTTTCTAAGCAGCCTGATATTAGATCCTCCAAATTTATAGTTAAACCTTACTAAGGCCATAGTAGTTTTCTTTAATGTTTCTAAGATTTTGACATACTGGTCATTCCAAAGGCAGTTTGCAGAGAAAGTAATCCCCAGATAAACAGTACATAAGACTGGCCTACCTCCACCTTCTCAGTTCCTAATGTCCATGTTCCCTTAGTAGAGTGAGGCAGTATAGAGCAATGGTTTAAGGCTCTGCACTGCAAATCTGGTGACATCCAGTAGACCGGACCTGGGTTTGGATCCCACAGCATTCACATGCATACTGTGTGACCCTGAGCAAGTCACTTAACTTCTCTGTGCTTTCAGGTTGCTCCTGTGAAAAAGCTTTCAGCTTAGTGTGCTACTCCTGGTTAAACAACTAAAAAAAATAAGAAGTTTCTTTGAATAAAGATAACCATCTTGATCTTAGTTAAATTTATTTTTAATTTAAAGGTATGTGAACATTTCTGAAAAAAATCAAACTTTTTTTGAAGCCGACTTTTAAAAAAAGAAAATAAGAGCAGGTCATCTGGATAGGCAAGAACAGCACACATTTGATTTGGTTGAGGAAGGAGGTGATCCTGCCTCTGTAAAGATCATTGGTGAGGCCATACCTGGACTACTGCATGCAGTATGGGCTCCCATATTTGAAGAAAGATGTTAAATTACTGGATGGTGACCTGCACAGTGCAACAAGGGTGACCATGGGATTAGAAGACATACCATATGAGGGGAGGCTGAGGGAGCTTAACATGTACTCCCTGAAGGAGAGGAGGGATAGGGGAGATAGGACTAAGACCTTTACTGTAAATACATGAAGTGTATAAACAAGACCAGTATATAGGGAATCTTTAAGTTGAGGGTGGAGAGACATGAGGGAGCATGGTCTGAGATGGGAAGGAGGAAGATTCAGGAGAGAAATGAGAAGGCACTTTTTCACGAAAAAGGTGGTGTCTATGTGGTATGCACTGCCCGATGAGGTGGTGTCCTGTAAGTCAGTAGGCAGTTTTAAAGGGATGGGACAAAGTGAGTGGGAGGATCACCATGATGGGGAGGGTGGAGGGAGGGCAGCTGCAGTATAAGGGATTGCTAGCTGCACACTCGACTTGATAGACTATATGGCCTGTATCTGCTGGCAGTTTCATGTGTTCATATGTTCATATGTTTATCTTTGGTGAATCTGAGGGCAACACCTCTAATTTTCTCAACATATTATCTATGTATAGCGTAAATAGCACAGGGGCCAGCACACATCCTCATCTGACATCCCTATTTATGTTGAAGGAAGAAGAGAGTTTTCAATTTGTACCCATATGCACATTAGCCCAGGTCTACTGGCATAGTTTGAAGATTGTATACACTAAGGGTCTATCAATTCCTTTACTAAGGAGCAGCTCCCATAAAATCCTTCTGGATATAGAATCAAAGGCCATAGAATAATCTATAAAAACAGTGTATAATTTCTGCTTCCTTATTTTCACATACTTTTCAATTAAGCGACATAATATAAAAATATTATCCAGCATACTTTAACCTGGTCTGAAGCCTGACTGGAAAGGGGAAGTTCCTCCTGAGGCTTGTATCTATGTATTTAGCCTCTCCAGAATGATCTTAGAGAATATTTTCAAATTGATATCTTTAAGGCTCATGGGACGGTACACACAAAGATCAGCCCTATTCTCTTTCTTGAGAATTGGAACAATATTTGTTTCCTTCCACGAGGAAGGAAATCTGTTTTCATGAATACATTTATTATACAATACAGTTAAGATTTTACACCATTGAGACTTTACAGTGGGGGAATTCAAACAAAAATCATATCAACAAGACTTTAATGTGAGTAAATGATCCATTGGCACAATAAACAGTGGAACAGAGAATAAAGGAAGGATAAGAGAGATGGAAAAGGCTGGAATAAGGGTAAAGTATAGGACTGGAGTTATAGAGCATGATTAGAGTAATGGTTTTTGATAGGGCTCTTAGAGTAGAAAGGGTTGATTAGTAGGGGAAGGGGAGGGCAATGAAGTAGCTTAATGAGCCTTGTCAAAAGGGGATCTGGGTATGTGGGGCAAAATCAATGGCAACTGCAGGGGTCAGTGTGTGTTAGTGCCTTCCTCAGCCTTACCTTGAAGTAAACAATTTTGAAGAGGTTGACAAGGGACTTAGGTAGGTCGCTGATCCATAGTGGGACCCTGAAGGCAAAAGAGTGCATAGCTAGAGTGGTACAGCTGAAAGGAACAATCAGAGCATTCCTAGACATGTTCTGGTTGAGTAGTTATTTGTGACAGGAAGCAGGGGGTTCAGGATTGATGGAGGTGTGATCCCTAGAAGTGTTTTTTTGGCCATAAGGCATGTGTGAAATTTGGTCCTGTGATGTAAGGGGAGTCACTTAGTCTGGGTTTAGAGAGCACATATATGGGTAAGCTGGCCTACACCAAGCACAAAACAACAAGCCTTGTTCAGCAGAAGCTTGATCCTGTTCAGGCCTGTGTCTGAGGCCACACTGTAGATTTTTATCTCATTGTCAATGATTCTGGAAAGGAATGTTCCCTCTTACCCAGGGATTCTTCTGCATGGCTTAGTTTCCCCCCTACAAATCAATATGGAGCTAAGTTTATATTATTAGCACTAGGCATAGTGAGAAAAGTCATACTGTTACACTGGAGGGATTCCTCTCTCCTTAACCACAAGGAATGGTTGAATTTACAGATAGAATGTGCCAACATGGAAAGGACTGTCAATACAAAAGAAGGAAAGGAAAAAACTTTGGCACCCATTTACTTTGTCCCCGGATTCCCCCCCAACAAAACACACAGACAACTGTCTTTTTGGTGCTCATGTTGGCAGTCAATTTACTGATCATCTTAAATCGTTCTTCACAATTTACATTTTCCATTTCATTCTCACACATTATTACAATTGTTATATGCATCTCTTCATCATTCCATTTACTGCATTAAATAATTTCCCTTTCTATTCGCCCATATTGTACACATTTTTCAATCTCCATCTTTTCCTTGCTCTTCTCCCCCCAAGATGTACATCATGGTGGGGGGACCTCTTTCTCTCCTTCTTTTTTCTCAGGGTGCCAGTGTACACCAGCACCTTTCTTCCAGTCATAATCTCTTAGTGACCTTGTTGGTCTGCCTGTTTCTCCCTTCCCCCTCTTTCCTCCCCCTCCTCCCACTTCTTTTCTTCCCTTTCTTCGATTCACTTTTATATTGTCATATCCATTCCACATTTTCTATTTTAAAACCAGCTATTTGCCTTCGGCTGTACCCTGACTGGTCCCCTCCAGCCACCGTCCACCTTCGGTGCAGGGCCCCCATATTTTATTGCCCTGCTCTTCCATTTTTGTAGGGTGGGTGGGTGGTAAAAACTAAAGGAGCAAAATTGTGAGCCCAGATCACTCTAGCTTGCCCTTTTAACCCCCCTGAGCTCTCTCTCTCTCTCTCTCTCCTTTAACTATTTCTGCTATCTCTAGCTTGGCCAAGGCCCCACCCCTGATGCTGAGGTCATCAGAGCCCTTTACCTTAAACTTTCTAAATTGGGCCCTCTAATGTCTTCATTTTTTTCTTCTTCTTTTCTCCATCCCTTTTCTCTTCCCAGCTACCACCCCACCCCACCCCATCCCTTTTGAGACACCCATCTACATGATGGAGAGGGTCCCAGGGACAACCAGATCTGCCCCTTTTAATTGGGCAACCCACTTTGTCCTCAGATTCCTCCACAACAAAACACACAGACAACTGTCTTTTGGGTGCTCATGTTGCAATCAATTTACTGATCATCTTAAATCGTTCTTCACAATTTATGTTTTCCATTTCATTCTCATACATTATTACAATTGTTATATGCATCACTTCATCATTCCATTTACTGTATTAAATCATTCCCCTTTCTATTCACCCATATTGTACACATTTTTCAATCTCCATCTTTTCCTCACTTCCCCCCCCCACCCCAGATGTACATCATGGGGGGGCTCTTTCTCTCCTTCTTTCTTCTCAGAGTGCCAGTGTACACCAGAACCCTTTTTCCATACATCATCTCCTAACAGCCTTGTTGGTTTGCCTGTTCCTCCCCTCCCCCCATTTCCTCCCCTCCCTCCCCATCCTTCTTTTATTCCTTTAGTTCATCTCCAGCTTGCTCAGGATAGCAACCTCCCCTTTCCTTTCCTAGCATCTGTTTTCCCTCCTCCATGCTTCCCTACAATCAGATATTTCTGAATTAAAAAGGTCTGCCCCAGTTCCCGTGAGGAGTACCCCATCCCCCCTGTAAAACTCATCATCCTGCTCCTCTATCCCCCATTCATCACTCTGCCTCCCATCCCCTTAAACAAGGCCCCGACCCTATAGTTCATGCACTTCTGCACCTTGTCAATGGCCTTATGGCTGTGAACGTTCCTCCAGACCCTTCTGGGGACCATGTCAGACCAGACCAATGTAACACTTGGCCACTGTTGCTTTACTTTGGTAATGTCCTCTTTGATCTGATAAAATATATCAAGCCAAGGCCTGGTCCCCAAGTCATTTCCTCCTAGACAGATGATTATCATGTCCAGCTTAGGCTGGCCATCCCTCATCTCCCACAATGTAGGTAAAAGTTGGTTCCACCTCATCCCTCTGACTCCTTTCCATGTTATCTTACACTGCCTTAGATCCTGATACAACTACCTGCCCCCTGTTCTCCGTGCTGCTCTCCTCTGTGCCCAAAATATCAAACAATGCCCACAGATCCATATTTCCCATCATCTCTTGTGTCCTGTTCAATCAAAGCAAATTATAGTAAGATATGGCAATGTGAATTCTACTCCCCCCGATTGTCCCCCTTTTTCTCTCTGCCCTCACCCCAATGTACATTGTCTTAGCCTGTATCCCCAATCCCCCCAGCCTGCCCACCCCATCCCTGTTAACAATCCCATTACCTGCAAAAGAAAAAGTCAAGTTTAGTGGTTGTGTCATCTTATTTTTCTCACATACCGCTTGTAGCAAGTTAAGGCCCACAGCCCATTTCTTTTATCTCCACCTCAGATCTCCCCTTCTCTGCAGCTACTGAGGCAGCCCCGATCCTAAATGAGTGAGTGGAAAAACACCTTGGCTCTTCCCCTATGAACTCCAATCCTTTCTTCAGCAGGGCCACCATCTACAACGCCATTACTGGTTTTCCATCCCCATGTGCAAACAATGGCCCAGTCTTTAGGGATCTCACTGCTGCGTATGCAGACAGCACTCAGATAGGGCATATGCCCCACCTCTCTCTTTGTTGTAACATTATACTGACCCCTTTTCCCTCCTGATCTGTTTTTGACCTTTTCAGATATACCTTGATTTCTTGCCCTCCCCATGATATCTCATCCCACTGTAGCCCCCGGTAATCCTCTTTCTCCCGGTCTACCATCTTGCTGACTCAAAATGCTCCATGAAACATTACTGCAAAGATGGCTTCAAACAGCTTGACCTCATCCATAGATCTGCATATCAGGTGCAGTCTCCCCATCAAGCATTACAGAATGGCCTTGGACACCGGCCTTCTCCTGTCTATAGCCTTCCCCTTTAAACGCATCCACCCCTGCATCATTCTTTTCACCAGAATAGACCTACAGGGATCAGCCCACCCCCTCAAGCTACACACCATACTAATTGCTGATAGGTGAACCCCCATGGTTGCATGTGTCATACCACCTTTCTATCTGTCCACTATGAATCTGCCCACTTAACCTTCTGTAACCACCCCACTTACCTTTACTCTTTGCCCCTCTCTGAAGGCCTGAAACAATCTCCAAGACCCCTCATATGCCTTTAGTGTTCTGGGTGACCAAGAGTCACAGAACAGCCATTTGGCTCCCTTCAACCAATCGCCCAGACCTCCGCTGGCACCAGCATTTCCTTTGCCTCTGCTCTTGGGGCAAAGACTCAGAATTTGTCCAGCTGCAGATGGGAGAGGCTGTCAGCGTTCATGTTCTTTATTTCTTCAATATGCTTAGCTCTAAATAACAGGTTAAGCTGCAAGCCTTGGAGTACCAACTGTCTTAACACCCTAGCCACCCTTTCTGATCTGGATCCCTTTCTGTTCAGCACCTCCACCACTGCCTGGTTGTCTCACCAGAAGGTGACTTTCTGATTTCTAAGTTCCTCCCCCAGAGCAGTATGCAGACCCAACTAGGGAAGATTTCCAGAAAAGTAATGTCCTTTGAAAATCCCCCTTAGCTTTCTGTTGAGCCAGCCATGACTGAGAACACTATTTAACCCTAAAATAAGCTTCCATCCCCAGGCCCCCTGCTGTGTCTGTGTACCATTAAAGGTCGGTATTAAATACTGTCATCCTGCCAAAATGTCTTTCCAATGAAATCCCTTAGAAATCGGTCCCATATCGCCAGGTCATCCTGCGTGCCTTTCACTATATCTACCCAATGGTGGGGCCTTAAGGCTCCCCTGGTTGCCCATGCCAGGTGCCGTGTAAATGCACACCCTGGGCCAATTGCCCGACAGGCAAAATTGAGGTGCCCTAGTAACTGCTGTACTTGCTTTAGCTGTACCCTCCTGTGCCCTTTTATATCCTTCAACAACTACCGTAGTCTATCTATTTTGGTCTCAGGCAAATGAAATACTTCTGCCTCCGCGTTTGTCTCTATCCCTGGAAACTCAATTGCCTGACCTGGTCCTTCAGTTTTCTCCTGCACTAAAGGCACCTCCACTTCCTGACAAAATTCCTGGAAACATGCCAGCATGTGTTCAGTCTCTTCCTTGCCTTCTCCAATTAACAAAAAATTGTCTAGGTAATGTATTACTGTTTGAAAGCCGTACCTCTATTGAAACGCCTATTGCAGCCATGTGCTGAACATTTAAAATGTGGCACAGGTGATGGAACATCCCATAGGCATAGCCTTGTCGAAGTCATACCCCCCCCCCACCAATCTGGAAACTGACTAACTCTTAGTCCTCGGGCTGCACTGGCAGCAGTCAAAACACTGCCTCTATATCAGTCTTGGCCAGCCACACCCCCGTGTTGCCCGTATCACCCAAACCACCTCCTCCAGTGTGACATACATCACCCTGCTATCCTCCTCTCTTATATAATCATTGACTGACTCCTCTTCTGGAAAAGACAAATGATGGATGAACCTAAACTCCCTGTGCTGCTTCTTAGGTACGAGGCCTAGGGGGAACACCCTAAAGTTCTGAAATGGAGGAGCCTGGAATGGCCCTTCCACCCTCCATGCTGATGTTTCTTTCTGAATCTTTTTGATTAAAATGTCTTCCTTCCCTTTTACCAAACCCAGGTTCCTGGCCCTGGTCCCCACTTATTACCCCTGAAATAATATGTTGAACCCCAACCAGAAACCCTTGAATAAGATTCAGGCAGCATCCGAATATGGGTAACGTCTCAGCCCTTCCTCCAAAGTTAATAAACTGATTGGTAATCCTGCCATCTGGAAACAATGTCCCTCTCCCATCCCCTTCCTGTTATCATCTTCCCTATTGTTGGTACCCCAAAAAAACTCCTCCCCCTGCTTCCCCTGCTCCAGGCCTGTCCTCTAGAAACCCCTTGATTGGCCCAAAAGGACTGGCTAGCCTGGCCGCTCCCATTGTACCCTGCTCTGGAATTGACTCAGCTGCTTCTGCTCTTGGACGCCTGGTGTGTCACACCACATTTTGAACAAGCGTGGCTAAAATGACAATGAGGCCAAGAGCAGAAAGCTGTGTTGTATCCCCAACAACATTTTTGTGACAGGGTCATCCTTCTATCCCTACCCCCTTCATTGTTGCCCATCCCCGTCATGCAGTCCTGAAACAAGTCCGACTGTTTGCTGTCCCAATGGATATACCTGGATGTGGCAATCCGCTGCCGGAATTGTTCATCATATTGAAGCCAATTGTTAACCCCCCATCTTGTATGCTCTCCTTATGATCAAGGAATACGTAAGCAATGGTATTCCTAGCTCTGGTCTCTTGTCTAACACTATGGCTATGTAGGTCGTAAACCCCACGGACCATGAGTCCCAGTTCCTACCCTTTATGTTTTTCTCCTCTTTACCCTTTCCTAACAGCATCACTGCTGCCATATCTTTTTTACAAATGTTCTCCATTTTCATCATACTTGGTAAATGCCTGTTTACTAACTAGGGCATACACATTCACATACTCCCCCTTTCATATCTTTTCCTTTGTGGCCAACGGTATATGCTCCCCAATCCTCATCCCTGGGGATCCTATCTCCCTGGTGCCCATGCCTCCCTGCATCCCACACCTTTCATCTGAAACTGCCTCTGTCCCTTTTCCTTTCTTTATCTTGGAAAGAGCTTTTTCAAACTGTCCCAACCCATCTTCGCTCATTGATTCAATCATCTGTTCCACATTCTCCTTTATGCTTCTACCCACTGTGGGGCCTTCATTATCTGTTTTTGGCTGCAGGTCAGACCTGGAGCTCACTTCTGGGGCCTCTGGTATGTGTGGCACTCTATCATCCGGATTGAAGGGTCCTGCTGGAGGTATGACTGGGGCAGGTGGGTCCATTAGGGCCAGTGGTGTCATAGGGGCCGGGTCAGGCACTGGACTCAGTACCGGCTCTGGAGCGGGTCCAGGAGCAGGCACCGGCACAGGGGGAAGAGGTACTGGGGCAATCGGCCCTAGAAGGACTGGGAGTCAGTGCCACTGGAGGTTTCTTGCTTCCCTTCCCTTCCCTTCCCCTGTCTGCTTTCCACTTTGCCCCTCACCCCTTCAGTACACCTTCTGCTAGCTCCCATATATTATTTTCCTTATCCGCAAGGTCCACTATGGCTTGGTAAGCATCCACCTTTGTCATCTTATTCTTTTTAGGTACCATAATCTCTGTTTAGCAGCTGTAATCAGAAAACACATGTTAATCCATGTACCATTATGTTAAGTTCACCTACTGCCTGGACCTTCAACCACTGTGTCACAGCAAACCTCCACCTGTCATCTGTATCTGCCCAAAATACCCAATCTCTAGCAGCTTTAAGTAGCCTTCCTTTGATATGCACTACTTTTTTTTTTGTTACATGCACCCAGTCCCTTTTGTTAGCTATTGCATTGCTTGACTATTGGCATTTAAAACTCTGACGCAGGGTTATCACCTTAAAGGCCCTGTTAATGCTTTCCTATCAGCTTCATATACAGTAATTAATGGGTTCAATGCCCAGGGCTGTTGTCGTGGAACCGATGTGTCTCATACGAGCCAGCCAGCCCATTAGCATGCCTTCTGAAGACACAAAACAATGAAACTTCCACATACACATACCCCCAGCCACGTGGCATTAAATGTTATTTCCTATTAGAGATGTGCAAAGTTCATGAAATTTGCTCCATGAATTAATCTGCAGATTCCACGGAATTCACAGAGTGACCATCATCCATGAATTGCATGAATTTTGCCATGAAGAGCAACATTTTACCCTTGAGTTTCACACTTTGTGGTAAAACAGATGCACACATTTCTCTACAAAATTCACAGAATGTGGATTTTGATAGGTCATTCAAAAATTCACAAATTTCACAAAGCATGAAGTTTTGGCACTTCACACAAAATTTACAGGCAAAGTTTTACTTTGCAACATCTCTATTTCCTATCAAGAAAATCCTAAATCTTCAAAAGCTTTAGAAGGCAGAAGATAATGAGCTATTGCCAATTGCTTCACTGTGGATTTGATTGTTTTTATGTTTGCTTGCACGCATGTGCAAGAAACATAGTGCCATCATCGGAGATTTCGGAGGTGTGTCACCTCCTCCTCCAATTCAGGCAGTGTGCTGGCAGGTGCGGCCCCTGTAAGCCAATGCATTTTGGAGCTGTCTATGACATGCTCCAAAATGCAGTGGCATACAGTTGAAAGGGGGAGCTACGCTTGAGTGAGCAGCGATAAGAAGCTGCTCACGTGCAGCTCCCAGCGCCATGACCCCTGCACGCAGCGTATAGCCCACGGGTGCCCAATCCCCGTCAGCTGAGCTGCATGTGTCTCCCAGTAGTTGATGCCATGCTGGGGCCACCCCAACATGGCAATCAATCATGCTGCCGGCAGGGGTGCCCAATCCCCGTTGGCTGAATCTCCCCTCCCCAAAGTCCTTATGCCAGCTGGGGCCCACCCGGCGTGGCAAGCGATCCCATGATTTTTTTTTTTTTCGACAGGGTGCCCAATCCCCGTCAGCTGAAGCGCCCCAAAGTATTTGTGCCACGCTGGGAGCCCACCCCAGCGTGGCAAGCAGTCCCACAACGTCTTTTTTTTTACCTGTAAGAAAAACGGTCCAGCGGTGCGCCTCCCGACCCCCTCCCACAACCCACACCCACCCACTGCGCACCCAGCCTCCCCACCCCCCACCCCATACTACTCGGACTCCGCGCGACTATCTTCGGTGGACCTAGAACACGTCTGCACTCTTCAAAGCCGACCGCGAACTGAGGAAATGCCGGTAAGCTGTATGATGGGCTAGACAGGGGGTTTAACTTTATTGTATAGTTCAGTTATTTTTTTTTGAGCATTGGGCCTCAATATGGGACTTCTTTCAGGACGATAAACACTGTCATGATGCAAGACGTTGGTTCAAAGTGATTTTAGTGCAGTGACTGCGCAGTGACTGCAAAATCACCCTTTGAGCCCGAATACCACCATGACAGTGACATCACTCATGAGAAGGGGTCCCAAACCCCATGTTGAAAATTTGGTGCCAAAATTCCAAAAAATGACTGTTTAACGAGCGTATGCTGCGCAGTTCCTACGCAGGCTCGTAAGTTCACGAAATTTCAATATTTTCACTCCAGATTTTCAACATTGCCATTTCACCACACCTTCTTATGAGCAGTACAGCTGTCATTTTTCACATCTCACCCAAAATGTGTTTCCGCCCATGTAGCGCAGAATGGCGCAGTCAGTGTGCAGAAATCAATGTATGGGACACATTAAGAAAATCACAGTGTCACTGTTCATGAGCAGAGATCTTAAAATGGCAATGTTGAAAATTTGGTGACAGAATTCCTAAAAATGACTGTTTTATGAGTGTGCGTTGCACAGTTTCCACGCACTCTCGTAGGTTTGTGAATTTTCAATATTTCCACTCCAGATTTCCAACATTGCCATTTTTCTACACCTCCTTATGAGCAGTACAGCTGTCATTTTTCACATCCTGCTCAAAACGTGTTTCCGCCCATGTAGCGCACAATGGTGCTGTTGGTGTGCGAAAGCAATGTTTAGGACAGAGTAAGAAAATCACAGTTACACTGTTCATGAGCAGAGGTCTTAAAATGACTATGTTGAAAATTTGGTGACAAAGATCCATAAAATGACTGTGTTCTGACGAGCATTGTGCAGTTTCCACGCATCCTCGTTAGTTCATGACTTTGTAATATTTTCAGTCAGATTTTCACTAGTGGCATTTTCAACACTTCCTTATGAACAGTACAGCTGCCATTTTTCACAACATGGCGAAGGTGTTTTTCACACTTTCAGTGCAGAGATGCGTAGGTCGCTATGGGAAATCATTGTTCGGCACAGATAAAGAAAATCACAGTGACACTGTTCATGATCGGAGGCCAAAATGCCTGAGTTGACAATCTGCTATAAAAATCCCCAACCTAATTATATAACGGGGTGTCGTTGCGCAGTTTCTATGTCGCTCATTGACTTCACCATTTTTAAATATTTTTACTACACATTTGCAACATAGCCATTTTTACACCTCCCCATGAAAGAGTACAGCTGTCATTTTTTACATCCTGTTCGGAATATTTTTGCACCTGTGGTGCTAAATGCCGTAGTCACTGTGCATAAGCAGCTTTTGGCTACCAAACTGATATTCCCCGGTTCATGAGGTGGGGTCACAAAACAAACATGTTGAAAATTTGGAGTTAACATACCAACGAATGCCTGAGGTATTAGGCTTTTCAACTAAATTGCCCAACCCTATAGAGAATGACAGGAATCAGGGGTGTGACTTGGGATTCTTGCCTGTGATGCTCATACCATTCCACACCCTGCAGTCACTGAGAGGCATTGAGGTATGCCTTGGACTCTTGACCCAAACTTCACCCCATTCTCTATATAACACCCATCTCACGTGTTCCTAATGAAATGGGAGTGCGCATAAAGACCAAAGACCCCAAGGAACACGTGTGACACTTGTGAGTCTCTGCAGAGTGGGGTGTGGTGAAATGGCGGGGCCGTTATGCCTGACGACCCAAACGCACACCCCAATGCCTGTCACTCTCTGCAGGGTGGTGGTGGGGTTGGCTTCAGTTCAATACTTCACTGCCATTCCTATTACGCAGCTCTGTAACTTCTACACTACCACTGCCAATGCCAGCAAGCAAACATTCGGCGTTGACAAATGCTTGTTTCTGATGTTAGACTGAGCAGCCTTGTTTAGTGGGTATTTTCAGAAGTAGCTGTTACTGTGTATGACTTGAATATAATGTTCTGACCTTTTGTTCCTTTAGTTGATTTTTTTACCCTGAAAATACTACAGTACTTCAGATTTTAGGGTTTAAGCTGAGTCACCAATGCCTGCCAAAGGACAGGTGAAAACTTGTAAAAGAAAAACTATATTTCTGCCAGAGTTTCTGCTGAAATCCTTCGACCTGCCTGCAATTGTATACTTGTTCAACAATATTAATACTGTAAAAGGCATGCGAGCAAAGGTATAAGTGCACATCTGGGAGTTCTCTGGAAGTAATTACAGATCAGAATCTACAGTTAAGTAACTAGCTTAGTGAAATTTCCATCACTCAGTAATAAGTGCCCTATGCCAGAGGCATCATTACAAAATGTGCATTCTTTGCTCTTCCACAGACACATGCAACTGTACAGTACAGGATATGATTCTTCCTTTGCTTGGGCAGTTCACAAACTATTGGAGAACAAGAAGTCAGCTATCTATTATACTAACATAATGATTTCATGTATAAATGAATAACACAATGCTAGAAAACAGATAAACAGGATTTAAATTAAGTGATTGTACTTGTTTCACTATCTGATGCAATAATGTGATTGCCAAGTGAATAAAGTATACGGCTGAAGACCGAGTACTTTTTCCTCATGAGACCATCACATTATTAGAGAGAATAGTGAACCAAATACTGTAGGCCATTAACACTATTATTATCAAACTGTTTTATATTAAATGTTTATTTTCTATGAAGCAAATCCTAAATCCTTCACAGGCTTTTGCAGGTGGAAGATAATGAGCTACTATCTTCAGTCTACATTAGCTTGTGAAGATTTAAAGATTTGTTTGATAGGAAATAAACATTCCCAGGCTTTAGCAGGTAGAAGATAATGAGCTATTACCAAACACTTTACTATGGATTAGATCTTTTTTCGGATATTTAACTGAGCTGCCTTGCTCAGCTGGCATTTTCAGGAGTTGCTGCTACTGTATATGACTTAAATATAATGTTCCACCCCCTTGTTTCTCTAGCTGATTCTTTATCCTGAAAACACTACTTCTGATTTTAAGGTAAAAGCTGAGTCGCCACTGCCTGCCAAAAGACAGGAGAAAACTTGTAAAAAGGTAAACTCCATTTCTGCCAGAGTTTTTGCTGAATTCCTTCAACTGGCCTGCAACTATGTACTTGTTCAAAAATATTAATACTGCAAAAGTCATGTGAGCAAAAATACCCATGCAGGAGTTCTCTGATGCTTCCAGAAGCAATTGCAAATCATAATCTACAGTTAAGTAACAATCCTGGTGAAATTTCCATCACTCAGTAATGAGTATCCTGTCCCAGGGGCAGCATTACAAAATGTGCAGTTCCTGATTTTACGCACACAGACACACACACACACACACACACACACACACACACACACACACACACACACACACACTCAACTGTACTGTACAATGTGTAATTCTTTCTTTGATTGGATAATTCACAAACTGTTGGAGAACAAGAAGCCAGCTCTCTATTATAATACAATGATTTCATGTATAAGGGAACAATACTATTCTGGAAAACAGAAAAAAGGTATTTAAATTAAGTGATTGTGCTTTTTGGTTTACTATCTGATGCAATAATGTGACTGTCAAGTGAAAAAAGTATGAGGCTAAAGACCAAGTACTTTTTTTCCTGATGAGACAATCACCTCATTGCATTAGACTTTATTGCTTGGATTTGATGTGCGGCTCTCAGAACCTCTGGGAATAAATACCGTATAAATAAGCTTTGCTTAATTGCTTGGGTTCCACCATGTGATATGAATGACAATTTTTAAGTGACTACAATAAGAGTGAGTGCACATTGCTAATTACAACAACGGTGATGCACACTATGCCAAAAGCATAAACAGCAACAGGCAGCAACAGTCTATTTGGGGACAACATAACATACCATATTTTTATGTGGGGGGATACATCCCCCATGATACATCCCCCACACCCCCCATGGGGGGTTCTTCCACCCTGCACCCCCATTATAATAATAATCCACTCCAAGAGGGGACCTGATGCTGGGGTACAGAGGAATAGTCAGGAGGGGGCCACACATTTCAGGAGATCAGACGATGTGATCCATTAAAAAAAAACATAAGTACAGCAGCACAACAAAAACAGTATTCCTTCTCACCTGGCTCTGAACCCAGGTCCTACTGCACCAGTGGCAGTCACTGCCTCCACTATACCGCACAGCCATCTTAGAACTGCCTGCCTAAACACCATCCCATATCCTCACACAAGAGACCCCCTAGCAGTGTCACTGCATGCATCCCATCGCTGTTTTCTCCTGTAATCCTAGCTGTTACCCCTTCTCGCTATGCTGTTACATTCACTCTTCTTGCAGGCACTCAGACTGAATCACTTACACTGAGTCTCTCAATTTGAGTCATCCATATCACTGGATACCATTGCTTGCTTATTACAGGGACTAGAGAATTACCCAACTACTGTAGGTCATTGTCACTATAATGTGTTGTGTTTAAAAAAAAGCTAGTGGTTTTGTAGTTTCTCTATTTTTTTTTTTACTTTTGTAGTAAGTCAACTCTTCCTGCCAAGCACTGCATTTGTTTACAGGTGCTGCTGTGAGTGCTGCATTACAGACCAATCAAAATGTAAGGAAGGATGATAATATCACTACTACTTTATCTTTTTATTGGCAATAAAGTGGCTGTTCTAAGCTCGGAGTTGACATTTTATTGAGAATAAAATTAAATTTGTGAGTTTGCTGTGGAATAAAATTATACAAAATGTTTATAATTCTGGTTTATGTTGGAGAAGAGGATCCACATATACTGTAGTATAATACTGAATTATGATACTGCCCTGCCTAGCATATGGTACTTAATAGCAGAACATTTGTTTTGCCAGCTTTCAGTATCATACATAGAGTGATACCTAAGTCTCTTTCTGATCAATTTGTAACCTCCCAAACCAGCTACAGTATCTCTGTATCATCCTTATGTCAACATATTTTTGAAAGTAACTCAGTATTATTACACTGCCAGCTAATTTATTTTCATTTTAGTCTTTGGTGACTGGGTAAGGCCCACTAGGCACAAGTGCCTGTTTTCAGGGGTGATCTTGGAGCACTGAGTGGTTAAGTGATTTGCTTAGAGTCACACAGTATGCAAGTGGAGGTTGTGAGAATCAAACTCAGGTCTGGTCTGCTGGATGTATCAAGCTCGTTCATACCTTGTTCCTTGTTCCTCTAACTTCTAAGCTATACTGCCAGCCCAATGAAGCTAATGAAGTTACTGTTATGGAAAGAGGAAATTGTTTAACCAGGAAAGGCACACTAAGCCAGAACTTGTTTCCAGTTGTGACCTGGGAGCACAAGGAAGTTAAATGACTTGCTCAGGGTCACACAGTATGCAAGTGGGGGCTGATGGGACTCAAACTCAGGTCTCCAGGTTTGCAGCTCAGTGCCCTTTATTACTATGCAGCACTGTCTCCTGACATAACTGTTTCCTGATTATAACTGAAGCTTTTGATCAGTAGCTATGCTTCAATAGTCAGTTGATAAAGAAAGCAATAGAGTTACAAGCTATAACTCATAACTTTTTTATTTTGTTTAAACAAATTTTACAACTTAATCCAGTTGATTTATGACACATTAGGTGAATTACTATATAGTTGACTTAACAGTACATTTTAAGGTACATAGACTACCACCTGTAAGTAAAAGATGCATTACTTGTTTTGCTTGGTTCAATAAGAGTTTTAAGATACAAGTTAGAATCATACTTGCAGTATGTTTAAAACATACTGTGTAAATATTAGGCTGATACATTCACCTTAAAAAAAAGACGTTTAAAAATGTGTTCTAGGGCTAAACACAAACAACTGAGCTGCAAGTCCTAAGTCAGTCATATTGTTGACAGAATATACCAGGTATTATTATATAGCCTGGAGCAAAGAAATTAAGAAAGCAACAGACTGCAGTTAACATGGTATGCAGACAGACATGAAAGGCACTACCTGTAGTATCTTGTATCTTTGGTTTCAGGTTTATGACTGTTTTCTTCTTGCACTGCAGCCAGATAATGTTTTCAAATGTTTGGGAGAAGTCAATATTGTTCATTTGTATATTTATTTATTTGTTCATCTAGAAATTCCACACAAGGATGGCTTCATTGTGGTTAACCCCTTATTTTTCAAGAAGGTTATGGGGGATTAGGACCGCAGCAGTGTTTGGTACATAATTACAAGTCTGACATGTCTTAAATACTTAGTATGCAGCAGTTCATATAAGTAAATATGGAAAATGAGGATGCAGTAATCAATATTAAATGGTGGAAGGTACAAGTGCAATGTGAACGAGGGTATAATTCAAGTTGATTGCAGTTTGTATTTAACTACAAGAGCAATATATGTTCAGGAGCTAGAAAACAGCAGATTTCAACTGGTTTAGGTTTGCACTGTGATGGGATTCTGTTAACAGTCAGTTCCAGATCATTAGTGTTGAAAATGCAAAGAGTTAACTTTATTTACAGTTCAAAATTCAACATATTCCCATTCAGCTTTTTGCTCTATAGTCAAAACTATCAGTTATAAAAAACAAACCAAAAAAGGAAATCCTTGTTTATATTTATTATAACAAAATGTACATTAATTCAAAATTAGGGCTCATGGACAAAGTACAAAGTGTCAACAACTGTGAAAATATTCTTGAATCAATAACCATAATTATGCCTGTTTTTTATAAATTATGCAGGTAGGACTGCTTCACTAAACTGATTGCAATCCAACTAACTATAAAACCTTGCTTACAGACAATAGGCTTAACGTTGTTAAGCTTATTGACTCAAGAGCCCCAGCTTCTACTTTCCTTTTTGTGCAACATCGATGTACCATTATTTTATGTTAATGCATTTGTTTTGTAATGACATTATACTTTAGAAAAACAGCATAATTCCAAAAGTGCATAATTCCCATTCCCCTGACGGTACATTTATCACTCTCCTCTAATTGCTTACTAGAAGACCCTTCACTCACCTAAAATCATACAATTTTTAAAATGACTCATTCCCCAAACTACAGTATTAGCACATGTATCCCCCTCCTTCACATCTTCCTCCTACCCAATCTCAATCAAATCTTAATTTCCTTATCCCCAGTTGCTTTGATGGAGGGCAATGAATTTAAGACGAAGTACTTTTTTAATTCAATCTATTGGATATAGGCACCTTTTCAGATGTTATTTAATACCTGCTGCTAGAGACAGAGCAATTTTTGTATCACACCACAGTTAGGACATTGGACGTGCACATTTGCCGATGACGTTAAATTGGGAACCATAGTAACTAAACAAGAGGATGTTGAAAGATTACAGGAAGAAAGAGGCACCTTAACTGACTCAGCCACTACAAAAAAAACTTACATTTAATATCAGAAAATGCAAAATTATGCATTTTGGGAAAAAAAAGCCTGAAGGCAAATTATTTCATAAATGGCACAGAGATAGCAACAGCTGATACTGAAAAGGACCTAAGAGTTTTGGTGACTAATAGACTTAAATTTGATGCACACTGTAAAGATGTTATCAACAAGGGTAAAGGATTATTGGCATGTATAAAAAAAAATATTAGGAGCAGGGACAGGGAGGTGTTGATGCCTCTTTATACAGCATTGGTCAGGAATCACTTTGAGTATTGTGTTTAGTTTTGGGCACTGCAAAATAGAGGAGATAACAATAAACCTGAGGGTATCCAGAGAAGAGCTATAGTACAAAACAGATTCTGGATATAAACCACATGACCTATGAGAAAAGAGTTAGAAAGCTTATAATGTTTTCTGTACAATGCAGAAGATTATGAGGGGATATGTGCATTGTGTATAGTGCATTTGGAAATAGAGACTTGTGGGAATGTGTAGGTTTGAAGGCCAATGAACAAAACAGGAAAATCAAGGGACATGACATTTTGCTCAAAGGTGAAAACTACAAAAAAAAATTCAAGGAGAGGGTGGTTTAATCATAAGAACATAAGAATGTGACTGCAGAAGGGGACCTTGAGATCCATCTAGTCTGCCTATTTTGACTACCCCACCTTATAATTTTCCTAGCTTACCGTGGTACTTGTCCCATGCTAACTTGAATGCTGTGATGGTCTTAGATTTCACTACTGCTGTGGAAAGACTATTCCAAGGTCCTACTCTGTGAAGAAGGACCTTCTATGGTTGGATTTGAATGTACCTTCTATAAGGCATATGTTGTGTCCTCTTGTTTATGGTGATGTGTTTACTTGGAATAGGTGTTCCCATTTTACTTGAGTTATCCCTTTCATGTATTTAAAGGTTTCTATTATATACCCTCTGTTTCTTCCCTGTTCAAGGCAGAACAATTGCAGGTGCCTCAGTCAATTTTTTATTGTTCCTGGTGTAAGCCGTGCACCATTTCTGAGGCCCTAAGCTGCACTGCCTCCAGGTGATCAATGTTCTTTCTGAGGTGTGACCTCCAGAACTGTACACAGTACTCAAGATGTAGCCTTACCAATGTCCTGTTGAGTGGCATTACCACCTCTTGTTTTCTACTTGAAATGTCCCTGGCTATACACCCGAGGATGCCACTGGATTTTTGTGCTGCCTTTTCACATTGCCTTCCTACTTTTAAGTTATCAGCAATCAGTACATCGAGGTCCTGTTCGAGTTTTGTTACTGACAATTTTCTCCATTCAGTGTGTATGATCTGTTCGGGTTTCTCTTCCCTTTGTGCATGACTTTGCACTTTTTGGAATTGAATTTCAACTGCCAGTTTCTAGACCATGCTTCCAAGTGTCTTAAATCCTCTTCCATTGCTGCTGCCCCTTCTAATGTGTCCACTCTGTTACAGATCTTCGTGTTGTCTGTGAAAAGGCAAACCTTCCCCTGTAGGTCCTCAGCTATGTCACTGATGAACTCACTGGAGAGGACTGGTCCTAGGCCTTATCCCTGTGGTACCCCTCTGGTCATCTTTCCTTCCCTAGAAATAGTTCCACTGACTATGACTCTCTGGGTCCTTCCTTAAAGCCAGTTTTGAACCGATCTGACCATTTTTTGCCCTATGCATGTATGTTCCAGTTTGATAGTCAGTTTCCTGTGGGGGACTGAGTCAAAAACTTTACTGAAATACAGATATACCACACATCCACTGCCCCTCCTTGGTCTACTATTCTTGTGACCTAGTCGAAGAATTTGACCATGTTCATCTGACATGATCACCCTGCTGTGAATCCATATTGTTTTGTGTCCAGCTGCCCAGTTTCTGTTAAGTGTTTCACTAAACATTCTTTAAGTAGAGTTTCCATACATTTGCCTACTACTGAGGTCAGGCTGATGGGGCGACAGTTTCCAGCATCCTCCCTGTTCCCACTTTTGTGCAACGGCACTGTTGTTACCATTCTCCAATCATTTGGCACTTGTCCACTCTCCAGACACTCTGTGAACAATTCTGCTACTGGGTCTGCGAGCTCCTCTGCAAGTTCTTTCAGAATCCTGGGGTGGATTCCTTCTGGTCCCATTGTCTTATTTGTATGTAATTTTTTTGTAGTTAAGTACACTGTTTCTTGTGACGGGTTCAGTGCCAGCCCCCTTGTCATGTCTGTCCACTTTGTGCAACTTGGGGCCATTACCTTGATATTCTTTTGTGAATACCAAGCAGAGAAAATTGTTGAGAATCTTGTCTTTGCCTTTGTCGCTTTCCTCTTTTTGTCCATCATCTGTTGTGAGTCTAATGATGTCCCCTTTTATTTTCCTTTTTTCCCTAATGTAATGATAAAATGTTTTGTCACCTTTTTTAACTTCTCTTGCTATTTTTTCTTCTGTTTGGTCTTTGGCCATCTTAACTGCCTTTTCAGTTTCCTTGAGTTTTGTTTTGTAGTCCTCCATCTCAGCATCTGCTTTTGTCTCCTTGAATCTTTTGTATGCTTTTTTCTTGTCTTTTACATTTGATGCTACTTCTTTAGTATACCAGAGAGTTATTTTGTGTTTGTGGGATTTTGTAACTTGTTTGGTGCACTGGGCCGTCATAGTGAGTATTATCCCCTTCTCTTGCTTTGTTGTTGGGGATAGGTTTGATGCTTTCTTTCATTTGTGCAAAATTGACCTTTTTGAAATCCAGGACTGAAAGCTTGCTGTGGGTGCTCTCTACTTTTCTGGTGACCTTGAATGAGATGGTCCTATGGTCACTGGAACTTAGGTTGCTGCCTAATTCTAAGTCTGAGATCCTGTTGCTATTTGTGAGCACAAGGTCCAGAATAGATTTTTCCCTGGTTGGTGAGGTCACCATCTGTACTAGACCTGCTCCTTGCAGTGTAAGAAGCAGAGTATGAGAGCCAATCTACGTCTGGTAGACTGAAGTCCCTCATTAGCAACAATTCTCCCTTTTCTGCCATCTGAAAGATGGATTCCAGGAGTTCCTTTTTGTGGTCTTTTTCATGAGATAGAGGTCTGAATACCACCTCAACCTAGATAGGTATCTTACTCCCTGTGCCAAAGGTGACCCAGAGGACTTCTGTGTTAGTGTTTAGTCCTTGGGTTTCTATGGTGTTGATGCTGTCTTTTACATATAGTGCTACCCCTCCACCTTTCTTACCCCTTCGATCCCTTCTGAAAAGGGTGTAACCTGGGGTGGCTACCTCCCAGGTGTGGTTTTCAGTGAACCAGGTTTCTGTGACTGCAGCCCAGTCTATGTTCACTTCCGTGAGTAAGGCGTTTAAATCATTGAGTTTGTTTGCCAGGTTGCGAGCATTTACACATAGAGCCTGCCATTTTGGCTTTGATGTATTTACATTTTCATAGGAGTTTTTGCCCTTCTTTTTTTTTTCTTTGAGTACTTTGTCTGAAGATTTAGCCTCAAAGTTTGATCTGATGAGTGGGGAGTTCCAACCCTATCCCTTTGTGGCCCAAAGGATGTTGTTGACAACTCCACGTCTCCTAGTTTAAATGTGTGACAAAAATATCAAACTTCTGGCTGAGGGCACAGGTGCCCCTCTTTTTAAGGTGAAGGCCATCATATCTAAAGAACTGTCTTTCCCAGAATGTGTTCCTGTTTCCAAGGAATTTGAAGCCATTCCCCATGCACCAACCCCTTGTCCATGTATTTAGCTCAGAAATGTCTTTCTCTCTGATCATCTTCCTATTAGCTCCCCATTGACAAACTGGAAGAATCTCAGTGAAAGCCACAGAGGACAAAAGGGAGTTAAATCATCCCCTAGTGAGATCATGTGCCTCTTTGTCTCCTCCACTGACCTGCTGGCCAGGTCATTGGTGCCAAGGTGGACTGAGACATGTTGTTTCATTTCAGTTCACTGCACAATCCCTGAAATATGGTTTGTGTCCCTGAATGCTGATGATCCTGGTAGATACTGGATTGTGATGTTTGTCTGTTTTGTTTGCTGGATGTGTTGCTCTGTTCCACAGATCATAGAGTCTCCAATGATTATTACCTGCTGTTTAGGTTTACCTGTTGCTTTAGTTTTGTTTGTTGTTTGTCAGTTGTGTCAACATGGAATGGTCTACCAGGCAAAGTTGTGACTAGCTCCAGTATTAACATTTACATTTTTTTTTAATTAAACTATGAAGAATGGGGTGTCCCTAAAAGCAGTATAAATTAGAACAACAAGTCATAGAAGCTAACACTTACTGACTTGAGCTCAAATCCTATGAATCCTAAGAATTGTGCAACCTGGTTGGTGGAGGGAGTGGAAACATAACAATCAAGCTACCACTTAGTGTGAGATCTAGAAGCAAGAACATACTGTAAAAGTCCAAACCCACTGATTTCTTCATCCCTGGAGTCTTCTGCCACATACCACTGCTACTGTTAATACCTCTGCCCTTTATGCTGTATTGTCTTTAGGATTTGAGTCTCAAATCAGATCTGTTGTCCAGCACCTTTTGGTATGCCTTTGCAAAATGAAACTGCCATCTCTTCTGCTCCAATTAAATTCCATTAGGAAAAATGGGAAGTGGGTGCATTAATGTAATATTGCCTGAAACAAAAGGGTGATCAAAACAAACAGAGACCAACGTAAACAGTGATGGCCCTCAGCTACTAAAAAACAAACTAAATTAAATTATTTTTTTGTAGAGGGCTATGCCTCCTGCACCCCTCTTTGTGGGGAGAGAGAAGCCCCCCAACCCCCCCAAAAATAATATAATCAACTCCAGAGGAAGCAGACTTAAAAAAAAAGAAAATTTAGATTCTTACTGTAGGATCTGAACCCAGATTCGCTGACTCTGTAGGTGGTGGCTCTAGCCACTACGCCAAATTGCCAACTCAGCAGGGTTTGGCCACGCATCTGCCTGTATCCTGTCTTAGCAAGTGTAGTTTATTACAACACTTGCTATACAGGATCCTTCACTCTGTTAGAATGGTCCCCCTAAACAGGAGCGGTATTATTGAGTCGCTCATATTGAGTCGCCCAATAATACTCGCCCATATAGGGTGTTACCCAGTGTTTCAGGTGCAGAACCAAACATTTATTTGACTGGTTCATACTGCTCCATCATACTTTTTCTGAAAGACAGACATTTACCTTGGGGAAAGAGAAACTCACCAAGTCTGGCCCCCAGACAGCACTTATTTGAGCTGGTGAAACTATGAGATTGGAGTCAGATTAGATTCAGACACAGAGTGGATAAAAGCAGTATTCATCATATAGTATTCTGAAAGGATTAATGTCATATTATGAGCTGCTGGTTCTCTTCCTTCTTATTATAGAAGACAAGGGAAGATAAACAATGGGAAAGTGGCAGAAGCAAGGTTTACTTGCATTTTGGTAACTATACCATAATCAGTCTAAGAAATATAATGAACTACTAAAAGAAAATAAAAAATAACTGTCTTGAAGAAATAATCGGTGCTCAGATATTCAGTCTTAGACAGCCTTTTCAAACCATCAGCCGCTGCCGCCCACCACACACCTCACAGCCTGAAGCCATCATCCGATCTGGGGAAACAAGGATTTCGGCCCTTGTTCTGGTGTTCCCTCCTGCCTGGCGGTTGCGGTATGGCTCCTGCTTCTCAGCTGCTGCTGCCTGCCACACATCTCACAGACTGAAGCCATCACCCGGACTGGGGAAACAAGGTATGGATCCTCCTGGAACTCGGCCCCTTCGAAATCAGCCGCCTTTCCTGAGGCTCACCTCAATTGGCTGATTGCTCTACTCGGTCCCTGCTGATTGGTCCCCTCTGCCGTGGCCTTCCAATCAGAACTGCAGCCCTGAATCTGGACTTTTCCTTAGATTTTCTGGTAGCTGCTAAGTCTTATTTACTCACAGTAACTCTTGTGCAATATGTTTTATTTTTTGCCTTTTCTGCTCTGCACTCAATTCCTGTAGCCCTGTCTTATATAGTTATTCTGTTAATGAACTTGGCACTGTATAACCGTTTACTACCTGAACTTGTTACAGTTGTTAATTCAGTAGCTACGAATATTTTATTTTACAGTTCATAAGCTGTTAATGCCTTATTTAATGTTAACCTAATTTATCAGCCTTGCTAATTCAGTTTCTCTGCCTCTGCCCTCTGACTTAGTTTGGCATCTCTGCTGTGGGCTTCCAATCAGAACTGCAGCACTGAATCTGGACTTTTGCCTAGATTTTCTGGTAGCTGCTAAGTCTTATTTACTCACAGTAACTCTCCTAGAAACACAGAAACATAAACTTTGATGGCAGATAAGGACCACTTGGCTCACCTAGTCTGCCCATTTCCCTACCTACTGGATAAGCTGCAGATCTTAGTTAACCAACAGCCTATTTCTTCCTACCCCCCACAGGAATTGCCTTAGGTCTGTCCCATACATTCTTGAATTCTCCCACAGTTTTGAACCCCACAACCTCCTCAGGAAGGCAGTTCCATGCATCCACCACCCTCTCTGTGAAAAAAATACTTCCTCACATTGCCCCTGAGCCGTCCCCCCTCTACCTTCAAATTATGTCCCCTTGTTCTTGCTCATCTCTTTTTCTGAAAGTTGCTACCCTCTTGGACTTTGTTGATTCCACTGAGGTACTTAAAAGTTTCTATAATGTCCCCCCTCTCCCTTCTTTCCTCAAGGATATACATATTAAGCTCCTTTAGTCTCTCCTCGTATGGCTTCTCTTGCAGACCCTGCACCATTTTAGTTGCTCTCCTCTGGACTGAGTCCATCCTGTCAATGTCCTTGTGGAGATAGGGTCTGCAGAACTGGACACAGTACTCCAGATGGGGTCTCACCAACTGTCTGTACAGAGAGATAACAACATCCTGTTTTCTGCTGGTGATGCCTCTCCCTGTACATCCCAGTATCCCCCCAGCCATCCCTACTGCCTTCTCACATTGCTTGCCAGCCTTAAGGTCACCTGATATGATTACACTCAGGTCCCTTTCCATTTTTGTTGTCGCTACTACCCCCCCCCCCATTGTGTACTCTTCTCCTGGGTTTTTGTTTCCCAGGTGCATTATTTTGCACTTCTTTGCATTGAATCCAACCTGCCATACTTCTGAC
Source organism: Neoceratodus forsteri (assembly GCA_016271365.2). NCBI lineage: Eukaryota > Metazoa > Chordata > Ceratodontiformes > Ceratodontidae > Neoceratodus > Neoceratodus forsteri. The sequence goes on along the minus strand of CM028129.1, from coordinate 1,077,920,642 downwards.
CATTCCTCCAGCCTTGCCAAGTCCCTTCTCATCCTTTCCACACTCCCTTGTGTATCAACCCTGTTGCAGATTTTTGTGTCATTTGCAAAGAGGCATACTTTTTATTCTAGTCCATCTGCAATGTCACTTATAAAGACATTAAAAAGGACTGGACCCAGTACTGAACCCTGCTGTACCCCATTAGTAACCTCGCTTTCTTCAGAGTGGATGCTGTTTACTATTATCTTCTGTATCCTGTTGTCCAGCCAATGTTTTACCCTGGCTACCACCCTGGGACCCACTTCCAGGCTGGCTAATTTGTTTATTTATCTTTTGTGTGGGACTGTGTCAAATGCCTTGCTAAAGTCTAGGTTGGCCATGTCCACAGCCCATCCCTGGTCTACTGCTTTGGTAACTCAGTCAAATAAATCAATTAGATGCGTCTGACATGACCTTCCCACTGTGAATCCATGCTACCTTGGGTCCTGTGCCCCACTGGCCTCTAGGTACTGAACAGTTCTTTCCTTCAGAAGTAATTCCATCATTTTCCCTACCACAGAGGTCAAACTGACAGGTCTGTAGTTTCCTGCCTCTGTCTTGCTCCCACTTTTGTGAAGGGGAATCACATCTGCCCTCTTCCAGACCTCAGGTACCACACCATCCTCCCACAATTTGTTAAAAAAGGTAGTCAGTGGTGTCACTAGTTCTCCCCTTAATTCTTTTAGAATTCTGGGGTGAATCCCATCAGGCCGCATTGCTTTGTCCACCTTCAGTTTTAGGAGTTCTTCAGAACCCTTTCTTCTGTGAAAGGACTGGGATCAATCCCCCTATCCAGAGTGCTTCTCTTAATTGGATTAGGTACCTCCCCCTCCTCCTCTTTTGTGAATACTGAGCAGAAGTATTCATTCAATATCCCTACTTTTTCACTGTCTCTGTCTGCCCACCCACAGTCCATTCTATTCAGCCTCACTATCCCTCCCTTTGTCTTTCTATGCTCCCTAATGTACCTATAAAAGGTTTACCTCCCCTTCTTAACCAAATTGGCTATCTTTTCCTCAGTTTGTGCCTTTGCTATTCTGACTGCCTTTTCTGCTTCCTTCTGCCTTAACTGATACAGTCCTCTGTCCTGCTCCCTCTGTGTTTCCTTGTACTTCCTAAATGCTGTCTTTTTCTCCCTAACCTTCCTTGCCACCTCTTTTGAGAACCATAGTGGCTTTTTTTTTTATTTTGATTTGTTTATTTGCTCACACAATGGCTTGTTGCCTCTGTGATGGCAGTTTTGATGGTTTCCCATTGTCGCTCCACCCCTCCTTTTGCCTGTTTGCTAGTGCTTTTCTAAGGCACTCTCCCATTTTGCCAAAGTCAGCGTTCCTGAAGTCCAGTACCCTCACTTTTGTATGGCTTGATTCTGCAGCTGAGTTCGTTTTGAACCACACTGTTTGGTGGTCACTTGTTCCCAGATGGCTACCCACTTCTAGATCTGAGATCCTCTTACTGTCCCCATTTCAGAGTACAAGGTCTAAGATTGCTCCCTCCCGAGTGGGTTCCAGCACTAGCTGTCTGAGGCATGCCCCCTTTAGGGCATCGAGAATGGCCCTGCTCTTTGATGTGGCTGCAGCAAAGGTGGACCAGTTAACATCTGGCATATTCAGGTCCCCCATCAACAGTAATCTCCCCTTTCACTGCCATCGTAAGGATGCCTTGTGTCATATCCTTGTCCATTCCCTCCCCCTGAGATGGGGGTCTGTATACAACCTCTGTGCCAATTGTGGTGCCATTTCCAGTCTCTAAGGTGACCCACAATGGCTCTTCTCCTTCCTGTTTACTCTTTTGCTTCATTGCTTTTATCCCTTCCCTTACATAGAGAGTTACTCCTCCCCCTCTTCTTCCCTCCCTGTCCCTCCTGTAGGTTGTGTACCCTGGTATGTTAACATCCCAGTCATGGTTCTCTGTGTACCATGTTTCTGTGACTGCCAAGATATCCAGGCATCCCTCTTCCATCAGGGCCACAAGTTCAGGGAGCTTGTTGCCCAGACTACAGGCATTGGTACTCATTACCCTCCATTTCTTGATGGCCTTACTCCTTTTTGCCCCATCCCTGTCCTTACTGTCTTTGTCATTTTCTTCATTTACCTCTACCCTTCTCCCTATTGACATCTCTATCTTGGTGTTTACCTCACTAACTACCTTGATTTTTTGGGGAGTGTCTAGAATTTCCCTGCTCCTTTCCAGTGCCTCCATCCTTGGCTAGTTTAAATGCTTGCCAATAAATCATTTAAGCCTATCACCTAGGATCCTGGTTCCCCTCCTAGACAGATGCAGACCATCATACCAGTTTAGGTCTACATCACTCCAGGTGGACCCCCAGTCCCCAGTGAAGCCAAACCACAGAGCTCTGCACCAGCTTTTCAACCACTAATTGAATCCTATGGTATGGAGCACCCTAACCTCACACATGCCATGGAGAGGCAGCACCTCCGAGAAGGTTACCTTGCATGCTACTTGTCTAATGCCCTTCCCCAAATCCACAAACTCTTCCTGCATTGCACTGCTCTGATCCCTTTCCCAGCCAGTTCATTTGTCCCTAGCTGGACAATGACATTCAGCTTCCTCCCCCATGCATCTGCTCCCACGATCCTGAGGATCCGTTCCCTGTCCATCCAAGACATGGTGCCAGGCAGGCACCCCACCTAACAATGGAGTCCCCCACCAAGAGTTGTTTCCTCTTCCCTGTGGGGTCCCACACCACCTTCCAGTGGGTCTCCTTTGTGGAGGTTTCCAGCATCCTCCTTGGTCCCCTCAGCGGGTGCCTCCATATAGGAACCATTCTTTGCCAGAACGGCATATGAATTGTGGAGAGGTACAACTGGAGGGATGCACCTCTGATCCACCACTGTCACCCTCCCTGAGCCCACTGTGGTCCAACCGCTACTCTTTCTTGGCAACTTCTGAGGCAATGACAGTGGCCCTGGTGGTCCCTGGGTGGGAGAGGAGGACCCCCAAATCCTTTCCAACTCAGCATGGATATGAGCAATCTCCTCCTTCAGCCCAGAGAGGTGCCTGCAGATGGGACAACACTGCATACTCCAGAACATGTCCTGGAAGACTGCTGCTCCACAACCACTGCACTGCACCACTCCCATCATGTCTTATTTCTGGCCCCTTAACTGTTGTTTTGAATACTTACTCTTTCCTCCTGTGCAATATTTTGTCCTGCCCACCTCTGGCACTATTTAAATCCATCTCCCCCACAGTGATCTCTGCCCCAGCCCCCTATAAGCCTGTGTAGCAGTGGGCGGCACCCTCTCCATTGAAGTGGCATTTCCAGTCTTCAAGCTACCTGCAGGCTTTTTCTTTTCCTGAATCTATATTTCAACTTGTCAAGCCTTCCCAAGCCTGTCCTAAGATACCCCTTTCCACCTGTTCAACTTCCTCATTTGCTGCAACCTCTCCAAAATTATCTAAACTATGGAGCCACTAGCATGTTGGCTATCCTTCACTGTGATCTCATTGCTTCTACTGCCTACCCCTCTACTTAACTCCACCAGTTACAAGGTGGGGGAAGGAAATCTAAAATTTCCATTCCCTCAAAATGGTGCCCCCAGCTCCACATCAGCTCCAGTTACCTCCACGTTCCCTGCATGGCTGGACTTGGGCCTGCTGTACCCATCTTCCTCTGTCACTAATTACCCCATCCCATCTCCAGCCACTAACACATTCCCGGTATCCTGCAAAACTACTAAACAGTCCTCCTTCTGATGACTAAACAGTCTTTCAATTAGAAATTTTAAGCTATAGACTACCCAGATCACTTGGATCTTGCTCCCTTTGTCAGACAATATTCATCCCAACCCCAGCCCCAACCCCCAGGTTGCCTATTCACTGGGAAATCTGCCCCCTCACTATTGAGTCTATCAATATATGTAGTTTCCTGCCCAAGTTAGACTCACTGGAAGCCTGGGTAGTGCAACACAACCCTGATGTCCTGTCAGTGGTTGGGACCTGGCTCACACCTAGGACCACTGACAATGAAATCATGCTCGCTGGCTGCACCCCCTTCCGGCTAGACAGGCAAGGCAAAAGGGGTGGTGGCTGTGTAATTTATATAAAAAAACAACTTCAAGTCAGGGCACTCCCACACCTTAACACAGGGAAAAACATACAAATACTCCCTATGAAACTATCCCTAGGGACACATGGCAAAGGATTGACCATCATCCCAGCTTGCATCCCTCATAAGGAACAATCCGAAGGTTTCCAAGCACTTCATGAATACCTCTCAGAACTCACCACCTACATAGAAGTACTAGTGTTGGAGAATTTAAATATAAATTGGCTGTCCCACAACTCAGCTCCCTTCAGGGATGCCATCTCTGCCATCAACTTTCACCAACTTGTGGATTTATCCACACTCTCAAATTATCGCACAGGAACCTGCACCCTGCTAGATTGGGTGCTAAAAAATTACCCTGATAGGATTACATACCTAACCATACTCCCAGATTCCTTAAGTCATCACTCTCCTATTCTCTGTTCCTGGTCCAATAAGTCCCCAAAACCCCCATCAAAAGTGATAACTTCCCATCTACTAAAAAAATGTCAATTAGGTCACTTAAAACAACATCTCCAGTAGCAGACTTGGTCACCTATCTTTGCCTTTTCCAATGCTGATGCTGCCCTCAAGAACTTTATTAAAATTTTTAATGCTGCTTGCGATATCTATTCCCCCATAACTATGAGGAAGGTCAAAGGTTCCCACAAAACATGGGTAACTCCACAGCTTATACAACAATTCCAAGTTAAAGACCACCTCTGGCACAGATACAAAAGCTCAGATTCCCCCCTCAACCTCCAAAATTACAGGACGGTTAGGAACAAATGTACCCAGCTATCTGGAAAGCCAAGAACAATCACTTCAGGGCTGAGCTAAACATCTCCTGGGGCGACAGCCGCAAATTCTGGCAAAGCATAAAAACACTTACCAGAAAATCTGACAGAACTGTGCCAACCATGCTTAACCTAAACAAGTCCATCATGCAGCACTAAAAGACAATTGCCAATGTATTCAACAATTCCTACACAGACTTCAGTGGGGTGCTCCCTTCTGAGTTTTTCAACCCAGCTAATTGTGGTGTAAATAGGGCGCATAATTCCCTGCCCCCTAGCACTACTACACCATTCTATCTCAAGGTTATCACCAAGGCTGAGGCAAAAAAAAATCTTTCAAAAGTGCTCTACTAAACTCAATATAGTGGTGATGGCCTAGACCTTAAACTTATCTCCCTCACTCTTGATGAGATCCTGGCACACCTGACTAGGATACTAAGCATCTCCCTCATTACAGGTAAATTCCCCAAACTATGGAAAGCAGCAGTTGTCACCCCTGTTCACAAAAGTGGGGACAGGACAGTGCACACTAACTACAGGCTGATTTCTATCCTCCCCCCATCTCCAAAGCTCTCGAAAGGATAGTCTGTGATCAGTTGGTAGAGCATCTCAACAAATATCAACTGCAGTGCCATCAGCAACTTGGTTTTAGGCAACATCATAGTACTAGAACTGCCAAAATAGAATTCACGGGATATATCCATGATGCCTTTGATTGTGGGCACTTGGTGGGTGCTATCTTCATAGACCTCACCAAGGCCTTCGATACTGTCAACCATGATCTCCTCCTGACCCAACTAGATGCCACAGGTCTTTCCCATGTCTCACTATGCTGGTTCTGGAACTATCTCTCGGGCAAGTGCAGCAGGTAAAATTTCTAACACTCTCTCCAATACATGAAGCGTGAGCACTGGGTCCCCTAAGGCTCCATATTGGGTCCTTTGTTGTTGTTCAGCCTCTACTTAAACAAACTCCCCTTGCCTGTCAGCACAAAATCCTCCTTATTGTGGACAATGCGGCCGTTTATACTAGTCATCCTGACCCTACCACCCTTGAAATGCAGCTGCAGGAAGAATTTAGAATGCTTGAAGACTCGTTCTATAATACTATATTGCTATTACATTTTAAAAAAACAAATACTATGCTCTTTGCCTCAACCCACAGCAGACACAAGCTGACCTTGATATCAATTACTAACAGGCAAAACATACCACTTGAGATGGTCAATACATTCATATATTTTGGAGTTACCCTAGATCGCAATCTCTCCTACTCTACCCATGTTGACCTTGTTACCAGGTCAGCTAACTGAAAACACAGACAGTGATATAGACACCAGCACGGTCTAACTGATACAGCCCTTCAACTAGCCATTACTAACTTGGTCCTCTTGGTTATAGATTATGGCTTCGTCATATATTGTGCAGCCCCTGACTCCACCCTTAAACATCTCACCACCACCTTAAATAAAGCCTGCAGGCTAGTCTAGCAAGCCCTGAGCCTCACTCACACCTGTCACCTATACACTCACATAGGCTGGCTAGATCTGGACAGAAGAATCCACTATCAAGTCTGTCTTCTAGCCAAAAAAGCTGTCCTGGGCTTGTAGCCACCTAGTTTATGATCCCTGCTTCCCCATCTGAAACAGTCAGGCCTACCAGAGCTTCCAACAATAACCCATGCAAGGGTCCTTTCCGTTGCACCACTCAGGGCCAGAGATCCTTCAGGTACCATGCCCTGCTCTGGCTTAACTCCCTCTCTATTGAGCTACTCACTGAATCAAAAATTGGTCCAGTTAAATCCAAACTTCTCAAGCACCTCACAGCGCAAAAGAAGTGTTCTTGTCTCAAATGATCAATTTCTCCCTGCATTCAGCTCTCCATCCCCATTCTTAGGACTTCTAACCCCTTGCTTTGGTACTTACCCCTGTCCTCTTGTTGCTTGTCCTTTATCCCAGCCACTCTCCCCTCTACTGCCTAGTGTACTCACCGCTCTAACACCTTCCCATCTAACCATACCTCCACTGCCCTCTCTCCTCTATCCCCCTACCCCCCATACCTATACCTTGAAAAGAGAATCCATTTTTTCTGGCCTCCTGGTTCACCTTTGCTTGCTCCTTCCTTCTTACAAATAGGTAATGTCTTGCCTTTATTCCCTCTACCCACCTACTTTTGCTTTAATACAATATCACTATCTTCATGATTATATGTTAATGTCTGCTTCTTTCTTTACCACTGTGCCACTATCCTTCTAGTTACAGTCACTGTCATGTTCATTCCATCCTTCTTTACTGTATAATGCCTTAGTTAAAGCTGCACTGTCAGTGTTTACCCACCGTTTTTCACACAGTCGTTTTGTTTGAATAAAGTTTAAGTAGCAGAACTTGCTGCTTGCATAGTACCTGTATCAGTTGTACTTTCTTTGAATTCTGTCATATTTTCTTCATTTTGCCCATTTATGTAATTTTGTTCTGTCCGCTGATAAGTCTCCTGTTCTCTGTTGCCACCCATCATGCAGTGGCATCACACTCAAACGCTTTTGCCATATATAAGCACGTCGATGACTGCTTTTCTCACCTGTGCTCAGGCATTCCATCTCAGTTACTGTTCTGGTGCTCAATCCATCTCTGACTACCTAAGGTTCCTGCTGAAACTGTCTGTAAGGTGAGTTCCGAGTACAAGAGCCATCACTGTTTTTATTGATCCCCTTTTTTTTATTTTTCTTTCTTTCTTCACTTTTTTTATTTCGGGCACATTTTGGCAGAGGGAAAAAGTAGCATTTCTATTCTGGGCAGTGTCATCTTCCATTCTGCAAAATTTTTTTTGTTGCTGTATCACCTGGTCGTGGTCATAATGTTGCCAATGCTGCTGGCGACATTATGACCGCTGCCTCTGTAATACCATTATCGAGTTTCTCCAAAAAATAGCAGCTTCCCAATAAATAGTATGTCACAGCCGACAAAAAGGAGAAATTACGGGTGTAGCCCATTTCAGCACTTTTCATCTCAGCGCCTGTCAATTCGGTGCTTACATTCTAGCACTGTTCAACTCAGCACTGTCTCATTACAGTGCTTCCCATTTCAGCATTCAGAAATCCCCTTTCAATGCCGCTTTTTTTATGTTACAGTAGTTTTATCCAGCTTATAAATTTGTTAGAAATAGCATCTAAAAAGGAATACAAAACCAAATCCCTCCAAGAGCTCGTCAGCTGTCCTAGTACCAGCATTGTACTCACTGGTAATAGCTGCAATTCTAACATTCAAGATCACGTATTTGCGATTTCTCCTTACAACAACATGACCTTGCATAAGCTGTAATTGAAAGCATGTGAAGCAAGAACCAAGTAAATAATATGTAAATAAATTTATGTTTTATTTCACAATGGAAAAACGTAACTGAAAGACATTGTATAAAGTGTTCAATTACAGCTTATGCAAGGTCATGTTGCTGTAAGGAGAAATCGCAAATACATGATCTTTTCTCTTCCCCTTTCCTTTCCCCTTCTTATTTAAAAGTTAAGTCTTAAACAATATGGGTTCCATCTTCCTGTCACTTGCTTCTTCGGCTTTACCAATATTCCAAAATCAGTACATAGCGGGAAAAGTTGGGGTGGAGGGAAGATCCATTCTTTTAGCCATTTTTAACCTCCTTTATCTTCTTAGTTTTTTAGGAGGGCTTCTGCTTTCTTGGGGTTGTCAAAGATTTGAATCTTTCCATGGTAAAAAAAAATCTGATTTTTGCTGGATGCAGCAGAGCAAATCGGATCCCTTTTTGTCCTAAGAGGACTCTGACTTCATCAAAGGCTCTGCGTGATTGCATTGTTGCAACACTAAGGTCTGGGTATGCAGAGAATTGCACCCCATCAGCAATTAATCCTTTATTGATTCTGGCTTGTCTCAATATCAGTTCTCTGTCTGAGAAATAACGTGGCTTCAAATATAGAAGCCTAGGTTTTCTGTCATTAAGTTCTCAATTTTCTTGCTAACTCCTTCCCCCAGGGTGAGCTCTATCCAGTATAATTCTTTCTTCAGGGTACCTTTTTATTTACTGCTAATGTAATTAGTTTTTCAAAGAAGGCCACTATATCACTATTGCATTCCAAACCCTCTGGGATCCCGATCAGTTTAACATTTTGTTTCTCGAGCGGTCCTCCATTTCATTCACTTTTAATTTGAATTCCTGGATAGCCTATGTTTGAGCTGCAACTTTTACAGAAACTCTATTCAATGTGTCTTCTAACTCACTCACTCTCTTTTCTACATTATCTGTTCTTGCATGTTATTGCTTAATTCAGATACTGAACTAGACAGCTGCAATAACGCTGCTGTAACTGTAGCAAAGCCATCTTTTATTTCTGTTTTAATTTCATGATTCAGCAGGGTGAACAGTTCTAAGTTAATTTCAGGTTGGCACTTAATTTGATTTATACAGTCATGTAAATTTTCTTGCATGGCTTCTGCACCCTCTGTATTTCTCACTGTTGCATTTGCTACCTATTGGATTACCGGCATCTCAGAAGCCTCCCCACTGTTCAGCCCCTGCTTCTTCGCTTTATTGTCAGTATTTTCCATAACATCTTGCTCCGTTTCTGAGTCTAATAAAGATACATTTCTTTCACCTGCCTCTGTAGCCATCAATGCCAATTTCGTCTTCTCCATCCACTGTAGTATATTGTAAATCTTTTATCTTTGCTTTTTGTCCAGTCTGCCCATTAGTGGTAAAGTACTGTATGTGATTAAAAAATATCTGTATTTTATTAAGTGCACATTAAGCATAGTAAAAACGCAGGCCAATCGCATTACAGACAGTACACAGCATTTCAAAAGCAGGCAGTGGATAGAGTAGTTCCTAGTTCCTACCGCATACTAGTAGCTAGAACACAGCACTGTACTGCCATACACAATAGCGCTAGCTGCTGTGCCCGCCTCCATGAGTGAATTCTCACCATGAATAAAGGTTCCAAAATGAATAGAACATACTGTTGCTGGCAGAAGTATTTGTGGCTGCAAAAAATAAAAAAACTAATTAAAAAAAAACAATGAATCTTCTTAATAGGTGCTGATCTGTTATCAGCGTAGCGTATCATTTAGTAAAAAGCCTTCCAACTGAATGTACTGAGCAGAACACTAATGCATCAAACCTTTACATGAACTGAATGACCCGAGGTTAGCAGCTCACTTGCATTGGCCCAGTTCAAATGATTACTGGAGAGCCTCCCTATGTTTATACTAATCTCCGATCACCAGTCTACTTAAAAATAGAACTTGTAGTAAATGGTAAACCACGTTGAATGTTTTTTAAACGTGATTGCAGTTTCACATAGGCGCTGTTCAGATGATTACTGGAGATCTTCCTTACAAACATTGTTCTCCGATCACCAGTCCACTTAGAATTAGAATGCCCATCCCGTGAACATTACTTGACTGCATGCAGTGCGGGACACCGAGGGCGCAAAATTAATAAAAGGCACTATATAACAGTTTTACAGTAACAATCGCTATCTAATTTATTCTGATTTTTTTTCTGTCCTGTGGAGCCCAACAGGATGCCATCAGATGGTTAATATAGCACTGGCTGCTTGGCACATCCCAATTCCTCCTCCACTTAGGATTCCACCAATTGGTCCTTCCTGGCATCCTGGGAGTGCGGGGCAGAGAACAGTACCGCCATTGTGGACACTTTACTGTCTTGCGGTACATCATGTCTATAGTCTCTTCCTTCGTCTACGCCTTGTGACTAGTATGACTAGTAGACATTCCTGAAACCGCCGTTTGGTAAATCCCCAGCAAGTCTGCCTTATTTTCCAAAAGTGATATGTACTGTCGTTAAAAGTCAAGCACGTCCTTTACAGGTGTTTTGTTCAACACTATTCCAAAATACATCTCCTTTCTCTCTCTCTCTCTCTCTCTCTCTCTCTCTCTCTCTCTCTCTCTCTCTCTCCTCCCTCCCTCCCTCCCTCCCTCCTCTCTCTCTCTCTCTCTCTCCTTCTCCTCATTTTGGCCAGGGGTGCTCAAGGATCCATTAGCACACACTGTATGCCCAAGGTAATAGATGAACAAAACACCTGTAAAGGACGTTTGACTTTTAACGACAGTACATATCACTTTTGGAAAATAAGGCAGACTTTCTGGGGGGGATTTACCAAACAGGGGTTTCAGGGATCTGCAAGTGCACCTACGGGAGCATAAATAATAGCTATACACTTGCACCTGGTCAGAAGGTCGGCGATCAGGGCTTGTTAGCACAAGCAGCGACATCTACAGTAATCCCAATACAAGCTCCTGGAAGTGTTTACACAAGATGAATGGATAAGCACAGTATAAGCCGTAAATCCTCTGAAACACTTGCCAGTGTTTACCAAGGGATTTCATGCAAATTAAAAACTTATGTTTGGTAACAAGAGGGGGGGAATGGAAACCTGAACTACTTCATTTCCCCCTAGGGCTCCTAGCGTCAATAGGATATTTACCTTTTAAACCAGATTAAGATTTAGTAAATGTCAAGTATTTTATTGGGCTTACTGATGTCATGAATTAGAGTAAGGAGCTCACCCGACACTCCTGAAAAAAGATCAATAAACAAATGTTCAACTGAGCTGGCAGGGCTGTATAAAGGGGTGATATCAGCAGCTAACATAGTCCACTTCCTGTATATAAAGAATTAATCTCAACTGGGGAAAAGCAGAGAAATGAAGCAGTATGGCCTTGGATGGGGCTAGGATTGGACTGTGGTGCAAGGACCAACCTGAAAAGGTAGTATGGGGGCTCACCTGAAAAATAGCTGCGGCCAGTTATTGGCACACTTGTATCAGTATACCTCTTTAAATCAGTACACTAACCCTGTGTTTTTGCCAGTTATATTGACTTCAACTTACCCCCAACATTCCAATTAATTATATGAATATATGAAAATATGTTCAGTGTTTTCAAGGTGAGGAGGGGTAGGCATGAGGAGTACCCTCCAGGGAATGTCTAGGTAGCCAGGTGCACCAGTCTAACAATGCATGGGGGCCATTTCTAGAGATGGATAGGTGCAGGGTGACTGCAGCACAGAAAAAATTAAGGTTTGATATCCCATGGACTGGAACACTTTGTGTATCCAATTATTAATGCTCATCAAACTTTTCACTTTAAAATCAAACACACACACGCACACACACACTACAGAATGTGTGTTGTACCCTTCAGGATGACTGATAGCATTACAAAGGCCATACTTCATATTAGAGATCTGTTGAACTCAGTAATGCCTGATATTCACTTGAAGAGCCCTATTCAAAGTTGTGCTTTAACACCAGAGTGGTATAAATGATTTATAGAATGGGCTGCAGTGGGGGTAGCTATATACAATATTTATATTAATGTGCTGTAATAAAATGGCAGTAATTGTTTGTATGAGTTGCTTGCACTGATAAGATTTATTCTGTCATATTTTGGTTGGGAGGACATGACCTTTATAACACCCATGTGACTTTGGCTTTCCATGCTTTCCATGCAAGAGTTATGGTTCTCCTGTCCACATAGCTGGGGAAAAGGAAGGAATTACATGGCAGGGCATAGGTTGATTCAAAAATACAGCTCACAGTACATTGGGTGTGTTGGAAGACATGAGGCAAAGTTGGGGGGCCTTCAACCACACAGGAAGTGTGGTTACTGAAGTGCACTGCACATCCTGAAGTGATTTCTTCTACCTTGAATCTGCACAGAAAGTTGAAACGTTTTAAAGGAGACAGTAAATTATTTTTACATAGGTAACTGCCCTTCCAGCTTCCTTTCCATGCCAGTTATGTATTCTGATATGCTTTAATTTTTTGATAAATAATCTAGCTGTGGAGTTCCCTCAGATCTATGCTACTGCTCTTTCTTTTCATATTTCTAAGACATTCAGTGGCATCAAGAAATTCAATTCCATGCTGTTCATCTGAATGTCCTGGAATGGTATTATTGATGTCATGGAATGTTCAGGTAGTATGAAATGAGACAGCAGAAACTGTTGAGAGGGATTCAGGGTAGTTAAAAGGGCAACAAAAGTAGATTATTAATTTACCCAAAAAAGGTAGAAAACATTTCAGAATACTGGGTAGACAATAAAAGAAGAACTGGGGGTCCTGACATGGAACCTTTGCAAATGAGCTCTAGCTCAATGGTTGTAATCAAGACCTCAATAAATAAATAAAATAAATAGTAAACCTCAGATTCATCACCTTCTGAGGGGGATCCAAGATGGCCACTGGGAGTCTGTAGGTGTGAATCAGAATGGCCCTGAAAGTCGGGAAGATATCAGTTTTTTTTGCAGCCTGGTGGAACTGAGTCTGGATAGTGCAATACCATATGATTTAACCACATTTTATGATACTCTTGCCCCTTCAAATTGAGTGAAGGGGATAGAGAAAAGTTGTGAAAGATGTTGCTCTATACACTGCTGACACACACACGGTAAACCCCCTCTGGCATTCCCATAACAGAAAGCAGTTTAAGCTCTGAGTGAAACATAGTCTAAGTTAAAACTACAAACTGGTTTTGATCAGACTCTACAGCCGCTTGCCTCTAAGTACTTACGGAAAGAAAAAGTCTCCTTCCCACTGCTAATATGTCTAAATTGGGAGATTGAAGAACTAGAGACGTATTAGACCTGTTACAAACAGACCAAAGATACAAAAGGGAGATTTGAACCAGGCACATATCCATAGAAACAAGGAGCATGACTGCTAACCTGCAGGTGACCCCCAAAGAATATTAGTTGGTTCCCATTTAATAGGACCAGATCACAGATCCCGATTTGAAGCCAAGAGGAAGGGATCCCAAGCAAACAGGAATGGTAATGAGTGAGGTTGAAACTGAACTGCTCAGAAAGTAAGTTGTGTGAGAAACCACCATATTACCAGAGCTGGCTAATCAGATGAATGTGACCACAGCTGGGGCGGCAGTGGCTGAGTATGGAGAGACTATGCAAAATGCCGACATAGTACTAAACTCCTTTTCCACAGTTCCTTTAAACAAAGCCCACACCAACCTAAATTCAGGTAAGGCAGCTCATATACTAGTGGTGAGTTACTTTCAGAATATAATACACCATTTGAAATGCACAAAATGTAGGAGCTGTCACTGTAAAGGGGGATACCTAGGCATCTGATATGAAAAGGAGTTTGGGAGAAGACAGTCTGTTTTTAAATAAGAACGATTTACATTTGCAAACTACTGTAACATCTTCCACCTCTACACTTACTTCTACATTGGAAAACAAAAGTGACTCTCCTACTAATGTCAATCCTGATACCAGGGGCCTGATTCTGGAAGCCACCTGTGTCAGACGTAACTTGCGGTAGGAAAGGGGGCTATATCTGACACAGTTGTGGCAACCACAAAACCTGCTAGTCCAGAAGGTTGGCAGCTTGTATAAAATCTTCTGGAATAGCCACAAAACCTGGCCTGTGGCTGAAAGGTCAGCAAAGTTGCGGGTCTTGGTGCAAGTCCACAGACACATCTGGGGACAAGTGTGCAGGAGGACATCCCAGGTACCAGAAGGAGCACCAAGCCTGGAACCCTGGCACAGAAGGAGCAGTCACTGCAAGGCTGTGTCATGGGGCATCATGCCCCCATAGGGCACTGTGCCTCAAATGCCTGGGTACCCTTGTGCCAATAGGATGGAATGCTTGCTATGGCAGGCTGCTGCCAACCCCTGGCAATCCTCAAACCAGGCACAATATGGGAATTGTATAGTTCCCCTCAATGCACATTTAGCCCTGATCCCCATTGTTCACTGTGAAAATGAACCCTGGTCCCTGTCCATTCCCACGCACCGGCGATCATGCCATGCCCCCAAACAAGGTCTGCATCATTACCTGGTGGTCTAGTAGCCCTCCACCCTCCCCACCCTGACAGACAGTGGTCAATTACCCCACTCCCTAACTACCCTACCCACTTCTGTGACTGGCACTTCCCTCCTCACACCACCATGGCCAGCTGCAGAATGCGATCGCACAGACCGTATAAGTGAACAGTTTACTTACTCAGTCTGTGTGACCACATTCTGTGCCTGGCCATGGTAGTGTGAGGAGGGCAGTGCCAGTTGCAGAAGTGGGTCTGGTGGAGGGAGAGTGGGGGAGGGTTGACCACTGCTTTTCAGGGTGGGGAGTGTGGGAGACCACTAGACCACCAGAGATTATGACCTGAGTTTGTTTTTTTTGCAGGACAACTTGGCTTGGGGGTGAGGCGGCTACACCATGGGGCTAAGTCTTCCATTACTCTCAGAGGAGATTGGGTATCAAGGGGAAGCACTATACCACTGGCCTTATACCTCAGCCTCAGGACTTGGGGGAGTCCCTACCAGGGATCCTGTTTTGCAACCAACTGCATGATTTAGATAGTTTCACTGTGGCTGCACCCCAACTGTCACTGCGGCTGCACCCCTCTGGGTGCCAAGGCACTACAGACTGACAGACAGCTGTGCCACAACATCCCACCTCTATCCTCCCCTGCCCTTCATGCATCCCACTGTCTGCTGACCTCTGGAGTCCCACTGTCGCAACCACTTAGACCACCTCCTGGTGGGTCTAAGCGGTGCCCCTTGCTTAGTCCATGGTGGGGCTTTAAAAATCCCAAAAAGGGGTTGTGGCAACCCTGCGATGATGTAAGCCCCCTTGGGACCTGGTGCACTGGGTTGTTGGATGCAACCCTGATGCAAGGGGGCTTTCACGCAGCTGTCTCTGGCTCGGATGTAGGCTGCTTTACAAAATAGTTTGCCGCAAGTTGTGACGCAACTCACCACTTGCTTCAAACTCTTTTGACAAAAGTCCCTTCTGTCATTATAACCCCATTTAGAATCTGCCTCCAAGACTTTAGTGCATATAACTCACAGGGATCCTATTATACTGCTGAAGGCAACACAAAATAATAGCTCTGGTAGTATAGGTTTTTTAGGACGTGATATCCTGTCAGCGGCAGCCTAAGGGTTAAGAAGGGGGGAGAGACCAGAGCTATTATCTTGTGTGGGTCCACAACACTGTTGCCCCCCCCATCCATCCCCCTCCCCACCAGGGACTGGAGCAGCCCCCTCCCTTTCTCTAGCCCCCTTGAAAGCTGCCTAAAAGATTGTGAGCTGTCACTGAATGAGTTTATGCTTGTACAAGCACACATTCATTCATTAAGAGCTCAGTTGGGCTGCCAGCCATGGAGGTGAGTGGAAGGTTGTGCCAGTGGCCCACTCAGGATGTGCTGAGAGGAGCGGGGTAGTGTGGCACTGGTCTAGACAGGGTGGGGTGGGTGAAGGGTCCACTAGACAGGTGGGGGGTGATTGTTTTAAATGACACAAACTGCGACCAGCGATCAGCGGGCGGGGAACTACTAGGCACCTGGGGCCCAAGTCCAAGATGAATGTTGCAACTCACTGGTGCTTGCAAGTTGCGACATATGCCGCTACGCTGGGGACCCTGCACCAGATTCCAGAACAGGCAGCGTCCGGCAGCTACGTCCTGCAACTTGCAGCTCCTCCAACATTGTGCCAAGGAAGGGTGCACCTGAACTGGGTGCCACAACTAAGCTTCAGTAATGCCCTGCAACAGAGCACAAGTTGTGACTGGCAAAGCACACCACAAGGCCCCACTCCCCAACACCATGGCAATGGCCAGCAGGGCAATTCATGCCCCCCCATCCGGCAGTGCCAGTCCACCCACACACTCCCATACCCAGTTAGTGGCTAGCATACTCACCTCTCACCTCCATGGCTAGCTGCTGACAGTGCTCCCTTGGAGTGCGTACTACTGCAGACGTGTATACACTCCATCAGTTATTGAGCGTGTACTGTATACAGTAATACAAACTCGGATGGAGGTCAGTTGGCGGTTGGCCGTGGAGGTGAGCAGTGGGTTGAGCCAGTCACTGGCTGGTAACGGGTGTGGGGGGGTGGACTGGCACAGCTGGGTGGGGGATGGGAGGTCACTGGATTACCAGGGCTTGCGTGGCATGGCATGCCTGCCAATAGCAGCATGTTAGGGATCGGGGCCTGGGGACCAGGGGATGTGGACTGCCCTGTGGGGCAATAATCAGGGATGTGGGTGTGGGGGTGCCAGGAGCCCACAGAGGGCTCCCATGCCAATGGGGGCTGGGTGGGAGGGTCTATGTGGGACCATGGGAGTGGCTGGGGGCACCAGGCACAGAGGTGCACCCAAGGATGTAGAGTACACTTAGACCACAGTCTTCTGGGGCTGTCTTGGAATAGCACATCTGCTATTCGGACAGCCACCCTCTTGGAATCTGGTGTAAATGCTGCCATAACACCCCTTGCACCATGTCACAGGGGGTTTATGGTGTAACCAGTGGCATAGCACACCTTTGGCACAGGCAACCTATGACATGTCGCAGGCTGCCTTCTAGAATACCAATTGGTGTAACGCATAGCACAAAGTGCTACTTACACCATTTTGTTTGGCACAAGTCACTTTGTGACATGCGTAACTGTTCTGGACTCAGGCCACAGGGATTCATATACTTTTTAACATTGTGGCCAAAGTTTGTGTGGGAAGTGTGTTCACACTTTGCATTCGATCCAGCCTCAGCTAATTGGCAAATTTCGCATATTGAGCGCAATACGCAAAATATTTCGAGGAGCAAAGACTGTCAACTTTGCACATCTCTAACTCCAATATGTAGCCATCACTGATAATGCAGGAGAACAGGGCCCAAATCTAAAGGATGCAGTACTAGGAACTCTTATCCATACACAAAAAATACAAAAACATATCTGTTAGTGATCGTGAGTGGAATATGGCAACAGGGAAAAACAATTATCCAGCCTTATCCTGTGTTCATATTTAAAACACCCTTACTGTGATATAGATCACCATTAATGTTAAGAGGCATGATCCACAATCCAGTGGCAGGAAAACAGCAAAAGGGAGGGGGGAAAAAGAGCATAAAGTCATTAGACAATTAGGCTGCTGTGCTTTTCTGCATGCTCTGATGAAATACCATACCATATTGCCATATTGACATAATGCTTAGCAAATAACTAAAGCAACCCCCCAAAAAGACATGGTGGGGGGCAAGGAGCACAGTGAGTCTAAAATACCACTACTAGAAAAAAAAAAAAGACATACTATAATTGAACCTGGGCATATTTGTAGACACCGGTGTATCTCTGCCTAGGTTCAACAAATACGTGTTTTGTCCTTTTAAAGCAGGGGTATATTAGTCTCATTGTGCACCAATGTATCTCTATCCAGGTTCTATTATAATGTTGTTGTTTTTTTAAAGTAGTGGTATTTGATGTCTGTGATGTCTGATCCTCTCCAATACGGTTTCAAGAAGATACATAGTACCGAGACTGCCCTTGTTCAGGTACTGAATGATCTACTGATGGCAAGGGATCGAAGGAGTCATTCCATCATAGTCCTCCTTGATCTCTCTGTGGCATTTGACACTGTGGACCATGGTATGTTGCTGGAGGGCCTGTGGATCTTCTGTAGACTGTCTAGTACAGTCCTCAATTGGTTTAAGTCATTCCTCACTGGCAGGACGCAGAGAGTAGTGCTGGGGATTTATTCTTTGGCACCACTCCCCCTCTCATGTGCAGTTCTGCAGGGCTCCATCTTATCCCCAGTGTTGTTCACAGTGTACATGCTGCCTTTGGGGGACATTATAAGGCAGTATGGGTTGAGCTTTCACTGCTTTGCAGATGATATTCAGTTCTGCATGTCCTTTGTGCCCGACCAGGGTGATGCAGTCTTGGTCTTTAATAACTGCCTCTTGAGATCCAGGGTAAGATGAGTACCAACTGGTTGAGCTTGAATCCAGATAAGATCGAGGTGCTGGTAGTAGAGCCAGGTCACCAAGCATGGGATTGTAGGCTGGTCAGTCATCTGGGCTTTGGCTTGGAGATGCCCAGCTGCTGACCTCAAATCAGGCGCAAAATCTGAGAGTTGTGTTTGACAGTGGCTTGATGCAAAAATCCCAGGTGTCAGCCATCGTTAAGACCTCGTTTTACCATCTGAGGAACATTGCTCAGATCAAGCACCTGATTCTGCCTGGCAATATGCCAACTCTGGTTTACGCCTTTGTAATCTCGTACCTTGATTACTGCAAAGTCCTATACCTAGTACTACCAGGGACTGATATTTACCGATTGCAGCTAGTGCAGAAGGCAGTAGCTAGGTTGTTGACTGGCTGACCAAGCTCTTGCCATATCACACCTGTGCCCCCTTATCTGCACTGACTGCCGGTATATTGGCGAATCACCTTCAAGGTTAGGTTGCTGACCTATAAGGCCCTACACAGATAAGGACCTAGCTACTTGCAAGATCTTCTGTGCTCCTACTGCCCCCTCCACCCACTCCACTCTGTCAACAAGGGATTGCTATAGGGTCCATTTAAAGACCTCTGGGCATATACCTTTACCTACGCAGCCCTGACGCTTGGGAATGCTATACCTCGTTGGATTAGAGAGTGACAGACCACTGATAGCTTTAAGGAGGAACTGAAAACCTATCTCTTCAGCAAGGCATTCCCTTATGAGAACTAATTCTGGATCTGCCGTATTGTCAATTTATATTTATTTCATGATTAGGTGTTTTGTTATTTGATTTTATATTCATATAAAATTCTATGTGTAATAAGATGTAAGCACTCTAATCTATTGGAAGAGTGCTGAGAAATAAATATTTGATTGATTGATTTGATTTTAGTCTCACTGTGCTCTTTGCCCCCACCCCTCTTTTTTTGTGGGGTTGTTTGTTATTTGCTAAGCATTATGTGCTAATATAGAAATATTGTATTTCATCTAGGCATGCAGAAAGCTGCAACAGCCTAATTGTCTAATGATTTTATGATCTTCTCTCCATGCTCCCTGATCTCGTTTCCTGTTTTCCTGTCACTGGATTCTGGATCATGCTTCTTAACATTAATAACAATCTACACCATAATAAGGGTGTTTTAAATATGAACATGGGATAGGGTTTGAAGATTGTTTTGTCCTTCTGCCATATCCCCCTCACGATTGCGAACACATATGTTTTAGTATTTCTTGCATCTGTATAAGGGTCCCTAGTATTGCCTAAATATTGTGGCTAATAACATAACCTCTCTCATTCAGTTCTGGACCCTGTTCTCCTGCATTAACAGCTATCACTGTAGATATAGATGCTTACTTGTATGGCGCGCATTTCTTTTACCAATTTCACAGTTTTGTATTTACTGTTCAAACAGTAAAGTGAGACCTGCTCATACTTACAAATTTTTTTTATCAATCGTACAGTTTTCATTTACTGGCCTCTTTGGTGGCTATCACAAAAATCACAATAATTCTAAATTAGTATGATATTTTTTCACCAAACCATCCAAAGGCACACCCTTGGCACAAACCCGTCATCCCTGAACATTTCATGAAAAAAATGTATCCCATCTGGGCTGTAGATGAGAGCAAAAAACACCATCTTAAGTACAGAGAAAACAGTTTTTTGTTTCTGTTTTTAGCACTGCATATCTTAAAAAATGTACAACATCCCCTCATGAAACTTTTCACATCTTGAGACTTTGACAGCCTAACAGTGCAGATCAGTTTTTTGCTAATTCATTATATAAAAAAAAAAATCACCGGTGTAAGGATTACAACTGACAAATAATGCATATAAATCTGCTTATATGTGTTGGCCAGGTGGTGCTGAGGGTTGAGGTGCTGGACGCCAAACCTCATGCCACACTGGCAAACCGAGTTCAGGAGTGAGCTCGGATGCTGGGGGTCGTCAGGGACAGGCAGAGGATTGAGCACCCGCAGGGCTGCTCTCCTCCCTTGGGGGGAGGGTGGGGGATAGCCCAGTGCACAAGCAGCTCCTGGTGGAGATCAGGAGTGCTGCAGTACGTGGGCTACACAATGTACAGCATGCCTGACACAGGCAGGGTTGCCATACACCGCAGTGTCAGGAGTGCACGCATAAGGGGGGAGGGAGAAGCCACCAGAACAGGAAGAACACTGGCTCCATGCGGCAGGCAATGGCACCTGTCCCCCATGCCATCTGCCGGGTCCACCTCGCATGGCCTTCCAGTTCCTCCACCTAGACCCTCACTTGAAGCCAGAAACAGACATGTAAGAGCACCCATGAGGAGAGGCAGCCCCACACTGGAGGGGGTAAGCAGGGGGTACTGGCTGCAGGGAGGGGGGAGAGAGGAGGCACAGTTCGGGGGGGCCTCAGGCAGGCAGGATACAGGCAGGATGCCTGAGAGAGAGGCTCTACGGGGCCGTGACTGGAGGGAAAAAATAAGTTGAAAAAAATACAAATCTGCTTATATAAATGTCCTAGAATTATTTTGTTTTGTTTTACTTATTTATTTATTTAATTCTAGGATTATTATACCTTTGAGTGCAAAGCAGCTCATTTACAAAGGTTCCACATTGGTGGGGAGCATTATAGACAACAGAGGAGGAGTAACATAACTAATAAAAACATAAAACATAACAATATGAGACAAAGATGTCAGGCTAAGACAATCACTTATATACTAGAATATATCAATTCAGCATCAGGGTAGGAGAACAGGTGAGAGATCGAAGGGTAAACAGGGATAGGAGGGAGAGAAGCGACAGCTAGGAGGTGAGAAGCAGCCAAAGGCCTTGTCGTACTAGGCTATGGGGTGAGAAAGAAGGTGGAGCTGGGTAGGGGAGGTGGCAATGAAGGGTGTGCTAGGTAGGAGATGGTACACAGGGAGAGGGGAAGGGAAGGTGGAAGGAAGGATATGTTGGAACACCCAGCAATAAGGTGTATGAGGTGGTAATTTAAGAGTAAGAGGTATTATGTGAAAGGGAAGGGGGCGTGGGTGGAAACTATGAGTTTAGATGTGCCCTGGCAAAAGGGGTGCCACTCCAGGGAGCCTAGTGTATTCTCTATTGTTCAAAAGGGTAGCAGCAGCAGAATGTCACTGGGCAAGGCACTCGCAGGAGCTGTTGGGTGCAAGATACTGACGGAGTAAGAGCTTAAATTGACCAAGCTTGGGTGAAGATATTTCAAAGTCCAAAGCATTTAGCCAGATTGGAGCTCTGTGGGAGAAAGATTGTTGTCCTTGCGCTGTCCGGCATCTGGGGACAAGAAGGAGCTGATTAGCTGATGCTCAAGTGTGCTTGGAACTGCAATATGGGGTCAGTAGATTAATGGTTCCTGGGGACAGAAGGCCAAGTAGTGCTTTTTGGGCTAGCAAACACATCTGATATTTAACCCTTCCTTTGTGGTTTAGAAATGCAGTCTTAAGTACAAAACAAACCCATAAAGACAAATATTAACCATCAGAAACAGTGAATTACATATATAACAAAATATTAAATATATCTAAAATTAGACACAAAGGAAAAAGGTGGGAGGCAAATTCAGAAGGTTTGAAATGCTAGAGAACTGCTGAAGCCCTGTATGTGCAAGACCAGGGAGGAGAAGTATGAGAGTGAAGAGAGTGGGCCAGTATAGATACAGAAAAGAACAGATGAGAAGAAAGGGATTAAAACAGGACAGCTATGAAAAGCGGGGGTTTGAGAAGGGAGAGGGAAATAGCCAGAGTGGCAGGAAAGATGGAGACGGGGGAGGTGAGTAGAAGGGTTTCTTTGAGGTCACGTGATACCTTCGGTCTGAACAGCAGCGTCTTTCTCAGCTCTGTTCCTTTGGTGGTATAAATACTTACTTCTTTGGAGTTATTGGCTTGTTTTTTATTAATTTGGTGACCCACTATTACTGCCATACATGGAGAAGTATTTGATTCTGGTTTCAGACATGGAGACTACAAAGAATTCTGCCAATACTGTTCTACAGAGACTACGTCACCACTACCTGCCAGGCTGCAACCCCCCATGGAAAAGGCAGACTCCCAACTCTCTGGAGGTGGACCCTGGACTGACAAATCAGACCTGCTCTTAGTGGACTTGACTAGCATAAAGCATATGCTGGCAAAAGTGTTTGATGAGCTTCAGACTTTAAAATCTACCTTGGATTCCTTCAATCATTGTCTGGGCAATGCCAAAGTCTGCATCAGTTCTCTAGAAGATACTCAGGTTTAGGAACTCCATGAGGTGTTTGATTTGTGGAAAAGAGTCACCAAGCTAGAGATGAAAGCTGCTGATCTAGAGGCTCGAAGCAAACCAGATAATTTAGTGATCATTGGAATTCCAGAACAGGCAGAGGGTCCGAATATGCTATCCTTTATACAACAGTCTGCTTCTAGATGTTGCCCTACCACAGCCTCCACCACAAGGTAAATCCTCTGTGATTATCTTGCACAGCTTAAATTACCCAGACAAAGTTTACATTCTACAGAAGGCTCGAGCAAAATGTCCACTTAAATGGAATGGCCATACTTTTTTTATATTTAGTGATATCACCCCACTTGTTCAGGCATGACAGATGGCATACCATGAGATTAAGAGCACACGGTATAAGGCAGAGGTTAAATTCCACACGCAGTACCCAGCCATATTCATTGCAATGACAACTCTATGTGTGTTGGATTTTTCATCTGCTGAACAAGCTAGACTGGAGCTCCCCAACTACTTTTCTCAGTTGTCATTTACTAGAAAGGTGAAGCCAGGTACATAAGCTAGTCATAAAATGTTTAGACACTAGAGTGGGGTTGTTACAATAACGGCAGCTAACTCTCCACTTTATTTCATGCAGCATGATGGTGCATCTGTAACTGGGGCTGGATTGCTATTGTTGAGTCATGGCTAACTAATTCTTTTTTGGACACTATGGTTTCCCTAATTAAAGGTTTTCATCTTGGATCGCTATGCTATCCGCTGTTCCTATTTCATTTCGAGGAACTGGAGCTTATTTAGCCCCAGGAGCCGTCAACATGTCGGGGACTGACTAATCTCAGGGATCTACAACCTGGGCTCAAAGAGACATATTGTTACTATTATATACATAGCGGTCCTGTGTCTTTGGATTATATTTGTTGATTTCCTATTACCATGCCCGGCTGTTTTGTTTATATTGAGCAGTTCCAATACAGGTTTGCACTGCAGTATTCAAACCTCTAGTTTGATTTGTGGGACTTCAATGAGTATTAGACTGACCTCACTAGGTTGCAACTACTTTATTATCTTTTGGGTATATTGGCCTTTCCTAATGGTGGCCTTCCTCTTGGACTGCAACAGACATTTGCCTTAATAATTATCATTCTGAAGAACTGCAGCCCCTTTAACTTTAAGAGTAATCAGTATACTGAGATTTGTTTGGTTTGTAACAACTACAACCCAGGCTGTATTGAGTCTTGTTATTATTTTAGACTTTTCAGACTTTTGTTCTTTGATCATTTCTATTTATCCCTCAATTCCATTTTTGGCTGCATTGCTTGTATTTACTAGAAACATTTTAGACTTGCTTTCAGTTATTTGGAATTTTAACCTTTACAGATTATTGTACTTCAAGGGATCACAGAAACAACTCTTAATTTGTGGTGCAGGCAGAGTATTATTTCTTTTTTTGGGGTGGGGGGAACTGGTTTTATAAAACCTCATGTACTGTTTCATTGATCTATGTCTCAAATACTGGTTTAGATTACAGCACACTTTAATGTTTAATTGTTTGGGAGACTATCATTGCTTGGCTATTACTGGTTTAACTGATTTCTATTTTGACCAGGTTTTATCTTGAAATCCTAGTCATAGCACAATTTTTTATGGGGGGGGTGTTATGGCCAATACCAATTGCTTAACAGTTCAGAAATCTCTCCAGGATACAGTGGCCAAAAACTTAAGTCTGTTCCCCAAACCACCATGGTCTATCGAGTAACAGGGGGTGCTATAACCCAAATTAAGGAGTATCCCCTACCCACTCCCTCTGTTGCAGTTGGGGGCATACAGGGGAAGGTTAAAATAGTTCAGGTTTCTCAGCCGATGTGGTTTGTTCTATATTGTTCTCTAGTTTGGAGTTTTACTTGTTCAATGTTTCTTCCACTTGTTTTTTCTCTGCGAGCACCAGGAGCACATGTATACAGGGTGATTATTCTTGTGTTTTTTGTTTTGGGGTATTTAACACTATACTATAGTTATGATAAGTTGAGTGCTTTTCTTTTCCCTTATCCACTTTTTCCAATATTTAGTCTTCTCCCGAACCTTACGTTGAATATACTATGGCTGTACCCCACCTGATGTGTGTTAAGTGGAACATTGAGGGGAGGGTAACTCACCTTTGAAACATTCTTGGGTCCTCTCCCATTTGGCCACTTTTAAGGTGGATGCCATTTCTTCTGGAAAACCACATTCCAACCAAGAATTCTCATTTTTTCTGTACATTATGGGTAGGGCATGTGTATGTCACTGGCCCCAGTAACAATAGGGTAGGGGGTTTAATCCTTATTAGGAGGTACCTTCTGTTTCAAGTACTGCAGGAGCATGCTAATTCTGAGGGTTGTTATCTCCTGCCACATGTCCTTATCAGTACATGTGAGGTCTTCCTTAGTAATATTTATGGTCCCAATGCAAACTCACCCTTATTTTTTACTAACCTCATAACTATCATTGCAGCTTATGTTAACCTCTGAAAGATGATTACGGGAGACTGGAACCTTACCCTTGATGACTCTCTGGACAGATCAGGGGTGAACTGAAAATGCCTCTCCCCAGCCCAAAGAGCCCTTCTGGATCTACTCGACAATCATGGACTAGTGGACATATGGTGAATCCTCCATCCTGGAGAGAGAGAATATTCCTTTTACTGTTTATTTCATGGTACCTCTCCTCACCTAGATTATGCTTTAATTGGCCCTGCTTTTATCCCATCCATGTGACTCTGTGAGATCCACAGCCATGTCATTTCACATCATGCTCCGGTCTCCCTTTCGGTGCTTTTGTCTCTTTAGTTGAAGAGTGATAAACACTGGCAATTGAATAATCACCTCTTGAAGGATGATTGGTGCTGTTCTAAATTGAAGTGAGATACTGTAGCATATTTTGTTACTAACAAGCAAACGGTGCAATCTCCAGCCACATGCTGGACTGCCTATAAGTGTGTCATACAAGGGGAAATTATCCAGCTGACTATCATTGAGAAAAAATGATGGGATCAACCGGCACAGCAGCTCCTGAAATCTATTCACCTCCAGGAGAGGGACATCAGCCCTAGTTTCCCTGAGGAAGACTGGTTACACCTGAGCCAGGGGAGGGCTCAATATGTTGAATTAAATAGAGAGCAAGTACAGTATGTTTTCTACTGAGCTCGCTTGAACTATGAGATGTTTAATGAAAAGGCTACCAAACTGTAAGTTATGGGTCTTAAACAAGTTGAAATGGCTCACCTGGTCCAGGCCATGTGGTCATGCTCAGATAATTCAGTGCTTACAGCCCCTAGAGACATCACAGAAAAATTTTAAACTTTATTATGAACAACTGTATAGGGAGGAGAGGGGCTCTCCTGAAGTAGAGTCCTTGACTCTGTGCTACCTCTCCCAGGCTCATCTCCTGCAACTTAACCATGCATCGGTGCACACTTTGAATACCCCTATCATGACCACAGAAGTGGAGCAAGATATTTCTGTCCTTACCCTTGACAAATCCCCAGGGCCAGATGGCTTTTCTCCAAATTTCTATCAGTCCCTTAAAGCTGAACTAGCACCCCACCTTATGAATTTTTACAACCACTGCTATCAGACCAGATCCTTCCCTCCTGATTTTCTAAAGGCCTTCATTACCTTTTTTTCCCAAGCTGTGAAAGGAACACTCAGAGATCAGTAACTACAGACCAATTTTCTTGTTAAGCATAGATGTTAAAATACTTTCCCATATTTGGCAAGGAGACTGGCTGTGGCCTGGCAACCTCTAATTGGGAGGGAACAAACTGATTTAATGTAGGGATGCTGAGCATTTGATCAAATGCGTCAAATGTTTCACATATTCTTGTCGTTCATGGGGGCTGGCACACCAGTGGTGTTAGTCTCCTTGGACGCCGAGAAAGCTTTCAATCAGGTCTCCTGGCCTTTTCTGTTCCACACCATATTGGCTTTTGGTTTCCCTTCTGAATTCATTAGATACTTTATCCCCAAATTTCATGCATTTCCATTGGCCCCATTCCTTTAAACTTTCGACTTATGCAGATGACATATTATTACACCTATCTAACCTGTCTACTTCCTTGACTGTAGCTCTTCAAGTCCTTACAGAATTTGATAAACTGTCAGGATACAGGTTTAACAGTGCAAAAATGATTGTCATGCCTCTTAACCTGAGAACTCATAGAGGTGATTTACCCCCAGATTTACAGCCCTGCTGGTCCCCTGCTGGGCTTACCTATCTTGGGTTTGACTAACACAGAGTGTTAAGACTTTAATTGATGATAACCTAAATTCTATTTTGTGCATGGTGATGGCTGACCTTACAAGATGGCATTTGTTTCCCTTATCTCTCTGGGGACTGTTATCCATAATTCATTTGAATATTCTGTCACGTGTACTCTGTCCTCTCAGTATGCTAGGAATCCCTCTCCTGCAGACTTGGTTTACCCAGCTGCATCAGGCCATTTCTGCCTTTCTATGGAAAGGGAAAAAAAATCTGTATAGAACTCTCAAAACTTTTCCTCATGAAAAAACATGGGGGCTCCAATTGCCAAACTTCTACTGGTTTTATTTAACATACCAAGAAAGTACATTTTTAGCTTGGACCCTTCCAAATAGGGGGAAGGGGCCAGATCATATCAACCCATTTTGGAAACATATTGAAACATTTTTGTGTCATTCCCATTGCATTTCTCCACAGGCCTTACCCCATATATCTTGGTCCAAATTGCCTGCCACACTTCGGCAGACTTATTGGTTGATCCGTGTGAATTAATACCCAACTTTATTGGCTACTGCAATATATGGTACAGATGGACCCTGCACAACCCCTTAGTCTTAACCCCAATATTAAAATTGCTAATAAGCCAATACCCGCTCTTTCTTTCCATTGTCAGATTTGCACAGTATTTCATGTTTACTCCAAGAGGGCCACCTTATTTCTTTTAATGAGTTCCAACATATGTACGCCACTTTTCCTTCCTCTGTGTTCTTTCCTCCAACTTATTCATTCTGTACAAATCTTCCTAGACACTTAGCAAATGGTACAGCCTAGTCTTGCTTGGCTACTCTGGTAACTAAACTGCCTGTGGTTTCTCTTTTGTACAAGGCTCTCAGAGATATCATTGGAGTGCAAACTCAGGTGAGCTGTGCTAATTGGATCCGGGAGTTCCCTATGCCTGCCACTTCCCTGAGTTCAGCACCCCCTTGGTGATACCTTCATAAATATATAAAATTAGATAAACTAATTCATAGGAATTAGCACAGGTCTGTAGCATAAGCCATTATTGACCTTTAAGTTACCTATGGATCAAGTAGGTATGATGTCCCATGTAGCTGTCCATTCCCCTTTTAAAGAGTTCCATATTAATACTTGCTACTACTGCTGCAGAAAGAGTGTTCCATGTTCTTACTACACATTGCAAGAACCAACAACCTCTAAGGTTTTTCTTGTAGTGCTCTCCTTTTAATAACTTATTGTGGCCTCTTACTGCTGTTGATTCTGGACTTGATTGTAGAGCTGTACATTCCCACAAGTCCCTGTTTGCAAAGGCACTATAGACACAGCACATATCATCCCTAATATGCCAATATTGGACTGAATACAGACCTAGAACTCTTACCCTCTCCTCATAGGACTTGTCTTTTAAATTAGTCACCATCTTGGTGGCTATCCTCTGTACACCCTCAAGCTTCCTGATATAGGACTTGTTTGATGGGGCCAACATTTGACAACAGTATTCCAAGTGTGGGTGAACAAGGGCTACATACATCAGCTGTACAACCCCACTGTCTCTACTCCTGATGTTTCTTTTGATAGACGCTAATATCCCATTACTGTCCTGACAATGTTTGAACAATGTTTATTGAAACTCAAATTATTAGAAATAAGGACACCTAAGTCTCTTTCATCTTCTGTTACTAATATTTCCACTCCTTCAATCTAGTATTTAATTTTAGATGTTATCAAAGTGTATGATTCTGCATTTATTTAGATTGAATTTTGACTTCTTTACCCTAGCAGTATTGGTTATTTTGTTTATATTTTCCTGAAGGAGGGCTGCCTCCTTTCCGTTTGTTACAATGGATCCAGTGTTCATTTCATCCACAAATTTTACCAGTCATGAATTGTTCTTACAGGTAATAGATGCAATCAGTATATTAAACAATACAGGTCCCAAAATAGACCCCTGGGGTACTCCACTAGTCACTTTGACTCATCTAGAGTAATGTTCCTTTACCTCGCTCTTTGCTTTCTTTTTCCCAGCCACTTTTCTATCAAGACAGTTATATTATTGTCTAACTCTATTTCTTTTAATGATTTTATAAGTTTACTATGGGATACACTATCAAAAGCTTTTCCGAAATCCACAAACATCACATCAACTTATATATCTTGTTCCATTGCCCTATTTATGATTTCAAAAAAGTAGAGTTGGTTAGTAAGACATGATCTGCCTCTTGTGAAGCCATGCTGGATGGGTCCACCAGTCCTTGGGATACTTAGGGCAGGATTCACAAAACACTTTGAAGGGGAAAAAATGTGCAAGTCCCCAAAATGTATGCAGTTGTGGAAAAAAGGGAACAATTGCCCTGCGTCATATACACAAAAAGTCCGCAGCTGCAGAAAAAAATACACTGCAGACTGCAGAAAATACACAGTTGTGGAAAATTCCTGCTTAAAACAAATGACATTGAAAAGTATGGCACATCCCCTTAAAGGCTATTCTCAGCCATTGTTTTACCACAGTTGTGGAAAGTGTTGTGCACATGCTGCACCAAGAAGAGTGATGTGTAACTCAACCTGAGCAAAAGGCAGTGTACTAACACTTGGGAAACAATCATAGTGGGGGTTCAGGCACCTAACAACAGCAAACCTGTGGGCTGTATAGTAGTGTCAGTTGCTACACCATAAATAGCACACAAATAAATCCATTGAAAGGCAACAAAGCACAACCACATGACCCTGTGCAGCCCATAAAAAAGCCCCACAGGCAGTAGAGGCAGAGGTGGTAACATCCAGAATTGTGTGCGTTAGATGCAAGAGAAAGAAACACCTCAGAAACACAACCAACAGAGACATATTGCCATTGGGTGCAAGGTCTTGCTGGTACAGGTGATGCTACCATGGTCCCAGTTGTGGTACTGGCTGCTTGCTTCTCTGGGAGTGTTGTTTCTGCTGCAACATTTGCAAGACTATCAAAGTCTTCTGCTCCACTTAATATGGATCACCTGCTGTTGTTCTGTCTTATGGGCCTTTTATATTATTTCTGCAGCTGCAGTACACATGTTGTGGATTTTCAGCACTTACTGAATTTTGCAGCTTGCCTGTTTTTGCGATTTTCCTCACCTGCATAATTTTGGACAGTGAATATGCTGCACTTGGGTTTCTGCAGTTTTGCAAGCCTTTTTTCTTCATGTGCAGATTTTTTCCTTTCTTTATAAATGTAGCCCTAAGTGTTTTTTTGATTTCATCCTTTATAATTGCCTCTAGAACCTTATCAGGGATGGAAGTGAGGCTTATGGGCCTGTAGTTTTTGTGGTCTGATCTATTTCCTTTCTTGTGGATTGGTATTATAGTAGCTATAGTCCAATCCTTGGGTACCATTCCCTCATCTAAAGATTTTGGAAATATCTCTTTCATAGATAAACTGATCTTCTCAGACAATTCCTTTAACAGTCTTGGATGTAGACCATCTGGTCCTGGTGACTTATTTTGGTCCAATTTTGCCAATCTGTTCTTTATGTCTACAGATGATATTTTAAAACTACTCAGCCCATCAACTTCCATTGCAATGTCCAGTTTAGCCTCCCTCAGAAAAATACTTTCAAAATAACAGTTAAACAGTTATGCCATTTCATGGCAATTGGTAATCTCCCCATTATAATTTTTTAAAGGTCCGACCTGCTTATTGTTGTTCTTGAGAAAAGCCACATAATTAAAAAAAGATTTCTGATCGTCACCTACTTTTTTTGCAAGTTTTATTTTATAGTTTTGACTCACCATTTTTATTTGCTTTTTTAGAAACCTGAGTTTTGTTCTGTAATTCCCCATAGCTGAGTGAGTATCCTCCCCTTTTTTTTTTGTATGCTTTGTTCTTACTTCTAATGGATTTTTATTTTATTTGAAAACCACGGTGGAATCTTCTCCCTTGTGTTGTATTTCTTTTTGGCTGGGATGCACTGTTTTATAATTGTGTGCAAACAAACTTTTAATAGGCCCCACATTTCCTGCACTCCTTTACCATTGAAGTCCTGCTTCCAGTCCCATTTTTTGAAAACTTGTTTAATTTCCTCATAATTAGCCTTTTCATCTCTTTATTTTTGTGCTTCCAATTTGTCTGTGTTATTTTCTATACAGAATTCAACCATTTCTTGGTCACCTCTAGAGAGTGGTTGTCTTGTGGTACAGTAGACAATTTCTTCCTCCAAGTTTGTAAGCATTAGATTAAGAATATGTTTTTCCTAGTGTTACTCATGACAAAATTATCCACGTTTAAATTTTCAAGGACTTCCAAGAACTCAACCTCAGCCTGAGACTCTGCTGTATCCCTGCACCAATCAAGCAAAACTGGAGAAATTAAAGTCCCCCACACTTAGTAACTTGTTGCCAGGATCTTGTTCTTTTATTTAGTTTAAAACTTCTGCTGCTTTTTTTCATTAGGGTAAGAGGGTGGTCTGTAGCACACTCCCATAACTATTTTTTTCTCAGTTAGATGGTATTAATTTGACCCATAGCTATTCTATGTCAGTTTCCAAGGCAACTTCTATTTACTGGGCAGTGAAGTCATTTCTTTTTTTCACTTTATTTTATTGAAATTGAATATATAAGAAGACACACAAGCATATACAGTGAAAGAATATCCACCATATAGGAATACAAAAGGAATCACTTAACAAGACACATTATATAGAGTAATTATGATAGAGATGCCTTACGTTGATGTTAAGAGTTAGCCTTAGTTATGTCATAAGTGGTGAACAGAAGAGTTATAATCATTAAGATATTGTGAATTCAAAAAAGCAAACAAGTACAAAAAAAATGCTGGGACAGGCTATGGCAAGGCACTCAATAAGTTACATAAAGCGATACTTATGGGAATACAGATGGTATACACTAGAGGGGGAATAGAGATAGAAGAAAAGTATATGATAAGAAGTAAGAAAAAACAGGGAAGAAGGAAAAGAAAAGAAAAGAAAAGAAATAGGGTAGAAGGAGGGAAACTAGAGACATCTGTGCACAAATGTATCAAAGAAACCATAATCTAAGAGCAAAATAAGACAAAGGCTAGATAGACCTTAAGGATTAGGATCTATAAGATCCCGAAGATTCAATATATTTAAAGTAATCCTACCAACACCGATCATATACAGTGAGTCAGTCATGAATAACATGAGATAAACAGTCTAGTGAAGCATACTGAGAAAGGCTTTGAAGAACATCTGGAAGGGAGGGAACAAGAGTAGATTTCCATTTCATAAGAATCAGATGTTTAACCAAAAGAAAAAGTATGTTTAGCCATCTAAAATGTGCATGTGAAAGGGAAGAATTATTTGGGATTAAGATGCCTAGAAGGAATAGTTTGGGATCGAAGGGTAGTTTTTGTCCTATGACTCTGGAGGCAAGTAAATAGACTTTGTGCCATAACTTATAAATGGGAATACCTGACCATAAAATATGAAGCAAATCCCCATTGGTCTGGTTACAGCACCAACAGTTATTAATTTTTAGTAGGCCTGTTCATTGAAGAACAGAGGGAGTTCTATACCAAAGATGTAGGATCTTAATTTGTATTAAAGAACTACGGGTATGTTTAAATGTGTTATGTGCAAGATGCTAGAATTTACTCCATTGTGAATCTGAAATATTGTGGTTAAGGAGAGTGCTCCATTTATTTTTAGCTGGTATGGACTAATCAGAAAGATTGCCAATAATGTCTTTGTAAATGGAGCTGTTCAGTTTTGTGGATAATTTGACCCAGTGTGAGATCTGTGGGTCTAGAAGAGTATTCCTATACACATAATTAGCGATAGAGTTATAAGCTGATCAAATTTGTAAAAACTTCCAAAAGTCCTGTTTAGGAAGCTTGCATATGACCTGCAAGTCTGAAAATGTTCTGAGAGTGAGTGAGTGAGTTCTGGTCCAAGATATCTCAGAGAAAAAAAATGCTATTATTCTTCCATGAACAACAAAAAATTGGGTGATTTTCTAGGGTGAGCAGTGGGTTGCCCCATAAGGGGGCATATAACCAGGGTTTTGGGTTAGATTTCAGGAATCTGTGGATTAATTTCCAATAAAGAACAGAGGATGATATAGTCAGGTGAGATTTTAATTTGGAGGTGAGGGGATTAAAGATAAAAGAAGTAGGAACTCCTCCAGGGCACAGTGCAGATTCTATTGCAATCCAAAGTGGAGAATGGGAGGAGGGTTTCTGAAACCATTTAATGGTTTGTGCTGCCCAAAATGCCCAGAGATAACCTTTGAACTAGGAGAGTCCAAATCCACCTCTTTTCCAGTGTGATCGAAGTTTGTTACGATTAAATCTCAGAGGTTTCCTATCCCATATGAAGTTGACTATTAATTTGTCAATTTCAGCAAGAAAGAAGGATGGTAGAATTAAGGGGTTGTTGACAAAGAGGTAAAGAATTTTGGGAGATAGGGACAACTCAATGGCTGTGATTCTCCCCATGAAGGAAAGGTTAAGAAGCTTCCA
This sequence comes from Neoceratodus forsteri, assembly GCA_016271365.2. NCBI lineage: Eukaryota > Metazoa > Chordata > Ceratodontiformes > Ceratodontidae > Neoceratodus > Neoceratodus forsteri. The sequence goes on along the minus strand of CM028129.1, from coordinate 1,077,887,051 downwards.
TCTATCTAGAATTGTTTTGATGTTATCTAATAAGGGGTTAAGGTTAATATTCCATGTTTTCCCTAAGCTACTAGATATTTTAATTCCTTGATATGTTATACCTTGTGGTGACCAGCGAAATCCATGAGGTAGGTTCATAAAAGCTTTACAATGGTCATTAAGGGGTAGAGTTTCTGATTTACCATAGTTTAAAGCAAGGCCGGAAATGTTTCTAAATTTGTTAAGCAGATCAACCCAGTAGGGGTCCAGCCTCATTCAGGTTTTTGAGTAAAATTAAGAGGTCATCAGCGTAGAAGAGAGAAACATATCACAAGTTTCCCAGAGGGATGGTGTTAATGCCAATAGATTGGCGTAAGCAAGCAGTCAGGGGTTCCATGGCTAAAATAAATAGGGAAGGTGATAGAGGAAAACCTTGCCTAATTCCCTTTTCCAATTGAAAGCAGGAAGAGAGGGTGGAATTGGTAAATACTTTAGCTACAGGGGAGTTATATAATAGTTTGATCCAGGAGCAGAAGGTATGAGGGAGACTGAAATGAGATAGAGCTTGATAGAGGTAGTCCCAGTTTAAGGAGTCAAAAGCCTTCTCAAAATCAATAGCTATGGTTGCCGCAGGTGATTTGAGGGATTTGGCTTTGTAAATTAGGTTGAGTAGGGAATGTAAACGATCAGATCTGGATCTATGTTTAATAAAACTGGCTTGTGAACAATGAGTCAGCTTGGGGATCAAGTGTTCAAGTTGAGAGGTTAGTAGCTTAGCAAATATCTTCCCATCCATGTTTAACAGAGAGACTGTCCTGTAACTTGTGGGGTGTGTGGCATCTTTATCCGTGTTAGGGATTAGGGTTATAACCGCTTCAGTACAAGATGGGGGAAGCTTGCCAGTGGTGGAAGCTTCTTGATAAACATTAAGAAGAAGGGAACATAGGGTGTCAGAGAACATTTTATAAAAAATGACAGAAAATCCATCACCTCCATGGACTTTACCGGATTTCAGGGAAGACAGGGCTTTCTGAATTTCTTGGTGAGAAGGGTTCATCTAAGGGATTTGCTTCAAGAGAAGAAAGGTGGGGAAGATGTAAAGTTTGAAGGAATTGTTGGATTTGTTTGGTAGATGGAAGGTTTGTATTATAATATAATTTTTGATAAAAGATTCTCATAATGCGGTTTATGGATGGGTTGTCAGAATGAATTGTGCCTTGCTCATCTTTAAGACTTAGAATATGTTGTTTCATTTGTTGTGCTTTGAGCTGCTAAGAGGGGACTTTTCCATTTTTATCACCATGTTCCCAAAACTTATGTTTAAGTTTAAAAAAGGGAAATTCAGTTTTATGGGAGATTAATTCATTAATTTTGATTCTAAGTTGAAGAATTTCAAGATGTAGCTGGGAATCAGGACAATGTTTATTAGAGGAGAAGTATAAGTTCTCTTCAGCCTTAAGAGATTTTTTCATATCAGCCAGTTGTTGCTCTTGTGCTCTTTCTCTATGAGCAGCATAGCTGATAATTTTCCCTCGGACTGTAGCTTTAAGAGCTTCCCATACAGTGGACATTGAAGATTCGGTAGGGATATTGTGAAACAGGAAGTCCTGAATTTGCACTTTAATCGTGGGTAAAAAATTTAGATCTTTAAGAAGGAGAGGATCCAGTCACCAAAAAGTAGATTTGGGTGCTGATGGACCCCACCAAAGGTGCAATTTAACAGGAGAGTGGTTCGAGATTAAGATGGGAGAGATGGATGAGCCAATGGTCTTTTCCAATATAACAGGAGAGGCTAGCCAGTAGTCCATTCTACTGAATGTTTTATGTAGGGAGGAGTAAAAAGTAAAATCTCAGTCCTGGGGATGGAGGAGGCACCATACATCAGCTAATCCGATGTCCTGCATGAGTAGTGAGAGAGTGTTAATACTTCTGGGGTGGGCATCTGTAGTGGGGCTACTTCTGTCAATGCTGACTTCTAAAGCTAAGTTAAGATCCCCTCCAAGAATAACTGCTGTATTGTCTGTATTAAAGGATAGAATCTGTTGAGCTAAATTGTGAAAAAATTCTGGGGAGTCAGAGTTAGGTGCGTAGACATTAACAAGCAAGAGAGGACCAGAATTGTCAGTGTCAGTGGCTCAGTAGGTAGCACACTCACCTCTGAGGCCTGGAGATCAGAGGGCTGTGGGTTCAGTTCCCACATCTGGCACTTGGGTTAATATCCCAATACTGACACTGTAGAGCAGCATGAGAGGGGTGCTGCACTTCTGAGGTGCTGTCTTTCAGATGAGACATTAAACTGAGGTCCCATCTGCCTGGATTAATGGTAGTTTAGGTAGATGTTAAAGATCCCATGGCACTTCTCGAAAAGAGTAGGGGATTTCCCCCCGTGTCCTGGCCAAATTTCCCGTATTCACTAAAAAATACCACCAACAGCTTAATCTGGTTCAAGGTCAGTTGGCATCCATCTATATCCCCCTCCCCCGGGTCATGCCTGAAAATAGGCAGGATTTGTCTCGTGCACTTACCCAGTCAACAAAAACTAAATAAATAAATAAAAAAGAATTGGTATTCAATTTAACCATCATCCATCTGCCTTCATTGTCGGAGAGGGAGTTTTTTTATGGGACCATTTACGACTCTTATGTATAAAAATGGTGACTCCTCTTTTTTTGTGGTATAGGATGAATCATAAATTTGACCGACCCAGTATTTCTTAAGCCTGTGAACATCCTCTGCTAATAATTTTGTTCCTTGAAGGAAAGCAATGTGTGCTTTATATTTTTGAAGATGTGAGAGGATTTGCTTTTGCTTACAAGGAGAATCAAGTCCCTTCACATTCCATGTTTATAAAAGTATGTCACTCATAATGTTGGTATTAAAAAGAAGGAGTAGTCACAGGAATGGGAAGGGACACGTAAATGAAGCAGAGGACGGTCGGAGTATAAGTAGAAAAAAATACGTATATGTGAAAGGTGGCAGGAACACTCAGGCCAAAAAAGGTAAAATATATGAGGCATGGGAAGCCCAGCTATCTTTCTGAGATTAGAATAGAGAGAGAAAGAGAGAAAAGTCGTTAATAACAACAGCATTACTAATACATTAATTAACAAAATAAAGCTTTTTGAAAAGGAGAGCAACATTAACTCTTAATAAAGTATCTAACCAACTAGCAGTAACAAGAAACGTCTGGAGAGTGAGTGGATTGCCTGAGGGAGAGGATGTAAAGGGAACCGGATACTTAATTAGATATAACTATATATACAAAAAGGGTGACTAGTCACAAAAGTGGGACCAAGAAAGAGGCAGGAAACTACAGACCTGTCAGTTTGACCTCTGTGGTAGGGAAAGTGATGGAGTCACTTCTGAAGGAAAGAATAATTGAGTACCTAGAGGCCAGTGGGGCACAGAACCCAAGGCAGCATGGGTTCACAGTGGGAAGCTCATGTCAGACGAATCTAATAGATTTCTTTGACTGGGTGACCAAAGTAGTAGACCAGGGAGGGGCTGTGGACATGGCCTACCTAGACTTTAGCAAGGCATTTGACACAGTCCCACACAAAAGATTAATAGTCAAATTATCCAGCCTGGGAGTGGGTCCCAGGGTGGTAGCCTGGATAAAACATTGGCTGGACAACAGGACACAGAAGGTAATTGTAAATGGATTCCACTCTGAAGAAAGAGGGGTTACTAGTGGGGTACCGCAGGGTTCAGTACTGGGTCCAGTCCTTTTTAATGTCTTTATAAGTGACATTGCAGAGGGACTAGAAGGAAAAGTATGCCTCTTTGCAGATGACACAAAGATCTGCAACAGGGTTGATACACAAGAAGGCGTGGAAAGGATGAGAAGGGACTTGGCAAGGTTGGAGGAATGGTCAGAAGTATGGCAGCTAGGATTCAATGCAAAGAAGTGCAAAATAATGCACCTGGGAAACAAGAATCCAGGGGAAGATTACACAATGGGGGGGTAGTAACAACAACAAAAAAGGAAAGGGACCTGGGGGTAATCATATCAGATGACCTTAAGGTTAGCAAGCAATGTGAGAAGGCTGTAGGGAGGGCTGGGAGTACACTGGGATGCATAGGAAGAGGCATCAGCAGCAGAAAACAGGAAGTTGTTATCCCTCTGTACAGACAGTTGGTGAGACCCCATCTGGAGTACTGTGTCAAGTTCTACAGACCCCATCTCCGCAAGGACATAGACAGGATAGAGGCAGTCCAGAGGAGGGTAACTAAAATGGTGCAGGGTCTGCAAGAGAAGCCGTACAAGGAGAGACTAAAGGAGCTTAATATGTATACCCTTGAGGAAAGAAGGAAGAGGGGGGACATGATAGAAACGTTTAAGTACTTCAGTGGAATCAACAAAGTCCAAGAGGGTAGCATCTTTCAGAAAAAGAGACGTGCAAGAACAAGGAGACACAATTTAAAGATAGAGGGGCGGTTCCGGGACAATGTGGAAGTATTTTTACAGAGAGGGTAGTGGATGCATGGAACAGCCTTCCTGAGGAGGTTTTGGGGTCTAAAACTGTGGAGAATTCAAGAATGCATGGGACAGACATAAGGCAATTCTTGTGGGGAGTAGGAAGAAATAGGCTGTTGGTTATCTAGGATCTGCAGCCTATCCTGTAGGTAGGAGAAATGGGCAGACTAGGTGGGCCAAGCGGTCCTTATCTGCCGTCAAAGTCTATATTTCTATGTTTCTATGGAGATAGGAGTCAGCAAACAATGCTAAGAGACTCTCTCACCACACACCAGGGTGTCAGAAGAGTAGGAACGACCTAGAGGGACTAACTGAAAGGAGTGTTGGTCAGGTTCTAAGGTCTGAACCAATAATTATAGTGCTAATAGAACAATTATGTCAATAAAGCTTGACTGGAATTTGGCTATACCATACATAGCCAGGAAACAAAAAAAAACTCAGCTTAATGCTAATAACTTATATGACAAAGGTGAAGAAAGTCACCAGATCCTACTGTTAAACTAGTGATTCTAAAGTTAGTAAAACTGTCAACTTATTACAGCAATTGACTGTAATAATTATATGGAGGACCAGTATTGCCTGAGGGAGAGGATGTAAAGGGAACCGGATACTTAATTAGATATAACTATATATACAAAAACGGTGACTAGTCACTATTCCTGGCTAGACTCTGTGAGGAAATCCTGAACAGAATACAGTAGTTTAATAGGTAAAAAAGCTTCAGGGTGGATACTCGTAGGTAGAATATTAATAAATAGTATATTGTTAATGCTCCACGCCATAAGCCAAATATAAATGAATGAAATAAGGAGGGTGGCCAGCTTCAGTAATAACAGGCGACAATGGGGAGTCTGTAAAAACAGGTTAATTCCCTCTACTCGAAAAATTGCCTGCATAAATAATGGATGGAGTGACTAGGTCTAAGTAATAGGCCCAGTGAGCCCCAAATCAGAGAAAAGAGCATGACAGGGGATCCCCTATTGTATTATAGGCTTCGAGTATATAGGGTACATGTGGAAGCTAGTGGTTGGATGCCCATTGTGCCCATACACCGAAAATAGCCAGCAACTGTCTTATATATATATATATGGGATTAGCTCCTTTTCATAGTAGTATTATGAAATAGAACAGATAAGCATGGGGGGTTCACAATCAAGTTATTCCAAATTGGATCATGTTAACCTTTGGTCTAGAATATGGTATATTATAAGAGTTTTTTATTGCTGTGGAATTACAGAGGGGTAGGATAATGGATTGTTATGAGCTATAAGGGAGTATTTTTGCGTCCTGAAGCTGTTAACTTAATGATTGTGGAGTATAGAGAGTAATAAGGTTAGCATAGCAGCAATCAAGCCAGATGTAGTCACAACCCACCATGTATTAAAATTGTTTAGAAACATAATAAGATAGGGTTCCATTGACTGTATGAGCCAACAGGATGTATATTGCAGCATATGGTAATAATTGGAGCCGACTGCGATGTACAGCATTTCAGTATCACAACCTGCTCGGAGCAATATTGACAGGATTGTCAAGGCTGTACTTTGCATGGCAAAGAATTAAAAATAGTGGTTCTCCACAACACAGTGTCCTGGACTTATTATGCCAGGAGAAGTAAGTGTCGCTAAGTTAGACACATGAGATCAGGTCACTATTGCTTTGTGGACACTGTTTGCAGCTTTGGAATTCTTGCCCTTCACTTTGGCTTTGCACTTCTTTTTAGGAGGCTCTAATGACTTAAGGGGAGAGCTTGCCACCACTTCTGACCATGAGGAATTAGCTGAAATGTTGCCCTGGTTCACAGTACACAAGTTAGTAGACGGATCAATTATACTTTGTGAGGCTAAATCTTCTAGCGAGGAGTGTATATTTTTGGCTAAGTGAGCAAATGTGTTACTCAATGGAATGGAGGAATTCACTTGCATATGGGAAGTCAATTTTTAGGAGGGACCTAGAGAGTCTACAGTAGGACAACAGAGAGAATTAGACATATGAGGACCCGATAGGAGCTTTCCTTGTAATCAGCTGGATTGCCTTGGTGGGGAACATCAGTGGCAGTGGTATTCGGGACCGCAAACTCTGTAGAGCTTCCTCCATTGGTCTGTGCTACAGCATTCTCTGTCCGAGTGGGGTCCAAATTACTAGTCATTTTATCGGCTATGACAGAGCTAAGATTACTTGATGTGGTGTCCAGAAAGCTAGCTAGAGCTTCAGGTGTATTACAATCTTTAAAAGATGATCCAAGAAAAAGGTGCATTGTGGAAGGATAGCGTAGGGCAAATATGATGCCTCTCTGGTGTAATACTGACTTTAGTGGATTGTACATTTCCATTTTATAGATAGTTCTTTTGAAAAGTCTCTATATATAGAGATCTTAGACTCCTGCCACATCAGTGTACCAATTTCTCTAGCATGATTTAAAATTAGCTCTGTGTGCGAGTAGTTCAAAAATCTGGCTATGATAGGTTTAGGCCGCGGGTCTTGGTTTGGCCTGCCTCCTAAAGTACAATGAGAGCGTCTGATGATCAGTTGCTGCTCTGGGGATAGCTTTAGCATTGCAGGGAGTACATGCATTAAGAGCGTGTTGTGTCCCCCTGCTCGGATCCTTCAGGGAAACAAAAAAAACACGTTATTTCTGCGGTTGCGATTCTCAATATCCTCAATTTTAGATTGCAGGGACTGTATGGTGTGGTCTTGGTTCCATATTGTGGCCTGAAGGTCGTGAATGGAGGCTACATTTTGGGTAGATGTAGTCTCATTAATAGCAATTCTCTGGTCAAAGGATTTAAGTTTTGCTGCATTCTGTTGTGTGGAGATTTTAAGGTCATTAATATCAGCCGCCAGTTTCACGAACATAGTCTCCACTCTGGCAAGTGAGTTGGGATGTAGATGGGGGTCTGCCTTGACAATCGAAGTAATGGCCTAGTTCAGTGCAGTATTAATATGGCTAATTGAGACTAGGTAGGCACAAAATAACTTACAGTTCATTTAAAGCAGAGTAACTGAAGGTAGATTCCCAAAGCTGACACAAGAAAATGATCTGGTATAGGAAGGATGAGGTTTGATTTCTGGATTCCTTGCAGAGAGTCAGAACTATGCTGCCATCTTCTGCCTGGTCAGGTCATGCCCCTCAGTGATGTCATTTCTCATAAAAAGGGTGACTCCTCCCCCTTTTATGTTTCCTGTCCTTAAAAGGGACAAGAAATGTATGCTAATTGGCAGCAGCTACTAATGTTCTTATTAACAGAATTGAAATTCAAACCTCCAAATGATCCAGACTTATCTGTACTTGACTAACCACTGATGTAAAAAACTGTTTTCAATTGTTTTGTTTTTATGGACAACATTCTATATAGTTCTTTTTGTGGAACCAGTGATTTGGAATGTCTACTATGTCATGGTTTGTGTACAGAATGCTAAGCATGAACTGTTGACCTATCAGAGCCATGCTCAGAGTTCTGTGCACAAACTATGACATAGTTCAAACCCCAGCCCACTAGTTCCATGAAGAGAACTGTGATGGAATGCTGCCCATAAAAACAAAACAACGCAAAATACATTTGTTCATGTCATGTTTTATCCATGTACAGTTAAATATGAATCACTTAGAGGAATGAATATTGTATCTGAAAATAGGAACATTATAAACAGTTGCAATTAGAAATCATTTCCTGTCCCCTTTAAAGAATACTTCATAGCCCTTAATATTTCTACCCCATGTATCACTGCCCCACCAGGTTTTAGTGATTGCGCAAAGTGCTATATCCTCTTTAGTTAAAGTGTATTCTAGCTCTTCTTTTTTATTGTTAATGCTTCTTGCATTAATTATGAATGCTTTCCAATGTCCATTGTTTTTGTTTTTGTCAGTGTTGATATTCCTTCTATCATTTGTGATCTCCCCACCCCCAGACCCCCAGGTTATTAGTTTAAACAGTTCTTTACTGTGTTGTTAATATGTTCTGTCAACATCCTTTTTCCCAGTCTATTTAGGTGCAAACCATCTGGTGCATACAAATGATTAACGTGCTCAAATCTGCTCCAGTTTTTCATAAAGTGGTGGCTTTCTCTGGAACACCATCTTTTAAGCCACCCATTAAGTCTCAGTATTTCAACTGATCTAGATTTTCCTGCTCTCTGTACTGGCAGTATTTCTGAGATAGTGAGTGTACATTTCCTATTTTTTAGTTCCTCTTCACCCTTTCAAAGTTTTTCTGTATGTCAGTGAGGTTTCTCCTTCTTATATTGTTAGTTCCTATATGAAGGATTGCCAACAGTTCTGATGTATGTTCTAAGAAACGTGGCAATAGTTCGCTTATGTCGTGAATTCCTTCTCTAGGTAGGCTGCTCACTGTGACATTATCCTTCCTACTGTTGCACATGCAATATAACATTTTTCAGAATGCTTATTTCACTCCACAGCAGATGTTTAAAATGGGGATTTTGCCTCGTGCTGTACTTCAGAAATGTAAGATACAGGCAGGGCCCTTGTGTCATATCTTATGGGACTGTTCATGTTCTCAGCCTCTCTGGTCCAAAATACAGTCCTGTTTGGATCCTCTCTTGTGTCTACAGGAGGCCTTCTCACCCAAGCTTTGCTTCATGGGCCTAGGGGACTCTCAATTAATAGAATCCTAAAAGTATCATATGGCCCTGATTTTGACAGTAGTGAAGCTGGTCATCCTGCACCATTGGATGGATAACCAACCCCCTACTTACCAGGAATGGCATGCTGAGATGCTTGCCATTCATAGAATGGAAAAAATCCATAGCTAGTCTTTTCCATAATTTTTCTGGATATCATAATAAGTGGGAAAAGCTGAAAACTTTTCTACACTTGACCGATACCACAACATCATCTATAGATAATAAACTATAGAGCTAGCACTGTAATTTTCATTAGATTCTCCCTCTTGTATTTCCCTGCTAATTTATGTTGTTGGTGCATTTGAACTATGTTTTCTCTTCACTATTTATACCCAGTTGTATTAAATATTTTGGACTGTATCATTTGTCTTTGATGTCTGTGCTCCTTTCTGTATATAGTTTGCAATAAAGTGAACTCAGTATTAAAAAAATACAAAAAAAAGATTCCATATAAGGATTTAACTTGTGCTATTACAAATCTTCATTGTGAATTGATGACTGACCTAACAAATTTCATTGAAGAATTATTTTTAATACATACTGCTACACCTCTGGCTGAACTAGAATAATTAGCAGCAATGCCTGGTCCCCATTTTTTGGAGAAAAATTCCAAATCCTTGTTAGAGAAATGTGTTTCTTAAAATAATAATGGAATCTTTGCTATTTTATGATCAATATATTTAAATACTCTAGTCATTTTATTTCTATCCTTGAGGCCCTTCACATTCCATGTTAAAATAGACATGTCAACAAAGACATAACAGGTATGAACTTGCCATAAATTGTCAAAGTCTTTTCCAGAAACATGTCAATACCATGCCATTGTAATGTTAATACTGAAAACTTACAAAATATCACCCCTAATAATCCACACCTTATAATCAATTTGACTATGGACCTAAAACTAAAAACTAAGGCCATATCCCCCCCGAACCAACCCCATTCTAATATCCCCATTGACCCACAAATAGATGCCCTCCCCTAACCCTTGATACATGAGCAAAAGACAACCCTTGAATTCCCTCCTACATTGTGAGCTAGGAGAGCTGAGCAAGTCCCTGACTCTAACCAAAGGAAGAAGAAGAAAACACCAATAGAAGTAAAAGCCAGACAGACAGCACACCAAATAAAGTAAAACACCAGTTCGTTCTTGCCTTTAAAGTACAGTATTCAAAGTACAATAGAAAGCATAGCAGATACACCATGTCAGTTCCTGCATCCCGCACTTACCAGATCCAGGCTGTTTTTCCCCCTCTTTCCCACTGTTTACCCACTTTCCCCTCCTTGTTTTTACCTGCCTCGCCAAGGTTCTACGATGCCAGTTTGACAACACTTTCATTGACTGGCATCTCAGCGATGGGATTTATGTCGACCACAAGTTGTGGTCGACATAAATCCAGAATGTCTCCCGGTCCTTTTTTTTTTATAGGGGGGCTTTGCCTCCGAACACCCCATGTGGGGGGCTCTGCCCCCACCCCCTCATACTTTAGATTATCAATTCCAAGTTTGATTTGATTCATGGAGGGGGTGCAGGACTGGGAGACAGTGTGCCCCTGTTCCAGGTGCACCAACACAGCACCTGTCACCAAACTGTCAATTTTGTCGACATCACATTAGGTCTCTGTGTTGGTGTTGCCGTTGGGGAGGCATACCATACCCAACTATATGTCCAGTCCCCCTTAATGTATTGCAGAAACATAAGTGACCAAACAATACAAAAACAAAAAAAGTTTTTCAGGATCCAGAGTCTCTAGGCTGAACATAATCTTCTATAGAGTTTTGAAGAGTTGCAAATTGATTTCTCAGTTCCAGCTGGGGTAATGACAAATGGACTAAAGGCGGTGAGGTCTGTGTTGGACCTGCAGGGTGGGAAACTTTTGATGCAAAGTCCTTTGAAAAAGCTTCTTTTAAAGCCTTGTCAGTATCTTTAGGATCCAAGAAGTAGCACATTTGGCCATTAAGAAAAAAGTTCAATTTGGTTGGTGGGAGTAAAGTAAATGTAATCCCTTTGTCTCTTAGCAATGCAATAACATGATTGGAGACTTTGCAATCATTCATAGTCTTTGTACTGAAGTATGGGTAGACAGAAAACTTGATACCTTTAGCACAAAGATGATTTTCTGTCCTTGTTATTCTGAGCATCAGTTCTCTTTCCTGAAAATAATGAGGCTTGATATATACAAAGTGGGGATAGTCAGATATTTTTTTTTGGACCACCACTCCTGTGTGCCCTATCAAGCTATATTTTCTTCTCAGGATAATTGCTACTAGGGATTGTTGAACCAGTTCATTAAAAATATGAACCAATCTGAATATGCCAAAGTGTTCGGAAACTAATGGCTTCCAAACACCTTTGGCTGTTTAGATCCATTCAGATAGCTCCTATCGTGGGAACTGCAGTGCGAGAAGTGCCAGATCAGGAGGAACCCACAGGAGGGACCAGAGACAAAACTCTCATCCCTCATTGGGTTGCCAAGCTGTCCATCTCCCTAAGGAGGCACCTGATTTGGTTGCTGCTTTAGCAACCCACATGGTCTGCCTTAGAGCTATGCAGAGGAATCAGGAGGCAGAGAAGGAGCAGCAGCTTCTCCTGGCTGCTCCTTGCATTGCAGATCACCAAATTGATTGTTTTCTTCTGTGCTTGTGCTGCTTGCATTTTTTTTGCCTCTTGGGCAAGTAAAAAAGTCCACTGCCACTCATAAAAAAACAAAACAGAAGCAGAATTTTTTAAACTAAAAGAAAAACTTTAGGGAGAAAGGGATTGGGAACTTGGAGAAGTTGGGGGCTGGGAGTTGGGGACTTGGGAGGGAATTGCCAACAAGAACTGGGTGTAAGACTTGGGAGGGAGTTGGGGATTGGGGTGGGGACTGGAGAGTACAATGTATGGGAGAGGAGACTTGGACATGGGATCTTCATGAACATGAATACTAAATGATCAGCCAGGATGGAACTTGGAGAGGAAGACTGAGGGCAACTTGTGAGAACTAGAGTGCTGTGCATATGAAATCTGCCATCCAGTCACCAGTGCACTAGTGCCACTTCTTGCATACTGTCTGTGTGACCCCCTCTCCTGTATCAGACAGGGTTAGGCCAGGCAGCGTCCCCCAGAATCTCTGTGGGTATACTAGCAGCAGTGCTTGCAGCATCACCCTTAGTGTAGGTGGTGTGTGAAATAAAATCTGACAAGACTGCCAGTCAGTCATCAGTGCATCAGTGCCATTTCTTGAATACTGTCTGTGTGATCCCCTCTCCTGTGTCCGAGAGGGTTAGGCCAGTCAGTGTCCCCCAGAATCTCTGTGGATATACTAGCAGCAGTGCCTGCAGCATCACCCTTAGTGTAGGTGGTGTGTGAAATAAAATCTGACAAGACTGCCAGCCAGTCATCAGTGTATCAGTACCATTTCTTGAATACTGTCTGTGTGACCCCCCAAGAAGTCAATCATCTGTCATCTTCCTCCCTGTGCTTGCTCAGTGGGGTATAAGCTTTTGCTCAGTGGGCAGGGCATTCCACCACATCAAGTGAAATGAAGAAAAAAATAAAAAAAATCCTTGAAGGGGAAAAGTACTGTGTCAGAGAGGGTTAGGCCAAGCAGGGTCCCACAGAATCTGAGTGTGTATACTAGCAGCAGTGCCTGCAGCATTGCCCTTAACGTAGGTGGTCTAAGAAATAAATTCTGTGTGTGAACTCTGCCAGCTAGTCATCAGTGCACCAGTTCCACTTCTTGCATACTGTCTGTGTGACCCCCCCAAGACGTCAGTAATCTGTCATCTTCCTCCCTGTGCTTGCTCAGTGGGGCATATGCTTTGGCACAGTTGGCAGGGCATTCTGTCACATCACATGGAATAACAAATAAAAAAAAAATTCTTGAAGAGAAAAAGTACTGTGTCAGAGAGGGTTAAGCCAGGCAGGATCCCACTGAATCTTTGTGGGTTTACTAGCAACAGTGCCTGCAGCATCACCCTTAGTGGAGGTGGTGTGTGAAATAAATTGTGTGTGTGAAATAAAATCTGTCAGCCAATCATCAGTGCACCAGTGCCACTTTTTGCATACTGTCGTTGTGACGCCATCCCCCACCACAAGAAATCAGTCATGTGTCATCTTCCTCCCTGTGCTAGCTCAGTGGGGTATAAGCTTTGGCTCAGTGGGCAGAGCATTCCATCACATCACATGGAAAAAAATAAAAAGAAATAAAATTACGTTCACGGTCATCACGGTCACAAATTTCACATTTGGCAACTATTTCTGGAAGCTCTGTTCCATCCAGTATCTAAAGTTCTGGGAAGTGCTGTTGCTGAAACACAGCTCCTCATCCTCATAATGAATTACATTCATGGTTATCACAGTCATGATGAACGTTCACATTCAGGTCATCACGGTCACGATTTTCACATTTGCCAGCTAGGAGCTTGTGTTAGTACAATAACACAGCAGTAGCAAACCCTTGCAGTTGGGACAGTACCATTGGCTCTGAGATACAAAACACTTCAATTTTGTCTTCTACAGAAACAGAAAACATGCATCATTACAACACTTGAGTTTTTTGTTGTCCCATTTGAGACATTACAAAGAAACTATCTCTTCTTTAAACACATACTATGTTTTTGTTCTGTTCTCATAAAATGGACATTATTAAGAAAGTATCTAAAGGCTGCATAACAAAGCTTACCTTTGATTGTACTGACATAGAAATCCTACAAAAATACACCTACAGTACCTGTTCCACACTTCATGATTACAGAAGAAATAATTTTTTTTGGTGCAACCCTGTTTTTTTTTTTTTAATCTTTAGTTTCATCATGAATCAGGACACCCAGTTGTTGTGTCACATTACTAATGATCCCTGGTCCAGTACAATGCTTCTGTTAGTGTTCGCATTCTGCATGATGTCCTACTAGCAGAGGGACTCGAATCTTTGTCCTCACAAGCCGGCTGTACTTAATCCAGTAACTATAATCTCAGAGCGAACACTGTTTGTAGCATGTGTGTTTCTCAGTCAGACATTTCAGGGAAGTACAGTCGTAGGTATTTCAAATTCTTTTCAATGGCAACTATTTGTGGAAGCTCAGTTCATTCAGTTTCTGGTGTTCTGAGAAGCACTGCCAGTACCAACATGACTTGCATCTCATCACGATGAATCATGTTCACGGTTATCACGAATCATACCACTTCAAGTTTTTTTGGTACAACCCTGTGTTTTTTTTCCTTTTTTTCTTTTTGGTTTCATCATGAATCAGGACACCCAGTTATCATGTCACATCACTCATGAGCTTTGGTCCAGTACAATGCTTCTGTTAGTGTTCACGTTCTGCAGAACACCCTACCTGTTATGTTCCATACCGAGATCTGTTGCTGAACATAATTGGTGACATACATTACAAACACATTGTCCCCTTCTTCAAAAAGTCAGACTCAGGGGACTGATTTAAAAAAAGTAGAGCTCTGGGACTTGCCTGCCTTTGGACCATATCATCATCATCCTCCAGCAGGGAAATACACAGTCACATTATTCACTTCTCATCTCATTACACTACTCATGCATTTTAGTACTACTGAACAGTAGTTTAAATGCTTTTTTTCTGTAGATATGTTGATTAAAAGGTGTTTAAAATGATTTTTTCATATACAGTTACCATAAGATAATAAAGGTTATAAAAGGTTCGGATAAGCATCCAAACCTTTTTTTGCTTTTGAAACATTTAGAACCTCAGAATGTTTTGAGGTTCTCCCATCCCTAATTGCTACCCAGGGCTGGTGTGACCAATTCTTCAAAAAAGGGTACAGGATCTCCTGTCCCTTCCTGCCCCTCCGGGATGCATCCTAATTTTAAGTTTCCTCTGTGTGATCTATCCTCCTGCTCTTGGACATTCTTAGTTAATGCTTAAAGCTGTGCTGTGTGAAGGAGAATAGATTTTTTTAACGATCAACTAAGTCTTCTAAAGAGCTAACTTCAGTTTCAACTTGGTCTGTTTTTAATGTCAGAGCTTTGAGTTTAGTATTTATGCCAACTGCCTCCTTAAGTGAGCCAAGATATCTCTGTATTGCTGCTATGCTGTTAAGAACCTTTCTTTGAAACTCATCCAAACTAGAAGCAAAAGATTTACTTTGGTGGTCAGGGGGTGAAAAGGCATTACGCTCACTTGACTGAGAGTTATTGTCAGAAGTTTTCAAATCAAATGGGTGTGCACAAAGTTTATAAACAGACTGTAATGTTAACAAATTATGTGGAAGCATGTTGGTATTAGAAATAGAAGGCACAGTATACTTTAAGCTACTGTTAAACAACCAGCTAGAATTTATTGGGTCAGTATAAATGTGGCTTATGTGATTCATATTCTATGATGACATAGATTTGGTTGGGTTTTCCAAAATTTCTTGCACTGCACTGACAGTGCTGAACATCATTATATTTCATGAAATAAACTAAAGACGTACAAACCTCTGGAGCAGAGTCAGAAACAGGAGTCAAAATTGGGAAGACCTCTAGAGCAGAGTCAGAATCAGCAGCAGTTAAGTTAGAGATATTTGGTTGCTTTGTATAGAGTCCTGTTGCTGGGGTGCCTTTTTGCCATGAAGCTCAGTCCTGACCTCTTGCTTTACCAATTCACCAGGATAGATGGCAACTGAGTCTAGCAATGCAGATAAAGCAGAGGGAGCCTTCATGCTTACAGAAGATGCTGTAATATCCAGAGAGTTCTCAGCTTGGGACACAACCACCGAAGTTGTTGGTTGGGGCTCTGCTGCACTAGCTCCAGCTAATGCACTTCCCTCTACCATCGAAATATTATCTCCTTGAGCAAGACCATTGTGCTGACAATCTCTAGCAGGAATCTGGGCAGCCTGAACAGCTACCAACTGTAGGGAATGCTCCATTTGTATCAAGGCAGTGTCCACTAATGTTTCTGAAAGTGAAGGATTGTTTTTTAGCAGTTGCGTTTTTAATCCCTTAAGTTCTGGGATCGTGGTTTGTCAGGACCTATTTTAGTTCGAGTCACATAAGAACCAGAGGTCACAGCATGAAGTTAGAAGGGGGCAACTGTAAGGGCAATGCAAGAAAGTTCTTCTTTACAGAGAGGGTGGTTGATGCATGGAACTGGCTGCCACCTGAGGTTGTGGAAGTAAAAACAGTTGGAACATTCAAAAAGGCTCAGGATAGGTACAAAAGGATCATAACACTGAATAGCAGTTGGGGGAGTAGGCTTATGGGCAGACTAGCTGGATCTGGAGGTCCCCTTCTACTGTCACTTTCTATATTTCTATGTTTGTCTTTGGGCTTGTGGTTTATAAGAGAGTGGTGAAAGTGCCCTGGGGAGACTCTCCATGCTGCTCTCAAAAAGTAATTGAAGAGTTGGGATTACCAGTTCGGCGAAGAAGTGACCTAATTAAGGAGAATCCAACTCTGGCTACTCCAAACAAGAAGTACGTAAGGAACCTGAGTCTGCAAATGGATTCTGTACTGATTTTTTTGTTTGCCTTTCTTCAGCATTGAGTCTGTTTCTTTAAGCTGTTTAGCTCTCGTGAGTCCTGACCCATCTTAGAATAATTCAGCCAGGTCTGAGAGGAGAGAAAGGCAGTTCACTATCAAGACACAGGCGAGCATTCCTCTTGTATATTTCAGAAATGTTTTCCCCACACAAAAGCTTGACAACTACTGAGTAACCAACAGCAAACAATAAATGCAATACTGTCTATAGTATTAGCTTGACTTACCATGGTTTTACATCCCGGCTTGCAGAAAACAAAGAAAGAGCAATAACAAAGAGCACACTTGTCTCTGCTCTCACTCACACCTATGGGGCCATCTTGGACCTTTACTAAAACTGATAACTTAAAATCTTAATTAATGATTCTTAGATGCATATGTGCATAACTGTAGAGGGATTTAAGCAGGCACTAAAAACTTTTTTGTGGTACCAAGTTTTTGGTGACTAATTGATGGGATGTTATCAGTACGATTATATTACTTGTACTTTACTGTTTGCTTATTCTGTCAATCCCGTTGTTTGCCTCTATTGTATGATACCGACTCCGGTTTACCACCAACTGTATGTAACTGATTCCTGCATGCCTTCACCACTGTAACCCTCCCGGGTCGCACCTGAAAATAGGCACTTGGGCCCAGATATTCAAAAGGGTTGCGCCATGCGCAACAGGGTTGCGCGTGCGCAACTCAACCGCCATTCTGCGATATTGAGAAGGGGCCAGTTGGCGCCCACCAAACACGCTGAGCCAGCAATGGAAATGTACGCGAACCGGAAGGGCGGTCCATGCATAAAGTGCACAATGCGATATTTGAACACTTCGCTAATGCTAAGAGTGGCTCAGCCGGGAAGCGCGAGAACGGATTTTGGAGCCAAACTAACCAGCTCAAGGAGCGGCGCGAAGAACCTCGAGCAGGCCGCAAACCGGGGAGAGAGACAGAGAGAGAAGAGAGAGACAGAGACAGAGACAGGAGCAGGAAGGACAGAGAGGGACAGTGGGTCCTGGAGGACAGAGAGGCCAGTGGGGTGCCTGCAGTGGAAGCAGCAGTGGGGCAGTGGGGTAACACAGGAACAGCAGCTGGGGGCAGAAGCCAGGAGATGGACGGTGTCAGCTTCCACATGGAAGCTGTAATGGGGTGAGACAGCATGCTGCAGGGGGCGTGGCCGTGGAGGGGCCGTCGGTATGCCCCGACAGGCGGTATCGTGCCCGCATCAGCTACGAGCTGTACAGTGATGTTGAGATCGTGGGCCTGCACCGCCTGAACAGGGCAATACTGAGGCGGCTCAGTGAGCTGTGCAGTGATGTGATGCAGGCACCCTCACGGCGAGTCACGCTCTGTCCGTGGAGACCAAGGTGACAGCCTGCATGTGCCTGCTCGCCACGGGCACCTCCAGAGGCCGACAGGGACACCACAGGCATCACGCATCGCCACGCCACGCATCCTCACCCAATTCCTCAGCACACTGCTGCCTCATGCTGCGGAGCACATCCATTTCCCCAGCACCGTGGGTGACGCACAGCAAACATGCAGGAGTTCCACAGGTAGCACAAATGCCTGGCGTGCTAGGTGCCATAGAGACTGCACCCATGTGGGCTATTCGCGACGCCACCTGGTCTCGACGGGCAAGCATATCGGAACCGAAGGGCTACTCGATGTCAACTGCCAGGTGGTGTGTGATGCCACTGGCGCATCATCAATGTCTCAGCCACACACCTGGCGGAGCACATGATGCCTTCATATGGCACCAATCTGCACTGTGCCATCGATTTGAGAGTGGGAACATCCTCACGGGTCATCTAGTGGGTGAGTACACATGTATGGAATGCAAACTCTGTGCAAGGGTGGGAATGACACAGGTGCCATGGTAGTGGCACACAAGGATATGGGCAATATTTACCTGACCTAACACTGATCTCCACTATCTCCACACAGGTGACTGTGGATACCCACTCGTCCCTGGCTGCTCACACCATACCGGCGCCCCACGACCCCAGCGAGCACGGTTTCAATGAGGCACACGCTGCAACACGGAACATCATAGAGCGGGTGTTCGGGATACTCAAGGCACGCTTCCGATGCCTGGACACCTCGGGCGGAGTTCCTCCTGTACAGCCCCCAAAAGGCCTGTGGATATCCTGGCCTGTTGTATCCTGCACAACATGGCCAAAGACCATGGATAGCCGTACAGGTCCAAGAGGGGATAGCGGGACGCCAGTGGCGCCTGGTGATATGGGTGATGAGCCACCCCCTAGGACGGAGGGACCCCGACTGACCCGCAGGCCCAGCTGCACCGGACACCATTGCAGAAGAGCACTACGACAACACAGGTAAGTCAAGGGACATGTGCAGGCAACACTGTCTATGCGCAAAACCACAGGCACACAGGGAACACACCGTGCATGAAGGTCAGGGGAGTTGAAGGGTCTACGCATACCAACACATTAGCAGAGAGGGGTGAGCACTCAAATAAACACACACACACACACCAGGCAGCATACAGGGGCAGCAGCACAGCAATGCGGAAATTACACGCTATCACACAGCACCACCAACCACCCTCACCACCTGGACTGTCCACGTACGTGTGTCAGGACCTGGGCAACCTTGCACCTTGGTGTACAGTGCAATGCAGGCATCATCATCCACACGCACCTGTGGACAGCAGTTGGGAGAGTGTGCAGGTGGTCCGTGTGTCAGTTTGGTGAGCAGAGCACCCAGCAGTGCACTGCCCACCATGACACACATTGCACATCAGGGCAGCACCAGACAGGGCCTGCATTGGGAGACAGCTCAGTCAGGAGCACTGTCCCACGGCCACCACGGATGCGTGGGCGGCCCGCCGTGGCCCTAGCAGCACTGGCAGGCTGCGCAGGGGCCACATCGGTGGCACTATCTGCACCACCAGGGTCCCAGTGCGCATCGCCACCTTGCTCGCACAGGGTCTGCATCCCATGAAGAAACTTGCACCAGGGGTGCTTTGGGATGCCCACAGCAGAACCCGGCGTCGACAGGCCTGGTGTCGCACGACGCCGGGAACGGGGAGTGGAGTGCGCACTGTGTGGGGTGCGTGATACAGGGTCACCAGACAGTGTGGTCTATGCAGTCGCCACAGAGACCACTGCCTGGGTCAGCCTGTCGATGGCAGCGGTCACATCCGTCCGCATATGGACCATCTCGGCCCGGTCCTGAGCACACTCCCTGCTATGCCGCTCCACGGACACAGTCAGTGCCTCCACGGACCTTGCAACCCGACCCCTGCAGCTGTACCGACTCCTGCAGCAGGCAGGTGTGCACGTCCAAAGGGTACTGTGCCCCAATGGCATCGTGACCCCCAGGGTGTGGATGGTCCTGGTGCACAGCACCCCTTGAGGGTGGCCGCTGTTCACCAGGACCAGGTATGGGCTGATCCAAGGGCGGTGGACAAGTGCCACTGCCTGACGCTGTCCCCCCAGGCCTGGTGTGCAACTGCTGCTGCTTCCCCTCCAACTGCTGAGCCCCCAGGTCCACCTGTTCCACCCCTGTGCTGTCAACAGTGCCAGACACCTGCTCAGCCACCGGTGCTGCCCCACCGTGCTGACAGGCCCAGTCTGTGACTGTGCCAGCATGCTGGTACACAGGTGTGGAGCTGGACGGCCCAGGGCATGTGTTAGCCTGCCGTGTGTCCCCGTGGGACACACACCTCTCACTGGCCATTGCAGGCCTGCCATCATCAATAGTGCCAGTGCGTGCCACTGCCATAGGCACAGCATGCTGGCACACCTGCATACCAGACTGCTGTGACACAGGCTGTGCACCCCTGCACCCGTATCACTGCCGGCGGAGTTGTCAGCCCAGCCGCCTGCTGCTGCAGTGGTGCAGGCTGCTGGCGGAGGTGGAAGGTCCCTCCTCCTGGTCCAGCAGGTCTGCCTCACTGTCAGCACCCACCACCACCATCTCCTGCAGACGAACAGGATCTGAAACAGAAAGAAAGTACATGTGAGTGCATGTGAACAACAGCCGCCCCCCACAACATCACCATGACATACCGTGCAGTGATGGGCTTCCACCTGTCTGGAATCCTCCGCCAGGAACACCCGCAATGGCACTCGGCTGCATGGCCGTGACCAGTGTCTCCTCGGTCAGGGTCAGCTGCAACACCACTGGTGGTCCCCCACCAGTGGCAGCACGTGCCACCCTGAAGGCTGCCACCTTCTCCTTCAGCCTCCTGCGGTCAGTCCCCATCTTCTTGTAGCACTCCTGCACGGAGCGCTGGTGGCTTCCTGCAGGTTGACGGCCAGAGCTACCCCTCCCATGCAGCTGCACGCTGTTGAGGGTGCCCCTCCGCCCACTCAAAAGCGGCTCATCCTCCAGGTAGGCTGGAAGAGGGCCTCGGTCTCTGCTGTGGTGGAGTTCGGCCTCCTCTCCCGCCGTCCACACTCGGCCTGGTTCTCGTCAGTCATGCTGATCTGTATGGGTGGAAGTGGACACCTGTCACACTGCAGTCCACAGCATTTCCTCATGAGCATAGAGGCGGGGGCAGAAGCCCCCTTTCCTCGCTGCCTGGGAGATACTGATGGAAAGGGTGCCCTCTGCCCCCTTCTAATGCCCTCATCATGCTCAGCCCCTCATCCCGTGACACCCTCCAGCACCCCTGCCCATGTGCATTGTCCTGTGCATCACACAGCATGTAACTCACCTCTCAGCTGCAACAAATCAAATCTGGCCGCCACAACCCAGTGTCGTATTTTATAGCGCAACACATGCAAATGAGGTGTGGTGCAACTTTAATGACATGCTAATCGGCGCCACTGCGCCTTTGAATGGCTGATCGCCTGCTTTGCATATGTCGGCTGAATATCGCGCGAATGCGCTTAAGCCCAATAGGGAAGGTCGGCCGCTGAGCCGATGGCGCATGTTTGTGAAGTTGTGTGCTACACTGCATTGCGCATGCCCAGACGGGTTACGCGCACGTCGATAGCGCTGCAGAACTGCTGAGCGCGATAGGCTATTCTGGACATGGCCACCATTGTGCCAGTGGCGCTGCAGCACTGGCACTATATGGTGCTGTGGCACCTCTGCGCTGACAGTCCCTGTGGCACTGGTGCTGTCAGTAGTCGCGAGAGGCGCAGGATACCTATGCATCCTGGTGGCGCTGTGTGTGCGCGGCCTTGCATCATTGCCGTGACTTTGGGTATGCCCTCTGACCCCTGGCGCTGAGTGCATGCCATGTATACGTCCCTATTGGCGCTGTCTCACTACAGCGCCATGTAAAGTGAGGTATGCAGCGAACAGCACGATAGGTGCCTGTGCTGGTTCATTACGCAACAACTCCATCGTCAAGCAGCAGCGGGCGCCATTGCCTGCTGTAAAGTTGGTGCCATGGCTAGTGAGGGCGGCGCCGTGGAGCCAAGTTGAGGTGGCCAACCTGGTGACCCTAGTGGAGCCCCACTATGACCAACTGTATGGTGAGGCCCCCTCACGGACCGAGGACCCATGGTGGCAGCAAGTGGCCACTGACCTGGTGGGGTCACTGGCCGGGGCGGTCTCTGCGGGCAGTCGGCACCGGTTCAGTAATCTCCGCCGGAGGGACCCGGGCTGTGTGGCGGCTGCGTTCCCGGTAGTGAGGCCTGGTGCCTGAGGCCACGTGAGTGTACCATCTATTCACCTATATTCTCTGTAGGGGTGTGTGTGTGCCTGGGTGGCTGTGCATCGTGTGTCAGTGTGCAGCTGTGCGATGGATGGTTATGGCTGTGTGGCAGGCAGTCTTACTGGGGCAGGGGCACTCTGCTTTTGAGTCACACTGATGTTTGTCTCACCATATGTCTCCCACAGGCCGATGGTGATGGCGCCGGACGCGCTGATGGGCCATGCCAGGGCCCCAGTCCCACAGCCGGGCCGCCCGCAGCGGCAGCAGCAGCATCAACAGCAGCAGCAGCAGCGGCAGACTGAGCTGCTGGAGGAGTGTGAGTATCATTACGTCATGGATGCTATTGCATGCTGGGGGGGCAGGACCACCAACCATGATGGACACAACCAGATGGGTGGTAGTAGTTCCACTATACGTAACACTAGTGAGTCCCCACACTGGAGTACAGTGTACAGTTCCGGAACACATAGTTGCGTATGGACAGGGACTGGGTGGAGAGTGTTCACAGGAGGGCGACATGGATGGTGCATGGATTGCATCACATGTCCTATGCAGACAGGTTGACGGAACTGAACATGTACTCCCTGGAGGGGAGGAGGGTGTGGGGATATGATGGGGTCATACGAGTATTGTACAGGGGGGAACAGTGTGCAGGAACCAATATTTGTCAGCGTAGAGGATGTTCCAGGTGTAGAGGGCATGGGATGCAGTTGAGGGGCTCGCTTAAGGAAACATGCGGATAGTGTTTTCTCACATTATGGGTGGTGGACGAGTGGAACACCCTGCCAGAGGATGGTGGGGCTGACTTGGTCACGGGAGATCTGTAGTGTGGGCTCGCCATGAGGGACTTCTGGAGGTCAGGGTGAGGGGGAATGGACTTATAGGACATGAGGTGATCAGACATAAGGCCAAATGGCCAGACTAGGTGTCCCATAGGCCCCTATCTGCCGACACTGTCTATGTATCCATGTATGTAGGTGTGACACAGGTGACCTGCATCACAGTGCAGCATCACGACACGTCTGTGTATGCATCACAGGTGGTCCAGGCATGCACTGGGCACATAGCTGTGTGACTGGCATCGCACCACGTTGCAACATCACATGACAGCCTAGTTTGTACTGGATTGACGTGGGCAGTGTGTGTGGGCGGTGGTGCGCATGGCTGGTGCCGCTTGTTTGTGATGGCCATGCATGTTCACTGTGGGTGGGTGCATGCCATCACATATGCAGCACATTGGGTTAGCTGGGTTGCAGGTTGGGTGGTGTTCAGGGTTGTGGTCAGTCTCAGCCATTGACTGTGTTCCCATTTTCCTAGGCCTCAGTGTAGCCCCTCGCGCATGGCGCAGATGTCGGCGCCTGACACAGCTGGCGGCAACAACAGAGAGCTCCTGCAAGCCCTACAGCAACAGGGGAACGGGCGCAGACACAGGAGGGAAGACGGCAGGGGAGGAGCAGGAGCCTGCTGGGCCATAGCCCACCTTTTATTTGCCCTTCCCCATCCCTTTCACCCTGACTTCCTCTCCAAGTTGTTTTCCCTCCCCTTGCACACCCTCTCCTTTACCCGTCCCCCAACTTGTACATAGTTTTAGCTGTTTTGTTACCTCTTTTTGTTTGAATATAAAATTCTATTTTGGTACAACTGCTGTGTTGGAGGTTCGCTTTGGTAACTGGCTCTGGGTGCTCCGCTGGAGGGTGTACATGCCATCTGGGCTACTATGGTCCTGGATATATGTGTGTGTGTGTGTGTGTGTCCATGGGGAGGTATCACCAGCATAGCATTGCCTTTCTGTTGCTCTCGCCATCTGCTGCCACCCACTGCTGGGTGCACAGGGTGGGTCTGGGTGGTCTGCTTCTCTGCAGCATGGGGTTGACGTGTGGCACAGGGGTGCATGGTGTTTCCTGCAGTGCCTGTCACTGCACATGAGCGTGTCTTGGGGCACGGTGCACGCTGTGCTGTGCGTACAGGGGACTGATGTGCACTGTGTTGTCAACCCCTGGGTGTGGCACTCTCTGCCTGCCAGTGGTTGTGCTGGGCGCCATGGCTCTGCTATGCTTTGGTTGGTTTGTCCCATGGGCACGTGGATCAGCCGTCCCACCCCAGTGATGCTGTGCTTGGGTGTGCCAGTGTGGTGTGGGTTCTGCAGTGAGTTCCTGTGCCCATGTGTGGCATGGCTGGCGGTGGGCCCAGCCTGCCTCCCTGGATGTGCAGTTCCATTGCTCTGGGGGGCTGTGCTTGCTGTGGCAGCTCTGCACTGCTCAGCTGAGCTTCCATGGTTGCGCCATAAGCGCCAGCATTTTGAAACCAGCTTCTCCTTCCTGGTTGCGCGATGGCACAGTATGTGCGATATTCAGACGTTGGTTGCTTGCGCAATTTGCTCTGCTCCATGTTTGAATATCGCACCTGTTGCGCATTTGCGCAACTGGGTTGTGCTTGCTCCTGCTGTTGCGCCAGTTTTGAGCGCAGTTTGAATATCTGGGCCCTGGTGTCTAGTGTGCCCTACCCGGTTAACAAAAGCAAATAAAAAATATTGTATGTTGTTGAGAAGTTTGTTTGTTGACATTGTTATTTTAATATTTTTAAGGTGCCTCGTTTTTTTGAAAGGCACCATACAAATAAAGTTTTTATTTTATTATGCACGCCCAATGCTTGGGCAAGCCACTGTGTTATACAATTCACAAGGTGGTAAGGAAGAGTGTCACCAGTAGGTTAACCCACAGGCAGACCACACAGCACACCACACCACTGAGACCTTGTGACCCTGTTTCACATAGCAGACAACTTTACCTTTCACTGACTGACTTGTTGGCAGGCTCACACACAGGCAAAGAATAAAAAAGATAGATTTATGGTATGTGCCCTGCAGCAACAAACATTATTTGCCAAATAAATCCTTTAAGATGCCACCTGCACCTTTCCCAGTCTGTTAAATTAAATGTGCACTGATCCTGTTGCAAGAGGAAAATTAAAAAATAAATAATTATGGATTTCTCATCCCTCAACACCACCAGCACTCAGTGAAAAAAAAATGTCAAACAGATTTTTCAAAAATCCTCCTTCACCAATTCCCAGTCTGCTAAATACATTTTGCTCTGTCCTGCTCCTGCTAAAGGCAGGGCCTGTAGCAGCCATTGCAGTGGACTTACACTGTGCACCACTCTCTCCTCCCCTCTTCAGTGTAAATTTCGCCAGCCTGTCTGAGATACAAAAATACATACAGTGAGAATTAACTAACTGGAATGATGATGCATGTTTTTTTAATGATTTCCAAAGTTTCCTAATGAAAAGTCATTCTTTTTCACATAAAAGGAGGTAATTCATGCCTCAGGACCCTCCCCTATGTGACAGAGCTGGAAATGGATTGAGATGTGTGCAGCATGAAGAGTTCTTGGTTGCTAGTGTCACTGGTTGGCTTCTGCAGGTCATGTTGTTTGCCAGCTAATTGGACCAGCTCATTGTGTGCTCCCTGTAAAAAGTACTGCACTTGAAGTTGAAGTGCGTAAAAGCCAACAGAAATAGAGCACTTTTGAATGGCTTTGCCCTTGTCCAAAGTATCAGAGTTTAGTACGTTCACCAAATGCAAATTTGGGATTAGCTCATCTATAGATTCCATGCCACATTGTTCACTCTGCATTGCTCAGCCAAGAAAAACACAAGAAAAATACAGTAAGCAAAACAAAACTCCATATATAAGGGGGTTATTTTGTTCATATTCATAACTGCAATAATGTACAGTCAGACAGTTTCTGGAACTGACAGCTGGCTGGAGGAAGGTGACGCTCAACTCACCTTTGGGTCACTGATCCACCTACCCAGTTGTTAATCCACTGAAAATGATTAGCCACTCAGTCATTATTGCTTAACTCACCTACCTCTCTGTCAAGTCTAGTGTCCTTAAGGGTTCCATACAGAGTAAGGATGCAGCAAATTTTTACTATGCTAGCAAAGTTGTTGCAAAGTCAGGAACTTTGCACTATGTGTAGCAGGGCAAGGTTTCTTTTTTTATTCTAGTTTATTGAATAACTTGGGTACAGTATGCATATCAAGACTTTGGAATATCGGCTGGCATGGCAGCACTGAGGGATGAGGTGCTGAATGCCTCAACTCAAGCCATGCCGATGACCCATGTTCAGGACCGAACTCGGGCCACAGGGGGTTGGCTGGGAGATTACTGTAGTAGCGGCTGGGCTGCTCTCATCTCTTGAATTAGGGAGGTACAGTTCCTCACCCTCGGCTGATACCCAGTGGAGTCCAGGTGGCAGAGCAGGGTTGAGGACATGGTAACATAGGGGAAGGTGGAAGGAGCACTCACTTTCTGGAAGTGTGCACCCACCCCTATGCACATGCACTTGCCGTGTTCACTGTTGCTTTGGGAAGGGGGAGAAAACCAGAAGACTATGTCTCCCTATGGCCGTATGTGATGGCCCCCATTGTACTCGGGCTCTGCTCCTTTTGGATCCTAACCGGTAAGATGGTGGGGGGAAAGGCTGATGGGGTTGAAGACAGTAGGGGGCCCGATGACAGGCATAGGTGGCTACAAGGAAGCAAACAGCTCTATAAAACAACAACAACAAAAAACAAACAAAGAAAAAGACTTTGGAATAGCCACAACATAACAGACATAGCAGTTTACATAGTTTCACATTACAACATCTTAAAAATCACAACAGTTGCAGAGAAATTATACCATAGTCAGAGAGTAAACTTCATAGCAGATCAGGTCTGGCAAACAAAGAGCGCTGCATATCCCCATCTGGGGGAGAACCCAGGCATGTAAACCCTAACACCATGGGGGGAGCATCACACATGTCCAGTCTGTAAGATGTTATTAATGGGCTGCTCCATAATCCAGGCCATCAAGAAATAATGTTCACCATGTCCACATACTATGAAGCTGGGTGTCTGGTGATTCACCTGGTAAGTTCCTCCTTGTGGTATGTCTCCTACATAATTTCTAGCCACTGGCTATGTGTAGGAGGCTGTGGTTGCAACCAGTGTAGTGTTATGGCTTTGTGCCAGCCACAAGGAGCACACACCATAAGTAGAGGACTGCGTTACCCCTCACCCCATCTGGAGGGAGGCCAAGGATAGTCTGTAGCACTGTGAGTGGAGGGTTTAACAGCAACATCTGTAAGGGTGGCCATGATCTGGTCCCAGAAACTAGTTATTTTTGGACAAGACCAGAATATATGTGTTTGATGGGCTTCAGTTTTGGAACACAATATCCAACAGACCTGTGAGGCATCCTGTGCCCACTTACCCTGTATCACCAGTGTGTAGAAAAAATGGGTCCTCACCTTCCAGGCAAACTCTTGCCACAGTGGTGAGCTTGTTGTTCTAAAGGCTGATTTAAAAGCTACAGACTATTCTTTGTCCCTGAGCATTATACTGTTCTCTCCCTCCCATTTACAATACTTGGTCTACCTGCAGACCATGTAGGGCTTTATCGAGGGCTTATACCTTCCCAGTGAGAATTAACTTCCCCCTCCAACCAACTAAGGCTTCCTAGGTGGCCAGGAAATGTGTGACTGAGGGCGATTCAGGTGTGATCCTAGGTGTGGTCTGGGTCTGTGTGGGCTCTTAGTTGGAGGTATCTGAAGTGGTCAACATTATTCAAGTTAAAGGACTGTTGAAGTGTAGTGAAATCTAATAGGTCCCACCCTTTTCAGAGCTGTGATCAAGAGCAGAGGCCATAATGGGTCCACCTTCTGAAGGTCAGCTCTATTTAAGCTGGTTAGAATGAGGAATCCCAGGTGAACCATCTGAGTGGCCAAAAGTAAGGGTGCAAATTAAACTCGTCCCAAGTTCTGTAGCTCACCATTAGGGTGGAACAAACTACTAGCAGTGTGATGTCTGAATTTGTGCTTTTAAATTTTATTTATTTATTTTTATTTAAAGAACAGTTTGACCTATCAATACAATACTATATTTTTTTCAAAATTAATTTAGCAATATGGAAGAACCAGAATAGTGTAATAATAATAATGAGAGTGCTATATCTAGTGTCCATTGTCCTGGCTCCCATGTCGACCCCTCTTGCTCTCTCATCTCCATTAGTTTCCAAGTAGCCATACTGCTAGATAGCAGGTTTCTAAGTCTAGGACTGCCCTTCCCCCAGTGTTTTATCTGATTGCAGTAATTTGTATTTGATCCGGGTCTGTCTACCAGCCCATAAGCATTTCGAGAAAGACTGTTGCCATTGTAGGAATTTTTTTTTGAATGATGATGGCGATGCATTGAAAGAAGTATAAGAAATGGAGATGAATAATCACTATCAATTAGCTAATTCTGGAGTACAGTGGGAAGTTAATTAGGGCCTACCTGCCTAGATCAATCAATCAATCAATCAATCAAAATCTTTATTTATTCAGGTGAACATCATTGAGCAAAGCTCATTTACAAGATGGACCTGATTGGTCTTAACAATATAAGGTTACAGTTTTACACAAAAACAAGGTACTGATTGAATACAAATACAAAGATTTATAAATGAAACAGGTATACAAATATTTACATGTACCAGGCAATGTGACATTGGATCTTGGTTATACTAAAAATGAAAGAAACAAACAGTACTGGAGGGATAAAGCTAGGGTGATGGGACTTTGGGGGATCATTTTTGTACGAAG
This sequence comes from Neoceratodus forsteri, assembly GCA_016271365.2. Lineage (NCBI taxonomy): Eukaryota > Metazoa > Chordata > Ceratodontiformes > Ceratodontidae > Neoceratodus > Neoceratodus forsteri. Next base: position 1,077,858,215 of record CM028129.1, on the reverse strand, counting down.
TAGGTTGGAGAAAAACTAGAAAACAAAAATAGGGGGGCAGTGCAAAAAAGGGGTAGGGGAAAAGAGGGGTTGTGAGAGGACTAGGCCTTATGGAAGCAATTGCATGATTCTGGGAAGAGACTAGTGTACAGCTTTTTGAAGGATGTTAATGGAATGAGGGTATCCAATTTCAAGGTCTTTTGAAGAGAATTCCAGATAAGTGCTAGGGAATAGCTGATTGCAGCCCTTCCATACCGGGTGCAGGTAATAGGAATCTTCAGCATGATGAGTGTATTGATCCTTAGGGCGTAAGGCCTGGATATGATCTGGTTGAAACAATCTGAAATGTAGGATGGGAGTTTGTTTGTCAGAGCTTTGTAGATCCAGACAGCAGCATTTTTGTTTCTTCTATGGTGTAGGGATGTCCACCTGACTGCATTGTAGAGAGAGCAATGATGGGTGCTGAAGGGAAGATCTGTAATGAATCTAAGAGCTCTATGATACAAGGTGTCCAATTTATTTAAATGGGAGAGGGAACAGTGACCATAAAGGAAGTCAGCGTAATCAATGAGGGATAGGAATGATGCCAGGATTAATCTTTGTTTGGAGTCTCTGGTCAGGTAGTGTTTGATCCTATAAAATAGGCCAAGTCTCTGTCTAAGCTTTTCAGGAGCTCTTCAATGTGGCTAGTATAGTCAAGTTTATTGTCAATCCAGACTCCAAGATATTTGAATTTGTCCACATATTCCAGATTTTCACCAAGGATGGTAGATAATTGGGGAGGGTGAATGATGGGACAGTGGAAGAGAAGCTCTTGGTGGCAAAGAACATAGCTTTCGTTTTCTTGGCATTTAATAGTAGTTTCTTTCTAGTAATTTGTGCTGCAGGAGGAGAACTCAGATTGTAAAAGTTCACAGGATTTTGATGGTGAAGGATTACTGACATATAGGACAGTATCATCTGCAAAGAGGTGAATATTAGATTGTGAGATATTGGAGTCAATATTGTTGATGTAAATGGCAAAGAGGATGGGGCCCAAGATGAAACCTTGTGGTACACCTCTTAGGAGTGGTTTAGAGGTAGATAGGTCACCTTCATTTTTTATCTGTTGTATTCTTCCGGAGAGATAGCATCTGAACCATTTAAGAGAGAGTGAGTCAAGGCCTATGGAATTCAGAGAGGAGATTAGTAGTTCATGGTCCACAGTGTCAAAGGCTTTGCTTAGATCCAGAAACACAGCACAGATGTTACTCTTTTTGTCTAAGTCAGTCTGCCAGTCATTTGTAACTTTTGCTAAAGCAGAGATGGTGCTGGTGATGGATCTAAACCCAGATTGAGCTGGGTTATGAGATTATTGGTATCAAGGTAGGCACTTAACTGGATGTTCACTAACTTTTCAAGCATTTTGGACAATACTGGTAAGATGGATATGAGCCTACAATTGTTGAGGTCCATGGGATCACCTGCCTTAAATAGGGGAAACACTTGAGCTGTCTTCCATATTGAGGGAATAGAACCAGTGGCTAGGGACAAATTGAAAAGGTGAGTTAGGGGGGCAGCTAAGGCATGCAATGCTACTTTTACTGTAGATCTTACTGTATTTTCTGTGTGAAAGGGACAAAATTAGTGTCAAAGAGTTTTTTCGTTACTTGAACTCCCAAGTACTGTACTTCATTTATGCTGCTGGCCAATTCAGGGGTAATGAGGTTGTAATGTGTTGAGAGAGTTATAATTAAATTGGAGTACTTCTGCTTTTGTTTTATTCATAACATATGCTGTGTGCTTTCCAAAGAGTTCCATACTTCTCTAGACCTCAGGGATTGAAGTTTATGTGTGGGTCAGGTACAAAAGCAGATTGTCAGCATACAAGACAATCTTTTGTGCTGTACCCAGCACCTCTATACCTGTAATCAGAAGATTGTCCCAGATCCTTTTAGCGAGTGGCTCTATATAAAAAGCAACAAGAGGGTTGAGAAGGGGCAGCCCTGCTACATGCCCTGGTACAGGTCAAATCTGAATGAATCACTACCATTAATGTGAACATATGCCTGAAGGGAGGAGTACAGGGTTCTTCCTGCTGCAGTAAATTCCTCTGTAAACCTGAAGTGTTCTACAACTAAGAAAACAAAACTCCATATGACCTTGTCAAATTATTTTTCAGCATCAAGACTCATTACACAAGTTGGTGTTTTTTTGGTGTACAATGACAATAATTATCCTGTATGAAACATACATAGCACATTACCTGGCACCTGTCTCACTAACTAAAGCCTGTTTGGTTCAGAGACACGATGTCTGGGAGCAGGAGAATAAGGTGTTTCACCAGAATTGCTGTGTATATCTTGTGGTCCATGTTTAATAAATATATGGGGCAATATGAGCTACGAAGTGTAGGGTCTTTTCCATCTTTCAGTATAACTGTTATGGTGGCATAATTCCAAGTGGTCAACAGCCCCCCCTGCCCCCACACCTCTTTGAAAAATCTCTTAAGCAAGGGAAATACCCTTTGTTGAAAAGCTTTGTAAAATTTCCCACTGTACCCAGTGGGCCCTAGGCATTTGTTTGGTTTGAGATTTTTAATTACTCATGCTCCAGGATGGAAGTGGTCAGTTCAGCATCTTGGTCCTCTGTTATCTTGGGTAAGTTTGGCATTGGAGGAATTCTCTTGTTGCAAAGGGTACTGTCTCTGAGTAGGGACTATGTAATGCTCTGCAATAAGCTATACATGCTTCTGAAATTTGTTCTGTTTTGTGAGCAGAGAGGTAGTGTAAGGGTATTTTATTTTCATGATGGCTACCCTTGAGGTTTGCTGCTTGAGCCTATAGGCTAAAAGCGTAGCCGCTCAAGCTCCCTCTTCACAATGTCTCTGTTTGAGGTATAGGAACACCTTTTTTGTGTTTGCTTTTTGTAGGGCCTGGGTTCTGATTTTCAAATGTCTGATGTCTGTATCTCTAAATCAGTCCCATTTTAGCTTTTGTGCAGATGCCAGCACCTGCAGACCTTGAGTGAGCTCTGTCAATGTTTTCCTACTCTCTCCTCTTCTCTTTATAGGCCACCACTAAAATCATTTTAGCCCTCAAGACTGTCTTGGTTGTGCCCAAAAGCATCTGAGGGATGATCCCAGGCTTGAATTTTCTCATACTACCATTTGTAGAGTTTTCTTGAGCTCTCTCAGAAGGTTGAAGTCCCTGAGGGTGAGGGTGTTAAGTCTCCTGTGTGTGTTTTTCTGTGGTATGTGCAGATCTACCTCTAGGTATACTGACTGGTGGTGCAAAAGGGTTGATGAACCGACCCACATTGAGTAAAATCTCAAAGCATCTTGTAAAACTGTACAGTATGTATCCAGGAAGGAACAGATTTTGAACCAGGGTGGGAAACAGGTGTAGTCCCTAGCCAAAAGATACCCATGTCACCAAATGTCCCCCCATCCACAATTCGTGTAACAGGGCCTTAAGTTTTCTTCAGAATTATTCAAGCCTGGTATCTGAGAGGTAGTGTCCTGTGGCCTGCCAAATATTACATTCCATGCACCTCTGTGATTAACAGACCATTTGATTTCTCAATGACCTATTTTAGTAGCTTTGAGAAAATGTAAAGGGGGAGCCCAGAGGGGCATGCACATTCACCAATGTGACTGGCATGTCCTGAATTTCTCCCATGATCAACAAGTATCTATCCTTTGGATCTGCTATCATGTTTTATTTTTATGGCTGCATGGAAGGAGACATGCTGACATGTTGCTACTGTATGATGTAGGAGAGAGAAGGGACTGTGGAAGCATGTGACTGGAAACATAGAGTATTTTCTTCCATATAATACTTTGACTAGAAATGAGTCACATATCTTCACGTTCTCTCCTTTTATGACAGTGGTGTGTTTGTGTCTGGCCCCCTGTGACCCCTGCTGCCTGCCTTACATCACACTGTTTCATTGCTCACTCTTCTCTCTCTCTCTCTCACACACACACATACACATACACACACCTCTCCTGTTGTAGCCTGCCAAAGTGTGAACATTAGCAACATTAAAAACAACAAAATACTCTGCCTTCTTTTAAACTAATGCCTTTGTCAAGCTGCACTGAAACAGATTTTTCACTGCAAGCTGAATCAGATTACAGTAGCTTGCATTCCTCTAGAGAACTCATCTCTTTCTCTCTCTCTCTCTCTCTCTCTCTCTCTCACTCACCCCCCGACCTCTTCTGTTCTGCTGGCTGCAGCCTGCTGCATCTAGCTGTTACAGTTTGATCTATTGGAACATGTGTCTTTTAAACAAGATATTTATATTAATTATTTCAATTAATGAAGCTGTGTGCCTCATACTTTCTATTTTAGCACTGAAATTCCTAGCTATTTCATGTGCTTTTGCCCTGTAGCTCAGCCTCCTGTAATGGACAGTTCTTTGCTGCATTTCTCTGTTCAAATCAGACCCCAAAAGGCATTGTACTTTTATAGAGTATTCCTAACCTCTCTTATTTTATTATGCTGTTCAATGTGCACCTCCGCATATACATTTTTAAATTTCTAGTTGATCAAGCTTCACAGCAGGTGGGGCAAGGTACGAGGAATCATAACAGCTGTATCTTTATAGTACAATGTACAGTATGTATCTCATTCCAATACCATGTTTTGTATATCTGCAGCAGCATGTATACTCAGGGCCAAATCCTCAAATGGTTTACTGCCCCTCCATGCATGCAGAGGTCCTGGAAAAGCTATGCAATGTCCCCTATGCACCACATGCACACCAGCTGGGTACTACACAGCATCTACAGTATTGGTGTGTGCCTCCTATGTACCCTATGTCTGGCCAGTACACCGCTTTATGCAGGAGGGTGGAACAGTGGCTTGCCAGAGGGCATGGGCCAGTATCTGACCAATCCTGAACACAAACTCCTTAAGGCATATGGCCAGTGGAGGGGGCATTAGCTATGTCTGCCAAAAACAAACAGTAGCAGCTATGTGGCCTCTCTGCCTATCCACAAACCACATATCCTACCCTGTCTGGCCCTATCTTCTCCAGCTCCCCAGTCCTCGGAGCTTCTGCATTGTGCTGGGGGTCATCTCTGGTATCAGGTGATGTTCAATGAAATTCTGTTTAATTTTCTGTGGGGATATTGTAGTCTGGGAGGACTGCATCCTCCACAACCCCCACCAAGGAAATGTTATTTAAACACTATGCAAAAGGTAAACACCCCATTGTTTGTTTAACTTCCTTTTAATTTTTCCACCAATCTCAAGTGTAGCAGCTCTTCTTTGGGCTACCCCAATGTACCAGACCTCTATCACCTCTAATTGCAATATACCACTTCCATCACGCCATGATAGTGCACCACAGACAGGGACAGTAGTGGGCAACAATCTCCCCAAATCTTTAATTTTGCATCAGACAGCATGGTGGGAGTAGTGTGGAGTCCAGATATACTGGGGTATCACCTCTGACAGCTGCTGGGGTAATTTCTTGCCATTTTCCTCCCTATCCCTTAGACATCCACACATGGGGTGCAGAGCAGCAGTATGCCTGCTGTGAGCCCAGCAGATATCCCCCTACCATGCTTCTGCTCTAGTTCCACATGTGGTCACTGGGGTAGCAGCACTGTGGCAGAGACAGAGACCCTCCCACTGTGGAGGAGGGGAGCGTTCTGTGAGACACTTAGTCCTCCAATCCCTGTCCAGCCTCAAATGACTCTGGCCTATTCCAGAACATTTGTTGCTGGCCCTATGATTGTCAGCTCTACTACTGTGCTGATGCCAGCCTTTGGCCATTTCCTACCTACAAAAGATAGAAGACAATAGGAACTTCATTTGCTACATACCGTACACTGTGGGAAAAGAGATCTGTTGTATTAAGGGAGAATGGGATGAAAAAATGTAAACAGCAAGGCCACAAGTACGTTTTGGTGCTTGCACTGTGTGGCCTTCCAGATATGTGGCTTGGAAATCACCAGTTTATTGTAGTATAGCTGTGTGTATCATATGAGTGTGCTTAGTGGCCTCTGTAAGTGTGCTGCACACAACCCCTTGATACCTGTATGTAACTTGGTGCTTTGAAAAGCACTTAGAGTTACAGTGTGTAGGAAAGGCACTATATTAGATAGTTAGGGTCTGTTCTGCATGTCTTTCCATCCAAACCGAAAAAGCTTTGATACCACAGGCCAAAGGTCATAGAATGCTATTGCACTTGTCTGTGGTGTAATAACTTTTTAATAAGAATGAAAATTCAGTGCCACCTGTGCTCTGTTCTTCTCACAGTTGTTGTCTTCCCTCACCACACATGCACACATAAACCCAAACACAGAAACTTTCTTTTTAATTCATTTTAACTAATAAACCCACCCTGCACCCAACAGCTATTGCACCACCCACTGTCACTGATAGTGTTTTGCTTTCAAAATCATTTAAAAAGAACCTTACTTACAAAAATGAGAGGAACTGGGAAACATGCATGAGCATGATCTGCACTATATGAACATATGAAACTGCCAGCAGAAACAGGCCTTGTGGTCTATTGAGTCTGCTCAAGTGTGCATCTAGCCCTTCATCTTGCAGCTGCCCCTCCCACCCCCCTTCCAAGTGTCCCTTCCCCTTACCCTGTCCCAACCCCTCTTGAAACTGTCCACTGTCTTACAGGACACTATCTCATCTGGTAAGGTGTTCCATTTGTCCACCACTCTTTCTGTGAAAAAATGTCTCCTCATTTCCCTCTTGAATCTTCCCCCCTCCAATCTCAGTCCATGCCCTCTTGTGTTCCTCCCCCTTCTCATCTGAAAAATTCCTTCTGTGTTGGTCTTCTTTATCCCCTTCAGATACTTCAAGGTCTCAATCATATCCCCCTATCCCTCCTCTCCTCCAGTGAATACATATTCAGTTCTCCCAGCCTGTCCTCATGGGGCTTGCTGTCCAATCCTTGGATCGTCTTTGTGACTCTTCACTGTGCTCCGTCCAACAATCTGATGTCCTTCTTCAGGAATAGGCACCAATACTGCACGCAGTACTCCAGAAGAGGCCTGACCAATAAACTATACAGTGGCAGGATAATCTCCCTCCGTCTGGAGGAGATCCCACTCACAATACACCCCAGCATTTTGTTGTCTATGCTGCCACCTTTCTGCACTAAGCAGAACTGCTCATGCTCCCCGCAGTGATCACTCCTAAGTCCTTCTCCTCTGTGGAGCTACCCAACTGTACCCCATTCAAGTGATAATCAATCCCCTGGTTCCTGGCTCCAAAGTGCAGAACCTTGCACTTCTTGGCATTGAACCCCAATTGCCATGTTTCTGCCCATTCCTGCAGCTTAGTCAGGTCCTCCTGCAATCCCTTGCACCCCCTCTGTGTCATCAACCACAGCTCCCATCTTGGTATCATCTGTGAACAGACTGATCTTGCTCCTGATCCCGTGTGAGATATCTGCAATAAAATTCCCAAACAACACTGGTGCCAGGACTGATCCTGTGGTACACTGCTCATCACCACTTTCGGTGACGAGAGGTCCCCCCACAACTACCACCCTTTGCTGCCTTCCCCTTAGCTAGTTTGTGGTCCATTTCACCATTTTTGGTCCCACTCCCACATATTCCAGTTTCTCCCCCCAACCTCCCATGTGGCACTGAATCAAAGGCCTTGCTGAAGTCCTAATACAGGACATCCACTGGATGGTCCTTATCCAATTCCCACATCACCCAGCTATAGTACTCTACAAAGTTTCACTGGCTGGATCTGCCCTCTATAAATTCATGCTGTTGACCATCCTAGAGAGTGTTTTCCTCCAAGAAGCTCACTAGCCTCTCTTTTAGTATGGTCTCCATGAGCTTTCCCATGATTGATGTGAGGCTCACTGGCCTATAGTTTCCTGGTTCATCCTTTGGACCACTTTTGTGGATGGGCACCACATGGGCCATTCTCCAGTCATGTGGTATACATCCTGTGTCCAGAGAGGTATTGAACAGGTCGGCCAGTGGCCCAACCAGGATCTCTGCCAACTCCCTTAGTACTCTAGGTCAAAGGCCATCAGATCCAGGTGCTTTATCCTCCCTTAAAGCCCTCAACCCATCTAGTACCCTGCTCTCTGTAATCTCTACATCTATCGTCCTCTTCCCCCCTACTCCCCACTTGCCTGGGGTATCTGCCCACCCTTCTCCTGTGTGAATACATTACAGAAGAATTCATTCAGTGCCTCTGCCTGCTCCACCCCTTTCTCCACCCCCCATCCTTCTTAATCCTCACCAGCTGATCCTTGCTTTTTCTTCTCCATCTGATGTAGTGGAAGAAGTCTTTTTCTCCACTTTGATTCCCTTTCTCCACTTTGGATATAATGTATTTGTATCAATCTGTATTGATTTAAATGGAAGCACATAAGTGCAGATCAGGTCTTCCTTTTTTATGGAGTAAGCTTTTTTCAAATGATTTTAAAAGCACATAAACTGTCAGTTGCATGGCAAGGAGTATTAGCGGTTGGCTGTAGGGTGGGTTTATTAGTTTTAAAATTTCCCGAAATGATGTGCCTTTTGTGTGTGTGTGTATGTGTGTGTGTGTGTGTGCATGTGTGTGTGGAGGGAGGCAACAATGTATTTTTTAAGATAAAAAAATATACTGAATGAAACAGTGGATGCCCAGTCACATGCACAACAAGCCTGCATTGCCAGCAAGGTTCTGACTACTTACAAGGGCGGTGACAACACAGGCTTGGTTTGCATGGCTCGCTATCCACTATCCTCTATACACAAAATTATAAATTCTGACATCATTCTTGGCTAATCAGGATTATTTATTTCTAAATATTTCAAGTACTACTTTTCTCATAAAACATCTCATGCAAACAGTTTTAAAGAGCCGCTGACAACATTAACAAAACTTTGAAAAATGTAAGATTTATATTCAGCTCCATCCCATATTCTTTAGTACTTCATATATTTTCAGTAATTAATTCCCCATTTTCTTTATTACTGAAAACAGTAGCATGAAAACAAGATCCCTGTTCCCCAGACTCTATCTACTCTGGCTGCTTCTCTACACATGACATCACAATCTCCTGTTCATGACATCATAATTAAAAACTACAAGCAGGTATCTGCCTCTGCCTCTAAAATCAAACAAAAGGCATAAGACACTGCAGAGCAGGACACTGCAGCACAGGAGCTAGCACAACAAAACTTGCACAAAACAGGAACCAAAACAAAAAAAGCAAAAAGAAAATCCAAAAAACTTCAGATCATAGAAGACTCCATGATTCGGGGAGTTGATACCTATCTCCAGCCAGGGGTAATGGTCAGATGTCTCCCAGGTACATCAGTGTGGAGAGACACTGACCTCATTGCAAAAATTGTTCAGGAAGCAGAAGAAAACATTGACATTCTGGTACACATAGGGACTAATGATCATGCCAGATGGTCTGTTGTGGAGACCAAAGAACATCTGACCAGGCTGGGTGACAAACTTCATCCATTTCACCCTGCGTCTCCTTCTCTGAGATCCTGCCAGTCTGGGGGGGGGAGATGGATGGAAGGTCAGAGAAGGAGAGATAGGAGAGCTAAACATGCGGCTCAAGGGCTGGTGCCAGGAAAAAGGACACAGATTTGTAGGGAACTGGCAACAGTTTTGGGAGTGAAAGTTCTTTAAATTTGACAGACTTCATCTGACTAAGGAGGGGGTCAGTGCATTGGGGCAGAAGTTTGATGTCTTTGCAGAATATTGAAACTAGCAAATGGGGAGAGGGGTGCAGCACCCCAAACGTTGAATGGGAAGAATACCCTTCCCCCCTCAGCTAGTGGTTAACCAGGAGTTCAGCATGTTTGCAGTTCATTTGCATCACCAGGTAAGGAAAAAGGGTCAGCTCCCCATACGATACACAGGGGAAACACCAGACCTCACCCAACAACTAACACACCAACATTTGCAAATGGAAAATCATGTACACAAATGCTTGCAGTCTGGGAAACAAGATCCCAGACCTGCAGGAAATAATTACAGAGGCTAAACTGGACATAGTAGCAATTAACAAGACGTGATTTACCAGTAACCACACTTGGGAGACTTCAGTACCTGGCTATGTACTGCTCAGAAGAATCAATGTCAATGAAAATATCAAAGCTACAGAAATTCAGAATACACACAAGGAGCCAGAAGAACTGTGGGTCACCCTGGAAACAGGATATGGGACAGTCATAAGAACTGGGGTTGTCTACAGGTCCCCAGACCAGGAGTAGAACATAGATACATTACTGTTAAAATATATACAAAACAACAGCTAAAGGGGAGGTTCTGATAATGGAAGACTTCAACATGCCAGATACAGATTAGCCAATACCAGCAGGAACATCTGCCAGAACTAGACACATGGTGGATTCCCTGCAGGGGGAGGGCCTCAAACAACTGGTACAAAAACCCACAAGAGACAGAGCTATCCAAGATCTAGTACTGACTAACAGGGAAAGGATCACATATCTCCAGGTAGAGGGTCACCTAAGGGCCAGTGACCATCACATGGTATGGTTCAGTTTGGCCACTACAGCTAAATCATCCCATTCCAAGGCAAAAATATGGGACTTCAGAGGAACTGACTCTGATAAGATGGCCAACAGCTTTAAGCTAGCCCTGGCAAAAAGTAATACAGGTGAGAGGGTACAGGCAAAGTTGGCAAGCATTAAGGATACAATACTTGAAGCAACATCCCATTGTGCTAGAGAGAAAACTAAGTGCAAAAGAATAAGGAAACTGCTTTGATTCTCAAAAACAGCAAAAAAGGTCAGAGCCAAAAGACTGGCCTTCAGAAAAATTAAGGGAACACAGCAGGATGAAGATAGGGAGGCATACCAAACTTCCCTAGGAGAAGCAGGGACGGCAGTAAGGCAGGCAAAGGCCCAAACTGAGAAAACACTAGCACAGACAGTAAAAGAAGGTGACAAGACATTCTATAGATACATTAGTGAAAGGAGAAAGTCCAGAGGGGGTATTGCTAAGACCAAAGGAGATAAGGGGGCATGTGAGGAGGAGGACCATGTAAAAGCATCTATCCTAAATAGATACTTCTGCTCAGTCTTTACTGAAGAGAAGGTAGGGCAGGGCCCACAGCTCAGCACCATGGACACAGGGGAAGGGAGGTGAGCACTAGTCCCTTCCCAAAAGAAAGGGCCCTACAAGAGCTCGATAAGCTCATGGTGGACAAGGCAATGGGACCTGATGGCATACATCCCAGGGTACTAAAGGAGCAAAGGGTGGAACTATCAGAGCCATTATCAGAACTGTTTAGTGAGTCTCTGAGCACAGGAGAGGTCCCAGAAGACTGGAGAAGTGCTCATGTGATCCCACTCCACAAGAGTGGTAGCAGGGAGGAGGCAGAGAACTACAGACCAGTCAATCTTACCTCAGTAGTGGGCAAGATTATGGAGTCACTCCTTAAGGAAAGGATAATGCAACACCTGGAATCCATAGGAGCACAGGATCCAAGACATCATGGGTTTACAAAAGGAAGGTCCTGTCAAACTAATCTCATAGATTTCTTTGCCTGGGTAAGCAGAGTGGTGGCGAAGGGGGAGGAGTTGATGTTGCCTACCTTGACATCAGCAAAGCTTTTGATACTGTTCTATATATAAGATTGATTAATGAGCTTGGTAGGCTCAGGGTGGGTCAGATGTTGGTCAACTGAGTGGCAAACTAGTTGAAGGGCAGAAAACAGAGAGTGGTGGTAAATGGTATACAGTCAGAAGAGATGCAAGGCACAAGTGGGGTACTTCAGGGATCAGTCCTGGGGTCAGTCCTCTTCAATATCTTCATCAGTGACATTGCAGATGGACTGGAGGGTAAGGTTTGTCTGTTTACAGATGACACCAATATCTGCAACAGAGTAGATGATCCAGTTGGGGTGGGCAGAATGAGCCTAGATCTGGATAAACTAGCAAAATGGTCAGAAGATTGACAACTGGGGTTTAATGCAAAGAAGTGCAAGATCATGCACATAGGGAAGAGAAACCCTGAAGCCACCTATAGGCTGGGAGGGGAGTTGCTGGCAGTCACAAGGGAAGAAAGAGACTCGGGCATTATCATCACTGATTACCTGAAATCATCCAATCATACCACTAAAGAAGTAGGTTAAGCTAGGGGATGTTCGGGTATATTAGTAGGGGTATCACAAGTCGGAAGAGGGAGGTAATAATCCCTCTTTACAAGACATTGGTTAGGCCCTATCTGGAGTACTGCATGCAGTACTGGAGGCCACACCTTCACAAGGACATTAACCAAATTGAGGCAGTCCAGAGAAGGGCAACCAAAATGGTGCAGGGACTGCATCAGAAAACGTATGAGGACAGATTAACAGAGCTCAATATGTATACCCTAGAGCAAAGGAGAGAGACAGGTGATATGATTGAAACATTCAAACACCTTATAAGGGCATTAACAAGGTGAAAGAGACTAACATGTTTCAATATAAAAAAATAGCAGGACAAGAGGACTCAGCATGAGATTAGAGGGAGGCCGATTAAGGTGTAATGTGAAGAAGTTCTTTTTCACAGAAAGGGGGGTGGATGCATGGAACGGACTACCTCAGGAAGTGGTGGATATGAATACAGTGCAGGGCTTCAAACTAGCATGGGATAGACATAAAGGAGCAATGCAGATGAGTATGAATAGATAGGCCATTGACAGAGAAAAAGCAGATGGTACATTTATAAGGTAGAAAAATAAATGGGCAGATTGATGGGCCTTGCGGTCCTTATCTGTCATCAACTTATATGTTTCTATCTCCACAGCAACACATTTTGATGTCATAAACAGATTTATGGTGTCAGGTGTAGGCAGGTAGCCAGGGCTCAAAGAGCAGAGATACTGTATTGATGCAAATACCCCTAGAATAAGGAAATAAGGGTGAGAATTACAGAATAAAATACAAAATGTAAGCTACAGTTATGTCTGAATATTAAATTTTTGTCGAACTTGTCTCAGCTGTGTCAGGAGCTTTATAATGCTACAGTTCTAAGTTTAGTTAGCATAGTCCATTTCATCACACAGTGGTTTCTCTAATTTTCCACAAAATCTAAGTTGTATTTTAAATTCAAGTTGCATTTCTTAACAGAAATATTCAACATGATTTATAATACATTTATATTTACAGTTCCTATGTGTCTTTGTAGCTACAAGAGTTTCTGCTCAAGTCCTTTGTGTCCCAGAACTGCTGAGCTTTACTTTGCAGTTCTGTCACCTGAAGAATTCATGAATGCACTTTTAACTATAAGAGACACAATAACTGTACATGCAAGCATATATCAAATTCTATTGTATTCTGTTCTATTATTCTAAACTAAACCTGAAAATTCGTGCAGCATTTTGGGGCCCCTCCACCTGAGTGGCTCAGGGTCTTGAAAGCTGTTTCACTCCTGGGGTGTTCTTATTATTAAAGCAGGTAGGGGACTACACTCCAGGAGTAACACAATCTGTAGAGGCAAACAAAAAACAGACTGAAACATAGAAACATAGAAGGTGATGGCAGATAAGGATCATGTGGCCCTCCTAGTCTGCCCCTTTTCCCTACCTAATGTAATACCACAGAACCTAGCTGATCTGCAGCTTACCCTCTCTTTCCTACTGCAAGAGCACTATTCTGTCTATCCCATGCATTTTTAAATTCCCATATCATTTTTGCCCCCACCACCTCCATAGGGAGGCTGTTCCAAGCATCCACTACTCTTTCTGAGACAAAGTACTTCCTCACATTGCCCCTGAGCCTACCCCATCTAGCCTCATATCCTGCCCCTTTGTTCTCATACACCTTCTTTTCTGAAAAATGCTACCCTCCTGTACATTGTTTATACCACTGAGGTGCTTGAATGTCTCTATCATATCCCCCTCTCCCTTCAGGGGATATATATATGTTGAGGTCAGTACTTTCAATTTTTGGATCAGTACTTTCAATTGTATGAACATTTTATTATGTTATAGCCATACAGAGAGCATTTATAGTTGTCCAGAGAGTGCAGCACTTATCTGGTGTTTCAGACTCAAACTCAGTTCTTCATCAGAGGGCCCCCTGATGAAGAACATAACCGAGTTTATGTCTGAAGTGCTAGGTAAAAGCAGCCCTCTCTGTGTGGCTACAACTTAATAAAATGTTCCTGCAATTGGAGGTACAGATCCAGTCTGGGTTTTCTTACCTCTACAAATTGGTGTTACTCCGGGACTGCCTGTTGTTCCTCTTGATTTGTTAAACTAGCACAAGTACTGCATCAGCTGCAGCAGGAGCTTCGAGTAATTTTCAGTCAGACCGGCCACTCTGAAGCAGCTCAATGTCAACACCCTCTTGTTTCTTCCATTTCTCTGGAGAGGCCTGATAGACTCGAAAGAATCCTCATTTTTCAAACTGTTGGGCTTCTCGTGGGGTTAGGTCTGATTCCTGGAGAAATGTGATTTCTCCCTGCTCCCCCTTTATAAGTTTGAGCAGTTGCTTTCCCTTAATTGGGTTGTTAATGTCACTTATGTTAAAAGTTAATACTTTCATTAAGGACCTCATTCTTATGTTATATGTACTCTCTTCTTTCATTGCATGTTTCTACTGTTACCCTGTCAGGAGACACGATTCCATGTACTGCATGATAATGATTCCATACCCTGAACAGTACAAAAAATCTTAAACAAGTGTAACAAGGACATTAAAACAGAAAAACAAGCTGTTTTGTGATCTATGCAGTATTGATAGGGCCGCACTGTCTCAGATTGTATGCAGTGGCCTAGAATTAAAATGATTGCTTAGCATTCTAGCACCACATTATCCTGAGTTACAGGGACTTCTTCTCCTACTACCCCACTCTGTAATTTCCCAGGTCAAGTGGAGGAATCAGTATCCCCCTGCAAGAGGTGTTCCCCCTTGTGGTGTGCCACTTGTGCACCATCAACCTTCTTGGTGGATGGAGGAGTAAGCTGGAACATCAGGCTCAACACAATGAGTTGTAGTCCTGCCAATGCTCCTGAAGTCAATCTCATTGTGGTGGAGGATGCGTGAAGTAATCCCTCCATCCCCCCCCCCCAACATATATGAGTATATTTTATGTTGAAATGCCTAAATGATGGAAATGTCACCCATTTTTCCACTGGATTATCTGTGGCTTGCTACCTTGGTGGTCACCCTTTCAAAACATTCAATAATGAGCCTTATGAGTTTGATTTTGTCCTTGATATGGGATCCATGGGGTGGGATCCATGGCCCAGGGCCAATCCTACATAGCATGGCCCATCAATGAGAGTCTAGTGTCCTGCACCCCCATCTGGGCCTCCCTCGTCTAGCCATGCAGTGAGACACACATAGAATTGAGCTATGTAGGTATCATCTGCCAGTTCCACAGCACACCAGTTCACATATCAATGAATTTATTGCAGTCTCACTCTGTATCACCTCTTGTGTTGTCTGAAAGTTTGGAAGAGTTTCTATACCCACATGCAGGCTGCTAGTGTTCCCAAGGTCCCTCAGAGCTGGGTGAACACCACACTGCCAGGCCATCCCTTCGAGATGAACAGGCCACAGTCAATTCAGGGTCTCTGGGCTCTAGAGCACTGCATGATATCAGCATCTTCCTTTTATTTGCAGTTCAACTTTTTATTGTAAGTTTCCATTTACAAACAGAGAAAATCAGGATGAATAAGGAGCATTCTGATACATACCAATTAAAATTATACAAAAAGGAAACGCAAACTTCCATAAGTGATCTTCGTGTCATAGCGAACAGATGTCACATCAAATCATATTTTAAAATAGGGTTATTACAAGTGCAAATGACATCCTGCCCTAAAAAAGAAATACAACTACAAAGAACGCAGAAAACCACCAGGTATATACAATAATACAGAGAATCTATGGAGAACAGAAGTTTAAAATGCCAGTAGTACTAAATCCAACCACTTTAAAATAACAGATGGAAAGGGAAGCATCAATAAGGAAAGTGTGCCACTTGTGTACCATCAACCTTCTTGGTGGATGGAGGAGAAAGCGAGTCGAGATTGCTCGAGAGGGAGCAATCTTAGACCTGGTTCTCTCAAATGGAGATGGAGAGAGGATCACAGATGTAGAAGTGGGTAGCCATCTAGGAACTAGTGACCATCGAACAGTATGGTTCACAATAAACATAGCAATAGAGTCAAGCCATACAAAGGCAAAAGTACTGGACTTCAGGAGGGCTGACTTTGCCAAAATGGGTGAGTGCCTAAGGAATGCACTAGCAAATGGGTAGGAAGGAGGGGTGGAAGAACAATGGGGAATAATAAAAACTGCCATCACAGAAGTAACAAACCTTTGTGTGAAGCAAATAAACAAAACAATGTAAGAAACCACTATGGTTCTCAAAGGAGGTGGCAGTTAAGGTTCAAGAGAAAAAGAAAGCATCTAGAAAGTACAAGGAATCACAGAAGCAGCAGGACAGAGAATTGTATCAGTTAAAGGAAAAGGAAGCTGGGAAGGCAGTCAGAACAGCAAAGGCCCGAACCGAGGAAAAGATAGCCAACTCAGTTAAGAAGGGGGATAAAACCTTTTTTAGGTACATCAGGAGTGAAGGAAGACTAAGGGAGGGATAGTGAGGCTTATAAAGGGAGGGGTGGGCAGAGAGGACGGTGAAAGGCAGAGATACTAAACAAATATTTTTGCTCAGTATTTACAAATGAAGAGGGGGAGGTACCTAAAACAAACAATAGAAACACTCTGGACACAGAAGTTGATACCAGCCCATTTACAGAAGAAAGGGTTCTGAAAGAACTCTTAAAACTGAAGGTGGACAAAGCAATGGGGCCTGATGGGATTCATCCCAGAATTTTAAAAGAACTAAGGGTAGAACTAGTGACACCACTGACTACACTCTTTAACAAATCATGGGAGGATGGGGTGGTACCTGAGGACTGGAGGAGGGCAAATGTGATTCCCCTTCACAAAAGTGGGAGCAGGGCAGAAGCAGGAGACTACAGACCTATTAGTTTAACCTCAGTGATAAGGAAAATGATGGAATCACTTCTGAAGGAAAGAATTGTCGAGTACCTAGAGGCCAGAGGGGCAAAGGACCAAAGGCAGCATGGATTCACAGTGGAAAGGTCATGCCAGACAAATCCAATAGATTTCTTTGACTGGGTGCCCAAAGTAGTAGATCAGGGAGGGGCTGTGGACATGACCTACCTAGACTTTAGCAAGGCATTTGACTCAGTCCCACACAAAAGATTAATATACAAGTTAGCCAGCCTGGAAGTGGGTCCCACGATGATAGCCTGGGTAAAGAATCGGCTGGAGAATAGGACACAGAGGGTAATAGTAAATGGAGTCCACTCTGAAGAAAGGGGTTACTTGTGGGGTACCACAGGGTTCAGTATTAGACTGGTCTCTTCAATGTCTTTATGTGTACATTGCAGAGGGACTGAAGGAAAAGTATGTCTCTTTGCAGATGACACAAAGATCTGCAACAGAGTTGATGCACAAGGTGGGGTGGAAAGGATGAGAAGTAACTTGGCAAGGTTAGAGGAATGGTCAAATGTATGGCAGCTTAGATTCAGTGCTAAGAAGTGCAAGCTAATACACCTGGGAAACAAAAACCCAGGAGAAGAGTACACAATGGGGGGGTGAGATACTAACAACAACAAAAATGGAAAGGGACCTGGGGATAGTCATATCAGATGACTTAAAGGTGGGCAAGCAATGTGAGAGGGCAGTAAGGAGGGCTGGGGGGATACTGGGATGCATAGGGAGAGGCATCACCAGTAGAAAACAAGAAGTTGTTATCTCTCTTTACCGACAGCTGGTGAGACCCAATCTGGAGTACTATGTGCAGTTCTGGAGACCCAGTCTCTGCAAGGACATAGACAAGATGGAAGCTGCCCAGAGGAGGGCAACTAAAATGGTGCAGGGTCTGCACCGGAAGACGTATGGAGAGAGACTAAAGGAGCTTAATATGTATAGCCTCAAGGAAAGGAGAGAGGGGGACATGATAGAAACTTTCAAGTTCCTCAAGGGAATCAACAAAGTCCAAGAAGGTATCTTTCAAAGAGGTGTGTGCAAGGACAAAGAGGGCACAATTTGAAGATGGGGAGTGCTCCAGAGGTAATGTAAGGAAGTATTTTTTCACAGAGAGGGTTGTGGATGCATGGAACGGCCTTCCGGGGGAGGTTGTGGAGTCGAAAACAGTGGTTGAATTCAAGCATGCATGGGACAGTCATAAGGCAATTCTAGGGGGTGGCGATAGAAAGAAGTAGGCTGCTGGTTAACTAGGATCTGCAGCTTATCCATTAGGTAGGGAAATGGGCAGACTGGGTGGGGCAAGCGGTCCTTATCTGCCTTCAAATTCTATGTTTCTATGTTATCCTATTCCCATTCTGGGTTTTGTAAATACAACAAATGACTGCCAGCAATAAGTATATGCTGAAAAGTTGTTAGCAGCTAGACAGGTTAGTCTATCTAGCATAGGTATCATATAATACATGACTAACAGAGCAAAGTAGACAGAGTTTCCATTGAGCCCACCATCAGTTAAAAGTATCCTTCAATATTGTTGTTGGCACAGTAGGTGTCAAACTTTTCCTTGAACTCATTCATAGTTGTGCTTCCCACAACCTCTTCTGGCAAAGAATTCCAAAGAACAACCACTCTCTGATTAAACCAAAATTTCCTTTTCCTGGAGTAGCATAGTTAACCTTTGAGTTGCAGTACATGTGAGTGTGTACTATAGCTAGAGGGACTTAATTCTAGACCTAATTGGTCCCATAGATCATTATTGGTCAGGGCACAAAATAGTAGGCACATGTCCACACGTAATCTTCTATATTCTAGTGAGAAGAGCCCTAATTCCTTTCTTCTCTCCTTATACTGTATGTCTTCATTGATAACCTCAGTGGCCCTCCTCTGTATCCCCTTGAGGACTTTTATTCCTGTTTTGGTACTCGGTGCCCAGAAACAGAAACATAGAATCTGTCGGCAGATAAGGACCCTACAGCCCACCTTACCTGCCCATTTCCCTACTTGATTTGGCAATCCCTACTCTTACCTGGACTTCCTTTCCCCCACTCTGCTGTCAAGAAGGGTGCCTTTGTGCTTATCCCAAGCACTTTTTAATCCACATACTGTTTTTGCTTTCACCAACTTCGCTGGTAGGCTGTTCCATGGATCCACCACCCTCTCTGTGAAAAAATACTTCCCTGCATTCCCCCTAAGCCTCCCTCCAGCCTCATGTTATATCCCCTTGTCTTTGTGCACTTTCTTCTCTGAAATATGCTCCCCTCCTGTATCCTGTTTATTCCTCTAAGGTATTTGACAGTCTCTATCATATCCCCTCTCTCTCCCTTCTCTCTTCCAGTGAATAGATGTTTAGTTCCTTGAGTCTTTCCTCATAAGGTCTGTGGTGCAGTCCATGTACCATTTTTGTTGCTCTTCTCTGGACTGCTTCCATTCTATCTATGTCCTTCCTGAGATGCAATCTCCAGAATTGGACAGAGTATTCCAGATGAGGCCTCACCAGTGATCTATACACCCTTTGCAAACTGTGTGAGAGGCCTTTCGGCACCATGCAATTCTGCTTAAAGTTGGACCAGCATAACATTCTGTGGTGATTTGCATATGCAGCCCATGATGCTTTGCATTGTGGGGGCATGTGTGACTTTATACAGTAGCATCACCACTTCACTCCTCCTGCTGGTTATGTCCCTTCCTATGCACCTCAACATTCTGTTTGTCTCCCCCACTGCTTTTTCCCATTGTTTGGCTGACTTCAAGTCATTGGATATGATAACCCCCAGGTCTGTCTCCTGACTTTTGGTGGCGAGAACCTGCCCCCCCCATCCTGTATCTCTCTCTTGGGGTTCTGTGTCCGATGTGCATTATCTTGCACTTCTTAGTGTTGAAACCCAATTGCCAAACCCTTGACCATTACTCAAGTAGTCTTAGTTTATTTTTCATTTTGTCTAGCCCTGTCTGTGTGTTGACTCTGTTACAGATCTTGGTGTCATCTGCGAACAGGTATACTTTCCCCTCCAGTCCCTTTGCAATGTCGCTTATGAAGACATTGAATAGAATTGGATCCAGCACGATCCCTACGGAACCCCGCTGGTCACCTACCCTTCTTCTAATTTTATACCTTATACTATCACCCTCTGAGTCCTGCCTTTTAGCCAGTTTCCAACCCATTTTACCACTTTAGAGCCCACACCCAGAACTGCGCACAGTACTCCAAATGTGGTCTCACAAGTGGCAGCATCACCTCTCGTCTTCTAGTAATTATGTGCCCAAAATACTGTTTAACACTGCTCTAGCTCTTTTAGCTATCAGGTGACAGGGATTTCTAAAAGATAAGTCATTGGTAATCCTGATACTTAAGTCCCTCTCCTCACTAACTTCTCTGAGTTTGACTCCTCTTAACTCATATTCCATAATGTTCCTTTTCCTAAAATGCACTACTACGCTTGTATTTATATTGAAATCTAATTTTGTTTTGTTAGCCAATCCTCAAGCCCAGATAAGCTGTTTTGCAGCCTAACACTATCCTCATAATTATTAACCACAGCCCCGATCCTAGTGTTCTCTGCAAATTTGGCCATCCATATGTTGTCACTACACTTCATTGAGGCTATTTAAATCTTAAATAGGGTCGGTCCCAGCACGGACCCTTATGGAACCCCACTGCTCACTTCAGTCCAATACGACAGTATTTCCTGAATGCTAACCCTTAGCCTCCTATCCTGCAACCATGTGGTAACCCAGTTGTTAGATCAGTGTGGATACCCATCTGTGCTAGGGTGTCTATTAGATCCCATGTGGGACCTTTTCAAATGCCTTAGTAATGTCCAGCAGGATCGCATTCACTGCACTACCCTGTTCAATTTCCTTAGTTATAGTATGCCAACAAGTTAGTCTGGCAAGATCTCCCTTTCATGAATCCATGCTGTGTGTTGTTAGTCATACCTTTCCTAGTGATATAGTCTTCAATGTGATCCCTGATTATTCCCTCCAAGACCTTGCCCACTACAGAGGTCAAATTCACTGGCCTACAGTTCTTCGCCTCTTCTCTATTGCCTCACTCATAAATAGGCACCACTGTTGCAAGTTTCCAGGCCTCTACCACACTACCAGTATCCAAATTACTGAAATATGTTCACTAAGGGTTCAGCTAGTTTACTGCCAGTTCTTTACAAACCCTTGGATGTAGGTCATCAGGCCCAGGAGACTTATTCTGGTCTAGCTATGTCAATCTCATCATTAAATCCCTTGCTGTTACCTCTATTTACATTTCACCTGAACTTCCTCTGCCCTGCACTATGCTGCCTGTTTTGTTATTAAATACAAAACTAAAGTATTTATTATGAATATCAGCAGTCTCTCCAGATTTGGATATCTGGCATAGATAGCTGTGTTAAGGAGGTAAGAAGTTGGTACATGGTGGGGATTTATTTTTTAGAGAGCTTTTTATGGTGCTTTTTGTAGGCTTTCTCCCACTTTGTTTCCCCCACCTGAAGCCCCAGCACACAGCTGTATGTGTGTGTGGAAGCATGCACGCATACTGAAAGCCAGCTCAGCATCATCCGCCGACCTGCACTGCTGCCCCCTCTTCACCTATGCTACCCCACTGGACCTCCACCCGTTGGGGGTGGAACTATGAGGTGGGTGACGACCCATCCCCACCACCCCCGGGAGAGGAGAGCAGCCTGCAGGCTTGCTCAATCCCTCTCTTCCCTCCCCCCAGATCAGGGCACAGAATCTATGTCCAATGATATAGCCCATGTAGAATTCTGTATAGAAAACAGGCGTAGAAACCAGCAGAGAAAATTTTAAATATAAAAATGTAAAATCGTATAAGCAGATTCAACTAAAATACAGCACATCACTCTATCTAAATCCTAATAACAGCTCTTCTACAGAGCCCGGTCTGAAGGTGAGCATAGGCTGAGAAGCAGCAAAAATAATAAGGGAGAATGGAAAGTAACCGCTGGGGGTATCAAAGGCTATGACACATATAACAAAACTTCATGCTTTTGTAAAAACTGAAAGCGAATGGCTAAAACTCAGAAGAGTCAGTCCCCTCAATGCATTGAAATCCTTAGGCACACAGCATAGCTCTCAAGAACCTCAGCCCTCTGCAGGGCTGCTCCATTTAACACCTCCTCTGGTGTGGGCTCCCCACCAAGACACCTGGCACCGGGGGGGGGGCAACAAAGATCTCAAGGTGCTCTGTGCATGTTTGGCAGCACAAGGTCCTCAGGAAAGACACTGGAGTGTAGGCTGCTACCGCCAACCCTCTTTTTCCTGGGTTCAAAGCTTTCCAGACAGTATGTTGCAATCTAGCAATCCACAGAAAAATAGAAACAGACCAGGGTAATGTGCAGGCAATGGTGGCATACCTGTTCCAAGAAAAGGCAAGCGTTTCTTAGCGTCTTGCTGGAGAGCTTCTCTTCAGTGACTCTAGTGTGCAGCTACGCAGTCTCTAATCATCTGCAAAACCACTTCTGACTGCTTTCCCTGCCTCTCTCTGCTTCTCATGATATACCTCCCTATCCTTCTCCCTCTGTCTCTCCTTATACCTCCTGAATACTAACTTTTTTGGCCATACCTTCCCAGCCACCTCTTTTGAGAACCATAGCAGTATTTTTCCTGTTGCTTTTGCTTACTTGCCTGGTGCAGATGTTTGTTGCCTTCCCTATGGCCCTTTTTAGTTTTGTCTACTGTACCTCCACTCCACCCTTGTCCTCCCCCCTGCCAGGACATCCCTGAGACATTCCCTCATCTTTGTAAAGTCAGCCCACCTGAAGTACATGACTGGTGCCTTTGTGTGGTTTGGTTCTGGCTTTGTACTTATATTGAACCACACCATACGAAGATTGCTTGTCCCCAGGTGGCCACTCACTGTGATGTCTGCAACACTGTGCCAATTGATGAGTACAAGGTCCAATATTGTTCCTTCATGAGTGGTTTCTCTTACTAGTTGCCTGAGGAATGCCCCTTGCAGGGAGTCCAGGATGTCCCTGCTCCTAGCCGAAACATAGAAACATAGAAATTGAAGGCAGATGGGGACCAAAGATCCATCTAGTCTGCCCTGAGCTCTACCCCCTCTATAGGATTTCTGTGAGACAATCCACTTGTGTCTATCACAAGCCGCTTTGAATTCCCCTATTATTCTGGAGTCAATGACTTCAGCCAGTGGACCATTCCATGGATCTACTACCCTCTCTGTGAAGAAAAACCTTTGCATGTTGCCCCTGAATCTTACTCCCCTCAATTTCATCTCAGGCCCTCTTGTCCTACTTGTGCTATTAACTATAAATAGCTCCTGGGTGGAGACTCTGTTTATACCTTTCAGAAACTTGAATGTCTCAATCATGTTCCCTCTATCCCTGCATTGTTCCAGGGAGTACATGTTGAGTTCCTGTAACCTTCTTTTGTATGGCAACTTTTAGATACTGTGCATCATTTTTGTTGCCCTCCTCTGTACTGTCTTCAATATATCTATGTCATTCCTGAGATATGGTCTCCAGAGCTGGACGCAGTACCCAAGGTGGGGCCTCACCAGGGACCTGTACAGCAGCAGGATCACCTCCTTTCTTCTACTAGTGATGCCCCTTCCTATGCATCCCAGCATCCTGCTGGACTTCTTTGATGCCTTTTTGCATTGTCCGCCTAACTTCAAATTGTCTGATATAACCCCTAGATCCCTCTCCTGATGGGTGGTTGCTAGTTTTTCCCTCCCAGGTAGTAGTCTGACTCTGGGTTGCGTCTGCCCAGATGCATAACTTAGCACTTTTTCGTGTTGAGTTTTAACTACCACAAGCTGGACAAATGTTCCAGTCTGAGTAGGTCACTTTTCATTTGCTCTACTTCCTGTATAGTGTCCACCCTGTTGCAAAGCTTTGTGTCATCTGCAAACAGGCACACCTTCCAGCTAAACTCCTCTGTGATATCTCTGATGAAGATATTAAAGAGTAATGGTCCGAGGATGGATCCGTGTGGCATCCCGCTTGTCACCTCCCTATCCCCTGATGCTGCCCCATTTACTGTCACAGACTGAGTTCTCTGTTCAAGCCAGCTACTCACCCATGCTACCACTTCTTGCCCCACTACTATATGGTCAGGTTTGTTTAGCAGCCTTCTGTGTGGTACAAAGTCAAGGACCTTGCTAAAGTCAGGATGGATAACATCAATGGCTCCCCCTGGTCCATAACCCTAGTAACTGAGTCAAATAACTCTATCAGGTTAGTCAGGCAGGACCTTCTCATTGTGAAACCATGCTGATTGGTGTCCAGTTGTCCAGATTCCTCCAGGAATGCTAGTATCCTTTCTTTGAGCAGTGACTCCATCATCTTATCCACCACCGAGGTGAGGCTGACCGGGTGGTAGTTTCCTGTCTCCTCGATGCTACCACTCTTGTGTATGGGGACCACTATTGCTCTTTTCCAGTCCTGGAGAACTGAAGCTGATGTTGGGATGCTCCAATCCACATCTGGTGAAATGAAGTCCCCCACCAGCAGCTCCTCACCCCTGGTTGTCTTCTTTTGGATGGCATCCACCAGCATCTTATCCATCTCACCCTCACATGCTGGAAGTCTGTAGATTATGCCAGTATGAATAGCAGTTCCATTTCCTGTCTCTGGGGTAAGCCACAGTGCCTCCACTCCTCCCTGTACCCCCTGTGTCTTTGTAGCTTTTATGCTATCCCTTACATAAAGAACCACTCATCCCCCTTTCTTGCCCCATCAACCTTCATCCTTCCTGAACAGAATATAGCCTGATATGGCTATATCCCAGTCATGGTTCTCCTTGCACCATGACTCAGTAATGGCAACAATGTCCAGGTCAGCCTCTGCAAAATTGGCCACAGCATCCAGGATTTTATTTCCCAGACTTTGAGCATTTGTGAACATGGCTTTTACTACCACTATTCTTATTAGTCCCTCTTTTTTCCCTTTTGTCTACTCCCTTTATCCCCTCTGCCTTCATTCCCATGCCTCTTCATTTCTACCATTCTGCTTTTCCAGCTATTAGACACCATTGGGATCACCTCGATGTCCTCCCTTAATCAGAAGATGGACGATTTTAACGGTTAAGTCCTGGTCCTAGAGACCACAGTAGATGGAATGAAAGGGGACATGCAAGAACTACACAAGAAGGCTGATGCCTCTACTGCTGCTACTGCCTGCATGGCAAAAGAAAATCAGCATCTGCAGGTGAGACTAGAAACCCTAGAAAACCAATCCAGATCTGCCAACATCCGTATAGTGGAGCTGCCAGAGGGATGTGAGGGCGATCGCCTGATGATGTTTATGCAGGAATGGCTTACTGACAAATTGCTGCCAGAGGGTCCAGAAGGAATGTGAAAAATCCAGAAAATAAAAACATAGAAACATAGAAGTTGATGGCAGATAAGGACCGCAAGGTCCATCCAGTCTGCCCATTTTTTTCTACCTTATGAATGTGCCATAGGCCTTTACTCTGTCAATGGCCTATCTATTCATACTCATCTGTATTGTTCCCTTGTGCCTATCCCATGCCTGTTTGAAGCCCTGCACTATATTCATATCCACCACTTCCTGAGGTAGGCCGTTCCATGCATTCACCACCATTTCTATGTAAAAGAACTTTCTCACATTACCCCTTAATTGGCCTCCCTCTAAACTCATGCTATGTCCACTTGTCCTGCTATTTTTCTTGTTTTGAAACATGTTAGACTCTTTTACCTTGTTAATGCCCTTAAGACGTTTGAATGTTTATATCATATCACCTCTCTCCCTCCTTTGCACTAAGGCAGATATATTGAGCTCTGTTAATCTGTCCTCATAGGTTTTCTGATGCAGTCCCTGCACCATTTTGGTTGCCCTTCTCTGGACTGCCTCCATTTTGTTAATGACCTTGTGCAGGTGTAGCCTCCAGTACTGCACACAGTACTCCAGATGGGGCCTAACCAATGTCTTGTATAGAGGGATTATTACTTCCGTCTTATGACTTGTGATACCCCTATTAATATACCCCAACATCCCTCTAGCCTTACCTACTGCTTCAGTAGTCTGCTTGGATGATTTCAGATCGTCGGTGATGGTGATGCCCAAGTGTCTTTCATCCTTTGTGATTGCCAGCCACTCCCCTCCCAACCTATAGGTGGCTTCAGGGTTTCTCTTCCCTATGTGAATGACCTTGCACTTCTTTGCATTAAACCCCAGTTGCCACTCTTCTAACCATTTTGCCAGTTTATCCAGATCTCTTCTCATTCTGCCCACCCCATCTGGATCATCTACTCTATTGCAGATCTTGGTGTCATCTGCAAACAGACAAACCTTACATCCAGTCTATCTGCAATGTCACTGATGAAGATATTGAAGAGGACTGGCCCCAGGACTGATCCCTGAGGTACCCCACTTGTGACTTGCATCTCTTCTGCCTGTATATCATTCGCCACCTCTCTTTGTTTTCTGCCCACCAACCAGTTTGCCACCCAGCTGACCAACGTCTGACCCACTCCAAGCCTACCCAGCTTATTAATCAATCTTCTATGTGGAACAGTATTGAAAGCTTTGCTGAAGTCAAGGTAGGTGACATCAACTAATCCCCCTTGGTCCACCACTCTGGTTACCCAGGCAAAGAAATCTATGAGATTATTTTGATAGGACCTTCCTGTTGTAAACCCATGCTGTCTTGGATCCTATGCTCCTGTGGATTCCAGGTGTTGCACTATCCCTTCCTTAAGGAGTGCCTCCATAATCTTGCCCACTGCTGAGGTAAGACTGACTGGTCTGTAGTTTTCTGCCTTCTCCCTGCTACCACCTTTGTGGAGCAGGATCACATGAGCCCTTCTCCAGTCTTCTGGGATCTCTCCTGTGCTCAAAGACTCACTAAACAGTTCTGGTAATGGCTCTGCTAGTTAAACCCTTAGCTCCTTTACTACCCAGGGATGTATGCTATCAGGTCATATTGCCTTGTCCACCCTGAGCTTAGCGAGCTCTTGTAGGACCCTTTCTTTTATGAAGGGACTTGTGCACACCTCCCTCCTATCTGTGTCCATGGTGCTGAGCTGTGGGCCCTGCTCTACCTTCTCCTCAGTAAATACTGAGCAGAAGTATCTAGTTAGGATAGGTGCCTTTCCTTGGTCCTCCTCCACACACTCCCCCTTATCCCCTTTGATCTTAGCAATACCCTCTCTGGACTTTCTCCTTTCACTAATGTATCTATAGAAAATCTTGTCCCCTTCTTTTACTGTCTGTGCTAGTATTTCCTCAGTTTGGGCCTTTGCCTCCCTTACTGCCTTCCCTGCTTCCCTTAGGGTAGTTTGGTATGCCTCCATATCTTCATCCTGCTGCGTTCCCTTATATTTCCTGAAGGCATACCTTTTGGCTCTCACCTTTTCTGCTACTGTTTTTGAGAACCAAAGTGGTTTCCTCCTTCCTTTACTCTTGCTTTTCTCCCTAATACAATGGAATGTTGCTTCAAGTATTGCATCCTTAATGCTTGCCCACTTTGCCTGTACCCCCCTCATCTGTATTCCTTCTTGCTCTATTCTATCGGGTCACTCCTTGAGGCTGCTTGCAAAATTCTGATGCGCCACAGACTCTAAAGTTAGTTACCTCAGGAGTTGGAGCTCGAGACAAGATCCTCCATTGTGCCAATTGAGCCGCCCCTTTGACCCAGGATGATCGTCAGGTTCACATCTTTCCTGACATTAGTTATGCCATGAGACAACATCGGAAGAAGTTCAATGGAGTCTGAAGGGCCTTGCATGAATTGGGAGTCCTGTGCACAGTAATCTTCCTAGCTCAACTTCGGATCATTCACCAAAGTAAAGAGTATATTTATTTCGGATCCGATTGAAGCTGACAAGTGGGCAGATCACAGGAGGGCCAAATCTTTTATCCGAGTGGAGGACTCAGATGATGAAGATGCTTTGACCACTACTTGAAGCACTAGTCAGGACACTGGACTGAGCCAATACTATAGCTTAAAGATCTAAGCTAACTGATACTGTTTTATAATGTATGGTAAGTGCCTATTAACCACCATAATCAGCAGTCACACAACTTTGTTATGCACTGTTTAGAATTTTAAGTTGTTAACCACACTTCGGAACTTCCAAACAGTGGCATAACAAAAAAGAATGCACCAAAGTTCCATAATTCTCACACATAGAAAGCAAACAGCGTTTTTTTTGACCATACACTATAAAAGATAATGGCTGGGGATCGGGTGACAACCACGCTGAAATCACCTCTCGTGGTTGCTAGGGATACAGTAAAGCTCTCGAGCTGTGCTCTCGAGGTTTACCATGTTGCCCTAGCAACCCCTCGAGGTGATTACAGCATGGTTATCATCAGATCTCCAGCCATTATCCTCTATGTTATTTATTGATTTGGTAATGTTTAAATCTACATTACTAAGACATCATATTGTTCCAAATCTAAAAGTTTAGTCAAGTTGGGTGAGGTCTCATTTTGAATAATATTAACCTTTGTTGCTTTCCAAAAAGGTTCTTTTCTTGGAGTAATAAGTAAATGCCCTAATTTTCAAGAACATGGGATATAGGAGGAGGATGGAGACAGACTGGATTAAGCCTACAAAGGTTGAAAATTATTTTTCTGCATAATTATTATAAACAGGTGTTTTTCTTTTCATTAAGATCTAACACATGGCACTTATAGTTCCTTTTGGGATGTTTACTTCTTAGTGGACTGGAATTGCTGGACAATCCTACTACTTCCGACATAGCCATGTGGCTCATTGACTCTTTTACACAGCACAGGATGGTTTTATTATGGGAGAAAAGTTA
The DNA here is from genome assembly GCA_016271365.2 of Neoceratodus forsteri. Taxonomy (NCBI): domain Eukaryota; kingdom Metazoa; phylum Chordata; order Ceratodontiformes; family Ceratodontidae; genus Neoceratodus; species Neoceratodus forsteri. The sequence goes on along the minus strand of CM028129.1, from coordinate 1,077,829,501 downwards.
AGCTAGATACCCCGGATGATGTATCTCTATATAGCAAATGCATATGTTTTCCTTTGATTAAGGGAGATGTCTCCCAAACGTGGATCTAATTATTGGTCTGTTTGCTATATGTGTTTTTCTCACCTGTCATGTTTATGATAAATGGATAAAAATAAAGTTAGAAAAAAAGAAGAAACCCTTGGGGATATCCCTCCATTAGGATTGTTCCTACTGACTACTTCAGCTGGCAGGAGTGGACAGTTTATATGTTCCTTCTTCCTTCCGCCACACCCCTCAGCTAGTTTAAATGATTTCCAATGTAGCATTTAAACCTTCTACTGAGGACTGTGGTTCCCATCCTGGATGGGTGCAGGCCATCTCCCCTGTATAGGCCTTTATCCTACCAGGTGGGACCCCAGTCACCAATGTAGTCAAAATCCTCTTCTCTATCCCAATTGTTAATCATTGGCTGAAACTCTTGGTACAGAGTACCCCATCCTCCCCCCTCTTATAGACAGGAAAAACCTCAGAAAAGGCCACTAAGTGTGCTACCTGCCTAAGACCCCTCCCCAATTCCCTGAACTCCTTCTGCACTCTCCAAACCTTGACCCTAGCCAGGTCATTGGTCCCTAGATGGACAATGACATCCATCTCTCCCTCCCATCCTGCATCCCTAGCAATCCCCAGAATCCCCTTCCAGTTCTTCTGAGCCATGGCACAGGGTAGGTACCTAACCACCCTTTCCCCCTCCCTCCCCGATCAAAAATTTATCCCCCTAACTATTGGGTCACCCACCAGGAGTTGTTTTCTCTTTCTCTGGGGTCCCCTGCCACCCATCTTGGGGCATCCCCTACAGAGGACCCCCACATCCTTCCTGGCCACTACTGAAGTTGCCTCCAGGCAGTCCAGCCCTGCCAGAGTGGTGTATAGGTAGCATAATGGTACTACCTGGGGAATGTGCATCTGACCCACCACCCTTTCCCTTTCTGAGCCCACTGTAGTAAAGCCACCCCTCTTCCATGGTAAACTTTGAGGAAGTGGTGGCAGGCTTGGTGGTCCCTGGGTGGGGTAGCAGGCCTCCTGAAAAATAGCCAGCTCAGCCTGGAGACGAGCAACCTCCATCCTCAGCACAGAGAGCTGGAGGTGTATGCAGATGGAGCAGCACTGCAGTTTCCAGAAAGTCTCCCTGAAGACTGCCACCCCACAGCCACCGCACTGTACCACTCCCAGTGTAGCTATTGTTTACCTTACCTGTTTTTTTTTTTTGCTTACTCTAACCCTTTTTTGACCCCTACTCTAGATGAGGTGTTTCACCTATTCCCACCTTTTTGGTTACTTTAACCCCTTTTTCACCCTTACCCTGGATAGGGTGTGACAACTATTCAACATTTTTTTTATTGTTGTGTGGTCGTAACAATCCCTTCTCTTTTGCAAAGTGTGAGCTACAACTAGAGCTTAACAGGCATCTTACCCTAGGTGTCTGGTAGACTTCCTGGGACCCTGCTTCCTCATACTAAGTTCTATCACCTAATTTACTCCCTTTACTGCTCCACTGTCTACCTGCTGAGCAACAGAGTGCCTGGTTGCTGGCTGCCTTGTTGGGTTGACTCTAATGGACAGAGTCTTACATCCTTAGTGCATTGGTGCTTTGCACAGGGGGCTGCAGCATGGGGGGGGCTGCCTGATGGTCTACCCCTTTAGTAGGCTCCTGTCTGCTTCCTGGTTTCTTCTGCTTGTCCCCAATTGGTAGGGGCAGCTGCTGGAGGCATGGCTTTCATGTTGATTGGCTCCTTTTGTGGACCCTCCTTGGAGCTGCTAGCGCCACTTCTTAACCATCCCTCGGTGTCCTGCGGATGGAGATTTTCTGGTGTAGCAGGCTTAGGGCATGACAACTTTTCCCCAACCCAATTTCAGCCTGTATGTGTGGTGTTCTGAGGCTGGGGTTATATAAAAGCCCCTTCTAAGTTGGAGATACCGCCATAAAATCTGTGACAGGGAGATTCAAGTGAGATCGTAAAGCCTGGAAAGTGGCTACCAGTGGCCTTTCTCAATCGAGTAGATCTCTTAGACACTAAATGCCCTTAGTGGCCCATTGGGGCCAAAAATCAGCTTTCAGTCTATCAAACTACTGTAGCTGGATTACCCTATAGAGGGGTAATTAGGGGAGTGTTGGATTTAAGTCCAGTTTATGATGAAGTTGAGACCAGTATTTGATTGTGGGCCAGAGAATAGGATGGGACATTAATCCCTTTGGTGGTGTTATGTATAAAAGAAGAGGGAGGGAGTGCATCATACCTAGTTTCTCTTCCATGTGGACCCATTGAGAGGAATTATCTGATCTTGGTCTGAACCATTGAAGCATTTCTACTGCCTGAAAGGCCATTTTGCATGCCTCTAACCATGGGCGACACTAACCTAATTCCCTCCAATGAGCCCTTAGTTTAGTATGGCTATATCTGGGTTATTTCCCCTTCCACATAAAATTACTAATTTGTCTATTTTTGTATACCTGCTAATTGGGAGCTCCAGTGGAAGATGGGACGAGAGATAAAATAACATTGGAGCAGTCACCATTTTTATGGCTGCTATTTTCCTGGCCATAGTGAGTTGGAGTAATCTCCAGCAGTCAAATTCCATTTCAATGGTGTCCAATGGTTGCTGCAAGTTTAGTTCCTATAGCCGATTAAGGGTTGGAGCAATCTTAATGCCCAAGTAAGTGATTCCTACGGAAGCCCACCTCAGACCATGCAAGGTCACTGCACTGGAGTGACACTTTTGGTTAAATCTGTTTTGGACTGAATAATCTTCAGTACAGAAAACTGTGTGAAACAGTGAAGCAAAAGCAGGCGAGGTTGTAGAGGTTTATTTATATTGGCAAGGGGGGCTAAAAGATCATCTGCATACATAAAAGTGGGATATTGTTGCTGCCCTATTTCCAGTCCTTGAATTTCCACATAGTTTCCACATGCTGCCTGATGGCTGCTGCCAGTGGTTCCACTGCTAGTATGAAAAGTAGTGGCAACATGGGACAGCCTTACCTGGTGCCCCTCCCTAATGGAAATGGATCAGACAAAAAGGAGTTGGTGAGGACTTGTGCTGTGGGAGAGGAGTAAATGGAGTGAATCCATGACTGGAACCACTACCCAAATCCCAAATGTGCTGGCATTAAATGCAAGTAATCCCATTGAACAGATTCAAAGGTTTTCTCAACATCTATGACAATTGCAGCAGCAGGGGATGGGAGGGTTTTTGCAGTGTATAAGGTTCAGGAGTGAACGGCTGTGATCAGCACTATAAGTGTCCCTGTACATAACCTACCTGAGATGGATGCATTAGTTGTGGGAGCAGTGGATTGAGTCTTGTGGTCAGGATCTTGGCATAGACTTTACTGTCTATGTCGATTAAAGAAATGAGTCTAAAACTGGCAGCTGACACACAGTAAGATCCTTCCCTTTTTGGGGTGGAGTACCATAATAATTGCCTCTCTAAGGGTAGGGAGAAGGTGACCAGAGATTCTTCTTTTTAGTACACTTTACTACGTACAGGAGAGATTATGGGAGCTAGAGGTTGTAAAAATTCCAGTGGTAAACCATCTCCTCCTGGGGTTGACTTACCCTAATTCAGGGAAAGAAGGGATTGTGTGACTTCTACCATGGACAGTGGTGTATCCAGTAGTTTGGCTCATTGGTTGGTTAGCCAAGAAAGTTTAACCTTGTCCAAGAAAGCTTGGATATCCACAGAAGTCTGATGGTGGGAGGTCAAATAAAGTGTGGCAGAAAAGGTTTTCATGATATTGTTAGCATCTTGTGATTTGTTTTGAACCTGTCCTATAGGACCTTCAAGGTCAGCTATAAATCTTCCAGACTGCTGTTTCCAAAGGTGATAGGCCAGAAGTTTCCTTCTTTTTTCATCTCCCTCCCAAGACCTATGTTCTAAATGGAGAGTAGAGATTTCTGCCTTCCTTGGGAGCAAGGTATTGATCTCCATTCGCAATCCTGTAATGGTACAACCTAGGGGAGAGTGTGGGTTAGGACTGGTCAGTGCCTTGAATTGGGTTTCTGCTGTTTGCAACTTCTGCTTTAACTGCTAGAGTTGTTTCTCCCACTTCCTGTGTCTAGCGACCGAGTACCCAATGATCTTCCCTCTGTTGGTTTCTAACTCACTCAGCCCGAGAACTCACATGTGAGGTGAAATGTACTATGATTAAGCTTATTCAAGATGGTTGTCTGGGGCTGAGTGGCCTCCTAGGTGTTATCAGCTGAGATATCTTCTATGAGATTCTTTGCAAACAATAAAGTGGCTTCTTTTTTCTTTTTGGACCCATGGAGTAAATTCAGGATCTTGAAGCAAAAAAGGGTCTAGTCTCCAAGCAGGGGAGGTGGGCTAAGTAGGGCCCAATAAGAAGAGTCACACCTGGGCATGGTCAGAATTGATCACGGGGAGGACTGAAGAATCCAGGATCAACTGGGTTAGTATTGATGAAGTTAGCTACAGGTCCAGGTGGCTATGGGAACCATGGAGCATAGAGTAGTATGTGTAGTTGTGGTCTTAAGGATAAAAAGTTCTCCATATGTCAACTGGGCCTTGGTCTTGCATCACTTGATGGAATGCTTGCACTCCCATGGGATGGGATTTAGTACGTGAAGAGCATCTGTCTAACAACGGCATCAGTGTGAGAGTAAAATCACCACCTAGCAATATAGGGATAATACCAGTGGCCAGTTGTCCCATTTTACTAGCAACAATATGAAAAAAGACAGGGTCATCCTCGTTGAATGTAATAAATATTACCTAAGAGGAGAGGCCCAGCTGGACTATCCATTAAAACAAAAAGCCATCTGCCCTGAAGGTCACTATCCATGTGAGTGGAGGTTCACTTGAGGCCTTAGTGCACAAGAATAATGACCCCATGCTTGTGGGTGGGGACAGAGCCATGAAACTCCTGCCCTACCCAGTATCTAACTAGTTTATCATGATCTAAACCCATATGTGGTTCACCACAAATAGACTGCTGGTTAACACAAAGAAGATCAAGGCAATGCTGTTTGGCTCCTAGCCAAAACTCACCAAACTAGCTCTAGCCAGTAACACCCTCAATGTCCTTTCCCCTGATGGTTCACCCCAAGAGACTGTCATCTCATTTAAATACCTGGGTGACACCTTCAACCCCACCCTCTCCTTCTCTGATCATATTAAAATGTTAGCACGTCGCATAAATCAAAAATTAGGGATCAGATACAGACAAATCAATTATCTCACCCCTGGAGCCTGCCTCAAAATTGCTCAGAGCAATCTCCTCCCACTTATGGATTACGGCTCCCCCATCTACTCACAAACCTCATCCACTAACCTAGCTAGACTAAATGCCACATACAACAGCATCTGCCACTTTACCCTTAGGGATCCAAACTGCTCCTACCTCTGCACCCTTTATCAGACCTTGGGTGGCTTTCTCCTTAAGCTAGAAGAAGCTACCTCCTGGCTTGCACCATAAGCATGGTGATCTGCAACCCTATAACATCCCCTCTTTCCCCTCTACTTTAGCTGAAGACGTTTAGCTGGGACCTCTACCACGCTGCTAGCCTTGTGCTGGAATGCCCACCAGTATCCACTTGTATGGGTCATAGGGCTTTCTCTTCTGCCACCACTAATCTCTGGAATAGTCTGCTTCCTTCCATAAGAGCCCTTGACTCCCCATGGCTCTGCTGCCATCTCATCAAGATGCACCTACTTACCACTACTACCTGCTCCTGCTCCCCTGTGTGACCCGTTGATGCAGCCTTTCCTCTGCCTATGAGTTTCTAAGCCTCTGCCAAAACAGAAAGTTTTTCAACTGCACTTGTTTTACATGCACCTGCATAATATCCCTGTTATCGTCTGTTTACGTAGTGTGTTGTTTTGACCTTGCTGTATTTGTTCCCTGATGTATTGTATTGCTTTATTCTTGTGCCATCTCTATGGCATGAGTCATGCCTGAAAACTGTCCTTGGATCAGAGCACCAACCAATCAACAAAGGAATGAATAAATAAAAAATAACTCTTTCTGGGTCAGTTTAGTTTCTTGCAGAAAGGACAACTGTGATTTCAGCTTCTTAAGGTGGGACAAAACTTGTTTTCTTTTAACCGGGGTATTAAGCTCCATAACATTCCATAAGTGACATGTAATCTTGCCCATGATCCAGGATAAGGTAGGGAATTACATGATAAGTGAAAGTCTGTCAGTAAGAAGATGAAATCATCAGTTTGTCCAAGATAAGCTCTGGGAAGAGAACAAGCATTCCTGTACCTTGTAACTGGGGGGAGGATACTGTACCTGACATTCATAATAACATTATAGTACTGCAAATACACACCTATATCTCTGCTATTAGCTGACCTATAACAGCTAAACTTCAGTACACAAATATAGACCGGTGAACCTCACATCCATCGTGGGTAAGCTGATAGTGATTATCCTGAAGGAGAGGCTGGTGGCCCTCTTGGAGGCCAAAGGGCTACAGGACAGCAGACAGCATGGCTTCGTAAGTGGCAGATCCTGCCAAACCAACCTGGTGGAGTTCTGTGGCTGAGTAACTAGGCAGTTGGACAGAGCCATGCAGTGGATGTCCTGTACCTGGACTTAAATAAGGCATTTGACTTAGTGTCACATGGGAGGCTGGGAAGTAAGTTAGAAGGCACAGGGGCAGGTGCAAAGCTAGTGAGATGGGTAGGGAACTGGCTTCAAGGAAGGCAATAGAGGGTGGTGGTGGGTGGGGAGCTCTCATCCCCAAGGGTAGTGATGAGCAGTGTTTTGCAGGGCTCAGTGTTGGGATCAGTGTTGTTTGGGATATTCATCACAGACATATCACTGGGCATCAAGAGCAAGACCAATCTGTTTGCTGACAACACCAAGATGAGAGCAGTGGTAGATGGCCTAGGGAGAGGTCAAGGGTTGCAAGATGATCTGGCAAAGCTGGAAACCTGGTCAGACACCTGGCAACTGGAGATCAGTGCTAGAAAGTGTGTGAAGTGCTGCATTTTGGGGCAAAAACCCAAGGAGGAGTTACAGCTCGGGGGAGTGAGCTAACCGAGATGGAGGAGGGGAAAGATCTGAGGGTGCTCTTTATGGGATCAATGAACAATTCAGTACAGTGTCGGAAGGCAGCTGCAAAGGCCAACAAAATGCTGGGTTGCATTTCAAGAGGTATATCCTTGAGGAGGGAGAGGTGATTCTGCCACTGTATAGATCATTAATTAGACTGCACTTGGAGTACTGCGTGCAGTACTGGTGCCCATATCTGAAGGGGGGCATTAAGTTACTGGATGGGGTGCAGCGCAGGGTGACAAAGATGATCTAGGGCCTCGGGGACTTACCATACAAAAGAAGGCTGAGGGAGTTGAACACATACTCTCTGGAGGAGAGGCGGGACAGGGGGGGATATGATTGAAACCTTCAAGTTGTTATGCCTGGGTTATATACTACCAACTGACCCACATATAACCATAACCTTATCACCTACAAGTATTAGTGCCTTATCACAGTCTTATAATGATTTACCTATATGATATGTTTCTGCCATATATACTGTTTCTAGATTCCACATATATTATGTGATATTTTACACTACTGTAACATGTTGTTGCTTTTCTGGTAACACTGCAAGTATTGCCAGACTCACTGTCTCCAGTGAGACTGATAACAGTTATTCCTTTTATTGCTGACTATGATTTTCCTTTGTTCTAAGTTTTATGCTAAGCTATGCATTTCTGTTTCCTGGTGTTACCACCCAGATATTACACTCTGCATATTATATCCAATTGTATTTGTCTACCTTATCCAAATGTCATACTGTTATCAGCAGTATATATGTAACTGCCGGCCAAACCCTCCACAGTCTCTAAGATTTTGGGGTTCTTCCCGTACATTCATTCATGTCCATTTCATCTCTAGATCTAGATTTATATAGTACATGTAACTGCAGGGCTGACTGGTGAAAATTATCCTCTTTATAAATCCTTGCTACATGCTTTGGCATGATTATTTTAGTAATAAACTATTTGTTATTACTTACTTGCTCTGTGTTTTCTTTACAAGTTACTTGCATTCAAGAACCTAAACTGTGAGCAGGATTCATATGTAACATATTAGCAATGCATGGCTAATGCAATGGCTAGTAAAAAATTAATTACTCTCTCTTTAAAATTAAGTACTAGAAAAGTAATTTCTCATGTAACAAGCAAAATGCTGCAAGTATCTTTTATTTAGTTATTCTCAGTCTATGTTTTTCCAGTGTAACTCATAAGGCACCAGAAACCCTGCTCCACAGCTTTTTGTCTACCAAATAAACAAACAGCAAAGTAAAAAGCAAAAAAAAAAAAAAAACAAAGAAAAATCAGCAGTTTGTGGTGACTTTTTCTATCTCTTAAAGTCATCCACACAATCCTACCCATTTGCCAGCATTCGTCTCCTGCGGTTCAAAACACAGGGGCTGGCCAACAAATGGTTAAAAATTTCCCCTGCTTAACAAACTTGTCTATGATAATTAGCACAAAGCTAAAAAATAAACATCTCAGATTATCTCACTACACACAGTGAGTAAAAGTGCTTCAATAAATTAACTAAAAATGAGTTAATTAAAATGCTTTAAATCCAATTAAGTTAATATGTAAGCAATGTATTAAACTAAGGCAATCAACTAAAAAGGAGTCTTCAAAAAACCTGTTAATTGCTACAATTGTGGCATCATTAAATGCTTCCTCACAGAAGCTAATCTCAATAAAGTCTAGTTTCACTAATTATAAAATGTTAGCAAAAAAAAGGAATGCAAAGCATTCCAAAAATGTCTGCAGACTTCAGTCTAAGCTACAAGCCTCATGTCCATACCTCTCAACCTCCTGCCTCAAAAATCATGGACAAGGCTTAAAATAATCAGGGACAAAGGACTAAAATCAGGGACACATCTTCAAAATTGGTGGAATCCACGCAGAAAGCTGGTAGAATAAGGGGTTTTGAGTAAAATACATTTTCTAAGGAAGAACAAGTCTGTAATTTTAATGTTTGACATTATTTTGTGCTTACAACCCCTACTGTTTGGTCACGGAAACATGATTTTTAGGAGGAACAGAGTAACACTTTGAGGCAAAATCAGGGACGTCCCTGAAAATCAGGGACAGTTGAGAGGTATGCTCATGTCAACAAAATAACATGCTGCTGGCAGCTTCAAATAAACAGCCATTTGTCAATGCCGAATGTTTGCTTGCTGGCATTGGCAGTGGTAGTGTAGAAGTTACAGAGCTACGTAATAGGAATGTCAGTGAAGTATTGAACTGAAGCCAACCCCACCACCACCCTGCAGAGTGTGATAGGCATTGGGGTGTGCCTTTGGGTCATCAGGCATAGCGGCCACGCCATTTCACCACACCTCACCCTGCAGACACTGACAAGTGTCACTGTGTGCCTTGGGGTCTTTGGCCCTTATGCGCACCCCCATTCCATCAGGAAATACAGTGAGATGGGTGCTGTATAGGAGAATGGGGTGAACTTTGGGGCCAAAGAGTCCAAGGCATACCTCAATGCCTTTCACTGGCTGCAGGGTGTGGAATGGTATGAGCATTGCAGGCAAGAATCCCAAGTCACATCCCTGATGCCTGTCATTCTCTATGGGGTTGGGCATTATGGTTGGAAACCGTAATACCTCAGGCATTCATTGGTATTTTCACTCCAAATTTTCAACATTTTTTTTTGTGACCCCACCTCATGAACAGTGGCAATATCAGTTTGTTAGGCGAAAGCTGCTTATGTACAGCGACTACGGCATTTAGCACCACAGGTGCAAATGCATTCTGAACAGGATGTGAAAAATGACAGCTGTACTGTTCATGGGGAGGTGTAAAAAATGGCAATGTTGCAAATCTGTAGTAAAAATATTAAAAAAAACTGGTGAAGTCACGAGCGTGCATAGAAACTGTGCAACGCACACCTGTAATGTAATTAGTTTGGGGATTTTTTACAGCAGATTGTCAACAGAGGCATTTTGGGACCTCCGATCATGAACAGTGTCACTGTGATTTTATCTGTCCCGAACAATGATTTCCCACAGTGACCATGCATCTCTGCGCTGAAAGTGTGAAAACACATTTCGGCCATGTTGAAAAATGACAGCTGTACTGTTCATAAGGAAGTGTGGAAAAATGCCACTGGTGAAAATCTGGACTGAAAATATTACAAAGTCATGAACTTACAAGGGTGCATGGAAACTGCGCAATGCTCACTCATAACATAGTCATTTTATGGACTTTTGTTACCAAATTTTCAACGTAGCCATTTTAAGACCTCTGATCATGAACAGTGTAACTGTAATTTTCTTAATCTGTCCCAAACATTACTTTACGCACGACTGCACCATTGTGCACTACATGGGCGGAAACACATTTTGGGCAAGATGTGAAAATGACAGCAATACTGCTCATAAGGAGGTGTAATAAAATGGCAATGTTGAAAATCTGGACTGAAAATATTGAAAATTCACGAACTACGGTGTCGTGGGAACTGCACAATGCGCATTTCAGAAGCAGTCATTTTAGGATTTTCAATTTTCAACATAGCCATTTTAAGACCTCTGCTCATGAACAGTGTCACTGTGATTTTCTTAATGTGTCCCATACATTGATTTCGCACACCGACTGTGCCATTGTGCGCTACATGGGCGGAAACACATTTTGGGTAAGATGTGAAAAATGACAGCTGTACTGCTCATAAAGAGGTGTGGTAAAATGGCAATGTTGAAAATCTGGAGTGAAAATATTGAAAATTTGCGAACTTATAGCCATTTTAAGACCTCTGTTCAAGAACAATGTCACTGTGATTTTCTTAATTTGCTCCGTACATTGATTTCGCACACCGACTGCACCATAGTGCACTACATGAGCGGAAACATGTTTTGGGTGAGATGTGAAAAATGACAGCTGTACTACTCATAAGAAGGTGCGGTAAAATGGCAATGTTGAAAATCTGGAGTAAAAATATTGAAAATTCGTGAACTTACGAGCCTGCGTAGGAACTGCACAATGCACGCTCGTAAAACAGTTAATTTTTGAAATTTTCCACTAAATTTTCAAAATAGGCTCTTGAGATCCCATCTTATGAACACTGGCAGTGTCATTTCAGTTAATCGGGCTCGAAAGGTGATTTCACGCAGTGGCTGTGAAATCACCCTTCAGGCCCGAATAACGTCATGACAGTGACATCATTTATGAGAAGGGGTCCCAAAAACCCAGTGTTGAAAATTTGGCGCAAAAATTCCAAAAAATGCCTGAAATATGCAACAAAGTTGAAAAAACCCTATCTATCCCATTATACAACTTACTGGCATTTCCTCAGTTCGCGGTTGGCTTTGAAGAGTGCAGACATGTTCCCGGTCCACCGAAGATCGTCGTGCCAAGGTCCAGAGGTAAGTATGACGTGAGGGGGTGTGGGAGGTAGGGCGAGGGTGGGTGCGGGTTGTGGGAGGGGGGCAGGGAGAAGCGCCGAGGGACCGTTTTCAAGTTTCAGGTTTTTTTTATCAAAATGACAACGCGGGATGTTTGCCACGCTGGGGTGGGCTCCAGGCATGGCACAAGGATGGCTGGTTGGGGGGGGGTGTGGAGCCGTCGGGGGATTGGGCACCTCCGTCAGCCATAGCATCAGTTGCCATGCTGGGGTGGGCTCCCAGTGTGGCACCCTGTACTCTGGGGGGGAGGACAGTGGAGCCGGCTGGAGATTGGGCACCCCCGTTGGCTATACCATGAGTTGCGATGCTGGAGTGGGCACCCAGTGTGGCATGTGGAAGGCTTTGGGGGGAGCGCAGCACAGCCAATGGGGGATTGGGCACCCCCATCGGCTATACAGTGTGTGCATGGGGGGAGCAGCACGCAGTATGCGTGCATGTGTTTGTGTGTGTGTGTTTAGGGGAGCTGGGGCAGTATGAGCAGGCGTATATCTTATCGCTGCTCACCGAAGCGAGCTCCCCCTTTCAACTGTATGCCACTGCATTTTGGAGCTGTCATAGACAGTTCCAGCATGCATTGGAGGACTGGAGCCGCGCCTGCCAACACACTGACTGAACTGGAAGAGGGGGTGACACACCTCCGAAAACTCGGATGATGGCACTATGTTTCTTGCACATGCATGCAAGCAAACATAAAAACTCTAAAAAAACTACATAAACTGAAAAAAGTTTGTAATAAGCTGCAGCTTAATAAACAGCAAGTTTTACAAATAGTCTACTGTCTAAAACTAATAATTCTTTAATTCAAAAAAATATTAAACTAAAAGTTCATTGCAAACAAATAAGTCATAAGTTAAAACAGTTAAAAATAAATCATGTTGAAGTTTCTGCCACATGTGTCTAAAGGTTTGTTTGCTACAAATGCTAAGGTTAATCATAACAAATGTTTTGCTAAGGTGGCAAAGTTGCACCATCAAAAATTCCTTTTACAAGGTCATATTAAACCTATAAAAGGCTTTAGTTATGCCCCCATTCATTTTTATTCTTCTAAAAAAAAACAACTCTAGTGCAAAGGGTTCTACAGCACAATCAAAGCATGCAAAGTTCAACGGCTGTCCCTGCTCCTGTTTTGTCACAAAATAATAAATGTTCTCATTCACAAAATAAAAAAGTAAACAGCAACACCTTGTACAGCAGTGCCATTCACAAAATTGCACTAACATACAACAAAATGGCCACCCCGTTAGACCCTGTAACAAAGTACATGAAAGGAATAAACAAGACAGGTACAGAGAGGCTGTTCAAAGTAAGGGAGTGGAGGGACATCCTGGGCTATGATATGAGACTGAAGGGAGGAAGGTTCAGTAGGGAGATGAGGAGACACTTATTTACAGAGAGGGTGATAGCTGGGTGGAATGCGTTACCTGCAGAAGTGGTATTCATTAGAACAGTGGACTGCTTCAAAAGGGCTGGGACAGGGCTAGGGGAGGGTCATGGGAGGGGAGGGTGGAGGGAGGAGCAGCTGTAGAATAAGGGTCTCTAGCTGCACAATTGCACAGACTTGATAGACCACTAGGCCTTTATCTGCTGGCAAATTTTGTATGTTCGTATACAAACAGAAACATGGTACTTAGAGGAGAATAAAAGGCTGAGGACCTGCAGCGAAAAGCTGGACAAGGTCTGCCTGAACTCTCTGGGGAGCTTGGCACAGGTATGATTCCCAGTCTGACATGTGTGTTGGCCTGTGTGGTATATAGAGGGCTAGGTACATACAACTACTGCCAAGGCAGTTTCCCTGCCCCTCGGGGTTTACAGCACAAACAGAACAAAACAGAGTTATAAAATCTGTACAGATAGTCTCCACCCACTATAGTTGTGAGATACCCAAATTATCCTTCAGTTATATATCAGATGGTACATACACCTGACTAACTCTTGCCCTCAGGATGCTACCAGAGGTATATCCCTGGGCTGGTTGCATTAGTCTCTTATTGGATCGTGGTAAAGACCTTTAATCATAGTGCCCAGCTTATACTGTATCACGTCACATTGCTCCCCTCTTTCCCTCCATCCCTTATAGCTGCTGTATATACTGCACGTTGCTGGTGGTAAACAATAAACAAATGGGGGACAGTGGCCATCAAGATTGTAGGCAAAGATCTCCTGATTAAACTATTGTAGGGGGCCCCATACAGTGATGGGGAGGAGGAGGATATAGACATTCTTGAGACCATATAGCAAACCCCATATAACAATTTAACATAGTGTTGTATGACATTAACAGTACTTAAAAGCAAAACCCTGCACACATTGTACATTACCATAACAAAAACCGCAAGGAGCAGTCATTTCAATATCAGTAGATTAAGGGTAAAGTCTTGGGATCTGTATTCGACGTGCTGGAGTTGCAGTTTCCATGGCACTATTCTTCATAGTTGCCATAAGGTTTTTCTTTGGTGCCCTCCCACATCAGGATAGCGTCTTTGAAATACTAAGAGGTGAAGGAGCAAGACAACTAAGACACATAATGTGAGAAGCGGCATCACAGCCAAATGAGCTGGCACTCATTGGCTACAGAAGATGGGTTGGTAACCATAGACTTCAGTTGGGGCTGCCCTAAAAAAAGCAGTGTACATTCTTGTGCATGTAAGCATTTCTTTTTCTTAAAACAAGCACAGAGATTGGAGGGGGAAGACAAGCTCCCAACAAAACACTCACCTAAGTTGTTAGGAAGGGATAAGGTATTTTTAATACCCAAGCAGCAGTCCCTCTCAAACATTGCCCTTAAGGGTCTGCCTCCTTAAAATAATGTTGAGTGTTATGCCTAATTCCATCCATCTCCATTCCCCCACTCTCCCCATGAAAATCAACAAACAGTACTTACAGTACCTGTAATTATGTTCAACCTTGCTGCATGATTTTTTGATCAGGATCAAGCGGGTGGACTGCACTAGAATAATTCCCCTGAAGTGGCAGGGATAGAAAGGATGTTATGGCAGGTGGGTCTGAATTCGACAAAATGGCATTTTGCGAGGTGATGGTGGCCCAGGATTTTGTGGAAGTGGCTGTTGGCACGAATACCTTCTTTCCTGGTACTGTGGTGAATGCAGAGTCCAGTTGATGAGGCATTGGTGAACTTGGTTGGAGCATGGCATACCAGTTTTGAGAAAAATAAGGTCTCAGTTCATCTTCGGAGCTTTCTCTCTCCTGATCCCCACTGTGGTTCCTAGAGCAGTTTCTGTCCAAGGGAGAGTCTTTTTTATTATGCTTGCAGTGCTGTCATCTATTGCTGTTGTGAAAAGGAAGGTCCCAGTTTTCCTGCATGTCATCCTGGCTCTTTGTCTCTGCATTCCGTGTACAATCATCTGTTGAGTCCATGGTGACAGGCAGAGGAGTAATCAGGATCTGAGCAGGCATCCAAGGTTCTCTTATTTCTTGTGGCCACATCCTGTGAAGAAAATCCATGAGGGCTTTGGCGGTGGAAAATAGCAAGGGGACCCATTTTGGATGATCCTCATGGTTGCTATGTAGCGAAGAAAAAACTAATGTAATATCATTATGTTGTGGGCTTCTGTATAGGCTGTTCATCTATTGGAGAGCTCCCTAGGATAGTCCTGATATATATGGATCCGATGGTCATGCCAGGTTAGGTGCCCCAGTTCCCTGGTCTTTGTTAAGTAAAGTTTATTTGGTAGCAAAATTTAGAAATCTTGCCAGGATGGGCCACGGTTTATCCCTGGGCTTGGGTGGTGGCACTAACGAATGGTGGGCTATCTGAATATTGAGCCTGATGCTTCCATTCAGCTGTAGCATTGAAGGTAATATATGTGGAAGGAAAACAACAGGGTCACAATGCTCTCTTCCCTCCGTGAAGCTCAAGAACCATAGATTGTTCCTGTGACTTTGATTTTCAAGGCTGTCAACCTTATCCTGGAAGAAATGGATTGCGTGGCCCTGTTCTCTGACAGCGGCTATCAGCTCTTGTATCGCTGTATCATGAGAGACAACTTTCTATTCAGTCTGAAATAGCCGCATCTCTATTTTGTGAATAGCATGTGTAGTGTTGTTGGATGCAAGCATTACCTCAAATATTTATTTTAGTAAGGTCAAAAACATCCCTACAATTGCCGTCGGGTCCCATTTGCTTGTTTCACCCTTCACCATTCTGGTAGTGTACAGTGACTAATCATTCAATCGATTGTGGTAGGCTGTAGTTTGACGTAACTGAAAAAATAATTGCAGCAGGTCATTGCTCTGGGTTTGAGCTATCAGCAGCAGTTAATCTTAACTTCAGGCTCATTGTCTGTGAAGGATGATGTCAGATTTAATGCCCCAAGGTATGCAGAGAAAAAGACCTAGGCAGCCATCTTACTTGAGGACAAGTCTGGCATCTTCCTTTTATGCATAATGACCTGCACATGGGGGTGCCAGCTGAGACCTGTGGTGCTAACAAGGAGTGGCTCACTTAGCCAAGTTGGGGGTAGGCCCCTGGTGTCAGGGGAAGGAGCCACCCATAGTCCCCCATCACAATGTTCCACCTTCAGAGAGACAGAGTTCCCTAGACAGCCGCACCCCCCCCCCCGGCCCATTTTGGTTGGATTCCCTGTGCTATTTCCTTTCTAGGTCCCCCATCACATGGAGGGGTGCTTGAGTCAAAGGTTGGTAACTTTCTATTAACCAGGCTAGCTGCCTCATGGGAGAGAGGAGTACCTAAGAACAGTGTAGTTCCCTTACAGGTCAGTGACAGTGCAGGTCCGAGTTTAATCTGGCCTGCTCTTATTTCTATAACAGTTTACCCACTTCACTGATTTTTTCCAGGACCTGCATTGCAGAGGCTGTACAACCCTGGGTCACCCACAGTCCCCCTTTATACCCTGCATAGTATATTCACACAATGTTCCTCACATTCCTTCTGGAAAGAAGAATTCTTCCAAGTAGAGCCTCTCCTTGTCTCTTATCAACTCTCAAGCCGCTTCTCCTACATTCCACACTTCAATCAAGTCTATTTTAGGTCTGTAACAATTTCGTAAAGAGATCGATGCAAAACACATTAGTCATTTCACCCCTATTTATTTTCGATTTTATTTTTATTTTACAGAAAGAGAACCACTTACTGAAAGGACTGTTATATAAAAAAGATTATAAAAAGGACTGATTCATTTTTGGTAATGGATTCCTTTGTACATAATGCTAATTAGTACCTATTATGGTAATATGAAATGCTTGAAGGAGAATTTAATATTTATTATTAATTATTTTGATTTAGGTCGTTTGGAGAAGGATTAAGATCTATAGTAAAAGTGAATTAGAAGAATGATGGCAGCAGGTAGTTTAATTTAAGATGGGTTAATAGAAATTTTGTAGTTATATAATATATTTAAAGAAAATTAATTACTGTATGTTTTATACTTGTAGAAGCCCCGTGAACAAGCTGACATACAGCAAAACGTAGGGGCGCCTTTGTGGAATATGAATGCAGAAATAAAGAATCAGAATACGATGGAATGAGACTCCTAGTCATATTTTTGAAGAGTATCTATGTACCAGCCCATGAGGCACTCATAGGAGGTGGGCTCACCACAGTAGTCAGTACAGTGGCATTGCCTGCCACCGAATCAGTCTAGGCAATTGCGTCCACATCACAGTCCAGCATGGCAGGCGGTCATTACGTTGCACACAGAACCAATCACACACTTAAACAATGCACTGCACAGCATTCAGGAGCTAGGCCAAAGTGATATTCATATCAGATGACCTAAAGGTGGGTAAGCAATGTGAGAAGTCAGTCAGGAGAGCCAGGGGGATACTGGGATGCATAGGGAGGGGCATCACAAGTAGAAAAAGGGAAGTGGTTATCCCTCTGTACAGACAGTTGGTGAGACCCCATCTGGAGTACTGTGTGCAGTTTTGGAGACCTCATCTATGCAAGGACATAGACAGGATGGAAGCAGTCCAAAGAAGAGCAACTAAAATGGTGCAGGATCTACATCAGAAACCATATGAAGAGAAACTGAGAGAGCTTAATATGTATACCCTTGGTGAAAGGAGGGACAGGGGGGACATGATAGAAACTTTTAAGTACCTCAACGGAATCAAAAAAGTCCAGGAGGGTAGCATCTTTCAGAAAAAGAGATTTGTAAGAACAAGGGGGCACAATTTAAAGTTAGAGGGGAACGGCTCAGGGGTAATGTGAGGAAATTCTTTTTCATGGAGAGAGTGTTGGACGCATGGAACCACCTTCCTGGAGAGGTTGTGGGGTCTAAAACAGTGGGGGGAATTCAAACATGCATGGGACAGACATAATGCAATTGTAGTGGGGGGGGTTGCAGGAAGTAGGCTGTTGGTTAACTAGAATCTGCAGCTTATCCAATAGGTAGGGAAATGGGCAGACTGGGTGGGCCAAGTGGTCCTTATCTGCCGTCAAAGTCTATGTTTCTATGTGATTTGTGACTGAGCAAGTCTAGTTAAGAAAAGACAATTTTTACTGCCATCTAAACCACAGGCTTGATTCAATTGCTGGGAGCTGATCTGACGCACCACTGCTCATGCTGCTAAATCAGGTGTTGTTCTGTTGACACTGACATTCTCTATTCTGCTCGCTGCTGTGAGTTCATATGATCTGATAAGGGATCTAATGTCCACACGCAGAGCGGATGGTGTGGTTCGGTCTTGTAAAATGTTCTTACCAGAGCCCCCATGGGCCACCTCACATGCAGAACACAGGAGGTCTCTTTCCAGCTGGTCGTTCTTTGGAGTCTGGAACTGCACTCCGAGTTCCTCCAAGCAGGGCACTGCATCTAACAGGTCAGTGAAAATTTTGGTGCCATTAAGTGTCTCAAGATGGAGCCAAGCTGGGAAGAGGAGTTGAGCATTGAGATTTTTGGCTCTAAGTTGTTTTATAACTCCCCACATGGTGCAACGCTTCTCTTGTACCGGTCCTGTGTAGTTGTTATCAAGTGAAATGTGGCAGGACTTGTAAAGCAGCTCTGGTTGCTGCCATACCCTTTTTAAGAGATCCTTTTTACTAGCATGAGTTAATTTAGTTAAAACTGAGTGGGGGCAAGCACCTGGGCAAGGGGGTTTGAGAACCAAGCCTCAGTGTGCCCTGTCTGTGCTGAGGTCAAGACCTTCTGGGAGATTCCCGGATGTCTTTAAGAGGGTTTGGAGGAATACAGTAATGTTTTCAGCTGAGCATTTGGTGCCCTCAGTGACTTCATAGATACAGAGTTTTTGCCTCCTGCTGCATGCCTCCAAGCCATCTAATTTAGTGTGAGTTCCCACTCATGGGCCATTAGAGAATTCGCCTGTCATGGTGATCAGTTGTAGTACCAAGCTCTGTCAAATGTTCCTCTGGGGCATCAGTCTGTTTTTCAACCTTATTAATAGCAGTCTTCAACTGTGAAAGTTTATTGTCTATTTTAGCTGTGGTCTTTGCAGTTTGGTTAATTGCAGCAATGAGATCTGTTATCCCATTGGTTTACACAGTGAGATCATCCCTTGTCACAGCAGGCCTCCACAGTTACTGTACCTCAGCAGCATGTCTATGATTAACATACTGTTTTTTGGCTACAAAGAGATCCTTCCATTTTTGTACCTTTGTTCTGCTTAACCACTGTTACATGGATGCTTTTGATTGGCAAATCTGTGTTGTATTTAGCCTGATTGCTTTAGACTGTAGCTGGAGGTAGACAGAGCCATGAGTCTATTATGCCATTCACCCTGGTGACATCACTCAGGGTGAGGTTTGTTGACTTCACCTCAGCTTAATGTGAAAATGTTCTTAAAAAAAAAACTTTAAAACAGGGTACCCTATCCCCATCCACTGTGAGACAAAGGGCCCCTTCCCACCACTCAGACCTTTAGAAATGATGCACCCACCCTGTCACACTCTAGCAAATACCTCTCTCCTCCCTCTCCATGTTTCCAATAATGTTTAGTATTGTAAAAACCATAGGTACAGCATAGCAACCAGCCATGTAGAATACATACAAACCTCCCTTACCCCACCTGTGCCACATCACTTAAAACATATTTATCTCCCCATCCTGACTTTCCTCCTAAATAAAGAATAGGAGTACACTGAACTTCAACCCTACATCACCCTTTAGCACCATACCTCCTTCTTCCTCCAGCCCCAAATTTAAAGGATGCACTGACCTGAAACAAAGAAAACCATCCAACACTGGAGCCAGAGACATGCTTCCTTTACTCATCAGTGTCCTTCAATAAAAAGAATGACAAGAGGCAAATCAGGTGTAACTACAGAAGAATGTAATTGTTTATTCATTTAATTGCATTTCATCAGTGAGCAGCTTTCATTTTTATGGGTACCTGCTGTGTATCCTGTACAAATTTGAGTCTGGGAAGGAGGACAGAGGTTTGGTGCTTGAGGATGGGTAGGGTGGAGAGTTGCTAACCTAATATGGGTTCCAGGCCCAGGATGAGGGAAGTGAATTGCTTGTTTAATGACGTGGTTCAGGTGTGGGAAAGCGAATTCCAGGTATATCTTTTTTTATTATGTCTTCACTGGGACTGTGAGGAGAGAAGGGAGATGGGTGCTAATGGACAGTGGGGTGGGGATGCTGTGTTTTGAAAGGTCTGGGCAGGGGGTTGGGAATTCTATGTCAGTGAATGGAGGACTAAACAGTTCATAGCAATGGTACAGGTGTTTAAAACACACACACACACACACACACTTTATGAAGCTTCTGCTGGTGAAGTGCTACTTCACCAGGCAAAACAACATGGGCCGTACTTTTCTTACACTTTAGTTGGTGAAGCGACACTACATGTAGTCATCACTGGATGACGGTAAGTTCTTCACTAGGCAAAACCAGTGTGAAGGGCACCCTCTGGCAAAGCACAGTTTAGGAACTTATGAAGTACATCATGAAGCAAAGTTTCCCAACATCACACATCTCTAAACCTCTGACAACTGTGGCTTTCTTCATGCAGGGCCCACAGACCCATTGGACAGGGATACTTACCTTTAAATTGTATTGTGTAGGGCTCTATGGGTCCTAGGTGAAGTAATAGACCAATCAGACATGCTGTTGGATCTATAGCTTGCTTCATGTGTGACCCTGCATGCCCCATCAAAGCCAACAGACCAATCAGACATGACATTAGACCATTAGGTTGCTGCACATAGGGCCCTATGTTATCCCTGTGTAAAGCAGAGATGCAGAGGTAATGGCACCAGATCTGTAGTATGCTTTGCACAGGGCCCTTAGAGTCCATTGTGATGCAGAAGACTCATCAGGCAGATCTGAAAGTTACTGCTTGGGTGGCCATGAGGAGGGTGGTAACTAGCTGATCCATAAAATGCAGGCTTAAAATGCTAATAAAAAAAGGTTGTGCATGAGTGTGGCAGGGTTGGTCATCCTACCTTGGAATTAGAGGGACTGTATTCTAGTTTATTTTTCTAAAACCTGTTGCAACAGTATCCTAACTATCCTATATAGTACTATCATCTCCCTGTTCTGTCAGGATGGCCACCTACAGACACCTCTTTTTTACATTGGTTGCACTTGCACAAACCAACATATTGTGGCAAGATCAGATTTTGAAGGGTGTCACTGCCAACCACATTGCAGTTCACAGAACCAGGGGCTCGGCAGTCTACCCCAATGTGAGGTCCTGATGCAACTCTCTGCTAGGTGGGCTGAACGGTCATGCACTTCAAAGGATCAAATTCTGGACTCGTTCCTGATGCCCCCACCTCTGCTAACACTCCTACAGCAACTAATAAATGAAACAGAGAGAGAGACTATTGGGTCCAAAGAGGAATGTTATAGCCACAGAAATCACAAATAAAGTTTATTCTTGGCCCCAGTGTGGCTGTGTGTATGTGTGCACAGGGCAAGAGCATGTTGGCAAAATATATCTATGACTAGTGCCACCATCCAGAGGAGAAAGAGAGTGAGAGAGAGAGAGAGAGAGAGAGAGAAAGACTATTGGGGGCCAAAGAGAAATGTTATAGCTACAGAAATCACAAATAGTGTCTATTCTTGGCCACAGTGTGACTGTGTGCATGCACAGGGCAAGAGCAGGCTGGCAAAATAAATCTTTGACTTGCACCACCATCCAGAGGAGAAAAAGAGAGAGTGAGACTATTGGGGGCCAAAGAGAAATGTTATAGTCGCAGAAATCACAAATAAAGTTTATTCTTGGCCCTAGTGTGGCTGTGTGTGTACACAGGGCAAGAGCAGACAGGCAAAATAAGTCTTTGACTTGTGCCATCATCCAGAGGAGAAAATGAGGGAGAGATAGAGAGAGAGAGAGAGAGAGAGAGAGAGGGAGACTATTGGGGCCAAAGAGAAATTTTGTAGTAACAGAAATCACATATAAATGTTATTCTTGGCCCCACTATGGCTGTGTGTGTGCACAGGGCAAGAGTAGGCTGGCAAAGTAAATTACAAAGTTATGAGCCTGCACTGAAATTTGCGAACACAGGCTCATAACTTTGGCAATTTTCAATATTTTGATTCCAAATTTTCAACATAGCAATTTCTTCACAGCACCCCATAAATGGGACAGCTGTCATTTTTCAGATCCTGGCCAAAATGTTTTTTTTTTTTTTTTGCATCCCGAAAGGTGATTTCACAGTTGCTGGGTGAAATCAACTTTTGGACAGGAGTTGAAAAGTTTCTCTGCACTTGTTCATGAGGTGGGGTCATAAGAAGGGTACAGTATGTTGAAAATTTGGGGCAAAAATATTCACAAACAACAAAGTTATGAGCCTGCAAAAAAAAATGTTTAACAAGCAATCAACATTCGGCATTGACAAATGCTTGTTTCTATTTTACAGAACCCCCCTCCCTTTTTACTTCTTTATTCTGTTTCCTTTTCAAGTCCCTCTAAAATGCATCCTGCATGGCTCAAAGTGACCAAACAATGTAATAGCTAACTAGCACAGTATAATTTGTCAATATAAAAACAGATACCCATTATTAAATATTTGCATATTTTTTCAGTTAATCATTTTATTGAGCAGTTTTCCAGTTTATACATACGGTCTTAAAATATTTGTTAGACAGTGTATAGTTTCAGTCATACAGTAAATGTACATTCCGCACTTGGACATATCTTGTGAGGTTACTTAAGCAGACAAACCTATTTCATCTTTGCATTACTTGGTAATATTAGGAACAGAGGAGTTAAACAATGAGTACTTCCTTAAAGTGTAACATAAGAAGAGAAGCCTATACTGCAAAGTTAGCTATGTAGGTACCATCTACAGTGCCTAATGTTCTATTATCCTTCTTCTATGGTGCTACAGGGAGATGAAGTCCATACCTGTATGTATCTGGGCTACATATGTATGGGAGTCATGGGGGCTTAAGCAAGTCCTTAAAGTATTTCCCCACATCGAGAGTGCTGCTGACAGCAATATATTCCAGGTAGGGGGTCCAGTTATTTTGGAATGTCTGCATATATCTGTTGTTAAAACAGGTTATTTGTGTGAGGGAAGATTGAGACGCTACAGCTGTATGCCACTCTTTGGGAGTTGGTATAGAGGTAGTTTTCCACTTTTTCAAAATGAATCAGTTGGCTTCTACTGAGGTTTGGATTAACCATTGTTTTTGATGTCCTCCAAGCTTTAATGTGGTCAGGAAGACACCCAAGATCCAGATTAGTGGGTCAAGGGGAGTGGGGATTTAAGTATCTCTGAGGAGACTGCTGTGATATGCATCCAAAAGGGGCGGAGGGGAGTGTAATCCCATAAGACATGCAGTAGATCAGTATTTGGGGCATTGCACCTCCAACAATTGTCCTGGCTAATGTAGCCCATGACCTTAAGTTGTGTTGGTGGGCAATACCATAGATGGCATATTTTGTCTTGGATCAAAAGACTCCTTGGATCCCCTGCATGCTTGGTGTGCCAGTACACACCCTTGTTTCCACTGTTGGTCAGTAATCATGGTGCCCATTTTTTTTGCCATTTCTCTTTGGCTGGTAGTGAGGAATCAGGGCTGCTGTCTCTCATGAGTCTCTGAATGGTCCCAGCAAGTCCCTTCAGTTTAGAGAGCCATGTGTGGATTTGTATTTTCCCCTGCAGATGGGTTTGAGCCATGGTAAATGTAGAGCAAGCACACTTAGCTTTCTGGCATTGCTGGTGCAGGCTTCTGATTTGTAAATACCTCCAGAAGTCACCCTGCAGTAGCAGGTACTTATTTCTGAGGAATTGAAAGGAGTCTACTATGTTTCTCCCAGGCATCTTTATGTCCCTGAATGTGAATATACTTTACTTTCCCATCCTGATCATCTAAAGGGTTCCCCGTTAATGCACAGATTGGGGTTGTTCCACAGTGGAATATAATTTTGGGTGTTCAAGCATTGCTTAGCCTTTTGCCCCATCAATTGCCAGGCTCAGTGTGCAGCCTGGATTGTAGTCAGGTATTGGAATTGCTTTGGGAGCTTAAAGCTTAGGAATGCTGCAGGTGAGTATCCATACATGAGGGTTTTTCTATCTCAAGCCATGCGGGTGGATCTGAGTCCTGTCTGCCATACCATTTTAGAGTTTTGGCTGCAATTAAAGCATAGGAGTAATTTGTGAATTCAGGGAGATTCCACCCACTTTCGATCCATGGTAAGCTCAATTTTGCTCTACTATACCATGGGGGGAGGATCCCCATGAGAATTTATTCATAAGGTTATGTAACTTTTGGGCCCATTTTGCCGGGAGAATAATTGGGTGTTTACTCACCTGGTAAAGGTGATTGTGCTGGTTGACATCCATGGCACTCCAGACATTACCTCATAGGTTTTAGCCCATCTGATAGGCTAGGTGATGCACATGACTCTAGGATCAAATTTCTAGTATATCCAGGTCCCAGAAACCCCTACTTTCCAGTTCGAATCGTCCAAAGCTGAAAGTAAGGTTAGTAACACAGCCACTACTAGCAAAAAAGAAAAACAGTAATCATCCTGTATAAATAATGCAGAGTGAGGCGACATGTACAAGTGGGCCATCAGCCCTTATTTTATTTTCCTATTAATCCAATCTAAACTCTACCCTTAAGAGGTCAACAGTCGACATCCTGGATGTCCTTTAGAAAAAACAGAATCAGTTATTTCCAGACAATCTATTTTCACTAATCCTGATCACTTCTGAGCACTGTGTTGGGTGGGTCGTGGAGTGCCATGGATGTCAACCAACACAATGACCTTTACCTGGTGAGTAAACACCCATTGTGATTGGTTGACCATCCATGGCACTCCAGACATTACCTCATGGGTAGATAAGAAGCAGTACTGTACCCACAGGAGGGAGACAGAGTGGTCTAGGAGTGAGAGGAAGAGCTGGCGGCGGAGAGGACCTGTGTTGCAAAGGTTGGCTGCAGCTGGTACAGATGCTTTGGTCTATAATGCCTGGCAAACGTATGGATGGAAGTCCAAGTTGCCACCTTGCAGATATCTTCTGCCGAGACATTGGCCCTCTCCACCCAGGAAGTAGCTACTGCCCTGGTGGAATGGGCTTTGATACCCTGAGGGAGGGCGTCATTTGTTTTGCTTTGTAAGCCTCCTGAATGGTTCTCTTGAGCCAGCCAGCAATGTAGTCTTGGAGGCTGCCTTGCCTTGTCTTTGTCCCCTTGTGACAATGAACAACCTTTTGTTCTTGCGTAGAGGTAGAGTCCTAGATATGTACATGGATAGGGTGATCCCTACGTTTAGGTGGTGTGGGACGGTCTTGTCTCCTGGATGAGTGTTTCCAGTAAAGGTGAGTAACTCAATGGGTTGTTCTCTGTGAAAGGTGGAGGAGACTTTTGGTTGGAAGGCTGGAACCGTGCGTAGGCAGAACCCTTGAGGGGTGAACACCGTGTAGGGTTCCTTGCAGGACAGCGCTCCTAATTCCTCGATCCTACGGGCTGAACATATCACGACAAGAAAGCAGGTCTTCAGAGCAACCCAGAACAGGTCTACTTCCCGTAGCGGCTTGAAGGGGGCTGTACTGAGGGAGTATAGTACCAGCAGGAGGTCCCAGGGAGCGATGGATGGTCTGACTCTGGGTCGCAGTATCTCGACTGCTTTCAGAAAACGCAATGCATCCGGGTGAGCACCTGGGCTGTGTCCCCTTATGGGACCAATGGCTGTCCCGATGGCTGATAGCTGAACTCTAAGGCACAAGTGCGCCAATCCCTTCTCTACTCCTTGTTGAAGGAATAAGAGGATAGTGGACATGTCTCCTAGCTCTGGATCCTTGCCCTGATCCCGGCACCACCTCCCGAACACCGACCATTGTCTACCATAGGTAGAAGTGGTCGAGGACCGTCTGGATTGCAGTATTGTGGAAATGACTGAGTCATGATACCCTGCGTTCATCAGTCTCTTCCTCTCAGGAGTCAGGCTGTGAGCTTTAGCGTCCATGGGGCTGGGTGTAGTACCGGTCCCAGGGTCAACATGTTGGGTTGGTAGGGTAACCTGAGACTGGACAATGTCATTGCCAGCCCTGTGGCAAACCATGTTCTCCGTGGCCAGTAAGGAGCCACTAGAATGATGGTCTATCCTGAAGATTGGATCTTGGCTAGAATTTGGGATAGCATGGGTATGGGTGGGAAGATGTATGCCTGATCCCGGAGCCATGGTTGTGACAGGGTGTCGGTCCCCTGGGATGGAATTTCCCTGTATCTTGATTAATATCTCCTGACCTGCACATTTTCTGCCGTGGCCATGAGGTCCATGGATACTGGTCCCCAGGTCTCCTGGATCAGATTGAAGAGGCTGGGGTGTAGATGCCACTCCCCTGGGTGGACTTGTTGTCGACTGAGCCAGTCTGCGTGAATGTTGAGCTTGCCGGTAAGATGAACTGCACTGAGATGGAAGAGGTGGTTCTGTGCCCAGTTGAGGACCATGCCGCCTCTCTCAGCATAGCTCTGCTTCTGATGCCTCCATGTTTGATGATATATGCCACAGTGACTTGGTTGTCGGAACATATCAGGACCGACTGTCCTGAGATGGAGGTCTTGAAGGCTCTGAGAGCATGGTATACTGCCCACATTTCTAGGATGTTGATGGACAACTGGGCCTCTGATGGTGACCATTGGTCCTGTGCCATCCTGTCACCTAGGCAAGCACCCCATCCCAGAAGGCTCACATCCGTCTCTATGGAGGCATGGTAAGATGCCTCCAGCAGCACCCCTAGGGTGAGATTGGTGCACACTGTCCACCATGTTAGTGACTGTCTCATTGATGGTGGTAATGGGACTGTGACATGCAAGTTGTATTTGTTCAGAGACCCCCATGTGAGGACGTAAGTCTGTAGGGGTCGCATGTGCTACCTGGCCCAAGGGACCAGGTCGATACAAGATGCCATGTAACCTAGTAGCTGGGCTAGTCATCCCATGGTTGCCTGATGGCAGTTCCTCAGTCAGCGTGACAAGCTGATCAGGTTGAGCACCCTTGTCTGGGATGGTTTTGCCTAGCCCTGTAACATGTTGATGTTTGCCCCAAGTGCTCTATCTGTTACATGGGCACCAGATGGCTCTTGTCTAGGTTCACCACCCATCCGTGCTCCTAGAGAGCCCTTAGGTTGAGCCTGGTGTGTTGGAGGGATCGCTCTCTGGAGCACGCCTGACTCAGCCAGTCATCCAGGTAGGGGATGATATCGAGACCTTGTTCTCGGAG
Source organism: Neoceratodus forsteri (assembly GCA_016271365.2). Taxonomy (NCBI): domain Eukaryota; kingdom Metazoa; phylum Chordata; order Ceratodontiformes; family Ceratodontidae; genus Neoceratodus; species Neoceratodus forsteri. The sequence goes on along the minus strand of CM028129.1, from coordinate 1,077,802,430 downwards.
CCTGGCCACTAGCACTACTGACACCTTGGTGAACACTCTTGGTACCGAGGTAAGCCCGTAGGGTAGTGCATGATATTGGAAGTGCTGGCCTAGGATGTGGAATCTGAGGTACTGTCTATGTTTTGATCTGATGGGGATAGGAAGGTATACGTCCTTTAGATCTATGGACATCAGAAAATCTCCTACGTGGATACTACGCAGAGTCGACTTTAGTGTGTCCATCTTGAACCTCTGGGGAACTATGTGCTGATTGAGGTGTTTGAGGTCCAGGATGGGGCATAGTTCACCTGATATCTTTGGGACAAGGAAGAAGATGGAGTATACTCCTAGCTTCTGTTCGTGCAGAGGGAGGGGCTGTATAGCTCTGTTCTGGATCAGATCCCACAGGATTTGTTGCACCTGATGGACTGTAGCCTTCCTTTTGGCAATGGGAGAGGTGATGAACCTGTGTGTGACGGGGGATTCTGATAACTCTATCGAGTATCCTCTGGACACCACCTCTTGAACCCACTTGTCCAAGGTGGTGTAGAACCACTGGTGGCTGAAGAGCAATAGTCTTTGTCCCATGGGGGGATACCATTCCCGCCCGCATGGGGGTCTGTGCTAGTAGTCATTGTTGTTTTCCCCTCTGTCCTCTATCTCTTACTCTGAATCTTGACCCACGGGATCTGATGGAGGAGGGCTGGTAGGAGTGGGTGAAAGGGGTACGTTGTTTGGTGTGGTACCTCTGCCTCAAAATGTACTGGTTGGGTATGAGGTATCTCTACGTGTGTGGTAAGACTTGTTCCCCCCCGAAACCTCTGCCTAGTGGAGGGTAGATAGGAGTGCCTACTTCTGTTCTTGAGGTGTTCTTTGCCCTCCTCTTTCTGCTTTAGGAACTCCTGCAGGCCCTCCCCAAATACATGTTTCCCCTTCATGGGCAAATTTTGTAGTACTGTCTTGGATTCATTGTCAGCCTTCCATTGTTTAAGCCACAATGCCCTTCTTGCACGTTTAATGATGGCTGTGGCCCTTGCGTTCAGTCTGAGTGAGTCCACTGCCATATCAGCAGGGTATTTTGCTGCATCAAGAGTGCATTCCAACAGTTCTGCCTCTCTCAATTTGGGGTTGGCCTGCTCAAGAAGCTCTTCTAGCCAGCGTATCTGGGCCCATGCTGTGTAAATGGCCATAGTGGATGCCCTTGCAGCCATTCCCTCTGTCTCAAAAGCCTTCTTTAACATAGCTTCCACTTTTTTGTCTGTGGGCTCCTTCAAAGATATGGTCCCACATGGCAAGATAGTGTTTCTACTGAGTACAGCCACCTGAGGATCAATGGTCAGGGCTGTGCACCAGTTGCTGGCTTTGTCCTCTTGGACCGGGTACATGTGGTCCAAGTTTCTCTTGTTCTACATCCTGCTAGGCTCTGTGGATTGCCACTCCTTGTTGACAATATCCTCGATCGCTGGACGTACCGGGAATGTTTCCTTAACAGTTGCCTTCTGCTGAATCATGGGGTCCAACTTTGATTCTGGTTTGCTTTGAACCCCATAGTGGCCTTGACAATTTTCATGAGGCCTGGAACCATGTCAAAAGGAGCATAGTTTGGATGTGAGGGATGGAACGGATTGCGGCTCCATGTCCTCATCATCAGTGTCAGCCACGTCTTCTTCATCTGGCATGTCCTTGTCCTCTCTGGAGTCTGGCTTGTGGCTATCTGGTACTGGGTCTGCATGATCCAGGTGGTCCTCATTGGCTCCCCCACAATGTCTGGCTCCGGAGGTGGTGCGGTCAGTGTCCTGTGCTGAGTGAGGGATTCTAACTTCTCCATCACCTTCAGCATGAAATTTTGTTGACTCTCCATCATTGCTATGGCGGCCTGTTGGTTCTGAAGTAAGAAGGCACCCAGATCCATCCACATGGAACCACTGGGCCCAGGGTTATTAGGGCCCATACCAGCAGTTTGTTCCAGCGATAGGTTGTCATCGTCATGGAGGTAGGCGGCGCATAGGGGGCCTGGGGCATGGGGCAGGAGGTTAGCACTGCAAGCAGTGCATTTCTTGGCCTTGACCATCTGGAGAAGACAAAAAAGGGATGCATATTCATTAGGCTTGTGTAACAATGGGCCTCCAATCTGTGGCTGCCCCAATCTGTTTAGTGTTGCTGATAGGTTTTTTACTGATGTGAGGTGAGATGCAGGCTGTCTTTCTCATGGAGGTTGCTGGAGAGAGGGACCTGCATGGAGACAAGCAGACTGGAGGTCGCTATGGAGAGGGAATACCAGTACATCAGCATGTAAGGATCTGGACATATGGGTTGCTATAGAGAGGAACCCATATGGACCAGGGGGTTACCTCAGAGTATAAGGTCACTGAGTAAAAGGGACCCCATATGGAGGTAAGAGGCAAGGCTGCAGAATGTTTATATGGGCCCCTTGTAAGCTGCCTGCAAGCATCCTGTAATTATGCAGTGTTTAAATTATATGGCTGTATCCCTGACATGCTGTGGATACAACTGCCTTGCGGGATCTCAGCGTGTTGGCAAAATGGGTAAAAATCAGGGTCTTTATTGTGATTCCTCGCTCCCTAGGAATGTAGCTGTGCCCTCAGTATCGCAATGCCCGCGCGTGCACGGTCAGCAGAAAAAAACTGTGACCCTTCCCCAACTGCATAGGCTGGCCAGCGGTAGAGAGGATTTGAAAGCCCTCCAGAGGCCATTGTCACAGGGTGCCCCTGTGATGAGTCAGGCCCTAATATTCTTCCAAGTAACCCCCCCAAAGAGATAACATGCTTAGGCATAAAGTACCAGATGCTGAATAGTGAAGGCATTTATGTGAAATGTAGATACATATAATATATACACATGGATATTTTAGTAGAAGAGAGAAAGTATTGTTTGGTTCAGGCAGGAGTTCTGCAGTTTTCAAATCCCCCAAGGACATAGAAAACCTTAAGAAAAGAATTTCATTTGCAGCTCGGTTCATGCCTCTAATGAGCCAAAAGAAAAGAGTTGTACTTTTCAAATTAATAGTTGCAGAGAAGGGAGAGAACCTGAATAAAATAAAACTGAGATGACCTTTGTTGTTAGCAACCCTCTGAAACAGAGCTCTCTGTATTGAGCATTTAAATAAACTAAAACAGTGTTTTTTGCAAAGTGTGGAAGTATGCTAGCTTCTAAATGAATAAAGAAGTTGCTAACAAAAGCCCATGTAGGAAATGAGACCAGGAGTCCCTAAATATTGCGTGGTGTGCCCTTTGGCAAAGAAGTAAGTTAAAGTGAACAATATATTCTTGTGTGTCTTACCTGTTGAGCTGCATGGGTGTTCTATAGGGCTGGCAGCTCACAGTCTGTCTGCTTTTATAGAAGTTGTAATGAGTGATGTCACTATCAAGGAGGGGCTTAGCCTTATTGAGACTAATTAACTCTATGCACATTGTTTTAGGACATCAAAGTAAGGTTGTGGGATTATTTAGTACAAATACTGTTATACACTTATATACCTGATGTTTAGGAATGAAAATGTAAAGTAAAAAAGGAACCTGTAGTATGTTATTTTGATTTTCAAAAGGAGGAGGATCATCTGATTATGATGTCACTCCTCAGAAATGTATAAAAGATTACCACTAGGGAGTTAAGAGAAGAGGATGTCAGTTGGAGCTGACTGCCAGAGGTGATGGACCTCTGAAGTATATATATATGTTTGCAAGGAGATAGCCTGGTGGTACTGCAGAGCAGTGGCTCATCCTGAGTATAGCTCATCTGTTAATTATTTTGTTGAGACTTTGAAAATGACTGGACTAACTTTATTTTCCTGATTTTTGTGAATCCTGAAGTCAGCGTTTCCTGACAGAAATAAAATGATAAGTGCCTTTCCAGCACTTTTTATGCACTAAGTTTGTGGGTCTGCATGATTTGTTATCCTGACTATCCCAACCCCGCTACAGCCATGAAGACAGCACCTCTGGGCATTGAATCACTGGCCTGGGTGCAGTCATGCTTGTTTTGTTGACTCTCCTGTAAGGGACTGAGGAGCCAGGCCATCTGGCTGGAGGGAGGGGTAGGAGTGCCATGCTGAGAGAGTAGCAGGCTTGAGGTCGCAAGGGTGTGCCTCCTGTGGTAGCGACGTAGGAGGCCTTAAGTCCCTCCTGTTGTGCTTCCCCTGTGTTTCTGCTTGTTAATTCACCACATAATGTGGTGGTAGCTGCCCTAGACGCTCGCGAGGTGGCGAGCGATAGAGGGAGAAGGGAAGGCCAGAGGCCTGTGTCGTCTTGCATGCGCTGCACCATGAGGAGTAGGTGCAGCAGGCCAGGGGACAACCAGTCACGCTTGGGGGAAGAAAAAATGAGCGCAAAACTCCAACAACGCGGCTGGGCAAACAAAGTTCATCTCCCCAGTAGGCTTACGCGAAGCCAGCGGAGTGCTGCCTAGCGCATTTAAAAATGAAGCAGGCTAGGCTTCGGACATGCAGGGGGAGGCCAACAAGCATGGGAAACACAGGCCTTGTGCCTAAGCATTTGCAGAGGAACTAAAACATGAGCCACAGTATAAAATAAAAACTCGCCGTTGCAATAAAAAACGGGCACTGTATTTTAACTCTGGGTAAGAAAACAGTCATTTAAAGGCTATGCAAGAACACAAGAAATTGCAAACGAACACTGTAAGCTTGAGCTAGTTAGGAAAGGGTCACAGAGTGGAGTTTTCCTCGCTTATGAGAGCTAAATTTACTTTTTTTTTTCCTGATCTCAGAGCTAACTACATATAGTACAAGGAACCATAGCAAACAAATATAGTACAAGGAACCATAGCAAACAAAGTCCTTGCTGAGAAAAACTATACTCCCAATTGGGAAATAATTATTATTTTAAAAAACAACTGTATACATAGTAGCATGCATCTCCTTGAAAAGTGAGCAAATCTGCTAAATATAAAGAGGCCTACCTTGAAAATTAGGACAGCAGGGATCCTCGTGTGCTTGTAGCTTGAGCAGATGCACGATTTGAACTAGAGAGCAGGGGTTTCTGGGACCTGGATATACTAGAAATTTGATCCTAGAGTCATGTGCATCACCTAGCCTATCAGGTGGGCTAAAACCTATGAGGTAATGTCTGGAGTGCCATGGATGGTCAACCAATCACAATGGTAAATGTGACAGTAGGTAATATAGACAAATGGAGGTGTTCACATCTCTCCATGTCCCTATGTATCCCTGTCAATAAGGGACCGAAGTTGTCATCTGCCAGGTTGGGCAGGTCAGGTGAGAGTTTAATCCCCAAGTATTTTATCCCTCGCGGTATTCATGGAAGGCCTAGCATTTCCTTTGTTATGGAGGTAGAGTGTTTATGCAGTGGGAGTATTTCAAATTTAGTTTTATTTATTCTCAGGCCTGATATTGTGCCAACTGTTTCCAAGGTGCTGAGCCATCTGGGGCAGGTTCTTGATTATATTATTTGTTAGGATCAGGCAATCATCAGCGTACAACTTTGCATGGTATTGGGCCTTTCTTACACTCAGACATGTAATTACAGGGTGAGCCCTGATTGCGGCGGCCAGAGGTTCTATGTCCAATACAAATAACAACAGTGAGAGCATGCATCCTTATCTGATTCTCCTGCATAAGGAAAAGGGGTCTGACATAATGCTGTTAGTGAGAACCCTTGCTTTCAGCTTGTTATACATGATTCTGACCCTGGACATAAAATATGACCTGAAGTTGTAGGACTTCATAACCACATGCAGGTACTCCCACTCCACTGAGTCAAATGCCTTTTCAAAATCGATAGCTACCACTGCGGCTGGAGTGGGGGTGCCTGCCGCGGTCTGCATCAAGGAGATCAGGGCCTGAATATGGTTTGACCTTGCCCTTCTTTTAACAAAGCCAACTTGTGAGAAGTGAATAATTTATGGGAGGAATTTCTCTAGCCTAACAGCCAGTACCTTGACTAGTACCTTGGCATCTGCATTGATCAGTGATATGGGTCTATAACTAGCTGGGAGGGCAAGGTCCTTTCCCTCTTTAGGTAGTACTGTGATAACGGTTTATTTTAGTGTACCTGGCAACTATCCTGCAGTGTGAGCCGATTGCAACATATGGGTTGGGGGGGTGACAATGTGATTTGTTGCATTATAAATATCTACCAGGAAGCCATCCCTCCTGGCACCTTATGTGGTGCCATTAGTTGAATGGCTATGGAGACCTCTTTTCCGGAAATCAGGGCTTCAACTCCTCTCTGGCTTGTGTCATAAGGCATGGTAGAAGATAGTCTGCTGATAAAAGTATTATACCTGTTGGGTCCCATTTGTTTCGAGAGAAGTACAGCTCTTTACAGAATTCCGTCATAATCATGTTGATTCCTTTTTGGTTAGATTTGGGGGTCCCATTTTTATTTTTGAGGTAGGGGATATGCCTTTCTGCCTGCATTTGTTTCAATCTATATGCCAGCAGTTTCCCAGCTTTTTTCCCCACTGCCCAGTATCTGTGTTGTGTTCTTAGTATTTGGAGTTTGGCTTTTCTCATGGCTAGGGGGTGGAATATTCAGACTGCGCCAGGCTTTGGTGCAAGCCCGGGCACAGCTCAACTGGGATATGCCAGGGCACTGACAGGGTGATATTCAACGGTGCTGCACCATAGCTCAGCACTGTTGAATATCACTCCATGGCCACCCACATAGCGCATGGTGCAGTGGCACTGCATCAGCACAAGTGGCCAGAGAGTAGCACGGGGATGCGCTAGCACAAGTGCCATTGCGCTAGGCACATCAACTGCGATATTCAGTGGTGGACATGCAAATGGGGCCATAATGCATGCAAGCTGCAAATGGGGCCATTTGCATGTCATTATGGCCCCATTTGCATGCAGGTGCGCCGATCCCTGGTGACTTGCGCCTTGCGCCCTGCCAGGCAGCACCGTCAAGGACTGATGCCCCCTGCCCCCACTGGCAATATGCTCCAATGCCCAATCGCAGGCCATGAATAGTAAATAACTCCCTGGTGGTCCAGTGGACCTATCCCCTTGCCCGATCGCGGACTGTAATAATATTTAACCTCCCTTGTGGTCCAGTGTACCTATCTCCATGCCCGATCGCAGGCTGTAATAATAACTAACCTTCCTGGTGGTCCAGTGGACCTATCTCCATGCCTGATCGTGGGTTGTAATATTAAAAAACACTCCTGGTGGTCTAGCAGTTACCTATATCCCCCTCCCAACCCGCCCACTCATTCCCACTCACCCCTCCCCGGTCAGTGGTGGGCAGCTGCACCCCACCCACAAGCCGCCTGGCCACCAACTGACAGCGTACAGTACAGCTGCACACCCATTGGTCCACAGCATGGGCCAAAGGGTGTGCAGACCGTACTGTACTACACAGTCCCAATATGCAAATGAATTTTAAAATGTGGTCAGCACAAGAAAATGACAAGTTGTGTTCTGCTAAAAGGTTTACAAAAGCCACCTCAGCTTCAACAACTTTTGATGTACTCTGTTTCTGGAAATACTGTGTGCGTTTCTTCCCTATAGCATGCTTCGTATTTATCTTGTGCTTTTGTGAAGCCTCATGATACTGTACATCATGCCTTCCACCATGGCTCACACTGATGTCAGAAGCTCATGTTTTGCAAAAGGCACAGAAGGATCCTTTCCTGCTGACTGCTACCCACTCAAATGAAGTCTTCCAGGAGCATTGAAATATTGCATTATTCTTGGTTTTCTTGCTTGGAGTTGTGTCGATACCTCTGAAGACTTTTTCTTCAGGAAATACATTTCCACAATCTATTTCTTATTACAGGGAGAATTTGAGAAAAATACATAGAATTTATTTCAGGATGATGGTATTCCCTTAAGTAGGTGGCACTTAGCACCTTTCATGGAAATCTGGTTAAGTTCAACACTGACAGGACTTGGAGACAGAAGCAGATTGGGTGTACCAAGCAGTCCTTTTCTACTGAGAAATTCTGTTTCTTTGAATCACTGAGGTCCTTTTACAGTCAAACAGTGCATCAGTTATAATAGAAAAAATGTAGTATGTGATATCAACAGCATCTAAAATTTACCCCCTCCTGCTATGTACAAGATGTCTCGATCCCCTGGGCCCCAAACCCTGGTCAGCCCGGTAGGACCTCCTACTTGCAGAGAGGATCCTCCTATTCAGGAACTCGTGAGCAGGAGTAAGGGTTTCAGGAAGACTTACCAGCCTTCCTTTTCCTAGTGGGAGGGCGGATTCTGTAGTTTCAAATTCCCTTGACTCTGCATTACTTTCAGTATTTGAATCCCACCATGGCCACTGGCTATGTCTTGCCTAAGTAGTCTGGGTATGATAGCTGAGTGGTACTATCTGTCAAGGAACACAGTCTTTTCAAAACCCTTCTGTTAAAATGTTAAATCACACAATCAGACCCCCAGGCACAGTTGATAAGAAAATCATAACAGTTTACTTAAAAGCAATACAGAAAAGTCTACAGTTTGGAAGAACTTTGATATGCAGACAATAACAAAAGTAAAACTGGATGGTTTACAGAAAATACTAGATATTGTTATTCTAAAACTATACCTTATGTTGATGTTAGAGTTCAGACAAGATTTGAAATGTCCTTGTAAAGATGAGTCCTTAAGCAACAATCTTGTAGCAAGGTTGTATTCCAAGTCAGTTCCTTTGAATGTCCTTTTTAAAAAATAAAACTTCAGGTGCACTCCTTGGTGAAAAGTCTTGGTTTCCAAAATTCTGACTTACAAATCAGAATTTTCTGTTCAGTGTGTGAAGAGTCAAATTTCCACGCACTCAGGTCTGGTTTTTGAGATTTTTCCAGGCTTACACATACACTTCTAGTCTATAAGTATATGCCAGCTGGGACAGACTATCTAACTTCCAGCTAAACTGTTTTTCAACTGCCCTGAGTTCAAAATGTGTGTCTTATACATACAGGCTGGACATCTTCAAGCCACACCTACAGTGAGATGGGGTGCAATAGTGTAACTTTCTCTATAGGTGTCACTGTGGTTCCATGTCAACCCCAGTGACATCTGGTCCATGCATTTGGCTTAACTCCTGCCCATTAGGCCATCCCCCTGACCTCTACCTGTCATGGAAAGCAAGATACCCAGTTTTCTCTCAGAGGTATGATTTCCTGGCTCTATAAAACTGTCTCCCTTATCTCCGGAATTCTCTACCCTGTCAGTTGTGGGAGTACACAACGGGGGGAGGGTTCAAACAGGCTTTGAAAACTTTCTTATGGTGTCAGGCTTTTAGTTTAATGGATTAAGAGACCCAGACAGACCATTTTATTGCTGCATTGTTGATTTTATTTTGTTTTAAATTCTTTGTACAGAGCCTTGATATCCTGAAAGGTGCTTAACTTAAATAAAGACTAATATTAAATAAAGACTATTATTGTCCAGGTAGGCAACTGCAGAGTCCTCTGTACCCTGTAACACTTGATTCACTAACTGCTGGAATGTAGCAGGGGCATTCTTCATCCCAAAGAGCATGACCTTGAACTCAAACAGGCCTATTGGGGTGATGCATGCTGACCTTTCCCTGTCAATCAGTTCTGCCTGCCAGTACCCCTTTGTCAGGTCTACTGTAGTCAAGTGTGTCACCCCCCTCCCAGTTTGTCAAGCAGTTCATCTGTGCATGGCATTGGGTGGGTGTCAGATTTTGTGATAGCATTAAACCCACGATAATCTGTGCAGAACCATGTAGTCCCATCTGGTTTTGGTACAAGGACTACAGGTGAGGCCCAGGGGCTGTGGGAATTCTGGATCACCCCTAGATCCAGCATTTCCCCCACCTTCCTCCTAATGTCCTTGATGACTGTCTGTGACACCCAATTAAGCTGTCCTACATATGGATGCTTGGGTCCCCGTGTCTACGTCATGCACCGCTAGCGGTGTCCGTCCAGGCTTTGCCATAAATAAAGGTGCAAAGTTTCACAAAACTGTCCTCAATTCTTGGGCCTACGCAAGTGTCAAATGAGGTGACAGCATGATGGTCTCCACAGATGACGCCTGCTGGCTCTTGGCTAACAAGTCGAGAAGGGGGTCTTCCCCACCTAACTCCTCTCCAGGACTGTAAACCACAAGTACCATGTCAGCTCTATTAAAATATGGCTTCATCATGTTCACATGATACATACTAACATACTAAAATGCCAGCAGAATAGGCCTAATGGTCTTTCGCGTCTGCTCGTTTGGTCAGCCCCCACTCTGGGAGCTGACCTTGATACCCCCTTCGCCTTCTCTGGCTTCTCCCTTCCCAGTTCCGGATATTCTCGCTGCATTGGATTTTGCTTCCAGAACCCTTCCCCTGTACCTGTCCCACCCCCTCTTGAACCCCTCCACCATCTCTGCCTCCACCAGGCCCCTAGGCAGCACATTCCATGGCTCCACCACCCTCTCAGTGAAGTAGCACCTCCTTCTTTCTCCCCCGAATCTTCCCCCCTCCAGCTTCCACCCATGTCCTCTAGTGGCCCCTCCTCCTTCCTTCAAGCACCTTGACTGTTCCTCCCTATTTACCCTCTTCATGTACCTGAAGACCTCTATCATGTCCCCCGGTCCTTCTCTCTTCCAATGTGTACATATTTAGCTCTTTGAGCCTCTCCTCATAGGTCCTGTCCCCAAGCCCCAAATCATTTTGGTTGCCTCCTCTGGACCCTCTCCAGGAGTTTAATGTCCTCTTAAGTGTGGCCTCCAAACTGCATGCAGTACTCAAGGTGCGGCCTCACCAAGCAGTTATACAGAGGGAGTATCACTTCCTCCTTCTGGAGGTGATCCTGCGATGCATCCCAGCATCCTGTTGGTCTTGGCTGCTGCCCTCCTACAAGTCTCGAGTTGTTCATCTTGACATCCACCACCACCCCAGGTCCCTCTCAGCCATCGAGACTTGTAGCATTTCCCAGGGTGTACACTTGGCCTGGGTTTCTGGCCCCAGGTGGAGTACCTTGCATTTCCCTGCATTGAACCTCAGCTTCCACTTTCTAGACCATCTTTCCAGAGCCTCCAGGTCCCCCTGTAGGGTCACCTTCCCCTTATCCCCATCCACCACCGCCCCCAGTTTTGAGTCATCTGCAAAGAGACTCATCTCACTCCTGATACCTGTCCTTATGTCAGAGATGTAGGCGTTGAACAGGAAGGGCCCAAGGACTGATCCCTGTGGACCCCACTAATGACCCTCCTTGGGATGAGACTATCCCACCAACTACGACCCTCTGGGTCTGGTCCTGGAGCCAATTGCCTATCCATCTGATCATCTGGTTCCCCACCCCCATTTCTCCCAGTTTATCCAACAGGCCCACGTGAGGAACAGAGTCAAATGCCTTGCTGAAGTCTAGAAAGAGGACGTCCACTGGTCTACCCAGGTCCAAGGCACTCATCACCCAGTCATAGAACTCCACAAGGTTTGTCTGACACGATTTCCCGGGACGAATCCATGCTTTCTATCGTCCAGGCACCCTGACTTTTCCAGGTCCCCCCTAGCCTCTCCTTGACAATGCCCTCCATCACCTTGCCCACCACCGATGTCAGGCTGACAGGCCTGTAGTTCCCTGCCACCTCCCTTGATCCCCCCTTGTGGATAGGCACTATATGCACCACCTTCCAGTCCTGGGGCACCCACCCTGTCCTCAGAGAGATGGTGAAAAGCTCCGCCAGGGGTTTCGCCAGGACATCCAAGTTCCTTCAGCACTCTGGGATGTAATTTATCCGCCCTAGTGCTTTCTCTGTCTTAAGGAACCTGAGGGCTTCCTCAGCTCTCTGCTGTGATTTCCACCTCCGCCACTCTTCTCCTGCTTAGCCTTCCCCTCCTGCCAGTGATGCCTCCCCCTCTCCCCAGACCCGCCGATCGGTAAGGGTCCATCCTTCCTCAGTATCACTGTCTCCTCCCATGTATGATGTAGCACCCCCATTTTCCTTGGTGAAAACTGAGGTGAAGTACTCATTTAGTACCTCAGCCTGCTCCCCCAGGTCTTGTGCCATCTCTCCCCTGTTTTAATCCTGCTAATCTGCCCCTTCACCCTTCGTTTTTCCCCAATGTATCTAAAGAACCCTTGTTCCCTCCTAATTTTCCAGGCCAGGTTCTGCTCCTTCCTTGCCTTAGCTGCCCTCACCACCCTAGTGGCCCTTATAGCCATCAGCTCGTACTCCCCTCGATCCCTTTCACTCCTCCAGCACTTGAATTGCCTATAGGCTGCCTTCTTTCCCCGCACCACCTCCTGGACCTCCCTGGTCCACCAGCAGGGTTTTCGGGCTGTACTGCATTTTTGTCTTACTCTTGCACAGGTGCTGGTAGCATCCTGCACCCCTCTCCTGATGATTTCCCACCTACTATCAGCGTTCATGTCTGACCCAATCCCATCCAAATGCTCCTTAAGGATCCTTCCCATTTCCTTAAAATACACCCCCCTGAAGTCAGTTACCTCCGTCTTTGTGCAGCCTTCTACCACTCCTAGGTCCAGGCAGAACCAGACCGTAGCATGGTCACTCTCCGCCAACGGGTCCCTTACCTCCAGGCCCCCAATCTGGTCACTGTCTGCCAGAACCACATCCAGTACCCACACCTCCCTGGTCAGTTCCCCCACCTGCTGAGTTAGGAATGCATCTTGAAAGACATCCAACAACCTCTGTTCCCTGGCCGCCGAGGATGTCATAGTCTTCCAGTCTGTTCCTGGCATGTTTAAGTCCCCCAACACCACCACCCTTCCCCTGCCCAGTCTTCAGTGTCTCCCAACATCTGCCACCAGACTCTCCTCCAGCTCCTCTGCCAGTGCAGGGGGTCTATACACCACTCCTATTTTTTCTCTCTTGCCCCCCCCTTGTTATCAAGGTGACCCAAATCGCCTCCACAGTTTCCTCCGCCTCTTCTACCCCCCCATGCCAATGCAGTTTTTGACTATCATTGCTACCGCTCCTCCCCTTCCCTCCCCCCTGTCCTTCCTGAACATAGTGTAACCCTCCAGGTTCAGGTCCCACTTGTGTCCTGCAGTGGCCCAGGTCTCAGTGACCACTGCCACATCCACCGCTCCCTCAGTTAGCATCGCCTGGAGCTCAGGCACTTTATTGCCCAAGCTCCTGGCATTTAGCAGGACTACCTTCCACCCTTTCCCTATACTTCCATTTCCCCTGCTCATGTTCCATGGGGATTCTGTTTTCCCCTGGTCTGCACTTTACCAGTTGACCTTTTCCCGCATTCCTCCAGCTCCCCAGGGGGCTGGAGACAGAGTCCCTCCTTTATCGGCACCCCCTTGACAGCCTTTTCTCCCATCCCTACCCCCTTTACAAGTTTAAACCCCACTTTTCACCAATGAACCCCTCTATTTTCAACTTAAGGATTCTCCTCCCATCCAAATTGAGATGGAGCCTATCTCTAGCATACAGCTCCTTATCCTTCCAGGTCTCCCCCCAGTCCCCCATCAACCCATACCCTCTGGCCTCACACCACTCCCTGAGCCACTGGTTTATCACCCTAATCTTCATTTTGTGTTCCCCACTAGCCCTTGGCACTGGCAGGATTTCTGAGAAGGAAACTGTGCATCCTATGTCATCACAGACCCTGGCAAGCTCCCTGAATCTTGCCTGTATCTCTAGCTCGCTATTTCCCTCAATGTCATTTGTACCCAGGTGGACCAGTATGTCTGGGGAACCCCCACAATCCTTTGCCAGCTGATATACCTCATGCTTGGCCCTGTGCACCATTAATCCAGGGAATCATTTTGTTCTAACTGGCCAGACTTCTCCCTCCCTATCCCATCTGATACCCCTGATCATAGAATCCCCGAACAGGAGTTCTCTGACTGCTCCTTTTCCTCCATTTCCCCCCTTCCATGTCTCTCATCCTTTCTACTGGTCCCTCCACCCAGCCGGCTTTTTGCTCCTCCCCCTATCTGGATGTCACATGCCACCCCCTCCTTATTTACCCTGGCCACCCCCTCCCCTCTGATCCTATGCCTCTCCTCCTCCTGAGTATCCTTCTGTACCTAGCTAACTCACCCCTCACTGCTCGCAACTGGTCCTTCTCCCCCATCTGCTAAACTAGCCTGGCTCATCCTCCCTTCCTTCCTGTCTCCATTTAGTCCCTCCTTGCTTGTCGTGCTCCCCTGGCCTAAACCCTCAGCTCCCTTTACTGTATCCTCCTTGTACTTCTGGTCCTTCTCCTTGCCCTTTCTTCCCAACTGGTCCTTCTCCTTGCACTTTCCTCCCTCTTCCCCCTGCCCCTCCTGCTCTGATTCACTGCTCCCCCCATTTTCCTTCATTCCATGTTCCCCCCTTTTCCTCCTGCTTTCCGGCCCCCGCTTCCTGCCCCCACTCCTTTCCATCTCTAACCACCCTGTCATGGCTACATCACCTCCATCCTCAAGCAGAAGAAGAGAATTGAAGTGGTTACTGAGCATAAGATCTGATCCACCTCCCCGCCTTGCTTCCTTCTGTCCAGCCCCGGCCATCTGTCTACTTCCCTGAGAATGTTGTCCCTCTGGCCCCCCTTTGTGAGGGTCCCCAGTTACCTGCCTGCTTCCTTGGTAGAGTACTCCTTTTGGGCCCCCTCTGCCAGGGTCCCTCTATGACCCTAGTATTCTCTGCACTCCTTTTCCTGTGCCCCGCCCCTAGTGCTGTGGTGCAACCCTGTGGGAGATCCCCTGCCCCCTTCTCCAACCATACCTCCCCCCTTCCCCCAGCTGTCTCCTAATCCCCACAACCTCCTCCCTAAGCTGTGCCAGCTGGCAGCACACTGGGCAACCACTGAACTTCCAAGCCCAGTCCAGTATCATTGCTGCTCCACACCCTGTGCACCCCACCACCCTCCCAAAGATGCCAGCCCTAATGACGTGTGGTCCCAACCCCCTCCAAGTAGGTTTCTTTGGGTGAGCCACCAGGTTCCCCACTAGTCCAAGATACTCCCCTACTGCCTAATCAGGTCACCCACTAATCCTAGATACAGTCCCACAGTAAACTGGTAAACCTGTTACTAGGTGCAGTACAACACAGTAAACTTATAAGAGAAGTGAACAACTGTGAGTGTGTTTTTGGTCAGGTAACTCTACAATGTAATTAACATCGTTTACCTGCCAGACTGCCTTATATAGCCCTGTCCACTCAGCTTGCAGCTTGTCCTTTTGGAGCTGGCTGGGCAGGGGGTCCTGTGTGGGTGGAGGGTGGGGGATGCCACTGGACCACCAGGTAATGTTATTCAATTATATTACTGACAATCAGGGATACAGGCAGGCTGGGGGAAAACCACTAGACCACCAGGAAAGATTGAACAGGGATTACCCTGTGAGCGGGGATAGGGCAGAGTGGTGGGAACCACTAGACCACCAGACAAGATCAAACAGGGATTATCATGTGATCAGGGATACAGGCAGGGTGGGGGGAATCACCAGACCACCACGACTGTTGGATGATGGATTACTGATCAAGAACTTGGGCCTTGGAGTGCTTCTGGAGGAGGACTGCTGTCCCTCTCCTTCTGCCTTGGAAGTAAAAAGATTCCACTATATGGGAGAAGCCAAATTTGAGTAGCTTGTGGTGCTCAGGGGTTGATAGATGTGTCTCCTGTAGGGGGAGAACATCTGGATGGAGTTTTTTAAGGGCTTGTAATGTGCGGTACCTCTTTATGGGGCCTGCCAGCCCATTCACATTATGGGAAAAGATTTTAAAATTAGCCATTGATGTCATTTTGTTGTAGGGTTAATGTCTTCCCCAGCATGCACCCCTTAAATCAAAAAAGTACTCAGCACACACTTATTTGCAGGGTTACACATTTCTAGAAAGCAGTATTGCAGTTGAAGCTTTATGTCCATTGGAGAAGGACGAAAGTATAATAGAGAAGGAATAAACCTTGTAGTCACAGGAATAAGCCAACTGGGCTGAACTATGTGCCTACGAACTATATACATTACCTTGTACAGGATAAGTTGGGTGACTTCCACTGCCATGGGTACTCTGTGTAACCGTGATTGAGACAACTCTACTGACCGTCTGTGTGTGGGCTTCCTTCCAGTTGATTGGAAGGGGTCCCAGTGGAAACTCCTGCTTCTAAATACTGGGAGAGGGAGGAATGTTAGGGAGAAAACTAAAAGGGAGAAAGAAAGAAGTGTTGCATGTGGGTGTAAGGCGGGGTAAAGGTTGGGGAGGGGGATAAGATACAACTTCATATAAGTCTAGAACTCTGTCACTGGGAGTCCTCACCCTCCCTCTGGATTGCAACAGTGAAGGAGCAGGGCTGTCATGTGGTATCAGGGCTCATTCGTTAAAGGGCTATTCCCACAGCTGGGGCACTTGACCATAGTAGTAAATCTCTCCATTTCCTCCCTCAGCTCTTCTGTTCAAGGATGGCTCTAATAGGTGCCATTGTCCCCAAGTTCCAAAGGAAAGAAATCGCTGCCTTTGGCAAGATGATGTATGGGGGTGAGCCTTTAACTGAAGCCTGGAGCTTAAAGACTAGAGAACATAAATAAATTGTGTAATTTCAAACTGTTCACAAAAAAAAAAACATTGTCCATGGAGAGCATCTTATTATTACATATTCTGAATGGTTATAGTGAAATGTCTGATTCACAGGAGTTTCCTATGAAAGAGGGCCACAGCAGCAGAGGGGGTGTACTGCAGATTATTGCAGGGATACACTCGGGGCTGGGCCGACGTGCCACCCAGCCGATGAGGAGCGCAGGGCACCAGGAGCAAGGCAAAGGTGACCCCCCGAGGAGCTAAGGCACCCAACCCATCCGTCATCAACAAGGCAGAGAAGAAGGTGGGCACCTCTATAAAAAGAGTGTGTTCTCCCGGGCCTAAGGCAAAAGGGGCCAGACAGAGCAAGACAGAGATGCAATCTTCTCAGGCGGCATCTAACTGGGAGGGCAGGCCCCCCCCAGCACAGAGAAGGCCTAAATAAGACCCTATATAGTGGGCATATCTTATTGAGTAGGCCCCTTCCTTTCCAATTAGGAGTTTTCAGGTATTAAGATTCGTCTAAGTTCCAGATCAGGGCTGGTGTGAGATGCCCGCTCATTGTCCACTTGTCCAGCCGAAGCGAGGAGAGAAAGCCCCGACAAGATCAGGTCCCTTTGTCTGATTTAATTTGAGCTGCAATTCTGGGATCAGTTCACGGACAATATTCTCCTGCTCTGGGTGGGACCACCCCCTCTGTCGTATTGCCACTTGCTCAATGTTGAGGATAGTGTTGGGAAGACCTGCCGTCATCGCTCAGACCCCAGCCGCCCCTCAAGAAGCTCCAGAGGAAGTGACTGTCCTCCTCCATGCCTCAGTTCAGCTCTGCTGTGCTCCATAATGAATAGAGCAGGTCTAGGGCTATCTTTCCTCTCACTCGAGGGGATCCCACAACCATACGCTCCCCGGGCCCCCCCCACCAACCCGCTGAGAGGCACAACCCAGTCCCCCCGGCACGCCCCACACTACAGGCACCCCATACTCACTGTGACCATCTATGCAGCAGGAAATTAGTCTGAGATCTCCTTTTTATGTAGATGGCCTGGAAAACTGTAGCAATATCTTTTTAATTGAATTGATTGTGGCTTGCTGATCTGGGTAGTCTCAAGTGGCTGGAGCTCTAGAAGGGCCATGAGTAGTTGCAGACCATTGGGGAAGTCTCACAGAGGTGGGTAATGTGAAGCCCATGACTTTTAGGTCTGTGCAGCCCTCATCAAAAGAATCATAGCATTGCTGCCCGTTGGAAATGTTATCACTAATTTACTAGGATAAGAGGGTTCGGAATTTCAAGTTCTGTTGTCTGAGCCATGGGAATAGAGGGATGTATGCTCTTCTCCTCTGCATTGTAGCCAGAGCATAATCATTGTCAATAAATTGGTGATTGTCCCCAAAAAACAGTTTACTCTGTGCCCAGACTTGTTTCAAAATGTTTTCCTTGGTTTGAAAGTGGAGAGATTTAATGATAATAGATCTGGGGCGTGCATTCGGCTGGGTAGGTTTAGAACTGAGTACTCTGTGAAGCCTTTCAATTTCCAGATTGTAGTCAGGGCTTAGCTTAAGAACCTCTTAAATAATGACTCTATATGTGTTTGCAAGTTGGAGCCTTCACTTCCCTCTGGTACTCCATAAATACGGAGGTTATTACGGCGGTTATGGTTTTCAGCATCCTCCTGTCTTTCTGCAGTAAGGTGGCAAAGCTGGATTACTTGATTCAAGGTGGACTGCATTTGTGAGTGGTAGAGGCCTGCTGTTGTGTTTGTTGCTCCAGGTCTGAGACCTTCTCTTGGAGCTCCACCAGCTGAGTTCAGAAAGATTCTTGTGTCTGTTTGAAAGAATTAAAGTCAGCCTTAAAGTACTATAATTCAGTAAGTATTTTATACAGCTTGGAGTTCATCTTCTTTTCTATGGCAGGCTTAAGTTTTCCTGTTTTACATGAAGTGATGCATTGTGGATGAGAGAGGAGTTCGGAGGCCACGGAGTCTGAGAGGACTTCGTCGGAGATTTCAGTGTCTGGTCACATAAACGCAAATCTGTCGCCTCCTCCCTTGTTGCTATTAGTAACCATTAATTTATATGTTGAGTGCTGGTAGAATTATAATCTAAAAATGACTATTTTACTAAATATACTCGAGGCAGGTGTGCAGAGCCCGGGACTTAAGCTGCCATGCGGGAGGAAGCTGCACCGGAAGACTTTCTCTAAGAGTTATAATTTCCTGGCTTCATAAAAACTGTCTCCCTTATCTGGATATGTACCAGATCCATCTTAGCCAGTATACCATTTCTGGTTATTTTTGTAGTTTCATTTTCTAAAAGCCTTTTAAAGAGACAGTGACTTAATTCTAAAGTACATTACAGCATATACAATATGAACCCACATAAATGGATATAGGTGTATCATGTGACACAAGGAAACTAGTGACCTGTCACCTAACCCTTCTCACTGTATATTAACACTTTTATTTTAAATAGTGCCCATCAGGGGCTGGTATTATAGCCTAGTGGTTAGAAGAATGAGCTGTGAATTAACTTGGTACATCCAGCAGATCTGTGTTTGATTCCCACAACCTCCACTTGCATACAGTGTGACTCTGAGCAAGTCACTTAACCACCCCAGTGCTCTCAGGCCACTCATGGAAAAGGTACTTGTGCCTAGTTGGCCTTACCAGGTTAACAAAAAAAAAAAAAGAATGTTCTGGAAAAACACAGTTGCAGTCCTTTTCCTATCAAAGCAGCAGTACTATGTAAAAATATCAGATCTTTTGCAACAATTTGCTTCTTGTACTCTGTTGAGCATTTACCTGGTAATCTTTCTTGTTTTTCCTGTACTATCACCTCATAATTTGCTCAATTTTTCTTTGTTTTTACTTACATTTCTTCCACCAGCCATGTTGAATTGGAACCCTCTGCTGCCAACCACACATGAGCATGACTCACAACACTACACAGGGACAGTGGACAAGGGCAGCACAGGATCCCACAGAAGTAAGCAAATGATGTGATGTGACATGAGGGGGAGTTTGGCTGCAAATTAGGCAGCAGTCTTATTTACTGTGGATCCAGAACAATGGAAATAAATTTTAAATATCTAAAAAACTAAAGATCACTGGAGAAAAATATTTACAGATATGAAACCTCGTACTATGGCTGCATGTTTCCAGACAAAATACAAAATTTTGATAATCACTTCCTGATGATCTAGTGCAGCTGCTTTTAGGATTGTAATCAAGAAAAACAATGTAACAGTGACTTCTGGATGGATCCATGGGATTTCTTTAACAAGGAGGCAGAGCCGCAAGTACCACTCCTATTTAGTGGGATAAGCTATACACAGTGCCCATCAGCTTCCTGCTCTGGAAAAATGCATTTGCCTTCCATTTTCTATTAAGGACTGCAATCGAGAACAAAAAATTGTAACACTGACCTCAGGATGGGTCCATGGCATTTCTTTAACAGAAAGGCAGAGCAGCAAGCACCACTCCTAGCTAGAGATGCAGCAAATTTAAAATTCACAGGTGAAGTGAACACGAAGTAGCCACTTCCTGTTATCATAACACTACGTGAAGTGACCATTGAAAAGTACTCACTTTGTCTTGTTATTATGATTTTGCGTTGTTATTCTGCCTTAACGTGAAGTAAGGTGGAATGACAACAATGAAGGCACTTTAGGCAGCCCCCCACACATCACATGGCTTACAGTACTGTAAATCACATGCTTTAGCCAGGCATGAAGGAAGTGAGTCATACAAGCAGATACTTTCTCTTTCTCCTTTGCAGAGGTAGAAGGAGGAAGCATGTTGTGTAGGAGAGGACAGTTCATTATTAGTTTCTTTCTTGAGCAAATTTCAGAAAACCCAAAAGCTTTTTTTAAAAGCTAATTCTTTATTTTATTGGTACTGTTTTGTCAGTTCTTTTTGGTGACCATTTTTGTTTTGTTTGTTTGTGGTGTGTGTGTGTGTGTCTGTGACTGACTGTGTGTGTAGACTTGAGTGTGTTTTGCAGTCGGCATTGTGTTACTTCGGAGAGGGAAGGAGTGTTTGTGCGATGGACCAGGGACAGTCTGTGGCCTGTGGCCAGAGGGAAGCACACATGCATGGGGGTCACAGCCAGGTGTCGTTGGACCACTCCAGACTGTTTGGCCCTGCCTCCCCCACCTCCAGAAGCAGCAGCACCACCAGTGTCACCACCACATCCACCAAGTCCGCCACCACCATCACCAGTAGCAGCTGCAGGAGCTCCAGCAGCACCACCTCTACAGCAGTAGGTGGAGTCCCAGGTGCATGACAGTGCTGCCAGCACTACATCTGCACTTCCTGTGCCTGGTCCACCCCCGCAGCTCCACAATTTGACAGTTTTTCAACTATGTCGGGGGTACAGCAACATTGTTGTGTGTCTGCTTTGTGGTGTGCAGGTGCACTGTGGCTCCCAGGGGACACATCTGGGAACTGGGAGCCAGCTCACACTTATGCTGAACCACCACAAGGTGGAATGGCAGGCTGCCACTGAATGGGCCAGGCCTCCACCTGCTGGCCCTTCTGTGGCAGTGGCAGAGGGTGCTGCTGTTGTGCATCACCACAGCAGGAGGAGGGCAACAGTAGCAGCTGCTTCACTACTACCCACACCACTGCCACCAGCACCACCTTCACCACCACCAGTACCTGGTTCCCCCCACACCAGTGGACCCCGACACAATGCCTGCAACACAGGGAGACATGGCACTTTTGTGGGCTGTGGTGGAGGACAATAACAAGATTGTGGGTGCTATCCAGCAGCAGGTGGAACAGATTGAGCAACACCAGCTACAGATTGTGTTGATGCTCCATCTGCTGCTGAAACATAATGGGATCCCCATTAGCTTTTTTTTCTGCACCCCCCCACTGCTGTAGTGTTTTATCTTTTGTTTATGTTTAATAACAGGCTGAGGGAAGTCCATATTAGTTTAATGTGAAGTAGTCAGCAGGAAGTCTGCCCTTTCTCGCAAGGCTTACCCTCGGTTAAGCCTTTTAAGGTTGTTGCGGATTTTCTCGTGCTGCAGCATACTTATTTTAATAAAGAAAGTCAGTGACTAGAGCAGGGGACACTGTGGGGCCCCATTAAGTGTAAAGGTGCAACAGCGATTCACTCATGGCTTCAATACAAAATATTGCAAGCATAGTGTCTCATCTGCCTTTCCTTTACACATAATGAAGCCTCCATAGTATCCACCATTCTTTGGGTCACTGACTTTCTTAATTAAAATAAAGTATGCATAACATACTTAAAGACTTAACCGGAGGGTAGCTCCTTGCAGAGGCAAGACTCCTGTTGCTGACTGCTTCCCTTTAAAAATATATATACATACACATACAGTCATACATGCTCCTTATTGCCCTGTTATTATAAGCCAGTGCCTCAGTAATGTTTACTTTCTGTTGTGGAGTGGTTGTGGAAAAGCTGGAGTGAGCATTGCAAGTATGATGTGCTAAATTGCATGTGTGCAGTCAGTGTTGTTTCATATGTGTGTGTGTATGTGTGAGACATCAGACATTGTGCTGCTTCTTGCAAATGTATATTGCAGTGTTTATGGTATAAAGAATAGCAAGCAGAATAATGTATATTTTATTGTCACCATCATCATCAGCGGACTAAGTGATATGATACTTTTTCAGAGGTGTCTGACCAGAGTGCACCTTAGTCACATACTGCACACATGATTTTTAGAAGAGCATGTGTTTTTTGTGCTATGATCTCTGCAAAGTCATGTGTGCACTGTGAGTGACTGAGATGCACAGTGACCCGATACCTCTGAAAAAATATATCCCTTACTCCGCTGGTGCTGATGGTACGAATAAAATATATGTCATATATTCTTTCTCATCTTTATTCTTGAGATACTGCAGCAAGTCACACCATATATATGTTTGAACGAAGCTGGACAATGTCTGCAAACACAGGAAAGAACACTGACAGCACACATGTAGTTTAGCACAGCATACTTGCACTGCTCAGTCATGCTTATTGTGAAACACTTCAAATCATGAGTCCTGATACAAAGTAAACATTACTGAGGCTCCAGAAATATATTTTTTTTAAGTAGACATTAAAGAGATTCACCAAGTTACAGTATTGCACCCGATATATGGGTGTCTTACCTCAAGGGGACTCTTTCTTGCTCCACACGTCCTTACATAGTGCAATACTTTTCTGGCAAAAACAATCATAATTTCAGTAAACTAGGTCCTGGAGGACTTCCCATTCTGAAGAGCCACCCAAGTTCTGCCCCCGTGCTCAGCAACGTTATGACGTGATGCCAGGGAGAGAGCGGGGATGTGCTCCATTATAGTGAATGGCCGGCAGCTTTCTGAATGTTTCTTTATGTTATAATGGTCAGTTTGTAGTGAAACATGGGAACGTTTCCACTAACATTCTCCTGGAGGTTAGGTACCCATATATTGGGTGCAATACCATAACTTTAACTTGGTGAATCTCCTTAAAGCAACAGTGTAACAATCTGTTGAAACTTTTGACCTACACTTTTTTATGATATTTTACATTGCCACTTTACTTATATCCTAACTTGTATGATACTATTCTTTCCAGTATTTGAGTCTGCTTTAGTACTTTTTTCTTGTTTGAAATAATAAAAAGAGCACTCCTTTTAATATGGTGCGGACCAGGTCTTCATCAGTATTTTCCGCTGTTTTTCTCCATCAGTTGTTATATATTACTTCTGTTGTTAAATTAATAATTATGCAGCAGGCAGTGTTTTATGACCTCATAGAACAATATTTATTCAAAAACAGCTGCAAATAGTGATGAAAACCTGGTCTGAAACCATATTAAAAGTGTAACTCTCCTTTCAGACATGAGAAAAGTAGTAGAAAGCGAACAAAATGAGAGAAGAAGAGGTATCATAAAAGTTAGGAGGACACTAGTGGCTGGCAATGTAAAATACCATAAAAAAGTATAGGTCAAAATGTTCACCACATTGTTGCACTGCTGCTTTAATTTATAATTTAAGTATGACATTAAGTACTCACAATCACAACACACAAAATGCATCTGTCTTGTGTCCAGAAAATTGCCAAGTGTTGAGGAAGTGAAATGGAAGCGTTGCACCACATGCAAAGTCCCCCAGAATTTATTGCACAGTCACTCATGCATGCAGTGGTCACACAGAGTCCCCAGAATTTTTCTGCATCCCCAAAATGCATCTGTCTTGTGTCCAGAAAATTGCCAGGTGCTGAGGAAGTGAAATGGGAACATTACACCACATGCAAAGTCCCCCAGAACTTATTGTGCAGTCACTCATGCATGCAGTGGTCACACAGAGTCCCCAGAATTTTTTGCATCCCCAAAATGCATCTGTCTTGTGTCCAGAAAATTGCCAAGTGCTGAGGAAGTGAAATGGGAGCATTACACCACATGCAAAGTCCCCCAGAATTTATTGTGTAGTCACTCATGCACGCAGTGGTCACACAGAGTCCCCAGAATTTTTCTGCATCCCCAAAATGCATCTGTCTTGTGTCCAGAAAATTGCCAAGTGCTGAGGAAGTGAAATGGGAGCATTACACCACATGCAAAGTCCCCCAGAATTTATTACACAATCACTCATGTGCACAGTGATCACACAGAGTCCTCAGAATTTTTCTGCATCCCCAAAATACATCTGTCTTGTGTCCAGAAAGTTTACATACTCTGTGATGATGATGTATCCATGATGCACAGTGTCTTGACAAACCGTGTGAAGGAGGGATAACATGACATGAATCCATTCAGTGTTCCATTAGAAATGATGACTGTGAGAGAACTGTTGCTGGTCCAAAGTGTGCTGCGATTCCTGCAAATGCGATGCAGTCACCTCAACTGGATGGAAGGGTGCCCTTTGTGTGTATACTAATAGTAGCCTTGGTGAGTTGATAAATAAATACATATATATATATATTTGTATTTTATAGGTTGGGGGTTGACATATTTAGACATGTACTCATTGTATTGTTTTGTATCACAGGTCACAGATACTGTTGGTGTGCACATTCCATTGCCTGATGAGAAATGTTTGCGTTGAAATTGGAAATGGAATACTCTCAAGCCAATGAAGGTAAGTATTTTTTTTGGGGGGGGGCATACTTGCAAGTAGATCTCATTAACGGTTTCTTATTTGGTTACTTCTTCACAGATTTCATCTGCATCCTTCTCGAGTCTGGTTGGTAATGATGGCCATGGTCATCGACTGAAACAACTTCTGCGTGTTGCATGTCTGCCCTAGTGTGGGGGGGGGCTGATATTGAAGAACGTCTTTGGATAAGGCAACTATGACACAACAAAACATCTGGAAGTTTCTTAAAAAAAGAAATGAAGGACTTATTACAACTTGATTGCAGCAGTAACACATTATGTTTAAGCCATGGCTATTCCACAGGTATCTGGATTAACACAGATAGCAAGCCATCCCACTGCAATCAGCAGATCGCAACTTAATTTAGTACTAGGCTGTGTAACAAATATACCGTGTCAGTGTCCCTACATCTCAACTCAAGTTACATTTCAAAACCACATCTTGTCAAGTAATACAACCTGGGTTCAACTTTTTCAACACTGTTATGGCTGCATAGCTGCAAATTTGGAATACAGTGCATGATATGTTGCAGAAATATTTTTTGTGACATACACACGTCACTTAGTTTATGAATCCTTAGTCGGATTTGTTGCACTCTTACGAAAAAAAAAAGGAACAGATGAAATCAAATATATATACTTACCAGTATGGACTGGAAATGGATATTCCATATGTTCCTGTAGACAGTACTGCTGCTCTACCATTGATGCCGACTTTCAGCAGAGAGTCATTTGTTGTTAACCTGTGAAAAAAACAAGATAAGTTTACCATTTGTGTTTGACCATTGCAGCTCAGAAAAGCAACAGAAAACAAAACACACAGCTAAAGGAAGTTGAATAGCAAAAAAACATTAGTACACATACTCACTTTATAGTTTTAATAGTAACAAGCCTTGTGCCTGTGGCTGATGGATGCAGTCTCCTGTTCGACTCCCTCTGCCTTGGCATGGCAATGTAATGGGAAAAACATTGTCAGAATGACACTGGTGGTGGGTGCTGGTGGTCATAGCTGTGGCACATGATGACATTCCCTCTGACATCTTCCTGTATCTGGTGGTGGTGGCAGTGGCTAACAGTAGTCTTATTGTGGTGGTTCAGGGGGGCACAGAAAGTCATTCCCTCTGGTGGCAGTGGCTAACAGTGGTCTTATGGTGGTGGTTCAGGGGCCAGGATATATTGTGCTCTCTGTTACAAATGTGACATGACATATGGAATTTAAGTCACTCTAAGTGGGACACTCATTTAACTTTATGAAAAAGAAAACATGTATCATATAACAAATGTGGCAGCCTTTTAACAACTTCAGCTAAAACCTGCCAACATTAACCTCATCACCATCCTCATAAAGAAAGCTTCCCTCACAGTCATCTATGTCTGAAGTCTGACCACTGGGAAATTCTTTCTCCATTGTGTCATCTACATCAGTGGTAGGCCGTTTCATGCTGCCACTGCCAGTGCCAACAGGATGGTCCATTTCTACATCACCAAAACCATGACTAGGCTGGGGTATGAATACTGAGGTTGCAGTCTGAGCTGGTATGTGCCTCTCATTCATTTTTATCAATGTTAGCAAACTGACATTTGCAGGAGAGAGGTTTGTATGATGATCCTGAACTATTGCACCTGCTGAGCTGAATACCCTCTCGACACTTACACTGGAGGGTGGGCATGTCAGGTACTTCAGTGCCACTGCAGTCAGTTCTGGCCATTCATTGACCTTTCCAATCTGGTGTAAAAGAGGATCATTGGTTATTGACAGATGCCTGTTTTCAGACAAATATGACAACCATTCTCTGTGCTGCACTAAGTCCAGTGCTTTATGCATCATCCTGTTCTCTGGAATCACTTATGTCACAAATTCCCACCTGGGACAAAGTCTTCCAAAGTGGATTAACGCCAACCGCTTTGGATCACAGACCACCTGGAAATGCAGTTCCCTTCCCCTTACAGGATATGCTTGATACTCCTCCAGGTTCACCTTCAGCCTGATTATGCTGCTGAAGTTTGCTGACCTTGGCATGTGACTTCCGTGCCCCGTGAACCAAGCACACCAGTTGCCCACTGACATTTTTTTACCTGTTCAGGCCCTCGCTCCAGTACTGAGGCAATTCCACGTTTGTATTGTGGGTCCAGTATTGTTGCTATTGCAAAGTTGTCACTACACTGAATGCTCAAGATGTGATGATTCTGGTTGAATACTGTCAGCATGTGTTTCAGAAACATACTGCTAGCACTGTCTCTGGCAACATCAAGGCTATGCAGTACATTCACCAATGTCTGCCTCAGCACCCGCAGCAGTGGAATTGATGGGCTAATGGAGGCAGACTCTCCACTCACTGCCTGTGTGACATGTTCAAAAGGGTGCAAAATTGTTATTACAGAGTCCATGAGGCGCCACTGTTCAGTCGTCATAGACATGGAGGCCCCAGAACTGTCACGGCTAGTGTGCATGACAAGATATTCTGAGATGGCTTTGTATTGTTCATACAACTTCTCTGCCATGTATAAAGTGGAGTTCCACTGGGTGACAACTTCCAGCTTCAAGAGGTGCTGAGGGAGGCTGTTTTGGATCTGCAACTGCCAAAGTTGGTCACGGGCCTTTGCAGATTGTGAAAAGTGAGAACAGATACAGCGTGCAACTGTCAGCATTTCCTTTACATCAGGGTACTGCAGAAGCACCTGCACCACAAGATTTAAACAGTGGGCCATGCGTGGAACATGAACAAAGCCACCATTTGTGATGCATTTCACCACATTTGACCCATTGTCACTTGCTATGAACCCAGCTCTCAGGGACAGGGGGTTCAGCCACTTGTCAATTTCCATCAGTACCAAGTCCAACATGTTTTCACCAGTGTGTGAACAGGTCACATTGTGCATAGCAATTGTTGCATGCTGTTGAATTCCTGAAAGATTGCTACCACAACACTCCACCTTACTGCACTGATTATTCACTCTACCAACAGCACAAACAACACCCGGCATCTGTGCCCAATGTGTAGTTATACACAAATATGAACTCCCCGCTGTTTTGGCACTTGTTCACATATCCATACTTAAATGGATGAATGGAGAGGAGGAATGTTGAAGGGCATGTCTTACATAGTCGGACACAGTACAGTACAACTCAGGGACAGCACGGGTGGAAAAGTATGTCCTGGATTGGACCCTTCATTTTGGACAGGCATGTGCAGCAACCCTCTGGAACCCAGAATTCTCCACAAAGGAGAAAGGCAAAATATCAATTGCCAGTATTTCAGCTACAGCAGCATTAAGTTCACGTGACACTATATGATTGGGTGTTTACTTCAGCTTATGCTCAAAAACACTCTGTAACATGGGCCGACTCAAAGGTTTTACATGGGGTGTGATGACAAATGGTTATACTCTGTGAATGGCAGGGGGTGGAGTGTGAATGTTTGATGAAGACTGTTGCACAGGTGATGATGACAAACCCACAAATGCAGTTATTTTGCCAGATTTACCAACCGGAGTTGGGGCACCACTTGCACTAGACATACTGCATTCACCACCACCACCACCACCACCAAAACTGATACTCTCACCAGCCCTGGACAACATTTCAAAATCATTTTGCTCCTCCACCTAATCATGCCTGTAGTAATCCTCTGCTCTTATTTCATCATTACTGCACACATTTAATTTCCTACTTGATTTAACAGTCATGGGAGGGGGAATAACATGCTTGTTATGGTTGATGACTAGGGTGAATGCCCCACTGTGGTATTAGCTGCCATCTTGTGCTGGGTCCACAGTGCCATGTGCCTGTTCTTAAGATGTGTATGCTGTCGTCCTGTGCCCAGATGGCTCCCCTTTTTACCTCGACTCACACGTGCATGGCAAACCTGGCAGATTGCAACTGACTCATCATTTGCATCTTGCACAAAAAAATCCCAAACAAAGCTTGTGATGCTCTAGTTTTAACATGTCCCTGATGCTGCTTATTGGACTCTGTCTTTTTAAGCCATGAAGTGGGGGGTGTGCTACGTGATTTTTCGGGCAGGACACACTTGGACTGCAGAGACCACCATGACTACCTATCATTATTACTGGGTCATCATCGTCCTCATCACCATCAACTGAAACTGGTAAATCACAGCTTTTTATTGGGGAGGGGTGATTAATGCAAACAGACCCAGACACAGCCACCTTGAATTTCTTTTTCTCCAGTTCCCAACTGGGGTCACTTACAACATCATCGTATTTATCAACATCACCCACATCCACATCTTCTGCTTGGATGCTGACATGTGGACTGCATGTTGCAACCACAGCAACATCATCATCATCAGATTCATCATCATCAACACCACTATCACCTGATATTTTTTCACCACACTGTGAATCACTGCATGGCACATGTACCAAGATGGTGGTCACACTGGACCAGGCACTGTGAACTTACCCTGAACCTACCCTGTTCTATCGTTTTATCATTTTCATTGCTTTTTGATTTTGTATTTTTAGAGGTTTGAACTTTTTTGCCTCACCTTTCGATTCAACTGTTTGCTGCCGGTCATTTGCTGGCGTTTTGCTGGCGCACTGTGCATAATGTACATCTGAGTTTTGGCTCCAGTTTGGTCCTGACTCGTCTGCCCGTGTTTCTGTGTGCTGGTGCGGGCTGTGGAGGTGGGGGGTTCGGTGCCCCGCTGCCTGGTTTGGTGCCTCTTGGATGTTCTGGCTTGGTACTTTTTCTGTTGCCTCTCCCGGTGTTTGGATTCCTTGATGCGCTAGATTTGCAAGAAGCGCACAACTGAAAGAACTGGTATCACTATCCTGGAGTATCGTGAGTGGTGGGACCTGTTTTATTAAAATTGGTATCCTTCTTTTTTGGATTTAATCAGTCTCAACCTGATTGTTGCTGCAGCACCACCATTGGGATTATACCAGAGCAATTTGTACTGAGCTCGGGGTAACAGGGCCAGTGTGCTGTGCTGGGTGAGGGAGGCCCTAACCCCCCCGTGCCAGGGTGATTCCTGGTCATGCTGCCCGGGACCAAGTGGGAACCACTTCATATGCCTCTGGGGAGCTGGAGACATTCTTTTGGGTGCTCCTAAGTGATCCTGGGATCGGTCCTGTCAGTCTGGCCTCAGGGTGCCTGTAGCTGCTGGTCTTGGGTGGTGTGTGCAGGGCCTGATTAGGTATGTTGGGGATGAGGGGGGTCTCCATTCTTTGTTTTGACATATGCAAACTCCTGGCCTCTGCTTAGGGTCCCCTTGCTCCTTCTCCCATTAATTCGTCTTGAGACTGTATGCACTGTCTTCAGATTCATGGTTTTTGGAGTATGATGGAGCAGCTATAAACTTTTTTCTGGATTGTTGGTGTGACATTAGATCTCCGCTGGATCTTTTACCCCAACTCTGTGAGGGAGAGTGTGTTTGAGCAGTGAGAGTGCCTTAACATTTTTGTTTGTTTGGATCCTGCTTAATTTTTATTTCATTACTGCTGGCAGTGAGAGGGCCAAATACTGGATGAAAGACCATTTACATTTTTGCATTTGAGTACTTTTTATAGTCCTGCTGGTAGTGAGAGGACCATCAGGACTTGGACTATTTATTTTCTTTCATATATTATTATTTTTTTTTTTGATTTTATTATTTTGTTTTTATTTTATAAACTATTATGTTTATGTCTGTGTAGTATAATTTTCTCCTCCTCAGAGCCATGAGAGGGTTTTTGTGGTGGGGAAGTCTTTTATTTGTGTTTGATGTTTGTTTATTTTTGGGTTAGGATTTTTGAATTATTTATGTAAGTGAGAAAGGTGTGATTTGGATGGGTTTTTTAGCCTAAAGTCCTATTGAGTATATTGTAATTTAGGGTAGTTACTTATGAGAAAATTAGGACCTTATCCACCCAACATGGGTAGCAGAGCTTGGTCTGCAGCTGCCTCTTTGCAGTGGAACAAACTACCGGCTGAACTCCGTTCCATTGACACACACTCCAGTTTCAAGTCCCACCTTAAAGTCTGGTTCCTGGCAAACTCATCCTGCTGCTGCTCCCTGGGGTTTGACACCAACCCACAATAGTCAACTCCCCAGCCCAGGGATTACCCACCTACCCACACTAGTCAACCCCCCTGCCTACAACTGTTATATCATATTTTTCACAGTAATATTTGACTTCCTTGCCTGTACATATTGCATATATATATATTTTTTTTACTGAGTATTCTGTGTATTACTTGCTCACTGGATGATGCAGTCACACACTGTACACTGTGCCTATGATTTGTTTGTTTTGTACCAAATCTCCTCATGTCCGATATTGGAACATTGTATTCACTGTTCTCAAATGGACCTATGCATCAAACCTGTATATTGTTCTTACTATTGTTGCTTGTATCAAATCTGTTTCATGTGTATTACTTTTACCTTGTACTCCACTGTCACCCTGCACCATGTGTTATGGCCCGGGTTGTGCCTGATCAAAGTCATAAATAAATAAATAAAATTATTGTGGTGTTTGGTTCTAGCTGTAGTTTGCTTGTGGTATGTACCTGTTAGCTCCCAAGGTCATGCGTTATTTGTCCTCCTCTCTCCATGCCCTCTGCCCGTTCTCCCCCCACCACCACCATTTTCTAGCTACCAGTGCTGTTGGGCGCTTGGCATTGCACATAGGAGGGATGGGAGCAGGCATGGTGGGGTGCACAGACATTGGAGAGCAAAGGAATGGTCCTCTCATATAGGGTTGGTTAGGTCCAGAAGACACCCTGGGGCAAAATGGAGCCTGGAATGTGGTGATCCATCTCTAGTCCCCATACCCAAGGGCACCATCTTTTTTGATGGGCAAGTGGCCAGGATGGCCCAGGAACCCCATTCAACCTGGGTGGTGTTATGCAATGCCAGATCTGTTAAGAACAAGTCTGCTGTTATTGCCGACTTTGTTGGAACAGCTGATCTGACTTGCATCACCGAGACCTGGCTGGATGAAAATGCTGGTCCCATTTTAGAGGCAGCAATTCCAGTTGGGTACTCAGTGATACACCACCTGAGATTGGACCATGGGGGGGTAGTGGTCTGTTTTAAGACTGAGTTAGGCCTCACGGGTGTACCAGTACAGGAAGCAGAATCCTTTGTGTTTACTGTGGTAGCTGGTGTGGGCTGCAGGATAGCTTTCGTCTATCGACCACCTGGGGACAAAAAGCAATTCCTGTAGGAAGTGGCAGACTTCGCCACTGACATGGCATTGGAGTCACCCAGACTGATGGTTCCTGGTGACTTCAATGCCTGGATCAATGACAAACTCTCGCCTTTTGGTCAACACTTCCTCCAGCTGATGACATTGCTGGGCTTCACACAGATTGTTTCTTCAGCTACCCATAATCATGGTCATTGGTCACTCTCTGGATCTGGTTTTCCTCCTGGGGATTGAGGCATCTGATTTGGGGGTGGAACCTGTCAGTTGGTCTGATCACTACACCATGAGGTTCAACTTTTGTGCCCCCTTTGTAGGTCTGCCTCTGTGGAGATGGTCAGTTACTGCCCTTTATGGGATACAGGCCCTGAAGCCCTGGAGGTGGTGATTGACCCCTCGGAGTTTCCTGTTGCCAGCTTGAGTCCAGAGTCAATGGTTCTGACCTATAATCAGGTCATTTCCTTGGCTCTAGACTTGATAGCTCCTGTCCTTGTGCGTCCCCTCCCACTCCACCCTCGGGCCCCTTGGTTTGATGGGTCCTTGAGGGAGTTGCGACATGTGGGACGAAAGTTAGAATGTCACTGGTGGAAATCTGCTCTGGAGGTCAACTGCCTTAGTTTGTAGAGCTTTACCAGCTCTACCAATCAGTGATCTCCCATAAGAAGGCAGAGTTCCTGTCCAGGGAGATTGCTGTCACTCAGAATTTACCAGCCCAGCTCTTCTGAACTGTGGATGGGTTGTGCAACACAGCCTGTCTGCAGATCCATCAAGCTTTTTCACAAAAATAGTGTGATGAGATTGCTCAATTCTTTGTGAATAAGGTTGCCGACATCAGATCAGAGATCCACTTGACCTGCTCTATGGGGGACACTGTTAGTTGGCGTTCGGTCATGATACCTCATTCTTCCTGGAGTACCTTTGACCTGGCGAAGTTTGAAGATATTATTCGGATTGTCCAGGGGATGCGCCCTATGTGCTGTAGTTTAGATCCGGGCCCAACTTCCCTGATTTTGGGTTGTTATGAGATCATTGACCCATTTCTGGCTCACATTATCTGGTGCACCCTGGAATCGGGTGAGTTTCCAAGCTTCCTGAAGGAGGTGGTGGTGACACCCCTTCTGAAGAAAGCTTCACTGGACCCAGATATTTTTGCTAACTACAGACCAATCTTGAACCTTCCCTTTATAGGAAAGGTTATAGAGGAAGTAGTGGCAACCCAACTGGAGAACCATTTGACCATCCATAATATCTACAAACCTTTCCAGTCAGGTTTTCATAAGAGGCACAGTGCTGAGACTGCTGTGGTTCAGGTGCTCAATGATCTTCTGATGGCGAGAGATTGGAGAAACCATTCCATTGTGGTTCTCCTTGATCTCTCTTCAGCCTTTGGCACTGCAGATCATGGGGTTTTGCTCGAGTGCCTGAGGTCCATCTGTGGCTTGTCAAGCACAGTGCTCAGATGGTTTACATCATTCCTACCTGGTAGAGTGCAGAGAGTTGTGTCAGGAATTTTTTCTTCTGCCCCTTTCTCTCTCTGCCTTGTGGGGTTTCTCAGGGCTCAGGGCTATCCCCTATGTTGTTTGCAATGTACATGCTACCCCTCGGAGACATTGTAAGACGGTATGGGCTGAGGTTTCACTGCTATGCTGATGATATCCAGCTCTACCTGTCTTTAGCTCCCGACCAGGTTAATGCTCTCTCAGTATTTAATAACTGCCTCACTGAAATCCATGACTGGATGAATTTGAGCTGGTTAAAGTTGAATGCAGGAAAGACTGAAGTTATGGTTGTGGACCCAGGCCACAGGATAGAGGGGTTGAGGACTGATCAGCACTCTGGTTTATTTCTGGGGGATGATCAGATCCTTACCTCAGAACAGGTGCATAACCTGGGAGTGGTACTTGACGATGGGCTGACCCTTCATTATCAGGTGTCGGCAGTCAACAAGTCAGCTTTTTACCATCTTAGGAACATTGCCAGGGTGAAACACCTCATTCCATCTAGCGATTTGCCTGTGTTGGTCCATGCCTTCATGACCTCCTACCTTGACTACTGCAACTCCCTTTGCTTAGGGCTTCCTGGGGTTCATATCCACCACTTGCAGCTAGTGCAGAATGCTTCAGCTCGATTGTTGACAGGGGTGTCTAGAAGGTCACATATTACCCCTGTGTTGTGCAACCTGTACTGGCTACTGATTCAGCGGTGGATCACCTTTAAGGTAGGTCTATTGACCTACAAAGCCCTACACGGACTTGGTCCCGAATACTTGAAAGAGCTTCTGATTCCTTACAACCCTGTGTGACAGCTCCGTTCAGCTGGCGAAGGGGTTGCTGGAGGTTCTGAGGGTTACCTTGAAATCTTCTGGGGCCTGCACTTTTATGTTTATGACCCCAACCCTCTGGAATTCTCTGCCCTGTCAGCTTCGGGAATGTATGACCGTAGGGAGCTTTAAGCAGGAACTTAAGACCTACCTGTGGAGACAAGCATTTTATAAAATGATATGATTTTAATGGTTTATTTTAACTGTATTTCTTTGGGATTGTATTGTTAAGATTGTACAGTGCCTTGGTACCTGAAAGGCGCTTAATAAATAACGTTTTATTATTTTTATTTATTATTATTATTTAAATGCATGACCTGAACTGCAGTGGAGGAAATGCCACATTGTATGCTATCGTTGACATGATGATCAGAATCCTCATGTTCAGTTACTGGGATGTTACTGGGAAGCAAGATATCATCTACACTGCCACTCACTAGCACTGCTTCTCACTCCACTAAATTTTTGGACATGGTAAACTGGTCAGAAGTGGAACTTGAGGCAGCAATACTGATACCGCCACCAGCAACTGCACTAACACCACCGGCTGGGACAACATCATCTCCTCCAACTATGAGTGAAGCTACTGATTGGGCTATAAAACACATTGCAGGAGAAATACCTCTCCTCACATCAGCAGTGCACTTCTGTGTCTGCATACTACCATGCCCACAGATAATCTTACCACTGGCAGCAGTGCCATGGTGAGAAACAGCTTTGCTTGCACATCTGTTTGCAGGCATTTTGAGGGATCAACAACAACATTCTAAACAAATTTAGATTTTGGAATGTTCACTCTGGGTGGGGGGATGCTGGATGTGAAGCCAAAAAAACAACTGTGGCTTCAGCAACAGATATAGACACAAAGTCACAAGTTCAACAACACCTTAACTAACCAGTGGTGTTGAAGTCACAAACAATCCAATCTGGAAAATAATTCCTTTTACCGGGGCACTGACTGCAGATTTTTACAGCACTGCAAGCAGCAAAACAAAGAAAAGGTACCACAATGGCGGTACAAAATCATGCAGCTGCAGTGGATAGCAGGATCACACTGCTGCACCTGCAATTACACTGTGGCACAATAAAAGGTGTATTATTTGATGTCACACACCACACACACACACAATTTGTTTACAAGTAATGCGTAGCAACTTGAAAACTTCAGTAATATACCACATATTTTAAACAACCTGAAATTTGAACTGCTGCACCAGATCCACACAACACACAATCAGCAAAAAAATTTCAACAATTACTGACAATATTACTGTGTGTACATTAACACAGTCAGTTACATAACAAAAATATAACCAAAAAACAAAGAACTCCCTATTTCTCCAACTTCACTCTACCTACACCACAGATACACCCATCCCCCCAAAGCACACTTTCAATGTCTCTTACTACACAGACTCAATGTTGTACATTAACATTCAAAATCCACACACAAACAATAAACGCTCGATGATATGGGCACGGGAGTGTTTCCTATAATCGATGAACTAAAGTTTGAGCAAAACAAATTACTCAAAAAGGCTTTTTTAACAGCTTTTAGAAGGTTTGAATCACAGAGAGCTCTCAGAGCAGACTGTCTCCTACAGCTTCCTACACACACTACCCCGAACTGAGGTTGTGCAGAACAATATAAAGCCCATGTGACCTAAAATCCCATGAATCACTACAAAATTCACCTTTGGAGCTTAAAAACAAGGTGAAGTGAGGTGAACTACATTGTTCTCAAGGCACTTCACCTTTAAAATTGGTGGAGTAATGGTCTGAGAAGGCAGAGTAACGTAAAATCATTGTTTTCAATGGACTTTGCGTTACCCATCATAATGTGAATTACTCCGCCTCGTGTTGCAGAGTACTCCATGAATTCATCTTCACTCCACGAATCACTTTGCAGAGCTAATTGAGCCCACTTCACCCACCACTACACCTGGTGAGTGATGCAATATTTACCAGGTACAGTACACCTAAGCAATTGCTGAGTCCAAACCTAAGCTGTCTGCATTTTTTATTTTTGTCCTACACATTCTCTCAGGTGCACATAAAGAGCTGCTAATGACTAATGAGTTGGCTGACTCACACATTTTATCACACATTTGTAAAAGTCATCCAGGTCTGAAACCTCTATGTCCCTTGTCAACCAGATCATGAGGCAGAGAGGGAAATAAAATCCTCATGTATATATTTGTATTTTATACAGTGCCCACAAGGAAGGCTTTGACATAGCGGCACTGCTTTTTACCAATGCTCCCGACCCTATCCATTGGGCCTTAGTGAGAGCTTCATCTCCTAGCCCATGGCACACAAAGCATCTTTCTTAAGTACATAAACACATTTTGTTAAAAGAATTAAAATTCAGCACAATAACTCTGCAGCATAGCATCTCATTTCTAATGTATTATGTCACTATAGCTAACTATATACTGTAGAAATGCCAATCCCCTTCCAGTATACAATATACCTTCCATGCCCTCCAAAACGTATTTGGCACAGATTGGTATTAAAATTCTATAACACACACAGACCTAAATATCAGCTCTTAACGATGGCTGAGTTAGACTAGCTCACCTACCATGGCTGCACACTCACAATTTACAGCAGAAGCTACATCTTCCATTCAAAGAAATACGGTACAATTTTTACATGAAACCTCACCCTCCCCCATTCCCAATTAGGACTATTCAAGAAGGACTCCATAGCTGGAGTGAAGAAGGAGCACTGGCACTTTTGAAAAATATATATGGCAATATAGCTTTACATGCACCAAAATCCGGTGCACTGCAGAATGCTGATAGCTACTTAAACTGCATAGCCAGCATGTGTGCACTGCCACTGGAGTAAAATACCCCCCAGCATGGGGATGCAGTTTTAAATGTCCCAAAACCCAGTTTACCAAATAGTTATTCAAAACAGATTTACAGATCCAATCCAACTTGTACTGTGGGCTAAAATACACCCAGAAGTTGACTGGCCCACCAGGATACCTTTAAATTTCCATGTGGGTCTCCTTCAGTTGGGTATTTGCCCACCTTCTCAGACTCCGAAAATCTTTGCATATATAATCTATTTTCTAATTATGTAAGATGCAAACACAGAACCTGTGTAAGGCAACCAAAGTGACATGCCCCTCAGACTCCACTGGCATAACGGCCTGGGAATGGGTCCTGCCATGAATAAAATATCACTATTTTGCATGATGAACCTCTTTAAATCCCCCCATTACATAATGCAGCAACTTTAAATGTGCTAACACATAATATACCAATACCACCATAAATCACAGTCTGTCATGTATGTCAAAAGGAAACTCTAACAGAAGTAAACTGCAAAAAGTAGTTGCAATTCCCAAAGCATAATATGAGTACTGAAATGGAGACGCAGATTAATTTCTGGCTTAATAAAGTACATACATTCAAACAAAAGAAAAGGCTGCCCAAATTCTATCTCCCCAATGAGAAGATAATGTTTGGGAACTGGCAGACAGTGTGATACAGGCATGGCATCAGCCAGGGTAATTTTGAGATAGTAGCTGGTGCATTGATTATAAACCACAGTATCTGTACTTGGATTGGGCACAGAGAAATGTACCAGCTGCTTAATAAACCAGCCACTGCTATAAAATTATTCTGACAATAATGCCATGCCTGTACCACACTGTCTGCCACTCCTCAAAATATATGATGGATGTAGGTATGCAGTAAGAAATTATGACATTTAATTACCTCATCCTATATAAACAAGTAATGTCATGGCACAGATAGGTACAGGTTCTTTTTATATTGACCTTCTGTACTATGAAACACAGGTTTCACTGACTTGGGAGGGATGGTAAAACCAGAAGCCAAGAACATTGCCTACTCAGTGAAACTTTTTTTTATAGTGCAGCATGATCTGTATGTTAATACATAGATATTGTTTATTATTGTGAATTTATCACCCACCCAAGTTACACGCCACTTGCACTTACCTTAGTAAAAAAAGAATCTCCTCTGTCCTCTCTGACCCTGTGCTGGCTCCTCCTCAGTCCTGATTCCTGGCTGCTGCTGTTAAAATCAGTTTGGCTCTGGCTGTCGGCTGCTGGCAGAAGCTGCTATGCTTCAGTCAAAAATTGATTAGCTTTTTTGTGAATTTGTGTAAAATAAATTTATACTCTTTTAGGCAGCTCTTGTCTAGCCTCTAGGGCTGCTGGTGGACTGGTGTTTGTGGTGGCTGGCTGTTCTACTGTTGTTCTTCATCTCTGTTCTTTAGCATAGTGGTTGGCACACTCAGTCAGCTCAGCTGATCCTGATCAGTGGCTCTCTGTCATCTTTCTTCCAGCGGCCGCAAGTTGAATTTCCTCTCCAGCACTCTGGAACTTTCCTCAACTGTCTGGTGTCCAAGAGCACTGGAGGGAGACTCCATATCCCACAAGTGGGACCTGAGGGGGGACCAGATAACATCAGGCTGTGAGAACAGATGTTAAAAAAATCACAGACAGACTGGTTTGTTTGGTGAGTGCACCCAGTCGACTAAGGTGCACTCATGATGTCAGTTGGCATGCACAGGAAACATGGTCGGTGAAAAAGAAAAGAGGCACACAATCCACCTCTGAATATTGGTATGATGGCTTCCACTGAATCAAAAAATGGAAGGGGTGACCAGACCTCTGAATACTGGTGTAATGACATCCACCAAATTGGCAAATGGAAGGGGTGAATTGGAATATTGGGACCTGAGTAACAAATTCGGAAGTTCAAAATTGGGACAGTTGAGAGGTACTGTATGAGGATATGGTGCCTCTGATGCCCTTACCTTTGTTGACTATGCCCT
The DNA here is from genome assembly GCA_016271365.2 of Neoceratodus forsteri. NCBI lineage: Eukaryota > Metazoa > Chordata > Ceratodontiformes > Ceratodontidae > Neoceratodus > Neoceratodus forsteri. The sequence goes on along the minus strand of CM028129.1, from coordinate 1,077,763,638 downwards.
TTGAAAGAATAGCTATGGTCATAGCAGGCTCATTAGAGAAGAGCTTTCAGGGGAATCACTTCATACTAGTTGTATGTGACTATGCCACCAAATACCCAGAGGACATACCCTTACATACAATCACCACCCCAAAAGTAAGCATGGAGTTGATAAAACTATTCAGCAGACTAGGCATCCCAAAAGTTATCCTGACTGATCAGGGAAGCAGTTTTAATGCTACATTGTTAGAAGAATTGTACCACCTATTGAGAGTAGTAGTAGTAGTCCAGACGTCCCCCTACCATCCCCAAGCAGATGGGCTACTGGAAAGGTTTAACCAAACCCTGAAATGAATACTGAGAAAGTTTGTCCATAATGAAGGAAAGGACTGGAATAGGTATTTGCCTTTCCTGCTGTTTGTGCATTCCAGTCCCTGTGGGCATCTGAGCAATGGCAGTATGTTGGCTCAGGTAACACCTTCTTACTACTAGCCTGGTAAGTACAGATAGGTGGCAGCCTGTAGTAGGCCCTGTCCACTGTGCAGAGTAGTAGAGGTTCCTGCTGGGAACAGAATGTATCTGTGCAGCAGAAGTGCTGGTAGATTGGGAGTGGAAAGGGAATACCAAAAGGAAGGGGTCATAATGGAGAAAAGATGGCACCCTTGGAAAAGGGAAACCTCCCACCCAAGTGACATGATACCAGATGATAACAGTCCGTGGTAGCATACTTTAATTCTCAGTGGCCCTTTGCTATATTTCTAGATGATGTTAATAGAGAATAAAATGTTTTGGTTTCTCCCATATTTGCAAGTGTGGGTTTAAACTCATTGAGTCATACCCAGGTAAAAGCAAGTAAAGAACAATGGTAAAGTAAAATCCTCAGGTTAAAGGAGAAATAAACTCAATATTTGCAAAACATATGCTATGCAGTGTTTTGATTTATATGTGTACCTCTAGTAATGCCTTCCCTTTATTTGCTGAAAGGAGTTTTCTCTAAATTTGCTTGCTGGTTTTATGGCCCCTAAGGATCTCCATATTAGCATTTCTAATGGTCTTTCTTGTTCCTCCTGTCCCATGTGACTTTGATGCACACAGGACCATTGATTCACAGAGTAATAACTGCTGCAGCAGCAGCATCTACTGTAAGGGGCCTGGTATTTTGGCTTCAACTAAATAACTTTGTCTGATCTAAACTTTCTGTTTTCTAGGTTTGTTTTAGGTTTAGTCAACAGAAGTGAATGTTTTGTTTTTAAAGCCATTCATTTTATCAAACTACACACAATCATTAAGAAAGCACACAAATCACCCAAAGTCACAAATGATATAATTAGTGAAGTCTCGAGATATTTCCTTACAGAATATCCCACCCAATTACCCCTCAGGCATTTTCCATGAGTAAATGTAACCTTCATTGAAGCTCCCCTGGACAAGGAGAGTTAATTAACATTACAGCTCTACTACTGTAAATTTGAGGGGAAAAAAACGCTCTTACTGAAACAATAGTCAGGACACATCACTGTCACATGAGACAGGAGGCGCTGTAGGAACAAGAAGAACCATTAGAAATGCTAATATGGAGATCCACAGGGGCCATAAAACCAGCAATCAAATTTAGAAAAATCTCCTTTCAGCAGGTAAAGGGAAGGACTTAGTAGGAGTACGCTTACAAATCAAAACACTCTGCACAGTATATTGTTTTGTAACTGTTGACTTTAGTTCTGCTTTAAGGTACTGTAGGTATTTATGTAAAACACCTTGCGTCGTCTAATGCTTTACTGAGTACAGTATGGTAGAAGGGTGTTCTATGCTATTACCAGGAGAGGACATAGGATCCTGGCATAGAGCTTCTGTAGAAGGTGGGTGGAAACTCCCATTGCTCCATTATGCCTGAGTGTATGAAAACCTGTTAACTAAATAGTCACTGGTTTTGTCCTGAATGGGTGTGTGTGTGGTAGGGCTGGTCATGCTACCTTGGAATTAGAGGGACTCTACTCTAATTTCTTTTTTTAAAGACTGTTGCAACAGCATTCTAACTATTCTATACTGTACTATCATCTCCCTGTTCTGTCAGGATGGCCACCTACAGAACCCCCCCCCTTTTTTTTTCTTCATTACTGTGTTTCCTTTTCGAGTCCCTCTAAAATGCATCCTACATGGCTCAAAGTGACCAAGCAAAGAAACAGCTAGCTAGCACAGTTCCATTTGCCAACATAAAATATATACCCATTGTTAAATATTTGCACATTTTAAATATGAGCCATTTTTCTGCTGCACTGCTGTCATGCAGCACATAACATATCTTTGATTGTCTAAGTACATTGAAAATGGTATATACTTTATAGTGGTTTGGTGTCTGAGAATGCCAGATTTAGTATGTAGTAAATTAAAAATTTCCCTCGATAGGGAAAAGGCTGAAGGAGGATATAAAAAGCCCTTTTTTCAGGCTGCTGAGAAAATGGATGCTTTTTCTTCTCCTTTTATGGTGGATGTATTTGTTTTATTTTAAATTCATGATGGCACCTGATTTAAACAGCTTTGGTTTTTCAGACTGCCTGGAGCCAGTTGCAAATAGACTTGGTTTTTCAAACTGCCAGGAGCCAGTTGCAAACAGTCTTGTTTCTTAAGTCTGCCCAGAGCCTGGAAGAGGGAAGGACATGCAGTGTTCATGTTCTCAAAGCAGTCTGAAGCACAGATGAGAAAATGTTCTCTGTAATGTTGTGTGATCCTGACTGCTGAATCCTGACAAATGCTGTGTAATGATTTATTTATTTTATTTCCTTGTGTTTTTTTTTAACCTTGTTGAAATAAAATGCAGCAAGTGTGTTGTACATTATATGAAGTGAATCAGTGTCTATTGTTTACACCCACACCTTGGGACAGTGATAGAGAAAAAAACAGTGATACAAAGTAAGTCCCTGTGCATATGCGGTTTGTATTTTGGGGACTTTGTTTTTTCAGTCACCCATATGTACATATATATATATATATATATATATATACGATATATATACATATTCATGGCAAAAAACTCCATTTAGTGCAACAGTCAGTGGTTGGTACATAGTATCACTAAGGCCTCCATTGCCTAACAGTGTGAAGTTGTGTATACCTGAAATCAACCACACATACTATACATGTACAATTCCTTATTTTTTTCTGTGATTCTATACTTGGGGAACAGTTCCAAGTGTGGTGTGATGTGGTACATTGCTAGGTAAGGCCATGCAACTCGTAAGTGTGGTACGTTATGTGCACCCGCAATCAGGGATTTGTACTTTTGGTGTACATGGCCTCAGTTTTGCTGTGAATCTCCACTGAGCATGCAGTATCTGGTCAGGTGGGTGGGGATGTGTTGTACTACATTTAGACAGTTGTATTTTATTTCTGTCACCTGCTGCTGGTTGTCTGTGACTGGTCGTGTTGCCTTGGTCCTCCCCCCCACTTGCATGTGTGTGTGTCTGTGTGTGTGTGTGTGGTGCTGGGGGGGTGAATGTGGAGTTAGGGTTTTCAACCCTAACACTGAATTTCCTCACTTTTGTCACTGTGGAGCAACCCTAACTGATGCATTAAACAGAGTTTTTTGTGATGAATTTCCTTTCTTTTTTTTTTGAATGAGAAGTAGTAATAGTACCTGCAATGTTGTAGTGTCAGCACCAGACACACATAGCCAAATACACACATATGAAGAACACAGTAAGTCATCTAGCAGAATTGTCTGTTATGAAGAGTGAGATAACATCCACCTCAAGCATATGCCTCTTAATATTTATCTACTTTCTTTTGCTTAACATTGCTATGTCGCATACTAATTTACCTAGTTGCACTGTTACACACACTATCATTTTGCAGGCAATGCTGCTATTCTTGTGAGGCATCAACAATGTGGTACTGTCTTTCTCAGCACCACTCTTAAATATCTACATATTTTACATGATCTTCTTCTGCACCTTTACTAGACACAAATTCTCAACATGACTGATACATACTAATGTAACTCCAAAAATGTTGTTATAACACTGCAAGGTATGTAACACATCAACAATTGTGATGTGTTATCCCTTTAAACCTAAAACTGCATGCACAATGCCCTTCCTCACCAAAGTAATACATGCGCTGTCTTATACAATATATATTGAAGACAAATATCCCCACAACTTAAGAATACTGCAAGACAAAGTGTTCTTTAAAAAAATATTTATTTATACATATAGTAAAGTTATCAAAAATATTTATTAGCTCTCCAAATTAAACAAAGTCAGTCCTGACAAAAATGTGTGAAATATATAAAAATACGTGTTTATTGAAAGAAAAAAACAAACAAAAATAAAACATAGTTATTTTCAGTAATCATTCATTTATAAAGTAAATGCTATATAAAAAATATATTTCTTCAGTAGAAATAAATTTAGAAAAATATAACCATTTTATAAAAGCAGTGAAACAAAACCAAAAAAAAACTGTGTACGCTATATATACACAACCTGAAAGAGAGGTGTGTTGCTGCTTGAGGCAGCCCAACCCATAAGCTGGACATAATGTGGAGGTGCAGTAGAAGTGTAAGCTGTTGTGGCTTCCAGAGGAGATACCAGAGGAGCTGTGGAGGCTGTTTATTCTTTCTCAGGGAGGCTAGATGCCACTGGTGCAGGCTAAGTACTAGAGCTGGCCACAGTGTCACTAGCCATTGTTCCCACAGGCTCAAGCACAAGGTTGACAGTCACTTGCTGCATTATCATGAGGGACAGTAATTTGTCCTGTCCCTCACGCAGTGCAACGTTGTCTTTAATCAGACTGTCAACCTTGCACTCGAGCCTGCGGTAACAGCGGCAGTGGCCAGTGCACCGTCTTAAGCGAGGATGCCCTGTAAAGTGACAAAAAACATGTGTAAATATATGACCCTCACAACGGTGGTTGTCTACCTGTCTTGAATCTTAGAAGATTGATATCCTATAAATAATTTAAATACATGTTACTGGCCACTGTCAAGACCATCGAGGAATGTGATGTTAATCAGAACTGCTATCTTGTCAGTCCCGTTATTATATTTTTTCTACTGTGCTATACTCTTTGTAGACAAGTTCAGTGGATCTATAAAAACGGTACAAGTCCTACACTGGTGTTGTTTATCAGTTAGCCTTTGACAGTCCTCAGTAATTAAATGGTTTATTATTATCAACAACACAGTGTCATATACAATGATACTAGGTGTTCAATTGTCTAAGAACAAGTGAACTGGCACATCCACATCTATATTCTTTGTTCCCAGTTGCATGAGAATAATAGTATGTCCTGTAGAGCAACACTACTATTTCAGTTATGTGATGTTCACATAATCTTCTTTTTAATAACTGCTAGAAAAGAGTCACACATGTCATATACTTTTTCATTTTGTGTACATATTTTCATAGAAGTAAATCATCTTTTGCTGCTGTTACATTAACGCCTGAAATAATGTTAACCATTTAAAAACCAACATCTGACTGGCATTGGCAACTGCTTAATTAAATATTATCTCCACACATCATGTAAAGGAACAGAATGTCAAAATAATAAATAGTTAATATTACATGAATGTCTTCTAATTAAGTAATAAGTTGTTTTTATCTCAATATTGTACACAATACAATTCTTCTGAAAAATAAAACTTTTTCGATTGCCTGTGAACATTCTAACTTGCCTATGTAAAATTTTTATTAACACACATGCAGAGCTTCATCATATGCTGAACAAGGTTTTACACTATTTTAAAAAAAACATTATTATTATAATAGCAATAAGCTACACTCAAGACTTATGTTAATAGTCAGCTAATCACCCTCTAGTGGCATGTAGCACTCGGGCACACATTGTGCCACATTGCACCCCTAGACAAAGATTTACAGACCATGAAATAACCCTTGCTCATGCCTTATTACTTAATTCTACTTAAACCATTAGATCATTAATGCATAGACTCAGCATTGTTAAACTTTTGAATCCCGCCTAACTATAAGCAATGCAACAACATTGAAGTCATCTTTGGAATACTTACAGTAGACTATGTTGATGAGTTGCACACATCGCAACAGTTTTTACGTCATGAAAAACCCAAATGATGCATCCCAGTGTAATATTCAAAATGACAACTTGCTCTGCATTTTGCTATAATGAAACAGACTGCAGCAGTAATCTATGAAGCAAATATAAGTGGCACGTGAACATTCATATTCATGACTTTACATTATTCACTCTGTGATCTGTGTCGTATGTATAGCTGCAGACTCACCTTCCACTGTGTGTGTGTGGGGGAGGGGTGTGAACATCCACCATAAGAAAACAAAAACAATATTTACCCATTTACAGGTGACTCAACACACTGCAGAGCATTACACTGTACCCATCATGTGTGAATGGCAACTACACCATATAACATAACCATTGTACCCTCCCCGTCACAACTGATCACGCTCTTACTATATGGTAACTAGCTCTATTGCTACACTGGGCTCTACCCATTCAACTGATAAGTCGTTTTGAATTGGTTCACTATCCATTGTAGTCCAGTGGGTCTTACCATTTTGGTTGTAACCAGCTTTCTATCTATAAATACAGTTCTTCTCCCAGTACAGTCCACCCCCTCATACAATTATGGTTATGATGACATACATGCATACCACACCAGTCCAGTACACTCCGTCACCCTTGCAAACCCATTGGGATAATTATGTTAAGCTAGTCAGAGTTGGTTTAGTACAGCTGCTCTCATGGGTCATAGTAGTCTTTGCAAATCATAGATTCCCCCTACGTGCAGTAGTACCACCTTGACCACCCACACACTGAGAACCAACAATGTAATTATAACTGTAGCATCATCAGGAACAGGTCACACTCTACAGCAAGATACCTTCCAACCATCCACGAAGTGACACCATATAGTACAGCTGTATGCATAGTAAAGCAAAAAAGTGGTGCTCTGAACATGCATAACAGATTGTATAACAGAATCTCAATATATAAATGGTCCATCCACATATTGAGACTGTGTACTGCAGTAATGTTTGCATCCCCACTTACTCATCCCTTTCACAAATAGCCACACAGCTCTAAGACTACCTAGCAATCAGCAGTTGTATGGCTGCCTTAGGGGTGACATGGTCATCCATACTGTTTAAGAGAGGTTGTGGGGGGGGGTTGTGACAGTACATCTTGTGTGAACATCTTCTATTACGGTACTTATGCTCAGAACTGGTGCCAGGTTCCTCCTTCACCTGCACAGCTGGTACCGGCTCTGCTTCCCTGGCCACTAAAAAATATATATGTGAAGGATATTATACCATATACCACAATATGTAAATCTATCACAAAACATTTACTGTGAAAAACATTTTTTCATATTACTCATGGTGTTATTCAACCATGTACCACAGTTGTCTTTTTTTGTCACACCTCTGTGTTTTGGCAAATGTTGTGTTGTTTACCAGCAGGGACATCCAGCCACCAGCCCTGCTTATGGAGAGAGCAGCAAACTCACTCACATGAAGGGGGCCCATCACAACCACAGCTGATCTGCTGCAGAGGTTCCCATCCCTTGCCAATCAGATAAGTGCCATACTCCCCCTCAGTGCAATTCCACAACAGTTTTCCTGCAGAACTGTGCACGGCCATCCAGCTGCTCAGTCACACCCACCCCGTTTTCACTTATTCTCCCAATGGTAGCTTGGACGTACAATGCCGTCCATGCAGAAATGTACAGACATCCACCATACTATCTCCCCTTGGTTACGCGTGCATCAGCAGTGCCACCAGGTGTACCTAGTGGCTGGTAGAGCGCAACATAAGACCACTCCATTCATCATCAGTAGAAGAACAGTCATGGGGATACTGAATCCTAATCCTCTGCTGCCAACCCATGATGGTCCAGGCTGGTTCCCAAACCCCGGGTCTCAGTCATGGAGAGAGGTGTGGTGTCCAACATCTCCATGCTCAGTGTCACTGGGACGGGTTATGTACCACAGTTTGTAGTGTGGCTGCATACTACATGTGTAAAGAAACACCATTCAAATTGCCAAGACTGTAAAAGCCCTGTTAAGACCTGGTACCCACCACTAAAAAAGTAGAAGGATTATATTGGTATAACTTATTAGATGGTTAGTAAAGGATGTACCACAGTGCCACAACCGACTGCTAAGTTCACAAAACACATAATAAGCGGTGCAAACGGCTCCAGCACAGCAGCAGAGGTACACAATACTTCACAAATACCATAACAGTGCTGCATTCGTCCCACTGTTCCACCTCAGATACAGTTATGGTTACAATGCACACAATCAACATTGGTAGCAACTTCTTTGGAGCATTAGTGATACATTTACTGTAACAAAAGTTGAAAACAGGCACCATGGCACAATACTGACAGAGCATCACAACTCAACTTCCTTGGCACCCACAGGTCATGCCTATTGCACAATGTACTGAAATACAGTTGCTCTACTGTGGTTGGGCATACATTCATTTTTTATTTCATGTTTTTTATGATCGAGTTGCAGTAGTATACAATTGATCTTGAGATTATGGCAACATATGTTCAGGACATAACAGACTCAATATCACAATCTGCTAGATATACATGGGTTGCCCCCCCAACTTGAGTACTATATATTACTATTCTTCCCCTCTTGCATCATAATTTGAACAACAGAACATTCTCTTTTGTATATTATGTCTGGTCACATCAGTAGGTCTCACATAAGTGGGTACTATATCAATATGCAAAAACACTTGGAGTATACCAGCCAGGATCTAGATAAGATATATTGGGATGAGTACCTGTATTACTCAATTTGAAAGTGAGATGACAAAAAAATGAAATTCAGATGTGTACAAATGTCTTCTTACAGTGAATGAAGATGACATTTATTAACAAAAAATAGATAAGAATTTCATATGCCAACAATGCTCCAGATAACAATGGTGTCTAGAAAGTTACTCACCAGTTTTAGAACATAGTCTGTAAAACAAAAGTGAGATGCATTCAAGTACTGTACATCTGGTAATAAAAACTATTCCTTTTGAATCACCACTTATGTTATGAAGCACTATTCCTTGTCGTTTGGAATATTTACAAATATTTGGTGGGTACTGGTACTCATGGTAACCTTCTGAAGAGTATTTCCTAAAAAGAAGTGAGTAAAATAGTCCAGTACACACCTTACCTCACACCACACCAATTATCCATTGTAATTATTTCTATCAGTATTTTACCATCTGATTCAAAAATGATGACACTGTCAGTGTCAGACTTTTCAGCCTCCACAGCTTCTTACTGTGCTGGTACTACCTCGGGTGGGGATGGGGCTTGCCTGTGCCGATCTGTGAAAAAAGATAATAAGTAGATTCATTAAGTATTTCATTTCAATGTTTACTCATTTCGCAACACTTTGTCTAAGCAATCAACACGTTTCAGGTACCTGACATTGTCCTTAACCAGCTACTGCAGAGTCATTGCAGATGCATATAAAATCAGAATTAGTGCAAATAAATATTTGATAAATGGAAGGTAAGAAACTGACTCAGTACACAATACTTAGTACTTGTATTGTATGCCACGTGAAATACAACTCTTCTTCAATGAAATTGATACTGCATAGTAACTCCCCCACTATTATGTTACAATAAGCAATACATATGTAATAGCAGAAGTACATAATAAGACTTCCAGTCTTGAGAACACATTGAAGAATGCAATTTGTATGTTACACCATTTCCCGCCCTACACCAAACATATACAAAAACAGCTAAATCCAACGTCACAGCATGTCATCAGTTAACACATCATTTGTTGCATAATTGTTATGATAGAATTTATATATATAGGGGATACATCATTCCCAGGGGTGTGAAATGGAAAATATTCTTACTCCTGCAGAGTGCACTCTATATACATACGACTGCCGAATATTTGTCATAGCACATGATCCGGGCATCATCTGTGTGATTAATAAAATAAAGTTCATTTTTTCTGGTTTGCAACTATTTCATAGTTTTGTGGTGTTACAGGCTCTTTTCTCTCTGTGTGGGGGAGGGTGGGGGTCATGCTGGAGACCTGTGATAGCACAGTAGAGATTAGTATTTCCTTTTGCAGTTTTGTTCTGATGTATGTCCTGCAAATGAGCTGTTTGAATGTTGCGAACCTGATGCTTGGAGAAAATGTATGTTTCTCATGCTTCCAACAGCTGTCTGTAATTATCTTTTACATCAGATGAAACTGTTGCAGGTGTCCAGCGTTTGTCTTGCTATGGGGCTCTGACATATGTACAGTGTTAATATCAACTAGTGACATAGGGAGTATATGTATAAATTCAAGATTTATGCACATACTGTATACGTCATTGGGTTGTTTATTCAACTGGGGTATGAAAGACGTGTTTTTATCTAACTCAATATCAGCTCACCTCTCTTGTATAAACATACATATATATATATATATATATATATATATATATATATAGATAAATAACAAAAAAAATGTAAATCATTATTTAATAACAGTTAAAAATACTTTTCTCCTTAAGACAAAAAAACAAAACAAAAGACACAAACAATGATGTCCCTCGTGACCTAGGCAATATTCAGTTGTTTTACACTGCTGAGACTTGACTTGTGGCATCATATTATGATAATAACATGGCTACAGCAACAAAGGCTTCAATCACAGAAATGCTTTTTTTTGTTCCACTTCTGTACCTGTACTATTATATGATTGAATCAGAGGAATCTTTTTTTAATAACTTACATTGAGTGAGGCGTTTCCCCGCAGCTGGCTTGCCTGCAGCTTCCCACAGTTCATATGCGAGGTAGTACCAGCACTTGCTGTTCTCTGGTATCTCATCTCTATGCTTCAGTACATAGAAGCACTGGTGGAACAGCTTCCACTTCTTCTTTAACTGCGCAATAGTCTTATTTTTAACTTTGAGGACCATGTGCAGGAAGCTATTAATGTGCCTCCACATTGTGTCCAACTTACAGTTCGTGCTCGACATTAAAATGAAAGCACTGCCTCTCACCTAGACTGACTCAAGCAGCAAACACACCTCTCTCAGGGTCCACTGCCTTATTGTCAAGCTTGTGTTCTGCAGTAAAAACATAAACAAACATTCCATTACTCTCATGTCTCAGAACCTAAATATTTCTATGTATTCTATGAACTATTCTGCTTAGAACGTGGCAACAACAGCATTTTGAAAACTCAGTTCTCATTATCACAAATATTACCATTCAAGCACAGGAATTGTTGTATTGCAACACACTAATAACATACACAACTCTGTGTCGTATCATGTTATGTTCAACTAATAACATATACCACAGGTTGAATACAGGTATATCAATAGTGCATCTTCCTGTCTCTTGAAGATCAAGCATTGTCATTTTAATGTTGGCATGCTTGCACTGCCAACATCTTGTGGTACTGCAGATTTGGAGGCACGGTCACTGTTGGGCGAATGTACGGCATGTACCAGTAGGTGTGTTCCACATTCCCCAATCACTCGGCAGCAGCTGCCATCACCCTGCCTAGCTAATTAAGTGATGACATCAGAGAAAAGGTCAATTACAATGAGAGTATAGCTCTCACACAGTGTGACCATAACACGCCTCGCCCTACATGCAGCCAACATGGCAGTAGTCACAGCCAGTGTTGCCTGTGAACACACCCATTTATTGTGTGTTGACAGGGATGCCCAATGCCCGTTGTCTTAATGTAACCCATTCACATTTTTTTGCTTGCTGAGGGGGTGGCAAATCCCTCTCAGTTTGTGTGTCCCCTCCTTTCCTTGTTTGCCGATGGAGGTGCCCAATCCCCCATCACCTCCTGAGCCCCCCCTTTTCTGGTTTGTTGACGGAGGGTGCCCAATCCCCCCATCAGCTAGAGCACTCAGCAACACACACACAGTCAGGTGGTATGCTGGGAAGCCCATCCCAGCATGCCAAAGCACCTATCAAAATGAAAACAGTGTGCCAATGTCTTTTGCACCCAATTGCATATCAACAACTGAACATCACAGTAGTCACAGGTAGAAGAACCACTGTCACACTGCTGCACACTGCTGCTCCTCTGTGGGTACTTGCACTAGCACAATGACACAGAACCATGCAGAATGCAGGTGCACAGTGACGTATTCAACACATCTGAGACATGACACGGCACCATTAAATATCACCCTGACAACACCCTAGTGCATCCAAGCTCAACTGTTACTAGCCTTACATCTCATAGTGAATATCCCCAAGTATGTGTTACTACTGTGTGAGTGATGTATATATCCAATCTATTTTTTTACCAACATTTTTGGTTCTGAAAAGGACCTTTTTTTTACAGTTCAATATGTGTACAAACAGTCTGACATTCTTGGAGGACTTTGAGGAGTCCATCTTGAAGGTCTCCCAGGAAAAGGCATTTGCCAGCATGTGAGAAGTGCACACCTTCTGGTAGGTATAACCAATCATAACAATACTTAATTTCAGGGTGACGCATGGTGTGCATTCCAGACATGCATAGATATGCAGATATTTGTATGTTCATCTTTGTCCGTGCTCCGTCAAGCAAGTACACATGGTGTTCTGCTTGCCAGATCCTACGTTCTGTAATATCTGAAAAAATGATTTTACAGGCAGGTAACATGCTGATAATAGAAGCAAGGTCCAATTTTGCTTCTGCCACTAAATCTACCCAATGTTTGGTGCCTTAATTATTCCCTCCAAGATGTATCACCAGTATGCCTGGGTCAGCTTGAGTACTCAGAAGTCTATGCATTGTTGGCATGAGGCATTCTCACCTCATTCCACCCCTGCCATACCACTTCACACAGCAATTTGGGAGCTGCAGGTTTTTCCCAAAATCACTGTTCTGAGCATACTCAGACACTCACCTCAGTATACTGCTGCCAACAATCCATAAAGTCCTTTTGCTGTTTTCTGCCATTCTCAGCTTTTCAACTTAGAAGTGGACAGAGAGCTACCAAAAAAGTCAATGTTCACCCTGCAGTACCTAAGCAGTAGTGAAAGTGAAACTGCAATTTCTCTCAAGTTCAACACTGCTTCAGTGTGCTGACCCATGAGATACAAATAAAACAAATAATTGGCTACTACTGTGCCTTCCTTAACCAATGTAGTGTATGCACTGACTATCACTGCAGTTCTGCTCCAGCTAAAATGTGGAAACATTTGAAGGTAGCAAAAATGCATGCTTTTGATAGGCAGTTTCAAACAATTACAAATACAGAGACATGTCTGATTGATTCCCTCTTCTGTTATGGTACACGTGCACCTTGCTATCTCCCTCCATTTGCAGCTGTATCTGTGCAAGTAAGTACCAAATAACTGTCTGACTTTAAACAGTTGTACTTAAATAATGCAACGTCATAGGTTATTTCTAGCAACATAGTCAAATAGAGCAGTAAAAAACATTTTGATTAATACTATTTACCTGTTTCTAACACTTTTTATCATAATAGAAAAATTATTTGTAAAATGTGATGTACTTACAGTGAGACATGTGCTCTGTCTCAGTTTAGTCTAAGATGGCTGCTGCGTCCTTCTTCTTCGGTCTTCACTGTCTCTGATTGGTTTTCTTACATGGCCTGATAAATGTAGCACACCATTAGCAGAACTACCTGTCAGTCAAATACTAATCAAGATATCATTTGCTAATGCACAGTCACTACCCATAAGTTCAAACTTGCGATATTTTCGAATGCACGAAAGTACTTTTGTGTAACTTTAGAATGAAGAACACTACTTTTGCGATATTTTCCAACGTACGACATTACTTTTTTGAAACTTTCGAAGTACGAAAGTATTAAGTTCAACACTTTCACAAGTTCGACACTACTTATTCGAAACTACTTTAGATACTTTCGAATGCACAAAACTATATTTTGTGACACTTTCGTGCATTCAACACTGTTTTTTCGACACTTTCAAATGCACAACACTATTTTATCTGTTTTTTTTACCAAAAAAGATGATTCCTGAAGGCAGAAGTGTCCTGCTTCCTACATTATGCACAAATACTCAAGTGCAAAGAATTATTGATTGTTATTTAAGCAATAAGGCATGACAGGGTGTGTGTTATTGTGTAATAACATCACTCCTGGGGTGGGTTGAAGCACGAGGTTAAGCCGAGTGTTTCCACCACCCCAGGAGTGACATTATTACACAATAACACACACCCTGGAGTGCCTTATGGCTATAATACAATGGCTCATTGTGGTACAAAATAAAAAAAAATTAAAATGTTTTTAGTAGTTTTTTTGTGAGTTTCTTAAGAGAAGAGTAAAAGAAAGGTAAAGGTGCTGTATGATTACAGTAAGCAAAGCTAATGCTAATCAATGACAGTGCCGTTATACTGTAATATCATCACTGTCTCAGGCATATACTGACCAATCAGAATCCAGTATCCTTTCTTGCCATTGTATAATCTTAAATATTTACTTGACTAAATAACTGTCTCATTTCCACAGCATCATTTTATGGTGTGATTGTATTCAGTTACTTAACAGTAAGCAGTATAGTCATTATATACATTTGAAAATGGCAATAATGAATTCTCAAACTTGATTGAGTGTACAGTCTCCAAGATGGCCACTTAATTTTCAATAGCTGACCAGCTGAAAACAAGAGACATTCCAAGTAGCTATTCACAGACTAACATTCTACAATGGGCCATTGTCTAAGCATAAAAATGCCCTCCAGTGTGGGCATTGTTGGAAATGGTGGATCTTCCAGGGTGTTTAAGGCCTTTTGCTTGTGGCATTGGATCTCATCACAGCCCTGGTCATTGTGGTATTTCCCAATAATGCCTACCCTGCCAGGTATTATTGTTTACATTATTGAGAAAATTCCTTACACAAAAACGCTTCAAGAAAGTTAACCTTAACAGTACCTTAATCACACACCCCCAAGACCAAAATGTTTCATGTGGTGCACCAAACTATTATCCTACCCCAAGCACATGACTTATTGACTGTCAGTGTTACTCTTGTGAATGCATTATTGGTACCATGAAAATTATATTTACAAAAAAAGTGTAACAACTATGTTTTTTTTTTTAATGTGTTATCATCAATACACAGATTGTTAACACAGTAATCCTTCCAGCAATAGTTTAAGAGTACTAAGCCAAAATCAGAAGGCATCAGTCAGTAATTTTTTGGCCATCGAACATGAGAAGTCGACACGAACAATCGATGTGCCATGGTGATAATACTATGCAAAATATCATAGCATTGATCTACATAATGCTACTGCAACTGTAACAGTCACTCTGATCACAGCATTTCTAAGATCTTTCTTATAATGTGCAACACATAAGTAACGTACATCAACATAGAGTATTAGAAATGAACATCACAAATGGATAGTAATATTTTATTTTTCTCTGTCTATTATACAGGTGTCTGATACTTCTGTACAATTGGTGACTACTACTGTGAAGCTACACATTGCTACGATGCTGAGTAAATACAGATGTACATCAATAGAAAGATGAAGTAGGTATAGTAGTATTTCACTGTTGCTTCAGAGTGATAAAAGGGCAGTGATGTCAGTTCAAGACATAAAACAATTCAGACTTCTACTGGAATAGCGAGCTCGACATCAACTCACTGCACAACAAAGTTACAAACTTGATCATCAGCAAGGAAAAAATGTTCACATGAACAGCAGTTTTTTCGGTCTGTCAGACGCAACACAACTATTGCCACAGCAAGCATAACTGTATGTCCTAAACAGCACCGTAAAGGTACACCTGGTGATTTGCATCTGAGAAAGCAAAAGTATTTTCAATCACTCGCATCAAAAGCCAAGATCAACAGGCTTATTGCTGCTGTAATGAGATATGAGCACAAAAAGACAAAGAGTCACCTGTCTTTGACGAAATTGCATCTCAAAGTACATACATTTATGAACAGAGCATTATTTGTTCTTCAACGTTTTCGGCGTAAGATGTCTCATGTGCTTGAAATATTCAGGAAAGTTGTGTACGACATCAAGAAAAAGCTACAGCAGTATCCTGCCTTGACTGTCCACAATTTCTGTGATGTTTTCACAGTTCACTGGATGCACACACAGCACTCAGAGGCATATTTCTTGGAAGAATCTTATTATTCACAGAAAAAAGACAGCAAGTTCACTATTGGTGAGTCCAGTAAGCTGGTCAATGTGCTCAGTGTCACTTATGACATAGCAATGGAGTCAGATGATGACTCTGAGGCAAACACTGAGACTCGTAAACGCCACTGCCTCTCATGGCCATGTGATGAAACTTGCAACTGAGGCAATCATCATTTGACAAAGTTAAGCAGTTTATCAACCTATTTGTGATAACAGATTGGAAAGACAGATATAAACTGTTTAACAACATTGACCTTTGTGAAGTCCGTCCACATACTGGACTTATGGGCCACTCATTAGCATGCCTGAATAGCAGTGTTTGTGACAGTGTATTTCACAACATGAGGATGCTGAGAGTGCATCAAACAGGCATGCAGAACTTTGTATACAGGGTATATGAAGTTTGCCGAGTTGTCAACCAGTACTCTTGCTTGAATGACTTACTGCAGTCTAATGACATGCACGGTGCCATAGCAATTCTCAAACAACTGCAATGTGCTACTTCTGTACCAGAAACAAGCATTTATCAGTCAACAACTTCTGATGAAACATCTGTTTCAGTCTTAGAAAGTGACATTCTGAAACACTTTGGAAAAGAAATTGAGAAATTTGAACTGGCAAAGGCTCAAAACTTTGACTCTGTATGTGTGTCCTGTGATTGTCTGTGCTACAGCAAACAAACAATCACAGTAAACCTTGAAACGTTGTCACCATACAATGACATATGGTTCTGACTATCAGTATTTTTGCTCTTGAAATCTGACTTCCAGTTACAGCCCACAGTTGTGCTGTGCAAACACTGTTTCTCCAAACTAAAGTGCAACATTCTGCCACCAAGGTCAGTGTTGAATAATATGGAAGCACATGCCACACCAAAAGAGATTGCCACATTGAATATGTTTGAGCGCATTCTAATTCAGACAATGAAACCATTTCAGACCATCTTATGTCTGAACCCAAAGACACAGAACATTCCACAGAAAGAACTCATCAGATCTCTCAAGGGTTCTGTCATGTATCTCCCACATCCTTTACAGGAAAATGTGGAGGCAATCTCAACAGAAAATAGTTTGGCAATTCCTATAAATGGTGTCCCAACAAAGTCCAAGGTCATCTGGCAAGATGTTGTCAATGTAGAGAAGGTGAAGCTTGCTCTTAGTTATTTGAAGAGCAACAATCCCTTTTATGCAGACCTTGATATTGAGCACATGAGTAGTCTATCACTTCAACATAATGTTTTGGGGACAACAAAACCAATGATAGAAAAGGTCAATGTACAGACAAATGATAACGTGTATGAACAGTACACAATTCACCCGCTGCATAGCAGAGATCCAGTAGGTGACAACATTGATCTGTATCAAATGAAACAGGTGGAAGGTTAGCCTGTCAGCATATGGGATGCAACAGAAGAAGCACACTGTTTCCCAGACTTATTCACAAAACAGTCAGGTAGAAGCCTAGATGAAAGGGAAGTGCATGTACAGGGTGCTGAGTACCGTACTAGCCGTGTCTTAAGTAAGGATGGAAAATTCAGACATAACAGTGGGTAGCATGCTATGTTTCCGTGCCGGCAACTCAGGTTCAAAGATTAGCTCTGGGAGCTGGCTGGGCAGCACAAGGATTGGTGGAACACATCATTGCTCGGAGACTAGGAAGGTATGGTGCAGTGTTCTGTCACTTGGTGGACACATTGTGCTGGCCTGGAGAGCTCCATCTTACAATCGGTTCACTTGCATGTCATGATCTGATGGTGTTACGCAGTGTGTCAGGGAAAGCAGGTTGACATCAAAATTGAGTTTTGCAATAACTCCTCTATTCCATTTCTAATGGGACCTGTATGAATGAGGATGCAAGTTCATGGAAATTAAAAAAAATATATATACACACACACACACACACATACAGTATCTCTGTCTCTCTCACCACACACACACACACACACATTTGTATGCATGTTACAGATTACATATAAATATGTAAGTGATACACAGTGGGAACCTCATGAGTGGTGTAGAAAGCACATACAAATATATAAGTGATAGACAGTGGAAACCTCATTAGTGGGATAGATAGCATGCATATAGAAATACCTTATTTATCACATAAGATCCCCTCTGCATATGTCATTTATTTAACAGGCTAGGACCTTAAGGGAGAGACATTTTACTTTTTTAGGCATAAAGTTATTTTTATAATTCTGTTATTTTTTGAACTAGTGTTACTGTGCTTTCCATCATCCTGATTGCTATAAAAACTGCCATGAAAGTGAAGTCAGGATGACAAGCTGTCATTGTGATGTGGTAGTTTGTTAGTGCCTCAGAACTTCCGCAGAAATTACAAACCACCGCCACAGAAGTTCTGCGGCAAATGGTAGTCTTGCTGCAGAACTTGGTCCCACTGTGCCTCAGAAAAGTAGGGGCCATGACAGTACCTATTTCATCTCCTCTGGGAGAGTGAACTTAGCATTCTGTCTGCATCTATTGCACATACTATTTGTCTCACAACTCCACTAGACAAATAACAGCTGCTCAATTTCTAGAGAAATTCAAGCAGAAAGATGAAAATGTGCAAGTGAATCTGTCTTCCATTCTCTCTAATCTACGTGGAACCAAAGAATACTGGTAACGTAGGCACTCTGAGGTGATGACAATGCTGCAAGAGTATGGTCCAGCCACATGGTTTGTCACACTCAGTTGTGCTGAATATGCCTGGGATGAAGTAATTGAACTGCTGAAGTGGGCAAATTCTGATGTCGATGGCATTTCCTCAATTACTGTCAGTGAAATGTGCTCCCTTGACCCTGTGTCTGTCACAAGACATTTTCACAAGCGGTTCCATGACATTCTGACTTTCATTTTGTCAAAGGACAATCCACCTCTTGGTTATGTGGAACATTACTTCTGGAGGATGGAATATCAAGCACGGGGTGCTCCTCACATTCACATGCTATTGTGGATCAAGGATGCACCATGCATAGGTGAGCATGAAGCAGCAGAAGTGCTAGCATTCATCAAGCAATACATCACTTGCCGCATTCTGGACAAGTACAACAGCCCCACACTATGGAAGTTGGTACAAAAATTCCAGCAGCATATTTGTGCAAAGTACTGCCAGCGAGAAGTTAAGAACAAATCTGATTGGTACACATGATGTCGCTTCAGATTCCCTAGACAAATTTGTCAGGATGGTTCCATGAATGAACTTTTTTCAGCAGTGCGACACCACTTGAAGGCAAAATCAACCAAGAGGGTATATGGGTTACCCAGAGATGAAAAAGAGGTCTATATCAATGACTACAACCCAACTCTTCTCCTAATATGGCAAGCAAACATAGATGTTCAGTTTGTGGCCAATAATTCATTGGCCCCGGTGCGGTATGTCACTTCGTACATTACCACTACTGATCTTTGTTAGAGGCTCAACTGGCACAGGAAAGAGTTTCCTAATTGAAACTATCACTGCTGAAATACGGAGCCTGACAGGGTCACCAATGTCTGTAGCTGTTACAGCTCCCACAGGACTAGCCGCATACAACATTGGTGTACTAACATTACACAATCTGTTTATGTTGCCAGTGGAACATGGCAAAACAGGAGACTATCGTAAACTGTCATTTGAGGTTGCATCTCAGCTCTGTTCAATGTTCACAAAGATGAAGTTACTCATCATTGATGAAATCATTATGGTCTCCAATGTAATGTTTGCTTGTATACACCTACGTCTACAGGAGATCTTGGGCACCGACTATGGAGTACCATTTGGTGGTAAAAGTATAGTTGTATTGGGATACCTTTTACAGCTTTCACCAGTCAATGCAGAACATGTCTTTGCAACTCTGACTGCCAAGCAGGCTAAGAATACACTAGGTTGCATTGGAGGTTGTAACCTTTGGGAGTTATTCACCTATGTCGAGTTGTATGAGAACATGCGACAATGTGGTGATCTGGCTTACAAATCACTTTTAGATGTAGTTCGTACAGGTTCTCTATCACCACAACATGTCACTATGTTGAATGAACAGAGAATCAGGATAGATACTACATCCATAGAAACAGCATGTAATGTTTTCAGTGATGTGTACTCCACAGGTACACACATTGTGTGTCTTATGCCATGACTGAAGAAATGCACTGAGTTCAACAGCGTAATGTTGCAGAGATAAAATCAAGACATTCTTATTCTGCATGCTGTTGACACAGTTGATGGTGTCATTCTCAGTCATAAACTGGTAGCAAAGATGACTGAATGACTCACTGAACTGAAGTCAGATGTTTCACACACAGCTGGCCTGGAAGCTGTACTTACACTTTGTAAGAATGCATGTGTCATGCTGCGGCATAACCTCGATATTGAGCGTGGGATGGTAAATGGTGCCATGGGTAACATCACTGACCTTGTTTACAATGTCCAGAAGACATTTATTGAGAAACTTGTAGTTCACTTTGACAACACGGAACAGCCTGTACAGATAGAACATACCTGCATTAAATTTCAGATATTCAAACATATCTATGTAAACAGGAAACAGTGTTGCATATGCTGTTTCTATTCACAAATCTAAGGGCTTGAGTTTGGATTCAGCAATGGTGGACATAGGTACAGACATTTTCAAAGATGGCCTGAGCTACGTGGCACTTTCATGTGTCCGCAGTCTTTCTGGGTTGCACATATGTTAGAAATACCACTTCTCTAAGTGCAGTTTAACCCCTGCAAGGTATACATATTTTTAAATCAAATATGGAAATGAGAAAGGAAAAGTGTGGCCTATTGGGATTTGAACCTCAGATCTCTGGTATGCCGTTCCGGCACTCTAACCATTAAGCTACAGGCTCACTGGTCAAAACGTCTGAAGAATTTCCTTAAAGCCACACACACTCCTTTCTTGCTTAATTGCGCAACACTAGAGAAAGCAGTGTGTGTGGCTGTAAGGAAATTCCTCAGACGCTTTGACCAGTGAGCCTGTAGCTTAATGGTTAGAGTGCTGGAACAGCATACCAGAGATCTGAGGTTCAAATCCCAATAGGCCACACTTTTCCTTTCTCGTTTCCATCCTTGATTTAAAAATGGGTTGCACATAATAACTCTTGCACCTCAGAAGATACGTGCTGACAAATGATGTATCATTGAGTACAACAGGTTACGTACTCTGTATCAGCCACACATGTCTTTAATACCACTGCCTACATCTCTGGCTGTCTCACATTGTTCAGTGATATCTGCAGCTGTCAGCAAACAGGCATGAGCTACTATAAGTGATTCCACTCTAAAGAGTTCAAGAAAGGTCACAATCTCATGTACACATTCAGAACCAGCTGTTGGTCAAAGATCAATTGGCATAGCTGCTGTGCCAGTGTTTGACAACAGCACTAGAGTGAACTGCTATGCTAATTCAGCTATGAAAGTTTTTCTCCACATGCCACACTTTGTGCAGGCAATATCTGCTTCATAAAACACTGCCCTATCAACAGAGTTGAAGCAGATTGTGAACATGGCTTCTAATAACACTAACTATGTCCAGTCACTAACACCCCTACGCCAGGTGTTAGGTACCTATGATGGGTGCAGAACATTTGCTGCAAACATACAGCAAGATGGCAGTGAGTTCATGATGGCAATAATAAACATCTTGGATGAAGACGGCATCCCAATGCATCAGTACTTCACTGTGTCATATGTTACCAAATATGTATGTGTATCATGTGGTCATTTAGAGCGTCAAACCACAGAAGATATGCTGTGGAATACTTTGTTTATCCCTCAGGCCAAAAGTGTCAAATTTCACCAGCTATTTACCAATGCTCAATGTTGTCACTCCTGCGAAAGGTGTGGAGGCACATGTACTCAGTCCATATGTCTCAGGACTTCATATCAATATCTGTTGATTATATTGCACAGATTTGACTCCAACGGGCTCAGAGTTAACACTCCCATTACAGACTACACAGCTGGTAGAATTGTTTTTAACCAATCAGTGTTTGACACTCACAGTGTGATCTATCGCCATGGTCAGTCTATGCATTCTGGCCATTACACCTGTTTGTTAAGGTACAGAAGTGGATGGGTAGAGTGTGATGACTCTAAAAGCAGTTTTAAACAGAGACTGCCATGACACTTAAGAAATGCATATCTTCTGATATTGAAAGAATTATGATGACCTTCATATCTCAGAAGAATAGCACACACCATGTGGCATTCTTTGCTTACTACTTTGTGACAGAGTCAGTTGTAGGGCACTAGGATTGTTTCCAATCTAAGACTGTCGATAAATGGTAACATATCTACAAAATGATATACTGGCCAGGGACATTTCATGCACTATGACATATAAGATCTTGTGTGGATCAGTGACAACATGGAAATTGTTGTAGTGGTCTTCAATCGGCGCCAACTGTCTTCACAGTCACTAGAGAAACCATGCTTACATGTCTAACAAAGATTGTACATGTCAAAAGAGAGTCCTTTCTGGCTCCCCTGTTCTGTACATATCTTTTCATGTAGGTTTATCATATCCATACATACAGTAACAAGAAGTAGTTGCCAGTTGCTGTCTGCCTCTGCAGAGACACAAAAGTTGTCCCTTATCATTTAAAATAAGTGTGTAACACATGTCTCATTCACCATAGAGAACACTCTGTCGCAAGTTTTGTATCACCGGCTTTTTTTTTGTCTCTTATTTGTTAACATCTTGACAACATCATCATTCTTTCACCATTCAACAGTGTTGAACTATGACTGATATATTTGTTACACTGAAACTGTACATATGTAAATATAGAACTCTTTAGTCATAATAAAGCAAGTGTGAATACTGAAATATTGAAACTTATTATCAAATGTATATATTTGTAGAGAAACAAAATGAATATAAATGTGCAAATACTGTTTTTCTATTTAAGTATTCCAATAACACATCAATAACAATTGGCTAGCTATGTGTTGACACATTTGATGATATATTCAGTGTTATTTTGTCTCACCATCTTTGCTGATTATTCTTAACTGGTGTTGAAAAAGTGTGACTGCAATAGTCAACTAAGATTTTGTCCTTGACATACAATCGAATGTAATAGTAATAAAAATCTGCAAACTTCATGTTTGATAAGAAAAAAACATGCAACACACATTTTTTCTTAACTGATTCATACCTCATGTAGTAGCTAACGTAAACATTGAAAGAAATGTATATTGTATCTGTAATTGTAATAAACGTGTTGTACTTCACATGCAAGTAAATTTTATATTTGTTAATAATACTCAGAATTGTAAGTCAGACACTTCTGCTGATTACAACTCATGTCATACCTGTTCCTGACTATGTTTATGATTGCCTCTATTGAGGGGGTCAGGTGGGAATTTTCCATATGCACCTACTCAGTGATATATACTTAAATATTGAACTGGACATACCAGTAATCTAATGTCACTAAAACTGTAATATCTGTATATTGCTATTAATTAAACAGTTAACATTTGGTTTTTCACCCACCCCAGGAATACAAACATTATCAGCCACACAATAACAACAAATCATAAGTGTTCCATGTGTGTGACCACTTTTTACAGGCTCCTGGCATACCTTTATGAATGCAGATACTTATTACAAGACATATCATCTATCAACTATGGATGATACACATTTAAATATATTCCAAACAATGATCGCACACATGTAATTATTGTTTTGTGAGACTGATTTTGTGCAAGAATTAGAATCTTTATAGGTCCTTTTTCGATTTTTCCAATTGGCATTACATTTTTTTTTAAACCTAGCCACCTGTGTCGAGTCTTTACTTTATCGTGAAATCAGAATGTTTGAATATAACTCTTGTTGTTTATGGGGTATATGAATAGAAAAAGGTACAGTAACAAGGTCTTTTGATTGTGAAGTAATGGAAGCACAGGCACTTTCACACTTCCAATGGATGACATATGGATGCAGAGGTGCTATCACAGTCCATCCAAATCCTTCACTGCCAATACATGATGCATGCATGAAGTGGTGGAAGCACAGGCCATTCACACCCTGTGCTCCAACTGCATAATATATTAATGCAGTGCTGGCAATTGATTGGTAGTAGTAGCGCAGGGCCTTCGGTCCCTGCACTCCCACTACATGACATATGTATTCACTGATAGAACTACAGAACATTCAGGTCCTGTCATCCCAAAACATGAAATATGTATGCACAAGCAGCACCACACACCGCTTCAAGCACTGCACTCCCACTGGACAATATATGTATGCAGTGGTAGTAGTGTAAGTAATTCTGACCCTGTGCTCCCAATGCATCATGTATGCACACAGTGGTACAAGCACAGTCCCTTCAGATCCTGTGCTCCCAGTACTGATTAACTGCTGTCACCTCACAGCCCTGCACTCCCACAAGATCATAACATACATGGATGCAGTGTTCGGAGCACAGGCCCTTTGGGCCTGCGCTCCCACTGCATGATGTATGGATGTACTGGTGATGATGTAGTCCCTTCTAGCTCTACAGAGAATGGGGAGAGACTTAAGACCAACAACCCCAATGCAAACCCCAATGCCATTGGTAGGGGACAGGCTGGACAGGTACAAGGTGGACTTTCAACCCTAACACTGAATTTCCTTGCTTTTATCACTCTGTAACAACCCTAAATGATACATTTAACAGACTGTTTTTGCCTCTAATTTACCTTCTTTTACAGAATGATGACAAGAAATTGTGAATGTAATGCACTGCCAGGAGCGTGGGGCCCTTCGGGACCCATGCTCCACCCATGTGAAGTCTTGTGAAATAGCAAGAGGAACAACAACACAAACACAGGTGGAAAAAGTGTTGTATATGGTAACGCAAATGTAAATGCTTAAGCAAACATTTATAGAAACGCAAGCAGATCATAACATACATGGATGCAGTGGTGGGAGCCGGGCCCTTCAGGACCTTCACTCCCACAACATGATATATAGATGCAGGGGTGGTGATGCACTCCCTTCTAGCCCTACAGAGAATGAGGTGAGACTTAACACCAACAACCCCAACACAAACCCCAATGCCGGTTGGTGGGGGACAGGCTGGAGGGGTACAAGGGGGACATTCAACCCTAACACCGAAGTTCTTCATTTTTGTCACTGTGGAACAACCCTAACTGATGCATTAAATGGAGTTTTTTGCCTGTAATTTCCCTTCTTTTTGAGAACGAGGACGATAAATAGTGAATAGAATGCGGTGGCGGAAGCGCGGGAACCAAAGGGACCCACGCTCCCACCACATGATGCATTGTAACAGGAACAGCAATGCAAACAGAAGTGCCAACAGTGGCGTACATGTTAATGGAAACGTAAATGGTAAAGAAACATTCATAGAAAGCATGAAGCAGAAAGTAGCCAGAAGAGAGAGGAGTGACGAAGCGAACATTGAAGCGCACATGAAAACGCAACTGTGACATAAACCAAAATGCAAACACAAACAGCAGTGGAAACATAAATGTTAACAGTAATTCAAATGCAATCACAAATGAGAAGAGAAATGGTAATGCACACGGTGGCAGACATGGGAATAGTAACGCAAACAAGTACATAAACCCAAGTGGAAACAGTAACTGTAACAGTAACAGAAGCACATACCCTGTTTTTGCTGGACAACTGCATAGAGAAACACAGTGTGTACAAAGAATGTATGCATTGTAATCACAATGGAAGCTTAAAAGCAGCATTGGAAGCACTTAGTTGCTAATATCTCAGCAACCTCACAACGTAGAAAAAAAAATTTAAATGTCACAAAACTCACTATTTTCCTGGCTACCATTTTGTATTACATAACCCATAGGGCTATGCAACTCATGATGAAAATCTGTATCTCACACCATTTTCGAGATTTGAGCCCCGAAAGGCACAGCGTACCCCACCATGTTAGTCTATGTGAAAAATCATCAACTTTGGAGTATCGTAACTCCGAAGCCATACAATATTTTTTCACCAAACCACCAAAAGGCACATCTGTGAGATGTTGGCTGTTTCCCCTCCAAATGTCACGCCAAAAGACCTAACCATTCTTTTGCAGCAAGATGGCAAAGAACTCCTGTCATTTTGGCCATAGTGTTGCAAAGTACTTTTGTGATTTGCGAAAGCTATCGCACAGATTTGTGAAAGTGTTGTGTGTTCAAAAGTACTTTTTCCAGAAATCTGAAAAACATATTTCAGGGGTGTTTTATGCCCAGGCTCCGACTAGGTGAACACAAAAAAAATTGTGTCCCTAGATGATCCCAATTTTAAATGGCAAGCATTTTTCTGATCACTAACTGAAAACAAAATGGTGGATTTGCGAAAGTAGTAGGGGCATTTGCGAAAGTAAAAAGTGCATTTGCAAAAGTGTCGATCCTTTTTGTGAACTTTTCCCATTGAATTATAATAGGAACTTGTTTTTTGAGTAACTTTTGAACCGTTCAATATTTTTTCACGAAATCTTTAAAAGGCACATCGGGCACACCAGCTGCATGTTCCCTGAAGTTTTCAGACCACTCACACAAACAGTGTGACCTGTAGGCACGAGCAAAGAATTCACCAAATAGCGTAAACAGGTGAACAGATCACGCTTAATAACTCCACCACCGTATATCTGACCGGTACAAATGTTGGCAGATCCCAAGGTGTATGGCTCTTGATCATGCATTCCAAACTTCAGGCAAATTCATTGAACGGTGGCAAAGTTATTAAGGTGCAAAGTTTGACCCTTTAACCTTAAAAGGGCTACTCAACCCTAACTATAGTAGCACTACCGTGCTGCCATTATTTATATATATATATATATATATATATAGAGTTTGATCAAATGTGATGCACAGTGTACTTAACAACCCTTTCCCATGATCTTGCAAGGTAAGCATTTGAATTTGGCCCCAAAATACATTTTTGGGGCTAACAAATTCAACCCTTCTTGTAGCTGAAAACAAAAAGTCCCTCTTTATGGTCTTTATAGTAGAAAACAGGAAGTTGTTATCCCTCTGCACAGACAGTTGGTGAGACCCCATCTGGAGTACTGTGTGCTGTTCTGGAGACCCCATCTCCGCAAAGACATAGACAGAGTTGAGGCTGTCCAGAGGAGGGCAACCAAAATGGTGCAGGGTCTGCACCAGAAGACATACGAAGAAAGACTAAAGGAGCTTAATATGTATACCCTTGAGGAAAGAAGGGAGAAAGGGGACATGACAGAAACTTTCAAGTACCTCAAGGGAATTAACAAAGTCCAAGAGGGTAGCATCTTCCAGAAAAAGAGTTGTGCAAGAACAATGGGCACAATTTGAAGATAGAGGGGGATGGCTTAGAGGTAATTTGAGGAAGTATTTTTTCACTGAGAGGGTTGTGGATGCATGGAACAGCCTCCCTGAGGAGGTTGTGGAGTCAAGAACAGTGGGGGAATTCAAGAATGCATGGGACAGACATAAGGCAGTCCTAGTGGGGAGTAGGAGGAAGTAAGCTGTTGGTTAACTAGGATCTGCAGCTTATCTGTTAGGTAGGAAAATGGGCAGACTATGTGGGCCAAGCGGTCCTTATCTGCTGTCAAATTCCATGTTTCTATGTTATGCACTGTGTTGTAGGATCATACTTAGTTTTTTTCCTACAGTAATTACACTGGTGCACAAGACAATAACTGGCTGAGGTAGAGGGAGGGAGGGAGGGCTGTGCCGATCACCCACCACGGGACACTTCTAAATACTGCATATATATTGGGGGTGGCTATGGAGGAGGAGGAGGGTGGCATGGTAAAAATGGGTGGGTGAAGCTCTTTGCCTTTTCAGGTTGATTTCTTATTGTGGGCCCACCATGACCAAACTCATAAGGCCACATAAGTACTGGTTCATTTTCCCTGGGTTGAGATACAGTTGAGGCATACTGATGAATCCTGAGAAGCATGAAACAGTCTTTTTTTTTCCTGTTCTCAGCCTTTGCATACAAGAAAAGCAGGGCTAACAGACTCTGGTAAAAACTGTAAAAGACCAGGACTTGGTCATTGGATGAAGAAGTAATTTATTACAAAAAGTGGCAACACTACCATGAAACAATACTGAGGGCTTGGTTCTCAAAGATGGCCTTGATCATAACAAGCTGTGGCAAACAGCTGCTTGTGTCAAAGCCCACTGTTCCAGGGACCCTGCACCAGATTCTGGTACAGGAGGGGTCCCAGCGCCTAAGTCCCCACACCTGCAGCAACCTCTCCCATGCGACAAACACATGGCACATGGGAGGGGCTTGTCTCAAGCTCCCTGCTGTTAAGGCAAGCGATCCCCCCATCCCCGATGTTATTATTATGTTAAATAGAATATTACCTGGTGGTCCAGTGGCCCCCCTCCCCAATCCACAATCTTGCCATTAATTAAATATAACTACATTGCTCACATCCCTAGTAGTCTTATGGCCCTCCTCTCTGATCCACAATCTTGCCATTTATTAAATATTGTATATTCCCCACATCCCTAGTGGTCTAGTGCCCCCCCATCCTGAAAGCCATCCATTGCTGTAAAAAATACATAAAACACATTCCTGGTGATCTAATGGCCACTGCCCCTAGTGCTCACCCCACCATCCTACACCCCAAGCCAGCAACAGACACAGCCCTCCTCTCACCACCATGACCAGCTTCCAACTAACCTGTCAGTGAGGCATACTGTATAATACTGTATGTGCTCACTGAATAAGCATGTATGGTATTATACAGTACTCCTCACTGACAGGTTAGTCGGCAGCTAACCATGGTGGTGAGAGGAGGGTTGTATCAGTTGCTTGCTCAGGGTGTAGGATGCGGGTGGTGGGCACTACCTGATGGGTTGGGAGGCCATCAGACCACCAGAAATGTGTACTATGTATTTTTTACAGTAACAGGCAGCTTCTGGGATTGGGGTGAGGGAGGTCTAGACCACTAGGGATGTGGAAAATGCAAATATATTTAATAAATGGCATGATCAAAGATCAGGGAGAGGGCCACTAGAACTCAAGGGATGTAGGGAATATAGTTATATTTAATTAATGGCAAGCTTGGGGATTGGGAAGGGGGGAACTTGACCACTAGGGATGTGGGGAATATAGATAAATTTAATAAATGGCAAGATTGGGGTTTGGGAGGCGGCTGCTAGACCACTAGGGATGTGGTGAATATAGATATATTTAATTAACAGCAAGATCATGGATCAGGAGGGAGGGCCACTAGACCACTAGACCAACAGATAATATTATATGTTGATGTAGTACTGACATTAGGGGATCTGGGTGGGTTTGACATATACTGAGGCGGGATCAGAACTTGGGAATGGGGGCCACCACTCATTGGCACAGTGTGTCAAGCTCTCCCTGAGGGATATTTCTAAGTTTCTTTAGACCAGCCCTGGCAGGTCTAAGGTTACTTAGAAATTCTCCTTCTGGGTGAGTTTGGAGAATCAGACATTTGGGAATGTGGCAGCCTGCTTCTGCCATATGCACCCTTGCCCAATGCAGCAGCCCATTTTGGGGTGCATGGGAAGCACACACCCAGTTTTGGGGCAGACAGCTTGTGATTGGTGCAGGCTGCCTTTGTGAATGGCCCCTGGTGCATCATTTGGTGCAAGGGGCACTTTGTGCCATTCATTGTTTTTCATGCCCCTTGTGCTGTGCCAATAGCTTTGAGAACTGAGCCCCAAATGTTTTTACACATGCATTGTGTGCTTTCTCAAGGCAAAGACCATTGTGTGCAAAAACATTCTGTCTGATTTTGCTAGTAGCTTGGCAGAAGACACCAGGAGAAAGGACTGCTGTGTGACTGGACTTCTCTACTGGGACTATATTGCCCTCCTTCCCTCCCCTCCACCCTCCCACCCAAAGCTAGTTCTACTTTTATAGGCACAGAATTTGACTGACAACAGGAACTTCCTGTTTGGGAGCAGGAAGTGAGTGATCACAGAGCCACCAAAGACCCACCATCCTAGAAGGGCAAGAGTAGCTCTCCGGCCCCCTCTAGCTGCTGGAGGTCTGCCTCTGAGCAAGTAAGGGGTCTACTGAGAAATATAGGATATTCTTGTCTCAGAACAGGACAATCAGGAGCTTAAAGGGCACACAGGCAGAAAGTAAGGAGAGAGAGAAAACAGAGGAAAGAGTAAGGATTGCAAACAGTTAAGGGCCATAAATAAGACATGATGGGAGTGGTGCAGTGCAGTGGCTGTGGGGGGCAGCAGTCTTCGGGAGACGTTCTGGATGATGTGGTGTTGTCCCATCTGCAGGCACCTCTCTGGGCTGAGGGAGGAGATTGCTCATCTCCAGCCTGAGTTGGCCAGGATTTGTGGGACCTCCTCTTCCATCCAGGGACCACCAGTGCCACTGCTGTTGCCTCGGAGGTTGCCAAGAAAGAGGAGTGGTTGGACCACAGTGGGCTCAGGGAGGGTGAGGGTGGTGGAACAGAGGTGCATCCCTCCAGTTGTACCTCTCCACACTTCCTATGCCATTCTGGGAAAGTGTGGTTCCTCCATGGAGGCACCTCAGTGGAGACCAAGGAGGATGCTGGGAACCTCCAAAAAGGAGACCCACAGGAGGGTGGCAGGGGACCCTACAGGAGAAGGAAACAACTCCTGGTGGGGGACTCCATTGTTAGGAAGCTAGAACTGGGGGAGGAAGGGGAGAGGGAGGTAAGGTGCCTGCCTGGCACCAGGACTTGGAGGGACAGGGAGTGAATCCTCAGGATTGCCAGAGCAGCTGCACAGGGGAGGGAGCTAGATGTCATTGTCCACCTAGGGACAAATGACCTGGCTAAGAAAGGGATTAGAGAAGTGCAGGAAGAGTTTGTGGAATTGGTGAGGGGCCTTAGACAAGTAGCATGCACGGTAACCTTCTCAGAAGTGCTGCCCATCTATGGCGTAGGAGAGGCCAGGGTGTTCTGCACCATGGGATTCAATCAGTGGTTGAAAAACTGGTGTGGAGCTCAGGGATTTGGCTTCATTGGGGACTGGAGGTCCATCTGGAGTGATGCAAGCCTATACTGGCATGATGGGCTGCATCTGTCCAGGAGGGGAACCAGGATCCTAGGTGATAGGTTTAACTGCTTCATTGGCAAGCATTTAAACTAGCCAAGGGGGGGGTCACTGGAAAGCAGCAGGGAAATCCTAGCCCCAAAAATCACGGTAGTAAGTGCGGTAAACACCAACATAGAGGTGTCGATAGGGAGAAGGGCAGGGGTAAATGGAGAAAGTGACAAATGCAAGAAGGACAGAGATGGGGCAAAAAGGAGTAAGGCCATCAGGAAATGGAGGGTAATGAGTACCAATGCCCGTAGTCTGGGCAACAAGCTCCCTGAGCTGGTGGCCTTAATGGAAG
Source organism: Neoceratodus forsteri (assembly GCA_016271365.2). Classification (NCBI taxonomy): domain Eukaryota; kingdom Metazoa; phylum Chordata; order Ceratodontiformes; family Ceratodontidae; genus Neoceratodus; species Neoceratodus forsteri. The sequence continues at coordinate 1,077,732,198 of CM028129.1, read as the reverse complement.
AGGGATGCCTGGATATCGTAGCAGTCACAGAAACATGGTACACAGAGAACCATGACTGAGATGTTAACATACCAGGGTACATAACCTACAGGAGAGACAGACAGGGGAGAAGAGGGGGAGGAGTAGCTGTCTACATAAAGAAAGGGATAAAAGCAACTGAACAAAAGAGTAAACAGGGAGGAGATGAGGCACTGTGGATCACCTTGGAGACTGGAAAGGGCACCACAATCTGCACAGGGGTTGTGTACAGACCCCCATATCAGGGGGAGGGAATGGACAAGGATATGATAGAAGGCATTCTTAGAATGGCAGAGAAAGGGGAGATACTGTTGATGGGAGACCTGAATATGCCAGATGTTAACTGGATCACATTTGCTGTAGCCACATCCAAGAGCTGGACCATTCTTGATGCCCTACAGGTGGCAGGCCTCAGACAGCTAGTTTCGAAACCCACTCATAAGGGAACAATCTTAGACCTCATACCCTCAAACAGGGGCAGTGAGAGGATCTCAGATCTAGAAGTGGGTTGCCATCTGGGAACAAATGACCATCAAACAGTGTGGTTTATGTTAAACTCAGCTACAGAGTCAAGCCATACAAAAGTGAGGGTGATGACTTCAGGAGGGCTGACTTTGGCAAGATGGGAGAGTGCCTTAGAAAAGCACTAGCAAACAGGCTAGAAGGAGGTATGGAGCAACAATGGGGAATCATCAAAACTGCCATCACAGAGGCAACAAGCCTTTGTGTGAAGCAAATAAACAAAACAAAATGAAAGAAAAAGCCACTATGGTTCTCAAAAGAGGTGGCTGTGAAAGTCAGAAAGAAAAGATAGCATTCCGGAGTATAAGGAAACACAGATGGAGCAGGACAGAGAGCTGTACTAGTTAAGGCAGAAGGAAGCAGGAGGAAGTCAGAATAGCAAAGGCCCAAACTAAGGAAAAACAGCCAACTCGTTAAGAAGGGGATAAAACCTTTATAGGTACATCAGCGAGGTGAAAGACAAAGGAGGGATAGTGAGGCTGAATAGAATGAACGGTGGGTGGCAGAGGGGAACAATGAAAAGCAGGATACTGAATGAATATTTCTGCTCAGTATTCACAAAAGAGGAGGGGAAGTGCCTAATCCAATTAACAGAAGCACTCTTGATAGGGGGTCGATCCCAGTCCTTTCACAGAAGAAAGGGTTCTGCAAGAACTCTTAAAACTGAAGGTGGAAAAGCAATGGGGCCTGATGGAATTCACCCCAGAATTCTAAAAGAATTAAGGGGAACTAGTGAAACCACTAGCTACTCTTTTAATACATCATGGGAGGATGGTGTGGTACCCAAGGACTGGAGGAAGGTGGATGTGATTCCTCTTGACAAAAGTGGGACCAAGACAGAGGCAGGAAACTACAGACCTGTCAGTCTGACCTCTGTGGTAGGGAAAGTGACAGAGTCACTTCTGAAGGAAAGAATAGTTGAGTACCTAGAGGCCAGTGGGGCACAGGACCCAAGGCAGCATGGGTTCACAGCGGGAAGGTCATGTCAAAAGAATCTAACAGATTTCTTTGACTGGGTGACCAAAGTAGTAGACCAGGGAGGGGCTGTGGACATGGCCTACCTAGACTTTAGCAAGGCATTTGACACAGTCCCACACAAAAGATTAATAGTCAAATTAACCAGCCTGGGAGTGGGTCCCAGGGTGGTAGCATGGGTAAAACATTGGCTGGACAACAGGACACAGAAGGTAATTGAAAATGGAGTCCACTCTGAAGAAAGAGGGGTTACTAGTGGGGTACCGCAGGGTTCAGTATTGGGTCCAGTCCTTTTAATGTATTCATAAGTGACATTGCAGAGGGACTGGAAGTAAAAGTATGCCTCTTTGCAGATGACACAAAGATCTGCAACAGGGTTGGTACACAAGGAGGCGTGGAAAGGATGAGAAGGGACTTGGCAAGGTTGGAGGAATGGTCAGAAGTATGGCAGCTAGGATTCAATGCAAAGAAGTGCAAAATAATGCACCTGGGAAACAAGAACCCAGGGGAAGAATACACAATGGGGGAGGTAGTAACAACAACAAAAAGGAAAGGGACCTGGGGTAATCATATCAGATGACCTTAAGTTATCAAGCAATGTGAGAGGGCAGTAGGGAGGGTTGGGGTATACTGGGATGCATAGGAGAGGCATCACCAGCAGAAAACAGGAAGTTGTTATCCCTCTGTACAGACAGTTGGTGAGACCCCATCTGGAGTACTGTGTCCAGTTCTGGAGACCCCATCTCCGCAAGGACATAGACAGGATAGAGGCAGTCCAGAGGAGGGCAACTAAAATGGTGCAGGGTCTGCAAGAGAAGCTGTATGAGGAGAGACTAAAGGAGCTTAATATGTATACCCTTGAGGAAAGAAGGGAGAGGGGGGACATGATAGAAACTTTTAAGTACCTCAGTAGAATCAACAAAGTCCAAGAGGGTAGCATCTTTCAGAAAAAGAGACGTGCAAGAACAAGGGGACACAATTTAAAGATGGGGCAGTTCAGGGGCAATGTGAGGAAGTATTATTTCACAGAGAGGGTAGTGGATGCATGGAACAGCCTTCCTGAGGAGGTTGTGGGGTCTAAAACTGTGGGAGAATTCAAGAATGCATGGGACAGACATAAGGCAATTCTTGTGGGGAGTAAGAAGAAATAAGCTGTTGGTTAACTAGGATCTGTGGCCTATCCTGTAGGTAGGGAAATGGGCAGACTAGATGGGCCAAGCAGTCCTTATCTGCCATCAAAGTCTATGTTTCTATGTTTCTATGTTTTGCCTTGAGAAAGCAAGCATCACGCGTGTGAAAACATTCAGCATTTTTTCACAGTGGTGAGTGGTACTACATCTTGTAATAAATTACTTTTTCATCCTACAATTAAGCCCTGATCTTTTATTGTGTTTACCAGAGTCTGTTAGCTGGTCTTTTCTTGTGTACATACAGTAGTTGAAGTTGGTGCTTTTGCTCTGGACATTGTCCATTTAGCTGCCTTGTTTGTTACTTGGTCTCAGCCTTTGCAGACTGTGTGAGAGGCCATGTGGCACCATGCACTCCTGCTTAAAGCAGCCCCAGTCTAAATGTTCATGGTGATCTGGCATATATATCCCATGATGCTTTGCAATATTGGGCATGTCTGATTTTGTATTTCTTTAAAACCTGGCTTTTTGCTTATGTCTTTTTTTGATAGCCCTATAAGCCTTGTGTCAGTGTATTTGTGCTGAGGTTCTTGTGTGTGTGTGTGTGTGTGTGTGTGTGTGTGTGTGTGTGTGTGTGTGAGAATAATCGGTCTGTATTTTTGAAAGAATGCTTTTTATCATAAACATATATTTTGACATCACATGAGTATCAAATTCAACCCTGACACCTTGTTGTTGTCCTTTTGCAATGAACTGTTTAAAGAAAAGGGATCCAATTTAATATTGTGAAACAAATTATTTTTAAGACTTTGTTCTCAAGGATCATAGCTCACTGAACATTTGTAACATAGGGGTATGGTGACTGGAAGCAAAAATAAAGTATTTTGTGCCAAATGAATGTGTGAAATTAAATCTACCATCATCTGCCAGCACAATGTTTGTATATAAACAAAGCTAACCAGATCAATGCTGGATGACTCAAATTCTTACATACGCAACACTGCTTTATACACATAATATGCAGGTTCTTTTCCTTGAAACTGTCTTAGTGTATCAGAAATGGACTGTTTGTTTCATGTGGAAAGAATCTCTCCCTGTAAAAAAATTCATGATTGGATGCATGCATGAATTTCTCTTTTTATACAGTAATTTCATATAGCCACCAATTATTGTAATATCCAAGGAGATGTCTCAATTCAATTTCTAGTGGACAGGAGACCATTCCAAGAAAACAACCATTTCACTTGTAATTAATTGGCACTATGATTAATAGTCTCACATGGCAATATGGACTGAACTACCTATAGAGCTATGAGAGGTGCACTCTCCAGGTAAGGTTACATGTAGAGTACATCAGCAGTGTAGAGTACAGAAACCTGCAGTGTGGTTGCTTGTGTTGCAGTATTTCTTCAATGTGGATAAACTGAAGATGTCAGTCTTTAAATCATCTTACACCCGTACTACACAATATTACCACAAAAAATGTAAAATAAAATAAAATAAAACAAAAAATATTTAAGATAGTCCTTATAGCCCTGAAACTGTGACATTAGTAATAACACACTAAGCTACAGTAGAAGAAAATAATAAACGTTGCGACCTACAAACTAATAAACACAGAACTGCTTTTAACAGAGGTGAGACATTTCTGGAAACAATTCCAACATGTTAATAAGTGCCCATTATGATATATAAAGTGCTAAAGGACAACCTGTACAAACAAGAAAATAGTTTGATTAATTACCATTTTCCATCCCACAATGTTTTCATCACAAAAAGATCCAAACAGAAAGATAAGTAGACACAATAATACGATTGCTGTCATGACCAAAGTTGTTTTTAATAATGTCAATTGAAATTTATTGTAGTAACATCTTCTTCCCTTTTCATTTTATCCAGCTTCTTCTTCTTTTCTAGGTTAATCAGTATTTCACATACATGTTTACTGCTTCCATATATCCTGTTCTTTCTGTCTGATTTGCAAGGTAAACCATAGATAGCAATCTGTGTAAGTGGTATCCAGTATAAACAACGTTAATGGGTGGATATATCATTGCAGTGATGACATCTATGCATAGCTCCTCTGACATCAGATCACATTCCAACAGTTCATTTTTCTAGATGGGAATTGTAGTGGGCCAGTTTAAAAAGTGACACTAGCTGGACTTTCCTTTTGAAAAGTATAGGTTTAAGTCTCATTCTCTAGGTTTTTAAACTGCTGACTCATCGTGCAGGGTTATATGGGATCCATATGCCATGGTAGGATTGTGTTCATAGTGAACTACAAATATAGTAAATGATAGGGCTCAGTTTACTTTTTTAATCTAGTAAGAGGGAGGACAAAATCTTAATTTTATCAATGTTAATCCAGTAAAATTGTAACATTTTTAGAAAAACATATGAAGGATTTGTTAACTGTTAATGTTTATATTTCCTATTAAAATGTTGAGAGCTGATTGGCTGAAGAAATCTTTTGCCTTACATGATTTCTCCATATATTATCACAGTTCAGAACTAAATACTGAGAGCTGTAATAGGCCAACAATATAAGATTATTTTACAATTTTAAAAATTCACTCCAGGGTGTGGTATATAATGGGATATTGTCACTTCTTGGGTGGTTGAAGGCATTCAGCTTTACCATGTAGCTCACAATCCAACCAAGGTATTATACAACAGAATATTATTATTCACTACACCTTGTTATGTATTGTTGCTTAGTTATACCCCAAATGTATGCTTTTTAGACATCCCGGAGCTGATACATCCTGTTTACACTCAGCAGCAGATGGCTTGTTGCAGAGGTTCCTAAAGCAGCTCCCCATAGGATAAATAATCTGATCAAATGGTTTTAAAATAAAATTCTAAGTGATAATGTTTTCCATGACAGTAGGTCTCTAAAGCATAACTGCAAAAAGAACCAGGGTATATTGTTATTCTGGTAGTCCACCATGTTGTTACTTTATTAGCAAAGGCAATCTTTAAATACTGTATGTCTGTGTATATAATTTGTATACTGTGCTATTGTATTGTACCAAATCTCCTTTTTACTTTAAAAGACTTGTAATGACTTAATCAGTAAACTTGCTGAACTTTCCCTAATGGTAACTCATACAGTAGCGTATAAATTCAGACACAATAGTTTCTGAATGGATTTAATAAATTTAAGAAATAAATTTAATTTTATAATACATTTAACAAGGGTTTAGGTTACAGTTTGTTTAACTAGGATAGCTCAGCTGTGATGCAACATCTTGTTTTCAGTGGAGTCCTGCTTTTTTACTATTTTGCAGCTGGGAAATATCAAAGCACTGGGAGTTTAAATGACTTGCTGCAGGGCACAGAGTAAGCCTTTGGCTATGATGGGATTCAACCCAGTACTCTACTGTTTCTCAGGCCAGTGCTCTGTCCCCTTGACCAGACCATGGTTAATTTGATGTCATAAAAAGTAAATTGTAACTTCAGGTGTAGAAAAGCAGCATCTACCAAACCCCCCACTTCTCCTGACACAGGGTCTCTATTGACCCCATGAATCTGCCACCGGCTTGTCTCTGTCTAAGGTTTACAAGAATGCTACTAACTACCTCACTGTTTTCTAAAGTTTAATCCTGGACTGCTTGGTCAGTACATGTGACTGTAAATACTGCCTGTTCATGTTTCGTGTATGTTCTGTATTTGTTTACCCTCCACCCCCTGTAACCGACGTGGAGCCTTTGCAAAAGAGTCTGTGACTCAAAGGTTTGTAATTCTGATTGTACTCAATAAACAATAATGCCATAGAGGAATGATGCACATGGATAATGTCCCACTATAGACAGACACTGAGCTATCATCAATCCAAAAACTCTGAGTTGTTTGGAAGATATGATTATAGACAATAATAGAATGACACTTAGAGCTTGCTCTGTAAAAGGTTCCCAGCTCCACTGCACAAGTAGAGGGCTGAAAAAATACTAGGAGTGCCCCCTATATGCAGGATGTGCACCATCAGATTACTCCTTGGCATCCAAACAGTTTATATGTGCCTCCTCCACACATGATCCCTGATCTGAATGCCTGGCTAAGTGAGCGGGCCAGCAGTATGAGAGACTATACACACAATTTTGCTTCGGATTTCTGTAGTACAGAGGGCTGGCAGAGAGGGCAGTTGCTATGCTAGCCTTGGAATAGCAGTAGTGGCGACACAAACAAACAGAATGGAGAAAGATGTACCCCATCTGGGACTTGAAACCAGGCTGCTTGGAATACCATTCCAGTTGCGCTACCTGCTGCAACACCAAGGCAATTGGAAACTGGGCCATCCCAAAGCACATTACTCTTTCTATAATGCACAACCAGCTTCACAACAAAATCAACTGGAAAGAGTACTATATACCAGGATGGCCAATTTCCAGTTGGTTTAGTGGTGCAGCTGGTAGTGCAATCAGATCGGTATTCCAGGCAGCCTAGGTTCAAGTCCCAGCTGAGGCGTTTACTTCATTCTCCCTTCTATTTGTATGTCTTCCACAGATAAGGACACTGTACTCTTGTGACTGAAAATGTAATTTTCTGTGCAGCACCAGGTTTTGCATTGGAGAAAGTGTAATGTGCTCCTGGATGGCTCACTTTCCAGTTGTCTTGGTGGCACAGCTGGTAGGTGTAACTGGAATGGTATTCCAGGTGGCTAATGGTAAGCGAAATGGCCCCAATTCACTCCATTGATGATCGGTAGATGAGGCAGTTAAAGCGGAGTGCTCCGCAACATGAAGCAGAGTACTTATGTTGAGTATGGGTAACGAAAGTCCATTGAAAACAATGACTTCAAGCATTCGCCTTTCCCAGACCACTACTCCACCACTTAAGGTGAAGTACATTGAAAACAATGTATCCACCTTACTACCTTGTTTTTAAGCTACAAAGGTGAATTTTGCAGTGATTCATAGGATTTCAGGTCACATGGGCTCTAGATTGTTCTGCACAGCCTCGGTTTGGGGTAGTGTGTGTATGAAGCTGTAGGAGACAATCTGCTCTGAGAGCTCTGTGATTCAAACCTTCTAAAAGCTGTTAAAAAAGCCTTTTGGGGTCATTTGTTTTGCTGAATCTTTAGTTCATCGATTATAGGAAACCCTCCTGTGCTTATATCATCGGCCGTTTATTGTTTGTGTGTGGATTTTGAATGTTAATGTACAATATGCAGTCTGTGTTCTGAGACAGAGCTTTCTGTTTTGGTGATATTTTTCTTGTATACTGTGTTAATGTACACACAGTGATATTTTCAATAATTCTTGCCATTTTTTTGCTGAATGTTGTGGTGCAGCAGTGCATAATTTTAGTTTGTTTAAAATATGTGGTTATATTACTGAAGTTTTCAATTTGCTACACATTACTTAGCATGTGTGTGTGTGAGTATGCGTGTGACACGTGTCATCAAATCGACACCTTTTATTGTGCTACATAATTTCAGCAATGTGAACCTGCTATGCTATCCACTGCAGCTGTGTAATTTTTGTACTTCTCTGTGGTATCTTTACTAGTACTAGTGACTGTTACTGCAGCAGTGCAGTACACTGCCCTCCCCCATGGCCTGCCCCAACTGGAAAAGGAATTATTTTCCATGTTTTTGAATTTCTGATGGTGAGCACTGGTTAGGTGTTGTGCCTTTGCATCTGCATCTCTTCAGTGCGCAGCGCAATCTTAATCTGTCTGTGCATTTGCTTCTCTTTAGGGTCCAATCTCCATATCTAACTTAAGTCACAGTTGTTTCTTTGGCTTCCCGTCAGAGTACTGGACAGGTGTGGTGCATAATTCTGCATGTACATTGTACTCATTAATATATGTTTTTAATTCGGGACCATTATCATGAGTCATTCGTGATACAAATCATGTTCTTCATCATCATGGGTGGTCACAAATGCAGTCACGCATCACGATTTACGATCACGTAACGAATCACAACATTAATCTTTTTTAATAGTTACTTGGATGTATTGTAAGCCTGTTTTGTAGTATCTCTCCATGTTTCACCCCTCCACCATTGTACTCATTAATGAGTGTTTTTAAGTCAGGGAGTTTTGTGTCACACCTCATCGGGACCCCGGGAAGTACAGCCATAGGCATTCATGTTTCATCATCATCATGGTCACAAATGCAGTCACACGTCATGATTTATGATCACATCATGAATCACAATATTAATTTTTTTAATAGTTACTTGGATGTATTATAAGCCTGTTTTGTAGTATCTCTCCATGCTTCATCACCACCCCACCATTGTACTCATTAGTGAGTGTTTTTAAGTCAGGGAGTTTTGTGTCACACCTCATCGGGGGGGAGCCCGGGGAAGTACAGCTGTAGGCATTTGCATTTTGTCACCATCACAGTCACAAATGCAGTCACAAATCACAATTTACGATCATGTCACAAATCACAACATTATTTTTTTTTAATAGTTACTTGGATGCATTTTAAGCCTGTAAGAAAAATAAAATTTACAGTAAGAGCAAATTAAGTAAAAAAGAGTACAGAAAAGACAAAAAATGTAACTTTTGAAAAAGCTGTTGGTTCTAAATCAAAGTTTAAATCTCCTCCTCTCTGATCTCAAAGTATCAGCAGTCACAAAACACACTACTCTCTCTCCATCTACACAGGAGAAAGTAAAAGTGTCTGCTTGTATGACTCGCTTTCTTCCTGCCTAGCTAAAGAACATGTGACTTACAGTACTGTAAGTCATGTGATGTGTAGGGGCTGCCAAATCTGAAACACCAAGTGGGTCACTTAGAATCATAATGAGGAATGCGAAGTCCATTAAAAACAATGACTTTGTCTTGCTTCGTGCTGCCATTCCACCTTAACGTGAAGTGGTAATGAAAAGGCGGAGTGAGCACTTTGCATTGCCCACTCCATGTAGCGGAGTGGCAACGCGAAATGCCACTTCAAGTTCACTTCGCCAGCGGAATTTAAATTCGCTGCATCTCTACAGGTGGCCTGGGTTCAAGTCCCAGCTGAGGCACTTACTTCTTTCTCCTTTCTGTTTGTATGTGCTCCATAATTATGCACACAGCACTCTTGTGATTGAAGATGTAATTGTCTGTGCAGCACTAGGTTGTGCATTATTTATTTATTTATTTATTAGCTTTTAGTAACCGGGTAAGTGCACTAGGCAAAAAACTGCCTATATTCAGGCATGACCTGGGAGAGTACAAGTTGACAAATACAGTAGTGAACAACAATCAGGTACATAAAGTTGGTTTACTGTCAAGGCAACAATTACATCAGCAGAAGCAGATTACAGGACTTAACAGCACAGAGATAACATCAGGAACTGGTTGAATACAACTTACATACTTGCACAATGATGGCATAATGGGAAACAAACAGTCATACTGCCTAGTTAGAGGAGAAAAGACAGGAAACACTAGTACACATAAGGCTTACATAAACAAAGGGCATGTATACAGCTGATTGGACAGAGTCGAGAGACAAACAGCAGTTAAGTACATTCACAGTTTCCAAGAGCATAAAGGTGAGACAACAGAGCATGCCTGAATGTAAGGTGAGATGAGGAGGTTTTAACATGTAGAGGGAGTGAGTTCCAGAACCGAGGTGCAAAATAGGAAAAAGCTTGCTCACCCATTTTAGTGGAGCAGGGCTGAACAGTGAGCAAGGGGAGATGGAGGACCTAAGAAAGCGAGAGTGAGAGACAGGGGTAAGCAGGTCACCCAGAGAGGAGGGTGGGGGTTCTGGATAGGGAGTCAACAAAATACCCAAGAGTATAAGAGCATAAGGCTTTGGGTGACATCCAGTTTAAAGCAGAATAGAGCTGGCAGCGATGGGTTAAGTGAGGATCCGATAAGGCGAATCTACAGATGTTGTTGTAAGATATGTCTCATTGGTGAAGAACCCTAGCATTGGCATGAGAGAGTACAGGGAGGGCATATAACAGCTGTGGGAGTAAAACACCTCTTGTTACCAAGATCCTAGCAGCTGGAGTGAGAGAGTGATGCACTCTGTAGGCCACACCAGTCTTGGCATTAACTGATCAGAATACCTCACTGACATGAGCAGTAAAATCAAGTACCAGGTCAAGAGTAACCCCAAGATATTTGAAGGATAAGGTGTTATCAAAAGTGGTCCCATCACAGCAGTGGACCAGGAGCTTGGGGGACTCAGCAGGTACCTTTCTAGAGGACCCAAAGAGCATGGCCTGAGTCTTGGATAAATTCAAGATTTGTAAGTTAGAGGAAAACCAAGCTTGTGGGGTCTGAAAGGCAGATGAGAGATGTTGATTGATGTCAACAATAGGCTTGGAGGCAGAATAAAGCACCAGGTCATCTGTGTACATGATAATACTGCAGTGGGTAGGCAGAGTGGGGATATAATTTAGGAAAAGAGAAAAGAGAAGAGGAGCAAGAATCGATCCCTGTGGAACACCACAGAAGACAAGGACAGGGAGGAGAGAACCTTACAGAAAGAGACAGCCTGAGATTTATTTTCTAGGTAGCTGCCAAACCAGGATAGGGTAGTGTCAGAGGCACCAAGTGAGTGTTGTTTAGCCAGAAGAAGGGGGTGATGCACCATGTCAAATGCTTTGGAGAGGTCTATGAATACCACTCCAGTAAGTAAACCCTTGTCCGTGCTGCATTTGACATCATTGGTAAACTGAGTGAGAGTAGTACTTGTGCTGTGCCCAGCCCTAAAGCCATGTTGTACTGGAGTTTGGAGGTTGGAATTGTGGAGGTGTGCAGAGACCTGTCGGTGAATCAATTTTTCAAGCAATTTACTGAGCATGGGCAGGACTGATATAGGGCGGTAGTTCAGTAAAAATTTGACGTCTCCTTTCTTAAATACTGGAATGGTTCTGGCAACTTTCCAGACTAAGGGGATGGAGGCAGGGCAGATCAAGAGGTTGAAAAGCCTGATCACAGGAACTGCCAGATACAAAGCAAACTGCTTAAGGATCCTTGGATGAATACCATCAGGTCCAGCACAGCCATTTGCCGGTAATGATTTTAGTAGCATAAGGACCTCCTGATGCGTGGCCAGAATCAGTGCAAGAGCAAGGGAAGCACTGTTAAGTGGAGTTGAGGACACAAGATAAATGTTGGTTAATGAAGGGGCGGGGTGGGAAGCGAGGAAAAGAGGAAGTTAAAGACATTCGCAATGGTGAGAGGGTTATTGCAGTGGGTATTGCTGACTAGCATTTCATTTGGAGACATTGGCTTGTTCCCAAGGATTTCCTTGATTTGTGACCAGTAAAGTTTAGGGTTAGAGGCAGAGGAACTGAGCAGATTGCGGTAGTAGATGCTCTTTGCTGATCAAATCTCCTTTTTACGTGTGTTGCAAAGGGATCTGTAGGTCTCAAAGTCAGCTAGAAGGGAGGAGGACTTCCACATTGCCCAGAGTTTATCCCTCTATTTTAGCAGCTGGAGAAGGGGATGCTTGAGCCATTTAGTGACTTGACCTTTTACCCTGCGTGTGGTGACTGGGATATGTTGCTGTCGAAGAGAGAGTAGGGCAGTGTTGAAATATTCAGCTGCTATGTTGATATCATTGGTTATGTAGACAGAAGACCAGTCAACCATTTTTAAATCCTGTAGGAACGCATCATGGGTGAGCCTAGAAATGTTGGAAAAGGATAAGACTTTACAGGGAAATGAGGGGGTGGTGATGTCCCAAATGCAGTACACTGGACAGTGACCACTTGTGGAGTCAGGTAGAACTCCAGCTGAGGGGAAATTCACCTTCCTATTTGTCAGGATCCAATCTAAGAGGGTGGAGCAGGAACCAGGATAGGAGAGCCTAGTGGGGGCCTGGATAAGTTGGATGAAGTTCGCTTTGCTAGTAATGGTGGAAAGGAGGGAGGAACAAGGCATGGCCCAGTTAAGATTGAAATCACCCAAGCAGATTACTTCATTTTTCCCTATCACTGATGGTAATAGTTTGATAAATTCCTCCAGACCAGGCCTAGTGGTTCTAGGAGGCATATAAATGCAGAAGATGTGTATTTTTGTAGCACTCCCAAGCAATAGGAGAGAATGAAGCACTTCACAATTGGCCAAAGGGGCGCTATGTAAGACAGTTACATTTAGATGAGACTTAAAGTATAGTGCTAGGCCCCCACCTCTTTTGGAGGTGGCATGATCAGCCCTAAGCAGATTATAGCCCGGAAGGGAGCAGAGGGAGTCAGCAATGGATGGCTTCAGCCATGTTTTGGATAAGGAAAGAATGTCAGGTTTATTCAAACAAACCCAAGCCTCAATTGCTGAGAAGTTGACAGTAAGGATCCTAATGTTTGGGTGAGCAAAGGTGAAGCTGGATGACTGGGGCAGGCAGTTGGATGGGTGAGGCTGGGTGGTGTTATAAGCTATAGTCGGAACAGGATTCATTTCAATGTCCCCAGCAAGGGTAAGCGATAGGGTAATGATCCATAAAGATGCAGTCAATATAGCCTGTGAAGCACGCCTACAGGATATAGAGTACCTATGCAAAATATAACTAAGTAATACCCCTTGGTGTTTATAATTCAGACCCGACAGAGGTGATGGATCAGTGGTGGGGTCAGATAGTAAGCTGGAGTAGCAGAAGTTATCAAGTGAGAATACATGTTGAAAGGAGGGATAATCAGTTAGTCCTGTTAAAAATACCAACAAAAACATGATGCCAAATAATAGCAGGAGGTGGAATATAGCCCCAGGATTCATGGAGGGAGGAAGGAAGAGTAGGAAGGGTAAATAGAAAGAGCAATGTGAGTTTCAAGTTGCCTTGGGGGTGCAGCTGGTAGTGAATGGTATTCTGGGTGGCCTGGGTACAAGTCCCAGGAGAGGCACTTATTTTGTTCTCTCCTCTGAATGTGTTCCATAAATATGCACACTGCACTCTCGTGATTGAAGATGTAATTGTCTGTACAGCACCAGGTTGTGTACTGCAGAAAGAGTAATGTGCTACGTGACAGCCCACTTTCCAGTTTCCTTAGTAGTGCAGCTGGTAGTGCAACTAGAACAATATTCCGGGTGGCCTGGGTTCAAGTCCTAGCTGAGACACTTACTTCTTTCTCTCCATTGTTTGTATGTGTTCCATAGATATGCACACCACACTTTTGTGATTGAAAATGTAATTGTCTGTGCAGTACCAGGCTGTGCATTAGAGAAAGAGTAATATGTTCTGGGATGGCCCAGTTTCCAGTTGCCTCAGTGGTGCAGCTGGTAGTTCAACCAGAACAGTATTTCAGGCAGCCTGGGTTCAAGGCCCAGCTGAGGCATTTAATTCTTTCTCCCTTCTGTTTGTATGAGTTCCATAGATATGCACTCCACACTCTTGTGATTGAAAGTGTAATTGTCTGTGCAGCACCAGGTTGTACATTGGAGAAAGAGTAATGTGCTTTGGGATGACCCAGTTTCCAGTTGCCTTGGTGGTGCAGCTAGTAGCACAAGCAGAAAGGTATTCCTGGAGGCCTGGGTTCAAGTCCCAGCTGAGGCACATACTTCTTTTTCCCTTCTGTTTGTATGTGTTCCATTGATATGCACACTGCAGTCTTGTGATTGAAAAGGTACTAGCTACACACACACCCCTCCACCTAACTACAAGTTGACGTACTGTCCCAAACCCTACAGGATACTGTCAAGGGAGGGTTCTTTCTCTTCAGTGACTTCAATGAGATGTGGGACTGGCTTTGGGGGGGGGGACAAACTTGCAGAGAACTTGGCACCCCTGTTGGTGGTCAATCTGATGGACTCATCAATGAGGAAAGCTCACATAATGGCACCAGAAATGTCCTGACCTGATATTCCTTTCCTCACATATAAAAGTGTTAAGCCACACGGTACTTATCCCTAACCCATGAGATCACAACCTAGTAATCTGCTGCCTTGACAAAACAGCCAGAAAAGTACCTAAGCAACACTACAGAACAAGCAGAAATGTTAGAAATATCTGTGCAGGAAGCTTCAAGCTTAGCTAGGGTTGTTCAGTGGGTAGAACATCAGACGTTTAATCTAAGGGTGCAGGATTCAAGCCCTGTCAGGGCAGAAGTTATATTTGGAACCAATTAAAAATATTCTGTCATCCAAACTTTCTTTATGGAAGACAGTATAGTGTAGTGGTTAAAAGCACTGAACTACAAACCTGGTGAACTGGGTTTGAATCCCACACCCCACCACTTGCATACTGAGTGACCATGAACAAGTCACTTAATGTCCCTGTGCTCCCAGAACACACCTGGAAACAATCCTTGGCTTAGTGTGTTTTTTCTGGCCAAAAATAATAGAATAAAAATAATAAACCTGAGCATGCAAAATGAAAAGTGGGACAGGCTGAAACTTGTCCCAGACATCAATATGGCCTTTGAGAAATGTACCAAATCATTAGCTGAAATATGTAACAAACATGCCCCACTAAAAACCATCAGGATCAGGAAAAACACATGTTACGGGTACAAGAAAAGCTAGGAAAAAAAATTGGATAAAGGACAGAGCATGGAGAAAAGTGAATAAAGCAGCCATTAGAGAGATCTGGGACAGCTTTAAACAATTAAGAAATGACTGTATAACTCAAATCAAAAGAACAAATGCTAGATACCCAAGAACAACGCTGACAACACAACCAGCCCCTCCATGTTCTGGAAAATGACAAAAATGCTTTGAGGGCCCAAAGGGATGTAGGGGTGAAGTACAATTCATGAAAGAGGACAGCACCACCCAAAATCCAACATTCACAGCAAAGCAACTAACCCAGTACTTCTGCACCCTCTGTGATGTAAAAATCCTCCCAACTCCAGAGCTAAATGACAGCGTTGAGACTGACTGGACCCAGGATGCAGAAGCTACAATCAAAAATAGGCCAGGTTTTTTGGTTCCAAATAATAAACTACAAGGTAGTACAGAAAGAACTGAAAAAACTTACATGCAAATAAATCTCCAGGACTGGACAATGTAGAAAGGAAGTTTCTAAAAGCAGCAGCAGACTACATATACCCAATCCTGACAAATCTCTTTAACTGAATCCTAATGGGAGGGTCTTTCCCAGAGACCTTTGTACACACCAAAGTGGTCCTTATCTAAAAAGGAGGGGTGCCAAACAACCCTTCATACTACAGGCCCATAGCTCTATTATCTGTCATCTCAGAACTATTTGAAAAGCTTGGTGTAATCAGTTAACCACACAACCTGCTAACAATCCACCAGTCATGTTTTAGGGTGGGTAGGTCAACATCCACCACCCTTACAGACTTTGTCAGAGAGGTTGCCGGAGCCCTGGGTAGAGGAGAAGCTGTTGAGGTAGTATACATGGACCTCTCAAAGGCATTCAGTATGGAGGACCACAAAATCCTTCCAGATATAGTATACTAAAGAAACAAGATTAGCACCAGGAGTACCTGGTTCACCTCTTACATAATAAACTGAAGGCAGTGACTATGAATAACATCCTATAAGATGTGTGGTTCCTTTCGAGGGAGTCCCAAAGGGATAGATACTGGGCCTCCTACTATTCCCCCATGGAGACAGGGGTCAGGGTCAGTACCTCAGGCTACGGACATTGCAATATGAGCAGACTAGATAGACCAAATGGCCTTATTCTACTGGTTTCTTTATATGCTTGCATATTTGAATGCCCTGGTCTATGTTAATGACCTTCCTGGATACATACAACATGCCACAAAGAAACTATATGCGGGCAACACAGTCCTCATAACAAGAGCCAAAGACTTGTTCTAAATGGAGAAGAAACCCCTGTTGGATTTCGAGTTTCTTAAAAAATGGTTTGTGTCTGCAGAGTTGCTTCTCAGTGGGGAAAAACTTTATGGTCTTCCACAAAAAAAGGTACAAAAACTAAAGCCACTTATAAGCTAAAAATACAGCTCCTAGATGGGTCCAACATCAGAGTAACAAAAGACTACAAGTACCTGGGAGTAGACGTAGACAACACCTTAGAGAAGCATATTAAATCCACTGTCAGAAAAGGGAATTCCAGACTGGGAGCCCTCCTCCAAAATGCCTACACTATACCAAAAAAGCAAAACTGACCCTAGCTTCCCAGCTACTGCTGCCCATTATACGATACAGAAGCATAGCCTATCAGCATACATGTAACCAGATGCTGGAGAAGTTGGACACAATATATCACAAAATGGCAAAATTCACCCTTACATGCCCATAAATCACTCACCATTACCCAGCATTAAAATCACTAAACTAGGATTCCCTCATATTAAGAAGCGATACATCTAAGGCACTCACAGTCTACCAGATTGTCAATGGCATGATTACTGGACATCAGGGATTAACAAACAATTTCCAAATAACACATATGACCCAAGAGACGTCAAAAACAGAGGCCTCCTTGTAACTAGATTCTGAACCAAGTATGGAAAAATGAGCCTAGATTATCTTATTCCCAAGACTTGGAATTCCCTGTTCTCAAAATCAAGACAGTAAATTCCTGGCTGACTTTAAAATGACTATACAGTCAAAACTCACAGAGTCCTGTGAATGTCACTAAAATGATGTCGTGGCCTCCCATCAGGGCAAAGCCCCTCCAAACTAATAGCATTAATACCTGTCTGAAAAACTAAATGATACTGTTTATATTGCCATTGTAAACTGCTTTAACTGATGTGCATTGTATGCTTATACAGTTACTGTAACTGCTGTAACCAATATAACACATCTTGCCTGTTTATATTGAAACTGTCACTACTGTAACTAATGTACTATACCTCAACACAGGACAACTTTGGAAATAAGACCATGGTGATCCTAACAGTTCTATCTTGTCAAAAAACAATATTTTTTTTACTACAACTACATAGAACATGTCCAGATCCAAGCAGCCCTTTTTCCTACAGCCTATAGTCTTAGGAGCCCCTGTAGTGGGCAGGGGCATTGCCAGCACCAGCTAATATTCTCTCAAAAAGTATATAATTTGTGTTGGGAGCATGGCAGTCTTATAAAGGGCCAACATGGACTGCCATGTCTCATGGTTCCTTGCTTTGTGCACAGTTGTATATTCACTGCAGTGCCAACTTGAACATCAGATTTGATGCCTAGCATCCTAGATAACTCCACCCCTAGTGCCACCCCTGTCCTTGCATGGGGCTCTGCACACTTGAGGATTGGAGGGACATGGCTGTGGATTCAGTTTTTGCCTATGTAACATCAGGGTGCACAGTGGTGTGACTGCACTAAACGCAATCTGAGCATATCCCACCTGCCTTTGTGGATCAAGCCCTTGGTGTTTCCTTAATATATCATAATCTAGAAAACATTCAACAGTAAAGAGCACTTGTACAGGAACAGAATGCTCACCTCAGATTTAATAGGATATGCTCACATGACACCCACATGAGAGGTAAGATGGACACTGCTAACCTATTGCCCTTAATGACCATATCTAACCACCTCTGACCACATACTGTTTAGCACTTATAATTGTGTACTGTGCAGAAAAGCCTTTAGTACCTTACAGGGCTGTGAGAAATGTTTATATTCTGCCCCTACTGGAATGTAGCCTTGTTTCAGAAATTCCCACTAATTCTGTGGAATTCCATCAGAAGTACTGTAGAATTCCAACAGTCCTCCCAAAAAATACTGTGGACTCATAATCCATGGTTTAAATGCACCTTGGAATAATATTGAGTGATTTATGTAAACCATGAATTCATTTTCTGCAAGCCACGGAATATCTTGCTGTGGTCTATGCAATCTCTGGAGTATTATTGCACAGTTAGCATATAAATGTCTTTCAAAGTTTCATAGATTTAAAAGCATTTCTGAAGCACCTTTGCCATTGCAAGTGAATTCCAAGTGGAAATCAACATCTTGCACAGCAATATTACCTAAACTATTAAAGGCTAAACCATGATTCAATGAATCAGGTAATTTTTTTGCCAGATAATTGGCAAAGGTATACTAACAACACAGGTGATTATTCTGAATTATACCATGTACCTCAGACAACAACCAATCACAGCAGCAGGCTGGCACCTTACCTCCATTGTAAATCCTGTGATAATCACCACAAAAGGTGGCAGCTAGCTGCACCTTTAAAAAAAGAAACAATCCGACACCAAAATCACAGAACTGCAACTACCATCTTGTTTCCCCGCAAAGTGGAGACCAAAAAACAGCAGCTCCATACATCAGGAAAACAAAACAAAATAAAAACACTGCTTTAATACTGAGTGGCTTATTAAGCATTATACCAAGTTCTGCCTTTTTTTTAAATAATAAAAAAAGCAGTACTTAGTGTAATCGCAATAAGCCACTGCGAATCTGGTTGTCAGAGTTTACCACGGCTGACATGGATTTACCCACTCAGCTGTGCCTCGTGGGCAAACCACTCCGGCTGTGGTAAATCCCCCAATAACTCACACCCCCTCATGGCTTATTGCTTAAAAATAAGGGAAGCCTGACCTGGAACAATTTGATCTTTTCAAAGATCATAAAAATTATATTTCTGTATCACTTTATGTTGTTAATGGGGAAGGCAGTTGTTACATATGGGCTAATGTGCTCCCCCACTGGGGTAGTGGTATAGCTCCAAAGCTGTGACCTCAGCACTAACCCCAGGGACATTATACATTCCAAATGCCTTCTACCCCAGTTTGAGCTGTACCATGATAAGGGACAGATGCACAGAAGAACTCTCTGAAGTGCTACATGTTGTTTTTTTGTTTCCTTTTTGGCTTAGGATTGTGTAGCTCTGAGCAGGTTGGGGCTTCCTGGTGACAGAGAGCACTCCTAAACTTAGAATAATGCCAGTTAAGCTGAGGCCTTCAAATTGACCGAGACCACTTGTCTCCTCACTGGATGTTATTATCTGGTGGGTCTGAGGTTTTAAACATCTAGCCTGGTGATTCAGGTATGTGAACTTTTTATCTGCCTCGTGGGGTGGGGGGTGGGTTGTTAGACAGACAGGCAATGTGGATGTTTTATTAGTTTCTCCTCTCCCTCCCCACAGTGTCTACCAGCGTGTGTTATGCTTGCTTTCTCCAGTCCTTGGCAGAGGGGGCAGGAGTTTGTCTCCAGCCTGTTAGAGAGATTTTTTTTCCATGAAGTGTACATTGCAGCAACCGCTCTTTTTCTGCCAGTTTTTTTTTCAGTTTTTCATGTGTTTGAAGCCTCATATACCCCCTCCAAAGGCATGTGGTCACAACCTGATTGTTTTCTTTTCCTTATGTCCCCTCAGCCTGGGGTGATTGGTGCCCTTCTTTGTGTCTTCAAACTTGATATGTACAGAGTGTCTTTCGCACATATTCAGCCACCCCACCCATATTCCTCCCTGTGAGATTACTTGCAGCACTTGCTGCACTTTCTGGCGGTTGTGGGGGTTGTCGTTCTTAGTACTTGAAGTTCTTTTAGGGACTGTTGTAAGGGGATATACATGAGCTTGCGCATACTGTGATGATGTCACATGCCCTGTGTGACATGGAGGCTTGCATTTGTTCAAGGCTTAGTTTCTCTGGTTGCTTGTCCACAATTGAGGTATCATGCATGCCAGTATGTTTCCAAGTTTGGAATGCACATCTTGGACCACCGATTGCTCGGGCTGCTCTGGTGCCACATGGTGTTAATTCCTACTGAGGGCACTCTCTCAGGAAACAGCATGACCATCCTGGCTGGATGGTCTTTGAGTTGGCTCCTACACAGGCAGCCTGGGGGAGGGTTGTCTTTTCTTTCTTATGGCAGAGGAGAAAAGTAAGTTTTCTAGTCATGATAGCCTTTTTGATTAGCTTGGGGCTGCCCAGCTTGATACTTTCTGATAGGGATGTTGTGAAGTTTTAATTTGCAGGTGAAGTTAAGGCGAAATCACTAAATTCACCTCTGGGAATCATTTCACAACGTTTTTCTATTTAATAGGAAATTTACCATTGATAACTTCACCTTGCAACTTTGCCTGTAACTTCTCCTTGTGGTACACAAAGGTGAAGTTGGGTCATAGAAACTTAGAAACAGAGAATCTGATGGCAGATAAGGATAATGTTAACCACTCCCTCCTACTATCCACCCTCACTGGCCTCTCCCTAGATGCCGTCAACTGGTTCTCTGACTACCTATCTGGTAGGTCTCAGCAGATCAAGATCAATAACATGCTCTCCACCTGCCTCCCCATCAAATCGGATGGTGGATAAGGATGCCATTAACCACTCCCTCCTACTATCAGCCCTCACCCTCACTGGCCTCTCCCTAGATGCTGTCAACTGGTTCTCTGACTGGTTCTCTGACAACCTATCTGGTAGGTCTCAGTAGTTCAAGATACATAACACACTCTCCACCTGCCTCCCCATTAATTCTGGTGTAACCAAGGGATCCATCCTGAGCCCCCTTCTTTTTAGTATATTTCTCAACTCCCTTCCCAAGGCCTGCTCTGGGAAACTGCTCTTAAATGTCGATGATGTGGTACTCATCTCTACCCATTCAGATCCCAGCCTCCTACAGCAGTCCATCCAATAATCTTTCAGAGAAGCAGAATCTTGATTCACTGAGCACCGGCTGGTGCTAAATTAAAAAAAAAAAAACAGTGATGTTTGCACACACCCAGAACAAACATAGTGGCCTCCCACTGCTAATCCTTAATTCCCAGCTGGTACCCCTTGGAGCAGGTAAACTCCTTTAAATATCTCAGGGTCACCCTAGACTCTGCTCTAACCTGTCACAAACATATCCACCTCCTTTGTTTTGCTATCAGTACTCAAATTGGCCTACTCCACTGCTATAAGCATTGTCTCCCACCGGAAGCCCTGTAGCTCGCTGTCTCTTCCTCTATCCTGTCCCATATTGACTACAGGATCCTGGCCTATGGGGTGGTTGAAAGCACCGCCCTCTGTAGAATCAAGGTATCCCTAAATAAAACATGTTGCCTTGTTACCAGATCTAATCAACTGAAACATACTTGCTCACTATATAGTCTTACTAACTGGCTTGATTTTGATGTGAGGCTTAGGTACCAGACGTGCCTCCTTGCCAAAAAGATCACTAATGGTCTTGTTCCCCCTGGCTTCACACCCCTAATGCTATCTGCACCTGTTTTAGAAGCTAACCGCAGCTCCTCCAAATCCCCCCTTCCGGATTTCCTGTTGCAAAACGGCCTTAGGCCAGAGAACCATCCATTACAGTGCTCCCCTCTGGATGAACACACTTCCCAGTGCCATCACCATCGAAAATAAACTTGGCCGCGTCAAATTCATCCTATCAGGGAACATTTCCACTTGGTAGGGGCCTGTGACTGCTTCTAGCCAAACCCCTATGTTCTTTTTGGCCTGTGTCAACTTCCAGCCCACCCACTACTCTCATATCCCCACCCCACCTACCGCTCACTATTAATATTACTATTATCTCTGACAAAGGACTAGTGTCCCATTGGGCACCTGTCCTGCTTGATTACTACTGTCTAATCCTGCTTAACCTCAACCAATGCCTCACCCGCAAGACTATAACCATTGTCTAATCACAATCTAAGATCTATATCCCCAGTTGTAACAATGTCTTATTATGATCCCCATGCTCTGTAACTCATTTGTATATTCTCATTGATGATCATCTGTCTTATGTTTTGTACACTGTTTCACTGATGTGGAGCCTTTGTAAAGAAGTCTCAGATGCAAAGGTTTGCAATTTCAATATGTTTAAATAAATAAATAAAATAAATAAATAAACTGCTCAGTCTGCCTAGTGTGCCTATTTCCATACCTATTGTATAAACTCCAGATCCTGTATGATCTGCAGCTTACATTCTTCTTCCTACCACTAGGGTTGCCTTCTATCTGTCCCAAGTATTCTTGAATTCACCTATTGTACTTGCCCCTACAACATCCTCAGGGAGGCTGTTCCATTCATCCACCACCCTTTCTGTGTAAAAATACTTTCTTACGTTGCCCCTGAGTCTTCCTCCCCACCCAGCTTCCTGTTGTGATCCCTTGTTCTTGCACATCTCCTTTTCAGAAAGATGCTGCCCTCCTGAACTGTGTTAATCCCCTTAAGGTACTTGAATGTTACTATTAAATTTCCCCCCTCCCTCTTTTCCCCCAGTGTATATATATTGAGAGCCCTCAGTTTCTCCTCGTATAGTTTCTGGTGCAGTCACTGCACCATTTTCATTGCCCTCCTCTAGACTGCCTGTACCCTATCTCTGTCCTTCCAGAGATGTGGTCTCCAGAACTGCATACAGTAGTCCAGATGAGGTCTCACCGATGATCTGTACAGTGGCATCACCACTTCTTGTTTTCTACTGGAGATGTTTCTTCTTTTGCACCCCAGCATTCCACTGGCTTTCCTCACTGCCTTATAACATTGTTTGGCTAACTTTATGTCATCTGTTATAACTACTCCCTGGTCCCTTTCCAGTTTGATTGTTGCTAGCACCCCCTCCCCCCCATCGTGTATTCCTCCCCTGGGTTTCTGTTACCTAAGTTCATGATTTTGCACTTCTTTGCATTGAACTGGAGCTGCCACAGTCTTGACCACTCCTCCAACTTGCGTAAGTCTCTTCTAATCCCCCACCTGGAGTGCCAACCTTATTGAAGATCTTAGTGTCATCTGCAAAGAGGCATACCATTCCTTCCAATCCCTCTGCAATGTCACTTATAAAGACATTAAAGAGGACCAGCTCCAGCAATGACCCCTGTTGCACCCTGCTGGTCACCTCCCTCTCCTCTGATTGAACTCCATTTACCACCACCCTCTGTGTCCTACTGCTAAGCAAATTTCTGATAAAGTTTACCACCTTGAGATCCACTCCCAGACTGTCCAACTTTTTTTTACTAACCTCTTGTGTGGAACCTTGTCAAATGCCTTACTAAAGTCTAGGTAGGCCATATCCACTGCCCCTCCCTGATCTACTACCCTTGTCTTCCAGTGAAGGAAATCTATCAGATTTGTTTGACAGGACCTTCCTACTGTGAATCCTAGTGCACTGCTGGCCACTAGATATTCTACAATCCTTTCATTCAACATCGATTCCATCATCTTCCCTATCACTGAGGTCAAACTGACCGGTCTATAGTTTTCCACTTCTACCTTGCTGCCACTTTTGTGAAGGGGTATCACATTTGCCCTCCTCCAGTCCTTTGGCACCACTCCCTCCTCCAGTGATTTGTTGAACAGGGCTGTCAGTAGTGTCACCAGCACCTCTCTGAGTTCCTTTAGTATTCTGGGATGTATCCCATCTGGCCCCATTACCTTGTCCACCTTCAGTTTCAAGAGTTATTTTAGTACTCTTTCTTCTGTGAATAGACTGGTGCCCACTCCTCTTCCCTCTGTTTTTACTGCCTAATTTCGGTCCCTCCCCCTCTTCTTCCTTTGTGAATACTGAGCAGAAGTATTCATTCAGGATCTCAGTTTTTTCTAAGTCCCACTCCGCCTTCCATTGCTTAGCCTCACTATCCCTCCCTTGGTCTTTTCCTTTCCCTAATGTACCTGAAAAAGGTTTTGTCCCTTTCCTTTACTGTCTGACTATCCTTTCTTCTGTTTGCGCCTTTGCGCTTCTGACTACTTTCCCTGCCTTCCTCTGCTTTTTCTGATATAGTTCCCTATTTTTCTCCTGTGTTTCCTTATGCTTTTTGAGAGCCCTGTTTGAATAAATAAATAAAGGAACATACTTCCCTCTCCAGTCCCATTACTGACCCAGGCAAGATCACTGATACCTTCAATAGAATGTTCACCGACCTTACTGCCTACACCAGCAAACTCCCTTCACAGCCTCCCTCTATCTAAAAATAAAATCCACGCTGCCCACAAACATCAAGCCCTGTCTTTTATTTCAGAGCCATCGACCATAGTGTCACTGTCAAACTCTTAAAGATGCTACCCACTGGGGCGGCCCAGGTAGCAATGGCCTGTATCCCAACTTTCTGTAATTCCTCTCCCCTGCACTTGTAATGTCACTGACCCACATATTTAACCTTGCCTGTCATCATTTACTATGCCTGACTCATGGAAACATTCACACGTGGTGCCTATTTTCAAATCTGGCAAGCCTGCTGCCCCAGAAAACTACCATCCCATCTCCCCCTTCCCACATCTAAGCAAACTATTAGAAACAAATCATTCACCACCAGCTATCTGAGCATCTAGATAAGTAAAACCTCCTGAGCCCCCTCCAACATGGCCTCCACAAACACCACAACACCTCTTCAGCCATGGCCATTTTCTCCAACCATGTCCTTAGAAACATGGACATTGGTATGGCCACAGATACGGTGTTTGTGGACCTATCAAAGGCCTTTGATCTTGTTACTACCACCTTCTCCAATCCAACCTGCTAAACCTAGGCTGCTCCCCAGATGCCACCACTTGGCTTAGCAGCTACCTCGCTAACAGATCCCAGTCTATTCTGATAGGCAAAGATACCTCTGCTGCATTACCCATCCATACTGGTGTCCTCCAGGGTGCCATACTGGGACCTCAATTATTCTCAGTGTTCATAAATGATCTTCCCACAGAAAGCATAAACTGTAATGTGCTCCTCTATGCTGATGACCTCGTCATCTATCATAACGCCAAGTCTCTCGAATCTATATCTTCTACACTCACTACAAACTATGGATCAGCTCAATATTGGTTCCTATCCAAAGAACTTCTTGTAAATGAGAAAAAAATGAAGGCCATGCTCTTTGGCTCAAACCCGTACCTTGCAAAGGCCACCAAATCAAAAACCTTGTTATACATAGTCACCCCAGCAGGCCCTCCTGTTAACACTGTATCCTCCTTCAAATACCTAGGAGTGACTCTTGATCCCTTCCTTACCTGCAATGACCACATTTCTAACACTATGAAGAGAGTCCACCAGAAGCTGGGGGCAGCCTACTGTGTTAACTACCTCCTGACCCCAGAGGCTTGTCTTGCAACTGCCCAGGGAAATCTACTGCCCATACTTGACTATTGCTCCCCAGTGTTCTCCTCCATGTCCTCCTCACTTCTTTCTTGTCTAAATATCACATATAAGTCTATCTGTCACTTTGCCTTTCAGATCCTTTCCTCCACTCATCACTGCTCTCTATATCAGTCCTTAGGCTGGCTCTCTCTGCGGGGCCATTTTGAATATGCCATGTGCTGTCTAGTCGACACCTCTCTCAGGAATTCACATAAGTCCCCATACTCCTCGCTTCTCACCAACAGGGTAGTAACTCGATGTCTCTTGATCTCTTCCATTCCCTCCTCGGTAGTCCCCTGTGTAGGTACTGTCATGTGGAGCAAGGCATTCTCTGACTCTGCCCCCTAACTCTGGAACAGAATACCACCTGCTATCAGCATGTTACCCTCTCATTAGTCCTTCAAATTGAAGCTAAGAGATTGGCTCATGTTTCAGGCCATCTGAGCCTGCTCTGTTGGAAACACCCTCACCTGAAATCTGCCTTGGGGCCCAGTGTGCCATTTGTCTTACTTCCCAAGTACTGGCTACCACATAAACAATTGACACATTTTTGACTCCATTGTGAAAATGTTGATTGCTGTAGTGTAATCCCATATGCACTGTATTGTAAACTTTGAACTGGCTGAATAAAATATCTTGATTTGCTGAAAGTGTATGTCCTAGTTCTCTGCAAGCAGAGAAGCATCACTTTATTTGTCATGAACTTGCTTTTTATGTCTTTAACCCATATTTTAAGATATGTTGTTTATGTATCACTGTTTCTGATACCACTGTACTCATTCTGTTATATGTACCTACTGTATTATAAGTTGTCCTATTGTTTGTGCCACTCTACGGCCCAAGTCGCAACTGAAAATGGTCCTTTGGATCAGTTTGCTCACCCTGTTACCAAAAACATACATACATAAATAAATTAATAAATAAATAAATACATAAATAAACTAATTTCTCTCTAACCTTCCCTGCAACTTCTTTAGAATACTGTTTTTTTCTTTCTTTTTGCCTTGTTAACGTGCTTCACACAAAGGCTTGTTGCCTATGTTATGGCTCTCTTGAGTTGCTCACACTGCTTCTCTACCTCCTTACGTCTGCCTTTGCCAGTGTTTCTTGTGACATTCTCCTATTTTTGCAAAATCTGCCCTTTTGAAGTCTAGGACCATTGATTTTGTGTGGCTTGCCTCTTCTACTGTTTTTACATTGAACCATACTGTATGGTGATTGTTGAACCCTAGATGGCTGCCCATCAATACACCTGTTATTCTGTCTCCATTTGTGAGCACCAAGTCCAATATTGCCCCCTCACAGGTGGGTTCCACCAGTAGCTGACTGAAGCCTGACCCATGCAAGGCACCCAGGATGTTCCTGCGCTTGTATGTGGCTGCCCCATAGGTGTTCCAGTTGACATCTAGCATACTTAGGTCTCCTAGTAACAACACTTCCCCCTTCTTGGACATTTTAAGGATGTTTTCTACCATCACCATATCTATTTCCTCCCCGTGTGCTGGGGGTCTGCAGATAACCCCTGTACAGACAAGGGTGCCATTTTCTGTCTCCAGGGAGACCCACAGTGCCTCCTCTCCTCCCAGTTTCCCCTTTATCTCAGTTGCTTTGATCCCTTCTCTTGTGTAGATAGCTATCCCTCCTCCCTTTTGGCCCTCTCTGTCCCTCCTGTAGACTGTGTGCCCAAGTATGTTAATATCTCAGTCATGGCTTCCTGTGTATCCGGTTTCCATGACTGCCACAATATCCACGTCTCCCTCTGCCATCAAAGCCACTAGGTCAGGGATCTTCTTTCCCAGGTTAAGGACATTTGTACACATGGCCCTCCATGTTTTGATGGTTTTGACCATATTAGTACCAGTCCTATCCCTTCCCCTTGTGCATCCCTTGACTTTATCCCCCATTTCATTCCCATGTGTATTCTCATCCCTAGGATCCTTTTAACTGTCTACTTTAGTATGTGTGTGTGGGGGTGCAGTTTGTTTTTCCCTTCTTATTTCCTTCTCCCCCCTTGGCAACTTTAAATGCTTGCCAATGAAACAGTCAAACCTTTCACACAGGATCCACCCTTCCCCGGGCAGATGCAGACCATCTCTTGCGCACAAGACTGCATTTCTCCAGGTGGGCCCTCAATTCCCAATGAAACCAAAACCCACAACTCTGCACCAGTTCTTAAGCCAGTCATTGAATCCCATGGTGTGGAGCACCCTGGCCTCTCCCATGCTATAGACTGGTAGCACTTCCGAGAAGGTTACCATGCATACCACCTGTCTAAAACCCCTCCCCAACTCAGTGTACTCCCGCTGAACTGCCCTAACCTAATTCTCAGCCAGGTCATTAGTCCCCAGGTGGATAATGACATCTAGCTTGCCCTTTCATGCTGCTGCCCCAGCACTCCTCAGGATTCACCTCCTATCCCTCAAAGTAGTGGCGCCATGTAGGCACCTTACCTTACCCCTCACTCACCCCCAATTCTACCCTCTAATAATAGAGTCCCTCACTAGGAGTTGCTTCCTTCTCATCTGGGGTCCTGTGCCTCCCCAAGGGGTCTCCGCTGCAGAGGTTTCTTCCATCCACCTTGTCCACCACTGTGGGTGCCTCCATGGGATAGCCCTGCTCTGCCAGAATGGTGAAGGAGTTATGGAGTGGAATCACAGGTGGGATGTGCCTCTGTCTAACCTCCCGAGCCCTCCCCGAGCCCCCTGTTGTCCAACCTCCCCTCCGTACTGGCATTCTCTGAGGCAGCAGGGGTGGCCTTGGTGGTCTCTGGGTGGGGGAGAAAGTATCCCAAATCCTAGCCAACTCGGCCCAGAGATAAGCAAAATCTGCCTCGACCTAGAGAGGTGCCTGTAGATAGGGTAGCTCCACAGCCTCCAGAATGTATCCCAGAAGACTGCTGCCCCAAAGCTACTGCACTGCATCACTCCCATCATGTCTGATGTTTGCATTCCCTTAATTAGCTCTTTAGTCACCCAAGCAAACCAACATTTTTTTTGTTTGTTTTGTTTTTCCCCTCTCTTTACTATCCTCCTTCTGTGTCTCTATTACAATCACATTAATTAGCTCACATCCTCAGAGCACTCAGGAAGCTGATCTCAATTTGGTACCTATAAAATGGATGTACCCTGGGGTGGATGGGATGGGGAGGGTGGGATTGGGTCCCTCCAGTCGGTCTCTGTGTGTAATAAAATCACCTAAACAGCACAAATATACCCTAGCACACTCACTGTATAGGAAACCACAAACAGTAGTCAACTGAACCCACAACCAAGTTCCCCTTTTAAGCTCTTCTCTTCCTGCAAGTCTGTTTCAGCCCCTCCTCCAAACACACACCTGCTTCGCAGGTTGTAACTGTCCTGCCCCCAGCAACAAGATACTACCAAATGTTCTGCTAACTACAACAATTCCCTTTCCTGGCTACTAAGAATTACAGAACAGTAACCAAAAACAGAACACAAAAAAAAAAAACCCTAATCCAAAACCCTTCTGTTTATTTCCTTACACAAACCCTGCAAGTTTGAAATGAAATAAAATAAATCACCTCTGTTGTGTAGTTCTTTTCAGCTCTTCAAAATGACTTCCACCAACTACTCCTTTGGGTTTGTGAGGCATAGTTTGGTCAACTATTGTTAGGGATGAAAGTTTGTCATGGCAGTCATACACCTCATTGACTCCATGACGTTTGACCTTTATTCAGGCTTCCATGACTTTCACTAGTGTCATCAGAATTTAGCAATGATGACAGTGCCACAACATTTACTAGTGTTTACTAATGATTTCATGAACAAACAATGAGTCATTAAAACCTCATCCATGAAAAACTTACATCCCTAACTATTGTCAAATCTGTCTGAAATGTGGTATGGTTGTAGTCCAAGAGGAGGTGCATATTTGGTACCAGGAGCAGACAACACCTCACCCTAAGGAATCAGGGATCAGCTATGTGATCTGAAAAAACTGCTACTAAAAATGATACTGGATCAATATGTTGTAACCTGAACAGCTCAACTAAAACTGCGCTGCAGGAAGGTCTAAAACATGTACAGCAACAGAGGTATTACAGCATTCAGGCATTACCACTATCCCAGTCACTGTACACTCCGATGGTGGAGTGGTGAAGTAGCTGCAGGTGTGAGTGCCTAGTTGAGCCGCTTCAGTGGTGGAGTGGCTAAGGCACTAGCACCTGGAGCATAGGAGAGTGGGGACCAGGGTTCGGTTCCCCATTTCCTGGTGTTGCCACTTTTTTTTAACACATTTCCCACTCCCAAGTCTCTCCTTACCCATGAGATCCACACCCCCTTGGAGTTGATTATTAAAATTCCAAGTGGTGTGGGTGGGTGTGGGGGCAGGCACTTTCCCATAGATTTCTATAACATGCATGCATTTTGTCTTGGTCAGTGTTTTTTCCTACCTTATCTGTGCACAAGCCATTTTGTTTGCTACAGTGTTTCTTGCACTGTTTTTGCAATGGCATTATGATCTCGTACCACTAAAAACAACCTCAAAAGTTCTGTTTTTTTCTCTTTATTGTAACCAGAACAGGGATTAAAACAACAGGGCTAACGGGTAATTTAATATTAAGTATAACAAAAAGTGACAGACCACCTTCACTTTAAGAAAAATATAACTAAAAAATAACTAAAACTGCTACAGAAAGACACTGACAAAATACGTTACTTAAACATACCAAACTAAACCACAGAAATAACAATTTTCAATTACTTACTACAGATCAAAAACTGAAGAACAAGAAGGAGCGAGAAAACCAAAATATAATACAAATCTCCCACTTAGACAAAAAAGTTTTGAATCTTCCTGGGAAGGCTTGCTTTACAGTATACCTACCTTCCCCCATACCACCACTTCACAGACTGACAAAACAGAAAACACTACTTTAAAATAGATAATCATTGAAAAAATAATCACAAATCTAGCAGCACAAGGCCCTCTAGAACATTTTGTCAACAATTTGGATTAAAACAACTCAGTTTTGTGATGTATTTTAAAAGTTTTTTTCTCAGACAAGCACATGCTGACTTCTCTCCTACTCTGTTTTCAGAAGACTGCACTGAAGACAGCCTCCTAGTATCATACAGCTTGTTTCAGCAACCAATAACCTCCAATCCCATTGTACATTGCAGACTTTGTCTCTGTATCAAACTTTGCCAGGGAAGTTGCCAACTTTGCATTTTACAGTCTTCGCCTCAGCACCAAACTCCGCCAGTGAAGTTGGCAACTTCGCATTTTGTGGAGTTATCAGTTCTCTGCAATTTGGACTTCTCACTGTGGATTAACTTTGCAAAATGAGGCAAATTTGTGAATTAATCCATGAAATGAAGTTTTCCAACTTTGCACATCACTATTCTCAGATGAATTTTTCATTTTTTCTTTTCTCAGACTGCTTTTTGTGTATTGCTGGCTGAAATTCTTAGTGGAATTCCTACACCTCTATTCTGGTTTTCTTCTGTACGCAGTTAAAATGGGGTATCTTAAGCAGCCTTGGGAATTTTCCCCCAACATATATAAATATATTTATCTGTATTTACATCTACATCTATATATTTTTTTAGATGGTCGGTGAGCCATCATTCATTAGAGCATAATAATCATATGGTACCAGTTTAACAGGCATTCACTAAGTACAAGGCCTATAGTCGGGATCAATCCTTGCACAAAATATCTGGCCAGACCTGCTATTCAAGTATGCCCTTGTGCAACTTGGCAGGGTGGTCTTCTGCCATGAGGTGGGAAATTCCAAGCCTGCTTCAGAGCTCCTGGCAGTTCCTTCCGTACTGCCACTTATGACAGTCTTCCTTTATAATCCCTATGGTAGAATGCAGGGTTTGGCGGGCCAGCTCGCTGGGGCTAAATTAAGTTTTGAGAGACTGTTTTTTTGGATTTATGGTTTTCCCTCCCCATGAGTGTCTACCTGACACTGGTTTCAGGGTGGCATTGAGGAGTTTAATGCTCAGGAACTGTCACCTCATGTCTAAAGCTGTGTCGATCCCCAGATCAAAATCTAGGACTCATCAAAAGGGGAAGAGAGTGTTTGTGTTGCATCCTCAGCCAAACGGTGCTGGGGGGGGGAGCAAGAGACAGATATGAGTATTTTCACAGGTAAGGATGTTGTTTCATCCCAGATCAAGCTTCAGTAGGCAGACTGGGGAACTCTGCCCATACACAAATCACTGATCTTTTCTTTCCTCACAGGTATTTGTAGTGGCACCATGGCTTTTAGCAGACCAATATTTATAGGGTAAGAACTGTAGTCAAAGCAAGAGACCTTTTACCTAGGGACCCAGTGGCCTACACTGTGTAATACAGTTTAATTCTATTTACATAGAAACATAGAATCATAGAATCTGTCAACAGATAAGGACCATACAGCCCACCAAGTCTGCCCATTTCTCTACTTGGTTTGGCAATACTTATACTTATCTGGACTGCCTTTCCCCTGCTCTGCTGTACAGCAGGGTGCCTTTATGTTTATCTCATGCACCTCTGAATCCCCATACTGTTTTCACTTCCATCACCTCCACTGGTAGGCTGTTCCATGGATCCACCACCCTCTATGTGAAAAAATACTTCCTAGCATTCCTCCTAAGCCTCCCTCCCTAACTCCAGTTTCATGTTATGTCCCCTTGTCCTTGTGCACTTTCTTCTCTGAAATATGCTCCCCTCCTGTACCCTGTTTATTCTTCTAAGGTATTTGAAAATCTCTGTCAGATCCCCTATCTCCCTTCTCTCTTCCAGTGAACAGATGTTTAGTTCCTTGAGTCTTTTCTCATAAGGCTTGTGGTGCAGTCCATGTATCATTTTTGTTGCTCTTCTCTGGGCTGCTTCCATTCTATCTATGTCCTTCCTGAGATGCAGTCTCCAGAACTGGACACAGTATTCCAGATGAGGCCTCACCAGTGATCTATACAGTGATATCACCACTTCACTTCTCTTACTGGTTATGTCCCTTCCTATGCACCCCATCATTCTGTTTGCCTTCCCCACTGATTTTTCGCATTGTTTGGCTGACTTCAGGTCATCAGATATGATAACCCCCAGATATCTCTCCTGACTTGTGGCTAGAACCTGCTCCCCCATACTGTATTCCTCTCTTGGGCTTCTGTGCCCCAGGTGCATTATCTTGCACTTCTTAGCATTGAAACCCAACTGCCAAACCCTTGACCATTCCTTAAGTAGTCTTAGGTAATTTCTCATTTTATCTAACCCCTCCTGTGTGTTGACTCTGTTACAGACCTTGGTGTCATCTGTGAACAGTTATACTTTCCCCTCCAGTCCCTCTGCAATGTCGCTTATGAAGACATTGAATAGAATTGGACCCAGCACCAATCCCTGTGGAACCCCACTGGTCACCTCCCCTCTTCTGATTTTATGCCATTTAGTACCACCCTCTTGGTCCTGCCTTTTAGCCAGTTTCCAACCCATTTTACCACGTTAAAGCTCACACCCAGATTCCCCAATTTGTTAAGTAACCTTCTATGAGGAACGGTGTTGAAGGCCTTACTGAAATCCAGGTAGACCACATCCACCGCCCCTTCCTGATCCACCACCCAGGTGATACAGTCAAAGAAATCGATGAGATTAGTTTTGTTGTGCAATATTATATTGTATGATAAATGTATGCATAGCTGATGTATTATTTGTATGTTTGTATGTGACCCGGTCACCAAAATTTAATAAATAAATATTTGTATTATGTTGATTTTTGTGTCTACTCATTTATCATATATGTAGAATTGTAATCAATGTATGTGACATTTTATGGATCTCACTGAAAATGAGTTTCAACTCAGTTGAGTTACCAATTCATTATTTATAATGAATAACATTTTTACTACTACTACTAGTCTGACAGGACCTACCTTTAGTGAGTCCATGCTGCCTTGAATCTTTTGCACCACTTGACTCAGGAACTTCACTACCCTCTCCCTAAGCAGGGACTTCATCAGCTTCCCCACCACTGAGGTCAGGCTTACAGGTCTGTAATTGCCTGCCTCCTCCTCCTTATTTCCAGTCTTGTGCAGGGGGACCACCTCTGCCCTCTTCCAGTCCCCAGGTACCTCCCCCATCTCTAGTGATTGGTTGAAGAGGGTTGTCAGTGGATCTGCTAGGACTTCCCTGTCAGTCCCTCACAGCAGGCTCACTGAGCTGGGATACAGTGGTGTACCTGTGGTACTGCTGGTAGTGGTAAAGCTTAGCTACATAATGTCCTCTCAGTTTAATCTCTACTGATTACAATGGTTACTCTCAGGAGATCTGCAGAACCAGCATGTAAAGTTGCCTACTTCCATTCAGATCCCTCTTGTCAGGGGAGTGTCACTACTGGCACACCCAGGTGCACTTGGGCAGAATGAATTAGCTCATATAGTTTTAGGCTATCTCCATCCTCAGCGATAGCTTCAAAGAAGAGCTTTTGAGGGTATAACTATAATCCTGACTCATAACGCCTGCACCATTATGAGGCAGATGTCTCACAGAGGAAGGGGGTGGCCTACGCCTAGGGTACCCTATAGTTATATGACTTAAATGATGGTCTGGTGCTGACATTTATGTGAGTGACATGTTGGTGCTGTGGGGCACATGTTGCTCAAGGACATGGGAAGGTTTCTGTTTACAGCCTACAATTTTGTGTATAAGGCAGTCAGCAATGGGGCATGGTTACCAAGTGGCAGCTGTCCTGGTCTGAATGGTGCTGCTATTTAGATGCTGTTCATTTGTGCCTTACTTAGAGTACTCCACAGCACCAGAGATATGGCAGAGCTGTTGGGTGTTTCAACTTCACTTGTAGTGGCTTGCTGCTTGTTGGATGCTCTGAGCCTTTTGCTATAGTGGCATCATGTTGCATGTCCGGGACAGTGGCAGGCATACAGTATGCCACCCACTTAGATCACAGAGTATGCAAATATGTTACATCCTTGTAGCTCCCACTTGGAGCCTTAGGGACATGGTATTCAGCTGTCGAATATAACTTGGCTGTGTATTGGTTTGGTAAAGTTTATCTGTTGTGGCTCCCATGTAAGGGATGGTTACTCATCCAGATCATGGGCTTCATTTCTTTCAAGTGCCTGAGCCAGTCCCATATGACTATTAAGCACGTGCTTTGATCACAACATATGCACAGAAGGTGCCCCTTGGAGTTCCCACTTTAGTTTTCTGAGCTTGTTCTGCTAACTTTGGAGGCTGATCAGCAGATATTAGTTTGGTCAGTATCTCATTTACTGTGATTCCCAGGTGTGCAGTGGCTTCTCCACTGGACAATAGGCTTTGTTTTTTTCAAGTGGACAAGCCAATACCATATCAATGTTTTCTGCTGACTTGTTTTTCATTCAGAACAATCTTGTGTGTAACGTGATGTATCCAGTCTCAAGTTAGTAGTCAGCTGCATGTGATAGTAGTGGCTATACAGAGTGGGCTAATTTTCTGCCTTCTTTTTTCCTGATGGTAGCTATAGTATCTTCTGGCAACTCATTTGCTTCTTAGTTATGAAGGTAACCCTGGTTTTTCAGTCTGTTCCAGTTTTTTCTTTTCCATTGGAGGGGGTTGCCCAGACCATTCTGGCTAAAACAGAAGCTGGATAAACTTGACAGTTTTTTCTGCAGAGTTCCATCTTACAGGGGTGTGAGGTTATGCCAGATGTGTTGCTCTGTAGTCTTCCTTTTGATTGAGAGCAACTATTGTTGTTACTGTCCCAAGTGTTTGACAGTTGTGCCAGAGTTGTTTGCCACAGTAGTCCCATTCATATTGGAAGCAATCATA
Organism: Neoceratodus forsteri; assembly: GCA_016271365.2. Taxonomy (NCBI): domain Eukaryota; kingdom Metazoa; phylum Chordata; order Ceratodontiformes; family Ceratodontidae; genus Neoceratodus; species Neoceratodus forsteri. The sequence goes on along the minus strand of CM028129.1, from coordinate 1,077,696,943 downwards.
CAGCTCACTAAGAAATGCTTGCATGAAGGCGGTCCACTCGGACATGGCTGAATACTTCAAGGCCCACCTCCAAACCAATCAAAACTCATCCACAAAAGTTATGCATGTCATTCACTTCCTTCCAGACCCCCCATCCTAGTCTGCTGCCAAGTCCTTACCATGAATGGTTCACCCACCTCCAACCCCTCCTCTATTGCCACAATCCTCAACAAATTCTTTACTACTTGTGCTCTTTCTGATCACCCCCAGCCTGCCTCCTCTGATCCTACCCTTTTCCCTCTTCTTGGTGGCTACTCCTGGTTTCCCCTCTTGAGGTTTACCATGCACTAATATCATTAAATCTTGCCAAATCCAGCCCAGATGGACCCCACTCCAAACTCCTCCGTACTTCTGCTGTGACAATTGTCACCCCTCTTGTCCAACTATTTAACATCTCATTCTACTACTGCACCATCCCTCCAGCCTGGAAAGTTGCTAAGGTACTGCTCCTTCATATAAAGGGGCACTTCATCTTCCACTGACTGCTACTGACCCGTATCCCTTCTTCCATCCCTTGCCAAACTCCAAGAGTCCATTGTCTATGCCAGGCTTGCAGAGTTCCAATCCTACACTGACACTCCTTCCCCCTTTCAAGCCAGCTTTAGGAAGCATCACTCAACCATCTTCTCCCTATTGTGGTTCACAAATTCCATCCTCCAGGGGATGGACCAGGGTTACATCACCACGGCCATCTTTATTGATTTGGCTTAGGCATTTCACTTGGTCTCCCACTCACTCCTCCTAAATTAGCTACTCACTGTCAGTCTGGTGGCTCCAACAGTAAAGTGGTTCTGCTCCTACCTCTCTTCAAGACAACAATCAGTCCAGGTGGGAAACGTCCTATCATCCCCTTTCCCTATCCTTGCAGGAATTCCCCAAAGATCCATGCTTGGTCCCACCCTCTTCTCCTTTTTCATTAATCATCTCTCCTCTGTCTGCTCTAACGCCCACATCCACATGTATGTGGATGATATTATAATTTACACTTCAGGTCCATCTTCTGCAGATGTACAAATCCCTCTTCAGCACATCTTTAGTAAAGTCTTAAATTGATTCCCCTTCAATCAACTCATAGTGAACACACAAAAAGAAACTGTCTCAATGACTTTCAGTGCCAGGCAAAAGCTGGCATGGCTTCAGTCTATCCCGGTGTTCTTCACCACTGATGCCCCCAACCCCCCTGAGATGGTCTCTGCTTTTAAATACCTATGGGTCTGGCTGGACAATCATCTCAACTTCTCCACACGCATTAATGCAATCCACTCTAAACTCTGTCCCAAGTTAGATATTGTTTATCAGAACAAAGATAGCCAATCCCTTCTTATCCATCAAGAGTTTGTAACTAAAATGATGCTTCCAGTATTTGACTGTGCTGATGTAGTCTACAGTACTGTCCCCCCTGCATCCCAATGCCAGGCTTAACACAATCCTAAACTCCTGCTGTCATTTTACAACCAGCTCCTCTTTTAGTACTCACCACTGCTCTCTCTTCACCTCTCTCTCTATCACACCCCTTTCTCACCAGCCTCTGACCCACTGTTGGACCTTTACTGCCAAATACTGGTTTTGGACCCTTCACTCCAACATCTCCTTCCTAATATCCCTCCTAACCCCTCCTTCTACCCTTTGCTGTCCAGAGACGCTCACTCTTTCTCCCTTACTCATCCCCACTCAACTTCTGGACAGTCTGCTTTCACCTATCGCTTCTTTTTTTCTGGAATCAGCTCCCCTCTGATATTCACCTTTCTCCTTCACTCAAGCACCTGCTCCATCTCACTCCTGTTCCTCTTTGCTTATTCCCCTCTACCTCCATGGCCTCCTGGCCCAAACCTCCCTAGCCTCCTTATGGCCCTACAACCAGCTTCTTGAGTCACACAATCCACATTGAAATGTTTGTAACTTTGCACTTAAGTTATTGTCATTTTTGATTTTTGTTCCTGTTACTTTGTAAGGATTGCTCTCCTTTCCCATTGTCTGTATTGTACCCTTTTCCCCCCAAGTCACACCTGGAACCAAGCTTTGACTCAGTTTGCCTTTCCTGGTTACCAATTTTAAATAAAATAAATAATAAATTAAGTTGTTTCATATAAGCTCCAGCCAGGATGGGGAACTACTAGAGTCCCAGTGGTTGAGGTGTCTGGCAGTTGGTACATGTTTGGCCATGGCAGCAGATAGAGCATTTTAGTCACTGACCACTGTTCACTTAGGATGCACTGGGTGGATTGCTCACAGTGTAGCATCTGGCAGAGTGGCCTCCTCCTGAAGGCTCTGTAGATCTCAAATCATTTAGCTTGACCAGTCGTGATATGTAGGGGAGCCTAGTATCCATAGAGGGCCTCCCCAGAGCTGTTGTGTTCAGATGTAAGCTCAATTATTGACTGGCTGCCCTCTAAGGGAAATTATGGATGGGATCCCTGTGGAGGAGGTCTGGGGCCATCAGCAGCCATGCATCCAGCTCAGGGTTTCCATGAGTGATAAGATCAGGCTTGGCATTGCCAGAACACTCAGAGGATTGAATGACTTGCCTTCTGTCTAGGCTCTAAACGTATGTGCTCAGAGGAGATACTTCTGTCATCCTGTGAGTGACTGGGCCACATGAGTGGAAGATCAATTCGATGCAGGCCACATTTTTTCAACCATAGAGATCTTATGGTGTGAATGACACTTAGCTGGTTCCAGTGACCAGGAGGGGAGACAGTGGCAATCTGTACTGACACTGGCACTGGAACTACATCAGTTATCTTGCCTATCTTATGCTGTGGCTAGGAATCTGTCATGGAGTCTGTTGGTCAGATACAAACTAGCAACCTAGCTTCCCAGGACAAAAGGTGACTCCAGTGGCAAGAGTGTATCTCCCGGGATGCATCCTTCTTGATAGTGTTTAAAAGAGTCACTTTGCTTGCCGTAGAGTGTCAGATCAGATTAGGGAGGCAATATAGCACAGTGGTTTAAGGCTCTGAGCTGCAAACCTAGAGACCTGGGTTTGAATCCCACAGCTCCCACTTGCATACTGTGTGACCTTGAGCAAGTCACTTAACTTCCCTGTGCTCCCAGGCTGCACCTGTAAACAAGCTTTCAGCTTAGTGTACCACTTCTGGTTAAACAATTGGGAAAGGAAAATTGGGAAAAAAAAGATCTGTCTCTTCCTGTGTTGTCAGAAGTCATGGGGATATAGCCCTAAAGACCATTGCTCCTCCAGTCTTCCACACCAGTTGACTTGTCAGTGGTGTCCCCAGTAGCTACACCTTAAGTTCTGGAGTCAATAACATTCTGACCACAGCAGTGACAGGCAGAGAAAATAATGTTTTTTGATGAGTGCGTGAAAGGCTTTAGATGCATGTTTTCTTTTCTTCTAATGGGGGACTTTATCCACTTGGGCCATGAGGTAGGACCTTTCTTCCCACAGAGCTCAGTGTCATGCAAATAGTAGGACAAGGGTCATTCCTGGTGGTTGTCTTCTCACATCTCTTTCTTATTTTTAACCAGAATTGAGATAGAGGCACAGTTGCTGCTGTAATTGTGGGAAGATGGATAATGTTCTTGGAGTGATCAGTAGCCACTGGACCAGAGTTCCCTCTTTCCAGGTGCTTGGGCATCCTATTGAAGGGAGCTAGTCTACAGCAGATGTTGGCATTTGGTTATGTCACCATTTTTATTCTTATTGTACCAAGCCCCTACTGGGGTTGGCTTTTGCATGTCAGTCATCTAATACCCAGTGTGGCATGCAGCTTTTATCAGATGAATACAGTAGTTGCATGTTAGGGAATTACATGGGACAATATTTTACCTCACCCTACTTAGATGGGTACTGCTTCTTATAATTCATGTGTAAGAGCTACATTCCCTATTGACAATGTGAAGTGATACAGTAAGGAGAAATTCTATTATACTTACCGTACCTTCCTTTTCTGTTGGCTCCTACATTGTCAATGGGGCCTTTTCCTGGAATATATTTATACAATGTAGGTGAGAGCTATTCCAGTGTAATAAATAGGGAAGCACCAAGGGAGGTTAACAGTGAAAATGCCACCCTCCCCCACAGCAACGGCATAATACCTACGTCAGTATTGTGCCACCCATGCAGCGAGTGTTTTCTGTGGGGGCTATGCCCCCCCACACCCTCCCCGGACTTTAGAATTATCAACTTCAGGTCAGAGTTGGTCCGGGGGGGTGGAACACTGGTGGAAAGCGAAGCATCAAAAAAGGACCATTACAGCTAATGTCACCGTAATGGTCTTTTTTTGTGTTTCGCTGTCTGGGTGTCGTCCTGCAGGGGTGCACTGAATAAATAGAGGTATTCTCACTGCAGTGAGATAAATACCACTGACATCAGCAGAGTGAGATAAATTCCATTTATCCACACTCTGCTCATGTCACCTACCTAGCCTGCCAAAGAAACACACAGAAGCAGTAAAGCTGAAGCACATTTCATTAACAACAGTCACTTGCTGCTAAGTAACAAATCTCAAAACTTCCAATGTTCTCATGCTTTGATTCAGAAGCCGCAGAGAGAACTCAGTGAACCTGACTCTGCTTTCCCTTTGCTAATAAAAAAGCTGTCTGTCACTATCATGTTTCCAAATAGAAGAAAGCTATACAACAGCTTATTTGCTGATGCTAAAACAAAAGCCTGCAAAGCGAACAAACTAACTCTAAAATAACATAATAAAATGAGCACAATTGAGGAGGAAGTTGTAGATTTATGTACCCCATTTGAATGGTACACAGAGCCCCTCCTTGATTCTATAGACTAAGATCAAACAGTTTTGATACCAGAGGCACAAGAAAGCAACATGCCACAAAAAAACACATATTTCTTGGATCCAGAATACATAGACAAATATAAAGGCAGCACAAAACATTGGAATACTGTAAAAAAAAACAGAAACTGATGTTAAACAACTCCAGTATTTTTACTGGAAAACTTAGAGATCACAACTCCTATTACCAAAATTGAGCTAGAAGAACTGGACAGCCTCTTATGCCATTATTTTATACAGCACAGAAAACGATGGCAGTGATTATGAACCTCTAACTATTTGCTCTTGTTTCCAGGGTATAGAAAGACATTTAAAACAAAATCGATACCCAGAGTATCTTTCAACATCCCTTAAATTTGAAAAAACATGATGGGTCATATTATTCGAACAGAAGCATTTAAAAGACAGAGAAATAGGCAACAAGCATTACACTGCAGATTACATTACAAATAATATACTTAACAAGTTGTATGATAAGAAACTTCAAGGACCTGACAACCCTCAAGCGCTCATCAATTCTATGTTGGTAGCAGTGAAATTATATTTTGGAGTAAAAGGCAATTCTGAAGTTCTCAGTCTAAGATGGGGTGATGTAACTCTTAAGAAAGACATTCAAAACATGCAGTACCTGGAGATATCCACTGAGAGAAACAAAAACTTGCAGTGGATCAAACCCCAAGGACACCAGGCTGCTAAAGCCACTCATCTATGAAGGAAATGATCTTAAAAGATGCCCAGTTAAAACCTATTTAGCACACAGAGTCGAACACCCTTACAAATGTAACAGCACAGATGCACAACTATTTCTAGCAATTAATTGCCCTATTAAACTGGAATCCTCACATTGTTTCAAAAACCAACCTCTGGGGATCAATACCATTGGAAAAATTGTCAAAACCATGATCCAGCAAGCAGGGCTAGAAACTGATCATTCTATTTGTAAGCACCTGGTGCAGAAGTTGATGAATTCTAACATTGCCCCCACAGAAATTATGCAAGTTTCTGGTCACAAAAAGGTTGAATCTATAAATACGTACCATAAATTAAATGATATCAAACAGCAAAAAATCTCAAAAATACTTAGCAATGAAGTGGATGAACAACCTTCTACTTCCAAATGTGTCTCTGCCAGTGATCCAAAACCTAATCCTCCAACAGCTGTTACCTGTTACATGTAAAATCTCCCAGCCTGCTTCAATAACCCAATCATAAATGCATCACACGTAACTTTCAATATCATACAAGGCAAGTATAACAAGGTACAAACTATCACTTACTATAAATTAAATTAGCCAACTAAACAGTATTTTTCTCTCTATAGGACACCAGTACCAGCAGCCTGCCAGGAAAAGACTGAGAGTGCTGCCGTCCAATTCTGATAACAACTAGAACCCACACCAGAAAACAACACTCAGAAGCAATATGTACTGAATGGCCAATCACTCCCCATATGTTCTGACACCATTTATTTCTTAAATAAATGTTATGCTGATATGATGTTCTGTTAAATAAAGTGAAAATGTAAATACTTACCTCTTGACATGAAGTTCCACAACCAAAAGTAATGGTAAACAAAGTAAATCCATGTCAAAATGCCACGGTGAAAGAAGCCACACCGCAACAAGTAAAAACCAAGTAAATGTGCATGAAGCATGTTAACACTGCACAAAATGATAAGAAAAACTCCAAATAGATCATAAAAAATGCACAAAACAGCACAAACTTCCACAACAGATGCTGTTTCCCCTATTCTCCGGCTAAGTCCTACCTCTCATTCAAAGTAACCAATAAGAATGAAAATTTCACAGCAACAACCAATCACAACACAGTACAAAGCATGTCAACTAACCAAACCACAGAACAAACCTCATTCACACACAATATCTCTCACACAGATCACAAAGGAACGAAACACAACAGAAACAGTAATATTAAATCAAAAATCTCAGAATAAGGTCTCACCCCCTTTTGTCTAAATAGCACACATGATGTGCATATCGTAGGATATGGGAAATATTCTCACTCCTGTAGAGTGAGCTGTGCATTCTCACTTGTACCTTCAGCACTCATGAGAATACAGAACTCACTCGGCAGGAGTGAGAATATTTCCCATATCCCTCTTCTGCCCATCAAGTATCACACATATATATATAGATGTATATATCATGGCAAAAAAACTCTGTTTACTGCATCAGTTAGGGTTGTTCCACAGTGACAAAAGTGAGGAAATTCAATGTTAGGGTTGAAAGCCCCTTGCACCCCCACCCTGCCCTCCAACCGCATCAGGTGTGCTGCTGGGGGTCACTAAATTCTAACTTCCTCACCCATTCTCCTATACTTCACCACACCTCAGCTTGTTTACACATGGAATGGGGTGAGAGTTAGGCTGATGACCCTAACGCACACCCCAATGCCAGTTGGGGGGGTGGGGTGGAGAGTGCAAGAGGGCTTTCAACCCTAACATCGAATTTCCTCACTTTTGTCACTGTGGAATAACCCTAACTGATGCATTAAACAGATTTTTTTTGCCATGAATTTCCCTTGTTTTTGAGAATGAGGACTATAAATAGTGAATAGAATGTGGTGGTGGGAGTGCTGGCCCTTTGGGCCCCATGCTCCCACCACATGATTTTTTGTCACATAGTAACAGTAAGTGCAATGCAAACACAAGTGCAAATGGTTATGCACATGGTGATACAAACGTAAATGATAATGCAAACGGTAATAGAAACGCAAGTGCAAAGTGATGCCAAAGCGAAAAGTGATGCAAACGAAAATGCAAATGCAAGCACATATGGAAATGCAACTGGTAATGTGCACAGTCATGGTACCACAGTTGGAAATGCAAATGGTAATGGTAACAGCAATATATATATATATATATATATATATATATATATATATGTGTGTGTGTGTATATGCGTGTGTGTGTGTGTGTGTATATATATATATATATATATATATATATATATATATATATATATATATATATATGTACATAGTGTATGCTTCCTCAGATGAAACCCAATTCTGCAGCATTTTACAACACTCTGCAGAAGGTGCGTAAGAGACTTACTGAATAAATACAATTTCAATGGTAATTGTTCTTTTGTCATTCAGGAAAATGTGACACTGCCAGGATGAAGTGAATGCCACAGTTTCCTGCATGACAAAAGGGATCAATTGCCATTGAAATTACATTTTTTTATTCAGTTGGTCTGCTGCAGCATACTGCAGAGTGCTTTAAAAGTGGGTTTCATCCTGGAGGATGCCACTGTAGATACATATATATATATATATATATATTCACTGCAGTATGATAAATAGTGATGACATCAGCAGAGTTAAAATAAATGCTGTTTATACATACTTTGCTGATGTCACCACTCACGTACTCACTCACTCCAGCCTGCATTCTAAATGGAACTGCTTCACAAAAATGTTTCTGTCTCTCACTGATACCTGCAACTTACTCAATTAGCATTGCAAAGGACAATCACCTGTGTCCCATAGTGTTTCTGAGACTCCCAGACCATTACTATGCTGATCTCAGCTTCACTACAGCCTGCATTCTAAATGAAACCACTTCAGAAAAAAGTTTATTTCTCACTCCTACCTGCAACTTACTCAATTAGCATTGCAAAGGACACTCACCTGTGTCCCCTAGTGTTTCTGAGACTCCCTCTATTACTATGCTGATCACAGCTTCACTACAGCCTGCATTGTAAATGAAAGTGCTTCACAAAAAAGTTTATGTTTTTCACTGCTACCTGTAACTTATTCAATTAGTATTGCAAAGGGCAGTCACCTGTGTCCCCTAATGTGTCTGAGACTCCCAGCCCATTAAGAAAAACTCACACACACTCAGACCACACACAGAAAGAACAGAAGCACACAGAAACAGGAAAAGAATACAGGAAATCATAACAATATTTCTGGAGCTCCCACCGCCATTATATATTTTGCACACATGATGTGCAGATCGTGTGCTATGGAAAATATTCTCATGCCTGCAGAGTGAGCTCTGGATACTGTCACTCATGCCTTCAGCACTCCTGAGTATCCAGATCTCACTCTGCAGGAGTGAGAATATTTTCCATAGCACACTCCTGCCTATCATGTATCCTCTCTCTCTCTCTTATATATATATATATACACGCGTATATATCTATCATATATATATATATATATATATATACACACACAGACACACACACACATACAGTGAAGCCCACCTGGATGAAGAACAGTGTCACAGGTTTCCTGCATGATAAAAGGAATTAACTCCCATTGAAATATATATATCTTTAGGTATCTTGTAGTTTGTTTTCTGTTTGGTGTTAGATGACACCTACAGTGCTCCTGCTGCCATGGGATTCAGCAGCAATATCTTGATGTTTCTTGGCATAGTACACTATGGCTTGTGTAAGGAATTGTAAATTCTTTACAGTGAGACATAAGAGGTAATATCTGTCTGAGGGTTCTGCCCGAGTATCCGCCAGGTATGTTCTGTTAATTCTAAACTTTGTTAACTAGCCTTCTCTCTTAGTTTAATGCAAGTTTTCGGCTGTACAGGACCTTAGGATGTAATAGTGGTCTCTGGATGCACAAGGTTGGAAGTCCATGGATGATAGCCATGCATCGGCAATGGAGGGGCCCTTTTCTCTAAGTAAGGTATTGTAGGCCTGTATTTTCCATTCCTCTGTGTATTTTGCTTCATGGTACATATGTATGTGAAGGTAAAAAAAAAACTCATGAATAGTAGCAACTAGCTGATTAATAACAAATTGATGATAGTGTGGTATGTGTGTACTGCGCTGACAGACTTGAACTGAGGTGGAGACAGTTGGAATGTACTATGTGCTTGGGATCTGTGCTCAGGTCATAGCCTTGAAGTTGTACCACTAACCCAGTGGGAGAGCACATTAACCCAAATGTATTAACAACCTTCCTCATTGACAACATAGAAGCTAACAGAAAATGAAATTATGGTAAGTATGATGAAATTTCTCCTTTCATACAGAGCAAGAATGCTGACAGTTAAACATAAAAGCTGGGAAATAGACTTAATGAGACACTGTCAACCCCACTTAGGCCTCTGACTTTCCATAGTTTAAAAAAACACATTTTACGACTGCTCACATTCTGTAGAATTTGCTGGCATAGTTGGTAGTTTGATTCTGATTCCTTTTTTCTTTATAAAAAAGAAAAACACACTGCACACCACACTGGTGTTTTCACACAAACACATTTGTTTACATTCATCTATCAACCCCCTACTGCATCTTTTCTGGACTTGGGAATACCCCCAGCAAAATTTGGCCACTCATGATGCAGTGGAAGGGAGGAGACTATTGTATCATGAGAGGCTGCACTATTTGGGGATGGTCCTAATAGTAGATCAAGGATTTAAAACAAAACAAGGTTGAGAATATTTACACCATCAGTATGCACTTCAGTTATACTAAGAAATTAAGCACGTGAAACAACCAGCAACACCAATAAATTTTAGAGAAGGTAGGCAATCATACAATGTGAGTCTTCAACTAGAAATAATGTGATGCAAAAAAGGCTGATGGTGTCCCTTTAAGGTTCACTTGGCCTAGAAATCCTTACTTAGTTACCACTATTGCTTCTGAGCTTAAGCAAACAAAATCCCACAAAAGATATATTGTACAAGTTAAGCTATACCATAGTCTATTTCCTAAACAGTCCAGTATATCATACAACTATTGATAGGGCCACATGTTGAGTTTCTCTTATATTAGTTTTCTTACCCTGTGTCCATGCCAATAAGTGGGGGGTTTCTCTCTGGAGTCAAAGATAACACCTACCATGTAGTACTTTAAGCATCTTTTTTTGGGACTCTGGTCTGTTCGTTCTCTTTCTCTTGGGTAACCAGTTTTTCCCATCAGAGCTTGTAGGTCTGATTGTCTTTCATTTCAAATATGAGTCTTTGGCTTGTTATATGACCAATATAGTAGCAGTGCCACTTAGTGAGTAGCTATCATGAGCAACTGAGTACCAGGTTGCCCACACACTCACTCACTTTGCCTGAGCCCAGGCCTCACCCAGTGGTTTTCATGGTCACATCAGTTGATAGACAGGAAACAAGTTGTGATGCATACATTTTTTACACAGTGCAACACAGATTGGTACTCCTGCACTGTTTGGTTAACACTGTCCTGTTGTTTATTCTATCATTATAGTCAGAAATGTAGTGGCCTTAAAGTATCCTTGAGACAAATATTCCGCTTTGGTTTTAGATTTCCCAGCTGTGAAGTTGTACAGTAACTTGATTAAACACTAGTAAAATGTTTAGCTCAGAACACATTCCCTTCTGCTAGTACAGTAGCAGCATACAATAAAGGAAAGGAAAAAATGACCTGTAGTCCATCATTTGTAATTCAGTTAGCTCACCATCTCATATGCCGACAATAAATATTTTCCAGCTATGCAGCATATCTGTGTCTCTTTCTTGTGTGGGTTATTCCAAGAGTTGCTCCTGATATTAGCAGAAGTGGATGCATTCTGTGCAGTAGCTATTGTACTGTGGACTTTAAGCTTCACCTGGCTAAAGGGTATAAGCCCCCATATTTAGAGCCAGTTGTGTGCGTGACACAGACAGAAGTGCAACATGACAACAAGAACATGACTACCTCAGGGCAATATTTTGAGAATTAGCGTGCTCTGAATGAAGCATGCTGTCTAAATATGTGGCCATGTTGGTTCATTACATAGTAACTATGATGCATTGACACAGCCACTGTCTGAATTTGGCCCACAGGAGACCACTGGAGATAGTACAGCCTAAATAGAACAGTGCCAGTGCTTCTTTGGCCGTTGGAGATGGGTAACCACCTAGTCCCCTTGGGTTACTAGAATACCCTCAGTATCTGTGCTAGACAGGGAGAAGCAGCTGGTGACTAACTAGTTAAATGGTTTTTCACCTGCTCACTCTTCTGTTTACTTGGCTTCAGATGAGATGGAAGTGATGAGCGCATTTGGAACGCTTACAGCAGCATAACCCTTGTGCCAGCTGTTGAGAAGGGGATTAGAATATTGAGACGAGGGTCAGTTATGAGTCAGCAGTGTAAAGTTACAGTTTGAAGTTGGAGGAGTGAGAACTGCTTAGCTGTGGGCTCTGAGTTGAGGGCCCAGCATTCTCACCCTAGTTCTGGTATTCTCCAGTTTACCAAGAGAAGTGGTGGGAACCTTTTCTACAGCAGGATTTCCTGATTTTCATCTCTGGAGGGATGAAAAGGACTGCTAGTGGATGGATCCAAGGGGCAATCCTCTTTTTGATCCAGGATGTCTGAAGCTGCCTGAAATGTCTAACAGTGAGTAGGATCTGATTTTTACTAAGGAAGCAAGTACCTATGTTGGTGTGTTCTCTGGCTAAAAGGGAACGCACAACTTTTCTGTGAATTCAGAAGTGTGAAACTGTTCTAATTTAAAGTGGGCTGAAGTGTGTGATGTCCAGAGGTATGACTATATCACGTTGTTTGGGACTTTAACCTTTCCACTACCAATTGTAGTGATTTGAATGCTGTATGCCAAGTTTCATTCAATAAGCATTTCTGAAGTGTGTTTCCAAATGTTTAAGGTGTAACTCTGAAAGAATGACTGAATATGGATTTGGGAGCAAAGGGGGGCAGAACCCCATCTTGAGTAACCAGCTCAGGTTCAGTAAGGGTGTGTGGTTACTTTTGACAAATGACCAAATGTCTGAAGAGAATTTCTACTCCGTGGAGTGGGTTACAGTTTTTATTTAGGGATTCGGATCATACCTTTGAGCTCAGAGCTCTTTTACAAAGGTTCCGCGTCAAACAGTGACAATGACAGCAATAACAAATAGTTTACATACAATCCTCGAATAGTAGGTAGGTAGCTAGTATACCATAAGGTTACAATGTCATTCATAGTACCAATGGTGATAGTACAGCATCAAGAGCATTCAACTAGGGTAAAGGACAGTGTTTATATGTAGCAAAGGAGATAAAGAGGTGTGACACCTAGTGTGAGAGTCCAAGGAGGAGTCAAGGGAAGGGGAGACTGGGGAAGGGAGAGTGGGCCAAAGAAGTGGCTTTGTCTAGGAGGTTGGGAGGTAGTGGTAGTAAGTTGGTTTTAAGGTTGATCCAGTGGGAGAAAAGGCACAGGGGAGAGGAAGACAGAGGGATAGGGCAAGAGGGAAGAGTGGGGGATAAAGGAAGGGGAAGGAGAATGTGGATGAGTGGGCATTATGGGTGTTAGAGTCTTAGTGGCAGTCTCAAACTGTCCTAGTAAGAAGGTGTTGCCTTAGGCCATTTCTGAATTGCGAGATGCATTGGGAGTTTAGAATGTGCACTTGGATTTTATTGAGCCATTAGGGGGCCCTATAGCTGAAAGCACGCTGTCCCTGCACAGTTCGACGGAAAGGTGTTGATAGGGCCCCCCTCATCCTGCCTCTGGTGGTATAGCTGGTAGCACTTGGTGTTAGGATGCTAGAAATGCATGGGGCAGTTTTACCCATTAGTGCCTTTTTTTCCAAGGACACATGTTTGGAATATAATCCTGTTCTTTAGTGGCAGTTTCTTGTCTGGTTATCAGGAAGGGTGGCCCTTCTTAGCAAAATGTGTTTTCAGTTGTGGCCAGTGCCACTGGAAGCAATGTTCTATGTTCTACGATATGTGGGAATACAAGTCTTAGTTGTTCTATGTCCTACGACACAGGGATCAACAAATCCCATAGCCCGACATCCAAGGCTACCAGGTAATGCTCCTGGATGAGTACTTTGAGTGGTATAGGTTGTCCATGGACAACCAAATTAGAGCTGGCTACCTGGCTTTTTTTTTTTTTAACTGCTGTGTGTGGTTTCTGCCACTAGATGTCCTCGGACTGAGTCAGCTCATTCCTCCGAGTGGAGGGACGGTCGCATGATCACGAGTCCAGTGCCCCGCGTTTGTATTGCCCTTTTAAGGAACTCCGCGTTCACGAAGAAGAAGGAGGAGCCACCAAGATGGAGCTGGAGCAGAAGCCGCCTGCTGGAATGTGGACTGCACCGTCTCTCCCAACCCGCCCACCCACTGCACTGAGTCAACAGGTCATCATTAACCAGTGCCACCCACAAGACTGACAAGTGAGTTGACAAATTGGTTGTTGTGGCTGCCTGTCAGTCCTGGCACGGGGGGTGCTGGAGAACATTACGCTGGTGGCAATTCGAAGAGGCGTCATTTTCAGCAGCAGGAAGTGGAGAAACAGATTCTTTGTAGCAACTGTGCGATCAATCAGAGGCCAGACTGAAGCTAGTCATTAGTGGGTCCTGGGGTTCTTTACCAAGCCTGTTGTACTAGGACTGGAAGTTGTAAGGGTTGAAAATAAAGAGAAAGGAACAAAAAACAAATACTGTTTTTTGGGAAGCCTCTTGGGACACGAAACAAAAGTAAAGGGATGGTGAAAGCAGGGGTAGGGGAGTCTGGGGACAGTCAGTAGGGCATCTGGGCAAGCTTGTTCAGTGGGGTGAGGGTGTGGTCAGAGTCTGTGTTTGTGGGGCTACTGAGAGCCTGCTGATAAGAAGATCGAGGTGTATGAGCCAGACAAGTACCAAAAATAAAAATTTTATTTAAAAACAAACAAAAAAAAAACCGAGCAATGCAGCCTTCATATTGATTTACAGAACTGAAGGTCCCTCCCCAGGCCAGGAAGAACCAACAGGCATCCAGAAAGTTGTTTAACTCTGCTCGTTGGTTTTAATAAAAAAAAAAACACAGGAGAAATAATATGAAAGCGAGAGAGAGAACTCACTGTGAGTGAAATGATAGAAAAAAATCTGACCAGTGAAATGGGAATTCTGTAGTCACTAGTCAGTGAGTGTACAGAACTACAGCAGAGGAGATAAGCATCACTTTTGTTTTGTGTGGGGCAGTTGAGCAGTTTGCTATGTAGGGGAGAGGAGTACAGTACAACTACATTCAATACAGAGGAGGATAACTGCTAAAACCAAAACACTACAGCACTGACAATTTGAGCTAAAAGAAAAGGGTGTGGGTCTGGGACTTGCCCAGTGTTGTAGGTGAGAATTTTAAAAGAGTGAGGAGCTTTGTTGCCCTAAGAAAAATTAATAAAAGGCAGAAAACTGTTAGCACAGCTCCTCTGCTCTAGCTCATCCATCATAAGTGAGGAAAGTTGGCAGAAGAAGCCACTCAGAGTGGGACATATCATTTAAATAAAATATTAAGGAGAGAGAGAAAGAGAGAGAGAGAGAGAGAGAGAGAGAGAGAGAGAGAGAGATGGAGAGAGACAGACCTTGGTTGGGGTCTCTATTGTCCTAAGGAATTTTTATCAGCAGAACAAGTGATGACCACATCTGGCAGTAAACAGACTGAACTGCCTGAGTCTATAGCCTGCTGTGGACATTAAAATTCAAAGAAAAAGGTGGGGTCCTTTCATTTTTACTGTTTTTATATAGCCTACATCATGTAGTATTAGTAATACAACGACACAACCATTTACTTTGTTGCTACATTATTTTTCATTAGTTTTCCTTAAAATATAGGCTTCCAACCATTGGACTACCACTCATGACAGTGTGACTACCATTTTTGGATAGGCCAGTTGTCCTGGACTACCACACAAATTTGAAGTTTGTCGATCCCTGCTACAACATGTGGGAATGCAAAGTGCAAGTGTCCTATGTCCTACTGCAGTGGGAATACAAAGAGTTTTCTGTCAGATACAGTTGAGTTGTTGTTCTGCAAGTTCCTAGTGCCACTATGTGTAACCTTGGGGTTTCACCCTTGCTTTAGAGAACATCTTTTGGAACAAAGTCACACTCTAGAACCCCATCCATGGTCTGGGCAGTTACTTTATTGCCTCCTGTGTGGAGTTACTTGGTACCCCCTCCAGAAGATGGGTCTAGCATAGCCTTAGCAAAAAGTTATCACCCCAGGACCTGGATTTTGTAAATACCAAATAGGGCATAGCTTTTGTACACCCCCACCTCTTGATCTCTAGCAGAATGAGCCTGGTATACATTTCTAAAGCTAGGGGTGGTACCACTTGTAAATGTATTAAGTCCATGCCCAGTTATGGGTGCCAGGGGTAGCTAACTGTGTAAGGCAGAGGGAGGGTTATACAAAGAAGGCACTATGGGTCATTTGCACACCCATTGTAGGCTCATTAGTATACATACATGCCCCCAACTGAGCATCCATCCTATAGCTGTCTTGAATATTCCTGGTAGTCTAGTGGTTTCTCCGCCCCTGATTGCCTATCCTACTGCTGTCTTGAATAACCTTGGTGACCTCGTGGTCCCCCAATAAGGGTATCTGCCTCTCCTAGCCTGCGTGCTCAATACTCCCCCCCCTTGCCCCAATCATCTAAGCTGAAGTACAGTAATAGTGATGATGACTGGCACAGCCCTTTGCTCACCACCTTGGCCAGCTGCCATTTGTCAGTGAGCGATCATGAGTACCAGTGAAACAGTTGTAGGGGAATCCCAAATTTGCATGAATGCAATGGTCTATTCTATGGCATAACACTGTTGGGTCAACATAGCACACCAGTGGCCTGTAAATATGTGAATTAGTGGCAAGCTTACCATTTGAATATGGTGGCCCTAGAGCTGAAAAAAATGCTGCATACCAAAGCTGCTGAACTATACAAGCAGAGTCAGAAACCTGCATCCTACTCAGGTTGCTTTGGAGCCAGGTAAGGGGCCTGCTGTCCCTTATCCAGTGGGGCAGATGAGGGAACAGGAGCCACAGGGAATGTGGCCTGAGGAGAGCTGCACCAGTGTGGTTGCTCCTGGCATCTGGAATCCTTAGGAACTGGGAAGCTGTTGCATAGTGCTCCTATGACTGACAGCTAAGCCAGAAGTGTTGTGTTCTGAGACTAGTGAGACAGACGTTTTGTGCTGGTGCAGTTCATCTGAGGGAGTCTGAAGTGCTTCATTCCTAGGTCACTGGGCCTTGTTGAAGACTGCTTCCCACTCTGTTGCTGTGAGCTGTCCCTTTCCTCAACTGAACTGTTGCATCAGTGGTTGAGCTGTGTGGAGTACTGAATGTCTGACAGGATGGAATTCCATGGAATTTTAGAAAAGTCCACTGATTTCCATCATTTGCAGAATTTCAACATTCCACATGTGAAATGTTCTTTGTGGATTAATAATCCGCGGTTCACATAAACTGTGTCTTCTTGTTTCACAATCTGTGGAAAATGATTCTGTGGTTTTCATGATTTGCAGACAATTATTCCACAGTTTGTACAGAAATGCTTTTTGAAATTCCATGTAATTTAAAAAGAAATTCAGCAAAGCATTTGAGAAGCAGAATTGCCATTCTGCAGCACTTCAGATGGCAGAATTTCACATTCTGCACAGCCCTAATCAGTGGGTCACCAGAGTGCTGGCATTGCTGGCCAAGGTCTTTTCTACTTTTCCAGTTTTGGATTACAGTTACTGCATTTGGATTACATATTGGCTTTCAAGCATTCTTTCTTTGAATTTCAAGTCCTTTAAATTGTGCTAGTACATTATGATGTGTGTGTGTGTGTGTGTGTGTGTGTATGTGTGCGTGTGTCTGTGTGTCTGTGTGTGTGGTTAAATGGCAAGCTTGTTAATTTTCATCAGGTTCACCACCAAGGAACCCAGGCAATGTAGCTACCTAAACTGGGACTCTAGTCTAATTCTTGGGTACCCAGAGTCATAAAATATTGCGGCACACTTGAAATTGTAGTTTTACTACTGGTACCAGCTGAAGCATTCACAGCACCCTAGTACAATTCCTTTATTTGTGCCCCTAGATAGAGCAAGTGCTCCACAGACTGTGTGGGGTTTGAGAGGGTGATAGTGGCTCACATAGACTGACTCCCAAGGGACATTAGGGGTGAGTGCTTAAGGTGATTTGCAATCATGTAACCTCCTCTTTTCTTCCAGTCTCCAGGCCTAGAGTCTTAAATAAGAGCACTATTAATTTGTTGAATTGTATGTCTGTGTGTGCCTCCAGTTTGTGTAATCTGATTGAAGTGTTCATTGGTGAAGAAAACAACTGTTTTAGTGGTCCACAGGGGGTAGTCCAGTCCAGTGTAGGGAGGTGGGTAGGTACTGCATTCCAGGATGTGATATTGCGCAAAACATCTGCCCCACTTATTCTGTCTGTGTGGAGGTACTGTATTATTACTTAATTGTCCTGGGACAAACCCCCCCTATCACAGAAGAAAGAATTAACCCCCTCAACCAAGTGGGCCCTGTATAGTCATCAGGCAGAGGTGTGAACCTGGTGATGTCAGGATAATAAATAGATCAGTTCAGCTAAAATGAAATGGCAGCCAGAGCAGGGATGCAACTAACTGATCCAGAAAGCCTCCCTGAACAAGTAAGTCTTTAAGCCCTCTTAGAGGCCTCCGCCAAGGGGACCTCCCTTTAAGATTTTGGGAGTGAGTTCCACAGGGCTGGGCCAGCTACTTTGAAAGTACAATCACCTGGTGACTTAAGCCTGACCATGGGAACCACCAGGAGTTCCACTAGGAGGGAAGGGGGTTAGAGGTATGATAAGGAGTCAGGAGATCTCTCAGATAACCATGACCCAGTCCATATGGGGATTTATAGCTAAACAACCAACCTTAAATGAGATATGCCACTTCACCGGCAGTCGGTTTAGATCATGCAGAACTGGGGTCACATAACAGGACCTCAGGAGGCCCATCAGCAACCTGGCCACTTCATTCTGCACTAATTGCAGGCATTTAGATCACTCCACTAACCCTGAGATAAAGAGTGTTACAGCAGTTGAGTCTGGAAATTACAAAGCTACCTGTATGTACGAGGGCTGGCAAATCTTCAGAGGGGAATCAAGGCTTTAATCCAGGTGATGTTCCTGAGATGCAAAAAGCCAGTCAAGACTCCAGCTGATTTCTGAGCTTCAGGTGTCAGCCTTTCATCTAGAATGACCCCATATTCTACATTTTGACAGAGGCCAGCAACCTGACAGGATCCAGCACAAGTCCAGTCATCTACATGATTGTCTTTACACCCTACCTTCAACCAGGCTCAATCACTAATACCGCCACCATATCTGGGGTGAAGTCTAAGCCACCCAGATGCCAACCAGTCCAGAATTTTGGCAAGGCACAAATTTAGTACGTTTACCATATCCAGTGTCTTGGGTGCAAGTGACAAATACAGTTGGTATCATCTGCATAGCAGTGAAAACCCAATCTGTAACTTCTAATGATCTCATCCAGGGGCAGAATATACACCACAAACAGCATGATTTCACCCAGGGACAGAATATACACCACAAACAGCATAGATGGGTGGATCAAACCCTGGCATACACCACAGAGCAGGGGCTTCGGGAGTGAGGAGAAATTCCTTAACACCATCCTCTGCATCCTTTCTCTGAGGAAGGACTCAAACAGGCTGATGACAGTGCCTGTGAGTCCACAGTACTACCTCAGTCAGTCCAACAACAGCTCATAGTCTACGGTGTCAGACACAGAGGACAGCTTGAGTAGAATAAGAACTGATCAGTTACCTCTATCTCTAGCCTTGAGAAGGTCACTGCATACTATGACCAATGCAGTTTCCATACTGTGCCTAAACCTAAATATGGACTGGAGAGGCTTATAAATGTTAAAATCCATGAAGTGTGCCTCAAGCTGCAGTGCTGTCATCTTTTTGATAACATTTCCTAGAAAGGGAAAGTGAGAGAAGGCTTAAAATTCACTTAGCAGTCCAGGTCCAGAGAAGGTTTCTTCAGAAAGGGCTTCACCAGTGACTCATTCAATGCAATTGTAAAAGACCCCTCTAAAAGGGAGCACCAGACTATCTCAGTGAAAACTGGACCCAGAACCCCCATGTAACTCACTAGAGGACATGTTGGCCTGGTTCCAATTCATAAAATGTGGACTTTAGCTATGAGATCACCCCACACAGACCTCATGCTTTGATGCTGACCTGAACTCTTTCCAGACAGGAGGAGTGATCCTGTTCACAACCAGCTCTACACTGCCAGGCTGTGCTAGCCTGACTGTGGTAAGCCCAGACTTGAACAGAGTACACCCTGTCAGAGAAGAACTAGCGAACTTGTTGCACTTGACAAATGAAGTAGCTCCTACTAGCTGCAGACAGGCAGGATGTAGTAGCCTGTCCACAGTTTGGAAGAGCTGAATCAGTCTGTTCCTCCATGCAGCAATCTCCCTGGACATAAATACTGCCTTCTTACAGGAGATTGCCCTTTGTTACTTACTGTAGTGACTCCTCAAAACCCATTTGTCCTCATCAGTCTTGGATTTCCTCCTACAACACTCCAACCTACAGAAAACAGCTTGACTTAAATTCCCATATTTAATACTACCAGAAAATAACCATTATGCTAGGAAGACATCAAAGAAAAGGCCAGAAAATGTACACAAGTGTTCCATTGCCCCAAGTTTTCCAGATGTGTACCATCTTGGAATTCATCTCAACATGTAAGAAAAAGTAGAACACTTAATAGAAAGTCTCATATTATTATTTTTGGGTCATTTGTCATGTACTTATTTTCAATCAATTCTGACACAACATTTATTTTTTTTTATTTATCTATATACACAATCTGAGCATATATTGCATTTATGTAACAAAGGTTTATATACTGTAACCTAGGGAAATCTTGATCTTAGCAACTGGTTTACTGAGACCTAAGGATGTGATGAGGGGTTTAGTTAAATTATAAACATAGAAACCCTTTATGTGCACTGCTTTCTTTGTTTATAATTATAAAAACAGAACCATGTCCTCTTCATCAGGTTTATGTTTTGTCCACTCTCACAATAACAATTTCCCCTCTGGATCATTTGTGACTACTTGGGCAATGTCACCCCCTTTCCGCAGGGTGTTGACAATGTCTTTGATTCTGGGATCTAGTCTTGGTTCTTTTTGCAAATCTTGGGGGAGTCAGTTGAGGCATTGATTTTAACGTCAAAACAGCTAAGTTGTAATAGGCAGTGGGGATACTAACCTGGAGCACCAAGGCTGTCCACAAGACAAATGGCATTTTCTGTAGTAGGCTGCTTTTCTGTATCAAACTTTTTGAATAAGACCTTTACAGACTGTTCTAGAATTAGTACCCAGGCTTGTTTATCTGCAGTGGAGGTCACTGGGCATTGAGAGAACACATCAGCATCTGAATGGTTCAGTCCAGGCCGTATTCCACACAATAATTATAGGTGGACAATGCTGAAAGCCACCTGTGCCCAGCTGCGTCAAGCCTTGCAGTAGTCGGTACATATGTCAGTGGATTATTATCAATTATGACTATAATGTGCATCTCATAAAAGTATTTATGAAATTGGTCCACAATAGCCCACTTGAGAGTGAGAAACTCTAACGTGTGTACTGGATACTTTTGCTCAGCACTGTTTAGACTTCTACTTGCAAAGGCAACTGGGCTCAGTCCTTCTGGATAGCTTTGGTAGAAGACTGCCTCAAGATCACTGAAACTTCTGGAGGTCTGCATACACCAACACTGTGGACAAAGTCAAGTGGTAAATAATTTCTTCAAAGGCCTTGTCACATTCATCAGTCCATCTCTGTCCAAAAGGTTCAGAAGGTTTAAAATATGGTTTGGATTTAGCAATAGTGGCCGAAGTCTTCTTGCTTTTGCTTTTTTAGTGAGTGGATAGCCTTGTGTAAAATTCAACAGTGGCCTCACTACCCGGGTATAGTCCTTAAAAAAAAATCATCTGTAATACCCACAGAAATCTAGGAAACATTGCAAGTCTTTCAGGTTTTAGGATTTTGGCCAAGTAGTTAAGGCTTCGACTTTGCCTGGATAAGTTTGGATGCCTTGAGCTGATACAATATGCCCCACATATTTGACTGATTATTGAAAGAATTGCCACTTGTCAATGGAGAGTTTGAAGCTGAACTCTTCCAGTCAATGCAGAACTTTTAACAGTCTTGCTCATGCTCCTCCGGGATCTACCCAAACACTATGACGTCATCAAGGTAGACCAACCATTCCAAGAGATTTATATCTCTGATAGCTCTTTCTATTAGGTGCTGAAAGGTTGTTGAGGCACCAGATATACCTTGAGACATTCTGAGGAATTCATAAAAGCAGAGAGGGCAAATAAAGACAGTTTTCTCCCTGTCTTGTGGAGTCATTGATATTTGATAGCACCCGTTTCTAAGGCTGAGCACAGAAAATCATTTACTTCCATTAAGACAATCTAAGGCGTCTTAAATTCTGTGCATAGTATACTGATCCAGGATAGTCCATTTGTTAAGAGTACGATAGTCCACACAGATGTGCACAGCTCCATTTTTCCTGTGTGCTGCTACTATTGGTGAAGCATATAGACTTTGTGATTCTTGAATAATGCCTGCAGCAAACAGCTCCTGCAAGTACCTTCTCACATCATCAATACCTGTGGGTGCCAACTGGCAGGACCTCTCACAGAAAGGATGTTCATAGTGAAGTCTGATGCGGTGCTCTTCTCTGGCTACACATCCCACATCCACTCATGAAGTGAAAACACTTTTGTCCTTTTGGCTAATTTTCTCCTGACATGGGTCTTCCATCCCTCTAGTATGGGTGATTAACCACAATCAAAAGTTCTGGGTTAATGCCAGGCTGGGCACCATCTCTGGTTAGAGCGGGTTTCACTGCTGTATCTACACTGTATACAAGAGTCAAAGTGCATCCTTTCCTCACATCAGCATCTCTGTCCATAACATGTTTTACCTGGATGGTAACTTGTTTAGATAAGCATGAACTCTCACCAACAACACACTGGGCTTTGCCATTAGGCCTTCTGGCAGGCCATGTTTCTCTGCAGCATCCGACATCCATATCTGATTTTTGACATCTTTCTTCAGGAGCACCATGTCACTAATACTGCACTCAGCATTAGAAGGCAGTACAAATTCTTCTGTGTCTCAACACCAACCTGTCCCCACAAGGTTATCTTGAGCTTTGGTTGAGATCTGTGTCTGTTGCTGGTTAGCCTTCTGCACCAGGGCTTGCACATGCAATACTTTTCCCTTTTGCTCAGCCTCCCTCTCCTGATAAAGCAGAGCCAGGTGACAAAACATATGAGCATTAGTGCTAATAAGTACGTGCACTCCGTCATACATTCTGGACTCTGGACACACTAATGTCAAAATTTCCACTGGGTCTCCCACTCCAATTACATTGGAGGGGAAAGCAGTCCATACTTTAAGGTATCCTAAATATGGGTAGGACTTATCACTCATCCCCCACACAGTCAGGGCTTTCAGGGGCAGTAGCTTGTGATGAGACAGGTGCTATGCATACCAGTTTTTGAAAATAATTATTTCTTGGGAACCACTCTCCAGAACAGCTCATACAGACACTCCTTCAATAGTGACTGTAGTTTCACAGTTTATCAAGGTCACATGATGCAGTTTCAGAAGCTCTGACTGAAGACTTTGCTATAAATAGTGTGGAGCAGGGCTTAGCAGTGGCCCTGCTGAAGTTACCCTGTTTCAGCAACTTTTTAAGTAGTTTGTTCTTGACTTTTACTGGGTCCTCCTGTGACTGGCACTCCCTCTTCATATTTTCATCTTTTCCACAGTTGTAACAGAAAATTCCCTGTCTGCATGGTCATGAGACTTCTGGGCTTCAGGGGGTGGCCTCCAATCTGGTTTACTTTGTTTAGTAGAACCCGCATTTGGAGTTCTGATGGGGGCACAAGTTGCTGCATGCATCCACTCAGGAGTCATGTCTCTTGACCAGGATGTAACTTGAGAATGACACCCTTCTAGGTCAGTTACCCATTTCAGCAGTTCATCTACCTCAGCTTTAAGATCACAGTCCACAGAGGGCATTTGGTTTATACCCCTATGCCCATGACAGAGAGGTTCAGGGTTGGTACAAGATAAGACTGGTTCTGATGGGCATCTTGACCTTTACTAAGAGTCATGGTGGCTTTATCAAGCACTTCTTTATATCCCTTGCATAACTCCCTCCATTCTTGGGCCTCTGCTGCAGGTGTACTTCCAGTAACTTGCGTAACAGCCACTGCAGCAGGGTAAGGTCCCATCACTCTTCTTCTTCACAGAAACATAGAAACATACATCGTTGATGGCAGATAAGGACCGCAATGTCCATCCAGTCTGCCCATTTCTTTTTCTACCTTATGAATGTGCCATTGGCCTTTGCTCTGTCAATGGCCTGTCTATTCATACTCATCTGTGTTACTCCCTTATGCCTATCTCATGCCTGTTTGAAGCCCTGCACTGTATTCATATCCACCACTTCATGAGGTAGGCTGTTCCATACATCCACCACCCTTTCTGTGAAAAGAACTTCCTCACATTACCCCTTAATTGGCCTCCCTCTAATCTCATGCTGTGTCCTCTTGTCTGGCAATTTTTCTTATATTGAAACATGTCAGACTCTTTCACCTTGTTAATGCCCTTAAGGCGTTTCAATGTTTCAATCATATCACCTCTCTTCCTCCTTTGCTCTAGGGTATACATATTGAGCTCAGTTAGTCTGTCCTCATATGTTTTCTGATGCAGTCCCTGCACCATTTTGGTTGCCCTTCTCTGGACTGCCTCAATTTGGTTTATGTCCTTGTGAAGGTGTGGTCTCCAGTACTGCATGCAGTACTCCAGATGGGGCCTAACCAGTGCCTTGTGAAAGGGGGTTATTACCTCCCTCTTCTGACTTGTGATACCCCTACTAATACACCCCAACATCCCTCTAGCCTTACCTACTGCATTAGTGGTCTGCTTGGATGATTTCAGGTCATCGGTGATGATGACACCCAAGTCTCTTTCTTCCCTTGTGACTGCCAGCAACTCCCCTCCCAGCCTATAGGTGGCTTCATGGTTTCTCTTCCCTATGTGCATGATCTTGCACTTCTTTGTGTTAAACCCCAGTTGCCACTCTTCCAACCATTTTGCTAGTTTATTCAGATCACTTCTCATTCTGCCCACACCATATGGATCATCTACTCTGTTGCAGATCTTGGTGTCATCTGCAAACAGACCAACTTTACCCTCCAGTCCATCTGTAGTGTCACTGATGAAGGTATTGAAGAGGACTGGCCCCAGGACTGATCCCTGAGGTACCCAACTTGTGACTTGCATTTCTTCTGACTGTATACTGTTTACCACCCCTCTCTGTTTTCTGCCCATCAACCAGTTTGCCACCCATTTGACCAACATCTGACCCACTCCGAGCCTACCCAGCTTATTAATCAATCTTCTATGTGGAAAAGTATCAAAAACTTTGCTGAAGTCAAGGTAGGTGACATCAACTGCTCCCCCTTGGTCCACCACTCTGGTTACCCAGTCAAAGAAATATATGAGATTAGTTTGACATGACCTTCCTTTTGTAAACCCATGATGTCTTGGATCCTGTGCTCCTATGGATTCCAGGTGTTGTACTATCCTTTCCTTAAGGAGTGTCTCCATAATCTTGCCCACTACTGAGGTAAGACTGACTGGTCTGTAGTTCCCTGCCTCCTCCCTGCTACCACTCTTATGGAGCGGGATCACATGAGCCCTTCTTCAGTCTTTTGGGACCTCTCCTGTGCTCAGAGACTCACTAAACAGTTCTGATAATGGCTCTGCTAGTTCCACCCTTAGCTCCTTTAATACCCTGGGATGGATTCCATCAGGTCCCATTGCCTTGTCCATTCTGAGCTCATCGAGCTCTTGTAGGACCCTTTCTTTTGTGAAGGGACTAGTGCACATCTCCCCCCCCCGTGTCCATGGTGCTGAGCTGATGGCCCTGTCCTACCTTCTTTTCAGTAAATTCTGAGCAGAAGTATCTATTTAAGACAGATACTTTTACATGGTCCTCCTCCTCCTCCTCACATGCCCCCTTATCCCATTTGATCTTAGCAATACCCCCTCTGGACTTTCTCCTTTCACTAATGTATCTATAGAAAGTCTTGTCACCTTCTTTTACTGTTCAAGCTAGTGTTTCCTTGGTTTGGGCCTTTGCCTGCCTTACTGCCTTCCCTGCTTCCTTTGGTGAAGTTTGGTATGCCTCCCTATTTTCATCCTTCTGTGTTCCCTTATAGTTCCTGAAGGCCAGCCTTTTGGCTCTGACCTTTTCTGCTACAGTGTTTGAGAACCAAAGTGGTTTCCTTCTTCTTTTACACTTCTTTTTCTCACTAACACAGTGGGATGTTGCTTCAAGTATTGCATCTTTAATGCTTGCCCACTTTGCCTGTGCCCCCTTACCTTTATTTCTTCTTGCCAGGGCTAGCTTAATTCTGTTGGCCATCTTATCAAAGTCAGCTCCTCTGAAGTCCCATATTTGCCTTGGAATGGAATGATTTTGTTCTAGTGACCAAATTGAACCATACCATGTGATGGTCACTGGCACCCAGGTGACCTTCTACCTGGAGATCTGTGATCCTTTCCCTGTTAGTCAGTACTAGATCTAGGATAGCCCTGTCTCTTATGGGTTGTTATATCAGTTGTTTGAGGCCCTCCCCCTGCAGGGAATCCATCATGTGTCTAGTTCTGGCAGCTGTCCCTGCTGGTATTGGCCAATCTGTATCTGGCATGTTGAAGTCTCCCATTATCAGAACTTCTCCTTTAGCTGTCATGTTTTGCATTTCTTCTAACAGTAACGTGTCTGTGTCCTCCCCCTGATCTGGAGGCCTATAGACAACCCCAGTTCTTATGACTGTCTCATATCCTGTTTCCAGGGTGACCCACAGTTCTTCTGGCTCCTTATGTGTATTCTGAATTTCAGTTGCTTTGATATTTTCATTGACATAAAGGGCCATGCCACCCCCCCCCCTTTTTGTACCTTGGTCTCTTCTAAACAGTATATAACCAGGGACTGAAGTCTCCCAAGTGTGGTTACTGGTAAACCATGTCTCGCTAATGGCTACTATGTCCAGTTTAGCCTCTGTCATTATTGCCTGCAGGTCCAGGATCTTGTTTCCCAGACTGCTAGCATTTGTGTACATGATTTTCCATTGGCCAGATTTCAGTGTGTTAGTTGTTGGGTGAGGTCCGGCATTTCCCCCTGTGCATCGCATGGGGAGCCAGACCTTTTTCTTTACCTGGTGATGCAAATGAACTACAAACAGGCTGAACTCCTGTTTGACCACTAGCTGAGGGGGAAGGGGTGTTCTTCCCATTTGACGTATGGGGTGCTGCACCCCTCTCCCCATTTGCTAGTTTAAATATTCTGCAAAGACGTCAAACCTCTGCCCCAATGCACTGACTCCCTCCTTAGTCAGATACAGTCCATTAAATTTAAAGAACTTTCACTTCCAAAACTGTTGCCAGTTCCTGACAAATTTGTGTCCTTTTTCCTGGCACCAGTGCTTGAGCCACATGTTTAGCTCCCCTATCTCCCCTTCTCTGACCTTCCATCCATCTGTCCCCCTCTCCCAGACTGGCAGGAAATCAGAGAAGGAGATGTCAGACAAAATGGATGATAGTTTGTCACCCAGCCTGGTCAGGTGTTCTTTGGTCTCCACAACTGACTGGCCGGTGAGATCATTAGTCACTATGTGTACCAGGACATCAATGTTTTCTCCTGCTGCCTGAACAATTTTAGCAATGCGGTCAGTGTCTCGCCATGCTGATGTACCTGGGAGATATCTGATCATTACCCCTGGCTGGAGATACGTATCAACTTTCTGAATCATGGAGTCTCCTATGATCAGAAGTTTTTTGGATTTCCTTTTTGCTTTTTTTGTTTTCATTCCTGTTTTGGGCGAGTTGTTGTGCTAGCTCCTGTGCTGCAGTGTCCTGCTCTGCAGTGTCCTCTGCCCCTTTATTTGATTTCAGAGATAGAGGCAGATAACTGTTTGTAGTTTTTATATGGTTTGTGGAGGTGATATGTTGGAGAGCACCGAGTGATGGGGCACCTGATTTTCCCTTCCTAACCACCTGCCAATGTCCTGGACCAACTACCCTCTGCGGTCGAGGTGCTTCTGTTGGATGATGAGGAAATGGCGGGCAGTTCTTATAATATATTTCCTCTTGAATATGCAATTTGAGGTGTGCAATTTCTGCCCATGCTGCCTGGAGCTGAGCCCTTTGATCTCCAATGGCCCAGCATGTAGGACAGTGTCCTATAACCTGTAAAACTGCGCTTCTGAAAAGTGTTCTGCAGTACCTGCAGTTAATGATATCCATTCCAGATAAGTTGCTGGGTTTATAACCTGGTCAGAGTAACTAGAAGGAAGAAAATGAAAGCAAAAGTTTGATTTTGTGTTTTGTTTGTTTGTTTTTGTATAACTTGTTATAACAAGTTAAATTACTTGTGCCCCTGTAATTGAGATCACTGTGTGGATACCCCTTTGATCCGCTCCTTCCTGCTTTGCTACAGGAAATGTCACAACTGTGCTACCCTATAAAAGGAGTGTAGTGTGGGGTGGTTGGGGATGGGGTGGTGGGTGGCTGGGCCCTCCCCTGCTGAAAAAGAACCACAGATGAAAGAAACAAGGAGGTAAGAGCAGAAACAATCAGCCAGCAACAAATGCAGTAGCCCTGAAAGCTTATCCTAATAACAGATAAAACTGTAAAACCTGTAAAGCACCACCTGTAATAATTTCAGAGAAGATATACCCTGTAAGAAACACTTTGCTACAGAGAAAAATAAAGCAGTAACAGAAGATATACCTTGCAAAAGACAATTTGAATCAGAAGATTATAGCAGTAATCTGTAAGCACACACCTGTAGGCACACCCTGTAATAATGCAGTAGACAGTATACCCAGCAACAATCTGAATCAGAGAAAAATAGAGCAATAAAATGTTAGCAACAAACAGCAACATTCCCTGTGAGTACAAAATAAAAATAACAACACACAGTAAATCTGCCTAGCCAAAGAAGCCTTAATCATTATCCTTGCTCTGGTAAGATTATTTGCTCTGTCCTTTCAAGCAACCTAGAAGAAAAGAGCTCAGGTGAAGCTAGGTGCCCTGGCCAGCAAACCTAGCCTCCTCAGTCATTTGAAATTCTCTCATAAGCTCTCTCTGACTTGGGCTGTTGTCCATTCTCTCAGCCAGGCATAGCTTGAGAATCAACATTGTAGAGTGGCAGGCAGCCTTGAGCACATGTTCTAACCTCATTCAGTTCACATCCTGGGAGGTCATATTTCCCTTTCGAAACAATCCTTACAAAATCCTTTCAATGAGGTTCAAAAATACAGACAGGGGCTCTCCTTTCCATTAACTGGTTGATTTAAATCTCCACATCAGGTACTCCCTTGATTCAGTGTTCCCAAAAACATCTTCTAAAGCTGTCAAATACTCTTGAGCAATAACATCAGGGTTCACGCACCTCAATGAACGGATAGTCCCTAGTGCAGGGCCTCAGAGATTTTCTACAAACCATTTTCTTTTCTCAGCTTCTGAGCACTGCCAGTCTGGCACTAAAGGGACAGCATAGTCCATCCATGTCTCTAGATTATCCTTACATGCCAAGGTGGGCTTTACTCTGGAAAACATTCCTAAACTATGGTAGGAATCATTTCTGGCTGAGGCCACAAAGATGGGCCCTTCTGCCAGGATCTAGGCAAGGCAAGGCAAGGCAAATTTTATTTAAAAGACACCCATCCTGGAGGCTTTAGGTGCTGTACAATAAATAAAACAATAACAAAAAACAAAATGCACAGTACAACCACATAACAAATACTACGCGTTAAATCAACGCAGTTAAATAAATAAATCAGAATGACTAGAATAACTAATAAATAAATAGCTAAAAAGGCCAGGGACAAAAATAATCTCAGAAGTCAGGCCAAGAAAGCTCATAAAACAAAGTCTGAGAAGGCCTGATTATACAGAAAGGCCTTGAGATGGGTTTTAAATACCTCTACTGATGGAGCCTCTCTTACAGCTGGAGGTAGCAAGTTCCACAGGATGGGGCCAGTGACACTAAATGCTCTGTCGCCGGCAGTTTTCAACCTTGTCCTGGAAATTGCAAGGAGGACCCTAGAGGAAGAGTGGAGGAAGTGGACCGTGACAACAGGTGTTAGAAAGCCCTTTAGGTAGCCAGGGCCCAGGTCATGTAGGGCCTTAAAGGTGAGTAAACCAACCTTAAAGAGGACCCTCCACCTGACAGGCAACTAGTGCAGTTCATGCACCACCGGGGTGATATGGCAGTACCTAAACTGCCCCGTCAACAACCTGGCAGCTATGTTCTGCACCAAATGCAGCTGGCAGAGGGTACCTCCAGAGACCCTGAGATAGAGTGAATTACAGCAGTCAAGTCTAGATGTCACAAAGGCATGCACAATGAGGGAAGTTCCAGGGGTTGAACTAGGGGCTTAATCCTAGCAATATTCCTCAGATGATAAAAACTGGTATGGACAATGGACAACACCTGAGATTCAAGCATCAATCTGCTGTCAAGAATAATACCAAGAATCCACACCCTAGATGAGGCTTTCAATGGTACAGATCCAAGGAAAAGTCCTAACTCTGCACCAGAGGCCATCCTATCATGCCCTCTGTTCGACTCCACCACCAGCACCTATGTATTATTGGGATTGATTCACAACCAGCTGGAAGCCATCCAGTCACTGATCTCAGCAAGGCAGGTGTTTAGCAGATCCACAGCATTGGATGTCCTGGGGCAAAGGAAAGATACAGCTGGGTATCATCAACATAGCAATGAAAACCCAAGCTATACTTCCTAATGAGCTCTCCCAGGGGCAGCATGTAAGCAGCAGACAACATCTGTGACAAGACCGAACCCTGTGGTACTCTGCATGACGGGAGGCTAGGGAAGGAGGAGAAATTCCCCATCACTACCCTTTGCCTCTTGCTGGTGAGAAAAGACTCAAACCAGCAGATAACAGTGCCAGCAAGTCCACAGAATTCCCTCAGGCGGTTGAGCAACACACGATGATGCACCACATCAAATGCTGTGAAGAGATCAAGGAGAATAAGAATTGTCCCATCCTCTCGATCTCTCACCCTAAGGAGGTCATTATGCACCTGAACTAATGCAGTTTCAGTGCAGTACCTCGCACAAAACCCAGACTGGAGGTGCTCATATAGATCATAGGCCACAAGGTGCTCCTCATGCTGTAGCACCACAACCTTCTCTTCAATCTTACCCAAGAAAGGAAGATTGGAGAGGGGATGGTAATTTGTCTTGATGTCCGGATCTAAAGATGGTTTCTTCAGAAGGGGTCTCAGCAATGCATCCTTCAAGACATTGGGGAAGGCCCCCTCTGATAAAGAACACCGGACTATCAAGGTGAACACTGGGCCAACGGAGTCAATACATCCCATCAAGAAACATGTCTGCACAGAGTCCAGTTTACAAAATGCATGCCTCAGTCGAGAAGCCACCCCAATGACCTCAGCCACCTCCACTGGTCTAAATTCATTCCAACAAATGGAATGCACTTTGGACTCCCACAGTGACCACTGTTGGCCACAATGTGGCTCAATGGCGCAATCCCTTCCTGGCTCATAGACATCCTGTCTGAGAAGAACCAAGCAAATTGTTCGCATAAAGTGTCTGAAAAAGCTTTTTGCGGCTGTAGACAGGCTGGATGAAGAAGCCATCAAGTCTGAAACAGCACAGTTGGTTGGTTCCTCCCAGCGGCAGTCTCCCTGGACAGGAAGTCTGCCTTCTTACAGTTGATTGCCCCCTGGTTCACACCATAATGTGCACACAGGGCCAGTTTGTCTGCCTTCAGCATGGTCTTTTGTCAGCAGTGCTCTAATCTCCGATCCACAATCTTCATCAACTTGAGCTCCCCATCAAACCAAGGGAACCTCAAGTAAGATTTGGGTCGTACACGAACCAGTGCAAGGGAGTCGAGTGCATCAGTTAACATCTTAGTATAGGCTGCAACTTCAACGCACAAATCCCCAGTGCATGCATTGTCCACACTAGTTATTTCAGCCATCGCCAAAAATCCCTTGGGGGTCAAACCCCTCAAAGGGCGATAGCTAACCATCTCTGCAGGGGAAGGGCTCTCAGGAGGGGCCCAACCCGGAACTCCACTGTGCAATGGTCAGACCAAATAACCTGATCAGTCTTGAGAGTATTTATCTCAAGCCCCAGAGAGAAAACCAAGTCCAACATGTGGCCTCCCTGGTGAGTCATGGAGGAAACTTCTTGTGACAGGCCCAGTGATGGCATTGTCTGGAGGAAGTTATAACCAAGCTGAGATGATTCATCGTTGGACCAAACATTAAAGTCACCCAACACTAAACATCTGGGGGCCTCCAACGATTCACCGATGACAAAGCAGGATATTCCTGCAGAATTCTCCAGCCACCCGGGGGGGGTGGTAAATCAGGAGAATCCTGCAGCCAGTGCCCAGACTCCCATGAATGGCCACACATTTAAATGAACCAGGTGTCCTCACCCAGTGCAGGGTGAAGCCCAGTTCAGATCTAAAACAGATGGCTACCCCTCTGCCCCTGTGTTCCACTCTGGGGCAGTGCACTACAGTATACCCAGGTGGGACAGCAGCCTCTAGAACCAGGCCAGCATCACTACCCACTCAGGTCTCCTTAATGCAAGCCAGAGCCACCGGAGAAATCAAGTCCACTATAATTGCGGTCTTGTTTCTAATCGATCTGGCATTACAAAGCTCTGCCCACAGGGGATTTGTGGACAGTGCAGTCCCTCTGGCTACCTGACCACTCTTCTGGTGGGAACCCTGGTAATGGGCACCAACCACGTCTGGCCTCTGTCTGGGGCTGGTCGAAGTCCAAGGAGCCTTCTGCACCTAACAACCTCAATCCTGCCCCCTACCACAGTGTACAGGGTATCCCTCCACAAACAATTAATGTGGTTCCTCTTAATCCCAACCTACCAACATCATCTTGCTGTGATGGAAAAAACTGGGAGGTCAGAAAAAGGCCAGAGATCAAACAGCTGGGATGTCTCATACACCTCCTAGCCCACCCAGGGCCCTTATCCTTTCCCAATACATTCCACCTGACTAAAAAGTCCCGGGCCACAATACTCACTATACAACCACACACACCACAGACATAAACTAAAACAACAACCCTAAACCATACACACCTCATACACACATTCACTAACTAAAAAGTTCCTCGCCCACACCCAAAACACCCCCACCCACAACCCAAAGAAGTAGGAAGCCCACAATTAAGTCTAAATACAGAAGAGAAGTATGCAGTTCATAAATAAAATCCAAATGCTCAGGATTATTTCAAGTTATAAATAAAATAGGAATCTGAAAATTATGCCAGTCCAACGCCATGGCTACTTTCAGGCAAGGGCCCTCTCACTGCCCCAGTCAGTTAGTAGACAGATATTTATGGCCAACAGTATGAAATGCAACCAAGAACATACTCCCACAGGGTGCCCCAGTGCTTCTCTCGCTAGCCACTGGGACTCCATGGGATGTTACCAGAGTTTGGAGATTGTCAGGCCCCCAATCGATAACCCACAAGGGCCCAAGTCCAAGTCCCAGAATATAAATCCTCTAGGCAACACAGACCGGCTTCTCAAGACTGCAAAGCAGCTGAAGATCCCACACAATGCTCTGCGGAACCAGCCAGGCAATCGACTGACAGTCCGCCCTTTACCCCAGGGTCAATGAAGCGGTAGTGCCCTCAGCGACCACAAACCCCAGAAGATGCAGCCAACAGCCCAACAGATCAGGATAAACATCACTGGCTCTCTCATAGGAAAAGAAGCACCAGCAAGGTGCAAAGTTCCAAAAAGCTGGTGGCCAGACAAATGGTAGACAGTAGAGTCCTGTCATCCAGACCGGCAGAATACAGGTGGGAAGGGAGATTCCTCACAGTCAGCCCCTCTGCTTCTTGAAGAGACTCCTTCCCATAAGATGCAATGCTGCCCCGCTATGATAATACAGCCAGGAGGAGATGAAAGTCTGGGAATGGACACCAGTACCAACACACCAGATCCCCTGAGAGCAGTTCAGAAGAAATGGGTGAGCTGCAGCCTGTTGTTAAAAATAAACAAACCTAATTTTATTTTATTTTGTTGGAGGTTCAGAAAATACCTTTGAGTCAGAGACTCCTTTACAAAGGTTCCACGTCACAGAATTTACATACAGAGACATACAGTTACGTAGCAGTACATCAGTACACAGGTTGTTACAGGAGCAATTGTGAGGCTAACAGTGAAAAACTAGGGAAAATTAGTGCAAACACACACTACATATGGCACCCAGATGTAGATCTAGGCTAGAGGGACTCAGATTGGGGCAGGTAGGGTACAAGAAGCCGGCCAACAGCTTTATTCGGGCAGGTAGTGTGAGGAGTTTCAGTGGCAGTTGCAGTGGTTTGAGGACTGTAGGAGGTCTCTAAGAGAGGTTTTAAAGGGTCCAAGTCTGATCTCCTTGGCAAGTGGGGTGGGTAGGGTGTTCATCCAGGAAGGGGCTCTGTAGCTAAAGAACCTTTGGAATTGGGAGGTACGGCAGTGAGGGACAGAGAGGAGTTGCTTTCCAGAGCTACGAGTTTGCTTAAGTGTCAGGGCCGGGCGGATTAGTGGTGTGTGTCCTATGGGGTAGTGGTCTAGGGCAATTTTTTTTGCCATGAGGCAGGTGTGAAACCTAATCCTGTTGTCAAGGTTAAGCCAGTTGGTATCATTGTATAGAGAGCATGTGTGAGTTAGGCGATCACAGCCCAGGGTGAGGTGACAGGCTTTACTTAGGGAGATACGAAGTCTATGGAGGGCCGAGGTGTTCGCCGCCCCATAGACGAGTAAGCCATAGTCTAGCAGGGAGAGGACAGAGGAGGAGACAGCAAGCCTCATTGTGTTTGGGGTAAAACAATGTTTAAAGTGATACAGGAGCCCAAGCTGCACATTGAGGGTGGTAGATAGAAGGTAGATATGTTGGTGGAAAGTAAGTGCAGGGTCTAGGGTAATGCCCAGGTATCTGAAGGAGTCGACTTGCTCCAGAGGGGTCAGGTTGGCAGTTCGTACTTGAGGGCAAAGTTCCTTTCTAGTGTTAAGCGGGTGGGAAAAGAACACAACCTTGGTCTTGCTATAGTTCAGGATAAGGCATTGTGAGGTGAACCATTTTTCAGCACCTCTAAAGGAGGATTGAAGGGAGAGGTGGAGTTGCAAAGGGTCAGAGTTGGAGATGGATAGGACAGCATCATCCACATAGAGAAGCAGGTTCCTTGGGCAGGACCTGGGAAGGGAGTTAAGGAAGAGGCTGAACAGTAGTGGTCCGAGGACAGACCCCTGTGGGACACTAGAGAGGACAGGTAGCCTATTAGATAGGGTGTTACCAATTTTGACCTTCTGGGAACGGTTAGACAGATAATCAGAGAACAAGCCAAGGGCATTCTGAGAGAATCCAATGTTGGTCAGTGTGGATAGCAGGAGAGGGTGGTTAAAGGTGTCGAATGCCTTTGTGAGATCAATGAAGACAGCCCCAGTGATTTAACC
The DNA here is from genome assembly GCA_016271365.2 of Neoceratodus forsteri. NCBI lineage: Eukaryota > Metazoa > Chordata > Ceratodontiformes > Ceratodontidae > Neoceratodus > Neoceratodus forsteri. Next base: position 1,077,661,797 of record CM028129.1, on the reverse strand, counting down.
TCTATCTAATGCACAGTGGATGTGTGTGGTGAGTTCCAGGAGGGCGGTAGTAGTACTATGTCCCTTCTGGAAGCCATATTGCTGCTTGCTGAGCAGGTTGTATTTGTTGAGGTGGACAGTGAGCTGATCAGAGACAATCCTCTCTAGGGCCTTGGATAGGGGAGGGAGAATGGAGATAGGATGATAGTTGTTAGTAAGGGCACAGTCCCCACTTTTAAATATCGGCATAATGTAAGCAGATTTCCAATGGGAGGGGAATTTCCCCAGGCATAAGGAGCTGTTTAGTATATGGGTGAGGGGGTTGAACACCTCTGGGAGAGAGAGAGGTCGAGGAGTTTCAGGTCAAAGGAGTCACTACTATAGCAGGAGTGACTTAGAGCAGTTCTGAGATATGGCTCAGCGCACTTAGGTGCAATGCTGCGCAGACGAAAGGGAGGTGCTATTGGGGGGGAGGGGGAGGTGGCTGGGGGTGGGTCAAAGAAGTTGGAAGGGAGAACCTTGCTGAGGTTAGAGAAGGCGTCATTGAAGGCTGTGGCCATTTGGGCTGGCTCAGAGGTTAGGCACCCATCAACCATGATCTGATTAGGGGTAGTGTTGGGATCATTGCCAGAGGTCCTTAATATTGGCCCAGAACTTTCGCCCTGAGCTACAGGTAGTGGTTAGAAAGGTCTTGTAGTACTCTGCTTTAGCTTTGTGCAAGGACCAAGTACATTTGTTCCATGCCTCTCTGTAGCTCTGTCTTTCGGCTGGCAGGCCAGTCTCATTGGAGAGGTGTCATAAGGAATCTCTGGTCCGCATGAGGTCCAGGAGATGGTCAGTGATCCACAGTGCCGGATTACCTTTGACCATCCTTTTTGTGATAGGGGCAAATTTGTCGCATATGGCGTTAAAGGAGAGAATGAAAGGTCGAGGGCTCTGTCAGGGTCGGGGCCTTCGTTATGAGGGACCAGTCCATTGTTCTGAGGTATGCTTTGAGTTGAGCAAGTTTGCCTGGACTGGGGGGGTGGGACTTTGGTGATTTGCATGTCCAGTAGCAGAGGACAGGGGAGTGGTCACTGAGGGCATTTGGGAGAACAGTAGTACTAGTGATTTTGAGGGGGCGGTTGGTGAATACCAGGTCCAGCAGTGAGGAGGACCCTGTTCGCAGGTTCAGGAAGGTTGGGGATGAGACGACTTGCGTAAGGTCTTGGGCAGTGGCAGCATCTATGAACGGTGCGGCAGCTTTGTCAAGCCAATTAATATTAAAGTCTCCAAGTATGATTTTCTTGGCTTGTGATGGAAGAGTGGCCAGGTAGGACAGTACAGAGTGGAAGGCCGCCTTCTGGTCCCTTGGGGGAATGTTGACTGCAGTGATGAGAGGGGGGGGATTTGGAGTTTCCCATGGTGATTTTGATAGTGAGGGCCTGGGGTCCAGGATGTAGCTGGGGAGTGGGAAGTGGCTGCCCATGTAGGATATCTTTGATATACACGGTGCAGCCCCCCCCTTGCTTATCCTGCTGATCTGCTCGGTATATGTTGTACCCAGCAAGGGTTAACGATGAGTCTGGGATCCGTGGGGAGAGCTAGGTTTCACCAACCGCAATGATGTCAAGCTGGTGCTGGTGAACCCAGCCCTGGAAGGAGTCCTACTTTTTTAATAGGCTACAGACATTAAGGGTGGCAATACGCAGTCCGCTAGTTGGGAGGTGAGCAGGCGCAGTAGTTGTGGGAGGTCCACGGTTAGGGTGTACATTTCCTGACAGTAGTAGGAGGAGGAGGAGGAAGAGCCTGCAGACTGGGTACTATTTCAATTTTTTGTGAAATTGCAAGCTGCGACCTGGGTGCCCTTTTGGGGTAGGGAATGAGGGGATGGGGAGGCTAGTTATGTAGGGTGTGGCCAGTAATAGGAGCCGAGGTGAGGGGGCAGGAGGCAGGGGCTGGGGTCGCAGATGGTGAAGCTGTCAGAAGTAGCAGGGAGATCAGTGGGTGCTATGTGTGGAGTGGAGTGGTGTGCATAGGAGAAAAGAGACAGAGGGAGGGTTGTAAGGAGATGCCAGTGAACACAAAAGGTGTAGGTGGCTAAAGATTTATTTATTAATGCCTAGGGTACCTTACTCCCCTGCCCTGCCTAAGCTAAAATGTCCTAACTAATGCCCTAACTAAAAGCAAACAAGTGTAATTTAGGTTCTCACCATCGTATTAAGATGACCTGAGAACTCAAGCAACAAATTTGTTAATCACACTCCAAAAATCTTAAAACGGGCATGCAAACAGATAGAGCAGAGGAGGATTTGCTCTCTCACGGAGATCCTAGCAGCTATAGCACAGCTCTGCCACCATCTTGCTTCCCTTTAAGATGGTGTACCTCCTTTAACATCCAGCACTTTACAAACCTCCTCAACAGACTTTCACTCAGCCTGTAACATCTTAGTAACCTTCTCATTAAAACCCTTAGATTTGGGTGAGGCCTCCATTTTAGGAGTAACATAGCATGCGTCACTATAATGGAGACAGCATTGGAGCCCTCTGGGGTTAGTATGTCGGGCACTCTAGTGGCATCAACAACATTTTGACATTCTATCAACACAGTTAAGGTCTGAGTAGTAAGGTCCATTATCTGTCCTCATACAGTAACAGGTTGAAACATTTGACTACAGACATACCTTCTCTTATCTTCCCCTTATCTGTTCCAGGAGCGACTCCCAGGAACAAGAATGCTTTCTGAGGATCCAGGTCTTCACCTTCACACCAACCAAGCAGTCAGTTATAGGCCATAGCATCAGCAAGAATTTGGGATTTGGGGGCTACAACAGTGTCCTTGTGAACAACTGCTTCCATGTGGGGCCTGACTGGCAAACAAGAGATCCCAGATGTGCCTCCAAGATGTAACCAGGTCGCCATGTATACTTCAGTTACAACCCCTGCCTTCCGAGCTCAAAAAAGGTTGAGGGACCTGGGTTGTGTTTTGGTCTGATAGGTGGGTTATTTTCCAATAAAAGCTGGTTAGCACAGTGCCTCCACCCAGAGTTGAAATGTAGTGGGTCACCTGTCTGTGTGGTACAACCCCCTGGGATGTTGTACCTACCCACCTGCCCTTGCAGTCACCCAGCACATGGAATGAAATGAACCAATGCAGTACTTCACTATACAGTATATGCAATTAATAGCTATAGCTAATAATATGTGCATGCAGTATATACTGTAACTGCTCATGAGACAGATTAACAATAATGATAAACATTTTATTAAAAGGGGTAGGGGAATTGCAGTGCAAAAAAATAATGGTTCAGCAAGATTTTATTTAACTTGTAATTGCATGAACAGCAACAATAGCAATAAACAGTGCCCACCCACAACAGCATACACAAACAAAATAGCCCACCTCCCCACTGATAACAGTGTTTCCCTATGTTCTTTCTGGGTACCCAGCAGGTGTGAGTGCAGGCTTGATGAGGTGTAGCTGATTGGCCAGCACTGGTGCACTTTTTTTTTTACTTCATTTTTCCCCTTTCTGGGTGGCCCACATTCTCACTGACCTCCCCAGCCTTATCCACCCACCTGCAGCACCACCTCCTGTCTTCCCCTATGGCTTACACTCCCCGCTGGGTGGCGGGATCCTCAACCGCTGACACGAGCCGGTTCTGGTGGTGCCTGTAATTCAGTGAGTGCTTCACCTGCTGGAGTTGGCAGTCACCCAGCCGCCAAGGGCCTTTTCTCCTCCTGCTTTTTCTCTCCAGCCATCCAGATGTGGAGCAATGGATATCGACAATGGCCAAGCTTAGTGCACTCCCGCCCACAGCATGCTGACCAACTGCTCCACCTCAATCCCACAAGTACAGGACCCAGGTGTTCCAAGACCCAGCCACTGCTAAGTGTCAGAGGTGCACCGGCCTCTGTGTCCCTCCCTCCCCAGAAGAGGAGAGCTGTCCTCTGGATGCTCAATCCTCTCTCATCCCGACCGATCCCTGGCTACCTGCTCGCACTGCGAACATGGGTCGCTGGCATGAAAGGAGATAAGGCATTATGCCTCAACCATTTATGCCACATTGGTGCACTTTTAAATAAATAGAAACATTAGGAAAACTTTATACAAATCCCCAGATGAGAACAAAACCCTGGCTTTACTCACTGTCCTGGAAATAGTTATGGTGGCTATTTAGGCTGAAGATTGAACCTTTCACTATCTGCAGTTCTAGGGACTCCTGGCTGAAGTGCAAGTCTCTCTGGCTGGATTGCGGCTTGGTCTGTCTCTCTCTCACTCTCTCTCTCTCTCTCACAGTTCTTTGAGACTTGCTTATCTGAACTCTGGAATGGACCAGACTAGGGAAAAGGGCCACACTCCTAATCTACCTGTCCAGGCATTCAGCCCTTAGGGTGAGGTATTAGACAAAGCCTCGATGTGATTCAATCTGGCCGACTTCCTAGCTTTCTGCTGGCAGGAATCTTCTGGCTGTCAGGAATGCAGCTTTATAGCCACAACCACACTGCAGGCTGGCAGCTGTGGCACCAAAAGTCTAAACAAAGTCTCTGGTCTGGTTGGACTCATAGGCACAGTTCAATAAACACTTTAAATTATCTGGCAGCTTCTTCCAGATATTAACCACAGTGGGAAAGCACCTCTTGGATTGGTGGCTGTGGAAGCCCCAGGCAGGCCTCCAACTTTTCTTAGGAACTCCAGTCCCAAGCCTCCTCACACACTGGAAGCTCCCAGATGACTGCTCCCAGCTGGATCTACCCCCTCCCAGGTCTCAGGGGATCAAATCAGGGGCCCAATTTGTCAATCAGGTTGTCAATCCAGCTAATCAATATGCAGAATGTTCATTTGATACCTGACTGAATGAAGGGAAAGGCACCAACACATAGTCTTTATCTTTTCCCAAGAGTCTCCGTTTTGTAGTCTTTTGGGTTCCTGGCTTTCCCAATGGCTGCAGAGCAAGTTGAAGTCAACAAAGATGGCTGTAGTACAATCTGGCAGTCCAGTTTAAATCAGAAGTCCCAACTTTAAAGTCTTTTTCAAGCAAACAGCATTTGTAATTAAAAAAAAAAACTGTCCCATATTCTAATACCTGCCCCTCTGTTCTATTGTCCGGTGGCAGAGGGGGCATGATAGAGTCTCCCCCTGCCTGTTGCTAATCCCATCGTTCTGTCCCCCAGGCAACAAGTACAGCATTCATTCACAATGCAGCCTCAGCTGCTCTTAAAGCTACAGTGATCAAAAGCACTTCTGCAGAGTTCAAACGCTTTTCTCCCCCAAGTGTGTCTCTGAACCCCCAGTTACAGGTATGTCTTTGGGTTCCCAAGGGTCAGAACACACAAAGGAGACTTCGGCCTGAGCTCCCAAAGTGGCTTCAACATTAGGCACCGTACCGCTAACAGGATCTATGAGCTGACTGTGGCAGTTTGGACATTTGAGCAGGAGCCACCTCGAACATACACATGTAAGGCTGCATGGCACTTTACTGGATTGTACAGCACTAGCTGCACTGTAACACTGATCCAGAAGGTTTCAACTTTAATACACAACTCACCCAGCAATACAGGAGCAACAAAGGGTACCAGTGGACCAGGACTGCTGAGACCAAAAAACTAGGAAGCAGACCAGATAAGCCCCACCCATGAAGGTTGTTACATTCTTCCTTGTCAAAACACTTTGAGTCCATTCCAGGGACCTGATACCAATGAACGTTAGCCATGGTATCTTTAAATATGATGTAAGAAAAATCCAGCACTTCAGATCATAAAATTCAGGGAAAGTATTTTTATTTTATCAACAAAAAGATAAAAAAATGTACTTACTATTGTAAGCCATAGACAATAACATTGAATAAATTAAAATAGTGCTTTAGGCTCCCAACCCTGTTCCAGCCTCGGCACTTCAGGGCAATGCTACCCATTCGTAAGGATGCCTCATGATGAAGGGATAGCATTGCCCCAAAGTGCCGAGGCTTATTTAATGTTATCTATTGCTTACAATAGTAAGTACATTTTCAGAAAATACAAGGAGACACAGAAGGAAGAGGATAGGGTGGTGCACGTAAATTGTCTGAGGGAAGCAGGGAAAGCTGTTAAGAATGCAAAGGTGCAAAAAGAGGAAAGATTAGCACAAATGGTGAAGAAGGGGGACAAGACATTATATAGGTACATCAATGAGAGAAGGAAAGCCAGGGGTGGGATTGTTAGGCTCAGAGGGGAGGAAGGAGAGTGTGTGTGTGTGTGTGGAGGGAGACCTGGGAAAGGGTCAGTACTGAATAAATACATCAGCTCAGTTTTCATTGAAGAAGGGGAGGGACAGGAACCACAGCTAGGTATCAGATACATGGTGGAGGGGAGGGGGGTGAAGACCAGTCCATTTACAGAAGACAGAGTCCAAGAGGACCCACAAAACTGAAGGTGGACAAGGCAATGGGAACAGATGGCATACATCCCATGATACTAAAGGAACTATGGATGGAGCTAGTAGCACCACTGGTAGCCATGTTCAGTGAGTCACTCAATACAGGAGTAGTTCTAGAGGACTGGGGGAGGACACATGTAGTCCCTCTTCACAAAAATGGAAGTATGAAGGAGGTAGGAATCTAAAGGCCGGTCAGCCACCCTTCAATAGAGGGTAAGATTATGGAGGCATTGCTTAAGGAAAGGATGTTGTAACACCTGGAATCCAGTGGAGCACAGGATCCAAGGCAGCATGGAATCATGGCAGGAAGGTTATGTCAAACAAATCTGATAAATTTTTTTGACTGGGTGACAAAGGAGGTGGATCAGGGGGAGCGGTACATGTCGCCTACCTCAGTTTCAGCAAGGCCTTCAACACCATTCCACTTAAAAGACTGGTAAATAGGTTGGGAAGCCTGGGTGTGGGCCACAAGGAGGTGAACTGGGTCAGAAACTGGTTGGGGGACAGGAAGCAAAGGGTTGTGGTACATGGGATCCAATCCGAGGAAAGAGAGGTGACCAGTGGGGTACCTCAAGGATCAGTCCTTTTTAATGTCTTTATTGGTGACATTGTAGAAGGGCTAGAAGGAAAGGTTTGCCTGTTTGCAGATGACACCAATATCTGCAGTAGGGCAGACACTCCAGATGTGGTGGAATAAATGTGGAGGGACCTAGAAAAGCTGAAAAAATGGTCTGAAGTGTGACAACTGAAGTTCAACACGAAGAAGTGCAAAATCATGCACCTGGAGTACAGAAACTCTGCAGAGCACTTCAGAATTGGGGTTGGGGGAGAGTTGCTGACAGTCACTAGGGAGGAAAGTGATTTGGGGATTATCATCTCAGATGACCTAAAGGTGGCCAAGCAGAGTACAAAGGCTGTAGGGAGGGCCAGTGGCATGCTGGGGTGCAAAGGAAAGGGTATCACCAGCAGAAGGAGGGAGGCGGTGATAACACTATACAAAATGCTGGTGAAGTCTCATCTGGAGTGCTGTGCGTAGTTCTGGAGGCCGCTTCTTTATTAGAGCATAGACAGGGCTAGAGGCAGTTCAGGGAAGGGCAACTAAGATGGTGCAGGGCTTGCAGCAGAAGACTTATGAGGAGAGATTAAAAGACCTCAATATGTATAAACTGGAAGAAAGGAGAGAATGGGGAGATATGATAGAAACCTTCAAGTATCTTGAGGGCATAAACAAGGTGCAAGTGGAAGATATTTTTTGGTACAGGAGAGGTACAAGAACAAGGGGGCACAATATGAGACTGGAGGGGGTCAGGATAAGAGGTAATGTAAGAAAGTTCTTTTTCACAGAAAGGGTGGTGGATGCATGGAATAGCCTGCCCTAGGAGGTGGTAGGAGTAAGCACAGTGCCAGGATTCAAACATGCATGGGATAGTCATAAGGGAACCCTAGAGGTGGGAAGGAAAGGCTAAACCCGATTATCAAGTAGGGTCCGTGGCCGCTGATGCAGGTAGAGAATACAGGCCAACTGGATGGGTTTAGCAGTGTTTATCTGCCATCAACTTCTATGTTACTATGTATCCAGATATTAGATGTGGAGGAAAGGTTTTTTAAGCTTGCAATTCCACTGTTCAGGATTGGTATATAAAGTTGACTGCTGCTGCCAGGGAATTAAAACTTTGTGACACCATGTTGCTGTAGATATGCAGGGTGAAGGAGAACTAAATGGCAGAGGGAACCCTCAGAGAATAGCAGGTGGCCAGTCTCAGTGAACACCTCAAATCACTGCACCACCTCTTGTGAATATTCCTGTAATATCTGGCCTTGCTATCTTACCAGCCCCCCCTCACTGAAGGATTGCAAGATTTACTCCTTCACTGGAAATTTGAGACATTTGGTTAGTAGAGGTCTTGAATTGTTGTCAGGTTTGGAAGGAGGCATTGCAGATCTGTGGGACTTCTTGATCTCCAGGGGTCCAGACCACTGGTGGTGCATAAGGACAGGAAGTGCATTCTGAATAAGGGCCACTGGGTCTTTGCTTTGGCACCTTCTGGAAATCCAGCCAGAAGCAGTTTGTAACAGGCTATGGTTCTACAAGTCAATGACCTGGTGCCTTAGAAGATTAACCAAAGATGGCTGCAGTGCAGAATGAGTGGAACAGGACAGAGCTGCTGACTGACCAGGATACAGAGATACTGCTCCCAGTTACCAATATGCTTTTTTGTGGCCTAGTACAATTATGCCGTCATTGTCGCAATGTGGCTTTTTCATTTTATGATTTCCGTCAGTCTGAAGGTGTTTTACACTCAGAGAGAGTTTTTGCACTTGTTATCTCCTCTACAGAATACAAAATATCCCTCAGTTAGAAATACCAGAAGTGGAAGTGTAGAAGAAATTCCTGGACCCAGTGAACTTCAAGAGCAAAGAGACATTTAAGACTTCTGAGGTAGTTGGGGCCTGGAGACCAGAGCAGCAACACAGAGCTTACAGAGAGTTCACACAGAAGTTGTGGGAAAAGGTTACTCCAGAGGAATGGAGAAACAGAGGAACAGAGGAAAAGACAAACACAGAAACATAGAAGCATAGAAGTGTGTCAGCAGAAAAGGACTCCATTGGTCCATCTAGTCTGCCCCTATCCCCTCCCCATTTGTGTCTCAGTTCCTTTCACCGTATTCCCTCCTCAGGGCCCGGCCCTCAAGTAGCAACCCCTCCCCCCATTCCCTCTGTGTACTTGTCCCTCCCTTTATTGCTTAATCCTATTTTGTCATCCCATGCCCTCTTGAACTCCCCCACTGATTTTGCATCCACCACCCTCTCTGGTAGTCTATTCCATGGACCTACCACCCTCTCAGTAAAGCAATGTCCCCTCCTATTTCCTTTGAACTTTCCACCATCCAGTTTTAAGCTACTGTATGTCCTCTAGTTTTTGTATTTTCTTGCATCTTAAAGATGTTTCATTCCCTTACCTTGTTTATTCCCTTCAGATACTTAAAAGTTTCTATCTTATCCTCCCACTCCCTCCTTGTTTCCAGTTACTACAGATTGAGCTCCTCCAACCTCTTTTCATATGTCCCCTTGTGCATGCCCTGCACCATTTTGGCCACCCTCCTATGGACTCTCTCCACCCTAGCTATATTTTTCTGTATTTGAGGTCTCCAAAACTGTACCCCATACTCCAGATGTGGACAAACCATGGACCTGTAAAGGGACATAATCACCTCTCTTCTACTTGTAATTCCCCTCCATATACAAGCCATCATTCTGCTTGCCTTACCCACTGCTTTATTACACTGATTTGCCTCCTTTATGTTACCTAATATGATAATCCTCATATCCCTGTCCTGTTACGTTACCTGAACCTCCTCTCCTCCCAGTGTGTAAGTGGCCTTCGGATTCTTGTGCCCTATGTGTATTGTTTTGCATTTTGTAGCATTAATTCTTAATTGCTAACATTTCAAATACCTTTCCAGCTTTATCAGGTCCTCTCTCATATGCTCCACCCCCTCTGATGTGTCCACCCTATTGCAGATTTTTGTCTCATCCACAAATAGGCACATCTTCTCATACAGTTCTTCCGCTATATCCCCAGTGTAAATGTTAAACAATCTCAGCCCCAAAACTGACCCCTAGAGTAACCAACTTGTCATCCTTTCCTCCCTTGAGTGAACCCCATTAACAGCTACCCTTTGGTCTCTGCTCTCAAGCCAATTTTCTACCCAATTTGTTATTTTCTCCTCTACCCCCAAACTGTCCAATGTGTTCACCAACCCCCATGAGGGATGATGTCAAAGGCCTTGCTGAACTCCAGATAGGCCATGTCCACTACCCATCCCTGATACATCACCCTCATCACCCAATCGAAGAATTCAATCAGGTTCATCTGGTGAGATCTTCCCTTTGTGAGCCACTGTTGTCTATAGTCCTGGAGACCACATTCCACAAGGTATTTAACTAAACTTTCTTTAATGAGTGTCTCCATAAGCTTACCCACCACTGAGATAAGACTGACCAGGTGCTAGTTTCCTGGCTCCTTCTCCCCCCCCACTCTTATGCAGTGGCACCACATGCACTCTTCTCCTGTCCCTTGGAATGCTCCCCTTTTCGAGAGACAAGATAAATAACTTCATTAGTAGTGCCACCAGATCCTTCCTAAGCTCCAAGAGCACCCTGGGATGTATGACATCAGGTCCCATTGCCTTGTCTACCCATAACTTACCCAGTTCCTCCTATATCCTGCTCACCATGAAAGGACTAGTGTCCACCGCCCTATCTTCCTTACTCTTCCCCCTAAATTTTGGTCCCCTCTCCTCCTTCGCCACTGTGAAACTGAGCAGAAGTATCTATTAAGTAAATCTGCTTTGTCCTCGTCCCTCTCCACCAAAGCCCCCCCTCTTCTTTAAGTCTCATTATACCCTGCTTATTCCTTCTTCTTTCACTTATGTATCCGAATAACTTTTTGTCCCCCCTTCTTGCCTCTTTTGCTATCTTCTCCTCTGCTGCCTTTGCCCTCCTGATTGTCTGTGCTGTCACCCTGAGCTTTTCCCTGTATTCCTCCCTTTCGTCCTTTCCTTGTATTCTTTTGTATGCCCTGAAAGCCTTCTTTTTCTCCCCTATTGCCCTTACCACCAGGACTGCCTCTGATTTTAATTGTCTGTTTATAACATTCTTCATTGTATTACATTAGCTGGGCTAAAAATCATCTTCTTGACAAACTGCCAAAAACAGTTTTATCTGAATTTTAATGTCTGTTAGCTCTTTTTAAGGAAAATAGGAAAACAAAACTTTGAATTTTGTATTTAAGTGTTTTATTTTTTCCTTAACTTATGTTGTGTACCATAATTTTTTGCCCAGATTTTAGTCAGGTTTCAGCAGTTTTAATCGTTAACTCATAAGTTATGAGTTTATAAAAGTCTATAAAACTCATATATTTATTTTTCAACTCAGCAGTTACCTTAGATTTTTAAACTTCAATTTTGCCTATTTTAATATTCATAGGTTCTTTGGACAATTAATGAGCCACCTCCCTGTCTGCGGGCTCACATTACTTCTACATTCCTACAAAAACATGCTCTGAGGTTTTTAAGAGCTGCTGGGCTCTTGGAATTCTCATTACTGCCATGCAAGAATAGTTTCAGGTTTGCATGCTGTACAAAGATTAGGCACAGATGTTTCCTTTCGAAAGCAAAGCTATGGCGGTGATGTGCAAAATTTCTAGCAGATCTTGAACCTCACTAGCTCACAAGTTATTTTAAATATAGATGTTAGAGCAAACCACCCTTTTAACCCACAGTTGCTTGTTTGAAAATATGGACGCTAAAAATACAATGCTATTTAAGCAGACTACTTTTGTAAGCTTTTGGAAGATACAATTTTAGAAGTTTAAAAATCCTAAAGTAACCTAATTTGGAACTGTGTCTTCAGGACACATAAACATTTATTATACAATCTTATAGCCCTTATACTTGATGTTTAATCTGCTCAGAGTGATTATTTGGTGTAAACTGCAAGCCTTTGTTCGGTTTAATACATTGCCTCAGTCCCTCCTCATATTAAATAGCCTTTTAGTTAAAATTGCACTAATCTCCACAAATTTGCCACTCCAGTTATTACTGATACTACTGATATTATCTCAGTTAAATGTTCACTGTTCATGTGAATTGTCCATCCACACTTCCCTTATTATGCTTTTTTCTAGGTATAGCTTTGTAAAGCACACTCTGCAAGCATAAATATATGTTCCAATAATTGATATATAAAATGCAAAAGATTCAACACATTTTTTTAAAATTGTAAGCTATAACAGCTGTAAATTTCAATGTCATGTACTCACTAGGGTTAAAGTCACTTTACCCGGCTCCACATGTCCATCTCTGGGTTTGATTCTGAATTTGTTCATGGCTCATTTGCCGAATCTGTGTTTATGCTCCATAATCATAGATGACCCCTGCTTTTATTTAGATTCTGGACTTCTTTTTTCTGTCCACATGCAGTGTTCTGAGCCCTTGAAGGCTTCTTCAGCCATTAATATACTGTATCGCTGTGCTCCCCATTTGGGGTTGCTGGCTCCTTCAACTGCTTCCAGCAGCCCTGTTGTCCTCATCACAGTCATGTGGTCAAATTACATTTAATGTGCTGATGTTTCAGAGACCTCCATTTCCATCCTCAGAGCTCATAATGGTTATCAACAGTAGGGGAGGAAAGGACAACAAATAAAGGCTGAAATGGGTTCACCCTTGGATCTTTTTTCAAGAATACCCTATGGGAAAAAGAATAAAAATATAACAGAAAAAAATGAGCAAAAAGGATTCTTTAGTACAAGGTAAATACAAAGTGCAAGATAAAATACAGCAAATCTGAATTGTCATGTCATCAACCTTCAGAGGAAGAACTATAAAAATCTAAGCTAGCATTTATAAAAAAAAGTTGCTCTCTTCAACTGCCATCAGAAAGAAAAATTGTTGAAAATGGGATGAAAAACATGTACTTAAACATGAAAAAGATGGAGGTAAGTACTCTGAAATCATATAAAGTGGTGAAATGCAAAAAATTGAAAATAGGTTCCTACCCAGTCTTATCTTTTGCCATCAAGACACACATTTAAATATAATAGATTTAGCAGAACCCATGGCAGAAAGAAATGGAAATATGGATGCCAGTAAACTGCTATGCCTTAGTCCCACATAATTTGAGTGGGGACCTTTCTCCAAATCAGTAACTAAAGTATAACATTCTTTGGATTCCTTGGAGAAATCAACAAAAATGGATAATATCCAAGATAATATGTATGATCCTAGAGTTCATCTTCCTTAGGTAATTTCTTCACAAACTAATGGTTATTCAGAGTTAGTTTCAAATTATCCTGTTCCTTTTCACAAAGTTTGGTGGACCCACCCTGGGATCAACATACTGAATGGGTCATATTCTATTCATAGAATAACTTTATATAATAAGAGATGCCATTTACACTATTAAATCCACACTAGCCCCTCATGAATGTCTACTATGTAATACTTATGGAGCTTGTTTAGGGTAAATTGCGTTCAGAGAGCATCTCTATGAAAATTAACCCTCTTAATGACTCACTTTGATCCCATTGTTTCTACTACATACAACTCACTACATCAAATTTTCTCTATACCTAACTGGGGTAATCTCATAATGGGAAAAACAGAGTTAAAAAAAGAATACAAATCAAAAAGATAAGGATAAAAAGGTTTGTACAAATCAAAAATCAGAAAGCACAGTTTCAGCTGAACTCAAACTACTTTAGCATTAGATAATAATGCAAACTATTAACCCTAGCTGTGTCACGAACTGATATATCAGTCTAGAATTACTATGCATTCTAATTCTGTCAGCAGCCTAAGGGTTAAATAGAAAAACAAAAGGAAAATTATAGGGCCAAGCTTGCCTGTTATCATTAAAAATAAAAAGACAGGAAAAATAAGGGGAACAAGCCAGGTAAGACATCAAATCACAGTCAATGCAGAAATTCACAGAAATGTCTTCCCCAAGCTGGCCTGGTGGTGCTGAGGGTTGAGGCGCTGGATGCCACACCTCTCACCATGCTGGCAACCCAGGTTCAGGAATGAGCCTTGGCTGTCAGGGGTTGATGGGGAGCAGAGAAGATTGAGCATCCAGAGGGCTGCTCTTCTCTTTTGAGGGGAGGGTCCCATGTTGTCCCGCTCACTAATTGCCCTCTGGTGGTGACTGGAGGGCAATTCAGGTTGGGAGGTGTACTCCAAAATAGTTACATTGGTAGAGAGGGGGGACAGGAATAAACAGGAGGAAAAGGAGCCTGGCAGGTCCATGATGGTCCACCATGCTGAGGGCTGACCCCGCCTTCTGGATTGGGTCTCTGGGGAGAAGGCGCCCCCTCCCTGGCCCCACCATAGTGGGGCAAGCCATGGGGGGAATCTCTGGGGTCACTGAGTGTGATGTGACAGTACCTGAGAGAGTGACCCTCCTCTGGAGGGCCAAAGCCCCAGCCAGGGCTTGGGCAGCATACACACCTAAATAAAAAAAAAGAAAAAAAAAGAAATGTCTTCCCCAAACCATGTTACTTCCAGAACTCATGAAACAACAGTAATTCATACAGACATCCCTCCAGGAATTGTACCCCCTGCTGTCCAGAAAATTCCTGATGAGAAACCAGTCAGGGCAGCTTCATTAGCTGAAACCAACGCATTAAAGGATGCTGTTCCATCAATGAACCACACAAACTTATTGTGGCTTACAGGTAATGTGGCAGCCATTCCTATTTACAGTATTCATAAAAATAAAGATGAAAGTAGAGTCAGCTTAGGGCTCTTGCTCAATCCGCTATTTGAACAGGAACTAGCAACTTCTAATAGAAGAAATAACTTATTATATTATATAAGGGATGTGGAGGAAAAATATGCACCAGATTGCATGGTAATGACTAACATAGAGGTTATAAAATGTATTTGGAGACATCTTTCTTCTGTGGTTCCATGTGATAAGAGCGAGCATAAAATGGTGAGGCCGAAAAGGGTGAAGGGAAAACAATGCAGCCACATAGGGTGAGTGGCACAACACAGTGACAACAATGCCACAGTGACTTTCAGAAGGGTCTTTGCCCTCCTTTGTGGAGCCCTTAGCTTCCACACACATATACTAAATATTACCAGCTTCATGGGGTGCAACTTGGGGAGGGGAAAATAGGAAGAAGCATATTTCGTGATCTCTGTGTTTCTTGCCACCACCTTATGTGATTGCACTTGTTTTCCTTTTCCCTTTTTGGCCTTGCCATTTTTAAGATCACAGTATTCACGGGATACCTCTTCTGTCAGTCATTTGGGCTTAAGTGCTGGGTCACCCATGTCTATTAGGGCATATTTAAAAGAAAATAACATTTCATACAGGGCAAATTAATCTCAAAAAAGAGCCAGAAAACCATCTACATATGAACAATTGCAGTAGCTCATACAAAAGGTCTAGGAAGGAACAGTTTTTACTTACCATTCATGGGTGAGAATCTCATTTTTATTTATTTATTTAAAAGTTTCACCAGGAAGACATACTGAGTAGGATTGCTCATTTCCAGATGCGTCTGGGGAGGCAAGTTGTTCAACAACAACAGTAAATACAGGGATGAACAGTTCATATATAAACAATAGATACAGCACTAGATTAGCAATAATGCATAGAGTACATGAATCATGAGTCAATAATAAGTGTACTATTACTATAGATGACAGCATAAAAATAGCAAAAACCATAGGGCACAAAGTATCTTGCAGTGGGTCCTGACTCAGTGCAGAGCAATTTCAGTGGGGTGTTCCAGGAATATAGTGATGAGGCAGAGCTGGGCTTGGTGTGGTGAGAGTAGACTTATGGTTTAGTTTAGGTAGGTTTAGGGGAGAAGTAGAAAGCATGGTGTGGTGTGAGAAGAATTAGGGTATAATAGATGGTAGCTGCCAACCTGTGGGGAGGATTGGACCTGGACTTGGAGGTAGGTGAGGTAAGGGTGGTCACAATGTGGATAGATCTGGGTTGAGTAACTGTGTGGTGAGACATCAGACTAAGATGTGGAACCTTTGTAAAAGAGCCTCAGCTCAAAGGTATTGTAATCCTAGATTGAAATAAATAAAATAAGAGTGTAGCTAAGAGTAATGTATGGAAGGATTTTCTTTCTGGGAGGTGGAGAGGGCCTGTAGTTAGAGATAGGTGAGATTACTTGCAGGTACAGACTTGGAAAGTGTAGACACGGAGTAAAGATGAAAGAGCTGCTTGAATTGGTGCATCTTGGATGGAGGGGGGAAGGGTTTCCGACAGCTTAGGGCAGCTGTATGAGAAGGTGGACTGACTTACAGTGGTGGACCTTTGGGGGAGAGCCAGGGATCTGTGACCAGGAGTAGGAGGGAAGGGCAGGGGTAGAGAGAGTAGAGGTGAGGTAAGAGGGTAGTGTTCCAAACCAGAATTTGGTCACAAAGCTAGCAGAATGGCTGAGATGACTGGATTCCAGAGATGGGAGGGAGAGGGCTTTATAAATATCATACTGATGGGTCCTTGGAGGGAAGATAGAGTGAAATGACAGAAGGAGTGAAACAGGATGTCTAGTCTGGCAAGGGAGGACTTGGGAGCAGCATTGTAGACTATGTAATCATAGTCAAAAATAGGGAGGATTATTTTCTGTACAGTTGCGAGTGGGGCATTAGTGGAATGCAATCACCATTTCTGTATAATGCACCAAGCTTGGGGTGCAGTTTTTTTGGATTGCGTTCACATGTACAGAAAAGTCCAGACCCCAAGGTACCTAAAGGAAGTGACGTTCTCTAAAGAAGTCCCTTCCTGGGTGTGGAAGATAGTGGGGAGGGTCTAGAGAGTCTCTGCCTTGTACCGAAAGCCATGGAGACAGTCTTTTTGGCATTTACGTACAGCTGGTTTGAGTGAAACCAATGCTGCACCTTGTTGGCCTCCAGCTGAAGTCTTTCTGCCACCTCAGATCGGGAAGTACCTGATGTGTAAAGGATGGTGTTGTCCACATACATATGTATGGCTGCTGATGAGCAGACAGCAGATAAGTCATTTAAAAAGATAGAAAATAGGATTGGGACAAGTACTGAGCCCTATGGGACACCACTATTGATGGGGGGGGGAGTCACCTACCATAACCGATTGTGACCTTCCTTCTAGGTAGGATCTGAACCAGGTGATGGCTGAAATGGATAGGCCATCAACTTTTAGTTTATGTAGGAGGACGGAGTGCAATAGTGTGTCAAAGGCCTTAGCTAGGCCGACAAATATTGCAGAAGTGACCTGCCCCTGGTCAATACTGATGAGTGTGGAGTCACTGAATTGAAGGAGCCAGGTAGTAGTAGAGCGTGACTTTCGGAAGCCAGACAGAATCTTCACAAAATGAAAAACAACTACTCTCATGAGGACCGTTAGCTTCCTAATAGGGACAATTTTAGGCATTACACTTCATTTAAAAGTTATTATGTGGGTGTGGATGAACCGGAGAGGAAATAACCAGGGACAGAAAACAATTGTGGTGAGAGATAAATTATTAATGAGTTTAATTTTGGCAAAAGTGTATACATTGGATAGACTTGGTATCCTAAGTTGTGGTTGGCCATTTGAGGAGAGAAACAATTCAGAAAAAGATATCATGGAAGAACAATTTTTTATACTAATACAATAAATACAGTAGTCAAGAAAAATTGCCCCATAAAACAAATAATCTGCCATCGCTTAATGAAATATGGGCACAAATAGGCACAGCCATAACCCTGGAATACCATTTTTAAATGTTGGATGACCTGTATAAAGACTGATTCCTCAATGACCCCTCCCCCCAAAAAAACAAGTTACCCCCCCCCCCATGGCTCAGGAAGTTGTAAAACCTCATACCATACTTTCATGGAATGTTGCAGGTTTGACTAAAAATCTTGCAGATGTTCAGATTAAGAAATTAAGTTTCAGATAGTCTGTGTACAAGAAATACAAGAAACCTGGGCTAGTGAGGAGATCAGGATAGAAGGTTTTCTATATTTGTCATCAAAAAACAGAAAGCAATCTCTTTGGGGTAGACCCGGGGGGGGGGTACTTAATTACTCTAATAAGACAGTGACAGATATCTTGGTAAAGAATCAAATTAAAATTACACCCAGTATAATTATATTATTAGTAGAATGGAACTCATAGCTGTTACTCATTGATAACTGCTATATCCTACCAAAATACACAAAGTATTATAATGAGGAACTCTGGGAAACAGTGGAATCAGATACATTAAAAGCAGTTTATACAACTCCTGAGGCTTGAGTCATATTGATGAGAGATTTCCATTCCAGAGTAGGCTCTGTCACTCCAGAGACATTTAATGAAGATCATTAAAAATACCTCCAACAGCTTAATCTGGTTCAAGGTCAGTTGGCATTCATCTGTATCCCCCTCCCCTGGGTCATGTCTTAAAATAGGCAGAATCTGTCTAGTGCACTTACCCGGTCAACAAAAACTAAAATAAAATAAAATAAAGACATGTATAAAAACTTCACTGGACAAAACTATAAATGAAAGTGACAGAAGACTTACATTTCTTGGAAAGAATTGGGCTTAGTTTACTTAATGGGGCTTTGTCTGGTAACTATCCAGCTCAGTACAAGCATTTTTTCAGCCAAGGGAGCTTGTGTGGTTGTCTGTTTTCTCACATTTTATTGCCAATTCTTTGATTTCTTGGAAAGGAAAGTTATTACAAAATCTGAAAGTGACCATTTACCTATTTTGCTAAAATTACAAGCAAGGTCTATGCATAACAGCTGGCCCAGTGGCACTGAGGGTTGAGGTGCTGGATGCCACACCTTGTACCATGCCAGCAAACTGTGTTCGGGAACGAACTCAGGTCATCGGGGGTTGGCAGGGGAGGTAAGGGATCGAGCATCCAGAGGACTGCTCTCCCTTCCCAGGGAGGGTTCTGGGGTGTGCACCACTCCTGGATGGCCCCTAATGGTGGTTGGGGGAAGCCCAAGGAACTTTCAGCATGAGTGGATGTGGGGCAGAGCTGTGGCGGACATCAGTACGTATGTGCCACTGATGTCATTGCACATTTGAGCTCTAGGGGCAACAAACAAGTGAACCCCACCCTAGGACTGGGAGGTGACAAGGGGTTCGGTGGACTGCACCCACATTCTCAATGCTGGGCCAACTCCCAAACAGCTGGCTGAGCCACTTACCAGACAAACTCTCTAATTACAGAAAGGCCTCCAGGTAGGAGAGGTGGGCCCTCCCCTGGGGGGTGATCCAGGGGTCTGGCATGTCCCGTTGTGGAGTGCTGGAGGGGAGGAAGCTTCAAGCAGGGGAGTAGATGATTAGCCTGAGTGACCACCTTTGAGAGATGCCCAGTCCTGGGGAGCATAAAGAAAGTTGGAAAAAAAAAGTTTTATGTATAATTCAAATCATGATCATTCTTCGATTTAAATGACAGAAATTCGTAGTAATAGAAGCCCTATTTTCAAACATTTTGAAACAAAATCTCTCCAAAATTTATTTAAGTCATGATGTAAATGAAAAAGTACAGAGTGTCTCATGTTTTATGTCTCCAGAAGCTGTTTACTTAGTAATTAGAGAGATTTGTGATGAATTCCTGTCAGTTTTACATTATGAAATTACTGGTGAAAAATACAATAACTGGTTTAATGAGGACTGTAAGAAATTTAAGGCTTAACTGCCAGTCTTTATCAAATTTGTTCATCAATATCCTACAAGACAGAATTTTACATACCTCAACAAATGTAGGAAAACTGTATAAAAAATTCTTACAAGAACAGAAAGTGGCTATTCAAATCAAGCAGTTGGAGGCAATGTATGAAGCTATTTCAACAAATAACAGCAAACATTTTTGGCTGTTTGTAGCAAAAGGAACTGGCAATTATACCACATATATTTAAGCCCAAATTACTCTAATGAAAAATATGTCATAGCAAAACAGGAGTCCATAACTATAACAATATTGGTAACACTTTAAGTGTCCTTAAGTACATTGTAATTACTGTATAACTACAATGTAACTGCTATGTATGTACTGTGTAGTTTCATGTAACTGCAATGTAGTTGGTTGTTAGTTTCACATTTGTGTATTATGTAGTTAGACACACATTTCTTTAAAGTAACTACACTGTTATCACACTGTAAATACTATGTAGTTGTTAATTACTTTTACATTTGACTGGTGTGTAGTTATACAACTTGCATGAAGTGGTAGTTACATGTGCAACTACAACCATTTCTCTTTTGGCAGAAACTGATTTATGCTGGAAGTGTAACTACACATGTAACAGCTGATGCAAAGTGCAACAGACAAATAGATTTATGCTGGAAGTGTAACCACACATGTAACAGCTGTTGCAAAGTGCAACCAAAAAATAATTGACATACATAGTTATATTTGCCAAAAAGAATTGATTTGAGGCAGAAGGGAGGCAACAGAAATTGCAGTAACTGCCACTTCATGCAAATTGTGTAACTACAGCACAGTACTACCGATCTTCTCTGTGTCAATCTTCACCCTTCATCACTGTCTGGGTGACAGCCGGAGGTGCAGCACCCCAAGGAAGCTTTTTTTGTAGGGGAAGGAGCTGGCGCCTGAGGCAGTGCTCCCCTTGAGGCCAATACAGTCACCGACTCCTTCTCTGCCCCAGTTCTGCTTCTCCTGCTGTTGAGAGTGCAGCATCTTGCACCTGCTGAATGAATTTGATCTGTGACATTTCAGCCTAGTCATTTGTTTCGAAGCCGTTGTTGATGCCATTTTTGTTCCATTCCAGTTCCACCATCAGCTAGTAACTTTGTGCCATTTTCTGCAGGATTACGGTAAGATCTTTCCTTTTTCTTTCTTGAAGTGGCATCAAGTTTGTTTCATATTATTATTTTAGCTACCATGAGTCATGTTGGGTTCATCTGGTGACAAAAAGCACTCTTCCAAGGCAAGCCAGCATCCTATGCATAGGTGTCCCTGCGTGGCAGATGTCAGTCACAAACTGGCATGACGGATGCCTCACCTGCCTGGGTCCATCTCACGATATGGATAGTTACAATGCTTACTTCTTCATTGACCATGGAGTACTGGAGCACCGCATGTGCAAAGTCGGCCATGATCTGCTGACTTTCAAAGGGAGACATCATATGAGGGACTCCAAGTGCAGGTCTCTCCACCCTTCATCTGGGTCCCCTCCCAGTTCTATACAGACTGGAGAGGAGGGTGTCTCCTCCTCCTCCTCTTCTAGCCTTGCAGGAAGGAGGTCTCTTCCACAGTGTCAGATGAATGGTCCAGCCCTCTTGGGGGCCGGGCCAGGAGCACCACACAGGCAGTCACCTACTCAGAGGTGCAGGCTCCCCTGGTGTCATGTCCAATGCCTATTGAGCCCAGCATAGGTGGCTCCTCAGTGCCACCCACCAGTGCCATTCCAGATCCCAGGGTCGTTAGTGGTTCCAGTGATCAGCATGGCACCTCAAGTAGTACTGGGCCCTCCTGAAGTGCCGTGGGTGGGGAAATCCTCTGGGGTCACTCATCTGGAGGTCTTCTAGATCTCCTCATCTCCAGAGCCAGTTGATCAGGAGATTGATCTGAACTGGCTGCCTGACTCCTCAGAGTCGGAGGGCTCTTCAGTGCCCAGTATCTCTGTACCCTCCCAGGCATTCCTTCTCTTAGCACTGGTAATGATGTTCAGCGCCAGCTCCCATGCCTGTGGTGATGTTGGGAGCAGGCCTGCCGATAGGGCCCTCAGCCTGAGGAGACAGTGGTTTTGGATTTGGAGGCCTGGACATCTGCTGGTCTTGATGCCAGTGCCATTTCCCCCCCCAGGGCTGCAACAAGGACTCTCTCTCTCTCTCTCTCGGCCTCACTCAGGGGGCCTGCAGGATTGGAGAAGTCCCTAGCTTCAGGAGTGAGGAAGAAGTTGACCTTGGAGTCAACGGGGTTGAAGGGGCAGGGCATGGGGCAGCAACCTTCCCCAGGGACCGTTTGTGGTTTGGGGAGAAGTTGCAGCAGTGATCCCTTGTTCTCTCCCTCATCCCCTTCAAGGGAGGTCTTACTCAGTGGGGTTGGGGTCCACCCTTCTGGTTCTATGTGGCCCCAGTCTCCTCACAGGGGAGTTTCCCCTTCAGGTCTCTGTCCTGACCACTTTGCACTGGTTGAGCAGCCAGTAACTGCATGGACCAGCGGATACCCAGGAGACCCAAGATTGCCAGTGAGGTCCCCTAGCCCTTGCACAAGTAGCTCACATAAGGTGAAGTGTGTCTCCCCATTGCCTCTGCAACCTCTTCATTTTCACAGGCCACATGGGTCCTTTGGGGCCTTTGACCTAGGAGCAGTTCAGAGTCACTGCTGCCACCTTTCCCAGGTATGTCAGGGCTATGGATGAACAGATCTTTCACCTGTCTGTGCTGCAGCAGCTGGACTTGGACTCATCAGATCTGTCAGCTTCCTCATCTTCCTCCTTCGAGGAAGAGGATACCTCTGTCCATCTGTCCTCAGATGCTGATCAGACAGAGTATCAGTGCTTCCTGTCAAGGCTGGTTGGTGATGTGCACCTATCCCACATTGCAAGATGCAATATTGAGTGAACAATGCATGTCTTCCTAGTGAATTCAGTGTGGACCACCTGGTGGTCCCTTCCTGGCTGATTCCCTTCCAGGAGGCATCATCCTGCACCTCGTAGTGCCCATGTGCCCAAACTTCAGCCCCTTTGGACAGCCAGCGCAGGTACTGCTCACCCAAGAGGTCTCCAGGGACCTTGTCTCATCCTACTTTGGGAGTGAGAGTTCTGGATACCCCTTCTGGGCATAGACACCCGGAACATGACTGAACGCCAGATGTGGACTCTGTGGAGTTTGACCACTGGGGACAAAGAGTGTTCTCCTCAGTGCATATCATGCTCAACATTGCCACTCATCAGGCATGCCACGATGCCTACAACAGGCATCTGTAGTCAATGCTAGGCCAGGTGCTGCATTGCTGCCCAATACAGAGGCAACCAGACAGGCCATTGCCTTCTCAGCACAGGGCCCAGAGCTTATAAGGCACCAGACAAGGGCATCTTATGACACCAGCAAGATAGCATCAAAGCTAGCAGTGACAGCGATCTGCATTAGGTGGATGGTGTGGTTTTGTCTTTCAAGGTTGTCACCCTTGAGCGTGTGTAGGGTGCTTGCCTCTGCTTTTTGGGGGATCCACCTTTTCTCCCACAGGGTGAGGCATGAACTACAGGAGCAACTTCCGTCTCCCAGGCAAAGGTCCTCCCCCACAAGAGGTTAAGGGTTTCACATCCCTCAGGGAAGTGCTGGGCCCCCTTCAGATGGAGGCTTGGTACTCACCCAGACAGTGATGCATGGTGAAGATTTACGGAAGGAAGATATGAAAATTATGTACCTATTGTAATTCTTGATCTTCCTGTGTGTCTTCACCATTCATCACTGGCACCCACCTGCCCCTCTGAGCCACAGTCTCTGGGTGAAGCCCCCTCCCTGCTTGCCCTCCCCTTCCTTGAGGGCAATTGTTGATGGGGTCCCACTGGTACCTCTGGGACCTCTGTTACCTTCCTAAGTGACAGACACCCTGGGAGGGAGGGCAAGTAGGGCTTCTTGCCTTGGCCTTAGGGACTCCCTGTGGGTCCTCCCCTTCTCAGTTTCTCAGTTGGGGGGCCTCTGGGACTTGGTCTGGTCCTGTGGGCTGTAACTTACTCCTAGTGGTGGAGGATCTCCCCTAGGTGGGGAGGAGAGGGCCCACGGGACTCTCCTTCTCCATCCTTATATAATTTTTCCTCCCCCCTTTTTTTGAGGGGGTAAGGCTTGTCCTGGACAGGATTCTCCCTGAACCCCATGGGATCTCCCTCTTGGGACAACAGTAACCGGAGGGTGTTCTGTCCTGGAGTAGTTGTCACCACCATGTATTGCAGTGGGAGGGGGGGAAGACCTTCTCCACACCTTCTCTTCAGGAGAAATTGATGTCTGAGGCTGGCCATATAATATGCTGCTCTTACCTTTTCAAGCTTGGAAGTATTCAGTTCTGAGTCTCCATCTGAACTGTTGTTCATCTCCTCCAGCTGGAGGTTCTGGGCGCTTGGCCTTGCTTCAATTAAACCAAATTCTGTAGTCCCTGGGGAACGGTAACAGACTCAGTGACCTCCTGGATGTCAAACAACATCTTTTTCCCAGAATTTGTTCTGGGTATAGGATGTGGTGGGGTCTCTCTGTCTTCCTCCCCCCCATCTTTCTTCCCCTTTACTTTACCTTTCTCTCTTCTCTCTCTGTCTGGTTGTCCGCCCAGGGGCTGGGGCCAAATCCCACACCCTCAGGTCCTCCTCCTCTGGCTGGCTTAATCCTTTTTCAGTTTTACATCCTTTCCTTTAGTTATCCATTTGGCTCCCTTGCCCCAACCTTGTCTTTCTCTATCCATCTGTTTCTCTCCAGTGAGCAGAACTGGGGTGGATTAGGAGCCAGCAACCATTGCTGGCTGACTCGTAAGTACCACGTAATGCGTCAGCCTCAAGAGTGGTGCCACCTCTGGCACAGCTCCTCCCCTGCAAAAAAACCTCCTGTAGGGTGCTGCACAGCCAGCTGTCACCCAGACAGCAATGAATGGTGATGATACACAGGAAGATCAAGAATTATGATAGGTACACAATTTTCATTTTTTGGTAGCATTTTATTTTAAGTGTCCCTTACCACACTGTAACTACTGTATAACTGTGCTGTAACTGCAGGTCTTGTGCACTGTTTCAACTGTCTATGTCTATCTGACATATATTTCAAAGGTAATCACACACTAATAAGAATGGTAACTGAAATATGAATACAGTGCAATTTCAATCTGCTACAGTTACATGCACTGTATGGCAACTCTTTAAATGATATTCCATATCTGTATTCCAGTTTTTCAAGAACTTCCAGGTTAGTAAACAAGCAGTCTAATATTGTGAATTGATCTGTAACTGTACACAAAAATATTTCATTTGCATAATTACTAATTGGCACTATAACCATATTGTGGCTAAGAAATAATGGTACTGGTTTCACAGTTAATGCCTAGTTAACATGTACAGTATTTGCAGTTGCACACACTTATATATACCAAATGTCAGTACTGTAGCTGTGATGTAAGTTCTCATTCAGAAATCAGTCACTCATGAACTTGTTGCCTACTAAACATGCAATCTAATATTGCACCCTGTTCACATAGGTGGCAGGCAATGTGTCAAATATGCATTCCCTAGCCTGGTGATCAATAGCAGTCATCCAGTCAAATGGTCTGACCAGGAGCAGACTAGATCCTGCACTGTGTGTGGCGTGGGGAATTGAGGGTTATGGATGATCTTCCCATTACTGCTGTTTTCCAGGAAAGGGACCTACTGATCTGCCTTTTTATACCCCCTTGCCCCAGCCCTCATGGTATAGTGAGAGTGATGAGGTATCTTGATGTGAAGGATGGTGCTATGGCAGGCATACAGTTCAGCCAGTGGGAAGGGCATGTAATGGCTAAGGAAGGGTCCCTACCTATGTATTCTTCACTACCCACCACCACTCCATACAGCAGATCAGTGATAAAGCATGGTATGTAGCCATGCCCCACCCCCAGCCACCCACCTGTGATGTAGCAGGTCAGGAGTGTGGGTGCAGAAGAGAAGTGGGTCAATGCCACAAAAGCAGCACATTTCCTAGTAACTACAGCACTGTTACAAGCCAATAAGTAATTATGTAAATAATTTTTATTGTATAAGTAAACAATGTAGTTGTACAGCAATTAAGAATTTTAGATTGCATGTTTATTAAGCAGTAAGTGCATGAGGGAATGATTTCTGAAGGAAAGCATACATTAGAAATACAGCATTGACATTCAGTGTAAGTGTATAGTAGTTACACCCTTCTTCGTATTCTTTATTTTAAGTGTGAGTTTCTGCGTACTTACTTTGCAAATGCATGTTAGTTAGTCATTAACTGTGGAAACAATGCCATAGAAGCAGCACATTCCATAGTAACTACAGCACTGTTTCTTCTTCCACTTTATTTTAAGTGTCAGTTTCTGTGTACTTACTTTGTAAGTACATGTTAGTTAAGCATTGACTGTGGAAGCAATGTACAGAAGCAGCATGCTCTTTAGTAACTACAGAACTGTTAAATGTCAGTAAGTAACTATATAAATTAATGATTTTTTATTGTGTAACAATTTACAATGTTAGATTGCATGTTTATTTTTAGTTCTTTTTTTTTTTTGGGTGCACGGTATACAAGTGGTGGCTCTAGGATTCAAACCCAGTTCTCCAGTCCAGGTTTGCAGATCAGTGCTTTTAACCACTATGCTGTCCTTCAGTAACTTCATGCAGGCTTGATTTCTGAAGGATCATTTTGTATCACTAACTACACAGTAACTATTGTATAACTACACTGTAACTGCACTACTATGTAGTTGTTAACTAGTTTCACAATGTGTGTTCTGTACTTACATAACGTTAAATGTGTTGCTTCTGTGAGATTGATGCACATGTCTTCTGCACCCACACCCCTGTCCTGTTGATGCCCAGGTGCGTGGCTGGTGGTGGGGCATGGCTACCTTCAGATGAGAGTTCTAATTCTTCTTTACCTATGACTAAACTGTCATGCTGTACAATGCTAAACAGTGATAAGACTGACTGATTGCACATCATGTATATTACACCTGCACTTTAGCTGCTACTCTGTTGTGTTTCAACTGTATTCTTGCACTTAGTTGTACCTAGCTGTGCTCAGTATACTCAGTATAGTCGGTGTATTTTAGTTCCTGTACCTTTCTTTGTTACTGTAAGTGTACTGTCTGTATTACTTATGTACCACCTTTATGGCCCAGGTTGTGCCTGAAAACAGTCCATTGAATCAGTGCACCTACACGGTAATCAAACAAACACTGTTTCCACAGTTAATGACTACCCAACATGTATTTGCAAACTAAGTACACAGAAACTAACACTTAAAGTGTCAGTGGCTCAGCAGGTTGCACACTTGCCTCTGAGGCCAGAAGATCAGAAAGCTGTGGGTTCTATCCCCACTCCAGGCACTTGGCTTAAATCCCAGCAATGACCCTGTGGTGCAGCATGAGGTGGGATGCTGCACTCCTGAGGTGTTGTCTTTTGGATGAGATGTTAAACGGAGGTCCCATCTGCCTGTTCTGGTGGAATTTCAGGTGGATGTTAAAGATCCCATGGCACTTCTAGAAAAAGAGCAGGGGAATGTTTTATTCAGACTTCAGACAAATCAAAAACATAATACAATACATTATTTTACATTGACTAATATCACAAAGAAAAATAAAATGAAACTAATATACTATAATTTGTGTTATTTTCCAAAGGAAATAAAATTAACATTTTGATACATGAGTGTATTGATCATACTGTATAAATATAAAGAAAAATGAGAACAAAAAATAGAGAAAAGAAAAATTAAAACAGTTAATGCCTATTAGCTTACTGTATCTAAATGTTTTCTAACCATGTTATCTGTTTCCACCATTTCTCATAAATATAATAGGTATATTTTAGATTTTCAATAAGTCGGGTATGATCAATTGCCCAGTGTATAGTCCAAAACAATTGCTCTGGAGAAATATACTTCTGTTGAAGGGAGAGTTGTACCCTGGTATGCCAAATATAATATTTAAAATATAATAATATTAAATGGATGATACTGGAGTCATTTTTTTTTATCATATCAGTATTTGTCCTCCTGGTTGGAGCGGTCCCCAACAGCCTCTGTCCACTGGCACCTGCACCCCAGGAGTCGGTCTGGTATGCAAATTTATATGCCCCATCACACTGGCCAGCCAATGGCAACATCCCCCCCATAGGGACCTGTGGCACGGACCCGGTGAAGATGCCTCTTGACTCCAGGGGCACAGGGCTCAGTCATCAGCTGCCGAGGTTGCCCAACCTTTTTCCTCTGATTTTCCACCCACTGAGGAGCTGGATGTGCAATGGCATTGATGCACAGCTGTACAGATGCCTGCTGTGCTCCTCCCCCTGTGTATGCACATGTCTCAGGAGTACGCAGCCTCTGCTAGGTGTCACTGCAGTGTGGTGCATGTCCCTCACCTACCCTGAAGGAAAGAGAGCAATCATAGACTCCTCAATCCTTCCTCCCTCCTGCCAGCCCCAGCAGCCAAAGTCCATTCCTGAACCTGGGTCGCTGGCACGAGGTGTGGCATCCAGTGCCTCAAACCTCAGCACCACCGGGCTGGCCTGGAGTCATATTTTAACCAAGAATTTGGAAGAATGGCCAAGTATAAAATGTCTTTTGTAAGTAAAGTAAAAAGTGAACCATATCACTTGTCATATAGAATAGTCCAGAAAGATAAAATGAAAGGACATTCAAAAAAAAGTGGTCAATTTTTTCGATCTGGTTTAGGCAGTGCTCACTCCAAGGGCATACTCGTTCAGAAAGGCCTTTATGTTTAAGTTTCTTTTTACATTTAGTTTGCTATGAGTACATAGCCAGAGGGTATCCCACATATGTTGTAGAGTCCTGATTTGTGTTAGCATGTCATGGGTGTGACATATTTCCACATAGGGTTTATCTCCAAAGTGAGGTTGATTAAAAAAGATCACTTGTATGTATGTATAAAATTATTTTCTTGTTTTGTACAAAATAAGTTGTTTTGTAATGTTCCACCTTTTTAATTTACTGAATAATTATTGCATATAAATAGGGAGACCAATTAATGATTTTTGCTTAGGGATGCTGGAGCTATCTCCCCAGGACTGGATCCATGGTAATATTTGATCTGTAGTCCATTGTATTCTGTAAAGCTTTTTTACCTTGCAAGATGGGTTTAACATTAGTATATAAAAATAAGCTAGAGAAAAACACAATTGAGTTTATTATATTCAAACCACATTTGTTGATGGGTAAACAGGTGATCCCTCTTTCAATGGGGTTCAACCAGTTCCTCCATATGCATTGAAAAAAGCAGCTATATATAGTTGTTTGTAGATGTTGTGGAGGTGGGAAAACCACACAGACATAAAGAAACATACTTAGTTTGATTTTTATTGATAAAATCTTCTGCACTGGGACCTGGTTCTAGACTAACTGGGACAGCGTATATCTTGGGGTGAGCTGCCTGGGGTGGTCGTTGCCACTGGATGGGTTCAGGGTGGGCAGCATGGCCTTGGGCCTGCTGAAGGGTGAATGCAAGTTGCTGGTGTTTCCTAGGCTCACTGGGGGGTCTACTGACTGGTGGGTACTATGCCGGGGGTCGTTGCTGCGGACCTGGCTGGGGGCAATGGCCTCCTATAGGGGTGGTTATTTTCCCTCATGCCAATTGAACCACCAGTGCCTCTGGACTTGGAACTGCTTTATGACTCTGTTATAATTTTTTAGCCTGAGAACGTTGTTTTACATTTTTTGGGCTTACAAACTTTCTTTTTCTGCTCTGTCTCCTGGACTCTTGGTGAGAGTAGAGTCCTGGAGTAAGAATTTGGTTTGGCCAAGGGAAGTGAGAGTTCCTTGGCCCTCTATAAAACATTAAAGCTGGACTAATTAATAAGGTGTGCTGGACTGCTGATATTGCACTGAAGATAAGAAATGGACTGGAATCTCTGTAGGATTTAAATTGGATTATTATTTTAATTTGTTTATTCGTGAGTTATATTGTTGTTGTTTGGTGTTTATTTGTGTGTCATTTACAGATTGGATGGTGATTGGGGGTGAATGAATGATTGATTGGATCTCTTTGTGGGGCTGTGTGAGAGACATCTCACTGGAGGAGAGTGTATATGTGTGGTGATGACAATTGCTGTGTGGTATTGTGTTGCAAATGTTGGGTTTATTTATTAAATTACTTTGGTTAAGATGTGTTGGGAGGGTGCTAAGATGTCAGGCATTATTCTTCTACTGTGCTTCTTGGTCTACGTCCCTTTAACTGTCCCCCACTGTCAGCCAAAGTTTATAAGAGATGCCAAGCTTTGGGGATAGTGAGAAGACGATTGAGGGGTGTGTGGACGGGGCACAGTTGGAGAATGGAGAAGGGTGGGCTAGGAGACGCCCTGGGGCAAAATGGGGTCAGGAAAGGGATGTTCCCCTGCTTGATTCCCATACTCAAGGGCTCCACAAATTGTGGGCAGATCCTGGGATCTTCCTTGGAAACCCATCCTACCCGGGAGGTGTGTAATGCCATATCGATTAGGAACAAGACGGCTATCATAGCTGATCTTGTGGCAACATCTGATCTGGTATGCATCACTGAGACATGGCTGGATGAGAATGCAGGCCCTATATTGGCATATGCTGCTCCAGCTGGGTTCTCGGTGATAGATCACCCGAGGTTGGATCATAGGAGTGGGGATGTAGCCTTTTTCTTTAAAATGGAATTGGGCCTTGTGGATGTGCCAGTGGGATGCACTCGATCTTTTGAGTGTATTCTGGGAGCAGGTGTAGGGTTCAGGATTCTCCTTGTCTACCATCCACCTGGAGATGGTGGAGAATTCCTGAAGGAATTTGCAGACTTCATTGTTGACGTGGCATTGGAGTCGCCCAGATGGTTGATTCTGGGTGACTTTGATGCCTGGATCGATGATGAACTCTTGCATTTTGGAAATAATTTCCTCCAACTTATGACTATGTTGGGCCTTATACAGGTGGTTACCTCTGCTACCCATGTAGGGAGTGACTTATTAGATCTTGTGTTTCTCCTGAGGATGGAGACCATGGGATTGGGGGTGGAACCAAATGGTTGGTCAGACCATCACACCATAAGGTTCAGCTTTGGGGCACCCCCAATTAGGCCTGCTCCTATGGAGATGGTCCAGTACCGCCATTTGAGGGGGATTACCCCAGATGGCCTGTCAGCAGTGATGGACCTATTGGGTTTATCAAGTGAATGCATAGGTCCAGTGGGTCTTGTACTTGCCTATAATAAGGAGGTGGGTGATGCCCTGGACTTAATTGCTCCTGTTCATGTTTGTCCACTCACTCTATGCCCGAGGACCCCTTGGTTTGATGGGTCCTTGAAGGAGCTGAGAAGAGTGGGGCAAAGGCTAGAGAGAGCTTGGAGGAAATATGGACTGGATGCTGACAAGCTTAAGTTGATGGATAATTACGTGGTCTATCAATCAGCAATCACTCATAAGAAGGCAGAATTCCTGTCCGGAGAGATTGCTGCTGCGTGGAATTGACCATCTCGACTCTTCCAGACTGAGGACAGACTGTGCAGTCCAGTCTGTCTTCAGTCTGGAAGAGATTTTTCACAAATAAAGTGTGATGAGCTTGCTCGATTCTCTGCAGATAAGATTGCCTGCATTAGGTCAGGCATTGGCCCAGCTCTCTCTTTAAGGGTCTGCGGAGATCGGCGAGAGGTGGCGAGTGCCCGGGCTACCTGGTTTGACTTTAGCAGGCTGGAATTCATGGACATTGTGAAGATTGTCCAGACTGTATGACAACCAGCTGTAGTTTAGATCTGGGACCTACACCACTATTATTAGGTTGTATAGATGTCATCTGCCCGATCATTGCTGAAATCATCTGGAAATCATGGAGCAGGGGGTCTTTCCAGATCCCCTAAATGAGGCTGTTATTCAACCACTCCTTAAAAAACCCTCTTTAGACCCAGACTGCCTAGCTAACTACAGACCTGTCTCTAACCTAACCTTTGTGGGTAAGGTTATTGAGAAGGTAGTTGCTCGGCATCAGGATAACCATCTTACAACTCACGGTGTCTATGATGTTCTCCAGTCTGGGTTTAGGAAAAGACATAGCACTGAGACTGCCCTGGTCTGGGTCTTAAATGACCTCCTAATTGTGAGAGATCAAAAGGCTCAAACTATCTTAGTCCTTCTTGATCTCTCTGCAGCATTTGATACTGTGGACCATGGTGTGCTTTTGGAGTGCCTGTGGCTTCTTTGTGGACTGTCTGGTACAGTTCTACACTGGTTCGATCCTTCCTTACAGGCAGGATGCAGAGGGTTGTCACCGGAATTTATTCCTCTGATGCCATCTCCCTGTCCTGTGGGGTGCCACAGGGCTCCATTTTGGCACCCATGTTGTTCACAGTCTATATGCTGCCATTAGGAGATATCATTAGGTGATACAGTTTGGGTTTTCACTGCTATGCAGATGATACCCAACTGTATCTGTCCTTTATTCCTGGACAGGATGATGCGATCTCCGTGCTTAACAGCTGTCTAGCTGAGATCAAAGACTGGATGAGCACTAGCTGGCTGAGGTTGAATCAGGATAAGACCGAGGTGTTGGTTGTGGACCCTGGTCACCCTGAGGCAGGTCTTAGGGCTGGGCTTCCATCAGGCTTATGGCTTGATGGTGTCCAGCTCTTGACCTCAGACCAGGTGCATAACTTTGGAGTTATTTTTGATGACGGTTGGGCCCTAAAATCACAGGTGTCAGCCATTGTCAAATCATCCTTTTACCATCTTAGGAATATCACCCAGGTGGACAGGGACCCCAGTATCTGCAAGATCTTCATACTCCTTACTGCCCATCCCGCTCACTCCAATCCACCGATGAAGGATTGCTAGAGATTCCCAGGGTTCAGTTAAAGACATCTGGAGTGCGTGCATTTTCTTATGCTGCCCCTACCCTGTGGAATTCTCTACCTCATTGGATAAGAGAATGCCTGACTGTCCCAAGTTTTAAGTCAGAGCTCAAAACCTATTTGTTTTGTAATGCTTTTTCTGAAGGTTCTTAAATATGTATATATGTTTATTTGACTGTTGGTTTTAATATGCTGAACAGTGCCTTGGTTTTGAAAGATGCTTAAAAAATAACATTTTATTTACTTACTTACTAAAAGGTCTTGAACATGTAGACCCTTTTTTTTATCATGTACCAGGAATTCCATCTATTCACTATTTGTGTGCTTCCTGTAAAAGAATATTCCAATTATAGGTACCCATATCTCCTTTCCCAAAGTAGACACCTAAAATTATGCATATATTTTTCCTGTAGTGATACTCCCATTATAGTTTCCTGAATTACTGCAGTTATTCCAGTGGATATACATTGGCTTTTATCACAATTTATTGTGGAGCCAGTGTCATTGGAGAAGTCTGCTAATCATTTTTCTGCTTGTATACTGGAGGGAAAGTCTGCTAGAACAAAGCATAAATCATCTGCATAGGCTATGGTTTTAATTTCTTCATCTATGCCTGACAGGAAAGGTCCAGAAATTCCATTGCGTACAATAATTTTTTTTGATGAGAGGTTCTAAAGATAAGATGTATAGGAGAGGATTAATGGGACAACCCTGATGTAGTTCTCTTGTTACTGCACACTCCTTACCTTTCCACCCATTCATTAAAGGAGTAACTACTGTATGAGAATAGCATGTTTGGATCCACTGAACAAAAAGTTCAGGAAATCCAAACTTTTGCATGCATTTCGCTAGGTATTTGTGTTCTACCCTATCAAAGGCTTTAGCTTGATCCAGCCCCATCAAAAAAAACATCTACTTCTCCATGTTTTCATATTTTCCAGAATTTATCATATTAAGAGGAGGTCTTCTGTTATTCTTCTACCTAGAATATGACATAATTGTGATGGGTGTATAATTTTGTCTGACACCAGTGATACCCTATTATGTAAAAGTTTTGTGAGAATTTTTAAGTCTGCATTAAGGAGTGTGATTGGCCTCCAGTTCATTAGAGAAGACCTATCTCCTGATTTATATAAGAGGACTAGGATACCTTGATACATACTGAGTGTTAATTTATTAAGATGCAAACAATCATTATAAACTTGGGTTATTTCTTTGCTAAGATAGGAAAATATTCTATTAAAAGATTCATTCTGAATACTATAACTACATGGCACTACTCCATGTTTTAAATTCATCACTATTGATTCTAATTCCCTAATAGAAAAAGGAGCAATTAAAGCTGGTATGAAATCATTAGGTAATTTTTTAAAGGACAATCTTGAAGCCAGTCGTCCATTTTTTTGTCAGGAATATTTGATCTCTGAAACATGGTTGAAACATAATGTTCTATTTCTTCTAAAATTTCCATAGGTACACACTACTCTATTATTGTCTAAAATAATGTGTTTTATTTCTTTTTGTGTTTGCTGAGTCATAAAGACATCACATGGGTTAGTTTGTGATTGTTTTCCTTGTGTACTATTCTTTTGTTCTTCTACTAGAGTTTTAAATCTGCCGCACTGAATTTGTATCATTTGCTCTTTAATTTTTGAGATTTGTGCTATATAACAGCCTCGTCCTGTATATTGTAGAGATTGCAGTTTATGTAATTGTGCTCTGAGATCTTCATATTATACTTTTTTATTTTCCCCTTAATTCTCCCTATTTCCTGAAAATAATCCTTGACATCCTTTTGTTGTCCTACCACCACTCTAAAGT
Organism: Neoceratodus forsteri; assembly: GCA_016271365.2. Taxonomy (NCBI): domain Eukaryota; kingdom Metazoa; phylum Chordata; order Ceratodontiformes; family Ceratodontidae; genus Neoceratodus; species Neoceratodus forsteri. Next base: position 1,077,627,577 of record CM028129.1, on the reverse strand, counting down.
GGAATCATATAATAAAAATACAGACTTAATGGCATCTAAAACATATTGGAAACCTTGTGTAATAATTGGGTAATCTAATAAAGACATAAAAAAGACAAAGAACCTCTGTACGCAAGCACTGAGGCAATGGTTACCCCGGGAAGCCAAGTTTCAAAGAAATACAAAATCACACATGCCCCCACAATGCAAAGCATCATGGGCTGCATATGCAAATCACCACAGAATATTATGCTGGTTCAACTTTAAGCAGAAATGCATGGTGACAAAAAGGCCTCTCACACAGTTTGCAAAGGGTGCCAACAGAAGACATAGACACGTGTTTCATCCTACCAGGACTCATTAGAATGCCTCGTCTGTTTGACACCCCAGTGGAATGAACCAGCTACCCTAAGATGGCCTATCTGGGTTATGTTGTGGTGAACCCAATTAAAACAAAAAACAATGTAAAAGACAAAGAACCTCTGTGCACAAGCACTGAGGCAATGGTTACCCCAAAGGGCATTTGGCCGGGAAAGCAAGTTTCAAAGAAATACAAACATAAAGACATATTCATCATCCAGAATCCTGGACCTTTAGAAATATTTTTATAATTTATAAGTTTTAAACTAAGGAGGCCATGATCTTATGTGACTATAGGCTGTACAGTAGCTGAGTCAACAACCAGGGTCATGCTTATGAACCAATACTTGATTATGGCTGAGGTAGTACCTCTAAAATAGGTATGAGGGGCCAGTGTATTAATGGAGAGAAAAGCATCCACTAGACCGGTCTGAGAAATAATTTGATTTAGGTGGGAAGCATAAAAAAAAAAAAAAATTGTTTGAAAACCTCTATCAGTCAAAAATCTACTGATATTAAAATCATCAATATGTTTTTAGCTGTACATAAGTATGGTTTTATCATGTTTAATAAAGTAATGCATTCTTTTCTAGTTTGGGTGTACAAACATTCATCAATCGAAAATCTACGTTGTTTGTGCAAACATCCAGCAACAAAGCTCGACCAGGAGCAATATCTACAGTTTATGTTATTTTTGTCTTAGGATCTGTAAAGCCTATTCCTACACCGCTACATAAATCTTTACCAATTGACTAAATGCTAGGTCCCCAAATCCAAGAGGAAGAAGCTTGTTTGTTATCCTGTACAGTATGGTGTCTGGTATCCTGTAAGAAAACAACATCATATTTCTAAGATTAGAATAAATAAAAAGTTGCTAGTCTTTTCCTGTCAGATGCTATACTGTTTGTGTTAAGACTAGCAACTAATAGATCATATAAGGAAACAGTCGATGTATGTGGCTCAGGGTTTCTTTCTTAATCCAGCTCTTGTCCTCATACACTTTTTTATCTTTACTTGGGTGTTCTCCAGGGGTTTCAATAGCTATAGCAGCATCCATTTGTAAAGAAGTACTAGAACCACTGTCTGAGTCCATATCAATGTCATTATCAGCAGTGCCATAATCCAAGACAGCATATCTATTTGAAGAAAGGACATTGTCTGCTGCTTGTGATGATGGCTGTTTTGTATGCTTACTTTTTCCAGTTGCTTTCTTATTGTTTTGCTTTGCTTGAAGCTCAGTTTCAATAACAGGAGGAAGAGGGGAGAATCGGTTGCAAATCCACTTCCTGGCCTGAGATATCTGCTGGTTGTGTGGCACTTGCAGTATCAGTAGCTGCTGTTTCTGTTCTGGATTGATTTAGTTTTTTTGGGGGGGAGGAGATTTTTTGGATGCTGAGGCCATGGGGGATCCTGATAACACCGAGGCTGTGTGTTATTCTGTGGAGGCTGGGGCTGTGGGGGAGGCTTATCCCTTGTAGAATGGTTAGCAGATATAATTGCTCTATTTAAATAAAAGTTCTGCACACCAAAGCTTGCATTTTCATTGTTACAAGAGACCCAGGGACACTCTAGAAATTAATTACCTTCTGTGTCACAGATCCAGAAGCAAATGGTTTGATACCTTTTATTGGACCAACATAGATGTTACAACAAAAGAACAAAGTGATCTAGCTTTCAGACCAACCAAGTCCTTCTTCAGAAGCTTTATGACAGTTATTTGGAAAATCCCATACTATTAACACCCAGATAATGTATAAGAAACTGAAATAATTCTCATAGGTTTAACATACTCATTCAAAAAATAATTGTAGATTACGTCAGAGAAGCTAATTAACACCAGAGTGCTTTTAGCTGAGAAGCCCCTTATGGTCAAAGGTTATCAGAAGAGAGCAACACGCAGAGAGTTCTCCTCATGTAAATTTTAAAATGTCTCAGTATGTTTAAAAAAAAATAGTCTAATGAAAACTAAACCTTAGGATACTATTTTCCCTAATTACATATAAGATGAGGAGCTTTACAACTTTAATTGCAAGTGTCCTTGTTTGTTAGAGAACACAGTTAATGAAAGGCAGACTCGTGAATAATAAATTCATACTAAAATGAGACATAATTGCAAGTTAAAAACAAGACCCCAAAATAAAATCAACACAGATTATCTATATATGGCATACAATGGGTTTAAAGTAAAGTTTACTCAAAGTGAGCAAATGTTTCACACATAATGTAATGTAAAACTTAGCTATAGAGATTTCCCAACTATACTCTCAACCAGTTAATATATTTCATAAGCTTTAAGGCCTTCAGTGTTGTAACAGGATTTTATACATGATAATATCAATTGTAAGTACAAATGCCAAATAAGAAAACTACTTGTGAAGGACCACCAAGAAATTGAGACCATGAGCCTGATAAGCACAGCTTTCAATAAAGTGTCAGTGTGTAATAAAACATGTACAGAAACAGTCTAAGGAATCTGAATAAAAACTCATAGGAATTAAATCCCTCTCCCCCTTTCCACATTCATTCACTTCATTGCTTTTACCAGAGAGTTTCTGCTGAGATTCATAATAGGCAGAAACAGGCCTGGTACAACCTGTCTCCACTGGAACGGAGAGCTATACAAACACTGAAATTGAACCACAACATTGTCATAAAAAAGTTGATAAAGGCTCTACAGTGGTGATATTGAACCGAGAAGATTATATTAAGGAAGCCAACAGACAGCTAAGTGACCATACCTACTACAGAGTACTAGAAAGTGACCCCACTACAGAATATAAAAGAGAACTACAGGAATTAATTGGATCATTTCCTAATCATGTCCAAGGCAGAATAAATACCCTCATTCCCACTGAACCCAAGTCAGGGACATTCTGCATGGTGCCTAAAATACATAAACCTGGTAATCCAGGAAGACCCATAGTCACTGGTAATGGTACCCTGACAGAGGGGATTCCAGGGTTTGTAGAAGCCATTTTAAAACTGCTGGTCATTCAAAGGGATAGTTACATCCAGGACACTACACACTTGCTGCGTAAACCTTCTGGTTATAAGGGCTTGCCATCGGATACCCTTTTGGCCTCAATGGATTTAGCATCCCTCTACACTAATATTCCATACACAGATGGCAATTCAACTTGCCTTAAATACCTGCATGAGATAGGATTGGACCACAACATCAACCCTGGAGTCATGGGGAAACTTATTGAATTCATTCTGACACATAACTTCAGCTTCAATAGTAAACATTATGTTCAAACTATAGGAACAGTAATGGGCACCAGGATGGCTCCACAGTATGCTAATCTTTCTATGGCAAATTTGGAGGAGAACTTTTAAAGGCACTGTCCTCACAAACCACTCGCTTATTTCCATTACATTGATGATTTGTTTATAATTTGGTCAAAGGGCACTGACATACTTAAGGATTTTCATCAAGAACATAATAACATACACCCAACCATAAAGCTTTCCTTGGAATATTCTGCCACCAGTGAACATTTTCTGAATAACACTGTCACTATCAAGGATGGAAACCTGCATACAGGCATTTACAGGAAACCAACCTACAGACAGAGATACTTACACAGGAAAAGTTATCACCCAAGTCACACAAAAAAATCTGTCACGTATAGTCAAGCACTTCAGTATCACCATCTCTATTCAAATGAGGAAGACAGGGACACACATTTGACTATGGTGAAAAACACCTTTATTGAGCAGGAAACTCTTCCAGAGAAATTGACAGAGCAGTAGAACATGCAACACAGGTACCAATAGAACAACTACTGCAATATAAGGAAAGGACCACTACCAAGAGAATACCCTTAGTAGTCACATAGCATCCTGACCTTAAACGTCTAGGTAACATTATTAAGGACCTCCACCAAATAGTTAGTGTGGATGAAACCCTTAATCGTATTTTTCAAGAACTAGCACTACTATCTTTTAAACAACCACCTAATTTAGCCAACCTGATTATTAGGAGTCAGCTTGAACCAGAACAGAATACCAGGACATCATATGGTACACAACCATATCATCAACTCTGCTGTAAGACTTTTAAGCTCATTTCCACTTCAGGTTGTGTGGTTACATCACAAAACAGACAATTCAGGATACAGCGGAATTATACATGTACATCAAGTAATGTTTTTTATTTCATTTAATGCAGGAAATATCCTTGCACAGGTTATATGGGGGTGACAAAGCAACAACTCTGCACTAGAATGAATTCACACAGGCATACTATTAATATGAAGATGACTGACAAACCAGTGGTGCAACACTTCTACCAGGATGGCTACTAAATCTCAGATATGTCTGTGATGGTCTTAGAAGGACATTTCAACAGTACACAACTGAAATGGGGTTCTGAAATCAGACATATTTTACTTCGCAGTATGGTGGAAGATGGCATGAACATTGATGTGGGGTATATGACACATTATTCCACTTAAACTTACATAGAACTTTACTTCAAAGAATGGCATAAATACTTTAGTTCTTCAGTTAACCTTTGATTTATTTTTTATTTTTATACTTATAGAGTCCCCTTTATCTGGTTATCTACATGTTGGCTTCTCATCTTAACATTGTGTGAATGTGAGTGTGTATGAATGTGTGTGTGTGTGTGTGTGTGTGTGTGTGTGTGTGTGTGTGTGTGTGTGTGTGTGCCTGCACGTGTATGTGGGGGGAGTGTGGCATGGGGTCATTTTTATGTGGGTGTTGGGGTGTTTTTGTGGGTATAGTGGGTGTGATTATTTTAGTAATATTAAGGTAGGCTTTTATTCAGGCACATGACATAATGGTGTTACAGTGGCTAGGACTCATCATTCACATATATAGTGAATATTTACTTCCTTCTACTAGTTGTCTGTGGTTGGATTACATACTGTCACATTTTTAAATTCTGTACATATTAAGATGCATATCTCATTTACTTGGGGGTTCATGAAAGGTTTAATTCCTCTGGGTAAATATTGCAATGATTGGTGTAAATGATGGTGTATTAGGACTCTTGTACATATATCTCCTTCTAACTAGTTATCTTTCCTTGGGAAGGGGGGGCAGGGGGAATAAATTCCTATGAGTTTTTATTCAAATTCCTTAGACAGCTTCTGTACATGTGTTATTATACACTGACACTTTACTGAAGTTTGTACATATCAGGCTCATGGTTTCAATTTCTTGGTGGTCCTTGACAAGTAGTTTTTTTATTTGGCACATATACTTACAGTTGATATTATCCTGTATAAAATCCTGTTACAACACTGAAGGCCTTAATGTTTATGGAATATATTAACTGGCTGAGAAGATAGTTGGGAAAATGTCTTCAGCTAAGTTCTACATTACATTATGTGTGAAACATTTGCCCACTTTGAATAGACTTTGCTTTAAACCCATTGTATGCCATATATAGATAACTTCTGTTTATTTTATTTTTGGGGCTTGTTTTAACTTGCAATTATGTCTCATTTTAGCATGTATTTATTATCCACAAGTTTGCCTTTCATTGACTGTGTTCTTTAACACACAAGGAAACTTGCAATTAAAGTTGTAAAGCTCCTCATCTTACATATAATTAGTGTGAAAAGTATCCTTAGGTTTTGTATTCATTAGATGGTTCTATGTCAAAATGGCGATCACGGAATAACGATCACTGTTAGGGCTAGTGTACATCACCGAAAATTAATTACGGCAATGTACACTCACAGCGACTGGTTCTCTATGTTATGTGGGAAGGGCTGTGCCCCCCTGGATCCCCGCCACGTAAGGATTCTCATCTCCAGGGGGGAGCATGTTGGGGGTGTGTGTGTGTGTGTGTGTGTGTAAAACTTAAAAAAACTTAAAAAGCCCGACCTGAGGCAAAATCACGATTGTGCCCAGAAATGATCCTGGCACCCTCCCAACCCCAGCCCACCATCTACCCACCATGCTACTTGGCCAGCTCTGCAACTGACTGCAGCACTACACCCCACATATCCTCCCTCCCCTTCTGCCCATTGCGCGATGTGGTACCTCCTCCCACCGCATGTATACACAGTGACATCCCATCGCAGTAGTCGCTTACCTCTGGCAGGCACTCTGGACAAACAAGCAACACAAGCAGCTCACCTGAGGAGCTGAAGAAGCCGAATTTCCAGCCTGATAACTTTCAAGGTAAAGAGAGCCTCTTCTCTTTGTCTGGACGCCTGCAGGGAGGTGCTAGCCCGACGACGCTTTGCGCCGTCTGCCCTGCCCGCCTAACCACCCACCCACCCACCCAGGGGCAGCTGTCAATTTAAGGATCCACCCCGACATCACATCTGGTGACATCACATCCTGTTGCCCAGAACCTATCTCCCCACTTTCCTATTTGCAGGTTATACCTGCTGGCCACCAGAGGGACCTATGCTCCCTCGCGACTTCCTACTCCTACCTGTACAGTACTACTTCCCTTGGATCTTGCTCACCACAATGTATTGGCCCTGCCTCACGCTCTGCCCATGCCTATCCCCACTAGCAGTGCACTTGCCCACTTACACATCTGCTACTCCACACTGTGCCCTGGCACCCCTCCCTCCCCTTGCTCCTGAACCTGCTCTCTTGCCCCTTAGGACCTCTGTGTGTCTCAGTCCTCTCTGCCCTCCCCTTAGCTTCCTCCTTGCCTCAGGCACATCTGGGTGTCTTCTTATTCTTGCCTTCCCTTCCTGTACCACCCTGCCCACCCCCTGCTCCCTTAGCCTCCCCTCCCCCCCTCTCATGTCAATCGTAGGAAAACCTCTCACCATCTCCCAGCCAGGGTGTTAGTCATGCTACTACTCCTGTCAGGGAACATTCATCCAAACTCTGGCCTGGTTCCCAGGAGCTCCCTGACTAGCACCACAGGCCTATGCATTGTCTCCATGAATATCTGTAGCCTCCTAAAAAAGTTTGACTCACTACAATGCCTGGTCACATCAATTAACCCTGATGTCATCGCTCTGGTTGAGACTTGGCTGTGGAAATCCTCCCCTGACTCCCTAGTCTCCCTTCCTGGTTTCAACCTCTTCCAGTCCGACCATATTGGGAGACAGGGTGGCAGCTGTGCTATTTATGTCAAGGAATCTCTCACTGTACTAGCCCTGCCTGCTCCCATCCTTGACTCCAGGGCCCAGGCACTTATGCTGAAACTAACCCCTGACCCTTTAAAGGGACCCCTTTATCTGACTACTGCATACATGCCCCCCAGGGACCAAACACAGGCCATTGCCTCTATTACAGAATACCTTTCCTCACTACCTCCTTCCACTGATCAAATTCTGGTGCGTGACTTAAATGTCAACTGGCTCAGCCCCTCCTCCTCCTCTACCCGTGACTCCTTTTCTGCAATAGACCTAACGCAACTAGTTACCCACCCTACCAGGCCTAACCCCAAGAGAGGCTCCAGTACCCTGCTTGATGTGGTACTCACCAACCGCCCTAATCGGATCCCCAATGTACAAGTCCTCCCAGACTCTCTCAGCGATCACTCCCCCATTCTATTCCACTGATCATCCTCAGTCCCCAAACCCATAGCACAGTCCACATGCTGGTGGTGTCTAATACCTGGTAGACTGATAAAACTTAAGGAACTTCTGTCCCTAATTGACTGGTCTCCTATACAGGCAACTCCTGACATCGACACAGCTCTCTCCTTCTTTACCCGAACTTTTAATAATTCCTGTGATATCTTTGCCCCAATGTCGACCCGCCATTCTAAAAGGCAGAATGCCCCTTGGGTAACCCCAGCTTTGATCCACCAACTCAAACATAGAGACAACCTATGGCACTGTGCCATTGAGACTGGCCAGCCCAGTGACAGGCAGTTATATGCTCACCTGAAACAAGTGCACTCGGGCCATCAGAAAGGCCAAGACTGAGCACTATCGGTCCTCACTCACTGCCTCATGGGGAACCCCAGAACGTTCTGGGATAACATTAAACAGTTAAATGGGAGTGCACACTCCCCCACCCACCCAGATCAACATTAATGGCGTGATCTCCTCAGACCCAGCCCTCATAGCCAACCACCTCAACACCTCATTCACTGACCTTAGCCCTATCCTCCCTACAAATTATTTTGACCCTCCTCCCCCAGCACCTGCCATAAATCTTTCTCACCCTTATTTTCTCCTCCACCGTGTTTCTGCCCAAGAACTTAGGCCGCACCTTGTCACTGCCCTCAAGAGTAATAGTACAGGCAGTGACACCCTGGATCCGTGTATCCTACGGCTGGTCTTAGACACAGTCCTTACCCCGATCACGTGCCTCATCAACCACTCTCTTTGCCTGGGGAAGGTTCCAACTGCCTGGAAAGTCACCACTGTCACCCCTATCTTTAAAGGTGGTGATAGGACTGTGGCTGGAAACTATCGGCCAATCTCCATTCTCTCTCCTCTCTCCAAGGCCTTGGAAAAAGTGGTGGCCTCTCAAATCTCTGACTACCTCTCCACCTACTATGTCCTATGTCCTGAGCAGCATGGCTTCTGAGCAGGCCACAGTACCAACTCAGCCCTCCTAGAGTTCTCCAACTTTCTCCACTCCTTCTTAGACACTGGTTCTCTGGCTGGTGCGGTCTTCATTGACCTCTCTAAAGCTTTTGACACTGTCTCCCACCCCCTCCTTCTTGATGCCCTTAGTCTCTCTGGTTTTGCTGCTGGGCCTATCTCCTGGTGCACCAGTTATCTGTCTGACCACTCACAGCATGTAAAAATTAATGGGACCTACTCAGACATCTGTCCCATCTTTTCTGGGGTTCTCCAGGACTCCATTCTGGGCCTCTTACTATTCTCCCTTTACCTTAACACCATTCCACACTCTTGCTCGGGGAATATTCTATTGTACGCTGATGATGCAGTCATCTTTGCCTCAAGTCATAACCCTATTGCCCTCCAGGACTCGCCGCAGAGGTCCTTCGTCGAAGCTGAGGGCTGGTTCAAGGAACATAGATTGGTGATAAATCTTAAAAAAACAAAAACCATGTTCTTCACTCATCCTCAAAACAAGTCCTGCAACTTCAAACTTCTCATTCACTCTGGGTCCTCTTTACCACTCGAACAAGTTTGCTCCTATAAATACCTAGGGATCCATTTTGACCCCTCCCTCTCCTTCCATGGACACATCGCTGCCCTAGCCACTGCCACTAATATCCGATTGGGCATCTTACATCGGTATAAACACTGCCTCCCCCCGGAGGATCTTTGACTAGCAGTCACCTCCTCTATCCTGTCCCTAGTGGACTATGGACTGCACGTGTATGGTGCTGCTGATCAGACTGCACTCCATAAAATTTGCACTACTCTGAATAAGGCCTGCAGGTTAATTACTGTGGCACCTAGGCTAGCACACACCTGTCTACTGTACGCTAAAGCACTGGTACTTGATCTTGATGAGCGCCTCAAATATCTGACCTGTACCCTTACAAAAAAGATCCTCCTTGGGCTATTTCCACCAGGATTGACCACCACCATCCGCCGCTCTGTCCCACTAGTTCATACTCGGACCTCTGGGAAAACCTCTCTTGTTATCCCTAGAGCTAGGACCTCTCGCGGCCAAAGAGCCTTCAGCTTTAGGGCCCCCTCCTGGTTCAACACACTGCCCCCCTCAATCTCCGAAGCTCCAACTATATCGTGCTTCAAAACTTCCTTACGGAACCACCTTGTTAACACATGAAGCTGTAATTGCCACTAGTCAAAGCCGTACTCAATACTTATGACAAAGCTTACTACTAAGCTGCTAAGGACAACATAACTCTGGTATTGTTTGCATCAATCCTACCTGTACCAGCTTGTTTGTATCTATGTCTTAAGTTACTGTTATACTGTTATACTGTGTATTTTCGTTTGTCTTACTGTGACAAGGTACCTTTGTAAATGAGCCTATGGCTCAAAGGTTTTCCAAACTGCTGTCTAAATAAATAAGTAAATAAATAAATAAAATATACGGTCACTACCCTGCCAGGTAGCTCTGTACACAGCTGCCGTGATTGAGTCACCCTTTTTGAAAGTGCTCAATCGTGGTTGCCTTGTACATAGTATACCTAATTGGACTGTTTTCTTGAAACATATGCCATGGGATCTTTAATATTCACTTGAACTACCACCAATCCAGGCAGACTGGACCTTGGTTTAATGTCTCATCCAAAAGACAGCACCTCATAAGTGCAGCACACCTCTCATGCTGCACTACAGTGTAAGTACTGGGATATTAACCCAAGTGCCAGATGTGGGAACTGAATCCACAGCCCTCTGATCTCCCAGCCTCAGAGGCGAGTGTGCTACCTACTGTGTCACTGACACTGTACATGCAGGGCCCAATCCCTCATGATATAGTGATGGGGCTGTGGTAGCTTGGTGTGAATGATAGTGCCATGGCTGCCACCTCATTTAGCTGGTGGAAAGGACATGAAATGGCTAAGGAAGCATCCCGGCATGTATATGTGGCATCACCCACCACCACTCCACACAGTAGATAGGTGATATTTATTTATTTATTTGTTTTTCCTTTTGTTTCTTTGCTTACCGGGTAGGTGCACTGATTCAGTGAACCTTTTTCAGACATGACCCAAGCCATAAAGATGGTACATAGGTAATACAGACAATATGCTTACATTAACAGTGAAAGGTACAGGAAATAGAATATAATGAATATATAGTATATGGTTAGGGCTTATTATAAATAGAAAGTCATGGGTTTCAAAATCTTATTGTAGGACAGTTCAAAGTTAAAAAAAAGTTGTTGTACTATCATTCTGATGTCACATCAATAGTACAACAACTTTTTTGACCTTTGTACCGTCCTCCAACAAGATTTTAACTACCACCTGATTGGCTGATTCCGATTGGGGATTCAAAAAACACAGAAGAAAATGGTGTTGTCACTTAGCGAGCGGTCAGGCAAGCAGTTTATAAGTACTATACAGTGTGGACATGGACTATAGATTGTCTCTGTGTGTCCAAACTGTTCTCAGTGTTTCTTTTTTTTTTTATTTACTGCCACAGTTACTGGGTGTTGAAGCAGAGTGAGATTGTAGTGAGATGTCAGGCAAACCGGTAACTTCTGGGGCGGGACTGCATCAAGCACTGGAATCTTCAGGTACAGGGGTGGAGAAAGAGAATGGCAAAAAAAAGAGAAATGTGAACACAAGGTATGAAGCTTGTTAAATTTTGGGCAACCGTATACTATATAAAATAGTGGATGGTTAACCATCTACAACTGAAGACGTGTTTCCATCTCAGGAGTCGATGGTGTCACAGAAACCTCTCAAGCTTCACTTTCAAGGTTTCTGTGATGCCATTGACTCCCTTGATGGAAACACAGCCTTGTTTTAGATGGTCAACCATCCACTATTCTATATATAGTGTATAGTGGAGTTTTGTTCTGTATAGAATGCCATCCCTTTCAAAATGCTGTTGTACCACAGTTCAAAGGTCGTGGAATGTGATTCTACCCTACTATGGTAGAACAGCATTCTAGAATCTCTAGAGACTGCACGAGTCAGTTTCATTTTGAAAACAAAAGAACTCACAAAGACATATTTCACACAGTACTGTACACTATAAAAAATGCAGGCTGAGCAACTCTATGCACAACCAGTGTGTTTCGCCACCTTGGGGTTCTGATTCCCATGACCTCTTGGGCTTCAATCTCAAGATCAAAAGAATCCAAACCCCTCTGTGGCAGAACACACTGGTTGTGCATAGTTGCCCATTCGGTATTCTCTATATTGAATACAGCTAGGTACAATTAAGTGCAAGAATACAGTTGAAACACAATAGAGTAGCAACTAAAGTGCGGGTGCAAAATACATGATGTACAATCAGTCAGTCTAATGACTGTTCAGCATTGTACAACAGGACAGTTTAGTCTTAAGTACAGAAGAATTAGGACTCTCATCAAAGGATAGCCATGCTCCACCCCCAGCCACCCACCTGGACAGCAGCAAGACAGGGGTGTGGGTGCAGTAGTGATGTGGGTCAATCCCACAGAAGCATCACATTTAGAGTTATGTACTGTAAGTACACAACATGCATTGTGAAACCAGTTAACAACTACATACTGTAGTAGTGTAGTTAGTGACACTTAAAATTATCCTTCAGAAATCATTCCCTCATGAAGTTACTGCAGTAGAAGGTAGTGGTTAAAAGCACTGACCTGCAAACCTGTAGAACTGAGTTCGAATCCCAGTGCCACCACCTGTATACTGTGCGACCAAAAAAAAAAAACTAAAAATAAACACGCAATCTAACACTGTAAATTGCTATGCAGTAAAACATCATTCATTTACATAATTACTAATTGACTTTTAACAGTGCTGTAGTTACTATGTAATGTGCTCCTTCTGTGGCATTGTTTCCACAGTTAATGTCTAACATGTAAGTACACAGAAACTGACACTTAAAAAGTTTAAGTTAAAATAAAGTGTAAGAAGAAGAGTGTAACAGTGCTGTAGTTACTAAGCAATGTGTTGCTTGTCAGTGCTGTAGTTCTGATGTATACTTTCCTTCAGAAATCATTTCCTCATGCATTTACTGCTTAATAAACATGCAATATAATATTCTTAACTGCTATACAACTACACTGATTACTTATACAAAACAAATAATTTACATAATTACTTATTGCCTTGTAATAGTGCTATAGTTACTAAGAAATGTGCTGCTTCTGTGGCATTGACCCACACCTCTTCTGCACCCACACTCCTGGCCTGCTATAGCCCAGGTGGGTCACTGGGGATGGGGCATGGCTACATACCATGCTTTACCACCAATCTGCTGTGTGGAGTGGTGGTGGGTGGTAAAGGATACACAGGTAGGGACCCTTCCTGGTGTGTAGTTATACAAATTGCATGAAGTGGTAGTTACACATGCAACCACAACCATCTATCTTTTGTCTAAAATTGATGCTGGAAGTGTAACTACACATGTAAAAGCTGTTGCAAAGTGCAACAGAAAAATCGATTTATGCTGAAAGTGTAATTACACATGTAACAGCTGTTGCAAAGTGCAATAGAAAATTTGATCTATGCTAGAAGTGTAACTACACATGTAACAGCTTTTGCAAAGTGCAACATATATAGTTACTTTTGCCAGACATAATTGATTTGAGACAGAAGGGAGGCAACAGTAATTGCAGTAACTACCAATTCTTGCAAATTGTGTAACTACACCAAACCACGAATGTGAAACTAGTTAACTACTACATTGTAGTTACATGTAACTACACAGAAATTATATAGTAGTTACATTGTAGTTATATAGTAATTTCAGTGCAGTTAAGGACACTTAAAATAAAGTGTTACTATGACTATTTTTTCACAATTTCAATTAACAGTTGGAGTATTAGATATTACACTGGAATAGATATCCATAGCAATTAATCAAACTAAGGGGGACAAAGTCCCAGGTCCTGATAGGATACCCACATACCTCTACAAAACATAAATGGAATGGCGGAGTACACTTTTAGCTATCCTTTTCAATAAGCTGATAATGGCTGACTATATTCCACAATTGTGCAGTGATTTATTCTGTATCATAGCATAGGAAAATATTACATTAAAAAACACATTCCTTTATCTCTGGCTTTCTAAATGTTAAGGGAGCCTTTGATGGTGTTTCCAGATTATTATCTTGGGCAAATGGTTATGTATTAAATATGAATAACAACATTTTCAGGATTATTGTTAATTTATACTCTGCCCATTGGACATTAGTCGAATATAATTAAAGTGGCAATATTTCTAAAATCTTTAAATCCAATAAAGGTGTAAAGCAGGGCTGTTTGTTGACCCCATTACTATTTAATCTTTTTATAAATGCCCTACCAGCACTTCTTCTGCCAAATGCTGCTCACTCTCTGAGTGTAAATGGTACACTAATACCCACTATGATGTATGAAGATGTTCTAATTCTTATTTCAGTAAGTCCTATTGGATTATTCAGGAAATAGGGCATTGTAGAAAATTACTGTAGAGAAAACAGGTTAATTATCAATACACAAAAGCCAGATTTTAACATATAGCTAGAGAAATTCAAACTGGAAAAGACAATCAGCAAAAAACACTTGACACGGTGTCTTCCTATTGTTACATTGGACTGAATTTTTCTAATAACAAGTCTTGGTCAAAACATATAATTTACACCTCAAATAAATTAGTGCAGGTCAAAATGCTTTGCATAGATATAATGCAAACTGTGGGGGCTATTCTCTTCCTTTTGTGTTATATGCAGCAGAAATAAAAATAAACAGTATAGCATTATATATGCCTAAAAATTGAGCTGGAGGGAGTTACGATCTAATTGAGAAGCCTTTATCACAACTTTACAGGTCCATTCTTTAAACGTCCAGATCTACACCATCAGAAATTGTTAGAGCAGAGCTAAGCAGGTCTAAAATAGAATATTTAGGTAAATCAAGGAAAATAGCACACTGAGAGAACTGCTGTGAATCTGATTAGTCTGTACCCCTTCTTCTCAAAGTAATAAAAGATTTATTATAACTTTTCTGCATGTTTCTCATCATTTATAACATCTATTATTTTTTTATCTAAGTCTCCATTGCTGAGTTCTCATACATCCTCTCGAGTATTTATGTTCTCAGTGATTAGAATGGAAGTGACAAGTCTTATGTCCCAGCAGTTGTGTTGTAGCATCTGAATAATGGCATATGCATATAACTTAGCTATTTCATCCATTAACCAAGATGAAATTAGAAGACCCTGAGTAACAATCATCCCATACAGGTTTGAACCAAAGTATAGCGGTTCACTTGGTAATGCAGAAGAGCAAACACATGTATTCATTGGCCCTCCCTCCAGTAATTTAAATTGTGGGCTGTCAGTTAGGTTTCACAAAGGTAAAGAAAATGGTTTCAGTAACCACATCACATGTTTTACAATGCATGGAATAAACGTTTATTTCTCTGACAGTTCCCTAGATATATTAACATGGAAATGTACCATTTTCTTTATTTTGGTTATCAAATGACTAGTTTTTTGTTAGGAAATAAGGAGATGAATTTATTTGTTTGTTGTTCATGTTATTGGACATAATTTACTTTTTTTTAACACAGCATTGAGTTATTTAGATCTTCTACAGTACATCAGCAAACTATTGAGATATACTAGGGGAGAACACTGTTCTTATACATTGTAAGAAAGTGTACTACATGTTCTTGTTCTATGTTGGACACATGCTACATGCTAATATAATAGACCAGGTGTAGATTGGGGTGGGGTGTCACCTAAGAGCTAAATAATGCTGATAGTTGTTTAATGTAGCAGATATACCCAAAATTCACAATCTGACTGTTGATTACATAAGCGCTGGGACAAAATGGTAGTTTGCAGCAATTTTCTATTACCTTGACAAATGTTGCAATTTTCAGCTCCATGTACTGTACTTAATGTAGATTCTTGGGCCATTACTTTCAGAGTAAGTGAAATATACTTTCAAGTGTCATGTCAATGAATAAGTGGGAGTTAGAGCTTTAAAATGCATACTCATAAGTTGCCTCAGACGTTAATTTTAAAAGTTTTTTAAAGAAGGAAATTTATCTAAAAGAAAAAAAAAACTTTGTTTACACAAAACATTTTTATTTCAAAAAATGTAAAATTTAAAATATGACTGTTGATAAAGTAATGGAAATTAGTCTTGTCTATCTAGGAAAAATCTTTGTCATCAGCAGATATGCAAATATCATCTTGGTAATCGCATACATTTTGGTCCTTGTCTAAGTCTTCATCATTTGCATTGTAGATTAGAAGCATAACAGCATCTGGAAATGGTGTGCCCATCCACTTTACATTGAGATCATCAGTCCAACTGTGCAAAGCTACATTTGGGGCACTGATAACTGCAACAGTAGAAAGCCTCCACATTCGGCAGATGCAGTTGGCTCATAGAATATGTAACTTCAGGGTCTCCTGGCAGGGTGGTAGCAGAGACAGATCAGTTATTCTGTTGTCTTTGTTATATTTTTCCCTTAAAGATCTGCTGCCTCACTATATTTACACTAATAACTTGCTTCCTTCCATGCTGTTTAAAGACATACTCCTCCAACAAAGTTACAACATACTCAGGGACAGTGGTTTACCGTGATTGAGAAAAGGCAAATTCCATTTTGCAGATGGACAAAACCGGTATTGTCACCGGTGTCTGCAAGTCCAAAATTGGTTTTTACCGGTGTTGGCTTTGTAACCTGTATTTAACCATTTTTTCACTCTGTTAGCATGCATTTTCACATTTCTACATCTGCTGTTGCATATCTGCACTTGTAGCTATCAAGTTATTTTAGAAGCTACAGTTTGTCAAGGCAGCAGGTGCACTACATCCCCCGGCTATCCCTCCTGTATAATGACAGGACCACTAATGGCCCCTATCCTTCTGACGCAATGGGGACAGCAGTACTGTGGACCCCTCCCTGTGGTCTGATTGGCAGCAGCCCTGCAGCCCATATCCCTAAGGTGTGATGGCAGTAATAGCACTGTGGCCCTCCTCCCTCCTGTGCAATGGCAGCAGCACTTTGGCCTTCATCCTTCCACATCCTTCCGGTGTGCTGTCAGCAACATGGTGGTAAAGCTCTGCAGCCCACAACCCTCAGGTGTGACAATACAGAATATTAGATTGCAGGACACTTGGATAAATGAAAAGGAACTAGCCATTAGAGACTGCCACCCATCACCACACAATGCAGACTAAGTTACCGCCTACATGACCTTTCTCGTAAGTTCTTATCCCAAGAAATGTTAAGTCAATAAAAGCAAGTATACCATTTCAAGAAAGGTAGTTTATAAAGAGTGCAAATATTGCAAATCAAAAACAATATACAACAGCTGAAAAATGTGAACAAAAACAAAATCTAATTGAAAATGTGCAGAATGTAGAAAAGTGAAAATATATATTGAAACACAAGTGAACTAAGACCTAAATACAAACACTCAAAGTGTCAAATGTGCAAAGGTACAATAACTGTGCATAAACAAAACCTAAATGAAAATGTGCAAAATGGTGCAACACAGTATGACAAAATATACAGTGAAAAAATGAACTAACAAAATATAAATACACACACACGACAAAGAACATGGGAAAAACAATGTTATTGAAAGTGTTTATACCCTATAACTAAAAAAATGTGCAAAATGCCTGTAGAAAATGTCCACCAATCTAATCCTCTCATTTATTGTACATAAGCTGGGATAGTAATCTCATATTGTCTACTAGCAGGTTACGTCTTTGGTCTGTGTGGATCTGTCCGTAGACCGAGAAAGATCTCTCCACATCGGCACTCGACACAGGTATCCAAATGGCTTGCAGAGCAGCTTTGGCCAGTACTGGTAATTGTGGCTGCACTGAAATCCAGTACTGGCCAACATTAAAGTCCATTATGTCTGAAGCTCTCCTATGTCCTGCCCAACATACATCTCCCAGTCCTTTTGTAGTGCAATTTGGTTGTGCAGTTCAAATACACCAATGTCACTGGAGTAATGTGTGAAGTCCCTACTCAATTTAGGAAGGTTGTAGGGGTTCAAAATACGGCAGGCTTTAAAGAACCCTATGGCGGGGTTTGTTTCCATGTGTTTTGCCATTTTTAGGGCTACTCCAAATGCTTTTTGGAAAATTGCAATCTGCTCCTGCTTAACTCGTGGCCTAAGAGTAGCTAAGTATTCATCTGTTCTTTCTCCAAATGCTTCAGTTTTTGATACACCAATCTGAAACCTCTGTTTTATTCCATGTAGTGCATCGAATATAGAAACAGCCAAGGGTTTGTCTTTCCTTTGTAGAAGTTCTATTGTGCTGATGAGATCATTGCAGTTTTCAGCGATGAAGGTTGTGTGAATCTATAGCTCTGTAAACCAGTCTTGGAAAAGTTTTCTCAACGAATTCATGGAATTGCAATCACTTGCTTCCTCCTGGAAGAAGTCTCTTAAGTGCTGAAGATAAAGTGAATGGTACTTAACGGTTTCAAACCAAGTGTTCCAACGGGTTAAGACAGGAACAGGAGGCAATTTTTTTCTTTTCTACATCTCGCCCCTCCAGGAATGCCAAGTACTCTCTCTTACGTTTGGGCGACTGCTGGAATGAGTATTTCACAAGTGCTACAAGTTTATTGACCAGTTCAAAATGGTCAATCCATGTGTCTCCCACCAAGGATAACACATGTGCCCAGCAACCAACATGGATCACATGGGCACCAATAAGGCCATATAAAACCTCTTTGAAGCACTTCACCATGTACCATGCATTGTCACTGATGAAGGCGACTACTTGGTCCATCTCCACATCATATTTCTGCAATGTCTTTATAACACATTGTGCGACAGTGGTGTGATTTACTGCTGTCAACTCTGTTGTTTCTGCAATGACAGATTGTCCACCCTGCATACCAAAAATTATGTTGAGTATACAGCGAGCATCTGCATCTGTCGTCTCATCGCACATTACAGAGAATGTCTTCCCTTTCACAAGCTGTGAAATTCTGTCCTCCATTTCCTTTCTCAATTTGGGCAAGTAGTTCTGCCTTAAGGTGGATACCTTTGGGAGAGCACCAATTCCTTTAACGTTGTCCCCATCCAGTCTCTTATGCATGGTTGATCCAACTTTTGATGGGTATATTTGCACCACACCAAGCCCTTAATACACCCAATACAGTATTCTCCCGTGCTGCAGCTGCAGAAGTTGTGGTATTAAAGCTGGTGTGAAGCGTCACCTGTCTGTTGCTATTTTTCTGACTTGCATTCTTCATATGTTTTTACTTTTGCAGTGATCCACCACTGTGTCCTTCCTCACATAGTCAATGGGGTGATCACAAAAGCGACAAAACATTTTCCCTCCGTCCTCATACATGCCTTCCAACTTAAATTGCAATGCACGGTCCTTAGCAGTGACACTGGAAAGTTTTGCCATTTTGGTTGGTGTTGCCATCACGATGCGTAGAACAGATGACTCCAAAGAACTAAAAAGTGGAACACAAGTTGGAGAGATATTAAAAACAGGCTTTAGAACTACTTAAAGCTTCACAACAATGACATTAAGGATTTAATTATCACATAACTTCTGCCCATGGATGAGAGTCTGGAGAACAGCAGCAGAAAACATGCTGATCTCAGCTGTTCACAATCCATACAAAAAACAATACCAGAATCATAATCTCACTGCTAATCCATGTGGACCATGCTCAATCCATGGATGGCAGTCGGTCGAGCAACTACAGAAATCAAGCTGTCCTCAGAAGCTGTCACAGGCTTGACTATATAATACAAAAGTACAATATTGACATCCAAATATAGCCCTGGCCACAGCTGATGAGAAATCCTGACATACAGGATCCCGGCTTGCTGCCCCATTGCACCAAGACCTTATCGGTCTCCGCTCAAACAAACTAAGACTTGGAAAACACATGAATCTGAAGATCACGCCATACCTTTTAGAGATGATGATTATTTCCAGCAGAAATTCACACCAAGCAGGAATGTTGAAGCCTAATATTTGAAAAAAATAAACAACAATTATTATGTAAACAAAGGACACACACACACACACACACACACACACACGTAAATGACACCTAGTTAGACATGCCATCTGCCTCCTCTGCTGGGAGACAGAACCTAAAAGTCCGGCTGTGAGCCACCAGGACTATAGTGTTACCAACATAGCCATGGTTGCAGCCACCTATCCTGAATGCCAAGCAAGGGGCCATATAGCTAGGGTCGTATTGCAATGATTGAGCTTGCCACCCACACTGCCCAGTCCCTAGTTACCACCATCCACAGGAAACACCTTTGTGCAAACCACCCAGGGTGTATAAAACATAATGCAGGATATCCCCAAATGTCTGCATTTGGGGACAAGGGCTCTGGGTCAACATCTGGTGGGTTGTAGTAACAAAACCCACTTCCAAGGAGGATGTTGATGCAGACACCCTCCATTCATTCAAGTCACTCATCATGGGCAACTCCTCACTCACTGGGTTGAGGTACTCAGTGACTGGCACAAAGGCCATCACTGAAAAAAGTTTCCAAACAAGGTTGGTGTCAGTATCTCTGCAAGTCATTTTCAATTATTTTAATTGTGGTTGATGGTGGGGACTTTACATGGCAGGCCAACTTACCACCAACACTCCAAATGATTCTGTCACTAACCACCTGAAAATAAACTACCTCTAATAGCTACTGTTGCCCCCATACCAAAAAGTGAACCATGAGACATCCAAAATAAACTTACTTTTCAGCAGACAGGACATGTTGCTGTTAGCAGTCTGGAGTTCAGGCATCCACATCAGTCAACAGGCCAGGGTTGGGTGTGAGCTGAACAGCAGTACAGTCTGTAGCAGAGCACAGCCTTGAAAGCACCGAGAAGTCACTTTAACTTCCATCTCCAGGCAAAATGGAAACCGCAGCCTTTACTCAATATTTATAGGCAGCCCCCACCCGTCCGGCGTGACGGCAGCATGTGCGGCACTGCAGCCCCCACCCGTCCGGCATGACGGCAGCATGTGCGGCACTGCAGCCCCCACCCGTCCGGGCGCGTGATGGCAGCATGTGCGGCACTGCAGCCCCCACCATCCGGGCGCGTGACGGCATGTGCGCACTGCAGCCCCCACCCATCCGGGCGCGGACGGCAGCATGTGCGGCACTGTAGCCCCACCGCCTGGCGTGACGGCAGCATGTGCGGCACTGCAGCCCCCACCCGTCCGGCGTGACGGCAGCATGTGCGGCACTGCAGCCCCCACCCGTCCAGCGTGACGGTAGCATGTGCGGCACTGCAGCCCCCACCCATCCGGCATGACGGCAGCATGTGCGGCACTGCAGCCCCCACCCGTCCGGCATGACGGCAGCATGTGCGGCACTGCAGCCCCCACCCGTCCGGCGTGACGGCAGCATGTGCGGCACTGCAGCCCAATGCCATGTACAAATCTGTCCAAGCTCAGACGTGAAGTAAGCTGAACCACCAGACGCCAAGGTGGACTCCGTCGGTTCAGTCCCTATCTAATATATAGATGCGTGCCTGATTTGGTTTATTTGTAAACAAAGTGCATCCAGCTTAAAAACTTCAAGTGATTAATGAGGACGCTAATGGAGAGATACACAAACAATCTCTGCCAAAGAATAAACCAATCTAGAATCACAAAAATAGTAAATTGTGAACTTTCTGGCTATCTTGATGAAAATGGAGCCTCTTAGTTTTCATGTCAGAGCTCAAACTCAAGAAAGTAGTTCTGCTGGCAGGATGTAACCCAGGTTGCTGCAAAGGCCCCCAGCAGCAACTTCTTTATTCAGAACATTTCAATTTTATAAGCACAAATCAAGACAGGCCACCAACAGGCCTCCAACATATTCCATTAGAAATTCCGGCAAAATCTTCAACATAGAAAATGTATTTTTAATAAAAGTGGTAAAATTGTTAACATGCATTTCGACAGTTTAACTTGTCTATTTATCCCCTAGGTAATCCAATGTCTGCGTTCTCCAAAATTGATGAAGGGAACCGAGAAGAACAATCCACATTTCCAACTGCACAGATGTCCTCTGGGTTCCGATGAAACATGGAGGTTGATTCAGTTTGATTATGTTTAATAAAGATTTTTGTCTGAACGTGTGCCTATTATTCTACACAGATATGCACACCACCCAACAACAATACTTTACAAATGAAAAATATGCATTTCAGTAAAGACACATGCCCAACAAATCACTACCAAACCAAACAACGCACCTTCCCCCAACCAGGGGGGGGGCAGATATGTGGAACAGCTGCATCACAAGCCTGGGACCCAGGCCTGTCATGCAGCCAGTGCCCACTTGGGTATCCACCTCAGCCGACCATCAACAAAAGAGCACCAGAGCATGGCACGGACCTGGCCGACTGGCATACATGCTGGAAAAAATGGTTCTGCACCACTCTGCCCGCCCGCCCCTCCCTCAGAGGCCAGAACCATTTTGTGCCAGCATGTGAACCAGTCCGCTCAGCCCGTCCCTCAGCCGACCATCAACAAAAGAGCACCAGAGCGTGGCACGGACCTGGCCAACTGGCATACATGCTGGAAAAAATGGTTCTGCACCACTATGCCTGCCCGCCCCTCCCTCAGAGGCCAGAACCAATGTTTTCCAGCACGTGAGCCAGTCCGCCCAGCCCGTCCCTCAGCCGACCATCAACAAAAGAGCACCAGAGCATGGCACGGACCTGGCCAACTGGCATACATCCTGGAAAAAATGGTTCTGCGCCACTCTGCCCACCCGCCCCTCCCTCAGAGGCCAGAACCATTTTTTGCCAGCATGTGAACCAGTCCGCCCAGCCCGTCCCTCAGCCGACCATCAACAAAAGAGCACCAGAGCATGGCACGGACCTGGCCAACTGGCATACATGCTGGAAAAAATGGTTCTGCGCCACTCTGCCTGCCCCCCTCCCTCAGAGGCCAGAACCATTGTTTGCCAGCACGTGAGCCAGTCCACCCAGCCCGTCCCTGGCCAACCATCAACAAAGAGCACCAGAGCGTGGCATGGACCTGGCTGACTGACATACATGCTGGAAAAATGGTTCTCTGCGCCACTCTGCCCGCCCGCCCTCCCTCATAGGCCAGAACCATTTTTTGCCAGTATGTGAACCAGTCCGCCCAGCCCGTCCCTCAGCCGACCATCAACAAAAGAGCACCAGAGCATGGCATGGACCTGGCTGACTGACATACATGCTGGAAAAAATGGTTCTGCGCCACTCTGCCCGCCCGCCTCCCTCAGAGGCCAGAACCATTTTGTGCCAGCATGTGAACCAGTCCGCCCAGCCCATCCCTCAGCTGACCATCAACAAAAGAGCACCAGAGCATGGCACGGACCTGGCCAACTGGCATACATGCTGGAAAAAATGGTTCCTGCGCCACTCTGCCCACCCGCCTCCCTCCCTCAGAGGCCAGAACCAATGTTTTCCAGCACGTGAGCCAGTCCGCCCAGCCCTGCTCTCAGCCGACCATCAACAAAAGAGCACCAGAGCATGGCACGGACCTGGCTGACTGGCATACATGCTGGAAAAAATGGTTCTGCGCCACTCTGCCCGCCCGCCTTCCTCAGAGGCCAGAACCATTTTTTGCCAGTATGTGAACCAGTCCGCCCAGCCCGTCCCTCAGCCAACCATCAACAAAAGAGCACCAGAGCATGGCATGGACCTGGCTGACTGACATACATGCTGGAAAAAATGGTTCTGCACCACTCTGCCCACCCCTCAGAGGCCAGAACCATTTTGTGCCAGCATGTGAACCAGTCCGCCCAGCCCATCCCTCAGCTGACCATCAACAAAAGAGCACCAGAGCATGGCACAGACCTGGCCAACTGGCATACATGCTGGAAAAAATGGTTCTGCGCCACTCTGCCCACCCGCCCCCTCCTCAGAGGCCAGAACCAATTTTTCCAGACGTGAGCCAGTCCGCCCAGCCTGCCCTCAGCCAACCATCAACAAAAGAGCACCAGAGCATGGCATGGACCTGGTTGACTGGCATACATCCTGGAAAAATGGTTCTGCGCCACTCTGCCCACCCGCCCTCCCTCAGAGGCCAGAACCATTTTTGCCAGTATGTGAACCAGTCCGCCCAGCCCGTCCCTTGGCCAACCATCAACAAAGAGCACCAGAGCATGGCATGGACCTGGCCGACTGACATACATGCTGGAAAAATGGTTCTGCGCCACTCTGCCCTCCCCGCCTCCCTCAGAGGCCAGAACCATGTTTTGCCAGCATGTGAGCCAGTCCGCCCAGCCTGCCCTCAGCCGACCATCAACAAAAGAGCACCAGAGCATGGCATGGACCTGGCCGACTGACATACATCCTGAAAAATGGTTCTGCGCCACTCTGCCCGTCCCGCCTCCCTCAGAGGCCAGAACCATTTTTTGCCAGTATGTGAACCAGTCCGCAGCCCGTCCCCTCAGCCAACCATCAACAAAAGAGCACCAGAGCTGGCATGGACCTGGCTGACTGACATACATGCTGGAAAAATGGTTCTGCGCCACTCTGCCCACCCACCCTCCCTCAGAGGCCAGAACCATTTTGTGCCAGCATGTGAACCAGTCCACCCAGCCCGTCCCTCAGCTGACCATCAACATTTTTACTTGAAAAGGATTACAGTTGCCAGCCTGGTGGTGCTGGAGGTTGAAGCGCTGGTCGCTACACCATGTGCCATGCTGGCAACCCAGGTTCGGGAATGAGCTCATGCCACCAGGGGTTGGCAGGGGGAAAAGAGGATCAAGCATCTGGAGGACTGATCTCCTCTTTTGGGGAGAGGGAGACTAGTCTTCCTGCTCGTTGACTGCCCTGTGGCAGTGGCTGGAGGGAAGTACAGGTGGGGAGGCATGTTCTAACATCCTTGCATTGGTAGGGAAGGTGGGATGGGAGAAAATGGCAGAAAGTGAGCCTTGCAGGCTCCGTTATGGTCCACTGCTCCCAAGGGCCGTCCCCGGCTTTTGGATGGGGAGGAGAAGCCAGCAACCTCCTCCCTGGCCCCACCACGGGGGGGCAAGCTGTGGGGGAATTTCCATGGACCAGCGGGAGCGGCAGGACCGGAGAGAGAATCTCTCCATCAGGGGGACCATAGCTGCCTGCCAGGGTTCTATGAGCAAAAAACCTGTATGGAAAAAAAGGATTACAATAGCAATTTCCTTGAAATGTTACAAAAAAACCCACCAAACTAAAATCCAAAACACGTATAGGACCAGATGGTATTGACATGAAACATTTTAATGTGGCAGTAGATGAGTTAGTGATACCAACAAGAAAACCTGTTTAATATTTCTTGTCCCACCAAGATGTTCCGCCAGTATGGAAACATGCAGATGTGACACGTGTATTTAAAATGGGTCAGTGGAGGATGTTAATAATTAACACCCAGTCTCAGTTCTCTCTTCAGTGTCCCTCCACTGTCCAAGGCCTTAGAGAGAATAATAAATGGTCAAACAGTCGATTTTCTAAATAAACATAATTTAGAGACCACTGTTCAATGTGGCTTTAGAAAATGTCATAGTACTGTGACAGATCGTGCAGAGTTCACCAGTTGTGTTCATGAGGCCTTGGATAAAGGAGAAAGAGTAGCAGCAGTCTATATAGAGCCGTTAAAAACTTTTGATCTTGTTAATCATAACTTGCTGCTGCTCAAATTGGGTCGGATGGGATTTTCATGTTCGTCTGCGGGTTAATTCAGCAGCTACTTGGAATTGTGTTTAAATGTGAAAAACAAACTGCAGTTTTCCAGCAAAAGATGTGATTAATTGACGGTTGCTTCCAAACAAAGACAGTAGCTAGATTATTATTGGAGCAACTAGAATCCTATCTATACTTGGGAGTAATTCAGTTCTAATTTATCTTGTATGTTGCGTAAATATGTGCTCATTAAAATGGTTAACATAACATTTGGTTCCTTGTACTATAATAAACAGACTCTTACTCCAGAAGCCCATAAGCATGTAATTTTAACTTTTATCATTCCTATTATTGAATATGGTTTGGCGATTTAGTCTGCTGGAAAAAACTGTACTACACTATGTCTTCACTTTTGGTCTTTCTGTGGACTGCCAAAAATAAACAAACAACTCTGAGCCAGGCTTACTACCCCCCCCCCCCCCACAACACAGGCAGCAGAAAACTTACCGGGAAGCAAACAGAATGAATTGATGGCCGATGATGAGCAGAGATTGTCGTCGCAGGAAGACAGCAGACAGCAAAAAAAATGGCAGCAGCAAAGCAGAGTGCAGAGTAAAAAGCTAAACACGCTGCACCACAATTTATAACGCTCTGTTCTCACAATCAGCGAGAACAAACGCTAGTTCCATTTTTGGCGCCGTTTTCCGCGGGCCAATCAGAAATCCACATTCCCATCCGCGTCACCGCATATGCGGTAAACCATTGTCCCTGAACATACTTATTCTCTTGCCAACCAAGTTTCTGAAAGGCATCCACCTGGAATTTTGGCACTTTGATTGTATGTCTGATCACCAGCTTGGTCAACTGTGGTCAATTGATTCCCTAGAAGCTTTGTGATGGCTCCTTTGAATGGAAAGCCCTTGACTGTCAATTAATGTCCTGTACCCTGGATGAGAAGCTTCAAGAGATACAAGTGTGTGCACATAGGAAGCCCCATATCGAGCATACTTTTACTTGTTGAATTTGAAGAACAGGGGCAGTGAATACATCCAACACAGTAGTCTAAAATCAAAGTTGTTTTCTTTTATTGCTGCGTGGAGCCATATCACCTCTTTTTGTCGACACCCCAATGCCGAAACAAGGAAAAGGACCATTACGGTGATGTTTGCAGTAATGGTTCTTTTCCCAAGTTTTGCCTTCCTCCAGTATTCCACCCCCTCCCCAGACCATCTCCAACCTGGAACTGGAATCCTAGAGTCTGGGGGGTGTGGGGACAGAGCCCCCTGCATGGAGGGTGTGAGGGGTACAGTCTCCAACAGAAAACAAGTCAAGAAGTGGCATAATACTTGTGTCGGTATTGTGCCATTGTTGTGGGGGAGGTCGGCATTTTCACTGATGGGAAAACTTGGTGCTTCCATGTGGAGCAAATGCTGCCGATCCACTATATCCAGATATGTCATGCAGAGCTATGGGTTTTTCTCTAACTCACTGCGATGAAGCCACTGCCTGAAGGCCTCATATTTACTCTGGAGAGTGATAATCTCATCTTCTTGGAGCAATATGGGTTGAGGTGATGATCTGATCAGGTCAAGCAATACTGCAGGGGTTGCATTCAATTCTGTTGAATACTCTAGAAATGTGACCTGAAGTAATCGCAGTAACACACCTGCAAAATGCTCATGTACAGTACATGCCTGATTTTAATGCTTCTCATGCAACCCCCCCCATGCTGCCAGAGGCAAAAAGACCAGCCTGAAATACTATGTCCTCAAAGCCACTGCCACCAACTAACTGTTCTATAATGCCAAAGTTTTCCAGGAATAGGTGGAAATCTCACAAATGATTTATGACATTGTGGAGCTGGTCAGAGAAAATCCACACAACATGATATGCTTTTACTTCTGCTCCAACATCAAGTGTCAGGTGAATATTGGGCATATTTACTTGCTGAGCTATTTCTTGTGTTAGTGTGAGGTATTCAACTACAGTGGCATATCAGTGATGGGTTTCTGGATGGGTGGAAGATATGTGATAACCATCTTCTTTGGTGAACTTGAATGACTGTTACAAACTAGTGTCAGCCAACCAGTAAACCTTGGGACAAACAAATTCTCCTTGTGTGCTCCTGACTGAGTTTCCATAGCATTACCTTTGCCTCGTCAATATTTACTACTGATGTTGGCACAGTAGACTTTGGCGTATTGCCAAATATGGTTGGCTCCTTCTTTGAATTCACCTGATGATGTTCTAATTCCTTTTTGTTAGATGCAATTGTCTTTCTTGTTGAGTGAGGAATTTTAATAGAATCTTCTCAGAAAATGGAGCCTTCAGATTCTTCTTGGTATGCAACGGGTCTATGTGATAATGGTGAACTCCTAATGGCGATCACCGTTATCACACAGTCAGAGTGCCGAAAAGCTTTTTGGCACTCTGACAACCCCAGCACACAGGACAATGGTGCCAGGAGATATTTTTAATGCTTTCTGTGGGGCTTCCACCTCTAACAGTGGGGGCTTTGCCTCCACACCCCCACTTAAGAATTCCTAACTCGGGGGTGCATGTTGGGGGTGAAAGCATTAAAAAATTAAATCACACCAGCACCCAGACCAAACCTTGGTGCCTCAACCACCCCAGCCAGTATCTAACCCCCAGCTCAGTCATCCACTGCAGCACCACCCCTCACAGTCTCTCCACCCCTCCCAGCCCACTCTCACTGTGCTGGCTCCCACCCCACCAAGCGCATACACATAGTGACATCCTGTCACCCAGTTTGCCCACCCCACATCCGGTTGCCCTACCCTCCCATCACCATGACAGATTATGCCAGGAAGGTGTCACCATTACAGATGGTGCCCTTCCTCATGCACCCATCTCATGAGTTACCATATGCAACACCATGTGTATTGTGTATTATTCCATGTCCAGTTACTGTTTCAATGTTCTGATCAAAGTTGTCCATCCAGAAGACTGTTAAGACAATGGAAGACTCTGACTTTGACTGAAGTGGCAGTAACATACCTTGCTCTTGAAAATGCTGAGACAGTTCCACTAAACCAGTTTCAATTTCACACACTTGGTCATAACTGCAACTATTTCCTAAATGAAACAGGATGTTCACGGGCATTTTCTGTCTGGTCATATTGTGCACCACAACTCCAATGAGTGTATGTTTTGTAGTGAGAAACTTGCTGTGTGTGACACCAGAAATTAGGTCTTCTGAGTAGGACTTTGACAAATGGGAGACTTATTCACTCTCCATATGTTTGGGGGATTTTAGTACATACAAGAAAAATGATTGAACTGTTTCTGTTGTCTGTTCTTTACTCAGGAGAGCACCCACTGTTGGTGGCCATGGTAGTGAAGGTGGTATCTCTAAAATGTTAAGATATGTTCACACAACAAAGAAGCAACGTGCTTGATGACTTGATTGTCACCTGTTCTCAAAGGCTTTGAGACTGATGCACTGCCAGTTAATGATTCAGCACTGATTACAACTGGTGGTTTTTGAGGATCAACTGTTAAAAGTGGATCCCCATATTTCTTTTTCAGCTGGTTTCTATGTTTATAATGGTACAGTAACCCCTCGGTATAACGAACCCCATCATATTGAACATTGGGTTATAATGAATGGTCATCATGGCTCCCAATAAAACTACAGTAATGTATTTTGAACCTCCATTTTCAGTTTGCCTAAAGTGCTCTTTTGTAGAGCCATACATAATCTCCCCATCTCACCATCACACCAAACACAAGACAGACTGTACTGTACTACTGTACATATTGCTGCAGCTGTTGCAGACTTCCGACCCCAACCCCCTGATGCACCTGCACTCACATCAGTCTGATAGAATGGCTGATCATTGCTCATAAGTACAGTAAAGTCTGAAACATTTAAAAGAAAATAAATACATTTCACCCCACTGCTAAACTTAAACTAAATAAAAACTAGAGCTGTGATGGTCAAACTGTGTGGGAGGCAGACATGACAGTGTGAGTGCAGTATGAGCCAACAGGTTGTATCAGAGTAGTAACTTCCTGGGATCCCCTATCTTTAAAAATAAGTGCCTGGAGTGGGGGTTCTACCGATTGTCTGAGATCTATCTGCTTCCAATGTGAATCATACTGTCCAGGTCCAGACAGTATAGCTGGTCACTTGCTATTTTTGTTAGCTGATTCTATCACCTCCCCTTACAAATAATGTTTGAGTATTTTCTGAAACAAAATTATGTCCCACAAGATTGGAGAGAAGCAGATTTAATCCCAATTCATAAAAAAGGCCCCAAAAATAATTGGAAAAATTACAAGCACATTAACTTGACCTCCTCTATTTGTAAACTACTAGAATGTTTAATTAAAGACTCGATATCTCCCATTCTTGACTCTTCTGATTTAGAGCAGCATGACTTCAAAAAAGGTAGAAGTTGTTTAACCAACCTCATATTTTTTTATGAACTCATCAGTGCTTCCCTTAATAATAGTTTGCCTTGTGATGTCATTTTCATTGACTTCAGTGAGGCTTTTGACATCAAGCCACATTGGACTTTAACTATCAAACTTCAAAAGTTAAACATAAATAGTTTTATTGTGAATTGGATAACTAATTGGCTGCAAAATCACTCTCAACAGGTAGTTATTAATGGGAATAGCTGACACATGGAGGTGATTCCAGATTAGGAACCTAAGCCAGAAGTCTATGTTTCTTGTGGCTTTTGTTTAAAATCTATATTGTATTTTTTAAGCAAATACAATAACTTGATATTGTAGGGAACAGTGAAGGCAGTTGCCAGCTTGGAGGTGTTGGACATGTTGGAGGTGTCTGAGGTGTTGGGGGCAGGTGAAGGAAAAGGCAGATTTCAGCTTTTCGACTTTGGGTACTGTATTTTTTAAAATCCAGACTGATCAAATAAAATAAATGAAATACAGTAAATACAATTAAACAAGTACAGAATGCAGCTTTTGCAAACATAACTGAACAAATAGTAATAGCACTGTGCTCACTAGCAGAAAATGCTGTACTATACTGTATGTTAGGCTGTGTAATTTAGGGTCCCTCAGTGTAACGAACGAGTTACTGTAACGAAAAGTAGTTATGGCTCCAAACTCATTCCTTATAGTGAGGGGCTACTGTATCATTGATCTCCTACTCTGATGCCCAAAATTGTATTCAACACTTTCAGTGAATTGGCTTGTGTCTTTGAAGCACATGACCTTCAATTACATGACAAATGGCCTCAAACCCAGTTTCATCTGACCACTCATTTTCATCATCACCTCTGTTCTGATCATCTTGGGTCCTATCCCTTGTGATTACTGTATAATTTAGGTAGCACTTGCCATGTTTATGAAACTCCCTTGATATGAGGTCCCCTGTCTTAATTTTTGTGAGTATATCTTGGTCATCATGTAGCTCTGCCACCCTTTTCATTGTGGCTTCACCTGTTTTTGTAACAATAGCATTTGGTTATTGCTTTCTCCCCTTCAATTTGATTACTGTACATATATGTTACAGATTCCACAAGTATCAGGAAATAACACTTTAGATGATGAGGCACAAGGAACACCACCCCTGAGATGATGATGTTAGCTACGTTCACCAGCATCTGCATGTTCTAAAACTTTTTTGATACTTCTGGCTTTTGTGAACTTTTGATAGAATTTTCTATGGTAGCCATGTTTGGTAGGGTCATAGTTAAGCATTGGAATTGATGTACACTGCTCATCATGACAATTTTCACCACTTAACTGGGTTTGAATATCTTTGCTCTCTGTAAGTGTGCAGTAACTTTTGTCACTCAGAAGAGTTACTTCAGAGTCTCTTGTCAGTTCAGGGAAATGCACTACACACTGCAGGGTCCTAGGATTTTTCTACTCACATTTCCATTTAACAGAAAGGTTTAGAGACATCCTTGAAGAGTTTGAAATAAAGAGAAATGGTTTGTTAGTGTATCTATCTATCTATCTATCTATCTATCTATCTATCTATCTATCTTCTATCACAAAAAATCTTCATTAATGCATCAGATAGGGCTGCTAGTAAAGCAACAAATGCAACAAAAGCATGGAAATGTGACATTAGGGTTTTCAACCCTAACTCCAATTCCCCCCCCCAAGCAGTCAAAGGGGGCAAGGCAACACAAACAAATACAGACATCCTTCATCAGTAGTGATGCAGCAAATTTAAATTTCACCGCAAAGTGCCGTCGAAGTGGTCAAATTTGCATTGCAAAGCACTTCACAAAATATTCCTGCAGAAGGCTGAAATTTGCCTAGGTGAAATTTCACCTTCTGCAGGCAACCTTTTACAGTGAAATTTTGCCTTCCATGTATGGGTAAAATTTCAAGGGTATAAATAACTAAAGTTATAACTCTAGATCCCTGGTGGCTAGCGATCCATCCCCCACCTGTCCCACATGTGCAGAAAAATCCCTGGTGGCTAGTGGTCCCTCCCCCCCCACCTGTCACACATGTAAATAATTTTTCATGGTGGCTAGTGGTCCCTCCCCTCCACCCAGTAATCTGCCCACCACAGAAATGTACAGTAACCCCCCACCTACATCCCTCTGTATCTCCTATTCTGACTCCTGTTAAAAAAAATCTGTGGTGATCTAGTGGTTTTGGTAATAACAGTATCGAAAGCTTTGCTGAAGTCAAGGTAGGTGACATCAACTGCACCCCCTTGGTCCACCACTCTGATTACCCAGTCAAAGAAATTTATGAGATTAGTTTGACAGGACCTTCCTGTTGTAAACATATGCTGTCTTGGATCCTGTGCTCCTAGAGATTCCAGGTGTTATGCTATCCTTTCTTTAAGGAGTGCCTCCATAATCTTGCCCACTACTGAGGTAAAAATGACTGGCTGGTAGTTCTCTGACTCCTCCCTGCTTCCACTCTTGTGGAGCTGGATCACATAAGTCCTTCTCCAGTCTTCTGGTACCTCTCCTGTGCTCAGAGACTCACTAAACAGTTCTGATAATGGCTCTGCTAGTTCCACCCTTAGCTCCTGAAGTACCCTAGGATGTATGCCATCAGGTCCTATTGTCTTGTCCACCCTGAGCTTAGTGAGCTCTTGTAGGACCCTTTCTTTTGTGAAGGGACTTGTGCACACCTCCCTCCCCCTATGCCCATGGTGCTGAGCTGTGGGCCCTGCCCTACCTTCTCCTCAGTAACACTAAGCAGAAGTCTCTAGTTAGGATAGATGCCTTTCCTTGGTCCTCCTCCACACACTCCCCCTTATCCCCTTTGATCTTAGCAATACCCCCGCTGGACTTTCTCCTTTCACTTATGCATCTATAGAAAGTCTTTTCCACTTCTTTTATTGTTCATGCTAGTGTTTCTTTGGTTTAGGTCTTTGTCTGCCTTACTGCCTTCCCTGCTTCCTTTAGGGAAGTTTGTTATGCTTCCCTTTCTTCATCCTGCTGTGTTCCCTTATATTTCTTGAAGGCCAACCTTTTGGCTCTGGCCTTTTCTGCTACTGTTTTTGAGAACCAAAGTGGTTTTCTCCTTCTTTTGCTGTTGCTTTTCACCTTAACACATTGGGATATTGCTTCAGGTATTGCATTCTTAATGCTTGCCCACTTTGCCTGTACCCTATCACCTCTATTTCTTCTTGCCAGGGCTAGCTTTACTCTGTTGGACATCATATCAAAGTCAGCTCCTCTGAAGTCCCATATTTTTGCCTTGGAATGGGATGATTTAGTTCTAGTGGCCAAACTGAACCATACCAAGTGATGATCATTGGCCCCCAGGTGACCTTCTACCTGGAGATCTGTGATCCTTTTACCGTTAGTCAGCACTAGATTTGGATAGCCCTGTCTCTTGTGGGTTGTTGTACAAGTGGTTTGAGGGCCTCCCCTGCAGGGAATCCACTATGTGTCTAGTTCCTGCTGGTATTGACCAATCAGTATCTGGCATGTTTTTTTTTTTATACGTTGTTTATTGCATCTCTCATTATCATTATACACTTATATGTAGTTACAATCTATTTGCAACAAAGAGGTTACAAACAATCCCATTTTTGTATGTTAACAAAAGTTAAATTTGTCTGTAACATGACTGTGATCTGTTTTGAACTTCTCTCCATTCATCTACAATTCAAACCTA
Source organism: Neoceratodus forsteri (assembly GCA_016271365.2). Taxonomy (NCBI): domain Eukaryota; kingdom Metazoa; phylum Chordata; order Ceratodontiformes; family Ceratodontidae; genus Neoceratodus; species Neoceratodus forsteri. The sequence goes on along the minus strand of CM028129.1, from coordinate 1,077,594,017 downwards.
TAATTAAACTACTAAGTTCAATATCTACCAAGTAAAAATAAATAGAAAAAAAGATGGGTAAGGGTTCACAGGTATCAGAATCAGTTGTCTATTCGTACTGTCAGGCAATATTTAGATGGTGGGTAGGCCTCTACCCCATACCCAGGTCAGAAGCCCATCCCTGTTCCCATCTCACCTTTCTTAAATTTCCCTCAAGTTGTTTTCCTTATCTCAGTCAATTAATTTTCTCCTCTGTCCTCAGTCTCCAGGGAGTGCATGAATAGAAGCCACTTTGTCCACCTATTCTGATACAGGTGGAACTGTTGCCTTAAATTAAATGTTATTCTTTCCATCTGGTGGATATTTTCAACCATTGCCACATAATCTTTAACTGTGGTAGGATCTTCTTGCAACCACCACCTCATGAAAGCTTTTGTTCTGGCAATGGCAAGGACCAAACACAAGTATTTTGTCTCTTTACCTCTCATCTCTCTGGGGATATTGCCCAAAAGAAGATAGTCTGGGCCCATTGAGGTTTGTACTGTATAAAGCTGGGTAAGAGAGTTCTGAATATCTGCCCAGTATTGCATCAGGGTGGGACAAGACCAAAAAATGTGGACCTGGGATGCATGTCCCTCCTCACTTTTATGCTGGCAACTTGACTGGTCTTCAGCATGCTGATGAGCTACCTGAGCAGATACCCAAAAGTAACAAGTCCTCAGTTTCCAACTAAATTCCCACCATATTGGAGAAGCTGAAGTACTCCAGGTATTTCTTCAAATCTTAATCACGTGCTGATCTGTAAGAGTAAGGGCCAAGTCCTGTTCCCATCTAACTTTCAGGTAATGGGAAGACAATTCCAAATCTGAAATATATCCAGCACATAATAATGTGATAGCATGTTCAGCTCTATCCAAGTTCTAAATCCTGTGAAAAGGTGGGTCCAACCCCTCCTCCTGCATGCCTGGGTCCTGTTTATTCAGTTGCTTATTCACATAATCGCTCAGCTGATAGTATCTAAACTTATCAGAGAGAGTCAGTTAGAATTTCTGTTGTACTGCCTCAAAAGGCATTATGGAATATCCATTCATGATCTGAAAAGATGAGTGCAACCCCCTCCTGGCCTGTTTCCTAAACTATTTATCATACATCATGGGAGCAAACTGAGGATCATATATCCACCTGATGTATTTCCTCATCTGCCTCTTAATGTGCCCTCTACAGGTACCTCTCCTTCACCCTTCTAAAACTGCTGCTGTGCCCGAAAACCTCACAACTTCCTGGGATCCCCTATCTTTAAAAATAAGTGCCTGGAGTGGGGGTTCTACCGATTGTCTGAGATCTATCTGCTTCCAATGTGAATCATACTGTCCAGGTCCTGACAGTATAGCTGGTCACTTGCTATTTTTGTTAGCTGATTCTATCACCTCCCCTTACAAATAATGTTTGAGTATTTTCTGAAACAAAATTATGTCCTACAAGATTGGAGAGAAGCAGATTTAATCCCAATTCATTAAAAAGGCCCCAAAAATAATTGGAAAAATTACAAGCCCATTAACTTGACCTCCTCTATTTGTAAACTACTAGAATGTTTAATTAAAGACTCGATATCTCCCATTCTTGACTCTTCTGATTTAGAGCAGCATGACTTCAAAAAAGGTAGAAGTTGTTTAACCAACCTCATAATTTTTTATGAACTCATCAGTGCTTCCCTTAATAATAGTTTGCCTTGTGATGTCATTTTCATTGACTTCAGTGAGGCTTTTGACATCAAGCCACATTGGACTTTAACTATCAAACTTCAAAAGTTAAACATAAATAGTTTTATTGTGAATTGGATAACTAATTGGCTGCAAAATCACTCTCAACAGGTAGTTATTAAGGGAAAAAATCAGCTAAGGGTATTGTGACAAGTGGGGTGCAACAGGGTTCAGCTTTGGGACCCTGTCTTTTTCAAGCCTTCATCACTGACCTAACTCTAGGTTGTTCCTCTATTACAACAAATTATGCAGACAATGTTAAAATAGGTGGTCCTTGTGCCTCTGTCTCCCAGGCTATTATCCAAAATAAACTTGATTTTATTACCTCATGGGAAAAAATTTGGTTCATGACCCAATTAAAGAGGCCTATGTAGGGCTATCTAACATCCTTTTTGACATAGGAGTTAATACTGTAATATCTGAGATTCTACCTGTACCTAGAGCAGACCGATTCATTACTGATAAAATAAAGCATTTAAATGACTGGCTCCGAGGTTGGTGTCTAAAACAAAATATAAAGTGTCTGACACACTGGGAACATTTTCATCAAAATTGGAATTATTACGTAAAATATGGTTTACGTCTAAAGAAAAGGTGCTCAGAATTTTGGGGAAATGCAATTAATGCACAGATAGATGCTTTTTTATCCAGAGCATTGGGGGGAAGTAAATACCAATACTGAATCAAGCTTAACATCTGGTATTGTCGTAGGAAAACAGGGTTCAGTACCGAATCTGGTTAATTCTACTAAGTTACCTAAATTAAATAAACAAGTATCAAAGTTTAATATATTACTTTTAAATGCAAGGAGCTTGCTTAATAAAATTAATAAACTTCAAATTATCCTACACACAGAAAACATTGATATCTGTGGCATAACAGAGACCTGGTTCACCCACAAACAGTGAGGGACAAGATATCCCTGGTTATACATTCTTCAAGAAAAATTGTATTCATGCAAGGATGGATTGAATACATAGAAGTTAATATGGACACCCCCTCACCACCAGGAACTGAGATCCTATGGGTTAAACTTAAAAATAATTTTTTCCCATTACATTTGGGCTATGCTAAAAACCACTTTCTTTTGACTCATTTAATAATGATTGTTTCTGTAACTATCTTGAAGGCATCAATCTACTGGAAAATATTGTATTGATGGGTGATTTTAACTATCCAGGTATAAATTGGATGTGTTATGAAGGGTCAAACACACAGGAAACCAAATTCTTAGGTACAACAGTACACTTAGGATTAGATCAAATAGTGTTTGAACCCACACGATTCAATAATATACTGGATCTAATATTGACTAATATCAGGGACGGTATAGAAACACCTACCATGATGGCTTCATTAGGTGACTGTGATCACTCTGTGATCAAATGGTCCATAAATTATTATAAAAAAGATTTCCGTGGCATAACTACATTCTGAAATTATAATAGAGCAAATTATGAGGCTATCAAAGCCTACTTAATGAAATGCCCAACTTTGAAATCATCAGACTTTATTGACTGCATGTCTGAATGGATAGTGAGTGGTTACAGCACCAGCATAGGGGCTAGAAACCTCAGGTTTGAATTTTACCAGAGCCAATTACTGATGAGTATATCTGTTTGTAAGTTACCAAAGTCTAACTAACCAACTAAATGACAAAATAAATGCAGCAGAAGTGGGGCGAAATGGTATCCTAGAATGTTACGTAACAGGGATGCCGAGCTCAGAGTCAGCAAATTACAGGATATTTAAAAAGATATAAACTGTGCCTTTCTTGGTGGCCTTGACAACCCCAAGTGACTGCTAAAGAGCAGAGGGGGCATCTGGTAGAAAGATAGCAGGATAAGCCTTTATGTCACAAGTCTACAAGTCAAAAAAAACATCCTGACAGTAACTGGGTTATATTCAGGGTGAGTAGATAAAGAGGTAACAGATCTCAGAGGATGCTCTCACCTCTCCCCCAACATGCCTACTTCGCGAATCTGCTATATCTCTGGATCTGAACTTTGTACATGTGTGCTTCCTCGGGGCAAATTGGAGTGCAATATCAAGTGTGTGTCTTATGAGGTATTCTTGCATTTAGGGACCATTGGACATTGTTTCCCTGATCCTCACCCACTGAAGATGACATCTAATTTATTGTGATGAGATTAGCATTGCTTGTCTGCAACATTTAGTCCTACCCACTTACAGTATATTGACTTGTACTTTGTCTCTCTGTCTAATTGCGTTATACACTGATCTCCTTAAAGAAAGGCATCTGGGAGAGGTGAGACATTTGCTCACATTATCATATCTCTCAACTGCCCCTGATTTTGCCTCAACATTTTCTCAATCCCTCCTAAAAATGATGTTTCTGTCACTTATAAGTACAAGTTTGAATCATAATGCCAGATTTAAGTGTTGCAATCTTTTTTTAATTGAATACATTTTATTGAATTTCAACTATAACGAAACAATCAGCAAGAGATCAGACATCCAACGAACAACAAAACCACCTTCACCTTCATCCCCCATCCTCCCCACCCCTTCCTACGCTCCTGCAGCAATTCCCTGTATATAATAGGAGTCTGATCTAACCAATGCCTTAAGAAAACTTTCTTAAACAAAAGAGAAATTAAAGCAATAATGAATTTTCTCTCCCTCACCTGTACTGAGCTAAAATCCTTCAATATGCAGTAAGTGTTGCAATCTAGTTCTCCTTTACTAAATTCTTTTTCACTCTAAGCCATGTATCATCACAGCTTCTTGAGCTGACAGTACTATTTCTGAAAATGTGTCCTTGAGTTTGACTGATTGAGTTGTCCTTGGTGTTTTCAAGCCCTGTCCCTGATTTCTTAGGCAGGAGGTTCTTATATATCCATTTAACTCGAGTATGGTACATCAGTGGTTGTCTAGACACTGTACAAATGTTACACAATGTTTGCATGCACTAAAATGTCTTCAGTTTTTTTGCCTGAGGTCCAAACCTTAGAAGCTCAGGCACCCTTGAATGGAGCCAGATAAAGTATGTATGTGTGTGTGGGGCATGTGTGTATGTGTGTGCACGCAAGTGTCAGTGTCCTTGTGTGGGGCCCTATGCCTTGCAAATGGCCGGTAGTAATTTCCTGGTGTTGTGGGGTTACACACTCAACTGGTTGCTGCTATGCTTTTCTACAAAGTCAGCCAGAAAGGAGGGGTCAGCTGTTTTGGCTCCGAGGAACATTTTGTTCTCTTATTTTTAAAACATTTCCCTGTTCTCACTGCAACCAGTATAAAAATAAACTGTTTCCATGGCACCTGTGGTCTCTGAATAGGACTAAATAATCTAGAGTTACAGAAGGCTGGATGATGTACACAGCTCAGCAACCCCTCATTGGGAACCCTTCAACCATGCATTCTCTAAATCTCTAACAGGCAGTCCCATGCAGCTCAAGGAAACAATGCCAGTCCACTTTTGGAATCATGAAATATCGGACGATAACTCTCCTGAAATGGAACAGGGTTTATCAGATTTTCTTACTGTTTGAGATCCCATGAGCTACTGAGGGCTGTCAGAGATGTCAGTCTAGGAATGATACAGGAATTCAGCAGTTGTCACACAGTGATAAGAAATCCTGCTATAATGGAGATAATCAACATTTTGTCTGGGGGCATAGGGGAACAAATTTGCACACTGTTTGCCTATCAGCTTGCACAAATCTACCTCCAAACATCAAAGTTCAATGGCAAGGCTCTTCATCTATATGTCACTTTAAATGTGCAGTCCCCTTGCTGTGGTGATGGTCAAATGTACCCCAAAACTTCCAAATTCACAATACCCATCAAATCAAGACAGTGTAGTCCCTCCTCTATACTACACTGAGCAGTGTCTAACATGATTGGGAATTCACTTCCCATACACATTATTCTACAGTGTATTGTAATGTTTGTCCAGATCAGTCTGGGGCTGGACTGGGTGACATTGCCTTGCCTTTGATATCATGTGATCCTTGTTATTCAGAAAATTGCCTTTCATCATGAGGTGACAATGCTGGCATTCACCAGGAGAACTGTTCATTTCTACATGGCGGAGCTCTAAAAAAGGGACAACAATGTGGGTGGGGGTGTTATTATAGTGGTACTGTGGCAGGAGCACTTTGGTCCCCACTCCCGTTCTGCTGAGAGACTTGGTGTCTGCTACAGAGCTACAGAGCTCATGTTCATAGTGGTATAAAGACTGATGAATGACATACTGTAAATGAGTGATCTATACCTTGATATTTCAAGTTGCTGAGCTTAGTCACTTAGATTATGAGTAGTTAAAATCATGATCACTATATGTGCTTATGGAATATTTATAAGTGACAAAGCAAACTCAATATATAGCCTTCAGATCACGTCTCCTAAATTAGTATGAAAAGAAACAAATGCCAGCACAAGTTTTACAACCAGAACACAACCTCTTACCAGCCTGGAAGGTTGTCAATATTCTCAAATTCCCCATTATGGGAGTGTTATGCTGTGAGAAGGGAACAGCTTTTATGGAAGCAGGGTGCATTTCAAATAAAATGAAGCACTTTATAGCACTCTGAGGAAAAAGTCCTTGCTTCCTTTGTTCATTTGTGAATATTGACAACCTTCCAGGTTTGTAAGAGGTTGTGTTCAGGTTGTAAAACTTGTGCAGGCATTTGTTTCTTTTCATATTTACTTGTTGTCAGCAAGCACAGTTCCCAGGTGCAAGCCTGAAGCTTATTCTAAACTCCTAAATAAGTAACTGCTTGCCAATCACAATAATAATTTCAGAGAACAGGAGAGGGAGCTATTGTGGAACCAAGATGGCTGCATGCTAGGAGGCTGTGAAGGAGCCTCTCAAAGCAGGAACAGAAAGAAGCATTTTATCTTTTTAGTAAAGGTATGCCACTGTTGCCTCATCCGATTTTGAAACTCTCTGTTCTTTCCAGTCCATCTTGTGCTATCTGGCTCCAGTGTTTTCCCCTTCTTTTGCTTTTTCCCACCACTTAGAACTGGTGAGGAGTCCCAGTGATGGGCAGGGTGCCCCGGTACTGTGGTGGATGAGCAGACCTGTGGAGGGTTGTGGAGCAGAAGAAAACGCATAAGGAAAATCCCCTCACTGTGCCAGATAACTGTGTGAGGTGGTTAATGAAAAAATTGTTCTTTCCTGACTGAGTGCTTTCTGAACTGGTTCTGTGCTACTTGAGACGATACACAGCTGTGACGATTGCAAGTCTCGCTTCTCAGGAAAGTATACGTTAACTGCCTATCTGTTTATGTGGATGTGGCTCTGGACTGTGAACTTTCGCTAACTCCCGCTAACTCTTGTTAACTCCTGATAACTTTATTACTTTACTAAAACCTTTTACTTTGAACCTAGTGCAAGCAGCACACTAGTTCAGTCCTGGCCTTTTTTCAGAACTTTTTTAGAACTTTTAATCTTCTGTGTTTTGTGACTCTGTATCTCTGCACTTTAGTATATCTTCAGCTTCCTACTTAAAAGTACTCCCATTATATTTTTAAAGGAAACTGGGGGCTACTTGAAGGATCAAATGGCAAAATCAGTGATTATCCAGTTACTTTAGTTACTTGCTTGGACTGCTTGGATTGCTGGTCCAGTTGTGTTTCTTTTTAATAATAATTGATATTCCTTGTTTTGATTGTACTTTTAATAGCCTTGTTCTTCGACCTCTATACTTGTGCTCTACTTATGCTCACACTGCTGAACTATATACTGCTTGCAAAACTCATGCACTTTGATTTAAACAGATCAGGAAGGGAGCTGGAGCTAGCGTTATCTGTGAGGAACTGGGTGTTAAGACTATCCAAATCAACTAGCGCTCTCTAGCACATACTATCAAATCACTAAAAGTGTAATGTTGGTACAGCAACAGCAATTCTTCCTTTTTTTTTCTTTCTCTCACAGAATATATGTTTGTCCCACTCACCTTTCTGATATTAATTGTTGAAAAACGCAAAATACAAAAAACGCAAGCCATGTTGTGTTTGTTTCTGTAATGCCTTCTAGCCAAGTTGGGCTCATCTAAAATTCCAAGTCTGGAATTACTGCTGGCATATATATATATATATATATATATATATATATATATGCACCAAAATTTTTACTGGGTAGATTCTAAAAGAAAGGAACTACACTTTCAGTCCAAATTTCATTCCCAATGGTGATTGATTTCTAGGATTCTCAGCATCTACTTTAGATCGGACAATTTATTGTCCTCCCTGGACCTGCTGGTCAGAAAAAGTGTGGCCTGTAGTCTTAAAGTGAAGAATTGTCAATTTAATCCCCTGCTCTACCTGGTTTCTACAGTATTATTGCTATTTGAATAGCCTTTGCATTCCTTAAGTCCTTTTTGTTTTCTTCCATTCCCTGCTGGCAATTTTTTGTGCTAGAATAAACAATGAAAATGCATACTCAAAAGAATGGAACGAAGTCAAAGAAGGGGAAAGTGATTAATCAGAGAAAAGATCTATATAGGAATATTATACAGTATTTATGCTCTAACTTGAATCAAACTGAACTAAAGGGAAACAAGAAGGTTTTAAACAAGAAAATTATTAATCCCAGAGCAACATCCTCTCCTACTATAATAGGTAACAAGTCTCAATCAATTCATCCTCTTTTAGCGGAAATTAGAAGATTAGAGGAAATTGATTCTGGAGAGGCTATAGATAAACAGTCTAATAATTTGACTTGGAAATTGATTCTGGTGAGGCTATAGATAAACAGTCTAATAATCTGACTCATGCTATTACTCCAGAACAAGTTTTTTCTGATTCAACAACACTGAATTGAAAGAAGTTTATCTTGGAGAGGAGGGGGATGTTGCCCCTTTGGTTATTGAAAAGGAAATGCATCCTATAACAGGAAAACCTAAAGAAGTTGTGGAGACACAGATAGATAATAATTGCTCTGATTTAATTACATGTGGCTCAAACAGTTTTATGGAAAGCCAGTCCTTGAACTCTCTTGCTCCTTTGCAGAATAACATAAACCTAAATAAGGGTAACCAGCAATGCAAGAGAACATATGACTCTTTTCTAGAGAAATTTAAATCCTTTTTGACCCCTTACATGAGAGTGGGACATCAGGAGGGTGGTTCAAGAAGTAATTTTTGCCAAGGAGTGGATAATTTGGACCCTGATATACAAGAAAATCTAAACACACCTGGGGTTAATTCTATTCTTTTAATATTGGAGGAATTAAAAGGAGAATTGATGTTTGGTAATGCACAAATGCTGGAAATGGTTACTCTTTTCTGGTTTTTTATTGTATAATTTGTGGATAAAATTAAATATTGTGATGCAGATACAGAATGGAAAGTAAGGGGAGTTAATAATAATAAAGAGAAGGAATATAGAACTGAAGCAGACAGTGGAAATAGGGCAGTAAATCAAATTGAGGAGATGGGAAATGATGCTCAGATAAGTGACATAAATCCATTGTCCATGGATGGTAAGAAAAATGGATAAAACAATTCTAGAACAATGAAACAAATGAATATTAAACAAGCAACAGAAGAAACTGCTAATAAAGAACTTAAGGAAATAGACTTGGTAATTAGAGAGCTCAATCTTTAGAAAGCCACTATCCAGCAACAGGAAAAAGTGAAAATAAAAGAGAAAAAAAGAAAACATGGTCAATCAGAAGTAAAAAAACATAGATGCTGTCATAGTTAAAGAAAAGGTTAAAATAATTAAAAAAGGAATTGAGAATTAGAGAAACACTCTGGAAAGAATATTGGAAAAAGTTTATTAGACAAAATAAAGCACACAGATAAAAGAGAAATTGAGGAAAATAGGGGAATAAATGATACATTTTTAGAGTTATATAATGATAATGAGGCTGAAAAAGAGAGGCAAATTTCAGCTGGTGAGATTTTACCTACACTATTTCTAAAAGGCGTACCAAAACAAAGAAATGAAAATCCGTATACAGTGAAACTTACAGCCTATAATCTCTTTAAGGGGATATTTGGAAATAAGGTGAACTAGCTTGATATTAGATCAGTATATAGATACCACATTAACCCCTATAAAGGCTGGTTATGTGTGATTTTGAGAAATAGTGCTGTACGTAAGCTTATTTTGAAGATAAAAGAACATTTTGTTGATTTGAGAATGTTGCTTGATGTCACCATTAAAACCATTTCAGAGAATTCTGTGAATAATGGACAGACATTAACCAGACAATCAGGACAATTTGGAAAAAAGAGAGGCAGAAATAATTCTGTGAAGCAACCAAGGATTACTGCTTTTTTAAAACCAACTGAGACAGTTCATATGCTGCAAGGGGATAACCATGAATCTAGGATTAGAAGGGGAAGGAAACAACTTGGGGAAAGAATAAATAACTCAATTATTCTAGAATTAGATGAATCAATCAAAATAGAAATAGCTGAGTCAATTCAGAAAAATAAAGGGGATAAAAAAACAATAGAGCTCAGTATGGGCTAATCAGAGAAAAGGGAAGCTCAGAGAAAGAAGATTCATTAGCTTGACTGAACACACAGTTAGAACAACTTGAAATACTTTCACGGAATGTTGCTGGACTAAAAGACAAACTTGAGGATAAATTATGCATGGATTGGTTAACTCGGTTTCTTCTTCTCCTTTTCCAGGAAACTTGGATGGGAAAAAATCAGGATATTAGTATAAAAGGATATAGGTCATGGGTTTCCCCTGGTTATAAAAAATTTAACTTTGGTAGATATAAAGGGGGTATGGCCATTTATATTAGTTCATCATTAGACTATGTATGCCTAGATGTAGGAATTTATGACAGATTTTATATGTATATTCTTTTGATGGGAAATGATCTGAGTTTAGCACTATACAATGTTTATATTCCACCGACTGTCAATAGTAATGAGTTTATAACAATTTTAGAGAGATTAGGTGATAACATTGAAGCTTTGAAGTTAAGAACTCTGGGTGTTACTGTTTTTATTGCTGCCGATTTCAATGTACGAGTAGGACAGGAAATTCAAGGTCCCTCGACCAATTGGGAATTGATGACTTACTAAACATTCCCTTTAGTCATTCTAGAGATAGACACATAAATCCAAAGGACAAGATTTTATTACAGTATTTAAATAAGGTTGGTCTAAGAATATTGAATAGTAGAAAAAAGGGGGACTGGGATGGTGAAATTACCTTCCCTGCTATGTGTGTGTGTGTGGGGGGGGTGTAATTGGTTTTTGTATGATTGATGCCCTGGATTACCTGAAAGTAATTCTTCTCAAGATCTTAAAAGCATGGGAGAGTGATTATTTTCCCTAATTTGTGTTTTGGGGATAATTCTTAAACAAAGAAAAAAGAATTATGACCAAGAAAAAGAGGTAAATCAAAATATGTCCATTAAATATGGAAAGAACATTTCTTGGAATAAGTATACAGAAGAGACTATACAGAAAGCTTTTAACTATCTAGATTATACTATGTTACTAGAAACTCTGGAGATTAATCTGAGAACTTCTAGTATAGAATTGGCAGTCCAAAAGTTGAAACAATATGAGGCCTATATGATTGAATTTGTAGATGCACTTATCTCAAAAGGTAGAAAGATGGTGAAATCAGACACTGGGACAGATAAACCCTGGTTTGATAAAGAATGTGAGCAGTTAAGAAATGAGATTAAAAAATTTGGGAGACTAAGGATAAAAAAGCCCACTTTGACTGTATTAAAGGGGTTTAGGAACTTAAAGCATGAATATAGAAAGATGTATAAAAAAGAACAAAGATATAAGAATCTGTTATGTGATAAGCTTCAGTGGGCCATATGGAACAAGGATAACCAATTATTCTGGTCTTTGGTTGTTTACAGATGTAATGAAAATAATGTACAATATATCCTTTTAGGTATGATCCCAGAAAATCAATGGGTGGATTATTATTCAAGAATTTATAATAGTAATATGGATAATAACCTGGAGGAGCAACTGATTGAGAAAAATTCTAATTTAAGTGAATACTGTTTTACTTTTGTGGAAATAAGGAGAGCAATAATGGATCAAAAAAGAAATAAGGCCCCTGGAATCGATGGCATTCCAGCTGAAGTTTTTCAATATAATATTGATTATTGGGTGGTGGTGTTTACATTATTTAAGATAATAAGTAGATTTTGTGTTCTGCCCCCCAATTGGAATAAGGGTGTGATTTTACTTATTTTTAAGAAGGGATATAAACAAGATCCTAGTTTTTATAGAACAATCACATTATTGCCTATGGATCAGAAGATATATACTTGTTTAATATTAACAAGAATGACAGACTGGGTAGAGAGGAATTATCTGATTTTTAAATTCCAATGTGGTTTTAGGAAAAAACAGAGTATTTGGATCTGATTTTTATGCTAAAGTACATAATTGACCTGTATGTTAAAGCCAAGAGGAGATTATTATATGTCTGTTTTATTGATATAAAGGATGCATTTGACTCAGTTAATTGTGAAAAGCAATGGGGGGTATTAAAAGTACTTGAAACTGATAAGAAACTACTTAGAATTTTGCAAACTCTGCACTCAAATGCAATGGACATAGTTAGATATACAAGAGATGGTGCTTTTTCTAAGGAAATAAATATTAAGAATGGGGTTAAACAAGGATGCTTACTTGCACCTCTTCTCTTTAATTTATTAATTGAGACCATTATAAAGGAAATTAGAAAAATTGATACCTTTCCTCCCATAATAAATAATAATAATAATAAACTTTATTTATTTTGCACCTTTCTTAAATCAAGGTGCATTACAGAATAACAATCATAAAACATCATAAATAAATTTAAAATCCAAGCTAAAATATACAGCGTTTAGTTAAAATCTATATTGTCACCAAATGCCTTTTTCCATAAAAAGGATTTTAGGCCTTTTTTAAAACCCTCCACCGTCATACACTCTCTAATCCAACATGGTAGAGAATTCCAGAGGGTAGGTGCCGCAAAAACTTAAAGTGCAGGGGCCAGAAGATTTTAAAACTACCCTTGGAATCTCTAGCAACCCATCTTTGGCTGAGTGGAGAGATCGCATCGGAAGGTAAGGCACCAGAAGATCTTTCGGGTAATCAGAGCCCAAACCGTGCAGGGCTTTATATGTCAGTAATCCGACTTTAAAGGTGATCTGCCACTTTACCGGCAGCCAGTGCAGATCCCGCAGCACTGGTGTAATATGGGAAGAACATGATGTCCCCATTAACAACCAGGCCGGAGAGTTCTGCACTAGCTGCAAGCGGTGGATATCAACCCCAGGAAGCCCAAAGTAGAGGGAGTTGCAGTAGTGCAAATGAGAGGTCACAATGGAGTGGATCAATGTAGTCAGGTTGCCAGATGGAACAAGTTGCTTGATCCTAGCCATGTTCCTAAGATGGTAAAAGGATACCTTAACAACCACCGACACTTGTACACGTAATGTCAGTTGATCGACAAGGATCACCCCCCCAGGTCTAGCACCCATTCAGAGGTAGGGAGCTCCACATCCCCCAGAAATAAACCTGAGGTTTGATTTGCCCCTGACCCCTCAATCCAGTGGCCAGGATCCATGACCATCACCTCCGTCTTCCCATAGTTCAACTTCAGCCAGCTGGACCTCATTCAACCCTGGATCTCGCTGAGACAGTTGTTAAACACTGAGAGTGCTCTATTCTGGTCAGGTGCAAAAGACAGATAGAGCTGGGTGTCATTGGCATAACAATGAAACTCCAGCCCATATCATCTTACAATGTCTCCAAGGGGAAGCATGTACACCGCAAACAACATGGGGGACAGCACAGAGCCCTGAGGCACCCCACAGGACAGATCGGTAGGATCAGAGGAAAATATCCCCAATACAACCCTCTGAGTTCTACCTGTGAGGAAGGAAGTAAACCATCTGTGAACCAAACCTGTCAACCCACAGATGTATCTCAGGTGCTCGAGCAGCACCCCATGGTCTACGGTGTCAAATACTGCTGACAAATCCAGAAGGACCAAAACAGACCATTTTTTCTGGTATCTTGCCTTCAGAAGATCATCGAGCACCCAAACCAGTGCAGTCTCAGTGCTATGTCTCTTTTGAAAACCTGATTGAAGAAGGTCGTAGATGTTATGGATGGATAAATGGTTGTCCAACTGGGCTGCCACCTCTTTCTTGATTACCTTCCCCACAAAGGGGAGGTTCGAGATAGGTCTGTAGTTAGCTGGGGAGTCTGGATCCAGAGAAGCCTTTTTCAATACTGGTGTCACTACCGCTTCCTTCAGGGAGCGGGAATATTCACCAGAGTCTAAGGAGCACCAGACTATCCTAGCTAGAACCGGGATGATAGCCTCACCACAGCCCATAATCAGTCCAGTGAGACCCTGGTGTAAACTACAGCTTGTGGTATGCATACCCTGGACAGTCCTCATAACATCATTGATTTCTGGCCTTTCGAAGGAACTCCAGGTGAACGGGGTACTTGCAACCACAGGCAGGACCACAGCAACTCCCATGGCGAGTGCTGTGCGAGTCTCGGCCCTGATGTCAGCCACCTTATCTGCAAAGAATTGAGCTAGCTCCTCACTTTGTATTTGTGAAAAAGCTCGACGAACCTGCAGACAGGCTGGGTTGCACAGCCTGTCCACAGTTTGAAAGAGCTGGGCTGGTCAATTCTGTGCAGCAGCAATTTCTCTGGACAGGAATACTGCCTTCTTATGAGAAATTGCTGACTGATAGACTTTGTAATGCTCCAGGAGTCTAAGATGGTCAACATCTAAGCCAGATTTTTGCCAGCATCTCTCCAACCTGCGTCCTAGTCATCGCATCTCCCTCAGATCCCAATCAAACCAAGGGGATCGAGGATGAAGGGAGAGAGGGTGCACATGGGTGGGAGCAATTAAATCCAAAGCAGCGGTGACAGCCTTGTTATAGGCTAGCACCAGCTCTTTAGGATTAGAGCTCGTCCCAGGCAGTTCTGATAGGTCAAGAACCGCAATTAGGCCATCAGGAGTAACATCCCGTAAAGTGCGATACTTGACCATCTCCACAGGGGTAGGCCTACACAGGGGGGTGCAGAAATTGAATCCCACAGTGTGATGGTCAGACCAACCGACAGGTTCCACCCCCACATCAGAGGCTTCCATCCCCAGCAGGAAGACGAGATCCAGTGAATGGCCATGTTTATGAGTAGCAGAGGTCACCACCTGTGTGAGGCCCAATGAACACATAAATTGGAGGAAGTGCTGACCAGATTGCGAGAGTTTATCATCGATCCAGGCATTGTAGTCACCCAGCACCATCAACCTGGGTGACTCAAATACCAGGTAGAAGATGAAGTCCGCCACCTCCTTAAGGAATAGCTTCTCGTCACTGGGTGAATGATAAACAAGTGCTATCCTATAGCACCCACCTGCCACTACAACACATTCAAAGGATCTGGTCTCTTCCACTGGAACACTGGTGAGATCCAATTCGGTCTTGAAACAGACCGCAACCCCCCAACCCCTGTGATCCAATCTCAGGCGGTGCATCACTGAATACCTGGCTGGAACTGCGGCCTCAACAACTGGGCCAGCATTACTGTCCAGCCAGGTTTTGGTGATGCAAGTCAGGTCCACAGTGCTCACCAAGTCCGCTATAATAGCAGACTTGTTCACAATGGACCTGGCATTGCAAAGCACCACCCAGGTTGGACAGGACTCCTGGGATGCCCCAATCACCTGCCCACCATTTACAGAAATGGTGCCCTTGGGTATGTAGACCAAACAAGGAGAACTCCGTTCAGCACTCCATTTCACCCCAGGGCATCTTCTGGACTTAACCACTCAGATGCGAGCACCCCCCTCATCCATCTGCCACCGTTCAAGCCCCCCACCCCCTGACACCTCCCACGAGCAATTCCCAAGGCCCTACAACCTTGATATATAGGGAAAAGCAATGGAAGGGAAAAGAAATGGTGTCGGGCATGAAGAATGGCAGATGTGTAGTGCAAGACGGGGGGTAGAATGACAATAAATATCATCATCCACAAGCATGGCACCAGTGATAGTAATATCTAAACTCCCCATAAAGAATAAGATCAAAAAACAATACAAAAATTACAGATCAATCTAAAAAAGAAAACTAAATTATAAATAAAACAAAACTTAGCAAACAAAACCTACTTAATACAAATTAAAAAACACCATCCAACAACAAAAATAATTCATTAATGGCAATATACAGTCTGGGTAGATTTTAGGAAGACTATTCTGAACAGTGGAGCTCCCACCTTCCACTGCCAAAATATCCAACTATGAAGCCACAGGCTCTCACTCCATGGCATCAGTGGCCAGAGGGACACAGATTAAAATTAAAGCTGAAATCCCAGAGGAACTCCCCCAGTTCAGCCCCCCCCATGGAGCTCTTACCACCCAAGGGGGAACAGTAAGGGAAAGAAGCCCTCCGAGACACAATAATGATCTAAGGTAGGCAGATCCTGAAGCAGGTAATCAGAGTACAGTACTAGTAGCAAGTCTTCGAGGGCTTTCACCACCACAAAGTAACATACCCTGAACTATATCCTTCAAAAAACCCCATCAGGATCAGTTCCACCACTGAGAAATTAAGCAGAAGCAGCAAATAAAATTTAAAAAGCAGAGGTCTTACTTTATGGCCATCATCCAGGAGTAGGGCAATAAGGGGGAAAACCACTGCTTGCACCAGGGACTCACTTCATGGATCATTCCACCTCACCACAGACCTTACCACCACCTGGTCAGCTCTCCAGCTGCTCCAGTGCAGATCAGTAGCGTTGGGAGAACTGCCAACAAATAGCATCAGTCTCCCAGCACACCACCTTAGTGAGTAAAGGTGTCCAAGAAGCAGACCACGAGCCACAAACAGGGATCCAAATAAGTCTGAGAACTTACTTCCCCAGACTCTTTGCCCAAAAATGTAGACTGAGTACAAATCCCCACTCAGGAACAAATAAATCCAGGAGGCGAAAAAAACCTCCTAACACATAACTCCTGGGCTCTCCATTCTGACCATATTCCACTAGTTCATCCTGATCCAACCTCCACTCTCCTCCAGTGTATCAAGACCTGAACAAAAAACACTTATCTCTTTAATCCTGGGAATCAGTCCTCTTCAAGCACAGCCAAAGCTGCACTCACACAAATGGATGACTGCACCCGGTGGGGCCCAAAAAATCTCAACGCCAACAACCTACAAACAGAAGCAGCAGCAGGCGAATTCTCCAGGGGCCATAAAACCTCCAGTTAGCAAATCCTCAATCCCCAATTTCCACAATGATTTTGCAACCACGTCTTCTGCTCCACTCCACTGCACAGCACAGCACTCCAAGGTGTCATCCTTGATGCTCGATCATCAGGCATCACTCACTGCTCCAGTCCTCCACTCCACACCACCACACAAGGTCACAGAAAGACTATGCCTAGCAGAGTTGGGAGAAAAGGAACTCCACAAACTCCCCATGACAATCGAACCCTCCGCTGCCCGCAACACAAATAAATGGAAAACAAAAACAGGAAAACATACAATCAAAACAAAACATACATACAATTGAAACAAAACGTACTTAAAATGGGTGGCCAAATGCAAAATAGAAGATAAAATGCCTAAAAACGGGAGCAACGCAACACGCTCACAGATCGCGGCACAGCACCGCCGCCATCTTTCTAACCTGTATCATAATGAAAATGTTCAAATTTTATGTTATGCAGATGATGCTGTTGTTATTTCCCAGACCCCTCTTTGTTTAAAAAGGGGCATAATGAGTTGCTTAGATAGGCTAGAGAAATTAGACTTAGAATTAAATACAGATGAAACAAAAATAATATATTTTGGGACTAGGGGTTGCTCCAATAAAATATGGGAGATTAAAGGAAAAAAGATAGAAGAAGTTAAAAAATATAGGTACCTAGGAATTATCTTTGAAAGTAATCTATCATGGAATGTGCAAATAGCTGAGATAAAAAAATAAGTCATATGTTTCTATGGGAGCGATAAATAGGTTTGCAAGTTTATATGCAAACAATTCTTTAACATCTCTCAAAAGGACCTTTGAAGCAAAAACTATTTCACAGACGCTATATGCGAGTGAGGTCTGGGGACCTTTTGTCAATGAAGAGAAAATAGAGTACACACAAAATAGTTTTATGAGAAATGTTCTTAGTTTACCTAAAAACTGCCCCTCAGCTTTTATGATATTTGAAACAGGATTATGTCCCCTTGGCACTAGAATTAAAACTAGGATAGTTAAATAATGGAACAAGATAATGAATATGGATGATAACAGATTACCAAAATTATGTTAGTTAGATCATTTTGCTCAGTTGGCTGTTGGTTCTCAACCCAATACATGGTTTTCGGTAGTCAACTTATCTCTAAAAATACTGGGATTGGATAAGCTATGGTCAGCAAAGGCAATATGTAAAGTAAACAGCTATACAATGGAGGCTGAAAAGAGAATTAGAGATGTTATACTTCAAAAGGACCTATTGAAAATTCATGAGATAGACATATATGGATTATATTCAAGTATAAAAACTACTGGTAAGACTGAATTGTATCTCGTATACTGTGAAAATAAATGGCATATTATGCAATTTATATTGGAGATCTTGGGAATAATTCAGCCACAATTCAATAAAGGGAGAGATTATTCTGTAAGTGATATGATATAAAATGTAATTGCACAAATGTTTTATCCCCATCTTAATTCATAAATTATTAGAATGTGAGGAATTGAGGAATGAAAGAGTAAAATGGGTAGTGCTATTAATTGATATATGTCATTTGAATGATAAAGAGAATTGCATGAAACAATTATTAAGGCTGAGTAAAATTAAGGACATCTATGGACTGGCAATGTTTATATGCAGGGTAAAAAAAATGAACTGTCTTTTTAAAGTTTTATATTCTTAGTATAAGTGTGTACGCAATTAATGGTACTTTATTTATGTGATGTAATAAAATGTCTGTTTTTTTATACATCTTCTGTGAAATAATAAAATTGAATTGAATTGAACTGAACATTGTGTATACTACAGTATGTGGGCATACCATAGCAGCTTAAAAAGACCCAAGTCAAAACAAATGGTTGAGGTGCCTAAGGTGGCTTCATACAAATGAACAGGATTAAGTATACTCCTTCGGGAAGATGGCATAGTTTACTATTGACCATTAAATGAACCAAATGTCTTCTTACCTTTTAAGCGAAGCACCAAATGGTCAGAAATAAATAATTTTAACTTTATGACTAGCCTTCCATGACCTCATCCTGACCATCCACGATGGGTGTGCAAACAGCTGTGGTCAGAAAGGTCATCAATGCCTATATGCACAGATCATGAGTTTTCATGACTTAGCTTCATTCCAACCCTGTAATAATGTGTTTCCAGCCAGGAGCTAAACATGGGATCCAGCTGGATAGAAACAGGGAACAGAAGCATTGAATTTATGTAACCGCTTCCACTCCAGTAAGGACAGAAAAAGGAGAATAGCAAAGGGGCCACTGAACAACCAATGGAATAAAAATGATAAAATATGGAGACAGTGATTGGAGAACAGGGGAGAGGAGGGACCACTAGACTACCAGGGTTCAATGTTTTATTGCTTGGGATGGCGATTGGAAAACAGGGAGGGGGGAGGGACTATTAGACTACCAGGGCTAATTAATGTGAACATCGGGAATGGCGATCGGAGAACAAGGGACAGGGGAGAGACCACTGCAGCCCCCCCAAAATGGGAATTTTACTGTTTGAACAGTAAAGTTCAAATTATTATCAGTATAAATGGTTATTTACCATTCAAACAGTAATGTTCAAATAGTACACAACAAATCGAATGTCAATTACTTAGCAAGGGATGGTGGGCATGGATTTCAGTTAAAAATCACATATTTGCCATGTAGCCATGCTAATTTTAAGACAGACATGGCACTAAACATATCACTGCAACATAAATACAGTTGTTGTGTTGTCCTTATGGTTCAGTAGTTGTTTACAACAAAATTTTGGAAATTGTTAGAAAAACAAGATGGCCAAAATCACAAGCAGTATTTTCTCTGAGAAACCAACAGTAAAACAACCATTCAAAGGGTTTTTCATTGACCTGCCTGTTCTGCAGCTATCACAAAAGTCATTATAATTTAAAACTTGTAATATGTTTTGTCATCAGATCATCCGAAGGCACACCCTCGGCAAACACCCCACCATCCATGAGAATTACAGAGGAATGTTTCTCTCTGTGTGGTCTGTAGATTAGGGCAAAAGGTCTCTTGGTATCCTGTGGGAAAAATTTAATTTTTACCCTTTTTTACTACTTTATATCTCAAAAACCAGACAAGCTGCCATCACAAAACTTTCCAGACCTTGCGACACTGACAAAATGACAGGACATCTCAACTTTTGGGCTATTACATCAAAAAATGGTAAAGTTATTAAGGTGCAAAAACTAAGATTTAACATTGAAGTGCTGTATCAACCCTAACTATAGGGGCACTATCACACCTCTATAACATTCATTGCAAAAAACATTGTTAATGCATCAGTTAGGGTTGTTACTAAAGTGTCAAAAGTAGGGAAATGTGGCATTAAAATTTAACTCTAACACCCTACTCCCACCCTGCAGACACTGACAGGCGTCATGGGTTTGCTTTGGGATCATCAGTCCTAACACTCACCCCATTCTATAAGTAAATAAGCTGAGATAGGTACAGTATAGGAGAATGGGGTGAGCATTAGGGCTGACAACCCCAAGGCAGACTCCTGACACCTGTCAGTATCTGCAGGTTGGGGTGATGGTGGTGTTAGGGTTGGAAACCCTAACACCACAGTTCCCTGCTTTTGTCACTTTAGTAAAAACCCTATCTGATGCAATAGCGGAGTTTTTTTTGCATTGAATTTCCTTACTTTTTCAGAAAGTATAATCATATCTTTACCTCCATACATACATATATGCATGTAGCCATGGAAGCACAGGGCCCTCTACATCTTGCACTTCCATTCATAGGACAACAGTGACCAAATTTTCAGCATAGTCATCAATTACCCCACCTCATGTACCCCACTGTAGAAATAGTTCAGCTCCATGCCAAAACATGATTCTGCATAACTGCAATGCAATTCCATTACACAGGTGTGAAAACACATTTTGGGCAGGATTTGAAAAATGACAGCTGTGACATACATAAGGGTGGGTAATAAGAAGGCTATTTTGAAAATCTGGGGTCAAAATATTTAAAATTTCTGCAGTTACGAGTAAGCATACCAAAATTGCAATGAATGGTCATAACTCAGGCATATTTTTCATATTTTGACACCATATTTTGAACATAGTCATCTTATGACCCCCACCTCATAAACCCAATAGGTAACAATGTTCA
This sequence comes from Neoceratodus forsteri, assembly GCA_016271365.2. Lineage (NCBI taxonomy): Eukaryota > Metazoa > Chordata > Ceratodontiformes > Ceratodontidae > Neoceratodus > Neoceratodus forsteri. Next base: position 1,077,572,944 of record CM028129.1, on the reverse strand, counting down.
AATCCTTGCCAAAATGCCATTCTGTGCCACAGGTGCGAAAACACATTCTGGGCAGGATGTAAAAATGACAGGTGTACTGTTCATGAGGTAGTGTGAAAAAATGGCTGTGTTGAAAATTTGGAGTCAAAATATTAAAAATTACCAAGGTTATGCACATGCATAGAAACACTTCAACAACCACTCACAACTTGGCCATATTTAAGAATTTTTTCACCAGATTTTCAAAATAGGCTTTTGGGAACCCACTTCATGAACACTAGCACTGTCATTTCATTAATCAGTCCTGAAAGGTGGTTTTGTACAGCGACCACAAAATCACTTTTCGGGCCAGATTAATGAAATGACAGTTCATGAGGTGGGGTCCTAAAAAGCCCATGTTGAAAATTTGGCGAAAAAATACTTAAAGTTGCCAAAATTATGAACATAAGTTCAAAATGCCATTGAAATACATTGTACAGCACTTATCTTGATTGTTCAGTTTGCAGTTTGGCTTTGAAGAGTGCAGTCATGTCCCAGTCCACAGAAGATGATGGGGATGACCTCTGGAGGTATTGGGTAAGGGATGTGTGGGGTGGTTGTTGCTCAGTGAGAGGTCGGGTTTGGTAGGGGGATGGCAGGGGGATGATGAGGGACCATTTTCATATTTCAGGGACAAAAGAAAAGACATCGTTGGATGTTTTTCTTGTTTACAGAAAAAATTAAATACTTATATGGGGACACTGGGAGTGGGCACCCTAGTATCCCACACCACTGGGGGTGTCTTCCAGTTCTGACATGGGGACTGGGTCCCCCGATGTCAGTAATTAAATAATAAAAAGTAGAGATGGAACATCTGACACTGGGAGGGTGGGCATCCTGGTGAAGATTATAATAATACATGAAATAAAAAAATATTCATGAGAATTGGAGGTTGGGGGTGCCACTAAACACAAGGAGGGATGCCACTGCAATATAATAGTTGTGCACACTGTCATAGAGTGTCACAAGGAGCCTAAATTTATGCACAGACTCCTGGGGGTGCGCCAGTACACACCAGGGAAACAGTGGCTCACACTTGGCAGTGCAGCCGACAGCATACATTCCAGCTGCAGCTGCAAAGTCAAGAAAATCCCACTTTTCTCATACAGACAACACAACAGAAGAGGATCACTTGCTAACCTTGGCACCCCAGATTGTGGGTGCCCAGAAAAAGTGTTTCTGGCCACAATTGTGAAAAACAAACATCAGAATGTAGCTAAATGGGTCCCATTTAGTTAAGTTCTACTGTTTGTTTTTCCTATTATATTCATTTGTACATGTTTTCTTTATTTTGTATCTCTCATGGGAAAACAAGATGATGGACACAACAGAGCTATGTAAAAATACACTGGGCTCCCTGCAACACTATGTGACCCTATCTGTGAAAACAAAGTATCTCTCTTCGAAAAAAAGAGTATTTTTGTGTGGAATATCTAACTTTTCCTACAGGAAATAATGTGAACATTAAAAATGTAATACCTATTAAACAGGTTAATATGTTTTCACCAAACCTTTAAAAGGGGCATCTGTGAGGCCAAGGCATTCTACCCTGAGAAGTTTAGACCACATCTTAAAGCCATTTCTGAGATCCAGCTGTAAAACAAAATGGCAAAAAAAAACACATATATTTAGACATTTTTGACAGTCTGTATCTCAAAACCACACTAAAAATTTGGTATGTCAAGAAGCCTACCCCAAAGATTATGAATGCCAAATTTCATATAAATCCATTGAACAGTTTCAAAGTTACCTGACTTTAATATAGAAGTTTGCACTCAACCCTAACTATACTGGCTACTTTACCACTATAAGATACACATATATATATATATATATATATATATATATATATATATATATATATATATATATATATATATATATATATATATATATATATATATATATATATATATATATATATATATATATATATATATATATATATATATATATACACACATACATACACACACACACATATGCACAGTGTATATATATATATATATATATCTATATATATATATATATATATATATATGGCAGCACGGTAGTGCTACCATAGTTAGGGTTGAGGAGCCATTTACATGTTAAACCCAAAATTTTGCACCTTAATAACTTTGCAACCATTTGACAGATTTGCCTGAAATTTGGATTACATGATCAAGACCCATACGCCTTGGGATCTGCCAAGTTTTGTACTGGTCAGATATACAGCTGCGGAGTTATTAAGCATGATCTGCGCGTGCATTTACGATTTTTATGGAATTCTATGGTCGCGCCTAAAGGTCGCATGGTTTGTGTGACCAGTTCAAAATCTTCAGTGAACGTGCAGCCAGGGTCCCCAATGTGCCTTTTGAAGATTTCGTGAAAAATATTAAACGGTTCAAAAGTTATTCAAAAAACAATTTCCCATTATAAGTCAATGGGAAAAGTTAACAAAAAAGTTTGACAGTGTCGCAAATGCACTTTTTACTGCCTCAAATGGCCCTTTTGCTGTCGCAAATCTGCCATTTTGTTTTCAGTTAGTGATTAGAAAAATGCTTGGCATTTAAAATTGGGACCCTCTAGCAACCTAATTCTTTTTGTATTCACCTAGTCAGGCCCTGAGGATGCTAGTCATGTATTTATTTTGGGGTAAAACACCCCAGAAATATGTTTTTCAAATTTCTGGAAAAAGTACTTTCGCAAAGTAGTGTCGCACTCACGAAAGCGTCGCAAATATTTGTGAAAGCTTTTGCAAATTGCGACAGTACTTTTCTAGGCTGTGGGAAAATGACAGCAATTCTTTGGCACCCTGCTGCAAAAGAACAGTTTTGTGCTTTGGCCTGAAATTTGAAGGGAACGCAGCCAACATCTCACAGATGTGTCTTTCAGTGTTGCTTTGCAAAAGTATTACACAGCGGAAAAGTTACGGCACACTCCAAAGTTGATGCTTTTTCCCATAGGATAACATTACAGCATCCGACGCATTGCAGCAATCCTTTGGCGCCCTGCTGCAATATAACGGCTTGGTCTTTTGGGCTGAAATTTGGAGGGAGGACAGCCAACATCCCATAGATGTGCCTTTTAGTGGTTTGGTGAAAAAAATATTACAGGGAGCCAAAGTTATGGCACTACAAACTTCTCTTTTTTTTCCCATAGGATAACATTATGTCGTTCGCCACGTCTTTCAGGGCCCGTATCTCAGAAATGGTGCGAGATATGGACTTTTCATCAAAAAAATGCTTAGCCCAAGTACAAAACTAGACAGGAAAGTCATAAATCATATGACTTTTACATTTTTTTTCTCTGTCATACGGTTCCTGAGATATAAGCTATTTAGTATTCCAACTCATTTTCTGCTCCGAGACCCATTATTATGCATACATTCTTTATATTCACCATCTTTCTCTATGCAGCTTTTGGGAAAAAACAGTCTGTGCTCTTACATTACTGTTACTGTTGCCCTTTACGCTTGCAGTTCCGTTCTCATTTCACTTATTGTTCACGTCTACGCCACCATGTGCGTTATCCTTTGCATTTTCATTATCGCTTGTGTTTCTGTTATTTTTTGCCGTTTGTGTCTACAGTACTGTTTCTGTTTTACTTTGCGTCACCATGCCCATTGACATTTCCATTTGTGGGCACCATGTTACTATGTGACAAGACATCACATGGCAGACCGTTCCCGTCTATGCTACCATGTGCGTTACCCTTTCTGTTCTCATTCGCGCTTGCATTACCATGTGCAGCACTGTTAGCGCTTCTGTTTTCGTTGCTGTTCCTGTTACTATCGGGCCCCGCTCTCCCACCACTACTGCATTACATTCACTATTTCTCGTTATCATTCTCAAAAAGAAGGAAATTAGAGGGCAAAAACTCTGTTTAATGCATCAGTTAGAGTTGTTCCACGGCAGCAAAGGTAGAAATTCAATTGGTAGGGTTGAAACCCTTGAACCCCCAGCCTACCCCAACCGGCATTAGGGTGCGCATTGGGGGTGTTCGGTCCTAACTCTCACCCCATTCTCCTATACTTCTGCTGCTTTACACATGTGATGGGGTGAGAGTTAGGGCCAATGACCCCACTGCGCACCCCAATGCCAGTTGGGGGTGACCTGGAGGGTACAAGAGGGGTTTTCAACCCTAACACTGAATTTCCTCACTTTCGTCGCTATGGAACAACCCTAACTGATGCATAAAATGGATTGCTCTTATTATATATATATATATATATATATATATATATATATATATATATATACACATATATATATATAGCTGTGTGGACATTATTTATGAGACAAAGTGTGACATTCATACACTCAAAAAAAGTTTGATACTTTACCATGACTCAACCTTAATTTTAATGTCTATATGTGGTAGTTGCATAATGCAAAATAATGCAAAATATAAAGAAAGTTCTGTATTTCTAAGTTTGGAAAAATGGCACAGTTAGTTATGACATGGAAACTACTTTTGTAGGTAACTTGGTGTCCATTATGCATTATTTTCCATTTCTAGTAATACATTACATTTTCAGATTCAGTGTCTCTGTCTTCCATTTAGGTGTATTAGTTTACAACATTTAATGATTTTATATTCTTCCATACCCATGTGCCACTGTCTATCCTCTGAAGTAGACAGCACTAAAAATACAAAAAAGAGGTTACCAAAGTTTCATTACTTCATGCTTATCCTGTTTATGCCCAGTTTACATGCCTTTCACAGTTAAGCTAGACATTAAGCAGAAAGATTAACATGAACAAATCACTTGGTTTATTAAGAAACCACATCTGTCACATACTACTACTGTGGGTAACGCGGACACTGCAGCAGAAATGCAACATATGAAATACAAGGTACAACTTTTATCAGTGGTTTATTAACAACCAAACAGCCAAAACACATTGATAAGTAACATGCCACATCAGGGGTCATTTTGACATCACTGTACCTTCACGGAGCCAGACCAAGGGCAGGCCCAACCCCACAATCACAGTGGCCTACCCTGGGCTATATTCTTTTTATTTTCAAACAGTTCCAACATGTTATGCCACCAATTGATGTCTAATTTAAAAGCAGTCTTATTATAAATAAATCTGCAAAATGTTTTTGCCAGATGAATCCAAAATAATGATGTTGTCCTGCAGGCACTGGTACACCCAGGCAATTACCAGATTATTACACATGGTATCCCCCCATGCCATGAACAGCCATTTTGAGGTAGGCCCATGTGCTTTATTTTCAAACACTTCCAACAGCCATTTGGAGGCATGCCCAAGTGCTATATTTTTTTATTTTCAAGCAGTTCCTGCATATTGTGCCACCACTTGATGTATAATTTAGAAGTAGTCTTGCACTTTCCAAAAATGACAAGCATTTCATCATCTCTCATAAAGTGCAATAAATCCTGTCTGACAAGATTAAATATAAGAATATTTTGAAATTTCACAAGAAATTAAAGAGTGGTGGTTGGTATTTAACCATATAACTTTCATCATTAATCTTTTGATGTAACATACAGTGTGGGTATGCATTTTAAAGCTCTAACTCTCCCCTATTCATTGAGACCACAACTGAATGTATATTTCTCTTACTATCAAAGTAATGGCTCAGGAATCTGTATTAAGCACATGGAGCTGAAAATCTCAAAATGTGTCAAGGTGTCAGTACAAAATTGATGCAAACTACCATTTTGCCCCAGTGTTCATGTGATCAACAGACAGAACATGAATTTGGGTATATCTGCTACATTAAACAACCATCAGCATTTATTTAGCTCTCATATGACACCCCAGCCTCCATCTATACCTGGTCTATAACAATCTAAATAAGATTGATGTTTATGTGGTTTCTATTGCTCAGGTGAACTACTCTTTTGCTTACCCTCAAGATGCCTATACTATGTTGTCATTCAATACTTTTGGGTAACAATTCTTAAGCACTGTCAATATTCTCTTTAAGTATATACAATTGATTTAGTTTATTTATTCATCTACATACAGCAAAGAGTCTGAGACGCTAGCTCTGCATTAATCATTGTCACAGAGAATGCCCATAAAAAAAGATAATTTCAAAAATGTTTGCTTATCTGAGCTTTTTACTCAATGTGGAATGCACACCAAAATTACATGTCGTAGGTATTAATATTTTTAATGTCTCTTTATATGCAGCCATAATGTTGTCCTACCCCTCTTCAACATCCCCTTTGCACATACCATCATTACAATTGCAATGCTATTTGTCAGAAATGGATTGTAATAATGATTGCTTATGCTTACATTGTAAGCATTTTATGCTGCCTATCTAAATGTATGGTTAGCATAGTTATCTGTAAATGACTGCAAATGGCAGGACAGAATCATATTTATTTGTTACACCTGCAGCCCTGGCCACTCTACTGCTCCTTCTTTGGGCATTGCCTGACTCAAACTCTGAACATGGACACTAGAGCTGTGCAAAAAAGCTTCCAACGGCAGAATTTGCATGACAATTGGAATATCACTTCTGCAAAAGTTTAAAATTATTTTGGCAACTTTCACAAAAATTCTGTCTTACAATGGCAGAATAAATCTATGAACTGTGGATTAATGTATTAAACTGTGGAATTAAATTCCGTAAAACTGATCACTGTCAATGGTCAGTTCTGCAGAATTTATTTCTGTAGTTTAATATATTAATCTGCAATTCATACATTCATTATACAGTTCAGTGAGTCCAGTATTAATACATTATTTTTGAAGTCACTTCATATGCAATCATAATGTCATCCCTTTGATACCCCCATCAACACCATCATTAAAATCGCAATGCCATTTGACATAAACTCTGTCTTTTTATAATAGGTATTTCACTGCTGTGCTTGCCTGCAATGTGAAATTCTTTGGAGTTCTGTTCTGTCTAAATCAGAAAATTCTGCACAGCTCTAGTAGCCACTCTTTATGAATTTAACTGAGTTTTACTTTTTTCACTCTTCCATTTTACTCCACTCATGCTTCAGTATTGTTCTTTAAAAATGCAGTTAAATAACGAGAGTAAAACAAAGCTAAATAAAGCTAAAATAATGCTGTAAAATGCTTTAGAAGCACTGGTTAGGGTCACATACAATCCAAGCCCAGTACCTCAAATTCTCTGTTACAAACACTCCATTACACATGACTGTGTGTAACAGGGCATTGCACTGCTCTCACACACAGCGTCATTTGAAAATTCTGCACAGCACTAGTTGCCGTTCTGTGTGAGTTAGCATTCAGCCCCCCCACCCACATTTCCATCAGCAAAGCTGAGAACATAACTGTAATCTGGTGTAAGGCCAATGCACTCCATGTTTCTGCTCCAGTGGACACCTTTATCTCAGCTGTCTTGACCTACAAAGCTTGTCAATCAAACATGGTGGGCCCATAGTTCTTCTTGCAACATGAACACAAAGTTGAGCTTCGTGGAAAACAAGCCACTAATAAGTATCATGTTTGCCTCAAATAGACAACCACATGTACCTGTATGAATGATACTGGGTAATTAAGTAAACAGATGTATGGAGCTCTAGCCATGATCGGTCATCTTGGTTTGAGGCTCCATAGCACCCCCAAGTACCATCCTTTAAGTACTGAACCCAGTACCAGGGTAGTCACAACATATGCATCTACTTTATCTGCTGGTCTACAAGCTTCTGTCATCACTGGATGTTAACAAAGCAGCAGGACCGAATGATCTCCAACCCAAATTGTTGAAGGCACTAGCTAAGTAACTGGCTCCATAATTATAGCTATTGGTAACAAATCTATATCCAAGGGTGCATTGCCACCAGACTGAAAAAGGGCAGTAGTGATCCCAATATTCAAGAAAGGCAATACATCTATGCCAGATAATTATAGGCCAATTAGCCTTGAAACTAATAAGAAATGAAATATCTGATGAACTAACCACACGAGGACTAGCCGCCAATAAAACCCAACATGGTTATGTTAAGAACAGAAGCTGTAAGACAAATCTGATTAGCCTCTATGATTTATTAGCTGTAATCTGAATAGTAATGAAGCTTCAGATGTAATCTTTTTCGACTTCAGAAAAGCTTTTGATACACTGCTACACAGGATGATTTTATCCAGACTGACCAGCATGGGCACTCATAAGACTATTGTTAGGTGGTTACACAGATGGCTGATAGAAAACAGCAAGTAAGAATAAATGGCTGTTTACCATATATGGGGAATGAAACTAGCGAAGTCCTACAGGACTCAGTTCTGGGACACTTATTATTTAACATTTACATTCATAACCTTAAGATCCACAGTGAAAATAGATTAATTAAAGTTTGCAGATGATACTAAATGAGGTAGGTTAGTTAATTCTGAAACTAACAGGTCCATTTTGAAAAATGTTCTCCTCTGTATTTGTGAATGGGCCTGCAGGAATCAAATGCAATTCAATGTAACTAAGTATGGTAACGCATTTTTGAAAAACTAATTCCAAGCAAGACTGTTGTATTAATCGTATTAAGTTACTGGCAGTTGACATAATGAAAGATCTAGGAGTATCAATCGGCTCCAATTTTAAGAGTAGTACCCATTGTAATCTGGTGTGTAGCCAAACCAACCATCTCACAAATTGTGTTAGGAGATCCTTCTCAGTAAATCTGAAACAGTACTCAAGCCATTATACAAATGTAGCACTATAATTATCTGTTATTATGCCTGTCTTCACTTCATATTTAAAAAATCTCCTGAAAGCGGTTTACTCATTTTTTTAAAATTTGCATATTTACATACAACTGTAACAACTTCTTTTATGTGTTCAAAACAGTACTGGGGCTTTTTTTTCTTGTAGTACTATCATTATATGAAACAATAAAAATTTCATTTATGACTTTTAAGTTGATTTATTACCTGCACTGTGCTGAAAAACACAGTTCATAGTCTGTGTGTCAGGGAAAAACTATTCACCTTTAGGGATAAACAGGAAGGAGATGAAAACTGTAGTGAAAGATAAGAGTTAAATTGTATTTCCTGACATGGAGCATGGAACCTGTGGGCAAATAATTTCAGCTAGTAATGTATCAGAACTGTAATTTGCATCTGAACTTAAGGTACAGGTCTCAAAACATCAAGCACAGTTTATGCAACAAAAATGGACATTTTTTTGCTGAACTAGGTATACAGTAATCTATCAGTAGCACTGATATGCTACAAAGCAAAGCATAGACTTCCTCTTCCCTATAACAAGGTTAGAAACAGAGTAACTATGTTATGTGATGTTATACACATTCTTAGAGACCACTGAGATGCAATCAGCCACAGGGTACAGAAACTCACTCCAGCCCTGGCTAAAGTTGTCTATTCCCTTCCCAAATGTGTGTGTGTGTGTGTGTGTGTGTGTGTGTGTGTGTGTGTGTGTGTGAATGTGTGTGTTTTAACTTACAATAACTGGTTATCTACTGTACATAAAAGCAGTTTTCAAGGAATTTAGCAGTTTTATGTTCCCTGCTGTTGTGAGTTTTACTTTTTTGCACTCTTCCATTTTATTTCATGCATGATTCAGTATTGTCCTTTAAAGTGAACATCCCCCTCAGCCTTTTTTCCTTTTTACTTGTGTAGTCTGCAGGAATGAACAATGATTACCTGGAAAAGATAGTGGCAGCACAACTCACTGAATACCTCAACAAATACCAACTATTATGCCCTAACCAGCATGACTTCAGACAGAACCATAGTACCACCACTGCTCTGTTGCAGTATACAAACTACACGCACAAGGCACTGGAAGAAGGCAAATTGGTGGGGTCAGTGTTGATTGACCTCACCAAAACCTTCGACACTGTTAACCATTCCCTTCTCCTGGCACAGTGGATAACCTGGGTGTGGCGGCCAATACTGCATGCTGGTTCCAGGACTACCAGACTCATAGAAACCAATGTGTCAAAGTTGGGAAAACAGTGTCTAGCTCCAGAGAAGTATCATTAGGGTTCCCCCAGGGGTCAATACTGGGGCCCCTACTTTTCAGCCTTTTTTAAACAATCTTCCTAAAGCATGTTGTGCTAAACTTATCCTATAAGCTGATGATGCCTTATTCTCAACAGCAATACATCTCATGACACCCTCCAATCTAAATTACAGAACTCTTTCAACAAACTAGAGGACTGGTTCTGCAAGCATAAACTTCTGATAAATTATAAAAAGGCCAAGGCCATGCTTATATCCAGTCCCCAGCACAAAAAGAAGCTCCCCATCCCTTGTCATCTCCAACACAGTCAGCGAACCTTTGGAACAAGTGCACTTGTTCAGGTACACGGAGGTCAGCCTAGATGACACCCTCACCTTCACCCAACACATCAACTCAGTGGTCAAGGTGGTAAACACCAAGTTGGGTGTCCTCTATAGACACAAGAAATATTTCATCCCTGAAGCCCTCCACCTCTCAGTCTCCAACTCTGTCCTATCAACCACTGATTATGGCCCGGTGGTCTGTGGAGTGGCAAGGCATATGGCACTAAAAAGGGTTCATATTGCTCTCAATAAAGCCTACAGTCTCACCCTGGCTGCAGATCATCATGTGCACACTTGCTATCTGTATCAATGGACTAATTGGCTGCCTCTAAAGAACAGGATCAAGTTCCAAACCTGTCTCCTCGGTAAGAAGGCATTATTGGGCAACCCCCTCCCCCATGTATCCAACATCCTCTTGCCGATTGCTATCCTCTATGATACCAGAGGTAGGATGAGGGGGTCCCTATCAACATCTTTCTGTCATACTGCACTTGGACAATTCACCTTCATCTATAGGGCCCCTCAGTGGCTTAACAAAATCCCTGTGACCTTTCAAATCTCCAAATGCCTATCACACTTCAAAACTGGGCTAATGAAACACCTTAAATCAATCACAGAGTGTGACTGCCTCTGAAGGCTGGTCCTTCCTCCTCCTTAGCCTCGCTAGTTGCTCTTACGGCTGCCCTGCTGTACCCCACTCCTCTGTACAGCTAGTGTCTGCTCTCAGTAGTGGCCAGTCTTCCCCTCCTTTGTTACTCTCCCCCTCCATTAGGCTACACCCAGCCCCCTGAACTGACACTAGGCATCCACTCTATTTCCTAACACCCCCCAGTCCCTCCTGCCCCCCACCTCTTCTGACATACCTAGGGCCAGCCCCACCCCATGTGACTTTTAGCATGCCACCCCTACTGTTCCCCCTGCGTACCTCTCTTCATCATAACCCCATCTGTGCACAACTTCCCTCCTCATTTCCCCTGTATGACCATGTAATCAAGCACTCTTCCCCTCTGGTGCCACCTTCCCCTTTTCCACCTCCTCCCTGGCACCCCCAGACACTATTTTGCCCTCCTATTTTTGACAAAGCCCCACACAAGGCTGCTTACCCTTCTTAAGTCTCCTGTCAACTCAAGAAGGGGTCCTCCCCTGCTTTCCCCATGTAGCTCATGACTGCTTTTCTATATCCTTTACTGATGCTGTACTAATTCCATGGTACTAGTGATAACACTGTAATGTTGTAACCTATATATGTTCTATACCCAGGGGCGGACTGGCAGGGGTGCTTGGGATGCTATTTGCATCCTGGCCTGCCCCTGGCCTTTCAGCATGTGGCCTGTGTGTGCTGCCTTGCTTTTCTTTTTCTTTCTTTTTTTTCTATGCTTCAATCAATCAATCAATCAATCAATCAATCAAAACTTTATTTGTAAGAAGCGCCTTTCCAAAACCAAGGTGAGTTAACAATAAATAAATCAAATGCATAATATTAAGACAGCATCCAAAATCAGTTAATAAAATGTACTTAAAAATCCGGTTACGCCAGGGTAAATAAATATGTTTTCAATGCTAACTTAAAGCTTTGAACGGTCAGGCAATCTTGCACCCGATGAGGTAGAGAATTCCACAGAGTTGGGGCCACAAAACTAAATGATCTGGCCCCAGATGTCTTTAAGCAAACTCTGGGAATCTCTAGCAATCCCTGATCAGTGGATCGGAGAGGACCTTAACACCAGTTGCCATTGCCATGATTGCCAGACTCAAGTTTTTTTTTTCTGGGGGGGTCTGTCACAGACATCAGGGCCAGAACAGAAGTCCAAAAATAGATCAAAGGCCCCACACCCACCAATGCTGCACTGAGCCGATTAACTATTCAGTTGCTTCAATTCCCAGCCCCAGCCACAATGCAGCCAATAACATCAGCTGTGGGGTGGGAAGTGCTAGCTGCACATGTTGTTTCAATGTCCCATCATGCCAGGATCTGGATGAAGGGGAAGATGTTATTTCAATTGGCACAGAGTGCCATTTTTTTGGCAGAGATGGAGAGAGGAAGTCCGGGTCAAGTGTTTGTGCTCATTATCACTACACCGCAGTCTGCACCTGGAGTCAGTGAAAGTGTGTTGGCCGTGGTTTCTTTCTGTGATCATTACTTGGTGCTAATTGTTATTGAAGGGGTCGTGGGCTGCACCAGTCAACCATCCATCGATGTCGGCAAATATTAAATAATTTTTCATCAAGTATGCGGATGGGTGGGTCAGGGGAGTGTGTCCATCAGTACACTGAGTTGCTGGCATTCTTAATACAAGACCATCATTCGTCGAGAAGTACTGGAGTGTGCTGAGTCTGTGCATGCCTGCCCTGATGTAAGTAAAGTAAATGAATTTATTTTGAAATGTGTATTTATTTTATTCCTCTAATGACCTTGCCTTAAAGGCTTTTCCAGTTCTGATGTTGATTGTCTGGTCATGGTGGTGATATGATGGGACCACACAGGTCAGCCAGGAGTCAAAATGGTACTAGCTGAGGTGCTATGGAATGGGCGCCTGGAGGGGCAATTATATGAAATGGGGAAAAATGCCACCAGCTGGACTGTGGCCCAGTCCTACTGGACTCCATAAGAGTGAGTGTAAATTAACTTTAATTTAGTATTCATTATGCCCCAGTCCTTGCCTCTACTGTATCTTCCTCCTACTGTTCGACCTCCATGATTGGAGAGGGGATGTGGCTTGGTGGGAATCAGTCCAGTAGTCCAACTTGGAGATGGGTAATCTATGCGTTGAGGCCTGGGGGCAGGAGGAAAAATCACTGCTGGCAGGCAGGAGTCAGGACTCAAGAGCCGATGGGGCTAGGGCCTGGGGGTCTGTCAGGGGATGACATGCGAGCTGTGGGACCAGGCAGGCAGGGTTCCCTAGATCATCTACAAACACTATTACTGCGTGCCTGCAAATACGACCGATACTGCTCCGTGTCAGAGATGGCTAATCTCCACGTAAGTAACAAATCTCAGCAAAATACGGTGTGCTAATGAAGAGCAAGGCAAAGAAGTTTGAAGACTGAGAGGAGTTGAGGCGCTAGGGTTACTGATTACCTGGAAACTGCTTTTTTGTGGCAATAAGTAAAAAAACACACTGGTGTTTATTATTCAAACTTCTTTGCCTTGCTCTTCATTTGCGCACCGTGTTTTGCTGAGTTTTGTTTCCTAGATCATCACAATTTATTGGTAGGCTGCCTGTGGAATATACTGTTAATTCTTCTGTTCTGTGGGTGTGTATTATGAAAGTGTCAGGTGAATAGATCAAGGACTTTGCAAAGGCAGTGTGCATGAGCAGCTTTATGTTGCAGCACCAATGTTGGGGCTTGGTTTAAACATAATTATACTCTGTGTGTGCTGGCATGAGCAACAAGCCATTGAAATTTTCCAGAATCCAGCATGTCAGTCCACCCAGCTACAAAAATGGACAGGAATCCAGGTGTTACATGTCAGCTGGGCTACCCTAGGTAAATAAACTATCTTTTTGCTAAAGGATATAGCAGTTTTGTTTTAGCTTTCCCCCATCCCAACTCACGTCTTATAGAAACAAAAAATGGTCACATTATATCAAAATACAAAATAAAATGCATCAGTGCTCATAAATAGAGACCCTGCTTTGGTGGTGTGGGGGTGCAGGGACCGGACGTTATCTGAAGGATGATCAACTGGCACAGAGGTTTTGCACAGGAGCCCAAGTCGGCATGTCAGTCACGCAGTATGCAAGTGGAGGTTGTGGGAATAAACCCAGGTTTTCTGTATGTACCAAGTTTCACTCATAGCTCATTATTCAATCTTCAGCCATACTGCCAGCCCTGATTTAATACTATATTGTAGAGTTGTCTCATGGACAAACAAGCATTAAAATCAATCAATCAATCAATTCTTTATTTTACCAGGCAGAATACCATTGAGGTAGACTTATTTACCTCAATAGTTTTCTGCCTGGTAAAATACAGAATTGATTGATTGATTTTAATTGATTGATTTTAATGCTTGTTTTGTACTTGGGACCCAACTGTGCAGTATATTAAACCAAGAGTGGCAGTATAGCTGAGAAGTAGGAGTAATGAGCTTGGCACAGATAATGTTCACAGTCTGAGTCTCTGCACCCCCCAAGCAGGGTCTATATTTATGACCACTGATTCATTTTATTTTAGATGTCATGTGAGTGTACAATGTCTTTAACACATATGTAATTGTACTGTCAACTGCAAATTGGGTATTACGTATGCATTCTAAATGCAACACCATTGTAAAGGAGTATCAGCTCAATGGGATTTCCTTTTCAAGGGTTCACAGTATTGAGTGATTACCACATTAGGATCCAATATTCAGGTGGGGCATTATGCGCATATGACTTCTGAGTCAGGCAGCAAGACTTCTATATGTGTGTGAGCCAGTGCCAAGGAAATCAGTTATGTTGACCTCTCTTCTCTTTTGAGCACCAGCACACATCCTTTAGCAGCTGGGTCCAGCAGGTGATCACTGGACATCTTGGTCAGAAAATAGTAAGTGGGGCCACTTTTGATGATCAGGATGAAAGGGGGAGCTAAACAAAATGATACAGGAAGTACAGAGGTAAGAAAAGAAATGGCAAAAGGGTGTGGAGGTTGTTATTAAAACAGTACTGAGAGGAAGGATCTGGTGGGTCTGTAGCGGGGGGGAAGAGATGTATATATCTAAAGAGAAACAGAAGGAGAAAGTGCCAGGATTCATGGATACTGATGGGTCTGTGGTGGGGGAAGAGATCTATATATCTAGAGAGAGGGAGGAAATGCACACGTTCATGGATACTGATTATGTGCTTCAAGCAAATATGGGATGCATTCAGCATCCAGTCATGCCATTCCCTGTATTCTCTCCTCCATTAGCAATATAGAAGCATAACTCTTGATATGCAGACATAGAAATGGGTTGAGTGCCCACGCAATTAGGAATCAGAATTATTAAATTTTTAGGATGCATGCTTGCCTTAGTTGCAATCCTATGTTATCAGGCCCACTGTTCAAGAAGCTCTGCGGCAATGGGAGTAACAGTATAATAGCACAGGTCTTCTGAGTTCTGCATTTTATACTGCTCGTAATGCACACATTTATATTCTCCTGTTGCCAGTTAGTTTTCATTACATTTTGCAACTTTGGTTAAAATGAGAAGAGATGTCTAACATAGATGTAATTTTTTTACTGCATCAAGTTCAAGCCTTTTACTTGAGGCACTTAACTAATCATGCAAAACATTACATCAGTAAGCATAGAACGCACTTAGAGATATGTTTATATATAGAATAAAGTATGGGCCGGGGTGTCAGGGATTAAAATTAAGTTTTGCAGCCACTAGCCAGCAGGACTACTGACTGGGAAAATCCACTAGCCTCACAGACTTTTCCACTGGCTCAGCTGATGTGCTTATTGGGGCAGCATAGCAGTGGTAAGGCACTAAGCTGCAGATCTGGAGACCTGGGTTTGAATCCCACAGCCACCTAGGTGCATACTGTGTGATCCTGAGCAAGTCATTTAACTTCCTTGTGCTCCCAGGTTGCATCTGGAAACAAGCTTCAGCTTAATGTGCTACTCCTGGTTAAACAATGTTTCCTTCCCTTACTGAAATGTAACCTTGTCCAGTACAAGCCTGAAGGGTTAGTTAAAGGATCTACCAGCATTTGGCTGCTCATTGGCTGGTGCTAATTTTGGCCCCTGGGGTAAGTAATGAGAAGTTTACACACACCCTTGCGGTTAGATGCTATGTAGCATCTATTCTCTCAGGTGTGTGTAAACTTCAAGACGCTTTTCAGCCTCAAAAATTATATATTTTGTTGGCAACATTTAATAACAGCAATTCCGATGTCTTCAGCTGTAAGGTAAAGAAGATGGGAGCAGCACCACATCATTTGACCTGATTGATGTGACTCCATGGTGTAACTCCATGCTGTGGAGTATGGACACCAAGCTGGTCAAATGATGCGGCGCTGCTCTGGACTCCTTTATCTTATAGCCAAAGACATTGGAGTTGATGTCATTAAATGTTGGTAACAAAATATATCGTTTTTGAGGCTGAAAAGCCTCTCTGGGTTTCTGATTTGGGGACTGGGGTTGTTGGGAGGAGTAGAACACAGGCATGTGCAGTGTTCTGGCACCCACTCTAACGATCATGCACAACACTGCTGGGGCAAGGTAACAGTGTTGTATGTGGTGATTATTGCATGTGTAATTTTTTTTCCCCCACTCTTCCCAGACAGACACTCAAAGTCTATCCTTTTAAAGTTTTTTTTATTCAGCAATTCTGTAAACAGACTTAAAACCACATGCTTCTTAGAACAGTGATGGCATGGTATACCAAAAATTGGGTTTGTCTACCAGTTTTCAAGATAGAATACCTAATCTTTGGTAATGGTATTCCATGTTGAACACCACTTTTTAAAATTAATTTCCAGTCCTGATAGGAATGATCTCTTTAAGCTGAGTGGCAACCATAACAAGAAGGGTCACAGCTGGGTTGGGGGGAGGGCTGGTTTTAAGAAGGAGGCCAGTAAACACGTCTTCAATTTCAAGGAGAGGGCGGTGGTAACTTGGAGTGCCACTGCTGAAAGTAAGATGTCTCATTGAAGACAGTGGGCAGCTTCATGAGAGGCTTGTACAGGCATAGAGGGAAGCAGTATATTAAGTAGTCTGCATTGCATTGCATGTTGCGATGCAATCCCGCTGCTCAGACGAATCGATCTTCACAATGAATCGAAAAGAAATGCAATCCATTTTACAGTGACTTGTTGGTTTGTATGCTAACTCTGCTACCTCTCTGCCTCTCCCAGTCATAAAAGCCATCAAAAATGTGCGTTCACTTTCCCTCTTTGTGTCTCTGCTGTAGCTCTGCCCAAGTAAAGTATTGTCTGGCTGCATCCTGTGCTTCGATAATTATGTTTCATGTAGGAAGGTGTCTGACAGTTCAGGTGAAGGTGGCCTGTCCTCCTTGTGTAGCACCCTGGCCTGTGACCCAACCAATCCGCCCCTGTCTATACCTGCTTGACGTAATATGTCTGTTGTCTATAAACCTGACGTGGAACCTTTGTAAAAGAGCTTGTGCTCAAAGGTCTTCTCCAAATCCTTAAATAAATAAATAAATAAAGCAAATATTGCACCCTGCTAATGTCTTCATAATTTTAAATATGAATGAAGTTACTTTAATTCTGGTGTGAAAACCCGGGGGTAGGATTCACAAAAAATCGCAAAGCACAGTGCAAAAGTTTGCATTGCATGTTGTGGTTGTGCAGGTGTGAAATATTGTTATTCGCAGTCAGATAGTGAACCACGCTATCTGGCTGTGAATAGGGCCAGGATGGGACAGTGCTAACCCAAGAAAACCACCACTAACCCCACTAGCACTGTTAAACCAGCCAGACAGGAGAATGGCTTCACAATGAATAGTGCAGGTGCACTATTTGTTATTCACTAAAGCAGCCATGCAAATGAGTCCATTGGGCATGCAAGGTAGTAGGTGTCTATTTGCATGTTCATGACATGCAGCCACAGTCCATGATGTCCAGTGCCCCATCCTTGCCAAGCACCATCTCTTTAAAAATAAAAACTATGTTTTCCATGGTGGTCATGTGGTTCCTCCCTTGTCCCAATCTCTGATTACCCTGCTGATCATAGATAAGGAGGGTGTACCTAGTATTCTAGTACTGTAATCCTTCCCTGTCATGATTGCCGATTGCCCTCTTGGGCAGAAAAATAAGATTTATGTGGTGGTCCAGTGGTCTTTTCCCATCCCCGATCGCTGATTGCTGCTACAGTATATAGTGGTAAAAAACACAAGTAGGTCCTGGTGGTAGTGGTTCCCCCCAAAGGTCATCAATCACTGGACCAGTATCCTAGATAACTATGCCCTGCTGGCTAGCAGTCCCACCTCCCACCTGACAACTCGCCCAACAGTGGCTACATATATCCTGTAACCCCCCCAACCCTAGCCCCTGTATTGTCAATAGATCGATGTCCCTGGTGGTCTAGTGAACCCCCCTACCTATCCCCAATCTGCAATACATAGTGTAACAGCTATTCCCTGGTGGTCCACTCACCCACCACCCAGGAGGGTAGTACACCACCCCACCCCACCCCCATCTCAAACCCTTGCCAGTGACCAGCACAGCCCTCCTCTCACCACCCTGACTGGCCACCAACTCAGCTGTGAATGAGTGTGTGCTGTAAACAGTATGTGTTCATGACATTAAGCTGTTTGGACCAAAACAGTGGCATGAATAAGGAGGCTAAGTGGTATGTGAGCTGGTGATCCCCATAGTTGAAAACCTAATGACATAAAACCTGTAAAACAGACCCATAGCAACTAAGTTACCCTATTTTTTTAACTAAGACTCATTTTTAAATCTTTCACCAGAAAGCAAGTATGGTTTGATTTGTACCCCAAAAAATAACTCACTGAAGTCAGTTACAAACATGTGTAACTGAACATTGTGGCTTAAAACTTCTCCCACCCCCCACCACCAATTTTCCTGTGTTTCCCTAGTTTTAAAATCATTGTTTTTAAACATTCTTTTTACATCACAGAGACTAAAATCATATGGGGAATCAAGATATAGCAGACGTTTATAGGAAGCTTACTTGCAATTGGGTCTTTTTGGAAAAACAGTAATACATCCTATGTTGTAAACAATGGTGGTGCAATGCTGTAAAGAATGGTGGTGCAAAGATAAAGTTGGGAGAGTAGATACCTTCTCAACCACCTTTCTGGCTATTAACTTAAACCTTACAGAATATTGATTATACATGAGAACAGTACCAAATAGTAGTCAGTATACTACAGTTAGTTATACAAGCAGAATAGTAATACGATAATTTGAGCTGGCACTATAGCCTAGAGGTTAGAGTAATGAGCTGTGAATGAGCTTGGTACATCCAACAGACTTGGGTTTGATTCCCACAACCCTCCACTTACGTAATGTGTGACTCTGAGCAAGTCACATAACCACCCTAGAGATCCCAGGTCACTCCTGAAAACAGGCACTTGTGCCTAGTGGGCCTTACCCAGTTACCAAAGAATAAAATAAATAATTACATTCAGTTCATCTCCAGGGCACCAAACCTCATGAGAATTTGGTGAGGCTTTGTGTATAGGCTGCTCAACAACTTCAGTGCTATAATCAGCATGACACAGGTTGAATAATGTCATAAGTGGTAACATCATCACTTGGGTGCCTTGGGGTTGGGCTTTAAAAATGTAAAGCAATGAAGCAATTTTTCACTCACCTCCTTGAATTCTAAACAACAGCATGCACGGTAAGCAGCTCAGAAGGGAGACTCAGAGGAGAGTTTGTAACAATTGATAAAAGACTTCAAGAAATGTTTTGCTTGTAATAAAAAATGATTAGGCAGTGTAACAGCTGTATAAACTATGCTAAAAAGCAATTAGGTGTTATACAATGTTCAAAGTTAAAAATTAAGATATGCTGAAAGCTAAATATGCTGCAAATATTTTTTTTTTATTATTTGGTATGAAACAAATGTTTTAAATGAATGAATTAAAAAAGTATTGTTTTAAACAGGTCCAGCCAATATGAAAGTATCTTGAATGTATTGACTATTAGTTTAAAAAGAAGGAGCATTGAGGTAAAAAACAGATCATTTGTCATAATCACTTTTCTGTGATAAAAATATGAGAAATTGTAGCAAAGGGAATTAAATAATGTTATTTTATTTTCCACAGAACTGACTATGTGAGAGTTATGAGCATGATTTAAGTCAAAAGCACAACATTTTGAGAATTTAATCTGAATCAGTTACATGAAACAGAAAATTAATGTGTTATAATTTGTATCAGTTTTAAGCAATTTTCCTGAAGAAGCCTGTTTAAAACAGACAAAACATAGAACTCATTTGCTCGGAAAAAAGTTTGAGAAAATAAAAGAAGACAACTAATGAAAAATACATAAGTGCTTCTGTGTTTTATTGTAAGAATGTACCCCACCTGCCAACTAGTATTTTGGACCTACAACAAGTTGGGCCTTTTGTGAACAAGCTGGCAGTTATTCTTAATTTGGACTATGGCACAGAAAGACTTTCAGAATTGTGCACTTCCATTTTCTGTCCTTTCTACTCAGAGGAACAGCATTGCCTATAAATGGTCTGGCAGTATAACCTAGAGGTTAAAGGAATGAGGTGTGAATGAGCTTGGTACATCTAGCAGACAAGACCTGAGTTTGATTCTCACAACATCCACTTGCATACTGTGTGACTCTGAGCAAGTCACTTACCCGCCCAGTGCTCCCAGATCACCCCTGGAAACAGGGACTTGTGCCTAGTGCACCTTACCTGGTTACCAAAGACAAAAATAAAATAAAAAAATATTATAAACAATAAACTACACTTTTTACAAAGCTTAGGTCATTATTTTAGTTTTACATATAGATTTTTTATTGTTACTGATGGTCATAAACAATGGAAATTCATTATTGTGGAAAACATGGGTGACTATTTTGTTGAAATTAATAGAAATAACTCCTACACTAAAAAATACTTCAGTAGTTGGTGTGTTAGATCCTATATCAGAGTGACACAGGCAAACAAAGGGGCCCACATGCATAGTTCCATAAAAGCTTTTCTTATACAGGTAACTCATATTCAAGGATATTAAAAACATAAATCCATAAGGAGTACAGCAAAATACTGAAACTAGGACATGTTTTGAACAGATGCCATTCTCAGTAAGGTAACCATTTATGCAAATTATTTTACAAAAAAATCTCTAAAAATGAACAGCATCAACATGTTATTTTTTCAAAATGCATGTCTGGAGTGTGTAAATGTGTACATCTTTACATGTTTCATAGTTACATGAATGGAAAATCTAACATTCTCCAGTTTCAAGTTGTTAAATAGATGATTATTGCTCCTCATTGTTGAAAGATACTCAACTGAAAGCCAAACTGTTAAGTCCTTATATCATCATTATCATCATTTATTTGTTCATCCATTACATAACAGTTTGGACATTACAAAGTTAACATAAATAAAACAGTTAAAAACAGTGGGTACAAAAATTATAGAAGAATAAATATAAGTAACTCAGAGGTTTACCAGTGTAATATAGTTGTGTAATAAAATAAAATATTATGGGCTGATAAGTTCCTTATGATTCTTTTTTTTTTAAATGAATAACAGACACAATGAATTTAGCAATCATTATGGCATCCTCTAGGGTCATAGGGTGCAGCAGAATAAAGACCAGATCATAATATAAATTCATGTATTTTGTCTGGAACTGTTTAAAATAGGAGTCTTTTAGATGATAGTACGAAGGGCATTATATTACTATGTGTGCCAGTGTTTCATGGAAACCCCTATTGCATCAGCAAAATTGCTCTGTATTTAGTTTGTTGTTTTTACCCTGATTAAAGTAGATATACTTAGATGTCAGAATTCCAAACCTAGCTCAGGTAATTGCTTTACATAGGCTTTGGGATAAGGGTAACAACAGATAGTTTTTGATCCCTGAGTCAATTTTATTCTTGCTAAACCAGATTGCATGTTTTTGGCTTTAGACTTATTCCATTTGTTTGTTTTTTTTGGGCTAATCTAAAAATATATTTTTTAATTTTATTTTTATATTGACTAGAAATCAAAATACCCTTATTAAAATCTTTCCACAGATGATAATTATTGATATTTTTAAGAATAGTGATCAACCTTTTTAACCATAGGGAGTGAAAGCTTTCAGTATTCCAATGAATTTATTCTAATAGACAAAGATAGGTGATACCACCCGTACAGTTATTTTTATTATTACTTTTTTATTTATTAGCCTCAGCCAATATGAAGCTGTTCTTAGATTTATTATGTCTTTTATTGGAATCCTGCCTAACTCAGCATGTACTACTGAATTAGAGGTGAAGAGAGGAACCTGTAGTATAGCCTTGTAGTAGTAAGATAAGGGGAGTTCTAAATGGGAATATTCTTTAATAACCCAGATCTCCACCCCATATGAAAGTAGTGAAATAATTTTTGCTTCTCCAGCTCTAATAGCAGGCAATACAGTAGATCCTCCAAACTTAGAGTTAAAATGGAGTAATCCATTCACAATTAGTTTTTCCCTGTCTACCTGTTTTTTAATATGTGCATTCCACAGACCATTTGATGTAAATGTGACTCCCAGATAAACATATGACTTCACCACCTCTATTAGCTGTTTCTCAATATAAAATCTAGGAGCCACTGATTGACTACCAAAAACCATTATTTTAGTTTTAGTTAAATTAATTCCTAGGTGATAATAGTTACATTTTACTTTAAGCTGATCCATTTTTCTTTGAAGTCCTGTGTTTGAAAGAGAAAGTATCACCAAATCATCCGCATAAGCCAATATAGGAACAGGAACATTATTAACTTTGGGAGAGTCTAATGGTGATGATTCATCAAATGAAAGAAAAGAGTCTATATAAATATTAAATAACAATGGGTGCTAGTAAGCACCCCTGTTTGACAATTTTGTTGGTTTTAAAGTAATCTGTAATATTGCCACTGTTATCAAATTTCACTGCTGTGTACGTATTTGAGTGAAGTAGCACAATAGGGCTTAATAATTATAAGGGTAAACCTTTTTTATATAGAATTTCCCATAAAATTTCTCTTATCACGGAATCAAATGCCATGGAAACGTCTACAAACAATGCATAAAGCTTCATTTTCCTATATACTGTATATTTCTCAATTAAATGAGTTAATATGTATATCTTATCCAAAGTTGAGCATCCCTGAATAAACCCTAATTGAAAATTGGATAATTGATTATATTTTCCAACCCAGATCTGAAGTTTATCTAGAAGTATTCTAGAGAATTGTAGGGAGATAGTTTGAAGGGGACTGATGAGATCCTTTTTTGTGTAAAGGGACTATAATGTTCCTGTTCCATGATGGTGGGATGTACCTTTCTCTAAAACAGAAATTAGAGAAATTTATAAAAAAGGGTACCCAGTAATTCTTGTGATTTTTATATATCTCACCTGGAATAAGATCCAGACCAGGGGATATGCAGAGACCACAGGTTGGGAAACCACATGAGCTTACCCCCCATAACAGTGACAAAGGACAAATGGCAAGTACTATTGGTGATACTAGGAAAGGAGGGCAGGATGGGAGGGGGGGAAGGGTGGAAGGTGGTTACCCTTAATGCTAGGAGCCTTGGGAGGAAAACTGAAGAGTTACAGGTTCTCATGGCAAGGGGAGAGGTGGACATTGCAGCCATCACAGAAACATGGGCCACCCAATACAATGACTGGGACCTGTCTGTACCAGGGTACAGGTTATTTCGTAGGGACAGGGTGATTGGGAAAGGAGGGGTGGCACTATATGTGAAGGAAGGACTAAAGTGTGTGGAGGAGGAAGGGAAGAGGGTAGTATGGAGTCACTTTGATGCAAATCCAGGATTCCAAGAATAGGATTCTTAGAATGGGAGTGGTGTACAGGCCACCATCTCAGATGGAGGAGTTAGACAGGGAACTAGCGGGACAGATCAGGAGGACCTGTGAGAAGGGTAGTGTGGTGATTGTGGGGGACTTCAACATGCCAGGAGTGGACTGGAGCACCCAACAACCAGGAACAGAAGGGTGCAGGTACTGCTGGATGCCTTCCAGGACAGCTTCCTGCTGCAAATGGTCAATGAACCAACCAGGTTAGGGAATACCCTTGACCTTGTGCTGGCAAATGGGGACTTTGTGAGAGAACTTACAGTGGAGCAACCGCTGTCAGGGAGTGACCACCACTCAGTATGGCTCACATTGGATATGGGCAAGGAAGGAGTGGAATCTGGCACAAGAGTGCTGGACTTCAGGAGGGCTGACTTTGGGAGGATGGGGGAAGTGGTAAAAGGGTACCTGGCCAGAATTCAATCTAGTATGGACACTAACCAGAGGTGGGAGCTCATAAAGCTGGGGATAGTGGAGGCAACCAAAACTGCTGCAAAGCCCAGAGCAAGAAGACTAGGCTAAGAAACTGAGCTGGTTGAGCAAGGAGGTCATGGAAAAGGTAAGGAGGAAAGAGCTGCCTTTAGGAAGTACAAGAAACAGGAGGGGGAGGACAGGGAGGAGTACTTGACAGACTCAAAGGAGGTGACAAGGGCAGTAAGAGGAGCCAAAGCATCTACGGAACTCAGGCTGGCACAAGCTATTAAGAAGGGGGAGAAGGACTTCTTTAAGTACATCGGGGAGAAAAGGAGCTGTAAGGACCACATAGTAAGGATTAGGAAGGAGGGGGGTTGGGTAGAAGCAGGGTGCGATAAGGCAGAAGCACTAAATGAGTACTTCTGCTCAGTATTTACTAAACAGAAGAGGAGGGTGACAACCAAGGTGGAAGAAATGGCAGAAGTGGGGGGGAGTGGTGACAGATGGGGAAATCATGGAGGGAAGAGTTCGAGAGGGTATGAAGGCACTGAGGGTGGATAAGGCACCAGGCCCAGATGGAATCCACCCCAGGATACTGAAGAAGCTGGCAGAGGTCCTTGCAGGAACCTTGGCAGACCTATTTAATGCCTCACTACATTCGGGGTGTGTACCTCAGGACTGGAGGATGGCTCATGTGGTGCCCCTCCACAAGAGTGGCCCCAAGGATGAACCGGGAAACTACACATCAGTGAGCCTCACATCCATTGTGGGTAAGCTAATGGAGACTATCCTGAAGGAGAGGCTGGTGACCCTCCTAGAGGCCAAAGGACTACAGGACAGCAGACAGCATGGCTTCATACATGGCAGATGCTGACAAACCAACCTGGTCGAGTTTTATGACTGGGTAACTATGCAACTGGACAGAGGCCATGCAGTGGATGTCCTGTATCTGGACTTCAGTAAGGCATTCGACTTGGTGCCACATGGAAGGCTGGGAAAGAACTTAGTAGGCACAGGGGCGGGTGCAAAGCTGGTGAGATGGGTAGGAAACTGGCTGCAGGGAAGGCAACAAAGGGTGGTGGTGGGTGGGGAGCTCTCACACCCAAGGGCAGTGACGAGCGGTGTTCCACAGGGCTCGGTGCTGGGACCAGTGTTGTTTGGATATTCATTGCAGACATATCATGGGACATCAAGAGCAAGATCAGTCTGTTTGCTGATGATACCAAGGTAGGCGCAGTGGTGGATGACCTAGGGGGATGGTAGGGGTTGCAGGATGACCTGGCAAAGCTTGAAACCTGGTCAGACACCTGGCAACTGGGGTTTAATGCCAAAAAGTGCAAGGTGCTGCATTTTGGGATGAAGAACCCAAGGAGGATTTACCAGCTAGGGGGAGTGCAGCTAGCCCAGACAGAGGAGGAGAAGGATATGGGTGTGCTCATTACAGGGTCAATGAACAACTCGACACAATGTAGGAAGGGAGCTGCAAAGGCCAACAAAATGCTAGGTTATATTGCAAGGGGTATATCCTCGAGGAGGGAGGAGGTGATTCTGCCACTGTATAGGTCATTAGTTAGACCACAACTGGAGTACTGCATGCAGTACTGGCATCCGTATCTGAAGAGGGACATTAAGTTACTGGAGGGGATGCAGCACAGGGTGACAAAGATGATCAAGGGGCTGGGGGACTTATCATACGAGAGGAGGTTGAAGGAGTTGAACATGTACTCACTGGAGGAGAGAAGAGACAGGAGTGACATGATTGAAACCTTTAAATACATGAAAGGAATAAACAAGACAGGTAAAGAGGGGCTGTTCAAAGTAAGGGAGAGGAGGGACACCAGGGGCCATGATATGAGACTGGAGCGAGGGAGGTTCAGGAGGGAGATGAGGAGACACTTTTTTACAGAGAGGGTGGTGGCTGGGTGGAATGCGTTACCTGCAGAAGTGGTATGCAGTAGAACAGTGGACTGATTCAAATGAGGATGGGACAGGACAAGGGGAAGGGTTAATGAAGGGGAAGGGTGAAAGGGAGGGGCAGCTGCAGAATAAGGGATGCTAGCTGCACATTTGAGCAGACTTGGTAGACCTCTAGGCCTTTATCTGCTGGCAAATTTCGTAAGTTCATATGTTCATATGTTCATAAATACAGCATCTTCAACTTCATTAAAGGAGACTGTTAATGGTTGGTATTCAGCCAATAGGATTCTAGATGAGATTTGAGTAAATTATGTACCTGGGAGTCTGTAATAAATAGTTTTTTAAAATGTGTGATCCATGTATCTTGTGTAATATGTACTGATAAAGAGCAATGGTCATTTCTTTCTCCCTTAGAGACCATTAACCAAAATGCCTTTGTATTGTTAGATCTTATATCTTACATTTTTTTCCCATTGATGTTGCTTGAATTTCAACTTTTAATTTTCAAGAAACTTGTGATACAGTTTTCTAACTTCTTTTAAATAAACACAATTCTCTCTGGAGGGAAATTTCTTAGTATATCTAATAATTTTCATTAAATACTGTTTTTCTTTTTTACAATGATTATCAAGCCAAGTATATAGGTTTGTTGAATTTGTGGTAAAATTGTATATTTTAGATCTAATTGTTTGATGGGCAATCTCCAACAATTCATATAGACTTTGAGGGGAGCAAGAATTGCATGCTAAAGAGAATAACTTAGCCATCTGGGGAGAATACATCAGATCTAACACCCTTGTTGTATTAATGGCACTTAGTGATAATTTTAATTGACCTCTAGGCTCTAGCTGGATTTGATTATCTTTTGTTAAATTTTTTATTATTCTTTTATCTACTCTAGATTTTCCCTCAAAACTGAGTGTATCAATATCAGCTATCAGGGCTGCATGGTCACTTTCAGGTCTCATCAGGACCACAAGGGAGTGAAAATGTTTATAACTGTCAGGAGAGATAAGCAGATAGTCAATTACACTCTTTCCTAATGATGAAAAATATGTCGAGTTCCCAATTAAGTCTTCCTTAATTCTACCATTAAGAATTAAAAAGTGATTACTATTAAAAAAAATCAACAAGTTTCTTCCTAGCACAGTTAAATATGGTGTCAGTGGAGTTTCTTGTTCCTAGATCTCCCAGATAAACTATAGTTTGAAGCAAAGATAAGTTGTCAAAATTAGCAATTTGGGCATTAAGATCTCCACCCAGTAGAATTATATCAATTGGATGTTTTAGTATTAATTGGTATATTTTGATGTCCAATTTGGACCAAACATCATTATTGGTTAGACAGTGATAATTAGGGGGATGTAGATATAAGAAATACATAGTTATCCTATTTTACAACATGTAACAACATTTCATCATTCAGGACAATATGATCCAAAACCAGAAGGCCCTTTCATATCATTATGAATGAGGACAATCCCCCT
The DNA here is from genome assembly GCA_016271365.2 of Neoceratodus forsteri. Classification (NCBI taxonomy): domain Eukaryota; kingdom Metazoa; phylum Chordata; order Ceratodontiformes; family Ceratodontidae; genus Neoceratodus; species Neoceratodus forsteri. Next base: position 1,077,545,377 of record CM028129.1, on the reverse strand, counting down.
CTAGGTCTACTATTCTTCCTTACTTTTTTTGCAGGAACAAAATAAGATTCATACCCATTTAATAATGTCAATTTCATAGCTCATGTTTCCTGGAACAGTAATATTTCACATTTTTGACAGAACTTCTGCCAATCCGGGTCTAAATATTTAGTGGAAAGACCTGCTATATTCCAGGATAAACATTTTGAATTTTCAATTAATAAATCATTGCTAGATGTTATTGAGTCATCTAGTGCGATGTCCAAATGTATATGACCTAGATTAACTAGTCAAAGCCTAGGTTCAGGGATACCATTCTGGTTAAAATGAGCTGATCCATCAGTAAAAGCAACTATACACAATTGAGCACAATCCAATTTAGTCAGGTTTTGCATTATAATAAATTAAAGATTTAAATTAATTATTATATCAATTTGTGTCTCATTGGCTTCTGGAAATATTGTTGATACAGATTTAAAATCTAAAGGGGAGACAGCAGTATTTAAATAAAAACTTGATAATTTACTAATATATGATTTCAACAACATGGAATTTTCATCCTGCAAATGTTCTATTCCAAATATAGAAAGAGTTTTCAAAACTATATGATCAAAATTCCAATTCAAAATAGATACAGTGTCATTTATAATGTCAATAGATGGAGTAGAGATTATTTTGGCTTCACCATGGACATGCTTCCAGATTGTAGTCCAATTTACAGGGGAAGATATCAGAATACCCAATCTATCTAACTCTCTTTGTTTTGCCCATTTTTTTTTGCACTAATCATGTCAGATAATAGTACATAGACAGGGTTCCTTTTCCACTGTTTTATCTCTAAAAACATGCATGATCACATTTAGTGCCTCAGGTACAACAAATTCACATCTAAATAGGAACTTAATGAGTTCAGTAAGTGATTCAGAGGTTTCATACGACTTCAGGAAGATATTTTCAAATTTAAAGACCACCTCACTTCCATTAATAACTAAGTGATTTTGGTGCATTATAGGGCAGTTTTTATCTCTAACTAGGGGAAGAGGTGCTGGATTAGCTAAAAGGTTTGAGACTTACTTAGTCTTACATGTCCTTTTCTGCTTGGCATTTGTAGAAGTAATTACATCAAATGAGTCTGATTCTACCTTCGGGTTTTGAAACTTTTTTCAAGGATGAATTATTTAAGGCAGACTCTACTAAAAGGACTCCTTACTGGAACCTTATGTAAATTAAGAGTGTTAGGGATATCAGGCTCTACAGGCTCATTAGATTCAATAGTTATACTAGCCATTTTCTTTAATTTACAATTGCATTTTCTCGATAATTTTACATTCTCCATTTTTTTGAGTTGTACCATTTCCAAAATGTTTCTTTGTATTTTTGCCCTTTTTATTCTTCTTTTTTTTTTGGGTGGGACTGGGACTGGGGAAATTGACTGAAGAAAAAGATAAATGACATTTTCCCCCCTCCAAAAGTCCTTTTTCCAGATAATCAATTCTCTGTGAGAGTTTACCCTGAGTTTCAACATGCAGATTAGCAAGATCTCTTATATGATCTTTAATTCATTAAAGGCTTCAAGCAGGACTATGATGGCCACAATTGGATGGGCTAGGGCTTTAATTGTGTATTTTGAGACAGTGTCTGGGCATTGCACCAATATTTCTGGTGGAATACTTATTTTCTCAACTTCCTCATCTAATCTTTCAAAAAATTTATCAGGGAATCCTACAAGGATGGACTGATTACCGATAGATGGGTTGGAATGTAGGTTAAAATATGAAGATGTGTGAGTAACATCATTAATTGTTATAATACTAGAATTAAGTGGGCTAAAGAGATTTACCCTGGTCAGATGCAGTGAAATGAGATCCTCCTCTGATCTCTTGTCCATATCTAGATCTATCTCTTGCATATTTATACTACATTCCCCCTTTCCATTCAAATTATTATTGGATTTTACTTTTGTAAAATGAAAATAATCAGTAATTTTCCCCAGTCTATGGTGATTAGAATATTTAGAATGTTTAAGGAAATTAGAGGAGGAGGAGGAGAGAGGTGAAAAAAGGACAGATTCTCTTGTTCTGCTATTGTTTTCCAATATTTTACAGGATTCATAATGAAATAACTCTGATTAAATTTGTTCATAAAAATCAGTTTCTAAAGCTGGATTAGAGTGGTTAGGGGGAGAAGGATCTCCTCTTTTTGCTTCTGTAGGTTCTGAAGGGACAAAGAATAAGACAAACACTGAGAGTGGTTCAGGGAGGTCTCTTCATAAGTCATGGCATTAGACATAATATTGAATGCAACATTAATAGATTTATGATTTGAATAGTCATTATTAGTTTGTTGTCTATAGTCATATTTTGCTTTTTTTCTTATTAATGATATAGCATTTTGAGTTTCTTCTTTAGGTGTAGAAGCAGAGGGCATCGTTGAGAGTGGCAAATCTTGAGTATTTACACAACCATGTTTAGAACTCATTTTGAGTGCTTTCAGAGAGGATGATTTATTTTCCATAAGTAAAATGGTTCCACTCCTAGTGTACATACTGACAAAATCTGATTATTTGCATTATAACTCTTTGGTAATCCTATATCTACTAGACTTTATATATTAATAGCAGTAATAGCAGTACAAACAATACGAATAGTACAAAGTACAAAATACTGGTACAAATGTTACAGTATCTAACCACAAATTAAGTCCAGCACAAAAGTCCAGCACAGAAGAGAAGACATTTTTGACCATACCCAGCATGAAAATCCAGAGTTAGGGTTCCTCTGAGGCTCCTTAGAAGCCAAAATTCTGAAATCTATATAGCCTCCAGAAGACGTTGGTAACCTAAAAGGCCAGTTTGTATATTCTTTTCATGATCATAGGTATGTTTGAGTTCCTTTTTCATGCCTGTTTTAACTCAGTATATGGGGTAAGCAAAGAGCAGGTACTAGAGATAATGCAATCCAAAATGAAATGGTGAACGAAATGGTAAACGTTCCATAGTACGTTCCACAGTACTTGATGTTTTAAAGGACAAGAAAGCAATTTGGTATTATCAGCCCGAGGTTCCAAACAGTCAAAAATAGATCAAGGCAAGAAAGAATGTTGTAAATAGAGCAAAACCATCGGCATAAAATAGGAAAATAATCCAAATCCAAGTCACATCACTCTATATAAAAAGTCAGCAGATCTGTTCAGTATTTCAGGTAATGAAGTTGTGAATGAGACTGTGAAGGTTAACATGCCAATGCACTGAAAAAAAAAAAGTCTATTAATACCCTATGGACATAAAAATTATAATTATAAAAAAAAGGTGAAGGGCAATGGGTCAGGCCTATCACCTATAGTCTAAATCAATCTAAACCAAAAGACAGAAAAAACAAAGAGGATGGTGATCTGACTACAGAGATTAAATGCTGTTAATTTGTCAAATAGATTTTAAAAACAAGACCATGTGCAAAAAACATTTTAAATTAAATTTGACATTTACACTAAATGCTTATTCATGAAAGTGGATCAAACATTAAATAGGTATAATACACATGTTCTCTTTGAATCTTATTACCTCAGCAGTGTATAGTGTATAGTGTCCCAACTGCAGGGGGACCTAACCTGTCTGTTTTAATGAATACAATGATCAACCTTCGCTAGCCAACAACTTGATTGCAAATAGGCTGCTTGCAGTGCAAAATATACAGATTATAAATGAATATAAAGGCAATAAAAGGCCAATAAATGGCTGATTTTACTTGATTCTCTCCTGGAGCCTCCAAGACTGCGACGTGCATCTCCTTGGACCTAAAGGAGAACGCAGCACATGCACTTTAGTATTCAGAGAGATTCTACAAGGGAATCCATTTGGCTTAAGGGGATCAGGTGGTTAGAGGGAGCATGCTAAATTTCAAAAAACTATGAGTATATATATAAAAATATAAAACAATACAAGCAATAAAAAACAAAACATTTCTGGAGAGAGTAAGACTCTCGAAGTTGAGTCCATACTTAATCATTAGTAAAACAAAACAGCCCAAAATAGATATGTCCCATCAATGCCAGACAAGCAAGTAGTTTGTCCGATTTCTCTATCAGCTTTCTTCTTCATCACAGAACATGATCAGAATTCCATCAATGCGATGCCACAGAAGTATATGGAGTCATGTTCACTCTCCACTGCACTGGTCTGAACAGTGTCTCCCAGAACCCTCACTCTTGCTCACACGCCATCATTAGAGCAGTCAACATGGAAACCAAAAGGCTGGAGAACAAAAGGAGAAAACAGAGAGAAAACAGACCCAACTGGATTTCACAGTAAGATAGTCTGGTAAGACCGTGTAGCACTAGCGTGACATAGATGGCTTACCTTTCCAAATTATAAAACGAGCATAGCAGTCATGCTATCAGTGACTACTCCTTAGCCACTGATGCATGTAGTTTCACCCAGCCATTCATATGATTCCAGTAAGTCCTTATAAGCTGCAATCAATGTAAAGAGAAAATCCCATTTCTGTATGTCTTTGTAGTTTGTAAGCATCAACAATGATTCCCTCTCTTGCATCCACTTCATTTCATCCTAATTTAAATATAAATGTGGTTGTTTCACTCTCTTTTGCCCTGGTGTGAAAACATGTTTGTCTCTGTTGCAAAGGTCATTATCCCACTCATGCACGGTATCATGGGAATTGATAATGCATACGTGCACAAGCCAGCATAAGTTATACTCTCTTTAGGTTCTGTTACATGTTTTATGAAGTCCCAGTATCCTGTAAGACATTTTTTTCCTAACTCAGATACACTTTAAATTACAGAAAACAGCAGGGCACTTGCCTAGCCTTGAACAGTTTCATAGCCATCATAAGGCTAGAACATATGGACTATAAGAACAACATGACTGACTAATACAGTGTGACCACTGCAGGCTTTAGCACCAAAACATTTACATTTAAATCCTGATTAAATTAGGAAGGTGCAATAGGAATAATCCTTTGTTCATGCCTACAAACTACACAGGTAAACAGAATAAAAGACTGATGGGGCCTTCCCTTTAATAGTATTTAGTTGGGTAGTCGAGACAACTGAGAAGATGCAACACAGGACCCCCCAAATTATCAGAGGTATGAGGGATAATAATTATGAGGGAGGCTGGAGGCCCTTAACATGTTGAGCCTTGAGAAAAGGAGGATGAGAGGGGAGAGAGACTTCAGTCTTCCACTTACTCAAGGCTATTGGCAAGATAGAATAGAAAGGTGAGATGTGTTCTTGCAGAACATGGGATATGCCACAAAGCTCAGAAGCAATAAGTACATGGATAACACTGAAGCAATTTTTCTTCCAGATGATGGTGAATCAATGGAACAGACTACCAGCATTGACAGTCAGTATGAAGACAGTACAGGTCTTAAAAGAAAACCTAGAGAAATGTCTGGTTGTCAAGGTATTTACAGAATACCCTATGTAGAAGAGGGGAAGTGGGTATCCATATAAATTAGTATGCTTCCACAACATAATCATTCCCTGCTTATGAAATGGGGGGAGGAGTCTGATGGACTTAGAGCCTCTTTCAACATTGCATTAGAATATTACTATGTTATGTCAGTTCTACAGTGGCTCATTCCAGAATGGTGGGCAAACTACCTTATTGAGAACACAGTAGCAAAAGTAAATATCCATAATGATTTCAGATACTATACTTGTAAGCAATATTTAAACTGGACATGTTAAGTAAGGGAACGTTCACTTCCACATTTGCAGACAGGTGAATTGTCATCTCTAGAAAGTGGAATTCTTTATAGTATTCAGTGAATAAAGATGAAAGAGGCATAGGAACTTATATGCAATTTTGGAAAAGGTAGGAGAACTGAGGGTCCAATTCCAAGTCGCAACTCACCGACGTATGCAAGTTGCGACATTTGCCATTATGCCAGGGACCTTGCACCGCATTCCAAGAGCAGCAGGGTCCTGGTACTTGAAACATGTGGGTTGTGCTATACAGAGATTACTGCCACAGACATGGCATAGAAGCCCCACATGTCACAAGTTGCGGCCCGCTACAGGCAGCACCTGCAAAGCCCCACCACCACAGAATACCACAACACACACCGAGGGGCATGGGAGGCGGGACAGGTGGCAGAGGAATCTGGACTAGCACACCAGAAAACAGACCCCAGGGCCCCCGACATTGAGGGGTAGGGGGAAGGGGTATGCTTGCCTGGCACAGGGGGCACATTGGTGCCATCGTTGTGGAGTAGGCATCTAAAGGATGGCACCGTCAGATGCCCCTTAGAGCAGTTCCGGGCTGCTCTAACTTAGCTGTGACAGTGCAGCTCTTAGAATTGTGCTAGCAGGTTATGGCAGCAGCCCTCTTAGAAGAGGGCACAGTTGCTGCCATAACCCATCCTTGTGCCATGTCACTGTGGGATGCCACATAGTGGGTGGCATATCCCACAGTTGTCATAGCCCGTAGATGACATGGCACATGGTGCCTCTTGGAATCCGGGCTCGTGTACCACATGGCATAGGGCATGAGATATGCCATGGGGTTTGGTGTATTTTGACTTACACCGGTGTACCCGATCTTGGAATCGGGCCCCACAGTTTCTGTGGATTCCTGTCCAGTATAATCCTTGCTTGCAACAATAGTTACTCTATTCCTTTGCTTATGCTAATGATCAGTTTCATGACTCATTGGTGATAATTTTCTGTCTGTAAAACAGGGCTGTGCAGAATGTGTACTTCCACCATCAGAATTTGTGTGGAAAGGCAATTCTGTTTTCAAAATGCTTTTCAGAATTTCTTTTCAAATTCCGTGGCATTCTGAAAAACATTTATTTCTAAACCAAACACTTTTCCAGGGATTATGTAAAACAAGAAATATTTTTCCACAGGCTGTGGAAAAAGAACCTGCAGTTTATGGGTACTGTGGATTATTAATACACTCACAAAAAAATATACATGTGAGATGTCAGAATTCCACTAGTGATGCAGCTAGAACATTCTGCGTAGCCCTACTATGAAATCCCTGACTATATAATACAGTATATACTGAAAATAGAGATTAATGGTGATCCATGATGGTGAATTTCTTTTTTTTTCTTCTTTTGACACTATGATATTGGAGCTGATGTACCAACTAGTGCAAGGAGCATGATAGAAACTTAGAAACATACATAGAAACAACTATTTTGATGGCAGATAAGGACCGCTTGGCCCACCTAGTCTTCCCATTGCTTTTTATTGATATCAAATGTATTTTTCCTATACAGCACTTATGAGTAACATTTACTATTTATCTAGCGAGCCTTACAGTGGCAAGCAGAAGTGAATTATAATAAATGGTCAATGATGATCAACTGTGGGCTGTAGCTGGCTGGCAAACTCTGTTATACATGTATAATGACTCATGTATAACAGAGTTTAATTAGGCACCTTTTCAACAATTTTTTAACCCAGTCTCATACAAGCCCTACTAGCTTCCCTCACTGTTAGTTCCTGCTGTTACCTCGCACCATCAGATCCCGCTGTTAGCTCGTGCAGTCAACCCCATTGCACTACTCTCACAAAAACTGCCAAGTGGGAATCTCAGTTGCAGCTGCTTCAAAAAACAGACGGAACAAAACACAACTGGCCACATCAAAAAATGTGTTTTCTTCCTTCCAAAAGAACTGTTGTTCTTTACAGACTTGTTCAGGCTGTTATTTAATGCACTTCTTTTAAGTAGTTATGGAAATTTTTCCTAGGTGCTGAAATTGGCTTGATAGGATTGAACAGTGGGGAAGGGCGGGGGTGAGCAGAGAAGCCTTCAGATGTTAAAACTACAGAATTTAACATGTTTTACTTGTTTCAACCATAGGTGCCAGAACCGGGGTGAAAGGGGGTTAGCCACTTCACTTTTTATTTCTGTATGGCAAAAACTAGTATATAAAAAGTGCCCTTAGTACCCTCATAAGTGCCCTTTTGATTCTCAGCCTCCTCAGCTTGTACCATCTTCCAGCACGCTTGGTTTCAACAATGAAAAGTTAAAAGATTCATCTGATTCACTAATAATTCACTAATAAGATTTCTTCAGAATGACACCCTCTTCATGTTCTGTTTTACTGACTAATAAATATAAAAATAATAAAGGGGATAGTTATTATAATAAAAATAAAATATGGGGAAGTGTGTTTCATCCTCTGGGTTTTTGAGGCATCACACACCTCGGATGTGCAGAAAATCCTCATTACACACACTTCCCCATGCATTATTCCATATGAACTATATGGATGGTTATTTTTCCCCATGGGGAAATTCTGCAAAAAAAATCCTGAAATACTATTACTGGAGCCTATGCACTATGTAGAGGTGTTGTGCATTCATGATGCATAGGCATCCATTAGTACTAGTGCCACACAGTTGATGTCCAACTAGATACTGATGATAATCATAAAAGGGGTATGTGCCCCTTCTATGCATCAGCTCCCTTCTATGGGTAGTGACATGTGACCAGGGATATGACCAGACTCCATGCCATGCATGATGGTGCTGAGTGCCAGCAGAGGCAACAACAGGTTCAGAAATGGAATCCTTGAGTAGCCCAGGTTGGGAGGGGTGCAGGTAAAGGCAGCTAGCCCAGTATTCACACAACTCCAAATGTATCTGCACTCCAGTAAGCTCAGAACAAAGCAACACTCACCAAATATTTTTTGCTGTGCAAATGCTTTAATAGCCATTGCAGTGAGTGTGCACAGACCATTCCACTGCCACAATGTGCTGGTGCTTTGGGTCAACAAACTCTTTGTCAGAGGGTGTCTGAGGAAGGGTTTGTTGACTCGAAGCACTGGGCATTGTAGCATTGGTTGGTTAAAGCATTTGAACAGTAAAGAATACTTGGTAAGTGTCACTTTGTTTTGAGCTTACTGGAATGCAGGTACGTTTGGAGTCATATCGCTGCTGACACCCTGCCATAGCTTCTGTGTGTCCCTCCAGCCAGTGGTGAGCAACTGATCTGAAACAGTGGCCACTGTTGTATAACATCCACAGCCTTCCTAACATATGGCAGGGGTTTGGGCTCCAAGACAGCACTGTTCTGTATGTTATGGGCCCTGGCCAGTACCAGGATGTGCTTGTTCCACTACACCCCTATGCCACACAGAACAGGGATCATACTAAGGACTCTTAAGGAGCAAGAAGACAAACAATGCCCATAGGTGCTCCTGTCAATTAATAATTGTAGTATTGCAGTGAACCCCCTGTTGTTAGATAATAATCAAGTCATGTTTTGAATTCAGTTTTGGATTTACTAATTATTATTTCAAGTGGTAGATTGTTCCACAGATTAAATACTATCAGGGTGAAGAAATATTTCCTATTTTTGTGTTTGATTTGTTGATCTACAAGTTGCAAATGGTGCCTTCTAGTATTGTGGGTTGTATCCTTAAATTTAAGCCCCAGTTCAGTCATTAAATATGTGTCATGAATGATATCAAAAAGTAACAGCAAATCACCTCTCAGTCTACGTGTCTCAAGGGACATTAGATTAAGAGAACTAAGTCTGTCATCATAAGTCATATCATGGAGACCATGAAATGTTTTGTAAATTTACGCTATACCCTTTCAAGTTGAAGGCACTTAGATTTTTAATGTGGGGGGAGGGAATCCACTGTGCTGTTCATATGGGCATCCAACTGGATGCCCGGCAGCATACTCAGCCTATCCGCGTCCTGCCTCCTATTCCTGCTGCACTGCTATGAGACTATGGGTTGGGGCTGTTGAAGGCCAGCCAGAGGTAGTGAATGGCATGCTGTACATGCCAATGAAAGAGTGAAGAGGGCTGCATCCAGGGTATGTGCATATAGCATGTATCATTTGCCTACTCATGCATAGGTCCCATTGTAACATCATCCATCCCTCAATACCATCTTTGTGACATTTCAGTGATATTCTTATGACCTCACAAGTTTAGGAAGAACCTTGTATGAGTTGGGTTCCTGTTGACCTGTGAAATGAAAATAGAGATTCTCCACTGGTTCACCTGTGTGGACTACAATAAAGGAGGACTTTTCTTTTTGCAAAAAATATTTTCTAAATATAACATTTTGTCAGTGGGCTCATCTAGTCATGTACTTGAGTGGGCGTTAAAAAGGGAGCTGGCTTCTGATGTGTGTGGATTATGTTCTATACTGTCATGATTCATTCTCTGTATTGGGAACTTCAATAAAATTTGAATGAAAAAAGGGAGCTGGCAGACTGAGTTTGTAAGTAATCTGGACTTCAGATGAGGTTTGAAAACAAGCTTGGATCCAAATATTACCAAAAAAAGGACTATGTATTACTCTGTTAAATACTGTGCTATCTCAAAGTTCCAGTTACATGTTGAAACATCTTAAGTTTCACACTCAAGGTTCTCATGTCACCAGGACCTCTTGAAGGTACTACTATGTAGCCTCATAATACATACTTCTTTCTGGGATTCTCAGTAACTGGGGCTATAAGAATGCTGCACACTACCACTGCTGAGGAGAAGCTCAGGAAACAGGCTCTACTAATGTCATTTTTATGCCTATAATAGGTGTGCCACCTTTGTTATGAAGCAGAGCTTTCAGACTATCTTGTGCATAGTGCATAGCTGTTTGGTGTGTCATTTCAGATATTCTTTTGCTTCTCTAGGAGGAACACCAAGGTGGCAGTGGGATCAAAGGAGCAGGAGGGGCCCTTCAGGAAGGCCTGACTTTAAAACAGACATTAAATCTTTCTGGCTGAATTCTGGCTGAAAAAGAGAAGGAGAAGTAGAAGGACAGGAAGGCAAAGAAGTGACCTTGTTCTGCATTATTCTGCATTTCCCAGGACCTCGGAGAGATTCTGGAGTGTTTTAGTGTTTTCTATGTGTTATGTATGCAGTCAGATGTTAATAATGACTCGCTTCTTAAATGCACTGTGAAATTGGTGAGATTGGTTCAGTTCTGACCAAGGATGAACTGCTGAAGTTTTACTGTATATGTTTAGATTACTTGGTATGTGTAGCAGTTTTTAGTGCTAGCAAGATTTAAATGTAGTGCCTTTTTAAGTGTGACTAAGCTTTTTGGGACAGATTGCTCATCAGGAGTGAACAAGTGAGTGAGTTATACAGGAACAGAGCCTGCAAAGCTGGTGGCTCTCCCTCATGAGTTTCCTTGTGTTCCTCCAGGGTTTGGGTCTGGAGTTTAGTCTAAGTTGTGTTAACTACATTAATTGCACCAATTGTGGGGTGCACATATTTATTACATATTTTATATTTTACATTTTATGTTTTATTTTATTTTGAATACCAATAACTACCGTAGTTCCTAGGGATTGGGTAGATAGATCACGTGGGTCACATACAGAGAAATGCATGCATGGTGTTCTACACATAAATTCACCATTTCTGTTCAATGAACATAGAAGGGAGAGCTAGACGGAGATTCTCTCCCACCCTTTTAATTCCTTTGAGAATTTTGCTCAATTATACAGTAAACTCTGTTAAACCTCTGCCGCTTCACTGTTAAATTGCTACTGATGTTGTACCAAATGAATGATGCATTGTGAGAGAAAGTGTACTGCTTTGGAGATGATGAAGTAAGTCTAGGTTAAATGTTTTTAGCCAAATTATACAATTTAAGTAAGGGAGATTAAAAGTTTAGCACAACTGTACTGCTGCACTGTTCCACTATAGCGCTTTTTTAGCAGGTTTTGAGTATTATTGTGATTTATTATTTACAGCTTGGGGTCAGAAGTATTGGAGGGCCTGAATACCTTTTCCAGGTGGAGGCAGAGGTGGAAGCCAAAGCCCTTATCCTGAGCAAAGCATGAGGAAGTTGGAAGATCCCCCCTCAGGTTTTGGATAATGGATATTTGAAAAGGCCTCAGAATTTGAGGGAGATTCAACAAGAACCTCTGGAGAATCAAACGTTCTACACCACATAAGGCACCTGCATGCTGGAAGCTTTCTATCTTTTTGCCTTAATGCAAGACATTTTATAACTCCTGTAGTTTCAAGGTAGTAGGAGTTCTTGGATTTTGTTGTTGCCTAGCTGGTTTCACAACTAACTTTAACAGCAAGAACAATATTTGGACAACAGATAGTGATGTAAACCTGCAAATATTAATTATACCTCAAGCATATTGACAAACAATTAAAGAAATTATTTTTCTGGGGACCTTAGTCAGCATTTCCTGCTCCTTTCTATGACATTTGAGAGAAACTTTTCAAACTAGAAGCTGGAAACAACAAGGAAAAACACACTATTAACCAAAGGATACCTTGTTATTAATAGCTTGTTCACACTAATTAGTGTGTGTTGTAATTTTGCTGTGTAGTAAATAGACTTTTGTATTGTTAAAGGTTTACAGTCCAGATGAGTGCAATATCATTAAGTTTTGATTTCTATAGGAACAATGGAAACAAGAGCAGTTAAAGGGGAAAAAAACTAAAAATGTGAAAACTGTGATAATAATCAAGGCATGGGAATAAAGAGAGGGTTCAGGAAAAATAAAAATGAAGAGGGAGAGAAGAAAATAACAAGCTATATTTTAGCCCTAGGTAGTCAATTGAATGTAGTTAGTAATAATTACGTTTTCAGAATTCAGAACTCTACACTTCCCACGTTGTGCTGTTCCCCATTTAGCCCATTTAGGGAAAGATTGACATAAGAAAACATTGGTGAACAACCTCTAATGAAGACAATAAGAGAGCTGGAAAAAAGTGAAGATAAGAAAGAAGAAGATGAGGTACAGGTGGAAGTACATGTCAAAATTGTGAATAAAAGGAAAGAAAAGGTTAGTTTCCAGCTGGGAGAAAAATTGAGAGGGTTAGAACAAAGGGACAAGGAAGGAGAGCCAGGTGTTACTGAGGGGGAAAAAGAGGGGAAATAAATGAAGTACTAAAGTATAAAGATAAATCACATCAGTTTCCCAGCAGATCTTTTTTGAATGATTTCAATGGGTTTATTACACCATATATTAACAGAGTTAGATTAGAACCCCTGACTGCCCAACCCCCTGACATTACACATATACTGAATTCTGTCCTTGGAAATAATGGCAATAGGAGTAATAGGAATAGCAATGAAATAAGTAATGATGACAATATTACAACACATGAAGTTTTAATTGTGAGATTATTGGAATAAATAAGAAATGGAATTATTTTGAAAAATGAATTGTTCTTAAATTACACATCTCTCATGAGTAAAGTGAGATTTTCAAATGGAGACCTGCAGGAAATTAACCCCACAGAAAGGAAGAATAAGGAAGGGGAACTGGAGAATAGAATGAGGGATGTTAAAGGGCTAGAAAAGGTGAAAGAAAAGTCTATTAGAATGATAACAGAAGAGATGGGAGAAAAGGAAGAGAGAGAGAGACCACTCTTCTAGTACATCAGTTGAAAAAACAACGTAATCAAAAGATTAATGAGCAAAAGGCCGAATCAAATAAGGAAAAAGTGGTTGACACAAAAGTTTTAGAATACATACCAAGATTATTGGAAGACAACATTAATAAGGGAGGGAAGAACTAGGACCCAAACAGTCATATTATTATTATTGAAAACAATGGAACTAGAAAAATATATCAGCTAGTGGACACTGTTCCAGAAATGGTAGATCTTAACAGGACAAAGGATAAGGAAGAGAGGAGAAGAGATGACTGCAGGGGAGACTAGAGAATTCAGACACATTTGTCAATAGAAAATGGAGAAATGTTACCTACAGTGTACCTTTATGGCATTTCTAAGGCAAGGAATGAAAATAATGTGACCCTAAAAATTGCAGTTTATAACATCTGTAAGGGAACCCTTGGTAAAGATTTTACCTGGTCTGATATAAGTTCTGTTTAAAAATATTGGGCCAGGGATGAAAAAAGATGGATATGTTTAGTTGTTAAATCACCCAGGATAAGACAACATTTGCTAAAAGAAAGAGAACAATTTTCTAACATTGGTATAAAAGCAGATGTAACAACAATATTGATGGAAAAAAACAAACAGGATCCTTTAAAGAGTACAGAGAAAAGGAACGTGAGACAGGAGATATGTAAGACCAACCAGGAGAGAAGCAATACTAAAATACAGCAAAGGACTACCACCTATATTATTCTGGATGTGCAGGAACATGTTTTACAATTGGAAGAAGGATTTGTATTTAGAGAGCAAGGAGAAATCATAAGAGGGAGATTGTAAAAGGGTTCTACAGTAGAACTAATAACAGTGTCATATTAGAAGAAGAGGATATGGATGAGGTGGAAAAAGATGAAAGTGAAGAAGTAGATTCTGAGGTGGTCTATTGTTTATCTGTGCAAATTAGTAACCAGTTTCAGGTTTTGGGAGACTAAGTAGAAATGTGATGACAAATAAAAGTCAAGGGTAGTTCCCCACAGGAAAAGCTAAAAATACTGAGTTGGAACATTGCAGGAGTATTGGAGAACTTCAGAGATATAGGCTGTGTTAAATTCCTAAGTAAATATGCTGTAATAATGTTGCAAGAGATATGGCCATGTTCTATAGAAGATTGTATACTGGAAGGCTATCAATGCTGGGCAATTGAGAAAGGAAAACCAGCAAATATGGAAGACCTTCTGGGGGAGTTTGAATCTTAATATGTACAGGGCAGGAATTGAAAGGGGCGTGTATTATAAGAGACCCAGTCATTTTATTCTAGATCTATTGGTACAATACAAGGATGTTGCTGTATGTATTGTGGAGAACATATATCTTCCTCCTCTCCCATCTACATCACCTATTCTGATATCTTCCATGGAGGCAATAAAGCCAATAGTCTTACAGTTACAGGTTGCTCACCCACATAAGATGATAATAATAGCAGGGGATTGTAATGCCCGTACAAGGGAAAATTTGGAAGAGAAAACTGGAAATAGGAATTTGGATGATATGATGTTAGTCCCGTTGAGGAATTCATTGGATAAAACAAATTAACAAACAATGAGAATTATTACTAGACTGTTTGAATATACTAAACATGTGATTTTTAAATGGGAGATGTAGAGGTGATAGGAGTGGGAAATTGACACATAACCACCATCAAAACTGTTTAGTGAGTCTCTGAGCACAGGAGAGGTCCCAGAAGACTGGAGAGGGGTTCATGTGATCCCGCTCCACTAGAGTGGTAGCAGGGAGGAGGCAGGGAACTACAAACCAGTCAGTCTTACCTCAGTAGTGGGCAATATTATGGAGGCACTCCTTAAGGAACGGATAGTGCAACACCTGGAATCTATAGGAGCACAGGATCCAAGACAGTGTGGGTTTACAAAAGGAAGGTCCTGTCAAATTAATCTCATAGATTTCTTTGACTGGGTAACCAGAGTGGTGGACCAAGGGGGAGCAGCTGATATCGCCTACCTTGACTTCAGCAAAGCTTTCGATACTGTTCCACATAGAAAATTGATTAATAAGCTGGGTAGGCTCAGGGTGGGTCAGATGTTGGTCAACTGGGTGGAAAACTGGTTAGCGGGCAGAAAACAGAGAGTGGTGGTAAATGGCATACAGTCAGAAGAGATGAATGACTCAAATGGGGTACCTCAGGGATCAGTCCTGGTGCCAGTCCTCTTCAATATCTTCATCAGTGACATTACAGATGGACTGGAGGGTAAGGTTTGTCTGTTTGCAGATGACACCAAGATCTGCAACAGAGTAGATGATCCAAATGGGGTGGACAGAATGAGAAGAGATCTGGATAAACTAGCAAAATGGTTGGAAGAGTGGCAACTGGGGTTTAATGCAAAGAAGTGCAAGCTCATGCACATAGGGAAGAGAAACCCTGAAACCACCTATATGCTGGGTGGGGAGTTGCTGGCAGTCACAAGGGAAGAAAGAGACTTGGGCATCATCATCACCGATGACCTAAAATCATCCAAGCAGATCACTAAAGCAGTAGGTAAGGCTAGGGGGATGTTAGGGTGTATTAGTAAGGGTATCACAAGTCAGAAGAGGGAGGTAATAATCCCTCTTTACAAGACACTGGTTAGGCCCCATCTAGAGTACTGCGTGCAGCACTGGAAGCCACACCTTCACAAGGACATTAACCAAACTGAGGCAGTCCAGAGAAGGGCAACCAAAATGGTGCGGGGACTCCATCAAAAAACATATGAGGACAGCTTAACAGAGCTCAATATGTATACCCTAGAGCAAAGGAGGAAGAGAGGTGATGTGATCAAAACATTCAAACACCTTAAGGGCATTAACAAGGTGAAAGAGTCTAACATGTTTCAATATAAGAAAAATAGCAGGAAAAGATGACACAGCATGAAATTAGAGGGAGGCCGATTAAGGGGTAATGTGAGGAAGTTCTTTTTCACAGAAAGGGTGGTGGATGCATGGAACATCCTGCCTCAGGAAATGATGGATATGAATACAGTGCAGGGCTTCAAACAGGCATGGGATAGGCATAAAGAAGCAATACAGATAAGTATGAATAGATAGGCCATTGACAGAGCAAAGGCCAATGGCACATTTATAAGGTAAAAAAAGAAATGGGCAGACTGGATGGGCCTTGTGGTCCTTATCTGCTGTCAACTTCTATGTTTCTATGTTTAAACATTTTGGACTATGTTATACTGGATATGTTTTCCTTTAAAAAGGTATGAAGTTTAAATGTACTGGACAACTGGGACAGTGATCATAGCCCTATTGAGTTGATAATTTGGGGGAATGAGGGAAGAATAAGGGAAAATCCAGAAACAGAATGGATAGAGAATAACATGGTTTTATATAACAAGAAGAGAATTAATTGGACACCCCTAAACATACAAAAGCTACTGAGCTTACTAGAAGGCCCAGACATTTTAGACAAGAAAAAGCAAATTTTGAATAATCACTACCAGACAGAAAAAGAGCAAGGTGTAAAAAAACACACAGCAGGTCTATCTAGAGATAGAAGAGCAGTTATATGAAGGAATGAAGGAAATACAGAAGGAAAGTAGCAAAAAGGGTCCTTTTAGGGCAAAATGGTTTGATGGTATTTCAACCAGAAGTGGAAGATTATTAAACAAATTGGCAAAAGGTTAACAAAGTATAATGAAGTAAATGATAGGGTGGCATTAAATTGCTTGAAAAAGGAGTATAAAAATCTCCTGATAAACAAGAAAAAGCCATTTAATAATGACATATGGAGAAGGTTGTAACAGTCAACAGATAATAGGGACAATACAGCTTTTTTGCACATTGTAGCATATGGTACAGGTAAAATGGGATTTAACCTAGAAGCAGTGATTGCACCAGAAGTGTGGAAACAACATTTTGAAAACATTTTTTTTTAAAAACAGTTACAACATATGATGATAGAAATAAAATAGTGATAAGAAGAGGTAATGTAAAGTACTGGAACATTTCCAAAGAGAAAGTAATAGTAGCAATTAAATCACAAAAGAAAAATAAAGAACCAGGCATTGATGGAATATGTGTAGAGATGTTCCAGGCCTGTCCAAAATGGTGGGTTGAGATATTAGTCCCCTTTTTTGAAAGTATAATCCCTAACAACGAAATACCAGATAAATGGAACATCGGGGTGGTGGTTCCACTCCATAAGAAGGGTTCCATGTTACATCTAGAAAACTACAGGCCAATAACTTTGTTAAATACAAATGCAAAAATATTTTTTAGGCTAATGATAAATAGATTACAAATATGGGTAGAAGAAAATAAGATATTGTCTATCAACCAGGCAGGATTTTGTAGAGGGAGATCAACAATAGAACAAATTTTTATCCTGCGGTATACTGTGGAAAAATATGTGAAAGGGCAGAAAAAAGAAAATGACATAAAAGCTGCATTTGACTTAGTAAATAGGCACATTTTGTGGAACATACTTTCAAGGAAGGGGATTAATAAACGCCTCCTTGAAACAATAAAATTACTGTATGAAAATAATAGATTAGTAGTAAGATACAGTAAACAGGGGGCAATGACAGAACAAATAAAGATAAGAACAGGAGTCAAACAGTGCTGTTTATTAGCACTGACACTATTTAATATATAAATTAATTTATATATACAGTGACTCAGATAAACGCATTTATCACACTGAATATATGTCCACCCCATTACATATATATATATATATATATATATTTTATATATGTAATAGATATACCATTCTGAGGTGTGCGGTTCGCTCTGATATATGCACACCTTGTTGTGCGTTGTACGCATGAGGCTGCAGGCCGAGTGCATCAACTGCCCAAGGCCCCAAGGCATGCATATATCAGAGCACGACAGCACACCTCAGAGTGGTTTATCTATCTTATAAAATTTCAAAATTGTTTTGGAGGGGGGTAAAAGTGTAGGTGTGCGGTCGCTACCTGATGTACGCACGGCCATATAATGCTCATCATCCAATAAAAGAACAACAATTTCCCTACCCATTTTATATATATATATATATATATATATATATATATATATACAGAGAAGCTCTTCAGGGCACTAATACATTTCTGTCTAAAGTCAATTTTATGGCCATAAAGCTACTTTTGTCTGCGGATGGTGCATTATTACTCTCCCAGACCCCGTTGGGACTAAGAAGGGCATTATCTACAGTTATGAAAACTCTTACAAAATTAGACTTACAATTAAATACTGAAAAAATAAAAATAATGGCGTTTAGAGGGGGGAAGAGAAGTCCTAAAATGTGATAATTGGGACAGGATGTTATTGAAGAAATCACAGAGTTCCACTACTTGGGAGTTACAGTAAGTAGGAAATTAGGTTGGAAGGCACATATATATATATATATAGAGAGAGAGAGTTAAAACCAATGCTACAAAAACAATGCAAGGTGTTACAAGATTTGCAAGTATATTTGCAAATAACTCCTATATAGCCCAGAAAAGATGTTATGAAGCTAAAGTAAACTCCCCAAAATTATATGGACTAGAGGTATGGGGCCTAGGATCTAATATTAAGGAATTAGAATCTAAGCAGAATCAACAGATAAAAAAAATATTGGTTGTTCCAAAGTTGACCCTGAATGCAGCTGTACAAGCAGAGACAAGCGGAACCCTTTCACTAGCTATAAAAATAAAAAAAAATGGTGTGTCAGTTTTTGCAAGAAAATAATGATAGCTCCAGCCGACAGCTCATTACATCACTGCTGGGTGGAGGCAAAACAGGAAAAGTTAAAGAATAAGAGCAACTGATTTCAAATATTGAATAATGAACTTAACAGAATTGGCATACCATACAATTACATGTATGAAGCCATGGCTGACCCAGGTACGTGTAAGGATATGGCGAGTCAGAGACTCTTACATGTAGCAATGCAACAAGATATTAGCAATATTAGGGAGGCTTGAGAATATACAGCATACAAGAAAATAAAACATATTTCTGAAATAGAAAAATACTTAACTGTATGTGAAAATATAAAACAAAGAAGGGCAATGACAAGGCTAAGAATAAGAATCCTAACCAATAGGTGGATAATAAGTCCTAGAATATCAAGTCAACCTTGCGGCTGTGCAGAAAATGACAAAACTTACAACTAAACATCTTCTGTTAGAGTGCCCAATTTTTAGGGCTGAAAGGGAACAATTATTAAATCCAATTTTTAACAGGGAAAGATCCAATGGAAATGATTAAAAAAATGAAATTATTGTTAAATTCAATTTCTGTAGTAAAAATGTTTGCTGTAGCAAGTTTTGCAGAAAGAGTCCTTTTTAAACTGAAAGAGGCTATATCTAGAAAATAGAGCAAATCAGTGCATTTGACTCTAATTAAATGGAAATGGTATTTTTAGTAAAAATTCTGTGTACTAAGCTGCTGAATATTTGTATTTGTTGCCTATTTATTTTAAATATTTTGTGTAACAAACAGTGTTTTATACATACTTTTTCAATAAACTGAACTGAGCAACTTCCATCTGATTATTGCATTTAGAATCTGAAGTATCCCAATAGATTAAGAGGTGTGGTTTCTGACAGAGATATCTTGGGGTGATCAGGACCGAATAAATAACAGCAGAAAGGTATCGCCCAAAGCTGTATCTGCAGATAATGAGATGTCTAGTAGTTTAAAATGTTTGATAAATGTATGAACAGATGATAATATCTCTGCAGGAGGAGTACAGTAAATAGGAAACACATCTCCTCCATTCAGATATTATAAATGTACAGTGTTGAGCTGGTCTTTGTTCTGCAGGAGAGGTTTGAAAATAACTCCCGGAAAAAACTTATTTTTTGGAGATAAAGACCATGCAAATAGGGTCCGAGGGCCTTGAGATAGAAGTATATCTCCATCCAGTACCAGATGCTCAGAACAGGAGACAGATGGGGAATTAGAACACTTATCGTGTAACCAATTTGAAACTCTTCTAAATAATATACAGAGATCCAGAAAGGAAAATCATAAAGAATTTAAAAACTTGTCTAACAAACTCACTAAAGTAGAAGTTCGAATGGTTACACAAGGTCAGTGCTGTATTCTGAGGTGTTAACAGTACCAAGGGCAAGCTTGCCCAGGAAAATGAACACCTCTGAGTTCAATCAGTGGCTGAAGGACTGGTGTAAGGAGGAGGACTTTGATTGTGTCAGTGACTGAGGATGAGTCTGGGCCGAGAAATCCCTATACTCACCAGATAGGCTACACCTCAGCAGAGTAGGAACCAGGGTGCTATGTGACTGGTTAAGGGAGTACATCAGGACCAGTTTAAACTTATCCTGAGTGTGGGGTACTACTTGGGGGCACAGAATCAAGGGTTCACAATAGGAAGAGTCAGGAAGTCTCCCACCAAGCAGAGGACACAATATCCAAAAGGGGTATGAGTATGGGTATGGGTATGAAGAACACAGTAGAGAAATGGTAGGAGGGAAGGGGAGAAAAAAAAGGAAATGGAGAAGCCAGTGGGGAATGGAAAGAAAGAAGGACTTGAAAGGGAGCAGGCTTACAGAAACATAGGATATGGAGAGTGATATACATGAATGCCAGGAGTCTGGAGAACAAAATAAAGAACCTCCAGACCATGATGGCAGAGATTTGAGGAGATCTGGTTGCAGTCACTGAGACCTGGGCAACCCCAAACCATAACTGGGATCTGTCTGCTCCTGGATACACCGTCTATAGGAAGGACAGGACAAAAGGAAATAGGGAGGGCTAGCAATCTATGCTAGAGAGGGGATAAGGTCACTCACAAGGGAAGATACAGAGGGAGTACAGGCTATGGGACTAATTGTAGAAGGGTTACACCTGGTGTAACAGCAGTCATGCCAAGTAGAATGGCGCATGTAGCAACATACACCAACGGTTGCGACATGCGCGATTCTACAATGTGGCCTGCGACATGCCGCAGGCCACTTGTGCCAAACAGCAGTTACGCTGCATAAACCCCCTGAAACATGGCACTAGAGGGTGTATGGCAGCAGTTGCACCCCATTCCAGAAGGGCAGAAACAAAATCCCCAATGTCTGGATTCCACAAGAACCCCCGGAGAACCGACAACGTAAGTTACACCAGCTTTTAGCTATAACCTGAATTGTGAGTCCTATCGAACCTGTCAGCTGTCCAGCAGTCAGTGCACAGTTTCCTTCCCCATGCCCTTTATACCCCTGTAGGGCACCCCACAGGGCTGCCCATCCCCCCTGCTGCCCTGTGTCGACAGTAATAGCCCCGCAAATCAACCACCAACTGCCCCGATTCCCTACAGTAAATGCCCGCTTAAGTTCACTAACCCCATCCCCAAATCCCCCTCTGCAAAGTGCCCCACAGGGCAGTGCAGTCATCCCCCACCCGTGCCTGACCATGAGTGCCAGCGCCGTGCTGCATATACTTGCCCTGGTAGTCCGTGCCCCCCTGATCTTTGTCATCAACAATAGCACCCCATGTTCCTGGTGGTGTCTAGTGCCCTCTTTTGCACTTACCAATTGCACCTCATGTCCTGGTTCTAGTACCCCCATTGTTTTAATGAAAAATAGCACCCCGTTTCCCTGGTAGTCTAGTGGCCCCCCCACCTAGCCATGCCTGACCACCCAGCATCCCCCCAGCTGGTGATTGGCACAGCCCACCTCTCACCTCCATAGCCAGCCACCGACTTAGTCCCATAGGAGCACGTACTGTAAAGACATGCTCAGATATTAATATCTGAGTGCATTTTGACAGTAAGCACTCCTACAGAACTGTCGGCAGCTGGCCATGAAGGTGAGAGGTGGGCTATGCCAGTCACCATCTGGGGATGGGTGTGGGGTGCTGGATGGTCTGGCATGGCTGGGTAGGTGGTGTGGGGCCACTAGACTACCAAGAAAAAATGAAGTGCTCTTCATTGCAATGATTGGGGGGCACTAGACCACCGGGGATACGGAGGTGCAATTTAATTAATTTACAATGATTGGGGGGCACTAGACCACCTGGGATACGGGGGTGCAATTTATTTCATTAAAAATGATTGGGGGCATTAGACTACCAGGGCATCACTGGGTATATGCCATATTTGCAGCTGGCATCTTGGGATTGGGGCACAGGTGGAGGGTTACCTGCTCTGCTCTGTGAGGCACTCTGCGAAGGGGGATTCGGAGGATGGGGTGTAGGCAGCCCTGCAGGGTGCCTATGGCTTGCTGGGCATGGAGGGCGCACTTAGGTCCTGTGGTGCAGCTTGCTACATGCTCACCAGGTGTGCCTGCAGGCCGGCGTACCTGGCCGCATGTCACTAGTCACAAGACTTTGCTGCGGAGACCCTGCCCCTTCTAGAATAGGGCACAGGGTCAATGTTGCAGTTGTGGGTGCTCCAAGTTACTTTCGGAGGCAAACTTGCTCCACCCTTCTAGAATCGGGCCCCATGAGTTGAGCTGCAGCCTGGGATGGAGAAGAAAATAAGGGTAGTGTAGTGTCTGGCCACTAAGTCAAGATGAAACTACAGACAGTGAGATGGGGTGGGTTGGAGGACTAGACAGGCTGCAGAGGGAAGTGGTAATAGTACGGGAATTGAAAATGCCCACTGTGGATTGAAGCATCCCTCAGGCCAGCAGCAGCAGCAGTCAAGCAAGCCTCAATAGAAACATAGAAGCATATAATTTGTCAACAGAAAAATGATTACTGGGCCCACCTAGTCAGCCCAGATGCTCCCTATCTAGTCTGTCTTTGCAGACTTTAACTGGCCTCTGTGAGACTTCCACCTCACTGTCTGTTTTCAGATACTCTCCTATGTCTATTCTATGCATGCTTGAAGCCCCCCATTGTTTTCACCTCCATCAGCTGCATAGAAACAGAGACTCTGATGGCAGATAAGACCACTTGGCCCACCTAGTCTGCCAATTGTCCTACCTACAGGATAAGCTGCAGATCCTAGTTAACCAACAGCCTATTTCTTCCTACCCCCCCCCCAAGAATTGCCTTATGTCTTCCCCATGCATTCTTGAATTCTCCCACAGTTTTAGACTCCACAACCTCCTCAGGAAGGCTGTTCCATGCATCCACCACCCTTACTGTGAAAAAATACTTCCTCACATTTCCCCTGAGCCATCCCCCCTCTATCTTCAAATTGTGTCTCCTTGTTCTTTGCACATCTCTTTTTCTGAAAGATGCTACCCTCTTGGACTTTGTTGATTCCACTGAGGTACTTAAAAGTTTCAATCATGCCCCCTTCCTCCTTTCCTCAATGGTATACATGTTGAGCACCTTTAGTCTCTCCTCGTATGACTTCTCTTGCAGACCCTGCATCATTTTAGTTGCCCTCTTCTGGACTGCCTCCATCCTGTCTATGTCCTTGCGGAGATGGGATCTCCAGAACTGGAAGCAGTACTCCAGATGGGGTCTCACCAACTGTCTGTACAGAGGGATAACAACTTCCTGTTATCTGCTGGTGATGCCTTTCCCTATACATCCCAGTATCCCCCATCCCTCCCTACTACCTTCTCACATTGATTGCCAACCTTAAGATCATCTGATATGATTACCCCCAGGTTCCTTTCCAGTTTTCTTGTTGTTACTACCACCCATTGTGTAATCTTCTCCTGGGTTTTGTTTCCCAGGTGTATTATTTTGCACTTCTTTGCATTGAATCCAAGCTGCCATACTTCTGACCATTCCTCCAACCTTGCCAAATCCCTTCTCATCCTTTCCACACCTACTTGTGTATTAACCCTGTTGCAGATCTTTGTGTCATCTGCAAAGAGTCATATGTTTCCTTCCAGTCCCTCTGCAATGTCACTTCTAAAGAAATTACAGAGTCTGCTAGAAATATGCTCCAGGCATCTATCACCCTTTCAATGAAGAAATATTTCTTCACATCTCTCTTAAACCTCCTCCCCCTTCAGATTGACCACATGCCTGGCAGTCCTGGTGCTCTTTTAAATTTTAAAGACACTCCCCTCCTGCGCCCAGTTCTCTCCTGTGGGGTACTTATAGGTCTATGTCATGTCATCTCTCACTCTCCTTTCTTCCATGGTACACATGTTGAGATCCCTCGGCCTTTCCATGTACTGTAAAGATTTTTATGCAGCCCCTGTACCATTTTTAGTTGCCCTCATCTGGACTGTCTCCACCCTATCTATGGCCTTTCTGAAGTGCAGTCTCCACAACTGGACACAGTACTCCAGATGGGGTCTCACCAGCAAGCAATACAGTGGTATCATCACCTCCTTACTGGTGCTGAAAATATCCCTGTCTCAGGAATCAAGCATCCCACTAGCCCTACCCTTTGCTTTGTCACACTGCCCTGACACTTTGAAGTCATCAAATATGATAACCACAAGGTCCCCTTCCTGCATGGTGACTGTCAGTACCTTCCCCCTCATCCTACACTCAGAATCTGGGTTCTGACACCCTAGTTATATGATTTTGCACTTTTTGGCACTGAACCCCAATTGCCATGCTCTTGACCACACCTTGCATTTTCCAAGATCCCTGCACATTCTCCACCTTTTCCTGAGCATCCACCTTATTGTAGGTGTTGGTATCATCTGCAAAAATACATACCATCCCTTCCAGTTCCTCACTAATGTCACTAAAGACATTAAAGATGACTGGTCCAAGTACTGAGCCCTGTAGCACCCCATTGGTCACTATACCATCCTTAAAGTGAGTGCTGTTTATCACCACTCTCTGTTTCCTACCCATGAACCAGTTTATAACCCAAATCACCCATTTGGATTCCACCCCTAGGCTACTCAGTTTATATATTGGCCCCCTGTGTGGCATAATGTTTAAGACCTTGCTTAAGTTCAGATAGCCACATCCACTGCCCTCTCTTAATCTAGTTCCCCGATCACCTTTTCAATGAAATCTATCAAATCCACTTGGCATGGCCTCTCTTCATGAATCCATGCTGCCTGTGGTCTTGCACCCAATTGAATTCAACACACTCTGCCCGTATTTCCTGTAGCAGGATTTCCATTTGTTTCCTTACCACTGAGGTAAGACTGACTGGCCTATTGTTGCTAGTCACCTCCCTGCTGCCACTCTTATACAGGAGGACCATATAAACTCTCTCCATTCCTCCAGAACCACACCCTTTCTAGTGAGATGTTGAATAAGGCTGTCAATGGGGAAGTCAGCAACTTCTTTAAGAACCCTTGGGTATACACCACCCAGTCCATAGCTTTGTCCACCTTCAGAGCTGCAATCCCCTTCTGGACTCTTTTCATTGAAAATGAACTTATGTCCCCCATTTCTGCTACTAGCAGGTGGTCACCCCATACTCCACTGTGAAGACTGAGCAGAAGTACCTGTCTAGGATATCTTCTTATCTTGGTCTTCTTCTGCGCAGTCTCCCCCTTCGCCCTTCTAATCTTCACTCCCTTGCTTTCCTCTTATCACTTATGTATCTGAAGAATGTCTCCCCCCCCCGCCATGATTGCCCTGGTTGGGCAGGACAAAATCAGCAAATTTGGATTTCACAGACTGTTTCTGAAATTCCACAAAATTTCATACAATTTTGTGAAATGTTTTGGAAATTTCTGAAAACCTTTAATTCGTCATAACTCAGTCAGTATTAAAGCTCAAGATCTGTAACCTAGCAAACCTATTGTTTCAAAGAGGACATGAAACTGTGCCAATGCTCATGCCATTTGGGTGAGGGGCAGTGAAGTTATAGGGTCTAAGAATCCAGCATTTTTTATTGATGTGAACATTTCTGAAAATATTTATATGCTTTCAACTTAGTCACCTGTGAAGCTTGATAACTGAAAATGTATCTGCATGTGTTCTTGGAAGAGTCATAGAAGCTACTTAGAAGAGAGAAAGCTGCTTGTATAACTTGGAAGTTATAGGAGTTCAACATTTCACAAATTTAATTCTTTGTTAAATTGTGTGAACATTTTCAAAATATTTGGATGTTTATAGCTGTAATGCTGTTCCAGGTATACACTCAAGATTTGGCATGCATGCCAAAAATAAATATGTCCAGGAATATAATGTAGTTTAGTAGATTAAACTTTATTGTGGATACTTTTGAAATTATTAATGGGCAAAATCTGCACAAATATTCATGGACACATAATAAGTAGGGCCACTAGAATTCCACTTGAGGAATCTAACTTTCACAAACTGCTTATCACCACTGAATCACCTTATCTGCACTAGCATCATGGCCCTGCAATACCCCTCCAACACTCCTGCAACAGTGATGCACAGTATCATGCTCCATCATCACTAAAGATATCCAGATACTTCTGTTACAATGGCCTAAGTCACAATTAGTTGTAAAGCTTGGTGTCACTAGGTGCCACTGTTTTCAAATAGTAAAAATATTCTTATCTACAAAGTTGCTAAAGAGCCAGCAGGTGATGTTGTACAGAAACAATACTGCACGTGCATGTGCTTCCACAGATTAAGTCAGTGAGTTCTAGTGGTTATCTGGCCCATTGCAAGAATTCAGGCTAGTGCACAGTGGTGTCCATGACTATTCCTCATGGTTCATCACTCAAGATAGTGACCTGACACTTGGCACCACTATACTTTCACTATGGAGCTGCCTATGAATGTTACTTTATTGCCATTTTACCCAGTGTTTATCTTCCTCTACAATGATATCTCAAGTGTATGACTGGGCAGAACATATGGAACGATCCAAAATGGGGGGGTCTGACTGTGAACTCCGGTGCAGGGTTGTTGTGAGAAACCAACAGGTAGCCAGTCTGAGAGTGCAAACCAAGAAGTAAAACAGAACCTCACTCACGCAGGTAACACACAACTGCTGAACATGGTGTCAAAATACAGCTTTATTCAAAACTATTCTCAATAAGTAGGGTAAAGTAAGGTGCCGAATGAGCTGTGAAGCACTACTGCCCTGGTGCTTCAATATCCCACCCTTCATCAGGGTGTGTGGCAACTGGAGAAACATGTCAGGTTAAATACTGTATCAAATTAATATTAAAAAATTTCAAATAGTGACATGAAAAAATCAAATAGAAAAATAATGACGTGAAAAACAATTCAGTTACATGCTAAATAAATGTCTTCAGTAAAAACACTGTAAGGAGCAAGCTGCATAAATGCACTCCTCCTGCAAGCCGCAGGAGCTGCTCTGAACCCAACGCCTGTTCTGCACTGACCCACCTGCCTCTCAGCTTACAGCCAGGTACACATTTGGAAGAGCAGCCCACAGCTACCAATGGGATTGAACTTGGAGCTTTTTGCCTTTCAGGCCATTTGGCTGCACTACTACTGCTCCTGAACTCTGATTAGGCATAACGCTATTCCCCCTTCTATTATTGGCTCTTGACTTTACCATTCCTGAGCTGTCTCTTTTTAATATAACAACTACTTTTCCATTTGCAAATTATACTGCAAAGCCACTAGAGGGCAAAAACTCTTGGAGGTTGCACTTCTCATCCTCTCATCCTGGGTCCTTTCTCCCTAAAGCAAATTACTACACCCTAACAAACCATAGTCAGTCACCCTATCTCTGTGCCATAGAGACCACCACAATTATGGGTATCAGAGTGCCCCCTTATACTGACACTGGGCCACTGCTCCCTTATCGCCACTTGCTGGGCACCCATTGTCACATGGACCATCTAGGCTCCTACTGATCGCTCTTACTATGCTACCTCTCAGACCCCTTAGCCCTCCCCTCAAGGGTCTTCTTCTTACACCTCCCACCCCTACAAACCACCACCAACTGCCACCCACACTGCCACAACCTCTATTGCATCCCCCATCCACTCCACATCTCTCCCTGAAGTCATGTGCCACCATCAACCTCCATGCCGGATCACATTCCTATCTTTTCCAACCCTTATCACCCTGGCCAACTCTTGTACTACCCACACTATAACTAAGCAGCAGCTATCCTTGACAATAAGGCAACAATATTTTGCTCTCCTCAGAGTCTTTGCCATAATACTACTACTAATTTTGGGAAATGTTCATCCTAACCTGGGCCCCATCTTACCCAGCCCTAGCCTATCGCACCACAGGCTTAGAATAGCTGCAATGAACATTTGCAGCTTAACCAAAAAGACAGCAGGTCTCCATTCCTGGATGCTGCAACATCAGCCAGATGCGCTAGCACTGACAGAAACCTGGCTTTCCACAAAAAACACGAGACTCTTTGGTTGCCCTCCCTGGCTTCACCCTTCACAGAGCCAACAGAATGGGCAAACATGGTGGGGGGTGTGCTGTGTATGTACATGACTCCTTGATATGCCAAGCCCTTCCAATACCTCCATTAGACCATGGTGCCCAAGCCTTTTCATTAAAACTTACTCCAGATCCCTCCAGAGCCCCTGTAATTCTTACTGTCGCATATGTCCCCACAAGAAACCAAGCTCCTGCTATACAATCCCTTGCCAACTACCTCTCCAGCTTCCCCCCCAAAACAGAACATATCATAGTTGGAGACTTTAATGTGAACTGGCTTGCCAGTTCAGATTTCCATGCCAAGGACACCTTCGCTGCCCTGGACCTGACCCAGCTGATCATCCAACCTACCAGGGTGAACCCCACTAATGGCTTTAGCACCCTGATTGACCTTCTCCTCACCAACTGTCCCCACAGAATCTCTGACCTGGTGATCCTTCCAGACTCCCTAAGCGATCACTCACCCATCCTCTGTTTCTGGTCATGTCTTCAGCAGAAACCCAAACCAAACTATATTGCCCAGCATCATCTCCAACCAGGAGGCCTCATAAAATTAAGAAAATACTTAACTCAGTGGGACTGGTCCCCCATCTCCCGGGCCCCTACTATAGATGAAGCCCTTGACTATTTTACCTGTTCTTTTAATAAAGCATGTGACATCTATGCCCCACTAGCAAAAGTGCAATCCAAGAAACGTAATGCCCCCTGGGTCATGCCTGCACTGCTCCAACAGCTAAAGCACAGAGATGATCTCTGGCATAAAGCAGTCACATCCAGCATGCAGGAGGACAGGCAAGCCTATAAAGTGGCTCATAACAGATGCACTTGGGCCATTAAACAGGCCAAATCGGTCTACTACAAAACGATCCTTGCCTTCTCCTGGGGGAATGCTCGGTTGTTCTGGGACAATATCAAGGAACTCTATGGCAAATCCTGGCTTCCCCCCTCCCTACTAACTGTCAACAATTTCTCTACCACTGACCCACTGGCCATCGCCAACTGCCTCAACTCAACATTCTCTGACCTTAGTGTAGTACTCCCAGATAACTTCTTCGACCCCATTCCTGCAACCCTTCCCCCAGACACCCAGCATCCTCCCTTCCATCTCAGGGTGATCTCTACGAATGAGGCAAGGTCTTTTCTCATGAAAGCACTCAGTGGCTCTTGCTATTGCAAAGATTCTTTTGATATGAGAATCCTACATCTAGTACTAGATACCGTTCTCTCCCCACTGACTGACCTAATTAACCACTCCCTAAGTCTGGGGCAGTTCCCCACAGCCTGGAAGACTGCCACAGTCACCCCAATACTGAAGAGTGGTGACAGCACCTCCCCCAATAGCTACCGTCCCATATCCATTCTCCCAACTCTCTTGAAAACTCCTCAAAAAAATTATAGCCACCCAACTCACTGAGTACCCGCTTGCTCATAACCTACTTTGCAGGGAGCAGCATAGCTTCAGATCTGGGCACAGTACAACTATGGCTCTCACTGAGTTCTCTAATTTTATTCACTCTACCCTGGATAGAAAACACCTAGCTGGAGCTGTCTTCATCGATCAGTCAAAGGCCTTTGATACAGCCTCCCACCCATACTACTAAGGAAAGTACAAGAGCGAGAAGGCCAAAGCCCATGATGCTCCTATGCTAATCCAATATATAATAAGAGAGGTCATTCCCATTACTTATAAGGCTGTCTAGTCTGTTTTTGAAAATACTTTTAGTTTCACTAATGACAACTTTACCCCTTACTCTTAAGCACACTCCACCACATAGGTCTGTCCCAAGGACCCGTCTCCTGGTTTACCAGTTATCTCACAGTAAGATCACAATGTGTCAAAATAAACAACACCCTCTCAACCACCCTGCCAGTCTGCTCTGGGGTTCCCCAGGGCTCCATCCTCAGCCCTCTATTATTCAGCATCTACCTAAACACCTTGCCCAATTCCTGCTCCAGCAACCTACTACCCTATGTGGACGACGTGGTTCTTTTTGCCTCACACCCAGATCCCACAGTATTGCAGCCCTTCCTCCACCACACATTTAACCAGATTGAAAACTGGTTCATAGACCAAAGACTTGTGGTCAATGTAAAAAAGACATAGATTATGCTCTTTGCCCATCGACAGAATAAGGCCAAGAATGCACAGCTAACAATCCTCTCCGACTCTCTCCTTCTTCTAGAACAGGTCCATACATATAAATACTTGGGTCTTACATTTGATTCCAGCCTCTCCTTCCATTTACACATTGACACTCTATCATCAGCCATAAATGTCCGTATAGGCCTATTGTATCAGCTCAAGCATTGTCTACTTCTGGAAGCCCTTAATCTCACTGTCGCCTCCTCAGTACTCTCCCTAGTCGATTATGGGCTCACTATCTACTCGGCTGCTGACCATACAGCCCTTAACAAAATCCACCTTGCCATAAACAAAGCATGCAGACTCCTCACCAGGGCAGACAAGCGTACCCATACCTGTACCCTATATGCCCTGACAAATCTCTTTACCTAGACGAAAGACTATTTTATCAAACATGTCTCCTCACAAAGAAAATACACCTGGGGCTTACTCCCTTGGGGGTTTCTGCCTCTCTCCTATCCTCCCATGCCTCAGTGAACACCCGCACTGCCAACTGACAGGTGTGGTCCATCCTGAGGGTTAGAACCTCCTTAGCCCAAAGGTCATTCCCACACAGGGCCCCAGCCTGGTATAATGAACTCCCCTCTGACATCTCCTCCATCTCCAAATTAGGACTTTTCAAGTCAGCCCTCAAAGAGCACATTCTCGCTTCATGGCACTGTCAATGTACCAGCTAGTGCTGAGTCATCTATCTATCATCTTATGGGACCACCCCGCCAGTGAGCTCCTACCGATAAGGCTACCAAACATTATCTATTAACATTGCCTCCTTTGGCTGCACTCATAAGGTATCTGACTAGTTCTCTACTTCACTGTAAATATCAAGCCTGTTACTCCCTCCCTCTATCAGCAAACTTATTGTTCTCTTGAAAACTGTAAAATACAGCTCTCAGTAACACATTCAATGCAATGTATAGCTGATCTTGATTCTGCAATATTGTATAACTAAAAAAACTGTAACCTTCAGCTGCCATTCTATGCCTATATGTATTAAGTGTTTATGTTAGTTTTTCTAATGCGGAGCCTTTGTAAATGAGTCCCTGACTCAAATGTTGTAATCCTAAAGTTTGTTAAATAAATAAATAAATACTGTGTACCATCTTGTCAATAAATGTATACTGGACAATTGATTTAAAAAGCATTGATCTAGAAGGCATAAAAAGGCTTATAAAGAAAAAGAGAGAGAAGAGAGTAAGGCAAGTACGATCCAAGAGCTCCAAAATTTAGACACATATTGTATGTGAATATGGAGCAGACATACATACTGAGGGGTAGGAGGAGGGGATGGAGAATCAAACAAGGTAGAAAACACTTGGGAAATAAACAACTTGGATCTGCTATATGCTATCCTCATCCATGAAGGAGATAAAAGAAGTGAGCGGCATCTGAAAACAGAAAAAGAACACTTTGAGTAATCTTATGTACAGGGGGCCAGATTTTCAAAACTCTGACACAAGCTGCGACAATGGCAGCTTGCACTGAATGCCAGTGCATCCAGGACCCTGCACCTGATTTTACATGGGGCATGGTCCTAGTGCCTGAGTCCTGCTGCTTGCAGCAATGGAATGGGTGCACCAAATGGATGGCACACACAGAAAGAATGCCACAAGCACCACAGTATAGTGTGTGATGCTGCGCCCTCACAGGAGCAATGCTGGTGCCCCATCCCAATGCCATGCCCAATGTGCCCATCAGCAGCACTTCATTGACCTGACATCCCCCTCCCCACCCCTACTGTCCTTGACAGTATCCTCCCTGGTGCTCTTTAGGTCCCCCACCCTGGCACATAATGCCCACAACCCACACACCCCAATCCATATCCCAGATTCAGTGACCGGCTTTTGCCCTCCGCGCGGCCCCCACGGCCGGCCACTGGATATGAACTGTCGAGTGCGCAGCATGCGCTTCATGCAGGTATGGGCACTGACGAGATTCAATCAGTGGCCAACTATGGTGATGTGCAGGGCTGTGCCAGTGCTAATTTGGGGTATGAATTGAAGTGCGAGTTCTGGGCACTACTTGCTGGGGTGGGGGGCCACTAAAGCACCAGGGAGGATAAGTTCAAGGACTGTCACTGTTGGGGTGCAATGGGTTGGTACGAGGAGACCACCAGATCACCAGGGTGCACACAGGATGGACAGTATTGGGGTGCAATGGGTCAGTGGGGGGTAGTAGATCATGAGGTAGCAACTATTGGGGATAGATCGGGGCAGGCCACACAGTGGCACATACTGGATGACTCTCCCAGGAGATGTCTAAGTACCATTAGACAAGTCCTTTACTAGTGTAATGTTACTTAGTACTTTGTTCCTGGGAAGGGCTTTGAAATTTGTGACTGTGGTGGTCAGCGTCTGCTGCAAGCACCCTAGCACCGTGCTATAGTCACTTTCATGGCACAAGGCTAGTGCTAGCACACTTTGTCACAAGCAGCCTGCAGACTGATGCAGGCTGACTTTTTAAATTGGTCGGGGCACTACCCTTGCCACAAGGTGCCTGTTGCGTTAGATTTGTTCAATGCAAGCACCTTGCATCATTCTCAGACCATTGAAAATGTGGCCCAGTATATACAAATACAAATGCAGTTTAAAGTAGCACAGTCAGAACTCTATCACAGGAATGGTTTCAGATCCCATTGGGCATTTAGACCCAATGGTCTGATACTCTGTAAAGTAAATATCCAGAAACTTTCTTTTTCAACAAAATGTTTTTTCCATCTTCCACCTTGGGTGGGACCTCCCCATGCTCAATACCCATAAACTTCAAAAAGTCAGGATTAGACCCATGTTTTTCTGTAAAATGTACTCCAACTGTTGTGTCAAACCTCTGATTTATTATGGACCTAATATGCACTTGGATCCTTTGTTTTAATGGATGGATGATCAGACCCACATAGAACAAATTGCAGGGGCACCAAAGAGCATAAACTGAGAAGGGAGTATTACAAGTGATATACTGCTTAATCATAACCCCTTTTGTGATATCCCTCGGGAGTGAAAATCTATTGCCTGGTTGTGCATATTTACATATGTTGCAATGCATGCACTTGTAAAATCCTTTAGGTCTTGGCGGTAACCAATTCACCCTGGGTTCAGATGGTAATTTAGTAAACAACCAAAATATCTTATAATATGTGGCTCTCTTAAAGGACACCCTGGGTTTACTCCCTACTGAGGTCTGCCCTTCATTACCACTCAGAAGTACCAGCCAATTACAATGAATGATGTTCCCAATTCTACCCACCACAGCATTTTATTCTATAACAAAAGTGACTGGACATGAGATGTTGTCAGAAATCCCTGATGGTGTCTCATCTTTTTGTATTAAAGACTCTTTGTCAAGGTTCAGTGCTGTTTGTTTTGACTTGGTTAAAAGATCTTTGCTATAGCCTCGGGCCAGAAACCTATTCTCAAGCTCTCAAGCCTGTGACTGAAAATCCTCTACTGCGGAGCAGTTTCAATATAGCCCCACCATCCGACTGTATGGACTAGATTCTTTCAATTTACTGGTATGGGCACTATCTGCCTTAAGCAATGAATTAGTGGCAGTTAATTTCTTGTGACACCTTGTATGGATCTGTTCCCCTGGGACTGACATAAATTCTACATCAAGAAATTGCAGTTTCTCTTTACATGCATTGTAAGTGAATCTTAAATTCAGATCATTGTCATTTAACCAATCTAAAAATGTCACTATATCTTCAAGTTCCCCTTCCCAGATGCAAACACAGTCATCGATATAACAATACCAATACCTGATGCTCCTGAAAAATGGATTATTCATTTCATTAAGTACAGAGAGCATCTCCCACCAGCCTAAAAACAAATTTGCATAGCTGGGTGCCATACTGGCCCCCATTGCCATGCTGCAAGTCTGCAGAAAGCATCTGCTCTGGAATTCGAAGGCCTTATGTGTTAAAATAGATTCCAAAGCCTGAATTATGAAATCTGTGTGGACATCATTAGAGTTAGTGAAATTTTCAAGAAAAAACCTGCATGCGTGTATACTCTGTGGGTGTTAGATTGCTATATACTGTGATTCTGCATCAATTTCCGACCAAACAAACCTGTTACTCCATACAAATCTGTCAATTTCCTAAGTGTGTCACTAGAGTCTTTTAAATAGGATGGTAATCCTGCCGCACATTTCTGTAAAAAAAAGTCAGTGGAGTGACTCAGGTTTTCACATATAGACCTGCTGTCCGATACAATGGGCCTGCCAGGAGGTGATGCAATACTTTCATGTATTTTGGGCAATATGTGAAAGCCTAGGATCTCAAGAAACTCCTGCCAGATATACTGATACTTATTTTCAGAGATGCTACCATCATTGACTGCTGTTAACAAAATTTCACAAAGTTTTTTTTCTGAGAATGGTGGTGGGGTCATTCTCTAATTCTCCGTAGTTATCCGTATCATTTAACAATGACATGACCATTTGTACATATTGCTTTTTGTCCATTACAACCATATTGCCCCCCTTATTAGCAGGCTTAATTACTACCTCAATGTTTTTTGATAGTCCCTCTAATGCTTCTAACTCTTTTTTGGAAAGGTTCAATTTCTGTGGAGTGTTAGCATTGTCAGGTAATTACTGTACCTGCCTCATAACAGTTTTTTTTTGGTAGGAAACAATAGCCATGTTGTTAATGTTAGGGCAAAATCTAGATTTTGCTTTAAACAAGAGATGCCTGTTTTCTAATATCTCCGGCTGCACACAAAATCCTGGGAAGATCAATGGAAATTACAAATGAATCCTCATTCTCATTTTCTAGAAGCAATGACTGTAGTGCATCCATGTACAAAACCTCACTAGTGTCTCAAATCCCATTAGATCCATCAATAGTAGCTAACAAAAGTTTCAAATCCTCATCTTCTGTGAAGACTGAATTGATACTATCCTGAAAACCCATATTCACATTAAAATGTAGGGGCTCCAATGGTTTTCAGGCTATGAACACTTTGAGGCAGAGCCTTCCAAGACACTTTTTTAGGTCCACAAACATCTGAAACATGTTGATTTTGGGACTGGGGAAAAAACTAAGACCTTTTTGCAAATAATAATTTCTGAAGAGTTGCATTTATGATTAGAAATGTTTATGACTTGGAACTGTTCGTCCTCAATGATTTTTGTAGTTTTTCTTAACTTTTTTTTATCCCCTCTTGCCCATCCTTGTTTTTCATTTCCTTTTCCATTTAGGTCTTATTTTTTTCTTTGCTAAAAAAAATCTTTGGAGGTATCTGGCTCTTCAGACTTGTTTTCTCTGTCTCCCTTTCTTGTGACAAATTCATGTTGATATTTTGTTCCTGCATTTCAGTGCCATTTGTTTGGAATTGTACCCGGGACCTAGATTTATTTCTATTTCTGTTCCTGCACATACTCTTGCCTCTTATGTTGCTTGTGCTTTGTCACCAATTCACAGTGTTGCCCTTCTCATAATCATCAGTGTCCCTGCATAATTTATTTTGTTTCCTCAGAATAATACCATCCTCATGCTGTTGTAGCTTTTTTTGTAAAGCAGCATCAAAGTCCTTGTATTTAAGACTATCTTTAAAGATTGCAGTAGATCTGCAAATTCCTGTTCCCAATATTTATTTTGAACCTCATCTGAGTTCCTATTTTTTCCTGCAAAGCCTTATATAGTAGGGAAACAGCATGATCCATATTTGCTTAGGAAATCAGTTCTTCAAATACCGCACACTCATTTACATAGCATTGGTGAGGTCCCAAGTTCCCCTTAACAGCATGTATTAACTGAAAAAAGGCATAAGAGGCAGGCAAAACATGTACCACCCAGAACTGATCAAATGTCTGGAATTGACTATCAATTAATAAATCCTTAAGTCTGTCTGTACTGACAGGGGACAAAAATTACTGTGGAATAGACTTATCAGCAATTCTTAAATTGGGATTGTTACATATGGGTTGATGGGGATCTCTCCAGTGGTTATGGCCAATTAACAGACACAATCATATATTAATTTATACCAACCAGCCTATTAGTGAAGATTTTTTGGGGGGGGCAAACTAGAGCAAGAAATATGCAATAAGACCTTTGGTGCAATAATATGTGTTTTGCAAAGATGGTCTTCAATATCTTTCCAGAATGGTACAGGGTGACCTTCTGATTGACCCATTTCAGGAGGACCTCAGTTTAAAACTTTACTGGCTTGAGATGTCAAATAGTACCAGTAAAAGTTGGGCAA
Organism: Neoceratodus forsteri; assembly: GCA_016271365.2. NCBI lineage: Eukaryota > Metazoa > Chordata > Ceratodontiformes > Ceratodontidae > Neoceratodus > Neoceratodus forsteri. The sequence continues at coordinate 1,077,508,551 of CM028129.1, read as the reverse complement.
TTGCAGCCCTCCCTGAATTTTGGCCCAAGCTAGTTTATTCCAAGTAAGTTGGGATCTCTTCCTATTCCAAAGGTATTCTGATAAGGTACTATGTAACTTTGCAAACCATGACTTGGGTAGAGGGAGCCCTATCGTTGTAAGCAGGTATAGTACACATGGTAAAAGATTTATTCTCAAAGTTAGACCTTACCACATAATGAAAGTGATAAGGCCTGCCATCTCTTTATGTCTGCAGTGATATATTGCAATACATTTTGGGTGATTAACATTTTGATACTCAAGGCTACCCTAATACCTAAACAGGTAAGCTGAGACAGTGACCAGCACTGATATAATTCAGGAGTTATCACATGTCTATAAGTGGTATGGTTAAGGGGCATAATGACCATTTTGAATAAATTAGGTTTATATCCTGAAATAGATCCAAATTCTTGCAGGACATCTATCACCATTGGTAGAGAAGTCATGGGGTAGGACAAATGTAGTAAAATATAATCAGCATATGTTGATATTTTGTAAACTATGGGGCCAAGTGAAATACTAGTAATTAATGGATTATGCACCTGATAAGGGGCTCTAAATATAAATTAAACAAATAAGGGGACAGAGGGCACCCCTGACTAGTGCCTCTACTTAAAGGAAAGGGCTCTGAGATAACTCCATTGCAACAAAATTGGGCCTGAGGGGAAGAATAGAGCAATGGAACCCATTTAATGAACTCAGGAGGAAAACTGACAGCTTCCAAAGTATGAAATAAATATGCCCATGAAACTCTATTGAATGCCTTCTCGGTATCTAGGGACACCAACACAGAAGGGACTTTAGAGTTCCTGGATGCCAAGAAGAGATGAAAGAGCTTATGCATATGATCCGAAATCAACCACCCCTGCATGAATCATGTCTGTTCCCACCCAATATAAGATTGCCAAAGCCAAGCAATCTTATTGGCCAAAATGTGGGCTAATATTTTAGTGCCTATGTTCAGTAACAATATCAGCCTATAACTGGCCAAATCCATGTGATTTTTCCCTGGCTTGAGGATCAAGGTAATATGGGCAGCCAAGAACCCCCGGGGAAAAATAATTAGTTCTGTAACAAAAATTTAAAAAGTCCACCAATCAAGGTGCAAGCTGTGCTTTGAAAGCTATATAAAAACTGGACAGAAAGCTATCAGCCCTGGTGCCTTATTCAGAGATAATACTAAAATAGCCTGTTTCACCTCAGCTATGTTATTATCTCCTTAAGATCTTTACCTAGATTGGTGTCAACTTGAGGTAATGTAGCCTCTCTCAAAAAGGAGAAAATTCTTTGCTTTTGAGAAGGAGAGGGAGGGGTGGTAGAACACAGCTGCTCATAATGGGCCTTAAACTCCTTTGATATTTCCTGGGGTGCAGTTAATACCTCTGTCCCAGAATTAGTCCTAACACTAGGTATTAGCCGGGCCATTTCTTACTGTATTAATCACAATGTCAATAACTTGCTGGCTTTCTCACCACAGTGCTCATAATTGGTTTTCACTTGAAGTATAGCATATTCTGCTTCCTCTTAATTGAACTCTGCATACTTCGCTCTTTGCCACTGCAGTTGTGCCCACTCCTGTTCTGAAGGAGCTTTAGTGATATTCCATTCCAATTGCTGTATGGTAATCAAGAGTTCTTGTAGTTGTTTAAGTTTCTTCTTTTTCCTGACAGACTCAGGCCAAATTAATTAACCATGGATCGTACATTTAAATGCACTCCAACACAACTCTGCTGATTGTGTGGAGGGGGAATTAACATCAAAGTAATCTAGTATTCCCTGTTTAATCTTGGTATGATACCAATCATCCTTTAATAAATAATGATTAATTCTCCAGTATCTATCCCTTTCTTCTGTCAAAGATAGAGTTAAAGAGATAGAGACCGGCACATTATCTGAAATCACTATACTTAAAATGTCACAAGATTGTGTACCTTAAATGAGACTAGTGCTTAATATAATGTAGTCTATTCTGGACTGGGAAGCATGAACTGGAGAGTAAAAAGTGTATTCTGGTACATTAGGGTGCAAAACTCTCCAAGCATACAATGGCAAGAAAGAATCATGGACTCTGATTGGTTAGTGTATGCCTGAGACAGTGATGTTATTACACAATAACATCACCGTATGGCTGATGATATCCATTTGCCACTTCTTTTCTTAAGAAATAAAGATATACTGCCACACTAAAAATCTACTAAAAACATTTTTTTAAATGTTTTTTATTTTGTATAACAACAAGCCATTGTATAATAGCAATAAGGCACTCCAGTGTGTGTGTTATCATTATTACCCTGGTAGGGAAGCACTCGGCTTCACCTCATGCTACAAACCACCCCAGGAGTGACATTATTACATGATAACACACACCCTGTTGTGCCTTATTGCTTAAATATCAGCCAGCCCATGCATATCCATAAGCTTTCTAACAGCCCTTTGAGCTAAGACAAGCCTTTTCTATTGCTACCTGATCTATCCAATATGTCATCCAGTGTTAAGTTCCAGTCTCCTATGTTCAATTTAGGCAAATCAGAAAATTCAGAATTTATTCCCCCCAAATACTAATAAAAGAACCCATATCCGAATTTAGACCATAGACAGTCCCTAGAATGAGTTCTTATATTGCAAATGTGGCCACCAAAAATAAATATCTTCCTTCAGGATCTGCCACTACTTTAGACACTAAAAGGGGTAGATGCTTCTTTACTAGTATTAACACTCCCATCCTCCTTTTACTCTCCCCTGCTCCAAAAACCTGACCAACCCACAAACATTTAAAAAGTGTATATTTTTAGCTTCAATTTGGGCTTCTTGTAACATAGCTACATCAGGTTTTAATAGAGCTAAGTGCTTAAGTATCTGTGTCCTTTTTGCAGGTGAATTTCCTCCTTTATGTTCCATGAAACACATGTCAAATTAGAGATCGCAATTCTTCAGAACTTGGATTTATGGAAATGATGTAAGACACCACTTCTAAAGTCAAACAAGAGGACCAAGGGGAAAAAATATTATTATAGCACCTGAAAATCAGTAATACCAAACATCAGTAAGGATCCAAAACAGCACTGGCCACCAATTATAACTGATGGTGAACTTGAGGCTGTAAAAAAGAGTGAATACTACATGAAACAAGATACAAACAAGAAGACAAATAATCAATACGGCAACCCAATGTTATCCTTAGGTTATCCTTCTCTTGAAGGGGAAAGAGGGGTCAGAAAAACACCCAAACGAATGACTCCAGGTCACTCCGAAGATGCATGTCTATGGTGGATCAGCATCTGGGTCAAGCTCCAGCTACTGTGACCCCTAAGAAACCTTACTTAACCATGTGTTTACAAGTAGTAAGGAAAGAGAGAAAGAGGAATAAAAGGAACTCTTATATTTGCACATAACAAGAATAGATGCTGGGTAGTCTAAAAAACCCAATCCAATAATACCTTATAACAATAATACATGACTTCTAATATTTCCTAATAATCTCTTGAATTGATAAAACATCTCAAAATATAACCACAAACCAAGTGTTATAAGAAAACAAAATGAACAAATAGCATCTCATAAAAAGCAAAGTCAGTCCCTCAGCAAATAAGAGTCTATGAATTGTATCATTAAAATGATTCATATGCTGAACTGATCCTTTCACCTAGCACACAATAGAAAGATGATAAAGGGAGGGAAGGGGCAAAAAGGAGAAAGGAGAAAGAAATCCCTAAGATTATTCCAAAAAATAAAGATGATGGCAACTAACTGAAAATGTTGGGTAACATACTTGTTCAGTTTCATTAGTATCTGACAATTATCCATATATAACTCCTGGGGTCATCCATCAATCTCATGGGTAAGTAACTAATTCATAATAAAAAGCCCCAGAGTAAAATAAAGAACATAAGCAAGTGCAGTCAGTAACTTCTTAAAAAAATCTTTTCAGAAAACAAAAAGTCAGATAATGAATGATCCAATCCTTTTATCCAGCACCCAGCAGAGGTCACTCCTGAAATCCCCTGAAGAAAAAATAAACCCTCTCCAATCTTAAAATGAAATGGTAGAGTTGTACAATCACTCTGAACTCAAAAAAAAATAGTATGTCAAAACAAAAATGCTTCCTGGACTGAGAATATCCAAGACAATACCAGTGCTTCAGTTAAAATCCAACCATAATCCAAAATATACTTCCAAGACCTTTAGGGGAGTGCAGAATGTCTTTTCTGTCACAAGGAAAGCAAGTCCAGCACCAGACTTTGTGATGTGTCAAACCCGCAGAAACTGGAGCCCAAGTCTACTTAATAATAAAATGCCACCTCCCTATTGTTATAGGTTACTGTTCACCACTTTAGTAAGACAAGAAATGCAAAAAACAGAAATTCTCACCAAAGTCTAACTGTGTTGTAGGATTCACGTTCTCCTCACAAAAAGTCCCATCTCTTTCAGGTCTTTTGCAAGCCAGCTGCATTGAAGTTAAGGTGGGGGAAGAGAGACCACAACTCCTTCCTTGCTTGCTTGGCAGATGCAAACCCCATCATGCCCTGCTGAGTGGTAACAAAAAGTCTTTCCAAATACCTTAAATAGAACTTGACCCCAGCATTATATAGGACCCTTTTAATGTCATTATATGCCCTTTGTTTTTTTCTTGTCAGTGGTGTCGTTTCGCTAACAATGAAAAACAGCTTACCATTCCACTGTAGCTGGCATTTAGGCTTAGCTCATTGTAGTATCCACTCTTTTTCCAGGAAGTTTAAGCAGCACAGTAATATTGTCCTTGGCTTGCCATTTGGAGTAGGTTGGGGCTTCAGTGAGTGATGAGCTCGCTCTATCTGATATACACTGCCAGACCGGGGGGGGGGGGCAGCTAGATCCTGAAGAAGTTGTTGGCAAAAGAAATCATGTCCGCTCCCTTAGCCACTTCTGCTATTCCAACCAGCACCAAATTGTTGTGGTGGCTCCTCACTTCTAAATCATCAATTTAAAGCCCCATTTTAAAAATCCATTTCTGGTGCTCCTGGAGTTCTCAACTCTCCCCGTGCTTGGGAATCCTCCACCAAACTTATTCTGGCCTTTGCATCTCTCAGCCTCTGATGAAACTCATCCAGCATGGGCTTCAATAATTGTAAGTCCTCCACCACCTTTGTGAGGGTTAGTTTTATCTCTGCCATATCTGCTATTATGATATCAAGTTTGTCTGGCTCAGCGTCGGTATCGGGAGAATCTGGTGTAGGGTGTTTTCAAGGTGGCAGTGGCCTAGGCAGTTGTGCAACATGCAATTCTATGCTCACTGCTGTCTCTTGAGTTTGTGGGACTTCCATTGCCTCTGAGTGACCCCCCACACTGCTCTGATACATCGGCCATCTCTGGATGTCAAAAGAAAGAATAAGTAAGCTACTTGTGCCATAAGAAAAGTTCTATTATTCCTGACAGAGAAACTGAGTCAAAGTCCCTGCATCTATTCAGGCTGAAAGCATCACATGACTCTCCCTGGTATCTAGTGGCACCCCCCAACATTTGATCACTGGCCTCATATTTGCTAGACATCAGGAAAGCATGAAATGTTATAGAGCCAGCAATCGGAGAGTGCGGCCTGCCACTAGACACCAGGGAAATACTACATTTTTATGAGGCAAGCAATTGCTAAGTGGGGGCACTAGACACCAGAGAAACATTAAATTATTATGGGACTGGCAATCAGAGGGTGGGGTGCCCCTAGACACCAGGGAAACATTAAATTATTACAGGGCTGGCAATCAGAGGGTGGGGGGTGGGATTAAACATTACATAAATGGTGGGCCAGTGATACATAACACATTTCATACATTCATTCAACAGTTCAGTGATTCTGTGATTAGATCTATGGAATTTTATTCTGCAGTTTAGTACATTAATCCACAGTTCAAACATTTATTCCACTTATCTAAATCAGAATTTCTGCAAAAGTTGCCAAAATGATTTCTGAAGTTTCACAGAAGTGAATGTCTGACTTTCTCACAAATTCCACTGGTGTAAGATTTTTTACACAGCTCTTTTGTCATGTATTTTATGTCAGGCATGATTGAAAAAGGTATATTCTCAGTTCACTTCCTGGTTAATAATAAAGAAAAAAAATCAATCTTGCTCCTTCAGATTTAATCCTCCTCACACCTGTGCTGATCTCTGCAGTTATTTTCTTAACCATTGTCACTATTTTTCCCACAGGATGACTCTGCTACAGTTTGTGGCCAATGTGATGCACAGCAAGAAAGTGTCCACTTGTAAAAACATGTCATTGATTTAGTACATTAAAGACTATTGTGTTACTTTACCTGCTGACCGAAGAAATGCCACACAGCACCCGTGATATGTTTGCGATGCAGGCTATATTACTCTTCCCCTGGGAAATAACTATAGAAAAGGCCCAAAATAATGTCATACTTTACTTTCTTCCAAATTGTCACTACTGTATTCATTGACAGCTGTATTTGATCACCAACACCATTGACAAGAGTATTTTCTATGGGAAAAAATCTTCTGATGTATCAAGATCTCCATGCTAAAGTCTTGGCCTGGTGAACTGGACACCACCCACCATGACTAAGGGGGTGTGCTGCAATTAGGAAGGAAAGTGTGGCCTGAGGGAAGAAAGGTTCTGGTGTAGTTAAAAAAAGAGGCAATCATTGGCCAAGGAGAATGTCCCAAAGCACATAAGAACAGACATAGCAGCAAAGACAAATGTAAGGAAAAATCCCTTTTTTGATGATTAAATAATTCCCATTTTGGTTAATAAATTCCCTTGGTACTTACTGGACTTTGTTATATTGCACTGCAGCGTTGTGCTGATGGTATTCTCTGTGAGTTTTACAGTGTCAACTTGTGGACAGAATGAGTGTCTATGGGACATCCAGTTATAGGTAAGACAGTACAGTACAGTACAGTACAGTACACCAGGAGGAAGTTCCTTACCTGGCAAATGAAAACAATGCAGAACTGGAGGATCTCAATGGAGAGTATGAAGAAATGCCTGCTGAGCAGTAATAAATAAGTTATGAGTCTGATGAAATAAATGAGTCCATAGACATCAACCTAAATGATGAAGTCCATGAGGAACAAAAACAAGAGGAGACTGTGCCAGCAATGGGACAGGACACAGTAACAGTAGTCACTGAACTGTGCATCATTGCTGAGAGGGTCCAGAGCACTGTGTGTCAACAGGTTCGGTTTGAATGCAAGATGGATCTCATGCTCTAACCTTGGTAGAGGTATAATACCTTGTACAGTCCTGTGTCTTTCCAGCCACTGGAGTTTTCCTCAATAATCTCTTTTATACAGCTCCTTGAATCCAATGACCCTCTTCCAAGTGATGAGTTCAGTGTTGGAAATAAGGGCATTGCATTAATAGGATCAGACAGTTCCACACATGTTACTCCAAAAGTGATGAAAATATGGAACAAGGTTGCATAACAACTGAAACACCAAGTCACCATAACTGCACACCTGTCATTGAGGACATTGTGTCAATCAGCATGGATAAATAGCTGGAACATGTCACTATGGCCAGTGGCAGGCCTGAGTGTCTAATGGCTTTCATATTCTGGCCCCTTGTGCCTCAGTAGTAATATCTTTTTTTTTTGGGGGGGGGGTGTGAACTGTGATTGCAGTAAGGAGAAAAGGACAATATCAAATGCCTTATGCCATTTGGTATTATGCATTGTCCAGAGGCATTTGTAGGTCAGCAGCTACCAGATACAATTAAATAGAGACAGAATAAATGAACAATTGAGAAACCCCAGGAAAAGTGCAAATATTCCCTACACCTAAAATAATTTTTTTTAAATGAATTTTTAGTTTCATCCATTACTGATGTACTGTATGTGATGTGCATTATTCGCTGTATAGTACATTTCCTTTTTTCCACTGCTGTTTTCTCTCAGTAAATTTAACAACAAATTCAAATGTCCATGGGTGTCAAGAGGTGCATGTGCTATGAGTGCTATTATAAAGTGCTGTAAACAAAGTTAGAGTACAATTGTAAGGTTCAGGAAGAATTGAAAATGTTATGCAGGATTGACTTTGAGTGAAATTAAAATGCTGTATGCTTTTTGAAGGCTTACAGCTTCAGTACAGGAGAGTGTTCATTTCCCCTTTAAATATTTAACAGCGTGGCCCCTGCATCCCTGCATTTGGAGGCACTTATCCTCTGCTGACCACAGTGTGCCCAATATTAAAGGCAAACTATTTTTGAGGGGTAATATGGTGTTGTTTATTAGAGTGCTGCCTGCTCTTTGCACTGTTCTCAGGGCAAAGATTTAAAAAATAACACACATAAACGTATCAATAAGTATGGCAGTCTATGGTGTATTTACACATAATTCGGGATGCCTGTTTCACAAAGGGTGTTTAATGATCACAAGATGCCAGTGTTTAAATATTAAGTGTAAAGTGGGTTTCAGCAGGGAAGTGTGGGTGTCACTTTTCAAACCAGAGGGTCCAATGTAAAGTACAGTGTAATGTGCATTTATTCTCTAAAAATTCGAAAGCATGGTCTCCATGCACCTGAGTGCAGGGTGGTATCATGTAACTTATTCTTGCAAGTGTCTTACACTCATAAGATGGGGAAAATGAAAAAGACAGCTACAAAAGTAAAACAAAGTGACCCATTCACCATGTAACTCATTAAGTATTGATTTATTTTCAAAATATAGAATCACTGTAATACCAATAAATTGATGTTTTTTGGTGAACCCAACACTTCTCCAGGATCTGTTGTGATAATTAAAAAAATAAAGTATACTTAATCATCAAAAATCCACATAGCAGAGTACTCCAAATAGCATTCAACTAGAGGCAGTATACAGCAGTGGTTTAAGGCTCTGAGCTGCAAATCTGGAGTCCTGGGTTTAAATCCCACAGCCCCCACTCGCATACTGTGTGACCCTAAACAAGTCACTTAACTTTCTTGTGCTTCCAGGTCGCACCTGTAAACAAGCTTTCAGCTTAGTGCGTCTTTCCTGGTGAAAATAAACAACAACTATTCCAGCTTTGTTAAAAAATAAATGTGCACACGTATAGTATAAGCTAGTTCCACCATCTTTACACCATGGGCAACATTATAAGAGTGCTTTCTCCATCATTAATGCCACTCTAGTCATTTCAATATTCTAAAACAATAATAACTTAAACAATTTACTAAATAGCCCACCTTCCGGTGTGACTCTATTAACTCCAGACAGGAAGCTTAGCTGGTCTGAATCCATATCAAATCAAGGCAGTCTTATCATTTATTCCTACTCTATTTTTATTTCATAAATAAAATGCTCTATCTAAACTACAGTAATTTTCATTTTCATTTTTCACTTATTCTTTGGTAACCAGGTAAAGGCACTGGACCAAAGGTCCCTTTTCAGGCCCGACCTAGACAAAAAAAAAAAAATACAAAAATACACAAGTACAATCAACAACAATACAATACCAAAAAATACAAATTACAAATTACAGTTACAAGCAGATTTATATAATAAATAACTTTTTAACCTTTGTTTAAAAGTTAAAACAGATAGAGCAATCCTAACATCAAGTGGAAGTGAATTACAATACAAGGGTGCTGCTATTGAAAAAGCTCTAGAACTTATTGTAAACCGAGACCTGGGGACAAAATATAGGGGTCCATCAGCCGACCTCAGGCTTGGAACCATTTCTCTCATTACAGCAAGATCAGAAAGAGGAAAAAGGGAGCCAAAGTAAAAACATTTATACATCAGACAGCCAACAAAATATACTATTCTGCAACTAGGGGAAAACCACCACAACCGAGAATAAAAATTACACCAATGTGTCCTATCGGGGGCTCCTAAAATAAATCTACAAATATTATTATTGGCCACAGTTAGTGCTTGCATTTCTTTTGTACCTATGTTATAAACAAGAACTGTAATCAAAATATGGAAGAAGAGAACCAATAGCAATTGCTAATCTAGTTGCTTGTGAGAAGAATGACTTGAATTTGTATAACACCCCTATTCTTTGATTTACCTTCTTAACCATAGGCTGAATCTGAGGTGAAAAGGTCAAACTGGGATCCAATAGTGTGTCCAAATAATTAAATTGAGACACTTGTTCAAGCAGACCACCCCGAAAATCAGATATCCTCAGTTCCGGGGTGTCCATCAACATAAGTTGCGTACCAAATAATATAATGCTCACCTTAGTAATAGCACTCATGTCATTGCACTGTATATATATATATATATATATATATATATATATATATTTGTTTTTCATTTCAGTCACTTTCTATGATATATTGATTAACCAACAATATTACCAATGTCTGTATAGATGCTGAGTAGTTGAAAACAAAACATTTTCAGGGCCACTAGTTTCCCATCACCCTTCTGTTCATTTTTAAAAGTCCTTAAAAAATGACCATGCTTACAATACTTAGCCTCTGGATTCCATATGGCATACAACCTGTGGTGGATGTGAAACACTCTTATTACCATCTTGCAACTTCATATTAAGTACTAAAATTCCATTTATTTGGTTAAAACCTTACTCATAAGGTGTATCTCTTATTTCTTACTAACAACTCTCATCATTTTTAATCTGTGTTTACACAGAAAAGCTGTCACCATTTCAGCCATTATAGCTTGCTTACAAAATTATAGGACAACTGTTCCTTTTGTAATGTCAGCCTTTATATGCACTTATGAGTACTTATTCCATGTTTGGCTGCTTAATGCTAGCCATGCAGTTCAAATTTCCTATATGTGCCTGTCCGCAGCCCTTGCTGTAAACTTTCAGTAAAACTTATAAAATATTTGTTGAGGGTCCTACCTACCGTCTCAGTGTTTCAGTCTTCTTGTGGCCACTGGCTGCACTGGCCACATACCACAAACAGGGATGTGGTCTCTCTGGCAACACAAAAGGGTGCCAAATGGTTGTGCATGTGCAATTTGTCTTTTTTCATACTTATAAAATTCATTAGTCTCACTCTGCAATTTATAAAGTTGATAGCAGGAGCTCTGGGGCTCAGTGACAGATCACACTGCTAGTGTTCTTAAATGGTGAGTCCACAAATGTTATATGGCACCTCTGTTTTATGAAGCTATGAATGTGGCAAAGTCCCACACTCAGTATGGAAAGGGAACATTGTTTAACCAGAAGTCGCAAACTAAGCCGAAGTTTGTTTCAAGATGCGACCCGAGAGCTCAAGGAAGTTAAATGACTTGCTTAGGATCACACAATATGCACCTAAGCAGCTGTGGGATTCAAACCCAAGTCTCCAGATCTGCAGCTCAGAGCCTTAACCCACTGTGTTATACTGCCTCCTGTTATGATGGCATCTAAGTATTTTGCATTCTAGTTTAAACATTTATTTATGACATGTTATGGTTTAGATTTTAACTGTCATTAACTGGTATTAATTTTTGATCAAACACTTACTTACTTCTTGCATATTCACCTAGAAATATGAATTGGAATGCTGAATTGGGATTGTGGGCTTGCCAGAACCAGGTCCTTTGTCTAAATCCACCTAGACAAAAGACTGCTCATGGTGGCAACCAGAAAAATGTACCAGCTCAAATGGCTTGTACTAAACCAGTGGTCAACAACCATACAGAGCAAATATCCAGGGGCCAGCATAAAATGGGTTTGTTTGACACATTCATTCCTTCATTTCTGCTAATGGCAAAGCTTAATTGATAATGAACAGAGTTCAGTGTCGTGGACAAGCTACCTTGCACTTTATGGGGGGGCAGTTATGCTCTTATTCCTATTCAATTTATTGGCCACTGTCTTATGTTAAATACAACTCTGCAAACAAAATCTGTTAAAAGTTACCCTATTACTAAAGATAGTTTTTACATAATATCTATCCAGGCAATTTTTTCATTTAGACCGTACCTAGGGTCCAGTGTACTGAATCTTTCTTTTCAATATGCTTCTCTGTGGATAAGCCTTTTTCCCACATTCCTTCCCCGGGCAGACTTTCAACTTTCTCCAAATCTACAAACCTTAACATAGGTAGGTTATGGTTCATGTGTCTAACTATTGGATAGGAATCATCCCCCCCCCCGCTTCTGATGTAATGCTTGTGTTCATTCAGGTGGACTCTCGTTGGCCGCATCATTTTCAATATGTAACTCAAGCCACATGGGCATCATAAAATACTTGTTCTGTCTGACAAGTTATGAATTGTCAGATTTGTATTTCTTCACTTTTAAAACGGTTGTATACAGTTTTTGTTCTCATTGTATTGTAGCTGTTTTCACATTTGCCACAGATGCAGTTATCTACAAAAAATTGCCTCCCCTGCAAAATCTCATATTTCTTTCTTTCTTTTGGTAAGAATCAGTGACACAGTCTGTTCCCAGTGTTTCTGACTTTTTTGCAGTGACTAAGGGTTTGTCTTTGAAGGTTGTTTGCCCAGCTGCATTTGCCTGTATCACATAACAGTGTTTAAGAATAACAGATTTTACTCATCTGAACTGAGTGAGTAGTCTACTGGTACTGTGATTCTGTCTTTGTGGTCCTCTCTAGGTCTTGTCTTATTCAAACAATCCTTTTCTTGTTCATCATATCTCTGTTTGGCTGTGTCCAAATAGCCTCTATCCCTAACATGTTCATCCAGTTCAGCAGCTGCTTCCTTATAGATGGACTCCAATGTACAGTTCTTCTTTAATCTCAGAGAATGTCCATATGGGATATTATCCTTGATGTTAGGTCTATGAAAACTTTTAGCATGTAACAATATACTGCAATCAGTTTCTCGTAGAACACCTTAGTGTGCAATTAGGTCCCTTCTTCGAAAATGCAGAGATAAATGACACTGACAGAGTTTGGGCTAAAGCTCATAACAAATTTTAAAAACTTGGTACAGTTATTCAAGTAGTTATGCAAGTCTAACAATCCTCTGAGTTCCTTCAGAGACACATACACAATCATCTATAAAATGCTTCCATGCTACAATCTTGTCATGTCATATGTTGTTTACTATATTATAGATAAATCTGTTTTCAGACATGTTCATGTAGATGCTGGCATAACTAGGGGCCATGGATGACCCCAACGCTGTTCCCTTTGTTTACCAGTAAAAACTGTTTTCAACTCTAAAATGTTTTATTCTAACACCAAGTTGGCAATTTGTATAAGGATATCATTTGGTGGCTCCCCCATCCTATTGTACCAGGTACTTATTTATTGCCAAAAATACATTAAGGTTTTCTTAATCCTCCAGGGAGACCAATAATTGTGGTGAGATAGAGTCTACTCTGGAGGCACTATCATTTTTTGTGGACTATCATCTCAAACTCCTGGTGAGTGCTATTGGGGTATATTTGAAAGACATCAGGGATATTATATCACTACTGGATAAGTTGAGCAAGGATAACAGAATTGAGGACCATAGTATATTGATCACCATGGATGTCAAGGACCTCTATACTAGTATTCCACATAAAGAAGCACTGGCTACACTCCAGGTTCAGCTAGTGCAAAGGTCAGAAAGGAAAAATCCACCAAAAGACTTTCTTCTCAAAATGGCCAGCCTAGTATTAGAAAAAAATACATTTTAGATTTGAAAAAGTTGTCTGGCAAATGAAAGGAATGGCTATGGGGTTATCTATGGCCCCTAGTTATGCCAACATGTACAGTAAATGGAACATTTTGAAAACAGACTTATCTATAATACAGTTAACATTATATGCCATGACAAGACTGTCATATGAAAGCATTTCATAGATGATTGTTTATGTGTTTGGGCAGGAGCTGAGGAGGAATTGTTAGACTTTTTATAACTACTTGAATAATTCCACCAAGTGTTTGAAATTTGTTAAGAACTTTAGCCCAAATTCTGTCAATTTCCTTGGTTTTTGCATTTCAGAAAAGAACCCAATAACTCACGGAGTTGTTCCGCAGAGAAGCTCATTGCAGTATAATGTTTCATGCTAAACATTTTCATAGTCCTAACATTAAGGATAGTATCCCATATGGACAACATGCAAGATTAAAAAGGAACTGTACATCACAGTCAGAATATAAGGAAGCAGCTGCTGAACTGGATAAATGCTTCAGGGAAAATGTTGTGGATGACTGGAAAGGGGCGGTGTGGTGACCTTTGCTTTGGTGGGTCCCCCACACCACTAGAACTGGTGCCATTGTGCAGGGTTGAGGCGCCGGCTCGCTGAATTGAGCCAGGCGGACCTCACCTGCACGCTCCATGGATGAATCTTCATGATTTTCACAAGACAAGTGCTCGAGCCCCTGCTTGGAGCAGGAGTCAGTCATCAAGAGTAAGGGACAATTCTTTCTTTGCTGTGAGGTGAATCCAGAGGATGAATTCTGTCCAAACCTCCCGTGAGCTCTTTATTGCTGGAGGTGTTTTTGGAGCCAAGATTAAAACTAGCAACATGTGCTGATTGGCTGCTGGCCCACTCTGATGTGCTACTCTGCCTATTGAAAAGGCTGAGTGGTGACCAGTGGCCCCTTGGATTGTGTTGTGGATGACTGGAGAGGGGCAGTGTAGTGACCTTTGCTTTGGTGGGTCCCTCCTCCCCCGCCGCTAGCTCCTGTGCCATTGTGCAGGGTTGAGGCGCCGGCTCACTGAATTGAGTCGGGTGGATCTCCCCTGCATGCTTCATGGATGAATCTTCATGATTTTCACAAGATAAGTGCCGGAGCCCCTGCTTGGAGCAGGAGTCAGTCATCAGGAGTAGGGGACAATTTTCTTCCACCAATCCCACTCCATTCTCTCTTCCCCGTAAATGCCCTTATGCCCCTCCTACTGGTCTGATGGGTCTATTCTATGAGGGGTATCCACTGGCAACTCTCCTGTATCTCCTTTCTCTCACATCACATGACTTTCATCAGCATTGGGACTGCTCGTTTGGTCCTTATCTGCCATGAACTGCTCTGCTATCAGAGGACTTGGGTGGTCTGCTTTTCAAGTCTATGCTGTTATTTTTTGCTAGGGATCTCTCCCTCTGCACAAAGAACTTGCCCTGTTAGCAGCTGAAATATACAGAAATATACAATAGCTACTCTGCTATACTCTTAGCCTGTTACAGTTTATAACAGCCAGTAGTCTGAGGTCTGAATTCTGTTTACTGTGTGATGTTACGCTGAGTTGGCTCTGGTTTGAATTTATCTGTAAGTTTATCCTGAACAGGGCTTGCTATGACTATCTGGGTTTGAACCTATACCTCCGCTGGCTGAAATTGAGCTCTGTTGGAGTCTAGCTGTTATTTTTGCTGGTCGGCCTATCCATGACCCTCCAACACTAGCCAGTGAATGCCTGTTACTTTACTTCTGTACTGTGTATGCTAACTACCTCTACCCTACCGTATAGTGTGGTTACTGTTCTATGATGTTGGTTCCTAGGCTCCCCGGAGTAGTTGCTATGCCCTTCCCACTAACTAGTGTCCTCCTCCTTGGTCTTGTCATCTCCCTTTGCTCACCACTATTCTTTACTGACTGCTCCCCTCCCTTGAGGGGCCCCTGGGGTACTCCTGAAGAACCTGGGGAACATGATTTTACCTCTTCCAAATTGATAGCCTGTGGCAGTCTGTTCCTCTGGCCCATTTGTTGCCTTAACCTTAGGTGTATCCCGTATTCCCTCATGGTATCAAAGCGCCGTGTTCATAAGCCCTTGGCAAGAGGTGGGTGCCCTCCCCTAAAGCATCTCTTTTGGCTCTTGCTTGTTATATTAGTCCTGGCTGGGAACATCGAACTTAACCCTGGCCCCCTTAACAAGCCTTCTCCCTCCCGGCTGGCTGGGATTCTGCCAAAGGGCTAAAAATAGCCCACCTCAACATCTGTAGCCTCCTGCCTAACCTGACTGAGCTTACAGCTTGGGTCTCCCACTACAAGCCTGACATTCTCGGCATCACTGAGTTATGGCTGAAACCTTCTACCCCTGATTCTTCCTGCATGCTCCCTGGCTTTTATCTTATTAGGCTTGATCGATCAGAGAGGAAGCGGGGTGGCGGCATCTTGATCTACTTCAAGAGCCATCTAAATCTGACTGCTGTGTCTCACCAACTGTCCCCACTGTCTTCTAGCGAACTGCTTCATACTGTACTCTTACTTGGCAACACAAAAAAGCTGCATATCATTTGTACATGAAACCCTCCCAAGGGTGGTGTGCCTGGGTTATCCTCCTTTCTTGATGCTGTGGGTGCTCAGACTGGGGATAATGAACTGCTTATCATGGGTGATCTTAACCTAAATTGGCTTGGGGGAAATACCAAAGTGTACAAACCCCTGCTTGTGGGCCTCTCCCTGACACAACTCATTCAAGAGCCCATTAGGTGGTCTACTACTGGCAGAAACAGCTCCCTTCTTGACTGGGTTCTGTCTAACAGGCCTGAGAGGATCACCTCCTTAGGTATCCTCTCTGACTCCATCTGTGACCACACTCCTGTATACTGTGTGTGGAGGACTTCCTACCAGAAAATTCCCTACAAAGTCATCCATGTTAGGAATTTTTCTAAGTTTGACATGGGCTCCTTCCATGAGAACCTGAGACTCATGGACTGGTCTGCAGTGCTAAATGATCCTGACTGTCTCACTGTGTCCAGCTCCTTCCTTAACACCTTCTCGGTACTGCAGGACAAACATGCACCCCTTATCAGGAGGAGGGTAAGGAGGGCTGCAACAAAGTGGCTCCATGGGAGCCTTCTTGCCCTAATGCAGACTAGGGACAAATGCTGGGCAAACCTTAAGGCTACATTGGACCAGACTATACTCCAGCAGTACAGGAGGCTCAGAAATGAGTGTAAGAGAGCTACTAGGACTGCCAAGAGTGATTACTGCAAAACCGCCTTGCTAAACTCTGCTAAGGACCCCAGGAACTTCTGGAGGAACATTGAAAACATAGTCAGCAGTTCCGCAAACTGTGGCGTCTCTGATATGCTTATCGGTGGTTCCAGTTGCAATAACCCCGACTATTGCTAATGCATTTAATTCCCACTTTTCTGATCTGTCTGCTTTCACCTCACTTTTCAGTGCAGGAGGGAATGATAGCAGAGACCAGATTCTAACCCCTCAGTCATCTCCTGCCTCCCGTCCACTATTCCACTTTAAGGCGGTGCTAGCACTAGAGATGCAGAGACTTCTCTCTGGTCTCTCCCCCTACACTAGTGCTGGGTATGATGGTATAGAGCCAAGGCTCCTGCAGCTTGGGGCCTCCTATGTTGCCTCCCCAGTGGCTCATATTTTCAATATGTCTCTTGCCCAAGGAGTCATCCCTGACCCCTGGAAGGTGGCAAGGATTGTTCCTGTCCTCAAACAAGGCAATCCTGGGATCTTTAACAATTACCGGCCTATAGCCATCTTGTCAGTCATCAGCAAACTCCTGGAGAAAGTCATCGCTGTACAACTCATGGAGTACATCCAGGCCCATGAGCTGTTGGCTCTTGCACAGCATGGCTTTTGGAAAGGCCACAGTATGACCTCTACTCTTGTTATGGTCTCTTCTGGGATCAGGGCAGCAACGGACCAGGGTAAGCTCTCAGGTGCTATCTTCATTGACCCATCAAATGCCTTTGATCTGGTTGATCATTCCCTACTCATTTCTTGGCTTTGGTCCCTTGGCCTATCCTCCCCTGTCCTAAGATGGTTTACCAGCTACCTCCAGGGGAGATGTCAATTAACTAAATTTGGCAAGGTCCTCTCTGACACCATCCCTGTGACCACTGGTGTTCCTCAGGTGTCAGTCCTTGGGCCTCTCCTCTTTTCCATCTTCGTTACTAACCTTCCTTCCATCTCCTCCCACTGCAGCTCTATTTTATATGCAGATGACCTGGTCATCCTTACCCATTCCTGTGATATCGGAGTCATCAATCAACAACTGAATGCTGATTTCAAAAGTTTCCAGTCCTGGATTATGGTAAACACGCTTGTCCTCAATCTAAAAAAAAAAAACAGGTCATGCTCTTTGGGTCCCAGGCCAAGTTAAAGGCCTCTACTGCCCCCTTGTCCAACAGGGGAATTGACGGCTCTCCTGTCCTGGTTACTGATACCTTTAAATACCTGGGGGTGGCACTTGACCCCCAACTTGACCTTGGTAGTCATATACAGAATGCATGTAGGGCTGTCGATTGCAAACTGGGTCTTGTCTACAGAGCGAAGAACAACCTAACACTTGCTGCTCGATGTGTTCTGGCCAGCGGTGTGTTTCTTCCAACCCTCTGCTATGGCCTCATCCTGTATGTGCATACTTCCAAAGCTCATCTCGGTAGGTGGAATGTTGCACACAACAACATTTGTTGCTTTGCACTTGCCGCCCCCCCCCGTCTCACCCACCATTGTGACCTGTACAACAGGTTTGGCTGGCTCTACCTGCTTAATCACATGAATTTTGTCCTGGATAGTTTCACAGGCAAGGTGCTCAGAACTGGCACCCCCCAGGGTCTGGCAGAACTCCTCATACCTGCATCCTCTTCATACTCCCTCCAGTCCCTGGGCTGTGCTATTCTCAAAGTTCCTGCCACCCGAACACAAATGGGGGATAGATGCTTTGCTGCTTGTGCGCCCAAAGTCTGGAACTCCTTCCCCCCAAGGTTCACTCGTCTCCCTCTCACTCTTGCCTTTGAAGCTCCCTCTGGACCCATCTGAAGCTCTCCTCTGTATGTGGCTGTCCCAAACTGCCTTAATTAATTTAGGTATTCGCACCAGACTCTCATGTACCTGCAGTTATGGTGGCCCCAGTGTGAGGGTGTATCCCACTTGTTTAGGATTCTGTTTCATATTATAATCTAACTACACTCTGCCCCAGCAGAGTTCTGTCTGCTGCACAGTTTGATGGTTCTGTTACTGTATAGAAATGTGTTCACCCTTTGCCTCCGGGTTGTGAATCTTGTCTATTGCACTGTGCTTATCTTTTGCCTATACAAAGTTTATTTCTACTGCTCAACTAAGTTAATTCTTGGCTGCTTGTTCAATGTCACCTGACTACTCTGCTTGATCCTGTGTAATGTATGATTGTATCTTATTGTTCACTGTAGGGTCTTGTCCTTCATTGTACTCTCCCGGGTCATACCTGAAAATAGGCAATTGCTTTATCTAGTGTGCTTACCTGGTCAACAAAAGCTAATAAATAAATAATAAATATAGAGGCTACAACTAGCATGTTTTGGACACAGCAAAAGAGAGATGTGATGCACAACAGAGAAAGGAACTTCTGAATAAGACAATACCTAGAGAAGACCACAAATACAGAATCACAGTGCCAATAGATCATTCTGACCACTAAAGATGAGTAAAATCTGATATTCTTAGTCAATGGGATGTGACAGAAGTAAATACAGCTAGACAAACAACCTTCAAGGACAAACTCTTAGTCATTGCAAAAAAATGTCAAAAACATTGAGGACAGACTGTATCACTCATTCTTACCAGAAGAAAGACAAAATAGAAAGGTAGACTGCATCGGGTTGGGGTGCTAGAGCAAACCTGTAGATCAATTAAAAAAAAAGTCCAGCACTCTCCACCACAATCAAAATGTTTTTCGCTTATATTCCCAAAAAGTGCAAAGTGTATTCAAAGTGCCAGTGCTGTGCACATCTTCACTAGTTTTGGCCCTCCGTCCTTTTTTTAAAAGACATGCTAGATGAATCAAACACATTCTTTATACAGTCCATTAACTATGACAGCATCACAAAGTGTCAATAACAAGCAGCTGATGCAGTGAAATAACAAAAAAACAGGATAGCAAGAGGTTAAAAAATGGCCTGTAAACTTTATTCTTGCACACTAAATAGGCCTAGATCTATAAATATAGCTATAAAAGTTTATATATTTTGCATTATAGCATATCCCTTACAGAAATAATTATAAGAAATGTTTTCATGCTGCACACATAAAACTACCTAAGTGATATGCATGCTGCAAATACGATTTAAATGTTAAATTGGAACCGATTGCATGCTTATGGAATACGTGCAGCAAGCAAGTGTGGAAACCATGATTTTTATGTTAAATTGGGAAAGACTGCATGCATGTGGCATGCATACAAAAAAGCAAGTGGTCACTGATAACTGTACATGGAAAAGTTAAGTAACTTGCTCAGGATCACACCATACACAAGTGGGGGTTGATGAGATTCAAACCCAGGTCTTCATACCTTCAAGTCTCCTGGCTTGTAGTTCAGTGCCTTTAACCATTAAGCCATACTGTCTGCATGCATATGATTTGCTTGTACTTCAATACATACTGCATCTGAATACATCTGCAGGCATGTGGCATGCTTGTAGCCACTGTTATACTTTTGAGTTTTCTTCTCTCCCTCAAATCATTTTCACAGTTGAACAGTAGCACACGTACCAATGGAAACACATGTTGTTTTTCCCACCCCCAATACTCAAACTTACCCCAAAAAACACTTAATTACTTCTGTCTGGCCTGTACTCCTACTATTTTCTCTCCATAGTTTTGAATGCTTCCAGGCAAACAGACTTTAAGGTACAAACACAAAAGCAGCAATAATTTGACATACACACCCACATGGCCAGTCCCCCCTCCCCATGCACACAAACTGTAGTAGGTATGGCCATGCTGCTACAGACAACCCACCAAGTATAGATATAAGTAAATAGTCTCTTACTTGAGTACTAGGGAGCCAGAGGCAGGAGTCTTTAAGAGATGCTGTCAATGGGTCAGAGTGCTGGGGCATACCCCCTTGAAATGAATGGAGTTATTTTCTATTACTATTTTATACATTATGATGGTGAGCTGGAGAATAATGAAGGCCACTGTTCTACTAACAAGGCCCTTGTTAGTCAAGTGGTTACCTTCATTAATCTCCAACTCTCCATCAACAATGTATAAAATAGTAATTAAAAAATACCCCCATTCTTTTCAATTGTGCACACGCCTACAGTCTCCTTTGCCATTTGCCATAATGTGCCTGAGCATGGGGATGTGGAGGCCGGCTTCACTTGTGGGGGCATAAGCCTGACTATAATGGGGCTCCAATAGTTTGTGCATACCATACCGCTCAACTGTCCATGAATACAAGGGGCAGCTCTATAATGTCTGTAACATCTCTAAAAGGTACAACTTATTTGGTTTGACTGAAACATGATATGCAAATCAAGAAAAATTCAAATGTATAAGATTCATCTGTATATACCCCAGAGCAGTGCATCTGATTTGGGCTTAATCCCACCCAGTTACTAACCAATTTTTTTCCTGGCTGAAGTTCTGCCCCCTCCCCCCCACAAAAAAGAACTTTGTCTGGATTTTTCTCCCCGATTCCATTCCATTCAATACCGGTCCCCTGTGGGTCATGAAGCCACCCAAGGGTGAAGAAATGTGAAAAACACATCAATATTTCAATCCTTCCTCCTTCCCCAATCCCCTGTAAAAAAATATATTTACTTTTACTTACCTGGCCATATGGCCAGAATCTGCAGCCTGGCATAGTGTGCCGCCAGCCCAGTTTTCAGTCTGCTCCCCTCTCTCCTTCTGCCAGAAGCTGGATGCTAGAACTGACCATCACAGGTCCCCAACATGCTCCGCAACCAAGTCACCTCGCCATAAAATCCACCCAACCTGGGTTGCTTGCTTCTTGCTTGGTTGCTGCTGTGGCTGCTGCCACACTGCACTGATCAAGGCCTATGAAGGCCACCCACACCGCTGTCACCACTGCTGCTAAACCTAGCTTGCTGCCATCGGGGTTTGTGCTGTTTTTTTTGTAAGGTAAGCCTAGTAGAGTAAGTAGGTAGCCTAGTTTTTAGTTAGCTTCTAGATCACCCTCTGCCCCTTCAGCCCCAAGGGGAGATGGAGACTCACTAAGAGTAGAACAACAAAAATATGCTGCCACAACATTGCTATTGAGAGTTCAGTGCCCACTGACTCCTCCAAGCTGTAGTGCCCAGTCTGTCTACTCTGTGGCAGGAAAGACTGTCGCACTTGCAAGGCTCATGCGCTCTTTCTCATTCACATCACATGTAATTGTGCCACCGCTAACAGGTGGAGAGGGCTGACAATACAGTACAGATACAGTCGAGTCTGTAGAGTACAAAAACCCCACTAGACCACCAGAGATTTCTTTTATAACAGGAGAATGAAATGCGGAGGGATGTAGGTGGTGGGGGTTACTGTACATTTCAACAGCGGGAGGGTTATTACCGGGTGGAGGGAAGGGACCACTAGCCACCATGGATAATTATTTACATGTGGGACAGGTAGGGGGAGGGACCGCTAGCCACCAGGGATTTTTCTATACATGTAGGACAAGTTGGGGGAGGGACCGCTAGCCACCAGGGATTTAGTTGTACTTACGTAGTGATTATTTCGCCAGACAGAAGGCAATTCTCCATGGAAGATGAAAGTTTGCCATAGGGAAGGTGAAATTTCACCTAGGGTGAAATTCCGCCTTCCACGTGAAATTTCTCGTGAAGTGCTCCAAGCAATGCGAATTTGACCACTTCGCCGGCACTCCATGGGTGAAATTTAAATTCGCTGCATCACTAATTTTAATGACTAATTGCTAGCAGCAGTATAAGAAATAGAAACTGATGTGTTTTTAGATGAGATTTGCACCAGTTTAGCTGCTGCACACATGGCAAGTGCGCAGCATGTGAACCTGATGTGATGTTTAAATGATATTCACATCAGCTTACATGCTGCACACATGTCAAGCATGCAACATGTGAACCTGATTTGCTTTTTAGACCTGGTTCGCATAGGTTCACTTTGTGTATGCGAACCACATGTAAACATTGCACAATTAAGCATGTAGTATGCATTCTGCATGTATGCAGCACACCTATATTTCTGTAAGGGATGTTACCAGGGCCATATAACTAACTGTGCAGTAAATTCTAGAATCAATACTTAGAATGAATTAAAAAGATTAAAAATGCAAGGAGATCCAGTTTGTCACTATAAACTCTCATGAGAACATAAAGATGTTGCCGAAAGGAGTACTCCATAGTAGTTTTAATCATCAAGGGGAAGAAAAAATATATTAAATAGCAATATCCATAGCACATTTAGTCTTTTTAATCTATTCTGTTTATTGATTCTATAATTTACTGCACAGTTAGTTATATGGCCCTGGTAACATATGCTATAAAACAAAATATATAAACTTTTATAGCTATATTTATAGGTCCAGCCTTATTTAGTGTGCAAGTATAAAGTTTACAGACCCTTTTTTAACCTCTTGCTATCCTGTTTTTTGTTATTTCACTGCACCAGCTGTTTGTTATTGACACTTTGTGATGATGTCATAGTTAATGGACTACATAAAGAATGTGTTTGATTAGTCTAGCATGTCTTCTAAAAAAGGACAGAAGTCTGAAACTAGTCAAGACATGCACAGCACTGGCACTTTGAATAAACTTTGCACTTTTTTGGAATATAAGCATGCAGCATTTTGATTGTGGTGGAGAGTGCTGGACTTTTTTTGAATTGATTACCAGAAGAAAGGAAGGAATATGAGGTTTTCCAGGCAAGGCAACATATTGTAGATACCTACCACTGTGGCAAATGTCAAAACTAACACAATAGAAGGAGGACCAAGATTTTACATAACCCATTTAAAAGTAAAGAAATCCAAACTTGACAATTCACAACTTGTCAGACCGAACAAATAGTTTGTATGTTTTTTTACATACAATTTTATATCCTCCCAGGAGACCTGGCAGGTGGCTGTGGTATCTCCTTTCAGAAAGAATCACTTTTGGGCTTACCTGTGTGTCCCTGAATCACTGACCTGGTCAGTCCCCCATGAATTGCCCCCGTGGCAGGGCCAGGAGGGAGGGCACCTGGCACCCCCCCCCAGACCCAATCCAGATGCACTGGGCTGACCCCCTCGGATGCAGAAACCATTATGAAACCTGCCAGGCTCTGATTTTCCACTTTTCTCCCATTACCCCTCCCCATCAATGTAGTGACATCAGCACGTCTCCCGACCCATAATGCACCCTAGCCACCACCAGAGGGCAGTCAATGAGCTGGATGACAGGTCTCCTTCCCCCTGAAAGAGAAGAGCATTCCTCTGGATGCTCGATCCTCTCTCACCCCTGCCAACCCCTGGCAGCCTGAGCTAATTTCTGAACTGGGGTCACTGGCATGGTGCAGGGTGTAGTGTCCAGTGCCTCAACCCTCAGTGCCACCTGGCCGACAATAGTTTGTATGTTAAGATGCCCATGTGGTTTGAGCTACATAGCAAAAACAATTTTGTCATTGAGAGTCCACCTCAACAAACACAGGAGTGACATCATAAGGGGGAATGATTCATCTCCAATAGACAGACACTTCAAAGACATGAATCATAATAGATCTTTTTATTATCATTTAAAATTTTTATTGCGTTTAAGATATGTCAGCATAACAGGTCTCCACCAATAGAACAAATTAGCAACCTGGCCGGTGGGAACCCCTTGTAGATACAACTCTAAGTGTGGTCTGGACATTGTATAAATAGTATATATAACAGCAGATGTTGATGGAAACAGTGGAACAAGGCATAGTTGTTTGATCATAAAATACAATAACACAACTACAACTAGCAGTTAACTGTTCAGCTGAGCATTGACTATACAGTTGCTTATTATATATTAACAGCACAACATATGGATGATTTGGAGAAGACAAGGATATACCTATCAGGTGAACTGGGGGGAAGAATCTAGATCATTAGTTATGAAGTGCCCCATTTATTCTGGAGTCAATTGGGTATAGCTGGAGAACATTTAACAGCCATGTGGGATTATGCAGTAATAAGAAGTTAGGTATGGACACCAAACTTTATTATAAAGGCCAAGTTGTTGGTTGGCGGAATATAGAACTCGCAAATAGCAAGCTGCTTTGCCTAGTTGTTGGAGCCACTCCAACAGCACCGGGGGGGGGGGAGAGGAGGTGTCCTTCCATTGCTGGAGTATAATTCTTTTTGCAGTGACCAAGGCCCCTTGAAGCCAATACATTTTTGATACAGGGGTTTATTGGCCCAGCTCTACTTCTCGTATGAGGACTAGTATGACTAAGGATGGTGTGAGGGTCAAGTCTGTACCTACAATATATCTGCAGGTCTGCTGGACCTCATTCCAAAATGCCTGTAGTCTTGGACAAGACCAAAGAATGTGTGAAAGATCTCCTCTTGAAAAGGAGCACCTTCAACAAATATCTGATGGTATCAGCCCCCATTTGTGTAACTGTGTTGGTGTTCTATGCCACCCATCTAGTATTTTGAATTGAGTGAAATGACTGCAGGTGTCCCTTAACCAGTTTTTAAACCTTTCCAGCAGGATTCTCACTCATTCTGCCGAAGCTCAATACCCAGTTCCTCGCCTAATTTATCTGGAGTTTATTCATACCAGATGTGTCTATAGTATACAGTTGTTTATGTAACCCCCCTGTTACCCGGGGTTACTAGAATCCCAGTAAGACCTCGTGGTAGGCAGGGAAGACAGCTTGTGAAACTCCAGTTAAATGGATTTGACACTGTCTCACTCTGTTCTCAGTCTCAGCTGAGACTGAGGGATGACATCATTTTAGAACTGTTGCAGCTGAATAAGCCACGCTGCAATGTTGCAGTTGGAGGTTAGAGTAGAATGATGGGGAATTTTAAGTGAGTTGAGCAGAGTCTGTTGCAGTCTGTAGTAGAGGTGCTCTGCTGTAAGCAGGCCCTCAGAGCTCTAAGCTCTGTCAAAGAGCTATTTTTTTGGTATAGGTGTGTGTTCTCACCTGAAGAGGAACACAAGAAGAACACATTGAAGTGGTAAAGACCACGTTCAGTGGTTCAGGGACCCATCCCTGTGCGGATGGGAGGAAGGAATCAGCCTGCTTCCAGGGGCAACCCCCCTGGTCCGGCTAGGGAAAAAAAAGCTGCCTGATTTAAGTTCGTACTGAGGCACCTGAAGTTCTGGACGAGATTTCTTTGGAGGAGAAAACACCTGTGGGGCACCTGCAACCAAGGGGTGAGTTTGCTCTGCTAAAGGGCCATGTGTTTTCACCTGAACAAAATGAAACTAAAATGACTGTTACTGTGGGGTCAGGAAAAGACAGCCAAATACAGTTTGGAAGATGTGGGGATTGGACTTCTTAACTCTGTGGGGGGGTCTAGAGTAATGGACACAGCCACTTATTAAGTATGTTCAAGTTCAGCACAAATGGGCTGTAAAGACAGTAGATTGAAAGTGTATACATTTAAAAAGAATCTACACAGCAAAGTGTTTTAAAGGTTGAGGTGTTACAGTCCAGAGAAATGGCTGGGTATGAATTATGGGAGCAAGAGGTGGGAGACCCCCCATTAGTAGTAATCAAATTCACCTCCATGGGTTTGCTCTGGGACACCTGTTGCTTTCCCTCAGGTATTTGGCCGGTGCCTGAGGAAAGTACCCAGATGTAGGATTGATGAGGAAGATTCCCTGATGGAGCAGAAGTGCTCAAAGGTGGTTAAGGGAGCCACCAGTAAATGTTTTCCATGCTATATGGAAAGTGTCCAAGTGGCTGGCAAGGGAGCCGAGCCAGGGAAACCCAGAGCAGAGTACAAGTTTCGGGCTGTGTGCCCAGTGTGTTTCAGAGCCTGAGGGCTAAAGTGAATAAGGATGTGTTCTGATCTCCATAAATCTGCATTGCCAGGAGTGTAGCCCCGTGGGGGACCATCTATGCTTTGTTTATTCTGTTGGATATGAATAAAAGCCACACTTTAGAATCCCACTTTTGGTATTGGACATTACAGTTATTGCTTCCTTTGTCCAGAGTCTCTTGGATGCCCCTGTTGCAGAGTAGCCAAACCTAGCCAATGTGCCGAGTGACGTATTCCTCCCTGAACCCAGCCCACCAGGTAGTACTGTCAAGATAGAAATGGCATACCTGGGAGGGGGTTACATTTATATATGTGGCTGGCCTTAGGGAGTGTGCCGTTATCCAGAGAAATGAGTTTTTCTAATACATTGATGCTGCCAAACTGATGCTTAGGCCCAAGTAGAGGGGTGAGTGCAGCTCAGAGCTGGAGATACTGCCAGTGCCTATGCTTCTAAAGCCCAAACTCAAATTATAGTTGCTGAAATGTCTTTAAACTTCCTGTCTTGGCATCAATTAATTAGGATAGCTGCTGGATGCATCTGAAGGACCAGACTTGCCAATATAATGGGATACAACCTATTCTGAGGAAGTGGTTCCTCCACAGGGGATGGTTGGGTGAGCTACCAGGGTGCCATCTCAAGCTTTTGGCTATACTGGTCCAATTTTCACAGTAAGCCCAATAGTGGGATGGGAATGCAAGCCAGGTGGGACCACGCCATATATCACAGTGCTCTGAAGGTCTCTGCCCAGTAAACAAGCTTCACACTGGGCCCATTTAAGCAGCATTGTCAGTACTTGACGAGATGAGGCCTGGGATAGTTGTAATAAGATATGGGTCACCTGCCTCAGCTTAAAGTCTGGGAGGCATAGTCCCCCCTTTGCTAGGGATAAGACTAGCATCATGTGACCTTGCAGACCTTTACCCCAGAAGAACTGAGCATCTTCTGGTGTATTTGCCATAATAGCTCAGGTCTAATCCTTAAGAGAAGGTTATTGAAGCTATACTGAATCTTGGCAGCTGCCATCATTTTAAATGCTTGGACTTTGCCCCAGTGTGACATTGGGAGACAGCTCCATCTTGCTAGGTCTTTAGTAAGTAAGTAAGTAACTAAATGTTTATTTCTAAAAGGCGCCATTCCAAAGCTCAGGGCGCCTTTACAATATCCTTCATACAATAATAAAACCACACTTATAAATAGCATTATATTCAAGACAAAATCCAACATAATTCAAGTCACTAAAAATGCTTGATTAAAAAAGGAAGGTCTTTAGAGCTTTTTTAAAACTCTCCACAGTCAGGCTATTGCGTATCTGTAGTCAGTGCAGTCAGTATGGGGGGGGGGGTATATTAAGACCATCCAGGGCTCTAAGATACCAGATAAAATTTATTCCAAAGTATTTCAAAGAGCCCTGTGCCTCCTGGAGTCCCCAAAGCAAGCCCATTGCATGTCTAGTCTCCAGCAGCAATGGTAGGATAAATGATTTGGCCACATTTGCATTGTAGCCAGACAGAGAGCCAAACTTCTGAAGGACAGTCAGGACCACAGGGACGGATTCTTCTGGCTTTATCAGTGTCAAAAGAATATCATCCGCTTAGGCTAAAACATTATGCTCTGCTCCCATGTTATACCATGAATATCTGGATGATTCCAGATGGCCTGTAGTAAAGGTTCTAAGGTGAGCAAGAATAAAAGAGGGGAGAGTGGACAGCCTTGCTACATTCCACTTCGTAGCGGGAATGGCAGAGAGGTCACTAAGTTAGTGAGCACTGAGGTCGATGCCCCATTATAAAGTGTGCAAATATTCTTTAGGAATGACTCCCAAAAGCCAAATATCTGTAGTATATGGAACAGGTACAGCCATTCCACCCTATTGAATGCCTCTTCAGCATCAAGAGAGGGGAGCACTGTCAAGGGATGAAGACGAGGCGCCTACTACAGCAGGTTAACTAGGCGCCTTGTGTTGTCTGTGCTATGTCTGAGGGGAATGAAGCTGACCTGATTTCCATTGATTAGGTTTGGAACAACTCCCTGGAGATGAGAGGCTATCATCTTGGCATATGCCTCACAGTCCACCTTAATCAATTAAATGGGCTTGTAGCTACCACATTAGAGTGGTTCCTTTCCGGATTTTGGGATAAGAGAAATTACAGCCGTACACATAGAGGCAAGAAGGGACCCTGTCTGGGTGGGCTCATTGAGGGATCCAACAAGGGAGCTAGAAGGAGTTGTTTAAAGTGTCTGAAGAATTCCACCAGAGACCATCACTGTTAGGTGCTTTACCAGCTGGCATGGAGCATATTGCCTCCTCCAGTTCCCACAGGGTGAAGGGCCTGTCCAGCTCTTCATGGGTCTTTGAGGTTATAGTGGGCAAGCCCAGTACAGATGTGAACAAGGTCAACTCCTCTTGCCTAGGGTTTGCTTCTTGTCCATGGAGGGTCTTGTAAAACTGCCAGGAAGCTGAACTGATGTCCCCAAGTCTGGTGTGGACCTCCCCAAATGCATCTTTGATCCCTAGGATTTTTTACCTTGCTTGTCTTTTCCAGAGCTGATATGTAGACATTTTCTGGATCACTGAGGCAGTCCAGAGAAGGGCAACCAAAATGGTGCAGGGACTGCATCAGAAAACATATGAAGACAGATTAACGGAGCTCAATATGTATACCCTAGAGCAAAGGACGGAGGGAGGTGATATGATCAAAACATTCAAACACCTTAAGGGCATTAACAAGTTGAAAGAGTCTAACATGTTTCAATATAATAAAAATAGCAGGACAAGAGGACACAGCATGAGATTAGAGGGAGACCAATTAAGGGGTAAGGTGAGGAAATTCTTTTTCACAGAAAGGGTGGTGGATGCATGGAACGTCCTCCGTCAGGAAGTGACGGATATGAGTACAGTGCAGGGCTTCAAACAGGCATGGGATAGGCATAAGGGAGCAATACAGATGAGTATGAATTTATTTATTTATTTATTTATTTATTTATTTATTTATTCATTGGAATCTCGGATAACACCTTTGAGCTAAAAGCTCATTTACAAAGGTTCCACGTCATAAGGCAATAGACAAGGTATGTAGACATTACAAAACAGATAGGGGTATATACAGCAGGCAAGTACATTATGGTACATACAGATACAGATTCAAACAAGTACAGTTAATATATATCAGGTAGGAGAGGTCAATTTTATTGCAACAGTACTAACAGCATACTTAAGGTGGACAAGCAATTTATAGTGGTAGCTGAGCTTTAGAGCATGCAGGTAGAGTTATGGAGGGTCAGAGTGGTGGTGACCAAAAGAGGGGAGGACAGAATAGATGAAAGCAGAGGGAGGGTGAGGGCAGAGACAAAGGGGGTGACAGAATAAGGGGTTGAGTAGTCAGTGGGGTGGAGTTGGATAGGAATCTACCAGGGTTACGTAAGTAGGTGATAGGGCAGGGCTGGTTGATGTGGGGAGGAATAAGGGAATGGGTTTTAAATGGGGGGTTAGGTGAGGGGAAGCCGGGGAGGGTGGAAATTGAGGGATTAATATTTGTGAATAGAAACCAGGAAGTCAGGGGGATAAAGAGGAATGTGGGGAAGTGCTCAGTGGGGTCACACCAGGCAGGGGAGGAAGTGGGGGGGGATGGGTGCAATGCAGGACAGATAAGCTATCAATAACACTAGCATTATGCACAGGTGACGTAGTCGCAGTTATTAAGAGTGGCCAGGTACTGCAGCAGCTTGGCCTTAAATGGGTGTAGTTCCATTTCCTCAATCAGCTCAGAGTTAAGTGAATTTAGCCAGCAGGAGGCCCTGTATTTGAAGGACCATTGCCCTAGTGAGGTCTGGCAGAATGGGGTAATGAAGGCTGCTTTACTGGACCCCCTAGTTAGTCTAGAGGAAGTGGAGTTTCTTAGCAGTTGTCTCACTCCAGGAGGAGCAAGACCTAGGGTGGATTTTTTCGCTAATAGACAGACTTGGTACTAAATTCTGCTATTCAGGTTTAACCAACCAGTGCTTGAGTATAGTTCACAAGGGTGAGTTAAACGGTCCACACCCAGGACTAGTCTGCAGGCTTTGTTTAAGACAATCTTGATTCGCCTACGTGCTATATCGGTACCAGCTCCGTAGACTACCAGTCCATAATCTATGATAGAGAGCATGGAGCTGTTAACTGCAAGCTTGATGGCACTTTTGGTGAGGCACTGCCTATGCTGGTAGAGCTGACCTAGTCTGGCACTAGCTGCCTTGGCAACATGGTCTATGTGCTGGCTGTAGGAGAGAGAGAGCTGTCAAGGTGGACACCAAGGTACTTAAAGGTGGTGACCATTTTGAGTGTATCAAACTTGTTATTGTAGATATTGAGGTGATTGGACTTATGACGGTTTTGATCTAAGGCAAACAACATTGTTTTAGTCTTAGTGTACTTGAGCAAGAGCTTAGACTGAAGGAACCATTTTTCCACAGCAGTAAAGTTGTCTTGCATGCCTTTTCCAGCTCTTCTGGAGTACAGTGATACCTGTAGAGAACAGCATCATCTGCATATAGAAGGATCTTATTCTGGCAGACTTTGGGAAATTCATTTAGAAACAGGCTGAACAGCAGTGGGCCCAGAATGAAACCTTGGGGCACCTCTGTGTTGACATGCTGATGGTCGGATAGAATGTCAAGAATCTTGACCTGCTGGGTCCTGTTAGAGAGGTAACTCTGGAACCAGCCTAGAGAGACAGAGGATATACCAATGTTAGAGAGTTGTGTGAGAAGCAAGTCGTGGTTGAACGTGTCGAAGGCCTTGGAGAGGTCGATGAAAGTGGCCCCCACCAAGAGCCCTCAGTCAAGTGCTTCATGGATATGACTGGTAAACTCAACCAATGCTGTTGAAGTACTATGTGGCTTCCAAAAGACATGCTGTTCCTGGCATTGAAGGTTGTACTTATCAAGGTACGTACCTTACTGATCATATACTATCCTCTCTAGTGCCTTGGAGAGGGGGGGCAGAATTGAGATTGACCTGTAGTTGGCCAGGCAGGTTCTGTCCCCATTTTTAAAGATTGGGGTGACCACTGCAGCCTTCCAGCATTGAGGGAAAATGCCAGTGGTTAGTGAGAGATTTAGGATCCAGGTTAGAGGGGAGAGTAACACATCCAAGATGAGAGCCACAATCTTTAGGTCAAGCGAGTCCCCACTGGATCTAGTGTTCCTGAGAACTTTTTCCAAGTATTTTTTTTGCTTCAGTTGTAGAAATTACCTTCAGGTAGAAGAGTGGTGCTGTGTGTGTTGGAGGGATGTTGGTACAACTAATGGTGGAGCTAGGCACAGGTCAGAGATAGCCTGGAGGAAGGACCCCACTAAGGTCTGTTGAAGCCATCTGCAATAGTTTTGGGATCCTGGGTAATTGCACCCTCAAAGTTTATTTGCGATGGTGGTGATTTACTTGCTCTGCCTGTTAGGGTTTTTATATTGTCCCAGAATCTGTGGCTGTCATGCCAAGAATTGTCCAGTTCACTTTTAAAGTGAGATCTTTTTGCAAGGTGGATGGCTTGAGTGCACTTATTACGTACTGCTTTGTATTTCTGTATGTCAGAGGGAGACCCAGTACACTTAGCCCTATGCCACAGGTTATCCTTGATGCCCATGAGCTCAAGGAACTGTGGTGTGATCTATGATTTGCTGGTCCCTTTGATTTTCCTCATTTTTAGAGGGGCAAAGATGTTGCAGGCCAAGTTAAACTTGTCAATAAAGCACTCAAGAGCAGCATTCACATCGGCAGCAGCGTAGACCCAACTCCCAGTCTAGCTGGCAGAAGTAGGATTTTAGTGAGGCAAGATGTCCAACTCTTATAATTCTTGAGGTTATTGCTTTTTTTGGGGGGGGGTCAGAGTCTTGTTTGTTCAGGAGCATAAGACTGATGAGTGGTCACTGATACAGTCGGCTAGCACAGAGTTTCTAGTTATTCTTTGTGGCCAGTTGGTTAGTACCTAGTCTATGAGAGTACTTGAACCAGTGTGATAGTTTACATGAGTGGGGGATTGAACGAGTTGGACTGTGTCTATGGCTGCTATTGCATCCTGGTAAGGAGCAGCATCTTCGGATAACCAATTTCTATTAAAGTCCCCTAACATTATGATTTCAGATTGATGGCGATTACTAGATAAATAATCAAGTGCTAGTTTGAAACCAGCCTCTTGATCTTTAGGGGGTATGTACACCAAGATTATAGTTAAACACTTTCCCTGGGATCCAACTTGAACCTGGATGGAGAGAATTTGTGATCTTCCACCCTGGGGTGGGATGGGGAGTGCCCTGCACTGAATTGAGTCATTAACATAAATGATACATCCTCCCCCTCATTTCCCTCGCCTGTCCACCCTGAAAGTTGTGTAGCCCTCAAGCTGGATAGCAGAGTCAGGGGGTTCAAGGAGTGAACCAGGTCTCCATGACTGAGATGACATCTAGTTTATGTTGAGCCATCCATACCTGGAAAGCATCAGATTTTGCTAGCAGGCTTCATATGTTAAGCGATGCAATAGTTATTGCACCAGCCTTGCGGTCTGTTGGTGGTATTGAGGCACTAGTACTAGGTCTAGGGTTTGGGTGAACATTCTCTGAGAGTAGAAGGAGTAGCCAGGCAGTTCTAAGAGCGTGTAGCTTTAAATGTTTCATAAGATAGGACTTGCTGTGGGAGTTGGATATTTTCTTCTTCACTTTTGTGGTGACTATCAGCATATTCAGCTGAGCCAGCAGGATAGCAGACATATGTTTAACTGCATCCCGTGCTCTTGTGGGATGGCAGAGGGGTGGCATAGTGGGATCGCTAGAGGTGGTCCTAGAGCACCTTGTAGTTGGGGATGGAAGTTGGATTGCATTCCACATTATTTTGGAGAAGGGTAAGTCAAGTGTATGATCCTGCCCATTGCTTAGGAAGGCTTTGTTTGGTTGTTTGCTTTGGACACTATCAAGGGCAGCAGTGTAGGAGTTTGGTGGGCAGCGGAAGTTGATCAGAGCAGATAATACTAACCTAGTAGAGAGGGTAAGGGGGGGGTCTGCTTAAAGAACGTTGGACAGTAGGAGGTGTGAAGGGCTGGAAATGTGTAAGGATTACTGCCTTTTGAGGGAGTTAACTGGGTGGCAGACACCATTGAGCTTATTTCCAGTCCTATAGGAGTATTCAGGCAGGATGAATCGTTCCTGGGGTCCAAAATTGGCTACACTGTCAGAAGGAGGGTGTGGCCAATGAGGAGAATTGGGGCTGCAGAAGCCATCTCTTGGATTTATTACCATAGCTAATGAAACAGTACTATCTAGAGTTGTAAAACCACAGCCAGGGTAACAGAGAGCAGGGCTTTAAGGAGAAAGTGTCTTATAGTGAAGATGCCATTAAGAGGAGGGCAGGATCAACAAAGATCAACAAAGGGGTTGGGGAGACAGAAAGCTTTAAGCTTGAATAGATAGGCCATTGACAGAGCAAAGGCTGATGGCACATTCATAAGGTAGAAAAAGAAATGGACAGACTGGATGGGCCTTGCGGTCATTATCTGCCATCAGCTTCTATGTTTCTATGTTTCTACTCCCTGAACTCCCAAAAGGTTTGGCAGAGCTGAAGAAGGGCGAACTCCACTCATTGGCGTAGGTGTAACTTGATCTTGTATCATAAACCCACGATCTTAGCCAGTAGTGGATCTAGGATTTTAGAATGGGAGTGCAGTGGATGGGCCTTGGGGAGCATTATTTGGTATACAAATTTTTTGAATGTTTTGAAATCCATTGTATAATTGCCTAGCATCTTTTATTACATTGCTAATATTTAATAATATATTTTAAACCTGCAGGGACAGTGTCAAATACCTTACAATGTTAATTTTTTTTTTTTTTCAGAAAGAACAACCCTTGGTGATCTGGGCACAGGGGTGTCATTTCGCTAAAACCATAAGGGTTGCAAGACCAGTAAAAAAATGTAAACCATAGGTGGGGGGTCTTGGGGCTGTCTAGGCCCTCACAAAGTTTCGTAGCTTTGGTGCATTCTGGTGCATTTTGGGGGTCATTTGTAACAGAATTTGCTACCCTACTACCATTCTTGCAGCCCACTAAGTTGCACCCTAGCCCCCTCTCTAGAGTCTCCACAGTTCAACATGTTGCCCCGACCCCTCCCATAGCCTAGCCAACCACTCCAGAGTGAGGCCCTCAATCCAACCCCCCAGCCCAGCAAAATGCTTCTTAGCCAGGGGCCTCCCAGAATCTGTGGCCTTCCCCCAGCCCAGAAAGTTACACCCTAGCCCCCAGTCCCCTCCCAGAACTCTGTGGCCCTTCCACCCAGACCAGCAAGATGCACCCTAGCCTCTTCCATAAAATCCCCAGCCCACCTCAGTAAGATACACCCAGCCCCAAAACTTGACACTGACAACAATATCACATATTCTCCTCCAATGGCTCCACTACCTCTTGAACTTGCCTCTAGCTGGATAAGATTCCAGAGTGCTGAAGAACCTCCTTAACTGACGTACATAGCCTGGCTAACAACTAGTCTTAGGGGATAATGCAGTTTTTCAGGTGCCCACAATCTCCACGAGGAGCAAAGAGAAATCTGAAATAAAACCTATCCTATCTGGGTTGTGCCAGTAGCATCCAGCAATCTAGTTCACACACCAAACAGGTGAATCCATTAGCAAGGCAGAAAAAAGGTTCCTCGGTCTGGCCTCAACACCCATCACTACAAGTGGCAGTGGCAAGTAGTGCGCTAAGCATCCTGACCAGATGGTTAGGGGGATATATATTTAATTTTGCATAGCAGAGCCAGTGCTTATTTTACTCTCCACAAGCCCTGCAGTTTGTCATGCCAGAAGAAAAAAATAACTTAGTGCCTTTAGTATTTTATATACCAAAATATACAGTATCTTCTTGCAAGCCCTGTGGCCATTGATTCCTAAAAAGACATCAAATGACTGGATCTAAGTATTTTATTTATTTATTTAGTTTTTGTTGACCGGGTAAGTGCATTAGACAAATCCTGCCTATTTTCAGGCACCACCTTGTGGAGGGGGATACAGATGAATGCCAACTGATCTTGAACCAGATTAAGCTGTTGGTGGTATTTTCAGTGAATGAGGGAAATTTTGCCAGGACACCAGGGAAATTTCCTTACTCTTTTCGATAAGTGCCATGGGATTTTTAACATCCAACTGAACTACCACCAGTCCAGGAAGATGGGACCTCCGTTTAACGTCTCATCTGAAAGACGGCACCCTCAGAAGTGCAGCACCCCTCTCATGCTGCACTACAGTGTCAGTACTGGGATATTAACCCAAGTGCCAGATGCAGTAAGCTGCTTTTTGTTTACAGCGGACTTTTAGTGCAGCCTAAAGCCTACTGAACATGGCCACACTACAAAGTAAACACTAGCAAAACCAGGTCAACTGGTCACAGCAATAAATAGATCCCCCCAAGCATGTTTCTGTGAGGACACTGGCTGATGCCAAATCAGCACTATTCACTCGACACCAGTATGACTCTTTTATACCAAAACAATCAGTCCAGCCAGTTGCCACCTAATCATAAGTGGTATAGCAGAATAGGCATTAAAGTTACAGTAGTGTGGCAGAGAGATTAAATGATGAAAGACAAGAGCGCTTCCTATTACAATGTTACTGAAAACCGCTGCCATCCTTAGTCATCACCAAAACACACACACACACACGCACACAAAAAAGATTTTGCTCCACCATATCATGAGTACCGGATACACCAGCAGGTAGATCAGCAGAACTTTCCCAGGCATTGTTCTACTTGCTTAAAATATAGCACCAATACCAGCCAGTAGGCCACCATCTTGGCAGTGCAGAGTAGTAAGCAGACTCGGTGTACTGTGCTGCCACCCACGTGCCAACGACGGCCGTCCATGAGTGTCGGACTCCAACCACTTGCTTCTTGCTTGCCTTCTCCTCACTGCCCATACAGGGACACTATGATGGAAAACTGAAGGTATATATATATATATAGTAGAGGCAAAACTCGTTTAATGTATTGTTGAGTTTACGACAAAAGTAGTGAAATTGGGTTAGGTTGAAAACCTCTTCAAGCTCATTCTTCAATCGGCATTGGGGCACGCACTGGAATCGTCAGCCCTAACTCTCACCCCATGACTTATGTAAAGCAGCAGAAGTATAGGAGAATGGGGTGATCCCAATGCGCACCCCAATGCCGTTTGGGGGGTTGGGCAGGGGGGTCCAAGGGGGTTTTCAATCCTACACCAAATTCTCACTTTTGTCGCTGTGGAACAACCCTAACTAATGCATTAAACAGAGTTTTTTGCCTCTAATTTCCCTTCTTTTTGAGAATGATAACGAGAAATAGTGAATGTAATGCAGCGGCAGGAGCGCAGGGCCCGCCACATGATGTCTTGTGGCATAGTAACAGGAACAGCAACGCAAACAGAAGTGCTAACAGTGGCACACATGGTAACACAAGCGCGAATGAGAACAGAAAGGGTAACGCACATGGTGGCGTAGACGGGAACAGTCTGCCACGTGATGTGTTGTCACATAGTAACATGGTGCCTGCAAACGGAAATGTCAATGGGCATGCTGACGCAAAGTGAAACAGAAAGAGAAACAGTACTGTAGACACAAATGGCAAAAAATAACAGAAACGCAAGCGCAAATGAAAACGCAAAGGATAACGCACATGGTGGCGCAGACGTCAACGGTAAGTGAAACGGGTATGGAACCACAAGCGGAAAGGGCAACAGTAACAGTAATGTAAGCGCACAGGCTGGTTTTCCCCAAAACCTGCATGGAGAAAGACAGTGAGTACAAATAATGTATGCATAATAATGAGTATCGGAGCATAAAATGAGAACTTGGAATACTAACTACGTCATATCTCAGGAACCGTACAACGTAGAAAAAAAATTAAAAAGTCGTATGATTTACAACTGTCCTGGCTAATTTTGTACTTAGCCCCATAAGTATTTTTCTGACGAAAAGTCCGTATCTTGCACCGTTTCCGAGATACGGGCCCTGAAAGGCGCGTCGAACGCCGTAATGTTATTCTATGGGAAAAAAGAGAAGTTTGGAGTGCCATAACTTTGCCTCCCTGTAATATTTTTCACCAAACTACTGAAAGAACATCTGTGGGCTGTTGGCTGTGTTCCTCAAATTTCAGGAAAAAGACTAAACCGTTATTTTGCAGCAGGGTGCCAAAGGATTCCTGTAATGCGTCGGGCGCCGTAATGTTATCCTATGGGAAAAACGGTCAACTTTGGAGTGCCGTAACTTTGCCGCTGTGTAATATTTTTTCAATATAACACTGAAAGGCACATCTGTGAGATGTCATCTGCGTTCCCTCCAAATTTCAGCCCAAAACTCCCAACCATTCTTTTGCAGCAGAGTGCCAAAGAATTACTGTTATTTTGGGCATAGTGTCGAAAGTAGTAGTCTCAATTTGCTAAGTGTCACAAAAATTTGCGACACTTTCGTGAGTGCGACACTATTTTGTGAAAGTGCTTTTTCCAGAAATTTGAAAAACATATTTCTGGGGTGTTTTACCCAAAATAAAGACATGGCTAGCATCCTCAGGGCCCGACTAGGTGAATACAAAAAGAATTAGGTTGCTAGAGGGTCTCAATTTTAAATGCCAAGCATTTTTCTGATCACTAACTGAAAACAAGATGGTGGATTTGCGACAGCAACAGGGCCATTTGTGACAGTAAAAAGTGCATTTGCGACACTGTCGAACTTTTTGTTAACTTTTCCCATTGACTCATAATGGAAATTGTTTTTGAATAACTTTTGAACCGTTTAATATTTTTCATGAAATCTTTGAAAGGCACATCGGACCCCAGCCGCACATTCCCTGAAGATTTTGGGCGGTCCTCAAACCGCGTGCGACCCTGTAGGCGCGACCGTAGAATTTCAGAAAAGCGTAAACGCACACGCAGATCATGCTTAATAACTCCACAGTCGTATATTTGACTGGTACAAAACTTGGCAGATCCCAAGCCCTATGGTTCTTGATCAGGTATTCCAAATTTCAGGCAAATCCGTCAAATGGTTGCAAAGTTATTAAGGTGCAAAGTTTTGGGGTTTAACATAGAAATGGCTCCTCAACCCTAACTATAGTGGCACTACCGTGCCACTATAATATATATATATATATATGTATGTATGTATGTATATTTACATACATATTTTTTTATTTTAGGATGAGGACCACTGGCCTCACGGGTGGCTGGCCGACTCAGTCTCGGATCTCTCGCTCTGGGATGTTCACTGTAACTGCCAAACATTAAACTTCCCATTCTCCACTCTTATAGAAATATAGAAACATTGAAGTTGATGGCAGATAAGGACAGCAAGGCCCATCCAGTCTGCCCATTTCTTTTTCTACCTTATAAATGTGGCATCAGCCTTTGCTCTGTCAGTGGCCTATCTATTCATACTCATCCGTATTGCTTCCTTACGCCTATCTCATGCCTGTTTGAAGCCCTGCACTGTATTCATATCCACCACTTCCTGAGGTAGGCCGTTCCATGCATCCACCACCCTTTCCGTGAAAAAGAACTTCCTCACATTACCCCTTAATCGGCCTCCCTCTAATCTCATGCTGTGGTCTCTTGTCCTGCTATTTTTCTATATTGAAACATATTAGACTCTTTCACCTTGTTAATGCCCTAAAGGTGTTTGAATGTTTCTATCATATCACCTCTCTCCCTCCTTTGCTCTCGGGTATACATATTGAGTTCCATTCATCTGTCCTCATATGTTTTCTGATGCAGTCCCTGCACCATTTTGGTTGCCCTTCTCTGGACTGCCTCAATTTGGTTAATGTCCATGTGAAGGTGTGGCCTCCAGTACTGCACGCAGTACTCCAGATGGGGCCTAACCAGTGTTTTGTAAAGACAAATTATTACTTCCCTCTTCCGCCTTGTGCCACCCCTACTAATACACCCAACATTCCCCTAGCCTTACCTACTGCTTCAGTGGTCTGCTTGGATGATTTCAGGTCATCGGTGATGATGATGCCTAGTCTCTTTCTTCCCTTGTGACTGCCAGCAACTCCCCTCCCATCCTATAGATGGCTTCAGGGTTTCTCTTCCCTATGTGCATGATCTTGCACTTCTTTGCATAAAACCCCAGTTGCCACTCTTCCATCCATTTTGCTAGTTTATCCAGATCTCTTCTCATTCTGCCCACCACATCTGGATCATCTACTCTGTTGCAGATCTTGGTGTCATCTGCAAACAGACAAACCTTACCATCCAGTCCATCTGCAATGTTACTGATGAAGATATTGAAGAGGACTGGCCCCAGGACTGATCCCTGAGGTACCCCACTTGTGACTTGCATCTCCTCTGACTGTATACTGTTTACCACCACTCTCTGTTTTCTGCCCGTCAACCAGTTTGCCACCGAGTTGACCAACTTCTGACCCACCCTGAGCCTACCCAGCTTATTAATGAATCTTCTATGTGGAAAAGTATCGAAAGCTTTGCTGAAGTCAAGGTAGGCAACATCAACTACTCCCCCTTGGTCCACCACTCTGGTTACCCAGTCAAAGAAATCTATGAGATTAGTTTGACAGGACCTTCCTTTTGTAAACCCATGCTGTCTTGGAACCTTTGCTCCTATGGATTCCAGGTGTTGCACGATCCTTTCCTTAAGGAGTGCCTCCATAATCTTGCCCACTACTGAGGTAAGGCTGACAGGTCTGTAGTTTCCTGCCTCCTCCCTGCTACCACTCTTGTGGAGCGGGATCACATAAGCCCTTCTCCAGTCTTCTGGGACCTCTCCTGTGCTCAGAGACTCACTAAACAGTTCTGATAATGGCTCTGCTAGTTCCACCTTTAGCTTGTTTAGTACCCTGGGATGTATGCCATCAGGTCCCATTGCCTTGTCCACTCTGAGCTTATCGA
Organism: Neoceratodus forsteri; assembly: GCA_016271365.2. Taxonomy (NCBI): domain Eukaryota; kingdom Metazoa; phylum Chordata; order Ceratodontiformes; family Ceratodontidae; genus Neoceratodus; species Neoceratodus forsteri. The sequence continues at coordinate 1,077,468,138 of CM028129.1, read as the reverse complement.
GCTCTTGTAGGACCCTTTCTTTTGTGAAGGGACTCATGCACACCTCCCTCCCCCTGTGTCCATGGTGCTGAGCTGTGGGCCCTGCCTTACCTTCTGTTCAGTAAATACTGAGCAGAAGTATCTATTTAGGATAGATGCTTTTACATGGTCCTCCTCCTCACAAGCCCCCTTATCTCCTTTAATCTTACCAATACCCACTCTTGACTTTCTCCTTTCACTAATGTAGCTATAGAAAGTCTGGTCACCTTCTTTGACTGTTTGTGCTAGTGTTTCCTTGGTTTGGGCCTTTGACTGCCTTACTGCCTTCGCTGCTTCCCTTAGGGAAGTTTGGAATGCCTCCCTATCTTTATTCTGCTGCATTCCCTTATATTTCCAGAAGGCCAGCCTTTTTGCTCTGACATTTTCTGCTACTGTTTTTTTGAACCAAAGTGGTTTCCTTCTTCTTTTGCATTTCCTTTTCTCTCTAACACAATGGGATGTTGCTTCAAGTATTGCATCTTTAATGCTTGCCCACTTTGCCTGTACTCCCTCGACTGTATTTCTTTTTGCCAGGGCTAGCTTAACTCTGTTGGCCATCTTATCAATGCCAGCTCCTCTGAAGTCCTATATTTTTCCCTTGGAATGGGATGATTTAGTTCTAGTGGCAAAATTGAACCATACCATGTGATGGTCACTGGCCCCCAGGTGACCTTCTACCTGGAGATCTGTGATCCTTTCCCTGTTAGTCAGTGCTAGATCTAGGATAGCCCTGTCTCTTGCTGCTGCACTCTGATTGACTGGTGAGGCATGGGAGGAGGGGACCAAAGAGGGCAGACTAGAGGGAATACACAATAAGGGGAATGGGCTGCAGCCTGAAGGACAATCTGCCCATATTTATAAGGCAGCTGCAGATTTTCAGATCAGGCAAAATTGTCACAATTAAAATAAACAAAAACAGGCATGTTTGAGAATGGGGGGTGCAGCCACACCCACCCCTAGATCCACCACTGATCTTAGCTAGAAGTTCAGGAGAGTGACAGGTGGCTTCTCTGTATTTCTCCTTTAATTCCTGGAGATCTAGCAGTTGTTCTTCCAGATCCTTTGCCCTCTGCTGTTTCACATGTGAGGTGTAACTGATGCATCAACTTCTTATAAATGCCTTAAGTGCATCCCACCTGGTACCATCAGAGGTGTCACCAGGTCAATTTCTAGGAAGACTGTAATTTCCTTCTTTAGTAGCTCACAGAATGGGGAGTCTCATAGTAAGGAGGTATTGAATCTCCATTGCTTTGTGGAAGACTCATCTGGTGTCACAGAGAGCCATGTAAAGAACACCAGGGCATGATCTGATATAATTATAGTACCTATGGAAGCTTGAAGAACTTCTGGCACCCAGTTGTGTGGTATCAGCCATAGATCAATGTTGGAGTAAGTCTGATACAGATTTGAAAAGAAGGTGTTGTTCCTGTCACAGAGGTGTACCAGGCACCAGATATCAAGAAGTCCTAGATCTTCCACCAAAGTCGCTAAGACCCTGTAAATGCTGGTGATCTCAGTTCACTCAGAGCTGTACTGCTGTCCAGGAAGTCATCTAGGGTGACTTTTGCATCTCCCCCCAGGACCATAGAGCCTTTACAATTGGTTAGCAAGGTCTGTGCCAGACTGATAAAGAAATCTGGTTTACATACATACGAATATATGAAAACGCCAGCAGAAACAGGCCTCACAGTCTATCGAGTCTGGCCAATTATGCAGCTAGACCCTCAGCTTGCAGCTGATTTGGAGGAGTTGGGGCCATAAATATTTCAGATTGTCACTTCCTGATTGTCTAAAGTGCCCTGGACCATAATAAATCTGCCTTCAGGGTCACTGGTAATTGAGTTGGCTTGGAAGGCAACGTTTTTATGTACAAGTATTGCGACACCTCTTCTTTTGGTGGTGTAAGAGTTGTCAAAGACCTGTTTAACCCTGCCCATTTTAAGTTTGTTGGTCTCTGACGGGGTAAGGTCCTTCCTTCATTTAACCGGAGAGATGAGAGTCTTGACATTCCAGGACACCCACTTAATGGGACCCGTAGCCACAGCAACAGCATAAGGAGATATAGGGTGTGTGACAGAGGATATAATGTCCAAAATGTCCAAATAAGGGGATATATCCCTAATAAGTATAGAGAATACCCATTGTTAATACTATAAGAGAAAGGAGTAGGCGTACACCATAGGTGGCAGCTTCCCCTGTTCCTACCTATATGATCAGTGCTCTGGGCTCTTCCAAAGTTAAACACAATTTTGGCTAGTAATACAGCTGTAACATGGAATATAGCAAGAAACATAACAGAAAACAACCATTTTTGTATGCAAGCATTTGCTTCTTCTAAACAGTCAAACCAGTAACACAGAACCAATACAGTTAAGATCTGTAGAAGCTAGAAATGTCGTATTTGGAGGTGACTAGATCTTGACCCTTGCAGGGGTGGAGACCCCGCAAATGACCAAATCTGCCACTCTGCAGTACCTCCCATGAGGGAGGGAGATCTATTCTCTGAGACCACTATTCTGCCACACAGCTTTATATAACTGCTGTGGCAACAGCAAGGAAGAGGGAGTATTGTGGGGGAGTAGTTATGAGGGGAGAGAAGACAGCACACTGAGTGTGACTATTCCTTGAGACTGCAATATAGGGGGATAGTTGGAGCCAGAGTTTGCTGTTGTTCTGAGCTACCACCCTCTGCCCTTTGGGAACTTGCCTCCAAGCTTTAGCTCGCAACTAAAGGGTAGCTATATCCAAACTACTCTACTCTGATTCATTAAGATGGGAGCATACAAGGTCTGCAGTGCATTCCAATGGCCACGGCTACCAGGCTCAACATCGCTACTGCCCATCTGAAAGGCAGAATGCAGCTATATAATAGTGAACTCTGAATGTGAAGCTCAGGGATATGTGTCAGACAAGGGAAAGCATGGAGTGTGTGAGGGAGGTAAGTCCCAAGGGGGGCATTATTTAGAGGGTGCGTGGAGGTGGAACAAACCTAGCAGGGGAGCCTTCACTTCTATTGTTGAATGACAGTGTTCACACCACTGTGCAGCTTTTCTGCCTGAATGCTGAGCATGGAAGGCTGCTCAGTGGTGATGCATGTTCATGGTGCGCCACCATCAATATGGAGTGGAAGACCTGCTACCAAGCAAGGAGGACACCATAGGTTCAATTAGGAGCACCCATGCCTGTGAGGAGTTCACTCTGCACAGGTAGGTCTCCAAACTCCCTGCCCACAAGTCAATACTAAATTAGGGGAACAAGTGCCTTGCAAGCACAAACAGCCAGTCGGTGCCCATAACTGCAAGGGTATGAAGGATGAGAGTTACCATAATCAGATTGCCCATACTGCTTAAGAAAGTAATGAGAACCTCTACAACTCTAGGCAGTATAGCTTGTACATTCTTACACCAGAAATCCCATAATGCACAGAAAATAGAAAAGGCATTTAGCTGCAAATCAAGATATTTCCCTAACCAATTAGGCAGTTTGCACTACCTTTCAGCATGCCTGCTCAAATATATGAGCACCCCTTCTAAGAAGGAGAGACTACTCTGTAGTGGTAAGTGTTTATCGAGTGCCGTTAGCTGGAGACGAAGGGGAGATCATCACTGAGCACGGGGCCTGATTTGGGTTCAGGATCTCAGAAGGTGAGAAATATCCTCTTCTTGGGGAAGTCAACCTTTAAGATCCCCCGTGGAGCAGTGTTAGAATACAGGAAAGAAGGTCAAATGCATGACATGCACTTGCAGTGTAAATAATCTACAGGCTCCAAGACCTGACAAGGCTGGGTGAGGGGGAAAGCCACTGCATCTAGGTAGCCCAAACTGTCTACAGCATAGCAAGTTCAATAATCAATATTATTTACCAGGGCCTTACCTCAACAGTTTCAATTGTTTAAGCAGGTGAGACACACTAAGCTGAAAGCTTGTTTACAGGTGCAATCTGGGAGCGCAGGGAAGTTAAGTGACTTGCTCAGGGTCACACAGTATGCAAGTGAGGGCTGTGGGATTCAAACCCAGGTCTCCAGATTTGCAGCTCAGAGACTTAAACCACTGCACTATACTGCCTCCCGTGCAGTGGCATATGTATATAAATCTAAAGAGAACACAACAAAAAAAGTGCGCACTGGGATGGTGGTGCTCACGAAGCAAATATGAAATTTCACTGTCAAATTTGAGCACTCACCACTATGTATAAAAGGACACCAACAGCATAGAAACATAGACACATAGAATTTGACAGCAGATAAGGACCGCTTGGCCCACCTAGTCTGCCCATTTTCCTACCTAACAGATAAGCTGCAGATCCTAGTTAACCAACAGCTTACTTACTCCTACCCCCCCACTAGGACTGCCTTATGTCTGTCCCATGCATTCTTGAATTCCCCCACTGTTCTTGACTGCACGACCTCCTCAGGGAGGCTGTTCTATGCATCCACAACCCTCTCTGTGAAAAAATACTTCCTCACATTACCTCTGAGCCGTCCTCCCTCTATCTTCAAATTGTGCCCCCTTGTTCTTGCACATCTCTTTTTCTGAAAGATGCTACCCTCTTGGACTTTGTTGATTCCCTTGAGGTACTTGAAAGTTTCTATCATGTCCCCTCTCTCCCTTCTTTCCTCAAGGGTATACATATTAAGCTCCTTTAGTCTTTCTTCGTATGTCTTCCGGTGCAGACCCTGCACCATTTTGGTTGCCCCACTCTGGACAGCCTCCACTCTGTCTATGTCTTTGTGGAGATGGGGTCTCCAGAACTGCACACAGTACTCCAGATGGGGTCTCACCAACTGTCTGTACAGAGGGATAACAACTTCCTGTTTTCTACTATTGATGCCTCTCCCTATGCATCCCAGTATCCCCCCAGCCTTCCTTACTGCCTTTTCACATTGCTTGCCCACCTTTAGGTCATCTGATATAATCACCCCCAGGTTCCTTTCCATTTTTACTGTTGTCAGTATCTCACCCCCCACTGTGTACTCTTCCCCTGGGTTTTTGTTTCCTAGGTGCATTACCTTGCACTTCTTTGCATTGAATCTGAGCTGCCATACATTTGACCATTCCTCCAACCTTGCCAAGTCCCTTCTCATCCTTTCCACTCCATCTTGTGTATCAACCCTATTGCAGATCTTCGTGTCATCTGCAAAGAGACATACTTTTCCTTCCAGTTCCTCTGCAATGTCACTTATAAAGACACTAAAAAGGACTGGTCCCAGTACTGAACCCTGCGGTACCCCACTAGTAACCCTCCTTTCTTCACTGTGGACTCCATTTACTACTACCCTTTGCGTCCAGTTGTCTAGCAAATTTTTTATCCAGGATACCACCTTTCGACCCACTCCAAGGCTGGCTAACTTGTGTAATAATCTTTTGTGTGGGACTGTATCAAATGCCTTGCTAAAGTCTAGGTAGGCCATGTCCACATCCCCTCCCTGGTCTACTACTTTGGTCACCCAGTCAAAGAAATCTATTAGATTCATCTGACACGACCTTCCCATCGTGAATCCATGCTGCCTTGGGTCCTGTGCCCCACTGGCCTCTAGGTACTCAACAATTCTTTTCTTCAGAAGTGATTCCATCATATTCCCTACAACTGAGGTCAAACTAACTGGTCTGTAGTTTCCTGCCTCTGCATCTGCAGTTAAACTTCGTTGTCTTATTTAATTCAAGACAATCCATAATAAAACACAAACACCAAAGTGCCCACCCGACGCACTTCAGACAACTGTCCTTTATCAAAGACATATATAAATCTAAAGAGGCAGACCCTCAAGTAACCCCAACCAAACCATACTGTAACAACTTAGGTACAGTTAGTCAATGGAATAGCAATGACAAAACATAAGTATAGTTCATAGCAGAAGTCTATACAAATCATGCACAGACATGGGGTAAAGTGGGAGTCAGAAGACATTCCATGTTAGTTTCCAATTTACCTTGTCTGCAAGTCATCCAGCTCGACAGGAGTCCCCACTCCACTTCTGTCTGGTACCAACATGGGCTATCTCAGACTCAACAACTCTATCTGCCCAGGAGTGTGTGCCCTCAGGATGCCTAGATGAAGGAGTGGCATCCTTAGTTCCTTTGGCCGGTGTGACTGGCAGTGGTATTTTGAAGGGGGAAGTCAACTGGGTGCCCACTCTCTTCAGCGCTGGTTCCATTTGAGTCTGAGCTTGCAGTTGAAAGGTGATTCTCTGGTATGGTCCCTAGGGCACTCTAGTCACCCATCCCTCCACATGATGTCTATTCCACGCTCTTCTACCAGACCTCTTCTCCTTAGTAATTTGCCACTCCATGTCAGCATGCTCAGCTTCTAGTTGACAGTTTGTGGGGCTGACAGCTGACCATGGAAGCCTTCACTGGTATCTTGTTTTTGGTGATTCAGCCAGTGTAACTCGAGACGGTGTCCTGGATAAAGCATTGGGACAGTGCTTTTGTATGAACTGGGAGGCTTCTTCTGGTGAATGAAAGGAGGGGGAGACTCCATTGTGAGTTAGTGACAATTTTGCTGGGTATTGCAATTTGTAGGGAATACCTTGTGCCAGCAGAGCTTTCTTGATGGGCATGTATTCCTTTCTGTGCTGCACTAGTTATGTAGAGTAATCAGTGAAGATGTAGATTTGGTGCCCTTGTCACATCAGGGGGTTTCATTCCCTTGGTAGATCCATGATCCTTACTTTGCCTGCATAATGGAGAAATTTTACAATGAGCGGCCTTGGGCATTCTCCCGGCTCAGGCATGGGACCCAGTGTTCTGTGGTCACACTCTATCTCCAGCACAGGCTTCCAAGTATGCTGCAGTAGATGAAGGATCTCCTGCTGCAGGAAACCAAAAGGTCATGCTTCTCTTTTCCCTCTGGGAAGCCGATCAGGCAAAGGTTGTTGCAGCAGCTTCTGTTTTCGGCATCCTCCACTCTAATCCATAACAGTGACACTAGTCTCTCAAGCACCTGTATGTGAGCCTCATGTTTAGAGTCCTTATCATCTATATATGACAAATATATCAGTGTCCTGAGACTTCCTCTGTAGTTCCCTGTACTTTCTTCTCTTAAGTTGCTGCTGATGATTTGAAAGTAGTCATCTCCTTCAAAACTTGCTGTAGAAGCTCCTTAATTTGTTGGGCATCACTGCTTGGTGCCAGGGCCTTTGTGCTGTCCACCAATTCCTGCCTGTAATGCACAGCTTTCTGTCAGAGGTTAACTGGGGATTTGCCTAAAAAACACACTTTTATTCATTTTATAGCTGCAAGATTTCATTTAAGAACAATTTTCCCCCTTGAATGAAGCTTATTTCTTCTAACTTGCTGCTTCTTAGCTGCAGAAATGAACACTTTTTTTAGCTGGGTTACATGGAGAGGAGATTCAAGCTGGCATCTCGGTCTGTGGCTCACACATGCACCATAACCAGGGCCACTGGAAAATCGCGGCCACGATTATTTAGCGGAAAGTGCGATATTTGGACCCCCCGCAAAAAATCACGCTTTCCACAAATTTCCACAAAACAGAACTTTATTCATTTATTCCTGCATTCCCTGCCACAGACTGTGCCCAACGTGAGCTTCCACTCTCCACAAAACATAGGAGCTGAAGGCAAGTGAGCATCGCGAGTCGAGTAAGAGTGACCAGGAGCTGCAGAATACAAGGACATGGAGAGCTGAGGAGGAGGAGAAGCAGAGGATCATCTGAAGAACCCACTGCTGCAATTACCCCAAAAAGAGCTGAATCACTTGCTGCAACTCTTTTTTTGTGCCAATTCTGTGCTGACAAACAGGTAGGATTTTATGCAATTTTCTGAGAAAAAATGTTTCTCCTGATGAGGGTGGCATGTTGGGAGGCAGGAAGGGAATCTTACAGGGGCCAACTATTGTAATTTGTTTTATTTATTTCTATGTATGGGGCTGTAAAAAAAAAGCTTGTCAGATAGATAGAGAGTGAAGGGGTGGGCCTGGTGGACTGGCACACATGGCAAAAAAAATGTTCTGGCCTCTGGTGAGTGAGCAGGGTGAGGTGGGTGACCAGAGTGGCACAGAACACTTTTTTCCAACATGTATGGCAGTCACCTGGGTCCATCCCTCCCTCCCGTGGTGTGTCCTTGATTGCTGCTGTGGTTCCTCGGAGATGGAGTGGAGGGGTGGGACTGGCGAACTGACACACATAGCAAAAAAAATTGTTCTGGCCTCTGGTGAGCGAGCAGGGTGGGGCGGGCGACCAGAGTGGCACAGAACAATTTTTTTCCATCATGTATGGCGGTCACCTGGGTCCGTCCCTCCCTCCCGTGGTGTGTCCTTGATCGCTGCTGTGGTTCCTCAGAGATGGAGTGGAGGGGTGGGCCTGGCAGATTGGTACACATGGTAAAAAAATTGTTCTGGCCTCTGGTGAGGAAGCAGGGTGGGATGGGCAACCAGAATGGCACAGAACAATTTTTTCTGACCATGTATGGCAGTCACCAGCGTCCGTCGATCACTCCTGTGGTGTGTCCTTGACTCGCTGCTGTGGAGGGGTGTGCCTGGCCAGTATGAAAGGTAGCAAGAAAACCGAATTTTTGGAGTCTTTTGTTCCATAGATACTAGCAAGTCTATGGGCAAGCTCAGCTCTATGACAAGGCAACTCCATTAGCTGAGGTTTTGAAACCATTGTGGGATGCAAACTAGTGGTGTGATATTGGAGGATCAAGCATCCCAAGGAACGCTTTCTGCCCTCTATGCACTGATGTTCTCATTCAAGTCTTAATTTTTTGGGGGGTTTAGTTAAATACCGCCGTCAAAGCACTTTCATCTTTCTCGCGAAGAGGCCAAGGACCGTCATGACTCTTATCTTGTGCGTGCCCAGGATCAGGTTAAGTTATATCTGGAGGATCTTTATGAGGAGGGAGGATTGCTGTTTTGTTGTGCTTGTACCCACACACTCAACTTCGTCTGGAAGCATACAGTTGACATGCACATGAAGTCGCAGAAACATCTAGAAAGAAAAGAAGCTGCAAAGAAAAACATGCAAAGTAACTACTAGTCGCACAAATGTTTGCAGTTATTTTATTTTTTACATAGTCAGTTTGTTTTTCCCCTTGGGTGACTGGTATCTGCTCTGTCCCTGCCTCCCAAGTCCCTCTCATCGCTTTCTGGCACCATGGAACCCAATTTCTCCCCCCCCAGAGCACATGTGCCTTGTTCTTCCATCCCCCTTCCTTGCTGCTAGAGTTCAAAACTACCACCTGGCCTCTAACAGCAAGACAGCAGATTCCCACCCCCACTCAGGAGAGGAGAGCAGCCAATTGGACACTCGATCCTCTCCCCTCCCCGTCGACCTGATGTTGTTCTCAAACAGGTTGTCAGTGTGGCAGGAGGTAAAGCTCACAGTTCCTTAGCCCTCCATGACACTGGGCTGGCCTACAGTTTGTTTTTTCCCTGTAAAATATTAAATCTTGTTTGCCTTGTTTTGTTTTCCAGGCACAGTTTATATTTCCCTGTAACATATTATATCTTGGGTTTTTTTTGTTTTCTTTTGGCACACCTTTACGACAGCAGTCGCTGACTTCGTGTTTCAGTCGAGCAACGGAATCTTCCATTGAATGGAAGGAATTTGTTCTGGACTTTGTCCACTGTTTGACCCGTGCAGACATACCACTGGAGAAGGCTTCTGGCTTTCAAGAGTTCTTAAAGAAGCACACAAAACAAGGCGGTAGTCTTCTGGGACCAGCACAGCTTCGGAGCATGTACCTCCAAGAACTTCGGCCTGATCACGAACAGTCCCTGAAAGAGGCGGTGGAGGATCAAGATGTCTTCATTTTTCTGGATGAGACAACAGATGCCTGTGGGCATAGAACGTTGGCTATTTTGGCCCAACCATTGCTTAATATTGTGGAGCAGCCACTCCTAATTGGTGTTGAGTTTTTGCATCATGTGAACAACACCACAGTATACCAAGCTCTACTAAAAGTTCTAAACACCAATGGGGTGAACTTCAACCATTGTCACGGACAGTGCAAGTTATATGCACAAGGCTTTTGAAACTGTGCTGTCCTGTGTCCTACCAAATGCAGTGCATGCCACTTGCATTGCCCACCTCCTCAGTTTGGTCTTGGAAGTCTGGGCGGACACACTGGATGACTTAGACACTGCTGTTTCCCTTGTTAAAAAAATATTTTGCCAGAGCCCAATGCGTAGGCATCAGTACTTTGCCTTCATGGAATCCAAGCAGGGCATTGTACCCAAGATGCCAGTATATGCAGTGGTAACTCGGTGGTGCTTCTGAGTTAACGCTGCTCAGTGTTTGGCAGACTATTTGCCCGTGTTAACAGAATTTGTTGAAATACTACAATCTGATGCAGCAACCTTGAAGCGCCTGAAGTACTTATTGAAAGGCAAAGCAGCAGAGCTGGTAACACAAGTTACTTTTGTTGTGGAACACTCTTCTGAACTTGTCCACCTTATTCTACAATTGCAGTCAAGCAGCCAGCCACAGGGACACTCCATATTTGGAAGGGTGCAAAATGTACATATGTTTTTGGACTTCTGTGCCACCACAGGGGAAACTTAATACAGACCAAATACAGTAGAAATGTTGTCCCACTGTCAGTTACATGAAAATCAAAACTGTGTGAACCTTTTTCAGAAGGTTATGTTGGACAGCAGTGAGAAACTGGACAAAATTTTAAAATCTCATCCCTCAGTCGGCACATTCAAAGCTGCCCGAATCTTTGACCCAAAGCAGCTGCCAACACTGGACAAGGAAAAAGTAAAACAAACCCAGGAGCTTCCATCTCAGGCTGGTGTTTCAAACTTTGAATGGCATGGGTACAGAACTTTCTCCCAGTCAGTACCCAGTGACTATTTTAATATTGATGAGTGGTGGGAAGCATAAAGGGATACACTTCCACATATCGCTGCTATGGCAAAAAGGTATTTCTGGTTTCCCATAAGCACAGCAGACGTTGAACGGACTTTTTCGCTGTACACAGGCCTTTTAAAAGACAATCTGTGAAGTTTGACAGATGACAACACTAGACAACATCTTATGTTGAAGTACAATAAGAAATTTTAAAGATCTTTGTTGGATAACCATTGCTGCTCATTCTATGATGTAAAAATCCTTTCTTGACAATCTGGGGTGGTGGTGGTGGTACTGTACTTTTACTGTAGAATACTAATAATGTTTATTGTTTGAGTTATTAGAGGTGGTGGTGGTGGTACTGCTTTGACAATGATGCTACTATTATAATGTATATTGTTTTTTGATCAGTCGTGGGTGTTTTAATAAAAACTTGTACCTTTTGTGTGTGTCTGTGTTTTTTTTGTTTTTTTTTTACAAAAACCTATACCTTTTTGATGGCTGACTTTGATATGAGTCACAAAGCAACTACAATTGGAAACCCCATACTTGTACCTCACAAAGGAAAATGTGTGCCCAGCAGCCCGCAAAATCACCGCAAAATTTGGGAGAAAAAAAGTCCCACAAAATCCCTGCAAAATCTGCTAAAATATTCCGCAATTTCCCAGTGGCCCTGGCCATAACCTATCTCTCTTAAGGTTTGTAGGTTTTGAGAAAGTAGGCTGTCTGCCCTTGGAAGAGGACATGAGAAAAAGAATTCTGCTCAGAACAGCATATGGGATAGAAATATTTGATACGCTGGACCCTAGTTATGGTCTGAATGAAGAAATTGTCTGGATAGATATTATGTAAAAACTATGTAGTAATAGGGTGACATGTAACATATTTTGCTTGCAGAGTCTGTATTTAAAATAAAACAGTGGTCAATAAATGGAATAGGAATAGGAGTGTAGCCACCATCACCCTGAAATAAAGTGCAGGGCAGCTTGTCCACTACAATACTGAACTCTGTTCAGTATCATTTAGGCTCTGCCATTAGCAGGATTGAAGGAATGAATGTGTCAGACAAACCCATTTTATGCTGATCCTTGGATATTTGCCCTGTAAGGTAGTTGACCACTGGTTTCATACTCACTGTTCTGGCTGGTACATCCTTCCAGTGGCCACTTGTCTTCTGACTGGCTGGGTCAGGATGAAGGGCCTATATTTTGCAAGTCCAGAGTCCCAATTCAGCACTCCAATCTATGTTTCTAGCTCAATATGCAAGAAATGAGGGTTTGAATTAATACCAGTTGATGATTGTTAAAATGTAAGTAAATCATAAATAAATATTAATGATGGAGAAAGCGCTCTTGAAATGTTGCACGTGGTGGATAATGGTAGATGATCTAGCTTATACGTATGTATATTTTGTTTCTTAACAAAGCTGGTATACTTGAATGGTATTAAGGATACTATGCTATGTGAATTTTTGAATGATTAAGTATACTTTATTTTTGTAATTATCATAACATATCCTGAAGAAGTGGTGGCATCACCACAAACATCAATTTATCGGTATTTCAGTGATTCTATATTTTGAAAATAAATCAATACTTAAACAGTTAACTGGTGAGTGGGTAACTAGGTTTCCTTTTATGGTTGACAATTAGTCAGAAGGCATATTGGAACCAGATCCCTTCTGGTAGTTTGTTTACTGTTGGGGGTGCTAAGAGGACCATACTGCCACTGGTGTGTTTTGGCAAAAACAACAAAGACCTAATCTCCCAACCCCTGTGTTGTGACTCTGTACCACCAGGTGATTATATACCCACTGCCCTCCAGCTGGGGGACAAGGATTATCCTGTACCAGAACAGAGAATCTGGAACATCAAGCTGTCAAAATGCTAATGGGCATGTTTTGGATTGCCTAATAAAATTTCGCTAGCAATTTTAATTCAGCCATACACAGTGTTGGGCGAAACTGAGAAATTTTGTTAGGTGAAATATTTTGCGAAATTCACGCATTTTGCAACATATTTTGTGGGTGCAAAATGCAAAATTTCATCTGAAAATTGTTAAATTTCACAATTTTCAGGAGAAAGTTTGCAATTTTTGGGTAAAATTTCTCATTTCACACCCACAAAATATTTCATGACGTGCAAATTTCGCAAAATATTTGGTGTGGTGAAATTGTCAATTTTGCGACAATTTCGCAACATCTCTAGCCGCACATTGGGTGATATTCACACCTGAGCTACTACTTTTTTGTTATTTGATAGTTCTTATTGTTGCAAGCCATTTAGGAATACAGGATGTCAGGAGCAGTGATTAAGAGGTGGGGGCTAATGGTGGATGTCTGCAATGTACAGGTTACCAGGAGCAGTGATCATGGGGAGCTGTGCAGCTCAACAGAATGCCACCACACTGCCTGCACAGTAGCATTCTGTGGCATGCTAATACACCCATAACAGAATGTAAATGGCCTGTAACACCTTGCATGCCCTACGGGCTCATTGGCATATCAGGGCAGAATATAACTGACATGAGTGCTAGCACTATTCCAACAGGGATGCACCATCCTCATTTAGCTGTTGTGGGCCTTATTCAATAGGTGGCTGTGTCACCACAGTGCATAGTAGTTATGCAATGCATCGTACAGCCCCATATTCAGAGAGTTAGCTCGCACGGGCTGGAATTCACTAATTGTCTGAATAAAGCTGACTATGCATTCTCTCCAGTGCAGTGGTATTTTGTGCTCAGCATACATGGCTAGTTTTGAATATGGGGTCTTTATCCCCTTAGACAACCTCTATTCCTGCTGTTTTCCCACCCCAGAATGTCATAATCTTCTGTTTGTGACATCAATATAATTTCCTTGGCAACAGGCTATGGTGTCATAAGCAGACATGATTATTTCAAGGTAGGAGAAAGAAATATAAATAGCTGAAGCCTAAGGTAGAAACGGCCTGTTTTCATGAAAAAATTTATAATAAGAAAACATGGATGCCCAGAAATGATAATGATTGGGATATTTTGTGTAACTAAGATCTGCTGATGGTAACTGCAATGCTTTAACTTGCAACCATAAAATATATTTTAAAAAAGAAAGTTCATTAAATGAGAAAAATCTAATCTTTTTAGATTTGCTCTTCAAGAATGCTAATACTGGTAGTTCAAAAACATAATTTTAAAAACATTGTGTTATTTATGAAAATGAATTCTGATAAAAGGTCAGTCCATTTTGAGTCTTGTACTCGTGGCATCTTATAGTAATGTTTTGCTGTAAAATAAGTTACAAAGATGAGTAAAATATTTTGTAAATGTACATAAAAGAAAGCATTCTACATCATTCTCATGTTATCTAAGGCAGGAGTAAACTACTGTACATATTACATAAAGAAAACATGTACAATAATACACACCAAAGTGTCTGAGTATGAAAACATGGTAGAATGATAAATGACTAAAAAGTTGGAACTAATAATTGGAATTTGATATTTTGATCATATGACTTGCACATAACACACTTTAAATATCTTTACAAGACTGAAACAATAAACAGCTGTTTAAGCTCCATTTTCAATCATTAAAAAAAATATTATGAGTGCTGTAGCCGCTGTACTCTCACAATGTTAAACTGCATGTTTGATGGGGAAACTGTTTAGTGATTCACTGCTTCTGCCACAAGGTCAACCTGCAATGAATGACCTTTATTGAATAGGTTCACACGAATGCATCATACAAATTTTTAGGGCATTTCCTGCCATTTAGACAGACAGTTTATACTTCTTTTATGGAAATGTTATTCTCTTTCCATTATAGGTAATCATTCTCCTCACTAAAATGCAAACAAAAAAAATATATATATATTTTCCCAGTATCCTGGTTAACATTTCCTCTCTGTAAAACTAGTTCCAGCACACTTGTCAATGACTGTCTAAGTTATATTATTAGAAGGCATGTGAGCTGCTCTGGCAAAACAATTCATGCTTTGTAACATATTACTGTACATGACAGATCATGCATGACACATGCTATTGTATATAAATCAGAATTCTATTCCATAAAATGCCTACCATATCCCACAAAATAGTTTGTGAGATACAGGATCAGCACATGTAGTTTTTTGTAGATAATATTTCTTATTTGCGAACAAAATAGTTTAATAAGTGTTAATGGATTCATATTTTGTGACTGCCGGATTCCAGAAAACTTTAAAAAAAATTACATATACTGTTGAATCTATAAAGGAAATTGCAGGTAAAATTATAACCAGCATTGCACCAAATAGAAGAATTCCATTGTTGAAATAATAGTAATCTGAATGTCCTGTCTGCTCACAATCTGAGGACTACTGATTGTTCAAATAATAGTAATCTGAATTTCCTGTTTGCTCACTGTGTAGACATATAGGGTAGAGTTTTCAAATGCAGCAAAACTGCCACAACTCTCGATTTTGAGTTGTGACTGCATTCACCAATGTGTGCCAAAGAAGTTATTTTGCTACTTTAGAATATTTTTCTATACTGGAACACTTTTGCTGCTTTACAGCTGCTTGCATAAAAAGTGATGCATGTGTCACACGATTGCCTTCAACATGTCCCTCTTGTTTCCAGGCCATTTAATGGCAGGTAGAGAAACTATTTATGTTCAACATGTGATGGGAATCAGTAACAAAAAGGTAGTTATTAACAGATTCAAACACATCCATGTTATGGTGCAGAGAACAGCCCAAATTGACTATTGGGGTCGAGGATTGCAGGGCTGTGCATCAGTATTTGCCTGGAAAGATATGTGCATGTGAACAATAATACCCCAACACGGTGGGCAGTACTGGGCTGTACTGGACCACCCAGAGGCATAATTAGGCCTGACGCTGCAGGTGGAAGGCTTTAAAGCCCCTGAAAGGTCCAGTATAGGCCAGTATCACCCACCCTGGAGGGTAATATTGTGCTTAGAAACTGGGTTACATGTAACATTTTTATGCAATATTAACAAAATAAAAAAAAGTAAAAATCAATTTAAAGTTAATTTTCTTATAAAGTAGTCTTTCTGTTGGTGTACTTGCTAGTAGAGGGCACTGTAGTGTCTGGGAGCCTTTTTTATTTGTGACAGTTTTCTTTAATGGTATGCCTTTAACCCTCCTCCCTCACTTCTTCAGCTGTCCTCTCACAATGCTTGCAGCTGCTCTGTTTTACTATTTCCATCTACTTTTCCTCCTGGTTTGATGAGGAGACAAAAGTGAGCATATCTGGTAACGAATAGAGACAGAAGTCAAGACTGCAGCATGATCAGGATTGCCAGGTGAGAGATAGAGATGTTATGCAGATGGTGGCTATGCTACTGATAAGGTGATTTTCTTTAAAAAAAAGAAAGAAGTTTCTTACACTCCTTGAGCTGATATTTTGTTTTGGTGAGTGGGTGTGGAGTCAGGGACAGCCAAGGAGCAAGTGACGATAAGGCTGTCTCAAAGCAGTGCTGAGCATGCAACTGTACTAGCACTATTACTTAAAAAAAAAACACTTTTTTGTGCAGTGAGGGGGAATAATTGCAATAAAAGTGGCACAGTGTGTGCAAGTTCAGTATAGGGCTTTGAGTTGTGTTGTGCATTTATTTATCTTTTTATTTAGCTTTTGTTAACCGGTTAAGTGCACTAGCCATAAAATGACTATTTTCAGGCATGACCCAGGAGAGTACAGACATGCAGAAACTTAACAGGATAACAATTTATAAGTGCTTCACATACAATGAGTTAAAGAGGATACAATATATTAGAACATACAAAGTAAGGCATTTTACATACAATGAGTTAAAGTGGATACAATATATATGTGCGTGGGGAGAGGCAGTCACTTGCTGAAGTAGAAAAATGCATGGCTAACTTACTTTTTGAAATTCTTTGTGAGGCAGTGATTCACTTGGCACTAAGGCAGGTTGGCAAGGTACTAGTTTATTCCTGGTCTCTGTTGGTAATTAATGTACCCCTTGGAAAGGGTGTCAACCAATCAGACACCAGTAAATTTTCAACCCATTTCCTAAGAAGAGTTCGCTGCAGGGCCAACCTATTCTTTATAAGTATTATCCCTGCAGTTTCATTGACTTGTACAGAAAATGTTTTATAGTCTCCATCTTGAGAACATGAAAATAAGTTAGAACTCCAATATGGTTATTTATTTGCAAAATATAAAATCAGTATGCAAGATTTTAAAGCAAAGTCTGTGTTTCTACTTCTGGTCTGCGTAACTTGTCCAAAATGAAAGTGAAACTGGGCGAGCACCTGGCTGAGCTCAAGGCACAAGGGTATGCACCAAAGAGTATTGAAGGAGTTAGCAGCAGTAGTGGTAGCCCTACTAGCCAACCTGCTCAGTTTTCTCTCTAGGCTAAGGCATGGTGTCACATGAGTGTAGAAGCATAGAGGCAGTGCCCTGGCATGAAAGTGGGTCTAGGGATATGACAGGGAACTACAGGCCAGTCAGATTGACAATGATCATTGGCAAGTGGATGGAAAACATTCCTAAAGAATGGCTGGTGGTGTTCCTTGAGACAAAAGAACTCCAAGATGACAGACAGTACAGGTTCTTGGCATGGAGGTCATTCCAAGCAAACGTAATACACATTTTTGACTGGGTCACAAAGGCGGTGGATAAGGGCCAGGCAGTAGACATACTATACTTGGATTTCAGCAAGACCCTTAACTGAGCCACAAATAACAGTTGATCAAGATGCTAGATAACCTAGGGGCAAGAAAAATGTTTATGTGTATGGCAAACTGGTTGGGATGAAGAACCCAGTGAGTACTGGTCAGGGGAACACTCAAAGATGGGGGAAGTTGCCAGTGGGGTACCACATGGGTTGGTGCTTGGGGTGATACTGTTCACCATGTTCATTAATGACATCGGGGACAGCATTAAGGGAACAATTTGCCTTTCTGTGGATGACAACAAGCTTTGTGGAAGGGAGAGCACAGAGAAATAAGTCCCAGACCTAAGGGAAGACATATAAAGACTGACAAAATGAGTCTGGCAACTGGCTTTGAACACTAAAAAGCATAAAGTCATTTACACTGGGAGAAAGAACCCAGGGGTGGAGCACAAACTTGGAGATAATCATCACAGTGTCTGAAATATAGAAACATAGAATTTGTTGGCAGATAAGGACTGCTTGGCCCACCCAGTTTGCCCATTTTTACCTAATTACAATATCACTGCAGACCCTACATGACCTCTGACTTTCCCTCTCCCCCTCTTCCTTTCCATTAAGATTCCCTTATGCTAATCCCATAATTCTTGAACTACACTACTGGTTTCATCCCCACTGCTTCCACTGGTAGGCTGTTCCAGTAATCCACCACTCTTTCTTTGTTTTGTTTTTAATTTTTATCTCCTTGAACTTCCAGTTGCTCGGTACTTCTGCCCGGTCATGAACCACGGACTTCCACCCCCCACAACGGCTATGACCCTCCAATACCCCATGGATTTCCCCCCATGGCAGGGCTGTGGCACCCCTGGCACAATGCCACAGACATCAGAATAGGTCAGATGACCAGCCTGGGGGGCTAATAGAAGCCGTGGCAGGCATCACTGAGAGCAGCTGGCAGCTGTTCCCTTTTTGTCCTGTTTTACTCCGGGGGTGGGGACTTGCAATGATGTCCTGCATCTGCCCCACCCCTTGGACTTGCTAGTCACCAGTAGCTGCATGACCCCCAGCCTCCACCACGGGTCCATCAAGCGCCGGGTGCACTCCTCCTCCCCCTCCCCCCAGAGAAGGAGAGCAGTTCTCGGGATGCTCCATCCTTCTCCCCGAGTGGCCCTCTAGTGACCTGGGTCCTTTCCCAAACCCAGGTCATCAGCGTTGTGAGCGGAAATCCAACTGCTGCTCCAATGGGCTGGCAATCCACCACTCTTTCTGTTAAGAACTACTTCCTCACATCTCTCCTGAATCTACTCCCTCCAGCTTCATAGCATGTCCCCTTGTTGTTGACAACCTTTTTTTTGAGAAAGTTTTCTCCTGTACCTTATTTAACTCTGTGAGGTATTTAAAGGTCTCTATCATATCCTCCTTCTCCCTTCTCTCTTCCAAATAGTACATATTGAGTTCTCTTAGTCTCTCCTCATAGGACTTTGATGCAGACTCTGCACCATTTTAGTTACCCTCCTCTGGACTATCTCCACCCTATGCCCTTCCAGAGATATTGTCTCCAGAACTGGACACAGTATTCTAGGTGGTGTCTTTTAGGGCTGGGCAGACTGTTCTGCCCAAAATCCAGACCCACAGATTGAACCTTGAATCCATGGACCCAGATAAATACAGACTTCATCTCAGAAGTCTGATTTCGGGTCCATGGAAAGCTGCATAGTGTGTTTTTCCCCTACACTGTTGGCTGTTGCAATGAGGATGCTGCTGGCACACTTTCATCATGTAGAGGCAGCTGGTGACATCCAGTCAGGCAACAATCACATGAAGCCAGCAGGAGAGAATCATGACGTACTCATTCATGGTATATAATCATGCCCAGACACTCAGGAGTAGCAGAGAAAGAAGGAGAAGGTAGACCGGAGAACCTTTATAGTGGGCTGCAGCATGCCATTGTGGGGAGACAGAGGAGAGGAGAAAAAGTTGTTGGGATAGGGAGAGGAGAGGAATTGTATGATGTTTTGGAGCCTGGAGGGGGGGGGGAGAGAGAGAGAGAGATAGAGAAAGAGAGAGAGAGTTGATGGGGTAGGGGTGATTGAGGGTGAATCCAAATTCATCCAATTCCAGATCTGGAGAAAGAGAAGAGACAGAGAGAGACTACTGGGGGGGGGGACCCCTGGCTGGCTGTGTGTGGTACAGGGCAGGCTGGTAGAATAAATCTTTGGCTTGTTCAATTCAGAGGAGAAAGAGACATCTACTGGGGGCCAATGAGAAATTTAGTCACAGAAATCACAAAATTAATCTTGGCCTCAGTGTGGCCATGTAGCAGATAGTGTGCAGGCTGGCAATAAATCTTTGACTTTATTTGTTCCATCCAGAAGAGAAAGATAAGAGACAGAGGGCCAGATATTCAAAACTTTGCTCCAGGGCTAAATTAGCACTGCCCTGTGGGCAAAGTTAGCCTGGAGCACAAAGCAAGATATATTCAAAAGGAACAGCCCAGGGAGAACAGCCTCTGAATGTAGCATGGGAATGAGGCTGGGCAAACTGGGCTGGGAGTGCAGGGCAAACATAGCTCTGTAATAAGACAGCACTGAATATAGCAACCAGACAGTGCAGACCACAACAGCATCACAGTGCATAGCGATGTGAAGGTAGGTAGAGGTGACCTATGTGGCCAATATGTGTTCCAGCAAATGCGTGGACCCAGTACACTGCAGGGAGCAGCAACACAGTATAATATTTCCCGAACCATTTGTGAGGAGCTAACATGTTTGCGTGGGATTAGCGTGGAGCTAAGCTGTTTGCCTGGTGCAAAACTTTGCCATATTCAAAAGTGGCATGCAAATGAGCCTACTTAGGTAGTCTCGGGGCAAACAGCCACATTAGCATCCCATCATGCCCTGATTTGCATGCAGTTTGCCCAGCGTTACTGCAGGTTCCCACAGCTCCTCCTGTAGGTCATTCTGGAAGTATGGGGGCTGGCCAGGTCCGACTGCAGCTCCACCTGTAGGTCAGTCAGGCAGTGCATGATGATAGCTGCAGGCTACATGGGAACATAGCATAGCATATCGTACCCCAGGAGACAATACAGCTTTGGCACAGGAGGTGGTGTGCTGCATGCAACGTTACACTGTAGGTCATGCTACAGTGCACAGCAGACACTACAGTAGCAAAGGGGCCAGTAGTGTGAGGGACACAGCAATGCCTATGGTACATAGGGCAATGATTACCACTGCACTGTACACAGTGGCAGGCCCAGCATGCAGGTGATTACTGACAGTGGCAGTACTGTTACGCTGTTGTGTGATTCACAGACGCTGCACCTGTGGCATGAGATGCTCACAGTGACATATACATGGCCGGCTGTGTGTGCTGTGGCATCTGTACAGTTGTGCGGTATGTGGCTGGGGGGGGCATGTAAGATCCCACAGGCACACAGGTGGTGGTGTATTCCCACTACTGGCCCATGTGCACTGCACGATGTGTCCCAGTCTTGTGGCCACACCTGGGCTATGGTGAGGTCTGGCCACCCGTACAACTTCCCCTCAATGGCCACTATGCCCACAGTGCTGTACGGGTGTGCTGGCATCTGTTGGTCACCACAGACGCATGGTCTGTAGGTGTGTGCTGTATGGCCACACTATCATGATGTCCCCTGTGGGCCAGATCACCCCTTACTGCCTGTGCTTGGCTGGGACTGGTGGCAGCTGTTGGCATCATGGTGGTGCCATCAGTGAGCAGCATGTGTCATCCATGTCTGGCATTGTCTAAGTGTCATAATCATATGTTACGGTTGCGCAAGCCACGCAAAAGCCACGCAAATACTGTGCAAAGCAACAATGTCACGCAAAGCTGTTTGCCCAGGGTTAAGACCAGCTTTTCCTGAGCGGCAATTTGTACCACACTAAGGGTTGCCCTAAGTCGCACTAAACACCTTAGCACGACGCTAGTCGCTGAATATCTCATGGTGCCTGTATTCATGTTCACTTTTCCCCTTGCATATCATTATGGTTTGCCCGGCGCTAATGCAGTTTGTGCGCGCTATTTGGCCTTTTGAATATGGCAGACCAGCACTAATCCCACGCTACACCCACACAAACGGTTTGTGCACTGCACAAAACTTTGAATATCTGGGCCAGAGAGAGACTACTGGGGGGGTACAAATAACACAGTCACAGACATCGCAAATTAAAAAATACAGTACATTGTCTTGGCGTCAGTGTGGCAGTCTGTGTACAGGGCAGGCTGGCAATATAAATCTTTGACTTGTTCCATCCAGAGGAGAAAGAGACAGCTATTGGGGACCATCAAGAAATTTTACAGTCACAGAAATCACAAATAAAGTTAATTTTGGCCTCATTGTGGCTGTGTGTGTGTGTGTTACACACAGGGCAGGTTGGCAAAATAAATATCCAGAGGAGAAAGAGTGAGAGACTACTGGGGACCAAAGAGAAATTTTACAGTCACAGAAATCACAAAGAAAGTTTATCTTGGCCTCAGTGTTTTGTTTATTTATTTATCAACTTTTAAATAAAAAAAAAATGAAATGTATTTATTTAAGTGTTTCACCAGGAAAGACATACTGAGCTCAAAGAGTTCATTTCCAGATGCGTCCTGGGGGAAAGGGGAGAGGGAGTAGCTAAGATGATATACGGTGTGGCTGTGTGTGTGTATGTTTTTTTTATTTGAATCAAGCTTTTCTGACCCCCGTCACCACCTCCCACCTACTTTGGTGACAGGAGTACATGATAGAGCTGGCAGGTGGCTCATGCCCCCCCTCGGAGGGGCTCAGTCTTGAGACCCTGTATCTCTGCACCTGATCATTCCAGCAATCCTCCATGGACTGCACCCCTATAGCAGGGCTGAAGGTGAAGGGCATTGACTTTCTCTTCCCCCCTCCGGAGACCAACATCTGGACTCTGGGGAGTTGGCACAGTGCTGCGACGCCATCAGGGAGTCTGTCAGCTCCATGTTTTTACACTTTTTCCCTGCCCCTTGCCACAGTTGCTCACACATTTGTGGAGGCATGCACACACAGCGACCTGCGGCATCCTCATGACTTTAGTCACTCCTGACTGCACTACCTCCGGGCCTCCACCCGGGGGCAGCTTTGCAGCGGGCACAGCTGGGTCCCCACCCAGGAGGGGAGAGCTGCCTCATGGCTGCTCAATCTATCTCCCTGCCTCCCCCCTGCCGACCCCCGATGACCCAAACTCATTCCAGAACCAGGGTCACTGGCGTGGTGCGAGGTGTTGTGTCCAGTGCCTCAACCCTCAGCGCCACTGGGCCGGCTGTGTATGCGTGTTTTATACAAATAATGCATTCAATTATTTTCTTTGGGTCTCTATGTTAAATATGACTGACTTTGGCCACTTTTATGTATTTTATCACATTTGTTCAAATATTTATAAATAATGAGAACTAACCAGAACACATCAGAACTCCACTGTGTTTCGGTTCTTATTTAATGAAGGTCAGAACTCCACCAAGTTCTCCCAGCCCTACCAGCAATCTATACAGAGGCAACACCATCTCCCAGTTTCTGCTTGTGATACCCCTTCCTATGCACCCCAGCACCTCGATTTGACTTCCCAACTGCATAGTTGCACTGTCTGGTTACCCTTACGTTATCAGATATGATTACCCGCAAGTGTTATTCCTGCTTAGTGGTCATCAGTAACACTCTGTTCACTTTTTTTACTTTTTTTTTTTTACTCAACACCAGGGTATCTATAGAGTAGAAAGATCTGGGGATTACAATTACTAGTGCACTGAAGCCCCCTACACAATGCAGTACAGTAGCAGTGAGTTCTAACAGGATGTTGGGCTGCATAAATAGAAGGTTCACAAGTGAGGAAAGGAAGTCATACTGCCTCTGTGCTGATCCATGCTGTAACCTCACCTGGAGTACCGTGAACAGTTCTGGAATCCCCTGCTATAGAATGGACTATTGTAAGACAGCTGGAGGCAATGCAAAGAAGGCCACAAAAATTATTCATGGGCTGCAGAGGCTCTCATATGAACAGAGACTGGAGAACCTGAATATATACTCAAAAAGAGGACAGAAGGGAATAGAAGAACATGATAGAGACCTTTAAGTACCTAAATACATCAATAAGGCAGGCCCCGGTGAATGTTTTAGGACCAGCAACAATAAGAACATAAGGAGGAACAGCTGCAAAATGGACAGGGTAGGTTCCAAAAGGAGGCCAGGTAGCCCTTCTTCACAGAGATAGTGGTAGAGAGGTGCAGACCACCAGAAGAGGCTGTAAGCATGAAATCTGTGATTGACTTTAAGAGAGGGTGGTATACATTTAAGGACAGGTAATGCATCCAGGGAGGGGGGTGGGAGCAGTATGTAACTTCGTATACATGAGCTCTGCATCAGGCAGACTTGATACACTGCAAGGCCTTCTTTTTGCTGGTAATCTTATGTTCTTATGATTAATATATAGAACCAGACAGTTGTTACTGATTTAAATGGTTAAATCATGGGTTAGCTCATATCTGCTGATCCAAAGACAGGCAGGAATAAGCACTGAGTCATACATATCACTGCTGCAGTGTTATGTACACTGATGTCTGTCTGCACTGGTTGGCGTTCACATCCCCTACCCACTGCTGTCCATAACTATAGAGCATCATGTGTAAACAGAGGGCAGCATGGGGTGGCAGAGCAATGCTGGATACCAGGCATTCAATTGGATGCCTTTGTTGGCTCTTTGTTGGATCCCCTGCTCCACATGGAGTGGGGATCATGGGCTATGGCAGATTATGGCAATCTTCCAAGGATTGCCATATCTCCATAGAGGTCACTAATCACTGTAAAGACAACAGGAACTGATCCAGAATGCCACATAGTCCGCCATGTCTGCACAAAGGGCTGGAGGCAAATGGAAGTAAGGCAAATTAGACCCCAGGGACATCACATAGCCAGGAAGAGAAGAGGGTGCATAGCCAGAATGGCAGGTGATTGGAGTAGTATAGAGTTCATATAGCTAGTCAAATATTAAATTTCAGCCAATCAGCATGCGTCACGTCATTTGACAGGTGGTTACCCTAGCAATGCCCCGCCCTCTTTCTGTCACCGGAAGTCCTACCTTAAATGCAGGATGTCCTGCCTCAAACCCAGGAAGTGACGAATGAAATGCAGGAAATGACATATTCTTGAACCCAGAAATGACACATCATCCCGATTCTATAACCCTACATCCTTCCTCCTCCTCCATCCCCATTCCTCGTCGAACCTCCACGACACCATCCAAGCTCAAATCCAAGTCCCTCCTTCTAGGTCCACTTAAACCCAAGTGATACTGGCATGGCTCAAACCTGAGTCCCTCCGCCATCCCCATGAACCTCTGTGACATCACCCTAGCTCAAACCTGAGTCCCTTCTCCATCTCCTACAGCCTCTGTAGCACCATCCTAGCTCAAGCCGGAGTCCCTCCTCCAAACACTCGATCCCGTGCAACACTGTCCTCACTCAAACCTCTCTCACTCCATCCTAGCTTGAAACTGAGTCCCTCCTCCAGCCTCTTGAACCAGTGGAAAACTGTCCTGGCTCAAACCCAAGACCATTCCCCCCTCAAACATCTATCATCCTGTCCTAGCTTGAACCCAAGTCTCTCACCACCTCCTCCAACCTTGTCCCACCACTTACCTTGCACCCCATTACCTAGCTTGAACCAGAGTCTTTCTCCCCTCCTCTCACCATGCCCCACCATCACCTACCTTGCATGCATCACTTACCTTGTACTCCCTCAACCTCCCATTTGTCAGTCTGTGGGATAACTGCAGGGTGCCTTTTTTACTCAGGGAATTTTTTTTTTTGCGAAATGTGCTTTGAAGGTCAGAGGATTGTAAGAACATTTAATCTTTATTATGTAAGAAAGCTTTAACACAAGGGCCCAGATATTCAAAAGGGTTGCGCATGGTGCAACAGTGTTGCCTATCGCCAACCCACTGATCGCCGGTATAATATTCAAGAGGTGCACCTGGCACCAAATCCCGATCGCGGAGCGCATCAGTAATGTATGCAGGTGCAGGTGGGGGCATGCCCATGCATACTCTGCACAGCCCGATATTCAGCCTGGGTTGTGAGGAGCCATGCATGCACAACCCCTACATGTGCCAGCACAAAGCTGACCCCCAGAAAAAAAGGAACGACGGACGGCCACCCACAGGTGAGCTGCCACATCGCTGGGTGCAACACGGCAGCTGCCACCTGTGGGTGGCAACCCGAGCTCCGGCTGCACATCCGTGGTGGTGCCCCCCATGCCCGATTGTGGATATCAGTAAAAAAAGGATTAATCCTAAATACCTGGTGGTCCAGTGGACTGCTGCCCGCCCGATCGTGGGCTAAGTAAGAAAGAGATTAATCCTATATCCCGGGTGGTCCAGTGGACCTGTCTGCCCGATCGCGAGCTGAATTAAAAAAAAAGAAACCTATTATATCTGGTGGTCCAGTGGACCTGTCTGCCCAATCGAAGGCTTAAGTAGAATAGAAGGAAACCTCTGTCCCTGGTGGTCCAGTGGACCTGTCCTGCTGATTGCAGGCTGAAGTAAAAATAAAGAAAACTATTATTCCTGGTGGTTCAGTGGATCTGTCCGCCCAGTGTGGGTCGAGTAAAAATAAAATTTATTATCCCTCAGGTAGTTCAGTGGCCCCTCTTCACTCGCCCACTGATCCTCACTGCCCGCTCCTCCTCAGTCAGCGGTGGGTGGCAGCACCACCGCCGCTCACCCGCCACCGACACCATTCAGGTTGTACACTCATTGTCCACAGCGTGAGCCGGTTGGGCGCAGTAGCCAACTAGTACGACATATTCCAGATATGTGAATGGATCCATTCACATATCTGGAATGTGTAGTACAGTATGGGCTGCATGCCCATTGGCTAACGCTGTGGACCAACGGGTGTACAGCCCTACCGATGGTGTCAGTCAGCAGGTGGCGGGTGGCAGGCGGGTGGGTACACCCACGCCTACCAGGGGGAGCGGGCAGTGGGATCAGTGGCTGGTGAGGAGGGTCCCACTGACCACCAGGATAATAGGTTTCTTTTACTTTTACTTCAGCCCATGATTGGGCAGACAGGTCCACTGGACCACCAGGGATAGAGGTTCCTTCTATTTTACTTCAGCCCACGATCAGGCAGACAGGTCCACTGGACCACCAGGATAAAGGTTACTTTTTAACTTAGCCCACGATCGGTGGGCAGCGTCCACTGGACCACCAGGGATATAGGATTAATCTCCTTTACTGAACCCCACGATCGGCTGTGGGGCACATTGCCGCACTGCAGGGTGTCAGTCCTCAACGGCTGCTGCCTGGCAGGGCCCAGGCACAAGTTGTCGAGATCAGTGCACCATGCAACAATAATGACATGCAATGACCCTGCTGCATGCTTTGCATACATTATGGCTCCATTTGCATGTCAAATTTTGAATATCATGGTTGCTGCCTTTGTGCAACTGAACTGTCGCTAGCGCATCCTCGTCTCTCCACTCTGGCCACTGGCACTGGCACAGTGCCACTGCACCATGCACACTGCGGGTGGCCAGGGTGCGATATTCAACACTGCTGAGCCATAGCACAGCTCCGTTGAATATCGCCCAGCCCATGCCCCTGTGCAGCCAAGTTGAGCTGCACCCAGGCTTGTGCCACAGCCTGGTGCAGTTTGAATATCTGGGCCAATGCATTTAAATGTTTATGAAAAGCAGAGACCTAGCTCAAACCCAAGTCTCTCCCCTCCTCCCACCTTGTCTCACCACCTTCATTACAACCCATTAACTAGCTCGAATCTGAGTATCTCCCCTCCTTTCTCCATGCCCCACCATCACTTACCTTGCAACCCATCACCTACCTCTAACCCTAGTTTCTCCCCTCCTCTCTCTCCTTTCCCCACCATAGCCTACCTTTCACCCATTCGCCTACCTCAAACTCCAGTCTCTCCCCTCCTCTCTCCTTGCCCCACCATCACCTAACTTGCACCCCATCACTTACCTCAAACCCGAGTCTCTCCCCTCCCCTCGTCTCTCCTGCCCCTCCATTACATACCTTGCACCCCATCACCTACTTTGAACCCTCCTCTCTCCCTTCCCTCTATCCCTTCCTTTCTCCTTGCCCCATCATCACCTACCTTGTACTTAATCACCTATCTCAAACCCGAATCTCTCTCCTCCTCTCACCTTGCCCCACCATTACCTACCTGGCCATCTCTCAACCTCCCCCTGTCGATCTGTGGTATGATTGCTGGGTGCCTTTTTACTCAGAGGATCTTTTTTTTTGTGAAATGTGCTTTGAAGCTCAGAGGACTGTAAGAACATTTATCTCTACTGTGTAAGGAAGTTCTTTCAACACAATGCATTGTATTTATGAAAAAAACAGTGATTTCTTTTTTAATGTGAAAAAGAAAATGAGTTCTAACTTTAAAAGCAGAGACAGAAACAGTGTGTATTGTGTGTGTGTGTGTGTGTGTGTGTGTGATGTCTGTGTGTCTGTGTGTGCAACACTGGAGCTGATTTTACAAGGCGTCCTAGTCTAAGTAGAATTCTTCAAATCCTAAAGTCTGATTAAAAAACAGACATACTTTGCACATACTTTTTTTTTTAACTTAAAACAGAATGCATCAGAATTCTGGTATTTTGATGTCAGACACTAAATATATTTTTCTATTTCCTTTGAAAAAGATCATTTACACGATCACTGCTTATCAAAAGCACATATTTCTATTACATAGAAACATAGAAGTTGACGGCAGATAAGGACCGCAAGGCCCATCCAGTCTGCCCATTTCTTTTTCTACCTTATAAATGTGCCATCGGCCTTTGCTCTGTCAGTGGCCTATCTATTCATAGTCATTTGTATTGCTCCCTTATGCCTATCCCATGCCTGTTTGAAGCCCTGCACTGTATTCATAGCCACCACTTCTAGTGGTAAGCCATTCCATGCATCCACCACCCTTTCTGTGAAAAGAATTTCCTCACATTCCCCTTAATCGGCCTCCCTCTAATCTCATGCTGTGTCCTCTTGTCCTGCTATTTTTCTTATATTTAAACATGTTAGACTCTTTCACGTTGTTTATGCCCTTAAGGTGTTTGAATGCCTCGATCATATCACCTCTCTCCCTCCTTTGCTCAAGGGTATACATATTGAGCTCCGTTAATCTGTCCTCATATGTCTTCTGATGCAGTCCCTGCACCATTTTGGTTGCCCTTCTCTATTAAATATATACTAATATTATTGGTGAAAGTATTTAAGAGGGTTTTAACCTCCATGCATTTTGTCTTTACTATGTAAAAAAAACTGCTCTTAAAGGAATGCATTTTAAATAATTATGATAAGCAGAGATTTATTTTTTAATGAGAAAAAGATAACGAGTTCTAACTTTAAAAGCAGAGACAGAAACAGTGTGTGTGTGTGTATGTGCGTGTGCGTACAGCACTGGAGCTGATTTTACAAGGCTTCCTAGTCTAAGTAGAATTCTTCAAATCCTAAAGTCTGATTAAAAAACAGTCATACTCTCTACATACCTTTTTTTAAGCTTAAAACCGAATGCATCAGAATTCTGGTATTTTGATGTCAGAAACTAAATATATTTTTCTATTTCCTTTGAAAAAGATAATTTACAAAATAACTAGTTATCAAAAGCACATATTTCTATTAAATATATACTTATGGTACTGGTGAAAGTCTTCAAGAGGGTTCTAATCTCCAGAAAAGAATGAAACATGTTCTGTAGTACCCATTTAAAAATGAAAAACCTGTTCAATTGCTTCCTGAACCCTTTTATACTATTTGAGAAACCTAAATAAAATGTCCTGCACAGCATTACAATATAAAATCACATGCTAGTCATTCTATGTATCATAAGAGAGAATAGCAGCTATTGAATGAGTGGGATCCTTCTTCTGTGTCTCATAAGAGAGTATAGGGACCTATTTTACAAAGCATGAGCTCACCCCATCTGATAGTCTCATAGCATGAATTCATACAGCATAGACTCATTCAGTTAGCCAAAATACCTGAGGTTCACAGAAGTTTTGAGAACTTAATTAATATTATTATGACCAGCTGGAGTGATTCTGAAGATTTGATGGGTCATCTATCCAACAGTGGCATGATGGAAGCTGTTGTAACAATATCATCACGACAAGGTACTTATTTCAACTGAAAATGTTTAAAATTTACTGACTTAGATGCTTTTCAGTGTAAGTAAAAGGCAGCCAGCTTTTGTCTGCTTTGTAATGTGTTTGTTAGCTAAAATACAATGTTATGAATCTATCAGTGTCATTGGGATTACTACATATTGTTGACTAAAATGGTGTGAGGCATCATTCTTTGTGGAGGGTGCAAGGACATATTTTTAGTTTGTGTTTTGGTGGGGAGGTGGGGCTTGCTAGGGGTGCATGTCCTGTCCTCTACATGTGTTTTCATCTTGGCATTTGTGCATCTGGGAAAAATTATATGTGTGTGTTTAGGCGCAAGACACTTGTGTGTGTTTTGCACATGCACTACGCGCAGTGTTTTTGTGAGTGATCTGCAATGAGCACTTGGCTGTAATAATGTGTTTCCTGATTTGCTCGGCACCCTAAAAATGACAGCCTGTTAGTGGAAGTTGTAAAGTTACAAACAGTAAAGTGAAACAGAAAAGTAAAGTTGTTTGATTAGTCTACAGACACTTTGAGTATTTTTCCCATTTTATTTTATTCTGGAGTTGCTTATTCATTATATTCCTAGGTGAGTAGGTGGGAAAGGCTGGCAGTTCATTGATGTGCTGTGATATTCTTGTGCTTCACAGATGATAAGTTTTGTAACATAGTACTACCGTTTTATGGTTCACCCCAATCTGTTGATATCAAGTATGGGGATCTTAGGAGAGATCAATTAAGTTATAGAAGGCACTGATCTGAGGTAACATGGTGACATAGTAACCTAGTATTTGAGGGCAGATAAGGACTACTAGGCCCCACCCAGTCTGCCCTTATTCCCTGCCTGCATCAGTGGTCACTGACCCTACCTGGTCATTGGCTTTAGCCCTTACAACGCACCTCTAGGGTTCCCTTGTGCCTATCCCATGCATGTTTGAATCCCTCCACTGTGCTGGCTCCCACTACTTCCTGGTGTAGATTTTGATCTTGCCAGAGTTCCAGAGGACCATTACAAAATTAACTTTTCTTTATGTCTTTCCTATCTCTATCTTTATGCATATGTTTGTCACTATTGCAGTGATAGAGGTTGGCAACAGTAGTCTACTGGCTAATTGCAAACCAAGATTGCATTGGGCCAGTAAAATGTTCCTCTAATTAGCTCTTTGTCCTAGTGCTGGAGGAGGAAATGTTTCAGTAAGTACAGAAGTTGGGCCATTGGATTTTTTCCAGTGGTAGCCCTACTGGGCAGTTGCTGTAAAACTTAATTTTGACCCCTGCTGATGGCAGATCTAAGCTTTTTCAGTGATATCCCCAGAACACTATTTAATAGCAAAGAAACAACTTACTAAAAAAACATTTTTGTTCCTGTAGCAGGTAAAAGGTTAACTGTTGGAAGAATTTCATTGCCCATAATAGATAAAAGCTATTTGTAAGGAGAGTAGTCTACAAAGTAGCCAAAAGAACAGAACAAAAAATCAATGCAAGCTTTCCAGCCATCACCATTACCGTAGTCTTTGTTTAAAATCTGGAGAAAAAACAGTCCAGTAGTTGGGGTGGAGCAGCATTTTGAATCTGGGAACCCTAGTTTGAATCCCACACCTGCCTCATTGCTTTGCACAACCCTGAGCAAGTCATGCAACCTATCTGTGCTTAAGCGCTCTGTAAATTCACTCTTTATCTAAACCATTAGTTCTCAGACTTTGTCACAGTCAACCTCCTCCAAGCCATAGAAACTGTCTTGAGCCAACACCAAATATTGAAATGATCTTGGGTTTTCCCATAGAAAAATTGCATACTTTGCCACAAAGAGAAACTCATTTTGAGTAGTTCACTCTTTCATTTAATTCAACTCATTTTACCACCCCTCAACTTGTTTCCTGCATCCCCAGGCCAACCTACCTGCTCCACTATTTTGACTTTCAAACTGTTGTTACACCTTGCTGCAATACCTTCTTGGGCCAGACTACTTTCTCTGTCCATTCCCACTATCTGAAATAACCTTACTATCTAAATATGCCTCTCCCTCTCTTATTCTGGTCTTAAGCAACTTCTGAGGTATCATTTGGGTCTCTTCTTCAGTAGCACTAGTACTGTACCCCTCTGCTTAACTGTTGTATTTGAGCTGTTCAGCCGAATGTCTTATTGGTCAGTTGTACGTCTCATTATTTGTTCATTTTTTCCTATTTCTTTGCACTTTTATTCATTTTGTATTGCTTGACTGTTTTGCAGTAACTTTTTGATTTGTAGTCACTCCCTACCCTTCCCTGTGTACTCCTGAAATGAGCCTTGGCTCAGTGTACCTGTCCTGGTCACTGCTTTGTAAGTAAATACATATATTTACTTGCTATTATCCTCTTTTAGTTTGCTTCATCCCGTCACACAAAAAATGTAAAACTCAAAAGCTAAATACAGTACTTTTTCAGACATGCTTGAGCCTCCCCTGGAACAGGTTGGGGCTTCACCATTTGAGAGACCCTGCTCTAAACCACTTTAATCTCCCTGTGAATGTGAAATGGCAATGACATTCTCTTCTGTCTTTCTGATTGTAAATCACTTTGGAACACTGTGTGTATGAAATACACTATTTTAAATTTCATTGCTTTCCTATAATCTACCTACCTCTCCTTCATTATTCCCCTCTGCCCTTTCTTCTGTTCTATTTTCCACTGCTTTATCCCCTCCTAATCCCCACTAGGTGTGTCTATAGCACTAGCTGGATTTACCGAGTAGTGTTCATAGCCTTGGGATTTTGCTCCCTTGGGTAAGGCTTGCCTCCCCCTCACCCACTACCTCTTCTCTCCTCTTCAGTTTCACTCCTTTCACAATTTCATACCACCCTGTCACTTACCCCTTCTCTTCTGAAACTCCCTTCACCCCTTCCTCAACTTAGTATTCCCACCTTTCATCTACCTGTATTTCTTTCCACCAAACTATCCCCCCCTTTTACCCTGCCAATCACTTTACACAAGCGTGTATCCCAGAGGGGTGAAGGCTCATTCTGACTCTCATCCCAGCACCACTCCCACCTCCCCCTCTTCCTACAAAGTTCTCAAATCCAACCTCCAAGATTTATAAAAGCAAAATGTATCGGTGTAAGTGTTTTGTGTGTATGCATATGTTTATGAGTATTGAAGTAAGGGTGTGTGTATATGAATATATATGTGTGTGTGTGTGTGTGTGTGTGTGTGTGTGTGCGTATGTGCGTTTGTGTGTGTCTGTGTGTATATAAAATGGATATATTTATAGGACTATATCTGATGGCAAGTGCTGCCAGACTATTACTCTAAATGTTTGGTATAGCCTTATTGTAATACATTTTATGTTCAGACTTAACCTTTTGCATATTTGTAGACCAAGCCTTTTTTATATTTTTATTTTGCATCTGTATTCTATATTGCATCTCCTTTTCCCCTTTCCCCCAGGACGCATCTGGAAATGAGCTATTGCAGCACAGTCTACCTTTTCTGGTGAAACTTTTCAAAAAAATAAATAATCTTCCTTCGCTAACAGAGTTTCATAGTAAGCATGATGTATTGAAAGTAGAATCAACTTTCTCTCTCTCTAATACCAGTGCAAGGTTTTGTATTGTAAGCCTGATGAGTAGTGGACAGAGAGGTTTGTCTTTATCATGGTGTGTGTGTGTGTGTGTGTGTGTGTGTGTGTGTCTGTGTGTGTGTGTGTTATTCATGAGCAAGGCCACTGATTTAAGGTGATTAAAACAATTAAATTCCATTTTCAAGAGTTAAGATTCCAGAATTTCACTGGTGATTGCTACTTTAATTTCTGGATTTTACAGGGATTCTGCTATCATTCTTTTAGTATGTGCATAAAAAAATCAGAATTAAAGAAGGCTTAATATAAAGAGCTTTAAATAAAGCAAACTGAAAAATGTACAGGAAGGAATTAAAAGAAAAACACACTTTTTTATAGATTTACTGATCTGATAGAAAAAGCCAGATTCCATGAAATCTTCATTTTTACCAGTCTTCAGGCAGCCCTAATACCAGAATTTTACCAGATTTTCCAGTAAAAACTGAAAAACAGTGGCCTTGTTCATGAGGTGTAATCTAAAATGTAGCACTGCTCCAGTTGTGATATGGGGGAGAAATGCACAAGGAGACCAAAGTGTTAAAATGCACCTCATCCCCAAATGGGTACATATGCACTGAATAAAGTGAAAATATGTAACATGTTTGAAGAAGGACAACCCTGTACCCCTCCCAAAGAGTTTTATGTATTGTGGCAAAGGGATGTTGGGAGTGGGATGTTAAATGTTGATTTGTGTGTAGAGGGAGTGGTTGTTGAGTCATGGACTGGAGGATGCAGTTTCCACCTCACCTCTCACAGCAGTTCTACTGCTGCTGAGCAAAACAATTAACTTACCAAGGAAATGGTTAACTGTTCAAAGAATTTCAGGGCTCATAAAAGATGATAGCCCTTTATACACAGAGTAGTCTACAAAGTAGCCAATAGAAGGGAAAAACTCAATCCAAGGTTCCCTACCATCACCATTGCCACAGTTACTAGTTAATTTCAGGAGGCAACGCAGCCATGTAGGTAGGATACAGCATTCAGAACCTGGAGACCTGGGTTTGAATCCCACACCTGTCATTTCTTACTGTGTGACCCTGAGCAAGTCGTATAATCTCCTTGTGCATGCATACATTTGGGAAAATTGATACAGTATGTTTTGTTGATGAAGAACAAAAATCAGAATGTGAGTGTGTGTGTGTGTGTGTGTGTGTGTGGCAGGTTTACAACACTGCCTTTGGTCGAAGGTCTGAGCCAAGATTCAGAGATGACCAGAAAGTCAGGCAGGGTATGTGCCACCCAGGCCTGTATGACGGAGAATTTTTTTAAGAGGCTGCAGGCATTGAAGTGTGGAAGCTTAGGCCATTTATAGAGGATAGATCAGCAGGGGAAAATAAACTTTCAATGGGGCCAGGATTTATTTCAATGGTACCAAAACAGATCAGAAGGTAGAAGATTAATTTGAGGAGGGCACCAAGGACAGGGATAGTGAGTGGTCAGAGCGTTTCCTCCTAATCCTGGGTGCCTGCTGTGAGATAGTGATGGTCCTGGTATATAGGTGCGAATTTTATCATAGCATAATAATTTAATGGACAGGTATAGTGGGTTAATAAAAAGCCATGGTACAAGTAAGGTGCCAGGGCTGTGCTGCTGAATATTAGGGTGGTCTTATGTGGGATATCCCAGAGGTTGCATTGTAGCGTGTGGTTCGGGGTGAATAAGGAATCCGTGGTTGGCCATTGTGGATGGCAGAAGTGGGCAGGTCATAGTAACTGAGTTATTTATCTTGACACTGGGCATAACATTAATATCATACGGGATTGGGTGAGAAGCGAGGCTCAGGAGCAAAAGGAAGCAAAGTAGCATTGTGGAGGTTAGGTATGGGTTAAGGGAGGAAGGGAAAGGGATGTGGGCATGGATTAAGAAATGGCGGGAGAAAGTGTATAAAAGGAAATAACCAAGAGAGGGGGGCGGCAAAATTTTATGGCTTTGCCTGCACTTTCTGCCTGCTTCTCCCTTCTGCTTAATGCTTCTGCTTAATGTCGATACCCACCTTGCCTCCCTTTGTTGTTTAAGTCTATTTGCCAGTAGCTTCCCTGTTTTCTCCCCCTGGCCTATAAATGTGGCTTTCCACTTAGTATTGGCACAGAGGGTAAGATTCAAAGTATGCGCAGCATATTTAACTCTAAGTGATTGAAGTACCCCCATGCTTGATCATCAGAGGAAGAGAACAGTTGTTTTTCTAAAACTTTAATTTGGTCTAGCCACCCCACAACTTCTTTTATCCTTTTCTGTTTCCTACTTGTGGCCAGCCTTATTAACTCCCCCCTCCAAATTGCTTTGAGGGTTCCCCATAACACATCTATCGCTTGGGTAGATGAGTAGTTAGTTTCCCACAAGTACTTTATAATATCTCTCATATGTTCCACTAGCTTCTCCTCAGATAACAATTGGGTATTTAGTGACCATGAACTAGAAATCCTCTGATAGGGAGTAAATCTCTCCCTCAGCCAGAGTGGTGAATGATCCAAAAGGACCTTGGGGTAGATCCCGGCATGCTCCACCACCTACAAAGCTGAAAAACTAAGAAGGAAGAAGTCTATCCTGGAAAAAACACCATGCAGTGTGCAGTAAAATGTAAAATCTTGCTCTTGTGGATTTCTGAGCCTCCAGGGGTCTGAAAGACCAGAGTCTGTCATCAGTTCCCGAAGGGCTCGCTGCGCCGGAGAGAGGCCTGCCTGTCTACAGTATGATCTATCCAGATCATTTGCATAAACTAAATTCCAGTCCCATCCCAAGAGGCTTACCGCATGGGGAACCAAGGCTATAAGAGTAGCTAATGGCGGGAAGAAAGCAGGGGTATCAACATGTGGACCATAAATATATCCTAGCAAAACTTCTACTCCTGCCAATTGCCCATGCACTAAAACAAATCACCCCTCAGGATCCTGCCAATACTTGACTTCCTTAAAGGGAACACTCTTATGGATTAAAATAGCGACCCTTGCCCTTCAGGGACTGTTACCCACCCCATATACCTGGCCTACCCATAGTTTGCAAAACCAAATCAGGTTTCCTGAGGTAACCTGTGTCTCCAGTATCATGACAATGTAGGGTTGATACCTGTTAAGATGACGCAGTATGGCCTATTTTTTTGAATTATCTTTCCCACTTTTAATATTCCAGGAAATCACTCTCCAACTCCCCATAGTTCTAAGACTCATCTGAGAATAAAAAAGAGTGTATTCTGCCTATGTGTCCTGAAATGAACCAAAGTCTTTAGGAACCCCCCTTGAGCCTCCCCCTGATACCCAAACCCCCACTCCCCTGTGGTTACTACCCTATACCCCCAGCCCACCATCTCCCCTCCCAAAAAACTAGCTACTGGGCCATATGCCCGCTCCCTAATGCTCTGGCTGTCATGCCCTATGGGTAGCGGTCCCCGCTATATTCCCTACTGCACCACTAAGGGTGTGTGAATTATTCTGCCCCTAGAAAAATACCTCTCTTAGTGGCCAAATCACTAACCATCTCCTACTGGCCATATTGGATGGCTTTAGTATCTACTTCTTCCCTTTTGACTATGGAAAGGCATTTTCCTCTTTTATCTCCAATGAATATGTAACCCCAAAACCTTCTTTTAACAATCTGAAAATGGATAATTAATATGAACATCTAATAGCAGGTCTCAAGAGCTAGAGATAATGAAGTTAACACCAAAACTATTAACAGTGATCTCTAAATGACTCCATGGCTGCGATTACTTAACAAAAAAATAATTAAAAAAGGCTAAAGCCAGAGGGAGTCTTAGACATTATAGATTGTTTGAAGTATGTAGTATTGGTAGAAAGACTCTAGAGGGCGACCTTCCCATTTGTATTGCCTTATAGTCCCAAAGTGTCTAGGCACATAGAAAAATAATGAAAAAAACAAAAACAAAAGAGTAAAATAAAATAATAAAATAAAAAGTATTTATGCTGGGCTTTCCATAGTTTTCAGTCTAATTGCCCCCTGTCATTTCACAAGAGCAAACATTATCCCCTCCAAGTTGGGGGTATAAGATAGAGCCTATAATCAGAATACACTAAAAATGTCACATATTGTCTTCAGTGTGAGGTCAGGTGCGAAATGCAGGTTATAAAAATGCTAAGTATGCTGATTACTTGCTGTGTTTACTAGAAGACTGAAAAACGGTCAGCATCTCGTATAATGTTAGAATCCTTTCCTGAACAACTCGGGAAGCTCAATAGTCAGGTCTGACAATGCTTGCTCCGTCGAATCATAACATTGAGTACCTGACTAAAGGGAAACTTCCAGCCATGAAGGATAGAGCATCCTATGATGAATTTTAGCAGCCCAGAGCTTGGACTGCAATGGACGATAGGTGGCCTGGTCTTGTCTGACTTTATAGGTAAGGTCAGGGACCATCCTCTGGCGCTTCCCTTCCCACTCTATTTTTTCAGCATTTCTTGCTGCCTTTAAAATATGGTCTCTGTCCAAATAATTCAGCACTTTAAATATAATGGGCTAAGGTGGGCTATCCAGTGCAAGCTTTGGCCTAATTGATCTCTGTGCCTGCTCAATAACATATGTAGGCCCATTGGGTGAGGGACCAGCAATAACGCATACAAAATTTTTGTATGAAGACAATGGTGTTGCTGCCCTCATCACCCACAGGGAGCCCCAGCAGGACTAAATTGTTATGTCTGGATCTCCCCTCTAAGTTGTCTACCTTAGCATCTAATTTATTTACAGTCCTCTTCAGTTCCATGTGGTCTGATTCTAGTTTGACCAGCCAGTCTTCTGTGGAGGAAATTCTAGCTTCTGCATCAACTACTCCTGTTCCCAAGATGGACAGATTAGATTTCCAATCAATGAATTCAGCTATCAGGGAAAAGAGAGCAGTCTTAATGATGCAGATATTCTCTTGTAACTGATCTTGGGACATACTGGAGATATGCAGAGTCGGGTCTGTGTCCGGAGATGCGCTTCTGCGGTGCCTTTTTGGCCTCTAGCCCCACTGCAACATCTGTGTCTTCTTCCTCCAATGTGCCTCAACTCACATCTTGTAGCAATTCTCCTCTCCCCTTGTCCATTGTCCCTGTAGATCACCAGACTCCTTTGAAGGTAGGTGTCTATTTTATGTAGTTAGTGGGCAGAAATTACAAATATTAGCAGTTAATGTTAGCAGAGCTGCACCAATGTGCTGCTTACTCATCCATGGGCATCACATGCATTCGGGAATACTAAGTTGAGGAAAGGGTGAAGGGAGTTTGGGAAGAGAGGGGGTAAGTGAGGGGGTGGTATGAAATTGTGAAAGGAGAAAAACTGAAGAGGAGAGAAGAGGTAGTGGGGAAGGGGGAGGCAAGCCTTATCCAAGGGAGCAGAGTCCCAAGGGTATGAACACTACTCAGTGATCCCAGCTAGTGCTATAGGCATACCTAGGGTGGATTAGAAGGGGATAAAGCAGTGGAAAATAGAACAGAAGAAAGGGCAGAGGGGAATAATGAAGGAGCGGTAGGTAGATTATAGGAAAGCAATGAAATTTAAAATAGTGTATTTCATACACACAGTGTTCCAAAGTGATTTACAATCAGAAAGACAGAAGAGAATGTCATTGCCATTTCACATTCACAGGGAGATTAAAGTGGTTTAGAGCAGGGTCTCTCAAATGGTGAAGCCCCAACCTGTTCCAGGGGAGGCTCAAGCATGTCTGAAAAAGTACTGTATTTAGCTTTTGAGTTTTACATTTTTTGTGTGATGAGATGAAGCAAACTAAAAGAGGATAATAGCAAGTAAATATATGTATTTACTTACAAATCGGTGACCAGGACAGGTACACTGAGCCAAGGCTCATTTCAGGAGTACGCAGGGAAGGGTAGGGAGTGACTACAAATCAAAAAGTTACTGCAAAACAGTCAAGCAATACAAAATGAATAAAAGTGCAAAGAAATAGGAAAAAATGAACAAATAATGAGACGTACAACTGATCAATAAGACATTCGGCTGAACAGCTCAAATACAACAGTTAAGCAGAGGGGTACAGTACTAGTGCTACTGAAGGAGAGACCCAAAGGATACCTCAGAAGTTGCTTAAGACCAGAATAAGAGAGGGAGAGGCATATTTAGATAGTAAGGTTATTTCAGATAGTGGGAATGGACAGAGAAAGTAGTCTGACCCAAGAAGGTATTGCAGCAAGGTGTAACAACAGTTTGAAAGTCAAAATAGTGGAGCAAGTAGGTTGGCCTGGGGATGCAGAAAACAAGTTGGGGGGTGGTAAAATGAGTTGAATTAAATGAAAGAGTGAACTACTCAAAATGAGTTTCTCTTTGTTGCAAAGTATGCAATTTTTCTATGGGAAAACCCAAGATCATTTCAATATTTGGTGTAGGCTCAAGACAGTTTCTATGGCTTGGAGGAGGTTGACTGTGACAAAGTCTGAGAACTAATGGTTTAGATACAGACTGAATAGTGTTCTGGGGATATCACTGAAAAAGCTTAGATTTGCCAACAGCAGGGTTCAAAATTAAGATTTACAGCAACTGCCCAGCATGGCTACCAATGAAGAAAATCCAAAGGCCCAACTTCAGTACTTACTGAATTATTTCCTACTCTAGCACTAGGACACAGGGCTAATTACTGAAACATTTTATTGGCCCAATACAATCTTGGACTGCAATTGGCCAGTGGACTACTGTTGCCAACCTGTATCCCTGCAACAGTGACAAACTTATGCATAAAGATAGAGATAGAGATAGGAAAGACTTAAAAAAAAGTTAATTTTGTAATGGTCCTCTGGAACTCTGGCAAGATTAAAATCTATATCAGGAAGTAGTGGGAGCCAGCACATTGGAGGGATTCAAACATGTATGGGATAGGCACAAGGGAATCCTACAGGTGAGTAGTAAGGGCTAAAGCCAATGACCAGCTAGGTTCAGTGACCACTGATGCATGAGGGGAATAAGGCAGACTGAATGAGGCCTAGTGGTCCTTATCTGCCATCAAATACTAGGTTACTATGTCATCATGTTACCTCAGATCAGTGCAATCTATAACTTAAGTGATCTCTCCTGAGATCCCCATACTTTATATCAACAGATTGTGTGTGTGTTGGGGGGGCTGAACCATAAGACGGTAGTACTATGTTACAAAACTTATCATCTGTGAAGCATAAGAATAACACAACGCATCAATGAACCACCAGCCTTTCCCACCTACTCACCTAGGAATATAATGAATAAGCAACTCCAGAATAAAATAAAATGTGAAAAATAATCAAAGGGTCTGTAGACTAATAAAACAATTTCACTTTTCTATTTCACTTTACTGTTTGTAACTTTACAACTTCCACTAACAGGCTGTCATTGTTGGGGTTCTGAGCAAATCAGAAAACACAGTATCACAGCCAAGTGCTCATTGGAGATGCACTCACAAAAACACACGTATGCAC
The DNA here is from genome assembly GCA_016271365.2 of Neoceratodus forsteri. Taxonomy (NCBI): domain Eukaryota; kingdom Metazoa; phylum Chordata; order Ceratodontiformes; family Ceratodontidae; genus Neoceratodus; species Neoceratodus forsteri. The sequence goes on along the minus strand of CM028129.1, from coordinate 1,077,427,557 downwards.
ATGTGCGAGAGCACACACACACACACACGCACGCACACACACACACATATCATTTTTCCAGAGATGTACAAATGCCAAGATGAAAACACGTGGAGGACAGGACGTGCACCCCTAGCAAGCCACAGCTCCCCACCAAAACACAAGCTAAAAATATGTCCTTGTACCCTCCACAAAGAATGATGCCCCACACCATTTCAGTCAACAATAGGTAGTAAGCCCAATGACACTGATAGATTCATAACATTGTATTTTAGCTAACAAACACACTACAAAGCAGACAAAAGCTGGCTGCCTTTTACTTACACTGAAAAGCATCTAAGTCAGTAAATTTTAAACATGTTCAGCTGAAATACCTTGTGGTGATGGTATTGTTACAATAGCTTCCATCATGCCACTGTCACATAGATGACCCCATCAAATCTTCAGAATCACTCCAGCTCGTCATCATAATAATATTAATAAAGTTCTCAACACTTCTGTGAACCTCTGGTCTTTCGGCTAACTGAATGAGTCTATGCTGTATGAATTCACGCTATGTGACTATCAGATTGGATGAGCTCATGCTTTGCAAAAGAGGTCCCTATACTCTATTATGATACACAGATGAAGGGTTCAATTCATTCAATAGCTGCTGTTCTGTTATGATACATAGAATGACTAGCAAGAGATTTTCTTATACTGTAATGCTGGGCAGGGCATTTTTCTTTGGGTTTCTCAAAGAGTATAAAAGAGTTCAGGAAGCAATTGAACAGGTTTTTCATTTTTTAAATGGGTACTACAGAGCATGATTTGTTGCTTTCTGGAGATTAAAACCATCTTGAAGACTTTCACCAGTACCATAAGTATAGATTTAATAGAAATGTCCTTTTGATAACCAGTTATCTTGTAAATTATCTTTTTCAAAGGAAATAGAAAAATGTATTTAGTTTCTGACATCAAAATACCAGAATTCTTACACATTCTGTTTTAAGCTTAGAAGAAAAAGGTATGTACAGAGTATGTCTGTTTTTTAAAAAGACTTTAGGATTTAAAGAATTCTACTTAGACTAGGAAACCTTGTAAAATCAGCTCCAGCGCTGCATGCACAGGCACACACACACACACACACACACACATAATGTTTCTGTCTCTGCTTTTAAAGTTAGAACTCATTTTCTTTTTCTCATTAAAAAATAAATCTCTGCTTAGCATAATTATTTAAAATGCATTCTTTTAACAACAGTTTTTTTTACATAGTAAAGATAAAATGCTCTTACAGGAAATGCAAGGATGTTAACCCCCTCTTAAATACTTTCACCAGTAACATTAGTATATGTTTAATAGAAATATGTGCTTTTGCTAAGCAGTGATCTTGTAAATGATCTTTTTCAAAGGAAATAGAAAACTATGTTTAGTTTCTGACATCAAAACACTAGCATTCTGTTACATTGTTTTTAAAATTTGAAAGAAATGGTATGTACAGAGTACGACTGTTTTTAAACAGACTTTAGGATTTGAAGCAGCCTACTTAGAATAAGCACTCCTTGTAAAATCAGCTTCAGCTCTGGACACACACACACACACTAGCTTTGCTTTTAAAGTTAGAACTCATTTTCTTTTTTTCATTAAAAAATAAATCTGTTTTTTCATAAATATTTAAAATGCATTTTTTTAACAGCAATTTTTAAATTGGCTCATGCTTGTGTGCCAGGCAACATCTAGCTGTAGTAGCAGATTTTGGAGGTGCGGTCAGTGTGGGCGAATGCAGGGCATGCATCAGTAGGTGTGTCCCTTATTCCTCAATAAGACAGCATGCAGGCACTGACATCAGCAATATTTAAAGTGGTCAAAACTTCTAAGAAAAGTGCAGCTGCAATGACAGGCAAGCTCATTATGCAGCGGCACAATAACATGCCTCCTGATGTGCCTTTCCTTGTGAAATATTTCAATAAACATGGTGTCAGTGGCTACCGCCACTGCCTGCTGCATGATGCCGACTTCAGGGGTGCCCAGTCCCCCTGTTGGCATGCTAAATAACCCCCCCAAGATTGTGTGGCACACTGGGAGCCCATCCCAGTGTGCCTTCCCATGATGAAAGCTGACCATTGTTGGCATGTTGAGGACCCGCCCCTATTCTGTGCCACACTGGGAGTCCACCCCAGTGTGAAGAACACTTTTTATACACCTGTAGAAAAAGAAAACTGCCCTCTGTGTTTTTGTTTTCCAAGTACCTGAAAGAAAGAAAACAGTCCCTCACTGTGGGGTCCCTTCCCCCAACCCACAGCCACCCTCTGTGCACCCCACCTTCCCCACACACACACCCTCACCCTACACTTACCTCCGGAGCCCGGCGCTATGATTTTCAGTGGACCAGGAACACATCTGCACTCTTCAAAGCCGACCGCAAACTGAAGAAATGCTGGTAAGCTGTATAATGGCATAAATTGCTTTTTTTTATCTTAGGTGGATATCTCAGCCATTGTTTGGAAACTTGCCTCCAAATTTCCAACATGGGCTGCTTAGGATCCCACCTCATGAACACATGCACTATCATCTTGTTACTCAGCCCTGAAAGGTCATTTCGCAGTCACTGTGTGAAATCACCTTTCGGGACCGATTAATGAAATGTCAATGCAATTGTTCATGAGGTAGGGTCCCAAAAACCCTATCTTGCAAATTTGGTGGAAAAATTCAAAAAAATGACTGTGCTCTGAGCCTGCGTTGTGCAGTTTCAATGCACGCTCGTAACTTTGACAATTTTTAATATTCTCACTCCAGATTTTCAACATTGCCCTTTTTTCACATCTCCTTATGAACAGTATAGCTGTCATTTTTTACATCCTGCCCAAAATGTGTTTCCGTGCATGTCGCACACAATGGTGTGGTCGCTGTGCGAAATCAATTTTCTGGACACATTAACATAATCACAGTGAGACTGTTCATGAGTGGAGGTCCTAAAATGCCTATGGTGAAAATTTAGTAAAACAAACTCCCAAAATAATTGCATTATGGGCAGGGACACTGGTTTACCACATATGCGGTGACATGGATGGAAATGCAGAAATCTAATTGGCTAGCAGAAATAGGTGCCAAAAATGGAAACAGCATTTGTTCTTGTTGTCTCTGTGAGCACAGTGCTATAAATCGCCATGTAACCTGTGCGCGTTTTACTTTCCTTAGCTGTTCGTGAGAGATTTCTGGTGTGGCCTACTGAATTGTTCCTGCAACTTTGCTGCTCTGGACCCGTTTGCTGCTTGCATGGAGGACCTGAAAATTAACCATACTCTCCAAATCTGCTGCTGTACTGTAAGTCTTTTTTGCAAAAAAAAAATGTTCTGCTCTGAGCTCTTCTTGCTTGTTTTGCGAGTGTTAAGCAGGTATGGTTGGGCTGAATGGACAGGCTGAGAAAGATAATTGGTGCAAAAAATTGGAATGTGTGCCCAGAATTTATTTATTGTGGCTGTCCTGAAGCAGGTTAGGCTGGTGATGTGGAGACCGAGACTGCGAGACACTAAGCGGCCGGCGAACATGGTCCATGTATGTTTTTAATTTGGTTGCAGACCTGTGTTAAACAAATGCTTCAATTTCACTGCGTCTGTACACAATACACAATAAAAGTTTATTATAAACATTCAAATATACTACATACGAAATGTCTACCACGTGGTATGTGAGTGCTTGTGCTTCCGTTTAGTTCATTTGTATGTTAATAATTAAATTTTGTAGTGTACAGACTCAGTGAGCTTTAAATATCTGTTTTACCTGGGTCACCCTTGATGCCATTGATTGCTGCCTCTGTACATGGTCCAGCGTGCTCCAGTCGCCAGCTCTCACAGGCAAGTTGTATAAAATGGAGCTGCTCATTTTTTTTGTTTGGGGATTCCAGTCAGATTGTTTGTGGTTGTGTTTTTTGGGGGTGAAGTGGATCGAACAGTGATGGAATGAACCTAGGGTGGTGTTGCTAAGTGTTCGGTTCTGTTGCTGCTGCTCCCAAGTTTGGGGGGGAGGTTGCCAGACCATTTGTTTTTGCTCCCATGTTTGGGTGAGTGCAATGCTATTGGTGTTGCTCCCTAGTTTAAATTGGGGGAGGGTGTGAGGCCATTTTAATGCTGCTCCCGAGTTGTGCTACTGCCAGCTGAATAAGCATCTAGTAGCTCAGTCCCTTTCCACTCCTCTGGCCCTCTCCACCATGGAATAAAACTTTGTGTGAGTGCCTGATTGGGAGGTGGGGAGGTTATGTCTATTTGGGGTGTGGGGTATTACTTGAGCTGGCAGTTGCTCAATCCCTCTCCACTATCCATGAAATAAACTATTTTTAGTGTGACTCATTTGGGGGGGTGCTGTGTTAACTTGGAGTGTGGGTTACATCTGTGTCTATTTGGGGTGTGGGATAAAGGCAGATTGTGTTAGCTGGGTGTGGACACAGTTTATGGGGCATGAACACATGTTCTGGCAGTGTGGCGAGGACACTGGTTGTGGTGGTGGAGACACTGACTGGGTGGGGACAGTGGTCATGGTGTGGGATGGGCACACTGGCCATGTTGATGTGGGGACTCTGGCTGCAGTGGTGTGGGGGGTACTGGCCATGTAATGCTGGTGTCGATAGTAGCAATGGTGTGGGAAATTTGGTTCCGTTTGTGTGGGGACACAGGATATGGTAGTGCGGGGTGTGGATACTGGCAGTACCGGTACGTGGTGGAGACACTGGCAGCTTAATCTGGTACAAGGTCGGCCAGCCCATACATCACCAGCAGCTTAAGCTGTTTTGGGATCATGTCTAAAAATAGGCAGAATTTCTCTAGTGCACTTATCTGGCCACAAAAAAATAAATGCTATCCATGGTGGTGGGGATACCAGCAATGGGGTTGGGAGAAAATTCACCACCAACAGCTTAATCTGGTTCAGTGTCAATTGGCATTTATTTGTATCCCCTTCCCCCTGGTGGAAATACTGGCTGCTGGGGTGGGGACACAGAGTGTGGCAGGGAGACTAAATACACCAACAACAACTTATTAATGATATAAAGACTTAATCTGTCTGATTTAATCTGTTGAAGATGTTTATTTATGGGTGATGGTGGGGGGTCATACGTGGAGGCATGCCAGCTCCTTGCCTATCAAACCTCATATATCTAGAGAAATTTAATTTTCACCATAAAGTGCATACACTCATATTTTCTTTTGCTTTTGTAATCCTGAGATTCTTCCGCAGCTGTTGCAGGCTGATGAATCTCTGTGTGACCTGTTCTCCCAATAACTGTTATCTCCCCCTCCTCACATTGGCTTGTGCCCAGTGAATGCATTGAAAGTACAGCTAATAATTTATACACCCTTTTTGTACAGTTTAAGATATTATGATCCTCTTTTGTTTGGGAGGGGAACCAACTGGACTGATGCCATTTTATAGCACTGCTTACACTGGTTCAGCAGGTTTTTGATTCATCATGTTATGTAGTTGCACCCCTTGTAAGCATCTGTATGGGAGGGACAGTCCATGTTTGGTGATCTTGTGGTTGTGGTGGTTTGCTAGGAGTGTGCTTAGGGGAGGCTATCCTTGGTGGAGCTGTGGGGATTGGTGTTTTCTGCCATGCTTGACAGTCCATGTATGGTGGAGCTGGGGGGACAGTCAGTGTTTGGACCTGTTGGGGGGAGACAAAGACCTGGATGCTGGTGTGTCAGGGTGGGAAGAGTGGCTGTAGTGGTATAATGGTTCAGGGAGTGACTGTGTTGGTCAGCCAGGGAGGAGAGTGGTTGTGCTGGTCAGTGGGGTTGGGGAAAGTGGCCATGCCTCCCCATCGGGGTGGGGAGCATGGCTGTGCAGGTCCATCTGGGTGGGGGAGAGGCCATACAAGTCTGTTGGGGTGCAGAGAGTGGCCGTGCTGGGCTATCAGGGTGGGAGGACTGACAATGCTGGGCTGTTGGGATGGGGAGACTGGCCATGCTGGTCCATCTGGGGGGGTAGAGTGGCCATGCCAGTCCACAGGAAGTTGGGGATAGGGGATCTGCAGGTCCGTCTGGGTAGACTGGCCATGCTGGTCTGTTGGGGATGGGAGATGGGCCGTGCTATTCTGTTGGGGTGCAGAGAGTGGCCATGTCAGGGTGAGGAGAGGGGATGTGTTTAATTGCCCTGCAAACTTTCTGCTGCTCACCTGCCCTACTAGCATCCTTGTTCTGCCGACCTGCACTTTCTACTGTCTTGTGCTATACGTGACCTGCACTGCCACAGGACTACAGCCTTTCCGTGTGCCTGCCATAGTCTGGTAAGTTTTTATGTTTTGGATAGCCTGCTTTTATTTGAATGGGAAAGCAAGGAAGGGAAGATGTTGGATGCAGGGAGTGGGGTGGGGAGATGAGCTGGTATGTTTAATGTTAAAAAAGGAAAAAAGTATTTGACAAATTACACACATGATATTTGCCAGTCTACCAGGTCCATGCCATGCTCTGGTGGTTGTTCATTGATAGATGGTTGGCAAAAAGACGGGCTCAGCAGACCAGTTCACATGCTGGAGAAAAATAGTTCTGGCCTCGCAGGGAGGAACAGGCAGGCAGAGTGGCACAGAACCATTTTTCCTGGTTATGCCAGTCTGGCAAGACCATGCCATGCTCCAGTGGTCATTGGTTGATGGTCGGCTGAGGGACAGGCTGGGCAGTCTGGTTCACATGCTGGAGAAAAATGGTTCTGGCCTCTGAGGGAAGGGCAGGCAGGCAGAGTGGCACAGAACCATTTTTCCTGGCATGTATGGCAGTCTGACGAGTCCGTGCTACGCTCCAGTGGTCATTGGTTGATGGTCAGCTGAGGGACAGGCTGGGTGGACTGGTTCACATGCTGGAGAAAAATGGTTCTGGTCTCTGAGGGAGGGAAGGAGGGCAGATTGGCACAGAACCATTTCTCCCAGTATGTATGCCAGTCTACCGAGTCTGTGCCATGTTCCAGTGGTTGTTGGTTGATGGTCAACTGAGGGACAGGCTGGGCAGACTGGTTCACGTACTGGATGAAAATGGTTCTGGCCTCTGAGGAGGGGCTGGCAGGCAGAGTGGCACAGAACCATTTTTCCTGGCATGTATGCCAGTCTTGTGAGTCTGTGCTATGCTCCAGTGGTCATTGGTTGATGGTCAGCTGAGGGATGGGCTGGGCGGACTGGTTCACATGCTGGAGAAAAATGGTTCTGGCCTCTGAGGGAGGGGCACACAGGCAGAGCGGCACAGAACCATTTTTCCCAGCATGTATGCCCGTCTGGTGAGTCCGTGCCATGCTCAAGTGGTTGTTGGTTGATGGTCAGCTGAGGGATGGGCTGGGTGGACTGGTTCGCATGCTGGAGAAAAATGGTTCTGGCCTCTGAGGGAGGGGAAGGAGGGCAGAATGGCACAGAACCATTTCTCCCAGCATGTATGCCAGTCTGCTGAGTCTGTGCCATGTTCCAGTGGTCGTTGGTTGATGGTCAACTGAGGGACGGGCTGGGCAGACTGGTTCACGTGCTGGATGAAAATGGTTCTGGCCTCTGAGGAGGGGCGGGCAGGCAGAGTGGCACAGAACCATTTTTCCTGGCATGTATGCCAGTCTGGTGAGTCTGTGCTATGCTCCAGTGGTCATTGGTTGATGGTCAGCTGAGGGGCGGGCTGGGCGGACTGGTTCACATGCTGGAGAAAAATGGTTCTGGCCTCTGAGGGAGGGGCAGGTGGGCAAGTGGCACAGAACCATTTTTCCCAGCATGTATGCCAGTCTGGTGAGTCCGTGCCATGCTCAAGTGGTTGTTGTTTGATGGTCAGCTGAGGGACGGGCTGGGTGGACTGGTTCACATGCTGGAGAAAAATGGTTCTGGCCTCTGAGGGAGGGGCAGGTGGGCAGAGCAGCACAGAACCATTTTTCTCTGCATGTATGCCAGTCTGGTGAGTCTGTGCCATGCTCCAGTGGTTGTTGGTTGATGGTCAACTGAGGGACAGGCTGGGTGGACTGGTTCACATGCTAGAGAAAAATGGTTCTGGCCTATGAGGAGGAGCGGGCGGGCAGAGTGGCACAGAACTACTTTTCCAACATGTATGCCAGTCTGACGGGTCTGTACCATGCTCCAGTGGTTGGTCTTTTTTTGTTGTGTTTTTAATTTTTTTTTTGCACACCTCGCATTGTACATCTGTGGTTTGCTTGACTGATCTGTGGGGTGGTGGGCTTGTGGTTAGAGTGATATAAGAAACAGAGGTAGGGTGGGTTGTCCACAAAGAAATAAAGTAGAAAAATGTTTTATATTTTGTTGGTTGTACTCTCAATGAAAGAAATACAGTAGAGTACAAAATGTGTATAAACTGTGTTATTATCTTTGTGTGCCTGGGGTGTGCATGGGGGGACACCGACCTGGATGATGTTCATTCAGAGTGGGGAGAGTTGTCGGTTCATTGTGGTGTGGAAAGTGGCAGTGCTTGTCCACTGGGGTGGGGAGAGTGTCTGTGCCAGTCCATTGTGGTTTGCTGGGAATGTGTCTTCTTGTGTGCGTGTCTGTGTGTGCATGCGTGTCTGTGCGTGTGTGCATGTCTGTGTGTGTGCGTGCATGTCTGTGTGTATGTGCGTTCGTGTCTGTGTGTGTGTGTGTGTGCATGTCTGAGCGTGCCTGCCTGTGTGTGTGCATGCTTGTCTGTGTTAGTGTGGATGCCTGTCTGTGTGTGTGTGTGTGTGTGTGTGTGTGTGTGTGTGTGTGCCTGTCTGTGTGTGTGTGTATGTGTGCCTGTCTATGTGTGTGCATATGTGCGTGTCTGTGTGTGTGTGCACGTGTCTGTCTGTGTGTGTCTACGTGTCTGTGCGTGCCTGTCTCTGTGTGTGTATGCATGCCCACTTGTGTGTGCGTGTGTGCATGTGTGTCTGTGTGTGCATGTGTGTCTGTGTGTGTGTGCGTGTCTGTGTGTGTGTCTGTGTGTGTGCGTGTCTGTGTGTGTGTGTGCATGTGTGAGTGCCTGTCTGTGTGTGTTTGTGTGCCTGTCTGTCTGTCTGTGTGTGCGTACATGTCTGTGTGTGTGCATGCATGTGTGTCTGTGTGCGTTTGTGTGTGTGTGTAGAATCATAGAGATGCAGTCAAACAAAATAACTTTATTAAGCCACATCAAACTGAATAAACCATGTCTAATCTGTGCCCTTCAAAACTGTCAACTGCAGATTTTCCTCCTTGGTTTCCTTGATCAATTGTGGAGGATGTAGTCATTGGATTACCTAGGGGTAAACAAAGACAAGCTAATAAACTGTATAACTGCATGTTAATAATAATCTTACCACTTTTAAGTTGGACTTTTGCAGGAATGTCTAATGGAATATTTTTGGAAGTGTTGGGGAACTACAGAGAATTGATCAGTTCTTAAAGTTGAACTACCAGCAGAGGTGAGCCCTGACCACTCAACCTGATTGGGGCTTCACCCTCACAATCCCCTGAGCACTATATTAAAAAATAATCTTTGCACCTGAATGATCACTCAAACTGGTTATTGAGTGAAAAGATCAATTTATTTCAGTTGACTGCAGGGGGGATAGGATAGATGAAGCCATGAGCTGCACAGTGGTTATGGGTGGTTTTACCTCTGCTGGTAGAATGCCTTTCATGAGTTTGAGCTCCGACATGAAAACTAAGAGGCTCCATTTTCATGAGGACCAAGTTAGAAAGTGCCCAATTTACTGTGGGTGCAATTCTTGATTGGTTTATTCTTTGGTACATATTGTTGATCTCTCTGTTAGCATCCTCAATCCTCGTTAATCAGTTTTGGATTTGTTTTAATTGGATGCACTTTGTTTATATATAAACCAATCCAGGCAGCTAGATGTTAGGGACTGAATCGACGGAGTCCACCTTGGTGTCTGCTGGTTCGGCTTAATTCACGTCTGAGCTCTGTCAAGCTTTGGTACATGGCATTGGGTGAGTACCATCATTCTGCCTCTGCTGCCATCACACCTTAGGGGTGGGGGCTGCACTTGCTGCCGTCACGCCTGAGGGGTTGGGGGTTGCACTTGCTGCCATCACACCTGAGGGGTGGGGGCTGCACTTGCTGCCATCATGCCTGAGGGGTGGGAGCTGCTCTTGCTGCCATCACGCCTGAGTGGGTGGGGGTTGCAGTGCTGCCATCACACCTGGGGGTGGGGGCTGCACTTGTTCCCGTCATGCCTGAGGGGTGGGGGCTGCACTTGCTGCCATCACACCTGGGGTTGGGGGCTGCACTTGCTCCCATCATGCCTGAGGGGTGGGGGCTGCACTGCTGCCATCACACCTGAGGGGTGGGGGCTACACTTGCTGCCATCATGCCTGAGGGGTGGGGGCTGCACTTGCTGCCGTCACACCTGAGGTGTGGGGGCTACACTTGCTGCCATCACACCTGAGGGTGGGGGCTGTACTTACTCCCATCATGCCTGAGGGGTGGAGGCTACACTTGCTCCCATCATGCCTAAGAGGTGGGGGCTGAACTTGCTGCCATCATGCCTGAGGGGTGGGGGTTGCAGTGCTGCACCTGCTGCCATCATGCCTGAGGGGTCAGGCTACAGTGCTGCTGCTGTCTAACCTGAAGAATCATCAAAAGACTGCTGTTTCCATCTTGCAGGGAGTCTGAAGGTGAAGTCTTCTTGAACACCATGCCTGTGCACTGCTGCAAATTCATGCTGATGTTGAACCACCTGCCAACACTGCTACCAGCACCTCATGCAGTCATGCTTATTCCTTTGCGCCACTCTTCAAGTAAGTAGCTGTGGGTGTTGGTGGGAAGCTGTGATTGGAGAATGCATTGATGGGGATGAGGATGTGGATGATGGTCTTTCTAACAGTTATGCTGTGTGTACATTTTTCTGTGAGCCACATGCAAACATTCCAATTATGATTTCAGGCCTTGAAGTGCTGTTGGACGTGATCTGCTGCAAGTCTATCCAAGACCATTGTAAAAGGTACAGTTTGCTTTCTTTTTGCCCACTAGTGGGTCTTCCATGCTAAAATTGTGAATGCTTTGTTGGTGTTGCAGAATTAGTCCTATTTTTTTTGTAGGTCAATTTGTGAAAGTAGTGTTAGTGATCTGCAGCTTTGTCGCTTTTAGTTCTTTGGAAATATTGCATCACTACACGATCAAGATGGCAACACCACCACCATGAAAGATGGCCAAAATCTCCAGCATTACTGTGAAAGACTGTGCACTACAGTTCAAGGCAATGGGAATGTGTGAAGATGTCGGGAAAATGTTCTGCCGGTTTTGTGCCCATCCAGTAGACCACATCCGGAAGAATACCGTTGTAGACCACTGCAACAGCAAGAAGCATTTAAAAAACACGAGCCAGAAAGAGAAAAGTGAGACCAGACAGGTGACATTACACACGAGTTTCAATGCCATCACTTCTGCTGCTGCTTCTTCAAGGGAAGAAACAGTTCTCAACACATTGAGGGCTTGCTGTGGAGCCAATATTCCCATTGAAAAACTTGATCAACCCTGCCTCCAGAGACTGGATGAAGAGTATATTAAGAACATAGGTGCACTTCCAAAGGCAGACACTCTCCATCAGAACTACCTGCCAAAACTGCAGAATGAGATGGAGAAGACAATTCACCAACAAGTGAAAGGGAAGAGCATCACAGTAATGTGTGATGAATCCACAGATTCAGATTGCTCGGTGTGTACTGAACATTGTTTTTGTTATCAATGGTGGAAAATCTTACATTGCAAATACCATGGAGTTGGTCGCAGTGAACCATTCAACTATTGCACAAGCTGTTTTAAAAACTCTGCAGAAATATGAGGTGGAGATGGAACAAGCCATGGGTTTTGTCAGTGACAATGCCAGATACATGATTAAATGTTTCAATGATGCATTACAGGGAGTTATTGGGGACCATGTCATCCACGTCGGTTGCTGGGCACATGTCCTGTCACTTGTAGGTGACACATGGATTGACCATTTTGAGTTGGTGAGCAAACTGGTCGCGTAGATTAAATATGTGTTCCAGCAGTCTCCAAAATGAAAAAGGGAGTACCTGGCATTCCTCACAGAGGTGGGGGTGGAGAACAGCACTTTTCCGCCTGTCCCAGTACTGACATGCTGGAACGCATGGTTTGAGGATGTGAAATACCATGCCACCCACTTGCAATATTTGTGAAATTTCTTGCAGGAAGACCAGAGTGATGCGAATTCACTGAAATCGCTAAGCAACTTATTTACCGAATGGATGGGAGAGCTCCAAATTCAGACTACATTTATTGCAGAAAATAGTATGGATGCAATAGAGACAATACACATGCTGCAATTGAATGGTAAACTACTGGCTGTGTCTATCTATGATACACTAATAGCAATCAAGAACAGATTTGAGGCTGGTGTGTTAAAGAATGATGGCTTTGGAGAGAAAACTGATGAGCAGCTTCATCAGCTTAGAGACCAGGCCAAGCAGGATCAGGTTTCGGTGTTTCAAAAAGCTTACAGTGTAGCGCTAAGCAAACTCAGCAAGCATATGGGGTCAAATCCTTCGCTACAGTTTTTCAAGGCATGTCACATACTAGACCCATTCAATCTGCCTAAACTGAACAAGGACTACAACCAACATGCAGAGGACATTCCAATGTTTGGACTACACAACACGGCAGCTTTGAAAAAGGATTGGGATCTCTACATAAGACAAGACCTCAGTGACTTGCCAGAAAAGTTGGACTTTGATATGGGTCAGTACTGGAAGTCTGTGGAGCCTCAGCTACCAGTGATGGCTAGAGTTGCCCAGCAGGCAATTTGGGTCCCAGTGTCCAGTGCTGATGTTGAAAGGTCATTTTCTGTATATGGTGAGATCCATACGGATCAAAGGAGAAACCTGCGGGTGGACAATTTGCGATTGTTTTCAATGTTGATGTTCGATAAATAGGGTACTTTATGTATTGGTTGCCACTGCTTCGCTCCCTTTTATTTGAAGTCAGTGTGGTGTTGCTGGATTCTGATATTTTGCTTCATATTCTTTAGTGTACTGTACTGTTTCATTTTTGTTAGTTTACACTTTAATTGAACATTTTGTTAGGGCTTTAGATTAACTCATTCTTTTGCACAGTTTACTTTATGTTCCACGTTTTGCACATTTTAATGTATGTGGGTTTTAGTCCAAAATGTTAGTTTTCTCCACTGTTTATACACTCTTTTACTATTTTTATATACATTTTAAATGACATTTCTTACAGTATTTGGTTTATCCTTATTGTATTTACATTTTTGCTTATTATAACTTTTGCACATTTTAATGTATATGCTTTTGTACTGCTTCTACTTTTTGCACCACGTTCTGCACATTTATAAACAGTGTTTTATTTAATTTAGCTTGTCTCTTTTTATTTAAGTACCTGGTGACATGAAAAGGCACACAGAGCCAGCATTGGCAATGCTCCTTTCCATAATGTAGCATTGACATGCAGTACAAAATAATGGTACATTCAGCCAGGATTTATTTAGGTGTGGTGGCATACTGGCAGTGTTTTTTTTTTCTGGTGCTGACTGTATTCACTGTGTTGGAAGGAGCTGGATGTATTGGTGGTGCTACCACCATCACCCCTGAGGAAAGGGAGCCATAGTGCTGATGCACTGCCATCACACCTGAGGGATGGGGAATGTAGTACTGTTGCTTTCACACCTGCGGGATGGGAGACTGCGGTGCTACTGCTTCTGTCACACTGGAGGAAGGGGGGCTGTAGTGTTGTTGCTACTACTGAACCTGAGGGATGGGGGCAGTAGTGCTGCTGCTGCCATCACATCTTGTACCTACAATAACTTTAATTGGTACAAGGATGGATAGATGTGTAATAGTGGAGGTAAAAATTGCTAAAATGCATGTTAACACAGTTAAAAATTGTTAAATAAAGAGCACAAAACAAAACACCTGTAAAAACGGATTTTGGCTTGGCAGACACCAGTGGCGATACCAGTTTTTACTACGTGCAAAATGGAATTTGCCCTTTCACAAATAAACCAGTGTCCCTGGTATGGGCGTGCACTGCGCAGTTTCTATGCACGCTCATGACATCACCAATTTTTCATATTTTCACTCCAGATTTTCACCAATGCCAGTTTTGTACACCTCCTTATGAACAGTACAGCTGTCATTTTTCACATTCTGCCTGAAATGTGTTTTTGTACATGTCACACAATGGTGTGGTTGCTGTGGAAAATCAATGTTCGGGCCACATTAACAAAATCACAGTGACACTGTTCATGACCAGAGTTCCCAAAATGCTTACGTTGAAAATTTGGTTAAACAGATCCTCCAAATAATTGCTTTATGGCCATGTATTGCACAGTTTTTATGCATGCTCATGATGTCACCAATTTTTCATATTTTCACTCCAGATTTTCAATAATGCTATTTTTTTACACCTCCTCATGAATAGTGCAGTTGCCATGTTTCACATCCTGCCCCAAATGTGTTTTTGCTCCTGTGCTGCCAAAATGCACAGCTGCTGTACAAAATCACCTTTTGGCAAACAAACTCATAGTGCCACTATTCATGAGGTGGGGTCTCAAATGACCTATGTTGAAAATTTGGAGTGAAAATACCAACAAATGCTCTTAGCATTAGGGTTTTCAACTGCAATGCCTCACCCTGTACAGGTTGCCAGGCATCAGGGATGTGAGTTGGTATTGTCGGCTGCAATGCTCATGCCATTCCATCCCCCCCCCATCCACCCTACAGTCAGTGACAGGTGTCGAGATGTGCCTTAGACTATTCGGCCCCAACATTCGCCCCATTCTCCTACACTGTGCCCATGTCAGTATATTCCCTTATGGAATGGGGTGAGTGTTATGGCCAATGACCCAAAGGAACACCCCAGTGCCTGTCACTCTCTGCATGGTAGGGCTGGGGTCAGCGTCAGTTCACGACTTCACTGCCGATCCTACTGTGCATCTCTCTAACTCCTGCACTACCAACGCCAGTGCCAGCATGCCAACATTCGGCATTGACAAATGCTTGTTTACATAGTAAAGATAAAATGTTCTTACAGGAAATGCATACAGGTTAAAACCCTCTTAAATACTTTCAGCAGTAACATTAGTATATATTTAATAGAAATATGTGCTTTTAATAAGTAGTGATCTTGTAAATTATCTTTTTCAAAGGAAAAAGAAAAATATATTTCGTTTCTGACATCAAAATACCAGAATTCTGATGCATTCGGTTTTAAGCTTAAAAAAAAATATGTAGAGAGTATGACTGTTTTTTAATCAGACTTT
This sequence comes from Neoceratodus forsteri, assembly GCA_016271365.2. Taxonomy (NCBI): domain Eukaryota; kingdom Metazoa; phylum Chordata; order Ceratodontiformes; family Ceratodontidae; genus Neoceratodus; species Neoceratodus forsteri. Next base: position 1,077,412,380 of record CM028129.1, on the reverse strand, counting down.
AGGATTTGAAGAATTCTACTTAGACTAGGAAGCCTTGTAAAATAAGCTCCAGTGCTGCACACACAGACACACAGACACACACACACACACACACACACACTGTTTCTGTCTCTGCTTTTAAAGTTAGACCTCATTTTCTTTTTCACATTAAAAAATAAATCACAGTTTTTTCATAAATACTTAAGATGCATTGTGTTAAAAGAACTTCCTTACACAGTAGCAATAAATTACACAATAGTGACAAATGTTCTTACAGTCCTCCGAGCTTCAAAGCACATTTCACAAAAAAAATCCCCAGAGTAAAAAGGCACCCAGAAGTCATACCACAGATTGACAGGGCGAGGTTGAGGGAGTGCCAGGTAGGTAATGATGGGGCAAGGTGAGGGGAGGGGAGAGATTCGGGTTTGAGGTAGGTGATTGGGTACAATGTAGGTGATGGTGGGGCAAGGAGGGAGGAGAGGAGAGGAGAGAGAAGGGTTGGAAGTAAGTGATGAGGTGCAAGGTCGGTAATGGTGGGGCAAGGAGAGAGGAGGGGAGAGACTCGGGTTTGAGTTAGGTGATGAGGTGCAAGTTAGGTGATGGTAGGGCAAGGAGAGAGGAGGGGGAGACTCGGGTTCGAGATAGGTGATTGGGTGAAAGGTAGGTGATGGTGGGACAAGGAGAGAGGAGGGGAGAGACTTGGGTTCAAGGTAGGTGATTGTGAGCAAGGTAGGTGATGGTGGGGCAAGGAGAGAGGGGAGATACTTGAGTTAGAGGTAGGTGATGGGTGCAAGGTAAGTGATGGTGGGGTATGGAGAGAGGAGGGGAGAGACTCAGGTTCGAGCTAGGTAATGGGTTGCAATGTAGGTGGTGGGACAAGGTGGGAGGAGGGGAGAGACTTGGGTTCAAGCTAGGTCTCTGCTTTTCATAAACATTTAAATGCATTGTATTAAAACTTTCTTACATAATAAAGATTAAATATTCTTAAAATCCTCTGACATTCAAAGCACATTTCACACAAAAAAAAAATATCCCCTGAGTAAAAAAGGCACCCTGCAGTTATCCCACAGACCGACAAAGGGGAGGTTGAGGGATTGCAAGGTAGGTGATGGGTGCAAAGGTAGGTGATGGTGGGGCATGGTGAGAGGAGGGGAGAGAGACTCTGGTTCAAGCTAAGTAATGGGGTGCAAGGTAACTGGTGGGACAAGGTGTGAGGAGGGTAGAGACTTGGGTTCAAGCTAGGGCAGGATGATAGAGGTTCAAGGGGTGGATGGACTCAGGTTCAAGCCAGGATGGTATTGCACTGGTTCAAGGGGATGGAAAGGGGCTGGGTTTCAAGCTAGGATTGAGTGGGAGAGGTTCAAATCAGGACAGTGTTGCACAGGTTTGAGTGTATGGAGGAGGACTCAGGTTTGAGCTAGAGTGGTGCCACAGAGGTTCGAGGGGATGGAGGAGGGACTCAGGTTTGAGCCAGGCCAGTGTCACATGGGTTCAAGTGGACCTAGAAGGAGGGACTTGGGTTTGAGCTTGGATGGTGTCGTGGAGGTTCGAGGAGGAATGGGGATGGAGAAGGAAGAACATGGGGCATAGAATGAGGATGATGTGTCATTTCTGGGTTCGAGAAAATGTCATTTCCTGCATTTCATTTGTCACTTCCTGGGTTTGAGGCAGGACATCCTGCATTTAAGGCAGGACGTCCGGTGACAGAAAGGGGGTGGGGCTTTGCTATGGTAACCACCTGTAAAATGACGTGACACACACTGATTGGCTGAAATTTTACATTTGGCAAGTTATATGAACTCTATACTACTGATTGGGATGCATAGCCTACACACTTCTGCTGGCTCTTCATGCTCCAGAGACTGGGTTATGAATGACACATTGCAGCAGCTCTTCTTTGTTCTGATACCCATCCTGGCCACTGTTCAGCCAGGATTGCCCATTTAGCATGCTGCAGGTTGTCCTGCACATACTGAGGGTGCAATCCTTGGCCATGTAGGCCCCTACACACTGACTTAGAGCCATGCACTGTTCTGAGGATTGTGCCCTAAGTGACCATTCTATCTATGTCAGCATTTGCATTTTAAGTGTTTTGGCACTCCTTTCTTGCCTCACAAAACTTTGGTCATGCAAGACTGTGCATGTCATGCAAGTGACCCAATGTTCAAAGGGCTCTCAAAATGTATACTGGAACCCCAGTATATTTGATCAGAATATCTCAGATATATGCTTTAGAAAGCTAAAAAACATGATACTCATGGTTAACAGAATAAAGACTTCACTATTTAGGTTTTCTGAATAGACTCGATGGGAATTTGAAGTGTGAATTCTAAACTAAATCAAAAGGTTAAAGTATTTAGCAAAAGAACAACAGCATGTAATAAATAAACCACACTTGAAAGATTTTGAAAGTATCTGTGATCTCAAGATTTGAATCTGAAAAACTTCATAGATGAAGTATGTGTCCCCTCAGGGATCTTCATGTCACCATTCATTTTATCTTTTTTGACTCTCTCCATATCAGAGTTTTGGACTGAAATGAAGTCATTGTTCCCTTCTTTGCAATTAGGTAAACTGATGTATAATAAATCAGACCATACAGACTGCAAACAAGATGGGATACAATTTGAGAATTCTAGATATAGTTCAAAAAGCTTCTTCAAGATATCACAGTTAATGAAATAAAAAAAGTGCCAGCATTAATGATTATCCCATGAATGTGATGCAACTGAGAAGAAAATTGTTACCATTTTCAAAAGCACTATTAGGCAGAAAGTCCATTTTAGTGCCATACGCACAAAACCTACATGCTGAATTGTGTGGCATTAAGGCCTGTTTATAACTACTAGTGGCTTAATGGTGTCCAGAAAGCCCCCATTGCATTCATTACCTTCAATCCCATGTGCCTTGCATGCCGTCCACCTGATCTTCACCTTTCCACAGAGCTATGCAGATGGCCAAGTCAGGGACATCATTGGGGCACGGTTATCATCCACAGCAATTATCATGTCACATCTATGTGTCTGTCAGTGGTGGAGGGGTATTGGTTCTATACAAAAGAGTACCATGCTACAAGTTGCTTACATCCCCCATTGCAGTGTTTTTTGGGACCCGAAGCTCTCACACTGAGAGAAGACAGACCATGCCTTGTCCAACTCTGTACCATGGTGAGTTGGGGGCATTGATGTAACAAACCATGGGATTTTGTTTTTTTTAAATACAGTTCCTCTAAATGGATATGGTAGCCCTGTCTGCAGACTGCCAAATCCCATGATCCCCTGCTGCTGAAGAGTGGGTGATCCACTCTGTGGATGGATTAGGATTCTAACTGGAAGTCCAGTGATTTTCCTAGTTCCACATTAATGGCCACCCAGCCCTCTTTGTGGCACCTGTACACACATTTGATGGTGACCTGATTTTGTGACTGCTGGTACACTAGGTGTGTAAACACAGGCCAGCAATGCACTGATCAATATATGCTGAATTATTGATGACTAGGCCCTTAATCTTTTTAAGATAACACTTGTTCAGCTGGTGTAGTTTATACCATACCTTTATGTACACTAATTTCATTCTAAATACAATTATTTCCTGTTAGATGTTTTTGTATGGTTGCTTTACATTACATGTACTAAAGAGCAACACATTCAATAAAATCATATGGTGATGTGAAAATATGTATAATACCACTGAAATGTTTTCAGAACAAAACAAGGGGCAAATAAAGTAAAAACATGGATAACCACAATTTAATATAGGGTAGGCATATAAAGACTAAAATATTGGCTAACACATATTATACAAAAACACACTGTTTAATTTGTGCATTTAAATAAAATACATTTCTGTGAACTTTCAGGAATGTTAAGCATCCTGTGTTTATTGCTATGTAAGAAGTATTCAGTAGAGTAAGAGAGTTTTCAAGCTAAAACATGAACAATAAATTATCCCACCCAAGGTGCAGTAAAATTCATTCTCGGACTTACCTGCAATCGCCTGCAGCAGTTAGATACCAATCGCATCACTACACAGGTTATAAACAGGAAAAAGGCTATGAAAGGAACTAAATCCTGACATGTGCACCTAGACTTTTGATCCTTTTTCCTTTTGGGCAAATTCCACTTCACTACCACCTGCTTGTTGCATCACTATTTATATATTATCTTACTGAACTGAAAGTGAACTTGACATAAACATGAAAGAGTTAAAGTTTCCAGATATCCATTAAATAGTTATACTTTAGTCATCTTTTTTTTTTTTTGTTTTGTTTTTTTAACTTTTTATGTATCTCCAGTCAGAGCTGCCAAGTTGGGACTGTGATTTGAAAATTTAGGAATGGGGGTCCAGAGTATGCTTTCCCAGAAAAAAAAATGAAAAATTATTTTGAAAATGGAGCAATCTGATGCCTTTTTACTTCACTTTTTAATGCTAGAACAAAGCAAATAAATGGGACAAGGATTTAAAAACAATATACAGTAAATGAGATTCCTGGGTATCGGAAGAAGGTTTGGATCACCCACCCTATGTGAGTTACTTGAAAGGACTGTCCCTCATTTTTTCAATGCTCACCCTAGTTAGTCCCTAGCTGTTCAAATTACTGCTGGCTAGAGTTATTTGATATGCTCTCTCCAGCACCTACAGTAAGGCCAGGGGTTGGCAATCCTTCTGCAGTTAACAACCCTGCAGAAAAACACTTCACCCACAATGTCCCCTCTAAGATCAGGAACAATTTCTTTGTATGCTGTGGTCTCACTGGATTGAATCTTTTGCAGCCCTTTATACCCTGCCTTGTTTTTTTTTCTTTTCTATAATTGTATGTGTGAATTTAGTGCTCATGACAGGTGCTGGATTGACCACATTGGTAATTGAAGCTCAAGACAGATATGGCACAGGTGACCACAGTGCAAGCTTCTCCAATTGCCTCACCAATGTGCCTCAACCCTGTCATGGAAGGACCACCACATAGGTGAGAGAGAGAGAGAGAGATCAGTTCAGACTCCATGTCCATTCAGTCCTTGGTCTCCCAAGTGAGACTGCCAACAAGAGTGTCACAGCCAACTGTGTTGGTGGTTTTGTGGTGTGGACACCTGCTCAGTGGGAGCTGGACTGAGACCACCACAACTCATTTCACTTAGGCCAATAAACAGTCCTCAGGTGATAATGTTTTTCAACCTCTACCAACCTCCTCAGCTGGCTGCCCTCTCCTTCCTGGCCACGGCACTCAAGACCCTATTCAGGTACGGACCAAAAAGGACTCCTAAAGCCGGACTCCAATTTGCGATTGATTGCTGCTGCACAGCCCATCATTGGTTACTTCTGTACTGGCTCCCACTCCTATAGGCTGCACAGGACTTTTGAGTTTAGGTGCTGTCTGCGACTTTTCTGCTTGGCAGCTCCTGATTCTGCTCCTACAGTAGCTTTGTGAAGAATGTTTTGGCACCCCACCAACCCCCTCCTCCAGCCTTAAATAAATACATTCTAGCTCCTCCCTCCCCCTGCCCATTTTTCCTATTGGCTGCAGTCTGCTTCAGCACTCTGCTGCTACAGATTTCTAAAACCCTCACAGCTCTTCACCCTGCTCGACATCTGAAATTGCAACTTAGACACTGAATCTTCTTGCCCTGTGTCCCACACCATACCAGGGACATATCCTTGTTTACTGCACCCCTTTCACTGCACTTCAGATTCTATAATATGTTCATCCCCAATGCAAATCCCCCAAATTTCCCACAGCAGAGTTTATCCTCCTATGTGCTTTTTTCTCGTTCACCTTCTGCCCCCCCAGTCAGCCATGGAACCTAGATCCTCCACCCCTCAGTCCTAAACTTTACCCCTACATAATCAAAACAGGGTACCACCAGCATCCCCACCCCATCCCTCCTGGGATTGAGACATGCTATTCCTTGCCACACCTCTTACAGCCTCATACCCTCGACCCTTCTGGGCTTCATTGCTCTTCTACACCCTACATCCCTACCACCAGATTTACCATGCAGCACAATCATCCCTCTTAAAGCCCGAGTGTAGGCACTCATACTCCACCAAATTTATTATGCTGTACAGATGGTTTATAACCATAATTCTACTACAGATGAAGCTGCTTAATAGGGACACCTCTGTGGATCGGAAGTCATCCCTATTAAGCGATCGTCCCCTTTATCAGGAAACCTATATTTTATATAGCGTTCATTCCAGAATTATTTTTTTTTTAATGTTTTAGCTTTGCAAGTGCCAAAAAGTGTGAATACATTAAAGAATAAAGCTGTGTGGAGCAGTTCATGTCACTAGGAAAAAAGAAATCAGTAATTGAGCTTCGCTTTGCATTAGAGCAGATCTTACTTGAAAGGCAGCTCTCTATTGTGGTTAGCGCTCCCCACAATGCCACGTCTCCATTTTGGGTGTACCAAGATATCAGAGCCCTGCAATGCAGGATCCTCCTCTGCGCCGGAATCTTGCAATGCTTGTGATGCCTAGCCTTAGTTTCGACATCAATGCTGATGTAAACGAGTGTTGAAAACTCCTCGGCAGTCATGAAAGGAGGTGCCTGGACATCGCACAGCAGATCATCAGCCACTGATTGGTCAGCAGTTTGTGCTGTTGTTGGCTCATCAGTGCCACAATAAAAGCCAGCTTTCTTAAAACAGTGTTGAAGAGTGGCAGAGGATGATCACAAGGAAAGGAATAACCAGAAACTAGTGACTTTATGGCCAAAACATCCCAATTAAGTGGATCAGGTGCCCCTAATATCCAAAAGCAATATAATGGGACTCAATTAGAGAAAAATCGGTTACTTGGGAAGCATCCCCATTAACCACGTCCCCATTAAGTGGAGTCGACTGTACTTCTCATATATGTATAGTGAATGTAGAGCTAAACCCTGGCCCACCACAGACTATCCCCTCACCTTCTGCATTTGCAACTACTAAAGGTCTGAAGTGCCTGCACATTAATGTGTGCAGCCTTCTAAAAAAGCTGGACCTTGTTCAAACCTGGATCTCCCATGCAGATCAGGATATCCTGGTTCTAACTGAAACATTGTTGAAAAAATCCACCCCTCACTCTGTGTTATCCTTCCCATCCTTTAATCTTTTCCACAGCAATCAACAAACCAGGGGTGGTGGTGTAGTAATATAAAAAAAAGGCAATTTCTCAGCTTCCAATATCACCCAAACCAGTGTCCCAGGTGAAAGCCTTAATGTTTAACCTGTCTTTATCACCCATAGAAACCTTAACTGTACTAGGTTGTTTCCAGCCACCCTCTGGTGGCCTAGAGCTCCTGAATTGCCTACACACTATGTCTGATGCAAGACAAAATGAAATCATTATACTTGGCAACCTAAACCTGGATTGGCTAAAAAACTGCAACAACTGCCTAAAACTCAAACAGTTCTGTGGTGAAGCTGGCTTCACGCAACTGATCCCTGAAATTACACGACCAAATACCAAATCCCTCTCTCTAGGCTCCCTGATCAATGTAATCCTTACAAACAGACCACAGAAATTCTCCCATTCAGCAGTGTTTCATAATGATGTTACATAGAAACATAGAATTTGATGGCAGATAAGGACCGCTTGGCCCACCCAGTCTGCCCATTTCCCTACCTAATGGATAAGCTGCAGATCCTAGTTAATGTTAGTGATCACTGTGCAGTGGTGTACATTAGAGGGCACCCACCACCCAAATAATCACAAAAGTTCATCTGGAAAAGAAGCTTCCACAAGTTCAATCTAGTCCACTATCTGTCAAACCTCAGGAACATAAATTGGACACAATTCTATCTGGCCTTGGACATAAACACCACAGCATCCTTCTTTAATAACACACTAAGCAGTATTATCAATAGACATGCCCCTATGATTAAATGTAGAGTCTGGAAGCTCTCTTGCCCATGGTTTACTCCCGAACTAAAAGCAGCATTAAACCTGAGGGATCGACTATGGGCAACAGCCAGGCAATCCAAACTACCTGTTGACTGGACAGCTTTCAGAGTTTGCTGAAACAATGGCACTAAGAAAGTCAGGACTGCAAAAGCTAATTACTTTCTTTCGGCCTTTGACCCCGCCAAGAGCAACTCTGCCAAATTCTGGCAGATCATTAAAACTGCTGAAGGTAACAAACTGCCTCCCTCACTACCTAGCAAGGTTTTGTTTAAGGGTAACTCCTTTTCAAGTAAGCCCAACATCCTAACTTGCTTCAATGACCATTTCTCTACAGTGGGCATGACATTTGACTCCTCCAAAGCTGCTACTCTCACCTCCAGCTTACCTAGAACCTCCCGAACACCCCTCAAACTCAATTTCTCCTTCTCTCCATTTCAGTTCAAAGAAGTAGAGGACCTCCTGCTCCACCAAGATGTAAGTAAAGGAACAGGAGCTGATAGCATAGGACCGTATTTCATTAAAGCTGGTGTCCAGTAGCTCATGACCTCCATACTGTACCTGTTTAACCTATCCATCAGCTCCTGTACTATACCTGAGGCATGGAAGATAGCCCAGGTCCTACCCCTGTTCAAATCAGGTGACCCTATGGACCGAAATAACTACCTCCCCATTTTGTATCTTGCCCATCTCTCAAAACTCCTTGAGAAATTAGTAAATGCACAGTTAAGGGAAAACTTCAAAAAAAAAAAAATTAATAAACCCTGCCCAATCGGGATTTGGGCCTGCCCACAGTACCACCTCAGCCCTGGCATCTGTCACCAATGACTGACTACTCTCCATGGACAAGAAACAAGCAACAAGAGAGGTCTTCTTGGACCTCAAGAAAGCATTTGACACCATCGACCATGCTTTACTTCTTCACACCCTAAACAACCATGGCATCTCCAGCACTGCACTACTCTGGTTCCATAGTTACCTGGCAAACGGACTCCATCAGGTGAAAGCAGATGGATTCCTATCTCCACTCCTTCCAGTCATGAGAGGAATTCCTCAAGGTTTAATCCTTGGGCCTCTGTTATTCATGCTTTATATCAACAATATTGGAAACAATGTCAACAAAGCAAAAATTCATATGTTCGCAGATGATACTGTGATATATATCTCTAGACCTTTAGTAACTGAAGTGCAAATGGTGCTATAATCTGAATTTGACCTCCTCCAACTCAGTGTGGGCCAATCAAAATTGCTACTAAACAAGAAGAAAACAAAAGTTGTGTACTTCCACTCGAATCACCTCACCTCTGTAACTAGCGCAGTATCTACTCTACACCCTATAAAGACCCTCCTTGATGACAACCTTGAGGTTGTTAAAAACTTTAAATATCTTGGATGTTAATTAGACCAACACCTGTCCTTCTCTGTCCACATTACTATGCTTGTGAAGAAACTGCGGCAGTGTATTGAGTTCTTCTTCAGGAATAAGACCCTATTCCCAGCTGAAGCTAGAATGCACCTAGTCCAGACTACCTTCATGCCACTCCTTGACTATACAGACATAGTCTGTGGTCAGTGCTCAGAATCCTTGCTACACCAATTGGACACTCTCCATCACAGAGCAATTTGGTTCATTTCAAATGCCCACAGATGCACCCATCACTGCCAGCTCTACTCTTATTTGGGCTGGACTTCACTGTCAATTAGATGTCTCACTCATATACTCACCTGGGTATACAAAGCTCTTCTGTCAAAGCCCCCCCCCCACATTGCTTCACTCTTACGGTGAATGGCTAGCTCTTACTCACTATGCAGTAATGATCTCATTATGTTAGAGGTCCCCTGTGTGCATTCATGCTTCCATGCCATGGTTGTTAGCCATGCTCTACCACTAGCCTGGAATAAAGCCCAGCAAACCATCAACCTACAAAACCACATGTCCCTGCACAGGTTCAAAAAACTGATCACTAGCAACCTTAGAGACTGCTGTACTTGCCATTGAACTGCTTCCATCTCCCTTTCTTGACATCTTTCAATCCCCATCATGCCTATCACATTGTAGATCTATCCACACATCCTCCCCTAAACCCAAGCATCCTTCCAACCCAGTCATTCTGCCTTCCCATCCCTCACCCATATCATCTACAACCCACCTGGCAGTCCTTAACCTTCCCCCCTTTCCTGCTCAAAATCTCCCTTCTCACCCTACACTTTGTAACATTACATTGTACCCTCTACTGTCCTGGTGAAACCCTACTGGAAATAAAACTAAATATCCTAATATTCCTACCTTTTCTCCACTATCTGTCATTTTACAATGTAGTGAATCCCACTGTTTATGCTTTCCTTTTTTATAACTCTGTATATAGTTTTTTTCCTGTTTTTTATCATGTATAATACTATGTAGTTATAAACAGTGTACAGTATCTAACTGAAACTGTATGATGTCCGTCTGGGACCTCCTTGTAAATGAGCCTGCTCAACGCAGTATCTCCCGCCAATAAACTTGAACTTGAACCAGAGCTGGATTTGAACCAGTGACCTAGCTGTAAAAGGCTTATTAACCCATTATCAATCCACTGAGCCATCCAGTTCCCAAAAATAACACACATGAGATTTCAAGGTACTGAAGTTTGTGTAACCCACCCAATGTTAATGACTTGGAAGGACTATCCTCATTTTTTTCAATGCTCTCCCTAATCCCTGGCTATTTAAATTACTCCTGTCTAGAGTCGTTTGATAGAAATGTTGAAATTAAGAATTTGATGGAAGATATGCCCTTCTTTCCCTACTTACATTATCACCACAGACCCTACTTGATCTACAGCTCTTTCTCCCTCTCTCCCCTCTTCCTTTCCACTATGATTACCTTGTGCCTATGCCATGCATTCTCAAACCCCACCACTGTTTTTCCCCTTCCACCTCTGCTGGAAGGCTGTTCCAGGAATCCACCACTCTTTAGGTGAAGAAGCACTTTCTCACATCTATTCTGAATAGCATGTCTCCTTGTTCTTGGGCACCCTTTTTCTGAAAACTACTTCCCTCCTGTACCTTATTTACTCCTGTGAGCTATTTAAAGATTTCTGTTAAATACCCCATCTCCCTTCTCTCTTCCACGGTGTACATATTGAGGTTCTTTAGTCTTTTCTTGTAGGGCTATTGAAGCAGATGCTGCACCATGTTAGCTGTCCTCCTCTGGACCACCTATACTTTGTCTATGACATTCCAGAGATGTGATCTCTGGAACTGGACACAGTAATCTATGTGGGGTGTCTTGCCAGTGAGCTATTTAGAGGCAAAACCATCTCTCTCTTTCTGCTGGCGCTACCCTACCCTATGCACCCCAGCATCCCACTGGTTCTTCTGACTGCCTTTGAGTACTGCCTGGCCACATTTATATCATCAAATATGATTACTATCCCAGGTCTCGTTCCTGCTTGGTAGTCATTAGTACCACTCCATGCATTTTGTACTCTGCCTCTGGGTTTCTGTGCTCTAAGTGCATTATTTTGTACTTTTTTGCATTAAAATACAGCTGTCATATCCTTTACCACTCCACTAGTTTTCTCAGGTCTCTGCTCATCCTTTTCACTCCACCCTAGGGTGTCCATCCTATTGCAGAGTTTGGTGTCATCTGCAAAGAGAAGCAGACCTTCCCTTCTACTTCTACTGCAATGTTACTAACACTGTATAAAGACATTAAAGAGGACCGGTCCCAGCACCGAACCCTGAGGCACCCTGTTGGTCACCTTTCCTTCCTTTGAGTGAACTCCATTTAGCATCACCCTCTGTCACCTATCCCCTAACCAATTTCTTATCCAGTTTATCACCTTTGGACCCACTCCTAAGCTACCCAGCTTGCTTACTAATGTTCAATACTTTATTTATTGAAAAGTTTCAAAAGAAAATTACATTGAACAATCAAGATTGCTCATCTCATGGTACATCCTAGAGGAGGGGGGTAAATGTGGGGAAAGGATACATACACAATTTCCATAACAGGTACAAAATACATATACAAATGCTGGATACATAATACTGATGAAATAAGTTACAGAGCCAATGCAACAGTTAATCACACATACATAATACAGTTAAGATTAGGGACAGTAAGTCGATCCAACAGATTTGTCACAGATACAGTCAAAGATAGCAAGGGACTGTACAATCGGTCCTTCATAAGAGCTAATACATAAGGAGCTGTTAAGTGCTTTGGAGTTGTTGACTGGGTAGTGGCGGGATAGAGAGTAGGGATGGAGGGGTTACGTACAGGTGCAGTTAGTGGAGTAGAAGTTAAGTAGGGCAGATGAAATGGATGCAGGGGATGAGGAATGGTGAATTTGGGGAGGAAGCACATTCCAGATTTCAGGGCAGTGGTGCTAGAACCATGATTGACCTATGGTTATTGATCTATGAGGGATCGATAGGGTGCGAGCATCAGTGGCTCTGAGCAAGTGGTGGAATATTGGTGGTAGTGTTAAGGAGAAAGAAAGGTAAGAAGGGAGAAAGTGGAACCAGAATTTAGAGATGAATTTAGCACAGTGAGAGAGACATCAGTTGCCCAGAAAAGGGAGGGCAAGAGGGCAATAGAAGTTGCAGTGATGAGTGAGAGGGTGGGCATCCAGAGCAAAGTGACAGAAAGAATTGAAGATCGTATCCAGTTTGGCTAGGGAGGACTTGGGGGCAGCACTGTAGACTACATCACAGTAGTCAAAAATAGGTAGGATCATATTCTGGATCAGTTCATGCCTAGTCATAGGTGGAAGACAATTACAGTTCCTATATAGGGCTCCCAGCTTGGGGCACAGTTTTGACAGGATGACATCAATGTGACCAGAAAAACTGAGGTGCTGGTCAAGCCAGACCCCAAGATACCTAAAGGAGGATGTGTCCTTGAGAAAAGTCCCATCAATGGTGTGATAAGAAGGAGAAGAGTAAGCCTAGAGAGCCTCTGCCTTGTGCCAAAGGTCATGGAGATGGTCTTCTTGGCATTAAGGAAGAGTTGGTGTGAGCGAAGCCAGAGTTGAACTTTGTCAAAGTCCTGCTGGAGCCTAGCTTCTATGTCAGCGGAGCTGTGGTCAGAGATATACAGGACAGTGTCATCCATGTACATATGAATGGACACAGATGAGCAGACTGTGGGAAGATCATTGAAAAAAATGGAGAAAAGTAGTGGGCCTAGAACAGAGCCTTGTGGCACACCAGTGTAGATTTGGAGAGGGGAGAACAGAGCTTCAGCTATCCTGACCAACTGTGTTCTATCTGTGAGGTAGGCTCTGAACCAGTCAGTGGCAGAGATGTACAGGCCAGCTGAAGTCAGATTCAGGAGGAGCCGTGGATGAGAGACCATGTTAAAAGCCTTGGCAAGGTTAATAAGAATGGCCAAGTTGATTTGCCCACTGTCCATACCTGTGAGGATAGAGTCAGTGGATCTAAGGAGGAACATAGTAATGGAGTGTTTTTTTCCTGAAGCCAGACTGGAAAGGAGTGAAGAAGGAGGATTCAGAGAGGAAGATAGAGAGTTGGGCAAGGACATGGTTATGCTGGAGTTTATCCAGGACTGGTAGTAGCGAGATAGGCCTGTAATTGTTTGGTGAGGAGGAGTCACCATCCTTAGGTAGGGGGATAACAGTTGCATGTTTCCATTCTGAGGGAATTGCTGCAAGGGTGAAAGAGAGGTTAAGAAGGGCAGCTATGGGGAAGGAGAATGTACTGTAGGTGCAGAGAGGTGGAGTAATTTTGAGTTCAGGTGGTCAGGGGACCCTCCTTTGGCTGGATTGAGGGCAAGGATGGCTTCCTGATCTTCTGCAGGAGATACTGGGAGGAAGGAGAAATTCCCTGCAGTTGAATGAGCAGTTTGAGTAGAAGAGGTAAGGGCAGAGTTGGGGGGATCAGGAGGGAGGGATGGATGAGAGAATAGAGGAAGCACAAGAGGTGAAGTATTTATTGAATTCAGCAGCAATGGAGGGGTGGTCAGAAATTAGGGAGTTTTTTATCTTTAGGAGTGGGGTTGGAGGTTTAGATGGTGGGGAGAAAAGGGACTAAACTACCTTCCAGAATCTAGAGGCGTTAACTATGTTTGACTGGAATTAGGAGCTGAAATACTCTGCTTTAGCCAGTCTAATAGCTCTGGTGCAGGAATTTCAGAGGGCCCGGTATTTGACGAGGTCTTGAGGTAGTTTGGAAGTTTTATCTATTTTCCAAGTGTGGTATTATGCTTGCCGGCATGCCAGAAGTTCAGGGTGACCCATGGTAGGTGATTACCACAAACTTTAGTTCTTTTCAAAGGAGCATGCTTATCTCAGATCACAAGGAAGTTGTCCTTAAAGTACGATAGAACTTAGTCAATAGAATTTGCTGAGGATATATGGAACAGCGTTGAAAGCTGTACCGAAATCTAGGAAGGCCATATCCATTACTCCGCCATGATCTTATTCCTTTGCCAACCAAACAAAGAAATCTATCAGAGTTGTTTGACATGACTTCCCCCCTTTGAACCCATGTTGCCTCGGATCTTGTAACCCATGGGATTCAAGATATTCCATAATCCTTTCCTTCAGCAGTGGTTTCATTATCTTTCTTGCCAGTCCCCTACCTGCTACCACTTTTGTGAAGTGGCACTGCATCTGTCCTCCTTCAGTCCTCTGGAACTGCTTCTGTTTCCAGTAAGCTGTTAAATAGGACTGTCAAAGGTGCAGCTGGTTCCTCCCTAAGATGTCTCAATACCCTTTGATGCACTCCATCTGTCCCCATTGCTTTGTCCTCCTACAGATTAGTGGGTTGCTTCAGGATAAAGAACTAGTATCTTAACTCCCTCACTCCAAAGCTTCTGTTACTTTTTTGTGACCCCTGACCTTCTTCTTCCTTTGTGAACACTGAACAAAATTATGTGTTCAGGATGTATGACTTTTCCTAGTCTCCCTCTGCAAAGAATCTTCCTTTTCTTTTTAACTTTACAATTCCACCCCTATTCTTCCACTTTTCACTTTCATACCTAAAAAAGGCTCATACCTAAAATAGACCTTGCTCCTTTCATTATCTCCTGGGCTATTCTTTCTTGAGTTTGTGCCTTTGTACTCCTTACTGATTTTCATGCTTCCCTATTTTTCCCCGATACAGTACATCTCCCTACTCTCTTCCTTCTATTTCTCCTTATACCTTCTGAATGCTACTCTTTTAACCTTTTGATCACTTGTTTGATACAGTGGTTTGTTGCCTTTACTATGCTCCCTTTCAGTTTTTCCCACTGTTCCTCTACCCCACACAAGTCACCCCCCCCCCACTAGGTCATCCCTGAGGCATTCGCCCATCTTTATAAAATCTGCCCTCCTAAAGTCCAGTACCCTCACCCATGTGTGTTTCTATTCTTCAGCCATCCTTTTACTGATATTACATTGATATGTGCTCTGTCCGGCACCTACAGTAATACTGGGGGTGGTGGTCCCTCTGCAGTTAACAACACCACAGAAAAAGCCTTCACCCATAGTTTCCCCTTGATTTATTTGCATGCTGTAGTCTTCCAGTGTTGGGTCTATTGCAGGCCATTCCACCCTGCCCTTATTATGGTGCCATCAGCAATGT
Organism: Neoceratodus forsteri; assembly: GCA_016271365.2. Classification (NCBI taxonomy): domain Eukaryota; kingdom Metazoa; phylum Chordata; order Ceratodontiformes; family Ceratodontidae; genus Neoceratodus; species Neoceratodus forsteri. The sequence goes on along the minus strand of CM028129.1, from coordinate 1,077,396,945 downwards.
TGACTGTCAGCACAGCAAGCATGGCACATAAAAGGCTGAAAGTATGAACTCCAAGTGATGTTGCCTGCACGTCTCACAGCCCCCTGAATCACCAATGGACAGATGCACTGTGGCAGTCAGCTTCCTTCACGTAGGTTGTGTTCTTCACCCAGGGATTCAACTGAGACAGTGGGACCCAGAGTTGAACCAAGTTCATAGCAAGGTAAGTTAAGGAAACACAGACTTTATCAAGCTACAGGGAACACTCAGTTATCTTTGTTCACCTATGTTTTTATGTTCTACTGTAGCTGTTATTTCAATGGCACAAGTGCCACAAATAGTGAAGTCACAAGAAATAATGTGCAACTCTTAGCTGCATAGATCATTTCAGCAGATTGTGAATCATTATAACTTTTGTAATTGTAATGACTACTGTATCACGTTACTAACATTACTTGAGTGACAATACGCAACCAAGGGTGGCAAATCATGGAGTGAAGTCTACCTCACTAGCATTATGAGATGTAAGATACAGCTGACTTCATACGTACCCACCTTTAATAGTGTTCTGTTGCTATTTTAAACCGTGATGCCCATTCTTAGTATTCTCAGTCAAATATAAAATAGGTTTATAGAAACTAGATAAAAGTCAACATTCCTCAAATCACAAGCCAGTGCCAGCCATTTTAGCTAACATTGCACTAAAATAAAGGTGAATGCCTTGTTTTGAATGTATCACTCTGCTAATTTAGAACAAAGAAATTTAATAAACACAGGACAGTATGGTTTAAGGTAACCACAGTGGGGGAAGCAAGTCATACAAGGATAAAGGTCCTAGATTTCAGGAAGGCTAACTTTAAGAAGATGGGTAGAAATCTCAGAAGAGCCTCAGCAGTGGAAGGTACAGGGGAGATGTGGAAAAACAGTGGTCTAGATTTAAGTGAATCATAACAGAAGTTATAGGTCACTGTGTCAAAATGCATAGCAAGAGTAAAAGAAAGAAAAGGCCATTGTGGTTCTCGAAGTTAGTGGCTGAGAAAGTAAGGAAAAAGAAAAGAGTCTTCAGAAGATACAAGAAAACAAAAAAGGATGAGGACAGAGAACAATATCTGGAGAAGCAGAGGGAATCTGTGAAAATAAATAGAAGGGCTAAAGCACAGCAGAGGAAGGTATGGCTATTAAAGGCGACAAGACATTCTTTAGATACTGTACATTAGCAAGAGAAAGAATACCAGAAATGGGACTGTTAGGCTGAAGAAGGAAGGAAGGAGGAGAAAGGGTGGAGGATGACCTAGAAAAGGCTGAGATACTGAACAAATGCTTTGGCTCAGTAGTAAACAGGGAAGGAGGTAAGGACCAAACTCATTAAGAGAGGTATTCAGGAGGGGGGAGGGAGACACCAGCCCAATTACTGTGGAAGCAGTCCTACAAGAACTCAGGAAAATAAAAGCAGATAAGGCAATGAGGCCAGATGGGACCCACCCCAGAGTACTAAAGGAACTCAGGGAAGTACTGGCAGGATCACTGACTGCCCTTTTCAAAACATCACTAGAGATAGGGGAAGGTACTTGAAGACTGGAGGAGGGCAGATGTGGTCCCTCTCCACAAAAGTGGAAGCAGAGAGGAGGTAGGCAATTACAGGTCTGTAAATCTGACCTCAGTGGTGGGGAAACTAATGGAGTCCTTACTTAAGGAGAGGAGTGTGATGTTTCTGGAGGATAGTGGGGCACAGGATCCAAGGCGGCATGGATTCTCAGCAGGTAGGCCCTGTCAGATAAATCTTTTAGATGTCAATCAATCAATCAATCAATCAATCAAAATCTTTATTTATCCAGGCGGGCAACATTAAGCAAGGCTCATTTGCAAGGTGGACCTGGTCATGAATACATCAAAATACAGTACAGAAGCAGGTGTACAAAAGGCAATAATATACAAGGAAGAAAAGGTATATGCAGTGTATACAGTATAGTACAAGGTTGAAATAAATTGACTGGATAACCAGGGTGGTTGATCAGGGAGGGGTGGTGGATGTAGCCTACCTGGATTTCAGCAAGATCTTCGACACCATCCTGCACAGGAGATTGCTAAATAAATTCGGGAGCCTGGGAGTTGGTCCTACGGTGATAAAGTGGGTTGGGAACTGTCTAAGGAACAGGACTCAGAGAGTGGTGGTAAATGACATGAAATTTGAGGAGAGGGAGGTGACCAGTGGGGTGCCACAGGGGTAGGTGCTGGGGTCAGTCCTATTCAATGTCTCTATTAGCGACATTGTAGAGCATCTGGAGGGAAAGGTGTGCCTCTTCGCAGCTGACACCAATATGGTTACTAAGCTGTTATAGATTGTATATGTTACTGGCTTTTCAAATAAAGTTTACAAAAAAAAAGATTTGCAACAGGGTGGATACACGGGAGGGGTGGAAAAAATAAGAAAGATCTAAGCCTATTAGAGAAGTGGTCGGGTGTCTTGCAGTTGAGTTTCAAAGCTAAAAAGTGCAAGATCATGTACCTGGATCACAAGAATCCAAGGGAGGAGTACAGGATGGGTGGAGAAATTCTGGTCACCACAAGTCAGGAGACAGACCTGGAGGTTATCATATCTGGTGACCTGAAGGTGATCAAACAGTGTGAAAAGGCAGTGGGGAGAGTAAAAAAAATGTTGGGGTGGATAGGGAGGGGCATAGCAAACAGGAGGAAAGAGGTGGTGATGCCACTTTACAGATCATTGGTGAGGCCTCAGCTGGAGTACTGTGTCCAGTTATGGAGACCACATCTCTGGAAGGACATTGACAAAATAGAGGCAGTCCAGAGAAGGCCAGCAAAGATGGTACATGGACTGTACCACAAGCCCTACAAGGAAAGTCTTAAGGACCTTAATATCTGTTCACTGGAGGAAAGAAGGGAAAGGGGAGATATGATAGAGACTTTCAAGTACCTTAGGGGAATAAACAAGGTACAGGTGGAAAGCATATTTCAGAAAAATCTCTGCACTAGGTCAAGGGAGCATTATTTGAGGCTGAAGGGTGGAAGGCTCAGAGCTAATGTTAGGAAGTACATTTTCACTGAAAAGGTGGTGGAGCCATGGTAAAGCCTTCCAACAGAAGTGGGTGTGAAAACAATAGAGGGGCTAAAGAGTGCATGAGATAGACATAAGGGTACCCTGGAGGTATGCGGAGCAGGAGAGCTGCAGATCAAACTGGATCTGGGGCTGCAGCTGTTAGTAGGGAAACAAGCAGACTAGGTGGGCCCTTATATGCAGGGGTCCTTATATGCAGACAGATTATATGTTTCTAATCAAGCTCCCATTTCATTTTAAATAATAGTCAATGACTTACTGGTATAGTGGTAAGTATTAAGAAAAATGATATTTTTCTACTTATACAAATACAGTATATCTGTCATTTAATGCTGCTTGTTTTTCTAACAAATACTTTGCCAAACATTCATAGTTGGCAATATTTCACTAGACAGCACTAGGATTCTCAAAGATTCACAAAGGTAACAATTTGCCTTTTAAAGGGATAATGTCCATCCTTTTTATCTATTATTTCTAGTTCAAAACCCACATTTTATGATTATCTTCTCTGAAAATCGCTGATGTTGTGGGTTGTTTTATCTGCTTCCTTAGTAGAACTGAAATGCCTGTTAATAAGGTGTTTTTACCCAGCTTTGCTTTGTTTAAAATCCTTGCTCTTCTCTCTTACTGCATTCTTCTTGAACATTAGGAACACACCAAGCAGTGCAGCCAGTCACGGTGCAATTGTCTCCTCTCCAGCCACTGTTTCTTGAGTGTCTAGATTGTGTTGGTTGCGTTCCCAAGTTAAAATACATTTTTGTGTGGTAACACTAATATGGTGGGCACTGAGCAATCTGTTTTTTACTTTACGAAAGGAAAAAAAATGAATCTGAAACATAGAAATATAGATTTTGGTGGAAGATAAGGACCACTTGGCCCACCTAGTTTGCCCATTATGTCTGTCCCATGTATTCTTGAATTCTCCCATAGTTTTAGACCCACAACTTCTTCGGAAAGGCTGTTTCATGTGTCCACTACCCTCTCTGTGAAAAAATACTTCATCACATTGCCCCTGAACAGCCCCTTCCCCGTCTTCAAATTGTGGCCCCTTATTCTTGCGCATCTCTTTTTCTGAAAGATGCTACCCTCTTGGACTTTGTTGATTCCACTGAGGTACTTAAAAGTTTTAATCATGTCCCCCCTCTCCCTCCTTTCCTCAAGGGTATACATATTAAGCTCCTTTAGTCTCTCCTTGTATGGCCTGTCTTGCAGACCCTGCACCATTTTAGTTGTCCTCCTCTGGACTGCCTCTATCCTGTCTATGTCCTTGCGGAGATGGGGTCTCCAGAACTGGATGCAGTACTCCACATGGGGTCTCATCAACTGCCTGTACAGAGGGATGACAACTTTTTGTTTTCTGCTGGTGATGCCTCTCCTTATACATCCCAGTATCCCCCCAGCCCTCCCTACTGCCTTCTCACATTGCTTGCTAACCTTAAGGTCATCTGATATGATTACCCCCAGGTCCCTTTCCATTTTTGTTGTTGTTACTACCTCCCCCCCCATTGTGTAATCTTCCCTTGGGTTTTTGTTTCCCAGGTGCATTATTTTGCACTTCTTTGCATTGAATCCAAGCTGCCATACTTCTGAACATTCCTCCAACCTTGCCAAGTCCCTTCTCATCCTTTCTACCCCTCCTTGTGTGTCAACCCTGTTGCAGATCATTGTGTCATCTGCAAAGAGGCATACTTTTCCTTCCAGTCCCTCTGCAATGCCACTTATAAAGAGATTGAAAAGGACTGGACCCAGTACTGAACCCTGTGATACCCCACTAGTAACCCTTCTTTCTTCAGAGTGGTCTCCATTTACAATTACCTTCTGTGTTCTGTTGTCCAGCCAATGTTTTACCCAGGCTACCTCCCTGAGACCCACTCCCAGGCTGGTTAATTTGACTATTAATCTTTTGTGTGGGACTGTGTCAAATGCCTTGCTAAAGTCTAGGTAGGCCATGTCCACAGCCCTTCCCTGGTCTACTACTTTGGTCACCCAGTCAAAGAAATCAATTAGATTCATCTGACATGACGATCCCTCTGTGAACCCATGCTGCCTTGTGTCCTGTGCCCCACTGTGCCTCTAGGTACTCAACAATTCTTTCCTTCAGAAGTGATTCCATCACGTTCCCTACCACAGAGGTCAAAGTGACAGGTCTGTATTTTGCTGCCTCTGACTTGGTCCCACTTTTGTGAAGGGGAATCACATCTGCCTTCCTCCAGTCCTCAGGTACCACACCATCCTCCCATGATTTGTTAAAAAGGGTAGTCAGTGGTTTCACTAGTTCTCCTTGTAATTCTTTTAGAATTCTGGGGTGAATTCCATCAGGCCGCATTGCTTTGTCCACCTTCAGTTTTAGGAGTTCTTTCCGAACCCTTTCTTCTGTGAAAGGACTGGGTTCACCCCCCCCCCCCATCTAGAGTGCTTCTGTTACTTGGATTAGGCACCTCCCCGTCCTCCTCTTTTATGAATACTGAGCAGAAATATTCATTCAGTATCCCTGCTTTTTCATTGTCCCTCTCTGCCCACCCACCATCCATTCTGTTCAGCCTCACTATCCTTCTCTTTGTCTTTCTATGCTCCCTAATGTACCTATAAAATGTTTTATCCCCCTTCTTAACCGAGTTGGCTATCTTTTCCTCAGTTTGGGCCTTTGCTACTCTGACTTCCCTTCCCTGTTTCCTTCTGCCTTAACTGGTACAGCTCTCTGTCCTGCTCTGTCTGTGTTTCCTTATACTTCCTGAATGCTATCTTTTTCTCCCTGACCTTCCCCTCCACATCTTTTGAGAACCATAGTGGCTTTTTCTTTCATTTTGATTTGTTTATTTGCTTCACACAAAGGCTTGTTGCCTCTGTGAAGGCAGATTTGATGTTTCCCCATTGTTGTTCCACCCCTCCTTCTAGCCTGTTTGCTAATGCTTTTCTAAAGCACTTTCCCATCTTGCCAAAGTCAGCCCTCCTGAAGTCCAGAACCCTCACTTTTGTATGGCTTGACTCTGTAGCTGAGTTTTTCTTGAACCACACTGTTTGATGGTCACTTGTTCCCAGATGGCTACCCACTTCTAGATCTGAGATCCTCTCATTGTCCCCATTTGAGAGTACAAGGTCTAAGATTGCTCCCTCATAAGTGGGTTCCAAAACTAGCTGTCTGAGGTATGCCACCTGTAGGGCATCGAGAATGGCACTGCTCTTGGATGTGGCTGCAGGAAATGTGCTCCAGTTAACATCTGGCTTATTCACATCTCCCATCAACCGTATCTCCCCTTTCTCTGCCATCCTAAGAATGCCTGCTATCATATCCTTGTCCATTCCCTCCACCTGACATGGGGATTTGTATACAACCCCTATGCAGATTGTGGTGCCATTTCCAGTCTCTTCCCTCTTTACTCTTTTGTTCAGTTGCTTTTATCCCTTCCCTTACATAGAGAGCTACTCTTCCCCCTCTTCTCCCCTCCCTGCCTCTCTATAGGTTGTGTACCCTGGTATGTTAACATCCCAGTCATGGTTCTCTGTGTACCATGTTTCTGTGACTGTTATGATATCCTGGCATCCCTCTTCCATCAAGACCACCAGTTCAGGGAGCTTGTTGACCAGACTATGGGCACTGGTACTCATTACCCTCCATTTCCTGATGACCTTACTCCTTTTTGCCCCATCCCTATCATAGGTATCATAGGTGATACAAAGATTAAAGAGACTTATGTCCATAATGCTCACAAGTATTAGTTATAGCCCATTATAGAATTTTGACCCAAATATTTGTCCAAGTGAATTTTAAAAGTATCCATGCTCTCGCTAGCTACCACCTCAAGTGGCAAATTATTCCATATTTTGGTTACTCTAACTGAAAACCATGAACTTTTTTTTGTTTGTTTTACAGCAATCGGACATTAGTTGTAATGGATATGCCCTAGTGTCATAAACTGATTTCCTAAGTTCCAGGCCCAGCGGTTCCCAAAGTTGTTCATCATACAGGGCTTTAAAAACCATACATAAGTCCCCTCTCATTCTACAGTATTCCAGTGTATACAGTTCAAGTTTCCTCAGTTTAGCTTTGTAGTCCAAGCCCTTCACCTCCTCCATTTTCCAAGTGGCCCTCTTCTGAATTTTTTACAGGGCAATTATAGAGCTCCTATCATCTGGCATCCAAAATTGGGTGCAATACTCCAAGTGGGGCCTTACCAAGGAAGAGTATAATGGCAACAAAACCTCACTACTTCTACTTTTAATATGTTTATTTATACAATGCAATATGCCTGCAGCCTTCTTGATTACCTGGTGACAATGAAGTTTGTGACTTAAATCCTTACTTGATTTAATCCCTGTCCTTATTGCCTTTGTCACTTTCTCCATTTACCCCTGCTCTTCTCCCTATCAACATCTCTATCTTTGTGTTCACCTCACTTACTACCCTGACTTTTTTGGGGAGGCTAGGATTTCCCTGCTCCTTTTCAGTGCCCCCCCCTTGGACTAGTTTAAATACTTGCCAATTAAGCATTTAAACCTATCACCTAGTATCTTGGTTCCCCTCCTGGACAGATGCAGACCAGAATGCCAGTATAGGTCTGCATCACTCCAGGTGGACCCACAGTCCCCAATGAAACCAAATCCCTGAGCTCTGCACCAATTTTTCAACCACTGATTGAATCCCATGGTATGGAGCACCCTGTCCTCACCTATGCCATAGACAGGCAGCACCTCCGAGAAGGTTACCATGCATGCTACTTGTCTAAGGCCCCTACCCAACTCTACAAACTCTTCCTGAACTTCTCTGGTCCCTTTCATAGCCAGGTCATTTGTCCCTAGGTGGACAATGACATCCAGCTCCCTCCTCTGTGCAGCTGCTCCGGCAATCCTGAAGATTCGCTCCCTGTCCCTCCAAGCCATGGTGCCAGGCAGGCACCTTACCTCCCTCTCCCCTTCCTCCCCCAGTTCTACCTTCCTAACAATGGAGTCCCCCACCAGGACTTGTTTCCTTCCCCTGTGGGGTCCCATGCTACCCTCCTGTGGGTCTCCTTTGTGGAGGTTCCCAGCATCCTCCTTGGTCTCCACTGTGGGTGCCTCCATAGAGGAACCACACTTTTCCAGAATGGCATATGGATTGTGGAGAGGTACAGCTGGAGGGACATGCCTCTGTTCCACCACCCTCACCCTCCCTGAGCCCACTGTGGTCCAACCACTCCTCTTTCTTGGCAACCTCTGAGGCAATGGCAGTGGCCCTGGTGGTCCCTGGGTGGGAGAGGAGGTCCCTCAAATCCTGGCCAACTCATCCTGGAGATGAGCAACCTCCTCCCTCAGCCCAGAGAGATGTTTGCAGATGGGACAACACCGCATCCTCCAGAGCATCTCCTGAAAGGCTGCTGCTCCACAGCCACTGCACTGCACCATTCCCATAATGTCTTATTTCTGGCCCCTTCACTTTTGTTTGGAATCCTTATTCTTTCCTCTGTTTTTTTTTCTCCCTACTTTCTTACTGCCTCTGTGCCCTTAAAGCTCCTAATCTTCCTGTTCTGAGACAAGAATATCCTATATTTCTCAGTAGTCCCCTTACTTGCTCAGAGGCGGACCTCCAGCAGATGGGGGGATGGAGATCTACTCTTGTCCTTCTAGGATGGTGAATCTTTGGTGGCTCTGTGATTACTCACTTCCTGCTCCCAAACAGGAAGTTCCTGCTGTCAGTCAAATCCTGTGCCTATAAAAGTAGAACTGGCTTTGGGTGGGGGTTGAGAGAGAAGGAAGGAGAAATACAGTCCCAGCAGAAGTCAGTCACACAGCAACTCCTTCCTCCTGGTGTTCTCTGCCAAGTCTCCGGCAGAGCTATCTAGGGCAGTGTTTAAATCTGGCTGTAACCTGGCTTCCTTCTAGCTAAGCCACTCCCCCTACTTTATATATCTTTATATATCTTTCTACACTTAGTTAAATTGCACAGATAGCAATCACCTTCAGCCACCTGAGATTTACACCTAAATAACTGCTCAGATAACAGTTCACTTCAGCCAACTCAGACAAACATACTAAGTTTTTTTTTTTACCCTAAATTGAAGGTCCCAGTAGTAAAGTTCTACTTCTTTAGTCCCAGTAGAGAAGTCCAGTCACACAGTAACTCCTTATTCCTGGTGTTCTCTGTCAAGTCTCTGGCAGAAGCTGTCTAGTGCAGTGTTTAAATCTGGCTGTAACCTGGTTTCCTTCTAGCTAAGCCACTCCCCCTACTTAATAGATCTTTCTACACTTAGTTAAATTGCACAGATAACAATCCCCTTCAGCCACCTGAGATTTACACCTAGATAACTGCTCAGATAACAGTTTACTTCAGCCAACTCAGACAAACACACTAAGTTTGTATACCTTAAATTTAAGGTCCCAGTTGTAAACAACTAGATATGTCAGCTATCTCGGCAAAGTGTGAGCCATCATAAAATGTTTTATTTTTAATTTGGGACAATCAGAGACCTAAATGGGTTGACAGTGTCTCTTTAATGTGTATTTCTGCCCTTTTGTCTCTTTCTTTTATGATATGAATGTACATTATTATCTCTTTGTTGCATGGATTTCAGGGTCCAGATCCTAGGGTGAGACAAAAGTCATGGTAAGCAATATGGGGTCTGTGGGGGTCTTCTCTCATCATCCTGTTTTGGAAAACTTTTTCTCCTCCTTTGTTTTCCCGTCCATCAGCCTCTACCCACATGATAGCACTACCTACCTTCCTGGTGGCCTCAGACACTGTAGATAACATTGGTGAGAGCAAGCTCCCTGGCCTGACACATGGGTCACTGCAACACTGGTTGCAGCACTATGCCATCCCTGGGTGGGATGCACTGCCCCCAGAAGTGATCTTTCACAGCCTGGCTGCTTATTCTGAGAAACCCAAGTCTGCTCCTGAAGCTGGGTTAATGGCAAGGAAGCATGAAATTATTTTGTTGGGCAAGGAGGCATCCAGGAAACAGGATCCTTGTCCATTTGTGTTCATTTGCTTCTGCTGCTTAATCATTTGCTGAAGTCACAATCCTCTGTGGTATCATAATGTTTTGCTTTGAAAAAGCAGGGTAGTTCCCTACCAAACATTTGGTACAAAACTACCTAACAAATCGTACATAATTTGTTAGTACTGGCTCTGATGTATCTGACATATCTTTGATTACTTGTGGTGTCCCCCAAGGGTCCATTTTGGGCCCCTTATTATTTTCTTCTTATTATTAATGATCTTCCCTCCTTTTGCAAAACATGTGAAACCATACTTTATTTGGACGACTTGATTCTTTTTTCGCTAAGGTAGTTCTCTTTCTGAATTAACTGCAACCTTGAATCACAATTTTGAAAGAATCTGCAAATGGTTTCAAGCTAACTCATGGGTCTTGAATTCAAAAAAGACCAAATCTATGATTTTTGGGGCTACCTTCGTGCTTAATGACAACCCATCCTTATGTTTGTACTATTTGAATGGTTAAGTCATTGCACAGGTTTATCAATTTAAGCACCTTTGAGTCCTTTTAGACCCTGGGTTGACTTTTTCACTCCAGGTTCAAACAGTTGTTCATACTATAAATCAAAGACTGGGTCTGCTGTATAAATTTAAACATTATTTCTTCTTTGAAGTAAGAAAATCAAATGCAGTTGGATCTTTGTTACTACATTTTGATTATGTTCCTTACATTTACTTAAATCTTGGGAGTGAGGAGTAGCATTCTTTGAAAGTTGTCTGCAATAAAATTTGTCATTTTGTTCTTTTGGTGCCTATACAAACTCACTACTGTGTTTTGTATTCTCAGCTGGGTTGGCTGGCTCCGATGGCCAGAATAGAATTTTTTTTTTTTTGTTGCGTAATTTTTAGAAGTGTTTTTCACAGTTCATTGTTTCCATTATATAATCGTGTAAAGTCATGAACCATTCTTTCCAGCTAACACTATTCAAATTATATCTTATTAGATATAATTGTACCTAAACTCAAAATAGCATTTCAAGCTTTTTCTGTTGCTGGTCCTCTGTACTGGAATGCATTACCTTTAACCATATGTCAGGACTAATCTTTATCTGGTTTTAAGGCAAAGTTGAAAGCATACTTATTGTTGAAATTTTCATGTAGCTGTTTTGTGTAATTTATTGTTATTATGTACGTGTATGTTTTGTATGTCAATTTGTGTTTCTGTGTTCCAGGTTGGGCCTGAAAAAGGGCCTCTGGTCCAGCGTCCTTACCAGGATAAGAAATGAATAAATAAAAATAAATAGAAATGAGTATGATGTCCCAGACTAAGGATTGTGACTTCAGGAAAGGACGTAAACAGTAGGAATTGACCAACTGTAGGGAACATAGATATGGTTTCCATGTAAATGAACCTAGTAATGAAGGAAAAAAAAAGACTAGAAATACAACCCATCTGTAAAATATAAGCTAATCTGGATCCAAATAGAACAGTTATGTAAGACCTTACTGTAATAGTAGATCTTCGAGGGGATCTCTTCTTCAGGTCACACCTATGGAACTTAGCTATCAGGCACTAGGATCTGATGGAAGCTTTTTGTGTAGCAGTCTATCAGGGCAGCCCACACTGATGTCACTTGCCAATGTCACTCTCTTTATAAAGGCATAGACAGCCCCACTCCCTCCTCAGTTCCCCACCAGAGACCATTCTCTCCCAGATGAACCTGGGAAACCAGAGAAGGAGAAAGAGTGACTAGCCCTGTCAAGGCTGGAGTACAAACAAGGCAGTCTGAAGACAAGAGGTAACTCCGAAAGGTGGATGGAGGGAGGGACAGCATGACCCGATGAAAGAGATTCCCTCGAAGATCTACTATTATGGTAAGTTCTTATGTAACTGTTATATCTTCTTCAATGATATCTCTTTCATCAGGTCATACCTACGGGAAGAGTCCCAAGCAGTTCTAACAGCTAGACTAAGAGGGTGACAGGCAGCCCAAAGGCCTAAGAGAGGAAGCCCTGAAGTACAGAGAGACCAAAACCTGCCCGCCTGTGAGAAGCAATGTCCAAGTTGCACAGTAGTGTTTGGTGAAAGTGTGGACAGTACTCCAAGTGGCAGCTGCACAGATATCTGTGGCTGACATATTGTGGAAACAGGCAACAGAAGTGGCCATACCCCTGATGGAATGGCCCTTAGCAGCACTTGGGAGTTCCTTACTACACTTCCTATAACAAAAAATAATACAGTCAACCAATCATTTGGACAAGCACTATTTAGAAACTTGGACACCTTCTTTCCCGGGGCAAAAGAAATGGGTGTTTACTCACCTGGTAAAGGTGATTGTGTTGGTTGGCATCCATGGCACTCCAGACATTGCCTCATGGGTTTTAGCCCACCTGATAGGCTAGTGATGCACATGACCCAGATCATATTTCTAGCATATCCAGGTCCCAGAAACCCCTGATCTCCAGTTCGAATCTTCCATAGCTGAAATAAGGTTAATTAGTACAAGAGAAAACATACAGTGCAGGTACAACCAAGTGGAAGTAATAAGAGAGATGATCGGAGACACAGAGAAGAGCGGACCACGACGTAGTAATAATGGCCCGGGGGCCGATTCTTTATTCTTCTCCTATTATTTACAGTCTAGTCTCGAACCCGAGGGTCCGACTGGTCATTTATCATTAGAAACAAGCACGATGTCTGTTCCCCTGTGTGTCTAACATGGGTGAAGGTCCCCTAGTTCAGAAACAGTCACTCTTAACACTCTGAAGGAAGGGCCTTGGAGTGCCATGGATGCCAACCAACACAATCACCTTTACCAGGTGAGTAAACACCCATTGTGATTGGTTGGCATCCATCAGCACTCGACTGTCTCATGGGTAGATAAGAAGCAGTAGTACCCAGGAGGAAAACAGAGTGGACTAAGAGTGAGTGGTTGAGGATGCTGCCCAGGACCTGGGTGGCGAGGTGGGCTGTATGGCATGTAATTGTTCCAGCCTGTAGTGTCTGGCAAACGTGTGAAGGGAACTCCATGTGGCCGCCTTACATATGTCCTCTGAGGATACGCTGGCTCTTTCCGCCCAAGAGGTGGTGACCGCTCTGGTGGAGTAAGCCTTGATCCCCTGGGGTGGAGTCATCCGGTTTGCTGTGTAGGCATTTTGGATGACTCGCCTTAGCCACCTGGCGATGGTGGTTTTGGAGGCAGTGTTACCCTGCCTCTGTCCCTTCGAGACGATGAACAGTCTCTCTCTCTTGTGTATGAGACGGGCTCTGGTTAAGTACACAGAGAGGGCAGATCCCACATTGAGGTGATGTGGGGGCACGCTGGAGCCCTGTAGGGGCCCTCTCAGGAAGGTGGGCAGCTCGATGGGTTCCTCCCTGTGGAAACTCATGGAGACCTTCGGTTGGAAGGCTGGGACTGTTCTCAGATGGACCCCTAGTGGGGTGAACACTGTGTAGGGTTCTGCGCAGGATAGGGCCCCAAGTTCTCCAATCCTTCTAGCCGAACAGATTGCCACCAAGAAGCATGTCTTGAGGCCAACCCAGAACAGGTCCGCCTCATGAAGAGGCTCGTGGAGGAGCCGAGTTGAGGACTCAGGGACCAGTGGGAGGTCCCACCAGAGGCAATGGTGATCGAGTCCTCGGTCAGAGGATCTCTACTGCCCTTAGAGCGTCACGGCATCGGGATGCGCTCCGGGTGTATCCGTCAATGGGGCCTATGGCGCCCCTATGGCTGATAGTTGCACCCTGAGGGAAGAGTCGTAGTCTCTTCTCCACTCCCTGTTGGAGGAATAGGAGGATGCTGGCCATGTCGGACTGCTCGGGAACCTTGCCCGTTCGGCACCACAGTGAAGATGGACCATTGCCTCCCATACGTGGAACTGGTGGAAGCCCATCTGGACTGGAGTAGGGTGCTGATGACGGAATCATGATACCCACTGCCCTCAGTCTCCTCCTCTCAGGAGCCAGGCCGTGAGCTTCAGGGTCTGCGGGGTTGGGTGGAGCACTGGCCCCTGTGAGAGCATGTCCGTTCGGTAGGGTATCTTGAAGTTGGCCAGTGACATCTCTCGGACCGCTGTGAACCATGCCCTGCGCAGCCAGTAGGGGGCCACCAGGATAACCGTGTGGCCTGACTCCCATATTTTGGCTAGGACTTGTGGGATCAGGGGGAGCGGTGGGAAGACATAAGGGTTCCTCACCCTCCAGGATTGCGACAGTGCATCCGTTCCCTGGGAGAGACTGTCCCTGAACCATGATAGTATTCCCTGACCTGGCGTTTCCGTGACGCCATGAGATCCATGGATACGGGCCCCATGTCACCTGGATCAGCTGGAATAGGGCGGGTGTAGTTGCCATTCCCGGGTGTACCTGTTGCCTGCTGAGCCAGTCAGCCTTGAGGCGTTCAGCCTTCCACAGGTGAACCACCCCCAGGTGGTGAGGTTTCGCCTGGGCCCAGATGAGGCAGCGTTGTCTCCCTCATCATGGATCTGCTCCTGGTTCCACCTTGCTTTGCTATGTAGGCCACCTTGACTCGATTGTCGGAACGGATCAGAACCGACTGACCATGTACCTGGCGCTTGAATGCCTTCAGGGCGTGAAATCCGGCTCTTATCTCCAGGATGTTGATGGAGAGCTCTGCCTCCACTGGTGGCCATAGGCCCTGTGCCGTTGTGTCTCCCAGGCATGCTCCCCAGCAGGAGAGGCTCACATCCGTTTCTATGGTGATCGGTTGAGGGGGCTCCAGAGGGACTCCCCTGGTCAGATTCGCCTCCACCGTCCACCATGCCAAGGAAAGTCTCACTACATGTGGTAGCGGTACCACGACTTGTAGATTGTGTTCACTCGGTGCCCCCCGAGATAGGACATAAGTTTGTAGAGGGCGCATATGCCACCTGGCCCAGGGCACGAGGTCTATACATGAGGCCATGCAGCCCAACAACTGAGCTATCCTTCCCATTGTTGTGTGGAGGCGGGCCCTCATCTGGCGGGCCAGCTCCATTAAGTTGAGAACTCTCGAGTAGGATGGTTTTGCCCAACCCTGAGCCGAATTGATGAGTGCTCCCAGCTGCTCGATCTGCTGAGTGGGATTGAGGTGGCTCTTTTCTCGATTTACCACCCAACCGTGGTCTTCGAGTGCCTGCATGGCAGATTCCGTGTGGATCCGTGCCTGGTTTTCAGACCGGGCCCGGATAAGCCAGTTGTCCAGATACGGGATGATGTCCAGTCCCCATTCCCTGAGTCTGGCTATCAGTGCTATGGAGACTTTGGTGAACACTCTCGGGGCCGACGACAGGCCGAATGGCAAGGCCCAGTACTGGAAGTGGTGACCTAGGATGTGGAAACGGAGGACTTGCCTGTGCTTCCGGATGATGGGGATATGGAGGTAGGCATCCTTTAGGTCTATGGACGTCAGGAAGTCACCTACCTGAACGCACCGTAGGGTGGATCGGATGGTCTCCATTTTGAATCGGTGTGGGACCATGTATCGGTTCAAATGTTTTAGGTCCAGGATGGGCCTGAGTTCTCCTGATTTCTTGGGCACCAGGAAGAATATGGAATAGACCCCCAGATTCTGCTCTGGCAATGACACGGGCTGAATGGCTCTGTTCCGAATTAGTTCTGACAAGATTTGTTGGACCTGGTGCGGGGATGCCCTTCTCCTGGCTATGGGGGAGGAGATGAACCTCTGCGGAATGTGAGCATGGGATATCTCTATGGAGTATCCCCTGGTTACCACGTCTTGGACCCATCCGTCTGATGTTGTGTGGATCCAGCGAAAGGCGAATAGGGTTAGCCTTTGACCCACTGGTGGGTATGGGTCCTGGCCTCGTGCTGTTGAGAGGGGGCAGTCACTGTTGCTTTCCCTTGCAACCTCTACCTTGACCTCCAGCTCTTTGGCAGCGGAATCTGAAGGAGGAGGACTGATAGTTCTGAGGGTACGGGCACGGAAGCTGGGAGAGGGGCCTCTGCTTCGAAAGGAGTGACCCTGTTGTTGTGTATCCCTGCGGGGTTGGAATGGTTTGTTTCCCCCCCGAAACCTCCACCTCGAAGAGGGGAGATAGGAGAACTTGGACTTATTCTTGAGGAGGTCTCTGCCCTCCTCCTTTTGCTTCAAATAATCCTGCAAACCCTCCCCGAAAACATGCTTTCCCCGCAGTGGTAAATTTTGCAACAATGTTTTTGACTCATGGTCTGCGTCCCACAGTTTCAGCCACAGTGCCCTATGAGCACAGTTGGTGATGGCGGTGGCCCTGGCTTGAAGACGCGGGGTATCTACCGCCATATCAGCTAGGTATTTGGCTGCGTCCAAAGTGCACTCTAACAGTTCTGCCTCCCTGGACTTAGGGATGGCCTGCTCCTGGAGCTCCTCTAGCCAACGAATCTGTGCTCAGGTCGTATAGATGGCTGTGGTGGTCACCTTAGCTGCGGTGCCCTCAATCTCGAAGGCCCTCTTGAGCATATCTTCGACCTTTTTGTCCATCGGGTCCTTGAGGGCTATTGTGCTGCATGGTAGTACAGTCCTTTTGCTCAGGGCTGCCACCTGGGGGTCAATGGTGGGGGCCTTGCACCAGGCATCCGATTTTTCCCCTTGGACCGGGTACATTCTGTCCAGGTTCTTGCGATTCGACATCCTGCCCAGTTCGGGGGATTGCCATTCTTTACTGAAGATGTCCTCGATTGCGATACATACAGGAAAGGTCTCTGTGGTTGAAGGTCTCAGTTGAATCATAGGGTCGAGCTTTGACTCGGGCTTGCTTTCCTCCGTGTCGAAACCCATGGTGGCCTTGATGATTTTCATGAGCCCTGGGATGGTGTCAAAGGAGCATAACTTTGAAGTCAGGGAAGGTGTCGCTTGAAGCTCCATATCTTCTTCATCTGAGTCCGCCTCATCCTCTTCCCCTGCATCATCCCTCTCCCTGTCCTCGTGTGCGTTGTCGCGTGGGGTGTCGGGAAGGGTGTCCTCAGGGGGACTACCTCGTGGGAGCAGCGGCCTAGCGAAGGAGGAGCAGAAGCCCTCGCGGTTGCCCCGTCCTGTTCCCTGAGGGGAGAGGAGTACCAGGAGGCCACCATGAGCAGAGGGACAGGCCGCAGTAGGCCTAACCAGGCCTGCAGGCATGCGCTGATGTGCGCCATTGCCTTCCGGGGGCGATAGCGCCTGCTGCTGGAATCCGCACCGAGGCACGAGGGGGACAGGCACAGAGGTCTCCCGTTCAGCAGAGGCGAAGGGGGAGGGGGCCAGCCTGCCTGAGGGTTACTGCGTGTGCAAGGAAAGAGAGACCACGCGTCGGCGCTCGACCCGGAACAGGCGCTGAGTCCGCTTGACGCCTTGCTGAGATGAGGACTGCAGAAAACGTCAAATGGGGTGTTAGGGTCCAGGCCTAGGGGCGGCTGCGGCGTCTAAGGCGGGCATGGGCCGCACCACTCGGTGCTACAAGGAATTTCCTCAGAAAAAAACGAGTGAGGAGCACCCAAACAAACGTTGCATACTACATCATAATTACATAACAACAGGACAAAACAGTAAGCCCTTTTAGGGATAACTGAAGGCTGCCTAAAAGAATCCTCTGATCTAAATAACACCAAGGCAGAGGGCTAGCTTAGCTTAATCCTCCTGGTTAAAATCCAGGAATTTCTAACTTGTAAGGCTTCCAGAAACTATTGCACCTGCCTTCTGACTTAGCCTGATGAGCATACCTAAAAGTAAATAAATCCTTGATTCAAGGTCTTACCTTGTAGGAGCAGACAGGGATTCCTGGTGTGCTTCTTGCCTGATCAGATGCAAGATTCGAAACTGGAGAGCAGGGGTTTCTGGGACCTGGATATGCTAGAAATCTGATCTGGGTCATGTGCATCACTAGCCTATCAGGTGGGCTAAAATCCATGAGGTAATGTCTGGAGTGCCATGGATGCCAGCCAATCACAATAAACAATTGCTTGGACTTTCTGCAGTCCCTTGTACGGTGTGTACAGTAACGTAAAATTCTATGCCCATCCATTGTATGGTGCAATGCTTCCTCTGAATTGGCATGATCTGGGTAATAAACTGGAAGGTAGATAAATTGATTTAAAGTGGACTCAGATACCACCTTTGGAAGGAAACTAGGATTAGTAGGTAAAGAGACTGTCTTTATGGAAAACTAAATAAGGTTGCTCACCCATGAGATCCTGCATCTCTGAAATTCTTTGAGCGGAAGTAATAAGAACAAAAAACAACACTTTTGAAGAGAGAAAGTGCAGCTTGCAAGTCATGGCTAGTTCAAAAGCAGGCAGGGTCAGCTTCTTCAACACAAAATTCAGGTCCCATGGGAAAACTGAGTTGCAAATAGGAGGCTTAAAGTGAAGGATGCCCCTCAGAAATGTACTGGCCACTTCTAGCTGGGCTACCATATGACCATCCACAGGCACATGGAAGGTAGAAATAGCAGAGGTGCACCTTGATGAAGGAATAATTCAGGCCTGAGTCTGAAAGGGACAGAAGGTACTCCATGACCTGGTTCACTGAGCATATGAAAGGGTCCAAGTGACTAGCAGATGCTCAAACAGCAAAATGTTTCCATTTCATCAGGTAGGTGGCCCTGGTAGATGGTTTCCTAGCACCCACCAAGACATCAGCCACTTGGAGACACCCCGAAATTCAGCTATGGCTATGTCCTCAGAAGCCATGTATACAGCCAAAGAGACTTGAGATCCAGATGGACCAGGGTCCCTCAAATCTGTGTCAACAAGTCCCTGCAAAGAGGCAAACGAACTGGAAGCTCCACAGTCAGCTGTTGTAGTAAAGGAAACAAAAAAAAAAATAATGTAAATAAAAACCTGAGAAAGTTTTGTCAGTTGACTGAGTCTGAGTGAGAATTATCGATGGCAGGAAAAAACTGAGGAGGGAGTGGGGACACCTACACCTTTATAGAACGACTGATGTTGGTGAGTAACATTGGTGTGGGTGGCCCCTGATTGACAGCTACATAAAAATGTTCCATGGGGTCCTAATGCCTGATGGCTGTGTTCCATGGTTGTGTCATGATGATATAGATAACCCCAAAGAAAATAATGGGTCCTATGCATGAATGTTTGGAGTGCCTTCATAGTCACTCTGCACCCATTGTGCCCCCCACGTGGGATGCACAAAAAGGGGTGCACAGCCCAGATGGATCCAATCCAATTGCAGCATGGACTGCAACATGCACTGGTCGGGTGGGGGGCGTGCCAGCACTATGTGCCATTCACTAAGGCACGTAGTGTTGCCCATGGAGGTGCAGAGAAGAGCACCAGTTAGGGCAGGAAGGACCCTGTTGTAACTCCAGTATGTGTCCCATGCACACAGACTGCTGCTCAGTCCAGGCAGATAGCCCTGTCCCCCACCAATAGAACCCCAGCATGCATCCCCACTGGCTGCCCAGTGCCACCCACCCCAGCACACAGCTGTGCCCCATCCCCTTGAAAGTTGTATCCCCACACGCACACAGAGGGTCAACCAGGCCAGGATTTCTGACCCCCTGCTCCATACAACATCACCAGCCCACCTGCCTGGCCCTTCCAGACATTCAGTGGTGTTCAGTACCCCCCCCGTCCCGCGGCACAGACAACACAACCCCCAAACCCATGTACCTGTCTTCCAGTGCCACTGCATGGGATGGCCAGCAGCACGGCCTCCCCACACCTCCTCAGCTGCCATCTGTCCAAGTGATGCTTGCCATATATAGGTGGCATACTCACAGCACCACTTGGATGGCTTTGATAATGCGGGGGTTCCTCATCAGGAGATGGGAGCCGGGGTTCGGTGAAGAGTATGTGCATCCTACTTTGTGAACCCCAGCACCAGGGTAGGTTTGAGAGGGATTAACCTAGCTCCTTTAGACAAGAAACAGAAGTCTGTACTATGGAAATCCTTGTGGTCTCCACTGTTAAGGGTTCTGTGCCCATGAAGCCTAATCTGTTTGTCTGTCATTACTTTTCCCTCAGTGTTCCATGGAGTAGGATAGATTCTGAATTAAACTGTTCATTTTTCCCTTTAACCTTTCTTGGAGAGTGGCTTTATTTCAAAGTGCTCTAACCAATTTGCTCCTAGTGCCACTGAAGCTGAGTTTGAAGACTGTCTTTGCTGCACTAGTTGCCACCAGAAACCACTCATCAGAACCCAGGTAACGAGTTGTGTTTTCTATCCTTGGATTGGATTTCTGTGCTGTATCTGCCCCTTCCCCTTAGATTACCACCTACATACCCACTAGACACTGGGGAGGGGGAGCTACAATGTAGGGGCTCGTCCAGGATTTGCAAAGTGAGGTGCAACATGGAACTGGACTGTCGGGGCTAGCTCCATTTTATCTGGGACCATGGAGGCAGTTGGCACCAACATTTGTCTTTTCTGCACCTGTGAGATTTGTTGCTGCACGGCCTGCCTGGAATCACATTTCTTGCCTTGTGTTGTCTGACTGGGACTGAGTTTCTGATTGGCTGCTGGTGTCTGCAGGCTCTGGGAGACTGCATGTGCTGGTGGCGAGAGCGCCATTTTGTGGAGCTGTGAGTGTGGCATATCAGGACTGCTGAAGCTCTGTTTCCAGCATTTTGTCACCTGTAAACCTCCTGCATTGATAACATGACAACTACACCAATGATGGCAGGTGAGGAGGTGACTGTCCAGGCCTCCCTGATATCATGGCTGTGGGATATGGTAGAAAAAAGCAACAGCCAAGACAGATGTGTAATTTGCAGTGGTTCAGGACTGAATGTAAAGTGCCTGCATGTATGATTTACCTGTTCTCGCAGTGTAGCCCCTCAACTGCAGCAGCCTCAGACCCCTACTTTCTTTCCTGGGAATGGCCTGCTACACCTGTTCAGCTGAGCATCCATGCTTTGAGTTTGTAGAACTGGGAGGAGGTAGAAAAGTGGTGAGTGATGTGATTCCAGAGGCGAGGGGCACTAGACATCTGCCCATCCCTTCCCCTCCATCAGAATTTGCTCCTCCCCATGGCAGAGGGGGAGGCTGCAAGTGGGATGTGGAGCCAGAGTTATAAGGTCTCACTGCACCTAGGACTGCCCCCTTGGTGGCAGGGACCAAGAAGACCTTTCCTAGTGCACCACAGCCTGCAGCTTGGGCTGCGGGTAGGCACAATGTGGAGACAGAGGAAGTGTTTTCTGAAGGAGGCTCTAGTCCCAATGTGGAGTGTGAAGAGGGGGTTGATGCCATGCCCACTGCCCTGGGTACTGTTCTCACATCTTATACATTTGAAGACAAGCTGAGGGAGTGAGACATGCACAAACCTTATCACTTTCCCAGCCTACGTTACCCAGGTACCATTCCTCGCCTGTCTCAAGTTTGCAGAATGAGGCTACAGAACATGGACAAGTTGAGACCTTCTGACCCCTGCTGGCTAATAAAGGGCACTGCACCACATATCAGTGACCGTAGTATTCCCGGATTGGTCGCAGGCCAAGCTGTGGGTGCACAGATGCATCTGAAAGGAATACCTTGGAGAGGTATGCCCTTACTTGTTGAGAACCTCTAGGACATTATTGAAGAAAGGAGAGAGGAGCTGGTATTCCAGGAGGCCTTGGTGAAGGTAAAGCAGTGAAACCAGGTGAGCACTACAGCTGAGAAAAGCATGTATCAACAGACTCTCAACAAGGCCAAAAAACTATGCACCACCAAGGTGTGGACTGGAGTGACTTTATTTAAGACTTCTATCATGGTACAAGATGTGGAGGAACAGTGCACTAAATACTACATTATTAGCAAAGATTCCTTTGGTGATGAAGTTAGTAAGCCTGACCCTAAGCTAACCTCTGGACAGTCTCAGGAGTGTGGAGCCTGACCACCGCTGGTGTTCCAAGGACTGGTACAGATACCATTGAGACTGTTTAGTTTGGATGGTCCTGCTACCATATGTATGCCCAGTCCGACTGCAGGCTTGCAGTATGTGATGTAGTGTTTTCAATGTTAACAGTTTAATGTTGCTGTTTTTCCACCATTTGGGTTGCTTTGACGTGTTAGTGGGTTCTCCTTTTGCCTTTTCAAGCACTTTTTATGAACCGGTCTATAGTGTTACACACATTTTTATTGGTAGTCATAGTTTTGCTATCCCACTTAGTTCAAAAAATTGTAGCTTGTTGGGTGCCTGGTAAGTGTATGGTCTGTGTGTAGAGCAAAGGTGTAAAGGAGTGTGAATATGATAGAGTTTGTGGGGGAGTGCGGTGTGAATGTGACCAGCATGAATGGGTATTGGCACTGTTATAACATTGTTATAACATATTTTAGATGTGCAGTGGCACCCCCTGTTGGGTTCTGGGTTTCTGGTAGTTATGTGCCACTGTTGTATTCTGCATAAGGCCATAAGTATGATTGTCCAAGTGGTAGCAGCAGCATCCTTTTATGGACTCTGAATAGGGCACGCAGTGGGTGGTTTTAGGATTTCAGTCTGAGAGGCCTAATAGGGGAAGCACAGTTGCAGCAGCATTGGCAGCAGGCTCCCCAGGGCTGGAGAGTGTGCATATCCACCCCGAGAAGTCTGACTGTGCAGCTGCCAAGGCATTCACCAGGAGGTGAATGGCTTAATGGGGGCAGAGTGTAACCTCCCCCTTCGGGGAGCTTATTCTAGGAGTTTATTTGAATTCCACTGGCTGTGTTCTGGGTCCTGCCTGCTGGCAGGTGGAGCTTTGGTGAGCAGCATAAATGTGGAGGTTTGGCACTATTGGGTGGGGCCCGGGAGTGGTAGTTAGTAAGGGAGAGAGCTCCCAGGCCAGGCATGGAGTGTGGTCATTTGGGGCTGTAAGTTCAGGGCCAGGGTAAGATGATTGCCATCCTGGTCCAACTCCCTGTTTGTCTCTCAGTAGGGCAGCAGAGTTGTCCCTTCAGTATGGGGGGTTCCTTTGTCAGTTGATGGGAGCCAGGGCCTGGTGAAGTGTGTGCGCAGCCTATCTCATGAACCACGGCACTGGGGTAGGTTGGAGAGGGAGCCCACATAGAAATCAGCTCATTGCCACAGTGGGGTTCTTTGCGGTAGTGAGAGCCCATGGAGTGGGGAGCAGTGGTGGCAGCCTGCTCCTGGTGTCCCTTGTTTGTCTGTGTCCAGCCATGGGAGTGCCTAAAGAACTGGTTGTAGAATGGCACAGAGGAGGTGGAAGTTGTAGAGATCCATGCCATGGGGTTGACCACTGTGGTAAAAAAGAGAAGGACAGGGATGCCCATAGCCTCAGCAGTTTAGCCACCTTGCATGTTCAAGAAAAGGAGAGTTTGGTGAGAGAGGCAAGTCTGAGGTGGTCCAGAGATTTATTTTCTGACCTCCTGGTTGTATATTGCTGCTACTATCATGTGAAAGAGCTTAGCCTAGCTCCTTTGGACAAGAAACAAAAGTCTGTGCCATGGAGATCCTTGTGGTCTACATTGTTATGGGTTCTGTGTCCATGAAGCCTGATCTGTTTGCCTGTCATTGACTTTCCCTCAGTGCTCCATGGAGTGGGATAAATTCTGAATTAAATTGTAAATTTTTCTCTTTTAATCTGGCTTGGACAGTGAATTTATTTCAAAGTGCTCTAACCAGTTTTCCCTCCCCCCATGCCACTGAAGCTGAGTTTGAAGACTGCCTCTCTTGCAACCCCTGCCACAAGAAACTGTTCGTCAGAACCCAGGTAACGAGTTTTGTTTTCTATTCTTGGACTGGATTTCTGTTATGACTACATACACATTTACAAGTGATACACAGCATAGTCTCACAAGCAGATATTTCACTGCATCAGCACAGTAAAAAGTTAAAAGATTTAATATAGAAACATACAAATCAAGAAAATGTTTCTGTTGAAATCCTTTTCAGTAAAAACGATGTATGATTTATTTTTTTTTAAAACTTCTTTATTGTAGCTGTCATACAGGAACCATAAAAATAGCAGAGATGTACAATCAGGATTGTCATCCATCTCTTATATACCATAACATGGCACTGACCATCACTTTCAATACATAACTGAGTACCAAGGAAAAAGAATTCATGTTCTGAATTAGTCCATAAATAAGCAGAACATTACATAGGGTCATTAATACAAAATAAAATGTAATATCCCTGCATGATCTCACACACAAAAAGCAACTCAGTTGCTACTGTATGACTGGAGACCAGATATTTTTGTATTGGAGCCAGGTAACAATGCTCACCACACTGTAACAATAATCATAATAGCAACAAAAATTAACAAAATTTGATGCGAGTAAGGCTATTTTGGTAAGTGGAACATCCTGTGTTTCTAAGTATCATTCAGTGGAATTTAACCCTTCTCAGGATGGCAGTCCCTGAGCAAGCCAGTACCCCCAAGCATGCTGGGACAAGACTGATCTGCCACCTGCTGGCTAAAATCAGACCTTCTCTCCAAACTTCGCCAGACAGACAAAAGCTGGCTCCTTTACAAAAGCTCAGGGCTACCAGCTGACCTAAATTCCTACAGAACCCTACGAAATTCCTGTAAGAAGGAAATTAAAAGGGTCAAGAGTGCCTACTGCAAGGATTTGTTCACTAAATCCTATGGAGACTCCAGAAAATTCTGGTCCCATATAAAGTGCTTCCTCGGTTCAAATCCAGCCCCCGCTCCTATCAACATGTCCCGAAATTTTTTTTTTTTGTCTTTTGGTAACCGGGTAAAGCCCACTAGGCACAAGTGCCTGTTTTCAGGGGATACCTGGGAACACTGGGTGGTTAAGTGACTTGCTCAGAGTCACACAGTATGCAAGTGGAGGTTGTGAGAATCAAACTCAGGTCTGGTCTGCTGGATGTACCAAGCTTGTTCACACCTCGTTCCTCTAACCTCTAGGCTATACTGCCAGGTGTTCACTGCAATAATCACTTAACTATTGCTAACTATTTTAACACATAATTTTCCGACCTTACCAATTATACCTCCTTCCCTACCAATCCATGCTTTACTGCCCTACCTGATGCCACTTGGCCCAAATTTCTTTTCAAGCCTGTAACTAGCGGGGAAGTACGAAAACTGCTTAACAACATCTCAGAGTTCACTGCTGCTGGGTCAGACAGTCTTGAACCTAAGCTCCTAAAACTAGCTGCCCCATATATTGCCACACCTCTCATTAAAATCTTCACCCTCTCCCTATGCCAAAGCCATGTTCCCAACATCTGGAAGTCTGTCAGGATTACCCCCATTTTCAAAAAGGGTGACCACACAAATCCTTCTAACTATAGGCCCATAGCCATTCTATCCATTCTCAGCAAAATTCTCGAGAAGCTCATAGCCATGCAAACCACTGATTTCCTTCAGAAAAATTACCTTCTTACAACTGTGCAGCACAGATTCCGTAAGGGTTATAGTACCACCACTGCTTTACTCAAGTTTACATCCGATACCCTAGTGGCTATGGAGTAAGGTTTTCTAATGGGGACAATTTTTATTGACATGATGAAAGCTTTCGACCTTGTTGACCACCCCTCCTCCTAGCGACTCTTAAATCATCAGGTTTCTCACTGAATGTTGTTGTGTGGTTTGGTAGCTACCTTTCAGACAAGACACAACTAGTTAAATACTGTATAACTCCACCTTATCTGACAAAGCAACTTTTAACATCGGTGTACCACAAGGGTCTATCCTTGGTCCCCAGTGTGGCATGTGGACAACTGGTTCTGATTTAAATATAATAATAATTTTTCTGCAAAATAAAATATGTATGGGAATGTCTGTCAGGAGGAAATACTGTCTTGCTGAAATTGACACATCAGACCCCCCAGGGATAAGTTCAAAGGACAGGAGGTAGCTTAAACTGCAGATATCTGAGGGTCAATTATCTTGTTAGTTTGTTTTGAAGGCAGGAACCAGGCTATCCATTTTATAATGCCCTCAGGGAAATCCTTTGATTTGAACTAGGTGTCATGAAAGAAAGGACATATCCATGTGGTTGGACTTTCTTAGCAGGAAGCCAGCTAAATACATCAAATAGACTTTGATGTCAGTGTGAAGCAGGTCCCAGACTAAATGGGGAAGTCCAATATGCATTTGTTTGGAGGTGTCATCTAAGGAAGCCAGAATTACATCAAAGAGGCTTTGATGTCTGTGAAGAGCAGATCACAGACTGGTTTTGACAGGTCACATGGAGAGAGGAGATTCATCGGTCACCTATTTTGTTAAAAATACTTAGCAGATCTTACACAGAGACGTTCATTTTCTGACTGAGAAAAGAAGAACATCGAAGCACTGAAAGATTAAGACAGTAAGGACTTTAGATAAGACCAGTCTGAGTGTATGTGCTGTAGGAATTTGCACTTTTAAACCTGTTTTGTTTTTAAGGCTGTATGTGTTGGGATATCTTGTTCTGTATTTTACTGTTTTCCTATTTTACCTATTTTAAAGTAAAGATATGTATTTTAAAAACAGAAACTGTGTGGTGTGCCTTGAAACTTCTTTTTATATAAGTGAAGCTTAGGTGGTTATAGTTGACACTGTGCATGTGCTTATTGTGATACCAAACTGGGAAACAGAAAAGAGTTCTCTAGGTCTTGCATAGAGTACTAAGGGTTCATTTTGTTATACCTGGTTAGGTGCCCATAGGCCAAGATATCTGGCCCCCCAAAGACAGAATTATCTGAGCCTGACAGTTGGATATGCTAACAAGAGGTTATCAGTTTGAATCCCTCCAGAACTTGGGACAAAACTGACTTGAACCCACAAAACAGACAAGAGGTTACCTTGTTCTGTTAAACTGTTCACAATTCTATGCTCAGAGGTTGATGCTTTGGGAGTAGAGGGCTGACCCGCTGAGTGGGTTTGTGACACCCTGCTCTTTACCATTTTTATAAACAACATCACCACTAACCTCCACCAGACTGCCTCCATGTTATATGCTGATGACATTGTTCTGTATGCCAGTGCGAATACCATTACTGAAATAAATCAGGGTCTCTCCCAAGTTTTCCACCAAATTCAGCAGTGGCTGTCTAACCATAAACTTATCTTAAATGTATCCAGAACACATGCCATGCTATTTGGCTCTAAGGCTAAACTCAAACACTTTCAACCTCATTTCAATGTCTCTGATTTAAATGGTTCATCTGTCTGGGTGGTACCCTCTTTTAAATATCTGGGCATCACTCATGATCCGTCTCTTACCTTTGATCTCCACATCAGCAGACCTGTAAGATGGTCAGTATGAAACTTGGCATTGCCTATCACTCCAGCTATGTGCTCACCCCTTCAGCCAAGCTTGCCATAGCACATGGTATACTCCTACCGTCACTCAACTATGGGGTTGCTACTTATGCCTCTGTAGTTAAAACTATACTTTGGAAATGGGATATCACTTGCAACAACATCTGTCACTATACTACCTCTTCACACCAGATGAAACACCGCTGCCTCCTCTAGTCCGAACTGCATTGGTTTTCTCCATCCACCTCAGGAGCCTATGCATATGACTCAGTCATAGACAGCATAATCAGAACCCATACACCCAAGCCCCTGGCAGGACTATTTCTAAAGCGAACATCCAGCTATGGTCTATGCTCGGCAGTCAATACCTCTGTCCTTGTTCCCAGGCACAACTCTTCCAAAGGTGCCAGCGCTTTCTCCTGCCATGCCCCCACTACACTGGAACTCCCTCACTCTAACCATATGCCAAGCTCCATCCCATGCCTCATTCAAAAAACTGCTACATGACCATCTCACAGAATCCGGCACCTGTGCTTGTTTTAAACCTCCCTAGCCCTTATGTCTCTCTCCTACCTCCTGCAACCACCAACCACCTACACCAGAATCTTGCCCCAAAATTACACTTGGCACTTTCCCCTTGTTACCTTTCTGACCTATCTTTACATTTCTCCTGGTCCTCTTCTCCTATCTTACTTTAACTTCCCCAGCCATCTAACCCATCCCTTTACTACCTTCTCAACTCCTATCTACTTTACTATCCTCAAATATCCTTCCTGCTTTGACTATTTATAGTATTACAGTCATCATTGTATTATCTTATTAGATTTGTCGTTCTATGTTGCCTTTCAGCCCTGTTTTATTGTATTGCTTTATTATATCTTCTTTAGACATTGCTATGACACTCAATTAGTACCTGTTGTTTTTTTTCCCTGCCTGCACTGTACAAGTACTATTGTACAAGTATGGATTGTTTTATTATCTACACTGCTACTCTTGTTTTCCTAAAGTATCATTTCTCTAACTTCCCCGGGTCATGCCTGAAAATAGCCATTGCCATGGCTAGTGCACCCTACCCAGTCAACAAAAACTAAATAAATAAATTAAGCTCTTCTATTAAACCCATAAAAGGCAACCATACTCCCATCATTGCATCCATTATCAGACGAAGCTCAGCCATGAGTTTTTCCATATGGTAGATATGTTTAGTTATGGACACCCAATCATGGAATGTCAGAGGCTAGGATTTAACCATTTTTTTTGTAATTGCCTTGCCCATTGCTACCAAAAGACTAGCCAAAAATGACCTCTGGATGTTTATTTTCCCCTTAGGGAGCCTCACTAGAATAAAATTATCAAAACTAGGGGCACCCAAGATGCCTGCCATCAATGTACATTTCTCCACCATGTCAGACCAGAAGGGCTGCAGCAAAGTAGCAAAGTGCAGTCCCAGAATTGTCTGATTTCTTTAGTTAAAAAAAATATATATATCTATCACACACACACACACACACACACACACACACACACACACACATACACATATAAATTATTCAAGGTACTTTACAGACATAAACATTTCTGACATGACATTACTTGCCTCACAATCAAAGCTCAAAACAATAAAATTACCTTCATGACTTGATGAAATCATTGGTTTCTTACAATGCTTTTTTTAGTATAAATGTTTTTCTAACCACACTGTTAAAGAAAAATAACTTGGAATTGCTATTTCTGTGTCAGTGGCTCAGCAGGTTGTACACACACCTATGAGGTCAGAAGAGTAGAAGGATGTGGGTTATAGCCCCACACTAAGAACTTGGGGCAAATTTCAGTACTGACACCATAGTCCAGATTGGGGAGGGGGGTATTGCACTCCATATTTTATATGAGATGGTAAAACTGCCTGAATGCTCTGGTGGTTGTTCAGGTTGAAGTTCAAGATCCCAAGACACTTCTTTAAAGAGTAAGGGAATTTTTTATTGAAATCAACATATCGTACGAGCCAATAACTACTTATATTTCTTTTAATTAAGTAAACAAAAGTAATCCCTAGCAGATACAATGAAAGAAATGCAGGAGAACATAAAAACAAAAAATAAACCAAAAATCAAAATGGCGGCCAGGCTGGGCAGTTGTCTGCAAGTGCTCTGAAGGGAGATTAATTCGCTTTGTTTTGCTCACCTCCATTTTATTTTGTGACCTAGGAGAATCCTAAATTCTGTGACTGCTTGTCAGGCCTCAAGCAAGATATTAGTTAAGTTACAACTAATTTTTAAATCACTTTTAGTTAGAAGAAAGTGTAGAGCACAAGTTGTGGGTAGGGTTGGTTAGTGATTTAGTGTACGGAGTTAGTGTTTTTTGCTTTTAGAGAGTTGTCTGTTGAAGTGCTGTGGATATTTGTAGAGCTCTACTGGGGAGTGGAGATTGGAGGAGCCTGCTACGATTCAGCAACTGCACCTACCTTGCTGTTACCTACCACCTCTCATTTTGGCTGGAAGTCATCACTAGAGTGCCGGAGAGGAAACTTTTTGGAATGGCAAAGTGTAGTTGTTGAAGGAAGAGTTCCCTAGTCAGCTGGAATAACCATCACCGCTGTGCTGATTAGGACTGAAAGTTGTATCTGGAAGTGAACTGTACACAGTTGTGATCTGGGGCTGAAGGGGCTGCTCCAGTTATTTGATGTGATTGAGTGATCAGATGTACTTTACAGGACCTGTTGAGGGAGTGTCTTCTTAAAACTACAGACTGCTTTTATCTCTGACTGGGCTATCTCCTTAACACTAGTGAGAGTGGTGCTGAGTGCTTTACAGAGGAGTTGCCTGGTTCCAGAACTGTAAGTAGGATTGCCTCAAATGTTTGAACTGCATTGCTGTAGCCATTCCCCATTGCTGGGGTGAACAATACTGCAGGATGGGAAATCAAAAAGCAGCTCCTTAAAAATCCCCACTACTCTATAAATCCTCCAACTGAAGCAGCTAACAACTGTATAGCCACCCCAGGAGTGCGGTGGTAAGAGCACCATTTCCTGTTGAGACTTTTGCCTCGGTACTGGTGAGAGCTTTGCTGAGGGCACTGCTGACTGCTGATGGGACTGTTTAGGTTTTAATTCTGCACAACACTTTTTTGTGCTGGATTCTCCTTAAGTTTCATTTGAATTATTTTATAATATTATTGTTGGTTAGTGGATTTGGGTGGGATTGTGATACAGAGGGGGAAATTGCTGATTAGTTCTTTCTTTCTGGGTATTTATGTAATTATAATTTAATTTGCTTGGTTTTGGGGAGGGAGGGAGGTGTTGGTTATCTTTTTATTTGAATGTTTAGGGTGGGGTATTTATTGGGGATTTTATTTTCAGTGGGTTAACTTGTGTACAGCAGGTTAAGATATGCCTTAGTCCTAAGGTCCCACAGATCACCTATCTGTTGTTAGTAAAGCTTGACCTCCACCCTTTCATTGACCTATCTTTGTCACCTACGGTGGAGGCTAGTTACATTAGGGTGGTCAGGACCAGGAGGTGCCCTGGATTAAAGCGGGGCCTGGAGAGAGAGAGAGAGAGAGAGAGAGACCAGATGTGTTTGGTTCCCATACTGAGGGTTCCCAATGGACTGAGTCAGCAGGTAGCCATTGGGTTGGCAACCTCCACAAGTTCCATTCAGGTGGTTCTGTGCAATGTCAGATTGATTGGAAATAAGGCCACCATTATTGTGGACTTGATTTCCTTGGTCGATCTGGCTTGCATCACAGGGACCTAGTTGGGGGGTAACACAAGTCCAGTACTGGAAGCATCTATCCAGGATGGATTTTCCGTAGTGCACTGCCCAAAGAGGGAACAGAGCATGGGGGTGTGGTCATCTGTTTTAGATCCAACCTAAACTTCTCCATGCACCCATTGGGCTCCACTTCACCGTTTGAATGCATGCCCGTACATGGGGATACAGGTGCAGGCTGCAGAATCCTCCTCATATACCAGCCTTTGAAGAAAGAGGGGGAATTTCTGCAGGAAGTCACTGAGAAGGTGTTGGAGTCCCCCAGATAATTGATTCTGGGTGACTTCAATGCCTGGATTGATGATGAACATTCGCAGTTTGGTTATGATTTCCTCCAGTTAATATCTTTGCTGGGCCTTGAATAAGCTGTTGCTTCTGTGACTCACAACCACGGTCATGCCTTGAACTTAAGAATTCTTACTGTGGCTTGAGGTCTCTGATCTCAGGATTGATCCGGTCATCTGGTCGGATCATTGCACGGCGAGGTTTTTGTTCGGGCCTCCATCCTCCTGTTAGTCCCTCCCCTGTGGAGATGGTCCACACTACTCTTTTACTGAGTTATCCCCAGAGGGACTGATGGTGGTAAAAGATCTATCTGGTGCAAGTGTTGCATGTGCGAAAGGTATGGGTGAAGCAATTACAGCCTGTAATGAGACTGTTTCCAAGACTCCTATCTGTGTACAAACCATGTCTTCTCACTTGAGGCCCCGTGGTTTGATGGGGCTCTAAAAGAGATGAAGACCACCCCTTACAGAAATAAATGTATTAAATGTTTTCATGCTGCACACATAAAACTACCCAAGTGATATGCGTGCTACAAGTATGATTTAAATGTTAAATTGGAACCGATTGCATGCATATGATATGTGTGCAGCAAGCAAGTATAGAAACCATGATTTTTATGTTAAATTAGGAAAGACTGCATGCATGTGGCATGCTTGCAAAAAAAGCAAGTGGTCACTGATAACTGCACATGTAGAAGTTAAGTGACTTACCCAGGATCACACCTTACACAAGTGGGAGTTGCTGAGATTCAGACCCAGGTTTTCATGCCTCCTGGGTTGCAGTTCAGTGCCTTTAACCGCTAAGCCATACTGTCTGCACACAGATGGCGAACTTGTACTTCAATGCATACTGTATCTGAATACATATGCATGTGTGCGGCATGCTTGTAGCCAGTGTATGCTTTTCAGCTTTTTTCTCTCTCCCTCATATAATTTTCACAGTTGAACTGTAGCACACATACCAATGGAAACACATGTTTTTCCCACCCCAATACACAAACTTACCCACAAAAACACTTAATCACTTCTGTCTGGCTTGTACTCCTAATATTTTCCTCCATAGTTTTGAATGCTTACACTCAAACAGACCTTAAGGTGCAAACACAAATGTAGCAATAACTTGACACACACACACGCACACACACATGCACGCACGCACACACACACACACACCCACCAACCCACATGGCCAGCCCCCCCATGCACACACACTGTAGCTGGTATGGCTATGCTGATACAGACAACCCACCAAGTATAGATATAAGTAAAAAGTCTTGTACTTGAGTACTAGGGAGCCAGAGGCAGGAGTCTTTAAGAGATGATGTCCATAGGTCAGAGTGTTAGGGTGCACCCGTTGAAATGAATGGAGTTATTTTCTATTACTATTTTATACATTATGATGGTGAGTTGGAGAATAATGAAGGCCACTGTTCTACAAACAAAGCTCAAGTTAGCCAAGCAGTGGCCTTCATTAATCTCCAACTCTCCATCAATAATGTATACAATGGTAATTAAAAAATACCCCCATTCATTTCAATGGTGCACACCTGTGCTGTCTCTTTTGATCTTTGTCATAATGTGCCTGAGTGTGGGGATGTGGAGGTCAGCTTCACTGGGAGGGGAGGAATATAAGCCTGACTATAGTGGGGCTCCAATAGTCTGTGCATACCATACTGCTAAACTGTCTATGAATGCAAGGGACAGCAATAGAATGTCTGTAACATCTCTAAAAGGCACAACTTATTTGGTTTGAATGAAATGTGGTATAAAAATCAGGAACATTTAAAATGTATAAGATTCATCTGTATTTACCCTGGAGTAGTGCATCAGATTTGGGCTTAAACCCACCCAGTTACTAACCAATTTTTTCCAGGCTGAAGTTCAGCCCCATCCCCTGCAATAAAAAAGAACTTTGTCCTGATTTTTCTCCCTGACTCCATTCCATTCAATACCCATCCCCTATGGGTCAAGAAGCCACCCAAAGGTGAAGAAACATGAAAAACACATCAATAGTTCAGTCCTTCCTCCTTCCCCAATCCTCCTGTAAAAAAATAATTTATTTTTTCTTGTCCGACCATATTGCCAGAACCTGCACCTTGGCATAGTGTGCCACCAGGCCAGTTTTTAGTTCGTTCCCCCTCTCTCCTTCACCAGAAGCTGGATGCTAGAACTGACCATCACAGGTCCTCAACATGGCCTGCGACCAAGTCACCTCACAATATGAATCCACTCAACCTGGGTTTTCTCCTTCTTGCTTGGTTGCTGCTGTGGCTGCTGCCACACTACACTGATCAAGGCCTATAAAGGCCAGCCACACTGCTGTCACCACTGCTGCTAAGCCTAGACTGCTGCTGTGGGGGGTCTGTGCTGTTTTTTTTGTAAGGCAAGCCTAGTAGAGTAAGTATGTAGCCTAGTCTTGAGCTAGCTTCTAGATCACCCTCTGCCCCTTCAGCCACCAGGGGAGATGGAGATTCAGTAAGAGTAGAACAACAAAAATATGCTGCCACAAAACTGCTATTGAGAGTTCAGTGCTCACTGACTCCTCCAAGCTGTAGTGTTCAGCCTGTCTACTCTGTGGTTGGAAAGACAGTGTCGCACTTGCAAGGCACATTCGCTCTTTCTTGGCTGGAGCTCATCCGCATCACATGTGATTGTGCTGCCGCTAATAGGTGGAGAGAGTGGACAACACAGTATTGACACAGTGAGGTCTAGAGAGTACCTGCAGCGTGAGCACACAAAGGCCAGGAGGGCACTTATTGTGCAAAAGATTAAATCCAAATTTAAAGCCATTACTGACACACCATAAGAACAACCTAGGCACAAATATGGGGGTGGGGCAACTGCACCTCTCTGTCCTACCTAAATGGCACCCCTGCTTAATGATAGAAATTCATTCTCAGGTGCTAATACAATGGTTTCCACTGTTTTCTGAGGTACTGTATCTTCACGTTTCTTGATGTGTCCTGATCATCATGTGGATTAGTGTCCCTCATTGTTCCTCATTTTGAGTGAACATGTCCCTCATTTCAGTGACAAAATATGAGGAATGGTGCATGCTTCCAAGACCCTGTTCAGCACAAAGAGTGCTGAGCATGGCCATAGTACATATGCTCAGTACAAAATCACAAAGGGAAAGTAAGTGAGATAAAACTGTCATGGAGAAACACATTTGTAGCACTAAATATATGTAAGGGATTTACATGGTCCAAAACAAAAAGGACAGGCTTCACAACACAGAGGCCCCTCTTTGTACATCTGGAATGGGGGATGTTGACTGGCTATATCCTAGGCATTTAATGCAGTAAGCAAACAATACTTTACAAATTAATGGTGATTTAATGACAAAAATAAAAAGCCATTAAACAACTTGCAAAAGGATCAGAATTAATGATTTTATCTAATTTTTATGGGAATTCAAATAAAATGTGTTTTAATGACTAATTGCCAGCAGTATAGTATAAGAAATAGAAACTGATGTGTTTTTAGATGATGAGATTTGCACCAGCTGAGCTACTGCACACATAGCAAGCATGCGGAATATGAACTTGATGTGATGTTTAAATGATATTCACACTAGCTTAACTGCTGCACTCATGTCAAGCATGCAGCACGTGAACCAGATGTAATTTTTAGAAGATGTTCACACCATCTTACCTGCTGCGCACATATCAAGCTTGCATCATGCGAACCTGATTTGCTTTTAGACTTGGTTCGCATATGTTCACTTAGTGTATGCAAATCACATGCAAACATTGCACAATTAAGCATGTGGCATGTATTCTGCATGTGCACAGCACACCTATATTTCTGTAAGGGATGGGTCATAGGTTGAAGCTCTGTTGGAGGAGGAGGACTCAGTCTGAGGGGGGACAAACTGACTTTGGGACTTCACTATAGTGAATATCAAAGTGTAATCAACTGTAAGAAGGCAGAGTTCCTGTCCAGGGAACTTGCTTCAGGGAGGAACAGACCGGCTCTGCTTTCTTGAACTGTGGACAGGCTTCTCCATTCTGCCTGTTGACAGCTGAAAAAAAGCATCTTCAGTCACTCAGTGCAAGGAGTTTGCTCTGTTCTTCTCTGACAGGGTGTCCTCTATTAGGGCTGGGATCTCCCCAATGGGGCATGTGAGGCCCTGCACTGGAGAGGCATGTGTGTCTGGATTCACTGCTATTGTCTGGAGTGCGTTTAGGCTGGTTGGAGTTGCTGAAGTTTGCAAGGTGATTTCAAAGCTGCGGACCACATACTGTGAACTGGACCCAGGTCCAATTCATCTCTTAATGAGATGTGTTGAATCCATTGGCCCGGTGTTCATCAAGATTCTGTGGTGTTTGCTTTCAGAGGGGTGTTTTCCGGGTTCCCAAAAAGAGGTGTTGGTGAGACCCCTCCTTAAGAAACCATCTCTCAACCCTGACATCTTGGTAAATGATAGATCTATCTCTAACCTTCCATTTTTCAGTTAGGTTATTTAGAAAGTAGCGGCATCTTGGTAAATGATAGATCTAACTCTAACCTTCCATTTTTCAGTTAGGTTATTTAGAAAGTAGTGGCACTGCAGCTCAAGGCACACCTCATAGCCTATGACATCTATAAGCCCTACCAGTCAGAGTTTAGGTCAAGACATAGCACTGAAACGACTTTAGTAAGAGTGCAAAATGATCTCCTCAGGGTGAGGGATAGAAGGGGGTGATCAGTTCTCATTCTTCTTGATCTCTCCTTGGCATTTGACACTGTGGACCATGTAGTGCTGCTGGATCTCTTTAGGGAGCTCTGTGGACACACCAGTTCCATCATCAACTGGTTTGAGTCCTTTCTCATAGTTGGCATGCAGACGGTGGTGATGGGAAATTTCTTATCCTGCCCAAAGCCCTTGCCTTGTGGAGTTCCCCAGGGCTCAGTCCTGTGACCTGTGTTGTTCACAGTGTACAGTACATGCTTCCCCTGGGTGAGATCATTAGATGGTACAGCTTGGGTTTTCACTGCTATGCAGCTGTCACTCACTGTACATGTCATATGCACCAGGGACAGATGGTGCTGTGGAAGTGCTAAACAAATGTCTGGCCAAGATTCAGGACTGGATGTCCACTAGTGGGCTGAGACTCAATCCTGACAAGATGGAAGTACTAGTGATTGAGTCTGGTCGTCAGTGGGATGTGGATGCTGCTGGGATGGGAACAGGATTACTTTTTGGCCTCACTCATATGGTGGCATCCACCAAGGTGAAAAACCTGGGCATCATCCTCGATGACAGATTGACACTTGAACCCCAGGTGTCATCCATCATAAGGAGTGGTTTTTACCACTTAAGGTGTGTTGCCTGGATCAGAGCCTTCATTCTGCCTGATGACCTGCCCTCACTGGTACTATACATGCATTTGTGACATCTCAGCTCAATTACTGCAATGCTCTGTACCTCGGGGACACTGGAGGGGTTCTCTGACGACTGTAGCTGGTGCAGAATGCAGCAGTCAGGTTACTGATGGGCCTTCCTAGGACTTCTCATATGAACCTGGTTCTGCACAGACTGCACTGGATGTTGGTTAGGTGGAGAATTACCTTCAAGGTGGGTTTGTTCATCTATAAGGCCCCACATGGATCAGGCCCTGGCTACCTGAATGACCTCTTGACTCCTGCCCATCCGGTGAGCTCACTTTGCTGTTCTACAGAGGGCATCCTAGTGGTTCCCAGGGTCTACCCTAAGTTCTCTGGAGACCACTCATTTGAGGTGGGGGGCCCCATATTGTGGAACTCACAACTCACTGCCAAAATCTTTAAGGAAGGCTCCATTAGTAGAGACCTTTAAGTGGGGCCTGAAGACACATCTTTTTAGGAAGACACTTCTAGATAATTTAGAGTTAAATTAATAACCTGCTGCTGGCCTGATGGCACTGAGGGTTGAGGCGCTGGACACCACATCTCATGCCATGCCGGTGACCTGAGTTCAGGACTGAACTTGGGTTGCTGTGGATTGGTTGATGGGGAGAGCGAGGGTCTGGATTGAGCTGCCTACAGGCAGCTGTCCTCCCCTGGGAGGTATCTGGAGTCTCCCGGGCTCTTTTTCGCCAATGAGGGAAGGCTTAGTGGTAGCACCAAATGCAATGAGAGACCCATCTATAAGCCAGTTGGGGGAAAGGGACATTTCCAGATTCATGGGGTGCATGCTCGCTTCCACGGGCACGCACTTCTGTGTTCTGGGGTCCCAGGTTAGGTGGGGAGAAGAAAAAGGTAAAAACAAAATACCCGTGTCTCCCCATTGCTGAGCAAGGTCGGAGGAGGCAACGGGGAGCAAAAAGTAATATAACAAAAAAAAATATATAGCAACCTGCTGAAATATCTTATTTAAATTGGATTGTTAACCGTTTTTATCTTATTATTGTATTTTTTTATTGTTTTGTATGTTTCCTACCCACTTGTACAGAGCTCAGAGCCTCAGGGATGGGGTGCTCAATTAAATAAACATTTACTTACTTAATAAAAAATGTTTAAACAGGAAAAAGTGATATTATCTTTTTAGGGAAAAATAAAGAAAAAATGTTGTACCAGACCCTATACCCAAACATGGTTCTCACTTCTGGCTTGTTCTGTTTATGCAATCCAAGGCATATTCCATCACCAGTTCTTCATTAGATTATCAGGGAATAGTGTGGGTTCAGAGAGAAAAATACTTCTTAGTTCATGTTCAACTTTTCTAAATAAATCCAGCAAGCTACACATGTTTTGCTGCAGTAAAAACTGACAACTGGCTATTCAAAACTGCCATTTAAAACAGCAAAGAGAACAATTAAAGAATTAGTGTGCCACTTCCTGTATCCTCCACTATACTGACCAAGGAATAAAATATCATAATTTACAGTATAAAGAGTGGCTCCCCAAGGCAGTAGCCATCAAGACCTCAAAACCTGAAAAATATGATCAGGTAAAAAACAAGTATTCCATTGTTTCTGTCAGTTGGTTACAGTCTGATGTATTTCAATAATGGTCAGATAAACACTTATGTTTGTGATTGTCTTTTATATTGTGAGTGACAACACAACCATAATATGTCCCACATCTTGGTTGGAACCTTAACATCAGTGAGTTGCTGGATTAAAACTGGGACCATATTCAGTGGGCTTCTGTCAAACACTGGGCTTACTGAGAAATGAGCATCCAAAATGCAAGAATATAGGTCCTTACAAGAAACCCTATGTATAGAAACAGAAACCTAGAATTTGTCAGCAGATAAGGATCACTTGACCCATCCAGTCTGCCCATTTTTCCCTGCCTATACTTTCACTGCAACCCTACCTGATCTCCCGCTACTTCCCCAGCACCACTTCCCGACTAAGATTCCCTTGTGCTTATCCATGCATACTTAAAGCCCACCGCTGTTTTCGTCTCCACTGGAAGACCATTCCAGGCATCCACCACTCTTTCAGTGAAGAAGTACTTTCTCACATTCCTCCTAATTTTACCAACTTCCAGCTTTATTGTTTGTCCCGTTTCTCTCATACGCCTTCTCCTATGAAATAATACTCTCCTCCTGTACCTTGTCCAACCCTGTGAGGTATTAATAGGTCTCTGTAATATCCTCCCTCTCCCTCCTCTCTTCCAGGGTGTACATATTGTGTTCCCTAAGTCTCTCCCAATAGGGATTCTGATACAGCTCCTACACAATTTTAGTTGCCCTTGGTGGACAGCATCCACCCTCTCTATGTCCTTCTTGATCAATACAGTGGTAACATCACCCACATCCTTTTGCTAGTAATAGCCCTCCCTCTGCACCCCAGCATTCCACTGGCCCTGCCTGCTGCCTTGTTGCATTGCCTCGCCACCATGAGGTAATCAGATATGATTACTTCTAGATTTTTTTCCTGTTTGCTGACTGTCAATACCTCTTCCCCCATATTATACTCTGTCTGTTTTTTTGTGCCCTAGGTGCATAATTTTGCACTTTTTTTTGCATTGGAATGGAGTTGACATACCATTGAGCACTCCTCATGTTTTCTCAGGTCTTTACACATTCTCTCCACCCCCTCTGGGGTGTCCACCCTATTGGACAGCCTAGTAAATGTTTGCATCCTTGGTGTACTGGAGGAATGGGAGGGACTGAATTTGTTGGATTTTGTTTCTTCCCTTCCACAATCCACCCTCAGATTTCAATAGGAGGGAGCCTTACATCATGCCTACCAAATAAATCTCCAGCAATGCCCAGCCCAGGAGGGGACACCTCAGAAATTATCTTAGTTACTGATGGCCCTACAATTAAATAGCAGATTTTGCTAGCTGCAAAGCAGAGGGGCCAAGTACAGCTTACAGACAGCACTGGAATTTCCTAGTTTTCTGGCCTCTCCTTTGCCACTCACCAATGCAGGAAGTCCTTCAATGCTGTCTGCTCCAAACTGCGACAGTTGGGAATCTTACAAGCATTAGTTTACCCTGTGATCTCTACCATATGCCAGTAAAACTTACCTTTTCAGTGATTCTACAGAGGCCAGAAAGAGACTTACTAAAGTTAAAACTGATTTTGAGAGCCGACCTGGTATGGAGGAACCTGAGGCTGAGGGGGACTGATAATGGGGGCTCTTTGTAGCTACCACTAAAAGCCATGATTTGAACTGATTTGCAAACTGTTTTAGGCTGTCACAAATATTATTACACCATTACTAGCTGACAGGTGGGGGACTGTTTTGGAGTGGTATTTTCCTAAACTGAAATGTCAGGTTGCATTATGCTTTTTGCTGTGTTGTTTGGCAGTGTCTGAGAGTGGCTGATGTCTATTGGCAACATGAAGATAGCTGCCATGTTTTCATTGCATTTCTGGGGCATAGTACTCACCCCTCCAGCTCAACCCTGCACACAGTTTGAGTTCACTTCAGGTCAATCACTAGCCTGCAGTATACTGTTTTGATGCCAGCAGTTCTAGTTTACAGGTAGTTACCTGTGATCTTCGCTATTCTACATTTGTTGTGAAGTTACACCTTTCTTAGAGTTTGCAATTTCATCTTTCTTTTTATTTTTTCCAAAATATTTTATTGAAAAAAGGATGCCACGACAATGGTTACACATGTGTACATATGGATATAGAGAAGTCACAGTTCTAGATTACTATACACAAAAGCTTTACAGTCAGGAAGAAAGGGGTTGGATGTTCTTTCCCCGGGGTTACAAGGGTCAGCTCTCAAGAGTAGCTCTGAGGGGATGAGAGAGGGCTGATAGCCCAATACATCTGTCATGAGTTGGTGAACATTATGCCAAAAAGAGGCAACCTTGGGACAATCTAGTGCTAAATGTATGAAGTCACCGGGACTACCAAGACATTTGGGGCATGAGCTAGGTTTTTGTGGATCCATTGTATGAAGCCTAGAAAGTGTTACATAAGCTCTATACAAGAAATTTAATTGAACTTGTCTAAGCTTGTTACTGTTGGAGCAGAGCATAAAGTGCCTGTAAGCCTATTTCCAAAACTGAGCATCACAAGGGACATTTAGCTCTAGACTACAAGCACCCTGCACTTTACTCAGAGGATCACTGTCTGAGCCCTGGATGATTTGATAATAAGTAGTTAAGAGTTTTTTTTGTTGGGCTGAGGCCTGTGCATCCCTTCTGCCAGTGGGGAAGCCAGAGCCCAACCACAAGAGTCTAGAGCCCCCCCCAAGCTACTTTTAAGCATAAGGTATATAAAGAAATCACTACGGGGCAAGCCTCATTTATTACAGAGGTATGTAAAACGTAATATTGTTTCCCCTTCATATTGGTGCTGCACTGAGGTCTGCCCTTTATGCCATCAATGTAGGAGCCTCTGCAGTAATGATACTGTGCAGGTGCATTTGAGCTTCATAGCAGAGACCAAGTCAGTGAAAGGGGAAGGCACAAGGGTATGTTTTATATACTGTAGATGTGGTTAGAGATGCAGCAAATTTAAGATTCGCTGTCAAAGTGCTCTCGAAGTGGGCATTTCGCGTTGCCACTCCGCTACATGGAGTAGGCAATGCTAAGTGATTACTTCACATTGTCATTACCACTTCGTGTTGGGCTGAATGACAATGCAAAGTAAGACGAAGTCACTGTTTTAAATGGACTTCGCATTCCTCATTATGATTCTAAGTGACCCACTTGGTGTTTCAGATTTGGCAGCCCCCCACACATCACATGACTTACAGTACTGTAAGTCACATGCTCTTTAGCTAGGCAGGAAGAAAGTGAGTCATACAAGCAGACACTTTTACCTTCTCCTGTGCAGACGGAGAGAGAGTAGTGTGTTTTGTGACTGCTGATACTTTCAGATCAGAGCGAGGAGGAGATTTAAACTTTGATTTAGACCCAACAGCTTTTTTTGTCTTTTCTGTACTCTATTTTACTTAATTTGGTCTTTCTGTAAATTTTATTTTTCTTACCTTTATGATTAGTTAGTTGTTTGTCTGTGTCTGTGTGACTGTGTGTGTGGTGTGACAGTGTGAGCAGTGATTGGTCGGACTGAGGGAGCTTAGTAGGAGAGATGGACCAGGGTGAGGGAATATCTGGGATGGGGCAGCTCTGGGAAAGCGTGGTAGTGATCAGCATCATACCACATGCATGCATGGAGGCCCCCCCCCCGAAGCAGGACCAGCACCGCCTCCTATCCTGACTCTGAGGCAGTTAAACCACCACCACCACCACCACCAAGTCCAGCACCAGGTCATCTGGAGCAGGATGCGCCTGTTCCCCCAGGACCAGGTGTGGATCCCATCCCTGTTCAGCACCATGACCAGCAGGCTTACAATACATCCAAGTAACTATTAAAAAAAATTTATGTTGTGATTCATGATGTGATTGTAAATCGTGATTTGTGACTGCATTTGTGACCATGATGATAAAGAAACGTGAATGCCTAAGGCTGTACTTCCCCAGGCCCTCATGAGCTGTAGCTTGAAACTCCCAGACTTAAAAACATGTATCAGTGAGTACAATGGTGGGGTGGTAAAGCCTGGAGAGACACTACAAAACAGGCTTACAATACATCCAAGTAACTAGAAAAAAATGAATGTTGTGATTCATAACGTGAATGATCGTGAATTGTGATTTGTGACTGCATTTGTGACCGTGATGATGAAGAAACGTGAATGCTCACCACCTACGGCTGTACTTTTCTGATGAGCAGTAGCTTAAAACTCCCAGACTTAAAAACACGTATCAATGAGTACAATGGTGGGGTGGTGAAGCCTGGAGAGATAATACAAAACAGGCTTACAATACATCCAAGTAACTATAAAAAAAATGAATGTGATTCATAACGTGAATGATCATGAATCATGATTTGTGACTGCATTTGTGACTGTGATGATGAAAAATGTGATTTGTGTCACCAGTGACTCATGATGATGGTCCTGCCTTAAAAACACATATTAATGAGTACAATGTTCATGCAGAATTAAGCACCACACCTGTCCAGTACTCTGAAGGGAAGCCAAAGAAAGAACTGTGATTTAAGTTACATATGGAGATTGGGCCCTAAAGAGATGCAAATGCACAGACAGATTAAGATTACGCTGTACGCTGAAGAGATGCAGACACAAAGGCACAACACCTAACCAGTGCTCACCATCAGAAATTCAAATCTGAAAAGAATACCTTTACCGGTTGGGGCGGCTGGAGGCAGTGCACTGTACTGCTGCAGTAACAGTCACTAGTACTAGTACTAGTACCAGTAAAGATACCACAAAGAAGTACAAAATCACACAGCTGCAGTGGATAGCAGCTTCACATTGCTGAAATTATTATGTGGCACAATAAAAGGTGTCTGATTTGATGACACGTGTCACACACATACTCACACACACACTAAGTAATGCATAGCAAATTGAAAACTTCAGTAGTATAACCACATATTTTAAACAAACTAAAATTATGCACTGCTGCACCACAACAATCAGCAAAAAAATGGTAAGAAATATTGAAAATATTACCGTGTGTACATTAACACAGTTAAACAAGAAAAATATCACCAAAACAGAAAGCACTCTTTTTCTCCAGGTTAATCGACCTACACCACAGATACACCCTTCCCCCAAAGCACACTTCCACTGTCTCTCAGTACACAGATTGAATGTTGTACATTAACATTCAAAATCCATACAGAAACAATAAACGCTTGATGATCTGAGCACAGGAGGGTTTCCTATAATCAATAAACTAAAGTTTCAGCAAAAAAAAATGACTCGAAAAGGCTTTTTTAACAGCTTTTTGAAGGTTTGAATTGCAGAGAGCTCTCAGAGCAGATTGTTTCCTACAGCTTCCTACACACACTACCCAAAACCGAGGCTGTGCAGAACAATCTAGAGCCCATGTGACCTGAAATCCCATGAAACACTGCAAAACTCACCTTTGGAGCTTAAAAACAAGGCAAAATAAGGAAGAGTACATTGTTTTCAATGTACTTCGCCTTAATAATTGGTGAAGTAGTAGTTTGGGAAGGTGGGGTAATGCAAAGTCATTGTTTTCAATGGACTTCACATTACCCATTTGTAACGCAAAGTACTCTGCTTCGCATTGCGGAGCACTCCATGAATTTGTCTTCACTACGTGGATCACTTCATGG
Source organism: Neoceratodus forsteri (assembly GCA_016271365.2). Classification (NCBI taxonomy): domain Eukaryota; kingdom Metazoa; phylum Chordata; order Ceratodontiformes; family Ceratodontidae; genus Neoceratodus; species Neoceratodus forsteri. Next base: position 1,077,353,245 of record CM028129.1, on the reverse strand, counting down.
AGCGAATTGGGGCCACTTCGCCCACCACTAGGTTTGGACCTCCTTCCATGCTTTCAAGGTGGCAACTGCAAAGGGGTCGGTCACCTACACAATACTAGCTGGCCACAGGGTTTCAGCCAACAGTCCTTCCCTCATGGAGCTAGCCATCATTTCTTCTTCCATTGACATCCAACTGGGCACTACTCCATCACTCCCGACAGGTGAGTATGCCAGTTGAGAAGTTAGGAAATTTCAACAGAAATTCAGGAGACCCAGGCCATCTACCTTCTGGGGCAATTGTAAGATGTCTCTACCTATTTTTGCAGACTTATCCCTCCAAAGGAACCTATGCAGGATTGCACAAATATGCTTAAAATGAGACTTAGGCACTGTTATAGGTAGTGATTGGTAGAGATACAAGCATCTGGGCAAAATTGACATTTTCACTACCCCCACCTGCCCAATTAAAGACAAGGGAAGGCCCAGCCATCTATCACAGTCCTCTGCAATTTTTTGAGTTAAGGGTTTGTAGTTAAGGACATATAATGAGCTGATCCTGCCCAAAATCTGTATACCCAGATATTTTATTTTGGAGACTAACTGAAGTCTGCTCAAACTGGTTATTAAAGCAGATCTCTTGAGTTTCCTTATTTGGAGGAGCTCACTTTTCATCCAATTTACCTTGTGTCCCGAGAGCCTCCCATATTACCCCATCAGTGGATGCACCATGGGTAGATCCCTAGAGGGCTATTGTACAGGAGCAAGTTATCAGCATACAATGCCATTTTTTGCTCACCATTCCTCCTCCTCCTCCTCTGTACATTAATACCACTGTGTGTCCTAATTGCTGAGGTTAAAAGTTCAAGGGAGAGCACATGCAAAAGGGGAGAAAGTGGACAACCTTGCCTTGCTCCCCACCCTAGGTCAAAGGAGGAAGTGATCTGGCCATTTACCTAAATCTGGGCTTTTGGGAAAGTTTAGAGAGTTTTAACCCAAGATTGAAAGGAGGGCCAATGCCCACCCTCTTGATCATTTCAAAGAGATACCCCCACTCCACATGGTCAAATGCCTTTTCTGCATCTACTGCCAATACTGCTGCCCCATGTTTTTGAGGATTTGCACCCATTTATGAATTACGTTCAAGGTTCTGTGGATGTTATGTTTGCCCTGCCGCTCCTTGACAAAATCTGTTTGGTCAGGATGAATGAGATCAGACAGCATAGTTTCGAGTCTGAAAGCCAGGGTCTTAGCAAGGATCTTGCAATCCACTGTCAGTAGTGATATTGACCTATAGGACATGCACCAGGTCGGGTCTTTGCCAGGCTTTGGAAGCACAGTGATAACAGCAGACCATGTGGGGGGGGGGGCAACTCACCCACCACCAGACTCTCCCCTATCATGTCAAAAATGGGGTCCAGAACAGAATCATGAAATATTTTACGAAAATCTATAGGGAGCCCATCTGGGACTGGAACCTTGCCACTCTTAAGTGATATAATGGCTGCACTTATCTTGGTTTTGGTAATGGAGGAGTCTAGTATACCAGCCTTTTCCTCACTCAAAGTTTCAAGTGGGGCTTTGCAAAGAAAAGGTCTAATTCTGGTGGGGAAGGGCTCCACTTCAGAGATGTAGAGGCCCTTGTAAAAATCCCCCAAAGCTTCACCAATAGCTAAGGAATCCTGAACTAGTTGACCTAAGGAATCATGGAGCAGCCCAATTAGTTTTTCTCCCTTCTGCCTGCGTAACTACCAAGAGAAGTATTGTCTCCCCCATCACCTTCAAAATTGGCTCTGGATTGTGTTAACAGAATGGCTCTCTCTCAACCTTGGCACTGCTCAATGTATTGAAGAGCCATTTTAATTTCTGGGTCACCTTATAGAGAGACTGCATGGGCTTTGATTTGTGGGCATTTTTGCAGGCCTCAATTTTAGTCCTAAGTTTTTTTTGTCTCTTCCTCTGCCAGTTTTACACTATGCATGCAGAAGGCAATAGATTGCCCTCTAATGAAGGCCTTTATGACCTCCCATCTAATATGATGGGATGGTCCCCCTTCCTATTAAAACTTAGGAATTATTCTATACTGCCATTCATCGCATCAATATGCTTCTGATCTTTTAGAAGTAATGGGTCTAACCTCCAGTGCCGAACCACTGGTGGGGAATCAGAGGGAAACATTTCTAAAGATAGCGAGGCATAGTCTGATAGTAGGATCGGCGAGTAACTAGCTGTATTAACCACAGGCAAGAATGTCTAGCTAAGCAGTAGTCTGTCCAATCTGGCATAAGACTGGCAGGCATGTGAATAAAAGCTGTAGTCTCTCCTCATGGGGTTCAGAAGTCTCCAAATGTCCACCAGCCCAAATTCCCTCTCCGGCTCTCCCAGAACATGAGCATTCCTGGATAAGGGGCTGGGGTGACATTCAAGTGTTCCAAGACAGTGTCGTACACACAATTGGAGTCCACCCCGAGGATCCAGGGGCCTGGCCATCTAGCCATTTCCAGAGCTAGCTTTTGAAAAAAGCTGGGATCCTCCACGTCAGATGCATATATCGACCCAAGTGACAGGATCCCCACTCAGAACACCTCAGTCCTTACTAAAACATACCTCCAAGCTGGGTCCACCGTACTGTCCAACACCTTAACTTGTGTCCCTCTGGAGAGCCAAATGGTGACCCCCCCAGCTTTGATCAAAAATGTAGATGCAACCCAGGTTCCTCCAGGGTAGAGCCTGTCTTAATGGCCTCCCCCCTGACATGTGGATCTCCTGTAGGAGTATTGCCTGACATTTTGATTTCTTGACCTCAGACTGGAATCTTTTCCTCTTAATCACTGACTTTAGGCCATTTATATTCCAGGTTGCTACCTTGAATGAGTTAGCCATAATCAGTTTGGATAATCAGGCCCATTATGATTGGCATAGCAAGGTAAAACACATACATGCAGTTGCTCTCACAGTTCTTCAAACTAGGCGAGTACTGCAACATTTCTCCAAATGAGAAGTGAACACCATATTGCAACATCAAACTTTTTTCCCCCATGCCCCAACAGCCCACCCAAACATCTCCCCTACTATGTTCAAGAGGGCCAGATTTCCCACCACCCAGCAGGTTTGCACAGTGTAGAAGACACCCTCTATGCGGTGAGCCCCATGACCCCACCACACCCCTAAACTTCCTCCCTTCCACTCTCCATTTGAAAGAAACATATAAACATCAACAGCCCCCCCCGCCACAAATAACAAACCATTTTTAATATTCCAACCTTCCCCTCTTATCAGGCCTATTTGTGCCTGATTTTGAATCCCCTGCAAACAGTTGGTGAACATTAAAACAGATATTTTGAACTGGAACATTCCTTCTGCTAAAGGGCACTCTCTGGACTTTTCAAACCTTCTTAGGTCCCTTACAACAACAGTGCAGCTCAATAAGTCAATAAGCTGATTAGGTAATAACAATAATTAAAAAAGGAAAATAAAAGAGTGCCAGTGTATAACCAGAAAGCACATGACTAAAGCTAAGGCTGTCAACTCAAAGAACATCTTTGGGTAGTATAGTAAATATAACAGCAGCCCATCAGGGCTAACCCACAATTTAGCAGTGATAAATGGTTGTCCAAGCAAAAAAGAACAGCCCCACAACTATGAGGAACTCCCCCCACATTGGTAGAAGAACTGGGTGGCGAAGAACAAATTTACACTGCTATTGCTTCCAGGACTAAGAGTAACTTAGAGCTGAGTCAGCTCCCATCCCTATCTTTACCTATGTCCCCAGACATGGTCAGGGATGAGAAGAAAGGGTAGGCACCATCCATCCCCGTAAAGTATTTCTGTCCATCTCAGGGCACTGCCACCGAGCAGAAAGTAACTGGTTGGGGTCTTTCATAAATTTGGGACTTCTATAAATGATGAGTGAGATTGTTTTGTCCAAGCCGTAGTGCCCCACAAAGCAATGTACTCATTGCAGCGTAGGCCCCACCAACCCATATAGGACGCAGCCAATGTAGGCAGAACCCATGTGGCTAAAAGGAAGAAAAAAAATTCAGCTACCGCACAGGGAGAGCGAACCAATCCCCCCACCACGGCCCCGGGCAAACTCAATGAAACAGAATAGATTGAAATAGTACTTAGCTGTTTCCTTCATTTCCTGAATTATTTGGAGATCTGCCAGGTTGTCTTCTGAGCTCCTCCTCAACCCAGTGGCTGGCGGCTTTGGGGCATGAGAAAAAGTTTGGTGCGCTGCCCGGTCTATCAACTCACAGTTTCACACGGTACATAAAAGCAAATGCCCATTCCGTTGAGTAGAGCTTGGATTTTATCTCATTGAATTGTTGCCTTTTTACCTGCAGTTCTCTGCTGTAATCCTGAAAGATGAAAACATTTTGGTTGTTGAGAGAGATGGGCCCCTCAGCTTTAGCCCTTTTAAGGATGGCCTCCTTGTCAGTATATCTTAATTATTTTATGAGACAATGACGTGGTCTTTCAACTGGTTTAGGAGCTGGACCAACCCTGTGTGCTCTTTCCACCTCGCAGTGCAGCAATTTCTGGGGTAAGTTTGGATGCTCCACCAACCAGCTATGCAGGTCTTTCACCAGCTCCTTCCCTTCTCCACCCTTTGGCAACCCCACTATTCACAAGTTTGAGCTCCATAATCTGTTTTCCTGGTCATCTACCCATGCTGCCAACTCTTCCATTAACTTCTGTAGGCTGCTCTTCTCATTCATGATCACCGATAAGGAGTCTTCCAGCTCCCCCATTCGATGCTGCAGAATGGATATCTGCGACAAGTACTCAGCTAAAATCTCTGAGAGGCCAGAGACCACACTCTAAAGGTGAGAAATATGGGCTGTTATATTTGTAAATCCAGCCTTCATCTCATGCTGGATCTGTGCCAGAGTTGCTGGGACTGTAGCTAGGGATCTCTCTGGGTCCGACATGCTGCTTGGTTCCGTGGTAGGTTCTGAGGCCTTGCAGCATGCCTCCGGACCCCCTGTGAGAATCTTTAGGATGCTCTTCTGACTCAAAGTGCAATTTAATTTGCTTATTTTTTTTGTCTGCTCACTGCCATTAGCCTTGTACTCTCACTTGCTGCCAAAGATACCTTAATCAGACGTTGGATGACCTCAGAAAAATGCCTTAGATTAGAGTGCCATGAGGAGCTATGCCTGACTGCATCCACCATGTTACTGTGCTGGCCACACACCCACAACTTTATCTTTTTTAATATAGCAGGATTTAGCTCCTGTATGTTTAAAATGGTCATATGTTCTTGTACTGCTCTTTATTTACATTGCAGCAAGGAATAGTAATGAGAGATGTTTAAATTACATTTTTTTACTCTATCATCATATGGTCTTATGAATGATCTGTATGACCATTTCAAGAGTATAGTGCTCAAGGACTTTTCATAGCTAAACTTTTATTGCCTGTAGTCCATGGTCATGGCACAGATGACCATTTAGCACCATTACTGGATACAAATGTACAGTATATTATAAATTGCTCTTTTGGGGTTACCACCCTATGTAGTAACAGAGGGTGATAGGTTTTCAACTCCTGTGTATAAGACTTTTGAAAACCTACTTTCTATGTCTTGGAACCTAGAATATACATATTGGCTATGTATCAATGACACACTCAATAAAAATAATGTTCTTGTCTGGGAAATAAAATACAGGACCTTGTGGCCATTATGGCAGAGGTTGATCTGGACATTGCCACCATTACCAAGTCTTGATGCAATGAGCACCATGACTGGGATGTAGCCATACCAAAATATTTTCAGTTCAGGAAGGACAGGGAAGGTAAGAAAGAGGAAAGAGTAACTCTTTACATAAGGGATCCATAAAAGCAACTGAGGCACAGGGAATATAAGGAGTGGTGGTGGTAATGTGGGTCACCTTAGTGACATGGCATGGCACCGCTATTCACACTGCCATGATCTGCAGTCCTCCACCATGGGGGGGGGGTGGATAAGGTACTGGTGGAACCAAACCAAAAGATGGCAACCAAGGGGGAGGTGCTGCTTATGGGGACTTTAATCTGACAGATGTGGATTGGGGCATCCCAGCTGCAACTTCAACTAGGAGCAGGGACATTCTGGACTTAAAGCAAGGGGCATACATCAGACAACTAGTAAGAATGCCCATCCATGAGGGAGCATTATTGGACCTTGTACTCACCACTGGGGACAGTATTGCGGACGTCATGGTGGGTGTCCACCTGGGGACCAGTGATCATCATATGGTGGGGTTCAGTAAAAGTACTGAGCCAGAATAAAACCACACAAAGACAAGGGTCCTGGACTTCAGGAGGGACAACTTTACAAAGATGGGGGGGGGCTCAGGGATGCCCAGGTAGGGAAGGAGGACATGGGTGGACTGGAGTAACAGAGGGCAAAACTAAAAAGGACCATAGAGAAGGAAATAACCCTTTGCATCAGGCAAGTAAGCAAAACCAAGAAGAAAAAGTGATTGCTAAGTTTCTCAAAAGAGGTGGCTGGGAAGGTAAGGGCAAAAAACATAGTATTCAGGAGGTATAAGGAGACACAGAGGGAGGAGGATAGGGAGGTGAACAATGATAAGCAGAGGAGGCAGGAAAAACAGTCAGGAGTGCAAAGGTGCAAACAGAGAAGAAAATAACCCAGGCCATAAAGAAAGGGGACAAGACATTTTTCAGGTATGTAGGTGAAATGAGAAAGACCAGGGGAGGGATTGTAAGGCTAAGGAGGGAAAGGGGGAGTGTGAGGAGAGGGGACCAGGCAAAAGTAGAAATCCTGAACAAATATTTTTGTTCAGTGTTCACGGAGGACTGGGAAGGTGAGGGGCCACAGATAAGTGACAGAAGCATCAAAAAAAGGGAGGTGGACACAAGTCCATTTACAGAGAAGAGAGTGCTGAAGGAACTCACAGATCAGAAAGTGGACAAGGCAATGGGGCCAGACAGTATATATCCAAGGAAATTGAAGGAACTCAGAGAGGTGCTGGCTGCACCTCTGACAGTCCTATTCAACCACTCACTGGAAATGAGAGTGGTTCTGGAGGACTGGAAGAGAGCTGATGTAGTCACACTTCTCAAAAGTGGTAGCTGGGAGGAAGTTGGCAATTACAAGCCAGTCAGCTTGACTTCAGTGGTGGGGAAAAATAGAATCACTGCTGAAGTAAAGGACTGTGCAATATCTTATAGCCAGTGCTTTACATTTTCTAAGGCAGCATGGATTCACTGAGGAGCGGTCATGTCAAACAAATCTGATAGATTTCTTTGACTGGGTGACTAGGGAAGTGGATCATGGTGAAGCGATGGATGTGGCCTATCTAAATTTCCATAAGATCTTTGACACCATTCCACATAGGAGACTAGTAAAAAAGCTGGGAAGCCTGGGGGTGGCTCCAAGAGTGGTAAACTGGGTAAGGAATTGGTTCAGGAATAGGTGAGAGAGGGTGGTGGTACAAGGAGTTCACTCCGAGGAAGGAATGGTGATCAGCACGGTGCCACAATTATCAGTACTGGGACCCGTCCTCTTTAATGCCTTTGTTAGTGACATTGCATGGGGGCTAGAAGGGGAGGTATACCTTTTTGCAGATAACACTAAAATCTTTAATAGGCTAGACACTCCGGGGGAGGAAAAGTGAATGGAGATCTTAGAAAGCTTGAAAAGTGGTTAAGAGTGTGGCAACTAAGTTTCAATAAGAAGTGCAAAATCATGCATTTGGGGTACAAAAACCCAGTGGCAGAGTGCAAGATGGGAGGAATGGTACTGGTGACCACCAAACAGGAAAGAGACCTGAGGGCAATCATATTTGGTGCCTAAAGGTGGCCAAACAGTGTTACAAGGCAATGAGAAGTGCCAGTGGAATGATAGGGTGTATATGGAGGGGTATCACCAGCCGAAAGAGGGAGGTGGTGATACTGCTGTATAAATCATTGTTGACACCACATCTAGAGTACTGTGTCCAGTTCTGGAGCCCACATCCTGGAAGGACATAGACAGAGTAGATGCGGTCCAGAACAGGCCAACTAAAATGGTGTTGGGTCTGCACCAGAGACCATATGAGGAGAGACTAAAAGACCCTACTATGTACACCCTGGAAGAATGGAGAGAAAGAGGTGATATGATAGAGATTTTCAAATACCTCACAGGAATAAATAAGGTACAAAAAGGAAAGCATTTTGCAGAAAATAAGATGCTCAAGGACAAGGGGGCATGCTATGAAGCTGGAGGGGGTGGACTCAGGGGAAAGGTGAGGAAGTACTTCTTCACAGAAAGAGCAGTGGATACCTGAAACAGCCCCCTAGAGGAGGTGGTGGGGGCAAAAAACTGTAATGGAATTCAAAAATGCATGGTCTAGGCATAAGGGAACCACAGTGGTTAGAAAAAAGGAGGGCCAAGCCAGAGATCAAGAAGGGTCTGTGATGATACAGTAGGTATTGAAAATGGGTAGACTAGGTGGACAAGTGGCCCTCATCTGCCATCAGTTTCTATGTTTCTAGTTTGCATTCCCCATCTCACTTATGTGTACCTAATAAAGGTCTTGTCTCCTTTACTTACCCCTTAAGATAGCCTTTCTTCAGTTTGTGCCTTTTGCTCCTCACTGCTTTCCATGCTTCCCTCTGTTTCTTCTGGTATACTTCTCTCCCCTGGTACACCTCCCTCTCTTCTTCCCTCTATGTCCCTTTGTACCTCCTGAAAGCAACCCTTTTAGCATTACGTTTTTCAACCACCTCCCTTGAGAACCATAGCATTTTCTTTTTCCTCCTGCTTTTTGCTCACTTCTTGTGTGCAGAGGTTTGTTGCATTCACTATGCCAACCTTTAACTTGGTTCACTGTTCCTCCACCTCACCAAGGCCATTGCCCCACCCAGTCATCTCTGAGGCATTCACACATTTTTTTTTAATCTTCCCTCCTGAATCCCAGGACCCCCATCCTTGTGTGGTTTGTTTATGCTGCCATCTGCATGTTGAACCACACTGGAGATTGGTCATTGGTCTTCAGGTGGCCTTCCACTTTGAAGTCTGGAACACTGTCCCTATTTGTGAACATCTGGTTCAGTATTGCCCTATTGTAAGTGGGCTCCCTGAGAAGTTGCCTGAGAAGCATCACCTCCAAGAAATTTAGGATGTCCCAGTTTCTAGCTGAGGCCAAGGGTGGGAGGTTCCAATCTACATACAGGAAATTGAAGCCCCTCACCAGCAGCACCTTCCCTTTTCATGTCATTGCCCTGATAGCTTACCCAAGTTCCTTGTCCAGTTGCTCTGCCTGCATTGGAGATCTGTACATCATTGCAGTATGAACAGTGGCTCAGACTTCTGTCTTAGGCTTCCCGATGGCACCAGCAGCCCTTCCTTTCCCCCCTCCTTCCTTTGGTTTTCATCACTTTGATACCCTCCCTTACATACAGCACCACCATTCCTTCCTTCCTCCCCACCCTATCATTGTTGAACCGAGTATAACTTCACAATGGGGGTGCTAAAGAAATATTCCACTGTAGACAACATGCCAATTCCACTTTTTTATTTATTTTTTTTTCAATATAGTGTGGTGTTCAAACTCAACATTTCACCCTTATTTAATGGGCTTCTTCAAGAAACATACCTTTTATTTCATTTGGACTAAAATGTCCATGGTAATATTTGTGAATATTGGACAATCAGTTTTACTCTTGGCTGCACGTAAGTTAATAATCAATTTTTTTTCTGAAAATATATTTTTGCATTTAATGCTGTTCACATGTTTCATTATGCCATGAGGATTATTTTTACAGCCTGGCACAATGTGCATGAATGACATTAAATGCTAAAGAAATCTCTTCTGAAAAAAGTATTTTATTAACTTATGTGCAGCCAGGAACAAGACTAATGTTCAAATATTCACAAATATAACCACAGGCATTTTAGCTCAAGTGAAATAGGGCATGTATCTCCTGAAGAAACCCATTAAGTAAAATGAAAACTTTGAGTGGATCACCTGCGCTATCTTGAAAAAAATGTAAAAAGTGGAATTGACACATTTTCTGCAGTGGAATATTTCTTTAGCACCCCCCACCCCCCATTAAGACATTTTTCAACTGGCATCCGAGGTGGATGGTCATGAATTTCAAGGACTTATTTTGTTTTCTGGTGGCATCACCTAATGTTTTAGGAATTTGTTTAGTCTGAATGGAGTATAGACTGGTGTGGTCATGACTCAGGTGTTGTCTGTCCACCATGATTCAACAGTGGCCACAATACCCAGATGTGCTTCCACCATGATGGCCTTTAGGCCTGGAATTTTATTTGCACGCATAGCCTTCCACACCTTGTTCCCACACTGCCTGAAACCCTCTTCTTTCCCTTATGCCTTGCCTCCTTTGCACTTTTCTTTCTGCAGCTCTTATTCCCATTCCCCTTTACTACACTGTTACTATCTTTGTCCTTCCTCCTGGGAGATTCTCCTCTTCCTTGGTCCTCCCTTCTTACTGCTTTAGACTGGGGCAGCAGTTTATGCCTCCCTATTTCATCTGCTACACTGAGCAAATACAGCAAGTGTTAACATTTCAATGACTCTGATGGAAATCGAAATAGACATTCTTAACAAGGGTTTGAAGTTCATTCCAACTCATACTTTTGATCATTTTCCACCTATATAGACTTGCATCAGTTTGTGCAGACTTTGAATCTTAAGTGCATCTGTAAGTTCCCTTTGGGAAGTGGGGGTGCTGGGGTTAAAAAAAAGAACCTAGGACTAATTTTGTTAATATGAACAATCTGGAATGTAAGACCTTGGAAAACTTGTCTAATGACCCTTTGATTAAAAGCAAGGAAGCTGATAAGGGCGGTTGGGAATGTTCTGATGGATACTGAGAAATATGTAGCAGAAGTCAAGCAACAATTGGCCAGTAAAAAGCATCATCGTCATTTGCTCTTGGATCCCACAATGGCTTATAAAACCATTATTGATGACTACTTGTACATAGCAAATCAGGAGGTGTATACTGTAGAATAGGAAAAGAATGTGTCAATTATATTTAGCGCTAGCCACTAAGTGGCCGTATTTGTGTAAATTTATTTTCACTCTGAACTAAAAGTCTTCCATTCACCTTAATGGAAAAAGTGCCAATTAATGTAATTTTATTTTCACACTTCTGAGCACTTCAGTGAATGTAGTGAAAATTTATGCACAGTGAATATTTCCTATTCTACAGTATTGATATAGATGTTAAACTGTATTTGACTCGAGAACATCCAGTACGCCAAACTATTTATGTGCTACCAAAATTGCACAAGAGTTTGGTGGACTTATCTGGTTGGTCCCATTGTATCGGGGATTGGCTTCCTTAAGGAGCCCCTCTCAGTGCATGTGGATAGTTTCATTAAGCTCTTTATTACCAACTTAAGATATTACATCAGGGATACCATAGAGGTATTAGCATTATTGGAGAACCTCCATATTGAGGATGGTGAACTTTTGGTGACCCTGGGTGTAGAGATCGTCAACTTAAACATACCACATAGGGATGGCCTGCATACCATATGGACCTATTTGGATGGAAGGCTACTTGGTAGTCTTTCACCCACAGATTATCTGATGGAGATATGTCACTTTGTGCTTGAATACAACTGTTTGTGTTTCATGGGTGAACACTATCTCTGGGTTGCTGGTATGTCAATGGGGCAACATTTGCCCCCAACTTCACCAACCTCCACATTGGGTTGTTGAGGACTGTGTTATTTTAAATGAAGTGGTTAACCAGTTTCTCCTCTATATCTCCTAGTGGAGGAGAGATAAAAATGATATTTTGATGGTGTAGTGAGGAACAGTAGATAAGCTTGTTAGGTTTGTTGCATTCTTGGAAGTTGGTAATCCCACTCTCAGCTCTTCAGTTACCAGTAGTGAGGAGAGTAAGAGCATAAGAACATAAGAAATGTGTCAGCAGATGGGGACCCCATGATTCATCTAGTCTGCCCATTGTGGCTAACCCTCCCCTCCCCGTTGTTTATCCCCCTAAGCTGCCCGCAATGCCTATCCCATGAAAGTTTGAACACCTTCACTGTCTTTGATGCCACCACATCCAGCAGCAGGCTGCTTCATGGGTCTATCACCCTTTCTGTGAAAAAGTACTTCCTTGACTTGCTTCTAAACCTACCTCCCACCAAACGGAAATTGTTCCCTCTTGTACGTGCAATCCTGTTTTCCTGGAATAGGTTTCCTTTCTGAATTGTGTTAATTCCTTTGATGTACTTGAATGTCTCTATCATGTCCCCCTTATTTTTCCTCTGCTTTAGGGAGAATAAATTAAACTCCTTGAGCTTTATCTCGTATGGCTCATGGTGCAGCCCATGAACCAACTTTGTAGCCTTTCTCTGTACTATTACTAACCTATCTATGTCCTTTTTCAGGTGAAGCCTCCAGAACTGGATGCAGTATTCCAGGTGTGGTCTCACCAAGGATCTGTAGAGTGGCATGATAACCTCCTGCTTTCTGCTTGTAATACCCCTGCCTATGCATCCTAGGATGCCACAGGCCTTCTGTGCTGCCTTCTCGCACTGTTTTCCTATCTTTAAGTTGTTGGTAATGATTGCTCCCATGTCCCTTTCCATCTTTGTCTTCTCTAATTGATGCCCTTCCAGCTTGTATTCTTTTTCTTGGGTTCTGTTTTCCCAGGTGTATTACCTTACTCTTCTTGGCATTAAACGTTAACTGCCAATTTCTGGACCATTCCTCCAGTTTTCTGAGATCTGCTTCCATGGCTAAGGTGCCTTCATGTGTGTCAACCCTGTTGCAGAGCTTAGTATCATCTGTGAACAGGCAGACCTTCCTCTCCAGCATATCAGTGATGTCACTGATAAATACATTGAAGAGGACTGGGCCAAGCACTAACCCCCGTGGAACTCCACTGGTCACTCTGCCCTCCCTTAATAATAACCCACTGACCAAAATTCTTTGAGTTTTATCCTGAAGCCAGTTTTGAATCCAATTGATTATCTTCTGACCGATTCCTGTGTGTTCCAGTTTATTTGCTTGTCTCCACTGGGGAACGGTGTCGAAGGCTTTGCTGAAGTCCAGGTACACTACATCCACTGCTGCACCTTGGTCTACTATTCTAGTGCCCCAGTTGAAGAAGTCAATCATGCATGTTTGGCATGAGTGCTCAGCTGTGCAGCCATGCTGCTTGAGGTCTAGTTTTCCACATTCTCTTAGGTATTCTACTATTCTCCCCTTTAGCAGTGACTCCATACTTTTCCCCACTACTGCAGTTAGGCTGACTGGTGGTAGTTTCCTGCCTCTTCCTTGCCTCCACTTTTATGAAAGGGCACTACTGTTACCTTGCCAGTCCTGAGGTACTGTGCTGCTGTCCAATGAATTATTGAATAGCTTAGCTAGTTGTGCAACAATTTCTTCCCCTAGCTCCTTCAGTACTCTAGGGTCGCTACCATTTGGCCCCATAGCTTTATCCACCTTAAGTTTACTAAGTTCTTCTAGGACCCTCTCCCTAGTGAATGGGCTTGTGTCCACCCCGTACTGTTCTGCTCCATTGTGCCTAGTGAAGGTCCTTTGCTGCTATCTTTAATTGTGAAGACTGAGTAGAAGAATTCATTCAGCAACTCTGCTTTTCTTGGTCTTTTTCTAGTAGTTGGCCATCTTTTGTTGTTAGCGAGACTATTCCCCACTTAGCCTTTCTTTTTTCTCATATGTCTCTGTAGAAGGTTTTATCCCCATTCTTAACCCCCTGCACTATCCTCTTCTCTGTCTGGGCTTTGGCAATTCAAATTGCTTTCCCTGCCTCCTTGAGTTTGTTCCTGTATTCCCCCGTCTGTTTCTTTTTTTCAACCCCTTGTACTGCTTAAAAGACCTCTTCTTTTCCTTGACTTTGGCTGCTATCTCTTTGGAGAACCAGAAAAGGCTCTTACTTCTTTTGGATTTGCTGATATGCTTTGCACATTATTCTGTAACTGTACTTATAACATTTTTTAGACTGCCCCACTCCTAGATACTGTCATTAGTAAGGATCATTTGGGGGTAGTGAAAACTAACCTCTATCAAAAACCAGCTGACTGAAACACTCTCCTGAGCAGTGCCCCACAACCTGAGGTGAAGCAGGATGACCATTATGTCTCCCACCGCCAGCTGGGAATTTCAAGGTTTTTGGACTGCCCGCCTGGTCCCATAGCCCGGATTCCTCCACAGGCAGTCTCTGCCTGAGCAGTGCCCCACAACCTGAGGTGGAGCAGGATGGCCATCATGCTGACCACCACCCACCAGAAATTTCAAGATTTTCAGACTGCCCACCTGGCCCCCTAGCCAAGATTCCTCCACAGGCAGTCTCCGCCTGAGTGGCGCTCCACAACCTGAGGTGGAGCAGGACAGCCATCATGCTGGCCACCAGGAATTTTAAGATTTTCGGACTGCCAGCCTGGTCCCCTAGCCTGGATTCCTCCACAGGCAGTCTCTGCCTGAGTGGTGCCCCACAACCTGAGGCAGAGCAGGATGGCCATCACGCTGGCCACCACCCGCTGGAAATTTCAAGATTTTCAGACAACCTGCCTGGTCCCCTAGCCTGGATTCCTCCACAGGCAGTTTCTATCTGAGCGGCGCCCCACAACCTGAGGCGGAGCAGGATGGCCATCATGCTGGCCACCACCCACCAGGGAAATTCAAGATTTTTGGACTGCCCACCTGGTCCCCTAGCCCAGATTCCTCCACAGGTACTTGCCACTTCCACTTATTTCCTTCATTCTCCACAGGGCTCTTCCAATTGGTGCAGCTCCTCTGTGTTCAACGCTGATTAGTTCACAGGCTGTGGGCTGCCCTGCTCATTGGTGTGCTTTTTCTTTCAGCTTTGGGATATAGACTGCAGCACATTTCAGTGCATTTGTGACTCACACAGGATCTAAAGCTTTTAGCTAGCTCTAGTTGCCTTTACTGCCTGTGTGTTGTCCTGCACCCCACCCCCTCCCAGACCTCCATTAAATACACAGTAGCTCCTCCCTCCTTGGCCCCCCTCTTCTCATTGGCTTCTCTTTAACTCTGACCTGAGCTGAAAATTAACTTAGAGGTATAACTGATCCCAATTTGCAAAGTTTCATTTTCCCTTTTTTCCTGACTGATCAAACTACCTGCTGCTTAAGCTCTGAGTATTAAATGGGTTACTTGCTCTGCCAGATTCCATTACATAAGCCTACTTCTGTCTCACAATCTACACTTGCTTTCATAGTGTGACTGACTTTTCACGACAGCTCCTCTGTTTGCTCCCCCCACTACCTAGGTGGGTCTTAGGAGAATTTCTCTTGCCTGTCACACTACTATGTATCCCCCTTTTTGGCTGTCAATCTACATTTAGGACCTTGAGCTTTCAAGACACAGCCCCCTGTCTTTTCCATTGGTCTGCTGCTAGAGGTACCAGCCCTCTCTTTCTGACTGTAGAACAACAAAAATGGCACTACAGTTGTCACTGTATTTTCTTGCGATCATGCTACCTCTACTCCACTTGTCCATGCCTATGGCACCCCAAAATAAAGCAACCCCCCAACTTTGTACCACAGAATTACTACAACTCTAATCTCCTGCTATTTTCTGCCCCTTGCTGTGACCTCTCCCCATTGCTACTAAATAAAATCTGGATCCACATGGTTGCCCTTGTGTATAAAAAATGCCACCTGCACCTACATGCCCATGGTTTCTTCTTGTGCCTCAAGCTTTGGTACTTTTTCCTACTTGCTATCCTGCTCTCAGGCGATTTTCAACTAAATCCAGGCCCAACAAGTGTTCTATGTGAAACTATTAGCAATGCTAAAGGTCTTATTATAGCACATCACAATATCAGGAGCCTTGCACACAATCTAACTTAGTTTGAATCCTGGACTACCCTCTACAAGCCTGATATAATATGCCTAACCGAAACATGGCTAAAACAATCCCTACCTGATTCTCTGTGCCCCCTTCCCCACCATAACCTATTGTGACTTGACAGAGCTGCACCCAAAAGGGGGAGCAGGACAGTTGTATACTTTACAGATCATCTAGATGTCGCTGCAGTAAAGTCCTCTGTCCTACGCCACTGTGAGGCACTCCATGTCCTGCTCACTCTTGGTACCAAAAATCTACACATTGCGTGTGCCTACAATCCTCCAACCAATGGACAAGTAGGATTGGATGAGTTAATGGAAAAAATCACATGCTTGGCTGGGAGAAACAAGGCCCTCATACTTGGGGACCTTAACATTAATTGGCTGGGCAGTAATCAAACTACAATAATGACCAAATTGCAGAGTTATAACCTGCATCAGCTTATATGTGAATCTACCAGAAATGCCCTTCACTCAAATGCGAACACGCTACTAGACTTGATAATGACCAATCACCCTGAAAATGTAATTGCCTCTGGAGTACTAACAGATGCCATCACTGATCACTCCCCAACATACTGTATCTGGGGCAAAAGCAGGCCTACCCAGATGGGGCCTCACTTCATTACCTTCAGCAACAATACAAATTTCAACTCTCAGCTTTTCCTGCATGACATTGCCACTACTTATTGTTCCTCCATTCTTATATCCAACAATGCTCAGACTGCCCTTGATTTGTTCCTAAAATGCTTCCTGGTACTCCAGGATAAGCACTGCAAACTTGTAACCCAGCAGGTAAGAAATAGGCATACCCACTGGTTGAAATCTGACCTACTAGCTAAACTTAAGCTAAGGGACAAAAGCTGACTCCATTATAAGAACTCAGGGCTAGCCTTTGACCTTACTACAGGTACCTACAGGGCCCTGCATAATGCCTGCAAAAAGGACATCAAAAAAGCAAAGAGCTCCTACTGCAAGGACCTATTGGCCAACTCCTATGGTGATCCAAAGAATGTTTGGTCCCATATTAAATTCTTTCTTGGCTCAAATCTGGCAACCACCCCTAATAACATGTCACTTGGTGGGGTACACTGTAATAATCCCAGAATGACTGGCAACTTTTTCAACAATAAATTCTGGGACTTAACCAACTATACCTTCTCTTTCCCTATCCAATCAAGTGTATCCACTCTACAAATTGTTAACAGTCCTCAGTTCTTTTTCAAATCAATCACAAAATGTGAAGTGCTTAGACTGCTAAACAGTATCCTTGACTGCACGGCAGCTGGCTCTGACAATCTAGAACCCAAACTCCTGAAGATTGCAGCCCCTTTCATTGCTGCTCCCCTAGCCTGGATTTTCACACTCTCCCTGTGCCAGGGCTACATCCCTGACATATGGAAAATAGCTAGGATTACCCCTGTTTTCAAAAAAGAAGATTGCAAAGATCCATCAAAATATAGGCCCATTGCCATCCTGTCTGTCCTAAATCAAATTCGTGAGAAACTAGTAGCAGCACAGACAATTGACTTCTTACAGAAGCATGAACTACTTACCACTGCCCAGCATGGTTTTCGTAAAGGCCATAGCACCACTACCGCCCTTCTCAAATTCACATCTGATACTCTAGTGGCTATGGACTCTGGTCTTCTCAATGGAGCAGTTTTCATTGACATGACTAAGGCATTTGATTTAGTTGATCACTCCATCCTTCTAGCTGCCCTTGGATCACTAGGCTTCTCAACTAACATTGTACAGTGGTTTTGAAACTACTTATCTGAATGGTCTCAAATTGTGAAATATAACTCTTCCCTCTCAGACAAAACCACTATAAACATTGGGGTGCCACAAGGCTCCATCCTTGGGCCCCTGCTTTTCTCTTTTTTCATAAATAACATCTCCATCAACCTTCACAGGACAGCCTCCCTACTACATGCAGATGACATTGTGTTGTACGCTAGTGCAAAAAGCATTGATGGCATAAACAATCTACTCTCTCTTGACTTCCAGCTAATATAGGAGTGGCTGTTCACTCACAAACTTGTACTAAATGAGTCTAAAATCCAAGCTATGCTCTTTGGATCAAACGTGAAGCTGAAACAGGCCCATCCTAAACTTAAAGTCACCTTCTTAAATGGCTCTATAGTTGGGGCAGTAAATTCATTTAGATATCTAGGTGTCACCCTAGATCCATCATTACATTTTGGCTTACACATTAATCAGACCTGCTAACTGGTCAACTCCAAACTTGGAATATTCTACTGAACCAGCTATGTGCTCACTCCCTCAGCAAGGCTTGCCATTACCCATAGCATACTCCTACCATCTTTTACCTATGGTGCTGCAACATATGCCTCTGCATGCAAATCTATCCTTCAGAAATGGGATGTCACATATAACAACATCTGTCACTATGTGTCCTCCTCACATCAGCTGAAACACCACTGTTTTCTCTATTCTGCCCTGGGATGACTTCCTCCTACTGAACTAAGACTACAAGCTTATGGATCTATCATTGACGATGTAGTCCGTCTACAAATACCTAAATCCCAGGCAGACCTCTTCCAAAACCTGACCCTTTGCTATGGGTTGCGTTCTGCTGACCAAGCCTCTGTTTTCATCTCCAGACACAGCACCACAAAAGGTGCTAGTGCCTTCGCCTGCTATGCCCCCAAATACTGGAACTCCCTTCCACTAGCTTTGCACCAATCACCATCTCATACATCTTTTAAGAAAGGTTGCATAATTATCTTGATACTTCCCACAAGTGCTCCTGTTTCAAACCTCCCTAGTTCTCTCCATCTCAGCCTCATCTCTCCTTGACTTTTTTACTGATCTGCCCTTCTATATGCAATGCACTTCTCCTCTACCTCTTTGCCCCACCTCCCACCTTCCTTTCATCTTCATTCCCTTTTGTATCTTTTACTCCTATTACTTACTATTGCCCCTCCTCTAAAGTAAATGTCAATCCCTTATTAGCACTAAAATGTTCAATATGTCATATTTCTTTTTTTTTTCTTTCTTCTTCTTCCTCAAACAAATTGTGGTGTAATTTTGATTATTGTACAGTTCCTGTTTTATTTTACATTTTTTCCTACATTGTTATTGCAACCTTCTTGTTCTATGACTACTTCTTTCGACTTGCTTGTATGCTATTGTCAAAACTAGTTGTATGCTACTGTCAATTATTTTTTGTACTTGTATTAGAATGTCTTCCCTGTATTGTTGTACTGTACCCTCCCTGGTAGTGCCTGAAAATAGTCATTGTTATGGCTAGTGCACTTATCCAGTAAACAAAAACTAAATAAAAAAAATAAAAATAAATATTGGATAGCTCCTGCCATCCCCACCACAACATTGAGAACATATGAACCAGTCAGGTCCTGTGAATCCACAGGAACTGTAGCAAGGATGAGGACTTTGAAATCCATGCAAAACACCTGGTTGATACAGTAGGTTCCGATAGAAAGGATATTCAGATTTATGCATCCAGGGAGCCTATCAGCATGCAAAGGGTATCAATCAGCAGGAATTGTTAACTCCTGGATCCAGGAGAAGCAATGAGTGGACACAGAACAGGTGTAACTTTGTCACAACCTTTAGCACTCAGTCCAAGGTAGTGGAGAATATTGTTTGTAAGAACTGGTATATTTTTCAAACAGAACCCAGTTTGGAAAAACAGAGAATTTTCCCACAGATGGTCTACAAATGACCATTCAGTTTAAGGGATAGACGGACACATAGGGCCCAATTTTCAAATGATGACACAGGGCTTGCAACCAAGCCGTGCATCCCCGCAAAGTTTGCTGCACCTCTGTTTGAGGGTTTGCCGCAACTTGTGCCCTATTTATTTATTTTTTAATTTAGCTTTTTGCTCCCCGTCACCTCCTTCCACCAACTGGTGATAGGGACACATATGCATTTTTATGGATTTTCTCCCCAACACCCCTGAGGCCCCGGCACACAACTATGTGAGTGTGTGGAGGCACGCTTTTCACCCTGTGGTGCCAGCTCAGCCCCTTCCACCTCCCGATACTTTGCCACCCCTTTCCACCTAAGCTATCCACCGGACCTCCACCCAGTGGGAGCAGAACTATGGGGTGGTGCCAACCCACCCTCATCACCTTCAGGAGAGGAGAGCTGTCAGCTGGCATGCTCAATCCTGCTATGCCCTCCCCCCTACACTTGCACCCTGACAATCCATGGTTGTTCCTGAACCTGGGTCACCGGGGTAGTGCAAGGTAAGGTGTCCAGCCCCTCAACCCCCTGTGCTACTGGGCCAACTTGTGCCCTATTTTATAACCTTGGATGCAAGTTGCTTCAGTGCCCTCATTTTATGGCAGCTTGTACCAAAGGATTGGCACAAGCCCTTTAAAATGACTCCCCCATGGCACAAATGTAGACCAGGGAGGAACTGGTCTAAATCCTGCATCTGGCTCAAGGGATTTATGCCAGGGAGTTGCTGCTCTGATTCTTCTAAAATGGGACTTGTGGCATCACTTGAAGCAAATTGCCACTTGCTTCAAACTGCCTGCTGCAAGTCCATTGCGTCAAATGCATCCGCTTTCAAAATCAGGTCCATAGTCTCTAGCCAGTTCCAAAGAGAACAGCATGGTTACTGCTGCCACCACAAGGATGTTATAAATGTGGCAAATGTAAATTTTGTGAAGTCATTGTACAATCCAAGACCGTCACTCATCTTACAACAAATTAAACATTTAGGGCTTGATTTTAAAGGGTGACACAGGGTTTGTGTCAAGCCATCCATCAATCCTGATGTTCAATGCAACTGTGCCAAGCACATCTTCCACAACAGCACCCACTTTTATAATGTGTGATGCGGTCGCAACATTTTACTCAATTTATGGCAGCTTGCACCAATGCTTCAGCGCAAGCCCCAAAAACTGGCTCCACCAATGCTGTAAAGTTAGACAAGGGGGAGCTGATCTAGGTTGCTGCTGTTGATGCAGGGGACTTGTGCTGGGGCTTGTGACAGGCTCAATTTGCAAATCACTATCACTGCAAGTCACCCCTTGCATCCAACTCCCTGCTGCAAGTCCCTTGCGGCGATTCAATTACTTTCTAAAATTGGGCCCTTAGTATCAAAACGTTTATCAACTGTGATATGGCACATGTTGTTTGCATGGTGTCATGTTGATGTTCCTGTTTCTATGCTGATCAGATGAAGAGAAATTTAAGAAAAAGAGTAGGCGACCACATCAGGGCTTTAATGCAATGCCAGGTCGATCAGAAACAAGACGGTTATTATTGCCGCTCTGGTTTCATTGGTCAACCTGGCTTGCATTACAGAGACCTGGGTGGGAGATGATGCTGGCCTTGTTTTTGAGGCTGCAGTCCCCCCAGGATATACTGTGGTGCACTGCCCCAGAGAAAATCGTAGGGGAGGCGGTGTAGCTATTTGTTTTAAGTCGAGCCTGAATTTCACCATGCACCCGGTGGGAACCCCGGGTTCATTTGAATGTGTGGCCATTCGTGGAGGACTTGGTGTGGGTTGCAGGATCCTCCTCATCTATCGCCCTCCTGGTCTGATGGGGAGGTTCCTGCAGGAATTCACCAAGTTTGCTGCCGGCGAAACATTGGATTCCCCAAGACGCATTTTTCTTGGGGACTTCAATGTTTGGGCTGAGGATAAAAGTCAAAAGTGCGCTGATGAGTTATTGCAGAGTATGTCCCTTTTGGGGCTTGTGCAGTCTGTCGGTGTGCCAACTCACCAGGATGGCCACACATTGGACCTGGTGTTCTCACTGGGACTTGAGATCGCTGATCTTGAAATTGATCAGGTAGTTTGGTCTGATCATTGCATGGTGAAGTTCATGTTCAGTGCTCCCGTCATAAATTTTTCCCCTTCTGAGATGTTTCGCTGCCGCCCTTTAAAACATCTTACCCCTGAGGGCTTTATGGCGGCAGTTGATTTATCAAGGGTGGGTGATGCATGCGTCGGAGCTGTTGATGCCAGAGTAGACACCTATAATAAGGTGCTGTCTGGAGCTATCGACTCCCTCGCACCTATCCGTGTATGACCCAGAACTTCATACCTGAGGTTGCCTTGGTATGACAGTGATCTCAGGGAAATGAAGAAGCTGGGTCGGAGATTAGAGCTTCGCTGGAGGAAATCCCATCTGGGGGCTGACAAACTGGTCCTGTGTGCGCATTATTGTGCATATCAGGAAGCAATCAACCAAAAGAAGGCAGTATTTCTGTCTCGGGAGATTGTTGCCGGGAGAAGCCGACCAGCCTCACTCTTCCTGACTGTTGACAGACTTCTTCATCCATCCTGTCTTCAGCCTGGAAGAGTTTCCTCGAATGAGGATTGTGAGGAATTTGCTCGGTTTTTCTTGGACAGGGTGTCTGTGATCCAGCGGGAGGTCTCCTCAGCCAGTAATATCATTGCTGTCAGTGGTCGTCAGTTGTGTTCTAAGAGCACTCTTTCTGGTTGGGGAGAGTTTAGGCCAGTGGAGGTTCGTGAGGTTATTGAGATAGCGGCCAACTTGAAGTATACCTTCTGTGAACTGGATCCCGTGCCAACGCGCTTCCTAATGAGGTGCGTTGACACTGTTGGCCCGGTGTTTGCCCTGATTGTCCGGTGCTTCTTGATTCAGGGTGTCTTTCTTGATGCCTTGAAGGAGGCTCTGGTGAGACCCCTTTTAAAGAAAGCTTCTCTGGACCCGGATATTAGGGCAAATTACCGTCCTATCTCCAATCTTCCATATTTGGGAAAGGTTGTTGAGAAGGTGGTATCACTTCAGTTGGGGGAACATCTCATGACTCACGAGTTGTATGATCCCTTCCAGTCAGCTTTTCAGGCCAGACATAGCACCGAAACTGTGTTAGTTTGGGTGCAAAATGACCTCCTCGGGGCTAGAGATTGGGGAGACAAGACAATTCTTGTTCTTCTTGATCTCTCCTCAGCATTTGATACTGTGGACCATTGTGTGTTGCTTTTCCGCCTGAGGGAGTTAAGTAGACTCACTGGTATTGTCATCAAGTGGTTTGAGTCATTTCTTACTAACAGGAGGCAGCGGGTTGTGATGGGTAATTTCTCATCTGCACCCTGCCTCCTTTCGTGTGGAGTCCCTCAGGGTTCGGTATTGGCCCCAATGTTGTTTGCAGTATATATGCTGCCCTTGGGGGGGATCATTAGGAGGTATGGTTTGAGTTTTCATTGCTATGCTGATGATACTCAACTATACCTATCCTTTGCCCCAGGAACATCAAATGCAGTGGATGTGCTGAATATCTGTCTGGCTGAGATAAATGACTGGATGTCCTCCAGCTGGCTGCGACTGAACCCTAACAAGACTGAGGTATTGGTAGTGGAGTCGAACAGAGCTCGTGATGGGATGGCCTCTGATTCTGTGACTGGCCTTGTGCTAAGAGCTGTGTCACTGATGACCTCCCCATGGGTGCGAAATCTTGGTGTGATCTTTGACAGGAACCTGTCCATGGAGGCTCAAATGTCCTCTGTGGTCCATTCCTGTTTTTTCCATCTTAGAAATATCGCCAGGATTAAGCCCCTTGTTCCGGCCCTGGACCTCCCTACTTTGATACACGCCTTAGTCACTTCTAGGCTTGACTACTGTAATGCCCTCTATCTTGGGGTCTCTGGAAGTTCTCTTCACAGACTGCAGCTAGTGCAAAATGCTGCTGCCTGGCTTTTGTCCGGACAAAGTAAATTTTGTCATATCACTCCAGTATTGTGCAAATTGCACTGGCTGCCTGTCAGGTTGAGAGTACTGTTAAAGGTGGGTTTTCTCACCTATAAGACCCTACATGGACAGAGCCCTGGTTACCTGTCTGATCTTCTGGTACCGTCCACCTCTGTCCGAAAACTCCTCTCCTCTAGTGGTGGCCTCCTTAAAGTTCCGAGAGCAAAATTAAAATCTGCAGGGGATCGAGCATTTGGAGTTGCTGCTCCTGCTTTCTGGAACTCATTGCCATTTGAAGTGAGAGAGGCCCCCACTATAGAAACCTTTAAGAGTCGTCTAAAGACCTTCTTATTTATGCAAGCTTTTGGGGATTAAGTTTTTATGTGTATTATATTTTAATGTAATGTATATGGTATGACATACTGTACAGTTTTGTGCGTCGCCAGAGCCTATGGGATTGGGCGTCTTTTTAAATAAATTTTGACTTGACTAGACTTTTGACTTTTGCAAATAAAAACATGGAGTATGTTACAGCAGGCAGTGCCTTTTTTTCGGCTGATCTACCTGCCCATAAATGGAGACTTATGGGGACTGAAAAGTCCTACTTGAGACCTAGGGGAGGAGATCTGATTAATGTTTTGCCCACTAGGAGGGCTATTGAATTTTTAGGTTGGGGCCACTATGGGAAAGAGATTAAATGGAAAAATAGACTTGGCACCTTTACTGTAAACTGCGTTCTGTATCATGCTTTGTATTATGCTTTGTGCATAACATGTATTTAAACAGATCTTTTATTTCAAATTATCTTTATCACATTACTATAGGTTCATTTTATCTCTATCAGGTTAGGATACATGAATTAGCTGTTTATAAGCATCAGAGAAGGAATCTTGTACATCTTTGTTTTTTAACTTTTTCATTGTACATGTTCACTGTGGTGTGTTGTCCCCCTGAGTGCATATTTCTTTAAGAGAACACATTATAAATTTCTGAGAACTAGGAGGGCAACTTTAGTCTCTTGACAAAGCAGTGATGCAAAATGTTGAGGCATTTTGTTGAGGTGCTGGCTGGCTTTGTATTTCCACTTGCTAGTGAAATAAATGTGTGTCGTAGGGCTCGATCTTAGACAGGATACACATGATGCAACTCAGTTGCATTCGCGAAGTGTGATGCAACTAGCGACTCGCATCAGCAATTGCATCCGGAACAATTCCAGAAGTCAGACTGCATCTGGGATGCACGCAGCAGCACCAAAAGCACTTGTATCACATGTTACACCAAAATGCAACTGTGCTGTGTTGCAAACTGCTGTTTGCATCTGCCGTGGCTGCAACATTCCTGTAAATGGTATTTTGGAAACTGTTGGGAATCTATTTGCTTCCAGTACTGGATGCACCTGTTAGACCAGGGAATAGGTGGTCTAAATCCACCCTATAAATACAGACAGGTTAGATAGCTGGGGAACCACTCATGACTGAGGAGTCAGTGGTGAACCAGAGGCAGCACACTGTGGATGACATTGAAATGCCTGAACTAGCTGCATTTCTCACCATCAGCCTGGCATTGTGCTGTGCAGGCAGCTCGAAACCCCCAGATGGGGAGGGATGAGGTATGTGGGAGACTTCACCCTGGAAGGATATATAGATGGCAGAATTTTATTTCAGGAACTCTTGGAGTAGCAATGCCTGGCATGATATCACATACCCCACAATGCCATACAGGAGCTTGCAATGAGCTCAGGAGGGAGCTGTAGATCAGAACACTGGGGGGCAGCTAATTCCAGTTGAAGTTAAGGTGACTACTGTACTATGCTTCCTGGCAACGGAACATTTCAGACCCCAACCAAACACACTGTGGGCATCTCCAAGTCTGCAGTGTCAAAATGCCTGAAGCAGTTCCTGGAGACCCTAGCTGCATCAATCACACCAGTGCATCTGCTTTCCAATGGATGCCAAGCAGCAGAATGCACTAAAGCAGGGATTTTATGGCATTGCGCAGTTCCCCTGTATTCTGGGGCCTGTAAACTGCATGCATGTGGCAATACAGTCACCAGCAGCTGATGCAGATGTGTACATAAACAGGAATGGGTACCACTTCCTGAATGTGCAGATCATAGGTGACAACCATTGTTGAATCCTGGATGTGGTGGCAAAGTATCCAGGATCATGTCAAGATTATTTCATAATGAGGCAGAGTGGCTCAAGGAAGTGTTTTCAAGTAGTGTATTTCAAGGAGGAACGCTGCTTGGTAAGTTGCTATGCATGTACAGTTTGCCTAGTAGGTGTTGCCAGCATGACAGTACTGTCTGTGGGACACCCACAGATGTAGGCAATTAGGACACAAAGGAGGCAGATGGGGTACAGCTACAATGGGTGTGTAATGATGTGTGTGGGATGATGCAGGGGTACCATATGATAGACACGAGAGCAGCACTGGGTGGGTAGAGTATGGGACTGCATAGTCCTGCATGGTGGGCAACAGCAGTACTGTGGGGGGACAACAGGCCTCAGAGGCTATGGTTATCGGATGGGGAATGCTGCTGTGAGTACAAGGGGTAATCATGTACCATTGCACCCGCAGAACACCGTGGGTTCCCTCAACAGCTATGATTAAGGTTCCACTAAGCCGCATCGACAACAAAGTTGTCAACATGCAGCACGGTGAAATCTCTGATATCAACAGGCGAAATCTGGCTCTTCGGTATCTGCTGGTATTTTTTGAGGGGGGCTGTGCCCCCTGCACCTCCCCTTACTAATGTAATCAACTCCGAGTCAGAGTTGATTTTGAAGGGGGGGAGACACCAGCAAAAACAGCACCAGTGTGTAGTGGGACCCTTACAGCAACAACTTCAAATCTGTTCGAAAGTGTCACTGTAATGGGTTTCGCTGTCTGGCTGTTGCTGTTCCAATGTGATATATATGGTTAATTACCCTGTTGTGGCATCCACAGACAGCAGCAGATATGAGCTATAACCAGGTATATGCATCCACCAGAGCTGTCATCGAGAAAGCATTTGACCACTTGAAGACAAGATTCTGCTGCCTGGATCACTCAGGAGAGGCCCTACAGTATAGCCCAGAGATGGCAAGTAAGATTATAGTAATCTGCTGCATCCTGCACAACATAGACATAGCACACGATGCCATGGAGTCCCAGCCACTGAACAAAGCCTCTCAAGAAGAACAGGATGAGGAAGAGGAGGCCGATGGTGGAGAGCAGGCAAAGTACTGCAGCAACTGAACAATGCATGAAACAGCTGCTGATTGAGACCCATTTCACATGATGATACACACCTGCCATAGAGCAGAAGGCATGACAGCCATAGGTGTGTTCGCAGGCGGCATAGCAGCCAGCAATCTGTTGCCTGGGGTGGGTATGAGGGAGTGGTCTTGCATCCCACTAGTTGGTATGCACTGCCATGTGGTCACCCCAGGTTAGGGTATGGCATTCAGTACTTTCCCCCTGAATGTGTGGGAGTGGACTGTTCATGGCTACTGCATGACAGAGGAGGGAGGGACAGGCAATGTGCAAGGAAGACAGGGGTGGATGGGTTGTCAGAGTGATAGAGTGATAGGCCCAGAAATGTGTAGCTGGCTACATGGCACACATGCGTATCCCCAGAAGGTGGAAGCCCCTGTGGGAGCATGTCAAGAGATGTATGTGGGACAGACTGTCTGAGCATGTGTGACATCAGCATGGGGCAATGACATGTGGCAGGGTGATGGCACTGACTTTGTGGACTGCAACTGAGGGCCATGGGACATGGGGAACCAGCAGGTGAGGGTGAGGCTGAGGCATACGGGTGGAGGCATGAATCAGATGGTTGCATGAGGGTGTATGTGTGTGGACGATGTATGGGCAGAGAAGCATATAGGTCCACCGTGGGCCATTCTAAGACCCTTTGGTGTGTGTCATGGGTTGTGGTGGGAGGCCGAGTAGAGGGCAGAGTATGACACAGTCAGCAGAGAGGTGCTGCACTGCAGATACAGGGGACATGAATGGTACCATGACTGATCTGCATGGGTGTAACTTTGGGCAGCACAGCACACATGTTGATCAGCCCACATAACCTGCCATACACATGGCATCCAAATTTGGCCAGAAACACCACCAGGGATTGGTGTACATGACAGTGGCCCCGGTGCCAGCTGTGCCAAGCAGTGGGCCTGGCAGGCCATGTTCAGCCCGGCAGTGTCCTGGGCCACTGGGGAATGACAGGCGTGTAGGCACTGGTAACTCTGAAATGTGGCAGGTGCAGGACTGCAGGTGTGGCCTGGAGAGGTGTGGAGATGGCACAAGAAGAGTGAGTGACAAGGTTCACAGGGGAGTGGGAGACAATATGCATTCCCCAGGTGATGTGTGTGGTTGTTGGCAGCCTCCTGAGACAGCGGTGTTGTGACAGCACAGTGGAACCACAGCAGGAATTTTGGTGCAGTTTGCATTATTCTGGTGGCCCACAATGACACAACTAGTGGGTGACATCATGCATGATGTAATCTGCATCATGCAGGCCATGCCGCACACAGACACAGGAAACTAGTGTGTTTCACACATGGAAGGCCGCTAACAGCATGAGGTAACTGCACAGTGAAAGGAAAGTGTTGTAGACACACTGTGTGCCACCCAGTGAGTTCAGTCTGGTGCATAACAGAAGGTCTTGCAGTAACTTGCACCCACTATGACCAGCCAGCAGGCCAGTTCATGTGGGCATGTTACCAACCACTCAGATGAGGAGACTGCACCCCTTATCAGTAGTGAGAGACAGTGGGGATGCATCATCATGCCCTCAGGGAGTAGGCACCACACCCAGGCAGAGAGGGACAGGATGTGGTGTGCAATCTGTGAAAAATGGCGCCACGTGTTAGGGGTCCATAGAACAATTTGCCAGGTAAAGCACCATATAAATGACATGGCATTGCAGGAACCAAACACTCTAAAGAGGCTGCAGACCATCGCGCAGGAGGCTGATATAGCCATACATAGCAGACATTGCTGTGTGCGAGGTAAGTGCAGATCACAGACCCCTACCATCCCCCACCAGTATCCACCTACTGAACACATGTTCCAACAGACAGCCACTGATGTACTGCATCATTTATGTCCCCTATCCAGAGGCACCACCCATCCAGGAAATGGGGCAGGCAGAGGCCACCGACGCCAGAGGACAGACATGGGACTGATGGAGGCGCTGGTGGAGAGCAAGGTAGGTGCAATGTCCTGCACAATGCAAGGGTACCATCGATCATGCAGGCAGCAGGGTTGAAGTGACATGCACGTACCATGTGGGTCAACCCAGGGATGCCTGGCCCTGACTGTGGTGTGGGCACCCAGGATGGGGGTTGCCCATGTGTGACATGGTGTAAACTGCCACAGGATGCTGCCATGTCACACGTGTCTGCAACCATGGCATCAGTCTAGGAGTGTGGCACACATTGGTGCCAGGGGTCAGGCATGCTGACATGCATTGTCTCCCAGTGCTGGCTTCACATGTCAATTCTGCCATCCAACATTCCGCTGTGCAGTGCTGATGTGTCATAGTTTGGCGGTTGCCACTTCACATGGTGTGGCCAACACCTGTGTGCCACATCCCCTGTATAACCATGGTGGATGCTGTGTCCCATGGCAACTGTGGTGTGAGATGACATGTATGGGAACTGACGAGGGACACCTGTGTAGTGCCACCCCACTTGGCGTAACAGTTGCCATGCCCTGCAGCATTGCAGCAGGTGTGTGGGCCAATCATGCTAACAGGGTCTACATTCCCAGTGACACTCCATCACACACACTGACACTGGGTACTGAGAAGGAGGACCACCAATGGGTAAGAGGTGGTGCTGTGGTACACCTGCCCCTATGTACCTCGCATGTTGCAACCCATATGGTGACCCGGGAGCCCACCTGGTATGTAAGGTGCAGTGGACTAACACACTGCAGCCTTGTAAAACACTGGCACAGATGCATGCCATCCCAGTGCAATGGCTGGGGTGAGAGCCACCACTCCTGCAGGGTGACAACCCGCATGCACCTTGTTGAAGGGGATCCTGCCAGAATGTAGGTAGGGGGCTATGGACATATACACTCCACCATGGACACGTGTGCATTATACATGTCTGCATAGTGTATGATGGCAGGTGTTATCTGGCATGCGAGTACAGGGCTATGTGGCCTGAGTGTCAGCCACTGTACAGGTGAACAGATGTGGTGGGTCTGCATGCACAGGGCAGGCTGTCCATGTTAGACCCGACAGGAGCTGCATGGACCAATGCTGCACACATGACCGACAGCTCCACATTAAATAGTGTGGCATAGGCACTGTGGTGGACACATACCACCCCAATATGTTGCGGTGGTGTACATGCCCCTGTGTCATATTAGTCTGATGTGGTGTCAGGGAGCACAGGACACATGGGCTTGCCATATGCAGGTGATGGGGAGGACCCATGCCCAGTGTCTGACTCGTGGGTGCTGAGTGCATCACATGGGACTGTACAACTAGGCCAGGATGTTTGGCTCCTTGTGAATGCTTGCTGGGGGACTGGGGAGTCTGCTCAGTGCCACCATGACATCATCCCATGGAAAGGGGCAACATTGATCCCATGGGTTGACAGTGTCCCCACGGTATGCAGGTGGTGTACATGGAACTGTGACAGATGTCGGGTGTTGGGAGTTGTGGTCCATGATGCGATTGGTGCAGTACTGTGTGAGGATGCAGTAAATGAGGGTGTCTCATGACTTCGACAGGCCCTTGCATGCAGAGGTGACTCACGTTGTACAGCATGTGTGCGGCCAACAGCATTATGGGGCTGTGTGTGACACACAGGCTCAGGGCATTAGATGCACTGATGGGTGTTCCTGCAATGCACGTACACATGCACATCCCCTGTCATGGTGTGCAGCCTTGTCAGCTGGGCACATGGGGGGGGGCAACCTGTCTCACCACAGGAGGGCACTTCACAGAGACATCCTGGGCATGACTGTGGCCACTGCAGTCAAGCTCTGTGTCACCCATTGGACCATATTTGCCACAGTCATGTTGCCCCATGCCATGCTGCATAGCATGATTGTTGTTGGTGAGGACAGGGATACCACTGACACTGTCAAGAAACACTCTGTCTGTACACTGCAGCTACACATGTAGTGACATGAGACCCATAAGACTTGGGCAGCTGTCAGCTTACAGGCTACATGTCTTTTTCCATAGCTTGTGCAGGAACCAGCAGGAGCACTCAAGCAGCCCACACACCCAGACAATGTACCCTGGAGAGAACAATGCATCAGCTCAAGTAGAGGGAAGCCTGCTGGTATGAAGAAAGAACCCTCCTCAGACAGGCCCAGGCCGAAGGAACAGAACAGCAGCAATGGCCTGCTGGGGAGGATGGCAGTGCTGAGGACTTTGTGCAAGACCCTGGAGATGTACCTGGCCCTGCCAATGGCTCTATCACAGTCCATAAGCCAACAGTGGAGGTTCAAAAAGGGGACCATGGTGTCCACAGTGTGGGGACACTTGACAGGGGGGAGGACAGAAAGGCATATGTGCCTGTGGAAGCAGAACAGGACGCTGACCTGCAGGAGGATGCACCTGTGCCACATGCCGAAGACCTTGCAGGGGGGAATGAGGGAAGTGGTACTGCTGAGGTTGTGTGCACCTGCACAGGTCATGGCCATGTGGAGGTGCTTGCAGATATCGTCATCACTGGCCTTGACACCCTCAGCAATGACATACAGAGGGTGCAGGGCTCCATCAGCACTCGGATGCAATAGTGGCCTGACACCACTGATGTCTGCCCATCAGGTCTAAATGTGACATGGGCCTGTTGCCCACAGGGACTGTATACACAGCGCTTCTGCTGTTATCTGTGCATGTTCTGGTTACCTGCCTTTCATCCAGTCCCCTTGTTGCATACCTCCTGTCTGTTTCCCATCCCTGACCCAATGCCCCATCTCTTACTGATACCCTTTGCTGTTGTTATTATGTTGTTTGGCTTGTTTTTGTTTTTTCTGATGCATTGGCAGAGTGTGCTTTTCGTATTGTTGTTTGCATGATCACACCACCCAGCTTTGCACCATTTCTGGCCTCCTGTGTCGTGCATGGTTTCCAAGTGTACTTTCAAGCTGTCCTGTTGTTGGCTGTCTTGCAGGTTTACAGCATGCCAGACAGCATAATGCCTGTCAACCATGTGACCATCTGCACTGCACACATCATGTTGCTGCTGCCGTGGTTCCTGTGGGATGCTGCAGCTACTGTAGCCCATTGTCATCCTTAACATCATGCACCAGTGTATTCAGGCCTAGGCTGGAGTGCATGTGCCCTTTTAACCCCCCACATAGTGTGATGTGTACTGCTGTGCTTAGCATGGGCCAACCACTACAACCCGGGAGTAGGGTGGGGGATGGGGTGCCATGACTACTGTGGCCACTGTCACTGTTTCTGCAGAGGCTGACAGCCTTATGTAGCAAGTTCTACAACCCCTCCAAGGTGATGGGTGCCATGGTGGTCATGCTGTCTGCCTGGCATTACAGGTTGGGCAGGGTGCTGCCCCTGTGTAGAGGCATCTGGCACATGCATATCCCGGTCATGTGGGGCTTATCATGGATTGCTGTCTACGGGCCTGTGGCTCATCCCATTGCTGCACACCATACATTTCTGGCATGCTGGAGCCATGGGGCATGCCCTGTGGTATGCAAGCATCATCAGCAACCCATACAGGACTCTGGGACCACACAGTCATCATCATCTGTCTATGTCTGCCCAGTTGGTCCCCTCCCATGTGTATGGTGCATGCCCCCAGCCTGCCCTGTCTACCATTGGTCACTATGGGAAGGCCACCCCACAACCCATACAAGTCACCACTGGAGCCACTGTTAGCCACCCATGAACCCTGCGGTTGCTGGTGACCCTGTGCCCATGTGGTCCCCCAGTCAGAGCCGGTGTACTACGTTAGTTGGACATGTACAAGTTGACTGAATACCTTGTCATGGCACTGCAGGAAACACAACTATACAGAGCATCACTAGGCTAGGTACACACTTTTGCTGTAGGTGTTACATGCCATGACATTATTTAGTGCGGCATGGCACCACCAATCAGAGGCAGATGCACAGTCATGCATTGTCTAGGTAGACTTGCTACCTCAGCCTCAGAACAGTACAGCTGCCATTGGTTGAGTGGGACTCAACATATATGTGTGTGGTGCACATCATAGAGGGTGACAGCCATGGGTGAAGTGAGTTGTGTGGGGAGGCCACCAACATGCCTGTGTCCCAATGCAGACACCTACAGCTGTCACAATGTACACTGCATATGCATGTGATCTTGAATACACGGTCGTTGTATAGCACAAACTGAGGGATATGGCCAAAGTGGGTTGGGTGGCAGATTCCCATGACTTACTGCATCCCAATGTGGGCCACCTCACATGTACAGACAGGCCTGGTCACTGTTCCACAACCCATTGCCCATATGGTTACCCCCCTGCTTGCAAAGACACTGACATCTCTGGTTGTTGTGCATGACACTGGTTTGTTAGTATCACAGCACGTGCCACAATATGTCCTTCTTCCTGCATCACCAGAGACCCTACCCACTCATGTGCATCTAACACCTCCACACATACCCTCTGTGCACCCCATTGTGTCACCCCAAATGCACATGTGCATGGCACACATCACCACCCAGCAGCTATCGACATACCTGCTGCTCCCACACTACCGTACCCTCCCACCACCTACACCCCTTGACTTAATGGATGATGTCCATGCTGCCCACAATGCACCACCTCAGTGTGCCCTGGCATCACCTACTGACACATGGCCACCATGGTGTATCACTGTCGGTCTGCCAGGTATTATGTGGCACTCCTGTTCTCATTCCCCAGCATGCTGCCTGGCACATGCCCAGTAAGATGACCCTGGCCCACCAACGACTGCCTTGCTGCATACTTTTGGGACCTATGGGGCAACATACCTGAATTGCTTGTTGACTCTTCTCTGAAGCCACTGGTCACTGGGCTGCATGCTGGCCTTTGGCCTCAGCCCTGCCCTGGACCGCCCACACCATGGGATGTCATCATCACCCCTAGCCATCATGCTCATGACTGCTGTGTCATTCTGTGTCACAGGCTGGTTGTGGGTTTCCAGTCCAGCCACACCACCTCAAGACACCATGGCTGCTGCTGCTTGGTTGCATGAGAATTGCACTGTGTGGCTCCCCCATGCATGCTGCAGGGGTGTGAGCCCAGTGGACACTACACTCCAATCCACAGTGCTGCATGTCACTTACTGATGGTCTGGGGGTGTTATGTGGCACTGCACAGTCCAATCATGCAGCCCTGTGGATGGTGCACCCTCTACAAGCATACTTATGCCGACAATCTGTGTTTTGCCAAGGTTGGATCCCTGTGGATCTTATGTCACATGCTGCAGCTCCATGCCACATGGTGCCCTGCTTGCTATGGACATGGTCACATGGACTGCTGTCTCCAGTGCTCACCCATGAATTTAAACTTTGCCCCATCTCTAATCTAGAGTTGTCATTTATGCAAAAGGATAGGGCTATCAAACTAAAAAGCCTGTACTGAGTACCCTTGGATCTTCTTTTGCATTTTATTCTTTTGGATGCTGAAAACTCAGTAGGTACTTCTTGCTGATTGGATGATAAATCTTTTTTCCTCTCAGTCTGTGTCCCATCATTGTCTACATGATGCAAGAACCAGAAACTTATTTGAGGTGGAAATTAGAACAGAAGGAGGTTTACCCCTTAATTTTAATTTCTCTTTTCCTTTGGGCCTTTGCATTTGTCTGGCTTATTCCTTGGTCTTTTTTGTTACCACTAACTTGGAAAGGAGCTTCCTCTGGAGGTGGAGAACATATTAGGGACATAAGGAACCACTACTCTGCTAGTGGTACCTGTATCCCATTGCTCAGCCTTCTCTAATTCTTCAGGAACATTACAAGTTACTGGACCCATATTTGAACCTGTTTCTTCCACCTGATTACCACTGGCTGCCATTTTTAATCTGGTTCCTCATATGTCTACCCAGCTTCAGGGGTTACTGTCTGTGACTGAATTGTTCTTTAAGCAAAGACTCCATACAGAGCTTTAATGCATGTGCTGCCCCCTGCTGCTGAGCTCTTTGTTAAAAGTATAGCAGCCTAGATTCAAAGGGGAAGAGTACACAATGGGGGGTACTAACAACAACAAAAATAGAAAGGGACCTGGGGTAATCATATCAGATGACCTAAAAGTAGGCAAGCAATGTGAGAAGGCAGTAAGGAGGGCTGGGGGGATACTGGGATGCATAGGGAGAGGCATCACCTGTAGAAAACAGGAGGTAGTTATTCATTTGTACAGACAGTTGGTGAATCCCCATCTGGAGTACTGCATGTAATTCTGGAGACTCAGTCTCTGCAAGGACATAGACAGGATGGAGACAGTCCAGAGGAGGGCAGCTAAAATGGTGCAGGGTCTGCACCATAAGCCATACGAATAGAGACTAAAGGAGCTTAATATGTATACCCTCGAGGAAAAAAAGAGGGGGCCATGATAGAGACTTTCAAGTACTTCAAGGGAATCAACAAAGTCCAAGAGATAGCATATTTCAGAAAAAAAGATGTGCAAGAACAAGGGGGCACAAATTGAAGATATAGGAGGGATGGCTCAGGGGCAATGTGAGGAAGTATTTTTTCATGGCGAGGGTGGTAGATGCAAGGAACGGCCTTCCTGAGGTGGTCGTGGGGTCAAAAACAGTGGAGAAATTCAAGAATGCATGGGACAGAAATAAAGCAATTCTGTTGGGGGGTAGAAGGAAGTACGCTGTTGGTTAACTAGGATCTGCAGCTTATCCAATAGGTAGAGAAGTGTGAAGACTGGGTGGGTCAAGTGATCCTTATCTGCCATCAAAGTCTATGTTTCTATGTTTCTTGTGATCATCAATTCCTGAGAAGAACAATCATCCCTATTATCAGAGGCCCAAGGACAGTGTACATAAGAGTGACCCTTACCATTGCAGAAAGTACTTTGAAAGTGATTTGTTCATGCAGGTGCTAAATGTCCACACTCCAGGCAATGATTACATCTGGCAGTATCACAAGCATTACTGAGATGAACCAGGGACCAATACTGGTAAATTATCATGCCTCTATCTCTGCCTCAATAAAAACTACTTGGCAGATGAACAATACCAGCATTAGATATGGGGTCCATATGCTCTTTTGCACATCTACATCCAAAAAAGCAGAAAAACCTACCTGCATTAAAAAAATACTGAAAAATTAAGAATGCGAAAGACAAAAATGGAGCTGTTTCTGGCATTAAACACATCAAAGAACAATAACAAGGCCTTTTTCACTTTTATTAACTCCTTAAAAACAGTGTAAAGTTGGTCCTCAAATTTATGTCGACTTGTCTGACCCCAAAGAAATGATGGATGCCTTTAACAAGGATTTGTGTGATATATACACTCCAAAAAATAGGGCTCCAGATATTATACATACAAGTCTTAATAATGCCATAGAAATATAATTTGAGGATATCCACAATCAAATTAAGAACCTTAAATCACATACATCACCAGGACCGGATACAATTTCAGGTTTCATGATCAACTAAGCATCTTTTTTGTAGCCTCTAAAAGAAATCTTTGAACAGTCTATAAATATTGGAAAAATTCCTTTTGACTGAAAGCAAGCAGATGCTGAGCCCTTATTTAAGAAAGGGGAGAAACATAAAAATATTAACTACAGCCCTACTGTATTAGCCATACCCCAGTTCTTTGTAAGGTCCTTGAGAGCATCATCAAGGACTGAATAGTGTCATCAATTAATGACAGATCCAGAACAACATGGTTTCACCAAGGGTAGGTCATGTACTACTAACCTCCTTACATTTTATTAAAAAGAAAGTAAAAGTATAGACAACAAAGAGCCTTGTGACATGATCTTTCTTGATATCAGCAAAGCATTCAGTTTGGGCCCACAATGGGCACCTGCCACTATGCTTAAAATATTGGACTAGATGTAAATACATAAACTGGATTTCCATTTGGCAAGAAAATATGTCACAGCGAGTGGTAATCAATGGATACCATTCTGATGTAGCAAAATTGACAAGCGGTGTTCCTCAGGCCTCAGTGCTTGGTCTAGTTATATTTCAAATGTTAATTTCTGATTTGACAACTCAGTTGAGCTGCTGATCATCAAAATGTACTGACAATTGTAAATTTAGAGGCATATGTAGTAATGTGGGTCAAATACCTGGCTTCAAGCTGACCATGCCCATACCTCAGACTGGGCTGTAGCATGGGAGATGCACTTTAAACATAAACAATGTAAAGTGATGCACCTTGGGACAGAAAAGTAATCAGCAGTGTCAGTGTTAGCTGTATTGGAAACATCTCTTAATTGCAACATCTGAAAGAAATCTTGGTGTAGTTGTAACAACTGACTTGAGTAGCATCAAACAGACTAATGTTCTAACAATAAAAAGCAAATAGAATCATGTGGGAAACATGTGGAGATACAAGATCAAGAGACTCCATTGTAGTTACTCCCATCTATCAAGCTTACATTTGCCCCATTTGGATTGTGCCTCTCAATTGTGGTGCCCTTTTAAGAAAAATTACATCTTTCACAGAGAAAAAGTACAAAAAAAAATTACCAAACCCACGGAGGGCCTACATTTATTTTATTTATTTATTTATTTATTTATTTATTTAAAAGTTGATAACCGGGAAAGGCACACTGAGCCAAGGCTTGTTACCAGGTGCAACCTGGGACAGGGGAAGGGGTGTAGTACAGCATACAAACATATAATCATAACTTAAAAAAGAAAAACACAACAGAGATATGAAAGAATACATAAAATAAGCATAGGTTACATCTTATACATCTTAATCATAGGTTACATCCTCTATAAAAAATTAAAAGCCTAAACAGTGTACATAACAGTAGATTCTAACATCCCGAGTGATGGAAATGCATGGACTAACATAAAAGCTGGGAGCTTAAGTACAGGATAATGTGGTGCCAGGGTTGTGCACACAGGGCTATAGTTGGGTGCTGGCAGAGGTTAGGAGTGCATTGCCAGAGGTGGCTAAGGATATAAGGGAAGCTGGAAGCATTTGCAAGGGGGGGGATTTTTATTTTAGTTTTTGTTGACCGGCTAAGTGCACTAGACAAATCCTGCCTATTTTCAGGCATGACCCGGGGGAGGGGGATACAGATGAATGCCAGCTGACCTTGAACTAGATTAAGCTGTTGGTGGCATTTTTAGTGAATGAGGAAAATTTGGCCAGGACACTGGGGAAATTCCCCTACTCTGTGTAGGTGGAGCCTTTGTGCTGGCTGCTAGATGGCCAGTTCGCATGATCCCCTGGAGGAGATGGATGCTACTAGCTCAGGGGAGTGGGCCTCCTCCTCTGTGCTACCTTCCCTAGAGGCCTTAGAAGAATGTCTGGATATTGCTGCTACTAGCAGCACGACTATACTAGAAACGGACTCCGTTTTTTTCTGCTGTGCCCATTGAGGAAATTTCTGCTGTACCTGTTCATAATGGAGTTCCTTCTCCTGTTTCTAGCCTCCAGGAGCAGCGACAGGCGTTAGTCCTGCAATTGCAGATTCTTGACTCAGCGTTAGCGTCTTCTGCGCAGGCATCGTCTCAGGCGCCTATTCTCAGCCCTCTTTCCTGCGACGCCGACTCTGGAAAGCCCCCAGTCGACGTCCTACAGGCGGATTCTGCTCCAGTCTCTTCCGCGTTGTTGACTCCTCAGCTCTCTAGTGCCGACAGCCTTCAGCCTGTTTCTACAGTCGACTCACCGCAACATACTAACGAAGCTCCTGCAACTGCCTTGCCTAGCGATGTCTCATTATTAGTAAGTGATTCTTGCAAACCTCCTGAATCTGTTTCTGCCTCTAAGCAACCATCTGTAT
The DNA here is from genome assembly GCA_016271365.2 of Neoceratodus forsteri. Lineage (NCBI taxonomy): Eukaryota > Metazoa > Chordata > Ceratodontiformes > Ceratodontidae > Neoceratodus > Neoceratodus forsteri. The sequence continues at coordinate 1,077,314,857 of CM028129.1, read as the reverse complement.
TTTTTTTCTCTGCCACTCAAGAACCTGGCTGGTCTAAACCTGGGAGTTCATTTTTCCACAAAAAAGCCAAGCCCAGCCAGGATACCCACACAGACTGGTCACCGGATAAAGCATTACAAAATGCAGGTTGGGAAAAGGGAGTTGGAGGGATTTGGACCCCAGATTCCCAAGATCCCGTATATTTAAATATGCTTAAAAAAATCTACTGATAAGAACTGCATGAGCTCTAACGAACCCCGGGGTGTGTCTTGTCCTCCAACTACTACTAGTTCCAGTCTTTCTGGTGCTAAAACCACTGTTTCTAAAGTTACTCCTGCTTTGGAAGGGACTAAAACTGTTTTTTCAGGACCTACTTTGTCAGCCACTGCTAATGTATCTCAGGGTACGAATTTTAAACTTGCTGATTTATTTTCCTCCAAAGGTGAGCCTGCACCGAGAAGAAATGCTGTCAGATTACTTTATAAGGGTGGTTTTGAACTTCCCCCTGACCGTGTGTATATTGCCAAAACCCTTCTTAAAGGGTCGATGAAGCTTTTTTCTTCAGAGATTTTTGCATTGATTAATATTGGTAACTCGAATTTTGATATTAGTTTCAAACAAATGTCTGGGCTTGATAGGTTCTGGGCCCAATATGATAAACTCCAATCTACACCAGTCTGGTCCCCTTTTCAAGCCATTCCCCTTACTAAGCCAGCCATACGTAATATTACTGTTGTTTTTAAAAATGAAGGAGTCCACATTGAAGACATTTTATTCTGGTTAAACAAGCGGTGTGAGGTTTTGAACAGGCCTGTCCCTAACCTTGACTCTGAACAAATCTGGGATGGTAGTTGGAGGGTGAGGGTTAAACTCTTTCCTACTAATACTGGCCCAAAACATTTGCCTAATTTTTTCTTTTTGGGCAAGGACAAGGGTTTCATTTTTTACGCTGGGCAGCCTAAGTCCTGTTTTAAGTGTGGGGCACGCACTCATTTGAGCTCTGCTTGTGACACTCTTAAATGCAGTCACTGTTTTGAATATGGTCATACTTCTGCTAAATGTTCTAATTCTTTCAAATGTAACTTGTGTGAGGGAACTGGCCATGCTTATGGCCGATGCCCTTGGGCCTCTCATAATCAGGACGATTGCCCTTCCCATGATGGTCTTATTACTGTTGCTCAACAATTACATGCCCATAACTTAGCCTCTTCTGCCTTAGATATTGTCCCCCCAGTACCGGTAGTTACTTTTGACAATCCTCCTGCAGTCCCTGCTTCAGATTCCCAAACCCCTTTACAAAGTGTATCTCTTACTGCTTCTACTGTTCCTCCTCCTGTCACCACTCCTACAGTAATTGAGAATGCTATGCCTCCCCCCCCCACATACGTTTGGAGGTAGAAATTCCTAGTTTTACTACTGTTACCCACAAGCGAACTAGGAAGGGCCTTGCTGTTGCTAGTCGCAGTAAGGATACCTCTTCTCGTACCTGGCAAACCCCTAACAAATTTGCGGTTTTAGCCACTGACTTTTCTGATAAAGACTCTGGGGGAGAGGATACTGATACCTCCTCTCTTCTTTCCTTCCCTGAAGGGGCTGACGGGACTGACACTGACCCAATAGCCAAGCGTACTAGGCAAAGACGGCGGGGTAAATCTCCATCCACTTCCTAACTATGTCTTCCCTAAATATCTGTTCTCTGAATGTGAATAGTGTTAAAGGGAAAAAGAAGCTGAGTGGGATTTTTTTAACCCTTTCTGACCTAAACTGATATATTGTCTGCTCAGTCGATACCAGATTAAAAACCCATGGGGAACTATTCCAGGCCTCAAAGACATGGAATGTGGGACCCTCTTTTTGGTCTATCGGACCAGACACTTGTGATGGAATTGGGATATTATTTTCCAGTTCTGAATTTAGGGTATCCAGACTAGTAGATATTTCCCCTGGCAGAGCCTTGTTGTTGGACTTTTCCTATAAATCTGAGAGGTTTCGGGTGATAGGGACTTACGCCCCCCAAACTAAAGCTCAGAGGTTTCACTTTCATCTGATTAACCCTACCTTTTCACATCTAGACTACTTCTATGGGTTGGTGACTTTAATTGCGCTTACATCAATCAGATCGAGGCCTTCAGACTTCTAAACTTTTGTGACTCTATAGCCTTAAATACTATAGTTTCCACGGCTGGGCTTGTGGATGCATATAGGCATTTCCACAAGTCTGGCGGTCTACTTTAAGGGGCCTTGCACACTAGGATAGATTTCATCTTTCTATCTAAGGTTTTGATTTTACTTTCTTGTAAAACTGTGGGAATTGAATTCTCAGACCATGTTGCTTTACGCCTCTTTTCTTGGGCCTCTGCCCGAGGTGTAGGAAAGCTGGTTGGCGCCTCAACGACTCTTTACTTAATGATTCTTTTTTTCTTAAACTTTGGCATAAGGAGTTTTTAGCTCGTTTGTCTGTGGCTGAATTCTATGATACTGGGATGGACTGGTGGGAGGCCTCCAAACAGAGTTGGAAGCAGCTTTTTCAAAAAAAAGCGGCTAATAAACAAAATGCCAGATATTTGACTTACTTAACCTTAAGGCATCAACTACAGCATTTAATTTCTTTGGCTAGCTCCACTAATCATGATTTTAGCTCACAAATCAGTGAGATCAGTGCTCAAATGAGGTTGTTTCAGTATAATCGAGCTGACTCTTTAGGTCAGGAAGCTCGTTTGGAACTCGTGTCACTAAAGGTTGTTTGGATTCTTTTAGAGCCTGTAAAGATAGAATTGACACTAAATTAATATCCTCTTTTCTATCCCAGTCGGGGGAATCAATTACGACACCCGAAGGACTGCTTCAATATGTAGAAAATCATGTCTTTAATATGTTTGGTACCCAAGCTGACCTGGCTGATGCTGATCCTTTTCTTAAATCATTGTCATTACCCCAGCTTTCTGATTCTGATCAGGATAAGTTGTCTTCTGATATTAGTGAACAGGAAGTATTATCTGCAATTAATAGTTTTAATCCACATTCTGCCCCAGGGTCGGATGGACTTACCCCTCATTTTTACAAAACATTCTCTACAGATCTTGTCCCTGTGTTAACTATAGTTTATAATGAAATGTTACGCTGTGATACTTTAACCACCTCAATGAAAGAAGCATTACTAATTCTACTTTTTAAAAAGAAAGGGGATCCCTCTGATATTAATAACTGGAGACCCATTAGTCTGTTAAACGTTGATTATAAGATTCTTGCCAAAATTTTACTATCTAGAATGCTTAATTTAGCATCCCATATGATAAGTTCTACACAAACCTGTGGTATCCCAGGACGATATCCTTATGACAATCTTATTTTATTACGCGAAATATTCGCTTTAGGAGAAAAAAAAGCAGTCTCTGGGTGGATTTTAAGTTTGGACCAAGAAAAAGCTTTTGATAAAGTTTCTCATGAATTCCTATTCCATGTGTTGACAGCTTTTGGGTTCCCAGTGCGTTTTCTTTCCTGGATCCGTCTGTTATATAAAGACGTCGTGATACGGCCTAATGTTAATGGTTGGATAGGACGTCCTATTTCACTAGCCTGTGGTGTCCGTCAGGGATGCCCGTTAAGTCCCTGTTGTATAATTTTCATAGATACTCTTCTGAGAACTGTTTTCTTTGTCACAGATTATTGGATTACTTATACCCTTTCCTCTCCACCAATTAAAACATTAGCCTATGCTGATGATTTAATTTTGGCTGTTGATTCTTCAACAAAGCAGGAGGCTATTGTTCAGGTTCTTCAAACTTTCTCTTCAGTTTCAGGTTCAAAAATAAATCTAAATAAAAGTATATGTGTACCACTAGGGCACGACTCTCTTCCCAGCACAGGCCTTTACGCCGGAGTTTCTGTTTCATCAGAAGCCTTTCCATATTTAGGAATTTTTTTTGGGTGTGATAACATGCAAGTGTATAATTGGAACCTTGCTTTACAGAAAGCTGATAATTTGATTAATAGTTAGAAACGTCATTTAATTGGTAAAAGAAAGGATTGTGCTCCTTAAACTTTGATGCACCCGATTTTTATATCTAGTTACGTGTTCCTGCCGCCTATTTCTTTGTTTACTAAATTGAATGGAATTTTTAAGGGTTTATGAGGATCTAGATTAAATCCCATTAAAAGAAGTTTTATATACAGGCCAATCAAAGAAGGTGGGTATCAACATGATCCACCCTGTTGTTTTTTTTTACAGCCTTTTTTTCAATTACAATTATGGGAAAGCTTTAAAACCTGGGGATGCTTTTTGGAAACCCTATTTTTTGGCATGGTTTTCCTTTTGTTTAGACAATTGGAGTGCTCATTATAAAGGCGTTATTACTAAATCTCAAGTATCCCTGCTTATGGGAAAGAGAGTTTCAAGATGGCTTTAACCTGGAGTCTTCTCCCTCAGGACTTCTGTATCTTATCTAGATTAATACTATATAATAGACTTTGGAGGATGGAGGCTCAGGAAGAGGTTGTTTTTCATTTGCCCCTAACGTCTCCTTTGGGTACTCCATCAACTTCAAAATCAGCGGTTACCACCATATTTATGGGACATGGTTTGGTTAGGTAACTATGACAGACTAGGGGTTAATAACAATCATAAGCACAAAGCTTTGAATTTGAGGTACTGCCCTAGAACTTCTTGCCTCCATATTTTTGAAACCCAACATTTGTTTTGTGAATGTCCGTTTTCTTTGGAAATTTGGTCTACATTAGCTGCTGATTGGTCAGAGCCTCTGTTCTCTACACTTTCCTATGAACATGTCATGTTTTGCACCAATGATCTGCTTAATGGAAAATATCACGAAGATACCTTGTATATGATTTTTGCTATTGTTCGATATTATTTATGGCAAGCAAGATGTCTATTAGTGTTACACCAAAAACTATTTTACAAAGTGAAGTCCTTTGCAATATTCGCACAGCTTTATGTTCTGTTAAAAGAAATGATTTTTTAGTTTATCCTAGTTTTCAAGCTGCACTGTTGTGGAAAAATTGTGATATTTTATTTTCTGTTACATGAATTTGGCCTGTGTTTTCTGATTGTTAACCTGTGTTTTGTTATTCTTCTGTAATGACATCCAATTTATTATCAATAAAATTCCCCTACTCTTCAGAGGGGGAACCTCTGTCCAAGATGGCGGACGCACCCTTGCTTGCTGAGGAGGTGGCGATGGAGGTGGGAGACCTGGTCTCAACTCCTGCCTCTGTGTGTGTAGAGACCACGTCTATGACTATTGAAGCAATGCTGGTTTCTGTGTCTACTGCAGAAAATGAATCTACACTACAGGTTTCAACTTTAGAACCTCTGCTGGGTCACCCTGACATGGACTCTCAAACGTCTTTACCCCTTGCCATACCAGTGAGGGATTTTTCCACTTTTGACTCTGCTACTATCTGTTTGGCTTAAAAGGAGCTTCAGGACCATTTGGGTGATGCAGAACATCGATTTGCGATTACGAAGAAGAATTTGAACAGAGAAATGCAACAGATTTGTGAAGTCAGATTGGAAGGATGTATGTCTCCTGCAGCCCACAATAATACACACTCACACACCGGCACTCGGGACAATCAAGCAACAGAAACAACTCAAGCAGCTCACCTGAGGAAGCCGAATTTCCAGCCTGATAACTTTCGAGGCAGCTCCCCCAGCTAGGCACTCGGGACAATCAAGCAACAGAAACAACCCAAGCAGCTCACCTGAGGAAGCCGAATTTCCAGCCTGATAACTTTCGAGGCAGCTCCCCCCCCCAAGCAAGGCACTTGGGACAATCAAGCAACAGAAACAACACAAGCAGCTCACCTGAGGAAGCCGAATTTCCAGCCTGATAACTTTTGAGGCAGCTCCCCAAGCAAGGCACTTGGGACAATCAAGCAACAGAAACAACACAAGCAGCTCACCTGAGGAAGCCGAATTTCCAGCCTGATAACTTTCGAGACAGCTCCCCCCCCCAAGCTAGGCACTCGGGACAATCAAGCTACAGAAGCAACACAAGCAGCTCACCTGAGGAAGCTGAATTTCCAGCCTGATAACTTTTGAGGTAAAGAGAGCCTCTTCTCTTCATCTGGATGCCTGCAGGGGGGTGCTACCTGATGAACACTTATATTTTATGAACTTTGTTCACTGTTCACCACTGGGTGGGCTTGTTATTTGCTTCTCTTTGTGCTACTAATGCTGAAGTGTAAAACTAGGGACTCACTGGTTTCCCTAGAGTTGCCTTGCTGATTACACCTTAAAGCCAGATATACCAAGCAGCTAATATAGAATCGACTTGTTTAATATGGTGGTATTGGAGCTAATTGCTGATTACACCTTAAAGCCAGATATGTCAAGCAGCTAATATAGAGCAGACTTGTTTAATATGGTGGTATTGGAGCTAGTGTGCTTGTAACTGAAGGTATTAGGATAGCTGGGTCCTAGTGTGACCTCATTTTGGAATAGCCCTGTTTGCTTAGAGTGGAGCTCCTTTGTGAAAGTCACAACATATTCTCCCGCTGCATAGTAATGAGAGGTTTTGTTTTCTCCACTACATAGGCAGCTTCCTCCCCCCAAGCTAGGCACTCGTTACAATCAAGCAACAGAAGCAACACAAGCAGCTCACCTGAGGAAGCCGAATTTCCAGCCTGATAACTTTCGAGGTAAAGAGAGCCTCTTCTCCTTGTCTGGATGCCTGCAGGGGGGTGCTAGCCCTACGGCGCTTCACGCCATCTGCCCCACCCACCCCAACCACTCTCCCACCAGGGGCGGCTGTCAATTTAAGGATCCACCCCGTGACATCACATCCGGTGACATCACGTCCTGTTGCCCAGAATCTATCTCCCCACTTTCCCATTTGCAGGTTATACCTGCTGGCCACTAAAGGGACCTATGCTCCCTCGCTACTTCCTACTCCTACCTGTACAGCACTACTTCCCTGGGATCTTCCTCACCACAATGTGTTGGCCCTGCCTCATGCTCTGCCTGTGCCTATCCCCACTAGCAGTGCACTTACCCACTTACCCATCTGCTACTCTACACTGTGCCCTGGCACCCCTCCCTCCCCTTGTTCCTGAACCTGCTCTCCTGCCCCTTGGGACCTCCGTGTGTCTCAGTCCTCCCTGCCCTCCACCTAGCTTTCTTGTCACCTCAGGCACATCTGGGTGTCTTCTTATTCTTGCCTTCCCTTCTTGTACCACCCTGCCAACCCCCTGCCCCCTTAGCCTCTCCCCCTCATGTCAATCATAGGAAAACCTCTCACCATCTCCCAGCCAGGGTGTTAGTCATGCTACTACTCCTCTCAGGGAACATTCATCCAAACCCTGGCCTGGTTCCCAGGAGCTCCCCGATTCGCACCACAGTCCTATGCATGGTCTCCATGAATATCTGTAGCCTCCTAAAAAAGTTTGACTCACTACAATGCCTGGTCACATCAATTAACCCTGATGTCATCGCTCTGGTTGAGACTTGGCTGTCGAAATCCTCCCCTGACTCCTAGTCTCCCTTCCTGGTTTCACCCTCTTCCGGTCCGACCGTGTTGGGAAGCGGGCGGCGGCTGCGCTATTATGTCAAGGAATCTCTCCCGTACTAGCCCTGCCTGCTCCCATCCTTGACTCCAGGGGCCCAGGCTTACCTGAAACTAACCCTGACCCTTTAAAAGGGACCCTTTATCTGACTACTATACAAGTGCTCCCAGGGACCAAATGCAGGCCATTGCCTCTCTGACAGAATACCTTACCTCGCTACCTCCTTCCACTGATCAAATTCTGGTGGGTGACTTAAATGTCAACTGGCTCATCCCCTCCTGCTCATCTACCCAAGACTCCTTTTCTGCAATAGACCTAATGCAGCTAGTTACCCACCCTATCAGTACTAACCCCAAGAGAGGCTCCAGTACCCTGCTTGATGTGGTACTCACCAACCACCCTAATCGGATCCCCAATGTACAAGTCCTCCCAGACTCTCTCAGTGATCACTCCCCCATTCTATTCCACTGGTCATCCTCAGTCCCCAAACCCATAGCACAGTCCACATGCCGGCGGCGTCTAATACCTGGTGGACTGATAAGACTTAAGGAACTTCTGTCCCAAATTGACTGGTCTCCTATACAGGCAACTCCTGACATTGACACAGCTCTCTCCTTCTTTACCCAAACTTTTAATAATGCCTGTGATATCTTTGCCCCAATGTTGACCCGCCGTTCTAAAAGGCAGAATGCCCTCTGGGTAACCCCAGCTTTGATCCACCAACTGAAACATAGGGACAACCTATGGCACTGTGCCATTGAGACTGGCCAGCCCAATGACAGATGTTATATGCTGCCGCCCAAAACAAGTGCACTCGGGCCATCAGAAAGGCCAAGTCTGAGCACTATCGGTCCTCACTCACTGCCTCATGGGGGAACCCCAGAACCTTCTGGGATAACATTAAACAGTTAAATGGGACTGCACACTCCCCCCGCCCACCCAGATCAACATTAATGGTGTGATCTCCTCAGACCCAGCCCTCATAGTTAACCACCTCAACACCTCATTCACTGACCTTAGCCCTATCCTCCCTACAAATTTTTTTGACCCTCCTCCCCCAGCACCTGCCGTAAATCTTTCTCACCCTTATTTTCTCCTCCACCATGTTTCTGCCCAAGAACTTAGGCCGCACCTTGTCACTGCCCTCAAGAGTAATAGTACAGGCAGTGACTCCCGGGATCTGTGTATCCTACGGCTGGTCTTAGACACAGTCCTTACCCTGATCACATGCCTCATCAATCACTCTCTTTGCCTGGGGAAGGTTCCAACTGCCTGGAAAGTTGCCACTGTCACCCCTATCTTTAAAGGTGGTGATAGGACTGTGGCTGGAAACTATCGACCAATCTCTATTCTCTCTTCTCTCTCCAAGGCCTTGGAAAAAATGGTGGCCTCTCAAATCTCTGACTACCTCTCCACCTACAATGTCCTATGTCCGGAGCAGCATGGCTTCTGAGCGGGCCACAGTACCAGCACAGCCCTCCTAGAGTTCTCCAACTTTCTCCACTCCTCCTTAGACACTGGTTCTCTGGCTGGTGTGGTCTACATTGACCTCTCTAAAGCTTTCGACACTGTCTCCCACCCCCTCCTTCTTGATGCCCTTAGTCTCTCTGTTTTGCTGCTGGGCTATCTCCTGGTGTACCAGTTATCTGTCTGACCACTCACAGCATGTAAAATTAATGGGACCTACTCAGACATCTGTCCCATCTTTCTGGGTTCCCCAGGGCTCCATTCTGGGCCCTTACTATTCTCCTTTACCTTAACACCCTTCCATGCTCTTGCTCGGGGAACATTCTATTGTACGCTGATGATGCAGTCATCTTTGCCTCAAGTCGTAACCCTATTGCCCTCCAGGACTCTGCAGAAGTCCTTCGCTGAAGCTGAGGGCTGGTTCAAGGAACATAGATTGGTGATAAATCTTAAAAACAAAACCATGTTCTTCACTCATCCTCAAAACAAGTCCTGCAACTTCAAACTCCTCATTCACTCTGGGTCCTCTTTCCCACTCAAACAACCTTGCTCCTATAAATACCTAGGGATCCATTTTGACCCCTCCCTCTCCTTCCATGGACACATCGCTGCCCTAGCCACTGCCACTAATATCCGATTGGGCATCTTACATCGGTATAAACACTGCCTCCCTCCGGAGGCTCTTCGACTCACAGTCACCTCCTCTATCCTGTCCCTAGTGGGCTATGGACTGCCGGTGTATGGTGCCGCACTCCATAAAATTCGCACTACTCTGAATAAGGCCTGCAGGTTAATTACTGGGGCACCTAGGCTGACACACACCTGTCTACTGTACTCTAAAGCGCTGGTACTTGATCTTGACGAGCACCTCAAATATCTGACCTGTACCCTTACAAAAAAGACCCTCCTTGGGCTATCCCCACCAAGATTGACCACCACCATATGCCGCTCTGTCCCACTAGTTCATACTCGGACCTCTGGGAAAACTTCTCTTGTTATCCCTAGAGCTAGGACCTCTCACTGCCAAAGAGCCTTCAGCTTTAGGGCCCCCTCCTGGTTCAACACACTGCCCCCCTCCATCTCTGAAGCTCCAACTATATCGTGCTTTAAAACTTCCTTACGTAACCACCTTATTAACATCCAATGCTGTAATTGCCATTAGTCAAAGCCGTTCTCAATACTTATGACAAAGCTTACTACTAAGCTGCTAAAGACAACATAACTCTGGTATTGTTTGCATCAATCCTACTTGTACCAGCTTGTTTGCATCTATGTATTAAGTTACTGTTATACTTATGTGTTGTACTGCTATACTGTGTATTTTCGTTTGTCTTACTGTGACAAGGTACCTTTGTAAATGAGCCTATGGCTCAAAGGTTTTCCAAACTGCTGTTTAAATAAAATAAATAAAAAAAAAAAATAAAAATAAAATAAATACTTTGCAACAGCCTACATTGCCTTTTCAAGTGGCTGAGGTGCTGCCTGTGCAGCCCAACCTGGCAAGTTTTCAGCTGGAATACTTCCGCCCGCTTCTCAGCCGCCCTCGCAGACTACAGCAACATCATTGCATACAGTGCCTAGTTTGCCTATTGTGACATGCTCTCCCTCTCAATTGCTATCTCTTGATACCAATCCTGCTACAACACCTACCAGGTCTGTAGAAATGGTGTTGCAAGGAGCTGGCTGAGTGCAGGAACCTACAGAGGGGAAGTGGGTTTCTGGTCCGTCCCCTACTCGGTCCCCCTTTCTCAATGATTTTCCTAAGCTGCAGCATTCACCTAACAGAAGTCTGCCTATGTCTGACCCCTTGTGTCTCCCCAAGGAATTAGAACTTACCCAGCACCCAGTCTTGGAACCTTTGCAGGGTTCTCTTATTCGTGCTGCTTCTCCCACTACCATTACAGAGAATACAGCTCCTGCATAGTGGAGCCCCTCTCAAAGAAAATAGAGCCAAATCGTTCTTTTTCCTCATTGTTTAAATTTCCAGTTTTGGCTGCAAAGCGGCATAATGCAGTACGATTGGCTTATATGGGCGGTTTACCTGAGCCACCGGACCGAATGTATGTAGCTCGGACACTACTCAAGGACTCTCTGAAATTCTTTTCTCATGAAATATATGCATTGATTCATATTTCCAGCAAAACTACGTTTGATGTCAGCTTCCAAACACCTCGTGGCTTGCAGCATTTTTGGTCACGATATCAAACCTTAAGAAATACTGTCCTGTGGACCCCGTTTAAGGCAATTCCCCTTTCTAAACCAGCCTTTAAGAATATTACCATCCTGTTTCGGAATGAAGGTGTTGACGTCACTGACGTTGTCTATTGGCTAAAACAACATTGTACTGTCCAGGGTCAGCCTGAGGCAATATTGGACACGGAGAATATTTGGACTGGAGGCTGGAAGGTTAAGGTTTTGTTACACTGTAATGATTCTGGTCCAGTGCACCTACCTAATTCTTTTTTTATAGGTTGTGATAGGGGGGTCTTGTTTTACCCTGGACAATGGAAAGCTTGTTACTGGTGTGGAGACCCCTCTCACCTTAGTAATGTCTGTGATAAGCTGAAATGTAATACCTGTGGAGAATTTGGTCATGTGGGGATTCACTGTCTAAATGAATGTAAATGTAATCTTTGTGATGAGCTGGGTTATACATTTCAAAATTGTCCGTGGGCTGCTCATAATCAGGCCACACATGATGATGGTGCTGATCAACATTTTGTAATCACACAAGCCCAGAAGACTCGTCTTAGGACCACCTTAGTAGAGCAGACTTCAGTAGTCGCTCGACCTCTATTGCAGGTCCCTGAGTCTGTTGTAGATCAGGTTGTGGTACCCCCGGTGGCCTCTTGTGTGGCACCACTTACTGAGATGACCCCTCCTACCCCTGACCCTGCCCAATCTGTCCAGCTTGTCCTGGACCCTGTTCTAAGCCCGAGTACTATGCCACCTCCCCAAGTACCCACTAGTGTTATGCATCGGAGGTCTATGAGAAATAACCCCCAGACATTACCATCGCTTCCTTTGCTTTTGGAACTCCCTCCTGTGGTTTTGTCTAATGCCTTTGAGCTACTCCAAACTGTTTCTGATGATGCTGGAGGCGAGTCTGACTCTTCCTCTGTTGCATCTTCCCTCCCGGATGGTATTACTGATTCTGAGATTCAACTGGATACTGGTCTTTCTCAGAAGTGGAAGGCCAGGGTTAAGCTAAAAGGGAAAAAGGTGATAGGGAAAAGGAAATTGTAAAGTATCTCTGTTCTCCTTGTGTTATGTCTCACCTTGTTTGTCATACTATTAATGTGAATAGTATTAAGCGTCTGGCAAAAAGAAGATTGATTTTTTCCTGTTTATGGCTTTTACCTATGGGGATCTTTCTGTTGCAGGATACACGACTCCATACCACCCATGAGATTCGACAGGCACAACAGGACTGGCTTCTAGGTCCTTCTTTTTGGTCCATTGGCCTGGACTCCTGTTCCGGACTTGGGATCTTATTCAATATCCCAGATTTCCGTTTGCTTAAATTGATTGACGTAGCCCCTGGCAGAGTGTTAGTCTTAGATTTTTAATTGGGCCCTGCCTCATGGGGTTATTAATATTTATGCTCCCAAATTAAGTCTGTACGTATAGCTTTATTTTCTTTATCCACTTTATTTGCATACCTCCTTTCAGTTGATATTTTCTGGTAACTTTAACTGTGGCTTAAGTCTTCTTGACAAAAGCTCTTTTGCTACTACCCAGAAATTGTTTTGTGACTCCCATGAATTAGGAAAGTTGGTTCATACTGCTCATCTCACGGATGCTTATTACTCTTTTACTAAACAACATACGCCTACATTTCAAAAGGGTAAGCTGGCTACCAGAATTGATTTTGTGTTTTTGTCCCGCACACTCCCAATTACCTCTGCTACTGTACAAGCTGTGGAATTTTCTGATCATAAACTGCTTTCCGTAGGCCTTGGCTCTGATGTCACTGTTCGCAAAGGACCAGGACTCTGGAAATTCAACATATCTCTGTTGCAAATTCTGACTTTCATGCAGTCCCTCTTATCCTTTATTCAGGCCCAGAAATCTGTTTTTATTTGTTACGCAGACCCTATTGCATGGTGGATGGACACAAAACATGATTTGGTGCTCTTTTTGAAAAGATATAGTCGTCAAAAATGTCAAAGAGAATATTTGGAATATTTACAGAAAAGGGTACATTTTCAGTCCGTGTTGACAATAGCTTATACGACAGGACAAGCTCTTTCTCAACAATTGCACTTAATTCAGAATGATATGTTGAAATTCCAATCTGGACAATCACAGCAACTTTATCATCAACACAAATTTAATGTGGTAGGCACGATGGCTGTTGTTTGCCCCTTTGAGTCAAATTCTCAACAAATTACACAAAAGAATATGTTGTGTCTTGTTGATTCTGATGGCACCTTATGTACCTCTCAGTCGGACATCTGTCGGATAGTGACATGTTACACGACTGCCCTCTTTTCTCCCTTTCCAGCTGCAGATGTTGATCCTGTGGTGTTGTATAGGGACCTTGACATCCCTATCCCTTCACAGCCATGTTCTGACTCAGCCTGTATACCTGTTACTGAGTTAGAATTGAAGTCAGTTATTTCTTCTTACCCACGGAGGATTCCTGGTCAGATGGACTCCGCTGCCTTATATAAGTAACTGGGTGACCACCTGATCCCTGAATTAACTTCAGTGTTTACCTCCCTGTTAGCTAGTGAGTTTATCCCTTTAGATTTTACTAAGGGTACTTTGATTTATATCTATAAACAGAAAGGAGATATACATTCTCTTGAGTATTGGCGCTCTATGTATGCTAAACGGACTTTAAGTAATTAATGAAAATCATTGTACAACGCCTTATGAGGATAGCTGAAGTGGTTTTGCACCCTGCTCAGTCCTGCTCTGTACTGAACAGAAGAATCTCTGACCATTTGATTCTCCTTTGAGAATTATTTTCTCATGGCTACGCAGACTCTGTTTCAGGCTTTATTGTATTGGTAGATCAGAAGGCGACTTTTGATTCAGTTAACCATGATTTTTTATGGAAGGCACTACATTTTATGCATGTGCCTGGTGAAATGATTCGCTGGATTAAGACTTTTTATAGGACTGCCACTGCTGTGCCTGTTGTGAATGGTTGGGTTGGACCTATGATCCCCATAAAAAGAGGGGTTCGTGAAGTGTGTCCTTTGAGCCCTCTGTTATATGTATTTTTTTAGATGTTTTGCTTCGCCGTCTGAATACTCATCCCAGATTCATGCCCTTTCTAGTTCTACTTTAATCTTGCTGTATACGGCGATTGCATATGCAGACGATGTCTGCATTATTGTGGCTAATGGAGCCTCTGTGGTTACTGCCCTTCAGGAATGTTCTTCCTTTGGTGATTTTTCTGGTGCGAGTTTAAATTTTACCAAAAGTTTTGGTATTCGGTTAGGATCAAAAATAGCCCCTTTTACGCATATTGGTCCTTTACAACTTGTTGCGGGGCCTCAATGCATTTTGAGAGTTTATTTTGGGACTGTAGATTCTGGCCTTTTTAATTGGTCTGCTAAATTACAACAAGGCAAACTTAAGGTTGCCTCATGGAATAAGGGGCAGATTGGGAAGAAGAAGAAGTGCGTTTTCCTAATCAAGACTTATATGATACCGACTTTTCTTCATCTAAACTATGTATTCCCAATCCCTAAACAATTAGAAACTGCAGTTCCTTGTCTCTTCTTTCAAGCTCTGTGGGGAAGCTGGCTTAATCCGGTAAAATGGAATGTTACTTACTTACCTATTTCTGAGGTGGGTGTTAACATGATTAATCCTCTGTTATTTTTTTCATGTATTTTTTTAACTGCAAATCTTTGGCCTCTGTTGATAAATACTCAGAGAGGGTGGGAACCTTGGATCTATGATTCTTGCAGATTATGGGCTGGCAGTATAGCCTAGAGGTTAGAGGAACGAAGTGTGAACAAGCTTGGTATATCCAGCAAACCAGACCTGAGTTTGATTCTCACAACCTCCACTTGCATACTGTGTGATTCTGAGCAAGTCACTTAACTGCCCAGTGCTCCCAGGTCACCCCTGAAAACAGGCACTTGTGCCTAGTGGGCCTAACCCAGTTACCAAAGACTGAAATTAAAAAAAATGGTTTCATTTATGGGAATGTGATTCATTAACTGTGATACGACAAACTTTGTGTATACCGATATATATTAAACACATGTTTTTACATTTGAAACAGTGGAGGATATCTACCCAGATGTTGTTAATGAATTCTCATAAAGTATTATATAATAATCTTCTCCTGACCATTTGTGCAATACAGTTGCCCTTTGAAAAGGCCAACATCTTCCTTTCCTACTGGTTTTGTTACGGTGTAAAAGGGTGCCTGCTCACATGTGGGACTTTCATTGGCTGTCCTGTTATGAAAGAATTAACGTCAAAGATAATCATAAACACAAGCAGTCTCAAGACCATCAATGTTCTAGACTATTGTGTATTTCTAAATTGGAAACTATATCCCACTTATTTTTTGAGTGTTCTTTTATTCGGCACTGGTGGGTTTTTTTGGCAAGAGTCTGGGCCACTCCATTATTTCAAATGGTTTCTTACCAGAATATTATGTATGGTGTTTTTTCTCCCCAGTGGTCCCTTTTTACTCTGGACACGTTAAATCTAGTTTTTGTAGTAATAAAATGGAATATTTGAATCGCTTGATGTCTGTTTACTCTACAACAAAAAACCTGTTCTTATTCAGAGCTTGAGAAGAAAATCGTAACAGACTTAACAAACATTTATGTACGTGAACGTACATTATTTTCCAAGGAGACATTACTTGAACTTTGGAAAGCTCTTCCTTGGATCACGGACTCTGATTTTGCAGTGACCTGATGGGTTGTCTCTTGATATGTGTAGTTCTGTTTGTTTTTTTTCTCTTCTCACAGTGTTTTTTTTTGTTTACTTCTGTTCTGAGTCCACATGAGTTTTTGCAAATTGCTTTTGTTTTGGTATTGTATGATTTCTTTTGTTTCAATAAAACTTTCCCCTACTCTTTTCGATAAGTGCCATGGGATCTTTAACATCCACCTGAACTACCACCAATCCATGCAGATGGGACATCGGTTTAACGTCTCATCCAAAAGACGGCACCTCACAAGTGCAGCACCCCTCTCATGCTGCACTACAGTGTCAGTATTGGGATATTAACCCAAGTGCCTGATGTGGGAACTGAACCCACAGACCTCTGATCTCCCAGCCTCAGAGGCGAGTGTGCTATCTACTGAGCCACTGACACTGACAATAGGATAGTGAAGTGCTTGAAGTGTTTTTTAATGGCAAGCACAGTAGGTGAACTTCCTACAATGAGGGGAAGAGAGTTCCAGAGAGCAGGGAGCCGATGGGTGAATGTTATTTTTGCTGTGCGTGTACGAGGTGTGGCCAAGGTGAATGAGCGGTGGTCTTTTGAGTGCAGGGAGCAGCCAGTGCTGGGAGCTGTGGCTAACAATGAGGAGAGGTATGAGGCAAGGATGCTGAACCAAAATTTAGAGATAAAGGTTGCACAATGAGCAAGACACCGATCATTAAGAGAGGACAATGAGATATATTGGTAGAGCAGGCAGTGATTAGTGTGGTACAGGAGATCAGTGGAAAACAACAGAAAGCATGGTACAGGGGTTCCAATTTGGTAAGGGAGGATAGTGGTGCTGAACTGCAGACCACATCCGCATAATTGAACATAGGTAGGATAAGATTAGTAATTATTTCCCTCCTGATGGGTGGAGAGAGGCTATCCTTGTGCCTATGAAGTATACTTAGATTGGGACGTATCTTGTTGTGAATAGAATCCAAGTGCGGGGCAAAGTCCAGTTTGGGGTCTAACCATACCCCCAGGTATTTGAATAAGTCAACTAGTTCAATATCGGAGCCGTCAAGCACACAAAAGGAGGGCAGAGACATCATTTTGGCAAGCTTCTGGGCCATACCAAAAGGCATAGCTACCATTTTTTTGGTGTTACATTTAACAGATTTATCATCAAGCCATCTTAGGGTGTTGGCAAAATCAGTTTGGAGGGTTGATTCAACCTAGGCTAGGGAGGGACTGGAGGCATAGATGACGATATCGTTGGCGTACATTTGAATTTGTGCATTAGAGCAGGCAGAAGGAAGGTTATTCACAAAAATGGAGAATAGGGTATGTCCCAGAATCGACCCTTGGGAAACACCAGCCAGAATGGGGAGGGGATCAGATTTGGTGTCCCTAAGCTGGACAAATTGGAACCCATCTGTTAGGTAGGCCTTGAACCAGTTGATAGAGGATGGAGATAGCCCAATAGCAGTTAGGTCATTGAGGAGTAGTCTATGGACAACAGAGTCAAAGGCCTTAGCTAGGTCTTTGAAAATAGCCAGCGTCAGATGACCCATGTCCATGGCCGAATGGATGTGATTGGTGAGGTGGAGAAGGGAAGAGGAAGTGGAGTGGAGATGGCAGAAAACTGATTGGTAGGGGTCAGAATGTTGTTGGAAGCTAGGAATGCATTTAGCCTTTTTGAGATAAGTTACTACAGGATTTTAGAGAGGGCAGGGAGGAGGGAAATGGGTCTATAGTTTTCAGGGATGGAAGGGTCATCTCCTTTGTATAGGGGGATGACTTGAGCTAACTTCCAGGCCTTGGGCAGGGAACATGAGTAGAGGGAGAGATTGAATATGTGGGTAATAGGGGGACAGTGGCAGGGGCAGAGATTTTCAAGGGGAATCAGATTAATGTCATCCAGAGGAAGAGTTCAGAGATTTGACAGCTTGGAGAACCTCCAAGGAGGTAATGGGGGAGGGGTGTGTTTGGGTGTGGTGGTGTCAGGGAGAGTGTCAGGTCGAGGGGAAGAGGGATGGGGGAGGTAGATAGGGTAGCTGATTTGGCCCAGGTGGAAGGGATGAGAGTAGATGATTGTGGGAGGGGGAAATGATAAGTCATAGATAAGACATATCAGGAAAGAGTTTGGGACTTAAACCTAGTGCCTGAATTAAACCAAAACGGAGCTTTAAAATAAACCAGATAATTATATTCTGCTAGGTAATCAACTCTACTATTATGGGTGAATGGATGAAACACTTTTGGGCTCCTGTCTTTATACTCCATCTGTATCTTAGTATGAATTAAAACAGTTTCCAGCACATCAAACATTATGTCAGACTGTAGTCAGAGAGCTCAGAAAATGCTCCCACCCTATGTGAAATGTGACCTGTTCAGAATATGGGTCCAGCTTCAAATCTGAACATCCCTAGCCAAAGTTCCTACACATAACAGCCACCTTATAAAAGTGTTTGGAAGGTACTACACACCACATGTTAGCAAGCAAACTGAAGTGTTGCCAAAAAATTCAGCAGTGCTGTTATTTTATTAAAGAAGGTAAAGAAGCAATTGCCAGAGACAGTGGGGCTCAGTTTGTAGCAGTGTCACCTTTGGGCCAGAAGTTCTGGGTTTCAAGATCCATGCCGGGGGTGTGGACTCGCATCTAATGGGGACACAGCAGTACAGTACTTGGAGGAAGACTTTGTAGGTTTCTTCTTTTAAATGAGATATTCAGTCAAGATTCTATTGCCCATTTCTGGTAATTTTTCAAGAAGTTACCAAACCCATGGCACTTTTTGCCAGGAATGATGAGTTACTCTATGACCTGTAGATACTGCATTCCCAGTATGCAACTCATTGATTCATAAAGTGCTTTAAAATAATCTGGCAGGGTTCTTAAATGCATTAAATGTGATCATAAAGGCATGCTGTACTTATGTCCACATTTGCCTCTGTGTGTCTAGGCAGGCATGTTGTTAATTTTCACAATTTGTGTCCATTTGCAACAAAAAGTCACGCTTTGCAGTAAACAAATGGTGGATTTTGTTTCATGACTCAGACTTCAGACACAGTTAGATCATTTAATAGATGGCCTGCCAGTTTAAAAGCATTTCTGTTTTGAAAATAAACATAGAAACATAGACTTTGACAGCAGATAAGGACTGCTTGGCCCACCTAGTCTGTCCATTTTCCTACTACTGGAGAAGCTGCAGATCCTAGTTAACCAACAGCCTATTTTTTCCTACTCCCTACAAGAATTGCCTTATGTCTATCCCATGCATTCTTTAATTCTCCCACAGTTTTAGATCCCACAACCTCTTCAGAAAGGCTGTTCCATACGTCCACCACCATCTCTGTGAAAAAATATCAGCAGATGCATCATGGACATACCCTTTAATCCTTCCCTTTGTGTATGAATCCAGACACTATTTTGTTCTGATAGTGTTAGAGTAGTCTGGAAAACAATATTGGCAAAAATATTTGATTTACACCAAGGAGCTGCAATCAAGTTTGAAAGATCTTTCCTAAGAATTTAGCAGATTCTGATTTTGCCTGATAATCTAACAGAAGCTATTTGTTTTCTTCTGCATTTCTGATTTCTAGCTCTGTTTTAATAATATGAATAGATGGCCATGTTTCAAACAATAGTAGTTTTCAAGGTAAAATGTTTAGTATGAAATTATCATTACATTGGGTAAGGGTGATTAAAATGAAGATTTGCAAAAGGTAAAAAAATTGCTATTTATTTATTTGGTCACACTGTGGCTCTTGCACAAAATGTAAACAAATTAACTATGCTACATTAGCTGCCTTCAGCACTTTAAGAAATCTGATATGATAGCCGACATTACTAAAGGAGTCTGCCATCATTAATGGATCTTTGCAAAACATATCACAAGTAGCACCTGAGGGTTTTTTTAGGTACACCTCAAATGACCACATAATGTTTGAAGTTATCCCAAAATTAACTAACAGAGCAAACCTCATATACAGTAAATCTATACTCCTTGTCAGAAACCATTTTATAATGATGAAAGTGTCTCTAGTTTACCAAGTTCTTCTCTTGTGAAAAATTGTTTTTTTTATTTTAGTCTCCATTTATGATCAAAGGAGTTTTCTAAATGGAAGGCAAGTCTTTCATGACATATACTTTAAAGTAAAGATGACACAAATTTACTTTATGAAACATATTCTTCATTTGTTTCATGAATATTAGTATACTGGCATTTTTTTCCATCACTATGATTACTTGTTTTCTGTTAAAAGGACATTGCTTATTTTAAAGATAGCTCATTTAAATATAAGATAAGGATTTTTGTGTGCATTTAGTCAAAAACACAGCTACAGTGTATAAGTAGCTGCACATTTTCAAATCTATCTTGCTGCCCATATAGACATTCATAAGCAGATTTTTTTCCTTGATTAATTTTACATAGCTGTAATAGGGTTACAACGTCTTGGCCTTTTAAGGTTTTTAGATCTGTATTTAAAGATTGTCCTCTTCAGTGCTATAAACTGTTGGATAACAAAATCACAACTGCATTTTTCAGGATACAAAAGGTCACCATAAGAAGTTAAATACCTAGGGATAACTTCAAACACTCCAAATTGTTTTGTCCATGTATAGACAGGGCCCCTGCTGCTCTGTGGCAGCATTTTCTGATTTCTGCTGCATGATTTATTCATTTTTGTGGCAGGATGCAGTCCTGGCATTAGTTAAAACTTGATATGATGTAATTGATTACATCACATGCCAAGCATAGAGGAGGGACTTCAGGATAAATAAGATGGGTACAGAAGCTTGGCACTGTGGAAAAAGTGTATATTTGAATGAAAATTCACCAAAAACAATTAATTCTGCATCAATATATGAATTCTGTGGCATGATGAAAATTCGTAGGAAAATTCCATAACTGCAGAATCACAGAATTCTATGGGTCTTGTGTATAGGATGCAATAACCTATAGCTGGGACAGAAAAAAAACATACTTTTCCTTGCCATTCAATCTTTCCAGTGAACAGTGATCTAGTTTAAAGCAGCAGTGCAACAAAACTGGGAAAAAAGTGACCCTCCTTTTTGTATGCTACAAAAGATTCTAGGCATCTTCCAATTTTATTTGGTGGTACACTTTTCTAATTCTACCAATATTTGAGTATTTTATAAATATTCTAATTGAGTTTTTTTTTCTCAAGAGAAAAGGATGGCCACCACATTTTGTATAGAAATAGCATTGTAGACCTGCTAGGGTTAGGATAAAAAAAAAATAAAGATTGACTCATGGTGCACAGCATATGAGATACCTAGACAACTATGTTTGACACGTATGCTAATATTTTTCTTCACTGTAGCTTACTTTTTTTGGAAAAACATTTTTCATTGCACTGCTGCTTTAATATTATTGTACATGACTAATACAACTGCAGAAAAATACATACAGAGCATAGGTACATTATAATGAGCAATGTACAGTATCTAAATTAGAGATGAGTGAAGTACATCCATTGTGTTTTGTGTAAATTCTCAGGAAAGCAAAACAATGTTTTTTTTTTTGTGCCTAGTTTTCTTTGTGAAGTGCACGGGTTACAAGTTGACAGTCACATGATGACAAAACTTTAGCAATCAAGTGCCATATACTGTACTTTGAGAAATGTGCACTAGAGGAGGTTACATGGGGGGGGGGGTTCCTGTCCACAAGGATGATCACATGACACTGTACAAGTTCATGTAGATTGTTTCCCCCACAGTGCCCTTGCTTGCACAGTTGGAAAGTGAGACCAGGAGTTAGATGTGTCTCTGTGATTTCTGAACAAAATCAATCCAATTAGGTTGAACAAAATCTTTCAAAATGGGTAGTTAAAACAGAGAGGTGTGCTTGGCAGAGACCCAAAACATGACCTTGCAGTGGCATTGCTTCCTGCATGGTTACAGGTTTAGCTTTCTTTTTGTATGTTGCATGTGTTAAAACATCCATTTTGTAAATGTAATAAGACACTCCAGGGCATGTATTAATCTATAATCACCACACACCCCATGTGTTGTAAGACACTGAGACAGTGGTGTCTTGCTTCCCTGTACATCTGAGGTATGTGACAATTTAACTTAACAAACACCCTATCATCCATTGTTGCTGATGTAAACACTGCAGAAATATTTGCTGAGTTTGTTTGCTGAGCCTTTGTGGAAGATGTGAGAAGATTTTATTTAGTGAGAAAATGTTTTAGGACATTTATGGTGAGTTTACTCTGATTTTTCAGTGCGGAGTACCTCTGAGTAACATCCAACGAGGAAGGGGGTAATCAGCTCCCAGGTTCAGTTTTGTAGCATGAAATGTATCAACTTTCAATTGTTTTTTTTTTCCAGTGCAGCTTTTAGTATCATGGTTTATAGTCCTCATACCAATTCTGAGTTTCAACTGGCCATCACATCTGTGATTTTGAAAGTGATCTGATTTAATTTAAGTAGTAATATTTTTATACAAAAAAAATTATGACTGTGTCAGTCAACAGTCTGAGTTACTGCTAAAGGTCTGGGAGGCAACAGTCCAGGATATTTCATTGATTAGGCAGAAAATATTTTTGTTTTTTAAGTGCACATATTATATTAGCAAACAAACAAACAAAAAATATTTCAATGTGCCAGACAACAGTCTAAGTTATTTGTACATGATTGTGAAGACACAGTCCAGGGCACTTCAGTACATAGGCAGAACACCTTTCTGCATTTAAATTATGAACAGATATGATATACAAAATTGTGTGAGATCTGTGCCAGACAACAGTCTATGTTATCTGTGTAGGACTGTGAAACAACACAGTGTAGGATAACATATGAGGATGAGGGCATGAGGAAAGTATAATGGTGGGAAAGGCTAGGGCAGTGGGGCACAGAATCAAGATGAGGAGAAGGGAAGGTATGGCTCATCACCACCAGATGAGGTAGGTGCCAACACTCACTGTTTTGTATCCAATATGTTCCAATAGGAAGTGGGATGACCCTTCCAAGCAATACTGTGTGGTGGATCTGCCCTGCAAAGGATATTCATGGGAGTCTTTGCTATAGAGCATGATGGATTATCTGGGGTCAGCCATAAAACTGGATATTCATCATCTGAAATGGGAGTGCTGGAACTTTGGAACACAAGGTCTGTGTGGCAATACAAATCTGTTGTTCCTGAAAAACCTACAGGATACAGAAGCAGATTTTAAGTCAGTGTAGTAAGATTTGTTTGGTGTAGAATTCTTTCAGTTTATATCTGTTGTATTCCAGAGTGTAAATATGACATATTTTATAATTAATGTAAACATATGACTGCTGTGCTGTGTAATTAGCAGTGTCAGTGGCTCAGTAGGTAGAACACTCGCCTCTGAGGCCCGAAAATCAGAGGGCTGTGGGTTCAGTTCCCACATCTAGCACTTGGGTTAATATCCCAGTACTGACACTGTAGTGCAGCATGAGAGGGGTGCTGCACTTCTGAGGTGCCGTCTTTCAAATGAGAAGTTAAACCGAGGTCTTATCTGCCTGGATTGGTGGATGTTAAAGATCCCATGGCACTTATCGAAAAGAGTAGGGGAATTTCCCCTGGTGTCCTGGCCAAATTTCCCTCATTCACTAAAAATACCACCAACAGCTTAATCTGGTTCAAAGTCAGTTGGCATTCATCTGTATCCACCTCCCACGGGTCATGCCTGAAAATAGGCAGGATTTGTATAGTGCACTTACCCGGTCAACAAAAACTAAATAGATAAATAAAAAATAAGCACAGGTAATTTATTTTGTTGGGGCAAAGTCAGTTATCCATTTCCAGAGAGAATTCTACCAAACTTAAAAAGTAAACCTGAATCTGATACAGAACTGGGGAGAAGTTACCTGGAGGGACTATTGGGGTTCCTATGTCCAAAATGCCTTGTACTGTGTAAGTAAGTATTTGACCTTGTGCTGTGTGTCTAGGGGCCAGGATGGACTTGTAAGGAACAGTTCTTTGAGAGTTGTAATCAGGTTGGTGGCAGCCACAACAGAGAAGTGAAAAGCTACTCAGAAGAAAGACATTTCATCAAACAAAGGCTGGAGTAATGGCATGTCATCACCAACAACATATGAACCCCTTAGCAAATCTCTAATTCAATCAGAATTTCTGTATAAAATGCCATCAAATATACCAAGTCACAGCAGGCTTCACATTGCCAGGCAGTGGGGACATCTGCTTGGGGTACCAGGTCAATAAGTCATTGCAGGAACAGCATGGATAAAACCATGCTGCAGAAATAGTGAAACCATGTACAGTGTCAGGGGTTTTACAGCATTCAGGAATTACCGCTACCTCTGTTGCTGTATGCTTAGTTGGGAAAAGGCTGAAGTAGCTGAAGGTGTGGTGCCTGGTCAAGCCATTCCTGTGGTGGAGTGTCTAAGGCACTAGCACCTGGACCAGAGGAGACCTGAGGAGCTGGGCTTGGTTCCCAGTCTCCTGGTATAGGACATTTTATTATATTCTTTTTAAGAAATCCCCCCCAACATTTCTCCCCACCCCTATGGTCTACACCCTCTCAGAGTTGATTATAAGAAGTCCAGGAGTGTGGGGGGTCAAATCCCCCCCCCCCACATAGGAAGGTGCAGTGGCAGAGCCCCCAGTAAAAAGAAAAACTGTGTGTTGTTTGCCTTTAGTTTGTATGGTGTGTGCACATTTAGGTATGGCAAGTGTTTTCACTGACCTTATTTGGGAGGATGGCATTTTGTTTGTGGCATTGTTTGCCATGCTGTTTTTGTTTGCGGGGTTTTGACCTTGTTCCCTGCTTGGCATACACAAGAACAAGGTATGTGCCTTGAGGCAGGGATCTCTGGAGCAAACACCAGCAGAAAGGGTGAAAGTATGTGTGTGAGAACACTTTCCTCCCAGTGGAGTCTGGAGCAGCACACAGCACGGTGAGCAATCCCTGATATTGTGTTGTGAATTGACTGATGTGAATGGCCATGTGCCTCCAGTCTTAGGGCACTGGAGGACTTGGGAAGAGGAGAAGACACTGTGGTTAGCAGCAGGGTGAGTCTCATGGGCATCAGGGCTGTTGGAGCCTGAAAGAGTGCCAGACCAAGAGACACAGCCAGAGGAACAAAATACAAAGCCCCAATATAGAAGTTTTAATAACCCTGTATTGATACCAATGGTGAACTACATTTCCTTTTAGAGTTGCATATTGCTTGGTTTTTTTAACCCAACACTAAAACACTTGTCTTCACCAAGATTACAAATACAACAGAGCAAAAAAAATAGTGTAGAAAAAACTTAGAAAGTGAAAAGTATATTTTTTCTGTTCATATGCTGGGAGATCAGTTGCCATTTGATAAGTGTCAATCTATATAAATCTCTTACATTATACATAAATCTACCCTAGTTAATATGGAAAGAACTAATGTACTGTATTTTACTTAAAATGTTTTCATATCTTTAGTATTCATGTGCTGTACAGTATCTTCAAAGAAATGCCAAGGGCCATGATTTACTGTACTAATGAATTTACTGTGGTCCTTTAATATAGTAGTCTAGGATACATTTGAAATCCTATAAGCCAGTCAAAGATGGCCGAAATTATGTTTGGACAATTTAATTCAGAAGCGTTAGTGACTAGGGTCTTCTGGCTGGTATCCCATGCCATGGGTGACTCAAATTGAGAGACTCAATTTGTGCATCTCTGAGAATAGCAACCATTAAAGAACAGTGAGGGTCACCTAATTGCAAGTATCAGCGAGTAGCGAGGGGGTGTATAGTGAGGCAGAGTCAGCTACGTAGGGTTATGGGGCATTGTTGGGCATGCCAGTTCTCAGCTGCTCATTTGACGTGGTGGCTACAGTCACCACCACTGATGCTGGTGGATCTGGGTTCAGAGCTCCCTAGAGTGTCTTGTTTTGTGGTTTATTTGGGGGGGGTTGTTTAATTTTTATTCCTTGTTTCTATTTTGTAAAGGCCCATTCCCTCAACTTTGTTCCCCCCTGACACCATTCTCCCCCTCCTGACTTCGGTCCCCCTCCCCAAGTTGTTTCTCCCCTTGAGTTTCTTCCCCTCCTTGAAATATGCCTCCCCACAGTTAATTATAATAATTTGGGGGGGCACAGGGGCATAGCCCCCCCAAATAAAAAGTTGGTAAATATTGTCCGCCGTACATAAAGTTGGGAGCTGCTCGCTATTTTTTACTTCATTATAGTGCACATCACCATTTTGGTTTTTGGCTATGTGCACTCACTGTTATGCTCATCTCTGTTATGTAGTCATTGAGATGACATGGAACCCATGTGGCTCATAACAACTTCATCTGGTTACATACATGTACATGTATCATGTAAAGATTTTAAGCTTGATTTCAAAGGGGAGGATGCAGATCCAATTCTCACTTTTGGTCTGTGTCTGCAGCCTCCATGATATGCCAAAATGCTTGAATTTAATTTTCAAAGGTCTGCACTCAATTGCAACAGTTTATGCAATTTGTGACATTTTGCACAAAACAAATTATGCATGTGTTATTATTCTGATGCATGCTTTTTTCTTAATGCCACACATTGCAGGAACTGTGCCTGAGTTGAAAGTTAGACCTAGTGCTGTGCGAAATTTTCTAATTCCGGCAGAAAAGAATTATGCAGAACATTTAAAATTCCACCAAAGTTCCACCAAATTCTGCTGGAAATGGAATGGCAGAATTCCGTACCATATAATTGTTGCAGAATGATTTTCTATGGTAAAAAATCACTGTTCTGTGGAATATTATTATGCGGATCCCAATATTTTCCACAGAAATTGTTGCTGAATATTTTTTTCATGGAAAAAATGAATGTTCCACTGAATATTATTCCATGGATTACAGTAGGTGGAATTCTGCAGGCAAACAAGCAAAATTCAAGGGGAAATTCTGCTGGCGGAATGGTCATTCTGTACTAATTCCACACAGCACTAGTTAGACCACTTATGAGGTGATCTAAATTTTAGGTGCAGTTTGTGCAAATGTGGTAGAGATGGGTCATGAACACCACCCCACGCATGGAAACTCTAGCCCATTACAGTATGTCTGGCATTATCCTAGAGTCATAGAAACATAGATTTTTTCAGCAGAAAAGGACCTATAGGCCCATCTAATCTACCCATTATAACTGCCTATTCCATCACCAGTGACCCTTTTTGGTCATAGGTGTCAGTACCTTCCTCTACCTAATAAGCCCCTGTGCCTATCCCACACATGCTTATAGCGCTCTACTGCATTTTTCCCCACCACCTCATCTGGCAGGCTGTTCCAAACATCCACCACCCTTTCC
The DNA here is from genome assembly GCA_016271365.2 of Neoceratodus forsteri. Lineage (NCBI taxonomy): Eukaryota > Metazoa > Chordata > Ceratodontiformes > Ceratodontidae > Neoceratodus > Neoceratodus forsteri. The sequence goes on along the minus strand of CM028129.1, from coordinate 1,077,287,741 downwards.
ATGAAGAAGTGTTTCTGCACATCTCTCCTAAATTCCCCCTCTTAGCTTTATTGCATGCCCCCTTGACCTAGTGTCTTCCTTTCTTCTGATGCTTTCAAAGGCAAATCCTGCATAAGTAAGCAAGAGTAGGTACTGCTACAGTTGAGACTGAAATGGGTGAAATGCAATTAAGGTCATAAGATAAATGAAAGTTAATTTGTAAATTGAACAGTTACAAGGTCACGTCTTTGCCTATTCAAGATGGCTACCTAAATTAAAAGCTCCAAGCCACCCTTGAGGGAATCCTAGCCATCCAGTAATATTTCCAATCAATCAATCAATCAATCAATCAAAATCTTTATTTATCTAGGTGGGCACCATTGAGCAGGGCTCATTTACGAGATGGGCCTGGTCATACAAAAATCATAGTACAGTAACATGGTAAAACATAATGCAATATTATACAAAGAAGAAAAATATACATATGTACATCAACATTAGAGTGAGAGGGCCTTTACAACAGATAGGCTCATAACTGGGTACAGCCAGAATGTTAACTTAAAAGGAGAGATAAAGGCAAGAAGAGGGATACCAGCTTAGGAAGAAATAACGGGGTTGGAATAGGTAACTGGCATACTTCAGGGAGGGGGGTGGAACTTGGCCATGGCTAAAGAGGCAGAAAAGCTGGAATTTTGGTAGAGAGAGGCTGGGGCAGAGGCACATCGGGAGGCAGGATGGGCAGCAGGGAAACTGGAAAATAGGTGAGCCAGTGATGTGGGAAACATTTGCAGGATTCCTTCACGGAGCAGTCATAGAGTGACTTGAAAATATTCAGGCTAACAGGACAGCTCAGCGTCAAGTTTTTTTGCATATTGTTCCACATGGAAGGCAACGGGAAACTTATGGCAGCTCTGCCGAAATGAAATTTGACCTTAGGTAATTGCAAGGCAATTAGGGAATAGCTTCTTCCAATGAAATGGTGCTATGAAGTACAGTACCTTGGCAGCAAGAAGGAGTGCATGTCTGCAGGAAAAGTCATTCTTGGACAGCCGATGACACCAAAAAAGCATAAAAAGAACATTGAAGCCTCTCCTCCTTCATAAGCCCTCAATGGTGGCAGACAGAGTAGATCTTCCCCACCAGAAAGCCCTTAATTTCTGCTTTTGTCTCTGGTTGAACAAATCACAGCTGGCATGGAAACAATCAAACACACTATAATGGAGAGTCAAACCAGTACTGAAAGTCTAATGTGCCAAGTAGCCCATTCTGAGACAAAGCTCATTGCTTTATCAGATACTCAGAGGAGCAGGACATGTAGCTGCAAGCAGCTGAGTTGCAAATTGCCTGGTTCATGGCAAAACTGGAGGACTTGGAAGGATAGGGGTGGTGAAATAACATAAGGATTCTGGGCAACAAAGAATATATCAAAGGTACCAACCTGGTCAATTTCTGAAAAACAATCTGTCTTTCTGGCTGTACTTAGACCCTAACATCTACAGTTTCGAATAAACAGAGCTCACTGAGTGAGACGTGCAGCCCAGTCCTCTGCCTCAGCCATGCTGGGACCATTATTTGTTAAGTTACTCAGATACCAAGACAAAGAGCTCATTTTATATTCAGCCCGAGATCGAAAAGATGTAATGGTAGTGGAGCAGCACATCTCCTTTTATCCTGATTGTCCCGGATTCCCCCCTTTCCCTCACAAAAGACAGAGACGTTGTTTGTTGTTGTGCTCAGATTGGCAATTACTTTATTTATATTCATTATCCAATATTCCATTTTCAATTCTTTATTATCATATTTCCAGGAATTTCATTTATTTCCATCCACATATCAATATCTGATTATTCCTCCCCAGGTGAAAACCTGGGTGCCTTCTGTTTCTCCTTTTTCGCTAGGTAACGGTGAAGACTGAGACCGCTTTCCTCTTCCTCTTCTTCCTCTTCTTGTGTTATTCCTTTTTCCTCCCCTTCCCCCCCTTTTTTCCCCACTTGCCAGTCTCCAGCTTGCGTTGGATGGCTGGCTTCCCCCATACTTAGAGTATCACCTTTCCTTACCTCAGGGATGATCCTTTCTTCCCCTTTTCCTTTTTTTTTTTTATATACCATATATATTCCTGTTTTCTCCATTCTTCTATGAAACCCATTGTTTCTGTGTTGAACATGTCTATGGCTGGGTCTGACAGGTGCACACCAACTGGCCTGTAAAAGTCCTCCACCCGTTCTTCTACCCCCCCCGCAGTATCACCTGTCCCCCCATCTGCCTTATCAACGTCCCCACCCTTCTATTCATCTTTTCCTAGCCCTCTCCACCACCGTGTGGCTGTGCTTCTGTCTCCATACCCTTCTCGGTAACATATCTGACCAAGCAAGGCATACCTGTGGCCACCACTGTCAGATCCCTTTTTATCTGTAAGTAAGTGTGTACCCATGGTCTGCCCACTAGGTCGTTGCCCCCTAGATGTATAATAATTAGGTCTGGACTGGGCCGATTTACCTTGAGTTCCTTCAAAGCGGGAAGGAGCTGTGCCCATCTCATCCCCCGTATGCCGTGCCATACCAACCTACACTGTCTCACATCCTGGTACAGCTGCTTTCCCCCAGCTGTCTTCTCTGCTCTCTTTCCAGCCCAATAAATATAGGAATGGCCACAGATCCAGACTCTTCTCCTGCATACCTTGCACCATCTTTGTTGCCCTTCTGTGAACCCTGTCCAATGCATCTATATCCTTGCAGAGGTGCAGTCTCCAGAACTGAACCCCATACTCTAACTGCGGCCGCCTCACCATGGCTTTGTAGAGGGGTATTATAACCTACTTTCTTCTGCTAGTAATGTCCCTGCCTATGTCTGCCAGCATTCCATTGGCCCTTACCATCACCCTAGTACATTGGAAACCTACCTTAAGGGTTCAGGAGACTATGATCCCCAGATCCCTTTCCTGTTCTGATTCTTTGATTTCCTCCCTTCCCCTCCCCCAGTGTGTACCCTGCTTTTGTGTTTTTCCTCCCTAGGTGCATCACACAGCACTTCTTGGCATTAAACAACAACTGCCATTTCTTGGCCCATTCAAGTGTCTTGAAGTCCCTCCTCATGTCTTCCACCCCCTCTGGGGTGTACACCCTATTGCAGATTTTTGTATCATCTGAAAATAGGCACACCCTCCCTCTCAAACCCTCTGCAGTATTACTGATGTAGATGTTGAAGAGGAGCGGACCCAAAACTTAGTTCTGTGGCACTCCACTCCTCACCCATGTCATCTCGGAGAGCACCCCACTAAGGGATCTATGTGATAATGGTGATTGCACAATAGCAATCACCATTAGTTTGAATTCACTGTGCCCCCAAAACATTTGGGCAATGTAGTCCTTGGGGCACGGCAAAAGGGTGCCGGGGACTTACAATTCTAATGTTAATTTTTTTTTTTATTTATTTTATTTTATTTAAACAGCAGTTTGGAAAACCTTTGAGCCATAGGCTCATTTACAAAGGTACCTTGTCACAGTAAGACAAACCAAAATACACAGTATAGCAGTACAACACATAAGTATAGCAGTAAATTAAGACATAGATACAAACAAGCTGGTACAGGTAGGATGGATGCAAACAATACCAGAGTTATGTCATCCTTAGCAGCTTCATAATAAGCTTTGTCATAAGTATTGAGTACGGCTTTGACTAGTGGCAGTTACAGCATCGGGTGTTAATAAGGTGGTTACATAAGGAAGTTTTGAAGCACGATATAGTTGGAGCTTCGGATACGGAGGGGGGCAGTGTGTTGAACCAGGAGGGGCCCTAAAGCTGAAGGCTCTTTGGCCGTGAGAGGTCCTAGCTCTAGGGATAACAAGAGAGGTTTCCCAAAGGTCCAGTATGAACTAGTGGACAGAGCGCGATGGTGGTGGTCAATCCTGGTGGGGAAAGCCCAAGGAGGGTCTTTTTTGTAAGGGTACAGGTAAGATATTTGAGGCGCTTGTCGAGATCAAGTACCAGTGCTTTAGCATACAGTAGACAGGTGTGTGTCATCCTAGGTGCTCCAGTAATTAACCTGCAGGCCTTATTCAGAGTAGTGCGAATTTTATGGAGTGCAGTCTGATCAGCAGCACCATACACCGGCAGTCCATAGTCCACTAGGGACAGGATAGAGGAGGTGACTGCGAGTTGAAGAGCCTCCAGGGGGAGGCAGTGTTTATACCGATGTAAGATGCCCAATCGGATATTAGTGGCAGTGGCTAGGGCAGCGATGTGTCCATAGAAGGAGAGGAAGGGGTCAAAATGGATCCCTAGGTATTTATAGGAGCAAACTTGTTCGAGTGGGAATGAGGACCCAGAGTGAATGAGGAGTTTGAAGTTGCAGGACTTGTTTTGGGGATGAGTGAAGAACATGGTTTTTGTTTTTTTAAGATTTATCACCAATCTATGTTCCTTGAACCAGCCCTTGGCTTCAGTGAAGGACTTCTGCAGCGAGTCCTGGAGGGCAGTAGGGTTACGACTTGAGGCAAAGATGACTGCATCATCAGCGTACAATAGAATGTTCCCCGAGCAAGAGCGTGGAAGGGTGTTAAGGTAAAGGGAGAATAGTAAGGGGCCCAGACTGGAGCCCTGGGGAACCCCAGAAAAGATGGGACAGATGTCTGAGTAGGTCCCATTAATTTTTACACGCTGTGAGCGGTCAGACAGATAACTGGTGCACCAGGAGATAGGCCCAGCAGAAAAACCAGAGAGACTAAGGACATCAAGAAGGAGGGGGTGGGAGACAGTGTTGAAAGCTTTCAAGAGGTCAATGAAGACAGCACCAGCCAGAGAACCAGTGTCTAAGGAGGAGTGGAGAAAGTTGGAGAACTCTAGGAGGGCTGTGTTGGTACTGTGGCCCGCTCAGAAGCCATGCTGCTCAGGACAAAGGACATTGTAGGTGGAGAGGTAGTCAGAGATTTGAGAGGCCACCACTTTTCCAAGGCCTTGGAGAGAGGAGAGAATGGAGATCGGTCGATAGTTTCCAGCCACAGTCCTATCACCACCTTTAAAGATAGGGGTGACAGTGGTGACTTTCAGGCAGTTGGAACCTTCCCCAAGCAAAGAGAGTGGTTGATGAGGCATGTGACTGGGGTAAGGACTGTGTCTAAGACCAGCCGTAGGATACACGGATCCAGGGTGTCACTGCCTGTACTATTACTCCTGAGGGCAGTGACAAGGTGCAGCCTAAGTTCTTGGGAAAAAACATGGCGAAGGAGAAAATAAGGGCGATAAAGATTTACGGCAGGTGCTGGGGGAGGAGGGTCAAAAAAATTTGTAGGGAGGATAGGGCTAAGGTCAGTGAATGAGGTGTTGAGGTGGTTGGCTATGAGGGCTGGGTCTGAGGAGATCACACCATTAATGTTGATCTGGGTGGGTGAGGGGGAGTGTGCACTCCCGTTTAACTGTTTAATGTTATCCCAGAAGTTCTGGGATTCCCCCATGAGGCAGTGAGTGAGGACCGATAGTGCTCAGACTTGGCCTTTCTGATGGCCCGAGTGCACTTGTTTCGGGCGGCAGCATATAACCGCCTGTCATTGGGCCGGCCAGTCTCAATGGCACGGTGCCATAGGTTGTCCCTATGTTTGAGCTAGTGGATCAAAGCTGGGGTAACCCAGGGGTAATGCTGGAGGCTGTGCCCCCCCAGCCTCCCACAGGGGGATTCACCCCGTACCCCCCTACTGAAGGATTCTCAACTCCAGGAGGGTGCATGTCGTGGGGTCAAAAGGCGGAAAAAAAATTTCGTGCTGGGCTCAACAAAAGGTACCTGTGCCCAGCCCCGAACCTGGCACTTTGTGTAGCACAACCCTGTACCCACCCACCACACCATGGGAACAGCTCGGCAGTGCACCATGGCACCACCCCTCACAATCCCTCCCTCCAATTCTGCCCCTCATTGTGCAACCCCTTCCTCCCCCTGCATGCGTATACATGTAGCAACAGGATGTCACTATATTCATGCATCCCCCAACTGGTCGCCCAACCTCCCTGGTTGCTGCAATGTGAGGTACCATGATTGAGTCACCATTTTGGTATGAACCCAATCTCGGTTATCGAACTCACGGGATACCCCCATTAAGCACTACCCTGTGAGTTCTCCCTACTAGCCAGGCCTCCACCCAGCCTTCTATTTTCAATCCCAACCCCATGCTTTCCATCATGCTGACCACCCTCCTATGAGGGACGGTGTCGAAGACCTTGCTGAAGTCCAGATAGGCCACATCCACTGCCGCTCCCTGGTCAATTATCTAATTCATCCAATCAAAGAACTCAATTAGGTTGGTTTGGCATGATTTCACCTTGGTGAAGCCATGCTGTCTGCTGTCCTACAAGCCACACTCCTCCAGGTAATTCACCACCCTCTCCTTGATTAATGCCTCCATGGGTGATAGTTCTCCTTCAGCTCCCTGCTACCTCCCTTGTGCAGAGGCACTACATCAGCCCTCCTCCAGTCCTCTGGCACCCTCCTCCTATCCAGGGACAGGTTGAAGAGCCTTGTCAAGGGTGCAGTCAGCTCCTCCCTCAATTTCTTGATCACTCTGGGGGTGCAACCCATCAGGTCCCATTGCCTTGTCCACCCTTAATCTATCCAGCTCAGCCCTGACCCTATCCACAGTGAATGGGCCATGATCCACCCATTTGCCCTCCTTTCTCTTAGGTGCTAGTATCGGACCCCTGCCTTCCACCCCCTCCATGAACACCGAGCTAAAATACTGATTTAGTGTCTCTCCCTTTTCAAAGTCCTGCTCTATGTTTTTCCCTCCATCCCCCCTAAGTCTAGCAATCCCCTGTCCTACTCTTTTCCTCTTCCTCACATATCTAAAAAATGTTTTATCTCCCCTTGGCTCTTTTGGCTATTTTCTCCTTAGTGGCTGCTTTTGCCTTTCTCCCTCCCTGCCAGACTCCTCTTCTCCCTGTACTCCTCCCTATTCTCCCTGACTACCCCTGCCACCGCCCTAATGAACCAGAGTGGTCTCCTCCCTCTCGTGCTCTTCCTGACCTTTTTTATGCATATTTCTGTTGCTTCCTGAATGCCTCCCCAATAGCTTCCTGGAGTTCCTCCACTGTCCCTATCTTTTCTGTATCCTCCATTTATTCCCTATCTTTTTCATCTTATTAAAGTCTGTGTGTCTGAAGTCCATGGCTGTCGTATTAGTCTTACTTGTCTCCCTCCCTGCACTGACCCTGAACTGTACCACACTGTGGTCACTGGTGCCCATGGCTTCTCCCATCCGCACCTCCTCTACTCCATCCCCATTAGTCAGGACCATGTCCAACAAGTTGCTTCCCCTTGTTGGCTCCCTGACCAGTTATTGAAGGAACGCCCCCTGCAGCTCAGTTTATACCTCCCTGCTCATTGCTGACGCTGCATCTGGGATTTCCCAGTCAACATCTAGGAGGTTCAGATCACCCAACAGTAGCAGTTCACCTTTCTGTGCCAGCCTTGTGATTGACCGAGTTAGCTGTCTATCGTCTTCCTCTCCTTTATCAGGTGGTCTGTATACCACTCCCAGCCACAGGGATTCACCCATCTTCCTACCTAGTGTTACCCACAGCAGCTCAGTCTCCCTTTCCTCCTCCTGCCCTTCAGTAACACTGATGCCTTCCCTGATGTATAAGGCCACCCCTTCCCCCTTCTTGCCCTCCCTGTCCCTTCTGAACATTCTATAACCTGGAATGGTTGTTTCCCAGGTGTGATGCTCTGTCCACCAGGTCTCACTTATTGCAACTAAATCTAATCTCTCGTTCCTCATGATGGCCTCCAGGTCCACCATCTTATTTTCTAAACTGGTGTTTTCTGACAATCCCTTCCACAAGTCTCCCCCTTTGTTTTCCCTTGCACCCATCACCCTCTTGCCCAGCAATGTAGTGCTATCCTGGGGTGAGGCTGGTAGCCCCCCAAGCTTTCCTCCTTGTGGAGCAGGTTTGTCCCCATCACCTCCCCAACCTAGTTTAAATTGTAGGTATCCACTATGTAGTCTCCAAGCTTGCATTTCAGTACTGCTACCCCCTCCCTATTTAGGTGCAGTCTGTCTGGTGGAAATAGGCTTTCATCCTCCCATGTAGAACCGCAGTCCCCTACCAAGCCATATCCCATTTGCTCACCTCACCCCACCAGTCACTTGTTGAACTTCCTAATCCTTGACTTTCAATCAGTGCATGCCCTCAGTACTGGTAACACCTCCGAGAATGCCATTGATTTAAACCCCAGACTGCTACAGTGCCTAGCTAGAGCTCTGAATCTAGCCTGCACTTCCATCATGCTACTTCCTGCCAGGACATTCGTTCCCAGGTGGAACAGCAGGTGCATTTTCTCATCCTGCTGCCTCCACCTTGAGGAGATATAATGAATGACCTTTGCTACTGTCATGCCCGACAGACACTCCACCAACACTGTGCTGTTTTTGTCTCCCTTCCCCCAACCTAATTCCTTTTATTATAGAATCCCCAACCAGTAGGACCCTGCTCTCCATTGCCTTCTGATCACATCTCCCTACCATTCTTCCCTCAACCCCCTGCATCCTATTTCCTACCTTATTATCAATACCCCCTTTACCCATTTCACCGCCTGCAGCACTATCCTCACTCTATGCTCCCCCAGCTTCTTCACTCTGCACCCCCCAGCTTTGTGCCCCTGCGGCTTTTTCTGTCAGGCTGCCCGCCTCTGCCCCTCCATTTTCTAACTTTTCCCCTCTTTGTTTATCTTGTCCCTGCTTGTGTCCTGCCTGACTTTCCATACAGACTTTCCTCCCTTCCTCCCCCATCCAGCTTTTGCTCCTCTGAACCCCAGCATGCTGCCCCCCCTTGCTTCTGGGATTGCCTGTTGGTCTTACTTGATACCAGATAATCCCATTTGACCTGGTCGAATGCCTTCTCAGCATCAAGTGTCATTATTAGTGCTTCTTGATTTTTACTGATATCTATCAAATTCATGAGATGACATGTATTTGTACCCAACTTTTTGTTGTTAATAAAGCTGGTCTGATCCAGTCGAATAATAGAATGCATTGCTTTTTCTAATTGCGTTGCCAGTAGTTTTGCTAAAATTTTAAACTCTGTGTTCAAAAGAGAAATTTGTCTATATGACAAATGCTAATTCCAGATTTTTATCTTTTAAAAAAAAAACATAAACTGCAATCTTAGCTTGGTAAAAAGACTGTGATGAGTGGCCTACATGAAGTGAGTTACTAAATGTTTTTAATAATGGGTTAACAATTAGGTCTGTACATTTAGATAAAAGGTCTGCAATTAGTGCATCCTTAGGTAAGTTTTTAATAGTGTATTGTATTTCCTATGTTGAAATAGGGGCGTCCAGACACTCTCTCTCTCTCTCTTTCTCTCTCAGAGTGGGTTAGTACCGGTAAATTAATTTTATCAAAAAATGTTTCTATTACCTGTGGGAATATATTCCTATCTGATGTGTATACATATAGAATTTAAAAAATGTTTGATTACTTAGTTCTGGGTTAGTCACTATTTGGTTGTTCTCCTCTTTAATTGATAGATTCGGATTCGCTTGTCTCCCTTTCTGTAACTGGAATTCCAGTACCTTGTCAGGTTTGTCCTCCCAGGACATAATAATAAGCCCTGGTCCTCAAAATATTTATTTTGGCCTAAAGGATGATGTTTTGTAAAATGCATCTCTGGCTGCTAACAAGTCTTGATAGATCTTTGGGTCTTGTGATACCATATGTATCTTCTCTATTATATTAAGTTCATTTTCTCTCTCCTTCATATTATGATTGGTTTTCCTCTTGATGTGTACACTATATCTGATTATCCTACCTCTAATTACTGTTTTACATGCTTCCCATCTAATTTCTGGACTGATTTTTAAAGAATTATTAAATTGAAAATATTCTATTATGTCTGTTTGTAATTCATTTATCAATAATTTGTCTCTTAATAATGTATTGTCCAGAGACCAGATGCTGTTTTTAACTAAATTACCAGTGTTGATATTTAACTCCACTGTGTCATGGTCTGATATGTGTATATTATGGTACTGAACCCCTAAAATACTACGGTTTAGTGCTCCTGATGCTAGAAAGAAATCTATTCTCGTGTAACATTGGTGTGGGGGTGGAGAAAAAAAAACTGCTTTGTTGGGTGGGCCCATCTCCATGGGTCATTTAAGTTTAAATCTGTGCTAAAATCTCTGATTACTTTCTGAACTGATGCAATGTTATCTGTACAGGAGGAGGATTTATCCAGTTTAGAGTTTGTGGCTACATTGAAGTCTCCCCCTAAAATAAATGGATCATTAAATGTAGATGACTTGAGAAATAGATCTGTAAAGAATTCAGAGTCACAAATATTCGGTCCATAAATATTTGTCACAGTTAATGAAACCCCTACCATGAAAATGTCAGTAATTATAAATCTGCCTCCCGGGTCAGAATAAACTTTTCCAAAAGAGCATGAAGATTTTTTCTTTAGGAAAGTAGCTAGCCCCTAAATGATCCATTTATTTTAGGGGGAGACTTCAATGTAGCACCCTTGAATTATTGCTGTAATTTGCAGCTCACCCCATGACCCATTTTTTTGGAAAAAAAAAGGATACCTCCTTAACAGAAAAATGTGTCTCCTGCAGCAACAATATATCAGTTTTTTTGCTATCCACATACTTAAACACTTTATTTGCCTTGAATCTATTTCTCATGCCCTTTATATTCCAAGACATTCTTTTTTGTATTTTACTTTCCTGCCTTTCAGTATCCTACTACATGCCTTATCTGTTATTCTATATAAATAATATATAATGACTTCTGAAAATACCTTGCTGTAATCTTCTATCTTTGTTATGCTTTGCATCCAATCCTCTTAAAACCACCTATCCTACTATTTGCCTGCTTTTTTTTTACCACGACACGCATACTAAGCTGAAAGCTTGCTTACAGGTGCAACCTGGGAGCAGAAGAAAGTTAAGTGACTTACTCAGGGTCACACAATATGCAAGTGGGGGCTGTGGGATTCCAACCCATGTCTCCCAGTTTGCAGCTGTGGAAGAATTTCCTTTTTTATATATCTCTCTCTTGTACATACATATAGAGTGGATTCATGCATACATAAAGTAAAGTGTGTTACAGTATATTATAGTGTAAAGCTGCCAGTGTAGTTGAATATTAGCCAAGTCTGAGTAAAAGCTAAGGGTCATTGCAAGTTCATAAAAATCGCAAGGCAAGCAAAAAAACAGTAACTCTGCTGGCTGAAACCAGCTCCTTAGGTTTGAGATAAGGAGAAGCAAGGTTTCAGAAAAACAACTCTATATATGAAAAGGCATGTAAAATTGGAGTGGGGTCTGGAGATAGTACCACGACTCATAATGCTATTTTGCTGTAACAAAATATGTACGTGCTAAGAAAGTTATAAAATGCTGTGTAACCTTTGTTCTAGGGAGCTCTTGCCTTTGCTGAGGCTCCCACACATGTGTACAGACAATAAACTGAAGTTTATTGGAATAACCATTGGGTGTGGTTATTGAGTATATAAAATTTAAGGTAAAAGTATATACAGTAAGAAAATCTGCAACCACAGTTTTGGCGTAGTCGGCAGGATAGCCGGCCTGCGTGTCGGCGCTATGATCGGACTACCAAGTCCCGGTCTCTGGGGAAGGTTGCCCGAGGTTTTAGTCCCACCACAGAGGCGTGGCGCCCTAGGGAGGGCGGCAGCCATCGTTTACTTTCGGTGCTAGGGGTGGCACCCAAAGTGCTAGGTTGCATTTCGACGTCCAGGGCGTCCAGGTAAAAGTGTTAGGTTGACACTTTTGTGCACAGAAGAGGCGCCATGTAGACGGGACTAACATGGGTAATAAAGGGGAAACCGTAAATAAAATAGGAGTCGGCCCAGCAAAATGCATGGTGGAAAAGTACGGTGCCGACTCGGTCTGTCAAATAAGGGAATGGAAAAAATGGACAGAGGGAGTTTTCCCTCAGATAGGGACCTTCAGTATAGATGTGTTGACAGAGGCACGTCTCAGGCTCGAGGAATGGGAAAAGAGAAACAAAAGGGGACAGAGGGTAAAATGGCAAGCGTTTAGGATGTGGGAGAGAGAGGCGGGACGCAGATTTAAAAGCCAACAGAAGGGATTACTGGTAAAGGAGGAAGAGGGAAATTGGGAGAACAAAGGAGGCGGATTTAGACATCACGATACCCGCCACCATATGCGGCGCCCCAATGGCTCCCATACTCCCCAGCGAGAGGCTGTCGCGAATGGCTTGGCGGATGGTTGGAGGAGGCTGCGAAACTCCGGCACAAAGGGCTGGGGTGGCCCAGGCAGATAGTTCAGGGAGAGGCGGCTGTTGAAACCCCGGTACAATTCAAAAAGGACAGGGTATGGACGCGCTTGGCAGCGCGTATGGACGCTCAGAGCGAAATGCCCAGCTCGTCCGAGAGGGACGATGCGGTGCATTCCATGGACAAGTCTGCAGATGTGACACAGCAGTTGCCTTTGGTAAGATATCCCAACCCAAACCCTGCAGGCGGGGAACGCTTTATCGAAGTTGAACGGCCTTGGCACCCCGAGGAGTTGCGGGAGGCTTTAAAAGAAATACCAAAGCCCCATGAGAACATTAAAGAATATATAACAGAGCTTAAAAACCTAATCGAAACTTACGAACTTTCGACAAAGGAGGCGGAAGAGGCGCTGCGCCGCACCCTAAAGGGGCGGTGGGGGAAAGTTAAGTGTCCTGGAATTCCGATACCCCCAGAGCTGGCCTGGCAGCCCATTTAAGTACAATTTGGGCCAAATTAAGGGAGGTGTACGTGGCCAAAGTAGATTGGAAAAAGATACGAGACGCCAGGCAAATGGAGGGGGAGACAGTAAGGGACTATCGAAAAAGACTGAAAGAGGTCTTCTGCCATTACTCTGGACTAAAACCAGAAAATCCAGCGTATGACAGCCAGCTAGCAATGGCTTTCTGTGCCGGGCTACTGGAGGCCATCCAGGCAGGGGTAAAAACAGTTTGCATTGGATGGGAGATGCAGTCCCTGAAGGAAATATTCAGGTATGCTGAGCATGTAGAAAGGCAAACAAAGGGGCAGAAAAGGCGGAAAGAAAAAGCTGGAACAAAGCGCAGTTAATGTATTATTCGCAGGTGGAGGACAGGATAATAGGGCTGGGGGCGAAGCAGGGACCCCCTCGGCGGGGACAAGGGCCAGGGGCGACTACAGGATACCACCAGTCCCAGCCGCAACAGCCCTGCCCGACAAACAAGACAAGTTATGGACCCCCACAACAAGAGGGCAGGGGCATCGTCTGCTTTGCGTGTCAAGAGAGAGGTCACATAGCCCGAACTTGCCCCAGAGTACAAAACCCACATTACGGTCAGCCAAAATCAGGGAATGAACGACAATGGCCGCCCCCTCCACCACCGCTGCAACAGCAAGGACGACAATGGTCGGAGCCGTCGGGTCCAACCCGATGGGAACAGGGAGGACAACATGGAGGGGGCAGCTCACAACATGCACAGTACTGGACGGATGACATGAAAATAGCAGCTGATGGTTACAGGACCACTCCCTGATGGTACGGGTTTCAGCCACCCCGGCTGGAAGCCCTTTAATGAACTTGACAGTAATGGACACCTCTTTGACGTTTCTCATAGACACTGGAGCTTCTGTCTCGGTCATAAAACAACAGAAATTGTTGCCACCCTTGTCTGGAAAACTGATAACGACTATCGGCGCATCAGGAGTACCACAAAAGGAACAAATGACATTACCCCTGCCGGTAAGGTGCGAAAATACATTGTTGAAACACTCCTTTCTAAGCAGTTCAACTTGCCCAGTGAACCTAATGGGACGGGATCTCTTGGCAAAGGTAAGTGCAAAAATTCAGTGTACTTCTAAGGGAATGGTTATTGAAGCACCTACAGTGGGAATTTATGTTTGCGGTAAGGAAGGGGATTGGTTGTATAGCTGGAAACTTGTAGATTCAAATGATCAATGTTGGTTGGAGGGCTGGGTGGAAAATGTAACAAAAGAAAATATGCAATTCACAGTTAATTTGCACTGTACTGCACACTATTCAGAGGGGGATAGGGATTATGATTATGAAAGTGGAGACTGGGGTAGGCAGGAAGTTAAACAATGGTTATGGGTAGAGGATTTGTATGTGGGACAGGACATGGTAGGGGCATCAGTGTCACTAACAGGGGAGCAGCGAAAAATGTTTAGGGTTACGGGCTCTCAACCACACATTTCGTTGGCAAAAAAACCTCAGTTCCGGTGAAAAGATTTAGGTCCCTGGATGTTAAAAATGGTGAAACTACAGGACTGGAAGAATGGGGAGGGGGGACAATTTTCAAAGGGAGGACAATGTAAAAAAATAAGTTTGAGGAAATGGGTACGAGCATGTGCTACAGAGAGGGAAGTGAATGTGCAAAGGAAATGGAAAAGGAAGATGGAGCAAGAGTCAGTCCCTGACTGGCTAGACCAAATACCAGAAGTGTTGTGGGCAACATCAAAACACGATGTGGGGTCAATGAAGGGAGCGCAGCCACTGATGGTAACACCAAAGGGTCCATACAGACCGAACGGCACCAGTACCCGTTGGGGAGGAAAGCAGAAGAAGGAATTTCACCCGTGCATGCAGCATTAGTGGAAAGGGGGTCATTGTTCCATGTCCAAGGGCGGTGGTAAATACACCAATATTGCCAGTAAAAAAGGAAATGGGATTACCGCTTTGTACAAGATCTAAGGGCAGTGAATGAGGCAGTGCATGTAAGAACTCCAGTGGTACCGAACCCAGCAACTATCTTATCAGAAATCCCCACACTGCCACACATTTTCAGTGATCGATCTTGCAAATGCATTTTTAGCATACCTGTAGCCGGCTAGCCAGGAATGGTTTGCATTTACGTATAAGGGTCAAAATGGACTTGGACTACGCATGCATGAGGAGCTATGCTTGAGTCACCTGCTGTGTTCTCTGCTCAAATGCGAGAGAACTTGCAGGGTTTGTTGCCCCACAGGGCAGCACCCTAATTCAGTACGTAAATGATTTACTCCTTGCCAGCCCTTCCAGGGAAGCAAGTGAGGAGGACACTAGAGCTCTGCTAATTTTTCTAGCCCAAAATGGACATAAAGTCTCAAAGAGTAAACTGCAACTGTGTGCTACTAAGGTACATTACTTAGGTCACATACTCTCTGCAGAGGGAAGGCAGTTAAATCCCAAACGCATTCAAGCAATTACTGAATGGCCCCGTCCTGTAACTAAGCAGCAAATAATGTCATTCCTAGGAATGGCAGGTTACTGTCGTGCCTAAATAATGGATTATGCCTACATCATCCAGCCATTACATGATGCAATCTACGGCACAAAAATAAATATGACAGATAAAGTGCAGTGGTCCCCCGGGTTAGAAACATCATTCGCCAAAGTAAAAAAAGTACTGGCCAGCACTCCATGTTTGGGACTCCCAAACTATGAAAAACCTTTTAACCTGTTTGTAAATGGTCAAAGGGGTTACATGTCTGCAGTGTTGACACAGAATCATGGGGGGCCAGAGGCCAATTGCTTATTATTCAAAGCGGTTGGATTCAGTAGTGGCGGTATGGTCTCCTGCCTCAGTCCGTGGCGGCAGCCACGGAGGCAGTATTGTCTTGTGTGGATCTGGTGGGATTTTGCCCCCTTACTGTGCATGTACCCCACGCAGTGCAAGCTATATTGTTACAAGCTCGCACAGCTCATCTGACCCCGGCGAGAGTTTTGCAGTACCAAAATGTACTGCTCACAATGTCAAACATTACTCTCAAGCGGTGCACCACCTTGAATCCGGCAACCTTGTTGCCCTCCCCCGACGACGGCGAACAGCATGACTGTGGACAGGTAATTGACTGTGACAGTAAACCTAGACCAGATATAACAGATGTAGCTCTAACAAATGCAAAAGTGAAATATTTTGTGAATGGCTCAGCTTTTAAGGACCTAAGGGGGGTGACTAGAGTTGGTTATGCAGTATGTATTGTATCTGAGGTAATAGAGAGCAGTTCATTGCCATCCAATTTCTCTGCCCAGGCTGCAGAGTTGGTAGCCCTGACGAGGGCTTGCACGCTTGCGCAAGGGAAGACAGTAAATGTGTACACAGACAGTCGGTATGCCTTTGGTGTGGCACATGACTTTGGGACATTATAAAAGCATAGAAGTTTTCTTACGGCTACGGGTAAGCCTATTGCGCATGCAAAATTAGTAAAAAATTTACTGTTTGCTATCCAACTACCTAGAGCTTTGGCAATTGTAAAATGTGCAGCGCACACGTCTAACAAAAATTTTGTCTCCACAGGTAACGCTGTAGCGGATGCTGCAGCAAAGGCAGCGGCTCAGTCAATGAGTGCTTCAGTCTACCAGTTAGCTGTTGTAAATAGTGAAACCTGTAACTTGTTTTCTCCACAGGATTTAGTGGCGCTCCAGCGTAATGGTACAGAGGCAGAAAAGCGCCATTAAAAACAGCAGTGTGTATTTGATTCTGATTTAAAAGTGTGGGTGTCTGGGAATGGGAGACCATGCTTACCGGGATCGGTATTTCCGTATTTGGCAAAATTGGCTCATGGAGCCAATCATGTTTCAAAGACGGCATGGTAGATTTGCAAATAAATATTGGTACGTTGTTGGATTTACTAGCTATGCTGAAGTGTTTTGTAGCAAGTGTGGATTTGCATGCAGTACAATGTGGGCAGAGGACAGCACCTAACCCCTCTGCCCACCCAATTCCTGCTGGTCCATTTGAGCATGTTATGATGGACTTTATAGAGCTTACGCCGTTCAAGGCTATAAATATTGCTAGTCATTGTAGATATGTTCTCAAAGTGGGTAGAGGCATTTCCAACTCATAGGGCGACTGCATGTGCTGTGGTAAAGGCTTTAATTGAGAAATTATCCCTCACTGGGGATTGCCCAGCCGCTTGTCATGCGATAATGGATCTCATTTATAACGGCGTGATAACATCATTGTGTGAGGCCTTGCAGGTGGACCTCCGCATGCACTGCGCTTACCATCCCCAATCGGGTGGGGCAGTGAGAGAGCAAACCAGACTCTAAAACTCAAAATAACAAAATCATGGCAGAGACCAGTCTAACTTGGGTGACTGCTTTTGCTCTTGCCCTCATGGCTATGAGGGGCGAGGGGCGCCTTGGTCTCTCCCCACATGAAATCTTACTAGGACGGCCATTGCGAATGCCAAATGCCCCTTACCCACAAAGTCAAATCACCCTGCATGGAGTGGATGAAAAAATGGTTACTTATTGTTTATCCCTTAATGGTGTCTTGAAGTCTTTTTATCCTAGGGTCAAGGCAGCTTTGCCAGTGCCTACTGAGACACCCCTGCATCAGATTCAGCCTGGTGATTTTGTTCTGGTAAAGGACTTCCAAAAAAAAAGATGGAGTTCTCCAAGGTGGCGTGGCCCGTACCAAGTCCTGTTGACAACGACTACAGCAGTAAAGGTTGCAAAAAGGGAGACATGGATTCACGCATCACATTGCCGGCTGGTGAAAGCGGATCTGTCCGAGACCGTACGAGCCAAAGGATTAATGCTTAAAGGACTTACTGTTTTTGTAACCATTGTATTGGTGGGGTTTTTGCAACAGTCTTTACGTACTCCTTTAATGAGAAGCATCAAGAGTGCAGAGCCTCTGCATTGTGCAAATACTTGGTGGACTTTAATGAAGTTGCATGCAAAATATTAATCTGTCTGATTGTTATGTGTGTGCCTCCCTGCTTGGCAAAGGTTGGGCTCCATCTATACCCAGAACCCTCCTCAAAATGATACTACATTACTCTACCAGACTCTGACATTGGTTTCTTGGCACGAGCCGACAGACAGTACCTATAAAAACTGGGTCCTTGGGTAGATCGTGTCCTTAGTAATGTGACTGTATTTGCAAAAGGCCCTTCATCACGTGGTATCGCCAGCTCGCTCCAACACAACTGGTGAGCTCTTGCACATATGGCCCCGGGTTCCAAGGTCCCAGCCAGTGACTTGTCTCTGTAGCGGTGAGGTGGGGGTTCAGGAGTTAGGCTCATCCAATTGTACTACTACTGTTGCTATAACTGATCTACAAATTTGGAGGGACCAGGATATCATCATTCCTTTTGGGACTTTAACTGGTTTATACTGGGTATGTGAAAGTAAGGCTTATACATTCCTGCCCTCACGGTGGGCTGGATGCTGTTACTTGGCTACATTGCACCCAGTAGTGCGGACTTTCCGTATAATTAACGTTAACAACCACACTATCAGGGTTAAACAAAACCTAGGTAGACCTGTTCCACCTAAATCCATTCGTATACCCTGGTATAAAAAATTTGGAGCTGGAGTGTTTCCTTGGTGGGGGGTAGTGCAGGCAATGCATTACATAGACCAGTTAAGTTATAAAATTAAAACTCTTATAAACAGTACAAAAACAAAATTGCCTTTAGTAAATGCTGAAATACGAGCCACCAGATTAATGGCCTTGCAAAACAGAGCAGCCCTAGACTACCTCCTAGCTGCCCAGGGTGGGGTATGCGCTGTCATTGGTAAAAAATGTTGTACATATATTCCTGATAATTCAGAGGCCCTAGATCATGTCCTGCAAGGGGTGCAGCAGTTGCAGGATCGAGTTTTGAGTAAACATGCACCTGTGGGGAAAGGCTGGGACCCCTGGTCCTGGTTTTCTAGCATCTTTGGTGACTGGGGAGCCACCCTGTTGCACTGGGCTGCAGTGGCTCTCCTTATTCTATTGGCCATTTGGCTTGTGGTCACCATTCTAAAAGCGTGCATTTTTCGCTTGTGTTCTTCGAACATACCCATCTCTGCCCAAATGCCCCTGATTGATTACCAAAAAAATCTTTTCCCCAAAGAACCCCCATTTCCTTTTGCACACATAAATGACCTTACTAAGATTTAGTTGAGGCAGAGCCTCAAAAGGGGGGAGTGTGGAAGAATTTCCTTTTTTATATATCTCTCTCTTGTACATACATATAGAGTGGATTCATGCATACATAAAGTAAAGTGTGTTACAGTATATTATAGTGTAAAGCTGCCAGTGTAGTTAAATATTAGCCAAGTCTAAGTAAAAGCTAAGGGTCATTGCAAGTTCATAAAAATCGCAAGGCAAGCAAAAAAACAGTAACTCGTGCTGGCTAAAACCAGCTCCTTAGGTTTAAAATAAGGAGAAGCAAGGTTTCAAAAAAACAACTCTATATATGAAAAAGGCATGTAAAAATTGGAGTGGGGGTCTGAAAATAGTACCACGACTCATAATGCTATTTGCTGTAACAAAAATGTGTACGTGCTAAAAAAGTTATAAAATGCTGTGCAACCCTTTGTTCTGGGAGCTCTTGCCTTTAGCCGAGGCTCCCACACATGTGTGTACAGACAATAAACTGAAGTTTATTGGAATAACCATTGGGTGTGGTTATTGAGTATATAAAATTTAAGGTAAAGTATATACAGTAAAGAAAATCTGCAACCACACAGCTCAGAGCCTTAAACCACTGCGCTATACTGCCTCCTCAGACTTCAGTGTGCTTATATGCTTTCTTTTACTACTACTATAAATTCTTCTACCTTTTGTCTGCATGCCCCTGCAGACCCCTTCCCCATCCCTCTTCCTATTTACACTACCAAATGATGATCAAATTGTGACTTACCCAATGTGCACTTAGAGCAGAAACCTTTCTTCATTTCTAACAATATTAGGACTGGTCTTAAGAAAAGAAAACTGTAAGAATCACTGAACAAGTTTTTGTGGCACTGCCTCCTTCCAGTGCACTGTAGGGTTGGAAAAATTAGTAACATACTTTTACTCTATATTCTTCTATATCCCAATATTCTTTAATGTTGCATACCAATCCCCTTGTCCTCACCCCATCTTTTTCTTTTAGCTCTATTCTTGTTCTGGTTCCTTTCATTCTTATATTCCCCAGCCTCCAGTAGTTTGTAGACACTGAAAATCCCCCTCCTTCTCTCCCTTTTTTTAAAGTATATATTTATCTATTTATATGAGTTCACCTTATCCTGTAATCACAGTGACTAAATCATTCATCAAACATTATAACTCTCATTCCCATTATGTTTTGAGTTCACTATACTTCTAAACTGTGCCTTATGTAGCACATGAGGAGGTAAAACATGACTGAGTTTAATTGTCCTGTTCTTCTCGCAGAACTGTAAAACTGCTTCTGAGCACTAAAATCTGTTGTAATAGAAGATTTAAGCCTGAGCTGGTATTTGTTGAATTGCTGGGCTCTTCCCATTGTTCCCATTATTCTGCTGTGTTTGAGTTGGGTCTGAATGCCCCATGTTCCTGAATAAGGGATTCTGCTTCTTTAGGGTTCACAAAGTAGTGCCTCTGCCCTTGCCAACAGAATAAGAGTTTTGCTGGTGGAAGCAGTGCATATCTGATGCATTTTTCTCTTAACATATTCAGTATGGGATTAAATGCCCTTTGATCTATCATTGTTTCTGAACTGAAATATGGAAATATCTGAAATTTTAATCCCTTTGCTCACATACCCCTGTCCGTCCTTGCTTTCCTCAACAAGAAATCCTTGTCCTGAAAATTGTAGTGTTTGATATACACAAAGCATGGGTAGTCAGAGTTGGATGATTTTTTTGCTGCAGAGCTTCTATGAGCTCTGTCCAATTTTATTGCCTGATCTGGGTAATTACGCTCTGCTGCCAAAGTAACCAATTATTGGAAGTAGGATATTGGGTCTCCTGACCCCTCTGCCATTTCTGGTAACCGTCCTAGTTTTAAATTCCCCCTCCTAGATCGATCTTCTTGTTCTTGCACTTTTTTGGTTAACAATGCCAGTTGTGTTTTATGGTGGGAAACTGTGTTTTGCATTGAAGTCATTGTATCTTCCATCTGGCCCGCCCGGGTCTCCACCTCCATAGTACAAACTGCTAATGCTTCTAGTTTTTGGTTAATACCCACTACCTCCTTAGTCAGTAAACCTAATCTTTTTTGAATAGGATGGATGCCAAACAGTACTTCTTTTTCAAAAGTGGTTTGTGAATTTTCTGAATTTTCTGAATGTGATTCTGAATGCGATTCTCCTGGCCCCTCTGGACCTGGACTAGTGTTAGGGAATGTTGCATTTACAAGTTGCAAGAAATCTTTATTTGCAAGATCACTATTCCCCTCTTGTCTCATTAGAATCAGAATCTGAATTTAATACATTGCTAATCAAATGTGGTTGAAGTGTTCCTATATTGCTGGTCAACATTGTTTGCTTCATGATTTTGCAGTGAATCAGTTTAGATC
Organism: Neoceratodus forsteri; assembly: GCA_016271365.2. NCBI lineage: Eukaryota > Metazoa > Chordata > Ceratodontiformes > Ceratodontidae > Neoceratodus > Neoceratodus forsteri. The sequence goes on along the minus strand of CM028129.1, from coordinate 1,077,266,502 downwards.
CACTCTCTGTTTTCTGTATTGTTTATGCCTCCTTCTTTCTGTATTCTTCTGAGCTATCTTTTATTTCTTTGGGGCACCTGCTTGTGTTTTGCCCCTCCGAATATACATCTCCCCTCCATACCTCTATATCTCCATTTGGTTCTGAGTTTAGCATGTTGCCATAAGCTTGGTTGTGATTGTACCAGCCTTTATCCCTTTTTCCTCCTGCCTAATAGTGGTTTGAATTACTGCATTTTGTGTGCCATGCTATGTTTCTTTGCTAGAGGTCAGAGGGTCTTCCATATTAAAATGTCTTACCTCTATCATTTCTTTTTGCTGAGTATGTCCTGATTCCTTTGCCAAGTATTTTTCCTCTCCACTGGTTTTTTTGTTAGGTTCCTTGTTTATGTCAAGTGCTGATTCTGGGTCAATTTTCTCCATTTCCATATCCAGTTGTCTTGTCTGTACAGTACAATGTTATGCACTGCTGCCTGGATTGCCTGTTGCCTCGAGCAGCCCACTGCTTTCTGCATCTCTGGTAGTATTTCCTTGTGTCTTCTGGTTTTCTTTAATGGCTCTGTTTTCTCCTGCTTCTCCACTGAGTGCCTCATATTGTAGATATGGAAGCCATCTGACAATGTGGAAAAGGTGAAACTGCTGCAGGGAGAGCGGAGATCAACAGGTAAAACATCTCTCATATTAGAATCCTGTGTTTTTTTCCTTTACTCTGGTTTGCTCCCTCTGTGTTGGAAGTGCTGAAGTAGAAGCCTGAGTAGTTACTGGCCCAATGGCTCCATATTGCATCAAATATGTGTTTATATCTTTGTCCTTTTTGCTTTTCCTGACTGTCTGCTCCATTGCCATTTCTTTCTTTCTGGTCCACCTCTGCATATCCAAACAACTTGCTTTTGTCAGTGTAAAGACCATTGGAATATTTGATTGAAGCATTTCTCTGACTCTAACAGAAATCCTGTGACAACTGTTTTGTCTGGCAAACGCTTGCAAGCATTTTTTCCTCTTCCTCCCATAACTTGTACAGCCGAGTGACACCAGTTTAATTCCCCCCCCCCCGTTTATCCTTGTTTGAAGTCCTCGAGTTTAATCATCATTTCTCAACAGGGAGATTCTCCTGCACATACTACACCTCAAGCAGCCATCTTTGATCAGGAATATGCACATATTAAACTGAATCAATCTTATTGCAAGGTAGAGGAACAACTGGAAAAACTCCTGGTATACTGCCTCTGGGCCAGGGAAGAAGAACAGTATATCCTCATCATCCATCTATCCATGTATCAGTTGAAACCACTGTTTCCTCTCCTGACTTAAATAAACAATGAGTTTCAAAGTTTTTACCAAACTCTATCCTCATCTGAAGCAGCTCCCTCTCAAGAAATATTTGACCACTTCTACTAGGACATATGCCTGCCATCAGTCTCCTTCAGGGCTTGCATGCACATGGCTGTACCCATTACACCTCTCAGTTTGACTGAGGCAATAGCCAATATGTTCCAAGGGAAATTTCCAGGCCCAGATGGCTACCCTAGTAACTTTTATTATAGTTTTGCAGAGATTATGGCTCCTTGATGCACTGATTCCAAAAAAGGGGTAGGGACAGTGTCATGTGTTCACAGTTCTGGCCCATACCACTAATAAATGTTAGTGTCAAAATCTTTGCAAATCTGTTAGCCTGCAGTCTCAAGCCCAACATGAGTAGTCTGGTCCACCCTGACCAGGTGGGATGTGTTCCCAGTTGTTTGGGTTTGGAAAAGACCTGGCACATTGTCAGTCTTCTCTGGCAGATTACAAGAGCATCTGAGTCCACTGCCATCCTGTCATTGGATGCTGAAAAGGCCTTTGACACGGTGGAGTGGGCATACCTTTTCAGTGTCTTATCTCATTTTGATCTCCCGCTCCAGTTTGTGAACCTTGTTAGACTTCTTTATGTGGGCCCCACTGCAGCAGTCCTCAAACACCTTGCAATATCCCAGCTATTTCCTCTACACTGGGAGATGAGACAGGGGTGTACCCTATCTCTGTTTTTTTTCTTATTAGCTGTAGAACCCCTGGCCCTCAAAATAAGCTTCTCCAATACTCTTCCTGGTATTAGCATCTCTTTTCAGATGACAGTACTCTTTTTCTGACAGACGTCCCTGCCTCTCTGGTGACTCTCTTCTCTGTCATTCAGCAGTATGCATAACTGACATGATACAAACTTAAAGGAAATCTGTCCTTAAAAGAACCTCCCCACCCCCACCCCAAAGCCTTTCCCCGTTTAGGCTTTTTGTAAGGAAATTTTTTTTTAATTTTTAATTTACTATATTATACAGTTGAAAAGTCTGGGATTCATGAAAATGGCAGATGTTCTGCAGTTGGACAACCTCCCTGTCCAGCTACCAGCATTCTTTTATAAATCTCTTTCCTACAAATTGTCAGTATTTATGTGGAACAATAAAAAGTCCAAGAATAAAATACAGACCATTATGAGACACTGGATGGAGCAAGGCTTCGGTCTCCCTAACTTAAAGCAACAACACAATCACATAGTGCTTAGACAGACCCTCATTTGTCTTAAACCAAGCCTTGTCCCTCATCCTCTTAGGTGGCTACCCCTTGAGCTGGACCAGGGGATCTCTCTTCTTCTCCTTCTCTGCTATTTCTGGAATGGAGATCCAGATGGCTCTTCTCCCCTGGTTACATGCACATGAAAAGAGTCTGGATAAAGCATGCCACTACCCTGGGGTTGGACCAGCATACATCCTGGAGCTGCACTATATTGAACAACCCAGACATCAGGATTGAAAACAACCCATCTGTTGGGATCTTTGGCATGAAATGGGTATTACCTCTCTGGCAGACCTTCCCTGACCCTATACAGGGGTACTATACACATTCACTAAACTCTCCTTTTTGTGCACTATCCTTAAAACCCACTTACTGATATACCTGCAACTCAGAGATATCAAATGGGTAAAGGTTTTGAGAACTTAAATCCTACCTCTCCCCTCTCTATTAGAGAAATGGGTAGAATCACTATAATACAATACTTACACTCCACCCCATCAATGGGACCAAAAAAGGCATGGGACCTGGACCTTGCCATATCTCAAAAAAACTGGTATGCCCTTTGGGCATTGATGTGGAAATCCACTAGAGAGGTGCAGACTAAAACCCTTAAGTAAAAAATCCTCCATATGGCCTACAGGACCTATCTCTGGTTGTACAAGTGCATCCTTATGTCCCACAGTGACTGTTGGAGGTACTTATCCCACAAGTGTCCCTTTCTCACATTTTGTGGTACTGCCCAATACTGGAAATGTACTGGGAAAGAATTTGGACCTTTTGCATAACTATATCATTACCCAGGGCATAAGACCCCAACTTGCACTCCTGGATCTCATACCAACTGAGTCACCTCTCCCTCCCACATAAACACTGTGGGCAATTGGGGCAATGGCAGCAGACACAAGAATAATAGTGCATCACTGGAGAGACCCTGAACCTTCCTCCTACTCTGAGTGGGAAAACCTTCTCTCACTAACAGCACAATATGAAAAGGTAGCCTATACAGCCATTAGTAAACTCCCCACCTATGAAAAGATCTGGGATCCTTATCTGGCCAGAAAAAAAACACTTTGACTAATGCATTACCTCCCCACAGGTGACTCCTCTTTGTCAGATAAACCTTGTCTTCACATGCCTCACTGTTGAAGTAGACAATATGAGTAAAATATGACCTCTCATTTTCTTTTGACCAGTTGATCACCAGAGGGACCTCTGGCTCCACCCTTCCCTTCCCTCTCCTTTCTCACTCTGTGTGCACCTCTTCCATCCCTACCTCTCCTCCCCTCTTTTCCCAACCTTCCTCTCCTTCTCCTGTGTCCACTCTCCTCCCCAGCTTCACCTGCTCTCACTCAGAACTTAACAAAAACAAGCTTTAATCTTTGATATCCCCCCTTGTAATACTCAACTTTAATGGCATGAGGAACCTTACTGCCGAAGGCCCCATCATATCAAATCAATTTAAGCTAGTGTAAATGAATCTTTCAAGCCTGACCTGAGCCAGGCAGACACCAAGTCAGTCCAGCTTCCCAGAGAACAACAGAGGCATTGGGCTCATGCTTAACATTAATCAACTTGTACTATTTATCCAGACTATAGGGCATAGTAATACGCTTGTTGTTATGCAGTTTCTTAATACAGTAGAGGTTAAATATGTGTTTGTTCTACCACTTGTAGAAACCTATTCTCTTAACTCACATGATATGCTATTTACAGCTGTTGTAGGTACCTGTGTGCCTGTAGTAGAACATGCTTCTCCAATGGCTGTATTCATCTACTTCAAAATATGTTAAAATTTAAAACCAATTATGGAAGAACAATTGCTAATTAATGTGTAGTATTACCAAAATTTAGAAAAAAGTAGGATTTTTTTTCTTTAATCAATAGCTGCATTTTTAATACACATATAACAGTAGGTTTTTTCCCCCGGTTACAACCTCCCGGATGATATTTTCGATTATAATTGTGAGATTGTAATTGACACCTGTCAATCTCGCTCTCACTCACTTTAGCATGAGCTAAGCAACCTGCTGGGAACTGCCTGAATGGACTTCCTGACAGACAAAACAGTCAGAAAACAGCACAACACCTCATAAAACCACATAAAAACCAACAAAATATAATGGACAGGCTAGAAAGAATAAAAAAAAAAACATGTATGGAATCCAGATTCAACCTGCGTGACATATTGAGCCAGGAAGACTTTATCTCCAAACAGGAAAACAAAAACACCCTCTGAAAAACAAGTAACATTAAACTTTTTAAGACACTTCTGTCCGAAATAGCAGAGACCACAGAGTTTGAAACCTTCCTGATGCCACAGCTAGACAGTATTCAAGCTAATTTCATTTACTGCTTAATAACAGCTGATGGGTCAGAATATGAGCCCACCACTGTCAGAGGAATATCAGCAAAAATGCTGGCCATTAATTAAATAAAATAATATATGGGTGACTGTGTGTGAACCAGAATTTTACACACACCCATTGTGTGGGATGCTTGTATAAACCCCTCAGGCTCTGCCTTGTGTGTGTGTAAAATTCTGGTGCACACACACACACACACACACACACACACACACACACACACACACCCATACATTATTCTATATTTAATTAACAGTGTATATACAAAAATAGTGTTTGCATACTCTGTTGATATTAAAAAAACTTGTCAACATACTATATTTTTTAAGTTTAAGCTGTGTTGCAACTAAAAAAAAAATGTGCCGCCAACATTCCAGAAAAATGGTTTCAGATAGTGTTGACATATTTGCAATATTTATTGACACATAAAAACGGTATTAACAGAGCCAGTTGTTAATAGCTATCACTCCAAGCTTTCATTTAATTATCTAGCTGCAACAGTTCCAAAGTTAGGCTTTTTAAAAGATAATGATTTTCAAAGGAATAACTATGATGCATGGTGCCTGCACCAAAGGGGGATGATGAAAGTGTCACCTTGCATCATAGTTCATGGCAATCCCAATTTTCAAACTCTGGCTGCAATGAAATCGAGACGCTATGTGCCTGACCTGCCCTGTGCCACCCTTCTGGCAAAATTGCTCCTGCATCAGGTTACAAGGGGGCTTGTGCCACAGTGATGCTGCACCATCACCTTTTTGGGGAATTTGCAAGCCCCACTGTGGATGCAGCAAGGGGCTCCACTTAGACCTGTCAGAAGGTGGTCTAAGTGGACTTACACCAGTGCCACACACTGTGACAAATATTGTGTGTGTGTGTGTGTGTGTGTGTGTGTGTGTGTGTGTGTGTGAAAGCGGAGGTCTGGGAGCATAAGAAGCACAGGGGTGCCCTAGGACTGTGGCTGCTAAAGTTTGGGAAGCTGTTGATTAATTTTGCCATGTGCATGTATATGTGAAATAGCAAACAGTGCTTTGCACTATAACTTTGGAGGGATTATATGTGTCTGTCAGGTAGATGGAAAATTATTACATTTTAAAAGCTGATATTATCTGCACCTGTACTGGTAGCCTACAATCATCAAACCAGATGGCAACTATACCTAGGAGGTGTTGTGGTGAAAGTGGGCACCCCTGCCAGATGCCACATCACTCCCTGTGATGCTCCCTGATGCCACAACACCTCCTAGGTATAGTTGCTATCAGGTTTGATGATTATAGGCTACTAATATGAACTGCAGATAATATAAATTTCTAAAATGTAATATCTTTCCATCCACCCAATAGACACATATAAATCCTCCAAAGTTACAGTACAAAGCAATGTTTGCTATTCTGTATATATGTACACATAGCAAAACTAATCATCAGCTTCCCAAATTTTAAGCAGCCACAGTCCTTGGGCACCCCCACATCCCTTTTGCCCCCGGACCCTCCTGGCAAGCATGTTTCACCATCACTCAACCACCCAGCTCTTCTACTGTTGCACTGGGTGGGGGGGAGGCAGATCTCTGCAGCAATTCCCACAAGTACACCAATTATTTGATGCAAGCCTGTGGGTGTAGCAATTCCCAGGTTTTTGGTGCAGAGTCCCCTGATTTTACAGACTTGGGTGCAGGGTCGCTGATGCACTTGGAGCCCACCACAGCACTAGATCACCAGAAATTATGGTGATCTAAGGACTCTTTGAAAATATATCCCAATTTCTTTAAAATTGGATAGCTTTGGTACCATGAGTGCTAGAAACTTAATTTTTCTAAAATGAAAGCTTGGAGTCAGCTAATATATTTATATAAGATAGTGCTAAAACTACCATATTTATTTATTCATTTGAATTTACTCCAACCAGGATAACCCCGTGAAATACAGCATCTCATTTTCATAGGGATCCGGGTGAGGATACAAGCAGTCAGCAGGTTAACATAGTCCAGCAGGAATTTATTTATTTAGTTTTTGTTGACCGGTAAGTGCACTAGATAAGACACTGCCTATTTTCAAACATGACCCAGGAGGTTACAGAGCAATGGTACAACAGGAGAACAACAGATAGTAGTAAGCAATACAGTATACAGAACATTACTTGTGGGCAATACAGTTCCAAGAGGCAATAGGTACAAAACATGACATTTTGAGCATGGTCAGAGAAAAAGAGTTCTGATAACTACAGTGCAGGTGAAAACTGAGTGTAATTACACAATCAGTAAAAGTTCTAAGGGGAGACACAGGTTTCCAAAGGAGTTAAAAACTTTTGGGGAAAGAAAATTCAGTGGTGCAGAAGCAATAAAGAGAACTGGGAATCAGTTACAGGTGCAGACGTTGCAGTTGCTTAAGAACTTGTGACATGCTTGCTTGAAACAGAAGTGGGATTGAACAACTTTGAGGTAGGGTGGGAGGGCATTCCTGACTTTGGGGACAAAGATAAAAAAGGTCTGTTTACCCATTTTGGTGGAACGTCTTGGGACTGCCAGATTGGTTGCAGGAGCGCAAGGGGTATGATTGCTTCTGAGGGATCAACAAGGCTGTGAGGGCAGTTGGTTTGAAGAACCTTATAATGCTGTCATTCATACAGCCAAGTGCAAGTGGGTGACAAGAGGAGGGGGCTAGCCAACCAAGCTTAGCATACAGTGAGCGGTGGTATGTCAATCTGGGAGTGGAGAGGGAAAACCAGCATACAGTATGTTATTGCATGATGCATTCCATTTATCCAGGTTAGAAGCACTTGTCAGATAATAGGGGGTGCATCCATAAGTGTAGCTGGAAAGTAGAATTCCACAAGCTGTTGCAAGCCTGGCAGTAGAAGTTAGAGTATATTTAATTTTTTAGGCCAGCTCGAGTTTGGCATTGACAGCCTTGCAGATGTTTGAGATGCACACAGGATAAAATATACCCAGTAAAAAACAAATTTTAAAGTGATGGACATTCAAACAGTAATCAAAACATTCTAACAAAATGGGTTCATTGTAAGGAGCATGAGGATGGTAATATTACCTGACCACAGTCAGTTAGATGGGGATTCTGGACCAAAACAAATACAGAGAGTTCTAAAGTGGCTGGAAAGACTTGACATGAACACTTGCAAGCTAGCATTCCTTAAATGGAAAGGGAGTTTGCTCCAGGTGTCTAGTGCTGCATATTCAAAGGCCATTCTACTAAATTCATGGGAATTAAAAAAAGGTATGGGCTGCTGTTGAACAGAGGAAGTAGTGCTGCTTGACTGCATGAGAAGAGCTAGGAGATACTCAGGGACTTTTCCTCGTACACAGTTGTACAACAAAGAAAGCCAGCGGTAGTCACATCTGCTTGAGGGACTTGTTCAGTTAAGCTGGTCATACAGCAGACAATAATGAGTAGACGATGCACAGAAGAGGATGAACCTGCACATCTCATTGTAAAAATGTTGTAGGCTGGGTTTTCACTGCCATACATATACACTGCAAACAGCATGGGAAAAAGGGCTGAACTCTGGGGCACACCACAGAGCAGAGGCTTCAGTACTCCCTGAGGTGATCCAACAGCAACCCATGGTCCACAGTGTCAAAGGCTGATGAGAGATGAAGCAGAAGAAGATTTGGGAGGTTACCAGGCTAGTCAGAGTGGCCAAGGCATCCTGAGAGCTGAGAGTAGCACAGGGGATCAAGGACGGGGAAAAGGACTTCTTCAGATACATTGGTGAGAGAAGAGGAAACAAAGATCAGGATTACAGTGGACAGGGTTCTGGAAAGACTAAGGGTGCTGAGAGTTGACAAGACACCGGGACCAGATGGCATTCACCCTAGGGTGCTTAGGGAGCTAGTGGAGATCCTGGTAGGACCAATGGCAGACCTGTTCAGAACATCACTGGACACAGGATGCATGCCAAAGGACTAGAGGATGGTCCATGTGGTGCCCATTCATAAAAGTGACCCAAAGGATGAACCAGGCAACTACAGACCAGTGGGCTTCACTTCAATCATGGGGAAGCTCATAGAGACAATCCTAAAAGGCCGGTGACCTTTTTGGAAGACAATGGTCTCCAAGATGGACATCAACGTAGGTTGGTGTAGGGCAGATCCTGCCAGACAAACCTAGTTGGGTTCTACAACTGGGTGACCTGGGAACTGGACAAGAGCCATGCAGTGGATGCCCTGTATTTGGACTTCAGCAAGACCTTTCATTCTGTGCCATATGGGAGGCTGGGGGGAATGCTGGAATATATAGGGGTGGGAACAAAAATGGTCAATTGGATGACCGACTGACTGAGGGGTAGGCAGCAAAGGGTAGTGGTGGTGGGGACTCTCATCACTGAGGGAATGTAGCGAGTGGGGTGCTGCAGGGTTCGGTACTGGGACCAGTGATGTTTGGGATATTCATAGCCGATATCTCACACAGGGTCCGCAGTAAGATCAGTCTGTTCACAGATGATACCAAGATGGGAACTGTGATAGATGACATGGAGGGGTAGAGGGGACAGCAGAAGGACCTGACCAAACTATAGGAGTGATTGGAAACATGACAGATGGGGTTCAGTGCCAGGAAGTGCAAAGTCCTGCACTTCGGAGCTAGGAACCAGAGGAGGAAATATCAGTTGGGAGGGGTAGAGTTGGAAGACACTGTGGAGGAAAAGGATCTAGGGGTGTTTATAACAAGGAGTATGAACCACTCAGCTCCGTGCAAGAATGCAGCTGCAAAGGCAAACAATATGCTGGGGTGCAGAGCGAGGGGAATCTCCTCCAGAAACAGAGAGGTGATCCTTCCCTTGTACAGGTCACTGGTCAGGCTGCACTTGGAATACTGCATACAATACTGGCATCCATTCCTGAAGAAGAACATCTGATTGTTGGGGGTGGTGCAGCGAAGGGCAACAAAGATGATCCAGGGACATGAGGAAAAATCCTAATAGGAGAGGATGGGAGAGTCAAACATGCATTCCCTAGAGAAAGGAGGGATGGGGGATATGATTAAAACCTTTAAATACTTAAAGGGAATAAACAAGACTAATACAGAAGTGATTTTTCAGATCAAAAGGTGGACGGACATGAGATGGCATCAGCTACTACTGGAGGGGGGAGATTCAGGAAGGAAATCATAAAATACTTTTTCAAGGAAAGGGTGGCAGACAAGCGGAATAATCTGCCCGAGGAAGTGGTATCCTGTAGAATGTTGGGTGTATTTAAGAGGGCGTGGGACAGAGTGGGGGGTTGTTGTGAGGAGAGGAGGGTGGGACAGCTACAAGTTGAGGGGCTAGCTGCACAACTGAGCAAACTTGATAGACCATAAGGCCTGTTCCTGCTGCATTTTGTATGTTTGTATGTTTGTATTTGACTGTTTCCCTCTATCTCTCACCCTGAGAAGGTTACTATACACCCTAACCAATGCACTCTCCATACTGTGCCCCACCCGAAACCTGGACTGGAGAGGATCATAGAAGTCAGAGTTCATGAGGTGAGCATCAAGCTGCAGCACCCCCATTTTATTGATAACCTTTCCTAAAAAGGAAAGGTTAGAGACTGATACATAATTCAACAAGCAGTCTGGGTCCAAAGGGGGTTTCTTCAGAAGGTGACTTGACAATGCATATTTTAATGCATTTGGAAATTATCCTTCCAAGAGGGAGCACCAGACTGACTTATTGAACTCTGGACCCAGATATCCCACACAACTTACTAGAAGGCATATTGGGCTTGAGTCCAGTTCACAAAAGGTGGGTCATAGCTCCAAGATCACTCCACAGACCTCTTCCACCAAAACTAACTTAAGCTCCCCCCAGATGGGAGGACTGCACTTGTTAGTAACCAGCTTGCCTCTGCTGAGCCACAGCAGCCTAACTGCGGAGATGCCAGCCTGAATAGAAGACACCCTGTCAGAGAAGAACTGAGTGAAATCTTCACACTTGGCAGATGAAAATGTTCTAACCAGTTGTAGATAGGTAGATAGGCCTACCCACAGTTTGGAAGAGCTAAGCTGGTCTGTTCTTCCCTGCTGCAATCTACCTGAACTGGAAAGCTGCTTTCTTACAAGAAGTTGTCCTTTGATATGCACTGTAGTGAGTTCTAAAAACATGTTTGTCCTCCTCAGTCCTAGATCTCTTCCAACGGTACTTCAACCTCTGACCCAAAGACTTCATCCGGTGAGCTCACCGTTGAACCACAGGGATCTCAGTCATGATGCCCAGGTTGTATACACTCTGGTGCAATAAAATTGAAGGCCAAGGTAATGGCCCTGTTGTAGGCCACCACCACCTCCTCTGACCCATTCCCACAAGCAGCCACCCCACTGAAAGGTCCCAAACCACTTGGAGTCCTGCTGGGGACAACCCCCTTAAAGGGAAGCAATGGACCATCTCCACCCGGGTGAACTACAAGAGGGGCTTAACTGGGCTTCACTCTGCAGTGATCCAACCAACTGACCAGATCACTGTCAAGGTTTTTAATCTTAAGCTCCAATGAGAAGACTAAGTCCAGGGCCTGTTCATGTTAGTTGGTCGCAGAAGTAACTACTTATGCCAGGCCTAGAAAATACATCTGCTGGGGAAATTCTGACCAAACTGTGAAAGTTCATCATTGACCAAGGCATTAAAATCACCCAGAATTAACCAGATGGGCAACTCCAAAACCCTCTTGGTGATGAACTCCATGATTTCCTGCAGGAAATTCTTCTCATGTCCTGGCAGGCAGTGCATGAGAAGGACCCTGAAACATGCACCTGGACCCCCACACATGGACATGAATTCAAATGATGAAATCTCCCTAACTGAGTGCACAGTAAGCTCAGCTCAGATCTAAAACAGATGGCCACTCCAGCCTGCAGTTTCTCCATGGGCAGTGAATCATGGAGAATTCATCTGGGACCACCTTTTCCAGGAGCAGACCAACATTGTCACTCAGCCAGATCTCCGTGATACAAGTCAGATCAACTGAGGAAATCAATTCCGGCATAGCAGTGGTCTTGTTACTGACTGATCTAGCATTGCATAGCACTGCCTGAAGAGGATGAGTGGAGGCTGCTGGCCTCATGGCTACCTGTCTACTTGCTCTGAAGAGAGCCCTGTGTATGGAAACCAACCATATCTGGCATCTTTATTGTTCCCATTTCATCCCAGGGCACTTTCCTGCCCTCACCACCCCAATAGTACCCCCTGCCCCACACCACCTACCATCCTGCCTCCTTATGATGCCCATCTCCCAGCAGCACTGATGTGTCACCACTGGTGGGGGTCATCAAAAGGGTAGAGGTCATGCTGCTGAGACAGAAAGTAGCTAAACCTTGAAGCCTGACTACCAAGAAACATAGTGCCACTAATTCATGAAACCCACCCACAACAAAGCCTCAACTTCCAGCACAGCTCACGAAATACCCCACTCAGTCACACCTGAGCCCTAAGCAAACACCCACTCAAGTCACTCAGACACTAATACATAAGAGCCTTACTCACACACCTAGCATTCACTCTTAGCCTACCACACATTCAGACTCACTACCCCACCCTTCAATATATTATGCAAACTATTCCCTAAAACAAAATAAAACAAAGAAAAGGGATACTCCAAATAAAAGCCAGATTGTTGTGCAGCAGAATTCCAGGTGATAAATAACAAAATCCAATGTCCCATACACAGAGTTCAATGGCAGGAAACCACTTGGCTCTCACCAGAGTAGACTGAAATAAAATAAACAGTTTTAGCACAGAAGCTAATACTCAGCTAGCACTCTCACTACTATCCTGGTTCCATAGTCAACAAACAGGACTCAGCTAAAAGAAATGGGGACATGAGGGTCCTCTCACTACCCATGACCAGTCACAGACTTATTGGGGAAAGGATTGTTCACATTTCTTTTCACACTCCACACTCTGCCAAGTCTGCAATGACCCTGGGGTAAAATGCTACCCCTATTCAGCAACGGCAATGTCAGTTTGGGTGAAGTTGACATCTTTTTGCTCTGACATACCCCAGATACCTGGCTAACCTCTGCTGTTCCACACTGCTACTCCTGAAGTGGGAACCAGCAGCTCCAGATCCCAACCACCATCTGCAGTTCTGATTACTGTAGCCACTCCCTGTAGCCACTTACACTCAGTGCTCACTTCCTGGAGTGTGCCAGTCTGGGCACACTTCCAACTCAGCCATGCAGATCTGCCACTGCTGCTCTGTGTAATTTCCACCCCCAGCCTCCAGATGACTCTTTTCTGAGACAGTAGCAGAACTAGTGAGTCCTGAAGCTGGGCACTGCATTGCAGTGTAACAGGAAGGTTATTGTTCTAATAAGTTGTAACAGTCTTGGCATCATGAACAGATGCACTAGGGGTAATTCTATCTAAAGAATAAAACAATTTGACTCCTGTGCTGATTCACTTCTGACTACCTAATGCTTGTCCGTAATGCTGCCCACTAACTACAACCCAAAAACTTCAGCATATTAAAACTATTGACTAAACCAAATGAAGCACTAGAAGTTGCTTCACAGGCTAAATAACTATAGTGGATCCTCCAGTTTTAAAATCCACTGTAAGAGGGTTTATTGACATAGTGTTGAGCTCAGAGATGGAGCCACAAATAGATGACTAGCCCAGCCTGGTGGCCATCTTCTACAACAATGAAGACTTTCTTGATACAGCCACCAGCAGCAAAGGCTCACAGCCATAGAGGCCTTTATCAATGTTGCCACCTCTGGCCACAGATGGCCTTTATCAGTGTTGCCACCAGTTACAGTGACTTCACTGTCTGACAGTTAAACGAACAGCCCCCAACAAAAATATATGGCCTGGGCCCAGCAATCAGTATTTTTCTTGGTTGGTAAAACACTACCCCAGAAAGTTACACTACCAGCAGGAGTGATGGAGAAATAGACTGTGAGCAGCATGTTATGTAGCTAAGATTAAGATAAATATGTTTCTGGCATGGACTCCCAGGTGTGTGTTGGGCATGTGTGTTGGTGCCCTGCTACGCAGATGTTTTGGAAAAAAATCCAGCCAGTAGTAATGTTCACTGACTGTGCATCTATACAGACCACACAACTGATGAATGATAAACTCGCACAAAAGGTAACATTAATCTTGACAATACTGCCATAAAATACTAAACATATTTATAGGTTCCATAGGAAGTGATTTATGTTACATAAATAAAATATTTATGATTTTCTTTATAATATAAAAACAAGCATTTGTCAATGCCGAACGTACACTTGCAGGTATGTGCAGTGGTGTTTGGAATTTTTTCAGGCCCCCCCCAGTTGTATGAATGTTCCTTCTGCATCCATTCCCCAACAGAGTACCTCTCCACAACTCCTCATGCATCTGATTAACATTTCGGCCTCATACTTCTTAAGTGTCTGTCTTAGCAACCCTAACGCCCTGGTCGTGCTCAAGGTTATGAACCTGTGTGGAAATTGTGCAGCGCACGCTCGCAACACAGTCATTCAGTGGAATTATTTCACCAAATTTTCAACACAGGCATTTTGTCCCCTCTGCTAATGAACACTGTCACTATGATTTTCTTACTGTGTAACGAACAGTGATTTCCCAAAGCGACTGCGCTATTCTGCGCCGGAAGTGTGAAAACACATTTTGGCCAGGATGTGAAAAATGACAGCTATACTGTTCATAAGGAGGTGTGGGAAAATGCAAATGTTGAAAATCTGGAGTGAAAATATTACAAATTCATGAACTTACAAGTATGCATAGAAACTGCGCAACATACTCTCGTAACATAGACATTTTATGGACTTCTGTCACCAAATTTTCAACATAGGCATTTTAGGACCTCTGCTCATGAACAGTGTCACTGTGATTGTCTTACTCTGTAGCAAACACTGATTTCTAACAGTAACCATGCTATTCTGTACCGGAAGAGCAAAAACACATTTCAGCCAGGATGTGAAAAATGATAGCTGCATTGTTCATAAGGAGGTGTGGAAATATGCCTATGTTGAAAATCTGGAGTGAAAATATTACAAATTCGTGAACTTACGAGTGTGCATGGAAACTGCACAATGCACTCTCATAAAACAGTCTTTTTTTTTTTGAATTTTTTCACCAAGTTTACAACATAGGCTTTTTGAGAGCCCACCTCATGAACACTGACACTGACACTGTCATTTTGTTAATCAGTCCCGAAAGGTGATTCCGCGCAGTGACCGCAAAATCACCTTTTGGGACTGAATAACAAAATAACAGTGACTGAGCTCATGAGGTGGGTCCCAAGAACACCATGTTGAAAATTTGGTGAAAAAATTCCCAAAAATGGCCGAGATATCCAGCTAAGTTGAAAAAACCCTGTTTATGCCATTATACAGCTTACTGGCATTTCTTCAGATCACAGTCAGCTTGAAGAGTGCAGATGTGTTCCTGGTCCACTGAAGATTGTTGCGTGGGCTCTGGAGGTAAATATGGGGTGGGGGGGAGGTGGGTGCAGGTTGGCAGGGGGGGCCAAGGACTCACCGAGGGACTGTTTTCTTCTTTCACAAGAATAATAAACAAACAAAATGATGGACGGTTTTGGTATGGTTTTGGTGGGCTCCCAGCATGCCACCTACATGTTTGTTGGGGGGGGGCACTGGAGCTGACGGGGATTGTGCACCCCCACCGGCCATACAGTGTGCATGGGGTGGAGGGATAAGCATGCTGGGTTGGGCTCCCAGTGTGCCAACTGGTTGTTTGTGGGGGCTGCAGCCGATGGGGACTGGGTACCCTGATCAGCCACACAGTGTGCTGAGGGGGTGCATGAGCAGAGGGGGATTGGGCACCCCCTCAGCACACAACATGGGGGCCGGGAGAACACTAACGAGGGAGGGGAAGGACATTAGCAGAGGGAGGAAGCAGGAGGGATTTCATGCTGAGTTGTGTATGACAGCAGTTCAGCTGACGTCATTATGGTAATTGTGCACACACTACCACCGCTGATTGCAGGGACCTTTTCTGAGAAGTGAAGACCAACACAGCCAAACTGCTTTCATACACAGCTCAGCATGTATTGGTCCGGTAGGGTCATGCCTGCTACACCGAGCACTGCATTCACGAGGAGGGTCACACACCTCCAAAAGTCATAGTGTTGCAAGATGTTCCTTGCGCATGTGTGCAAGAGAATGCAAAAAGGGCTCGAGAGATGTCTCTTGGCTATTCAAGAGTGTATCTCTGTGACTTCTTAGGGTTTAAAAATAAGAAGCAAAGCTGAGGGGTCTGGAACCCTAAGAAGTTACAGTGGGATGTTCTTAATTAGCAGGCAGACATCTCCAGAGATCCATTTACTTTTAATAAAATATTTCTTTTTTCCAACTCAGATTCAGTTTGAAAGGGAAATGCAACTGCTTTGGCATAAACGGTGAGAAAAGAATACAAAGTTAGGTAACAGAAATGCATAAAGAGTAGTATTATGTTTACTGATCACCTCAGTGCCTGGGATTCTTTTTCTGTCAGTGTTTTAGCCTTTTTTTAAATTAAGAACAGTATGTTTTCTGTTGTTTTGGAAAAAAACACAACAGTTTAAATTTACAATCATACTAGCTGAACACCCAACCTTGCATTAAATATGCAGTAGATTTTGAGGCCCCCATATTCTGACACAGTAATAACAGCTGCCTGAAACAGCACAGGGCCATCAGGGAGGCACACTCATAAAGCAGCAGTTATTAACACTGGGCTGTGATAGCACTGTACAAAGTATGTAAGTGTGGCACACTACAGTTCCTTGTGGCAACAGATGCTCATGAGTAAGGGTGATATTCTTTCCCAAATGGAGTAGTACCTTTGCTCCTGGGTGCCATATTCAGAGACCTGCATGCTAATGATCACATATAGCATGCAAGGGGATAAGGGGCCATTTGCATGACATTATGTGGCCATTAGCAGCTGTGGACAATGCCTTTGTGCATTTGTATGGCATATGTATGCATGGAGGTGCAGTGCACAGCTTTGATTATTGCCACCTCCCTCACCCAAACCCGGCACATTAATGTATAAATCACTGGCAGCCTAGTGGTATCCCCAACAAACTCAATTCCTGTTATGAAATAACATTTTCCTTGTAGTCCAGTGGTATCACTCTCCTGCTGTGATCCCCAATGTGAAATAAAATTACCCTGGTAGTCCCATGGCACCCATCTCATACCCTGAGTCTTATATGAAAAGAAATTGCCATGGTTGGCCTGTGGTACCCCCTCTCTCCTGAACCACTTTATTTGCACAATAATTATATCCATCTTACAAACAGGATATTCTTATTAGACGAGGGCTACAGAGTGGTGCATGACCCCGGAGGAAGCCGGGTGCTGGCAAAAAATGGCAGTGCAGAGACAAAACAAGCATTTGTCAATGCCGAATGTTCACTTGCAGGTATTTACAGTGGTGTTTGGCACGTATGGTGCTTTACCCTAATGCCCTGTGCGATTGCTGGTATTTGCACAATAAATTTTCAGCATGACCTTTTTGTTACCCCCATTGTGCGCTACATAGGCAGAAACACGTTTTGGGCAGGATGTGAAAAACGACAGCTGTACTGCTCATAAGGAGGTGTGGTAAAATGGCAATGTTGAAAATCTGGGTGAAATATTGAAAATTCGCAAACCTACAGCGTGCATGGGAACTGTACAGCGCTCATTAAAACAGTCATTGTTAGGAATTTTTTCACCAAATTTTCAAGCGTTGGCATTTAAAACCTCTGCTAATGAACAGTGTCACTGTGATTTTCTTACTGTGTCCCATACATTGATTTCGCATACGACTGCGCCCATTGTGCAGTACATGGGTGGAAACACATTTTGGGCAGGATGTGAAAAATGACGCTGTACTGCCTCATAAGGAGGTGTGGTAAAATGGCAATGTTGAAAATCTGGAGTGAAAATATTGAAAATTCGCAAACTTACAAGCGTGCGTAGGAACTGCACAATGCACACTCATAAAACAGTTATTTTAAGGAATTTGTTCACCAAATTTTCAACATAGCGATTTTAAGATCTCTGCTCATGAACAGTGACACTGTGATTTTCTTAATGTGTCCCATACACTGAGTTCAGACAGCGACTGTGCCATTGTGCGCTACATGGGCGGAAACACATTTTGGGCAAGATGTGAAAAATGACAGCTGCACTGCTCATAAGGAGGTGCGGTAAAATGGCAATGTTGAAAATCTGGAGTGAAAATATTGAAAATTCGCAAATTTACGAGCGTGCATAGGAACTGCTCAACGCACGCTTGTAAAACAGTCATTTTTAGGAATTTTTTCACCAAATTTTCAACACAGCCATTTTAAGCCCTCTGCTCATGATCAGTGTCACTGTGATTATCTTAATGTGTCCCATACATTGAGTTAGCTCACCAACTGCGCCATTGTGCGCTACATGGGCGGAAACATGTTTTGGGCAGGATGTGAAAAATGACAGCTGCACTGCTCATAAGGAGGTGTGGTAAAATGGCAATTTTGAAAATCTTCAGTGAAAATATTGAAAATTCGCAAAGGTACGAGTGTGTGTAGGAACTGTGCAACACACGCTCGTAAAACAGTCATTTTTAGGAATTTTTTCACCAAATATTCGACACAGCCATTTTAAGACCTCTGCTCATGATCAGTGTCACTGAGATTTTCTTAATGTGTCCCATACATTGAGTTTGCACACCGACTGTGCCATTGTGCGCTACATGGGCGGAAACACGTTTTGGGCAAGATGTGAAAAATGACAGCTGTACTGCTCATGAGGAGGTGTGGTAAAATGGCAATGTTGAAAATCTGGAGTGAAAATATTGAAAATTAGCAAACGCATCAGTGTGTGTAGGAACCGCGCATCGCACACCCCTAAAACAGTCATTTTTAGAATTTTTCACCAAATTTTCAACATAGCCATTTTAAGACCTCTGCTCATGAACAGTGTCACTGTGATTTTCTTAATGTGTCCCATACATTGATTTCGCACACCGACTGCACCATTGTGCGCTACTTGGGCGGAAACACGTTTTGGGTGAGATGTGAAAAATGACAGCTGTACTACTCATAAGAAGGTGTGGTAAAATGGCAATGTTGAAAATCTGGAGTGAAAATATTGAAAATTCACAAACCTACGAGTGTGCGTAGGAACTGCGCAATGCACACTCTTGAAACAGTCATTTTTAGGAATTTTTTCACCAAATTTTCAACATAGCCATTTTAAGACCTCTGCTAATGAACAGTGTCACGATGATTTTCTTAATTTGTCCCATACATTGATTTCGCCCACCGACTGTGCCATTGTGCGCTACATGGGTGGAAACACGTTTTGGGCAGGATGTGAAAAATGACAGCTCATAAGGAGGTGTGGTAAAATGGCAATGTTGAAAATCTGGAGTGAAAATATTGAAAATTTGCGAACTTACGAGCCTGCGTAGGAACTGCGTAACGCACACTTGTAAAACAGTCATTTTTAGGAATTTTGGCACCAAATTTTCAACATGGGGTTTTTGGGACCCCTTCTCATGAATGATGTCACTGTCATGGCGTTATTCAGGCCCGAAGGGTGATTTCATGCAGTGACTGTGCAGTGACTGAGAAATCACCCTTCTGGCCTGAATAATGCCATGACAGTGACATCATTCATGAGAAGGGGTCCCAAAAACCCCATGTTGAAAATTTGGTGCAAAATTTCCAAAAAATGCCTGAGATATGCAATAAAGTTGAAAACCCCCATCTAGCCCATTATACAGCTTACCGGCATTTCCTCAGTTCGCGGTCGGCCTTGAAGAGTGCAGATGTGTTCCCGGTCCAGTGATGATCGTCGTTCCGAGCTCCGGAGGTAAGTATGGGGGGGTGTGGGGAGGTGGGGTGTGCAGTGGGTGAGTGCGGGTTGGGGAGGGGACTGGAAGACTACGTGGGACCATTTTTGCTTTTCAGGTTGAAAAAAGATGATGTGGGATGTTTGCCATGCTGGGGTGGGCTCCCAGTGTGGCACCAAGCTGGGGGGGCATTTGGGGGACATGGAGCCGGCCGAAGTTGGGTCCCCGTCGGCAGATAACGCGGGACGTTTGCCATGCTGGGGTGGGCTCCCAGCGTGGCACCAAAGCTTTGGGGGGCCTTTGGGGGGACATGGAGCTGATGGGGGATTGGGCACCCCCGTCAGCAGAGGACCCAGGATGTTTGCCACACTGGAGTGGGCTCTCAGCATGGCACCAAAGCTTTGGGGGGGCATGAGGCCTACCAGCGCTGTGTATGACAGCGGTGGTTTTCTTTGAAGCGAAGACCACTACTGTCATACACAGCTCCCACACCCATTGATGCAGGACTGCCACACCTGCTCAACGGAGCAGTGGATTGAAAGGGAGAGGCACACCTCCAAAGTGTGGTACTCTCCCAAAATGTTCCTTGCGCATGCGCACAAGCGAATGTAAAAAGGAAAGTACTCCTGCGGTACAATCTGAGTTAAATTTAATTGTGCATAAAATGCTACTAAAACAGCAAACCACAATGGTTCCAGGGACAGCAAAGTAGGCCCCCAAGCTTCAGGGTGCTTGCACTTCATCCTTCGGGAGCATCATTCCATGGACAGGCAAGTAGGCCCCAGAGGTTCAAGGTCCTTTCACTTTTTTATATGGCAGCACCATTCCTATTAAAGAGCTAGTGTACTGCCTAAAACTAATACTAGATTTTAAAAGCAGCCAACCATTACCTTTTATATCTGAGGTACTTTTTTTCCCTTTCTTTAATTAGAAGATTGTTTACCTGATGTTAGTAGGTGTGATGTGTGGAACTGCTCTTAGCCTGGCAGCTGACACATCTTGATCTACCACCCCACACTACATCACCAGCATTGTGACCTCACTGACTGCAACATCACTGCTACTTAGGAACAGCAAGTGAGTGACTGCGACGTTATTCACCTGTGATGACACTGTCAGTGAGATCATAATGCTGATGATGTAGCATGGGGCAGTAGAGTTAGATATGTTAGCTGTCAGGCTAAGAGCTGTTCCACACAACCAGGAGAACACTACTACATAGAAGACTTTATGATGGGCAAAAGGAAAAAGAACAAGCATTTGTCAATGCCGAATGTTTGTTTGCTGGCATTGGCATTGGTAGTGCAGGAGTTATAGAGATGCATAATAGGAATGGCAGTGAAGTATTGAACTAGTGCCAACCCCCACCCTGCAGAGACTGAAAGGCATTGGGGGTGTGCCTTTTGGTCATCAACCACAATGCTTATGCCATTCCACCATACCCCACCCTGCAGACACTGACAGGTGCTGTGGTGTGCTTTGGGATCTTCGGCCCTTGTGCTCAACCCATTTCATAAGGAAATAAGCTGAAATGGGTGATGTGTATAGAAATGGGGTGAACTTTGGGGCCAAGACCCCAAGGGACATCTTGGCCTGTCATTGGCAGTGAAATGAGGTAAACTCACCCGTGAGCATTATGGCCGATGAAACCAAGTCACCCACCCTGACGCCTGTCAGTCTGTACAGGGTGGGCGTTATGGTTGGAAACCTTAACGCCCCAGGCCTTTGTTGGTATTTTCACTCCAAATTTCAAAAATGGGCTTTTTGGGATGCCACCTCATGAACAGTGGCACTATCATTTTGTTACTGAATCCTGAAAGGTGATTTCACACAGCAACTATGCCATTCAGTGCCACAGGTGTGGAAACACATTTTGGGCAGGATGTGAAAAATGACAGCTGCACTGTTCATGAGGAGATGTGAAAAAATGGCAATGTTGAAAATCTGGAGTGAAAATATGAAAACTTCACGAAGTTAAGAGCGTGAGTAGAAACTGTGCAATGCATGCCCATAAAGTGGTAAATTTTTTTAATTTTTTCACCACATTTTTAACATGGGCTTTTTGGGACCTCCCCTCATGAAGAGTGGCACTGTGATTTTGTTAATACATTCTGAAAGTTGATTTCGCACAGCGACCGCACCATTCTGCACCACAGGTTCGAAAACACATTTTGGGCAGGATGTGAAAAATGACAGCTGTACTGTTCATAAGGAGGTGTTAAAATTGGCAATGTTGAAAATCTAGAGTGAAAATATTAAAAATTGGCGAAGTTACGAGCATGCATAGAAAATGTGTAACACATGCCCGTATCACGGTCATTTTTGGGAATTTTTTCATATTTTCAACATGGGTTTTTTTTGGACCCCACCTCATGAACAGTGGTACTGTTATTTTGTTACTTGGTCCCAAAAGGTAATTCCATGCAGTGACCACAAAATCACCTTTTGAGACAGAGAAACAAAACAACAGTGACATGTTCATAAGGTCCCAAGAACCCCACATCGAAAATTTGAGGCCAAAATTCCTAAAAATGGCTGAGATATCAACCTAAGTTGAAACCCCCCAGTCACTCCCATTATGCAGTGCTTACCTGATTCCTCAGTTCATAGTTCGGCTTTGAAGAGTGCAGACGCATCCCTGGTCCACAGAAGATCACTGCTTCCAACCTCTGGAGGGTAAGTATGGCTGGGGGGGGTGCAGGGAGGTGGGTGCAGAGAGGAATGGTTGGAGTGGGGAGAGATGACTGGGGAAATGATGCTGGACATTTTTCTTTTTTACAGTTTAACAAACAAACAAAAAGACTCCGGGGGACTGTTTTCTTTATTTGTAGGCAAAAAAACACAAAAAACTTTTGGGCAACTGGGATGGGCTCCCAGTGTGCCACATGAGTTTGGGGGGCATGATGCCAATGGGGATTGGGCACCCCATCAGTAAGCTTGGGGGATGGAGGGGAAACATGATGCAGACTGGGATTTGGCATCCGCGTCAGCCAAGAAATTGAGCTTGGGGGTGGGGAACATCTGACACTGGGAGTGGGCATCCTGGTGTTGGGGAAAATAAAAACAAATGTCTGAGCACACTGGGTGGGCTCTCAGTGTGCCACAATGTGGCTGTAAGGGGGGGAATACATGCCAACACAAGGACTGGGCACCCCGATGTCAGCTTTGTGGGAGTGTGTGGCCGGCAGCAGGAGCCACCATTGCGGAAAGACATGCTGCAGCTGTTCTATTTATTGAAATGTTTCACCAGGAATGGCACACCGAACAACTGCTCATAACTCCAGTCATGCATATTACTGTGCACTGTAATGCGCATGGCTGGAGCCTTCTTATCTGCCACTGCGATGACGAAACTGCACCTGATTGCAGCGGCAGATTTGTTTCAACTCTTTGGCTCTTTTTTAAGTTTGCTTTTATTGCCATCATGCTTACTGATTGGTGAATGAGGAATACACCCACTAAATCATCCCTGCATTGGCCACAACACTAACGCACTTCTGAAATGTGCTACAACCACAAGATGTTTGTTGCACATGCATGCAAGCAAACATAAGAATACTTCAGAAATAAAGTTACACTGAACTGACTACTACTATAAATTTGCATTATTTTCCTGTCTGCCTGTTTGGGCTCCACTAACTCTTTAAGCAACTGTAATTTTGCTTGACAGATGTTTATAATACCCAAGGTACAACAATTCACATTATGCAGTTTTTAAGAATTTAAGATTGTGTGTGTCAAAAAGATATAGAATTTCATGGACATGAGATCTGGCATAGAACCCTTATTATCTGCCTTTGATTAGAGTGCACATATTTATGTGTTATGTTATTTTTGTTGTTGTTGTTGACTAGGTAAATAAACTAGACAATTAAATGTCTATTTACATGTACAACCTGGAAGAGTACAACTGGAGGCTAGACTGCAATGAAACATAGGCTATGAAGATTTAAAATGCAACAGTAGCTATACAAAAACATAGGAATTGCATAAGCAAAGTAAATTACAGTAACAAAGATGCAGTGTGTTGTACATACAATAGTAAAAAAACATAGATGGTAAAATGGGGTACATTAACAAATACAATGAGTAATAACTTACAATAGTAAAAATGCAGCAGATACATATGATGAATAAGTGGATACAGAAGAATTTCAAGAGAATTAGGTGCAGTTGTATAAGATTGCTAGGCAAAAATAAGTGAGAGGTGAGTAATAACAAAAGTCAAGGTGCACTGTCCCTTGGGACTTTCATTTACATGTACTTGAGTTTTGACTGACATTTTGTATGATACTGTATAATGTTTAAATATGCCTTTACTAGTAGTATTTCAACATCTCATGTACTAGAGGAGAATGAAATGAAGTGGAATTACACATTTAAAAAATATAATTTAAAGATTTACAGGCACTATGCAGCAGCTGTTGGATATCATTATCTAGGCTGTGTGACCCTGAAAAACACACTTAAAGTGTTCCATTCCACCCAGCTACAGAAATGGGTGGAAGCAGGATCCCACTGAAAATGAGATATCGCATTTCAGTTGGAGTATCCTGGTTAAATAAATTGTAATTGCCCCTTCCCCATATCTTTCTCTCTCTCTCTCTCTCTCTCTCTCTCTCTCTATATATATATATATATATATAAGTGACTGTGCAATGCAACTCTAACTGCACTGTCGCGCCACTGTATTTAGAGTTGGGATGTCACTTCTATGTTAAAGTCAACATTTTGCACGTCAATAACTTTGGACTCATTCAACGGATTTGCCTGAAATTTGGTATGCGTGGTGGGGCATGGTAGATCTCTTGATCTTCCAAATTGTTTTGGTCAGACTTACAGTCTTTATGCATGAAAACACTGAAAAATGCAAAATTATCAATTTTTGGAGGCAGGTTTTAGGATTTTGTATGTGGCCCTGTGTGGACATCATGTAGTATGCTGCTCTGCAAGATAGCTTGTTTGAAAGAGCTTTGGTTGCCGAACATGCCACATTTTGTTTGGTGAAAAAATACTAAGGCATTCAAAAGTTATGCCACTTTTAAGTTCCCATTATAAGTCAATGGGAAAATTTATATGTCTGTTTTGCAAGCAAAGAATGGGGTTCTGGCCATCTGGTCCCACCTGTCGGACAAAGAATTTGCAGCCTCATGGTTCAAGAATCTTTGTCCCTAAGAATTCTTTGATCGTGAGGTCAGACATCTTGTTTTTAGATTTCTGATCGTAAAAACACAAATATTTCGGCTCAGGGGTCACTCCTGAAGTAAAACTTGGATGAGGTTTACTCAGGGGGCTCCGATCTATTGAGCCATGCCTTTGGTTTCATCCAAAATGGTCAAAAAATAGAGTTATAGGGTTTAAAAATATTTAATCATGGCTCACTAACGATCTTTGATCGCGAACCTGCAAATTCTTTGATCGTGAGATTCTTTGATCGTGATCATGCATTGCGAGCTAGGGACAATATAGCTGAATTACAAAATCAATTTTCTGAGCCCGGGGTGCCCTAGGAAGTCAAATGAGGGTGGGTTTTGTTCAGGGGGCTTCGTTCTGTCGAACCACAGTGGTGGTTTACTGCAATTCCTTGTAATTGTTGAATTACAGTATTTTTAATTCTTTGATCGTGAGCCTGCAAATTCTTTGATTGTGAGCCTGCAAATTCTTTGATCGTGAGATTTTTTGATCGTGATCATGCATTGCGAGCGAGGAACAAGATAGCTGAATTACAAAATCAATTTTCTGAGCCCAGGGGTGCCCTAGGAAGTCAAATGAGGGTGGGTTTTACTCAGGGGGCTTCATTCTCTCAAAACATGGTGGTGGTTTACTGCAATTCCTTGTAGTTTATGAATTACAGCATTTCTTATTCAGACTGAAAGGAAGTTATTTTGTTTGGCCAGCGTGTCCTCATACACTCATTTAGTGCTGTTGCTTGCTTTACTGTAATACGTTACAGATTGAATCCAATTAAAAGGAACTGTCATCAATATTATCGTTTGTATCCTGTTCCCCAGTCACACTGACAACCTGCACATCCCTGGCCAAGCCATCATACATGAATACCACAACACTAGGAAAATAGCATGTAACTAAATGTATGTTGATCTACAGTGGTAATGTCACCACAGTTAATTCAAACATACTAGGCTGCATTTTCTCAGTCTGGTCAATCTCTCTCTTTCTTGGTTTTCTGTATAGAGCACTAGAATGGAGCAATAATTGACTTTATTACAAACACATAGTAATTCACACCTATAGGTGTCTGATAGAGTTTTAATTTACATATTGTGAACTTCAGTTTCAAATGACAATGCAAATGATGTGAAGTGTGCATTTTCAAAGAAAAATTATGGCATTTATCTGACTTTGGAATTTCAGGATAGATAAAGGAATTCTCCGCCCTCCAAATACACACACTGTGCAGCACATGGACACAACTGAATACAGCCCCCCCCCCCCACTCCAATAAGGTAGAAATATGCATTTGCTAATTAAATAATCATATATTCTGGATAGCAAAAAATAAAATGCCCAATTGCTGTAAACATTAAATTTCATTTTGACTATGGTGGAGGCATTAATCCATGAAAAACTGGGGCTTATTGGATTCCCAAATACCATGGCATTGATCACAAACCATAATAAAGTACTGACAAACATTGTTATCTTTATTATTGACTCCTGATATTGGTGACAGTCATGATGTGGTGATAATCATGCCAGCACACTGCAATGCTATTTAACACCTCATGTCTTCCCCAGAATAGCACTGTGACTTGCTGGCACTGATTCAGTGATCAATTGCAAATGTACCTTTCTTTATGGAATTTGGCACAAAATATATAGAAATAAAGTAAAATAAACAGTTGTGTCAGTCTCTTTTTGTTTACAGTATCATTAATGCAGAGCATTTTGCCTTATATTACAGACATCCTGCTGGTAAAAATGAACGCATCTGCTGCCAGCTCTAGCTGCATTCCGAAACTGCTGTGGTTATACAGGTAGTAACCTTTGAGATATTTTTTTAATGCACTGCACTCAAACATGCGGAGTGGCAGCATAACAGCTTTGCCCCGTTTAACAACAGCTCTGGCATTTTGGGATGTAATGAGAAACCATCGGTAAGGCACAGCTGTCAATATTAATCACAAAACTAAAAGGTCAAACAAATAAAAGACTGGTGAATCTGGTGAATGGAACTCTGTACTGTATTAATACATTTGATAGCTATTTTTAAAGATCTGATGTTTCAGAACTGTAGTATCAGCCTTCTGCACTCCTGATTGAGCAATACAGCACACAAAAAATGTCATATATAAAAATGAACAAACTTCATCTAATCTGACAGGTTTCATTGGCAGATTAAACTAACAATATTTAAATTCCAGTCCTTTTAAATCTGGCAATCAAACCTGTCAGAGTAGATAAAGTTTGTCCTTTTTTGAATTACATTTTTGTAGTGTGTGTATGTGTCCTTGTCACTGCTCAACAGGGAGTGCAGAAAGTTGCTGTCACTAAATGGAATAAAGTTCTGAAATGGCAATTCTTCTACAAATACTGCAGTTGTCAAAATGACTTTAGAGCAATCTTGGGATCCAGCTAGATCTGGCAACAGATGGCACTCATTTTTCCAATCTCTGTAATATTAATCAAAATGCTGTGTACTACCTCTTGCTGTGCCGCGGACTGATATATCAGTCCAAAATTCCTATATGTTCTAATTGTTTTAGCAGCTTAAGGGTTCACGTTAGTGTACTTTATCTGTGTTTAATATGAGCCATTCACATTGCTAACACAGAGAAATGCACATTTGCCACCGATCTCAGTGTCTTGAATGTTTTTCCTGGTCCTGAATGCTGTGCCAAGGTCTTCCTAAACAACTTGGATGCTACCAATTCAAGCTGTACTTTTAATATATTTTTATTTCCCTAATAGAAATCACTGTATCTTCACACATTCCCAACCTGTCAGTTGTTCCCAAAAATTTACCAAGGTTGCTGTACAATTTTCTCCATCTCAATCAATGTGCCTATGTACTGTGCTTCTTAATATAATCAAGAGAAATCAGGAACAGGGATGGGAATCTATCAAAGTTAATAATTACTCCAGTTTAAAAAGTGTAGTCTCCCTTGTATAAATAGTGCATAATATACTGCGAGCCAAGCCAAACAGGAATAAATAAATAAACAAAGTAGGCATATTAGTGCTAGCCTTTACAGAGCTATTGATGTTGCCTTTTTTTCTGCAAGTGCTTGCACAGGCCCTTCTTTTAAAACTAACTTTTTTGTGGGGAGGGGGGGTGGAACACAGTTGGTGCATGTATTTAAACTGCCCCTAAACAGTTTTAATCCATGTCTGCTTCTGTTCCAGGCTCTACTGAAATAATATGTAAAATACACTGCATCTTACAAAACTTAGCATTAAAATTACTGTGAATTAAGGATTTAATTAATTTCCTCTAGTTGTCAGTCTTCAGTCATCATCATCCAATTATGTCAGATTTTGGTACCTCTCTGTAGATTAACAGATAAAGTACATACAGTAGATGGGACAATATCAGATGCAATTTCAGACAAGGGGAACAGGTCTCTGAAACACATAACTGTTTCCAGGAACTGCTGCTGATGTCTCAAATGCTATCTTCCAATTTATAGTCTAATTTTTATCCAGTATGCAGAGTATCTTTTTTTATCTTTGTTTTCTCTTTTTTGCCCATAATATTTATTGATCCCTTGGTTGAGGTGTGAGAAAGTGCCTGCATTTAGACATGCCCCTGGAAGACTATGAAAAGTTGATTAAAGATGATAAAAAAATCTCTTAATAAATTAATTACTTAGTAAAGTCTGTCAACCCACAGACATGTTCTAGGGTTGAAGTCCTGGTGTTAGTTACCTCTTGCCAAAAAATATGGAATTATGGAGGTTTCAAGTCACTCAAGAGCAAACAGAACAGTATTCAGTAGCTTTTCAGTGAACCCAAATCACCTCACAATCAGGCACTTGTTGGCTTAGGCAGAAAGTAGGTTCAGTAGAAACAAGTCAGCAGTAAACTAACAGTTCCTTACTTCAGGAAATGTAAGTGAGGGATGGGACACTAAATGACAAGTGAAAAAAGTTCTGGACTGAATAGATTATAAAATCAAATGCTGGAATACCAGAAGTACGATCTCAACTGTATTTACATTTTTGCAATACAGTCACAGTTTGAGAGCCACACAGATCCATTCGTACTTCATTAAAACTCAATTTGTTGCATTTTTAGAAACCCATAATGCTATAGCTCATAATTTCTTATCAGAAGTAGCAAAGCTGTAAAGATCTCAGTCACACATGCATACAACTTTTGCAAATGCAATAATAATAGTAATAAACTGCCAGCACACAGACCCTCGGATTATGTAATATTCTCAAAACAAAAAATAATGAATTTAATGTAATCTGAGTGTATGCTTCTACCTCATTAGCATGACATGTTTTTTCATGCATCGTGAGCTTCAAACACAATTATCTCAGCTCAGAGGTGGGCTAGGGACACAAATGAGGGTGGGTTTTGCTCAGGGGGCTTCGTTCTTTCGAGGCATGGTGTTTGTTTCATTTAAATAGGTGAAAAATCATGTTTCACCATTTTTTTATTCTTTGGTCATGAGCATGCAATTTCTTTGATTGTGAGCCTGCAAATTCTTTGATCACAAGATTCTTTGATCGCGATTATGCATCGCGAGCAAGGGACGAGATGGCTGAATTAAAAAATACATTTTCTCAGCCAAGGGGTGCTGTAGGAAGTCAAATGAGGATGGATTTTGCTCAGGGGGCTTTGTTCTGTCGAACCATGGTGGTGGTTTACTGCCATTCCTTGTAATTTTTGAATTACAGCATTTCTTATTCTTTGATCGTAAGCCTGCAAATTCTTTGATCGCGAGCCTGCAAATTCTTTCATCACGATCGTGCATCACGAGTGAGGGACAAATTGGCCAAATTTAAAAATCTAATTTCTCAGTCCAGGGGTGTCCTAGGAAGACAATTGAGGGTGAGTTTTGCTCAGGGGGATTCGTTCTGTCGAACCATGGCAGTGGTTTCCTGGAATTCCTTCTAATTTTTTATTTACAGCATTTTTTATTCTTTGATTGTGAGCCTGCAAATTCTTTGATCATGAGATTCTTTGATCACCATCTTTGTTTGCGAGATAGGGACAAGATAGCCAGATTTTATAATGCATTAGATAGGGCAATTTCACCAATCTTTAAGTTTAAATATGTCAGAAACAGTTTGGTCTTTTTACTTGAAATTTGGAGGGTGTTCTCAGCATGTCCTGTAGATGTGAATTGCAGTGTTTACATGTCAGAGGAATTTTGTTTTGCTGAGCTATTGTGTGATGCAATTTATGTGTTGCGGTCAGTGTTTTGCATTATGCTGGTGGCTTAAAATTGATAGGATTCCCAGCCATAGTGTAATAGATGTAGTAGTCAGTCATTGTGCCTGTAAAATGTTAACAGGTGCAGAATTCTGCAACTCTGACAAATCAAAATTTCAAACTTTAACATGTTATATCTAGGACATGGTTTGGTCTTTTGCATTGCAATTTGGAGGGTGCTCTTGGTATATCCCATAGATGTGAGTTACAGTGTTACATTTGCAAGTTGGTCGGAGTGCAGGGACCAAAGGACCTGAGCTCCCATCACCTTCCGCAGGTTGGTGGGAGCACAGGAACTGAAGGGCCAGTGCTCCCACCAACTTGTGCAAATTCTTAGTTTTTTTATTCTTTCTCAAAAAGTAAGCAAATTCTATGCAAAAAAACTGTGTTAATGCATCATTTAGGGTTAAAACACAAAAAGCCAGGAAATGACAAATCTTTAGGGTTGCTCCTCCCCCCTGGATCAGCCCATCATCCCAAGATTGACAGCTGATGGGGTGTGTCATTGGGGTTGTGAGGCCTAAATGTCACCCCATTCTTATTTACTGTGGCTTGTGAATGTAATTTCAGATGGATGGAGAAGGAAGGGATGGGATGGAAAAGGGAAGGAGAGGGGGAAAAGGGGGCAGAAGAAGGGGGAATGCAGATATAATTATTTACATTACAGCAGGATCTTTTCCTATTTACAATGAAAAGCTCTCCTGAGGAGTAGAGGTGTGAGACCAGTCTTCCTGGACAAGGTATGCAGCATGAGGACTTCTATTCAGATTTTTACCTGAGAAAAGAGGGGAAACAGGAGAAAAAATGGATTTAACTTCTCTTTTTGAGGAAAGGCTTTAATTCAAAATGGTCAATAAGGCCTCTGCCTTTATTGGCTCCCATCATGCATATCCAGTAGTTCTCACTTTCACTTAGCTTGTCATCTCTACTTCCACCCCTTGGTCCTAGCATAACATTCTCAATTCCAATGAACCATAATTTATGCTCAGCCTTAATTTTAATATTTTTTATGTGTTGAGCCCATACATAGTACAGATTCTCATTCTTAATCACTCATATCGGTCTCCCATCTCTTTTAGCTTTCTTTTTGTTTTGCCTATATAATAGGCCTCACATGTACAGAAGGATAGGTATACCACATAAGTTGTGTTACAGTTAAAAAATTGTTTTATCTGGTGCTTTCTGTTATCAAATAGATTTCTGAACATATTACATTCATAAATGTTCTCACAAAATTTACAATTTCTGTATTTCTTACAACCTTTAGTGGGTGGGAGCATTGAAATCCTTAGAACTTCAAGTTTTTGAGATGAGATGACAAGCATATCTCCTAGATTCTTAGCCATTCTATAGGACATTCTAGGCAGTACCAATGAAATTTCTGATAACTGACTGTCAGCCCCCAGTACATGGCAGTGTTTGTTTACAATATCCTGCACCCTATGTGATCTAGTGCTAAAGGCTGTAACACAATTGATTCTATCTAGATTAACTGAAGCTGTTGTTTTATCTTTGTCCAATAGCAATGTTTCTCTTCCTATGTTATCACGACTCCTGTGCTTTTGCTATAGAATCCAGGTTATACCCTCTTTCTATAAATCTCTTTGTTTGGACTCCCAATTCCCTTTCTAGATCTCTTTCCATGCTACAATTTCTTTTAATCCTAAGGAATTGACTCTTTGGAATATTTTCAGTGGTGTGGCTAGGATGACAGCTGCTAGCTAAAATGATACTGTTCCTGTATGTAGCTTTTCTAAATAGACTTGTCTCCAGTCTACCTTCAACCACTTTTATTTGTAGATCCAGGAACAAAATCTGACTCTGACTCTCACTATAAGTAAATTTTAAATATGGATTCATCTCATGTAAATATTCAATAAACTGAAGTAGTTTATAGCTGTCACCCAGCCACACCATCAACATATCATCAATATAGGGCCTCCGTATGGCAATTTTTGGTAAAAAGTGATTACTAGCTACATTCCAAATCACTCCTTCCTCTCAGTAGCCCATATATAGTCCTGCATAATTAGGGCCGAAACTTACCCCAATAGCAGTACCTCTTTTTTGTTGGTACATTTTTCCTTGGAAATTAAAAAAATTCCCTCCAAAAGTATTCTAGCCAAATCTACTAGTACCTCGGTATGTGGCCTAGTGCCCTCAGTTCTTTTGTTCAAGTGATATTTTAATGCCCTAAGGCCTTCATTGTGTGGAATATTTATATTTATTTATTTTATTTAGTTTTTGTTGACTGGGTAAGTGCACTAAACAAATCCTGCCTATTTTCA
This sequence comes from Neoceratodus forsteri, assembly GCA_016271365.2. Lineage (NCBI taxonomy): Eukaryota > Metazoa > Chordata > Ceratodontiformes > Ceratodontidae > Neoceratodus > Neoceratodus forsteri. The sequence continues at coordinate 1,077,234,134 of CM028129.1, read as the reverse complement.
GGCATGACCCAGAGGAGGGGGATACAGATGCGTGCCAACTGACCTTGAACCAGATTAAGCTGTTGATGGTATTTTTAGTGAATGAAGGAAATTTGGCCAGGACACCAGGGAAATTCCCCTGCTCTTTTCGATAAGTGCCATAGGATCTTTAACATCCACCTGAACTACCACTAATCCAGGCAGATGGGACCTCAGTTTAACATCTCATCTGAAAGATGGTACCTCAGAAGTGCAGCACCCCTCTCATGCTGCACTACAGTGTCAGTACTGGGATATTAACCCAAGTGCCAGATGTGGGAACTGAACCACAGCCCTCTGATCTCTCAGTCTCAGAGGCGAGTGTGCTATCTACTGAGCCACTGACACTAGATATATAATAGACATATATAACTGCTCCATATCCAGCGTAACTAACATGCTAAGCTCATTCTATTCTACATTCTTTAGGCATCTTAGGGTATCTCCAGAAAAAGGCCAATGGTCCATCCAGTCAGCCTGAGTTCCCTATTTAACTCTGGGACCTACTATCACCGCAGGGTCTTAGCCCTCCCCCATCCTTCTTCCATTCCCCTCCAAGCATCTGTTGCCCTAAGCAACCACTATAACCTTAATTCTATCCCAACCATTCCTGAACCTTCCAACAGTTTAAGCACCCACCACTTCAGCAGGCCAACTGTTCCATGACTACACCACCCTTTCTGTAAAGTAATACTTCCTCATGTCCCTTCTGAGCCTCCCTCCTTTCAGTTTCCACTCACGTCCATGTGACTTTGATCTAGTATTCAAGCTAAATATTTCCCACAGTTCACTTTATTGATCCCTTTTAGAAACTTGAAGGTCTATATCTGACACTAAAGGAACTGGCTGAGGAGCTGGCAGGGCCACTAGCAGACCTATTTAATAGTTCACTAGAGTCCTGCATGGTACAACAGGACTGGAGAACAGCACATGTAGTGCCCCTTCACAAAAGTAGTCCCAAGGATGATCCAGGAAATTACAGACCAGTCAGTCTGACCTCCATTGTGGGCAAGCTCATGGAGACCATACTAAAGGAAAGGTTGGCCGAATATCTAGAGGAACATGGTCTCCAGGTGAGAGGTAGCATGGGTTCATGGGGGGGAGATCATGTCAAACAAATCTGATTGACTTCTTTGACTGTGTCACTAAGACAGTAGACAGGGGCCAAGTGGTAAACATCCTCTATTTTGATTTCAGCAAAACCTTTGACTCTGTGCCCCATAAAAGGTTGATCAGGATGTTGGTGGATCTTGGAGTTGGGGAAAAGATGGTCAGTTGGGTGGAAAACTGGCTGAGGGACAGAACCCAGAGGGTGGTGGTGGTAGGGGGAGAGTTATCTGGCACCAGAGGGATAACCAGTGGGGTCCCACAGGACTCTGGGCTGGGGCCGGTGTTGTTCAATGTCTTCATCAATGACATTGGGGATGGTATTAAAGGCAAAATGTGCCTATTCACAGATGACACCAAGCTCCGTGGGAGAGTGGACACAGCTGAAGGGATATGGGACCTTCAGGAAGATCTGGAAAAGCTGGGGAGGTGGTCCAGTGTCTGGCAGCTTGTCTTCAATGCTAAGAAATGCAAAGTTATGCATATTGGAGTCAAGAACCCCATGACAGAGTATTACCTGAGTGGAGTCCGAGTATCTGCATCAGAGGAGGAGAAGGAACTGGGAGTGATGGTCACTAGTGGCCTGAAGCACTCCACGCAGTGCAAGAAAGCAGATGCTGGGGTGCATAGCTAGAGGGATCAGTAGTAGGAGAGAGGAGGTTATACTGCCCTTGTACAGGTCACTGGTAAGGCCGCATCTAGAGTATGGAGTTCAGTACTGGTGCCCACACCTCAAAAAGGACATTAACCTGCTGGAGAAGGTACAGAGGAGGGCAACAAAGATGATAGCTGGTCAGCAGGGCAAGGCATACGAGGAGAGGTTGAGGGCACTGAACATGTACTCCCTGGAAGACAGGAGAGACAGGAGACATGATTGGGACATTCAAATACTTGAAAGGGATAAATAAGGTTGATAAGGAGAGTCTCTTTAAGCTGAGTGGCAACCATATCTCAAGGGGGCACAGTCTTAAGCTGGAGGGTGCTAAGTTTAGGAGGGAGGTCAGGAAGCACTCTTTCACAGAGAGGGTGGTGGACACTTGGAATACGCTGCCCTAAGAGGTCATCTCATTGAAGACAGTGGGCAGCTTTAAGAGGGGCTGGGATAGGCATGGGGGAAGGTAAGAATCATGGGTAGGGAGGATGGGAGGAGTGGGAAGGGAGGGCAGGGACATTAACTCAATGTGGACCCTGCAAGACGAGCAGACTTGATAGACCAAATGGCGTTTTTCTGCTGGCTTCTTCAAATGTTCATATGTTCATATATATATCCACTCTTCCTTCTGGTCTCCAAGTACATGTTCAGTGCCTTGAGGCTCTCCCAACAGGACGTTCCCTATTGGGCCTGAATCTTTTTTGTTACACTGCACTGCACTGTCTACAGTCTATCTCTATACTTCCTCAGGTGAGGACTTCAGAACTGGGCACAGTACTCCAGGTGTGGCCTCACTAAGGATCTACATAGAGGAAGTATTATGTCTTTTCTTCTGCTAGCAATACCCCTCCCGATACATCCCAGTGTCCTACTCGGCTTGCTATATGCCTTGTTGCACTGACTCGATTGTTTGAGGGAGTCCTAGATGAGAACTCCAAGGTCCCTAAAAAGGTATATATATATATATATATATATATATATATATATATATTCAAGTCCCACTACAGCCACATATTTACTGTGTGACCCTGAGCAAGTCACTTAACCTCCAAGTGCTTTAGTCCAACTATCCACCTACAGTACAGAAATATGTTTGTTTATTGAATTTCGTTGACCCAGTAAGCCCACTGGGCCTAGAAGTCCCTTTTTCAGGGGCAACCGGGGTGGAGAGGGGATACAGATGGTAAGCAACTGAAATTGAACCAGATTAAGCTGCTGGTGGTATTTTTAGTGAATGAGGGAAATTTGGCCAGAACACCGGGGAAATTCCCATACTCTTGTCAGTAGGGGGAGCCCAAGTGCTGTGCTGATGGCAGAACAGACTGAGCTAGTGATGGAGGTGGATGTGTCTGAACAGCTGACTGAGATTTTGGATGTGGAAGAAATTGTGGTAGCAACAGAGCAATCTTGTGAAACCACTAGATTTATGCAGGATAATTCTTCAACTCATCTGGATAATCACGATATGGTGGAGGATGTTACCAGAGAAAACCTACAGCCTGCTGTTACTGGTAATCCACAGTCAAAAATGATTGGGCCTCTGCAGAGCCTTCTAGTAGTAGTTTGGATGATTCAGGGAAAAGTTGTTCTACTGAGAGTGCTGCAAGTCATGTGCAGAAACCGGGAGATGCTAACACCATGTCTGAACAGACGAAAGACATTTCAGTGACACAACAAGTCTGAAAACAATTTGGATTAAAAAAAGACACTGTGCAGTATTTCAGGAGTGACTGGTCGGCCAATGATGCCTTGAATTCATCTGGTTGGAAACAGGACAAAAAAGGAAAATGGGTTTCTGACCCCGACTGGAATGACGACATTTTGTTTGGGCCTACAACAGGACATGAAAGGGCTGCAGCACAAACCCTGAGCTCAGGTAAAACTGTTTCTGATAAAAAGGATCCTATCAAAGTTACTGCTCAGATTTAGATGATGACACCCATGCCTCTACAGTGCCTGGCCCATCAGGGGCTAGAGGGGATGTGAAGTCAAGTTGCACTAATATTGCATATTTTACTGCTGAGCAAGAACAATCTAAATCTCAAGATAATAATAATGAGATGCCAAAAAAAACTCCCATGTCAGAACTTTTTAAGAGTAAACTCGAGCAGGCCCCTAGAAGAAATGCTGTCAGGTTAATGTATAGGGGAGGGCTACCAGAGCACCCGGACAGGTACTGTGTTGCAAAACATCTATTGATGGGATCCAAGAAATTCACGCCAGCAGAGGTTTATGATCTAATTCATATATCAGGGGAAGATACCTTTGATGTTAGCTTTAAAACTAACATCAGCCTTGAGAGATTCTGGGAAAAGTATAATAACCTTAAGCAGACATCTCTTTGGACACCCTTCTATGTTATCCCCCTTACTAAACCCCAGATAAGATATATTTCCATCATGTTTAGAAATGAAGGAGTGAACGTTAATGATATATACCACTGGTTGCAGAAACAATGTGATATTCTGGGACCCCCAGAGGCAATTATGGATACAGAGGGATTTTGGATGGGAGGGTGGAGATTTAAAATAAAATTATTCCAAGTCAATTCAGAAATTATCCACCTCCCCAATAGCTTCTTCTTAGGCAAGGACAGGGGTGTTTGTTTTTATGGGGGACAGCCTAGGGCCTGTTATAAATGTATGGCTAAGACTCATCTGAGCAGCACCTGTGATATGCTCAAATGCTCCTTATGTGGGGGGTATGGCCACTCCACTGATCTATGTGACAATATATTCCAGTGCAACCTTTGCGATGACAAAGGTCACGCCTTTCACCAGTGTCCTTGGGCTAAAAGAAGCAGAACTGAGGGGTGGGACCAAGATGACCTGATCGATAAAGCCCAGGAGAAAAGAAGCCACTTCTTTCATTAAACTGCTGGCAGGGATAAATCTCAGAATGCTGCACCTCAAGAAAATACCCTTGGGGAGGCTGTGACTACACCTAAAACTGCTGACCCCTCCCTAGAATGAAAAAAAATGGGAGACCCATGATAATCAAACGTAGAGATGTCCCAGTTCTCTAGGGATGGGAAAGCAAGTATTAGTATGCCACCCCCTTTGAAGTTGCAAAGCCAGGAGATTTACTAGGGCATCTGCTAGACAGCATCCCCTCCCCCTCCGCCTGCCCCTACCCCCTCAGGATGGAAAATCCTTTTCCCCTTACAAGTAGACATGGGAGAATCTGAGCTAAAGTCTGATGCATTACATAGGTCTGATATAATCACGAAGAGGAGGAAAGTAAGACTACGGAACTGGCTAAGGAAAGGAAGGTAAAAAGGTAAAAAGGAGCTAAAAAGCTAGTCATGAGGAAGGCCCTTGAATATAAGGAGTTTGTACCAAACATGCTTTTTATGTACATAACACATGGCTTCTATTCATGTTGCTTCACTTAATATCTGTAGTTTGAAACACTACAAAAAGCAATTATCTGTATTAACCTATTTGGGACAACTTGCTGTAGACATCATCTTCATCCAAGAAACTAGGCTATCCTCCATTGTTGATGTAAATCAAGTTAAGAGGAACTGGACATGGGGTCCTTACTTCTGGACCTCTGGCACAGATACTGCTGATGGAATAGGAATTTTATTTAAACCCCCTAATTCCAGAGTATCTAGACTTATTGATATACAACCTGGGAGGGCTCCAGCCATAGACCGCATGTACAAAGAAGTTGATTTTCGCCTTATTAATCTTTATGCCCCCCAGACCAAATCTGCTAGAATTGATCTTTTTGAGGAAATAAAACCTTATTTATACACACAGAAGAACATTATATGGGAAGGGGACTTTAATTGCAGTTTGGATCTGAAATATGCAGGTGACATGATCAAAAAGGTATATTGTGACATGCATGCCTTAAAACAAATCATGCTGGATACAGAATTATCAGATACATACAGAACTCTGAGAGAAAATGATGTAGGGGCAACCTATTTCAGACACTTCTATGCTACATGCATTGATTACATTCTAGGTGTCTAAATATGTAAAACCCTATAAAATAGAAGTTAAGCCCACAGAATTATCTGATCATTGTATATTATTAGGATCTCTAAATCTAGCAACAGTACCCCCAAAGATTTATTCCCATATACACAGGTAGAGACTGAACATCTCCTTATTGGAATCAACTGAATGTCAGAAACAGGTGGAAGTTCTTTTTGGTGCCAGAATCTTGACCTGTGTCTTTATGATAATCTTTGGGACTGGTGGACAGATACAAAAAAATATTTAAAATCTCTATTTTTATCATTCGGTAAACATTCTGCAAACTCAAGCTATATTAAATATTTAGACTATAGAAATCATTTATACAGACTTATGTCTTTCCCACCAAAGGACCACATTAATATAAAATGCAAATTTTGGAAATAAAAAAGCAAATGAAAACCTATCAGTATGCTAGAGCAAAATCATTGGACATGGAAATGAGATTTTGCACAAATAATCAACCTGCTTCGGATCCCTACAAGGCGTGCAAACAATGGCTGGATAAAACCATTATGGAAGGGTTACTTACATTGGACAATTGGCTGATAGACACCAATCTAGGAATGCTTTCATTAGTGCAACAAAACTTATACGAAAATTGTTCTCAAAACCCCTTAAAAAAGGGTAGTGTACAGAATTTTTTAACTGCACCAGTACCCCATTTGAGCCATTATGCTGGTGAGGCACTGGTAGATCCAATTACCTCTGAAGAAGTTTGTGGGGTAATTAAAAAGTTAAAGACAGGAACCTCACCAGGAATAGATGGTCTATCTAATGACTTCTATAAAAAATATGAACCTTTTTTGAGTTCTGTACTGGCAAATATTTTTAATTTTATGTTACAGTCAGAATTTAAGTGTGTAGGTTTTAGTACAGCTCTCGTATGCTACATATTTAAAAAGGGGGATAAGAAGAAACTATTTAACTGGGACCCATCAGCATCCTTAATAGTGACTATAAAATTTTGGCAAAAATTCTGAACAATAGATTAATAACAGTAGCTGAAACTTTAATTGATATGGCCCAGACATGTGCTATCCCTGAACATAAAATCCAACATAATCTCTTTATTTTAAAAGAGCTCTGTGAAGCCTGTACATCTCAAAGTCTTAAAGGCTTTATAGTTGCAGTAGATCAGTTAAAGCATTTGATCGAGTTGAGCACCATTTTCTATTTAATGTACTGGAGACATATGGGATCCCAAAAACATTTGTGGATTGGATAAAAATATTATATTCTAATGCTAATATTATTCCAACAGTTAATGGCTTATTTGGTGTGGATGTTCCTCTTTTAAAAGGAGTACAGCAGGGCTGTCTGCTAAGCCCCTTACTTTATACCTTTGCTCTAGACCCAGTAATCCGACAGATAAAGTGGGATAAACAAATTATAGATCTGGCTCCTCATCAGACTTGAACTCCAGGGAAAGTAACTGCATATGCAGACGATGTTACTCTCATTGTTCAAAACATCAGGGGCCAGATATTCAAAAGGGTTGCGCCATGCGCAATAGGGTTGCGCCTGTTCAAGTCCGAACTTGCTCCATTCTGCGATATTCAGCAGGAGGCAGTTGCGCCACAGAAAACATGCTGAGCAACAGCGCAATGCAAATGAATGCATGCTGAACTGGAGGGGGAGGAACCATGCATAAACTGCACAGCCCGATATTCAGCCGGGCTGTGCAGAGTTGTGCAGGCACAACCCCCAACCTGCGCCTGCACAACTTTGAGCCAAAAAAAAAGGATCAAGTCGAGGGCCACCCACAGGTGAGCTGCTGCATTGCAAGGCGCAACACAGCAGCTGCCACCTGTGGCTGGCCATCAACCCACTTCCTGTGCCCCCCCTGCAGCCTGATCATGGGCAAAAGAGTGTAAAATCCCCCCACCACCCCCCACTGGCCCGATCGCGGGCATAGCTTAAACCCCCTCCTACCAGCCCAATCATGGGCAGCAATGTGTCTCCCCTAACACACCCCTGGTGGTCCAGTGGACTGATAATCCTGATCATGGGCTGAAGTAATTAAACACACCCCTCCCCTGAACATATCCCTGGTGGTCTAGTGGACGATAAGCCCGATCGCGGGCTAGAAATAATTAAACACACCCCGAACATAACCCTGGTGACCTAGTGTCCCCCACCACCCACCCATGAAGCCCCACCACCCGCTCCCCGGCGGCGGCGGGCGGCAACATCCCACCGCCTGCGCCCCACTGCCCACTGACTGACTGCCGGTAGGGGCTGCATGCCATTGGTGCAGAGCAGAGCCAATGGGCGTGCAGCCCATACCGTCTAAGACAGTCAGTTTTGTGAATGATATATTCATTCACAAATCTGAACTGTCTTATTGCGCTCATGTTCTACGCCAATAGCTCTTGCTCTGTACAAGCGAATCTCGAGCGATCGAACGGCAAGCGACAGGTTAACGGGGTGGGATGCCACCGCCCGGCTGCCGGGGGCGGTGGTGGGGCTCATGAGTGGTGGGTGAGACACTGAGTCACCAGGGTTATGTTCGGGGTGTGTTTAATTCCAGCCACGATCGGGCTTATTGGTTCACTGGACCACCAGGGATATATTCGGAGGTGGGGGGTTTACAACTCCATCCCATGATCGGGATTATCGGTCCACTGACCACCAGGGATGTGTTGGGGGAGATACATTGCTGCCCGCGATCGGGCTGGTGGGGAATTGCTATGCCCCATGATCGGGCCAGTGGGGTGGTGGTGGGATTTTACACTCTTTGCCCGCGATCAGGCTGCAGGGGCATCAGTCCCCGACGGCTGCTGCCTGGCAGGCGCAGGCAAAGTCCTCAGGGATCGGTGCACCTGCATGCTAATGGCATGCAAATGGAGCCATAATCAGATGCAAATGGACCCCTGTGCCTTGCATGAATTATAGCCCCATTTGCATGTCACCTTCGAATATTAGGATTTTGCGCATGGGCGCAATGGTACTTAGCATGCCGCAAGTTGAATCTCCACTATGACCACTTGCGGTGGCGCCAAGTTCCACTCGCCATGCACAGTGGCTGTGGCGATGGGTGATATTCGAAGGAGTTGCTCAAGGCACAACTCCTTTAAAATGCGCTGCTATTACCACCCTGTGCAACTATTTTGTGCTAGCGCAGGGCTTCGCTCCACAAAATAGCGCAGTTTGAATATCTGGCCCCAGCTCCATAGAAAAGGCGATCAGCACCTTTGATGCCTGTGCACAATTCTCTGGTGCTAAATTGAATAAAGACAAAAGCACTATTATAGCCCGGAATAAGCCAACCAATATGATCAATGATGTAAGTGGAATCAGCATCTCCACTGTGACACAAAAAATTTTAGGTATATGGGTAGGTCCCGGAGATATGGCCACCTATAATTGGGAAAAACAAATCAACATAGGTGAAAGAAAAGTTTGCCTTTGGAAAACATGGAAGTTTGGAAAGAAAAAGCGTGTACAAATTATCAATAAATTTATTATTCCTATTTTTCTATATGTCAGTTATATTTATGCCATCCCTGCACACTTGGAGACTAGACTTTTTAGTATTTTCTTCCAAATGCTCTGGGGCAGCAGACTCAATCCAGTTAAGAGGGACATTACTTACCTCCCACAGAGGAAAGGAGGGCTTAATGTGATAAACCCAGTGGTATTTTTTCATTCCATTTTTTTACACAGTACCTTTAAATGTGCTTGGGAGACAAATGGATCACTTTGGCAGTCTTGGATACAGTGGGCCCTACAGAAATATTTTATAAAATGGGTTGATACCCCCGCCTAAACTGTTGCCACAATTTGCAGTTCCAACCTATGCTGGTCCTTCAGTTAAAAAATTACACCAATGGAAAATAGAGAAACAGACACTGATGGCCTTAAATAGGAAAGGTTTCTATTCACACATAGTTTACAAAGTACAGCAAGTGGCTTTAATTTTCCCTGAATGTACCCCTGCCAAAATGAATTGGGCCTTAAATAAACTTAATGACAGCAGAATCCCTGTTAAGGTATGGGACATTGTCTGGTTATGCTCACAGGGAAAGTTAGGTGTGAGAGGTAATCTAAAACACAAACCCATAGCTGAACGGTATTGCCCTAAATTAAGATGTGTGAACATAGAAGAAAGTATTTTTCATTTTTTCTTTGATTGTCCTTCTAGCAATCAGGTGTGGGCAGAACTGGCCAATAGGTGGAAACTGCCCTTTTTTTACAAGAGTCTCGTATGCTACTTTAATACTTGGAGATTACTCTGGTGTTTGGAGAATCTTTCACAAAAGTATTTTACATGTACTTTTCCCTGCCATTCAATACTTTTTATGGCAAGCACCTTGTCAGTATGTTCTGCAACAGCAACGAGCTTCAAACAGTGTGTTAATTACACAGATAGAAACTGAAATGATTAGAGTAAAAGAACTTGATACACAGAGATTTATACCAGATAAAGTGACCCATTTATGGAGACACTTCAAAATGTTCACTTAACGGAATATTTAGCCTTAGTTTTAGTATGCTAGTTTAAATACAGAGTAATGTGTGGGGATCCCCTTTGTTAGCTTTTTTTTTCTTTCTGATATGAAATGTTTAATACCGTTTATGATCATGATGTATACCTTCTATGCAATGTTTCTTATTTTTTTGTGTTTTCTTCCTTTGTACAATTTCTGGTATGATATACTGTATGAATACTGTGATGTAATGTTTATGTTTCTTAATAAAAATTCCCCTACTCTTTTTGATAAGTGCCATGGGATCTTTAACATCTACCACCAATCCAGGCAGATGGGACTTTGGTTTAACATCTCATCCGAGAAGACAGCACACCTCTCGTGCTGCACTACAGTGTCAGTACTGGGACATTAACCCAAGTGCCAAATGTAGGAACTGAACCCACAGCCCTCTGATCTCCTGGCCTCAGAAATGAGTGTGCTGTCTACTGAGCCACTGATACTACTATGTAGAAGCAGTGCACCACTGGAAGTGAAATGCCGTATATTAGCTGGGCTATACTGGAAAATATATGTTGTAAGAAAACAAACAAAAAAAAACACTGTCAGCAATTGCTTGCCTTTTCTTACCTTCTCTCCTCACCCCCCCCCCACAAGCAGTGTTGTCTAATGCTTAAAGGTGGCCTGCAATAATATTCACTACAGGGCTGCCCCTCTAGCAGCAGGTATCCTACTAGCTGAGGTTTCCATTCAGCTGTAAAGCATACTTTTTTGTTTTGTACTTATTTTGTAATTTAACTTTGCAGAGTAATGGCAATTGTGAAAGTGGAGGTGGCACCCCGAGGAGCCTGATCGAGTGTCACCTAACATTCATGGGAAAATACCCATTTCAGTGGTGTATGGTACATCCATCTATTGCAATATTGAACACAGCAAGGAGTGGGTATTAATTTTTCTATTGTATAACATAGGCAAGAGAGTTACAGTTAAAAGTATACTTATAACTAGTTTAGGTCTCAGAATAGCTGTAAGTATTCTTTTAAATGGTAACCCTCTTACTGATACTATAAAAAATTAAAAGGAATACCCACTGCCTGCTGTGTTCAATACAACAATAGCAGGATCTACATTACTAAAAAAGTACCAGGTCATGATCACGCACACTAACCCACGTACAACAGAAGTACGTTGTGGGTAGTGCGTAGGGGATTAGAGCGACAAGGGAATATCAGCAATGTGATACTATCGCTATCCCCTGTTGCTCACCAGGAAGGAGGAAATGGATGTAGCTACTGCTGGTCAGGTGCTCAATCAAACCACTCCCATGGTGGAGTGGCTAGAGCACCTGACCCTGTAGTGCATGGGTTGGGGGGATCATGGTTTGGTTCCCTGCTAGGGAATCTCTTACTCTTTTTTTCTTGTCCCAGTGTCCACTCCCCCTCAGAGTTGATTATAATAGTTCCGAGTGCTGTTGCGGGAAAAGCCCCCCACAAATCAAAAGAACAGCTATCAGGTGTTGCTGCATGCTGTTTCCTGCTGCGTGGTAGTAATATGTGCAGTATTGTCTGTGACATTATGACCTCATGCCTATTAAAATGGGTATTTTTCCCCATAAGTCATAGGTAACACTGAATCAGGCTCCTTGGGGAGCTACCTCCACTTCCACATTTGATGACAGTCTGCAAAGTAAATTTCAAAATAAGTACCAAACAGGAGATTATGCTTTATAGATGAATGGATTCCTCAGCTAACAGGATAAGTGCTGCTAGAAGGGCAGCCCTGTAGTAAATATAATTGCAGGTCACCTTTAAAACACTGTTCGGGACTGGTTAATTAAAGTTCAGTCCCTGCTAGCAAGAAATATTAATGGAGTAAACCTAAACAAATCACTTTAACCTCCCAATGCTACAGTTCACACCCAGGTGCAATATTGGAAAGAAGCAGGAGCTTACTGGAAATGTGATGTTGCATATCAGGTGCACTACCCTGGGAAATACAATGTAAAGAATCGATGAGAAAAAGCAGGATCCCACTGCAAAGTAGATGCTGTGTCTCAGCTAGGCCATTTTTCATAAATAAACTGTAAACAGACAAACAAAAAAGAACAAAGCATGGCTGGCATCTATTGTTTTTTTCCCAGTAGCCCCCCACGCAGTAAGCTGTATTGGTTAGTGTATTGTTATGAACCAGGAGATCATGGGTTTAAACCTGCTGCAACCAAATACTGTGTGAGTCAGAGCAAGTTATTAAAAATAAGATTTTGCATCTAAGCTAGATTATCCCAATTAAATACTATTGTAACAAACTCAGACCAGAGCTGATAGGGCTGTAGCTGAGGCATTTGGGGTAAAAATATTGAAATTACTGAAGTTACAAACCTGCATTTGCAAAATGTAACATAGGCTCATAAATGTGTTGTTTTTCAATATTTTTATACCAAATTTTCAACATTGCCTTGCTATGACCCTGCCTGATGAAAACAAGCAGACAAAATGTTCAACTCCTGGCTTAAAGGTGATTTTGCACAGGGACTGCAAAATCAACTTTCGGGATGCAAATATACATTTTGGACAGGAATTGAAAAATGACAGCTGTCACATTCATGAGGAGCTGTAAAGAAATGTCTATGTTGAAAATTTGGGTTAAAAATATTGAATATTACTGAACGTATGAGCCTGCATTCCCAAAAATCAACATAAGCTCATAATTTTATTGTTTTTAACATTTTTACACCAAATTTCCATCATAGCCTCCTTATAACCCCACCTCAAGAACAATGGCAGAGAAAATTTTCAACTCCTAGCCAAAAGGTGATTTCATACAGGCACCACAAAATCACCTCTTGGGATATAAAAAAAACATATTGGTCAGGATTTGTAAATGACAGCTGTCACATTCATGAGGTGCTGTAAAGATATGGCTATGTTGTAAATGCGGGGTAAAAATATTGAACCTTACCAACGTTACGAGCCTGCATTCAGAAAATTCTCATAACCTTGTTGTTTTTTAATATTTTTGCACCAAATTTTCAACATAGCCTTCTTATGACCCCACCTCATGGGCAAGGGCAGAGAAAATTTTCAACTGGTGCCCAAAAGGTGATTTCTCACAGAAACAGCAAAATAACCTTTTGGGATGTAAAAAAAAAAATTGGACAGGATTTGAAAAATGATAGCTGTCACAGTCATGAGGTACTGTAAAGATATAACTATGTTGTAAATTTGGGGTAAAAATATTGAAAAATACCAAAGGTATGAGCCCTTGTTTGCAAAATTCAAAGTAGGCTCATAACTTTTTTGTTTTACAATATTTTTTACACCAAATTTTCAACATAGCCTTGTTTTGATCCTGCCTCATGAAGACAGGCAGACAAAATGTTTAACCCTGCCCAAAAGGTGATTTCACGCAGGGACTGCAAAATCACCTTTTGGGACAGTCTGCCTAATGACAGTGACATTGTTCATGGGGGGGGGGGTCCCAAAGAAGGCTTGTTGAAACTTTAGGCCAAAAATATGTGAAAATGCCTAGGTTATGGCACTAATTTCAAAATACATTGAAGTGCATACCTGTCTTCAGTTTGCAGTTGGACTTTGAAGAGTGAAGACATGTCTGTGGTCCAGGGAGGATTATGGTGTTGGACCCCCAATGGGTAAGTAAGGGCTTGGAAGAGGTGTGGGGTGGTGGGTGCTGAGCAGGATGGGCAGGTGGGGTCAGGAATGGCCAAAAAAGACATCAATGGACCTTTTTTTTTTACAGGTGAAAAACAAAACAGGACCGAGGATCCCCGATCATGACACTGGAGGATTGGACACCCCCAGTGACACAGTTATCTTTCTGGAAGGGGGTGGGGTAGTACGTGCTGAGAGGGAGGGCTGGTTTGGGGGAGAAAAATCCTTCAGGGAGTCCGGGGAGAACATGATCGTGACACTGGGGGCTGTTTACCCCCAGTGTCATTGCTATGTTTCTTGGGGGGGTGGGAGGTGGGTGCTGGGAGGAAGTGTTGGGTGGGGAGAATTTTTGGCTTAGATGCAACATCATGAGTCCAGTTCTCCTGATTATATTCATTTTTGGACTTGCATCACAGAATTTTTATAATATAAAAAAAATAGGCAGTCACAGTGGAAAATGGCCCACTCCGCCGTGACCAAGATGGCTGCTGCATGCCAATGGTCATGTGCAACTGCTAGCTCATGTGCAGTGGAGTGCAGCAGCCATCTTGAACATGATGGAGTGTGCCGTGTTCCACCATGACCATCAGTACTGCAAAATAGTGCAGTGCTGCATCAGTATGGAAATCATAGGTGGACTGCTTCACTGACATGGAGACAACTGTGATGCAAGTCCAAAAATGAGTATAATCAGGAGAACTGGACTTATGATGTTGCATCTAAGTCAGGCTTTCCTTTATAATAAATTGTAAGAAAACAATATTTTCGAGAATCACCTGAATTTGTAGTCATACTGACCTAGCGCATGCTTCATCAGCAGTCCTTCCTGGAATAATTTATTCTGACACTAACTATGCATAACAATTCCACTAATCAAAGTAGTTTAAATTAATTTACCCTTCTTCACTTACTAAGAATAACCATTTCTCTAATACAACCTACAAGCAAATATTAAGGCATTCTTCAATGCATATTTCCACTGGGATCATGCCTGAAAACACACTTCGGCTCAGCGTGCCTTTCCCAGTTAACAACTTTAAATAAAATAAAATAAAATAGATATATTCAGTATTCTTACAGGACAGACCTGAAGGCAAGGGCAATACATTAAGGGAAAGGGAACATTGTTTAACCAGGAGTAGCACACTAAGCCGAAACTTGCTTCCAATTGCAACCTGGGAGCACAAGGAAGTTAAGTAACATGCTCAGGATCACACAGTATGCAGCGAGGTTGGTGTGGGATTCAAATCCAGGTCTTCAGATCTGTGGCTCAGAGCCTTAAGCCACTGCACTATACTGCCTCTTATACTAAATGTTGGCATATTGAGTAACCATGTCTTATAAATACAGTACTCAAAAGTTATCTAATGTTTAAAATTCATCTGAACTTTCATAGATATTTTGATTTATATTATCATAGTATAGCCATTCTTTCCAAGTTTTCAATGCCATATAATAGATATCTATCCCTGAGATATTTTTTCATTCTCTATTGTTTATATCACACAGTTATTTGTTATAAATTAATACAATTAGCAGTATATCTTAAATCTCTTATAGGGTTCCTAGAAATTCAAATTAAACTCATATTGCACATCAAATGGAGAAAAACACATTTAGAATCCTAACAGTCAAAGGTACCAGTCCATGAGTATCCAATAGAGAGTGCCCGTAGACTTCTCTCCATCTCAGATGTACAGCACCTCACACAACAGGACATTAAGACATCACTAAGAGGTGTAACAAAGTTGCAGATTCAAAAGCATAAAGTTGGATTTTGTTTTAAAAGTACTCTGTCCTTGATGAAAATGGCATGACTATGGCCAGTAAACCCCCATAAACCTGCCTATATAGTAATAAGGAACCTGTGTACAAGGAACAGCTTTCAAGGGTATCATGTAGCACAGGCTGCTCCATGCTTAAATTGACAACCCACCTGGCAGATATTTCCTGTTGTCCACATCCTGTGGTATTACTTATAGGGTCCCATGAACTTCACTACTACCCAGTTGTCTGGACTTTTCATCCTGCATGATTAATCCAGTCATTCGACAATGCCTGTACCATAGACATAGAAACATAGAATCTGATGGCAGATAAGGACCGCTTGGCCCACCTAGTCTGCCCATTCCCCTACCTAACGGATAAGCTGCAGATCCTAGTTAACCAGCAGCCTACTTCCTCCTACCCCCCACTAGAATTGTGTTATGTCTGTCCCATGCATTCTTGAATTCCCCCACTGTTTTTGACTCTATGATCTCCTCAGGAAGGCTGTTCCATGCATCCACAACCCTCTCTGTGAAGACATACTTCCTCACATTTCCTCTGAGCTGACCCCCCTCTATCTTCAAATTGTGCCCCTTTGTTCTTGCACATCTCTTTTTCTGAAAGATGCTACCCTCTTGGACTTTGTTGATTCCCTTGAGGTATTTGAAAGTTTCTATCATGTCCCCCCCCCCCTTCTTTCCTAGAGGCTATACATCTTAAGCTCCTTTACTCTTTCTTCATATGTCTTCTGGTGCAGACCCTGCACCAGTTTGCTTACCCTCCTCTGGATAGCCTCCACCCTGTCTATGTCTCTGCGGAGATGGGGTTTCCAGAACTGTACACAGTACTCCAGATGTGGTCTTACCAACTGTCTGTACAGAGGGACAACAACCTCTCATTTTCTACTGGTGATGCCTCTCTCTGTGCAACCCAGTATCACCCCAGCCCTCCTTACTGCCTTCTTACATTGCTTGCCCACCTTTAGGTCATCTGATATGACTACCCCCTGGTCCCTTTCCATTTTTGTTGTTGTTAGTATCTCACCCCCCATTGTGTACTCTTCCCCTGGGTTTTTGTTTCCCAGGTGCATTACTTTGCACTTCTTTGCATTGAATCTAATCCATCACTGATCACCTTAGCTCTTATTAGAGCCCATCACTGACCATTAGTTAAAGTATAAAACTCCCTTCTGGAGAGATGCCATTCATATAATGCTTGGAAAAAAAAGATAATTCAGAATGATATTAGCGTCAAGTCACTAAAACTACATATCAAACATGGCCATAATTATATATCAACAGATCAAATCACACACAACTTCTCTAATTATTTATAATGTAGGATAGTGAAACATTTGTAATACAGGATAGTGAAACTGCACATTACACCATCCATCCAGCACCTTACACAAAACTATTGGAAATCTCAAAAAGGGTTTCCTATAATAATCATGGAAAAACATAAACACATTAGCACATAAACATATTACATTAAAAAATTTCATATCTCCTTATTTAGTATGCAGAGAGTTCAAATCCATTTCACTGCCAGAATTTGTGAGGAGTTGAAAAGTACATCAAATTCAATCAGCGGGCAATCAAAAAGTAACCCAACAGTGCCATTAAAATGTTAAAAGGCACCACAGTCGACAAAAGTGCTCAGCAGCCAGCTGATCCCCTTACAGAGCATAAGGCTTCTCTTTCACAAGGCCTTGGTAATCCCTGGGCCTAATCATATTTTTATCAATGGCAGAAATAAGCAGTACTTGTGCATAGTGAGGCCATCAAGGTCCACTTTCCTTCAAAGCATTTTTAAATAACAAAGTAGGAGATTCATAACATTTCTTAATTGTCATCAAGGGCTTACTATCTTACTTCACTAAGTCTATCGGGTAAATGGGAATTTCTGTGCAAGCAAGAATGCTTGATGTCTTCTTTCCTCCTCCTTTTACAATATCACAAGATTCACTTCTCAATTGTGTTTTCACATCTCCATTCACACTCCCACAGGGGTTCATATTCATCTATGAGAGACATACAAATAAAAATGTTCCTCTAAGTGTACTATTATTTAACAAGGTGGAAAGATATAAATCCATCTACCCCCACGCAACAATGGCATATCTTTTTAAAGATAAATTTGAGCATTTTCAGCACTCATGGTGCTTAGAGCGGTTCTCCTCCAACTCCCCTCCAATCTCAGGTTACAGGTTAAATGAAATCCATTTTTAATCTGGCACTTTTTTCCCCACAAAAAGCAAAACTTCAATTCATAATAGAAACAAAGGGCTCATTAAAAGGAAGCGCTGAAGTGCAACAGTCTCCACTCGAAACACCGGCTATTAAAAGTATGCAGATGAAAACAAAATAATCCACTCTTTAATCAGTTTCATATCTTTTGCAGTTCAATATTTATATTGATATTTATATCAGTTCAGACTTTTAGCAAGTTCCTAACTCCAAAATAATCGCTGCATTTACCAGACTGCAGGCATTTTTTTCCACATGAAAAGTGTTCTGCAAACACAACCAAAACCACATGTTTGCTCATTATTCCTTTGTTCTCTAGCAGAATAAATAAAAATATTAAAAAATCCTTTTACCGAGCACTGGCATGAAGGTAGCAGAGTCAGAAATAGAAGCTTAAAAGATATAAAAATTCTATAAAAGAACATTATGTTAGGAGTGGTTGTGTGGAGCAGAGCAGCAGCACAGACAGCTTGCTGCTCCAGCTACTCCACTACAGCCCCAAGGCATATCTTTGTTGTGTATCAGCCTGTTTATGAATTCTAACTCAGTGTGGATTACAATGGTCATTAGAATGCCTGACCAGCACACCTACACTGGTGGTATGGAGCTTAGTAATCAACAACAATGTTTCCCTGAGAAAACTTGAGAGAGTGCTTCCTACACAAGTTGTACTTACACCTAAGCACAAGCTACAACTGGAACTAATTTAGATTGACTGTTTACATCATAGAACTAAGAGTTCTATTGTCTGAAATCCTCCACCAGTACTATCACAGACATCACCAACCAAATAGCTCAGAGAGACTTTAACACAGATATTTAGTAAATGTAGAAAAGAGTATGCATGACTACAAGAGCTGCTAGAAGTTATGCTTGTTAGCACCTAAAAGAAAACTATTGATATACCTATGAAAGAAAGATTAATGACCATATTTTCCAAAACAGATATTGCCTACTGATTATTATTGTGCATATGCTTGTCCTTTAAACATACACATTCAACCCTCCAAGCATTTTGCCTTTGTGGATGCCCAAAGGGAGTGCACATTCATGTAAAATTGAACTTCCAAGTAAAGACCCACTCATATTCAATATTCAAGTGGTGAAGTAGAATTTAACTAATACAACCTCCCTAGTATCAGGCTTACTAGCGTAGCCATAGGTCAGAGAGGACGTGTAAACTGATGTGACTCCATGGAAAATGGGATGCCTAATATAGCAAATACCATCTCTTTGGGTAGGCAGGCCATGATTTTCCATATTATTACATTCTTACACTTATTTTTGTCTGCCATGAGCCACTTGGGGATAAATATTCCAGGAAATTTGGTACAGTACAGAATGTTTTAAATTTTCACACTCCCTGCAACACAGCAGTACCCCCCATGTTATTTTCTGACATCAAGAAAAACCTTCAGTTTCATTACCAGAAAGGTATTTCTGGGTGGCCACATGTGTAAGAATGAGCTGATGCTGAATTTATATTCTGTGACTGTGCCAAACATTGACACTTTTACCTTTGATTCAGCCCAATCAAACTTGTGGGCAACACTGGATCACTTTGACCTTTTGCCAGATAACTAAAACGATAACACTCTAGCCCTTCCCAAGTGGTAAGGGCTAGTAATATGTCTACCCTTTTCCCCACCCTGTCACTTTTCACTCTCCTTCCCCTCCCAGAACATTTGTTTTATAAGAACAAATTCCAGCTCCTAACACTGTGCCTGATGCTATTTTTGTAATTGATTGGAGCAACAGGAAAAGGTGGAAAAAGTTGGGATTGACTGATGTGGGTGAGGTGTAGTGAAACAGTATCTCTTATACCCATTTTTATTCTGCTAAATACCTCGACCAAGGACTCAAAGTGTCTTCAAAGTGTCAAAACCAAACCAAACCAAAGACAGGGGGATCAAATTGAAACCGAACTGAGATTGTCAGTTTTCTTGTTCACTCAACCATGGCTACCTCTGACTATGCTACTATACTCCCCCCTCCAACAAGAGAAGACTATGTTTAGTTTTTCCACAAGCACCATTTGGCCAACAACAAAGAATGTTGTGTATTTTGGAGCTGATCCTCTCATTCCCTTAAATACAGACCAAAAAAAGCAGTCACCTTATGGCAGCATCTGACTCATTATCAAGGAGGATATGCCACCTACGCTATTGCTAGCTGTACTAAACTGCATAGATAAACTATGGAAAGCCAAAGAAACTCAACAACCCCACCCTTGCTTAGAAAGTGGCTTGAGAGTTCCATCTCCATTAAGTCTTTTTTCACTGAAATACAGACCAATTCCTCCTGTCAAAGAGAATAGTGCCCCTTTCTTAATATTCAGAGATGACAGCTCCCCCTCTTACAGGTTTCCAGTTTATGAAATGATTAGACAGTAACTCAGTCAAAGCTGAGGAGTAAACCTCTGATCATCAGTACAGTAGCATAACTACGAAGAAGTAACGCACAAATGCACTGAGCCACTGTACCTGCTTCACACAGTGTTGCATTGCATACCCACTTCACTTACACAATCACCATTATGTTTTAGAAACACGCATTCTAAAACATCCATATCAGTCGACAAGAACATTTAAACAGCTACACCTATCTCTGCAAACGACAGTCTCTGCAAATACTTGCCAGAATTTCATCTATTAAAACATGCCCGTTATTACCAGTAAACAATACATCACAGCCTGTAGCTGAAGAAGAGACAAGGAATCTATTAATTCTAACAAACTTCTCTGCTAAGTCATTAAACCATGTCCTTCTACAGGGTCATGTCTTTGGAGCTGAGAGTTAATAATACACAAAATAACACTTTCTCTCATAGTCACAGATTTAATAATTGGAAAGCACTCATGCCTTGCCAGTTACCTTATTAAACCAAGAATGTACTTTATTAATCATTTTTAATGCACGTATTGATAGAAGATGTCATCATGAAGTCCTAAAAATATATCAAAATTGTAGCAAAGTAACAGGTTACAGTAATTTATTTATTTATGTATGTATTTTATTAGTTATTTGAAATTCCTTCAACTAGGATAATCCTGTGAGATGCAGAATCTCATTTTCAAGGGGATTCAAGGGAGCATGCCTCCCAACTGTCCTTGAATTTCAGGGAAAACCCTGATTTTGCCTCAGAAATGTCCATGCTCCCTCCTAAATTTAGTATTTTCATCACTGAAGAGTAGGGTTTCAAAACATTAAATTCTCCAAGATACTGGTGTTATAGTCCACATCTCCTTCACAAAATGCTTGCCACACTAAGACAAACATTATGGCAGATGTCTTTGTCTGACATTATCATGTTACTGAGCATGTGCCTGCAACTCTGCTAGTGCCCCTCTTGCATCGGATTGGCACAGACCTCCACGCTACTTCACTCCATGCTCTGTTCTGTACCCTCACTCATCCATCTACATAGCTGTCATGTACCAGACACCTGGACCCATGAACCAAGTAATCAGTCCTCTTGAATGAAACCCCCGCTGAGTGCAAGAAATTTAGGTGGAGTATGGTCCTGAGTACCACTCCTTACCTTATTGCTACACAGTATTCAGAAGGATTACTTAGTTCAGATTAGTTATGATAGCATGTCTCTTCAATAGGATAGATCCTCTTTAACAACACATCACCAGCTACTTTTATATTAGTAAATAGAGCTGTTTAATTACTGGTCCTTAGTTTTTATGTCTGGATAACCAGAATTTTATATCAAGTTACAACCACCCAGTTGATATTTTGCAATACAACTGAATGGTTTTAATCAGTGCCGGTCAATGAAACCTGCAGTTTGAAACCTCATTGGATATTCCACTGTCTGTGGGTGGGTCAAACATCATGGTCAATATGGTGACTCTGTTGCTCTGATACTGAACGTTACACTCATTGTTTCCTTCACACTCATAAGATATATGAACTGTAAAATTTATATATATATATATATATTAGTTGATCCTGCCTTTAAAAGCACCCCCCACCTTCCTGAACCACTGCCGTAGTAAGAGATGGTAGGAGCTACCAGTAAAAAGCTGGGGGGGGGCAGAGAGATAGAGAGAGAGAAGAGGAAGACAGCATTAAGCATGATCCCTAGTAAATGGAAGGCTGCAATAGTCATTCCTGTGCACAAAAGTGGTGACAAGTCTCTGCCTGGTAACTATAGACCTATTTCAATACTACCTCCCCTCTCAAAGGCTCTTGAATGTATTGTGGCGGACCAGCTTACAGACTACCTGCAGAAATATAACATCTTCTGTGCCCAGCAACATGGATTCAGACAAGGGCATAGCACATCGACAGCCCTCTTCGAATTCTCAGGAGCAATCCACAAGGCCTTGGACAAAGGACTCCTAACTGGATCTGTGTACATTGATCTAACGAAGGCATTTGACACAGTACATCATGGTCTACTCATCAGTCAACTACAGTCTCTTGGACTCTCCCTGTGTTCTGGTGCCTGAATAAAAAATTACCTCGCCCAGCACTCTCAAGTTGTAAAAATAGCAGGAGTGCTCTCAGAACCAAAGCATGTCCTCTCAGGAGTTCTGCAGGGATCCATCTTAGGCCCTCTCCTCTTCAGCCTTTTTCTAAACTCCCTTCCTAAATCCTGCCCAGAGCAAATTATTCTCTATGCCGACGATGCTGTGATTCTATCCTCTCATAAAGATCCAAACCCCTTATGCCTTAGCCTCCAGCACTCATTTGCCAGTGTTGAGACGTGGTTCATTGAACATAAGCTAGTCCTAAACCACAAAAAAAACAAAATCCATGCTCTTCTCAAGCCCGCAAAACAAGAAAAGGCAAGTACCACTCACTATCAACACATCCCTGGGAATCACCCTTGAACAGGTGGCTACTTTCAAATATCTTAGAATCACCTTTGATCAGGGTCTAACCTTTGCAACCCATATCGATAGTACAGCCAAAACTATTAATCAGCGGCTTGGGATACTGTACGGAACAGACAGCTCCTCACCCTACCAGCACTGAAGCTAGCTATTCAATCCTCAATCATCTCAATTATTGACTATGACTTAATTGTCTATGGGTCTGCCTCTACTGCGCACTTAAACGTATTATAACCTCCCTTAACAAGGCCTGTCGGCTGCTTACTGGTGCTCATCGACGTACTCACACTTGCAAGCTCTATGCTGAAACTGGGTGGTTACAACTCTCAAACCACCTAAAGTACCTTACCTGCCTTATGGCTAAAAAATCCATCATGGGCCTCACTCCACCTTGCATTCAAGACCTGATATGCCAGAACACAAGTGTCCGACCCACCAGAAGATCAGAAAATCAGCCTCTTCAGGTCTCCCATTGCCAGACTTCCCAGGGTCAAAGATCATTTGCCTATCGTGCCCCCTACCGGCTTAATGCCCTTAGCTCCTCAATTACCTCCTCTACCTCTTTAGGTGCATTTAAATCTAGCCTATCCTCTCACCTTGCCACCTCCAACTCCTGTGACTACCTTGATTAAATCCTAACTATTTCAATTTTCCACCCTGCCCACTTTACCTGACAAAGGCCTGGTAGAGGATCCTTTTCTCTAACTATGGTCTGCTCCTCCCTCCTTTCTCTCATATGCTGTATCTATCACACTTCCCTAACCTATCTTTTCCCCTCCTCATTTGTTTGCTTATTGAAGAAAAGTGTTCATTTGGTAATTATCTGTCCCTGCACAAATGTTTTGATTCTTGACTGTTCATGTCTCTTTCATTCCACAATGTACTTTACTGTGTCACTCATTGTAACCTTATTGCTTGTACCTAATCTGACACGGAACCTTTGTAAAAGAGCCTTGGCTCAAAGGTATTAATTCCTAGAATACAATAAACTTAGGATGGGTAAGCCACATCACAGCTGTTGGCAATACTGAAATTGGCAATGTAAAAAAAAAGAAGTAAATGAATGTAGCAGCCAAGGCCAACAGGATGCTGGGATGCATCGCTAGGGGGATCACCTCCAGAAGGAGGGAAGTGATACTCCCTCTGTATAACTGCTTGGTGAGGCCGCACCTCGAGTACTGCATGCAGTTTTGGAGGCCACACTTAAAGAGGGACATTAAACTCCTGGAGAGGGTCCAAAAGAGGGCAACCAAAATGATTTGAGGCTTGGGGACAGGACCTATGAGAGAGGCTCGAAGAGCTAAATATGTACACATTGGAAGAGAGAAGGGACCGGGGGGACATGATAGAGGTCTTCAGGTACATGAAGGGGGTAAATAGGGGAGGAACAGTCAGGGTGCTTCGAAGGAAGAAGGAGGGGGCCACTAGAGGGCATGGGTGGAATCTGGAGGGGGAAAGATTCAGGGGAGAAAGGAGGAGGTGCTACTTCACTGAGAGGGTGGTGGAGCCACAGAATGCGCTGCCTAGGAGGCTGGTGGAGGGGTTCAAGAGGGGGTGGGACAGGTACAGGGGAAGGGTTCTGGAAGCAAAATCCAATGCATTGAGAATATCCGGAACTGGGAAGGGAGAAGCCAGAGAAGGTGAGGGGTGCAGCAAGGTGAGGTCCCAGGGTGGGGGCTGACCAAACGAGCAGACACGAAAGACCGTTAGGCCTATTCTGCTGGCATTTTAGTATGTTAGTATATGTTAGTATGTTAGTAATGTCTACTTAAAAGAGAGACAGGCAGTGTGTGTGTGTGTGTGTGTGTGTGTGTGTGTGTGTGTGTGTCGCGGTGTGTGTGTGTGTGTGTGTGTGTGTGTCTCACTGTCTCCTCTCTCATAACAAGTAAGGACCAGTAATTAAAAAACTAATACATGGGTGAGTGTGTGCAAACCAGAATTTTACACACACCCTCGGTGTGGGATGCTTCTACAAATCCCTCAGGGTTTATGTAGCATCCCACGCCTCAGAATTCTGGTTACACACACCAGCCCATAGATTATTCTATATTTATTTATTAGATTTATTACAGAGTAAGCAAGGTCAAATACTGCAATTTAGGAAACATATGAAAAGAAAAATTTACAAGTTGTAAACACAAGTGGGGAGATCAAGATGGCCAATGAACTGGCTGTCTGAGAGGAAGCTGTCTGTGCTTGGGAGGAGAGAGAGGAAATATACCATTGAAAGTTAGTGAAATTTGGCTGCTATTATTTTCTCCTTGGATTAAAGGCTAAACCACAATTGAGAGAGGGGTAAGAAAAACAAAGAAATGCTCTGATGTGGTAAGTCCTCTGTGTTAAACAATGTTATTTGGGTCATGGCATCTAAACATTTAAAGCTGCAGGTGGAAAAGAGGTTTCCTCAGCTGGGCATGTCAGAAAGATTCCATAGGGCTCAGGAAGCTACAGACTTAAGTAAAATAAAAAACAAACAAAAAAAAAAAAGCAAAACAGAAGTGTAAAGGGTATTTTGAAGTTGGCATCTTTTGCAGCACTGACTTTACCTACTAAGGCTACCCTTTCATATACCTCACTCCTCATCCCTAAAGTTAATTCACGTTTTGGTCAATCGTCTATAAGCTATGCGCTCCCTTTACTGTGGAATAAACTTAAAAAAACTTGAAGTTAGTAATCTCAATAAAACTGTCCACCTTCAAAATGCTATTTGTATGTTTCTTCAAGTAACCCTGCAGTTGCTTCACCTGACTGCCTGATAACCATGGGCATGGCCCAACTACCTTGTGTGGCCCTCAGTCTGTCCCTGCCATCGTTTACCCTCAGATATCTGCCTCTTAACCACTTCTTACACCTCCTCTTGAATTTCCTTGTATATATTGCACATATTTACTGTACATATAAGTATATATTGTATATAACTGCTATATTTATCATGCATCAATTGTGTTCCTACTTCCTTATATTATACAGTGGTAGCCACAGACATTGCCAGCTATTTCCAGATATTTCGTGAAATTTCTGAAGAGTTTCTCTCTGCTGCCCCTACTGTTTAAATGCAAAAAACATCAGATATTTCTGGAAATATCACAGAAGCAAATGATTTGATACCTTTTAATGGACCAACATAGATGTAACAACAAGAACAAAGTGCTCTAGCTTTCGGACCAACCAGTCCTTCTTCAGAAGCTCACAGAAATTTTGGGAAATAGCTGACAGTGTCTGTGGGTACTACTGTAATCATTTATTGTTTATTCTTTCAATTATGTACCTTATTTACATTGTTTCATGTTTATATGTACTATATCCAGGTCTACCTTGCAAATGAGTTCAACTCAATGGTGTTTCACCTGGTAATGATTGATTGGTTGATTGG
Source organism: Neoceratodus forsteri (assembly GCA_016271365.2). Lineage (NCBI taxonomy): Eukaryota > Metazoa > Chordata > Ceratodontiformes > Ceratodontidae > Neoceratodus > Neoceratodus forsteri. The sequence continues at coordinate 1,077,208,025 of CM028129.1, read as the reverse complement.
TATATTGATTAACTGAAATATGTTACAATCCCACATACTAATAACTCACCTGAACCGGTAGAATTTTTTTTCCATTGTAAATTTTTATTTTCAATAATACAACAGTTGACAGAAATATGTGTCAAATACAGATCAAACAAACCCAGACCCTGTAAGAGGGTCCAGCCACAGTAATGCACAAATACATATGATACAGCTGAAACCTAAGCATAACAAAAACAAACACATTGCTTGCTTGCTTCTATCAGTGAGCATCTAGTAGTCATTGTACAGTAATTGCCAGAGTATACATTCATGGAGGCTCAGGGAGTCAGGATAGTGAGGGATTGAGCTTTCCTGAGTGTCATGGCAGAGGGCTGATGCCAGGAATGGGTCCAATACTTGTTGGTATTTGGTCAGAGACCCAGCTGAGAAGTTGGATAGCCTCTCATATATGGCTACTCGGGTGAGTGACCGGAGCAATTCATTCAGGGAGGGGCATTCAGAAGTGCGCCATCTTCTGAGAATAAGTCTCTTGGCTGTCACTCCTACTGCAGTAAGCCAGAGAGCCTTGGGATCCATTTTGTGGACATTGTCTGGCAAGTACCCTAAGAGGAGCCTAGGGGCATCTAATGGGGTATGAGGTAACACTTCCTGGACCATGTCTGTGACCTGACCCCTAAAAGGCTGAATACATGGGCAGGCCCACAAAATGTGACTCAGGTGTGCCCCCAGGGAGTCACACCTCCAACAGGTATCGTCTGGGTTTAAGCTCAACTGGGAGAGTTTGTCCGGTGTATGGTACCACCTGTGTAAAGTTTTGTTCATAATTAGGTGAGTCCTACTGTCTCTACAGGCAGAGTGGATCCTGGCCCATCTATAAGACCATTGGGTATCAGTTATGGATATCCCCATCTCCTGCTCCCATTGGATCCTGGCTGGTATGGACAGGTCAGGGTGAGTATCCCTCACAGTCCGGTATATTCTACCAGCTCTTCCTTTCTGAAGGTGGAGCCATGCTGTGGGGGAGAAGTAGGTCCACCCAGGGCAATGGTCTGTCGTGCTGATTCTGTTTTTTTAATCGCATCCACAAATTGCAAATACCTGCAGAAGTGCTGGGCTGGGAGGTGGAATCTGTCGGAGAGAGCTAGGAACATGTCCACTGAACTGGAGCCCATAAGCAGTAGGTCTAGTACATAATGGATGCCCTGGGTGTGCCACACCTTCCAGTGGATAGGGGATCCTGCTATGGTAACCAAAGGGTTATCTCACCATGGTTGGTATGCCCATGGGGTGGGAGGAAGCTGTAAGACAGAATGCACTTTTTTCCAGGCTTTCATGGAGGTGAGAATCGGGTTTGATAAATGTGACTTAGACTTTATAGTGGGGTAGAGCACCGTGGCCAGGGAGGGGGATTCTATTATCTGCGATTCTAGTCCCACTCACAGAGGTGTAGCTATGTCATGTGATGTAAACCATTTCAAGGTTTGAGCAGTGAAAAATGCCAGGTGATAGGCCTGAAGCCAAGGTAGTCCCCAGCCCACTCTACTCTAGTGCTGCCTGAGTTTTAGTCTGCTGAGATGTGGGTGGGCCTTCCCATAGGTAGTCCCCTATCATTGAGTCCAGCTTCTGAAACCATATTTGTGGAATGTTCATTAGGGTATGTGCTAGGAGATATAAAACCTTGGGCACTAGCATAAGCTTAATCGAATTTATTTTACCAGTCAAAGATAACTTAAGGGGTCTCCACCTATCCAAGGCTCCTCTGATAGTGGTTAGCAGGGTTTCAAAATTAGCCTTGTGGAGTATCATGTGGTTTGGGTGGATAGTTACCCCTAAATACTTAATACCTCCAGGGGACCATTTTAAGCCCAGGGAGGTAAAGTCTTGACCCTGATTTGATTTGTTGAGAGGGAGTACCTCAGTCTTGGATTGGTTGACCTTCAGGCCCGAAACCAAATTGAATCTGGTGTGGATGTATAAAAATTGCTGCAGCACCTGTGGGGTGTATGTTGTAGTCAGTAGCAGATCATCTGCATATAGAAAGGTTTTGTATGTCTCATCCCATACTCTGATCCCTGGAATATCCCTTGCTTCTCTAATTGCTATAGCTAAAGGTTCTATTGCCAGAACGAATAGCAGGGGAGAGAGGGGGCAGTCCTGCCTGGTGTCTCTCTGTAAACCGAAAGGAGAGGACATTGTCTTGTTAGTAAGGACTGATGCTATGGGAAGACTATAAAGCAGGTGCACCCAGGCACGGAATTTGTCCCCAACCCCCATTTCCTCAAGTATGAGCATTCAATGCTGTCGAAGGCCTTCTCAAAGTCTATTGCTAGTGCCACTGATGGGAAGAAGGAGCCCTTTGTTATGTGCATAAGGGTGGCTAGTGTCCTGTGATGGTCACATCACACCTGGCCTTTGACAAATCCCACCTGGGCAGGGTGTATCAGGCCTGGCAGGAGTGTCTCCAGACACCAAGCTAGAACCTTTGCCAGGATCTAGGCATCATCATTGATGAGGGATATCGGTCTGTAGCCCCCTGGGTCTAGAGGATTTTTTCCTTTTTTTGGGAGAACCGTTATAACTGCCTCTCTAAGAGTTGGTGGTAGCATCCCAATGGTAAGAGAATGGGTAAAGGCCCTAAGCAAGTATCTTTCTAGATGGAGGCCTTTGGCTTAGTAAAAGTCTATAGGGAGCCCATCTTTACCTGGTGATTTTTTGGGGTTCATGCCACAATTGCAGATGCAATCTCTTTTTCTGTCAGGGGTCCATCCAGCTGGGCCACTAGGGAGGTTCCCAGGTGAGGAATCGGGAGATCTTCTAGAAAGGACTCAATCATGTCCTTTCTGGAGGGGGAATACATGGTTTCATGGAATCTTGCCATGATCTGATTGATGCCGGCTGTCGAGTATGATGGAACCCCTGCTGTATCTCTCAGGGCCTGAATGGTTCTGGTCACCTGCCTACTTTTAAGTCAGTAGGCCAGGAGTTTGCTAGTTTTCTCCCTCTTTCTCAATAGGCATGATTGATCCTTCGTAAGTTGAACTCAGCTTGTCTAGTCAAATGAGCATCTAACCGCACTCGGGTACTGGAGAGCTGTGCCAAGAGGGCCCTGGGTGGGTCTTGGTTGGCATAGCTTTTGTGCTGAGTCTCGAAAGTTGTCAGGGTCCACTCCAGTGTGGCCTGATCTGCCAGCCTTTTTTTCTTTCTGGCTGAAACAAACACTATTATTCTACCCTCATCGTGGCTTTAAAGGTCTCTCAGGGGGTGGAGTCAGAGACATCCCCATTGTCATTGTTCGACCAATATTCTTGGAACTCGATCTTGAGCCACTCCTGAAACAATGGATCTTCCAGTAATAAAATATCCAGTCTTCAAGACAAAGTCTTGGGTTCCAGGGTGCCCCCCATTTAGATTCAGTTCTAAGGGTGCATGATCAAAAATAATGATCTGATGGGTACACACCTTGACCACTGATTCATAGGCTGAACTGGAGAGTAGCCAGAGGTCTATCCTGCTCGATGAACTGTGGACAGATGAGAAGAAGGTATAGTTCCTAACCCCAGGGTTTTTGGTGCACCACACATCAAGCAGGTCATACTCTTCCATAAGTCTGCGCATCGCGTGTACCGCTTGTTTATGTGACTCCACCATCTCCCTGCTCCTGTCCACCACATGATCCAAAGTAAGATTAAACTCCCCCCCACTACCACCTGGCATTTGCTCACATTAAAATCTGAGATGGTGTGGTTAACCTAGTGGAAAAAGGCTGGACTGTCTTGGTTTGGGGCATAAATGTTCACTAGGATCAGGGGACCCTGTGATGGAGTCACCTCTGCTAGTAGCCATCTCCCCTCCTTATCCAATTTACATCTGCTCACCCTCCACCCCAGATTTTTGTGAAGCAAAATTGATACCCCTCTTTTGTGGGAGGGGGCGGTACTGTGTATCTCCACACCCACTCATCTTTGTCTGAGTTTCAGGGCTTCTCTGGAGGACAGTTTAGTTCCCTGCAGGAACACAAACTGAGGGCCCAACTTCTTAAGATGTGTCAAGAGTTTTTTTCTCTTAATAGGAGAGCTGAGCCCATGGACATTCCAACTCATCATTCTAACATCTATCAGAACAAATATAAAATACAGCATTTATTCCAGTTCGTAGCCCAATGTATCCCCCTCCAGTATATCCCCTCCTCCCACTTTGGTTGTGGGGGAGCCTCCCCCACTTCGGTGAACAATAGATTTCTCAGTATAACCATCTTTTTAATAGCATGATAGAGCAGCAAATTAAAGACATATCAATCATACATACATACATAATCACCCCCCCCCCCATTCTTTACCTTGTGGACCAGCAAGCACCATATGCATAGGCTAACTATAGCCCTGATGTAGGTGTTGGTTGCTGGGGATGCTTTAAGTTGGTTTTACATTGAGTGGAAGCTTCCCATTGCTTTGTACCTGCCATAGCATTGCTGTTTCCCCCCTTCCCCCAACTGCCTCATGAATCAGTTCCATAGACCGCATAGCAGAGAGAGATTTAAAAAAAAAAAGAAAGGGAGTTGAAGTACTCTAAATGGTTAGCCTGGGAGAATCTCCCACAGGTGTGTTACCCTGAAAAAAAAAAAAAAAAGAGATAAAGGCAATTAGTTTACTCCAGGAGTTAGGGATGACAAGGCATCGATTCAGGCTTCCCCCATATCAGTTAACCCTGTAATCCATAGATTAAAGCAAATGGCTTAAAACATTAACTGGCTTAACACTTAAACTGGCCAGTAACAGTGGCTGCAGAAGTACAATAAACAGAGCTGTAGTCCCCCCCCGCTAAAACCGGGGAGTTGAAAATGTAACATTTTAAAGCTTAGTGTGCTCAGCAGAGGCTATGCAGCTATTAGGCTGCTACAGCTCAAAATAACAGTGCCCGTCTCAGGGAGGCCTTACTCCCGGGGGGGGGGGGGACTCAGCTATAATAGCCATGTAGCCCTCTTACCCCAGATACCTTCTCCTTCTAATATCCCCCCATCTGTGGATAGTTATCACCTTCCCTCATACAGAAGTAATCCTTGAAGGCAATGACCCCCATCAGTGGTGAGTCATTCACCAGCAAAAGCTGACTGTCCTGTTGTTGATTTATTTATTTAAGAGTTTAACCAGGAGGGCATACTGAGCAGAGGTTGCTTGATTCCAGATGTGTCCTGGGGGACAAGTCCCAATATTTAATACATCACAGATCGCATTAGTTGTACATCACATGTGCCAGTAGGCCTGGGAATTACACACAATAGGCAGGTAGGATACAAAGGAGATGGGAAAATACACTTGAATATATTTATATAGGAACCCGCCTGAGACCACAGAATGGTAGATATGCAGAGGCCGATAGGGGTAAGCACAGAACAGGGACTAGCTAAAGCAAGAGCAGCTGGAGTAGAAGTGTGTGCTGAGGAGGAGGTTGAGGTGATGGGGGTTGGTTGTTTGTCTAATATCAGCAGGCAGGGTGTTCCAAAGGTTAGAGATATGGTATTTGAGGGTGGCTTGGCCTTTGGTTGTGTGCATGAAAGGGACGCGGAGGAGCCTGTGGTCTGAGCTTCTGAAGGAGTAGGCTGGAGGAGGTTGTGGTGAGAGGACAGAGGCCAGGTAGGAGGGAAGGGACTGGGACCAGAATTTGACTGCAGTCCTAGCACAGTGGATCAGTCTGCGGTCATGAAGGGACGGCAGGGCTAGGCAGCTGTATAAGGTGCAGTGGTGGGTAGCTTGCAAGCAGTCGAGGATAAAGTGACAGAAGGAGTGAAAAAGTGTGTCCAGGCTGGTTAGGGAGGAGGAGGGAGCAGTGCAGTAGACTACATCTCCATTGTCGAATATTGGGAGAATCACCATTTGGACAATAGTCTTCCGGGCTGGAGGGGGGAGGCAACCTTTGTTCCTATATAGGGTGCCAAGTTTAGGGAGTAGTTTCTTGTGGATGGAATCAATATGAGTGGAGAAATCTAGGTGCTGGTCAAGCCAGACACCTAGGTATCTGAAGGTGGTGCATGCTTCCAGGGAAGGTCCCGTCCAGAGTTTGGGAGGGGGGCACGTGGCTTGGCGGGAGAGTCTTGGCTGTGAACCGAAGGTTAAGGAAACAGTCTTCTTGGGGTTCAGGAACAGCTGGTTGGAGCGGAACCAATGCTGGATGGCATTGAAATCCAGCTGTAGTAGATTAACGACATCACTTATAGAGGGGCCCGTGGCGAACAGCACTGTGTCATCCGTGTACATATGGATGGATGAGTGTAGGCAGGCTGATGGAAGATCATTTAAGAATATGGAGAAGAGCAGTGAACCCAAGACTGAGCCTTGGGGGATGCCGGTAGCAACTGGTAGGGGGCTAGAGGTGTGGGAGGTGATTTTAACAGAATGATGCTTACCTACTAGGTAGTCATGAAACCAGCTGGAGGCCAGTTCAGAGAGGCCAGTGGCTTTTAGTTTAGATAGGAGCAGGGTATGGGAGATGGTGTCGAATGTTGTTAGTGGAGAAGTAGGCCCAGAAAGGTCTTGCACCATGCAATCCACTGGCGGGTTTGTCCCAGAGTCCCCAAGGGCCACATTGGCCCAGGATGATAGAGGAGCTGGAGTTGAGATCTTGCATTCAGCTCCACCAATTGCAGCATTCTGATTTAGGAGTAGGGACCCATGTCCCTTCCCATTCCCACTGCTGATGAGGGGCTAGTGGTGAAGCAGGGGTTGAGGCTGGTGCATAAGCCTCCTGCAGTGTGCAGTCCATGCAGTTAGGCTGGTTAGTGAAGTGGGACCCTTTGGAAGGCTTATCCAGTTTGCCCCATTTTAGATTCAGGGCACAGGAAGACAGAAATTGCACCACAGCTTTGGGGGAATCCAGTAACTTAGGGGCACTGTTGATGATGATACACAGTTTGACTGGGTACCTGAGTGAGTATTCCAGGCCCAGCTCCATACAGGCTTTACAAGCAAGTGTGAAGGCCCGTCTGTGGACTGAAAGTTCCTGGGAGAAATCCACGTAAATGGAAATAATTTCCCCCTTCCATGTCAGGGAGCCTCTATCCCTAGCTCCCATCAGGATTGCTTCACTGTTCCTGAAGCAGAGAAAGTGTGCTAGGATAGGATGAGGCCTGCTCCTTGTTGCTGACCGTGGAGCTAGGGATTGATGAGCATGATCTATTTCAAGCTGCCTGTCCCCCTGCCAGCCCAATATTTTGGGGATTTTCTTGCTGTAAAAATTGGATACAGTCACCTCCCTTGTGGCCCTCTGGGAACCCAACCAGCTGGAGATTGTTCCTTTGGTTACGGTTCTCCAAATCCTCCACACGTTTCCATAGGAGATGGAGGGTTTTGTCTTGGTCACGGAGCTCGCATCCATGTGGTGAATGAGATTTTCATGATTCACCTGCTGTTGTTCCATGATGCTGGTTCTTTGCAAGAGATCTACAATATCAGAGGCATTGTTCTGGGCTGCAATTTCTAATTTGTTCATTTTTGCTAGCAGCTCCGAGAACATGCCTCTGATTTCCTGCAAGTTAGTGTCTCCCTTTTGGGCAGCCGCTACTGCCATGGCATGGATTGACAGGGTTCCCAGGCCTGCCCTCTTGTGCAGAAGAAAACGATCAGCTCTCCAAGAACACCGGTGCTACAGCTGCAAGAGTCACCCTCCCATGATCGGTGAGTAGAGCTTATTCCGATTCTGCAGTCAGCAGTTACCGGGGGGTGTATTTAGGTCCTGTAATGTCAGGATTTGTTCAAGGTAGCAGGAGCGATAGGGATTAGGCTTCCGTTTCTTTCGAGCTCCAAGCCATGCCCCCTGAACAGGTAGAACTGAACACTGCAAGTCAGCTGCAAGCAACGATTTCTGAAGATATCGATTGTTGGGGGGAGCGCAGGCAGGGGAGGTTTTACTACAGCTACGAGAGTCTTTGCAAATGCAGTATACAACTAAAAAAGCTGATACTTCGTCACCATTAAAAAAAAAATTATTGATTTAGATCCCAAAAAGGCTGCCAGAAGGAAAACCACAAGCAAGTTAACACCATCTCTGCTGTTTGCAACCTCGTCCACTACAGCTTTTGTAAACACAAGTGACACAGCTAAATCAGAGCAAAGAAAAAAATGTTGTTTACACAAATGGTACTGGATTAAATCCTTTGCAGACTAGCACTGTTATTCATGCTCTACAAAGCACTGTAACACTGCAAAAGAATTGCAAGATTCTCATTCAGAAATTTATACTGAAAAACTGAAGGTGCAGACATAGACTTTGGGAGTTGTAAATATTGAGCCATCATCTGGCAGGGAAATAAATATTGATTAGTGAGAAGTGTTGGGAGTCATTGAAGAATCACACCCTTTGCATACAGAATCCCTTATAGTGGAGCACAGAGGCTCAGAGAAAAATAAAGTTATTTTAACAGACTTGGTAAACCTGATCTTTCTTTCTGTGGAACAGTAGGTCAAATTTAAAACTGTAAACAAGGAAATGATAGAAGCTTCACCACAGAGCATGGAACAAAATAAACTCTGCTGTAGAACTCTGCTGTAGAACCTGTTAGAGAAAGGGCTGATATTAATCAACAGGAGAAGGAAAAAAATACCCCTGATATTGTTAAAATTGAAGACTCCAGTTGGAATATCAGTTTATCAGTGAAGGGTGATAAATGTCAACAGCCTGTAGATGGTAACAACACCACTGACATTAAAAATGCTCTAATGAACAAAGTAAGGCAAGGATTTAGAAGTATGAATTCCTGAATCTCATTTCTTACAGTCACTGTCCTGGAATTAACATAGAAACATAGAAACATAGAATGTGACGGCAGATAAGGACCGCTTGGCCCACCCAGTCTGTCCATTTCCCTACCTGATGGATAAGCTGCAGATCCTAGTTAACCTGCAGTCTACTTCTTCCTACCCCCAACCCCCTAGAATTGCCTTATGACTGTCCCATGCATGCTTGAATTCCACCACTGTTTTGACTCCACAACTTCTCCGAAGGCCGTCCATATCCACAACCCTCTGTAGAAAAATACTCTTAAATTACCTCTGAGCTGCCCCTCTATCTTCAAATTGTGCCCCTTGTTCTTGCACACCCTTTTTTGAAAGATGCTACCCTCTTGGACTTTGTTGATTCCCTTGAGGTACTTGAAAGTTTCTATCATGTTCCCCCTCTCCCTCCTTTCCTCGAGGCTATACATATTAAGCTCCTTAAGTCTCTCTTCATATGTCTTCCGGTGCAGACCCTGCACCATTTTAGTTGCCCTTCTCCAAACAGCTTCCATCCTGTCTATGTCTTTGTGGAGATTGGGTCTCCAGAACTGCACGCAGTACTCCAGATGGGGTCTGACCAGCTGTCTGTACAGAGGGATAACTTCCTGTTTTCTACTGGTGATGCCTCTCCCTATGCATCCCAGTATCCCCCCAGCCCTCCTTGCTGCCCTCTCACATTGCTTGCCCACCTTTAGGTCATCTGATATGACTACCCCCAGGTCCCTTTCCATTTTTGTTGCTGTTAGTATCTCACCCCCCATTGTGTACTCTTCCCCTGGGTTTTTGTTTCCCAGGTAAATTACCTTGCACTTCTTAGCATTGAATCTAAGCTGCCATACTTTTGACCATTCCTCTAACCTTGCCAAGCCCCTTCTCATCCTTTCCACCCCACCTTGTGCATCAACTCTGTTGCAGATCTTTGTGTCATCTGCAAAGAGACATACTTTTCCTTCCAGTCCCTCTGCAATGTCGCTTATAAAGACATTGAAGAGGACCAGTCCTAATACTGAACCTCATGTACCCACTAGTAACCCCCTTTTTCAGAGTGGACTCCATTTACTATTACTCTTGTCCTATTCTCCAGCCAATCTTTACCCAGGCTATCATCTTGGGACCCACTCCCAGGCTGGCTAACTTGTATATTAATCTTTTATGTGGGACTGTGTCAAATGCCTTGCTAAAGTCTAGGTAGGCCATGTCAACAGCCCCTCCCTGACCAACTATTTTGGTCACCCAGTCAAAGAAATCTATCAGATTTGTCTGGCATGACCTTCCAGCTGTGAATCCATGCTGCCTTGGGTCCTGTGCCCCTCTGGCCTCTAGATACTCGACAATTCTTTCCTTCAGAAGTGATTCCATCATTTTCCCTACCACTGAGGTTAAACTAACAGGTCTGTAGTTTCCTGCTTCTGCCTTGCTCCCACTTTTGTGAAGGGGAATCACATGTGCCCTGCTCCAGTCCTCGGGTACCACCCCATCCTCCCATGATTTGCTAAAGAGGGTAGCCAGTGGTGTCACTAGTTCTACCCTCAGTTCTTTTAGAATTCTGGGATGAATCCCATCAGGCCCCATTGCTTTGTCCACCTTCAGTTTTAAGAGTTCTTTCAGAACCCTTTCTTCTGTAAATGGGCTGGTATCAACTTCTGTATCCAGAGTGTTTCTACTGTTTGTTTTAGGTACCTCCACTCTTCCTTTGTAAATACTGAGCAAAATATTTGTTTAGTATCTCTGCCTTTTCACAGTCACCTCTGCCACCCTCCCTCCCTTTATTAAGCCTCACTATCCCTCCCTTGGTCTTCCTTCGCTCCCTGATGTACATATAAAAGGTTTTATCCCCCTTCTTAACTGAGTTGGCTATCTTTTCCTTGGTTTGGGCCTTTGCTGTTCTGACTGCCTTCCCAGCTTCCTTTTGCTTTAACTGATACAGTTCTCTGTCCTGCTCCTTCTGTGACTCCTTGTACTTCCTGAATGCTTAACAAAAAAAAAGATTAATAGCCTTTCATTAAAGACCACAGAGTTAGAAAGCAGGGTTAGCTTGGTTGAAGATAATAAAATAGTCCCACTACAAAAACTTGTAAATGTGCAAACTCAGGAATTAGAATTACTGAAACAAAGAGTAGAGGAAATAGAAACAAGATCTCAAAAAGATAATATGTTACTGGGTGGAATCCTGAAGGTATGGAAGGTGCACAATCCTTAGAATTCTTTGAAAAACTCCTAACAGAAACCCTGGGTAGATCGTATCTAGAGGAAACAGTTGCGCTTGATAGAGCTCACGGAGGAGCAAATCACCCAAGCTATCGAGGGAAGCAACCCAGGTGTGTTTTTGTGAAAATCACTCTCAGGATAAAAGAAGCATTACTGAGAAATGTGAGACTTGAGAGAGAATTACATGTGGCTGGTATTACTGTTTAGGTCTACCCTGAATTTCCTCCTGAAGTTTTTGGAAAGGGGAAAGCCTTTGCAGCTACAAAAGCTCTATTAGATCAACAACATATTAGGTATACTATAATCCTTCCTGCGAAGCCAAAAGTTTATTTATAAAGAAAGCTCAGAATATTTACTTCAACCATTTTTGAAGCAGAGAGAATTACAAGATAAGTTTTGGTTAATGCCATGGGGAACTTCACATCTCCTTCAACAGCAGCTGGTGTACCCCCTGAAACTGAGAAATCAGCAAACCCAAATCAATCTTCTACCACTATGGAAGCACAGGAAACCTCTACAATAACACAAGAAGATGCCTCAAAGAGTGACTGTATACTGTCACGAAAGGAGACTGTATAACAGTATCACAAGAGGACATTTTCCTTTATATGGATAAACACCAGTAATTGAAGGAAGGGAAGAAAGAGGGTGGCAATGGGATGAAAGAGAGGATGGTAAAAGAGCAGAAAAAACAATACCATAATAAAAGGAAGAAAATAGGGGGGAAGAAAGTTATTTTCCCTACTCTCATCAAAAATGTGTTTTCTTCTTCTCTCTTTCTTACTCCCTGGGCCTAGGATATAGTCTGCCACGTGGCCCACTGGCTCAAGCACTGGGTACTAGTACTAGGTAGTTGCTGGTTTTCACTCATCTTGAAAAAATGAGGGAGAAGGCCAGGGAAAGGGAGTATTGAGACGCCAGTTGTGATTTTATTTGGTAGCCTGGTATTCAGTTTTATGCCTTGGTATTATCTCTTAAGGCCTTCGGGGATGGATGGTAGGTGGAAGGAAGGAAGGGATAAGTGGGCTCAATATAACATATATAGAACTAGCAATCAGAATCCTTACAGTATTAAAAATTAAAATCCGGTTTCAAAAGATGAGTTTAATTCAGAGTTATCTCTGGATTGGATTACTGATTATTTCAGGGGCATAGCTATAGAGTGTGCAGCCAGTGCAACTGCACCGAGACCCATGAGCTGGATGGGCCCAGGTCTTGCAGTAACTGCGGGCAGTTACAACTTCATAAGAGGAATCTTGAGTTAGACTTTGTGCTGGAGCATCTCAGCCAGTCAGGGCACGGCCAAGACATACTTTTCAATTCAAACCAGATGCACCAGGGGCAGATGAGAGGCCTGACACTTCAGTGCACCACACCTGTAAGGGATATCGATCCTATGGGATTGCAGTGCTCCATAAGCGTATGTGAGGGCACTCGCTGATTGGTTCTTCTTGTAATGGCTGCATTTCCCTGCTCTAGCCTGGCTGCCCACCAGATGTCCTGAGGTGCTCTGCAGCAACAAAATGTGACCAGCCACAAGGTGAGTAATGCTATGACCTGAGGTGAGACAGTGAGTCAGCAGTGAGGAAGGGGGGGCAGGTATCTCGCAGTAACAAGTGGGGCTAAACATGAGAATAGGCAGACTGACTATGTTCCTGCAAACCAACTCAGGTGGAATTTCTCCTTCACAATCGCAATTATGTAAACAAAATGAACTAATACACACAGAATTTCAAATTACATTACAATATATATCTGTAGTAATACACTGGTGGTACTGCTTTTTGATGCAATTTACACTTCTTTTATAAAAGTGTGACACCAGTTGATGTGGTGAACTGGTTTGTCCATGGCCATGCAGCAGCTTTAATTGAGTAAACAGAACTTCCTGCAACTAACCTCTTGGCAGGGGAGGGAGAAGTCTAGTGTACTGCTGGGAGTGGTAGGATTTGCAAAATGTTGGGGGGATGATTATATCAGCCTGATTCAATAGAATATTTACAGCAGCAGAGTTTTCTTTTTCCGTTAAATGTGTGAATCATGGGCAGCCTCACACTTGGTGTGAGGCTTTTATGCACAACCATTTCCCCTTTTATATAAGAAAAAGAGTTATCTAATATGGCTGCCTTAGTTTTGCTTCAATTCCTTATCTTGCTGTTTTCTTGAATTTGTCTCTGGGAGATTACATGCCTGGGCTGGTTCTACAGCTAAACAGACTACTGCTTTGTTTCATGTTTCATGTTTATTGATTCAGAAACAACCTTAGAGCTAGAAGCTCATTTACAAAGGTTTCACGTCATAGTAGAGCATACAGTACAACACATAGTAAGGTCACAATCAGATTGCAAAATCGCATAAGCAAGGTTCACAATATATACTATAGTTACACACAACTACAAAATTAAAAACATTGTTATAGACATGTAGTATAATGAGCAGGGACATTGAAGGGTCAGAGTATGGCATACTAAAAGTACTAACTAGTGAGACTGTGAAAGAAGAGAATGGCTCACAGAGAAAGTAAGTGAAGCCAATGCTGCCAAATGTAGGCTTTGTCAGATATAAGTAGATTAGATAGCTAGGTGGGAATGGGGAGGGGGATTGAGTCTTTGGAGAACTGGAAGGGGTGAAGATGAGGAAATAGTGATGGAGATGTGGAAGAGAGGAGGTGAAGAGAGGAGCAGTCTAACCAGCGTATTTTGTGAAGCCTTAGAAACAGCCTAACAAGCATAATTGTGGGCCTTTGGCTAGAATGAGATGGGCCCACATGCACTAGTAAGGATGGGGGGTGAGGGTACAGAGCCCTCCATGGCAGTTGCAGTGGATGAAGGTAATTAATTAGGAAAGGGGTGTCAGAGGTAGGAGGCTAGTGCTGCTCATAAGTGTGGGAAATGGATCCAGCAAATGGAAATCAGTTACGTGAGGCAGTTGCAGGTGGATAAGTTGGTGAGGTACTGAAACAGTAGTGTTTTGCAGATCTTCAGGCTTTCAGCACCAGTTAGGAGAACAGGGAGATCATTCATCCATTTTGGAGCCTTATAGGAGAAAGAGCGTTGCTCTAGGGATGATCTTCTGAAGGGTACCTTAAGAGAGCAACGTGAGGTCCCCCTGGTGTTGTGCTGGGAGCTTGTTGTCTGGACCATTTGTTGGATGCAGGGTGGTATGAGACCTAGCATTGCTTTTTTCCCTAGGATTCAGGATTCTTTGGATGTTTTGGAATCACAGATCACAGGACTACAAGCAGGTTATGGATAAAGGCAGTAACGGTTTCACCTATGGAGTCTTCTGGGGTGTTAATGACAGTCTGGGGTTAAGAAGCCCTCACTGTTACTTTGGCCATCAGCACTATCCAGCCCCATTAAAGAGCCCCCTACCCCCCCCCAGACTGCTTTGTGAAAACATAATATTTAGACTTCCTTATTTACCCATCCCCTTGTTTTTATAACTGGTCACTTTTTAAAAACTGGATCATTGCCCCTTTGACATCATTTACACCTTACACTGACTGTTTGTCTACTGCGATCATTTTGATACAGGATCCTTCATCAAACTAGTCTGCCCTTCCCCTAATTCCTATGTTTTGCACTGACATCGGGGTGCCCAATCCCAATAGCAGTGTGTATACCCCCTAGTATTGTGGCACACTGGGAGCCCACCCCAGTGTGCAAAGGTTTCTTTTTTTTTTTTTAAACTTTCTGACACCGGGATGCCCACTCCCAGTATCAGATGCCCCCCAGCTCACTTTTATTGCTGATGGGGGTGCCCAATCCCCCTATCGGCATCATGATTCCGCCAACTTCTGTGGCATACTGGTAGCCCACCCCAGTGTGCCCATATTAATTTTTTTTTTATTTTAACCTGTGAAAAGAGAAATTCATCCCGGATGTCTTAATTTTTTTTACAAACCTGTAACAAAGAAAACAGTCCCTCATCATCTCCCCAGTCCTCTGTCCCCCATCTCCACCCTCCCTGTGTGAACCCACCTCCCTGCACCCCCATTACCCTATACTTACCTCTGGAGGTTGGCGCTGTCATCTCCTTTGGACCAGGAAGACATCTGCACTTTTCAAAGGTAAGCCATATGATGGGAGTCAATTGGGGGGGGGGGGTAACTTACGCTGATATCTCAGCCAATTTTAGGAATTTTTGCACTGAATTTTCAACATGGGGTTCTTGGGACACCACCTCATGAACACTGTCACTGTCATTTTGTTGCTCAGTCTGAAAAGGTGATTTTGCAGTTGCTGCGTGGAATCACCTTTCAGGACCGATTTATGAAATGACAGTGCCACTGTTCATGAGGTGGGGTTCCAAAAAGCCCATGTTGCAAATTTGGTGAACAAATTCCCCAAAATGATGGTGTTGTGTGTGTGCATTGTGCAGTTTCTATGCACTCTCATAACTTCACCAATTTTTAATATTTTCACTTCAGATTTTCAGCATTGCCATTTTTCCCACCTCGTTATAAACAGTATAGCTGTCATTTTGCACATTCTGCCTGGAACATGTTTTCACACCTGTGGTGCAGAATGGCATGGTCGCTGTGTGAAATCAACTTTTGTGACTGATTAACAAAATCACAGTTGCACTGTTCATGAGGGGAGGTCCCAAAAAGCCGATGTAGAAAATTTGGTGAAAAAATTCCCAAACATTTCTGCGTTATGAGCGAATGCTATGCAGTTTCTATGCACACTTGTAACTAACATACTAAAATGCCAGCAGAAAAGGCCTAACGGTCTTTCGTGTCTGCTTGTTTGGTCAGCCCCCACCCTGGCTGCTGACCATGCTGCCCCCCTCGCCTTCTCTGGCTTCTCCCTTCCCAGTTCCGGATATTCTCGCTGCATTGGATTTTGCTTCTGAACCCTTCCCCTGTACCTGTCCCACCCCCTCTTGAACCCCTCCACCGTCTCTGCCTCCACCAGCCCCCTAGGCAGCGTATTCCATGGCTCCACCACCCTCTCAGTGAAGTAGCACCTCCTCCTTTCTCCCCTGAATCTTCCTGCCTCCAGCTTCCACCCATGCCCTCTAGTGGCCCCCTCCTCCCTCCTTCGAAGCACCCTGACTGTTCCTCCCCTATTTACCCTCTTCATGTACCTGAAGACCTCTATCATGTCCCCCGGTCCGTTCTCTCTTCTAATGTACACATTTAGCTCTTCGAGCCTCTCCTCATGGTCCTGTCCCCAAGCCCAAAATCATTTTGGTTGCCCTCCTCTGGACCCTCTCCGGGAGTTTAATGTCCCTTTAAGTGTGGCCCAAAACTGCACGCAGTACTCGAGGTGTGGCCTCACCAAGCAGTTATACAGAGGGAGTATCACTTCCCTCCTTCTGGAGGTGATCCCCCTAGCGATGCATCCCAGCATCCTGTTGGCCTTGGCTGCTGCCCTCCTACAAGTCTCCAAGTTGTTCATCTTGACATCCACCACCACCCCCAGGTCCCTCTCAGCCATCGAGACTTGTAGCATTTCCCCCCCAGGGTGTACACTTGGCCCGGGTTTCTGGCCGCCAGGTGGAGCACCTTGCATTTCCCTGCATTGAACCTCAGCTTCCACTTTCTAGACCATCTTTCCAGAGCCTCCAGGTCCCCCTGTAGGGCCACCCTCCCCTCCTCCCCATCCACCACCGCCCCCAGTTTTGAGTCATCTGCAAGAGAGTCCTCACTCCTGATTCCTGTCCTTATGTCAGAGACGTAGGCGTTGAACCGGAGGGCCCAAGGACTGATCCCTATGGGACCCCACTAATGACCCTCCTTGGGGATGAGACTATCCCACCAACTACGACCCTCTGGGTCAGGTCCTGGAGCCAATTGCCTATCCATCTGATCATCTGGTTCTCCACCCCCATTTCTCCCAGCTTATCCAACAGGCCCACGTGAGGAACACAGTCAAATGCCTTGCTGAAGTCTAGAAAGAGGACGTCCACTGGTCTACCCAGGTCCAAGGCACTCATCACCCAGTCATAGAACTCCACAAGGTTTGTTTGACACAATTTCCTCAGGACGAATCCATGCTGTCTATCGTCCAGGCACCCTGAATTTTCCAGGTCCCCCCCAGCCTCTGCTTGACAATGCCCTCCATCACCTTGTCCACCACCGATGTCAGGCTGACAGGCCTGTAGTTCCCTGCCACCTCCCTTGATCCCCCCTTGTGGATAGGCACTATATGCGCCACCTTCCAGTCCTAGGGCACCCACCCTGTCCTCAGAGAGATGGTGAAAAGCTCCGCCAGGGGTTTCGCTAGGACATCCGCAAGTTCCTTCAGCACTCTGGGATGTAATTTATCCGGCCCTGGTGCTTTCTCCATCTTAAGGGACCTGAGGGCTTCCCTCACTCTCTCTGCTGTGATTTCCACTTCTGCTACCTCTTCTCCTTAGCCTCCCCCTCCTGCCAGTGATGCCTCCCCTCTCCCGAGACCCGCCCGATCGGTAAGGGTCCCCTTCTCAGTATCTCTGTCTCCTCCCATGTGATGCAGCACCCCCATTTTCCTTGGTGAAACTAGGCTAAGTACTCATTTAGTACCTCAGCCTGCTCCCCAGGTCTTGTGCCCATCTCTCCCCTGTTTTAATCCTGCTAATCTGCCCCTTCACCCTTTGTTTTTCCCCAATGTATCTAAAGAACCCCTTGTTCCCTCTCCTAATTTCCCTGGCCAGGTTCTGCTCCTTCCTTGCCTCAGCCGCCTCACCACCCTAGTGGCCCTTCTAGCCATCAGCTCATACTCCCCTTGATCCCTTTCACTCCTTGAGCACTTGAATTGCCTATAGGCTGCCTTCTTTCCCCGCACCACCTCCTGGACTTCCCTGGTCCACCAGCAGGGTTTTCGGGCCCTACCGCATTTTCTTCTTACTCTTGCACAGGTGCTGGTAGCATCCTGCACCCCTCTCCTGATGATTTCCCACCTACTATCAACATCCATGTCTGACCCAATCACATCCAAATGCTCCTTAAGGATCCTTCCCATTTCTTTAAAATCTACCCCCATGAAGTCAGTTACCTCCGTCTTTGTGCAGCCTTCTACCCCTCCTAGGTCCAGGCAGAACCAGACCGTGGCATGGTCACTCCCCTCCAACGGGTCCCTTACCTCCAGGGACCCAATCTGGTCACTGTCTGCCAGGACCACATCCAGTACCCGCGCCTCCCTGGTCAGTTCCCCCAACTTCGTCAGCTTTTCATATTTTCACTCCAGATTTTTAACATTGCCATTTTTACACACCACCTCATGAACAGTACAGCTGTCATTTTTCAAATCCTGTCAAAAATGGGTTTTTTTTGCACTTGTGGTGCAAAAATGGCTATACAGTTGCGTGGAATTACATTTTGACAGGGATTTGAATGTTTTCTGCACTGGGCACATGCAGTGAAGTAGTAGGAACTTTATGTTGAACAGTTGGGGTGACAATTATTTAAGACGGCACAGTTATGACTATTTGTTGCAATTTTACTACACCTGCTTGTAACTTAATGTGTAGAAGCGCACGGGCCCGAGACCCCTGTGTTTCCACAGCTACATACATATGTGCATCTGTGGAGGGATGGGAGTGTAGGGTACGAAGGACCCTGCACTCCCACCATGACATATGGACACTGTTGTTCTATCTGGATGGAGGGATGGGAGCACCGGGTACAAAGGACCCTGTGCTCCCACCATGACATATGGACACTGTTGTACTATCTGGATGGAACTCCCATTAGGTGATATGGACACTGTTGTACTATCTGGATGGAAGGAGGGGAGCACATATGGGCACTGTTGTACTATCTGGATGGAGGGATGGGACCCACCATGACATATGGATACTGTTGTACTATCTAGATGGAGGGGTGGAAGCACGGGGCCAAAGGACCCTAAGCTCCAACCATGACATATGGACACTGTTGTACTAACTGGATGGAGTTCCCACCATGACAGATGGACACTGTTGTACTATCTAGATGGAGCTCCCACCATAACATATAGACACTGTTGTACTATCTGGATGGAGGGTTGGGAGTGCATATGGACACTGTTGTAGTATCTGGATGGAGGAATGGAGGCGCAGGGTCCAAAGGAGCCTGCCCTCCCACCATGACATATGGACACTGTTATACTATCTAGATGGAGGGATGGGAGTGCAGGGTCCGAAGGACCCTGCGCTCCCATAATAAAATGAGAATACAATTATATTATCTGAAAAAGAAGGGAAATTCTTTACAAAAAAATTATGTTAATGCATCAGTTGGAGTGAATACAACAGCGACAAAAGCAGGGAAATGAGGTGTTAGGGTTTCCAACCCTAATGCCCCACCCCCAGGGTTCCCACCCATACCACCCCACCCCATCCCCCCACCCTCCACACACCAACAGGCATCAGGGTGTGCCATGGAGTCATCAGGCCTAACTCTCACCCCATTCCATGTGTAAACAAGTTTACACAATATAACATAGGACAATACTGTGTGACTGAAAGGATTAAATGAAAGATGGGATTTAAAGCCCTTCCTAATAGATGAGAGATAATTATGGAGAAATATATTTTGTTGAACCCTTAAGTATAGCTAAAAGAATAAATAATGTTTTTTCCCCTTTTTTCTAGTTATTCAAAACAAATTCTTTGTTTTCCTTTCTTTTTCTACTTTTCTTCTTTCTTCCCTTTCCCCATTCCCCTTTTTCTTTCCTTTCCCTTCTCTCTTCTCCCTGGCCAAAACCCCTTCCCTTCTCCCTTCTCTCCCTCTTTTCCTTTCTTTTTTCTTTCTTCACTTACCTCCTTAACAATTAAAGACCTGCAACTG
Source organism: Neoceratodus forsteri (assembly GCA_016271365.2). Classification (NCBI taxonomy): domain Eukaryota; kingdom Metazoa; phylum Chordata; order Ceratodontiformes; family Ceratodontidae; genus Neoceratodus; species Neoceratodus forsteri. The sequence continues at coordinate 1,077,188,306 of CM028129.1, read as the reverse complement.
TAATGAATTATGTGTAAAACTGAAAACATTATGAATGTATGTAAATATGAATTGGAATAATCTGCTTGTTTCTTTCTTTAAGTTGCTTTCAGGCTCTAACTTTTTTAGGACCATTGGCCATTTATGACAGCTTTTTATGCAGTTACCTCTAGCTTGAACAGTAGTGTATCAGATAGTTCCTTGCTTATTTTGAATCTTAAGTTTGTGGACAGAATTAAATTTAGAACATTCAGGTAGATCTACCTTTATTTAGAAGTATAATCCCTTATAGTGTCTTTATATTCTATTCAGTTATAGTCCAGAATAAATAAAGTTTCAAATATAGTAATGAAATTAAAAAAAATAATAATGATTTGTAACTTGGCACTAGCTGTTTCTGAATTTGCAGATATCATAGTTTTGTTTTTTTTACAGAATAACATGTAAAGATGTTTGCTTTTTGTATTAAATTGTGTTTAAAATTAAAATGGTATATTATCTCACCTGCACCCTGAGCGGCACCTCAGGACGCCGGAGGCACCATCGGCCGCCGCCTCCAAGCAAACGGACAAATCCAGCCTTCCCTTTCGATCTTGCTTCCCGGACCAGCCACACTGATCTCACCCACGCCCCAAGCGGGGCCTCAGGAGCCCGGAGGTGCCATTGACCACTGCCTCCTAGCAAACGGACAAATCCAGCCCACCCTTCTGGTCCTGCTTCCTGGACCAGCCACACAGATCTCACTCGTGCCCTGAGCGGTGCCTCAGGACCCCGAAGGCACCATTGGCTGCTGCCTCCGAGCAAATGGACAAATCCAGCCCACCCTTCTGCTCCTGCTTTCTGGACCAGCCACACAGGTACTATCCCCAGACCTCTCAAAGCCATCCAGCTTTCAGCGGGTCTCTGTTTGGAGCACCTGCTGACTCAGTGGCTCCTGATTGGACCAGCGGGTAGTGCAAAGCTCATGATTGGAGCGCCTCATAGACTGTGCAAGCCAAGCTATTTTATGGCTTTTTGGAATCCTACTTCAGGAGTTTTTAGAAGTTTCAACCGATGGTTGTAACTGTGCAGAAATAAGCAATTACCAGATGTGTGTTTGTTAATGTAAAGTACCATTTCAACAGGGTTCTGCAGGTTTTAGTTAGTGTATGTTTCAGCACAGTACTTAAATTATAGGAGCTCTGTTGTGTAAATCTAAAAGTTATCGGACGTAATTTCAGTCTACTGCATGCCTTCAAACTGTTACAGAAACTGCATTGATCTCAGTGATTAACAGCCCTGTTGTGTCATTTTTAAATGATACATTTCTAGACAGCTACATGCCTTCTAATTTACTACAGATATTTTCAGTTTAGAGGTTAAGCTCAGTGATAACTCCAGTGTTACTTTCTGCTACCTTTACTACCCAGGGTCTCCTGCTCACCAGGCCTTCATCTCACTGTCTGTTTCCATCTCCCTTCTAACTGTGCTCCTCCAGCGCCATCTTCCCTGACCCACTTGCACCTATTTTCAACACCTGTATCAAGCAATCTCTCTGCAGACTGCTCCTGTACCCCCTGCCTTCACCTCCCCCTCAGCTAGTATTCACACTGTCTGCTCTCAATCTCCTTCCTTCATCACACTTAACCCTCACCCTCTCCAATCTTGAATTGCTAATTTTTCCCCTTTTGTTCTCAATAGCACCCCCATCTCCACTGATTATCTGCTGCCAGTCTCCCACCCCTCTACTGTTCCCTGTCTGTTTTCTCCATATAATTGACACTGTGCCCTCATTCTCTCACAGATCTCACTCGTGCGCCGAGCGGCACCTCAGGACCCTGGAGGCACCATCGGCCACTGCCTCTGAGCAAACAGATAAATCCAGCCCGCCCTTCTGGTCCTGCTTCCCGGACCAACCACACAGGTACTAGTGCCAGAACTCCCAGAGTCATCCAGCTTTCAGCGGCTCTCTGAATGGAATGTCTGCTGGCTCAGTGGCTCCTGATTGGACCGGCGGGTAGTGCTATGCTTACCATTGGTGTGCCTCATAAACTGTGCAAGCCAAGCTACTTTGCAGCTTTTTGGAGTCCTACTGCAGGTTTTTTTTTTTAGAAGTTTCAATTGATGGTTGTAACTGTGCAGACATAACTGATTACCAACCCTGTTTTTCATCCTGCCCCCCACCCCTTCCCAGGCCTCCTATTAAATCTACTACTTGCACCACCTCCAAGGCCTGCTCAAACACTATTGGTGCCCCGAATCGTTCTCCTGCTTGCCGCCCTCCTTGCCCTCCCAGCCTATAGCTGCCATCCAAGTAGTCCGTGTGGGCACTCCTCTATCTCTCCTACCAACTACGTATACAAATTGGATTACTGCCTCCTGTGTACTGGCAGTTATGGTGCAAACAGCAAGGAACCTACTCCTAATCTCCACCTTCGCATTCTACCTACCCTCCCTAATACCTCTCACTCTTTTTTACCCTGACACCCGCTCTTCACGGCTGAACTAACCCATCCTGCTTATGGCCCCCCCACTGCTACTCTACCTCTACCAGCCACTAACTAGTCCCACTATCCTTTTAGCCCCCCCTCCTCTCTCTACTCCTATGCCCAACTTTGGTCAACCCTCTACCTAATTACCTCCCGCACATCTCATGCTGTCTGCCTAAAGTATCTCTTAGGCGGTGCTCACCCACAACATGGTGCTATTATATACTTCCACGTTATTTAACGTTTGCCTTACTACTCCTTGCAGCTGGCGACATACACCCCAACCTTGGCCCACCAAACCTCAACCCTTCAAGCTCAGTGATCAACTCCTCTGCAAAGGCCACCACTGCTACTCAGTTTGTCTCCTTCCTCCATGGACTACAAGTACTCCACCTAAACATTTGTAGTCTAGCCCCAAGCTCGATCTGCTCCAGGTGCAAGCTGCCCAACATGCTCCCAACATTGTCATCATATCAGAAACCTGGCTAAACCCTAACTTCAAGGACTGAACCATCACCATCCCAGGATTCAATGTCACTTGTCAAGACTGTACCACCCGAGTCAGAGGAAGTTGCAATCTACACCACCTCAGACTTACAGTTCTCTGTTACACTTGCTAAAACTGAGCCCAAAGCCTTTGAACTGCTCATGCTCCAACTGTCCCTCCCCTTCTCACTCCCTTTTTATGTTGCTGGTGTATACTGCTGCCCTGGAACCCCAGCCACAACTGTCACTGACCTTCTAAGTCACCTAGCCTCCCTAACCCCATCGGGTGAACTTTATATTATGGGGGATTTTAGTCACAACTGGTCATCTCCCGCTTTTAACAAAGCTCATTCTGAGATAACAGCCCTCAATCTTACCCAGGTCATTGTGGAACTAACACGTACTAACCTCAAGACTGGCAATCACTCCTTAACTGACTGGGTGCTCACCTCCCACCCCCAGTGGGTCATCAAATCCGGCCTACTTCCAGACTCTACAAGTGACCATCACATCACCTACTTAGTCCGCAAAATTCATTGCCTTAAATCCCCTCCCAAATTTCTAGTACAATGGTCATATAAATCACTAAACCTTACCCCCTTCTGGAAGAACTTGCTCACGCAAGCTGGGGTCATCACCTTAGAAATTATAACATGGATGATGCCCTCACACATTTCCAGAACACCTTCCTCAGCATCTGGGATAATCATGCCTCCATGTGATGCATTAGGGTCCGGGGGACACACCTTCCCTGGACTTCCCCTGAACTAATAGCATGCCAAAATGCTCGGGACAAGGTGTGGAGAACTTACAAGACTACACTCCTTCCAGGTGACAATATCACATACCACATGCTCCATAACAAGTGCACCAAGGTCACCCAACTAGCCAAAGCTGAATACTTTAACTACACCTTCAGTGCTAATCTATGAAGGCCATCAAAATTTTGGAAAGTTACCAACTCCCTTTTTTCCCCACCATCGACAAATCCCTCCCTACTACTGTTCTCAAATGGGACTCTCTTCACAGACCCTCTCACGGTTGCCTCTGAGTTCAACTCCTACTTCACCACATATGCTACTACTCTTCTTGCCTCCCTTTCAGCTGTAACCCCACCCACATACCATGCTGAAGCTCCTAAACCCCCCGGCCTGAACACCTTCTACTTCAGGAACATCTCTCCTATGGAAGCCTTAGATGCCCTACTCACCCTGAACCCCTCCAACAGAAAGTCCCCTGATGGGATGGAAACTAAACTCCTCTACCTATCTGCCCTGGCCATTGCATCTCCCCTAACTGTCCTTCTAAACCTATCTTTTGCCACTGAATCAGTTCCCACAGAGTGGAAGCATGCCGCAGTCCTACCACTTCCAAAAGGAGGGGACCCCACCACAGCAGCAAATTACCACACCATCTCCCTCCTCCCTGCCCTTACGAAACTTCAGGAGCACCTTGTGCTTTCACAACTCTACAACTACCTCTCAGAATCCAACTTATTCACACCTTTCCAGTCTGGATTTAGGAAAAAACACTCTACCACCACTTCCCTGCTAAGACTGTCAGACTCCATCCTCTCAGGGATGGACAAAGGCCTTATTACATCAGTCATCTTTGTCGATGTAGCTAAAGCTTTTGACACTGTCTCCCAACCCCCGATGTTATCCTGCCTATCTGAAGCTGGTTTATCTGTGACTGCCACCAACTGGTTCAGAGGCTACCTGCAAGGCAGAACTCAGTCCATAAAAATTGCTGATTCCACCTCATCTCCACTCCCAATCGACACTGGTGTTCCCCAGGGCTCAATTCTCAGCCTCATTCTCTTTTCCATTCTGCTAAATGACCTGCCCCAAATCTGTTCATCTACCTCAATTCACATGTATGCAGATGACATAGTCCTCTTTACCTCTGGCCGGACCCTCAAGGAGGTTGCTACCAGTGTACAGGATGATTTCAACAAAGTTCAGCTTTGGTTTAGCTCCCACCAACTCTCCCTCAATGCCAAGAAGACAGTCTCCATGACCTTCGGCACTAGGCAGAGACTATCCAGGCATGCCTCACCCCCCATCTTCCACACCCTTGACGGGACAGTCCTTGAGGACATGACTACCTTTAGGTACCTAGGTGTCTGGCTTGACCGGCACCTATCCTTCTCTGCCCATGTGGATGCTATCCTGAAAAAACTACACCCTAAGCTTGGCGCTTTCCATAGAAATCGTAGTAGCCTTCCACTACCTGTAAGACATGAAATTGTGCAGAAAATGATATTACCTACCTTCGACTACTGTGATATAGTCTGCAGTACTGCTCCCAAGTCTACCCTATCCAGACTGGACCCTCTCTTCAATGCATTCTGTCATTTTGCCCTCAATGGTTCCCCCCTCTGTACCCACCACTGCGAGCTTTACTGTTCACTGGCCTTCCCCTCCCTTGACAGCCAGCACCTACTCCACAGTGCTAAATTTGCTTCTAACCCCTGGCTCAGGTCCCTTCCACCATACCTCGCCTCCTCTCTATCTCCTCCAACCCCCTCTCATGCCCTTAGGTCTACTGACTCCCGACTGTTGGTAATCCCTCACCGTTGAACCACTGTAGGCCAGTCGGCCTTCTCCTACCATGTCCTGAAGCTCTAGAATGACCTGCTGATCCAAATCCAACACTCCTCCTCTAGGCATTCCCTATCCACTGCCCTGACAAACTTCTACACAATAAACTGTTCATGTATCTGACCTCCTCTTCCACCCCACTTGCCCAATCTCCCCTTCCCTCTACTCCTACTTACTACCTCCCCACTGCTCCCCCCTAGATCCCATGCGGCCTGACCAGTGGCTTTAGCAATTGCCTACAAATGCTGGCATATATCCACCAACCTCCACACTTACCCCCTACTGCACTTCTAGCTTTGTATCTCTATCTAATGTGTTACCCGTAGATAGTGGCTGTCACCTATGTATTGTGTAAACATAATCCAGGTCTTAACCTAATTCCATGTTCTTCCATGGCTGACAACATAGTATTGTTTAGACCTACCCCATGTTCTATCACTTTTTGATGTAGCCCCCCTTGCATATAAGGTTGTTGTAAATCCCTGTACACTGTTACTGTCACTCATTGTACCAATGTGTAACTCAAATTCCAAGTCAATGTATATAATGTTACTCTCATTTCATGCTTCCAATGTGTAACTCAATGCTATGTATCATGTACTCATCTGCTCTCCTCTGTAACCTCCCCTCAGGTTGCACCGTGAGACAAGCATCTTGTTGCTTAGTGTGCCTTTCCTGGTGAAACATTTCAATAAATAATTAAAATATTATCCAGTCAGAAAGGATGTAAAAAGTGATGTCACAATTAGGATTCAGTTTAAAATGAATAATGCTCTGCATGTTATTGACATGCCCTCCTGGAAAGTTGCTTGCCGAGGCACTAGGGTCTTCCGTTGTGGGTGAAAACACTGAATTGCTGTTTCAAATTTGTTGAGAAATAAATTTAGTACTGTTTCAGTACAAGAACTTAGCAGCATTGGTGTGCTTTCTTGTATGGTTGGAGTAGCGCTGCTACATTAAACTCTTTATTGGTTGGGTTTGCAACCCTTTGCAGTGAGCTGCTCGATCAGCTGAGCACAGATATACACTATCAGACATTTCCGTTTTGCTAATCCCCTGTGAATGCTAGTACTGGCATCAGTTGGCTACTATTGAGCATACCTTCAGAGGCAGTAAACACCCATTTTCAACAGAAGAAACTGTCTATTTGTTTGACTTTTGGGTCGGTTTGAAATTTCAGAGACTATTGGGGCTGCAGAGTGGTATAAAGAATCCATATAACTGGTTCTGTTAAACGACACTACTGAGCATGTTGGACATGGGGAACAGCCATTTTTTGCCACAGAATGTCTGCGGCTATGTTTACGAGTGCAAGTAATGCAAAGCAAATGATGACCAACATTTCAGTTTGGAGCACACTGTGAATCTGCAACAAAGGAAGGAACAAGCTAGAGCCAAGTTACATGGGAGCAATGCTGAGACCACTGATACAGCTACAACTGTTGCGCCTGGAGATAATATAAAAACATCTTTTCTAAAGTTGGAGAGACTGTTAACTAGGGAAGTAAATCTAAATTATAACTTCTTTGGAAACTTACTTGGATAAAGTTCAAGTTCCATGTGGATTGCATGTGTCTAAAATGCCATAATGTGGATTAGATCAATTCAAACAAAAAGAAGCTTGTTAAAAGTATCAGAAACTGCTTTAATAGCCTTCACTAAGTTAATAATAAAAGAAAACACTGAGGACTACACAGAACTTAAGGCGGAGCTGAAAATAGCAAAACTTGAAGTTTCTAATTTCAAAGGCCACCCTGAATTTCAGCTTCTAGACAAAGCTTTAAGAAACAAAATTACAAGACACGAGAGAGAGACATTATTGCAAGGAAACAAACAAAATTATTGAGAGATAGTCGGGACTATAAAGACAATGCTTATGTTTTGCCTAAAAATCTGAGACCCAGAAGTAAAAGCAGAGGAAGGTCTTGGAATTGCTATCAAGCACAATCAGAGCAAGTATTGAATGGGAGGGGTTCTACTGAAATTACACAAGCCTCAAAAAGTGTAACTATTGATCTTACTAAGAACACAGCCATGGAGGGACCTTTTTTAGGCCCAAAACTGAATGATTCCAAAGGTACAGCAGGCAGAAGTGTAGAGGAAACAGAGGAGGCAGATCCAGACAATACAAAAAGAACCTTGAGAGCACCAAAGAAAGGCAATTATAAATTATAAACCTAACAGATTATGATCTTACAGAGCCACAATTTTCATTATTGAGTAAAGGACTGAATTTTATACCAGCACCTAAGGTGAACCAGTGCTCTATATTCATAGACATATTTAAGCTCTTTAGAAAAATAAGACTGCAGCTTTTTTTTTTGCAAAAAAAGAATCAGAAGTGGATAAAGAAATGGGGTTTACAGAGAATTTACTGACTGCTGAGGTTAATGAAGACTTGGACTATTTGTTACAAGCAGCACATGTAATAAAGGACACCCAGGAGATTGAGGCCAAAAGTCTGATTCAGTCAACACATGTAGTGGGGGACAACTCGGATACTGAGACTGAATTTGGTGTGGATGAAAATTTAAATGCTCTCCTGGATCTTATGGAATTGCCTTCAGATAGTGGTATTAAGAGGACAAGTAATGAGCTTTTGGACTTTAAGCAAATGAATCATTCATTTTCAGATGCAAGTCAGATTTTTGTCCTATCATAGCAAGCAATTCTATACTGACATTTGAAAACACTGTACTTTATAAAGTCAAAGAGTTGCTAGCCAGCCAAAAGGTAACTGCTAGAAAAAATCTTACTAACATATTCTACAATCAGACATGTGGGGCAGCAATGGGAGCCTCTATGGCTCCTGCATACGCTAATTTATTCTTGGGTTTATGGGAACAGGAAGTAATACAGAACCCCAACAATGATCCCTTTTTCAATAATATTGTTAAGTGGGGACATTTCATAAATTATTGTTTATGTATTTGGAATGGAAGTATGGCGAGCATAGTGGATTTCATGCATTGGTTAAATAATGATGATGTAAATTTAAGATTTACATATCATACAGACCCTGAACATATTGATTTTCTTGATATTACACTAACTGGGGAGAAACGTACTGGTGAAACTTTGACAAAAGGGTTTTGGAAGACCACTTCCACAAATGCATTACTTACAAGAGATGGTTCCCAGCCTATGAAACTTAAAGACTTGGTCTCATACCGTCAATTAATAAGAATACATAGAAATTGTACGTGTGATGCTGAGTTTGAAAGACTGTCTGAAGTATTGTTAACTAGATTTAATCTAAGGGATTACCCAGATGTGGTCTTGACAAAAGCATATCAAAAAGTAAAAGACAGGACACAAAAAGATTTTTTTTTGCAATCTGAGGGTGGCAGCAATAAAACTACCAAAAGATTGGAACAGGGTGGTCCAATTACATTGTCCTTGGAACATAACAATATAGCAGGTTTAGTAGGTAATGTTATGTGGAAGAATTGGGACATGTTAAAAGCAGATAGTACCTTAAAAGGCCTGGTGCAAGATGCACCTAGAGTAATATTCTGGAAGTCAGCTAGTTTACATGATGAATTGGTACACAGCCAGTTTTATAAATCCATCTCAGGATGCAGTACCTGGTTACCACCTAAGTCAAAGGGTGTGTTTAAATACAAGAGATGTAATATATTCCTGTACATGAGCACAGGAAGTGAGTTTGTTTTGCCAGATGGAAACAAGGTACACATTGAAATTTTATTACATGCAATACTAATTTTGCAGTCTACATTTTGTGGTGCAATTGGGGTCTGTACTATATTGATAAGACTGTACAAATGTTAAAAGAAAGGATACAACAGCATGTATGATCCATTGTTAATCATAGGATTGACACAGCAGTAGGGAGACATTTTCTGGAGTGTCATGGTGCAGATCTGAGTAACTTTAGATTTATGGCCTTGAAATGGGTTCAGAAGTCATTGAGAGGGGGAATAGATCTAATCTGTTGCTCAAAAGGGAGAGCTATTGAATTTTTAAAATTAATACTGAGCAACCGAAAGGATTAAATGAAAAATGGTATTTAAAGCCCTTCCTAATAGATGAGAGATAAACATGGAGAAATATATTTTGTTGAACCCTTAAGTATAGCCAAATGAATAAATAAAATGTTTTCTTCTTTTTTCTCCCTTTTTCTTGTTCTTCTGAACAAATTCTTCTTTTTCCTTACTTTTTCTACTTTTCCCCATTCCCCCTTTCCTCTCTTTTCTCCTTCCCCTTCTCACCCTTTTCTTTCCTTTTTCCCTTCCCCTTCCCCTTCTCCTCTAACTAAAAATCCTCCCCCTCCTTCCCCCTTTTCCTTCTTTTCCTTTCCTTTTTCTGTCTTCACTTACCTCAACAGTTAAAGACCAGCAATTGCAATGAATTGTGTGTAAAATTGAAAACATTATGAATGTATGTAAACATGAATTGGAATAATCCGCTTGTTTCTTTCTTTAATTTGCTGTTATAGTCTCTAACTTTTTTAGGACCATTGGCCATTTATGATAGCCTTTTATTTAGTTACCTCTAGCTTGAACAGTAGTGTATCAGATAGTTCCTTACTTATTTTGAATCTTAAGTTTCTGGACAGAGTTAAATTTAGAATATTTAGGTAGATCTACCTTTATTTAGAAGTATGATCCCTTATAGTGTCTTTATATTCTATTAAATTATAGTCCAGTATAAACAAAGTTTCAAATACAGTAATGAAATTATAAAAATATTAATGATTTGTAACTTGGCACTAGCTGTTCCTGAATTTGCAGATATAGTTTTTTAAGGAATAACATGTAAAGATATTTGCTTTTTGTATTAAATTGTGTTTAAAATTTAAATGGTATATTATCCAGTCATTAAGGGTGTAAAGGTGATGTTACAATTATGATTCAGTTTAAAATGAAAGATGCTCTGTATGTTATAGACCCCGGAAGACTGTTTTCCGAGGTGCTGGGGGCTTCTGTTGTGGGTGAAAACACTGAACTGCTGTTTCAAATTTGTTGAGAAATAAATGTAGTACTGCTTCAGTACATGAACTTAGCAGCATTAGTGTGCTTTCTTGTATGGTTGGAGTAGAGCTGCTACATTGAACTGTTTATTGATTGGGTTTCGAACCCTTTGCAGTGAGCTGCTCGAGCAGTTTAGCACAGCTTACACCATCAGAAATTTAAGTTTGTTTTAAACAATGTTAAATGGTGTTTATATTTAAAAATGTGCAACCTATTAGCTATGCTCTCCAGGCATTCTGTTTGCTTCAATATTTGCTCCAGGCAACTGGGATATGCATTGCTATGCATTGCAATACTGTTTCTTGTCTGGATGTTTCTTGTCGGGACTTTGTGTGTCGGCGATTACTGTGATGGGATTGAGCACCTGACGGGACGTCTGAGTTGGCCAAATTTATGTTGGGCATACAGGTGTTGGGAAATCATATGGATATCTCCCTCTCTCTCTCTCTCTCTCTAAAATATATATATATATATAGATATATATATATATATCTATATATATATATACACACAATGAATTCCACTTAAGTACAATTCGGTTAAATGCAATTTTCATTTATAAACACACTTTTTCACTTTCCCATTCTTTTCCCATTGATGAACATATTAAAAAACGTGTTCAAATGCAATCTGCCTTAATGCAATTTTCAGTTAAATACAATGTTTTCAGGATGCAGTCTGCTATAAAAGGTGTTAATTTAATTCCAGATTAAAGCACAAAGTGTTAATAGCTGCTATTCACCTGTATTTAAGAACCATTGTCAGGCATATTAACATCACATTATGTGCAGACACAAAAGGGTGACTTTAACTTTGGCAAAGAAGATCGAGGTGTTGCAGTGAATTGAAATGCCTGGAATTAAAAGGTCTGACGTTGCTACTGATTTTGGAATCGATCTTTCAACTGTATGCCACATATTAAAAGGCAAGGAGCAGCTGTATACTGGTGGGAGAAGTCTGAAAATAAGTGCCAAAAATGCGTGGGGAGTGGGGGAGATTGAGGAGGTAGAATCCATTTTTTGTTGAAATGGTTTGCAGCTACAAGAATGTTAAATACCTATATCGCAGTTAGGTACAGTACAGCTTGTTTTCTTTGCTCTAACCTGCATATTTTAAGTTTACAACTCCACACTAAAAATGTTTTTTTCATACAAGTCTTTGAAAAGATGCTGCTATGCCTTGATGAGGGACCACAGATGTACATAGCCTTAGTTACCAAAAAACTCACTGTGCTTGACGCCACCAGGATGCTCGATCAGGCTTGGAGGAATGTGAAATGAGACACCATAGTTAACTGCTATAGAAAGGCAGACTTCATACCTGCAAATGAAGCTGCTGCTGCTGCTGCTGTTATTGAGGGTGCAGGAGAGAGAGAGAAGATCCAATCCTTCCTTAGCCCCCCGGCTGCCACACAACATGACATACACAGAATTTGAGAGTTACAGGGACATGGATGATTCTGTCCCAACTGATGGCCCGATTGATGAAATAGCAATCTATAACAAAGTTTTGGGAACAAACATGGAGGAAGAGGAGGATGAGGATGATACAGCAACAGCACATGTCAGTATGGCAGAGGCACTAGCAGCTATGGACAAAATCAACTGTTTTGTACGAGCTCATGAAAAGCATGATTTGTGTACATTATTTGACTTTGAGCACTATCTTAATAAACTCGCAGTGGAGAACACTAAGCAGATAAAAATAACCAGCTGCTTCCAGCTCCGATCTATTATTTTATTTTTATTTTAATTTCTACTTAATGTCTTCATTTGCTTGTGTGTACTTAATAGAACTATTGATGCACTTTACCATGTCTGCATCCGCTTTGCCTATACGCACTGTATTACGATGCTGATTACTGTACTGCATTTTGTTAAAATCTCAAGATTTCATTTAAATGCACATTCTGCTTAAGTGCACATTTTGCCATTGCAAAATGGGTGTGCACTTAAGCGGAATCCACTGTATCTATATCTATATACATATATATATATATATATATATATATATATATATATTAGAAGCAAAAAATTCCGTTTAATGCATTAGTTAGGGTTGTTCCACAGCGACAAAAGTGAGGAAATTCACTGTTAGGTTTGAAAACCCTAACTCCGAATTCACTCCCTCCAGCACCACACACACACACAGACACACACACACACACACATTCAAGTATGGGGGAGGACCAAGTTAACACAACCAATGACAGACATCCAGCAGCAGGTGACAGAAATAACAAATAATTGTCTAAATGTACTACGAGACATCCCCACCCACCTGACCAGGTACTGCATGCTCAGTGGAGATCAACAGCAAAACTGAGGCCATGTACACCAAACGTACACATCCCTGATTGCAGCTGCACACAATGTACCACACTTAGTAGTTGCATGGCCTTACCTACTGATGCCCCACACCACACCACAACTGCTACTGTGCCGTTATTCAATATAAATGCTGAAGGTGCATGATGACAGTTGTAGAAAGGTTTTAACACTAGTGAGTATACATTAATTAAGCAAAGCACATAAATTAACTACAAGACACTAACATGCTCAAGATAAAAGTAGTGATACATTTAGTAGGTGATTTACATAGTAGTACATTTACTGCAATGGTTTACTCAACATAGAGAGGCTGATGTAAACATATGGAAAAGCATTGCCTGTTCAACGCTGTGAAGTTCGTACTGCCAGTATCACATGCATTCTTACTGATGAAGGTGTACTGCTGATGTACATACATAGACCTTCAGTGTGTTTCAATACTAAAGATGCAGTAAGTATTCTTTGTAAGAAACATTGTAATTGGGGGGTTCACGTGATGCCAATGGAGGATTAGCTGTGTTAGTTGTGGGCTCCCGCTCCCGATTAGCAATCTGCCCGCTTTCAGGGTTAATTTCGCCTCATTTATCAATCTATCCTACCTCAGAGAATACTGCAGTGTAGCTGAGTTTGTTTTCGGCTGGATTTGTGCTCCTCAATGCAGGCAAGCGGACAGAATTGGAAGTGACGACCAAGCCAGCTCTTCTCCACTAGACACCAAGGAGGAAGTTACACCGGCAAGATTCACAGCGATTTGGCAGTAATTAAAGAAGCTTTGTTCAAGCTTGTCGAAGATGTGAATTTAAACCTGCTCTCGACACAGTTGGCAGTCAGGTTACCGACACAGAGGCTCGGATCTCGTCTCTGGAAAGGGCGATGGAGAAATCGAGGCCTACCATTAATGAATGCAAAAAATCCATCGCTAAGTTAGAGGACCGGCTGGATGATTTAGAAAGCATAAGCCGTCGAAATAACCTAGTGCTACTGGGTTTGCCTGAGGGGGAGGAAGGCTCCAACATGCTTCTATTTCTACAAAAGCTTTTAAAGAAAACAGCTGGGCCTTCGCCAAATGGGCCAGAGTATGTGATTGAGAGGGGGCATCGTGCCCTGAGAGCCAGACCCTTGCCATCGGATCCTCCAAGGCCAATAATATTTAAGCTCCTAAATTATTTGGACAGGGAGCATATTCTACGTGAAACGAGGAAATTATCCTCACTGCAATGGGAGGGTAGGAAGCTTCGGTTAGTACCCGATCTGACCTGGAAAATGAGGCAAGCCAGGGCCTCCTTTCGCCCCATTACATCAAAGCTATGGGCGGCGGGCATCCGACACCGTATGCTGTACCCAGCCAAATTGGAGGTTTCTATCAAAGACAGGGTGAAACGATTTGAGAATGCAGAAGAGGCCTTAACTTCACTTCGAGGGTTGATGCCTGATCTGTTCTCGAAAAGCTGAGTTCATGATGGAACAAGGATAGCCTTCAGTGATTATGTGTCAGGCCAGGACGTTATCTTTGGACAATTTTAGTTGTCATGGCGATTTAATCTGCAGTTTGGCAATTTGGTCCTTTTCATATGATACGATATCTAGTTTCAAGTATTGCAGTATCAATCATGGGACTTTTCTCATTTTCCTTATGACTACTGGATGGGACTGTATAACGTTTTATAAAGCTGTGGGAATTTGTAGTTTTTCAATATGGCCAGCAGAGGACGCTGAAAGACTGATCATTTTTGGCTGCCAGTTCTTATTTATCTGGAACACACAGCTATGTTACTGCTGTCACAATTTTGGGGGAGAGGGTTCTTATTTGCAAAAATTTTCCTAGCTGGCAAGTTTGCATGCTTTCAATTGTTAAACTGAAACTTAATTTGGGGAGGGTGCCCTGCCTCTATGGCGCACTATGAACCAATTCTGTGCGGAGTTGGCTTTTGGGCCAGCAGGGTAGTTGTTAAGTTGTTTGTCTTGGAGGTTAATTTGGGGTTGGGGCTGGGGGAGGGTATGGGAAGTTAAGGACTTTTCTGGGGAGGGCAGCTATCCATATTATGATTTGGAAGTATATTAGGTTGTATGTTTTCTAGTCTAAAATTTCTCACATGGAACATTAAAGGGGGGAAAGATAATTGTAAGAAACATTTAATTTTGAATCACCTAGCTCGATATCATCCAGCAGTTGTATTTTTACAAGAAACCCATGTTCTCTCGAGCCTTCTCTCTCATTTCAGGAAGAAGTGGGTTAGCCAAGTATTTGGGGCTGGCTATTCCTCATCTAGCCAGGGTGTGGCAATTTTGATTGCCAAGGGGGTCCTTTACACAATCGGATATAATTGCAGATCCGAAGGGTAGATTTATTATAGTCTCTGGTACTTTGGGAGGAGGGTCTTGTGCTGGGATCAATTTACGGCCCCAACACAGAGTCCCCCTCCTTCTTTGCTCATTTGGCAGAAATTTTATCCCCCTTCAAGGAGAGGGTGATTATACTGGGAGGCGATTGGAACCTGGTCCAGTCAAATAGACTGGATAGATCCGCAAGTAAGAAATTGCAAATTTCTCCGGCTCAGCATGCTTTGGATGAGTGTACCTCATTTTTAGGACTGAGGGACCCGTGGAGGTTGCATAACCCCTTAACCCGAGAATACGCTTTTTTCTCACCGGTTCATAAAACCCTTTCCAGGATTGACTACTTTTTGGTGAGTCAACAGTGTATCTCAGAGGTTATCGAGGTACTGTTGCTTCCTAGAGTAATTTCGGACCATTCTCCAGTCCAGCTTGTATGGTCTCCCTCTCATATCTTAAGGAGGTCCTATTCATGGTCTTTAAATAATAATATATTTAAAGATGGCCAAGTGATAGATTCCGTTCTTATGTGCAAACATCGATTAACTTCAACTGGGGTTCAATTTCTAACACAGACCAATCATGGTCCGCCCTTAAAGCGGTGTGGAGAGGGGAGTTAATCAGGATTGCTTCGGTAAGGAAAGCGAAACATAACCAGGAGCTGTCCGACTGTTTAAATAGGATTACATTACTTGAGAATATTCAAGAGGGTGTAAGATCAGGAGCCCAAGATCAGGAACTCTCTACGTTGAGGGCATGGTATGCGGGAGCCATGAAGGAGAAAGTGATGAGTTCCTTGGGTAAAGCTAAAGCGGTCTATATCGGTCAGGGCAGTAAGGCCGGGAAATTATTGGCCTGGCAATTAAAACAAAGAGCTGAAACTAAATGGGTGCCGGCCCTGAAGCACCCTGTTTCAAATGATTTGGATACGGATCCTAAGGATATCCTTCAGATCTTTGTGACCTTTTATAGGGATCTGTATATGAGCCGGCCGTATTCCCCCCAGGTCCTCTCCAAAATGAGAACTTTTTTGACTGATATACCACTTCCCTAATTGTCACAGGAGTCTAGATTGTATTTAACATCTCCTATTTCCAATGAAGAGGTTTTATCTGCTATTGACTCACTAAAGGTTGATAAGGCACCGGGGCCGGATGGATTTACGCCCTTATTTTATAAGTTATTTAAACTGGAAGTAGCCCCGCTATTAAACCAACTATTCACTTTTGGTTCCTTCATGGAGTCAAAGATAAATCTCTTCAAGCAAGAATAATTTTATTACCTAAGCCGGAAACCTACAGATTTGGTGGGAACTATAGACCTATTTCGTTGAATTTGGACGTAAAATATTTTGCTAAAATTCTGGCTTCCAGACTTAAGAAGGTCTGGAGCGAACTGATTAGTCGGAACAAGCTGGTTTTGTTGAGGGTCGCACTTGTTGACCATTTTAGGAAATTACTCTATCTAATTTCTGTGGCCACAGATCCCAAATTGAAGCTTCCTGATTTCTGTAGATGCGGAAAGGCTTTCGATCGGGTGGAGTGGTTTTTATGTTTGAAGCCTTGGCTAAATTTGGTATTCCCCATCAGTTTATTCAGTTAATCCAAATTCTTTATTCATGTCCAACTGCTAGAATTCAAAGTAACAATTTAATTTCTGAGCCCTTTCCACTTTTAAGACGCACCCATCAAGGATGTCCTCTGTCACCCTATTTATTTAATCTGTATTTAGAACCCCTAATTAGAGCTATCAAGGTTGACCAAAAGATTCATGGTATTGGGATTGGTGGCCAGGAACATAAATTGTCGGCTTTTGCTGATGACCTTTTGCTACATATTCGGGATACAACCGTATCGCTTCCTAGAGCTTTGGATCTTATTGAGGCCTTTGGCGTGTTTTCAGGTTTTAAACTGAACTTAGCCAAATCAACATTGTATCCCTTGTCAACCTTTTTGGTTAAGGAATGGTGTTTAAATTTAGGTCTTCAGTGGCAAACTAAGTCTTTAGTATATCTTGGTATTCAAATCTCTAAAAATCTGGAGGACCTGGCTCAGTTAAATTTGAAACCTACAATCAAATCCATCAAAGAGGACCTGGAAAGGTGGACGAAACTCACCTTGTCTTTGTCTGCGAGATTTAATACAATTAAAATGGTGGTATTGCCGAAAATTCTCTACCCCCTCCTTAATTTGAATATATACCTCCCTAAAACCTTTTTTAAGAAATTATGCAGACTGTGCTCGAACTTTATATGGGAAGGCAAACCTCTGCAGGGCTTATATTAAGCTTTGTAGGCAACGTAAAGGGGTCAACAGTTACCCGATTTTTCAGATACTATCTAGCAATCCATACAGTTAGGGCTATTTTTGGTCAGGTAAGTGTGATAGCTCCCCATAGGCCTAGAGCTGGACAGGACTTTTGCTAATGAAATTAAGATTGACCTGGAGTCCCTCTTATACATTCCTTGGGGCAAAGTCCCAGGAAAGATTAGGAACACACCTCTCGGGTGGGACATTAAGGCTATACACCAACTGTATGCTGAGCTAAAAATTAACCCACAATTTGATATTTCCCAGCCTTTACTGAAGAACCCCAACTTTTTTATCGGGAATCAACCAATAGTTAGTTTTTTCCCAACATCTTTTTCTAAGATCAGGGTTTCTGATTTTACGTAGACAATTCCATACTTCCGCTTCTCGCTTAGCAGGAAAATTCGAGTTAGACCCAATCCTTGCTGAGATTGGCTCAAATTAGAAGTTGTATCCAATCTTTTTAGTAAAGGTATTTGCTCGGTCCAGGTGGGGGACTTATGGAACAATCTCTTAAGTTTCTGCCTATCAGGTAAATTGATATCTAAAACCTATCAATATATTACTATGAAGATGAGTGCTAACTTATCCCCAGTCTCTTTCTATTGGAAGGTTAATATGTCTCTAGACTGGCCTGAGAAATTCTTGGAGAAAATTTGGACTGACACTCATGCATTTATAAAGCAGGATAGGTTAAGAGATATTCAATTTAAGCTGCTACACAATATCTATATCTGCCCGGCTAAATTACATTGATGGAATTGCCAATTTTCTCCAGCATGTGTGAACTGTAATGGTTCTATTGCTATCACTTTTCATAA
Organism: Neoceratodus forsteri; assembly: GCA_016271365.2. Lineage (NCBI taxonomy): Eukaryota > Metazoa > Chordata > Ceratodontiformes > Ceratodontidae > Neoceratodus > Neoceratodus forsteri. The sequence continues at coordinate 1,077,169,982 of CM028129.1, read as the reverse complement.
GCTATGGACATGTCCTAGGAGTGTTATGTTCTGGGAGATGGTTAAGCAGGGGTTGAAACCTTTTGTGATCTTTCACCATTTTTAAACCAGAGATTTGTATTTTGGGGAGGTATGATGTTATCTCACGAAACATCTTGAAGGCAATGAATGGTATTAATAGCATTGGTCACCAAGTTAGTGATACTACGCCACTGGCGCGGAGGTATGGATGCCATCTTTAAGGAGTGGTGGGAGGAGTTTCTAATGCTATATGCTGAAAGGATGGTATATTCATCTGTTCATTCTCTGCATAAATTTGATAAATATTGGAAAGTTTCACTCATTGTCTGAAAGAAAGATATGGATACTAAACCTGTTAATATTATAGCTGTCTAGCATTAGCATCTCAGCATCTAGTAAGCAACCCTCCCTCCGCCTTTAATTTTTCTTGGATTATACCTCTTCTACATTATCGTGGGTTTATTTATGCCACTTTTCTTGGTGAGATATTGGTTACCTTTTGGGTAGCGGTCGATTTTACACTCTTTCTCCCCTTCCTAAGAATGACTTTGTTTAGGCTAAGATCATTATGTTTATATTAATTAGCATTCTACTATACCTAATTTTATAGATAGCTGCGGGGGTGGGGAGGGGATTAGATACGCTTAGGGGATGTTTTTCCTTTTTCTTTTATTATTAATTAATTGTTTAGATGTTCTTAGTTTGGGTATTGTGCACACTGTATATGTTAGAGTTTATGTTACTTATATTGTTCTTGTGCACAGGTATGGTATGTTATGTTTTTCTCTTTTAATAAAGTACAATTATTGGCAAAAAAGAAACATTGTAATTGCATGGATCAGGCCAAGCAACTTCTAAATATCATAGCACTACTGAGCCAACAATGATGTACCTGTATCAGAGATGTATATAGGATAGATTTTCCTGTAGGCACTTACTGAGTATGTTGTACCTGATAAAGACAATCTCATTGCATCTGTGATGACAAACTTATTCAAATAGTAATACATTTACTATTGTTGCAATGAGTGATCTATGCCACTTATGGACACAGTGTGATTTTTTTTAACAGTTGTTTCATACTCAGGCTGTATGCCTACTGTTTGGGTTTGCCACACTTCTGTCACTGATGCTATCAAAGTGATAACTATGTTAATTGTGGTACAACAGGAATCAAGTAGGTATGGTGTAGATATAAACAGAATGTCTTTTAGTATTGATTTAACTCACAATGGGGTAAGTGTACTAGGACAGCAGGGGTTATCCTCTATCACTGACTCTGTCAGTTATAATCACACTAGGGTTTTGATGACTGTAATGATCAAGTTACGCTGTTCGTCTTCATGAGTTCATATTCACAGCCATTCTCCAGTAACTAGACAGTGTATGGTGTGACTGGGTGGGACACTGTGTTGCAAAGCTGCTGCAGTGCCTAGCAGAGGGAGAGTATCTACTCATAAATACAATTAAGCAATAAGGCATGACCAACAGTTATGTTAAATGGTCTGTTAATCACCCTGTAGGGGTTAATGTTGAATGAGGCATAGCTTTATGCCATATGTCACTAGACAGTAATAAACTGACCATTAACATAATACCTGGGAGTGGCTTATTGCTATCATAATAAAAACTGTTTTTAAACAACATTAAACCATGTTCATCATATGGTTAGGCTCTCACATGTATGTTAATAAAACTAAACATAAGGCTGTTACAATGTTTACAGTCAATTAGAAAGCTGCATTTCTCAAACCCTTGTTATAATCAGAGATATTATACCTCTACAATCCTTGGTTTTGCTGAACTCTATTGCTCAGGTGGCCCACCACAAGTGGTGTGGTCTGCGCGGGCATCGGTAGGTAAGGCCATGCACCTAAGTGTGGTACGCTGTGTGCAGCTGCAATCAGGGAAGTGTACGCTTGGTGTACATGGCCTCAGTTTTGCTGTTGATCTCCACTGAGCATGCAGTACCTGGTCAGGTGGGTGGGATGTCTCGAGTACATTTAGACAATTGTTTGTTATTTCTGTCACCTGCTGCTGGATGTCTGTCATTGGTTGTGTTGACTTGGTCCTCCCCATACTTGAATATGTGTGTGTGTCTGTGTGTGTGTGGTGCTGGGGAGGAGTGATTGGAGTTAGGTTTTCAACCCTAACAGCAAATTCTCACTTTTGTCGCTGTGGAACAACCTTAACTAATGCATTAAATGGAGTTTTTTGCCTCTAATTTCCCTTCTTTTTGAGAATGATAATGAGAAATAGTGAATGTAATGCGGTGGCAGGAGCGTGGGGCCCAAAGGACCCCACGCTCCCACCACATGATGTCTTGTGGCATAGTAACAGGAGCAGAAACGCAAACAGAAATGCTAACAGTGGCACACATGGTAACACAAGCATGAATGAGAACAGAAAGGGTAACGCACACGGTGGCGTAGATGGGAACGGTGTGCCACGTGACGTCTTGTCACATAGTAACATGGTGCCTGTAAATGGAAATGTCAATGGGCATGGTGACGCAAAGTGAAACAGAAAAGAGAAACAGTACGGTACACACAAATGGCAAAAAGTAACAGAAACGCAAGTAAATGAAAACGCAAAGGATGATGCACGTGGTGGCATTGGGGTGTGCATTGGGATCATCAGCCCTAACTCTCTCCCCATGACATGTGTAAAGCAGCAGAAGTATAGGAGAATGGGTGAGAGTTAGGACCACGATCCCAATGCACACCCGGCTGCCGGGTTGGGGTGGATGGGGTGCAAGGGGTTTTTCAACCCTAACAGCAAATTTCCTCACTTTTGTCGCTGTGGAACAACCCTAAATAATGCATTAAATGGAGTTTTTTGCCTCTAATTTCCCTTCTTTTTGAGAATGATAATGAGAAATAGTGAATGTAATGCAGCGGCGGGAGCTCGGGGCCCACCACATGATGTGTTGTGGCATACTAACAGGGACAGCAACACAAACAGAAATGCTAACAGTGGTGCACATGGTAACACAAGCACGAATGAGAACAGAAAGGGTAACGCATAGTGGCGTAGACGGGAATGGTCTGCCACGCGATGTGTTGTCACATGCAACATGGTGCCTGCAAACAGAAATGTCAATGGCATGGTGATGTAAGTGAAACAGTAAGATAAACAGTACTGTGACAGAAATGGCAAAAAATAACAGAAACGCAGCGCAAATGAAAACGCAAGGATAACGCATATGGTGGCGTTAGACGCCAATGGTAAGTGAAACGGTGACGGATCCGTAAGCTAAAAGGGCAACAGTAACAGTAATGTTTAATGCAGTCTGGTTTTCCCAAAACCTGCATTGAGAAAGACAGTAGTACAAATAATGTATGCAAAATAATGAGTATCGACGAGGAAAATGAGATCTTGAATACTAAATACATTATATCTCAGGAACCGTCGACGATGAAAAATAATTTAAAAGTCATATTATTTACAACTGTCCTGGCTAATTTGAATCTAGCCTCAGGGGGCTAAGAAATTTTCCGATTTAAAAGTCTGTATCTCGCACCGCTTCCGAGATACGGGCTCCTGAAAGGCGCGTGACGCGTGAATGTTATCCTATGGGAAAAAAGAAAAGTTCAGAGCACCATAATTTGCCTCCTGTAATGTTTTTTTCACCAAACTACTGAAATACTGAAAGCACATCTCAGGGCTGTTGGCTGTCTTCCTCCAAATTTCAGGAAAAAGACCAAACTGTTATTTTGAGCAGGGCTCAAATGATTTCTGTTAAGTGTCGAATGCCGTAATGTTATCCTATGGGAAAAACCGTCAATTTTGAGTGCTGTAACTTTGCCGCATGTGATATTTTTTCACCAAACTACTGAAAGGCACATCTGTGTACTGTTGGCTGTCTTCCTCCAAATTTCGGAAAATAGACCAAACCGTTATTTTGCAGCAGGGTGCCAAAGGATTCCTGTAATGCTTGAGGCACCTAATGTTATCCTATGGGAGAAAACTGTCAACTTTGAGTGCCATAACTTTGCCACTGTGTAATATTTTTCAATGCAACACTGAAAGGCACATCTGTGAGATGTCGGCTGCGTCCCTCCAAATTTCAACCCAAAACTCCCAACGGTTATTTTGCAGTGCAGTGCCAAAGAATTGGCTTCCATGGACTGGAAATTATCGTCGCACTTGCTCAAAGCCGCAAAAGTTCTACACCTCGCGAGCACCCAGTACTCAGCACTTTTTATAGAATTTGAAAACATATTTCGCAGTTACATTAAAGATATGGTAGCAACCCCAGGGCCCGAATACAATACAAAAGAACGCTGTTGTTGATGTTCAATCGAAAACAAAACGCTGGCTTGCGCGGTTGCAACAGGTTCATTTGGGTAAATGTGTTTGTTGCACTGTCGAACTTTTGTTATTTTTTCCATTGACTTCATAATGGAAATGTTATCAACTTTTTCATCAAATTCGAAAATATCGGATCTCGCACATCCCCGAAGATTTCGGCCAGTCACGAAACCGCACAACCTGCATGTATCAAGCATAGAATTCCAGAAAAGCATAATCGCTATACATCATCACGCTTAATAACTCCATAACCGGATATCCGATTCACTAGTCTTGGCAGATCCTGATGGCCGTTGGATCTTGATATTCCTTACCAGGCAAATCCATCAAACAGTTGCAAAGTTATTATGTGTAATTTGGTTTGATGGAAATGGTTTCGAACCCCAACTATGGTAGCACGGTAGTGCTACCATAATTATGGTAGCACGGTAGTGCTATCATAGTTAGGGTTGAGGAGCCATTTACATGTTAAACCCAAAATGTTCTACCTTAATAACTTTGCAACCATTCAATGGATTTGCCTGAAATTTGGAATACGGAATCAAGACCCATATGTCTTGGGATCTGCCAAGTTTCGTACTGGTCAGATATATGGCTGCAGAGTTATTAAGCATGATCTGCGCATGCGTTTAAACTTTTTTTGGAATTCTATGGTCGCACCTACAGGTCACACGGTTTGTGCGACTGGTCCGAAATCTTCAGGGAACATGCGGCCGGGATCCCCAATGTGTCTTTCGAAGATTTTGTGAAAAAATATTAAATGGTTCAAAAGTTATTCAAAAAACAAGTTCCCATTATAAGTCAATGGGAAAAGTGAACAAAAAGTTTGACAGTGTCGCAAATGCAGTTTTTACTTTCGCAAATGGCCGTTTTACTGTCGCAAATCTGCCATTTTGTTTTCAGTTGGTGATCAGAAAAATGGTTGGCATTTAAATTTGGGATCCTCTAGCAACCTAATCCTTTTGTATTCACCTAGTCCCTGAGGATGCTAGCCATGTCTTTATTTTGGGGTAAAACACCCCAGAAATATGTTTTTCAGATTTCTGGAAAAAGAACTTTTGCAAAGTAGTGTCGCTATCATGAAAGTGTCTCAAATTTTTGTGAAAGCTTTCTTAAATTGCGACAGTACTTTTCTAGGCTGTGGGAAAATGACAGTAATTCTTTGGCACCCAGCTGCAAAGGAACGGTTTGGAGTTTTGGGCTGAAATTTGGAGAGAACGCAGTTGACATCTCACAGATGTGCCTTTCAGTGTTTTGTTGAAAAAATATTACACAGTGGCAAAGTTACAGTACTCCAGAGTTGACACCTTTTCCCATAGGAAAACATTATGGCGTACGACGCATTGCAGCAATCGTTTGGTGCCCTGCTGCAAAATAACGGTTTGGTCTTTTGGGCTGAAATTTGCAGGGAACACAGCCAACATCCCACAGATGTGCCTTTCAGTGGTTTGATGAAAATAATGTTACAGGGAGGCAAAGTTATGACACTCCGAACTTCTGTTTTTTCCCCATAGGATAACATTACGGCGTTCGCCACGCCTTTCAGGGCCTGTATCTCGGAAATGGTGTGAGATACAGACTTTTCGTTGAAAAAATGCTTAGCCCCCTAACAGGGCCTAAGTACAAAACTAGCCAGGAAAGTGATAATTCATATGACTTTTAATTTTTTTTTCTATGTCGTATGGTTCCTGAGATATAAGCAATTTACTATTCCAAGTCCTCATTTTTCTGTTCGAGTTATTATTTTGCATACATTCTTTGTACTTACTGTCTTTCTTCTATACAGCTTTTGGGGAAAATCGGCCTGTCTTTCATCACTGTTACCATTACGTTTCCGCTTGCGGTTCTGTACCCGTTTCACTTACCGTTCACGTTTACGCCACCATGTGCGTTACCCTTTGCGTTTTCATTTGCGGTTGCGTTTGCGTTGTTTTTAACATTTCTGTCTACAGTACTGTTTCTCTTTCTGTTTCGCTTTGCGTCACCATGCGCATTACGATTTGCGTTTGCGGGCACAATGTTACTATGTGACAAGACATCACATGGCTGCCGCCGCATTTCATTCACTATTTCTCATTCTCATTCTCAAAAAGAAGGGAAATTAGAGGCAAAACCCTCTGTTTAATGCTTCAGTTAGGGTTGTTCCACAGCAACAAAAGTGAGGAAATTCGATGTTAGGGTTGAAACCCCCTTTTGCACCCCTCCAGCCCACCCCCCAACTGGAATCAGGGTGCACATTGGGGTCATCAGTCCTAACTCTCACCCCATTCTCCTATTCCTCAACTTCTTTCCACATGTGATGGGGTGAGAGTTAAGGCCGACGACCCCAATGCGCACCCCGATTCCAGTTGGGGGGGTGGGCTGGAGGGGTGCAAAGGGGGTTTCAACTGTAACATTGAATTTCCTCGCTTTTGTCACTGTGGAGCAACCCTAACTGATGCATTAAATGAAGTTTTTTGCCTCTAATCTTTATATATATATAGTAATTGCAAAAAACCTTCATAAATGCATCAATTAGGGTTGATAGCACAGCGACAAGAGTATGGAAATATGATGTTAGGGTTACCCCCTATCATCCCCACCACCCCACCTTCCACACACCAACATTCATTGGGGTGTGCCTTGGGGAAATTAGGCCCAACTCTCACCCCATTCTGTGTGTAAACAAGCTGACATGCTGCAGCATAGGAGAATGGGGTGAGAGTTAGACCTGATGACCCTATGGCACACCCCGGCATCTGTTGGTGTGTGGAGGATGGGGAAGTGGGGTGGTAACCATAACATCACATTTCCATACTTTTTTCACTGTGCTATCAACCTAAACTTATGCATTAAAGTTTTTTGCAATGAATTTCCCTTCTTTTTGAGAAAGTGTAATGTAACTGGTAAATGGTATGTGTTTGTGGGACCTCGGGCCCTCCGAGCCCTGCGCTCCCTACACATTGTCCATTTTTGGCATAATAATATGTATATGTGGGTGCATGGGCCCTCTGGGCCCTGCACTTCCACTTCTACATACTGTAAGTATAGAGCCATACAGCAGCCCCATAGTACTGAAAAGGAACCCTCATAACACTTATTTGGCAATATCTCATTAACCATAGCAACTATGAACAAAATTCCACAGCAGTTGTAATCATGACTTTGAAACCTCCATGCCAGCATAGTCCACCTGAGGGTATCGAAAAATCCATATCTAGAATTGTTTTCGAGATACGGGTATCATAAGGCTCCACAGACACCGCAATGTTAGCCTATGGGAAATTTCTCAACTTTGGAGTGCTGTAACTATGGGCCCATTGAATGTTTTGGGACCAAACCACCTAAAGGCATATGGGACCAGGACTTGCCACCCTGAAAATTTCAGCCCAAAAGCCACAAGTGTTTTGATGCAGTGGTGTGGCAAAGAATTGTTGTTTTTGGGTGCAGTAGTGTCACAAATTGTGACACTTTCACAAAAATTTGTGTCAGAATGGGCACGACACTTTCATGATTTGCAGAAGTGTTGCATCCATTGTCGCAGTTTGTGACACTACGGGGGGCTGATTGCTGAAAAGGCATTTCTGGGGGAAGTTTCCCCAAAATAAAGATACTGCTGTGATCCTCAGGACCTAACTAGGTAAACACAACTGTCAGTATTTACCTAGAGGTTCCTACATTTAAATACCAGGCATTTTTCTCTCTCACTAACTGAAAACAAGATGGCCACCGCATGACAGTAAAAGGGCCATTTGCGACAGTAAAATGTACTGGCAGCAGCTTTTGAGAGGCACATATATTTTTTTCCCATTGACTATCATGAGACAATTAAAAACTGAATAACGTTTGAACAGATTAATATTTTTTCACCAAATCATCAAAAGGCACATCAGTGACCGAGACTGCATCTTCCATGAATATATCAGACCAGACAGACAAATTGTGTGGACTGTAGCCATGAGCAAAGAAACACACAAAAACCCAATTTTTGCATGTTTTTTGTGCTCTGCAACTCCGCAACTGCTCTTCCAACCATAACACAATGTGCCAAGTCAAAATTTCTATGGTGCCCCACTGCACATGCAAAATGTCAGGCAAATCCATCATAGGGTGTCAAGGTTATTAAAGTGTAAAATCTGGGGTTTAACATAGACGTGGCCAATCAAGCCTGCACTACCGTGAACTAATATATATTATAGTGGCATGATAGTGCCACTATAGTTAGGGTTGAGTACCCCATTTAATGTTAAAGCGTGAAATTTTGCACCTCAATAACTTTGCCACCGTATGACAGATTTGCCTGAAATTTGTCAGGCACTGAGTGGTAGCATTGATCTGCCAAGTTTCGTACCAGTCGGATATATGGTTGCGGAGTTATTAAGCGACATTCTGTAGCGCATTTACACTTTTTTGTGCATTCTTTGCTCTTGCCTATAGGCTGCACAGTTTGTGCAACTGGTCTGAAAACTTCAGGGAACGTGCAGCCAGGGTCCCCGATATGCCTTTTGAAGATTTCATGACAAAATATTGAACGGTTCAAAAGTTATTCAAAGACTAGTTTCCCATTATAGTCAATGGGAAAAGTTAAAATATTCAACATTGTCACAAATGCAGTTTTTAGTGTTACAAATGACCTCTGTAGTGTCATGAATCAGCCATTTTTTTTTCAGTTACTGGTCACAGAAATGCTTGCCATTTAAATTTGGGACCCTCTAGGGACACAATTATTTTTGTGTTTACCTAGTCAAGACCTGAGGATGCTAGCCATGTCTTTTTTGGGGGGTTAAACTCGCCAGAAATATGTTTTAAAATTTTTTGGGAAAAGTAGTGTCACAAAGTAGTGTTGCACTTGTGACACTTTCATGAATTTTTTGTGAAACTGTCATGTTTTGCGACACTACTTTGTGACACTATGGCCAAAGTAACAGGAATTCTTTGCCACCCTGCTGCAAAACACTGGTTTGGTCTTTTGGGCTGAAATTTGGAGGGAAGAAAGCCAATATCCCACAGATGTGCCCTTTCATGGTTTGGTAACAAAATATTGCAAGGATGCAAAGTTATGGTACTTCAAAGTTGAAAATGTTTCCCATAGACTAACATTGCAGCGTCTGCCATGCCTTTCAGGGCCAGTATCTCGAAAACGCTTCGAGATATGGACTTTTGGTCAGAAAAATGCTTAGCTCCCCACTAGGGAGCTAAGTACAAAACTAGCCCTGAAAGTCATAAATAATATGAAATTTTAATTGTTTTTCTATGTTGTATGGTTTCTGAGATATAAGCAATTTAGTATTCCAAGTGCTCATTTTGTGGTCCGAGGCCCATTATTATGCATACATTCTTTGTATTCACTGTGTTTCTCTATGTAGCTGTTGGGGAAAATGAGGGTGTGCGCTTCTGTTACTGTTACACTTAACGTTTCCACTTGTGTTTCCGTCCCCATTTGCGTTAGCGTTCCCATGTACACCACCGTGTGCGTTACCCTTTGTGTTTTAGTTTGCACTTGCATTTGTGTTACTGTTACCATTTGCGTTTCCACTACTGTTTGTGTTTGCATTTCCATTTGCAACACCGTGCGCATTTTCGTTTGTGTTTGCAGCCACCCTTCAGTTTGCGTTTGCATTTGTCTTTCATTTGGCATCATCGTTGCTGTTACCTTTACCATTTGCAGTTCCAATTGCGTTACTGTGACCGTGCACGTTACGGTTTGCATTTCCATATGCTCTTGCGTTTCTGTTTCCATTTCTCTTTCCTTTGGCATTATTGTTGCTGTTACTGTTACCATTTGCATTTCCAATTGCATTACCATGACTGTGCGCGTTACGGTTTGCATGTCCATATGTGCTTGCGTTTGCATTTCTATTTGTTTGCTTTGGCATTATTGTTGCTGTTACCGTTACCATTTGCATTTGAAATTATAGTACCATGGCTGTGCACGTTATGATTTGCGTTTCCGTACGTGCTTGCATTTGTGTTTCCATTTCTGTTTACTTTGGCGTTATTGTTGCTGTTACTGTTACCATTTGCATTTTCAATTGTGGTACCATGACCATGTGCATTACCAGTTGCATTTCTGTATGTGCTTGCATTTGCATCTCTGTTTCTGTTACTGTTAGCTTTGGCGTCACTTTGCGCTTGCATTTCTGTTACTGTTTGCGTTACCATTTACGTTTGCATCACCATGTGTGTTACCATTTGCGCTTGCATTTGCTTTGCACTTACTGTTACTATGTGACCAAAAATCACATGGTGGGAGCACGGGGCCTGAAGGGCCCCCGCTCCCACCACCACATTCCATTCACTATTTATAGTCCTCATTCTCAAAAAGAAGGGAAATTCATGGCAAAAAAATCCATTTAAAGCATCAGTTAGGGTTTTTCCACATTGACAAAAGTGAGTAAATTCAATGTTAGGGTTGAACCCCCCCCTTGCACCTCTCACCCTGCCCTCCCAACTGGGATCTGGGTGTGCATTGGGGTCGTCGGTCCTAACTCTCACCCCATTGTGCTATACTTCACCACCTTGGCTTGTTTACATATGGGATGGGGTGAGACGTAGGACTGATGACCCCAACGCACACCCTGATGCTGGTTGAGGGGGTGGGGTGGGGGTGCAAGTGGGGGTTTCAACCCTAACATCAAATTTCCTCACTTTTGTCACTGTGGAACAACCCTAACTGATGCATTAAACTGAGTTTTTTGCCATGAATATATATATGTGTGTGTGTATATATAGATAGATAGATAGATAGATAGATAGATAGATAGATAGATAGATATTATGGTAGCATTGTAGTGCTAACATAGTTAGGGTTGAGTATCCCATTTAAGGTTAAATGGTGAAACTTTGTACCTTAATAACTTTGCCACTGTTCAATGGATTTGCCTGAAATTTGGCAGGCACAGGGCACAACCATAGATCTTGGGATTTTCCAATTTATGTATCAGTCAGATATATGGCTGCGGAGTTATTAAGCAACATCCATGCACGCAATTACGGTTTATTGTGCATTCTTTGCTCGCACCTACAGATTGCACAGTTTGCGTGACCAGTCCCAAATCTTCAGGGAACATGCAGTCATGGTCTCTGGTGTGCCTTTTGAAGATTGCATGAAAAAATATTGAACGGTTCAAAATTTATTCAAAAAACAATTTTCCCATTATAGTCAATGGGAAAAGTTAAAAAGTTCTACAGTGTCTCAAATGCAGTTTTTAGTGTTGCAAATGACCCCTGTAGTGTCGTGAGTCAGACATTTCTTTTTCAGTTAGTGGTAACAGAAATGCTTGGCATTTAAATTTGGGACCCTCTAGGGACACAATTAGTTTTGTGTTCACCTAGTTGGACCCTGAGGATGCTAGCCATGTCTTTTTGGGGGGGGTTAAACACCCCAGAAATATGTTTTTGAAATTTTTGGAAAAACTAGTGTCACAAAGTAGTGTCGCACTCATGACACTTTCATGATTTCATTTGTGAAAGTGTTGTGATTTGTGACACTATTTTGCAATACTATGCCCAAAATAACAGGAATTCTTTGCCACCCTGCTACAAAACAATGGTTTGGTCTTTTGGGCTACAATTTGGAGGGAAGAAATCCAACATCCCACAGATGTGCCTTTTGGTGGGTTGGTGACAAAATATTGCAAGGATGCAAAGTTATGGTACTCCAAAGTTGACAATTTTTCTCATAGACTAATATTGTGGCATTCGCCATTCCTTTCGGGGCCTGTATCTTGGCGCTTCAAGATCACGGACTTTCATCTGAAAATGCTTAGCTCCACTAGGGGAGCTAGGTACAAAATAGCCAGGAAAGTAATAATTCATATAAAATTTTTTTTTTTTTCCTACGTATACAGTTCCTGAGATATAAGCAATTTAGTATTTCAACTCCTCTTTTGTGCTCCAAGCCTGTTATTATGCATACATTCTTTGTACTCACTGTGTTTCTCTATGCAACTGTTGGGAGAACCAGAATTGTCGCTCAGTGCTGTTACACATAGTGTTTCCACTTGTGGTTCCATACCCATTTGCGTTAGTGTTCCCATGTACGCCACTGTGTGCATTATCCTTTGCGTTTCTGTTTGAGCTTGCATTTGCGTTACTCTTACCATTTGTGTCTACAGTACTGTTTCTGTTTGTGTTTCACTTTGCATCACTGTGCACATTACCATTTGCATTTGCAGCCGCCCTTCCATTTTGCGTTTGCATTTGTCTTTCGTTTTGCGTCATCATTGTTGTTACCATTACCATTTGCATTTCCAATTGCGTTCCATGCATGTTACAGTGTGCATTTTCATACACGCTTGCATTTGCATTTCTGTTTCCTTTGGCACTATCATTGCTGTTACCATTACCATTTGCGTTTCATTTGCAGTACCATGACTGTGCGCGTTACAGTTTGCATTTCCATATGTGCTTATGTTTGCGTTTCTGTTTCTGTTTCCTTTGGCGTTATTGTTGCTGTTACCATTACCATTAGCACTTACAATTGCGGTACCGTGACCATGCGCCTTATGGTTTGCATTTCCGTATACACTTGCGTTTCCATTTCTGTTTCCTTTGGCATTATTGTTGCTGTTACCATTACCATTTGCATTTACAATTGCAGTACCATGACGGTGCGCGTAACGGTTTGCATTTTGGTACACGCTTGCATTTGTGTTTCCATTTCTGTTTACTTTGGCGTTATTTTAGCTGTTACCGTTAACATTTGCATTTCCAGTTGTGGTACCATAACCATGCATGTTATGGTTTGCGTTTCCATAAGCGCTTGCATTTGCCTTTCCATTTCTGTTTCCTTTGGCATTACTTTTGCTGTTACTGTTACCATTTGCATTTGCAATTGTGATACCATGACCATGCACGTTACGCTTTGCGTTTCCGAACATGCTTACATTTGTCTTTCCATTTCTGTTCCCTTTGGCATTATTGTTGCTGTAACAGTTAACATTTGCATTTACAATAGCGGTACCATGACTGTGCACATTACCAGTTGCATTTCTGTATGCGCTTGCATCTCCGTTTGCTTCACTGTTCTCTTTGGCATCACTTTGCGCTTGTGTTTATATTAACGCTTGCATTACCATTTACGTTTGCGTCACCATGTGCATAACCATTAGTGCTTGCATTTGCATTGCAGTTACTTTTACTATGTCACAAGACAGCACGTGGTGGGGCCCCACGCTCCCACCACCACATTCTAGTCACTATTTATAGTCCTCATTCTCAAAAAGAAGGGAAATTCATGGCAAAAAACTCTGTTTTATGCATCAGTTAGGGTTGTTGCACAGAGACAAAAGAGAGGAAATTCTGTGTTAGGGTTGAAAGCCCCCCTTGCATCGCCCAGCCTGACTCCCCAACCAGCATCGGGGTGTGTGTTGGGGTCATTGGTCCTAACTATCACTCCATTCTTCTATACCTCAGCTTGTTTACATGATGTGATGGGGTGAGAGTTAGTTTCAATGACCCAACACACACCCCTGTCAGTTGGGGGTGGCTGGGGGTACAAGGGGGCTTTCAACCCTAACACCAAATTTTCTCGCTTTGTCGCTGTGGAACAACACTAACTGATGCATTAACAGCCGCTTTTTGCCATGAATATATATATATGTTGCAAAAATCTTATTAATGTTAGGCTCAAAGGCAATTAGATTTGGGAAATGATAGCATTAGGTTTCTAACACCTCACCACAGTTCAGGCAGGAGAGCAGGTGGAGCTTTGCCTTGGGCTTCTCATACCTAATTCTCACCTCATTCCATCTGTAAATAAGATCAGATGTGTAGGCTTTATGAGAATGGGGTAAGCGCTAGGCTTGAGAAGACCAAGGCACACCCCACACTTGCTCTCCTGCCTGGTTTCTGAGGGTGGGGTGTTAGGGAAACCCTAATGCCTCATTTCCCAACCCTTGATACTTTGACCTTAACTGGAATATTAATGAAGTATTTTGTAATGTATTTCCTTACTTTTTGAGATAGTATAATAGTATCTTTATTTTCCTGTTGGAGTGCAGGGTTCTTCAGACCCTGAGCTCTCATCCCTCCATAGATGCAAATATGTATGTATGTAGCTGTGAAAGCTCAGGGCTGTCTAGGCCCTGTGCTTCCCTTTATAGGACAACAATGACCAAATTGTCAGCATAGCCACCTTATTACCCCACCTCATTACCCGGTACAGAAAGTTTTCAAATCCTGGACAAAACTTAATTCTGCACAACTGAAACGCCATTCTGTGCCACAAGTGCAAAAACACATTTTGGCCAGGATTTGAAAAATGACAGGCTGTGACATACAGTACATGAGGTGGGGGTAATAAAAAGACTATGTTGAAAATTCTGGGTCAAAATATTTAACATTTCCAAATTACAAGTGGGCAAAGAAAAATTACAATGAATGGTAATGACTTTGTCATTTTTCTTATTTTGACCCTAAATTTTCAACACAATCTTCATATAACCCCACCTCATAAACCCCATAGGTGAAAATTTTCAAATCTATGTCAAAACACCATTTCATGTCACAGGTGCGAAACCACATTTTGGACAGGATGTGAAAAATGTCATCTATACTGTTCATGAGGTGGTGTGAAGAAATGGCTATGTTGAAAATTTGGACTCAAAATATTAAACATTACCAAAGTTATGCATGTGCGTAGAAACATTTTAATGAACGCTCATAACTTGGTCAGTTTTAGGAATTGTTTTACCAAATTTTCAACATGGCCTTTTTGGGACACCACCTCATGAACAATGGCACTGTCATTTTGTTACTCAGGTCCAAAAGGTGATTTTACACAGTGACCGCAAAGTCACCTTCTGGGCCTGATTAACGAAATGACAGTGTTAGTGTTCATGAAGTGGTGTACCAAAAAGGGGGTCTACAATGCTGGTTCAACAAAAAGTTTGTTGACTGACATTACAGTGATGGATTTATGTCGACTGCAAATTGCAGTCGACATAAATCCATCAGGTAAACTGTCTGTTTTTGTGGGGCATCTTCAACTTCTGAGTTGGAGTTGATTTGAGAAGGGGGTGCAGGACTGGGGGAAAGATGACAGGGTCCCACACAGACTTTACAGTGATCTGTTGATGTAGTCAGCATCAACATGATTGCTGTAAAAGTTTCACTGTGGCATCAGCATATGCCAAAATGGCCATTCTGAAAATTTGGTGAAAAGATTCCTAAAAATGGCAAAGTTATGAACATAGTTTCAAAACTCATTGAACTACATTAAACAGCACTTACCTTGATCCCTCAACTCATGGTTCAGCTCTGAAGAGTGCAGATGTGTCCTTGTCCACAGAAGATGACAGCTTATGATCTCTAGTGGTAAGTACAGAGGAAGGTGGGGTGGTGGGTTCTCAGTGGGAGGATCGGGATGGGGGAAGGGGATGGCTGGGACAATGAGGTGCCATTTTCTTTTTTTCAGGTTTAAAACAAAATACAGTCATTGGGGGCCTGTTTTCTTTTTACAAGGTTGCTCAATAAACATTTTGGGACACTGGAGTTGGCTCCCCACTCTCCCACACTGCCTGGGTAGTGCTAAATGCCATCACTGAGTTTAGGGACCCCAATGTCAACTAATTATAAAAACAAGGGGCTGGGGGATGGCATCTGACACCGGGTATGGGCATCCCAGTGTCAGATTTTATAAATATACATAAACAGAGACTAGGGGATGGTGATCAGAGGGTGGGGGCGCCACTAGACACCAGGGAATATAGACAGTGATTGGGGAGTGAGTGGTGCCACTAGATACCATGGAAAATGGGGACTAAAAACAAACACTGCAGCCAACAGCAGGAGTTAAGCTGTGGCTGCAGAACTAAATAGAATCTGTTGTTCTAATACAGAGAATGCAGTGGAAGGCTGCTCTCACAAAGCTGGGCACCTGGGAATTTGGGTACCCAGAAAAAGTATTTCTGGCCCTAATTGTTAAAAACAAATACCAGAATCTAGCTAAACAGGTCCCATTTACCTACAGTATGTTCTGGTGTTTGTTGTTTTTAAAATGACAAAATTTTCTTGTATTTTCCATGTTTTTTACTTGGTGGAAGAAAAAAAGCAAGATGGCGGTTCATGAAAAAGGATTTTATTCTCAAGAAAATGGAATAGGTCTCACGAGAAAGAATCCTTTTTCAGGAGGTCAATCCTTGGTCAAACTTTATCCCTCTAATTTGGACAGGAGAATTCCCATTGAAAACAATGGGAACTTAAAAATGTTATAACTTTGTAACAGATTAATATTTTTTCATCAAACAAAGCATGGCAGTTCTGTTACCCAAGCTGATTCTACCATAAAAATCACATCAAAATTCTCCACCATCTGGATGCAAGGCAGTGAGGAAAAAACTGCAAAAAATGGTGACTTTCAAGGTTTTAGCACTATCCAGATCTCAGAATCCTTATATCCACCCAGAAAGAAACTTGCCACATCAAGAGATCTACCCTACAGGACAGTGTATAGCAGATTTGTGCAAATCCATTGATTGGTTGCAAAGTAATTAAAGTATAAAAATTTTAGATTTAACATTAAGCAGGCTACTCAACCCTAACTATAGGTGCACAACCGTGCTCCTATAATATGCACACACACAGACACACACATACACACACAGTGGATTCCTGACGTATGCACATGCCCGAGACAAGCTGAATTTGTGCATACAACTGGAATGTGCATACAGCCAGAAAGCCATAGAAATGAATGGGTGCATGTTGAAATCAATGAGGGCCCATTTACAAATATAACTGACATGCACATTAATACACCTAAGCCATCTTAAATGCTGTTAAATGTTATTTTAAGCAACATGAGAAGTGACAGCACATAATTATTTTTGCTAAACTGAACACTCACTGATGCTGATCCATTTCCACTGCATCAAGCGAGAGTAAATGTGGCTTTCAGTGAGTAGCATGAATTTTGAAGTCAGACCCTTTGCCATCAGTCCATCACTCTCTGTGAGTTAAAAAGAACTGAAAACTAACAGCAATCACTAACACTGTGTTGCAGGGGGGGAAGATTTAACTGGGCTCTTGTATTTGTCAGGTGATTAATGGATTAGCTACGGGAGACAACCTAGTGGCTTCAAGGAAATGACAACTGAATTCAACTGTCAAAGAAGTGACAAAGTCCTTCTAGGGACCTGCTGGGGAGCATGTCAAGTTGAAACAAATATGCATATAACTGAAAAACTGTGTGCATACAAATGAAATAATTAAGATTGCTGGAATAAGGTAAGAATTAGGACTTCAGTTTTATATATATATCTATATCTACAGTATATATATATATATATATATGTGTGTATATATATATATATATATATATATATATATATATATATATATATATATATATATATATATATATATATATATATGTATATATATATATATATATATATTATATATGTAGTACTATATATATATATATATATATATATATATATATATATATATATATATATATATATATATATTTATATATATATATATATATATATATATATATATATATATATATATTGCAAAGAAACTCTGTTAATGCATCAGTTAGGGTTTCTATTACAGTGACAAAAACTGGAAATTCAGTGTTAGGGTTTCTAACACTACCACCCCACCCCCACCTTCCACACAGCAATAGGTGTCAGGGTGTGCCTTGGGGTCGTCGGGCCTAACTTTCACACCATTCCATGTGTAAAAAAGCTGAGATGTTGCAGTATAGGAGAATGGGGTGAGAGTTAGTTCCAAAGACCCCAAGGCACACCCCGATGCCTGTTGTTGCGTGGAGGGTGGGGGGGTTGTAGGGTTGGTAAACTTAACACTGAATTTTCAGTCTTTTGTCACTGTAATAGAAACCCTACCTGATACATTAACAGAGCTTTTTGAAATGAATTTCCCTTCTTTTTGAGATAGTACAGTATAATAGTATCCTTATTTAACTGTGGAAGCACAGGGTCCTTTGGACCCTGCACTCCAACTCCTCCATAGATGTGCATATGTATGTAAATGTGGAAGTGAATGGCCCTCTGGTCACTGCACTTACATGTGTCAAACAGCAGTGACCCAGTTTCTAACATAGCCATATTATTACCCCACCTCTTGTACCCTGGTACAGAGAAATTATGAAATGCAAGTCAAAATGTAATTATGCGCAGCTTCAACACCATTCTGCATCACAGTTGCAAAAACATATTTTGGGCAGGATATAAAAATGACAGCTGTACTGTTCATGAGGTGGTGTGAGAAAATGGCTATTTTGAACATTTGTCTGCAAAATATTGAAAAGTACCAAAGGTATGCGCATGCGTAGAATAAATTCAATGGACGCATGTAATTTGGGTATTTTCAGGAATTTTCTCATCAAATTTTCAACATGGCCTTCTAAGGATCCCACCTCATCAACACTGGTACTGTGATTTCATTAATGCATCCCAAAAGTTGATTTTGCACAGTGACCACACCATTGTAAGCCACTGGTGCAAAACACATTTTAGGCAGGATGTGAAAAATGACAGCTGTACTGTTCATGAGGAGGTGTGAAAAAAATGGCGTAATTGAAAATCTGAAGTGAAAATATAAAAAATTGGTGAAGTTGTGAGTGTGCATAGAAACTGCGCAATGAATGCTCATAACACGGCCATTTTTGGATTTTTTGCACCAAATTTTCAACAAGGCTTTTTAGGACCTCCCCTCATGAACACTGGCACTGTCATTTTGTTATTCAGTCCTGAAAAGTGATTCTGTGCAGCGACTGCAAAATCACCTTTATAGTGTTCATAAGGTAGGGTCCCAAAAAGCCCATGTTGAAAATTTGGTACAAACAATTTTAAAAATGACCAAAATATCAATGTAAGTTCAAAATGCTATAGACAGCCATTATACTGCACTTACCTTGATTATTCAGTTTGCAGTTTGGCTCTGAAGAGTGCAGATGTGTCCTGGTCCAAAGAAGATCGCTGCTGCTGACCTCTGGAGGTAAGTATGGGTTAAGGGGTGTACAGGGAGGTGGGTGCACAGAGGGAGGGAGGGGATGGGGAGGGGGATAGGGAGATGATGAGGTACCATTTCCTTTTTTACAGGGTGAAAAATAAAAATAAGACATTGGCTAACTGTTTTCTTTCTTGCAGGGATATAAAAAAATATTTAGGGACACTGAGGTGGGCTCCCAAGTAGAGGACTGTACTGGTGGTGTTCAGGGGGTATTACATAACTGGAGACACTGGGACTGGGCTCCCCAGTGTCCCACCTTGTTGGAGGGTGCTACTGCCAACACGGGGATTGGGCATTCCAATGTCAGCAATGTGGGACACAGTGGCATCTATTGCCGACACAGGGATTGGGCACCCTGATGTCAGCAGAAACATTTTTTTTTTCCAAAATAAATGTTCTAGGAGTTTCAGCTCACGACCTAGGATCCTTCTTCGTATCTCGCCATATGAAGTAGGATCCTAGGTTGTACTATGTGGATACGAGCTAGGATTTTAATTATTTAATAAAACACATTTTAATAATAATATCCTTTATTTTAGGGGCATATTTCATCATGGAAAGTGCAGAAGGAACCAAAGGAGTCCCAAAAAGCAAGCTACATGTGTTGGTTCCTCCCCAGAATATAGTTTTGGGAGTTTTCCAAATGTCATTGGGGGGCATAACTAAAAACAAGATGATGGCCATACAAAGTAGGAATTTCTCCATATGGAGCAGGATTCCTACTTTGTTTCATACAGCTATCTTGAAGTGCTTACTAAGCATGCTCAGAAACTTTTTTTTCAACTTTGTAAATTGTAATAATTTGAAAACTGCTTAATATTTTTTCTCCAGACTATCAAAAGGCACATCTGTGGGGTAGTCACTTTCTACCCTGAAACATTCACACCCAGAAACCAAACGCTCTGGGCAGTAGGCAAATTCAAAGAAAAATCCCAGCAAAGTCAATGAGCAAAAACATGTTTTTTTACCTCTCCATAACTCAGAGACTGCCATCTGACTGAAATGAAGCTTGCCAAAACAAGAGATCTACCCCACAGGAAGGAGCATACCCAATTACATGCAAATCCATTGAATGGTTGTAAAGTTATTAAAGTGCAACATTTTGAGTTTAAGATTGAACTGCCCACTCAACCTAACTATAGGTGTGACCGTGTCCCTAATATGTCTCTCTCTCTCTCTCTCTCTCTCTCTCTCTCTCTCTCTCTCTCTCTCTGTGTGTGTGTATATATATATATATATATATATATATATATATATATATATACACACACACAGTAGCATCCCCAGGATAAAACACACTTTAATGCACTCAACAGTATGTTGCAGCACACCTACTGAATAAAACAATGTAATTTCAATGGCAATTAGTCCCCTTTGTCATGCAGGAAACTGTGGCATTCACTTCATCCTGGCAGTGTCACATTTTCCTGAATGACAAAGGGGACTAATTACCATTGAAGTTACATTGCTTTATTCAGTAGGTCTTCTGCGACATTCTGCAGAGTGCTACAAAATGCTGCAGAATTGCATTTCATCCTGGGGGATGCCACTGTATATGTGTGTGTGTGTGTGTGTGTGTGTGTGTGTGTGTGTGTGTGTATATATATATTTATATATATACAGTAAAGCCCACCAGGATGAAGCCCAACTCTGCAGAACTCTGCAGTAAAGTTACTGCAGCAAACAATGCAATTTTAATGGGAGTTAATCCCTTTTGTCATACAGGAAACCTGTGACACTGTGTTTCATCCTGGTGGGCTTCACTGTATATATATATATATATATATATATATATATACATAGTGTATGGTAGAATGTTGTTATGGATAGAAATCCATAACTAGAATGGAGTTGCTATGCTGCAGTAGCTATGTCATCACAGCTTTTATGCTGCACTAGCTATGTCACTACTGCAGCATAACAACTTGGAATGCTGCCACCTAGTTGCTTTCCTCAATCCAGTAAAGCTGGAAGTTGCAGTTTTTTTTAAACTTGAACTTGCAGAAACATCTGTAGCACACTGTGTCAGTTAAAAAAAAGAAAATGCTAAAATTTATATTTTCTATTGTCTTCTCCAGCTGGTTTTGTTTGATTTTCTATGCTGTGACTGCCCATACACTATAAAAGATTATGTATGAGCAGTCATACACAAACAAGGAAATTCTTGTATCTTGAGGTTCCCTTGGTAACAGAGTACCTCTCGAGCTGCTCTGTCGAGGTCATCTGTTACCAAGGAAACCTCTCGATACAAGAATATCCTTGTTATGTATGACTGCTCATACATAATCCTCTCTCTCTCTCTCTCTCTCTCTATATATATATATATATATATATATATGTTTAGAGATAGATATATTTATGCAATGGGGTGGACATATATTCAGTGTGATAAATGCATTTATCTGAGTCACTGTATGTATAAATAAAGTTATACATACAGTGACCATTTATACACACAGTTACTATGTCACAAATCTCTTTAGAATTCATTTAGAATGTTTGGCCTCAGAAGCAGTACTAACCATATTCAAATGGGAATAACTTTAAAACGAAAAAAGATAGCATGGTACTAGGAGCATGAAAATTGTTCAGCACAAAATTATCTACAAAATGAGTGGTGTTTCATGTATAGATACCATATAGATTTTTTACAATTAGCAAAAAAGCATAAGAACATTTAATTTTTTGTTCACTTTTTTGACAAACAAATGTGAATAACTTTAAAACGAAAAATGATAGCATGGTACTGTGAGCATGAAAAATGTTCAGTGCAAAAATATCTACAAAATGTGTGGTGTTTCATTTATAGATACCTTTTAGTTTTTTTTTATAATTAGCAAAAAAACAGCATAAAATTCAATTTTCTTTTCCCTTTTTTAACAAACAAATGTGGATAACTTTAAAATGAAAAAGGTAGCATAGTACAGTGAGCATGACATTTGTTCAGCAAGAAGTTTTCTACAAAATGAGTTGTGTTTCATTAAATAGCAACCACTATGCTAGGCGGACATACTCTAGGAAAGTTAACCAAAACTCCAGAAATTATTTAAAATAAAGCTAGAAAGTCAAAACCAAATGTTCCTGCACTGATAGAAAGCATCCCTATTGCATAAATGAAATATACAATGGTGAGCTCTCAGATAAATGATTTATCTACACTTGTGCTGTTTGACCTCGGACACCTCACTCATGGCTTATGCCACTCGTGAGGTTACCCAAGGTCAAACAGCACTTGTGTAGATAAATCATTTATCTGACAGCTCACCATTGTATATCCCATCTCTCTCTCTCTCTTCTCTCTCTCTCTCTCTATATATATATATATATATATATGTATGTATATATATATGTGTGTGTGTGTGTGTGTGTATATATATATATATATATATTTATATTTATATTTATATTTATAAAATGGAGGAGCACATCCTCATCCAAATCCAGCGTTCTGATTGTATAAAACACATCACATGACCATGTGTATATCAGAGCGCGACCGCACACCTGCACTTTTACCCCCCAAAAAACAATTTTACCATTTTATATGACAGATAACCCACTCTAGGATGTGCGGTCATGCTTTGATATATGCACGCCTTGGGTGGTTGATGCACACCTAGGCGTGCATATATCAGAGCACAACTGCACACCCAAGAGTGGGTTATCTATTATATAGATATGAGCCCTGACTGAAGATATCATATTATCTTCACCAGGTCATCGATATCATGATATCTCACGAGTGGCGAGCCACGCAGGAGATATCATGATGTCATTGGCCTCGAGTGAAGATAAATATGATATCTTCAGTCAGGCCATGTCATATTCTGTTTATATAATGTATGTTTTGGGCTGCACTCAACAAAAGCTCCAGATGTCCACTTAATACAATCCCCTACATAGAGGTGATGGCTATTTCAACACAAAACTGCAGTATCTCTACCAACACAACAGATGCCATATGTTGTTGAAAAACTATATATGTGGTTGATCCTGCTACTTTAAAATTATTATTAAAAAAATTGTTTGGTATTAAGTTTATGTAGTCATGGCTACCCCCAACAACTCTCCATACCCCCCTGCTCCAAAACAGCAGATTGCTATATTATGAAAACAAACTGCTGTTGCCACTTAAGTATTTCTATGTAGCCTTATCTGGTTGATCCTGCCACCATCTTAAACAAATTAATTATTGAAAAACAAAGAGTTTATCTGGTTGATCGGCAGCTTCTTTTCTGAAAATACAGGCAGCATTCAGAAAAGGAAGCATTTTGTAAGTTTTATGTACAGGCTCCCTAATGAAAAATATCTTACAGTGCTTCACTTTTGAATCTGCTTCAGCGCTCAGTCACGCTTACATTTCAGGGCATACGCCGCCACGCTACATTACAGTTACAGGTGGATAAAAGAAAGTTGCAGAATCAACCAGATAAAGTTTGTTTTCAATAATTCATTTGTTAGAAGATGCAAACAGGATCACAGAGATGTTTGTGTTGTGGTGGGCAAGCTCATAAAGGGACACAGCAAAGACAGTTGGATGATGGAAAGTGAAACACTTTCACTTTCATTATGATGACATAGGAGTGTGAAGATATCAGTGATATCTTCACATGTAAGATATCATTGATATCTCCATGACCTGGCTGAGATATTACTTTTTATCCTGCTATTTATCCCAAAACATACATTGTATAAATATATATATATATATATATATATCTATATATATATATATATAATATAATACTGGCACAGTAGTGCCAGTATAGTTAGGGTCTAACAGTCACTTATATGTTAAACCCAAAAGTTTGCACTTTAATAACTTTGCAACTGTATGATGCGCTCAAAAGTTTTCATGCACTGTCAGGTAGCATAGATCTCTTGATGTAACAAGTTTCATTCCAGTCGGATGTGTGGTTGTGGAGATGCAGAGTGTCACAAAATGTGAAATTTACCATTTAGGTGCAAATCCTTTGCCGCACCACATCTCTGAAATGGCTAGGGGGTCTGCTCTGAAATTGTTAGGGTATATGGGGTGTGGGTTGCAGATGTGCCTTTTGAAGGTTTGGTGAAAAATGTTAATCCATTCAAAAGTTACACAAATTTGAAGTTTCCCATTATATCATATGGGAAAAATTATATGTGCTGTACGAAAGCAGTTTCTGCTTTCGCTAAAGTACTTTTTAATGCCACAAATGAGTTCTGTAGTGTTGTGCTGCCAGTATGTTGTTTTTGATTAGTGACAGGGAAAAAAGGCTGTAATTCAAAACATACTGCCCCTTGGTAAACATCAACAGCCATATTTACCTAATTGAGGCCCGAGGAACACGATTCTGGCAGTATTGTTTTTAACATAGTGGCCAAAAGGATGTTTTTTGCTTTTCGGCCATTGGTAGTGTCACAAATTTGCAGCACTATTTTTTGCAAAACTGCCTCAAATTGTGGCAATTTTTGCACAACTAATGGCACTGTTGCACAAAAACTGCAACAAATTTGTGGCACTTTTGGTGAAAACTGATGCAAATTTGTAGCACTACTTTAGTGACAAATAACCGTTGGCCCCTGTAAAAAAAAAAAAAAACTTTTCTGGCAATTCTTTGGGCCAAATAACTATAAAATCATGTTGAATGGCCCCTGTTTAGGTAAACACCTGTTGGTGTTTAACTAATAAAAGGAGGTTTTCTCCTTTTACTGCCTTCAAGGGGGCTGAGGCATGTTTTAATAATCAAATATGTTATAATAAGAAGAAATGTTTTGCCAGCATTGGGTGTCCAATTCCCATGTTGGCATTTATTCCCCCCCCCAGTGTTGTGGGACACTGGGAAGCCCACCCCCAGTGTCCCAAAATAAATAGTTTTTTCACTGTTGTTTTTCTGAGACTGGGTTGTCCACCTCCAGTGCCGGATGCCCCCTCCAAGCCCATTGTAACCTTTATGCTTGCTGACATCAGTGTGCCCAATCCACATATTCGGCATTGTGAAGACCACCCCAGCACTCTGGGACACTGGAGAGCCCACTCCCAGTGTCCTGAAATAAAGATTTTGATCCTGTACAAAAAAGACAACCATCCCTGACATCTTTTTTTAACCCTGTAAAAAAGAAAATGGTTCCTCATTGTCTCCCCTTCCCCATCCCGACCCTCCAACTGAGCAACCCACCACCCCCAACCACACCTTGCCTTATACTTACCACTAGAGATCATGTTCTGTGGACAGGGATATGTCTGCACTCTTCAAAGCTGAACCGCAAACTGAAGAATCAAGGTAACTGCCATTGTATTAGGATTACTAGGATTTATATGACATAAGGGGGCCATAAGGCCCATTATATGTGTCTCCCATATAAGTGGGATTATTACACCAACAAATTGTTATTATAATACGTACGATCTAAGTACTTTTTAAATACTTCAAGACTAGCACTATCAATTGTGTCCTGCGAAAGTTTATTCCATGCAAGTGATGTTCTAACTGTAAAAAAGTAATCCCTTTTAAGTGTTTTGGTCTTTTCAACCAATATTTTCTGATTATGGGAACGGAGATCGCACCTTGTATTACTATAGTGCATATTGAATTCCTGTAAACCATCCTCACCATGTATTATTTTATATAACAACAAAAGGTCTCCTCTTTGCCTTCTTTCCTCCAATGTGTGCAGACCAGTCTCCTGCAGTCTAAAAAGATATTGCTCAGTTTTAAGTCTAGGAATATATCTAGTTACTTTCCTTTGCACACCTTCCAACAACTTAATGTCTTTTTTTAAGTATAGTGGCCAAAATTGTGAACCATAGTCCATAATAGGATGAACATAGTTTTTATATAAGGGTATAATAAGATGTTCCAGTCTTCCAATAAAAGCTCTTCTTATTCTAGTAGGTAGGGACTGAACGGTGTTGGCTAGTTTTTTACACTAACTGTTGGACGTAAAACTATCATTAACCATAATTCCCAAATCTCTAGCACAACTAGTTGACTTAATTAGAGTTTGGTTAAGCATATAGGAATATCTAGGGTTATTCCTGTCGACATGGAGAACTAAGCACTTATCAATATTAAATTTCATATTGTTTTCACATGCCCATTTTTCAATTTCTACAAAATCAGTAATTGACTGAAAATGTTTGTCCATAGTATTTACTTCTCCACCCAGCTTAGTGTCATCTGCAAATTTACTTATATAGGATTTAATATTTTTATTCATGTCTGAAACATAGATGTTAAATAATAAGGGTCCAAGCACTGAACCCTGCGGCACTCCACTACCCACACCCCCCTCCTCAGATAGTACACCATTCACATGTACCCTCTATCTTCTATTCAGTAACCAGCTGTGTATCCAATGAATCAGATAACTATTAACTTTTAAAGAAATGAGTTTTATAATTAATTTATCATGATCTACTCTATCAAATGCCTTAGAAAAGTCCAATAGGATCACATCAGATGGAATCCCATCATCCAAGCTTTTACTAATACTATCATAGAAGGTAATCAGATTTGTGGTGCATGATCTCCGCTTAATAAAACCGTGTTGTTTTGCATCAATTTGGTCTGTTGTTTCTAAATGCTGCAGTAACCTGTTCTTAATGAGCGATTCTAATAATTTGCAACAGTGCGAAGTAAGGCTAATCGGTCTATAGTTGTCAACTTTACCTTTGTCACCTGATTTATGAATGGGTACAACCAATGCATTTCTCCAGTCATCTTGTATACATCCTTTATATACAGACATATTAAAAAGTAATGAGAGGGGGTAGGCCAAAATATTACTAGTTTTTTTAAGAAAGATGGTATTCATGCCATCAGGTCATGTACTAAAATTTGTATTTAGCTATTCTATAAGTCTGATAATTTCATCCTCTTGGAAATATGCCTCCTCTGATTTTATAAATTCAGGCATTTTATGTTTTGATACTTTAGTAAAAAGCGAACAAAAATATGAATTAAATTTATTCACGAATAATTTATCATCAATTACAACCTAATGATTTTCCTAAACAGGTCCCACAGATTTGACCCTATTCCTGCAATTTGTGTTCATATAGGAATACAATAAACTTTTATTATTTGAGTTAGCTATTTGTAATTCTAACTGAATTTTCCATAATCTGATTTTTTTTAAGAGTTTTTGTGATTCCATATGTGTCCCATCTTGCCTTAGAAGGTTTAGATTTTAATCTATGAAATATTCTTTATTTATTCTTGGACTTCAGCAAGGTGTTTGACTCTGTCCCCCACAATGGTCTGGTGGAGAAACTAATGGGGTTGGGAGTAGGCCCTTTGATGGTCAGATGGATTGAAAACTGGCTAGCTGGATGCACCCAGAGAGTAATGGTCGGTGGGGAGCTCTCGAACCCTAGAGAGGTCGGTAGTGAGGTACTGCAGGGCTCGATCCTGGGTCAAATCCTGTTTAATGCATACATATCAGACATCAGGGAGGGTATAGGGTGTGAAATGAGTATCTTCGCTGATGACTCCAAGATGGGAGCAGTAGTTGAGGGGGAAGAGGGGAGGTTGGCACTGCAAGGGGATCCGGACACCCTGGAAAGCTGAGCTCACAAATGGAAATTAAATTTCAATATCACCAAGTGCAAGGTGTTACATCTTGTGCTGGGAAACTCTAAACACAGGTACACCCTGGGAGGGGAGGCGCTGGAGGCCTCAACAGGGGAAAAAGACCTAGGGGTCATGGTAGATGCATGTATGAATAACTCTGAGCAGTGCAGGAGAGCGGCTAGCAAGGCAAACAGGATGTTGGGATGCATTGTAAGGGGGATCACCTCTAGGAGCAGGGAAGTGATTCTGCCGCTGTACAATGGACTGGTTAGACCACACCTTGAGTACTGTGTACAGTACTGGAGACCACACTTGAAGAGAGACATACAGCTCCTGGAGAGGGTACAGAGGAGGGCAACTAAGATGATACGAGAACTAGGGGATTTGACGTTTGAGGACAGACTTGAGGAGCTCTGCCTGTTTTCATTGGAGGAGAGGAGACGGGGGACATGATTGAGGTCTTCAAGTACCTCAAGGGAATAAATAGGGTAAACATGGAGGGGATCTTTAGACTAAAGCAGGGAGGTATCACCAGAGGGCATGGTTTGAAGTTGGAAGGTGGAAGGGTGAGGGGGGAAAGAGGAGGAGGTTTTTCACTGGGAGGGTGGTGGACCTTTGTAATGTGCTGCCTGGTGAGCTGGTTCAGAGATCCACAGTGGAGGGCTTCAAGAGAGGGTGGGACAGACACAGAAAGTGGATGTATCAGATGATGGCCTGGCCCAAGGGGGTGGTGATGGATGATAGGGGTTTCTGGAACAAAGAGGGGAGGAGGGCCTCAGCACCCAACTAGGGATCTGAGGTTTGAGCAGACTCGATAGACCGTAAGGCCTAATCTGCTGGAAATTAGTATGTTAGTATGTTAGTCTCTGTTGGTTCTTACTTAATTTTTTTATTTTCATATTCATCCAAACTGGAATTTTACCTTTATTGTTATATTTAGTCCTAGTAGGTACACAAATGTCTTCTATTTCAAATAATAATTCTTTAAAATTGTTCCAAGCATGTTAAATTGATTCCTGACCCAAAGCTGTTTCCCAATCTGTATCTTGGATCATTGAGTGGATTTTGGGAAAATCGGCTCTTCGGTAATCTTTTTCAATAATTATGGATTTTAAATTATGTCTCCCTTTATTTATGTGATATCTAATAGTACAATGATCACTATTTCCCAATGCTGGTCCTATAATTATATTTTCTAATTCATCATCAATATTTGTCAATAGCAAATCCAAAAGGTTATCAGCCCTAGTTGGGTAATCTAGAACTTGTTTTAACCCACTGTTTATGCAAAGGTCAATAAAGTCACATCCCTTAACATCAGAACCATTTAGATCCACCCAATTAATTCCTGGGTAGTTGTAATCACCCATCAATAGTACATCACCCAACGCACTCATTTTAAATATTTCTTCATTGAGTGCTTGATTATATTCATTGTTAGCCACTGGTGGTCTATAACAATTTCCCAGGATAATAGGTGATCTACCAATGGGCATAATTTTGACCCATATAATGACTATCAATGGTGTTTTGAACTTTTGTTGATGTGTTGCACATTTTTCAACATTTTTTCACTACATTTTCAACAGGGGCTTCTTGGGACCCCACTTGATGAACACTGTCACTATCATTTCATTAATCAGACCCGTAAAATGATTTCTCTGTGTCTGTGCGAAATAACCCTTCAGGACCGAATAGCGAAATGACAGTGCCAGTGTTCATGAGGTGGGGTCCCAAAAATCACATGTTGAAAATGTGGTGCAAATATACAAAAAAACTCCCAAGTTAAGTGCTGTCATTGAAATTTTTCTACCCACACTCATAACTTTGGCAATTTTTAATATTTTCATTCCAAATTTTCAGCATTTCCATGTTTCACATCACCTCATGAACAGTACAGCTGTCATTTTTCACATCCTGCCCAAAATGTGTTTTCCCAACTATGGTGCAGAATGGCTCAGTCGCTGAGTGAAATCACCTTTCAGGACTGAGTAATGAAATGACAGTGGCAGTTTTCATGACATAGTGTCCCAAAAAGCCCATGTTGAAAATCTGGTGCAAAACTAGCAAAAAACACCCGAGTTATGTGTGGTAATTGACAGTTTTCTACGCACGTGCGTACCTTTGCCAATTTTTAATATTTTCACTCCAAATTTCAAACATAACCATTTTTCCACACCACCTCATGCACAGTACAGCTGTAATTTCTCACATCCTGCCTGAAACATGTTTCTGCACCTGTGTCATGGAATGGTATTTTGCCATGGATTACAAACTTTACACTTATGGGCTTTATGAGGTGGGGTGATAAGAAGACTATGATGAAAATTTGGCATCAAAATATGGAAAAATCACAAAGTTATGACCATTTGTTGCAATTTCAGTACAGCCACATGTAACTATGAAAATGTTCAATATTTTTACCTCAGATTTGCAACATAGCCTTCTTATTAACCCACCTCATATATGTTATAGCTGTAATTTTTCAAATCCTGCTGAAAATGTGTTTTTGCACCTGTGGTGCAGAACGGAGTCGGAATTGTGCAAAATTATGTTTTGGCAGGGATTTGAAAATGCTCTATGCTAGGTACATGTCCTGGGGTAATCAGATGGCTTTGGTGATAATTTACTCATGTATCTTTGGAGGGATGGGTGCACAAGGTCTGAAGGACCCTGCACTACCACAATAAAATAAGGAAAATCATGGGGCATGGGAGCACAGAGCCCTGTGTGCAAACAGAGAGATGAAGGTTAATTACAATGTCTCTACACTTATGAATAGATGGGAGCACAGGGCCCTCCGGGCCCTGTACTCCCATAAATAACTACAGCTATGGTGATACTTTCACAAAAAGTAAGGAAATTCATTGCAAAAAAACTCCTTTAATGCATCAGTTAGGGTTCATATTACAACGTGATAAAAGTATGGAAATGTGATGTTAGGGTTCCCAACCTAACACCCCATCCACCCAACAACTCTACCACCACCACCCCACCCCCACCCCTACCCTACACCCCACACACCAACAGGTGTCAGAGTGTGTCTTGGGGTCATCAACCCTAACTCTCACCCCATTCTCCTATGCTGTACCATCTCAGCTTTCTTACACATGGAATGGGGTGAGAGTTAGGGCTGACAACACCAAGACACACCCCGACACCTGTTGGTGTGTGGAGGGCGGGGTGGGGAGATAGAGTTGGTTGGAGGGTGGGATGGGGTGTTACGGTTGAGAACCTTAACACCACATTTCCATAATTTTGTTGCTGCAATATGAAACCTAACTGATGAATTAACAGAGTTTATTTGCAATGAATACATATTATAGTGACACGGTAGTGCCACTATAGTTAGGGTTCAATGGTCATGTCTATGTATGTTAAACCCCAAATTTTGAACTTTAATAAGTTTGCAACCATTCATCCAATCCCCATTGCATGCACCATAAGGGAGCAAAGATCTCTTGATGTGGCAAGTTTAGTTGCCATCAGATATGCAGTTGTGGAGATGTGTAATGTCATAAAATGTGAAAATTATTATTTTTATGCAAATCCTTTGTCACATTGTTTCTCAGAAACAGCTTGGGGGTTTGATCTGAAAGTTTCATTGCTTATGGAGTTTGGATCACAGATGTGCTTTTTGAAGGTTTAGTGAAAAAAATATTATTCTATTCAAAAGTTATTAAAGTTTCCCATTATTTCCTATGTGAATAATTAGATGTGCCACACAAAAGTATTTTTTGCTGCCACGAAAACAGTAGTTCATTTTGCAAATGCGGAATGTAGTGTTGAAATTCCACCATCTTGTTTTCAGTTAGTGATGCGGAAAATTTTAAATGGTTTAAAAACTACTGCCCCTTGGTAAATACCACTTGTGTTTACCTAATCAGGGCCTGAGTAATCGGATTCTGTGCTTACTTTTGGCCAAAAGTGGCCAGAAATACGTTTATTTTAATAAGGCCATTTTTGCCTTTGTAAATTGCAGCACTATTGCTACAATTTGCAAAAGTATCACAAATTGTGGCACTGTTTCACAAAACACCAGGGGGTTATGCCGCAATTTGCAATACTGTTTTGCAAAGCTTTGGGGGTTGTGACACAATCTGCAACACTACTTTTAAAAAAATAACATCGGCTGCTGAAAAAAGCAACAACATTTCTGGCCTTTTACACTAATTTTCTATGTTCTTCCTGCTGGAATAGAGCTCCATATTACTTGCCAGCTGCCTTAACTTATGACGCCAAAGGGAAAATGGGATAAAAATAAAAACTCACAATACCGAAGACTCATCTGCACAGATCCCTGCACCCGACTCTGCCTGCCTGTCTTCTCTGCCCACAGATTTGAACATGGTGGAGGTTCTGTCGACTCCACCCCACTGGTGCAGCCTACAAATGCTGCTACATTAGCAGAGCTCCAAGATTTTTAAACTGAGTATCACATTTCACAGACTTAATAAAAGGCAACTTTGGCAGCTTTAGAAGAATGAGGGATCACTTTGGAGCAATCTTTCACACAGGTCAGCTACCATGTAGATCGATTAGAACACCTGCTAGCTAAAATTCTTCAAGATCAACAGGAGCTGCAGGACTGGTGCGAGGATTTAGAGAACCAGTCCTGCCACAGTAATATTCACCTGTATGAGATCCCAGAGGGGGTGGAAAGAATAGGCATGATCCCATTTCTCCAGGATCTCCTAACTTCTTTTTTGGACTATGCAGACTTGGGACCTCTGCAAATTGAGTGGGTACATTGCTCTTTAGCACTTTAGCCTCAGCAGCCAGACACCCACCTGAGGTCCATTGTTGCCCAATTCCTCAGTTACACTATCAAACAAGGGGTGCTCCATAGAGCCTGGTGTAAGGGGTCATTAACGTATCAAGGTAAGTGCATATTTTTAGACAATGACTATTCCCCTCAAGTGCAATCTCAGAGGAGAGCTTATGGACCCATATTGCATCTTCTTAGGAGCAGGAAGCTGAAGTTCATTACCCCCTATCCAGCCCACCTCCACGTGAACTTTGAGGATAGGGTTACATTTTTTTATACCCCGCAGGCAGCACTTCAGGAGTTATGAGCCAGGAAACTGGCTACTGAGCAGAAAAAAATGGAAGCTGAAAGTATTATGGAGAAGCGTACTCTTCAGTGGGAGCTCCGGCATCAAGTCTCCCAACAGAGTAAGAAGAGGAGACAGGAAGACACCCTAACTGATATCTGCGCTCGCCTGCAGGCCTTTCACCATGAGGAACCTACTTGAGGTGTCATGCAACTGATTTAGGATGTTCATCTTGTCCGGTGGACATGTTGGAGTTCTTTTTCTCCTCCATTGCTGTCCTCTTTATTTGAGTTGCATTGACCTTTAGCTTTTATATCTGTGTGCCTACCCTCCCTCATCACCTATCTTTCTACTTTGCTATTCCCACACCTGAGGTCTTTCTTTTTTTTTATATATGTAGTTTTATGATATTTTTCCATTTTCTCCCCGTAACTCAGCCCTCTACCTCAGATGCATGCACACATGTGGAGGCATGCGTAGCTGCGTCTCAAGGTACCCACCTCCTATGTGTCACTCCTGCCACCTGCATGGACCCCACTGGCCTCACCCAGTGGCAGCAGGACTATGGGGAGGGCAGAGACCACCCCTGGAGAGGAGAGCTGCCTTCCGGCTGCTCAATCCTGCTCTGACCCTCCCCCCAGTGCCGGCTTGCCGACAACCTGAGTGTGTTCCCGAGCCCTGGTTGCCAGAGTGGCACAAGGTAAGGCATTCAGCGCCTCAGCCCTCAGCGCCACCAGGCCAGCAAAGTTCTTTCTTTATATGGCTGTGCCCCTGTACTTTAGCCTGGTCTTTGTTGTTTTTTTTTTCCTTTTTCTTTTCTTTCTTTATTCATCTTGGTATTTTTTTTTTCCTTTTAGATTCTGAGCCTCATGACTATCAACCTTTCTAGTGTGATTCCTAATTCTTTCAGGGTCTTTAAATTTAATTTCTTTTTCAGCTTCCAGAGTGTTTGGATTCTGTTATTTTTGGTGTGTGTCTCTGGGTTTGCTTATGTTGGTCTGTTATTCTATGACTTTTGTCTCCATCCTATGGTACATCTCAGGTACTACAAGATTTGAATTATTCTTTTGGGAGAGGGGCTCCTCTTTTCCTTTTATTTTCATACTTTAGTTTCACTTTTGGCTGTGTGGACATTTTTGTAGTCTTATATCTGCATATTGCCTTTCTTTCCCTTGCTGATTTACTTGTCTTTCTTTCTTTAAGTTCGTCTTGTGCTTTCATATTTTTAATTATGGGGCATCTTGTGAGGGGGGGGATGGGGGTTGGGGTTTATTAAAAAAGAAGTAAGAAGGGCATTTTTCTTTTCTTGGAGGGAGGGATGGGTTGTACTTATGTTTTAAGGGTACATCATGGTGTTATCCTTTTACTGGAGAGTGGCAGGGGGAGGGTCATTTATCATAGTTGAAGGCCGCAACCATCTTTTTTTGGTGGTATTGTTTGTGGTAAGGGGTTTATTGTCCACAATTGCTTCTTCCCCCCTCTTTTTTTTATGTTAGTAAACAAAGCTTTACCTTTGGGAGCGATAGGATAGGGGAGCACAGTTGGTTTCTCAGGGATTATATATTATTGGAACTTCTCTGGGTGGCTCCCTTCGGGATTTGCTGTAAGGTTTGTGGGCTTTGGGAAGTGAATGTTTGTTGACTATGCTGATCTCTGTACTATATTCTAGAATGTTTAATTTGTTCTCTGTTGGAGTACCTGATTCACTTAAGGAGGCTAGGGGGAATGGAGTTCTCACTGGGATTAGCCTGTCGTATAATGTTATATGTTTATGCTTTACATAAGTGGCTAGATGGGGTTGGTAACAGGGTGCCAAGATTCCCTTGGTTGCTTTCCCCCTGTAGTATGGTTGTACTTGTTTGTTGTCACCACATGTAGTTACATAGGTGATGCGGAGGGCCAACGATCATTTTGTGGTTTTACCCTCTAGGGAGCTGGGTTTTGCTCGTCTGTAAGGGGTGTATTTCATGCCTCTCAGCCTAGGAAGCCATTTTACTGGGTGTCATATTTCTTGTTATTTTTCTATTTTTTGTTCTCTGTTACAGGAGGTAGTTCTGGTTCTAGTTTACTGCTGCCTTTAGCAGGAATATTGTTGTTTTCTGGGTTTGTTGGATCTGCTTTTTGGGGGGGGCCTGGGTCTTGTAGGTAAGGGCTTTTTAACTGTTTGGGACTCTAAACTTGATATGGCAGTGATTAAGCTGATCTACGGTTTTGCAGGGAGACTCATAATATTGTTTTACTATTGCAGTTTTGTGTTTTTGTTAAGTGGAAGACATACAAATTGGCAGGTCCCTATTACTGTAACTTGTGACCTTTTTTTATTTTACCATAGTGTGGATCTGGGGACCTCACTTAGTCATGTCTTTAAAGTTTTATTATTTTCACCTATTCAGGCCACTAATTTACAACAGGCTCTAATTGTTTTATATTTGTTTTAGAATGTTGTTAGTACTGTTATGTTCTCTGTTAGCTTTTGTAGTTTAATGCTTAAATATTCTGATTTGGTAGACATTGAATTGACATATGGCATTTGTACAATGGGGAAAGTGACTTTGTACCTATTATAAAGTTTTTATTTTTATACACAATGGCTTAAAGGAGGTTGCTGATTCTCTAAATCTAACTTTGGGATTACCATATGGCTAAGACTTCTTTGGTAATGTCTTTGAATATAAATGGAATCAACATCCCTATAGAGCACTCGAGGTTTCTGCAGCTATTCCAGAGGGAAAACCAGAAATTATTTTCCTCCAAGAGACTCATTTGTCCCTGGAGCAACATGATAAATTCCATAAATTGGGTTTCCAGAAGGTGATGGCCTCCTCGTATGGTTCTGGCAAAGGCAGAGGAGTAGCCATATTAATTCCAAGGTGGGTTCCTTTAGTACTTCAAGGGCAAGACACAGGCTCAGAGGAATATTATATCATTGTGGTGGGTTGGCTGTACTCATGACTTATCACATTGGCATCAGTATACTTCCCTCTGGGCACCCAGAAGAGGTTGGTACAGCAGTTTTTTTAAAACAGTTGCTCCCAGTTATGCAGGGGCAGTTACTCTTGGGGGGCCTGAATGTTACTCTCAACCAGCTTTAGATGTTTCTACTTTCATGGCTCATAGAACCAACCCTCTCCAAAAGTATCTAAGGCAGCTGTTTTCCTCCCTAGGTACAACTGACATTTAGCACCACTGTTTTCCCACTACTAGGGGATACACATTTAGGGTGTCTCGAATGGGGGTGGCATCTCACTTGGACTATCTTTTTACCACCGTGGAACATTTAGAAACCTTACAAGATGTTTGGCATGGTATGTTATTTTTGTCAGACTATGCCCCAGTATATTCTAAATTTGAGTTGGGAAGGGTTAATGCCATGTCGCACTGGAGATTGAATCTTGCCCTTTTACGTGATCCTGAATTTACACAAAAAGTTCAAGAGTTAATACCGAGAATTATCTTGGAGAACTCTCATGTGGATGTGCACCCTTCCATGCTATAGGACACCTTAAAAGTGGTACTCTGGGGGAAATCATTGCCTTTCCAGTCTAAAAGAAAAAATAAATGCCTCTTGCTGGGGTTTAGAATGGATTGTACAGAGACTGTGAGATGGGGGATGCCGCTTGCCCTCTTTGGAGAAACATTTGATTCCGCAATCTTGCACTTCCCTCTATCCTGCTTTTTAATCTTTTTCTTATATATATGAAACAGTAACCTCTTCCCTTCCCCCTTTTTTTCTCTTTCTATATTTTACCATACTCCCAAGTATCCTTCCAAGTAAAAGGTAATTCAGATTTTGTCTTTTTAGTTGTAGGATTATGCTGCCATAGCAAGAATAGAAGATCCTGATCTTTCTACATGGATTTTATCTTCAGCACACCAGCAGCAGAGCTACCTCCCTAAAGCAGATCAGAAATGATGGACATTTTTAGATGGATGTTGACATCCAGTAGTCTTCATTTTTAGCAGATTGTGTGCTTGATTAACTGTTCTTATGAGCTCCTCCAGTATCTAGTGCTTTGATGTATAATTATTTTTTCCTTTTTGGATGTCATTTGGGAAGAAACGAGGTATTTGTGCTGCTTTACTCCACCGTTCCTTTAGGTGATATGTATGATTGTCTACGATATTTGTTGTTTTGGAATTATTTGTATAGTGTGCATTGGTAACGAGTAAGAAAACAAATTATAATTAAAGTAAAAAAAAAAAATAAGTATGCCTCTTTTTGGCTCCATTTTGCAATCCATTAACAACCTATAAATGATCTGCTCAAGGCCAGAGAGTAATTTAAAGTCAAAACGATGACTGGCTACAGTTTCCTTAAAGTATAAATAAGGTATCAAGCCAATGTCTGAGTCCTTTAAAAATCATAACTGCCCTCCCTCCTCTTTAGCTGGCCACCTTCTAATGAATGGAACGAGGTGAGAGTGTACTGGTCACCTTCTAAATTACTGTAATACTTTTTTGGAGATATGAGGGTATGGTAGGAGGTGGCAGGTACCAAACGGTGTTGTGGCAGGGGTTATCAAAGAATTTTATTGAGCTGAGCAGGTGGAGGTGTGTGGGTTTCAAGAAGACAGATACTAACATTGGTTAGGGTGTGAGGATATTACATCTTGATTTTTTCTGGGTTCACTGGACTTCACCAGTTCTAGGGGAAAGAGGGTGGGTTGGTGGGTGCTATAAGGGTTGGGAGAGAGAGATTTCATTTTTGTTGATCATGGTGATCATAGGAGTGTGGTAGGGGTAGAGAGGTTACTACAATGGTGGGGTGCATACCTCTCAACTGTACCACATTACGAGGAATGTTCTTCATTTTACTTCACAAAAGCTTCCTGTTCCACTTTGTGAGGACTTGTTCCACATTCAGTATTAACATTTTAAAGCAAAAATCTATAGTAAATGATGCAAAAAATATATTATTCAATTAATAACGGACTTTCTGAACATAAATGCAAACATTTTAACAGTGTTCTGAGCCTCGTAGGTAACGATTTGATTAAGTGTAAGAGGCAATGTTCCACATTTGGGGGACGAAATGTTGAGAGGTATAGTGGGGTGATACGTATGCTTAAATAGTCTTTTTTTTCTAAACTGCATGTATTCATAGTATGGTGAAGTGTCCACTTTGCCCCAAATATGATCTCTGCTGAATAGTTTACTATTTATGTAGCATTACCAAATATTTGGGAGCCTTACTATTCACTATTCATGGTATATGGGAAATAGCATTCAGACCCTGCACACCCCTAGTACCTGCAGTATGTAATAGTTTTTTGACTTTTAATTCAGTTTCCATACTATAAGTCAATAGGGCCTCCACTGGGTGTATATTATGGTCTAAGAGACTCTGAGCATGAGGCTTTAGTATAGTAAGAGGACTGCAAAGCAAAGCTGAGCAGCTCTAGCTGCATATACCTAATAAGAGAAGCCTCCTATATCATAAAAGACACCCACAGAAGACTATTAACATATTATAAATTACCTGAGTTAGTTACTGTGAGTGATAATATATAATAATGTACTTCTAATTTCAAAAGCTAAATGAAGCTGCTCACCCCTTGCTTTAAAGCTGAATGCTCCATTCCTAAAGTTCCTGCACAAGAGCCCACTTTTTGCAGGCTAAGAGGTGCAGTAGCACTGTGTGCTAATTAGCTGAAATCACATAACTGATTTATAATTTCTATTGAGGGGCTCTGGCTAACCTGACTGTGCTTTGATTTGCCTTTGCTGATTCTGAAAGAGTCCATTCACCCATCTCTTTCTCCTCTCTCCTGCTGTTCCATTATTCTACAGTTGGTTCATATGCATCAGGCTGCCAGCCCAGAATGATTTGTTGCCCACTACCCTGGGTCCTCACTCTATTCAACCTCATGCTTCAGGGGTTTGCACAGCTGAGTCTGTCAGTCACACACACATGCTATATTGTATGGTATCCAGTGATACTGGCAACTTCAAATGAGTGACTACCATAATAGTGACTCATTTGCAGTGCCTTACATTTGGGCTACCCTGTAAGGGTAGCAAGGGATGGTACAGTGAGGGTAGGGATAAGCGAGGGAGGGTTGTGGCACTGTAGGATAGCAACCGGAAGGGGAGGGATAGGGAAAAGGGTTTGTATTGGACAGTACAGCATACCACTGCCGAGGTAGCCATGTGGTGTGGTGGTGAGGATGGCTAGCTCAGATGCAGCAGGTGCAGGGTTCCAGGCTGGGGAAGGGTATGTTTTGGTGGTGCACAGTTTAATTTTATATTTTGTGTGACTTACTCCCCCTTCCTGACATGCACCCTAGTTGGTTATCTAAAGTCAGGGGGATGCGGTAAATGCTTGTTTCCAATGTTTGGGTTTATGTCGCCAGTAAGTGTACATCACTGGTTTGCTTTTCAGTGATGTACACTCACTGTTTTGCTATCACTGTTATGACATGCCCAATGTCCTGGCTGTCTTCTTATTTGCAACTCAACACACCAGGGTCTTACACAGATGAGCTGCCACACAAAATTATGTTATTAAAGTAGGGGAAATCTTATATTTTCTAATTTAAAGAGCTAGTGTACTGCCTAAAACTAATATTAGATTTTAAAAGCAGCCAACCATTACCTTTTATATCTGAGGTACTTTTTCTTTTCCCTTTGTTTAATTAGAAGATTATTTACCTTGTGTTACTAGATGTGATGTGCGGAACAGCTCTTAGCTTGGCAGCTGACCGATTTTGCTCTATTGCCCCACACTACATCATCAGCATTGTGACCTCACTGACTGTGACATCACTGCTACTTAGAAACAGCAAGTGGGTGACTGCCAGATCATTCACCTGTAATGTCGCTGTCAGTGAGATCATAATGCTGATGATGAAGTGTGAGGTAGTAGAGCAAGGTATGTCAGCTGCCAGGCTAAGAACAGATCCACACATCCAGCACAATATTATCAGATAGAAGACTTTCTGATGAGCAAAAGGAAAAAGAAAATACTTCAGAAATAAAAATTTACAACTAACTACTACTTAAAATTTGTATTATGTTCTTGTCTGCCTGTTTTGGATTCATTAGCTCTTTTAAGAAAATGTGAAAACTAGTATTTTGGCTGGTATCCCACATCCAATGGCTGGTCATTGTACCAAATCCCTACCTACTGTATACAAATGCAGCCCTTGGCCTTAGTTACTTACGCATGTGAGCCTGAAACATACTATGAATCCTCCTTTGATCATTTTTGTTTTTCTTATTATTTTTTTATCTTATTCAAAATAATGCCAACAATTAGTGGCCAATGAGAGGCTGGTTTCCATCCTATCTCTTTGACAAGCACCAGTTGAGTCAGGTTGATAATACGCTATCTTTCCCATCCAACCTAGTGCCCCCCCCCCCGGGCTCCATCCTGGATCAAATACTTTATTCCATATTTCTTAACAACTTTGCAATAGTGAGTATCTTCTCAGATATTTACATGTACTGTATGTGGAAAACAGAGCACTTTTTGCTTGCTGAGTCTCAGCCCTTAAACTGGAATTATTTATGCAGCATATCTTTGACAATGTCTAATGCTGGTTCTGCTCAAGCCAACACTTCTTCAGTGCCACAAAAAGATGCCATGGATCTCTAGCATTAGACAGAGCCTTGCAAGGCTGTATATTGCCCCAGTTTTCAAGACCATCAAAGATGCCTCCCTTGAAGAAATCAACCTCTTCTAGTACCTTGGGATGGGACTGGATGAAAGTGTGGATTTCTTCTCATATAACAACAACATGCACAGAAAGCACTTCCTCAAACGTGGTGCACTGTACTGTAAAAACTTTTGCCTTCTACTTGCAGTCCCCCACAAGATTATCTTGTCAATGTATGATTGTGGGGATGCAGTATATAATGCTACACCCCAAACCACCCTTACCAGACTGGACACCCTTTTCACTCCTTCTACCTCCTAGCTCTTTTTTGCAACTTGCACTATATTGAACATTTCAGATAACATACTTTCATCCTGTGCACATATATTATTTTTTGCAACTAAACAGAATGAGCACATACCTGCCTTATATCAATGTTTATCTTCAACATGGTGTACAACTCTGGTTATATATAACCTTTCATTTATACAAACAAGAACAAGGATTAGATTCTGCAAATTTCATACTGATGAACTCCCCTCCTATTCTTCTGAAATCTAGCATCCTCTCAGACACAACTATGCATATCTCCAAGTTATAGAATAAAGCTGTCCACTTTGTGAGAATGTGCATTAGCCATGCTGTCAATTTATTTTGGGCAGTTGCCACCTGATTTTGCATCCTATGGCTATGAGTGATCCTTTCCATTCTATTAAGTTGAATTAAATGTCTGCCCACTGTTCTACTGTTGGTGCAGACCTTTGTAACCAGATCACTGCTATGGTTTTGTTAGCTGCAGTGAACATTATTGGCAACAGGTATTTCAGATGTTTGGTAGTTGTTTCTTTAGGGTTTACAG
The DNA here is from genome assembly GCA_016271365.2 of Neoceratodus forsteri. Taxonomy (NCBI): domain Eukaryota; kingdom Metazoa; phylum Chordata; order Ceratodontiformes; family Ceratodontidae; genus Neoceratodus; species Neoceratodus forsteri. Next base: position 1,077,128,635 of record CM028129.1, on the reverse strand, counting down.
TATTAATAATGCCATTTGAGTGGTCAGGTCAACTAACTCTGGCACAACTTGTTTTCAGTTCAGTAGGTTTTTTTTGTTTGGCTGTAAGCCATTACAACATACTAAAAACAAACAAATTATCACATGCAATGCACAAATAAGGTAGAAGAAAAAGTAAATACAAGCAGCCCTTATAATTAGGAACATTAATATTTAGGACCCAATTCACAAAGGTTGGTGCAAGGTGCACCGGAGGCAGCTTGCACCGAACACTGGTGTGCCAGGGACCCTGCACCCTATTTACTAATGGGTAGGGTCCCAGGCGGCAAAGTCCCACAACTTGCACCAACCCTGGCACTGCACAAAACAAACGGTGCATCCTAAAAGTGTGCCACAAGCTGTGGGGCAGCCATGCAGCAGTAGCACCATGGACAACAGTCTTTGGTGGCTATAGCACCCCTTCCAGCTCTGAGCCCTCTAAAACATAGACCAAACATCCACAGTGGTCTAGTGGTCCCACAATCATCCCTGATCCCTTTTATGTAAAGAAAAAAAAACCTGGTGGTCTAGTGGTCCCTCCCGATCCCCCACTCTGTATATTTAAACAGCCCTGGTGATCTAGTGGCCCCCACTCTGGCAGGCAGTGTCCCACCACCTCACTCCCCCCAAACTGAAACAGAGCCAGCAAACCTGCACAGCCCTCCTTACACCACTGCATCCAGCCACCGACAGAACTGTCAATAAGGAGTGCTTATTGTACAGTATGTGGTCCTTACTGACAGATCAGTCAGTGGACAGATGCAGTGGTATGAGGAGGGCTATGCTGGTCACCAGCTCTGTTTCAGTTTGGGGGGAGTGGGATGGTGAGACACTGCTTGCTGGGATGGGGAAGCAGGGGAGCACTAGATTGCCAGGGCTGTTTAAATATAAAGAACAGGGGATTGGGGCTTGGGGGGAATGCTAGACCACCATTTTTTTCCCCTCTGCATAACAGGGATTGGGGATTATTGGGGGACCACTAGACCACCAGGGATGTTTGATCTATGTTTATCGGGACTGGGGCTGTGGAGGCTGTGGCACATTGCTGCAACTGTCAAAACCCTCCCAGAGGCCTTTCTAAGTACAGTACATTTAGATCAGCCCTGGCTGGTCTAAGGGTACCTAGAATATCACCCTCTGGGTGGGTTGTGTGAATACCAAAGTGGGAGCTATATAAGCCTGCATCTGCTACAATCCCCTAGCTCCATGCAGTGGCCCATTTTTGGGGGCAGGGTGTTTGATGCAGGCTGCTTTTCTGAATAGCTCCTGGTGCATTCTTTGGCACAAGGTGCTACCTGGGTCATTCATGTTTGATGCAGGCAGCTTGTGTCATTCTAGGGTCTTTGTGAATCGGGCACTTAGAATCTTAGGTTAACGTACTCAACTTTACTTTTGCAGGCATAAAGGGCCCTTTTCATATCCATCAGACTGAAGGGACAAGTCCTCACTGTGGTTTAATTTAACTTGATTAGGTGCAGAATACTATTAAAAATACCATATAATTAATAACTTTTATGATATATAAGTTTTATATCTAGGTGGAACATAAATATGCACTTAAGAAAAATAAGGTATCACCTCTGAACCCAGCTCACACCAGAGCATTTAGACAAACTATAAGGAAAAGCTTAGGCTAACTCATCAGTACCACATACAAGGCAAAGCTTACTACCCATCTGAATGGAGAAAACTGCAGGTCTAGTCCAACAGAGGCACAGAGGAGTGTATATTTTTTAAAAGAAAGCTGAGTGAACCTCTACAAGGGAATTCCAATGTACTTCATGACCAGTTTGTCAGTCCATCCCTATGGCTGAACCCATTACACCTCCTGCAAGGGACTGAATTGGGTTTCTACAGACAGGGCCCACAGGTAGCCATTGATAAGTACATAGGAGTACTTTGGCACAAGCAATATTCCAATAAGAATTCAGTCTGTCAGCCAAACATAGACTCAAAGAGTAACACCAGCATGTGCACCATTTTAAATGAACAGTCAAGGAAACAATCTTTAAAACAAAGAAACAGCCCAAAGGGGCTGACATGCTGTCCAACATCCCTCCCATAAGAGCTGGGGATAGAGGCTATTTACATAGGAAAGTACAGATTCATGATAAAGGTTACCAAATTTATTTATAGAATAATACCCCAAACAGAAATTATCTCCTCATAGTGTAAACATTTACAATGTTTTGACAGGTCTTGCTGTATGAGTTACCATGCTCTGATTTTAGGGGCAGAGCATCAGTCTAAAAAGTGGAGCTGCCAAGAAATCATTATCATAGAAGGAAAACACAGGATTTGATTGGAAGCAGTTTGAGTCCATAGCAACATACGGTAAAATATAATTAACTTCAAATAGATGTTAAGACATTAAAATAATTTCAAAACATATAACCTATAACATATATTAAAGGAAAATCAAAAAAGTCCGTAACAAGACAGTTACATCATTTAACCATCTTAAAACATAATGATATTTTAGCAGTCCATTCCTATAAAACCAAGTCATGGATTAACGCGTATTATAGCATTGGGACCAATAGTTCATCACATTAAAGTGACTTCAAAAAGAAGTTCCACTCAGACTATATTGATCCTGTTAATAATAAGATTAAAACTCTTTACGTCTTGCCAAATGTCTACTATCATAAACAGCCACAGAAGACTGATGATTTAGCATTCATCTGAGAAAGTTTTAGTTATTAGTTTTGGGTGGGCCAGCAAACTTTTCTTGCCTAGGAGTTCCAAGGCCACAATTCATTTAATACAGTATCTTACACTGCTATGGATGTTTCATTCCAAACCATTTACATTTCGGCAACATTAGGAATAACCAGTTTTCCTAGGCCTCAGTTAGAAAATGGCTACCGCTGAATTGCAAAAAGAAATACCTCAGGTCACTCAGCATTGGTCTAGATGCCAAATCTATAGCCATAACAGGTAATCAGACAGCGAAATTAATAATCATTCATAACACCCCACTCTCCCTCACTGGGAGTCTTTTGAGATCCAGGATAAAGAATCCAAGCCATATTTCTCTTCGGGATCTTTAGAACAACTATCCCCCAGCGGCTCATCAATCTCCTGGTCTCAGTCCACCATTATTCATAATTTTCCAATCCTCTGGGTTAAGTAGTTTATAGTCATCTGGGGAAACAAAAGACAAAATAAATGCTCCACTGAGCATAATAAATGCTATACACTTAATTAGGTACTGAGACACCCCCAGTCCCAGGCAGTGGTGACATACCTTTTAAAATAAAATGTGAGCATGTCAGCACATAAGGTGCAGTTGCGTCTTCTGCCATCATCAGCTTCTCGTGGAAATCTTCCCGGGGAAAGGAAGGCAGCCACCATCACTCATCAACAGATCCTTCTTATACTCCAACACAGACCAAAAAGCACTCAGCTGGCATAAACTTTGCCTTGAAACTGGGAACAAACTACAATGACCATGTTTGGCCAAAATGCTACAATGACAAAAAGTGCTTCCTTCGAAAGCTAACCACAGCAGTTGCTCACAGTTATCAATTCAAACAAAACTTTCATTTGTCTGTTAGCCCTCCATTCCCTTCCCCCGAAAGAAAATCACTGGCACATGTCTTGGATGAAATGGCCACTGCCATGCATTTATTGAAGTCAACCACACAAACAAGAGCAGCATGTGCATTCGGGAGGATCTGCCCATCACCAGGCTTTGTAACACACTGGCCCTCAATTTCAGGCCAACTCAGGTGTATGTCCAATTGCCTGTGGTACTGGTATGGTCATAATGGATAAGGCTCTTTTGGCTGACACCCCCATCCGGCACAGCTGACCTTGCAGGATACCTGATGAAGGTGGACCATGACCCCAATACCAGGTCCAAGTCCACAGTCCACCACCTTCGTGCCGACCAGGGGGTGGTGATGAGCCCTTCAGATGAATTTGACTCATCCCCCCCTCCTTTTTCCTGTTTCTTCACTCAGTGATCCTCCTGAGATGCTGCACATGACAGCAGCATATTTAATAAATCATCCTTGCCTCATATTTCTTACCCATGCCTTCCTATCCTACCTCTATATTTCCAGCTTCTACCTCTGTTTATTCACTCTTTGGAGGAGGTGAAAAACCTGAGAAAACCCTATTAGAGGGAAAAGCCACTCCTGACCACTATTGCAGCCACCTGTAATGGGTCAAAAAGGGGCCCTAACTCCTTAGCCACCCCAACCCTACTTTTATGAGGATGGGCAGGTGGGAATCCAACAGGGAAGAAAGAGAAAGAGGGGGAGCTGTTGGCTGCCAGTCCTCAAAACTCCTCTTTCTCCTCCTGCCTCTTGGATGCCCTGTGGGTGGCTCTGGTGATCCTTCCTCACTGGGCTGACATTCCCCCCCCCTCCTTGGATGAAGGACCACCCTCTCTACCCCGCTCCCAGACTCAGGGAGGATGACACCCAGACAAATTCTGGCTGCTGCCAGCTGTTGCAACCTCTGTATTGATTGTTAGGCCTCCATTCCCTTCCCCTGGAAGAAAAACACTGACACATGTCTTGGAGGAAATGGCCGCAGCAATGCGTTTATTGACGTCAACCACACAAACAAAAGCAGAGTGCACATCCGGGAGGATCCACCCCTCATCAGGCTTCATAAAACACACAACCTTCAATCCCAGGCCAACCCTGGTGTGTGTCTGATTGCCTGTTGTACTAGAATGGTCATAATGGCCAAAGCTCTTGTAGCTGCCCTCCGTCCAGCACCGATGACCTTGCAGGGTACCTGATGAAGGTGGACAGTGACCCCCCCTCCGGGGTCCAGGTCCACAGTTTGCCACCTTCATGACAACAAGGGGGTGGTGACAAGCCCTTCAGATGAATTCAACTTATCCTCCCTCCCTTTTCCTGTTTCTTTGCTCAGTGACCCTCCCAAGACGCCACAGAACAGATACAGTCCAACCCCCCAAGCCATTCGCTCAAACTGTTCCTCCAAGACTTTGCTCCAATGCACCCAGTAATGTATCTTACCTCTTCTTTGTCAACTTCTCTGCCTCATCCACCACAATTCAGCAAGACACCTGAATCTTACTATGCTTAACCACAGTCCCCCCTACTGACTCCATAAAGGTCCTCATTTCCCTGTTAATGTGAATGCAGGCCTGGTTGAGAGGCTCCTCCCCCTCAGTGTGCAGCCAGCTCTGACTCTGGATCAGCTGTGACCAAATGAGGACCAAATGGGGCTTTCAGCCTCTTATGGTATGAAAATCCTCCTTCATGGCCAGCAGCAAGCCCACTGCCTTCCAAACTCCCAGGTCTCCCACCCCTGCACCCTGAGATGTCTCACCAGGGCTTCACTTAGTCAACTGCTTCATCCTCACCTGTGGAAGCAACTCCTCCCAGAGCATGCAGTCCATGCCTAACCACCTGACACAGACCCTTGGAATACACCTCCCTTGCAACTGCCTTCCTGCCCTGGCAGACACTATTGCTGCTGCTTGCTGTATAAAGGAATAACCACATATCCATGAGGTCTTACTGGCCTTGGGGACTCTGAAAAAGACAATCAGAAGTTTTTCCAAGTGCAGGCGTACATTATGCAAGAATGCCTGAGACTTCCAGTGCCACAGCACCTGGAACTCACCATCTGCCCAACCCAGGCTCCTTGCATTAGTGGCTGCCCCAATCCTGAAAGAATATGTGCCATATTCCCTGAGGTTCAACCCCAGCTGGTGTATGGCCTTACTCAAGATATATCAAAACTGACATGCCATGACCATCTGGCCATTTTTCTGTTGGAAAAAGGCCTTTTCCTTTCCTGGGCTTGTGACCATGTAGACCTTCTCCCACTCCTGAACCTGCCAACCAACCTCTGTGGGAGCCTTCACCAAGCACAACTGGTCCCATCATCTCTGATAAATTTTGCTCTTCATTAATCTCACCCAAATTCCCTGCTCTGCTGCAGCAGCATCCCCCACTGCAAGTCGACTGGCCTTGCAAACTGCGTGGGCTGGGTGAGCTCTGACATCTGAAATGTCCCACAGAAGGTGACCAAAAATATGGTGTTGAACAATCGAACTTCACATGGGTTCCAGCACACCCTTGGCAAGGCCTCGCATATGTAGGCAAAATCACCAGGGTGATGCGGAGCCTTGTTTCCTAATTAAAAGTCAGTGACTTCCCCACCCTTCAGGGACCTTCCAGACCCTGAAGACCTTTGTGGCATCGGTGACCCCCAACACCAGGGATAACCATTATAAACCAGTGAGGGGCCCTGCCACCACCCCTGGTGTCAACCGCCTCTGCTTGGACAGCATGATGTATCTGCACAGCAAATTCCCCAGGATGATCCACTCCTCCAGCCAACCCTGCTTGGTTTGAACCCCCAGGTAATGCTCCACCCCCCCATTGGTATACATCTCTTGTCCTAGGTGCAATGGAATTACCTATGCATCTCCAAGTTGAGAGGTCACTACCCTCCACAATAAGGGAGGTACTATCTGTGGCTCCTGTTCCACTGCCGGTGCCAACTCCTGAAACGGTTGCCACTGTAAACAACATAAAGCATCTGCAATTCCATTATCAACACTGAGTATGTGCACTGCCTTGAAAATAATATTCAAGAGAAGACATTTCAATACAAAGATGTGCATCAGATCCCCCATAGGCCCTTTTGGCCCTAGCTGTCCTTTGATGGTGTGTACCACCCCCATATTGTCTAATCTAAAGAGAACATTCCAGTCCCTCAGCCGGGGGCCCCATATGTACAACACCACCACAATGGAGACAAATTCCAAGAGTGTGATATTTTTGTGCAGGCCCACCACCTCCTATTCAGGGGGCCATCATACCACACACCACTGCCCCAGAAAGAACACCCCGAATCCCAGCCCCCCACAGCATCTGTAAAGAGCTGAAGAGACTGTCTCCCATTGTCTTCCTGACACAATGAAACCCTATTAAAGTGCCTGAGGAATATCTTCCACACTTGCACATCATTCCAAAAACCTATGACTCGAATCCTGTGATGTGACTTGAAGCATCCCCTGCCCAGAATAACTATGCACTGAAAAAATGTCCTTCCCATGGGAATCACGTGATATGCAAAGTTGAGGTGACCCAACAACTGCTGTAACTGCTGCAGCATCACCTTCCTGACCCCCGCCATCATATTTATCATTGCTCACAAGGCTCCCATTTTATCCTGGGGTAAATGACACTGCCACCCGACTGTATCCATCTTGATCCCCAGAAAAATCATCACAGAACTTGGAACTCCACCATCCCTGGAGCTAGCGGTACACTGAAGTCCTGGCAGATCATGACGAATGCCACCAGAGTCTCCATGCAATCGACCTCCCCTTCAGGCCCCACCAACAAAAAGTCATTGGGGTAGTGCACAGCAGTGGGGTTATCCACCTTTAGTATCATAATCCAATGCAAAAAGGAGCTGAACTTCTTGAAAACAATGCACGCCACCACACAATGCATCATGCAATTATCCACGTAGTACTCCCCCTCAAATTTCATGCCCAGAAGCTACCTGTCCTGTGGGTGCATGGGTAACAAGCGAAAGTCAAAGTCAAAGTCAAATTTATTTAAAAAGACGCCCAATCCCACAGGCTCTGGGCGCTGCACAGAAACTGTAGAGTATGTCATACCGTATACATTACATTAAAATATAATACACATAAAAAACTTAATCCCCAAAAGCTTGCATAAATAAGAAGGTCTTTAGATGACTCTTAAGGGCCCTCTATAGTGGGGACCTCTCTCACTTCAAACGACATGAGTTCCAGAAAGCCGGGAGCAGCAACTCCAAATGCTTTCGATCCCTGCAGATTTTAATCTTGCTCTGGGAACTTTAAGGAGGCGACCACTAGAGGAGGCGGAGATTTGGACAGAGGTGGATGGTACCAGAAGATAAGACAGGTAACCAGGGCCTGTCCGTGTAGAGGTCTTATAGGTGAGAAAACCCACCTTGAACAGTACTCTCCACCTGACAGGCAGCCAGTGCAATTCGCGCAATACTGGAGTGATATGACAAAATTTACTTTGTCCGGACAAAAGCTGGGCAGCAGCATTTTGCACTAGCTGCAGTCTGTGAAGAGAACTTCCAGAGACCCCTGAGATAGAGGTCATTACAGTAGTCAAGCCTAGAAGTGACTAAGGCATGTATCAAAGTAGGGAGGTCCAGAGCTGGAACAAGGGGCTTAATCCTGGCAATATTTCTAAGATGGAAAAAACAGAAACGAACCACAGAGGATATTTGAGCCTCCATGGACAGGTTCCTGTCAAAGATCACACCAAGATTTCGCACCCATGGGGAGGCCATCAATGACACAGCTCCTAGCACAAGGCCAGTCGCAGAATCAGAGGCCATCCCATCACGAGCTCTGTTCGACTCCACTACAAGTACCTCAGTCTTGTTTGGGTTCAGTCGCAGCCAGCTGGAGGACATCCAGTCATTTATCTCAGCCAGACAGATATTCAGCACATCCACTGCATTTGATGTTCCTGGGGCAAAGGATAGGTATAGTTGAGTATCATCAGCATAGCAATGAAAACTCGAACCATACCTCCCTAATGATCCCCAGGAACAACATATATACTATAAACAACATTGGGGAACAATACCCGAACCCTGAGGACTCCACACGAAAGGAGGCAGAGTACGGATGAGAAATTACCATCACAACCCGCTGCCTCCTGTTAGTAAGAAATGACTCAAACCATTTGATGACAATACCAGTGAGTCCGCATAACTCCCTCAGGCGGAAAAGCAACACACAATGGTCCACAGTATCAAATGCTGAGGAGAGATCAAGGAGAACAAGAATTGTCTTGTCCCCCCGATCTCTAGCCCTGAGGAGGTCATTTTGCACCCGAACTAATGCAGTTTCAGTGCTATGTCTGGCCCAAAAAGCTGACTGGAAGGGATCATACAACTCGTGAGTCATGAGATGTTCCCCCAACTGAAGTGACACCACCTTCTCAACAACCTTTCCCAAAAATGGAAGATTGGAAGTAGGACGGTAATTTGCCCTAATCTCCGGGTCCAGAGAAGCTTTCTTTAAAAGGGGTCTCACCAGAGCCTCCTTCAAGGCATCTGGAAAGACAACCTGACTCTAGGAGCACCGGACAATCAGGGCAAACACCGGGCCAACAGTGTCAATGCACCTCATTAAGAAGCGCGTTGGCACAGGATCCAGTTCACAGAAGGTATACTTCAAGTTGGCCGCTATTTCAATAACCTCATGAACCTCCACTGGCCTAAACTCTCCCCCAACCAGAAAGAGTGCTCTTAGAACACAACTGACGACCACTGACAGCAATGATATTACTGGCTGAGGAGACCTTCCGCCGGATCACAGACACCCTGTCCGAGAAAAACTGAGCAAATTCCTCACAATCCTCATTCGAGGAAGCTCTTCCGGGCTGAAGACAGGATGGATGAAGAAGTCTGTCAACAGTCGGAAGAGTGAGGCTGATGCAAACTTCTCCCGGCAGCAATCTCCGAGACAAATACTGCCTTCTTTTGGTTGGTTGCCTCCTGATATAAATAATGCGCTACAGGACCAGTTTGTCAGCCCCCAGATGGATTTCCTCCAGCCGGCGCTCTAATCTCCGACCCAGCTTCTTCATTTCCTGAGGATCACCCGTCATGGCGAGCCTCAGGTATGAGGTTCTGGGTGGTACCGCGAATGGAGTCGGGAGTCGATGGAGCCAGACATCACCTTATTATAAGTGTCTACCCTAAGCGTCAACAGCTCCGACGCATGCATCACCCACCCTTGATAAATCAACTGCCGCCATAAAACCCTCAGGGGTAAGATCTTTTAAAGGGCAGCAGCGAAACATCTAAGAAGGGGAAAAATTTATGACGGGAGCACTGAACGTGAACTTCACCGTGCAATGATCAGACCAAACTACCTGATCAATTTCAAGATCAGCGATCTCAAGTCCCAGTGAGAACACCAGGTCTAATGTGTGGCCATCCTGGTGAGTAGGAGTGCCGACAGACTGCACCAGCCCCAAAAGGGACATACTCTGCAATAACTCATCAGCGCACTTTTGACTTTTATCCTCGGCCCAAACATTGAAGTCCCCAAGAAAAATACATCTTGGGGAATCAATGTTTCACAGCAACTGAGTGAATTCCTGCAGGAACCCCCATCGGGACCAGGAGGGCGATAGATGAGGAGGATCCTGCAACCCACGCCAAGTCCTCCACTAATGGCCACACATTCAAATGAACCCGGGTTCCAACTGGGTGCACGGTGAAGTTCAGGTTCGATTTAAAACAAATAGCTACACCGCCTCCCCTATGATTTTCTCTGGGGCAGTGCACCACAGTATATCCTGGGGGGACTGCAGCCTCAAAAACAGGGCCAGCATCATCTCCCACCCAGGTCTCTGTAATGCAAGCCAGGTCGACCAATGAAACCAGAGTGGCAATAATAGCCATCTTGTTTCTGATCGACCTGGCATTGCATAGCACCGCCGTCAGAGGTATTGAGGGTGACGCAGCCCTATAGGTCACCTGGCCACTTGGCCTGGTGGCCCCCCCTGGGAATAGGCACCAACTACGACTGGCTTCTCCTAGATGCTCTATTTACTCCAGGGCATCACCTGGACTTAACCACCTCTATCCTTTGATCAACCCGCTCCTGGTCATCCCACAGTGCATAGGCAGAGCAATCCCCCACAATCCCCACTTCCCTACAATGCCTGATAATAATATCAGATACAGGGAGGGGGATAAAAGGAAGCAGTGCATGCAGCTGCGAGTTCCAATAAACAATCCTAGGCCCTAAAACTCGTCCAACAGAACTCTTGCACATGTCTACTTAAATAAGCCAATTGGCACATATAACTCATGCAAGCAACACACATTAAAACTCTACTTTTACAATAAAATCTAATTGACATACATGAACTGTTATAACATAATCTAATTCCCTCCTTTTACCCAGAACAAGGTGAAATTTCGACTCCGAGTGGCGCTCGCGCCACTCACAACGCTCGCGCTTGTGAGTGGCACCTATATTTATACAGCGCTTCCCTGCCCCCACACACCAACAATTTATAGCTCCCCATTCACACCTCCAGCTCCAGCTGGCAACGACTGAAAGGCAGACTCGATGTCTGTTTTGGCCATCAACACCTGTGGTCCCACCCTGCGCATCACCTTGACAGTCTTGTTGAAAGACTCGTATTGAACTGATGTGTGTCTTGGGTCAATATGGTCATTTACTGACTCACCCTCAGGATAAGAAAGGTGACTGATCATCCTGAATTCACCAGGTGATTTCTTGGGCACCAGCCCGATAGGAGACACCTGTTGTGAGGGTAGGGGTGGAGTGCTGAAAGCCTGCTCACCCCACTCAGCTGCCTCTCCTTTTTCCAGTTTTTCCTGGACATCCTGTGGATGGTCCTATGCTGTCTTTAAGCTCTCTGCCTCACAGCTACTGTGTGGGGCAGAACATTGAATCTTAAACCCAACCATGAACCCTTCTTCCAATAGGATGGGGGCTTTTGGGGTGGTCACGTGATGCAGCAAACTGTGTAGCAGCGCTTGGCTTAAGCTCCCACTACTAAAAGCTATTATTTCATTAAAACTTGCCTAAAAAAGAGGGTTCGTACTATTTTATAGGTGGTTACTTGTGTCTGTACCATCACGAAGAGGGTGTTCACTGAAAATGGAGGCCGAAATGAGATCTGCGCTGCCCCAACATACCCCACCCGTTTCCCCAGAGAAGTCTGGAAAATGATCCAAGGCCCAGCTGATGGGAAGTGGCAAGCACTCTACTACTTCAATCTCTCAAGTGGCAGCTGTGGAAACTACTCCCCTTACTTTGGAACTACTTCAGGCAGAATTGCAACCTTTTCAAGATGATCTTAAATCTATAGCGACCGAGATCAAGCAAATGTCTGGGGTGCTGGAGGACTTGTCTACTAGAGTTTCCAATTCCAAAACTCGGATTGTTTCTTTGGAGAAAAAGATGGGCCGCATGGAGGAGGCCATAGTGGAGAGCCGGCAACGTATTAAGAAGCTTGAACAAAAAGTTGAGGACCTAGAAGGCAGAAGTCATAGAAATAACTTTGTGGTTCTGGGTATTCCAGAAAAAGAGGAGGGCAATAATGCTCTTTTGTTTGCCCAGAAGTTGTTTGAATGAATTGCTGGCCCCTCTCCTTTTGGACCCTCTTATACATTGGAAAGGGCTCATCGTGCTTTGCGCCTGACTCCCGTGCCCGGCCAGCAACCCCGGCCCCTGATGATCAAGCTTCTCAATTTTCAGGAGAAACAGTTCTTACTATCGAAGATTAAAGAACTGGAGCAAGTTCTTTGGGAAGGCAAGAGAATTCAGGTAAGTCGAGATCTCCCGACCCGCAATAAGCCAAGAGGGCGCTTTTCACCCCCATCATAACCCAGAAGCATAGCGGCGGAATAAAATTCTGTATGGGGTATCCTGCTCATTTTCAGGTGTTAATCTCAGGGGTATAGACATCCTTAGAGGAAGTCGAACCTGCTATGAAAGTGCTACAGAAGGAGCATCCCGATCTTTTCAAGCCAAGTTGAAGTAACGGGAAAGCCGTTACTGTCTCAGGGAGAAGTATTTTGGATCAAAGAAGTTATGACAAAGAGGAACATGAAGGACTCAGTTTTTTGCTTTACCAAATTTGTTGCTGTTATCCTAAAGCTTTGTTGCCTGGTTTTCTTCCTGTATAAGGATTTTTAGTTGTAGACAATTGTTTATCGAGTTTGGAAGTTTCAGGGGGGAACTTTTTCAACTAGGATGGATACCGGGGATAATTCTGGTCCTACTCCTCCGGGTGGGGGGTGGTTTCGTATTTGGGGGCCATCATCTGGGCAGGGAAGTGCCTTTATTATTGGATGTGGATCAGGGTTCGGGGAGGCTATGCATTGAACCTGGGGCTCATGTTACGTTAATGGTGGTACCCATTATATGGTTAGTGACAGATTATTATGGTAACACCAGAGGGTGTTCCTTAACTGCGTGGATATGTACAGAGGGTGTAACCCATGAGCTGGGTAATCTGGATATTTTAGATTCTGTCATGAAGTACTCGTTCTATTATGCTATTCCGACAAAATTAGACTGGGCAGAGAATGGGTTTCCAGGGTAAAGGGAAAGTAGCTTCATAGCGTAGCCCCCCCCCCTTTTTAGCATTCTAGAGACTTGGGAGTATTAGTGTTTGATTAATGTTGGGGGTAGCGCCTCCGGTTTTCCTATGGGGATACAAATTCTCTTGGGGTATTTACTTCATCTAACTGGGCACAACCGCCTCATCAGGCTTTGGGGTGGCGGGAGGGGAGAGGCCAGAGACTGTAGCAGGACTAGCTGTACTGCGTAACAATGATAGGAGGGAGACAAAGTAAGGAATTCTGGTACAAGTTGCTAGTTTGTTGGTTGCACAGTGTTCTTATGGGGAGGGGTGGGAGGGTGGGGATTTTCTCCACTAGGTTCCTATTACCAATGCTAAGATCATATTGGGTTAAAGCATGTAACACATTGGCATGGATTAAAGAAGGTAGCAGGTTTTTAGAAGTGTTACAATGGCTAGCAGGGAGAATGTCGCGATGTGGAACATCAGAGAGGGCAGAAATAAAAAGAAGCAATATCAGGTTTTACATCATTTAAAGCTAATAAATGTGGATATTGCGTACGTCCAGGAAACACATCTGTTGGATACAGAGGTATCTCAGCTCCGGAAAGTACAATTTGGTCAATTTTTTAGTGCCGAGGGCTCCTCCAATAGCAGTGGGGTAATGATCCTTATTCACAGGAAAATTCCCTTTAATACAATTAAGGTTGTTAAAGACCCAGGGGGCAGGTATATTCTCATGTATGGTTTACTTTATAACAAAGAAGTAATTCTTGGCAGTATCTATGGCCCTAACCAGGATAACCCTGAATTCTTCACTCAACTTGCGTTGGTCTTGCAGGCATTTATCTCGATTCCCATGATTATCGGGGGAGACTTCAATTTAGTACTTGATTGGGTTATGGACCGGTCTACTCCTCAGAAGACTAGTTTCTCTCCAGCCCAGCAGGCTTTCAGGGAATTTCTCGATTAACTTGGATTGTGTGACATTTGGCGGGTGTTGCATCTCCAAGACAGGAAATATACCTTCGTTTCTCGGTACATTCCTCTTCTTTGAGGATAGATGATCTGTTCTTGTACCATTCCCTGCTTCCTGCCACACTCGACTCCTCAATTCTGCCTGGAGTTCCCTCAGATCACGCCATAGTTTCCTGTTGGATAACCATGGTTTCTCTTCCGAATAGGACCCCCAGATGGAAGTTAAACGATTTACTGCTTAAAGATGCTTTTCTTATGAAGCAGATACAAGATCAGATCGATATTTTTTATCATTCTAATAAAGTTACCTCAAGCAGGCCCGACCTATTATGGGGTGCCTTTAGGGCGTATACCAGAGGAATCTTAATCAGCTTGGCTACATATAGGAAAAAGGCTTACAACTAAGCTGTCAGTTGCTCACTCAAATTGAAACCTTAGAGCGACCCTTCCTTCCCAGTGTAGAGACTCATCAACAGGAGTTAATTAAATTGAGAGCCGATATATGGAACCCTCCGGGAAAAGACGGATTATTACATATTAAAAACTCAGGCGTCATCTACTGACCACGGGGAAAAGGCAGGTCAGCTCTTAGCCCTCAGGGTAAAACAAATGGAAACTGCCTGCTATATTACCTCCATATGGTCTTTGCATGATAATTCCCTTAAAACTCATTCCCTTGAAATTATAAAAGAATTTACTAATTACTATAAGGAGTTGTACGGCACCATGTCCACTCCCCCAACAGTCCAACGGAATCAGGATTTTTTGCAGGACTCACATTTACCTCAACTTTCCAGGGAGCAACAGGATGCTTTGGTGGCTCCAATTACTTCAGAGGAAATTTCCACGGTCATTAAAGCCCTACCAATTAACAAAATGCCTGGTCCTGATGGACACTCAGCTTTATTTTATAAAAAGTTTCTAGCTCAATTAATGCCAATGCTCCTTCCCCTGTATAAGCATATTCTATCTGGGGTGGATTCTGACTCCTCATTATTTGAGGCACTAATCATTCTGATCCCCAAACCACGTAAACTGCTAGACTGCGTTTCTAACTACTGCCCAATCTCGTTAATAAACCAGGACATCAAGATCCTGTCCAAATTTTTAGCGAACTGTTTGGCAAAGGTACTGGATGGTCTGATAGGGTTGGCGCAAATGGGGTTTTTGAAGGGGAGGTCCTCGGCGGATCACTTGAGAACTCTCTCACATGTCTTCTCAGTGTCCATGGACACACCCTATCCCGCTGTTTTGATATCCCTGGACACTGAGAAGGCATTCAACAGGGTACACTGGGAGTATCTTTTTCAAGTTTTAGTGAATTTTGGTTTCCCTCCACTTTTTATTAATTGGATACGCACATTATATAGATCCCCCTCAGCCCGGGTCTCAGGGGACGGAGCTATCTCGCAAAGCTTTACTCTCCATACAGATACCAGACAGGGATGCCCCCTGTCACCACTATTATTTAATTTGTATCTTGAACCACTAATTAGAAGGCTGCAAAACTGTCCAAATATCCAGGGGATCCCTATTTTTCCCCTGCGAAGTTAAGGTGTCCGCTTATGCGGACGATCTTCTCCTGCAGCTTTCTGATCCGGGAAGCTCTATTCTGTATATTCTGGATATTATTGCCTCCTTTGGTAGTATTGCTAATTATAAGCTTAATATTAGTAAAACTATGGTATTCCCCCAAACCATAAATCCTTTAAGTCCGAGATTGAGGCTTATGGGATGAAGTGGCAGCAAGGTTCTCTCCGATACTTGGGGGTAGATCTTGCCCGTAGCAGTAATCAAGTTATTAGGTTGAACTTAGACACTCTGGTGAATAAGGTGGCTCAAGATTTAAATAGGTGTGCTTCTCTTCCCATTTCACTGTGGGGGAAAATAAACCTCATTAAGATGAACATATTTCCCCGTTTATTATATCCCCTGTCCATGCTCAATGTTTGGCTTCCTATATCCTGGTTTAAGAAATTATGATCCCTGTTTATCAAATTCTTGTGGTCTAATAAATCCTCTTGAATAGCTTACCACACTCTGGTGGCCCCTAAAGATAAAGGAGGCTTGAGATTGCCCAATGTACTTTTGTATTTTTGGGCTGCCCATATTAATAAGTATATGAGATGGGCATCTCAAGGAGTTCCAGGTAAGGCCCCAGTGTGGTTGCAGATCGAACTAGAACTCATACGTTCATTTGGTTTAAACCCCATGGGTTTGCTGCATGTCGGGGAGAGTCTGTTGCCGGTAAAGCTCAAAAACTCAGTAATTTATACTTTGCTCAAAATCCATACACAGGTTTGTAGATTCCTCAAATATAATCACTTCAAGGATCTTAGTCAACCTATTGTAGGTAATCTCAATCTTAAAATTGGGGGCAAACCTATTGCTCCATACTGGCTCCCAATACCCTTGGATTGGGAAGTTTCCAGTCTTATAGATGATAACCATGGATGGATGTCTAATCAGGAAATTACAGACAAGCTGGGTATTTCCAACAGACATATCTTTCAGGTTATTCAACTTAAGCATGTTTTAAAACAAGTTTCTTTGGTCTTTCACCCTGCACAGACCAGCTTATACCCTTCCGTAAGGAATTCAGTGTAATAAGTGGTGGCCCTAGGGCGGTAGCTAAGATTTATAATTTCTTGATTGGCTGGAAATCACCAAATCATTGTGGACCAATGGGTCTGTGGGGATCTTTTTTTCCTGAGAAAGTGATTGACTGGTCATCTATCTGGTATACCTCCCACAAATTTATTAAACAGGACAGGTTAAAGCTAATGCAGCTTTTTATATTGCACAACGCTTATTACACACCCTGTAAATTGGTGAAGAGGGGACTCAAGATTTCAAATATTTGTGTGAGGTGTCAGCAGGAGGAGGGTAATTTACTTCACATATTCTGGGACTGTCAGAAGGTGGCCCCATTGTGAAGGAAGATTAAGCAATCTGCAGATCCCCTCTTAGGCCTGGAGGATTATTTACCCCTCAAATTTGCCTCCTAGGTGACCTATCAGGAGTTAGAATTAATAACCGGAAATATCATATTACCCTCATTGCGATGTCTGTCAAGAAGTTGGTGTTAAGACATTGGCTCGACCAGCAAGAAATTTCTTATGAAGAATGGTTGGCGGAAATTTTAGCTAACCTGCATACCGAGAAAACTATTGCTAATCTGAACAATACAATGTCTAATTTTAACAAGATTTGGGACCCTCTGTATACTCTCTATTCACTGCAGGGTTAATTAAAGGGATGCGGGTGAAACAGGATTAGATGAATAATACCGATAGAACAGATCTTAGCAGGGTAAGAGGTTTCATGCACTTTTAACCTAGTGAATAAGGATATGGGGGGAGGTAGGAGGGAGGGGGGGGTTTAATGGAAGGGGGAGGCAGATTTATGTATATGCAACAGTGTATAAAACTGATTTGTCTGTTTGTATATCTGCCTGTGTAGTATTATGGGTAAAATGATTAATAAACTTTAAATTAAAAAAAAAAAGATACCACAAAAAAAAAAAAAAAAAAAGGATGGTGGCTTCTCTGTCTGGGTAATGGGTCATCCAAGGCTTAATCCAGTCCACCCATACCAGGGTGGGCAGGCTTGTTTCCCTGAGGCTTCCCTGTTCTCCTCTTGGTCCCCTGAAAGCTCCCTTTTGGCAACTCGGATGAGGCACAATGCACAAAGAGGTGCTACTAGCCGCAGGTCATGCAGATGTTTGGAAACCGACAGCTTGTCTTCATGCATTTTGCCTCATTGTAAGCATAGCATGCATGGGCAGGTGCTACCCCACTATAGGACTTCTGTGAGGCAACTGGTCTTAATGCTATGCCACTGTCAGTGTGCAGGACCCCCCTCTGTGCATAATGTCCACCAAAAACATCATATCCATCATCCCCCACCCCAAGGTGCTATCCTCATGTCTCCTCCAATGAAACTCTTCATCATACTCCAGTCACACATTCCCACCCTTCCTGGGTGCATCAGCGTAATCCTGTGGTGATAGGTGTACAGACTCAACCCTTGCTCTTCATCTGCATGCAAAAGAGTGCCAGCAAAGATGGGGAATGTTGCAATACAGTTTTCAAAGGTGCGAGGCACCTTCACTGCTTTCTTCTCTGTCCATCTGTCTTTGCCTTCTTCTTGTCCCACTCGACTGGCCGATTAAGAAGGGAAAACATGTTTATGTACTCCCTATTGTGAATCTGCTGCCTGATCTTCTCTGTCAGGTGCATCCCCAGTGGTTTATCAATCCCTACATACATGCTGGTGAGGGCGGAGTGACCCCCATGGTCACCGTGGCATTTGCCGCCACCAACCCCGTGTCTCCCATTTGGTTCCCAGATTTCGATGCCAACACAGTCACCAAATCAATCAACTTGTCTAACTTGGCATTTATCCCAGATCCCCCCAGACCATCTGTGAGGATGACACCCAGGGCCACAGCCCCAACTGTGAGTTCACCCTATTGACCTGGCCCATGAGCCATCATTTTCTGCTGCCTCAATGGAAGCCCACCATCCTCCAGCCCATCATCTTCTGTCTGCCTCCCACCCAAGGCTGCACTGAGAGCCTATAATGCCACCTCATCATCAAGCTGCCTTACCTGAGCTCTGTCCTTACCTGCCCTCAGTGGCCTTGGAACCTTGGCCAGGGCTGCCGCCTGGCCTTTTGCTGGCAGCTTCTTTGGGGGCACCCCACCTGCTGTTGATGATGTCAAGGGGCCATCCAGTCCCTCCAAGCACACTTCCAGCAATGCTGATCCCTTCCATTGATATATCTCCCAGAGCTGCTCTTCAAGGTCTGCTGTGACCTTCGTTATTGGAGTCTTCTGATGACATGGCATGTTCCTGAAATACACTATAAGCCCCTCCATCCAAGGGGTATGTTAATATAGTGCATCACCAGTGCCACCTCCAGGGAGTGTGGGAAGAGAGAGGACACTGCCCTCCCCTGACCACCTATCTTTTCCTATCTTTTAGGGTGACCCCTTGCCAACATTCAGTAATGTCAACATTATACCTTATTGTTACATCGTGTATCATTTTTATTTATAATCAGTCCCCATTCTGGCCCCTCACCTGTGTGCCCCCCTAGGCTGAGGGACAACAGGACAGGGAACCAGTGACCACCCAGTCACCATTACCCCTGGGTCCTTGATTAGCTATTAAACTTTTCTCTTGGGTTCTCTTTTTTTTTCACGATTCCTGAAAGGGAAAGCACCCAGCTCACTGCCAGTCTCTGGGATCAAACCCCCAGCCAGTGAAGAACCAGAGACACTGAGACCTCCCCAGCATGCATCCCCTGGAGCAAAGGGTCCCACAGCCAGACTATGCATGGAGGCTGGAGTCTCCCCTCTCATCTAGCAATGCCCCTTGTTTCCAGGATCCCCTGGGACTTCTCATGTCAGAGTTGCCACTCCCAAGATGGCCACTGCACCTGACTTGGCACCATCTTGTGTGTCCCAACCTCCCTCAAGATGAACTTCCACTTAAACCCACAGACCCGTCTCATGGGTCAAATGATTCTCTGATCTGGTCTTTAATGTTCGGAGCACCTATTATCCCAATCTATAGCCCAATTTTCCATTCGTCACCATTAGTCCTGGGCTCCCCAAACATAGCTGGCCTCCTCTGATATGGCCGCTGATATCTTTCAGGATGTGCGATCTCAAGCATGTGACTTTCAAACAAAGGGACGCGAGCCCTGGCTACTCCAAATCATGGTGGCCTACCTAGCTCCCCCGCCATGGCCCTGAAGCTTTTTCACTATCTTGGCAGCCCACCAACCATCAGGGAATGAAGTGGTACACCTGGGAGAACCCACCACATGCTCCCAGACCATGGATCACCTCACCAGGCTAGCTCATCTCCCACAGCTCTCGGATGGCAGGACAATCAGTGGAGATGCCCAGTCGCAGGTAAGTCAAGACTCACTGCCACATTCTCACTCTGCCACATCTGTTTCTTGCCTGGTCTTGGATACTGATGACCAGTCATTCTAAGTCAGTCTAGTCATTACTGGTGATCATGCCAGCTTTCCCAAGTTAAAGGTCTACCATTCGGGAGCTGGTATCCATGACAAGCAGTGCAAAGGGATTCCTTGAATTTTGAAAGCCATCTACTATTCAGGGGCCCACCGGGGTCCCACAACCCACCAGCTGCCACCACAACTCAACCATGTGAATGTCCCTGGTAGGTCATTTTCCTGCTCCCCCTACCCAAAGACTAGTTGTGGGTGAAGTGGCCAAAATTTACTCCTAGAAGCGATTCAAGGAGTAATGTGGAATCTGTGAAGTAATCCACAATGCGAAGTGGAGTACTTTGCATAAATAATGAGGAACACAAAGTCCATTGAAAAAAATGACTTTGCATTACTCCACCTTCCCCCAACCACTTCTGCACCAATTTTAATGCAAAGTACATAGAAATCAATGTACTTCACATAACTTCACCTTGTCATTGAGCTCCAAGGTGAATTTTGCAGTGATTCAAGGGATTGCAGGTCACATGGGCTCTAGATTGTTAATTTTTGTTTATTTAGTTTTTGTTGACCGGGTAAGTGCACTAGACAAATCCTGCCTATTTTCAGGCATGACCCGTGGGAGGGGGATACAGATGAATGCCAACTGACCATGAACCAGATTAAGCTGTTGGTGGTATTTTTAGTGAATGAAGGAAATTTGGCCAGGACACCGGGGAAATTTCCTTGCTCTTTTCAAGAAGTGTCATTGGATCTTTAATATCCACCTGAACTACCACCAATCCAGGTAGATGGGACCTCAGTTTAACGTCTCATCTGAAAGACGGTACCTCAGAAGTGCAGCAGCCCTCTCATGCTACGTTACAGTGTCAGTATTGGGATATTAACCCAAGTGCCAGATGTGGGAACTGAACCCACAGCCCTCTGATCTCCCGGCCTCAGAGGCGAGTGTGCAACCTACTAAGCCACTGACACTAATTGTTCTGATTGTTCTGATTGTTTTGCATAGCCTCAGTTCTGTGTAGTGTGTGTGTAGTGGTAGCTAGAGACAGTTTGCTGTCAGAGCTCTGTGATTCAAACATCCACCTGCCCAGACTGAAAGTTCAGAAATCAGTGCCGGCCCGGTGGCGCTGAAGGAGGAGGTGCTGGATGCCACACCTTGCACCACACTGGCTACACGGGTTCGGGAACAAACTCGGGTCACCAGGGGTCAGCAGGAGGAAGGAGGATTGAGCATCCCAATGGATGCTCTCCTCTTTCTGAGTGGGTTTCCATGGGTGCTTCAGGCACCCAACGTCTCTGAGGGTCAGTGGGAGCACCAACTTTCTGGGCTTTGGCAGCTCCCATGGGGATGGAGTCAGAGAGGGGAGGACGCTGTTAGGCACTTGGTAGCGACATGCATCAGCATGTTGCCTACTTGAGCCGGCGTCCTCAGGGGTGGATGGGAAGCACAGAAAATGAAAAAAACCCTTGTTGGTGCTAGATGACAACCAATCTGTGCCTCCCAGCCACCAGCCCAGAGGCAGACCCCATTGTGCAGGCTCTCCTCTGAAGGTTGAGGAAGGCGATCCTTCCTCACCCCAACCGTGGCTTATCCAGGCATCAAGGAAGCAAATGGAGAAGACTGGCACTCTGAAGCAGACTCCATGATGGTGGTTTGGGAGGTTGACTGGTCCAAAGGAGTGGATGGTCGAGGATAGGGTAGGCAGGTAAACAGTAAGTTAACAAAAAAGTTCAGAAATCTAAATTTGTTTAGAATTTTCTTGGTGATCCCCCAAAATGCCTGCAGAGACATGCAAGCAAAGCTGTTTCTGGCCACGGTACTGCTGCCAGTGGCAAGATTGTCCACGGGCATGATAGTACACAGAAGTACATAGCTGATGTCAGTAAAGTGATTTCTCCATTAATGTTTTCTATGGCGCAATCTGTAGCTTCACTCATAGTTGGAGGAGATGATGTTGTCCCAGCTGGTGGTGTTAGTGCAGTTTCTGCTGCCATGAGTATTGCTGCCTCAAGTTCCACTTCTGTCCAGTTAACCATTTCAAAAAATATAGTTGAATCTAAAGCTGTGACTGACACTGTAGATGATGTCATACTTTCCATTAACATCCCCATGGTAGCTGAACATGATTTTGATCCTGGCAACGGTAACTCACAATGTCACATTTCTTCCAGTGCTATTGAGGTCATGCCTTTGCCATCTAATGATTCAAAGTGTGACGCAAAAATATTGGGTGACGATGATGATGCTGCTGTGGTTGGAACCTGTTCTCCACATGACAGCATAGTAGCTGAAAATGTTGATGCAGATGATGTGGATGAATAAGATGATGATATCAGTGACCCCTGTTGGGAACCAGAGAAAAAGAAAGTCATGGTGGCTATGTCTGGGTTTGCTGGTGTTAAATACCCCCTCCTCAAAAGAGTTGTGATTTAGTGGTTCCTGTTGATGATGATGACCCAGTAATAATCATAGGTAGTTGTGGTGGTCAGTTGGAGTCCAAGTGTATCCAGTCTGAAAAATCATGTAACCCCCCCCCCCATTTCGGGGTTAAAAATTCAGAATCCAATAAGCAGCATCAGGGACATTTTTCAAAGTAAAGGATCACAATACCTTGTTTGTTATTTTTTTGTCCAGGATGCAAATGATGAGTCAGTTGCAATCTGCCAGCTTTGTCATGTGCGTGTGAGTCAAAGTAAGAAAGGGAGTCATCTGGGCATGGGGAGGGGGCTGAGCATGCACATCTTAAGAACAGGCACATGGCACTGTGGACCCGGCACCAGATGACAGCTAATGTCATAGTGGAGCATTTACCTTCGTCATCAACCTTACTGAGCATGTTATCCCCTTCCATGAGTGTAAGACCAATTAGGAATGTCTGCAGTAGCAATAAAATAACACCAGAGGATTACTACAGGCATGATAAGGGGGGAGGATTATGATTTAGAAATCTTGTCAAGTGGTGTTCAGAGTAGCGGTGGTGGTGGTGGTAAATGCAGTATGTCTAGTGCAAGTGGTACATCAACCCCTGTATGTAAAATGGGGAAAATAAGTTTATTTGTGGACTTGTCACCTGTGCACCCCTCTTCATCACACATCCACACCCCACCCCAGCCAGTCACAGAGCAGAGCCATTTGTCACACAACATGCAAAATGTGTAAGTCAGCCCACATTGGAGATTGTGTTTGCCCATAACCTCCTGCCTGCCTGAATCATGTGACCTACACTGTGTAAGCCATGTGATGTGTGTGGGCTGCCTGTGAATTCTCACTCCACCTTAAAGCAGAATAAGGCAGAGTGCACAACATGAATCTATAATTACAATGTGAAGTGGCGAAGTGAGGGTTTAAAATGGGCACTTCATGTAGTGGAATACTAACGTGAAGTGACCACTTCGTGGCCACTTCACAGGTGGAATTTTACTTTACTGCATCTCTACCAAAGAATCCTCTCCTCAGCAAGCATACAACAATTGTTTTTTGTGGGTCCTACGTTCCTCCAAACCACCACAGCCTGGGCCTCACTGCCCCTTACCTAACTCTGAAGGGGAGATCCATCGTGACAAAGATGATCCTGAATCCAACTGGGCAGGAAGAGAAAGAGGGGGAACTGCTGACTACCAATCCTCAAAACTCTTCTTTCAACTCCTATCCTTCAGATGCCACCACCCTGTGGGCAGCTCTGGTGATCCTTCCTCTCTGTGATGACATTCCTCGATCTTCCTCCCTGGATGAAGGACCACCTCTCTTCTATCCCCATCCCTGGTTCAGGGAGGATGACACCCAGACAAATTTGAGATGCAAATGGTGCCAGGTGTTGCAGCCTCTGTATTTGCATATTTTAAACACCAGTAGAAATGAACAGTATCAGTAGTATAAATTAAAAAAATACTCTCAGCAAACATGAAACAGCAATAGAGTGGGGCAGCACCGGAGCGGCACAGAGCAGAGCAGAACCATAGCCATCTTGCTGCCTAAGCAGGTACAGTATGCATAACTTGTTTTATTTCTTCATGTATACTCTACCAATAAGTCTATAATGAGGAACACTCAAAAATATGTGTGTGAGTACTGCTTTAGAGCAAAGAGGAGGAACTGCTGGCTACCAGGGTGGTTCTTGGGAAATGCTATAAGCAGATCTCATTTGTTCCAACTTTCCACAGTTTGTCTGTTAGGAACTGGATTTCCTTCTAGGGCCTGCATTTTACTGGGTCTATTGCTGTGTGGAGACATTTTCCCTATCCCTGGGGCTTTATCAAGTGATACTAAAAATAGGAAAGGAATTTTATTTTTTCACTCCAATGTTAGGAGTATTTTATCAAGGATGGATTTCATTAAGGAATTTGTGGTTGACATGAACCTGTTTTTTAAGATTGTTAGTGAAACATGTTCAAATGACAAACAAGAAGATGCACTTTTGAAAATACAAGGTTATAGTATGATGAGAGCTGAGTAGACTAAAAGAGGTGGGGGTATTTTAAGTTATTACACTGAAAAATATGTCCCAATGTGTGTAGTTCTAAATCTAGATCCTAACTGTTGCGAGTATTTAGCTCTAGAAATATGTTTTTATTTAGGTACAGTACAAGTAACATTAAACTGTTCCATCAATTAGATGGTTTAGCATTGATTTTTTGAGTTGGCAATGCACTGCCAACTCATATTGCATTATTTTTCAATGCTTAACCAGCTGAAGAGCAATGTTTGTAGAATGTTTTTGCAACTCAGTTGAATGCATCTGCAGTCCAGTCACAGTGCAATGCAAAGCTGCATTTTAACTCTTAAAAACCAGTTTGTGCAGGGCTTTGTGCTAGATCCAGTAACACTTATGCAACTCAGTCAGAAATGCTACAGCAACTCATTGGAGGAACAGTTTAATGTGATTTGTACTGTAAGCCTTTATTACTTTTTAGAGGTTACAGATCACCCCATTTTCCTATGCATGCTTTATCATACTAAGGTATTTAGGAGCCAAGGAGGATGAATTTATGATGCTTTCTCCCCTTATAGTTCATTTCACAAACTTTTATTTTTGGAAGATTTGAATGCTGATTGGCTCTGTCATACTAAATCAAAATGTTTAAAATATATTGCTTTGGAATTAGGGTTGTCTCAACATATTGAAGAACCTACCCATATAAACCTAAACAACCCTAATGACTCCTCCCTGCTGGATTTAATTCAAATTAATTGCCCTCATTTCTGTACTGAGTTTGGGATGTGTGCAGATCTATTTAGTGATCATAATGTAATATATTGTTAAAGTGGGACAAATACAATTACAAGGCCTGCTAAACATGTAAGTTTTTATTCTTTAAAAAAATGTGATTATTTTAACTTTTTAGGTGATCTTGGAAGCTTAAACTGGGAACACCTGGAACTGATACCTGAGCTCAATTTAGCTTGGGACTATTTCCAGGGTGAACTTTTAAAGATTTGTAATAAACATGTGCCTTTGAAAACTAAAAGGGTTAAATCTAATTCTGCTGTCTGGTTTTCCCCAAAACTTTTGAAATAAAAAAAAAAGACAAAAATAATCTTAGGATACTGCTTGAATAACTGGTACTTCTGCGGATTGACAATGCTATAGGAAATTTAGAAATAAATATGTTGCTGGGATCAGAGAAGCTAAGAGAAATTTTTACAAGGCTAAAATCTCTGAATCTGGGAGGAATCTGAAGAAGTTTTGGTCACTTATCAAAGACTTAAATGGGCACTCCAAATGCAAGGAAACAATTCAGTTATCATCTGATGAAACATTTGATCCTGGCAGTAGTTTTCCTGACAGATTTAATGAATTATTTACCAATTTTGGTCATTTCTTTGGTGATGTAACTCAGCCTCTACAGTGTGCACTGAACATACTGGATGACAGCTCATCTACATTTTTGTTTAAAGAAATTACTTTTTATGATGTTTTGAAGATGCTGTTGAAGCTAAAATCAAGTGGAAGTTGCGGACCTGTTGGCCTGTCCTCCAGTATGTTGATATATTCTGCCTTTCATATTGCTGAGCCCCTCACTTATTTGTTTAATCAGTCTCTTTCTCAAGCTTGGAAGCTGGCCATTGTTGTCCCTATATTTAAGGGTGGCAGTCCGGGTCACTTTTCTAATTATAGACCTATTTCTCTGCTACTTATTGTTAGTAAAATATTAGAAAGACTGCTGGTTAAGCAAATGGTGGACCATTTTCACAAGTACAATCTCTTTGATCAATTTCGGTCAGGTTTTCACAAACTACTTGGTACATTGGTCTCTGTGTTGAGGATCTTGGATGACATCGGTAGGTCCAATTATCAATAACATTACACTGGGGCCATACTGATTGATCTGCCCATGCCTTCAACATGGTCAACCACCAAACATTATTGTTACGATTATTTGAAGTGGGTCTGAGTCAGAATGCATTGGCCTGGTTTTGTTCCTATTTAAGTAGTCAGTGGTAGATTACGGTGGTTTGTGGTCTTGATTCAGATTAACAGTGGTGAGGGGAGTGCCCCAGAACTCTGTCCTGGGGTCCCTCCTCTTTTTGCTATACCTGAAAGATCTTGATAGAAGTGTTGGGGAATCAACTACCACATATATGCTGATGATACAATTATTTACACTTCCCATTCTTGTTTTGGAAATTCAGACTATTCTACAAAAACACTTTGATTGCTCTAAAACAGTTTTTTTCTGATTCCAAATTAAAAATAAATACTGCCAAGACCAAGTCAATGCTGATTGGCCCCCTTCTGAAATAAAATTAGGTTTCAGGTTGGAAATATCTGATAGTTCTGGAACTCTATTGGAAAATGCTGAAACTTATAAATATCTGGAGTACTGGTTAGACCAGAGTGGGTCGGGAGATAAACATGTAAGACAAAGCAAGGCAAGGTTTATTTGTATGGCACCCATTCCTGGAGTCTCTGGGCACCTCACACACAGACAAAGAGGCAGTAAGAAAGCATACAAGAATACATATTAAAACTATAAAAATGTAGATAAATTGGTTGCACAGATTGGTAAAAGGGTAGGATTCTTATTCAAAAATAAATATTATTTAGATTCAGCTTCTATGGAAACTATAATCAAGGTTCAGACATTACCCTTGTGTGACTATGCAGATATTTTATATGCTAGTGCATCTCAGGACCGTTTGCATAAATTACACATCCTTTATAGTTGGTTTGCTAGGTTGATCCATAAGTGCCCAATGGATATTCATCACTGTGAGTTATATAAGACTCTTGGTTGGGTTTCCTTAAATCAAAGAAGGGATAATCATAGGTATAGTATGTGTTTGCATACAAATGTGGTTTGGGTTTTATTCCAGAATACCTAAGAGATAGGCTAAATTTCAGGTCAATTGACCCATCTTTGAGAAACGCTTCTGATCAGGAACTAATTGTACCAATTACCAAAACAAAACAATATTTACATTTCTTCAAGTCAACTTGTTCCTTTTTTTCTGGAACAAACTCCCCCATGAATTTAGGAAGTTAGATAATACACCCCCATCTGTTTCTGTGTTAAAACAGTATTTATCATCATGTGCACATTTGTAATTGTTTTGAATATCGTATATTGTATGCATGTTTGTACTTTACATGTATTGTTGTAATTAGGTCACCATTGTGAATGAGCTTATGCTCAATGGTTATTCCTAACAATAAACAAGCAAACAAACAAACAAAACTGCACACCTTCCAACAGGCAGCTGCCCCTTGTGTGCTGTACTTAGCTGTTATAGTACAGGTTCTAAAATACCTAATAGCTATCTTCCATGTATATTCTTGCCATATATCTGAGGCTGTCACCCTATGATAAGCTCACAAGGCCATCTCCCAGTTTGATTGTGATATTGGGGATTGAAATGTTACTTTCCACTGTATGTGAGTGGCCTCTGAAGTAATCCCAGGTGTGGTTCTAAGTGCATTAAAGTATTTAGAAATAAAATACTCTGATGTGTGACCTAAGAGTGCTCTCAAAATGAAGCCTGTACCAGGGTGGTATATTGTACTTTGCAGCTTCTGGACTAGCTTCTTCATTAAATAATGGAACTGCATGTATCTATAATGGTAATTTACTGGTAAATTAAATTTGGATGACAGCTGTTCAAAGCTTCTTATCACATCTTGGTAAAATTGAAGAATGCCTAGTCCTTTCCTGCTC
This sequence comes from Neoceratodus forsteri, assembly GCA_016271365.2. Classification (NCBI taxonomy): domain Eukaryota; kingdom Metazoa; phylum Chordata; order Ceratodontiformes; family Ceratodontidae; genus Neoceratodus; species Neoceratodus forsteri. The sequence continues at coordinate 1,077,100,394 of CM028129.1, read as the reverse complement.
CATTTGATACGTAGCATCTATTTCAGCTGGTTAGAAGGACTTGATTTGGGCAATACTTTTCAAGAGAAAGCCTTCCTGTTGGAGAATTACCTACCTGTTTAATTGACCCCACATTTATAGCTGTACTTTGCGTGGACAACTTCAGAGTGGGGAATAATATCCCAGGCAAGTTGGTTAGGGAACATCTCAATTCTATGTCATTCTAATGACCTTTGTATGTGGGGTCTAACCAGTTATACTTATGCTTAACTTAGGCTGCTGCACGATAAAGCACTTGCAGTAGAAACAGGCCTCCTTTTTGCTTTGAAAATTGCAATTTTTATATGCTATTTGGGATCACTGTCCCCTCAAAGAAAGCAAGGTGTAAGTTTGCTCCATGTTGCAAAAGTCCCTTTTGGGGGATAATCAATAATGTTTAATTTAAATATAGTAATCTGAAGAGAAGGTTCATCCTGACAGTGTCCACTTTACTTATTAGAGTTCAAGGTAGGACTTGCAGCATCTGTAAGTCTGCAATAATGCCCCTTGTCAATGGGTTATAGTTCAAGTCATATAGCTGACCCTTGTCATTAAGTAAGAAATGCCCTAGGTAGTTTATAACTTTCTGATCATATCTAAATTACAGTGCCAGTGAAGGGGTATATGCTATTTGCAGAACTGTAGTTTTGTCTGGATTCAGCTTGTAACCTCCTAAGGCCTCTGACTGGGTTAGCATGGCCAGCAGAGCTGACAAGGAAGTTTCTACATCCACTAAATAAACCAGAAGATGATCTGCATATCATGCTATTTTATGCCCCCCAATTGTACTCCCTTAATGTGAGTCAGCCATTGAATATACTCTGCAAGGGGCATAACATAAAGGCTGAACAATAAGGGAGACAGCAGGCACTGTGTCTGGTGCTTCTGAATAACTTGAAACCATCTGAATAAGTTTCATTGGCTTTTACTACTGTACTGACAGGGTGTGAGGTGATTTTGAGTAGTGTGCTAATGCTGGCATGGGGGGGATGTTAAACAAAAAGATTTTGGAACTGCAGTAAACTGTTTTCTACTAACTTGCATTTGTGTTAATGTTCTTTGTTCCATAGGATAAAGGTCAGGGGTTGGGGGTGTCCTGAGGTCACATGATTGCTACAAACCTGTCCTGAGGGACCAGGGAACCATGAAGCAAAATCAGGGGACTGCACAGCAGCAAGGCATGGAGGGTTGGCATGCTTTTGAGGGGGGTTAAACAAAGTGTTTTTGAGCTGTAGTAAACTTTCTTCCACTGACCTGCATTATAACATGGGTTCTGAAAATACTAAATGCTGATTCATCCAAACAGGTCACCTGACCATTGATTAATCCCTGACATACCCACAGCTGCATGTTCACAGGGTTTTATTTAATAATGCATCACAGGGTGTGGCATATCATGAGATATCGTCAGGACTTGGGAGATTGGGCATGAGGCTGCAGTGTATTTAGCACACACACCCCCAGAATGTCTTATTGTGCTTATGATAATGACCCTCTTAATTGTACATGCATGTGAAAACTAAAGTTCATAGGATTAAGTAATAAGTCAAGTCAATTTTATTTAAATAGCACCTTTCAATGTAAAGGCACTGTACAGAGCATAGCCATAATATAAATTACAGCAATATCTATTTAAAATTCAGTCTGGGAATGCCTGAGAAAATAAATATGTTTTCAACATTGATTTAAAACTACTGACGGTCAGACATTCTCTTAACCAACGAGGTAGAGAATTCCACAGGGTTGGTGCTGCAAAAGAAAAAGCACAAACTCCAGATGTTTTTAAGTGAACCCTGGGAATCTCCAGCAATCCTTCATTGGTGGATTGGAGAGGACAACCAGGGATGTAGGGAACCAGGAGATCTTTCAAGTAGTCCAGACCTGTTCATGTAGGGCTTTAAAGGTAAGCAAGCCTACCTTATAGATGATCCACCACTGAATCGGCAGGCAGTGCAGTCTACACAACACTGGCATAATATGACTGGACCAAGAAATACCAGTCAATAGACCAGCTGCAGCATTCTGCGCCAACTGCAAGTGGTGGATATCAACCGCAGACAGCCCTAGGTAGAGGGCATTGCAGTAGTCAAGATGGGTGGTAATGAAGGCATGAACCAAAGTTGGAAGGTCTCCCAGGGGAACCAGGTGTTTCACCCGGGTGATATTCCTCAGATGATAAAATGAGGACTTAACCATGGCTGACACCTGAGATTTCAGTTTCAAACCATTGTCAAAAATAATGCCCAGGTTTCACACCTGATCTGAGATAATGAGCTGGACACCATCAAGCCATAGGCCAGACACATGCCCAGCCCCCAAACCCACCCCTGGTCAACCTGAGACCACAACCAGAACCTCAGTCTTATCTGAATTCAGTCTTAACCAGCTGGAACCCATCCAGTCTTTGATCTCGGTAAGGATGTAAGTTTGTCATGGATGAGGTTTTAATAACTCATCGGTTGTTCATGAAATCATTAGTAAACTTCATGGCACTATCACCATTGCTATGTTTTGATGACAATAGTGAAAGTCATGGAAGTCCTGAATAAAGTCCAAATGTCATGAAATCCATTGTGAGTATGACTGCCATGACAAATTTACATCCCTATGGATAGGCAATTATTTAGCACGGAGAGCGCATCAACCTGCCTGGGCACAAAGGACATGTACAGCTGAGTATCATCTGTGTAGCAGTGAAAACTCAAGATGTATCACCAAATGATATCTCCCAATGGCAGCATATACACTGCAAACAACAGGGGTGCCAATATGGAGCCTTGTAGCACCCCGCAAGACAGAGGGAGGGCAAAAGAGGAATACATTCCAGTGACCACCCTCTGAGATCTGCCTGCAAGGAATGATTGAAACCATTTGAGGACTGTACTCAACAGTCCACAAAGTAACTGCAGGGTCTCCAAAAGCACTCCATGGTCCTCAGTGTCAAAAGCTGCTGAGAGATCGAGAATGACCCAGATGGTACAAGCCTTTCGATCTCTCACCATTAGGAGATCATTTAATACTCGAACAAGGGCAGTCTCCATGCTATGTCTCTTTCTGAAACCAGGTTGAAGGGTTTCATAGACATTGTGAGTTATAAGATGATCATCTAGCTGCAATACAACCACCTTCTCAATAACCTTCCCCACAAAGGGAAGGTTTGAGACAGGTTGGTAGTTAGCTGGATCGTCGGGGTCCAAGAAGGATTTTTTAAGAAGTGGTTGAATGACCACCTCTTTCAGGGGGTCAGGAAAACCCCCTCTCTCCAGGGATCTCCATACAATTTCAGCTAGGATTGGTCAGATAACATCTACATACCCCACTAAGAGGGGGATAGGGCCTGGATCCAAACTACAACAGGTTGGGTGCAGAGTCTGGACGAACTTCACAATGTCTGTGAATTCCAGTTGGCCAAAGTCCAGCTAGACAGACTGGGTACTCATCAACTCCAATCAACTTCCACAACCCCTCATAGAGTAATAAAATAAAAATAATAAAAAAGTTAAATCTTTGTCTTAATTTTAAATTAAATAGTTCCTCCACCTTCATCAGTTCATTGTGTTTTTTCTTTTGACTTAAGGACTTTTGTCCTAGTAAAGCTTCCATAGTTGTAGTTTATTCCTGTGGTTGTCATGGCACTACAACCCCCGCAAACCAGCACTAGTTCTGTTTGGTTTATCTTTGTGAAAATCCAGTATTTGGAGATGGAAGTAAAGAAGGTACCTTTTTTAAATAATTAATTCTATGTATTATGGCAGCAGGCAGTGCCATGGAGGAGAGGCCAGTAATGTTTCAGTGACGCAGGAGAAACAGGTGCAGAACTACAGAGAGGAACAGCACAGGAATATCTCAGATAAGAATGTGGGCAGCATCACTTAAGGGAACAATAACAGAGTAAAGCATTTTAACTGAACACAAATGAGAAAAATGGAAAAATGAGGGGCTAAGGGAAGGAACTGTCGATGACTGGCAGATTGGCCATTGAGGAAGAGGAGAGTGAGCAAGTGGGTGGGGGAGAGATCATGGCAGACATGTGATGTCCAGCTTACCAGCACTTTGGTATTAGCCCTAAACTAGACAGTTGTCAACGCATGGCTATCAGCTAATCACAGGGCTCGAAGACTCAAGGCCATTTCATAAGAAACAAATAATACACAACAAAGAATGGGTTCTGCTGGATTATGAAATGGGCTTCAGTCTTTGAACCCTGTGATTGGTTGATAGCCATGCACTGAAAGTGTCTAGTGCACAGCTAACATCAAGTGCTGGCAAGCTGGCCTTAGCACATAAAAAAAGAAATCTATACCTGTCACAGTCTCTCTTTCCCACCCACCTGCTCACTTGTTCACCTACTCAACATTTAATCTGCTGGCCACATACCCTCACTGTTTCAATTTTTCTAAATGTTTTTGGTTAATAAACAAGCTGGATGCAGTACATAAAAAAACAAGTCTGCCATGATCTCTCCCTCCACCTGCTTGCTCATTCTCCTCTTCCTCAATGGCCAACCTGCCAGCCACTCAACAGTTCCTTCACTTAGCCATAAATTGTGCTAAAATGGAGGAACTATTCTATTTAAAATTAAGACAAAGATTTAACGATTTATTACTTAATCCTATGAACTTTAGTTTTCACATGCATGTGCAATTAAGAGGCCCATTTCATAAGTGCAATAAGACATTCCGGTGGTGTGTGCTAGACACTTCTTGCACATGGATAGGGGCTGAAGGCACTCGTCCTGTGGCCTCATGCTTTACTAAGCCCCTAGTGATGTACTAGAAGTGTCTAGTGCACACCCTGTTGTGTTTTATTGCTTAATTCAACTCCAGTTACTTATTGATTGATTGATTTATAGTATGTATGTATTTATTTATGTATTGATTTATACTGTACAGATAGTTCATTAGTTAGTTAATTAGTTGGTTTGTTGGTTAGTGGTTTTTTACAGGTAGATGCACTAGACAATATGATACCTGTTTTCAGGTATGAACTTGGAGAAATACTAACATCAAATAACAATAATATAATGGAAAAAGGTAACAATAAACAAAACTGCATGAAGATTAAGCAGTAGATAGTCAAACAAGTCAGCAGTGCAATAATGACTAAGCAAAATGCAGCATAAGTACAATGGATGTGCCAGATAGGCAATTATATGAACAATACAGTGCATCAGGCACAGGAGCACCTATCACTGGAACATAAGAACTTTGTAGCTCTCTCTTGAAATTTACATGTGATTGAGACAGCCTAAGGTTAGAAGAAAGTGAATTCCAGAGCTTTAGGGCAAAGAAGGAAAAGACTCACTCATTTATATTTGTAGAGTACTTAGGAACAGGCAGGAGTGATAAGTCAGTAGATCTCAGGGAGTATGCCTGATCAGGTTGTATTAACAAGGTGGCTAGGGCAGCAGGTTAACTGATCTAATAATCTTGTCAGTACTACAGCCTAGAGTATAGAGCTGACAAGAGGCTGGAGATAGCCATCCTAAGCTAGAGTAAAAAGAGCAGTGTTGGGTCAGTCTGGTCACAGATAAGGCAAAACAACAAACAGTATTATACAGTATGTGGTGTTCCATTTGTTTAAGTTGCATTTGCTCAGTTGACAGAAAGGAATAAGTCAATAGGTAAGGCTTGGTAGCAGCACCCCCTGATGGCAAGTCTAGCAGCAGGAGTCAAGGCATATCTGACTTTATAAGCAAGTCTCAGTTTGGCAATGATAGACTTGCAGGCATTAGATATGTATAAGGTAAATCAAGGGTAGGATTAAGGGTGAGGCCTAGGTTTTTACATAAGTCTATAGTGGGAACGGGGGAGACATCAAAGAAAAAATAGCTAAGTCATTGGTACAAGCCCTCAGCTTTGGTGCCAACCCAAAGAGCATGGGATGGGTCCTAATGGAGTGGAGGAGAAGCTTATTTTGTGACAGCCAACATTGAATGCAACAGAAGTCAGCACTGAGCAGTGTGTTAATTTCTGAAGTGTTCTTAGAGCTGGTATATTGCGCATGTTTCTTTTATTTATTTATTTTTGAAAGTCGGATTTACAGCCTTTGAGTCAGGGACTCATTTACAAAGGCATCTCGTCGCAGGGAGGGTAGACATGGTTACCGTGTGAGATACAACAGTGGTAACATACAGGTGCAATACAGATAACAAAAGAACACAATATAACTGTGGTTTACGGAATAAAGTTACATGCAGTAAATGGCAATTGTTTAAAGTATAACAATAGTAGAAGTCACAACCCTGGTCATACCGGGGGAAATACCTATGTGGAAGGGTGGGGTGGGGGAAACAGGGGGTGAGGAAAAGAGAAAAAACAAAAACCGGGGGGAAGCAGTCCAATGGACATTGTCAAGGCTATGGGCCAGAAACAGGGAGGGACCCCAACATTAGGTTGATTAAGGGCAACTACAGCTTCAGGCACCAAAGGAGGTGGTTATGGAAAGCGATTTCAAAGGGACCAGTTTTGGTAGACTTAGTGACAGAGGGCGGGAGGGAGGAGTTGAGCCATGTGGGGGTGCGGTAGTGGAAGGACCTTTGGGCTAGGAAGGTCTTGGTATGGGGCACCAGAAAGGTGGCCTTAACTGAGCTACGGGTGGCAACAGATGGGGATGCAAACCACAGGGATGCTGTGACCCCTGGGGGGAGAGTCCTATCAGGGATTTTTTGGCAAGTAAGCAGGTTTGGTAGCACAGGCGCTCCTCTAAGGTGAGTAGGTTGGTGGTGGAATAGAGCAGGCAGGTATGGGTGAGGAGGGATGCGCTGGCCAGGAGCCTGCAGGCCTTGTTTATCGAGGTCTGGATTCTGGTGAGGGTGGTATTGTCAGCCGCAGCATAGATAGGTAGGCCGTAGTCCACTAGGGACAGGATGGAGGAGTTGATGGCCAGTCAGAGGGTGGTTTGGGGGAGGCAATCTCTGTGGCAATAGAGAAAGCCAATCTGAGAGTTTATTGCTGAGGACAGGCTATTGATGTGGGTGTGGAATGTAAGAGCCGAGTAGAAGGTGATGCCCAGGTACTTGTAGGATGACAGCTGCTCGAGAGGGTGAGCATTACTGGAGAGAATGCAAAGGGGGGGGCATTTTGGGCCTTATTCTAGTGATGTGAAAAAAGCATAGATTTGTTTTTTTTGAGGTTAATGACCAGCAGGTGGTCAAGGAACCACTTTTTGGCTTGGTAGAATGTGTGCTGCAGGGATTCCTGTAGAGATGCAGGGTCAGGGTGGGAGGCAAGGAGAACTGCATGATTGGCATTGAGTAGCATATTGCCCGAGCAGGAGCTGGGGAGGGTGTTGAGAAATAGGCTGAACAGAACGGGGCCCAGGATGGAACTCTGGGGGACCCCTGAGTGAACAGGTAGGGTATTGGACAGGGTGCCATTTACCTTCACGTACTGTGATCTGGTAGAGAGATAACTGGTGAACCAAGCCAGTGGGCCAGGGGAGAAGCCAAGTTGGTAGAGGGAGTCAAGTAGGAGGGGGTAGACATGGACAGAGTTATGTACACAGGGGCTGTCATAATAGTGTAGGCTACAGCAAGAGGATGTGGACTTGGGTAACATTAATGAAGATGGTGAAGAGTAGTGGACCTAATATGGAGCCTTGAGGGACACCAAAGTTTATAGTGGTGAGATCAGGATTGGATTAGTTATCTTTTACAAACTGCTGCCTATCACCAGTATAGCTAGCCAGCCAAGGAACAGCAGTGGATAAAAAGCCAATGGATGATAATTCAGTACTGAATATGGTGTGTTCCACCAGGTCAAATGCTTTTGTCATGTCTATGGAAACAGCCCCTGTGTACATAACTCTGTCCATGTCTACTCTAACATCATTAGTGAACTTGATGAGGGCTGTTTCTGTGCTATGGGCCTGTCTAAAACCATGCTGAGCAGGGGGTAATAGGTTATGTTTATGGAGGTGTAGCCTGAGAGGCCATTAATTTCTCAAGCAGCTTGCTGAGGACCAGCAAGATTGTTATGAGTCGATAGTTTTCCATGCACTTGGGATCACTTTTTCTCAAAACTGGTACATACTTGGCAATCTTCGGGATCTTAGGCACTGTGGCTGAGGTTAGAGATAGGTTAAATAAACAAGTTAGTGGGGAAGCTAAATTGGGACAGCAACTATTAGAAATCTGGATTTGAGTCCATAATGGCCAACACTGCTGCAGAGAAAGAGTTTTCAGATGGTGTGAAACCTCTCAATGAGTGACAACTGTTAGGTAGAATGGGTGAGAACCTGGTTAGTCAACTGGAAGATTTTTCTAGGTACAATGCAACATATTAGAATACTTGGTTAGATTGGAGAACTGAGAGTTAAAGGTATTAGCAGTTGCATCACAGTTGTTACAATTGATGCCATTTAGTATCATGCCAGATACAGTGTGGTTAGCATCTTTTACCCATGAACCCCTGGATGTGACTCCAAAATTTGCTGGAGTCACATGCAGAAGCTACCGGAAGATCTTTATGGTAATTGCTTTTAGCAGCCTGAGCTGCTTTTTTACACACATTCCTTTGTTTTCTATATTCTAATCAATCAGCAGGTAGTCTACAAGTATCCTACAAAAATGGTACCTTGTTTGAAGCAGTTCGGGCCTTTTACTACCAGAGTATTACCCTGGATGCCTCCCTTGATTTCCAACTACATTGCAAAGATTTGCAAAACACTAAACTGTAGACTGGGTCTGGCATATAGAATTAGGAACAATCTCACAGTGCATGCATACCTGCCTATCTGTTGCCAGGGGATTATTACTCCACAAGCTCATGTGCAATGGGTGGTATATGCTCCTTCAGCTTCCAAATCTATACTCAGGAAATGAGACATCACTTACAATAATATTTGCCATTTTGTGCTTGCAACCAATAAACTTATGCATCACTGTACGTTTTATATGAACTTAGGTTGGCTCCCCCCAAAGGGATCCATGTGAGCTAGCTACCAGTGGTACCATCTATAACATCCTGAAGAATCAACGACCCCAACATCTGGCAGAACTGCTTGAATCACAGCTTAATCGTTATCCTTTAAGGTCTTCAAACCTTGCCCTGCTCACTGTCCATCAACTGAGGACAAAACTGGGGATGGCTGCTTTCCAAAAGTTAACTCCTAGGTTGTGAATTTCCTTTCCCCCAGAGGTATATGCTTTCATAATGCCTGAAGGATTCCGGCATTAATATCGCAAACACCTTCTGAGCACAACACCTGCAATTGTACAAATACCAGGTATTTGGATTCCAGCCCTTCTCCTACCTCCTCTGTTAGACCAACTTGTCCAGGTTAGCTCCTTCCCTGATTGTCAGATTGAAAATTTCTGGGCAATTCTAGTTATGTCTGGAGTGACATGATGTATGGGCAGACTCTTATTTGGTGTACCTTGATTGCACTTACCCTACTTTTGTATGAAGTCACTGTTGCTGGGTTTTAACCCTTTCATTCTATTAATTCCCTATGCTAATGCCTCTTTTATGTGGATACCTGTCCCTCCTGTATATGCTTACATCGTCTTTCTACCTGTACGCCTGTATACAGTATATTCTAATGCTCCATACTGAGTTCTGTCATGATGAGTACTCCTTTATATATTCTAATGCTGTACACTGAGTTCTGTCATAATGTAATGTATGCAATATGTATTGCTAGTTTGTGATGTTATCTCCCAGGTCAAGGCTGAAAAAAGGCAATTTCTACCTATTGTATCTACCCAGTTAAAAACTAAATAAATACATAGTCCTGAAACTTTAAATTTAGAGCAACACTTATCTCTAGGCTTTAGTAAGGAAAGCAGGTTAGGTCACTGTGTAACCATCTAGTGGCTGATCCCTCACCTAAAGCCTTGCAAGAGTGATATACTTATCCTGCAGGACCTGAAGTTTGGAAATAAAGTAGCATAAAGCTTCATCAACATCAGATGTGAGATATAAAGATGACCAGTCAGACTGGAGTAAGTTCTCAGAAAAGGCTACTTGGTCAAGTTAAGAAAAGTCACAAACAACTAAATCTTTGGGAGGACTAGAGGGGAAGTGCGCTTTCTGATACAGAAGACTTTTGAATGCTCACTAATGACATCAGGCAATGTACCAGAAGTAATTATCCTACCCTTTCTGTTTGTAAGGATATAATCTATGAGGGAAAGGTGGTTTCCCTTTGTAGCTAACCTAGTAGGGTGAGAGATAAGCTGAGTGAGGTGAAGCATACTAGGAAGGGATTCAAATGCTTTTGCTTTACTAACAAGCCAATCAAGATTGAAGTCATCCATTAATAGAATTACATTTTTGCTAATGTTGGAGAACTGGTGATGGATAACATCAGATAGGCTAGTCTTCCCACTTTAAAGGGGATTATACAGTAATCTCATACAATGTGTAATGTCTTGGTATTCCCTATTACTAATGTGGAGTGCGGGACTTCACATGAGGATAAATTAATCACAGGTAGGGTAGCTATCTGCAAGTGTTCCCTAAAGTAAATTACAATGCCCCGAACACAGTTGGAGGTGGGGTGATCACATCTGAGCAGCTTGTAACCAGACAAGTAGCACTTTCTGCCAGGAATGATAAGTTTATGCCAGGTCTCTGTAATACTGAGTACGTCAGGACAGTAATGAGTGACCTAGGCTTCAAGTTCAGTGTGGTTGGTCATGAGACTACATATATTTGGATGGGCCACTTTGAGTTCATTAAAGCTGAACTACTAGGGGAGTTAGAGGGGTTAGGGTAATTGAGAGGACAAGGATTAGTTTAATTATCATCAAATAAAGTAACACAGAGGAATTATGGATGCTGAAACCACGAGGCAAATTCAAGAGGCTTCAAGCACAGGTAACCATGGTTTAATCCAGTACAACTCACATGCCTTTTAAGTATATTATTGCAAGTATAAAGGGGGACTTTTGTATGTTGTAAAAAAGTGAAAAAGAGAGAGAGAAAAATACATGAGATAGCACTGTTTTTAAAGTAGTGCTTTCAGGTATGTTTAGAATGGCCTTCAAGGCACCACACAGTTGCTAAAAACCCTCCCTGCCTGCTGTACATTTTAGAAGATACGTTGTTAATTTCTTGCTTTAGTTATTCTTTTTTTTCATGATCGTTTATCCTCATGTGGCCACCTTAGACTGCTTCCCACTTTTGACTCACATCCCTACTGTTGGGGGATCCAGCTGCCATCTGTCTCAACCGGGGCTGCTGGCACCCATTAACCCCTGCGGCTTGCCCCCCGCAGCAGGGTGGCAGGGAGCCCCCTAACTCCCTACCCCAATGGATCCAGTTTGGGTGTCAGCTTCCAGTGAACACTCACAGACAGCCATCAAGCCACGGTTGGTTTCACCTTTTTCCTTGTTCTATTCCTCTGAGTTGGAGGACGTGCAATGACACCAGTGGGTGTGAGTGTGCACGCGTCTGCATGCTTCCCCATCCAGGTGTCTGCCCCCGACTTTTCCCCAATATACGGTATGTGTCCCTGACCCCCAGCCTCCACCAGGGGGCAGTCAGATGCTGACCATTGTGGTCCCGCCTCCCTGGAGAGGAGGAACTGTCCTCCGGACGCTTGATTCCTCTCCTTCCCTGCCAGCCCCCAGTGACCTGTGCTCGCTCCTGAACCCAGGTCACTGGCGTGGCACGAGTTGTGGTGTCCAATGCTTCAGCCCTCAGCACCACCAGGCCAGCGATGCTTTAGTTATTCTGATGTATGATGCACTGTACACTAGAGCCACAGACCTGTTCAAACTGGTCAATGAGGTTAGTAAGATGCCTGCATGACCAATACTATGTTAATGCTACTGCACACAACTAACTAACTAACTAACTAAGTAACTAACCTGACTGAGTCACCAGCTGAAAAAGGCAAGAAATTAAGAAATTATTCTATAAAATGTCAGCACCAGTTTTATAAAGGAGAACAGTGCTAAACTATGTCATTTTGTTATTGTAAAAGCAGTTCTTTTCTTAAATACTGGTTCAATGTTAATGCAGTATGTGTTTCTGATTGATTGATTGACCAGGTGAGTAAACTAGACACCAAGGATAGCTACTATTTTTTAACTTTATGATATACTTTATGATCTTTTCAGCTATGTAGTTCTGCACTAGAACACACAAGCCGTGTAACAACAATGTACTGCAAGTGCTTAGCAAGGACCTAAACTATGTCATAGAGTTCTGCAATAGTCCTCACCACCCAAGTGTAAACAAGAAACTCAGACTGAATTCAGTAAAACTACAGTAAAGGCAGAACTATAAAATAATGTGAATTAGTATTTGAAACACATCCACTGGAAAAAAAATCACAGCTGTACAGGTTAGAGACAGTTCTTTAATAATAGGGCTGTAACTGAGCTGAGAATCATGAAATAGTCCAGTAAATGTGATACTCACTGACATAGTTAATATCCAACAAAAGACTTCAGGCACTGATTCCTAATATGATGTCTATTATACATAAATATTACTGTCAAAATCCTGTTCACACCCTTTCCTATATTTACAATACAGCAGGAAGTTCAAGAGTGACTTTAACTATCTAGAAGTAAAATAAACCTTTCCTGGAGCATCAGCATAAAACTTACTGCTCCCAATGTGTATGTGTGATAGAAGAAATAATTAGGGGTCAGATTTTTATACTAGTTTCCGTGATCTGTGCAGAATTTCGAAGAACAAGCTTGATACACTACCTATAATAGCTGCTGGCACAGAAACCACTGTAAGTTCATTGTTAGGTCAGAGTGGTAAAGATCACTGTTCTTCATGGAAAAAAATGCACACTGCTAGTCAGGATGGACTTCCACTTACAAGCAGTTATGGTGGCCATTAAGTTCTGCTTCTTTTTGGAAAGCCAGTCAAGGTGAAAGGTGTCAATGCTCTATAACCTCTGGTTTTCACACACACACACACACACACACACACATATGAATGCATGCACACACGCTTGCACATGCATGCACACACACATACACACACACACAGTGCAAAATAGGGACCTCACACAATCCACTGTAGCACTATAACCCATGCTTTACCCAGTGATACTGGTAGAGTGTGTCTTGCTCTCATGTGGCAGACTTGGGTTCATATCACAGACTCAACTTCCCACCATGGTACAGTGGAGTGCAGGGCACACTGCATAAGTAGTGTGGCCAGATTATAGGGGAGGTAGAGACTTGTACCACTGCGTGTGTGCTTCCTGTGGTCAGAGGGGAGACTAGACATTGTAGGTGACCATGCAATGTTGGTGCCTCTTCCACAGGTCAGGGTCAGCAGGCTGGTGCTCAGCATTGTGCTGAGGAGGTGTCAGGACACAAACCAGGGGAAAATGACTCCAAGCACTTAGAAGCAGGATAATATCCCCCCTCCCCATGCCCACTGGATTTTAACTGAAAGGTAGCTCCTGCTGCAGGCAGGGTGAAAGACTGTATAGTAGCACAGGACCCAGAGGTGAAACTGATGGGTCCTCCATAGAGTCCAAGGCTGATGCTGAAGTGAGAATGGTCCTAATGTCAATAGTCACCCATGGCTCCAGGGTGGGAAATATTGCAAGATTAAAAAAGAAGTGATCTAATGTTACTATTTTAATATTGGGGGAAGAGTGGTCAGAGTGCTAGAGCACTGGCTAGGGTACTGGGAATTCTAGGTTCCTCCCTCACCAGAGCTAAATACTCACTGTGTGACCTTGAGTAAGTCACATAACCTCCCAGTGATCCAGTCTGCCCAGCTGTGGAAATGGTATAAAGCAGGACTCCACTGGAAACAAAACATTGAATTTTAGGTGAACTGTCCTGGGTAAATGAGTTGTGAAAAAACAATTTGGCCAACACTCAGCAAGTTTAATAGTATGGGCTGAAAACTAATTCTTATGGTGAGAGTGGAGAACATCAGACCACCACGGACCTACACTATTTGCATTGCTTACTGATGTACATTGTGGCATAATGTCTTGATGCTTTACAGTTGGATGTTTCTTTTTTTTTTAATTAGATTATTTGAGTTGGGGGTCTTTTCCACCCCACACCACCTTGTTAAAAAAACAAGGGGTGTGTAGGGGTAGAGCCCCACAACTCAAACAGACAAAATCTAAATCAACAGTAAACATGTGACTAGTTTAAGTTGTGGGGCTTTTCACCCTCACCCCCCATGTTACAAAGACAAGGGGTGAGTGGGGGCAGAGCCCCCTACTCAAACTGACAAAACCTAGCTCAACACCAAACATGTGACAAAAGTAGCCTAGCACAGCTACAGTACAGCACAGCAAGCAGGCAATGCTGTATTCATGATAGCTTTATGCTATGCTAGTTGCATACTAAGGTACATTCTAAGGTTTAGGGAGCGGAGAAGGCAGTAAGCCCATGTGTGCTCCTACCAGTCACCCATAATATGACAAAACATTTCCATCAAGAATATAGTAGTCTAATCTTTTTTAGAACTGTTCTTTGTCTTTACTGATTACAATGTATATAGATAGTTTATTCCAATGGTTAATCACTCTCTGTGTGTAAAAGGCCTTCCTTTTGTTAATACTGAACTTTTTTGGTCTCAGCTGCAATGGATATCCCCTGGTACCCATTTTGTCATTTTTAAATTTAAAATCTAATTCACTTAACAGATAATCATCTAGTAAGATGTTGTAACAGAAGAGTAGGTCCCCTTGTATTCTTCTAGTCTCAAGGGATATTAGGTTTAATTTTTTGTATATGCTCCTCATATTGTAAAGTCTTAAAATTATGTATCATTTTAGCAGCCTGTCTTTGAATTCTTTCAATTTTATTTGCGGTGCCCTTAGTTATCATGCCTCAAACTGGGCTACCATAGTCAAGCAGTAGTCTAACATATGATCAATATAAAGGCATTATCACCCTTTCATCCCTACTTTTAAAATTTTGTTAAATGGTCCAGAGTAGTCTCTTAGCTTTTGAGATTTGTGAAATGCAATGTGTACATGGTATGCTGATGCAAGGTTGACTTCTCCACCTCGAACACCAGCATAGTGACAGATTTCACCTGTCTGTAGTGAGTCGCTGTGCTGGTGCAAGACAGACACTGGTGGTGCAGCTCCCGGTATTGCGCCCTTTGGTCCAACTCCGACTCAGAGTTAGATATCTAGAGACCGGGTGTGTGTGTGTGTGTGTGTGTGGGGGGGGTGGAGCACCCCATATGGGTGATTCGTGGGTACACAGCCCCGTGAAAGAAACACACCGGCATCCCCAACAGCACAATGCCGACACTCAGCATTGTGTCTGTCGCTGTGGGGGATGTCGGTGTGAGCGTAGTCTCAGCACTGTAGTAAAACCATGTATCATATGCTAACTTTCTAGTGATTGTTATTCACAAATCTCATCCTTTGTTTAATGTTTTAAGAGGGAATCCATTCAGAAGATATGTGGCTTCCTTATTGTGACTACCCAGGTGCATAACACTACATTTCTCAATGTTAAAACTCATCCCTCAAGTATCCGCCCAATCGGATATATTATCCAAATCCCTTTGTAGTGCGACTGTATCCTCTTGTGTGTTGACCACTGTAGCAAATGTGGCATCATCTGTATATTTGCTTAGCCCACTAGTTACCTGCTTACCCATGTCTGATATAAATATTTGAAACAGTATTGACCCTATAACCGAGCCCTGTGGTACCCCACTTGTCACAGGCTACAGAAGCAGATAGGTACCCATTTATACTTACCACCTGGCTCCTACCACTTGGCCAACACCTGATCCAGTGCACAATTCTGTAATCTACCTTGATGTCTGTCAATTGTTGAATTATTGCTCTATGTAGCACCTTATCAAACATTTTTGCAAAATCCAAGAATATATAATCTACTGGAGAGCCCCTATCCAGGGTTGCTGATATTTTCTCATAAAAGCACCATAGGTTTGTTATACATGATCTACCCCCAGTAAACCCATGCTGTTCACGTCTCTGAGACCAAGTTTTGCCATGTGTTGATTTATTGAATCTTTTAGAATAGTCTCCATAATCTTTCCAGGGACTGAAGCAAAACAAATAGATCTATAATTTGCATAGTTCTCTTTGCTATCCTTTTTATGGTTGTGGGCAGAGCCTACAGCCATCCTGCTTTCACTTGAAAAGAAGTGTTTCACTGGAACACATCTTTTAGGAGTTTTCAGTGTATCCTTCCATTCTGTAAATCTCCATATCAGTTAAAGAGATACTCCCTTCTTTCTGTTTAATTAGAATGATGGACACATAACTCAAAGCTGCTTTTCTCTGAGAGCAAATGTGCACACCTTCCAAACAAATCTAAATATCTTTAAAACCATGCAAGGTGCACAAAACCAACCAGCATGAAAGTTGTTTAGGGCAAAACAATCTTTCTCATGAGGGTAGTCACTAATCTGAATTCTTTATATTTTGTAAAATATGGTCTTCCAAACAATCTCATTTTTTCTCTCTCTGAGTGAACACAGTAAGAGTCATGCCAAACAAATGTACATATCTCAGACAGTATACAAGTTACCAATATACAGCCACATGAAGGACAAAATGACCATTCAAATGAGGATAGTCACTAATCTGAATTCATTAGATTTTTTTAAATGTAGCCATCAGAAAGGTGAAAATTGTGATGAAAAATGAAAATGCAGGTAATCCGATTGCAATAGTTTAAAAAAATATAATTAGTGCAGCTTAATGCATAGGCTTGTTTGAAAGGTCTTGTTGTTCTGAACAACTTTCATACAGGTTTATTATCTGTAAGTTACATACTTTTAGAGAAGTTTACATTTGTTTAGCATAACTCCTATTGTACTTCTAAGCAGCCTCAGCTTTGAAAATTACTTCACTAAAACAGGATTAGTTCCTTCAGAAGAAAGCTATCCCAAGGTCAAATTTCACTGACTTGAAAGTTCACTCCCTTACACAAGCTATAAACCAACTGAAGTTTCATTTTAAAACACTCTGTGTGTGTGTGTGTGTGTGTGTGTGTGTGTGTGTGTGTGTGTGCTGGCATTAGTAAATGAACATGATTAAAAACACGAGGAAAAATAAGCTTAAAGAGCAGTTGACAATTCAAGCATTCAAGAGAACTTTAACAAAACATAATATTTAGATAAAGTTGAGCATGTATTTCACATTAGTTCTTTATTCCTCCTCTCCATTATTTATCGCTGAGGTCATTTGCATGAAACCAGGCTTTTTTGCTCTTGAAAAGTTCATCTATTTCTGTTGCTGTCTCCCTACCTGAGGTCATAATGCACTGCATGTGACATCACAGTTACTCTCATGGCAACATATTGTGATGTCACAACAGAACATTATGACTTAAGGTAGAGAATAAGCTATAGAGGCAGATTAACTTTAAAATAACTGCAAGTGATAAAAATCATGTATTCGCCCACATTTTCTCAGTAATAAATAATGGAGAGGAGAAATCTAGAATATATATGGAATACAAGCAGAATTTTACCTAATTATTATGTTTTTCAAGGTTTTCTTTGAGGCATCAGTAGCTTTTTAAGCAATACATAGTAAATAATGTTAAACATCTTATAAATATGAAAATATATATGTGTTAAGTAAAAATAGGTTAGAAGGCAATATGCTCTACAGTAAGTTAAGCATTCACCAGCTATTTCACACAGTGGTGTAGATAAAATGTTACACAGCGCACTGTTCAGATACATTTTTCTTAAACTCTATGTACAATAAGTCCATATTACTCATGAATAGTCAAACTTATACTATCTTAAACATGCTATATCTGCAATTCTGTAACAAGTGACTAATGTATGTGTACATCCGAAATTCAAAGCTAACACAGATCCCCTTGTAATTGACATACTGTCATCCTAATATGTTCATGTATCAACAGGTGTCCATATGTACCTAATCTGCTGTTGTATTAAATAACAGTTTTATAAATCTAAAACCAAAACAAAACACAACTGACAGCTTCAGTTTTTATTCAGTCACAGTTAAAATAGGGATCCTTGTGATGTATGAATATAATTTATAAAAATAGAGACATTTTAAACAGCTGCATGTAAGTAATCAGTTCCTGTCCCCTTTAATTCAAGGGGTCAAACTCATTTCTAAAATGTGCAGACGAGCATGAGGACCACTTTTTTCAGAGCATGCCACCACTGGCAGCAACCGCTTCAAGACTGCTGCTACCTTCTCCTAATACAATCAGGGGAAAACCAGAAGTAGTTTACCAGTACTGAGATCAATATGGTTAAGGCACATTTACTAGAAATTACTGCTTAGAAAAGAATGAGAAAGTGACTGTGAAGAGGAGTAAATCCAAGACCAGATCTCTAGTTTGTTAATAGTCTCCTTCTGAGTCTGAGTTTTATGGTTGTGTGGGCCAAGCACCACAAATGTTATGCCATCATCACATTTGTAAAAGAGCACTGTGGAAGCACATAACTGGACTGCTGTCTGTTGTTCTGCCCCAGTGCTCCAGCATAGTTTCTAGTGATTCTGCTTATGCAGCCTTTACCCTCTGTGGGCTGTATAAACATACCAACTTCCTGGTGCACTACTTTTCCTTTCCACAAGTGCAGATGTGATGGCTGCTGTGTGCATCATGGTGGTGCAGACTTAAACTGTGCATGCATGAGTATTGTGTATATGTATGTAACCCCCACACCACCATTGGCTAGCTGGCACCCCCTTAAAAGAACTACTGACAGTTACATGGCATACAATTTTCTTTTGGCAGAGCTACACTCATGGTACCACCCCTAGCATTGGAGTGTATACCAGACTAAATATCTAGAGGATGGGGAGGTGGGGGTACATACTAAAATTGAACTTTTTATTTACAACCAGGCCCAAGGGAAAGGGTGCAAGGCATATGCTAGACTGAACTGCTGAGGAGCCCCAATAATGTTCACACTAGAAGCAATAAGCAGAATGTCCAAAGCAGTAACTGGGATTTTGCAGTATGGTTTTATTTACAGATGTTATTTAAAGCATGGATGATCCCACAAATGTTTATCATTGCAATACAGGCACACTCTCTTTTGTGGGACACTTTGCTAGGCAGTATTGTTTTCCATAAAAAAAATCTCTATCTCTCTTCCAAAGTGTATATCTGTGGGATGTGCCACACTCTTTAAATATTTTCCACACATTTCCATTTCCAAAGTGTATATCTGTGGGATGTGCCACACACTTTAAAATTCTCCTGGTGCATGGTCATTGCTCAGAGAACACTGGTGCCCATCCATGAACCACTTAGCCCTGCCTGAAACTCCAGATGGCATTCCTCACCCTTTGCCCCAAACAGCCTCTGCTATTCCTTCAGGGTTACACCAAATGAGTTTCCAACCCAAACTCATGTGGCACACTGGGAGCCCACCTCAGAGTGCCCAAATTTATGTGTTCTTTTTTTACCCTGTTTCAACATCAGGGTGCCCAATCTCTGTGTCAGCATCATGTACTCCCCCAACTCATGTGGCACACTGGGAGCAAGCCCACCCAGTGTGTCCAAATTTATGTTTTTTTCATTCCCCCAGACCAGCACTGGGGTGCCCAATCCCTGTATTGGCATCATGTACCCCCCAACTCATGTGGCACACTGGGAGCCCACCCCAGTGTGCCCAGTGTTATGCTTTTTTTCTGTAAATAAAGAAAACCATTCCCCAATGTATTTCTTTTAGTTTTATCTGTAAAAAGAAAATGGTCCCTCGTCATCAACGCAGTCCCCCCTCCCCATTCCCACCCTACCACTGAGCACCCACCTCCCATTACTCCCCCCTTACCCCATACTTACCTCCAGAGGTCAGCGTTGTCATCTTCTTTGGACCAGGACACATCTACACTCTTCAAAGCCGAACCACATACTGAAGAATCAAAGGTAAGTGTAGTATAATGGCAGTCAATGGGGGTTTCAACTTATGTTGATATATCAGCCATTTTTAAGACTTTTGTCTCCAAATTTTCAACATGTGGCTCTTGGGATCCCACCTCATGAACACTGTCACTGTCATTTCATTACTTGGTCCTGAAAGGTGATTTCATGGCCACTGTGTGGAAACACCTTTTGGGACTGATTAATGGAATGACAGTGCCACTGTTCAGAAGGTGGGATCCCAAAAAGCTCATGTTGCAAATCTGGTGAAATAATTCCAAAAAATAACTGTGTTATGAGCGTGCATTGTGCAGTTTCTATGCACACTCCTAACTTTGCCAATTTTTAATATTTTCACTCCAGATTTCCAATATTGCCATTTTTGTACAGCTTCTTATTAACAGATTCTTATTAAGCTGTCATTTTTTACATCCTGCCCGAAACATGTTTTTGCCCTGTGGCACAGATTGGTGCAGTTGCTCTGTGAAATCACCTTTTGGGACAAGTGAATGAGATGACAGTGGCACTGTTCATGAGGTGGGGTCCCAAAAAGGCCATGTTGAAAATTTGGTGAAACAACTCCAAAAAATGGCCAAGTTACACCCTGGCATTTTTCTACGCAGGTGTAACTAGCTCAACACAGCCATATCGGCTCTGGAAAGAGTTTGTTTATGTAGTCTGTAGATGTTTTAATATTCATCTCACTATTAAACGTTGTGTCAGTTTAAATATCTCCTAAGTGTGTTTCATTATTTAAAAATACAGTCCCATAGTAGGTATTAAATAGATTAGCTATTTCTGTGGGGTCTTTATTTATTTATTTATTTATTTATTTATTTATTGAAATCTAGGATTACAAATACCTTTGAGCCGAGGCTCTTTTACAAAGGTTCCACGTCAGAGAATGGTATATACATGAAAATAAGCAGAACTGCAGCAATTTACAGCAATCAAAAACATAAATCAGCAATCACAAAGATGCCACAACTAGGAGGAATAGCAGGGGGGCAGCCCAGAGATGGCAGCTAGGGGGAAAGGAGGATAGATGAGAGAAATGATGGAGACACACACACAGGAAGAGATTAGTGCAGCACAATGGCATTGTCAAAGGACTACAGGGAGTGGTGCTAGCAGTTAGGACCAGTTAGGGGTGGCAGTCACAGGAGCTGGAGGTAGCAAGATGGAGGTGTAGTCTGGTTTTGAACATACCCAGAGTGGTGGTAGGGGAAATGTCACAACTAATGGCATTCATCCAGCTAGGAGCACGGTGAGCAAAGAATCACTGGCCCTGTGTGGCGCAATAATGGGGAACCTGAAATAACTGATGTTCAGCCCCTCTGGTGTTGCATGGATTTAAACTAGGGCACAGGAGAGCTCTGACACCAGGGGGAGCAAGGCCTAAGGTTATTTTTTTCATCATCAGGTATGTCTGATACTATATGTGGTTGGCAAGTTGTAGCCATCCCATTTGGGCATATAGGTCACAAGTATGCATGAGTCGGTGGGCTCCAGTAATGATCCTGCAAGCCTTGTTTCAGGAGGTCATAATATGTTTGAGAGCGGTAGCAGGTGCAGAGCCATATATAATAAGGCCGTAGTCAATGATGGAGTCATCAATAAGTTGATTATTTGACGTTATAGAACATAGTCCAGTATTTGAAGTTTGTAAGGAGTTTACATATCCATAGAAACTTTTCATATTATCTTTACTCACATTGCTTGATAGTCTCAACTACATTTTCTGTTTATTTTTCTTTATTTTCTATTTGCATTATTTTAACACATTTTTATATTTTAACTAATTTTCTTTGGTTTTATGCTTGTTAAATATGTCATATAGCCTATATTTTTTCATTAATAATTTTTTTCCAGCTATTTGTAAGCCATTTTGGTTTGATCCCCCTACTGTTTCTTTTATTTTTACTTTTTGTATATGTCTGTTACATATTGAAAAAACATGTTTTTTTTTAATTATATCGCACATTTTGCTGGCGGGTTTATGTCTTAGTTTCATTTCCCAGTCTATTTTTCCCGATCTTTGTGGATTTTTTATGGTCTGCAAAGTTATAGTCATAAATCACTCTGCACCATTTATTTAATGGGATATATTCATGTAGTAGGAAAGAAACACTATTGTGATCACTATTCCCCAGTGGTGTATGTATTTTACTGTTTATAACATTTATCTCATTTGCATTTAGAACTATATCAAAGATGTTTTCCCTCCTTGTAGATTTAATATGTGCTGTTTTAGGCTTAGTTATTCAGGTATTTTAAGAAATGTAATACTTTGATATCTAGCTGCCTCCATTTTATCCCAGTTTATATCACTAAAGTTTAAATCACCTATGAACAGTACCCTGCCCATCTCACATGCCTTTTCCAGTTCCACATTTATTTCCTATGATATCTCATTTCCACAACTTGGATGCCTACAAGATAAGCCGATATACCGATATATATATATATATATATATATATTTTTTCCTTGCAATCTCAATATTTATCTGTATGGAGTCTGTATTACTAACTTCTTTTTTTATTTTATCAAAAATATTTTTAGACATTATTTGATTTGATATAGTCTATGCTGCCACTCCTCCTTCCCTCTTTTCTTCCCTATCCAAATGATATAAGTGATATCCTGGAATTTCCTTGCCCCAACTATCATTTCTGTTCCACCGAATTTCTGTGATAAAAACCATATGAGGTCTGCCATTTGGTTTTAGTAATTTTGTCTAGTTCTTTTTTTTTTTTTTTTGAACTTCTAACATTTATTAGGTAGCAATATATGCTTTCAGTTTTAAGTTTTTTTGTTGGTTTAGTTCTTGTTTACAAATAGATTTTTATGCTGAAATTACTCTCCTCCCAGGGGTCAGTTTACATTTTCCATAGGAAGTTCCCTTTTAATCATGGTTGATAGTGTCATGGTACCAGTGCTACTCAAATGCAAACTGTCCTTCAAGTATAAATGTTTTTTTGGGGGGATGTCTCCCAAGCATTTATAAAAGTGACTCCTTCCTCATAATCACAAATATCTGGAATCCAAGTTCCTTATAATCTCTTTTTGAATTCATGCAAAGGGAAAAGAAGAGGGGAGTAACAGAAAATCCCTAAGAGGATGAAGGTGTGCATTATATAAGGAGAAGAATTACTTTTAAGGTTGCTTGTGATGGCCTAATTTTTCTTATGCTAGGGATAATGTACAATCAATGAAGGAAACCTTGCCTTTAGACAAGAAGGATTACTTAAAACTCTGTGGAACTTCTTTTTATTTTATTATTGACAACGAAATGGGCTTAGGGACAGTGAGGGTGGTGGTGGGTGGGGGGCTGTATGTATTCAAAAGAGATTGTAATGCACCTGGATTCCAGACATTTGTGACTAAAAAAGTTTAATGAAATGAAAAGGGCATGTGGGAGGAAGTTTTTAAATATGTCCTCTAGTCAGCATATGTGGGATTATGGTTAAGTATGTATAAATGTATGTCTTTTATACGAAATGAATTGGGCACCAGTCACTATAATTATCACTGATTTGTTTTTTCTGAAATGGGTTTTGTTGCTTAGTAAAACATAAGTATGGTATGTTTTAAATTAACACTACTGATTGATTGAACACGTGACATAAAATGGTGCTATAAAAGGGATAATCCTGCTCTGCAAGACAATAGGTGGTCAGAACGGCTTGGGAAAGGAGAGAGCTGGATGCTCACTTATGTTTATATTAATTTAGAGGCATAGGTGTCAGGTTAAGGTTAAGATACCAGCTTAATATAACTAATAAATTAGAGTGGTTATAGTATGAGGATAGTTTATCTGAATAATGAGAGTTAGCAGGAATAGTTTGTTTCATGCCCCCCATTGCTAATTTTGCTATTAGACGTTCAAATGGCAGAACATGTTAATGGGGTGGTAGTTGGGTCTGGAGGGCTGGGGGAGGCGGGAATAGTAGGGTGTTCTGTTGACCAAAGATCGCAGCAATGAGGGTGGGAGGGAGGGTAGGGAGAACATCCTGTTGCAGGCACTTGTATATTTTCATTTTGGGTTGTTGGATTTTGGGAGGTGGGGAGGAGGGAGGGAGGGAGGTTTGGGAGGGACGGGTTTGCTCGGATCATTCCACTAATACATGGTCCAGAACAGAGCTTGTTGGCAAAATGCCCAGAAAATCTTACATTTGTATGCATTCAGCCCATGATCAGTAGTCTAGTCTTTTCCACATGGAATGTTAAGGGGATCAGGCAGAAGATTAAACAATACCAGGTCCGGAAGCACTTACAGCTGTTAAGGTCTGATATCACTTTTATTCAAGAATCCCATCTACTAATTTCAGAAGAACTCAAGATGAGAAGGCAGCAAATAGGGCAAGTGTTCACAGCTGAGGGTATCAGGCAAAGTCGCGGGGTGATGATTCTGCTAAAGTGCAACATCCCATTTTCACCATCTAAAGTTATTAGGGATGCTCATGGGAGGTATATATTTGTTCAAGGGAGACTATATACTACGGAGATATTATTGGGCAGCATATATGGACCAAACACTGATTCTCCGGGTTTTTTTGTAGCACTAATCAACATATTAGCCCCTTTTTTCTCAGTACCTATGATTTTGGGAGGTGATCTAAATTTAGTGTTTGACCCAAATATTGACCCTACAGGTAACAGATTCAGAGGTCTTCCTCCAGCCCAAAGGGCTCTAAGAGACATGTGGGACAGGGTGGGACTGTGTGATGTGTGGCGCACTCTACACCCCTTAGATAGATGTTATACGTTTCCCTCTCTAGTTCATAAAACATCTTCCAGGATTGACTACATCATGATTTCTCAACAATTAATATCTGGGGTTGTAGACTCATCCATTCACCCAGGACCCCCATCAGACCATTCTCTTGTTACTTGTCGGCTTTCTTTTGCTGCTGTCCCAAAGGTGGAAAGTCGTTGTAAAATTAATAATCAACTTTTAAAGGACCCAAACACAGTGGAATACATTAGTAATCATATCTCACAATTTGTATCTGTTAATTTTATCACTACCGGAAAACCTGATATGGAATGGGGTGCCTTAAAAGCTTATCTGAGGGGACTGTTAATTGGGGTGGCATCAAAGAGGAAAAAAAATGTGAGAGCAGCAATTAACACAGATTCTTAACCAGATTAGAATCATGGAAAGGAACATGTCCCCTCACACACCGGAGCAAACCCAGTTGGAGCTTGTAAAATTAAAGGATTCCTACTCAGAGCTTCTGAGGGAGAGGGCAGAATTTTTGATTCTGAAATCGAATGCAACCTATGTCGACCAAGGCGAGAAGGCGAGTCACCTCCTAGCTTCCCGAATCAAACAGCAAGAATCTGCTAGGTTTATTGCTTCAATTTGGTCTTCCGATGGAGTGCTGGTAAACAACCAGAAAGAAATTACAGCAGAATTTCAGAAATGTTTCCAATTATTGTATTGTCCGATGGCTGACCTCCCTCTTAAAGATTTAGATCATTATTTAGCTGAATCTCATCTGCCCTCTCTCTCAGAAATGCAACAAGTTGCACTATGTGCCCCCATAACTGAAGCAGAGATCTTAAAAGTTATAGATGGCCTTCACCTTGATAAATCCCTGGGACCAGATGGGTTCTCGCCTAATTTTTATAAAAGGTTTGCAAAGCAACTTGCCCCTTTACTCCTCTCTTTGTTTCAACAGATTCTTGCAGGTAAAAATATAGATGGTACATTGTTTGAGGTGTTGATAACGTTACTGCTAAAACCGGGTAAAGCACCAGAGTATATGGCAAGTTACAGGCCTATATCTTTACTTAATCAAGATATTAAAATTTTGAGTAAATTGTTAGCGGATTGTCTTAATACTGTCCTTCTGGATCTAATAGGAGCAGAGCAGGTGGGCTTCATGAAGGGGAGGTCAGCCAGTGATCATATACGCACCTTGGCCCATATCTTCTCGGCGTCCAGGGATGCGGAATACCCAGCCGCTTTAGTTTCCCTGGATGCCGAGAAGGCATTTGACAAAGTAAATTGGAATTTTCTTTTCTGGACATTACATGCTTTTGGTTTTCCCCTAGAGTTCCAAAACTGGATACAGGCACTTTACAAAACTCCAACAGCCAAAGTTTTATGCAATGGATGTATTTCCGATTTGTTTTCTTTGAGCTCTGGCACTAGACAAGGTTGCTCTTTAGCCCTCCTACTTTTTAATTTGTATCTGGAGCCCCTCATCCGGAGACTGGTTGCCAGTCCTAGGATCCAAGGTATCACCATACAAGGTATTGAAGTTAAGGTCTCGGCCTACGCAGATGACCTACTACTTGAAATTTCCTACCCTGGAAAATCTATCCCACATCTACTGGAAGTTATCAAAGAGTATAGTCTGTTTTCCAACTACAAATTAAATGTGGAAAAGACTGTGGTTTTCCTTCTCAATCAGAGAGTGATGAAGCATGAAGTTAGTACATTAGGCCTGCTCTGGGAAAAGAAATCAGTGAAATATTTAGGCATTACTTTCACAAGAAGTGTTGCACTGTTGCAAAAGAACAATTTGGATTCTCTATTACATATTATTACCCAAGATTTAAACAGGTGGTCCCTTCTCCCACTGACTGTCTGGGGCAGAATTAGCCTCATTAAAATGAATGTCTTCCCTCATTTGTATTATCCGCTTAGTCTTTTGAATATATGGCTACCTCAATCATGGTTCAAGAAAGTGCATAATATTTTCTCCAACTTTATTTGGGCTAGCAAATGTCACCGTCTAGCTTTTCACAAGTTAGCGGCCCCAAAACTCAGAGGTGGCCTTCGCATACCGCATGTTGGCCTTTACTATTGGGCCAGCCATGCGAGCAAATACCTAAGGTGGCTTAAGCTAAGTGACTCAGAGGAGTCATGTGCATATAAGCCCCTATGGATTAAAATAGAATTTTCCCAAATTCGATACCATAATCTTTCTCCCACTGCACTGCTCTTCGTGCAACCTAAGAACCTTCCAAAACAGCTGTGTTCGACACCCATTGCAACATCTGTGAGGGTGCACTCCCAATTTTATTGCTTTATAAAATACAACCACTGTCTAGATTTAGAGCAAACATTAATAGGTAATCCCAACATCAGGTTAGATGGGAAGGTCCTTCCCCCTTTGTGGCTGCTGCAAGTTAAGAAAGTTAAACTTACATACTTTTGGAATGAGACTAAAGGGGCATGGCTTTCATCTCCAGAAATTCTAGATAAGCTGGGAGTTCCGACCTCTAATATTTTTAAAATTTTCCAATTGCGGCACATATTGGTGAAGGTCTTAGGGATGATGGCCCAGTCACCCAGGTGTCCTCCTTTCTGGGCGAATCTGGTTCGAATGGTGGGCCTTCCTCATGCCATATCAAAGGTTTTTATTGTTTTATATGATTGGATCTACCCCAAACGCTTTGGACCCTCAGACTACTGGGCGCGGTGCTCCTTCCTGAGGTACCCATTAATTGGGAGATGCTCTGGCAAGGGTGCCACAAGTTTATTACACAAGACAGGCTCAAACTCATGCAGTTCCAAATTTTGCACAATCTATACTATACCCCTCAAAAAATGGCTAAACTTGGTATTGCCTCTTCCGCTACCTGTATAAGGTGTGCCCACAGGGAGGGTAACCTTTTTCATATTTTTTGGCTCTGTCCCAGGATAACCTTCTTATGGTCACAAAATAAACAAAGAGTAGATCCCCTATTGGGACTCGATGACTTGTTCTTGGCAAAAATTTGCCTTTTAGGAGACTATGAAATTCCAATAACCACGCGTAAATACCACATGGCTTTAATATCCATGTCTGTTAAAAAATTAGTACTTAGACATTGGAAAGATAGTGAAGTAATATCATATGCCGAATGGTTGAAGGAACTCTTGGCTAATCTTAGAGTAGAAAAAATGACAGCCAGTCTGCGTAACAAAACGAGTAAGTTCAATAAAATCTGGGCCCCGCTATTAACCTTATATTCTCTTCAAATGACATAAGGTAATGGATCTTCGAGGGTAGAGGTATGAGTTAAGAAATGTTCTGGGCATTCTAACCTGGGAGGGGAAAGAGGTGGTGAGGGGGTGGATGGATGTTGTGGATGGGTTTTCTTTGTGGGGTGTGGTCCTTTTTTTTTTTCTTCTTTTTTCCCTTTCTTTAGGTGTAGTTGTGTTTGGGCAGGGGGGAGGGGAATGGGGGAAAGAAAAGGGGTTTATGTTTTTGCCGAAAGCATATACTCATATCCTTTGTATCATGTGACTATAGTGTATTGTATGTTGGAAACTTTAATAAACTTTGAATTGCAAAAAAAAAAAAAAGTGATAATCCACCAGGGGTCATAATCTTTGACAAAGCCTTTTTTACAAGGTGAAATGTTAGAGCTCAACTGTATCTTCTCCTTGACTCTGGAGGGTCAGATATAACTGTTTGCAAACTTTAAATAAATGGAGAATTGATTGAACTGAAGCTGTTTGGGATACTCCATTTATTCTTTGTGTTGTTGGTAAGTGCCATGACTTTTTCTTTCTTGAAGATGTATTTTCCTTCAAGTACCTTGGGGTCTGGCTGGACTGTCAACTTGATTTCTTTGTGGATGCTATCCATGAGAAGCTCCACCCCAAAATTGATGTGCTTTACAGGAATAAGAAGAGCATCCCACTTCCTGCCCACAAAGATGTCCTCACTAAAATGATTCTTCACATTTTTATGTTCACCATGCGTGCACGCACAGTGAACATTTTTTTAGGAGAGTGACTTTTGAGGGGAGGGACACTGTCAATCCAATCCAGAGTTGTTTGCAAGAGGCTTGTTAATGTCACACCAATCATCAGACAGGCTGATCATGATACTGTTCTGGTTTGCTGGGCAGAAACTTCATGTAGTTCAAAGGACAGAGCTGACCTAATCATAGATTGTCTCCTTCCTTTAATCTACAGTTCCCTGCAAGCACAGCTGCTCTGTCATGATCAGCCTGCTGAGGTTGAATTACACTCTGTAACAAAGAAAACCATCCATCGATATCTGTTTCTGCCAGCGCCATTACTGTTCCCCCACCCGACCCTGCTTCTCTGCACCCACCACCCCACACCCACCCAAAAACATAACATGGACACTGGGAGTGCCCAGTCCCCCAGTGTCACCACCTGAAATAAAGAAAACTGTACCTTGTAGTTTTTTTTAAACATACCCTGTAAAGAAGAAAACTATACATTGATGTATGTTGGTGCCATCTCTGATAGAGCCCTCACTCGACCATCCTACTCAGCACCCACCACCCCACACCCTCAAAGCCCTTACTTACCCACAGGGGGTCTAATGCCATAATCCTTTCTGGACAGCAGACACATTGGCACTCTTCAATGGCAAACTGGGAACTGAGGAAATCAGAAAATGTATGCAGTTCAATTTATTTCAATGGGGTTTTCAGCTTAGAGGCATAACTTGGTAATTTTTTAAATATTTTCCCCAAATTTTCAACATGCCTTTTTCTGAGCCCCAGTAAAATTAGGCAAATCTCTCATGAAAAGTCATTTTGTGGTCTCTGTGTGAAATAACCTATTGGGCAGCAGCTAAAAATTTTGTCCACCCTTGTTCGTGAGGTGGGATCGTAAGAAGGCTATGTCAAAATTCTGGGGTAAAATATTAAAAAAAAAAAAGTTATGAGCCTACATTAAGATTTGTGAATGCAGGCTCATAACTTTGGTAATTTTCAGTATTTTGACCCCAAATTTTCAACATAGCCATTTCTTCACTGAATTTTCAACAGAGCCATTTCTTCACTGCACTTCATGAATGTGACAGCTGTCATTTTTCAAATTCTGGCCAAAATGTGTTTTCACACTTGTGGTACAAAACCACCTTTTTATCAGGATTTGTAAACGTTGTACACCTTGTTCTTCAGTTGGGCTCAAAAGAAGACTATGTCAGGTACTAAGACGGCAGTGTTGAAATTTTGAGGTAAAAATATGAGAAAACAGCAAAGTTATGAGTCGACGTTGCAATTTTCCAATGCATGCTCACAACTGCGATAATTTTTTAATATTCTGACCCCAACTTTTCAGCAGAACCATTTGTTCATATCACCTCATGAATATGACAGCTGTTGTTTCTCAAATCCTACCCAAAATGTGTTCTAACACTTGTGGTGCAAAATGACATTTGAGCCATTGTTTCATAAATGACACCTGTCATGCTCAGGAGTGGCCATAAAAAGATTATGTTGAAAATTTGGAGTAAAAATGTTACAAACCAACTAAGTTATGAGGACACAAATTGTTCCAACATTTACTTCATAACTTCTTTTTGGCAGATTTTGGCCAGGAATGTTCAACACATCTCTTGTGTTACCTCATCTCCTGAACATAGTAGGTGCCATTTTTCAAATCCCCTCTGAAACTTGTTTCCACAGTTGCACAGCAAAATCACCTTTCATATGAGATTTTATACATTCCACCTATCTTGATCATAATGTCAGGTCATACAAAGACTGTTGGGCATTTGGGGTCAAAATGTGGGAGTCCACTTCAAAGTAGATAGATTCCTCCAGCTGCACTATCCTGGATAATTACAATCTAACAGTGTGTCAAAGAATGACATCACTGAAAATGAGACATTGCATATCATCAGCTCTGTCCTGGGTAAATATATAGTAAACCTGTGTACAAGCAAGACTTGGTACAACAGCAATACCAGCGGTAAACATATGGCATTGACAAATGCTTGTTTGACTATGAGGACATTGTTTACAGTGCTGCACCCAAGTCCACCATAGCCAGATTGGACCTTTTCTTTCACTCTTTCTGTCAGTTTGCCTTTGACAAACCCATCCAAACTCACCACTGTTCTTTGAACTCATCCCGCTCCTCTTTTGTTGCCAGGCACCTTCATCACTGTGCATCCTTTATCTCCAAATTTTGGTTTGACTCCCTCCCCTTGTATCTTACTTTTCTTCCCTCTTGTCCCCCTTCTACCTCTTACTCCCTTCATAATGCTTGCTCTCACTCTCCCTCCAGTGAAATCTTCTGCTGATCTAGCTATCTTTCCATTCTTGTTCCCTAAACTAGGGGGCTGTCTCCCCCTTTCAATTTGCTATGCTCCTTCCTTTACATGCCCTGAAATCTCTCTTCCAAGATTTCTCTGCTCAATCTTGCAGGTGCTCCTGATGGGGGGATTGACGGTCTGCTGAACTCCACCCCACACTGAAACTAGTAAATTCCTTCTCCCCTAGTTTTCAAACATAACCCCCCATCCCTCAGATTATTTCTTTGTTGCTCACTGCTTTTATTCATTTTCTATTCTGTCTGTTATTGTATAACAACTTTACTATTTAGAAACATTTTCATTTTCTTTGCCTTTTTGCTATACTTACTGTCTTTTGTTATTTATATATTATTGCATTTTGGCTCTTATATTCCCCCTGTTTCCTGATTCCTCCCTTTCCCTCCAGGACACATCTGGAAACAAGCTAATACCAACTCAGTATGTCTTTCCTGGTAAAACCTTTGAAATGAATGAATAAATAAAATAAAATAAAATAAATGAACAGAAAACAACAGGACCCCGTCCATCAATATGAGAAAAATAAAAATGAAAACAAAAGTAAAGGCACATTACACACAGTGGGCAGCATGCCCACTGCAAGGATATGCCCTACAGTAGATTATACAGACTCTGACACACCACAGTTTTGGTGGCAGAACAATGCCCTAAGGGCCGGGTAAGTGCCTTCAACTACAACTACATGGGTGCTGTATTTCTGTTTGCAGTGGTAGATTGTCCCAATAAGAGGCCACTATCAGTCCATGATATAGGTATTGGGAATACTATGAGTTAGTGTATAATAGTAACGTGTAATATTCACTTGTGTGTGTCACCCTGGGACTCAACTATTGCTATACCAGGTTGTCTGCTGTATCAGATTTGCAGTGGGTACCTGGAAATCACATGACTGTTGGCTGTGGTCCCCAAGGGGTGTGGAACATGTGCTGGTATCCTATTGTATCTATCATCTCTTGGGTGAATCCATTACTGTGCCACATGTGGGTGCCCACCTATGTGATCATTGGTCATGGGGTGTGTGGAGTGTACAGCACCTGGGTTGTATAACCATTGTACTGCAGGGCAGCATATGTATTGATTCCAGTTACACTGGGCCTGCATACTGCCATTTACTACACACAGGTATGTACATTACTCTGCAATATCTCATGGACACTGCCCTGCCAATGGCCAGGGCCTGTCTTGGCAATGGCAGCACCTGATGCCAACCAGAAATGTAGCAGAATCTGACGCCAGGGAGAAGGAGGTGGACAACCAGCAAGAAGATGAGACCCTCAATGAGGAGTGAAGAAGGGTCGGGCTTGAATCAGAAGGGAATGGCCTTCTGATGCCGGCCTACTGACTGATGGGGCCCTGCCCCCCTGGCATGGCCATCACTGTGCTGCCCCTGCCACTGCCCTTCCAATGCCCACTACTGTGCTACTATTATTATGTTAGTTAGTTTCCCTTGGTTCCTTTTTAATGTTTTTAAATTCCATATAGAGGAAGCATACCACGTGTGGATATGTAGAACACTCTGTTAAGGAAAGAGTGGTTCTCAACCCCAGAGAAGGAGAAATAATTATTTTAATTTTCTTTTTTTATTTTCAAAATCTCTATTTATTTGGTCTTTAAGACACATTTTCTGATTTATTCCATATCTTATTCATATTCTTTTTCTGGCTGTCATAAACAATAAATGATGGTAATGTTTCAGGACCTCTACCATCCCTTCATCAGACCATAGAGCTACTAAATCTGTAGAAATATGAAAATATGAAAAAATAATTAATTTAAACTCCTTCTAATTTTATAATTTCAACTTAAAATGTTGATAAACAGTTTGGATTTTTCTATTGATTTTTATTTTTTGTTATTAAAGGTGGGAACAAATCTTATTTTATTATGTAGTGTCTCTATATTTCATTTTGCAATTGGAGCCAAGCCTCTGTCAAGAGCCTGTAGAAGCAGTAAAAGTCCCATTAGAACTACTTTCTGATGTTTATATTATTCATAACTCTATTGAATATATTATGATGGAGAAAGTCTTTCACTACCTATTAAATCCTTCAAATCCTTTTTTCTTTATAATAGAATCTTAAAGTATCCATGGCTTTGTGCTATAAAACAATACAACCAGAAAAGTAGCATTTTTTAAAACATTTTGTTCTTTTATCGTTCCTTGCAAACTTAACATCAGTTTTTACTTCAATCAACAGATACACGGTACTTTCCGTGTTTCACTTACTTAATATAGATGCTTCATTAGCTCCTGATGTTTGAAATTTGCTCCAGCTTGCTTTCCTAGATGCCACTTGTGCCCTTTGATTCACATGCTGATTAATTTGGATCTCTGCTTCTTCTTCCTGAATGAGTAGAAGGGGCTGGGCCACAGAGCATTCATGCCAAAGTGTGGTAACATCACAGACAGTGATGCACGCCCTTTGTGGCCCGATCAGTAAACTGAAATCCCCGTAAGCAAAAGGTTTGAATCAGGGAACCCATTTCTACCAAAATTTGACTTCTATTCATTATGACATGGTGATATAACTTTCTGTGGGATTAATGTTTATATGTACCTTTGTGATTTTTTATTTTTTAATTTTAGGACACCTGTTCCTGTATCTTTATTTATTTTTACTTTTACATCTATATTCTTTTCTTCAAAGGGGGTTTTAAATCTCCTCTTATTTTGAGTTTTTATTTTATCTCAAAATACTGTTCAATATTTATAATAGTAACCCTAAGTGATGTTATATACATGGATTTACAGTCATATTTATGACAGTACTTAGAATATTTTTATCAAAGTGTTAAATTATAAAAATTCACTAAGAAGTCAAAGTGACCTGCTCAGGGTCACCTATTCTGTATTTCATTTATCTATGAAATTTATAGTTTGTTCTTGATTTAAATAACCTTGCAGTAACATTTGTATATGTTATTTTTAACCTACAAGTAAACTAAATAGGTTCGCTATCTAATTTTCATTTTATTATGACTAACTTTTATACTTCTATGCTCAGGTTCAAGTGTCCATCCTATCTCTATGAGGAGAAAATATCTGAAATACCAAGTCTTCTATCAGAACTATTTATAGTCTCCATAAAGGTTATTTCAGTGAATTCACATCATATCTTTTATCTTAGGGTAGACCACAATAAATTCTCATCAAGTCCATGATGTTTTTTGTGTGTCTGTAGTGTGAAAATCCACCAAGCTTCTCTTCTGTCCAGGATTCTCTCCTTATTGCCACCCCTTGGTGTGTCTACTATCTTTTAATCCCAAATAATTTTAAACTGGAAATCTGATGTTTATGTAATTTGAAATGTAGTGCCTGGGGGATCTTTCATCTTCCCATCTGATGCAGCTCTTATGCATGGAAATCCTCACTTTAAGGGGTCTTGTTGTCTGTCCAATGTAGTACAGTGAACAAGGACAGATAATACAATAAATAACATAATCTGTATAGCATGTAATCAAACTTCTTATTTCATATTGCTTTTCTTGGCAGGTACTTCTTATGTATTTTATTTTAAGTCCACTGTTGCAATGGGCACAGTTCCCACATGGGAAAAAAATGTTTGCATTTCTATGGAGTCAAGTTGTTGGTGGGGGGGGTCCAATGTTGTGTTCTGACTACATTTTGTCTAATTGTGGTGGTTTTTTTTAGCTGTCACCCATGGTTTCTGCTGAAAAATAATATTTCCTTGATCTGTGGCTTGCAGTATAGTCCAATTTTTAAATATAACTTTTTTAATTGTATTAAAGGATTCTGAATATTGGGTTGACATGGTTATTCTTGTGTCTGACTTTTCAGTGTTTGTTTTATCCTGTAGTAATTCTTGTCTGCTTATATTCTCACATCAGGTTTCAGCTAAAGTAAGGGTGTCTTTCTTGTAACCACTTTGTGTGAACCTGTTTTTCATATCCTTCAAGTTTTCCCTGTATCTATTTCCTGTCACACTTTTCCTTTTTTTACATAGCATTTGGCTATAAGGTATTCTTTCTATTAGTTGTTTGGGGTGAAAACTTGTGGCATGCAACAGGGTATTCCTGTTGGAATCTTTTTGATACAGACCGGTTGTTATTTTTTGTCTGTCTTTAACTAGTAGTATGTCCAAATATGGTATCTTATCTGAATTGTAGCTTATCATGAATTTCAAATATGTAGTCACACTATTAATGTATTCATAAAATTCAAAAAGTGTTGTCTCCTTAGTGTCCCACAAAATAAGTATATTGTGGATAAATCATTTATAACGTTTCAAGTGGCCCTTATATTTATTCAGATCTGAGTAAATGTATTTCTGTTCCAATTCTGACATGAATAAATTTGCATAGGTCGGGGTCAATGTGGCCCCCATAGCTGTGCCCATATGTTGTTTATAACTCTGGCTCTCAAATTTAAAATAGTTATTTTCTAACGTGAATTTTGTTATGGTTATGAGAAATCCCATATCTGGTGTGTTAATTTCTCTTTTGTCTAATGCAGATCTCAGTGCTGTTAAACCTTTTAAGTGGGGGATGGGGTATAAATTTTTCACGTCCAAAGTTACCAAAAGAAAAGATTCTATGTTTAGCTCCTGAGTCAATGTCTCTAAGATTTGAATAATATGTTTACTGTCTCGAATATATGAAGGCACTGTGGGAACCAGTTCCTTGCAATAATGGTCTACAAAAATGGATAGTGGTTCAGTAATTGATTCTATACCCAAAATTATTGGTCTGCCTGGGGGTTTCTGTTCATCATTATGGATATTAGGTAGACAGTAAAAACAGGAATTCTTGGATATGTGTTTAATAACTCTTCTTTTGTCCATTCTTCTATTATATTTCTGTCAACTGCTTCTGTGACTATTTCTCTGATTCTTGTATTAAGTTCTTGGAATGGAATATTAGTTATTTTGATGTAAGTATTTATAGCATTCACCTGTCTGAGGCATTCTTCTTGATATTTATCATAATCTTGCATAACAATGGCCCCACCCTTTTCCGCTGGTTTAATAATGATTCCAGGATCATTAGTTAAACTGTCCAATGCTTCCTTCTCTTCTTTTTTCAAATTATAATGTGTTTTTGTTCCAGTACAGAGCTTCACAATGTTGTCAGTTTCTCTGTTTACTTTTTCTATACATGCATCAATATTAGGAGGTGTGAGGCCAATCAGATCAAAAGTTGAGGTGGTACTTAATGCTTGTTTTAATTTTTGTCTTTCTTTCCATACATTGGGGTCTCCTGTATCCATTTCCTTAGTTGAAAAGAAATGTTTTAAATGTAGCTTACTATATAATTTTTCCAGATCCAATTTTAATTCAAATGCATTGATCTTCTGTGTGAGGTTGTATGATGGTCCTTTACTTAAAACCTCTATTTCCACTGGGGTCAAAACTCTCTTAGACAAGTTATAAATTATTTGTTGGGACTCCCCGTCAATCTGGTTTCGTGTACCTTGTTGTTTCCTCTTATACCCTGTCCACATATGTCTTTGTTTTTTCTTGCTTGTACACCCCTGATGTTGATGGTTATGGGTCTTCTCATTCTCCCTGAAAATCCTGATCATATGACTTGTCTCTTCTGGGCCATCTCTGGTAATGGGGTTCATTCTATTCTTCCCTGTAGTATCTGTGGTTATACTGATTTCTATAAGAGTTATACTGTCTAGAATATGGTCTATAATTCTGAAATCTTCTACTTTGTCTGGGATGGAATCTTTTCACTCTGTTTCCTCTGGTTTGCCTGCTGTCTTGATTGTCCAAATCAGAAGTCTGGACTGATGTGTCAGTGTCTTCTAAATTATACACTGATGTTTGATATTCTGATTTCTTCCAAGAATAGATCCTGCCATCTTTGTAATCTATAATGTCCCTCCTAAATTTCTGTAATTTTATACCTTTAATATGGGAGTCATATTCTTGCAATGATTTTTCAATTTTTTCCAACAGAATCTTCAGTTGTGCTGTTTCTATTGTTTCTTTTAAATGTGTTTCTAAAGACTGTATTTGTTCTAGAACTTTGGTTTGTTCAGTGGTAAGAGTTTCAATGAATAAAAGCATAAAATCAAAGGAGCATTTTGACCTGATTCGGTCCCAATTTATTTGAAAACTGTCTGGTGTAAAACCTAGATGTGATTCTACAAGGACTCTTAAGCCCCTTGGAATACATTTCTGTTTCGTGTATTCTAGTAATGTGACTGCATGTCAGTCCAGATGGACCTCCCCTTCTTTGAGAGATTGTAATTTATTGATTGAAGCTTTGGGTATCTCTACACTATATATCTGTCTTACACTTTTCAACAAACCCATTATCCTGTCTGCTTCATCTTGCTTAATGCTAATAGCTGTGAAACTCACATTAGTCAGGTCTTCCAACTCAGAAAAGTTAGCTATGTCTTCTAGAATTTAAAGTCTCAATGTAGACACAAAACTTATTGATATCAGTATATGTTTCCATTTTTCAGGTGGATGATCAGGGAAACAACATTCCTTAATCCATTGGACAATGATATTATTGTTAGTTAGTTTCTCTTGGTTCCTTTTTATTATTTTTAAATTCCATATAGGGGGAGTATACCACTTGTGGATATGTAGAACACTGTTTTAAGGAAAGTGTGGTTTTCAACACCAGAGAAGGAAAAATAATTATTTTAATTTTCTTTTATTTTCAAAATCTCTTTTATTTGGTCTTTAAGACAAATTTTCTGATTTATTCCATATCTTATTCCATTTCTTTTCTGGCTCTCATAAACAATAAATTATGGTACGGTTTCAGGACCTCTACTGTCTCTTCATCAGACCAGAGAGCTACAAAATCTGTAGAAATATAAAAACATGAAAAAATAATGAATTTAAACTCCTAATTTTATATTTTCAACTTAAAATGTTGATAAAATGTTTTGATTTTTCTATTAATTTTTTTTTTGTTATTAAAGGTGGGAACAAACCTTACTTTATTATGTAGTGTCTCTGTATTTCATTTTGCAATCAGAGCCAAGCCTCTGTCAAGAGCCTGTAGAAGGAGTAAAAGTCCCATTAGAACTACTTTCTGATGTTTATATTATTCATAACTCTATTGAATATATTATGCTGAAGAAAAATCTTTCAATACCTATTCAATCATTCAAATCCTTTTATCTTTATAATAGAATCTTAGATTATCCATGGCTCTGTGCTGTAAAACAGTACAACCAGAAAAGTATTATTTTTTAAAACATTTTGTTCTCTTATGGTTCCTTGCAAATTTAACATCAGTTTTTACTTCAAACAACAGATACATGGTACTTTCCATGTTTCACTTACTTAATATAGATGCTTCATTAGCTCCTGAGGCTTGAAATTTGCTCCCGCTTGCTTTTCTAGATGCCACTTGCACCATTAACTCACATGCCAAATAATTCAGACCTCTGCTCCTTCTTCCTGAAGGAGTATAAGTGGCTGGGTTACAGAGCATTCACACCAAAGCGTGGTAATGTCACAGACAGTGATGCACACCCCTTGCTACCCAGTCAATAAACTGAAATCCCTGTAACCAAAGGATTCAAATCGGGGACCCCCTTTCTACCAAAATTTGACTTCTATTCATTATGACATGGTGATATAACTTTCTGTGGGACTAATGTTTATATGTACCTTTGGGATTTTTTATTTTTCATTTTTGGGACACCTTTTCCTGTATCTTTATTTTTACTTTTACCTCTATATTCTTTTCTTCAAAAGGGGGTTTTAGATCTCCTATTATTATAAAATTCAAAAAGTGTTGTCTCCTCAGTGTCCCACAAAATAAGTATATAGGCTTGGCTCCAATTGTAAAATGAAATATGGAGACACTACATAATAAAATAAGGTTTGTTCCCACCTTTAATAACAAAAAATAAAAATTAATAGAAAAATCAAAACAGTTTATCAACATTTTAAGTTGAAATTATAAAATTAGAAGGAGTTTAAATTCATTATTTTTTCATGTTTTTATATTTCTACAGATTTTGTAGCTCTCTGGTCTGATGAAGGGATAGTAGAGGTCCTGAGACGTTACCATAATTTATTGTTTATGAGAGCCAGAAAAGAAATGGAATATGATATGGAATAAATCAGAAAATGTATCTTAAAGACCAAATAAACAGAGATTTTGAAAATGAAAGAAAATTAAAATAATTATTTCTCCTTCTCTGGGGTTGAGAACCACACTACTGTGCCATCCCTGGACCCCAACACCAGCATGGCCAAGGCCATGCCCACCCACCAATCCCACCACGCCAGCCACTGCTGTGCCACCCCAGGACTGCATACCTGATTTCTTCAGTTTGTGGTTCAGTGTTGAAGAGTGACGATGTGTCTCCTGTCCAGAGAGAATGATGGTGTTGGACCTCTGGTAGGTGAGTAAGAGCTTGACAGGTGAGGTGGTGGGAGCTGAGTGAGAGGGTTGGGTGGGGAGACAGTATTGGTTGCAGCAAGAGACATCAATAGGTGATTTTCTTTTTTTACAGGTATATTTTATATTAAAAAAATAAGGAACGGTTTTCCTTATTTCAGGTACTGACACTGGGGATTGGGCACCCAGTGTCATTGTTATAGTTGGTGGCACTAGAGGTGGGCTCCCAGATATTGCACAACCAAAACAAGCATGGTGGAGGGTAGCAGCCTGCATGAGGGATTAGTCACCCTTGTACCAGAATTTTAACATGAAAGTGGCAGGAGAGATTGAAGGACAGTTTTTTGTTATATTTGGTAGCAGCAGAGGTGGGCTCCCTGGTGTCATAGAATGAAAATTTGGGGGGGTGTGGGTCAGGGTAGAATTGTTCCTTCAGTGGGGTTGTAGCAGGCACCAGGGATGATGTTGAGGAAAGAAAGCAGAACAGGCTGTTCATGACAGATCAGCTGTGATTGCTGGATGGTGTTTTGTAGATCAAAGGAAAGAGCGACCCTATGATTGGGCTGGCTCTCTCCTTTGAACTACATGAAGTTTGCACACAGCAAGCCAAAACAGTATCATGATCAGCCTGGCTGATGATTTGTATGACACTGACAAGCCCCTTGCAGACTGCTCTGCATTGGACGGACAGTGTCACACTTCTCAAAACCCACTGTCTTAATAAAATGTTCTGTGCTCGTGCAAACAGTGAATATAATAAAGTGTGCTGCATTTCAAAATCATTCAATGGGGCAGGGCATTGTTGTAACTGAAGATGTAGCATCCATGTGCTAAGAGTTTCCTTGTGTGGCTCTGACTCTCACAGCCAATATGCCCTATGAGGATGTCACAGAAATATGGCAGACTTCAGAGGGCTGAATTCCTAGCATATAAATGAAGAGAGTCTTGGGATCACTGGTCAAGTGGTAATTTTGCTAAATGTGTTAAGTGTGAGCACAGATAGAGAGAGCTTATATATATGTATGTTTATATATATATATATATATATATATATATATATATATACATTTTTTTTTTTAATATTTTTATTGAGAAAACTAACAGTACATTATAGACAACATCACTTTACACAGACATTTGCTTAAATTCACATCATAACCAACAGGGGTAGCATTGTAAACTACATTAACATTTAAGCATATATCCAGCATTTTTATAGGTTGTAGACAACAATTCGATACATATATGGGAGCTGTCAACATTTCAGTATTGATTATGTGACCGTGATTGGAATGCAGCCAGTTTTCCAAGGAAGGGGTAGGATACACAGGCCATCCAGGGAGAACATAGCAAGATATGTACATACAACAAGCTTCTTTACATTTTTTGCCAATAACAATAACTACACTGGAATTATTCCAGCTTCTAAAGCCTATATATACTGTATATATATATATATATATATCTCTGAGCCCCTGGGAATCACTTTTACCAGGCGACATCTACATATTAAATGTGTAGATGAGGGAATAAAGCTGTTACAGTCACCTTCATATATTGTAGATAAGGTAGTAGAGCTGGTATAGTCACCCTCACATATTGTAGATGAGGGAATAGAGCTGTTATAGTCACCCACTTATATTGTAGAACTGGTGTGTCAATATGGAGCTATTGCAAGACTGTGTATTGCATTTCTGTACCTATGGTAGCTGTGAACATGAGTAAGCAGCCTCACTCTTTTACCAACTTGAGGTCAGTTGCCAGAGAGCATGGAAAGTGTTAAGTCAAATCCTGAGGGCTGCTCTCTGGGGGGATTGCCTAGAGACAGGATGTCTAGATTTTCTTGCTGTGAGTGGCCTGACTTAGGTAAGAGTGGGAAACTGTAGCATGAATATGCATGGTTATGCCCTTCTCCCCCCAAAAAATATATATAAAGGGAAGTCACTAGGGCAAGTGGGTTCCTCCTGGGTAGAGAGTGAAAGGGAGAGAGAGAGAGAGAGAGAGAGAGGAGCAGTCTAGCTTCACTGGATGAGACTGGGCTGGGGGCCTGTGGTTCCAGGGATGGTGGCAGGGTCCCTGGGATTGGGCAGCACTGATCCTCTCATGCCTGTTCTCCTGGAAAGCATACCATCAGAAGCATCTAGAGAGATGGAGGCCCCAGGAATATGACTTGAGAATAGGGTCTGTTCATGAAAAAGGGTTACCAAAATGTGAATGAGGGCCCATTTTTCATATCAGTAGTAGATTAGTTTTGTAATGCATTTCCAGATCCTTGTGACCCAACAGTAGAAAAGGGATCATGTTGTGATATAAATACCTCACAGATGCCCAAGAAAAAGAACCATCAATGAGGTGAGTGTAATAAAGGGGTACCACACAAAGAGGTGAGTGTCACAAAGAACACCGCACAATTGTTAAAGTTAAAATCCTTTTCTAATCATGATCTAATTAATAATATAGTACTACAAAATATTAAAATATGATTGTGTTTACGTTTATTACATTTATGGCAACTGGGATGTTTTGCAACTATGCTACTGTGGAATCTGAAGCAAGAACAGTAGTATGGGAGGCAGGCGATGCCATAGCAGAGCGCACATAGTTGTCTGGCATAAGCTCACTGTCTTCTGTCACAAAAGCTAAATATCCTGGACAATTCTTGAGTTTCTTCTCCTTCAATTCTTCCTCATGGTTTGAATTTTTCACATGGACCTTCTGTTTGGCACAGTCTACAGAAACAGCTGCATCCCCTGCATACCGCAATGCCATCAGCCATAGACCTCACACACTTTAGGTCATTCGTGTCCCAGATATCATTTTTACTTCTAGTCCTAAGTGCCATTTTATGTTCTTCTCATCAAACCAGGAGAATGTTCTTAGTAAATGGCTACACCAATGAGTGGCAGGCCCTCTTGTAAGATTTTTTTTTTGCATTACTGGAAAAGTTGTTCTGCACTGGCAATCACTGCCTGTTGGGACTGCACAGCTCAGCTAGGGATAAATGTAATTACAGCACTGTCTCCATCTGAGGGGCCTTTCCCATGTCACAAACAACAAAACATTTGTTCAATATGAAATCCAGTCCATATGGGTGCCATTGACATTGTATGGAGGTCCCTTGAACTGCTATTGGCTTCCAACGCTATCCAGAAAGTTAACCTCCTGCTCAATATTCAGTAAGCAAATCTTCCAGTGATTCAAACTGGAAAGATCAGCAAAATAACACTTAGCATGGTGGTCATGATTAAGGTTGTTTGATATGAATACCAGTGACATAGTGACTGTACTTTCACATTTACCACACCTGTTGTATTTGACCACAGGTTGAACTGAAGCCTGTTCATGCTGCCAGTGACAAGCCTGAATTTTGTCCTGGTACTTGCATACATAATTCTCAGCCAAGTCAAAGACCATAAGAGCCAAACCTGTGAGCAATTGTTTTGTATCTAAAATTGTGTTGTTGTAGTGACGCAATATGCAAGTGTTACCCCATAAATTTGACCTCCTATTTTAGGATTTCTGCAAGCTGGAATTGTGCGGTCTCTTCTTTCCAATACTTTTCTTCTCTGTTAGTTTCAGTGCAATTTAGGCTGTGATTAACGCTTATGCTTTCCCAGTGGCACCATTTCAGTTCATTGTATACCTGTGCAAGAGTTCTTTAGCTGCTTTTTTTGATTGCATGTGTGCAGCAGTCTTCACACATCTCTATATGCATGACAGCAAGCTATCAGAATATTTCCAATTTGTGTTTAGGCCACCACACTTACTCATATTTACTCTAGCATAGCAGACAAATCCATTCTTCTAGCATCCTCCCCTCCCCACATGCACAAACGTACAACCTGAAAAGAAGCAAGAAGTTGAATATGGCTACAAAACCACCAGCAGCAACCCATCTCAGAAAACTTCATTCTCATCCAAAATAACATACTTTCTCCCCAAAAGACCCCAAACTGTCTGAAAAGTCAATTAAAACAATACATGTGATGAACTAACAAAGACACCACATGGTGTGGTGCCCTGGGCATTCTAATGACATTAAGCACACTGG
Source organism: Neoceratodus forsteri (assembly GCA_016271365.2). Classification (NCBI taxonomy): domain Eukaryota; kingdom Metazoa; phylum Chordata; order Ceratodontiformes; family Ceratodontidae; genus Neoceratodus; species Neoceratodus forsteri. Next base: position 1,077,057,120 of record CM028129.1, on the reverse strand, counting down.
TTGAAAAATAATTTTGAAAATATATTTAACAACTATGGAAGTCTTTAAAATGTACCACAAATGCTGAATGAATACTGATGCTTTGCATTGTGTATTCCTTGCTGCTGGAAAACTGATATTGTAAAAGTCTGTGATAAATGTAATTGGGACACCAAGCAGGATAATGCATTGATTCAGAGCCAACAGTGCAGATCCTATGAGGATCAACTTCTAGCACTGAACACATACTTGGGAGTCACTGAAGACCAGGAGTGAGAGGAGCAACATCATAGTTCAAGTTCCTAAAAGGAATAAACAAGGTAAACTGTGAGAAACTATGTAGCAGGCATGTCAGGTCAAGAACAAGAAAACCTGAGTAAAATCTTGCAGAAGGGAGATTTAGAAGGGATGTGAAAAAGTTTTACTTTATGGAGCTAGTGGTTGTGGCATGGAGCAACCTATGGATTTGCATGATTGTTTTATTAAATACCAGATTTATATTATTGTAATGCTTTTATCTAGGTGTAAAATGCCCTGAGCCCCTGGAAAAGAGTGTGGTATAAATAAACCATCTACTACTAATGGCCGAGGTGTTGGGTTCAAAAACCAATTAAGGATTCAAGCACGGCTGTGAGAAGGTAAAGGACTTAGTAATTAGGGGGTTAATTACAAGGCAGGGAGTTGGGGGGTGAGGGTAAGAATCCCATCTAGACAATAGATCATGGAATAGCATAGGGTAAAACAGGAAAGACTGGATGGAATGATGGCCTTTTTTCTCATCACTGTCTATGTTTCTCTGTTTCTAAGCACACTCTGTGGTGTGAGGACAAAGACACCATACTGCTTGGTGTCGCAATTACACAAATATTCAAAAGTGCCCTTTTAACTCAGCCCCCACACACACAAATCTTGTAAGAAATAAAACACTCACACTGATTCATATACTTTGAACACGTTAATATTTTGGAGCCAGCAAAACAAGTCTAATTTGACAGCTGTGCATGACCAGTGAAACACTGGCTTACCTTGTGATGTAGGTTATGCCAAAGATCAGGTCAGGAGACAAAGGTTTTGCTTGCAGTTCTCTGTATAAGATAAATGGACTGGCTTTGTTAATACTGCAAGTTTTATTTCAATATCTGAGGCAGCTCTATCCAGTTGAAGCCTGTGATTAATTGGATGTGCAGTTTACAGAATAAGTCTCCCCACATGTGTGGTGAATGAACATCTGGAGGAGGATGAAGATAGGGGAATGGGGTCAAAGGTTACAACTGTATCATCAGGAGAAGCAGTTTGCAAACACTGTTTACAAAAGGAACATTCTGACGTATTTTGGAAGTAGGCAGAAAGGTGCAAATTTGCCACAATTCCAGCAATTTCAGCTGGGGGAGGCAATGTTGATAGTATAACACGTAAGGACATGAGCTGTTACACTCATCACACAAATTACAGATCTTAATAAGAAGAAATTTAAGTACTAAAAAGGCAAACAAACTGTATCTGATAAGCACACCACCACCAGAGGCTTCATATAAATACCTTTATCCAAGTATGCACATAGAAAATTACTATACGAAAGCAGGCAAACCACATGTATTTTTCTATGTCACACTTCTGCCAGGTTATTATTTATTTATTTATTTAGTTTTTGTTAACCGGGTAGGAACACTAGACAAGTTATATGCCTATTTTCAGGAACGACCCGGGAGAGTACAACAGGTTCAACAGTTAACAGTGACAGGGTATAGTAAGTACATCAAATACAGCAAGCAGTAGAGAAAGACAGTGGTTAAGATACTGCATTTGAGAACTTAACATTTGAAAAAACACAATTACGGCTGCCTTGGATACTGAACTCATGTTATCTAGCTCTACATGGAGCCACTTCTAAAAATCAGTCGTAATAATTTTAAGACACTCTTTATTTGTATGATAATTCCTGCATTTGCTCTTACTATTTTGTACATTGGGTATCCCTTTTCATGAACTGACCCAGAAGCAGAGACCATCAGCACCCAAAAGGCACACTGGGAGATTGGTGTGCCACCCACAAGGGAGGTCACTGGATAACTTGTTGGTTAACTCCCAGCAGTATACAGAAAATGGGAAGAAGTCAGTGTTTGGAGCAAACTTAAGTTTACCTTGCTTAATGAAATGCTGTTTATTTGTGAAAAGTTCTAGGTAGTTGGAATGCAAACCTCTGGCAAGTAAGCAAATTAATGGGTGTCAAGTAGGTGGGTACTTACATACTCCCCACAGCTTGGAATAAACTTCAATCAACTGTGAAACTCCAATCCCTAACCCCATTAAATGATTTTAAAACCTCATTAGCAAAACCTCTACCGACACCTGTCACTGCACTTAACCTCCATTCTCCCCGCCTTCCCTACTTCATCCTCTCTTCCATACTTGTAGTTGATGACTATTCTGCCTGTTACTTGACTCTTATGCAATCTATGTTATATTGCTTATACTCTACATTGTCAACCCTATACCAAAAGCCTGTATTTTGAATAAGAAGCCTGTAACATTGTACTTACCTTATATTATTATTCATTGCCACTCTTCTGTAAACCTGTGTATATTAGGGATGGGAGAACTCGGTGAAGTTCTGACCCTTATTAAATAGGGACCAGAACATGGTGAAGTCCTGATTTATTGACCAGTATTTTAAAAAATGTGAAAAAATGCATGAAAGTGGCCAAGTAGATCACCTTTGCTTTGACACAGAGGCCCAAAGGAAATAATTGAATGGATTACTTGTATACAAATTAAAGTAAAACTGCTAAATAAAATAGCAATCTGTCACTACTAGCCCTTTCATGACTGGCCTATAATGATGGCAAATCATGCTCAGGCCCGTGACATGAGTGTGCTGGGAGAGACGAAGAGAGAAACAAACAGACATATGCAAATACCTACAGTATATCATAGCACCACCAAGCACTGCAGGCACTGCCAGGCAGCTAATATTTCTTTTTTTATTAATGGCGCTGTGTGGGTATTATTTAGATGGATGTTCCAGTCAGAGCTGAACAAGACAAAGAAATGGATATTAATGATCAAATGAGCAGCACTGCGAGAGCCCACCCATCCTGCCTATGTGAATGATGCAACTGCTTTGCATGTCACAGTGTACTGTGGTATATGGTACAATACTTGGTCCAAGAGGTGGTAATGTTTTCAAGTACTATAACTACTTCTACTGAATCTGATCAACTTGCTGAGGAATGAATGCTGAATCCTTAAAGAAGAAAAATGAAAGACATAGTGATCACCACACAGGCAGGCAGCCAGTCAAACATCGCATTGGTCAAGTGCAGTGCAGTCATAAAAAAGTTTGCCACTACCACCTGAAGACCTGACAACACACAACACAACACAATTACATCCTTCCTAGTTCCACAGTTGCTTGCTGCAAGCCACTGCCAAGTAATTTAAGTATCACAGATAAAATATAGTAATATAATAATCTCAGCCCAGTTACTGTAAGTGAGAGGTAACCAGGCTGTCAAACCATGCACACACACAAACAATAAAGATATTATATGAATTTTCAATTTAGTAGCATTTTTTTCTGTGAAGCATTTGCAGCCAAATATTGGGGAATGTGAGAAATATACAAAGAGTATTTGGTTTCTGGACTTTCAGGCATCTGCTAAGCCATGCATGCACTGTACAAAAATTAAAACAGTACAATCAGGATCACATTGAAAGCAAAAAAAGTGACAAGTAGTAGTAGTGAGTAGGACTGGAGTAAGGACAAAAAGTGACAAGTAGTTGTTGTGACTCAAACCATGACTTGTGATGACAAAAAGTGATAGTAGTAGTAGTAGACAGTAGTACCCTACATTATAGATCGGATAGTAATAACTGGTACCACCAGGTAAGTTTTTGACATGAAATGCAGTTGCTCACTGTATTTGGACTCTGAACCCACTGATGTTAATATTTTTTTTTCTCTTCTGTGCTGCTCATGTGATCACAGTGGCCTGGCCTAGACTATCCTGACCTGACTTGTTGCAATTAATTGCAGACTCATGTAGTAGACCCTATTCACAAAAGATTTTCACCACAGGCACAAATTCTTGAAAGTTTTTTCTGCATAGGGCCTGCTTGGAGCAGTTACTGTACATTTTATTCAGGTATCATATTTGAAATTAAAGGGAGGAATGTTGACTTTGAGAAACATGAGGTGCTCAGCATTTTCTGGTGTCAAACGGGATCGTGTGTCAGTAGTGACGTTACCAGCTGAACTGAACAATCATTCTAAACAGATACTAGTCGGAGGGCAATTCATGTATTTCATTGCAATGTTTACTAAAGAAGGCCACATATTTTTTTTGGATTTCCAGTATTTCAAAGGATCAGTATCCCAGCTGATACTGGGCTCTATCAGGTACATTTCAACAATGGTCTGTGCTGAGGCTGTGTTACAAGAGGCAGATGAAGATGTTACAATAACATCTTCTAAGTGACTCCAGAGACATGAAGCTGAACCAAGAAGACGATTTGGCTACAGTGGTTGAGGAGGAAGAGGGAGAAAATGCCACAGCAGTAGAGGATGAGCCTTTTGATGCTGTACTGCCGTGTCATGAAGAAGATTCTGAATGTGCTGCTGCTGTTGTACTATGTTCCATGACAGCATGCACCTCGTCAATTATTTCATGTTTGTTTCTCTCGAAAATAGTGTAATCATCATCACTCAATAGCTGCTTCGATTTGTATTGTGGGTCCAAGATTGTTGCTTTAATGTAGTAGTAAAAATGAAGCATTTTATACAGTTTGTCATCTTCTTCAACTTTTTTGATCATATGTGTCGTTAGATCTTGTTGTGTTCTGGAGGGCAACCTGCATGTGGCAGCGCCACTGGCAGCCTGCGTGATCATGGAACTGTCTTGCTTCTCTAAGTTTTCCTAATCAGATTCAATCTGAATTTTTAAATTTTTATTAGGGGTATCATCTGGCTCAGAGTTGTTGTGTTTGCACTAACCTCCCTGGTGATTTCTTCAAATGGCTGGAGCAGTACAATAAGAAACTTCAGCATGGCCCACTGTGGTGGAGTGATATAGACATCTGCATCACCAATTTTATTTTCTAAGGTGTACTTCCTGACAGCTTTCTTTTGTTCCAGCAGCCTTTGACATGTATAAAAGGTTGAATTCCATTGCATAGAAATGTCTTGTATCAGTCTGTGCAAAGGTAAACTGTGCTCCTGCTGTATTTTTTTTAAACAAGTGATGAGCTTTACTTAAGTTACTGAAATGAGTGTATATTCTTTCACCAGTGCTAACAAAAGCCTTCATCTCCCTGCCGTTATTGAGAAAACCGTGAACTATTAAATTGAAGTAATGCACAAAGCAGCGGATGTGAACAAAGCCCCCCTCCTCCAAGGCCTTCCTTATGTTGGACCCATTATCTGCAAATATAAAGCCAACTGACATTCCCTGTGAAGTGAATCATTGCTGTACTGGTTTTTGAAGCTCTTCATTGATGTTGTATGAGGTATGTTCAGATGGAAAATAAAACATTTTACAACAGCAAACTGCGATGCTTTACTGTCCACACTGACACATGAATTATCAAAACATGCCCAATGGGCCATGACAGACATGAAGTGTTCAGACTGACAGCTTCTTCAGATATCTGTTGTGAGATGCACCACCCTCCCAACAGCATCGTCTTATTTTTTTACATACGACATCCTAAACATCGTGAATCCTTGTTGCCGAGAAGTATTTCTGAGAAGGTATACTATATCAAAGTTAGAGATACTCAAGCAGCCGCCAGAATCCTATATGTTCAACCATGTCATATGGTAGCAAATCAACAGCTGTCATTTTGGAAATGTTTTTGGTGTAACAGTAACAGGGTGAGTCGAGGCATATTTGGCCTTATGCTCATATGTTTCTAAGATGATAAGCTGTCTCCTTGAAGGAGGAGGACTTCTGAACACATGGTCACTTTCAATAACAGTCAGAGGAGTCCTTTGAATGGCAACAAGTGGTGGGTGTGGTGTAGTGCTGCAGGGGCTGCCACTGCTTTCATCTATGGGCGTTACCCCCGAGTGTATTGAGCTATCACTACCACTTTCTTTTCAAGACTCACAACAGACCTTCTCAGTCTCACTAATGTTATGACATCTGTCTAGTGCCTTTTCAGTGCTGAAGTTACCAATGCTCCTTTCTTTTTATCCCTGTTGATTGGCTGTTTACAAATAGCGCATGTTGCTATCAACTCATTGGCAGCACTAATGGAGAAGTATGACCAAACAAAATATATTTTTTTAGGTTTTTTCCCAGGAAGGCACAACACCTTGGTCATCTTTTAAGGGCCCCCCCTGGATTTGTCCTGGGCCTGTTCCTGTTCTGGTTTTTCCCCACTGCCCCCCTCCTCCACAGCTGAAACATTTCTGCCTGTTCCTTCCTCATCTGCAATTTCCTTCCCCTCCAGCAAATCTTCTGCTGCCTTAGCATTCTCTTAATCCTCTTTATTATCATCAGTATTACCCTCGTCAAGTTCAGCCTCAGAAGAATCGCATGAAGGACTGGCAGTAGCATAGTATGCAATTTTTCCATACTGTTTGGTGCCTCTGCAGGTGGTACCCACCACTTCTTTAGCTTTTTTAACTTGGGACTGATGATGATCCAAGACATTCACCTTTTTTAGATTCATGCATTCGCTTGGAAGACAAAACCTTTTTAGATGTGAAAAAAATCCCTTTTTGGGGTTTGATTTGGTTTTCCCTTTTCAGGCTGATTCCTGTCTTTTTGCAGTGCCACTGCTTACCTGAGAACTAGAAAGTGCCTCATCAACATGTTGTTCTATTTTGGAACAAAACATCCCTCTAACATGAAATGTGATGTCCTTCTGATGACTCCCACCCAAACAGACCAGGGACAAATTTACTGTTGTGACTCATGACTACACAGCACACCGACAGCATGGCAGTCCATCACCACTTCCTTTCAAGATTGCCAGACTGGGGGAGTCACGTGATGCTGTTCAGGGGATAGGATGTGCTCATCAGAGCTCCGTTCTTTTGCCGTCCCCAACCGCTTTAAATGCCCACTTATTTGATTTATTTTCTGATTCTATAAACCTCAAATAACTGGGTATACCATGGTGGTGTTTGTTTGTTACCGGGCAGTTTGATTTCCCGGCAAGATGTCCTTGCATCAAGCAGCCAAGGAGGCCACCCAGGAATCAGATGCTAAGTGCCCTAGCCGTAGCTCTTCTCCCCAAAGTCCTTCACAGGAGCTTTCACCCTCACACATTTATACAGAGCTAACTATCATAAAAGAGGCTTTATTAAAGTTGACTGAAGATGTAGCGGATTTCAAACCTGCGCTTACCCAGCTAGCCCGCAGGGTCATGGACGCTGAAGCCAGAGTAGTCTCTGTAGAAAGAAAACAAGATAAGATGGAGCCTGAGGTGGTGGACTTAAAAAGGGCTTTAAATAAGCTGGAAGATCACTTGGAAGATCTGGAGGGAAGGAACAGAAGGAACAATTTGGTGCTGATAGGTTTGCCCGAAGGGGGGAAGAAGGTCCTAACACAATACAGTTCTTACAGCACTTTTTGAAGAAAATGGTGGGTCCCTCCCCAAACGGTCCTGAATTTGTTATAGAAAGGGCACATAGATCGTTAAGGGCAAAACCTGCTCCGGCTGACCCACCTAGGCCTATTATTTTTAAGCTGCTAAACTATTTAGACCAGGAATTCATCTGCAAGGAAGCCAGGAAGCTATCAGCAATCCTCTGGGAAGGAAAAAAATTGAGGCTGGTCCCGGACTTAACATTAAAAGCCCGCCAGCTGAGGGCCTCTTTTCGACCCATTACTTCCAAGCTCTGGGTGGCAGGCATAAAGCAGCGCATGTTATACCCAGCTCATTTGGAAGTTTTCTTAAAAGAAGGAGCCAAGTGCTTTGATACTTCAGAAGATGCTTTAAAGACTCTGAGGAAGAACTATCCCGACTTATTTCCTAAATGGGGAATTCTCGATTTAGCTATATGAGGTTTCAAAAGTCTGCGTTAAAGAACATTCGAGAAATCCACAATATTTTGCATTGTATATGGACATATAAGCAGTTCTGTTCTATTGAATGTTTGTTAGAGGGGAATAAGTAACCTTCTAAGCAGTAATGGTGAAGTTTGGTCAGAAGCACCACTGTATTTATTCTGGCTACCATTAACTTTCTTTTTTTGCAAATATTTTCAGGTTGAGTTACAAAGAAGTTGTGATGGCAGCTAGAGTTTGGTTTGTCCACTAGAGGGTGACAAATGCTTCTCTTTTTGGGAAAGCACTTACTTTCAGTTTCCTTAAGGTTATTGCTTAAGTTTTCGACCCCATAGTAATTTTGCTGTTTCCCTCTCCTAATTCTGGGTTTTGAGGCGATTTGGGATTTTTCTTTGGGCAATTTTTTGAACTTTAGCCTGTCCTGATCCAGGGGGAAAGATATGCAGTTCTCTGTTACTACAGATCATTTCTGACATCGAGTATTCCCCCATGGGAAAGAAGGGATTCATTAGAAGTGAGTTACAGCAGGGTTTATTTAGTCCTATGCTGCTTTGCTGTTTTCCTCCAATGGTTACTGTTAGTCCCTTGTCTTGCTACCCTAGCTAATCACCTGGGTGCAAGTGACATATTGTGTTGTCATTTTTGAGGAGTGTTTTTCACAGTTCAGATGGCAACGGAGGATTGAGGTTTAAACTTTGTTTATAGGTTTATAACATTTATGGATGCCTCGGATTCCTGGGAATGGTAGAGTCCCTTAGGGGAACTCATTCCTCACTAGGATCTCAGGTTTATCCTAAATGGGTATCTATTGCTCTGCAAGTCTCTTGTTTATCAGTTGTACATGTTGGGCCCTAACTAATGCTAGTTAGGTAAAAACTAACGATTACCTCTCTTGTATAATATTAGGTTAACTTTTTTTTTGTTTTTTTGGGGACTTTAGCTGCCTAAGTAAGGTTGGTGGGACAAACAGCACCTATTACAGTGTAATATTTTTTTTTTTAGACAGAGAGATCTTGCAGAGAATGGTGGATGGTGGGCGGCTATGAGCTTTCTTTTTCAATGCCCTTTGCTAGTTCAGAGGCTGGGGAGGGAATAGAGTGGGCTCTCTCCTTTGTGTGTGTCATGGACCAGGAGGCTAGGAGGAGGCTTAGGGACTGGGTAAGGAAGTTTGTATGTAGTTTTAAAAATGTTAGTGTTAGTTTAGTTTTGGAGCATTGGGGAGGTATTCTATGGTTATCTTGTTTTTTTGGGCAGCAGAAAAGCCCTTTAATCTCTTTCTACTACATGGCACAATCAAGGATCAAGCTATGTCCAGTGGTTTGAATATCGTTTCCTGGAACATTAAAGGGGGGAAGGTAATAAGAAAAAATACATCATTTTAAATCACCTAGCCAAATATGATCCTGCAATAATGTTCCTTCAAGAGACGCACATCCTCCCTGACCAGCTAAAATGCCTTAACAAGAGCTGGGTAGGCCAAGTTTTCAGAGCGGGATTCAGTTCAAATAAGCATGGGGTAGCCTTATTGCTAGCCAAAAAATTACCTTTCACTCCAGTAGAATCTATTAGTGACCCGGAGTGGAGGTTTATTTTTGTCGTTGGTAGATTGGGCAGTTTTGATATGGTATTGGGGTCAGTTTATGGCCCTAATGTCAAAACCCCTTCTTTTTCACCCAGTTAGCAATGGTATTGGCTCCCTTTTTGCAACTCTCCATTTTAATTGGAGGCGACTGGAATTCAGTTCAAGTAAATGATCTGGACCCTACCTATTTTAAAGGATCGGGACCGTCTACAGCCCAAAAAGCTTTAAGGGAATTCATCTCCTCTCTGGGTCTTCTGGACACTTGGAGACTACTTAATCCATCATAAAAAGAGTTTTCTTTTTTTCCCCAGTACACAAAAGCTACTCTCGTATCGATTATTTCTTAGTAAGCCATCAACTAATTTCAGGCATAACGGATTCCAAAATACTAGCTCGAGTAATTTCAGACCATTCCTAATATTTGTTCAAGGGAAGTACCCAATGTTTCCATCAGATCGCACATGGTCTTTAAATAACAAATTATTAAAGGATAAACTAATTACTACAAAATTCCAATACTTTTGGAGGACTCCATTAAGGTTAATTACAACTCAATTCCTAAATGAGGACCCAGGTTTGGGCAGCTTTAAAAGCTACCTGGGGGGGGGGACTCATACGTATTGTGACTGTGCAAAAAAAAAGAAAGCTCAGCCAAATGAATAACTGTCTGCATAGAATTAAGAGTCTAGAGAATAAGGAGTGGATAAACTTTCATCTCCAGAAGACCTAGAATTGTCTAGGTTAAGAGCACATTATGCAAGTATATTGATGGAGAGGGTGGAGAGGTCAGCTTCTCTTCCAAAGGCTTCTTATATTGGCCAGGGTAGTAAAGTAGGTAGATTACTTGCTTGGCAGTTAAAGCAACAATCAGTATCAAAGTGGACTGCAACTATTAGACATCCCCAATCAGGAGCTATGGTGGTTAGTCCATTAGAGATATTATCCTTGTTTAGGGAGTATTACGAGGCATTATATTCTCTGGACCCGGTATCAGGAGACCATTTGGAGAAAATGTTAGTTTTTCTGGAGATAGCTGACTTACCCACCTTATCCAGCGTTAGCTGGATGAGATTAATAGCCCCAATCACAAGGGAGGAAATCTCAACAGTGATTGATTCTTTAAAACCAGATAAGGCACCGGGCCCAGATGGGTTCACAGGCCTGTTTTATAAAATCTTTAAAAACAATCTCATCCCTCTGTTGTTAAAGTTGTATAAGTATTGGGGTTCCTTCCCAGTTTTGGATCGGTCACTATTTGAGGTGAGAATAATACTTTTACCCAAGCCGGGAAAGGACCACTCAGTGATCAGCAATTATAGGCCTATTTCTTTGCTAAATATTGATGTCAAAATATACGCAAAAATTTTGGCTAACGGGCTGGGGGGAGTATGGGAGGGCTTATTAAGTCCTGAACAAGCAGGGTTAATGGCTGGGTGCACTTCTGCAGACCACTTCAGGAAGTTGTTCCACCTGATTTCTGCATCTGGGAACCCTGAGCTGGAAGCAGCCTTGGTGTCCCTAGATGCAGAAAAAGCATTTGATAGGGTGCAGTAGAGTTACCTGTTCGAGGTTCTATCCAAATTTAGCATACCACAACCCTTTATTGATCAAATTCAGGTTTTGTATCGCTGCCCGTCAGCACGATTGCAATGTAATAACTACATTTCTGAGTTTTTTCCTCTTCGCCGAGGTACCTGACAAGGTTGCCCTCTCTCTCCTTACTTATTTAAGCTATACATAGAACCCCTAGCCAGAGTTCTTAATGCTGATCCAGGGATAAAAGGTATCCAACTAGATCACCTGGAATTCAAATTATCCCTATTAGCTGATGATCTGCTTTTTCATATTTCGAGTAGTAGGCAGTCCCTCCCCCACGCCCTCCAAATTATTTCCCAGTTTAGCAAATTTTCAGGCTATAAACTTAACAAAAACAAAACTGTGGTATACCCCTTATCCTCTCTCCTTACGAGAGAATCAATTGAAAACATGGGCCTTCAATGGGAGAAAAGATATTTAACTTATCTGGGTATCAAAATCTCTAAAGACTTTTCCACTCTCAAGGATCTTAACATAGACCCGCTGCTAAAATCAACTAAAGAAGACCTGGCAAGATGGAACAGTTCACCGTTAACTTTTTGGGGGAGGGCCAATGTCCTTAAAATGTCCATTTTACCCGGATTTTTCTACCCTTTCAGTAACCTTAACATCTATCTCCCTAAATCTTTTTTTCTTTCGCTTCAGAGGATTTGTTCAGATTTTCTCTCGAGGGGGAAGGCTCAACGCAGGGCCTATAGAAAGCTAACCCGTCCCACGGCATTGGGAGGGCTTCAGCTCCCTGACTATTATATCTACTATCTGGCATGTCATGCTAACAGATTTTTACATTGGTTTACACCTTCGGCTGGCATAACGGAGAGCCCCCCTTGGCTGGTCTTAGACAACCAACAGGCCTGTTCCAGTAATTTGGCCCTGGGAGCGCTATTGTTCAACCCCTGGTCATATATTCCATTAAGAATCAGGAATTCTCCCCTAGGATGGAATATAAGAGCTTTATACCAGTTATGCTCTTTGCTTCATATCCTTAATATAAAAGATCTGAAGCAACCCTTACTTAATAATCCAAATCTAAAAATAGACAAGAAAACAATCAAAACCTTTTTTGGAGGCTCCTACTTTGAGGTATGTCTTGCTGACTTTGTCTCTACTAATTCGGTCTCATCTATTCCTACTTTACAGCAAAATTTAAGGTACCACCAAAAAGCCGGTTTCGGCTGCTTCAAGTGCGTCAGTGTATCAAGCAGTTTTTGGGCAAACCCCCATGGTTGGGCAATGCGGGAGTAGCACTAAACAACCTTTGGTTAACCTCCAAGGGTAGGAAAGTGATAGCTAAACTGTACAAAGGAATCTTAAACCATACTTTGTCAAGAGTTACTCCTATAGCTTATTATTGGAAAAACAATTACAACAAGGATTTTCCAAATAAAATTTGGGAAAAGATTTGGATGGATAACTACTTGCTAGTCAAACAAGACCATTTAAGAAACATTCAGTTCAATACTCTCCACAATTTATACTTCACACCCACTAAGTTATTTCGGATAGGGAGGCTGTCATCAGCGGAATGTAAAGAATGAGGCTCTGAGTTAGCTACATTACATCCTAAACTATGGTCATGCCCTAAAATAGCTAATTTCTGGAACATGGTCAAAAAGGGGGTTGCGTCTTATCTTCAAATTGCCCCATATTTTAATGAGGACACTTGTCTGCTAGGTATGTATTCAGTGATCCCTACCTATTCCCAAAAGGTACAGCTAGCATTAGTGGCTATGGTCACTAAATTAGTAATACTTAAACACTGGAAGGTGGATAAGGAACCTTCTTTTGGTGAATGGTGGGTGGAATTTCTTACTGCCTTAAATGCAGAAAGATGTGTAGCCGGGTTCTCTCATTCTGGTGAGAAGTTCCAGGAGTGCTGGGGTGAACTTTTTTCACTTCTTGAGGACAAATTTGGTTATTGAATTTCACCCACCAATCCCTTTCCCTCTTCTCTCTAGTAAGGCCTTTGATCCTGCTGGGATATGAGTTTCTTAGCTGTTTACTGTGTAAGGAGATCCCTTTTCTAGAGACATTAATATTTTTAAACTCTATAGGGGGGCATACCAACTTCCAAGGTGCCCCTTTTAATTTACTTCTCTAACAAATAAATAGGCTTTTCCTTATCTCATTTTCCATATTTCCTCCCTTGTGCTACCTATGGTGAAGGACTGGTTGGAGTTGTGCGATGTACCTTTCCTCAGATCTCTCATTAGATCCTTATTTGGGCTTATACAGATTATAGAATATCAGATACTGATATATTTCGGTTATTATAAAGGGACTGATGTTAGTAGGTGGGGGTTCTTTTTTCTTGTTTCTTGTTGGGGAGGTGGCCTGGGTTTGTTTTGTTATAATTGTTTTTTTGTTTTTTTTTTATTTTCCTTTTCCCACCCCTTTTCTTTTTTTCTTTGTTCTCTTTTATGTTGCTCATCTTATTGTAATATGTACAAGTCTGTGATTGTCCAGTCAAATCTAAATGGTACTTAGCGATTTTGTCCAATTTACAAGTTATGTGAATTTATTTTGTTCTAAAAATAAAGTCATTTGCAAAAAAAAAAAAGATTGCCAGACTGGCTCCTATAATACTTACTGTTAAGTGAAAGTGACCAAATTCAGCAACTATTAAGTGTGCCTCAGAATTTGAATCGGCGATGCAGACACAGCTGGTGCATTAGCTGCATGCAGTACAATCTCACACTAGGGGTTGGTTAACGCTTATAGGTAATGTAAGCTTGTAATGCGATATACTATGAAACTAATGATAATAAGGAATTATGGGGAATGAGTGATGATGATGACACTTGTGTGTAGTGCTCGTGTTTTACTTGTGTTGTACTGTAAACACGCAGCCTACTACAACCCACAGTTAGATTAGCCCCTGGGCCATCCATAGCCAGCAGTTTGTATGTTGTTTGAACAGTATTTTTTTTTAATACATGAAATCATGATTGAACATAGGTGATGATGATCGTTATCCATGAGTGGATTGTACACACAGTCACACTGACGCCAGAAAAAAAATTATTTGGGATTTCTGGGAATGTCACATTTATTGTGGGCCACCCTGCAGTCTCTTTCCCTCTCCCCTCTTTACTTTACAAATATTTATTGTGTCATCCTACTGCCCTTGATCTGTACACACAGCCACACTGAAGCCAGGAAAAAAAAATACTGGGGATTTCTGGGATGTCACATTTATTGTGGGCCACCCTGCAGTCTCTTTCCCTCTTCCCTCTTTATGTCACAAAGATTTATTTTGCTACCTTACTGCCAAGGGAAAAAAACTTTCATTTAGGATTTTCTGTAACTGTAATCTCTGGGCCACCAGTACTCTCTCCTCTTGATCTGGAATGGCACAAGTCAGGTTTTGCCAGCCTGCACTTTCTGTACACACAGCTACTGTCTGAGACCAAGAAAAAGTTTAATTTGGGATTTTCTGGAACTATAATCTCTGCCCCCCCCAACCCCTACCCAAGTACTCTGAATCTGGAATGGCACAAGTCAGATTTTGCCAGCCTGCCCTTTTTGTAGACACAGCTACACTGTCTGAGGCCAAGGAAAAAACACTTTCATTTTGGATTTTCTGTAACTGTAATCTATGGGCCACTATCACCAGTACTCTCTCCTTTCTGGATCTGGAATAGCACAAGTCAAATTTTGCCAGTGGCCAATCTGCCCTTTTTGTACACACAGCTACTGCTGTCTGAAGCCAAGAAAAAATTTCATTTGGGATTTTCTGTAACTACAATCATTCATGGCCCTCCATACTCCCAACACTCCCTTCCATCATCAACTGACAGACATCACCCACCCCCCATCCTCCAAGATTAGGAATCACCCCCCCTCCCCTAACTTTAGTGCTTTTGCTTTTTTGTTTTGGCATTTTCCAGTCTCTGTCTTCTGCTGCTTCATCAGCAGCTCCTTGTTGCAGCTCAGTGATCCTCCTCCTCCTTCTGGACCATGTGGCACACTCACCAGCCTTATATACTGGTCAGTGCATCATGTGACCTTCTGTTGCCTGATTGGATGCCGCCGGATGCCTGTATGTCCCGATGGCATCCCTCAGACAACAGAAAAAAATGCAGAAATGGCATCTCCATGGACCCATAACCAGACTTCTACTGTGAAGTCCATATTTATCCAGGTCCATGGATCGTGAGTTCAATCTGGGAGTCGAATCTCCCACAGAACAGTCCTCCCACCACTAGCGTATATTGTAAATGTAATGTTTTGTCAATGGCTGAGGGGACTGACTGTTGGACTATAAATAGTGTTTATATTGTAAATATTAATTTCTCTGTATACTGTTCATTTCTCTGTACACTGTTCTGTTTATTGTTTGTACAAGGGACATCCTTGCAAATGAACTTACTCAATGGATCTTTCCCTCCACAATAAACTTGAACTTGAGGGTGCCTGGCAATGGTTGGGGTCACTAAGTCCCCATGTGAGGAGCTAGACATGGGACTTTGTTTTTTTGGACCACTACAGCTATCAGTTGAGTGTCAAAGGGAGCCACACAACCGTGTTTTATGCACTTAGTAGTAATATAATATGATGATATGCTTTCCATGTTTATTGTCCTTCTGGGCATGTGCTAGCATAGCTTGCCCCCCTCAGGTTAGTGCTTGCATTTCCTGGGGAGAGTGCCACTGCACAACTGGTCTTGGAAGTGCCAAGCTTAAGAGACCCTGAAAGAGAGATTAAGGATTGTAAGGTTGAAACAGACCCAATACTTAATACAAAATGTAATTGTACCCCTTTAGTTCAGGAGTGGACCTGGAAACTATTATGGACACGGGGTATGCAAGAGGCCCCACAAGTAATCTGGGCACCATCCAATCATTGTTTAGGAGCAGCAGTTATAATGTACTGTATACCACACCAGAGGTTGGGTAGTTATGTAGCACTCCAGGGCAATTTGGAAGACATTTTCATGTAGGGAATGGCCTGATGCTGAAGTATATTGTTTGCTAGTACCACCATGAAGATATATGGCCATGGAAACCCACTGTGTACTACCTAGACAGCATATAATAAAACTACCATGCATGATCCCAGCCCCGGTGTGGACATTATAGTCTGTGTGTCATCTCAATTTATTGGTGTCACAGAGATGCCTATGGTGTCCCTGGTCCCCATCACCCCTAACCTGTGATGGCAAAGTGACTGGTACTAGACTGGTATTTATGGGGTAAGGTGGGCATTCTCCTGGATGAGATGCCATCAGATACTCCTAGACACAGGAGAGTGGCATGGTCCTTACACTGGCGATGAACTTAAACAGTTTAAGTTGAGTTGGATGTATGCTGTACTACTATCTTCAGTGTCATTTATTTGGGTCTTAAAATGGCAACATTAATCCCCACATTTTAAAGCCAGGATCAGGAAACTTAATATAAATGTTCACAGTGTGGCATGCCTCCCAGTGAGTGCAACCCCTAGACATGGAGGAGCTCAGAACCTCACCCATGGACAAATAGCAGTGCTTACCCACCTGTAGGTGCTCTCATGAGAGCAGCCAGAGACTGGTACAGTAGATCACAGGTGAAGGTGTCACAGTGTAGGTAGTTTTTCAGGATTTATTGATTATAATGTGGACTACTGAACTGTTGAACTGGCCCAGAAGTAAATAGTTTGGGCTGGAGAGGTGAATGTGATGTAGCAGCAATGCTAGGCCTTGATTATTTTAAAATATACTAGTTGTTGTGCACATAGCTGGAAAAGGTAGGGAGATGCATGGAGGCATGTGCTCATGTGATAGAGTAGCACACTAATTAACATATCACTATTTGTAAAGTCATAAGTGTTGCAGGAGAGTCGCCATCCTGAAGGGCACATGGCTACACTTGTTGTCTGTAACTCTCAAATGTAAAGCTGGGAGGAAGAGGAGAAGTAAGTGGTATTTTCTGGTGTGGGTTGGAACAGTTATTGCTGAGTTAGCAAAGATCACACTGGTGTCATCAGGTAGCAGACTCCTGCCACTGCCCCCAATATGGGTCAACTGGCTATGTTTTTGCATAAAAAAGACTTTGCAAGACATTTAAGTCTTACAGCATGAACACTGCATTGCCTAAGAGAGTTCATATGAACTGTGATTTTTGTCACTGAAATGTTTGACTATCATGTTTCATGGTGTTGTGTTTATTTCTCTGCGGTTGCAGGACAAACAAGGAAGAGCAGATGGCATGCTGAAGGAATGCCATCCAAGAACCACCACACTCATTTCCACAGGGCAAACCCATCCCTAGTATGATTTCACAGAGGGTATCCCACAAATAATTAAAGATATCTTGTATATAATAATTCAGAAAAGCATATATATTATAGTGGTGTGGTAGCGCCACTATAGTTAGGGATGAGCACTTTAATGTTAAACCTCAAATTTTGCACTTTAATAACCTCACAACTATTTGACAGAATTCCACAAAATTTTGCAAGCATGGTCTCATGGGGAAGAATTCTTGACATGCCAAGTTTTGTTCTGGTCGAACATGCGGATTCCAAAATGTGAATAGTGAAAAAAGGTTAAAAAAAATATTACTGATTTTTGCTGTTTGTCATTGCTTTGTGCCCAGATGGTTTGGAATTTTGGTCTGAAATTTTCAGAGTAGAAAGGGCTTGGCCCACAGGTGTTCTTTTGTTGGTTTAGTGAAAAAATATTAATCCATTCCAAAGTTGTTAAATTTTAAAAATTGGGTTCTGATTATGCTTAGTAAGCACTTCAAAATAGCTGTATGAAATGACCATATGAGGAAACCTTTTTTTGCGAGGCTAGGATGCTTTTTCATATGCCACCATATTGTCTCAATTTTTTTTTAAAAAAATTGAAAACTCACTAAAATGACATGGTAGACACAAACAAATGTATGTTGGTTATCGGGATCCCATATGGTGGATTCTGCCATTAACTGCTGGAAAAACGATGGCCAAATGTGTTTTTCTTTTCTTTTTTTATCCTTTTTCATGACTTGCTTATATATTTGTGTATAGCGGCTCACGAAAAATTAATGTTTCTTCAAATTGTTTTTGTCATCAGCTTGTGTTCAGATGGTTCTGCATTTTGGTTTGAAATGTTTAGGGTAGAAAGTGCTTGGCCCACAGATGTGCCTTCGGCTGGTTTGGTGAAAAAATACTAATCTGTTCCAATCTTATCACATTTTTAAAATTCAGCTTTCTGAGCATGCTCAATAAGCACTTCAAAATTGCTTTATAAAGTGATCATATGGGGTAATCCATCGCCGTCCCCGTATGTTACCACTGTGTCCCTGGTGTCCAGTGGCACCCCCAACCCTCCGATTGCTGTCACTGTATTTGGCCACTGTTTCCTTGGTGTCTAGTGGCACCCCCACCCCTCTGATCATCATTCCTCTATTTTGTACAGTTTCCCTTATGTCTAGTGGCACCCTTCCACATCTCCGTCCCCATATTGTGTAATATTTTCCTGGTGTCTAGTGGCACCCCTCACCCTTCCAATTGCCATCCCTGTATCTTGCCAATGTTTTCGAAGTGCCTAGTGGCACATCTCACCCCTATGATTGCCATCCCCAAATTATTAATATTTCCCTTTTGTCAAGTGGCACCCCCCCGGCCATCTATTCACTGTCCCCATGTTTTACACTGTTTACGTGGTGTCTAGTGGCACCCTTCACCCCTCTGATCATCATTCACCTAGCTTTTTAAAGTTTTCCTGATGTCTAGTGGCACCTCCATTCTCATCCTCATCTGCTGTGAATGAAATTGTCCCATTTTTTCCTGTTAAAAAGAAAACTGTCCCTTGCCAATCCGATCCCCACCCCAACCTCCTGCTGAGCACCATCTCCCTGCACCCCCTCCATACACCCTCACACACCCTCACTCACCTCAACAGTTTGTTGGGTGAATATCCACTCTCTCATTGAAAACACATCTTGCTGCTGGACCCAACAGAAACATGAGAAACTAAGGTACAGTAGGTGCGGTTCAGTTTATTTCAAAGGAGTTTTCAACTTTGATGCCAATCTTTGCCATGTTTGCATATTTTGAGCCCAAATATTCAAAATGGTGTTTTTGGGACCCCACCTCATGAACAGTGATAGTGGAGTTAGGTAAATCTGGCCCAAAAGGTGATTTTGTGGTCACTTGGTAAAAATCACCTTTTAGGCAAGATTTGAAATTTTTACAGCCCTTATTCATGACATGGGGTCATAAGAAGGATATGTTGAAAATTTGGCCACAAACCATGTCAAAATAGAAATGTTGTGCATATCAGTTGAAAGTTTGATATGCTTGCCCATAACTTTGGGAATTTTAAATATTTTTAACCCAAACTTTCAACATAGCCATTTTTAGACCATCTCATGAATGTGACAGCTGTCAGTTTTGAAATCCTGTCCTAAGTGTGTTTTTGCACCTGTGGCATGGAAAGATGTTGCGGTGGCTCGCAGTCATGTTTTGGTGGGGATTTCAAAATTTACTGGGTAAATGAGGTGGGGTAATAAGAAGACTATGCTGACAGTTTGGTTTCTTTTCTCTGACAAATGGATGCACAGGGCCTGCAGGGTCCCATGCTTCCAGAGCAATATATATATATATATATATATATACACACACATATATATACACATCTATGGAGGGATGGGAGTGCAGGGTGCTGGCCCTGCACTCCAACAGGCAAATAAGAATATGATTATACTATCTCAAAAAGTAAGGAAATTCATTGCAAAAGACTTTCTTAATGCACCAGTTAGGGTTCAAGTGACAAAAGTAGGAAAATGTGGCATTAGTGTTTCCAACCCTAAAACCCTACCCCTGCCCTGTAGGCAGCAACAGGTGTGGGGTGTGCCTTGGGATTGTCAACCCTAATGCTCACCCCATTCTCTTAAACTGTACCCATCTCAGCTTATTTCCTCATTAATGGGGAGTGTGCTAGGGCTGACAACCCCAAGGCTCACCCCACACCTTTTGCTGCCTGTATTTGCAATGACTATATACTGTGTGTGTGTGTGTATACATATATTCTTTGCAGAAACTTCGTTAATGCATCAGTTAGGGTTGTTTCCACACTGACAAAAGTGTAGAAATTTCACATTAGGGTTACCACTACACCACCCCCATGCCTCCTCCTCAAATCCCTATCTCCAAATTCCCCACCCCACCACCCCCACACACACATGCAAGGAAGGGAAGGGCCAAGGCAAGACAAGCAACCAGGGACAAGCAGCAACAGGTAACAGAAGTAACATACAATGCTGTAAATGTTCCACAAGACACAAGCATTGTCACAGTCCACCAAGTGTATGAGTTCTACAGCCATCATGGCGGCTTGGGGGTACACACACATGCTGGGCAGTCATGGCACAGATGCCCATATTTCAATAGTTAACAGCCGATGAAACACACAGTATGTTATCCACACATAGTGTATTAGAAATGACAGTTTCTGTGAGCCTAGCATTTCTAACATGGAATTTCCACACTTTTGTTGGAGTGGAAACAACCCTAACTGATGCATTAATGAAGTTTTTTCAAAGAATTTCATTTCTTTTTTTAAAACTGTAATGTAAGTAAAAAAAGTGGGATGTGTCGGTGGCAGCGTGGAGCCCAAAAAGCTGCCCAGTTGTGCAAAATGATATCTGTCTGTGGGAGCATGGGTCCTCCGGGCCCTGCACTCCCACTTACACATAACTATGGAGTCATACAGCAGCCGTATAAGGCAAGGAGCCCTTGTAACACTAATTTGCCCATATCTTGGTAACAGTAGCAGATAGAAAAAAAATTAAAGTGTCACTGTAATCGTGAGAGTGAGTAGTTCTCACAACATATGTCAATGGAATCCATATCTTGCACTGTTTATGAGATATGGGCACCAAAAAGAGGTGTGACTGCTAACACTGAGGGCATAATAGTGGCCTAAGCACATGAACATGAGCAATTGGAACATTAATTGGCAAATATCTCAGGAACCATACAAGGTAAGAACAGCATTCAAATGTCATGGTTTTCACGGCTTTACAACCTACTTCTGCATTTAGTCCCCTATTTTTATGATGAAAAGTCCATATCATGAACCATTTTTGAGATATGTGCCCCTAACGGCATCATGAGAGCCACAATGTTATCCTTTAGGAAAATTTCTGAACTTTGGAATGTTGTAAATATGGGCATGTTCAATGTTTCTGTACCAAACCAGCAAAAGGCACATCTGTAGGACTAGGGCTGTGCACCATGAAAAGTTCAGGCCGATAGCACAATCCACGTTCCCACAATGAAGGGACAAAGAAAATAACAGCCGCAATGTTATCCTATGGGGAAATATTTTAACTTCAGAATGGTGTAACTATGGGCCTGTTGAATCTTTCTGTACCAAACCACTGAAAGGCTCATCTGTGGCACTAGGTCTTGCCACCCTGAAAATTGCAGGCCAATAGGACAAACCAGCTTGCCACAATCAAGTGCCAAAAAAACCAACACATAGCAAAATGTGTTAGTGCAGTGTTGCCACGATAACATTAATATTTGCATGATTCTCCTATCTCTAAAATCAGAATGCTAGCACGCACAAATAAATGTTAGCGTGGTTACTTTTTTTAATTAGAATGATTGTTTGTGTGGCAACATAAATGTTTGCACGATCAAAAAATGGAAAATTTAAAAAAAACTTATTTCCAGACTAGCTGGTGAAAAACTAATGCCTGGGGCATGTTCCTTGGGGCCCAATTAGGTAAACCCAGTGGTTGGTGTTTTGTAAAGTGCAGTATTTCTTGAATTACAGTATTTTTTTCTCTCGGTAACTGAAAACAAGATGGTCACAACACAACAACATTTTGGGACAAGCACTACAACAAAATTTGATATTGAATGTTTTCGCAGTGCACATATAAATTTTTCCATAGACTATAATGGGGCATGAAAAAATTGAATAACTTTTGAACAGAGCCATATTTTTTCACCAAATCTTCAAAAGGCACCAGTGCAACCCAGGACACATGTAGACAACCCGATTTGAACCCACTCAAATGCATTCTTCAGTGCACTATGGGTGGACAAATAATTTTCAACACTGGGGAAAATTCACTTTTTCAGCACGCTATGGTTCCGCAACCGTACATCCAACTAAACTTCAAGCAAATCAGACAAACGGTTCAAAAGTTATTAAAGTGCAAAATTTGAGGTTTAACATAGAAATGGCTATGCAACCCTAGCTATAGTGGCACTACTGTGTTAATTATAATATATATATATATATATATATATATATATATATATATATATATATATATATATATATATATATATATATATATATATACAGTGCCTTCAGAAAGTATTCACCCCCCTTGGATTTTGTCACATTTTGTTGTGTTACTACCAGAATTATTAATGCATTGAAATGATTTTTCCCCCTTGATTCACACAGCATACTCAATGATTGAAAGGGGCAAAAATATTTTTATTGTGTAACAAAAATTTATGAAACATTATAAACTGAAATATCTTGTTTACTTAAGTATTCACCCCCCTGAGTCAATACTTTGTAGAAGCACCTTTGGCAGCAATTACAGCTTTGAGTCTTCTTGGGTATGTCTGTATCAGCTTTGTACATCTGGATTTAGGGATTTTCGCCCATTCTTCCTTGCAGATTTGCTCAAGCTCTGTCAAGTTGGATGGGGAGTGGAGGTGAATCGCAATCTTTAAGTCTTTCCACAGATTCTCAATGGGATTCAAGTCTGGGCTTTGGCTGGGCAACTCAAGGACATTCACCTTCTTGTTCTGAAGCCACTCCAGTGTTGCTTTGGCTGTATGCTTGGGGTCATTGTCCTGTTGGAATGTAAATCTTCATCCCAGTCCAAGGTCTATTGCAGACTGATGCAGGTTCTCCTCAAGGATGTGCCTTTATTTGGCTCCATTCATTGTTCCCTCTATCCTGACAAGTGCCCCAGTCCCTGCCACTGAAAAGCATCCCCATTACATGATGCTGCCACCACCATGCTTCATGGTAGGGATGGTGTTACACGGGTGATGAGCTGTGTTCGGTTTGCGCCAGGCATAGCACTTTGCATTCAGGCCAAAGAGTTCAATTTTTGTTTCATCAGACCAGAGAATCTTTTACCACATGGTCTCAGAGTCTGCCACATGCCTTCTTGCTAACTCCATGCATACTATTATGTGGCCTTTTCTCAGGAGTGGCTTCCATCTAGCCACTCTTCCATAGAGGCTACATCTGTGAAGTGCTGCAGAGATTGTTGTCCTCTGGACAGGTTCTGCCATCTCAGCCATGGAACTCTATAGTTCTGTCAGGGTGGTCATTGGGTTCTTGGTCACTTCCCTGACCAAGGTCCTTCTTGTCCAGTTGCTCAGTTTGGGAGGACAGCCTGCTCTAGGAAGAGTCTGGGTGGTTCCGTAATCTTTCCATTTCCTAATGATGGACTTGACTGTGCTCCTGGGAACTTTCAACACCCTAGAAATGTTTTTATACCCCTTCCCAGATCTATGCCTCCTCACAATTCTATCACGGAGTTCTACGGACAGCTCCTTGGTCTTCATGGTAGAGTTTCTGCTCTGACATACACTGTCAACAGTGTGACCTTATATAGACAGGTGTATTTCCTCTGAAATCATGTCAACCATTTGAACTGACCACAGGTGGACTCCATTCAAGTTTTAGAGTGATCTCACAAGGAAATTGGATGCACCTGAGCTCAATTTGGAGTGTCATAGCAAAGGGGGTGAATACTTATCAAATCAAGACATTTCAGGTTTTTATTTTAAATTACATGTACAAAAAATTCCAGAAGTTTCATTCCACTTTGACATTATAGAGTAATTTGTGTAGATACGTGACAAAAAAATTCCATATAAATGTATTTTAATTTGAGTTTGCAACATCACAAAATGTGACAAAATCCAAGGGGTGTGAATACTTTCTGAAGGCACTGTATATATTATACTGGTGCGGTAGCTCCAGTATAGTTAGGGTTGAGTAAGCACTTTAATGTTAAACCTCAAATTTTGCACCTTAATAACTTTGCCAATGTATCACGGATTTGCCTAACAGTTTGCATGCACACTCTGGTACCATATATCTCTGGATCTAGCAAGTTGTTTTAAAGTCAGATATACGGTTGCAGAGCTACAGAATGCCACAAAATGCAAAACAACCTGACTTTTTGAGCGTTTCTTTGCTCACACCTACAGTCTGCACAATTTGTCCGTTTGGTCCAAAATCTTTAGGGAAGATGCAGTCTGGGTTACTGATGTGCCTTTTGAAGATTTGCTGTAAAAATATTAAACCATTCAAAAGTTATTCAAAAAAAAATTCCCAATATAGTCAAAGGGGTAAAAATATATGTGCACCACAAAAGTTTCGCAAATGCACATTTACTTTCACAAATGAAAACATGATGCTTTTACTTTCATGCTTCGGCCATCTTGTTTTCAGTTAGTGAGAAAGAAAAATGCCTGGCATTTAAATTTGGAACCCTCTAGGTAAACATTGACTATTGGGTTTACCTAGTCGGGTCCTGAGGATGCCAGCCCTATCTTTTTTGGGGGGTAAAACCCCCAGAAATGTCATTTTAAACATCAGGGAAAAATACTTTCACAAATCATGAATGAAATGGCCAAAATACTTTTGCAAATGTGAAAACGTCCTGCTACTTTTTGCGAAACTTTCGTGATTTGCAAAAGTATTTTTTTTAAAAAACACTGCAAATCTTTGCCATCCTCCTGCAACAAAATGGTTAGGTCTTTTGGGCAGAAATATGCAGGGTGGCAAGCCCTGGTCACACAGATGTGCCTGTTGGTGGTTTGGTGCCAAAACATTCAAGGGGAAAAAAGGTACAGCATT
Source organism: Neoceratodus forsteri (assembly GCA_016271365.2). Lineage (NCBI taxonomy): Eukaryota > Metazoa > Chordata > Ceratodontiformes > Ceratodontidae > Neoceratodus > Neoceratodus forsteri. The sequence continues at coordinate 1,077,032,117 of CM028129.1, read as the reverse complement.
CAGAAGCTGATAAATTTCCCATAGGATAACACTGTGGTGTACGTTACACCTTTCGACGCCTATATCTCCAAAATGAAGCGAGATACGAAGTTTTCGCTATTAGCAGCTCAGTTCACCTTTAAGCTTGGAAATCATAGATGACACCTGCAGTATAATTTTTTTCCTACGTGCTATGGTTACAGAGATATTGGCGAAACGTGTTCCAAGGGTTCCAAGGGTGCCTTTTCAGTGCATTTTGGTGCCCGCATCTCAGAAATGATGTGAGATACAGACTCAGTTGATTATGTTGCATAAAGGTCCCACTGTCATGATTACAACAGCACTGGAATTTTTTTCCTAGCTACTACAGTTGCTGAGATATTAGCAAATTAGTGTTACAAGGGTCCCTTGCCCTGTAGGGCTGATGTATGGTTCCGTAGTTATGTACAAGTGGGAGCGTGGGCCCAGAGGGCTCTTGCTCCCACATATGCATATCAATATGCAACAAATTGACAATGTGAAGGGAGTGCAAGGCCCAGAAGTCCTGCGCTCCCACTAACACATACCACTCACATTACACTTTCTCAAAAAGAAAGGAAATTCATTGCAAAAAAATCCATTAATGCATCAGTTAGGGTTAATAGTACAGCGACAAAAGTTTGGAAATGTGCTGTTAGGGTTCAAAACTCTAACTTCGCATTCCCCCACCCCCACCCCACACACACACATGCAAGACACATGCAAGACTGTAAGACAATATACCACTCCGTCACATCTGCAGTCACAATAATCACAGCACTGTACTTGTTTCACATAACACTATGTAATGAAAAACCAAATATAATATCATCGACTCTATACTGCCAACACAGTATGATAACACATTATTGCTGGAATATCTTCTTCATACAATGAGACTTACTCTGTGCACATTTTCAAAATATTGTGTTTTATTTGTCATTATTCAACAATTGGGTTGCTGCAGGTATCGATGCTACAGTACCACTTGGACATGTGGTAGCAGGACAGATACAGATGACACATACTGTAGTACTTTTAAGATACTGCTCAGGTATGAAACTACCATCACATGTTTCTGTACTGCTGCGTTACCTGGAAATACTAATTAGCAGCATGTAATTGTTAGCTTTGGATGTTACAACTGTTGTTTTCACATGTTATTTGTAAACTATACTACAAATAATTACTTTTATAATTAATGGCTTCCTCTGTTTCCCATAGGGAGACCATGGTGTAATTTGCCATTATAAAGGAGCGTTTATAACGGCAAACACACGCACGGTTCCCCCATTCTGCGCATGCGCCTGTTGGTGCTCCTGAATTCTCGGTTAATGTCTCCCAAATCGCAAACCTAACATGGATAGAAACTGCCAAGGACACTCGGCAGTAAGAAACATTTAAAATAAACTTAAATGCATCACATCACCCACCTTCACAATATTTGAAAAAAAAGTTTGAAATAAAAGTGAAAGCTGACCGCACACCATGCTGTAATCAAACTGCGGAGGCACAGCAGCCTCTTTTATTTTATATAATTGTTGAGGCGAAAAAGAGAAACCCAACAATTTTATAAAATAAAGTATGGGTCTGGGAGTGTAACCTGCCTCATAGGACTGGGGTTTAGTCAGCACACCTAAACCCCTCGAGCTTTGCTCTCAGGGTTTATGTAGCATCAAACCCCTCGGGTGTGTGTAAATTCTCGCTACCATACCCAGACCCATACTTTATTCTATTTATTATTACTACCTTTTGTTATTAGGACTGACTCACTCTATCAGAACAATAAATGCAAACATCCAATGACTGTTGGTAGGCTTATACTAACTCTCAGTTCCAAGAAACTATCTGTGGATAACATACTGTGTGTTTCATCACTTCTTCACTATTGAAATACAGGCATCTGCTAAAATCTTGTTATTGCTGTTTGTAACACAAAAATGCTTACTGTGGGGCATCACTCATGGTTGCCCAGCATGCGTGTTTATCCCCAAGGCACTATGATGGCATCAGAACTCATACAATTGGTGACCCATGATGATGGATGTGTCTTGAGTACATTTAGAGAGTTGTATGTTACTTCTGTTTAATGATGCTGGTTGTCTCTGATTGGTTGTGTTGCCTTGGCCCTTCCCCTACTTGCATGTGTGTGTGTGCGTGTGTGTGTGTGTGCAGTAGGGGGGGAATTTGGACTTAAGGTTTTGAACCCTAACAGCACATTTCCAAATTTTATCTCTATACTATTAACACTAACTAATGCATTGACAGAGTTTTTACCACGAAATATATATATATATATATATATATATATATATATAGATATAGATATATATATTGTGGCAAAAACTCCATTTAATGCATCACAGGTTGTTCACAGTGACAAAGTGAAGAAATTTGATGATAGGGTTCCCACACCTAACCACCCTCCCCTCCCCACCAACAGGCATCAGTTGCGTGGGTCATCGGTCCTAACTCACCCCATCCCATGTATAAACAAGCTGAGGAGATGCAGTATAGGAAAATAGGGTGAGAGTTAGGACCGATGACTCCCAATGCACACCCCAATGCCTGTTGGTGGGGTGGGGTGAGGGTGGGCAAGGAGTGTGGGAACCCAATATCGAATTTCCTCACTTTGTTGTTGGTGAACAACCCTGGTGATGCATTAAATGAGTATTTTGCCATGAATTTTACTTCTTTTTGAGAATGTGCACTATAAATAGTGAAGTAACGGTAACGCGAACATAAACGGTAACGCACATGGTGATGCAAATGTAAATGATAATGCAAATGGTAATAGAAATGCAAGCACAAATGTTAATGAAAACAGAAACACAAACGCAAGCGCATACAGAAACGCAAATCGTAACTCGCACAGTCATGGTAAACCAATTGGAAATGCAAACAATTATGGTAACAGCAACGATGACACCAAAGGAAACAGAAACGGAAACTCAAATGGAAGCGTGTATGCAAACGCAAATGGAAATGCACACGGTTATGCAAAAGGAAATGCAAACAAACACAGTAATGGAAATGCAAATGTTAACAGTAACGCAAACACAAGCGCAAACAAAAACGCAAAGGGTAATGCACACAGTGGCGTAGGCAGGAATGCTAATGCAAACGGTTATGGAAAAGCAAGTGGAAATGCTAAGTGTAACAGTAACGAAAATGCACACCCTTTTTTTCCCCAAAAGCTGTATTGAGAAACACAGTGAATACAAAGAATGTATGCATAATAATGGGCCTCAGAGCAGAAAAAAGAACACTTGGGGTGGAATATTCAGACTGTGCCAGGCTGTGGCACAAGCCTGGGTGCAGCGCAACTGGGATGTGCCAGGCTGCTGACAGGGTGATATTCAACAGTGCTGCACCATGGCTTAGCACCATTGAACATTGCTCTGTCGCCACCTGCATTGTGCATGGCACAGTGGCACTGCACCAGTGCAAGTGGCCAGAGAGGGGCAGGGGGATGTGCTAGTGCAAGTGCCGTTGCGCTAGGTGCCTCAACCGCGATATTCAAAAGTGCACATACAAATGGGGCCATAATGCATGCAAGGTGCAAATGGGGTCATGTGCATGTTATTATTGGCCCCATTTGCATGCAGATGCCAGGCTGCAGCCCTCGGGGACCAATGCCTCCTGCACAAGCAGCAAAGTGCCTCACTGCCCGATCGCGGGCACAAGTATTGAAATAAAGAGTCCAATATCCCTGGTGGTCCAGTGGACCACTCCCAGCCCAATCGCGGGCATATGTATTAAATGATAGAGTCCAATATTCCTGGTGGTCCAGTGGACCACGTCCAGCCTGATCACGGGCATATGTATTAGAATAAAATGTGCAATATCCCTGGAGGTCCAGTGGACCGCGTCCAGCCCGATCACAGGCATAAGTTTTAAAATAGTACATACCAATCCATCCCTGGTGCTCCAGCAGTACTCCCCTTCCCACCAGCCCACTGAGCCCCACCACCCCACCCCCTGGTCAGTGGTGGGCTGCAGCACCCCATCCGCCAGCCGCCCCGCAGGCCGCCGACTAACTGTGTACAGTAGGGCTGTACACCCATTGGTCCACAGAAATGCTTGGAATTTAAATTTGGGACCCTCTAATATTCTGTAACTGAAAAATGGCTGACATAACACTACAGGGGTCATTTGTGACACTAAAAACTGCATTTGCAACACTCAAATTTTTTGTTAACTTTTCTCATTGACTAAAATGGGAAACTTGTATTTTGAATAACTTTTGAACCGTTTAATATTTTTTCACGAAATCCTTGAAAGGCACATCGGAGACCCCAGCTGCATATTCCTTGAAGGTTTCGTACCAGTCACGCAAACCATGCAACCTGTAGGCACGAGCAAAGAATGAACAAAAAAAGCATAAATATGACTTTTTATTGTGCTTTATAGCTCTGCAACTGTATATCCAACCATTAAAAAACATGGCTGATCCAGAGATCTATGGTACTGTTCCATGCCTGCCAAATATCAGGCAAATCCTTCATACAGTGGCAAAGTTATTATGCTGCAAAATTTCACACTTTAACCTTAAATGGGATACTCAGCCCTAACTATAATATATATATATATATGTATATATATATATATATATATAAATATGTATTAGAGGCAAAACATTCCATTTAATGAATTAGTTAGGGTTGTTCCACAGCGACAAAAGCAAGGTAATTCGGTGTTAAGGTTGACCCCCAGCTTCCCACCCCAACGCCAACAGGGTGTGCATTGGGGTCATCGGCCCTAACTCTCACCCCATCACATGTTTAAACAAGCTGAGGTATAGGAGAATGGGTGAGAGTTAGGACCGATGACCTCGAATTTCCTCGCTTTTGTCGCTGTGGAACAACCCTAACAGATGCATTAAATGGAGTTTTTTGCCTCTAATTTCCCTTCTTTTGAGAATGTGCAGTAGAAATAGTGAATGGAATGTGGTGGTGGAAGCGTGGGGCCCACCACATGATTTTAGTGACATAGTAAGCAGTATCAGGGAAATGCAACGTAATGGTTGCACATGAGTGACTTCAAGCGTAAATGGTAAAGCAAATGTTAGTAGAAACGCAAGTGCAAAGTGACGCCAAAGCAAACAGTGACGCAAAAGGAGATGCAAGCACGTCAGGAAACGCAAACCGTGACATGCACAGTTACGGTACCACAATTGGAAATGCAAATGGTAATGTTAACTGCAGAAATAATGCCAAAGGAAACAGAAATGGAAACACGAATGCAAGTGTGTACGCAAACGAGAACGCAAAGGGTAACGTGCACAGTGATGTACACGGGAACAGTAACGCAAACTGGTACGGAAACACAAGTGGAAATGCTAACTGTAACAGTGACGGAAGCACACACCCTATTTTTGCCAAACAGCTCCATAGAGAAACACAGTGTGTGCAAAGAATGTATGCATAATAATGGGCCTCGGAGGAGAAAATGAGCTGTAGGAATACTAAATTGCTTATATCTCAGGAACTGTGTGACGTAGAAAATTTTTTTTAATTTCACATGATTCATGAGTTTCCTAGCTAGGTTTTCACTAATTGTCATGACGAAAATTTCCTATCTTGCACCGTTTCTGAGATACGAGCCCCAAAAAGACGCGGCAGATGTCACCATGTTAGCCTATGGGAAAAAAATGTCAACTTCTGAGTACCGTAACTTTGCATCCGTGCAATATTTTGTTACCAAACCACCTAAAGGCACATCTGTAAGATGTTGGCTGTCTTCCCTTCAAACTTCAGCCCAAAAGACCAAACTTTTTTTGCAGCAGGGTGGCAAAGAATTCCTGTCATTTTGGCCATAGCCTAGAAAAGTAGTGACGTGATTTGCGAAAGCTTTCGCAAAAATTTGCGAAAGTGTGGCAAGTGCGACACTACTTTTCCCAGAAATTTGAAAAACATATTTCAGGGGTGTTTAACCCCAAAATAAAGACATGGTTAGCATTCTCAGGGCTCAAATAGGTAAACACAAAAAGAAATTGTGTCCCTAGATGGTCCCAATTTTAAATGGCAAGCATTTCTGTGATCAGTAACTGAAAACAAAATGGCAGATTTGCAACACTACTAGGGTCATTTGCGACACTAAAAACTGCATTTGCGAAAGTGTAGAACTTTTTGTTAACTTTTCCCATTGACTTATAATGGGAACTTGTTTTTTAAATAACTTTTGAACCGTTTAATATTTTTTCACAAAATCTTCAAAAGGCACATCAAGGTCCCCGGCCGCATGCTCCCTGAAGTTTTTGGACTGGTCGCACAAACCATGCGACCTGTAGGTGCGAGCAAAGAATGCACAAAAAAACACAATTGTGTGCACGGATGTCACTTAATAACTCCACAGTCGTACATCCAACCGGGTACAAAAGTTACCATATCCCAAGATCTGTGGTTATGCCCCATGCATGCCAAATTTCAGGTAAATCTGTTGAACAGTGGCAAAGTTATTAAGGTGCAAAGTTTCACCATTTAACCTTAAAAGCTCTACTCAACCAGTGCTACCATAATATACAGTATATATATATATATATATACACATATATATATATATATATATATATATATATATATGTATATTATATATATAGGGCTGACTACCCCATTTAAGGTTAAATCTGAAATTTGGCAGCTTAATAACTTTGCCACTGTATGACAGATTTGCCTGAAATTTGGAATGCACAGTCTGTGGACCTGCCAAGTTTCGTTACGATTGGATATACGGTTGTGGAGCTACAGAGCGATGAAAAACACACAAATTACAGGTTTTTGCGTGTTTCTTTGGTTGCACCTGCAGGTCACACGGTTTGCATGACAGGTCCAAAACCTTCAGGGAACATGCAGCCGGGGTTCCCGATGTGCCTTTCAAAGATTTCGTGAAAAAATATTAAACAGTTCAAAAGTTATTCAAAAAAACTGTTCCCCTTTATAGTCAATGGGAAAAGTTGACAAATTATTCGAAAGTGTTGCAAATGCACTTTTTACTTTTGCAAATGACCCTTGTAGTGTCGCAAATCAGCCATCTTGTTTTCAGTTAGTGGTCAGAGAAATGCTTGGCATTTAAATTTGGGACCTTCTAGGGACACAATTCTTGTTGTGTTCACCTAGCCGAGCCCTGAGGATGCTAGTCATGTCTTTTTTTGGGGGGGTAAAACACCCCAGAAATATGTTTTTAAAATTTTTGCAAACAGTAGTGTCACAAAGTACTTTCGAATATGCGACACATTCATGATTTTATTTGCGAAAGTGTCGTGATTTGCGACACTACTTTGCGTCACTATGCCCAAAACAGTAGGAAATCTTTGCCACCCTGCTGCAAAAGAACGGTTTGGTCTTTTGGGCTGAAATTTGGAAGGAAGAAAGCCAAGATCCCACAGATGTGACTTTTGGTGGCAAAATATTAGAGGGCTGCAAAGTTACAGCACTCCAAAGTTGAAAGTTTTTCCCATAGGCTAACATTACGGCATCCGCCGCGCCTTTCGGGGCCTGTATCTCGAAAATGCTTTGAGATACAGACAGTTCCCCCACTAGGGGTCTAAGTGCAAAACTAGCCTGGAAAATCATAAATAATATGAGATTTTAATTTTTTTTTTCTACATCATACGGTTACTGAGATATAAACAATTTAATATTCCAAGTGTTCATTTTCTGCTCCGAGGCCCATTTTAATGAATACATTCTTTGTATTCACTGTGTTTCTCAATACAGCTTTTTGGGAAACAAAAGGGTGTGCGTTTGCATTACTGTTACCGTTAGTGTTTCTGCTTACATTTCCATAACTGTTTGCATTTACATTTACGTCACTGTGTGCTTTACCTTTTACATAGATACATAGATACATAGACAGTGTCGGCAGATAAGGGCCTATGGCCCACCCAGTCTGCTCATTTGAGCTTGTAAGTTCAGTTTGTTTTCCTAGAAGTCTGTTGCCCCCTACCCCTGACCTCCATAATTCCTTTATGTCTATCCCATGCATTCTTAAATCCTGTGATTGTTTCAGCCCCACCACTTCCTCTGGCAGGGTGTTCCACTTGTCCACCACCCGTTCTGTGAAGAAATTCTTTCTCATGTTTCCTCTGAATCGTCCTCCCTCCAACTTCATCCCATGCCCTCTAGTCCTGGAACATCTTTTTCGCCTAAAAATTATGTTTTCCTGCACCGTGTTCCTCCCTGTAAGATACCTGTATGTCTCTATCATATCCCCTCTCTCCCTCCTCTCCTCCAGGGAGTACATGTTCAGTTCCTTCAACCTGTCTTCATAGGACTTGTGATGCAATCCATGCACCATCTTTGTTGCCCTCCTCTGAACCTTCTCTACCCTGTCTATGTCCTTACGTAGGTATGGTCTCCAGAACTGTACACTGTACTCTAGGTGGGACCTCACTAGTGTCTTGTATAGTGGAATTATGACCTCCCTTTTCCTGCTGGTGATGCCCCTGCCTATACATCCCAGCATCCTATTTGCTTTACCTGCTGCCTTGTCACACTGTTTCCCTACCTTGAGGTCATCAGAGATGACAACCCCAAGATCCCTTTCCTGCTTGGTGCATGATATATCCTCACCCCCAACTGATATATTGTGCTAGGGTTTTGTGCCCCATATGCATTATCTTGCACTTCTTTGCATTGAATTTCAACTGCCAAACCCCTGACCATTCTTCAGGTTTCTGCAGGTTGCTTCTCATTCTGTCTACACCTCTGGTGTGTCTACTCTGTTACAGAGCTTGTGTCATCAGTGAACAGTGAAATTCTGCCTTCTAGGTCCTGTGCAATGTCACTGATGAAGATGTTGAATAGGACCGGTCCCAGCACTGATCCCTGTGGTACCCCACTGGTCACTCTTCCCTCTGTGGAGTGACAGCCATTTACCACCACCCTCTGTGTCCTGCCACCCAGCAGTTACCTACCCACCACACTACTGTCCCACCCACACCCATATTCCCCAGTTTGTGTAATAGTCTTCTATGTGGCACAGTATCAAAGGCCTTGCTGAAGTCCAGATAGGCCATGTCCACTGCCCTCCCCTGATCCACCTCCCTAGTCACCAGTTAAAAAATTCAACGAGGTTGGTCTGACATGACCTCCCCCTGGTGAAACCATGCTGCCTTGGATCCTGTAGTCCATTGACAACTAGATGTTCCACCAATCTCTCCTTCAGTAGTGCTTCCACGATCTTCCCTACTACCGAGGTGAGGCTGACTGGTCTGTAGTTCCCCGCTTCCTCTTTGTTCCCACTTTTGTATAAGGGGACTACATCTGCTGTCCTCCAGTCTTTGGGTACCTCCCTGTTTCCAGTGATCGGCTAAACAGGATAGCCAGAGGTTCAGCCACCACCTCTCTTAGTTCTTTAAGGACCCTGGGGTGCACCTCATCTGGCCCCATTGCTTTATCAACTCTTATTACTTCCAGTTCCTTAAAGGATCCTTTCTCGTAAAGGGACTTGTGTCCATTTCTGCACCATTCTCACCCCTTGTACTCCCTTCAGACCCATTACCCTCCTCTTCCTCAGTAAAGACTGAGCAGAAATACCTGTTCAATATGTCAGCTTTACTGTTGCCATCCTCCACGCGGTCCCCATCCTCCCCCTTCAGTCTCACTATCCCTCCCTTTGTCTTTCTTTTTTCACTTATGTACCTGTAAAAGGTTTTGTCCCCTCTACCCACTGATTTTGCAATGTGTTCTTCTGTCTGAGCTTTGGCTTCCCTTACTGACCTCCCTGCCTCCCTTTGCTTCTCCTGGTACTTCTCCCTATCCCCTTCTGCCTGTGTCTTTTGTATTGCCTGAATGCAATCTTTTGGCTTTCACTTTCTTTGCTACCTCTTTGGAAACCATAATGGTCTCCTCTTCCTTTTCCTCTTGCTAACCTGCTTAATGCATAATTCTGTTGTTCTTGTAATCCCCATTTTAAATACTGCCCACTGTTCCTCAACCCCTGATTCCTGTCCCATTCCCCTGCATTTGCATTTGTGCTTGTGTTTCCATTACTGTTACCCTTTGCATTTGTGTTACTGTTTTTGTTTGCATTTACTTTTGCGTCACAATGTGCATTTCCATTTGTGTTTGTGTACACGCTTGCGTTTCTGTTTGCGTTTGTGTTTCCTTTGGTGTCATCGTTGATGTTACTGTAAACTCTTTGCATTTCCAATTGCATTACTATAACCGTGTGCGTTACCATTTGCATTTGCGTACGTGCTTGCATTTGCGTTTCCGTTTGCATTAGTGTTTCCTTTGGCATCATCATTGGTGTCACCACAAGTGTTTGTGTTTCCAATTGCTTTACCATGACCATGTGCATTACCATTTGTGTTTCCGTGCACACTTGCATTTGCGTTTGTGTTAGTGTTTCCTTTGGCATCATCATTGGTGTTACCATAACCATTTGCATTTCCAATTCCATTACCATTACCATTTGCGTGTTCATTACAGTTTGCGTTTGCATTTCTGTGGCCTTAGCTTTTGCATTTTCAGTAGCGTTTACATTGTCTAGTGCATTACTAATTCCTTCTGCGTTGCTATTGCCGTTACCATTTGCGTTTCTGTTTGTGTTAGCATTTGCATTTCCATAACCGTTTTCATTACCGTCTGCAATTCCATTGCCGTTAATGTTTGTGTTACTGTTTTCGTTACCGTTTGTGTTTCTGTTGCTGTTGGCATTTGCGTTACCATTTGCATTACCATTTCTGTTTTCATTTATGTTTGCGCTTGCGTTTCTCTTACAGTTTGCGTTATCATTTCCATTTGCATCACTGTGTGCATTACCGTTTGTGCTTACGTTTGCATTACTGTTAGTGTTACTATTTTCTTTTGCCTCACTGTTTCCATCACCATTTGCGTTAACATTACTGTTTGTGTTTTGCGTTTGCATAATGCAGTGCAAAACATTATGTCTCTGCTATTTTTCTGCACTCTCTTCCACGATGCATAGTGCAGCCAGTGTGTGGTTGATTTGTCTGAAACTTGGCACATAGAAAGACCTTTGTTCAAGGAACATGTCAGTTTTTGTTTGGTGAAAAAATGTTCTATTCCAGAGTTATTGCCATTTGAAGTTGCCAGCTTTGCAGGTACTGATTTTTCAGCCGCCAGTTCTGCCATTTTAGCGCATTTTCGGCTGTGATTTCCACCATGTTGTGGTGGAAGACTTCTTAAATTTGCATAAACATAAAAATGGAATATCTCTGGAACTGTTTAGTCTTTTCACATGAAATTTAGAGGGTGTTGAGTGGATGTCCTGTGGATGTGAATGATGATGTTTACATGTTGGAAAAATAATTTGCTATGGAGATACTGCATGACGCAGTTGATGTTTTGTGCATAGCATTCCGCATGGTGCTACTGGCTTGAAATTTATAGCATAGGTAGCCCTAGTGGTACAGAGGTGCCTTGCAGTGGTTTGGTGTGTAAAACATTAACAGGTGCAGAATTATGCCACTCTGAAGAATGAAAATTTGGTTAATTATGCTTCAATAACTTCTGAACCATGTGTTCGATTTGCTTGGCATTTGAAATGTACAAAAATGTATAATACATCTTTGACTGTGACAACTTTTGGGTCACTGGCAGTAACAGTTGCTGAGTTGTGCGTGTTACGTTGTTTGCTTGTGGTGCTGTGCAATCATTAAATGGTTGTACACCCAATTCTGGACACACAGTGTGCTATGGTACATGTCGTCTTCTTACAATTTTTGCTTCCATCAGATATATGGTTCTTGTGTAGAGAAGTAGAAAAAATGTTATTTGTGGCACTCTTGCACAGTTTCATATCACAGTCAATGTGTAGTTGATTGATCTGAAACTTGTCAAGTAGAAAGACCTGTGTTCAAAGAACATGGCAGTTTTTGTTTGGTGAGCAAATGTTGTTCCATTCCAGAGTTATTGCCATTTGAAGTTGCCCCACTTCACAGTTACAGATTTTCTGTCCACCAGGTCCTCCATTTTAGCACATTTTCGGACACGATTTCCACCATTTTGTGGTGGAAGACTTCCTAAAGGTGCAGAAATGTAAAAAATGTTATGACTTTGTAATGATTTGGTCTTTTCACATGAAATGTGGAGGGTACTGAATGGATGTCCTGGGGATGTGAATAATGCTGTTTACATTTTGGAAACATTATTTGCTGTGGAGATACTGCATGACACAGTTAACGTTTTGCGCATAGCATCCTGCATGGTGCTACTGTCTTGAAATTTATAGCATAGGTTGCCCTACTGGTACAGAGGTGCCTTGCAGTGGTTTGGTGTGTAAAACATTTACAGGTGTGGAATTACATGATTCCTATAAATGAAAAATTGGCTCATTACACTTCAATAACTTCTGAACTGTGTGTCTGATTTGCCTGGCATTTGGAATGTACAAAGATGTATAATACGTCTTTGACTGTGGCAATTTGCAGGTCACTGGCTCTCACAGTTGCTGAATTGTGCATGTTACGTTGTTTGCTCATCGCGCTGTATGACCGTTGAATGGATGTACACACAATTCTGGACACACGGTGGGCTATGGTACATGTCTTAATTTACCAATTTTCATTTCTGTCAGTCATACAGGTTTTGCACAGCAAAGTGACCAAAATTCTCATGATGGGAGTGCGGGGCCCAAAGGGCCCCGTGCTCCCACCACCACATTTCATTCACTATTTATAGTGCACATTCTCAAAAAGAAGGGAAATTCATGTCAAAAACTCCATTTAATGCATCAGTTAGGGTTGTTCCAAGCAACAAAAGCAAGGAAATTCGGTGTTAGAGTTGAACACCCTAACTGCGTATCCCCCCCACCACCACACACACACACACACACACATATACATGCAAGTAGAGGAAGGACCAAGGCAACACAGCCAATCACACACAACCAGCAGCAGGTAACAGGAATAATATGCAACCATCTAAACCATGAAACCACACATCCATGCTCCCATTAGGCTGTGGCATGGGGTTGTCAATGCTAACTCTGATCCTGGACATTCCATGTACTGCAAAACACATATCACTACAGACAACTGGACATCTTGGGCCACACGCTGCCGCCAACACATAACACAGACTACACATATGGTATTTTTGGGTTCGCAAGATCCAAAACAGAATTTTGCACATTCCCCTGAAATACTTTCGAAAATCACTTTCGCAAATGTGTCAGTGTCGTGCTATGCATTTGCAACACTTTCATGTTTGCAACAGTATTTTACGACACTATTTTGCATGCTTTCGCCAATGCGACACTTTCATGTCTTCCGTTTGTGACACTTTCGTGTCTGCGACAGTATTTTGCAACACTACTTTATATGCTTTCGTAAATGCGACACTTTCATGTCTTCCGTTTGCGACACTTTCATGTTTGCAAAAGTATGCTCCTAATGACTGCACATCTTTGCCATCATCCTGCAAGCAAACGGCTGGGTCCATTGGGCTGAAATTTTCAGGGTGGCAAGACCTGGTCCCACAGATGTGCCTTTTCCTGCTTTTGTGCTAAAAAACTTAAGTATGACAAATTTACACTGTTCCAAAATTGAGCAATTTGCCATAGACTAACACTGCGGCATCCATGATGCCTTTTGCCACCCATATGTTGAAAACAAAGCGAGGTACACCGTTTTTACTACTGCCAGCTTGGTTCACCTTTATGTGAACTAAACCTCATAAACAACTTTGGAAATAATGTATGATATCTGAAGTTGGATTTATCCACTTCCTACAGTAACACAGGTATACACCTGCTGGTTGTGTGTGATTAGTTGTGTTGCCTTGGTCCTTCCCTACTTGCATGTATGTGTGTGTGGTGGGGGTGGAGGGGAATGCGCAGTTAGGATTTTCAACCCTAACACCGAATTTCCTTGCTTTTGTTGCTTTGAAACAACTCAAACTGATGCATTAAATGGAATTGTTTTGCCATGAATATATATATATATATATATATATATATATATATATATATATACTGGCATGGTAGTTAGGGTTGCCCAGTCACTTCTATGTTAAACCCCAAATTTTGCACTTTAATAACTTTGGCACCGTATAATGGATTTGACTAAAATTTTGCATGTGTGGTCTAGTACCATAGCTCTCTGGATCTGGCAAGTTGTGTTATGGTCAGATGAGCAGTTGCGGAACTGCAGAATACCCAACACGCTAAAGAAATGGGGGATTTGCACGTTTCTTTGCTCATGGCTACAGCCCACACGATTTGCCCGTTTGGTCTGAAATCTTCAGGGAAGATGCAGTCTGGGTCATTGATGTGCCTTTCAAAGATTTGGTGACAAAATATTAAACCATTCAAAAGTTATTAAAAAAACAAGTTTCTAATTATAGTCAATGGGAAAAAATATATGTGTCTCTTGAAAGCTGTAGCCAGCTTTCACAAATGCCCTATTTGTGAAAGCAAAGGCTGCCATCTTGTTTCAGTTAACAGCAGCTAAAAATGGCTGCCATTTAAAAAATAATGGCCCTAGGTGAACACAGATTGTTGTATTTACCTAATCGGGGGCTGAGGAATACACTGAGGGCATCAGAGTTTTAATCTGAACCTCCAAAAATGCTTTTTCCACAATCACCCCCCCACTGTCACAAGAAATTGATGCAACACTTTCACATTTGTGAAAGTGTAAAGTTGCCAACAGTATTCTACCCATAAATAAATAAAAAAAAACTAAATCCATTTGTGGCTTGTCAAAGTAATGGTCCCATCATGTTCCTCTGTTTACCTAACAAAATGAGGAAAACCAGCTGGGGACCCGATGTCTTTCATATTCAATGCAGAATCCTACATCAAAATTTCCTGTTCTGTGCACAATATACTAACTGCTCCGACATCGGGGTGCCACTACCCATGTCAGAATCATGTCTCCCCTCAAACCTTAAACTATTGGCACACTGGAACTCGCCCCAGTGTGTCCAAAATTATTTTTTTTAAACACTTGCCGACGGGGGTGCCCAATCCCCTTGTCAGCAGCATGCTCCCCCCAAACTCATGTGGTACACTGGGAGCTCACCCCAGTGTGCCAAAACATGATGGCTTTCTTTTAGAGTTGCAGACGGGGGTGCCCAATCTCCCTGTTGGCAGCATGCCCCCCAAAAAAATCATGTGGCACACTGGGAGCCCATCCCAGTGTGCCAGTAATTTTTTTTTATAAGAAATTGCTGATGGGGGTGCCCAATCCCACTGTCAGCAGCATGTATCCCCCCACAAAAAACTCAAGTGACACACTGGGAGCCCACCCCGGTGTGCCCAAAACTTTTTTTTCCCTGTAACATAAGAAAACAGTCTATCACCATCTTTTTTCCCTTATCAGGACTGGAGACATGTCTGCACTCTGCAAAGCCAAAATTCAAAATGAAGAATCGAAGGTAAGACATATAATGGGAGTCAATGGGGGGAAGGGGATCCAACATAGGTTGATATCTCAGCCATTTTTTGGAATTTGTGCCCCAACTTTCAACATGGGGTTCTTGGGACCCCACCTCATGAACACTGGCACTGTCATTTTGTTTCTCAGTCCTGGAAGGTGATTTTGCAGTCACTGCATGGACTCACCTTTTGGCACCAATTCATGAAATGACAGTGCCACTGTTCATGAGGTGGGGTCCCAAAAAGCTCATATTGCAAATTTGGTGAAAACATACCAAAAAATGACTGTGTTATGAATGTGCATTGTGCAGTTTCTATGCATGCTCATACCTATGACAGTTTTTAATATTTTCACTTCACATTTTCAATATTGCCATTTTTTCACAACTCCTAATGAACAGTGCAGCTGTCATTTTGCACATCCTGCCCAGAATGTGTTTTCACACCTGTGGCGCAGAATGGCATGGTCACTGTGCGAAATCAACTTTCTGGATGGATTAACAAAATCACAGTGCCAGTGTTCGTGAGGGGAGGTCCAAAAAAACCATGTTGAAAATTTTGTGAAAAAAATCCAAAAAATGACAACATTACAAGCGCGCATTCCACAGTTTCAATGCACATTCGTAAATTCACAAATTTTTTATATTTTCACTCCAGATTTTCAACATTGACATTTCATCACACCTCCTCATGAACAGTACAGCTGATATTTTACACAACCTGCCCAGAATTTGTTTTCACAACTGTGGCACAAAATGGCATGGTTACTATGCAAAATCAACTTTTGGGATGGATTAATAAAATCACAGTGCCAGTGTCCATGAGGAGACGTCCCAAAAAACCATGTTGAACATTTTGTGAAAATAAATTACACCATTATGAGCATGCATTACGCAGTTTCAGTGCATGCTCATAAATTTGCTAATGTTTTACATTTCACTCCAGATTTTCAACATTGACATTTTGTCACAGCTCCTCATGAACAGTACAGCTGCCATTTTTTACAGCATGCCTGAATTTTAGCATTATGAGAGCACAGGACCCTTTGGGCCCTGTGCTCCTGCAGCAACATACCACTTACTATTTACATTAAACTCTCTCAAAACAAAGGGAAATTAATTGCAAAAACCTCTGTTAATGGATCAGTTAGGGTTCATTGCACACTGACAAAAGTTTGGAACTCAGTGTTAGGATTGCCAGCCCCTACTGGCCCACCCCCACCCTCCACACACCAACAGGAATTGGCATGTTCGTTGGGGTCATTGGGCCTAACTCTCACCCCATTCTCCTATACTGCACTACCTCAGCTTGTTTACAAATGGAATGGAGTGAGAATTGGGGTGAATACCCCAGTGCACATGCCGATGCTTGTTGGTGTGTGGAGGGTGGGGTGTGGGGGGCAGTAGGGGCTGACAACCCTAACACTGAATTTCCAAACTTTTATCGGTGTACAATGAACCCTGACTGATGCATTAATAGGTTTTTTGCAATTAATGTATACATATATACACACAAATCATATTTTTCTGAGTAAAGAAATATGCATCTATAATTGAGATGTGCCAAAAATAAATGCCAGTTTACAGAAAAATGTTTTTGCATATGCATACAGTATACTGACTATTTTTCTGTCTCTTTCTTTCTTTTAACTTTATCTTTTTATTCAAGATTTTGATCAATACAAGCAAACTTCCCATTATAGGCAGATTAGTAAGTCAATGTCAAGTAATCAAGTACAGCAAATATGGTTAAGTGCAGATGCATGCAGACAATGAGGTTATCATTATCTCTTATCTTAATCTGGTTGGTAAATATTTGTCAGATATATCTTTTTGAAATAAGCAATTATAACTATTCGTGACATCACGTTTTATACCTGATAAGAGATAGTTATTAAGCATAAATCAGCGTGTGACAGTAGGATACAATAGTTTACTTGCTGGTTAAGAATTAAAGAGAAGTAACTTAAAATCCTATCAGAAAGGGATCATTATAATATAAGGAGCACAAAAGGCACTTAAAGTTCCTAAATAAAAAGAGACAACATCAGTTCTAAACATATTAATAGAGATAAAAGAAAAAAGGAAAAAGAATTACAAATTGTGTAAGAGTTTCCTTAATAATCTATTAGATGCTTGTATTATTAAGGTAATTAAAGTAGTCGTGCCAACATTTACTATATTCTTTATGTCTGTTATGAGCAGAGTAGGTAATACATTCCAAAGAGGTACACTTGGAGAGATTTTTGAGAATATCGGAAAAAGAAGGAATATTAGTACTTCTCCAGGACGTCAGCATAAGTAACTTAACTTGAAGGAAAAAGTAAGTTAAGCCATTTATTTTGGCATTGAGAAAGGGAAACATTAGGAGAAGTTGAAATTCCAAGCAAGAATAATTTAGGGTCAAAAATGATATTGTGACCAAGTACTTTAGAATCAAATTGTTGAACCTTAGACCAAAGTTTAAATATGGGGTCATAATACCATAATATGTGAAGTAAATCTCCATGTGGTTTATTGCAGTGCCAACAATTATTGGAGTTAAGCAAACCCATACGATGAAAAACTGAAGGTGTTCTGTACCAGAAATGTAACATTTTTGTTTGAATTAAAGAGCTATGCATATCTTTGAATGTTTTGTGAGTAAGGAGCCAGCACTTATGCCATTGTAAATCAGATATATTGTAGTTCAGAATTTGAGTCCATTTATTTTTGGCTTTCAGAGATTGATCCTGTAAAGTGTTTCTGATATCTTTATAAATAACACTGGTTAAATTTGAGACAGTGCTGATCCATAAAGAAACATGACAGTCGTCTAAGCCCTGTGTATGGAAATATTGGAGAAAGTTATTATATGCACGACGTAACTGTAAGTATTTCCAAAAATCTTGTTTGGTGAGACCCCATTGAGCACAAAGCTCATTGAAGGATTTTAGGGTGAGAGTGTTCTTTCCCAAGATATTCCCCAAAAGAGTTATGCCACAATTTTGCCACAAGTGACAAAAAAATGGGTAATTTTCAAGGAAGATGTTTTGATTGCCCCAAATGGGGTATAAAATAAAGGGGTTGGATTCGATTTTAGTTGTTTGTGTACTTGTTTCCAGTAATATACAGAGGTGAAGATAGTAGGGTACCATCTTAAATTAGAAGGAAGAGAGTTATAAATAAAGATGGTAGGGCATTTCCTATACTGAGTGATGATTCCATTTCTATCCATAGAGGTGTTTGGGGTGTAGGTTTGCAAAACCATTTAGAAGTTTGTGAGGCACTAAAGGCCCATAAGTAAGTTGAAAACCATGGCAACCCAAAACCCCCTTTAGACCAATAAGATTGAAGTTTGGTATGACTGAACCTTGGAATTTTCCCTTGCCATATAAAATTGCCTATAAGCTTATCTAGTTTATTCAGGAAACTAGGGGGAAGAATTAAAGGGATATTAGCAAATAGGTAAAATATTTTAGGTACAATGGACATTTTGATCACTGCTATCTGCCTGAGAAAAGACAAGTTAAGCAACTTCCAATGGTCTAGTGTAGTTTTAATATTAGATAATAGGGGAGTAAAATTAGTCTCCCATATTTTCTCTAAATTCAGGACCATATTAATACCAAGATATGATATACCCTGAGGGGCCCGTTGAAAACCTAAGGGGTTATTCATAAAAGGTTTACAAAAAGCGTTTAAAGGTAGTGTTTCTGTTTTGTTGAAATTTAAGGCAAGACCAGAAATTGTAGTAAATTCATTAAGTAAGTTTACCAGTGGTTGTCTTGCCTCATCAAGGTTTCTATAAAAATTAGTAAGTCATCTGCATATGATAATGATGTATAGCAGAGGTTACCAATGGGAATCCTTTTAACAGTGTTTGAGAAATGAAGGTGTGCAGTAAGGGGTTCCATTTCTAAAATGAATAGGGAAGGTGATAGGGGACAGCCTTGCCTGGTACCTCTGGTCAGAGAAAATGGAGATGAGAGAGCAGAGTTTGTTAGTATTCTAACTTAAGGGACCATATAGAGTAGTTTAATCTAGAAACAGAATCTACTGGTGGAACCGAAATAATTCAAAATCTGGTATAAATAATTCCAATTTAGAGAGTCAAAGGCTTTTTCAAAGTCAATAGCTATAGCAGCTGCAGGGGTTTCAAGAGATTTAGCCCTATGTATGAGATTAATCAATGAGCAAAGATGATCGGAACCTGTTCTGCCCTTAATGAAGCCCACCTGGGATTTGTGTACAAGTTTAAGAATAAGTGGTTCTAGCCAGAGGGTCAGGAGTTTTGAGCAGATTTTCCCATCTGTGTTTAGCAAAGATATTGGCCTATAGCTAGATGGGAGAGAAGGATCTTTATCTTTTTTTGGTAGTGCAGTTATAATCACTTCTTACATAGAAGGAGGAAGTCTACCAGTTTGGGTAGCCTCCTGGAAGACCTTGAACAGCAATGGGCATAAAGTGTCAGAAAGAGCTTTGTAGAAATCTACTGGAAAACCATCTCCACCAGGAGATTTGCCAGACTTTAAAAAGGAAAGAGCCTTCTGAATTTCTTGCAGAGTGAAAGATCAGTCTAAGTCATTATTCTTTTGTTCAGAAAGGTGTGGAAGGCGTATCTTGTCTAAAAATTGTTGTATATGAGAGTTAGGAACCAATTTAGGTGAGGCATATAATTTTTTGTGGAAGACTGTCATATTTTGGTTGATAGAGAAAGCATCTGTATGTAATTGACCTGAACAGTATTTAATAGCTACGATATGTCTTTCTGACTGTTGATTTTTAAGTTGGTAGGTAAATAACTTGCCGCATTTGTCTCCCTGTTCCCAGTATTTATGTTTGAGCTTGAAAAGGGCTAGTTCCATTTTATGAGATAGAAGCTCATTAATTTTAATTTTGAGATTCAGTATTTCTAAGTGAAGGGGTGAGTTAGGATTGGGTTTTGGGGATTTGAAGTAGAGGGATTCTTTTTCTTTTAGTTGTTTCTCCATGGTAGATAGCTGTTTTTCTCTCATTTTCCTTTGGTAAGGTGTGAAAATTATAATTTTCCCCAAATGGTAACCTTTAAAGCTTCCCACAATATGCTCTTGGAAGTAACTGAAGGTTTATTGAAAGAAAGGAATTCCATTATCTGTGTTTTAACCCATGGGAGGAATTCTGGGTCTTTAACTAACAGAGGATCCAGACACCACACAGGAGATTTGGGCGGTGGAGGACCCCAGGGTAGGTGTATACAGACAGGTGACTGGTCTGATATGACCATAGGGAGAATAGAGGCTTCAACTATTTTGTCTATAATAGAGTGGGAGACAAACCAATAGTCAATTCTGCTGTATGATTTATGAAGTGACGAGTAAAAGGTATAGTCCCTATCTCTAGGGTGAAAAAGTCTCCAGAGGTCTGTGAGTCCGAAATCTTTCATAAGTAGGGAAAGGGCATTCATGCTTCGATGGGGAGCATCAAGAGAGATTTTACTTCTGTTTAAATTGGCATCTAATGCAAGATTTAAGTCACCATCCATCAATATGGATGCATTGTTTATACTGTTTGACAAAATTTGTTGAGCTAAATTGTGAAAAAATTTGTGGGAATCTGAATTTGGGGCATACACATTCACCAATATTAAAGGTCCAGAGTGGGTGTTGAGACAAGTTATCACCCATCTACCTTATGTATCAGTAATTGTTTTTATATGCATCCACTTAAGTTTTTTATGGATCAGTATCACCACTCCTCTTTTTTTAGAAGAGCAAGAGGAAGCATATACCTGACCAACCCAATCCCATTTAAGCCTGTCAATGTCCTCCACCAAAAGTTTAGTTTCTTGTAAAAATGCTATCCTTGAATTATGTTTCTTTAAATGTGAAAGAATTTGTTTGCGTTTGCAAGGAGAATTGAGTCCCTTAACATCCCAAGAGTATAATAATAAATCAGCCATATTTAGGTAAGATCAACATATAGCTTGTTTGGTGAAAGGGACTCAAGAAGTACCATGGTGGAGGGCACTGCCAGGTCAACAGGACAAGGTAGTCTACTAGAAGTATGTAAAAGAATATGGGAATATGTGCAGGAAAACTGTAAGTTAGCAAGATGTAGTTTCCAGCATACAGAATTGATGTGTCTCCTTAACATAAACTGAGGAACTAAAATTAGAAAACAAGTTAACCAACACTAATATAATAACATACTATATACAGCTATCATTTGATTGCACAATGAGATATGAGTCAGTACAGAGGTACGTAGACTCTCTCAGTGAGCAATTGGGCGGGCAACAATTAAAACACTAAGTTTAGCAGGTATTATCACTGGTTTATATAAAATTATAATGATCAAGTAATAACAATAACCTTATAAATGTGATAGATAGATTGATTCAAACTAATTCAAGGAAAACTATAATTATACATTCCAAGGAGAGACCAGAGTATCAGCCTCATCCATGAAGGAGAATTCAAAGTAGATGAGATAATCTGAATAAAGCAGCAACCAGGATAACATTTTAAAATAAAAGCTCATAAGTATAGAAAGCCAACTTACTATTAGGGTCCCCAAAAAACAGGAACGAAGGAAGGGTTAAGTTATTCCCCTATGAAAAAAGTATATTTATGTAATTAAGGGTGGTAATATATATATATCGAAATAGGCAAGGCTGGGTAGCAATTAGACCTAGGCACATTTAATGGGACTAAATAAGAAGGAGTAACTTGCATGTAACAGACAACTCTTAATAAACAAACAAAAAAATATATATATATTTTCTATCACTGTTGGTAAGACCCGGCCTTAATAGAATCTAATTATATATATATATATATATATATATATATATATGTATGCCGTAATTACTATTTGGTAAAGGTAGTCAACAGGCATTGAGAGTGATGGTGCCTTGTGAGAAATTATTTGGTGCCCAAGTAAGGTGTTGAAGGGCAGAAGAGCTTGAAAGTAGCCACATTTAATGTTTCTGGAGGAAATGGCTGAAACTATGAGCTAGGCTCAGCGAGTTCCCTCAGGAATAAAATTGCAGTTATTAATAGGAGCAATAGTAACTGGCTTCAAGTCTATACCCTAATTATATTGTATGACCTTAAGTAGGACACAAGTTCAGATTTTATTAGGTAGTTTTGACAGGTACCATGGCAACTCTAAAATGGCCTGACAGGGTAGCAAACTTCCATAATTAAAGGATGCAGATAATAGAGAAGGAAATAGCCAGTGGGAGAGGTTATAGGAGGTGGGGAAATATTGAAAAAGTAGAGAGAGAGGAGAAAATGAAAAGATTTATATAGTGGATAATATATTCCTGAGGTGCATCTATACAAGGTAAACACTGTGTTATCTTATGTATACCTGGATAACAGATGCATCAATGTTAGAGAAATTGTAGACTTGGAGCATTAAAGAGTGTCTAGTACAATATATAGCAACTCCCATTAAGAATTAGGTTATTGGGAATTAAAGCCACCTGAGTCCATATCAAACTCAGCCTGCAACAAAAAATTTGTTTTAGGATATGGGGAATTCTAGGAGTCTGAGATGGGTTTGAGAAAAAGGCGGTTGATTGAAAAAGCAATGCAGACCGCGATGTACAGCATTGGCAGTTACAAACCTGCTGGAGTTGTAAACTTTATTGCTGCCAGCTGTTATACAAGTATTCGGGCCAGTTTAGCAAGGGTTGAGGGTCTAGCCTGAAGATAAGTCGCATACTAGCGAGGTGGGGTGGAAGTGAAATACAGGTTAGTTAAATCAGGTCGCATTGTCTTTGAATGCACCAGGACCAGATGCTTATAATTTGCTTTTGTTTTTAGCTCTACATCTTTTTTTGGAGGCTCAGATGTCTTGAAAGGGGAACTTGATACAATCTCGGCCCATGAAGAGTCCGCAGATATCATCCTAGCTTCAGGAATCTTGTTACTATTCATTGGAGTCTCTATATCTGTTTGAAACAGATCTTCCTGAGATGATAGGGTTGCATTTTGCAAGGGACTGAACATGTTGCTCAGTGGGAGTGGCGAGATCTGACAAGAGCCCTTTATTTTGACAGAGCTGTTTTTTAAGGGGTGTTCTTCATCACAAGTCGATCATTTTGATTTTGCTGTAGCGCTAATTTTCTTTTGAATACGAGCAGACTGTCAGGTTAAAGGAGAGTTGAAACATGTAGAATCTGGGTCTCTGCATGCAGGAGGAGCATTCCAAGAGTCTGGAGCTGAAGCAACATCATCTGGGGAGAGAGCAGTCGAGAGGTCCAGTTGTGCAGTTCCAAAGACATCAGGTATACTTTTAGGCAGTTTTAGATTTTCAATGTATGCAGACAGGGCTTCAGGACTGCTAAAGTCTCTGGTGGTGTTTCCTACATAGACCCTCATCACCGCAGAATATCAGAGGGCAAATTTGATCCCATTTTGATGAACGGTCTGTTTTAATGGATTATAAGCACGTCTTTTGAGTGATAATTCTTTAGAAAAGTCGCGGTATATATGAATTTTGTAGTCATGCCACATCAGGGTTCCGATTTCTCTTGCCTTTTGTAGAATTATCTCCATGTGGGCAAAATAAAGAAATCTAGCTATGATTGGCCTCAGTTTTTGGTCAGGACCTGGCCTAGGGCCTAGTGAGCAGTGGGAGCACTCTATGGTAATGTTTAGGTCGGGGGGAAGCTGCAGCATGGCAGGCAGTACATGCAAAAGTAATGCTGAGGTATCACCCAGTTCAGAGCCCTCAGGGAAGTCAAAGAAACACAAATTGTTCCTGTGACTCCTGTTTTCAATATCATCTATCTTGTTTTGGAGAGTTTTGATAACTCCATCTTGTTCTTTGATAGTTGCTCT
Source organism: Neoceratodus forsteri (assembly GCA_016271365.2). Classification (NCBI taxonomy): domain Eukaryota; kingdom Metazoa; phylum Chordata; order Ceratodontiformes; family Ceratodontidae; genus Neoceratodus; species Neoceratodus forsteri. The sequence continues at coordinate 1,077,007,957 of CM028129.1, read as the reverse complement.
TAGATCCTGGACTGAAGATTCATTCTTAATGGTTTTATTCTCAGTATTCATTAAACGAGTGTCCAGGGTTTGTAAAGTGGCAGCATTTTGTTGTGAGGTGACTTTTAAATATTTCATTTCGGACATTAATTTCTGAAACATAGCTTCCACTCTTGATAGTGGTGGAGGTTGTACCTCATAATCAGCCATGCTGGTAGGCCCCAAGCAGACAGGCCAGATTAGGATGAAGAAAGGTTCAAATCTCAAGGCAAATAGAGCAATAACTCATCAAGTCAGTAGTTGCAGACTATATATCAATAAATATAGCTGTTGGCTTACATTGTTATCCTGGATTACTTTAGATGAAAGCATATATCTGTATGTCCTTGGAGAGAGGAAAAATTAAGCTGCCATCTTCAGCTGAGCCAGGCCACGCCCCCTCTTCTGTCTCTTTCTTAAAGAAAAAAAACAGAAGGGGCACATTTTATTACATAGTGGTGACAGAATGTAAGCAGAGGAACCTGTCTTCTGGGTAGATGGTCATGACTTGATCATGTGACAAGTCAAGAGTTAAATGTAGAGTACAAATCAATTGGGAGGACAGGTTCTATGAGAATTTGCCCTGACATTTCTGTGGATGTAAATGAGTTTTAGAAAGAGAGACTATAACAACCCACTTCTTAGGATGGAAATGGATTTTTGTAGGAGATACTATAACATCCCACTCCTTCCAGAAGGGTAGAAGAAGGGCAATTACTGAAAATGTCAATGCTGAGACTGGCACTTGGGCTGCAGTCCAGCAAGGATTGTAGAAGGGACAATGCTTAGATTGGGGTTTTAAAAATTCCAGATGGGTGAGAGGGACTGACTCTTTGGATTCTGGACTGACAGCCTGGCAGTCTGTGGAGCCAGAATTTGCAGAAAGGAACCATGACAGAAGAAGAGAAAGGGAGCAGCCCTTGAGTGCTGGGGCTCTTATAGGCTCAGGGAAGTTCAGACAAACCCAATTGGGAACACTAGTAGGATGTGAGAAACATAAAGGGGTTCTGCCCTCAAGGGTGGTTCCATGATGGCCTGCCAGCCTGGAATCAGCTCCCCCAAGGATTTTTTGAAGATTCTGGTGTCGGGGGTGAGCTTATGTGTGCTCCAGCTTTATGGAAGACTAAAGAAGGATGGCGACAGTAAACCTTTATAAGATCATGTGAAGGTGTGCAGATTTAAGGCAGGAAAAATTCAGTCATCACACAGAAGGGCTCTTGGCATGGGTCATGCTGTGCTCATGTTTAGGAAAGGTTTAGCAGGAATTTTTCTGCATAGCCCTGTGCAGTTATGCTGTAAATGACTCCCTATGTAAATAAATTGTTCAGCATTTTAAGACACTTCAAGGCAGGGTGGCAGGACCTTGCTGTGAATGAATATATAGTACCTGTGCACTAAGAGGTTCATTGTGTGGACCTGTCTGTCATGGCCATTAAGCCCTGTGGAGCTGTCACAGAGATAGTGCAGACCTCTGTGATCTGAATTCCCAACAGAAGAACAAAGCTATGATACACTGGGAGTTGCTGCTTGAGTGACAACTTTAATAAGCGTGTGAAGTGTAGGTACTGCTGGATAGGGTTGTCACTTTTCCAGGAGACCCACTATAATAAGTGTGTAGATGAGGGAGTAGAGTTGCAATAGCTGCTCTCACATATTGTGGATGAGGCAGTAAAGTTTTTATGGTCACCCTCAGATTATACTGTAGCTGAGGCAGTAGAACTGTAATAGTCACCCTACTATATTGTAGGTGGGGAAGCTAAGCTGGTATGGTCACCCTCATATACTGAGAACTAGCATGTCTATATGGAGTGAATGCAGGACTATGTATTGGTTCTTTGGACCTAGCTGTGAATATGTGATGAACTTCAATATTTTTAATAAAGCTGGATGTGTGCTGTATTGTTGTCTTCAGTGCCATTTACTTAGATGGGGGTGAGATACTGACAACAACAAAAATGGAAAGAAACCTGAGGATAGTTATATCCGATGAGCTAAAGGTAGGCAAGCAATGTGAGAAGGTAATAAGGAGGGGCTCAGGGGATACTGGGATGCATAGGGAGAGGCCTCACCAGTAAAAACAGGAAGTTGTTATCCCTCTGTACAGACAGTTGGTGAGACCCCATCTGGAATACTGCGTGCAGTTCTGGAGACCCCATCTCCGCAAAGACATAGACAGGGTGGAGGCTCTCCAGAGGAGGGCAACCAAAATGGTGCAGGGTCTGCACCAAAAGACATATGAAGAGAGGCTAAAGGAGCTTAATATGTATACCCTCAGGAGGGAGAAGGGGACATGATAGAAACTTTCAAGTACCTCAATGGAATCAACAAAGTCCAAGAGGGTAACATCTTTCAGAAAAAGAGATGTGCAAGAACAAGGGGTACAATTTAAAGATAGGGGGCTGGTGGCTTGGAGGTAATGTGAGGAAGTATTTTTTCATGGAGAGGGTTGTGGATGCATGGAAGAGCCTTCCTGAGGAGGTTGTGGAGTCAAAAACAGTGGGGAAATTCAAGAATGCATGGAACATACCTAAGGCAATTCTAGTGGGGGTAGGAGGAAGTAGGCTGTTGGTTAACTAGGACCTGCAGTTTATTCATTAGGTAAAGAAATGGGCAGACTAGGTGGGTTGAGCAGTCCTTATCAGCCATTAAATTCTATTAGATCTAAAGATGGCAACATTCATCCCCAAAATTTAAACCCAGGACCCAAGAACTAAATATAATTGTTCACTGTAAGGGAGGTCTCCATTGAAAGCAACCCCTAGACAAGAAGGATCTTGGGGCATCACATACTAATGGGGTGCCCACCCACCTGTGGGTGCTCTCATCAGGGCAGCTGGGGACAGGCAGGTCACAGGTGAAGGTATTACAATGGGTTTTCAAAATTGAACCTGGCAACATTTCACTTTTGGGGTTATAGTTCACCAGTCCAGTTTTCAAAATGGCTGCTTCTAACAGCTATAATTTAATGGGTACACCAAAACAAAGGTCTATATACCTCCAGCTTACCCACATTCTATCCCCAACCTTTGATCCTTTAAATAGTCAAATGACCTTTCACACTCCCTGAATCCAGCTGCTACCTGCCATTGCCTGTCCTGATGGGAGTGCGGTCCATTCTGTCTGCTCTGTCTTTTGGTATCTTTGCCTTCTACCATCATGAAAGGGATCATAATTGGGGACAACTCTGTGGAGGCATTCAAAGACCAGTAAGTGCTACACCCAACTTGCCGCTACATGCCAAGGAAATCAGGGTCCCTAAATACTGCCACTTGTCACCCTCCCCTATGGCTCCCCCCTTTACTGCCTCAACTGGTGGAGTATGGGTAGTATTGTGGAGGCCTTCCAATAGCACCCAGTGTTAGCATAACCTGCTACTTCCTAGCCTGGAAGTCTGGGTGGGTCCATTCTTTCTACTCCAGTTGTTGCAAAGGCAGCAGTTACATCAAACTGACCCTTCTCGGTGTGTGGCACTTGAATTTGTTGTTGCCCTGCAAATTTCAGCCTTATAGTGGCATGTTTGTGTCTCTATAGTCATAGTTGAGCAGGCACTTTATTGTTGAACCCTATTTTTGGCTGGTTGTAACTCAGCCATCTTTGGACCTAGGGACCTGAAAATTGACTTGCATACCCTCATAACTTCCCAAATTCCTGCCTTGAAAATTAGGGACAGGACACAACAAAATCAAAGGCACATCTTAAAAATGGAACTATCAGCTCAAAAAGCTTTCTCTATTGTGTGGCTTGATGTGAAAAGTGTTACATGAAGAAGCAGTAGACTGTAACATCTATCTGACAATAGTTCATGCTTCAACCCCCAACCCCCCAGTGACAGAAATGACAATGGCAGACTGTTGAGAGGCACCTGTATGCATACCCTTTGTAACAGGATTTCTGTACCAGCCAAATTTTGTGTACTTCAGTTTGGTATTTTTCAGTCACAGGGTTGTCAAATCCCAAAGTTCCCTTTTTTAAGACTTGTGTTTGCTCCTGAACAACTAAACAGTGGTTTAGAGTTAAAGCCTGGAACCTTCAGGTTTATTAGATCATGTCACAAAGTAGGCCTTTGGGGTGGTTTGGGAATGACAATGTGCAGAATAAAAAAAAAGTTACAAAAAACATAAAATGCACCAGCGAAGAATACGCAGAACAAAAAAATTCCATCTTTTTCATAAGATGGTTTTACATGCTAGCATGAAACTGTGGTCGCAAGAAATCACCTTAACACTGACCGCTACAGTTTCAGGTTGGCAAGTAAAAGTTGACACCAGAAGCCCATCCCCAGTGGTCTGCTACTGCTGTCTGCCTCCACCCCCAGTTCCGACACTAAGAGCCCATTCAAGAGTTAGAGAATATTTTGACATGAACAGCTCACCCCATGGTTAGAGAATTCTAAAATTAACATAATAATTAACAAAAGAAAAACAATGGAACTATAAGGACCCCATCCTCTGTGGTACAATGCAGAACCTTTTCCCCCCAGCTTGAGTCCACCACTAGGAACCCTACTAAGTGTCACAAAATTCTTAACAAAAAAAACAAACAATTAAGCCACAGGGAGCCCTTTGCCAGGGACAGACTGCTGCCCTGCCTTCCTCTAGCATTCCATCCTCCTGACAACACAAGGACACCATCCCTGGTGTTGCCAAAGAGTCATCCAAGATGGTGGCTGGCCTTCTCTCACCTCCTCTAGCAGCTACTGTCTGAGTAACATAATAGCTATTATAATAAAGATGTCTATTTCAATACTGTAGTAAATGATACAATCAAATGTAGCATCCAATCAAGCAACAATTTAGTGGCTGTAAAGGGAATTGGCATTTACAGGGTGCACATGTCAATGGCACCCAGTGTCAGGTTCCATCATAATTTAATATAATATATCAAGATACTACTGTCATGGTATCCCAAGTCATAACTAGTTGTAATACTTGATGTCACTTGGTATCACTGTTTTAAATGCTAGAAATATGCATCTTTACCTGCAGGGTTGGTAAAGACTCAGCAGGCGATGTTGCACAGGAACAACAGTGCTGTGCATGTATGTTCTTCCACAGGCCTTTTAACCTGGAAGTTCTAGTAGTCAACTGGTAAACTGAAAATGAAAGGCTTTATCTCAACCTTGCTTTTTAGCAGCTATTGAATACAGGAGTGTATTATGGGGCATGTGTCTGAGTAAGTTGAAGCTAAATGAACCTCTATGTATAACGCAATTTGTAGATTTGTCCTGAGGAAGAAATCTAGAGAATACCACTTTACTCTCGATAAAAGGCTGCACTGGTGACCACTAGATTAAGGGAATATGTTTTACTCAAACTGCATGGTATATAAAGCATTAAAAAAGGCAATGAAGGTCCTTTATCTGGCATTTTGTCAGGCCAGAAATGATCAAAATGTCTACATTCTGATGGTAATGCAATTGTACGTTTGCCTTGCTTCAAAACTTCAAAGGATCAGAAGTCTTTCATGTATATGGCAGCTAAAAGTTGGAATACCTTATGTCCAGAAATCAGAAATTTAAAGACTATCAGTTAATTCAAAGCTGTTTACAGATCTCATCTGTTGTACTCCTTTAGCTGTAATTGCTTCCTGTAGATGTATATAATGTATAATTATTGTACTTTGTGATGTGCATCATCATGTTGTATTTTATTGTATTGTGTTCTTATGTTCATTGGATCTTATGTTTTTAATTTCTTGTCTGTAGGTTTCGGGTCATGCCTGTAAAAGGGCCATATGGCTCAGTATACCCACCTGGTTAACAAAATAAAAAAAACAAGAAAATGAAATTGCAAGCCGATGGAAAGTGCAGGTGATGGCCTTAACTATTCTTGATGGTTCTTCAAGCAAGATACTGACTGAGATGACTAGACATGAGGGAATCTGTGCTGGGCACTTTACCAACCATTGCTTTTGTTGGAAACCATTATTTCCAACAAAAGCAAAAGTAGGGAAGCAAAAAATCCTAGAAAGTTTTGTGATAGTATTAATCAAATTTTAGGGAAAGATAATAAAACTGTTCCTGAGGCAGTACAGAGAAGTAAGGGTTTATTGGTAGAACCACTTGATATAATAAATGGATTCAACACTTTTTTAGCTAATTTTCTATACAGGCAAATGTTGCCTGTGAGGAAGATAAAAAAGGACAGGAAATGATATGTTTCAGAGGAAATTCTATTAAAAATAGGTTATAGAGAAGAATGTAGACCAAAGATATGGCCAGATATTTCCAGATATTTTGCGGAATATCTAAAGAGTTTCTCTCTGCTGCCCCTACTATGGAACTGCAGAAAGCAGATGGCTCTAGAAATATCACAGGAATTTCAGAAAATGTCTGACCATGTCATTGGCTGTGACTGTATCTAAACTAAATGAAGACTAAAATATGGGTAGAGAGTGATGGTCTGGAAACTATATTTTTGACAATAGCAATAAATGAGGTGGCATTTCTGATAAGGAAACTTTTTTAATTTTTGTTTTGCACACAAGCGGTTCCAAATCTCTAGAAACAGGCAGTGTTGGTACCTTTGTTTAAGGGAGGAGATAACACAGTTATCAACAATTATACAGTAGTCCAATCTTGGTCTTGTTCTCACTGTCCAAGGTACTCGAGAGTATTGTGTATGGCCAATTAATGAGGCACATCAAGGACTGTGCTATGCTGACTAAAGTTCAACATGGCTTTTGAAAGAAATGTAGTACTACATCTGCCATATTAAAGTACATTACTAGCTGAGTAGTGTCTTGGATGGTGGTAACATGGCCAGGGCAGTCCATATTGATTTGTCAAAGGCTTTTGATTTAGCGGACAACCAAGTGCGTGTTGATAGGTTATTTGAACTTGGATTGGTGAGTAATGTATGCAGTTAGTTTCAAAACTATTTGACAAACGGAAAATAAAAGTAGACAATATTACATCTTCATCAAAAACACTTAATATTTGTGTTCCATAGGGGTCACTTTAGGGTCCACTACTTTTTAACTTTTTTTTTTTGCACATTTTGCGTTCTTTTTGCTAGGACTGCAAAGTCAAACCTTATGCTGATGATGCAGTCCTGTCAGTCAAAAGAAGGAATATTGCAGCTCTCACTGGACTTCTCCAAGATGACTTTGTGAGAGTTCAGGACAGGTTCAGTAGGAGCAAGCTAGTATTGAATGTTAAAAAGACACAGTCCATGGTGTTCTGCAGTTCTAAAAGATTTGGAAACTGTGAACAACTGAACATCAAAACAGTTACAGGTGAGGTTCTGGAACAAGTACAGTCTTTTAAATATTTGAGTATCCATCTGGATAGCATACTGCCTTTGCCATGCATATAGATAAGAAGGTTTGTCCCTTAAAGGACAGGCCCCATTGTTCTAGGCCTGGAACCTGGAAGGAGGGTCAGAAGGCAGGTAGGAGGGGGAGGGGAAGGGAGCTTAGTGACATCAGTAAAGGGGAGGGGCAGGAAAGAGGAAGAAAAAGGGGTTTGGACGAGGGGATTATGACCTCAGGAAAGGGGGTGGGGCTAGGAGTACCAGGGGAGACAGGGGATTGGGGGAAAGAGATGCAAGAGAGGAGCGAGAAGATAATGAGTGCTAAGGGGTGGGGTTTAAGGGGAGATATAAGGGGCTGCACAGAGGGACACTCTCTCACTTTTGCTAAGCAGAATTTTTGTTTTGATTAGAACATCAGTCAGAGAGTTCCTGTTTGTGGTTTTGCTAGTTTCAGGTAAGCCAGGTTTTTTGTGATAGTAATTGGGAGTGTTCTTGATAAGAATTGGTAAGTTTGTTTTGCAGAGTTTAAAAAAAGAGAAATGTATTGCAGAAATGAAGTAGAATTTGTTAGCAGTGTGCAGTTAAGATTTTTGTTGCAATCTGTGGGCTAAACAGTACCCTAAAGCATGCTTAACCAGGGTCATGGGGCAGTAGCTATGTTAGGTTCTTCTGAGAAGGCTTGCATGGCTTTTGGTAGGACTCCATCAGTGATTTTGCTGATAGCCTAAGGGCTGGATTGCTGAGATGGCAACAGGCAGTGGGGAACATTGTGGCAGCAAGCTGATCGGATTCACTGATGGTTTTCATGGGTAGGAGTTTTTCATTAGTGATTTACTTGATTCTGTCGGTCGGGCAGCTGGAATGAAGTAATGAGGGGGTGCCTCAATTAGAAACTTGGAGTCCAAGGTCAGTAATGAGGTTGAGTTACTGCTGGTAGGTTGTGGTATTTTTCAAGCTGTTGGTTTGTTTGGACACCTGTAGTGAAGCAAGGATTGGGCCCCTGTACCAAGCTGCCAGTCCATGTGGCCAACCTACAGGCCTGTGTGGAAAGGGGCCTGGGAGATGGCTTTTTGATGAGAGAAATAATACCACACTCCTTGTATTGGGTTAGAGGGACACAGTGAGTGGGACAATGAAGGAGCTGCTCAAGTGGGGGATATGGGTGCAGGAGTTGCGTGGGCAGTCTTTGGTGGAGTTGGGTGCTTTGAAGCTATGGGAAGGGCACCCAACAGATTGGAAGACATGACCACATAGAGGGGAGCCTGGGGATTAGGATGGCTGGCCATAGTGGGGGGTTTAGTGGTTTGGGCAGAGAGGTCCCAGCCAGGGCACAAAGGCTAGGAGACTGGCTGGGACTCAAACTGAAGGACGGATCCATTTTAGGCAGACAAGCCACTGCTGGGCCACCATTGTGGGAGTGAGCGGACAGCATGGTGGCCATCATGTTGGAGCAGATGGACCATGTGGATACTGCCAGGTTAAGGACAGGCAGACTGCGTGGTATGTGGCCGCCATTTTATGTACAAGTGGACTGCATTGCAGCCACTGTTTAAGGACCAGGAAGACCATGTGGTGGACACCATTTCAGGAACAGGCGGTCCACATAGTGGCCACCATTTGGAGCATAAGCCTACCGAGAAGCACCAGCTAGCAGGTAAGCTGGCAGTTGGAGGTTTTCATTAAGTTACAGAACTGTTTGGACAATTATAAAGGGGATGACAATGGGGGATTTATACATCACAGATCTACCACCACTATTATGAGGATCTTTCACTATAGCAGCCTCTAAGGTTTCTTCCTCCCCTTACCCACTCTTCCATAGTTTTTGGGGCACACTAGTACCTGTGGGCCTGTAGACATTGATGACTAAACAACATGGTGCTAGGATATGTAAAAAAAAGATGAAGGAAACACTGAGCTATTGAGGTAGCATGGTAGGGATGATGGCGATTGGTAGATATGGAACCCAAGAGGACGATGAAGAGGCCTTGGTAATAAACCAGAGGCAGATGAAGATGATAACATGTGGTGTTGTTTGTGTTTCAGATGCATTCTAAAGTACCATGGACACCAGAGGGTCCCTGGCATTGAAGATGGATGCCATGAAGTTGATTATGGACCTGGTGGACAGGGCACACTGGGTGGTCGATACTGTGGATGACTCAGCACCAGACAACTGGGCACTGGCAGGAAAGAGAAATAAAAGTAAGGAGAGGGCCAGATCTGTGAATAAGGGCAAAGGGCAGCCTAAGGGGGGCCCCATGGGCTTCTACAGCAAAGGGTCCTAGGTCTGACCTTCCTGGTCCTGAACCAGAGTCAGCACCTAGACCTGTTCCTCAGCTAGCACCTCCTCTTCCAATCCCTGTGCCTGTCCTGGTGCCACAGCCTACACCAGAGCCTAGTCTGGCACCAATCCCAGAATCAATACCAGTACCACAACCAGTACCAATTCCTGCACCATTTCTGATACCAGTGCCACAGCCAAGTACACAGCCAGATCTGCCAGCAGGACCAGTGCCGATTCTGAATCCAGTTCCAGAGCACACTCCAGTGCCGATACCTTCCCCACAGCCACCGCTGCCAGGTCCAGCAGGATGGATACCAACACCATTTCCAGTGCCAGAACCACTGTCAGGACCATCGGGTTTTCCCCAAGGCCAACACAGGTACAGGTCATCCTACAGTGGAAAGTAGCATGAAAGATACATAGAGCAATTGTTGGGTAGTATGAGGGGAGATGGGATAAAGAAACTAAAGAAAGTACTGGGTGAATTAGAAAAAGAGAAGGGGGTGAGAAGGTGGTGAAGGCTAAGGATATGGCTAAGGGGATTGTTCCAGGAGAGGTCATGGGTTCGGCAGGATTATAGATAGGGGATCATATACCCCTAGCCACAAAAGAGAAGATATGGAAGGGGGAATTTGTGGATATCTTTGTCCTAGTGGACAAGAAAATGTCAGAGCAATATGAGAAGGAAAGCTTCAGAAAACAGGAACTGGCAGCTGCAGTAGTTTTAGTGAAGAAAGGGGAGGAACAACAAGGGCTAAATTATAAGGGCAAGATGTGGGACACCTGCACTTTGGGTTTCACTTTTTATAGCACCATTGTACAAGAAAATAAACTGGAAATGGGATTCCCCTATTAACTTATTCCTTGATAATTAGGAATGATTACAAGATGATGGGGGGCACAGATTGGCTCCAGTATGATGAAATATTTAGGACAAGAATAGCAAGCTATGGTTTAGATTGTCATTGGAACTCCAAACCTTTAAACAACTGGTGGGAGACGATGACAGTGGCAGGGGGATCTGAGGGTTCCGTGTGATAACGACAATCATGGAATAGTGATTATTGTTTGGGCATGTGTATATCACTGAAAATGAATTTCACCGATGTACACTAGCAACAAACTGCAAGAGGGCACCCGATACCTATGTTATGCGGGGGGCTGTGTCCCCGCACCCCCCTGTGGAGGATTTTGCCCTCTACACACTCCTAATGAAGGATTCTCAACTCCAGGTGGGGGTGCATGTCGGGGGGTGCAAAACTTAAAACAAAAAACCCTGACAGGGTGGAAAAACATGATTGTGCCCAGAACACCCAGCACCTTCCCAACCATAGCCTGCCCCCTACTCTCCATTCCACACGGCCAGCTCAGCAGCCCACCACCACACTACACCCCACAAATCCCCCACCCTTTTTGCCCATTGCATGGTGTGGCTCCCTCCCCCATGTCAGGTATACATAGACATCCCATCACTATTTTCACCTATCCCTGTGTCTGGTCGCTACCCTGCCAGGTTGCCCTGTGCACAGGCACTGTGACTGAGTCACCCTTTTTGAAAGTGCTCAATCACAGTCACCCTGTACACAGGATACCGATCTGAGATGGAGTGGACAAAAGGGTCTGGGAGATATCAAAAGTGTTGCTGGAGTTATAATCAGGCATATTGCACCTTTCTGAGTTGTAGGTTTAGACATGCATGCTTGCAATGTGGAGGTACCCACCCGTCATCGAAGTGCATGACATATGGGGACAATAATGCAAGGGGGACACATTCAGAACACTCCTTTTTGGGTGGCCATGGGGGACAGAGAGGGGGACATTGGGAGCATGGAGGATGTGGCAAGGGTTATTCGGGAAGTAGGGGTTATAATCAAGGAGGGGAAATAGTAGGTGGCAGTGAGGGGGTTTTCAGTTAGCAAGAACCCCAATCATGGCAGAAGTAGTGGAAAAATGGATGACAGGCTACCCAGATAGAAAAGTAGGATATGCACTTGTGGAGGGTTTCGAGACAGGCTTTAGTTTAAGATACCAAGGGACAAGGGAAAAGAAATGGACCAAAACCTAGGGTCAGTGAAAAGGAAGGAGGACCTACTAAGGTGGAAGATTGCCAAGGAAAAGGAGGCTGGAAGAGTGGATGGTCCTTTCCAGGCCCCTCCTATGGACCACCTCAGGGTTTCACCATTGGGGCTCATACCTAAAAATCAACCCAGGGAATTCAGGGTGATACATCATTTATTGTATCCTGAAGGGGAATCAGTAAATGACTACATTCCTAAAGAGGATAGCAGGGTATTGTATGGGACTTTAGAAGATGCAGTAGCACTAAACCAGGCCTTGAAAGAAGCTTGGCTAGCTAAAACAGACATTGAATCAGCATTTAGATTACTATCAGTTAGGAGGGATTACTGGGAATTGCTGGGTTTCCAGGTAGATGGGAAATAGTATTTTGACAAGGCCATGCCCATGGGGTGTTCAGCAGCATGTGCTACATTTGAAATGTTTAGCACATGGCTGCAGTGGGTTTTTAAGGAAAGATATTGGCATGGGGCAGTAGTACATTACATGGATGATTTCATGTTAATAGGGGAAGAAAAACTAGGGGTTGAAAAAATGTTGGATGATTTTAAAGATACGTGTCGGGTTTTGGGAGTTCCGCTGGTGGGAGGTAAAACAGAAGCACCTAGTCATTTAGAATTCCTGGGGATAGAAATTGATGCCGAAATGGGGCTGTTTAGACTACCAGAGGATAAAGTTAGAAAACTGAGGGAACTGTTAAAGGACATAAAAAAGAGAAGGGTGATGCTACAGAAGGTCCAACAGGTATTAGGCCATTTGAATTTTGCTTGTAGAGCCATCAGGCTTAGATGTGCATTTACACACCACTTGGCTAAGTCAAAAAGAGGGGCTAGGAGGCCACACCACTGGGTAGATTTGTGCAAGGCAGTCAGGGAGGATATGATGGTGTGGGAACAGTTTTTGGAATCATATAAAGGGATAACCTAATGGCAGAAAGAATGGTAGTTCGATATGGATTTGGAACATTACACTGACACTTCAGGGGGTTTAGGGGTTGGGACCTATTTTAGGGAACAGTGGTTTGTGGAACTATGGCCACAGGAGTGGATAAGAAGGGGGATTACTAAGGATATCACCCTATCGGAGATATTCCCAATATGGGAGGCAACCGAGGTATGGGGGAGGCACTGTGGAACCAGAGGGTGACATTCTGGTGTGACAACTGAGCAGTGGTGGATGTATTAAATAAGAAGTGGGGCTAATTCAGGTACAGTTGTAAGGGTATTGTGGCATTTAGTTTTGCAGAGCTTAAAACGTAACATGAGTTTTAGGGCCAGACACATTGAGGGAAAACAGAACACTGTAGCTGACAGCCTCTCCCGTCTACAGATGGACAAATTCTGAACCATCGCTACAGAGGCAGACAAGACAGGGATGAAGATTACAGGGGGATTATGGGAGATTAGTTGGAAGAAGTGGAGTTTCTCTTTCAGAACTCCTGAGCAGACAGCACCTTTAAGGCCTATGAGGGCACCTGGAGAGTGTTTCAGGCTTCTGGGCCACACACAGCATGGAGGTAAGTGGAGCAGTCATGGAGGATCAGGTAGCCAAGTTTGTGGTGTCCAGATGACAACAGGGGATGGCCCATGCCACTATGGGAGTCCACTTGGCTGCCATCAGGTGGGTTAGTACCCTGAAGGGGTGGGAGGAACCCAGTAATAGTTTGATCTTGAGAAATCAAGCATCTTGCTGATGGGGTGGCTGAGGGTAAAAAGGAGGCAACAGGATAAGAGAAGGACCATGATTGATTGATTGATTGATTGATAAAACTTTATTTTTATACAGGAAACAAATAGATTAGGACCAAGGCCCTGTTGGAGCACCTGTTGGAAAGATTGATAGGTGTCCTGCCACAAATATGCTACTTGGCCTATGAAGTGGTTCTGTTTAAGGCAATTTTTATGGCCATGTATGGAGGGGCATTTAGGATGGGGGAATTGTTAGGTCCAGTGAAGGTGACCACAGGGGAAGGTTTGCAGTGGGAGGACATTCACTGGAACAGGGAGAGGCTTACAGTCTTTCTAAGGAAGTCCAAGATGGATCAAGTGGGAAAAGGGGCCAGCATTCTCCTGCAGTAGCATGGGATAGAGGCGATTTGCCTTGTCTGGGCATTATAGGAGTTTCGGGCCATTAGACCACCTGGACCGGTGTTAATGATCATTCATGAGAATGGGATCGAAGCAATGAGAAATCATTTATCCGGGGTATTGAAGAAGGGAATTATAGCCCTGGGCAAAGACCCAGGGAGATATTCATTGCATCCATTCCAGATGGGGCAGCATCTGAGGCTGTGGCAAAAGTGGTATAAGCAGAAGGTTTGAAGAGTTTGGGCAGGTGGAAATCCAACTGTTATAAAAGGTATATCAGAAGCATTAATCTCTACAGTTATTGTTGTTTTTCTATTCACAAGAACTGGACAAAAAGGGTAACAAATCAGGAGTACTAAGAATTGGAAGGGGGGGTTTAGAGGTGGATCACCAAGAAATGTTGCTCACAATTTTATTTATGTATTATAGAAAAAGCTCATCGAGAGGAAGTATGGATTGTGGGGCATTCATACATATATTGTGGCAGACAGACAAGCCAAGAAGAAGGCTGGTGGAAAACAGCTGTCCTTTGATCACCGAGAAGTACGGATCCTGTGGCAGGAAATATGAGGAATGCACTGGGGGCAATTTCTGCCACTTTTGGAAGAGACCCGCAGGACCAATCCAGAACCAGATATAATTGTTGTGCAACTGGGTGGTAATGACCTAGGTACCCGATCATGGTTAGACATTTTTAATCACATACAGGAAGACCTAGGAGTGGTGAAGGGATGGTGGCTGAGAGTCACCATGGTATGATCGGAGATGGTCCCAAGCAGGGTTTGGAGACATGCCAAGAGTCACAAGGCCGTAGAGGGAGCACGGAAGAGAATGAATAGGAGAGTGGGAACATGTTTTTGGAGGTTTGGAGGGGGGATACTGAGGCATGAGGAGTTAGATGCAAAAATGTCAGGTTTCTATAGAACAGATGGGGTCCCTCTCACAAAGATGGGTAACCACATTCTGATTATGGAGCTAGGATGGGGAATAGATGCTTGGTTGAGGAAATAAAAAAAGGGGGCCAAAAGGGGGGAAGCCTGCTTCCAACACAAGCTGGAGACAGACTAGCAGATGAAAAGGAAGAGAAGAAAGTCCTTAGTAATGGAGTAATGGAGGAACCAAACTTTGATTTATATCATAGGTAGGGTATGAAAAGAGGGTATGGACACCCAGGATAAGGAAAATGGGGGGCAGTAATGGACACCTGGCCCCCAATTAAAGAAATGATCCCCTTAGATGTACATCTGGGGGTGAAAAGGAAAATTAAATAATAAAGAAACACCCCCTCAGCTTTACACCTAGGGCTGAAGAAAAAGGATGAGATATTGAAATGATGATGAGTGTGTAAAAATGTAAATAAAGATACAGAAGTGATGTGACATTATAAATTAAATGGAATAAAGTTTGTTTATGTGTTGGTGAAATAAAGGAACTCAGTATTATATGATATGATGTGAAGACATGAATTGTTAAAATTTGAATACATGGGGTGCCGACTGAGCAACCAACACAGTACTAGGTGTGGTGTCCTTCATTGGGGGAAATACTCTAGAATGAGAAGGTTTGTCCCTTAAAGTACAGGCCCCATTGTTCTATGCCTGGAAACTTGAAGGAGGGTCAAAAGGCATGTAGGAGGGGAGAGAGATTAGTGACAGCAGAAAAGGGGAGGGTCAGGAATGAGGTAGGAAAAGGGGGTTTGGTCAAGGGGATTATGACCTCGGGAAAGGGGCTGGGCTAGTAGTAACAGGGGAGATAGGGAATTGGGAGA
This sequence comes from Neoceratodus forsteri, assembly GCA_016271365.2. Taxonomy (NCBI): domain Eukaryota; kingdom Metazoa; phylum Chordata; order Ceratodontiformes; family Ceratodontidae; genus Neoceratodus; species Neoceratodus forsteri. Next base: position 1,076,992,468 of record CM028129.1, on the reverse strand, counting down.
AAGAGAAGAGAGAGAGGAGAATAAGAGCTAAGAGGTGGGGTTAAAAGGATGATATAAAGGATTGCACACAGTGGCTCTACCTCACTTTTGCTAAGCAGAATTTTTGTTTTCCCACCAGCCATCCAAAAAAGTTGGAAAGATGTATAAGGGAGGACAAAATAGGTCCTAGTTGAATGGGAACATGGAGGGCTACTAATAAAAGGATAGCAGGATTGAAGGACAGAGAATGGGGAAATGAGAGCGGAGGAAAGGAAAAGAAGAAAGGCATTAGTAGGGGAGGGGGAGGAACCCAACTTTGATTTACATCAAGGTGGGGTATGAGAAGAGGGTATGTACACCCAGAATGAAGAAAATGGGGGGCAGTAATGGACACCTGGCCCCCAATTAAAGAAATGACCCCCTCAGGTTTATGTCTGTGGGTGAAAAGGAAAATTGAATAATAAAGAAAGACCCCCCTCCCAGGTTTACACCTGGGGGGTGAAGAAAAAGGATGTGATATTGAAATAATGAGAGTGTAAAAATGTAAATAAAGATACAGAAGTGATGTGACATTGTAAATTAAATGGAATAAAGTGTTGTTTATGTGTTGGAGAAATAAAGGAACTCAGTATTATATGATATGATGTGAAGAAATGAATCATTAAAATTTGAATAAATGGTGTGCCAACTGAGCAACAAACACAATACTGGGTGTGGTGTCCTTCATTGGGGGAAGGCTGTAGAACAAGCTAATAAAAAAACTAAATGTAAGATTAGGGGTTCTTTATAGAAATAAACATATTTTTGATCAGGAGACTTGTAAACTGGTTGCTCAGAGTATATTTTACTCTATTATTGATTACGGACTGCCAATGATAGCATACAGTTGTACATTTAGGGTTGTATTGGGTGTAAACCAAGATGTACATCATTGCATTCTTTATCAACATAAAGTCATCTTCCTTTAGATGCTATAATTAAGTATTTTGATGGTATTTGGTGCTGGAAAATAATTAATGGTCCGAGCAACAGTAATTGGAATGTGTTAATGACTAAATGTTTGAATGTTTACAACACTAGATCCACAAATAATGAGCATCTTGAAATACCTAGCCACAGAACAGCCCTATGAAAAATGTCCTTTAAGAACAGAGAAACAAAAACATGAAACTCTTTACCACTATCTGTAACTGCTAGCTGTCAAATTGTGCAGTTTAAGAGAGATATGAAATTTTATTTGAATGATTTGATACTGTATATTGTAAATGTGTTAAATAAATTTGTTCATAAACTAAAATTGAAAGAGGTTATGTGACTGATTGTCTTTGTACATGCATCTCTTTGCATGTATTTGCTCTTTGCAAATTTTAGATAAAGCTTATTTTTTATACTTTTCTACAACAATTTTATAAATGTAATGATGTGGTATTGTTGTATAACAAACCAAAAGTTGTATGTTTTAGTATATGATATATTATAACTTTTGACTAGGCCACATTTGAAAAAAGGCACTTGTTGCCTAATGGTATTCCCCTACCAATCACATCAAATCAAAACCAACCAAATAAATAGAGGACTACACATCAAAAGAGAAACACACATTAAATTAATGATTTATTGCAGACAGTAGCAGTCCTGTAACAGCACTGCATTATGGTCAATTGAAATGCAATGTTCCAAGTGTTGACATTTTTAAATAAATGTCAATCAGAGCTGTTCTATTTTCAAAGGTCTGAAAAAAGATTTTTACAACACTCACTTTGTGAAAGAGACACAGGACAGAGATGGAAAATATATTGCACATTGTTTGTCTGAGCTGGTAAAAAGAGATGCAGAGGTGGCAGGATGATCAACCCAACTTTTTATGATATTAAATAACTTTGTCATGGGGGATCTGACCAAAAATATAGGGGTCTTGTGTATCTCAAATAATTATTGTTAATTAATTATTTTATTTAGTCCTGATTCTGGTGTAAATAAATAAAAAAGGTGACATGATAAAAATGCAGTAATGTTTTATGCCTAAAAGTCTTATCTTTAATTATTTTTTACACTTTATTCGAATTAAGCTGAACTAAGCTGATGAAGTCAAAAAAATGTACTAATGAATCAGGTTATAAAGCTAAATTTCAAACAGGGAACAAACTAAGCACATAGTATTGAATATTACATAAATTACATGTCAAATTCATATTGCCCCTAATATACCTCTCTTAAAAAAAAGAAAAAATACATCAAAAAATTAACCATATACCAAAACCCAGAAGTGAAAAAAAAATGTATGAACTTATCAAATCATATTTCAAACAAAGCAGAGCCACAATAGATGCTTTTAAGCACACTGCTCAGGGATTCATAGAAAAAGATGGCCCAAAAGTGGACAGCTTACAATGAACTCATAATAATGAATCATTTTTAGGCACTCAGAATTATATTTTAAGGCCTTTTAAGTGATGCTGTACATGAGGGGGTTAAAAGAAATGGGGCCTTAAATTATTTTATTGCTTTTTAATAACAAAAATTATCCCAAAAGTAAAACAGGACAGCATCACAGAAAGCACCAGGATTTTTTAGGTCTTGTACAGAAATTAATTTAACATGTGGCAACATTTAAGATACTGCCTGTTCTTGTCTGACGTTCAGTTTAGAACTGAAATATCCCTATATCAGCATTCACATATTGAAAAAGCATTTCACATTTGACTACATAAATGGTGTACAGGATAGATAAAAAATGGCTCATTTGCTATACAAATAAATCCAGGGAACAGTAATAACAATGGAACAAAATTAATCTTACCATTTTTCCCTCTCAAGATTAATGTATTGAAAATATAAATTCTCTGAGCCTCTTATCTGTTTTAATTGCTTACCTCTATTGCCATCTTGTAACATGACTGGGGCACATCAAACACCCTAAATTTAAAAGGTGAAGTGTTCCCATTGTGTACTGTTTTAATGTAGTGCCCCACCACACCGTTGTATTTGTCTTGATGTATGTCTCTATAGCGTTGCAAAATAGAGGTCTGCGCCTCCCTCACTGTTTTGCCAATATATACCATCTAGCAATTACACCAAATTGCATATGCATCATACTGTATGTCCTCTTAAGGTTGTAATAGAGCTTTGTCCACATAGCCCTGCCCAATAAAACACAGACTACAATTTGTGTGGATGCTCAGTCGGCAATTAATTTATTATAATCTCTTCCAAATGTCCAATTTTACAACAATTTGTCCTCATATCTTACAGCCTTATGTTATCATATCTTTAATATACACAAGTTACATAAACCACCTTTTTCCTTGAGTCCCTTCTTGCCTCTCTGACGTAAGTCCAGGGGAGGAGGCACTGACACAATATTCATACACAACCATTTCATTCTTGTCTTCTCTTCTTGCCGCCCCCCAGACCTATGTCTGGGGGATGCTCCCTTCCTTTTCTTCTCTTCTTGTTGGGTATGCATGTACACACATACCATTCATCTGACTGTTGTTCTGTAGTCCTCTGAGTCAGATTATCCCACCCCATTCCTGCCCCCTCCCCTTTTTCTGTGCCCTTTCTTCTTTCCTGCCGTCCACCTTCAGCAGTCCTGTCAGACCTGCTGTCCACCTTCAGCAGTCTGTCCCTCTCCTGCACACCTACCCCTTACTTTTCCACTAGCCCACCTCCAGCTTGCGATGGATGGTGGTCTTCCCCCAAGTAGGTGCACTTTTTTTTTTTCTACTCCCTCCTTTATCTCCCTCTCAGGGCTGGGTCCTCCCTTTCCATTCACCCCTGGGTCTAAGGCCCCTGTCCCCCACTCCTGTTCCTGACCTTGCTTGTTGCAGGGGCCCACCTACCCCATGCCATGTATCCACCTGCTCCCCACCAGGAGGCCTTAACCGTGTCCTAGCATTCCTGTACCCTGTGCCTCTGGTCTCCTGCCAGATGGTTTTTCTTGATCGTTATTCTCCCCCTGTTCAAAACCTGATCTCCTCTTCCACCCCAAAGTTCATCATTGGGGGGGGTCTCCTGCTCTCTTCCTTTTATGTCCTGCCCAGGGGGGGTGAGCATACACACCGTGCTCCTGCCTCTTATTTGTCAACCTGTGTCCTTTTCTATTTTCTTTACTCCCCCCCTTTCATGTCTTTCTTCTCCCTTTTTATTTTCTGCCATCCACCTTTGGCAGTAAAACCTGCAGCCTGCCCTGTATTCCCCAATCACAGTGATGCACTGTGTTCCTCCTTTTGTTCTCCTACTGCCTCATACCTCTGTAACGCGCCATATGCCCGGGGTGTAGATAGGCATACTCACTGTACACATTTGTGTACAGTTTTGATGAGTGCCTGTCACAAACCATAAGCCACTCTGTTAATATTATTATTCTAATCTGTAGTATTTGGGTTAATGAAGGCCACTGAGGAAGGTCCAATAAATGTATAACCTCTTTAGAGAATAGAGGAATCATCTGACAACAATCTGACTTGTCTGGAAGAGGGTGTCATTTGGAAGGGATGTGTACATTTTTTAATTGGGGGGGGTGTAACTGTTGGAGATTGTGTACAAAATGGAAATTTCTGGCTACACTCCTGCATGTGCCACCCAAAACAGGCAGCATGCTAGCCTTTCGTCACTGCTTAAAATACCAGGCTTTTTATATTATCTCCCCCCCGACCTCAAATGCTCCTACCAACCTGCCTACTTTCTTCATTCCTGCTTACTACTTACCCGCCGCAGCCACAAACCATCTCGCCCCAAGCCCTACGTGGAGCCTGCCCAGGAGCAACTCAGTGACCACAAATATCTCTTCGCACTCCCCATGACACATCTCTTGGCTGTCCGAACCTTCCCAGATTAAAATTAAATCAACTCCATTTGCCAGTTGATGTGCTTCATCGAAGGGATTCTAATGAAGCAAATTGTGAGCTCTCTCTCTCTCTCTCTCTCCTTTGCTCACCACTTTTAACCCCCATTACCTCTCTCTCTCTCTCTCCCCTTACCCAATCACCATCCTTCACCCTAGGCATGATGTCATGAGGCTCTGTTCCTTGCCCTTGACATCCCCTTCTTATCCTTCTTCTTGATTGGGCTACCCTCAACTTCCCTCCTCCCTCCCCAGGCTCTCCACCTTCCCTTCCCCCCTTCCCTGCTGCTTGTCTCCTGCCTTGCATCCACTCTGTTGTTCAGGGCCTGAGACAAATGGGTCTGCCTTTTTAGGAGGCAAACCTACTTATCATTACTGTGAACCTGTTTTGGGGTGTATAAATTTCTTTCCCCTTACAGCATACTTACATGATCAACAATTTCCATAATTGTAAGACCCCTTAAACATCACTTGTAGCTTTGACTTTTCTGAATAATGACTTTCTGTCAATAAGTCTGCTAGACTGTGTGATTTATTGTAAGCTAGTAACAGTTGTGTACCTATTTCATTTTTGTAAGTTGTGCGACAACACAAAGAAAGTAGCAGGGAAAACAGAGTTAATGAGAGTATGCACAGAGGCACCCAGGTACAGAAGAATATCTGAACCCAGTTCTTGAAGGAGACACAGCCTTATAAGCCATAACATCCATTCTAGCAAGGGGAAGGGTTAGGCAGAGCACAGTACCATGGAATGGAGTATTTACCAGAATGGGTTTGGGCAGAATCCACTGAATTCAAGGGACTCAAAGAACACAGTTAAGATACTGGTCCACTACGGAATAGCATCAGGACACAGCCTAATTTATTTGCTTCATGCTCGGGGCATGGGCCATGGCATGGCATTATGTGCCTTTTATCATGCCAGTGGTTGAACCCTGCGTCAATGCAATCCAGAATGTTAAGTGTTGCACAGCATATGCATGACTACTAAGGTCAGCATAGACATTTTGCATAATGAGGTGTTGCTTCATTGTTGCAGGAGAGAATCTGTTCCCTGCAGATGTCAACATCCTTTTGTGAATCACAGTTTTGGTTGGCATATAACATTTTTTTTCCCTAGTTGCTGCACAGGCAGCCCTGTGCCTCTCCATATAGCACCACTCATTGCTGCAACTATGTATATGGCCCCAAGTTTAACACCTAAAAATGGCTATCATGTGACAGAATCAACTAATTTACAAATGTTTGATAAAATGTTGCTTGAGTACAATTGCCTGTTATTGTTGGCATTTGTGTGTACACCAATGCATAGAAGTGGGTATAATCTTCTTTAAAATATTGGGCCCAGTGCTCTCTATCTCCTAAAGCACATAAAATATATTTCAAACATGTATGTCTTGGCATGCACACACACTAGTAACAGTCCTAGCCATTTGATTCCTAGCATGCCTTACAATCAATAAGTGTTACTAAACAATAAAAGCCCATATGTGTTAAATTGGTATTAGAGTGTGAAAGGCAAGCACTCCAGAAGTATGATACACAAAACACACAATGAGTATTCTATAAAAGCACACAGTGGTTATTCTACAGTATAAATTAAGGAATTTCTCATATAACCAGCTGGAAAGCTTGAACACACATACCCTTGAATACAGAAAGCTAAGAGGAGACTTCTGCCTGATATATAGAGCTTTTTGAGAACTTTACTTATGGAACTGTTTTGTGTTGAAGAAATCAACACCATACAATATTAGAAAACATAGTTTGCAGCTAAAGGGAGAATTATACAACATGGAAACAAGTAAGCATTGGATAACACAAAGGGTAGCTTCCCTATAAAAATGAGGTTCATAATCAAGTAGAATGTAGTAAAAACATGGATAATTTAAAAACTCTGGATCTATATTTCAGGAGTAGCAACAGGCATGGATATTACCATTGAGAACTGGAAAGCCATTGTGGGAAAATTCCCTTACTGACTTGAAACTTATTTGTGTAACCTATGAAAGGCATTTCACACAATGGTTGGCTGTTGTAACATGCAAAAGGAATTGCATTACTTAGATCACACATGATATTTATTAAAGGTTGAGGATCGAGGCTATAAGGAAAAACTAATATTACCTAATGTGGCTAGAACCTAGTCTTGAGTGCAAGAGAGCATCAAAAGCTGAGCAGAAAATAGTAAACAGTAACCCAATCACAAATACAGTTAGAGTGAGAATAAACCTGTGAACCAAAATGCAACAATACACTATTGGTGAAACAAACATCAATTGTGATTTTCTAAATCTGCTTAGTGGAGAAATCAATTGTAGCAACCCTTTCCAATGAAACACGTAAGTTGTTACTATTATGTCCATCAAAGCAGTAGGTGTAGTGTGCCAATCGCTTTGCTCTTAGAGGCAGGGATGGAGCTTACTGAAAGGGGTACAAATAACAGATTTTGGCAGGAGCAAATAGTTGGTTGCCTTCCTGGAGCATGGGAGGGCAGTACCTAGAGTTTGAGGGGCGTTATCAGCATCTGGATCAGTGCCAGCATGCAGGTTCAGGTCCAGGGTGCATCATGGGATCTCACCAGCCTTGGTTTAGTTGCACGGCACTAGGGTTGGCATGGCATATGATTTTGCTGAGCCCCAGCTCACCAATGAGAGTCAGAAAGAGTCTTCAGTCCTGGCTCAGTGGCAAGGCATCAGGGTGTCATGGAACCATCTGATGGACTCTTTCTGTTTGTAACAGTGGGGGGATGGAAGGATTCAGAGTTAGATGATTGGGGGGCCATTCTGGAGTGTGCCATGGGAATCTAGCAGCAATGCATTTGCAGGGCCATTGAGTATCAGGCCCCTTTTGGAGGAGAATTGGATGTCCTGGTTTGGGAGAATGAGAAGGCCTTTGCAGGACACCTTTGTGCAGGCCACACTCTTACCCTCATTTGGGGGCTTTTTTGGTGCCTGACTGATTGTGGAAGTTTTTAGGAAGAGTGCGTGGTCAAGCAAGGAATGGGAATGACTCATAGTCATATATAGATGATAGCTAAGCAAGGGATAGGCTTGTGAAGTAGTAACAGGTTCCTGGGTGTGCATCCCCACAAGGGATGTACCTCAATGGCTTTTGGGCCTGGAGGGTTCACAGAAGATGCCATATGAAGTCATTAGACTGGAGCTGACACAGGCATGTGAGGAGCAGGAAGCAACAGTAACAGGGTTTGGAGGAGGTAACAGTGAGAACTTCTCTCTGAGGTAGCTTTCAGCCTAAGGTAAAGAGAATACATCCTATTTCTTAAGAATGGGCTGAGGCTGGCACAGGGTCATGTTGTCACATACAAAAACAGTGTGGCACTATACCGCACTGCCAAAACAGCGACTAAACAAAAAAACAGTAAAATACTTGTTTTCTGTGGGGGCACAGCCCCCTACACCCCCTAATATGGGAGGGCTGTGCCCCCTGAATCTCCCCATTAAAATAACCTCCTCAGGGGGGCAACTCAGGGACAGGGTGAAACTCAAACACACAAAAGACAAGAAAAAAAAATAATAATCTGGGTCCAGGAATAGAACCCCAGTCCACAGCTGCTCCATTGTCCTCCAGCACTGATTGCTTTACTCCCTGAGCCACAACGGCTCCCCAGTAGACCCCCTTCCAGTACAGATCTTACCCTCTGCAGCAGAGCTTTATAGAAGACAGCTACAGGGTCACTTCTAGTGCTCCACACTATTTGTGTTATATGGCATTGTTTATCCTGTACTGTTCTTCCACATGCTGTTACTGTTGTGCAGTTTTGCCCTGCAGCATTCTATATACAACATATTGACCTGGTACCACTGAGGCTTGTCTGGGGGTAAAACCAGAGCTAAGCACAATATGGTATCTATTCGACTGTCTGTATGGGGTGACAGTAGCTTCATTAGTGGTATAAGGCATTCATAGGAACACCAAAGTAACAGAAAGGGACAATAGTGTCTTGTGAAAGAAAAGTCATTGTGCTGTTGTTTCTACAGCAATCAAATGAAATAGAGTCCAAATATAAATGAATGGTGATGTGGGGTACTGACCCAAACTATGTTTAGAAATGAATTAAGAGCTGCATGAATCTAAATACCTTTAAACCCTTATCTCCCAAGTAAAGGGACCACTCATGAACTATTTATCTGGTGTAAAGAGTGATTATTTGTTTCATCATGGCTGTTTCTGACAGCTGAAGTATACCAGCTGTGTACGCTAACAGTGTTTGCAAAGGGACTCCCAGTGAGCCATGCCATCTACCTACCCCAAGACACTGGAGTTGCCCTGGACTATGCCCACCCCATCTCTCCACCTGAGGCAGTGAGACACACAGCAGGAAAAACTGAATAGGGGTTGCAAAGTGGGGACTCATCCAGGATTTGAAGTTTGTTTAAAGTCTGCATAAATTAAATGGGATTACAAACATATGAACATACGAAAATAGCCAGCAGAAGAAGACTCCTTGGTTTACTGAGTCTGCCCAAAATATGATGCAGGGTCCTGGTCTTACAACATGCAACAATTACCCTGCCCCTCCCTTCCTCCTCCCATACCCCCTCCCTCTCCCCTTTCCTGGTCCCAAGGGGCCCCTTTGTGTTTGTCCCAGGCTCTCTTGAATGTTCCCACTGTCTTTGCAGCTGCAACCTCTTCAGGCAGCTTGACTCCATGTTGACACCACCCTCTCTGTAAACAAATGCTTCCTGAGATCTCTTCTGAATTTTCCCCCTTCAATTTTAGACTGTGACCCCTAGCGGTGGTTTTGTCGCTTCTTTTAAAGAGACCCTCCCTCTACACTCTGTTAATTCCCTTCATGTACTTGCAGGTCTGTATCATATCACCCCTCTGCCTCCTCTCTTTCAGGGAGTACATCCTTAGGGCTCCCAGCCTCTCTTCATATGTCCTGTTTTGTTGTCCCTTGATCATTCTAGCTGCTCTCCTCTGGACCCCCTCCAGCATGTTAATGTCTTTCTTAAGGTATGGATGCCAGTACCTCACCCTATATTCTAAATGCAGTCTCACCAATGACCTGTACAATGGTAGAATAACCTCACGCTGCCTACTACTGAATCCCCTTGCAATACACCCTAGCATCCTATTCTCCTTCACCACAGCCTTCTTGCATTGAGAGGAATGTTTCAGGTCACTAGTAATTACCACCCCCAAATCCTTTTCCTCCTTGGAAGCAGCTACCTGAACCTTTCCTGTGTAGTACTCTGTCCTTGGGTCCTTGGCCCCCATGTGCATCACTTTGCACTTTTTGGCATTGAAGCCAAGCTATTAGATTCCTGACCATCTCTCCAGTTTGGCTTGGTCCTCCCTTAGGTCCTGTATCCCTTCCTGGGTGTCCACTCTCACACACAGTTTGGTGTCATCTGCAAACAGGCACATTTTGCCCTGGATGCCTTCCCCAATGTTTCCTATGAAGACATTGTACTTGTACAACACTGGCCCCAACACTGAAACTTGTGGGACCCCACTGGTGACCTCCTTGGTGCTTGAGAACTAACCTCCTAATGCTACTGTCTGTGTTCTGTCGCTCAACCAATTCTCAACCCATCTCACTATCTTCTCCCCCACACCTAGGTCCCTCAGTTTCATTATCAATCTTCTGTGTGGCATAGAATTGAAGGCCTTTCTAAAGTCCAGGTATATTATGTTCACTGCCTGGCCTTTTTCCACCACCCTAGTGACCCAGTGGAAGAACTCAATCAGGTTTGTTTGACATGATCTGCCTGCCACAAACCCTTGCTGTCTATTGTCCTGCAGACCATTCTCCTCCATGAACCTCACCATCCCTTCCTTTAGTATGGTATGGTCTCCATGAGTTTGCATACTATCAAGGTCAAGCTGACTGGCCTGTAGTTGCCTGGGTCATCTTTGGGTCCGCTCTTGTGGAGTGGCACCACATGCATTGTTCTCCATTCTAATGGTACTACTCCCATCTCCAAAGTTGTTTTAAAGAGGAGAGTCAGTGGCCTTGCCAGCTCCTCCACTAACTCCTTCAGCACCTTGGGGTGTAATGCATCCGGCCCCAGGAATTTGTCCACCCTCAGTGCCATCAGCCCCTCTCTCACCCTTTCAATCTTGATGACCCCTATTGCATTCCCCCTTGTTTTCTCCCTCCCATTCCCTGCACGTGGTACTGGTCCCTCCTTTTTCTTCATGAAGACAGAGCAGAAGTATTCATTTAATACCTCTGCTTTGCTTCCATCTTCCTCTACCCAGTTATTCCCCTTCCTCAGCCTAACAATGCCCTCCTTCTTGTCCCTCCTTTTGTTTATGTAGTGAAAAAATGCCTTTTCCCCTTTCTTCATTCCTTCTATTTGGAGCTCCTTCTGTGCCTTTGCCTGGTGCACTTCCCTTCTTACCATCTTAGCTAGCCTTTGGTTTTCTTCCTCATCCTCATCCCTTGCTGTTCTTTGAAATTTCTTCTAGGCTGCCCTCTTTTCCCTTACTATTCTGGCCACCTCTCTGTTGAACTAGCTTGGTGGTCTAGCTCCTGATTTCTTGCTCTTCCATTTGATGTAGCTGTTTGTGGCCTTCGGAATAGCCCCCCAATGGTATCCCAAATTCTGTCCAACCCCATTTGCTCCTCTATGCTCCACAGGTCTTTCCTAATCAGTTCCCTTATCTTTTTTAAAATTCATTCTCCTGAAATCTAAAGCTCTGGTCTTGTTGGGGATGTCCTCCCTACCCAAGCTTAAACTGAACCACACTGTGCTGTGGTCACTTCCACACAGGGGTTCCCAAATATCTGATCTCCTGTGCGTGCTCCCCATTCGTGAGCACTAAAATCCAGGATTGCAACCTCCCTGGTAGGACCAGTTACATACTACATCATGAAGCCATCCTGGATTACATTTAGGATTTCATGACTTCTGGTGAAGGATGTGGTGGGGTGGCCCAGTCCACTTAGGTAGGTTGAAATCCCCCAACGCTACCACCTCCCCCTTTGATGCATTCCTCAACTGTGAGCACAGCTCCCTGTCCTTGTCCTCAGCCTGGTTGGCTGGTCTGTATACAACCCCTATCTTGATCTTTCTTCCTCTGCTGTTCTGTAGCTGGAACCATATTGTTTCAGTGGTCCACTTTTCCTTTTCTTCCTCTTTCATGCAAATTATTCCTTTCCTGATGTATGCTGCTACCTCCCCTCCCTTGTCCATCTCCCTGTCCCTTCTGTACAGTTTGTAGCCTGGGACTGAGAGATCCCAGTCATGGTGCACTGTGCCCCAGGTCTCTGACTCCTACTATATCCACCTTACCTTCTGCCAAGAGGGCATGTATTTCTGCCATCTTGTTTCTGAGACTGCTGGCATTCAGTGACATCACCATCCACTTTGTTCCTGCATTACCCTTTTCTTTTGTTTAACAAGATTGCCCTGGCCTGCCTCCCTACCCCCTCCCTCTCTCTTCCCTGGCTGGTCCCTTCTGATCTTCTTTCCCTTCCTTTTTGCTATCCATGCCTTTGTGGGGGGAGGTCCTGTGGCCTCCCTGTTTTGATTTGTGTGGGATTTTAGGCATTATTTCAAGTAGTGTCAGCTGGAGGAGAAAAATGGCACCCATAAGGACAGGAACAGCACCCAGAATGTATGTGTCAAAGTATATGTTGGATGGGAAGATTCTGTGTTGTGTAACTAGCAGTAGAGGTCATGGGCCTGGAAACTGATGGTGCAGATGAAATTGGGATGCCGTATGGTGGGACATGCATGTGTAAAGTGATATGTGACAATTATATAATGTGAACATTTGCATAGAACCAGTTGGGATGCAGCTTGAAACTAAAAGGGCTCCTACTGGATTATGAAGTGGCAGCAAAGAACATGTAGCTGTAGGCAGAAAAACATGTATTTAGGCCTGCAATGCTCACTTGGTCCATGGTGTGGTGATTGCACTCAGTTGGTTGGGAGCTGAGTCAATGGAGTCAGCTCAGTTCCCTGTCTGCTATAAAATAAGGGAAAGCTGTGGTTAAGTGTTGGTCCATTCACATTTCAACAGGGGTATACGCTACCAAGTAAGCAAAGCAAAACTAACAGAATGGTGGCTAAAGGACAACCTAAATTTTGATTACTTGTCATGATGAGCAGAGAAAGAGGACTGATGGTGAAAATATTAGAAAGAGCTTTGGCTGAGTTGGTGAAGTGAGCCAGTGCTGGGGTTGCAGACTGTGCAGCTGAGCCCCAAAATGCCATGTGTGCCACAAGAGAAGTGGAGTCAGTGATATCATTCAAGCCTGCAAATCAAGCAAGGATGACATTTTCCTTGAGTGCCAGGTCCACACCCACAGTCGATCACGTATACCAGTACACAGGGTGTATCGGATGGTGGAAATACTGAAATATTGGGAAATAGCAGAGAGGAACAGAGATCAAGAAATGACTCAGTCTCTGGTCAGTGACAACACTGAGCACATGGTGTACCCCTCTAGTGGGGTCTGAGAAATATTCCAGTAAAACAAATATCAAGGCAGAAACATGCTCTTCATTCATTAAATGTTTGGGTACCATGGAGTCTTTATTCCTTCTGTATACTGTATGTCACTTTTGTGTTGAGACAGTCTGAATAGTCTGACATGTGCTGATCTTGATGTTTTGCCAATGCATTTTCCATCACATAGGCAAATCAAAACAATAAATGATGAGATCCATGCCACATGACATGAAATCTGTTACCATGATTGCAACTGAAAGTGCATATTGGGCTCTGTGCACGACATGTGCACAGAGCCTACACTCCATGTATCTGCAGTACAAAGGTAGCCCTAAGAGACTCAGCCAGGCACTGGTGGTCCCACACACCCTGCAACATTCACGGAAGGGACATGCCCCCTTCTGCATAGGTTACTCTCTCTGTCTGCGCAGCTACATTTGTGGATGGACCGGTGAGGTGGCCATGGGGAATCTCTACACTCCTTGTCATTCAGTAGGGTGCAGAGTTCTAGGAAAGGGAGGCATAGGCTGCCTGAGCAGGAACCCAGCTATAGCTACTGCATGTCCCCCAGATACTGCATCTGCCAGTCACTGCAGGACAGCTGACCTATGCCATGCTGCCCCAGCCCTCCAGTTAGACAGAGAGGGCAGGGGGCAGCCATTGGGGCACTCACCAGATAAAACTATACTTTCAGGATGTAGTGTCACACAATGCCCTGCTCCATGTGGAGCAATGGATCCACTCTGCCCCAAGTATGGAAATCAGATAGGCCACCCACCTGAGTCCACCAGTCCACCCCCATGCACCAACACACTGGTGGAGTGTGCTGCAGACCAGCAACCTAGATAGGATTGAGAACTTCCATGTCCTATAATATAAAATAAGCTAATCAAAGGAGGACCAGATTTCATGGGATTAACCAGTAAACTAGAAAGGAAAAGGCTGGATCTTTCAAACTCATCCATGCAGAATCCATTATGAAGTAAACATATTATATAGCATACCAGTGTTTCATAATACAAAGATAACTAGCATATCAATGTTTTGTAATACAAAGATAACTTTATCAGCATGAAGGCAACAAGGTAGCCATTAGGGTACTTGCCTGATAAAATTATACTTTCAGGATGTAATGTTCCACAGTCCCCTGCTCCATGTGGAGCAGAGGATCCACTCTGCCCCCAGTATGAGTATGAGTATTGGATGCTCCCCTATGTCCACTGATCTACCCCTGGTGCACCAAAGTGCTGGGGGGTGGGCTGTGGACAGGGAGCCTGTGGTGGCCAGCAGTAGTAAATATGATGCCTTGTGCACCTGTCCACTGATGCAGACATGTGCAGGCTGGGTATATGCCTATCATGCGTACATAGCCAGCATCAGTGCATAGGCACCATTGAGCACAATTTTATTTATTGTGGCAGAAGAAAAACACAGATAAGTGTGTAAAGTTTTTTTTATGTATGAACTGGATTAAATCATGCAATACCATTACTCACAGTCTATTGAATATAAGAGATATATTGGGCTGGATATTCAAAAGGGTTGCGCAATGCGCAATAGGGTTGCGCCAGCGCAAGTCAAAAAATTCGCCATTCTGTGATATTCAGCAGGAGGCAGTTGCACCACTGAAAACATGCTGAGCAACAGCGCAATGATAATGAAGGCATGCGCAACTGAAGGGGGTGGAACCATGCATAAAGTGCACAGTGCGATGTTCAAAGACTTGCGCAATGCGCAACAGTGGAGCAGGCAGAAGTTGCGTCATAGCGGAAATGAGCCAAAATAAAAAGGAGCAAGGAAGAGGCGCAAGAACGCTACAGGGAAGCCACATGTGTCAGAGACAGGCACAGAGGAATAGGGAGAAAGAGGGCAGGCCAGGGAAACCACAACACAGAAGAGGGGCAAGGGAAGGTGTGTGGGGCCACAGAGAGCAGATGCCAGTAGGTGTACCCGGTGCAGGGGAGGTAGCAGTCAGGACAGCGGGGGGAACAAAGCAACATCAGCTGGGGGGGAACACAAGCCAGGGACATGGACAGTGCCTCCTTCCACATGGATGCCATAATGAGGGGGGAGAGAAGGCATGCTGCAGGGGGACATGGCCATGGAAGGGCCCATCAGCAGTATACCCCAACAGGCAGTACCGAGCCCGCACCAGCTTTGAGCTGTACACAGATGTTGAGCTTGTAGGCCAGTACCAGCTGAACAGGGCAATACTGAGGCAGCTCTGTGAGCTGTGCAGTGATGTGATGCAGGCACCCACACGACGGAGTCATGCTCTGTCAGTGGAGAGAAAGGTAACAGCCTGCATGTGCTTGCTCACCACGGGTACCGTCCAGAGACCAACAGGGGATACCACAGGCATAACACAGTCGGCCACATCACGCATCCTCACCCAATTCCTCAGCGCACTGCTGCCACATGCTGTGGAGTACATCCATTTCCCCAGCAGCACAGCGGAGCACACAGCAAACATACAGGAGTTCCACAGGGTAGCACGTATGCCTGGTGTGCTAGGGGCGATAGACTGCACCCATGTGGCCATTCGCACACCACCTGGCCCCGATGGGACCACCTACATGAATTTTAAGGGATATGCCAATGTCAACTGCCAGGTGGTGTGTAATGCCAGTGGGCACATCATCAATGTCTGTGCCACGCACCCTGGGGGAGCACATGATTCCTTCATCTGGTACCAGTCGGCACTGTGCCATCGATTCGAGAGTGGGGGACATCCCCACAGGTCATCTAGTGAGTGAGTATGTATGTAGTACTGACAAATCGTGGGCAGGGGGGGGAGCCAGAGGTGCCATGGGTGTGGCCACAGGGTTTGGGGCAGTCTGAGCCTGAACAAGACACTAACCTCCACTTTCTCCACACAGGTGACAGTGGATACCCACTCCGTCCCTGGCTGCTCACACCCTACCGGCGGCCCACGACCCCATCGCAGCAACGCGTCAATGAGGCACATGCCACCACATGCAACATCATGGAGCGGGTGTTTGGGGTGCTGAAGGCGCGTTTCCATTGCCTGGACACCTCTGGCGGTGCCCTACAGTATAGCCCCTCAAAGGCCTGTGGGATATTCCTGGCCTGTTGTATCCTGCACAACATGGCCAAAGACTGTGGGATAGCCATACAGGTCAAAGAGAGGGACAGCGATGGGGACGATGGTGACGCCGGTGATGATGGGGATGGGCAGCCCCCCCCCCTTGGCTGACAGGACCCCTGACTGATCCGGCTGGCACAGCTGCACTGGGACACCATCACAGAGGAGCACTTCAGCCAACACAGGTAAGTCATGGGGCCATGTGCAACCACCAGTGGCTAGGGCACAACCCAAATACACACATGGAAACACACCAGGGGTGCATGCTGGCAAGGGATGTGGCAGGGCACAGAAGCACACACATACAACCAGGGAGGGGTGAACAGTAACATGCCACATGGACGGACACACACACACAATAGGCACAAAGTGCACAGGGGTCAGGTGCAAATAGAGCCGGAACACAAACACTAGCAACACACATGTCCATAGGCCACCATGTCCACTGACTGTCTATGTGCATGTGTCAGATGCTGGGCACCATTGCACTTTGGTGTACAGTGCAATGCAGGCATCATCATGCACATGTACCTGTGGACAGCAGTTGGGAGGGTGTGCAGGTGGACTGTGTGTCTGTGTGTAGGGCCGGGCACCCACCGATGCACTGCCCACCGAAACACACAATGCAAACAGGGCAGCACCAGACAGTGCCCGTGCTGGGAGACAGGTCAGTCTTGTGGCACAATGTCATGTCCGCCTTGGATGCGTGGGTAGCCCCACCGAGACCCAGCAGCACTGGCAGGCTGAACACGGGCCTCATGGGGTGGCACTGATGGTCCACCAGGGGTTCCACTGCACGAATGCAACCATGCCTGCAGAGGGGTCTGTAGCACACTGAACATACCTGCACCAGGAGTGCTCGGGATGCCCACAGCTGAACCCAGCGTCGACAGGGTGGGTGTCACATGACGCCGGGAATGGGGAGTGGATAGCGAACTGTGCAGTGTGAGCGACACATGGGCACCTGGCTGTGTGCCCATTGTGGCCATGACAGTGACCAATGCCTGTGTTTGCCTGTCAATGGCAGTGGTCACATCCTCCTGCAACTGGACAATCTGTGACAGGATCCTATCGGTGTCCCTGCTGTGTCGCTCCAAGACCCACTCCAGAGCCACACACAGTGCTTCCATGGACATTGCAAGCTGCATCTGCTGCTGTACTGATGCCTGCAGTAGGTGGGTGTGCTCGTCAAAGAGGTCGTCTGCCACCTCGGCATCCTGTCCCTCAGGGTATGGAAGGGCCTGATGTTCAGCACCCCTTGAGGGTGGGCGCTGCTCACCAGGACCAGGTATGGGCAAGTCCACAGGTGGTGCACAGACGCCACCGCTGAACCCTGAACCCTCAGTCCCAGTGGACGACTGCTGCTGCTGCCCCTCCGCCTGCTGTGCCCAAGGGATCGGTTGTTCCACCGCTGTGGCCGCAACAGTGGCACTGTCCTGACCAGCCACCAGTGCTGCCCCACTGGTGCTGACAGGCACAGCCTGGGACTGTGCTGACACGCTGGCACACACGTCAGAACCAGCCAGGTCCATGGGCATGAGCTGGCCTGCTGTGTGTCCATTCCGTGACACACACATGTCACTGCCCATAACGGCTGTGTCATCATCATTGGTGCAGGTCTGTGCCACAGCCAGCATGCTGGCATCCTTGGATGCCAGCCCGCTGAGACACAGGAAGGGCCTCCCCCACACCTGTCTCAACGACATCAGTGTTGACAGCCAGGCGGACCCAATGTTTCAATGCTCGCCGGCTACCTGTGGAGGTGGATGGTCCCTCCTCCAACTCCAGATGACTGTCCACAATGGACAGGCCCTCCACCGCTGACCCCTGCAGATGCACAGGATCTGTAACAGAAAGTAAGGTCACATTAGTGCATGTGATCTACCCCCCTGACAGACCATGACGTACCATGCAGTGATGGGCTACCACCTGTCTGGAAGCCACCTCCTGGAATACCCTCAATGGCACTGTGCTGCATGCTTGCAGCAAGTCTGTCCTCTGCCAGTGTCAGCTGCACCACCTCCAGCTGGCCCCCGCCTGTTGCAGCACATGCCACCCTGATGGCAGCCACCTTCTCCTTCACCCTCCTCCTGTCGGTACCCATCTTCTTCTTACACTCCTGCATAAAGTGCTGGTGGCTGCCGTGCAGGTTGACAGCATGTGCCACCCCCTCCCATGCAGCAGCATGGGCCTGAAGGGTGCCCCACCGTCCACTGAGCAGTGGCTCCTGATCGATGTAGGCCTCGAAGAGTGCCTCTGTCTCAGCCTTAGTGAAATTGGGCCTCCTCTTCCGCCCACCATCGTTGTCCTCCTCACCCAGTCCTCACTCGGTCATTATTCAGCCTGTATGGATGACAGTGGTTACCTGTGACTGTGCAGTACAAAGCAAGTCCCTGATACCACAGTCCAGAACACCACACAGCATGCAACTTACCAATAAACTGCAGTAACCGAATATGGCCACTGCAGAACAGTGTCGCATTTTTATAGCGCAATCCATGCAAATTAGGTGAGGAGCAACTTTAATGAGATGCAAATCACACTGCTGTGCCATTGCATGGCTGAGCAGATGATTTGCATATGAAGGCTGAATATCGCGCTTTTGCGCTTTGTGCAATTGTGTTGAACGCGCTGAGCCAATGGCGCAGTTCTGTGGCATGCGTAGTACACTGCAGTGACATGCCCAGGTAGCTTACGCAGGCGTCTGCCACGCTGATGACGTGCTGTGCATGGTAGGCAATTCAGGGCACAGCCACCATTGTGCCAGTGGTGCTATGGCGTGGGTCACTACATGGCGCTGTGGCACAACTGCGCAATAGTTTGCAGTGGCGATAGCACACAGGCAACCAATCACGCTAGACACATAGATGTCCGATGGTGCTGTGCGTGGCCTTGCGCCAGAGACCCATGACCCTGTGCCCGACCTTTGCCACCTTGGCGCTATACATCCGGCATGGCTGCACCTCTATCGTGCTGTTCGGTGACAGACGATGGAGGAATGTGGCGCTGTACCGCGCAACGCCGGCGTGGTGCCGTTTGCAGAGCACCATTTGCCTATTATAGCGGTAGAGATGGCGCGCAGGAAGCCCCTCAATGGAGTGCCCTTGAGCTGGCCAACCTTGTGGCCATTGTGAAGCCACACTATGGCCCACTCTTTAGCGAGGAGGCACTGGACAGGGCCAGGACCCAGGTTTGGCAAGAGGTGGACACTAACCTGGAGGCAGCCACTGGCCGCAGGAGAACAGCTGAACAGTGCAGGCACTGGTATGGGGACCTTAGAAGGAGGGTGCCGGAGCAACTTGCCCATCTGCAGTCGCGTGCCAGGAGGGGCATGGTGCCTTGTCCAGGTGGGTGATATGTCTACACACTTGTAACCTCCATATGGGTAACACTGTCTTATGTGTCCAGCACATGGGGGGGATAGTCTAGAGTTGGCTGTGGCGGTGTTTACAGGGTATGGGATGGGTAGGTCTGGCTGGGTGGGTGGGCACACACATTGGGGCAGGGGGACTTTACTTTGGGTTTGTACTGATGTGTTTCTCTCCTATTATCTCCCACAGGCATGGCTGAGCGAAGGCGGATGGTGGAGCGGCAGCAGAGGGAGCAGGACGCTGCACAGGGGCATGTCAGGGACCAACCCCAATGCCAACAACGTCCCGATGAGGGTGAGTGCCATGACACCATGATTGCTATTGCATGCTGTGTGACAGGGTGGGAAGCAGGCATGGCCACCATCCATGGACACCATTGCCATGCACGCGGCATATGACAGTCAGCACTGTCCAGTGGCACTGCATGTCTGGGAGTGCGTCAATGGTGGTCCATGCGTGCACTGGGCACATGGCTGTGGCACTGCCTGCACACCACATAGCCACGTTACTGTATGAACTTGGTTGTGCTGTGCTGGACATGGGCGGTGGGTTTGTGCAGTGGTACACATGGCTGTTGCTGCCTGGTTGGGCATGTCTTGTGGTCACGGTCACTGTGGGGGGGCCCACACCATCACAGGAGCGTGGCACATGGCTGTATGCCATGCATAATGGGTGGGCTGCAGGGGGATGGACAGTCACACCTATTGACTCTGATCCCTCATCCTAGGTGTGCGGATACTCTTGCGGATCCAGCAGGCTGTCCAGGAGATGCTGCAGGTGGCGCAAGAGTCCCTCTCCATATTGAGGGACTTACAGCAGCATGGGGTCAGGAGGAGGAGGAGGCAGCCTGGGCAACAGCCCCAGGCAGAGGAGGGTCAGGCTGGACACTGACATCTGCACGACCTGCCTGTAACTACCCCCACTTTGATCAGCCCTCACACCCCACCTACCCTCTCTCATTTGTTCACCCCTGCCCCTTACCCACCCCACCTTGTTCCTGCCCCCCCCATGTTTGTACATAGTTGTATATAGTTATTTTTGATGTTTTTGAATACATATATTTTGATATGAATGCTGTGGTGGTCTCTGATTTGCAGCTGGCTATAGGTGCTCAGCTGCGGTGGTGTGCATGGCATCTGGGGTGGTTCAGTCATGGGTATGTGTGTGTGTGCGTGGGGAAGTGTCTCTGGTGTGGGAGTGGCTATCAGTCAGTGTCTGTGGTGTGTGTGTTGTTCCCTGTGCATTGCATTACTGTGTGCAGTGGTCCATGGTGCATGCTCTGTGTCCATTGTGCCCCTGTCATCCCATCCTTGGCCTGTGCAGCTGACACCCTTGCATGTCTGTGGCCTGTGAGGTCTGCTGCCTTGTCAGTGGTGGCTGTCCCTGCAGGTCATCCACTGTGACCATCACAATGCTGGGTTGCCTCCTGTCACTGGTGTGGTGCATGTTTGCCTTGGGTGACACTGTGGCCTCCGCAGTTGCTGTCCCACCTCCATGCTATGGCTTGTGTGTGTTGCAGGGGCTGTGCACCACTGTCTGTGACTTGTGCTCCAGGCATATGCTGGTGGCATACAGGACCACAGTTCATGCACAGGGTGGGTGTCATCCCTGTGCCATGGAGGACTGCAGGCTGTGTGTTCACAGTTTTCATGGGCCCACACTGGGGGCTTGGTTGCCACACTACAACGTCCCTGTGTTAGTGTCCCCGTGGGTATGGGTGTGTGTTTGCCCCTGCACTGTGTTGCATCTGGTGTGCTGCATGCTTCCATGCACCACTGTGGGTGTCTGTGCTGGCTGCTGTGGCTCGTGGTGGGTCGGGATGTGACACTTGTCTACTGTGCAGGGTGCTGTCTCAATGGTGGTGGTGGTGTCAGGGGCACGCCCTTTCCCGTGTGGGGTACCTCTTGTGCCGACACATGGTCAGTCTCTCAGCTGTGCCTCAGGGGGATTGTGCGTGTTGGCACTGTGTCTGCCATTGTTACATTGCCGTGTGCTGCCACCCACTGCTGGGTGCTCATGG
This sequence comes from Neoceratodus forsteri, assembly GCA_016271365.2. Classification (NCBI taxonomy): domain Eukaryota; kingdom Metazoa; phylum Chordata; order Ceratodontiformes; family Ceratodontidae; genus Neoceratodus; species Neoceratodus forsteri. Next base: position 1,076,970,713 of record CM028129.1, on the reverse strand, counting down.
TGGGTCTGGCTTGTATGGTTCTGTGGTACATGAGGTTGCAGTGTGCAAGTAGGGGTGGTGGTATGCATGGGGTTTCCTGCAGTGGTGGTCACTGCTCATGGGGGGTGTCTTGGGGTCACAGTGCAGGGTGTGCTGTGCACTGGGGGGGCTGGTGTGGCATGGGGTGGTCCGCCCTCCTTGTGTGGCAGTCTCAGCTTGCCAGTGGGTGTGTTGGGGCACCATGGCCCAGCTGTGCTTTGTTTGCTTGCCCCATAGGCCGGTGGATATTCCAGCCCTCCCCCAGTTGTGCTGTGCTTAGGGTGTGGGGGCGCATTGCCAGTTCTGCTGTGTGTTCCTGTGCCCATCTGTGGCATGGGTGGTGGGCCCCTACCTACCTCCCTGGTTGTGCAGTTATATTGCTCTGCTGCTGGGGGGCTCCCTGCTTGCGCTATGGCACCTCTGGGCTGCTCAGCTGGGCAGCCCTTGTTGTGCCATAGCACATCATGTCTGCTCAGCTTCCCCTTCCTAGTTGCGCTATGGTGCAGGTTGTGCGATATTCAGACGTTGGCTGTTGGTGCAATTTGGCTTGCTCCTTTTTTGAATATCGCGTCTATTGCGCATGGGCGCAATGGACTTGTGCTTGCTCCTGCTATTGCTCACTTTTTGGGCGCAGTTTGAATATCCAGCCCATTGTGTTTAATCCAGTGGGAAAACATTTGTGAGTGAAATGAATAGAAGATAAGTCATATAAAAAATTATTGACTGAAAACAGGTTATCAATATTTATTAGGGAACAGGTCTAGCCACATTTAAGATTATGAAAAATCAAATATGTACAGATTTTTTTTTCAAATATTGAAAGCGGTAGCACCCTGATAAAGTTATCTTTGTATTATGAAACTCTGGTATGCTATATGATATTTTGACTTCATAATGAATTCCATATGGGTGAGTGAGATGCACCCAGTTTTCTCCTTTCTACGTTATTGGTTATTCCCATAGAACCTGCTCCACCCTTGATTAGCTAACTGTGCATTACATTATTGGACATGGAGGTTCTCAATTCTGTCTAGTTTTTACAGCATTCAAATGAAACATGACCCCAGTAGAAATAAACTGTGAATCTTTTTGTGACCCTTAATGCTGTTTACATTCTGAGTCAAAGGATTCCGATAGGTCCCCTACACATAATAGAGCAGAACAGTATTATATCACAGGTAATTCTAGGTTGAAATCTAGTTCTTCCTTTCATTCTCTTGGTACTAGAGACATCAGATTGTGAGTCTGATGAGTAATCCATTATAGAAGAGGTAACTGAGATCCAAATTCCTGCCCTCCTGCTCAGAGCCTCCCCACTGTTTGCATTTACTCTATGCACTATATCTATTTTTAGTGGGGATGGGTGCTGGCTTCTAATATTGGACATTTATTTTTTTCTGGGAACAACTTCTTCTTTGTTTGGTGACCTCCATCAGAATTGTTTCAGAAGGTGGCGGGGCATATGACCTCCCTTGTTCTCTGTTCTTTGACTGTCAGAATCCTGGATATTTGAAGGGGTATTTGTGTCCACAAGAGGATGTTCCTCATTCACCACTGTAGGAGGCTCTCACTATTCCTCCAGTGAGAGTTCATTCTGCTTAGTAGGAGAAGGCTTGGGAATAACCTTTTCAGGTCATTGCAGTTCTGGAGAACATGAGGCAGAGAGCCTACACCATGATGTAGGGAATGTGAAGTGGTTTCTATGCTCTGGAGGTTGGAGTTTCCTTCGGTTCTTGTTCCTTTGCTTGGATTTTAGTGATTATCTGCTTTTGATCCTGTGCAACTCGATCTAGGCATATATGGGCTGCCCAGGGACATTGCCTATGCAAGTGCCCTATTTCATCACACAGGTTGCACATAAAAGGGTTAGGACACTGTAAACATTCATGTCCAGAATCTAGACCCAGACTGCACTGTGCTTTGTCACAGATCCAGCCTAGATGGGTCCTTGATCCACATTTGTGGCACATTCTTGGCTGCCCAGGATAGAAACAGAGCCATCAATCTCATTCGATATAGAAACTACCTGGTAGACATACCTCTCAACTGTCACATATTATGAGGTACATCACTCATTTTATCCCTCAGAAACCCTCTGCCCCACATTGAGAAGGTGACATTCCACACTGATCACTGAGACTTTTAAGAAGAAATGCATAATAATATAAGATACTAGGTTATCAGCAAACATTATAAATATTAGTGCACTTACTTCCACAGTATTCTGAGCTTGCAATGTCATGTTTAATGATGTGTCACACATTTTGTCTAGTTGCCACACATCTTGTCACACATTTGGGTGGTAAAAGGTTGAGAGGTATGCTGGTAGATGGCATATTCCATTTTTTGTTTGCTTTAGCTACACCTTCTCTTTTCCACTGACCTGTTCACCCAGCCCACATCCAAAATTGATGTAGGACACCCGGGTACCTCACATCTCTGTCTAAGCCAGTACAATACATAAGAGATACAGTATTTACCCCTTTACTTCAGAATAATAAAGTAACGGTTTTCACAGTGAGCTTTGTCAAAGGGATAGGAAAATACTGTGCACACAACGGGGTGTGTTTAACAGCCTCAAATTTTTCCCAGAAATGCCCTAAAGCCTAGACTTGTTTAAAATCATTGTCATACACTGATTTCCCACCCATATGTATCAATGCATACAAATCTTCAGCTACAGACTTCATTAAACATGTTAACAGTGGTCTGATTATAAACTACCTTTCAAGTGTTGTGTCTATCTCACCTTTATACTTCAGGCGGATTGCCTTTCTCCTTTGTGCTGGTACTCCTATAGTGGTAAATAAATCAATAATTCAAAAACTTCTGTGGACTTGTTCTTGCTGCTGTTTATTTTCACTTTCCTCCTCATTTTGGGGCTCTGCATTATCATTTTCCTTGCAGTATTAGGTACACAGTTCTCAGGGACAGTGTCCCGTGATGTGCCTTCCTCTGCTGAATCTGCATTATCAAAAACATTCTGTGTTATTTCTTTTAACACTGCTTCCTTAACTGATTGAGAAGGATTAGTGTCTGCATTGGGCAGATTTGCTTATCTGTCCCAACCTCTAAATAAATTGTTTGCACTGTGGATGCTTGTTCAACTGCTGGCATTGAAATTGCAACAGTCTTCCTCAGGTCATCTGCTATTTGTTTAGGTACAGTGGAAATTGCAATCTATTTATGTTCCGTTCTGTATCTCTATCTTCCAGTAACTCAATTTCAGTGCCTACTACTTTTACTTGTTTTTTTGAGTCTCAAGTAATACTTTCTTCCACTATTTGCCTGACTAGAGACAGTAGAGGCAAACACAGGTTTTGCAGTATTCCTTACCTGTGTTCTGTCCTCTGCCATAATTTCAGCAGCCATCACAGCTCCTGGTGATATCCAACCCACCTATGTTTCTGTGGGTTTCCATGCTGTAGCACACAGAGCTGCCTCAAGGCTCCATTCCAGGTGTGGTTCAATGCTTTGTGTAGGGACCAGTCTGCCATGGGTTAACCTGTGCTGTGCACTGATATTCAGCTGATCCTGACAGCTAGTTATCTTCGAAGATGCTGCTGTCACTCTACCTGCTGACAGTGCATCCACGTGAGATGGCTCAGATGTTAGTGCATGTTTTGTACTGTGTGGGGATGACTGTCAATGTTTTCCAGCTTATATTTTGCCTATTGTGTTTTTTTGAACTGGGGAATGGCTAGAACTGTGTCAGTCAGTGTTCTCATCTTCCTCAGCCAATAACTGTAGTCACAGCCTCCTTCAAAACTCTCTATGTGTGCTTGTTGGCCTCTGTCCTGATGCTGTGACATCTGCACTTTCAAATGTAGCCTAAGATGTGGTCAATGCTGCTTCATTTGCATCCTCTTTGAGGCTGTACTTTTTCTGTTACTTCAGGTAACTCCATCTCAATCTGCATATAGTACTTTTGTGTATTTGCTTGCCAAAAACAGGGCTGTTTGCATTAATGGAGTTAGAATTGGAGGGATCGGAACCTCACCCACCACCACCACCTGCATCCACCACATCCACCCTTCTTAGCTCTAGGCCAGACAGACAAAGGTTCCCCATACCAGAAGAGAAGGGGAAATTTTGTTGGAGGGTAAGGGAGTTATAATTCTATATTCATATATTCCTATCATAGCTTTCAAAACTATTGTATCTTCTTATTTTCTCTATCAAAAAGGTTTTCTTTCTCCTGTAAATACTGTACCTCTCATGGCATTTCCTTTGTATTTCCTGCTTCTATTTCTTCTTCCCCCTTTTTTCTCTTCGTACTCCTGTGCTTCTTCTTTCTTTCTCTTTATCTTCATTTTTTTCAAAGCTTGCCCTTTTTTTCTTATTCCTTACCTTTTTTCCTCTACATACTACCCATTACCCAGTCTACACCTTACTTGTGCCCTGTACATTTATGTAAAAAAATTGTGCACAACCTTTCCATAGTACCTTCTTTCTCTGTCTATCATTCTTCTGGGAATCTTTATCATACACATGTTGCAATGAAATGCTTACATTGTACATTATCTCTTCATGTGTTAGTAACTGTTGCTGTAAAACCAACTTATACCTGACTTACCAGATGTAATATTTACATATAGCAAATAGAACTTGTAGAGTTCCTTTGTGAATTATCTGCCATCTCTGTGGGTATATGGCTAAGATTAATTCCTGATATGATAGCGATGTGAAATACTGTGTCTGCCACCCAGTGGCTGTCTGACTCCAGAAGTCTTTTACATAACTACATTCCAAAAAAAGGTGTTCCTGCATCTCAAAAACCTGATTGCATTATTGTCTTGGGCAATATATTCATCTATTGGCTTGTGCTTACTGTTATTTTTGACATTTAACCTACCATGGATCGTTAGCCATACTAGATCCCGCACAAAAGCTGTTATCCTGGGATTGGTTAACTGGGATAAAACCTCTACCATGTTATTTACTGGACACCCAGGAAGAATCAACTCCTTCTCAGTTGCACAAATCCTTATTTCAACATACATCTGCTGTCTGGTATTTGTTAACATAGCATGATAAGGGACCTTCCACCTTATCATTTTCTCGATTATAGTTTTAGCATGATGAGAAATAACATTAATTCTGGTTAGTATTCTGCTTTTGCCCTGTATCCAGGCCGTAGTAACGACATTTACCCATTCCCTCACTACCTGTTGTCATGGTTTTGTGAGTTGCTTTAAGCCCTCAAAGAAATTCTGGTATAAATAAATGCTATGAAAGAAGGTCAGTGGATAAACCACCCTCAGGCCACCTTCCTTAATGGGCCTATATGTAGTATCTCACTTCACTGGATTCAGGCGATTGCCCCACAGTGCTCTAAAAAACACACTTAATAATCTGGTTTCCAATTGTGCCAGATGGGGAAAAATGTATAACATATATATCAAAAAATTGAAATAATTAAGTTCTTTATCAACATTATTCTTTTCCTTTTAGCTATTTGCTTGTGTATCCAGCCTATCATCTGTTGTTCAGCTTGTATCAATTTGTTTTCCCAGTTTAGCAGTGCCAGATCCCTTGGCTCAAATAAAATTCCCAAAATAACCATTGGTTCCACCACTAAGGGAATTGAGGCATACATTTTTCTAACTGGGAACTGTTGACCTAACTGCATACCATTACTTTTCTCTGTATTTATCCTTGATCCTGAAACCCTTGCAAAATTCTTACATTGTTCCATCATTTCAGTCTCATCAGTAGTACCCCGTACCACAATTACCATATCATCTGCATATACTAACGCCTTCACTGGAGGAGTCACTATTGCTAGAGATATACCCTGGATTTGGGGTGCTGTCATTTCTGATCTTTAAAACAGGCTCAATAAAGAATGCATAAATCAAGGGGCTTAATGGACAGCCCTGTCTCACACCTCTCCTCAACTGTACTCTCCCTCCTTTCCATCCATTTACCCTGGGTTGCACTATAGCTTTTGTATAAAACATTCTCAGCCACTCCACAAATTGTTTAGGGATCCCAAATGCTTCCAGTGCACAATACATGTACTCATGGGATACTGCATCAAATGCCTTCTGCTAGTCCAAACTTAACACAATATCTTCCTCTGAACCTTCTTGACCTCTCTGAAAAATTTCCTGGAGCATAATTAAATTATATTGTATACGCCTTCCTGGAACTGAGCAAGCTTGAGCTGTACTTATTTGCGTTACTGATACCTGTGCTAGTCTCTTTGCCAAAATTTTACTTAAGATTTTAAAGTCACAATTCAGTAAACTGATCAGCCTCCAATTCATAAGCTTCTGCTTTTCTCCCTTCTTATAAATAAATATGAGGCCTGCTACAGTCATGGACAAAGGCATTATATGTGACTTCAATGTCTCATTAAATAATTGAGTTAATTCTGGGAGTATGTCTTGCATCATTTTTTTGTAGAGCTCTGGTAAGCCCATCTACACCTGGGGCTGTGGTTTTGTTCAAAAACCCTATCATCTGTTTCACTTCTTCCTCCTCTATAGGTTGGAGTAATTGATCAGTCTGGGATTTATCTAAGGGTGGCACTTGTAATTTCTCCAGATATTCCGCATACACATGCGTATCTCGAGAAATTCCAAAGGTCTCCATTACATAGTTATTTACAATTCTCAGGATTTTTCCTTTTTCCTTTTGGATGCATCCTGTCTCATCGTCTAGTTGCCTTATTATTTTTTCTGTACCCTTTTTTGTGTGTTCTTAAGAGGTTCAAAAGTTTGATTTCTGCTTTCAGTTCCAAACCTCAGTTCTTGCTGAATTGTTTTTGCTCTATTGTATTGTACCTGAAACATTTCTTTTTTTTTGGAGGTGGGGGGATCTGTTTGCTATAGTCATGTTTTATTGTTTCAGTTCTGGATATTAAAGAATGTCATTGTTTACGTAATGCAAGATATTTCAAATACAAATTTATTGACTGTCTACTGGCTATTTTTTGAAAAAAAGGCCTTAAACTCATTTTTCAAGTCCTCTCACCACTCACTCATGGAGTCATATATACAAATCACTAATTTCCTTGCCACCCACTGGGTTTTCCATGCTTTATATATATCCTCATTTTCTAATAATGAAGCATTCAGTCTCCATGGACTTTTTCCAATAGTATTGGAATCTTTTCTTACTATATGTATGTCTATGACCCTATGGTCTGTACACTCCCAATCATGCATAAACACCTGTGCTATCTCTATCCTTTGTGAGATGAATAGAAAATCTGTTCTTGTTAAGAGGTTCTCCCATAGGATGAAAAAAAACCTGGGCATGTAGAGACCTATATGCATCCTTTAGCTGTGCTACACTGTGAATCTCTTTTAGAGTGTTAGTGTCACAGTATACTGTTTTCATCTGACCACCTCTATCATTTTGTTGCAAGCTACAATTAAAGTCTCCACCCCACACCACCAGTAAAGCTGTGCATAAATATGGCTGTACTTTCCTAAAGAGGTCAATCCTTTTTGTCTTTGTTTGTGGGGTGTAAGAATTTATAACTCTAAGTATCAACTCCTCTAACTGAATGTCTAAAATTAAAGTCCTCCCTGGATCCAGTTCTAGAAGTCTGGTGACTTTTAAGTTGGGATTCAGAAACAATATTCCTACACCATCACATAGTTCAAGTCCTTAGGACCAAAAGGATGCCCCCTTGGCCCATAACTGAGATGCGCTGGTTACTTCTGCCAGGGTTTTTAGTCTTGTATCCTGCAGACACACTATGTCCACCTTCTGTGTCTGTAATTCTGTAAGAACAGTCAACCTCTTTTTACTGCTCTTTATACTATTAACATTGATCGTTATTATTTTTAGGTTAGACAATCAGAAGGAAAGCAAGGAAACAGGAGACTCCTTTTAATTATTTAATGTTTGGATCTGGTTGTCCATTTCTTTTTAACTGTATCTCCTGGACCCTTATCTTCTTTTCCTGATGATGGATCCTTAGCTGATGAGAAGAAAGATGAAGAGTCTGATTCCTCATCTTCATCTTCCGTTCCCACAGGTGCAGGTTCCACTGATAATGCTCTGTATCTGTTTGTAGCTGTCCATTTTTTTCTCTGTTATTAGCTTTCTTTACCTTTAGGCTTTGTTTGTTTTTCCCGTTTTGCTCTTGGCCTTTTTTTGTATTGTACTTGTTGAAATACTGGTTCCACTACCACCTTCGGAGTGGGAGGAGGCATAGGTTCAGATCCTGTTTTGGTTTGCTCATTGGAATCTAGTATGATGGTATCCTCTACTATCTCCATTTCCCATTCTGGATCTCCTTCCACCCCTTCTGCCAGATTTTCTGTGCCTAGGCCTACTGTCTGAGTCTCTTCTTTTGCTGACGCCACACTGTCCTCCATTCTGGTCTGCACTCCCTTGTCCAGGTGTTTCCCCATCCCTGTGTCTTGTGGCTTTTCATTTTGTGCCTGTAGCTCCTTATTTGTACCTTCTTCTGTTGTTTTGCCTTCTCCTAACTTCTTCCTTTCTTTCTCTCTTAAAATCTCTTGCATATGTATTTCTGATGCTACTGAGCAACTTTTCTTTTGTGCCTGGGTGATCAGTGCATCAATGGTCGGGATATCTCCACTATGAGAGGCCCATGTACAACGTACATATGAATGTCCTTTTTCTTCACATAAGCTACAATGCAAAGGATGTGGGCACGCTGTTGCCAAATGTCCAGTATCAAGACAATGAGTACAATGCAGAGTATCACATGCATTACTGAGATGCATTTTGGATCCACATTTATGGCATGATTTTGCCTGGCCTGGATAGAACAAGGAACCTCTGTCCCTGCCTAGGGAAAAGCAATTTGGAAGATGTAGAATTACATTATTGGACATAAATAATTTACATTTTATTCTCCAGCCTCCCGTCCATATCTGCTCTGAGTCCATGATGGGGCCCAGGATATTCTAAGACCTCACACCTCTTTTTTAACCAAAACAATATGTCAGACACCTGTATGCCTTCATTTTTCAATATCACCGTAATGGTCCAGACAGCTGGTTTGGTAATTGAAACAGCCAAAAATGGAGTCCACAGGGGTGTATCTTTCAAAGCATTATATTTTCCCCAAAAGTGATCAAGGGATTCAACTATTTTAAAATGAATGTCATAGTTATGGTTGTCTGTGTAGATAAGAGCAAAAATGACTGATGCAGAAAACTTTAATGAGTTCTTTAACAATGTCTTCCCAACATATACCCTGTCTGGAGGGATTTCAGGGCCTCCTTTGTACATCAGCCTAACTGCATTCTTACGTGGAGCTGGTTCCCCTTTATTTTTAAACAAATCAGACATCCTTAGTAATGGTCTGTATTGCTGTTTTTTTAATGGATCCTGCAAATCTACACCAACAGATAGAGTATCATCTGGGACTTAAGTGTGCACTGTGTCTTTTTTACTTTCCATACTTAATGGGGTTTGTATTGATGGCCTTATTTCAGGGATGCTTTTGTCTAATAAAGGAGCCGGACTGTGTAGGCCTCCAGATGCCAGCACTTTAGTTACTACTACCTTAGGTTCAAGAGGGCACATATTTGCTTTCATATTCTGTGGTTCAGGGCTTATATCCCTTCATCCTTTCCATCTGGTACCAAAACCACCCCTTTAGACTCATTGTCTGATTTCATAATTTCCCCTGAAATTACTTTGCCATCCATTTTTTTTTTAGGTGAATAAATTATTTTACCTGTAGGGCCAATTTATTTTGCCTGAAAAGTACTTCACCTTTGGATTGGCAGGGTCCTGTTTTGTTCTGCTACCTATCGTGTGCTCCGTAAGGCCATAGCAGCCGACCACTCATCTTCAGGAAATACACACATATTTTTTCCTTTAGATTCCTCATAACTTTCTTTCCGGTTCCCCATTCCCAAAGTTTTCCTTTGCAATAGCCTGTTTTTTTATACTGCCTTTTTGTTTCTTCTTCCCCACATACCATAGAAGCTGTTTGTTTTACCAGCTCTGTTGCAGAATCACTGGTCATTTGGGGTGTGGCAGCTGTTTGCAGCTGCTTTCTTACTACTTCTTACTGCAAATCTTCCTCTTTTCTTTTTGCAAGCTGCACCTGCTATAATCTATCCAATTCTGTTTGGTTGGTTCCTTCTGATCCTTTGATTCCTTTCCCCATCTGAAATTTGGGTGGCTCGATTTCCAAAATTGCCACGACCACTTCTCTCACTTGCTGCTGTTGAACCTCTTGGATTTGCACTCCTGGTCTGGGTTCTGGTAAGTCCGAAATAATCTCTACTTCCATCTGGACTGAAACATTTGTATCCATCAGTATTTGCTCTACTGATGCTTCAGACGTCATATGGGGTGAGAAAGAAATCCCCTCTGAGTTGCAGGTCCTATGCTGATTTGAGGCCGGGGAAGAGACCAGCTTCCCAACCTCCTGAACATCCCTCTCCTTCCTCTGCTCACCAAGACTGGCCATCACAACAGTCAGACACTCCCCTACAGGACAAGTAGGGAATTTTTTTATTTCACAGAATAAAACAAATGCTTTACAAATGTAGTATATTCATAGTCTTATGTCAGACTTTCGATTTACATTCAATAGAGAGGAAAAAAAGGAAAAACTAAGTTTCAACACTTTTAGTACAGAGGATATTCATTTCATAACATATAAACCATCACATAACACATTTTTCCATTGCTATAGCATGTCACTGGAATATCATTATCCGTAACCCAAGGCATTTCCTTCCACAGTTCCAACAACACATTCCTATCCACTTTATTTTTTTCCTCCTTATATATAGTTTGTAAGTCCTGCACAATTTTATTATATAACTCCAAATGGTTTCCTTCTTTTTGTTGCACTGTAAACCTACATCTCATGAGCCATATGTTCCATTTAAAAATCACTATGATAACTTGCAACATATTTACATTCCATTTCCCCCAGTTCTTGTCAAATACCCCATAAATTATATTTTCATAAATTATTGTACTGAATATAGGTTCTCCCCACTGATCTGCAACATATTGCCAGAAACCTTGAATAAATGAACATACAAAAAACAGATGTACTATAGTTTCTTCCTGCTGTATACAGTTAATTCTACTGCATATCCTTTCCTGCAGTTTCTTGTGTTTTTGGTTTGCTTTCACATTGATTTTTTCATGGCATACTAGCCAGTGTATATCCCACATTCGTTCCGGAATTCTTTTATTATTCAACATAGTTACTAAATTTTCTTTGAATATATCAGGACATTTGCAAACAACTTCATCCTCCCTACACAATGTTTCTAACAACATAAAATGTAATTTCTTCTTTTGTATTGTCATAACCTGTTGTTTTGTTGCCTGCCATTGTTTTAACCTTAGAAAAGTACATCTGACATATTCTGGAATCATCGCAGATCTTTTAAAAGTTCTGAAAGTCTGAGTCTCCCATTGCGATAACCATTGTTGATATTTTTCCCCTTAATAACCGCTCCCAACCAAACCCTTGATTTGTCAGTAACGGTTTTAAATTACTGTAAAAAAAGAAAGTGTTGAAGAAAATGATTGGATTAATCTTGTTTAACCCTCCCTCCCTCCCTGATTGGTAGATATAAAATTTTCCTTTTTAATGGATTCAATCGACTCCCCCAGCATGCCTGAAAAAATACTTAAAAGAGCTGTTTCCATTACTTTTGGTGGGTGAAAAATATAACTAGTATATAGGAAAATAGGAATAAGAAATGTTTTAATAAAATATACCTTCTTTTTTTTTTTTGCTAAATTTCCACTTATTCCATTGTGTTACTTTCAGTTTTCCCACTTCTAACCTTTTTTCCCAATTTAACTCATCTAAGTTTCCTAGACTGTATGTGATACCTAAAATATCTATAGGATCTGGCTTTATCAAGATCTGCTCCACCATACCAGTAAATCTTAATAAATAATTCAGCCTTTGTCCTACACATTTATTAATGTTTAAAGATGCTCCCGATAAGCTACCAAAAATTCTGAAAAGATTTAATACCCTAGATATTGAATATTTATTTCTAACCATTATAGTCATATCATCAGCAAATGCAATGACTTTGTGTGCAAAGCAATGTCCTTTAAATAATACAGGTATGATTTCATTATATTTATTTATCTTCCTTAGTAATGGGTCTATAAAAAAAGCATAAAGAATGGGACTCAATGGACATCCCCATCTGACTCCTCTATGTAACTTAGTTATAGGCCCCTTCTAGCCATTTACAATAGGTACGACCATAGCTATTTGGTAAATACATTTATACCAATCAATCATAACTGCAGGAATGTGATAATGTCTTAACACCTCCCATAAAAATGTGTGGCTCACCTGGTCAAAAGCTTTCTTTTGATCTAACAAAACCAAAAACCCATCCAGCTCCCCTACCTTTCCTAATTCAACTAATTCTCTAATTAGAAGTAGATGACTCTGCACTTGCCTGCCTGGAATCACATACGTTTGTACCAGAGAGATCACAATATTTGCTATTGATGTTAGTCTTTTAGCCAGTATTTTAGTTAATAATTTAAAATCTGAGTTACGAAGACTAATTGATCTCCAATTATTCAGATCCTTTTTGTCCCCTTTTTTATAGACATACGTTAAAACCCCCCATGTTCATGTATAAAGGCATATGTTTAGTAAATAATATCTGATTAAATACTTCTTTTAATTCCACAAGAAGTTCTGTTCCTATGATTTTTAAAAGTTCATTTGGTAAACCGTCAGGTCCCGGTGTTTTACCACCTGCCAACGTGGATATTGCCTCCTTAACTTCCTCATCCTGTATCAGCCTCATCAATTCTGTCATTTTAGATTGTTCTATTTCTGGTATTTCCATATTCTTCAAAAACTCCCTTAGGCCATCCTACACTAGTTCCAATGGTGCATACATTTTCCTAGTGTAATCTGTAACACTTGGTGCAATCTCTGACTGTGTACACACTTCTTTCCCTGTGCCATCTCTTGTACTTAACATGTCTTTGGCCTTTACAGATTTTACAGAATGTTCAAAAGGGCAAATAATCTCAGATCTCCCCCGACTTAAAATTTCTGTTGATGGTATAGCAACTTAACTTTGACATTACGAAAGGTCATCATTTGTTGCTTTGGGGCATAATGATTTATTAATCTATACCCTGTGTTTTGTACAGTTATAGCCATTATCAAAATCCTCCCAGGTATTAAATCATATAACTTTAGTACCTTAACTTCAGGCATCTTAAATAAAATTCCTACTCCTGAACAAGGCTCCTGTCCTAGGGACTAAAAGGAGGGACCAATCAACCAGTCCTTTGTAGCTTCCTGACATTCTTTTAATGTATGCAGATGAACATCCTGCAAAAAGAAAATTCCGAAATACAAATACTTTAAAAAGGAAAAACTATTCTCCTTTTTCCCAACTTGTTAATACTATTTACATTTATAGTATAAAAGGAAAAAGGTTCAAATGTTATTTTTTAATTTTTTCACTTTATTTGTCCTAGCATTTTGTTTTTTATGCTTGGTTTTACTTTTTGCTTTCCATTTTTGAGGCCCTCTGGGCCTTTCTTGTTTTTCAGCATCAGTCATGACCTCTGGTAATGAAGATGCCACAGAGGAATCATTTGATTCTTTATCTGTATGATCAGATTGCAATATCTCATATCAGTTTCTAATATTTGTGGCACTTTGTTTTACAGAGGACCTGGTAGAAAACACCTTCATTTTCACTTTCTCAACTTGTTTCCCTCTAAGACTATTTGGACTGGGTAAAGGGAATCGGGAAGCTAGTAATGGTGGAGGGGGAGGCATAACATTCACATCTATATTTACTTCTGATACAGAATGAACCCCTGACCCATGGGCCCCAGCTTCAATATTCCCTTCATCTGCTCTCTCCACAGGTTCCTCTTCAACTTGTGTTATGACTTTGTGTGTACCAGTCTGTCTGTGTACTAAAACCTTCTCACTCTGTACTGTAGGAGTATCTACATTTTGTGGTGCAGGTCTCACATTAGACTCCCTTTGTGGTGTTGGCTTTTGTTTCCTCAACATCTTCTTTTGGGTCAATGTGATAAACAGCCTTTGTTCTTCACCATCTCCCTGATCCGGGGTATTATGTGCTGCCCATTTACAATTTTGAAACGTATGTCCCCTCTCATCACATAAATTACACCTACACTCATTTAAACATTGAGTTGCTAAACCCCAACTCTCCACATACCAGGCATCTTTGTTTATCACAGACACTGCTCAAATGTTCAAAAGAGCAACATTTATAGCACATCTTTGGCTGACCTGGGTAGAATAAAATACCCCTATCTCTTCCCCAAAAAAAAAATAATTTGGGAGATGTGCAACCCCACCATCAGTAGTTTTCAACATCACCTTCACCCTCCACCCCCAGTCCAAATATTTTCAGTATCCATGATTGCTTCAGGGTCCTCTATAATCATGCATTTTTGTTTTAGCTAGTGTATTAAGTCTGACACACTTACACCTTTGTTGCTAAAAAGAATAGTTATTGTTTTCTGTGCTGGTTTTGTCAAGGGGATAGCCACAAACAATGACCATAAAGGCATTTTCTTTAATGCATTATACTTTATCCAGAATCTTTCTGTACCACTTGCAGTTTTAAAGCTAATGTCAAACGTGGTCTCCCCTGATATGTGTATCAATGCATATATTTCATTTGAAAAAAACTTCATAGAGTCTTTCAGTAAGGACCTTGCAACAAACAAGCAATCTGGAGGTTCTGACATTCCCCCATTATATGATAGTCTGATTGCATTATGTCTCTTTGCCAGATAAATTGGTGTTTTGAAAAAAGATGCATATGTTCTAGATGCATCTCTGTTAATTAAATTTAAAGGCCTTTGTGCAGAATCAGAAGTTGCCTCAGGGCGTCCCCCAGTTTTCTGTGCAACTGAAAGTACTGCCAACTCTTGGTTTGACTCTACCGCCTGCTTAAGCTACAGCTGTGGGTTTTGAGTTAATTCCAGTTCTGGAGGCAATTCCAAGCTGTTTACATGTTTTTCATTTTCTTTATCTTTACTCAAAACATTTATTTCAGCACAACTTGGCTTCACTATGGGTAAAATCCCAGATTCTTACTGACCTGTGTTAGCATTCCACTCCCAGCCTGCTGCTAGTGGTGCACTGTCCACAATCCTAGTTTGATCCAATGTTTGCAGTTGATTTCCAGAGCATCTTAGGCCAGGCCCATCCCTACCTATATCTGCCATTCCTGACGCAATATCTGGTGACCACTTCTCTTGTGCTTTTCCTTGCTTGTTTTCTTTCTGGGATACTTTTTCCACTTTTCTACTGCCTCTGCCCAGCTTGTAGAAGCCTTTAATGATGCTGCAACATCTCTCTCTCAGTTGCTTCTCGAGTTATGATTTTTTAAAGTGAAAACTCCATATTTCTTTGTCTATCTGTGCTTGTAAGTCAGTCTCTTCAGCATTTATATCCTTCTTTCTCTCTGCAACTACTGTTTGCTCTGTTGTTGTGTCATTCCAGTCTGTTAAACTTTCCTCAGGCTCCTTCACTAAATTACAGTCGTTTAAGGGTTCTTCATTTATAGAATTTAAAGACTCTTTCTCTTTACCTTCTCCAGAGTGCACATCCATTATTTCCACAATTTCTTCCATCACAACATTTTCATTAAACACAGCCTGAGTACAGTTTCCATCCAGCTCCATTTCCACCACCTCTCTTCCAGTCTCCAGATCAGCCATCTGGTGCAGCAGACAAAGAGGTCCCCTCTGCTTACAGGAAGCAAGGCCCCCTGCAGCAAGAGTAGGGGAAGTTTTTATTGAATATCAACTGATCAACAACAACAAAAAAAAAACAGAATGAAAATGATACAGATAAAAAAATACACATAACAATTAAGTAATAGGAAAATCAGAATCAGTAATCCAAGGTAACAGTGTTCATAATTCCAACAAAGAGTCAGATGACAAACGTTCCACCTCAGAAAAATATACGTCCTTTAAATCATGTTCAATTCTTTGAATAATGGTGAGAAGAGGTACATCCTGATTCTGCAAATTAAATAGACAACAAGCATTCCACACATGCCATTTGATGACTATAAAAATAAAATTCAATGTATTAACATTCCAATGAGACCAAGTGGGGAAGAAAAAACATACATCAGATTGTCATAATTGATGACAGCAAACAAGGGTTCACGTCATCTGGCAGCTAATAAAGTCCAAAAAGAAACAATAAATGTACAGGGAAAGAAAGGTGTGAAATAATTTCTTCCTGTTGCTGACAGTCAGGTCTGGAGCAAAATCTATCCTGTAGTGTTTTATGTTTATGGTTGTATTTGACATTGATACGTTCATGGCAGCTAAGCCAATGTAAATCCCACATCTTTTGGGGAAACCTAGAATTATGGATTAATGTGAGCAAAGCAGGGAGATGTTGGGTAGGACATTTGGGAAAAACAACCACATCCAAACATACCCGGTCCACTAAATATTTATACAATGCTTTCCTAGAGACAGTTACAAGCATACGGCTGGTAATCTGCCACTGTTTCAAATGAAAAAAACTATCCCTAACATAAGCTGAAATTTGAGGGGAATGCTTTAAAACTGTCAATTTGTTGTGTTCCCATTTATGAAACCAAGGACCACAGGATTCAAGAAACCAAAGTTCCCAGCCTCGATCTCGGTTAACCAGCAGGGGTCTAATATTCTGGTACAAGAAAAAACTAGTATAAAAAAAAAACAGGTTGCACCATAGTGAGGCCTCCATCACTAATAGGGAGATAGGTAATCTGGTGTTTAATGGAATTCAGGTGACTACCCCATAGGGCTTGAAAGAAAAGATTAAGCAATCTGGTCTCAAAGTACTGGGGGGGGGGACATAAGCTAGAAAGAGAAAAAGGTGAAGCAAAAAGGTTTTAATCATGTAAATCCTTTTTTTCTTACTCATCTGCCAGGAATTCCAACATGCAACCATAGTTTGAGCATAATCTAATTTAGAAGTCCAGTTAAGGACGTCCAAAGGACCATCACCATACAAAATGCCCAAAATTTTAATAGGTTCTTTGCAAATTTTAAGGTCAACAATAGGCTCACCCAAAATAGGGGAACCCAGCCTACGGCCTATGCATTTATCAAGATTGAGGGCCACACCAGAAACGGCCCCAAACTGGGAACAATGCCATAATGCAGAACTTACAGAGGCAGCATTAGCCACCATTAGACTCATATCATCTGCATAAGCCAAAATGAAAAATGGGGCAGAGGGAAGTGGCATAACTGTTGGTGCTGAGTTAACAGAATGAAGTAAGGGATCCAAAAAGAAAACATATAAAAGCAGACTAAGGGGGCAGCCTTGTCTAACCCCTCTGTGTAGAAGAAGCATAGGGCCTTTCCATCCATTAACCAGGGGGACAATAGTTGCAGAACGGTATAGCAACTGAAGTCTGGCAAGGGTATAATGGGGTACTTTATAATGCCAAAGAGTAGACCATAAAAAATAATGATGTACAGATTCAAAAGCCTGTTGTTGGTCCAGAGAGAAAATGAAACCATGTAAAATATTAGAATTACCACATTCAATCAGTTCTCTAAGTAAAATAAGATGGTCCTGTATGTATCTCCCAGGGACACTGCAAGATTGTGCGGTAGAAATCACATATGTGGCCAACTTTGAAAGTCTGAGAGCCAAAATTTTGGTCAAAATGTTAAAATCAGCGTTTAAGAGGCATAAAGGTCTCCAACTGGAGAGCAATCTTCTATCACCTTTTTTATGTAAATAAAACAAACAACCCATGTTAAAGTCTAAAGGAAGATATTCGTACTGTAGGACAGAATTATAAACTGCAGCCAATTCAAAACTCATGTCAGTAGAAAATAATTTATACAGCTCACTGGAGAGACCATCCAGGCCCGGTGTCACTCTCGGATGTAAAGATTGGATTACCACTTCAATTTCATGTGTTTGTATCTCAGCATCCAACATATCAACAACAGAAGAGGGCACATCAGGGATTTGTAAAAGGGAAAGGGAAAGGTAGTCTATTATGGATGCAGTGGAGGGGCATTGGACCAAATAACTTTTGTGTATAACAGGTAACACGATGTCTGATATCTGAAATATGAGTGAGCTTGGTGAAATTGTCATCAAAAAGAGTATAAAAAATTTTGCTCTCTACTGTTCTCCGAACAGAAGCATATGGACATACAGTGTCACGGGTACCAGAGGTCCCAAAACGCTGTTGGTGTTGGACAGAAGTAGCTTTCAGAAGGTGATAATCCAGCATGCGCTTCCTAAGATTACTTATTTGGGCAGAAAAATCATGGCCAGTTTCATGAGACAAAGTAAATAATTTCTGAAATTGTTGCCTATTAGTGCAATAAAGGAAGTATAGGGAACCATGATGATGTTTGCTATATTTTTTGAACAAAGTGCGGATTCCAGTTTTCGTATCCTGCCACCAAACCCAGGGGGCATCATACAAAAAAAATACAGACTTCCGATTGTGAATATACTCAGTCAGGTGACATAAACGTGAACTAGATAACAGGGAAGTATTCAATTTCCAAAAGCCAGGACCAAAACTGGATGTCAGGGAAGGGCCTAAAGAAATAGACAATAAATTATGGTCTGAAAATTCCACAACCTGAATAACAGCATCAGAAAGTTGGAGATGGGAAGAAATAAAGAAAAAATCAATACGGGTTGCAAGGGGGCCCTTGTGAAAAGTAGGGCTATGATGACCTGTAAAAGACAAATATGCATCCTGCAAACCTGTGGAAAGAAGCAATTGTTTAAGAAAATTTGTGTCACAAAACAATTTAGTAGTCTTAGAAGCAGAAGACTTATCCTTAGTGGATAACCCACAATTGAAATCACCCCCCAAAATCACATGTATTGATGTACATAAATAAGGCTGAATTAATTTCAGTAGTTCAATCCTATGAGATTTAATTAGTGGGGTGTAGATATTGATTATCCGGAAAGGGACAGAAAAAATCAATACATCTAACAAAAGAAGCTGTCCTGGATGTACATCCAACAGTTTGATAACAGTAACATCGGGTATACTAAACAGAACACCTAAACCAGAACAAGAATCCTGTCCAAAGGATCAAAAAGAAAGTCCAGAGGTCCAGGCATGTGTGGCCTTGGAAATTTCTGGAAGAACATGGAAATGTACATCCTGTAAGAGGATGAGGCCAGCTGTCAAGCCAGACAAAAAAGAAAAAACTGCATCCCTCCTAGTGTGCTTTTTTATACTGTTAACATTGACGGTATGCACTGAGAAAACAGAAAACATTTGTACAAGGAAATGGCAAAACAAAAACACAGAATTCACCTTGGCCTACCCTTCCTAGGGGTACCTTCCCTATGTTTCAGTTTTGCCTTAGCCTTTCTTTTTTGAGTATCAATATTATCAATGGTCACCTCCATGTCCATAGTTACATCAGGGTGGGAAGAAAGAACAGAGGACATATCAGAGTCCGTGCTGTCCTGGGGGTGGCGTAAAACCTCAAATTTGTTCATATAAGCCATGGTAGAGGATTGTAGGGCCTTAGAAGAAGGAGAAGTCCCCCTCTTAGATCCCCGTGTGACTCTAATAAAAGGTTCAGGGGGGTCCATGGAAGTCCCAGAAGTACTAGGCAATACAGGAACAGGCACCTCTTCTGAGGTCGAAATAGCAGGATCAGTGGAAGGGGGAGGAAGAACAACAGCAGGGGTCTGTGGCTGCAAAACAAGAGCAGATTGTCCATGCAAAGTTGAAGAGGGGTCAACAGTAGGCACAAAAGGGTTGGGGAGTACACTTTGAGGTCTAGAAAGGGTGTCAGACAAACGAGAATGTTGTGCAACAGTAATAATCAAATGCTGCTCTTCCCCATCAGCAAGAGTCATGGAGTTATGAGCTGCCCAAGTCCAAGTCTGGAAAGTGTGTCCCAATTCATCACAAAGGACGCAAAGTGGTTCGTCAACACATTGGGAACCTGTGTGGCCAATGTTACCACAAACAGAGCATTTAATCCTGTCACAGACGCTGCTATTTTTTTGAGAGCCACACTTGTAGAATGCTTTTGGCTGACCAGGGTAATAAAGAACTCCCCTGTCCTTCCCAAGCATAAAGCTATTTGGCAGATGCTGAATCCCAACATCCGAAGTGTGAAGCACAACCCTCGCCCTCCACCCACCTGTCCAGATATTCTCAGAATCAAAGATAGCCTCTGGGTCAGAAAGAACAGTGCATCTTTGCTTCAACCAAACAGTAATATCATTGAGACTTACACCCTCATTACAAAATAAAATCGTAACAGTTTTCTGAGTAGGTTTAGTTAGGGGAATGGCAGTAAAGGGTGACCACAAGGGAGAAGTTTTAAGCTCCTGATACTTTCTCCAAAACTTTTCTAAACCAGCGACAGTCTTGAAACTAATATCAAAATGAGACTCTGAAGAAACATGAATTAAGGCATGAATCTCAAAAGCAGCAAATTGCATAGAATCTTTCAAAAGGGTGCGACCTACAAAAAAACGGTCAGGAAAGTCAGAAAAGCCCCCTAAATATTGCAGCTGAACAGTGTTGTATCTTTTCGCCTGATGTACAGGGGGTTGAAAACATGCAGCATAAGATTTAGGGAATGAAACAGTGGAAATAGCAGGAGCTGGGTAAGACTCAGGGTCCCAAGAAGTCCGGTGATCAGGAGGCATCGAGGTAGCAGGACCAAGTTGTAAAATTGGGTTCTGAGTCAGAAGAAGTTTGGTCAGCAAGGAAATGTCAAGAGAAGCAGCAGAGTCTTTCAAAGCAGGAGAGGCCAGCAGTTCGTCAGTCTCAGGTGGCCTAGTGCAGATCAGGGAAGAACCAGAATGCCAAGTCCCAACAGTAGGGTCCTTCTCCCACCCAGCCGCTTCAAGAGCCAACTCTACAGACCAGTCTGCCATGTGCGAGGCATTAGGGAGAGCAGAAGCAGGCACCTGCATAGAAGAAACTCCTGGAGGAAGCTGAGCGAGGGGTGCAGTCTGTACAGGCGGTAGGGTGTGAGGAGAGTCTGTAGCAACAGGCAAAGAATGCAGAATTATCAGAATCGGCGATGAGGCAGCAGAACGAGCATTCCCAGATGGTGAGTCATAAGCAGCAGGTACAAAACCAGGCTGAGTCTTAAGAGCTAACAGGCGTTGTCTAGCAGAGAAATAGCACTGTTCTTCGACGTTAAGCAACACATCCACATCCATAGAAACAGTAGGAGAAGACTCACATATATCCAGTGCAGCAGGACTAGAAGACGTTGTAGGCATAGACTGGGAAATCAAGAAGGATCCACAGGCAAATGTTGCACATAGTTATCCACAGCAGTAGCAGAGAAAGTAGCCAAAAACTCAGAAGAAACATTTCCAGTAGGTTGCAGCACAATATTCACAGAAGATGTGGTCTCTCTCAGAACAGAGACAGGGAGGAGACCAACTCCACTGCCTCCAACACTTCCAAGTCCTCCACAGCTCCTCCTTCGACGGCCATCTTGGCAGAATGCCAGGGTATAAGGGAACCTCCTACAGAGTAGGGGAATTTCCCCAGTGTCATAGCAAACATTCCCCCATCAATAAAACAGGTCCATGTAACCCACCACCAAAATGCCCCTGGAAACAAGCTGTCATAGCTTAGTGTACCTCTCTTGGTAACAAATTACAAATGAATAACTAATCAGCTAGTTCCCAAAATAAATATTTACAATGATGTGCTGCTGGGACAAGGTCTTGGGTTACTCATGGTTCCCAGGGACAAAGCTTTCAGTTACTCATATTTCCCCAGTCTAGACCATTCTCACTTGGTGCACAGGCTGTAACAACTGCAACAGTGACACCCCCTTTACTGCTTCAGTTCTTTCTTCAGTTACAGGCCACCAAGTGACTTGTGAACTGGCTCTCTACAGGTTCAGTCAGGCATCTCTGGAACTGGCAGATGATCTCTCTCTGTGAACTCACAGGTGCAGTTTCAGACCATGGAGCCCAACCATGTCAGACCAGGACATCAAGTCTTGGCATCTGGTCTCTACAGGTCCTTCAATAACCAGTACTTGGTAATGGTACTGGCTGTGTGGTTCCTCAGACACATACTGTAGCTGTCATCTGTTACAGAATTAATGATGTTATTTAACAGAGTCTTTCTGAATGCCTGAAGAGGGATCACAGGGTATCTTACACCAACAATTACCTCTCTTGCCATCTGACATTTGGTCTCTCAGTCTTGGCTGTGCAAGCATGTGATTACCTTCACTTTTAGATGTGGGAATTCTGCTGGTCCTAGCAAATGTGAGGATCCTCTCCTTCACTTTCAGTATTTTTCCTTTTTCTTTTTCAGTTATACAAGCCTGAATCCAGCCTCCTGTTTCTAGGCTGTGAAAATTCAGGCAGGCCTCAGACTCCATGACTCAAGATATAAATCTGCTTCATAGTTGTTCTCATGGCTAGAGTCAGATGCAGACTAAATAAGTTCTTGAATAGCCCTTACAGTTCACTTGGGGATCCAGGCTCTTGTTTGGTGGAGAACCCCTATCAGTTACAGAAAAGTATCTATCTGACTCATTCCCAATGGCTGATTGGTAACCTAACTTGTGAGTGTATTAATTAAGTCATCCATAGATCCTCAGTCCCTCTATGGCTCCCTGGCAGGCTTGGAATCCATACTGGTTGTAATGCTAGCCTCAATCCTCATTGCCATGGTAATGGTATCAGAGGGCAAACAGTATGGCTGCGTGGCTTGTGAATCTTAGGACTCTGGCCCCAATGTCTTATTTTAAATAAATGTGTTGTGTGAGATTACACTAATGTCTAGTTCAGTTGAAATGGTGAATGGACAAATCTCTGATTTTGGAGTGTGCAATTGGACTCTTTTCATTGGTAACAGGTGGCCTCTTCGATGTGTGGTGCAGACCTGATTTACTTCTATGGTGTAGTGTGATGAAGATCTCCAGGCTCCCCCTCTTCCCCGATGTGGCTGCCACAACAGTGGATTCCACTGGTGCCCATGGGTGCAGCAGGACTGGTGGCTAGTGGTGCAGGCTCCATGGAGCTGCTTAGGTAAGCCTAACATCGGGGGGGGGGGTTGTACATTAAAAGTAAATAATAACAACCTTACCATAATATCATAATTAAATGAACCTAATACAAATAATTATGCCAAATGAAGATCCATATGATTCAATGAACTTGGCCAATTTAAAGATCAATACTGTATCAGGCACTTTCATTTCTTCATCATACAGTATCTGTGGAAATGGACTCTGTAAAAATATGAAACAAAAAAATAAACATCAATGATGTGCAGCAAACAATACACATTAATTTGTCTCAACAAATCAGTCACATGTATTTCATTATCACTCTTATTCAAAAGTTCAATCAATATTGAAATGTCCTGACAATGTCTATAAGGGTTCTGTTGTTGTGTTCACAATCTGGACCAACCCCCAAATGTGAAATGATTAATAAAAAAATGCTTAAGATTTATTTTTTCTAAAGAGTTTCTTAAGATTCACAAAACTGTAAAATTGATCATCTGGTGTATAAGAATAAAAAAATAGGACCTTCTCAAGTACACTTTCATGCTCTTTTGTCAGTTGCAATTTTGAGAGATTAATTATTTATTTAGCTTCTGTCTCTGTAATCTGCAATGTTAAAACAAGATTCTGTTACAGCATAAAACATGTTGCGTTTATACCCTGAAAGCCCCCCAATTTATGGACTTCATTGACCAGATGATTTAGTACATTTTCTGAGTTAAAAATCTTTTCTAATTAACTATTTGGATTATTCATTAAGTGATGTATTAATGTGCTTAAAATGTTGTAAATTAACTATTTTGATTATTCATTAAAATATGTATTAATGTGTATTATAAAATGGCAAGAAGAAATCCAATAACTTTATTGGTTAAAATCAGTCACATGACCATGCGGTGATGTTGCCTTCTGAAGGGTCAACCTGATGCTTAGCATTCTCACATATCCTCATGCTACAAAAGTCTTGTTAAAAATTATGCAGCAGCCATGTTTTTTGCTTGCTAACCACACTATAGAATGAACACTATAACTAGTGTTCAAAGATCATTCCCACACCCCTAACCAATAAATCAATCTTGATTTTCAGGAGAATGTTTGTTCTACTGCTATGAGGAGAAATAGCACACTTGTTATTGTTCTATGTTCTGTGTGTTTTTTTTTTCCCCACTGGTTAAAAAACACAAGCACATTTGCACCTTCACTTTCATTCATGGTTGCAATCAACAATGCTTTCCTCTCAATGATCATTAAACACATATTTTAAATATTAAACAGACAAACTAACTCTGTGTTGCTAAGTACAGAGTCTCTGTGTTCCTCTCTGTATTACTGAAATATAGAATGACGGGGGGTATACTTCAGATACTACTGGAACCACAACTATAGCATCTTTGTTAGAACAGGTGTTGTAAAGCAAAGGCATAAAAGTGTCTAGTTAACTAATATTACATAACATTTAGATTTTTAAAATATTTAAACAAGATTATTGTTAATATTGGACATTAAAAAGCCATTTTATAAGCTCAGTAACACACTCTAAGGGTATTATACTATATCGCTGTACCTCCCAGGAGGTTGAAGGTACTTGGCCTGTGGCTTCTTGCCTCAAAACACACCCATCCTTTCCAATTGACTCCCATTTTAAAAGTATGCTGTAAAATGTACCTGTGGCTCCATGGACAGCAGACAAGCTCGTAGCTAACACGAGGTGTTCCCTACTCAAGTCGACAGAAATAAAATTGTATTTTACTCTGTGGCACGGTAACCAAAATCCTAAGCACAAGAGAAAGCACGAAGGGAAGGACAGTGCCATAGAAGATGATCTGTTGAACTGGTTTACCAATACTAGGGAGATGGCGGCAATGTTAATTGGACCCATTGTGAAACAGAAGGTGCAGCAACCAGCGATGGCACTGGGTAAGCCAAATTTTCTGGCAACAGGGGGATGGCTTCAAAGGTGAAAGTCACTTCAGTTTTAAACTTGCCCATGGCGTCAAACTTAGTGCTGATCAGGAGTGCACAGAAATGGGTCACTGACATGCTCCCTAGTCTGCTGACTGGCTACTTGGCAGATGACATCTACAATGCCGACAAAACCAGTTTGTTCTTCCACTGTATAGGTTATGGAACACTGACTTTTAAAGCAGAGACTCCAATGGGCATGAAGAGAGCAAAAGAAAGAGTCTCTGTTATGTGCTGCTGCAACATGAGCAGCACTAACAAAAAATAATTACCTGTGGTAGGGAAATCATCTAAACCCAGCTGCTTTAGGCGTGTGCACCACCTACCTGTTGTTTATAAAAACAACAGGACAGTGTGGATGACAGGAGACATCTTTACAGGACTAGTGAAAGAGTGGAACTGCCAACCATAATCAAGGAAAGTTGCCCTGATAGTGGACAACTTTAGTGGGCACCTGAACGTACAAGGGTTGAGGAACATCCGACTGATATTTCTCCCCTCAAACAATTCGTGCATAATCCAACCCCTTGACATGGGTGTCATAATGTCGTTCAATGGACATTGTATTCACTCCATGTGAACAAAACTGCTGGAAGCATTAGATTCGGTTGAAGAATTGATAGCTGCCGAATGTGTGAAAAAGATTGACCTTCTCGATGTGGTGCAGCTCATGAAGTCAACATGGGATGCAGTGACACTGACAACTATCCAGAACTGCTTTAGAAAGCATGGGTTCTACAAATCCACTACTGAAGAGAAACCAGAGGAACCAATAGAAAACCCTATTGATGAAATCCCCCTACCACAAGGTCTAACTGATGAGGAATTTGACTCCATCTGCAGCCTCGGGAACAGCAAGGTGGAGGAGGGGAATGAGGCAGATGACATAGCCAAGATTGTGGAATTGATGCTCGGTGCATTTATCAACGATCCCACAGAGGAAGAAGGAGAGGTGCTGGATGAAGATGATGAGCCACAACCAACTGTCAGCACCCATGATGTTTAAACAGCCCTCCTTACATTGCAAAGGGCCATGGAGCAGCATGAGAATATTGTCTCAGTGTGGGAGAATCTCAGTAAAATGGAGAACATGGGGCAATGCTATTGCACCACAAAAAACAAAGCAGACCACAATAAAGAATTATGTCAGTCAAACACAATACTGTAAATCTAAATGTGTTCAACTACTGTAGCAAAAGCATTCCATATTACTATGACCCCCCCTCCAGCACTAATAATTCACCCCCAGCCACCACTGACTTAGATGTTCACAAGCACTCCCGCAGCAAGCAAAAAAAAAAAAAGAAATTACTGTAAAATAACCACTGCAATAAAGCAGACATTGGACAAAGCGGGCAATTTAATTAAGCACACTTGTGTCTGCTTTCCCTGGTGTATACTGTACTTCCTCCTTCTTAATGGGAGTCAGAATCCCATAGCTAGATAGTCCAATGACATCTAAGTTTCTTTAAAGCAGAAGTCTGATCACAAGAAATTTAATTATATACTGCATGAGATCAGTTTGTTAGAATAATTCATTATTAGGTAAAGAAATTATAGATTCATGATGGTATTATTTCTGAGTCCCAGAAATAACATTTCCTAAAAATATTCCAGGATTCCAAGAATAGGACTCTCAGGATGGGAGTAGTGTATAGGCCACCCTCTCAGTCAGAGGAGTTAGACAGGGAACTAGCAGGATAGATCAGAAGGACCTGCAAGAAGGGTAGTGTTGTGATTGTGGGGGACTTCAATATGCCAAGAGTAGATTGGAGTACCCCAACAACCAGGAATAGAAGGGAACAAGTAATACTGGATGCCTTCCGGGACAGCTTCCTGATGCATATAGTCAGTGAACCAACTAGGTGAAGGAATACCCTCAACCTCATGTTGGCAAATGGGGAGTTTGTGAAGGAACTGAGGGAGGAAGAATCACTGGCAGGGAGTGACCACCACTCAGTATGATTCACATTGGATATGGGTAAAGAAGATGTGGAATCCAGCACAAGGGTGCTGGACTTCAAGAGGGCTGACTTCGGGAGGATGGTGGGAAGTAGTAAAAGAGTACCTGGTCAGAATTCAACCTAGTATGGGCACTAACCAGAGATGGGAGTTCATAAAGCTGGGGGTAGTGGAGGCAACCAGAACCTGCAACAAGGTCCAGAGCAAGAAGGCTAGGGCAAAGAAACCTAGCTGAGTGAGCAAGGAGGTCATGGAAAAGGTAAGGAGGAAAAGAGTTGCCTTTAGGAGGTACAATAAAACACAGAGGGGGATGAGAGAGATGAGTACCTGAAGGACTGGAAGGAGGTGACAAGGGCAGTAAGGGCAGCCAAGGTGTGTACAGAGCTCTGGCTGGTGCGGGGCATTAAGAAGGGGGGAGAAGGACTTTGTCAGGTACATCAGGGAGAAAAGGAGCTGTAAGGACCATATAGTAAGGATTAGGAAGGTGGGTGGGTGGAAACAAGGGTGAGAAGGCAGAAGCACTAAAGGATTACTGATGGTTGGTATTTACTAAGGAGAAGGGGGGGTGATACCCAAGGGGGGGCGGCAGAATCAGAGGGGAGGTGATGGATGGGGAAATCACAGAGGGCAGGGTTCTGGAGGGTTTGAGGGCACTGAAGGTGGATAAGGCACCAGACCCAGATGGCATCCACCCCAGGGTACTGAAGGAGCTTACAGATGTCTGGAGGGACCATTGGAAGACCTATTCAATGTCTCACTGCACTCAGGGTGTGTAACTCAGGATTGGAGGATGGCTCATGTGGTGCCCCTCCATAAGAGTGGCTCCAAGGATGACCCAGGGAACTACAGACTGGTGAGCCTCACATTCATCATGGGTAAGCTGATGAAGACTATCCTGAAGGAAAAGCTGGTGGCTCTTCTGGAGGCCAAAGGGCTACAGGACAGAAGACAGCATGGCTTCATAAGTGGTAGATCCTGCCAAACCTACCTGGTGGGAGTTCTATGATTGGGTAACTAGGCAATAGGATGGGGGCCATGCAGTGGATGTCCTGTACCTGGACTTCAGTAAAACATTTGACTGGGAGGCTGGGAAGTAAGTTAGAAGGCACAGGGGTGGGTACAAAGCTGGTGAGATGGGTAGGGAACTGGCTTCAGGGAAGGCAACAGAGGGTGGTGGGTAGAGAGCTCTCATCACCAAGGGTATTGATGAGCAGTGTTCCACAAGGCTTGGTGTTGGGACTAGTATTGTTTAGTATATTCATTGCAGACATATTGCTCGGCATCAAGAGCAAGACCAGTCTGTTTGCTGATGACACTGAGATTGAAGTGGTGGTAGACAACCTAGAGGGATGGCAGGGGTTGCAGGATGATCTGGAAAAACTGTAAACCTGGCTGGACACCTGGCAACTGGGGTTCAATGCTAAAAAGTGCAAGGTGCTGCATTTTGGGGCAAAAAAACCCAAGGAGGAATTACCAACTTGGGGGAGTGCAGCTAACCAAGATAGAGGAGGAGAAGGATCTGAGGGTGCTCAGTACGGGGTCAATGAACAAATTGGCATAATGTAGGAAGGCAGCTGCAAAAGCCAACAAAATTCTGGGTTGCATCGCAATGGGTATATCCTTGAGGAGGGGGAGGTGATACTGCCACTGTATAGATCATTAGTTAGACCGCACCTGGAGTACTGCGTGCAGTACTGGCACCCATATCTGAAGATGGACATTAAGTTACTGGAGGGGGTGGAGTGCAGGGTGACAAAGATGATCAAGGGGCTGGGGGACTTACCATACAAGAGGAGGTTAAGGAAGTTGAACATGTACTCACTGGAGGAGAGGCGGGACAGGGGGGATATGATTGAAACCTTCAAGTACATGAAAGGAATAAACAAGATAGGTACAGAGGGGCTGTTCAAAGTAAGGGAGTGGAGGAACTCCCGGGGCCATGATATGAGACTAGAGGGAGGAAGGTTCAGGAGGGAAGATGAGGAGAAACTTTTTTATGGCGAGGATGGTAGCTGGGTGGAATGCATTACTGGCAGAAGTGGTATCGAGTAGAACAGTGGACTGCTTTAAAAGGGTCTGGGACAGGGCAAGAGGAAGCTCAAGGGAGGGAAGGGTGGGGGGTAGCTGCGGAATAAGGGGTACTAGTTGCACATTCGAGCAGACTTGATAAACCTCTAGACCTTTATCTGCAGGCAGATTTTATATTTTCGTATGTTTGTATATGTCTTTCTGTGTTGTCCATGTAATTAAATAAAGTGGTTTGTCCTTAAATAAATAAACTCTGGAAGGTCTTGCTCATATCAATGAAAATTTCTCACTGATATTTGTAAAGCATTTAAGTTTCTCTAAACAAAGTGCCATATGTTGTTTTTATATATAATTAAAATGTTGCCATATGATTTATTTGTAGGTTCTAAGACCAGAGTTGAGTAAACAATTTGCCCCACACCAAGAGCATGCAAAATGAATAAATATATGAATCTAGTATGTCTCTAAGGCATTATATTTCAAATTCAATAACTTTTAGTGTGTTCAAATAATGAATAGAAAATAATACATTAGTCTTCTAATAATGTTAAGTTATTCTTTTGGATATGTGTAGAGGCTAGAAAATGTATTTGGATATTGATCAATAGACACTCACACAGGAGTACTGTACCTTTGGTCTACTTGTAATTTCATCTCACTGTATATATATATATCTATATATATATATCTATATATGTAAGTAATAATGCCCGACAGGGTGGGCGGTATTGGGCAATACCGGACCGGTCAGGGGCGTAATGAGGCCCGACGCCGCAGGCAGAGGGTCTTATAGCTCCTGGCCGGTCCAGTATTGCCCATACTGCCCACCCTGGAGGGCATTATTGTGCTTAGAAAATGGGCTTCTGTGTAAATTTTTATTAATTGATCAAATAAGTGAGGAAATGAGTTTAAACAAATATAAATATTAAAAAAAAGATAAAATAGTGCCTACATTTGAAAGCTGTTCCATCTCCCATTGCTGCCCCCCCCCACAGAGCCATTCTCTTCTGGTTATCCCACCCTCCCAAAAGTTAAAAGTCACAAGTACAGTGTGGCACAACAGTACTAAGTTATTTTTTTTTAAGTCTGAAGCGCAGCTGCTGTTTGAGGCAATTACTGTATATGAGAAGAGGCAGCCAGGTTTGAAAGGCTTGGTTGTGGAGAATGTAAGGCGCGAGCATGGACAGCTCCGTTAAATAGGCAAGTGCCAAGAGACCTGAGAAGTCGGCAGAAAAAAAAAGGTGGTATTTAAAAATTTAAAATGCTGATGTGATGTGAGGAGGAGTACTGTATCTGTTATGGATAGTGAGGGACGAGGATTGTGGAGTAGGATGGTTTTCAATTGTCTGCCACATTCCTGGCGAGTACCAGAAGTGCAGTGGCTGTAGGAGCCACCACTTCTCTCAAGGCAATTTCTTTTATGGACCGAAGGAACGGGGTGCATTTTTTGGATCAGTTTATGTTTTTTTTTTTTTTAAAGAAAGTCGCGCTGGAACTGTTGACGGGGAGTGTGTGTGTGTGTGTGGGGGTACCTCGCTCGCTCGCTAAGTGGGGTAAAAAATGGCGGGTTTGATTTTTCAAATTCAGGGTGCCCAAGGATAAAGTTGGTAATAGGGCACCCTGAATTGGTGTTTGTTTTAAGCGGGCGTCTATTGAAACTTAATGTACCCCCCTGTACTGCCCGTCAGCCAATCAGTGACTTTGAATAATCTTGCCCATTTTCTAAATATATATAGATGGATAGATAGATATGCATATATATATATATATATTCATTGCAAAAAACGTTGTTAGTGCATCAGTTAGGGTTGACAGCACAGTGACAAAAGAATGGAAATGTGATGTTAGGGTTACCCTTCCTACCACCCCACCTCCACCCCTCCACACACCAACAAGCATTGGAGAGTGCCATGAGGTCATCAGGCCCAACTCTCACCCCATTCCATGAGTAAGCAAACTGACATGCTACAGTATAGGACAATGAGATGAGAGTTAGGACTGATGACCCATGGCACACCCCAATGTCTGTTGGTGTAGGGAGGGGGTGGGGTGGTATGGGGTAATGCTAACATCACATTTCCATAATTTTCATAATGCAACCCAAACTGATGCATTACAAAGTTTTTTGCAATGAATTTCCTTTCTTTTTGAGAAAGTGTAATGTAACTTGTAACTGGCATGTATTTGTGGGAGTGTGGGCCCTCCGAGCCCTGTGTTCCCTTCATGTTGCCCATTTGTTGCTTAATGGTATTTGTTTGTGGGAGTACAAGCCCTCTGGGCCCAGTGCTCCCACTTATACATAAGTATGGAGCCATACAGCAGTCCATTGTACTGAAAAGGAACCCTTGTAACACTTATTTGGCAATATCTCAGTAACAGTAGCAACTATGAAAAAAATTCCACTGCAGTTGTAATCTATGATTTCAAAACCTCCTTGCTTGATAGCCTAGTCCACCTAAACGTGGACTAAGCTGCGGGTAGCAAAAAATCTGTATCTCAAATCATAATCGAGATACAGGCACTGAAAGGCACCGTGGGTGCCGCCATGATTTCCTATGGGACATTTCTCAAATTCAGAATGCTGTAACTATGGGCCTGTTGAATGTTTTGGGACCAAACCACCAAAAGGTATATCTATGGGATCAGGGCCTACCACCCTGCAAATTTCAGCCCAAAAGCACTATCCACCTTGGCATAATGAAGTGACAAAGAAAACACATGGGACAATGTTTTCAAGCACTGTTTTTACGAAAACAATAATGTTTTCATGACACCCCTATATCTTATAACAAAATCTTTTCATGCACAAAAAATTTTGTCGAGCCACCTTTTATTGTGTGTGTGATCATTGTTGTGCACACACAAAATGTTTTTGTGAAAACAAAACAGCAAAATGCTAGAAATATTTTGAAAAAACATATTTCCAAGCTACCTGCAAAAAAACTGATGCCAGGGTCATGTTACTCAGGGCCGATTAGGTAAACACAAGTGTTTGTGTTTACCAAGGTGTTTACCAAGGGGCAGTATTTTTCAATTTACAAAGTTTTTTGTCTCTCACTCACTGAAAACAAGATGGTAGCACAAAAACAAAAATTGTCAGCATGACAATTAAAATGTGTTCGCAAAAGTTTTCACTGTGCACATATAAATTTTCCCTTAGGATAAAATGGGACATGAAAAACTTCCATAACACTTGAATGGATTAATATTTTTTCACCAAATCTTCAAAAGGCACCAGTTTGACCCAGGCCACATATACTCATGCACATTTGAATCCAAACAGACACATTATTCAGTCTGTTAAGCAAGATGAAAAAATTCACAAAAGTTGAGGATTTTTCACATTTTTGACACTCTGCAATTCTGCAACCATACATCTGACTATACAGATACATAGATACATAGATGGTGTCGGCAGATAAGGGCCTATGGCCCACCCAGTCTGCCCATTTGCGCTTGTAAGTTCAGTTTGTTTTCCTAGAAGTCTGTTGCCCCTTACCCCTGACCTCCAGAATTTCTTTATGTCTATCCCATACATTCTTAAATCCTGTGATTGTTTCAGCCCCCACCACTTCCTCTGGCAGGATGTTCCACTTGTCCACCACCCGTTCTGTGAAGAAATTCTTTCTCATGTTTCCTCTGAATCGTCCTCCTCCAACTTCATCCCATGCCCTCTAGTCCTGGAACATCTTTTCACTTAAAATAGTGTTTTCCTGCACCCTGTTCCTCCCTGTAAGATACTTGTATGTCTCTATCATATCCCTCTCTCCTCCTCTCCTCCAGGGAGTACATGTTCAGTTCCTTCAACCTGTCTTCATAGGACTTGTGATGCAATCCATGCACCATCTTTGTTGCCCTCCTCTGAACTTTCTCTACCCTGTCTATGTCCTTACGTAGGTATGGTCTCCAGAACTGTACACTGTACTCCAGGTGGGGCCTCACTAGTGTCTTGTATAGCAGAATTATGACCTCCCTTTTCCTGCTGGTGATGCCCCTGCCTATACATCCCAGCATCCTATTTGCTTTACCTGTTGCCTGACTGAAACAAAACTTTTCAAATCCAGAGATCTATGGCTGGACACCGCACATGCAAACTGTCAGGCAAATCAGACAAATGGTTACAACATTATTAAAGTGCAAACTTTGGGGTTTAACATAGAAGTGGCCTACCAACCCTAACTACAGCTGCACTACTTATATATGGGGGATACATGATGGACATGAGTGTGATATGGCAAATATTGTCACTCCTGCAGAGTGAGCTCTGGTTATCTCACGAGTGCTGAAGGCGCAAGTGAGATATCCAAGCTCACGATGCAGGAGTGACAATATTTGCCATAACACATGATCTGCCCATCATGTATTCGATATATACAATAGGGCCAAGAGTTTCAGAAGTTTTGTTATGCTGTCTTGTGTTCTGTTCCTGTTAATGTGTTTGCTAATTATGTGTGTGAGCTTTTCTGAATGGGCTGGCAGTGTTATAAACTCTGAGAGACACATGAGTGCGTTTTGCAATGCTAAATGAGTTAGTTTTAGATAGGAATGAGAAACATACTTTTGTGAAACTGTATTGTTTAGCAGTCTGGCTGCAGTGAAGTTAAAAACATCACAGTAATTGTAATGAACTGAGAGGCAGAGTGTCAGAACAGCTAATACTGTTTTCAGTGGTAATTAAGTTAGCTGCAGGCAGAGTGCAGAGTGTTCTGTGAAATTGTGCTCTTTAGGATTCTGGCTGCAGTGAAGTTGAAATTGTCACAGTAATTGTAATGGGTGAGAATCAGAGTTTGAGGAACAAGTGAGAGTGTGTTTCAGTGGTAGTTGAGTTAGCTGCAGGCAGTAGTTTAGGCTGTTCTGTGAAGCTGTGCTGTTTGGAATTCTGGCTGCATCAAGTTGAGAGCATCACCATAATGAGCTGGAAGTTGGGGAAGGGGGATAGGTGTGTTTTGTAATGCTCATTGAGTTAGCTGTATGTAGCAGTGAGACCTCTCAGGTAGTTCTGCATTTGTGTCTATGGTAACAGCACAGGTGTTTCTTTCATGCTGAGGGGAAAGCTGCCTAGGGTGATGATATCAGTGACCTTTTGTGACCTGTGTGTGTAAATGTGTCATATCATCACAGTAGAGCAGAGGGTAAAAATATCACACTACAGTGGATGATATGCTGTTTTATCTCACTCATTTACCACTCACCCCTATTGTGTGTGTGTGTATATATATATATATATATATTGAATACAGAATTAAGAATGTTTAGCTTTTTAATTATTGTGTTAATTTTTTAGAGGAACATTATGCTTTATACCTGAAGAAGTAACTGTTGTTACGAAAAGTTAAATCAATGTATATGTTTGGCATCTGAAAAATAATTCTCATAAATAATTGTGGAGAATGAGACAGTCCTGATTACAGGTGTGCAAAGTTATCTAACTTCATGGATTAATTTGTGAATTCACTTTAATTCATTAAATTTATCCACCCTAGGCTTAACTTTGTAAATGGATAACTTGGTACAGTAACTTCACCAGCAAAGTTGGTAACTTCTCTGGCAAAGTTGGGCCCACAGTCGTAGTTTGCAATATACCATGGGAGAGGATTCACATGGTACTAAAATGAGCTGTATGCCATGCATTCAGTGCAGTATTACAAAGAGAGTTGGAGAGAAATCTGTCCCTGCTCATCTGGGGAAGGAAATTTTAAAATTACTATGACAATGGAGTAGTTTTAACCAAATTGCTCACAAAAAATATCCAGAGTACCTTGTGCAGCTAAATTATGTTGCTTGTTCATAGTTTTGCAGATTATTTAGTTGAAAGTAATGGTTTTGTTTTGCCTAGTGAAAGAGTACTATGTGGGGGGTTCATCTTGCAAGCAAGGCACTAGTCTGATTTGTTTTCCTAATTTTTTCTTCTTAATTATTCTTGTCAGTGGTCTGTGATTTATTTTCATTCTGTAGTACAGTTTTATGTGATTAAGTGAATTATTTGTCAGTCTGTTTATATCTTGATTGCAGTTATTTTGTTTAGTTCTTGAAGGGATGGTATTATTTACAGTGACCTGTTTTGGATTTCCTCTGTTGTGTGTTGTTAAATACCCACCATGTTAAAGAAAACAAAAAATCATATGGTTTTACTGTAGCTACTGTTAGCTCAGTAAACTGCCCTGTTCAGGTTCAGATCACGTTGCTAATCTTTCTGGTGAGATGTTGTATGCAGCTGTTGGTATTTAGTTTTACTGCAGTGTTTATTTTTCCTTGCATTATTAAAAATCAAAGTATATAAAATGACTGGATAAGGACATTCAAGTAAAGAGAGAGATGCTGGGAAGCTGACCAAGAAGGGCATAGGTTCTGCTGGGCAAAAGGTTGTTTCACCTAAAAAAACTACCTTTGCAGCAGCTTCATCCATGGGTTCTGGGGCTAGTAGTAGTAGCAAAGGAGTAGTTGGTGGAAGTGGCAGTGTCATTAGTGTTGCCAAATTATTCTCTTTGCTAGACGTAAAGCAGGTGGCTAAAAGAATCTACATCTGAAGCCAAAAGCAATACAAAAATGAAAGACAACAAAAGGATCCAACTCACAGACACTGAAGCTACTGTTAAGACCACAGCATGGTCATAGGATAATTGCACAATAGATTTAAGTAACAGGCAGCAACGTAGCCCTGCAATCAATAGTAACCACTTACAGCGACACCAATACAGAGAAATACACTCCTGTTGGTAAAATCAACACTTTGCCAACAGGTCGCTGTGTTGGTATACCTGAGACAGGGGCACACTGTCTCCTGGTCCTTCACCCCCATCCTGAATCAACTCCGACTGGAGTTGAGAACCCTAAAGACGGGGGGCCGGGGGGGCAGAGCCACCCGCATGAGAGGTTCTGGGGGTTTCTCCCCCTGATAAAAAAGGACCGGGAGACACACAGAAATCATTTAAACTGCAACTTGTGATTGACATGATTCCTATCGGTGAGATGCTGGTCAGCAAAAGGGTTGTCAAACCATCAACGCAGAGCCCCTGCAATCCACCAAATGTTTTTGTCACACTTGCAGGTATGCTTTTCTCAAGGTATGCTTTTCCATGCAAATTATTCCCTGCCACATCTGCAGCATCCATGCTGGTGGGTGCTGGGGGAGGTGTCAACAAGAGGATCAGTCCAAGAGGTAGCAAAATCTCTGGCTCAGAAACAGTGGTTAAGGTGAAGGTTGTTGGTGTCCCCATGACTGCTGGTGGAGGTGGCACTGAGCCTCATCTGGATTATAGGTTCCCATTCCCAAGCAAGAGTGTTGAGCTCAATGGACAGTTACTGTATATCAGGTCTCTTTTAACACTGGAATGATTTTCCCTGCTAGGAGGGCTATAAAGTTAACAAACAACTGCTTTATACTAATGTATGGAATTCAGTTATATGTCTCTGTTTTTCATGAACATTAATAAACTTTATGTGATAAGAAAAAGAAAACACCCGACGTCACTGCTTTATTTTGAGCAGCACCTGTGAATCCTCCTGAGTCAAATGTTACCTGACTGGCAATGCCACCATGCTGAGTCCAACTGTTTTGTAGCTCAACACACAGAAATGTCCAGCATAAACTGCATAGCAGGTTTACTAAGTGCCATGCCAAATACCCACCCAATCTTGCTACTGCACATTAACTGAATGCAGCAACCACTGAAATGCTGGTTATTGATCTAATGCCATTCTTTTTTGTGGATAATGTGGGATTTAGAAGGTTGATGGTGTATGCCTGCCCCAAATGACAGATTCCCTCACAGACCTACTTCTCCACCAGTGCCACTCCTGTAATGTGTGAGACTGTGTCATGCATGGTAACCCATGCCCTGTAACATTCAGCATCCCGATTCATACATCTCAACATGGATGTGTGGATAAGTGGCAAAATAACTGGTAGCTTCCATCTGTGCATTACAGCACATTGGGCACAGGTACCTGGGGTAGTATTTGACTCTGGATGGGAGAAAATTGTACAAGGCCCAATTGCAGTGGTATAAACTCTCTGGGTATTCACCAGCATGCCATGCTGGCAATGACAAGTGTAACTGGATCGCACATGGGTCCGAAAATGTTAGAATTACTCCTGACTGAGATTGATGAGTGGATACAGCCTGTGGTGGTGGTGGTACCATGAGGAGTGAACAGGGGTTCCAGGTTGATGCGGATTGGGAGGGGGGCAAGGGACTGCTGACTTTGAGGCATTTGTGTATTAGTAGCCTAATTTTGACCCAACTTCATCTTCTTGTACCCCAAGGGCAAAGTTACAGATGAAGTTCCTGGGCAAAGCTGCCAGAGGCAAATTTCCTATAAAATATTGAAAAATCCACAAATTTATTTATGAAGGTGAATTTTGGTGAATTTGCCCTAAATTCACCGGCAAATTAAAACTTTGCAATATCTCTAGCCCCAATTCTATGCTTGTTTTAATTCTGGATATTCTGGTTTAGGGACAGTCTCTTCCTGATAAAAGATTGTTTGTTGTGCTATTTATGGATCCCAGGTTCTCAAGGTACATTACTTCCATCTTTGATTTAAGTATTGAAATTGTTTTCATATTACTTAGTACATTCCAAAGTTCAAGCATTGTGCATTATACTCTTAAATGTGATATGTTTAAATTAGCCCCGATTCCCTCTGATGAAGGAGTAGATCTGTGAAGCAGCAGAGGTCAGGCTGACCATTTCCTGTAGTACTTCTTTACATGTATTGCTATTTCTGAATGCAAGTAATTATGTATCCAACTTCCTTCTGAATGTGCCAGTGTGTTGTAAATTGTTTAATATTGGCTTTTTCAGCTGCACCAGCAGTTTTCAAGTAGTGCTACACCATTCTATCTCTGCCACTTCACCAACCACCCTGCTGGAGCTTCAGTGCTGACCTTGAGAAAGTGGACCCATAGCTTGTTCTCTCCAGCTGCTCCTTACAACTACTGAAAAACTCTGGAACTTAGTTTCTATCTAGCTAGGATTGGTCCCACCCTCTTTTTGACAGGGCATTTTCAAGCAGCCAGAAAGGGTTGCCTTGAGAGGAACAAAACTATTAACCCCATAGTAGCACAAAGGGGCTACAAAAATAAGTTTCAGCTGCAGTATACACATGCTAGAAAATGAAAATGCACTGGTTTATAAAAATGTGTTGGTTTTTAACAAAGATACATTGGCTTAGACAAAAAAATTTTAACTACAGTAAATATGCATTGGTGTGTGCAAAAATCTATTCATTTCAATGAACATATATTGTATAACCACCACCCCCAAGGTGTCACTAAGCCATGGCTTGACATAAAAAGTTCTTGCTCTTAAACCTTTTGGTGAATGGCCCTGGGTTCAAAAAGTCTTTAGGTAATGGTCACCTCATGTTTGTATGGCTCATGTCTCTGCCCCTAGGAAATTAACTTCAGATTCAGTTTCTTTGATTTACCAGATTAGGGGCTCCCATTTACTTAAATTCTTGTCTTGAGGTGTAATTTGTTTTAGATGGTGTACCAAACATTAACAGATCACAAGGCATAACAGGAGTACACTCAGAGAAAAGAATCAAGCATGCAGTACTTTATTGTGTGACACAGTCATCCAGAGTATCTCTCCTCTACATGGGGTCAAATGTATACTCAGACAATGCACATTCTTAGACAGGTATGAGCACAGAGATCCATGAAAAATCATTTTGCTTGCAGGAACATATTGAGCACCTTATTTTATTCCCTTCAAAGGCATACCTTAACTGCGAAACTCCACCCTTTGGTAGCAGGCACTCAGAATGGTGTAAGCAGGTACCAACCATCAGGAGAGATCTTTTGGTATTCCTACACTCCTGGAGGGGTTTCCTTGATAAACATTTCACTAGGACCCTGTTGTAGGACCTGAACCTGTGAACAAAGTTTTCTACTTGCCTCTTTCACATACCCTGTAGTTGGACCTGAACCTTTGAACAAATGCAGTTTTTCTACCTGCCTGTTTCCCATAGGGCATGTGTTCATTGAACTATGGGGACCCTTCCCTAGAGCTTCTTCAAGGCAGCAGCTCTTTAAGACTTGACACACTGTACACTGAATTCCTAGAAATCCCTTCACCTGAGCTGTTTTCCTTCAGTCAGCACTCTTGCACTTAATTTAGAGTACCCTCAACACTGGAGCTCATATCATGATAGCAGCTATGTACACACAGCATGGCTTTGCCTTTTTCATGGGGAATGCATCACTGGAACTTTCTCAAGGCACCCACTCCTGCATCACACAGTGTAGTTGCTCCCTGTTGCTTGGGAACCTGTGCCTGGAACCTTCTCAAGACAGCTACATATACACACACACAGTCTTACTTAAGCTCAGCACTAGAGCCCTGGGTGAAGAAGCCTGCACCTGTGAGCCCTGGGAACTCCTTCCAAAGTACATCTTCCTTTGGGACACTGCCCACCCACCCCATTACTGGGAACAGTTGAAAGACATCCTCTGCCACATCACTCAGCATTGACTGGTGTCTGTCCTACTACAACAATAATATGCCCCAGAGTTACCAGACTTTCAGCGGCTCTGTATACAGTTCTTTCACTTCTTTGCTTCAGCAAGACTGACTGAATTCTCTAGATAACTGCAATCTCATTTCCTGGCTGGACAGAATCATATGGCAGTACTGCCATCTAGGGGGAATACTGGCATATCTCATAAACAAGCTGGTGGGGCTATAATAATTGATTTTAGTATAAATGCATGGGTTTAACTGAAAACTTTCATTGAACAGAATTGAATTTACTTTCTGAATAACTAGCGATCAGGGGCTCATTGTCAAGCTACAGTAAGAATGTTTTTTTCTGACTAATTCAGCTTAAATTATGATTCTTGGGTGCCCTTTGACTGTATCATATAGTGTCATGTTAAATGTATAGCTATGTTTATATAGATCCATACTTAAATATTCAAACATTATTGTTGTTTGCATTTTTCAGGACTGCAGAAGACAGGTTTTGCTGTGAGTGAATTACTATACCATCCATAAGAATGTATATTTTCGAAACTGAATTTCTTCAAAGCAGACCTAAATTTGCATGCAATTACACATAGATAATTATTTGAGTTGTGACACAAGAGCATTTAATTAGAATGGAAATGCATGCACATCAAGGAGTAACAGTATGCTACCCCTGGTCCTGCTGTACGAG
This sequence comes from Neoceratodus forsteri, assembly GCA_016271365.2. NCBI lineage: Eukaryota > Metazoa > Chordata > Ceratodontiformes > Ceratodontidae > Neoceratodus > Neoceratodus forsteri. Next base: position 1,076,930,582 of record CM028129.1, on the reverse strand, counting down.
GACAATGCTTCCCAGCACACCTCACAATAGGGTGGCAACTTGGCTACTGCATGCACTATGGATAGTGCTAGTGAATTCAAAAAGGAAAGGTGTAATTAAACCTCCTGGGAGTCCCACGACCAGGCACAGTCACCCTCAGAGCTCATCACATTGGGACTTCAACCCCAAGTAACCAGGATGGTAGCCATCAGGTCAACAAAGTGAAAGAACAACCAGTAGATACAATGAGCTTCTTAGATGGACTCTATGATTGCACATGACACATAAACAGACATTTCAGCCTTACAAGATTTGTTACCTCCTTGCACTTGGGTACTTGAAACATGAGAAGGTTAAAATACTCTGGACATACCTACTGAATTAAAAAGGCAGACTTCAAGTAATTTGCTATCAATGGTAAAACCCTTAAGTAACAACACACAGTCCACACTGTAACCACTCTACAACTTCAAAATATTGGGAAAATTACCAGTTTCTTTGCAACAAGTCACTGACATAAAACCACATTTGTTAAAAATATTTTTTTCCATTTTAAAATTTCCATGTGGACAAGGGAGAAGAGAGACCTTCATTTTCCATCAAAGGGAAATAAAACTTCCATGTGCAGTGCAAACAGTACCCCACTGGGGTATGTACACTGCCCTTGGACAATGCCCAGAACAACAGAGTCTTTTGCCTCTTTAAAAGAAACATCAGCAGTACAAAGGAATAATAAAACTGTGTGATGTCACCCAGTCTGCACTCTTGTGTCTTATGACAGTAACAGACTAGAGGTTGTGGGTATCTTCAGAACTTGGAGGCACTGGAGCTGCTGTAGGGAACTTTTTTACTGCTGGCAGAGGTTCATGTTGGCAACAAAAAACAGACTGCTTGCTAACAGGTTAGCAGTGGTCCTTCTGGGACCAAGAAGAGTTACCCCAGTATTGTCATCTGCTTTGAGCAGTGAAGAGGGGCTGCTCTTTTTGTACTTCAACACTATAGTAGCAGTAGGGATCTGGTTTCCTGCAGGGTCTCCCCTCACTATCCCTAGAGTCCACAAAGTAGCAACACTTGCCCCCTCCAGATTCATGAACTGCACATGGTGCTTCATGATGGTCAGGCCCTTATACATCTGGGGGACTATAGACTAGGCCATGCTGCAGGCTTGCTCCTTCTGGAAAAGATCTGGGTGCTCGTCCATTCCATGCTTTGCCTGTATTTTTCCCTCATATATCCAAATGTCCTAATTTGCCTCAATTTTGTCCCATAGCACTCTGAGATGTATGAATAATTTAGCTGGGGATGTTCAGCCCTGATCCAGCAGTGGACCATTCACTCAGTCTGGGACCGGGGGTATCTTTTTGGTAGAAGCCCCCTGATGAGCCATTCCTGAGGTCAGCCAGCTTGTATTATTATTCTCCCTTTCCTGAGCTGCCAAATCTCCTCGGGGTATGTATTTCATTTAGGTCTCTGTATTTGGTCCCCGCCTCTACCTGCAGGGGGAATTAATAGAGGAGTGACTTCTGAGTACAGCTTACTTTTACTGCCTTCTCAGGATAGCTGGGGCAGTGTCTGCCTTATCTTTGGCTTCTTCTCTCAACTCACTTGTTGTTGCCCTGAGAGGCAGACCATTGTGTGGCTGATTTCTTCCACCTTGGGGCTGCTTTGGGGGCCTTACAGTAGCCGTTACCTCCTGGCAGGCATTTCAGCCCCATAGGGTATTGCTGAGTATGGACTCTGGCTTAGCTTCTTAAGTTTGTCTCAGCTGAGGATTTTTCTCTTGCCCCAACCCCTTGGGAGCTTTTTCCTGTTCAAGGTGCTGGGGGTCATTAGGGAAGCTGACATCCCTGGTTCCTTTACTGTGGTTCTGACTGGCTCCACTAGCTCCACACTGGAGTGTTGCAGGGTGAGGGACTGACACAGGCCTTCTCTGGCTCTCCTTTGTACAGGGTAATAGGTCAGTGGGTTTTTACAGATTGTTGCAGGTGGGCATCAGGCAATGATATATTACCCAGTTTAGATGTGGTGGATAGGAGCCTCAAGGACTGACAAATTAATCCATATTAACGTCTCCACCTCTCTCATCCAAAGCCCTGAGAATGCAAGGGGTACCAATATGGTTGGCTGGATGATCCAGTAGGCCAGAGGAGTACCTGCTATAGTGGGAGCTGAAATGCATGGTGGAATTACCTCTGGGGTGTAGGGTTCCATACGCCAGTAAGAAGGAGGCCTGAATCCCTCTCCATCCGATGTTAAACAGCAAGCTTTCCTCTCTCTCTTCCTTCCTCTGTAGTGGTAGAAGGCTTTCTATTCCATCCCCTTACACACTGCTGGCAACACAATATGGCCACATTACCTTTGTGGTGAAAAAAGTCACATACTGGGGTACACCACTGGGCATACTACATGCAGACCACCAACATCTTTTCCCTGGGGGTCATCTCCTTGATCCATATGCAGTTCACTCTATGAGGTGGCTGGGAAGAGCCTTCTCCCCTTCAGACCCTCTCCCACTTGCCATGGTGTCTTCACTCTCTTGTGTGTGCACTACATGGGGCCTGGCTGCTCTGGTTCAATTCAGTTTTCTGTGAGTAACCCTTTTCTTTTTCCACCTTGACAGCCACCTGATGCAGCACTAAAACATAAATACAAAATAGGATCTAGCTAATCCTGGTCCTCTGCCTCTCCAAACTGCCCTGCCTGCCGGTCTGTGCTCTGATGTAGAAACTGGACTCCAGATTACTGTTGCTTTTCCTGACTGCTGGTAGCTGCCTGCCATTATACACTGTTACACCATATTTTAGTTATTCCCCCAAGGCCTGCCATACTCTGAATTTTGTCGCAGTAAACTCCCACTAACTGAATCACCCAGATCACTCTCACTCTGGTTTCACTCAGGACACTTTAAAATACTTTCTTGCTAGCTGGTGTTGAATTATGTTTAATAATGCTGGTGTTTTAACTGTTCATAGGTACTCACAATTTGGTCATGGTCTCCTGACAAGTCTTCACCCAACTGGAGGTACAGGATTCAGTTTGTGAGGCGATCAGATGGCAGGTGCACCGGGGAGAAGAAAATAATTTTCTTTACTGGGATTTTTACTGCAAAACCAAGTGTTGTGTTTGGATGGGTGCTCAGCAAGTGGTCCTGTGCTCTTTCTTCTTCACCGATTTCACATAAGATGGTCACCAGCTCACATACAGAAGGCACCACTTTCCTCTCAGTCACACACCCCTTTAGACTTAGAGCCAATGGCGGCACAGATCAGGGTGTGGCATCTCCAGATTTGTAATATTCATTAAGGAAGCACATATTTTGGCACAGACAAGATTTGGCAGCAAATTGAATCCAAGGAACTTGAAAACATTAAATCTACTGATGAATAAACATTAATATGTTGTGTTACTCTTACATACTTAGGTATAAAGGACTTCACTCATACTTTCTTGAAAAATTGTGATATACAGTACATGCTCCTGTTAAAGTACACTGATTGAGGAAAAAACATGCCCCGTAGGTTTATGATTCTGTTTGGAAAATGATCAGAGTTAAAGATCAATTATGGAGAAAGGCTAACAGATCAGCAAACCCAAGAGATTGGGGCCTTTTCAAAACAAATCTCCAAAATCAGTATAAAAATACCACAACAGAAAGCAAAAAGAACTTATTATAAAAATAAGATCTCAAAGTCCTCACAACCAAAGGATTATTGGAAAATAATCAAAGAGCTAAAGAATCCAGGTAAACCATGTCCCAAAATTAAGTTAATATTTAAATGGAGAAACCTTAAGGTCCCAAAAAGCTGCTGATACTTTAAATAACCACATTTCTACATTTCCTGATATTGTGATCCCACGTGCCGAGTAAAATACACAGCAATAAAGCAGATGTAATATTGGATTATACTACCCCACTTTTTTATTTTAGAAAGATAAAAGTTATAGAAGTGGCCACAAAAATTTAAAAATCAAATATCGGGCTGCCAGATGGCTCAAGTGGTAGCATTATGTGATCCCACACCGGTGTCCTGGGTTCAGAAGTGAGCCCAGATCTGCACAGGGTGGGTAGCCAGGCTGGGAAGTGCTCTTGATGGGAGTGTGAGCCTGCCATGAAGGGAGATGGCCCAGATCTGGTTCAGTAGCAACCCCTATGTGGGCTACTGCATCCAAGGCTGCCAGCGGCTGTGTCAGACATCTTGGGGAGAGGCGGGACTGTGGGAAAAAAACACAAGGGAAAACCCATGCACATAACCACTGTGAGTGATGGCCCCACAGTCCTTGGGTCACACACCATGTGCCTCTTCACTAGCTTGATGATAGGGGAGCATAGATAGGATTGGAAACTGGCAGGGGCCCGAAGGCAAGGAATAGATAGTGACCAGGGCCAAAAAGCTAGATAAAAAATATTCAATATTAGGAAATTCTACAGCCTAGATAATACTTAACCAAAATGTTTGAACAATTCAGTTAATGTTACAATATCCAAGATATCTAACTTTCCACTGAACCATGCCAGTAGTAAACAATGAGCTTACCATGTAAAAATTACATTTCTTCTGCACCTTTTGTTAATTCTACTGTCAACATATTTGTAAGGACTGATGCATGATGGTAACAATGGCTGTAACCTGCTCACACACCTGAAACTACTCTGTGACCCAAGTCTTTCTCAGTATGAAAACATGTATTGTTATCCCAGGTCACCCCTGAAAAAGGGACCTTCGGGGCTCAGTGGGCCTACCCGGTCACCAAAATTTTAAATAATTAAATAAAATAATAAAAATAAATAAATAAACCCAGTTGTTCAACCAAATTATTGTAGAGGGCACATTTCCAGAAAGTCGGATGTGTGTAAAACACTTCCCATATTCAAGTGTGCAGAACCAAACATGATCTCAAACTATAGACCAATGACTCTTTTACCCATATTCAAGTTTCAAGTTTATTTGCAGGAAAACTCCATTGAGCATGCTCATTTATAAGGAGGCCCTGGTAGAACTATTTCAATACAAAGACATGGCACATGGGGGTACATAGTAGTGGTGGGACACAGTCAACACAGTCATAATACATGGGACATATCTATAGCAGCAACAAGACATTATTAGAGAACATAATACATAGGCAGAATAAAATCACTGGAGGTGCATCTAGGAGGCATGAGCTATCAGTACAATAAATTAACAACAGTAACTGGGAGAGGGTGTCAAATAAAATGAGAATTTGGGAAGGATACAAGGTGAAAAACAGTAGGGCAGAGGGCAGGTACATTTGGGTATGCCAGCAGGCAAGTAGGGGCAAAGCTGAATTTGGCATTGGGCAGGTGGGTTAATAAGGGGCAATGATCATTAAGGGGGACATATAAGGTAAGGGGAGTCAAAGAGCTGAATAGTATCTAAGTTTTTGAAACATTTAGTACATAAACAGCTATATTGATATCTAGAGAAATATCCAAAGCTGGCAAAATTTCAATTAACTCTAGGACAAGTTATTCAATAGGCACCGCACTTGTGGACATTACTGATAAGGTGTCACAAGCACTGGATGGGAGAGAGAGTCCATGGGCATGTTATTCATTGACCCGTCCAAAGCCATTAACTTGGTAAATCATGAAATATTGACTGCCAGACTAAAACAGATAGGATTAGCTCCTCATCTGATAAATTGGTTTGCTTCTTACTTAAGCCAATGGAGGCACTAGGTTATAATTAATAGCAAGCTATCAGAAGTAGGATATCTAACAAAATATATACTTGAAGGCTCAATACTAGGGCCATTGCTATTCTTGATTTATATCAATGAGCTCCCAAATCACATTAGTAATAAAGAAATCAAACTTTATGCTGATGACAGCATCATACTAGATTTGGCAAAACATCATCAATCTATGGTAAAAAAATGCAAATAGATTGCATAAAGTTACACAATTGGTTTTATGAATCAAGATTTGTCCATAGTCCTATAAAGACATGTCATGTTTTTTTTTTATACAAGCAACCTAAAAGTAACCAAAAGACATATATGACAAAGAAATTTATTTCCATGGAGGGTCACAAATTAACTGTAACAAACCAGTATATTATATTAGATAATTCCCTAACATTTGAAACACACATAAATACTATAACTACTGTAGGAAAGTTGACTCAATAATTGAGACACTGAAATCAACCTCTTTAACTATGTATAAAATGCTAAATACTATCACAGCTCAGTTAATTTTGCCCATTTTGGGATATAGGAATTTAATATGTGGTTATGCAAATCAAAAACTACTTGACAAATTGGATACAATGTGCAATGGACTAGAATGGTTTGTCCTACAATGTTCTTATACAACTCACCATTGCTTTACATATCAGAAAATTAAAATGGGACAGTTTGACATTGTGCCATAAAAAGCAAAGGTTGCATCTGATGTACAAGGTAAAATGGATTAATAAAGAGAAATCAACAGTGCATCTTGTAAATAGAGATGCAGCAAATTTAAAATTCACTGGCGAAGTGCACGCGAAGTGGGCAATGTAAAGTGCTCACTTCACCTTGTCATTACCCTTCGCGTTGGCATAATGAGAACAGAAGTAAGGCGAAGTCATTGTTTTTAATGGACTTCGCTTTCCTCATTATGATTCTAAGTGATCCACTTGGTGTTTCAGACTTGGCAGCCCTTCCCACAGATCACATGGCTTACAGTACTGTAAGTCACATGCTCTTTAGCCAGGCAGGAAGGAAGTGAGTCACACAGACAGTTTCACTTTCTTCTGTGCAGACTGAGAGAAAGGAGGGTGTGTGTACTAGAGAGAGGAGTGTTTTTTTGATTGCAGAGAGAGTTAACATTTAATACTTAAACCAACAGCTTTTTTAAAAGCTACATTTTTTTGTCTTTTCTGTACTGTTTTTTACTTAATTTGTTCTTTCTGTAAATTTTATTTTCTTACCTACTTAGTTGTTTGTCGTGTGTGTGTGACTGTGTGTGTGTTGTGCTTGTGTCGTGAGATGGAGCAGGGTGAGGGAATGTCTGGGGCGGGGGCAGCTCTGGGAAAGTATGGTAGTATGCGTCGTTGTACCGTGCGCATGCGTGGGGAGCATGGGCACCCATTTGTGTTGGACCGCTCTAAACTGCTGAGTGTCCAACCCCTGGAAGCAAGACCAGCACTGCCTCCTGACTCTGAGGCAGTTCAACCACCACCACCACCACCAAGTCCAGCGCAAGGTCCTTTGGAGCAGGATGTGCCTGTTCCCCCATGTCCAGGTGTGGATCCCACCATCAGAACTGTTGAGCAGTGTGAGCAGCCTACTGCCAGTTCATCTGGCCCTCCTCTGCCTGTACCTGGTCCTCCCCACACCTCCATTGTTTGGCAGTTTTTTGACTGTGTCCGGGGGACAGCAGTGTGATTAAGTGTCACCTATGTGCGGTGGAGGTGCACCATAGCCCCCTGGGGAGTCACCTGGGGACTGGGGGCCAGCATACCCATATGCTTAATCACCACCACTTGGAGTGGCAGGCTGCCACAGAACGGACCATGTCTGCACCTGCTCGCCATTCCGTAGCAGAGGGCGCCGCTGTGCATAGCGGGCGTGGCATCCCTAAGAAGAAGAGGACCACAGCAGCACCTGTTCCTCCACCAGCACCCCCACCACCACCACCACCACCACCAGCAGGTCAGCCTGTCGAAGGAGTGGATGCCAGAGAAGTGCATGTAACACTGTCTGACTTGGCAGTTTTCTGGAGTGCTGTTGAGAACAGCGAGAGGATGAGTGCTGTGGAGCAGCAGCTGGATGACATAGAGGGACATCAGCTTCAAATTATGTCCATGCTGGAACTGCTGCTGGATCACCATAGGATCCCACATTAGTTTTGTTTCCTTATACCATGCCCCCCCGCCTTCCTTGCTGTGCCATAAAATGTATTCCTCCACCATCCCAGACACTTGTATGTAATTATGCCTTTTTTGTTGTCTTCAGTATGCATTACACTTTGTATTCTGGGGCCCCTTCCTTCTGTTCAGTGTCTGTGTGTTTTGTGTATGTGCGCTGTTTTGGTGCCTCATTTTTCTGCATCCGCAAAAGGCATCTGTCTTGTGTCCAGAAAATTGACAAGTGGTAACTCAGTGAAATGAGACTGTTTCAGCACATACAAAGTCCCCCAGAATTTCAGGCACACTCAGTCATGCGCACAACAGTGGCACAGAGTCCCCAGATTTTTTCTGCAGTCCCAGAATGCATCCTCCATGTGTCCAGAAAATTGACAAGTGGTAACACAGTGAAATGAGACTGTTTCAGCACATACAAAGTCCCCCAGAATTTATGGCGCACTCAGTCATGCGCACAACAGTGGCACAGAGTCCCCAGATTTTTTTCTGCAGGCCCAGAATGCATCCTCCTTGTGTGCAGAGAAGTGAAAACTGATCATCTCAACTGGATTGAAAGATGCCCTTTGGATGTACAGTAATAGTAGCCTTGGTGAGTATAATAGTATATATATATATATATATATATATAGATGGTTGTGTATTTTGAAGGTGATGATGAGAGGGGTTGAACTTGACATGGACATGTATTCATGCTATTATTCTGCATCACACACAGGTGGCACCATCTCCGAACTGTTGATGTGCACCATCCAGTTTTCAATGAGAATTTTTTGCACTTAAATGGAACTGGATAATTCTCAGGCACATGAAGGTAAGTATTTCTTTTTTTGGGGGGGGATTATATTTTCAGTTTTGTCTGTAATGGTTTTTTATTCTTTTATTTCTTCACAGATTTCATCAGCATTCTTCTGGAGTCTGGTTCTTAATGATGGTCATGGTCATGGAATGAAACAATTTCTGCATGTTGCATGTGTGCCCAAGCTCGAGTTGGGGAGGGGTGTGTCTGATCATGTTGACAAACTTTTTTAGATCAGTCCCAGTGGTGGTGGTCCAGGATGTGCAGACAGACTCATGGTGGCAGCAGACTTGGATAACATCAGTCCCGGAGGTGGTGGTCTGGGGTGGAGGGGCACACCACCTTTTAAATACTGCAGTTAAAACCTGCCAACATTAACCACATCATCATCCTCGTAAAGAAAACTGCCCTCACAGTCATCGATGTCTGAAGTCTGACCACTGGGAAATTCTTTCTCCATTGTGTCATCATCTACATCAGTGGTGGGCCATTCCAGGCAGCCACTGCCAGTGCCACCGGGATGCTCCATTTCCACATCAGCAAGACCACTGTGACTAGGCTGGGGTATGAATACCGAGGTTGTAGTCTGTGTTGGTATGTGCCTCTCATTCATTTTAATGAATGTTAGCAAACTAACATTTGCAGTAGACCGGTTTGTCCGACGATACCTGACTATTGCACCTGCTGAGCTGAATACCCTCTCAACACTTACACTGGAGGGTGGGCATGTGAGGTACTTCAGTGCCACTGCAGTCAGCTCTCGCCATTCACTGACTTTTCCACTCCAGTACAAAAGAGGATCTTCACTTATTGTCAGATGCCGGTTTTCAGACAAATATGACTCAACCATTCTCTGTGCCACACTAAGTCCGATTGTTGATGCATCAGCCTTTTCCCCGGAATCATTGATGTCACAAATACCCACTTGGGACAAAGCCTTCCAAAGCAGGTTGACGCCAACCACTTTGGATGACAGAGCACCAGAAACTACAGTCCCCTTACCCTTGTATGATATGCTTGCTGGTCCTCCAGCTGCACCTTCAGCTGGATTATGCTGCTGAGGTTTGCAAACCTTGGCACGTGACTTCTGTGCCCCATGAACCAAGCAAACCAGTTGACCACTGATAATTTTAACCTGTTCAGGCCCTCCCTCCAGTACTGATGCAATTCTACGTTTGTATCGTGGGTCCAGCATTGCCATGGCAAAGCTGTCACTACACTGAATGCTCACAATGTGACGATTCTGGTCGAATACTGTCAGCATGTGTTGCAGCAACATACTGCTACCACCATCTCCGGCAACATCAAGGCTATGCTGTACATTCACCAATGTCTGCCTCAGCACCCGCAGCAGTGGAATTGATTGGCTAATGGAGGCAGACTCACCACTCACTGCCTGTGTGGCATGTTCAAAAGGCCACAAAATTGTTATTACAGAGTCCATGAGGTGCCACTGTTCAGTTGTCATAGACATGGAGGCCCCAGAACTGTCACGGCTAGTGTGCATAACAAGATATTCTGTGATGGCTTTGTATTGTTCATACAACCTCTCTGCCATGTATAACGTGGAGTTCCATTGGGTGACAACTTCCAGCTTCAAGCGGTGCTGAGGCAGGCTGTTTTGTATTTGCAACTGCCGCAGTTGGTCACGGGCCTTTCCAGATCTTGAAAAGTGAGAGCAGATACATTGTGCAATAGTCAGCATTTCCTTTATGTCAGGGTGCTGCAGAAACTCCTGAACAACAAGATTTAAACAGTGGGTGATGCATGGAACATGAAAAAAACCACCATTCGTGATGCATTTCACCACATTTGACCCATTGCCACTTGCTATGAACCCAGCTGTCATGGACAGAGGGTTTAGCCATCTGTCAATTTCAGTCAGTACCATGTCCAACATGTTCTCACCAGTGTATGAACAGGTCATACTGTGCATAGCAATTATTGCATGCTGGCGAGTTCCAGGAAGATTGCTACCATGACAATCCACCTTCCTGCACAGATTATTCACACTACCAGCATCACAAACAACCCCCGGCACCTGCGCCAAGTGTGCAGTTATACACAGATATGAACTCCCCACTGTTTTGCCACTTGTCTACATATCCATACTTAAATGGATGAATGGAGAGGAGGAATGTTGAAGGGCATATCTTACTGAGTCTGAGACAGTGCAGAACAACTCAGGAACAGCACGGGTAGAAAAGTATGTCCTAGATGGGACTTTCCATTTTGGACAGGCACGGGCAGCAAACCACTGGAACCCAGAATTCTCCACAAAGGAGAAGGGCAAAAGATAAATTGCCAGCATTTCCGCTACAGCAGCATTAAGTTCACTTGACACTGTATGATTGGGGGGTACTTCAGGTTATGTGCAAAAACACTCTGTAACGTGAGCTGACTTAAACGTTTTACAGGGCTTGTGTTGGTCACAAATGGTTGTGCTCTGTGATGAATGGCATTGGCAGGGGGTGGAGTGTGGACATTTGATGAAGACGGTTGCACAGGTGATGATGACAAACCCAGAAATTATGTTATTTTTCTGGATTTGCCAACCAGGGTTGATGTACCATTTGCGCTAGACATACTGCATTCACCACCACCACAAAAACTGCTACTCTCACCAGCACTGGACAACATTTCAAAGTCATTATGGTCCTCCACCTCATCATCATCATGTCTGTAGTAATCCTCTGCTCTTATTGCCGCATTGCTGCACACGTTTAATTTCCTACTGGGCTTAACAGTCATGGAAGGGGATAACATGCTTGCTATGGTTGCGCCAGTGATACGGGTGAATGCCCAAGTCTGGTATTAGCTGCCAGCTTGTGCTGGGTCCACAGAGCCAAGTGCCTATTCTTAAGATGTGTATGCTGTCCTCCTGTCCCAAGATGGCTCCCCTTTTTACCTCGACTCACACGCACATGGCAAACCTGGCAGATTGCAACTGAATCATCATTTGCATCTTGAACAAAAAAATCCCAAACAAGGGACTGTGATGCTCTGCTTTTAACATGTCCATGATGATGTGGCTTATTTAAGTCCTTTATTTTAAGCACTGAAGTGGGGGGAGCTCGTGATGTTTCTGGCACTGCACACCTGGACTGCAACTGACCACCACGACTACCTATCATATTGAGTACTGGTCGTCATCATCATCATCGTCCACTAAAACCGATACATCACAAGTTTTTACGAGGATTCTGCAAACAGATTCAGAAATTTCAGACACAGCCACTTTTAATTTCTTTTTCTCCGGTTCCCAACTGGGGTCAATTAAATCATCATCATATTCATCAATGTCACTGTCGCACACATCCACATCTTCTGCTTGGATGCTAACATGTGGATTGCATGTTGCAACAACAGCAACATCATCATCATCAGCATCATCACATTCATCATCAGCATCTACACCACCATCACATAATATTTTTTCACCACACTGTGAATCACTGTTGCATGGAAAATGAGCGACGTTAAGTGCCACGGTGGATGGAATATCACATCATATGCTATTGTTGACATGATCATCAGAATCAGGTTCAGTTAATGGGATGTTACTGGGAAGTATGACATCATCTACGCTGTCACTCGCTTGCACTGCTTCACACTCAATATGTTTGGATATGGTACACTGGTCGGAATTAGAACTTGACACAACAATGCTAATACTACCTCCACCACTGATAACAGCAGTAACACTAACACCATCGGCTGGGAAAACATCATCTCCTCCAACTATCAGTGAAGCTACTGATTGGGCTGTAAAAAACATTGCAGGAGAAATACCTTTCCTCACATCACCAATGCACTTCTCCGTCCGCGTACTACTACCACGCCCACAGACCCTCTTACTGCCAACATTGCCATGGCCAGAAACAGTTTTACTTGCACATCTCTTTGCAGGCATTTTGGGGGATCAACCACAATATTATTACCAAATTCAGATTTTGATACGTTCACTTTCTGACTGGAGGGTCGCTACTTGCTACTTTTGCTAGCTGGATGTGAAGCAAAATAAACAACTGTGGCTTCAGCAACAGATAAGGGGACTACTGTGTTGTGACACTGTCACGGAATTAAAACAACTTCAGTAACCAGTGGTGCTGATGGGGTCAAAAAAACAATCCAGTCTGGTAAAAAATATCTTTTCAACATGGGGGGGGCACTGAATACAGACAGTGCTGATTTTTACAGCACTACAAGCAGCAACACTAAGAACAGAGAATACGATCGCAGTACAAAATCAGGCAGCTGCAGTGAATAGCAGGTTCGCACTGCTGTGCTTAGTTGCACTTACACTGATCTGTGTCACACATTTTAAAAGGTGTATTATATTTGATGCACGCAACACTGCACACACAACACAGAACACCATGGCCCAGATATTCAAACTGCGCCCAAAAAGTGCACAACAGCAGGAGCAAGTGCAAGTCCATTGTGCCCATGCGCAAGAGGCACGATATTCAAAAACTGTGCTGGCCAAGATGCGCCTACAGCCGATGAATGAATATCGCACCACCTGTGCCATAGCACAACTAGGGAGGTGAAGCTGAGCATATCTGATGCACCATAATGCAACAAGGGATGTTCAGCTGAGCAGTCCAGATTCACCATAGCACAACCAGGGATGCCCCCCAACAACAGGGCAGCAATGCAACAGCACAACCAGGGATGCAGGGGCCCACCACCTATGCCACAGATGGGCAGAGGAACACACAGCAGAACAGACATCGTCCCCCCACACCCCATGCACTGCACTATTGGGGGAGGGTTGGAATAACCACTGGCCCATGGAGACCAGCAACCAACCCACAGCTGGGCCATGGTGCCCCATCACACCCCCTGGCAAGCTGTGACCGGCACACAAGGAGGGCCGACCACCCTGTGCCACACCATCCCACCAATGTAGAGCACACCCTGCACTGTGACCCCCAGACACCCTGTCCAGGAGTAGCATCCACCAGTGCAGGATACCCCATGCATGCCACCACCCCCACTGTGACAATGCAACCCTCTGCACCACAGAACCATGCAAGGCAGCCCCACCACGAGCACCCATCAGCAGGTGGCAGCACACAGCAATGCAACGACTGCATACACAGTGCCACCATGCACAGCCCCCCGAGGTACAGCTGAGAGACCAACCATGTGTTGCCACACGAGGTACCTCACACATAACACGGCATGCCCCGGACCCCACCACCAGTGGTACAGCACCCTGCACACCCTCCCAAGGACACACCCTGACCCAGCACTGGTCACAATAGCCAGCGCAGACACCCACAGTGGTGCATGGAAGCATGCACCACACCGGATGCAACACAGTGCATGGACAAACACCCATCCATACCCAAGGGCACACCAACACAGGGACACAGTAGCGGGGCAACCAAGCCCCCAGCATGTGGCCATGGAAACCATGTACACATGGCCAGCACTCCTCCATGGCACAGGAGTGCCAGCCACCCTGCGCAGGCACTGTGAAGCTGTACGCCACCTGCATTTGCCCGGAGCACAAGTGACAGACAGTGGTGCACATCCCCTGCAAAACACACAAGCCACAGCATGGAGGTGGGACAACAACAGCAGAGGCCACAGTGTCACCCAAGGCAGACATGCACCACACCAGTGACAGGAGGCAACCCAGCACTGTGACGGGTACAGTGGCTGTCCTGCATGGACAGCCACCACTGACATGCCAGTGGACCGTGCAGGTCACAGACATGCAAGGGTGTCAGCTGCACAGGCCATGGATGAGCTGACAGGTGCACCATGGACACACAGCATGCACCATGGACCACTGCACACAGTCATGAAGTGCACAGGGAACAACACACACACCACAGACAGTGACTGATAGCTACTCCCACACCATAATCACCTCCCCATGGACACACACACACACGCACATGACTGCACCACTCCTGACGACACGCACACCACTGAAGCTGAGCACCTATAGCCTGCTGCAAATCATAGAGCACCACAGTAGGCATATCAAAAGAAATGTATTTAAAAACAGCAAACAAAACTATGTCCAAGTATTTACAAAGGTTTGTGGGTTGGGACACAAACAAGGTGGGGGTGGGTAAGGGGCAGGGGTGAACAAATGGTAGAGGGAAGGAAGGGTGTGAGGGTATGTCCGGGGGGGGTAGGGGAAATCAGGGGCAGTTCAAAGCTCAGCAGGAGCCCCGCTCCCAGCTCCGGCTTCTCCTCCCGTCATGATGTCTTCGGACACCGATCCTGTCCAGCCTTTCAAGGATCTCCAGGGACACCCTGACCACCTGTAGAATCTCCCTCAGTGCCACCCTGATCTCCTGCAGCTACTGTCCACCTAGGACAAGGGAGCAGAGTCAATAGGTGTGAATGCACAGCGCCATGCAGCCCACCCACTATGCATGGCATACAGCCATTGGACATGCCTCTGTGATGGTGTGTGACCACCCACAGTGATCACGTCCACAAGACCTGCCCACCCAGGTGCACACAGCGATGTGGACCACTGCACACACCCACCAGCCAAGTCCTGCACAGCACCACCTTGGCTGTTCAGTGACATGGCTATGTGGTGCGAAGGCAGTGGCACAGCCAGGTACCCAGTGCATGCATGGACCACCATTGATGCACTCCCAGACATGCAGTGCCACTGGACAGAGCTGACTGTAACAAGTTGCGTGCATGGCAGTGGTGTCAATGGATGGTGGCCATTCCCCACTGCCCACCCTGTTACACAGCATGCAATAGTAATCATGGATGTAAGGCACTCACCATCATCAGGCTGGTCCCTCTGCCTCTGTGGACCTTCGCCCCTCCTGGAGTGACGGTCTTCCTGCTGGCGCCTCCTCTCCCTCACCAGCCATCGCTCGTCTGGGCCTAAGGTGCAAACACGGAGAGAGGAACATCAGTACAATCCTGTAGCAAAGTCCCCCTGCCCCCATGTGTGTGCAATCCCACACAGCCAGACCCACCCATCCCACACCCTGATAACACCACCACAGCCAACACCGGACGGTCCCTCCCCCATGTTCCGGACACATGCAACCGTGATACGCATATGGATGATAAAACTGTATAGATGTTGCAGCTACCTGGCCATGGCACTGTGCCCCTCCTGGCATGTGCCCGCAGGTGGGCAAGCAGGTCCGGTTCCCTCTGCCTCAGGTCCCCATATCTGTGGTGGCACTGCTCTGCCATCCGCCCCATTCCTGTGGCCTCCTCCAGGGTGTCGGCCACTTCCTGCCACACCTGACTCCTGGACCTGTCCAGGGGTGCCTCACCAAACAGTGGGCCAACAAGTGGCTCCACAATGGCAACCAAGTTTACCATTTCTACCTGGCTCCACTGGGCAGCTCTCCTCCGTGCCATCTCTATTGCTCAGCAGAGTCAAAATAGTGCTCTGCAGCATGGTTCCACCACGTGCAGATGCTGCGCAGTACAGCACTGCCATTCCCTATCATGCTGTCATCGAACAGCGTGATAGTGGTGCACCCATGCCTGACGCATGGCACCTGGGGGCAAAGGTTGCGCACAGGGTCAAGGGTCTCTGGCACATGGACAGGCATAGTGCAATTGGAACCCAATGCATGTAGCACGATTGGGTGCCTGTGTGCCACCTCCTGTAGTGGCCTACCATGCTGTAGCCCCAGTGCACCTACGACACCCCAGTGCCACAGCACCATATAAGTGAACAGTGCTGTAGTGCCACTGGCACAATTGAGGCCATGCCCTGCATTGCCTCCCGTGCACAGCACGTCAGCAGTGCGGCAGGCGCCTGCGTCATCAACCCAGGCATGCGCAGTTAGGTGTGTACTGCGCATATCACAGAACTGCGCCCTTGGATCAGCACATTCAACACAATTGCGCAAAGCGCAAAAGCGCAGTATTCAGCCGTCATATGCAAATCAGCTAATCAGCCATTCAGTGGCACAGTCACTGCATTTGCATCCACTTAAAGATGCGCCTCACCTCACTTGCATGGGTTGCGTTATAAAAGTGCGATATTGGGCTGCACTGTTCATAGTCAGTTACTGCAGTCTATTGGTGAGTTGCATGCTGTTTGGGAGTGTGGACTGTGGATTTTGGATCATGCATGGGACTGCACAGTCACAGGTAACACCAGCTGAATCGTGACTGAGCGAGTTGTGGAGGAAGAGGAACAGAGTTGTGGGAGGAGGAGGAGGCCAAATTTCACAAAGGACGAGATGGATGCCCTGTTCGAGGTCTACCTGGACCGGGAGCCACTTCTCAGTGGATGCCAGGGAACACCACAGGCCCATGCTGCTGCATGGGAGGAACTGGCGCGTGTTGTGAACCTGCATGGCAGCCACCAGTGCTCCGTGCAGGAGTGCAAGAAGAAGATGGGCACAGACAGGAGGAGGATTAAAGAGAAGGTGGCTGCCATCAGGGCAGCATGATCTGCGACAGGTGGGGGACAGCCGGAGGTGCTACGCCTGACCCCACAGGAGGAGAGGGTTGCTGGCAGCATGCAGCGTTGTGCCATTGAGGGTGTTACGGGTGGTGGATTCCAGACGGGTGGTAGCCCGTCACTGCATGGTAGGTCATGGTCTGTCTATTGGGGGACAGGGTAGGTCACATGCAGTAACGCAACTTTGTTTTCCCTTACAGCTCCTGAGCGTCTGCATGGGTCAGCGGTGGTGGGCCTCTCTACTGAGGCCAGTCAGATGGAGATGGAGGAGGGCCCATCCACCTCCACAGGAATACTCATCTCAGTGCAACAGTGGGCCCGCCTGGAAGTCCAGACTGATGTTGTTGGAACAGGTGTGGAGGAGACCCTGCCCATGTCCCAGCGTGCCAGCGTCCAAGGATGCCAGCATGCTGTGACTCGGGCTGGTGCCGGGTCCGTCACTGATGATGATGTCGATAATGTCATGGGCAGCGACACATGTGTGCCATAGGATGGCCACACAGCAGGTAACGTCGCGGCCATGGCTGTGGGTGGTGCTGCCGTGGAGGCCTGCATGTCATCAAAGTCCCAGCCCGTGCCTGTCAGCACCAGTAGGGCAGCACTGGTGTGTGTACAGAACAGTGGGACTGTTGCAGCCACTGCAGTGGCACCAGTGAGCCCTGGTGAGTGGCAGCCAGAGGGGCAGCATCAGCAGTCGGCCAATGGGCTTGGGGATACAATGTCAGGGGGCGGCGTCAGTGCATCACCTGTGGACATGCCCAGGCCTGGTCTTGGTGTGTAACACCCACCCTCAAGGGGTGCTGAGCATCAGGGCCATGCACACCCTGAGGGACAGAATGCCGATCAGGCAGATGACCTCTTGGATGAGCACACCCGCATACTGCAAGCATCAGTCAATCAGCAGATGCTGCTTGTGACGGCGGTTGATGCACTGAGTGCGGCTCTGGAGTGGGCAGAGGAACGTCACAGCAGAGAAACCACTCTGCTCCTGGCATGGATGGACCGGATGCAGGAGGATGTGACCGCTGCCATTGACAGGCTGACACATACAATCACAGCTGCCATGGCCACAGGCAGCACACAGTTGTTTGCCCATGCGGCGCAGACACTGTGCAGTGCAATGTCCACCCCCCATTCCCAGCATCATGTGACACCCTCCTTGTCAACACCGGGTTCAGCTGTGGGCATCCCGAGCACTCCTGGTGTAGGCATGTTCGGTGTGCTGCAGACCTCTGCGTGAGCACGGTCGCGTTCACACAATGGAACCCCTGGGAGACCATTGGTGCCACCTCATGAGGCCAGTGGTCAGTCTGTCAGTGCTGGTGGGTCTTGGCAGGGCTGTCCCACACATCCGTGGTGGCCGGGGCTCTGTGGCGCGTGACTGATCTGTCTCCCAAAGTGGCTACTGTCTGATGCTGCCCTGTGTGCATTGTGTCATTCAGCTGGCAATGCACGAGTGGGTACCTGGCCCTGCACACAGACACACAGTCCATCTGCACACCCTCCCGGCTGCTGTCCACAGTTGCGTGCGCATGATGATGCCTGAGTTGCACTGTACACCAATGTGCAATGGTGCCCAGCATCTGACACATGCACAATGACAGACAGTGGGCGTGGTAGTCTGTGGACATGTGTGTGGCTAGGAGCGGCATTCTGGGTCAGTGTGCCTCCTACTCTATGTGCATGTCTGGTGCATTTTGTGTGTGTGTGTGTCTGTCTGTCTGCGTGCCATGATAGACCTCACCCATCCCTGGTGGTGTGTGTGGTTCCATGCCCGGCCACTTCTCTTGATGGCATGCACCCCTGGTGTGTGTCCATGTGTGTTTGTGGGTTGTGCCTTAGCCACTGGTGGTTGCACATGGCCCCATGACTTACCTGGGTTGGCTGAAGTGCTCTTCTGTGATGGTGTCCCGGTGCAGCTGTGCCAGCCGGAGCAGTAGGTGGTCCCGTCACCCAAAGGGGGGCTGCCCATCACCATTGTCACCAGCTTCCTCATCGTCCCCATCGCTGTCCCCCTCTTTGACCTGTATGGCTATCCCACATTCATTGGCCATGTTGTGCAGGATGCAACAGGCCAGGAATAGTCTGCAGGCCTTTGAGGAGCTGTACTGTAGGGCACTGCTGGAGGTGTCCAGGCAATGGAAATGTGCCTTCAGCATCCCGAGCACCCACTTGATGACATTACGTGTGGTGGCATGTGCCTCATCGTAGCATTGCTGCAATGGGGTTGTGGGACGCTGATATGGTGTGAGCAGCCAGAGATGGAGTGGGTATCCACTGTCACCTGTGTGTAGAGGGTGGAGGTTAGTTTGGTGATCAGCATTGCCCTGCCCTGGGCCATGTAGGCCACTACCCATGTCACCTCTGACCATGCCCCTCCCAAGCCCTATGTTTGTCCATGTGGTTTGCATACTGACCCACTAGCTGGCCAGTGGGGATGTCCCCACTCTTGAATCTGTGGCACAGTGCTGACTGGTGCCAGAGGAAGGCATTGTGTGCTCCCCCAGGGTCCGTGGCACAGACATTGATTATGCGCCGCCTGGCATTGCACACCACCTGGCAGTTGATGCTAGCATAGCCCTTGTGATTCATGTATGTGGCCCCCTCGGGGCCAGGTGCTGTGCAGATGGCCACATGGGTTCAGTCTATTGCCCCTAGCATGCCAGGTATATGTGCTACCCTGAGGAACTCCTGTATGTTTGCTGTGCACTCCGCCGGTGTGCTGGGGAAATGGATGTACTCCGCAGCATGTGGCAGCAGTGCGCTGAGGAATTGGGAGAGGTGGCATGATGCGGCCAACTGGGTTATGCTTGTGGTGTCCCCAGTTGGTCTCTGGAAGGTACCCGTGGTGAGCAAGCACATGCAAGCTGTCACTTTAGTCTCCACTGACAGAGCATGGCTCCGTCATGTGGGTGCCTGCATCACATCATTGCACAGCTCACAGAGCTGCCTCAGAATTGCCTGATTCAGGTGGTACTGGCCCACGATCTCCATATCACTATACAGCTCGAAGCTGGTGCGGGCTCGGTACTGCCTGTTGGGGGCATTCCACTGACGGGCCCTTCCACGGCCATGCCCCCCTGCTGCCTGCCTTCTCAGCCCCCTCATTACTGCCTCCATCTGGATGGTGGCACTGGCCATGTCCCTGGCTTGTGTTCACCTCTCCTGGCAGCTGTTTCTGTGTTCCCCCAGCTGTCCTGGCTGCTACTTCCCCTGCACTGGGAACACCTGACTGTGCTGGCCTCACTGCTGTGTGGCACTTCCCCCTTCTGCACAGTGGCTCCCCACACCTTCCCCTGAACCTGTGGGTTCCAGGTGCCCTTTCACTGTCCTGCCCTGTGTGTGTGTGTGTTGCCTGTGTGGCTGGCTATAGTTCACCAACTTGTGGCTTCCCTGTAGTGTTCTTGTGCCTCTCCCTTGTTCCTTTTTATTTTGGCTCATTTCTGCTGTGGCGCAACTTCCGCTTGCTCCCCTATTGTGCATGGTGCATGTTGTTGAATATCGCACTGCGCCATTTATGCATGGTTTCTCCCCCTTCAGTTGCACATACATTCATTATCATTGTGCTGTTGCTCAGCATGATTTGGGGGGCACAACTGCCTCCTGCTGAATATTGCAGAATGGCGCATTTTCAGACTTGAGCTGGCACAACCCTATTGCACATGGCACAACTCTTTTGAATATCTGGGCCTTTGTGTACAATGCTGAATGAGGAATGCGATGCAAAAGCAAAAGTTCAGTGTACTCAGTTCCACGTAACACAACAAGCAGCAAGAAAATTTGTACTATCACTGACAATTTTACTATGTGTACAGTAACACAGTCAGTTATATAACAAAAATATTGCCAAAACACAAAGAAATCACTAGTTCTCCAACTTAAATCTACCTACACACAGATGCACCCCTTCCCCACACAGCACACTTCACTGTCTTTCACCACATACACTCAGTGTTGTAAATTTACATTCAAAATCCACATACAAACAAAAACGCTTGATGATGTGAGCACAGGAGGGTTTCCTACAATCGATGAACTACAGTTGTATCCCCCAAAAACAGCAAAAATGCTTTTTGAACAGCTTTTAAAAGATTCCTACAGACAGCTATCAGAGCACACTGTCTCCTACTCCTTCCTACTCATACTACCTTGAACTGAGGCTATGCAAATCAATATAGAGCCCATGTGACCTGAACTCCCATGAATCACTGCAAAATCCTCCTTCGAAGCTCAAAAACAAGGTGAAGTGAGGCAAAGTGAACTGCCACCAATGTACTTCACCTTAAAAATTGAAAGAGAAGTGACCAGTGGAGGCGGAGTAATGCGAAATAGCTGTTTTCAATGCACTTCACGTTCCTCATTATAATGCGAAGTACTCTGCTTTGTATTGCGGAGCACTCCACTAATCACTTCGCGGAGCGGATTGAGACCACTTCACCCACCACTACTTGTAAATGAAAAAAAAAGTATCACAGAAACCTGCTGTTGGAACTGCAAGTTTGCAAATGATGACAAAGTAGGTACCATAGTCAATGACAATAATTCTATCAAACTCTTTCAAACTGAAATAAACAAGATTGAAGAATAGGTTAAGCAAAATAAGTTAACTCTGAATATTGAGAAATGTAAAGTAATGCACTTTGTACAAAGAAATAAAGGTGTGACATATCTTCTATATGGAAAAGAATTACCTGTAACAGATGGGGAAAAGGATTTGGGTGACTTAATAACTAATGATCTCTCCCATTCAGAACAATGTAAAGATGCAATTAGTAAAGGAAATAAGATCCTGGGTTGCATCTTAGGAAATATCAAGAGCAGAGATAAACAGGTACTGCTCCCATTTTCTATGTCCCTGGTGTGACCGCACCTGGAATATTGTGTGCAGTTCTGGGCACCTCATAGCAAGAAGGGTGTTAAAATGTTACAGAGAACACAGAGACAGGCAACCAAGAAAATCAGACAAGTAAAGCACAGTTCTTATGGTGAAAGATTAAAGGAGCTGGGTATGTTCTCTGGAGTACAGGAGACTAAGGGGTGATTTGTGTTTGACATATAAAGCCCTAAGTGATGGAGACTTATGGGAATGTATAGGTCTCATAGGAAGTAATACAATAGTAAGTAATAGATTCCATCAATTTCAATTGAAAGGTGAATTGTATAGGACTAACAGTTGTGGCCATTAGTTAAATCAAAGAATGGCGAATGTGTGGAACAAGCTACCAAAGGAGGTCATGTCAAGTACCACACTTCATGCCTTCAAGTCATCCTTGGGTAAATATATGAGGGATAGTAAGTTTTACTTTTCAAACTGAGTGGTCCTGTCCAAAAGGCCATTGGATCTAGACGCATACATTCCTAGGAACCTATGGATTGAGGGACGTTATTTACAGAGGAGTTACTATTCAAAAAATATGGAATAAAAATGGGCAAATGACAATGCATTCTAATATGGCCAAGCTGTGGAATGAGGTATCACCTACAATAAGAAATATTTCAAAATTAACTAGCCTTAGGCTGGCTTTAAGTGCAGGACTAATTGAGAGCTTTATGAGTGTAAACTAATTTTAAAAGCTTGTTTGTTTATACAGTTTGTATCCAGAAATGTACATGACTGGTTGGTTTTACACAAAGGTTTGAATTGGCTATACAAAACTCATGTAATAACTTCCACCATCTGTGTCCCTTATTACCTGGACAAAGTAGATAGAATATTTATTTTCACTCTTCAAAAAGTTTATGTTTAATTAAATGACTGTATGTTTAACTAAAGAAATAACTGGGTAACTAAATGCACCATATTAAGATTTCCAGTCAATCAGTAATAACTGTCATTGTGGGATAACTGTTTCTCTGTATTTTATTGCTGTTTTAACTTCAGGAAAATGTCCAATTGTAAAATCAAAATTCTACTGTTTGAATATATAGGTAATGTTCTGTCAGATTCTGAAACCTGTTTTACTTTATACTGAAATGAGGATAACTTTGCAGAATAGGTCCCTTGGACCTAAAGTTTTATATCCTGATGAAAAAATCAATTTTACTACTACTCACTTGTGCATGTACATTCTCTTGATCACCGGGCACTGCTCTACTGTTGTCACCAATGAGATTACTATTATGAAAATTTGAACCAGGGCATGAACACTTTGAGGCACATTCAATATCGAGCCCCTACAACTGTGCCACACTACAAACTTTGATTAGGTCTTTCAGGGGCAATTCTGAATTCCAACACACACACAGTTTGGACTTTTCAAAATCTTGCTAAATTTTTTTGCTGTACACTTTGGGGCTGTCGCTCAAACTGCCTCACCTAGGGGTTCCTCAGATCAGAATCTTGAGCCTGATGACCCTGCGAATCATATCTTACGGTGCTGCACACAACCCTGGAGCACTTAGAATTTTAATTGACTCTGGATTCTGTACCAAAATTACTCTACAGGACCTAGCATGAGGTACGCTTACTCAGTCTCCAGGATAAGATTTTGAACAGCACCGGCCTGAAATATAAATTTAGCTATAGGGTATTTCACCCTGAATTTCATCCAGGAATTCAACCCTTCCAACTTCTCCTTGACACAGCACCCACTTCACTGCTGCCCCCAAGGAAGAGTCCACCATAGCATGAGGGTTCTGGTACATCTACTTCCCTGTGGAATGACGCAGCCAATTTAGAGCTCCCGGAGCCAGCATAATCTCTACGTATTCCAGCCTATTGTCCTGGGGGATCATATAAACAAGAACCAGAATTTAAAGTGGGGTGGGGGAGAGAATGAATATTTGCACAAAAGGTCTCCAGGAGGAGGGGGCAACCAGAACCCCCTGGATGAAATGGTGGCTGAATTAGGGAAGAAGGGGAGCATAGAGAGCTTCAGGGGGTAGGAGGGGGATTCTAAAGGAGGAGATGTCTGGGTAAATGGCAGACAGGGTTTGAACAGGGGGGAGATCAGAGGGACCAGAATAGAGCAATGGATGGGAGGGGCAGGGGAAGGGGACTGACTATGAGGAAAAAGGGTTAGGGAAGCCAAGAGAGGAAAAAAGGGGCATTGAGTCCTGGGGGAAGGTGATGTCCCTAGGGAATAAAATGGATGACCTGCTGGCACTGATGGTGGAAGGGAAAGTTGATATGCTGTGGTCACTGAGACTTGGGCTAATTTGAATCGTTATTTGGAGCTCTCTATTCCAGGGTATAAGTTAGACAGAAATGACAGAGGGAAAAGGGGGAGGAGTGATCTACATTAAGGAGGGCATTAGTAGCACAAAGGAGGAGGCAGTGGATGGAAAGGTGGAGGCATTGTGTGTGCAAGTCAAAATGGCAAAGGGGCGGAAGGTGAGGCTAGGGGTAGTACAGTGCAGCTGTCTTAAATGCAAACCCGTTCTGCACAGAAAAAATGTGCATTTTAGTGAGCTGTACACTTATCCAGACCAACGTGTTTTCCATGGGAAAGACAGCTTGAGATTTGTTTTTTATTTTCTTTATTTCTGTACTTAGAATAGCATAACAATGAGTGTAATATCAAATAAAATACATTAATGTGATTAAAAATCATTTTGCTAATGTAGTTCTTTAATTTTTTACTTGAAGTCACTGTGTTAAAAAATCATAATAGGTAGGATGTGCATTAAAATATTGTATTCGCACCAGCTGAAAATAGGCCATGCACTTAACTGGTGTTAATTATATGCTAATAGATGCATTGGTGAACTGTGAAAATGTGCACTTAACAGGAGTATGCAGTTAACCAGTGTGCACTTAACCAGAACATTTAACATTGCAGAAGTAGGAAAAAAATTGGGAAACAGAAAAAAATTGCATTTATCCAGACTATGCACTTATCCGATATGTACTTAATGGGCTCCACTGTATGCAGACCACCTAACCAAGAAGAGGAAAGGGACAAGGAATTCGGTACCATGATCTAGATGGCTGCAAGCAAGGTCAAGGCTGTGACAGTGGGGGATTTCAATATGCCTAAGGTGAACTGGAGGGTCCCATCCACGGCCTGTGCAATGAACCAGTTGATCCTAGATGCAGTCTAGAGTGGGTTCCTGGTTCAGGGGGGTCAACCTGGATCTGGTACTAATCAATGGTGAGAATGTCCAGGGCATTAATATGGAGAACACCCTGGGAGGGCTGACCACAGAATGGTATGGTTCAAGATGGACACAGGTAGGGAAACTGCATTTACTCAGACAAAGGTATTAAACTTTAAGAAGGCAGATGTCAGGAAAATGGGAAAGGTGTTCAGGTGTCACCCAGCTAGCATCAAAGAGGATATGGGAGTGTATAATAAGTGATCCATCATCAAAAATGGGATATCAGCTGCCACCAGAGCATGTCAAACAGAAGTGGAGAAAAACTGCAAAGCCAAGAAACCAAGTTGTTTTGATAGGGACGTGGTCCAGGTAATTAGACAGAAGAGGGCTGCATACAGAAAGTTCTGGAAGACCAAAAGGGATGCAGATACAGAGGAATATTTGGAGAAGGCCAAAGAAGCAGATAGGTTAGTTAGGCTAGCAAAGGCAAGAAAGGAGTTGCAGATAGCAAAGGGGATCAAGAAGGGGAGAAGGCCTTTTTTCAGTACATCAGGGGAAAAAAGGGACAAAAGGGATGTAATAGTGAAACTAAAAGGAGGGGAGTGGAAAGTGGTACAGAGGAGGTACAAGTACTAAAAGAATACTTCCGACCTGTCTTTTCTAAAGAAAAAGATGGCCTGGTGCCATAAGGGTGAAAGGAATGGGGGGATGGGGTGGAAGACAGGATGCTAGAGGAAAAGGTAGAAAGAGGGCTCATAACCCTCAATGTCGATAAGTCCCAAGGTCCAGATGGTATGCACCTGAGGGTGTTGAGGGAGCTGGCAGAGGACCTGGCAGGTCCAATGACAGATCTCTTCAACAGCTTGCTGGATATGGGAGTGGTACTTTGTGAGTGGAGAACCGCGCATGTGGTGCCACTCCACAAAAGTGAGCTCTGACATGACCCAGGAAACCACAGTACAAGCAAGTCAGCCTGACCTCAACTGTCAATTAGCTTATGGGGACAATCCTTAAGGAAAGGCGTGTTGGATTTCTGGAAGAGGGTGGTCTCCAGAATGAAAAGTAGCAAGGATTCAAAGCAGAAAGATCCTGCCAAACTAACCTGATTGACCTCTTTAACTGTGTAAAAGCACAGCAGACAAAGGCCAAGCATCTGACAGACTGTACTTGAACTTTAGTAAGACCTTTGACTCAGTACTCCTTAAGAGGCTGAACTGGAAGTTGGAGGATCAAGGGGCAGGGAATAAACTAACTAGGTGGGTGGCAAACTGGGTGGGAGGAAGAACCCAGAGGGTGGTAGTTTGGGGGGAGCTCTCTGGTTTGAGGGAAGTCACCAGCAAGGTTCCACAGGGCTCGCTGCTTGTCCTAGTGTTATTTAACATTTTTATAAGTGATATTGTATATGGCATAAAAGGTAAGATGTGCCTTTTTGCAAATAACACCAAGCTTGTGAGATGACAGACACAGCTGAAGGGATACAGGACCTTAAGGAATATCTAGCAGAGTTAAAAAGGTAGTCAGGAATATGGTAACTCAGGTTCAGTGTGATGAAATGTAATATCATGCACACTGAAAGTAGATACCAGAGGACTGAATACAGCCAGGGGGAGGGATCTGGCTTACCAAACTGGAGGAGAAGGAAAAATAATTGAGGGTCGCCATCACCAGCAATCCAAAACAATCAATGCAATGTAGGAAGGCAGCAGTCAAAGCAAAAAAATGGTTGACTGTATTGTGACAGCGATCCCGAGTATGCAGGAGGAGGTCATATTGATGCTCTACAGATCCTTGGTGTGGCTGCACCTGGAGCATGACATACAATATTGGAGACCCTAAATGGAAAAGTATATAAACCTGCTTGAGGTGGTCTAGAGGAGGACAATGAAAATGATCCAGGGAAAGAATGCAAGACATATGAGGGCACACTAAGTGACCTCAACATGTACTCACTTGAGTGGAGGAGGTAGAGGGGACATGATGGAAACCTTCAAGTATCTAAACGGTACAGTATCAACAAAGTAAATACAAAGGACCTCTTTTGCCTTATTGAGAACAATACCACAAGGGAACACTGCTATAAGCTGGCATTAGGAAGATTCAAGAAGGAGGTCAGGAGACACTTCTTCATGGAGTAGAAACATAGAAGTTGACAGCAGATAAGGACAGCAAGGCCCATCCAGTCTGCCCATTTTTTCTACCTTATGAATGTGCCATAGGCCTTTACTCTGTCAATGACCTATCTATTCATACTCATCTGTATTGCTCCCTAATGCCTATCCCATGCCTGTCTGAAGCCTTGCACTGTATTCATATCCATCACTTCCTGAGGTAGGCCATTCCATGCACCCACTACCCTTTCTGTGAAAAAGAACCTAATCACATTACCCCTTCATCAGCCTCCCTCTAATCTCATGCTGTGTCCTCTTGTCCCACTATTTTTCTTATATTGAAACATGTTAGACTCTTTCACTTAGTTAATGCCCTTAAGATGTTTGAATGTTTTGATCATATCACCTCTCTCCCTCCTTTGCTGTAGGATATACATGTTGAGCTCTATTTATCTGTCCTCCTATGTTTTCTGATGCAGTCCCTGCACCATTTTGGTTGCCTATCTCTGGACTGCCTCCATTTTGTTAAAGTCCTTGCGCAGGTGTGGCCTCCAGTATTGCACACAGTACTCCAGATAGGGCCTAACCAGTGTCTTGCAAAAAGGTATTATTACCTCCCTCTTATGATTTGCCATACCAGTACTAATACACCCCCAACATCCCTCTAGCCTTACCCACTGCTTTAGTGGTCTACTTGGATGATTTCAGGTCATCTGTGTTGATGATGCCCAAGTTTCGTTCTTCTCTTGTGATTGCTAGCAACTCCCATCCCAACCCATAGGTGGCTTCAGGGTTTCTCTTCCGTATGTGCCTGATCTTGCACTTCTTTGAGTTAAACCCCAGTTGCTACTCTTCTGACCATTTTGGCAGTTTATCCAGATCTCTTCTCATTCTGCCCACCCCATCTGGATCATCTACTCTGTTACAGATCTTGTAGTCCATCTGCAGTCACTGATGAAGATATTGAAGAGGACTGGCCCCAGGACTGACTCCTGAGGTACCCCACTTGTGGCTTGCATCTCTTCTGACTGTATACCATTTACCACCACTCTCACCTGCACCCTCTTGGTCCACCACTCTGGTTACAAAGTCAAAGAAATCTATGAGATTGGTTCAACTAGACCTTCCTGTTCTAAACCCAGCTGTCTTGGATCCTGTGCCCCTATGGATTCCAGGTGTTGCACTATCCTTTCCTTAAGAAGTGCCTCCGTAATCTTGCCCACTACTGAGGTAAAATTGATTAGTCTGTAGTTCCCTGCCTCCTCCCTGCTACCACTCTTGTAGAGTGGGATCACATGAGCCTTTCTCCATTCTTCTCGGACATGTCCTGTGCTCAGAGACTCACTAAACAGTTCTGCTAATGGCTCTGCTAGGTCCACCCTTACCTCCTTTAGTATCCTGGGATGTATGCCTTCAGGTCCCATTGCCTTGTCCACCCTGAGCTTAGTGAGCTCTTGTAAGACCTTTTCTTTTGTGAAGGGACAGTGCACACCTCCCTCCCCCCTGTGTCCATGGTGCTGAACTGTGGGCCCTGCCCTACCTTCTCCTCAGCAAATACTGAGCAGAAGTATCTATATAGGATAGATGCTTTTCCTTGGTCCTCTTCCACACACTCACCCTTATCCCCTTTGATCTTAGCAATACCCCCTCTGGACTTTCTCCTTTCACTAATGTATCTATAGAAAGTCTTGTCCCCTTCTTTTACTGTTCGTGATAGTGTTTCCTCGGTTTGGGCCATTGCCTTAATTTAATTTTCATTTATTTAATTTTTCGAAAGTCAGATTTACAACCTTTGACTCATTTACACAGGCACCTCATTGCAGAGAGGGTAGACATGGTTACAGTGTGAGATGCGACAGTGGCAACATATAGGTGCAATACAAATAGCAAAAAGAACAATATAACAGTGGTTTATGGGATAAAGTTACATGCAGTAAATAGCAATCATATAAAGTATAGCAATAGTAGAAGTCACAATCCTGGTCGTATCGGAGAAATACCTAAGTGAAGGGGGAGGGACAGGGGTGAGGAAAAGAGAAAAAAAAAGTTTGTATGCCTTCCTATTTTCATCCTGCTGCATTCCCTTATATTTCCTGAAGGCCAGCCTTTTGGCTTTGACCTTTTCTGCTACTGTTTTTGAGAATCAAAGTGGTTTCCTCCTTCTTTTGCTCTTGCTCTTCACTCTAACACATTGGGATGTTGCTTCTAGTATTGCATCCTTAATGCTTGACCACTTTGCCTGTACCCCCTCACCTGTTTTTCTTCTTGCCAGGGTTAGCTTAACTCTGTTGGCCATCTTATCAAAGTCAGCTCCTCTGAAGTCCCATATTTTTGCCTTGGAATGGGATGATTTAGTTCTAGTGGCCAAATTAAACCATACCATGTGATGGTCATTGTCCCCCAGGTGACCTACTTGGAGATCTGTGATCCTTTCCCAGTTAGTCAATACTAGATCTAGGACAGCCCTGTCTCTTGTGGGTTGTTGTACCAGTTGTTTGAGTTCCTCTGCAATGTCACTTATAAAGACATTAAAAAGGACCAGTCCCAGTACTGAACCCTACGGTACTCTGCTAGTAACCCTCCTTTTTTCACTAGTAGACTCCATTTACTACTACCCTTTGCGTCCTGTTGTCTAGCCAATTTTTTATCCAGGCTACCACCTTGGGACCCACTCCAAGGCTGGCTAACTTGTGTATTAATCTTTTTTGTGGGACTGTATCAAATGCCTTGATAAATCTAGGTAGGCCATGTCCACAGCCCCTCCCTGGTCTACTACGTTGGTCACCCAGTCAAAGAAATCTATTAGATTCATTTGACACGACCTTCCCATTGTGAATCCATGCTGCCACAGAAGGGAACTAAGGGAAAACACAGGAAAAGAAAGGCAAACTTGGACTCCATGAAGTTCTGCCAACCCACTATGACACACCACCACCAAGATCAGTGATTAACACTGGATATTGACTGTCCAGGCAGGGGGAGGACAGCTCCCCATTCCTGGGCCCTCCATGGGGGGCAAGCTGTGGTGAGTTACTGGATCAAGGTGAGTGCTGGGGCAGACAGTTGCCAGTTAGGATAGTGCAGGGCTGTATGGAGTAGCCCCTACCCAAGTCAGCAGGGAAGCAAACAATATTAGAGAAAAAGTATTCCATTTGTGGGTGTTCAAATTTTAGGCATGAGGTTTAAGTTAAGCAAGTAGGATAAAAATGGCTGCCAGTTTGTTTTTTAAAATTCTGTCTGGGCACAGTGATCTATACTGCAAAAAGGCAGCCTGGCACAGGACTTGTTATTTCCCTGTCTCTGTTAGCGCATAAATGTTCACTTTGGCAAGGGTCTTGACCCATCAGAAACTGGGAAAATTTCAATCCCATTTTCTAATTTCATATGTTCGTATGTTGCACAGAGTACCTAGATACACAAGTCACAAGTGCTGGCATCTTTTGGTACAACATGCAGAGATGGTGATATGTGAATTGACATTTAGGACATATGTCTATCAATGCAGGCAGCATGGTACATAGGGTACATAACCTACAGGGGAGACAGGCAGGGGAGAAGAGGGGGAGGAGTAGCTCTCTATGTAAAGGAAGGGATAAAAGCAACTGAACAAAAGAGTAAACAGGGAGGAGAGGAGGCACTGTGGGTCGCCTTGGAGACTGGAAAGGGCACCACAATCCGCACAGGAGTTGTGTACAGACTCCCATGTCAGAGGGAGGGAATGGACAAGGATATGATAGAAGGCATTCTTAGAATGGCAGAGAAAGGGGAGATACTGTTGATGGGAGACCTGAATATGCCAGATGTTAACTGGAGCACATTTGCTGCAGCCATATCCAAGAGCAGGGTCATTCTTGATGCCCTACAGGTGGCAGGCCTCAGACAGCTAGTTTCGGAACCCACTCATGAGGGAGCAATCTTAGACCTTGTACTCTCAAATGGGGGCAGTGAGAAGATCTCAGATCTAGAAGTGGGTTGCCATCTGGGAATAAGTGACCATCAAACAGTGTGGTTCACGTTAAACTTAGCTACAGAGTCAAGCCATACAAAAGTGAGGGTACTGGACTTCAGGAGGGCTGACTTTGGCAAGATGGGAGAGTGCCTCATAAAATCACTAGCAAACAGGCTAGAAGGAGGTGTGGAGCAACAATGGGGAATCATCAAAACTGCCATCACAGAGGCAACAAGCCTTTGTGTGAAGCAAATAAACAAATCAAAACAAAAGAAAAAGCCATTATGGTTCTCAAAAGAGGTGGCTGTGAAAGTCAGGAAGAAAAAGATAGCATTCCGGAAGTATTAGGAAACACAGAAGAAGCAGGACAGACAGCTGTACCAGTTAAGGCAGAAGGAAGCAGGGAGGGAAGTCAGAATAGCAAAGACCCAAACTGAGGAAGAAATAGCCAACTCGGTTAAGAAGGGGGATAAAACCTTTTAAGGGTACATCAGCGAGCGAAGAAAGACAAAGGGAGGGATTTTGAGGCTGAATAGTATGAACGGTGGGTGGGTAGAGGGGGACAGTGATAAAGCAGGGATACTGAACGAATATTTCTGTTCAGTATTCACAAAAGAGGAGGGGGAAATGCCTAATCCAATTAACAGAAGCACTCTTGATAGGGGGGTCGATCCCAGTCCTTTCACAGAAGAAAGGGTTCTGCAAGAACTCCTAAAACTGAAGGTGGACAAAGCAATGGGGCTTGATGGAATTCACCCCAGAATTCTAAAAGAATTAGGGGAACTAGTGAAACCACTGGCTACTCTTTTTAATAAATCATGGGAGGATGGGGTGGTGCCACGAGGACTGGAGGAAGGCGGATGTGATTCCCCTTCACAAAAGTGGGACCAAGACAGAGGCAGGAAACTACAGACCTGTCAGTTTGACCTTGGTGGAAGGGAAAGTGATGGAGTCACTTCTGAAGGAAAGAATAGTTGAGTACCTAGAGGCCAGTGGGGCACAGGACTCAAGGCAGCATGGGTTCACAGCGGGAAGGTCATGTCAGAAGAATCTAATAGAGTTCTTTGACTGGGTGACCAAAGTAGTAGACCAGGGAGGGCCTGTGGACATGGCCTACCTAGACTTTAGCAAGGCATTTGACACAGTCCCACACAAAAGATTAATAGTCAAATTAACCAGCCTGGGAGTGGGTCCCAGGGTGGTAGCCTGGGTAAAACATTGGCTGGACAACAGGACACAGAAGGTAGTTGTAAATGGAGTCCACTCTGAAGAAAGAGGGGTTACTAGTGGGGTACTGCAGGGTTCAGTATTGGGTCCAGTCCTTTTTAATGTCTTCATAAGTGACATTGCAGAGGGACTGGAAGGAAAAGTATGCCTCATTGCAGATGACACAAAGATCTGCAACAGGGTTGATACACAAGGAGGCGTGGAAAGGATGAGAAGGGACTTGACAAGGTTGGAGGAATGGTCAGAAGTATGGCAGCTAGGATTCTATGCAAAGAAGTGCAAAATAATGCACCTGGGAAACAAGAACCCAGGGGAAGAATACACAATGGGGAGGTAGTAACAACAACAAAAAAGGAAAGGGACCTGGGGTAATCAAATCAGATGACCTTAAGGTTAGCAAGCAATGTGAGAAGGCAGTAGGGAGGGCTAGGGGTATACTGGGATGCATAGGGAGAGGCATCAGCAGCAGAAAACAGGAAGTTGTTATCCCTCTGTACAGACAGTTGGTGAGACCCCATCTGGAGTACTGCGTCCAGTTCTGGAGACCCCATCTCTGCAAGGACATAGACAGGATAGAGGCAGTCCAGAGGAGGGCAACTAAAATGGTGCAGGGTCTGCAAGAGAAGCTGTATGAGGAGAGACTAAAGGAGCTTAATATGTATACCCTTGAGGAAAGAATGGAGAGGGGGGACATGATAGAAACTTTTAAGTACCTCAGTGGAATCAACAAAGTCCAAGAGGGTAGCATCTTTCAGGAAAAGAGACGTGCAAGAACAAGTGGACATAATTTAAAATTAGAGGAGGGGCGGTTCAGGGGCAATGTGAGGAAGTATTATTTCACAGAGAGGGTAGTGGATGCATGGAGCAGCCTTCCTGAGGAGGTTGTGGGGTCTAAAACTGTGGGAGAATTCAAGAATGCATGGGACAGACATAAGGCAGTTCTTGTGGGGGGTAGGAAGAAATAGGCTGTTGGTTAGCTAGGATCTGCGGCCTATCCTGTAGATAGGGAAATGGGCAGACTAGATGGGCCAAGCTGTCCTTATCTGCCGTCAAAGTCTATGTTTCTATGTTTCTATGTTTAGCGCAGTTGAAAAAGACCAGAATGGGCTACAATTTAAAGCAGCAGTGCAACATTTGGTAACAATTTGACCCTATCTTATTTTCACAATAAAAGATTCTGGACATCTTACAGTTTTATTTTATTGGAAAATATTCTAGTTACACCAAATCTGAGTCTTTCGTAAATGTTTCAATTTAATATTTTTCTCAGAAAAACATGGCCACCACATTTAGCTTAGAAATAAACACTGTGGGCAGGATTCACAAAGAGGATGCACTTGGTGCATCACAAATGCGCTGCTGCAAATCAGATGCACTGAACACAGACAGAGCCATTCACAAAGGCATGCGTAGTGGGAAGCGTTGAGTGCAACCCCATTGTGAATCACTGTGAAACACAACAGCGCAACTGTAGATGCGCCGGTGCAACCTGAGATGTGCCAAGGCAAGTTGGATGCCCCGTAGCCACACAGGGGGCTATGCAGAGCAAGTTGAGCAGGTCAGCAGGGCATGAGAAGCAACCACAGAGCTGGAACAAACACACCCACAGACACAAGTACTGAGAAAAACATGTTTATGAAAGATTAAGATCATAAAAACTGTACAACAGATATGAACAACAAAGCACAACAACAACAATACCAAAAGGGGAAAGAGAGGTGCAGGGATGGGAAGGAGGGCAGGAAAGAGACAATAACAGTGGATGCTGAACGTTAACTATGTACAAGAGATGGCCCCAGGAAGAGGCAGGGGACCACTAGCATCACTGTGCCCTGCCATGCACCACCCTGGCATGGCCACAGACCAGGAGACTCAGCAGGATGCCCTGCAGGGCAGCTGACAGGCATTGAACGGTCCTGGACAGTGGGCGCAGGGCTGCCTGGATGGCCACACAGATCCTCCAGTCCACGTCAACAGGGGCACCACCCCCAGCCACAGCATGGTGATCCTGGAGGCCTACAGCAATGACAGAAAGAACACACACGGAGGGTCTGAACATGGACTACACCCCTACCCACCAGTAAACCTACAGTATCTGAAATGTAGCAATAGCAGAATGCAGCGCTCACCTGCCCCTGGAAGGGCACCAGGCCTGGCACCCATGATCCTCCACATCCGCACCTCAGCTGCATCCACAGCCTGCTGCCTGGCATCTGGTCCTGCAAAACACAACAGACAGCACCATAAGCAACCATTGCCACAGTACAGGATGCAGTGCCACAGTGCCCCCCCTCACCGGCTTGTGACCATGCAGCAGACAGTGGTGACCAGCTGTGAAGCACCCAGTGGCCCACAGGCAGACAAAGCCATGCCCAGTGCCCCCCAATGGCACACATGGTATGGCAGCATGGAACAGGTGCAGCCATTGCCGTGTGTGCAGGACGCTGTGAGACCCATGAGGGTGCCCCATGAGGGCCTTGACACACGCGCAGCACATGCCCCAATAGGAGCCAGATGAACAACACCTACCTGGTCTTGGCAGTGCACCCCTGCATGTATGGTGCTGCAGCTGTGCCAGCCTCTCCAGGTCCCACCTCTGGAGGTCGCCGCAATGATGCCTGCATTGCTCCCCTGGGCATGGCATCCCTATACGATGCACAAGTCTAGTAGCAATGGAGGCCCACACCTGGGCCCTGGGCTCATGGAGGTCATCCTGGCCAAACAGACACCCCTCCACAGACATAACAAGTGCTACCAGATGTAGCAGCTCCACCTGTGACCAGTTCATGGCCCTAGGTGTCTGTCTCCCTGCCCTAGGCATCTTACAATGGGAACTGACAGTGACAAGGTGCAAAAAGACAATGTGCAGTTGAGCGGTCGTTATGCACCATGTGAAACACTGAGGCACGTGCAGCACAGCACACACTGAGCGTGAAGCGTGATAGGTCAATCACAATACACCCGTGCATGTGCAATGCAGTTTGCAATGGCGTGGCAAGGCCATAACCCTGTCATGCATGCGTGATGAGAGAGTGGGCACCATGT
Source organism: Neoceratodus forsteri (assembly GCA_016271365.2). Lineage (NCBI taxonomy): Eukaryota > Metazoa > Chordata > Ceratodontiformes > Ceratodontidae > Neoceratodus > Neoceratodus forsteri. Next base: position 1,076,895,133 of record CM028129.1, on the reverse strand, counting down.
TGTGCACAGCATGCACTATGAACAGCTACCAAGCACCATGCTTGATCCATGGGCAGTACAAGCACAGTGCAGCATGGACAGCGCATAGTGGAACATGCTGTGCGACAGGGTACACAGCATCATGGCCAGCAGGCCTGCAACAGTGCATCAGGGTAGCAGTGGAACGGCGCATCATGGGAGATGTGCCACCAGACAGGGTGACCGCGCATGCGTGACAGAAGCACTGACTAGAATGCCCTGATACAGAAACATGCGCCTACTGAAACGCGCATGTGCCGGAGATGCACTGTATGGCCATCAGCACAACCCACAGATGCTCCGTGCAAAGTGAGACAAGCGCAGGGCAATTGTGCAATTCACAGAGAATGTGCCCAAAACAGCCTCATCTAATATGCATGGGCAACTCAGCTGATTAGAATCTCATTACCAGGTGCTCAGGCCTCATTTGCATGCCCCGAGCCATAAATGCTTCCAATTCAGCATGCTGAGACCAGGTTACTGAGAGAAGTCAGTGCCTTGAGGGTGAGTAGACAGACATGATTATAAGGCTACAGAACAAACTGGGGTGACTGACTGTGAGCGTGCACACCAGGCAATGATCCAGTACCCCATATGTGGAACCAGTACTACCAATATGCGGAACCCATTGCCATAATGTGGAATACAGGGGCAGGGCAGTACAGAAGGTGCATAAAGCACCAATGGACTGTTCCCTGTCATGTCCACAATGGCTGTTTGTGAACCGGGATGTATGCACCCCAGCATGTATGACAGTTCTGCTGAGAGATGGTCATCAGTGGGCCTAGGCATTGCAATGTGGAACAGGGAGGGCATGCGACATGAACAGTTGAGCCGTCCACTGTACACAGGAACACAGGTGAGGTATGTGTGACTGGGTGGCACTGGCAATGTGTGGTGGATGCAGCAACATGCAACAGGTCAGTCTGAGGCACACAGAGGTGCCCGTGCAGGCATGATGGCAGTGTTGCCATGCCGCACACTGCTGCCAGCTGCACCATGTCCATTGCCACTTGTCTGTTGCCCCCCTGCCCTGCAACCATCGCATGGGTGTCTCCCAAGACAGAGGTCGTGCCATGGTGGTGGCACACATGCTGCAGAGGTACCAGGACATGACCAAGGCTGACAGCACAGTGTGCCCACCTCTGGGATGGCTGCACTGTTTCCCCAGCATTGATGCGCCGTGGTTCTGCACTGTGAATTGAGTTGCACTGTGTATGAGTGGGTACGCCCCTTGTGTATGAGCTGCATGTCATTACATTGCACCTATGGCGCATGTTGTTTGGTGCAGGGCATCTTGGTTGGGCGAGTGCATTCACCCTGTTTCTGGATCGGCTTCTGGTGCATTTCTGAGTTGCGCTGGCACATCTTGGTTGCTCTGGGCGCATCTCTTTTGTGAATCCTGCCCTGTAGCTCTGGCAGGGGTTAGACTGGAGAAAAAAACAACTCATGGGACTTGATTTTAAGTGTGGTGCAGGGCTTGTATCAAGCCCTGCATCATGACACTTAAGTTCTTGTGGTGCGCTGAACCCCTTTGGCGCAACTGCACTCAATTCTTGAATTTTGGGAGCAGTTGTGACAGTTTCCACTTTTACAGCAACTTACACCAAATATATGGTGCAAGCTCCATAAAAATAGCCCAGAGAATGCCACAAGCTAGACCAGAAAAAGTTGATCTAATTTGTGGCACCTGGTGCACGGGATTGAACCTCCAGATTACCGGCCGGGTAATTGCCTCGAACCCTGTGAATATTATCTTTGGTGAACCTGGGGCTTGAGGCAATTGGGGGCTTTGAAAATCAAACCCATGGTGTGCAGCATAGGAGGTACCTAGAACAGTAGCTTTGACAGGCATGCTTATATTTGATTGATTGTAGGTAAAACCAGATTTTCAGAAAAAAACATTTTTCATTGCACTGCTGCTTTAAATTAAACTGCTGGAGTTATAAATCCCCAAATACAAAGACACGGTTCCTCTCTGAGACAAGCAATATCCTTGTAAATGGATATATGCAAATTTGGTGGCTCTGTGAGTTGGTGTTATTAACTGCCTAAGAGATAAATCACATAACTTCTGCTTTCCACTGTAATGTTTATTATTCCAAACAGAATCTGCCTTACCGTCTCCAGACAGTTTTAATAATAGTTAGTATTGGCAAACTTAAATTTACAGAGGGGAATCTAGAAGCCTGAAATTGTTTGTTTTTTTAGTTAGAGGTTGGAGGCATCCTGTCACCTCCACTACCCATCCAGGCTGGGGTCCCACAGGGCTCCATCATGGGTGCCATTCTCATCTCTATTTCCTGAATGACATCCCCTCTGCCTGTGCCAACTGGTATATTTGCATGTCTGCTGATGACACAGTCATCTTCACTTCGAGTACCTCTATTGCAGCTCTTAAAGTCCTTCTCCAACAGGACTTCAAAAATGTTCTGCATTTGTTCCAATCCAATCATCTCTGGGTCAACACATAAAAAAAGATGTCCATGACCTTTGATACCAGTTAGAAACTAGCCAGACTCATTGTTCCCACCCCCACCCCCATTTTCAACACACACACACATAAAAATGTTGTTCATGACCTTTGGTACCAGTTAGAAACTAATCGGACTCATTGTCTGCCCCATGGTTTTCTACATTCTGGATGGCACCCCACTTGAAACCGTGAAGTACTTTGGTGTGTGACGACACTAAGCTTGACTTCTCAGCCCACAGTGATGCCATCCATGCAAAACTCTGTGGCAAGCTTTGCACCCTCTACCCGAACAAAGACTGCTTACCTCTGAAGCTCCACAGGAAGCTTGTTACCAGAATAGTGCTCCCTGTTTTCAACTATGCAAATGTGATCTATGGCACCACCCACTCCATTTCCCTAGACACCCTTTGTAATGCATTTTGCCACTTTGCTACTAACTTCACCACCCTCATACTCACCACTGCTCCCTCTACTCCTCCTTCTTCTCCATCTGCCCTCTGCCCTCACATCACCAGGCTCACTGTACCTCTTTCATTTCCAAATACTGGTTTTGTGCCCTTTCCTCCTACCTCTCCTGTTTCCTCTCCCAAATCCCCCCATTCCCTCTGTTCCAGGGACCATCCCACTTTTACCATGTCTTGCCCCACTCATCAGCTGGGGAATCTACCTTTTCATATCTACTTCCCTCACTTTGGAACCAACTCCACTCCTCCTCCCACATCTCTCCTCCCCTGGCTCCCTCTGGCACCAGGTGAAAATCCAACCCCTCCCCACCTGTTCCTGTTCCTGTTCCTGTTACTGTTCCTTCTTACACCTAGCCAGCCTAAGCCTCAACCATCCTAGGTAGATTATCAGATCTGGGTCTCCACTACCTGTCTACTGGTTTCATTTCCACTCCACCTCTGCTCTTCACTCCACTATGGGGCTAGGTTCATGCTCATTCTACAGGTCTCTCACCTGTTGTCAATAAAGTATTTGCACACTGTTTTTTGTTGCTGTTTTATTTCACACTTCAACAGGCACTCCATATTTTGTTGTGACCACATTTTTTCCTTCAGAAACATTTTTTTTATACCAACTAATTTATCAATGTTTTTCTGATTTGACTTGTAATTCTGTATTGTACTACTATCTTCCTGTTCTACTCCCCCAGATCACACTTGGAAATGAGCCCTGGCTCAGTGTGCCTCTTCCAATTACCAATGTTTAAATAACTAAATAAATAAATTAGTTTTGGATAATGGCATATTATTGTATTACAAGAAGATTTGTTTCTTGACTTACATATACACAATTAATTATTGTGCATTGCAATCCACATATTTATCCCTGAGCATTTGATACTACAAACAGACATTAGAGAGGTGGACTGTTGTACTGTTTTGCACATTATGCTAGAGGGTAGTACATTGAAGCAACTATTTGGAATCCAAAAACTTCATTGCTGAATCTAAAAGAAACAGAGACAGTGGAGTGACAAAGGCTTCTTAACTGATTGGCACAGGACATAATAATCTGCACATCACCGTGTGACTTGACAGCAAACTAGTAACTTTTTCTTTATAAATTCTATATAAGTTTTTTTTTACAACATAATCAGTCTGAACACAGTTTTGGACCAAATATGATTTATCTTAATTTTCAAGAGTATCAGAAGTGACTGTTTTGCACTTTTTCTTTTTTTTTTATTTTATTTATAGGATATATAACAACAACAAGCAGTACAACAACTGAACAACACAACAGCATAAGAAACAGAACAAGTATTACCTCTCCACCTCAACCCCACCCCTCTCCCACCCTCATGTAAGGGAGCAGAGTACAGCAAATACATCAGCTACATACAGGCCAGAACCTACAACAGTTCCCATTAAACTAGTACCACTGAGGGCAATCCACAAATAATAAATGTAAAATGGTATGGGTAGATCATAATACTGAAGGAAACCACTTTGGGGCAATGTGGACCACCTGGTGTCTGAAACAAAGATAACAAAAATCAATGGGAGAGATCATGCTCCAAAAATACCTCAGTACCATGCACACAGATTTGGAGATAGGTGACCCTCTCACCGGTTAAAGTTTTAGGAAAATGAACACCAGAATATGTCCAAGAATAATCATTAAGGTTTATTTCATCATCATCAGTGATGTTTTGTAGTATCACCTACTGCTTCTTCAGGACCTATATATTAAAATAGTGTACTTCTTATTTCATTTATAAAATCAACATCTATTTATGAAAGATTCACTGGTCTAACCTTGAGTTTAGTTAATATCATTGAAAATGTAAATAATGCAGCACAATCAGGGTTAATTATCATCATTCAGAAAAAGCAGTTTCAAAGCAAAATAAAATAAATGTCATTGTGGGTTCAAAAAGCTCCAATGTCTGCTGGAAAAAGTTAACATATTGATTTTATTTAACTATATGTTAACTTCTTTTATCTAAAGTTACATATGTTAGTAGAGCAACCTACCTTTTGGTGAAAAAGTATTTGTTACACCATTCTTTCCTGTTGGCAACGTTTATTTAATAATCTGTAATATGTATATATAAATAACTTTTAAACAGTGTTAACTGTATCTTTCTTTAAAAATATTTTTTTTGTTCTTATATTTACCTTTATTTGTGCAGTCTGTATTATGTTTGGTCTTGTATGGTAAATTTCTGTTGGGAGGTATCAGGTAATCTAGACACCAAGGACATATACTATTAGGATTATTATTTTATGCAGTTATAAAGCTCAGTATAGTTATTTAATAAGTTAATATATCAGCTAAGCTTAGGGTTTCTATTATTAATTTGTAGTTTCCTTTCTGTTTTCTTATGATGCCACTGGTGTCTTAACAAGTTGTTGGTCTAGTCACAACAAAGGAAAGGAGAAAGAGGAAGCATCCCATTAAGTATTCATTTATCTCTATGTGTAATCATTCAGAACTTTGTTCTTTTTAAAGCATTTACAACCCAAAGGAAACACAGTTCACATTGCAAATGTGCTATTTTCGTGTTTCAATCTGATTCCTTAAATGTATTGAATCGCATTTTCTTTCAGAAAGGGTAAAAAGTACAGCCTTACTCACATCTCTGAAAGCTGTGATACTCCTCAGGTGTCTCTGCAAGGCTCTAGGCACCATTTTGGAGTGTTGCAGCTATTTTTATACTAGAGGTTCTGCCTCTTTGTTTGTGACATCGCATTTTCATTGGTTAAAGGGTGGGCAAGAAATCAGTTCTAATTTTGGGCTTCTCAATCTGCTATTTAGACCTGCTCAGTACTTTAGGAATTAAGATAAAGACATTTTGGATTCCTTATCTCCATTGTACTGTTGAAGCAAGAGCCAGTCCCACTTTCCTAGTGCTGAACATGTCTAAAGCAATGGCATTTATAGGAGAGGATGAAGTGTGAGGTGGGGGATCAAGTGCAGAGATGCGAAAAATGAGCAGGACTGAGAGGTGTACGTATGATGAGGAAAAGGGCAGTGAGTATAAGAAAATACCAGATTCAGAAGAGTACACATTTACAGGTTATGCAGGAAGGAGGACCTTGTATACCCTGAGTGGCATTTCTTTGGTTTCTCAGATGGTCCCACTGTGCTTCTGACTGGGAAATGATGGAAGTGTTGGCTCATAGTTACAAGACTGTGCAGCCGCTTTCATGGTTCTCTCAAATACTGCCTGAGAAGCTGCAGAGGGAGAACGATGGCATGCACTGACTTCAACATATGCTGCATTTCAGTTGGCACAACTAGTGCCGGTTGTAAGGTTATGTGCTGATAAGGATACAGCTGAAAAAGACTTTCATCCAGTCAGTATTCTGGAAATGTTTTGCCATTTTAAATATATATACGGTAGTGCTAGCATAGTTAGGGTTGAGTTGCACTTTTAAGGTTAAAGGGTCAAATTTTGCACCTTAATAACTTTGCCATTGTTCAACGGATTTGCCTGAAATTTAGTATGCATGATTGGGCATGGTAGATCTGCCAAATTTCGTACCAGTTGGATATACGGCTGTGGAGTTATTAAGCGACAACCAACTGCGCAATTACGCATTTTTGTGATTTTTTTTACTCTCACCTACAGGCCACACGGTTTGTGCGACTGGTCCAAAAACTTCAGGGAACATGTGGCCGGGGTCCCCTATGTGCCTTTTGAAGATTTCGTGAAAAAATATTGAACGGTTCAAAAGATATTCAAAAAACAAATTCCCATTATAAGTCAATGGGAAAAGTTAACAAAATATTCAACCCTTTCGCAAATGCACTTTTTAGTGTTGCAAATGGCCGTAGTAGTGTCGTAAATCTGCCATTTTGTTTTCAGTTGGTGATCAGAAAAATGCTTGCCATTTAAATTTGGGACCCCCTATGGACACAATTATTTTGTGTTCACCTAGTCAGACCCTGAGGATGCTAACCATGTCTTTATTTTGGGGTTAAACACCCCAATAATATGTTTTTAAAATTTCTGGAAGCAGTAGTGTCACAAAGTAGTGTCGCAAGCATGACACTTTCACAAATTTTTGTGGAAATTGCCTCAAATTGCAACACTACTTTTTCAGACTTGGCCAAAATGACAGGAATTCTTTGCCACCCTGCTGCGAAAGAACGGCTTGGTCTTTGGAGCTGTAATTTGGAGGGAAGGAGCCAACATCTCACAGATGTGCCTTTTGGTGGTTTGGTGAAAAAATATTGCATGGCTCCAAAGTTACAGTACTCCAAAGTTGGCATTTTTCCCTATAGACTAACATGGTGGCGTATGCCGCGCCTTTCGGGGCCCGTATCTCGAAAATGATGCAAGATACAGATTTTTTGTTGGAATTATGTAGCCCAACAAAAACCTAGCCAGGAAAATCATGATTCTGTGAAATTTAATTTTTTTTTCTATGTCATGCGGTTGCTGAGATATTAGCAATTAAGTACTTCCAATGCTTGTTTTAAGCTTCAATACCCATTACGATGCATACATTCTTTGTACACACTGTGTTTCTCTATGCACCTATTGGGCAAAAGCAGGGTATGCACTTCCATTACTGTTACAGTTACTGTTTCCACTTGCGTTTATGTACCCATTTGCGTTATTGTTCCCCGTGTACACCGCCGTGTGCGTTACACTTTGCGTTCTTGTTTGCGCTTGCGTTTGCGTTACTGTTACCATTTGCATTTCCATTACTGTTTCTGTTTGCTTTTTGGTTTGCATCACTGTGCGCATTGCCATTTAACTTTCTGGCAGCCCTTTCATTTGTGTTTGTGTTTCTCTTTTGTTTTGCATCTTCGTTGCTGTTACTGTTACCATTTGCATTTGCAATTGCGTTACTCTGCCCATGTGTATTATGGTTTGCGTTTCCATATGAGCTTGTGTTTCCTTTTGCATTTCTGTTTCCTTTGCCATTATTGTTGCTGTTACCGTTACTATTTGCTTTTACAATTGCGGTTCTGTGCCCGTGCGCATTACGGTTTGCGTTTCTGTACGCACTTCTGTTCCCATTTCTGTTTCTGTTTTCTTTGGCATTATTCTTCATCTTAACTTTACCATTCGCCTTTACAATTGCAGTACCGTGCCCATACGCATTAGGGTTTGCATTTACTTGTGCGCTTGCATTCACGTTTCTGTTTCTGTTCCCTTTGGCTTTCTTTTTGCTGTCACACTTAACATTTTTTGCACACCAGATAGTGCTCTCAGCCCTCTGGTTGCCCTCGTTTTTTCCTGCGGCTCTTCTCTCCCTTCTCACCAACAATTTCCTTTTTCCTGTGTTCTTAGCCTGACACTTGAAAACCTCTGACACATATTGGGATAATTATCCCATTGGTGAGGGGAGAAGCCCTTGGTTGTGGCAGCATCTGGTGATTTTCGCTCTAGGAGAAACTCAGTCCTTGCTACCCCTGGAGCCTGCTATGCTTTTTACTCAAATATCACTCTACCTTTTTACCTAGCAAGCCTGCTGAAATCTTGCTACAGCCCTTCTAGGCATGAACACCATGTGTTCTAACACTAAACATTGACCAGCAATTACTGCTCCATTCAGCTGACTCGTCCCAGGTTCTCATAGCAATTAGTTGGCTCTGGCATAACTTGAAACTTTGGTCTCCTGGCCTCAATCTAGTGTTCTGACCATACCCAAACTGCCTCTCCTTTTTTTTTTAAACCACCTGCTAATTTTATTCAACCATCCTACTGCATCCCAAGCTTAGCAACCTCTGTCTGCACAAACTTCAAAGAATATCCCTTTTTCCTTACCTTTTCTTGAGGAACTCACCGACTGATGTGCTAGGTTTTTTTTCTTGAAATTACTTACCCAAAGAAACCTAGCAGAAAGAGGCAGAGCCCCTCTATGTTGCCCCTCTTAAACCCCTATTGCTCTGCCCCTCCCTGCCTTTGTTTTCCATTGGTCCTTATCCCCCGCCCCCTCTGACACTTTGGTGATGTCATGAGAGAGACCTCCCCTTTTATGACCTCATTCTCCCTTCCCCCTCTTCCCCTCCTGCCCCTGTTGCTATCCCAGTCTCTTCCCAGGGTCAGCTGGCCTGGAACAATGGGGGCTGCCCTTAATGGCAACCCATTTTATTTTATCTATTTTTATGTTAAAGCGCCTTGATAACTTTGAAAAGCAATGTATAAATAAAGTTATTATTATTATTAAAACAAGATGCCAGAATCTCAAAACATCATTATGCATTTGAGGCAAAAAATACTGAATTCACAGCAAAAAAAGTTGTTTTGAGTGGGACATCCAACTTTTCCCATTGGAAATAATGGGAAACTTCGAAATTGAATAATTTTTGGATGGACTAACATTGTTTCACTAAACCTTCAAAGGGCTTATCTGTGACCAAACCCTATATGATTTTTATATTTTAGTCTTTGGTAAGAAGGTAAGGGCCACTAGGCACAAGTGCTTGTTTTCAGGGGTAACCTGGGAGCACTGGGGGATTAAGTGACTTGCTCAGAGTCACCCAGTATGCAAGTTGAGGTTGTGGGAATCAAACCCAGGTCTGCCGGATATACCAAGCTCATTCATGGCTCATTACTCTAACCTCTAGGCTATACTGCTAGTCCCATACCCTAAACATTTCAGACCAAATGCCTAAGCCATCTCTGAGAAATGTGGTGACAAAGAATTTACATAAAAATTGTAATTTTTCACATTTTTTGACACTCCGTATCTCTGCACCCTCACATCCAACTAAAATGAAACTTACCAAATGCAGAGATTTTTGGTCCCCAATGGTGAATGCAAAAAAAAAAAAATCATACAAATCGGTCGAATGATTGCAAAGTTATTAAAGCTCAAACTTTGGGGTTTAATATAGAAGTGACCATTGTACCCTAACTATAGTGGCATGGCCCCACCCTTACATAGATAGATAGATAGATAGATAGATAGATAGATAGATAGATAGATATGGCAAAAAACTGTGTTAATGCAACAGTTAGGGTTGATATCAAACCATAAAAAGAAGGGAAATATGATGTTAGGGCTTTCAACCATAACACCCCACCCCCACCCTGCACACACCAACAGGCATGGGGGGGTGCCTTGGGGTCATCAGCCATAATGCTCAACCCATTCCATAAGCAAATAAGCTGATATATGTACAGTATAGGAGAATGAAGTCAGCGTTGAGGCTGATGACCCTGAGACACCCCCCATGCCTGTTGGTGTGTGCAGGGTGGGGCTGGGGTGTTAGGATTGAAAACTCTAATGTCATATGTCCCTCCATTTTCAGTTTGATATCATCCCTAACTGATGCATTAACATAGTTTTTTGCAAATAATTTCCTTACTTTTTGAGATAGCCTTAGTTGCCTGTGGGAGCACAGGGCCATCTGAGCCCTGCGCTCCCACCCATCCATAGTTTTTGAGCTAGAGATATCATATGCTAATTTGCCTGTGGGAGCACCGTGCCCTTTGGGCTCAGTGTTCTCACCTCTCCATAGATGCGTATATGTATGTTGCTGTGTAAGTGTCCTGCACCTCCATTTGTAGGACAACAGTGACCAAATTGCCAGCATAGCCATCTTATTACCTCACATCATGTACCTGGTACAGGACATTTTCAATTCTTTGCCAAAACATAATACCACCCAACTACAATGCCATTCCATGCCACAGGTGCAAAAACACATTTTGGACAGGATTTGAAAAATGACAGCTATGACATATATGATGTGGGATAATAAGAAAGCTAGGCTGAAAATTTGGGGTCCTTGAGCCCGATTCACAAAGTACCGACATCGCCGCAAGCAGCGTGCACATGGATGAATGGTGCAAGGTGCAGCATGCACCACTGGACTGGCCAAACTGCCATTCACAAATGCACACTGCACCGAATGCATCATGCATGTGCCACACCGCTTAGCACCATGGCAGCACCAACGCAAGCCCTGTGTCATGGCACACGGTGCTTTGCGTCAAACGGGGCAAGAATATTCCTCAGATCACAATTCGAAAAGCAGAGCAGGGAAGAAAATTTCAAACACCTACAAGACCAGGGAAAACTGGTCTAAGAGTGGCTAGAGCATATAAATGGTGCAAGCAGAAGGCAGTCTGTGTAGCAACCCTCGAGAGACAACACTGCAACAGCAAAAGTCCAGACAGACAGACATATCAGTACATGTGATAATGACATCTGCCACTTGCAGCTAGTGCAGAATGCAGAGGCCAGGCTGGTGACTGGTACTTTCAGGACCAGTCACATTATGGCCTGTGCTGTGTGAACTGCACTGGCTGCCAGTTCATTGGTGGATCACCTATAAGGAAGGCTTGCTTACCTTTAAAGCCCTACATGAACAGGGACCTGACTACCTGTAAGATCTCCTGACTCCCTACTGCCCCAATTGCCCTCTCCGATCCATTGATGAGGGACTGCTAGAGATTCCCAGGGTTCATCTTAAAACATCTGGAGCTCATGCTTTTTCATTTGCAGCACCAACCCTGTGGAATTCTCTACCTCATTGGTTAAGTGAATGGCTGACCATCAGTAGTTTTAAATCAATGCTGAAAATATATTTATTCTCTCTGGCTTTCCCTGGTTGATTGATTTTAACTAATTTATTATGTCAGCTGTTTTATTATTGTAATTTGTATCATGTACAGGGCCTTGATTTTGAAAGGCGCTATATAAATAAAGTTTTCTTGCGTTGCTTGCTTGCCATACGAGCCCACTGATGAAGGCACGCACAGCAGCAGGACATTGCAGCCCATGGGCAGGGAGTAGTACCACAGGGAAGAGGCCAGAGACATGCACGCCAAGTTGCACCACATGTGTACTGGAGGTGTACTTCATATGAAGACCTGACAGAAGAGCAGTGTATTACCTGATACTGCCTGGGCAAGGTGGCCATGGTAGGGCTATGCCATGAGCTGCATGAGGAGATGCAGACACAGACACACAGGGGGAAGGCAATGCCCAGTGAGGTAGGGATCTGCACTGCAGTCCTGATACTGGCCAGTGGTGGCTTCCAGTCACCCAGTAGTGATACGGTCAGCGTATCCCAACCCTCTGTGAGCTGCTGCCTGAAGCAGTTTGTGAATGCACTAGTGAGGCACTCAGGGCAATACATCTGCACCCTAGACACTGGACCCCAGTAACAGGCTATCAAACACGGCTTCTATGCTATTACTGGATTCCCTCAGGTGCTAGGTGCTGTAGACTGCACCCACATTGCCATCAGGGCACCCACTGATGAACTACAGGTGTACGTGAATCAGAAAGTCTTCCATTCCATCAATGTCCAGGTAGTCTGTGCCAGCCAAAGCCGCATCCTAGATCTAGTAGCCAAGTACCCTGGATCATGCCATGATGCCCACATCTACAGGAACAGTGTTCTTGGGCGGCGCCTGGAGAACAACATACCACAGGATGGGTGGCTAATAGATAAGTCAGGCAAACAACACAAACACCACAGGGAAGCAGGGCTGATGCATGAGTTGCACATGACACACATGGCAGACAGGATGCTGGCCATAGTGTACCCATGGCTCCCACACAAGGCAGTATGCACTGGAAAGGAGCATGACCATACATGGGAAAGACAGCATGAGGGCACATTCACCAGAGGCATGCTCAACACCTGGCAGAAGAACACAACATGGAAGATGCAAGGGAATAGAGATGGTGGTGTACACACACATGTGCCATTGGACGCAACACATGCCATGTTAAGCCAACTGTAACACAATGAATGGCAGCACCAATGAACAGCACACACTGCAACAGGCATACTGATGCACAATGCTGCACCTGGAATGGCATAGGAAACAGGTGCCCAGGAACACAGGAACACAGACATGACAGGGATGGGAACACATATGGCCCATATGCCCCCAGTACAGTCATGACCACCAGCCTGAAAAGCACAAGGCTCAGAGACATAGGGTGACACACACACACAGATAACATGTAGGCATGAGAACACCAACAAGATGATGCTATACAGTGGCTTGTGTGGCAAAAGAAATGGAGGGGGGAACAGTAGGACCATATACAAAGCACTGAAGCAGCACACCAACACCATCTGTACACACAGTGATGGCAGAGAGATGGGTAAGTGAAACACATACTACACCTGCCATCAGGGGGCAGTGGTATGCATACCCACACACAGTGGTACAATTGCACTGGTGGACATGGCGTATATGTGAAGGGTGTGTGTAACACAGTGTACCATGGTATATGTATGTCAGTAAGCATGGCACACAACTGTAGCAGACAGTGCTGGCACACCACAGTAGCCATGTCAAGTGCCATACACAATCAATACCTGAGAAATGTGCAGCCATGAAAGCAATGAACTGTAGAGGCACCATACATATCTAACATGCTATGCTTCTCCCTGCAGGTGATTGTGCATTCCCCTAGCTTCCATAGTTGATGACACCAATACGACATCCAGTAGTGGCCCCCCACACACGCTACAATGAGGCACATGCATCAGCCAAGGAGTGTAATTGAATGCATGTTTGGGCAATTGAAGATGCACTTCAGATGCCTAGACAGGTCTGGCGGGGCACTGCAGTACACCCCACAAATGGCATGCAGAATTGTGGTTGCATGCTGTGTATTGCACAACATTGCCAAAGCTCACCACACCCCAATGTGTGAACTAGTGATGGAGACAGTGGAGGAGGAGGAGGAGGAAGCAGAGGAAGATTTCCACCCACGAAGACCACAGCAGGCACAAAGATGTGTGCAGCAGACTGTAGCTGGACAGAGGAGATGCGCCAATCTGATATTCAGCCACTTCACATAGACCCAATGATGGACACCCACCACCCTACACCCCATGAAGGTGTGGTGCAACCAACAGGCACTGTTACAGCCACAACACTGTATGTAGGGAGACCACCAGCACATGGCTGTCCACAGGACCATGCAATGGTCCCCGTGTTTATGTGGACGTACACATTTGACCTGATACTGGGCCCATGAATGTCTATGAGTCACTGTGTAGCCATGCATGACATGGAGACCCACACGATGTGCCAGTCAGTCAGAGGCATGCCAAGCAACACACAGTGGCAGCATGCCCTGCACCTGAGGAGTATATGCAGAGCTGTAGCCATCAGGGGCCACACACATGCCATGGCAGCCTTGAACATATGAAAGTGCCCATGCCATGTGTGAGCACCAGGCAGCACCATGCAACTAATGGAAACAATATCCACAGATGCATGCATGCCACAGGATAGCAATGAACATCAGGACCCATCAAGTGAGTTACAACATGCCCATTACCCACTCCCCATTAGTAGGGCATTCCACCATACTGGTACTGCAACCATACATGTGCAGTACACAGCATGTGAACACAGTGGTCAGAATGTGTAACAGGTCCATGACTAGGCAGTGCAACAGACACCCTGGGAATGCCCTATAGACCGTCCATGAAGCACATTACTGTACACAGTGATGGATGGGAATAGATACAGTAAACACAGGCAACAATTCACAGCAGGGCCTGTGAGGTACTGTGGGGGTCACATGAGCCACAAAGTAGCTGCATGACCACAAGGGCACTCAACACAAGGGGATGTGCAACCCACACAACAACACACCGCATGACATGCGGAACTGCACATGTGTCACCATGCAAGGAACTCACACACACACACACACATCACACACACACTCACACACATATACACATGCATACATACATACACACACACACACACACACATATACACACACACGTAGCCAAGAAAGACAGTCTTCTGGGGTACTAGACTACCAATAGTACCAGTGTGAGGTGCGTGGACAAGGCATCTTGCAAGGAGCCCACTAAGGGCCTGCATACATATTGACATCATTGTGAACTCAGTTAGCCTGAGGGAAGGATGAGTATGTCATATGGAGGACACGCAGCAACATTACCCAACCTGAGTCTGCTGCTCTGGGGCAGTCAAAGAATATGCAGATAGCCATAGCATGATAGTCAGAGTGACATGAGCTATGCCAGTAGGGCCCTGTGTCAGAGAGCCCTGTGTGACTCCCCCAAGTATGGATTGCAAGCACCAGCCCCCAGTGAGGTGGTGGGGACCATTCTGCAGTGGAACTCCATGATGTACACCCCAGAAGCTGTGAAAGGGACAGATCAGTGAATCAAATGGGCAAACCCCTGAAGGTCCATGTGTGTGTACATCTGCCATTGAGGAGGACTGTGTGTGAGATTTCTGCCAGGAAAGCATGGAAATGTGTACCCATGGGTGTTCCCATGCTCAATGGAAGGGGCAAAAGATCTGTGTGTACAGTGTGGAGATATGGGATTGTCCTGGGTATTTCCATGCCAGAAGGGATGAGCATCTAATCCATTGAACTGTGAGCATTTGGGGTTGTTTCCATGCCTAAAGGAGGGAGCATCATATCAGTGAGTGCAAATTGGGAGATAAGTTCCCTAGTCAGGTGTTTGATCTGGGGTGTGTGTGTGCCCATAGCTAAGGCTACATCACACCTGTCAGGAACCCTGTTCACTGATGTGTGTGAAGTGTTTGGACAGGTCAGGGTCTGTAACATGTCAATGTGGCATGAAGGCCTCTGTGGTGTAACCCTGAAGGAATGGCAGGGACTGTCACTTGGTGCAAAGGGTGGGAGGAACACCATCTGGAAGCCTACATGCGGGGCCAACAGACCCGTTGATGGGCACTAGGATATCCTGAGCACAGGCCCTTGCTGCAGACTGTGGTGTGTGATATACATCACTTGCACATACCTAAGGGAAAATTGATGTTCTGAGTGTGTGGCACAGTACGCATGAAATAACCCTTGCGTTATGGACATGTGTCAGGTGTGTGGCAACAGACCACAGGCAGACACTATGGGGAAGAGGAAGGACTTGATTCTGTGAAGCATTGTACTGCCTGGCACAGGGATGTGAAAGGTTAATGCACCAGTGTGCAATGTCCAACCTTGGGGGTCCCCTGTTGCTCTAGTAACAACTGTGTGCTATGCCAAACTGCACAATCCCAGCTGTGGCAATGGACATCTTGATCAATGAATATGTGTGGATATAAACAGGCTCCCTCAGTGGTTAGAACCAGTATATGCCCAGCATCCCCTCCCCTGGAACTGGCAGTGGTTACAGTGGTACAACATAGGTCATTGTACCCACAACCCCATCCTCAAGATAATGTGCCAAGTATACATTCCAAAACTAGGGTTGGTACCATTCATGGGAATGCTGCTAAGGGTAGATGGTATGCCATATGTGGGTACTAGTCCTGTTTTATTGGGGGTGCCACCCTACCACAAATGGTGTGGCAGTACACACACACACACACACACATATACAGAGCACAAAAGGCACAGACAGATCCACATGAGTGTGTCAGTGAATGACACTGCACTGCCGCAGCATACGCTGTATTACCATGGCCAACACAACATGGGCAACAGCACCATTCATGCTATGATACATGTGCACAGTGGACAGCTGAGCTGCCAGACACTGCATAGCACACAATGCACCGGTATGCACGCCCTACACATAGGGACACAGAAAGCCCACACATGTGTGTGATGAAACCAAAATGATTACAACACAAACATGTGCCATCAAATGCAACAGACACTGAGACATAGGAACTCAGAGTATGACACATGTAACTGAACAGCAAATGCTTTTTTAAGAACACAGCAGGATAATGTACAGAGATAGGTGAGGTGCACATGCACCTAAGATGGCATGCATGTGTAAGCGGCTATCCTAAACAAGTGTGCTGTAAACAAAGCCCCTACTTGCCCAGCATCAACAGTAACATGAACATACATTGGCAAGGGTTGTCATGCATGGGTGATAACACACCCTTCATAAAGGTTACATGCTATGCATCCGCGAACAACACAATGGGATACAAACATCAATACATCATAACAACACAAGAAACATTAATGATGGTACATTAACATCATGTACCCACCCCAAAAGGTTGGCACAGGGTAGGACGTGTCCAACACAGCCGTGAGGGTGTGGGCATTGTACACTGACACTCAGCAACAATGCAGCGCATGCATTGGCTATGGCTGATGCACTGTCTCAATGTCCCCCCATGTTCATTAAGGAAGTCTAGAAGGGCAACAATATCTGCACGCAACATGTCGATGTGCAGCAGCATTTGGTGTATGTAGTCACCCAACTGCCCTGCAGACAACACGCGCTCCTGCATGCCAGCTGTGGTAACATCACCGGAGGCACCTCCCTGACCAGGCATGCTGGCTGCACAAATGGACACAGTCCCTGGAACAGAGGCACCCTGGTCCTGTGTTGGCACAACTCCAGCCACTGCAGTGTCACATATATCCTGGGCCACTGTGCGTAAGATGGGAGAACGCTGCGCAGTCATCATTATCCCCCCTGCATTGTCCACTGTCCTGGTGCAGCCCAACCACTATTTCAGTTACCCCATGAATGACTGACTGGTCATCATCCACTATGTCCAGAGACATCATGCATGCAATCACATTTGGGCTGACATGTCCAGGCCCCTGTTGCTGCTCCTCACTGGGCACCACTGGCCCACTGATAGCCATTGACACAGAACTGTGCTGTGTCACAGTCCCATGGTCCAACCCCCCTCAGGCTCCTTCTGCTTGGCCACATGTTCCACGGCTGTCTGTGACACCGCCTGCAACCTCTGCTGTGTTCACTGGCCATATGCATGGACATCTGCCCTCTTCAGCCATTCCATGGCCCTCACATGTCCCATCCATCACGGTCCCATTGCACCGGTCCCTTTGGTCATGGACCATCTGTCACCTGTGGAGAGATAGTGGTCGCTGTCACATGTTGCTCTGTCACAGTATTGTACAGTCTGAAGAAAATACAAAATCACACATGCCCCCACAATGCAAAGCATCATGGGCTGTATATGCAAATCACCACAGAATGTTATGCTGGTTCAACTTTAAGCAGAATTGCATGGTGCCGAAAGGCCTCTCACACAGTTTGCAAAGGGTGCTAACAGATGACATAGACATGTGTTTCATCCTACCAGGACTCATCAGTATGCCTCGTCTGTTTGACACCCCAGTGGAATGAACCATATACCCTAAGACGGTCTGTTTGGGTTATGTTGTGGTGAACCCATTAAAATAAAAAACTATTTAAAAGACAAAGAACCTCTGTGTGCAAACACTGAGGCAAGGGTTACCCCAAAAGGCATTTGGCTGGGAAGCCAAGTTTCAAAAAAATACAAAATCACACATGCCCACACAATGCAAAGCATCATGGGCTGCATATGCAAATCACCACAGAATGTTATGCTGATTCAACTTCAAGCTGAATTGCATGATGCCAAAAGGCCCCTCACACAGTTTGCAAAGGGTGCTAACAGATGACATATACATGTGTTTTCTCCTAACAGGACTCATCAGTATGCCTCGTCTGCTTGACACCCCAGTGGAATGAACCAGATAGTACAGTCTTGAAACATGCAATTATGTTCATGTGGCATGATAATGTTATGTCATTCACTCTGTGTGTGTACAGCTGTACGGGCAGCCACACAGTGGGCCAGACAACAATAGGAACAAGACATGACAAGGACAATGATCGCCTGTAGTGCACGTATGATATCATGGCATTCACTAGTCATGGAGATGGTGCCACTGTCCTCTGCATATAGATAGGCCATACAGGTAAGACTGTACAACCATATCATATGGCAGTGACAATGCCCCAGTGCAGATGACTGTACCATTCACAAACTGGCACCCAGATGGTCCACATAGGCCATGTGCATTGCATATGTCATGCCTCAGCACTATACAGTGGTGACACATGTGCATGTGCCCTGCATGACCGCAGCATCACTGTGGCCCACACACACAGTGGCAGTCATGTGTGTGGCGACAATGGTACCACATGTGCAGGTGGGACTGTGACAGCAGGCACACACATGGCAGGCACGTGCATGATCACAGTGCCATGGCATGAACTGTACAGTCACAGGCAAGATAGAGTATGGTGACCCATGTCCTGCATAGTGACTGACTGTGGGCAGAATGTTGTGGTACCACAGTGCAATGTTCATTGCCATGTTAGTCTAGTTCTGGCATATGACAACATAACAGTGGTTCTGCTGTGTACAGAGACATGTGGTCCCATTACAGGGAACACCCCTGTGTGCACATCACAGAGTGCAATGGGCAGCAGCCACATACAGGTTGACACCCCTATTGTGTGTGACACTGCATGTCCAGTACTGTTGCCATGGGTGTGTCCAGCAGTATCAAGAGACACATTCAGGTATACTGGATGTTGCCCCATGCCACAATGGTCTACGGTAGTATCCCATGTGTCTGGCCAACTCAGGCCCCACGTTGGCAGCACTGGCATGCATGGCCATCTGCTTGTGCAACTGTGTATGCCTTGTGCCACTTGCACAGGCAGCAGCAGATACATCTGTGTTAGGTGGTGTTGAGCATGGTAGTATATCCCTATAGGGACACCACAGGCTGACAAACCTGGCCCCCGGACCGCTGACCATCCCTCTGCTGTTCACCACTGTCATCGCCACCTGCCTCCATCACCTCACCATCATGGTCCTCCACAGCTCAATCTTGACCTGTGGAGACAAGGACGTAGTGCCATGATTATTGATATGCAATGCATGGGAGGGCCACTAATACCTGTACTCTGGCCTCGACTGTGTGTTGCTCCAACTCACCTGACATCCTGGCTGTGCCACCATGCATCTGGACATTCACCTCCCGAGCTATGCCCCTGAAGTGGCTCATCAGCTCTGCCTCCCTCCAGCAGAGGTCATTCCAGGAGTGACGTACAGACCTCTCAGTCCAACGCACGCCTGACACCCTGCATATTTTCTGGGCAATGGTACTCCACACCTGTGTTCTCTTACTTGCTCTGGTCATAGCACCAGGTTGTGGTAGCAGCACATGTGACCACTGCTTGACCAAACTGATGAGAAGCACTGCTTCCTCATCAGTGACATTAGGTGAACGTGTCAAGCCTGCCATTGCTGTTCCCTTCTGTGGATGAGTGGTACAACAGGCAGCTACTCTCTGCACATTACTTGAGGGACTGTGGTGTGTGTGTAGCTGGTGTGTGTAGCTGTCTGCAGCACAGGGCCTTGCCACATGTACACACTTTCCCGCCACTGACACATGTGTTCCCTGACACATGCCGCATCACACGATGATGACTGACACACGGTGCATCGAGATGTAACACATGCTGTGCTGCTGCCTCGCCATGCGATGCACCATATGGTGTTGCAGAGTTTGTTGTGATGTAACATCTGTCACCACAATGATTAGCCACCTGTGGTCATGCTGCACCCTAGTAGTAGGCTCCTTACCTCCATGGGCAGCCCTTCTGTGCTCCACTGTCCATGCTGTTATCTGTTTCCCACCTCCATCCATCCTGCCTTTTGTGTGGTGTGTTACTGCATGGTGCCCCATAAGTGGGGTCAGGTGATATTGTGGTATTGCTTCTGCCTCCATGTGCCTTTGCTGTGCCATGGTGTAGGGCATGTGGTGTGTCCCCATTGTGCACAGCCTTGTCCATGGTCCCTGTGGCATACTGTGTATGTCCCTTACTACCAAGTCTTGTGTCTACTGCCACATTGCCTCCATGTGTCTGTTTTGTAGTCCCAACTTTGTGAGGGGCATGTCCTGTTTCCATTTCCTGCTGGAGCATTTGGGTGCATTATTCTGTTGCCCAGCTAGCATATTTGCTGTACTGGTCTGTATCGGTTCACTGTCCTCCTCTTGCAGCAGTACAGGCATGTCCTTCACAATGACAGGGTGTATTGTACTGGCACGTGTCCCCTCCAGCCTCATGGCCTTTGGTGACCCAGTGCCGCTGCCCTCTTTGCTGGCCATGTTGTTACCATCACTCGTTGGCATGGTTTCCTGCAGCAACTCCTGTGATTGCTGTATGTTGCCCTCACTAATGCCTGATCCACTGTGTGTGGTCAGGTGGTTCACAGGTACATCCACACATCCTCCAGGCAATGGACCATGCATAGCTACTATTATTGTTTTGGCTGCATATTGCTTTTCATCTTGGTGAGTGCCTTGGACTGCAGCATCCACATACCCATCCCCCTCGACAGGGTTCAATGTGTTCCTGTCTGGCACATGACTGCATTTGGCAGCCATGCCTGTGCCCTTGTTGCCTCTGTTTGTCTGACATTGCAGACCACATCCCCCTACAACTCTATTCTCCATATCTGTGTGTGTGTGTGTGTGTGTGTATATGTGCATGAGTTGGACTGTTCATGGGCTGTGACATGGTGCTGTGTCGCTACTGACCCTGTCCTGTGCCTGTCCCCATTGTTCTGTACCATGCCTCTCTGTGGTGGCATACACACACTGGCCATGTACACACCTGCTATGGGCTGTTGTGCTGGCTCATGTCTTATCCCAGGAGCGTGGGTGTTCGGTGTGCCACTCTCCATGGCATTGCTGCATCATCCTGTAGCATTCATAGGCACCATGCTGTGCTGTTCATCAGTGATGTACCACCCACCCACTACTGTGTCTAGGTCCCTGTGCTATACCACCTGTGAGCAACATGGTATTTGTCTGGTCCACTGTGGTACTTGTCATTGCTGTGATGGCCTCTGTCTACCTATGCATTGTAACAACACCACGCTCCAGGGCATCTGTTAGCCGCTTCATTGCCTCTGTCTGTCACTGGGCACATATGTGTGATGCATGCACCAGTGCCATGTAATCCTCATGTCTGCATGCCTCATCACCCAGTACCAGTGTCTGTAGTGCATTGCACATTACCTGCATGATGGATTGTGCATGCCTCCTGTGCTCTGCAGTGGCCATGTTGCTCTCCAGTAGTGCATTGTGTATGCTATCCACTGTGTTCTGCACCCCGTTATGTTATGGAAGTACTGGCATAGGTCATCATCATTGTCATCCTATGGGTCCATGCTGCATGGGTATTGATTGCTGTATGGTGGTGCTTACCAGAGTGTTGTGCCCCTATCTGCTGCCACCATACACCTGTGCACTGCTGTGCTCTGTTGCAAGTGACAGGTCCCATAGTGCCTCTTCCATGCATGCTATCCTCTCCTCCATGGTCGTCTGTTTGGCCAGGCTGGCTGCATTGCTGGGTGTCTGTGTGGTAGCATTGTTGTCCCCAATACTTCCCATGGGTGACTCTTGTGTGGATTTGTCTGGGTGTGTGACCACACTCTCATCATCTCCCTCTGTTTTCCATGTGCCATCACTCTCTGTGCCACCATTCAGGTCTGCAGTGTTGTCCCTCGACACTCTGCCCCCTCCATCTATGTGGGTGCATAATGCATTGGCTGTGTTAGTGTTGTGCAGCCTATGCAGGCAGCATGCATTCATTATATAGCCTTACAGCCATTCATTCCTGTGGTGTTGCAGTGGGGGGGGGTGTTATGTATGTGTTTTTGTGTGCTACTGTGTGCCGTGATGTGTCACATTCCGTAGTACTGCACTGTTGTGGTTGTGTTCCTGCCAGGCCATGCCTCTGTGTTGTGGTCACTGTTTATTGGGTGTACCTGTGCATGCAATAATGCAGCATCATGCCATACCAGGGCTGGTGTTCATGGCTGCTGGAGTACAGGTGTGTTTCTGGTACCATGCAGTGTGCAGGGCCTTGCAGCACACAGCTACTGGACCATTGTGCTGTCATATGTTGTACATGCATGTTGCACCTGTTGCGCATCATGCACTGTGCCCATGCCATTTCTGTTTAGTGTTGTTGGTGGTATAGTGTGTGTGCTGTGGCCAGTGTTGTTTAGTGTGTCAGTGGCTGGCTGTGCTGTTTGGTACATTGTCCGGGCACACACGCATGCCTGTGTGTCTCTGTACCTGTTCTGGGACATGGGTGCCATGTGTGTCGGGTGTGTGCAGTAGCCACTATCTGTATGTTGCACTGTGCATGTGCACTCCTGTCCTTTCCTCCATGTCCTGGTGTGTATGTCATCCCTGTGAATGCCTACACGTACATACCTGCCTCATGCTGTAGCCAGTACAGGTCCACCTCACTGTCACCATCAATGGTGTGGGCACTGATGTGTACTGTGACACGCTGCTCCTGTGGTGTCATTGCTGGTTGTGGGCTAGCATCTCCCTTGAGCACCTCTGCAGGTCATGGTATCACTTCTGCAGTTCACGACGTGTTACTGCATTGCCTTTTGTTACAACTTCATCCCATGCATGCTGTCTGCTGGCATGCAGCTCCCTGGTGCCACCTCTTGATAGCAGCAGGTCAACCTGTGGGAATGTGCATCACATTGTTAGTCTGCTCTGTCTTCAGGTGTCCTTTTTACTGTTTTGATTTTGGTAATTTCTGTCACCTTTGTCAGCCTTTTCCTGGGGTGGAGGTACAGACTGATGCTACCTGTTTGTGCTCCATGTGGTGTTGTTGGTGGTTTATGTTGTGCATGGGTGCATATGACCAGGACACTGGGGATATTCCCCTACTTCTTTGCAGGGGTATCATGAGATCTTGGTGTCCACATGGTCATACAGCAGCCCTGGCAGGTGGGTACTCTGTTACATGTCTCTTCAGACTACAGGCACCTCAGGGGTGCTGCATCCCCCCTCATGCTGCACAATGGTGTATGTATTGGGGCTTGCCACAGGTAGGTGGTGTGGGGTTTGACTCCTCCACCTTCTGATCATCTGCCCCTCATGGTAGGTGGGCAGCCTGCTGGGACACTGATGCTATCATGTTGGGTGTTACTCTTTAGCTCAGTTCACCCCCTGCTAGCATCACCCACTACATACTACTCTCCTTTCATACCTGTGCCTTGACATCTTTGATGAGGATGTCTATTTCAGTGTCTGTAAAATTCTTTTTACATCCTCCCTCCATTGGTTGTGCTGTCCCTGTGTCCACCATCACTTTCCTCTGGATCAATGCACACTGCAACCTGGCACACACTGCCTCACTCTTAGGCACTGGCATGCACTGTGTGCCATGTCGGTGGTGTTTTGTGCACTTCTTGGTGTTGGACTGTGAATCTGGTGCATGGCGCATGGGGCAGATGCACCTGTGCATGTGTGCTGTCAGACGCATGGCATGCCGCTCTTGTCCTCCTTTGAGAATTGGGCACAGAGTCTTTAAAATGTCCAAAGTTATGAGCGTGCATAGCAAAATTGAAATGAATGGTCATAACTTTGCCATTTTTACATATATTGGCCCCACATTTTCAACACAGCTTTCTTATGATCCCACCTCATGAACAATATGACACTCATTACACAAATCCTGCCCAAATGGTGAAATCGACAGGTAACCACAAAAACACCTTTCCAGCTGGA
Source organism: Neoceratodus forsteri (assembly GCA_016271365.2). NCBI lineage: Eukaryota > Metazoa > Chordata > Ceratodontiformes > Ceratodontidae > Neoceratodus > Neoceratodus forsteri. The sequence goes on along the minus strand of CM028129.1, from coordinate 1,076,870,863 downwards.
GTTGCATAATGGCAATCATATTGTTCATGAGGAGGGGTCCCACATAAGCCATGTTGAAAATCTGTAGTCAAAATGTCAAAAATTGGCAAGGTTATGCAACCAATATGACCCCCCCATTGAAATACATTGAACTGCATTTACCTTAGTTTCTCATATTGCAGTCAGCAGTTCCGGTAGCAAGATGTGTCTTTGACCAGAGAATGGATCTCAAACCTGGGACCTGTTCAGGTGAGTGAGGGTGTGTGGGGGGTGTACTGAGGTGTGTGGGGTGGTGGTTGCTGAGTGGTGGGTGGGGGCTGATCGGCAAGGGAACGTTTTCTTTTTTTGCAGGTTTTGCAAAAAAATAAAAAAATTAAAAATCATTGAGGAACTGTTTTCTTCATTTCAGGGTTCTGCCTGAAATGGGAGGGTGGGGGGTGCCACTAGACACCAGGAACCAAAAGGGAAATAACTGGGATGGTGATCGGAGGGTGGGAAGTGCCACTAGACACCAGGGAATAAAATAAATATAAAAGAGATGGTGATCGGCAGTTGGGAGGGAGGTGCCACTAGACACCAGGGAATTAAATTCAAATTAATAGGATGGTAGTTGGTAGGTGGGGGGTGCCACTAGACACCAGGGAATAACATTAAAATTAATGGGGGACAGCGATCGGAGGGTTGGGGGTGCCACTAGACACCAAGGATGACAATGGAGTGTGGGGAGGCAATCAAGCACAAGGGAAACAGTGGCTCACAGGCCACACTGCAGCTGGCAGCATGAGTTCTGCTACAGCTGCAGAAGTCAAGAAATTCCCTTTTACAATGCTTATCCGAGACAGCCTAGAAAACTCTTTGGAAACAGATTCAAATTATTAGCCCATTTGTAAAGAACTGAAGGTATTCGGTACTCTTTGGGTTCTGATTATTTTTGTTACAGTTCATAAGCTAAGAAGGTGGATGAACTTTTATTTACATGCTATACTATATCTTTCTTTTTCAGTAGCGGGTGGTCAGAAGTGACATTGTGACTACACCCTAGAAATATTAAACACCCTGAAAACATTTAAATATTAATCCTTTCCAGAGTCAAAAGGATTTGAAAGTTTGGTTCTGAGCATGCTCAGTACGGTCTTTTGGATAGCAGTTTAATACAAAAAAAGAATTTGGCCCATACAAAAAAAAGACTCTGTTTTGTATGGGGAATAACCTTTTTTATGAAAACAAAAATATATTTTTTGTATAGCTGCCATCTTGTTTCTATTTTTCTCAGATTTTTTGGAGGAAAAGTCATGCAAAATATATCCTGCAGAGACACCAACACATGTATCTTGTTAATCAGCCCCCCCCCCCGGTGGATTATGTGGTTAGTTTTTAGAAAAATTACTCAAACATTTGTTTTTAACACATTTTATGATCTTCTTTCGTGAACCAAATTTCTCATTTTGTATAGCCATATGAAAAAATAATAGGGCATCCAAAAAAAGATTCCTTTCATACGTAAAAAGAATTTGGACTTATTTTTTTTCGTATTCTTTCTTCGTATGAAGCAATCTTTTTTCATATGAATGACACAACTTCATGAAAAAAAGATCCCTTCATACGAAAAAAGAATTTGGACTTAGTTCTCTTATCCACATTTCAACTTTAACAAACCATAACTCCATCAATATATGCAGTTATGGGACAATTTACAGTATACATCAAAATAAAGATCTTAATAAGTACTACAACACTAATACAGAACCCCCCCAAAAAAAAAAAAATATTTAGGGGCCATATAAAAAACTCTAAAAATTAAAAATTACTATTCCCATAGGATAACATTGAAACTTTAATAAGTTGTAACACTGTCAATCTTTGGAGCTAACAGACAACGTATACAATATATCAATGGAAAGGTCTTATTGACTAGTACAACATTATTCCCCTAAGAAATAAGAACTGAAAATGGTCCATCCCTACAAAAAAAATTACAAGGAAGCACATAAATTGAGAAGGGTTTCCACACCCACATACACATTTGGATAAATGGAGGCACAGATGCACTGGGCCCTGAGCTTCTATAATAACATGGATGTGTTCATGCTGGTCCCAAAGGGATCTGTGTGACTGGCAATATGATTCTACAATCTCAAAAAGTAAGGAAAGTCATTGCAAAAAACTTCATTAATGCACCAGTTAGGGTTAAACTGACAAAAGTCAGGAAATGTAGGAAATGTGGTGTTATTGTTTCCAACTCTAACACCCCAATGCCACTCTGCAAGCAGCAAAAAGGAAAAAATACAGTTTTGTCTGTCCTGAGTCTTGGCAAATAAGGTATGGGATCTTCCCTGGGTATAGCAACCCTGGCTCACCCCATTCTCATATAGTCTGCACATCTGAGCTTATTTGCTAATGGAATGGGGTAAGTATTAGGGCTGATAACCCAGGGAAGACCCCAGGCCTGATTTGCCATGACTCAGGATAGCAAAAACTGTACTATTTTTTTTTCCTTTACTGCTTGTAGCAGGTGAGGGGTGTTAGGGTTTGAAACCCTAACACCACAATTCCCTATTTTTGTCACTTTCACCCTAACTAGCACATTAACAAAGTTATATATATAAATGTATACAGTATATAAATAGATATACAGATATATGTAAAATACTGGTGAGGCAGACCAATGTAGTTAGGGTTGAGTAAAGTGTTAAATATTATACCCTAATTTTTGCACCTTAATACCTTTGGTGGCATTTGATGAAATTTCCCAAAATTTGGCATGCATCATCTTGGAGGCAAATTCTCACAACATGAGAAGTTTTTTGGTGGCAGCTTGTGCAGTTTCCAAGATGTAGAAAAACAATTCTTAATGAAGCATGGCACTTTTTTTCCCCTATAATTCTTTCCTATATTTATTACACTTCTTTGCACTCATTTACAGCCTAAATGGTAAATATTTTTTTTTCTCATCCATCTGGTATTTTTGGTATAAATGTATCCCCTAAAGACATAACAAAAGAGTTTTGCCAGTTTACTGTAAATTCTGACACTTTGCCAAAAAGATTCGTGTTCTTAAATAACTCAGGCAGAGAAGCAGAAACATTTGTCATATAATATAGTATATCATCTGCTTATAAACTTATTTTATGATCCTGCTGTTGTATTTGAATTCCATTAATATTCATTTTATTCCTAATCTTTGCAGCTAAAGGTTCCATTTTAAGTGCAAAGATGAGTGGCAATAATCGACAGCCTTGTTGGGTTCCCCAGGTAAGCTGAATAAATGGAGATAATATATTGTTAGCTTTTATTTTAGCTAAAGGAAATTTACATATTAATTAAATCCAATTAATAAAGTTTTGTCCCAACTGCATTTTGTGTAAGGTCACAAAAATAAACTGCCATTTTCAAATGCCTTTTGGCATCTGTTGATAGTACAATTGCATCTATGTCTGTTTTATTATTTAAAATATTAATCGTTCTGCTAATATTATCATTAATTCGACGTCCTTTAATAAATCCATTCTGATCTGGATGGGCCAACAAATGAACAACCTTCAGAAGCCTTCCTGCTAAGATTTTTGTAAATATTGTGTAGTCTACATTTAATAATGACATAGGATTATATGATTCACAATTTAATGGATTTTTGCCTTTTTTTTGGAACAAATGAATAGTCGCTTCATTAAATGAATTTGGTATATTCTGCTCTGTAATGAATGAATTAAAAACCTTCACTAAGAATGTGCAGTGAATTCCCTTTATTTTTGTTGTAGTGGAATTGTATCCTTATTCATGCAGGTCCCATCAGTGCCTGCAGGAACAGATGCAGATAAGCAGGGCCCTCCGGGTCCTGCACCAAGAGAAGTGTCCATCTGCCTGCAGAAGTGCAAGGTCCCGACACTTTGGTCTGGCTAGGAATGTAAATAATTGTGAGGGAAGTCTGGGGGCTATGGAAGCTATAAAGACCTAGGGCCAAGAATCCATCTGGCTCTGGAAGCACAATGGTCCTTCTGGTCCCTTCACTTCAGTGCCACTTTTGGTGCAAAGGTACAGGGTCATCTTTGCCCTATGCCCTATGACTTCTCCTCACTATATCGTTACTTTCTGCCAATATGTCCAACAATGCACTGTCCCTGTGCAGGCTGGGGTGGTGCTGCACAGCAGTACCATCTGCCAGACTAGGCTCATCCTGCTGGGTAACTGTGCTTACCCCTGAACTCAGCTGCCCAGGACAGGATCACAACACACTACCCACTGGGTCAAAAGCTGGCCCTACACACAATGTATCTTCATAACTTTATTTTTTGGCACTTTGACCTCAGGTTTTCAACATAGTTGTTTTGTGAACCCCACTTATAATCATGACAAGGGACCTTGATAAAATACTGGCCAATGCGTCATTTTGTTCCACAAGTGTGAAAACACATTTTGTCCAGGATTTGAAAAATGACACCTGTCACATTCATGATGTGGTGTGAAAAAATGGCTGTGTTGAAAATTTGGTGTCAAAATAGTGTACATTACCAAAGTTATGAGCCAGAACTGAAAAATGTCAATGTATATGCATAATTTTGTTGTTTATCAATATTTTGACCCACAATTCTGAACATAATCTTCCAATGATCCAACTTTATGGACCCAGTAGGTGAAAATGTCAAATCCCATGTGACAGCTGATTTAGTGGAGCAATTGCAAAATTACTTTGTATGGTAGATTTAAAAAATTCTCACCTACCTTGAGCATGAGATAGGGTTCCATAAATGCATTGTTTTAAAACTGGTGCAAAATATTTAAAAATGATAAATATATGAGTAAAAATTCAAAACACAATGAAAATACAGTACATTGATGGCACTTACCTTGTTTCTTCAGATTGCAGTTGTGGTTTCAGGAGGTGGGCTTCTTCCATTGCAGATAGTGGATTATGAAACTGGATTGTGTGTACGTGAAGGGGTGTATGAGTGAGTGTGGGGAGGTTGGGGTGCATGTGCGTGGGTGTCAGGGGCTCAGAGATTGATGAAAAACCATCTTCTTCTTTTCAGGTTTACAAAAAACAAAGATCTATGAGGGACAGTTTTCCTTTTTTTCAGAGAGACTGGACCAACAGTGAGGATTGGACACCCCTGTGTTGGCAGAATCTTTGGTGGCAGCGGGGTTGGCACCTCGGTATTGCCAGCTATGGGGAGGGTTAAACTAGAGGGGGTGGTTCATTGCCTTCAGCGGTACTGGAGGTGAGAGCCCAGGTCTACATCTAATTCAGTGGGGGGGGCATGGTTATATTGCATGGGGGTTGGGCACCCTAGTGCAGACAAGTATTTTGGTGATGGTTGGTTCTGCTTGGCAATGCACCCACCAACATTAAAGTAAAACCTAGTTGTGTGCTGGTCTGGCGATGACAGGTCTACAATGAGCATCAGACCTGACAACATTAAAATAAAACTCAGTTGTGTGCTGGTTAGCATGTCTCTCAAACAAGTGTAAAGAAATCATTTCAGCAGGGAAGTAATTTTTTTTACTGTATTAACTAACAATTGTTTGGTTGCAGCAGTTTACATGCAACCCAAGAAATCTTGGCTCATGACCCAGAAAGTGGACCCTTGCTAAGCTGGGTACCCAAGAGTTTTCTGGGACAAAACAACAAACACAATAATCTAGCTAAACGAATCCCATTTATCTAGGTTCAAGTGTCTGCTTTTTTGAAAACTCATCATTTTTATATGTTGTGCAATATAAAATAAAACAAGCTGGTGGATGTCACAGCAAAAAATGTTTCTTGTGTCCCAAAAAAACAACTAGTTGTGACCTAAAATGGCTCAAGAAAGATACATTTTTGGGTAGTATGGGAGGGTTATCCTTTAAACCCTACTGAGCATACTCGGAAGCAAAATTTCAAAACCTTATAACTCTGGAACTGAATAATATGTTTTGTGACACCTCTGAAAGGCATACCATTGCACAAACCCCTTCAGATCAGAAAGTTTCAGAACGCAATTCTATATCATCTTGTCTGTAGCTGAGGGCAAAAAAAATGGTAAAAAAGTGTTGGTTTTATGTATTTGTGGCATTTACTAAAGTTACTAAGGTTATTAAGGATTTCAAGAATTAGAGTGGACCAAGATTGACCCTTTTAGCCTATTCCCCTAATACTAAGTGGTTTGTTCAATCACTTTATTATTAGTCATATAGATGACTAACTGTACTTTGAAACTATTCATAATTGTTGCATTCAGAGTTTCCTCCTGCATTTTATTCCAGATTGCCTCCTCCCTCTGGATATAGTATGATCCTCCTGTTTTTTTTTATTTGTTTTTCCTGCAGCTGTCTATTCTGTCCTCTAGTGTCATGACCGTGTTCCTTTGGGGCTCATCCCAATTTGGCACATAGATATTTATCCTTTATTATGTTGTATAATAAAATCAGGTCTCCACGTATCCTCCTTCTTTCCAAACCATGAAACCCCAAAGATGACAGTCATGATTTATAATCAAGACATTTCAATCCGTGAATACATTTTATAAATTGCCTTTGAATTTTTTGGAAGGATTGTATTTCTCCCCTTAGGGATGGTGACCAACATTGCAAACAGTACTCCATGTATGGCATAGCCTGGGATCTACTGTATACAGGGGAATGATCACATTTATATGTCTGTTACAGAAGTTTTGTTAAATACAACCAAGTATTATTAAAGGCTTAGCACTAGTAATTTCATTATTTTAAAAATGTAATCTCAGCTGTATTGTCACTCCCAAGTCCCTTTTTTCTCTTTCAGTTTGAAGCACTGTATTTCTTAGTAGTAGTTTCTTTCAGAGTTATGATTTCCCAAATACATAACCACATATTTATCTTCATTAAATGGCACTTCCAGTGACTAGCCAAACTATAAATTTTATTTAGATCTTCCTGGATTCTGTCTGTGTCAGAAACAGTCAGTTATGGTCCTCCTTGCTATGTATCATCCATGAATTTAATCATATGGCTTCATATCAAACATAGATAGAATGTGACAGCAGATAAGGGCCACTGGGCCCATCAAGTCTGCACCCTTTTTTTTCTTTTCTTTCATTGATTAAAGCTTTCATTTTTTGCTGCTGACACTACTTGATCTATGGCACAAACTCTTCCTCCCCCTTCCTTACCCCTACAATTCCCTTGTGCCTGTACTAGGCATTTTTGAACCCCCACTGTTGTTGCCCCCGCTACCTCCACTGGAAGTATGTTCCAAGTATCCACTTCTCCTTCTGTGAAGAAGTACTTGCTCATATCCCTCCTGAATGTATGCCCCCACCAGTTTCATAGCATGCCTCCTTGTTCTAGAGCACTTTTTTCTCTGAAAGATACCCCCCTCCTTTACCTTATTAACCCCGTGGGATACTTAAAGGTCTCTATCATATCCCTCCTCTCCTCCAGGGTGTACACATATAGCTCCTTAGCCTTTTCTCATAGGGATTTTGATGTAGACGCTGTACCATTTTGGTAGCCCTCCTCTGGACCACCTCAACTCTCCTTATGTCCTTCGTCAGATGTGGTCTCCAGAAATGGGCACAGTTCTCAAGGTGGGGATCTTACCAGCAATCTATATAGGGGCAACACCACATTCCTCTTCCTGTTGGTGATACCCCTACATATGCACCCCTAGCATCCCACTAGCACTTCTGACTGCCTTATCAAACTGCCTGACCACCTTTAGGTCATCCAATATGATTACCCATAGGTCTCTTTCTTGCTTGGTCTTTGTCAATATCACTCCATCCATTCAGTACTCCACTCCAAGATTTCTATGGCCCAAGTGTATTATTTTGCTCTTTTTTGCATTAAACACAGCTGCCATACCATTCATCACTCTTCCATGCTTTTCCGGTCCCTGCCCATCCTTTCCATCCCCCTCCTGAGTGTCTGTACTGTTGCAGATCTTCATGTCATCTACAAGAAGAGAGACCATCCCTTCCAGTTCCTTCACTATGTCACTTATAAAGACATTAAAGAAGACCGGTCCCAGGACTGATCCTTGAAGTACCCTGCTGGTCATGCTCCCTTCCTTGGAAAGAATTCAGTTTACCACCGCCACCTGTTTCCTATCTGCTAACCCTTTCTCACCCAGGTTACCACCTTATTATCCACCCCAAGTTATCCAACTTGTTTGCCTGTTTCCTATGTGGAACAGTGTTGAATGCCTTGCTGAAATTCAGGTAGGCCACATCCACTGCCCCCCCCCCGATCCAACTCCTTGGTTTCCCAGTCAAAGAAATCCATCAGATTTGTTTGGCATGACCTTCCCTCTGTAAAACCATGCTGCCTTGGGGCCTGTAATCCACTGGATACAAGATGTTCCACAATGCTTTCCTTTAATAGTGTTTCTATTAACTTATTGACCACTGATGTCAGGCTGACAGACCTACAACTGCCTGCCTCTTCTTTGGTGCCATTTTTGTGAAGTGGGACTACATCTGCCTTTCTCCAGTCCTCTGGGACCACACTAGTCTCTAGTGGCCTGTTAAATAGGTCTGTCAGTGGTGCAACTAGTACCTTGTAAACAAAAATGGTATGGTGGGTAATGGATCTATATTCTTATAGGAACATCTGTAGCCTCCCCCAAAAAAGGAATTGAAAACAATACAAGTCAATGAAGGTGGGGGGGGGGCCTTGAAGAATTCTCAAACGAGTTCTCTGTGTTGTAATTTCCTTTTATTCTGAATAGACCCCTACGTTTCACCCACAAAGTGGGCTTATTCATGGGGATAATTTGTAGATTTTATATTCTGAATTTTTCTGCAAATTAATACAAACATATTTTAATACATTATCTTTCATAAACTTACAATATGCTTAATAAGGTAACTTCAGAACATTATATAATTCTCTTTATCTTTCCCATACCTCAGTAAAGATACAGACTTTGTTCACTTGAAAAACTGTGATATTCAAAAAACTGAATGAGCTTTGCTTGCTTCTCAAATCTCTGTAACATATATAAAACAATAGTCTAAATATATGAAACAGTCATTGTGGCAGTGACTTATATATAGGTTATAAACCTTATAGCACTTTGTATCTAAAAACATTTTACATACCTTTAACATATATTGTGTAGAAACAGCCAAAATGTGGATTTTAAGGTACTATATAATTTCTATAGAAATAGAAAAATCATAATAATTAGATTGAATTCCTTCAATTTGAATGGAAATCTATAGCAGTTCATAAAATTTTTGTATGTTACCAAAGCTGTGCATACCTAAATCCATGTATTTTATTTGATGTGAAAAATGTGTACAAGGACACTAATTGAATTTCTGTGGAGAAAGAACCACAATAACAACATTTATTTAACTTCATTTGAAAGCATATCTTTAAAAATATTATCTATATTCCAAAGGAATTCTTTTTACTTACTAAATGGCTGTTGTAGTTAAAGTTCTTGAAAAAGTGCAGAGTTTTCCAAACCACAAAAATGGCTGCTTGTGTTTGTTACAGCCTCTTTGTTACTTATGTGCCTCTTGTGCCTGCTTTGCTAAAATCCCACGAGAGGACTTTGTAACGTGATGACGTCACAATCGCGCTAACTGCGCATGCGCGATGACGTCACCATCGCGCTACAAGACAGACAGCTCGAACCGACTGCTGCAGCAGTCCATTAGCTAGCTCATTCCTAGAGCCATGGATTATATAGCAAAAGCAGGCACTTCTATTAAACTGCCACTGTGACTGTGTCACCACAATTATTACAACGTGATGTCCCATATTAAATATAAAATAATGAACAATGCTGGGGGAACAGACATACAGGGTAGGCTTACATTTTTGCATTTTTTATTTTATGAATTTACAAAAACATTTCTAAGTGATACCTAACAACAAACCCTGAAACTGAATTGTTTCAAATAATATACCAAAGCGGGCATTCAGTTATTATGCAATATCATTACATATAAGTGTAATGTTATACAGATAATTCTACTCATATTATGGCACTGGCACAGGAGCTGATCAGGCTAATGGATCCTTTACTTCACATGCCAACATTATATATATTTCTACATTAAACACAGGCATGCCAATTGGTTTCAACATTCATACCTATATTTCTATCCAATGTATGGGTGAAGCTCCTAAACAATTAAGCCAGAAATTAGATAATTTGAGATATAAGAATTGTCGTTTAGAATGGCATGGCCTGACATTGACCCAATACTTACAATACAATCGGATACCAAGGGGTCTCAGAATTAGTGTTGAGCCAAATTTGGGCATTAATTCCTCCAAATTGGACAATAAATGGGATGGTATTTGTAATAGAGCTTCATGTGATTTTATGTATGCTTTAATTGAAGCTATTATAGATGAAAGACAAGTTCTGGAAAAAGAAATTAAAGATACAGAGGATTTACTCAAATTAAAAGTCCAAGAGGGGGAATTTAAAACATTAATAGAAGAAATTAAGCAGAAATTATCTGACTATGAAAATAGATTAAAAGAACAAAAAATTAGAAAATTTATCAGAGACACAAATGACTATCGTGATGGTAGGGTTTACACTTACAAAAAATTTAAAAGACAGTATTCTTATAACATTCATAACACTTATGAAAGTTCAGATAGTGACACTAGTTATACTAGAGATACTCAGAAAGCTAGTGAAACAGCTACTGCACATTATGATGACACAGACCAACCTAGTACATCTAATAGTATAGCTAAAGAAGGTAGATATGATTTGAGAAATCAATGTTCCAACAGAGAATTTCATCAGCAGGGGGAAGGATGGAGAGGTACAAGGGGAAACAGGGGAGGCGGACGAGGTGGAAAAAACGTAAGACGTTTTACGCTGGAGAGGGAAAATGATGTAGGCATCATTCCAATTTTCAATTTAAGTAAAAGAATATTAACACCTCTAGAAACCAAAGTACTTAGTTTGGGTCTTTCATTTGCACCTACTCAACCCTTGAATCTTTTTGACCTAGAAGTAGATCTACAGAGATTTTTAGGAATCTTAGATTAAAAAATTTGTTTGGAACCTCAATATACATTTGTAGACTCTTATCAACAAAATTAAAACAAGCTTTGCAAGTAAAATCATAATTTAATCCCCGATTGGGAAAAATCATGGTATAGAGGCATTTTGTCAAAATGTGGAGAAAGAGGTTTTGGGATTGTTTAACAATAGGGAGGTATTAAAACCACCATATAAAAATTTAACCAGACAAGAAAATCAAGCCCTCAAAAATCTTGAACAGGATAAAGACATTGTTATCAAACAGGCAGACAAGGGGGGCGGGATAGTGATACAGGATAGGTTACAATATAGAGAAATGTGTTTGGCATTATTACAGAATCAAGACAATTATGTACCACTATCTGAAAACCCTACTAGAAGTATACAAATGGATATTAATGGTTTACTAGAAGAATATACCGCAAATGGATGGATCCAACCATGGGAAGCAGAGTTATTATACTGTCAACATCCTATAATTCCCACATTTTATTGTATCCCAAAAATACATAAAAATATTTCTAATCCTCCAGGCAGACCTATAGTTTCCATAATTGGTTCCGTCTTAGAACCTCTCTCTAAATACATAAATTACCATCTGCAACCTTTAGTGGAATAACAAAATCATACATAAAACATACATCAGATATGATAAGACATTTACAATTATTGTCTGAAAGGGGTATTCCAGAATCCAGTGTTCTGGTTACCTTTGATGTGACGGATTTGTACACTTCTATTCCACACAAGCAAGGTATAGAATGTATAGGAATGTATAGGACACATTCTTGATAAGAGATCTACCAATTGTAAACCTAAAACCATTGTTCTACAAGAAATGGCTCAACTAATTCTTAGTAAGAATTACTTTGAATTCGATGGATGTTTTTATCAACAAATAAAAGGTACAGCCATGTGGTCAACCATGGCACCAGCCTATGCCAATAGTTATATGGTTGATTTTGAAGAAAAATATATATTTGATGTATACACAAATATATTTCATGATAAAATAATGACATGGGTACGCTTCATTGATGACATATTTATGTTATGGAATGGAACTATAATGGAATTGCAAACTTTTTATGAAGAACTTAACTGTAAAGACAGTAATTTGAAGTTTGTTATGAACTATGATTTATATAAAATACCATATTTAGATTTATTAATCATTTATGAAAATAAAAAAATTGAGACATCTTTGTTCAGGAAACCAACGGATAGAAATACATTGTTGCATTATAAAAGTTTTCATGAAGCTAAATTGAAAAACAGCATACCCTATGCGCAACTCACAAGGGTTAAACAAAATTGCAGTAAGGCAGATAATGCCATTCAAGAAACACAACAAATGTTGGATAAATTTATGGTACGGGGGTATAAACAACATACATTAAAACAAGCAGAAATCAGAATCAATCAAAAAGAAAGAAATGATTTATTAAAACCTAAAACATCGAGGGGTGACACTCAATGTATGATTTTCTCTACTAAATATAATCACAAGATGGCAGATATTAGAAAAATTATAAACAAACATTGGTATTTGGTCCAAACAGATAATGAACATATTGCAACACTACAAAGAGACCCATAGTAGTAGCAAAAGGTTAAGAATCTACAGGATATTTTGGTTCATTCACAGTTTAAGACACAAGAAGAGATGGGTAGATCAGCTTTTATTAGGCCCATTGATGCCAGGAATGGTTCCGTGTGGAAGGTGCAGTGTTTGCAATCATACATCAAAAACAGACCTATACACATCCACATACACAAGAGATTCTTTATTAAACAGCATATTACTTGCACTACGGAAGGAGTAGTGTATTTAATACAATGCCCTTGTGATTTATTATATATTGGGCAGACCAGTAGAAATTACGTACAAGAATTCAGGAGCACAAAGGTGATATAAGAAAACACGATGAAAATTCACCAGTGGCCAAACATTTTAATGAGGCTTCACATTCTGGAGCTTCTCTTAGATTTTGGGGTTTGGAAAAGGTGTATATTCCCATTAGAGGAGGCAATATAAGAGAAATCTTATTAAAGGCAGAGATGAGATGGATTTTTAAAATGCATACATTGGATAGAAATATAGGTATAAATGTTGAAACCAATTGGCATGCCTGTGTTTAATGTAGAAATATATATAATGTTGGCATGTGAAGTAAAGGATCCATTAGCCTGATCAGCTCCTGTGCCAGTGCCATAATATGAGTAGAATTATCTGTATAACATTACACTTATATGTAATGATATTGCATAATAACTGAATGCCCGCTTTGGTATATTATTTGAAACAATTCAGTTTCAGGGTTTTGTTGTTAGGTATCACTTAGAAATGTTTTTGTAAATTCATAAAATAAAAAATGCAAAAATGTAAGCCTACCCTGTATGTCTGTTCACCCAGCATTGTTCATTATTTTATATTTAATATGGGACATCACGTTGTAATAATTGTGGTGACATAGTCACAGTGGCAGTTTAATAGAAGTGCCTGCTTTGGCTATATAATCCATGGCTCTAGGAATGAGCCAGCTAATGGACTGCTGCAGCAGTCAGTTCGCGCATGTGCGGTAGCGCGATGGTGGCGTCATCGGCGCGTAACGTAGTTAGCGCGTTGTGGCGTCATCACGTTCCGACGTCCTCTCGCGGGATTTTAGCAAAGCAGGCACAAGAGGCACATAAGTAACAAAGAGGCTGTAACAAACACAAGCAGCCATTTTTGTGGTTTGGAAAACTCTGCACTTTTTCAAGAACTTTAACTACAACAGCCATTTAGTAAGTAAAAAGAATTCCTTTGGAATATAGATAATATTTTTAAAGATATGCTTTCAAATGAAGTTAAATAAATGTTGTTATTGTGGTTCTTTCTCCACAGAAATTCAATTAGTGTCCTTGTACACATTTTTTCACATCAAATAAAATACATGGATTTAGGTATGCACAGCTTTGGTAACATACAAAAAATTTTATGAACTGCTATAGATTTCCACTTCAAATTGAAGGAATTCAATCTAATTATTATGATTTTTCTATTTCTATAGAAATTATATAGTACCTTAAAATCCACATTTTGGCTGTTTCTACACAATATATGTTAAAGGTATGTAAAATGTTTTAGATACAAAGTGGTATAAGGTTTATAACCTATATATAAGTCACTGCCACAATGACTGTTTCATATATTTAGACTATTGTTTTATATATGTTACAGAGATTTGAGAAGCAAGCAAAACTCATTCAGTTTTTTGAATATCACAGTTTTTCAAGTGAACAAAGTCTGTATCTTTACTGAGGTATAGGAAAGATAAAGAATTATATAATGTTCTGAAGTTACCTTATTAAGCATATTGTAAGTTTATGAAAGATAATGTATTAAAATATGTTTGTATTAATTTGCAGAAAAATTCAGAATATAAAATCTACAAATTATCCCCATGAACAAGCCCACTTTGTGGGTGAAACATAGGGGTCTATTCAGAATAAAAGGAAATTACAACACAGAGAACTTGTTTGAGAATTCTTCAAGGGCGCCCCCCACCTTCATTGACGTGCAACTAGTACCTCCCAGAGCTCTCTTAGCACCCTTGGATGTACCCGTCCAGCTCCATATCTTTGTCTACCTTCAGGTTAGTGAGGTCTTACCAGTCTCTTTCCAAAAATACTGACTAGTATCCATTTCCCTCTCATGAAAGCTCCTGGTGCCTTTTTGTGGTCCCTCCCCTTCCCCTTCTACTGTGAACATTGAGCAGATGTTTTTGTCAAACAAGTTTTCTTTTTCTTAATCCCACTCCATATGGTCCCCCCTCCATTCTAACCATACAATCCCTCCCTTTGTCTTCTTTTTTTCGCTAGCATACCTAAAAAATGTCTTGTCCCCTTTTGATACTCCTTGAGCTACTCATTCCTTAGTTTAAACCTTTGTGCTGCTTATTGCTTTGCCTGCCTGTCTCTGTTTTCCATGATACATTTCCCTATCCTCCTCTTTCTGGGTCTCCTTATACCTTATACTGAGGTTCATACTGAGGTAGGTAAGGAGCGAGAAGGCAATACTCATATGAGCTGCTGTCCTTTAATCCTGAAAATATCTGAGAATGGCACCTGATTGAATGTGCTTATCAAGTTTTCTTTTAATTTCTGTTTTACTTTTACTTACAATTATTTTCTCAAGCAAAGTATTCCACGGGTTCACAACTTGGGATGTATAGAAGTATTTTCTATGATTGTGCTTGAATGTATACCCTCTTAATTGCAATGGGTGACCCCTAGTGTCTCTATCCCCTTGCTTAAATTTTTGTTCCTAAATCCAATAGGAGAATGTGGTCCTGAACAACATCATACATGAATAAGAGGTCTGATTGCATATTTAGTTTCTATGGACATTATATCAAGATGTAGTAGCCTTTCCTCTTAGCTTCTATCCTTCATTCAATCTATTCACTTGGTGAAGTTCCTTTGGACCTTTCCAACTTATCTCTTTCATATTTATTAAGTGAGAACCATAGCTGAGGGGCATACTCTACATGTGGGTGCACATATGCTCTAAGAGCAGTATTAAGACATTTTAATCCCTTGAGGCAATATTCATTTTTAATGTCCATATTAAATTATTTGACTTTATGATAATTTTATTTGTTTGGTCTGTCATACTCAAGGTGTTATGTACTATGATCCCTAAGTCCCTTTCAGAGGTAGATTTACCAAGGGGAACCCCACATAAGGTATAAATCCGCATACCGTTATCCCTACCCATATACATCACCCTGCATTTTTCTGTATTAAACTTCATGTCCCATTTTTAACCCAACTAGAGATTGTGTTTAAATCCTGTTGCAGATAATCTGAATCAGTAGAATTTCTACATGGTCTGCCAATTTTAGTATTGCCTGCATACTTTGTCACCCAACTGTTTAGATTTGAAACTAGATCAGCAATAAATATTTGAAACATACCTTCTGAATGCTACTCTTAGCCTTTACCTTTTCTGCTACCGCTTTCAAGAACCACAGTCATCACTATGTGCATGTCACTTATAAACAGCATGAACAACACTAGGCCCAATATCGACCCCTGTGGATCTCCACTACAGATCTTGATTCTATCTGAAACTAGTTCACATGTTCTAACCTTTAGGTATCTATCTGTTAACCAGTTTTGTACTCATTATATAATTCTGAAGTCCATACCCATGGTACTTATTTTATTGATTAGTTTGTCATGTGGCACTTTGTTGAATGCCTTACTGAAATCTAGGAATATGACATCATTCAGTATATTTCAATTTAATAGTTCACTAATGAGTTCATGAAAGGATATTAAATTTGTTACACGGCACCTGTTTTAGTGAAAACATGTTGGGAATGGTCTGTTTAACCTTTATTGCTGAAATAGTTTCTGTTATTTCATTTTTAACTATTATTTCCATGGTTTTACCCAACACTGGGTTTATGCTGATGGGTGTGTAGTTTGACGGTGCAGTACACTCCACTTAAATGAGACGAGCTTAAGCGGGACAGCCGCTTAAGCGGGACGTCTGCCCAGGCACCGATTCAGATCCATGGAAAACATAGAGTTAACTAAATGTTTAAGCAGGACACCAATTAACATAGAAGCCAGTTTATTGGGATGATTTCAACAAAGTTTGGCTATTAGATTAAATGGTCTGACCTTTGATGTAACAGTTTCTAATGGTCTTGGTGCTTGCTTGCTCCGTGCTTTGACTCTACCATGTCTCTTTCTCAGAGTGAACTCATGCTTACAGAGCTTGTCAAAGTGCTTGATGCATTGTCCAACTCCTCTAGGTCTCTTGCCTCAGTAGCAGTGGAGTTTAAAATTTCCAAAAGTCAGGCTGGTCGCATCAGTAAAAACTGTGATGCAAACCTCAGCGAGTGGTGGACAAACGCGAATCCAAGTCACAAAAGGAAAAGGGAGGGTAAGGACAGTGAAGTGGATGAGGCTGTCCTCTTGTGGTTCTCCCAGGCTCTGCAGAAGGGAGCGAGCATATCAGGTCCGATGCTGAAAGCAAAGGCTGACGATCTTGCAAGGGAGATGTTGCATGATGGATTTGATGCCACCGATGGATGTCTACTGCATTCGAAAATGCGACATCAGATTGTCTTTAAATGGGAGCATGGGGAAAAACAAGACGCAGATGCCACTGCTGCACAGAAAAGGATTGTTGAAGTGCTACCTGGTCTCCTTACCGGCTATCTACCTAGTGATGTATGGAACGCTGATGAAACTGGACTTTTCTATCGGGGCTATCCGGACCGTGGACATGCCTTAAAGCAAGATGAACTTATTGGAGGCACAAAAGCAAAGGACACAATTTCTGTGGTTTGTTTTGCTAACCAATGTGGAACAGAGAAGCAAAAGCTTCTTGTCATTGGAAAATCTAAACACCCACGTTGTTTGCCTCGAGATTTAAAATTTCTGCCTGTCACCTACACCAGTTCATGCAATGCATGAATGACTGGTGCAATTTTTCAAGAATGACTGATGTCATGGGATGCTGAACTCAGAAGACAGAGATGAAAAATCATCCTGTTTGTTGACAATTGTTCAGCACACCCTCATGATCTGATTAAATGCCTAAAATGTATCAAGCTTGTGCTTTTTCCACCAAACACCACCAGCATAATCCAACCCATGGATATGGGGGTGATCAAAAACTTAAAAGGGCACTACAGATCATTTGTGGCAGCAAAAAATCATCCTCTCTATTGACGAGGGAGAGACGGCTCATGCAGTCGAAATAGCCAGAAAAGTAAATTTGGCAGATGTAGTGTACATGCTACACTGAGCTTGGCAGGCAGTGAAGTCACAAACAGTTGCAAATTGTTTTTGCAAAGCAGGCTTTTTTGGGCGAGTGTCTGAAGAGAAAAATGCAACTGCCAATGAAGAAATGCCAGTCTTTGATAATGTAAGCATACCCTCCTTTATGGATCATGAAGCGTTCAATGACTTTGTTGATATGGATTCAAATGAACCTACTGTTGGTGAACTCTCTGACTCCGGAGTGGTGAGTGCGATCAATAAGGAATCCGAGATCGAGGACCAAACAACAGATGACACAGATGATGAGCCACTAGTCACAAACACTGATGCCCTTACTGGGATTCGCACCACTTTACTGTGGTGTCAGCAACATGGGCAGACGACAATGTGGGATTCGTTGTTCGACACCGAAAGGAGCATACATGTGTATGCCATTTTGGAAAAGAAACAGGCAAACATAACAGAATTCTTTGCTCCTCTTGCTCGTAGTCAACCTATTATTGAACAGGTAGTGGTGCCAGAGGTGCAAGCATTGCCAGAAGAGTTTGAAAATGCCATCAACCTCCTCTCAGGCTGTGCCCCAAATCAGTTTGCCACACACTACTGAGCTGCTATCGGATGACCTTTTCGAAGATGACAGCCAGTTGTACCACTTCATAGAGGACAAAGTTTACACCGTTCTATAATAATCACCACTTCAGCATCACAGAGTACTTCTACCAGTACATGGTGTATACTGTAACACTGTAACACTGTACATACAGCACAAGCATACCAAAAAAAAAAACCCTTCACATTAACCAACTCTCTACCAATGTCAGTTAGTAAAAAAAAAAAAAACAACTTCGTTTTGTAGAGACAGCCATTTAAATGGGACAATCGGACTGAAACTGAGCCGTCCCGCTAAAGCGGCTTCGACTGTAATACTTTAGAACCTTTTTTTAAATATTGGGGCCACAACTGCATTCTTCCAGTCTGTGGGGATTTCATTAGTATTAAAACAATGCCTAAAAATGTTACAAACTGGTTTCTATATGTTTTCTGCTAGGCTCCTCAATAAGTTTATCAATCATAGAATTCAGATATATGCCCATGATGCAACCACATCCTGAGAACTTGCTACCCAGCCCATACATGCCAGATCTTGTGCAGTTTCATTGAATGCTGCCAAAGTTATCAAGGTGCAAAGACTGGGGTTCAAAATTGAAAAACATTGCTCACCCCAAACTATAATGCAAGTATAATATGTATAGAAAAATATTTTCATATAAATGTATTTTATAGCAATATTAAAGTGTTGTACATTTTTCATATCGGCTGATATGGACATATTCATATACATAAAATAAAGTATCACTGTTTTACAAACTTTTTATAAAATAGAAAAATTCCTATAATAGGGTCTATATACCAACTATACACAAAACACTCATAAATCCCCTGTACCACTCTACACCCACGCATAGGAGGGCACAAGCCAGCATTTATGAATACCGGCCGTGGTAACCCACCCCCACCCCCGGTGCACAGCTGTGCAGATGAGGAATGTGGTGGCATGGGAGAAGAGTACGGGCCACAGAAGGGTATCCAATAGGATGCCCATCCCGGGTCCTGTAGTGGATCACTTGTGCAAATGGGCAGGGGACCTTGGGAAGGCACATACCCTCAGATATTTGCCTGAATGGCTACCCTCAGACCTCTCAGGGAGCCCTTTGTACTGTTGCAGCTATGTGCAGAGGGAGGCAGTATAGCACAGTGGTTTAAGGCTCTGAGCTGCAAATCTGGTGACATCCAGCAGACCAGACCTGGGTTTGAATCCCACAGCTTCCAATTGCATACTGTGTGACCCTGAGCAAGTCATTTAACTTCCCTGTGCTCCCAGGTCACTCCTGTAAAAAAGCTTTCAGCTTAGTGTGCTACTCCTGGTTAAACAACTAAATAAAATAAATAAATAAAAAAAGGATCCCAGTGCTGCTGTGCCCCACCAGCAACCTACAGGAGGGCATCCCCCCTGGTGTAGCCACAGCCGGCACCTTGCACCTTAGTGCATAGTGCACAGCGTGGGGTACAGCTCTGGTGTGGTGCTGTGTAGCTGGCTGGGGGATCCAGCATGCAGGGCATTAGAACCTCTGTCGTGAATGATGTGGGGGGGGTGCAGCTCACCACTGCATGGAATTCGGGAGTAGGAATCCCTACATGCTGCCCTTACACAGTGTGTAGGCATTCATGCATAGGGCCCATCATGAACATCTGTTTTTTTCAGGCTATTTGTCCATATTCTACTTTTTTTATCATATTACCATCATATTATACTTTTTTGTGCTTCATGTTCATTTTGGAAATTCAATCTGACTCCCCTTAATTGCTTATCATGTTGAAAATAACAAGTACAGAAAGGATATGCAATATTTTTACAAACAGTAGCAATTTTAAAGTGGTTTTCTAGGTCCTAGGAAAATGCTATAGCATATAATATTCTGACATGATTCAGCTTGTATTTTCAGTAATTAGTTTATGTAGTTTTCTACCCTAATCGTTATTACCAAGGACATATATATGAAAACAGGAACTTTGTGCTTAAGACTTCATCTCATCCTCCTACTTCTTCCTCCACTGAAGTCATCATACACTATTTGTAACATCACAATTTGTTGGTGGGGAAATAACTAAGATGTCACAAACAAAGAATTATGACTACAGTGGAGGAAAAAGCAGGGGGATGTAATGATATTTCAGACACTAAGATCCTGTTATCATGCAGATGTCCACAGAAATATAGCAAAAAAGGATCTAAATGCAGAAAATGATCTTCAAGCTAAATTGGATCAAATAATATGTTTTATAGAGCTTTCCTAAATGTTAGAAATTCACTACATGTACAATATGAAGTGACTTGCATTACCACAAGATGGCACCCATACTCTGCATAATGAGACTTTATCTTTGGTAAATACTATAACAATCATGTAGTACTTGGTGGGGAGAGGCTCACGTTGGAAGAAAGTACTGTATCTCTGTTTAGTTTTTTAAACTATTGTTAATTTTTGCTCAATAGAATTAGATGTGGTGTGGACATTAGATGCACCACAAGCATAGTTAGTTTTGCAGAGTTTAATACAGTACTTTCATAACATAAAGAAATAGAAAAACACTTACAAGTTGTGCAATAATTCTTCTGTAGAATCTTTTCAGGAAGTGGCACAGACTTTAGATTACTGGCCTTGGAATACGGGAGACTGTTTTTTAAACCAATGGTGCCACCAATGCAAACCTGCCTCAGAGGCAACACTTAACTGTTACACTTATTCTTTCTCATATTTTAATCCCTTTTCCTTTAGATTTACTTTTATAGATCCTCACCACCATGGATCACCACTCTAGTGAAATTTGTCAAAAGGAAACTGCAGTAATATTGTTGGGATTCATACTTCCAGTTTCTTGCTTATTAGTCTGTAGACCTCTCCACTATGCCACCAAGCTGGCACAACAGTAAAACTGATCTTGTAGCTCTAGAGGTTCAGTTCCTGCCTGGGAGGCAGCTCTATTCATAATAAATAGATATATAGATACTGTCAGCAGATAAGGGCTGCCAGGCCCATTCAATCTGCCCTTTTATGCTAGATGATGAAGTGACCAGTGGCCCTATCTGATCACTGACTTTAGCTTTTTCTTCCTGTCTCTAATATTCCTTTATTACTGTCCAGTACATGTTTGAAGCCTGCCACCATACAGGTGGCCACCACTTCCTGGTGCAGGCTATTCCATACATCCACCATCCTCTCCTACAAAAAAGAACTTCCTGACATTACCCCTTA
The DNA here is from genome assembly GCA_016271365.2 of Neoceratodus forsteri. Classification (NCBI taxonomy): domain Eukaryota; kingdom Metazoa; phylum Chordata; order Ceratodontiformes; family Ceratodontidae; genus Neoceratodus; species Neoceratodus forsteri. Next base: position 1,076,849,305 of record CM028129.1, on the reverse strand, counting down.
TGTGGCCACCTATCAGTCTCATATCATGCCCTCTTGTTCTGGCACTACATTTAAACTGGAATATGTTGTCCCCTTCCATCTTGTTCTTGCCCTTGAGGTATTTGAATGGTTCTGTCATGTCACCTCTCACCCTCCTTTGCTCCAGCATGTACAAATTGAGGTCTCTGACTCTTTCCTCTTAAGTCTTGTGATGTAGACCCTTCACCATTTTGGTCACCCTCATTTGCACCATCTCTATTTTGTCAATGTCCTTATGAAGGTGTAGACACCATAACTGGACACAGTACTCAAGGTGTGGCCTCACCAGGGTCCTGTACAGTGGAACTATCACCTCCCTCCTTCGGCTTATGATTCCCCTCTAATACATCCCAACATCCCAGTGGCCTTCCCCACCACCTTGGCCATCTGCCTTGTGGCCTTCAGGCAGTCTGTGATTATGACATTCAATCACCTCCTCAAGGCCCATTTCCCCTCAACATGCGTTTGCACATAGGGCCTCCGAAGGGCTGGTGAGCCAGCTCCTCCTCTCCTATCTTAGGGACTCTTAAATGTGCTGCACCCTATTCTACTTGTCTAGTGCTCACTGTTTTAAATCCTTTTCATGCAATGTATTTGTATTCTCCACCATACATAGCCATGCATATGACTATATAGTTGTTCCTGTACTGTTTGCACCTTTCTATGCCAAGACTATTTTTCTGTATTCTGTATCACTTGCTGTACTTCGTATTTTAACTGTCACTCCTGTATAATTTTTGTCTATCAACTGTTGTATATATCTGTATCAGCATATCTTGCACATTACTGTGTCTATTATCTGTATGCTCCTAGTCCCCTTCCCCCAGGACACATCTGGAATCAAGCGGCACCCCGCTCAGTACGCCTTCCTGGTAAAACTCTTTAATAAATAAATAAGTAAAAGACTCCCAAGTCCCTCTCTTCCTTAGTAACTGGCAACAGCTCTACCCTGCAACCTGTAGCTTGCTCCAAGGTTCCTGCTCCCCACATGCATGATTTTGCATTTCTTTGCATTAAACCTTAGTTGCCACACATCTGACTATCTCTCCAACCATTCCAGGTCCTTTCTCATCCTTTCCACCCCTTCCGGGGTATCCACTGTGTTGCAGATCTTAGTGTCATCTACAAACAGGCAAACTTTTCCCTCCAGCCCACCTGCAATGTCACTGATGAAGACACTGAAGAGGACCGGCCCCAGAACTGACCCTTGAGGTACCCCACTGGTCACCTCCTTTTCCTCTGATTGGGTTCCATTTACCACTACCCTCTGTTTTTGGTCCTTTAACTAATTTTCAATCCAGTTTACCATCTTGCATCACATCCCCAGGCTTCCTAGCTTTTTGAACAGACTCCTATGTGGGATGGAATCAAAAGCTTTGCTGAAATCTAGGTAGGCAATATCTACAGCGCCCCAGTCTACTGCCTTTGTCACCTAGTCAAACAAATCTATTAGGCTAGTTTGACAGGACCATTCTGTGGTGAACCCATGTTGCCTGGGATCCAACATCCCCATGACTTCTAGGTGCTTCACTATTCTTTCCTTGAGGAGTGTCTCCATTATCTTTCCTACTACAGAGGTTAGACTAACTGGTCTGTAGTTCCCTGCATCTTCTTTACTACTGATCTTGTGTAGTGGGACAACATTTGCCCTTCTCCAGTCCTCTGGGACCACTCCAATGTCTAGGGACCCACTGAACAGGGCTGCCAGTTCAATTCTCAGTTCCCTTAAGACCCTGGGATGTATGCCACTGGGACCCATGGCTTTGTCCACCTTCAGCTTTGCAAGCTCTTCTAGGACCCTCTCCTCTGTGAATGGACTGCTGTTTACCTCCTTTTCCTCTGTTCCTTTAAATTCTAGCTGTGGGCCCTGCCCATGCACTTCTACAGTGAAGACAGAACAGAAATATTTATTCATTATCGCTGCTTTCTCCCCATCTCCCTCCACTATCTGTCCCCTAGTTCCTCAAAGCTTAGCTACTCCCCCCATTTCCCTTTCTTCTCTTGATAATGTACCTGAAAAATGTCTTATCTCCCTTTGTAACTGACTGAGTTATTCTTTCCTCGGTTTGTGCTTTAGCACTTCTCACAGCTTTTCCTTCCCCTTTCAGACACTTCTGGTACATTTCCCTGTCCTTGTCTCTTTGTGTCTCTTTATGCTTTCTGAAGGCTAGCCTCTTGGCCCTTACCTTTTCAGCACCCCCCCCCCACCTTGAGCACCAAAGCAGTTGTCTTCTCCTTTTTCCCTTGGCTATCGATCTAACACATTGTTTTGTGATCTCCGCTATGGCCTCCTTAATGTGTGCAAATTTCTCCTCAATGTCCCCCATCCCCTTTTTTTCCAGTGTTTCCTTAAGCTGAAGTCTCATCCTGGTAAAGTCTGCTAATCTGAAGTCTAAGACTCTTGCCTTCATACGGGTTGACTGAATCCCTGTGTCCACCTTGAACCACACCATATGGTGGTCACTGGACCCTAGCTGACCTTCCACCTTGAGTCCTGTTATCCTGTTCCCATTGGTCAGTACCAGATCCAGGATTGCTTGGTCTCTGGTAGGTTCTTGCACCAGTTGCCTAAGGCCTGCACCCTCAAGAGATTCAGCAAAGTCCTGTGCCCTGGCTGAGGCTCATGCTGAGATAGACCAGTCTATTTCTGGTATGTTAAAGTCTCCTATTAGCAGTACCTCCTCCCTTGCTGCCATGTCATGCATGTTTTCCAGCAACAGTTTCTCAGTTTTTTCTGCCTGAGCTGGGTGTCTGTAAATGACCCCTGTGCGAATGTCTGTTTCATTGCCTGGCTCAAGGGGGACCTAAATTTCCTCCATTTGTTCATGCCTGTTCTGTTCTGAATTTCAGTTGCCTTGATGCTATGTTTGATGTAGAGGGCAACTCCCCTTCCCTTTTACCTTCCCTGTCTTTTCTGAACAGGGTATAACCAGGTACACTTATGTCCCAGCTGTGGTTCCTGGTGTACCATGTTTAGGTTATGACCACTATGTCCAGATCAGCCTCCATCATTACAGCCATCAGGTCTGGGACCTTGTTCCCCAGACTATGGGCATTTGTGTGCATGACTTTCCATAGAAAGTGACATCCTGTCAGCCCATCCTTGTGTTTAGCCCCTTTCTTCATCATAATGTCTGCCTCAGAATAAACACTGGAATAAAACAATCTGTCTTTTCCCTGTGGATGCTTATGTTGATACCTGTGTCAAGAAGGAAAAACATAAAATGTTGTTCTGTAGCATGCCACAAAATAACAGGTACATAGAACAGATGCATCAAGCATGATTTAATGCCTTAGGTGTCCTCATCACTTCTTAAGTAAGAGAAAATCATAACCCTAGATTCCCAGATATTGATGCTTCTTGTGATCTGGTTTACTATTTTGCACTGATGAATGGTTGAAATTAATTCTGTTTAAACACTTTTCTATAGACAGCCTTATATTTTATTTTTACTAGCACTTCATTCTCATGGTTTATAATATTGTTGACAGAACCCCTTGATGAAATCACAAACTTGTTATTCGTGGTTGCATACAAACAGAAAGCGTAGCACTCACCAATCTGCTGACATGATAATGGACTGTGGGTAATATAGGGTCATATATTTTCATGTCAAGATTGAACTTAAATCATATGCCTGATTTCCATGTAATGGAAGTAATGTTTTAGTTCAACTTTGTTCAATTTCTGATCAAAACAAACCATTCATTTCTGTAGGTTGAAATAGCTGTGCAGTTTTTTATAAGTCCAGTGTAAGATTCAATATCATCTTGAACCATGTTAAGTAACAAACCAGATAAATGGTCTATGAGCAGAGGCAGACACAGCAGATATCGTAGCCGAGTAACATAGTGGTACTGAGTGTGACTATATGTACCCTTTCTGAACAGCCTCCAAAAACAAAACCACAAAAAGGGATCTATCATTATACCTATTTTATATAGAAATTAATCATATGCAGGGGTTACCTGCTCATATTGTAGAGCAGTAGCTGAAGTTCAGGTCTAGCACTGATTGCTGGGTGATGTAGTTCCCACAGAGTGCAAAGGAAACAACAAGACTCAGTCCATGGATGTTTTCTTTAGCCCTATAAATACAGTACTTTTAGCAGTATGGTATTAGAGGAACACTGGCAGTAGCCAGGACATGGCAGGCTGCTCCTTTTGACACATTTTAAAATTTTATTGCAGTGGACTATAGTAGTGCACAGTGCTCCAGTAGTACCGACATCCAACTCCGTAGTATAAAGCTCAGTTCATCTGCAAGTAGCAGATGAGCATGAGCAGATGTATGCATGGCAGATGTGAGTGTCTGCCATGTTAGCCAGAACAAACAGAGCAAGCACCAGACATTTTATATCTAGCACACAGGAAAGATTCTACTCAGAGTTTGCTCTTGAAAAGTGATAGAACACTACTAGCTTATCCTGCAGGGTGAATACAACCAGTATGTAAGTAAGGGTTATTGAAATTAGTCTACTTGAAATTATAATAGGTGATAGCAGTGGCAGGTTTGTAAGTGTGAATTACCTGCTAGGAACAAGTTAACTTTCACCTTCTTAGTTGAGATATTAGCCTGATTTTTCATCAAGGTGACATTTTCATATAGAATAACACTTGATGGTTGTTAGTCAAGCAAACAAGGAACATACAGCTAATTAAAAAAGCAGGATTTTGAAATATGGCATCCAAGTTGTAAGTGAACTCAGCGTTGCATCTACAGTAAAAATAATTGGCAGTAAATGCAAGATGGTTATTTGGGGTTTGGAAGATGAATAATATGAGGAATTTATATGTACTAAATGTAACCATATCAAAACACTAGAGGAGAAAATTAGGGGATTAAGAGAGAGAATAATGGTGAACATGAAAACATTCAAAAACTGGAGGAATCTGTGGATAATATATTTAAAGAAGTGACAAGAGGGGTACATTTTGATGTTAAAATTACTAAGGAGAATGGCCATGATAAAATCAAATGGAGGCATGGCTGAAAAAAGGAAAAGAGACCTAATTGATAATGGTAGTGATGAGGAGCCAGAGAAATTGCCATCATAGACAAAGGTGGGGGAAGGGGATGCAGGACAATGGGAAGAAGAGTGGATGTACATAACCCTATTGAGTTGGTGAACAAATTCCAGCCCTTAATGGAGATTTGGGGACAAAAAGAAGTTTCAAGTTTTATTGATTGGTCATTTGACCATTACATAATGCATCCAATACAGATGTACAATATACAAGTTTAAAAACCCAATAAAACTAGCTTTTAAATACATATAGACATACAAAGTTCAAAGTTTCTAATACTTTCCTCTAAGTAAAAGGTGCAAATTATTTTACAGTGTCCTTTTTCATGACAGTAGCAGTGTTACTTGAACAATATACAATCTGCTCAATATTTACAGCATAAAGGTGATTTATCCAGTATACCCATATATGAGAACCACAATACACTCTATTAGCAAAAAAATGGTTACAGTTTTCAAATCAAATTTAGTTATATTTAGCTCAAATTCTAGAAACCACGGCAAGATAACGTGCAGGTTTTTTTATGATTACTTCATCATTTGAGGTAAAAAGTAGATTTAATAGAAGGGACTAATCTGATGTATGTATGTATATTATCCCATAATGATATAAGCCAACTTTTCCTAGGTTTATCATACCATGAAAAAAAGAACAGGATTAGGAACACCAGGAAAAAGCAGTGGTGCTATTATGAATGAGGTCAATCAGAATGCAGAGACAAAGCACCCACTGCATGGACTAAATAAGCACCAGGACACTGCAGTTGATATTAAAGGCAGTCCTTTATGTGAAAAGCTCATGGTATAAAGGTACAGATGGCACAAGAAAACCACATGGTTGTTACTGCAGATAGACTAACATTTCACTTAGCAAGCTGCCAAGCTTACTCAGTGTGATCTAGGAAGTCCTTTCCAAGTGCTCATTATATACAATGCTTCAATATGCATCAATTAGTGTTACAACTAATCACAGTGTTCCCTTCGCATTTAAAAAAACAATTGTTTGATGACCTTAAAGACACATAGGTATTTACTATATATAAGTAAACAATATGTCTCTAAAAGCACTAAAACTTGGGAAAAAGTCATTTCGGAAATGTATTTTACTTATTAGAAACAAATTACACATTAATATCTAATAGAATGTGTTAGCCCTATCCATGTTATCTACCTTAGTAATGGCTGTGGCTATACTGTGTACACTGTACCCATGGTCCACAAACCTCTGGACTTGTAGGCCCCTTTTCTGCTGAAACTCCCTAGGCTCAGTGCAATTTCTCAATGTTCAAACAAACTGGCCCTTAGGAATATTAAAGCGAGCATTTGGAGGGTGGCAGCTTTCATACCTTAATAGGTTGTTCCTGTCAGTGGGTTTTTGAAAAGGTTTGTACAGATATCCCCTTCTGTTTCTATATATTTTCAGATCTAAATAAGTGATTTCACTGGGATGTATTTCATACTTGTATTGTAAGTAGGAACTTGTGCTTTCCATTCATTCAACAAACAAGCCACACTTCTCTATGGTGCCCTTCCATACTGCAATGATATCATCAATAAAGCGACACCACAAATCCACCTTAAAAAAAATGGATTTGTGATGGCACTGTAAAGATGATCATGCTCCCACTTGCCCACAAAAAGGTTACCAGATCTGGGGGCCATTGTGGCCTCCATGGCAGTCCCATGTATTTGTAAGAATAGTTGGTCCTGAAACAAAAACTTTTTTTTTTGTTAAACCCTCTTTGTTAGTTGATCCAAAAAATGTGTAGGAACTGCTACCTGCTCCTCTATTGATCTTGTATCCAAAAAGAAGCTCATAGCATTCAACCCCTCCTGATGTGGAATTACAGTATAAAATGGACTGACATCAATTGTTGTAAATACCACTCAGGTTCCATGTGTAAGTCTCCACCAGATTCATTATTTTGGTGGAGTCTCTCACATGGGACCTTAAACCATTTACCAAGGGTTGCAGGAATTGGTCCACAAACGTTGAAAGTGATTCAGTTAACAATCATCGACCAGAAATAATGGGTAGGCCAGGAGGCCTTTCTATGCTTTTATGAATCTTTGGCAAGATATAAATCACCAGAATTATGAGGAAATCAACAGAACATCTGAGATGTAGACTTTGAAGAACCCCTCATTCAAAATGGTACCTAACTCTTCCCTAAATGTTGTTAACAGGGTGCTAGGGGTTTTGCTGTACAAAGACAAACCCCAGTTGACGTAATATTTCAGCAACATAGTCATTTTTGTTCATAATGACTATTGCTCCATCCTTGTCTGCAGGCTTGATTATTATATTTTCATTGTTACCCAGGGTTTTTAAGGCCTGCATTTCCTCCTGGCTACAGTTACTTCTGGATGAACCAACTGGTGTGTTCCTTAAATTTTCAAGATCCAATTCACACTTCCTAATGAATGTGGAGACTATCAGGTTAGGAATCGGACAAAATTCTGATCTAGGACTGAGTCTGTATTTGTCAACAATACTAACATCTTCATTACTGTTATACATGCATTTAAAAGTGAGGTTGCGGGCAAATTTACGTAAATCAATACACGTTTGGAAGAAATTTGCATCAGTTGAAGTACAAAAGGAAAGACCATTACTTAAAACAGACATCTCACAATATGTTAGAATATGAGAAGAAATATTCATAACAGGTGTTAATACTAGGGCTGGGTGAATATCTTTTCCAGAATATTCAGTATTCAGGTCCCAGGTATTCGATATTTGTTATTTGGTATTCAGCCAGAGAAGGTGTTTTTTAAGGAAACTTAAAAAAAGCACTTCAACAACACCATTAATCACCCATTGAATCTGGTGTACCATATACACCTCAATGACACTTCAACCACTAACGCAGAGCTCTCACTAATGCAAAACAAGCTACATGTGGCAGACTTGATCCACCGCACCACATACATAGCACTCCACAAACAATATCAAGCATTGCATTGGGTCAGCACTGGAGGGTGTTCATGGTCACAGACATGGGGTAGAAGGTGCTTTGGCCATGGGCATAGGAGTAGTGGTAGCAGTGGCTGCAGTAGTGGTGACAGCTGGAAGGGTTGCTGCTACAAGAATGGCACCGGTGGTGGTGGGAAGAACACTGGCTGTGGATGTAGCAGCCATAGTGATAGCAGTGCGAACACTGGTGGTGTCTGCTGCATCCTGCACAAAGCATGTATGCTGTAATGCCTTCCTACTACTGCACAAAAGGATGTGATAGTGAACATACAGATGGTACAGGTGGTGACACTAGTAGTAGTAGTACTTCTGGTGGCATTAGTAGTAGTAGTACTATTCCCAGTGCTACAAAAACTGAAAGGCTTTCTTGGGGAGAAACATATTTGAACCAGCCAAATACAGAGAGACACCTGTTGTCATTGTCTATGTAGTCTATCTCACCACCTTCTCTGGAATTGTATTATGTATCAGTAATATACAGTGGAGTAAGACAAGATGCAATGCAGTACTTTGCAGTAAATGGCATGTCATAAAATATTGGATGACTAGAGGGCTGAATTGCCACTGAATTAGGCTGCTTCTTGCAGCATACTGCAGCATTTTGCAGTAATTTTCCAAGATTGCATACTGTCTGGTGCCACTGTATGAACTATGTTTTATAATCTTGATGCAGTGTTTCATCCTTGGCCGTGTTAGTTTTGGATTGTTTTGTTACAAGAGCATCTCAGTCTAATTTATTATAATGTCACTTATTTATGGTGTGTATTTCTTTAAGGGTTGTATAGTCATAGTGTGTTTGTATGTTGCTGACAAGTCCTCTGACAAACATCAGGTTCTGGTCAAAACTCCAGGGCTCTCTGGCAACTTTATGCTCCACTGTTCTTAACTGTATTTTGTTACAGCACCCCCCCTCCACCGAGTGCTTCCTTTGTTCTGCATAGATAGTTTAGGGGGTTGGCGGCCCAGGGACAACACCAACAGTAATTGCTTAGATGTGCTGTACATCTGTGGGTCTATCATCCTGTCCTTCACCACTTGGAGCCAGCAGTGCAAATCCTTTGTTGGGGCTGGACCAAGCATGTTCCAAGGTTGCTAAAGACATGATGGATCAGGCCTCTAGTGGTTACTGTGTAAAACACAAACTATTACTACATAGTACTTGTGTGTGTGTGATGCTTTCCTTAGTGTTTGTGGAACTACAGTAATAATCACACTGACCTTAGCAGTTATACTGTACCACAAAAAAAGCATCAGCAAATAAAAACACTGCAACTAAGAAGAGGGAAGAACAGGGTGACCTTTTTAGTCAAACATGGAACTGAGCAAGGAACTGATAGATAACATACAGTTAACTCAGTGAGACAAGCCTGCCTCACTAAATGCAATGATTTAATTAACAAAACAACAACAAACAGAAAAAATGCATGTGCACAGCTGTGCACACACAAGGCATAGACTCGGGTGGGGGGATATATTTCACATGCACAGGTTAATTGTGTGCGGTGGGCTGTGGAAGTGGGGGGTCAGCCAACACAATCATGTATACAGGGATCCAAGCCCAGAACCAGAGGACTAACAATAATAATTTAGTGAGTCAAGCCTGACTGGCTTAGAACTGAACAAGATGATTTCAAAATCTGTGATCACACAGCTGTGCACAAATGGAGTCCAGCCTCATAAAAAAAATATATTAAGCATGTACATGCAGGGCAAAGCCTCACAAAGTCAAATATTATGCCTATATACAGCAAATCATGAGCAGTGACCTGCAGGAGGGGGAGTTAGCAGACGCCCTCATCAGTCATGCAGGGAAATAAGCCTGGAACCAGACAACAGAAAAAAAAAAACACAAAAATAAAATGTGCTTCACCCAAACAAATCACACTGGAGCTATGTCAGAGAGCAGCAGAGAAGGGGTGTTAACAGACAGCCCTCCTAGTCCCTGTAACTGAGTACACCAATAAGCACAAAAATACCTGTCAGAAAGCCAAATATTGCTTTTATAACACCGATCAAACAAATAATACTGACCCAAAAAAAGCCTGTGAAGCAAAAATATATTTCTTTTTTAGCAAACGTAAGATCTCAGAAGTACTGCAAAGCAGCTCTCGGAAACCATTGTCTCCTGTCTTCTACCAGTTCAGAGTGAAGAAGTCAAATGGTGTGCTTGCCTTTGAGCTCCAGAAATGACTTTTGATTGACCAACACAGATCTGCAAGACTTGGAAATTACACCGAATAGTAGTTTCCGAATAGTGGCCAAATAGTGAACTATTCAGGAAACACATCTGAATATATGGGAAGCCTACTATTCATGATATTCAGAAAATGCTATTCAGCCCATGCATAGCCATAGTTAATACATTTATATCATGGTCCTGTAAGTGGGACTTCGGTGGGTGGGGGTAGTTGAAATCATGTTTTAACATTTCTGTATTAGTAGGTGTTTTTGCCTCTTCCTCCATGTCATCCCTCACTGTCTTGTCCTCCTTGCTGGTTGTGCACTTGTTAAAAATGTTTTTTTTTTTGCTGGTGCTGATTGTGCCTGGTCCCTTGATTTTGTAGGGGAAATTGTCTTAGTTCAGACTCCCCCGAATCCCCCTCCAAAGGGGCTCCAAATCAGTGTCTGAAGGAGCTGTAGTGTAGTCTAAAACAGTAGCACTCTCTGTTACTCCCGTGTTGTTATTAGAACTCTTTTTTCAAAATAGATTTCAAGTTCCCACTTTTGGCACTTCCCTCATCTTTATCATTCCAATCAAATACCCTGTTGTTCAAATAGTCTCTTTCATCCCTCATATATTGATTCTTTTTCTGTTTCTTTCATTTTACATTGTATTGTGTGACTTTATCAAACATATGTTCAGTCTCTCAAATTCAATGGGATCAGTTTTTGACTTTAACAGTGTTTCCATGTTCCCAATTTCAACAGTTAGTTGTCCACAAACTGATGATGCATATTCTAGAATTAATTCTATATTTTTAATGGAGGCAGTTTGCATGTTATCTTGTCATTTACGCATGGACTCTATATTGTCAGTCCCGTATGATGGCTTATCATACCATGGGCAGACACAAATTACATGATACAAATTTCCAAAATGCATTTGTACAAGAACACAACCGTGATTGCAAATTAAGTGATTTATTATATCTGGCTGTAAGTACATTACCTGGAAGTAGTTCTAATCTGTATCTAGAATAAAGTTTCCTTTGTTTGGGATCAGTCAAAATGTCCAAATAATTGTTATAGTAGTAAGTAATATCATTTTGAAGTAACCATGGAGATATTTTTATTTCTGATATTAATTTCAGATCTAAAATGTTGTAATAATTTTACAATTTTTGGGGTGACATAAGCTTTATATTTCAAGCTAATAATAATTTTTTTGGATGCATATTTCTTCATAAATTTCAGACCTATTTCCTTTAAAATTGAGAAATCCTTATGCAACCATTTTGACTTAAGTCCTCCCAAGTATATTTTTCCTTTAAACAAAGCTAAGAAAGACTATGGGATTCTATTAACAATATTTTATCCAATAATTTACTTTTTCTGGCAGAGATCAGTGCTTTCAATATGGTGACACCATATTCAGCCTGGACTAATGAGGCAGGAACATTATTGTTCAAGCCTAAGCTGGTTCTGTACAATTTATTTACAGGTATTTCTAAAGCATCATTGTTATCTGTGTCCCAAACTTCTACATGGTACAATGCTTGGACATGATATTTTGCCTTAACTGCTTCAATAAGGGGTTTGATGGAATTTCCTCATATTTATAATTAAATACATTTAAAGAGTTAACAGTTTATTTCAATTTATTTTTCAGAGTATTTAAATAATTTGTCCAGTGTCTATCACCTAAGAACTATAGTCCCAAATATGTGTAGGTATTAGTAGTGCTTAATTATTTGTCACCAATCAGTCAAGTTTTATTAAGGCTGTTTGACCCAAATATTAATATCCGGCTTTTGTTCTCGTTTATTTTTAACTTATATTTTGTTGCATATGAATGCAATATATCGAATTTGTGTTGTTGGCCTACTTGACAAAATGAGAGAAGTGCCAAATCATTAGCATAAGCAAGTGCCAAACACTTACTATTACCTATCATTGGTGAATCTGTCACTGAATGATCAAGTAGTACAGTAACAGCAACCTATTGATATACAGTATATGCAAAAAGGTAATGGCACTAACATGCAGCCTTGCCTAATGCCTCTATTTGTAGACAATTTTGAAGACAACTGACCTTCTGTACCATATCTAACTTGTGTCCAGGTGCCTGTACATAATTCCCTAAAAGTACTAATAATCTCAGAGCTAATACCCCATTCACTCATAAGTTTCCATAAGTTCTGGGAGATAGTATCAAAAGCAGAACTAAAGTCTATAAATGCAACATAAAGCTTTTGTCCATGTAACTTTACATATTACTCATACAAAAGCAGTAGAATATAACAATTAGGACAGTAACCTTTATGAAATCCTGCCTGATATTCTGACAGACCCCCAGGCTAATTATTTGTTCTATAAGTTGAGACAGTGCTATTTTGGAGAATATTTTCCTAAAGTTGTCTAATAAGTAGATTGGCCTATACATACATGGGTCTCTTTTATCACCTGTTTTATGCAAATAAATAATTATAGCTCCCGTCAATGCATTTGGAAATTCAAGTTTTAAAATACAATAATTAAACAATGGAGCAAGAATGTTGGCCGAGAAAAAAGGAGCAAGTAAAAATACTTCGGCAGGAATAAGGTCTGGGCCTTATTTCTTTTCATGGATGTAATTGCAGAATATACTTCTGATAAAACTAACAGTCTAAAATATGACATGTCTTTATTTGACCACAAAGTGTCCACTGGCAATTCTGGATCATAAAACATTTTGTATAATATTCAAGCCAAATTTCCATAAGGATATAAGCATCAATGTCATCTTTGTAATTATTTGTACCTTTGGCTACTAGCAGCCAATATGGTTGGTAATCATTTTTATTTATAATAGTCAACATTTTCTCCCATTGTTTTAAGTGAAATTCTGTTTGGTTTATTTTCAATAATTGCTTATATCTTTCTCTGTCCTTGTTTAATATTTTATAATTACTTCTAGCCTTCATACTTCTTATATATCTAATTAATTAATTTAAGGCTTTTTTGGCTTTACAACACTCATGATCAAACCAGGTAGACAATTGTTTTACTTTCTGGGCCATAAATGACTTTTTTTGTTAGTAATGTTCTGATTTTATGAAAACATATCTCCAGTTCCTTTAATAACATTGGACTAGTGCTGTGTGGAATGCAGAATTCCACCAACAGAATTAGCAATGGCCATTCCAAAGGTGGAATTTCTGCAGGAATTTCATTGGTTCTTCAGTGGAATTCCACCTATGGTGATCTGTGGAATTTTATTCCATGGAAAAGCAATTTTCTATGGAAAATTAGTCTGCAACAATTTCCATTGAAAATATTGAGATCCCCAGAATAATATTCCACAGAACAGCCTTTTTTTCTGCAGAAAATAATTCCACAACTGATTTCTACCGTGGAATTTCACCATTCTATTTGTGGTGAAATTCAGTGGAATTTCAGTAGAATTTTGAAAATTCCACAGACTTCCATTCTGCTGGAATTTGAAAATTCTGCACAGCACTACATAAGACCATTTTGGACCTTACATGAAATACTGGAAAAAATATGCTGTGCCAGATGTAAAATATCCTTACTCTGTGAGTCTTTCCACTTAATTTTAGTTTGATTTCTAATTTCAAACTACAGGTGTAAGTGTGTGTGAGAGCATATCTTATCTGGTATTTTATAATTAAGTACTATCAGAAAGTGATCATTATCTTCCCCCATAAGAACTTCACATGAGTCCCATATGTCCATATTTCCAGTCCAGAAAAAAATAATCTATTACTGATTGGACTATGTCACTATAATGAATAATATTTCCTAGTCTATCACTGCGTAACCTTCCAGTGAGTGCCGCAAGATTATAAATCATAAGTATGTCAATCAACTTATAGCCCATCTTATTAACCTTGAGATCCATAGAGACTCTAGGAGATTTAAAAACCTCATCATGACACCAAATATGGATGTCATTATCTGTATACCCATCAAAATTTCCTGTCCTGTCATTAAAGTCACCACAGAGTAAGATATTTTTTACATGATGTTATGGCCCAGCATTTGTGTATTGTATCCTCAAGGTCTTCCCAATTTTCTATATAACATTTTGAATTAACAGGAGGCATGTACATATTTATAAGACAGAAACACAGTTTGTCTGTTTGAACAAAAAATGCTTGAGTGTTTGAATTAGACATGATTAAATCAGCTTTTATATCTTTGTCAGCCTTAAACTAGGTTACAAGCCCTCCATGCCCAAATCTGTTATTCTATTTCTGGGTACCTGAAACATACAGTATCCATTTAATGAGACATCACTTTCAGTAGTATGCCATGTTTCCTGCAAACAAATGATTGAAAATTAATTTATAAAATCAACCCATTCTAAATCTGCAAATTTGGATAACAGACCTGCAGTGTTCCTAGACACAATTGAACTGGACATATTTTGCATTAATTTATGTGACATATCTGACAATTGTACATTCGAAAGTCATTCTTATAAATATTCTGGTAGGTTGTCAAAAGGCAGTGCTCCAACAGGGAAACACAATGTTTTGTGCTTGCATGTGGCACTTTCTTAAGAGTCCAATGACCACCCCCCATGTTATATTGCATTATTTTAATTGGAATTGTTAAATATCAAGTAGAAATCAAACCCTAAATTCTCCCAAATGACCTGATATACCACACCAGGATGATATGAAGAAACTGTTAGTATCAACATGGTGTGATGTTACCCCTGATTGATAAAGAAAAAGTTACAGTTGATCAACCACCCACTTGGGAAGCTGTAACGCTGTCACACATGACAGCATCTTTCTGCTTACTCACAGTTTGAATTTAGACCCTAACAGATGTCATAAAAAATAAAATATGTGTGATTATTTATTTTTATAATAACTGGGTAGCTTTTTGTTCTAATAGGAAAAGGTGTTTGTAATTTGCTGTTATAAAGGAGTATTTATAATGGCAAACATGCTCCGCTTTCCAATAAAAAAAAACATGAGACACACACTGGCTTGCTGCACAGCAGTTCTTGTCAACATCTAACATTAAGAGAACCACAAAATGGCTCACCTGGTTTGCTGAATCATTCTCTATGATTCTTAATCTATTGTCTTCTCTATCTCCCCTTCCCTATCTTTCTCTCTCCTCTCCCTTCCTCTACAGGTAACATAGGCTACATCTCTAGAGCAACCAGTGGTTCCCTAGGAACAAAGACTTTTTTTTTTCATTTCAAGGGTGTTTTTTCAGTTGAGCAGTTTCTCCATTTTATTTTAAGTTGCAGTTGAAGTTCCAGTTTACAGAGTTTAGACTAAAGGATTCAAGTTTATTTTTCCCTGTTTCTCAAATAAAGTGTGTTTCTAACCTGACAAACAATGTATTAACTCTCCATTACTGCATGACACATACTTTATATAATAGCTGAGGCAAAAAAACAATGCAACCCAAGCAATTATATAAAATAAAACACTGGTTGGTGTGTGGACTCAGATTTTCCACACACCCTCACTGTTGGATGCTTAAATAAACCTCTTGAGCATTGCTCTTGGGGTTTATGTAGCTTCCAAGACCTTGGGCATGTGTAAAAGTCTCATCACACACCCCACCCCACCCCACATATTATTCTATATGTTACACACCCTTGGGTATTTTATCTTTAGAAACCACTCAAGTTTCATTCTTGTGGTTTATTTGGCAAAACTCAACTCAGGTATGTACCAAAAAACTTTTGTCAGTCACATATACATAGTTCTATATTTATACACCCATCTGTCTGTGACACAATTGCAATAGGTATCAGTCAGAATAAAGTGCAAAACTATGTAAATGAGCAGAATCTCAAAGGGCAAAGAAATACTACTAACAATAACTGCATGCAGCAGATAACTTATGTTATAAATCAAACATACTGTATTAGATGTAGATATCAACCTGACCAAATAAATGCACAGAAGTCACTGAATCTTATTCAATGAAGGATGCTCTCAATATTAAAGTTATTGCATATTATGATAAAAAGATGAAAATATACAGAGATACATAGACACTGATGGCAGAAAGAAGTTCTTGGTGAATTTTGTCTGCCCACCCTACCTACTTATTCTGTATTGTCTTAGTGACAATGCTCTGCTATTTTGCTGCCCCTTATTTTTCTAAGTAAACCCACATGCCTGTCCCATCCTTGCTTGAAGCTGTCGATTGATTTGGCCTGCACCTGTAATGCATTTGTCATATGTAGGAGTGCAAACTAAACAGGGATCATTCCAAAAGGCAAATGGTGCTCACAGTCCTCACATACACAATGAAAACAATAAAACCAGGCTAACATTAGCCTAACCTGAGAGAGCAAAAAGTTGAATGCTGACTTACAGTGAAAAAAATAGTGTTTATTTATTGCCTGGTGCAGCAGATCAGACAGGTGCAGGTCAACATCCAAACATTTTGCCCGTGTGTGTGCTTAGTCATGGGTAATCTGACACAGCATATCTACCATTATTTATACATCATCCATAAAAACATGTGACAATCTTAAATATGTGTAAATAGCCATAAGGTACAAAAAGTGCTAAAACAAAGTGCAAATATGTATACATAAAAACAAATTTAAAATATTTTTACTCAGGTGTTCATACAGCATTCATATTGAATTAACATTTTGAAATGCTGATACAAGATTCATTTAGGTAAATACCAGGTAAAACCCTCAGTACGTCATATTGACTAGCATAAAGGAACTGGAGCTTAATCCAATATTTTGTGTTAAAGTCCAGAAAACTAAACTAGCCATAACCATAGTTGCACAGTAAACTTATAAATGCAGGAGACTCATGATTAAGTGCACACAGAAGCATGAAACGTTGTGAGGTTGACCCTCAACTGTCCAGTCTGCTGCGCTATGGATAAAACCATTTTCTTCATCATACATCAGCATATGACTTTTTGTTCTTTTAGGTTAGGCTGTCAGTAGCCCAGTTGTGTTATTTTCATAGTCTTTAGAGGCCAGTTTCACAATCCAGTCACAGATTGGTGTAAATAAGTTGCTAAAAGAGAGAGGAAAATAAAAGAGAATTACATACACCAGAATTTTACATACTGCAAAAATCTGTATCATTATTGTGTGTTTCCATCAGCAAAAATATTTACTTGTCCACAACATCAAACCAAAAAAAGGGGATAGGTCAAACTTATTATTCAAACCGAGCCCAAAACAAGCTCCTAACTTACAAATCCAACAGAGTTCTCGCTGGTAGGATGCCAAGTTGTGGAAACTGTAAATACTGTGTACAAACAGCTGTGCAATACAAGGTCATTTATCAACCCCATTAATGGGAGAGTCATGGACATATGCAAATTCATAAACTGTGAAAGTAGCAACATAGTACATAAACAAAGAACACAGAGATTTTTTTAAATTAGTATACTTTATTGAGATTTAGATACAATACAAACAACAAAAACAACAAAACGGCCATAATAAATACAACAAACAAGACCCCATAATCCCCCTCCTCTCCCTCCCACCGGTCCATGGTAAAGACCATCAAATTAAGCTCAAAAAGTCCCATAGGAAAAAAAAAAGAGACAGGAACACTGTCACGTTAAGGAAATAATATTAGAAAATCAGTAAAACTACTCTGACAAAATGGCTTCAACGCAACAAACTCTATTGAAAAAATAAAAACCAAAAATTACTTTGCAGATTCCCCCAAAAAATAAACTAGAAGGACTAAGGGAGCAAACATCTAACAAAAACATTCTGCTTAAAAAGAAAAAGCTGAAGATCTTTCTGCCCTGCCTTGCTGCTACCCTCACCCACAAAAGACACAATCCACTCCTTCACTGAACTTTAACAACTACTTTAAAGTATATAATCACTGTGGAACTCAAGAAAAAAAATATAACTTTGGGAGCACAAGGCCCTCTCAAACACTTTTGGAGCAATTTGGAATACAAAATCCTAATTGTTTTGATATTTTTAAAGGTTTTTCTGGCTATGAAAAGCACACACTCTTCCCTCTGAGTCTCTCTCCACAACACTGCACTGAGAGATGACCTACTCAGTTTCCTATAGTTGTCTAACAACATGTGACCTCCTATTTCATACTATAGTGCTAACTTCACCTTTGTGACAAAACATCACCGGTAAAGCCACAGCTTTGGCCGTTGGTGTCACTTCACCTCTTTATCTAACTCGTAGGGTTGCCACCTTTGGATGAGATGAAAACCGAATACTAAACCACACCCCCAAACTCCACCCCTAATCCCGCCCCTTTTATGACTAATGAGGGCATCACTTGGACTCTGACTCAATTGATTTATTCAGAATTGCTGCTGATATACAGTAGCATTGTGTACAACTTCCTTAAATTACATCATGATTATTATTTTTGGTTTATTTGATTTAGATTTAAACATTTTACATTTCAGTGTGTGTTAACATTTGGTGGGGTTAGAGAGGGGGGTTCTGGGGACTTTCCATCCTTTGTACACAGCTTAGCTGACAAATTGAGTGATTACAAGGACACCTCTGACTACTGGCTAGTTTGGATTAGGTGGCCTTTTCTGGTAAAACTCTTTCAATAAATAAATAAACTGCACCAGTAATGGTGGACAAGATGTAATTACAAATATCATCTGCCATTTTAAGATGTGCTACTGGCCCTTCCATTGCTCCTACTCTAAAGTTATTTGTAATGTCAGAGAAGTTTTTAAAAGTGGTAGGAACTATTCTATGTTGTTAAACACCCTATTTTGTTTTCCATGTCAGTCATACATAGCAGATAGCATGATCTGTGATATGTAGTGTGGAGGCAGTATAGTGCAGTGGTTTAAAGCTCTGCGCTGCAATTCTGGAGACCAGCGTTTGAATCCTACAGCCCAAACCTGCATACTTTGTGACCCTACACAACTCATTTAATTCCCTTGTGCTCTTAGGTTGCACCTGTAAACAAGCTTTAGCTTAGTGTGTCTCTTCTGGTAAAAAAAAGAATGTTTTGAAAAAATTTTGATAAATTGCCTAAATTTGCAGTGCCATCCAATCTAGATTGTGTTCCTGTCACCTCATCAGCTACTGCTCTCTTTCTTCCTTTTCTCATTTCTGTAGTTTAGCATGACATTAGCCACATTAGTCTGTGCTGTTCATCTGAAAGGCCTGGATTGGTCTTCCTGGAATATCCAAGTAGTATGAACATTGACAACAATAATTACTGAGGAGCAAGAGGCATAATATTGCTAGAAATTAAATAAAATATTAGATTATTAATTTAACAACAAAAGGGGTAACAAATATTAAAATATCGGACAGACCCTAAAAGAAACAAGCATTTTTCAATGCCGAATGTTGGCTTGCTGGCATTGGCATTGGTAGTGCAGGAGTTAGACAGATGCATCATAGGAATGGCAGTGAAGTATTGAACCGATGCCAACCAACCCCCACCCTGCAGAGAGTGACAAGCATTAGGGTGTCCCTTTGGGTGTTTGGTAGTGCAGTGTGGGAAAACATGTCGGGCAGGATGTGAGAAATGACAGCTGCACAGTTCATAAGGAGGTGGAAAAAAATGCCAGTGTTGAAAATGTGGCATGTAAATATACCAAATTTGCTAAGCTACTAGGGTGCGTGGGAAATATGCAATGCACACTTGCAACACTGCCATTTTATGGGCGTTCGGCACCAAATTTTCAACATAGGCATTTTAGCACCTCTGCTCATGTACAGTGTTACTGTTATTTCCTCAAATTGTCCCAAGAAGTGATTTCGCACAGCGACCACGCTATTCTGCGCTGGAAGTGCAAAAACACATTTTGGGCATGATATGTCAAATGACGGCTGTACTGTTTATCAAGAGGTGTGGAAAAATGGCAATGGTGAAAATCCAGACTGAAAATATCACAACACATCAGCATGAGCGCATGCAATCTGCCAATGCATGCTCATAACACAGTTATTTTATGGAGTATCATCCGATTTTCAACATAGGCATTTTAGGTCCTCTGCTCATGAACTGTGTCACTGTCATTTTCATAATCTGGCCTAAACACTGATTTCCCACAGTGACCGTTCTATTGGTACCGAAGCGCGGAAACACATTTCGGGCAGGATGTGGAAAAGGACAGCTGTACTGTTCACAAGGAAGTGTACAAAAATGACGATGCTGAAAATCCATCAGTAAAATATTGTGAATGCACGAAGTTATGAGCCTGCGTAGCAACTGCGCAATGCACGCTCGTAAAACAGGCATTTGTTGGATTTTTTCCACCAAATTTGGAACTTAGGCTTTTTAAGAGGGCACCTCATGAACACCGCCACTGTCATTTCATTAATGGGCCCTGAAAGGTGATTTCGTGTAGTGACTGCGAAATCACTTTTCGAGGCTGATAAACGCCATGACAGTGACAGAATTCATGAGGAGGGGCCCCAAAAACCCCATGTTGAAAATTTGGTGCAAAAAGTCCAAGAAATGCCTGAGATATGCAACAAAGTTGAAAAAACCCTTTTCACTCCATTATACAGCTTACCGGCATTTCCTCAGTTCGCAGTCGGCTTTGAAGAGTGCAGACGTGTTCCCAGTCCACTGAAGATCATCGTGCTGGACTCTGGAGGTAAGTATGGGGTGAAGGGAGGCAGGGTCTGCAGTGGGTGGGTGCAAATGGGGGGGAAGGCGGACCTAGACTATGAGGGACCGTTTTTGTATTCTAGGTACAGAAAACATTGCGGGACAGTTTTGGCATGCTGGGGTTTGCTTCCAGCATGCCACCTAAGTGGGTTTGGGAGGGTTAGTAGCCAACAGGGGATTGGGCACCCTCGTCAGCACACAACATGGGGGGGTTAATGCCACCGGAGGATTGGGCACCCCCGTCGGCAAACAAAGGCGTGAAACTGTTTTGTCACCCTGGGGTGGGCTCCCAGCGTGCCACCTAAGTGGGTTTGGGGGGTCACCAGCCAATGGGGGTTGGGCACCCTCATTGGCACACAACACTGTGGGGTAATGCTGGTCGGGGGATTGGGCACCCCCCCGTCGGCAAACAAAGTTGGGGGAGCACGAGCTGAGGGGGATTGGGTACCCCCCTTGGCATTCAACAGTTGGGGAGGTGATGCCGATGGGGAGTGAGCTCCCCCATTGGCGTGTCACACAAGGGGGGGCATGAGCTTCACCCACCATGCGGTGGCTTCGGCGCCATGTTTATTGAAATGTTTCACTTGGAAAGGCACATATGGGAGGCGTGTCTTTATGCCGCTGCATGACAAGCTTGTCTCTGATTGCAGTGGCACTTTGTTTACAAGTTATGTCCACTTTACATAATGTTGGTGTCAGCGCTAGCATGCTGGCTTATTGGGAAATGAGGGACGCACCTACTGATGCGTGCCCTGCATTCGCCCAACAGCAGCCGTGCCTCCAAATCTCCACTCTCCTAATATGTTGACCTGCGCACAAGCGCAGCAAGCCAACATAAAAATGGTGAACATTTAAAGGTACAAAAGTATTCCTTATCACAGCAGTTAAAGACCATACTCACAATGCAGCCTGGAAAGGATTAGTTTGATTTGCTGCTAATGGTCTTAATAGCCCTACTTTACACCTCTCAGACTGACTGGTATACAAACAAAGGTCTGCATGACATCAGAATTTGTTTGTAATCTGACCATGCCAGTAAAATGGTGAAGGATTTAGCAGAATCTGTTTTACAAGCATGTGAGCATTCAAAATGACTGAAAAAGTACTACCTCTGAATAAAACTGGATCAGGTAACATTTCTGAAACACATTGTACAGTCCATACTAGGACAGGAAGCTACCCTAATGTGATGCCTGTCTGGTTTCAGAAAAATGAAGGTGTTAATTAAAGTGGTATTGTTTACCCTTCCCGTGAATAATCTTCCAATTTGCTGGTATGAAGTTAGAGGTGACAACTGAGCAGACAGGGACACATTTGGCTCTTTAAGTGCCCTGCTCTTGAAGGCACTTCCTGATTAGCATGCACTGCAAGCAAGAAATCACACTAAAATGTCAGACACTTGCTTACAGTCAGATGAGAAGAAAATGAAACAGTTAGTGGGGAATCTAACAGGTGCTGCTTGACCCACCATAAAAACCAAATTTGCAATGGTGAAAACAGGAGGACCGAATCTGGACCTAGAAAACTGAATCATTCTGTCAAAAACCGAGTAGGTGGTAACCTTACTCCACTGCGAAGTTGCGACTTCGCGTTTCCACAAAATCACTGCAGAACTGCAAATTTTGACTTCACACCACAGAAACATTTACAGAATGTTGAGAATTTGCAGATTAATGCATGAAGTGATTTTTTACAATTTTGCATTTCATTAGTTTTGGCACAGTCATTATTGTTACTGGTAATTGATTATGGTTTTCCCATTTACTCTTCTGCTACCATTACTGCTCTTCAACATGTGAAAACTCTTTTATCATTCAGTCTGTAGATCTGCTAGTTCTGCTTCTTGCATAACTCATCGCTGCACCACGTGCAATGGTTTGAGTTGGTTTTCTTCTGAACAGAGGGTAAATTATATTGGCTTATTAATATTTAAACAGATTCAGTTTTCTCAAATACCTTTTTATTCATGTCTTATGTATCAATTTGTTCTCATTCTCATTTTACTAGATTAGCAAGTAATGGTAAATTGAACATCCCCTGTTGTAGGTCTTCACTGGATAAGAGATCTTGGCTCTGTTGAGTCATTAAACTGTGGAATGACTTGCCTAATTGTAGCTTATCCTGCTACTTTTTATATGTTTTAAAAATGTTTGAAGCAGCATTGCTTATTAGTTCTATTTGTTCTTGTAAACAATTTACCTGATTGTATTGTATTGATATTGTTTTTGTGCCCAGGTCACCCATGAAACTAGGCATTTGATGCCCTTAGGTTTTACCTGGTTACCAAATATTAAATAAGATAAAAATAAAAACAATTACCATACATTAAAGAATCATGTTCAAACATTTAATTTTAACATGCTGTAGGTTATGTATGTGATATTGGGCCCTATTCATGATTGGGGACAAATATACGCTGGAGGCATGTATCCCAACTGCATGGGTCCACACCTGTGGACAGGTGTGCACATGCTGGTATTCACTATTGGCAGCCACCTGTCAGTGGCTCCATCCCCAAGGCACACAGGACTCCACAGGGCAGCTGGGGCAGAGTTGCAGACCCAGGTGGGCATCCAATGAGATGCCTGTCCTGGGTCCCACAGTGGATACCTTATGTAGATGGGCATGGGTCTGGGTGCATGAATGCCTACTGCAGACACCTGGATCCATGCGGCATAGACCCATCATCCAGTGTACCCCCTGTCCCAGCTCTTGCTACACAGCATCCTCCCAGTGTACTGCAGGACCTCAAGCAGGAGGATTCCACCCCTGTCCCACAGTCAGCCCCCTTCACTACACATCCATGCCTGCCCCAATGTGGCCACACACCCCAAGTCCCCCATGCCCCATCCCGATGGAGTACCCCCCATGTGCTCAGCATGCATGCCCTGTCAGGGACAGACCTGAAGGAATACACCTGACCCCCAATCCTGGCACCCCTGCACCCTCAGTGGTAACAGTGTCACCACACTGGCACTGACTGCCCACCTCCTGCCTCCCGTACCCACCAGATCAGCTGCCCCAGCCCTCACCTGCTGCCTACTGGGCTGGGGTGGAAAGGATGGTCTTCTCCCAGTCCTGCATGACCAGTAGGGTACATCCATTGTGGCATGCAGTGGGTTGGGTTAATGTAGGGTCCCCACTGCCATAGCCTGTGCCCTTTTATGCACCCATGCGAGCTGTACTATGAGCCATTGTGAATGGTGCCTAGTGCTGCCATGCCCTGGTACACCCCTGGCACATTGCTCCCCATGTGGCCGGGGGATCGAGTGAGTAACTGTTGCATGCCCCTTTAGTGACTGATGTGTGGATACTACTCCACAGCAGTCATGCATAACAATGCCAACGCGTCCAGTTTGTGTGGTGCATTGGCATCGTGCATAGGGCCTAATGTTAGTAACATCTTTTGACACTTTATATTTCTGCATGTTTGGATTATTTTGCACTTCATCTATCTGACCTACAGTAATGAATACTGTGATCATGGACTTCTGGTGATGTCACTAGCCTGATGGCTGTGTTAATGAGGAGCTCTCTAACCCTTGATCATAATTCATCTCTTCAGTACAAATCACTGACAATTAACAGTTGTAATGTATCTGATAAGATGGGAAAGTCCACAAAGGGAAAATCAAAATTGGAGAAAGTAGACGACAGTTGATTAGAAGCAGAACAGTAGTACAAGTCCAATTTATTATGAACATATGAAAAATACCAGCAGAAAAAGACCAAAAAGTCTGTCTTGTCTGCTCACAATGCAGATCCCTCAATGATTACTGAGGAGTCCACCCACTTCCCTGTTAGAAGTTTCTCCCTCCCTGACAGAAGATCCCCCTCATGTTCTGCTTTTAACTGCAACCCTCCCATCTACTTTGTCCCAACCCCTCTTAAAGCAGTACACTGTTTTTAAGGATACTGTAGCACCTCACCTGAAAACTCATTCCACTTAGCCACCACCCTCTAAGTGAAAGAGAGCTTCCTCATTTCCCTCTTGAATTGTCCTCTCACCAGCTTGTGGCAGTGTCCTCTAGTGTTTGTTGTTTTTACTGCTAAGGCTGAAGAAACTCTCAGAGTTCACAATGTTTATAACACTGAAGAATTTAAATAATTTAGACAAGTCTCCCCATCTCCTTCCTGTCATCCAAGGAGTACATGTTGAGGTTTCTGAGTTTTTTTTTCAAATACCCCACCTGCTGACTCTGAATCATTTTAGTTGCCCTCTTCTAGAGTGTTTCTAGAAGACTGATGTCTTTCTTTAGGTACAGGCACCAGTACTGCACACTGTACTCCAGGTGCAGACACACCAGGGATCGGTTCAGTGACAGAATGAATCCCACCTTCTTACTATTTATTCTTTTGGCTATGCACCCCAACATTCTATTTGCCTCAGCTGCTGGCTTCCTGCAATGTGTAGAGTATTTTAGGTCACTTGTGATGATCACCCCCAAATATTTCTCTTCTTCTGATTTGGTAACCTGCACACTACCGAGACAATATTTGGTCTTTGGGTTCCTGGCCCTTATGTGCATGACTTTGCACTTCTTGGCATTGAACCACAGTTCCCAAACACCATACCATCTCTAAAGCCTGGCTAGATCATCCCTGAGATCCCATATTCCCTCCTCAATGTCCACCCTGCAACAGAGTTTGGTGTCATCTGCAAACAGACAGATCATACCCTTTATTGCATCTGGTATGTCACTAATAAGTGTATTAAATATATATATATATATATATATATATATTAAATATATTATTTTAGCAGGCATCTGGTACGATGCTGGCACAAGCCAGCTCTCTGAGTAAACTGGAGTGTAGTCTAAAACAAAGACCACAGTTCAATTCAATTTTATTCACAAGAAGGAATCGGCAACATGACCCTCGAACCAACATGGAAGACGCTCGTAGAAACAGGAGATAAAATCCATAAATCCTTTATTAGTGGTATTCCAAGTAGGTAATCCAAAAAACAAGCATAAAGTTAGAGAAACTTTTTTAGGTCACCATGCGACCAATTTCTTTTAACTGAACCCTTTTTTTGAAAGCTGTTCTTGAGCAATTGTATAACCATAGGCCTTTGCCTTGTCTCATGACAGCATGTAGCTTCATTAGCCTGTTTTTGTTTTGCTATTGTCTTTTGACATCATGTATCTTCATTAGCCTGTTTTTGTATTGAGTTTTGCATCATTTAATACTGCATCAACTATTTCTGCCACTTTATTTCTCTTCTACGATTATTTTAATACTTTCTAAACTGTATCCCTTTTCAGTTAGCACATATATATATATATATATATATATATACAGTATATATATATATATATATATATATATATATATATATATATCACTATTTGTATTACTATTATCTTCATGGTGCTTTTTTAACACTGATTTTAATACATGCATTTTTATGCATTCATGCATATTTTTAATACATCAGATTTCTCACTTCATTCATCCTTCGTTTTTTACAAATGCCTGTTTATAATTGTAATTTGCACTTCTATCCATGTGGTGGCAGCATAGCTGTGTATGCACATCTTTTGAATCTGCACTTTTCACCTATTTAAACAGCTGCACTACCCACTCACGTCAGTCTTGATAAAGTGCTTGGCATGCGAAAATGTCTTACTGGACACTTTACTCTTCAAGGGGAGGGGTTGGCCATCAGTCAGATAGTGGCCTAACAAAGTTTCTCTAACTTTATGCATTTTTTTGGATTACCTGCTTCGAATACCACTAATAAAGGATTTATGGATTTTGTCTCCTGCTTCAATGAGCATCTTCCATATTGGTTGGAGGGTCATGTTGCCAACTCCTGCTTGTGAGTACTGTTGTTACAATTGTTGGCACTGACGCTATTTGGTGCTGCCACCTCTTTGTTTGCAGTTTGCCAATTCAATTTTATGAGAGCTGCAAGCAATTTCCAGAGAACTGAAGGGACTGAAGGCTGCCAAGGAGATAATTGATCATTCAGTGGTGAAGGAGGCAGCATCCAAGAAACTCATTACTGAAATGGACAGTTGCTTGGATCATCATAAGGGAGCAGTGGAGCTGGGTGAAAACCCAGGCTGCAATCCAGGAAAGACTACTGTAGAAGATGCAGAAGTTAGAGCTTGGCATAAAACTTTTTGTTTGTACGGGGAACTAGAGTCTCTGAAAGGCTTGGATATGAGGTCTTTTTGGAACATTTGTTAAAAGAGTTGCTAGTACTGGAACCAGACTTTCCTTCTGAGGTCCAGAGGGCCCATTGGGCTCTCAGCCGCAAATCAAATTCACCTAAACAGTGACCTATATCTATGGTAGTACAATTCACAAATATGATATCAAGGAGGAGTTACTCTGCAGATCCTGGCAAAAAAAAGACATGATTTGGCAAGATATGCACATCTATATAGATAATGATTACCTCCTATAGCAATGCAGAAGCACAGAGAATATATTCCCCTACTAGAAACACTATACAAGCACCAACTTAAATTCAGGATGTCTTACCCTGCCAGGTTGGTGGTTCAATACCCAGAGGACCAGAACTTATCATATTAGCAATGAAGCACAACAGGAAATGTAGAAGTTAGGTATCAACAGCAAAGTCCATCCTTGGACATTAAACAGTGGCCCTCCTTCACTGCAACATGGCATCAACAATTCCACCTGGGAAACAATGAATATCATACAGTGTGGTTCAGTATAAGGATAGCTACAGAATTGAACTACACAAGGGCAAGGGTCCTAGCTTTCAGGAGGGCAAATTAAAAAAAAAGGGGGTCAGTGACTCAGGGATAACCTGATGGGGTGGAATGACCCAGGTGGGATGGAGGAACAGTGGGAGAAGCTAAAAAGGGCATGGGGAAGGCAACACACCTCTGCATCAGGCAAGTGAGCAAAAGCAAGAGGAAAAAGAGACCGCTATGATTCTCAAAATAGGTGGTGGAAAAGGTAAAGACTAAAAGTGTAGCATTCAGAAGGTATAAGGAGATGCAGAGGGAGGAGGATAAGGAAGTGTATTGGGGAAATAGAAGAAAACAGGGAGATCAGTAAGGAGTGTGAAGGTGCAAACTGAAGATAGACTAGCACACGCAGTGACGCAGGAGGACAAGAGCGTTTTTAGGAATGTAAGCAAAATGAGTAAGACCAGGGGTGGGATCAGAAGACTAAAAAGGGAAGGGGGAATAGTGCAGAGGGGGACCAGAAAAAGGCATAAATCCTGAACAAATGCTTTTGTTTGGTGTTTACAGAGGAAGAAGATGTGGTGGGGCCACAAAAAGTAACAAAAGCTTTAGAGGGAGGGAGGTAGACACTAG
Organism: Neoceratodus forsteri; assembly: GCA_016271365.2. Classification (NCBI taxonomy): domain Eukaryota; kingdom Metazoa; phylum Chordata; order Ceratodontiformes; family Ceratodontidae; genus Neoceratodus; species Neoceratodus forsteri. The sequence continues at coordinate 1,076,821,215 of CM028129.1, read as the reverse complement.
TTATTTCTTGGAAGCGAGAGTCTTTTATAAAAACAAACTAAAACAAACAAAAAAAAAATAAACAAGGTAGAGAGACATGTGGGGAGTAGTGCAATGTAATGGCTGTGGGACAGCAGTCTTCCAGGAGTCCTTCTGGAGGCTGAGTTGCTGCCCTGTTTGCAGACAACTCTGTGCCCTGAGGGAGGAAGTTGCCCGTCTTCAGGCAACACTGGACAGTAGTAAGGGAACCTCCCCCATCCAGGGAGCACCAGAGCCACCACCACTACCTCAGAGGTTGCGAAGAAATCACAGCAGTTGGACCACAGTGGGCTCAGGGAGGGTAAGAGTGGTGGAACAGAGGCACACCCAGTCAGTTGTTCCACTCCACAATCCATACACCATTCTGGGGGAGTATAGTTCCCCTATGGATGCATCCACAGAGGAGACTAAGGAGGTTGCAGACAACTGTCACAAGGGAGGCCCTCAGGAAGGAGGCAGAGGACACCGCAGGGAAATGAAGCAGCTCCTGGTGGGGGACTCAATTATTAGAGGGATAGAACTGGGGGGGAGCAGGGAAAACTGAAGTAAGGTGCCTGCCTGGTGCCATGGCTTGGAGGGACAGGAAGCACATTCTTAGGATCATGAGAGCAGTTGCACGAGAGTCTGAGCTGGACATCGTTGTCCACCTAGGGACAAATGGCTTGGCTCATCATGAGATTAGAGCAGTGCAGAAGGACTTTGTGAAGTTGGGGAGGGGCCTAAGACAAGTAGCACACACAGTATCCTTCTTAGAGGTGCTGCCTGTCAGTGGCATGGGTGAGGCATGGGTACTTTGCACCATGCAGTTTAATGAATGGTTGAAAAAGTGGTGTGGAGCACAGGGGTTTGGCTTCATTGGGGACTGGGGTTCCACCTGGAGGAACACCAGCCTATACTGGCAGGATGGTCTGCACTTGTCCAGCAAAGGAACAAGTCTTTTGGGCAATCAGTTTAAATGCTTCATTGGCAAGCTTTTAAACTAGTCAAGGGGGGGAGGCACTGATAAGCAGCAGGAAAATCACAGCCTCCCCCTACAAAACAGGGTACTAAATGAGAAAAAGACCAAGGTAGAAAGGTCAGTGAGGGATGCTGCTACAGAAGGTAAAGCCATCAAAAAATGGAGAGCAATGAGTATTAATGCCCATAGTCTGGGTAACAAGCTTCCTGAATTAGTGGCCTTGATGGAGGAGGAACATCTGGATATCGTGGCAGTCACAGAAACATGGTACACACAGAACCATGACTGGGACGTAAACACACCAGGATACACTATCTACAGGAGGGACAGGAGAGTAAAGAGGAGGAGGTAGCTCTCTACATAAGGGAAGGAATCAAAGCAACAGAACAAAAGGGTAAATGGGGAGAGGAGAAGAAGCACTATGGGTCAATTTGGAGACAGGCAGTGGCACCACAATCCACACAGGGGTTGTATACAGACCCCCCCTCTCAGAGGGAGAAAATGGACAAGGAAATGATAGAAAGTATACTTAGAATGCCAGAAAAAGGGGAGATATTGCTGATGGGTGATCTGAATATGCCAAATGTTACCTGGAGTGCAGTTGCAGCAGCCACTCATAAGAGTGGGGTTATTCTAGATGCCCTACAGGGGGCATGCCTTAGTCAACTAGTATTGGAACCCACTCAAGAGGGAGCAATATTAGACCTGGTTCTCTCAAATGGAGATGAAGAGAGGATCACAGATGTAGAAGTGGGTAGCCATCTGGGAACTAGCGACCATCAAACAGTATGGTTCACAATGTGCTCATTCAATTATTTACACTCTGGGGCTAGCATTTGTGGGTTTGAAACCTTGCTGCAATTTTTACTGAGTGCTTGTGCAGACTAGGTGCCCTGTATTAACTGCAGGCAGAGAGCGCTGACTTACGGTGCTATTTTATGGGCTTTTAAGAATCTTTCATTGTGCCTCTTCCACGAATGAGTGTTAAACGCACAGTGTAATTGTAACATTACCTTCAGCTGTGCTAATTGGGTACGAGGAGCTGAGTGGCTACTTCTCACTACACTACACTACAGTTTAAAACCAGCCCTGCAGCGAGCGGGATGATCTTATTGTGCTCATTCAATTATTTACACTCTGGGGCTAACGTTTGTGAGTTTGAAACCTAGCTGCAATTTTTACTGAGTGCTTGTGCAGACTAGGAGCCCTGTATTAACTGCAGGCAGAGAGCGCTGACTTACGGTGCTATTTTATGGGCTTTTAAGAATCTTTCATTGTGCCTCTTCCACGAATGAGTGTTAAACGCACATTGTAATTGTAACATTACCTTCAGCTGTGCTAATTGGGTACGAGGAACTGAGTGGTTACTTCTCACTACACTACACTTTAAAACCAGCCCTGCAGCTCATGCACGGTGCTGCATGCGGAGACGTGCACAAAGACACGCATGTCTGCGCATGTCTGCTGTGTCCACTGAGTCCACGGAGTACAGGGACATAAACGTTCACTTTAAGACATATTTGTAATAAGTACAGATTAAAGACTGAAGGATGTCACAAAATAAGGGTTAGCGTGGCATCAAACCTAAAAGAATTTGTATTAATTGCCAGATGTTTATCGAGGCACCAGCGTTCAAGGAGTATGTGTGTGATAATTGTGTACGGATAGCTAATTTAAGACTGGAAATTGAAAATCAATCACAAAGATTAGCGACTCAAAAAGAAATCACCTGTCTTGAGAGGTTTATTGATCAAGCTGTACATGACATTACAGTGCCTGAAATTCCAAATTCCAACATTAAAGCTAGAAGCATGTTAGAAGAGGATAGTTTAAGTCAGGTGAGAGGGGAGGATGTGCCTATCTTACCTGTAGTTAGCACCCGTTGGACAAAACCTAAAAAAACACTAAAGAAAGGTAGTATCATCTGCAACGTAAATATTACCCCAGTTCATAACATGTTTGATTGTTTACAAGATAACTTAGACTCTGGAGATGACTCTGAACATGAACAGGCTAGGACTAATAATTCAAACACATTGATACCTGAAAAAGCTCTAATGAAAGATATACTAGTCATAGGAGATTCAATTATCAGAGGAGTGGATACTGTGGTTTGTGAGGGTAGAAAAGCCAGCACTACTGTTTTCACCCTGCCAGGAACCAAAGCAAGTGATGTGTCAACCTTATTAGATGGGCTGATGGAAAATACAAAGAACCCTCTAGTTTTAGTACACATTGGTATTAATGATGTATACAAAACTAGCCAGAACGCATTTCATAATAAAATAACTGACATAGCAACAAGGATCAAACAAAAAGGAGGATATTTAATATCTTCTGGTATTTTACCAGCACTTGGGTATTCAAGCTATAAAAATAAAGCAATCATGTTGACAAATGACTGGTTAAGGACCTTTTGCATAAATAACAATCTGGGTTTTATGCATAATTCCATAACTTTTTGTAACAAATCCTTATTTAAACCTGATGGCTTGCATCTTACTTTAGCAGGTTCAAGGATTTTAGGCAGAAAATCGAATAAAGTGATTGATTTTCATTTAAACTGGTACAGAGGGGGCAGTCCACGTCAGTAAAGCACCCAATCATAAACACATCACAGGACAATATCAAGATCATGGGTTGGAAAACTTTACTTATAAATTCTAGAAGTCTTATAAACAAATATGAAGAACTTAAAATTTTTTTGACTTCACAAGATATTCATATAGCGTGTATTACTGAAACATGGTGGGATAATAATGACTCCTGGAAGAAATCAATACCTGGTTATAACCTTTTCCATAAGTCTAGATCTTACAGAAAAGGTGGGGGCATTGCAATATATGTACATCACTCCATCAAATGCATGCAATTGCCTTATGACAACCTTGAAGCTGAAACTATCTGGCTCAAGTTAATACCGTCTAGCAGCCCTAAAGTTATAATTGGCCTTTATTATAGACCTCCATCTAATACACATGAGAAAGATGCTATTTTTTTTTATTTGCTTGCTAACCTGAATCCAGAGGATAATCTAATTGTGTTGGGAGACTTCAATCTCCCTGGTATTGACTGGAAGTCTTTAAAGATGGGTAACAAAACTGAACAACTATATTTGGATGCATTGGAACAGCTGGGTTTAGAACAATTAGTACATGAAAATACTAGAGGAAATAATATTCTGGATCTTATATTGACAAATACGAGTGATCTGATTAACAAGATACAAATTCTACCACCCCTGGATAACAGCGACCATTCTAAAGTCCAGTGTATAATAGGAGCAGTGGAGCAGACTCATAATTCATGTACCAAATTTGAAGAAGCAATTAAATTGAATTTAGCAAAAGCAAATTTCATGTGTTTTGGGCAAGATCTGGCATTGTGGGAATGGTTCAAGGCTTTTGATGGTAAAAACACTGAGGACATGTGGACTGTGTTCCTTAACCAGCTTAATCAGTTAATTACCAAATATATTCCAACCATTAAATCTAAACAAATGAATGGTAAAAAATTTAATCCTAGATGGTTAAATAAACAAATTAAATGTTTAATTAATAAAAAAGACAAACTTTTCAAGAAATACATGAAAGATAAAACACAGAAGAATTATTTAGCATAAAACAAACATGCTAAATTACTCAAGTCATCTATTAAAAAAGCAAAAGCCCAGCAAGAATTTACCTTGGCCAACAAAATCAAAGATAACAAAAAATCATTTTTTGCTCATATTAATAGTAAAAAGATTCATCATTCATTACTGGGACCTTTTAAAGACAACAACGGTGGTCTACTTAATGAACAAGAAACAGTTAACATACAAAATAATTATTTTTGCTCTATTTTTAATCCTGGTAATGCACCTCTTATTCTTGACACTTCAATTCCCATAGTTGGAAATATTAAAATAACACCTACAGAGGTAAAGAACAGATTAAGTAAACTAGACATCAATAAATCCCCAGGCCCTGATAATATCCACCCTAGAATTTTACAACAACTTGCTGATCATCTGGCAGAACCACTAAGCTTTTTATATCAAGCATCCTTAGATAGAGGTGAAGTTCCACAAGCCTGGAGAAATGCCTTGGTTGTTTCTCTCCATAAAAAAGGATCAGGATCTGACCCAGCTAATTTTAAGCTATTAGTTTGACATCACTATTAGCTAAAGTTGTGGAGGGTATTTTAAAGGATATCATAGTTGACTATATAACAACAAATAAATTATCTGATCCTGTACAACATGGCTTTATTAAATCTAGATCATGTCAAACAAATTTATTATCCTTTTATGGAAATGTTAATGAAAAATTGGACAACGGCAAACCGGTGGATGTGGTTTTTATGGATTTTGCAAAGGCGTTCGATAAATTACCTCATGAGGAATTAATACATACTCTGATTAAAACTGGAATTAACAATAACATTATTAATTGGATAGCTAAATGGCTGATGGGTAGAACGCAGAGAGTGGTGGTTGGGGGTGTGATGTCTGATTGGTCTGTGGTCACTAGTGGTGTGCCTCAGGGTTCGGTGTTGGGACCATGCCTCTTTAACATCTACATTTCATTGTTGCAGCTCAGCAATCCTCATATATGGATTTCTAAGTTCGCTGATGATTGCAGACTGGGAACAACTGTGACTTCAATAACAGTGGCACTTTCCCTGCAACGGGCCATAAATGAAATTTATGAGTGGACTAGAATTTCCAAATTGGAACTCAATATTTCCAAATGTAAAATCATGCATATGGGTCGTAACAACAACAAACATATGTATTATATTGGGAATAATATCTTGGCAACAACAGCAGAAGAGAGTGATTTAGGTATCAAAATTACATCAGATTTAAAGTTTAGATCACATTGCAAACAACAAGTTAAAAGGGCTAATCAGAGTTTAAACTGTATCTTGAGACATATTTCTAGCAGACATGAAAACATGATCATTCCACTGTATGGAGCACTGGTGAGGCCGCATCCAGAGTACTGTGCGCAACTGTGGTCACCTCAGTACAGAGAGGATATTGTGAGAATCGAAAGTGTTCAGCGTAGAGTGACAAGATCAGTGTTAACCTTAAAAAATCTGTCCTACAATGAGAGATTAATTAAACTCAATCTATATACCTTGGGCTATAAAAGACTAAGAGGAGATATTTGTATGATGTTTAGGATATCACAAGACGCTACATTAAGAGAAGATCTAAAAATGTCATATAGAGCAGGCTGGTCTAGCGGTCATAAGCACTGTATGCAACTAGAACTACCTAAATGGAATACCAACTTAAGGAAGCACTGGTTCACTACAAGGGTGGTATCTGCATGGAATTACTTGCTGATAAACGTGGTAGGGAGTACTAGCATGGACATGTTCAAATCTAGACTTGATAAATATCTTTATGATAAGACTACTACATTTAGAAAGAAAAAAAAAGATGGCGAGCATTATGGACGAAAGTCCCGAAGCTTGACTTAACTTATGAAACTTATGAAACAATAAACACAGCAATTGAGTCAAGTCATACAAAGGCAAAAGTATTGGACTTCAGGAGGGCTGACTTTGCCAAAATGGGTGAGTCTCTAAGGAATGCACTAGCAAATGGGCAGGAAGGAGGGATGGAAGAACAATGGGGAATAATAAAAACTGCATCACAGAGGTAACAAGTCTTTGTGTGAAGCAAATAAACAAAACTAAACGATGTAAGAAACCACTACGAATCTCAAAGGAGGTGGCAGTGAAGGTTCAAGAGAAAAAGAAAGCATTCAGGAAGTACAAGGAATCACAGAATGAGCAGGACAGAGAATTGTATCAGTTAAAGCAAAAGGAAGCTGGGAAGGCAGTCAGAACAGCAAAGGCCCGAACCGAGTAAAAGATAGCCAACTCAGTTAAGAAGGGGGATAAAACCTTTTTTAGGTACATCATGGAGCAAAAGAAGACCAAAGGAGGGATAGTAATGCTTAATAAAGGGGAAGGGGTGGGCAGAGGGTCACTCTGAAAAGGCAGAGATACTAAACAAATATTTGTGCTCAGTATTTACAAATGAAGAGGGGGAGGTACCTAAAACAAACAATAGAAACACTCTGGATACAGAAGTTGATACCAGCCCATTTAGTAAGGAGGGCAGGGGGGATACTGGGATGCACAGAGAGAGGCATCACCAGTAGAAAACAGGACGTTGTTATCCCTCTGTATAGACAGCTGGTGAGACCCCATCTTGAGTACTGTGTGCAGTTCTGGAGACCCAATCTCTGCAAGGACATAGACAGGATGGAAGCTGTCCAGAGGAGGGCAACTAAAATGGTGCAGGGTCTGCACCAGAAGACATATGAAGAGAGACTAAAGGAGCTTAATATGTATAGCCTCGAGGAAAGGAGGGAGGGAGGGACATGATAGAAATGTTCAAGTACCTCAAGGGAATCAACAAAGTCAAAGAGGGTAGCATCTGTCAAAAAAAGAGGTGTGCAAGAACAAGGAGGCACAATTTGAAGATGAGGGGCTGCTCAGAGGTAATGTAAGGAAGTATTTTTTCACAGAGAGGGTTGTGGATGCATGGAACAGCCTTCCGGAGGAGGTTGTGGAGTCAAAAACAGTGGTTGAATTCAAGCATGCATGGGACAGTCATAAGGCAATTCTAGGGGGTGGGGGTAGAAATAAGTAGGCTGCTGGTTAACTAGGATCTGCAGCTTATCCATTAGGTAGGGAAATGGGCAGAATGGGTGGGCCAAGTGGTCCTTATCTGCCATCAAATTCTATGTTTCTATGTTTCTATCTGGCCTCCTGAAGTCCAGGACCCTCACCCCCTTGTGTGGTTTGATTCTGTATCTGTCCTTATATTGAACCACACCATATGATCACTGGTTCCCAAGCAACTTCCAACCTTAGCATCTGCAACACTGTCCCTGTTAGTGAGTACCAGGTCCAGTATTTCCCCATGAAGAGTGAGTTCACAGATTATTTTTTTTTATTTAGTTGTTTAACCAGGTATAGCACACAGTTGCCTGAGGAATGCCCCCTGCAGAGATTCCAGGATGTCACTGCCTCTAGCTGAAGCTGTTGCTGGGTGGCTCCAATTGACATCTGGCAGGTTGAAGCAGCAGCAGCATCTCCCCCTTTTTAGTAATCTTGCCAGTGGCTTCCACCAGTACCTTATCTAATTTTCCACCTGTACTTGAGTTCAGTAGATTACTGTAGTGTGAATAGTGGTTCCATCCCCTGTCTCTAGGGTGACTCACAGTACATCTGCCTCCCCCTGTATTCCCTGTATCTCTGTTGCTTTTCTTCACATAAAGCACCATACCTCCTCCTTTCCTTCCCATCCGGTCCTTCCTGAACAGAGTATAGCCTAGTATAGCCACGTCCCAGTCATGGATTTCAGTTCACCATGACTCGGTAATGGCCATAATATCCAGGTTGATCTCTGCCATGATGGCCTTTAGGTCCAGAATCTTATCTCCTATACTTCTAGCATTCATACACATGTACAAAGAGGAGAGAGAAAACAATTAGTGCTTCAGCTTGGGACATGAACCCAGGCTTCCCAGAACACTGTTCTGGCTCTGCTACCAGCTGTGCCAGCAAGGCAAATGGAAAATGGGCCATTCTGAAACACATTATTCTTTCTTCAGTGCACAACCTGATTTTGCACAAATAATTACATTTTCAGTCACAAGATTCACTGAAGTCTGTGTCTACAACCCTCCTAAAGGTGGTGTGGAAGGGCTGAATGATCTTGTTGACAGCATTAGTCCTTATGTGAGCTCAAATGAGCTATTATTATTTGGCAACTTTAACCTAAGTTGGATTGGAAGAAATTCCAAGCAATACAAACCTTTGCTGGCTGGCTGGTCTTGACCTTAGACAGCTTATAAAATAGCCTACTAGGCTCTCCACATCAGGGACCAGAATTCCCTCCTTGATTGGATCTTGACCAACAGGCCTGTGAGGATCAGAGAATCTGAGACACTCACCGACTCAATTTCTGACCATAACCCTACTTACTGTATCTGGAATGTTTGTTCACATAAAGTATCCCACAAGGTCATCCATATGAGAGAAGTCTCCAATTTTACCCTAGAATCCTTTCATGAAGACCTTGCGCTTACTAACTGATCCTCTGTCCTATCTGCTGCTGATGTTTCTGTTGCCCTAAATAACTTCCTTAACATCTTCTCCTCCCTATAAGATAAACATACTCCACTTATAAAGAGGAAAGTAAGGGGATATTGTCACAAAATGGCTGCATGGTGGCCTGTTATCACTTATGAAGCCTAGGAGTAAATGTTGGGTGAGTTTTAAGGTTACCCAAGACCTGTCTAACTTCTGTTAATATAGAAGTCTCCAAAATGCCTGTAAAAAAAGTTGTATGAGTGGCCAACAGTGAATTCTGTAAATCTGCTCTGCTGACCTCTGATAGGGATCCTAGGTGTTTGTGAAGTAACATTAAAATATAGTTAGTGGCATTACCAGGTGTCACGTTGTTGACATGCTTATTGGAGGTATAAAATGTAACAATGCACTGGCAACTGCTATGCTTTCAACACTCAGTTTTCTGACCTATTGGTTTTCATCTCGTTGTTTAATGCCTCTAATTTACAGGATCCACCTGAGAGCCCCCCACTTGCATTTGCATCCCACCCACCCTTCTACCATGAAACTGAGTCACTAAGTAAGACTCATAGACTCCTAGCCAGCCTTTACCCCTTTACTAGTGCTGAGCATGATGACATGGAGCCTAAACTTATCTGTCTGGGTGCCCCTTTCCTCACCCTGTCAATCACCCATCTCTTTAACACATCCCTAATTACTGAGTCTATCCCCAATTTATGGAAGGTTGTCAGGGTTGTACCAGTATTTAATCAAAGTGATCCAAGAAGTCCTGAAAATTATTGACCTATAGCTATCCTATCTGCTAGTAGCAAATTATTAGAGAAAGTGGTAGTGTCCCAGTTGGCGGGTTATATTCAAAGATATGAACTACTATCCTTGGAGCAGCATGGCTTTTGGAAGGTTTATAGTACCTCCAGTGCCCTTGCCAAGGTCACATCAGAGATTCGAGTGGCTATGGATCAAAGCAAGATGACTGGGGAGATCTTTATAGATCTCTCTCTCTCTCTAAGGCTTTGGATCTGGTAGACCATACACCCTTGTGCTCCAAGCTTCATTCTTTTGGTTTGTCACTCCCTGCCCTAGCCTGGTTTATAAATTACCTATCGGGAAGGCAGCAGCTTGATAAGTTTAACAGGGTGCTCTCAGAGCCTACTCCTGTCAAGACTGGAATCCCACAGGGGTCTATTCTGGGACCCATCTTATTCTCCCTATTTGTTAATGACTTAACTCAATTGCCTGTCCATAGTAGTGCTAGATTCCAACCAACCAGCATGAAATCAGCGTCATTAACTCTCATCTAAAAACTGACTTTTGCAAAATCTAATCTTGGCTCCTGTCTATCAGGTTAGTCATTAACCTCAAGAAAATGCAGGCTATGCACTTTGGCTCTCTAGCCAAAATCAGAACCTGTCCTGAGCCCTTGAATGCCACTAGTACTGATAGGTGCCTTGTGATGGTTGCTGACTTTTTCAAATAAAGAAAACAGAGAGTCAGAACACTTACCCAGGGCATATGAGTCCAAACGTGAAGAGGCCAGAATTAGTTGATTCAGACTTATTGCTTCATTTTATTGCCAAACACAACAAGAACGACCCTCCTGGGCCAGGGAAACCACACCAGAGTTTTGACATTTCAACTCCTATCGAGTCTTTATCAAAGATACTGCCCCATAAGTTTCTAATATTAAACTAGCTTGCAAAAGGTCACATGATGTCCATGTTAATTGCATTCATTTAAAGGCACAGAAATTTAAAAGTGCTACCATAATACTTTTAAAGTGCAAAATACATATAGTAATCACATTTCAGCATGTAAAAAAGTGTGCAAAGTGCTATTCAAAAATAAATTATGTGCAAACCACATTAAACAAAACACAGTGGAGCCATATTTAAAAGCTCTCTCCTCTAAATCACATCCACTAGTCATATTTTTTTCATTGACTAATCTAACCATATTTTTAATAGATCTTTTCAAAAATCCTTATATAGGTTGACAGTGGAATGAATAGAGTAAGAGAGTACAGAAAGTTTAATATGTGTTTGTTTCTTACAGTTACAATTATCATTATGCAGTGTCACTTAAGGACTGAGAGGATGGGCTAAAAACTGGGACATTTTTCATTTTCCTAAAAGGCATATCAAAGAAGGAAAGAGAAAAGGAAGATTTTTGATGCTTATGAGAGTGGGATTTTAGTCTAAAAAGAAGGTATGGTGTTGGGGGGGTGGGAAAATGGGGGATTGTTTGGCTTCTAAGGAAAAATTATATTTTTATCTAAGGCTCCACTAAGTAAGGAAACATATCCAATGTTGTTCCTTTACCTCTTTAAGGTGGGCCATCATTAATTTAGTAATTACAGTGAAAAGGTATTTACTTATAGATCGTGATTTTATGTTTAGAACACCAGAAGTGCAGGAAATAGATGAAAAGTGCTGCTCAGTCAATAATGTCCTTTTTCAATAATATTTTAAAAAGAGGTGGTTAGTAATCTCAACCTGAAAAAGAAGAAAAGGATACATATTCAACATTGACGTCTGTCTTTCAGAAACAATTTCAGTTCAATTTGTTCATTCAAACCTCTTCCCTTATAGGATTCTAGTGTATATATCCGGAACATTTCTCATTTCCATAACAGGGTATCTCTATCTCCACTCCTAGGCCCCATTTGGACCTGTTTGATGCCAATAAACTGTAAGTTGTGTGCATCTGGATCTTGTACATTCTGCATGTGCTGTGCCCACACATACTTAGATTCTTGTTGGTAATAGCCCTCATTTGTTCACCTACTCTTTCTTTCATTCTTCTTTTTGTCTTACCAACATAATATTCCCCGTACGTGCATAGTGATAAGTATACAATATAAAAGACAAAGAACCTCTGTGTGCAAGCACTGAGGCAATGGTTACCCCAAAGGGCATTTGGCTGGGAAGCCAAGTTTCAAAGAAATACAATATCACACATGCCCTCAAAATGCAAAGCATCATGGGCTGCATAAGCAAACCACCACAGAATATTATGCTGGTTCAACTTTAAGCAGAAATGCATGGTGCCAAAAGGCCTCTCACACAGTTTGCAAAGGGTGCCAACAGAAGACATAGCCGAAAGGCCTCACACTGTTTGCAAAGGGTGACAACAGAAGACATAACATGGTATCACAGTTTATAAACTGATTGATGTTATACATTCTGCCATCAACAGGACTATTGAACACTGTACAATTTCTAATTACGTTACAGTACTAGCAATGTCTGCATTTCTTGTATCTTTTGGTAGAGGTAGCATCCAGTTTCTGTAGTTCTCATTATTGTTCTGAAATGCTGAGTACACCAACATGTCCCTTAAGTTTCTTGCCTTTCTATAGGACATCCTAGGGGGATTATTGGCAATGTCTGTAAGTCTGTAATCTGCCCACAAGACATGCCAATATTAATAGATCAAATCTTTAACTCTCCAGGATCTAGTACTATAAGTACTAGCAAAATGAATACAATCCTGTTTCCTTGTTTTATCCAACAGTTGAGTTTTTCTTTCCAAATAGAATTTCCCTATCCATTTCCTCTGTAGCCTCTTTAGCTTTCAGTATAGTGGCTCTCCAGCCAAAATCAGAACCTGTCCTGAGCCTCTGAATGTCACTAGTGCTGATGGGTGCTTTGTGATGGTTGCTGACTCTTTCAAATACTTTGGAGTCACCCTTGATCCTCAGCTAGACTTCTTCCTTCACATCTATAATATGAGCAAGGCAGCAAACAATAGATTGAGCCTGGCCTATAGGGCCAAATGCATTCTCACTTCAGCTGCATGCCTTACATTTTGCCCTCTCCGCCCCTCTACTCACTCATCATTGTGAATTATATAACAAATTTGACTGGCTATCTTCAGGAAATTATCATACTTTTGCTTTGGGTTGTTTCATTGATAAAGTAGTCAGAGCTGCCACCCCTCCAGTCTTGGTGGAACTACTTAAGCTGGTATATTGTGTACAAGGCGACTACAATTGAGTGATTTCAAAAAGGGTGACTCAATCACACCACCTGTGTTCAGAGCTTCAAGGCAGGGTAGTGACCGTATACCTGGGTGGGCAAGGTTGGGCAACAGGAAGAGTATGCATGTGTACTCGCATGCACATGTGTGGGAGGAGAGAAAGGGGAGGGGAGGGGAGATATGTTGGAGGGAGTGTGCTGGGCAGCTGCCGAGTTGCTTGGCTAGCATGGTGGGAATGGTGGTCGGTTGTGGTGTGCGGAGTTTGGGTCCAGAGCGTTGCAGGGTTTTTTTGTGCTGACAGGTGGCTTGTTATTTTTTTAAGAAATTCACCCCCCCTCGACATGCACCCCCTTGGAGTTGAGAATTCTCAAGTGGGGGGGTGCGCAGTCCCCCACATAACATAGAAAATCAGTCACCTGTTTTCTAGTTGCTGCGAGTGTACATCGCTGTAATTCATTTTTGGTGATGTACACTCTCCCAAATGGTGATTGCTACTCCGCAATTGCCGTTATGACATAGAACCACTTAAGCCTGTTAACTCAACATACTCACTCAGGTCCAGTGACTCATCTGTGTTCCTTTTTCCTAAAACCCATACATTGATGGATGACTGGGCTTTTGCTGTCTGTGCACCTAGACTATGGAGCTGTCTTCCAGTACATGCTTGTTGCACCACCTCTCACTAGTTTTAGAAGGTCCCTATGGGATCATCTGAAATCTCACTCGGCCTGCAATTGTACTTAATTTTTGGTGTCCTCACCTTACAAATGGTGCAATTTATCATTTAGTCTGGTTTCTGTCCAGATCCATGCTTGAGTAAAGTTATATCTTATATGTATTATGTTGTTTATCTTTTCTATGTTCTTATCTCTTGTTACCTTTTATTGAACTGCTGCCTCCTCATTGTTAAGCATTTATATTGTCTGTATACTCTCTATAACCTCCTGGGTCATACCTGACAACAGGCATGTATTTGTCTAGTATGCTTCCCTGGTCAACAAAAATTAAATAAATAAATATGGAAGAAAGAGACAGAGATAGAAAGGGTGAAAATCCAGCTATAGAGATCAGCCCCAGGGTCTGGTAAATATTTTCCACTTGTATGTGAAGAACTTGGGCTGGATAGCTGTGAAATATTAGTAGATTCCAGCAGAACAAATTATTGGATTAAATATACCAGGATGACTTATAACATAATTCCAAAATTATGCCTAAAAGGAAAATATTTGTTGACAGACCTGAAGTGTTACACAGTCAGAATGGTAGTCAAATATTCAAACACTGCTAAAGGAATACAAGGTGAACGATCTCTGGTATTATAAGTGAGATACATACATATATATATATATATTATACCTGCACAGTATTGCAGGTATAGTTAATGTTTTAGGACCACTTTAATGTTAAACCCCAAAGTTTGCACTTTAATAACTTTGGAATCGTTTATCTGATTTGCCTGAAATTTGGCATGTGCTGCCTCCAATGATATAACTCTGGATCTGGAAAGTTGTGTTCCAGTAGGATGTACAGTTGCGGAACCATAGCACACCAAAATTGAAAATTGGTCAACTTTTGCACATTTTTCAGTCGGCATAATGGACTGAAGAATGCATCTGAGTGGATTCAAATTTGCATGTCTATATGTGGCCTAGGTTTAACTGGTGCCTTTTGAAGATTTGGTGAAAAAATATTAATCCATTCAAAAGTTATTCCAGTTTTTCATGTCCCATTATAGCCTATGAGAAAATTTATATGTGTATTGTGAAAACTTTCGTGCACACATTTTTGTTGTCATGCTCACTGAATTTGTTTTTGTGCTGCTGCCATATTGTTTTCAGTTAACAAGAGACATAAAATGTAACTCAAAAAATAATGCCATTTGGTAAACACCAACAGTTGTGTTTACCTAATCGAGCCTTTAGGAACATGGCCCTGGCATTAGTTTTTCAGCAGGGGGTCTGGAAGTATGATTTTCAAACTTGATTTGCCAGTTTGCCGATTTGTTGCTAAAACATTTTTTGTGTGCGTGGTGAAGACCTTGCACAGAAAAAAAGGATGTGCAGTAACATATTTGTGTGCTCAAAAGCATTCCCATTATAGAAATAGGAGTACCACGATCACATAAAAGTAATCGCGATAACACTGCTCGACAACATTTCCCCATGTGTTGCTTTCTTTGTCACTTCATTGTGTCAAGGTGGATTGTGCTTTTGGGCTGAAATTTGTCAGGTGGGAAGCCCTGGTCCGGCAGATGTGCCTTTTGATGGTTTGGTCCCAAAACATTAATCATATGGGCCCCATAGTTACAATGTTCAGAAGTTAAGAAATTTCCTATAGGATAATATTGTGGTACCTGTGGCACCTTATGATGCCTGTATCTCAAAAACGAAGTGAGATACGGATTTTTCACTACCTGCAGTTTAGTTCACAGTGAACTACTCCCGCAAGGAAGTTTAAAAGTCATAGATTACACCTGCACTGGAATTTTTTTCCTAGTACCTATGATTGCTGAGATATTGCCAGATTAGTATTACAAGGGTTCCTTTTCAGGCCTATAGGGTTATTATAGTGCTCTGTTGTTATGTACAAGTGGGAGCGCATGACTCGGAGGGCCTGCAGTCCTACAGATGAGTACTATTAAACAAAAAAAATGCAAAACACAAAGGGAGCACAGGGCCCAGAGGGCCCGTGCTCTCACAAACACATACCAATGATCAGTTACATTACGGTTTGTAGAAGAAAAAGGGAAACTGATTGCAACATAATCTGTTAATGCATAAGTTTGAGATGGTAGCACAGCAACAGAAGTTTGAGAATGCACTGTTAGGGTTACCTCTCCCCTGACTCTACCCACCTATCCCTACTACCATTTTTTTCCTCCCCCTTCCCTCTCCCTCTCTCCTACTACTCCATGACCCCCTCCTCTACCCCACACACAAACAACATTACATCCACCCCACATCCTACATACCAGTACCACCCCACACACACACACACTGCTCCTGGGTTCATCACACTACCATTCACTCCTCCCCTTCCCTACCCCTCGCTTCCTGTCTTCTACCACTGCATACACCCCCTCCACACACACCCTCCATACACACCCATGCCACACACCAGTACCATTACCTCTCCTCCAGCCCCCAATCCTCACCACACCCTACATAGCTCTAAAATCTCCCCATCCCACACATGAGTACCATTACCTCTCTCTTTGCCCTACACACCACTACCATTCCCGCAAGACACAAACACACACCCCTCATGGGCCCATGATACTAACATTCCCTTCCCCTCCTTCTGTCCTACCATTCCATACCCACCCTTCCCCCACCCTCACTCCACACATGAGTACCATTCCATATCCACCCTTCCCCCACCCCACCCACACATGAGTACTATTACCTCTCCTGCCCTGCACACCACTGTCTTCCCTTCACCCACACAAATACACCCCTCCTGGGTACATGCCACTAACATTCCCTTCCTCCGTCCCTCTCTCCTACCATTCCATGTCCCCCTCCTCCCCACTCCACACACCAGTATCATTGCCTCACCCCACCCTCTACACACCACTATCATCCCCTCACAGACACGCACACAGCCCTCTGGGCCCATGCCACTACCATTTCCTCCTCCCCTAC
Source organism: Neoceratodus forsteri (assembly GCA_016271365.2). Taxonomy (NCBI): domain Eukaryota; kingdom Metazoa; phylum Chordata; order Ceratodontiformes; family Ceratodontidae; genus Neoceratodus; species Neoceratodus forsteri. The sequence goes on along the minus strand of CM028129.1, from coordinate 1,076,804,511 downwards.
CTCTCTCCTACCATCCCCTGAGGCACACACACACACACACACACACACCCTCATGGGCCCATGACACTAACATTCCCTTTCCCCTCCTTCTATCCTACCATTTCATACACACCCTTCCCCCACCCTCACCTCCACATGAGTACCATTACATTTAATGCAGTAATATGCAGAACTCACAATACTGGACTTATGGAAGAACATTACAAGGGTTCCTTTGTAGGTCTATGGGGCTACTGTATGGCTCCATTGTTATGTGTAAGTAGGAGCTCAGTACCTGGACGGCCTGAGCTCCTACATACACATAGCATTACACAAAGTAATGGCAATATGAAGGGAGTGCATGGAGCCGGAGGGCCCGCGTGTCTACAAACACATACTACCATACCTCTCAACTGTACCACATTACGAGGAACGTTCCTCATTTTACCTCACAAAAGCTCCATGTTCCACATTGTGAGGACTTGTTCCACATACAAAGTCAACATTTTAAAGCACAAAATCCATAGTAAATTATGCAAAATATATATTATTCAATTAGCAACAGACTTTTTGAACATAAATGCAACATTTTAAGTGTTTTGAGTTTCTTGGGTAAAGATTTGATTAAGTGTTCCACATTTTGCCCATTTGTTCCACATTTTGACAGCCAATGTTCCACATTTGGGGGACAAAAGGTTGAGAGGTATGCATACTACTAATCACTTGTATTACAGTTTCTCCCAGAAAAAAAGGAAAATTGATTGCAACAAAATATGCTAATGCATCAGTTTGGGATGATAGCACAGGAACTGAAGTTTGCAAATATGATCTTAGGGTTACTGATCTCCTTCACCTCCCCCCCACATTCAACAGATCACTAACAGTCCCCCCTGCCACACACACACATACTCACACACAGTCCTCCTGGGCCATGTTCCTGTTAACCCATTAATATGATGTGTACACATGAAATATTACAAATGAGTAACAAGACACTGTATTGGATGGTTTTGATGTTTATTTATTGTTTTTATGGAAAAGTAAAATGCTCATACATGCTGAAGTAAAGATTCTAAAAGAAAGACATTTTAATTTTAAAAAAACTTGTTACGTAAAATATCAAGTTATTTATTCTTATTTATATGTTTTTTCTAGATCTTATTTAGATTTAAATCTTTAAAATATACATTTTTAACCATTGTGAAAAAATATAACATCTTTTACATGAAAAAAATAATGTTAGCAAAAATAAATATATATTTTAACCATAACCCACCCAGTTTTGTTACTTTTAACAGGAAATAAAGGTCTCTTCACCTATAAAAATATGTTAATTACATAAAACAAAAAGGTATTTTAATCAACTAAAAAATTCTGGTAGAGAAAGAGTGGGGTGTCACAGTTGTCTCTGCTGCTGAAGGCTGTGAGGAGACCTGAAAGGGGGTGGCCAGGTAGGAGGGTGTAGGAGTAAAGGAAGCTGGTTCCTTGATTGGAAAAGGTGCACAAGGGAGGCAAAGAAGGGGACAGGAGATGTGGTTACAGGAGACCAGGACCTTGCTGTTCTGCTGCTGGATCCTTTTCTTCACCATCATCTTTTTGATGCTTTTTGTGAGCACCTAGACAGTCTGATTTTGATATTTGATTTGTACTGTGTTTGCCTGGATTGCTTTTTAAATTTGGCTTAACTTGGTGAATGCGTTCTCTTGGGTTTTTTTCTGGGTTCTTATTAATTGTATTAGGGTTTTTATGTTCTCATTACTTTATTTTTGGGCCTGAATCAGACTGCCCAGGTGCTCATAAATTACTTGGGTGTTGGTACTTTGTGGGTCTGTGAAAACAAAAGAAAAAGCAGAGAAACACGTGATAAGTGTTGGTGTGTTCTGTACTGGTTTATTGTTGTCACAACTGTTGCTTTATGTCAACACTTTTTACATGTTACTTAACTATATTTCTATCCAAGTGCTCCTTACTGCAATTAACAGAATAAATAACTTACAGAACTAATGAGGAGATATCCTAGTCTTGTCTATGTGAAATAGACCACTAAGATTTTCTCATAACACTCTTACAGTGTGTGCTAGCCACTGAGTACTGTATTCCTCTAGCTTAGTTTATGCAGCCTGCTGATATGGGAATGCTTGCCTCCCCTTCCCTCCTACACAGTAACTTTGTTTTTAGACTAGCATAATTAAGACAGTAATACATTTTGAACAAATGAACAACATGGAAAGACTATAGTATGATTAACTAAAGAACAGACAATGAAAATGCTATTGCCATTGATGAAAAACACAATGCTATAAGTCACTTGGGGAAAAAATGATCGTACTGTCTGTGGCATTCAGGTAAGTTTACAAACATGTAAATCTTTAATACAATTGGTAGATGTATTCAGTGTTGTAACTGGGTAATAAATCACCTTCTCAGGTTCTTGGTGGAATGGCACAAAAGGAAGAGACAACAGACAAGTGGTACTCGTGTAATAAATGGAATGTATTACAGATTAGCAATACAGGCTTACCACCATAAAAGTGTGATCACTGGGAGAATACCAGTTTTCCTTACCTAGGCAATGCAGTCTCTCTTCACAGAGAAGCTACGTGTTACAAAGGGTCTTATACCCAGATAATAACTATGGCAACAGCTAAAGAAGATACATAAAAAGTATATCATTGGACAAAAACAGGTGGTCTGAGTAACCATCCTAACTAGTGTGAAACTCGGATAGCTTGCAGGAGATAACAAACAATGGGGTCACTATATTTTCCCAAGGTTAGTTGCAATTGTAACAGTGCACAATTACTAAAGATGGCACTGTTGCCTTACTTATAGGAATACAGAAAGAAATATAGCAAAAAAGCATTTCTCATGGCTAGAATATATCAGGAAAACATAATATAACATAATGGAACACAGATCCTGACACTTATGCTTATATGATAAGTGTCTTCACCCTAAGATTAGAACATGTACCTACATATAGGTTGCTGTCCATGAGGTGGGGGCACTATCAGGGGTCCTGGACCATGGATAACATTTCCCCACTTGTTGCCTTCAAAAGAAAATGTAACAACCACAGGTAAGTAGTGAGATGGAGTTATAAAAGCCATTGTTTACAAACTCAAGGCACGAGCCTTGTAAAGGAATTCATGTTGTTTGTGATGTTATCTAAGAGTATGTCACAGATAGCAAAGCGTTAGTAACAGAAAAACAATCAGAAATACCTGGATAATAACAAAAGCTTTAAAAGTTAATTGCAACCAAGTATTGAATAGAGCAGTGCTTAAATCACCATTGTGAATAAGAGTATTAAGAGCATCTCTGGCTTTAGAGATACTGTTGCTAATATAAATTAAATGTGAATCCTTTCTAACTAAAAGGGATTTCAAAGAAAGTGTCAAAGGGTCAATATGTACATTGACTATAGGCAAATATTTAGACAAAGCAAGCAAGTATTGTGGATCAGTATCAATAACATCTGGTTCAGGGAGAGAAACAGGAGTAATCACAGTGTGACCAATTACTGTTTTCTGCTGTGGAGTAAAACAGAAGTTAGGAGCATGAATAGAGCAAGTTTTGGCACCATAAGCAAAGAATTTATGATTTGTCACTACACAATACTGACCATCAGAATTGTAGGTAACTCATATAGTGGGAACACTACATTGTTGTAGACATATAGGACAAGTGAAAGACTGGTTGGTGAGCCATGAAGTGAAGCAATATACCTCCTCCAGGTAGATTCAGGATGCAGCTGTTTCTGCGGCAGGCTCTGAAGATGCAGCTTGCGAAGATTGTTCAGTCAGAATAGATGGCAGATCATCATCCAAGGACAAGAACCAGTCAGGATGTTCTGGATTGTATCCACAGACAGGTTAAACAATGTCAAATACATCACAGGGGCACAGGTGATAATATCCATTCTTGGCACAGCAGTTGGTATGCGGTGCGACCCAAGCTTGTAGAACAGTGTGATAGACAAGCAAAGAAGGCAAGTCAGTTCGTTCTCATTAAATGTTTTCATCAAGATGTCTGATGGAATTAATAGCAGCCAGTTTGTGAAAGACAGAAGTTTGAGGATCAAAGCAAGGTAGTGACACAGTAAAAGTTATGAACAAGTTGTCATGGATGGAGCAGTGCTTAGTAAAGTAGCATGGTGCTTGGTTTGGATAACGTGACATATCCAAGATTTCTAACAGTAGACAGAGAAATATTAACATTGTTTGACATACACAATGTAATGCATGCAGTAGATTTGCAGTGAGGATAATACCATTTAGACATTCTACTATTAGGAATAATATCTGGAATTCGTCCTGTTTCCAAGTCCCCGAAGAGATTATTAACAGTAGCAATTACATAAGAACCATAAGCGGAGCATAAAAGTTCACAGGCAATATACTGCTTGTCTGCCTCCTTGTTATTTTGAAAAATTAATTCATTAACTTTGTTTCTAGTGTCATTAGACCCTTTAACTATTTCCTGCATGTTATAAACAGTGAAACACTCTTCCTTACTTAAACCATCAACACCATGTAATAGTGGTGATAACACGTCATTTTTAACAGTTTGTTGAAAGTTAATTGTTTGTGCTTTAATAGTGGCTATATCTGCTCTATTCCAGATAGACATTCCTGAACCAAAAAGTCCAGAGATGGTGCCTGCTGCACCGGTTACATCTGCAGTATCATGCCTAGTGCACGATTTACATTTAGCATTAGGTGTGGGATCTAAAAACTCCTGCATGTTGAGTAACATGGGGTCCACTAACTGGATCATTTGTGCGAGTTTGGTAAGCAGCTACAATATCTAGAAGCATCATGCTGAAAAATTTAGAAGTGCTGGTCATGTGACAGAGACCAAACTTGGCCATATTCCAATGTGAAAGATTAAAAATAGCTGGAACATGCAAAAATTGTACATTATTAAAGCTCCTGGAAGGGAAGTGGTGTCAAACCACTAGGAGGACCAGGCTTCTGAGGAGGACATTCAGTCAGTTCTTCTTCAGTGGGTGGGACCACAGAAAGGAACATAGCTTCAGTAGCCATATAGGTGTGAAGACAGAAGGCTTGTGACTCCTCAGAGGTGAGGCACTCACGAATGGTAGGATCTATCACAGCAGTTAAGTTTTAGAGACCGGTATGTCTAGAAGAGGCTTGTTGAATAGAGAGTGTACCGTTTGGTGCAATCCCTGTGTTGGGCCATCCGAGAAAAGTACCTTTAGATAAACAAGCTACAGGAAGTGTGAAACCATTAAAATGAGTTTCCCATTGTATCTGCAAGGTGGATTTGTCTGGAGATACAACCATGGCATTAAGATAGGCATCTGAGCCTTCCTTAACAGTAATCAATTTGTGGGGGATGTCAATACGGACTTCCTGGGGGCTGGAGATGGGTGCATCTTTAGCTGAATGTTCAAGTTTGTCAAGCAAATATGCTATACGTTGTCTGTGTTTAGTTATAAGGGGTTTGTCTTCTGAGTAAGTCAAAGAAGTAGTCCCACCAGGATGAGGAGGTGCAAGATAGCCATCTTGCCAGTGTACCTGAAAGAAACAGAAAAGGATTGCTACATGAGTGGTACTATTCTGCCCTAAGAGGGTTGGGAAAAGTAATTAGTCATCTTTATACAATTTGAGCTGATTAGCATGGAACCACTTGTCAGTGGTCTGTTTCTGATGCTGAACTGTAATCTGAGAAACAGCAGGGCTAAGTTTGTTGACAATGGGATATGGGCCTTCCCATTTGCTGGTAAATGAGTGAGCAGGTGATCTGTATTGGAGAAGCATGACTTGATCTCCAACTTTCCAGTCAACTTCCTTGGCATGCTTATCAGAATGGGCTTTTGCTTGTTGTTGTACTTTACCCATATGATTTGCAGCAAACAAGTGTGTTTTCATGATGGCATCATGAAGTTTTCCAACAATTCAGGGTTACTAATGGGGTACCACATGGTTCAGGACTGGATCCAGTCCTTTTTAATGTCTTTATAAGTGACATTGCAGAGGGACTGAAAGGAAAAGTATGCCTCTTTGCAGATGACACAAAGATCTGCAACAGCGTTGATACACAAGGAGGTGTGGAAAGGATGAGAAGGGACTTGGCATGGTTGGATGAATGGTCAGAAGTATGGCAGCTTGGATTCAATGCAAAGAAGTGCAAAGTAATGCACCTAGGAAACAAAAACCCAGGGGAAGATTACACAATGGGGGGGAGGTAGTGACAACAACAGAAATGGAAACAGACCTGGGGGTAATCATATCAGATGACCTTAAGGTTGGCAAGCAATGTGAGAAGGCAGTAGGGAGGGCTGGGGGGATACTGGGATGTATAGGGAGAGGCATCACCAGCAGAAAACAGGAAGTTGTTATCCCCCTGTACAGACAGTTGGTGAGACCCCATCTGAAGTACTGCATCCAGTTCTGGAGACCACATCTCCACAAAGACATAGACAGGATGGAGGCAGTTCAGAGGAGGGCAACTAAAATGGTGCAGGGTCTGCAAGATAAGTCATACTAGGAGAGGCTAAAGGAGCTTAATATGTATACCCTTGAGGAAAGGAGGGAGAGGCGGGACATGATAGAAACATTTAAGTACCTCAGTGGAGTCAACAAAGTCCAAGAGGGTAGCATCTTTCAGAAAAAGATATGTGCAAGAACAAGGGGACACAATTTGAAGATAGAGGGGGGACAGCTCAGGGGAAATGTGAGGAAGTATTTTTTCACAGAGAGGGTGGTGGACACATGGAACAGCCTTCCTGAGGAGGTTGTGGGGTCTAAAACTGTGGAAGAATTCAAGAATGCATGGGACAGACATAAGGCAATTTTTGTGGGGGGTAGGAAGAAATAGGCTGTTGGTTAAATAGGATCTGCAGCTTATCCTCTAGGTAGGGAAATGGGCAGACTAGGTGGGCCAAGCGGTCCTTATCTGCTTATTGTTTCTGTGTTTCATATTTATCCACAGATACCCTATCTGCTGTATTGGTGTGGAGGTCAATCAACAGGTGCTCAGGTAATCTCATGGCTCTACCAGTCATAACCAGGGCCCATGGTGTTCTGCGGCAGAATTTTCTGATTTCAGAGGCAGGGCTCCTTGACTTCTGTGGCAGCATTTTCTGATTTCTGTGGCATGATTTATTTATTTCTCTGGCAGAATGCAGTCCTGTCATTGGCTAAATATGATGTGATGTCATCGATGACATCATATGCTGAGCATAGAGGAGGGGCTTCAGGATAAATGAGGTGGGAAAGAAAGCCTGACACTATGGAAAAACAGTATATTTATATGAAAATTCAACAAAAACAATGAATTCTGCGTCACTATATATATTCTGCAGCATGATGCAAATTCTGTGGCAAATTCTGTAACTGCAGAGCCGCAGAATTCCAGGGACCTTGGTTATAACCTCATAAGGTGTGCACTGAGTAGTTGTTGCCAGAGTCCTCCTGATTGCCATCAGCAGTAGTGGCAAGAAGGAATACCAGTCCTTGGGATTGTCATTGATGAATCTGTATAGCATCTGTTTGATTCTTCTGTTTGCTTTTTCTACCTGACCTGAGGATTGAGGATAGTATGGGATGTGAAATTTCTGATCTACTCCAAGCATTTGGAGTGTCTCCTTCATCAGCTCAGCTGTAAAACTAGTTCCCTGGTCTGAGTCTACCTTAAGGGGTAGGCCCCACCTGGAGAACAATTGATCCACCAGGATCTTAGTGGTTGTCTTTGCCATGTTATTCTTAGTGGGGAATACCTTCACCCACTTAGAAAACAAATCTGTGACCACAAGTGCATACTTATTGTTCTTGCTGGAGTTGGTCAGAGGGCCAATGAAATCGATTTGTATCACATTCTATGGTCTGGATTGCCATTATGGCAATAGTTTTGCATTTCTTTTTACCAAAATTGGATTGTTCCGGGCACACACTATGCAGCTGTGTACATAGTACTCTACATCCTTGGTCATACCAGGCGGCCAGACAATGGTTTTAAGTCTCTGGATGGTATTATCTGCCCCCTGGTGTCCACCAGTGGGGGTGTCATGAACCATATGGATGAATTTGGTTCATAAGGATTGTGGTACTATCCATAGTTTGTGGCCTGTATTGTTCTTCATATTCCAGATCAGTTTCTGATAGTGAGATAGGTTTATCTTGTCAGAGTGTCTCTTGTTTGGACTACCAGTAGGTAGTTTCTGTTCAATTCCTTTGTCTAGGTATTTGAACACATCTCTTGGTTCTGGATCAGATTTCTGTGCAGCAGAAAGGTCCAGTGGAGGTTTTGGTTGCGGTTTCTGCCTGTTGGTGGCAGCTAAGAAAATGGCTGCCAAAGTTACTGGGTGAGTCATTGACCATGTCCCCCCTTCCCTGAGCACCTGCTTTGGCAAGTGAGTCAACTCAATCATTGAATTCATGGTAAGGGTCATTTTTGCAGTGAGCCTTTACCTTGTGAATGTACAGTTTATGAGTAAACTGTTGTGTCAGGGTGTGTATATACACAAACAGATCTCTGTATTTGAAGAGTGTGCCATCAGAGGATGTAAAGTTATTTTTCTCACAAAATGGTAGAAACTCAGTAAGGGATAAGCAGACCCAATTGAAGTCTACAAAGATAATAGCATCCTTAGCACCATGGGGCATAACCTCTAGAGCACAGGTCACAGCTGCCAATTCAGCATACTGAGAGGAGATGACACTACATTTCCCAGAAATCACCTAAATTCACCATCTTAATCTAATATGAGCACACCAAATCCTGCTACCTGTTCTCCCTCCATATAGGAGGAGGAGCTATCTGTGAAGACACGATGCATGCTGGTATCCTCTAGAACATCTTCAGTAGCCGGTAAGAATGGTCCTGGCTCAGGTATGTCAGGAGGCGGGAGTGCACAGTCGTGGGGCTTACCTGTGTAGAGTAGGCCATGGGCCAAGATGGATGGAATTTTTACAGGTAGTACTTTGATGTCCCTGTCCTGCAAAAGCAAAGATCAGTGGGTGAGTCCAGTGTTAGAAACTGAACCATCCTTTACTTTATCTGAAAGCAAAAAGTTAGTTGGATGTGGCAGGTATGTAAAACAATAGGTGCATACCCAATGATGTACATAAAGTGTTTGACAGCCCAGTCGGTTGCCAAGAGTGTTCTTTCACAGAGACTATACTTTCTCTCTACTGGAGACAGCATCTGAGAAGCATAGGCAATGGGTCTAAAGTACCCATTGTAATTTTGTGCCAGCACTGCAGACATGGCCACATCAGATGTGGCAGTTTCCAAATTGAATGGAAGATTTGGGTTAGGATTAATCAATGCTGGGGCTGAGGCTAAGGCCTGTTTCAGCTGTGTTACAGCATCAGTGTGAGTGGGGCCCCATGTCCATGGGACATTCTTTTTCAGAAGTTAATACAAGGGAGTGGCCTTGAAGGCAAAGTCAGGGATAAAATCACTGTAATAGTTTACCATTCCTAGAAAGCATCTGACTATTGCCACACTAATAGGAAGTGGCAGATCTTGTAAGCCCTGGATCTTTTTGACAGCTGGGCTCCTGCCTTGGTCTGTAATACGTAGGCCAAGGAAGATGACCTCCTTTTCACACACAGTAGTTGTGCCTTGGAGGGGTTGCACTTGAGGCCTGCTGTCTTGAGGAGAGACAGAAGTTTATCTAGAAGGGCCAAATGATCTTCTTTTGTGGTGGTTGCTAGAAGCAAGTCATCCATATACTGCAAGAGACACTGAGATATGGAGAACTCCTGCAGAGCATCCATCATATGGAGATGGGACAGGTATGGGCTGTTATGAAAGCCCTGGGAAAGACACATCCAGGTGTACTGACATCCATCAAAGGTGAAGGCAAATTTGTATTGACTTCCCTGTGCTAATGGGAGTGACCATAACCCATTAGAGATGCCAAGGGCTGTGAACCACTTTTTGTCAGGTGTTAGCAGCTTAAGTACATCAGGTGCTGATGCTACTGTAGGTACACAGCTAGGGGTAACTTTATTAAGTTTCCTGTAGTCAATTTTAAGTCTTCAGGCCCCATTTGGCTTTTTCACAAGCCAAATAGGTGAGTTGACAGTGGAAACACAGGTCCTAATCACTCTTTGCTGAAGCAGTGATTGGACAGTTTCCCTAAGTGATGGTAAGGCTTCAACAGGAAATAGGTACTGTTTCTGCCTCACAGGGTCAGGCCCTGTGATTTCAATGGTAGTGTGCATCCTACCACAGTCTTGTTTGTTGGTGGCAAGCATGTCAAGGTGTTTTTGCAGCCAAGGTGCAAGCTCTGAAAAAAGTCATGACTTCTGAACAAAGCCATTACGTCATACTCCTTGTTGTTGTGGGAGATGGCTGCCACCACATGCGAGTCTGGGATGGTGACAGCATGACATTGTCCTTTGATCTGAATGAATAGCCTGGTGGCCAGATTGACTACACAGCTGTGTAGTGCTAGGAAATCAGTTCTCAGGATACTTGGGTGATGACGTAGAACCATGAGGTCAAAAGCAAAATTAGTCCTCAGGAGGTCTACCACCACAGGTAGAGGTATATATTGGTAGATATGTAACTGGGTACCATCTACACCCTGTGCACTGGTCTTCCAGCTGGTAGACCAATCAGATGAGACTGGGTCCTCATCATGGAGTACTGACATGGCTGCTCCAGTGTCCAGAAGCATGGTGAGTTGGTGGCACCCGACCATTGCCTTTACACAAGGCCGTCCGTTTGTGTCAGCAATCAGGTTACTCACAATCTGGACTGGGGGCTGTAATTGTCAATCGGTATTCTCAGAATCAGCATTGTCATCCTGATCCTGAAATCAAAGGCCTGCAGGGTCTTTCAGGGCCTCCTGTATGTCTTGCAATGGGTACAAGTGTGCTTGTGATGTCACAGGTGCTGTGATGGCCTGCACAAGTTAATCCTCCTTGGATGTCACATCTGCCTGGCCAGTAACAAACATAAAAAAAGGATTTCCTCTGCCTTTTGTTTGTTCGATGGCTGGGGCTAGGAAAGAATTCCCTTGGCTGCCTGTGTGTTCGATGACTGGGGCTAGGGCAGCTATAGTCCATGTAGCTGTAGCTCCCCTTTCAGCATGAATTTCCTCCAACAACTTGCAGAGGGTTTTATTTTCTTATCTTATCTGATTATAGCTCAGACCATTTTGGTTTCGATTCTGGCTATTTTGTTGGGCATTTGGATTTTTCCAGCTGCCTCTGTTGTCCCTATTGTTCTGGTTGTTTCTATAGTTCCAGTCCCCCCGCAACTGCTTGTCATCAGAAGGGGTGTCATTTTTCTGGTTGTTTCCCCTCCATCGTATAGTGGGTAGGGGCATCAGGGGTAGGCTGTACTGCAGCAACCTTGTTGGATTTGCCAGAGTAAAGAGTTGTTTTTCTACATAGCTTAGTATAAGGCTAATCATGTAAAATTATTTATTTCATAGCAAATTTTAATCAAAAAAACAAAGCACCCATTCTGGATGGTAAAATAGAAACCTTTGTAAATACAACTATTTTCTTAGTATAAAATGTTTTCCATTATTTATCCAATATTATAAGACATAGATAAACAGAAACAGTACATAGAAAATGTAAGTGCTAATATAATAGCAGGACTATAATAGCAATAAAGAAGCACTGAAAAAGTTCATAGTGCTAAAAGAGACATAAAAAAAGAGTATAAAGGGATGGCAATTCATACCGCTACAGCAAACACCTGTGAGGGTGAAAAACCTTACATTTTACTCCGTTTGGGCAGAGCTTCTTCAGAGGTTAAGGAGCTATTGCATACATTTCTCTTATATAGCACCGCCAATTAATTAAACAATCAATATCATCATTAAAAACATTAAATACTTGTGCACTAATGACTTTTTACATGCTGCCCATTACTATTTGGCTAAAATCTATTACAAGGTATACTAGCAACCCACAGTAATTAATTCTACATCAATGAAGTTAAAACATTAAGTAGAAACTATTTCTAACAATTTTAACCATTTTAAATGGTGGAAAAGAGTCTCACATAGCCAATGGAAAGAAACATATATAAAGTGCAATACTCCAAATGACATTCATTTATACAAGCATATATATTCAGCTAACTGATTATATGGAAAAGCAAATAAAGTAACATAGAATAATGTTTAACTTTTAACTGTTCAGTGCCATTCCTATATCAACTAATTTAAAGGCACAAATGATGAGTCGAATCATACATCTGATCTCTTAGTTCTAAAATTATATAGAACATGTTAAAAAATTATATAATGAATGTGTCAAAAAATAAAAAAAACTGCTACAAAGAAAGCTAGATATAAATCCTACATTCCTACAGTATTTTATCATTAAGATGTTAAAATAGAAAATAGATTACAACTTTTGGATTTTTTTTCTTCAAAAAAAAAACACTCTTCCATATTTTCTTTCTTCCGAAAGGTATTTTTCTTTCTTCTTTCAGCTTGTAGTTGTTTCTATATTATGATGCAGTTTTCATTCGTTTTCATAATGCATTCAAGAATGAATAACTAAAACATATCAAAAGAACAGTCCTAAATTCTACATTCATCACAGGAATGATAATAACAATGACACCTATTTAGACATCTTAATAACTGTGTCTATTGTAATCACTGTGTTTAGTAATTCCCACATTAGCTATACAGTATTCAAATTTGTTATAGATAATGTACAAGTTCCACAGAGTCATTAAGTCCTGGTGGATGACATGCCCTGGTACTAAATATCCACCTAGTTTCCCTTTTGCTCACTAATGTTTCCCAATCACCTCCGTGAGGATTGTTTTGAACATGTTGGATCCCAAAGAAATTAATTTTATGTAAATTCCTCTCTTTTCCTTGAACGTGTCTGCCTATAGCATACTTCAAATTTCCATCTTTCCAGGCTCTTTTGTGCTCTCCTATACATGTTTTAAAGCTCTGAATCATTCATCCTATGTAAAATGCTTTACAATGACACTTCAAAATATAAATCACTCCTTCCATGTTACAATTAATTAATGAATTGCAATAACTGTGCCCCCCTGGATGAACCACAGATTTGCCCTGAATTAGGTACATGCAGTACCTACAATGTCCGCATTTTTTATTAACAGTAGGGACAACCCACTGTCCATGTCGTTGTCTCTCTGGTTTAAACAATGTAGATACTACCTTATTACCAATACTATCTGCTTTTCTATAAACAAAAGTGGGTTCTTGTTCAGAGATTAATGATAATTGGGGACCAGTGGACAAAATGGACCAATGTCTAAGTACAATATCTTTTACTTTATGCACCCCCATAGTGTAAGTTGTAATGAATCTGGGACTATCTTTTTTTTGATGACTGGTAGGTGCACTAGATACAAGAGTGACTATTTTCAGGCACGACCTGGGAGGTCGACAACACATAGAGATACAGGCACATGGAAATACAGTGTCAAAAAAATATATATATACAATACATCACATATCATACATCACATATCAGAGTGAAGAAGATTAAAACAATGAAGGTACCAAGGCACAGATGGTGTATTTATACAGATAGAACATAGGTGCCCATGAGTAAACAGTTATAGTGATATAACATTTAAAGTGCAAGAAACACCACAAGGTATCAATACAGTGCAGTGGCATCATACAATCAGCTGAAAACAGAAAAAATAACAGTTTTGGGAGGAGGTAGGGGGAAGGTAATGCAGAGATATAGCCTAGCGAGAGCGAGGAAGAGAGCGGGGAAGGGATGGGAAGAAGTGGGTAGGATAGAAAAAGAAACAATTTCCACAGAATAAAGGAGGGAAACTGCTGGGCTGCACAAATTGAAAGAGCCAAGTTCTATGGAGGGTTGAAACAGGTGCATTGGGCACGCGAGGAAAAGAGGGAGCGATGCTTCTTCTTAAATATAGCATGACTAGGTGCCATGCATACATCTAGGGGCAGTGAATTCCAGTAATTGGGAGCTATGTGCCAGAATCCTGATTTCCCTTTGGTAGTTCTACATCTGGGGATGCTAAGCAGGGAGAGGTCAGAAGATTGGAGACCGTAGGAGATGGGCTGAGGGGTCAGCATAGAGGTGAGGTAAGTAGGCATATTGGACAACAGTATACTATCCATAAGGTTCCCAAGAGAGAGGAACCAGTGTGCAATGGGGGAGGGCCACTATACATCTGAATATAGTAGGCAGTGATGTCTTAACCTAGGGGATGCTGAGGCATACCGGCATATATTATTATAAGTTGTGTTCCACCTCTGAAGAGTAGCCTTTGGCATGTTAGTATAGAGTATGGATCCATATGAGAGTGCCAGAAGTAGGATTCCTCTAGCAATGGCCAGCCTTGCAGAAGGGGTTAGAATATGACTTGTTTTGCAGGCTAATCCCAGTTTGGCATTTACAGCCTTGCTTGTGGAGGTTATATGGGTGTCATAGGTGAGGAATCCATCAAGCAAGACACCCAGATATTTAAAAGAAGTTACCTTCTCTAGTGGGGAACCATCGGCCCAGGAGACCTGGAAAAATAGAATATCCAAACAGCATAGCCTGGGTATTGCCAGTATTGAGAACTAGCTTCTTCCTAGTGATCCAGGACTGAATATTTTGTAGATCCATAGTGAGCTTATGGTTGATAGACTGAACATTATCTGAGCTAGTGTAAAGAACAAGGTCATCAGCGTACAGCAATGATGAGCAGAAGGATATGTTTTGTGCTATATTATTTATGAAGATTGAGAAGAGAAGGGGTCCTAGGATGGATCTCTGTGGTACACCAACATTAATGACTGCTTTTTCAGAGGTGGCCGAGTTGAATTTTACAGCTTGAGTCCTATTTGATAGGTAGCTATGGTACCAGGTTACAACTTCAGTTGAGAAACCCAGGGTTTGGAGATTAGCCAGTAGAAGAAGGTGGTTTACAAGATCGAAAGCTTTCATCAGATCAATAAATACTGTGCCGGTTAGGAGACACTGATCCATGGCATGAAGAACATCATTTGTTAGCTGTAATAAAGCAGTTTGAGTACTGTGGCCTTTTCTAAAACCATGTTGATTTGTGTGGAGGAGGTTATACTTGGAGAGGTGGTCTGAGATTTGTGCTGAGATGAGCTTCTCAAGGACCTTATTTAATACTGACAGTATAGCTACTGGCCTGTAATTAGCAACGTCTTTTTTGTCACCTTTTTTAAAGACTGGCGTGAATCTGGCCAGTTTCCATATATCAGGCACTACACCTTTACTCAGGGACAAACTGAATATTCTGGACAGTGGTCCTGCAATGAACGGTGCTGCCAGCTTTAAGAGTTTAGGTTCAAGGCAGTCTGACCCAACAGCAGTATGGTCTGATATAGAACTGAGATGCTTGAGGACATCCTTCTTCAAGACAGCTTTAAAATCGAAGGGAGGTGTCATTTTTATATTTTTTGCGGTTGGGGTACAAGGGATTAAGTTATCAGTAGAGAGAGTAGTGGTATAACTGGAGAGGTCAGAGAAGTGAGAATTAAATGCATTGGTAATAGTGCCTGGGTCATTACAGTGAACACCTTTCAGCATCATGTCACTGTTCAGGAGAGTTTGCTTGAATCTGAGGAAAATTTTGATATGAGACCAGAATTTCTTAGGGTCACAAGCCGCATCCATCAGAAGGCCCTTACAATATTGGTTTTTTGCATGTCATATTTGTGTTTTGCAGTTTGAGCGCTGTTCTCTGTAAATGTTAAAGTCTGCCATAAGACCAGAGAATTTAAACTGTCTCTAGCATTTGTCCCTGTTTTTGAGGGATGCTAGGAGGTCTTTATGCAGCCACCTGGTTTGTTTACCATGGACGTGCCGAGTAATGATTGGAGTATGCTTTTCTTGAAGTAACACAAATCTATTCAGGAAAGCTTGGAGGGTGGCATCCGTATTCAGTGTTCGGTAGACAGGGGACCGGTCAGTGTGAGACACATCATACAGAAAATGGGCTTGGTTTAAGTTGGCGTAGTTCCTAAAGCTTATGCATTGTTGGGGGGATGTGGAGGTAGTAGATGAACTCCACATGCAGAAAACAGGGGCATGATCGATGACAGTGACTGGCAGCATACCTGTTCCTGCAATTCTATCCATGCGATTCGTTAGTATCCAATCAATAAGAGTGCTGGAAACAGTGGTGGCAGACACTCTAGTGGGGTCAGTGATGGTTTGGTGTAACTTGTAGCTCTGCACCAGGGATTGTAAGGAATCTTGAGATTTGCCAAGCCAGTTTAAGTTTAAGTAAGCGAGAATGATGAGTTCATTTTTCCCTGCAGATGCAGCTGTATGATCCAGTAACTCCACTAGCCCATTTAGCCCACTATTGCGGGGATTATAGGCACAGACAATGTGAAGTTTTTTAGCTCCTAGTCTGAGTATGGTATGTATATATTCACATAGGGAGCTTCACTTGTCAGTTATCATAGTTAAGTTTAGATTGTTTTTGTAACAGATTGCAACACCCCCTTCCCACTTTGGGGGTGGCCTGTCTAGCCTAAGAAGGTTGTAGTTTGGGAGCATGCAATAGGTATCCAGGATAGAGGGTTTTAGCCATGTTTCCAAAAGACAGAGCACATCAGGGTAATAGTTCGCCACCCAGGTTTCAAGTTCTGCATGATTGTGGAGAAGGCTCCTAACATTAAGGTGTATCATGTGAAAACCTTTCATATCATAGGTAGTACAACTTAGTTGTAATTTACTTGGCATTGGTCCAGGGTTCAGCTCAATGTCCCTGGACAGCAATAGGACCAGCAATATGATGTCCCCTAGCTTATGCAGGGTAATTTTTGGGCTATTTCATCTGTAGATATGCCACCATTTAGTAGCAGATGCAGTAGCATAGTAGAAAAGGAGTCTAGGGAGGAGGGCAGGAGTCACATCAAGTCCTCGTTCTGGTAGGATTAACATGTTAGAGTAAGCGAAATCACTTTGATCCATGTCCCTACTATGGGGGTGATTATAGAAATCAAGTACCGTAAAGAAACTCAGTAATGACAGAGACAGGATAAGAGAGGGCAGTAATAGAAATTTCCAGGCCATTCTGTATGATGTTTGAGTAAGCAGGAGAGTAAGACTGGGGGGTGGGTTGGAAAATGCAGAGGAGGGTAAATAGAAACTGTCACTATGCAGTGGTCTGTCTAAATTTAGGAGATCCTGTGGCTTGCCTAATTTACAGAGATCCCTAAAACACGAGTACACTGGATTTCTAAAAGGGTATGAGAGTGTCAGCTGACAGAGCAACTGATAGCTGTAGCATACCAAATGGAACTGCAATATGTGAGTAGAAAGCTGCATAAATGTTGATCAGTCAAAAAAAAAACAGCTTAAGCACAGTGGATGAGAGAGAAATGGGGAAACTTAGTGAAGGGTGCCCTCCAGTGGTTGGTTTCTATAACGAGCCAATGGAAAAGTGAGGAATTAGTTTTATTTTATGATTGATCATTTCACACTATAAAAGTAAATGCCCAGATAGGGCAGGAGGATGAGAGGGTGGGTGGGGAGACACCGAGGTGTCAGGGATAACAGCAGGTAGATGAGAGAGCAAGAGGGAGCCTGGCCATATCAGAGCGAGCAGAAAAACAGCTGTTGAGTCCTGAGGGAGGGAGAAAATCCTCGTTGTCAGTAAGACACCAGGTTCCTTACAATATAGAATTCACAAATGCTAGTCTCATTTTTTAAAATAGTCTGAGGTATTATTTGGCTCTAGCTACTCCCTAACCAGTCAGCACTATTTCAGCAGGAGCAGTCTGCGGAGAGGAAAACACTGGTGGTCAGACAGTAACAAACAGAAAAATGGCACCAGGTTTTAAAATTAAAAAAAACAAACTTGGGCTGGGCAGAAGCGTCATGGGTAGAGACTCATACCTTAGTTTGATTCAGATGGCTGCTGGGAGCAGCTCTGATCAGGCAGGAGCCTGGGGCTACTTTCATTCGTGACCTACAGTAGCTTTGTCTTTAGGGACTAGAAGGGATGAACGAATGATCCAGGCTTTTTACTGCCTCTGATGCTGCAGACAGTATACTTTTAGAGTAGCCCATTTATTTAAAAAAATCAAGTCATTCATCTTCTCTTTTTATGTATACTTTCTCATCAGTATAATTCTGTTTAACCTGAATAAGCTGTCCTTTTGGTATAGCCTTAATTACATGTTTAGGATGAAAACTCGAAGCATGCAATAAAGTATTACGGTCAGTATCTTTAGAAAAAAGATCAGACTTGATGTTACTATCATTGTCTTGATACAATCTGACATCCCAAAAATTTATCTCATGTTTTCCCATTGTTAGTACAAATTTCAAAGCCGAACTGCTCCCGTTAAGAAACCGAACAAAATCCAAAAGTTTATCATGTCCCCCTTTCCAAATGATCAAAATGCCATCAATAAAGTGCCTCCACAAGTCCAATTCTGGTAAAAAAAGGATTTGTGGAGGTGCTTCAGATGACCAAAAGTTCCCATCTAGCCAGGAATAAATTTGCATAACTAGGTGCGAAAGTTGCACCCATGGCAGTTCCCCTGATTTTTAGATAATAACTACCCTTCAATAGAAACATGTTGGATGTCAAAATAAATTTTGACAATTCCAACAAAAATTCTGTGGGTGGATTATCTATATCATCTCTTTGATCAAGGAAAAACCATAGGGCCTCTAACCCTTCATCATGTTGAATACACGTATACAGGGACTGAACATCTAAGGTAGCAAAGTTCGAATCCCCCTCCATGTAGATGTTATCCACCACATTCAACAAATCTGCTGTATCTCTAATGGAAGATGATATCTTCACAACAAGGTATTTTAAATGTACATCAACAAAGATGGAAAGAGGCTCAGTTAACCAACCTATGCCTGATATTATCGGGCGACCAGGAGGTTTTTTAAATCTTTGTGAATTTTAAGAAGAATATAAATAGTTGGTATTGTCAGTTTATCTACAGTTAAAAACTGTTTTTATTTTTTATTTAACCAACCCCTTGCCTCTTCCTCAGTTACATATTAACAAATGCACTGTTTGAATATTACCATTCGATTCCCAGTAAATTTACAATATAAAGTAGTGTCAGATAACTTATTTAATATTTCTTTTTCATAATCAGAGCTATTCATGACTACCACCACCCCCCCAACCCTTTGTCAGCAGATTTTGTGGTGATAGAATCATCATCTTGCAGTGTTTTAAAAGCCTTATTTTCAGCCAGAGTAAGATTATAATATACTTTTCTTTTTTCAGTGGATTGCAAGTCCAATTTCATCAGATCATTTTCACACATTCTTAAGAAAGTAACAACTGCTGCTCCATGGACAGATGGTAGATTTCACTCAAAAGTCAGTGATATTTCCTTTCATTTCTTCTGCTTGACTGCAAAAATCACTATCTTGCTAAAAAAAAGCAAATTTTAGCAGTTTTACACACAGCTTGAAACAGTAACAAGCCTATTTCAAGTAGGTAATGATAACTAAAAGTAAAGTTTTAAAACTGATTTTCATGTGATGTACTTACTGCTTACTGTAACTGCACTGAGTTTCTCTAGTTTGCTCAAAATGGAGCTATTTCCTTCTTTTTTATGAGTTTTGTTCTTTCATGGTTGACTGGATTAAAGAATTTTCTGTTATGCATGAAAATCACTTTTAAAATATTAAAATTGTATAAATTAGTGGTGTGATGTGATTTGCTATTGTGAACTGTCAATCTTGTTTCTCTGCTCTGTCATTGGTTAGATGTGGTATGTGGGTGTTTTTTTCAGGAAAAAAAACATGGCCGCTCTTAGTGGACTTAGTTAATAATTTAGTCACATTATTACTCATTGCTTAATAAGTATGTTGATTCTGTGTGCTTTTGACAATATAATCAAGGTGTGTAACTTTTATTGATGGCCTGTACATTGTTTTGTGGTCATTAGTGTTTTTGGGGGCTGATTTGATCCACTTCCTGGCTGCAAAGCATCATTGAAAGCAAAGGAAAAGGTTTAAATAAGCCTGACAACAAAATCATAATGTGGCAACATTTTTGTTTTCACTCACATGTAATCTATATGGTGAGCTTGGGCATCTTTTTTATGGTAAGGTAAGGAAAAATGACACCGCGAAAATAACATTGCTTTCAATGGGATGCGTCCATGCATCTCAAAAACTTTTGCTATAACTTTTTTCATCCTCGACAACATAGTGTATTTCAATGGGGCTCATTCACATACCACAAAAATTTTCACGGTTACTTTTTTTAACTTCGACAGCATCATTGACTTTAATGGGCACGTTCACATACCTTGAAAATGTTTGCAGCAACATTTTTTTTTCATGTAACCAACATTCATTTAAGTACATTTTTATTGGTATTTTTTATTGAAACAAGCTGTTTTCAGCAATTTTTAAGTTATACATTTATAAGTGGAAGCTTTACTTGCTTGATCTGATTTTAATAAATATAGACATTAAGAAAAATGTACAGTTTATTGTTGTGTTGAATCTGTGCATAGTGATACTATATTTTATTGCTGTCTGTTCTGAATTTTCATAGCAAATGAATAGTTCTATGAAACTATTGTTTTGTTTCTTTTATAGGTGTGTGATCCTGTATCATTATATTAACTACCAGCAAGAATGCCTACAAGACATAGACAACAGAATAAACATAGGAGGGATAAGTATTGTGGCAATGTTAAGTTGATGAAGAGTAATGTAGGTAGTAAAAATGCCACAAGGAAAACTAAGCTCACTGGAAGGTCTGTGTATAGCAAAAGGTTGCCTGCTGCTTGTGAGATGCCTGCCTTAGTTAACTGTTCAGGAGCAATTGCAAACTGCTTGACTGCAGATCATGCTGTTAGTAGTGCATAGCAGAGGAGAGCTGTTCAGGTTGCAGGCATTGCTAATGTAACCCATAAACAGAAACAGACTTCTGTGAATACTGGCTATCCTAGCAAGTTTAAATATTTCTGAAAATTAGCTTCAAAGGCTAAAGCTGATCAGATAATTTCTGCCATAATGACACGTCAAGGCAAACGACTCAAGAGTAAACTTGCCTTGATGAAACTACATCTTAGGGTTTGTAGTTTTGTGAACATGGCACTTGCTGTCTTCAGATGCTTGTGGACACAAATGATGAGGGAGATTGAGCAGTTCAGTGCTGTACTGGGCTCTGTTCAGACTAGGCTGCAAAATGTTGGTACTCTGAACAGAGGCAACTTTTGTGAAGTCTTCAAAGAAACATGGTTACATAAACAGCACTTGGTGGTCTTTTTTGTGGCAGGAGTCTTATCATGCAATTTCTAAGGATTTCATTATTTCTGTCAACGAGGGTGGTAAGGCTTGTAATGTGCTGAGTGTCACACACACTGATGAAGAATGTGTGTCTGATGATGACACAGACTCAACCATGAGACATAGAGGAAAAGTTGTGCATCATGGAGATGTGATGAGACCTGTAATCTCAGGCAAGCATCCTTTGATGCTATTGCACAGTTTGTGAATTGTTTTCTTGCCATGAAGATGAAACAAAGATATAGCTTATTATACAAGATTGAGCTTTGTGAAATTCGTAAGCATAATGGATTGCTGGGGCATTTCTTGGCTTGTTTAAATAGTGGTGTGTGCAAAAGTGTCTTTCATCATATGTGCATGGTTGCTGTACACAATCCTACGATACTCAGCTTTGTGTGCAAAATATACCAGTTGAGAAAAGCTTCGTCTGTATATAAACAGCTTGACGAGTCATTGAAAGCAGGAGATATGAAAGCTGCAAAAATTGTGATTTAGGATATGCAACGTAATAGTAAACATTATGATGCACCATGTAATGACACTTCCGCCATTGCACCATGTGCTCTCAGTCTTCTGGAATCTGAGATAATGAAGACATTTGGGAAATCCATTGACAAGTCTGAACTGTCAAAGAGAGAGAAGTTTGACTCTGTCTGTGCCTCATGTCACAGACTCTTTTACATGCACCAGACTGTAGCTGTTGATCTGGAAAAGATTACACCTTTTAATGACATGTGGACACAATTATCGGCTTACCTACTAGTCAAGCATGACTTTGACCTGGACCCTGTGGTTACCATGTGTCAATACTATTTCACAAAGGTGAAGAATGACACCCTGCCACTGAGGTCTGTGTTGAACAATATAGAGGCAGAAGTTGCACCTACTGAGATAGCTGTACTGAATATGTTTGAATGAATCCTCATACAAATGAAGAAACTGTTTCAGACTATTCTGCACTTGAATACAAGTGCCCCAGAAAGAGCTTGTGAAGTCTCTGAAAGGGTCTATCATGTATTTGCCACTGCCTCTGAAAGAGAATGTGGTGGCAATCTCAAATGAAAACAATGTTGTAATACTAGTAAATGGTGTTCCAACAAAGTCAAAGGTCATTTGGCAAGATGTTGTCAATGTGCAGAAAGTGAAAAGTGCTCTACACTACCTGAAGAGTAATAATCCTTTCTATGCTGACCTTGACATTGATGAACTCTCCGATATGAATATGCAGTTTGGAGTGGTGGACACTAGGAAGCCAATGACTGAGAAGGTCAATGCTGCAACACATCACAATGTGTATGAACAGTACACAATTCACCCTCTACATGGTAGGGATCCAATCGGTGATAATATTGAACAGTACCAGATGAAACAGGTTGAAGGTAGTCCTGTTAGCATATGGGAGGAAACACTGGAAGCACGTTGCTTCTCAGAATTATTCCCTTACAGTACAAGAGGCCATCTGGATGCACGTGAGGTGCATGTTCAAGGTGCTGAATATCATACATCGAGAGTATTAAGCAAGGACTGCATATTTCATACGAATGTACAATATTTTTTCCACCTGCTGTGGAGAGTGAGCTTAATATCCTCTCTGCGTCCATTGCACATACTCTGCAGTTGACTACCCCACTAGATGGAATCACAGAAGATGAGTTTCTCCAAAACTCAAAGAAAAGGATGAAACACTGCAGGTGAATTTGACATCTATACTCTTGAGTTTGCATGGCACGAAAGAATACTAGTATCACAGACACTCAGAGGCCATGACTATGCTGCTTGAGTATGGTGCAGCTACTTGGTTTGTTACTCTGAGCTGTGCAGAGTACAGCTGGGATGAGTTAGTTGAACTGTTGAGGTGGGCCAATGCTGATGTTGATGGTATTTCAACACTGATGCTTGGTGAGATGTGCTCACTTGATCCAGTTTCTGTGTCCTAACATTTTCACCATCATTTCCATGAGATATTGACGTTCATATTGTCAAAGGACAATCCTCCTCTTGGATTAGTCAAGCACTACTTTTGGAAGACAGAATACCAGGCACGAGGTGCACCACACATCCATATGTTGTTGTGGGTTAAATATGCTCCGCATATTTATTTATTTATTGTATCTATTTATTGAACAAACCAAAAAGAGATTTGAGCCAATGGCTTTTTTACAGAGGTTCTACGTCAAGTCACAAGAATAACAAATTACAATGGTTTCAGTAAGTAGTACAACATGAAGAAAGTAATTACATAAACAAAAGAATAATATGGCAAGATAAATGTGTCAAGTGCAGCCAGTGGCCTTCTCTGAAGAGGGGTGAAAGGGATTACAAGGAGAGAAGGACAGGGGGTGAATTGGGGGGTGGAATGAGCAAAATAAGAGCAAGGAGAGAGATGCCACAATGAAGCTTAGGCAGGAAAGACCCACGGGATGGAGGGGGTAGAGGGAGAGAACAAGGTGAGGAAACGGGAGGGTGGGGGAAGTGAGAGTGGAGGGGTAAAGGAAGGGGGGGATGAGGTAGGATGAAAATAGGGCAGGAATGAGAATGGGAAAGGGATGAAGGAAGGAAGTGCTGTAAGTGGAATAGCACAGCAACAGGGTAGGGCTATACAGGGATGAATGTTAAAAGAGGGAGGTCCCAGTGCATTTAGCTGTCAGCGAAGATTAGGTATAGCAGTCACAAGATGCTCTGGAAACTAGGAATTGATGCAGCTGGTGAGAATGAAGCAGCTTAAGTACTGAACTTCATTCAACATTATGTCACTTGCCACATCCATGACAAGTATGACAGTCCAACACTGTGGAAGCTGGTCCTAAAGTTTCAGTGGCATCTTTAACATAGAAACATAGACTTTGATGGCAGATAAAGACTGCTTGGCCCACCTTGTCTGCCCATTTCCCTACCTATTGGATAAGCTGCAGATCCTAGTTAACCAACAGCTTACTTTTTTTTACCCCCAACCAGAATTGCCTTATGTCTGTTCCATGCATTCTTGAATTCCCCCACTATTTTTGACCCCATGACCTTCTCAGGCTGGCTGTTCCATGCGTCCACCATCCTCTCTGTGAAAAAAATACTTCCTCACTTTGCCCCTGAGCAGTCCCCCCTCTATCTTCAGATTGTGTCCCCTTGTTCTTGCACATCTCTTTTTCTGAAAGATGTTACCTTCTTGGACTTTGTTGATTCCCTTGAGGTACTTGAAAGTTTCTATCCTATCCCCCCTCTCCCTCCTTTCCTCAAGGGTATACATGTTAAGCTCCTTTAGTCTCTCGTTGTATGGCTTCTGTTGCAGACCCTGCATCATTTTAGTTGCCCTCCTTTGGACTGCCTCCATCCTGTCTATGTCCTTGCAGAGATGGGGTCTCCAGAACTGCATGCAGTACTCCAGATGGGGTCTCACCAACTGTCTGTACAGATGGATAACAACTTCCTGTTTTCTACTAGTGATGCCTCTCCCTATACATCCCAGTATCCCCCCAGCCATCCTTATTGCCTTCTCACATTTCTTGCTTACCTTTAGGTCATCTGATATGACTATTCCCAGGTCCCTTTCCTTTTTTATTCTTGTTAATACCCCCCCCCCAGTGTGTACTCTTCCCCTGGGTTTTTGTTTCCCAGGTGCATTACTTTGCACTTCTTTGCATTGAATCTAAGCTGCCATACTTTTGACCATTCCTCCAATCTTGCCAAGTCCCTTCTCGTCCTTTCCACACCCCCCTTTTGTATCAACCCTGTTGCAGATCTTTGTGTCATCTGCAAAGAGACATACTTTTCCTTCCAGTCCTACTGCAATGTCACTTATAAAGACATTAAAAAGGACTGGACCCAGTACTGAACCCTGTGGTACCCTGCTAGTAACCCCCCTTTCTTCATAGTGGACTCTGTTTACTATTATCCTTTGTGTCCTGTTGTTCAGCCAATTTTTTACCCAGGCAGCCACCATGGAACCCACTCCCAGGCTGGCTAATTTGTTTATTAATCTCTTGTGTGAGACTTTGTGAAATGCCTTGCTAAAGTCTAGGTAGGCCAAGTCCACAGCCCCTCCTTGGTCTATTACTTTGGTCACCCAGTCAAAGAAATCTATTAGATTCATCTGACATGACCTTCCCACTGTGAATCCATGCTGCCTTGGTCCTGTGCCTTGTTGGCCTCTAGGTACTCAACAATTCTTTCTTTCAGAAGTGATTCCATCATTTTCCCTACCACTGAGGTCAAGCTAACAAGTCTGTAGTTTCCTGCCTCTGCTTTGCTCACACTTTTGTGAAGGGAAATCACATCTGCCCTCCTCCAGTCCTTAGGTACCACACCAGCCTCCCATGATTTGCTAGAAAGGGTAGTCAGTGGCGTCACTAGTTCTCCACTTAGTTCATTTAGAATTCTGGGGTGAACCCCTTCAGGCCCCATTGCTTTGTCCACCTTCAGTTTTAGGAGTTCTTTCAGAACCCTTTCTTCTGTGAAAGGACTGGGATCAACCCTCCTATCCAGAGTGCATCTACTGATTGGATTACATACCTTCCCTTCCTCTTATTTTGTGAATACTGAGCAGAAGTATTTGTTCAGTATCCCTGCTTTTTCACTGTCTCTCTGCCCACCCCCCACTTTACTTTATTAAGCCTCACTATCCCTCCCTTGGTCTTTCTTCACTCCCTATTGTACCTATAAAAGGTTTTATCCCATTTTTTAACCAAGTTGGCTATCTTTTCCTCGGTTTGGGCCTTTGTTATTCTGACTGCTTTCCCCACTTCCTTCTGCTTTAACTGGTACAATTCTCTGTTTTGCCTCTTCTGTGTTTCCTTATACTTCCTGAATCCTATCTTTTTCTCCTTTACCTTCCCCGCCACCTCTTTTGAGAACCATAATGTTTTTTTTCTTTTGTTTTGATTTGTTCATTTGCTTCACACAAAGGCTTGTTGCCTCTGTCATGGCAGTTTTGATGTTTCCCCATTGTTTCTCCACCCCTCCTTCTTGCCTGTTTGCTAGTGCTTTTCTGAGGCACTCTACCATTTTGACAAAGTCAGCCCTCCTGTAGTCCAGTACCCTCACTTTTGTATGGCTTGACTCTGCAGTTGTGTTTATCAAGAACCACACTGTTTGGTGGTCACTTGTTCCCATATGACTACCCACATCTAGATCTGAGATTCTCTCCATCCCTGTTTGAGGGTGTGAGGTCTAAGATTGCTCCCTCCTGAGTGGGTTCCAACACCAGCTGTCTGAGGCATGCACCCTGTTGGGCATCGAGAATGACCCTGCTCTTGGATGTGGCTGCAGCAAAGGTGCTGCAGTTAACATCTGGCATATTCAGGTCCCCTATCAACAATATCTCCCCTTTTTATGCCATCCTAAGGATGCCTTCTATCATTTCCTTGTCCATTTCCTCCCCCTGAGATGGAGGGTCTTTATACAATCCCTATGTGGATTGTGGTGCCATTTCTGGTCTCCAGGGTGACCCACAGTGCCTCCTCTCCTCCCTGTTTACCCTTTAGTTCTGTTGCTTTGATCCCTTCCCTTATATAGAGAGCTACACCTCCTCCTCTTCTACCCTCCCTGTCCCTCCTGTTGATTGTGTACCGTGGTATGTTGACATCCCAGTCATGGTTTTCTGTGTACCATGTTTCTGTGACTGCCACGATATCCAGGCATCCCTCTTCCATCAAGGCCACCAGTTCAGTTGTTACCTAGACTATGGGCATTGGTACTCATTACCCTCCATTTTTTGATGGCCTTACTCATTTTTGTCCCATCCATGTCCTTACTGCCTTTTTCTCCATTTACTCTTGCCTTTCTCCCTATTGACTTCTCTATCTTGGTGTTTACCTCACAAAATACCTTGATTTTTTTGGGGGGGGGCTAGGATTTCCCTGCTCCTTTTCAGTGCCTCCCCCTTGGCTTTTTTAAATGCTTGCCAATGAAGCATTTTAACCTATCAACTAGGATCCTGGTTCCCCTCCTGGACAGACGCAGACCATCACACCAGTATAGGCCTTTATCCCTCCAGGTGCCCCCCCCAGTCCCCAATGAAGCCCAAACCCTGAGCTCTGCACCAGTTTTTTAACCATTGATTGGATCCCATGGTGTGGAGCACCATAGCCTCACCCATGTCATAGACTGGCAACACCTCTGAGAAGGTTACCGTGTGTGCTACTTGTCTAAGGTCCCTCCCCAACTCCACAAACTCCTCCTGCACTGCTCTGATCCCTTTCCCAGCCAGGTCATTTGTCCCTAGGTGGACAATGACATCTAGCACCCTCCCCCATGCAGTTGTCCCCATGATCCTGAGGATTTGCTCCCTGTCCTTCCATGCCATGGCACCAGGAAGGCACCTTACCTCCCTCTCCCCTCCCCCATTTCTTCACTCCTAATAATGGAGTCTCTCACCAGGAGTTATTTCCTTTCCCTGTGGGGTCCTATGCCACCCTCCTGTGGGTCTCCTTTGTGGAGTTTCCCAGTATCCTCCTTGGTCTGCACTGTGGGTGCCTCCATAGAGAAACCACACTCTTCCAGAATGGCGTACGAAGTGTGGAGATGTACAACTGGAGGGATGCACCTCCATTCCATCACCATCACCCTCCCTGAGCCCACTATGGTCCAACCACTCCTCTTTCTTGGCAAACTCTGAGGCAGCAGCGGTGACCCTGGTGGTCCTTGGTGGGAGAGGAAGTCCCCTGAATCCTGGCCAATTCATCCTGGAGATGAGCAAGCTCTTCCCTCAGCCCAGAAAGGTGCCTGCAGATGGGACAACACTGTATCCTCCAGAACGTCTCATAGAAGGCTGCCACTCCACAGCCACTGCATTGAACCACTCCCATCATGTCTTATTTGTGGCCCCTTAACTGTTGTTTTGTATGCCTATTCTTTCCTCTCTGTTTATTTTTATTTTTTTTATTTTTTCTCCCTATTTCCTACTGCCTCCGTGCCCTTACACTTCCTGCTCTTCCTGTTCTGGGACAGGAATTTCCTGTATTCCTCAGTAGTCTCCTTTTTACTTGCTGAGAGTCAGACCTCCAGCAGCTAGGAGGGGATGGAGAGCTACTCTTTTCCATCTAGGTTGGTGAGATTTTTGTGCCTTTTCATGGGAAGTACTGCCACTGACCTGTAAAGAATCATAATGAGTGGTACACCAGGTGTCGATCTGGTTTCCCTAGATGTGTCTGCCAGCAAGGACATGTGAATGACTTGTTCTCAGCCATGCACCACCATCTCAAGGCAAAGTCCACTAAAAGGGTATATGAGTTACCCAGACAAGAGAACGAGGTGTTCACCAATGACTACAGCCCTACTCTTCTTCTGATGTGGCAGGCAAACATTGATGTGCAGTTTGTGGCTGATAACTCTCTGTCTCTTGTTCAGTACACCACATTGTACATCACAAAACATGAGCAGATCAGTTTGCTTGAGCTTTGGGAAGATATTGCAACTTCCAGCCGATCATTGAGCTCACAGCTCTGGTCACTGGGATTAAAGAAACTGTCTCACAGGGAGTGCAGAGCATATGAGGCCAGTGATCATTTGATTGCAACACATTTGTACAGCAAGTCTGATGCTGTATGATTTCTCAGTGGTACCTACAAAGATAAATGAAGGTGTGTTTTGAAGTCTCATGATGAGATTGAAGAACTGGCTGCACATCATGCTTCATCCAAGAACATTTTGAAGAACAACCTGATTAACACGTACTACCCACACTGGGCAAGTATGATGGATAACATCTGCCTGTACCATGCTGTGAAGTGGTACGACTACAAGACTGACATAGCACCTGATGAAACATGAGAGATTTACAAGGTCAGAGGTTTTGATGGGTGCCTTACTAAAAGGAACAAACCCTGGCTGACTGACCACTGTAAACTGAGTCTCTCTACAACTGACAGTAAGGAACATTACTTCTTTGCTCTAATGTTCCTTTTTAAGCTATGGAGGGATGATACCACTCTTAAAGGAGACTGTGAAACATGTGAAGATCAGTTCTACCTTTCATATGAGGCCTTCAAGACTGAATAGTCCAAAACATACATTTGTATACTGGAATTAGAGAAGGGGCACATGGATCAAGCTAAGAAACAGCTTGAGGAAGATACCCCAGGGAATTCTCAGGAGAACATAGATCCCGAGGGAGAGGGCACTCTTAGAGCTCCTCTCCTAATGAATGATCCTGTGGTTCTGATGAATAAAGTCGAGAGTGCCATAGAACATGGTCCTCATGTGACAAAGGATCCTACTCTACTGGTAGACCAGCTAAATATACAGCAGTTTGCTGCTTATGATGCTGTCACAGAAGCAGTGAGATGTGGCATACTTCATGAGAAGAAACAATGTACATGTGGAAACTATGAACCATTGCTAATGTTTGTTAGTGGTTCCGCTGGCACAGGCAACAGTTTTGTTATTGAAGTAATCACAGCAGAGATAAGGAAACATACAGGAGAAGTGATGTCTGTAGCTGTAACTGCTCCTACAGGCTTGGCTGCATGCAACATTGGAAGTGTGACTCTACACCGGTTGTTTATGCTCCCTGTAGAACATGGGAAAACAGGAGAGTACTGAAAACTTTCCTGTGAGGTAGCATCTGAGCTGCGACCAATGTTTGCCAAGATGAAACTGCTGATCATTGATGAGATCAGCATGGTCTCGAATGTCATGCTTGCATGTATCCATCTACGTCTCTAGGAGATACTTGGAACTGACCATGGTGAACCATTTGGGGGAAGAGTGTTGTAGTGTTTGGGGACCTTCTGCAACATGCACCTATGAATGGAAAGCATGTGTTTACAGCACTGACTGTAAAGCAAGCTAAGAGTACAATAGGTTGCATTGGAGGAATCAATCTTTGGGAATTGTTCCTTTACATTAAGCTGTATGAAAGCATGCAGCAGAATCATGATCTTGTCTACAAGGTACTGTTAGATCAGGCTCACATTTGCTCTTTGTCACAACACAATGTTTCTCTGTTGAACACATGCCATATCAGTAATGAGTGCACTTCTCTAACTGCAGCATGTGATGTCTCCAGTAATGTGTACTCAGACTCGGATTGTGTGCCTCATGCCTTGACTCAAGCAGTGTGCTAAATTTAACAGCATCATGTTGCAAAGACAGGGTCAGGAAATCATTACTCCGTTGATGGTGCGGCCTTGAGTCAGAATCTGGTAGCAAAGCTGACTGAACGACTGTCTGAGCTAAAGTCAGATGTGTCTCAAACAGCTTGATTAGAAGCAGTTCTAACTGTGTGCATTAATGCACACATCATGCTATGTCACAACCTGTATGTAGAGCGTGGTATGGTGAATGCTGCAATGGGACACGTAATTGACTTCCAGTACAATGTACAGAAGACATTCATAGAGGCACTAGTTGTCAAGTTTGACAACATTGAACAGTCATTACCTATTTTCAGGACTATTGTTAAGTTTCAGATTGTGAAAGACATATATGTGATTAGGAATCAGTTTCCTATGTGTGTTGCATATGCTGTATCCATACACAAGTCACAAGGCTTAAGTTTGGACTCAGCAATGATCAACATAGGCACTGGCATCTTTAAAGATGGCATGAGCTATGTTGCACTTTCATGGACTCTGTCTGTCTTGTATATCATCTGCATAGCATCACATAAAATCTGTGAAGACAACGCATCATAGAGTACAAAAGACAGCATACTCTGTACCAGCCAACATTGCCTCTTATGCCACTACCCATGCATGTAGCACAATGCAATGCTACAGTCACAGTTTCTGGCATGAAAAAGAGGTACCAGACAGATAGAATAGCACTGAATTCAGACAGAACAAAGAACGAATCCACAGCACAAAAACAGACAAGCTATTCTCGATGAAAGAAGACGCTTGGTATGACTGTTGTCCCAGCATTTGACAACAGCCCTGGAGTAAACTGCTATGCAAACTCAGCAATGCAAGTGTTTCTCTACATGCCTCACTTTGTTGCCACTAT
Organism: Neoceratodus forsteri; assembly: GCA_016271365.2. Classification (NCBI taxonomy): domain Eukaryota; kingdom Metazoa; phylum Chordata; order Ceratodontiformes; family Ceratodontidae; genus Neoceratodus; species Neoceratodus forsteri. The sequence continues at coordinate 1,076,773,357 of CM028129.1, read as the reverse complement.
CAAATCTTCACATGACACAGCTCTGTCTAAGTCATTAAAGAAGGTAGTCAATGATAGCGATAAGCATGACAATAGCATACAGACTCTGACACCCTTACGACTTGTGTTAGGTGGATATGATGGCCACCAAACATTTGCCAATAACATCCAGCAAGATGTGACTGAGTTTATGATGGCTATCATTAACAGCTTGGAATTAGATCACATTTCAATGCTACAGTACTTTACTGTCACCTATGTGACAAAGTACACTTGCCTGTCTTGTCGACATTCACACAAAGAAGTAACAGAATACATGCTGTGGATTTCATTGTATGTTCCACAGGCACGTTCTGTGATGTTCAGGCAACTGCTCAGGAATGCAGAGTGTTGCTGGAGGTGTACCCAGTGTGGAGGAGAGTGTCTTTAGTCCAAATGACTCTTCTCAGTATCTTCTTCTAGTCTTGCAGAGATTTGATGCAAATGGACTACGGGTTGATGTACCAATCATTGATTTTGTAGCTGGAAGAGTACAATTCATGGAAGCATGCTTTGATACTCAGTCTGTGATCTTTCACCATGGAGCATCTGTGCATTCAGAACATTATGTGACATGGCTGAGGTACAGCAATGGCTGGATCGAATGCAATGACTACATGTGCACTTTTAAACAGCGATTACCTCAGAACCTAAAAGGTGCTTATGTCCTGGTTCTCAAAAATTACAATGACCATCACCAGTCAGAAGAGTAGTGGATGGAAATGTGGTTTCATTTGGTTTGACACACTCTAGTAGTCATAACAGTGTGCTGTGCAACCTTCTCTGTACATATGCAGTTCTTTTCTTATCAGTTTATGAATAGTAGCAGAAACAGATTAGGCACATGCAGATACTTATGATGCCAACAGCTATTATAGGTGTTGCTGTGATTTTTGCTAAAATACAGCCTAAGTGGGCCTCAATCTGTGTGGGCTGTGTGCATAGTCACATGACATACAGCACTTACTTTGGCTGTGGAGCAATCATATAAACCGTATATTGACATTTCATGCCTATGCAGTTTTGTTGTACTAATGTGTTCATTTCTACATTGCTGCACTATGTGAAATAGAATGTGGTCTGACTGCTGTCACACTATTGTTTGTCAATGCACTGTACATTAAATACATTGAGAAACATAACTATGTTTGCTGATTAGCAATGTTTCTTGGTCATTGTGTACACTATGTACATGCTTCACATCTGTCTGGTGATGCATGAGGGCAGATTGTGCTAGAATGCTGCCACTGCAGCCTTACATGTGTTTGCGCACATATTGTTGTGCAATACTTTTTCAACTACAGTAAGGACATACCTGATATTTTATATATACAGGTTGTCTCTCACTAACACCTGTCTAGTGTCCACTTGAGGTGGCATTTTTGCTGTCAACTTTACTTAGTTGTGAGAATAGCACATTGCTATGAAGTTCTATTATATAGAAGATTTGTAATAAAGAGTTACTGTTAATATTGTATATTGTATACAACCCCCGGGTCATGCCTGAAAATAGGCAGGATTTGTCTAGTGCACTTACCTGGTCAACAAAAACTAAATAAATAAATAATAAATAAATAAATATATGTGTAAAAATGTTACAACATTTGCTAGAACTATGTATGCCTCAGTAAACTCTCTGTACTAAGTGTAAAACTTGTAATATTTAACATTATTTAATTGTGACAGTTATATAGTACTTGTGCAACAGTGTTTTTTTGTGCTATACGTAGTTTTAACATTAGAGTTTAAGTTTCACACCTACAGTGATTAAATAAGATGTTTTTTGATGAATTCTACAAGGATGAATATGTAGTTTTTTACTGATCATTTACTAGTTTTAGAAACATGTTTAAATGTTATGGTTAAGAATTGATATTTTCTTATAAATAAATCTTAGGAAACATTTTAAATTATCATATTGCTACTTGCAAATATTTAACTGAATAATAATACTATTTGTTTTGTCACTGCATTCATTTATTTACAAGGTTTGTTATATACAATAAGATATTACTTATTTGTTGTTTCTTCAAGAGCATTATAAATCACATACTCTGCTCAATCTCAGTTCAAGGTACGCTCCTGATTTTTTTTGGATCGCCTTTATTAAGGGGTCAGGTGAAGAATTTTTCCAGATGCACTTAACATTAACATATTACAACATAATCATGCACTATAGCAGCAATCTTGCGATATGATGCTGTTGTGTATGTAGCTTGTTATTGTTTAACCCATTTGGTTTTTGCCCACCCCAGGAACATTGACTTACTCAGTCTCATATCATTTTTTAAAACTTTATATATGCTTCTGTGATGAATTACACAGTGATGTTATGAAACTGAGTGAGCTGTGCAATTTGGCCTTGTTTAAAACAGAATTGGCATTTAATAGTTAATATTGCAGTGTCAGTGGCTCAGTAGGTAGCACGCTGTCCTCTAAGGCCAGAAGATCAGAGGGCTGTGGTTCAGTTCCCACATCTGGCACTTGGGTTAATATCCCAGTACTGACACTGTAGTGCAGCGTGAGAGGGGTGCTGCACTTCTGAGGTGCCATCTTTCGGATGAGACTTTAAACTGAGGTCCCATCTGCCTGGATTGGTGGTAGTTCAGGTGAATGTTAAAGATCCCATGGCACTTATCAAAAAGAGTAGGGGAATTTTATTGAAAATTGGATTTCATTACAATACAAATATATTGTATATACATTCTAAACAAAGTTATTAACCAATTGTAACAAACAGAAAAAAAAGATTCAGTAGAAAATAAAACATTATACATATTGCTCTGCATTTGTCAATGTCCTGCATACTATAATCTACCAATATTCTACAAAATAATAACCTAATCACTGATTCCCCATTCATTGCAATTGACCCAAAAAAGCATAGCTCTTTCAGGGGTATATCTCATCATATCAAATTTCATGGTTTTATTCAATGATATCCCAATATTCTGAAAAAGTTCCAGATGAGATACTTCTCTCTGCTGCAGAACCCACATGCACCTAGCCTGCTAAATAAAATATTTTATTGTTGCAAATATTATGTACATAGTGTCTTTGTGGTATTTCCCAAATAGCCCTCCTACAGGACCATACATTACAGTCTTATAATTCAAATTTCTGAACAAAGACTCCTTCCATGTTCTAGCCAAATATGTCCAAAATGGTTTTATATATGAACATTCTAAAAACAAGTGTTGCTGGGTTTCCACAATTTACCCACATGCCACTCTGGGGCAATATCTCTCTTCAAGCTGTTTATGCTTGTTATTATCCCTTACTCCTAATCTCCCAAAATTGCCTAACCAAACACAATCCCACACAAAATGGAGAAGTCTAGGGTTCACCAATTGTTGGAGTACTGTTTTTTTCTGTGTGTCAGGGCACTCCAGGAACACTATTTCAGCCCTACATTCTGCATCTATAATCAAACCATAATTTTTTTTCCTATCTAATATTACTATCTGTTCTATACTAAGGTTCCATTTCACCAGCATTTTTATACATTCCACTCTATATTGAAGAGTGTATGCCAATCTGTTTAACCCTATGGAGTTCTTATTTTCCATACCCTTTTGCATGGCTCTAGCCATGTATTTAACATTAGCTTCCATGGTGGATCCCCAGGTCTCATGGCTTGGCTAATATTACTAGATAGAAAAGTACTAAAAAAGAATGTGATTGGGTTGATCATTGCCACCCCACCTTCGCAAACAGGACAATATGTAAATTCCCTCTTAACAGGATTCAATCAAGATCCCCAGAATGCCTGAAAAAATATGCTGTAAATGACTGTAAACATACTTATTGGAGGACGGTATATATAACTTAAGTAGAGAAATATGGAGACCAGTAGTGTTTTAATTAAAACCACTATTTTTTTCTTTGATAGTTGTTGTCCCTTCCAGCTATTGACTAATCATGTTGCCTTCTCCACTTTTCCCTTCCAGTTTAACATAGCCATGTCCCCTGGACCAAACTCTATACCTAATATAGAGATGGGCTGATCAGTTACTTCAATACCACCTATATGTCCTAACTGTGGTACCTGGGTATCACCTATTGTAACCCCCTTACTCTTTCCCACATTAATTTTAGAACCTGAAAATTTGCAATACTACTGAAATATATTACTTAGAGCCTCTGCAGAACTAGAAGAAGATATTGCTGTAACTAAATCATCTGTGTATGTTAGCACCTTGACCGGGGGACAATCTGGGTTAGTTACTACTCCTGTGATCCTTTGTTCTTTTAATAACATTCTAATAAAAATATGTATGACAAAGGTGTAAAGTAGGGGGCTCAAAGGGCAACCCTGTCTAATGCCTCATTCAACCTTTATCCTCTTCCCCGCCAACCATTTATACTAGGAATGATCGTGGCACCTTCATACATTTGTTTTATCCAGTTTACAAAAACCTCTGGAATCCCAAATGCCCTGAGAGTTTTAAACAAGAACTTGTGAGAAACCCTGTCAAAAGCTTTCTCTTGGTCGATACTTAAGATGAAGCCCTGTGCTTGCCCTGCCTGCCCTCGAAAGAGTAATTCCCTCAGAACCATAAGATTGTCCTGTTGTTTCCTGCCTGGTATTGAACAAGACTGAAAAGGACAAATTAGTTTTGGAGCTACTTTCAGTAATCTGGTCTGCAGGATTTTACTTAAGATTTTCAAATCTGTATTTAACAGACGTAATGGATGCCAGTTACCTATTATCTGTCTTTGATCTTTCTTGTGGAGCAGTACAAGAGCTGCTTCCTGCATAGAAGGGGCATAATTTGATGATGTTAAAATATAATTAAACATAATCACCAAAGCAGGGGCTAATTCTATACGAAAGGTTTTATAAAATCCTGACCCTAATCCATCCATACCTGGAGCAGAATGTGAAGCTAGCTGTGAAATAGCTGATGTCGCTTACTTTACAGATACATCTTTAATCAAATCTTGGACCTCTATTTCAGATATCTGTGTTAACCCCAATGATTTTAATAAATTAGAGGGATCATGATCCAGAGTGGTGGTACCAAATAGACCTGCCACATATTCTTCTACCACATTCAAAATCTCCTGTGGAGAATTTTCTGTCTTGTTGGTGTGCTTAGTTCAGCAACAAATCTGTTTTCAACCCTCTTATTACACTCTTTGAAAGGGTTTAATGATGTTTGCCTTACCTGAGTCCCAAATCTCAATTCCTGGTTTAGGGACTTGGCCCTATTATATTGGATGTCAGACATTTTTCCCTTAGTGTTTTTAATGATTGCACTATAATCCTGTTTAAACAATTCAGCCTGGGAAATAAGATGCTGTAAATATTGTCTTAATTGCAGGTATTGCATATATTCCTTATTGGCTATATACGTAGCTCTATTTAGAAAAAGTGTCTGCCAGTTCTTTTTAGAGTCCCTCCATCATTCTGTAATGTTCTCATACATTTCCGCTACTGAGAGCCTGGCTAACCAGTCCTGATTCCACATCCTTTTCATTTTTGGATCTTCTAAAAGTGTTTCATTTAAACACCATTAATTTTTCTTACATCGTGGGGTTCTCTCACATGATACCTGAATCTGAACTGCCATATGATCAGAAAATTCATTAGAGATTGTGGAAGCAGAAAGAATGTTTAACTCTTGAGATGCAAAGGTAAAATCTATCTGAGTCCTTAAGGTACCCCTAAAATATGTAAACCCCCCATTTAGATGTTTCCTTCTATAGGTATCCACCAAACCTGCTGTTCTAACTATCTGTAGTAATGCTGAAGTGTCACAAAACAACTTTGAGGTTTGAAGGCCTCTATCAGTTGTAGAGTTCACAGTTAAAATCTCCTGACCAGATTACAAGTCTGGATGTATGTAGATAAGGCTGAATCTCTTTAAACAAGGCTGATCTCTGTGCTTTTGTTTGGGGAGCGTACACTGTTATTATATGAAACCTTTATGACATGTAGGAGATATCTAACATCAAAGCCCTTTCTGGATGTATGTCAACTAATCTGGATACTTTTAGGAGGGGGTTAGCTAGTAAAATGCCTACCCCATCACAGGGTTCGGTCCCTGAGGACCAAAAGGAGACCCCTGTCAACCAGGCTCTGGAAGCAGACTGTAATTCAGCATGGGTTTTAAGATGAGTGTCCTGAATACAATGATGTCACTGTGTAAACTGTCCAGAGTAAGCAGGGCCCCAGCCCTCTTTCTATTGTTTTTAATACTATTGATGTTTAGAGCAATGATTTTTAATGACCCCATAATATAAAAAAGCAAAATGTCAGTATACTTGCTTCATGATGTTTTGGATGACCTTCACTGTTTTGTTCATTTTGCTATTGACTCTCCCCCTCCTCCTTTAGAATCTGTAATGGATGTTACTGAAGAACCATCTGTCCCCTCCCCTTCAGGTTCATCATCAGTTCCCTCTGAATTTAATAAAGCATGTTTGTTTACAGTCTGTACTGAGGCAGTTTCCTTCATTTTAACTTTCCTGTTCCCCTGTGACTCAGCTTTCCCTTGTCTATTTCTTTTTTTATGAGATACCATTCTAAAAGGTGGATCCTTCTCTCCTGGGGTTGGGGGTGGGGGCATGTCCAGCTCTGTTTCACCTGTCTCCCCATTCATACCCTGGGCTTCTTCACCTGTTTCCATTCCCATTACTTCCTCTGTGGCCTGTATTCCCTCCAAATCCTGCCCCAGAGGGTCCCTTGGTGCAGGAGGGTCTGTAGGAACATTCTGTTCTAGGGAGCTTGAATGCCCTGGTGATGTAGCCACTACAATGCTTGCAGAGGCTGCCTTTTTTGCATATTGTTGCTGGGCCATGTTGATTAGTGCCTCATGTGAAGAACAATCCTCCCTATTATGGGATGCCTGGGACACCTACCATATGCATGACCTGTCCTCTCGAAAAGGTTGCAATGAAACAAGTTTAGGCAATTAGCAAAACTGTGTTCAAACTCTAAACAGTGGTTACATCTCGTGGAGTCGCAGGCAGAACTTAAATGGGCCCTTGACCCACACTTGAAACATGACCTGGGTTGGCCACTATAAAATATTGATCCCCTGTCTTTCCTTAAAAAAAGGAAGTGGGGAGATCAGCAGGGCCTGTATTTGTGGAAATTAGCTTAACTCTCACCCTCCAAATCCCGTCCCACATTTGCTCACTGTCCAAATTTGGGGTAGGTTTATTTAAGATTTCACACCTTTGTTTCAGCCAAAAGAGGATGCCCTCAATGTTTACCCCTTCATTCCTAAAAAAAACCTGTAATTAATTTGACTAGGGGCTTCGTTAAAGGGACCAGCAAAACAGGAATCCATAAAGGAGTATTTTTTAACACCTGGTACTGGGCCCAGAAGTGGTCTAGACTTGACACATTTTTAAAGCTAATGTCATAGTTCCCATTTCCCAACCCTATTAGGGCAAAAATCTCAGATGAAAAAAATGTCATAGAATTCTTTAAAAGTTGCTTTGCTATATGTATCCTATCGGGGGGTTCTCTAAGCCTCCCTTGTACACTAACCTAACAGCATTCTGTCTGGGAGCAGGCTCCTCTTTGTTTAAAAACAAATCAGATAGTTTAAATATAGGCTCCAATGTTGGACTATCTTCAGACCCATGTATGACCTCCTCACTGGGTCCCATCCATAATGGAATATCTGCCCCATTCACACTCACATCTTCAGAAATATCTCTGTTTGCCATAGATTCCGCTTCATTTATATTTCCCCTAACACATGCATCAATATTACTGGTACCAGATACAATAGAAAAAGTGTTACCCCGGGGTTTGTTGGAGCTCATGTCTTGTTCATTGATGGTGGCCACTTTTGTAGGTATACGCTCTATCATCTCCTGACATGAAGGGTCCTCAGAATCAGGAACCCAAGCTCCCTGCTGTCCCTGTTTCCAACCAGCATTCTCTAATACTTGTGCAATTGAATGCTGTACTGAACCTTCATCGCAAAAGTCAGGAGCTCTGGAGCCCCAGTCTCTCTCTCTCTCCTTCTGCCTGTCCCTGAAGGAGTAAGTTTTCTCCGTTGTTTCAGTTCATAGTAAGTCCTGTAAATGCAACTGTTTCCCAACTCCAAGTCTCATTTTGATGTTTTTAGTGAGACAAATACTTTCTGTTTCCTTTTCCTTCGGCTCTCGGCACATGGGTTCTATGCAATTTAAACTGCCAGCCATTTGTTTAGCATTGCTTTGAACTGCCTTGCTTTTGACAGAAGCAGCGGCCCTGTCTTTTTAGCCTGACTGTGAGTCAGAAGCTGGATGATGCATTTCTGTGTTATTCGCTACAGAGGATTTATCAGGTACTTGTGCCAGCGTTTCAAGCTCTTTCTCTAGCTCTGCAGCTCTTTGTAAGATCTTTTCCTTTTCTAACTGAAGCATTTTAATGTTTTCTTTCAATTCAATATCCAGTACCTGCACATTCTCTGCTGTTTGACCATCTTTATTTTGCATCAGCTCTCCGTTGCTTTTCTCCACTATTTCCCCCACACAGGTAGGATCGGGTGCATCATCCTCCTCACTGAATTCTATAGTCAGGTCTTCCAAATCCATAACTGTTTCTACAGAGTTTCTGTCTTTTTCAGCCTCTGTAGGAAGAGAGACAGGGGAGGAGGACATCTCCCCTGCCACATCAGCACTTCCTCCTCTTCCTGTGTCCGACTCTGAAATGAGTCCCTCCATCCCACCTACAGGAAGTGACAGCCCCCCTGCAGGCAGAGTAGGGGAATTTCCCAGGTGTCCTGGCCAAATTTCCCTCATTCACTAAAAATACCACCAACAGCTTAATCTGGTTGCCATTCATCTGTATCTGCTTCCCCAGGTCATGCCTGAAAATAGGCATGATTTGACTAGTGCACTTACCTGGTCAACAAAAACTAAATAAATAAAATTGTTTTAAACTTATTTACTGTGTCTGTTGTGCTTCTTGTTTTCTGTATATGATTCATATATTGTTCAGGTTTCCAATGAGGCAGAAATGAATTTAATGAAATGGCGCTACACATACATGTGTAGGAGATATGGCTTTATATGTTTATTTATTTATTTATTTATTTATTTATTTATTGAGATCTTGGATATTACCTTTGAGTACAAGCTCCTTCAATAGGTTCCGCGTCTAGACAAAAAAGCTATAAGCAACCTAAAACATAAGTAAATTACAACACAAATGTGCTTGAATGACAAAGTAGAGCAAGCACAGCATGTACAAGGTCATTGGCTAATCACAGTAGCCAGAGTCTGTTAAGTTACAGTAGGTAGGCATTTTTACAAAGGCTGTGTTAGTAGCCAGAGTCAAGGACACTAAACTAGGTATTGTTACAAGAATACAGAAGGAGGAGAGGAGAGGAGAGGAGCGAGGAGAAGAGAAGAGAAGAGAAGAGAAGAGAAGAGAAGAGAAGAGAAGAGAAGAGAAGAAGAGAGGCAGTACCTTGGGAGAGATGACATCTGAAAGTACAGGGGAAGGAGTGAGGGAGAGAAAAGAAACAGGACCAGGGGTGGAAGCTGGGGTGGAGTATAGGTTATAGGACAACTGGAGGGAAGGGGAGGGTGAGGGTGAGCAGAGAAATGGATGTGGGTAGGTGGGAGTGGAAAAGGGTGGGTAAGAGGGTGGTGGGGTGGATGGAGTATGAAGGGAACTGAGAGCAGAGGTGAGATAATAAGAGGCTGGGGCACAAAAATAGAAGGCACTACAGCAGCGGATTAGCGCAAGGTCAGGGGAAGTCTGGAGAACATGCATAAAACGTTATTGGAAGCAGGTACAGCTGGCATTCTCTATTAGCTGCTGTCTCAGCAGTCTTTTGAAGGGACCAATCAAGCTTAGCGAGGAGATGTCAGGCTATAGAGAGTTTAGCTAACCAAGGGGCATGGAAAGTGAAGGACCTTTGACCCAAGGAGGTGCGACAGTGGGGAATTTTAAATAGGTGACAGTCTGAGCTTCCAATGTTGTGAAGGTTAGTATTGGGAAGAGAAGATTCTGAACCCCTGTGGGAACCAGACTGAGACTAGTAAGCAGGATTGGTAGAGAAGTCTATCATATGTAAAACAAAGGTTTGGACACTAGTTACCAGTAGTGTATGGTACATTGTTTTTGGGTGTCCTAGAGTGCAAGGTGCAAAGGGCCCATGCTCACACTTTAAAAATGAATGCTTTAAAAGCTGTGTATGTATTTACTTTATTACTATGTCTCAAAAAGGAAGGAAATTCTTTGCAAAAAACTCTGTTAATGCAGCAGTTAGGGTTGCTTCCAGAGCAACAAAAGCAAGGAAATTTGACGTTAGAGTTTTCAACCCTAACTCTGAATTACCCCCACACACACACACACACACAACACACATGCAAGCTGGAGACAGTACAAGGCAACACAACCAATCAGAAATGGACACCATAAGGTAACTGAAAGAACACACAACTCTGTAAACACCACAAGAAGCATCCATCATCATGTTTCAGCAACTGTATCACTTCTGCTGCCATCCCAGTGTCTTAGGGGGGTGCATCCACATGCTGTGCAAACATGCGGTGAGGTGTTAAGAAGGCTATGTAGAATATTTCACATGAATGTTGTTTAGTACAGGATGGTTATGACAATTTTGTACTATTTTGCTGCACCTGCTCATAACTTAATAAATTGAATTATAGGGGCCACACTCTACAGTATTTACACAGATAGATACACATGCCCATCTGTGGAGGGATAGGAATGAGGGTTTAAAACAGCCTACAGTGTGACTGTGACATATACACACTGTTCTTCTATGTGGATGGAGGTAAGTAAGTGCAGGATGTGAAGTATCATGTGGTTCTGCTGTTAGGTATGTACATTCTTCTACTATCTACATGTAGTGATGTGACTGAACAGTGAATAACCCCACACTCCAAACCTCATCTATGCAGACTGTTGTAGTATCTAGATGGAGGAATGGTGTTCCCAACATTACATATCAACACTGTTCTATTATGCCAATGTGGGTCTGGGAGTGCACAGTCTTTTGGACCATGCACTATCATCCACACATTGACAAAGTATGTCAGAATCCATAGAACACACTATTCATATGTCACTGTGGGACCCTACCCTCCCAGTCCTACATCAAGATAGTGCAGCACTTCCCATATGTCACATTGTCCATATGTCACAGTTAAAATACAGTGTCTTTTGGACCGTGCAGTACCATACCTCTTTTGAAATAGTACAACACAATCCATGTGTCACACTACCCATATGTTGCACTGTTCTCATTGTGACATATAGGTAGTGTAACTTATGTACTGTATTGTAGTATGTCAATGGAGGAATGGGAATGCAGGATACAAAGCACCCTGTACTCTTACTATGACAAAAGGATAGTGTGACATATAGATTGTGTTGTACTTATATCTTAATAGAGGGATGGGAGTGTAGTATCTGAACAACCATGAGGTCACCCTGTGTCATATAGATAGAGTGACACAAAGATAGTGTTGTACTATGCTGATGCAGGGATGGGAGGACAAGGTACATAGGACCATGCAGTCCCACTATGTACAGTGTTGTTCTATATCAAATGATGGATGGAAGAACAGGGTCCAACTCACCATGTGATCCTACCATGACTTATGAATACTCTTGTACTATCTGCATGGAGGTATACAGTTCATGCAGTGGCAATCTTACATGGTTGCACAGCATGAGGGTGTACCCCTCCCAAGACACTGGGATGGCAGCAGAAGTGATACAGTTGGTGAAATATGATGATGGATGCCTCTTGCGGTATGTTTACAGAGTTCTATATTCTTTCTGTTACCTTATGGTGTCTGTTTCTGATTGGTTGTGTTGCTTTGTACCACTTCCTGCTTGTATGTGTGTTGTGTGTGTATGGGGGGATTCAGAGTTAGAGTTGCAAACCCTAACCTTGAATTTCCTCACTTTTGTCACTGTGGAAGCAACCCTAACTGTTGCATTAACCAAATTTTTTGCAAAACATATCTATCTATCTATCTATCTATCTATCTATCTCTATATCTATATCTATATTTATATCTATATCTATATATAAAATGGGGCTCAGGCACTCCTCTATATTTAGGGTTATGAAGGCACTTCTATGTTAAACTTGAAATTTTGCCTGTTAATAACTTTGGACCTGTTCAACGGATTTGCATAATAATTGGTATGCGTGGTGGGGCATGGTAGATATCTTGATTTGCCAAGTTGTGTTTCAGTCAGACGTATGGTTTTTGCACTCCAAAATGCTGAAAAATGCACTTTTTCACCAGTTCTGTGGGCAGTTTTTTTTATTTTGTCTGTGGTGCTGCATGGCCATTGTGTGGTCTGCCAGTCTGAAACTTGGTAGAAAGAGCTTGGGTCAAGAAACATGCCACTTTTTGTTTGGTGAAAAAATATTAACCCATTCAAACATTATTAAACCTTTTAGATACCATTATAAGTCTATGAGAAAATTTATATGGTTATTTTGCGAAAGAAGAATGGGGTTTTGGATATCATGATCAAAGAATTTGCAGGCTCACTATCAAAGACTCTTTGATCATGAGAAATTTATTGATCGCGATGGCCGCCATCTTGTTTTCAGTTTTGGGTTGGAAAAAAAGAAAATATTTCACTCCATGGGTGACTTGTGAAATAACTGAGGCATGGGTTTAGATCAGAGGGCTTCCCTTTATCGACCCATGCATCTGGTTTATTTTAGTTTTGTCAAAAAATAGCCTTCTACATTTTTGCAATCTTCCCCTGTGGCTCACTAACGATCTTTGGCTGCGAGCCTGCAAAATCTTAGGCTGCGGTCATGGGCAATTATTTTGCAGCCTCGTGGTCAAAGATTGTTAGTGAGCAGGGACCCAGCCAAAGATAAAGGGGACAGGAACATTTATGTTAAAAAAACTCATACTTGTTTTTTAATTCACTAGACATGTAGAAAAAAATCTGTGTCCCCATTGCCATTACTATCCCACAAACTACATTTTCCTTTTATTTTTTTTGCCCTTTGAATCATTGAGCCATAAAAGACTCAATTTAGAAATGCCATAATTTTTACTGTCCTTAGAGAAAGAGAGTGAGAGAGAGAGAGAGAGAGAGCACACAAGAGATAGCCCTCCCCCTCCCCAACAAGCCATTAGCCAGGTTCATACAGAAATGCCCTTTTTTATTAAAAAAAAAAAGAAAATCTGGCAGACATCTGTGTTTTGCCTTTGACAATGTGTGTATTTTAAATGAATAGTGCTAGCAACTTATTAATCAATCAATCAATCAATCAATCAATCAAATCTTTATTTATCCAGGTGAACATCGTTGAGCACAGCTCATTTGCAAGATGAACCTGGTAAGGTCAAGGTTCAGTTTACATAGATACATAAAACATATTCAATATACACACACTCTAGGATACTACATAGAATATTCAGTATACACACAGTCTAAGGATACATTCTAATCAGACTATACATTAAATTCAGGTGTAGTGGTAATAAGGGGTGAGGGGAAGGGGAGCGGGAAGTGGTGTGCCTGGCTGGTGGGGGAGGAGGAAGATGGTGGGGGCCTATGCTGTGGAACGGATAAACTGTGGGCCTTATGAAGAGGGCAGGAGGGCAGCACTGGGGGGTTTGTATAACAGGGGTATAGGGCTGTGATATATGACAAGGGATTAAGGGGAGGCAGATGGAAAGGAGGGTGCATGGAGTGTGAGGGTGGTGACTCTTAGTAAAGGTGGATACCTTCCGTGAGTTGGCTATCTGGGGAGGAGATGGATAAGATTAGGAATACTCTACTGTTTGTGAAACAATTACATTTTCTTTGATGAGCCTCAAATACAGATATTTAAAGGATGTAAATGAGATGTATCTGTTCACTTTCAGGGTCTTCTGCATCGTATTCCATAAGGCAGATAAGACATAGCTGATAGCAGATCTACCATATCAAGAATTGAATTTGGGCACTTTAAGCATGACGAAGTTTAGACTTCTTATGGCATATTTACTTGATGTGATTTGTGTGAAGCAGTCTGAAATGTAATTTGGTAGCATCTTTGATATCACTCTATAAGTCCATAGTGTGGCATTCCTGTCTCTTCTAAATTGGAGCGAGGTCCATCCAACTGCAGCATAAAGCGAGCAGTGGTGAGTGCTGAGAGGAATATATGTAATAAACCTCAAGGCTCTATGGTAAAGTGTGTCCAGTTTGCTCAGATGTGAGTTGGGGCAACAACCATATAGGAAATCTGCATAATCTAATACCGATAGAAATGTGGCCTGGACCAGCTTCTTTTTAGAATCACTTGTGCGAAAGTGCTTTATTCTGTAATAGATCCCAAGCCTCTGATGGAGTTTTTTTAGCAGATCTTCCAGATGATCTAAGTAGTCGAGTCTACTGTCTACCCAGACCCCCAGATATTTGAATTTTGTAACATATTCAAGATTTTCACCAAGGACAGTGGATATGTGGGGGAGATTGTTTGGGAAGGAGTGTCTGGCTTGTGTTTGGGAGGAGAAAAACATTGCCTTTGTTTTTTTTGCATTTAGCAGGAGTTTTTTTTCCAGTAGTTGGTGTTGTAATAGGTTGAATTCTGCTTGTAGCTCTATGCATGATGTTACGGAAGAGGGGTGACTGACATACAATACTGTATCATCTGCAAACAGGTGTACAGTGGCTTTGGTGAGGTTATTGCCAATGCTATTGATATAGATGGCAAATAGGATTGGGCCGAGGATGGATCCTTGTGGAACTCCTCTTTGGAGAGATTTGAGTGGTGATAGGTCTCCTTCAGCCTTCACCTGCTGGGTCCTTCCCGTGAGATAGTTATTAAACCATCTAATGGAGGTTGAGTCGAGTCCTATGGATTTCAGGGAGGAAAGGAGCAGTTCGTGGTCGACTGTATCGAATGCCTTACTCAGGTCTAAAAATACAGCACAGACACAATTTATTTTGTCCAGTTCGAGTTGCCAATCATTGGTTACTTTAACCAGGGCTGTGATGGTGCTGTGGTTGGTTCTAAACCCAGATTGCGCTGGATTTAAAAGATTAGCCTCTTCAAGATATCCTCTTAGTTGGGTGCTTACAATTTTTTCTAGCAGCTTGGATAGCACAGGGAGGATAGAGACTGGCCTGTTGTTGTTGAGGTCCATGGGGTCCCCTGCTTTCAGTAGCAGGATAACTTGGGCTGTTTTCCAGATCAATGGAATAGATCCTAGTTGTAGTGAGAGGTTAAATAGGTGTGTTATTGGCACTGCTAATACTTGTATGGCAATTTTAAAAAAATAGGGATCAAGGGATTCTGCACCTGCACTTTTTTTGGTGTCCAGCTGTGATATTAATTCTTCCACCTGCTTCAGGGTGGCTGGTATGAAGGAGAAGGTGGACTCTGTTACCCATGCTTCAGTGTTCTTGATACCTAACTGGGAATGCATTTGGTTAGCCACAGAGGTGTCAAATGCTAGACTAGCAGTTGTGAAGTGATTGTTGAATGATTCCAGGACTTCCAGTCTATCAGAGATGGTTCCCTTGCCATTGTGTATTTTGGCTGGGAGTGTGTTACTTGGATCGTATCCTGTTATGTCTTTTATGGTGTTCCAGAACTTGGCAGGGTTGTGGCAGGAGAAGTCTAGTTCAGACATATAATAAGCAGCCTTAGCATCTCGTACTTTTCTGGTACAGATATTCCTGGCTTTTTTGAACAGCTCCCAATCAATTGATATCTTAGTTTTTCGTGCCTTTTTCCATAACTTGTCTCTGTCAAGGAGGGTGGCTTTAAGGTTAGGAGTGAACCAGCAGTGGAGTTTTAGTTTGATCGTACCTTGAAATTGGAGCATGGATATTAGGGCACCTGTAATAATGTCATTCAGCACCTCGTACGCTATCTCCACTGTGTTTGCTAAGTAAAACTCTTGCCATCATGTGGAGTGGTTTATCTCTTCTAGATATGCCTCAATGTTGAATTTTTGCTTTGATCTCCTCATTGTAAACTTGATGGGGGATGACAGCTTGCATGATGATCTTATTCCCGCAGTAAGGCAGTAGTCACTGATGTCATTGAATAGTACTCCAACATGCGAGAAAAGGTGAGATTTATTCACTAGTATAACATCTAATAGTGTGCTGTTGCTTGTATTCTTTTTGTTGATTCTGGTGGGTTAATTTATGAGCTGTGTAAACCCATGTGTATCGCAGAATGATATTAAGGGTGCAGCTGCCTTTGAGAGCCAGTTTAGGTTTAGGTCTCCTATGATTATAGTTTCTTCTGTTCCCTTTTTGATTAGGTCACCCAGGTAGGATAATAGCTTGAGGTCAGCTGAGGGGGGCCTATAGCAGCCAATTAGCTGCAGCGATGTGGTGTGGGAGAGAGCCACTTTGAGGGATAGGTATTCAAATTCCTTTACCATGGATAATGAGTCAAGGCAGGTTACAGATAGGCTGTCCTTCACATATATCGCTACGCCCCCACCCCTAGTTTGGCGGTCAGCTCTGAATACTTGATAATTAGGTAAGTTTATATCTTTTTAGGCTATGACAGGCCTGAGCCACATCTCAGACACTACTAGTATATCTGGTAGGGTGTGGTTAACCCAGACTTGTATCATCGTGATCTTCTTTAACAGACTACGTACATTAATATGGAGAAAGCTTAGCCCTTTGATCTTGGCTAAGTCTGTTGGTGCAGTGATGACCTCTGGGGGGTCCTGGGTTAAGTTCTACATTTCCTGAGCATATTAATAATAGTATCAGTAGTTTCATAGTTGCCACAAGAGATAGGTTAAAGATTCTTGCAATTGCCCATTTTTTTTTTATTCTGATACCACTTTGTTTGCCATCGGGATATGGAGCATTGGCCTCTTGTTAGAGCACTGATTAGTAGTCTTGCAGACAGGCGCATTGAATAATTTTCTGTACAGAGTTGAAGCAAGATCCCATAAGATAGTAAATCCGCCTGAGTCCCTCTACGGCAACTGCTCCATGGGTTATGTTGTAGCATTGGGAGGTCATATATACATACCCAGTCCCTTGTGCCTGTTGCAGTAATGCAGTAAGTTGAGTAATGTAATACATCTCCCTGTGTGGCATCCTCTGAGAGACATCCTTTTTCACTGTGCTCAGGATACAGTAATAGAGCTAGCAGAATCCAGAAAAATCCCCCTATTATGAAAAGCATAACTGGTATGCAGAAGGTACTATATCAAATGTCTTTTGTGGTGCCCTCAGTAGATTGCTAATGCAAACGACTTATTCAGCTACTGTCCAGTGAGTAGAGTTTAAAAAAAGGGAATATAAATTAGAGGGAGAAGGATAGAAAAACACAATAGGGGGTGCCTAGCGCATGTATTTCTCACTGTGATGTTTAAGGGCAAACAATGGTCAAGCTTCGGCTCAACAGTGTGGGTAGCATGAGTGAGCAGAAAGGGAGTCTGCTGATTAGGTAGCTAACAAAGGGATATAGAGCAGGCTACAGGGCAGCGAGACGCAGGAGTTGTGATTTATGTTTTGGTGGAAAGGTGTCTGTATAAGAAAGGCTACAGAATGGGGAAGGGTAGGTGGGCATAAAAATTGCAGTTTTGCTGTACCTTTCCCTGGCAGTCCCTTCGGTCTGGCAGTTCCAAGCATCGGCTTGCAGCTGCCGACTGCCCACTGGCAGAGACTGGCCCTGGCCCTAGCTCAGCTGGGCGCACAGCGGGGTCCTCTTCTGAGGAAAAAAGACGGCGCACAGCAGGTTAAACGCTTTGCAATGGCAAGCGTCAGCAGTGCAGCAGAGGGCTGAAAATTAGCACTTTAAAGGCAATGATAATGATATTGAGAATGATAATTCAGGCCATATTGCCCACGACTGAGTACAGTGATTTGTGTAGCAAGACCAAGAATCCCTCTAGTGGCAGGTCTGTATAACCTGCTAATGGAAAACTAGCCATAAAAAAAATGTGCTGCGTGCTACTGCAGACAACTAGTCCATTGCTCAGACTCCACCCTCCCGCTCCCCATTGCTGTCTGCCACTGAAATTTTTTTTAAACAGTTATTTGGGTGTGTGGGGGGGGGTTGAATGAATAGGCTGTACCAGCACACTGTGCATCAATCGCCAGCATTGCTTGTGGTCTCTCACTTTGCTCCTGATGTCGCTAGTGTAGCAGTGTGACCACTTATCATCGGCACTCATCTGATGTCCTGTTCCCTATCCAGAATCAAATCTTACTGCACTTGCTTAACTCCTGACAAGTCTAGCAGGGACAGTCATATGTAAAAAAAAAAAAGAACAACAAAGAAAAAAGAAATTCCCTCCCTACTATTTTTGTTCTTTTTGGGTGGTGCAGTAGTGCAATTGACAAGTGCCACAGTGACAGAAACAACTGTACAAGCTTCAATCAAAGCAACCCAAAGCAGAAAAAAAACAGTTCAATGAAATGTGTCATGGGAGAGAGAAAAGAGACTGCGGGTATGCTTAAGTGAATGTCTCTCTCTCTCTCTCTCTTTTCCTCTCTCACAGATGTCAGCAGGCATACCCAGTGTACACTAATGCATAAAAAATTTCTAACCTCAGGTAGCTAACTGAGATTCTTTCTGATGCCATTTCTCCATTCTATTCTTTGTTTGTCCTTACAGTCCTTGCCATGCTGCCCTTAATCTGTTATTTCCAGTGGGCAGGAAGGGGCTAATGGATATGATTGAGTTGGGGTGGGGTTGGGAGCAAGCCGGAGACAAGTGCAGGGGCATGATAAACACAGCAACTTACTGGACTAAGCTGATTGGCCAAAGTGAGTCAGGGACCTAATTTCATTGGCTAATTTGGGCTCAGGATGGATCCATGGGCTTTTCAAGCCAGAGGTAAATGCAGGTTAAAAGAACATGCAGAGCAATAAAGCCTCTGCATATGCTGAAGTACACTCAAAACCAACTCTGTTGTTTTTTTGCATCAAATGTCAACTTTTACTTCTTGCCAGAAAAAGCACACATACTGAATATATAGAAAATTATTAGTACAATGCCCATATATAAGGTGCTTTAATTCAGATGTTTTTAAGGCATGCCCAAGAGCCTTTTGTTTTTCATTCATTTGTTTTGGCAAAACAACAGTTCAACAGACGCCAAGTCAAATCAGGGAACATATGTTAATTTAGAATTTTAAATTTTACTTTACCGACTCCGCAGGTCCTCCCAATATATTTCTTTTGCTTGATTTCTTTGCTCAATTGCCAATTCTTTAGATACTTGCGTTGGTCATAACAGAAGGAGAAATGCTAGCACTATGCACCATGCACTTTTTTTCACGCCATTATTGCTTCCTTGCTCCATGCTGCTACCATCTTGGACAGTGGCCTACGTGGTGAAACCACAAAACTACGTGCTGACGTTTCCAACGTATGACGTCATCATCAGAGCTAGCTTGGCATCTGTCAAACTGTGTTTTTTCTGGCATGAAGTAAAAGTTGACATTTGATGCAAAAAGCAGCAGTGTTGGTTTTGAGCACACTTCAGTATCTGCAGAGGCTTTATTGCTCTGCATGTTCATTTTGCCTGGAGATTTTCCCTAGAAGGAGTACCATTCATTCAACTCTGTCAGGCTACCAAAAACTTTTCAGTTTGCCTTTTTAAGATATTTGATCCCCAGGCAAATTATTTTTTCTTTGGTAAATGCAGCTTGTTTGTCATATTCCTGTCCTTGTTTCATGTGGAAGCATGGTTACTGTGCTTGGATAGATCAGTTGAAGGGGCAGTAGCATCTGCTTCAGTTTAAAGACAACCAGGACACATCACTTTTTTTCCAAAAGGGGACTGTCAAGTGTGTGGATGGAATAGCACCTATCTGCGTGGCATAATGCAACTCTCAGTCAGAGCCAGACAGCAAAGGCACTGTTTAAATTACTATTCATCATATAACAGCATTACTTTCGGTTTGGGAGCCAGGACTAATATCACAGAAAAGGCTACTGACATGACCTAAGAAGACATTCTGTATATTGCTGGAAAGCTTATACTTATAGTTTTAAAGCAATATATAGCATTTCTTCATAAATCAATCAGTTTCTGAGATATGAACCCTGAAAATAACAGTAGGTTTATAACAAAAAGCAGTAATGAACACAGAGCCTTGTGAGCACAGGAGCAGACATTTTAGTTTACTTCTGTTTTTGTGCTGGTGTCTTTTTTTTTCATTGCCCTTCACCAGTCTTACCCACCCCCATCAAGGCAAGGATTGGAATATTTTTTTAAGGCAAAACAGGAAGGAGCAGATTAATGGCCAGCTAAGCTACATATACTGTATAATAAAAGCCACTTTTGGTTACATAAATAACGTTCTTTTCAGGGCTTGTAGCACAAGTAGGTATGACCTGGGATAACATGCTGCATATCGCTGGAAATCTGGGACTTGTAGCTATCAATGATATACAGAATGTCTTCATAGGTCATCCAGTCTCTGAGATATGAACCCCGGACATAATACCATGTTTGTAACAAAAAGCGGTAGTGAACACAGGAGCCAAAATGTTCATTTACTTGTGTTTGTGCCAGTATCTTTTTTTTTTCTTCTTGCCCTTCACCAGTCTCACCCACCTCCACCAAGGATCAGAATATTTTTTTTAGTGCAAAATGGGTGGTGGGATTTCAGGGTTTAAGGTTGTTGCTTACAGTTTATCTTTCTCAGATGGGCAAGTGCAGTGGCATACCACAACAGAGGGCTTTCAGTGAAAATTCATTGTATCCTTTGCACTATAATTTTCAATGACTTCCTTTCTGATAAAGGTAATAATGGCCACAGTGCATGTATAGTCAGCCTGCTGATTCTGAAACTTTGTGCAGGTGAGAGAACTTTATTATATAGCTCAGCTATGCAACATAGGATAAAATAAAAGCCGCTTTGGTTACAAAAATAGCATTACTTTCAGGGCTTGTATCACAAAGATGGTATGACCTAGGATACCATGCTATATGTTGCTGGACAGTTGGAACATGTTGCTTTCCAACAATATATAGAATGTCTTCCTCAGTCATCCAGTCTCTGATCAAAGAACTCCAAAAATAACACTAACCTTGTAACAAAAAGCTTCAATGGGCTAAGGGAAAAGCAATTATATGCTGTATATAGTGAACTCTATACTAACAAAAAAGAAATACAATAAAACAGAAGGTCCACAAGAATTGTGTTGAACATCACAGTTTTCTAGGTTTCCATTGCTTGTCCAGTGTATTAGTAAGGCCACTGCATACCTCTCAACCTTTTGTCCCCCAAATGTGAAACACTGCCTCTCAAAATATGGAACAAATGGTCAACATGTGGAACACTTAATCAAATCTTTACCTAAGACTCAGAATACTGTTAAAATGTTTGCCTTTATGTTTAGAAAGTCTGTTATTAATTGAATAATATATTTTTTGCATCATTTACTATGGATTTGTGCTTTAAAATCATAACATTGAATGTGGGACAAGTCCTCACAATGTGGAACAGGTAACTTTTGTGAAGTAAAATGAGGAACTGTTTCTTGTAATGTGGGACAGTTGAGAAGTATGGGCCTCTGTGACAGGTGAGGACTGTGGTGTCATAAACAGTAATGGCAGTACAGCATTTGAACTTAAAAAATAATGTATCCTCTCATACATTGTTGTAACTGAATTGTTCTTTGTGGGTTTTGATGGCTTAGAAAAACACATCGATAAGCAAACTGCTCTTGCTTATAAGTTAAGCTTTTGAATGGAACAGCTAGTAAGAGTGCAACCACATCTCTGTTATGTTGGGTCAAATCAGTGTCTGGTGCTGGGGGAATCAAACCAGTAATTGGGTCTGCTGCTTGGTTGAGGGTAGGGTTAAGATGTTGTGGCATGTGTGAGTTGGTCTACATGATATATCTCATTGTGTTTATAAGGCCTTGGAGAGCATTGCCACTGCCTCAGAGTCCTCCCATGTGGGTACTGTATGAAATGATGCTGTAAACATAAGGATGGTAAGAGTCATTCCAGCTCAAAAATGTAAACAATGTAATGTTTGTTTTTGCACTGCGACTCATAACTTTTTCAAAATATGTGAATATGTTTACCAAAAGTTGAGGACTCCTTAGTAGTCAAATGTAACTGGTAGAAGTTGTGGCATCCACAGTGGGTAAAATTAATGTTTTAACTGGGGGAACCTGAGCTTAGGGTTGCTGCCTGTCAGTTTTTTTTACCTGCCAATCTGGTTTTCAGGGTCCCTATCCAGTAATACAGTTTTGCTCATTGCTGGTCAGGTTTTTGAGCCATTTTAAGTGCTCACATACTTTTGAAGCAGATGTTGTCATATCGTTCATTGTTTCAGCTGCATGTCCAGGTTACAAACAAATTCTGTTGTCAGTATAGCCCTTTGTTTGTGAAAGCAGTCTACCTGGGACGTGTAAAGTATGGCCATTAAGACTATTAACAGTCACTTAACCTTATATTTTCCACTCTGCATCTTAAAGCTGCACTGCAGAAAAGCTGGGCAAAAGTTCTGGCCCTACTTTTTTTTAACAGTAAAAGGTTCAGTTATCTTCCACTTTCATTTGCTGGTAAACTTTTCTATCTCTAACAGAATTTAAGCATGTTTAAATGTTTTAAATTTGTTTTTTTTTTCCTCTAGAAAAAGTATGCTCACTTCTTTTGATATCAGCATAATATTGTGGACATGAAAAGGAAATTAATTAATATATGAAGTACACACTATAGGAAACAAGCAATTTGTTAATTCCCTTGTCCCCCAGATCATATCTGTAAATGAGATTTCCTTTGTCTCTGTATGTTGGTAAAAGAATTTCAATAAATAACCAAATGAATGAATAACTAGGAAGGACCTAGAAAATCAAATTTAAAAGGTACAGCATGTTAACATGTTTTTGAACTGCTGCGTTAAGTGTTGTCTTTTACTGTTTCATTAAAGTCTTCACTGACATTAAATGGCTTTGGAGGAGGAGCAATGCAATATCAGTTATGAAAAGGGGGTAGGGATGGGGCGGAATTACAGTCCAGTTTTTGCCTCTTTCAAAGGTGACAACCCTGGCTTAGCTGCCTGTCCCTCCTCATTGTTTTGTGATGGTGGCTTATGGTTTGATACAGCATGATTTTAGATATTCAAAAAGCCCTACTTTACACCATGCAGGGCTCCCCTGTACCTTTTGGATGGGTTCACTTTTTAATGGGGATGTCATCATGTCATTTTATGTTCATCATGTTAAAACTGCCATGGGGAGTGTTATTTTTTGATATTTCAATTGTACAGCATTTCCCTAAGAATAAAAACAATAGCTTCATTTTTATTTATTGAAATGTTTCACCAGGAAGGTATACTGGGCAACAGGTGACTCATCTCACAGTGCAACCTGGGGGGGGGGAAGGAGTGCAATAGGGATTCAATTATTTTTGAATTGTCTTATTGTCCTGTGTATGGCATCAAGGGCAGGGGGATAGGGATGGAAAATAAAACAAGTGTGGGAGTAGCATTTGGGGCTACCGTGTACAAAACTGAATTTTTTGGCTACACCCCTGCTGGTCTCTCCTCTCTCGTGGTCAGCATCTTGTGACAGAGTTGTACAGCTGGATCTCCCCACCAAAGTAAGCACCTCAGTGGTCCACAGTCCCTCTGAAAAAGGCCATAGCAGTAGTAACACCTAGCAGGCAAACAGTGTGCATCTAGGGGCACTCACATCTAACAAAATGCCACTCCTCTGTCCCCACTCCCATCAAGCCACAACTGTTACCAGGCCCTTTTAACTACCTCTTCTGTGTACAAACAAATTACCCCATTTACATTGAAAACACAATTCCCCACACATCTTTATACAAAACAAAGTGCTCCCTTCTTCTTTCTGATGCCATAACAACTTTTCCGGTCTCACCTGCAACTGTCATGGAACTGCTAGCATCACAGCAGACTGCTCATTGCTCTCCCAGCAGCAACTGCATTTGCTCCTCATCGTAGGATGAAAAAAAATGCAGATAAAAAATGTTATCTTTTGTACAGTAACTACACTCTGCCGCAGATCGTGCTTATTTTGCACAAATTTATAGTGTGCAAGGGTTGTGAAATAATTGCTTTATTTGTCTATTGCGCCCCAGAATTCTCAACAACTCGCTGTAACCAAACTGAAGGATGTACTTGAGAAAAACCTTTCAGTTACTCTAATAGCTGTTTTTTTTATTATTTTTAATTTCATTCCTTCTCAAAACATTAATTGAAAAGAATAAATTTAACTTTGCGCAGAAAAGTGCACCAACCAATCAGAATGCAGTATTCAAGAACTTTCAGAAATCAGTTTTTTATTAATATTTCATTTTGCACACATTTATAGTGTGCGAGGGTAGTGAAATAATTGCTTTATTAGTATATTGGACCCCAGAATCATCATTGACAACTCGCTGTAACCAAACTGAAGGATGTACTTGAGAAAAAAACTTTCAGTTACTGTAATATCTGTTTTTTTATCATTTTTCATTTCATTCCTTCTCAAAACATTTATTGAAAAGAAAAAAATGAACTTTGCACAAAAAAAAGTGCACTGACAATCAGAATGCAGTATTCAAGAAATTTCAGGAATCAGTTTTTTATTAATATTTCATTTTGCACACATTTATAGTGTGCGAGGGTGATGAAATAATTGCTTTTTTTTGTGTATTGGACCCCAGAATTGTCATCAACAACTCACTGTATCCAAACTGAAGGATGGACTTGAGAAAAACCTTTCGGTTACTCTAATAGCTGTTTTTTCATTATTTTACATAAGCAATAAGACACTCTTGGGGTGTGCATTACACATTTCTAATGCACGGCCAGGGGCCTAGTGAGGCACGAAGCCACAGTCCGAGTGCCTTTAGCCCCTGCCTGTGCATTAGAAATGTCTAATGCACACCCCCAGAGTGTCTTATTGCACTTATAAAATGGGACCCTACATTTTAAATGTATGTTAAAAACAAAATTGGTATGTTTAAATAGTAAACTAATAACATCTATTATGTATTTTACAATAAAATTGTTCCTCCGCCTGCATTAATCTAATGCTTTTTTTTTTAAGATCAAGACTTTTGACCTCATGTGGCTGCCATAGCTCTGAGTGCCAAGCTGTGGTTGCTTTGGCAATCCCCACACACACTGACATGTTATGGACCCAGGTACAGTACAGTCTGGCCCAGATATTCAAAAGAGTTGAGCCATGCGCAATAGGGTTGCGCCTGTGCAAGTCCGAAATTGCGTCATTCTGCGATATTCAGCAGGAGGCAGTTGCACCCCCGAAATCATGCTGAGCAACAGCACAATGATAATGAAGGCATGCGCAACCGAAGGGGGAGGAAACATGCATAAATGGCGCAGTGTGATATTCAAAGACTTGTGCCGTGCGCAATAGTGGAGCAAGCGGAAGTTGTGCCATAGCGGAAATGAGCCAAAATAAAAAAGGAGCAAGGAAGAGGTGCAAGAACGCTACACGGAAGCCACATGTGTCAGAGGCAGAGGCAGACAGACAGGGCAGGAGGCACAAATAGGGCAGGCCATGGAAAGGTCACTGTGAACAGCCAGGCACAGGGAAGGTGTGGGGAGCCACACAGCACAGAGGCCAGCACAGGCAGGTGTAGCCGGTGCAGGGGAGGTAGCAGCCAGGACAGCGGGGGGAATACAACAACAGCTGCCAGGGGGGTGAACACAAGCCAGGGACTTGGCCAGTGCCACCTTCCACACGGAGGCTGTAATGAGGGGGGTGAGAAGGTGGGTGGCAGGGGGGCATGGCCGTGGAAGGGCCCGTCGGTGGTATGCCCCCAACAGGCAGTACCGGGCCCACACCAGCTTTGAACTGTACACTGATACTGAGATTGTGGGCCGGTACCACCTGAATAGGGTAATTCTGAGGCAGCTCTGTGAGCTGTGCAGTGATGTGATGCAGGCACCCACACGATGAAGCCATGCCCTGTCAGTGGAGACCAAGGTAACAGCCTGCATGTGCTTGCTCGCCACGGGTACCTTCCAGAGACCAACTGGGGACACCACAGGCATAACCCAGTAGGCCACATCATGCCACCTCACCCAATTCCTCAGCGCACTGCTGCCACATGCTGAGCAGTACATCCATTTCCCCAGCACAGTGGCAAAGTGCACATCAAACATACAGGAGTTCCACAGGGTAGCATGTATGCCTGGCATGCTAGAGGCAATAGACTGCACCCATGTGGCCATACGCACACCACCTGGCCCTGAGGGGGCACATACATAAATAGCGAGGCTGCTACCCAGCATCAACTGCCAGGTGGTGTGCGATGCCAGGGTGCATCATCAATGTCTGTGCCATGCACCCTGGGGAGCACATCATTTTCATCTGGCACCAGTCGGCACTGTGCCACAGATTCGAGTGGGGACATCCCACTGGACACCTAGTGGGTGAGTATGCAAACCACATGGACAATCATAGGGCCTGGGGGGCATGGCAGAGGTGGCATGGGTAGTGACCTACATGGCCTGGGGCAGGCAATGCTGATCACCAAACTAACCTCTGCCCTCTACACACAGGTGACAGTGGATACTCACTCTGTCCCTGGCTGCTCACACCCTACCGGCGGCCTGCGACCCCATTGCAGCAACGCTACAATGAGGCACATGCCACCACACGTAATGTCATTGAGCGGGTGTTCGGGATGCTGAAGGCATGTTTCTGTTGTCTGGACACCTCTGGTGGTGCTCTACAGTACAGTCCCTCAAAGGCCTGCGGGATATTCCTGGCCTGTTGCATCCTGCACAACATGGCCAACAAATGTGGGATAGCCATACAGGTTGAAGAGGGGGGCAGCGATGGGGATGATGGGGACGCCGGTGATGATGGTGATGGGCAGCTCCCCCCTTGGCCGACAGGACCCCGACTGCTCCGGCTGGCACAGCTGCACCGGGACACTGTCATGGAGGAGCACTTCAGCCAACCCAGGTAAGTCATGGGGCCATGCGCAACCACCAGTGGCCAAGGCACAACCCACAAACATGCATGGACACACACCGGGGGTGCATGCCATCAAGAGAAGTGGCAGGGCACAGAGGCACACACACACAACTAAGGATGGGTGAGGATTAACATGCCACACTGAAGGACACACACACACGCACACACAATGCAACAAACATGCACAGAGGGCAGAAGGCACACCGACCCAGAACGCACACCCTAGCAACACAGATGTCCACAGGCCACCAAGCCCACTGCCTGTCCATGTGCATGTGTCAGATGCTGAGCACCATTGCACATTGGTGTACAGCGCAATGCAGGCATCATCATGCACACACAACTGTGGATAGCAGCCGGGAAGGGGTGCAGGTGGACTGTGTGTCCATGTGCAGGGCTGGGTACCCACCCGTGCACTGTCCACTGACACGCACAATGCACACAGGGCAGCACCAGACAGTAGCCGTGCTGGGAGACAGGTCAGTCACGTGACACAGTGCCACGGCCACCACGGATGCGTGGGCGGCCCCACAGAGACCTGCCAGCACTGGCAGGCTGACCACTGGCCTCATGGGGTGGCACCGATGGTCCCCCAGGGGTTCCACTGTGTGAACATGACCGTGCTCGCACAGGGGTCTGCAGCACACTGAACATGCCTGCACCTGGAGTGCTCGGGATGGCCACAGCTGAACCCGGCGTCAACAGGGTGGGAGTCACACGATGTCGGGAACAGGGGGGTGGATAGTGCACTGCGTGGTGTCTGTGATGCATGGTCACCTGACTGTGTGCCCATTGTGGCCATGACAGCAATGAATGCCTGTGCATGCCTGTCAAGGGCAGCGGTCACATCCTCCCACAAACAGTCCATCCCTGCCAGGATCAGTGCGGTGTCCCTGTTGCGATGCTCCTCTGCCCTCTCCAGAGCCACATGCAGTTCATCCATGGATGTTGCAAGGCGCATCTGCTGCTGGACCAATGCTCGCAGTAGGCAGGTGTGCTCATCCAAGAGGTCATCAGCCTCCTCAGCATCCTGTCCCTCAGAGTGTGCAAGGCCCTGATGTTCAGCACCCCTTGAGGGTGGGTGCTGCACACCAGGACCAGGTCTGGGCATGTCCACAGGTGGTGCACAGATGCCGCTGCTGAACCCTGTACCCCCAAGCCCAGTGGGTGACTGCTGATGCTGCCCCTCTGGCTGCTGCTCCCAAGGGCTCAGTGGTGCCGCCACAGTGGCCGCAACAGTCCCGCTGTCCTGAACAGACATCAGTGCTGCCCCACTAGTGTTGACAGGCACAGCCTGGGACTGTGCTGACACGCAGGCCTCCACGGCAGCACCACCCACAGCCATTGGTGCGAATTGCCCTGCTATGTGTCCATCCTGTGGCACACATGTGTCACTGCCCATGACAGTCGTGTCATCATCACTGGTGCCGGACTCTGCCCCGGCCACTGCCACAGTGTGCTCACATCCGTGGACACCAGCACGCTGGAACACAGGCAGGGCTTCCTCTACACCTGTCACAACGACATCAGTGTGGACAGCCAGGCGGCCCCACTGTCACAATGATCCACATATACCTGTGGAGGTGGATGGTCCCACCTCCGACTCCATCTGACTGTCCACAGTGGACAGGCCCACCACCGCTGACCCATGCAGATGCTCAGGATCTATAAGGGAAGGCAAAGTCGCGTTACTGCGTGTGATCTACCCTGCTTCCCCATAGACAGACCATGACTTACCATGCAGTGATGGGCCACCACCTGTCTGGAAGCCACCACCCGGAACACCCTCAATGGCACTGTGCTGCATGCTTTCAGCAAGCCTGTCCTCCGCTGGGGTCAGCTGTACCACCTCCGGCTGTTCCCCACCTGTTGCAGCACATGCTGCCCTGATGGCAGCCACCTTCTCCTTTACCCTCCTCCTGTCCATGCCCATCTTCTTCTTACACTCCTGCACAGAGCGCTGGTGGCTGCCATGCAGGTTCACAGCATGTGCCACCTCCTCCCATGCAGCAGCATGGGCCTGAGGGGTTCCCCGCCATCCACTGAGCAGTGACTCCTGATCCAGGTAGGCCTCAAACAGGGCCTCAGTTTCAGCCTTTGTAAAGTTCAGCCTCCTCCTCCTCCCACGACTGTTTTCATCCTCTCAAACAACCTGCTCTGTCATTATGTAGCCTGTAAGAATGGCAGTTGTTACCTGTGACAGTGCAGTCCCATGCATGTCCCTGAATCCACAGTCCACACTCCCAAACAGCATGCAACTCACCAATAAACTGCAGTAACTGACTATGGCCACTGCAGCACATTGTCGCACCTTTATAGCTCAATCCATGCAAATGAGGCGAGGAGCAACTTTAAGTAGATGCAAATTGCAGTGCTGTGCCATTGAATGGCTGATTAGATGATTTGCATATGACGGCTGAATATCGCGCTGTTGCGCTTTGCGCAATTGTGTTGAATGTGCTGAGCCAATGGCGCAGTCCTGTGACATGCGTAGTACACCTCACTGCGCATGCCTGGGTTGCTGATGCAGGCATCTGCCACGCTGATGATGTGCTGTGCATGGTAGGCAATGCAGGGCATGGCCACCATTGTGCCAGTGGCGCTATAGCGATGGTCACTACATGGTGCTGTGGCACTGGGCCATCATAGGCGCAATGGCCCAACTGCTCGGTAGTTCGCTATGGCACCTGGCACTGAGCAGCCAATGCGCACTACATGCATTGTCATCCAATGGCACTGTGTGTGGCCTTGCGCCAGAGACCCTTGACCCTGTGCCCGACCTTTGCCCCCTTGGCGCCATGCGTCAGGCATAGGTGCACCTCTATCATGCTGTTCGGTAACAGTGCGATAGGGAATGGCAGTGCTGTACCGCGCAGCATCTGCACGTGGAGAGCCATGCTGCAGAGCGCCATATTGCCTACTATAGCTGCTAGGATGGCACGCAGATGGGCAGCACAGTGGACAGCAATTGAGCTGGCCAATCTGGTGGCCATTGTGGAGCCACACAATGGGCCTCTCTTCGGGGAGGCTCCCCTGGACAGGGCCAGGACCCAGGTGTGGCAGGAGGTGTCCATTGTCCTGGAAGAGGCCACCAGACTGGGGCGTAGTGCAGAGCAGTGCAGGCACCACTATGGTGACCTGCGGAGGAGGGAGCCAGAGCTACTGGCCCGACTGCTGGCATGTGCCAGGAGGGGCACGGTGCCACGTCCAGGTAGGGGTTCCGTCAACACACTTTTATCGTCCATATGGGTCACAGTGTTGTATGTGTCCAGCACATAGGGGAGGGACTGTATGGGGTTGGCCATGGCGGTGTTCACAGGGTGTGAGGTCGATGGGTCTGGCTGGGTGAGAGGGCACACACCTTGGGGCGGGGGGACTTTGCTTCGGGAATGTACTGATGTTCTTCTCTCCTTTTTTTCCCCACAGGCCCAGATGAACTCCGCAGATTGTGGGCAGAGCGGTGGAGGGGGGAGGACAATGTAGCCAGGCGGGGCTAGGGACATCACCACCCACCTGACTGGCCCGATGAGGGTGAGTGCCATACATCCATGATTAGTATTGCATGCTGTCTGACAGGGTGGGCAGCGGGGCATGGCCACCATTCATCGACACCACTGCCATGCACGCAACTTGTTACAGTCAACACTGTCCAGTGGCAATGCATGTCTGGGTGTGCGTCACTGGTGGTCCATGCGTGCACTAGGTGCATGGCTGTGCCACTGCCTTTGCACCACATAGCCATGTCACTAAATGGCCACGGTGGTGCTGTGCGTGACTTGGCCGGTGGGTGTGTGCAGCGTTCTGCATGGCTGTATGCACCTGGGTGGGCAGGTCCTGTGGATGTGATCACTGTGGGTGGTCACACACCATCACAGTGGTATGTCCCATGGTCGTATGCCATGCACAGTGGGCGGGCTGTATGGGGTTGTGCATTCACACCTATTGACTGTGCTCCCTTGTCCTAGGTACACGTCATCTCAGGGACATTCAGGATGCCTTACAGGAGCTCCTACAGCTGACCCGTGAGTCCCTTGACATCCTAAGGAGGCTGGACATGATGGGGGTGCTGCGGAGGCACAGAGGCTGGAGGTCCCAGAGTCAGGAACGGCGGTCCCGATAGGAGTCCTTCAGTCCATTACTTCCCCTACCCCCAGACCCTCCCTCACACCCTCCTATCCCATCCCATTTGTCCACCCCTTCCCCTACCCACCCCACCTTGTTTGTGTCCCCCCAAGCTTGTATATAGTTTTATTCTTGTACATAGTTCACTTTTATATTTTCAATACATTTGATTTTGATATGAATACTGTGGTGGTCTCTGATCTGCAGTGGGCTATAGGTGCTCAGCTGCAGTGGTGTGCCACAGCATCAGGGTGGTGCAGTCATGGGTATGTGTGTGTCCATGTGGAGGTGACTATGGTGTGGGGGTAGATATCAGTCAGTGTCTGTGTTGTGTGTGTTGTTCCCTGTGCACTGGATGACTGTGTGCAGTGGTCCATGGCGCATGCTCTGTGTCCATGGCGCACCCACCAGCCCGTCCATAGCCTGTGCAGCTGACACACATGCCTGTCTATGACCTGCACGGTCCGCTGGCACGTCAGTGGTGGCAGTCCCTGCAGGGCGGACACTGTGCCCATCACTTTTCTGGGTTGCCTCTGTCACTGGTGTGGTGCATACCTGGCTCGGGTGGCACTGTGGGCACCACAGTCGTCCCACCTCCATGCTGTGCCTTGTGTGTGTTGCAGGGGATGTGCCCCACTGTCTGTGGCTTGTGCTCCGGGCAACTACTGGTGGTGTACGGGTCCACAGTGCCTGCACAGGGTGGCTGGCACTCCAGTGCCATGGTGGACTGTGGGTTGTGTGTACATGGCTTACATGAGCCCACAATGGGGGGCTTGGTTGCACCACCACTGCATCCCTGTGTTGGTGTGCCCTTGGGTATGGGTGGGTGTCTGTCCATACCCTGTGTGGCATCCAGTGTGGTGCATGTTTCCATGCACCACTGTGGGTGTCTGTGCTGGCTGTTGTGGCCAGTGGTGGGTCGGGGTGTGTCACTGGAATACTGTGCAGGGTGCTGTACCACCGGTGGTGGTGTCAAGGGCACACCCTGTCCCATGTGGGGTACCTCTTGTGCCGACACATGGTCGGTCTCTCAGCAGTACCTCGGGGAGACTGTGCGTGGTGGCACTGTGTCTGCTGTTGTTGCATTGCCCGTGTGCTGCAACCCACTGATGGGTGCTCGTGGTGTGGCTGGCTTGCATGGTTCTGTGGTGCACAGGGTTGCATTGACACAGTGGGGGTGGTGGCATGCATGGGGTTTCCTGCAGTGGTGGTCACTGCTCATGGGGGGGGTGTCTGGGGGCCACAGTGCAGGGTGTGCTCTGCACTGGGGGATGGTGTGGCACGGGGTGGTCTGCCCTCCTTGTGTGCCAGTCACAGCTTGCCAGTAGGTGTGATGGGGCACCATGGCCAGGCTGTGGGTTGTTTGCTTGTCTCCATGGGCCAGTGGTTATTCCAGCCCTCCCCCAGTTGTGCTGTGCTTGGGGTGTGGGGGGACGATGTCTGTTCTGCTGTGTGTTCCTGTGCCCATCTGTGGCATGGGTGGTGGGCCCCTACCTCCCTGATTGTGCAGTTACATTGCTCTGCAGCTGGGGGGCTCCCTGGTTGCGCTATGGTGCCTCTGGACTGCTCAGCTGAACATCCCTTGTTGCGCTATGGTGCATCAGATCTGCTCAGCTTCCCCTCCCTAGTTGCGCTATGGTACAGGTGGTGCGATATTCAGTCGTCAGCTGTAGGCGCAATTTGGCCTGCTCCATTTTTGAATATCATGTCTCTTGCGCATGGGTGCAATAGACTTGCGCTTGCTCCTGCTATTGCGCACTTTTTGGGTGCAGTTTGAATATCTGGCCCGCTGTGTTTACATGCTTCTGTTGTTTTTTTTTTGTTATATTATTGAATGAAGCAACTTGCTGAGCAGTTCAGTAAGCAGGCGAAAAGAAAGCCGTAATTTCTTTATGTCAGAAGCCACCTGTTAACTGTGCTAGAACATTAAAGCAATGTGAGTAATGTAAAGCAGCATCCCCGGATGGCTGGCAGGGATACGTAAGGTGCTGAAGGATCAAGATCAGCAACAGATGGGGGAGCAGCTGTTGGGGCAAAAGGTGTTGGCATGGGAACAATAAAAGCAAGGCAGCATGTGAGCTCGATGGGAAGAGGGAAGAGGGAGGTTGTATGCAACCAAGAGATTGCAACTGTAAAAAAATATCAAGTAACAGGAGACTGTCAGAAAAAGTGAGAGAAAACAGTACTCTTATAACCTCAAATCCGTTCATACTTTTTGTTTGTTGGCAGCATGTGAGGACCGCTGAGTGAAACGGGACTGATGAATGGGGGGGCACAGATTTCAGGGATCCAGAGAGGAGAAGCATCAGTTGGCAATGTTATATGCTGGTAAGGAAAATGACCACAAGCTGCTAATCTGCAGCATCTCCTTCACTGATTTTGTAGCCATGTGTGCTACATTTAGCAAGCAGCCATACTTCTAGCTCCCTCCTGCCCACAAGGTGCTTGTTTGAATGCACAGTTGTCCCTTCCCCCTGCCGTCACCTGCCAGCATATGTGAGCTCTGAGTGAATGAAAAAAATGTAAGTAACTATAATACCAGCCCTCCCCACACACACACAATCCACCAACTGTCTTCTCCAGACAGGACACATGAATTAGGATAAATTCAAAAACTGCACCAATGGAGGACTTCTGTAAACCTTACTTCAGAGGTGGACTCCAATGTGTGAATGACAACTTTATCACATAACAGCGTGTAGCCCTTGGAGCTTGAAAGACACAAGGCACTACCGAGCTGATGCCAGAGAGCTGCTTGAGGATACAAAGAAGCTTGCCCGCATCTCACTAGCAACTGATGCATGGTCCCGTTCCAGTGTGTCCACAATAACTTCCATGCTGCTGCTATGCCAAGACACTGTGGCATGCACGTAAGCATCCTTTTGCCCATTTTTAGGAGTGGTCTGTCCTGATTATTAACTTTACTTGAAAACAGATGAATTCGACTACTAAACCAGCTGAAACTTGGATCGCACTGCTTTTGAGAAGTAGTGCTCCCTAATTGCACAGCCTGTTATTGTAAAGTTTGTAAAAAAAAAAAATGCTAAAAATTAAAGACAGTCTCACTTTAAGGAACTTGAATTAGAAGTCTGTTAACTTAGATTTAGAGATTCATAGCAGTACACATGTGTGCTAATTTGCCTGCTCAATCTACCAAAAGGTATGCCAGCACTGCATAGGGGTGCAGGATTTTTGTTATACTTTAGCTGACAAAAGTTTGCTCAGTGGCGTGTTTGTCTCTTTGTTTTTTATACAAGTTATCCAGCCTTTACAGATATTCCCAAGGTTTCCCTTTTATGTATCTATCAGCTGTATTTTTTGGGGCTAGGTGATTTTTTTTCCCTTTCCTCCTTTGTGAATCAGTTAAAATGCCAGCACTTCTCTCAGTGACAGAGCCACAGCTCAGATAATCAGATTCATGCCATCATACTATAGCGAGGAGATGATCATTTCTCTTGGCTTCCTGGGCTGCCTCCTTCCCAGTGAGGCAGAAAACCAAAAGCTGTCAGCAAGCATTGAGCAGGTTCTTGACATGCACGTGCCTGAAAGGTCCTCTCCATTCCATGGCCTAGTCTTGATCCCAGTATTTAAAGAAACTTGAAAAATGACCAACCTGTGTGAAAAATAATAATAATAATAATAACATGGCTCCGACAACTATTTTATTTAATGTAGAGGCTACATTTATTAGGATTGGCCACCTACTCCATTCTCTTTGCTCGCAGTCCATTTCAAAAATATATGTGATTATACATGCTGTTAGTAATATGGTACCCTTTGAGAAATAAAACATTATTGCCTCCTTTCATTAATTTACCCTAAACATTTTCAACTGTCCTACATGTTTATTTCTTTGCTCTGTGCCCATTGGAAACAAGTCATTTAAACTTAACAATCGAAAAATGTTTTGTTACAGTCTTAGACATATATGTGTGAATACCAAGATAGGGCAGCTTGTCAATATAATATTATGCAACTGTTTCTAGCCTTGATAAATAATTAAAATGATCATTCTGTGTTCCCTCCATAGCTCCCCACCACCAGTCCTTTTTGGCATTTTACTTTTGTACGTTTTTCAGTGTGCATGCCTCGTTTTCTCACCCCTTTATCTCCTGTTTTTAATCATTTCTCAGTATTTCCAAAATTGTGCCATTTACAAGATGTGAGATAGCATGAGAAATAAAAAATTTATCAATTCAGGGATTGCCAAGTTTAATCCCAAAGTCAGCTGATTTTATCTGCATTAACACACAAAACAAAACAAAAGTTGTACACACACACACACACACACACACACATGGACACACACATACATTCTAATACAGTGACAGAGGCTTTTTTAACATATGTTGTACATTTGTTATTAATCATTGTACATGCCTGGAGGACACTGTTGAATTTCGAACCCCAGCCCTCAAAAGCTGTTCTTTATTTAACAAGGGAAGTAGGTTTGTTAAAATGACCTCGTTGTTTTGTTAATGGGTGTCAAGAGTTTTTTTTAGCATCCACATCAGCATTTCTTGCATTTAACCACTGATATTCTATCAAAAAACACATTCTGCTCACTCCCCCATAAAAGTGAACATGTTGTTGTACAGTGTACTCTTCTGAAATGGTTCTATTGCACACTGATTTTATGGCAGTGGAAGGTAAAGGGTTTACACCTTGTCTCCACACCGTTAACCACTGAAACATTTTAGATTGGTGGAGTTTACATTTTGCATATATTCTTTGGTAGCATGGTGGTGGGTAGGGGGTCATCTTGTGCACTGTTATAACCCCTTTGTTAATATAACAAGTTATGCATACTGTGGTTGATGAAACATTCCTCTCAAAATAAAGACTGCTTATTCAAGTAAGTACACGTAGATTTTTTTCCAAGCAATTTATCACCTCAGCAATGAAGCTCAGTGTCTAATAACACCGTTTTACTGGCAGGAAACAGTAGTAATTTATTGCACCGCATTGTATGGTTGCTGTCACCAGGGGAGCTCCCACCAATATATGCTGTATTGCTATGCATGTTTTTTTGGTAGTTATAATACACTTTCTCAAAAAGTAAGGAAATTATTTGCAAAAAACTACTTTTAATGCATAATTTAGGGTTAAAACAGAAAAAGTCGGGAAATGAGAACATTAGGGTTGCCCTCTAACCCCCTCACCCACCATCCTCCACAACTGACAAATGATGGGGTGTGTCCTTGGGGTTGTGAGGTCTAAATCTCACCCCATTCTCCTTTACTGTAGCATGTCCACCTGCTTACACATGGAATGGGGTGAGATTTGGGCCTCACAACACCAACAACACCATCATTTGTCAGTTCATGAAGATGGCGGGTTCTCATTTCTTGATTTTTCTGCTTTAACTAAATGATGTATTAATGTAGTTTGCAATGAATATATATATATATATATATATATATATATATATATCTATACACATTGCAAAAACTCCATTAAGGCATCAGTTAGGGCTGATTTCACACCAACAAAAGTCTGGAAATTCGATGTTAGGGTTACAACCCTACCACCAACCCCACCACCCACCCGCCACACACCAACAGGCATTGGGATGTGCCTTGGGGTCATCGGCCTAACTCTTACCCCCATTCCATATGTAAAAAAGCTGGGCTGTGTGCTCTGACCCACCCATAAGCATAAAGACATAGTGCAGGAGGGCCCTGGCTAACAGTTTTGCAAAATGGTATCTATAGATGGGAGTGCAGGGCCCAGAAGCATGGGTCCTCTGGGCCCTGTGCCTATACCTACCCATAAGCCTAGAGACATATGGCAGTAGGGCCTTGTGCTCCCAATTTTGCATAATGGTATCTATATGTGGAAGCATGGGCCCTTAGGGCTCTGCTCTCTCACCCATAAGTATAGAGACTTAGCACAGGAGGGCCCAGTGCTCCAGGTTTGCAAAATGATATCCATAGGTGGGAGCCCACCCACCCATAAGTGTAGAGGTATAGTGCAGGAGGGTCCTGTGCTCCCAGTTTTGCATAATGGTATCCATATGTGGGAGTGCAGGCCCTCTGAGCCCTGCACTCCCACCCACCTGTAAGTATAGCGACATAGCACAGGAGGGCCCTGTGCTCCTAGGTTTGCAAAATGGTACCCATAGGTGGGCGCATGAGCCCTCCAGGCCCTGCACTCTCACCCACCCATAAGTGTAAAGGCATGGTGCATGAGGGTCTGTGCCCCCAGTATTGCATAATGGTATCCATATGTGGGAGTGCAGGCCCTCTGAGCCCTGCATTCCCACCCACCTATAAGTATAGAGACATAGCAAAAGAGGGCCCTGTGCTCCCAGTTTTGTGTAATGGGATCCATAGTTGGGAGCATCAGCCCTCTGGGCCCTACATTCCCACTCACCCATTAGTGTAGG
Organism: Neoceratodus forsteri; assembly: GCA_016271365.2. Classification (NCBI taxonomy): domain Eukaryota; kingdom Metazoa; phylum Chordata; order Ceratodontiformes; family Ceratodontidae; genus Neoceratodus; species Neoceratodus forsteri. Next base: position 1,076,735,951 of record CM028129.1, on the reverse strand, counting down.
GACATAGCAGAGGAAGGCCCTGTGCCCCCAGTATTGCAAGATGGTATCCATGGTATCCATAGGTGGGAGCACAGGTCCCTCTGGGCCCTGTGCTCCCACCCACTTATAAGTATAGAGACATAGCACAGGCAGTCCCTGTGTTCCCAGTTTGCATATTGGATCCATAGGTGGGAGCGGGAGAATGGGCTCTCTGGGCCCTGCCCTCCCACCCACCCATAAGTGTAAAGGCATAGCACAGGAGGGCTCTGTGCTCCCCAGTTTAGCATAAATGGTATGCATAGGTGGGAGCACAGGCCCTTGGGCCCTGCACACCCACCTACCCATAATTACAGACACATAGCACAGGCCTGCAGACATTCTAAGTAACCTTTTACTGCAAATGTAGCAATATCTCAGTAACCATAGTAACTCTGGAAAAAATTCCTTCCAAGTTGTATTCATGGCCTGGCCACCTCCACATGTTCTTAGTACACCAGGTGTATTAATCTACGCTGAGCAAAAATCCTTATCTTGAACCATTTTCAAGCTATAGCTGCTGAAAGGCGCCGCAGCCACCACAATGTTCTCCTATGGGAAAATTTGTGCTGTAACTATGGAACCATTGTATTTTTTTTCACCAAACCAGTGAAAGGCACATCTGTGGGGCAAGGGCTTGCCACCCTGCAAATTTTGGCCCAAAAGTCCTAACCATTTTTTTGCTATGAAGTGGCAAAGAAACTGTTTCTCGGGGGGCTGTTTACCTGCGGATCTATCGCGAAAGTTCTGTGCAGTTTTGCAAAAGAATCATGCACTTTTGCTTAAGTACCATTGGTTTACATGCAGGATTTTCATACAAGTTCCATGCACTTTCATGAAAGTTCTGCATGTAAACCAATGGTACTTGTGTGAAAGTGTGAGGTACTTGCACAAAAGTTTTCGAGACCGACATATATTTTTTTCCTACAGGCTATAATGGGAAATTTAAACCTTAATAACTTTTTTGAATGGATTAATATTTTTTCATACAATCTTCAAAAGGCACTTCACTGACCCAGTCTTCATATAACATGAAAATTTCATACCAGACTGACAAACCATTCAGGTTGTGGAGACAAACAAAGGATTTCAAAAACTGAAGATTTTTCACACTCCCCAGCTCAGCAACTGCAGATCTAACCAGAAAGGAACTTTTTAGATCCAGTTATGTGTGATACCAGACTGCACATGCAAAATTTCAGGCAAATCGGACAAATGGTTGCAAAGTTATTAAAGTGCAAAATTTTGAATTTAACATTAAAATGCCTACTCAACCCTAATTACAATATATATTAATTGCAGTTACAGAGATATTGCCAAAAACATGCTACAAGGGTTCCTTTGGAGTACTATGGTGCTGCTGTATGGCTTCGTGCTTACGCATATGGAGCCATACCAGTGGTACGTGCTCCCACATACACATACCATTACGCAAAAAATGGACAATGTGAATGGAGCGCAGGGCCCAGAGGGACACTAACACATACAAGTTACCAGTTACATTACACTTTCTCAAAAAGAAGGGACATTCATTGCAAAAACTCTGTTACTACATCAGTTATGGTTGATAGCACAGCAATAAAAGTATGGAAATGTGATGTTAGAGTTACACCCCACCACCCCAACCCCACCCTCCACACACCAACAGGCATTGGGGTGTGCATTGGGGTCATTGGCCTAACTCTCACCCCATTCCATGTATAAACAAGCTGAGGTGGTGCAGTATAGGAGAATGGAGTGAGAGTTAGGCCCAACAACCCCAACGCACACCCTGATGCCTGCTGGTGTGTGGGGGGTATGGTGATATGGGTGTAACACTAACATCACATTTCTATACTTTTGTTGCAGTGCTATCAACCCTAACTGATGCATTAACAGAGTTTTTTGCAATGAATGTCCCTTCTTTTTGAGAAAGTGTAATGTAACTGGTAACTGGTATGTGTTAGTAGTAGCGCAGGCCCTCTGGGCCCTGCACTCCCTTCACATTGTCCTTTTTTTGCATAATGGTATGTGTATGTGGGAGCACGGACCACTGGTATGGCTCCATATGCATAAGCACAAAGCCATACAACAGTGCCATAGTACTCCAAAGGAACCCTTGTAACACATTTTTGGCAATATCTATGTAACTGTAGCAAGTAGGGAAAAACATTCCACTGCAGGTATAATCTATGACTTTGAAACTTCCTTGCTGGCTTAGTTCACCTAATGGTGGACTAAGCTGCAGGTAGCAAAAAATCCATATCTCACAACATTTCCAAGACTCGGGCGCCGAACGTCGCAGCGGCCACAGCAGTGTTAGCATATGGGAAATTTCTAAACTTCAGAGTGCTGTAACAATGGGCCCATTGAATGTTTTGGAACCAAACTGCCAAAAGACACATCTGTGAGGCCAGGGCTTACCACCCTGCAAATCTGAGCCCAAAAGTCCCAACCATTTTTCTGCAGTGGGATAGCAAAGATTTGCTGTTTTTAGGCAAAGTGCTGTCGCAAATTGCGACAGTTTTGCAAAAACAGGCACAACACTTTCATGATTTGTGAAAGTGTCACGGCCATTTCTGTCACAATTTGTGACACTACTGGGGCTCCAATTTTAAAAAAGGCATTTCGGGGGGGGAGGTTCCCCCCAAAAAGATAGGGCTGTGATCTTCATGACCTGACTAGGTAAACACAAAGTCAGTGTTTACCTAAGGGGTCCCAAATTTAAACACTAGGCATTTTTCTCTCTTGCTAACTAAAAACAAGATTGCCACCACAAGAAAGTAAAAGGGCCATTTGCAACAGTAAAATTTAGTGGCAGCAGCTGTCAAGAGACACATTTATTTTTTCCCATTGACTATATTGGGAAACTTGTTTTTTGAATAACTTTTGAATGGTTTAATATTTTTTCACCAAATCTTCAAAAGACACATTGGTGACCCAGACTGCATCTTCCCTGAAGATTTCAGATCGAAGGACAAATTGTGTGGGCTGTAGCCATGAGCACAGAAACAAACGAATACCCCTTTTTTTAATTTTTGACTGCTCCTGAGGTCCACAACCACTCTTTCAACCATAATGCAACTTACTAGATCCAGAGAACTATGGTACCAGACCATGCATGCCAAATTTCAGGCAAATCGGTCATATGGTGGCAAAGTTATTAAAGTGCAAAGTTTGGGGTTTAACATAGAAGTGGCTGTACAACCCTAACTATACTGGCATGGTAGAGCCAGTATAATATATATATATATATATATATATATATATATAAATATATATACACAGTATATCTGTATGTATGTGTGTATATATATATATATATATATATATATATATATATATATATTTATACAATAGGGGTGTCTTGTATTAATTGACAATAAAAGTATGTATTTGCACCCCAGTGAGATAAATGCCTGCTGACATAGGCACTGTGGAGATATTTACATTTACACACACAGGCCCAGATATTCAAAAGGATTGCGCCATGCGCAATAGTGTTGCACCAGCGCAAGTCCGAAAATGCGCCATTCTGCGATATTCAGTGGGAGGCAGATGCGCCCCCCCCCAAATCACACTGCGCAAGAGTGCAATGATAATGAATGCATGCTCAACTGAAGGGGGAGGAACCATGCATAAATGGCACAGTGTGATATTCAAAAACATGCTCCATGCGCTATGGGGAGCAAGCAGAAGTTGCACAATAGCGGAAATGAGCCAAAATAAAAAGGAACAAGCGAGAGGCGCAAGAACACTACAGGGAAGGCACATGTTGCTGAACCATAGCCAGCCACACAGGCAACACACACACACAGGGCAGGACTGAGACAGTGCACCTGGAACCCACAGGAACAGGGAAGGTGTGGGGAGCCACAGCCACAGTGCAGTGCAGAAGGGGGAAGTGTCACACAGCACTGAGGCCACCACAGGAAGGTGTTCCCGGTGCAGGGGAAGTAGCAGCCAGGACAGCGGGGAGAACACAGAAACAGCTGCCGAGGGGGGAACACAAGCCAGGGACATGGCCAGTGCCACCATTCAGATGGAGACAGTTATGAGGGGGGTGAGAAGGCAGGCAGCAGGGGGGCACGGCCGTGGAATGGCCTGTCTGTCGTATGTCCCCAACAGGCACTACCGAGCCTGCACCAGCTTCGAGCTGTACACTGATACCGAGATCGTGGGCCAGTACCAATTGAACCAGGCAATTCTGAGGTGGCTCTGTGAGCTGTGCAGTGATGTGATGCAGGCACCCACACGACGGAGCCATGCCCTGTCAGTGGAGACAAAGGTGACAGCTTGCATGTGTCTGCTCACCACGGGTACCTTCCAGAGACCAACAGGGGACACGACAGGCATAATCCAGTCGGCCGTGTCATGCCGCCTCACCCAATTCCTCTGCGCACTGCTGCCACATGCTGTGGAGTACATCCATTTCCCCAGCACACAGCAAACATACAGGAGTTCCACAGGGTAGCACGTATGCCTGGCATGCTAGGGGCAATAGACTGCACCCATGTGGCCATCCACACACCACCTGGCCCCGAAGGGGCCACATACATTAATCGGAAGGGGTATGCAAGCATCAACTTCCAGGTAGTGTGCGATGCCAGGGGGCGCAAAATCAATGTCTGTGCCACGCACCCTGGGGGAGCACATGATGCCTTCATCTGGCACCAGTCAGCACTGTGCCACAGATTCAAGAGTGGGGACATCCCCACTGGCCACTTAGTGGGTGAGTATGCAAACCACACAGAAAGACATGGAGCTTGGGATGGGCATAGTCAGAGGTGACATGGGTATTGGCCTAGATGGCCCAAGGCAGGGTGACGCTGATCACCAACCTAACTTCTACCCTCTACACACAGGTGACAGTGGATACCCACTCCGTCCCTGGCTGCTCACACCATACAGGAGGCCCGCGACCCCATCGCAGCAACACTACAATGAGGCACATGCCACCAAATGCAATGTCATCGAGCGGGTGTTCGGGATGCTGAAGGCATGTTTCCATTGCTTGGACACATCTGGCGGTGCCCTACAGTACAGCCCCTCAAAGGTCTGCAGGCTATTCCTGGCCTGTTGCATCCTGCAGAACATGGCCAACAACTGTGGGATAGCTGTACAGGTGAAAGAGGGGGACAGCAATGGGGACGATGAGGGCGCTGGTGAAGATGGTGATGGGCAGCCCTCCCTTGGGCGACAGGACCCCCGACTGATCCGGCTGGCACAGCTACACCGGGACACCATCACAGAGGAGCACTTCAGCCAACCCAGGTAAGTCATGGGGCCATGTGCAACCACCAGTGGCAAAGGCACAACCCACAAACACGCATGGACAAACACCAGGGGTGCATGTCATCAAGGGAAGTGGCAGAGCATGGAACCGCACACGCCGCCAAGGATGGGCAAGGTCTAACATGGCACGCAGTCACACACACACACACACACACACACACACACACACACACACACACACACCTCACAAGACATGCACAAAGGGTAGGAGGCACGCTGACCCCGACCGCCACCCCTAGCCACAGACACGTCCACAGACCACCACACCCAGTGCCTGTCATTGTGTGTGTGTCAGACGCTGGGCACCATTGCACAGTGGCAAACAGTGCAATGCAGGCATCATCATGCACATGCCGCAGAGGACAGCAGCCAAGAGGGTGTGCAGATGGAATGAGTGTGTGCGTGCAGGGCCGGGTACCCCACCTGTGCATTGCACGCTGAACAACACAATGCACACAGAGTAGCATAAGACAGTAGCCGTGCTGGGAGACAGGTCAGTCACGTGCCACAGTGCCACGGCTGCCACAGATGCGTGGGCGGCCCCGCCGAGACCCGACAGCAGTGACAGGCTGACCAATGGCCTCATGGGGTGGCACCGATGGTCCCCCAGGAGTTCCACTGCATGAACGCGACCGTGCTTGTGCAGGGGTCTGCAGCACACCGAACATGCCTGCGCCAACATGCTCGGGATGCCCACAGCTGAACCCAGTGTTGACAAGGAGGGTGTCACATGACACTGGGAACGGGGGGTGGACATTGCAGTGCGCAGTGTCTGCAATGCATGGGCAAATAACTGTGTGCCCATTGTGGCCATGACAGCTGTGATTGCCTGTGTCTGCCTGTCAATGGCAGCGGTCACATCCTCCCGCAACTGGTCCATCCCTTCCAGGAGCAGAGTGGTGTCTCTGCTACGCCACTCCTCTGCCTGGTGCAGAGCCACACTGAGTGCATCCACCGCCGTTACTAGCTGCACCTGCTGATTGACTGATTTTTTTTTTTTTTTTATTGTAGAGATCAGATTTACAACCTTTGAGTCAAAGACTCGTTTACAAAGGTACCTCATCAAAAAATGGGGGGGGAGAGACAACAAAAGTGTGAGGTTAGGACAGGGAAATGACGAAACAGGTTAGATACATAAAAAATATACACTTGAGAGAGCAGACAAGCGAGGCTGTGCTGGATTAAACTTGTGGAAGGTACTAACATTGGTAAGAACAACAAGAGACTCAATTTGACAGCAAGTCACAGAGTTAATAGGTACTAACATTGGTAAAACAATAATAGATACATTATTCATAATTGAGCATGTCCAAGCTAATATGTAGATATATAAGACCCGGTGGTGAGGGCTTGAAAAAAGGTTAGTAGGGACCGCATAGAGGCAGTAGGGACCGCGTGAGGCAGCTAGCAAAGCATTTACAACATCGGCTGTCAATAATATGCTGGCGAAGGGCAATTTTGAAGCGGCCAATACCAGGGATCTTGGAGATAGTTTCAGGAAGGGAGTTAAACCAGGACGGGGCTTGGTGATGGAAAGATCTTTGGTAGCGAGAGGTCCTCGCTCTGGGAACGTTGAAGGTGGCTGCGGCGGTGTACCGGGTTGGCCAGGACCTAGCAGCCCGCTGCAAAGGTCCAGAGACCCCAGGAGGGCAGAGACCTGACAAGGATTTTTTGGCCAGTAGGCAGGTTTGATAAATCAGTCTTTCCTCAAGAGTGAGTATTTTGTGTGGAGTATAGCAAACAGGTGTGGTTCTGCTGTGGGCACGCAAGGAGCCTACATGCTTTATTGATAGAGGTCTGGACTTTGGATAAGGCAGAGGCATCAGCAGCAGCGTAGACAGGGAGACCGTAGTCGGCCAGCGATAATACCGATGAGGTGATGGCTAGTTTTAAGGCGGGTTCAGGGAGACAGTCTTTGTGGCGGTAGAGAAGACCGATCCTGGAGTTCATTGCAGATGACAGAGCTTTAAGGTGGGCATGGAAAGTAAGGCCGGAGTCAAAGGTGATGCCCAGGTACTTATAGGATGTAACCTGCTCCAGAGGGAGGGGCGTGCTGGTGGTGATGTGGAGGGGGAAGTCTCTGGCATTGTTTTGCCGATGAGAAAATAGCATGGACTTAGTTTTCTTTAGGTTCAGGACTAGGATGTGATTACTGAACCACTTTTCGGTTTGGAGGAAGGCGCTTTGCAGCATGCTTTGGAGTGGGAGTGGGTCAGGGTGTGATGCAAGGATAACAGCATCATCAGCATAGAGTAATATTTTACTGGAACAGGAGCTGGGGAGGGTGTTCAGGAATAGGCTGAAAAGGGTCGGGCCAAGGATGGAGCCTTGGGGGACACCTGAGTATACCAGAAGGTAGGAGGAGAGGGTCCCATTTAGTTTGACTCTTTGGGACCTGTTGTGTAGGTAGCTTGCGAACCACTTCAGGGGGCCGGCTGCGAGACCTAGTGTACTGAGGGAGTTTAGTAGCAGGGGGTGGCACACCGTGTCGAAGGCCTTGGACAGGTCTATAAAGACTGCCCCTGCAAGATGACCTTTGTCTAGTGCTGAGTGAATGTGGTGGGAGAATTCCAGAAGGGCAGTGGATGTGCTATGGCCAGGGCGAAACCCGTGTTGCTCGGACAAAGGAGGTTGTAGTTAGTAAGATATTCGAGAGCTGAGTGTTTACTATTTTTCTAAGGCTTTGGATGGGGGGGGAGGATGGAGATGGGCCTGTAGTTATTAGGCAGAGTGCGGTCCCCCAACTTATGGATGGGGGTTACTTCTGCATGCTTCCAGGCCTTAGGGAACTAGCCGAGGCATAGGGATTTGTTAATGATAAGCGTCAGCGGGGTGAACAAGACATCCAGCACGAGGCGAAGTATCCTGTAGTCGAGAGGGTCATTGGTAGGGTTCTGAGAGGCGAGGGCCTTTATTAAGAAAGGTTTGGCATCGTGGGGTGAGATCATTCGGAAGTGGAATTGCGGCCTGGGAATGGGAGCGTGGGAGGGTTTGGCAACCGGGTCAGAAAAATGGGCCGGGAGGACGGCGCTTAAGTCAGTGAAAGTTTTATTAAGGCAGTTAGCAATACAGGTGGGGTCAGTCGAGACAGTCCCATTTATGACAATCTGGGATGGAGGGGGGGAGCGGGTCTTACCATTTAAATCTTTAATGTTGTCCCAGAAAGCTCTGGACGAGCCCCAGGTGGATATCAACGTAGCCTGGTAGAATTTGGCTTTAGCCTGCTTGATTGTCCAGGAGCATTGATTGCGGGCTGCCCTGTAGGCTTGCCTGTCAGCAACCCTGCCAGAGTCATTAGCTAAGTGCCAGAGGTTATCTCTCTTTTTTAGTTGTTGGATCAGTGTAGGAGTGATCCATGCAGCAGTCTGTTTTTTTATCCTACGAGTGTTGAGGGGTGCATACAGATCACAGGCGTGGTTGAAGGCCGTGGAGAGGTAGGTAAGGGCAAAATTAACGACAGGAGCACTAGCCAATGGGGACCAGTCGATTTGGGCGAGGTGACGTTTGAGGTTGGCGAGACCTCCGGGGATAAACCGGCGGCGAGGGGTCCTGCTGTAACCAGGGCTGAGGGTGGGGGAGGAACAGAAGCAGATGACTGGGGAGTGGTCACTGAGTGAGTCCGCAAGGACATCAACGGAGACGACTTTATGAGGTCGGTTAGAGAGGATGACATCCAGGAGGGAGCTAGTTCCTGTTACTTTGTTAAGTCTAGTGGGCTGAGTGACCAGTTGGGCCAGGTCAAGGGCTGCAAGCTCATTCTTCAGATTATTTGCTGAGGAGCTGAGCCAATTTGAATTTAAGTCACCCATAATTAACTGTTCAGCTTTCAGGGGTAAGGTAGCCAGGTAGTCAAGGAGAGAGGAGGCTGCAGAGTCTTTGTTAGTCCCCGGGGGTAGATAAGCCGCAGTTAGATAGAGTGGACCACGTCCAGGGTAGGGGGTGATTTTTAAGGTAATGGCTTGCGCCCCATGGTTAAGCTTGGGGGTTGGGAGGGCAAGCCCGAGGATCGAGTTGCACAAGTAGATAGCACACTCCCCTCCACGCCAGCCCATCCTATCGGCCCTGAAAATGGTAAAACCAGGAAGGGAGATGGCAGAGTCAGGCGTGAGGGAGGAGAGCCAGGTTTCCGCAAGCATGAGAATATCTGGGGAGTGTTGGGTGACCCAACATTGGAGGGCTGCAGTTTTCTTAGGGAGACTGCATATGTTAATAAAAGGCGATTTGAAAGCCTTTGCCATCAGTGGGCAAAGGCGTGGCAGGGATGACAGGCCCGGGGTTTGGGTTCACATTGCCGGAGAGCAGGAGCAGCAGGAGAATTAGGCACCTTGCATGGGGTTTGTAGCTGGTGGAGGGGTGCAAATGTGGCCGACGGGACTCCACCAGGGAGGAGCAGGGGATAGGAAGGGAGAGAACAACTGAGGGCGTTAGCGAGGAGAGTGTCCACTTGTGAATGGAAACACAATACTGTGAGTAGCACAATGGTGGTTGGTGGGTGGGGGTGGCGTGGTAATCCAGGGTACGGGAGGGATTCAGGGGAATGGGTTGAGGGATAGGTGTGGGGTAGTCCGATAGGGGAGCCTGGAGTTCAGAGTGGGGGCAGTGTGCTTTGGTTGGGGGCAGGTTGATGGGGTGTATAGATGGGCAGAGAGAGAGCATAGGGTGCTGTAGCAGGAGGAGGGCCAGCATAGTAAAGACCATGCTTGAGTGAGACATTTCCCAGTAAAGAGCAAGAAATGAGGGCAGGCTCCCTCTAGTACTGGAACGATATAACCAGCAAATGGGAAAGTAGGCTGATTGGTTTTGAGCCTCATGTGTGAGAGGAAAATATACCCTATATAAGGGAGAGCTGAGCAAGGGTGGTGGTGGGGGCGGCAGGGTTTCTCCAGAGCAAGCACCGACTGCTTAAACAAGCAGAAACAGAGCCTAGCGAAAAAGGCGCCAAAACTGCATTTCAAACGGCAGAGCCGAGCCGAGCAGAGTATCCAACAGGTAGGCTGGCTCACTGACTGTGTCGCGATTCGTGTTATCTTTCTTTTTTAATTTTGTATTCTTTTCAGGCAGAGGTTTACCTTGTGACCGACGGCCTCGGGGTGGGGGTATCCATGGGGGAAAGTCAAACAGGAGGCAAGTCCAGATTCAGCCCTCGCGACCAAGCGCCTCCTCGGGGATGGGGTGTCCTGGTGGTGGATTACAGGCTTCAGGGAGGGCACTTCCAGATGCAGCTCTCGCGACCTCCAGCTCCTTGGGGGAGGGGGGGATCGATCTGTAGGAGAAAGAGGCAAAGGTTAAATTTGCAGGCAGGGGGGTGTACCAATTGGGTGGCGGGCAGTGCAGGCGGGGGATTTGTTGGAAAGAGCACGTGGCAGGGGCTAATGATGCAGTGGGTGAATAGATTAAAAAATGAACAAAAATACAGGGGTTTCAATGGAGGAGAGAGAGGGAGCGGGCTGGCAAAATTACAGGCAGAGACAACACAGTATACATAAGCAGCAATTGAAACTACCAGACAAAACTGTGAACATTAGCAAGCAAAGCACTGTAGAAAAAGAGACATCCTCAAACAAATTAATCCAGTCCCAAAAATAAATGCATACAGGGTACTAATTAATGCATACAGGGTACTAATTACATCGGGATTTCTCCAGAGCAAGCACCGACTGCTTAAACAAGCAGAAACAGAGCCTAGCGAAAAAGGCGCCAAAACTGCATTTCAAACGGCAGAGCCGAGCCGAGCAGAGTATCCAACAGGTAGGCTGGCTCACTGACTGTGTCGCGATTCGTGTTATCTTTCTTTTTTAATTTTGTATTCTTTTCAGGCAGAGGTTTACCTTGCGACCGACGGCTCCTCGGGGGGTGGGGGTATCCTGGCGGTAGGGAAAGTCAAACAGGGAGGGCAAGTCCAGATTCAGCCCTGCGACCAGCGTCTCCTCGGGGGTGGGGTGTCCTGGTGGTGGATTACAGGCTTCAAGGAGGCACTTCCAGATGCAGCCCTCGCGACCTCCAGCTCCCTTGGGGGGATCGATCTTGCGACCGGCGGCTCCTCGGGGGTGGGGGTATCCTGGCGATAGGAAAAGTCAAACAGGGAGGCAAGTCCAGATTCAGCCCTCACAACAGCGTCTCTCGGGGTGGGGTGTCCTGGTGGTGGATTACAGGCTTCAGGGAGGGCACTTCCAGATGCAGCCCTCGTGATCTCCAGCTCCTTGGGGGAGGGGGGGATCGGTGGAGTATGCGGGTATGCTCATCTAAGAGGTCATCTGCCTGATCGTCATGCTGTCCCTCATGGTGTTCGCGGCCCTGATGGTCAGCACCCCTTGAGGGTGGGCGCTGCAAACCAGGGCCAGGCCTGGGTATGTCCACAGGCGGTGCACTGATGCCGCCCCCTGACACTGTACCCCCATGACCATTGGCCGACTGCTGATACTGCCCCTCTGGCTGCTGCTCTCCAGGGCTCAACGGTGCTGCCACAGTGGCCGCAACAGCCCCAATCTCCTGGACACACACCAGTGCTGCCCCACTGGTGCAGACAGGGACAGGCTGGGGCTGTGATGTCATGCAGGCCTCCACGGCAGCACCACCCACAGCCATGCCCATGATGTCACCTGCTGTGTGGTCATCCTATGGCCCACACTTATCACTGCCCATGACATTAGCTCCATCATCATCGGTGACGGATCCGGCACCAGCCCGAGTCTCAGCATGCTGGCATCCATGGACGCTGGCATGCTGGGACATGGGCAGGGCCTCCTCTGCACCTGCTCCACCAACATCAGTCCAGACATCCAGACGGGCCCACTGTCACCCTGACCCTTGTATGCCTGTGGAGGTGGATGGGCCCTCCTCCATCTCCATGCTACCACCCTCAGTGGAGAAGCCCACCACCGCTGACCCATGTAGATGCTCAGGAGCTGTAAGGGAAAAACAATAGCATTAATGTATGTGACCTACCCTGTCCCACCCATTGACAGACCAGGACCTACCATGCAGTGACGGGCTACCACCCATCTGGAATCCACCACCTGGAACAACCTCGATGGTGCAACCCTGCATGCTGCCAGCAACCTGCTCTTCTTGTGGGGTCAGGCGTTGCACTTCGGCTGTCCCCACTGGTCACAGATCGTGCTGCCCTGATGGCAGCCACCTTCTCCTTAATTCTCCACCTGTCCATGCCCATTTTCTTTTTGCACTCCTGCACGGACCGCTGGTGGCTGCCATGCAGGTTGACAGCACGCGCCACCTCTTCCCATGCAGCAGCATGGGCCTGTGGTGTTCCCTGGTGTCTGCTGAGCAGTGGCTCCTGGTCGAGGTAGGCCTCAAACAGGGCATCTGTTACTGCCTTGATGAAGTTAGGCCTCCTTTTCCTCCCATGTCTCTGTTCCTCTTCCTCTTCCTCCACCTCACGATCAGTCATTATTCCTCCTGTGAGAATGACAGGTGTTACCTGTGACTGTGCAGTCCCATGCATGTCCCAAACACCACAGTCCACACTCCCAAATAGCATGCAACGCAACACAATAGACTGCAGTAACCGACTAAGGCCAGTGCAGCCCAGTGTCACAGTTTTATAGTGCAATGCATGCAAATGAGGCGAGGCACATTTTTAAGTGGATGCAAATGCAGTGACTGCGCCATTGAATGGCTGATTAGCTGATTTGCATATGCCGGCTGAATATCGCGCTGTTGCGCTTTGTACAATTGTGTTGAACGTGCTGAGCCAAGGACACAGTTCTGTGACATGCGCAGTACACACCTAACTGTGCATGCCCGGGGTGATGACGCAGGCAGCTGCCATGCTGCTGACATGCTGTGCGCAGGAGGCAATGCAGGGCATGGCCACCATTGTGCCAGTGGCGCTACTGCGCTGTTCACATATATGGTGCTGTGGCACTGGGGCACCATAGGCACACTGGGGCCACAGCACTGTAGGCTGCTACAGGAGGTGGCACACAGGCACCCAATTGCGCTACACACATTGGGTTCCAATCGCGCTGTGGCTGTCCATGCGCGAGAGACCCTTGACCCTGTGCCCGACCTTTGCCCCTAGGCACCATGCATCAGGCATGGGTGCACCACTATCACACTGTTTGGTGACAGCACGATTGGGAATGGCAGCACTGTACCATGCAGCATCTGCACGTGGCAGGACTGCGCTGCCCAGTGCCATTTTGAATCCAACTCTTTGCTGAGATGGCGCAGAGAAGGGCAGTGATGTGGATCCAAGTGGAGCTTGCAAACCTGGTTTTCATTGTAGAGCCCCATGCTGGGGCTCTATATGGTGATGCACCCCTGGACAGGGCCAGGAGTGCAGTTTGGCAGGAGGTGGCTGATGCACTGGAGGAGGCCACTGGTATCGGGCACACAGCAGAGCAGTGTTGCCACTGGTATGGGGACCTCAGGCACAGGGACCCGGACCTGCTTGCCCACCTGCAGGCATGTGCCAGGAGGGGTATGGTGCCAAGGCCAGGTAGGTGCCCCATCCATACACTGTTATCATCCATATGGGTATCACAGTTGCATGTGTCCGGCACATGGGGGGGCCATCCAGTGTTGGCTGTGGTGGTGGTATCGGGGTGTGGGGTGGATGGGTATGGCTGTGTGGGATTGCACACTCATGGGGGCAGGGGGACTTTGCTACCAGATTGTACTGATGTTCCTCTCTCCAAGTTTGCACCTTAGGCCCAGAAGAGCACAGGCTGGTGAGGGAGAGGAAGCACCGCCTGGAGGACCAGCAGGACGGGAGGGGTGAAGGTCTGCAGAGGCACAGGGACCAGCCTGATGATGGTGAGTGCCTTACATCCATGATTACTATTGCATGCTGTATAACTGGGTGGGCAGTGGGGCATGGCCACCATCCATTGACACCACTGCCATGCATGCAATCTGTTACAGTCAGCACAGTCCAGTGGCACTGCATGTCTGGGAGTGTGTCAATGGTGGTCCATGTGTGCACTGGGCACATGGCTGTGCCGCTGCCTTCACACCGGATAGCCAAGTCACTGTGCTGTGCAGGACATGGGCGGTGGGTGTGTGCAGTGGTCCACATGGCTGTGGCTGCCTGGGTAGGCAGGTCTTGTGGACACGGTCACTGTGGGTGGTTGCACACCATCACAGGGGTGTGGCACATGGCTGCATGCCATGCACAATGGGTTGGCTGCAGGGGGCTGTACAGTCACACTTATTGACTCTGTTCCCTCGTTCTAGGTGGACGGTGACTCCAGGCACTGGAACGGGGACTGCAGGAGCTGCTACAGGTGGCGAGGGTGACCCTGGAGTTCCTCCAATGCATGGACAGCCACGGGGTGAGGAGGTGGAGGAGACATCGGCGTCACGTGGAGGAAGACCAGGGCAGATGCTAAACCATCCATGCCCCTAATTACACCTTCCCCCTGGACCCACCCTCACACCCCTTCTTCCCTCTCCCATATGTTCACCCCTGCCCCTTACTCACCCCCACCTGGTATGTGGCCCTTCCCACCATTGTACATAGTAGTATATAGTTTTTGTATTACCTGTTTTAAATACATTGGTTTTGTTATGACAACTGTGGTGGTCTCTGATTTGCAGCAGGCTACAGGTGCTCAGCTGCAGTGGTGTGCATGGCATCAGGGGTGGTGCATGCATGGGCGTGTGTGTGTCCAGAAGGGAACTGCCTATGGTGTGGGCAGGGGGATCGGTCACAGTCATTGGTTTGTGTGTTGTTCTCTGTGCACTGGATGCCTGTGTGCAGTGGTCCATGGTGCATGCACTGTGTGCATGGCACCTCTGTCAGACCGTCCATGTCCTGTGCAGCTGACACCCTTGCATGTCTGTAATATGCACAGTCTGCTGGCATGTCAGTGGTGGCTGTCCATGCTGGATAACAACTGTACCCGGCACAATGCCAGGTTGCCAGCCATCACCAGTATGGTGCAAGTCTGCCTCCGGTGGCACTGTGGCCTCTGCTGTTGTTGTCCCCCCTCCATGCTGTCACTTGTGTCTGTTGCAGGGGATCTGCTCCAGTGTCTGTCACTTGTGCTCCAGCAGCATGCTGGTGGCATACAGCTTCATGGTGTCTGCGCAGGGTGGCTGGCACACCTGTGCAATGTAGGGGTGCTGGCCATGTGTATACATCAACCGTGGCCACACACCAGTGGCATGGTTGACCCGCTACTGTGTCCCTGTGTTGGTGTGCCCTTGGGTATGGGTGGGTGTTTGTCCATGCACTGTGTTGCATCATGTGTGGTGCATGCTTCCATGCAACACTGTGCGTGTCTGTGCTGGCTGTTGTGGCCAGTGCTGGGACAGGATGTGTCCTTGGGAGGGTGTGCAGAGTGCTGTATCACTGGTGGTGGGGTGCGGGGCATACCCTGTCACATGTGAGGTACCTCATGTGGCGACGCATGGTCGGTCTCTCAGCTGTACCTCAGGGGGATATGCAGAGTAGCACTGTGTATGCTGTTGTTGTATTGCTGTCTGCTGCCACCCGCAGCAGGTTGCACATGGTGGGGCTGCCTTGAATGGCTCCATGGTGCACATGGTTGCATTGTCGCAGTGGGCATGGTGGCATGCATGGGGTGTCCTGCACTTTTGGGCACTACTCCTGGGAAGGGTGTATGGTGATCATGGTGCAGGGTGTGCTCTCCATTGGTGGGATGGTGTGGCACGGGGTGGTAGGCCCTACTTGTGTGCCAGTCACAGCTTGCCAGGGGTGTGCTGGGGCACCATGGCCCGGCTGTGGGTTGGTTGCTGGTATCCATGGGCCGGTGGTTATTCCAGCTCTCCCCCAGTTGTGCAGTGCATGAGGTGTGGGGGATGATGTCTGTTCTGTTGTGTGCTCCTCTGCCCATCTGTGGCATGGGTGGTGGGCCCCTGCATCCTTGGTTGTGCTGTTGCATTGCTGTCTTTCTCCATGGGGTGTCCCTGGTTGCACTATGGCACATCTGGACTGCTTCGCTGAGCATCCCTTGTTGCGCTATGGCGCATCAGATATGCGCAACTTCACATCCCTGGTTGCGCTATGGCACAGGTGGTGTGATATTCAGTCGTGTGCCATAGGCGCATCTTGGCCTCCGCAGTTTTTTGAATATTGTGCTTCTTGCGCATGGGTGCAGTGGACTTGCACTTGCTCCTGCTGTTGTGCACTTTTTGGGCACAGTTTGAATATCTGGGCCACAGTGTCTTAATATCTGGGCCACAGTGTCTTAATCAGCAGATGATATTCTCACTGTCATGACTTCTCATCAAATACCTCCTTGCCCAATCTAGTTCTGTAGGAAAATAACCTGCCCCAAAACAGTTCCCCTCAAATGCTTCTTCATGTTTCTCAAGCAAACCACAAATTTAAAAAAACTATACACTCATCAGTTACAGTGGGCAAAGTAACATTTAGCAGCTTCACAAACTGCAGTGCAGCTCTAATAAACACTGGCAATACTATTCCCCAAAGAAAAGCCTTCATAAGTCTAATCAAGACTGCAGTCGAATTCTCACCTGATCACCACTTTCCTAAATGCAACAAACTTCAAAATACACAGAAAGAAAACTACCTTGCAATACTGTAATCTGAAAGACATGTTCTGCGGAGCTCCAAATGAAGAATTCACTGTGAAGAAACACATCACTGCACCCGGACCGTTGGTAAAAACATCAGATACGGATGATGCAAAAGCACAGCCAAACAGCACATACAGAACCAGAAACTCCAAATATGCACACAATAAAACTATAAAAAAAAACAGCAAACATACCTCGCAGAGTCAAAATAAAACATAAATCTCACTTCCCAGTTAGTAACAAAAATCCCACCCACAAACCGAACACCACCAATTACAAAGCATGCAACTCGAACAACAAAGTGCACCAACCAATCAAAAAACACACATTCATAAAACCAACCAATCAAACACCACAACCTCCCCAGTCACAACCTAACCACTCACACTTCATTCACACAACTTTGCTACTGCTGAACAACCCATGAATGTATACCAGAAATAAAAATAGTACATAAAACCCGCTGTATAAAACAACCAAAGCATTTAATAAAGAAAACAAATAAATTATGCCCCAATGTATAAATGATGTGCAGCTCATGGGATATGAAAAATATTCTCACTCCTGCATTGTGAGTCATGGATATCTCACTTGTGCCTTCAACACTCGTGAGATATTTATGCCTCACTCTGCAGGAGTGAGAATATTTTCCATATCCCACTCCTGCCACTCATGTGTCCCATATATATATGTATATATATATACACACACACACACATATGCACACATATGTGTAGATAAGTTTAAAATACAAAAAAAAATTAAGAATAAAATATGTGAGGGACTGTAATCAACTGTTGGATCTTGAAAATAATTATTAGCTCCAAACTATCATTATTATGAACAGTGGATGGTATGGGTATAGATATTATTTAAATATGATTTTATATCTGAGAAAAATAAATAGGTATGTTAAGTACAGAGTTGAGGTCTTTAATAATAATGTACTGATTGATAGATACTGTAAATGCAGATTATAAGAGTAAAAATGCAGCTGTAGTGAACCTATGACAATAGTGAAGATCTGTAGCATGTCCTCCTAATGTGTCCCTGGTATAATAAAACTAAAATAAGGTGGCTTGCTCTAATTCTCTCAGCTCTCTTGTTTATGCCTGACAACCTAACATGCCTAATGACTATAGATAATTTTATTATAATTCAAGTGTCAAATCATTTTTTCAGACATTAAATGGATTAAACTGGAAATGGGTTCTGGCACAACTTCTCAAACTGAGCAAATGAATGTATAGAAAAAATGTTATACTGCTTAGAGAGGTATTAATATCTTTGAAATTTATACAATATTTTTACTAAGGCTAGCTAATTTATTGTAAATGCATGTTTGATAGTAGTCTTGTATATAATGTTATGCTTTTCCTTTCTACGATTCATCTACTAGATTACAAAATGGCCAGATTTTAAATGATTCACCCAATTTCCTAAGTATTATATCATGGACTATTGCCGGGCTTAGGGCTAAATTAGTAGATAAAGAATTTGTTGAATATCTATCTGGCTTCTTTGTGTTTTATTTGCAAGAAACCTGGCATGCACTAGATGATGATATAAAACTGGACGGTTCCCAAATTTTCCAGTATCCAGGGAGTAAGATATCTAAATTGGAGAGAAGAGCTGGTGGTCTGATTATTTATGTTAAAACTAATGTTTTTGTACATTGCTTTCAAATCGAGTTAAATAGGAATTTTGAAATTATTAGATTATCAAGTGTTGGTTTCTCAATAATTATATGTAACACTTATATTCCACCTAAGACTTCAACATTTTTTGACATAGAAGTTTGGTATAAATTGGAGGGTCAAATTACTAAAACTGCTGAAGCCTTTCCGGATGACCACTTGTTATTGATTGGCAATTTCAACTCAAGATTTAGTAATTATGATGGGTTAGCTGATGATACGATATTTATTTATCCTGAAGCTGTTAAACTTCCAAGGAGTTCTAAAGATTTGGTAATTAATAACAATGGAAAAAACTTAATTGAATTGCTTAAATTAAGTGGTATATTCCCATTAAATGGTAGAGTCCATGGTGACACTGATGGGGAATTTACATTCCACTCTGCCGTTGCAGGATCAGTCATAGATTTAGCATTATGGAGAGATTCCTTGAATTTCTGGTGGACTCTCATAATTGATGACAGGACAGAGAGTGATCACTATCCTGTTTTTTTGATTGCTAATATCAAATTAATTAGAAACAATTCTTTAAATCCGCTAATAATTAATAAGACCAATGTAGAGGTTCACGGTAGGAAAATATTAATTTGGACTCGTATTATGGACTTAGATTTTTGCCCAGATTTGTAATTACTATTTGATAAATATAATAAAATTACTAGTACCAATTTTGAAGTTAAAAATAAACACCTGCTTGACATTTTGGGTAGGATTCAACAGGGTATCTATACTGAGGTGCGTAACAACAATAGTAAAAAAAGCAGAATAGTTGGTTTGACAATGAATGTCTTACTCAGAAGCATTTATTGAGTGTACAGCTAAGGAAGTATAAGAACTTACCTACTCCAGATAACTTATCTCAATTAAGATTGGAAATAAATATATACAGGATATTATTAGTTGATAAAAAGAAACAATATTATGTACACCAATGGCAATTAGTAAATCAGGCAATTAGAGATAGAGATGATAGAACCTTTTGGCAACTGATTGCCTATGGATGTAAGCAGGCTACCAGTTGTATTGAGAATGCTATTGGTGACAGTGATTGGTGTAACTATTATGCACAGATTCTTTTTCAAGATTCACATAAGTGTATACCTTCATGTAATCAAAAAGTGGTGACACAGCTAACTATTTCTAAAATGGAAGTGAGTAAAGCAATTGATGGCTTAAAAAATAACAAAGCTCCTGGCCCTGACTTAATCCCTTGTGAAGCTTATAAACAGCTGAAATTAAAATGGGTTGAGTTTTTGGTAGATTTTTACAATACTTGTTTAACTACTAATCATATACCAGACTCATGGAGGGGCTCTGTGATTGTCCCCATTTTTAAGAAAGGTAACAGGGAGAATCCAGCAACCTGTTGCCCTACAAGCTTAATTGACATTATGGAAAAAATACTTTCAAAAATCTTGCTTAACCAATTAACTTTGAATAAACAAAAATTGGGTGGTCTATTTCAGGTCAAGACAGTTTTCGTGAGTTGTTTTCAACTTTTGATAACTTATATATACTACGACATTTACAAGAAAAATATGTTAAATTGAGAAGTCAGAAGTTATATATGGCATTTATTGACCTCACATCAGCCTTTGACACCATAAACAGAGAACTATTGTGGTATATTATGAGAAATGATGGAATTGATCCTTTGTTAATAAATGCTATTAAACTGTTATATACTGATATGGGGGCCCAGGTCAGAAATACTGGGGGGAACTTAACAGAGCATTTTAATACCAACTGTGGAGTGAGACAGGGCTGTATCCTTGGTCTCTCACAGTTTTCAATTTATATAAATAATTTCTTAGTAATATATAAATTATTTGAAAACTGATTCTCCTAAAATTGAAAGAGACCCTTGTGGAATTCTTGCTTATGTGGATGATTTGTTAATGTTAGCATTATCCCCTAAGGGACTTCAAACAAAGTTAAATGAGTTGGCTATGTTTGCAGACCAGAACTTCCTGAAAATAAATCTGACCAAATCAAAGGTTATGGTTTTGGGAGGCTCCAAGTGTAAGCATAAATGGTTTATAAAGTCCGAAAGGTTGGAACTTGTGAATAAATACTAGTATCTAGGAATTGTGATATCATCTTCTTTCAAATGGAATAAACATTTTGAGGCTGTCTCAGTAAAAACTGAAAGAACTATTGAAGCTGTGAGTAGGCTTAACTTTAAATATGGTGACAATTCACTTGTTCCACTTTTAAGAACTTTAGATGTGAAGTATAATTCTCAAGTCCTTTATGGATGTGAGTTATGAGATCACAAATATATTGTTAAATTAGAAAAACCAGCAATAAGAGTGCTTAAAAGAGCTATTGGTTTCCCTAGAACAACTCCCCCACAGTTTGTTAGAGCTGAACTGGGTCTCTTTAACCTTATTGCTTTAGCTGAATCTCGTGTAGTTAACTTTTGGATAAGGCTTAATTTGTTACCAGATCATCGTTTTTCAAAAAAAATTCTGTGGGAAAAAATGAAATGGGAATTTCTGGACTGCAAAAAACCCAATTGGTTGTCCTGTGTAAAAAAAGATTCTAAATTCAGTTGGTCATTTGAACCTGTTTGTATTGACTACCCAATGTATTTGTATCACTAAAAGCTATGGATTGTTTCTTAAACAGCTGATTATGCAGAAATACAGGAATTATGAGATATGTTAAATACAGAATTCACAATTTGCAATTTGGCATACTAAAAATGATTGCTACCATTACTGTCACTTTTAATAGAATATCTGGAACAACCTGAAATGTGCCAGACTTACGCAAGATTCCAGATTGTTTTTTTCCTCTCTAATGTGCTTGAATGTAGGCTTAACAAGATTTATGACCAATAATCTTCTTACTGTTTTTGTGGTTTCAATGAGAAGAAAGATCTAGAACATGTTCTAAAATGCCAGTGGCACAGGGCAGCTAGACAGAGATGGTTGGGGCCAATTCTTGACTCCCTTATAGACTGTCCAAATGAGATAATAATAAGGATTCTTTTTACTACAGAAGATGGGTATACCATTAGAAATACTGTTTTTTTAATGTAATATACAGAAAATAAGGAAATGAATAATAAGTGCTATTCAGAGATAGAGTTTTTGTCTGAATTACTTGCTGTTTTGCACAATATTTTTGTAACTCATTTGTAAAATGTATTGTTTATCTATTTATTTGTCTTTCCTCTTTGTATAAATTATTGTAATTATCTGTTTATGATTGAACAAATAAAATGAATATACATATACATATTGTAAAGCTATATTAATCTTATGATCTAACAATAGACATTCATTGACCGACAAGGTCACAAATTGGAGTTTAACATTAATTTACCTCAACCCTGATAATAGGGGTTCTACCACACCACTTTAATACCATTACTTTTTGCCATCTCATGTTACAGTTTTACACACTTGCTATAATCAGTACCAGTAGTTTACAGTCCTACTTTTGTCAGTGACAGATTTTTCTTGGATCATTCAGTACTGCAAGAAGGCAATATCTGGGACATACTGTATATGTAATGGGGCCTGTTCAGTAGTTCTTAGGTAATAACTCTTTAAAAGGAGTTACTCATGCACACTGATGCATAGTTAATTGGTGTGATCCTAACTATCCACATGCTTGGGTCAGATGTCCTATACTTACATGACTTGTACCACAATGCTATGGTGGATGATTCATCTGATTGCTCTTCTAGTATGAAACATATGCTTGTGCTGGCAATTCCAAGACATTTGTTTTAACTTGCCTCTTATTATGAAACTGTTGTAATCTGCAGCTAGTTGCAGCAAAAGTTTTTGCTTACTACAAGGACCTTATACCATTGCCAGGACACCATTGTTCCAAGCAAATAATTTTATAAATGACTCTAAAGATCCTGACTGACAATTCCATGTACAAATTTTTTTCTCAGTTGTTCATTCAAACTGTTTTGAAGTGCAAAGCTTTTGAATGTTTTCTACAGCTGGCTGTTTGGAGGAGGCAATATAGCCAAATGGTTAGAGCACAGAGCTGCAGCTATGTGAAAGTGGAGACCCAGCTTTAAATTCTACAAGTTCTGCTTGTTATGTCATCCTGTGCAAAGCATTTAATCTTGCTGTGCTCAATTCCTTTTTTTCTATACCTATCCCCCAGTATCTTAACCTCCCTGTGTATGAATCTGACTGAGGGCTGCTACAGCACCAACTGTTCATGGATTGTAAACTACTTTGGGATGCAGTTTGTATAAAGAGTGCTATAAAGAAACAGATGCCTTTTCTTTCCTAAATGCCTGGTAGAGGAAGTGTGGCAGAACATTAGGATGTCTTTTCTATGGAACTGGTCTAACTTCTGGGTTTGGTGAGAGCTGTAAGATTGATTATAACTTATCAGATAATGAACAGAAAAAAAAGTGGGAAGGATCAACAGCCTAGTAAGAGGTGTTATTACAATTCCCTTATTTGGGACATCATAGTCTCATAATGGTAAGCACTATGACATCACACAAGAAGTGCAAAGTAATTTCAAAAAATCCTGATTTAATATTTTTACACAGGCTTCATGGAAAACTTAACCAAAAGGGTAGCCCATGATGACAGTGATGCAAAACCTGTGGCTGTGAAAACAGCGACAGCATGATGGAGAATGGAATGATGGCAACAGTGGCATTCCCCCCTTCCTGAGGTACTACGGCCTTGGAGTTAGTATATTTAGACAGGGGGGTGCAGGGGGCAAAGCCCCCTGCAAAAACAACTGTTACCATCTTTCAGGTTCACTTTCAAGCCATTGCTGTTTTCACAGTCATAGTTTCATGTTCACGATTCTGACATGGAATCAACAAAAATATTTTGGAAACCCTGGGAAACAAATAGATTTCCAAATGAACTTCTCTACTAAATTGTACTAGCCGAACAAAGCAAGCTTATGAAATTGCATAAAAGTTAGATAAAACAATTCTGAAACTAAGAACTTCTTAAAAAATAACTTCCTTCTAGAACATATGCACTGTCAGGAGACTACTTTACAATATTTATGCTATGGTTCAATATCTCAAAAGAGTTCTTCATGGTAACAGATATATGTTTGCTGTTACTATATATTTACGAGCTTTAGTCTGTCCTCCCAAATCAAAATGATTATACAGTATTACAATCATAAGTCAATGAGCTGTGTACAGAGAACAGCATCTTTCAGCATACTGTAGTTGCTTCTCAAATCACTGTAGCAAAGATACTATTATTTCTTGGCTGCAAAACAAAAGGTGCAGGCAGCTGTACAGATATAAAAATATATATGAATGTTCCAAAGCATATTTAGCCAGCCGAGAACATTTTGATAAACAACCCAAATGAGCATTTTGTGACCTCTAAAATCCCTTAAAGACATAACATATGCTTCTTATGAGGGTTAAGAATTGCTTTCAGCTATCCTATATTAGGACTGATGTCCCCCATTTCACCAACCAAAACCTCTGGTCTGCCTAGATATGTTGCTTCCCATAACTGGAAATGATAGTACATAATCATAAAAACATTAATTTCATCAGTGTCTAGAGCAACTTTGTTCATGATGTGATGATGTACCCCATGTTGATCTCTTTGGCAACATGTAAGGGTCAGTCTCCTATATTTAGATGATGCGATACATTTAAAAATTAAACACAGTAAGGTGGATGTTATATTCGGTTATAAAATGGGGTACGTCCAAGCTGAGGATCAAGATGATTTGATAATACATAAAAAAATTAGACATGTTAGGGTGGGTCTAATATCCTGTTATATAATGAGGTATGTCAAATTCTACCTTTTACTTGGTCAAGAGCCAATCACACGGGTGACTGCTTAAACCTACAGTATAGGCAACAATTTGCTAATGTAGTATAATCCCACTGATGGTACCCTATAACTCAAGTGTATTCTTTTTTGGAAAAACAGTACAAAATCAAAAGATCAGTATGTAGATAACTAAACCAGATGACAAATTATCCTGAGCCTCCATACAAATGAAAAAAACAAACATCTAATACATTTGATTGCATGCAATGCAAAAAATGACACAAAAATACAATTTCAAAGTAAAGCACATAGACTCCCCTAGTCCTGCACAAAGAAGTTAGGTAAACCTTTTCATTGCATTCTATTCTAGAACCGAAACAAAAATAAATCTTTAAAGCAAACCATGCAGAAGAAACTCCAACCTCCCAGCATTAAAAACAACAAAAAAACAGAGAAGCAATCCAAAACATATCTCCACTGGGCCAGATATTCAAAACGGTTGCGCCATGTGCAATAGGGTTGCGCCTGCGCAAGTCCAAACTTGCTCCATTCTGCGATATTCAGCAGGAGGCAGTTGCGCCACAGAAAACATGCTGAGCAACAGCGCAATGCAAATGAATGCATACTGAACTGGAGGGGGAGGAACCATGCATAAACTGCACAGCCCGATATTCAGCCAGGCTGTGCAGAGTTGTGTAGGTGCAACCCCCAACCTGCGCCTGCAGGACTTTGAGCCAAAAAAGGCTTAAGTCGAGGGCCACCACAGGTGAGCTGCTGTATTGCAGGGCACAACACAGCAGCTGCCACCTGTGGCTGGCCCCAACCCAGTCCCTGTGCCCCCGCGCCCCGATCATGGGCATAATGTACCCTCCCCCACCAGCCCGACGCAGGCATCATCGTGGTTGCTCTCCGTCTTCAGGAGTTCAGTGACCAATCGTATGGCGAGATAAAACTACCTCGGTCATAGCCCTGGTGGGAAAGAATTTCATTCTCACTTCATTTCATTTAAGCCCCACCACCCCGCTTCGGCAGCCGGTGGGCGGCAGCAGATCCTTACCATTTCGTTACTCATACGCTGCCGATCGATTGCCCATTGCCAGACGCTTGTGCAGCCACTGGGCGTACGAGCAGCCAGACATGATACAGTCCAGATTTGTGAATGTCATTCACAAATCTGGACTGTCATACTGTATGGGCTGCACGCCCATTGGCTCTTGCTCTGCACCACTGGGCATGCGCAGTCTCACCGGCAGTCAGTCGCGGGCGGCGGGTGGCGGGGCAGGCGGTGGATGCTGCCGCCCACCGCCGCCGGGGAGCGGTGGTGGGGCTTCGGGTGGGTAGGTGGGGACACTAACCACCAGGGCTATGTTCAGGTGGGTGGTTTTATCACATATACCACCCGCGATTGGACATTTCGGTCCACTGGACCACCAGGGATGTGAACGGGGGGTGGGAATTATTATATACCGCCCGCGATCGGGCATTTCGGTCCACTGACCACCAGGGATATGTGTACGGAGGAGGGTGGGGGAGCTGACATTGATGCCCGCGATCGGGCTGGTGGGGAGTACACCATGCCCGCGATTGGGCTGCAGGGGGCGTCGGTCCCCGATGGCTGCTGCCTGGCAGGGCGCCAGGCGCAAGTCCTCGGGAATCGGCACATCTACATGCTAATGGCATGCAAATGGGGACATAATCACATGCAAATGGCCCCCCTGCACCTTGCATGAATTATAGCCCCATTTGCATGTCACCTTTTGAATATCGTGATTTTGCACATGGTGTAATGGTACTTGCGCCACTGCAAGTTGAATGCTCCACTCTGTCAACTTGCGGTGGCACAAGTTCCACTGCGCCATGCACAGTGGCTGTGGCTGGGGGGTGATATTCAAAGGAGTTGCTCAATAGTGCAACTCCTTTGAATATCGCCCAGGACACACCCCTGTGCAACTATTTTGCGCAGCTCAAGGGCTTGCGCCTATGAATGACGCAGTTTGAATATCCAGCCGACTGTGTCTACAATTTTGATTCAGACTGGAGCAAATCTGTCACTCCTTGTCAACAATACTGAATAAAGTTGCAGCAGACTTTTAAAATGAAAGCTAATTATGTCATCTGTGATGCAATTTAGTCCAGCAGTTCATGGATATTTAGTTAATTTAAACAATTGGTAGCCAAGAAAGGCATTCTCAGCTAAGGTTTGTTTCCAGGTGTGACCCAGGGGAGGTGACAGAGGTACAATCAAGCAGATACAATAGAATTGATGTATACCACACAAATAAGGTGCAAGCAAATGTAGTGCAATGTGGCAAACATGCAGAATAACATAAGTGGGTGTCTGGAACACGACACGCTCTACATCCTGAAATACAATCTAACAACTGGTTGAACATATCAGTGCAATGAAATTAAGAGATGTAAAGCTGACCCCTGAGAGGGTGCCTGAACTATAGAGGGGAGATCAACAAAGGCAGGTCAGGTAAGGAGCTGACTGGCACAGAAAGGGGAGGACAGGAGTTTAAGATAGTGCTTAAGGGAAGGTAGGGATGGTGAGAGATGGGTGGAAGAGGGGAGGAGGATCCAGAGAGAAGGGAGGCAATAGGGGAAGGATGACTGCCCAGCAGAGGAGCGAGGGTGGGGGAAAGAGAAGGGGTGGGGATCCCCAGAGCAAAGGGAGTAAGCAGATGGAATGGGAGAGATGAGTGTGGATAGGTATGAGGGCAGTTCCTCAAACCAGAGATGAAAGATGCACACACTGGTGCAGAGAATGTTAGGGGAGAGGGAGGAGTAGAGTGTGATATGATGAGTGTGAGGGGTGCATTTGTGGCAAAAAGACAGAAGGCATTATAGCAAGTGTCCTGTATGGCAAGGGAAGAGGAAGGAACAGTATTATAAACCACATCTGCATAGTCAAAAACTGGTAGCACCATTTTGGTAACCAGCACCCCAGTAGACAAATGGAGTCTGGCAGTCTTTATCACAATACAGGGCACCAAGTTTGGGGCAGAACTGGGCATGGATGTCATTAATGTGGGCAGAGAAATCAAGCCTGCTGTCAAGCCACACACTGAATTTTTTGAGGAAATGAACCACTTCAAGGGTATAACCATTTGGGTGGTGAAGGATGGGAGGGGAGCAAGCCTTGCCAGTTTCTGGCTGGATCCAAAGGTCATTGACTGTTTTCTTGGTGTTGACCTGCATGATGTTGAGCTGCATATGCAGCTGTTCATGTGTAGGTGTAAGACACGTATTGTGTATTTGCAGAAGGCAGCTCTACCTGAGACTGCTCTTAAAGATGCAGTAGTACTCGTATTCAAAACCCTTTGACAAGGTTGAAGTTAAGCTTTAAGAACATTCTATAGTTGGAATAAAAAAAAACATTTCAGACAAGGAATTATTGTTTATTTCAACAAATGTTCTGAAGCCAGATATTCAAAACTTTTCACAGGTGCAGTTTGTGCTGCACAACCATTAGCGCTTGCACCAGCCCCACAGCATGCTATATTCAGAGGCATTACACCTGTGCTATGCCATCTGATTATTTATTTAACATATCATAGGAATTACAACCCTTTGAGTCGTAGACTCATTTACAAAGGCTCCGCATCAACATAATCGTACATACAATGAGACAGGACAGTAGTATACCAATCATAGAATATAGGACGCCATGGCGCAGTGCAAATGTGTGTAGTGTGCACAGCACAGAGCCCTGGCACAGTGCTGCACAGAGCACTCAGGACAGTGCTGCCAATTAAAGGGGCATGCAAATGTACAACCCTGTGCAGGGCTGAGGGTATGAGGCAGCATAATGGGGGCGACTGAGGGTGGACAGAGAGGGCACCAAGGACAGACACACAACACAGCTGCATAATTAACAAAATTAAACTTTATTACCATCACATGGCAACAGGCAAGAAGAAAAAATGGGTATCAAGGAGAGTAAACAGGGGTGGGGAGCAACATAAGGTAGGGTGATTTCACAAGGGGGCATCCAAAGGGTGGATGTGCCATGCAGTCTCATGGCACTGGTGGGGCTGGCGCAGAAAGCACTATAGGGTTTAGGTATCTGGCCACTGTTGCCACCATCTGGTCCGCCTCACTGATGTCTTGAAGCCTCCAAGGATTAGGCCCCGCTGCTGCATGATCTGCCTCAGTAGGTCATCCTGACCCTCAAACTGTTCCAGCTGCCTGTGGTGGTCTGAATTCCACCATACACCTATGGACAGAAAGTAAAACAAATAAGCCAGATGTGTGCATAGGATGGGTATGCTAGTCCTGCCCATTGTATGCTGACACTGTAAATTAAGCCAGCACATGTGTTACCATATCACCCAGGGAGGACGGATGGCCAGCACACTTAATGGACTAGATGAGGCACATCACATAAAGCACCATGGACTCATAAAGTGGAGGGATGCATGGCCACGGCTGTGCCATGTAGCTTATGTGGTAGCCAGCAGCACACATCACACACACACACACACACACACACACACCAGCAGCAGGCATGGCAGAGGGCTGCCAGTGGCACAGGCCCCAACAGCAATGTGCCAGGGTCTGTGGGGCAGAAGCATGTCCCTGGGGCATGGAGGAGCAGTCACAAACCTCATGACCACTGATCATCTATCTCATGCCCTGGCAAACTCAGGTGTGCCAGACACAGACAGCCATGACTCTACCTCAGTCATGGCTGGGACAGGGCACAGGTGCCCACTCATGGGGCACACAACACAGCTGTACAAGTTTGGTAACAGCCATTAGCACTGTGTGCAGGCCCATGGTGCATGTTACTGCTGCACTGGTGTACGTGGAAGGACACAGGACCCACTGTGCACCTATCTGCAGAACACCAGTGAACAATGCACTGAGACCAGACATCGCTGACATCTCTGACATTGCCGGTACATCATCAGTACAGCATAACCTGATTTGATGTGGCCACTGGGATGCCCAAACATGTCCACATGGGCCCACCCAGTAGGTCTGTGGTGACCCCATTTACCCTGATGGTCACCACATGTTGCAGTTGTACGATACCTGACCGAGGCTTGTGAGTCACTATAGCAACTGTAACATTGCCAGCATAGCACCACTGCAGCCCATTGCTGCTGCCCACATGTCAGACTGTGGCACCTGGAGCTCCGGCCCAGTGAGTGACCACAAGGGCCCCTGTAGACACTGTCCCAGTGTGCTCCTCCCTTACACTAATCATGTGATGTCCCCCGTTACCAGAATGGGACTGGGAACCAGTCACACAGCTGTGTCTGACATGTAGTCAGTGGTCCTCTACACACACTGGTTCACCATGACTTGAGCTGGCACTGTGGGTCATGGACACCACCATGGCTGTGGCAAGAGGCATGCATGCCTGACCCATGAGATTGAACTACCCAGGAGCCACCCCATGCCAAAACTGCAGGTCAGCAGTTCACTGCTGGGGCATGCCACAGACTACATGTGGCACCAGAGAGGGCAGCAGCACAGATGACCTACCATGGTGGATGTCCACTGTTATTGACACAGTTTAGAAAATGGAACTCCAGAGCAAATCCTTCCCTTACAACAGCACTCGAGTTCTGCAGCAAGTAGAGGGAGTCACATGGTACATGTCCCAGTGGAATGCAGTACCTTGTGATCTCACAACATGCCACCATGTTATCTCAGGAAGTTTCATGGAACTGAAATTTACAGAACAGCATGATCTGCATAACACATTCCCAAATCTGTGGAAACTGGCAAAAGTTTAGCAAATAGAAAAAATTAACTTCAGCAATCACTAAACCAGATTATGACCACAACAGACCTGGGGCAGAAGTAAAACACGAGATGGATACACTTCTGCCTTAATAATGACTGGCAGTATAGCCTAGAGGTAAGAGTAATAAACTATGCATGAGCTTGGTACATCCAGTGTACCTGGATGAATGAAACATTCCCACAATCTCCACCTCACACAGACTCTGACTGAGTCACTTAACCTCCCCAGTGCTCCCAGGTCACCCCTGAAAACAGGCACTTGTGCCGAGTGGGCCTTAACCAGTTACCAAATAATTAAAAAAAATAGTTTGATGACTGTCATAGAGGCATAGGTCAGAAAGCACAGGAAACCAGGAGCAGTTATAAAATTAGCAAGCAGCATTTTATTATTCTTAATAACAATAGAATAATAAAAAAATGTACAGAATTTTTTTATAAACATAGGCAGTTCAAACAAAACAAAGTCCTTCTTCCGGTGATATCTCTGATTCAAAGTTTCAGTCCCTCAGTATCTCGCCAACAAAACATTTCTTCCTAATATATTCATCCTAATCTAATTAAGAGATATCCTGTTTTCACACAAACTGTATCAGAGTTCTTGTCGGTTTCTTTCCTTGCACAGATGCAACAAAATAGAATATGATGTCCCTTAACTGATCTCCTGTTGACAACTCTGCAAATGAGCTTGTGCAGGTCAAACTTTATAAGCATAAGGACATAGGAGTCACCAAAGAGACTTCTTGGCACAAGCAATTGTCTCTTACAAGACTTATGAAATGTATGAAACTTATGAAACTACATCTCAAGGTTGACCCCCCAGCACCGAGTTCCAAATAGCTTTTTGAGGTCATTTCAACAGTATAACTACATACATTTTTAAATCAAGAGATTCCAGTTTCACACAAAGATTCAAACATATTTTTATAACTGCAGATATGTAAAGGAGAAGATAGAAACAGTAAGAAACAACAAGTGAAGGCAGGGAAATAGTGGGAGGTAGAGAATCGCGAGACTGTCAGAGTGACCAGTTCCTAGGTTTCACAAGAAAATGTGATTGCGCAATCAGACAGACAAGAGACAGAAAAGGAGAAGACAGAACAGATTCTTGCATTTAACTTTTTCTGCCTAACAAATGGGACAGGGTCTTATTCAATCATGTCACATACCCCCCTCTTTTTTTTTTACTGTTAATCTTTTTATTGAGTAGTTTTCAACAATACAAAAATCTACATTGGCAAAAGAGTACAAAATATTTGCATCATCTGTAATACAATGATAAACATTAGAGGGAAGGAGAAGAATGCATGCATTAACAAGAAAAAAGAAGACAGATTACACTTCCACCATTAAATCAAGGAGGGTAATAATAGTGTCCAAATCCAGTTAAAGAACTTGTAAAGTAGCTCATGGACTTACCCTATGCAGTTGATCCTCCTGGAGGAACTTCTTGAGAGAGAGATGACTCACTATAAATCTTTGGGAAGAGGGACAGAAAAATTCTTCACCTGATGTGCAGAAGAAGGAGCTATGTGGCTATCCACATCCTAAGACTCATGACACCTGAAAAAACAATAGCAATTGAACACCTGAAGTCATAGCCATTACCCTCATGTACATGTCATGGAGGCCTCAACCTATCCTTAGCATTCCTATTTAGCACACCAAAATGACAGTAAGCAATGTAGATCAAATAGGTGGACCAGATAGCTTCATATTTGCTTAAGTTTCCTTTACTATAGTAAGTGAAACACCTGATTCCTCCGGGTGACCTTCCAAATTTGGTCCACACCTTCATTACTACCCATCTTGACTACTGCAGTGCCCTCTACCTAGGGCTGTCTGGGGTTGATATCTGCTGCCTGCAGCTAGTACAGAACGCTGCGGCCAGGCTGTTGACTGGTACCTCTAGGACCTGTCAT
This sequence comes from Neoceratodus forsteri, assembly GCA_016271365.2. NCBI lineage: Eukaryota > Metazoa > Chordata > Ceratodontiformes > Ceratodontidae > Neoceratodus > Neoceratodus forsteri. The sequence goes on along the minus strand of CM028129.1, from coordinate 1,076,704,001 downwards.
ATGCCTGTGCTGCGCAATCTGCACTGGCTGCCAGTTTAGTGGTGGATCACCTATAAGGTAGGTTTGCTTACCTTTAAAGCCCTACATAAACAGGGACCTGACTACCTTAAAGATCTCTGGACTCCCTACTCTCCAATTGCCCTCTCTGATCCGCTGACGAGGGATTGCTAGATATTCCCAGGGTTTGTCTTAAAACATCTGGAGCGCGTGCCTTTTCATTTGCAGCACTGACTCTGTGGAATTCTCTACCTCGTCAATTAATAGAATGCCTGACCATCAGCAGTTTTAAATCAATGCTGAAAACATATTTATTTTCTTTGGCCTTCCCTGACTAAGCAATGGATTTATTTTAAATAATTGTAATATTGTCTGTTTTTATATGGTATTTATATTATGTACAGTGCCTTGGTTTTTGAAAGGCACTTTAAAAATAAAGATTTGCTTGCTTGCTTACATATTTGCCAAGTCACCCATAGCAGAAAGCCACTCACTGAAGGAAGGAATTTTTGTCAACCTCCACCTTTGCAAAATCAACCTTTTCACTTCCACAGAGGCCTGTATGAGCCATAGATGCTAGGTTTTAGTTAAGGTGATACCAAGGGGAGACAGCCCCAATACCCATAACCTAGGGTCCATTGGTAGGGGGAGTGTCAATATTTAGGACCAGTGTTTTGCTACTGCTGCCCACAAGGACTGCAGAGGAGCACATGACCAGAGTATGTGTGGTAGGTCAGCTGCCAGGGCACTACATCTCCAGTATTTATCTGTAGGTAACAACCCTATTGCCTGTAGCTGTGCTGGAGTATGGTACAAGTGCATCACCTTATTTTGGATGAGCAAACATCTCTGATCATGACAGGCTTGGTGAACACTTAGCCACCCTTGCTGCCATTGCTGCACCATTATTCTAGTGTTAAGCTTGATTTCCCATTTGTTCTTGGCTGGGAGGGAGGAATCTAGAGCACCATCCCTTATCATGCCCTGTATATTCCCTGCCAGTCCCTGTTGTTATCTGAGCCTTACTTTAATGGAAATTGGTTGCAGAACCTGGTGTTTGTTTGACACACATTGAGCAAAAACATTTCTGCTTAACCCATGAAGTGAAGAGGTTTCTAATTTGAAGGTATTTCCAAAAATCTCCCTTTGGTGGGCCATACCTGTCTTTCAGCCCTTGAAATGAGTTCATAATTGGGCCATCAGAGATCTTCTGGTCCCCTAGGTACCTGAATGGCCATGACATCTGCCCAGCCTACAGAACCGGTTTCTGATCGATGCAAGAAATGGGTCATTCCAAATAGGGGTGTACTGGCCTGGGTTAAGACATTGCATGGTCCTCTGACCCACCTTATCCCAGGCTTGGTGGGAGTTATGAATCGTTATCCATTGTTGAAATTGTTTTGGGATGGGGTGGCCTAGGTAAGCAGAGAGAGGCACCCCTTCCAGAAAGCCCTGCTCTATGTTCACCCAGGCTGGAGGTATAGTGTTGCAATCCTGAAAACATTTTTTGGTTTTAGCCATGATGAAGGCCAAGAAATACTGGGCAAAATCCAACAGGTTCCATCCTCCCCTTTGTCCATGGGGTTCTCAATTGAGCCCTGCTACAATGTGGATGGGAAGACCCCCACAGGAATTTACTGATTATGGAATTCAGTTTCTGAACCCAAACCTCTGGAAGAATTATTGGGAGGTGGAAGAGAATGTAGTAGATTTGGGGTACTATCATTAACTTGATCGCCACTATTTTGCCAGCCATTGACAACTTAAGATGCTCCCACCTTGCCATGTCCATACGGAGAGTGTCCATCAGGAGTTTAAGGTTAATGTCCACTAGGGATTTTATGTTGGAGGAGATCTTAACCCCTAGGTATTTTATTCCTGATTGTGCCCATGCCAGTCCTAGAGTCCCTAGCCCTACCAGGGTAGTGAGACCATTAAGAGGTAGAATTTCAGATTTAGTAATGTTGATCTTTAGCCCTGAAAAGCCCCTAAACAAGCCAAGGGTTTCTAGGATGTGAGATAGGCTTTGAGAAATGTCCCCTGTTATAATTAGGCAGTCATCCGCATATAATTTGGTATGGTATTCTGTTTCACCAGTTGTTATTCCTGATATTTTGATGTTGGCTCTTATGGCTGCTGCTTGTGGCTCCACTGCTATGACAAACAATAGAGGGGACAATGGGCGCCCTTGCTTCGTCCCCCTATGTAGGGCTAATGACTCCAATAGGTCCCCATTGGTAAGCAGTCTTGCAGTAGGGCTTCTGTACAGTGTCTTAACCCAGGCAGAGAAGTATAGACCAATGTTGAAACTATCCAGCACTGCATGTAAATACTCCCACTCCACTGAATCAAAGGCCTTTTCAAAGTCAACTATAATTGTGGCTGCTGGGGTGGGGAGTAACGAAGCGGTTTGTATTAAGGTCACTAGAGCACGCATGTGATCTGAACTGATTCTGCCCTCAACAAAGCCAACCTGTGCAGGGTGTATGATTCCCAGTAGGCATTTTTCCAAGAGTGTTGCCAGTACCTTTGCCAAGATTTTGGTGTCCGTGCTTATCAATGATATTGGCCTGTAACTGGCAGGAAGGATGTGGTCCTTGCCCTCTTTAGGGAGAATTATAATGATAGCCTCATTTAGGGTATTGGGTTGGACCCCTTTCTCATGTGATTCTTGTAGCATCCTTAATATCGGAGCTATTATCTGGAGTTGGACCACCTTGTAAAAATTAACCAGAAACCCATCCTCTCCAGGGGCTTTATAAGCGGCCATACCAGCAATTGCTTGGGCAATTTCAGTTTCTGTAAGGTTGGCTTCCAGGGCTTCCTTGAGTGGGGAGGTCAGTTTGGGTAGGGGCAGTGAGGTTGTAAAGCCCATATATTTTTCCCTGTCCCATTTAGCCTATGAGAAATACATCATTTTGTAAAAATCGGCCATAATTTCATGAATTATTTTAGGGTTGGAGGACACTTTGCCCACTCCATTTTTCAGCTGCTGAATGGTTCTTTTAGCCTGCCTTTGTTTTGGATGATATGCCAGAAGCCTACTGCCCTTTTCTCCATCTACCCAGTACTTATATTGGACCCTCTGGAGGCATAGTTCTGCCTTTCTAGTCACCAGGGTATTACGTTTCATTCTAATATCTGTAAGTTTGGCTATAATCTGGGGGTTGGTAAGTTTTGAGGAGTGCCTTTTATACTGCTTTTCCAACTTGCTCAGTTTGCACTTCAATTGTTTCTGATCTGCCTCCCTCTGTTTACATCTGTGGGTTACAAAACTAATGAGTTTCCCCCTTATAGTTGCCTTACACACCTCACAGATGTCAACTGCTGAGGCAGAACCTACCAGATTGTCCTCAAAAAAACAGTTGGTCTCATTCTGAATCCATGGGGTGAAATCTTTGTCCTTTAAAAATTGTGAGTCCCGCCTCCAAAGGAGGGATCTGCTGGGGTGTGTAGTTGGTAAGAAATGTAAAACCACTGGGGCACAATCAAAGATGTATAGTGGCTTGATGTGCACCCCTGTCGAGGCTCAGGTCAGGTAGAGAGAGGTGAACCAGTGATCTGACCTACTGGCCATGGCTCTGGGAGCAGAAAAATATGTAACGTCTTTATCAGTGGGGATGTGACAGGTGCCAGATATCTGCCATCTGATGAAGGGCCAGTAATTCCTTCAGGGCTACAAGTGAGTGTGAGTGGGGTTCTTGGCTGGCATTTGATCTATCTAACAAGTGGTCCATGGTCAGATTAAAATCCTCACCCATGAGGATATCTGGATTGTCATAAGAGACATCCACGATCTTCTGAAGTATAGTGTTGACTATTTCAGGAGTATCCTCATTAGGGTTGTATATATTGACCAACACCAAGGGCCCTGTAGGGGTGGAGACCTTAAAATTATCCACCTACCTTCACTGTCTGTATGCAATTCCATTTGACGTCACTAGAGTTTGCAGTGTAGCAATATGGAGACACCTATACTATGTGCCTCCCTTCCTTCCCACTCCCTCACCAGCTTCACTGCCTCCATGGAACAGACCTTTGTTTCCTGCAGGAATGCTATTTGGGTACCCAATTTCTTTAAATGTGCCAAAACCCTTTTTCTTTTAATCAGAGAATTAAGGCCTTTTACATTCCATGAGGTAGCTATTATATCCCCAGGGCTAGCCATAACTTGGGTGTCTCCATATTGCATGCCATCAAATGTAGTTCAGCTGTTGTGATGCCAGGAGTATTCCCTCTGAGTCAATTATTTTTCCCCAAGCATTACATCCGTCGGAGGTGAGTCTCTCCACTCCAACATCAAAAATCCAAAAGCATAGCTGTTCCATTCCCTGTCTAAAGCAAGTAATCCCTACTCTATTTTTATTACATACTGTCCAGTTCTTCCTGATCAACTTGGAGCATCTCTCGAATGGGCAATGTGCAGCTGAGCCAAGCACCCTATTCCACTGTGGATTATGCATGCACATACCCTTCTTTACCACCCTGTACTGGGCATCGGTGTCTAGTTTGTACAACTACAGGAGTGGCCCTTCGGTGCACACCTTTGGAGTAACAGTTCGAGGAGGTATTCCACACAGTGACCTGGGGGTCAGGTTGGCCACCTCTCTCCCAACAGACTGGCAATACCCCTCTGAGGGTAGAGTCATCTATAGCTGTGTGACTAGATACCTACTGTACTTTCTGCCAATAGGTAGTCTAGTTTCCTATGGGGTGAGTGCAGCGAGCCAGGCACCCTTTGTATCTTAAAATCTGTTACTCCCAATCCCATCAGAGTACAACTCATTTTCATGCTCTTAGAGAGAAAACTTAGGATCCACCTTTTATATCTGTTAGGAGCAACAAAAAGGGGGGGGGGTAAGGATTCCTGATCAGTAGCAGACTAGGTATCCAGTGATATGAATTCCCATTAAGGCAACGCCACTATGTCTGCAGGTTGGGTTCCTGGCAAAAAGGCTGCTGAAACTGCTGCTCAGACTGCCCCTGAATGGGATGTCCTGTTCCCCTTCCTTCATTCCACACCAATAGGAGCCTTCTCTTTCCTTGGTCTATTAGGATCCCTTCCCTCCATACCACCAGGAGTTATACCTGCTGTGCACGTCCCTCTAACAGCACAAGGCAGCAGCTGCCTAAGATGCCGGAGCCTATCCAGTGAGCTAATATTACATTGAAACTATAATGGCTGTGCTGCAGAACACAAGTGAAACTAATGCCCTTGGGTGAAGTAGAGGAGGTGATCCCCAGGGAAAAAACAGCCAAGGTGAAGTCCCGTCTGGGTCTACAGTAATTCAGCAGCATGTGGAGGAAATCCTTCCACCCATTACCCTGCTGTCACTCGTGAAACTGACATTAGCCCATGAGATCGACCAGCACTGGAAAAATTACTGCTGGACTTAGGGCAAGAGAATAGTGAGAGAAAAAGAAAGCTAGTAACCTCATTTCAAACAACATTAACATATCAACTGGACAATAATGAAAGAAAAGCATTATAGCCTGAAACAAATTGTTCCAGTTGTGGCAGCTTCCCCCAGATCAATTCATCCATGACTGGCCAAGATAACCACGTAAGCCCCCATCCCCATTGCTCATGTTAACCCCTACTGAATGGGCCCTAAAAGCACAAGGAAAGGGAGGGGGGAGCGAGAGAGTATTATTGCCCCTGGGGGAAAAAGCTGCATTGCTGTACCTGTTATTCATAGCATATTCAAGTGTTCCTGGTGGCTTCATGTACATGCAAAGTTGGAGTTTCGGGGGTGGCCTGGGTCTCCTCAAAACAGTTCACCCAGTCCTGGTAGATCAGAGCCCAGTCTCCAACACAGTGCTCAATAGCCCCGGTTTCCTCAGCGGGCACACCATTAACGCATGATTTGGATAGATCCAGAGCCGCCGGCTGAAGTTCCCTTAGCGGCTCAAAATGGTTCAACATTTTCACAAGCATGGCATAGGCTGAGAATCCACTAACTTTGGGCAGTTGTGCCTTGCATTGACAGCTCCAGGATTAGTTCCTATGGGACCTCACTTGCTGGGGAGAAACCTACTTCATGGCAATGGTATTAGCTGTCTTCCACTGCCTTCCTCTTGCTGGTGGTGTCATTCCATGTCTTTCTCCATCCAATGTCAGAAAGCCATGTGGTTCTGCTGTCTCAATAGGCAGGTGGGCTTTGCCATGAGGCTGAGATGGTGGTTGGCGAGATGAAAGCCATTTCCCCGAAATGTCTGCCAGGAAGAGCTCCTCTTCTGCCAGGTCATTGAAGATAATGTATTCTCCCCAGCATTGGAAACGCAGCTGGGCTGGGTACCTTAACGAGGCTGGAATATTTAATTTGTATAAGGATTGTTTGACAGGCCCATAGGCATGGCATCTCAGGGACAGTTCGTAGGAATAATCCTGGAAGGTCTGTACTTGGCCCCTTTGCTACGGTACATCAGCCACTTTTTGTCGCTGGCTACTCGTAGAAGAAGCTCTTTTTCAGGGTGCTTGAGAAATTTACAAAGAATCAGCTGTGGTCACTCCCCCTATTGTGGGCAGGGGGCCAGGGATAGGTGTGCATGCTCCAGCTCTGGGGAGGACAGTTGTTTAATTTTAGCATTACAGGGAAGGAAAAATACAGGAATGCTATCATATCGGAGCCTTCTGCTCCCTCCAATATGTCGACAATCCTAATGTTCTTCCACCTCTCCCGTTTCTCCAAGTCATCCACTTTGGCCTGTAAATAATGAAGCTGGTTATGATAGTCCTGAAGCTGATAGTGGTGTTCGTGTAGGATCCCACCCAAGCGTGTGACCGTTGTTTCTGTAGATGCCACTCTGTTAGTTAATCGCATTAAATCAGCTCTTGTGCTGGTTGTAGTGTCTTTTAGTCAGCAGTATCCAGAAAGACTTTATTTAGCATTGTTGTTATGGTGGCTAGTTGGTTTTCCAAGCTCTGAGATGCCATGGTTAAGCTGAGAAGGTTGCTCTCTATCAGCACTACCCTCAGGGCAGACAGATAACTCTATCTGGTGGTGTGTGTCAGTCCCACAGGCCAAGAAAGAGATGGTAAGATGCAGTTACTCCAAGATTATATTATACCACCATCCTTAGTCCAATTGTACCAAGACAAGTATCAAAAGAATCAGGACTGCCAGGAGAAGATGATGCCCCCAAGAATACCCTGAATGGGGGATGTAGTTTTACTGGATGGGTCCAGATGGGTGAAACTGGTACTACAGCTAATAAACTACACTGCATCCATCTTGGATGGCTAGCTCCACCCCCACATACCTCCCTCTTTAAGATGGAACTGTGTTTTAAAAAAACAGGCTTCCAAAAACTTTCTTTTAATTCTTTTCTAAAATTACATTATAAACTTTACAGTTCTGCACATATGCAGTATCCCTTTTTCATAACATCCAGTACAGCAAACAAATTTAAACCACATATATTTTTAACCTTCAGAATTCTCAACTCCTGATCCATATCTTGACAGAAAATCAGCACTGACATTCTCTTTTCCAGATTTGTGCATCACTTTGAATTTAAATGGCTGTAGTGCTAGATACCACCTTGTGATTCTGGAATTTTTATCCTTCACTTGATTAATCCAACAGAGAGGATTATTAACAGTTATACGTACAAAGTCAGCTCCTAGCAAATAAAACTTAAGGGACTCCATGGCCCACTTTGCTGCAAGGCATACCTTTTCAATGGTGGAGTACCTTTTCTCTCTGTCGTGCAATTTCCTACTGATATATAGAATGGGCCGATCCTTCCCATCTATATCTTCACTCAAGACTGCAACTAGGCCTTCCTCTGATGCATCTGTCTGCAACAAAAATTGTTTCTCAATGTCTGGGCTTCTTAAAACAGTAGCTGAATATAATGTAGCCTTGATGGCCAGAAAAGCTTCATCATACTCTGGAGTTCATTTCACATTGTTTGGGAACTGTTTTTTACTGAACTCAGTGAGTGGAGTAGCTAACTAGGCAAAGGTGAGAACAAATCTCCATTATTAACCAGCAAGCCCTAAAAATTACATGACATGTTTCTTTGTTTCAGGGACAGGACTGTTAGCTACAGCATTTATCTTACAAATCTCTGCCTTTACATCTCCATTTCCCAAAACATATCCCAAATATCTGGTTTCCTGCATGCCCAATGCACATTTGGTAGGATTAATGGTCAGACCTGCCTTTTTGATAGATGGAATAACTGCCTATAGGTGTTCCAGGTGGCTTTTCCAGTCCAGACTGTACACAAGAACATCATCCAGGTAAGCAGCGTAATAACCATTGTGATTAGCTAAAATTACATCCATGTACTGCTGAAATGCAGCAGGTACGCCATGTAAACCAAACAGCATAGTGGTGAACTGATAGAATCCCATATGAGCAGCAGATGCAGTTTTGTCTCTGGATTCTTTAATTAAGGTAATTTGCCAGTAACCTTTGGTGAGATTGAGGGCACTGGCGTACTTGGCACTTCCTAATCTGTCCATGAAATCATCTGTCTTGGGCATAGGATAACTGTCAGATTCAGACACTTGATTAGGTTTCCTATAATCAAGGCAGATTCTTACACCCCCTTCCTTTTTATTTACAATCACCATTGGTGATGACCAAGCACTTCTCAACTCTTCTGTTATACATGTTTCATTGTCTGTATTTCCTTAACCACGTCTGTTCTTAACTCCTCTTGTACTCTGTATGCCTTTTGTCTAATAGGTCAAGAATTCCCTGTCACTATTACATGCTTGACCCCTTTTGTTCAGCCATTTGGTAATAGTACTGTTAAAGGTCTTCACCAAGTTACAGATTTCTGTGGTTTGTGGAGAGGTTAAGGAAACATTCACCTTTAAAGCACTGTAAGTTCCAGTCTGTCATAAGCTATATCATTATCTTATGTAGAAGCTTCTGGTAAAACTAACAAAGCAGCCTTTGGTGTCTTTTCAACCCATTTCTTCAGGAGGTTAGTGCGATGTATCATAGTTCAATGTGCCTGTGCAACTGGTTTTGTGCTTGTGTAAAGTACATAAACATTGGCTGTTCGCCTCTCTAGTCATGGGATATACCACCCTGTAGGGGTACAAAGGCAAGGAACCCTAGGGAAGGGTTTCACTCCTTGAGATGCCATGGCAGTGATTCCCTTGGCTAAAGGTACCATAGGGAGAAGCCCAAAAGGAGTATCAAGCACAGCTTACAAGTTAGTGAACACATATCAGGTTTGAGGACCTGTACATTGGTTCTTTGGTAGTATGGGATCAATTGGTAGCATGGATCAATGAACACCTGTATGTACAGTGGTTGTTATAGAAAAGTTCCCCAGTACCGTGGTATTTTCTGGCAACTGTGGAAAAAATACCATGGATTTATTGCGACTGTGGTAACAATCCCATTGAATAACATTTTTTTTTTTTACCACAGTAGCGGTAAATCTGCTGTATTTTTACCACGGTTTCCAGAAAATACAACGGTACTGGGAAACCTTTCTGTAACAACCACTGTAGGTCAGGTGGTAGCATAGGTTCAGTTAGTAGCATGGGTCAATGAAGACCTGTTCGTAGATCGGTTGGTAATGGGGTTCAGCTGGTAGCATAGGTCAGTTGGTCATATTGTTTGAGCAAAGAAGGCAGGAAATGACAGGTGAATCGTGTTCCACTCAGAGGTCTGTCTCTAAGGCATGGAGGCTTGGCTTCTTAAGGAGCAAGAGAACAGCCAAAGGAGGAGATGGGATGATTATAGAACATCTACCTGACTCCATCCAACAGCGGAAACATACCTAAGTGGGAAACCTACCTAAGAGACCTAGGGACTAAAAGGATGCCTATCTAGTATTATGACCATTGGCATGGAGGAAAGGAAAAAAACCCTTTGAGTAGGCAAGTTCTGGGGATCAAAGGCCTAGGTCACCTTCCCTCCAGGCTTTGGGACAGTTTTTGTTAGTGATGGCTGTGCTACTGCAATTTAGTAGACCAGTCCAAGGGAATTGCAATTTCAGGGAACTCTCTCACTCTATATCTTTAATGGGAATGCCGTGGAGGGTTGCGAGTACAGTCTGCAAAAAGAGTCAACCAAGGCGGTTGGAGGAGAGTAGCAACCACTGAGGTGCTCAGCTGGCCTACCGATCTATGAACAAACCAGGTGAACCAGAGGTGGTTGTAGGGAGAATAGCATAAAAGAGTGCCTCCAAACCCACCGGGGCAGCTAAATGGGCCCTTCCTGTGGGGGGTAGTAAAGCCTAGTAGGGTCCCAGGAGAGAAGGCAGACCGACAGAGCCTCCAGCTGCAAGGAAAAATGTTTGTTTGTGGAGTGAGCAGAGCAGCCCTTACAAAGGCATAAAGGGGTGTGTGGCCAGTTGCACCACCCCTAGGACTACAGGCTATAGCCTTCCAATAGGATTTTTCCGATCGGGGTCTCAATCTCATAGTTAATTGTGCCAGTACGTCTAAGCACTTTAAAAGGTTCTTGTCACTTCATTAACAGTTTATTTTCTGTAGTGGGTAACATTAGCAAGACCTTTTCACCTGGCTCAAAAAATATTTATTTTAGCCCTTGGTCATAATACACCTTCTGCTGGTTTTATTTATTTATTTATTTATTTATTTATTAGAATTTTGGTAACTAGGTGGGTCCACTGTGACCATGCAGTTCCTTTTTCAGTGATGACCTGGGGGACACATACAAACAACGTACAACTGGTATAACAAAGTGTCAGTGTAAAACAGAATAACATGGCATTACAAAAACTTCTACAGCTAAATGTAACCATAGTAAGTGCAACGAGAAACAAAAATGGAGTATATACATAGATTAAAATCCTGGAATGTACAAGTTTACAGGACCTGAGCTGAACATATTTACAGACATAAACATCTTAATAGCTTCAGGAAAAACATATTCTTAGCAAAAAGGTAGTACGGTGTGATCATAATAGTGTCAGGTAAATCATACCCTTATCAGAAAAGTAAAATGGAGTGATGGGGATTAGCGAAAGCAAAAGCAGTTCACCGGTTTAAGGAGGAGAGAGGTATGTTCTTTTTTGAAAAGTGACAGGGTAGGGTAGGAGAGTACAGCAGATGGGAAGATCATCCCACTCAAAAAAACATCTATTACATCTTCAGCAGATGGGAGGGAATTCCAGGTCAAGGTGGCAGAGAATACAAATGAATGCTTACCCACAAGATGGAATGGTTTCTGAGTAGCTAATAACAGAAGGGAAGTAGATCTGAGTGGATGAGCACTTGTTTTGCAATATACGATACCCCCTTACACAAAGGGGATTAAAGATATTCACTAGCTTGAACACAAAATACAGTGTGAGATTCTGCAGCCTGGAGTCATAATCTGGCCCATTTAGGGAAGCCAGGATGTCACGGTCGTGTTTTGAACCTCTTCCTGATTGCTGTGGGCAGTTTCAACATATTTTGCTAGTTTCTTTCTCAGGACACACATTGAAGATGTAATAGATTTTTTTTTTCTGTGTGGGATGATTGTCCCATGTTTCTTTTATTACATCTAGTGGCCCTTTAGGTTGACTACTATACAACAATTCAAAGGGTGAAAAACTTATTGATGCTTGTGGCACTTCTCTGTAAGCAAAAAGCAGGTGAGGTAAGTATTGGTCCCAATCTTTCCCTTCCCCTTTTTAACATGCATTTTAGGGTTTGATTAAAACACTCAACAAGACTCTCTGACTAAGGGTGATAAGGGGAGGTTCTTATGGAAAATTATACCTAGTAGTTAGTATATCTCCTTCAAAAATGCAGCACCAAAATTACTACCCTGATCTGTACTGATCTCTTTAGATATGCCCAGCCTGCTGAAGATTTTTGCGAGCTCTGCTACCACCTTTGGGGCTATGACAGTATGCATAGGAACTGCCTCTGGATATTGTGTAGCATAGTCACATACTACTAAAATGAATTGATTACCCTTTTTACTTTCGTCTAAGGGGCCAACCAGATCCATTGCAATTCTCTTGAAAAGCATATCTATCAAGGATAGGGGCACCAGTGGCACCTTGTCTTTTTTAGTCACTGGGGCTACTTTCTGACATTCAGCACAGTAACTGCAATAGGTAGCAACATCTTCATGAATTTCAGACCAGTAAAATCTGCACAGAAATCTGGCAAGGGTGCAATCCTTCCCTGAGTGATCAGCCATAGGACTATCATGTGCTATCCGTAACAACTCAGTTGTATACTTTTGTGGTATAAGCAGTTCTTCTGTCTGTTCCTGTGTCAGAGATTTAAACCAAAATCCATACAGTAACCCATTACATTTTTTAAATGTTGGTTCACCCTGTTTTAGTTTCACACCCACCTGCTTAAAATAACCTTGGAGAGAAGCATTCTTAGTTTGCTCTGAAACAAAATCACAATCCATTTTCAGTTTAGTTGCAGCATTTTCATATATTAACCCCTTCTGCCTAACAGTCTTTTGTTGCCACTATTTTTTCAGGTATCTTCTTTCTTCCCTGAACTTCTGGATCTTAGATCTGGGTTCAAACATGTCCAAATCAAAATTATCAAAAGGAAAAGAGTCCCCACCATCTGACATTTTCTTTGCCTGTGCTCTTGTCATCACAGCTGCTGACACAGCAGGATTTATTCCTTCTGTGATTAATTTTGAAAATCCTGGAAAGTCATCTTCAATAATCACAGCTACAGAAAACTTAGGTACTACCCCCACTTTCATGTGGTGTGACACCTCATTAATATTCAGAGTCACTTGGGTGATGGGATAGTATTGAGTGTTCCCATGGATGCAGATGACAGTCTTACCTCCCATCTTGACATCTGTTAAATACCTGACCCAATTTGCTAAGGCCAGATTTAGTCTAGTGTTACCATCCTACTTTTTATGGCAGTCTCTTGCAATATGACCTGGCTTATTACAGTTATAGCAAATAAAGCCTTTAGGTACAGATTTGTTACTCTCACCAGAGATTTTGTCTGACCTGGAGTTAAATCAGGAAAAATATGGTCTTACCAGTCCTTGGCTGTTACTTCCCTGCTGTGTGGTCTGTCTGGCCATCTGATAGTCCTTGGCCAAAGAAACCTTTTCTCCATTTTCTGGTCTGTGTTCTTTTACTGAAATCTACTTATCTGTAGGCAGGGTGTTGATGAATTGCTCCACTGAAAATAAGTTGATGATCCGTGGGCTGTTTTTCCCTCTGGTTGGAACCATTTAATAAGGAGTTCTGTGAGTCAGGTGAAGGCTTCTCGAGGATTGTTGACTGACTGGTACTTCAGGGACTGGGATTTTTAACTGTGGGTCTCGCCTGAGAAGTCATATGTTTTTTTAAGGATTTCTCTTTTCACAAGGTCATAGTTTTTTGACTGTGTAGTGTCCATATTGCTGTAGGCAAGTTGGGCTTTACTTGTCAGATAAGGTACCAGCCTGATTGCCCATTGCTGCATTGATCAGTGGTAGACTGTGGTAACCCTTTCAAAAGTTGTCAGGTATGTTTCAATATCATCCAAGGGACACATCTTTCCAAGTTTAGTGTCATTTAAGTTGTTTATGTTTTGTTGCTCTGCTGGACCTGTGCCATATCCTACAGCTTTGATAGTTTGCAAGGCATCCAGCCATCATTGTATCTCTTCTCTCCTCTGCTGCTCCTGTCACTGCAGCTCTTCTTTTCTCTGCTGCTCATGTTTTTGCATTTCTTCTTTTATCTGCTTCTGTGTCTCTCTTTGATGTATAGCTCACCATTTGAAGAAGGAAAACAGGCTTTTAGGTTCTTTCCCTGTCTGTTCTTCCTCTTCCATCACTGGTTCTGGCTGTACAGTCTTAGTTTGGACTTTTGTCTCTGCTAGTTTGGCTGCCAATCTTCTGGCAATCACTCCTGGGCTTGATGTTGCAGGATCCATACTTTTCTTCTGTATTTCCCTGGTACCAGATCTAGTACCCACTCACAAAACTCCTGGCTTAGAGTATGCATAGTGTAAATACCATTTAGTCTGACACCATCTGTCATTGAGGCATAGGTCAGGAAGCATAGGGAACCAGGAGCAGTTATAAAATTCACAACTAGCATTTTATTATTCTCAATAACAATAGAATACAAAAATGGTACAGAATGTTTGTTTTTTTTTAACACAGGCAGTTTAAATAAAATAAAGTCTTTCATCTGAGGGTCTCTCTAATTCTAAGTTTCATTCTTTCTCCAACAAAAGATTATTCTCTTTATATAAGAAGTCTTTGCCTGGTAATTAACTTCTATATCCTGATCTCAGTAAGAGACATCCTGTTTTCACACAAAATGTAACAGAGTTCTTGTCAGTTTCTTTCATTGCACAAGTGCAACAAAATAGAATATGGTGTCCCAGAACTAATCTCCTGTTGACAACTCTGCAAATGAGCTTGTGCAGGTCAAACTGTATCTCAAGGTTAATCCCCTGAATTCCAAATATCTTTTTGCAGTCATTTCAACAGTATAACAATGTATATTTTTAAACCAAGGGATCCCAGTTTCACACAAAGATTCACACGTTTTTATAACTGCAGATACACAAGGAGGAAGAAAAGACTGAAACAGCAAAATACAGCAAGTGAAGATGGGGAAAAAGTGGGAGGCACAGAATCATAAGAATGGCAGAGTGATCAGTTCCTGGGTCTCACAAGAAAATATGATTGTGCAATCAGGCAGACAAGAGACAGAAAAGGAGCAGATAGAACAGATCCTTGCATTTAATTATTTTTGCCTAACAAATGGGACATGGTCTTATTCAACCCTGTCATAATGACCTACGGTAATCCCATGCTAATAACATTAAATGGTTGCAGAATGCATCCACAGAATAATATTCTGCAAATCCACAAATGCGTAATACTGCAGAATTCATTCTGGGGAATTACATTAGTGTAGAACAACTGATTCCATAGAAAACTATGTGACAATGACTGTGGAATACTGATAGAATTATGCTGAATTAGTTGGAATTTTCAAAATTCCACATAATTCTGTTCTGCCAGAATTTGAAAATTCCACACAACAATAGTATCTTTTCCTGCTTTTCAGTATGGACAAATCTTACTAAGGATTTGAAAAGATGTGCCCATGCTGAAAAGCAGGAAAATAAGTTTATTTACAAAATTGGAGCAGTATTATGGTTTCTCCCTGATCAACATATAGGGAAACAGCGACAACAGCACATCATCAATTTTTCCTCTCCTGCAACAGGCAATCCTTTATGGCATGTCAAGAAGCCACTAGAGGATATGCATATGGCATTCCTGTATGTTATCAGTTCAAGCACCTAGAAACACTTTTTACCGCTGTGTGGGGTGGAGCTTCGCAGATGTATTGATGTCTTTCTTTGTAGGAGCACTGTGGAAGCACATGACCAGACCACTGTCTGGTGTGCTTTCACAGTGCTCTGGCACAGTTCTACGCATGTTTCAGCTGCCCTTCCCCTCCACCTGCCACATAAATACACCCCCTTTGCAAGGCACTACTTTGTGTTCTGCAACTGTGGAGGTGACAGTCACTGCCAAAGATGGTTGTCACTTCAACTGCATTACGCATGTATCATGCTTTTGTGCAGTTCATCATTGTTACCATCTTGCAAGGCAGACTCCTGTGCAGTGAGAGCTCTGAGTATTGTTTTACTTGCTCTTGCATGCTCTGAGCAGCCATATCGGTGCTGACCAGAATTTGTTTGAAAAGGCAGGGTTATCTGTAAAGTGATACTCTTAGTGACTGCACATACCTCAGCTTCTTATTTTCAAATACATGAAGAGTATGGCCTGTGGAGCATTACTTTAACACTAACAGTGCATCCCTCAAAAAAACTTAGTAGATGCAGATGGTTAGGGACACATATGGACATGTACCTATCTAGTTTGCTCTGCTATCCTACTTAGTTTAACTACTGGCACCCTATAATCCTTTGTGTCACTCACTACCACTTTGTTTATATCCCATTTGATCTTGAAGTCTGCTGTAAAGCTAGCATCCACTATCTCCTGGGCTGGGTAATCTGTTCCACTGTTCCACTATCCTATCAATTAAGTAACACCTCCTCATTTTCTCTCCAAACTGACCTCCTGCTACTTTAGAGTTGTGACAGGTGGTGTTTGTCCTTTAATTCTGATTGTAAAATGGTTCAGAACGCATTGCAGAAATCTAGCCACCTCTTTGATCCATTCATACCACAAGACCTTGTTTAACCCCCAGTATACTACCAATAACTGTGCTGTAAAACATATAATGCAGAGATGTGCTTGACAACAATCTTTAAACTTGAGCTTTCAAACCTTTACTGCATGATCATGCTTTAATAAAACAGAAACCCATGATAGGGCATGCATTTCTAGAGAATTAGTACACACCCCGGGTGAATTGTAAGGTGCAAGGCCAGCTGCAGAGTTCCTTTCAGTGGAACCAGGAAGTGCATTAATTCTTCTGAATTGCATGTTCTGAAGTGTGTTAGTGTGCATATAAAATGGAAAAAAATTTTTTATTGGGAAAAGGTTTTATTTTTGTGTAGTTAGGCTGTTCCTAGGTACATTAAGCTAGGCTGGTGACCAACAATGATTGAGAATTAATGAATGATCAGGTAATGAGTGGCATTGTGACTTCTGGTGCACCCAGAACATGCATTAATTCTCAGGAAATGCATGTCCTGAAGTGTGTTATCATGCTTACAAAATACAATACTTTATATAATGGAAAAAAGGTTTTATTTTTCTGTAGTTAAGATGTTGCTAAGTAGATTAGGTATAGGTTGGTGACAAACCATGCATTTACTGGAAATTAATGAAGGGTCAAGTGATATGTTTCAACCAATCAAGTTGCTAGGATTCTGGAGATTTCTGAAATCCGTTTTATAAAATTATGTATTTACCCCACAGTCAAACCCATACTTCAATGACAGCCTGAAATTCAAACCTCTGGGACACTGACCAAATCTCTAAAACAGCTGTTGCAGCAACAAGCACAGAAACCACCATTACAACTAAAAATGAATATGCATCTGCAGCAGAACAAGAAAATGACAACACTGAAATGACAGAGAAGAAACTTCTTTTTTCATATATAAACATTGTATTAAATATTCCAAATATTAACACAAATGTAAATACAATTATATACTCCTAGCCAGGAAAAAAACACTTGGAAGTAACAATCTCTTGGAACAAATTGAAATCACCTAATACATAACCATACCTAACTAATAACATAATGACCTTATTTGCAACAAACCCTTTTTAAAAGAACAATTCCTTTAATAAAGCAATCCCAACCTTACAAACATATAAGACTTAAAGAAAAAAGAATGAAAACAAAAATATAGTCAAATTATACTTCACGTGACCAATCAATACGGATAAAGTACTAAGTTACTTCAAACTAATAAAGGAAAGAAACAATGAAAGAGCCATTATATTGAAAAGAGGAAAAGAGGAAGAAAACCCCACCAGGACCCACATGCAGAAGTTTCATATATAGTACATGCAATGCTAAGTTCTTGTGTTTAAGAAAATTATACCTAATGCTTATATTTAAAATATACAAAATGAAGTAAAAGGACATCCCAAAGCACTAACCAAAAGGTATTATACACCCCTCTGAGACATGCATTAATGCAACAGGCAGGCATTCTGGAAAACCTTGCACTTCTTTGTATGAGGCATGCAGAGGAACATTCCAAATATATCCAGCAGGCACTGATCAACTGGATAACTGACATCAAGAATATCATACCTGCTGCAAAAGCCCAATCCCCTTTCTACCAGCTGTCTGAATCTTCTACTGTTTATTAAGTGCCTACCCCATGATTCCCCCAATGGTTCATTAAGTGCCTATCCCATGCTTTCCCCCAATACCCCAATGCTTTCCATATCTGTGATCCACATTTCCCAATTTCTTTCAACATGCCCCTTAGTACCTCTCCCCCAGCCAAGATTCTGACATATGCCACTGTTCTAGATATTCCCATCTCCCAATTCAGTATTGAGGGACTCTCAGTTGTTTTCCAATGTGTCAAATGTTGTCTCTTTGCTTCTACCAACAAAACAAGTACTAAGGGTTAGTGAGGTTAGAGATTTATCGGTAGCTGTGTAGAGTCACCCAAGATCTATTAAAGTGGAGAAACACTTAATGAAACCCCTAGCATCCCACAGCATTGATTAATTATCTGCTCCCCAAAAGGTTATAATTGTTCACAGGTCCACAAAATGTGTGCAATAGTTCCAGGGGCCTGGAAGCATCACCAGCACCTATCAGGCACAGAAATCCTCATATGTACCAATTTCATTGGAGTCCTTTGCCATCTTGCAAGACCTTTTTTTGGATCAACTGATCTCTCAAATAAGGAGAACCTGTGTGTGCTTTGATCCAGCAATTTTTCAAGCATTCAGAAGACACCATCTCCTGTAGATCTTGTGACCATTTACTTCTTTGAACCTCCCAGTCTGGGGAGTTTACATTCTGGAACTGCTTATAAATATACATCCTTATTTGGAGATGGCCGCTAGGCTGGGCGTGCGATTGCTTGGTCTCTAAAGATTGTGCTGTAGTTGAAGTGTTTTTATTTTATAATGTTTTAAAGCTTTGTTTTATGTTTTACTTTGATGTTTTATTGTTTTGTTTTACTTATTATTATTTTTGCGAGTCGTGTATGGCCTTTTGTTTGTTGTTTTTTCCATTTTGAGTGTCGGGACTGTGGAGGATCCAGGGGATGCTAGGAACTGTATTACCCCCTCGACTCTCAGTTCGGGGCTGAGTACTGATACCGTATACCTATTCACAAGCTGCTGGTTTTGATAAATGGTCGGGTGTTTATTACACTGACTGTTACGATCTGTGGTGCTTGGTGTAAATGCTGTGATTCTTGTTTCTTTGGAGCATATGGCAGCTGGACTACTCTGCCATCTTTCTGCTTTTTTGGAGCTTGAGGATTCGGTGAGCCAGCGACCATGGATTGTATGGGGAGTAGATCTTCTTGGCTTTAAGCACTTTTGGACCTATTTGCTTTGTTGGACTTTTCTTCTCCATCTTGGTTTATGCCGTTTTGGTCCATGAGTACTGAGGCCAGAGTCTAGTTGGATTCTGGCCTGGTTTTTCCTTCTGTACTTGGATTAATTCCCAGGAAAGGTTTATGCTGAAAAAGATGGAATTCTCCTGAGCTGAGTTCTTGGTATTGGATTTTGAGTATTTCGTGGGTCCTGTTCAGACTGAGATTTTGATTTTTTATTTCCCTGCTTTTATTGCCCTTTCCTGTAAATCCTGGCCCCTCCAACTATAGTGGTGCGGGGGGGGGCTTCCCTCACTGGGGAATCAGTGGGTGGTGGTCCCTTCCTCTAGGGAACCCCAAGGTGACTATCTGGGTGGGTTCCTTCAGGGTCCCGTAGCAATCTGCTGTAGCCTGGTGATGGGCTGGGGATAATCAGTTGGGTTCTAGCAAGGGGAATATAATTTGTCCTGAAGTCTTCTCTGTGCTTCATTCTGTGGACAGACTGTCTGGTTGACTCAAAACCCCTGAATCAGTGAGAGTGTTTCTGGGGTTTCTGGCTGTTGGACATGCACCAAACTTTGGCTGAAGTTTTGTTCTTCTTTATCATTTATATTCCACGTTTGGAGAACCCTTATACTTTTGGAAGATCTGGCAGTGAGAATGCCTAGGACTGGGATTTCCTGATGTTCTTTAATGACTTTAATACAATATTTGTGTTAATTTTGTTTGCTCTGTTATTTTATTTTATTTATTTAATATTTATGTGGTAGTGAGAGTACCACTCTGCTCCTCCTGGCTACCATAGTGAGAGTATAGTGTAGCCCGGGGGGTTTATTTTTATTTTTATTTTATTTTCATTTTTATTTTATTCATACTACTTATTTTTGGCTTATTAGTTTGTTTTAATTAGTGGCACCAGTTAGTGAGAGTTGCTGGTTGCCTGGGGGTTTTATTTTATTGGATTAGTTACTGTTTTTGTTTCATAAGTTGGTTTGTTTTTTAGTTTGTTTTGCTGTTTTGGGGATTTATTGGGGTGTTGTGGTTTATATTTTAAAAGATTTCAACTGCATCTTTGTTTATTTAGAAAATTAGGGTTGTTTGTGGTGTTTTGCCACAATTTGGGGATAGTTTGCAGAGTGTGTCTGCTTGCTCCCCCAGTCTTGCACTATTCGGCCTCCTCTCTCCATGCCCTCTGCCCGTTCTCTTCCCCCACTGCTTGCTTTTATCTACCAGTGCTGTCGGGTGCTGGGGATTGCCCGCAGGGTGAGGGGGTGGGGGTGGGTCAGAAGGCATGGAGATTGGAGCTCGAATGAGCTGGTCTCTTCCATAGGGGTGGTTAAGACCAGAAGATGCCCTGGGGTGAAATGGAGCCTGGAATGTGGTAATCCATGTCTAGTCCCCATACCCAAGGGCACCTCCTTTTTGGGTGGGCAAGTAGCCGGAATGGCCCACAAGCATCGTCCAACCCAGGCATTGTTATGCAATGCCAGATCCATAAAGAACAAAACTGCATTGATTGCGGATTTTGTTGGAACAGTGGATCTGACTTGCATCACCGAGACCTGGTTAGATGGTAATGCTGCCCCAATTTTGGAGGCAGCTATTCCTCCCGGGTACTCGGTGATACACCACCCGAGGTTGGATCTCAGGGGCAGGGGGGTAGCAGTCTGTTTTAAGATTGAATTGGGCTTCACTGGTGTACCAGTTGAGGTGGCTGAATCATTTGAGTGAACTGTGGTAACTGGTGTGGGGTGCAGGATAGCTCTCATTTACGTCCACCAGGGGATGAAAAGCTGTTCCTGCAGGAAGTAGTGGATGTCACCACCGACATGGCATTGGAGTCACCCAGACTGATGGTTCTGGGTGACTTCAATGCCTGGGTCGATGATGAAGCCTCGCTTTTTGGACAACACTTCCTCCAGTTGATGACATCACTGGGCTTCACACAGGTCGTTTCCTCAGCTACCCATAATGGTGGTCACTCCCTTGATCTGGTCTTCCTCCTGGGGATCGAGGCCTCCGATTTGGGGGTGGAACCTGTCAGTTGGTCTGATCACTACACCATGAGGTTCAATTTTTCTGCCCCCCTAAGTAGGTCTGCCCCTGTTTAGATGGTCAGCTACTGCCCTTTGCGGGATGTGGTCCCTGAAAACCTGGTGGTGGTGATTGACCTCTCAGTGTTCAGTGAGACCAGCACTGATCCAGAGCACTTAGTGGTGGCCTATGATAAGGCTATTACTTCAGCTATTGATCGGATTGCTCCGGTCCATGTTCGTCCCCTTCCGCTTCACCCTCGGACCCCATGGTTCGACAGGTCGCTGAGGGAGATGCGGAAGTTGGGACACAGGTTAGAACATCGCTGGCATAAATCCACCTTGGATACCGACCATCTTACTTTGTTAGAGCATCACCAGCTCTATCAATCAGCAATCTCCCGTAAGAAGGCAAGAATTCCTGTCCAGGAAAATCGCTGCTGATGGGAACTGACCGTCTCAACTCTTCCAAACTATGGACAGGCTGTGCAACCCAGCCTGTCTGATGCTCCATCGAGTCTTTTCACAAACTGAGTGTGATGAGATCGCTCGATTCTTTGAGAATAAGGTGGCCAACATCAGGCAGGAGATTCGTCCGTTCCATTCTATGGGAGAAATGGTTGGTCAGTGCTTGGTCACTATGCCTGATATCTCCTGGAGTACCTTTGACCTGCTGGATTTCATTGATATTATGAGGATTTTCCAGGGGATGAGCCCCATGTGCTGTAGTTTAGACCCTGGCCCTACCCCCCTAATTTTGGGTTGTAGTGATGTTATCGACCCGGTCTTAGCTCAGATTGTCTGGTGCTCCCTGGAATTGGGCGAGTTTCCTTGCTCCCTGAAGGAGGCGGTGGTGACACCTCTTCTGAAGAAATCTTCTTTAGACCCGGAGTCCCTGGCAAACTACAGACCTATCTCAAACCTTCCTTTCGTGGGAAAGGTTATTGAGAAAGTGGTGGCAATTCAACTGGAGAACCATTTAACTATCCATAATTTATATGAACCTCTCCAGTCGGGTTTCCGTAAGAGGCATAGTACTGAGACAGCTCTGGTTTGTGTGCTCAATGATCTCCTGATGAGAGATCGGAGGAACTGTTCTATCTTGGTACTCCTCATTCTCTCTTCAGCTTTTGACACTGTCGAACATGGGGTTCTGCTCGAGCGCCTGAGGTTCATCTGTGGGCTGATGGGGACAGCGCTCAGATGGTTTTCATCTTTCCTCACCAGTCAAACTCAGAGAGTTGTCTCGGAATATTCTCTTATGAGTCTTTCTCTCTCTGCCTTGTGGGGTCCCCCAGGGCTCGGTGCTGTCCTCCATGTTGTTTGCAGTGTATATGCTACCCCTCGGAGACATTGTAAGATGGTATGGGCTGAGATTTCACTGCTATGCTGATGATACTAAGCTCTACCTGCCTTTTGCCCCGACCAGGTGTGTACTCTCTCAGTATTTAACAGCTGCCTCATGGAAATCCAAGATTGGATGAGTTCCAGTGGGTTAAAGTTGAATGCAGAAAAGACTGAGGTTTTGGTGGTGGACCCTGGTCACAGGATACAGGGGTTGGGGACTGATTTGCCATCTGGTTTATTTCTGGGGGGGCGAGCAGATCCTTACCTCTGAACGGGTGCGTGACCTGGGAGTGTTACTTGACGATGGTCTGACCCTTCATCATCAGGTGTCTGCAGTCATCAAGTTAGCCTTTTACCACCTTAGAAACATTGCCAGATCAAGCACCTTGTTCCATCCAGTGACTTGCCTGCTCTGGTCCATGCCTTTGTGACCTCGTGCCTTGACTACTGTAACTCCCTGTACCTATGGCTTCCTGGGGTTGATATCCACCATTTGCAGCTAGTGCAGAATGCAGTGGCACATTTATTGACTGGGGCATCAAGCATATATCATATAACCCCAGTGCTGCGCAATCTGCACTGGTTGCCAGTTCAGTGGTGGATCACCTTTAAGGTAGGTTTGTTAACCTACAAGACCCTACACAGACTGGGTCCTGACTACTTGAAAGAACTTCTGATTCCTTACACCCCTATGTGACAACTCCGCTCGGCTGATGAGAGGTTGTTGGAGATTCTGAGGGTTAGATTGAAGTCATCTGGGGCATGGGCTTTTATGTTCATTGCCCCATCCCTTTGGAATTCTCTACCTCACCAGCAATGGGAGTGCAGGACTGTGGGGAGTTTTAAGCAGGGAATGAAGACCTTTCTATGGGAAAAAGCATTTCCTGATTTTCTATGATTTTATGCTTATTTATTGTTTAATTGAGTGTGTTTGTATTTGTGAAGCACTTTGATACTTCGGAAGGTGCTATATTAAATAAAATTATTATTATTATTAAATAAGACCACACTGTCCTTTACGATTCTTGAGGCAATGATCTAGGAACTGTGTTACTGGAGATTCTTTTACCTTGCTCTTGACATTAATCCATGGCAGAATGCCATGATGTAACTGTAAACATTTCTAGTGAGTGAATTTTAGAAGACTGTATTCAGCTTTCAGTTGTTAGAAGGATTTCAACACTTCAGTGTCCTCATTCAGTAAATGACCTGTCCTAAGAATATCTTTATCCCTCCAACTCATCCAAAGGATAGGTTTGCTCCCTAAGTGAATTTTAGGGTTATCCCATAAAGGTTAATATTTCCCTAGATTAAAGTCTCTCCATCCATTACAATTCTACAACTTATACCATGCATTTTGGGAATACTGGACAGGACCCAGTACTGGTTTACCTTTGGGCTGTGGGCCAGTTATAAGTTGAGAAAGTGGGTCCTGGTCCCATATCGCAAACTCATCCTCTGCCCATAAGGGGCGAACATGCAGAGGAGCCAGTCACCCATTGATTGCCTGTTTAACCCCAAAAGAGGTGTGATATACCCACAAGCAGGGAAGGTTCCAACTTCCCTGATGATGTGGGACATGCAGAATTTTTCTACTGAACCTTGGGGGATGGTCCTCCCATATAAAGCTGGTGATAAGTGTATCCAATGTGGACCAAAGTTTAGGGGATAGCATTAGGAGGCAGTTTCTAAGGCAGTAAATAAGGCAAGGTTGTGCTATCATCTTAAAAGCAGCTATTCTACCCAGTAGGGCGAGGTTTAATTTTTGACATCTTTTTTTCCCCCAATTGTTTAACCAGGTGAGACACACTAAGCTGAAAGATTGTTTACAGGTGCAACCTGGGAGCACAGGGAAGTTAAGTGACTTGCTTAGGGTCACACAGTTTGCAAGTGAGGGCTGTAGGATTCAAACCCAGGTCTCCAGATTTGCAGCTCAGAGCCTTAAACCACTGTGCTATACTGCCTCCAGACATCTAGAGCTATCCTTAGGCTATCTATAAAAGGATCAATGTTAGCTCTAAACAGACCACCTGAGTTAGGTGTTATCTTGATGCCAAGGTATATAATACCCTCTGGAACCCATTTTAAATTATAGTCCTTAACCAGTACCATTGAGGGAGTCACCACTTTAAGTGGAAGAAGTTCTATCTTGTCCCACTTTATCTTTAATCCTGAAATAGTATCAAACTGCTGTTGAAATTGTAAAGCTCTTGGTAGTGAGCACTGAACTTCTGACAAGGTCAATAGGAGATCATCCACATATGAAAGAGACTTGCATTTTAAGGAACCTAATTCAATACCCTGTATAAAGGCATCCTGTTGATAGCCTCACGTAGTGGTTCGATGGCTAAAACAAAAAGTAATGGGGAGAGAGGGCAGTCTTACCTCATTCTTCGGTACAGTAGAAAGGACAAATAATTAACTCTATTTATAAGAACCATTGCTATGGAAGAAGCATTAAGCATTCTAACCCAAGCAATGAATGTGGGACCCAGACCAACATGCTGCAAAACCTCAAACAAGTACTTCCAATCTATTGAGTTGAAGGCTTTCTCCGCATCTTTTGTGACAAAAGTCACTGACCCATGTGCCCTCTGAGCTCCTTCCAATAAGTGAACCACCATCCTAAGGTTAACAGCTCCATTACTGCCCCACATGAACCCTGTTTGGGATTTATGTATAATGCAGGGGAAAGCTTTCTCCAACTGCTTAGCCAAACTTTTTGCCAAATTCTTGGTATCCACGTTCAACAATGAAATTGGATGATAGCTGGAACATAACGTAAGATCTTTGTTGGGTTCAGGAAGAACAGTTATTGTTGCTTCCTTCATTGAGTTTGACAGTTGCTGGAGTTCTTGTGCCTTCTGAAATACACGCATCAAATGTGGTGTTATAGTCTTTCCAAACCTTTGATAAAAACTCTGCACAATGTCTATCTAGACCTGGTGCCTTCCCCTTGGCCATGCTATTAATGGCATTTAATAATTCCTCATGAGTGAATGGTACCTCCAAAACACCCACCAAATCCTAAGGAACCTGCTTCAGAGGCAGGTGCCTCAGGAACTCAAAAATATCTCCATCATTGGCCTGAACTTGTGAGGTGTACAGTTTCTTGTAGAAATTTTGAAATATTTGATTAATCCTACCCATGTTAGAAGTAATCTCTACCTCTGGCATCCTGATTCTCAAAATCGTAGATTCAGCTTTTTTTGTCAATATGCTAAAGGTTTACTTGCCCTTTCCCCATTTTCCAAATGTTGTTGCCTAGTGAAAAATAACACCCTCTCTGATTGTTAGGAAAGGACGCTATACTGTTTATACTCTAATAAGGTACTTTTCTGAAGATTTACCATCAATTTTATGGGAAGCACATAATATTTAAGCTCTGCATCTTTTAGCTGTTGTGTTAATGTATATATCTCTTGTTTTTGTCTCTTATTCTGAGCAGAAGCATAAATAATTATAAGCCCTCAGACAAAAGCTTTAAATGCATCCCATATCGTAGCCTCTTTCAACTCTGGATGCCTACTGAAATCAAAATACAAGTTAATTTCACCCTCCAACCATTCTGCAAAATGTGGGGATGAAGTAAAAATGGACTAAACACTCACCTAGAAGTTTTAGTGACTTTCATGTCTATAAAGGTTATCATCACCACCACTGCATGGTCTGGCAATAATATTGAATGAAGAATTTTCTAATCTCTGTATTATTTTGCAGTGTAACCAAAAAGTAGTCAATTTGACTACTTGGTTGGTGCCTAGAGGATCAAAATAAGTAATCCTTAGCTGTAGGGTGGAGCATACTCCAGCTGTCTACCAGTTTAAATTTCTGTCTCCAACTTGCTACAACATCTTGAGCCCTGTTGTGGATTGGATCCCTCTTTGGAGGAGGAGATTTGTCAAGAAATGGATCCTGCACAAAATTAAAATCCCCTCCCTTTGTAAGGAAAGTGTTGACTGAAATCTTATTTGCTATCATTTGTGTAATGTGTAAATAAAAAGAGGGTTCATCTGCATTAGTCCATATATATTAATTGCAGCGACTCCTCTATCATGTACCTTACCCTTTACCATGATCCATCTACCATCTTTGTCTGTTTCTGATTCTTCCACTACAAAGGGGCATTTCCATTTTATTAAAATAACCACCCTTCAATGTTTAGAGGTAAAGGAGCTAGAAAGCATTGTTAGCCAGCCCAGTGCCTTACTAGTTTATGCATTTCCTCTTTCAGCAAATGGGCCTCCTGCAACAGATCAATGTCACATTTGACTGATCTGAGATAGGGGAGCATCTTTTTCCTTCTTATCAGATGATTAATTCCTTGTACATTTCACATCACCCATCTCAGGTCAGTCATAATGTGTCCCAAACAGTGTACAGTGATCTGAGTGAGTTTTCTTGAGCATCTCAATTTGAGCAACTCAAGAAAACCACTTGTAAAAAGAACAAGCCTCAGAGAAGAGCGAGCAGTCATGTAGAGTGAGTGTAGAAGTGAACTGCACTGTCTTGAACAGGAAATATTGATTGTTTTGGCCAATCCCTACCAAGCTGGCCATTTGGTATAGTGGCTAGAGCCACTGCATATGGAGCTTGAGGACCCGGGTTCTGGTCTAAGTGTGGGAGTGAACATTTTTTGCATCCAGGGGTTTTATTTTTTTTCTAAGTCCACCCCCTTGGAGTTAACAATCTTTAAGTTGGAGGGTACAGATCACCACATAAAACAGCACACCAGAACAAGGAGCTGCTGTTGTGACTGGACTTATCTACTGGGACTATATTGCCCTACTTTCCTCCCCTCCACCCCCCACCCAAAACCAGTTCTACTTTTATAGGCACAGGATTTGACAGACAACAGGAACTTCCTGTTTGGGAGCAGGAAGTGAGTGATCACAGAGCCACCAAAGACTCACCATTGTAGAAGGACAAGAGTAGCTCTCCATCCCCCACCACCAGCTGCTGGAGGTCTGCCTCTGAGCTAGTAAGGGGACTACTAAGAAATATAGGATCTTGTTGTCTCAGAACAGGAAGATCAGGAGCTTAAAGGGCACAGAGGCAGTAAGTAAGTAGGGAGAAAAAAAATAAACAGAGGAAAGAGTAACGATTCCAAACAAAAGTGAATGGGACAGAAATAAGACATGATGTGAGTGGTGCAGTGCAGTGGCTGTGGAGCAGCAGTCTTCCAGGAGACATTCTGGAGGATGCAGTGTTGTCCCATCTGCAGGTACCTCTCTGGGCTGAGGGAGGAGGTTGCTCATCTCCAGGCTGAATTGGCCAGGATTTGTGGGACCTCCTCTCCCATCCAGGGACCACCAGGGCCACTGCCATTGCCTCAGAGGTTGCCAAGAAAGAGGAGTGGTTGGACCACAGTGGGCTCAGGGAGGGTGAGGGTGGTGGAACAGAGGCACATCCCTCCAGTTGTACCTCTCCACAATTCATATGCCATTCTGGAAAAGTGTGATTCCTCAATGGAGGCACCCACAGTGGAGACCAAGGAGGATGCTAGGAACCTCCACAAAGAAAACCCACAGGAGGGTGGCATGGGAACCCACAGGGGAAGGAAACAATTCCTGGTGGGGGACTCCACTTTTAGTAAGGTAGAACTGGGGAGGAAGGGGAGAGTGAGGTAAGGTGCCTGCCTGGCACCATAGCTTGGAGGGACAGGGAGCAAATTGTCAGGATCAGGGAGCAGCTGCACAGGGGAGGGAACTGGATGTCATTGTTCACATAGGGACAAATGACCTGGCTAAGAAAGGGATCAGAGCAGTGCAGGAAGAGTTTGTGGAGTTGTGGAGGGGCCTAAGACAAGTAGCATGCATGATAACCTTCTTAGAGGTGCTGCCTGTCTATGGCGTAGGTGAGGCTAGGGTGCTCCACACCATGGGATTCAATCAGTGGTTGAAAAAGTGGTGCAGAGCTCAGGGATTTGGCTTTGTTGGGGACTGGGGTCCACCTGGAGTGATGCAAGCCTATACTGGCATGATAGTCTGCATCAGTCCAGGAGGGGAACCAGGATCCTAGGTGATAGATTTAAATGCTTCATTGGTAAGCATTTAAACTAGCCAAGGAGGAGGCACTGGAAAGGAGCAGGGAAATCCTAGCCCCCCCCCAAAAGTCAGGGTAGTAAGTGAGGTAAACACCAAGTCAGAGATGTTGATATGGAAAAGGGCAGGGGTAAATGGAGAAAGTGACAAAGGCAATAAGGACAGGGATGGGGCAAAAAGGGGTAAGGCCATCAGGAAATGGAGGGTAATGAGTACCAATGCCCATAGTCTGGGCAACAAGCTCCCTGAACTGGTGGCCTTGATGGAAGAGGGATGCCTGGATATTGTAGCAGTCACAGAAACATGGTACACAGAGAACCATGACTGGGATGTTAACATACCAGGGTACACAACCTACAGGAGAGACAGGTAGGGGAGAAAAGAGAGAGGAGCAGCTCTCTATGTAAGGGAAGGAAAATAAGCAACTGAACAAAAGAGTAAACGGGGAAGAGAGGCAGCACTGTGGGTCACCTTAGAGACTAGAAATGGCACCAAAATCTGCACAGGGGTTGTATACAGACCCCCATGTCAGGGGGAAGGAATGGACAAGTATATGATAGAAGGCATTCTTAGGATGGCAGAGAATGGGGAGATACTGTTTATGGGAGACCTGCATATGCCAGATGTTAACTGGAGCACGTTTGCTGCAGCCACATCCAAGAGCTGGGCCATTCTTGATGCCCCACAGGTGGCATGCCTCAGACAGCTAGTTTTGGAACCCACTCATGAGGGAGCAATTTTAGACCTCGTACTCTCAAATGGGGACAGTGAGAGGATCTCAGATCTAGAAGTGGGTAGCCATCTGGGAACAAGTGACCACTAAACAGTGTGGTTCACGATAAACTCAGCTACAGAGTCAAGCCATACAAAAGTGAGGCTACTGGACTTCAGGAGGGCTGACTTTGGCAAGATGGGAGAGCGCCTTAGAAAAGCACTAGCAAACAGGCTAGAAAGAGGGGTGGAGCAACAATGGGGAAACATCAAAACTGCCATCACAGAGGCAACAAGCCTTTGTGTGAAGCAAGTAAACAAATCAAAATGAAAGAAAAAGCCACTATGATTCTCGAAAAAGGTGGCAGGGAAGGTCAGGGAGAAAAAGACAGCATTCAGGAAGTATAAGGAAACACAGAAGGAGCAGGACAGAGAGCTATACCAGTTAAGGAAGAAGGAAGCAGGGAGGGAAGTCAGAATAGCAAAGGCCCAAAACTGAGGAACAGATAGCCAATTTGGTTAAGAAGGGAGATAATACCTTTTATAGGTACATCAGTGAGTGTTGAAAGACAAAGAGAGGGATAGTGAGGCTGAATAGAATGGACAGTGGGTGGACAGAGAGGGACAGTGAAAAAGTGGGGATACTGAATGAATATTTCTGCTCAGTATTCACAAAAGAGGAGGAGGGGGATGTGCCTAATCCAATCAACAGAATCACTCTGGATAGGGGGGTCGATTCCAGTCCTTTCACAGAAGAAAGTGTTCTGAAAGAACTCCTAAAACTGAAGGTGGACAAAGCAATGGGGCCTGACAGAATTCACCCCAGAATTCTAAAATAATTAAGGCGAGAACTAGTGAAACCACCAACTACCCTTTTAAACAAATCATGGGAGGATGGTGTGGTACCTGAGAACTGGAGGAAGGTGGATGTGATGCCCCTTCACAAAAGTGGGACCAAGACAGAGGCAGGAAACTACAGACCTGTCAGTTTGATCTCTGTGGTAGGGAAAGTGATGGAATCACTTCTGAAGGAAAGAATTGTTGAGTACCTAGAGGCCAGTGGGGTATAAGACCCAAGGCCACATGGGTTCACAGCAGGAAGGTCATGTCAGATGAATCTAATAGATTTCTTTGACTGGGTGACCAAAGTAGTAGACCAGGGAGGGGCTGTGGACATGGTCTACCTAGACTTTAGCAAGGCATTTGACACAGTCCTACACAAAAGATTAATAGCCAAATTAACCAGCCTGGGAGTAGGTCCCAGGGTGGTAGCCTGGGTAAAGCTTTGGCTGGACAACAGGACACAGAAGGTAATTGTAAATGGAGTCCACTCTGAAGAAAGAGGGATTACTAGTGGGGTACTGCAGGGTTCAGTACTGGGTCCAGTCCTTTTTAATGTCTTTATAAGTGACATTGCAGAGGGACTGGAAGGAAAAGTATGCCTCTTTGCAGATGACACAAAGATCTGCAACAGGGTTGATACACAAGAAGGTTGGAGGAATGGTCAGAAGTATGGCAGCTTGGATTCAATGCAAAGAAGTGCAAAATAATGTATCTGGGAAACAAAAACCCAGGGGAAGATTACACAATGGGGGGGGGCAGAGGTATTAACAACAACAAAAATGGAAAGGGACCTGGGTTTAATCATATCAGATGACCTTAAGGTAAGCAAGCAATAAGAGAAGGCAGTAAGGAGGGCTGGGAGGATACTGGAATGTATAGGGAGAGGCATCACCAGCAGAAAACAGGAAGTTGTTATCCCTCTGTAAAGACAGTTGGTGAGACCCCATCTGGAGTACTGCATCCAGTTCTGGAGGACCCCATCTCCGCAAGGTGATAGATAGGATAGAGGCAGTCCAGAGGAGGGCAACTAAAATGTTGCAGGGTCTGCAACAGAAGCCATATGAGGAGAGACTAAAGGAGCTTAATATGTATACCCTTGAGGAAAGGAGGGAGAGGGGGAACATGATAGAAACTTTTAAGTACCTCAGTGGAATCAACAAAGTCCAACAGGGTAGCATCTTTCAGAAAAAGAGATGTGCAAGAACAAGGCGACACAATTTGAAGATAGAGGGGGGGTGGTTCAGGGGCAATGTGAGGAAGTATTTTTTTACAGAGAGGGTGGTTGATGCATGGAACAGCCTTCCTGAGGTGGTCGTGGGGTCTAAAACTGTGGGAGAATTCAAGAATACATGGGACAGACATAAGGCAATTTTTGTAGGGGGTAGGAAGAAATAGTCTGTTGGTTAACTAGGATCTGCAGCTTATCAAGTAGGTAGAGAAATGGGCAGACTAGGTGGGCCAAGTGGTCCTTAACTGCCCTCAAAGTCTATGTTTCTATGTTTATTTTTCTGGTATAAATATGGTATGCTAGCGACCGTCACTATTTGGAAGGGCGATCTGGTTTTAGGTGCTCTTTTTACTTCGGGCAGTTTTTTAGTCACGGTTTGTGGTCCGCAACTTAAAAAACTCACCCTTATCACATAAAACCATCACAAACTGAGCGATTACCAAAGTGAAAAGTAAGTAAATGAAGTCTTACCTGTGCCATACCTACACCTATCACACATTCTTAAAAGGAGTACCAAATCTGATGTCTAATGAAGAGCAGTTCTTCATATATTCTGGTAGCATGCAAGCTACTTAGTTACAAGGTATTGCTGTAAAGAGGGCTGAACATTAATATTGTTTAAGAATTTATTTTGGTCCTTCATTACCTTAATGAAAATGAGAAGACCCCTGCCCCAGCATGTGTTCCAGGAGGTGTACATAAACTGAACTTACAAGCTCAAATGGGCAGACTGGGTTGGCCATAGGCCCTTATCTGCAGACACTGTCTATGTATCTATGTATCTATGTGCCCCAATATAGAGCAAAGAAACAAACCCAGTATATTAGTGATGATATAGAATAACAAAAAACAAACTAAAATACCTACAGCTGAAGCTAATCCACACTTTAGGGGCTCTCCCATTGGAAGAGCGACTGCGACTCCCATTCCATTACCCAAGTCCTACCACTCTAGTGTAGTGTACTATACACCCACTTTTACTATAGGTGCTTGGGTCTACTATCCCAGCTCCAGATCCACTACTAGTCCCAAACATAAGCCAGGTGATTGCTAGTGAGCATTCCCTTATAGTGTCATCCTCCATTGTGGCAACACCCAGGATGCCATAGGTTAGATTAAACGTAAGTGCACTTTCCAATTTCATTAGAGTAAATGTTCTGCAACATCCTAGACTTAACGTCTATAATAATTATCCAATATTCCTATAGGTATAAGCCTAAATTGCACTACCCATCTACCCTTTTTAATATTAGGAAACTGATGATTCCAAAAACAGCTTGCCCATCTTCACTGATAAGAGATGGGAGGGTGGAGGGAGAAGGGAAAAAAAAGAAAAAAACTCTTAATGTGGAGTTACCTTTATCAAAAATATCTGTAAACCCAACCCCCCCCTTTTTATTTTTTTACACGGCAACAATCATCCACAAACAAAAGGCATTACCCCTGGCATTAGGGCAACACCTGGCTTGGGCATCTCCGATGACTTGTGGGTGGGAGGGCACAAAATAGCATTTCTATTTAACCCAGGTCGAGAGAGTAGTACCAGGTCCA
Source organism: Neoceratodus forsteri (assembly GCA_016271365.2). NCBI lineage: Eukaryota > Metazoa > Chordata > Ceratodontiformes > Ceratodontidae > Neoceratodus > Neoceratodus forsteri. The sequence continues at coordinate 1,076,671,304 of CM028129.1, read as the reverse complement.
TGATGTGTCAACCTAATCTGAGGGGGCCGCAAGAATGCACACAGGTCACACGGAGATGGAATGTCCACAAACAGGAATGGGATTGTATTATATGGCTTTTATTCCTGACAGAATGGTAACAGAAAAATGGTGGTGCCCCCAGACTATTGACAGGTACAGACTTCTCCACAAAACACTCTCTTCCAGTAATGAGACTTTTCAAGAACACTTCCCATGGACATCCATCCCTTTGTTGAGGGATCTCTGGACTTTACCAGTTCATTTATAGAGGTTGTTGCCCCAGCATTTAATTCAAAACACTTGACCCTTTCCATAGTAACTAGTTAGGTCCCTTTGCAACCTGGATTGAGTGGTCAGCTCAGCTCCACCTAAGCTAGACTCACTCTGGCATTGGCCAGTGAAAACAGCTAAGTAAAAACAGCTAAGTCAAATATAGCAACTGAAAATTGCCCCCCTCCTTGAGGTGCATCCCCCGTGGGATTGGTATATATCAGAAGGGGGTGTGGGGAAAAGACCCCACAAGGCGGGGATGCGTTGGGTTTGCCTCCCCATAAACACAAAACTTGCTGTATTTGGCTGAGCTGTTTTGTATTAGCTGTTTTTGGTGCTCACAGTTTTTACTTAGCTGTTTTCACATGGCGTCCTCTCTGCCATTACATTTTAGGAAAACAGGATTCTTCAGACACACCGTGGCCATAGAAGACAATCCTAACAGCACATTCTTGTGCAGGGGTTCCAAGAAATGATATCTGAACCTCATTGGGCTCCTTGCAAGGCACTAGACAACCCAAACTCAACAGCAAATGAACCTTGTATATTAAGCATTGTTGTGCCCACAAGACTTTTGTAGAAAATGACATTCCCACATTCTGTAGTGGTCTTCTTCCAGAGACCTTACCCAGAGTAACTTTGGAAAGTCACAGAAGTAGCTACACGTAACCCCTGGCAGAAGGGCTTTTGATGTACTTTACTGAATGACAGGATCCCAAACAATTTATATTTAAAAGCCCATAGCTTTTCTTGTAAAACACAGCCTCTATTCTGGGCAGCTCTTGGAAGTAACCTGGTGAGAGGGAAATTGTCCCATAGTACTCATTGAAGCTCACTCCAGATGATCTCACACATTTATGAAGAAATTCACCCCGAGGGGCCTCAAAAAGAAAAGTCTCCACCACTAGCTGGTGCACAGAACAATTGCTGACATTCTTAGGGTAAGAAAACAAACAAAGAAGTCCTCCTCCGAAAGTTAGCCTGCTCAAAGCAGGGGACCAACTTACACACACTCTGGACTCTCCAAGCTCCAGCTTCAGATTTTGAACAGAACACTCAGCTCCAACAAACCCAATGTCGCTCATGTAGCTGCAAGAGTTCTATTATGCAAATGAGCTCACTCCACACAGCAGCACTAAGCAGAGAGGGCTTATTTGAAACTCTACAAGGATTCAACCTTATATGTGCTGCCCAGACCATCCTATTCTAACACTGAAGTGGTTTCAGTAACTCCAGGGGCACCCGGGTGTTACATATCAAACCCCTGCCACCTGTTATAACCTACCTTTGCACCCGACCCTTTCCATTTGCATTAACAGCTGACAATCAAGCAGATTGGGGTCAGTGTATTGCTATGGTAAAAATTTGGAGATGCTGGCAGTATAGCCTAGAGGTTAGAGTAATGAGCTGTGAATGTGCTTGGCACATCCAGCAGACCACACTTGGGTTTGATTCTCACAACTTCCACTTGCATACTGCGGGACTCTGAACAAGTCACTTAACTGTCCAGTGCTCCCAGGTCACCCCTGAAAATAGGCACTTGTGCCTAGTGGGCCTTATCCGGTTACCAAAAACATAAATAAAAAATAAAATAAAAATTCTATTGAAAAGTTGAAAACAAAAAGGCTCGCTCTGGTCGGGTTGGTGCTAATAGCCCCCACAGAACTGTTCAAACACAAAAAAGGGACTTAGCACTCTGTGTCATAAAAATGAAGATCCTTCAGACTGAGTCTTTCCAAGCTGTAATTTATTAGCAATACAGACACTAACACAGGTAGCCGATGTAGCCCAAGGAAGATACCACAAACCTATATTTTGCACTACTTCAAGTGCTTTATCAAGGTATGGTGCACCCCTCGCGGTCCTCTATATACCATTATAACCAATAAATCAATTAACAAAAAAGTCCAGGGTGCCCAAACAATTAGTTCATTCCACATTCCAAAGTTTTATACCCCTATATTTAGTTAGAAAACCACATCACTATCTCATTATTACATAATGACATCTCTTAACATTATAAAGGGGTATACCTTCCACTTACATAGCTGAATTACCAATCACAAACTATAGCAGGCTAAATCAATATATATTCTTATCAGTGGGTCCAGGTGATGGAAACATAGTATAATTCATCTATATCCAGCTATTTATATGCTTCTTAAGATTACCAATCTACATATAAACTGGCCAAACAAGCTGCAATACTTTAATTTATACAAGGCTGTGTACTGCAGTTTCAGATTGGGGCGGTGGGATCAGGAAAACACAATTATGCTGTATATGTATGGTCTTTATTAAAGGTAAGAACAACAAATATTTAAATATAATACAGGATTTTCAAAACTAATAGTGAAAAAATGTTTTTTACCAAACCAACCATAATTTCTTTTTTTATTTCATAATAATCTGTATATATAATAAAATATAATTTATTGTATATATTATTCTTAGTGAAAGAAGGGGGGAGACTAGAATGACAGGTAAATGGGGGGGGGGAAGGGAAGGCTATTTAGATTTAAGGACACCAACTGAAAAGCCATTTTGCCATAAAGCATTCCTTCCTTATGAAAACTCATATGATCCCATTATTAAAAATCTCAGTTATTAATGTAATAACTTAGCTAACTCAATTTGCCCATTTATTCCAGGCCATTCTAATGTTCCCATATGATATATCCAATAGCCCTCTCTCCTTGTTAAACTATGTTCCAAATCCTTCCCACCCCCACTCCATTCCTGACACAATTTTATTTATCCCTATAAACTTAGGTTTATGCTGTGTCCTATCCCTAGAATTATTTATATGCGTGGCCAAAGCATATCTTTAATTTTTGTTTTCTATTGCTTGCATATGTTCCCCTATTCATTCTTTCAATTTACACTTCTTTCTCCCAACATAAAAAATCCCACAACTGCATACAGCCAGGTATACTACATTCTGTGTATCACAAGTTATAAAACTAAGAATGTTATATTCCTTACCATCACTGGGGCCCCCAGTCTTCTCTAGAACTTTACAATATTTACATCACCCACAGCGGGTACATCCTGGATTCGGTGGTGGAAAATTCATGCCCTTTTTTCTAATGGCTGTTCACTCTTTACCAAAATATCTCTGATATTTTGTGCCCTCCTATATGTTATCCTAAGGGGTATATTATGAATATCCCTCAACCTGGGTTTTGTTTTTATTATTTCCCAGTTTTTTCTGATTATCCTACTTATTTCTCCCACATCAAAGGAGTATGTTGTCACAAAATTCAAACTAAAAATTGCTTCAGTTTCTTTAACTTTTTCTTGCAGTAACACAGACCTAAGTAAAGTATCCACCTCTTTCATTGCTTTTTCCACAACTTGTTTGCTATATCCTCTCTCATGCAGGCATGAAGCCAAATCCCCTACACATTTCTTATATTCCACTCCTAAGGTACAATTACATTTTAACCTAATAAATTGCCCCTTTGGGATATTTAGCACAGCGTGCCTGGGATGACTGCTACTCACCTACAGGAGAGTGTTTCTATCAGTATTCTTTCTATACATTGAGGTCAAAAGGTCACATGTTTCAGTTTTACTGATACACACATCTAAGAAGTGGATGCTCTCTTTGCTGTTTTCCATTTCAAACTTGAAATAAGGTGGTTAATACACAGCATGAAATGGGACATTTGGATACACAAAATATTGATGTACTGTTGAAGAACGTACAAACAAATGATAATGTAGTAAATCTGATTATAATTTAAATGAAGTTGAGAAATGTGAGTTGAGCAAGGGTTTAAGTTTTGTGCCAACAAATAGAGTCACTAGATTTGAAATGTTTATTGATTTAAATAAGTTCATTAGATTATTGAATTTAAAATGTTTTTTTCAGCCAATGAGTAGAAAATGTGGAAATGGGGGAAGAAAAGAGTCAGCATGAGAAAGATGGTTCTGCAATCCCTAACTTTGATCTGAGGAAATGCTCAACGTTTATACCACCTATAAACTAAACAGTTAATGTTTTTTATAAGGCATGTACCTACTACAGTGCCTACAGAAAGTATTCACCCCCCTTGGATTTTGTCACATTCTGTTGTGTTACTACCAGAATTTTTAATGCATTGAAATGATTTTTTTCACCCTTGATTCACACAGCATACTCAACAATTTAAAGGGGCAAAAATATTTATATTGTGTAACAAAAATTTATGAAACATTAAACACTGAAATATCTTGTTTATTTAAGTATTCACCCCCCTGAGTCAATACTTTGTAGAAGCGTCTTTGGCAGCAATTACAGCTTTGAGTCATCTTGGGTATGTCTGTATCAGCTTTACACATCTGGATTTGTGGATTTTCACCCATTCTTCCTTGCAGATTTGCTCAAGCTCTGTCAAGTTGGATGGGGAGCGTCGGTGAACCTCAATCTTTAAGTCTTTCCACAGATTCTCAATGGGATTCAAGTCTGGGCTTTGGCTGGGCCACTCAAGGACATTCACCTTCTTGTTCTGAAGCCACTCCAGTGTTGCTTTGGCTGTATGCTTGGGGTCGTTGTCCTGTTGGAACGTAAATCTTAGCCCCAGTCCAAGGTCTATTGCAGACTGATGCAGGTTCTCCTCAAGATGTGCCTGTATTTGGCTCCATTCATTGTCCTCTATCCTGACAAGTGCCCCAGTCCCTGCCACTGAAAAGCATCCCCATAACATGATGCTGCCACCACCATGCTTCATGGTAGGCGTGGTGTTACATGGGTGATGAGCTGTGTTCGGTTTGAGCCAGGCATAGTGCTTTGCATTCAGGTCAAAGAGTTCAATTTTTGTTTCATCAGACCAGAGAATCTTTTGCCACATAGTCTCAGAGTCTGCCACGTGCCTTCTTGCAAACTCCAGGCATGTTATTATGTGGCCTTTTCTCAGGAGCGGCTTCCATCTAGCCACTCTCCCATAGAGGCTACATCTGTGAAGTGCTGCAGAGATTGTTGTCCTCTGTACAGGTTCTCCCATCTCAGCCATGGAACTCTGTAGTTCTGTTAGGGTGGTCATTGGGTTCTTGGTCACTTCCCTGACCAAGGTCCTTCTTACCCATTTGCTCAGTTTGGGAGGGAGGCCTGCTCTAGGAAGAGTCTGGGTGGTTCCATAATCTTTCCATTTCCTAATGATGGACTTGACTGTGCTCCTGGGAACTTTCAACCCCCTAGAAATGTTTTTATACCCCTCCCAAAATCTATGCCTCCTCACAATTCTATCACAGAGTTCTATGGACAGCTTCTTGCTCTTCATCGTAGAGTTTCTGCTCTGACATGCACTGTTAACAGTGGGACCTTATATAGACAGGTGTATTTCCTCTGAAATCATGTAAACCATTTGAACTGACCACAGGTGGACTCCATTCAAGTTTTAGAGTGATCTCACAAGGAAATTGGATGCACCTGATCTCAATTTGGAGTGTCATAACAAAGAGGGTGAATACTTATCAAATCAAGACATTTCAGGTTTTTATTTTAAATTACATGTACAAAAAATTCCAGAAGTTTCATTCCACTTTGACATTATAGAGTAATTTGAGTAGATACGTGACAAAAAAATCTCATATAAATGTATTTTAATTTGAGTTTGCAACATCACAAAATGTGACAAAATCCAAGGAGGGTGAATACTTTCTGAAGGCACTGTATACTATGGAAGGTACAGGCAGAGAGATGATACGTATTGGAACCTTTCATGTGAAGAGAGGAGGGTACTGGAAAGTTTGAGTAAAAATCTAAAAATAACAGTGAAACCAGCCAACAAAGGAGGTGCAATAGTCTTATTAAATACAGAGGATTATGTAAGAGAAGTTAAATGTCAATTAAAAGATTGGGGCACATATAAACCACTAGCTAGTGATTCTACCTGGGAGAATAAACATAACATTGATAGATTTATTGAAGAGGTTTACAGTCATGGTGGCATAACAGAAAAGGATAGAGAATTTTTGACTGTTAAACATCCAATACATCCAGTTTTATACATACATTTTCAAAGATTCACAAAACATTGGCCTATCCACCAGGGAGACCAATTATATCTTGGGCAGGGATCATTAACAGAACCCCTGTCACAGTATATTGATTTCCACATAAAGCCCATAGTGGGAGGGTTGAGATCTTTTTTGAAAGACACTAGTGACATCATAAATCTCTCCTCAGACATAGAGGTTGAAGAGGGGAGTTGACTAGTAACACTGGACGTTACAAGTTTATATACTAATATTCCACATGAATTTGGATTAACTGCTCTGAAATATTTTTTAGATAACAGGAGTAATAAGACATCAAAAACACAACTAATTTTGGACATGACAAAGCTAGTACTAGAGAAAAACACTTTTTGCTTCATGGACAGCATTATTCACAACAAAGTGGAACATCAATGGGGCAACATTTGCTCCCAATTATGTAAATATGACCATGGGGTACTGGGAAGATCATATAATTTATCTAGAAAGGAATCCATATAGAGATAAAATAGACTTTTGGTGCAGATTTATAGATGATTGTGTAATGATCTCGAAGGGGAATGAGGAAAAGCTTACTGCCTTTAAGAAATATATTGAGGCACAACCACCTTATTTCAAGTTTGAAATGGAAAAAAGCAAAGAACCCATCCACTTCTTAAATGTGTGTATTATTAAAACTGAAACATGTGACCACTTGACCTCCCTGTATAGAAAGAATACTGATAGAACACTCTCATGCATCCCAGGCACACTGTGTTAAATATCTCAAAGGGACAATTTACGAGGTTAAAACATATGTGTACCCTAGAAGAGGAAAATAAGAAGTGTGCAGGGGATTTGGCTTCATGCCTGCATAAGAGAGGATATAGCAAACAAGTTGTGGAAAAAGCAATGAAAGAGGTGGATACTTTACTTAGGTCTGTGTTACTGCAAGAAAAAGTTAGAGAAACTGAAGAATCTTTGAGTTTGAATTTTGTGACAACATACTCCTGTGATGCGGGAGAAATAAGTAGGATAATCAGAAAAAAATTGGAAATAATAAAAACAAAACCCAGGTTGAGAGACATTCATAATATACTCCTTAGGATAACATATAGGAAGGCACAAAATATCAGAGATATTTTGGTAAAGCGAGAACAACAATTAGAAAAAAGGGCACAAGCTTTTCCACCACCAAATCCAGGATGCACCCACTGTGGATGATATAAATATTGTAACATTCTGAAGAAGACTGGGGTATTTGAGGGCCCCAGTGATAGTAAGGAATATAAAATTCTTAGTTTTATATCTTGTGATACACAGAATGTGGTATACTTGGTTGTATGCAGTTGTGGGATTGTTTATGTGAGGAGAATGAAGCATAAATTGAAAGAATGATATGGGGAACATATGCGAGCAATAGAAAACAACAATGAAAGATATGCTTTGGCCATGCATAAAATAATTATAGGGATAGGACACAGCATAAACCTAAGTTTATAGGGATAGATAAAATTGTGTCAGGAATAAGAGGGGTGATTTGGAATGTAGTTTGGCAAGGAGAGAGACCTATTGGATATATCATCTGGGGGCATTAGAACGGCCCAGAATAAATGACCAAATTGAGTTAGCTAAGTTACTATATTAATAGCTGAGATTTTTAACAATGGGATCATATGAGTTTTCATAATGAAGGAATACTGTATGGCAAAATGGCTTTTCAGTTGTGGTCCTTAAATCTAAATATCCTTCCCTTCCCTTCTCCCCTCCCCTCATTACCCTGTTATTCTCTCCCCCCTTCATACACTAAGAATAATTTATACAATCAATATGTTATTATATATACAGATTTTTATAAAATAAAATAAAATGTGAAATTATGATTGGTTTGGTAAAAAAAATGTATTTTCATTTTTAGTTTTTGAGAAATCCTGTATTAGTCTCGATGGAGATCCATGGGTGGGCTTTGGTACTAGTGTCCTATGAGTCCTTTCCAATTCCAGAGGAGAATCCCAGTAAAAGGTTTAAGTCTGTGAGATGAGGGACTGAAGGAACATGACCATGTCTTTCCATTTAGATCCCTCAGGTACCCCCACAATGCGTAGATTACTCCTCCTGCCTCTAATCATCAGATCATCCAATTTGCTCCAAATCAGTTGTACCTGCCTTTGCAGCTTGTCGGTTTTATCAAAGTATCAAGCTGCTTTCGATTCTACCTGACAAATAAACAGCTCATTGTCCTCAATATGGAGTTCCACCACCCCTACTTGATGTTCCACTTTAGTAACATGTTTCCTTATCTAAGATATATCTTCAATTAAAGACTGCAACATTAACTTCATTTCCATTAGATCTGTCACCCCAATGATCATTTGCACAGCCACCATTCCCACCAGCTCTAGACACTCATTCCTGTCAGGAATACAAACTTTGCCATTGGCACAACCAGGTGCTTGTACTAAAAACAAAAAATATGGGACAACTCAACATGAGTTAACTAAACTCTTAGTTGGTAGGGATTCAGGTTTTAATGGCTTACAAACATGTAAAAACTGACATTAGAAGTGGGTTCTGCAGAGTCTCAGCTCTTAGCAGCCATCTTAGTCAGTGGCTCACTCCAGAAAATAAACTTCTACCTCAAAAACATATCTGGAAAACACAGCAAATTCTGAAACTCGTACCTCAATGCCACAGCTGCAAAATTCTGTAGTTTCTAAATTCTAGATAAATTGTACTCACAAGAGTTTCTTTAAGATTAGTTTCATGGCCATAATTATGAGGGTGGGTGGTGGAACAGATCCTCTTCAACATTTGCATCCATGAGTTACTCCTAGTGTTCTCCTTCTATATTTAGAATTAAAAGGCTTTTGCCTGCAGTTTGGAGGGGCAGAGGGCAATACACACCATGTCCCACTCCACTAGGTACAAAAGAACGTGTGCCCAAGTGTATCTTGGATGCTCAGAATCTATTTCTTATCCCTGCTGCACAGCAACTGGTCCACTTCCTCCCACCCCCATACCTCGCTGCCAGTCAGCTACCTCCAGGCATCCTTCTGCCTTCTCCCTGCCTTCTTGTGTCTGTGGCCTACTGCCACTCCCATCTCTCTCTGCTGTTTTTTTGGGGGGCTCTGGTGTGGCTTGGCAGTTGCTAACTGGCAGTTCTTGCAGCTCTGTTCTTCTTGCTGTAGCAGCTCACATGCCTGCCCCACACTGATGTTTTCACCATTGCATTTCTCAGCTGGACTGAAATCCCTCCAGTAGCTTTTTTAACTGCTGTCACTAGCATCCTAGTGCCCTCATTCCACAGTGAATTCATCAGCTCTTCTTCCTCTCTGCTGCCGGGTCCTAGTGCCTTCCTGGCCCAACAATGCAGTCTGTATGGTTCTGTTGCTCCACATCTCTTCATGTTCCATACAGTCTGAGGGATCTTACAACTTCCTTACTTAATGCTGTACAAAGTGGTGAGTTGATAACTGTTATTGGAGGAAGTGTGCCATGTCAGAACTTAGAGATGAAATTTGCGCAGCGATGCAGTTGCCTATTTGCTAGGGATGGGAAGGCTAAAGCACGATACAGGTGTCAGTGATGGGTCAGAGGAGGTGCATCCAGGGCACACCGACAGAAGGAGTTCAAAAGTGTATACAAGTTAGCTAAGAAGGTGGCAAGGGCAGAGCTGTAGATGATATTGCAGTAATCGATGATAAGGAGGATCAACTTTTGGATCAGTTCACGCCTTGCCTGGGGCAGGAGGCAGGAACAGTTTCTGTATAAGGTGCCAAGTTTAGGGTGAAGCTTTTTCATTATGGCATCTATATGGTCTGAGAAAGTGAGATTTTGATCCAGCCAAATGCCCAGATACCTGAAGGATGCCATGGTATCTGAAGTTGCCCCATCAAGAGTAGTGAATGCGGGGACAGATGGTAGCCATGATAATTTCTGTCTCATGACAACTGTCATGGTCACTGTTTTTGTGGCATTTAGGAAGAGTTGGTGAGAATTAAACCAACTCTGGACATTACTGAAATCACGTTGAAGCCTGGAAGCAACGTCCAAGGGCAATGGCCCTGAGGAGAAAAGAGCCATATCATCAGCATACATATGTATAGAAGAGGAAGTACAGATGGATGGAAGATCATTCAGGAAAATGGAGAAGAGAATAGGGCCTAGAATGGACCCCTTGGGGACACCAGTGCATATGGGTAGGGGAAGGGAGGTGTAATCGGATATTTTTACCAATTGAGAGAGGTCATTTAGGTATGCGCCGAAGCATTTAATGGCATGCTCAGACAACCCAGCAGATGAGAGGGACCAGAGTAGGAGGGAGTGGGAAACAGTGTCAAATACTTTCTCAAGATCAATAAAAATGGCAGTAGTGATGTGTCCGCAATCCATGCCTGACAGGATTGCATCAGTGATCTGGAGTAGTGAGGTAGTAGTAGAATGGTGTTTTCAGAATCCAGATTGATATTTGGTGAAGAAGTTTATGTCGGCTAGGTACAAGGACAGTTGGGCTAGAACTAGTTGTTCATGCAGTTTGGCTAACGTTGGGAGGAGTGATATAGGGCAGTAGTTCCCAGGGGAGGAGGTGTAGCCACACTTTGGGAGTGGGTGGACGATTGAGTGTTTGCACCCTAGGGGAATATCGGCCAATTGAAACAAGATTTTGAGAAGAGCAGTCAGTGGGGGAGCAATGGGTGAGGCAGACAGGTTTAGTAACTTTGGGTCCAGCCCATCAGGAGAGCTACCTTTGTTCAGGTTTAGGGCTTCAAGGCCATCAGCATATCAGATATCAGGATTTTAGAGAAGGAAAAACTGTGTGGAGGTGCAAGTGGACTTCTGGTAGAGGCGGTAGATGACTGATTTGTGGTTGGAAGGGAGCCTAGTAGAGCAGTAGTGCACAAAGTGAAGTGTGAGTTGAAAGCTGCGGCAACACTTGGGTGATCAGAGATGACAGTATTGTTTATTTTGAGGGGGAGGGAGGGGGGCCTGTGGGGAGAAAAGTGAGTGAATTACTTTCCAGTACATCCCAAAAGTATAGAGTATCACAAGCATGATATACTACTCAGTCTCAATCAGTGCTAAACCTACTTACAGAATAAAAGCCCAGTGACCCTGTGAATTGCTGTTTGAGCTTATCTATACATCTTCATCACCACCAATACTATCACTTGCAGCGCTCCATTGGTTTAGTCTTTAATCTCATTCATGATCAGTTGTGAAATTTACAACAGTTCATGCTCAGACACATGGGGAGGGGAAGGAGTACATCATTTGGCTTTTATTTCTAGTTGCTTTCAGTTCTTTTTAATTGCACAGTTAATGGAAAATGACACAACCATCTGCTATGCTGGCACTTGCTCACACAATTATGCCAAGGGAGGGCTTGCCTTTTATTTATTTGTTTGTTAGTTAGTTGACTAAGTATGTACACTGATACAAGGAACCTTTTTCTGGAACAATCCACACCTAGGTAGGCAACAAAAAGGGAGTAGATCAGACATAAATGCCTATAAACATGCTTATATTTTTAAGAGTAACTGAAACTACAGATAAAAACAAAGTAAACAAAAATGGACACATATTAAATAAAGTGACACAAAAAAGCATGAGTTAAACAATTTGTTTTATAAAAATACAATTCTGGTGCTAATGTAGCATAGTAAGTACAAGTGATGTTAATATGCATTTGCTCTCATAAACAGGCAAGACAGTATTGCACTGATCGAGCCAGAGACTCATCTCTCCTTCTGCTCTCAGGTCGATGATGCCAGTGACAGCTAGCAGTGTGTGTGTGTGTGTGTGTGTGTGTGTGTGTGTGTGTGTATGTTGGGGGGGGAGTGTTAACATGCACTTGTCACTTGCAGTTGATGCAGACCCAGATAATTGGATGAATTCTGGCCATTAGTTATGATGGGGGAACAATGCATTGACTCACAGCAGACATAGACCCAAATGATTGGGTAGATTCTTCCTATTAGTGACTCTAGTGAAGTCCATTTCCTCTTACTACAGAGCACAATACTACTGACTCTTTTAAACTGAATTTTTGCACCAGTGGATTTCTAGAGTAGGAATAAAAAAAGACATGCTATCTGTGGCCTTCTTCCCTTTTACGTCTCCCAGTAGTTGAGGTCAAGGGCAGGATTCACAAACCATTCTGGGACTAAGTCCCCCACTGCATCCCCAGTGGCAGTCTGAAATCTCCGAAGCTGCAGAGCGTCCGAGTCACAGCCACAGCAGTTGCGGAGGGTGTTACAGCTTGTCCCACTGACCGTAGCATCTTCCCACAGCTGCAGTGATATTCCTGACAACAACACCCGAATGCTGCCATAATTCATGGAGCTGGTCGTAATCTGGCTCCACTGTTGTGAATACCCACCACTGCGAGTAACCTGTGGATCCACAAGTGGCAACCCACTTGCGCCAAGGTTTACAGTACCCGCAACTGCAGGAGTTTCACAAGGTTTGTGAATCCTGTCCCAAATCTTGAAACCTGCTGCTACCTGCTGGCCCACTGGTTATTAAGTCAATGAGCAGATCGTCATCATTGCTGCTGCCTCTGCTTATTTTTGAGTCCAGTCTTTTTTCCAAGGCAAGAATCTTCCTGTCCCAAATACAGAGTCTTGCATGCTGACAGTGCTTGTCTTTAAGAAACCAAACAGCTTACTTGGTTGCATCCTAATTTTTTCAGTTTTCTAGTAACTGGGTACTGAATTTTATTTCTGTGAGGAACAAAATTGTTCAAGTTGGTTGTGTCTTTAGTAGGCCTCTCCTAGTAGGCCTAAGCATGCAGTAAAACATAAAGTGCAGCGCAGAGAGACTAGGACAATGTGTTTAGTTCATCAAACAAATATAAACAAATACAAATTACAACACCACTATGGTGGGTGTATGAACCAAGTGAAATGAGTCTAGCAGAAGGGGAGGGGGGCATGGTGGTTCTGCCAATAAAGTTTTAAAAGCATTTTGCTCAGTAATTGTTTGACTGCTTTTTTTTTAATAAAACCCTTAAGGTTAAAACAGCAGTTCATTTAAAAATATTGTATGTGCTTCATTATGTAATTCCTTACAGCTACTTGTGGCAGACCTGTGTTCTACCTAGGTAAAAGAATGGTCTGAGGGACATCTTTCCTATACTCTTTTTTTTTCATTAAAATCTTTTGCAACAGTATCTTCTATCTTGTCTTGTTCTTTTTGTATGCTGAAGTAGACTGGCCACCTGTGACAGTTCTTTCTCTAGCTGTCACTAAATTATTTTTCTTTCTTTCTTTGTTTCTTTTTCCCTTTTCAATCCCTCACCATAAAGATATATGCCTTGCTGTACCGGGATGGTGGACAGCTATGGATATAAAAAGATACAGTGCCAAACTGTATGGATGTAGTCTAGAAATAAAATTGTGCACACAATAAAGGATTATAAAGTGCCTGCAGTGCTTAAATAAATGGGTAGATGGTTAGCGTGCATAGTAAATCAAAAATAGAGAACTGATTTTTGTGTTATTTCCCTCTGAAATCATGGCAAATGATGATAATAATGTCTTAGAAATTGAGATGTAGAGGGCTATACAGTGCACCAGAAACATTAAAGTACAAAAGGAATTTCGGGCTAAAACATGGAGCAGCTTTGCTTTCACTTTTATTTACAAAAGCCACTCCACAGGTAAAAGTTTCCCCGTTTATAGCGATCTAATTAAGTATGCAAGCAGCATAAAAATAAGATGGGGAAATGTTCTCGATGCAGAATTAAAGGTAGTCTCTGATTTGTTAATAAAAGTAGGAAGCAGGACAGAGTTTTGGATATTAAATGAATGCTGCCAAATTATTAAATCTGTCCCGATGTGTTGTTGCCAAAGAAAAGCCACTCTGGTGGGAATTTCCCCTCCAACTCATTTTATGACCCTGAAAATAATATGCTCTGAGCAGCTCTCAAGAAAGGAGAACTATACAGAAAGAAAGCCTTAGTGTTTAAACACAAAAACCTGAAAGTCCACTACAGAACAGAGCGGCAATTTGGCAAGCAAAATACCAGCAGCCCTGTTCTAAATTCATACGTCCCATACTGCTAAATACAATTTTTTTTTTCTTTTCCAAACTAGGCAGCCAATTTTATGGATAAAAATAAACTTGAGTATGCCAGTTTTGAGAGAGAGCTTTGTATCCTCCAAATAGGAGCAAGCTCACTCTCTCTCTCTCTCTCTCTCTCCCTCTCCCTCCCTCCCTCTCTCTCTCTCTCTCTCTCTCTCTATCTCTCTCTCTACATTGTTAGAGTTCTCTGACTTGCCAAACTAAGAATTTGAATAAGATGATGAAATGGGACAAAAATGTCCCCTGAAAAGTATGTATATACTTCTTTTATGTTCCCATAAATAAATTAAAGACAACTGCTAGACATGAACTACAGAATTTAAAATAAAATGATAAAAGAGACACTGAATTCCTCTGATGTTTCCCTATTGCATTCTCATTACCAAGCCCTTTTATTTTTCTTCATAGGGCTTAATGTTTCAAATCATTGTGCTGTGTGCTAAAACAAATGCATGCTAACTGAAGATAAATTAAGTGCTTACCTGAGGGGGTTATTACCTATTGTTCCCTTTAAGGAGACAGCAGCCTCTCTTTGCCCATTTTATACCAAATAAAATGCCAGTCATCCTAAAAAAGGGAAGGAGCTACTGTAAATGGCATTATAGATAATTGTGTATTCATGGTGATTTTTTCTGAGGAAATACATGTTTATCACTACTTGTTTTAATGAAAAGAGATTGTCTAATTGCAGATGACTATAAAAACATTTTCTTTCTGTATAATCTATGTTGGTTTAGCCTAGAAAATTATTGTGTTAGATATGTAGGTGGATCACATGATCAGGGGGAAGGATATAAAAACCCAGAGAGCAGTGAGACAGACAGAATAGCTGTGGTTGATCTCAATTACCTGAAGCCAAGGTGAGAGAAGGACCTACAAGGGAGTATGCTCCTGAATAAACACAGAAGGAAAGGATCTAGTGCTTTGGAAAAGATCAAGACTGTGTACACACTACTGGGAGTAGTGTATTCTTCTGTTAATGTTTGCTATGTATTTATTCATTTTTTGTTATTTTAAAGAAATAAAACCACACTGTGGTGTATTGTACCTGACTTTTGTTGTGATGCGTTATCCTTTACCCACACCCTATGACACCATTAATGTTCATTCCAGCTGTTGAGTTTTATTTTCAAATCATTTAATGTGGTACTGTGGTGCCACAACCTATTTTTTTTTTTTTACTTAAATGTTTTGGCTTGGATTTAGCCATAGTGTCCCTATTGTCCCATAAGTAAAGGGTACCATTATGCTGCATGCTAGAGTTCATTCTAGTAACAAGAAGGTGGTGTTAAACTATGGGGCCTCAAATTCACTTGATGAAAACTTTCAGCTACCAATGATGTGCCCCACTAATTATTTAAAATCTAAAAAACAATGTGAAGTCAAATTCAAAAAGCTATGTCATTCAAGAGAATTTCTGGGAGGATACACAATTGAAAATTAGTCTTGCAGAAACAATAAATTGTGCTTCATTAGCCATCCTTCATTCAAAGAGCACAACTTGGGAACCAGCCCGGTGGTGCTGAGGGTAGAGGTGCTGGACGCCACACCTTGCACCATACTGGTGACCCATATTCAGGAATGAGCAAGGGCAGCCTGGGGTCAGCAGGGGGGAGAGAGAGGATTGAGCATCTGGAGGATGGCTGTCCTCTCTTAGGGAGGGATCCAGGGCTTGCCTGCCACAGCAGCAGACCCTGGTGGAAGCCAGAGGCACTGCTTAAGCTTAGGGCTGAAGTAGAGGGTGTTGAGCCATGGCAGATGTCAGGGGACATCATTGCATGACTGAGCTCAGCAGGAAGGTTAGGGGAGGGACAAAAGGACCCTCCCACCTTGTTAGGTGAAGGCAGGCCCAGAGGTCATGATGACACTGCATCCAATGTTGGGCTCCTGAGTGTTCACCTTGGTCCTTCCTCCAAGCTGGCATCCCTCCAGTACTAAAGATACAGTGCCTGAATGGAGTGTGGCGGTTCTTCCCTGGGAGACTCAGATCCAGGGGACCAGGCTAGTTGTGTTGAAGGAGAGGTCCCAGGACTAAGATTAGGTTGTACAGGGCTTCAGGCAGGATGGGAACAGTTGCAGTACTGAGAGACCATGCCGGAGTGAGGCAAGGTGAGGGGTGCATAAAAATAGAATTAAAACAAAAAAAAGCACAACTTGGATGAGTATGGGGGGGGGCACGTGCCCCACACCCCAGGGTAAATTGGCATGATGGCCCTGAACTCAAAATTGGGATACTAAAAGGACATCTTACCAGGCAGGAAAAATCAAATGATCTAAAATGGAATTAAATTGTATGGAATTTTCTCTGCAATATGAATGGCTTTTTAATTGTGTGGCTACAATTATGGTGTTGATTATTTGGGAAAACAATTTAATAAAATAATAAAGATTAACATATCCATTTGCATTTTATTAATTTTTCTGGCATAACCTCAAAAAAACAGCATAATGGATGGACTATTTGAAATGAGCAATGGAAGGGGGCATAGTTGTTAATAATAAAAAAGCTATATCCTTAATGTGTGCAATATACTGTAAAATATATGTTTGCTTTTTTTTTTTTATACAAACCAAGCCTCTTGTGCCCATGGTCCATACACCATGCTGTTTTGTTCATGGTCAGGTCAGAATTTCTGTACATGTCCTTGTATTGAAGCCAGAACAAAAGAAGCTACCGTTTTCTGGATATTATTTATTTTATATTCACATTAAATAGATGGTTCGAAGACCCCATGAGATAGAAGATCTCTTTTTTATAAGTGTCCCTTATTACAGCAGAGTGTAAAGCAATACTTCGTTATTGTGCCCCATGTTCTCACTAGCCATTATCCACATAGTCAAATGGTAATAGCTATTTTGAAAGGCTAAGTATTTAAGCAATATACCACGACAGGGTCTAGGTTATGCTGGGATTTACCCATGCCTGGTGTGGTTCGGTTACAAGGCCACAGGCCAAGGAGGCAGTATAGCACAGTGGTTTAAAGCTGTGAGCTACAAATCTGCAGATCTGGGTTTGAATCTCACAGCCCACACTTACATACTGTGTGACCCTGAGCAAGTCACTTAACTTCCTTGTGCTCCCATGTCGCACCTGTAAACAAGCTTTCAGCTTAGTGTGTCTATCCTGGTAAAAACAAAATCCCAGCATAATCCACACGCTGGAGCGGTATTTTGCAATTATACAATGTCCCCCTTAAAAAAACTATTTTTTAAAGTGTTTATTTTACTGTTTTTAGCTGTTTTAATTTATTTTTTCCAAGTAATATTCTTCCTCTGTGTTAAATAGTGTCTTGTTGCTAGGGAAATTGTGTCTTGTTGCTAGGCAATTATGGCTGACTGATTGCCTCTCCCCCCCACCCAAGAGATTAACAGAAAGAGACAATGTTTCTAGTGTGTATATTTCTTTCTTTTTTTTTTTTTGTCATTTTTAAAGACGGACAGCTTTTTACAGTTTGAGTTCATTTTTTGTTATGTCGCAGTTCAAGTGATGTGAACACTAGATTGGTGTCATGACGTTGTGCTTCCAGGTTCCGTTTGCGATGAGGAGAACATACTGGTGTGACTGTGGGGGACTTTCTTTTTTTTTCTTTTACTGTTATCAGAAACTGGCATCGGGACATTTACTAGTGAATGGCATGTCAAGGTACTGTGGAGGGGCAGGCAGCCATTCGTGGTGAAGCTTTCGGGTTTCGTTTGCGGTGAGGAGAACATATCGGTGTGACTTGGGGGGGCTTTCTTTATTTTTCTTTTAATGTTATCAGTAACTGGCATCAGAACATTTTTTGATGAATGCCATGTCAAAGTACTGTGGAGGTGGCAGACAGCCGATCGTGGTGACGGACAGAACTCCTCCATGTGAAAATAATATTTGAGAGATGAGGCAGGCACAGGAAATATAATGAAAACTATTTTTTGGTGTTATGAGTGAGTTTGGGAGCTGTTAATGTGTTATTTTACTTTTTTTTCTGAGAGAGTGGGACCGGCCAGTATTGTAAAATGTGGAGGTCTGTGAGTGACCATCTCATCAGCTGTCACCTTGTTTGCCAGTCCTGTGTTTGTCATGGTCAGAGTGATTTCAAGGGGAGTTTCTGATGTGGCTGACTGGTGACTGGAACCTTTTCCAATTGGTATATCACAGGATTTACAATGGAGAAAAGGTGCCAGTCAGCCAACTGGAATGCAGGAATTTTTGTGCCTCTTGTATTATTGAGCAATAAGGCATGACAGGGTGTGGTATATCATGGGGTATCATCTCGCCTCTGGTGGTTGGGCACAAGGCCGCAGGCCGAGTGCGTCCAACCATCAGCGAAGTGACGATATCCCATGATATACCACACCCTGGAGTGACTTATTGTTATTATGAACTGGATTGAATTTTTGTTTTTCAATAAAAACCAACTTTTAAAACCTTGTGAAATTGCTTCTTTTAGCATGTTGGAAGAGTATTTTTGACAAAATAGTCCTGAAGGGCTCGGGCAGCAAGTAGCGCTGTTATAACTAACACTGTGTCACTTTGGTAACACTGCTCCTCTCAAGTATGTTCTCTGTGGGTTTCATGTGGTCATGCTGCCTAGTCTGGGACAGAAAGAATATGTGTTTAATTTGCAGTTTCTTTTCAGTAGTTAGGTAGAGCTTGTCGGTGCCATGATTGTGATTTTCCTTTTTTTTTGTAACACGACAGTCAAGCACTAGTGACGCTGAGGAGATGACGCTACTCGCTTAGTCAACAGCATATTCCTCAGGAGTTTGGCTGAGGTAAGAAAATGTATGGCAGGTTTTGTAAGATGGCACAGGCAGTTGCAGCTGTTGTTGGAGGGATGGCGTGTATTTTGATTTCTGGAGCATGGCTCCGTCAACGGTTGTGCCTTTTATACAGTTTGGTGTGAGGTGGAAATACTGGCAGAGCAGAGTGATGTGTGGTGCTGCAGATGAGGAGGCTGGTGGCCAGAGGTTTTTTGAAGCCGTGATGATGTAGCTCGATATCATCATGGCTTCAAAAACATCTCAGCCAATCAGCAATGTCCAGTTATGATCCCCTGTTCATAATAATCAATTTGCCACAGTGGTTAAAGCCTTAAAGGCAGAGAATGTGCCACATTCTATACTGTAATGTGCCTTTTCTGCATTAGTACTGTGACTATCATTTAGTATTTGCATGTGGCTGCTTTACCCACGTGGGCTAATTAAGCAATAGTCCACATCAGGCTCTGAGTTATGCTGGGTTTGCCCACATCTGTGGTGGTTTGGCCATGAGGTTGTATGTCAAGTGACTACACCATACCAGAAGTGGGTAAATCCCTGCATAACCCATATCCTGGAGTGGATTATCGTGATTATACAATGGGTAGGAAGTATTAACAAGCCTAAAAAATACTTTTTTTATTGTTTTATATATTGCACTATCCTTCTTCTGTAGATTACATAGTCCCCTATTGCTAGGTAGAACGTGTTTGAGGAAAATGTCTTCCCAGTCCCTAATCCCCCCCTTCCCCAACATTCACACACACTAATACTGTGATGGTTGTGTTTTACTTTTTTTTTTTAACTGTGAGAGAGATAGAGTGCTGGAGTTTTAGGGGGTTATAGTGTGTTGTGAGCTTTGAGCAGCTTGCGTGCTGCACTTACAGAGAGAGAGAAAATGAGTCTGGCATGAGCACTGTAAGGCTTGTGTAGTTTACGAGGCAGATTGGTATGAGTGTAAAGTGGCTGACATTATAGTTAACTGCTGGAGGAGATGCAAGGTTTTTGTAGATTTTTCTGGGAGCTGGGCTCAGTGATGATCTGGGCAGAATGCGGTTGGCACAGAAGTTAGTCAGCTAGCGAAGACAGAATGCAGTATCCAGGTCAACAGCGGAGGATGGAAGCAGGTGGTGACACTTAAGAAATAATGTACAACAGGGGTGTGTCTCGTGCTGGGATAATGTCACACCTCAGGTGGTTGAAGCAAGAGACCACAGGCAGAGTGCATTCAGCACCCAAGAAGTAATGTTATCCCAGCACAATACCCACCTCTGGAGGGCATTATTGCTCTTATACAATGGATCTTTTACAGAAAGCATAAAAAAGTTGTTTTTAAATAGTTTCTTTTATATAATTTTTTATTGTGGAAGTATATTTATTTGAAAAAGAGTTCCTTTTATTGTTTTCCCACTAGGTGCAGCTGTTATCTGTGTCACTGTGTGCATCTGTGGACACTTTGGCTTTCTTGTCCCCCCCATATCCTATGCTTGCTCACTCTTGCCCCCCCACTACAAAATAGACCCCCCATGTACTGTCACCACTCACTCTTGCTTTCTCACCACAGAGTTCTGGTTCCTTTACTGTTTCTCCCTGGAAAGTGACAATGATTACCACTACTGAGTGTATGGCAATGGTGCCATTCTCGTGCAGCACAGGAAGTATCCAATGTGCCAACAGTCTCAAGTGGCAAATATTCTTCAGGTATTCTTAAAGTAAGACTGTGTTACATTTGTAAATTTAAAAAAATATACACAAGTCAAGAAGAAAAATGAAGTAGGTGATCATAGGAATGAAAACAACACTGGTGTTCAGCTACTGGTGTGCTCTCTGCTTTTGGGCAGCAGATGGACTGTAAATTTGTTTAGTCTGATGAGTGGAGTGGGAGAAGACTTGAATTATATTTTAAAGTGGTCCACAGTTCACTGCTTGGGAAGGGGACTGAAGAGAGGGGGCGTAATCTGGGGGTGGTGTCATCTGGAGGAGATAACAGGCTCAAAATGGGGGGGATTCCTTCTAATTATGCTGTGGTCACGTATGTGCCAGATCTTGATATAGTGATTTTGTGTTGTGATAATATCACTGTTCAAGATGGCCACATACCAATCAGATTGCAATAAATTTTCTTGCCATTGTGCTGTATAATAAAAGATAATTCTTAGTGGGGAGATACATCCCTTTTGTCATGCAGGAAACCTGTGACCCTGCGTTTCATCCTGGAAGGCTTCACTGTATCTGCAGTCACTCTTCACTGTAGTTACAAGTGTTCTGTGGGTTTCCCTTTCTGTATCTTCATAAGAGTGTTTTGTGTGTTAAATATTAACTGGTATGGTAGAGAGGCCCACAAGGCATTAGCAGATTAAGATTGAAAAACAATGTAGTTTAATTTAATAATTATTCCATGTGACATAACAGTCACACAGTACAGTCTAGAGGTTACAGCAACAAGCTGTGAACGAGCTTGGGTACTTCCAGCAAATCAGGGTTTGATTTCTACAACCTCTGCTTATATACTTCATGACCTGAGCAAGTGACTTGGCTTTCCTGCACTCCCCTGTAACCCTTGTAAATGGGCCTTGCACCCAGTGAGCCTTACCTGGTTACCAAAGAATAAACAGAAACAGAAAAGAACAGGGCACTCCATACTTTACTGAGCAGCACTACCCAACTGATACAAAATCCACCACTTTTTTTTTTCAATTGTTTAACCAGGAGTGGCACACTAAGCTGAAAGCTTGTTTACAGGTGTGATCTGAGAGCACAGAGAAGTTAAATGACTTGCTCAGGGTCACACAGTATGCAAGTGGGGGGGGTGGGATTCAAACCCAGGTCTCCAGATTTGCAGCTCAGAGCCTTAAACCACTGCACTATAGTGCCTCCCACTTATTAAGTGTTAATATGTACTGCTCACAAATGGCAGAGCATTTTAAAGTACAGTGAAAGGCAGGAGTACACTGTATATGAGAGATACAGCACAGTCTCTGAGGTGCAGGGTGCTCTTTTCATTAAACTACAGCCACAAGAGAGTAAGTTAAGGAAAAAATGTTCCTCAATTTACTGTAAGTCTGCTACAAAGGAGCATAACCTTTTGTGTGTGGGGGGAGTTATTTTTACAATGTAACTTGGCAGGTCTACTTTTAGTTTTGATAATTTACAGAATGCTGTACGGGAAGCTATGCCCAACCACCCTGTGCTGCAACAGAGTGCAGCTCTCGAGGTCGAGGGTAATCAGACTCTAAGGTGGTAGCTCAGGCTGGTTGTACTTGGAGTTGCACATCCAGCATTTTTATAGTGCATGGTTCCATTTTGGCAAAAATAAAGTGTATTTTATTCTCTAATAGATTGATGCTTGAAAGCACTATAAGCAAATTTAAATTAAAACTCCATAAGAAATGTCAGCAGCAGGGGTCAGCAACTGCCATGCTCATCAAACTGTGTGACTGGAGGAGTCAACACTTAAAACAGTGAACAGTTTCTCAAAGTTCCATGCTGTCCTTTTGTCTTGTAAAGTAAGAGTTTTTTTGACATTGTTGAAAAACTGCCACACCATCTCATCAGCTGCTCTGAATGAGGGTATACCGTCAAAACATCGAAAACATTACAGCGAAGACCATTACAGTGACAAATTCGGCATGGTCACTTTAATTGCCCCGCTGTACACCGATGCTGCTTCACCCGGTGTTTTGCCCCTTTCCAAATCAACTGTGGCTTGGAATTGATTATTTTAAATTCAGTTTGTGTGTGGAGAACACAGCCCCCCCCCAAAAAAAAACCCTGTGTTTTTATGACGGGCACAATGCCGACTGTTGGCATTGTGCCTGTCACTGTAATGGATTTCTACTACTTAGTTGTTGAAGTGGCTTGGTGGAACCCCAAATGAGTGAGATGACAGCATGGCAGTTCTTTCAAAAACAATAAAAAATATATAGAATAGTGTATGGTTGCTCATACACAACTAGACTATGTTTCCATCGAGGGGATGTGATGATGTCACACAGACCTCGAGAGCGAGGCTCGAGAAGTCCATGTGATGGAATCACTTCGCCGAGATGCAACAATGTCTTGTTGTGTTTAAGCAACCATATACTATTTTATATAGTGTATGGTTCCCCAAACTGTAAGAGGTTTGACTTTTGACAAGGTTCGTACCTTGTGAATATTGTCCCGCTCGATTGCTCGGTCGCTCCCTCCCAGTCCATGCTGCAGTCGCCATCCAGTTGTGACACCGAAGATACTTGCGGTCCTGATCTCGGCAAAATAAATAAAAAAAAAAAAAAACTGGCAAACTGATAGTTTGGGAACATCGAGACGAGTATGGCAGTCTGTGTCCCAACTATCTGACTGAATGGCACTACCAACTGATCGTTAGACACCTCCGCCATTTTAGAGTGCATTTTTTGATCAGGTCTGTTTTCAGCCAATCATGTAACAGCTCAAGGCTGAAAAGTTATTGTACTATCGATCTGATGTCAGAACGATAGTACAACAACTTTTTTGACCTTTGAACTGTCCTACAACAACATTTGGGAAGCCACCGTTTTCCATCTAGAATAAGCCCTAACCATATACTATAAGAAGCTTGTGCACTCTCAAGACTTTTCTGAATGCTGTTGTATCACAGTAGGTGACAATAATGTTCCAAGACCTTTGAACTATGGTACAATAGCATTTTGAATGGGATGAAAAGCTGTACACAACAACGCTTTATCATACACTATACTTCTGTATTAATATAGTGCCCTAAAAGTAAAAGTTGCCTTGGCCTCCTTAACTACATAATTACTGTGAATACCCTGTTCTCCATCTACCCCCAATTTTGCTACTCACCATATAGCATCTGCTGTAGTCATGTTGTCACAGAGACTTAGGTCAATCAAAAATGCAGATTGGAAGACAATGGAGTAGGAATTGAAATTTATAATATAAATACAAGCAGAAAAATATTTAAATGAAAAAAATCTAGACTGAGCTGCAGTGTTCACTGGCTAGCAGTGGCAGGAGATAGGGCAGCAGATTCTGGGGCCGCATCGGCGGTTGGAGAGAGAGAGGGACCACATCTGTGGTCATAGGAGGACCTGGGAGGCTGAAGGAAGCCACATTAGTGGAGGGGGAGTGAACGAAGGGCTGCCGCCACTTAGGAGCAAGGAGCGGTGGGGACAATCAGTGCAGAGCGTGTGAACTTTAACTGTGCAACTGGGCTATAAAGGCCATTTGCCCAGTCGTGAGAGGAAGGGCTGCTGTGTTCGCTGGCTAGCTGTGGTGGGAGATAGGGCAGGAGATTCCAGGGCCGCATTGGTGGCAGGAGAGAGAGGGACCACATCGGTGGTTGTACGAGGACCCGGGGCTGAAGGAAGCCTCATCAGTGGAGGGGGAGTGAATGGAGGGCCACCGCTGCTCAGTAGCAAGGAGCGGTGGGACCAATCGGTGCAGAGCACTTGAACTTTAACTGTGCGACTGGGCTATAAAGGCCATTAGCCCAGTCATGAGAGGAAGAGCTGCTGTGTTCACTGGCTAGTTGCAGCAGGAGACAGGGCAGGAGATTCCAGGGCTGCATCGGTGGTGGGAGAGAGAGATGGACCACATCGGTGGTCATAGGAGGACCTGGGGGGCCGAAGGAAGCCACATCAGTGGAGGGGGAGTGAACAGAGGGCCGCCACCACTCAGGAGCAAGAAGCGATGGGGCCAATCAGCACAGAGCACACAAACCTTTACTGTGCGACTGGGCTATAAAGGCCATTAGCCCTGTCGTGAGAGGAACAGCTGCTGTGTTCACTAGCTAGCTGCGGTGTGAGATGGGGCAGGAGATTCCAGGGCTGCATCGGTGGCAGAAGAGAGAGAGGGACCACATCGGTGGTCGTAGGAGGACCTGGGGGGGGCTGAAGGAAGCCTCATCGGTGGAGGGGGAGTGAACGGAGGGCCACTACTGCTAAGGAGCAATGAGCAATGGGGCCAATCAGCACAGAGTGTGCAAACTTTAACTGTGTGACTGGGCTATAAAGGCCATTAGTCCAGTCATGAGAAGAAGAGCTGCTGTGTTCACTGGCTAGCTGCGGCGGGAGATGAGGCAGGAGATTCTGGGGCTGCATCAATGGCGGAAGAGAGAGAGGGACCACATCAGTGGTGGTAGGAGGACTCGGGGGGCTGAAGAAAGCCTCATCGGCTGAAGGGGAGTGAACGGAGGGCCGCCATTGCTAAGGAGCAATGAGCGGTGGGGCCAATCAGCACAGAGTGTGCAACTTTAACTGTGCAACTGGGCTATAAAGGCCGTTAGCCCAGTCGGGAGAGGAAGATCTGCTGTGTTCTTTGCCCCACACAACCCACCCCGACCCCGACCACGACCTCCATTAAATAGTCAGTGCGGGTGGAGCCTTGAAGAGGGAAGGTTGTGAGTGGGTGTCCTGGACTACTGCTGCTGTCTGGTGTCCTGGACTACTTATTGGGAAAAGGTAGCTGTACACTGTTCCTGCATGGGCAATTTAGAACATCTGCAAAGAGCAAGCTGAAAGAGGGTGACTTGGGTTACGGCTGATAGAACGAAAGGGGAACTGTTAGCTGTGCCTGCTTGGGCACCATTGACTACCTGCTATATGCAGCTGTGGGATATCATAAATGTGAACTGATAAATGGGCTGAATTGTTTGTTTACTGCTACGATCCCTGAAGGGTGGGCAAGAATGGAATTGGTCTGGTTTGTGGCAGATCACAGGAAAGGGGGACTGTATGCTGTGCCTGTTCGAGCACCATTGACTACCTGCTATATATACAGCTGATAACTGTGATTACTGTGCTGAATTGTTTATTGCTATTTGACCTTGTGGGGTGGGCAAAAAACTAAAATTGGTTCTGCAAGTGGTTGGCACTGCTCACACTGAAATGAGGGTGGATTCGGGGTGGGCCAGAGCAAGCATCTTTGGCGGGATGGTTGGGTGTACGGGGTGCGGGGCAGCAATAATCTTAAATTAGGCATGGGGGTTCAAAGGGTGTCCATTGTGTTTTCAGCTGGCAGGACCTAGGGAGGAGGTTGATGGGATCAGAAGGGAGCTGGAAGGCATGGGGGGGAGGAAGGGGTAAAAGGAGTGGAATTGGTCACATGGAAGGAGGAGAGGCCACTACAGCATACCCCAGGAAGCAGGTAGGCATGGGCCCTATAGAAACTCCAGAAGGGTAGGGCACATTACAAAAATGGATGGAAAACACCTCACAGGAGGGGGGCTGATCAAGGGGAGCTAATAAGGGAGGGGGGTAGGAGAAAATGAGCCAGGGGCAGGCATCACACTTAGCAACAGACGCACCATGCTGTACCCAGGTGAGGAGGTGGTTGAGGCTGATGGGAGGGTGGAGCAGGTGGTCGGGGAGGGCTTGGTCAGCAAGCCAGGGGGGAGTGGGGGCAGGCAGGCAGGCAGTGAGGAGATGACTAGCAAGTCAGGGTGTGGTTGGAGGCAAGGGAGGAGATGGGGACAGAGGGGGAGGGGGAAACTGGGGTCAAGCAGGCACTCTGGCTGGGAAGTCAGCAAAGGAGAGGGGGATTGTAGGGGGTACTCTGGAAAGGCCATCGTTGGGGCGCGAGAAATCTGATAAGAAAGGGAGGAGGGAGAAAGGGGGGTAGGGAGAAATATGCCAGATAGGATGGGGGACAAGACCAGAGAGGGGTTGGAGGCAAGGAGGGAAGCAGTAGAAGGGTGTCTGGGCAGGGGACCTGTGGATTTTTAACCTAATAGGGAGTCGGCAGGGAATCAGGGGGGACCACCAGTGCCTCCCAGGAGGTTGGGGGGGTGAGGAGTAAACTGGGAGCTGCAAGCAGAAGAAAGAGCCTGGTAGACACGCACAGACTACTGATCCCCGGACTGAAGGGGGTGGGAAGAGTAAGCTGGGGATCGATGAAAGAAGAAAAAGCCTGGAAGGGATCAAAAGGGCCAGTAAGTTGGGGTGGTTGAAGGTGACCCTGCTGGGGGACTCCATGACCAAGGGCATCCAGTGGGAGGGAGGGAGTAGGGGAAGGAAGAAGCAGCCAGTTCAAGGTTAAATGTATCCTGGGCCTATCCGTTCACAAGGCCAAATTCCAGCTATATTTATTAGCATTGGAATGCAGAGGATCCCCAGATTTCCTATTACATCTGGGCACAAATGATTTGGAAGGAAACAGCGATCTGGAAATCCAGGCAAGGTTTCGGGAACTGGCAAGAGTCTGCCATTCTACAGGAAGTTCAATTTCCTTCTCGGAAATTCTGCCAGTACCCAGGGCATCCGGGGAGACCAAGCACAAACTCAAAGGTGTGAACCACTGGCTCAGGGACTGGTGCAGGGCAGAAGGGTATGAGCTGGTGGGGGACTGGGAGGAAATATGGGATGATAAGGGGTTGTATGCTAGGGATAGGATACATCTTAACCTAGAGGGGAAGGAGATCTTAAATCTGAGACTCACTGAATTCATAAACAAGAAGTGGGGTTTAAACTTGTAAAGGGGGCAGGGACTCACGAAAAAATGGAGTCAGGAGAGCAGCCCGAGGTCCCAGGTCCAGGGTGGAAAATGAGGACAGGTGACTGCAATGTGAACAAAGCAAGTGCTCTGCAGGAAAGGGCTAATAGGGAGTGCACTGGGCCGAGTCAATTGGGTAGAGGAGAGGGGATGGGGTGGAGGATGGTCCTGATCAACGACAGAAGCATGGGAAACAAAATGCCTGCGCTCCAGGTGATGCTGGCGGAGGGATCAGTGGATGTGGCAGCAATTATGGAAACATGGGCACCCAGAAAAATGATTGGGACCTCAATTTGGAGGGCTACACAATATTCAGGAGGGATAGAGACAAGGGTAGAGGAGGGAGTGTAGCACTGATAGTCAAGAATGGCATAAGGGTTAGTAGTGTGGAGGAGGTAGACAGGGGAGTGGAAGAGATTTGGGTAACCCTGCAATCGAGGGGAGACAAAAGACTAAAAATAGGGGTGGTATACAGGCCCCCAGCAATGGATGGGGACCTGGAGGAAAATGGTTGGGAATATCAGGAGGCACTGTGACTGTAGAAAGGGTAGGGTGGTGGTCATGGGAGACCTAAATATGCCAGGGGCAGACTGGGACACTATGAGATCAGCGGTGGCCATGGAGCAGAGACTGATCGATGTGTGTCAGGATGCCTTTCTGGTCCAGCAGGTGGGGGAACCTACTGGGTGGGAGAATACTGGACACTTTCCTGGCAGACAGCGACCAGATAAGGGGTCTGGAGGTGTGTAGCCTGCTGACAGGAGGAGACCATGCCACGGTCTGGTTTCTACTGTGTCTAGGGGGGAGGACAACCGCTCAAACACAGTAGTAGTGGGCTTCAGGGGGACAGACTTCGTGGGCATGGGCAGGATTCTGAGGAGGAGCTTGAACAAGATTAGGCCAGACATGGATGTTGGTAACTTGTGGGAGACCATTAAAAATGTGGTGCAGGAGGCTACTAGCTCATGTACAAGAGTAAGGCATAGAAATGGTAGGGCCAACAAGCTGTGATGGTGGACCAGGGAGGTGCAAAAGGCGGTGAGGGAAAAAAAAGCTGCCTATACATGTTTTAAGCACTCCAGGGGGGGACAGGGAGAGAGGAGTACGAGTTGACAGCCAGAAGGGTCACAAGAGTGGTGAGGGGAGCCAAGGCGAGGATGGAGCAAAACCTGGCTAGGGATATCCGGAGGGGTGAAAAGGGATTTTATAGATACATAGGGGAAAAGAGGAAAGGGAGAGCACAGATCTCCAGGATTAGGACTGGGGAGGGATGGGCTCAGGTGGCAGGGGAGCAGGCAGAGGTACTAAACAAGTGCTTTGCCTCTGTATTTATGGAAGGTGACAGGGGATCCATTCAGCTGGAAGGGAGATGGGGGAGACAGCTGAGAGGAGAGGACAGATGGACAGGAGAGGAGAGGACCAGAAGAGGCTGGGGCGCCGGGTGGGCCAGGCCTAGAAGGGGATGGGTGCTTTGTTGAAGGGGGCAGTGAGGGAGGGGGAAATCACAGAGGACAGCATGAGGGAGGACCTATGGGTACTGAAAACTGACAAGGCACCAGGATCGGATGGGCTGCAACCGAGAGTCCTGAAGGAACTGGCGGATGAGCTAGCAGCTCCACTAGCTGCACTTTCAATGCATCGCTGCAGACAGGGTGGGTGCTTCAGGATTGGAGGGTGGCTCACGTGGTGCCTGTCCACAAAGGGGGGTCTAAGGAGGAGATGGGAAATTACAGGCCTGTCAGCCTAATGTCATTGGTAGGCAAACTAATGGAGGGCTTCATCAAGGAGAAGCTCGGGAGGCAACTGGAAAGGCTGGGGCACATGGATGACAAACAAGTATGTTTTTTTCCTGGGGAGATCATGCCAGATCAACCTCATAGATTTTTACGACTGGGTGACGGGGACCCTGGACCGACAAAGACCAGTGGACATCCTATATCTGGATTTGAGTAAAGTGTTTGACTCGGTACCCCACATCAGATTGTTGACAAAGTTGGGGGAATGGGGGTGGGAAGACAGTTGCTTAGATGAGTAGAAAACTGGCTCATGGATAGATCACAGAGGGTAGTGGTTGGTGGGATAGTCTCCTCTCCTAGAAAGGTCTTCAGTGGGGTTCCCCAAGGTTTGGTACTGGGGCTACTCCTGTTCAATGCCTATGTCTCTTATATAGGGAGCGGTGTTAGGAGTAGGATGAGCCTCTTCGAGGATGACTCAAAACTGGGAGCACTGGCTCACAGGGAGGAAGCAAGAGAGACAGTCCAGAGGACTGAGGTTTAATCCAGAGAAGTGAAGGGTCCTGCATCTGGGGGTCAGAAACCCAGGTCATGTATACACCCTGGGAGGGGTATTGCTGTAAGCCACAACAAGTGAAAGGGACCTGGGGTGGTGGTAAACACCAGAATGAACAACACTGAAAACTGCAGAAGATCTGTGGCAAAGGTAAACAGGATTCTGGGCTGCATAGCCCAGGGAATAACGTCCAGGAAGAGGGAGGTGATCCTTCCTCTGTATAATGCCTTGGTCAGATCGCATTTTGAGTACTGCATGCAGTTCTGGAGACCTCACTTTAGGAAGGACATAGAGTTGTTGGAGAGGGTTCAGAGGAGGGCAACCAGGATGATCCAGGGCATGAGCGAAAGGGCCTATGAGGAAAGACTGGAAGTCCTTGGGCTGTACTCATTGGAGGAGAGGAGAGACAGGGGTGACATGATTGAGGTATTCAAATATGTGAAAGGAATTAACAGGGGCAGAGCCAAAGAAATGTTCAGGCTAAGGAAAGGGGGCACAACCAGGGGCATGAGTGGAAGTTGGAGGGGGGAACCTACAGGGGAGGACGTAGAAGGCATTACTTCACTGAGCGGGTAGAGGAGACATGGAATGCATTGCCTAGGAATCTAGTTGAATTGGGCACAGTGGAAGGCTTTAAGAGGGGGTGGGACAGATGAATGGGTATACTGAAGCCGAAGTTGACACTCTCGGGGCCAGGGGGAGGAGGAGCTAGAGCCCAATAGGGGCTGGATATTGAGCAGACATGAAAGACTGTTAGGCCTATTCTACTGGCTTTTAGTATGTAAGTAGTAGGATGCTTTTTTGGACTTATTTGCTTGCCCCATGGTTGCAACAGTGTCTGCAGGCTGCAGTGACCTTCTACCCTGCAAGAGATGATCTGAAAATGTAAATTCCAGCAACATTCAATGCTCGGAAATGACTGTCCAGTATCTCCTCAGTTGAAGGGCAAGCAGCTGGAGTTAATGAAGCTTGTGGAGGAGAGGGGACATCCCAGGCTCAATTCTTAAAGACTTTGAAGGTGAAAAAAATGCATAAGTCTCAAGAAAATGGAGCACATGCAGATAAATGGCCAGTTGTGCTCCTCAGCTCTGGCAAAAATAGTCTGCGGATTGCAGAAAAAACACAGCTGCGGAATTACTTGTGGAAAAAAAAAAGCTAGTGAAAAGTATGTATCATCTCCTTAACAGCTATTCTCAGCCACTGCTGCACCTTAGCTGCAGAAAAAATGTTGTTCACATGCTGCACCAAAGAAAGTGAGGTGTAACTCACATCCTGAGCAAAAGGCAGTATACTATCAATTGAGAAACAATTATAGTGAGGGTTGATACACCATACAACACCAACCAGGGGCCTCATGTTAGTCTCAGATGTCAGACCACTAATAGTACACAATACCATTAAAATGCCACACCCATATGACCCACTGCATCCCATAAGGAGCTCAACAGACAGTAGAGGCAGAGACAGTAACTGACAGAAGCAGAGGCAACAGAAGCAGAAAAACATCAAACAGAGACATAACCCACATCTACAAAATGCCACTGGGTGCATGGCCCTACTATATGGGGAGTGCAAGGTGCAGCCATCACAGTGTGACTGGGGTACATTGATAGAGATGCAGCAAAATTTTATTTCACCTGTGAAATTCCAGTGAAATCGCTAATTTCACCACGTGAAATATTTCATGTAATTATGTCTGCAAGGTGAAATTTCACTGGTAAGTTTCACCTTGCGTTACCATTTGCCAAAATCAGGCAAAATTGGTCTTTCCACATGACTTACTCTCTGCAGGTCACATGGGTTGACTGTATACAGACAGGAAGTGAGTGGTTCATTTCCTTTCAGTGTAGCTGGAGACTTGGAGAAGAGAAGCAGGCAGCCAACAGCAGAGAGTTTCAAATTAAGATTGTTTTGCATGCCAGCCACTGATTGTTGTGTGTGTTTTTTACACCGTTTTTTGTTTAAAAAGAATATATTAGATTGTGTTTCTGTTCTTTGCTAATAGTTTCTGTTCTTTGCTTATAGTTTCTGTCTGGTGTCTGTAGTGTATTGATTTTGTGTGTGTGTGTGTGTATGTGCAACTCCCTCTCTCTCCCTTTCTGTTAGGAATTTTTTTATTTTCATCAGGATGGACGCTAAACAGCAGGGTAAGGTCACTGGAAGTAAGGCAGCTACTGTTCACCTTAACAGGCAGGTGTTCCAGCAGGAGCATGGCTCCCCTCCCAACAGTAGCATGTGGCCCTCACTCCCCAGCAGCAGCAGGGGCATTTGGACCCCACCCCAGCAGCAGCAGCAGCAGTGGGAGCATTTGGCCCCACCCCCTAGCAGCAGTCAGATACTAATGCCCCCTCCAGCAGGAGCATGTGCCTCCTGCCTCCCCCCAGCATAAAGGGTCAGCTGTATGGTGTTTCTTTGATAGAAACACCATGAAAACCACAGTGGTGGTCTGCAAGCTGCGCAGCAGATCCATGAGAAGGGGCAAGCAAGGGGGCCATTTTGGAACTGGTGGCCAGAGGAGCCATCTGCAGAACCACCACACTGCAGAGTGGCTCCAGAAACAACAGGAGTTGGCAGCAGCAGGAGGCAGTGGGGCCCAAGAAGTAGAGGGTCAGCAGGAGGATGGGGACAGTGTTCAGGTGGAGTCTGGAAGGCACTGCAGCAGCAGAATAAAGCAGCAGGAGGCAGCAGCACCCCCATCCACCTCACCCCACATCCACCAGGCAGTGCCAGGTTCATGGTGGTGGTGAACCCACACAGCCTGCAGTAGCCCCATCTGCTCCACCAGTTAGCCATGAAGACTTGGCGGCTTTACGAACAGAGGTGTCCACTGTCTGCCGTGAGTTTGATGAGTTCCACCAGGAGGTCAGGGGGGCCTCAGAAAAGTAATGGAGTAGCAACAAATAGTGCTGGACCTCCTTGCAGAACTTCATTGTGGGGGGGTTGGTGGTGGCAATGGCAGGTCATAAGAATCTGGGCCTGTTTCTGGCAACGTTTAATTACGGTCTGGAAATGTTAAAAATGGGCTTGCTAATTTGCAAGTGAGTCAGGCAGTGCTGCACCTCAATTTTCTTTTCTTTTTCTTGCCCTTGCTTTGTTAACGTCACTCTTTCCTCATGCACACCTCCTAAAAAAATAACAAAAATAAACCTCAAAAAAAAAAAAGAAAAAAGAAAAAAAAAGATTCTTTGCTGTCCTCTTCCTCTTTCTATATCCTTGTGTTTCTTTTTCATGTCCAGCATTTTGCATGTTATTATGTAATGTTTATGCTCCCTCTCTTTCCCATCATTTGAGTATACTACCCTTGAGCTAACCCTTCATGTCCTCCCTGTCGTGTAACTGTAACTTACTGGCAGTCCTTTAGAATGTACCCATACACTGTACCTTTCTTCTTGTTTTATCTTACTCCTTCTATATTTCCTCCTCCTATTCACAAATGTCAAGTATATTGTAATGTGTTCGTATGAACAAATCTTTCTTCGAAAAGCTATGTGGTTCAGGCTGATGTTGTGGACTTCAGTTGTTTTGGCTGTGTGCAACATCAGTCTGAATATGTACCCAACAATCATAGAAACATAAGCACTTTTACTGCGAAGTTAAACACAAATATGTTTTTGAGCTTAAAAACACATGTCCTCTTGCCTTGCCTCCCACAAATGTTAAATCTGTGTCCCTCTCCTCCATTCATAATGTTTAGTACCCCACTGCCCCACCACAGATTCTTGCTGCCATACTGTGCAGAGCAGGCATGCTAAGACAAGAAATATGACAGGAGAAATTGTTCATAAAATTGAGACAGAAACGTGATCTGAGTCAGGATGTAATGTGTTGCCCCCCCCACCTAGACATTAAGTTGCTGTTTTGGGCCATGTTCAGCAATGATTTCAGCCTGAAACTCAGTGCTGCCATTGCCAAACAGGACCTACAAGTCCATAAATGTTTCCAAAAATTGTTACAGTAAATTCAGACAAAAATGAGGTCTCAGCCTTGTTGTTATATGATGCCCAAGTCACCACCCAGACGAAATGATGGTCTTTGGTCCACTGTTTATAATTGGTTTTAGGCCACATCTTGTTTGTGCTAGTGCAGCATAGGCAGAGGCGGTATATGTCCAGAAATGTTTCCTAAGAAATGTTACATCAAATTAAGACTGAAATCTGGTGTCAGCCCTGATGTTTTATGGTGCCCCACCCCCCAGCACTCAGACATTAAAATGCTGTTTTGGCCACTGTTTACTATTGGTTTTAGGCCACATCTTGTTTCTGTGAGTGCAGCACAGTCAGTGCATGTCCAGAAATGTTAACACAATGCACAATGCATTCAGACCTAAATCAGGTGTCAGACATGCTGTTATACGTTGCATACCTTCCGCCTGGACCAAAATATGTTGTTTGGCCCACTGTTTACTAATGGTTTAAGGCCTAATCATGGTGATGACACTGCCTAACATGGCCCAGAAGTCCAGAAATGTTTCCCAAAAAATTACACAGTACATTTAAACAGAAATCAGGTGTCAGATGTGCAGTTACATGGTTCACATCCACAAAGGACCCTAATCTGCTGTTCTTTGCACCATTTAATATGATTTTCAGGCCTAACTGGGGTGCCGCCACTGCCTGACATGCAACATAAGCCAGTTTTCCACGATGAGAAAAATAAATCCTCCTGCAAAATGGTCCTGCTACTTAATGTTGCACTTTCTTCCTCCTGTTGCTGGTTTGTCAATTTATTGAGAACTATGGAATTATCATTTCACAGTGATGATGCCCTGGTTAGCTCTGTTGGCTCTGTGGTTTTAAGTCAGTGTGGATTG
Organism: Neoceratodus forsteri; assembly: GCA_016271365.2. NCBI lineage: Eukaryota > Metazoa > Chordata > Ceratodontiformes > Ceratodontidae > Neoceratodus > Neoceratodus forsteri. The sequence goes on along the minus strand of CM028129.1, from coordinate 1,076,636,677 downwards.
AATGACATTGTGTGTGCTGCTGCTGTTGCCTGTAGCTGCTGCCTGCTGCTCTGACTAGTTGCCATGAGAAGTAATGCTTTGTCTGCTTCATGGTGATCCTCTTCACAGTCAATCGATGCTGCTGCTACATACGTAAGTATCTGTATTTTTTTTTTTTTGGGTGCAAGAGAAGGGGGATGGTGGGTTGCTATTGGGACATCTTGAGTTCTTTTATGTTTGTACTGATTTTATATTATCTAGTGTGCTGAGGAGTACATCATCATGACATGCATGCCAGGATTTGGATACAGGATGTTGGAATGAACCACATTTCATATTGCACAAGGACAAGATAAGTATTGAATTTTTCATTACTAGGAGGGATAGGTGACTGCAGCTTGGATATCTGAGTGGGATTGTAATTGTATTATTTTTTCTTTTCTCAACATGCAGGAATTCAAGTGCTATTAACTCCAGGTGCACTGCTGCTGCTGCTACTGTTTAGCCTTGGCAAAAAGAAAAACAGGTGAGGGGGTACAGGCAAAGTGGTCAAGCATTAAAGATGCAATACTTGAAGCAACATCCCATTGTGTTAGTGAGAAAAGGAAGTGCAAAAGAAGAAGGAAACCACTTTGGTTCTCAAACACAGTAGCAGAAAAGGTCAGAGCCAAAAGGCTAGCCTTCAGGAAATATAAAGGAATGCACCAGGATGAAGATAGGGAGGCATACCAAACTTCCCTAAGGGAAGCAGGGAAGGCAGTTAGGCATGCAAAGGCCCAAACCAAGGAAACACTAGCATGAACAGTAAAAGAAGGGGGCAAGACTTACTATAGATACATTAGTGAAAGGAGAAAGTCCAGAGGGGGTATTGTTAAGATCAAAAGGGATAAGGGGGTGTGTGAGGAGGAGGAGGTCCATGTAAAAGCATCTATCCTAAATAGATACTTCTGCTCAGTATTTACTGAAGAGAAGGTAGGGCAGGGCCCACAGCTCAACACCATGGACACATGGGGGGAGGGAGGTGTGCACTAGTCCCTTCACAAAAGAAAGGGTCCTACAAAAGCTCGATAAGCTCAGGGTGGACAAGACAATGGGACCTGATGGCATACATCCCAGGGTACTAAAGGAGCTAAGGGTGGAACTAGCAGAGCCATTATCAGAACTTTTTAGTGAGTCTCTGAGCACAGGAGAGGTTCCAGAAGACTGGAGAAGGGCTCTTGTGATCCCACTCCACAAGAGTGGTAACAGTGAGGAGACAGAGAACTACAGACCAGTCAGTCTTACCTCAGTAGTGGGCAAGATTATGGAGACACTCCTTAAGGAAAGGATAGTGCAATACCTGGAATCCATAGGAGCACATGATCCAAGACAGCATGGGTTTACAAAAGGAAGGGCCTGTCAAACTAATCTCATAGATTTCTTTGACTGGGTAACCAGAGTGGTGGACCATGGGGGAGCAGTTGATGTTACCTACCTTGACTTCAGCAAAGCTTTCAATACTGTTCCACATAGAAAATTGATTAATAAGCTGGGTAGGCTTGGGGTGGGTCAGACGTTGGTCAACTGGGTGGCAAACTGGTTGATGGGCAGAAAACAGAGAGTGGTGGTAAATGGTATACAGTCTTTTTCACTTCTGGATCCCACAGGGGATCCCACACATCATCATCTGTACCAAAACATATTATATCCTCCTCCTCCTCCTCCCTATCACTATCTGCTGCCAGACAAACATTTCCCTTCTCTGGCATCTCCTCACTGTGGGAGGAGGCTGACTTTCCTTATCTCCTTCTCCAGGAGAAACAGACTAAAGCTGGACACTATCACACTCACCACCATCAGCTCCTCCTTGAGCAGGAACAACAGTCACACTGACAACTTCTTCAACCTTCTTCTGGACCTCTGTGCCTCCACTGGTGTGAGTGTCTCCCGTATTCCCAGTATCATCCCCAACAAGCACACTAGCTACATATTGGGGAGTAAAAAATGAGTTACAGACTTGAAGCCACTTCTAACTTCAATTTTGCTGCTACTGGCTGCCACAGCAGCAGTTGAGCCCACAGAGGACACTGATTCAGAATCAGACATAGGTTTTCTTTTTCCAACAGACTTCTTTGAACCACCTCCCACCCTGGCACCTTTACCTGAAGTTGAATGTCTCTTGGCAGGCATATTTATATGCTTGTTTCATCTGGCTTCCTCTGTAACTATATTATTATGTATTTCTATTAAATAAGTGTGATTTAACACCTGCAGTGCTATCTACAAAGGGCAAACAGAAATAAGAACAGGTAGCTGCACTGTAGTGCATGTGTATATAACTACCTACTGTGTATATAACTGCTACTGTAGTCTATTTGAGTGTGAAAACACTATTTTATTTTTTCAATTACAAAAAACATGAATTAAGTAACATGGGGTAACAGGAGGATAGACGTAAGAGACTTTCAACACAAAACTGACAGAGAACACCACCACAACAAGGCTGTGCAGTAAATCGGAAAATAATACTTTAGTTCTTAATCAAATGTCAGTTTTTAAATGGAATGATTATTACACAACTTGATAATAACTGGGTAGGTGCTGGTAGGTTCACAAAAACTAAACTGTAAACCAACCGCACAGAACACCTCACAGTCAAAATACAAACTACAGTCCAGATAAATGGTGTCTGGATAAAGCGAGTACTGCAATGTGTTAGTACTTATTAAATACAGTTTGGGCTTACAGATATATCAGATGGAAGGGACAACAAGATTTGAAATGAACAAAGTCATCTCCAAAAATCATGCAGGAACCACCACTATCTTAAAAAATATGTAGTTTTTTATATAGTAGATCAGGTAGTAAATAACAGTGGTGTGGCAGGGAGGAAAGGGTTACTATGGTAAGCAAATAAAATAGAAAAACAGGAATGCTGCAATGCAGAGGCTAGATCACAATATTAATTTCTGTGAGCAATTCAACAATGCAGTGTATCTGGATATGGACAAGTGGTCAATGTACACGGATACTTTCAATCAAAAAAATAAATCACAAAAGTGATTAAGCAAAGGGAAAGAGGAACAGAACTACTCAGTCAGAATGTAATAACTGTTCATATAAAGTTACCCAAAAGGGGTCAATATGTAAGAAAAATATAACAAATAAGTAGCACGCAAACAAAAATATTAAGACTTAAAAGAAATTACAGAAACTCATTCACTATTTGTGAGAAATCTGTCAAATATTAGGAACTAGCCTGCTCTACTTACACACACACACACACACACACACACACACACACACACCTCATGGTCAACCATCCCCCACTCAACTCCCTCACAGACATAGACACAAAGAAAACTTAAAACACTACCTAAGTTTAACTAAGTATTAGCCAAAGATACAAAAACAAAAAAAGGTTCACTAGCAGCACAAGGAACTAAACTGAGATTTTGGAAGCAATTAACTCTCAAAAATCACAAATGAAGAGGTTTTTGAAGGGTTTATTGGATGAAATGCACCACACTGAACTGCTCTCTGACTGAACAGACAATATACTGCACAGGAAGCAGCCTGCATATGATATTTCAGCTATCTACAGACAGTGCGTTGCAATTTTGCTGGCAAAATTGAAAAACATTGGCGAAATTAAGGATAATGATAAAATTTTGCCTTATGCGAAAGCAAAATTGGGGTGAAATTTCACATTACATAAAGCGGAATTGGAGGTGAAATTATGTTTCGCCTAGGCGAAAAAGTTTGTGTTCTGCGGGAATTACGCAAAATATTTCACTTGGTGAAATTTTCCAGTCTTGCACATCTCTAATACATTGATGAATGGTGTGGCTGTACCTGCCTGTACTATTGCTGCCACATGTGTGCTGGTCTTGCCTGGTTGTAGCTGCCCACCATAGCATATTGTTGAATTTGCTGCTATTGTGCAAGGTCAGGCAGGGTCTGCTGCTGCTGTGATACAAACTCCTACTCAGACAGGTGGTGCTACTGTGGTTCCAGTGATGCGACTTGGTGCTGGCCTCCCTGTATGTCCTGGTTCTGCTGCATGTGTTGCAAAGCTTTCACAGCGGCTTCTGCTTCAGTTTATTTAGCTCATCTGTAGACCTTTCTGCTGAGCCGTTATATTATTTCCACAGCTGCAGATCCACATTTGTGGAAAATCCACACATGTGGCATTGTATAAATCACCTTTTTATTTGTGATTTTCCTCCCATGCAGAGTTTTCAGCTGAAAATATCCCACCCATGCATCTCCGCAGTCTGCTGGCCTTTTTTCTGCATGTGCTCAGTTTTCTCCTCTCTTTGAGAATACAACCCCCTGTTTACATGCAGTTGTCTGCAGTAACAAAAAAAATGAAAGAATGATCAATATGGGAGTTGGAAGGTGGTAGGAGGATGAACAAACTCTGGCCAGAGCCAATACAGCTGCTAATGCATTAGACTGATGTGCGGAATAGACTAATGTGTGGCTTACTTGTAATTTACTTATATTATTGTGGTGTAAAAATACCACATTTATTGAACAACAGGGAAAACATTTTTGGGGCACAAATTTTGCTACCCAGAGGGAACTACTGCAAATGAGGGTATGGGTCAAGCAGCTGGCATGCAATGATATATATTATATATATATATATATTCCTACGTAATCTACAGCACTGAATTACAGCACTGCTGCGTTCAGCAACCCGATGACTTTTTTCTGCTATGAGTTCAAATGGCAAAGTTCACCTTTTCTGGTTTTGGCCATGCCCACCAGAATGTTAATAAGAAGTCTGTTTTCAGTGTTGGAAATGGAAAGGAGTCAGTGAGGGTACCCCTTCACCTGTGATCTAGTAGTGAACATCTGATTGGGGTCTGGAGATATGTTTCTTCATTATATGTTGCATTTTTACACTTTATTTAGCCAGTTTTATGTCTTTGAGGAGTGTATTCTACATAGAAACAGCCCTTCCTCATGTTACTCCAGGAACTGAATCAAGCTAAATTTCACTCCTGGAACTGAGGTCCTCTGGGTTCCTTTCCATTTCTACTACTGGCTGATTTATGATTCACTAAGTAGCCTTACAAATGTGACAGAGGGATGGTTTTCCAAAGAGGTAGCAAAGAAAGTGAAAGCCAAAAATATTGCATTCAGGCAATACAAAAAGACACAGGCAGAAGGGGATAGGGAGAAGTACTAGGAGAAGCAAAGGGAGGCAGGGAGGTCAGCAAGGGAAGCCAAAGCTCAGACAGAAGAACACATTGCAAAATCAGTGGGTAGAGGGGACAAAACCTTTTACAGGTACATAAGTGAAAAAATAAAGTCAAAGGGAAGGATAGTGAGACTGAAGGGGGAGGATGGGGGCCGCATGGAGGATGGCAACAGTAAAGCTGACATATTGAACAGGTATTTCTGCTCAGTCTTTACTGAGGAAGAGGAGGGTAATGGGTCTGAAGGGAGTACAAGGGGTGAGAATGGTGTAGAAATGGACACAAGTCCCTTTACACGAGAAAGGGTCCTGAAGGAACTGGAAGTAATAAGAGTTGATAAAGCAATGGGGCCAGATGGGGTGCACCCCAGGGTCCTTAAAGAACTAAGAGAGGTGGTGGCTGAACCTCTGGCTATCCTGTTTAGCTGATCACTGGAAACAGGGGAGGTACCCAAAGACTGGAGGATAGCAGCTGTAGTCCCCTTATACAAAAGTGGGAACAAAGAGGAAGCGAGGAACTACAGACCAGTCAGCCTCACCTCAGTAGTGGGGAAGATCATGGAAGCACTACTGAAGGTGAGATTGGTGGAACATCTGGTTGTCAATGGGTGACAGGACCCAAGGCAGCATGCTTTCACCAGGGGGAGGTCATGTCAGACCAACCTCGTTGAATTTTTTGACTGGGTGACTAGGGAGGTGTATCAGGGGAGGGCAATGGACATGGCCTATCTGGACTTCAACACGGCCTTTGACACTGTGCCACATAGAAGACTATTACACAAACTGGGGAATATGGGTGTGGTGGGTAGGTAACTGGCTGGGTGGCAGGACACAGAGGGTGGTGGTAAATGGTTGTCACTCCACAGAGGGAAGTGTGACCAGTGGGGTACCAGAGGGATCAGTGCTGGGACTGGTCCTATTCAACATCTTCATCAGTGACATTGTGCAGGACCTAGAAGGCAGAATTTCACTGTTTGCTGATAACACAAAGCTCTGTAACAGAGTAGACACACCAGAGGGTGTAGACAGAATGAGAAGGGACCTGCAGAAACTTGAAGAATGGTCAGGGGTTTGGCAGTTGAAATTCAATGGAAAGAAGTGCAAGATAATACATATGGGGCACAAAAACCCTGGCACAATATATCAGTTGTGGGGTGAGGATATAGCATGCACCAAGCAGGAAAGGGATCTTGGGGTTATCATCTCTGAAGACCTCAAGGTAGGGAAACAGTGTGACACGGCAGCAGGTAAAACAAATAGGATGCTGGGATGCATAGGCTGGGGCATCACCAGCAGGAAAAGGGAGGTCATAATTCCACTATACAAGACACTAGTGAGGCCCCACCTGGAGTACAGTGTACAGTTCTGGAGACCTTGCCTACGTAAGGACATAGACAGGGTAGAGAAGGTTCAGAGAAGGGCAACAAAGATGGTGCATGGATTGCATCACAAGTCCTATGAGGACAGGTTGAAGGAACTGAACATGTACTCCCTGGAGGAGAGGAGGGAGAGAGGGGATATGATAGAGACATACAAGTATCTTACAGGGAGGAACAGGGTGCAGGAATACACTATTTTTAAGCGAAAAAGATGTTCCAGGACTAGAGGGCATGGGATGAAGTTAGAGGAGGACGATTCAGAGGAAACGTGAGGAAGAATTTCTTCACAGAACAGGTGGTGGACAAGTGGAACACCCTGCCAGAGGAAGTGGTGGGGGCTGAAACAATCACAGGATTTAAGAATGCATGGGAAGACATAAAGGAATTCTGGAGGTCAAGGGTAAGGGGCAACAGACTTCTAGGAAAACATAAACTGAACTTTCAAGCTCAAATGGGCAGACTGGGTGGGCTATAGGCCCGTATCTACTGACACTGTCTATGTATCTTTGTATCTATGTATGGTATTGGGGTCCTGTCATTAGATCAGAGGCTTGGGAATCAGCAAGTTCAAGTTTAAATACCACTAGAGCCACTTATGCACTGTTTTTCAGAACAATCTGCAGTAGCTAAATGTGAGTGAAGTTCAACATATCAGGAATTATAAGGCTAATTAATTATTCACAAGACTACCTCGGTCTCTGATTGACTACTGGATTGGTCATTAATGGGCAGCAAATGTCCAATCCAGCTTCCAGACACAGATGAGAGGCCGCTTCACACTTGCTGCTATTCAATTGCACCACTGTGACCACATACATACTGTAGTAGCAGGTGTATCAGCTGCAGTACAAACTGACAACACTACAGCACAGCAAGGGAAACTGATAGATACTGCTAACTGGTGGCCCTGAACCTGAAGGAGTAAAAAACAGTACTAGGTGCTGCCTCCCCTATGAGCCTTGTGGCATGATCCCTGCTTTCCATTACTCTACCACAGGGAAATTAAAACACCCGAATGTTATCTCTATTTGTGGTGTTTAAAGAGACAATGGGTTCAATTGCACATAGCATGACAGAGTCAGAGACATGTGATAGTTTCTATTTATTCGATAGTGCATGACATGATGCAGCCACACTACCTTTTCACCACAATCTGTGGCAGAACACACATGCACACACCACATCACACAAGCAAAGTAAGGTCTCTCTGAACTGAAAACTGCTAAAAGTAAATTTTAAAACCACACATTTTACACAGTCCTTCTAATGAAAAAAGGCTGAATTCATCTTATAATAGCAATAACAACCTCACTGGCTGTCTCTTCCTGGCAGGTGCTGGCCTTTGGCTGCACCTTGGACTATCTATCCCCCCACCCAGTCATTAATCCCTGGGAAATGACCACCAGTTTGGTCATTATTGCTTAATTAGTAGTGGTTTACAAAAGGATAACCTGGAGTTTTCTCTGCTTCTATTAAGAAGCAGGTGCTGAAGTGCACTTTTCCCAGGAAAACTATTTTACTCACTTTTAATCCTTTCTTCTCCCCTCACCAATCACTGATTTCTGCAGAAGACATTGTACATAAAAATGTGGCTGTAGTTTGATCTATTCTGATGGAGAAATGTGGCAGCTGTGTTAGTCCAGTCTATGCTATAGAAGAAAAAAATATGTTGCAGGTGATACCATTTTTGGACTAACAAAATTGTTTCTGAGACTAGCTTTCAAGAGTTAAAAGTCCAAAAAAGGTATCACCCACCTGTAGCATACAATGTGTTTTTCTTTCAGTTATTGTATTCTGATGCAAAGCAGTGTAATTACTTGTATTATGGTCTTGTATTATTGGTACAGTCTCTTGGTGATCAGACAGGCAGCAGAGGAATAGTCAAACCAGAGATCAGATTTCAGTTAACATTGCCACTGTCAGCATACCTATGTAAATTGGAGTCCTTATCATCAGCTTAATGACAGACTGTCTCTCTCATTCTCTCTAAAGTTTGTCTTTTCTATTAGTGCAGTGCATACTATGGTGGCACAAAAACTGTTGCTGCTATGTTGGATCTAAATTAGTTGATGATAGGATTGTTCTTTGGTCACTGACACTTGCCCCCGCTATTTTAAGTATTGTGTACATTCAGTAGCATTCTTATAGCTGCAAAGGTGACACAGAAAACATTGAAAAAGTGACACAACCACAAATTCATGAATAAAGTAGCTCTGGATGGAGGAAGGGGAAGGGGGACAGGGATACAGACAGTCACAAAAGAGGAGAGATCTTATACACACCAAGAAGGTGATGAAACTCCACTGTGGAAGTAGAAGGTAATATATGTCTGCTCTGTTTCTGTCTGCCCTGCTCTCTCTTCTTTTGTTAGCAATTCATTGCATATCTATCACTATGCAACTATAGAAAGTGAAAAGAAGCAGTTTGCAGGTGAGAGACAGTATCCTTTGGTACTGATCACAAACTTTTTTTCACCTCTGGATGAAGTACAGTTACCTGACTCTACCAAGTGAGGCTATGAGCCAGTCACAAAGAAGGACCAGGCAGGGAGTGCACTGCCCAGCTGAGAAATGGGAAAAAAGAAAGTGGTCAGCAGAGAACTTATAGTTGGGAAATCTTTAGTAAGGGGAGTGGAGAGGGTGGTACATGGAGAGGGAAAGGAGACAACTGTGGCCAGATGCCTGCCAGGTGCATTGGCCATGTGGGATAAGGACAGGATAGGGAAGATGATTGTTAGGATGAGGAAGTGCCACATGTCCTTGTGCACTTGGTTGCAAATCACATGGCAAACCAAAGTCTGGAAGACATGAAATCAACTTCAGAAACTAGGGAGAAGTTAAAGGGGTAGATGGCCATGCTGGCCTTCTCAGAGGTCATATCAGTGTGAGATAGAGTACAGGGGAGAGGAGTGGAGGCAGAAGGAAATGAAGACACTCAATGCCTAGCTAAATGGGTGGAGTCAAAAGGAGGGGCATAGATTTGCGATAGATTAGGGGGACTTTTGTGAAAGAATACTATTCAAGTAAGATGGTCCTGCTCTCATAAGGGAAGGAACAAGACCACTTAAGCAAAAGCTTAATATCTACATGGATCTTCATTTAAATGAGGGGGAGGCAAATGCTGGTAATTCCTTGCAGGGTAAAGAAAAGACACAGCCTAGCTGGGACTCCCCCAGAAGTGGGAATGAGACAAGGGGTGATAGTGGTGGCAATGGCAGGGAACAGAAAAGGACAAGAAAGGAGGGGGAGGGCTATGAAAAACCAGCTAGTAGGAGCAGCAATGGGTGGGGTAGGAAGGGTATAATGGGCAGTAACCAAGGAACAGATAATTCTAGAGTGAATGGGGGTGGAAAGCAGTCTACCTAAATGCCACAAGCCTGAATAACAAGATCAGTGAAAAAAAGACAGTGATGGGAGGCAGAGATAGACTTCGTAGCCATCATGAAGACATAGGCTACAGGGAATAATAAATGGGATCTGGCAGTTCCCATAGGAGAGACAGGTGATAAGGTAAAGGGGAGAAGTAGCCCTATAGTATATATCAGGGAAGGCATATACAGTAGGCTACAGAGGACAGCAACATTAAGAAGGAAGAGGGGAGTGGGGTCGATCTGGGTAAAACTGACAATGACTGCAGAACAAAAGTTTAGAATGGGAATGGGGTGATCTACAGACCGCTGGGACAGACTGGCAAAAGTGGTAAAGAACTGAGGGAGGAAATTGGGAGGGGGAGCAAAAGGGGAGCTAGTGATAATTGGGTATCTGAACCTGGTAGACATAGGCTGGGGTACCCTTCTGGCTAAGAACTCTACAAGCCAGACACTGTTAGACACACTGCAGGACTATTTACTGGTGCAACTGGTCAGGATTCCATATAGCCGAACACCATTTTCAGCTTGGTATTTATCAACTCCAAAGTGCAGGGTATGGTGGCCACCTGGAAACCACTGCAGTCCATTGGACCCTATTCTGCGTGGTTTAAACTGGTGGTGGGGAACATCAGGCCCTCTCCCCCTTGAGGGCAATAGTTCTGGACCTCAAATGTGATGATTTTGGCTAGATGTGGGAAAAGGTCAAAGAAAATTTAGTAGGTGTAGACATGGTCAAGGAGATAGAGGAAAAGTGGCATAAGATCAAGGAACAGATCCTGGCAGCAACTTACTCTTATGCAGGGAAGGTCACCAAACCAAATAAGCACAAAAGACTTCTCTGGTTCCCAAGGAAGGCAAAGGAAGCTGTGAGGGGGGGAAGGGGCCTTCATGAGGTACAAGGCAATTAAACAGAAGAAGAAATGTGAGAAATACTAGACCAGGCTAAAAGAGGTGAAGGTGGTGGTCAGGTAGGCAAAGACAGACACAGTGCTATGGATTAAGAAGGGTGTTATGGGAGGGGAAAATCATTTTTTAGATGCATTTGAAAGAAAAGGAAGACTGGGGGGACTGTTAGGCTAGTTGAGGGGGATGGAAGATGATGAGCAGATGGCCAAAGTCCTAAACAAGTACTTCTGCTTGGTATTCAAGATTAAGGAAGATGGGCCTCTTCCAGACAGCAGGGTCAAGGTAGTCACACAGGACTACAAAAAAATGGGGAGAGTAATGACCGAAACTGAATGGGTGAAAAAAAGGCTGCAGACCCTTAGGCTACATAAAGCACCATGTCCAGATGGTCATCATCCGAGGATACTTACAGAATTGGATTCAGAGTTGGTGGAACTTTTGACCAAGATACTTAATAACTCACTAGAGTATGGAGTGGTGTTCAGAGATTGGAGATCTGTGGACATGGCCACACTACACAAGGGGGTGGGGCAGGGAGGCCTACAGTCACTACAGTCACTACAGGCTGCTTATTCTTAACTCAGTTGTTGGTAAGCTGATGGAGACCTTGGTGAAGAAAAGCCTGGCAGCCTATTTTGAGGAAAACAGGCTACATAACAGGAAACAGCTAAGCATGCATTTAAGGCAGAGAGCTTCTGTCAGATCAACCTGATTGTGTTTTTTGACTGTGTCAGTTAGGCCATAGCTAGAGGTCAAGCTGAACATTTTCTCTACTTTGACTTCATCAAAGCCTTTAATTTAATGCCCCATAGGAATCTTCTGATGGAGGAGCAGAAAGGATTTAGTCAGATGAGTGGGGAACTGGCTGGGGGAGGCAGCAGAGAGTGGTAGCAAACAAGGTCACATCTGGGGAATAGGGCAGTTATGAGCAAGGTGCACAGGGGTCAGTCTCAGGACCTGTACTATTCAGTATGTTCATTAGTGACATACAATAGGAGAAAATAATCAGGACAAGATGAGTCTCTTTCCTGATGACACAATGTTTTGGAGCAGGATGGGAAGGGAGAAAGGGGTGAGGGAACCTCAGAGGGATCTGAAAAAACTGGTAAGGTGGTCAGGGATCTGGCAGTTGAAATTCAACACCAAGAAGTGCAAAGTGATAGAAAAATAAGGAACCCCTGCGTGGAGTAATAATAATAATAAACTTTGTATCACACAAGCGCCTTTCAAAATATCAAGGCCTTTACAAAAGATTAAAAATAGCAATGATAAAATCATTAAATACAGTATAAAACAATGATAATAATCTGACGGGGTTCATTCATTCAGTACCATTAAAGGTCTGGCACCATAAAAAAGTTTTTAGCGCCTGTTTAAAACCTCCCACAGTCATGCACGCCCACAGCCGACAGGGTAGAGAATTCCAGAGGGTATGGGGCCATGTACATAAATGCACAGACCCCAGAAGATTTCAAAGACACCTTTGGGACCTCCAGCAACCCCTCGTCAGCCAAATGGAGCTGTCACTTGGGGCAATAGGGAACAAGAAGCTCTTTCAAGTAGTCAGGTCCAAGTCCATGTAGGGCTTTGTAAGTCAGTGAACCAACTTTAAAGGTGATCCACCATTGAATCAGCAGCCAATGCAGATTGTGCAGCACTGGGGTAATATTAGGCAGTAATCAAGGTGTGAGGTCATGAAGGTGTGGAACAGTGTGGGAAGATCTCCAGATGGAACAAGGTGCTTGATCCTGGCGATGTTCTTAAGATGGTAAATGGAAGACTTGACGACCACCGACACTTGAGATCGTAATGTCAGCCCATCGTCAAGTACAACCCCCAGGTCCCGCACCTGTTCAGAGGTAAGGATCTGGGCACCCCCTAGATAAATTTCAGAGGGCTGACCAGTCCTCAACCCCTCTCTCCAGCAACACATCTCCACAACCATCACCTCGGTCTCTCCCACGTTCAACTTTAGCCAGTTCGAATTCATCTAAGCCTGGATTTCAACAAGGCAGTTGTTAAATACTGACAGAGCACTATCCTAGTTGGGTGCAAAAGACAGGTAGAGCTGGGTATCATCAGCATAGCAGTGAAACCTCAGCCCATACCATCTTACAATGTCTCCGAGAGGCAGCATATACTCTGCAAACAACATGGGGGAAGAGTACCGAGCCTTGAGGTACCCCACATGACAGAATGAATGGGTCAGAGGGAAAAAACCCAGATACCACTCTCTGAGTTCTGCCAGTGAGGAAAGATGTAAACCACCTGAGGACCATGCATGTCAGCCACAGATGGACCTAAGGCACCCAAGCAGTACCCCACTGTCCACAGTGTCGAAGGCTGAAGAGAGATCAAGAAGCACCAAGATGGAGTGGCTTCTCTGATCTCTTTCCATTAGGAGATCATTGAATACCCGAACCAGTGCAGTCTTGGTACTATGCCTCTTTCAAAAACCAGACTGGAGAGGTTCGTAGATGTTATGGATGGTCCGGTGGTTCTCCAGTTGTGCCGCCACTACTTTCTCAATAACCTTCCCTATAAAGGGGAGGTTAGAGATTGGTCTGTAGTTGGCCAGAGAGTCAGGGTCCAAAGAAGCTTTCTTCAGGAGAGGTGTTACCACCGCCTCCTTCAGGGAGCTTGGGAAGTCACCTGAATCAAGGGAGCACCGGACTATCTGAACCAGGACTGGGCCGATAATATTATAACATCCTATAATCAGGGAGGTAGGCCCCGTATCCAAATTACAGCATGTAGGGCGCATACTCTGGACAGTTCGCATGACATCCGTTAACTCCAGCAGGTCAAAGGAACTCCAGGAAGCATGAGGTGAGGTGACCAGGCACCAACCAACAGCATCCCCCACAAAGCAAATAAAGAAGATCTCCGACCTAATGTTGGCCACCGTATTCTCAAAGAATCAAGCAAGCTCATCGCACTCCACTTGTGAAAGAGGTCTTCAGAGCTGCAGACTGGTTGGGTTGCACAACCTGTCCACAGTTCAGAAGAGCTGAGCTGGTCAGTTCTGAGCGGCAGCAATCTCCCTGGACAGGAATTCTGCCTTCTTACAGGAGATCTCTGATTAGTAGGCCTGATAATGCTCTACCAATGTAAGGTGGTAAACCTCCAGGGCAGATTTCCACCAGTGTCACTCTAACCTATGTTCAAGTCACTGCAACTCCCTCAAGGACCTATCAAACCAGGGAGCTGGAGGGAGAAGGGAGAGAGGACAAACACGGATGGGGCATTCAGGTCCAGGGCTGTGGAAATGGCCCTATTATAGGCCAAAACCAAGGCCTCTGGACTCATGCTGGCCACGGGAAACTCCAAGAGGTCAATCACTGCCACCAGGCCTTCAGGGCTCACATCCTGTAAAGGGCGGTAACTGACCATCTCCACAGGAGCAGGCCTACAAAGTGGAGCACCAAACTTGAACCTCACGGTGTAGTGATTGGACCATCCGACTAGTTCCACTGCCAAATTGGAGGCCTCAATCTCCAGGAGGAAAACCAAATCAAGAGAGTGGCTGTGCTGATGGGTGGCAGAGGTAACAATCTGTGTAAGGCCCAGTGATGTCATTACCTTGAGGAAGTGCTGTCCAAATTGCAAGAGTACTGGATGGAGGGGATGGCTGGTGAGTACATTACAGGAGAGGTATCTGGGTGTCATCATCAGTGACTTCCTCAAGCAAAACAGCCAGGGCAATAAAGCCTTGCAGTGTAGTTTCATGCATGCTGGGGTGTATTGGGAGGGGTTTTGATAGCAGAAGAAGAATGGAAGTGATATTGTCCTTATACAGCTCACCAGTGAGTCCTCACCTGGATTACTATACCCAGTTCTTGAGCCCGCACATGAGAAAAGACAAGCTGGAGTTAGTACAGAAAAGGGCCACCAAAACGATCCATGCCCAGCAGAGCAGATCCTGTGAGGAATGGCTGAAATCCTTGAACATGTACTTGCTGGCAGCCAGGCAGCACAGGAGGAAACATAATAGAGAGCTACAGGTTTAAGTTTCTAAGGGGTATAAAAAGTGAAGAGCTGTTTTTGTAAATAGGGAAGTGTTTTTTATAAATAGAAAATCTGCCAATACTGGAGAATGGTGAATGGCAAATTGAGGAGGAATGTAAGGAGATTCTACTTCACTAAGAGGGTGTTAGAACCATGGAACAGACTGCCAGTGAAAAGGTGAGGCAGGTATGTTTAATGGGTTCATACATGGCTGGGACAGAGCAAGGACCACATAGTACCACTATGGGAAACCAGAGAGAGTAAATATGCAGATGAGGGTGGGGTTGCAGAGGGGGACAACCCCCAGAACACTAGATCAGGCTTGAGGTAGTTATAATATTGACATACTCTGTGGACCATTGGTCTTTTTCTGCCATCAGACTCTGTGGACTGAATTTTCAAAGCAAAAACTTTGACACATGGGGCCTGCGCCAAACAGCTTTGATGCAAGTGGCACCATGCATCAGCCTTTGCAGCAATCCCCATATCTGAATGTAGGCTGCATCAAAAGTTGGATGCCATGTGCCAAAGCCACCCTGCACTACCCTTGTGGAAGATGTGCCCTTGTGCCAGGTCACAAGGGGGCTTGCACCACAGCGGAGCTGCACCATCTCTTTATTTGAAATTTGTTTTTCATTTAATGCACTTTATTGGAAAATTTCCATACAAGAACAGCAAAACTCATAAACAAATGCAAAAAATTGAATTAAAAAAAGAAGAAAAAGAAAATAAAAAAACTGGAGAAAACATTAACAAACAAATAATGCAACATACTTGCAGTAAACAAAGTCATTCCCCCTCCCCTCAACTCAGGCCAGATGGACACCTACGCAAGGATGTAATTCATTGATAATACACCTATGAAATGCACGTCTAGACCTTCAAGGTCTTTAGTTACATGCAATAAAAAAGAAAAGGTGGAGTGGCCTAAATTGTATAACTAACACATGCTTCCAAAAAGATCAATCCCATATTCTAGAAGGTAAGTTGTTTCATACGAAATAGTCAATAAGACAAATAAGGGTTCCCATCTGTTTTGAAACACTGAGTGGTAACCATACATGTTTGCAATTATCGTCTCGGTATTTAATATACTAAGAATTTCCCTATGCCACTCTTCCTTAGTTGGGGCATAGGCATCCAACCAGTGCCTTAGGATAACTAATTTAGCTGCTGCTGTCACTAAGGCTATGTACCCTTTTCTAGGTCCAAAAATTAAATTGTGGTAAAGCCCTAAGATATATATTTCAGGGGTAAATGCATCTTGAAGACACAGAAAGGGATCAAGAGAAGCCTAAATCTCTCTCTCCAAAAATTTTGAATTTTGGCACATAGCCCAAAGTTATGATACAAGGTACCCTCAACATTCCCGCATTTTAAACATAAATTAGAGATTCCTTTACCCATTTTATGTAATTTACAGAGGGTGAAATATAAATTGCACAAAAAATATAAAATCATTGTAACCAAAGTTTTTCCTGTTTAACATCCTGTAGATGTATAAACCTCACCATGCCTTACAGCAGCCTGCCTCATCTAGAGAGAGCACCAGGGTAGATTCACAGTTTGAGCAACTATTGTCACCTAATCAATGGTCTCATGTTTAAAGGGCAGAATAAATCTGTGATATGGGACAGGGCAATCTCACCAATGTAATCAATTGTTGAAAAGTCTCTCCCGCCACCTTTGATCGTTTATTTATTTATTTATTGTTGACCGGGTAAGTGCACTAGACAAATTCTGCCTATTTTCAGGCACAACCTGGAGGAGGGGGATACAGATGAATGCTAACTGATCTTGAACCAGATTGAGCTGTTGGTGGTATTTTTAGTGAATGGGGGGAGATTTTGACCAGGGCACTGGGGAAATTCCTCTATTCTGTGGTAGGGGGTGCTCTGGTCAGCAAGATGGCTGACAGTCCCATGGAGAGTGAAGGTGGAGGTGGAGGAGATGTGGGTGTGGCTGGGGCAGAAGTCCCCTGTGTCGTGGATTCTAAAGTTCACGCTTCTGATTTAACTAATGCTCCAACTAGTACTATATCTGCTGTGACAGAAAATGAAATGGATTACTCACAAGAGGAAGAAAACCTGCAAATAGATTTCTTACAGACTCATAAGCTTCTGCAAGACCAATTGCTAAAGGCAGAACAAGCTTTCCAGGATACTAAGGAAAATTTCATGAAGAGAAAAAAATGCAAACAGGACTTAAACAGCTCACCTTGTGCCGAAGAAACTATGTCACCAAAAGTTTTTATTTTCAGTCAAAACGGAGGTTCTTCCAGTAACTTACAGTCTGGTGCAGACACAGTCTCTACTTCAACCTCAAATTCTCTGCAGTGGACACCTAATACAGCAATCAGCAATGCAGGATGGATTCCTGGTAAGGATGGAATGTGGATACCTGATCCATTGATTCCTCTGCCAGGTATCTCTGCAGATGGAAGAAAACTGGGTCTTACTCAACAGAACGAAAAAGATGCATCTCAGCAACCAGCTACTTCAAATAATGTGGCAAGTACAATAAACTTTTCTCCTCTTGAATCTTCCTTAGAGGTTGCCTCGGCTTCTGACCCACCGCCACAAGGCAACAAATCAGACCAGTCTTATGCAAGTTGTTTTTTAAAAAAAAAAACAATTGAACTAGCTAAGAGGAGATATGCACTAGCTAAGAGGAGATATGCAATCTGTATTAGATATCTTGCTGATCTAGAAATTCCCCCTGATAGAAAATATGTGAGGAAAATCTTGCTAAAACAATATTTGGGGTTTTCTCCTACAGAAGTCTACACCCTGATACATGCCCCTGGGAAGCATACCTTTGATGTTAGTTTTAGGTCTCCCAAACTGTTGGAATGCTTTTGGATGAAATTTACAGAATTAAAAACAAACCCTATCTGGATGTCTTTCCAGGTAATTCTACTTACTAAACAAGCAACAAGAATAATAACAATTTTATTCCAGAATGAAGGGGTAAATATTACTGACATTCTTTTTTGGATAGAAAAATTCTCTACTATGGAGGGGATGCCAGAGCCTATCTTTTATAATGAAGATTTTTGGGGGTTGACAGCTAAAAATCAGATTAAACCAGGACATAACAGATTTTCAACACTTGACAAATTGTTTTTATATAGGCCAAGATAAAGGTTTTATCTTCTATCCCAGACAGCCCAGGCATTGTTTCAAATGTGACTCCCCAAGGCACATTGGCATGAACTGTGATGCACTAAAATGTGATTATTGTGGGGAACTTGGTCATTCAGGTTTCCATTGTAACAACAGTCCTAAATGTAATCTGTGTGATATAGAAGGGCACACATTTTTAATGCCCCATGGCCTCCAGGAACAATGAGAATGCTGACTTTTTGTGCAGGACATGTATTTAAATAAAGGTGCAAGATCTGCATGCCATGTCTCAAAAGAACAAACTCCTAGCAAGCAGCAATGCCCACAACCCCCCCCCCCAAGTAATCTTGTTCAGCCTCAGGAAAAATCGGGTGTTACTCCTGAACCACATAATACAGAACAAACAGCTCCACAGGTTCAATCGGAGGGATTGCATCCTATGGATCCCCCTTCCCCCAGCTTCTGAACCAGAATTCCAGATGGCACAAAGAAATAAAAAGGCTACAGACAAAACTAAGAATATAAAACACCCCCCTCCACTAACAGAGGATACTGTTCTTTTAGCAAATAAATTTGCAGTTTTGGACTGGGGTGCATGCGATAATGATATGGACTTTGACGCTGACACTGGTTCCAATGTCTCTTTGCAGTTAGATAATGCAACTGAAATCCCAGAAGAAAAAAAAAACAAAGGTGAAGCAAAACAGAATGGGTACAAGGACAGGCTTAAGAAAGAAACCCTGAGCCAAATAGAGGGGGTGTTGATCTGTATAACTTATCAGTTGCTAGCTTAAATACAAACAGTGTATTATCTGATAGAAAAAGACTAGCAACCTTTGACCTTTTTTCTTCCTACAAATATGATGTGGTCTTTCTACAAGACACTAGATACCACACCATGCAAGACATCCAGCAAGCTTTTGTTGCATGGATCTGGGACCAAATATTTGGTCTATGGGAAAAGATTTATGTTGTGGAGTTGGGATAGGTTTCACAGATTCTTCAATCAAAATTACCCACACAGTCAACATTTTTCCAGGACAAGCTTTATTGCTTGATGTCCAAATAAATAAAATTGACTTTCATTTGATAAACTTTTATGCTCCCCAAACAAAGAAAGAATGTATAGACTTAATAAATATGATGAAACCATTTTTATGCACAACCAGAAATATATTGTGGGGTGGAGACTTTAACATGAGTAGATTTGCAGCAGATAGAGGTTTTGTAACTAAAAAAATATTTTGTGATGTTGCCCACCTTATTTAACTACTTTCTCAAGTGGGCCTCATAGATGCTTTTTATTCCCAAGGTACGCCAGCTCCTCACACCTATTTTAGAGGTACCAAATCTACTGGAATAGACTACTGGTTTATAACCATCTCTGATGATTGAGTCAGTAAAACTTTGGCCAATAGCAACTTCTGACCATGGCCTTCTTAGTTTAAAACTTGCTAACTTCAACAAAACTTCAAAAGGCCCTGGTTATTGAAAAATGAATATTTCTCTACTAGATGAACCAGAAGTATTAGGTGGTTTCCAATATTTATTGGAAGCCAGACAATCTGTATTTTTATTATACGATTCTTCTGTGGAGTGGTGGGAGGACAGTAAAAAGGATATTAAAGATGTTTTCAAGAAATAGTAAGAATTAAAGGAAAGGTTAAAATAAGAACAGTATCATGAACTTAGAACACAATTTTACAAATATCAATCACTGCAATACACAGGTAGAGGAAACCATTCTGAACAAATCTCAAAACTAAAAGAACAGATGGCACAGATCCAATATGATAGATTTAAAATGATAGTTACGGAACAGAAGTGCTGCACACAAGGGAAACAAAAGCAAACCAACTCTTTTGATGTTTGTATGAATCAGCAGAAACAAAAAGAGATAAGTAACATAATTACAAGAGAGACCAGAATGGTAAATACACCATTAGATATCTTAACAGAAGTAGAAGACCATATTTCATCTTTATTTCACACATCAGACATTCCAGACACCAAATTTAATAAGTGGCTTGAACATTGTCCTCTGAAACAAATACCTGATGAATTCAGGGAAGCCTTAATTGCCCCCTTATCCCCTAGGGAGATAGAATCAGAGGATGCAACTTTGAAAAAGGGAACAGTTCCCAGCTGTGATGGCATTCCAAAAGAGCTTTTCCAAAAAATATTTTCTTATCTAAAAGTAGAGATAATGCAAGTTTACCAAGATTGTCTGTGGGGTAATAAGTTGCCACCAGTATGTACAGTACAAAGATCTTTTGATTCTTTTATATAAATCAGGTGATAGATCTTCTTTATCAAATTGGAGACCAATCATGCTCCTTAACACGGATATGAAAGTATTAACAAAAATTTTACACAGACTTTCAATGGTGTCTGACACAATTATGCATGCTTCACAACTCTGTAACATACCAGGGAGGAAAATAATGGATGGTCTCTTACTTATAAGAGACATTTTAGAAAAAGGAAACACTGGGCAGCTAGATGGTTTTCTTGTAGGACTTGATCAAACAAAAGCTTTTGATAAAGTCAAGCATAATTACTTATGGAAATCTCTGAAACATTTAAGATTTTCTTCTAGTTTTATCAAATGGATTCAAGCATGTTACTCATATACAGTAGCTATTCCTTTGGTTAATAGGTGGATGGGAAAGGAATGTAGGGTTCTAAGAGGTGTACACCAGGGGTGCCCACTGAGCCCCCTTCTATAAATTTTAACGCTTGAACCACTTATTCAGAAACATAATACAAATAGTGAAATCTCTGTTTTATCTTTATCCAGCACAGATGAAGAAATCAAAACTATAGCCTATGCGGACAATCTGTGCCTCATTTTGGCAGATGTTCCATCCAGTATAAAGGCAGCAGCACTCTTAAAAGAATTTTCCAGTAACACAGGCTCTACTATAAATTATACTAAAAATCAGTGTCTGCCTACTGGTCCTACTGACAGCACATTCCAGTATAATGGGAATACCACTACAACAGACTACGTGCAAAATATTAGGTGTATATTTTGGAAAGAGAGATATGAATATCTGTAACTGGACTATACTCTTAAAAGAAGCACAAACTAATGTTTCCAGATGGAACACCTGGTTTATGACAAAAAAGAAGAGGATATATATGGTAAAAACCTTTTTATTAAGTATATTCGTATATATTAGTGTAGTGTTTCCTCCTCCACTAAGTATGGAGACAGCAATTTATGGGTGTTTCTTCCAATGTATCTGGGGGAGCCGGTTAAACCATATTAAAAGGGGAATCACTTACTTGCCTATTGACAAAGGAGGCTTATTCATGATTAATCCAATTGTTTTCTTCTATAGTGTCTTTTTATATACAGTATAAACATTAACTCTATCTTACAAGGGAAGAAACGTTTTGGGCTACATTGGATTACAGACCAAGTTTTTCCTTTGATTCAAGTTTGGGCTGATAACACTGGAATCCCCAAGCAAACATCTTTAATTGGTCTTCCCAGCTATATACAAGAACTATTTAATAAATTAAAAAGGTGGAATATACCTAAACACTTTATTTTAATTAAAACAAGAAAAGAGTTTTATGCATATATTCAAGATACTTTCTTTGTCTGTCAGCCTCATTATGTGAACAGGCCATATGCAGAAGTAAGTCAAACACATAAAATATTAACTCACAGTAGAATGCCACAATTTATGTGGGACACTCTCTGGTTGTGCACACATGGTAAATTAAATGTGAAAGGCAACCTAAAACACAAAAGACCTGACTGAAAGACTATGCCCTAGGAGGGGAATTTTGTTTGGACCAAACAGAAACAATGGGCCCCCTTTTCTTTGACTGTCCTTTTATTTTATCCTTTTGGTCCACCCTTTATAGAAATTGGTGGGGGTCACCTTTCGTTCTAATCGTGAAGGATATCCTTTATTTGGGCATACTTCCACAATCTTGGACATAATATGAACCCAGCACGATTCATCTAATTGTATTAACTTTTAAGTATTATATTTGGCACTCTAGGGTCCAACTTACTTTGCAACATACATATTCTACTGCTGAGCAATTGTTTTGGACCACACACCAGGCTATTAAACAGATTTAGCTTCAGAAAAGTCTACGGTACCCCCAGCATACTTATATGAGATATTGGAAACGTATGGGGTGGTTAAATCATATCTAAATACAACAAACAAAGGAAAGGGTAGTACCCAAAGAGTTTCAATGTTATTGGTAATGGCTTCTCTTTTTATCCTATTTTTCACCATGGTTTTATTAAATATCTTAGAGATTGGGGGGTATGGAAGTGGGCAAATTGTATGTATCACTGTATGATGCCTTCTTGCCTTTGCTGTAATTTACTTCTACATGAATTTAATGTTCTATGAATTATAATTTTTGAAGTATGAATAAAACATTCCCCTACTCTTTTAGAAGAGAGAGAGGGGGTTAATAGATGGTAATTCATCAATTGTTTAATGTTTTCACCTATAAGATTTGATTTTTATTGCATATGTATATTATTTGATAGTAAGGGTAGTATGCACTTATACTTATTTGCTTTAAAGTTTTGTTGTTATAAAGGATTTGATTACTTTCTGATTTAAGATTCAAATATGAATGTAGATGAGCTACTTATTTTACTTTCTTAAGATCCTGATCTGTATATTTATTTTCATGAGCCTGATAACATGTTTTGTATAATTATTTTGAAGTTGCAATAAAACATTCCTTACTCTTTTTGAGAAGTGCCATGGGATCTTTAACATCCACCTGAACTACCACCAGAACATGCAGATGAAATCTCGGTTTAACATCTCATCCAAAAGGCGGTACCTCAAGAGTGCAGCACCCCCCATGCTGCACTACAGTGTCAGTATTGGGATTTAACCCAAGTGCCTGGTGTAGGAATAGAACCCACAGCCTTCTTATCTCCCAGCCTCAGAGGTGAGTGTGCTACCTGCTGAGCCACTGACACTGACCATGGTGGTGGACCCAAGGAGCCTGCCATACAGTGGTGTAACTGCATAAGCTTAAAACAAGCATGGCTAGAGGGACGCAATGGGATTATATGACATATGATGGGCCTGTTGAAGAGTCCAAAAAAAGAGAAAGGAATCTCCAGTTATAAAATCTGACACCTTAAGCATGTAAAATCCTGGCCAATGATGTGGCCGAAGGGCCTTATCAGCAATTTGAATATTAGGATTGTCAAAAAGTGGTTGGTCAGGGTCTTTACATGTTTCAAGGTGAAGCAGTCAGCACAGTTGTTTATGTGCCTTCAGAGCCTATGAAAATGGAGTCCAGCGCAACCCAGTGGACACTTTGGACAATAGGATGAAAAGAAATGAAATTGGATTGATGCCCGATTCTGAACAAGGATTGTTTTCAATTTGGAGCCATTGTGGGACATAGTCTAAGATTGTGTTCTCCTGTTAAGTCCCCCAATGAAAATATTTGCTAGCATGTGAAGCTAAATAATATGATTAAAAGATGGGCAGACAAACCCATCCCAACCTACTTGGGAAGAGCAAGCTTAAAGTAAGCTCTACATTGAACCTTCCCTTTCTATAAGAAAGCAGTTAAAGTTGACTGTAGTGTTTTAAACCAGGACAAGGAAAAAGACATATAAATATTAAGCATTTGCATGAGGTATATTTAAACAAGGCAAGATATTCATTTTAATAATATTTATTTGACTCAATAAAGTAAAGAGTAATGGCTTCCAAATTGCAAGGTCTTGGGTAATCACTCAGCTTGAGCAGAGGACTGGGTTTCAAACTCTTCAGTTTATAAAGAAAACAAGATAAATGTATACCCAAATAGGATAGCTGAGAGGAAGATCACTGAAGGCCTAATTCTAAAATCTGTTGTTTGGGCACTTGGGAATTAAGGGGAAAAACACTTGTTTTACTGATATTTAGCTTATATCCTGCAAAACTACCAAAAGAAGCAACAATATTTAAAACTTCAGGGACAGAATCCTGGGGGTATAAAGCATGCAAAAGAATATTGTCTGCGTAAGCCAAAAATTTTAATTCATTGCCCACAAGTTAGATTCCCAAAACAGGGACTAAAACAAAAAAAGCAAAAAGGAAATCCAAAACACTTCTGATCATAGGAGACTCCATGATTCAGGGAGTTGATAGCTACCTTCAGCCAGGGGTAATGGTCAGATGTCTCCCAGGTACATCAGTATGGAGACACACTGACCACATTGTCAAAATCATGCAGGAAACAGGAGAAAGCATTCTGTCCTGGTACACATAGGGACTAACAATCTGGCCAGCTGGTAAGTTGTGGAAACCAAGGAACACCTAACCAGGCTGGCAGACAAACTGTAATTCATTTCATTCAGCATCTCCTTCTCTGAGATCCTGCCAGTCTGGGAGAGGGGGGCAGATGGAAGGAAGGTCAGAGAAGGGGAGATGCAGGAGCTAAACATGTGGCTCAAGGGCTGGTGCCAGGAAAAAGGACACAAATTTGTAGGTAACTGGCAACAATTTGGGGAGCGAAAGCTCTTTAATTTCAATGGACTGCATCTGACTAAGAAGGGTGTCAGTGCATTGGGGCTGAAGTTTGATGTCTTTGCAGAATATTTAAACTAGCAATTGTGGAGAGGGGTGCAGCACCTGATACAACGAACGGGAAGAACACCCCTCCCCCCTCAGCTAGTGATCGAACAGAAGTTCAGCATGTTTGTAGTTCATTTGCATCACCAGGTAAGGAAAAAGGTCCAGCTCCCCATACAACGCACAGGGGAAACGCCGGACTTCCCCCAACAACTAACGCACTGAAATCTGGCCAATAGAAAATCATGTACACACATGCTTCAGTCTGGAAACAAGATCCAAGACCTGCAGGCAACAATGACAGAGGCTAAACTGGACATAGTAGCCATTAACGAGACATGGTTCACCAGTAACCACACTAGGGAGACATCAGTACCAGGCTATGTACTGTTCAGAAGAGATTGAGGTGCAAAAAGGGGGGTGGAGTG
The DNA here is from genome assembly GCA_016271365.2 of Neoceratodus forsteri. Taxonomy (NCBI): domain Eukaryota; kingdom Metazoa; phylum Chordata; order Ceratodontiformes; family Ceratodontidae; genus Neoceratodus; species Neoceratodus forsteri. Next base: position 1,076,611,722 of record CM028129.1, on the reverse strand, counting down.
GCTCTTTATGTCAATGAAGATATCAAAGCTACAGAAATTCAGAACACACATAAAGGAACCAGAAGAACTGTGGGTCACCATAGAAAGAGGAAAAGGGACAGCCATACAAACTGGAGTTGTCTACAGGCCTCCAGATCAGGGGGAGGACATAGACACATTACTGTTAGAAGACATGCAAAAGATGACAGCTAAAGGGGAGGTTCTGATAATGGGAAACTTCAACATGCCAGATACAGATTGGTCATTACCAGCAGGAACATCCACTAGAACTAGACACATGGTTGATTCCTTGCAGGGGGAGATCCTCAAACAACTTGTACAACAACCCACAAGAGACAGGGCTATCCTAGATCTAGTACTGACAAACAGGGAAAGGATCACAGATCTCCAGGTACAAAGTCACCTGAGGGCCAGTGACCATCATATGGTATGGTCCAGTTTGGCCACTAGAACTAAATCATCCCATTCCAATGCAAAAATGTGGGATTTCAGAAGAGCTGACTTTGATAAGATGGCCAACAGACTTAAGCTAGCCCTGGAAAGAAGAAGTACAGGTGAGAGGGTACAGGTAAAGTGGGCAAGCATTAAGGATACAATACTTGAAGCAACATCCAATTGTGTTAGAGAGAAAAGCAAGAGCAAAAGAAGGAGTAAACCACTTTGGTTCTCAAAAACAGTAGCAGAAAAGGTCAGAGCCAAAAGTCTGGCCTTCAGGAAATATAAGGGAATGCAGTGGGATGAAGATAGGGAGGCATATCAAACTTCCCTTAGGGAAGGCAGTATGGCAGGCAAAAGCCCAAACCTAGGAAACACTAGCACAAACAGTAAAAGAAGGGGACAAGACTTTCTATAGATACATTAATGAAAAGAGAAAGTCCAGAAGGGGTATTGCTAACATCAAAGGGGTTAAGGGGAAGTGTGTGGAGGAGGACCAAGGAAAAGCATCTATCCTAAATAGATACTTCTGCTCAGTATTTACTCAGGAGAAAATAATGGCAGTGCCCACAGCTCAGCACCATGGACACATGGGGGAGGGAGGTGTGCACTTGTCCCTTCACAAAAGAAAGGGTCCTCCAAAGCTCACTAAGCTCAGGGTAGACAAGGCAATGGGACCTGATGGCATACATCCAAGAGTACTAAAGGAGCTAAGGGTGGAACTAGCAGAGCCATTAGCAGAACTGTTGAGTGAGTCTCTGAGCACAGGAAAGGTCCCAGAAGACTGTAGAAGGGCTCATGTGATCCCACTCCACAAAAGTAGCAGCAGGGAGGAGGCAGGGAACAACAGACCAGTCAGTCTTACCTCAGTAGTGGGCAAGATTATGGAGGCACTACTTAAGGAAAGGATAGTGCAACACCTGGAATCTATAGGAGCACAGGATCCAAGACAGCATGGGTTTACAACAAAAAAGGCCCTGTCAAACTAATCTCATAGATTTCTTTGACTGGGTAATGAGAGTGGTGGACCAAGGGGGGCACAGTTGATGTCGTCTACCTTGACTTCAGCAAAGCTTTCGATACTGTTCTACATAGAAGACTGATTAATAAGCTGTGTATGCTTGGGATGGGTCATAAGTTGGTCAACTGGGTGGAAAACTGGTTGGCGGACAGAAAACAGAGAGTGGTGGTAAATGGTATACAGTCAGAAGAGATGCAAGTCACAAGTGGGGTACTTCAGGGATCAGTCCTGGGGCCAGTCCTCTCCAATATCTTCATCAGTGACATTGCAGATGGACTGGAGGGTAAGGTTTGCCTATTTTCAGATGACACCAAGATCTGCAACAGAGTAGATATTCCAGATGGGGTGGGCAGAATGAGAAGAGATCTGGATAAATTGGCAAAATGGTCAGAAGAGTGGCAACTGTGGTTTAATGCAAAGAAGTGCAAGATCATGCACATAGGGAAGAGAAACCCTGAAGCCACCTATAGGTTGGGAGGGGAGTTGATGGCAATCACAAGGGAAGAATGAGACTTGGGCATAATCATCATCATCACAGATGACCTGAAATCATCCAAGCAGACCACTAATGCAGTATGTAAGGCTAGAGGGATGTTGGGGTGTATTAGTAGGGGCATCACCAGTCATAAGAGGGAGGTAATAATCCCTCTTTACAAAACACTGGTTAGGCCCCTTCTGGAGTGCTGCATTGTTATTATTATTATTGTTGATAAATATCGGATAACACCTTTGAGTCGAAGACTCCTTTACAAAGGTTCCACGTCGTACATAAGACAGAGACAACTGTGACAAAAGTAACAACTAACATAGTAATTAAAGACAATGGTTACAGAATGGTTTCAAATGAATCCAGAAAATACAAAATAGCAGCAGGAAATACATGGTAACAGAGAGCTGCTAACAAGATACAAAGTGCAAAAGGTTACAGGTACAAGCATAACATTTCAGTACATAAGCATGCAGTGTGACTTAGACAGCCAGTTCTGAGTGCTGTATTATATTTTTTTATATAAAATGTATTAATGTCTCTGCTGAAAATTCAAATGCCCTAGAGATGACCTCTCTCATCCCCCAACCCCCCAGATTTTAGCTGACAGATGCAGGCCAAGAGAACTGCTGACAGCATTGTATCACACACTCAGTCTTTTTAGAGACAATGTGTTACTGGAAGACTTGTATTAAGGATCCTGTTTCTCTGAGCTAATTGCAGAGTAAAGTTAATTTTGTTAAGAGAGAAATCATAAACTAGGTTTATGACATTAAAATAAGGGAAACTAGGACGTTACATAGAGGTGTAAGGTTTTAAATGACCCTATGAAGCCTGTGTGAAGAGGGTACAGCATGAGATCAAAAGAGGTGTCATTGAAACTTGAGTTATGCTAAGGTTGAGAATTAATACATCCTGTATAGCTGTATAGTACAGATTAATAAAATTACATCTTGTGGTAGTATAAAAATATATTTTTGTTAGATATTTGACCAGGGAAGAGGCTGGATGACTTCATCCAAAAGAGGTTGGCCAATACTGCTTGAAAAGATTATTCTCTTTCACTATAGAGATACACTTTTTATCTGACACTGACTAAGGAAACATCTGAGCACTGAAAACAGGTATTTAGAAAGCTGGACAAAATCTAAATATAGTTGTAGGAATTGCACTGTTTTAAACCTTGTTTTGTTTAAAGATATGTATGTCTTGTGATACAAGAGCTCTGTATTGTATGTTTGACATATCATATATTTTAGTAAAAACTCTAATTTTAGAGCAAACCTGGTCTGTCTTTGAATTGCTTTCTTTTGCTAAGAAATATTTACGGTTCAGCAGACATAAGCTTGCATGGTGGTACCAAACTGGAAACAGAAGCATTTTAAATCTGAGGTCTTTATTAAGTTTTAAGGGTTCACCTCTGAATTCCTGGTTAGGTGCCCATAGGCAAAGATATCTGGCTCCTCTGAAGACAGATATATCTGAGCCTGTGCATTGGGTATGCTAGCAAGAGGTTACAGTTTGAATCCCTCCAGAACTGAGACCAAAGGTTGATCTGAACTCACAAAAACAGACAAGAGGGTTACCTTGTCTGTTACACTGTTCACAAGACTGTGCTCAGAGGTTGGCACTTTGGGAGTAGAGGGCCTGACCTGCTGAGTGGGTTTGTGACAGATTGGTTGGCAGCAGTGGCATAATTTTGGTATCACAAGCTTTATTGTTCTGTCAGCTGAGACCGTAAGCTCTCTTGCAAAGAAAGAAAAAGACAGAGTTTTATTTTAAAAAGAAAACAAAACTATATATCACTTGGTGTACAGTCAAGTTCATAGCTATTTTATTTTTTTTTCCTAAAGTGCAAAGTCAGAGTAGCAGTAGTTAGGAAAGATGGCGTCCTACTACTGCAGGCACACTGTAGAACAGTTAAAACAGTTGTGCGAGGACAGAGCAGTCCTGTTCAAGGTGAAAGCCAGTAAGCAGAACCTCATAGAGGCCCTGATGGTAGCAGATACCCAGAGCAGGGAGTCACAGACAGTGACTGAAAGGGATCAGACCTTGAGTGTGGCAGAACTAGCGGCCAGTGAGGGGTCCTGAGCCAATGAGAAGGACAGCAGGGGCACTGTCAATGAAGGGCCACAGCAGCAGGGGAAGGTCACCAGTATCCTGAATCCAGAGGTACTCAAGCTGCAAATTGAGTTGCGGAGGGTAGAACTGGAGGCAGAGTGACAACAGAGGGCGGTAGACCATGAGGAACGTGAGCGCCAGCGAGAGGCAGAGGAGAAGAGAAGGCGAGAATGCATAGCTGCGGAGGAGAGGAGAGAGGAGTGCCAGTGGCAACATGAACTGGAGAAGCTATGACTCCAATCAGCGGCACCAGGACAGGTAAGTGGCTTGGGTTTAACTGGGACTGCAGGACTGGGTTACAAATTGAACTCTAAATTAATAGCTGAGTTTAAAGATGGGGAGGATATAGATGCCTTTTTAAATTCTTTTGAAAAAGTTTGTATTCAGGCTAAACTTCCTAGAGAGTCCTGGAGCTTCCAGCTATCCCCGCTGCTTACCGGAAAAGCTCGGGATGCATTGGGTAATATGGACAATAAAGACAGTGATGAATACAGCAAGTTAAAAACAGCACTACTAAAAAGGTTTGAATTAACTGCTGAATCATACAGAGCTAAATTCCGTAAGCTCAGGAGAAACCCTGATATGAGCTAGGAGGAGCTAGCCACGAAACAACGGCAGTTTTTAAAACGTTGGTGGGAAGGAATTGAGGCAAGCACTGTTGATACAATTGAAAATGTGATTTTATTAGAACAGTGTTATTGGGCATGCCCAATACAGTTAAAAACCTGGCTAGAGGACCGAGATCCAAAGACAGTGCAAGAGGCTGCTGAACGCTCGGACCGCTATGCCAAGAGCAGACCTGCTCTGAGAGCGAATGGGGCAAGTGTGGCAGTGCAGAAAGGGAAAAGCGGGCCTTCAGGGCAGCTAAAACCCTCACTTCTCCAACGAAACCAGTTAGCCCTGGGCTTCAAAGAAAAGATTTCTCTGAAGTGAGAAATGCTTGTTGGTTATGTAAAGAAACTAGGCATATTGCTAGACAGTGTCCAAGAAGGGCAAGCAATAATATGCAAAGTAGTACCAGAAAAGAAGTGGGTTGCTTGTGTGTTCCTGAGAGCATGCCAGTGAACAAGAGAGAATACATGCACCCAGTAATAGTAAATGGTGTACAGACGCGGTGTTAAGGAGCACAAGGGCATCCCTGACTTTGGTGAAAGGGGATCTAGTACAGCCTGGTCAGCTTATCCCAAACAAATACATGACTGTACAGGACTTTGCGGGTGAAACAAACCATTGCCACTGGCCAGTGTTCTCTTGGACTGGGGTGAAACAGGGGGAACTGTGCAACAGGTGGCTGTAGCTAAAACGTTAGCAGTAGATGTGATCCTGGGTAACAATCTCCAACAGGGGATGGTATGTGCAGTTACCCGTAGTCAAGTGGCAAGGGAAAATAGCAGTTCCCTGAACCCCACAGAAACCGGTGTGAAAACCACAGAGAGGCTGGTTTCCCAGCCTGTGTCTCCAGATGGGGAGACTATTAAAAATTGGGTAGAAATTTCCCTGGTAGCGAGTGACCACACAGCTACGGAAGGTTACTCCAAAGAGGGAGGGGTGACCAATTGTCAGAGGGTTAGGATTGACAGTGATCCTGAGGGCCCTGGCGCTAATGCTAGGGACCCTAGTTTAGTGACTAAAGGGGACTTGTCCCATGCCTTGGGACTGTGTGAGGGGTTTGCAGCTGTTCAGAGGAGTGACCCTAGTTTAGAGGAAACTGAGGGCTTTGGCAGACTCTGAGGACACACAGGGAGGTGATGGCAGATATAAGGTTTATTAGGAAAATGGACTTAAGTATACACAGGCAGTACAGACAGGGGGAGGGATGCTAGGCAGGCAGCTTGTTGTTCCCCAGGGGTATTGTCAGCAGTTGCTCAAAATTGCACATGATAATCCCTTGTCTGGTCATCTGGGAATCACATGAACTATGCAGTGGTTGACCCAGAATTTCTACTGGCCTAACTTCACCCAGCAGGTGAAGGAGTATTGCAGGTCTTGTCACCGGTGCCAAGAAATAGGGAAGGCGGGCAAGAAAACCCAAGCCGCCCTGATCCCCTTGCCCGTAGTGGAGGAGCCATTCCAGAGGGTGGGAATGGATATTGTGGGGCCTTTAAATACCCCCCAGTTCCTCAGGGAAGAGATTCATCCTGACTGTGGTGGATTATGCCACCCAGTACCCAGAGGCAGTTTCCCTATCCTCATTGAGGACAGATAAAGTGGTAGATGACTTACTTGGGATTTTCTCCCATGTTGGGTTTCCACTGGAGGTAATCACCGATAGAGGGGGTTCCTTCATGTCGGACTTGATGAAGTGTTTACAGGAGAAGTGTGGGGTGGTGCAGAGATGCATGACACCGTATCACCCACAAGCCAATGGGTTTGTGGAATGTTTCAATGGTACCCTAAAGTCAATGCTCTGGGCATTTGCTGAACAGCATGGGAGGGACTGAGAGAAATACCTTCCCCACCTGTTGTTTGCATACAGGGAGGTGCCCCAAGAGTCGACAGGATTTTCCCCCCTTCGAACTCTTATATGGACGCCAGGTACATGGGCCCATAGACTTGATCTGGGAGGACTGGGAAGGCAAGCACACCACCCAGGGAACTCCCATTGTGGATTATGTCCTTAGGTTTATGGAAAGGCTGAAGGAGCTTATGGGGACAGCCCAGAGCAACCTGGCAGCTGCCCAACAGAGATAAAAGGTGTGGTACGACCACAGAGCCAGAGCTCCTTCGTACATGGTGGGTCAGGAAGTCATGGTTCTTATTCTGGTCCAGAAAGACAAGCTGCAAGCTGAGTGGGCAGGACCGTACAAAGTGGTTAGGAAGGTAAATGACATAAACTACATTGTGGAGTTACCTGACCGTAGACAGACTGAAAGGTTGTACCATGTCAACATGATGAAGCCATGTGCAAACAGGGCCGACATGGTGTTCAAGGTATGTAGTCATGGGGAAGGGACGGACAAAGGAGACCCCCTTCTGGACTTGCTGGAAGAGAGTAAGCAGGAGTCCTCTGTAGAGGCAGTAAAATTGTCTCCCCAGCTGACCCCAGGCCAGATCCAGAAAGTGAGGGAGATTTTAGCAGACTTTGCCCTCTTGTTTAGTGCCAAGCCTGGACTAATCTCCTTAGCAACACACGATGTGGAGACAGGGACACAGGCATACTCTGACGGGCAACTATCTCGGTGTCGGAGGCTGTCCAAAAGGACATTAGGAGGGAAGTGGAGGAGATGCTGGATTTAGGGGTAATCCAGAGATCCCACAGTCCCTGGGCCTTACCCATAGTCCTTGTACCCAAGCCAGATGGCTCAACTCATTTCTGTGTAGACTATCGTGGACTGAATGCTGTCACGAAGTCCGAGGCCCACCCGATGCCCTGGACGGACGGACTCCTGGACAAGTTGGGAAGGGCGACCTACCTTACGACTATTGACCTGACCAAGGGGTATTGGCAGGTAGAATTGACAGAAAGAGCTAGGAAGAGGTTGGCCTTCATCACTCTGATAGGCTTATTTGAGTTTAAAGTAATGCCTTTCCGAATGAAGAATGCCCCGGCTACTTTCCAAAGGTTGGTGAACCAGGTGTTGAATGGTGCTGAGGAGTATGCCGTAGCGTACCTGGATGACATTGCCATCTTCAGTACCAGCTGGGAGGAACACCTTTCACACCTTAGGGAAGTGCTGGGCAGGATACAGAGGGCCAGGCTCACTTTCAAAGCCGAGAAGTTCCAGGTGGCCATGGGGGAAGTGGCATACCTCAGGCATGTGGTAGGCCAGGGACAGCTCCATCCTAACCAAACAAAGATAGAGGTGATTCAGGCATGGCCCAGACCAGAAACCCAGAAGCAGGTCAGGAGCTTTCTAGGGACAGCAGGGTACTACAAGAAGTTTGTACCTAATTACAGTGCCCTGGCTGCTCCCCTATCTGACCTGACAAAGAAAAAGATGCCAAAGAAAATTACTTGGGGCCCAGCCTGTGAGGAAGCCTTTACCAGACTGAAGGAGGCACTGTGCAGTGCTCCTGTTTTGACAAGTCTGTACTATAGCAAAACCTTTATAGTTCAGACAGATGCCTCAGACATGGGTATTGGGGCAGTACTTAGCCAGACATCTAGCCAAGGGACAGACCACCCAGTTGTGTACCTGAGCAGGAAGCTTATCCCCAGGGAGCAAGCATACTCCACGGTGGAAAAGGAATGTCTTGCCATAGTGTGGGCCCTGAAGAAATTAGAGCCATACTTGTATGGGCAGCATTTTGTGGTGCAGACTGACCACAACCCCCCGGTTTGGCTGACGCAGATGGGAAAGATCAATGGGAGACTACTAAGATGGAGTCTTGCTTTGCAAGGATATGATCTGGCAATCATATATAGGGCAGGCATTAAGAATCAGAATGCTTATGGGCTGTCTAGGGTCTATGAGGAGTGAACTGATTTAGGAAGCTCATCCCACGTAGGGGATAGATCCCCCAAATTCAGTTTAGGTGGGGAGGAGTGTGACGTAGACAGCCAGTTCTGAGTGCTGTATTATATTTTTTTATATAAAATGTATTAATGTCTCTGCTGAAAATTCAAATGCTCTAGGGATGACCTCTTTCATCCCCCCAAGATTTTAGCTGACAGATGCAGGCCAAGAGAACTGCTGACAGCATTGTATCACACACTCAGACTTTTTAGAGACAATGTGTTACTGGAAGACTTTTATTAAGGATCCTGTTTCTCTGAGCTAATTACAGAGTTGTTAAGTTAATTTTGTTAAGAGAGAAATCATAAACTAGGTTTATGACATTAAAATAAGGGAAACTAGGATGTTACAAAGAGGTGTAAGGTTGTAAATGACCCTATGAAGCTTGTGTGAAGAGGGTACAGCATGAGATCAAAAGAGGTGTCATTGAAACTTGAGTTATGCTAGTTGCAGAATTAATACATCCTGTATAGCTGTATAGTATAGATTAATAAAATTACATCCTGTGGTTGTATAAAAATATATTTTTGTTAGATATTTGACCAGAGAAGGGGCTGGATAACTTCATCCAAAAGAGGTTGGCCAATACTGCTTGAAAAGATTATTCTCTTTCACTATAGAGATACACTTTCTATCTGACACTGACTAAGGAAACATCTGAGCACTGAAAACAGGTATTTAGAAAGCTAGACAAAATCTAAATATAGTTGTAGGAATTGCACTGTTTTAAACCTTGTTTTGTTTAAAGATATGCATGTCTTGTGATACAAGAGTTCTGTATTGTATGTTTGACATATCATATATTTTAGTAAAAGCTCCAATTTTAGAGCAAACCTGGTCTGTCCTTGAATTGCTTTCTTTTGCTAAGAAATATTTATGGTTCAGCAGACATAAGTTTGTATGGTGGTACCAAACTGGAAATAGAAGCATTTTAAATCTGAGGTCTTTATTAAGTTTTAAGGGTTCATCTCTGAATACCTGGTTATGTGCCCGTAGGCAAAGATATCTGGCCCCCCAAAAACAGATAGATCTGAGCCTGTGCATTTGGTATGCTAGCAAGAGGTTACAGTTTGAATCCCTCCAGAACTGAGACCAAAGGTTGATCCAAACTCACGAAAATAGACAAGAGGGTTACCTTGTCTGTTACACTGTTCACAAGACTGCGCTCAGAGGTTGGCATTTGGGAGTAGAGGGCCTGACCTGCTGAGTGAATTTGTGACATGCAGTACTGGAGGCCGCACCTGCACAAGGGCATTAACAAAATGGAGTCAGTCCAGAGAAGAGCAACCAAAATGGTGCAGGGAATACCATAGTGATGTAAAATGTGAAAAAGGTCATTCCAATCCATGCTATTGAAAGCTTTTTCAGCATCCAGGGAAACCAGGGCCACAGGTGGCCCCATCTCCCTGGACACTGCTATTAAGTGGAGCACTTTCCTTAGATGGTCATTAGATAGCCTACCTGACAGGAAGCCAACTTATTCTAGGACTATTAAAAGAGACTATACTTTCTGAAGTCTATTAGATAGGACCTGGGCAAGAATGTTCATGTCTACATTCATCAAAGAGATGAGCCAGTAATTATTGATAAGTGTGGCATCTTTATTGGGTTTAGGAATAAGACAATGGATAACTTCTGTAAGAATATTATGAGATCCCCTGCTCATAAAACCGATTAACAGTGTCTGTTCGAGGGGCTACTAATTCTTTTTGGAAACATTTATAATCCATCCAGTCCTGGTGCCTTCCCCACTGACAAGGCCTGAATAACTTTTTCTACCTCCACTGCATGTATGGGTCTGTCTAAAATCACTTGCTGAGCATAATTTAGTTGAGGTAGATGGAGATTGCTTAGGAAGGCATCAATCTGGTGAGTGGTATTTTGGTCCAGTGGATCAGGGGTGTATAAGTTTTGGTAAAACTATTTAAAACAGGAAGCAATCTGGCATGAATTTGTGACTAATGGGGACTGTCCATTGTCCTGAACCCCCATAATGACACACTGGGCCTCCATCTACCAGAGACAAAGTGCTAGCAGCTGGGCCCACTTTTTCACCTTGATCCAGGTATCAAGCCTTGGCCCTGAATATTGCTAGTTCAGCTTTTTCATTAATCAACTCTGTGTATTTCACTCGCAGTATATTTACCCTTCTCTGAGTATGATATTGGGAAGTAGAGCCGAGGTGTTTCTCAATTGTTTGAATTTCTTGTAAAATGGCAGATGAAGCCTGCTCATGTCATTTCATCTAAATTGTGGTGGGTCAGATAGCCTTACCAGGTAAATAACATTTAGTTACAGGCCAAAGGACATCTGCTCTGTCCACTGAGTCTAGGTTATCTGCCAAGAAGTTATTAATACTTTCCTTGAGTTTCTCTACTATTTTACAATCTCAAAGGAGTTGAGGATTAAACCTCAAGGTGTGATCTGACTCTGCACTCCAAGTCAGGTCTACCCGCAGGAGAATAGGTGAGTGGTCAGAAAGTACTCGGGCACTGATTTCACATAATTGTATACGAGGAAAAATCTCTTGTGCTACAAGAAAGTAATGAATATGTGAAAAAGAGTCATGTAGCAAGGAATAAAAAGTATATTGCTGATCCATTGCGTATAATAAGTGCCAAGGGTCAAGCAGCCCCATTCAATCTATGAGCTCCAGAAGTGTTCGCTGCCCAGGAGACAACCCTCAGCGACTGAAGTCTGATCAGTCTAGGTCAGGCTGCATCACCAAATTGCAGTCTCCGGCTAAAATGATAGGCAAATGCATGTATGGTGCTACTTTAGAGGCCATACTTCTAAAAAAGGAGTGCCTTGGTTTGTCCCATATATTGAGCTCAAAATGATCTCTGTCTGTCCTATTCTTCCATGGAGAATAAAAAAATGACTCACCATGTCCCAAATATCTTGTATAAAATGAAAAGGGACAGAGCGGAAAATCAAGATGGTAACACCATGCTTTCTGGTACTATTTCTGCCATCACTAGCTCCCTAAATGGAGCTCCCCCCCCCACAAGCCTGTTCCCTGCAGCACAAAGGGACACCGCCATCGATAGCTTCTTGAATGGAGCTCCCCCATCACAAGCCTGTTCCCTGCAGCACAAAGATGAGCACCTGGATCTGCACTTGTACTCCTGGACTGGGCTAGCCCTTCACTGCGACTTACCCGCAGGTCAGGCTTGATGGGATCCTCTGTCAAAGCCCTCAGGTGTGCCTAATGTTTGGTACAACCCTGCAACTCTGGCAACTCTTGGGACTTTGGTGCAGGGCCCCCCACTTTTATAAAATAGGGTAAAGGGTCCCTGATGCACCCAGAGGTTGCCACAGCCATAGATCGGTGCACCTTTCACTGCTCTAAGGGCTGATACAAAACTAAGTCCTTTGGTTCTATGGGATATGCAATGACCTGACTTAGAGTTTGCCACTTATCTTCACATGTGAGGGGTCAGGACAATATCTTACAACTGGCAGAGCCACATGTGAGTTATGTCAGTCCTGCCCCCTCACAAGTGAAGATAAGTAGCAAATTCTGAGTCAGCTGACACAGTGTCCAATTTATGTTATGTATTATAAATGGTAAGATTTTTAAATTAGAGCATTTTAAGATTTAACTGTTTCTGTTTAATTTTACAGCTCTGTTTTGAATTCTGTAAGGCCATCGTGATGTCATCAGGTAATGTTCAACTTGCTTTTCCTTCTTTTAGGGTTCCTTTATGGCCAATCTAATGTGAAGATAAATTACTTATTCCCATTTAGAATGCTTCAGTGGCTAAAAATGTAGGGGATCTAAAACAAGGCAGTGGTGAATACATTTTTTATCCATGCAAGTTGTGGAGACTTCAGATGACCTCGTGAGCAGCAAGGTGAAGCATAACCATGAGTGAAGTATCTCAGAGGCCACCATAATGGCTGTGGATTAAAAAATCATCCAAATACAGCCCTTGTTGCATATACAATTTATGTAATGTACATTCAATTTAGGTAATGTTCATTCTTTAGGTATCATGTAACTATATGTACTATTTAGAAATTCTGTGAATGAAAACTTCGATAGTAAAGTTGATGCAAAGTTTTGTACTTCATACTATGAACAGCATGGTGAAGTTCCCCCATCTCTGCTTGACGAAGTGTTTTAAACAACAACTTTTTAAAATTCAAACCCATCCCAAGTCCACTGTGCACACATAACCGACACCCACTACCTCCCAGATAATTTTGACATATCTAGGCCCACCCAGCTCCCCACTAGCACTGACTAACCTCCCCCACAGTCCAAGTAAAGTTCCACTAAAGTATTTAGAAGCAAGCCTCACTGTAAACTATGTTCACTGCTGGTATTGCTGTTGTACTGGGTCTTGCTTGTATACATTTTTACTACATATTTACCCAGGATAGAGCAGATAACATGCAATGTCTCATTTTTAGTGGTGTCTTGCTTTTACACATTGTTAGATTGTAATTACTGTACCCGGGATAGAGCAGCTGAGAGGCAATATCTACTTTTAAGTGGTTTCCCACAGTTTGATGCCAGATGTCCAACAGTCTTTTATTACCTGACATTATGATCAAGAAAAGTGGAATTTAAAAAATCCCATCCAAAACATGATTTCATTGTGCAAGTGTGGCAACAAGTTTCGGAGTGGATTTGAGAAACGACACCTGCCATATTCAAGAGGTGGGGTAGTGCAAGGAATATGTTGAACATTAAGGGCCAAAATCTGCAAAAATAAAGTTATGAGTAAATGTTGGAACAATTCAACATTTACTCATTAGTTAGTTGTTTTTTCACAGTTTTACAACACATTTTCAACATAATCTTTTTATGACCACTCCTTCTGAGCATGACAGGAGTCATGGATAAAACAATGGCCGAAATGTCATTTTGCACCACAAGTGTGAAAACACATTTTGGGTATGGTTTGAGAAATGTCAGCTGTAGCACTGATGAGGTGATGTGAAAAAATGAGTATGTTAAAAATCAGGAGTCAAAATACTGAACATTACTACAGTTATGAGCATGTGTTGAAAAATGTCAATATACACTTGTATGTTTGTTGATTTTTAACCCACATTTTCAACACAGTCTTCTTATGACTCCACATAGCCTTCTTATGACCCCACCTCATGAACTAGGGTGAAGACATTTTTCAAATAGTGCCCAAAAGGTCATTTCATGCCACAAGTGTGAAAATGCATGTTGGCCAGAATTTGAAAAACAACAGCTGTTACATTCATGAGGTGGTGTGAAAAAATGACTATGTTAGAAATCAGATGTCAGAATACTGAAAATTACCAGAGTTATGAGTGAGCATTGAAATATATCAATGTACACTCATAACTTTGTTAATTTTTAATATATTTACCCCACATTTTCAACATTTATTTATTTATTGTGATCTCGGATTAACACCTTTGAGAACAAGCTCATTACATAGGTTCCATGACAGAATTACATTAACAGTGATTAAAAAAGAAAAGAAAAACATATAGGTATACAACAGAGTTGTAAGGTCAGGTTAGTTGGTGATGTTGAGGTGGAAGACTAGGTTTACTGGCAAAGGCACCTAGCTTAACCTGAGTTCTTTTCTTCTATGTTTACTTGTAAGGACAGAGCAAGAAACAACATTTCCAGAGCAAGGAACAAGATAAAGGCTTCTTTTTGCTGGGCAGAATTACTGTTTGTTACTATTTTCTTTTGTTCTCACAAGGTTTAATACTGTTTTTGGTTACATTTTACTGCTGTAATCTTCTCTGATTCAAATTGCTGTTGCAGGGTAAACTTTCTACTGCATTATTATACTGTAAGGTGTGCCTACAGAAACATAGAAACATAGAATTTGATGGCAGATAAGGACCGCTTGGCCCACCCAGTCTGCCCATTTCCCTACCTACCTAATGGATAAGCTGCAGATCCTAGTTAATCAGCAGCCTACTTCTTCCTACCTCCACCCCCTAGAATTGCCTTATGACTGTCCCATGCATGCTTGAATTCCACCATTGTTTTTGACTCCACAACCTCCTCCGGAAGGCCACTCCATGCATCCACAGCCCTCTCTGTGAAAAAGTACTTCCTTAAATTACCTTTGAGATGCCCCCCCTCTATCTTCAAATTGTGCCCCCTTGTTCTTGCACACCTCTTTTTTTGAAAGATGCTACCCTCTTGGACTTTGTTGATTCCCTTGAGGTACTTGAAAGTTTCTATCATGTCCCCCCTCTCCCTCCTTTCCTCGAGGCTACACATATTAAGCTCCTTAAGTCTCTCTTCATATGTCTTCTGTGCAGACCCTGCACCATTTTAGTTGCCCTCCTCTGGACAGCTTCCATCCTGTCTATGTCTTTGCGGAGAGTGGGTCTCCAGAACTGCACACAGTACTCCAGATGGTGTCTCACCAGCTGTCTATACAGAGGGATAATAACTTCCTGTTTTCTACTGGTGATGCCTCTCCCTATGTATCCCAGTATCCCCCCAGCCCTCCTTGCTGCCCTCTCACATTGCTTGCCCACCTTTAGGTCATCTGATATGACTACCCCCAGGTCCCTTTCCATTTTTGTTGTTGTTAGTATCTCACCCCCCATTGTGTACTCTTCCCCTGGGTTTTGTTTCCCAGGTGCATTACCTTGCACTTCTTAACATTGAATCTAAGCTGCCATACATTTGACCATTCCTCTAACCGGTCCTTGCCAAGTCCCTTCTCATCCTTTCCACCCCACCTTGTGCATCAACTCTGTTGCAGGTCTTTGTGTCATCTGCAAAGAGACATACTTTTCCTTCCAGTCCCTCTGCAATGTCGCTTATAAAGACATTGAAGAGAACCAGTCCTAATAGTAACCCCCCTTTCTTCAGAGGGGACTCCATTTACTATTACTCTCTGTGTCCTATTCTCCAGCCAATTCTTTACCCAGGTTGTTATCTTGGGACCCACTCCCAGGCTAGCTAACTTGTATATTAATCTTTTGTGTGGGACTGTGTCAAATGCCTTGCTAAAGTCTAGGTAGGCCATGTCCACAGCCCCTCCCTGATCTGCTACTTTGGTCACCCAATCAAAGAAATCTATCAGATTTGTCTGGCATGACCTTCCCACTGTGAATCCATGCTGCCTTGGGTCCTGTGCCCCTCTGGCCTCTAGATACTCGACAATTCTTTCCTTCAGAAGTGATTCCATCATTTTCCCTACCACTGAGGTTAAACTAACAGGTCTGTAGTTTCCTGCTTCTGCCTTGCTCCCGCTTTTGTGAAGGGGAATCACATCTGCCCTCCTCCAGTCCTTGGGTACCACCCCATCCTCCCATGATTTGTTAAAGAGGGTAGTCAGTGGTGTCACTAGTTCTACCCTTAGTTCTTTTAGAATTCTGGGATAGATGGTTTGTTAATGTTTTGTGCTTACAGGTTACTGCTGTAATCTCTGATTCAAATTGTTTTTGCAAGGTGTATCGTCTGTTACTGCTTGATTTTTCTCTGTAGCAAAGTGTTTTTTTTGTGGAGTATATCTTCTGTAAAATTGTTACAGGTGGTGCGTACAGGGTTTACAGGTTTATCTATCATTAGGCTAAGCTTTCAGGGCTACTGCATTTGTTATTGGTTGATTATTTCTGCTCTTACCTCCTTCTTTCTTTTGTTCAGGGTTCTTCCTTTTCAGCAGGGGAAGGGCCCAGCCACCCACCCCCATTCCTAATCGCCCCATACTGCACTCCTTTTATAAAGTAGCACAGTTGTGACATTTCCTGTAGCAAAGCAGGAAGGGGAGGATCAGAAGGGTATCCACACAGTGACCTCACTTACAGGGCACAAGTAATTTAACTTGTTACAACAAGTAATACATAATGAAAAACAAAAAAATCTAACTTTTGCTTTTATTTTCCTCCTTCTAATTACTCAGACCAGGTTATAAACTTGACAGCTCAACTGGAATGGATACTATTAACTGCAGGCACTGCAGGACACTTTTCAAAAGGGCAGTTATATAGGATTTAGGAAGCTGTCCTACATGCTGGACCATTGGAGATCTAAGGGCTCAGCTCCAGGCAGAAGGGGCAGAGATTTTATACCTCAAATTGCATATTCAGGAGGAAATATATTATAAGAACCACCTGCCATTTCCCCAACATCCAATTGAAGCACCTCGACCGCAGAGAATAGTTGGTGAAGGAGTTTGGCAGGTGGATAGGAGGGGCAAATCAAATGCCCCATCACTCAATGCTCTCCAATGTGTCACCTCCACAAACCATTTAAAAACTACAAACAGCTATCTGCCTCTATCTCCAAAATCAAACAAAGGGGTAGAGGACACAGCAGAGAAGGACACTGCTGTACAGGAGCTAGCGCTACAAAACTTGCCAAAAGCAGGTACCAAAACAAAAAAGAAAGCAAAAAGGAAATCAAAAACACTTCTGATCTTAGGAGACTCCATGATTCAGGGAGTTGATACCTACCTCCACCCGGGGGTTAATGATCAGATGTCTCCCAGGTACATCAGCATGGAGAGACACTGACCACATTGCTAAAATTGTGCAGGAAACAGGAGAAAACATTGATCTCCTGGTACACATAGAGACTAATGATCTCACCAGCTGGTCAGCTGTGGAGACCAAGGAACACCTGACCAGGCTATGAGACAAACTGTCATCCATTTCATCTGGCATCTCCTTCTCTGAGATGCTGCCAGTCAGGGAGAGGGGGGCAGATGGATGGAAGGTCAGAGAAGGGGAGATAGGGGAGCTAAACACGTGGCTCAAGGGCTGGTGCCAGGAAAAAGGACACAAATTTGTAGGGAACTGACAACAGTTTTGGGAGTGAATGTTTTTACATTTGATGGACTGCATCTGACTAAGGAGGGAGTCAGTGCATTGGGGCAGAAGATTAATGTCTTTGCAGAATATTTAAACTAGCCAATGGGGAAAGGGGTGCAGCACCAGGTACATCGAATGGGAAGAACACCCCTCTTCCTCAGTTAGTGATCAAACAGGAGTCCATCATGTTTGTAGCTCATTTGCATCACCAGGTAAGGAAAAAGATCCGTCTCTCCATATGACGCACAGGGGAAATGCTGGACCTCACCCTACAATTAACGTACCGAAAACTAGCCAATGGAAAAACATGTACACAAATGCCTGCAGTATGGGAAACAAGATCCCAGACCTGCAGGTAACAATGACAGAGGCTAAACTGGACATAGTAGCCATTAGTGAGACATGGTTCACCAGTAACCACACTTGGGAGATTTCAGTACCTGACTTCAGTACCTGTTGTACTGTTTAGAAGAGACCACGGTGCAAAAGGGGGGGGGGAGTAGCCCTTTATGTTAATGAAAATATCAAAGCTACAGAAATTCAGAATACACATAAGGAGCCAGAAGAACTGTGGGTCACCCAGGAAACAGGAAATGGGACAGCCATACTAACTGGTGTTGTCTACAGGTGTCCAGACCAGGGGAGGACATAGACACATTACTGTTAGAAGATATACAAAACATGACAGCTAAAGGAGAGGTTCTGATAGTGGGAGACTTCAACATGCCAGATATAAATTGGTCAATACCAGCAGGAACATCCACCAGAACTAGACACATAGTGGATTCCCAGCAGAGGGAGGGCCTCAAACAACTGGTACAACAACCCACAAGAGACAGAGCTATCCTAGATCTAGTACTGTATAATGGGGAAAGAATCACAGATCTCTAGGTAGATGGTCACCCAGGGGCCAGTGACCATTACATGGTATGGTTCAATTTGGCCACTAGAATTAAATCATCCCATTCCAATGCAAAAATATGGGACTTCAGATGAGCTGACTTTGATAAGATGGCCAGCAAACTTAAGCTAGCCCTGGCAAGAAGAAATATAGGTGAGGGGGGTACAGGCAAAGTGGGCAAGCATTAAGGATGCAATACTTGAAGCAACATCCCATTGTGTTAGGGAGAAAAGCAAGAGCAAAAGAAGGAGGAAACCAGTTTGGTTCTCAGAAACAGTAGCAGAAAAGGTCAGATCCAAAAGGTTGGCCTTCAGGAAATATAAAGGACCTCAGCGTGACGACTATAGGGAGGCATACCAAACTTCCCTAAAGGAAGCAGGGAAGGCAGTAGGGCAGGCAAAGGCCCAAACCAAGGAAACACTAGCATGAACAGTAAAAGAAGGGGACAAGACTTTCTATAGATACATTAGTGAAAGCAGAAAGTCCAGAGGGGGTTTTGCCAAGATCAAAGGGGATAAGGGTGAGCATGTGGAGGAGGACCAAGGAAAAGCATCTATCCTAAATAGATGCTTCTGTTCAGTATTTACTGAGGAGAAGGTAGGGCAGGGCCCACAGCTCAGCAGCATGGACACAGGGGGGAGGGAGGTGTGCACAAGTCCATTCACTAAAGAAAGGGTCCTACAAGAGCTCACTAAGCTCAGGGTGGACAAGGCAATGGAACCAGATGGCATACATCCCAGGGTACTAATGGAGCTAAGGGTGGAACTAGCAGAGCCATTAGCAGAACTGTTGAGTGAGTATAGGAACATAGGAGAGGTCACAGAAGTCTGAAGAAGGGCTCATGTGATCCCACTCCAAAAGAGTGGTAGCAGGGAAGAGGCAGAAAACTACAGACCAGTCAGTCGTACCTCAGTAGTGGGCAAGATTATGGAGGCACTCCTTAAGGAAAGGATAGGGCAACACCTGGAATCCATAGTAGCACAGGATCCAAGACAGCATGGGTTTACAAGAGGAAGGTCCTGTCAAACTAGTCTCATAGATTTCTTTGACTGGGTAAGCAGAGTGGTGGACCAAGGGGGTGCAGTTGATGTCACCTACCTTGACTTCAGCAAAGCTTTCGATACTGTTCCACCTAGAAGATTGATTAATAAGCTGGGTAGGCTCGGGGTGGGTGAGAAGTTTGTCAGCTGGGTGGCAAACTGGTTGGTGGACAGAACACAGAGAGTGGTGGTAAACAGTAAACAGTCAGAACAGATGCAAGTCACAAGTGGAGTACCTCATGGATCAGTCCTGGGGCCAGTCCTCTTCAATGTCTTCAACAGTGACACTGCGGATGGACTGGAGGGTAAGGTTTGCCTGTTTGCAGATGACACCAAGATCTGCAGCAGAGTAGATGATCCAGATGGGGTGGGCAGAATCAGAAGAGATTTGGATAAACTGGCAAAATGGTCAGAAGAGTGGCAACTGGGGTTTAATGCAAAGAAGTGCAAGATCATGCACATATGGAAGAGAAACCCTGAAGCCACCTATAGGTTATGAGTGGAGCTGCTGGCAATCACAAGGGAAGAAAGAGACTTGGGCATCATCATCACAGATGACCTGAAACCATCCAAGCAGACCACTAAAGCAGTAGGTAAGGCTAGGGGGATGTTGGAGGTGTATTAGTACAGGTTTTGCAAGTCATAAGAGGGAGGTAATAATCCCTCTTTGCAAGACACTGGTTAAGCCCTCTCTGGAGTACTGTGTGCAGTACTGGAGGCCACACCTGCAAAAGGACATTAACAAAATGGAGGCAGTCCGGAGAACAGCAACGATAATGGTGCAGCGACTGCATCAGAAACCATATGAGGAAAGATTAACAGAGCTCAATATGTATACCCTAGAATAAAGGAGATAGAGAGGTGATATGATTGAAACATTCAAACATCTTAAGGGCATTAACAAGGAGAAAGAGTACAACATATTTCAGTATAATAAAAAAAGCAGGACAAGAGGACACAGCATGAGATTAGAGGGAGACCGATTAAGGGGTAATGTGAGGAAGTTCTTTTTCACAGAAAAGGTGGTGGATGCATTGAATGGCCTACCTCAGGAAGTGGTGGATATGAATACAGTGCAGGGCCTAAACAGGCATGGGATATGCATAAGGGAGCAATACAGATGAGTATTAATAGATAGGCCATTGACAGAGTTAAGGCCTATGGCACATTCATAAGGTAGAAAAAATGGGCAGACTTGATGGGCCTTGCGGTCCTTAACTGCTGTCAACTTCTATGTTTCTATGTAAGTGCAGGCTAATAACAAGTATGAGTCTAAGTATTAATATAAACACAAACAGACTAAGTCAGCAGGTTATTATAAGTACAACAAGTTTGTGAGAGTTAAGGCAGTTTAAGGAAGCTGAGGACAATTTAGACTGGGGGGGTGCCTGTAAGGCAGAGAGAGGTACTGCAGCAGACTGAGTTGTCAGGATGGAGGGCTATGTTCGTGGGTTACAGCAGCCCAGGGCGGCCAACACCCACTCAAGAAGTGGGGAAGCATCAGCCAAGGAAGGCCTTGCTGAAGCTATTTTTTTGGGGTGGGGAGGGTTTGGGGCTGAAGGTAGATGTGAGAAGATAGCAGGAAAAGGGAGTTGTGGGTAAGAGGGGAGTTTGAAGGAGGGAGGGAGGAAGGAAGGAAGGAAGGAAGGAAATAAATAAGGGAGGGAGGAATAGGTTACATTAAGGCACATGATGAAGGGAAGTAACAAGTGCAGAATTTAAGGGGCCATCTGGTCATGAGGGAGAGCTGCTAACATAACCTTCTGATGACCCCACCTCATAAACAAGGGTGGAGAATATTTTAAAAAAGTGTCTGAAAGGTGAATTTGCACCAAAAAGTGAAAACACAGTTTGGTCAAGATTTGAAAAATGACAGTGATCACATTCATGAGGTGCTGTGAACAAATGGCTATGTTGAAAAGTTGATGTCAAAATATTGAAAATTACCAGTTAGGAGTGTGTGTTAAAAGTTGCAATGAAGGCTAATAACTTTGTTGTTTTCTCACATTTTTACCGCAAATGTTCTTATGATCTCACATAACCTTCTTATGACCCCACCTCATGAAGAAAGGTGGAGAAAAGTTTCAAATCCTGCTCAAAAGGTGATTTCACACCACAAGTGTAAAAACACATTTTGGCTAGGATTTGAAAAATGACAGCTGTCACACTCATCAGGTGCTGTGAAGAAATGGATTGAAAATTACCAAAGTTATGAGCCTGTGTTCATAAATTTCAATGTCATCTCACAGTTTGTTGTTTTTTTTCGATATTTGTACCCCACATTTTCAACATAGCCTTCTTGTGACCTCACCTCAGTGGCAAGGGTGGAGAAAATGTTCAACTTCTGCCCCAAAGCTGATTCTATGCAATAACCATGAAATCATCTTTCAGGACAGATTTGCCCAATTTCACTGACATTTTTCAAGAGTTGGGGTCCCAAAAAAGGCATGTTGAAAATTTTGGGCAAAAATATTAAAAAAAGGTCAAGTTATTCTGATACGTTCAAAAAGCCATTGAAATACATGAACCACATACCTGATTTCCACTGTTCACAGTTCAGCATTGAAGAGTGAAACCGTGTCTCCGGTCCAAAGAGAATTATGGCATTGAACCCCCAGTAGGTAAGTAGGGGCTTAGGTTGGGGTGGGGTGGTGGGGTTGCTGAGTGGGAGGGTCAGGTGGGGTGGGACTGTAATGTGAGTGGCAGCAACAGACAACGGTGGATGTTTTTCTTTTTTTACAGGGTGTTTAACAAAAATAACTATGAGGGATGGATTTCTTTACTTCAGGTGCTGAAATTGGGATTTGTCACGCCAGTGTCAGTGTTATATTTAGCAGCACCAAGGATGGGCTCCCCTATGTCACAAACCAAAATGACCAGGGTGAAGGGTAAAGGGTAGCAGGCAGCACGAGGGATTGGGCACCCCCCGTGCAGGAATAGACCTTGAGTGAGGGTTTTCTTTATGTTTGGCTGCATTGGGGGTATGCTCCCAAGTGTGGCACAATGAAAAAGGGCAGGGAGTGGGTTGTAGGTGCACATGGCATTACACTGGGAGGGGCAAACAGTCAAAATGGGCAGGGTGGGGAGTAGCAGCCAGCACAGGGGATAGGGCACCCCCGTGCCACAATACTAATAACATGGAAGGAGTAAGAAATATTGAATTTCACATCTCTTTTCTGCATTCTCCACCTACCACACCTTCCTCTGCCTACCCCCTCCCTTCATCTACCCTGCCCCTCATCACCTCATGCACTTTAAATTCTTGCACCTCCTCCTCTCTCCCCTCCCTCTCTATGTTTCCCTTCCTTTCATAGCCCCCCTTCCCATACACTTTTAATTATCTACACCCCATCCTCTCCCACCTCCCCATCCATGTTCCCTTCCTTCTTAGTATCCCTGACCATCACTATCCCCCTTCTACAAAACCTCAACATGGCTGCATCTAAACCCTCCCCACTGCTTTCCTGCCCCCCACTGATCATCACTCCCTCACCTCCCCATTCTAACAAAGCCATTTCCTGGCAGCTTATACCCCTCCACTCACTGCCTTCCTGCTACCCTACCAATCTTATGTCTGTATATCTGCCTCATGTAATTGCTCTATATACTTGTATAATTGCCTCCTGTATTTGTACTGTTTCTAATCATGTATATAAATGACCATCTAATTGTATTACCATCTGTATTTTTCATTTGTTCTTATTCTCGTACCATGTTGTAAGTTGCTCTGTCATTGATGTGGAATCTTTGTAAAAGACCTTCTGGCTCAAAGGTTGTTATCCAAGACAATAAATAAATAAATAAATAAACTGGGCAAAGAACTGTGAAAATTTTCATTACACACAGGTAGAATATTTCACAAAGCAGTTTTCCAATTTTGCATACCGCTAATATTATTGATAATTTTAAATAAAATCCTTGTCACTACTTTGTTAACTTGTCACTATTGCACTGCTGTGTACACCAGTTATTGAGTAGGAGGAATTTAGAGTTTTTTAATGGTCCACGTAATGTCAAAGTGCAACCGACATCAGGAAACAACTTCAGGGAAGAGAGGGTACTATAGAGATATGTGGAATGTGTGAATACACTTACATTAGGAGAGTGCACTTTTTCTGCTATTTTTCATGCATTTTTCTCTCACATACTTTGCATAAATCATTTGTCTGCAAGATTTCAGTTTTACATATACTGTATAAATAAAATAACAATGTAAGCTGAATTGCCTATTAATTTAGAATGCTTTCCTGAATACTGGAAGTTTGCTATAAAGATTTGGCCCTGATAACATTCTAGACTTTCTAAACCCCTAAACAACATCTCACGCCCTTTATTCTGGGAAATTGGAGCAGTTCCCTCATTCCACTCAAAGCTTCTATGAGATCAGCCTTTTGCATCCGTGGTTCTGGGTGGTCCTATGCAATTTTCTAGCAATAAATATTATAACTGTCTGCTCACTTTCTGTGTTACACAACTGGTCGTTCTGTGGAGAGTGATATACTATTACTCTATTACTATTTTATGACAGTACTAGATATTAACAGGAACTGAAAAATTACTGCATCCATTTAGGTACTGGAATTAGGAGGTTCAGCTTGAAAAAGTTGCCATGTTTGCAAATGTGTTTACACCTTGTTTGTGCGAGAGAATACATTTTATCTAGTTGATCCTGTCAGCATTTTTTGTAAAAGGCAATATTTTTGATATGATGGTGTTGGTTGCCTCCATGCTGCATCTCACTACAGAGGATTCCTTTGCATTTTGTGTGGGAGAGCAGGTGAGCAAGTGAGAGTGATTGAGGGGAGCTAGAGAGGGATGGCAGGCACTAATACCAATGAGAAGAAGAGCAGCATTGAGCAAACATAATTTATGATAGGTTTATATCTGACCCAGATGTTCTGGCACTGGATGCAGTGTTTGTATGAGCTACAACACCAAGTATCTGGTATAAATCTATATTCCACTTTCTCAGCTGCTCCCCCAAATATAAGTTCCAAGTGATGTTCCATAGCATAATGCGAAATGTAGGCAATTAACACAACTACTTCAAAATAGTACATTATTCAGAAATGTAATATCTATTTGATCAGTATGGCTGGAATACGATGCACGATCAGCTAGTTTAAATGTAGGCTTTGGTACAAACATGATGTAACAAATTATTTTAGGAGTTGTATTTTGTTTGCAGGAAGTACAGCTGAGGGATCTTTTAATCTGTCAAATTGTTATGGCATCTGCAGATTGAGGCTAAGGTCAAGTAATATAAATGGAATTAACAAATAATGCAGACTGCACTATTGTTTTTATTTTGCTACTATAATGAGAATGTAATAAAGTGAAAAAAAAGGGCTGGACTGCTGGCACAGAAGTATCTTTACTCGGGTCACTTGGGGCCAGATGAGGAAAGGAGGATTAAGCATCCTAAGGACAGTCATCCTCCTTTGGAGTGGGAGTGCTGTGTGCTCAGCAGTCAGATTGCCACCTAATAAAGACTATGGGAGCACTCAATCAGGAACACCAGAAAGGGAGGTATGCCATTAGATGCCAGCATGGTCACACGCATGTATGTGTGCATTATTGCACGATGGAGTCTCTATTGGGAGGAAACTGGAAGAGAAAAGCCTCCAGTCTTCTGAATGGTGGCACCAGCACCACCACGCAGGTGCCAAGAGGCAGTGTAGCAGAGTGGCTTAAGGCTCTGAGCTGCAAACCTGGAGACCTTGGTTTGAATCCCACAGCCCTCACTTGCATACTGTGTGACCCTGAGCAAGTCACTTAACTTCCTTGTGCTCCCAGGTCGGACCTGTAAACAAGCTTCAGCTTAATGTGTCTCTCCTGGTTAAAAAAAAAAACACAGGCCCATGCACTACCAACATGGTGTTCCACCCACAACATGATGATCCTGTGCAAGCAGTGGTGAAGGAATTAGTCCATTAGAATGTAGGTGATGGAGCAGGGCGGTGCTGTCAGGAGGGGGTAGACTGGGGGAACAGAGAAAAATACTGAGTAAAAAAGTTTTTACTAAAGAAGCTGAAGTAAGACTAGTAGTATTTTCAGAAGTTCAGAAGGTATTGGTCCCCTTGATTTGTAATGAATCAAAAGGTAAGCTCAACGCCCTACTAAATCAACCACAGTAGCTGACTCTTGATATATTCCTATTCTCAGTTGTAATTGGCTACTAGGGTCATTTGACTGCAGCAATTTATTTCCTGTATAGAAATTGTGCAATAAAAACTATACTGCAACTAACTCTTCAAAGTAATGTCAGTCATGTAAGGAAAGGGATTTGGAGCTGGAATCATTCTGGTGATTCACTTCCAATGTTTGTTTAAATGGTTGTGTTAAGTCCCATACTGCATATCACTGTGTGTGGACTCCTGCCAGTTAAAAAATATAGTCTGTTGTTGCAGTGGTGTGTAACACTTTCTTGCATTTCATATGCACAGATCATAGAAACATAGAACTTGATGGCAGATAAGAACACAGAATTTGAAGGCATATAGCAAGGCTAACAGGATGCTGGGATGTATCCAGAGGGGTATTGATAGCAGAAGAAAGGAGGTAATACTTCCCCTCTACAGATCCCTGGTGACACCTCAACTAGAGTACTGTACCCAGTTCTGGAGTCCTCACCTCAGAAAGGATAAGGATAGGTTGGAGACAATGCAGTGCAGAGTAACAAAAATGATTCAGGGCCAGCAGGGCAGATCCTATGAGGAGCACCTCAAGGCACTACATATGTACTCACTGGAGACTAGAAGGGAGAAGGGGTAGATATATTGAGATCTTCAATTTCCTTAAAGGAATTAACAAAGTGAACTTCAGGGAACTATTTAGCCTGAATACCATTTTGCAGTCATGTAGACATGAATGGAAATTAACAGGAGGTAGGTTCAGGAGAGATGTGAGGAAGCACTATTTTACAGAAAGGGTGGTGGAACCCTGGAACAGTCTGTTGGCTGAAGTGGTGGGTGTGAAAACAGTCAGGGGATTCAAGCAGGGCTGGGACATAATAATGGGAATAGTGGTTTCTGGGAGTGATGAGACCAAGGAGGAGAATAGAGAGATGATGGGGACTGGGAGGTTTAATACCCTGGAGGAACAGTAGGTTTCAGGAATTATAGGGAACTTGGGCAGATTGGATGGACCTCTGGTGTTTTTATGCCATCACTGTCTATGTTTCTATTAAAGATGCAGCAAAATTTAATTTCGCAGGCTAAAACGGGAACTTTGCTTTGCAAAATATTTGCGAAATTCGTCCATTTTGTGGAATATTTCACTGGTGCAAAATGTGGAATTCCAGCTAAATGTGGAAATTCACCAGTAAAATGTGGAATTTCACCAGTGAATGGCAAATTTTTCTGGCAAAATGCAGAATTTTGCACCCTTGAAATATTTCACAAAATGCACAAATTTCACGAAATATTTTGCGTAATGAAATGTTCCAGTTTTGCCCATCACTAGTTTCTATGTTTCTTTGACTGCTTGGCCCTTCCAGTCTGCCCATTTCTTCCTACCTACACTATCACCACAGACCATGCCTGGTGTACAGCTGTTTCTTTCTCTCCCCTTCCTTTACACTATGATTCCCTTGTGCTTATCCCATGCATTCCTGAACCCCATCACTTTGTTCACCCCTACCACCATGGCTGGACAGCTGTTCCAGGAATTCACCACTCTTTCTGTGAAGAAATATTTACTCACATCTCTCCTGAATCTAACCCCCTCCAGCTTCATAGCATGTCCCCTTGTTCTTGAGCACCTCTTCTTCTGAAAAATACTTCCCTCCTGTAATCTATTTAGCTCTATCAGGTATTTATAGATCTCTATCATATCCTCCCTCTCCCTCCTCTGTTCCTGGGTGTACATAGTGAGGTCCTTTAGTCTCTCTTCATAGGGCTTTTGATGCAGACCGTGCACCATCTTGGTAGCCCCCCTCCAGATCACCTCTACACGGTCTGTGTCTTTCCTGAGATATGGTCTTCAAAACTGGACACAGTAGTCCAGGTGAGGTCTTACCAATGATCTATATAGGGGCAACACCATTTCCCTCTTCCTGCTGGTGATACCCCTGCCTATACACCACAGCATCCCCCAAGATCTCCTGATTGTCTTGTCACATTGTCTGGCCACCTTTAGGTCATTTAATATGATTATCCCCTGGTCCATTTCCTGCTTGGTCATTGCAAGTACCTCTCCCCCCATTTTGCATTCCAGCCCTGGGTTTCTATGCCCCAAATGCATTATTTTGCACTTTTTTGCATTTAATCTTAGCTTCCAAACTTTTGATGCAGACCCTAAATCATTTTGGCTGCCTTCCTCTGGAACGCCTCCACTCTGACTGTATTCTTCCGGTTATGCGGTTTCCAGAACTGGACACAGTACTTCAGGTTGGGTTCTACCAGTTATCTATACAGTGGTAACACCATCTCCCTATTTCTGCTGGTGATACCCCTCCCTATGCACTCCAGCATCCCACTTACCTCCCTAGTGCCTTTTCACACTGCCTGGCCACCTTTACATCATCAAATATGATTACCCCAGGTCTCTTTCCTGCTTGGTGGTCATCAGTACCACTCCACCCATTTTGTACTTCACACTTGGGTTTCTGTGCCCTAAGTGCATTATTTTGCACTTTTCTTAGGCCTGCAACACATACCAAATTACCAGAGATGGGTCTATTGGGCCCCCTGTGCTTCATTTATAACATGCATCTAGATTAGAGTTCTGAGTAAGATGCAGTAAAATTCTAGAATTTGGTCTTTCAACACACTAGTAAAGATACAGTATTTTCCAGAATTCTACATGTTTTACCAGATCAAAGAATCTACAGAACCTGTATTTTCCTATAAATACTTTGCTGTATAGTTTTCACTTTGCTTTATAATTTACTATGGTCCAGATATTCAAACTGTGCCTGGCTGTGGCGCAAGCTTGGGCGCAGCTCAGCTTGGTTGCGCAGGGATGTGGACTAAGTGATATTCAAAGGAGCTGCGCCATGGCTCAGCAGCTTTGAATATCGCACCCTGGCCACCCCCAGTGTGCATGGTGCAGTGGCACTGCACTAGCTCAAGTGGCCAGAGTGGAGCCTGGAGATGCGCTAGCGCAAGTTCCATTGCACCATGCACAGCACCCACGATATTCAAAAGTTGACATGCAAATGGGGCCATAATTTATGCAAAGTGCACATGAGGCCATTTGCATATCATTATGGCCCCATTTGCTTGCAAGTGCACCGATCTCTGACGACTTGCACCTGGCGCCCTGCCAGGCAGCAGCTGTCGGGGACTGACACCCCTGCAGCCCGATCATGGGCATTTGTGTTACAAAAGATCCCCGTCCTAGATCGCTGGTGGTCCAGTGGACCGCACTCTGCCCGATCTTGGGCATTTCTTCCAAAAAGACATCCTATATCCCTGGTGGTCCAGTGGACCACACTCTGCCCGATCTCGGGCATCTGTTCCAAAAAGACGTCCGATATCCCTGGTGGTCCAGTGGACCACACTCTGCCCAATATCAGGCATCTGTTCCAAAAAGACATCCAATATCCCTGGTGGTCCAGTGGACCACACTCTGCCCGATCTCAGGCATTTGTTCCATAAAGACATCCTATATCCCTGGTGGTCCAGTGGACCACACTCTGCCCGATCTCGGGCATCGGTTCCAAAAATATGTCCGATATCCCTGGTGGTCCAGTGGACTGCACTCTGTCCGATCGTGGGCATCTTTAAAACAAAAAGTCCGATATCCCTGGTGGTCTAGGGTACCCCCCTTCCCAACCGCCCACTGAGCACCACCGCCCAGCTCCCCCGCCCAGTCAGCCAGCAGGCTGCAGCATCTCACCTCTGCCACCCCACGCCACTGACTGACACCTGTGTAGGGCTGCATGTCTATTGGTCTCAGCGTAAGTCACGGGCTGCAGCCTCACTTACACATTCCAGATATGAATGATTCATTCACATATCTGACTGTGTAGTACGGTAGGGGCTGCACATTGGCTCACGCCGGAACCAATGGGCGGCAGCCTCACTAAGGTGTCAGTCAGGCGGTGGGCGGCAGGCGGGTGGTGCTGCTGCCCGCCGCTGACTGGGGAGCAGAGCGTGGGGCCTGTGGGCGGGTGGGGAGGGGGGGTACCATAGACCACCAGGGATATCGGACTTTTTGTTTTAAAGATGCCCGCGATCGGGCAGAGTGTGGTCCACTGGACCGCCAGGGATATAGGATGTCTTTTTGGAACAGACGCCCGAGATCGGGCAGAGTGCGGTCCACTGGACCACCAGGGATATTGGACATGATTCTTCTATTTTTTTACAAATGCCCACTCTTGGGCATGGGGGGCGCCGCCAGGTGCAGCCGGAACTCGGGTGGCCACCCACAGGTGGCAGCTGCCGTGTTGCGCTGCACGCGCAGCTCACCTGTGGGTGGCCATCAGTTGTTCCTTTTGGGGGCTTAACTTTGTGCTGATGCAGGTAGAGTTGCGATGCATGGCTCTGCACATCCGGGCTAAATATCGGGCTGTGCAGGTTATGCATGGGCATCCTCTAACTGTACTCATACATATTACTGATGCGCTCCAGTGCATTGGGATTTGTGCTGTGCACTTTTCCCTTTTGAATATCGCACCGGAGAGCATCAGTGGGTTGCACATGGTGCAACAATGTTGCGCCATGCGCAACCCTTTTGAATATCTGAGCCTATATATTTAGCCTTCTTTTATTCTTGAA
Organism: Neoceratodus forsteri; assembly: GCA_016271365.2. Taxonomy (NCBI): domain Eukaryota; kingdom Metazoa; phylum Chordata; order Ceratodontiformes; family Ceratodontidae; genus Neoceratodus; species Neoceratodus forsteri. Next base: position 1,076,581,755 of record CM028129.1, on the reverse strand, counting down.
TATTTCTGTACATATTAAAAGTCTGACAGTAGAATCCTGATAAAATCTGAAAATCAGACTAGCAATTACCAGTGGAATCCCAGAATTTCAAATTTTAAAAATGGGATTTTCACCATAAATCAGTGGCCTTGGTCCTGAGTAATTCTGACTGGTTCTAATTCACATCTAAACCTTTAAGAAATTATGGTTCTGTCCTAAAAATAATCAGATAAAGCCCCCATGTTCCTGATTCCATTCTGTGCATTCTTTGTCTTCATGTCCTGATTTTCTCTGCTTTACAGAATCTATTTCTGGTCAACTCCATTACTCGCTTGGTGAGAGGGCATTGTATCAAATATCTCCAGCCCTGCTGCCCTAGTATGCAAATCCAACCCTCCCAACACCCACTCTGCCCCAGCAATCAGATCTCTCACCCCATCTCCTAACTCTGACCAAGTCCTATTAATTGCATACCTGCTTTCCACCCAGCCTGTCCCAGCAATCACATATCTAATCCCCAGCCTATATGCTGATATCTACCTTCCCTACAATGCACACACCTACTTCTTATCATGATGGAATCTACCCTGCCCCAGTAAGCACATCTCACCTACCTCCTATCTGCAGCCATATCCTACCCTTGTACAACTCCTGCTGTCTCCCATTTGCTGATGCTCATCCTGCCACAGTATGCATATATACCATGTTAGTCCAATCTACTGCCCTCCAATCTGTCCCATATCAACATGCACACACTCCCCCACCTGCTGGCACACACTCTGCCACAAGTGTATGCACCTTGGTTCTTGCCCTTTCCCTCTCCCATCTGCTGATATTAACACTGCCATAGTCCACAGTCACACAAGCAATGTTTCCTCACTCCAAACAACTGACCCCCACCACACCACCATCACCCTACAGTGGTTCAGATCCCTACATATATGTGGCTGCCCTCTACCACTGTGACTGTCCCACACCTGATACCCTAATATAAGTATATTTAGTCAGCCAAGGACATCCATTTCTGGCATGTGTGAGGTGCCTTCTTGCATTTCATGGATGAGAGAACTGCAAAACCATGCTGTTCTACTGCACAAAAATTATATATTTTTTGTGTTTCAAAACATTAAATTCAGGCCAGCCCGGTGGCGCTGAGGGTTAAGGCACTAATCACCATACCTCGTGCTACACCGGTGACCTGGGTTCGGGAATGAGCCCAGGCCACTAGGGGTTGGCATGGGTGGGAAGGGATTGAGTGTCCGGAGCACAGCTCTCCTTTTCTGGGGGGGGTTGTAGGCAATGCATTGCTCCCACATACTCTTTGGCGATGGCCGGAGGTAGCCATGATGCGTCACAGCCATAAGGCAAGGGTGGAGCACGGCAGACACTGGTCGTCATTGCACATCCAAGCTCCACCTCAGGGGCAGAGGCTGGGGAGAGAGAAAAGCCACAAAGAAAAATTCCTGACCACCGAAGAGGCGACGAAGACCCCAGGGACCTCCCTCACATCCCCAGTTCTGTGCATGCCACTTGAGGGATCCAGGCCAACTTCACAAGGGGATTGGACCCTCTAATTTCAGATGGATGCCACCATGGGAGGGTGGGCCCTGCCCCAGGGGGTGATCCAGGTGCTGGGAAGAGCCTCAAGTGAAGGGAGATCTGAAGGTGAGCCTGCCACGGAGGGGAGTAGAAGGGCTAGTGTCATGAGGGTGCCTCTGAGAGATGCCTCGGTTGTCTGGAAAAAAAATAGAGTTAAAAAACAACATTAAATTCAGTGTTTCACAAGCTTTTTAAGGGGCTGCAGGGGACATTTCTTCTGACATTATGAGTCCTGTATGTTTTTATCTAAATGTGCTTGCTCCTAGTTGCTATGACATTGGTGACATATGCCTATTTGGCAATCTTCTTTGTACATAGAGTTTTGTATAAATGTACCAAAACATGCGGACCCTATTCTTAAAGAAGACTTAGACCGAGGCAAGTTGTATAAAATGAAGCTTGTCTCAAAGCACACTGCACAATGCGGTATGTGCTGCATTCACAAAGAAGTTCCCCTTGTGCCAAAGACATGACATATGATGCAAGGATACACAGTGCGCCATATAAATGGTGCATATGGTGGCAACGCCGCAGGCAGCACCAGGATGCTGAAGCAGTGCCATGGCTGTGGCACAAATGATGCAGAGTGTAGGAAGGATGCAGAGAGAGAGAAGGGAGACAAAGGAGAAAGAAAAAACCCTACGAAGGCCGAGACAGATATCCATTGTGAGTGGGCCTTGTACCCCGTATCATACATCATGTATACACCGTGGTAACATCATGTGTGTTGCACCAGCCCTGCAATGTGCCAAAGACCACTGCATATGTGCACACATGGCATGGAGCCCTCTACTGTCATGCCCAGGCTCCAGCCACACTGAGCATAACAGTCTCCGTGCCCATTCCCAGGGGGTGTGTTCCACATGTGCTGCGCTGTCACCAAGCACAGCCTGGCCATGGCACAGATCCATGGGTCATGTGGACCACTGTTCAAAGGTGTCAGGGGTATTCTTCTGTTGTGCCCATCCTTAGGGTGTCACACAGTACTTTGGTTTGGACACCTAGGGATATCCTCAGTCCCCTACACTGCATGTGTCCATCTGCTGCCACATCCATGGTGTTGTCGGCAGCATTTCCAATGTTGCTACCCCACATAGCGGACATCCCTATGTGTCATGTGGCATGTGCTGTTAGGGACCATGTCACTCCAGTGTTTGCAAACAGTATCTCCTATGACTCTCTGGTGGTACTGGGCCCCATCCGCCATCTGCCCTACACGTGCCCAACTTTACCACTGTATGACAACATGGTGTCCACCGTCCACATGCTGGTGTGCCATTGCTGCCTATGTCTATGTTCCTACTGCCTGCTATGCCCTTGTGTGGCATCACCCTATTGCCGGACATGTATCTGGTGGTGTAGCATGGCAGCCTGATGCCAGGAGAGCCACAGCCCCAAATATCTTCTTGTCCCTCTCCTCTGTTGCAGCTCCTGCTGCTGCAGTGTTGTTTCAGTGGTGTATGGACAGGGTCTGCCTGCTCTATGCCTCCCTTTATATTTTCTAAGTCCCTCTAGATCACCTGAGGTTGGTCTAGCAGGTGTTTGAAACCTCCAGCAACTCGCACCTTTGTGAATCCAAATCCAGGCTCTTGCATCATTTCTGTGGTGCAATGTGCCTTGCGACATTCGGCTGCACATTTTTGGTGTATCTGTGGTGCAAGGCACATTTGACAATTGCAGGTCGCATTTGATGCACCATGCATTTGTGAATCACATTTGGCACAAGCTACATCTTGCGCCATTTCCCAACGATGCTTGCTCCTTGCATCATTTCGGGCGTTTTGATAATCGGGCCCACTGTGTTTTCAGATTTTGATTAATCTTGACGTTTTATTTTGTCCCAGTTGCTTTGCAACAGTTTGATGGCTCATGGAAGTTTTCACACAAGACATTCTTGGGTAGAATGTTTTTGACGTTATGTTCAATGAAGAATCTGTCTCAACTGTGCATTTTAAATTAAGAGTCTGTGATAAAAAAAATCTCATAATATGAAATATCAGAGAGCTCAACCTACAATTTCTGCTGACTTCCAGAGGCCACATATTGATCCGAAGCCTTCGTTCATGAAGAATGCTCAGAATGAAGAAATAGATGAGAATATACATCCTGCAAGTTGAGAAGAAATGATGCTTCAGAACTTCAACTGTAACACAGGGGAACATTACACATATACGCTCATCACAGCCATTGAAAACACAAGTGTCTGGAATGGAAAGGCTTGCCTGGTGTTATGTGGGGGGAAGAGCTCCTCCCCCACAGCCTATTTAAGGCATCCAGCTGACTTACGCTCTGCTTAGAGCGAGTCACACTCACTGTTCTGTCGTCGCTGGTCTGTGGCTGCCTTGTCTTCCCCACCAGTCATGTCCTTTGTTTCTTTCCTGGTTTATTACCCCCCCCCCCGTTCATTCTTTTCTCTGTTTGTTTGTTATTTGGATCTCGCTTCTTCTCCTGCTGCCTGTTTGTTTCTACCTGCTCCCAATTCTGCTACATTTTCTCATCCCCCCCCGTTTGTTTCGTTCCTTGTTGTTGTTATTTAGTTTGGCTCCGTTCAGACTTGCTATTTGTCTCTACCTGCCTCCCCCTTCTTCTGTTTCGTCCTCGTCGTTGTCTCCCTTCAGGCAGCCCAGCTCCATGTCTAGTTCATCGCTGCTTCTTTATTAGCCTCTGGTTGACTGGGTTTTTTTTCCTTACCACTGCACCGACTACCTACTCCGGTGCTTTGCGCCTGCCTCTGCTGCATCGCTCCTCCGGATATTAGCTGTGGCCACACGCTGCCACCGCTGTGCTGGGCTTCATTACTTCAGCTACTGCTTCTAAGATGCAACGCTTTTTGCTCATTGGTCCGGTTATCCGGTATGTGCCTTTACTGATCTAACAACCTCTGGCTCACACCCAGTGCCATTTGTTCATTCCTGCTGCGGCTTTCGTTTGCTCTGCCTGGATCAGTCCTTTAATGCCTCCTATGCTGTAGTAAGGGCTGCCATGGCCTTGAATCTCATTGCATTCTGGGGATTTCTCCACATCCGTCTCTTGCTCCTACCTACTGTGCATTCAGCACCGCCTCTGGCTTCTCCAGCGACCGCCGGGCTGGGCTACTGCCTATTGCGCTGCTATACCGCAGCCAGTAGATTAACCCTTCAGTGTCACTTGCAGCGCCACATGCTAGAAGCCTCCTTTACTTGCATCTGTTTATTCCACCTTTCCTACCTTAACAGACATGCACAGCCTTGTTTTCTCTATTTAGCACTGCGCACTGACTTAGTGCAACTGGAGCAGCTTTGTGGATCACCGAATCGTTCCTGCAGCTTTCGTAACCTGCGCAGCTTGCCTCTCTTGCATAGTTATGGATAGTGGGCACCAGCTGCGGATAAGGATTGTGTTTTTCTCAACCTGATTACTTCTTTATGAATCCTGACATGCTTCTTGTATATTTTGCCCACCTTCAGTACACTTATGAAGCGCACGGTGCTTTGAGGGTGAGACTCCTGGTGCTATGCGCATCTATATCAGTTAAGGCATGCACTTGCTCTAATAACCTTCAGTCCATATTTCCTGCTTCGGCCACTCCACCTTAGGATCCTACTGCATGTACTCATCCAACAGACTTCGCCTCTCAGCTCCTTGGATGCTTCCTACCCTGCTGCTTCAACATGCTCGCTTCCATGGGGCTAGTTGCCACTCTACTACCTTCCCAGTTCACCTATGTGGGGTCTGGCTGCATGCTAGCCTTCGTGGGGCTTAGCTATTTACTATTCACTTCCCGACTGACCTTCATGTGGTCAACTGCACTCCTACTACTTCTTACCTCTCCTCGGCTAGCCTATGTGGTTCAGCCGCACTTCCTCACCTTGTTTGGACACCTCCATATGCTCCTTGGATGCTTCCTACCATGCTGCGTCATTGATCTGTTCTACCGACTCCAATTCTTGCCTGGATTCTAGCCCAATTCTCCATCAGTATGTCATCCTGGCTTGAGCATTTAATTCGGTGCCATATGGATTGACTATTATTCAGTTTTATCATCCTTTGTCTGAAAGTCATCACGACTCTCTCACCATTGTTTAGTTTAGTTTAGTTTATTGTTCTAGGAATTACTACCTTTGAGCCAGAGGCTCTTTTACAAAGGTTCCACATCAATTAAGTACAGTACAAAAAAGGTTACATAGATAACACAACAATTTGTGCTGTGTCAAGAGCGAGAAAACATATACAAATACATATCAAATCATTTGTGCAAAAGGACATGAGATATCAATAATCACATTATTATTACAAGAAAAAGGTCATGCCAGAATAGGAGAAACAAATAGGGGAAAAGTCCAGAACAGAGAGGGTAAGTGAAAGGTGTGAGGAGCAGACAATAGCAGGAGAAAAGGTTTCCCAAACATGTCTTTGTCAAATAACGGAACAGGGTGGGTAGTGAGAAAATAGGAGGTTTAATCAGGGCAGTCACAGGAGCTGAAGGTGGCAAGGTGAGAGAACAGCCTTGATTTGAAAATACCTAGAGAGGTGGGTGCAGTAATATGAGTGCTGAGGGCATTTAGCCAGCTGGGGGCATGATAGGCAAATGATCTTTGTCCCTGAGAAGTCCGGCATCGGGGGACTTGGAGAGGCTGGTGTTCTGATCTTCTGGTAAAACGGGTGCTAGCGCTCGGGCATGACAGGTCTTGGATACAAGGTGGAGTGAGGCCCAGAGTGGATTTTTTTGCCATCAGGCAGGTAAGGTACTTTATCCGGTTTGAGAGTTGCAACCAACCTGAGTCAGCATAGAATTCACATGTGTGAGTACGTCGATGTGCACCAGTGAGCAGCCGACAGGCCTTATTTAGGGATGTTGTAATACGACTAAGTGCTGTAGTAGTGGCAGATCCATATATAACTAAGCCATAGTCAATGACTGAGATGATAGAGGATTGGATGGCAATCCTCAGTGCAGAATGGGTAAGGAGCTGTCGGTTCTGATACAGAATCCCAATTCGCTGATTAATAGTTTTTGCTGTACTATCAATGTGAGTTGCAAAGGTTAGGCCTTGATCAAAGTTGATTCCAAGATATTTGAAAATTGGCACTTGTTCAAGGGTATTTCCCAGGTATGTATTAATGGTGAGTGGGACTTGCCGTTTCTTGTTTTGTGGGTTAGAGAAGAGCATGGGTTTAGTTTTTTTGTGGTTTAGAACCAGCTTATCTTCAAGGAACCACATCTCAACTTTGGAAAAAGCATGCTGAAGGTTGAGGCGTAAGAGGTTCGGATCTTTATGAGTGGCAAGAATCACGGCATCGTCGGCATAGAGGATGATTTGTTCAGGGCAGGATTTGGGGAGGGAGTTTAGGAAAAGGCTGAAAAGGAGGGGGCCCAGGATGGATCCCTGGGGAACTCCTGAGCGAACTGGTTTGAATCTGAGAGAACTCCAACTACTTTTACAGATTGAGAGTGCTGAGCAAGGTAATTTTACCCAGTCACCAGGACCCTGCCAGAGCCCTAGGGATAGTAGTTGTTTGATAAGTAGGCCATGGTGTACTGTATCAAATGCCTTGTTAAGTCAATGTAGACTGCTCCAGTTAGGTTTCCTTTGTCCATGGCATTGTGGATTGCTCCTGAGAATTCAAGTAGGGCAGTCGATGTGCTTTGCCCTTTCCTAAATCCATGCTGCTGAGCGCATAGGATGTTGTGCTTTTCCAGGTAGTCTGAAAGTTGGTCCGCCACCAAGCATTCAAGGGCCTTAGAGAGAGGTGGTAGTATTGATATCAAGCGATAGTTACCAGGCAGTGACTTATTACCACTTTTGTGCACCGGAGTGACAACTGCAGCCTTCCATTTCCTAGGGAATTGGCTGTAGCAGAGGGAGAGATTGAAAATTTTTGTGAGGGGGAGCAGTACTTCCTCCAGAGTGAGGGAAAGAAGTTTAAGGTCAATAGTGTCGCTGCTTGCTCGGGACTTAGAAATGGCCTTCTTTACATATTTATAGACTTCATGTGCCTTTACTAGTTTGAAATGGAAGGGTGGTTTGGTTGGAGAGGCAGTAGTAGAAGTAGAGATTGAGGGTCAGCATCAGTGAAGAAATCAGATGAGAGGACACCACTAAGGTCCGTGAAGGTATCATTTAGGGTGTTGCAATGATCTCTGGGTCTAATGTAGTGGTTCCATCCACATTCATTATTGTAGCAGAGGATTTGGACTGCTGACCCATGATATTTCTTATGTTATCCCAGAAGGATTTCCCTTCACCCCAGGAGTTGGAGAGGGCATTCTTGAAGTAGGAGCTCTTCATCAAACGGATCTGTTTAGTACAGTGGTTGCGAGGCTGTTTATATTTTTGGATGCTACCTACTGCACTCCTGGTGAGCTGGAGATACATCTGAACTATGTATCCATATTCCCTTCGATTTTAACTAAATCACCTGCTTCCTTCCCTTTCCAGACTAGACGTTTTACTGCTTCGTCCTCCCGCTCACGTCGTATACGCCAGTTCTAGTGCTTCATTGCTACAGCCTTCATTTACAAGCTTGCCAAGCAGAACATACTCTGACAGTCCTTCTTCTGGATATGTAGTCTGAGCCTTCAATTTCTGGTTCTCCTCTGGGAAGTCATCCTCGCCTGCTAGAGTGCTTCACCGAAGTTTCCTGCACCTTACCTCACTTGCTTCTATGACCTGCCTTCTCCATCGGGCTGGGAGATTTTGCCTATTAATAATCTGCTTCTCCGACCTGCCTTTGTCCATCGGGCTGGGAGGTTCACCTCCTAAATCTTCTGCTTCTACAACCTACCTTCGCCCTTCAGGCTTGGGGGTTTCCTTATTTGCTCTGCTTCTGCCTCGCTCAGCTTGGGGCCTGAAGATTCACTCATTCTACTATATGCCTACCTGCTACCATATCACCAGCCGGCGGCTCTTTCCTGGATTGCATTTGGGCATTTCTTTATCATCTATTCTTGGATGTTTGCCCTGCTGCCTCAGCCAGGAACTTGCTACTGCTTCACTTTCCAGGACACGTAGTTGGCGCTCCTTGCAGTTTTTCATTATCATGCTTATGCTTTACCGCATTCTGATCCTGTGACACCGCCACTTCATTTGATTCAGCCACTTCAGTTTTCTTCATCTGGGACTCTTCAGGTTTCGTCTGGTTTCCTGCCTCGAACTTTGCATACCTTCAATTTTAGAAGTTGTTCCTCTCGTCCAGTTGCCATCTCTGCCTCAGTCTCTTCCATGCGATCCCTGTCTTCTTTGATTTGGATACATCGATTCTCAGCAGGATTACGTTCTAAGTTTTCCTTTCGACTCCAATACTACTGTGCTCAAGGATGATTCCAGACACGTCTCATGGAGGCGCTATGCCGCACCTAATTTATTAGCTGCCCTTCGTGGGTATGGCTGCATTCCTGTTACCTATGGCTGTTTGCCTCTTGTACCTCTCCAGATGATGGATTGCTGCGCATCTCGTCGACTGACTTTCTTCCCCACTCAATTCTGCCAGCGGACATTCCTGGGTCTGGCTGCACTTCACATGCTGCAGTTGGCTGCATCTCTCCTACCTCACCAGCTATCAGTTCAGCTACACTTCTTCAGGGGCTGATTGTCACATCCTGTTCCTTCTCATCTGCCTTTGTGGGTTCAATCCCTGCTCCTACTACCTCTCACTTCAGATTAGCAGTCCAACTGCTTGCTTACTTTTTGAGCTCACCATATTCTACTACTTGGATGCTTCATACCTAGCACCAGTCTTTGATTATCCTCTACAGCTTGCCAGTATTCCAGCTTAGCTCTACAGCCGTTGCCTTCATATCAATTCCTAAGACTATACTTCACTTATCAGAACTGGATTCATCAGTCAGTAGCCTGGCTACAAGCCTTCTCTCATTACACATACTATACAAGCCCTCTATTGGAAATCAGGAAGTCATACTACTTCTATTCATCATGCCTCGTTGACGTCAAGTTTGGATGCAACTATCTATGTCTGGTCTCCTGTATTGAATTCGTCAGTCATCAACTTCATCTTCACCATCAAATATTTCCTGGATGATGCACTCTATCAACTGAAGTCCGGAAGAAGGTTCTTCATATCCACCCTTCATCATTCCGAATTGTACATTGATTTTCAGACTCAGAGTTTTAGGAGGAAATTACTTCAATGGACATTTACAATTCAGTTCTTTCTTAAGCTCCATTTACTTGGATCAAATTCTACAAATTAGAATTCAGATTTAGCTGATTAATTTAGTTTAATTAGGATCTCTCTCCTTTAGTATGCCCAGAAGGATGGGCAGGTCAGTAGCCATGGGTCCACAGAGGTTCCCCCCAAGGGGATTTTTCCTCTCCTGAGCGCTACTGGTCACACTCTCCGGAGCTGGAGGAGGTGATCATCTATTCCTTTCATTAACTTGTTATGCATGATTCTTCAGCATTCAGTTACAGAACAATCATTGATATTTATTCTTTTTTGGGGATTTCATACTTCTAAACCAAGCTTCCTTCCTACAGGTGGGATACAGAGAAAGGCTAAAACCATCAAATATTATCAAACGACTTATTTCAAGCATCCAAGTACCTAAGCACAAACGTTCTATACTACTGCCTAATGAACATTGTCCTCTTAATGCTGGCCTCTGTATCCAACAACCATATTCATCATTTAACTATGTTACATAAGCACTGAGCTATGAACCACACATAATGGAAAGGCTTGCCTGGTGTTATGTGGAGGGAAGAGCTCCTCCCCCACAGCCTATTTAAGGCATTCAGCTGACTTCCACTCTGCTTAGAGTGAGTCGTGCTCACCCACCATCCTCCCTGACACCTCGTCCTTCTGCAGCACTCTTATCCCACCGTGGGGCTTTCATACTTCTAAACCAAGCTTCCTTCCTACAGGTGGGATACAGAGAAAGGCCAAAACCATCAAATATTATCAAATGACTCACTTCAAGCATCCAAGTACCTAAACACAAACATTCTATACTACTGCCTAATGAACATTGTCCTCTTAATGCTGGCCTCTGTATCCAACAACCATATTCATCATTTAACTAAGTTACATAAGCACTGAGCTATGAACCACACATAATGGAGTTTCAAATAGTCAACACGGACCAGCCTTATCAAGGCTACAGAAGGAATGGAGGACAAAACAGGCCGAAGTTACCTAGCTGACACTCCCCCACAAATGGGGGCAGGGGTTAAGGAGAGGGTAAGCAGCAAGGAGGGGAGAAACTGGTGGAGGGTGATGTACGCAAACACCAGGAGCCTGATCAACAAACTAACAGACTTAAAGGCCACAATGACGGGGAGGAACTGAACCTGGTGGCCATTACGGAGACCTGGGGTACCAAAAACCAGAACTTGGTAATGACCATCCCAGGTTTTAATCTATTTAGGAGGGATAGGTCAGGTAGGAAGTGGGGTGGGTTAGCCCTATATGTGAGGGACAATATACAGGCTTCAATGGTGCAGGAGGAGCAAAGGGAAGTGGAAGTACTGTGGGTCAACCTGGAGAACCGAACAGAGACCATTATATGTACAGGTGTGATTTATAGGTTGCCAGCACAAGGTGAAGAAGTAAATAGAGAGTTAATGCAAACAGTACAAAGGATGGCCCGAAGGCAGGAATTGTTACTGGTGGGGGACTTCAGTCTCTCTGATGTGGACTGGAGTGTCCCAGCATTGGTGACAACAAGGAGCAGGCACATACTGAAATCCTTGCAAGGAGCATTGCTACAATTGGTATGGGAACCAACTTGAGGGGGAGAGACACTGGACCTTGTTCTAGACAATGGAGACAGTGTCACCGATATCACGGTTGGGGACAATCTAGGGTCCAGGGACCATCACATGGTGAGATTCAAAATAAGGGCTGGAGAGGAGCTGAGTCACACAACAATGAGGGTCATGGACTTCAGACATGCAGATTTCAATAAAATGAAGGAAATCCTTAAAGATGCCCTGGCAGGAAAATGGTTCTGTGTGATATGGGCGAATACAAAATAGCCCCAATAAAAACAGCCGAAGCTCACAACGTAGAGGAAAACAGCAATAAACACTACAGTGTGCTCCAGAAACAGTGATGGGTGCTGACTTTCTCTGAGGGGGGATGATGCAAACTGACTTTTTATGCAGGAGATTATGCCCCCCGCACCCCCTGGAAATTAATATAACAAACTCCAGGGGGGGCACATTTCAGGGAGGAGGAGAAACTTGGGTGGGGGGACACATGACATATTTCTTCTCCAAAGGTGATGCAACTCAGAGAGGGGGACAAAGTCAGGAGGGGGGTACAGAACAGAACTGGGGGGCCCGAACCACAGCTCAACATTAAAAAAAAAATAGGAATAGACAACTTAAAAAAAATAACACTACCACACGCATTGACTCTAGGTCTGCTGCAACTGGACAGCAGACACACAGCTAGTACCTCTAACCATTACACAACAGAGCACCACAGGTTTCTGCCATGAAATAGCAAAGTACAATTTCAGCCAGCTTACTGTACAACACCTCAGAACTTCAATAAATTCACCAGGCACTCTTAAACCCATGTCGCCAAAAACACAGTTGCTCTTTTGACTGCGCTATAATTACCTCACTCATATTTCTTTGCTCTTATCATGGGATATCCAGGAATGGAGGAGATGAGTAGCTGAAGAGCAGTGGACTGCAATAAGGAAGGGAATTGAGAAAGCTACAGATCTATGTATAAGACAGGTCAGCAAGGGTAAGAAAAGAATGAGGCCGCTTTGGTTCTCCATAGAGATAGTGAAAGCAGTAAGGGACAAAAAACTTGCCTTCAGGAGGTACAAGAGTACACAGAATGTAGAGGATAAAATGAAATATAAGGAGTTACAGAGGGTGGCAGGTCAGATAGTTAGAAAGGCAAAGGCGGATACTGAGGAACGGATAGCCAAGTCGGTAAAGAAGGTGGATTAAACTACTGCAGATATATCAGTGAAAAAAGGAAGACCAAGTCAGGGGTAGTGAGACTGGTAGGGGAAGGGGTGGGGTTTCCACTAAGGGGATCACCAGAAGGCAGACTTTCTGAACAATTACTTCTGTTCAGTTTTTATAGAGGAGGGGAAGAGAATGGTCCGGTGTTACATAACAAGGCCACACAGGGTCGGGAAGTGGACACTAGTCCATTCACAGAGGAAAGTGTCCTTAAGGAACTGTCCAGGTTAAGAGTGGACTAGACAATGGGTCTGGCTGCAGTTCACCCTTGATACTAAGGGAACTCAGTGAGGTGCTGAGTGCACCATTGGCATCACTGTTCAGCCTGTCATTAGACACGGGAGAGGTTCCAGGGGACTGGGTGAGGGTGGATGTGATACCTCTCCACAAATGGGGTAGCAGAAAAGAGCCAGATAATTGCCGACTGCTCAGCCTGACCTTGGTGGCAGGCAGGTAAGGTTAAGGAGACATATGAACATACGAAAATTGCCAGCAGAAATGAGGCCTCTAGGTCTACCTAGTCTGCTTGAGTATGCAGCTAACACCCTACTTTGTAACTCCCCCCACCTTCGCAAATACCCCCCTCACCCTGTCCCATCTCCTCTTGAAACTACCCACCATCCTACAGGATATCATCTACTCTGGCAAAGCATTCCAAACTGCTGCTACTCTCTCTGTGAAAAAGTGCCTCCTCATTTCCCTCTTATACCTTCCTCCTTCCAATCTAAGTCTATGCCCTCTTGTGTCCCTCTCCTTCCTGAGCTTGAATATCTCTTCAGTACCAGACTTGTTTATTCCCTTTAAGTACTTAAAGGTCTCAATCATATCCCTCTGATTCCTTCTGTCCTCCAGGGAATACATGTTCAAGTCCCTTAATCTCTCCTCGTAGGGCATATCCTGTAATCCCTGAATCAACTTTGTCACATTTCGTTGTACCCCCTCCAACAATCTCACATCACTCTTCAGATAAAGGTACCAGAATTGCACACAGTTTTCCAGGTGCAGTCTGACTAATGACTTGTAGAGTGGCGGAATGACATCCCTGCTTCTGGAGGGTCATAATATCAGATGGCCTAAAAGTGGTGAAACAATGTGATAAGGCAGTGGGCAGGGCAAATCATATGCTGGACTGTATAGGGAGTGGTATAACTAGTAGGCGGAGGGAGGTGATAACGCCCCTATATAAATTACTGGTGAGACCCCACCTTGAGTACAGGGTACGGCTCTGGAGGCGTCATCTCCATAAGGATATAGACAAGGTGGAGAGGGTACAAAAGAGGGCGACCAAAATGGTGCAAGACCTGCAACAGAAGCCCTATGAGGAAAGGCTAAGTGATCTAGATCTGTACTCCCTGGAGGTCAGGAGGGAGAGGGGAGACATAAATGAGACATTCAAATACCTAAAAGGAATAAACAAGGTAGAGGAAGGGAGCATCTTTCAGAGAAAAATATATCAGAAGACTAGAAGTCACAGTATGAAGTTGGGGGGGGTCAGAGGGAACAGGAGAAAGTACTTCTTTATGGAAAAGGTGGTAGACTCCTGGAATTGCATCCCAGTCTAAGTGGTGGGGGTTAAAGCGGTTACTGGATTTAAGAAAGCATAGGACAGATACATGGGTATCGTGAAAACTGGTAGGGAAGGAAACTCAGAGTCCAAACAGGGTCTGGAGACACCATGGACAGGGGAAGGGGCAGGAGGACAGAGGCTGGAGACCATGTAGGGTCTGTAGTGGTAAATTAGGCAGGAAAAAATGGGCAGACTGGATGTCCTTTTCTGCTGTCAACCTCTATGAATCTATAAGTTGTAATTTTTTCAATGCTCACTCCTAAGTTTGACAAACAAATAGTGTAATTGCCGTATTGGTCCTTGTAAGAACAGATCCAGAATCAAATGATTTGATACTTTTTATTGGACCAACATAGACGTTACACAAAAAAGAACAAAGTGCTCTAGGTTTTGGAACAAACAGGTCCTTCTTCGGAGGCTTCTGAAGAAGGACCTGGCTGGTCTGCAAGCTAGAGCGTGTTGTTCTTTTTTGTATAACACCTATGTTGGTCCAATAAAAGGTATCAAATCATTTGCTTCCACTCATAAGTTTGGTACTTGTCAGCATTTTTACAGCAAATTTTCAACATAGCCAATTTTTCACACCACCTCATGAATATGAGGGGTGTCATTTTTAACATCCAACCCAAAATGTGTTTTTGCACTAGTGGCATGTAATGATTTTTCTCCAGTATTTTATAAATTACACCTGTCATGCTCAGAAGGGGTGGTGCTGTGTTGAAAATTTAGGGTCAAAATATGCCCCTCCCCCCAAAAAAATACATTTATGAATTGACATTTTTTGTATGGATGGCCACTGTCCCAGTAGGAACCACGCTGCCTTCCTGTACCAGAGACCTGAGTTCAGGTGCGAGCGCAGTGAACTGGCTGAATGGGTCATGGCTAGAGAGGGGGCGATGTAGCTTGTGGCACCAGCTCAAGCCTGGGGAAGGACAGAGCAATGTTCTGGTGCATAGACAACACCTTGTGGCAGGTTGGGGAGTTTTCCCTCACAAGAAGTTGACATCCATCTTAAGGCCTGATACACCCATGCACTGCATCAGAATATCCCTCATCAGGTTAAAGTACTAGCAGCCATTTTGACTCTGGCCAGAGTTTCGTTGAAACAGCTACTGCTTGCTGCTGTAAAGGTTGGATATGACAACCATAAGCTGTAAGAAAATTTTTCCTGCATTCAAAATACTGAGAGCTCAAGGCCAGAATGCCAGAAGTACAACTTGAAATGTTTGCTCACCATAACACACATACGGTAGCTCTTTGGGTGAGGTTGTCAGCCTATTCAAAGCACTTTCAGCAGATGTTCATGGAAGTTTCAATGAGCAGGAAAAGCTTCTGAACCTTTTGTTGGTAACAGCAGTAAGCACTTGTGAAGTTGAACACCGTTTCAGGGCATTTTGAGACCTACAACATGGTTGCACTTGACAGTGCCTCAGTCTTGCCTTAACATTGTTGCTGTGTGCCATGTTTGCCAAAACAGACATGATGGATTATTACTGGATGCCAGTGCTCATAATTTTAAAAGGCACTGTGCTATATTTGGACTTTAGTAACAAAAAGCTTGCTATGGGCTGATGCAAAAATACATAAATTTATTCAATTAAGTCATGCTCTTTCATGTAAATACCATTTATTAGACATAATAGTTAGAAAATAAACATAGAAAATATATGAAATAAAGACTGAATTATGTTTAAATATTGTCTCCTAAATTCTCCTTGTAGCCAGTAGCTCTTCAAAGGGTGTTAGTTGAAATAAAGGTGTTTTCTATAAGTAATTTATTTGTTGGTGCCAAGCACTCATGAAATGTTGGTTAAGAATGAGTTTGCTCCATCAGTCTTTACACCAAAATTATTCATCTGATTAGTTTCTCTTTCTGACAAAGCTTGAATCCACCCCTGAAAATCCATCTGCAAGCAGCACTCCACCTGAACAAACTCTCCCTATACAACCTGTTCTGACATTTCAAATGAAACAGTTTATCAAGTGGAAGAAAAATAAGAATGAACACGACAAACTGAGCACGTACTGTGTTTCACTTACATTCACTTTTTTTCTCTACTAGTGGTTATATTAAATAAACAAACCACAAAAAACATTTTACAATGGGATTAGCACACTTCCAGGCTATGCACAGCAGAGGAATGATGCATGATCCAGGGAGTAAATGCACAATTCAGTGTTCAAAGGAACTCGGCTAATGCCTTATGCTTTTTTAGCACCAAGAGTGTGCATTTGATCCCTGGATAATACATTATCCCCCTACTGTGTACAGTCTCTAAGTGTATTAACCCTTTAATAACTAAAGTCAACTCTGCTGTCCCCCCCCGATGTCTTTGTAGGTTTCTATCATTCCCCTCTTTTCGTCTTCCTCTCTAATAAGTACATGTTAAGGTTTGCCAGTCTCTCCTTGTAGTTTGGACTCTGTTGCCCTTGGATAATGTTAGTTGCCTACCACTGTATTCTTTCAATTTTCTCTTTATCTTTTTTTTTTTAGATGAGGGTTCCAAAACTGTACACAGAGATTCAAATGTGGCCTGACCAGTGACCTGCATAGTGCCTCACAACCCCCCCTTCCCCAAGGCTTCTATTAAGTAAGCAATAATACCTGACAGGATAGGCAGTATTGGGCAATACTGGACCATCCAGGAGCATAATGAGGCATGACACTGCAGGCGGAGGGCCTTATTGCCCCTGGAAGGTCCAGTATTGCCCATACTGCCCACTCTGTTGGATATTATTGCACTTAGAAAATGAGCATGTGTGTAAAATTTAATTAAGTAATAAAATAATAGAGAAAATTACTTTCAAAATAATACAAAGTCTAGAAAAACACTTTTTTGGGGGGTAAAATAGTCCCTCCCTTTGTGTGCTCTTCCATCTCCTGTTGCCCCTCCCTCACACAGAGGTCACAGAGGCATTCTCTTCTACTAACCTCTCCCCCATCACCTGCAGAAGAAGCAATGGAGTGTCTCGTAAACTCTCCTCCCAGCTGTCTCTTACCATCAGTAATTGCTCTACCTGTACCAGAAATCAGAATCACAAGTTGAAACTATGGGGCAATAAAACTGCTTTGTTACAAAATACAGTAGCGCACATCAGCATACCTTTTCACACTCTATCCCCCCATTACACATCTTTCACCTTTCCCTTTTTCCTCCTTCCTTCATCAGAAGGTGTGTTGTTTTTTTTTTTCTTTTTTTTTTAGTTCGGCACTGCAAGTTTCACCTAATCCAATCTCTGTTGAAACCAGAAGAAAAACTGCATTAGTGTAACTCATGGTGAAAAGCAGTTTTTTTAAACTTGCCCCCACACTACTGTTGCTTAAATTTTTTCACTTATCTGTGGTTGCTTCCACCAATTTTTTTCTCTTCATAGTAAACCTGGGAGCTCAGTCCCTTCAAATGCCTTTAGGAACAGTCTTTATCCTGCATCACTGACCCCTCTACCCACCATGCATGGCCCTCACAAGTGAAGTGGGGCAGGGGGGTTGTGCTCTCTGAGGAGAATGCCAACTGCTACCTGACTTTGGAGTGTGGTTCATTGCTGTACCAAGAGTGGTATCATGAGAGCGGGGGAACGGGAAATAGGTTTGTTTTTTTTTTCATCTTTTTATGCCCCCATTTTTCCACAGTTTTCTCCCCACCCCTCCTTGGACAGGCATATGCACACTGCATTCCAGAGCACCCACCCACTACTTGCTGCCCCTCCCACCTACGCTGTCATTAGACCTCCTCCTGTTGGCAGTGGAACTACGGGGGTGTTGATGACCTCCGCAGGAGAGGAGAGTTGCCATTAGGCTGCTCCACCCTGCTCCTCCCTCCTCCTCCATGCTTGCTCCCTGAAGACCTGAGGTTGTTGCTGAACCTGGGTCACCAGTGTGACGCGAGGTAAGGCATAGCGCATCAGCAGTCTGCGCCACTGGACCAGAGTTCGTATTTTTTAATTTTGTTTGAAAGATGCTTGTCTCTGCTAGGTTTGAATAATGGTTAACAATGGAAGAGAGTGCACTGTGAGTACAGAGGGAGCAGGATATCAGACACGATGGCAATCAGCTGGCAGACTGCTACACTGTAGTACTTGGGTGCAGCTTGTGTTCAGGTACAGCTTTTTAATGGACAAAGGTTTTTATTTAAGGCCCTGTTCACACTAAGGTATTTAAAATGGTTTAAAGGGTACCTAAACAAGCAGTTTTTTAAAACTACAAACTCCAAAATCTGGCTTCATATCAACGTAAAGTAAAGGCTGCTGTTTACATTTATGCTAAAACTGCATTTATGCAAATAACATAAATGTAGTTTCATAGCTTTAGAAAAATGTAAACATCAGCTTTTCACTTTCAAAATACAGCCTTGGTTTCTCCCTAAGATGTCTATCAAGTGTGTTAAGTGATGAGTCATGATGACATCATTGGAGTTAGAGACAGAGATCCACTTATATTTCTATAGTGCAAACTATTTCTTCTTTCTCTCTTTGTTTTGAATTGTTGTACCTGAATGATCAACACCATGTATTAACTTGTAGATTATTTTGATCAGTACCTATGTTAAGCTATCATTTTGTTCCTTTTGTTTACTTTAACTTGCAGAAAATGTTTTGCAATCCAGCTGACTTTTTCTTTGGCAAAATGCATTACAGTACAACACTTTAAATACCTGATGATCTAGTGGTTATATGATGCACTGAATTTAGTTTTTTTGTTAACCAGGAGAGACACACTAAGCTGAAAGCTTGTTTACAGATGTGGCCTGGGAGCACAAGGAAGTTTAGTGACTTGCTTAGGGTCACACAGCAAAGTACCGGTCTTGTTCAGTTCCAAAGCTCATGCTCTCTTGTTAATACACAAATACGACTTTCTTCTTCCATGTGAACTCCCTGCACCTAGCCTGCCTTCTGTTGAACACCCCACCATCCATATCCTGTCCTTAGTACTGCCTGGGGCCACATATGAGCTTGAGGTCTCATGAAGAGAATTATCACACCTCAGATTGTAATCTTGTACCTCAGAGAGTTGTGCACACCTATACTGATATGCATCATCAGCTGGCACTGTTAAAAATGCCTCCAAGATCACTCTCCAGTCCACATTCTCAATGTTTGACTTCTGCACCCAGAGTAAACATTGAGTGGATCACCACCTTTCTGCACAGTGAAGGTAGTATGTACAGTTCCCTGTTGTGTTTTTTCCCACCTCATTAACCAACAACTAGGTCTTCCTGGAGGGTCAAGCAATAAGCATCATGACCCACCAGAAAAACTGCTGTTCATGCCTTCATTGGTGCTACACTTACAATGGATAACAATACTGTTAGTAGGAGAGGCATACTAATACATTGAGCGAATCCACCTGACTTCCAGTGTCAGTCTACTCCTTTACCTGTGATATGCAGAACCCAGCAGGACAGTTCCCAGCAATTCTTCTCAAGTACTTTTCTGTGCTCTGCTCCACAATACGAGTTGGCTGGCTACCACCCTTCCAAATCTTGAATGAGCTATACACAACTCCCTCAATACTGTCCTAACCAACTTCAACACCCCCGCCCCACCCGAGGGTAATCTCCCTACACTAAATTCAAATAACAGTTTAGATGCAGTATTTGTCATCACTAGATACTGTCATCCACAGTCAGGTAGTGATCACAATGCTGGCAGCCCCACATATCAGATATCACAGTGATCTGCTCAGCATCCTCCTTCATGTCTTCAACTAACCTAAATATAGCAGTACCCTGCTGGAATGGCCTCTTCAGTCCCTCTGGCATTCATTCTTCTCACCTGCTCCCCACACCAGAAACTGGTGAGTTCACTACCCTTCTGCATCATGAATGTGTTTAGTACAGTCTCCCATGTTATATTTTCATATTAATAATAAACATGATCTTCTGGTAAGCCAGGTTGATAGCAGCATGGCATAAGTGGAAAAATAGGCTTTCCTATCCATATAAGATCTAAGACACCTATGATTAGGCACTATAATATGACGTGCATAATGACATGTACACCCATCATTCAATAGTGCCTAATCAAAGGTAGCCTAGCTCTTTTAAGGATTAGAAAGCCCATCATTCCCCTTGTTCCCTGCTGCTATGGGCCTGACATACTGGAAAGTTATGTTTATATTTGATATGTCAAAATGAAACAGGGACTGTACTGCTTGCATTTATGATGCAGAAGGGTGATGAGCTCACCAGTTTTTGGTGTGAGGAGGAATAGTGAAGAATGAATACCAGAGGGGGACTGAGAAGGCCACTCTTGCAAGGTACTGCTATATTCAGAGAAGGGAGAAGACAGAAGGAGAGAAAAATGAGCAGATTACTATGAGAAATAAGATGTGGGGCTGCCAGCACCTTGATCACTACCTGACCCCATTGTCCTGTCCAACATTCCCCTTCCCAAAAAAACAGTTCATGCAATTGTCCAATGCTGTATATGAAATGGTTGCCACTACATGTTCAGTCACTTTACTACCAGTCTAGTATTGCTTGTAAAGCACTTTGGGATAAAATGTGTATGAAAACCACTATATAAATGCCGATTCTTCTTATTATGATTATTTTTATTATTTCCCATAGAAAAAGAATACAAGACAAGCATATATTTGAGTTTTGAGAAAGTATGAACTCTAACATTGGACTTCACAAGAACTTTGCTACAAAACAGTGGAGGCTTTAGCGGGTGGTGAAGGGTGTGGCTGCAACCCCCCCCCACATAGTAACATACCTGCTTGCTACTGCATTTCACTTTGTTGAAGAAGTCTGATTTATTGATTGTACAAATGTTTACATTCAAACTATGGATTACATTCGTAGGTTCTGTCAAAAACATACTAGAAAAAAATAATAGCAGAAAATATAAAGATTTAATAAAAATGTTAAAAAGTGCATATTAAGCATGCACACCACCCCAGCTTCCCCATTGTAGCATCCTGTATCCACCATAACCACTAGACCATCAGGTTATTCAAAATCTGTACTGCACTGTGGTTTGCCACAGAGAAAGTCATTTGGATTAAAACACATTTTCAGCATGTTAAAGTAAACAAAATGAATAGAACCATAGCCTATCATGCACATTATACAAAATAATGCACATGGTTTTGATCATTTGGGTGAAACAATTCTATACAAAGGGAAAAAAGAAGTAGTTAGCACTATAGAGAGCCATATATCTCTTTGACGTTGGCTCAAATGATGTCATCACATAACACATTTGGCGGCCATTTTAGGAAGCAGGTAAGACAGTTTCTTTTTTAATTGGAAGGCTGATTTTTCAATTTTCAAATGCTCTGGAACAATATTTAGGTAAGTCATGTAAATGTAGTTTTAGCATTAATGAATGAAGTAGCCTTTCCTTTAGTCACTTACAGAGTCAGATTTTTGAATAGTTTGTTGTCAAAATGTTGTTTACGTATCTTTCATGGATCTTAAATCATTTTAAAGCACTCTAACACGTTTTGCAACCACACCTAACACAACTTGTAGTTCACATTAAAAAAATGTGTTTAAACCCTGATAAGACCAAGGTTTAAACATGATTTTTAAAACATTTCAGGATTTAATTCAGACTAGCCACTACTGCGGATGCTTGCAGATGTCTCAACATGGTTCAACGGTAGTGCATGTTAGGATTCATGGCTATTGCACAGTGCTTGATGCTAAGCAATTTCCTAACATACTTCTCAAACTCTGCAGCAAACCCAGAATTTGGCTCGAAGTGCAGGCGCTTTGGTCCGTTATTAAAAACAGACTTGAACACGCGGTGTCTAGTGCGGATGCTATAGCCCAGTAAGACTTAGTCCGATTTTAATAATGTTTTGTGTTATCATGCTGTAGTGTGAACAGGGCCTAAAACTGCATAGACTGGCTGGGTAGAGAAAGGTGGTGAGTCGCCTACAGTGTTTAAATGTGGCATGGTAGTGAATTAAAAAAGGAGCATTGTGCTAAGGGACTGTATGTCTCGCTAATTGAGAAAAGAAAATTGGTGGCATGTTTAAAATGAAAATGCTACGGGCTCAGTGATATTACTACCACAATCAGGCAGCCAGAGACTGGGACTCAGTATTTCCCAGTCTCTGTTGCCTGATATCGGACCGGCTACTTTGGGAAATTAGCTAGTCAGAAAGTAGGATTCTTTCTTACCCATTTTCTAATTCTCTTGTAACACATGCTTTGTCTTGGGTTAATCCTTACTTTCCTTGCTGCCTGTGAATCTGCATCTGATATATCTCAGTAACCTGTTAGCTTTCCCATGCACTTTCTTCATGCTGTCTGGAAAATGTTTTATGACTTTTCTTGTTTTAAAGTAGTTTTCGCAATAGCAGTATATTCCCAAGAAGCATCCTTTTATGCAAAAATGTAATTTTCTGAGTTTATGTTACTGATTTATTAAACCAAGTCATATCACATTCTGTACCATACTGTAACAAACCACTCTGGTGAATACTTGTCTTTATATCTTTTATAAATTCAAGTACTGCTAACAGTGATGCTGAAAATAAAAAAAAAAAACATGCAGGATGTTATGAGAATATTTTTTATTTTCTTTTCTACCTTCATTTAACTTTTTTCAAAATACCAAAAGTGCCTATTCAGTGTTAACATCTGCATCCAGTGATATAAAGTGCTGTAAAACTAGTTTTTACTATACATCATTTTGAAAAAAAGCATCTTACACAAACATATATGGTCATTTTCTTGCTTTCATTAAAGGCACAACTTTAAAGTCATTAGACATAATTTTATTCACAAAATTTAGGTTCAAATCACTGATATGGACTTCTAAACTTCAAACTGTCTGCTTAAATCATGATACAGTACGGACTTGGTTTAAGTCCAGCAGCTCTGCACTGCATTTGTAACTCATTACCAGTTGAATGAGACAACCTTTTTTAAACCATCTTCTTAGAATGTTCAGTTTCAAATATGAATGTATCATTGATGCAGTACCTGTTACAAAAATGCCGTAGAAAATAGAATGTACAATTTTCTGGAAACTAATTTTAAAGTCACTGAAGTTTCTGAGATCACTTCATTTGCCACTCAAATCACAGATCATAGCCAGCCAAATGCAAAATTATTTAAATGCAATCTGTATTGTAGTCAAAATCATGCTACTCAGGTTGGATTCTTGGAAAAATCCTGTTACTCAGGTCAGATTCTTAGAAACACTTGGGAGTGCTGCAGCTTAAGATCACTGGCCCCCTATGCACTATTGGGGTGGAGGTATGCAGAATCAGCCCATACCCCACCAGCATAGCTGCGCACCCCCCAGGCAGGTGTGCACCAGCTGGTATTCACTACCAGCCACCACCTGTCCACAGCACCACCACCCCTGGCATGCAGAACTCTGCAGAGCTGCAGGGGGTGGAGTCTCGAACCTGGTCACCAGGTCCCAGAGTGGCTCCCTTATGTGGTGTGGTGCATGTTGGCAATGTGCCCCGCAGATGTGTGAGGGCCAGTGGCTATGCAGGTGAGTGGAGGGCAATGCCACCGCCCCCCCTGCAATGCGGCACCGGAGCATTGTGCCAGTACAGGGTGGGGTTAGAGTCTGTTGGTGATGCTGGGGGGGAATGGACCCCACCATATGCCCAGTGGAGCCTGGGCTGGTGCTTATGGGGGGCCACATCCCTGGCCTAGTGCACCAGTGTGAGGTGTGTGTTGGTTGGGGAAGCACCAGGTAGGGCTGCCCAATGGTGTGTGCGGGGGCGGGTGGCAGTGGGTGGCCATGGGTGATATGGCTGCAGTGGTCCTAGTGGGTGGGTGAGCTATCTGCCCTGTCCATGCACGTCCATGCTGTGTTCATGGGGCACATCGTGGGCTTATGGCAGAGTTCTTCCTGGCATACCCTGTGCCCCACTCTGCACCCCCACAGCCAGCACTGTGTGCCTTAGTGCATGGCACATAGTGCTGGCATGCCCCCACCACCACCAGACAGTGTGTGGCCAGGGGATCAGATGCATTATGGCTGCATGCCCCCCTCCTTGGTGCATCCCATGTGAGAGGGTGCAATTGGTGCAGAGTGGCTACGCACCGCAGATACATGGTGCATAGTCACTCCACTGCTTTGTGCATAGGGGCCACTATGTGCAAACACTGTTTTGTTCCACAGGGAGAAGGAATCCCTTCTTTGAGTACAGAGCAATGCAAATTGTTGACCCAAAGGTAAGTTGGGGACATCAGTTAGCCCCTGGTAACATCTTGGTGACTGCTCACAAATGTGGTGCAACAAAGCATTGTGACATGCTTCTGGCATACGTTGCAACACTACTGTACACTGTAGCTCCACGTTTGTGGTACTGATTTCACTCCCATCCCTGTTCCAAACATTTCAGCAGATCACAAAAGCTCAGCTAACAGTTCAGGACAAAAACTGACCAAACTAATTTAAAAGATCAATATTGAATTACTGTAATTTTTTAAATATTGTACAGCAAAACAGTGGTGCTACCCCTAAAAGCCTGTTAGGGAGAGCACTGTTATTTTGTTGTAGTGCCACTGTTTTGGTCTCGATGTAAGTATTCCTAGTACAGCTCCGACCATGATTCACTTCAGCAGCCTTTCTGTTTCCAGTAGCTGTTCCAAACATTTCCCAATGTTTTATGGCACTCACCACCACCCTGCTTTGTTACAAACATTCCCTTTTTGTTTACTGGCACCTCATCACCTGAATCTAATTGAAGAATGAACCCAGTTCCATGAATACCATCCAGGATCTTTACCAACTATACAGTAAGGTCAACTAGCCAGCCTGAATGTCCAGTGATCACCTATATTGTTGAATTGCAAATGCTTCAGCTAATGACATGGACTTGAAACCACTAGGCACAATAAAAACACAAAACAAAGATCTTAAATCACAGAAACATAGAAAAAAGTCTGTCAGTCTGTATTTGCAATACACAATTATAGGAAGCTGTGCAGAATGTACTAGCCCACAAAGCCTGTTTCATGTCAGGGCTGTGCCTAATAAAGGCTTTTCCTATCAAAATAACAAGTATTTTAATATTCAAAAAAGCTTTTATTTGGGTCCTTTTACAGTACCAAATTATAACAGACACAAATCACAGTACGTGCACACTGAAGCTAGTTCAGCTTTTTTAAAATGTTTTTGCCATTCCATTTTTCAAGATTTTTCTTTTTCTTGTTATGAGATTTTTTTCCCCTGAGAACCAGCACCCTTTTAGTCTCAGTCCACCCCGGTCAACACCTGCCTCCCCTAGGACATACTGGCAGTATGATCCCCCATGTATTTCCCCCTGTGGCTGTGCTGGGATATGGAGGGCCCTCCTGCCCAATGTCACAATCTGGATCTACCATGCCTGGGTGGCAGTATGGGCCAGGAAGTGAGCCAAGTATAACTTGCAGGCTCCATTTTCTGCTTTCTCTCCCGGCTGAGCAGTATGCACTGAGGCAGTTGTGCATGCATGTGGAGGCATGCAAGCTCCTCGTACCTGCTGCCCCAGCTGTGTCCCACCCACTGCACTGCCTCCACACATCCTCATGGTGGCAGCCTAGGATTGATGTGGCAAGATTTCAGCTACCCGGAAGAGGAGAGCAGTCCCTCATTGGCTCAGTCCTCTTCTTGGCCATCCCTTGTGTGACCTGAGATTGCTTCTGAACTCAGGTCACTAGTGTGGCAGGCAGTTGTGCTACAACCAAACCACTGGGCCAGTTACTCCATGATCTTTCTTTAATGTTGGTATATCTCGCAGAAGAAGTCGTAAAGAAAGTATAAAGTTCTCAGCTTCTATCACCCTAAGGCTGCGGCACTGGGGGTTAAATTCCATGCTAAACCTGGCATCTCAGCTCACTTGTATCCACGACTAATACCATTCCATGAATTAATCTAGCTTCCAGTGGAGAATAACCCTTACAAACGAAATGGTTTCTCTATGCAGATATATGATCCATAATATCTTCTTGTGTTTTAATCTATACAAAAATGGAAATTAATATACTGTGACTATTCTAACTACCTTTTAATTATCATTAAACTATTACCCACTATTTTCTTTCTGTAATTGGTATATAATCATCTACAGAATTAATGAATAAAAATTCTCAACGACATACTGTGAAAATTAAGCAATTCACAGCAGCTGCTGGATATATATGAATACCAGCTGAAATGATTAGCAAGAATGTAAATAGACTGACATTATGTGAGAGAATTTTATTTTTTATTGTATTTTGCACACAGGACAATTATGACCTAAATAACAATGATTTGGTGAAGTGAAAGCAACATGTTGCTTTATAGCACCAGAAGAAACTGTTAAGGAACAACATTGTGGTCTAGTGCTTAGAGTATTGAACTTGGAAGTGAGAGATCATTGCTTTATTTATTGATTTATTTATTTACAATTCATGTCCCCAGGATAGTCCAGAAGAGATGCAACATGTTGTATTCATTGATTACTTGATTTGATTGATTGAGTGAGTAACTGATTGATTTAAAAATTGGTATTTGGGAAAAGCACAGTGAGCCAAAGCTTGCTTCCAGTTGTGACCGGGGAGGGACACAGGGGTACCAAGTAAATGAAAGATCAACTAGGTGCAAAAATGACAAGAATACATATGATCATGAGAATTGCAGGTAATAAAAATCAGTGATAATGGGGCATGCTTCTACCCAATTTTATAGCTGGGTAGATTGAAGTACTAAGAGGTTAAAGAGCTGATGAGGCCTTCTTAAGACTGCCCCGCATAGGAAAAAGCAGGTTTTTGGTTACAGTAGTGCAGGTATATGGGTGTGATCGGAGCATAGTAACCCCAAAAGTGTGACATATTTTCTGTCCAAAATAACATCCAAACCACTACTAATTAACATAATTCCTGTGCTGTAATAATGAGAATATTGATTAAGCAAACTGCTATGTGTTTGGAAAAATTGTAGCAAAAACATAAAGAAAGCTGCAGATTCATAAAATAAACAGTTTGCTTGCAATTTATCAAAATAATTTGTATTTTATGCAATTTTATGATGTGACAACAGGATTGAACTTACATGGCAGCTACATTTTGTTAAATCACACAATGCATAGTTATTTTTTGAGGATGCAGTGTTTTTTTGTGTATTATATTTTTCTGACTATAAGTAATTTTGTTAGATACTTTGTTTGTTACTTTGTCTCTGCCACCGACCGGCCCCCTTCCACTGGCGCCCCCAGCCCCATCACCCTGGCTTTCATTGGAACTTACCTCTGGCACTGAGGTGCCAGCTGGCCGGGTGCAGCGCCTGCGGGGGACCGGTATCATCTCACCAGTCATTGGATTTTTGCCTCCATTTCTCCCCTCCCAGAGTGCAGATCCATGGCATGCAATGATGCCACTGGCCAAGCTGCACATGCTTCTGCAAGTGGCATGCTGGGCATCTGCTTGATCTGTGCCCCCAGTCTTGGAGCTGATGTACCATCCTCCAGCCACAGCTAGGGGACAGGCATGCATTGGTCTCTGATCCCACCCCTCCCTGAGAGAGGAGAGCTGTCCTCTGGATGCTCGATCCTCTTCCTCCCTGGCCAACCCCAGGTGACCTGCTCGTACCATGAACATGGGTCACCGGCATGGCAGGAGGTAAGGCAGTGATGCCTCAGTCCGCCACGACACTGGGCCAATACTTTTTCCTTTTTTCATGAAAACTGAATTTAGTTAATTAGTAGGGGTTCAGATGTTATTTTGCACAGAAAATTTGTCACACTTTTGGGGTCACTATGCCATGATCAAGCTCATATAGGGGTAGTGGAGGGCATATCCATAACTGGAACAGGAGAATGACCCTAGTCTGTTCAGTTTATATGATAGCTACACAGTGGGATGCTGACTGTGGTAACATGGTCATGCAATGCTGTAGATGGGATAGGGATCTATAGCTTTGCATAACAGGAGCTTCTCACCTCCATCTCCATGGCCTTTTCAAAGTTGTCTCTGTTTGTATAGCAGTACTCTCTCTCTCTCTCTCTCCCTCTTTCTGGCTGTACTGATCAGTCCCTAGTGTTTAGCAGTATCCCCTCCCTATTCCTGACCCTTTCAAATTAGTCCCTTTGCACTGTAAAACTGTATGCTGATTTGTGCACCCCTCCTGGGTCCCAGCTGCTAATGTGTACCTTATAGCTAATGCTATTCACTTGGATACAAAGAAAATACAGCATGGTAGTCAGAGGGTGGGGGAGTACATAAAAAGCAGCACTGTGTTCCCACCCCACCCTGTCACATTCCGTTGCCATGTCCCCTAACCCCCCCCAACTGTAGCTTACTTCCTGACTGGAACCCAGTATTTCTGAGGACACGAAGGGCAGATTCCATGTGAACATTTTGGAACCTTTATCATGAAAAGCAAACTCCAAGCCTCCAGCTCAGACACCATGGTCTGGGACAAAAGCATAGCAGAAAAAGGTGATACACCAACAAATAATGTGTGTCATCCTCCCCCCACACACCCCCATCATACAACAACAATTAAGGAATAATGATCATGCTGTCCTGTCAATGACTGGTGGTGACTGAGTCTATATGAAATTAAGGGCAGACTGCATAGATCTAACACAAGTGCCAGCGATAAAGTATCTAACAGTGTGGAATGTCAAGAAATGTATTGTTAAAATGCCCAAAAACCTGTTTTTAATCACAGCTGGTGGCTCAGTGGCCGCATTACAAAACCAATGCTGCATTTGGTGAGGCTGGAACACACATGATTTCGGCATCGGTGATTGACTAGAGCAAGCCAAAAGTGAGGCCAATGTGGGACTTTAGTGGGGTGGGGTAGAGTGCAGATTCCTGTCTGGATGTCTCTTGGATGTTGAGGTGCTGAAAAAGAAAGCTGGAGACCGACAGTTTTTAAACAGGAGGGATCACTGAAAAGAAGCAGAGAGGTGTGGCAATATAACTGTACCATACAGAAAGCTGAAACTCTTGCCCTGTCCTTTCTTTCACTTTGGGCAGTCTTTATTGCTGAAAGCCTTAGGAAATAACATAGCTTTCCCCTCTTCCTAAACTCTGTGTGTTCTGCAAGTGTGTATCAATGTGTGACACTGCTGTGTAATGTGTGTGATTCTGTACGTTTCTGTCTAGGCAATCTCTCCACCTCAAAAACTGCAATCAAATGGAATTGTTGAGGGGAGAGCCCTGGTGGTGGTGGCTCACAAGCTCACATGCAAGAGTCATGTTGTCATGGGAAGAGAGGATTGTGGTGCTAGTATTACAGTAGCAACCTCTTCCTGACAGGGTAGGATATAGGGCATAGAAGATAAAGGAATATTAGGACAGAAGCAAGGGAACTTTGGAGATGAAGAGGTCAGAGTAGAGAGAGAGTGCCTTAGTGCTCCACCTAGTCTGTGTGCTTTCAGCTTTATTTACTTAAAATTTGGTGACTATGATAGGCATGCTGAGCTGCAGCTCATTTCCTGGTGTGACTCAAGGAAGGGTATACAGCAGGGACTGATACAGTGATGCCAAATATAGTGACAACAACAGGTCATGTACCTGAACAACAAAAAGCAAGGAACAAGTAATAAAATCCAGAAAGAAAACAAAACAAAAAAAAATCAAAAAAGGTTGCAAAGTATATATGTTAAGGAGGTAGCAAGGATGAGAGCTAGGGGAGTGTGCAGTCTGCATTACTAACTAGCAGTCTTGATAGACCAATTTGGCATTCCTCTTTTGGCTCTTTCAAATATTCTTATGTTCGTATGTCTACAAATAACAAGATACTTGTAATAGCGCATGCTTGGGATCTCTGCTTTTCTTTTTCAGATGTGTCTTTTAGTATGTCTAGTGCTCATTTTCATTACAGAGAGACATCTATGTGTTTAGAATTAGCCACTCTTTCAAACAGCCTTGTTCACTAAAACTATGGGAAAGTTAAAACTCAGTCATGCACGGGTTCACATGGACAAGAGACTTCTGGTGGATGAACTCTGGCAGACCACTCGATTTAAACACAATAATAAAAGGTTGGTAAAACTATAACAAAATATTATTATTTGACATACTGGCACATGCACAACCCTTACTTTGTCAGTTCTGTTACTAGAGGATAACTGGGCACATACTAATAATAATAATAATAATAAACTTTATTTGTCTGCGCCTTTCTTAAAACCAAGGAGCATTACAATAAATTACAGATAAAAACATTCTAAAATCATACAGTACTTCATATGACTAAAATTAAAGAGGGGCAATTAAAATACATCAGCATTATCTGAAAATGCCTTGTTCTATAGAAAGGACTTTAAGCCCTTTTTAAAACCCTCCACCATCATGCACTCTCTCAAATCCAATGTGGTAGAGAATTCCAGAGGGTGGGTGTCACAAACATAAAAGCTCGGGCACCAGAAGATTTTAAACTAACCCTCGGGATCTCTAGCAACCCCTTGTTGGTGGAGCGGAGTGGACGCGTCAGTCGGTAAGGCACCAGGAGCTCTTTCAGGTAGTCAGGTCCCAACCTGTGTAGGGCTCTATAAGTCAGGAGATCTACTTTAAAGGTGATCTGCCACTGAATCGGCAGCCAGTGCAGATCTCGGAGCACCAGTGTGATATGCAAGGAATGAGAAGTCCCCGTTAACAACCGGGCTTCCGAGTTCTGCACTAGCTGCAGGCGGTGGATATCTACCCCAGACAGCCCAAAGTAAAGGGAATTGCAGTAGTCTAGGCAAGAGGTCACAAAGGCATGGATCAGTGTTGGTAGGTCGCCAGATGGAACAAGGTGCTTGATCCTGGCGATGTTCCTAAGATGATAGAAGGATGTCTTAATGACCGC
Organism: Neoceratodus forsteri; assembly: GCA_016271365.2. Lineage (NCBI taxonomy): Eukaryota > Metazoa > Chordata > Ceratodontiformes > Ceratodontidae > Neoceratodus > Neoceratodus forsteri. Next base: position 1,076,550,927 of record CM028129.1, on the reverse strand, counting down.
TGACACTTGCGCATGCAAAGTCAGCTGATCATCCAGAATCACCCCCAGATCTCGCACCCTTTCAGAGGTCAGGAGCTCTGCACCTCCCAAGAATAGACCGGAGGCTAAGCATCCACCCAACCCCTTAATCCAGGGACCAGGATCCACAACCAACACCTCAGTCTTTCCAGAGTTCAACTTCAGCCAGCTGGACCTCATCCAATCCTGGATCTCCCTGAGACAGCTGTTAAACACTGAGAGAGCTCTATTCTGGTCAAGTACAAAAGATAGATAGAGCTGGGTATCATCGGCATAACAATGAAACTCCAGCCCATATCTTCTTACAATGTCTCCGAGGGGAAGCATGTACACCGCAAACAACATGGGAGAAAGCACAGAGCCCTGAGGCACCCCACAGGTCAGAGCAGTGGGCTCAGAGGAAAAAATCCCCGATACCACCCTCCAAGTTCTACCTGTGAGGAAGGAAGTAAACCATCTGAGGACCAAGTCCGACAGCCCACAGATGTATCTCAGGCGCTTAAGCAACACCCCATGGTCTACGGTGTCAGAAGCTGCTGACAGGTCCAAAAGGACCAAAATGAACCATTTTTTCTGGTCTCTCGCCATCAGGAGATCATTGAGGACCCAAATCAGTGCAGTCTCAGTGCTGTGTCTCTTATGAAAACCTGATTGAAGAGGATCGTAGATATTATGGATGGTAAGATGGTTGTCTAACTGGGCTGCCACCATTTTCTCGATAACCTTCCCAACAAAGGGGAGGTTCGAGATGGGTCTGTAGTTTGCCAGGGAGTCGGGGTCCAAAGATGTCTTTTTCAACACTGGTGTCACTACCGCCTCCTTCAGGGAGCGGGATATTCACCAGTGTCCAGGGAACACCCGACTATCCTGGTAAGAACTAGGATGATGACATCCCCACAGCCCACAATCAGGCCTGTGGGACCTGGGTCTAAACTACAGCTAGTGGTGCATATACCTATGACAATCCTCATAATATCCTCGATTTCCGGCCTTGTGAAGGAACTCCAGGTAGACAAGGTGCTTGCAACCATAGGCTGGACCGCTGCAACTCCCATGGAGGAGGCGGCGCAAATCTCGGCCCTGATGTCGGCCACCTTATCATCAAAGAATCAAGCAAGCTCCTCACACTGTAACTGTGAAAAACTCGACGGACCTTACGACTTGTAATTTCCCTAAACAGCTGACAGTGGCCCTATAATTCTTTATCCCATATCAGTTTTGTGCATTAGTAGCCATTTGGTCTCTGGACACATCTTGTTTAACCTGCAACAGACATGTCACAAGGTGTTCCCCCCACATGTGTAAATAAGAAGTTTAAAAAAAATTTTATACAGTAATTATTAATAAAAAAATGGCTTTGTAGGACCCGTTTGTATTCAGCAGACACTGGAGTCTCAAGTTGCATCTCTACACCCCAAAAGACCTTTTGAGGATGCTAAGTGAATGATATGGCTACAGCATGATCAGTATAAAGCAGAGTAAAATCAGTCATGTTGGTTTTATAGCATGTCACTTCAGTTCTGGAGGTATTATCATCGTTAATACAGCATCCCAAAAAAGGTCTGCTATGCTGTGTGAAGTTACTATAAACAGCCCCTGCACCCATTCTACGACACTTTCCACTGAACATGTAGACTCACTTGACATCAGCAAAATGCTGTTTTGGGCCAGAGTTACAGCTTGAGACTTTCAAACTTACTGAATACTAAATGACTTTGCAAAGTCTTTTAAACTATCAGTTTGTCTATGATTTTTTTAAACTGCCTATTTTGGCCCTGAGACAGGCAATATCTAGGTGTCACTTGCCTATACCAATCATGTCAGCTGCTTATTAAGTAACTTAATCAAGGTCTTCAAACAGTGAGTAACTGGTTGTGGTGGGATTTGAAACTGGGATCTCTGTGTTTCCATGCCTGTGCTCTAGCTTCTGCACCTTACTGCTTCTCTTGAACTTCCATCACAGGAACTAGTACAATGTGTGACCTTAAACAAGCCACATGACCTCCCTATTTTTCAGTACTTTCAGTGGTAAAACTGGACCTTGCTGAAACTGAGCTATTACATCTTAGTTATCCTATCCTAAGTAAATAAGCTGTTAATTTAATGTGGGGTAACTTAATTAAGATATGTACACTGGGAAGAATATTAATCATCAAGTCATGCAGTTAGGTCTTCAGCTCACCCCTGGACTTTTTTAGTGCTTCATCCTAAATGAGGAGGTTCACTATTGGCAAATTGCCTGTGACCTCTGTAAGAGACTGTTGTAGTAGCGGTAGGTACATAATTACTTTGATATTACTGCTCTTTACCTTAGGATGAAGAATGAAAAGGTAAGGCATCGAATACTGTAAGTAACTTGAGCTCAATTCATGGTTTGCATACTTCTTACTTATTGGCAATATTAAATGTGTTACATATCATGCTGTTTATTGTTTAGCGATTAGAATGTTTCATACAGTGATTATATGGTCCATCTGTGAACTATGTTGCTAGAAATCTGGGAGGGCTCTTAACTGCAGGCTTTCCCTTGGTATTGCAGTGAGATGTGTCTTTTTCCAGCTGAAAAACTTTGCCAGATTCAAGAAACCATATCTTGCGGGGAAGAACCTGTCCATGCTTGGACAAACATTTGTGACATCCCAGCAGGACTATTACAAAGCTCTGTATCTTGGCCTTCTGTTGCATTGTTCTGCCCCCACAGCCAGTGCAGAGCTCATTGGGCAGGCTGATAACATCCACAAGTCATACAGACTCTATCATGTCAGTGCTGTATGGTCTATACCTGTGATCATTTAGCCTGTGCCATGCCTTCAGGGTTTGTTTCTTAGCTTTAAGGGCTCTTGTAACCAAAACAGACAGACAGGAAAACCTTACCAATTTTAAGTAGTCAGTTGTGACTTTTTAAATCTGAAGTATTTTCCCTTCTCCTTTTGCTCATCAGAAAGTGATTTATGGGATAATATAGTGTTGGATGTGTGGAATAGCTCTCAGCCTGACAGCTGCCATATCAATCTCTAGTACCCCCCCCCCACTACATCATAAGCATTGTGATTTCATTGACATGGACATCACAGGTGACTGACCTGGCAGCATCTGAGTGGCTATACCTAAGCAGCAGTGATGTCATTGTCAGTGAGGTCACAATGCTGATGATGTAGTGGGTGGAAAAGAGATACATATGTCAGCTTGAAGGCAAAGTTTTGTTACATACAGCACACCAACTAACACCAGGTAAACAATCTTCTAATTAACCAAAGGGAAAATAAAAAGTACTTTGGATAGAAAAGGTAATGGTTGGCTGCTTTTAAAGACTAATATTAGTTGAAGACAGACTGAGCTTTTGCTACCTTCCAATCCCCCCCATGCTGCATACCCAAGTTCATCCCCTCCTTTCTCCTGCGACAGAACCTTTGCTGGTACCCAGGTCCCTGTCAAAATAATTGGGATGTGAAGCATTTGTGGTTGCAGCTGTCGTCCTTTGGCACACCTTGCCAATCTTGTTGTGCTGTAGTTCTACAGCAGAGTAATTTATAAGTGGGCATAAAACTTCATTTTTGAGCTGGTTTTCTAGATAATTTTTTTGCAGATTTTGGAATTCCAAATTTCTGAGTTTCATAGTTGTTATTTATTGATTTTTTAAAATTAATATTCACTGGTCATGCTAAATTGAAAAGCACTCTAGCAAAATAAAATCACAGAGCCTTGCAATTTTATATGTTTTTGTGAAAAACATTCTGTTTGACAAGATCACTTTGTGAACATTGATCTGCAAATGACATTTTTGCCAGTTACGTTTACCACAATGTTAAGTTCCCAGCTTTATCCCCTCAGGCCCCAGGATACACATGCTCAACTACAGCCCATGTTGATTCATTGTGACTGATCCTCCTGTCTAAAAATGCAGATGGATGCTAGCCAGTGAAAAACTCATACACTCTTTCCAGGGTTCCTGTTCTCCCCTCTGTGCTGCTTGCCACATCTCTGCCTGTGTGTTTCCCCTTTACCCTTTCTTTTGACCTAGAGGAAGACAAGTAAGAGTTGCTTTCACTGAAGACACAATGCTGCTACATGGATTCATCAGCAGATGGAGCTACAGGGTAGCACAACCAACTCACTACTTCTCAGAAGTTCAGTGTAGCACCTCTGCAATTTGCCTTACTACTAATGGCCTACAGCCTATTCTTATTAAATGCAATTATTGCCAGTTAGATGTTTTCAAATATTTTAGGAAATATACAACTTTAACATCCTAAGGACATGTCACATGAAAATCCCTAAGAACCTCATTCCTACACATCATACAAACTGCAACTTCTAAGAAGTATTCTTTTTAGTATGCAAACACAAATTAAATCTACTGCACACAAAATTGGAAGACTGAGGTTTTGTCATGCAAAGTCCCTAACCAGAGCACAAATTAGTGCAAGGCCCAAAATGTATTATTTTTGAACAAGTTTTCAGTACCGTGAAAGTTCTACAAACTTGTTTCATCATACTCTCTAGAAAGCAGCTCTTACTAAGGCACTAACAGGTGTGCTCAGCACAAATCATAACCCCAGTGCAGCCCACAGAGATGTCAGTGCCTATACTATGCATCAAGTGCATTTACACAAAGCATAACCCCAGTGTGGCCCACAGAGATGTCAGTGCCTATACTATGCATCAAGTGCATTTACACAAAGCATAACCGCAGTGTGGCCCACAGAGATGTCAATGCCTATCCTATGCATAAAGTACATTTACACAGACCATTTTGCACTATTGCCTCCCAGTGCATGTGGACAGCGTGCAGAGTGCTGCAGGTGTACTCCATTGCAGCTTTGACAATGTTGCTCTATTTGAGCACTGTACTGGTGTAGGTGTTCAACCTGCTTGTGAACACACTGCACTGATCACAGTCCTACCAATGGTCAATCTTGTATGGTATTGTATGATGAGGATTGATGGTTCAATACATTAGGCAAAGTACCATAGACACCAAGGTGGTATGAGTAGCAGGCATCAGACAACAGTCTAGGAGCTGGACATATAGCCTAGAGATTAGAATAAGGAGCTGTGAATAAGCTTGAGGCATCCAACACACCTGGGTTTGCTTGCTACAACCTCCACTTGCATACTGAGAAATTGTGAACAAGTCACTTGACCACCCTGTGCTCTCAGGACACCCCTGGAAATGATCCACTGGAAACCACTGTAAATCAGTCACTGACTCAACGTAATATCTGTTTCAGATGAATAAAAAAATCTGTTCTTGCTTTAAAAACTTACCTACTTTGAGCAACCTGCTCCACAGAGTGTTTACTGCTGACCAAATAGGGCTCTTGATTAGGTTAGGATTGATTGAGACTGAGTAGTATGTGGTGCTTGTGCAACTGTAAACTTTGGCTTAGCCTCTCTCTGTCCCTGCTACAGGGATCACCACCCTGTTGGGATGCTACAAGGATGCAGAACCCTGATGAAGAGTTCAAATCCCTAAAGGTGTCACAGGGAAAAGGTCTCAGAACTAAAGGCATCTTAGGGAGGAAGGCCCAACTTCAATGAGAGTGAGGTGTTATATGCAGAGAAGGAAAGGAAGGTGGCAACAAAAACCCTGAGCATCCAAGGGACACTTGGACATGTATGGTTTTTACCACATGCAGGGGGGCATTGCATGTGCCACCTGCTGCACCTCTGCACCCCAGGTCAAGCCTTAAAATTCCACCTGACTTCAGCTGTGAAGTTACTTTATTACTGGGAAGTGGTTTACAGGCACCATCAGTACTTAGTATGTACAGTATCCAGTCTCGTGTCATGCTCTGTTGCTCTGAATAGGAGTGCTGCAAAGACTTTTAGGTCCATATTCCTAACATTTTAATATCTTTTTTCAGTGGCCGAGACTGGGAGACAGTGGAATCTTGGATTGTCTGGTATGGGTTTCGTTCAACTGATTCAATGGAGATTCACTGGGTACTCTTGGATCTGTGCCCTAGCCACTGCATGCTGGATATTGTTCCTGCATTTCCAATAAAGATTGGATAGGTGGAAATCAGTTCAGCGCTCATCGAAATTGTCAGTGCCTCTCTAAGGGAAGGTACTTGTTTCCAAATGTCTTGAAAGAGGTGGTGGTATGACCACTCCTAAAGAGGGCTACTTTAAATCCTTACAATTTACAAGTTTTAGACCTATCTTTATACTTACGCTTCTGGAGCAAAGTTATTGTAAAAGTGTTAATGGCACAGCCAAGTGAGATCTGGAGGAATTCTCCATCTATAAGCCATTCTAGTCTGGTTTCCTCTCTTGGAATAGCACTGAGACAGCCCTGGTAAGGGTTTTAAATCATCTGCTCCTTGTGAGGGACCATGGAGAGGTTGCCATTGACACTGTTGAATGTGTGGAGCTGGTGGAACATATAAGGAGGATAACTGGGGTAGTAGGGACCATGTTGGGCTGGTTCCTAACCTTCCTAAGCAGTCACCATCAGTCAGTGTTTAGGGAAATTTCAACATTATATTATTCCTCTGTCACTGACTGTGGTGTACCGCATGGTTTCATTTGGTATCCTTTTTGTTCACAATGTTTCTGCTTCCGCTGGGAGAGGTTATCCAAAAGTATTGTTTGGAATTTCATTGCTACGCTGATGGCACACAGCTATATCTTTCATTTAAATGTGGGTGAATGACTCATAGCTGGTGGAAGATAAATTCCAGCAAAAATGAGTTGCTACTGGTGGTATCAGATCATCTTAGGTTATTCATTTTGGAGAGCCTGGATCTCCCTATGTTGGGGGGGAGATACACTCCGGGCTAGGTGAGTGATTCACAATCAAGGGGTCACTCTTGACCAAGAGCTGTCATTTGCGACTCAGGTGTTGGCTGTGGTTGGGAGTGTCTTCTGTCATTTAAAGATCATAACTGGATTGTGCCCCTGCCTTGACCGGGAAAGTCTTTTTAACACTAGTGCATGCTTTCATGATCTTTTGCCTTGTCTAATGCATTGCTCTCCACCAGGTCCTTCCAGCTAGTTGGATTCACCATCTCAAGTTGTTGCAGAATGTGGTAGTCAGGCTTGTCACTTCAGTAAAAATGGGTGATCATATCATTCCAGTGCTACACTTTGCACAGGCTTCCTGTGAGGTAATAGATTCACTTTAAGATCCTTTTACTGACATTTATGCCCTAAAGAGACTGGGACCCCAGTACCATCGTGAGCTTCTTGTAGCCAGCCCTGAAATCCGTAAGTTATGTTCCACTAGTACTGGCCTGTTGGTCATCCGGAACATTAGGTTACATCAAAGGGTTCAGAGCATTTTCTGTAGCTGCAACTATATGTTGGAATGATTTACTCATGGTTATTCATTCTGCCACATCTGTTACTATTTTTAAAAGTAGACTTAGGAGATGGCTGTTCAGTCAATCTTTTCTAGGAGTCTAAAACAACCATAAATATTTGCATTGTAATTTTTGTTATATTATTGCCTGTTTTTTTATGTTTGATTCTTATGTTATGATCATGTAAGGCTCCTTGGTTTATTGAAAGGCTCTTTTAAATAATTTATCTTATTTAATCTGTCTGTCTGTCTATCTATCCATATATCTCTCTCTCCCCCTCCCTCTCTCTCTCTATATATATATGTATATATATACAACATTTTGTGGTGATTTGAGTATACAGCCCATGATTCTTTGCATTTGGGTGTGTGTGTGTGATTTTGTATTTCTTTGAAACATGGCTTCCCAGCCAATGCCCTTACAGCAGTGCTTACACGCTAAGGTTCTTTATACAAATATATATATATATATATATATATATATTTGTAGCATATATATATATATATATATATAAATATATATATATATATATACATATATAGAGTTTTATATATATATATCCTTTTAATGTGTTTTGCAACCCAAGATGTATTTACTGTGTGTGTTACTGTCCCCAAATGATACCATTATGTCACCAGAAAAACATTTAACTGTGACCAAATGAAGCTGATGAAACAAAGGCCTGAATATTATAAAAGGGCACAGCTGTTTCTGCTGTTATTAATTAATTTTATTCCACAAAGAATGATTACATGTACAGCAGAGCCACCCATGTTGCACTGCAGTAACTTGCAGCAAATGACATGTCACAAAATACCGCAGTAAAATAGGGTTTAATGCCATTGAATTACACTGTGTCCTGCAGCATACTGAAGCATTTGATGATATACTGCAGCATTACTGCATTTCATCTTGGCTGTCACAGCTGCAGTTTTAGTATTTAGTATATGGGTTAAGCTTCAGGAGGCATATACAGTTGCTAAAATCAGTGAATCTACTCAGTGTGGGACAATACTGGACCTACTGCATACTAACGGGGACAGTATTGCAGACACCAGGGTGGGAAGTCATCTAAGGACCAGTGATCATTGCTCAGTGTGGATCAATATAAGAACAGCAGCAGAATCCAACCACACAAGGGTGAGGGTCTGGATTTCAGAAGGGCTGACTTTACAAAGATGGGAGAATTCCTCTGAAAGGACCTGGTGGGGGAAGATGTCCTGGGGTGGTGGAGGGCAAATGGGCTAGACTAAAAGAGGGTACAGTAAAGGCAACAAATCTGTACGTTAAGCAAGAAAGCAAAAGTAGAAGGAAGCAGAGACTATTATGGTTCTCGAAGGAGGTGGCAGAAAAGGTACAGGCAAAAAGTGTGTAAGGTATAAGGAGACCCAGAGCGAGAGAGAGGAAGATAGGGAAGTGTACCTGGGGAAATGGAACAGGCAAAGCAGTAAGGAATGCAAAGATGCAAACTGAGAAAGAATCACACAGACAGTAGTAGCAAAAGGGGACAAGACATTTTTCAGGTATGTTAGTGAGAAAAAGGAAGACAAAGGGAGAGATTGTACAGTTAAGGGGGGGGGGGACTATACAGAAGGGGACCACAAAAAGACAAACATCTTAAGAAAATACTTCTGCTCAGTGTTCACTTTAGAAGGGGAAGGGGAGGGACCATGGAAAAGCACCAAAGGCTTTGAGGGGAAGGAAGTGGACACCAATTCTTTTTCTGAGGAGAGGGTCAGGAAAGCGCTCACAATATGAGGGTGGACAAAGCCATGGGGACAGATGGGGTGCATCCAAGAGTGCTGAATGAACTCCAGAAGGTACTGGCTGCACCCCTGGCAGACTTGTTTAACAGTTCACTGGAGACCGGTGTGGTCTTGGAGACTGGAGAAGAGCAGATGTAGTCCCTCTTCACAAAAGTGGTAGCAAGACAGAAGTGGGCAATTACAGGTCTGTCAACCTGACTTCAGTGGTAGGTAAATTAATGGAAATACTATGAAAGGAAAGGATTGTGGAATACCTGAAATCCAATGGACTGCATGACCCGAGACAGCCAGGTTTCACAGAAGGAAGGTCATGCCAAACAAATGTGATAGATTTTTTTGACTGAGTAACCAAAGTGTTGGCTCAGGGAGGAGTGGTGGGCATGGCCTACCTAGACTTCAGCAAGGCATTTGACACCAATCCACACAGGAGACTGGTAAAAAAGTTGGGTAGCATGGTGGGTACATTAAGGTGGTAGCCTGGGTAAGAAACTGGCTAAGGGATAGGAGGCAGAGGGCAGTGATGAATGGAGTTTGCTCCGAGGAGAGGAGAGTGACCAGCGTGGTACCTCAGGGGTCAGTACTGGGGCTCGTCCTCTTTAATGTCTTCATTAGTGACAAAGTGGAGGAGCTGGAAGAGAATGTCTGTCTCTTTGCGGATGACACCAAGATCTGCAACAGAGTGGACACTCCAGGAGTGTGTGTGAAAAGGATGGTAAGAGATTTAAAATGGCTGGAGAAGTGGTCAAAAGTTTGACAGCTAAGGTTTAATGCAAAAAAGTGCAAAATAATGCACTTGGGTCACAAAAACCCAGTGGTGGAGTACAAATTGGGGGGAGAGTCACTTGAAATGAGCAAGCAGGAAAAGGATCTAGGGGCAATAATATCGGATGACCTAAAGGTGGCCAGACAATGTGACAAGGCAATCGGGAGAGCTTGTGGGATGCTGGACTGTATAGGTAGCAGTATCACCAGCAGAAACAGGGAAGTGGTATTGCCCCTATATTAGTAATTGGTAAGACCCCACCCGGAGTACTGTGTCTAAATTTGCAGACCACAACTCAGAAAAGACATAGACAGAGTAAAGGCACTCCAGAGGAGGGCCACCAAGATGGTGCAGGGTCTGCATCAAAAGCCCTATGAGGAGAGGCTAAAGTAGCTTAATATGTACACCCTGGAGGAGAGGAAGTAAAGGGGGCCTATGATCAAGACCTTTAATACTGTACCTCAAAGTGGTGAATAAGGTACACGTGGGACGTATTTTTTAGAGAAAAGGTTGCTATAAAACAAGGGGTGATGATATGAAGCTGGAGGGGGGTAAGTTCAGGAGAGATGTAAGGAAATACTTCCCAGAACGGGAGGTGAATGCCTGGAACAGCCTTCCAGTACAGGCAGTGGGGGCAAAAACAGTGGTAGGATTCAAAAGACCTTGGGAGAGGTACAAGGGAATCTTAAAGGAAAAGAAGGGGTGGAAGAGACAGTGTCGTAGAGCAAGGAGCGCCTGCAGCAAAAGCAATCACAATGAAGATGGGCAGACTGGATTGTCCAAGGGGCCCTTATTTGCCTTCAGTTTCTATGTTTCTGTGTAAAATAAGATCAAGACTGCTATGGTTGTTACTTTCAGTTGGTCAGATACAATCATGTATAGGCACATTCTTTGCTGCCCTGTTGGTCAACTACAAACATGTATAGAAACAGCCTTTGCTGCTGTGTTGCTTCCAGCATAGCTCCCTTCTGGCTTAAAAACCAATGCATCTACAACACTACCAGAACTCAAAGCATATTCTACTCCACTAAAGTAAACTGAATTGTCAGTCCATTTTTCAGGATGCCTCCTGTGGTATGCGGTCCAGCAACCTTCACCCACAGCAGACATCTCTGTGCCTTTGGCAGTAGAAAAATATATTAAACACCTCTACTAGGTTACCCTCTCCTGTCCCATTCTTATTCCAGCTAGAATTATACAATTATTCCATGATAGTGGACCCCTTCTTCCATCCCAATTACTGTGTCTGTTATATGGTCATAATTACTTGTTTCTTTATTCCCTGGTACTCAAGTGAACCCCCCTTCCCCAATCCGGTATCTGGTGCCCCCTCTTATCTAAACAATAAAAGATCTGGTATTCTGTGGGACCCATCCCGAATACCCATCTGGCCCAGTCCGGGTGACAGCATCAAGCACATACCTGCCACTCACCCCAGCAACCAGCCACTGTCTGCCACTCACAGGTACATCTGTCATTATATACTATATAAAGATACTGTATATTAATTACTTGTGGGATATTCTGCAAGTATTGTATCACTATACAGATTTGTAAAGTGATACTAGTACTTGTGAATGATAGACAGCGGCTGGCCATGATCATGAGGGATGGGTATGTACCAGTCACCATCACCCAAACTGGGCTTAATAGGGGTTAGGGCAGGTGTGTGGGGTTCCACCAAACAACAGATTAGTTATTAGTCAAACAGGATAGCGAGATAGAGAGAGGAAGTTATGCTAGACTAAAGGGAATAATGATGCAAATAATTATTAATTGCACAGGAACCGCGATTTACTAGACTACTTGGGAATGATTTTATGTTGCTAACTGGCATGGGGATTATGACAGGAGAAACATATCACTGTGTTCATTTTGTTAAACACTAAGAGCACCAGAGCTGCCTGTACATGCACTACTGTGCCCATTTCTAAAACTAGGAATTGGAAAGCATTAAACAGTACTGTGCAAGAAGCCTCTTAGTGCTTCTAAAACCATCTGAATAGACCAGTATTTGCTGTATGCATGCAGGCACCCCAGACTTACCTCTTCACCTGATAGTCATTAGTGCCCATGCTCTAGTAGTTTAGTGCTATGCTCATATTACCTTTGAATATTGAATTGAGCAAGCTAACTGCTTGACCATTGCAGAAGGCACAGGGAGCACCATGCTAAACTTGTTAGCATGGAGGTAACTGTTCAAATGTCCTGGCCATAGTCTATTTATGGTAACTGTAATAATGTGATACTTTGGAGTAAAGATGTGCAACAAGAAGAGCCTAATCCCATAGCAATATAGCATAATAATTGTTCAGTAGGGCTGATCACAGACTGTTAACTCTGCATAATGTTACACAGTGGTAGAAGAAAACAAGATTTTCATTCTTAAATCTTATTATATGAATCCTATATGCCTGCATGCCATGATGCACTTGTGTTTGACCCTATGCTATAGAAACAACATAACCACCACTTCTGGCAACATACAGTATTATGGGAAGGGCATAGTAGAACTGGAGATGGTTCAGTATAGCGCGAGTAGAATGATCAAGGTCCTCTGAAGATACGTTATGAGCAGTTTGTAATTTTCATTAGAAAAGACAAGGCAAACAGAAGGACATGAATGGGTGTTTAAGATATTTAAGGACATAGCAAAGGTAGACTCAAACTTTTGCCTCTCAGGGAGCCTAATATTGAAAAATAGGCAAAGCTGCAAAGTTTTGCAATATACTTGCCCATTACCCACAGCCCTGAGGATGCTATACTCAGTTGGACAGTGCACCGCCGCTATCCAACTGAGTATAGGGCCGTGTCGGCACAGTGCTAACCTAACTAGCATTGCCATGACATGGAACCATGCAGTGCAGAGAACAGTGCCACCAGACCCTCTGGTGCCTGTAGCTCCTGGCTTGATATTCAGATGACCCCATGCAGATGAGCCCATTAGGCATGCAAGGTATTAAGGGGCCATTTATGCCCATTATGAGCACATTTGCATGCACCGGAAGCGGTGGCAGGTTTGCACTCTGTGACCGGTTCTGCCCCCACCCTGATTGTTCTGTCCCATGAACTGCAGAGATTCTCTGTTGCCTAGTGGCCCCCCCAACCACCCTCCAATCACCATGTCCAGTAAATTAAAAATCTTTCCTAGGTGCCTAGTTGTCTCCCCACCCTCCAATCGCTGTTCCAAATAAATTACAATTTTTACCTAGTGCCCAGTGGCACCCCCACCCTCTGATCACCATCTCCACTGTGCTGCAAATTATCTCTGATGCCTAGTGGTCTCCCTGCCCTGTGATTGCCATCCCCAGTAGAATGCAAATCATCCCTGGTGCCCTGGTGCCTAGTGGTTCCACCTGCCCTCCAATCACCATCCCTGGTGTAATGTAAATCATCTCTGGTGCCTAGTGGTAGCACCTGCCCTCCGATCACCATCCCTGGTGTAATGTAAATCATCCCTGATGTCTAGTGGTCCCTCCACCTACTGATCACAAGTCCCATAGTCAATCATAGATTCTGTGGCATCTAGCGGCTCCCCCCACTTTTCCCCATATCAATATACCCTTCCCTGGCATCTAGTGGCCCACATGTACCATGGGCACCAATAAATCCACCCTGCCAACACCCACATGCCTACAGAACCAGTGCCGTGGATCCCAAATGGCAACCAGCACAGCCTTGCTCTCACCTCCTTGGCCACCCACTATATGGACAGATAGGAAGCACATGTCCAATGTACTATAAAGGGTGTGCACTCTCTGTATTGTAGAGGGAGTGTGGCCTGTGTACTGTTCAGCCTCAGAGTTACACAGGGACTGCACAGCATCCCATTTACAATACAGAAGACACATTCCTGTACATTACAATAGATGCATGCTTCCTGTCTGTCCATGTGGCAGCCAGCTGAGGAAGTGAGAAGAGGGCTGTGCTGGTTGCCGTATGGGATCTGCAGTACTGGCGCTGAAGGTGAGGGGAGGTTGGCAGAGTGAGTTTGTGAGGGTCTGGGGTGTGGGGGTTGCTAGACAACAGGGAAGGGTACATTGGTACAGGGATGGGGATCAGTGGGTGGGGGGTTGCCATTAGATGCCAGGGAATCTGTGATCGACTACCAAAAGGATGGCAATCAGTGCATGGGAAGGACCATGGGACACCAGGGATGACTTACATTCTAGCAAGGCTGGTGGTCAGAGGGCAGGGGGGAACCACTGAGCACCCTAGAAGATTTCAGTTTACTAAGGATGGCGATTGGAGGGTGAGAAGGATGACTAGGCATGAGGGAATGATTTTTAATTTATAGGGGACTATGACTGGAGGGTGGGGGATCCCACTAGGCACCAAGAAATGACTAGATTTACTGTGGATGGTGCTTAGAGGGTTGGGCAGACCACTGGACACCAGTGACATTTTTCATTTTACCATGGACAGCAATTGGTGGACAGTGGTGCCACATGATGCCAGGGGCAGGTGTGCTCCCCCCCAACAGCCAACTTGCTTGGTGGCTGCATTGGCTCCAGAGGTAGCTAGAGTTGCCCAGAGCAAGTTGGGGCTTTGATTGGTGGTATCTGCACTGCATAAAGTGGCTTGTGCTAACTCATTTGCACAGCGCAAATGCACAGAATATCATGCTGCACCGGTATTCCTGTCCCCACCCCTCCCATTGCCCACCACAAACATTATGTGTTTTTTTCATGCACTAACCTTGTTAGCACATGCACAAGCCACCTTTGAATATTGCCCATGGGACCAAACCCCGGGCAAACTGAGCACAATCACTTTGCCCACTGGGGAATGTTTTGAATATATGGCCCAAGCTGTACAGTACCTCATTAGGAGGGACATCCCTTATTTTACCTCTCAGGAATTCTCTAGCATGGAAAATGTATTACTAGTAGAAGTGGCTTCCTCAAGGAATGGTGGTGTTTTGGTCCAGGTGAACAATCACAGTTGATAGGAAAAGGATCAGCACTCACTCCCGTACTGCAGAGAGAGCAGCAATCAAGAAAAATCTGTTCAATCCATCCTCTTTATTGAATTAAAGTGCCACACAGAAAACAGTGAAAAGCACTGGTGCAGGTAGAGGCTAGAAATGCTGGAGTGTCTACTGACCTAACATTTCACTCCAACACCTGGGAGCTGCATCAGAGGTTAGTGGACCAATCCATAACAGCAGTTTAAATACAAATCTAATGTCACATGACTAGCTGATTAGACCTACATCAAATGGCTCACTCTGTGTACTGTACTGTACATTGTGAGAATTAAAGTACAAGTGCAGCTAAAACCGCACAGAAAAATCCACATCAGCAAACAAATGTCACAAATACAATTAATTAAATACCTATATCACCATTTCAGATAAATCATCATCGTATTCCTTGAGACATGTAACTTGATTTAAACTCCTATAACCATGAGTAGGCACTTATAGAAATAGGTAATTTTTTGTAATGTTAACATTTTTATTAAATTTTTCTTGCAACACAAAACAATTGAAAACAGGTATGGTACATGAATATAGCCACAAAAACAATCAGAAAGAAATAAAGGTGGGTATATTCATCACTTATGATTTTATACACAGTTGTAAGTAAAAAGCAATAAAAATATTCAATGGTAATCCAATCAGTCAATTGGATCACCTTGTGAAGCCCTTATAAATTTCTATATATGTCCTACCAGTATTGTATAGTGCAAATGGAGGAGGGGGGTCCTTAGTAGAACAGGTTTGAGATGGGATATGCGAAGTAGGGTGACCAAATTTTGTCATATTCAGACATTTTGTGCAATGCAAGATAAGACAGGTGTTTCAGGGTGGCCAGATGGCCCACAGCTTGAAGACATTCTTTGGAAAGTAGCGATATCAGCAGTTCTCCACCTTCTGGGTAAAGGTAATTTAGCTACAAGGGTCACTGAGATGGTCTAGGGTACCCTGGTGTCAGAAGGAGGGAGAGAATAAGTGAGAAAACCTTGGAGTACCAGGGGACATTCAGAGGTATTTACTATCCAGTTACAATAAGAAAGGATCTGAGACCAAAAGGGTCGAATGAGATGGCAATCCCAGAGAATATGGGAGATTGTCCAAGATGGGGAGTTACATCTCCAGTATCTATTGTGTGACATTAAACCCATAGCATGAAGAGCTTGTGGGGTCCTGTATCAAAGGTAGAGAATTTTGAGTTGAATTTGTTTGGCCTTTATATCCCTACAGGCTACATGGGCTCTGAACCATTAATTGTGCCATACATTTTCTGGAATGGTAATGTTGAGTTCTGACTCCCATTTTCTCTGGGGTAGTTGATTAACCTGGGACCATTATCTCTGAAGAGTTTTTAAAAGCTTACCAGCTCTGCCTTTGGGTAAGGATACCCATTTATTAATAGGTGGAGGTTGGAGGACTGAGGGCTTGAAGTAAAGAGGTCTGAGGCATGACATGATTTGCTGACCTTATTTGAAGGTAGTGGCAGAAATTATTTTAGGGAAGGTCATATTTATCCTTTAATTCAGCATAGGACATCGGGGAAAGTTCACTGAAGGAGCATAGGTATGTAACTAGTTGTATACCATGGTGCTCCCAGGATCTACCACCAGTGTTTGACAAAAAGTTTGTCAAACAATCGGACAGCAAAACCATCATGTCAACTGCATTTACTGTCGGCAGATGGTTTCCAAGTTGGAACCTTGTGTTCTTCGGGGGGACTTCGCCCCATTAACCCCCCACATGGGGGGTTGTGTTCCCTACACCCCTCCCATGCTTTATATTATCAACTCTGAGTTGGAGCAGATTTGGGGAGGGGGTGCAAATCCCCCAAATACAGTGCCTGGGTCCAGCGACCATCTGTACAGTGACCTGGTGCTGTAGTCATTGTACTGAAGGTTGCTATAAATGTGTCGCATTCGGCGGGTGCATACCGTGCTCCCCTGAGGTGCAGGAGATAGGCAATTTGCCAACAGTGAACATGAGGTTGTGCCATAAGGAGCAAGAGAAAGGGGGCTGGGGGCATACCACATTGAGCAGTACATTTTTTTCTGGTGCTTTACTAAGAAGTGGATAGTGGGATGTGATTTCAGGGGATTGGGTATCTTAGAATAAAGGGAGAGTATGTGATGTAGCAAAGGGGCAGTAGAACATTCAATATAGGCTCATAAGGGAGAATGAGGGTCAGTTGCAACAAACCAATGGGTCACTTGGGAGGACAGAAAGGCCATACGGTAGTTCTTGAAATGAGGGAAACTGCATTCACTTTGTGACCAGTGTTTCCTGAGCTCACCTCTGCTGAAGTGGTGGGGGCTTGTTATCCCATAAAAATTGCCCCATTATACGATTGTGCCTGGCAAACCATGTGTCTGATATAGGAAAAGGCAAGTGTGCAAGAAGGTAAATACCTTAGGAGCTAGCATTAGTTTAAGGGCAATGATCTTTCCTGTGAGGAAGAAATTAAAGACTTTCTATCCCTCTGTATCAGTATAAAGGCTGTCCAGTAGAGGCCTGAAGTTGTTGGCGCACAGGTCAGCAAGGGGACTGGGTGATAGTGACTCCTAGACAGGAAATCCTCTAATCTGCCCATTTCCATTGGGTGTTATGGAAAACAGAAGGGTACAGTGAGCATTGAGAGGCAGAATTTTAGACTTGGAGTTATTAACCTGGAGACCAGAGATTTGAGCATATGAGTGTAGGAAACTTTGTAAATGAGGGATGGGTTTAGAAGCATCCTGCATAAGGACCAATAAATTATCTGCATATAGCAGTGAGTTATACTAAATCTGTTCAGCCTGAATACCTCAGATATTTGGGATAGTTCTAATGGTAAGTGCCAGAGGTTCAACAGCTAGGAGAAATAATAAGGGGGAAAAGGGGAAGCCCTAGTGAGTCCCGTGGAAGAGAGTGAAGGATTGAGATTGCAGGCTATTTGTTAGAAGTCTAGCTTTTGTATCCATATATAGGATATGTATAGCCATGGGTTTGACTATTACACAAACTGGGGAATATGGGTGTGGGCAGGACAGTAGTGTGGTGGGTAGGTAACTGGCTGGGTGGCAGGACACAGAGGGTGGTGGTAAATGGCTGTCACTCCACAGAGGGAAGAGTGACCAGTGGGGTACCACAGGGACCAGTACTGGGACCGGTCCTATTCAACATCTTCATCAGTGACATTGCACAGGACCTAGAAGGCAGAATTTCACTGTTCACTGATGACACAAAGCTCTGTAACAGAGTAGACACACCAGAGGGTGTAGACAGAATGAGAAGGGACCTGCAGAAACTGAAGAATGGTCAGGGTTTGGCAGTTGAAATTCAATGCAAAAAGTGCAAGATAATGCATATGGGGCACAAAAACCCTGGCACAATATATCAGTTGGAGGTGAGGATATAGCATGCACCAAGCAGGAAAAGGATCTTGGGGTTATTATCTCTGATGACCTCAAGGTAGGGAAACAGTGTGACAAGGCAGCAGGTAAAGCAAATGGGATGCTGGGATGCATAGGCAGGGCATCACCAGCAGGAAAAGGAGGTCATAATTCCATTATACAAGACACTAGTGAGGCCCCACCTGGAGTACAGTGTACAGTTCTGGAGACCATACCTACGTAAGGACATAGACAGGGTAGAGAAGGTTCAGAGGAGGGCAACAAAGATGGTGCATGGATTGCATCACAAGTCCTATGAAGACAGGTTGAAGGAACTGAACATGTACTCCCAGGAGGAGGAGGAGAGGGATATGATAGAGGCATACAAGTATCTTACAGGGAGGAACAGGGTGCAGGAATACACTATTTTAAGCAAAAAGATGTTCCAGGACTAGAGGCATGGGATGAAGTTGGAGGAGGGAGGACAATTCAGAGGAAATGTGAGGAAGAATTTCTTCACAGAACAGGTGGTGGACAAGTGGAACACCCTGCCAGAGGAAGTGGTGGGGGCTGAAACAATCACAGGATTTAAGAATGCATGGGATAGACATAAAGGAATTCTGGAGGTCAGGGGTAAGGGGCAACAGACTTCTAGGAAAACATAAACTGAACTTACAAGCTCAAATGGGCAGACTGGGTGGGCCATAGGCCCTTATCTGCCGACACTGTCTATGTATCTATGTATCTATGTATGATTCCCACAACCTCCACTTGCATAATGTGTTATCCTAAGCAAATCACTTAACCTCTGCAGTGCTCTCAGGTCATGCCTGAAAACAGGGCTTAGGTTTTGTGGACCTTAGCCAATTATCAAAAAAAAAAATAAAAAAAAATAAAAACCCCACTCCCACCTCCATGTTTTTTCTTGCATTTACCTTTTCACTTCCCTGTACATTGTTTTATATATACTGTATCTTCTTTTTCTATTGAGATTGTCAATAAATTTTAAGTCCATCACCACTTTACCTCTCTGTTTCCTTGCAGTGTTCACAATGACATGGCCAAAAATCTTGATCCCCACCACACATGCAGCTCACTACCTCAAAGCTGCATGTCTCACTTCTCTACCATATATCACACTGAGTTGCTATAAGCAATGGCCACAACAAAAATGTGTTTTTATTTTTTGTAATATAACCTGATCAACTTTCAGCTTCCAGTCAACAACTTAAAACCAGCGATCAGCAAACAAGGTATGTTGGGGAGGTAGGTAGCAATAAACTAAACCAATAAACCAGTAAGGGAAACTACAAACTGTCATAAAACATGTATCTACTTATGTTGTATTCAGTACATTGAAAATACAATTGTCTGGTTATAAACATACCATTTATTTTCACTTGTGAGGGTGTAGAACTTACATAATTCACTTGTGCTTTCCCCACTGATGAGTTATGGTCACATTCTCTCATTCATGGAAGTAAATGGCGTATTTTTGTCCAGGCCATCATACAGTATATCTTAGATATACTTTTTAATCCTGTTTTTTACCTCCATTCCCTCAGTCCACCTTCCCTTCTTGACAGCTCTCTCCTTGCCAGGCAAGTCATATTCCTTCTCATGGACTTACATATTAACCACTGCTTGCCTAGGACCACTGCATTGTAGGTGGGGTGCCATGTTGGTAGTGCATGGACCAGCAGGGGCCAGTGGTACCATCATGGACTACAACAGACCTGAGGCTTTGTTCCTTTCATTTCTCCCCATGTTTGGAAAAAGGAAATGTGGTGGCCGTGTTAGTCCATTCAACAATGCAGGGAGGAAAAAAAAACACAAATATGTTGTAGGTGATACCTTTTATTGGACTAACAAAATTATTTCTGAGACTAGCTTTTGAGAGATAATACTCTCTTCTTCATGTCAAGTCTGTGAAAACAGAGTAGGATAGCAAGAGCTCTGAGGATGGAGATGGAGGTCTCCGAAACATCAGCACATCAAACGTAATTTGACCACATGACTGTGGTGAGGATAACCGGGCTGCTGGAAGCAGTTGAAGGAGCCAGCAACCCTGAATGTGGAGCATAGCGGGACAGTGTATAAATGGCTAATGAAGCCTTCAAGTGCTCAGAACACTGCAAGCAGATGGAAACAGGAAATCCGGAATCTAAATAAAAGCAGTGGTCATCTATGATTTTGGAGGATAAACACGGATTAGGCAATTGAGCCACAAACAAATTCAGAATTCAACCCAGAGATGGGCATATGGAATCGGGTAAAGTGACTTTAACCCTAGCGGGTACATGACTTTAACATTTATAGCTGATATACAGTAGTTTACAAGTTAAAAGATTTTTTCATTGAATCTCTTGCATTTTATAAATAAAATATTGGAGCATATATTTATGCTTTCAGAGTGTGCATTTCAAAGCTATACATAGATAACAAGCATAATAAGGGAAGTGTGGATGGACAGTTCACATAAATAGTGAGCATTTAATTGAGTTTGTATTTCCCTGCCATCAAGCACCCCATATCTCATAGCTCATGGTAAGAGGCTGAGCTCCACAAACATTCTTTTTTTCCCTTCTTTGGTAGAATTTTAGCTTGGAGTTATTAACCCTGAGACCAGAGATTTTAGTATATGAGTGTAGGAAACTTTGTAAATGAGGGATGGCTTTAGGAGCATCCTGTATAAGGACCAATAAATTGTCTGCATATAGCACTGAGTTATAATAATAATAGCTTTATTTTTATGGTGCCTTTCAAAAGCCAAGGCACCGCACAAAGTTAAAAACACATCATACAGCTCAGTATCCTTAAAAATATAAAAGAACAATAAAACAACTAATACAGTCAGAAAAAACATCAACCACCAAACACTAGCCTCCATAAATAAGTTTTCAAGGGCTGTTTAAATCCCTCCATGGTTGGGCATTTCCGTAACTGATGGGGTAGAGAATTCCAGAGGGTAGAGGCCACAAACATAAGTGCCCGGGCCCGAGAAGATTTTGAACACACCCTCGGGATCTCTAGCAACCCCTCATCAGCTGAGTGGAGCAATCACCCAGAGTGGTAAGGAACCAGGAGCTCTTCAGGTAGTCCAGGCCCTGTCCATGTAGGGCTTTAAATGTCAGAAGACCTACTTTAAAAGTGATCCGCCACTGTACTGGCAGTTATGCAGTCTGCACAGCACCAGCAAAATATGACTGGACCAAGAGGTTCCTGTCAAAAGCCAGGCTGCCTCATTCTGCACCAGCTGCAGGCAATGGATTTCCACCCCAGGTAGCCCTAGTAAAGGGAATTGCAATAATCCAAGCTCATGCACACAAAGGCATGGACCAGTATAGGAAGATCGCTGGACGGAACAAGATGCTTAATCCTGGAGATATTCCTCAGATGATAGAAAGAGGATTTGACAATGGCAGACACCTGTGTGTGCAGAGTAAGCCCTTTGTCAAAAATTATCCCCAGGTTCCACACCTGTTCAGAGGTCGGGAGTGATAGGCCCCCAAGGTATAGCCCTGAGGGCAAACAAGCCCCCAACCCCCCTATCTGGCACTCTGGATCCAAAACCAACACCTCAATCTTATCTGAGTTCAACTTCAGCCAACTCAAGTCCATCCACTCCTGGATTTCTGTGAGACAGTTGTTAAAGACCGAGAGAGCTCCAGCCTGGTCAGGTGCAAAAGAAAGGTAGAGCTGGGTATCATCAGCATAGTAGTGAAACCTCAGTCCATACCTTCTTACAATGTCTCCAAGGAGCAGCATGTACACTGCAAACAACATGAGGGACAATACTGAACCCTGAGGAACCCCACAAGACAGAGAAACTGGGTCTGTGAAATAAACCCCAGACACCACTCTCTGTGTTCTTTCAGGTGAGGTAAGATGTAAACCACCTGAGGACTACACCAGATAGTCCACTGATGAACCTCAGGCAATTAAGCAGTACCCCATGGTCCACAGTGTCAAATGCTGATGAGAGATCTAGGAGAACCAAGATGGAATGGCTCTTCCGATCTCTAGCCATCAGGAGATCATTGAGCACCCGAACCAGCGCTGTCTCAGTACTATGCCTCTTTCAAAAACTGGACTGGAGGGGTTCATAGATGTCATGGATGGTCAAATGGTTCTCCAGCTGTATGGGCACTACTTTTTCAGTCATCTTCCCTAAAAAGGGAAGATTTGAGACTGGACTATAGTTCACTTAGCAGTCGGGGTCCAAAGAAGCTTTCTTCAAGAGGGGTGTTACCACTGCCTCCTTCAGGGAGCCGGAAAACTCACCTGTTTCCAAGGAGCAACTGACTATCCATGCGAGGACCAGACTGATGGAATTAATACTACCCAAAATCAGGAAAGTTGGTCCAGGATCCAATATACAGCACGTAGGGTGCACACTCTGGACAATCCGCATGACATCCATGAACTCCGGTAGGTGAAGCGTACTCCAGAAAAGCTGAGAAGCAGCAGCCACACGCTGGTCAAGAGCAGCACCCTTACAGTGTGCTGGATGGAGTGCCACCCTGATGTTGGCCACCTTATTTGCAAAGAGTCGAGCAAGTTCATCACACTCTAATTGCCAAAAGGCTTTTCACACTTGTATGCAGGCTGGGTTGCACAGTCTGTCTACAGTGCGAAAAAGCTGAGCTGGTCAATTCTGAGCAATGGCAATCTCCCTGGACAGGAATTCTGCCTTCTTACGGGAGATTGCAGATTGATAGGCTTGATAATGCTCCATCAATTCAAGGTGGTTGGCATCAAGGGAGGATCTCCGCTAGCAATGCTCTAACCTTCGTCCTAGTTGCTGCATTTCACTCAAGGTCTCATCAAACCATGGGGACCAAGGGAGAAGAGAGAGGGGATGAACGTGTACAGAGCAATGACATACAGGGCCACTGATATGGCCATATTATAAGCCACCACAAGGGCCTCTGGGTTGCTGTTTGCTACTGGAAGGGATGATAGATCAAGTACCGCCGCCAGGCCTTCAGAGCTAAAATCTCATAAAGGGTGATACCTGACCATCTCCACAGGGGTAGGCCTATGAAGGGGGGGAACTAAAACTAAACCCCATGGTGTAGTGGGGGGACCAACCAACTGGTTCCACCCCCAAGTCAGAGGCCTCGATCCCCAGAAGGAGGACTAAGTCAAGGGAGTGACCACGTTTATGGGGAGCAGTGGTAACTATCTGTGTAAGGCCCAGAGATGACATTAACTGGAGTAAGTGTTGTCCAAATGGGAAGAGTTTGTTATCGACCCAGGCATTGAAGTCATGCAGAACCATCAGTCTGGGTGACTCGAACACCATGTTGATGACAAAGTCCGCGACTTCATGAAGGACACGCTTCTCATCTCCGGGTGGAAGGTAGAGGAGAGCATCATCTACGCAAGGACATAGACAGGATGGAAGCAGTCCAGAGGAGGGCAACTAAAATGGTGCAGGGTCTACATCAGAAACCATATGAAGAGAGACTGAGAAAGCTTAATATGTATACCCTTGATGAAAGAAGGGACAGGGGGGACATGATAGAAACTTTTAAGTACCTCAAGGGAATCAACAAAGTCCAGGAGGTAGCATCTTTCAGAAAAGAGATGTGTAAGAACAAGGGGCACAATTTAAAGTTAGAGGGGATGGCTCGAGGGTAATGTGAGGAAATTCTTTTCATGGAGAGTGGTGGGCATGGAACCGCCTTCCTGAAGAGGTTGTGGGGTCTAAAACAGTGGAGGAATTCAAACATGCATGGGACAGACATAAGGCAATTATAGTGGGGGGTTGCAGGAAATAGGCTGTTGGTTAACTAGAATCTGCAGCTTATCCAGTAGGTAGGGAAATGGGTAGACTGAGTGGGCCAAGTGGTCCTTATCTGCCGTCAAAGTCTATGTTTCTATGTAGAACGATTCTATAACCTACACCTGCTACCACAGTACACTCGAATGACTCAGTCTCCTCAACTGGTACACTCACAAGGTTAAGTTCGACCTTGAAACAGATCACAACCCCCGACCCCCGCTATCCAATCTCAGACGGTGGATCACCAAGTACCTGGCTGGAGTTAGAGCTTCCAAGATGGGGCCAGAGTTCTCATCCAGCCAGGTCTCGGTGATGCAGGCCAGATCCACCATTCCTACAAGATCTGAAATAATTGCAGTCTTGTTTTTAATGGACCTGGCATTGCATAACACCGCCTGAGTTGGATGAACCTCCAGAGCTGCCCGAACCACCTGCCCACCAATATTGGTAGTGCCCTTGAGTATGGAAACCAGACATGGCAAACCAAATTCTTGATTCCATTTCACCCCAGGGTGTCTCCTGGATCTCACAACCCCCGAAGTGATGGACTCACTCATTCACCCTCCATTGTTCATGTCCCCACCCCCTCCTCCCTTGTGAAAATACAGCCTACAGCACTGGTATGTTGTAAACTGCAGTGAGGGGAAGGGTGGAGAGCAGGAGGGCGAATAGCACAACCGTGGGGGCAGGCCTCCAACACATTCTAGCAATCACTTTATCAGACGACTCTCACTTAACTAATTAAAAACAAAATGAAACAAAATAACAAAAACACCACAATGTATGAACTCACAACAGTTGATTAAAATTAGATAACCCAAAACACCTATCCCCATCCCAACATAAATAATCTTCAATAAACCCTCCCATACATAAAATACTAAAAAAGATAAAGTATAAACAATTAAATATCTTGGGCTGAAATAAATCTAATTAGTCCACTATTCTGTCACTAATGAAAATGAGCTCTGATATTATAATAACGTCCAAAACAAAACAAATTAAATAAACAGTCAAAGTTTCTTCAGCAATATCTTCTACTCCCCGGGCTCTCTCACTGCCTTGGGAAATTATCAAAACACAGGCACCCTCACTGTCTGTCTGAAGGTAAAACTAAAGATTATTTCCAGTTCCAGGGCCCTCTAATGACCTAAAGAGCCAGATGCAGTACAGGCACTCTCACTGCCTGCGTAAACGGTATGAATCAAGAAGAATAATAAAATTTAAAACAGACCATGTGCAGGAAGGCAGGAAATCTTTAAACTAGGAATCTCAGATCTAAATCCATATAGCTGAAGGAAAAACCCCTTACAGGGGACTGCAGCTGGAAAATATCCTCTGCTGCTTCCTCGGTTCACTGATAACACCAGCCCACTGACTGGCCCCTCGGAGAATCTAAGTGAGTCGGCAGCCCATTCTGCCGGTTGCCCAACAAGGCTATGGCCCGACTCCCCGGGCAGCCACAAATTCCAGCTGCTGATCACCCCACAGAGTTTAATTCATCTGGTCCAGTAAAAAAATGGCTCCTGCGCCCTCCAAGAGTGCCAGTTGTTGACTCAAACAATACAGATTTAAATCCAGCAAGGACTCCACAGCTCTTCTCCCTTGCTTTGTCAGTCCCATGGAAAGATTCTGGATAGTTCACACCACTCCTCAGTTCCGCTCCTCTCCTCAGAGCGGCCTTCCTCACATCAGTCTGGAGAACAACCCAGTGCAAGTCGGGGACACAGAATAGTATATCCTACTAAATGCAAGATGAATAAATCCCAGTAAGTCTCACTAGGGAAGATAACAAAATTACAAAGTTCTTACAAAGTTCTTCATAAAATAACAGCAGGATTATGACAGCCTGAAAGAATGGCCCGAATGAATGGCCCCAATTAACACAAAAAACATTGGACGGACGCGGTATCACTCCACGAACTGACGACAGGCAGAAACCAACTGGCCAACCAAACAAAGAAATAAAAAAAGAAAAACAAAGCGAGGTCAAATATTGATTAAATCTTGGTTAAAGTCTAATAAAACTGCAAAAACTACAGAGACTACATAAACTTGATCTGTTCAGCCTGAATATCTCAGATATTGGGGATGGTTCTAAAGGTATGTGCCAGAGGTTCAATAGCTAGGAGAAATACTAAGGGGGATAAGGGGCAGCCATAGTGAGTCCCACAGAAGAGAGTGAAGGGTTGGGAATGCAGGCTGTTAGAAGTCTAGCGTTTGGGTCCATATATACAGTAGATATATATATATATATATATATATATATATATATATATATAATTATGGGTTTGATTCCACCAACCTCCACTTGTATACTGTCTTATCCTGACCAAATCACTTAAGCTACGCAGTGCTCTCAGGTCATGCCTGAGAACAGGGCTTAGGTTTAGTGGACCTTAGCCAGTTATCAAAAAAAAAAAATAATAGAAAAATAAATAAATAAAACCACTCCTACCATTAAGTTTTTTCTTGCATTTCCCTTTTCACTCCTCTGTGCATTGTTTTATATATTCTGTATCTTCTTCTTTTTTTATTGAGATTGTCAATAAATTATAAGTCTGTCACCACCGTACCTCTCTGTTTCCTTGCAGTGTTCACAATGACATGGCCAAAAATCTTGATCCCCACCATACATGCGGGTCACTATCTCAAAGCTGCATGTCACACTTCTCTACCAAACAGTATATCACTCTGAGATGCTATAACTAAGCAATGGCCACAATAACAAAAATGGGTTTTTTTGCAATATAACCTGACCAGCTTTCAGTCAACTTAAAACCAGCGATCAGCAAACAAGGTATGTGGGGTGGTAGGTAGCAACAGCTAAACCAATAAACCAGAAAGGGAAACTACAAACTTTCATAAAACATTTATCTACTTATGTTGTATTCAATACATTGAAAATACAATTATTTGGGTACAAAGGTATAATTTATTTTTACTTGTGAGGGTATGGAACTTACATAATTCACTTGTGCTTTCCCCACTAATGAGTTATATTCCTGCTTCCTCATTCATGGAAGTAAGTTGCATATTTTTGTCCAGGTCATTGTATATCTTAGATATACTTTTTAATCATGATTTTTACCTCCTTTAACTCAGTCCACCTTCCCCTCATGATGGCTCTCCTTGTCAGGCAAGTCATCTTCCTTCTCATGGACTTACACTTTAACCACTGCATGCATAGGACAGTAGCATTTTGGGTGGGGTGCATTGTTGGTAGTACATGGACCAGCAGGGGCCAGTGGTGCCAACATGGACTGCAACAGACTAGATGCTTTGTTCCTTTGGTTTCTCTTCATGTTTGAAAAAAGGAAATGTGGTAGCCATGTTAGTCCAGTCAACAATGCAGACAGTAAAATAGTAAGACTGAGGATAGAGGAGTAAATGGCAGCAAATATGTGTTTAAACTAGGTGGGGGTGGTGGTGAGTGGATAGTTGGTAGGAAGGGAGCCCAGAGAGGGGAGCCCAACAAGCTTACCCCCCAAGTTCACAGAGAAGGATTTGAGTTAGGGGCCCAGAGGGGGTGTGGAGGGGGGAAAACCAGAGAAGGCAAGGATGGAAATGGAGTGGAGGGTGGTCACTCTGAATGCAAGGAGCCTAGGTAATAATTCAGCTGAGTTGCAGGCTCTCTTGACAGTGAGGAGGGTGGACATTGTGGCCATCATGGAAATGTGGGCCATGCAGTACCAGGACTGGGATATGATGATCCCAGGATATTGAATATTCAGTAAGGATATGGCTAAGGTGAAAGGGGTGCGTGGCAATCTATGTATGGGAAGAGATAAGATGTATAAGGGAGGAGAGGGAGGAAGGCAGAACAGAGGCCCTATGGATGCAATTCCAGGTCTCAAAAGGTAGGATCCTGAGCATGGGGGCACTATACAGACCACCAGTGCAAGGGAATGACCTGGATAGGGAGCTAACTGGGTAAATCAGAAGGGTCTGTAGGAAGAGGAATATAGTAGTGGTGGGGGACTTCAACCTACCTGGGGTGGATTGGAGCACTCCAGCCACCATGAGTGCAAGGGAGCAGGTCATACTAGAAGCATTTCAGGAGAGCTTCCTGGTGCAGTTGGTACACAAGATGACTAGATTGGAGAGGACTCTGGATCTGGTATTTTCAAATGGGGAGGCTGTAAGAGATCTGGGGGAAGAAGACCATCTGGCTGGGAGTGACCACCACTCTGTGTGGGTCACACTCAATATGGGTAGGGAAACAGGGGGTACAGGGACCAGGGTGATTGACTTTAGGGGTGTGGACTTTAAAGAATGGGGGAAATCTTGAGTAAGTATCTAGTGGGAATTCAACCAGACATGGATGCTAGTCAAAAATGAGATATTATTAAAAAAGGTCTCATGGAGGCCAAGGGGACTTGTACAAAGACACAGAGTAAGAAGGGAAGGGCAAAGAAACCCAGTTGGTTAACTCAGGAGGTGATGGAGGGGTTAAGGTCCAAGAGGAAGTAATTTCAGAAACTCAAGAAATTGGGAGGGGGGGATGACAGGGATGAGTATGCAAAGAAGTCCAGGGAGGTTACCAGGCTAGTCAAAGTAGCCAAGGCTTCAAGAGAGCTGAGACTGGCACAGGGTATTAAGGAAGGAGAAAAGGACTTCTTCAGATACATTAGGGAAAGAAGGAAACACAAAGACCAGATTGTGAGGATTAGAAAGGATGGAGGGTATGTGGAGAAGGGGTGGACCAGGCAGAGACATTAAACAACTATGTCAGTTCTGTGTTCATGAAGGAGAAGGGGGGGCAGATAACCCCAAGGTGGGTAGAGTGGGTAGTGGGGGGAGGGGCGACTGACATAGGGATTACAGAAGATGAGGTTCTGGAAGGATTGAGGGCACTAAGGGTAGACAAGGCACCAGGAGCAGATGGCATTCACCCAAGGATACTCAGACAGTTATTGGAGATCCTGGCAGGACCACTGGCTGACCTGTTCAGCAGCTGTCTAGATGCAGAATGTGTACCACAAGAATGAAGGATGGCCCATGTGGTGCCTATTCACAAAAGTGCCCCTAGGGATGAACCAGGCAACTAAAGACCAGTGAGCCTCACATCAATTGTGGGAAAGTTCATAGAGACCATCCTAAAAGAGAGACTGGTGACATTTTTGGAGGACAATGGTCTCAAAGATGGTCATCAACAGGGGTTTGTCTTTGTCAGATCCTGCCAGACAAATCTAATTGAGTACTACAACTGGGTGACCAGGGAGCTGGATGGGGCCATGCAGTTGATGTCCTGTAATTGGATTTCAGCAAGGCCTTTGATTCTGTGCCACATGGGAGGCTGGGGGGGACTGGAATGCACAGGGGTGAGAACAAAGATGGTTAAATGGATTGCCAACTGGCTGAATGGAAGGCAGCAGAGGGAGGTGGTGGGGGGAACTCTCATCACCGAGGGAAGTGATGAGCAGGGTGCCACAGGGATTGGTACTGGGACCAGTGCTGTTTGGGATATTCATAGCTGATATCTCACACAGGATCTGGAGTAGGATCAGTCTGTTCACTGACGATATGAAGATGGGAGCTGTGATAGATGACATCAAAGGGTGGAAGGGGCTGCAGGAGGACCTGACCAAACTACAGGAGTGGTAGGAAATGTGGCAGCTTGGGTTCAACGCCAAGAAGTGCAAGGTACTGCATTTTGGTGCTAGAAACCAGGGGAGGAGCTATCAGCTGGAAGGGGTGGAGCTGGAAAGCAAAGAAGAGGAAATGATCTGGGGGTGCTTATTACAGGCAGCATGAACAATTCAGCTCAGTGTAGTAAGCTGGCAGCAAAAGCCAACAGGATGCTGGGGTATATATCATGGGGAATCTCCTCCAGAAATAAGGAGGTAATTCTTCTCTGTACAGGTATTTGCTCAGGCCTCACCTGGAGTACTGCATGCAGTACTGGTGCCCATTCCTGAAGAAGGACATCAAATTGTTGGAGGGGTGCAACGTAGGGCAACAAAGATGGTCCAGGGACTGGAGGAAAAGTCCTATTAGGATAGATTGGGCAAGCTGAACATGTACTCCCTGAAGAAGAGGAGGGACAGAGGGGATATGATTGAAACCTTTAAATACCTTAAGGTGATAAATAAGGCTAATACAGAAGGGGTGTTCCAGCTTAGAAGAGGAAGGGATACGAGTGGGCATCAGCTGAGATTGGAGGGGAGAAGATTCAGGAGAGAAATCAGGAGACACTTTCACTGAAAGGGTGATGGACAAATGGAATACTCTGCCTGGGGAGTTGGTATCCTGTAGAATGGTGGGCAGCTTTAAGAGGAGTTGGGACAAGGTGGGGGAGTTAAGAAGAAGAAGATGAGGAGGGTGGGGCAGCAACAAGTTGAGGGCCTAGCTGCACATTCAATCAGACTTGATAGACCATAAGGTCTGCTTCTGCTGGCATTTTCATATGTTCGTATGTATGTTCGAAAAAAAAATGTTGCAGGTGATATATTTTATTGGACTAACAAAATTATTTTTGCGACTAGCTTTCAAGAGATAATATTTTCTTCTTCAGGTCAAGTCAGTGAGAAGAGAGCTGGATAGCACGAAACATATACAAGTCGGATGTGGATTCAAGACATGGAATAGCAGTTTACACATCAAAGCATTCCAGTCGACTCACATTCCTAACAAACAGGTGGGAGGAATACATTCTTACACACAATTATTTCAGCTTCAATGCTGATATTTACCTTCAAAATATGAGGATGGCTACGGTCACCAGGATGGCACCAAAGTATGCAAACCTCTTCATGGCAGATCTAGAAGAAAATTTCCTTTGCACACAACACCATAAACCATTAAATTATTATCGATATATTGATGATATCTTTATGATATGGACAGCAGGATAGGAAAACTGAAACAATTTTTGACAGCTTCAATAAATTCCATCCTTCCATAAAATTTCAAATACATTACTCAAAGTGTGTGCATTTCCTGGATACCACAATCTCACTTAAAATGGAACATTGCAAACATCTGTGTACAGAAAACCTACAGGCAGATGCAATAACTTTCACATCATGAGCTTCCATCCCTCACACACCAAAACACCCATAATACACAGTCAGGCCATCCAGTACTACTGCATTTGTTCAAACCAGGAGGACAGGGACAGACATCAAAGTACACTAAAAGAATCCTTCAAGCAGAAGGGATATAAATTCAGCACCATTGATAGGAATATCCATTCTGCTGTCCACATACCTTGAGAAGAACTACTATGGTATAAGTTACACAGAACATCTGAATGCACACCTCTGGTAATAACCTACAATCCAGAACTGGAAAACTATGGAAATAATAAAAGATTTACAGACACTATTGTCTGAAGATGAGACTCTAAAAAATATATTTCCCATCCACTAGTGCTTGCTTTCCACCAACCACCAAACCTGAAGCAGAAACAGGTGTGAATCAAACTTCCCACAGACCTCCAGCTAGGCAACAAAGGTACAAAACCATGCAAAGCACCTCACTGCAAACTATATATACATATCTCTACTGAGACATCAGTCATTCGTAATGGAAAAACAATTAAAATCCCAAACTCCTATTCCTGTTCTTGTAGCAACATAGTATATATGATACAATGTAAAAAATGTGAGGATTTTTGCTATATTGGTGAAACTGGACAGAAGTTCAAAACAAAAATGAATCACCACAGATTCATAATCACCCACAAAGATGAAAATACACCAGTAGGGGAACATTTCTCAAGACCAGGTCACTTCATCAGTGATTTTACTGTCAGAATGTTAAAAAGTAATTTCAAAAACAGTCAGGATTGGCAAACATTTGAACTAAAAATGATTTAATTTTTTAACACTAAAGAAAAAGGACTTAATAATGATGTTGCTTTTTTAGCACATTATCAGGGATAAAGCCCAAAACAATACATCAAGCGTGTGTGTAGTAGATAAGCTCTGAATGAGCTGGAGTAACACGTGCCTCTGGAGAGAGGTGGTAATATTGTATGAAACTGTAGAACTGTATTTCATTGTGGAGCACCTTTTAAACTTATAGCTTTCCTGCTTGAAATTTGCTGACACTTTTCTGTTTTCCCAGTATCAGTGCTACTGCTGAAGCACTCTGGGACACAGGGGAGGTACTATCAGCATCAGTAATGAGTGAGGTGATAAAAATGTTATTTCTGTACCTGTGGGTATATAATCAGGGCAAATAACATCTACCAAGCTCTTTTAAGAGCTATTGTGGCATTTTAAAACATTTTTGGAGGCTTTAATTGCCTTGTTCAGTAGCACTGCAGACAGGAAGCAGGAAGCCCCTGACTTCCTGTATTGCTGCATATAAAGCACGCCACAGAGAGTGGGGTGAGCGTGCGCGAGGCCACACGCAGAAACACGTGCATCTGCACATGTCTGCTGGTGCCACTGGTCAGCTGGGGGAAACTATATAGGACTAAGGTATTGTGCTGCAAATATGGACATTACAGAAGGGTTTGTAACCCTGCAGTCTGGGGAGATAGCAATGTTGTGCATACTCTGCAACACATTTTGCCTGGAGTCTCAAAATGTTTTTTCTGGACTTAAATGTGATAAATGTATACAGATCCAGGAACTGAAATCTAAGATTAAAGAACTAGAGTTGATTATAAAGAAACAACATGAAGAACAAAATAAAAAAAAAAGTACCCCCACAATGTCACTAATAAATGTTAGGAAACAACAAAACTTATTTCAAACAGATAGCCTTAAAAGGCCAAGAGAGCAAGAAAGTGGATCTGAGGAAGAATGGAGCCCAGTCAATAACAAAATAGGAAAAAGAAAGGAAGGAGATGCATGGACTTTACTATACATATCCAAAATAGATATGTACCTCTAACACTGGATGGAAATGAGGATACAGAGAATACTGATAGTAGCAATAATATCAAGCAGGCAGCTACTAGTCGGAAAGCCAATAAATCTCCCCAGCCCCTGGCAACTGAAGCAGAGCCATCTGTACCCCCTATGCTCCCACTAGCTAGTACAAGTAATGCCATCCAGCAACCCTTTGGCCCAGTGCATGAAACATCAGTTGTAAATGAAGACAATGACTTAGATAGGAACAAAGAACACTTAAGGCAGGTCATTGTAATGGAAGACTCAATCACAAAATATACAGATAGCTATATATGTGAAAGGGATAAAACAAACACAACATGCCTTAGTTACAGGGGGTCCTGGATCTGACATATTGAAAGAATGGCCCCCAAAGTAGTAAAAACCTCAGACAAAAATCCTGTAATAATAATACATGCTGGAACAAATGATGTTGTGAAATTTTCAACTGACAACATCAAAGAGGATTATAAAAAACTTGTTGAAACAATAAAACAAAATTAATATGAAATATGTATTTCTGAAATCCTCCCAGTACCTAGATCAAGTAAAGCACATCAAACTAAGATTAAGCACATCAATGAATGGCTACAAAAATGGTGCCTCCAGAATGATATTTATTGTTTCATACACTGGGAAAGGTTTGATGGTGACAATAGCCTTTATGGCTGGGACGGACTTCACCTAAATAAAAAAGGAGCTGTGGTACTGGGGCGTTCCACCTCAAAAGCCATTGAGAGTATTTTAAACTGAATAAAAAGGGGCAAACAGGGAACACCATAGCAAAAACTGACCAGATGAATGATTACTATTCAATATTAGTGTCTAATGCAAGAAGCCTATCATTAACCAAACTATCTGAATTAACCAAAGTATTAATTGATAAAACTATAGACATTGCAGCAATAATTGAAACACGGTGGGATGATACATCTGAGTTGTACACTAAAGTACAGGGTTACACTGCCTTTAAAAATAATACAGCAAACAAAAGGAGGGGGTATGTGTTTATTTGTAACAAATAGAATAACTACAACAGAATACATCCCCCCCAAAAAAAAACACTCACCATAGCTAGAAGGTGTATATGTCCAGGTGAAGCACCAAAAGGGAAAGAGCTTTATATTGTCTGACTATTATAGACCCCCATTGGCTGACTTAAACTATGACCGACTTTTGATAGCAGAAATTGAAGAGATTGCTGCTGAATCTGATCTGATAGTGGTTGATGACTTTAACCTACCCAGGATTAATTGGGAGAATTTAACTACCTGATCAACACTGGAAGGCATACTCTTGGATTCATTTATTAATGCAAGGCTAGAACAAATGGTACAAGAACCAACCAGGAAGCTTAATATCCTAGACTTAGTACTTACTAATGTATCATTAAATATCTCGACCTCTGAAGTTCTGAGCCCTATTGGAAGCAGTGATCATAATGCAATAATTTTCAGTGTATATAAACAAAGGAACAGATCTAGTAAAACTCAGTATGAATATAATTATAGAAGAGCTAACTATACTAAAATCAACAAAGCCATCACAGGGTATAAATGGGAGAATATGCTGCAAGATTTAACTGTAGAACAATGTTGGGCACTATTAAAGTCCATAATCACTGAGCTAGAACAAATGTATGTTACCAGGATAAAAACCCATAAGCATAAAGGGGAAATACCAGCATGGTTAACTAGAGAGGTAAAAAATCAAATTTCCAAGAAAGAAAAAGCCTTTAAAAATGAAAGAAATCAAGACTATGCATAATATAACAAACTACAAAAATGAACTAAGGAGAACTAAAAACATTATTAGAAGGGAACGGAGGAAAATTTTATTTAAACTAGCAACAACAAAAAATACTAAGGCTTTCTAGTCCTATATTAATAATAACAAAAAACACAATACTGAGTCATTAACCTTGCTAGATAACAACAGCGATCTGACTGACCCCTTAGATACAGGAAACAAAATGAATGTCTACTTTGGAAGTGTATTTAACCAAGACCCTAAGGCTGAGTTTAAAAACTCTGGAATTGTCCCACCAGAACTTATAACAGAAGAAGAACTTATGGGATCAATTAAGGAAATGAGGGCAGATACAGTGGCAGGACCAGATGGTATAAATCCCAAATTCATAAAACATATAAGTAGTACTATTATCACCCCTCTTACTATTATATTTAATAAATCCCTTACCTCAGGCACCTTACCATCTGAATGGAAACAACCTATTGTTATACCCATTTATAAAAAAAAAAAAAAGGAGAGTCGGAAAGAGGCTGAAAGCTACAGACCAATTAGTCTTACATCTGTGGTATGTAAGGCTATGGAAAGAATTCTGAAAAATCAAATCGATAAACAGATAGACAATATGGAACTTAAAGACCATAAACAACATGGTTTCATTATAGGCAGGTCCTGTACTACAAACTTGATCTCTTTCTATGAACCAATTAGTGAAGCAGTGGATAAGGGAATACCTGTAGATATAATTTACTTGGACTTTAAAACAGCTTTCGACAAGGTCTCACATCACATACTGATTGATAAACTGGTTAATATTAAAATTGAACAACATTTTGTTGGATGAATAGCTAACTGGCTAACAAATCATCACCAAGTGGTTAGAATTCAAAACATACTATCCTTATCTACTCCAGTTTCCAGTGGAGTTCCGTAGAGATCCGTTCTGGGACCCTTATTGTTTTGTTGTATATATATTGCTGATCTACAGAAAGGATGTACAAGTAACTGCAATAAATTTGCAGATGATACCAAAATTAGCAGAGTAGTAAAAAACAGCGAGGACATAATTGAACTCCAAAATTACTTAAAGCTTTTGGAGAAATTGGAAAGAGATAACAACATGGCATTTAATGAGGAAAAGTGTGTAATAATGCATTTGGGTCAACACAATACACATGCAGAGTACTACCTAAGTGGCAGACAACTTAGGGAAGTGCAGGTAGAAAAAGATTTTGGTAACCTGGATAAAAATGAACTGCTTCCTGAGAGTCGTTGCAGACTGATTACAACAAGAGCAGATTTTATTCTCAACTCCATTAAGAAATCATTTATAAGTAGGCAGGAACCGTGTGTTTTGGCATTATATAATTCCTACATAAGACTGCATTTAGACTATGGGGCTGCCTTCTGATCACCTTTTTTGACTAAAGACACTAAATTATTGGAAAGCGTCCGAAGGAGAGCAACAAAACTAATCCCTGGACTAAAAAATCTGGATTGTATTTCCAGGTGTAAGGAATTGAAGTTATACCCTCTTATTGTCAGGAGAACTTGAGGAGATTTGCTGCTTCTTTATAAAATACTACAGGATGATATACTAATGAAAACATGTGGGATAAGTAATGCTCCCAAACCAATAACCCTATGATGTAATTCACAGCTGCTGTTTGTACCCAGAGCAATCAAAAATAAGAGAACATTCTATTTCTCTAGTAGAGTGACATGACAATGGAATAAATTGCCACAATTTGTAGTAGGCTCAGGCACAATGGATCAGTTCAAGAGGAACTTAGATATATATCTACAAAACTGGGTAGAAATAGGAAATTCCCACGTGAGTGTGGGGGGTAGACTTGATGGGTCTTGAGACCTTCTTCTACCATATAAAACCATGTAGATGGTTCTTCTTTCCATCACATCAGCACCCTCCTCCAGACTAAAATGTAACTGTTACTCACTTTGATCTTAAGGTTGGCTCTTTTAACTAGCACCGTCTAATGACAACAGGATTCTTTCTGTGTTTTCTTTTTAACAAATGTGAATGGATGGTCCAGACAAACTGCCCCTTGATCTTATAAGGTGGGCTCCTCAACAGACCCAGTCCATTGAGAATGTGATTCATCCTGCCTGTTTGTTGGGAATGTGAATTGACTGCAATGCTTTGATGTGTAAACTGCTATTCCATGTCTTGAATCCACATCCAACCTACATATGTGTCATGCTATCAAGCTCTGTTTTAATTGACTTGATATGAAGAAGATAGTATTATCTCTCGAAAGTTAGTTTCAGAAATAATTTTGTTAGTCCAATAAAAGGTATTATGACATAGACAGCCAGCTCTAAGTGCTGTATCATTTTTTATTTCTTAAAAATAACAGAAATGTGGTATTGAACTTGTCTGCTGGAAATTCCAGTGCACATGGAGTGACCTCCCTCACCCCCCTCCCGATCTCAGTATATGAGATGACCACACACACATGAACTTAGATTAAAAAAAATCTAACACCTGCAAGGCCAAGAAAATTGCAGGGCTAAAAGGTACCTAAGATCAGGAACATCCTGTTTAGCTAGTTCTTTTATCAGTAGCCTAGTTGGCAGGAAAGAACATATCCAGTTTACAATGTTTACAGGAAAGGAAAGCAAGGTATGACATTTCTATGTGAAATTAAAAAGGCTTTGATATCTGTGAAGATCAGGAAGACCCTTTTTCATCAAAGAGGTGTCATTTGAGAATTGATGTTAGGCTGAGAAAAACAG
This sequence comes from Neoceratodus forsteri, assembly GCA_016271365.2. Classification (NCBI taxonomy): domain Eukaryota; kingdom Metazoa; phylum Chordata; order Ceratodontiformes; family Ceratodontidae; genus Neoceratodus; species Neoceratodus forsteri. The sequence goes on along the minus strand of CM028129.1, from coordinate 1,076,513,581 downwards.
GATCTTACTGCCTTATAAAAGATTCTGTTTCCTGTAGAGTTATATTTTTAATAATAATATCCTGATAGGGAGGAAGTACAGTGACCTCATCCAGGGGGCTGGAGAAAGCAGCTTTTAAAAACTATGATTCTGGTTTCATAGACTGACTTTCTTTACCTGACTTTGAAGCAGCAACATCAAGCCTTTAGAAGATAAGTATTTTGTGGATAGGAAATATAATTGCACTTTTACACCTTTTTGTTTAATGACCTGTATGTTTTTTGTGATAAGAGTTCTGTATATTACTGTTTACTATTTTACCTTTTGTTTAGTAAAGACACATTTTAAAAACATAAACTGCCTGGTGTGCCTTGAAACATTTCTTTGGTTTTAAGTGAAGTTAGATGATTTTAAAGCTGACACGGTGCATGAGTTTATGGGTGTACCAAACTGGGAAACAGTTTAAGAGTTTCTCTGGGTCTTGTACAGAGTTCTAAAAGGGTTCATTTTGTAATACCTGGTTAGGTGCCTGTAAGCAAAGATATCTGGCCCCCCAAAGATAGAATTATCTGAGCCTGACAATTGGGTATGCTAACAAGAGGTTAACAAGTTTGAATTCCTCCAGAACTTGGGGCTAAGGTGCCTTGAATCCACAAAACAGACAAGAGGGCTACCTTGTTCCATTCACTGTTCACAAGACTACACTCAGAGGTTGGCACTTTGGGAGTAGAGGGCTGACCTGCTGAGTGAATCTGTGACAGATTGGTTGGCAGCAGTGCAGATAAAGTTTGGTATAACAAGCTTTGTTGTTCAGTGTGTCAGTTTGAGACTGTTAAGCACACTTGAAAGAAAGAAAGGCAGTGATTTAATTTTTATTAAAAAAAAAGGGAAACAGAACTTTATCACTTGGCGTACAGTCAAGTTCCTATTTTAGTTTTTTTCTAAAGTGCCAGTCAGATTAGCAGTAGTTAGGAAAGATGGCATCCAACTACAGCAGGCACACTGTAGAACAGTTAAAAGAGTTGTGCGAGGACAGAGGAGTCCTGTTTGAGGTGACAGCCAAAAAGCAGAACCTCATAGAGGCCCTGATGGTAGCAGATACCCAGAGCAGCGAGTCACCAACCATGACTGAAGGGGACCAGACCTCGAGTGTGACAGGACTAGAGGCCAGTGAGGGGTCCCAAGCTGATGAAAAGGACAGCAGGGCCACTGTCAGTGAAGGGCCACAGCAGCAGGTGATGGTCACCAGTATCCTGAATCTAGAGGTACTCAAACTGCAAATTCAGTTGTGCAGGACGGAACTGGAGGCAGACTGAGAACAGAGAGAGGTGGACCATGAGGCAGAGTGACAACAGAGGGAGGCAGACCATGAGGAGCATGAGCACTAGTGAGCTGCAGAGGAGAAGAAAGAGTGAGAATGCAGAGAGGCAGAGGAGAAGAGAGAGGAGTGCCAGTCACAACGTGAATTGCAAAAGCTACAACTAAAACCAGTGGCACCAGGGCAGGTAAGTGGCTTGGGTTTAATTGGGGCTGCAGGACTGGGTTACAAATTGAACTCTAAATTAATAGCCGAGTTTAAGGAAGGGGAAGACATGGACACCTTTTTAAATTCTTTTGAAAAAGTTTGTCTTCAGGCTAAAATTCCTAGAAAGTCCTGGAGCTTCCAGCAATCCCTGCTACTTACTGGGAAAGCTCGGGATGCATTGGGTCAAATGAACAATGAAGACAGTGATGATTACAGCAAGTTAAAAGCTGCACTGTTAAAAAAGTTTGAATTAACTGCTGAATCATACAGAGCTAAATTCCGTAAGCTAAGGAGAAGCCCTGATATGAGCTATGAGGAGCTAGCCACAAAATAACGTCAGTTTTTAAAACATTGGTGGGAAGGAATTGAGGCAAACTCTGTTGATAACATTGAAAATGTGATTTTATTAGAACAGTTTTATTGTGCATGCCCAGCAGAGCTCAAAACCTGGCTAGAGGACTGAAATCCAAAAACAGTACAAGAGGCTGCTGAACTCTCTGACCGCTATGCCAAGAGCAGACCTGCTCTGAGAATGAATAGGGCAGGTGTGGCAGTGCAGAAAGGGAAAAGCACAACTTCAGGGCAGCTAAAACCCTCACAGCCTCCACCAAAACCAATTAGCCCCAGGTTTCAATGAAAAGATTTATCTGAAATAAGAAATGTTCATTGGTTATGTAAGGAAACTGGGCATATTGTCAGACAGTGCCCCAAAAAGGTGAGCCATAATACACAACAGAGTGCTAGAAAAGAAGTGGGGTGTTTGTGTGTCCCTGGGAGCATGCCAGTGAACATGAAGGAACACATGCACCCAGTCATAGTAAATGGTGTACAGACACAGGGGTTAAGGGACACAGAGGCATTCCTGCCATTGGTAAAGGGGGATCTGGTACAGCCTGGTCAGCTTATACTCAATAAATGCATAACTATATAAGGGTTTACTGGTGAAGAGAAAACATTGCCACTTGCTAGTGTTTTCCTTTATTGGGGTGAAACAGGGGAACTGTGCAGCAAGTGGCTGTAGCTAACACAATAGCAGTGGATATGATCCTGGGTAACAATCTCCAGCAGGGGGTGGTATGTGCAGTTACTGGTAGCCAAGTAGCAAGGGAAAACTGTAGTTCCCTGAGCCCCCCAGAAGCCATTGGGGATGGTACTGAGAGGCTAGTTCCCCAGCCTGTGTCTCCAGAGGGGGAGACTGATAAAAAGGGGGTAGAAATTTCCCCAAGAGCAAGTAACCACCCAGCTACAGAGTGTTACTCCTAAAAGGGAGGGGTGACCCTCTTGTCAGAGGGTTGGGATGGACAGTGATCCTGTCAGCCCTGATGCTAGTGTTAGGGACACTAGTTTAGCGACTGAGGGGGAATTGTCCCATGCCTTGGGAAGGTGTTAGGGGTTCGCAGCTGCTCAGAGAAGTGACCCTAGTTTAGAGAAGCTGAGGGCTTGGGCAGACCCGAACGGAGCACAGGGAGGTGACGGAAAACATAGGGTTTATTGGGAAAATGGACTTATGTATACACAGGCAGTACAGACAGAGGGAGGGATGCTAGGCAGGCAGCTTGTCATTCCCCAGGGATAATCGTGAGCAGTTGCTCAAGGTTGCCCATGACATTCCCTTGTCTGGTCATCTGGGAATCATGTGCACAATGCAGTGGTTGGCCCAGAATTTCTACTGGCCTAACTTCACCCAGCAGGTGAAGGAGTATTGCAAGTCTTGTCACCGGTGCCAAGAAATAGGGAAGGCGGGCAAGAAAACCCAAGCCACCCTAATTCCATTGTCTGTAGTGGAGGAGCCATTCCAGAGGGTGGGAATGGATATTGTGGGGCCTTTAAATACCCCCAGCTCCTCAGGGAAGAGAGTCATCCTGACTGTGGTGGGTTATACCACCCAGTACCCAGAGACAGTAGATCTGTCCTCGCTGAGGACGGACAAAGTGGCAGATGTCTTACTTGGGATTTTCTCCCATGTTGGGTTTCCGCAGGAGGTAATCACTGATCGATGGGGTTCCTTCATGTCGGACCTAATGAAATGTCTATGGAAGAAGTGTGGGGTGGTGCAGGGATGCACGACACCGTATCACCCACAAGCCAATGGACTTATGGAAAGATTCAATGGTACCCCGGAGGCAATGCTCCGGGCATTTGCTGAACAGCGTGGAAGGGACTGGGAGAAATACCTTCCCCACCTCTTCTTCGCATACAGGGAGATGCCCCAAAAGTCGACAGGATTTTCCCCCTTTGACTCTTGTATGGACGATGGGTACGTGGGCCCCTAGACTTGCTCCAGGAGGACTGGGAAGGCAAGCACACCACCCAGGGAACTCCCATTGTGGATTATATCCTTAGGTTTAGGAAAAGGCTGAAGCAGCTTATGGGGACAACCCAGAGCAACCTGGCAGCTGCACAACAGAAACCAAAAGTATGGTACGACTGCAGAGCCAGAGCTCGCTCGTACATGGTGGGTCAGGAAGTCATGGTCCTTATTCCAGTCCAGAAAGACAAGTTGCAGGCTGAGCGGGCAGGACCGTACAAAGTGGTTAGGAAGGTAAATGACGTAAACTACATTGTGGAGTTACCTGACCATAGACAGACAGAAAGGATGTACCATGTCAACATGATGAAGCCATGTGCCAATAGGGCTGACATGGTGTTTGCGGTGTGCAGTCATTGGGGGGACGGATGAAGAAGACCCCCTTTTGGACTTGCTGGAAGAGAGTAAATGGGAGTCCTCTGTGGAAGCAGTACAATTGTCTCCCCAGCTGAACCCGGATCAGATCCAGAAAGTGAGGGAGGTTTTAGCAGACTTTGCCCCCTTGTTTAGCGCCAAGCCCGGACTAACCCCCTTAGCAACACATGATTTGGAGACACGGACACAGACGCCCATACGGCGGACAGCATATCGGGTGTCAGAGGCTGTCCAAAAGGACGTTAGGAGGGAAGTGGAGGAGATGCTGGATTTAGGGATAATCCTGAGATCCCACAGCCCCTGGGCCTCACCCATAGTCCTTGTGCCCAAGCCAGATGGCTCAACACATTTCTGTGTGGACTATCGTGGACTGAATGCAGTCACGAAGTCTGACACCCACCTGATGCCCCGGACGGACAAACTCCTGGACAAGTTGGGAAGGGTGACCTACCTTACGACTATTGACCTGACCAAGGGGTATTGGCAGGTAGAATTGACAGACAGAGCTAGGGAGAGGTCGGCCTTCATCACTCCAATAGGCTTATTTGAGTTTAACGTAATGCCTTTCAGAATGAAGAACGACCCAGACACTTTCCAAAGGTTGGTGAACCAGGTGTTGAATGGTGCTGAGGAGTATGCCATAGCATACCTGGATGACATTGCCATCTTCAGTACCAGCTGGGAGGAACACCTTTCATACCTTAGGGAAGTGCTGGGCAGGATACAGAGGGCCGGGCTCACTGTCAAAGCCAAAAAGTGTCAGGTGGCCATGGGAGAAGTGGCATACCTCGGACATGTGGTAGGCCAGGGACAGCTCCATTCAGACCAAATAAAGATAAAGGTGATCCAGGCATGGTCCAGACCAGAAACCCAGAAGCAGGTCAGGAGCTTCCTAGAGATAGCAGGGTACTACAGAAAGCTTGTACCTAATGACAGTGCCCTGGCTGCACACTTATCTGACCTGACAAAGAAAAGGATGCCCAAGAAAATTACCTGGGACCCAGCCTGTGAGGAAGCCTTTTCCAAACTGAAGGAGGCACTGTGCAGTGCTCCTGTTTTGACAAGTCCTGACTATAGCAAAACTTTTATAGTTCAGATGGATGCCTCAGACGTGGGTATTGGGGCAGTACTGAGTCAGACTTCCAGCCAGGGGACAGATCACCCAGTAGCATACCTGAGTTGGAAGCTGCTTCCCAGGGAGCAAGCATACTCCACGGTGGAAAAGGAGTGTCTTGCCATAGTGTGGGCCCTAAAGAAATTAGAGCCATACTTGTATGGGCAGCATTTTGTGGTGCAGACTGACTACAACCCCATGGTTTGGCTGATGCATATGGGGAAGAACAATGGGAGACTGCTAAGATGGAGCCTTGCTTTACAAGGATATGATCTACAAATTGTACATAGGGCTAGAGCAAATAATAAAAACTCAGATGGGCTGTCTAAGGTCTATGAGGAGTGCACTGATTTGGGAAGCTCATCCCATGCAGGGGATGAGCCCCAAAATTCAGTCTAGGTGGGGAGGAATTGTGACATAGGCAACCAGGTCTGAGTGCTGTATCATTTTTTATTTCTTAAAAATAACAGAAATGTGGTATTGAATTTGGCTGCTGGAAATTCCAGTGCACTTGGAGTGACCTCCTCACTCACCCCCCGGTTTCAGTATTTGAGATGACCACACACAGAGGAACTTAGATTAAAAAATCTAACACCTGCAAGGCCAAGAAAATTGCAGGGCTAAAAGGTACCTAAGATCAGGGACATCCTGTTTAGCTAGTTCTTTTATCAGTAGCCTAGTTGGCAGGAAAGAACATATCCATTTTACAATGTTTACAGGAAAGGAAAGCAGGGTATGACATTTCTATGTGAAATTAAAAAGGCTTTGATATCTGTGAAGATCAGGAAGACCCTTTTTCATCAAAGAGGTGTCATTTGAGAATTGATGTTAGGCTGAGAAAAACAGGATCTTACTGCCTTATAAAGATCCTGTTTCCTGTAGAGATATATTTTTAATAATAATATCCTCATAGGGAGGAAGTATAGTGACCTCATCCAGGGGGCTGGAGAAAGCAGCTTTTAAAAACTATGATTCTGGTTTCATAGACTGACTTTCTTTACCTGACTTTGAAGCAGCAACATCAAGCCTTTAGAAGATAAGTATTTTGTGGATAAGAAATATAGTTGCACATTTACAGCTTTTTGTTTAATGACCTGTATATTTTTTGTGATACGAGTTCTGTATATTACTGTTTATTATTTTACATTTTGTTTAGTAAAGATATAGTTTAAAAACATAAACTGCCTGGTGTGCCTTGAAACATTTCTTTGGTTTTAAGTGAAGTTAGATGGTTTTAAAGCTGACACGGTGCATGAGTTTATGGGTGTACCAAACTGGGAAACAGCTTAAGAGTTTCTCTGGGTCTTGTATGGAGTTCTAAAAGGGTTCATTTTGTAATACCTGGTAAGGTGTCCATAGGCAAAGATATCTGGCCCCTAAAGACAGAATTATCTGAGCCTGACAATTGGGTATGCTAACAAGAGGTTAACAAGTTTGAATCCCTCCAGAACTTGGGACTAAGGCGACTCGAATCCACAAAACAGACAAGAGAGCTACCTTGTTCTGTTCACTGTTCACAAGACTACACTCAGAGGTTGGCACTTTGGGAGTAGAGGGCTGACCTGCTGAGTGGGTTTGTGACAGGTATCACCTGCAACATATATATATATATATATATATATATATATATATTTTTTTTTTTCCTCTCTGTATTGTTGACTATATTAACACGGCTACCACATTTCCTTTTTTCAAACATGGAGGATAGCACATTTAGCCATAAAATGTGGAAACTGAGCAAGCTGATCAAGAAGGAAGCCAAACTCAACAGTGACTTATTCTTCCTCTCTACCTGCAAGAAAAGGAACATTACTCCTAGAGGTCTTTCCATCAAAAACTCACTAGCCACAACACACAACTCATGGTATGAACAATGAGTCTGTAAGTGCACCAGTGAGAAACTACAGAATGAACTAATACACCAACTGTACAAGAAAAAGAAAATTATAACATCACAAACTGGCCTAATACTGCAAACTCTACAACAGCAAAGCAGAAAGAGAACTGAAGAATTAGAAAAGGAACTCCAGTGTCTCTACATCAGAGAAAAGTGAGCTGAAATTTAAAGGAAACAAAGGAAACTACAGTCTCCTACAGAAAGAGCATGATGGCTTAATATCTCACAGGGACAGGGACACAGAAACTGAGGACCTTACCTTCCTGTGGACAAGACCCAGAACAACACAGTATAGAGAGGAGCCCAGTTCACAGTGCACACAGCAGTCAACCTCAGAGGGAACTATAGACCTTCAGCATTTTAGAAATGTATAACTATACAGCATTCATAGAACCATACCTTGCTACACAGCAGCAGCCAAAGGGAAGTGATTGTACACCTCAGATATGGGCCAATAAACATTGAATCAGGCCACACTAAGACTGACAATCGGGTGGCCATGCACAATGGAATAATTAACCTCTTCACAGCCAGAAATTTCAGTTCTCTCTAAAGGTCTGACATTCTACCCCTCTACGCAACTTAATGAAATACAACAATGTTCAGATCTGGAGGAATTCTTTAGAAGGTTACGACTGAAAGAATACTTTCACAAACAAGAGGGCTCATCTGATGCAAGTTACAACCACAAATGGAAGCATTCTCATTTTACTCAACTAAGTGGGAGTAACCCCCCTAAACTGGACAACTACAGGGTAAAATCACAAATCTCCAGCAAACAGAAAAAAATCTATAAAACCTCTCACCTTTGAAAAGAACAGCAATTGGTAACCTACAAAACAATACAAGCATCAACATTAAACTTGCATCTAAGGGTGTGTGTGTGTGTGTGTGTGGTTGTGATCATGGATACAGACAATTACATACAGGAAGGTTACAGACAACTTTCGGACAACACCTACTACAGGAAGCTGAACTCAGACCCCACAAAGAAATTCATTAAATAATTAAAACAACTAATGTGCACATTTCCAGAACATACAGACAATGAACTAGAAAATCTGATACCAACAAGTCCAACACTAGGAACCTTCTACATGCCACCAAAAATTCACAAACCTGGAAACCCTGGCAGACTAATTACATCAGGAATTGGCACACTAACATAAGGTATTTCTGGACTCATAAGGTGTATACTCAAACCACTGGTGTGAAACACAAACTGCTTCATACAGGATACAATAGGCTTTTTAAATAAACTGCACAGTATTGACCAATTACCTCCCAACACTATTTTGGTCACAGTGCATGTTGAATCCTTATATAGCAACATCCCTCACAACGACGGCATAAGGGCATGCAATGCATACCTGTGAAAAGCAACCATAAGTAGCGAATATCCAACAGATGTGATAGCCAAACATACTGAATACATTCTTACATACAATTATTTCAGCTTCAACACTGATATTTACCTTCAAAGTATGGGGATGTCTATGGACACCAGGATGGCACCACAGTACACAAACCTCTTCATGGCAGATCTAGAAGAAAAATTCCTCAGTGCACAACACCATAAACCATTAATTTAATATTGATATTTTGATGATATCTTTATGATATGGACAGCATCTTGACTGCAATTTTTATGGTCCTGGGTCATGTTTGAAAAAGGGCCTTGGCTCATAACACTGAGCTGTTTAACAAAAGTTTAAATAAAATAAAAATCTTGCCATGGGGCACACATCTCTCCCACTACAAAGGAAGAGAAGAGATTGACCTAGAATACTCTGTCCTCCCTCCTCTGGCTGGCTCGCTTGACCTGAGTCCACTACTGAACCTGGGTTGCTGGCATAATGAGCAATAATGCTACCACTGCACCAATAAACTGGCCGAAAAGAATGTTTTAACATTTTTGAGGATACTGGAAATTGTTTAAACTACCTAAGAAACTAGATTATGGGCTCAATGTTCAAAGTATTGGGAATGACGCAAGGTGTGTGTGTCAAAATGAAATGATGCAAGGGGCTCCCAGTACCACACTTTGCATCATTCCCAGTTTTCAGACAGGGCTTGCTGCATCATTGGGATCTGGTGCGGTGGAGAGCCTTGTGTCTGGCTTGCAGCATGCCACAGATAGCAACATGGCACTGAGGGGTATTGCCGAACTATGCAGCTGCCATATCTCCAACCATGGTATTTTCAAACCTCTGCACTTGCAGCAAACATCACCCAGAGTTATACCACACAGCACAGAGCTGGTCTAACGACCCTTGCACCACCTATGTCTATGAGATAATTGGTTGTAATGCCTGTCAGCCAAGTTGGTTTCAAGCTAGCACAACAATGAGTCACTGGAGCCCTTGGACCGTGGCTGCAACTCGACTGAAGTGAACCAGCAAGGGATTACATCATATAGTAGGTGAGGTCTGAATTGGGTTACTTGTGTCATGCTAACAGGTTTATCACATGAGACATTGCAATATATTACTGTTAGAAACTCAGTGCACTGTGTACAGTACATGCACAGTTGTGGACAATGCAAATTAATGGCATGAGGAGACAGAGCCACTGGCCAGGGTGGTGGGTCTGTACAGAATACAGCAGCTACTAGTAGCATGACATTAAGCTGGCATGTCCATGCCTATGGTACCACTAATGCAGCACTTGCACTGAGTGGGTACTGGAAGCCAAGTTTGGGAGAGGCTTTGCTATTGACAGCACCTGCCTGTGTAGTTACTTTGTACTGAACGGTCACAACACGTACTTGTGACCAATACTTGTTTATGCATTCCATGAGATGTTGTTATGCCCTTTTTGGAGTCTGGATTATGCAAGGGCGCAACTGTTTTATCACTGGGTTCTCTAATCACCCACTCCACTGGACAATGAATGTGCCCCAGGACCCCTGCAGGATGGTCAGGTCACAACAGGTAAGTGGGGGCATCTACAATGCATGCAGTGACACTGTGAAATTCTTGCAGTTAGATGCTTTCAAATAGTTAGGGAAATATACACTTTTAACATCCTAAGGAAATGAAAAGCCCTTCAGTAAGAACCTTATTCCTACACATCATACAAACTGCATCTTCTAAAAAGTATTCTTTTTAGTATGCACACACACATTAAACCTACTGTGCACCATACTGTAAGATTGAGGTTTTGCTTTGCATAGTCCCTAACCAGAGCACAAATTAGTGCAAGGCCCTAAATTTATTATTTTTGAACATGTTTTCAGTAGTGTGTAAGTTCTACAAGCTTGTTTCATTATACCCCCTAGAAAGCAACCCTTACTAAGACACTAACAGGTGTGCTCAGCACAAAGCATAACCCCAGTTTGGCCCACAGAGATGTAAGTGCCTATACTATGTATAAGGTGTGCATTTACACAAATCATTTTGCTTTGTTGCCTCCTAGTGCATGTGGACAGCTTGCAGAGTGCTGCAGGTGTACTCCATTGTAACTTTGACAATGTTGCTCTATTGAGAGCTGTACTAGTGTAGGTGTTCAACCTGCTTATAAACACACTGCACTGGTCATGATGCTACCAATCGTCAATCCTGTATTGTATTGTTGGATGAGGACTGATGGTTAAATACATTAGGCAAAGTACCATAGACGCCAAGGTGGTATGAGTGGCAGGCATCAGACAACAGTCTAGGAGCTGGACATATAGCCTAGAGGTTAGGATAAGGAGCTGTGAATAAGCTTGGGGCATCCAACACACCTGGGTTTGATTGCCACAACCTCCACTTGCATACTGAGAAATTGTGAACAAGTCACTTGACCACCCTGTGCTCTCAGGACACCCCTGGAAATGATCCATTGAAAACCACTGGAAATGAGTCACTGACTCAATGTTATATCTGTTTCAGATGAAGAAACAAATCTGTTCTTGCTTAAAAGAACTTCCCTGGTTTGAGCAGCCTGCTCCACAGAGTACTTAGTGCTGACCAAATAGGGCTCTTGACTAGGTTAGGATTGATTGAGACTGAGTAGTATGTGGTGCTTGTGCAACTGTGAACTTTGGCTTAGGCTCTTTCTGTCCCTGCTACAGGGTTTACCATCCTGTTGGGGTGTCACAAGGATGCAGAACCCTGATGAAAAGTTCTAATCCCTAAAGGTGTCACATGGAAAGATCTCAGGACTAAAGGCACCTTAGGGAAGAAGGCTCAACTCCAATGAGAGTGAGGTGCTACATGTGGAGAAGGAGAGGAAGGTGGCAACAAAAAACCCTGAGCATTCAAGGGACACTTGGACATGCATTTTTTTTAGAACCTGCAGGGGGGCATTGCATGAGCCACCTGCTGCACCTCAGCACCACAGGTCAAGCCTGAAAATTCCACCTGACTTCAGCTGTGGGGTTACTTCTTTACTGGGAAGTGGTTTCCAGGCACGGTCAGTATTCAGCAAGTACAGTATCCAGTCTATTGTCATGCTCTGTTGCCCTGAGTAGGAGCGCTGCAGACTTTTAGGTCCATATTCCTAACATTTTAATATATTTTTACAGGGCCGAGAGTGGTAGACAGTGGAATCTTGGGTTGTCTGGTATGAATTTCGCTCAACTGATTTGATGGAGATTCACTGGATACTCTTGGATCTGTGCCCTAGCCACTGCATGCTGGATATTGTTCCTGCATCTCTAATAAAGATTGGAGAGGTGGTAATCAGTCCAGCTGTCATCGAAATTGTCAGTACCTCTCTAAGGGAAGGTACTTGTTTCCAAATGTGTTAAAAGAGGCTGTGGTACAACCACTACTAAAGAGGGCTACTTTAAATCCTGACAATTTACAAGTTTTAGACCTATCTTTATACTTACTCTTCTGGAGCAAAGTTATTGTAAAAGTCTTGATGGCACAGCTAAGAGAGATCTGAAGGACTTCTCCATCCATAAGCCATTCCAATGTGGTTTTCTTTCTTGGCATAGCATTGAGATGGACATGGTAAGGGTTTTAAATCATCTGCTCCTTGTGAGGGACCATGGAGAGGTTGCCTTTGACACTGTTGAATGTGAGGAGAATTATTGGGGTGGTAGGGACCATGTTTGACTGGTTCCTAACCTTCCTAAGCAATTACCATCAGACAGTGTTTTAGGGAAATTTCAATATTATTCCTCTGTCACTGACTGTGGTGTACTTCATGGTTCCATTTGATTTCCTTTTTGTTCACAGTGCTTCTGCTTTCGCTAGTAGAGGTTATCCAAAAGTATTGTTTGAGTTTTCATTGCTATGCTGACGACACTGACACATAACTATATCTTTCATTTAAGCCTTGACAGGACTCCTCAGTGACTGTGCTTGAGAATCCTCTATTGGAGATATGTGGGTGAATGACTCATAGCTGGTTGAAGCTAAATTACAACAAAACTGACTTCAAGTTCAAGTTCAAGTACAAGTTTATTGCAGGAAAACTCCATTGAGCAAGCTCATTCACAAGGAGGTCCTGTGACATAAACACTTAAAGTACAAACACAAATAGGTAATAACAGTATATACATGAACTGCATGTTACATGATACAGGCTGGATATACATACAAGGGTACCACATAGGGTGACCGAAGGTGGTAAACATTGATATGAAACAGGAAGTGACTTACAGGTTGCATACTGATAAATGAAACATGATGACTGGTGTTGCAATACATATATTTTGGCAGCTAGAACAAACAACAGACTACAACTGATATGGGGGAGGAGTGATTTGATAGAGTAGCAGGAGGCGTAAGCATAGATAAAGCCAGGAGTAGAAGGGAAGGAAAAGCAGTTAATATGACAAATCAATTATACCTTACCAGTGGATAAATATGGCACACATGGGGAAGGAAGAGACTTAACATGAAGTTACAGGTGTTTTTATTTTGGCTGAACTTAGCGATTTGTAGAAGTTTATTGAAACTGTGCTAGTTAGTTTCAGTATGGTTTGTAATTGGTTCCAAATGGAGGGAAGGGCATATGAATAGCACGTTTACCAAAGGAAGTCTGCGTCCTTGGTATGTCAAGCATAATAAAGTCAGATTTTCTTAATCTAGCATGCACTATGTGAGATACTAATAAGGGAAGAGAATAGCTTGGCAATTTCTGCAGGAGCAGTTTAAGAGTCCATAGCCCAGCATGGAGCAGGCGCCTAGTAGTAAGGATATCCAACCAACAGCTGCATATAAGTCACAGTAGTGCGAATGTAGAGAGTTGGTAATGAACCGTAACGCACGGTGATAAAGGATGTCCAGTTGCTTAGATTTGCAAGAGTGGTGGAGGAATAGATTACATCGCCATAGTCGAGTAGGGGGAGAAAAGTGGTCTGCATGCTTGTTTCCGAGTTTCAAGGGGGAAAAGGGGCCTATTTCTGTAGAAGAAACCTAACCTTGCTTTTAACCTTCTAGAGACATCTTCAACATGGTCATTGAAAGATAATTTATTGTCGATCCAGATACCCAGATATTTAAATTTGGTTACAACTTCCAGAGGCTCGTTTAGCATGGTGACAATGAAGTCTTGGGCAAGGGTATTGAGGGGGCCTGTGACAGCACTGCGGTAGAATATCATCGCTTTAGTCTTCTTAGCATTGAGCAGAAGCTTTGCCTTTATTAGATTACTGGTTACTGGTGACTTGCTACTGGTGGTGTCAGATCATCTTAGATTATTCAATTTGGAAAGCCTGGATATCCCTATTTTCGGGGAAGATAAGTGGGTGATTCACAATCTAGGGGTCATTCTTGACCAAGAGCTGTCATTTGTGACTCAGGTGTTGGCTGTGGTCAGGCGAGTCTTCTACCATTTAAAGAACATAACTGGATTGTGCCCCTGCCTTGATCAGAAAGATCTTTTAACACTAGTGCATGCTTTCATTATTTCTTGCCTTGTCTACTACAATGCTCTCCACCTGGGCCTTCCAGCTGGTCAGATTCACCATCTCAAGCTGTTGCAGAATGGAGTGGCCAAACTTGTCACTTCAGTAAAGAGGGGTGATCATATCATTCCAGTGGTACACTCTGCACATGCTTCCTGTGAGATAATGGATTCACTTTAAGATCTCTTTACTGACATTTAAGGTTCTAAAGAGACTGGGAACCCAGCACCATCATGAACTTCTTGTAACCAGCCCTGATATCCATAAGTTCAATGTGCCCATGCAAGTGGTTTTGTGCTTGCGTAACATAGATAAACTTTGGCTATTCGACTCTCTATCCAAGGAATATACCACCCTGTAGGGGTACGAAGGCAAGGAACCCTAGAGGAGGGTTCCACCCCTTGAGGTGACATGGGAATGATTCTTTGGATAAAGGTACCTTACAAAGAAGCCCATGGGAGAGAGAGGCATGCTGCTGGAAGAGGAGGGGTGGATGGAAGGGCAATGAAAAATTCTTGTGTGTAGAGTGAGAAAAGCAGCCCTTAAATAGGCCAAAAGGGGTGTGTGGCCAGTTGCACTACCCCTTTGAACTACAGGCTATATCCTTCCAATTCAATGTGCCCATGCAACTGATTCATGCTTGTGTAACATAGATAAACTTTGGCTGTTTGCCTCTCTATCCATGGGATATGTCACTCTGTAGGTGTATGAAGGCAAGGAACCTTAGGTGAGGGTTCCACCCTTTGAGGTGCCGCAGGAGTGATTCCCTTGGCTAAAGGTACCTTAGGAAGAAACCCAAAAAGAGCGTCAAGCAAAGCATACAAGGTAGTGAACATGTAACGGTGTTGAGGACCTGTAAGTAGATCGGTTGGTAGTATGGGTTCAGTTGGTAGCATAGGTCAATGAAGACCTGTACGTAGGTTGGGTGGTAGCATAGGTTCAGTTGGAACATGGGTCAATGAAGACCTGAACGTAGGTCTGTTGGTAATGGGGTTCAGCTGGTAGCATAGGTCAGTTGGTCATATTGTTTGAGTAAAGCAGGCAGGAAATGATAGGGGAATAGTGACCCACTTAGAGGTCTGACTGTAAGTCATGAAGGCTTGGCTTCCTAAGGAGACAGCGAGAACAGCCAAAAGGGGGGATGGGACGATTCAAGGACATCCACCCATCTCCATCCAACAGCGGAAATCTACCTAAGTGGGAAAACTACCTAATGACATAGGGACTATAAGGGTGCCTATCTACTATTATGGCCATTGGCATGGAGGAGAGGAAAAAAACCCTTTGAGGAGGAAACCTCTGAGGATCCAAGGCCTAGGTCACCTTCCCTCCAGGGTTTGGGACAGTTTTGGTTAGTGACGTCTCTGCTATTGTAGTTTAGTAGACCGATGCAAGGAAATTGCAATATTGGGGAACGCTGTCACTCTATCCCTCTAACAGAAACCCCGTGGTGGGTTGCGAGTGCACTCTGCAACAAGAGTCGATCAAGATGGGAGGAGGAGGAGAGTAACAACTGCTGAGACACTCAGCTAGCCTACCAATCTATGAACAAACCAGGTAAACCAGAGGCAGTCGTAGGGAGAATAGCATGAAAGGGTGCCTCTCAACCTCTCTCGGGCAGTTAAAGGGGCCCTTCCCATGAGAGCTCCACCCTTTCAGTGCTGAAGTCTTAAATGCTACATCAAGAGGTGTAGTCAGTACGGATGATGACTGAAGGTCCACCCAGAGTGAGGACCTTCCCAACTATGGGCCAGGCAAGAAGGACCCCCCAAGCTTCGCATGCTCAAGATGCAGACTTCAGGGTGCAGATATAGACCGTCGGCCACAGGGCTAGCCCTGAGTCATGGAGTAATAGATATGGTCAGCATGTCTCCAAAATGTGGAAAAGACAGTTGTAATGAGCATGAGACCTGCACATGGTAAGGAGCATGAGACCCGTATGTGGGTCATAATGGATGAAAACAAACATAGGGAGACTTGTACATAGGTCAGACTGAGCACTGTGAACCCTCTTGTGGGTCTTGACTGGATGATACCTGTACGTAGGTCAGGCTGAGCAATGTGGACACTGTCATGGGGCAAGGTAAGGCAAATAGCAGTTGTCAACCACAGGAATGCATTTTGACCAAGTCCATTAGAAAGCCAAATTTGGAGTGAATTGGATAGTACATTATGAGTCATAGAAAGGTGAGGCTGAGTGAAGCATGGGCCGACAGTTGGAGAGAAGGAGACTGTGAAGCCAGTTAGGTAGGAGGAGGCTGCAAAGTCAGTATGGTAGGAGGTGTAGTTCAAAGCAGGTAAACATGATATGCTCTCAGACTTAGAAGGGGATGCCAGTATTGAAAGGGGAGAGGTCCTGGAATGAACGGACTTGCAAGCTTATTGTGTTAGTGCCACGATGGCTGGTATATGAGCAATACTGGTAGTGCAAGGGACAGGAAGGCTGAGATCACTGTGTAAATCAGGTGTGGAATAGCAGGGAAAGGATGGTAGAAGGCTGAGTACAGCCAGGTCCCATAAGGCAGAGAGTTGCCTGGGATAGCTGGTTGCAGAATGCCATAAAGGCTATGTCGAACAGCAACAGAAGGCCGGGGAGAGTCAGTGACCAATAAAACATATAAGAAGTTAAAAGCTGCTACTGCTGCCTGGAGCTATGCTGCCTGATATAACTCCTCAGTTCCCCACAGTAGAAAAAACAAAGAAGCCACAAACATGACACCACAACACCAAGCACCTAATGAAATAAGTAAAATACGTGACAGCAATGAAAGCAAGATTAGGTTATCATCAGAAACAAACTGCTGAGCGTTTGATATAAGTAAGGTTTGGTAAAGGTGGGAGTAGCAATAAATGAGCCTAAATAATACAAACATAGAAGTGAGGAGTAATGCAGTAGGGCTGCAAAAGTAAATGAGCAGCATCCTGCAGCAATTAACTATAGTTTGTAGGGGTAGCAATCTGAATGAACATAGAAACTGTAGGGAGAGACAATGCACTGAAAACAGCAGCAATATTTGCTTGGTATAAGTTTAGGAAGCAGGATCGAGTTTCATGGACTAGGTTGCTTAGGTTATTGCGAAGCAGTAAAACAGGGAGAAGTTGTTAGCTAGGCAGCAAAGCCATGAACAGGTTTAATCAATTAAGGGGAGCAAGGCAGCAGATTGCAGTGTGAGCTGAAACAGACAATGACAATAGCAGAGACTGAGGCTTGTTAGGCAGAAAGCAGGTTGAGCTTAAGCATACAGAGAACAATGCAGTGAACAGAGGGCTGCAATAGTAGGTGAGAAATGAAGCCTGGGGGTACAGGCACAAGGTAGCTTGAGGCAAGGAAACACAGGGCTGGATATTCAAACTGCGCCATTCAAAGGCGCAAGTCCTTGCGCTGCGCAAAATAGATGCGCAGGGGTGTGTCCCGTGTGATATTCAAAGGAGTTGTGCTATTAGAAACTCGCTTTGAATATAAACTCTAACCATAGCCACTGTGCATGGTGCAGTGGAACTGTACAGCGCAAGTTGACAGAGTAGCGAGTCAACTTTGGCGTTAGTACCATTGCGCCGGCGCAAAAATCACGATATTCAAAAGGTAACATGCAAATGAAGCACATGCAAGGCATGGGGGCATTTGCATGTCATTATAGCCCCATTTGCATGCATTGCGCTGTTGCTCAGCCTGTTTTCAGTTGCGCAACTGCCTCCTGCTGAATATCGCAGAATGGCGCAATGTAGGACTTGAGCATGCGCAACCCTTTTGAATATCCCACCCACAGAGTATAACCTGAAGCACAAGTAACAATGTATAGACAAGGCACTAGAAAACTAGAAAGCCCAAAAGAAACCAACACAGCAAACACAAGGACAGGAGCAGAAAGGGAACCAGCACACATAGAAGGATGGAGCACATGGAGGCCAGTAATACAAAGCAAAAGCAGGATACCAGAAAAACAGAAGTCTAGCACAAACTAAGCAGAGGGCAAGCATGCACACTAGAAGGGGGGGGAACAAAGCCCCAGTAGGTCCCAGGAGAGAAGACAGACTGACAGAGCCTCTGGCTGCAAGGAAAAATGCTTGTGTATTGAGTGAGGAGAGCAGCCCTTAAATAGGCCAAAAGGGGGGGGGGTGGCCAATAGCACCACCCCCTTGAACTACAGGCTATAGCCTTCCAATTACATTCCACTAGTACTGGCCTGTTGGTCATCCCAAACTTAAGGTTACATCAGAGGGTACAAGGCATTTTCTGTAGCTGCACCTATATGTTGGAATGATTTACCCATGGTTATTCATTCTGCCCCATCTGTTACTATTTTTAAAAGTAGACTAAAGAGATGGCTGTTCAGTCAGGCTTTTCCAGAAGACAGAAACAACCATAAATACATTTTTTGTTTTACTTTGCCTATTTTACTATCTATGTTTGATTCTGATGTTATGATCATGTAAGGCTCCTTGGTTTATAGAAAGGCTCTTTTAAATAATGTGTCTTATCTAATCAATCTATCTATCTATCTATCTATCTATCTATCTATCTATCTATCTCTCTCTCTCTCTCTCTCTCTCTCTCTTTTTAATGTGGTTTGCAACTCTAGATGTTTTTCCTGTGTGTGTTACTGTCCTCAAATGTTACTGTTATGTCAACAGAAAAACATTTAACTCTGACCAAATGAAGCTGATGGAACAAAGGCCTGAATATTAGAAAAGTGTACAGATGTTTGTGCTGTTATTAATTTATTTTATTCCACAAAGAATGATTACATGTACAGCAGAGCCACCACATATTGCACTGCAGTAACTTGCAGCAAATGACATGTCACAAAATACCGCAGTAAAATAGGGTTTAATGCCATTGAATTACACTGTGTCCTGCAGCATACTGAAGCATTTGATGATATACTGCAGCATTACCATTTCATCTTGGCTGTCACAGCTGCGGTTTTAGTATTTAGTATATGGGTTAAGCTTCAGAAGGCATATACAGCTGTTAAATCAGTGAATCCACTCAGTGTGGGGCAATACTGGACCTGGTGCTTACTAACGGGGACAGTGTTGCAGACACCAGGGTGGGAAGTCATCTAGGGACCAGTGATCATCACACAGTGTGGTTCAATATAAGAACAGCAGCAGAATCCAACCACACAAGGTGAGGGTCTGGATTTCAGGTGGGCTGACTTTACAAAGATGGGAGAATTCCTTCGAAAGGACCTAGCAGGGAAGATGTCATGGGGCTGGTGGAGGGCAAATGGGCTAGACTAAAAGAGGGTACAGTAAAGGCAACAAACTTGTACATCAAGAAAGCAAGCAAAAGCAGAAGGAAGCAGAGACCATTATGGATCTTGAAGGAGGTGGCAGAAAAGGTAAAGGCAAAAAGAATGTTAGGTATAAGGAGACCCAGACAGAGAGGAAGACAGGGAACTGTACCTGTGGAAATTGAAGGAGGCAGGAAAAGCAGTAAGGAACACAAAGATGCAAATAGAGGAAAGAATCACTGAGGCAATAGTAGAAAAAGGGGACAAGACATTTTTCAGGTATGTTAGTGAGAAAAGGAAGACGAAGAGAGAGATTGTACAGTTAAGGGGGTGACTGTACAGAAGAGGACCACAAAAAGGCAAACATCTTAAGAAAATACTTCTGCTCAATGTTCACAGTCGATGGGGAAGGGGAGGGACCACAGAAAGGCACCAAAGGTTTTATGGGGAGGGAAGTGGACACCAGTTCCTTTTCTGAGGAGACAGTCAGGAAAGCACTCACAGTATGAGGGTGGACAAAGCCATAGGGCCAGATAGAGTGCATCCAAGAGTGCTGAATGAACTCAGGGAGGCACTGGCTGCACCCCTGGCAGACTTGTTTAACAGTTCACTGGAGACCAGCTTGGTCCTGGAGGACTGGAGAATAGCAGATGTAGTCCCTCTTCACAAAAGTGGCAGCAAGAACGAGGTGGGCAATTATGGGTCTGTCAACCTGACTTCAGTGGTAGGTAAATTAATGGAAATACTGATAAAGGAAAGGATTGTGGAATACCTGAAATCCAATGGACTGCATGACCTGAGACAGCCAGGTTTCACAGAAGGAAGGTCATGCCAAACAAATGTGATAGATTTTTTTGACTGAGTAACCAAAGTGTTGGCTCAGGGAGGAGTGGTGGGCATGGCCTACCTAGACTTCAGCAAGGCATTTGACACCAATCCACACATGAGACTGGTAAAAAAGCTGGGTAGCATGGTGGGTACATTAAGGTGGTAGCCTGGGTAAGAAACTGGTTAGGTGATATGAGGCAGAAGGCAGTGGTGAATGGAGTTCGCTCTGAGGAGGGGAGGGTGACTAGCGTGGTACCTCAGGGGTAAGTACTGAGGCCAGTCCTCTTTAATGTCTTCATTAGTGACAAAATGGAGGAGCTGGAAGAGAAGGTCTGTCTCTTTCGGATGACACCAAGATCTGCAACAGAGTGGACACTCCAGGGATGTGTGTGCAAAGGATGGTAAGAAATTTTAAATGGCTGGAGAAGTGGTCAAAAGTCTAGTAACTGGTTTAATGAAAGAAGAGCCATATAATGCACTTGGGCCACAAAAACCCAGTGGTGGAGTACGAATTGAGGGGAGAGTTAGTTGCAATGACCAAGTAGGAAACAGTCTTGGGGGTAATCATATCGGATGACCTTAAAGTGGCCAGACAATGTGACAAGGAAATTGGGAGAGCTAGTGGGATGCTGGGATGTATAGGTAGCAGTATCACCAGCGGAACAGAGAAGTGGTGTTGCCCATATATAAGTAATTGGTAAGACCCCAACTGGAGTACTGTGTCTAATTTTGGAGACCACAACTTAGAAAAGACAGAATAGAGGCAGTCCAGAGGAGGGCTACCAAGATGGTGCAGGGTCTGCATCAAAAGCCCTATGAGGAGAGGCTAAAGTAGCTCAATATGTACACCCTGGAGGAGGGGAGAGGAAGCAGAGGAGGTTTATGATCAAGACTTGAATACTGTACCTCAAAGGGGTGAATAAGGTACATGTTGGAGGTATTTTGTAGAGGAAAGGGTGCTATAAAACAAGGGGTGATGATATGAAGCTGGAAGGGGATATGTTGAGGAGAGATGTAAGGAAATACTTCTTCACAGAAGGGGTGGTGTATAGCTGAAACAGCCTTCCAGTACAGGCAGTGGGGGCAAAAACAGTGGCATGATTCAAAAAAGTTTGGGAGAGGCACAAGGGAATCCTAAAGGAAAGGAAGGGGTGGAAGAGATAGTGTCATACAGCAAGGAGGGTCTGCAGCAAAATCAATCGCAATGAAAATGGGCAGACTGGATTGTCCAAGCAGCCTTTATTTACCTTCAGGTTCTATGTTTCTATGTAAAATAAGACCAAGACTGCTATGGTTGTTCCTTTCAGTTGGTCAGATACAAACATGTATAGAAACAGTCTTTGCTGCCTTGTTGGTCAACGACAAGCTTGTATAGAAACCGTCTTTGCTGCCTTGTTGCTTCAAGCATAGCTTGCTTCTGGCTTGAAAACCAATGCATCTACAGCACTGCCAGAGCTCCAAGCATAGTTTACTCCACTAGAGAAAGCTGAATTGTCAGTCCATTTTGCAGGATGCCTCCTGTGATATGTGGTCCAGCAACTTTGACCCACAACAGGCATCTCTGTGCCTTTTGTGGTAAAAAAAAAGACATTAAACACCTGCACTAGGTTGCCCTCTCCTGTCCCATTCTCATTCCAGCTAGAATTATAAAATTATTCAGAGACAGTGGACCCCCTCTTCCATCCCAATTACTGTGCCTGTCATAGTCATAATTACTTGTATCCTTATTCCCTGGTACCCCAGTGAACACTCCCCCTCCCTCATCCAGTATCCAGTGCCCCCTCTTATCCAAACAGTAAAAGATCTGATGTTCTGTGGAACTCACCTCCATCCCGAATACCCATCTGGCCCAGTCCTGATGACAGCATCCAGCACATACCCGGCACTCGCCCCAGCATCCAGCCACTGTCTGCCACTCAGAGGTACTTCTGTCATTATATGCTATATAAGAAAGAAATTACTTACCTTAGTAATCTTCTTTCTTCCAAGGGGTCCTTTAACATCAGCAACTTTAGCAGTTAACTGGCTAGGTGCAACTGCCCCGGAGGTGTGCCTTTAAGAGAATTTAAATGAGCTTCGGCAATGGCCAATCCGAAAACAAGCAGGGTAGTGAGTTGAGTGAGAGCTGCTGAAGGCTTCAACATTTTTTTGAAGGAAAAATGAGAGCACATTCCCTGAAAAAGAATCAACAGGATTCAAAAAACATGCAAATGTCCACAAAAGTGTAAACAGAAACAAAAACACGAGTTAAAAACTCATCAACAAGAAACCCCAAATTTGGTAAGAGATGTGATAAAAAGCCCTTCTCTGACTGGTTAACCTAGGAGAAAAGGTGGGAGCTTACTGATGCTAAAGGACCCCTTGGAAGAAAGAAGATTACTGCAGTGAGTAATTTTTTCTTCTTACCCCAAGAGTCCTTTAGCATCAGTAACTTTAGCAGACTACCGAGCAGTACCAAGTGGGAGGTGGGCAGAGAACCTACTAGGAAAGAGGCTCTGCAGAACCGCCCTGCCAATTTGGCATCAGATCTGGTCTGCACATCCAAACTGCAGAGATTCACAAAGGTGTGTACGGAATTCCAGGTAGCTGTTTTTCAGACATCCAGTAGTGGAATGTCTCATGCTGCTGCAAGTGAGGCTGCTGCACCATTGGCATAGAGGGCCCTGAGCCCCACTGGAGTTTGGTGACCAGCCTTTTTGTAGCAGAATCTAATACAAGAGACCTACCACAGGAAATAGTTCTCTTGGTAGCTGGCCTTCCACTGCCTACATATCCATAGGTGGGGGACAACTGAGAGGAAGAACCTCTGGACTGTCTAGTATGCTCTAGGCAGTAGAAGATGGCTCTTTTGACATCCAAGCTGTGGAGCATTTTACTTGCCAGGAGTGGATTTCTCAGTAAAGAAGATAGGCACAGTAATGGACTGGTCCAAGTGGAACTCTGAAACCACCTTTGCAGAAATTCCTATTTGTCCTGAGCCCAACTTTATCACTGTGAGGGAAGATGTACAGTGGCTCAGTGAACAGGGCCTATAGCACTGAAAACCTCCTGGCCGAGGAACTGGCTACCAGGAAACCTGTCTTCCAAGTTAACTAGATGTGGACCATGGACATAGGCTCGAAGGGTGGCTTTATGAGCTGTCTGTGCAAAGGTTAGGGCTCCAAGGAGGAACAAGCCCTTAGATTGGAGGCTGGGGGTGCAAGAGGCCTTTGAAAAATTGTTTAAATATGGTGTGGGGAAAAAAAAGTGATTTTTGCTTTCCCACCAAAACATATGCCGAAATTGCCACCAGGTGCAGCTTGAGGGTGATGGTTTCAAACCTGATGCCTGTAAAAGTACCAGGAAATCTAGCAGCTGAGGGTCTGAAACTGAATGGGATTTGACCTGTTTGCTCTTGCACCAGAGGGAAAACCTTTACATTTGGCTGCATATGTTTTCTTAGTGTTTGATTTTTTTAACTACCCTCAGTATTCTAAGGACCTGAGTACTGTGAGGATGCAGACTCTAACAGTTCCAGAACCAGGCCTTGAGGTGAAAGGAGTGTATGCCTGGATACTGCACTCCTGTCTGAAGAAGATTCAGCAGGGAGCAAGTAGGAGGCAGGTGAATAGACTGCTGCAGAGTATTGAGAGAAGGAGAGGGTACCAGGCTTGTTTGGGCCAGTCCGGAGCCACCAGGATCCTAGGTGCAGGCTGTTGTAAGAGTTTCAGAATTACCCTGAGAATCAGGGGAAAAGGAGGGATGCATCTAAGAACCTCTCTGACCAGACCAGGGTCAAGGTGTCCAGAGGAGGCGATACCGAGACTGGAGCCTTCAACAGAACTGAGGAAACTGGAGACTGAGGGGAGAGGCAGACAGATTAATTTCTGGGTGCCCAACTGCCTGAACCCTGTGACTAGTGCTTGTTTGTTCAGAGTCCATTAACTTTGGCCTTGACTGATGTGACTAGAAGTTCTGCCAGAGCATTGTGTTTGCCTGAGAAGTGAATTGCTGAAAGGTGGACTCTCAGGTAGAAGGTGAGAGACCATTTTTTATAGTGGCTGTGAACAGAGTTCTTCTGGTCTGGCCATTGCAGTAGTGTCTGCTCAACTCTGTAAGTCTGTCCTTTTATGACAGGAGCAAATGCTTTGAGCTAGAAAGATTTCTCTGAGTTCCAAAAGAAATATGATTAACTGTGACTCTTGAAGAGTCTAGTTGCCACTTACTGAGGGACTGTCCAGATGTGCTTCCCAGCACAGGAGGAAGATGTCTGTGGAACTGCTTTGTCAGAATTTTCAGCTTTGAAAATTGTTGCTTTCGGAGACCAGCAAATTACAAGGAGACCTGTGGGTGACATATCCTGTATTTGAACCCTGGGACCACAGCAGGCACTGAGGCCATGTGCCCAAAAGCCTGAGGAAATGTCACAGTTATGTGTTTTGCTCAGGACTGCGTCATATACTGAACCGGGAGGGTTAATGATTCAAACCCAGTCAAGTGCTTGCTGGCTGGTCTCTGTCCCTGAATGGAGAGAATTGCCAATGAGGGACATCTTGAATTCCTGCCTGCAGAAGGAAGGCATAACCTTCCTGGATGCTGGGAGGGTTCCAGGTGAGACTTTGTTTAGATTTACCTGGGAACCCCGAGACTGCAGACAGAGCCCTGTTAGGAGAAAAAAGGGGCTCCTTGACCTGACAAGGAGACTTTGGCAGCTAATCGGCAACTTACAGTGAAGTCCACCAGGATGAAGCACAGCACTGCAGAATTCTGCAGTAGAGTTACTGCAGCAAACAATGCAATTTCAATGGGAGTTAATCCCTTTTGTCATGCAGTAAACCTGTGACACTGCGCTTCATCCTGGTGGGCTTCACTGTAGGTGTAGCTAGAGATGCCCAGATTCCTGAGGTGTGCTGCTACCGCTGCCCAGCCCTTTGTAAAGATTCTTGGGGCTGAGGAAGGCCGAAGAGCCTCAGTAAGCCCACCCTTGTGTAAGACCTCATTAAAGGTATATGAAAAAAAGGGGGCCCTCTTTGGATCAGGAAGGCTAGCCAGTCTGCCTACTATAAGGGCTGTATGAATAGTAACCGAGCGACCATCTTGAATTGGGTTTTACTAGCAAGATGGGAAGCCACTCCACAGTTGTCTTTTTTTTGTCAAGAATTATGTGGAATAGAGGCCCTTTCTTCTTTTCATGGCCAAGGGCCCACTCTACATTTGCAAAGCTAGATTGGTTTTTGCCTCCCACTCCAACAGTAACGTCTGTGTTGGGGATGGAGGTTTAGACACCCGGGTACGCATGAGATATGCCCACACTAACTTCAGGCTTTAGACTGCGAAAACACCCCTATACTGAGAGAAGGCTGGGAAAAATCAACTGCCCCAAATGCCCTTGGAAGGAATTTCCATGGGGCAGGGGGCCTTGTTGCTGTGAGATGTTCTGGAATCGAACAGTAAGTTTTGATCACAAGGAAAACCCATGGCTTAAACTGGGAGTCTAAGGGTAGACCAGTAGTTTTAGGCCAGACAAAACACCTCAGAGAGATGGCAAAAGCCCTGACTCTGGAGGCTGCATCCTTGTTGTCGTCCTGTGGAATTGCTACTACATCACTTCCAGAGCATGTTAGCCGTATCCACCAGCTCCCGCACCAAAACCAAGACTGAGTTCCACAGTGCTCTTTTCTTTTATTAGTTGATATTTGGCCGAAAAGCCAAATAGGTAAAAATTTTGACAAGCATCTTCAGGTAACTAAGTAATCTATTTTCTGGAGTCCTTATCCAGGAGGTAAGGAGGACAAGGAGACCCCAACTTTTTCACTAGCTGCCTGATGCACTATACTCACATGGCTGGGATGTACAGACAGGCACTCAGTATTGTTAAACAATTGATATATTTATGTATTTATTTATTAACACTTTTAGACCGCTTGTAAACCTCTGCCACAGAAGTGGGGGTTTGAAGCAGTTTCGTGGTATTTTTATTTATATTTTTTCATTATAGACTGGGCTTTTAGGAGTTGGAACCTTTCATTTCCCTATAATCTTTTCTTATCTTTCTCCTCACCTTGGAAGGACTCCTGAGAAAGGAGGTCCAGGGTGTCCAATATGCTTTTTGATAAACAAAGGCATAGAGGGAGAACCGTCTTGGATACATAGGGTTCTAGACCCTCCGCTCATAAAAATTCTTATATTATCTGTATCACCCTCACAGTCTCAGGGTAAAGAACTGTGGAAGAGGGATAGCAGCACATGCACACAGGGGCATAATAACATTATTTACCATCAACTGTATCACCCTCACAGTCTCTGGGGCGAGAACTGTGGAAGAGTGTTAGCAGCCTCTGTAGGCAGGGGCATCATAAAATTATTTTATCATCACTTGTATCACCCTCACAGTCTATGAGAAAGAGAACTGTAGAAGAGTGTTTGCCAGCCCCAGTAAAGAAAGGACCCATCTTTCATGAGGTCTGAAACAGTTGCCATGCTTTTTCTATATTTTGCATAGATGGAATACTGTGCAGACTTTGCAAGTAACTTGTTTTTTCTGTATGCTTTAAGCTACCTGTGGTCTCGCTATTGGCTTTCCCAGGAACAACAGGAGCATTTATGTCTAGACAGAGTTCCTTTTTAGCCACTTCATCAGCGGCTTAAAAAAGCTTCCTTCATTCGTCACTTATATTATTTTTTAATTTGTGAGGAACTTCATATTTGCAAGCTTTATTTTTGGCTGGGATCTGGAGGGTTCCTCAGCACCTCCTTACATTTTTATTACTTTTGGATGGCCCCTAGTTGGAAGCCTTTGATATGTCCTCAGCCATAATAATGAAAGGTTTGTCTGCTGAGTTTGCCAATTCAAGCAAAGCAAACTAGTCCTGGACCTTACGAACTGAGTGCAGGTTTCTGTGAAAACATTACCAGCCAGTCCTGCCCCAGTTAATTAGCTCTGTCTGTTGCCAGCGCCTTTTTTTGTGGTTGTAGAACTGGGATCTATACCAGTGCCAATCTTAATAGAAAACCCAGCAATACTTGTCACTGCCACAGGTGGCTGCTGGACCCTTATGGACAGTCCTGAGGCTCTTGATATCATAGGACCAGTTCCTTATGTATAAATATATATAATAGAAGGGTTTCTCTTAATATGCAAATCCTGAGAGAGACCCCCAGGCACTGTTAAAATTTGAACTCCAGTGGAGTGCCTCACTACAAAACCCACAAGGTCTGAGGTAAAAAACAAGGCAACTGTCCCTAATTCGATGGATCCCACAAGAACTTGTTCAAAAATGAAGGGAACCATTGAAAATAAGCACCTGTGATAAATCTAATATTTAAAATGAACAGTGCGGTAAAAATAAAGTCAAGATAGCGCACTTGCGCTAAAAATTTTAAATTAGCGCAGTGCTAACAAATTTGTAAAACTTCACTAAGCACACTATTAAAAAAGAAATATGAGGAAAATGTTACCCAGATAAGCACTAGGAGGCTGTCAAAAAGGAAAGTTGAGAGACACCTCAGAGGCAATGTTGCTCAGTCCAGCAGAGACAAAATTCTGAAGCCTTCAGCAGCTCTCACTCAGCTCACTGCCCTTCCTGTTTTCTGATTGGCTATTGCCTAAGCACATTTAAATTCTCTTAAAGTCACACTTCCAGGGCAGTTGCACATAGCCAGCTAACTGATAAAGTTACTGATGCTAAAGGACTCCTGGGGTAAGAAAGATGCATTACTTGTGGGATATCCTGCAAGTATGGTTTCACTATACAGATCTGTAAAGTGATACAAGTACTTGTGAATGACAGACAGCAGCTGGTCATGATCATGAGGGATGGGTATGTGCCAGTCACCATCACCAGAACTGGGCTTAATAGGGGTTAGGGCAGGTGTCTGGGGTGCCACCAAACAACAGATTGGTTATTAGTTAAACAGGATAGTGAGAAAGAAAGGATGTTACACTAGACTAAAGGGAATGATGATGCAAAAAATTATTAATGGCACAGGGGCAGCGATCCACTAAACTACTTGGGAATGATTTCATGTTGCTAACTGGCATGGGGATTGTGATGGGGGAAACATTTCACTGGTGTTCATTTTGTTAAACACTAAGAGCACCAGAGCTGCCTGTACATGCACTACTGTGCCCATTTCTAAAACTAGGGTTTGGAACACATTAAACAGCACTGCGCAAGAAGCCTCTTAGTGCTTCTAAAACTATCTGACTAGACCAGTGTTTGCTGTATGCATGCAGGCACCCTGGACTTACCACTTCATCTGATAGTCATTAGTGCCCATGCTCTAGTAGTTTATTGCTATGCTCACTGTCCCTTTGGATATTGCACTGAGCAAGTAAACTGCTTGACCATTGCAGAAGACACAGGGAGCACCATGCTAAACCTTTTAGCATGGAGGTAACTGTTCAAATGTCCTGGCCATAGTCCATTTACGGTAACCGTGATAATGTGGTACTTGGAATAAAGGTATGCAGCAAAAAGAACCAATTCCCATGGCAAGAACAGCATCATTATTGTTCAGTAGGGCTGATCACAGACTGTTAACTCTGCATAATGTTACACAATGGTAGAAGAAAATAAGATTTTCATTCTTAAATCTTATTATGTGAATCTTATATGCCTGCATGCCATGATGCACTTGTTTTTGACTCTATGCTATAGAAATAACAAAACCACTACTTCTGGCAACATACAGTACTATGGGACGGGCATAGTAGAATTGGAGATGGTTCATGATAGAGCAAGTAGAATGATCAAGGCCCTCTATAGATATGATGGCCCCTATGCACTAATGGGTGGAGTGGCTACATGCCACGTAACTCAGGCACATAGCCACCCCACACACAATGCCCCCCACGCAGGATGCACCAAGAGGGGCGCACAGCACATATGTGCCTGATTCCATGACCATGCGAACAGCAATGCACTGAGGTGGGCAAGGGGTGGGCCAGCACTATGTGCCATGCACTAAGGTTCATAGTGCTGGCTGCAGGGATGCATAGGGGTACAGGGTATGCCAGGGAGAACCCTGTCTTAAACCCCCATGCACCCCACACACACCCCGTACATGCCACAGGACAGGACGAACAGACCACCGATCCTCCGGGGCCACAGCAAATGGCCACCTGGTGCCACCCACCTGCCCCAGCACATGGCAGTGTATGCGGTAGCCCCCTCTCTCCAAACCCAAACCCCTCAGTGGGGAACCAGCACATGGATGCAGCCCCCCCATCGGCACCACATGTCCACCCCCACTACCAGTGGTACAGTCCTCCTCCTCTCCACCACCTGACATACCCCTGTCTCTCTGCACCACTTCTGTGCCATCAGAGGGCCAGCAGCATTGCCTTCCTCCCATCCGCCACAGCCACGGGGCCCTCAGACATCCATGGGGTGCCTTGCCAATGTGTGCCCCACCACGTAAGAGATACACTGTTGGACCCATTCCTGGCATCTGATTGGATGCCAGGTTGGGATTGTGACTCCACCCATGCCTGCCCTGTGTGGACCTGCACCCTGGGGGGGCTAGCCCACGGACAGGTGGCCGGTGGCGGTGAATGCTGCTGGTGTGCACCTGTCAGCAGATGCAGAGCTCTGTGGGCAGGATGCATTCCTCAGGTGTGTACTTCTCATACCTATGTGCATAGGGACCAATATGAGCAGTTTGCAATTTTCTTTAGAAATGACAAGCAAACAGAGGGACATGAATGGGTGTTTAAGATATTTAAGGACATAGCAAAGGTAGATACAAACAGGTTATTCTCAGTTTCCCATGAAATAAAATTAGATTGGGTGGACTCAAACTTTTTCCTCTCAGGGGCCTGATATTGAAAAATAGGCAAAGCCGTGCGCAATGTTTTGCAATGTACTTGCCCATTACCAACAGCACTGAGGATGCTACACTCAGTTGGATAGCACACTGCTGCTGTCCATCTGAATATAGGGCCATGTCAGCACAGTGCTAACCTAACTAGCATTGCCACAACATGGTACACCACAGTGCAGGGAACAGTACCACCAGACCCGATAGCACTGGTAGCTCCTGGCTTGATATTCAGATGACCCCATGCAGATGAGCCCATTGGGCATGCAAGGTACTAAGGGGCCATTTGCATATCCATTATGGGCACATTTACATGCATGGGAAGCAGTGGCACATTTGCACCCTGTGACCAGTTCCACCCCCACCCTGATTGCCCAGTCCCATGAACTGGAGAGATTCCCTGGTGCCTAGTGCCCCCCCCTTCAATCACCATCTCCAGTAAAATAAAAATCTTTCCTGGGTACCATGTTGTCTCCCTGCCCTCTGATCGCTGTTCCCAATAAACAAAAATCTTTACATAATGCCCAGTGGTACCACCCCCACCCTCTGATCACCATCCCCAATGTGATGTAAATTATCTCTGATGCCTAGTGGTCTCCTTGCCTTGTGATTGCCATCCCCAGTAGAATGTAAATCATCCCTGGTGCCTAGTGGTCCCACCTGCCCTATGATCACCATCCCTGGTGTAATGCAAATCATTCATGGTGTCTAGTGATCCCCCACATCCACTGATCACCAGCTCCATAGTCGATCATAGATTCTGTGGCATCTAGTGGCACCCCCACTGATCCCCATATCAATATACCCTTCCCTGGCATCTAGTGGCCCCCATGCACCATGGGCACAAAACAAATCCACCCTGCCAACACCCCCATACCTACAGAGCCGGTGCCATGGATCCCAAATGGTGACCAGCACAGCCTTCCTCTCACCTCCTTGGCCACCCACCATATGGACAGATAGGAAATGAATGTCCAATGTACTGTAAAGGGTATACACCCTCTGTATTGTAGGGGAATGTGGCCTGTGTACTGTTCAGCCTCCCTGTTACACAGGGACCATGCTGCATTCCCTCTACAATATGGAGGACATGTGCCTTGTACAGTACATTAGATGAATGCTCCCTGTCTGTTCACATGGCAGCCAGCTGAGGAGGTGAGAGGAGGGCTGTGCTGGTTTTCCTATGGGATCTGCAACACTGGCACTGAAGGTGAGGGGAGGTTGGCAGAGTGAGTTTGTAACAGCCTGGGGAGCGGGGGTTGCTAGACAACAGGGAAATGTACACTGGTACAGGGATGGGGATCAGTGGGTAGGGGGTGCCATTAGATGCCAGGGAATCTGTGATCAGCTACCAAAAGGCTGGTGATCAGTGCATGGGAAGGACCATGGGACACACGGGATGGTTTACATTCCACCAAGGCTGGTGATCAGTGGGCAGGGGGGAACCACTGGACACCCTGGAAAGATTTTAATTTATGGGGGATGGTGATCAGAGGGCAAGGAGGATAACTAGGCATGAGGGAATGATTTTTAATTTAAAAGGGACTATGACTGGAGGGTGGGGAAGCCCACTAGGTACCAAGAAGTGACTACATTTACTGTGGATGGTGCTTAGAGGGTTGGGGAGATCATTGGACACCAGGGACATTTTTCAGTTTACCAGGGACAGCAAATTGGTGAACAGTGGTGCCATTTGATGTCAGAGGCAGGTGTGCTCTCCCCAACAGTCAACTTGCTTGTTAGCTGCATTGGCTTCGGAGGCTGCTAGAATTGCCCAGAGCAAGTTGGGGGTTTGATTGGTGGTATTTACACTACCTTAAGTGGCTTGTGCTAACTCATTTGTGCAGTGCAAATGCACTGAATATTATGCTGCACCGGTATTCCTGTCCCCACCCCTCCCATTGGACACCACAAACATTATGTTTTTTTCCATGGGCAACCTTGTTTGCATATGCACAAGCCCCTTCTGAATATTGCCCATGGGAGAAAACCCCGTACAAATTGAGCACAATCACTTTGCCCACCATGGAATGTTTTGAATATATGGCTCAAGCTGTGCAGTACCTCATTATGAGGGACATCCCTTATTTTACCACTCAGGAATTCTCTTGCATGGAAAATATATTACTAGTAGAAGTGGCTTGCTCAAGGAATGGTGTTGTCTTGGTCCAGGTAAATAATCGCAGTTAATGACCTTTCTTCCACACCAATTGATAAATCTATTTGACAATCCTACTTATGGGGACTGTAGCATGTTGATAATCATGGCTGTAACCTGCATACTTACCTGAATTTACTCTGTAACCCAAGTCTTCTCTGTATGAAAATATGTATTGTTATCCCGGGTTGCCCCTGAAAAAGGGACCCTCGGGGCACAGTGGGCCTACCCGGTCACCAAATTTTATAAATAAATAAAGAAAAAATAAATAGGAAAAGGATCAGCACTCACCTTCATAGTGCACAGAGACCATCAATCAAGAAAAATCTGTCCAGTCCGTCCTTTTTATTGAATTAAAGTGCCACGCAGGACACAATGAAAAGCATTGGTGCAGATAGAGGCTAGAGACACTGGAGTCTCTACTGACCTAACATTTCACTTCAATACCTGGGAGTTGCATCAGAAGTTGGTGGACCAATCCATAACAGCAGTTTAAATACAAGTATGTCACAAGACTAGCTGATTAGTTCAACATCAAAATACCTATATCACCATTTCAGATAAATCATCATCATATTCCTTGAGGCATATAACTTGATGTAAACTCCTGCAACCATGAGGAGGCACCTATGGAAATAGGTGATTTTTTGTAACATTAACATTTTAATTAAATTTTTATTGCAACAACAAAACAATAAAATAAAATAAAAAGGTATCACCTGCAACATATCTGTTGTTTTGTTTTCTCTCTGCATTGTTGACTAAACTAACACAACTACCACATTTCCTTTTTTCAGACATGGAGGATACTGCATTTATCTGTAAAAAGTGGAAACTGAGCAAGCTGACCAAGAAGGAAGTCAAACTCAACATTGACCTATTCTTGCAACAAAAGGAACATTACTTCTAGAGGTCTCGCTATCAAAAACCCACTAGCCACAGCACACAACTCATGGTACACACAATGACTCTGCAAGCGTACCAGTGAGAAACTGTGAAATGAACTAATACACCAACTGTACAATAAAAAGAAAATGATAAAATCACAAACTGGCCTAATACTGCAAGCTCTATGACAGCAAAACAGAAAAAGAACTGTAGAATTAGAAAAGGAACTCCAGTGCCTCTACATCAGAGAAAAGCAAGCTGCAATGAAAAGGAAACAAAGGAAACTACAGAGTCTCCTACAGAAACAGCATAGTGGTCTCACATTTCACAGGGACACAGAAACTGACAACCTTACCTTCCTGTGGACAGGACCCAGAAAAACACAAGGCAGAGAGGAGACCAGCTCACAGTGCACACAGTGATCAACCTGAGACAGAACCTTAGACCTTCAGCATCCTGGAATTATAACTATACAGCATACAGAGAACCATAACTTGCTATACACCAGCAGCCAAAGTGAAGTGATTGTACTCCTCAGATATGGGCCAACAACAAACATTGAATCAGGCTACACTAAGACTAACAATAGGGTGGCCATGTACAATGGAATAATTAACCTCTCCAGCCATCTACTATCACAGCCAGAAATTTCATTTCTCTCTAAAGGTCTGACATTCTGCCCCTCTACTCAACTTGATGAAATACAACTATACTCAGATCTGGGAGAATTCTATAGAAAGTTATGACTGAAAGAATACTTTCACAATCAAGAGGCCTCATCTGAAGCAAGTTATAACCACAAATAGAAGCATTCTCACTTTACTCCACCAAGTGGGAGTAACCTTAAACTGGACAACTATATAGACAGTTTTAGACACAGGGTAAAATCACAAATCTCCAGCAAACAGAAAATAATTCTTTACAACCTCTTACTTTTGGAAAGAAATAGTGATTGGTAACCTACAAAGCAATAAAAGCATCACCATTAAACCTGCAGATAAGGTGTGTGTGTGGTTGTGATCATGGATACAAACAACTACATACTGTACAAGAAGGTTACAGACACCATTTGGGCAACACCTAACCACAGGAAGCTGACCTCAAACCCCACAAATAAATTCATTAAAGAATTAAAACCACTAATTAGCACATTTCCAGAACATACACAAGATGAACTGGAAAATCTGATGCCAACAAGTCCAAACTAGGAACCTTCTATATGCTACCAAAAATTTACAAATTTTGAAACCCTTGCAGGCCAATTATATCAGAAATTGGCACACTAACAGATTTATTTCTGGACTTATAGAGGGTATACTCAAACCACGTGAGAAACACAAACCACTTCATACAGGATACAACAGACTTTTTAAACAAACTGCACAGTATTGACCAGTTACCTCTCAACACTATTTTGGCCACAATGCATGTTGAATCCTTATGCAGCAACATCCCTCACAAAGACAGCATAAAGGCATACTATGAATACCTGCAAAAAGCAACCACAGACAGAGAATATCCACCGGATGTGATAACCAAACTTACTGAATACATTCTTGCAATTATTTCAGCTTCAAACCTGATATTTACTTTCAAAATATGGGGACAGCTATGAGCACCAGGATGGCATCACAGTATACAAACCTTTTCATAGCAGATCTGGAAGAAAAATTATTCGGTAAACAACACCATAAACCATTAAATTATTATCGATATATTGATGATATCTTTATGATATGGACAGCAGGAGACGAAAAACTGAAACAATTTTTTGACAGCTTCAATAAATTCAATCCTTCAATCAAATTCCAAATAAATTACTCAAAGTGTGTGCATTTCCTGGATACCACAGTCTCACTAAAAAAGGGAACACTGAAAACATCTGTCTACAGAAAACCTACAGAGAGAGATGCAGTTACTTTCACAGTACGAGCTTCCATCCCTCACACATCAAAACATCCATAATACACAGTCAGGCCATCGGGTACCACCACATTTGTTCAAACCAGGAGGACAGGGATTGACATTGTAGTACACTAAAAGAATCCTTCAGGCAGAAGGGATATAAATCCAGCACCATTGATAGGAATATCCATTCTTCTGACTGTATACCTAGAGAAGAACTACTAAGGTATAAGCCACACAGAACATCTGAGCACACACCTCTGATCACAACATACAATCCAGAACTGGAAAAACTATGGAAAATAATAAAAGATTTGCAGCCACTATTGTCTGAAGATGAGACTCTAAAAAATGTATTTCCCACTCCACCAGTGCTTCCGTTCTACCAGCCACCAAAACTGAAGCAGAAACTGGTGTAAAACAAACTTCCCACAGACCTCCAGCTAGGTGACAAAGGTACAAAACCATGCAAGGCACCTCGCTGCAAAGTATATACACATATCTGTCCTGAGACATCTGTCATTTGTAATGGAAAAACATTTAAAATCCAAAACTCATATTTCTGTTCTTCTAGCAACATAGTATATAAAATACAATGTAGAAAATTTGAGGCTGGTTTCTATATTGATGAAACAGGACAGAAGCTCAAAACAAGAATGAATTACCACAGATTCACATTCACCCACAAAGATGACAATACTCCAATAGAACATTTCTCAAGACCAGGCTACTCCGTCAGTGATTTTACTGTCAGAGTGCTGAAAGGTAATTTCAAAAACAGCCAGGAACGGGGAAACATTTGAACTAAAAATGATTAAATTTTTTGACTCTAAAGAAAAAGGACATAATAAAGGTGTTGGTTTTTTAGCACATTACCAGGGGTAAAGCCCAAAACAATACTTCAGGTGATTCTTCTTTCCATCACATCAGCACCCACCCCAGACTAAAATGTTATTAACACTCAGTTTGATCATAAGGTTGGCTCTTTTAACAAGCAAGATCTAGTGACAGTAGGATTCTTCCTTTGTTTTTTTTTTTACAAGTGTGAATTGATGGTCCAGACAAACTGCCCTTTGATCTTATAAGATGGGCTCCTCAACAAACACAGTCCATTGACTATGTGATTCCTCCTGTCTGTTTGTTAGGAATGTGAACTGACAGCAATGCTTTGATGTGTAAATTGCTCCTCCATGTCTTAAATCCACATCCAGCTTGTGTATGTGTCATACTATCCAGCTCTGTTTTCACTGACTTGACCTGAAGAAGACAGCATTATCTCTTGAAAGCTAGTCTCAGAAATAGTTTTGTTAGTCCAATAAAAGGTATCACCTGCAACATATTTGTTGTTTTTCCCCCCGTCTGAATTGCTTCTCCCTATATAACTCCATCATGCTCTAATGCACATGTACCAACATACAGGTGTTCCAGTGTCTGATGACATCTCTACCCTTCTGGTGGTCCCCTACTGAGATCTCCTTCTAGCAACCACTAGGGCATGATCTTGCAGTGAGGCACACATCCCTACCACTACAAAACAAGAAGAGAGATGGACCTAGGATACTCAGTCATCCCTCCTCTGGCTGGCCCTATTGACCTGAGACCATTACTGAACCTGGGTTGCTGGCATAACAAGCAATAATGCTACAACTGCACCAACAAGCTGGCTGAAAATTATATTTTAAAAATTTTGAGGATACTGGAAATTGTTTACCTAAGAAACTAGATTATGGGCTCAATTGAATGGCCCCTGCACTGCCTATGTCTAAGACAATTGGTTGTTGTATATCAAATACCTCTGATGCTCCCTCTATACCTTCTAGACCTCAGAGGCCAGGGAAACTTACCATCACTAGTCCTTCAACATAAAGTCACCATCCCCTGTGCCCCTATCACCCCCACAGCAAGTCACCACTGGCAGCTCACTATCTCTTCCCAATACACAACCTAGAAAGATTTTTGTGCTTGGAGACTCAATGATTAAACACATTGACCCTACCATATGTAACTCAGACAGACTGAATCATATGTGTTCTAGTTTTAGAGGTGCAAGGATTGCAGATATTACATATATGATACCTGATATATTACACAATGCAGGTAGCAATCCATTGGTGCTTATTCACGTTGGCACTATCAATATACTTCATGATAGCTTGGATCACATCAAACAAGATAATATTGCATGAAGTAATTTGCTCATTGACAGGGGTTGTACTATCTGCCTATCTGAAATTCTACCAGTCCCAAGAGCCACTGAAACTGTCACCAACAACATTAAAAGTATAAATGAGTGGCTACGCAAATGGTGCCTTAAACAAGACATACCCTGCATAACACACTGGGAGAAATTCATCTACAGACACTCCATCTATTGTTGGGATGGATTCCACCTTAGCAGGCATGGCAGTACACTTCTTGGCAAATCCTTTTTGGAAAACACTGATAATCTTTTAAACTAGAAATAAAGGGGGAGAATGGGAAAATTCCCAAGTCTCTGAAACTCAGCAAGTCACCATCCCAATGTAAAGTTCTGTCATTAAATGCTCATTCTTTAAATCAGTCTAAAATGGCTGAGTTAGAAGCTACTATACAATCTCATAACATAGGAATTATCACAATTACAGAAACTTCTTCCACCTTGCTGAAACAAATTCAGGGATAAAAACTTTACTACAAAGACAGGTAAGACAGACATGGTGGCGGAGTTTATTTTTATGTCTGGGATGATATTAACTCTCACGAAATTCAGCACATTACCACCACAGAAAGTATCTGGATATCTATTCAATTTAAGGGTCAACCACAAATATTTCTGGGAACTTGCAATAGGCCCCCTTCATCAGACCCTGCCTATATTAAAAAAACTGTCAGACGATATTTCTCATTTTTCTAATAAAGGGGATGTAATTAAATTTGGTGAGTTTAATCTCCCCAGTATAGATTGGACATCCTTCTTAGGCACCAATATTCAGGAAAAACTGTTTCTTTCATGCCACTTGGAACATGGTCTTTCACAGTTTATCACTTCCCCACTAGAGGTTCCAACACCCTTGACCTTGTCATATCCAACACTAAAGATACCATCTCTGACATACACAAAAGGGCACCTCTTGCCACTAGTGATCATTCTGCTATTTTGTTTTCCCTCCTGACTGAACACCCATGTTTACACAAACACTCTATATTTAAAAATTATGATAAAGCAAACTTCAACAAAATAAATAAATCACTTATTTTCAAACCCTGTGAAAATCTAGTGCATTATGTATCTACCAATGATGCATGGATTCTGTTAAAAACACTAATCCATCAGCTACAGCAGTTATGGGTCCCACTATCAAAGAAATATAATACAAAAGAGAGAATACCTAGATGATTTAACAAAAATATCAAATCCTTAACAAAGCAAAAACAGAGAATATTTTAAACACTAAAAAACAAGAATACTCAAAATAGGGAGATCAGTCATTTAAAATATCAAACCATTCTATGCTCCCTCAAACACACAATAAAACAAACCAAAACTAAACTTGAATTTAGAATAGCCCACACCAAGGATTCTAACAAAACACTATACTCATACCTAAACAGCAAAAAAGGGAATACCAGAAAGGTCGGACCATTATTTCATGACAACAAAGCTATTAGCTCAGACCTAGACGCTGTAAATATTTGTAATACCTACTTTGCTTCTGTGTTCTCCCCTAAGGACACCCCAACTCCAATTTCCCAGTACCAGTTCAATACAACTATTACTTATAGAATCTTGGACAATATGATCCTTTCAGCCTTGTGTATATTAAAGAAAACATCTAGTCCAGGCCCAGATGATAGCACACCAAGATTTTTATTAGAAACCGCTAAGGCAATAGTAGTTCCCTTGAATATTATCTTCAATAAATCTCTCAAAACTGGATATATTCCTCTGGATTGGTTGACAGCCACAGTAACTCCCATCCAAAAAAAAGGCAGCAAAGCTAATATTCAGAATTACTGACCCATAAGCCTCACATCTGTTGTCTGTAAAACAAGGGAGAAGATTATTAAATCATTCATTAAAAAGGAAATGAGTATGCTCAATCTTGTTGATAACTCACAACACGATTTTAAAACAGGGCACTCATGTACTTCTAATCTGGTGACCTTTTATAACAACATAAACATTGGCCTAGACAATAACATCCCATCTGATGTTATATTATTGGACTTCAGTAAAGCATTTGATAAAGTTCCGCATGGCAAACTGGTTTCTAAACTGGAATCTTTTGGTTTTTCACACTGCCTTACAAACAGAATTGGCTATCAAACAAAACTCAAAGGATGAACATAAATAAATCATTGTCAAACCAATGTCTGGTGAGCAGCGGAGTGCCACAGGGCTTCATGCTGGGACCCACACTGCTCAGCTTATATATAAGCGATATGAAAATCACTTTACCAAACTGGTTATCCAAATTTGCCGATGATTCAAAACTCGGTGGACATGTAGACACAGCTGACAATCTAAAAAGTCTAGTTTCCGACCTAAACATTATCAAGCAGTGGGCATTGATTAATGGTATGGAATTTAATATCGACTTATGCATTGTCCTCCATTTTGGTACAAAAAATCCAAAAAATATTTATAAAATAAACAACATCCCCTTAAAGGCATCAAATACAGAAAGGGACATGGGAATACTTGTTAATAATAAACTTTTGTCCCATGATCTCTGTTCTACAGTTACTAGGGTAGCACATTCCTTTCTGAGCCAAATTAAATGCTCCTTTGTTTCTAGAACCAAACAGTGCCCCATCTCCCTATATAGATTTCACATAAGACCCTACTTGGACTATGGATCACCTTTTTGGAGTCCTTATCTGGAAGGCGATATGGCTCAACTTGAACAAGTCCAGAGACGTGCCACCAAAATTGTGTCTGGACTGACCTATATGATATATCTCAAGAGATTACAAGCAACAGGCCTCCATACCCTTCAAACAAGATGATGTAGGGGAGGCATTTTGTTCCACTATAAGGTCCTACAATCCCCAGAGTTGACATCACAGTGTGGTCTCGTGATCTTTAATAATAAAAGAACACTTAGGTTGCATAATAAACAAATTATAATTGAGAAGGCAAATTCAAACAAAAGAAACAACTGAGACTATGGAACTTACTGCCACAAAAAATAATTGATATTGGGAATTTTGATACCTTCAAGAAACACTATGATAACTAGCTTACTACCAACCCTACCTACTCATATTAGCCCACACTGTGTGGGGGAAAAATCTCGATGGGCCTTGGCCTTCTTTTTTTCCAAACTAACCTAATAAACCTAGTGCCTGTCAGACAAGTTGGTTTCAAGACAGCACAATAATGAGTCACTGGAGCCCTTTGACCATGGCTGCAACTTGACCAAAGTGGACCAGCAAGGGATCACATCATACAGCAGGTGAGGTCTGAACTTGGATACTTGTGTCATGCTAACAGGTCTACCACATGAGACACTGCAATATATTACTGTTAGAAACAATGTGCACTGTGTACAGTACATACATGGTCATGGACAATACATACCAATGGCATGAGGAATCAGAGCTGCAGGTCGGGATGGTAGGTCTGTACAGAATACAGCAGCTGCTGGTAGCCACCGCGGTACTAAGAAATGATGTTAAGCTGGAATGTCCATGCCTACAGTACCACTAACCCAGTAGTTGCACTGAGTGGGTACTAGAAGCCAAGTTAGGGATAGGCTTTGCTACTGACAGCACCTGCCTGTGCAGTGACTTTGTTCTGAACTGTCACAACATGTACTTGTGACCAATACTTGTGTATGTGTTCCATGAGATGTTGTTGTGCCCTTTTTGGAGTATGGGTTACGCAAGGGCACCACTGTTTTGTGGCCGGGTTTTCTCATCACCCTCTCCACTGGAACATGCAGGTGCCCCGGGTCCCCTGCAGGATGGTCAGGTCACAACAGGTAAGTGGGGGCATCTACATGGAAGGCAGTGACACCGCACTGGTGTTGGGATAGTGCAGCCTGTAACCTTATTTATTCATTTATTTATTGAATTTTGTTGACCAGGTTGGCTCACTGAGGCTAGTGTCCTTTTTCAGGAGTGACCAAGAGTTAATCACATTCAGTTCATTCAAGTACAGTTATGCAGGCAATTACATGTAGCGGTACAGACAGACCATGACTAGATATTAATTACATACGCTGAGACCCAGATATTCAGAGCAGTTGCACATAGCAAGTGCGGTATTGCGCCAAGGAGTCATATTCAGCAGGAGCCAGTGCGCAGCGTAAAATCCATTGTGCCAATATGCAACTATAATGAATGCAGGCGCAAGAGCAGGGGACATTCCCATGATTATCCAGTGCAGTGGCATATTCAACCGTGAATCCATGGTGCAAGTGTGGAGCAAATCGAATTTGCTCTGAGCAGACTTGTTTCTATAACTACAGTGTGCAAACACACAGAAATCTGTAATGCCCCAGAGTTGGGGCATCCTAGTAATGAAAATAAAGTTTTAGGGGTTTTTAAAATACCCCAGGGATCCCTCTTTGTGTGCCCTAGCAAAACTTTAGGCAGGGCTTCTTAGTAAAAATAAATAAATGTTTTATCCTCCCTGCTGTCTGCCTGCTCCATTCCACCCCCCAAGAGCAGGCAGCAGGAGAATGGGCACCCACGTTCCAGGTTCACTGCCTCTGGCCAGCACGTGGTGCCTTTTTCAAGTTCCCTAGCGTTTGTTTGGCGCAAGCTCAGGGTTCGAGAACCCGAACCCGAGCACTTTTTGAAACAAAGTTTGGTCCGTCTTTTGACAGAGTGTCATGCTGGGCTGTGGAGAAGTAGGATCTATGGAGAGCAATGGAGACTGGGCTTACCTTGGTTTGGTTGAAGTCGGCCTGTTGGCTCTGTCTGGTGCCTTCTCCAGCCAGCGAAGATCCCTTTTGCTGCTTGGTCCTCCTGTTGGTGTGCGATCGAGTCCAGCGGGCCACCCCGAATAGAGAAGAAAAGTAGAAATCAGCCATGGTTTGGGCTGTGTAACCCTGTCGTTTGTTTTAACCCCCCCTCGTATATTTAAAGTTTATTTCAGTCCCCCATTGGCAGCTCTGCCAGCCGCATCGCACCCGTATCACTGACGGCCGTCAGAAGGCCCCTTGCCATCCTCCCAGCTGCCTGCAAGTTCCCTCCCACTTCCAGCACACCTCCTGCCTCCCGTTTGCCTCCTGATTCCCTGAACAGTTTGTCAGAGTGGTGAGTCGGCAGCAGCACCTGCGTTGTGCTGTCCACCCATCAAGAACAAAGACTGTGTTTTTTTTTATTTAATTTAAGAGCGCACTAGGCACCAAGTAAGGCGGCTGAGTGCTGTAAGGGGAATCGGGTCATTAGGACCCTGGATTTTAATATTTAAAAGGGAGGCGGGGTTAACGACGCCCACAGGAGGGGCTAAGAGGCAAGGCCAGTTTAGCGGCCTAATAAATATGCATAAGGGGAGGGATTTGGGGGTGGTGTTTTGCCACGGAGTGACAGCAGCTCTCAGAGAGCTGTATAGATTTAAAGGGGCAATTTAGTTAAAAGGGCAATCCAGGCCCACAGTGTGATGTGAAGCAGGGCTACCAGGCCCAATATAAAGTAGGGCACCAGGCCCAGTTTTGAAAGGGCTATCAGGCCCAGGGTTTAATAAGGGTTACCATGCTCAAAATAAGGTAGGGCTATCAGGCCCATAGTTGAAAAGAGCACAAGGCCCGTGATATTGGGAGGTCTACGGGGCCCTGTATTTCGAAGGGCACCAGGCCCACTGTATTTAGGGCGTCAGGCCTGAGGTAATTGTAGGGCATCAGGCCCGAGGTAAATGTAGGGCATTAGGCCCGAGCTAAAGCAGGGTTCAAGGGCAGCCCCAGCCTAGTGTAATAGGGCAAGCCAGCCTAGTGGTACTAAGGGCAGCCTCGGCCTAGTGGATTATGGCAAGCCAGCCAGTGGTACTAATCGTAGCCCTGGCCTAGTGGATTAGGGCAAGCCAGCCTAGTGGTACTAAGGGCAGCCCCGGCCTAGTGGACAAGGGTAAGTGGTACCCTCAATATAGGGGTTAGGGCATCCTTAGCAAAACGTTCAGGGGTAGCCAGATCCTATTCAAGAGGACCCTACATTTAGGCAAAGGGGTCCATCCAAGGGTGCTCAATTCGCAAATACTGTGAAGCTACTGTAACTATTGTACTGTTTACACAATTGTTATTGCTGAAGTACTTGAAAGACTGTGAACTTGCTAAGAAGCACCAGGACTGTGTTGTATGGGATTGTGGTTATTTACCCCAGGATATCTGAACTATTACCCCTGGTTATTCAAACTATTACCCCTGATTATCCAAACTATTGCCCTAAGCATCAGAACCATTGCTCTAACTATCCCAACTATTGCCCCTGGTTATCCAAACTATTGCTCTAAGTACCCGAACTATTGTTGAAAGCATTTGAATAATTGCCCCACCTGTAGCAATTACCCAGAAATTTATAATTTGCCTTTCCTCAGCAAATCATCAGATCATTCTGCAGTCCCCTTGGCAGTTCAGGATGATACATCTTCAGCTACTGTATATTGTTACTACTGTATGGGGACAGTCTCAATCTTCCACCACACTACAGTCCCATAGTGTGGCCTGTAATACTCCTCACTCAGAATCAGTCTCTACTCAGAAGAGGATGTCTTCTCAGCATTCTTCACTCTAGTGGGATCATTCATCAGCTCATCTGTTCCACCTGTGTAGTCCGCCAAAGTTGAGTCCGTCGCCAGTCGCACAAGTCGTACCCGCCGTTTCTTGTTTTCTCAGCTTGAAGGTACATCCACTGAAATGCATCACGACAGCTGTGCCAGTGTCGTTTCTTATGGTTCCTGTTCCAGATGTCCCAAAGTTGGTTGCCCTCCTCAGAAGAGTGTGCTCATCCTGGAAAACCTGGTCTATGCCCCAGGTCGTTCACTGAAAGTCAAGTTCATCGAAGCCTAGTACGGGACACGTCCGCTGTTTCTTTGTTTTCGTTCTAGTTTCAGATGCCAAGATTGCAGAATCAACCTTCATCTCTTCAGGCTATTCTGGTTCCTGGTCCTGTCAGAGATCATTCAGAGTTTAACTGGCCCTTGGTGTGCTGCAGCATCC
The DNA here is from genome assembly GCA_016271365.2 of Neoceratodus forsteri. Lineage (NCBI taxonomy): Eukaryota > Metazoa > Chordata > Ceratodontiformes > Ceratodontidae > Neoceratodus > Neoceratodus forsteri. The sequence continues at coordinate 1,076,469,576 of CM028129.1, read as the reverse complement.
TTCAGGTCATGGTAGTCCTCCATTGGATTCGTCGCCATGCAGGTCCTGATTTCTCTTCGTCCTTGCCAACCCTGGAAGTGGGTTTTGACTGAGGAACCCTTTGTTTTCAGTAGGAATCCAACAGCCCATCAGTGGGTAATTTCAGGAACCAGTTGCTATGGTTCTTTATTCTGGCAGCCTCGGAGAGAGTGGGTTTTGCCGAAGAATCATATGGTCTGTTTAACAAACCTCTCACCACCCAGTGGCCTTGACAAGGTCCCTACTGGGAATTACATTAGCATTTATTGTTCCATTTGCTTTTCCCTTCGTAGCTACCATCACAGACTGACGGTGTACATGAAGACGCCAGATCTCTGGACTCTTGTAACATCTGGACTTGAGTGGAAGTGTGTAGTGATAGCTTAACCTAATACTGTTCTGAGTCGTGTATGTCATCTGATCCTCACCTAAGCTTACTGAATTGTAGAGTAATTATAGAATAAGAGTGGCAGTAGGCCTCCGCATCTAGTCTATTCTTGCTGTAATAATTTTAGCAGTCATAGATAAAGTACCTGTCTTGTTTATCGCCCTATTGTTTGGGCGACTTCTCCTTTCTTTTGTGACTGTGTCTCCCCACCCTCTGGTACAAAATAAATGCCCTACGGGCACTGAATCTCTAGGTCGACTCCTGCCTCTCCTTGTCTGGGTAAGGGTTATCTTATCCACAATCATTCAGACCTTGGTGCCTCACTCATCTCTTTTCACCACCTTTAGAGTAGAGTACTACACAGAGCACCTCTAGTTCACCACACAGCACATGCACCAGGGGTGTGAGTGAGAGAGACAGACAGAGAGAGAGAGAGACACACAGAGACAGACAGACCACAGTCCGCACACAGAGGGAGAGGGACAGAGGGGGCAGAGAGAAAGAGAGAGACACACACACACACACACACGCAGACAAGCAGTGCACCAGGGTGACACACAGCCAGCAGCCAACCACCCAGGGGGTCAGTGGACAGCAAGGGCCATGGACAGCGGCCCTTCATGATGGAGGCAGTAATGAGGGGTGTGAGGGGGCAGGAGGAACAGCAATGTGGCTGACACAGGTGGTACCGTGCCTGCTTCACCTTTGAGAACTACACTGACACTAAGACCGTGGGCCCGTACAGCCTGAACATGGCCATTCTGAGATAGCTCTGTGAGCTGTGCAGTGAGAAGATGCAGGCACCCACCAGACAGAGCCACGCCATGTCCATGGAGATGAAGGTGACCGCTGTCATGTGTCTGCTCACCACGGGCACCTTTCAGAGACCAAGAGGGGACACCACAGGCATCACCCAGTTGGCCACGTCGCATTTCCTCACACAGTTCCTCAGTGCTCTGCTGCCATGTGCTTTGGAATTCATCCATTTCCCCAGCACACAGACAAAGTGAACAGCAACCATGCAGGACTTCCACAAGGTGGCATGTATGCCTGGTGTGATTGGAGCCATTGACTGCACCCACATGGCCATCTGCCTGCCACCTGGCCCTGAGGATGTAGCATACATCAACCAGAAGAGGAGCCTGGGTGTCAACTGCCAGGTGGTGTGCAATGCCATGGGGTACATCACCAATGTCTGTGCCACACACTTTGGGAGTGCACATGACGTGTTCATCTGGAACAGCTCTGTGCTATGCCACAGGTTTGAACATGGGGACATCCCCATGGGCCACTTAGTGGGTGAGTATGGCACAGGCAAGGGGTGATGGGCAGAGCAGACCTGGGGATGGGGCTGGGCAAGGTGTGCATGGTGGTGTAAGTGCCAGGGACAGGCAAGGGGCACAGCATAGAATAGCAGAGGGCTATCCATGTCAATCTCCACACAGGTTACAGTACGTATCCGCTGAGACCTCGGCTGTTCACCCCCTACTGGCACCTGTTGTCCGCAGCAGATAAACGGTACAGTGAGGCACACACCAGCTGGCGCAACATCATTGAACGTGTCTTCGGCATGCTGAAAGCATGGTTCTATTGCCTAGACAGGTCAGGTGGTGCCCTACAGTACAGCCCCTCGAAAGCCTGTGGCCCCTGGCCTGCTGCATACTGCACAACATGGCCATTGACCGTGGGATAGCTGTCGAGGCTGAAGAGGGCGACAGTAGTGGGAACAATGAAGGCAGGGACCGAGGGTGGTGGACAGCCACCCCCTGGGCAAAGGGACACCCAGCTGCCCCAGCAGGCACAACACCACTGGGACACCATCGCACAGGAGCGCTATGGTGTACACAGGTAGGTGGTGCTGTACACATGCATGGGTCACACAGACAGGTACAGCACACATGCAGGGGCATGCATGGCAATGGGCATGCACACACAGAGGCATGATGTAGGGGTAGGGGCGTCAGTGGCACACAACCACACACAACAACTCACACACACACAAACACATGCACCCACACACCTAGGCATTGGTATGGGACATTGATCAGATGCATTGCACCAGTGCACAGGTGCAACTGGCACTAGACTGCCCTCATCACACCCATGCTACTCAGTCCAGCAGTTGGGCAAGCACACACACAGGCAACATGCGGTGTGACACACAGGTGCAACACCAGTGGTAGGGACACACACACCGCCCATGTGTGCACAGGGCAGCAGCTGCAGACTGTGGTCAGGGTGGCCCACACATCAGGGCCACTGCACAGAACTATTGCCACCAGGGCCATGGGGTCGGCTGCGCTGGAGCCAATCAGCAGCCACAGGCTGCGCATCAGCCATGGGGGGGTTTGCAACAGCCTCCCAGGGGTTGAACCACAGGACCGTGACCATGTCCACACGGGGGGGTGCAGGTGCCCAAACAGGCCAGCCTGGGCATGCCTGGGATGCCTGCATCAGAGCCTGGCATCAGCTGTGTTGGGGTCGCCTGACACTGGGTTCATGGGGTGGACAGCGCACCGCGGGGTGGTCACCTGTGTACGGCCATGCCCTGTGGCAGCCAGCAACACAAAGCCATCCATGATCGCAGTGGCAATGCGATCCAAAGATGCAGTCGTTGCCTCCTGCATGTGCTGCATCCCCACCAGGACCTGCACAGTGCCCCTTTCCTGCTGCTCAGCTAACTGGCACACCTCGGCAAGCAGTGCATGCACTCCAGTGGCAAGCAGCACCTGTTGCTGAACGGATGCCCATAGCAGATGGGTGTGCTCAGCCAGCCAGTCGACATCCTGGGGCTCCTGGGTGGGAAGCCAATCCTCTGTGGTGACCGGCTACACTTCACGGCCCCCCTCTCTGGTGGATGCTGCACAGTGGGGTCTACAGGGGGAATGGGCACAGCAGGCACACCGGTGGTGGACCCTGTGTCCAGCTGCCTGGTGTGATCCACAGCCTGCTGCTGTCACCTGTCCAGCTGCTGCATGCCACCCAGCGCATGCATGGCCACACCACCACCATCGCAGGGCACAGCCGGGACAGTGCACACTACTGCACCCGCAGTAGTGGCAGGCAACTGTTCTGCCACTGGCAGAGCGCTGGACGTGGTGCCTGTGTCAGATGCCAGCAGGGGTGTCTCGCCCGCAATGTTGCCCATGCTGTCCAGGATCAGTGTGATGTCATCATTGGTGTCGGAATCTGTGCCGATCTGTGTCTCTGTGCATAGGACACCAAGGCTGGCATCCTGCAGGAACACATCCAGGGCCTCATCTGACCCTAGGTCCAGGACATCTGCCTGCACCGTGGTGCTGAGCTGCAGCCTGTGCGGCCCCTGAATGCTGGTGGAGGTGGATGGCTAGTCCTCCCAGGCCATACCAACATCCACGGTTGCTGCCACTGCCAGCACCCCATCATCTGCGTGAAGGCATGCTGGTGCTGCAAGAGAAAAAGGTGTGTCAGTGATGCAATGTCCACATATGCCCCCCCGTTACACTGCCACTGCATATGTCCTTCAGCATGGCATGCACATGAGTGAGCACACATGCACATGACATGCATGCCAGCTGCATGCACGAGATCATGCCTGTGTATGCACCCTGCATGCCACCAGCTGTGCATGGCTGACATACTTACCATACAGTGATGGGCTGACACCCATCTGGAATCCTCCTCCAGGCACACCCTCCACTGTGGTGCAGCACATTGTGACTGCCACCAATTCCTCCTGCAACGTTAGTGTGGGTGCATCCACAGGCACTCCTTCAGTGGCAGTACAGGATGCCTGGATGGCCATCACCTTCTCCTTAATCCGCTGCTTGTCCATTCCCACCTTCTTTCAGCACTCCTGTTCATGTAGGTTGCAATCTCCCATGCACCAGCCCTGGCCTGTGGTGTTCCCGTGGCACCACTCAACAGGGGCTCCCTGCTCAGGTAGGCCTCAAACAGAGCATCAGTCTTGGCCTTTGTGAAGTTGGGCCTGCAATTCCATGCAGGACCCCGCTCCTCGGCCTCCTCATCTGCCAACATGTTGCTGCCTGTGAACTTGGACAGCACAGTGTGACTGTGGCAGCATCTCCCCAGTCTGTCCCACCATGCAGTGCTGTCAGCTCCCAGTGGGCTGCAGCGGCATGTACAACTTACCTATCAAGGCTGCAACACCGGTCCATGGCCTGTGCTGTTCTGTGGCACTAATAAGATGCAACCTATGCAAATGAGGTTGAGCGCAACAGTAATGACATGCTAATGCACCCCCTGCATCATGCATTGGCTGATGAGCTCATTTGAATGTGGTGTCTGAATATTGTGATATTGCGCCCTGCGCAATGGATTTAGCTGAAGCAAGTCGTGACAGCCCGCAGTACGCATGTGCGTCACGGCATCATGGTGTCAATCACACACCATGCGCGGACAGTGTGATGCAGTGGCATTGCACATGTTGTGCATGGGCCAGCTACTTGCATGGCCGTTCATGGGATGCCATGCCCTATCATGCACGTGAGCAATGCCGGGTGACCCCTGACCCCTGGGTCAGACCTCTGACCCGGTGACCCCGGATAGCCACGCCCATTCCATGCATCTCTGGCACTGCACGATGAGCATGCACTGCGTATGCTCCCATGCATCATGTGGCGGGTGCATGGTGTGGACACGTGCACCTCCTGCCACCATTTTCACCGCCAAACACGTCGTGCTGACCATGGCACAGGCAAGATGCAAGAGGGCCCAGAACTGGTCTCAGGTCAAGTTGGCCAACCTAGTGGCCTGCATGGAACCCCATGCCCCTCAGGTCTTTGGGCAGGTACCCCTGCAGCAGGCCAGGGGCACCATGGGGCAGGACATAGCTGACAGCCTGGAGCACTGAACAGGGGTGCCCAGGACAGGTGAACAATTTTGCCACCACTATGGGGATCTCATGCAGTGGGACCAGAGTCCCTGAGGAGTCTACAGGCACATGCCAAGTGAGGGGCAGTGCCACAGCCAAGTAAGTCATCCCATGCTGCATGTCTGCCCTGGTGCTGTACTGTGGTGTTGGCTTGGCTGCCTGCCATGCCCTGCAGAGGTGTACACTGTCATCATGTGCATTGTGGGGTGGCATTGCCAGTTTCCACTTATGTTGCAATGCAGCCATGCAGCCGTGTGGGACATGTCGGGCAGGGGCACATCCTGTGCACAGGGGTGGGGGGCAGCTGCTGTGGTCAGTTCCTGAGATGCACCTGTCTTCTTTCCATTCCCAGGAGCTGAGGACCATCGGAGGGCCCAGGCTGCAGCAGCACAGCAGGCCATGGTGGAACAGGACTGGTACCAGCAAGCCCGCAGAGGGCAGGTAGGCACTCTCATGGTCCATCACACTGTACATGGGGGTGGCGGGGGAGTGAGTGTGGGCATTGCCACCTGTGCCAAGTGCCATTGCAGCTGTGTGTGTCACACTATGCATGGTGCATGCCACTGTGGCGCATCCATTGGACACGTGTGCCAGCACTTATTGGAGTTGGTGTGCGCTGGGCTGCCACTGTTGTTGCTATGGTGCTGCTGGTGCACTGTGCCACGTGACTGTCATTGCACAGTCATGTAACCCTTGTGCGGCAGGGACCACCTCTGTGCACTGTCGTGGTGTGCTGAGATGCTGACTAGTGTTGGCCCACACCCCTGAGGGTGGTCATTACGGGCCCTCCAGGGGTGTGTGTTCCCGCTGCTCATTGCACACTGTTGGTGGGCATGGTTCCTTGGGACTTTGCACTGATCACCTGTCCTGTCCCTTGTTCTAGGTGTCTGGCAGTGAAGACCGCTGAGGTCACTGATGTCCAGACTGGTGCGCCAGACACTCCTTGTGGCCTTGACGATGCTGGAGGTGGTAGTGCAGATCTGCAGGATGCTGGTGGCCAAGCGGAGGCAGCGTCTGAATGCCAGGGCAGCTGAATGAAGCCACCATTAGTTTGGCCTCTGTTTTCCCCTGTTTCCCCTGCTGTACCTCCCCCTACATTCCCTACTCCCACTGTACAGTCCCTGTTCTCCATCCCCTTCCCTTGCTATACCTTCCCTTTCCCAGCCCCTGATTGTTGTACATAGTTTGTCATAATATATATTTTTCTGACTTACCTGCCTGTGTCTGTGTCTGATTTGCAGGTGGCATGAGGAGCCATGCTGCAGTGGCCCGGTGCCTGTCCATATGGTGTGCATGTAGAGGGGCATGTGTTGTGCTTCCGTGGTTCACTACTGTGTGCTGTGGTGTGTCCCACTGTGGTGGTGTCCATCCCCTGGGTCAGTGGCTGTGCTGTGGGGTGCCCATTGGCCAGCTGTCGGTGCTGTGTGGCAAGTGTGTGTGGTGGTGGTGGCACGCAGTCATGGTCATTGGTCCAGTACTGTCCGCAAGCTGTGTTGGGGCCCCTGCACGGCATTGTGCGGCCTGTCTTATGTGGTCTACCATGCTACCTGCCACCCGGCATGTTCAGTGCCTACTGTGTGAGCTTCCTGTGTGCCTGTGTGGTGTGTGTGTCCTTGTCTGCATGGTCCAGGGAGTGGCCTGCTATGGTCTTGGGGAGCACAACCAATGGCCTGTGGGTGGGGCTCCCTTGGTGGCCCTCCATTAGCCACTGGCACCTCCTGTTGCCTGCTATCTGAGCCACTGTTGTGTTCTGGGTTCAGGTGTCTGGGTGCCTGTGTGTGCCCTGCTGGTACCCTTTTGGTGGAGGCCTCCTGTGGCCTGTCACTGTGCTTCCATGGCTCTGTCCCTGGGTCTGTTCTCTGTGCCATACCCCCCCCTTTGTTGCTCTGCTGCTCTGCTCCCACAGTTGCATTGGAGCATCTCTTTTTGCACCATGGTGCAATTCTGTTTGTGCCATGGTGCAACTCTGTTTGTGCCATGGTGCACTTGTGTCATATTCAGCTGGGTTGCACTGGTGCAGTTTGACCTGTGCAACCTCTGAATATGGCTCCTGTTGTGCCATGGCACATCAAATTCACACTGCACTGGACTTGTGCCAGGCATTGACGCATTTCTAAATATCTGGGCCTGAGAGTATTACATGTATCTATATCACACTATCAGGGTAGCTGTAGAATAAGTTAAGGGGTGCTTTTTAACAAGCAGAGTCTGTTAACTTATGGTCAACAGGTGCAGTTGTGTATGTTATTAGAGAAGAGGAGTACTTTCAGCAAGTATTTGAATGAGAGCAGTGAGGTGCTCCTCTGCAGGGTGGAAGGGAACTTGTTCCAGTGCTGTGTGACTCTGTATGGGAATGATCTTTGACCAGCAGCTGTGAGTGCTCTGGGTACTTCCAGAAGGAGTTTTGAGGAGGATCGGGGGGTTCTTCTGTGTGATCTATGCATCACTATGTCCTGGAGGTGGGGTAGATGGTTGCTTAGGATTTTTTACTGTAGGTGAGGCAGAGTAAGGGATGATTTATTCTGTCTTCAATGAAGGGCACATTTAGGGATGCAAGGACTGTACAGTGGTGCTCCCTGTATTCAGCCTGTGCAGCAAACCTGCCTACCTTGTGATGAAGTGCTTTGAGCTTGGTGAGTTCAGTGTCCCGTAGTGATGATTAGATGGGAGCTCCATAAAGGAGTGTTAGAAACAGGTTAGAGTTTGCTACTGCTAAACAATCTGCATTTGTAAGGCAGGCTCTGAGTCAGTATAGCAGGTCAATCTTTTGGGATAGTAGTTTGGTGGTGCAGTCGATTTGTGATTTGAAGATGAGTTTTTGGTCCAGTAACATTCCTGGGTATTTAGTATTGTCTACACCCTCCAGCCTAGTCCCTTTGGCAGTGATAATCCTTAAGAGCTTAGTTCCATCTGTGCCTAGTTTTCTGGACCCAAAAAACATGGACTTCGTTTTTTTGATGTTTAGGGATAGGCGATTGGTAGTGAGCCATTCTTCCAGCAAGGCAAAGTCCTCAGTTAGCCCTGTTTCTATTTCTGCTACATCAGAGCCCTTCCCATACAATACTGCATCATCTGCGTACAGTATTGATTTATCTTTTCCACAGTTAGATAACATATAATTAATGAAGCAGGAAAAGAGCAGTGGCCTAAGTATGGATATCTGTGAGTCTCTGTCTTGACAGTTTGATTACGAACTACTAAGTATCTTCTAAACTAGGTTATTGAGAGGTGGTCTAAGCCAAGACTCCCTAGTTTAGTTAGTAGGAGTCTGTGATTCACCAGGTCGAAGGCCTTGGTTAGATCTATGAAGATTGTGCTGTGGCTTGTCCATTGTCAGAGACACTGAGGATGTCAGTGGTGAGACATACCAGGGCTGTGTCAGTGCCATGGTGTTTACAGAATCCATGCTAGACAGCAGTGAGCATGTTGTTTGGGTCAACATCGGCTTTCAGATGATTATATATAAGCCTTTCTTGGACTTTGGCCAGAGCGCGATGTATTAATACTGGGTGAAAATTCTCAACTGCATCTATATGGCAGTATATGCCAGTTAGCCTTTGCATTGGGTGGTACTTTTCATGTCCATGCTGCAATGAAGCTGTGACAGCACTGGTGTGGGGAAGCCCTGTGCATATTCTACTGGACAATGTACTGTGTGCAATATCTTTGAACATCGAGACCCAGCTGCCCCCCACTCCCCACAGTCCAGGTGCCTTATATGCAGTAATGTTTTTAAAAATTGCTCCCAAAACAGACTCCTACAGAACTCCACTTCCTAGCTGTGTTCACTCAAGATTCCTCACTCTCTGTCCTTCTCTATCCCTGAGCAAACTTTTTCCATTCCATTATATTGCAAGGTACTCCTATGTTGTACATTTTTCTGTACAAATTCTCCTGTAACACTTTGTCAGATGTCTTACCAAAATCCAACTACACCAAGTCCACTGACTAACAACAAAAAATATTTTTATAATTATATAGGATCATTTAAAGGTAGACAAGTTGGAAATGGGTCTTTAGAAACACAACTGGGAATTCTAAATAATAAGCAAGATATAGTGAATGAGTTTAATCAGTATTTTCATAGTATTTACCAACCAAAAAATCATGATACTCCAATTGTGAATATACAGAATTGTCAGGATAATTCAGAAATTATTTTTTCTGAAAAAGAAGTCATGGATCAACTTATTAAATTAAAGAGCAATACGTCACCAGGGCCTGATGGAATAAATTAGAGCTCTTTAAAGGAACTGAAGAATGTTCTGGTAGGCCCTGTCACCATGCTGTTCAATGCATTTATTAGGGAGGGGAATACCTTAAAGGAGTGGAGAGAGTCAAACATTACACCTATTTACAAAAAAGGGGACAAAGAAGTAGTTGGAAATTATCGACCAATTAGTCTCACGTCTGTCATGAGTAAACTATTGGAGGGCTTGATTCAAGAATGTATGGTTAAACATATGAAAGATCTAGAGTATTTGGATATAAATCAACACAAATTCACTAGTGGGAGATCATGTTTAACTAACCTGCTTAGCTTTTTTGAACCCATAAGTGCAGCATTAGACAGAGGTTTGCCTGTAGACGTAATCTTTTTAGATTACGTAAAAGCATTTGACTTGGTGGCACATGATGTACTGGTCAAACAGCTTATCTCTGTTCAGATGCCTCCAAACATAGTGGCATGGGTGAAATCATGGTTGACTGACAGATGTCAATGAGTAGGAATCAGAAGATTTACATCAGATTGGACGGAGGTCATGAGTGGGGTCCCTCAGGACTCTATGTTGGGTCCTACTGTTTTCAACATAGTTATTGCTACCATGACGGTAACTGGGGGTACTTGGATGGGAAAGTATTCTGATGACAGCAAAATAGATGCAATTGTTAATAATGGAAAGGCAGCATGCGATCTACAGGACAACCTCACTTCTATAGAAGTATGGGTAAATAGTAACAAGCTCTAATTTAATCTGAAAAAATGTAAGGTAATGCACTTGTGCAAAAACAATCAGGAATTTAAGCATCAACTGAATGGCAAACACCTAAATACAACAACAAATGAGAGGGCTCTAGGAGTAATAGTGGACAATAAGTTAACCTTTTATGTAAATACCAGACAAAAGGTAAAACTGGGAAATAAAATATTGGGATGTATTAAAAAGAATATCAACAGTAGACATCCAGAAGTAATAATGCTCTTGTACACAGCCCCGGTGAGATCACAACTGGACTACTGCACACCATTTTGTGCCCCTTGGACAATGAGAGGTAAAGCCCTTATAGAGGGCATTCAGAGAAGGGCAACCAAGTTAGTTTCCTCTGTCCATCATAAGAACTATGGAGAGAAATTGAGAGACCTTGGAATGTATTCGATGGACTGTAGACAGCCTGGGGGGACTTATGTTTGATATTTAAAGCCACACAAGATAGTTATATGTGGGAAATTACTGGCCTCTCTGATCATATAGAAACATGAAGTACATGTACCCATAACTTAAAAATAAGAGGAGACATAAATAAAGCAAGTAAAAGAAATAGGTGAAAGAAAGGAGGCGTGGAAAGGATGAGAAGGGACTTGGCAAGGTTGGAGGAATGGTCAGAAGTATGGCAGGTAGGATTCAATACAAAGAAGTGCAAAATAATGCACCTTGGAAACAAGAACCCAGGGGAAGAATACACAATGGGAGGGGAGGTAGTAACAACAACAAAAAAGGAAAGGAACCTGGGGGTAATCATATCAGATGACCTTAAGGTTAGCAAGCAATGTGAGAAGGCAGTAGGGAGGGCTGGGGGTATACTGGGATGCATAGGGAGAGGCATCAGCAGCAGAAAACAGGAAGTTGTTATCCCTCTGTGCAGACAGTTGGTGAGACCCCATCTGGAGTACTGCATTCAGTTCTGGAGACCCCATCTCCGCAAGGACATAGACAGGATAGAGGCAGTCCAGAGGAGGGCAACTAAAATGGTGCAGGGTCTGCAAGAGAAGCCGTATGAGGAGAGACTAATGGAGCTCAATATGTATACCCTTGAGGAAAGAAGGAGGGGGGACATGATAGAAACTTTTAAGTACCTCAGTGGAATCAACAAAGTCCAAGAGGGTAGCATCTTTCAGAAAAGAGACATGCAAGAACAAGGGGACACAATTTAAAGATGGGGGTGGTTCAGGGCAATGTGAGGAAGTATTATTTCACAGAGAGGGTAGTGGATGCATGGAACAGCCTTCCTGAGGAGGTTGTGGGGTCTAAAACTGTGGGAGAATTCAAGAATGCATGGGACAGACATAAGGCAATTCTTGTGGGGGGTAGGAAGAAATAGGCTGTTGGTTAACTAGGATCTGCGGCCTATCCTGTAGGTAGGGAAATGGGCAGACTAGATGAGCCAAGCGGTCCTTATCTGCCGTCAAAGTCTATGTTTCTATGTTTCTAGGTTGTTCACCCAGAGAGTTGTGAAATGGTGGAACTCCTTACCTGAGTCTGTTGTTCATAGTAAAATGATGAATGCTTTTAAGAACAGCTCAGACAGCTACATGAGAGATAAAAAGTATGAGTACCTCCACTGACCTAGTGGCAAGCTACTAAATGGTCATCTGACCTAAGCTTGAATTTATCTATCATTCTAAGATCCTTGGTCTAATTCCCTAGTAGTCCTACTTTCTCCTGGAACATGAAAATGTTTGTCTTACATGGTTCCACTGAAGACTTGTTAGCTATTCTCATACACATCAGTCTACATGAATCAATAAAGGTTTTTTTCCTTTATTATTGTAGGACCTTAAAACCTACTGATGTCAGACTAGTGTTGTGCGAAATTGCAGAATTTCATTCCACAAAATACTTTGTGAAATTTGCGCATTTCACAAAATATTTTGTGGGTGCAACATGCAAAATTCCGCTGGCACAATGCAGAAATTTCACCAGTGAAATGCAAAATGTTGTATACGAATGTGGAATTTTGCCACTCGCAGGTGAAATTCCAACGTTCATGGGTGGAATTCTGCATTTCACTGACAAAATTACACATTTCACGGGTGAAATTTTGCAGTTTCACAGAATGCACAAAATTTCCTGACACATTTCATGATTTTCCCAGAATTTCGTAGGTGAAATAAAATTTCGCTGCATCTCTATTTCAGACTCACTGGTCTTCAGTTTCCTGGATCTTCTCTCTACTTCCTTTGTGCAATGCTATGACATTTACCAATCTTAAACATCAGGCTGTGTGTATTCTGTACTCCAAACCAAGTTATCTGTTGTATGTTCATATAAAATACATAAATAGAAATATAAAACAAAACAAAAACAAAAACAGATGAAAAATAACTATTAAGTTACTATTAGGTTCATTGGTGGTTTGCCTGGATTGCATAATAATTCCATTCAATCCTGTGCTGCAATTGAACCTACAACCAGGCTGCAAGTTCCCTGGGGACACTGCCAATGGGGTGCACCACAGCCTAAGTCAAACACATCCCATATATCACTTGTCTGATACACAGGAGCAGTTGCCACAACTTTGAGGTGTTTGTCGCTGAGACCCCTCCTGTACCAAAATCTGGTGTAAGGTCCTGGTGCACTGGGAATTGATGCAAGCTGTTGTTTGCCACAGCTTGTGTTGGTCTCCCAGTCCCTTTGAAAATTGAGCCCTATGTGTTTGTACAGTTGTGGCCAGCAATGTGTTATTTTTCTCTGTGCAGCCACTATGGCAGATCACAGCAGTGTGTGGTAGGGTACAATTAAATGAAACAAGCATTTGTCAATGCCGAATGTTGCTTGCTTGTATGTGCTGTTTAGGTATTTGGAAGTGATAGTTCCATGCCTTCCTCCCAAGACATCCACTGTGTCTTTCCGTTCAGTATTCACAGAAGAGTGGGAGGGGCAAGGGGCACAGCAGTTGCCAAGGGGGTGAAGAGGTGGACAATAGTCCATTCAAAGGCAAAAGAGTCCTGCAGGAGCTCACTAAATTGAAGGTGGACAAAGCGATGGAACCAGATGGCATACATCCAAGGATATTAAGATAACTGCGAAGGAGATAGCAGTACCTCTGGCAGCCATGTTCACTGAGTCATTCAACATGAGTGAATTGGAGGAGGCACATGTGGTCCCTCTCACAAGTCCGGCAGCAGGGAGGAGGCAGGGAACAATAGGCCGTTCAGCCTCACCTCAGTAGTGGGGAAGATCATGGAGACATTGCTTAAAGAAAGGATAGTGGGGCATCTAGAAGCCATTGGAGCCCAGGACCATAGACAACATGAATTCACAGTGGGGACATCATGTCAGACAAATCTGGTTGATTTTTTTGACTGGGTGACAAAGGAAGTGAATCAGGGTGGGGCAGTGGACAATGCTTACCTTGATTTCAACAAAGCTTTGACACCATCCCATATAGGAGGCTGATAAACTAGCTGGGTAGGCTGGGCATGGGGGAAAGGGTGGTAAACTGGGTTAGAAACTGGCTAACAGACAGGAGGCAGAGAGTGGTGGTAAATGGTGTGCAGTCTAGGGAGAGGGGGTCACCAGTGGGGAGCTGCAGGGATCGGTCCTGGGGCCAGTCCTGTTCAATGTCTTCATTAGCAACATTGCAGAATGGCTGAAGCGAATTTTTTCACCAAATTTTCAATATAACCATTTTAAGACCTCTGCTCATGAATAGTGTCACTGTGATTTTCTTACTCTGTCCCAAACATTGACTGCGCACACAGAATGCGCCATTGTGTGCTACATGCACGGAAACACATTTTGGGCAACATGTGAAAAATGACAGCTGTACTGCTCATAAGGAGGTGTGGTAAAATGGCAATGTTGAAAATCTGGAGTGCAAATATTAAAAATTTGCAAACTTACGAGCGTGCATAGGAACTGCGCAACGCACGCTCGTAAAACAGTCGTTTTTAGGAATTTTTTCACCAAATTTTCAAACTAGTCATTTTAAGACCTCTGCTCATGAACAGTTTCACTGCGATTTTCTTAATGTGTCCCATACAATGATTTTGCACACTGACTGTGCCATTGTGCGCTACATGGGCGGAAACATGCTTTGGGCAAGATGTGAAAAATGACAGCTGTACTGTTTATAAGGAGGTGTGGTAAAAATGGCAATGTTGAAAATCTGGAGTGAAAATATTAAAAATTCACAAACTTACGAACGTGCATAGGATAAGCGCAATAAATGCTCATAAAACAGTCATTTTTGGGAATTTTTCACCCAGTTTTTAACATAGCCATTTTAAGACCCCTGCTCATGAACAGTGTCACTGTGATTTTCTTAATCTGTCCCAAACATTGATTGCACACACCGACTGCGCCATTGTGCGCTACATGCATGCAAACACATTTTGGGTGACATGTGAAAAATGACAGCTGTACTGCTCATAAGGAGGTGTAGTAAAATGGCAATGCTGAAAATTTGGAGTGAAAATATTAAAAATGAGTGAACTTACAAGCATGCGTTGGAACTGCGCAATGCATGCTTGTAAAACAGTCATTTTTCGGAATTTTTTCACCAAATTTTCAACATAGCCATTTTAAGACCTCTACGCATGAACAGTGTCACTTTGATTTTCTTAATGTGTCCCATACATTGATTTCACACACTGACTGTGCCATTGTGCGCTACATGCGCGGAAACACATTTTGGGCGCGATGTGAAAAATGACAGCTGTACTGCACATAAGGAGGTGTGGTAAAATGGCAATGTTGAAAATCTGGAGTGCAAATACTAAAAATTCGTGGAACTTACGAGCGCAGTATAGGAACTGTGCAACGACACTCATAAAACAGCACCCTGTCGGCCATAACACATTTTGCCATGCTGGGGTGGGCTCCCAGCGTGGCACCTGGATGCTTTGGGGGTGGAGCCCGACGAGGATTGGGCACCCCGTCGGCCAGTACAACGTGCATGGGGGGGGGAGGGATGAGCACGCAGTATGCATGCGTGCGTGTGTGTGTGTGTGTGGAGGGGGCAGCTCTGCTCACTGAAGTGGAGCTCTCCATTTCAACTGTACGACCACTGCATTTTCAACTGCTCTCATAGACAGCTGCAGCAGTGATTGGGGAACTGTGGCTGCGTATGCAAACACACTGACTGAATTGGAAGACGGGTGCCACACCTCCGAAAACTCGGATGATGGCACTATGTTTCTTGCACATACATGCAAGCAACATAAAAAGGACATTGTGTTCCCTTTTGTTCTTTTAATTGGCTGCCACATCACCAGTGATGCGCTCTGCTAAATGGCCTCGGGGTGGAAAACATGTCACTGGCCACAACTACACATTTTTTTCAAATTATATGTTTCACTGCTTTGAATGACAAATTAAACTGTGTAGCTGACTTACAGAAAATGACAAATGATCAAACAATTACTTTACATATGTCCATACAAAAACCCACTACAACAGATAAGTTGTGGATAATTTCTTTTAATTGGGTAAACCTGAAAAAAAGGTTTCACAATCAGCTTTCAGGAGACAGACTCTGTTCATAAGCTGGCAGAGCATGCATTGGGATAGTATCGCAGGGGCTGCAGTGCATATCCTAGTTAATATTTTTGTCTTTCTCATTGCAATTTGCCTCTCTTCATCAGGTCAGATTTCTTTAAGTCTATGTTCAAAACTTTCAACATCATTCTTATCCTTTCCTCTAGCATGTAATTCCTATCTTTATGATCTAATAATGCACACTGGTATGCTGTCATGTTATGAAGATTTTCAGCCTTAATGAATAAGCTCAGTCTGGTATCCTGACAATTACACTTGGGAAGGAGGGTGAAGCAAATCTGGGCAAGGAAATTAGGGTGGACGCAATCTAGGCAGTCGGAATTTGGCACAGTGGCAATTGTGGGCAGACAGGAACATGTGGCCCTAACTGTGGTCAGTTCCACCAAGCTGCAGTTTCAGAAAATACATAAAAATCCACCACATTGACAGCACCACAGTAATACCCGACACAATGACATGATACAAGAGTGACAAGCCACCACACCCACAAACAGCAATATAGATTAAGTAATGCAGAGGGCTGCACCCCCTGCACCCACCAAACTAAAAATAACCAATTCCACGTTGCACAGATATTGGAGAAAATGGCAGGTACTCCGGCCACACTAACCACCTGGCAACCATGTCTGATCTAGTACAAGTACAATCCCACCCACTGCATATCCCACCCACCTTGCTGACCCTTCTGCAGCCATGCCCAATCCAGTTCAATGACAATCCACCCACTGCACATCCCACCCACTTCATTGTGCAGCTGTTTATGTTGTGGCTTAGCTGTCATTCCTTCGCTTTCTAATGGTATACGACTGCGGTCCTCCCCCAAAAGTGTCCAGGGTGGGGGATGTTTGGTCCTCCCTCCCCAAATGTAAGCAGGGTGGGGTGTTTATATTTATTTGAGGGGGGTTGCAGGGGTGTGAAGCCCCCCCACAATGGAGTCAATATACAGTGCAACCAGCCAGGGGCGCATCGCAATTCCCTGTCATGCACCTTGCTGTTGCACTTTTTACCATGTCCCAATTGTCCTCAGCAGCATTGTTGTCACCCTAAATTTACACTGAAGTACACTGAGTTAGAAGAATGTAGGCATAACAGTTCATCTGCATGCTGCATAATAACAGATAGGGGAATGCATGTTTTGAATAATTATGGGGGGCACTTCATCTCCACTCCCTCCCTCCCTCCCTATCCATTTATATTGAAAACACAGTTTAGAAAAATCATTTCAAAAAACAAAATGTGATAAAAATCATAAAAGACACAAGTAAAATTAAACTATTTGTGAAGTATACTAATAATACAATGAACTCAGCCACCTTCAGCTGACAATACTTAATCCTCCACTAATGCCAGATTTTCCAGGTAAGCATATTTTAAAGAAATTATTTGTAGTCTTTCTTTTAAATAAATACGATCATAACATGAAATGTTATGTCTGGGTTTTGATGGGGATGTGGTCTGCTAGCGAGACCCCCCTCTGAGCACTATTTAAAACATGCCTATAGTATCCAGGAAAGTATTTTAAAATATATTATAAAATATGTCGGTAATATGCTACATCCTTATTAGCCAAGCCCATGCCTTACGGTGTCCAGGAATCCTTCCATCAACCAGGACACAGCATAGCTACAAATCTATATGTCCCAGAAATATATCTCTCTCTATATATAAATATATGTCTGTCTGTCTATCTATCTATCTATCTATCTATCTATCTATCTATCTATCTATCTATCTATCTATCTATCTATCTATATTTCTGGCAGCCATATTTGTAATGTAAAAAGCCTTAAGACCTCTAACTTGCCATAACTGTCAAAAACACATTTTGGCACATTTGTTACATCCCAGGCTTTCAACACTACCAATAACACACTTTTCTATCATGAAACATTACCAAATTACATCTCTCACCATAGTTGTGTCTTTCTATTGTCTGTTTCTTGCAAGCCTCTAAAGCTCTCATGCCCCCATTGAGATAGCCATGGGCTGCATCATAATTTTGTGGCCAACTCCCATCCACCTGCACCCTCCCCCCACATTCTCTGTTCCTGCCTGGCTTCCTACTGCCCACCCAAAGTATTTGTCTTGCTCCTGCCCTACTGCAATAACCTTTAAACTGAATAAAAAACATTGTCTTCCTTCAGCTGCCAGTACTGATCTGATGCTCATGCTTGCTGTCACTGTGGCAGAACACATACCACACTCACTCTTGGAAGGCCCTTCGCAGAGACCCACAACAGTTAACAACTAAGACTTTTAAACTGAATTTGCAGAAACTGCAGCAGCTGAGCACTTGAGCCACAGAAGAGCTGCAGTCTCTCTGCACTTACTCTATCTCCCACTCTCTTTCTCTCTTTGCAGTCTCTCTCTCTCTTTCTATCACTTCACTCTCTCTAACTCATACAAGCATTTGTCAATGCCGAATGTTTGCTTGCTGGCATTGGCATTGGTAGTGTAGAAGTTACAGAGCTGCATAGTAGGAATGGCAGTGAAGTACTGAACTGAAGCCAACCCCACCACCACCCTGCAGAGAGTGACAGGCATTGGGGTGTGCCTTTGAGTCGCGGGCATAATGACTATGCCATTTCACCACACCCTACCCTGCAGACACTGACAAGTGTCACGGTGTGCCTTGGGGTCTTTGGCCCTTATGCGCACTCCCATTTCATCAGGAAATACGTGAGATAAGTGCGGTATAGGAGAATGGGGTGAAGTTTGGGCCCGAAGAGTCCGAGGCACACCTGATGCCTCTCACTGGCTGCAGGGTGTGGGTGGGGGTGGAATGGTATGAGCATGACGGCAAGAATCCCAAGTCACACCCCTGATGCCTGTCATTCTCTACAGGGTGGGGCATTATGGTCGGAAACCCTAATGCCTCAGGCATTCGTTGGTATTTTCACTCCAAATTTTCAACATTGTTTTTTTGTGACCCCCACCTCATGAACAGTGACAATATCAGTTTGTTAGCCGAAAACTGCTCTTGCACAGAAACTATGGTATTTGGCACCACAGGTACAAAAACACATTCTGAACAGGATGTGAAAAATGACAGCGGTACTGTTCATGGGAGGTGTAAAAAATGGCAATGTTGAAAATCTGCTGTGAAAATCTAAAAAAAACTGGTGAAATCACGAGTGTGCGTAGAAACTGTGCAATGCACACCCGTAATGTAACTAGTTTGGGGATTTTTTTACAGCAGATTGTTAACACAGGCATTTTGGGACCTCCGATCATGAACAGTGTCAGTGTGATTTTCTTTATCTGTCCCAAAACAATGATTTCCCACAGCGACCATGCATTTCAGTGCTGAAAGTGTGAAAACACATTTCGGCCATGTTGTGGAAAATGACAGCTGTACTGTTCATAAGGAGGTGTGGAAAAATGCCACTGGTGAAAATCTGGACTGAAAATATTACAAATTCATGAACTTACGAGGGTGCGTGGAAACTGCACAATGCTCACTCGTAACACAGTCATTTTATGGAGTTTTGTCACCAAATTTTCAACATAGCCATTTTAAGACCTCTGCTCATGACCAGTGTCACTGTGATTTTCTTAATCTGTCCCAAACATTGTTTTCGCACACCGACTGTACCATTGTGCGCTACATGTGCGGAAACACATTTTGGGTGAGATGTGAAAAATGGTAGCTGTACTGCTCATAAGGAAATGCGGTAAAATGGCACTGTTGAAAATCTGGTGTGCAAATATTACAAATTCGCAAACTTGCCAGCGTGCGTAGGAACTGCACAATGTGCGCTCCTAAAACAGTCATTTTTGGCAATTTTTTCACCAAATTTTCAACATAGCCATTTTAACACCTCTGCTCATGATCAGTGTCACTGTGACTTTCTTAATGTGTCCATTACATTGATTTTGCACACCGACTGCGCCATTGTGCGCCACATGGGCAGAAACACGTTGTGGGTGAGATGTGAAAAATGACAGCTGTACTGCTCATAAGGAGGTGTGGTAAAATGGCAATGTTGTATATCTGGAGTGAAAATATTGAAATTTCGCAAACTTATGAACATGCGTAGGAACTGCGCAACGCATGCTCGTAAAACAGTCATTTTTAGGAATTTTTCCCCAAATTTTCAACATAGCCATTTTAAGACCTCTGCTCATGAACAGTGTCACTGTGATTTTCTTAATGTGTCCCGTACATTGATTACGCTCACCGACTGTGCCATTGTGCACTACATGGGCGGAAACATGTTTTGGGTGAGATGTGAAAAATGACAGCTGTACTGCTCATGGAAGGTGTGGTAAAATGGCAATGTTGAAAATCTGGAGTGAAAATATTGAAAATTCACACGAACTTCACGAGGCGTCGTGGGAACTTCAGCAATGCTGCCTCGTAAAACAGTCATTTTAGGAATTTTTCACCAAATTTTCAAAATAGGCTTTTGGGACCCACCTTATGAACACTGGCAGTGTCGTTTTGTTAATCCTTTTGAAAGGTGATTTCACGCAGTGGCTGTGAAATCACCCTTCGGGCCTGAGTAATGCCATGACAGTGCAAGAATTCATGAAGAGGGGTCCCAAAAACCCCATGTTGAAAATTTGGTGCAAAAATTCCAAAAAATGCCTGAGATATGCAACAAAGTTGAAAAAACCCTATCTATCCCATTATACAGTTTACTGGCATTTCCTCAGTTCACGGTCGGCTTTGAAGAGTACAGAGCGTGTTCCCGTCCACCGAAGATCGTCGCCAGACTCCAGAGGTAAGTATGGGGTGGGGGTGGGGAGGCAAGGCGCGCAGTGGGTGGGTCGCAGGTTGTGGGGGACAGGGAGACTACGAGGGACTTTTTTACAGGTTTTTTTTTTTAAAAGACAACACGGATGTTTGCCATGCTGGGGTGGGCTCCCAGCATGGCAGAAGGATGGCTGGGGGCGGAGCTGATGGGGTTTGGCACCCCGTCGGCCATGACATCTGTTGCCATGCTGGGGTGGCTCCCAGCATGGCACCCTGTACTTCGGGGGGACAGACACAGTGGAGCGGCGGGGGATTGGGCACCCCTGTCGGCTATCTGACGTAGCCACACTGGGGTTGGCACCCCGAGGGCATATGAAACTGTGTTTTGGGAAGCAGCACAGCCGACGGGGGATTGGGCACCCCCATCGGCTATACAGTGTGTGCATTGGGGGGGAGCAGCAGCAGTGTGTGTGTGTGTGTGTGTGTGTGTGTGTAGGGGGAACGCGCATGAGCAGGCGATATCTGATCGTTGCTCACTGAAGCGTAGCTCCCCCTTTCAACTGTATGCCACTGCATTTTGGAGCTGTCATAGACAGCTCCAGCAGGCATTGGAGAACTGCGGCCGCGCCTGCAAACACACTGACTGAATTGGAAGAGGGCTGACACACCTCCAAAAACTCCGATGATGGCACTATGTTTCTTGCACATGCGTGCAAGCAAACATAAAAAGCAATAACACACTTTCTATCCTGCAGTCCCTCCCTCCTTCTCATCTTCACTTTCAAAACAGAGCTCAGAAAATAACAAGCAACTCGAGGAGCTGTTAAACTAAAAACAAGGAGAAAAAGTTATTTAAAATAACTACATGAAACAAAAATCCACACAATAGCAAGAATGCCATGCAACAGCACAATATAGAAGAAAACTACAACAGGAACATTTTTTTAATTCACAAAATGTAGGTATCCTTATATTATTGTTTATGCATTTTTATTTTATTTTATTTCTTTTAGATGAGATCCTATAAGCACAACAAGATACTACATGGTTGTTGGTTGTTATGGGTTAATACACTTCCAGGTGTTGAAGGCTTTACTAGGTTCCTGGGATGAGCATTAACTTATAACAATCAACACCCCATCACGTCTTATTGCTTACATTTTAAGATGCAATTCAACTCATGTTTCATTAATTTTCTGTACTCTCCCATTCTTTATTGCTGAAGCCATTTGTATGAAAATGTTACCTTTCTCCCTTAGACTTCATCTGATCCTCCTGCTTCTCCCTCACTGAAGATGTACATTTTTTGGTGACATCATATTGAGTTTCTTTGTAAATTATTCTGTTCTCCCAAACAGGGCATTATGACTTCAGTGGAGGAACTAGCAGGAGGGTGAGACTGAAGTCTGACACACAGAGATCTCATTTTCCTATGTATGTCCGCAACATTACAGCATGAGGGAACATGATACAGAAAATTGATGAAATATAAGTTGAATTGTGTTGGAGTATTATTTTTAAAAAATATTTCCTGGAAACTGGAAAAAATCCTTTAAAGAACATGCCCCGGTATCCCTACTGAGCCTGTTTTTCCTTTTTTTTTTCTTGCTGCCAAGCAGGCAGTTATCACCCAATTTTATTTTTACCCATTGTTTCAAAGTTTCTGGAAAAAAGCATTCATTCCAAAATGATGAAATTTGTTAATACATATAGGCCCAGATATTCAAAAGAGATGAGCCATGCGCAATAGGGGTTCGTCTGCACAAGTCTGAAAATGCGCCATTCTGCAATATTCAGCAGGAGGCAGTTGCACCCCCCAAATCACGCTGAGCAACAGCGTAATGATAATGAATGCATGCGCAACTGAAGGGGGAGGAACCATGCATACATGGCGCAGTGCGATATTCAATAACATGCACCATGCGCAATGGCCAGCAGATGTTCCGCCACAGCGGAAATGAGCCAAAAGAAAAGGGAGCAAGGGAGAGGCACAAGAACGCTATAGGGAAGGCACATGAGGCCGAAGTCTAGCAGGACAAACTGGGCAGCAGGGACACACAGGGCAGGCCAGGAAAGGGCACCTGGAATCGACAGGCTCAGGGGAACATGTGGGGAGCCACAGTACAGAAGGGGAAGTACGTCACAGCAGTGAGGCCAGCACAGGCAGGTGTTCCCGGTGCAGGGAAGTAGCAGCCAGGACAGCGGGAGGAATACGAAACAGCTGCCAGGGGGTGAACGAAGCCAGGGACCTGGCCAGTGCCACCATCCAGATAGAGGCAGTAATGAGGGGGTGAGAAGGCAGGCAGCAGGTGGGCGGCCGTGGAAGGGCCCGTCAGCGGTATGCCCCCAACAGGCAGTACCGAGCCCGCACCAGCTTCGAGCTGTATAGTGATACGGAGATCATGGGCCAGTACCACCTGAATTGGGCAATTCTGAGGTGGCTCTGTGAGCTGTGCAGTGATGTGATGCAGGCACCCACACGACGGAGCCATGCTCTGTTAGCGGAGATGAAAGTGACAGCTTGCATGTGCTTGCTCGCCACTGGTACCTTCCAGAGACCAACTGGGGACACCACAGGCATAACCCAGTCAGCCACGTCATGCCACCTCACCCAATTCCTCAGCGCACTGCTGCCACATGCTGCGGAGTACATCCATTTCCCCAGCACACCGGCAGAGCACAGCAAACATACAGGAGTTCCACAGGGTAGCACGTATGCCTGGCATGCTTGGGGCAATATACTGCACCCATGTGGCCATCCACACACCACCTGGCCCCGAGGGGCCGCATATATAACGCAAGGGCCATGCCAGCATCAACTGCTAGGTGGTGCGATGCCAGGGCGTATAATCAATGTTCGTGCCATGCACCCTGGGGAGCACATGATGCCTTCATCTGGCACCAGTCAGCACTGTGCCACAGATTCGAGAGTGGGGATATCCCCACTGGCCACCTAGTGGGTGAGTATGCAAACCACATGGACAATCATAGGGCCTGTGGGGGCATGGTCAGAGGTGGCATGGGTAGTGGCCTAGATGGCCCAGGGCAGGGCAATGCTGATGACCAAACTAACCTCCACCCTCTACACACAAGTGTCAGTGGATACCCACTCCGTCCCTGGTTGCTCACACCCTACCGGCGGCCTGCGACCCCATCACAGCAATGCTGCAATGAGGCATATGCCACCACACGTAATGTCATCGAACGGGTGTTCAGGATGCTGAAGGCATGTTTCCATTGCCTGGACACCTCCGGTGGTGCCCTACAGTACAGCCCCTCAAAGGCCTGTGGGCTATTCCTGGCCTATTGCATCCTGCACAACATGGCCAACGAATGTGGGATAGTCGTACAGGTCGAAGAGGGGGACAGCGATGGGGACAATGAGGACACCGGTGACAATGGTGATGGGCAGCACCCCCCGTGGGCGATGGGACCCCCGACTACTCTGCCTGGCACAGCTGCACTGGGACACCATCACGGAGGAGCACTTCAGCCAACCCAGGTAAGTCATGGGGCCATGTGCAACCAACAGTGGCTAAGGCATAACCTAGAAACACACATGGACACACACCGGGGTGCATGCCATCAAGGGAGCTGGCCGGGCATGGAACCACACACACAACCAGGGATGGGTGAGGTCTAACATGCCATGTGGACACACACACACACACACAATGCACCAGACATGCACAAAGGGTAGGAGGCACATCGACCCAGAAAGCCACCCCTAGCCACACACATATCCACAGACCACCATGCCCACTGCCTGTCCTTGTGCGTGTGTCAGATGCTGAGCACCATTGCACATTGGTGTACAGTGCAATGCAGGCATCATCATGCACATGCAACAGTGGACAGCAGCTGGAAGGGTGTGCAGATGGACTGTGTGTCCACGTGCAGGGCCGGGTACCCACCTGTGCAATACCCGCTGAATGACACAATGCACACAGGGCAGCACCAGACAGTAGCCACATTGGGAGACAGGTCAGTCACATGCCACAGTGCCCCAGCCACCACGGATGCATGGGTGACCCCACTGAGACCCGTCAGCACTGACAGGCTGACCACTGGCCTCATGGGGTGGCACCAATGGTCTCCCAGGGGTTCCACTGTGTGAACGCGACCGTGCTCGAACAGGGGTATGCAGCACACCAAACATGCCTGTGCCAGGTGTGCTCAGGATGCCCACAGCTGAACCTAGTGTCGACAAGGATGGTGTCACATGACACCGGGAATGGGGGGTGGACAGTGCACTGCATGGTGTCTGCGACGCATGGGCAAATAACTGTGTGCCCATTGTGGCCATGACAGCAGTGAATGCCTGTGTCTGCCTGTCAGTGGCAGCGGTCACATCCTCCCGCAAGTGGTCCATCCCTGCCAGGATCAGAGTGGTGTTTCTGCTGCGACGCTCCTCTGCCCGCTCCAGAGCCGCACACAGTGCATCCACCGACGTCCCAAGCCGCATCTGCTGGTTAACTGATGCTTGCAGTATGTGGGTGTGCTCATCCAAGAGGTCATCTGACCTCCTCGGCATCCTGTCCCTCAGGGTGTGCACAGCCCTGATGCTCAGCATCCCTTGAGGGTGGGTGCTGCACACCAGGACCAGGTCTGGGCATGTCCACAGGTGGTGCACTGATGCTGCCTCCTAACCCTGTACCCCCAAGCCCATTGGCCGACTTCTGATGCTGCCCCTCCGACTGCTGCTCACCAGGGCTCAATGGTGCCACCGCAGTGGCCGCAACAGTCCCACTGTCCTGTACACACACCAGTGCTGCCCCACTGGTGCTGACAGGCACAGGCTGGGACTGTGAAGACATGCAAGCCTCCACAGCGGCACCACCCACAGCCATGGCCGTGATGTTACCTGCTGTGTGGCCATCCCATAGCACACACGTGTCACTACCCATGGCGTTAGTGACATCATCATCATCGGTGACAGACCAAGCACCAGCCCGAGTCATAGCATGCTAGCATCCGTGGACACTGGCATGCTGGGACATGGGCAAGGCCTCCTCTGCACCTGTTCCAACAACATTAGTCTGGACAGCCAGGCGGGCCCACTGTTGCACTGAGCCGCGTATACCTGTTGAGGTGGATGGGCCCTGCTCCATCTCCATCTGACTGGCCTCAGTGGACAGGCCCACCGCCACTGATCCATGCAGACGTTCAGGATCTGTAAGGGAAAACAAAGTCGCATTACTGCCTGTGACCTACCCTGACCCCCCCAATAGACAGACCATGACCTACCATGCAGTGACGAGCTACCACCCTTCTGGAAGCCACCACCCAGCACACTCTCAATGGCACAATGCTGCATGCTGCCAGCAACCCTCTCCTCCTGTGGGGTCAGGTGTAGCACCTCCGGCTGTCCCCCACCTGTCAGCTTGTGCTGCCCTGATGGCAGCCACCTTCTCCTTTATCCTCCTCCTGTCTGTGCCCATGTTTTTCTTGCACTCCTGCACGGAGCGCTGGTGGCTGACATGCAGGTTCACTGCACACGCCATGTCATCCCATGCAGCAGCACGGGCCTGTGGTGTTCCCTGCCATCCTCTGAGAAGCGGATCCTGATCCAGGTAGGCTTCAAACAAGGCATCCATCTCAGCCTTGGTGAAATTAGGCCCCCTCCTCCTCCCACCACTGTGTTCCTCCTCTCCCACAACTCTCTTGGTTATGATTTAGCCTGTGAGAATGACAGTTGTTACCTGTGACTGTGCAGTCCCATGCATGTCCCAAAATCCACAGTCCACACTCCCAAACAGCATGCAACTCACCAATAGACTGCAGTAACCGACTATGGCCAGTGCGGCCCAATGTCGCACTTTTATAGTGCAACCCATACAAATGAGGTGAGGCGAACTTTAAGTGGATGCAAATTGCAGTGCTGCGCCATTGAATGGCTGATTAGCTGATTTGCATATGATGGCTGAATATCGTGCTGTTGCGCTTTAATTGTGTTGAATGTGTTGATCAAAGGCTTAGTTCCAGACATGCGCAGTACACAACCTCACTGCGCATGCCCGGGTTACTGACGCAGGCGCCAGCCGCACTGCTGACTTACTGTGCAGGCAATGCAGGGCACGGCCACCATTGTGCCAGTGGCGCTACAGCGATGTTCACCTATATGGTGCTGTGGCACTGGGGCATCATAGGTGCACTGCGGCAACAGCACGGAAGGCCGCTACAGGAGGTAGCACACAGGCACCCAATCACGCTACACGCATTGGGTTCCAATGGCGCTGTGCCTGTCCGTGCGCCAGAGACCCTTGACCCTGTGCCTGACCTTTGCCCCCTAGGCACCATGCATCTGGCATGGGTGCACCACTATCACTCTGTTTGGTGACAGCGCGATAGGAAATGGCAGCGCTGTACCATGCAGCATCTGCACATGGTGGAGTCGTGCTGCAGAGCGCCATTTTGAACCTACTGAGTAAGTGAGATGGTGCGGAGGAGGGCTGCCCAGTGGACCCAAATCGAACTGGCTAACCTGGTGGCAATTGTTGAGCCACTTTATGGCCCACTGTTTGGGGAGGCACCCCTGGACAGGTCCAGGATCCAGGTGTGGCAGGAGGTGGCCAATGCCCTGGAGGAGGCCACAGGAAGGGGACAGATGGCGGAGCAGTGCCACCACAGGTATGGCGACCTGAGGAGGAGGGAACCTGACCTGCTTGCCCGTCTGCGGACACGTGCCAAGAGGGTACACAGTGCCACGGCCAGGTAGGTGTTATGTCCACACACTTTTATCTTCCATATGGGTATCACGGTTGCATATGTCTGGAACATGGGGGAGGGACCGTCCAATGTTGGCTGTGGTGGTTTTATCAGGGTGTGGGGTAGATGGGTCTGGCTGGGTGGGATTGCACACACAAGGGGGCAGGGGGACTTTGCTACAGGATTGTGCTGATGTTCCTCTCTCCATGTTTGCACCACAGGGCCAGAAGAGAGGCGGCTGGCCAGGGAGCAGAGGTGCCAGCAGGAGGACAGGGCCAGTAGGAGGGGTGACGGTCCACAGCACCAGAGGGACCGGCCTGATGATGGTGAGTGCCATACCTCCATGATTACTTTTGCATGCTGTGTAACAGGGCGGGCAGCGGGGCATGGCCACCATCCATTGACACCACTGCCATGCACGCAACTTGTTACAGTCAGCACTGTCCAGTGGCACTGCATGTCTTGGAGTGCGTCAATGGTGGTCTATGCATGCACCGGGTACATGGCTGTGCCACTGCCTTCGCACCACATAGCCATGTCACTAGACAGCCACGGTGGTGCTGTGCAGGACTTGGCCGGTGGGTGTGTGCAGCGGTCTGCATGGCTGTATGTGCCTGGGTGGGCAGGTCTTGTAGACATGATCACTGTGGTGGTCACACACCATCACAGGGGCATGTCCCACGGCCGTATGCCATGCACAGTGGGTGGGCTGTATGGGGCTGTGCATTCACACCTATTGACTGTGCTCCCTTGTCCTAGGTGTCCGCCAGCTACAGGCTATCCATGAGGCACTACAGGATATTTTGACAGTGGTGAGGGCATCGCTGGACATACTGCGGGGGTTTGAGCAGCTGGGTGTCTGGCGGAGACACAGAAGGTGGAGCAGCCAGTGCGGGGAGCGGGGCCCCCAGTGACCATCCCTATGCCCCTGATTTCCCCTACCCTCCTGGACCCACCCTCACACCCCTCCTTTCCTGTCCCATTTGTTCACCCCTGCCTGTTACCCACCCCCACCTTGTTTGTGGCCCTCCCCCCACACCTCTGTACATACTTGTAAATAGTTTTGTTTGATGTTTTTCATTACAAGTCTTTTGATATGAATACTGTGGTGGTCTCTGATTTGCAGCGGGCTATAGGTGCTCAGCTGCAGTGGTGTGCATGGCATCAGGGGTGGTACAGTCATGTGCGTGTGTGTGTGTCCGTGGGGAAGTGACTATGGTGTGGGAGTAGCTATCAGTCAGTGTCTGTGGTGTGTGTGATGTTCCTGTGCACTGGATGACTGTGTGCAGTGGTCCATGGTGCATGCTCTGTGTCCATGGCGCACCTGTCAGCCCATCCATGGCCTGTGCAGCTGACACCCTTGCATGTCTGTGACCTGCACGGTCTGCTGGCATGTCAGTGGTGGCTGTCCATGCAGGGCAGCCACTGTACCCATCACAATGCTGGGTTGCCTCCTGTCACAGGTGTGGTGCATGTCTGCCTCGGGTGACACTGTGGCCTCTGCGGTTGTTGTCCCACCTCCATGCTGTGGCTTGTGTGTGTTGCAGGGGATGTGCACCACTGTCTGTGACTTGTGCTCCAGGCAAATGATGGCGGCGTACAGGTCCACAGTGCCTGCGCAGGGTGGCTGGCACTCCTGTGCCATGGAGGACTGCAGGCCGTGTGTACATGGTTTCCATGGGCCCACGCTGGGGGCTTGGTTGCCCCGATACTGCATCCCTGTGTTGTTGTGTCCTTGGGTATGTTTAGTTTAGTTTAGTTTATTTCAGAGATCCCTGGATACTGGACAGTATGGGTGGGTGTTTGTCCATGCACTGTGTTGCATCCGGTGTGGTGCATGCTTCCATGCACCACTGTGGGTGTCTGCACTGGCTGTTGTGGCCAGTGCTGGGTCAGGGTGTGTCCTTGGGAGGGTGTGCAGGGTGCTGTACCACTGGTGGTGGAGTCCAGGGCATGCCCTGTCACATGTGGGGTACCTTGTGTGCCGATGCATGGTCCGTCTCTCAGTTGTACCTCGGTGGGGGCTGTGCATGGTGGCACTGTGTATGCCGTTGTTGCATCGCTGTGTGCTTCCACCCACTGATGGGTGATCGTGGTGGGGCTGCCTTGCATGGTTCTGTGGTGCACAGGGTTGCATTGTCACAGTGGGGGTGGTGGCGTGCATGGGGTTTCCTGCAGTGGTGGATGCTGCTCCTGGGCAGGGTGTCTGGGGGTTACGGTGCAGGGTGTGCTCTGCATTGGGGTGATGGTGTGGCATGGGGTGGTCGGCCCTCCTTGTGTGCTGGTCACAGCTTGCCAGGGGGTGTGATGGGGCACCATGGCCCAGCTGTGGGTTGGTTGCTTGTCTCCATGGGCCAGTGGTTATTCCAGCCCTCCCCCAGTTGTGCAGTGCATGGCATGTAAGGGGACGATGTCTGTTCTGCTGTGTGTTCCTCTGCCCATCTGTGGCATGGGTGGTGGGCCCCGGCATCCCTGGTTGTGCAGTTGCATTGCTGCACTGTTGCTGGGAGGTGTCCCTGGTTGCACTATGGCACCTCTGGACTGCTCAGCTGAACATCCCTTGTTGTGCTATGGCACATCAGATATGCTCAGCTTCCCCTCCCTAGTTGCGCTATGGTGCAGGTGGTGTGATATTCAGTTGTCGGCTGTAGGCGCATCTTGGCCGGCTCAGTTTTTGAATATCACGCCTCTTGCACATGGACGCAATGGACTTGCACTTGCTTCTGCTATTGCGCACTTTTTGGGTGCAGTTTGAATATCTGGGCCATAATTTTTAACAGACAGTCTAAATTTCACCTAATTTTTTTACACAAACAGTTCAGGCCAACTTCCATGATTCTCTGTCTCATTCGCTTGATTTTGGTGCCTTGGTAGGTTCTGTTTTTATTAAGTAAAAATAACACTTTTTATTTAATCAACCCTTTGCTTTTGTTGATTTTTTTCTTACTGTTTTTCATAAAATGTGGTAGAATTGTATTTCTTCAGAACTTTTTGGTTTCTCTCAATCTAGTTCTTCGGATGGGCAGCTTTTTTTTCTACTTCCTGTTTCTATTGGTGTTCCTCAGGGTTCAGCCTGGGGTCCATTCTTTTTACTTTTTTTTCATTAATCATTTATCTTCTAATGTTGATTTATGTTCCATAGGCCAATATATAGATAACACTGTGTTTTTTTTTAACCCAATATTTTTTGACTGTCTTGTATCCTAGTTTCAACAGGACTAGAACAACAATGTAATTGGTTTTCTGAAATTTACTGGCACTAAACAAGAAGAAAACCCAGTCTGAGTCATCTGGTTCTCATATTGCCCTATATGGATTGTCATACCTTTTTGTGTTTGCTTGTATGTGCATGCATGACGCCAAGATGTTGTGTCCACTTGTAGAGTAGGGACTGTGGTGCTGTGCCACTGTAGAAACATAGACAATGATGGAAGACAAAGACCAATGATCCATCCAGTCTGCCTGAAGTTTCCTATCAAACCCAGGGACCTATTGTCCATACAGGGTACTAGTCCTCACTATCCACCCCCTGTTCCCCTCCCTATTACTACTACTACCACCACCCTGAGTAGTCACTATACCTCTCACTCTTTCCTAGCTGTGCTTGAAATCATTCACAGTTTTGGCATCCACCACTTCGGCTAGCAGACTGTTCCATGGTTCCATCACACTTTCTGTAAAATATAACATTCTCTTATTCCCCTTAAACATACCTCTCATCAGTTTCCACTCATGTCTCCAGGTCCTTCTGCTGTTACTCATGCTAAATAGTTTCTCACAGTTCACCTTGTTTATTCCTTTGAGAAACTTGAAGGTCTCTACCATATTACCTCTCTCTCAACAGGTCTCCAGTGAGTACATGTTCAGTGCCTTGAGCTGATCCTCATAAGATCTGCCTGCTGGCCCTGAATCATCCTGTTCACCCTTTGTTACACCATTTCGAGCTGGTCTTTATCTTTCCTGAGGTGAGGGCTCCACAACTGGACATAGTACTTTAGGTGTGGCCTTATCAGGGATCTATAAAGATGTAGTGATACCTCTTTTTTCTACTGTCAATGCCCCTTCTGAAACATCCCAGCATCCTATTTGCCTTATTGTAGGTCTTGATGAACTGCTTGAATGTATAAGGGAGCCACTTAGGATGACTCCAAGGTCCCTTTCCTCAGCTGTACTGCTCAGCTTTACTCCTCTCATCTAGTACTCTGTAATGGGGTTCTTGTTCCCTAGGTGCATCACCATTCACTTTTTGGCATTGAATTTGAACTGCCAATCCTTAGACCACCTCTCAAGTCTTTGCAAGTCATTCTGAACCTCCATAATTACTTCACTGCTATCTATCTTCCCACAAAGCTTAGTGTCATTTTTGAAGAGACACTACTTGCCCTGGAGTCCTTCTCTAATGTTACTGGTGAACATATTGAAAAGAACAGGATCCAAGATGGAGCACTGTGACACCCCACTTCTGATCCGACACTATTAATCTCCTTCAACCAATTTTCTATCAATCTTACCTTGTTCCTTGCCACACACAGATCCTCCATTTTCTTAGCCATTTTCTGTGAGGTACAGGGTCAAAAGCTGGAGTAAATCCATGTTGTGGCCCCTATCCAATATCCTGCTCAACCAGTCAAAGAAAACTATCAGGGTGGTCTGACAAAACATCCTTTCCATAAACACAAGCTGTTTACTAATTTGAAGTTCATTGCTCCGATCACTGCTCCAACTGAGAGTACCAGTAGGAAAAACCAAAACAGTGATATCAGTGGTGTGGTATTTCTTTATAGTGGACAAAGAATCAAAGACACAGATAGTGTGTCTTTTTTGTAAAGACAGGTTGAGTTGGGGCAAGGAGGGAACAAGGTTGGGAGGACCTACCATAAAAAGGTATTTGCTGAAGTCCCACAGATCTCAGTATGAGAAGGCACGCTGATGCATGGCGTCAACAGCAGCACCTCCAGGCGGTGAAGCTGCTGCTGCTGCTGATGATGATGATTATGACCAGAGGGAGGAGACCATTAGGAGATGAGGTGGAGAGGAAGAGGAAGAATGTCTTTCAAGTGAAAGCTGATGCACAACTCCAACATCTTCCCTTTATCAGTTCTTTAGCCCATTGACTACCACACCTCTGAGGGGCCACAATTCCTAGCCATTTCCACCCCAGGAGGTGGCAAAAATAGTAGCCAACTGTCACATCCTGGGGAAAAAAAGCACTCAACTATCACTGGCCAAGTCCCTTGAAATGGTCTAGAAATATAAAGCAAACAGACCAAGGGCAAAAAAGTTATCAAGAGCAATTGTGAAAATGCTAGCCACCAACTTGCTGCCATTCTCCTTTGTGAGCAATGCTGGCTTTCTATCATTAATGCAAGTTGCTGTGCCAAGGTATCAAATGCTCAGCCATACCTACTTTTCCACAGTGGCGGTTCCTGATTTGTATCACCGTGTCAACAAGACTGTGTCACATGCCCTGAAAGCTTCATTTGTTCCCCTCATTCACATCATC
Organism: Neoceratodus forsteri; assembly: GCA_016271365.2. NCBI lineage: Eukaryota > Metazoa > Chordata > Ceratodontiformes > Ceratodontidae > Neoceratodus > Neoceratodus forsteri. The sequence goes on along the minus strand of CM028129.1, from coordinate 1,076,436,885 downwards.
ACTGACATGTAGACCAATGGTCAGGCTTCTGATCACATGGCAGTGACTGACTATTGGGTCACTTTCACCTCTCTTCCTCCTCCCCCTTTGGGGTAAGTGCCAGCAGCTGCAGTGGCAGTAGCCACAAGTCGCTGGGGCTTGCCAGCCTTGGCAGACAGGCAGTTGTATGCATTGCTGGCTCCGACAATGACCACCATGCAGAAAACCTGTTACACTTCCTTCAACAGAAGATCGATGAGAGGCTGATGCCACACTCATTAACATCAGGTTTTATACTATGAGATAATGCAAAGAACATTGAAAAGGCAGTTGAGGATGGGGATTATACACATGTTCCATTTTCTGTTCATTGTATAAATCTGGTAGTTCAGGGATTCCTAGATGAGGAAAGTACCACTTTGCAGATACATGTAGACCTGATTAAAAATGTTTGCGGTTATTATAGCCATTCTTTAAAGGCATAAAGCTATTACGAAACATTCAACAGCAGAACCACCTTCACCTCCACCACCTGAAACAACATGTGGCAATAAAATAAAATTCCATCTATTTCATGATGGGAATGGCTGCTAGAACAACAGAAAGATATCCACCAGTATACCATAGATCATGGTATTGGTAAGGGAGATTTAAGCATGAGCCCAAATCAGTGACACCTGACAGAGAGTCTCTGCACTATGCTGAAGCCCTTTGAGGAGGCCACAAGGGTGGTAAGTGCTGATGCAGCTCGTCTAAGCCAGGAACCCCCTCCCCGGCCTCATTAACCAGCAACTTCTTTGTATGAAAACTCTGAATGAGGAAAAGGAGGATACCACTGCTCTCAATCTAGTAGAAAGGATAAGATCACATTTCTGGAATGACACACGTAGTTCACAAATATCTACAGATGACCACCACATCCTGGCAACTCTTTTGGACCCTCAGTTCAAAGACACATTTGAGACATTCTGTGATGCACAAAATTGCTATAAGAATCAACAGTCCCATAAAGCTTTTAAAGCTTTGCTTATACATCTGGTCTCTGTAAATATGGCACAAAACAAGAAGAAGAACACAAATAGAGCAGAAGAAGAACAACAACACTCATCATCATCCATTGTTACAATCACACTAGTGGTCCGGGGGAAGGAGAGGAAAGAAGGAAGATCCCAATGTGTCTCCACTGCTACTGAACATCAGAGAAGTCATTCGTTTTTGTCTTCTAGTCAACCAGCTAATACTGCTGCTGCGGCTGCTGCCCACCCCCAGAAAGACAGCATTTGATGCAAACCACTAAGGGAATAACCGCTTGACTATGGCTTGATGGAAAAGCATGGCACGTCATTTTCTGGCACAGTGATGCCTTAGAGGCCAGCAAACAAAATGGTGCAGGATTATCTGGATGACAGCATGCAACTAGCAGAAGGAGATGGACCTCTATTATACTGGTACCAAAAAAGACCATTTGGCCCTCTTTGACACAGGTAGCTGTTGAACACCTCAGTTGCCAACCTGCAAGTATGTCCTCAGAGACGATTTTCAGTGTTACAGGCAATATTATCACCAATAGATAACATGTTTTTCATCCTAAAATGTACAGATGCTCACTTTCTAGATAAATGAACATGCTCCTTTTTGCAAAGCCCTTTTTGCCATGGTTTATGAATGATGAATCTACTACAGTTCCAGCTAGAAAAACAGAGGAGGGTGAGGAGGTGACAGGGGAAGTCTTCTTTGTCAATTAGTTTTTTGTTTTTGGTTTTTGAACTAGTGGTCTAGATACATGAAACATGAGGACAAGCCCCAACGCTTCGACCACTAAATAGGTCTTCAACAGGGGACCCCCTGGCAAAGACCAATCTGGTAGTCGAAGTGTTGGGGCTTGTCCTCACATTTGTCTGCAATAAACCATTACTTTGTTTGCATGTAACTCACAGTGTGCTAAATTTGTGCTGAGTGCAGTTTCTTTGTGCTTCTACTGTGGAGAATTGGGCTGGCCACCCTCAGCTGCACCACCTCAGTTTTCTGAGACATGCTGTCTTTTTTTGCTTTTATATTTGTAAACTGGGGCTAGTCATCATGGTTACCAGTTAGTTATCATGGTTACCCATTCCCCACACACAGACGCAGAGCTTGTAAGCATGATACATGCTTTATTTTTACTTTCCCCCCCTTATTTCTGAACTGCGTTTTGGCTCACATGTGGTAAATTCACTCACTCACCCTCATCCTAGCTCACACTACTCACTACTAAACAAATACCCTTCAAGAATGAAGCAGAAAGCAAGAATTTGCTTCACTCCCAAAACCACATAGTCAGAAACTACCAATTCCCCACCCTTGATCCTTTGAAAACAGCACCATTCTGCTGAACTAGTGCGCCTATTCCCCTTAATAAACACACAGCAAAGAAAGAAGCTGCAATTAAAAATACTGATGACATTGTCATGAACTGCCATATTCCCTGATCTTTTGAATCCCAGAGCAAACACACAGCAGCCTATTAAAAATAGCAAGCAAGAAGCTGAAAGTGGAAAGGAAAAATGCTGATTGTGGCCTACATTTGTTTACAGAACCCCAGTAACCCTCCTCCGTCTCTTGTAATGCACCCATTAAATGCTGCACCATTAAGTCCCTCACTCTGTCTCTATGTCAAACTGCTTTTTTGTTACTGAAATGCCTACGTCACTGTCCCCTGTCCCCCCATAGTTTATTGGTATTTTTTAAATTTTCCATGTCAGCCCATAAGGTCTATATCTGCCAAAACACACGCTGTCACAGAACTGCTTTTCAGAGCTGGAGGGTGAGTGAGAGGGAGTATGAGAGCAAGCATATGCACAGACTGTCACCAGAGGAATGGTATTCAACTGGTATGGAAGAGATAAGGTACACAACAAATAAGTGTCAGCTATTATAGAATCAAAAAAAAAGTTACATTCAGAGTTATAGTTTGAATTTACATGTAATTGAGACCAGTGGTTGGGAAAGAGTGAGCAAGTGGCCACCATTTGCCTGGCCAGCCAGCCAGTGGGTGGGCAGGGAAACAGTGGGATTATTACAGATGTTTTTTAAAAAAAAAGGATCACAGTTTTGCTTTCCTGTCTGTATGTAATGTGTGTTGTGGCAAATGGATGGAAGCATCTTATGGGACACCAGAAAAAGAAGAGCTAGGGTGTGGACTCTCCCTTTAGAGGACAGGGTAACCGCTATTACATTTTTTAACATTCCAAAGAGTGGCACAAGGACATTTATGATGTCCTGCATCCAGCTGGCCAGCACTTGTTTTTAGCCATGCATTAGACACTTCTAATGCATGGCTAATGACCAATCAGGATGCAGGATTTTCCCTTTTCATTTTATAACTTGCAGTATTACTGCAGAGTGCTGCAGTATGCTGTAGGAAACAATGTAATTCAATGGCAGTTAAGCCCTTTTGTCATGCAGTATTTTGTGACATGTCTTTAACTGTAAGGTACTGAGCTGCATCCTGGCTGGCATTGTTGTAAGCTGATTCAGACCCTGTTCAAAGAAAGTCTAGGTGCTTACCTAGAGGCAAATGGGCTAAAGGAAAGAAAGCTGCATAGATTTGTGGTGGGGACAAATACACATGTCAGCAACTTGGACAGGGACATTTTGTCCTTGCGGCTATTTGACAGTGACTTTTGGACCATGACATTATGTCCGGTGGCGATTCGGCCGCTCATGCCCCAGTACAGGTTAGTGGTGACACCTCACCTGGAGTACTGCACCCAGTTCTTGAGTCTGCACTTAATGAAGGACAGGGATAAGCTATAGTCCGTGCAGCAAAGGGCCACCAAGAAGATCCAGAGCCAACAGAGCAGATCCTAGGAGAAACTATTTGAGGCCCTTAACATGTTCTCACTGGAGGTCAGAAGGGAGAGGGTGACATGAGGGAGACATACTAGCTCCTGGGGGGAATTAATCGAGTGATCTGTAAAAATCTAATCAACAGGAACAGTAGTGCAGTCGCAAGAGGACACAAATGGAGGCCAGTCAGTGGAAACTTCAGTGGGAATATAATGATGTTCTACTTCACTCAGAGGGTGGTGGAGCTGTGGAACAGATTAAAGGCAGGTGGCAGGGCACAGGCTACAGATGGGTTAAAGTCAAACACAGTTTGGACAGGTTTAAAGGATTTATAATTCCAGGAGAAGGATCTAGGGAGGTGGGGGGCTAGGAAGATGAGACGGAGGATGTGTGGTAGAAAACTCCTGAAACTGCAGGTCTAGAAGATAGGTAGGAAACTCCTTATGTGCAGACTGGATGGATTCTTGGTCATTATCTGGTGGAAACATCTTATGTTTCTATGACTTGTTTACCATCATGCACCTGAGTCCTTTTATCCACTCTAAATGCTATTTATCTTTGGTTCTTGAGGTTCATATCGAACAGTCAGTGGAATTCTCACCATTTTGAGCTCCCTCTTAGATTCAACTGGATGTACCCTTCTCAAAGAAGGGACATACAGTGAAGCTGGCCAGAATGCAACACAAAATTGCACCATACTGCAGCTGAGTTATTGCAGTAAACAAGACCATTTCAAAGACTGTTAATCCCTTTTGATATGCAGTGTCACAACATACTGCATTGCACCCTGGCCAACTTACCTGTAAACACTATAATTTATAAATCAGCAAATCATTTCACTGCTCCATATGTGTCTGAATAGCTGCAGGCTCTTTTGCACCATTATTTATTGAGAAATTTTCAGGACTGCTCCTTAACACTGCTGTAATTTTCCACATCCTTTGGGAAAGCTTGCTTTACCTTTGGAGCCCCCATTAGTGGAGCATTCTGGAACCTAACTCAGAAACTGCTCCAGTTAATCAACTTTTACAACAGCAGCAAAACATCATTGTGATTGGTTGACCATCCATGGCACTCCAGACATTACCTCATGGGTTTTAGCCCACCTGATAGGCTAGGTGATGCACATGACTCTAGGATCAAATTTCAAGTAAATCCAGGTCCCAGAAACCCCTGCTCTCCAGTTCAAATCATGCATCTGATCAGGCTAGCACCCCAGGATCCCTGCTGTCCTAATTTTCAAGGTAGGCCTCTTTATATTCAGCATTTGCTCACTTATCAGAAAAAGCATCTTACCAGATCTACAATGGTTCTTTAAATAGGAATTATCTCCCATTTGGGAGTATACCTTTCTTTCAGCAAGGATTGTTGTTTAACATGTTTGATTGTACTTTGTTTTTATTGCCTTGCTCCTTCTACATTGTGTGGTTAGCTCTGAGATTCAGATTAGAATGCAATTAACTCTGATGAGTAGAAAAATCACCTCTCTGTGTCCCTTCCCTAACCAGCTCAAGCATACAGCACTAGTTTGGCATCCTTGTGCTTTTCAGGCATTAAGGTGACTGTTGTTTTTGTTTACAAGAGTTAAAAGAATTACAGTGCAGTATTGTGCAGCAGCTCTGTGTTTTATTTTATTACTGTGGCTTATGATTACATGCCTCCAAAATGCTTAAGCAGGGCCCGTGGTCTCTGCATGCTGCTCTGGCCTTCCCATGCTCTCCCAGCTTAGCTGCTACTCCGTTTCACAAACCACGCTACACAGCACTCCTATTGCCTCCTGCAGCCCTGGAGGTTGACCGCTGTGTACCCAGCCACTTGCCGGCTTCTTGCGGTCCCTTTCTTCTGGCACCACTGTGCTCCTTTCCCCCAGGGACGCCTGTTCTCTCCCCTGGCCGGCTGCACCTCAGCCATGTGGGCCGCACATGCTAGTGCCACAGGCTATAGCTCAGGCCTCCCCAGTCACTATCGCTCACATTCCATGAGCGTAATCAGGCAGCCAACACCACTTAGGTGGTGTATTACCCACAAGAGGGATTGCCCTCATTCAAGAAACTGCAACAGGGGGATTACAGCCTCCTACTTTGAGGAGGCTCACCCTCGCAACAGCGAGCTGCAGTGCGCCACGCCTACCCCTCCCCCCGGCCTCATGGCTTGGCCCCTCAGCCACACACAACCCCACGACTGCAACACAGTACAGAAGTGCTTGGTGGGGCTATACCAGCGATTTTAACAGCAGAGGTGTGGTCTTCATGGCCTTCGGAGGATTTCCCCTCTCACTGCACAGCCAAGGCCCAAAGCCACAATTTCGGCAATTGGAGAGGGGTAGGGTGGGGTGCAACTGTTTTTTTTATTCATTTATACAGATGTGCATGCGCATCTCAATCACTAGGGCACACCCTCATTCCTAGATAGGAATGGAAATAACAACCCTGATTTTCAACGTTGTTTTTTGGTACAAACCGCTGTGATCATGGAAGGATAACACACTAGTCAGTCGTATCCACAGCATGGCAGGGATACAACCATACAATTAAACACTGCCAACTTGCAGGAGGCTTATAGATAGCCAAACAAAGGGGCCCCTAGATGCCTTTTAACTCCAGGTGGGGTCTCCTTAACTCAACCACCTTACAATCCAAAATTGCCCCCCCACGTCCATATGGGCTCCTCTCCATAGCAGCCCATATGTACAGTTCCTAACATGCTGCTGTACTGGTGGTCCCTCTCTATAGGGACCGCCAGTCCGCTCGTCACCATGCAGGTCCCTCTCTCCAGTAACCCCCATGAGGAAGACAGCCTGCATCTCACCTCACATCATAAGGAAAGCCTATCAGCAGCACTACACAAAGTGGGCCAACTATAAGTCGAAGGCCCATTGTTACTTAAGCCTAACAAATACCATCCATCTTTTTCTCTTCCCCCGATGGTCAAGGCAAAGAAATGCATGGCTTGCAGTGCTAACCTCCTGCCTCACACCCCTGGCCCCCTATGTGCTGCCTGCCTCCATGATGATGACCTATCACTAGAGCACACCGCTGGCATGAGCCCCAGTAACCCAGGCCCCAGCGGTTCAACTTGGATGGATCCAGGTGCCTTCTTACTCCAGAACCAACAGGCCACCGTGGCGATGATGGAGAGTCAACAAAATTTCATACTGAAGGTGATGGAGAAGTTAGAATCCCTCACTCAACACAGGACACCGACTGCACCCCTTCTGGAGTCAGACATCGTGTGTGGGGCCAACAAGAACCACCTGGATCATACAGAGCCGGTTCCAGATAGTCACAAGCTGGACTCCGGGGAGGACAAGGACATGTCATATGAAGACGACGGGGCCGACACTGATGAAGAGGACATGGAGCTGCAATCCGTTCCATCCCTTATGTCAAAACTATGCTCCTTTGACATGGTTCCAGGCCTCATGAAAATTGTCAAGGCCACTATGGGGTTCGAGGTCGAGGAAAACAAACCAGAATCGATGTTGGACCCCCTGATCCAGCAGAGGACAACCGTTAAGGAAACATTCCCAGTCTGTCCGGCGATTGAGGATATCGTCACCAAGGAATGGCAGTCCACAGAGACAAGCAGAATGTTGAACAAGAGAAACCTGGACTGCATGTACCCCATGCAAGAGGACAAGGCCAGCAACTGGTCACAGCCCCGACCATTGATCCTCAGGTGGCTGCACTCAGTAGAAAGACAATCCTACCATGCAGAACCATATCTTTGAAGGACCCCACAGACAAAAGAGTGGAGGATATGTTAAAGAAGGCTTTCGAGACAGAGGGAATGGCTGCAAGGGCATCCACTACAGCCATTTACACCACACAGGCTCAGATACGCTGGCTAGAAGAGCTTCTGGAGCAGGCCAACCCCAAATCGAGAGAGGCGGAACAGTTGGAATGCACTCTCGATGCAGCAAAATATCTAGCTGATATGGCAGTGGACTCCCTCAGACTGAACGCAAGAGCCACAGCCATCACTAACCATGCTAGATGGGCATTGTGGCTTAAACTATGGGAGGCCGACAATGAATCCAAGACATTGCTACAGAATTTACCCTTGAAAGGGAACATGTATTTGGGGAGGGCCTGCAGGAGTTCCTAAAGCAGAAAGAGGAGGGCAAAGAACTCCTCAAGAACAAGAGTCGACACTCCTATCTACTCTCCACTAAACGGAGGTTTCGGGGGGGACACAAATCTTACCACACATGTAGAGATGCATCATACCCAACCTCTACATTTTGAGGTAGAGGTACCCACACCACACAACGTACTCCTTTCACCAACTCCTACCAGCCCTCCTCCTTCAGGTCCCGCGGGTCAAGGTTTGGAGGAAGAGGTAGAGGTCAGCAAGGAAAACAGCAATGACTACTCGCACAAACCCCCATTGCAGGCAGAAACGGTGTCCCCCTGTGGGACAGAGACTATCGTTCTTCAGCCACCAGTGGTTTTACACCACCTCAGACAAGTGGGTTCAGGAGGTAGTGTCAAGAGGATACTCAACAGAATTATCAGAATCCCCCATTACACACAGGTTTATCACCTCACCCATTGCCAAAAGGAAGGCTACAGCCCATCAGGTGCAACAAATCCTGTGGGACCTGATCCACAACAGAGTGATACAGCCCATACCTCCACACGAACAGAAGCTAGGAGTATACTCCATCTTCTTCCTCGTCCCAAAGAAATCAGGTGAACTATGCCCCATCCTGGACCTCAAGCACCTCATCCAGCACGTGGCTCCCCAGAGGTTCAAGATTGACACACTAAAGTTGACCCTATGCAGTATTCGCGTAGGTGACTTTCTGACATCCATAGATCTAAAGGACATGTACCTTCATATCCTCATCAGACCGAAACACAGACAGTACCTCAGATTCCATATTCTAGACCAGCATTTCCAATATCAGGCACTACCCTTCGGGCTTACCTCGGCACTAAGAGTGTTCACCAAGGTGTCGGTAGTACTAGTGGCCAGACTTCGAGAACAGGGTCTCGACATCATCCCCTACCTCGACGACTGGCTGATTTGGGCCTGCTCCAGAGAGCGATCCCTCCAACACACCAGTCTTGCCCTGAGGGCTCTCGAGGAGCACGGCTGGGTGGTGAACCTAGCCAAGAGCCATCTGGTGCCCACGCAACAGATAGAGCACCTAGGGGCAAACATCAACACATCACAGGGCTGGGCAAAGCCATCCCAGACAAGGGTGCTCAACCTGATCAGTTTATCAAGCCGAGTGCGGAACAGTCATCAGGCTACCATGGCATGACTAGCACAGCTACTAAGATACATGGCATCGTGTATCGACCTGGTCCCTTGGGCCAGGTGGCACATGCGACCACTACAGACTTACATACTCGCATGGGGGTCTCCGAATGAATACAACTTGAAGGTCACAATCCCGTTACCACCATCAGTGAGAAAATCACTAACATGGTGGATGGTTCACACCAACCTCACCAGAGGGGTGCCACTGGAGGCATCCTACCATGTCTCCATACAGAAGGACGCAAGCCTTCTGGGATGGGGCACTTGCCTAAGCGACAGGACAGCACAGGGCCAATGGACACCATCAGAGGCCGAGTTGTCCATCAACGTCCTAGAAATGCGGGCAGTATACCACGCTCTCAGAGCCTTCAAGACCTCCATCGCCGGCTAGTCGGTCCTGGTGCACTCCAACAACCAAGTCACTGTGGCCTATATTGCCAAACAGGGAGGCAACAGAAGCAGAGCTATGCTGAGAGAGGCGTCAAAGGTCCTCAGCTGGGCACAGATCCACCTCTCCCATCTCAGCACTGTTCATCTCGCCGGAAAGCTCAACATTCGAGCAGACTGGCTCAGTCAACAACAAGTCCATCCAGGGGAGTGGCATCTACACCCCAGCCTTTTCGACCTGATCCAGGAGACCTGGGGCCTATATCCATGGACCTCATGGCCATGGCACAAAATGCGCAGGTCAGGAGATACTACTCAAGATACAGGGAAAGTCAGTCCCAGGGGACCGACGCCCTGTCACAACCATGGTTATGGGATCAGTCATACGTGTTCTCACCCATCCCCATGCTACCACAAGTCCTAGCAAAGATCCAGTCTTCAGGATGGACCATCATTCTGGTGGCCCCTTACTGGCCATGGACAGCATGGTTTGCCACAGTACTAGCAATGATGTTGACCAGTCTCAGGTTACCCTACCGACCCGACATGTTGACCCAGGGACCGGTACTGCACCCCGCCCCACAGACCCTAAAGCTCACAGCCTGGCTCCTGAGAGGAAAAGACTGATGAACGCTGGATATCAAGACTCAGTCATCTCCACAATACTGCAATCCAGACGGTCTTCGACCACTTCTTCCTATGGTAGACAATGGTCGGTGTTCGGCAGGTGGTGCTGAGATCAGGGCACAGATCGGAGCTAGCAGACATGTCTACTATCCTCTAATTCCTTCAACAAGGAATAGAAAAGGGATTGGCCCATTCATCCCTTAGAGTACAGCTGTCGGCCATCGGAGCAGCCATTGGCCCCATAGGGAGACACAGCCTCGGTGTTCACCCGGACGCATTGCATTTTCTGAAAGCAATCGAGATACTGTGACCCCGAGTCCGACTGTCCATTGCTCCCTGGGACCTCCCACTGGTACTAGACTCCCTCTGTACAGCCCTCTTCGAACTGCTACACAAAGTAGACCTGTTCTGGGTTGGTCTGAAGACCTACTTCCTTGTAGCAATATGTTCAGCCCGCAGAATCAAGGAATTAGGGGTGCTGTCCTGCAGGGAACCCTACACAGTATTCACCCCTTGAGGGGTATGCCTACCCACGGTCCCAGCCTTCCAACCAAAAGTCTCCTCTGTCTTTCACAGGGAACAACCCATTGAGTTACCCACCTTCACGGGAGACACTCAAATGGGAGACAAGACCGTTCCACACCATCTAGATGTAGGGATCACCCTATCCACATACATATCTAGGAGCCTACCTCTACGCAAGACAGAGAGGTTGTTCATTGTCACAAGGGGACAAAGACAGGGAAAAGCCGCATCCAAGACTACTATTGTTGGCTGGCTAAAGAGAATCATTCAGGAGGGTTACAAAGCAAAACAAATGACGCCCCCCCAGGGTATCGAGGCACATTCCACCAGTGCAGTAGCTACCTCCTGGGTGAAGAGGGCCAATGTCTCGGCAGAAGACATCTGCAAGGCAGCAACTTGGACTTCCATCCATACGTTTGCCAGGCATTATCGATTACAGCACCTGTACCAGCTACAGCCAACCTTTGCGACACAGGTCCCCACCGCCGCCAGCTCTTCTCCTCACTCCTAGACCACTCTGTCTCCCTCCCGTGGGTACAGTACTGCTTCTTATCTACCCATGAGGTAATGTCTGGAGTGCCATGGATGGTCAACCAATCACAATGGGTGTTTACTCACCTGGTAAAGGTGATTGTGTTGGTTGACATCCATGGCACTCCACGACCCACCCGACACAGTGATCAGAAGTGACTAGGATTAATAGGAAAATATTTGTCTGGAAATAATTGATTCCATTTTTTTCTCAAAAAAAGGACATCCAGGATGTCCACTGTTGACCCTTTAAGGGCCAAGTTTTAGAATGCATTAATAGGAAAATAAAGTAGGGACCAATGGCCCATTTTTACATGTTGCCTCGCTCTGCATTATTTATACAGAATGGTTACATTTTCTTTCTTTTGTTAGTATTGGCTGTGTTATTAACCTTACTTTCAGCTTTGGAAGTTTTGAACTGGAGTGCAGGGGTTTCAGGGACCTGGATATACTAGAAATTTGATCCTAGAGTCATGTGCATCACCTAGCCTATAAGGTGGGCTAAAACCCATGAGGTAATGTCTGGAGTGCCATGGATGTCAACCAACACAAATACCTTTACTAAGTGAGTAAACACCCATTTGTTGAGCTCATTGTCTGTTTTTCATTGGGTTGTAGGACTTGTATGAACTGCACTATTGTACTGTTTTATAGTTTATGTGTAGTTTACAGCTTTTTAGTGAATGGTTGTGGCATAGTAAGTTCCATAAATGAGATTAGATTCTCACTGAACTTATACTACAAACTTTAACTTTTAGTGAATCAAATAAGTAAAAGTGGCTTTTGTGTCTGTTTGCTATGTTTTATCTGTTTTCTGTTTTTGCCTCTCTTTTTGCCTTTTATTTTGTGCCAGTGGTCCTGCTTTGGTTGTATTGGCTGTCTATTTCTTACTTTCAAGCACTTTGTTTGATAGCTTGAAACAACCTTGTATCTGCAGAATACACTTCTATGTCTTGCACAGTATTTTCATCTAGCATACTATAAAGATTTCCTGACCCTGTCTCCATTATTTTCATTTTGTTTCCAGCTGGGTTGAGAACTGTGGTCTGGCATATGTCACTGCTCAAGATCTATAAGAAATCTTCAGATTCTGATGGAATGGAATTCCTCAGAATTTTGAAAAATTCTGCCTAATTCCAGAGAATACCACCTATAGCATAATGCCAACATTTTGAAAGGGAAATGGTTTTTGCTGATTAGTAAACTGCTGTTTGCAAAAACTGCAGATTCTTTTTCCTAAATCCTCAGAAAATGATTCCACAGTTTACACGAACTGCAGAAAATTATTCTGGAGCAATCTCACCCAATAGGTGTGCACCTTTCCTCTGCTCAGAAGGCACTCTTATTCTTTGAAGAGTTTCTCATGAGCAGCTGCCCTGCAAACAGGTACATTCGAGTAAGGTTTGATGAAAAAAAAAATGAATTACGGATCGAGCAAGATACCACCACCGAGACTACCCTTTTGGTTGTAAGAGTGGTGTCACTTAGATTCTTAGGGTATCATAAACACTCACCTTAGGTTTGTGGTTCTCATACCCTAAGAATGCACATGAGACCTCTCTTACAACCATAAGAGTGGTCTTGGCAAAGGTATTAACATAGAGAAATGCTTTTAGGAATTCCACACATAGATCCTGATGTCCCACAGCAAGGTCAGGGAGAAACAGAGGAAAGGGGACATCAGGAGCTGGATGAAGTTCTTCCTGCTCATCCTCGGGTCAGTACTGCAACCTGGTAAGTCACCATCGACCTGCCTGGATATGCTGAATGGAGGGAATTCATGGGAGGAAACCTGACTGAGGTGACTTCTAGGGGAGTCAGGGGCCAACTCAGGGCCATATTGACAGACTTGATTGACTATCCCTGGATGTAAGGGGCAGACAAATCTTGATAAAAAAAAGTTTTATTAGTATTTGAGCAGCCACAATAATCAGTGTTATGTAACACAGTGTAAACAAGATAATGTGCAAAGTACAGTATATAACATATATGGAAAACCATCCTGTACTGGCTGTCTTTAGTAGGTATTGTACAAGATCCCAACACCCAAAATTCTGACAACCAAAATCCTGATGCCAAAATCCCAACGGCCACAATCCCAGTGGTATGGTGGACATCCCAACAGCCACATTCCCCATGTTATGGTGACTCCAAGGTGTTTATATACAGTGGCCCAGATATTCAAAAGGGTTGCGCCATGCGCAACAGGGTTGCACATGCGTAAGTCCCACATTGCGCCATTCTGCGATATTCAGCAGGAGGCAGTTGCACCACTGAAAACAGGTTGAGCAACAGTGCAATGCAAATGAATGCATGCTCAACAGGAGGGAGAACCATGCATAAACTGCGCAACCCGATATTCAGTCGGGTTGTGCGAGTTAAGGCGCAACCCCCAACCTGCACCTGCACAACTTTGAGCCCCAAAAAGGATCAAGTTGCGGCCACCCACAGGTGAGCTGCTGTATTGCAGGGCGCACACAGCAGCTGCCACCCGTGGCTGGCCCCAACTCAATCCTGTGCCCCCCACCAGCCCGATCACGGGCAGAGCGTAAAACAACCTCCCCGCCCACATCTCCCATCGCCGATCACGGGCAGAAGGTATCATGAAACCGCCCACACATCTCCCAATGCCCGATCATGGGCAGAACGTAAAACAATCCCCACCCGAATATTCCCTGGTGGTTCAGGATTGCATGTCGATCGCAGAATGTCCAGTGGCCTCGTGTCTTCGGCTGTTCTCACTATTGCTCCCCACTTCCCGCCTCGGGTAGCCGGTAGCATCCTGCCTGCCCGCTCGCCGCTCACGATTGTTCCTGCCGCATGCCATGATGGAGCCATTGGTGCGGCAGCCCATCGCAGAGCGATAGTCCAGATTGTGAATGGCACTATCAAATCTGTACTGTCATGTATGGTATGGGCTGCACGCCCATTGGCTCTAGCTCTGCACCAATGGCGCAGCCCTACCGGACAGTCAGTCGGCGGGTGGGCAGGCGGCAGGCGGGTGGGATGCTGCCGCTCGCTGGCTGCCGGGGAGGGGTGGTGGGGCTTCGGTGGGTGGGGCGGGGGACACTAGACACCAGGGAGATGTTTGGGGTTGTTACTGACATTCTGCCCGTGATCGGCATTACGGTCCACTGGATCACCAGGGAGATATTCGGGTTGGGGTGGTTGTTTTATGTTCTGCCCATGATTGGGCATTGGAGATGTGGGGGTTTTCATGATACTTTCTGCCCGCGATCGGGCATTGGGAGATGTGTGGGGGTTGTTTTACGCTAGCCCGCGATCGGCTGCAGGGTGAGTCGGTCCCCGACGGGCTGCTGCCTGGCAGGGGCGCTAGGTGCAAGTCCTCGGGATTGCGCACTCCATGCTAATGGCATGCAAATGGGGCTATAATCACATGCAAATGGCCCCCGCTACTTTGCATGAATTATGGCCCCATTTGCATGTCACCTTGAATATTGGAATTTATGATGGCATTAATGGTACTTGCGCCACCGCAAGTTTAATGCTCAACTCTGACAACTTGCTGTGGCACAAGTTCCACTGTGCCATGCACAGTGGCTGTGGCTGGGGGGTGATATTCAAAGGAGTTGCTCAATAGCGCAACTCCTTTGAATATCGCCCCGGCCACACCCCTGCGCAACTGTTTTGAGCGGCACAAGGGCTTGCGCCTCAGAATGGCGCAGTTTGAATATCCGGGCCCGTATATTTAACGATGGTTGCAGGGAGCAGGGTCCCCCGTAGAACAGTATCAGGGATTGTACTGTGTGTTGGGATTGTGGCCATCAGGATTTTGATGTCAGGATTTCGATCCCTGTGATTTTGGGTGTCAGGATCTTGTACTAGATCCATAAATTCAGTATATTATGTGCTGCTTGTCGGTCTGGGTTAGACTGGTGTCAATGGACCCCATCCTTGTAGTCTATAGGGATCACATCACTGTGACACCTCTAAAGATGAAACACTGACTGGTATAAGAGTTCTTTTAGCCACACTACTGATTTACGTGGTGCTCTATTAGGGTGGTAATCCTGCTTGTCTGGGCAGGGCTTAATAACCAGATGATGTGTTGCTTGCTTATTTGGGCTATACTAGAGTCACCAGACTCCTTATCTTCAGTCTAAGTGAACCATATTCCTGCAGCTTCTCTAAGGGTAGAACACTCACTGGGAAGAGCATTTCCTTTGTCACACAACTAAGTTCTGTGACACAGCATGGAAGTTGTAGTCCTGCCTGTCTATCTGGGCTACATGCTGCTATGAAACAGAAAGTGCTGGCTAATGGCACACATTTTGAAGGGTGGAAGAGTGACCAGCCTGGTACCACAGGGTTTGATACTGGGACCAGTCCTCTTCAGTGTCTTCACTGGGGAAGTTGTAGAACAACTGAAGAGAAAGCAATGCCTTTTTGCAGATGACACCAAAACTGCAAAACTGCAATAGCGTGGATACTGAAGTGGGGGTAAAGCAAATGAGCAGGGATCTGGGGAAACTGAAGAAGTGTCAGATTCGCAAACAGTCAGCCAAACACCAAGTTCTGTTTCAAAACAAAGTTTCTTTTATTTATTTTGACAGTAGCTTCAGGCTTTGACCATGATTCAAGTGACTCCAACAATTCACCCTTATAAGGCTTCCTCAGGGAGATCATGGTCCTCCTGTGGTGTCAAAAAGACATTTACAGTATACTTATGTTCCAAATGTCGTGCTTCAAGAAGTAAACACCGTGAGTGTGTTTTCCCTAATAACACACACAGTTAAACAACTCACTCATTTACTCCTGTCTCCATACCCATTTCGGCCTCTATATCTGGAAAAGAGATGTCTTGAACCATGACATTTGGGAAAAAAGTTTTAAGTTAAAGGTTGTAATAGTTTGTTTATAGCATTCCATAAAAGAAGCAAGGACATTGCAATGTTTAATAGTATTTGGGAAATCAGGTTTACACATAAAAGTGTCACCAGTATGCCTGTGGCATTCCCAAGAAATGTAAAGATAGCTTAGGATTATGAGGTACTCAGAAAGCAGATGGGGCTGCCTTTTTCTTTTTAATACAAGAGAGCTAATGTGGTTTGAATGCTAGTTGGGAGGTTACGTTTTTGAAAGTTTTACCAATATTGATGAAATTATTATAAAATAATAAACAGTGCTTGTAAAGGTATAGAGAGTTAAAAATAATAATGACTCAAGGCAGCATGATTCATATGTACATAGTTAAGGTTTTCAGGTCCAATTAGTACAAATTGCCCAAAACAGGACCTGCCACCATAGTGGTCAATTAGCCCATTTTTTGGAACCCATGTATGAATCTAGTTCTTTCTTAAAACATACCTACTGCCTGCATTAACTACCTCGGGAGGCAGGGCATTCCACATGTTCACAACAGGCTGGTTGAACCACTTTGCTCTTTTTATGGTGTTACATTATTTCCCAACAGTTGGTTATTGTGTGTTCTTGTTTAATATAATGTTTTCTCTCTTTTGTTGAATGATCCTGTCTCCCAGGTAGCTGCATCTTTAAATGCTCTATATATAAAACATATGTCCCCCCTAATCTGTGATATGCCATTGAGTATAGTTTTATTCTGTTCAACCTATCATTATAACTGAGATGCTGTATGTATTTAATTGTTTTAGTAAATCCCCTTTGTTCCTGCTCCAGTACTAGAAATGCTTGTACACAAAAATTCATGGTGTATCATTTTTTTTCAATTCAAATTTTATTAAAGATTATAATTTACAAAAGAGAGAACAGATCCACATCTGACAATATAGAAAGCAGTTACATGGGAACAATATGGACCCATCCTCTCCCCCTTACTCCCCTCCCCCCCCAACACAGAAAGGTAGATATTATACTTATGCTCATAGGACAAGGTACCAGTTTTATCCCTTTATAAAGAGTACAGAGTATGCAAGGGATCCAAAATCTTTGTGTATGTATGTAGTCTATTTTTAAGGCTTGCAATAGCTTTTTCTGTCCTCAGATTGGCTAGCAGCTCCTTAAGCCATTCTGTATAAGAGATGTCTGTCCCATCCTTCCAATATCGTAACACCAACTTTTTGACAGACATTGAAATTAGGGCCATATGATATTTTTGATTAAGCACAGAGATCCTAGAGTAGTCTCCCAATAAACATACCTCTGCAGTAAATAAATCGTCTAGGCCTAGAAGGGAGTCAGCTCTTTGTTGAATGCAAGTTCATAAAGGAGCTATTTTAGCACAAGCTCAGAACATATGGTATAGTTTGCCTTCTTGTTCACAACTGTTACACAGGGAGGAAGAAACTACTCCAAATTTAGCTCATGTCTGGGGAGCATAGTACAAATTATGCAATATATGAAATTGCATAAGATGTAGTCTGTCCTGGGTAACATATTTATGACAATTGTACCATAAAGCAGGCCAGTTAGTAGACCTATCAGGGAAAAAGGAAGACAAAAAAACTGTAGGGCTGAAACATTCTGGGTATTTCCAGCCATACAAAACCCCATATGTTTTAGATATAGCTTGTGGGAAGACCACCAGGAGACTCAGGTCCAGATGAAAAGGCAAGTGTAAAGTCTGAGGGGGGTCAGCACCTAACACTGTCAAGAGAGTGTGCCAGAGTTGGTATACTTTAAAAATATAGTTACCTGGTATATTAAATTTGGTCTTGATCTGTGCAGAAGAAAGCCAGATGTTACTGTCTTTTGTGAGATGAATAAGGAGGTAATCCCCCAAGTGGGGCAACCATCGGAGTGTAAGTACTTTATTACCAGTCATAAAGTTGGGATTGCCCAATATAGGTTGATTCAAATCATTGGTATGTTTATATTTGAGAAAGGCACAAAGTTGGGAATGAATTCTAATCGAGATGGGGTATCATTTTTATAAATAGGTTTCCTAGTCATGATATATCTGTTTTTGACAATATTACTGTGAGTACTGCTATTATACATAATTGAAACTGTATATGAAACCTTTGCAGACAATCCTTAGGAGGTTAATTCTACACATATGAAGAATGCAAACTAATACTTATGTGAGTCAGAAATTGATTTAAACTATGACCAAGGAGTTGAAAAGTAAGCAGCAGCCATTAAATACATTTGTTAGCAGTAATGTAGCTTATGAATTCAGTTTTACTACAGTAATCTGAAAAAGATGAAATTACATGGGCACTTAGACACATCTAAGTGCAACTGAACTGAATATGAAATATTTAAACACTGTATATGTCTTTTTGACTATGCAGGAGGACCATGATCTCCCTGAGGAACCCTTTTAAGGGTGAAACATTGGGGTCACATGTATCATGGTCAAAACCTGAAGCTACTATCAAATAAATAAAATAAACTTGTGTTTGAAACAGAACTTGGTGTTTGGCTGACTGTTTGCGAATTTGACAGTTATTGGAGCGTTGTCAGCCCCTAAAGTACATACATTTTGTTATTGACTGTCAGAGTACCTAGGGGAACTAAATTTCATGTGAATCTGAAGAGTGGTCAAGGATAGGGCAGTTGGGATTTAATGCCAAAATGGGCAAAATCATGCACATAGGGCATAGGAACCCTAGTGCTGAGTATCGGATGGCGGAGGTATTGGCAGTCACTAGACAGGAAAGGGACCTCAGGGTTATTATATTAGAGGACTTCAAGGTGGCAGTACTGGGTCAATATAGCACGGTCAAAACAGTGCATGGATTACCACGCTGCAGAAAGCACTAAAGGCAGTACAGCGACAGGGATGTTACAGTGATCAGGAATAACCGTAACCCCTGTTGCTGTATGGTCAAATGGAAAAGTGACAAGGAGGCTACCTGGGCAGTTCCTGGTCGAGCCTCTCCCATGGTGGAGTAGCTAGAGAACCAGCACCTGGCAGCTTAGGGGGCCTAGGGCTGTGGTTTGATTCCTCCCAGTTCTTGTAGTGTTGCAGCTTTTTTTTTTATTTAGAAGTAGTTTTTATGCCTGCAGTGTTTCGCCCCATCCCCAAGGTCCACAGTCACCCCCCCTCACAGTTAGTTATATCAATTCCCGGGGGTTAGGGGGCAAAGCCCCACACATCGAGGGGTGCAGAGAAAAAAAAGAACAAGTCCCATTTGTAGTCAATGGGATAGTTGTAGTCCTTGTATTGTCGGTGTTTTCACTGACATTATTTTGGCTTACGCGGTTTTGTCTGTGATGTTCTTTGTCACTTGAGTTCCTCTGTGGCATTATGACCCCATACCCAAGGTGGCAGCACAGCGTGACAAAGCCGTAGTTATGGCTTTTGGGATGCTGAGGTGCATAGGGAGGGGCATCACCAGCCTGAGGAGGGAGGTGATGCTGCTGCTGTATTGTTCTCTGGCATGCCCCGCCTGGAGTACTGTGTTCAGTTCTGGGAACTGAATCTCAGAAAGGACATAGACAGGGTGGAGGTAGCCAAGAGGAGGGCAACCAAAATGGTGCAGGGGTTGCATGGTAAGCCCTACAAGAAGAGATTGACAGATCGCAACATGTACACCCTGAAAGAGAGGAGAGAGAGATTTCTACACATAGCTGCCCACTGATCCAATCAGTTTTTTTTTATCCTGAATGTATTTTATTTTATTTATTTATTGAAGAGATCAGAATTACAAAACTTTGAGTCAAAGACTCCTTTGCAATGGCTCCATGTCAGAAATTCAGATACATAGCAAACATCAGACAGAATATCAGCTATACAATAGGCAAGTTACAGCTTCAAGTGGTATTAAAACAGACCCTGAATCATAATAATTTACAGACAAGAGAAAAAAAAATACAGAGAATTAATCATTATATACACTGAGGTCACCCAGTAGGTGAGCTGCAGGAATGGGGTAGCCATGGAGGAGCATAGGATGAGGGTTAGGTTAGTCACAGTCACAGGTGGATTGGGTGAGGAATGCAGAGTGGAGAGAGGACTTGTATTGTCCTAGCTGCATTTCAGAGGTGATAGCCGGGGTAGTTCATTCACCCGTAGGGGGCCCCTATAGAAAAAGGAGCATTGACACATGGAGGTCCTGCAATGGGGAACAGTAAGGGGAGTAGACAAGGTGCTTCTGGTCACCCTTGGATGGGGGGGCGGGCTGCACTAGACTACGTCGGCCATGGGGGAGGGGTTTTGTGAGAGCTTCCTGGCAAGGAGACAGGTGTGGTATCTAAGTTTACCATCAAAGTTAAGCCAGTTGGTGAGTCTATAGAGCTCACAGGTGTGAGTCCACCTATTACAACCCGAGACAAGGTGGCAGGCTTTATTAAGGGAGACATTGAGGGGATAGAGGGCAGAGGGTTAAGCTGAGCCATAGAAAATGATCCCGTAGTCAATTAGGGAGAGTACCAAGGAGATCACTGCCAGCTGCAGCACCTCAGGCAGCAAGCACCCCCTATGCCAGTACAGAAGTCCTAATCTAGAGTTGATGGCCAAGCAGAGCAGGCTGTTATGGTCGTGGGGCGTAAAGTAGGAGCCAAGGGTGATACCCAGGTATTTAAAGGTGGGTACTAATTCAATTGGGGTGCTTTGGTGGTTGAGGATGTTAAGTGGGAAGTTGCTATGTTTGTTTTGTCGGTGAGCGAAGATCATTGCCTTGGTTTTTTTGTAGTTCAAACAAATCTGTGTTCTGAAAACCAGGCTTTGACTTCTAAGAAGGAACGCTGCAGAGTGGATTGAAGAGAGTGGGGGTCTGGGTGGCTGGTGAAAAGGACTGTATCATCAGCATATAGTAGCATCTGTCCTGAGCAGGACTTGGGGAGTGCATTGAGGAACTGACTGAAGAGAAGGGGGCCCAGTACTGATCCCTGGGGTACCGCTGAGTGAACAGGCTTACAGGTCAAGAATATAGAGTTAATTTTGACACTTTGATTACTGTCACAGAGGTAGTTTTTAAGCCACATTGTGGCTTCCAGGAACAGTTCCAACTGTGGTCAAGAATTGGATAAGGAGGGTATGACTGATGAGTCAAATGCTTTAGTTAAGTCTAAGTAGACTGATTCCACTATGTGTCCTCTGTCAAGAGCTCTGTTTATGAAGGTGGTATATTCAAGGAGGATGGTAGTGGTACTGTGTCCCTTTCTGAAGCCAAGTTGTTTAGCAAAAAGTGTTATATTTTGTAAGATAGTCGGTGAATTGGTCTGATACTATATTTTTGAGTGCCTTACAAATGGGGGGGGGAGTATGGGGTGTTATTTGCTCTGGGAGGTGTGATCGAAACTTTTAAAGATTGGGGTAATGACAGCTGATTTCCAGTGGGCAGGGAATTGTCAAAGGCAGAGGGACCGATTGAGAATATTGGTGAAGGGGTGAGGACAGAGTCAAGAGTTAGGAGGATGAGTTTTAGGTTAAGAGAGTCACCACTATGATGAGTTTTGCCAAGCACTTTGGTAAGGTAGTACATTGCTTCATGAGGGAAGATTGTTGGAAGCCTGAAGTTAGGGGTGATTATTAGATGGGGGGGCGTGAGTCAGATTCCAGAGCCAGGTCAAAGAAATTGGGGGGAAGGACGCTGCTTAGATTGGAAAGGTGGAGTTCAGAGTATCTGCAATAGTCTGGGGGTCCTGGGAGACAGCACCATTTACTAGCAGTTGGGCTGGAGGGGGAAGTAGTTTTGCCATTAAGTTCTTTAATATTGTTCCACAACTTATGCCCTGAGTCAGAGGTGGAGGAAAGGATTTCCTGGTAGGGGGCAGCCTTAGCTTTACGGAGTTCCCAGGTGCACTTATTCCTGGCTTCCCTATATAGCTGCTGGTCCTACAGTTTGCCCAATTCATTGGCTTTATTCCACAAGTTGTCCTGATGCTTCATGAAATCAAGCAGAGCCTGGGTGAGCCAGGGGGGTGTCCTTGCCTTTGTACTATCCATTTGGTGACTGGGGCATAGCGGTCGTAGGCAGAGTAAATGTGGTGATAAAGTGATCAAGAGCGCAGTCTATAGAGGGTGCAGTGTTGATGGGGGATGAGTCATAAAGCAGTAAGTGTTTTCAGAGCTGAGAGAGGGGTCCCTTTTTTAAGCGGCACGGGAAGGTGTATTTGGGGGGCAATTTGGAGGTTTTTGTAGACCACCAACATAGTATGGGAGAGTGGTCACTCAGGGCATCAGGAATTACAGTGACATCAAATATTCGGGTGGGTCAATTAGTAAGTATGAGGGTGCTGTAGGCCTTGAGGAGCAACCAGCAAATAACTAGACAGTAAGAGATCATTAGAGATAACATAGAAATTGCTAGGGTAGAAGAGGCAGAGGGAAACGAGGAGGCCTTATGGGTCACCTTACGAACCCCAGCAGGAGGTAAGGTCAAGCTGGGTGTAGTATATAGGCCTCCCTGGGATGGGTGATGTTCTGGAGGATAGTTTGCTGAACAACATCATTGCCCAGTGTGGACCAAAAGGGGAAGGAGTGGTGCTGATGGGGGACCTTAATATGCCAGGTACAAACTCGGGAACCATGTCCTCTATGGTGGCCAAGGAGCAGAGGCTGCTGGATGGCTTCCAGGATGTGTTCTTAACACATCACGTGATGGAGCCCACAAGGGAAGGGCATGTCCTGGACGTGGTTCTGGCAGATGGGGATCTGGTAAGGGACCTGGTTGTAGGGGATCCCCTGACTGGGAGTGACCACAATACTGCCTGGTTTCAAATAAGCATGGGGGGAGGGGGGGAGAGACCTAGGACACTGGCAGTGGACTTCAGGGGAGACAGACTTTGTGAGCATGGGAACTATTCTCAAGGATCACTTGAAGGGGATTACATCAATAACAAATGTGGAAAAGAGATGGGAGGTCATAAAATGGGGACTTCATGAGGCAGTCAGGACCTGCACTAAGGTGAAATGTAAGGGAGCAAGGTCACATATACCATGTTGGTGGTCCAGTGAGGTTCAGGTAGTGGTCAGAGAAAAGAAGGCGGCCTACAAAAAATATAAAACAACAAGAGGGGATAGGGAAAAGGAAATGTACCATCTTGCATCTAGAAAAGTCACCTGGATGGTGAGGGGGACAAAGTCCAGTAAAGAGTAGCGGCTGGCACAGGGGATACATGGAGGGGAAAAGGGGTTCTTCCAATACATTGGGGAGCTGAGAAAAACTAAGGTCTATCTCGGCAGATTGAGATCAGAAGGAGGGTGGGTGGAAGAGGCGAGGGACCAGGCAGAGGTATTAAACAAGTACTTCGCCTCTGTGTTCACTAGGGAGGGGGATGGGATATCTACAAAGCAAGGCACAATGGGGATAGAAGCGGTAGTGAGTGGGATCAGGGGAGCAACAGAAATGGAGCAAGAGGGAGGGAGAGGTACCCCAGGGGTGTCACATCAGGATAAGGATAAAAAGGCCAGTGAGGTGGAGGGGACGGATGATGCTATCTCCACCGAAAGGGTGTGGTTAGCCCTCAAGGCCCTAAAAAAAAATAAATCTCCTGGGCCAGATGGCATTCATGTGAGAGTGCTATGGGAATTGGCAGACATACTGGCTGCACCCCTGGTGGAGATCTTCAACAGGTCGCTTGAGACAGGGAGGGTACCTAGGGATTGGCGAGAGGCACATGTGGTGCCAACCCATAACGGGGAGTTGAGGGAAGTACCAGGTAGCTATAGACCCATCAGTTTGAACTCGGTGGTGGGAAAATTAATAAAGAGTGTACTAAAGAAACGATTGGGGGTGTACTTGGAGGAGGTGGGAGGTCTGGATAGTCGGCAACATGGGTTTGTGCCAGGTAGGTCATGTCAAACCAATCTTGTGGAGTTCTACGAATGGGTAACATCAGAACTGGAAAGGGGAAAGCCTGTGGATGTATTATTCTTGGACTTCAGCAAGGCGTTTGACTCTGTCCCCCACAATGGTCTGGTGGAGAAACTGACGGGGTTGGAAGTAGGCCCTTTGATAGTCAGATGGATTGAAAACTGGCTAGCTGGATGCACTGAGAGAATAGTGGTCAGTGGGGAGCTCTCGAACCCTAGAGAGGTCAGTAGTGGGGTACAGCAGGGCTCGGTCCTGGGTCCGATCCTGTTTAATGCATACATATCGGACATCAGGGAGGGTATAGGGTATGAAATGAGTCTCTTCAATGGTGACTCCAAGATGGGAGCAGTAGTTGAGGGGGAAGAGGAGAGGTTGGCACTGCAAGGGGATCTGGACACCCTGGAAAGCTGGGCTCACACATGGAAATTAAATTTCAATATCACCAAGTTCAAGGTGTTACATCTTGGGTGGGGAACCCCAAAACACAGGTACACCCAGGTAGCGGAGGCGCTGGAGGCCTCAACAGGGGAAAAAGACCTAGGGGTCATGGTGGATGCATGTATGAATAACTCTGAGCAGTGCAGGAGAGCGGCTAGCAAGGCAAACAGGATGTTGGGATGCATCGTAAGGGGGATCACCTCTAGGAGCAGGGAAATGATTCTGCCGCTGTACAGTGGACTGGTTAGACCACACCTTGAGTACTGTGTACAGACTGGAGACCACGCTGAAGAGGGACACAGCTCCCCGGGAGAGGCACAGAGGAGGGCAACTAAGATGATACGAGGACTAGGGATTTGACGTGATGAGGACAGACTTGAGGAACTCTGCCTGTTTTCATTGAAGGAGAGGAGAGACAGCGGGGACATGATTAAGGTCTTCAAGTACCTCAAGGGAATAAATAGAGTAAACATGGAGGGGATCTTTAGACTAAAGCAGGGAGGTATCACTAGAGGGCATGGTTTAAAGTTGAAAGGTAGAAGGGTGAGGGGGAAAAGAGGAGGAGGTTTTTCACTGAGAGGGTGGCGGACCCTTGGAATGCGCTGCCTGGCAAGCTGGTTCAGAGATCCACAGTGGAGAGCTTCAAGAGAGGGTGGGACAGACACAGAAAGTGGATGTATCAGATGATGGCCTGGCCCAGGGGGTTGGGGAAGATGATAGGGTTGTCTGGAACACAAGGGGGGAGAGGGCCTCGGCACCCAACTAGGGATCTGAGGTTCGAGCAGACTCGATAGACTGTAAGGCCTAATCTGCTGGCAATTAGTATGTTAGTATGTAAGAAAATTCAGAAACTTAAAACACATTCAGAGCCTTACGCAGTTGATATAGATTGTAAAACCCACCGTAGAAATCCCTCCCCAGCACTAACAGATCATGCCCTGTCCTAGTACAACACTTTAGCTTGTGACTCCCACACTAAAATCTCCACACTACATGGAGTAGGCCCTAAAAAAAAAGGCCTTGAAGTACCCCACAGAATGCAGTAGTTTACACACAAAATGTTCTGTGGAGAGCACACTGAGAAAATGTTGGCCCTTGTCCACTAATTAAAACACCCCTCCAGAGAAGCTCCACAGGAAGGGGGGAATTACCTTTTGGGCCTGCTTTTCATCCACTCCCAGGTGATGCTTTGGTAGTGTGGTGGGGGGGTCCTGGAAGCAGCCTAGGACAAAAGAAGAATGGGATTAGCCTACAAGTCCTGGAGGGAGGTTGTACACAAAATAAGCCCTGTCAGACCCACTGTGCATGCATGGCTTTCAGGGGGGGGGCTGTAGGCCTTGAGGAGCAACCAGCAAATAACTGAACGGTAAGTAAATTCAGAACATTAAAACACATTCAGAGCCTTGTACAATTACATAGAAATATAGAAACATAGAATCTGATGGCAGATAAGGACCGCTTGGCCCACCTAGTCTGACCATTTACCTACCTAATGGATAAGCTGCAGATCCTAGTTAACCAACAGCCTACTTCCTCTTACCCCACACTAGAATTGACTTATGTCTGTCCCATGCATTTTTGAATTCTCCCACTGTTTTTGACTCAACGACCTCCTCAGGAAGGCTGTTCCATGCATCCACAACCCTCTCCGTGAAAAAAATACTTCCTCACATTATCAATCAATCAATCAATCAATCAAATCTTTATTCATCCAGGCGATCACCAATGAGCAAGCTCATTTACAAGGTGAACCTGCTGTTGGCAGGGAAAATTGTACAGTTACGTATAAATATACATAATACAAAAGGAACAACATGTTTACAGTACTGATAGGAGCAGAGTATTTACATTCCAAGTCACATGTACAAGAAAGATATACATAACACAACTCGAACATAATATATATATATATACAGTTCCCACAGGAGCAGGATGTGTATGGATGTCATATACAAACCATAGAAGGAAAAAAGAAAGATTATTTATATTCCTGTCCAGCAGAAACAAGTTACAGGCCTGGATGGAAATTCCTAAGCTATGGAGGTGTGCATAACAGTGTGTAAGCCTTAGGTAAATGCAGCAGAATGGGGGTGGTGAATAAGAGGGATGCAGAGGGTGCTAAGGGCAAGTGGGGCAGAGGAGGGGGGAGCAGTAGTGGCAAGGGCTGATTTGGATAAGCAGCTGGGACCAGTGTTGAAGAAGAGAGGAACAATAGTCAAGCTGCTGGGAGTGATAGAAGCTATCACATTACCTCTGAGCTGTCCCCCCTCTATCTTCAAATTGTGCCCCCTTGTTCTTGCACATCTCTTTCTCGGAAAGATGCAACCATCTTGGACTTTATTGATTCCCTTGAGGTACTTGAAAGCTTCTATCAAGACTCACAGTAGAATTCACTCCCCAGCACTAACAGATCATGCCTTGTCCTAGTAAAACAGATAGCTTGTGACTCCCACACTAAAATCCCCGCACTATACAGAGTAGGCCCTTAAAACAAAATGGCCTTGAAGTACCCCACAAAATGCAGCAATTTGCACACAAAATGTCATGTGGAGAGCACGTTGAGAAACTATCAGCCCTCGTCCTCTGATTAAAACACCCCTCCAGAGAAGCTCCATAGGAAGTGAGGGATTACCTTTAGGGCCTGCTTTCCATCCGCTCCTTTGTGGTGCTTTGTGCAGTGTGGTGGGATGTCCTGGAAGCAGCCTAGGACAAAAGAAGAATGGGATTAGCTTACAAGGCTTGGCGGGAGGTTGGAGACAAAACCCTGTCAGACCCACTGTGAATGCACGGCTTTCCAGCAGATGGGGGGGCTGTAGATCTCTAGGAGCAAGCAGCAAATAAAGAGTAAGTAAATTCAGAAACTTAAGAGCCTGACACAGCTGATATAGATTGCAAACCCCCACAGTAGAAATCCATCCCCTGCACTAATAGATTATGCCTTCTCCTAGTACAACAGCTTAGCTTGTGACTCCCACACTAAAATCCCCACGCTACACAGAGAAGGGCCTTAAAACAAAATGGCCTTAAAGTACCCTAGTTTTACTATAGGCTATATTTGTACTATAGGCAATTCAAGTGCTCAAGGAGTGAAAGGGATCGAGGGGAGTATGAGCTGATGGCTAGAAGGGCCACTAGGGTGGTGAGGGCAGCTAAGGCAAGGAAGGAGCAGAACCTGGCCAGGGAAATTAGGAGAAGGAACAAGGGGTTCTTTAGATACATTGGGGAAAAATGAAGGGTGAAGGGGCAGATTAGCAGGATCAAATCAGGGGAGAGATGGGTACAAGACCCAGGGAGCAGGCTGAGGTAATAAATGAGTACTTCACCTCAGTTTTCACCAAGGAAAATGAGGGTGCTGCATCATTCATGGGAGGAGACAGAGATACTGGGGGGGGCCCTTACAGATCGGCGGGTCTGGGGAGAGGGGGAGGCATCACTGGCAGGAGGGGGGAAGGCTAAGCAGGGAGAAGAGGTACCGGAAGTGGAAATCATAGCAGAGAGAGTGAGGGAAGCCCTCAGCTCCCTTAAGACAGAGAAAACACCAGGGCTGGATAAATTACATCCCAGAGTGCTGACGGAACTTGCCAATGTCCTGGCGAAGCCCCTGGTGGAGATTTTCACCATCTCTCTGAGGACAGGGTGGGTGCCCCAGGACTGGAAGGTGGTGCATATAGTGCCTATCCACAAGAGGGGATCAAGGGAGGTGGCAGGGAACTACAGGCCTGTCAGCCTGACATCGGTGGTGGGCAAGGTGATGGAGGGCATTGTCGAAGAGAGGCTAGGGGGGGACCTGGAAAAGTCAGGGTGCCTGGATGATAGACAGCATGGATTTGTCCCGAGGAAATCATGTCAGACAAACCTTGTGGAGTTCTATGACTGGATGACGAGTGCCTTGGACCTGGGTAGACCAGTGGATGTCCTCTTTCTAGACTTCAGCAAGGCATTTGACTCTGTTCCTCATGTGGGCCTGTTGGATAAGCTGGGAGAAATGGGGGTTGGGAACCAGATGATCAGATGGATAGGCAATTGGCTCCAGGACTGGACCCAGAGGGTCATAGTTGACGGAATAGTCTCATCCCCAAGGAGGGTCATTAGTGGGGTCCCACAGGGATCAGTCCTTGGGCCCCTCCTGTTCAACCCCTACATCTCTGACATAAGGACAGGAATCGGGAGTGAGATGAGTCTCTTTGTGGATGACTCAAAACTGGGGGCGGTGGTGGATGGGAGGAGAGGGTGGCCCTAAGGGGACCTGGAGGATCTGGAAAGATGGTCTAGAAAGTGGAAGCTGAGGTTCAATGCAGGAAATGCAAGGTACTCCACCTGGGGCCAGAAACCTGGGCCAAGTGTACACCCTGGGGGGGATGCTACAAGTCTCGATGGCTGAGAGGGACCTGGGGGTGGTGGTGGATGTCAAGATGAACAGCTCAGAGACTTGTAGGAGGACAGCAGCCAAGGCCAACAGGATGCTGGAATGCATCACTAAGGGGATCACCTCCAGAAGGAGGGAAGTGATACCCCCTCTGTATAACAGCTTGGTGAGGCCACACCTTGAGTACTGCGTGCAGTATTGGAGGCCACACTTAAAGAGGGACATTAAACTCCTGGAGAGGGTCCAGAGGAGGCAACCAAAATGATTTGGGTCTTGGGGACAGGACCTATGAGGAGGCTCGACAGAGCTAAGTATGTACATTGGAAGAGAGAGGGACGGGGGACATGATAGAGTCTTCAGGTACATGAAGAGGGTAAATAGGGGAGGAACTGTCAGGGTGCTTTGAAGGAAGGAGGAGGGGGCCACTAGAGGGCATGGGTGGAAGCTGGAGGGGGGAAGATTCAGGGGAGAAAGGAGCAGGTACTACTTCACTGAGAGGGTGGAGGAGCCATGAAATGCACTGCCTAGGGGGCTGGTGGAGGCAGAGATGGTGAAGGGGTTCAAGAGGGGCTGGGACAGGTATGGGGAAGGGTTCTGGAAGCAAAATCCAATGCAGCAAGAATATCCAGAACTGGGAAGGGAGAAGCCAGAGAAGGCGAGAGGGGCAGCAAGGTCAGCACCCAGGGTGGGGGCTGACCAATCGAGCAGACTCAAAAGACCGTCAGGCCTATTCTGCTGGTGTTTTAGTATGTTAGTATCCCCACAAAATGCAGTAATTCACACACAAAATGTCCTGTGGAGAGCACACTGAGAAACTATCAGCCCTCATCCTCTGATTAAAACACTCCTGCAGAGAAGCTCCATAGGAAGGGGGGGATTTCCTTTAGGGCCTGCTTGCCGTCCACTCCCGGCGATGCTTTTTGTGGTGTGGTGGAGGGTCCCAGAAGCAGCCTAGGACAAAAGAAGGATCTGTTGATAGGGAGAAGGGCAGGAGTAACTGGAGAAAATGACAAATGCAAAAAGTACAGGGATGGGGCAAAAAGGGATAAGACCATCAAGAAATGAAGGGTAATGAGTACCAACACCCGTAGTCTGGACAACAAGCTCCCTGAACTGGTGGCCTTGATGGAAGAGGGATGCCTGGATATCATAGCAGTCACAGAAACATGGTACACAGAGAACCATGACTGGGATGTTAACATACCAGGGTACACAACCTACAGGAGAGACAGGGATGGGAGAAGAGTGGGCAGAATAACTCTCTATGTAACGGAAGGGATAAAAGTAACTGAACAAAAAAGTAAACAGGGATGAGAGGAGGCACTGTGGGTCACCTAAGAGACTGGAAATGGCACCACAATCTGCACAAGGGTTGTATATAGACCCCTGTGTTGGGGGAGGGAATGGACAAGGATATGCTAGAATGCATCCTTAGGATGGCAGAGAAAGGGGAGATGCTGTTGATGGGGGACCTGAATATGCCAGATGTTAACTGGAGCACCTTTGCTGCAGCCACATCCAAAAGTAGGGCCATTCTCGATGCCCTTCAGGTGGCATGCCTCAGACAGCTAGTTTTGGAACCCACTCATGAGGGAACAATCTTAGACCTCATACTCTCAAATGGGGACAGTGAGAGGATCTCAGATCTAGAAAGCGGGTAGCATTCTGGAAACAAGTGACCACCAAACAGTGTGGTTCATGATAAACCCAGCTACAGAGTCAAGCAATACAAAAGTGAGGGTTCTGGACTTCAGGAGGGCTGACTTTGGCAAGATGGGAGAGTGCCTTAGAAAAGCACTAGCAAACAGGCTAGAAGGAGGGGTGGAGCAACAATAGGGAAACATCAAAACTGCCATCACAGAGGAAACAAGCCTTTGTGTGAAGTAAATAAATAAATCAAAACAAAAGAAAAAGCCACTATGGTTCTCAAAAGAGGTGGCAGTGAAGGTTAAGGAGAAAAAGATAGTATTTAGGAAGTATAAGGAAACACAGAAGGAGCAGGACAGACAACTGTACCAGTTAAGGCAGAAGGAAACAGGGAGGGTAGTCAGAATAGCAAAGGCCCAAACTGAGGAAAAGAGAGCCAACTCGGTTAAGAAGGGGGATAAAACCTTTTATAGGTATATCAGGGAGTGTAGAAAGACAAAGGGTGCAGGTTCTGCAAGAGAAGCCATACAAGGGGAGACTAAAGGAGCTTAATATGTATACCCTTGAGGAAAGGAGGGAGAGGGGGGATATGATAGAAACTTTTAAGTACCTAAGTGGAATCAACAAAGTCCAAGAGGGTAGCATCTTTCAGAAAAAGAGATGTGCAAGAACAAGGGGACACAATATGAATACAGAGGGGGGGATTGCTCAGAGGCAGTGTGAGGAAGTATTTTTTCACAGAGAGGGTGGTGGATGCATGGAACAGCCTTCCTGAAGAGGTTGTGGGGTCTGAAACTGTGGGAGAATTCAAGAATGCATGGGACCGACATAAGGCAATTTTTGAGGGGGGTAGGAAGAAATAGGCTATTGGTTAAATAGGATCTGCAGTTTATCCTGTAGGTAGGGAAATGGGCAGACTAGGTGGGCCAAGCAGTCCTTATCTGCCATTAAAGTCTATGTTTCCATGTTTCTGTGGGATTAGCTTACAAGGCCTGGAGGGAGGTTGAAGACAGTGGAAGTCCTATCAGACCCACTGCCCATGCGTGGCTTTCCAGTGGGGGGGAGGGACAGTAGGCCTTGAGAAGCAACCAGCAAATAACTAAGTAAGTAAATTCAGAACCTTATAAGACATTCAGAGCCTTTTGCAGTCAATATAGATTGTAAAACCCCACAATAAAAATCACTCCCCAGCACTAACAGATCATGCCCTGTCCTAGTACAACACCTTAGCTTGTGACTCCCACACTAAAATCCCCATGCTATACAGAGTAGGCCCTTAAAACAAAATGGCCTTGAAGTACACCACAAAATTCAGTAATTGACGCAAAAAATGTCCTGTGAAGAGCACACTGAGAAACTATCAGCCCTCATCCTCCAATTAAAACACACCTCCAAAGAAGCTCTGTAGGATGGGGGATTACCTTTAGGGCCTGCTTGCTCTCCGCTCCTGGGCGATGCTTTGTGCAGTGTGCTGGGGGGTCCTGAAACAGCCTTGGAAAAAAGAGGGATGGGATTAGCTTACAAGGCCTGGTGGGAGGTTGGAGAGAATGGAACCCCTGTTAGACCCACTGTGCATGTGTGACTTTCCAGTGGGGGGAGCTGTAGGCCTTGAGGAGCAACCTGCTAATAACTAAACAGTAAGTGAATTCATAACTTTAAAACACATTCAGAGCCTTACACCATTGATATAGATTGTAAAACCCCACAGTAGAAATCCCTCCCCAGCACTAACAGATCATGCCCTACCCTAGTACTCTGATTAAAACACCCCTCCATAGGAGCTCTGTAGAAAGGGGGATTACCTTTAAGGCCTGCTTGCCATCCGCTCCTGGGTGATGTTTTGTGGGGTATGGTGGGGGTCCTGGAAGCAGCCTTTAGGGCCTGCTTGCCATCTGCTCCCAGGCGCTGCTTTGTGCAGTGTAGTGGGGGGTCCTTAAAGCAGCCTTTAGGGCCTGCTTGCTGTCTGCTCCCGGGTCGGTACTTTGTGCGGTGTGGTGAGGGTCCTGGAAGCAGACTTTAGGGCCTGCTTACTGTCTGCTCATGGGTGATGCTTTATCCTCAAATTTGCCCTGAGACTGCCCCATCTGAACCAGTCCCCACAGCCACATCACCCAACTTATCTGGAATTTACCTTCTTATGAGATGTCCTCTGCTGCAGGACTGCCTGGAAGGGTCTAGTGATTGACACATAGCCTGCAGAGGACCAGGCTGTCACCCAGGTTTAGCCAGAGTATTTTGTCCTCCATTTTCTCCTTGGGGCCTGTGTGCATGCAATGGTGTGACGCGCATGCTCCTCCTCCATGGAGATGCTCCCAGCATTGAGGCATAGGGACCCCTTCCCCTACATCAGCTCTCCCACTGCACCACCACCCAGATTCCTCCACGTGGTGTACAACCAGTGAAACTAGCATTCCTGCTCTCTTAGGACACAGAGCTGTCCTAGGGATGCTCAATCTTCCCTCCTCTGGCCGAGCAGCAAGTGACACACATCCATTCCTGAACTAGGGTCACTGATGTGGCAGATGCTGTGGCAACCGGCATCTCAGCCCACTATGCTCTTGGGCTGACCTTGCACCCAATAAATTTCAAAAATTATTCAGGGCTATGGTGCAACAGCAGGCTGTTAGCTTCTCCCCCCCCTGTGAGCACTATTTAAAGAACATACTCCAGTTTCCCTAGCATGCCCATTTTTCTTTTTTTTTTGCTTCACCATCCTCTCCTCCAGTGGCTTCATCATTCTGCTTTGGGAAATGCTCTTGTTAAGATAAGATGCCTTTGGTCTAGGGGGACCTTGTCCCTTTGGTACCTCTAAAGGTGGAACCTACCTTAACGGGTTCCCTTTACTTGGATGACCAGCAACTGTGGTACCTCAAAAAGGTGGTAGATCCTAGATTTTTCCAGGCTGAATTAACACATCGGATGCACTCCCTATTTAAAGAAATAATGAAAGGTTCCTCCCCACCTCCATCACGGGATTATTCTATGATATCAGCAATATCCAAACCTGAAAAATAAAAGTTTGATCCATCCTCTTACCGACCTATTTCCCTACTAAATGCAGACTATAAAATTTATATTTATACTTCAATATAGGCAACAAGACTAGAGATAATCCTCCCACATGTAATTCACCCATACCAGGCCGGATTCATAAAATAACAGATTACAACAGATAACATTAGAAAAATGTTATTATTAATAGAACATATCCAGAATAGGAAAATCCCAGCAGCTTTCCTCAGTTTAGATGCCGAAAGGGCATTTGATAGGGTGTCATGGCCCTTTCTCTGGGATACCCTATCAGCATACCATTTTCCAAACTCTATGTTAACATGGCTTAAACATCTCTATGCCTCCCCGAAAGCCTATGTCTGAATTAATGGTGGACTATCATCATCCTTTTCATTGAACCGAGAAACTAGACAGGGATGCCCCTTGTCCCCTCTCCTCTTTGCATTATATATAGAGCCATTAGCAACAGCTTTAAGAGAGACTAATAAAATTGAGGAAATCCCACTTCACCAGATAGAATACAGAGCCAGTCTTTTTGCGGACGATCTTCTCCTGACTCTACTAGATCCAACACAATCTATTTCAGAGGCTTGGAATATTTTAAAGGAATATGAAAAGTTGGCAGGATTTAAACTAAACATAACAAAAAACAAAGTTCTTTTGTTCAATTATACCCCTGTCCTGGTTATTAAACAGACACTATCCTCTTAAATGGAGATCGACCAAAATGAAAAATGTAGGGATTTTTATCCCTTTAAATTTAGAGGTTATGGTAACTGGTTAATTACGAACCTCTATCTAACACCATTCAGAAATACTTGGATAGATGGGGAAAGCTTTCATTGACATTCTTTCAAAGAATAGAAACAATTAGAATGAACCTCCTTCCTAGATTACTTTATTTGTTCTGGAATGTTCCATTTTTTTCCATCTAAATATTATTTTAAATCATGGGACAATTTGATATCCAGATTCATCAGGGGTGGCAATCATTCTAGGATTAGATTAAACATTTTTTAATTAGCATTGACCCAGGGAGGGGTTAATCTCACAGACTTAAAGCTATACGCAGAAACAGCATTTTCATGCATCTATTTATCGTGGTTATCTAAAGATTATCATGGTCCCTGGAAGACCCTAGAATTTCACATAAATGATCTTCATGATTTTCAAAAAATTCTGTTCTCTTCCCCTGATAGGACGGCCCCTTTAAAAGATTTTTTAAACATAACATCACAAGTTTTAAAAATATGGTAAGGGGCAGAAAGAAAAGTCCCTTACAACCTGTATATGAATATTGCAAACTGATTTCAAAAGAAGACCTCTTTTTACCAGCACACTCAGATTTAACTTTCACTTGCTGGAGACAAATGGGACTGGGACAGATATTTCAATTCTTGGGTCCGGCAGGAGTTCTTCCTTTTGAAGAATTAGTTCTTAAATATAAATTGCCACATACAGACTGATTTAGATACTTCCAGATATGAAATTGTATATTAAGGCATAGAATAATATCAACTAAAATACCACATCTGACTCCCTCCATCTTCTAAAATTATACTTGGATCACATACAAGGGAACCATTGGAGTCACCTTATAGGAACAATATATAAAATACTAGAGCTTTAACCCCAGAAACTACCAACTCTATCCTCAAAAGTTGGAATAATGATTTAAACAGAGAGATCCAGTATGACCAATGGTCCAAAGCAGCTTTAGCAGCAGTAAAAATCACTTCCTCGAACATATGGAGAGAATTCTCCTGGAAGTGTCGATATCGGTACTTTCATTCTCCAGCGATACTTGCCAATTATCTTCCAGAGAGATATGGAAAGTGCTGGAGAGATTGTGGATCAAGCTGGCAGATCTGGCACATATCATGTGGCAGTGCCCCCTGATAATGCCCTTTTGGATATCCTTACAAATAGGAATAGACACTAGAAATAACAGAGGAAATGTTCTTGATGGACATATATCAGGACCAATCTCCCTCTTGGACCAAAACTCTGCTGCCAGTGTATTTGGTAGCAGCAAAGAAAACTTTAACAAGAAGAGGGATGTCAACTAAAATTCCAACATTATAAGAATGGCAGGCAATAATGAAACACATATATCAGATGGAAGCTTTATCCGCTAAGATAGCGGATAGAGAACAGACATTTAGAACAAAATGGCAGAGATGGATTGTTTATATGATGGAGGTTGACCTAGACTTCTGTCCTTAACTGGAAAGGAGGAGGGATAAAAGGAAAGAGGGAGGGGGGATGAGGATGGAAAGAATAATAAAGGAAATCATATAAGATAGCCCTTTGTAACAATTTACAGTCCTGTAAGAAATATATCTATGTATTTAACAATGTCTGTTAACATATATTAACTATGTGATAATGTCTTAAATGTATGTATAAAATTATTTTAAAAAAACTGAAAATAAATATTTAAAAAAAAAGATGGCAGATCCTGTGTCAGGGTCAGAAAGATTGAATGGCTAAATACCACATTACATAAGCACTAAATCCACATCTAAGCATTTACTCTGTATTGTTCCACCATTCCACAAATATTAAGCTGCCCACAGTCTCTGTGAATTCTATTTTATGACATTTCAAAGGCTAATAGATAATTAAGAAAACTCTTCAAATTATAGGAAAACCCCAAAGTATATGAGAAAAACTAAAGGAACCATAAATTCTGCATACAATGTATCATGAACGTAAATTCCACATAAGAGTCATGGTACATGATTCATAATAGATTGAGATTTGTCTAACTATAGAAAAAGAGTAATCCAGTTTTTGAACATGACTGCATATTATATTGGGTATTAGGGATGAAATGAGGTAAATGCCCATCAAAACCATCCTCTGCTTCTCAGCAGTAATTTATAACTTGTTCAACAATAAGGCCTCTATCTAGAAATCTTTTAAAATATCATGGGCTCGATATTCAAAAATGTGCAAAGCAGTGTGCAAATATTTTCTCTCTGCCTTGCAATAGCCTGGGTGCCTCAAGATGCTATATTCAATGGAATAGCACACCGGTGCTATTCAACTGAATGTAGGGTTATGTCAGCGCAGCACTAAGCCTCTTTGCACTACCCCAACATGGCTCCTAAAACAGGGTGCCACAATGGATAGTGGCTGAACGCAAATTTAGATATTCAAATGGCCCCTTGCAAATGAGCCCATTTGACAAGCAAGGCTCATTTGCATGGTGACTGAGGCTTGCTTGCATGCCACCCCCAATTGCCTGGTCCCAGAGGAGCTATCCATGGTTCTAGTGGTCCCTTCCCCCTACCTGCACCCATGCTTGATATTACATATCAATAACCATGGTGTCCAGTGGATCCCCACCCCAGCCCGATGCCATGCCAGATAATAAATGTCAGTTTATCAATAAGAAATGCCTCCTGACACCACGTGATGCCTCAGAGAGAGTGAAAGCAGATTTACAGTTCTCTGTTCACCATCTCTTAATTTTGATATTTTACTAAGTTACTATTTCAAATAACTTCATATAAAGGTTTCTAGCTTCGGAAGACTAATTCCACCAACTGTGCTGAGAAAATTCTGCAAAATGGATGTAGAAATGAAGATACCTCTGCCTAAACACACTCCTCCTCCTCTGATGCAAGACAGGTATAACAGCTCTAAAATGCCTAACAGAATCAGCCAAAATCTTTGAGCACTTCTACAAACCAACCTACCCCCCCTGCTGTGATGGCATTAACTGAAGAGAAGTTCTTATCTGAAATGCTTCCATTAAAAGAAGCTATAAATACTATCTTAGCTGAAATTAAAATTTACAAATCAGATCAGAACCCACTATAAGAATTGATGACGCAGAAGTACGGATCTCTTCCATCGATGACTGGTACTTTAGAACAGAACCAGAACTCGCATCATTAAGACAAAAAATTAAAAAAAAAAATGGAACCCAAACTCAAAGACCTTTAAGGAAGGAGTCACAGGAACAATCTTTTAATTTTTGGGGTCACAGAGAAATCTGAAGGAAATGATCCCATACACTTCACTCAAGTGATACTGGAGAATGTAGCAGGCCCTTCCCCAAACGAGCAAACATATGTAAAGGAACAAGCCCACAGATCTTTGAGACCGCTCCCAACAGATCAAGAAATGCCAAGACCATTTATTATTAAACTATTAAACTATCGAGATTGGTAACATGTTCTTTTAAAAGCCAAAAATAACCATAATATGACTTGGGACAGCCGCAA
Source organism: Neoceratodus forsteri (assembly GCA_016271365.2). NCBI lineage: Eukaryota > Metazoa > Chordata > Ceratodontiformes > Ceratodontidae > Neoceratodus > Neoceratodus forsteri. Next base: position 1,076,399,329 of record CM028129.1, on the reverse strand, counting down.
AATAAGAATTGCCCAGGATCTGCCGCAAGAAGTGCGCCTTTGTAGACAAGTTGTCACTCTATTCATAAGTAAGCTGGTAGTGGCTGATATTAAATTTAAAATGCTTTATCCTGCCAAGCTTTGCATAAAACAGAATTCAACTAACTTATCTTTTGAAAACCCTGACTTGGCACATAAAGAACTTTGTACTCATTTCCCCAACCTTTTCAAAAAATGAGTTACCTGATGAACTGATCGGAATTTACCAGGCTGTTCTGTGGTTTTGTATGTTCTTGCGACTTACTTGATGAAATGTTAATGGGACAGGGTGGTGTTGCTTTGGATATCTAACTTTTACCTGGGGACTATGATGATTTTCAACTGTGCCTTGTATATTGATCCTCATATAATGAGATGAACTGCAAGGCGTGTTCTTGGTGCGCAGTTAGCGACAGAAGATCTTTGTTTGTGAGCTGGATTGTGGGAAAGACTGACTCTTTTCCTTTCTCATCCCTTCAGGTGTGAAGATAATATAATAGTATTGAGACTGTTTCAGAGGGATTCTTATCTTTTTGCCTTAGACTAACTCCCGATATTTTCTGGACACCTTCTCAGAAAGTGCGGACTGATGGTGAGCTTTTAATCTGAATGGGCGTATCTCCTGAAATGAAAAATCTCTGATGAGTTATGGTCACTTATCCACAAGTTTACCTTTGAGTTTAATGAGATGTGAATGCTTTTCATCTCTACATTTTCTGCTTTGTTTTCCAGTGTGGGGGGGCTCAGCGATGCTCCCTTCCCTTTCTCCTCTCTGTATGCAATTCTGTAGATTGGAGATGATAGAAAATAAGCTATACAAACCTTTCACCATCTCACTGGCTGATACTTGATTTGGGTCATTCACTTCTGCTTTAGGACATTAGCTTCTATTTTGGATACTTTCTGATTTGATTAAAGACATGCTTGTTTCTTTATTAGTACACCTCATTCAATAACTTATAGAGAAATGATTGAGCTGTTGGTTAAAAAAATGTAATTTTGTGTTGCATATTTTGGCTGATAATGGCTGTCTGAGGTTTTTAAATATTCAGTTGGCTGTTTATATTTCATAGATTCTAACAAATATTCTAAAGTAATCTCATGTTATATGACAACCGTAGTATAATTATGGTCATTATTTCTCAACACAAGATATGATGTTAATTTTAGTCTGCATAGACTGATAAACAGTACACTATAGGCCAGATATTCAAAAATTTGCACTGGGCAAAACCATTTGTGCAGGTTTAGTGCGGGATTAGCACAGGTCTGCTATATTAAAAAGGCCAAATAGAGCGGGCAAAAATATAATGTATGCAAGCAGCAAACTGACATGAATATAGGCGCAATGCTATATTCAGCGACTAGCGCAGTGCAAAGTGGTTTTGCTTGACTTAGTACGACACTTAGCATGGTGCACATTACCACCCAGGAAAAGCTTGTCTTAACCCTGGGCAATCAGCTTTGTGCAACACTTTGGCTTTGTGTGGTGTTTGCACGTTTTTTGCGCGGCTTTGCCCAACCCTAACAAATATATATGACACATAGACAAAGCCAAACATAGAGGAAACATGCTGCTAACTGATAGCATCACAATGATGCCATCATCTGCCACCAGTCCCAGCCATGCCAGGCAGTAAGTGGTGACCTGCCACCAGTGGACAGCATGGCAGTGTGGCCATACAGCACACACCTGCAGACCACTCTTCTGTGGACACCAATGGATGCCAGCACACACATGCAGCACTGTGGGCATGGAGGATGTTGAAGGGAGAGTGTATGAGTGGCCAAGCTGTGCCACAGACCAGGTGTGGCCACAAGGCTGGGACACATCATGCAGTGCGCATAGGCCAATATTGGGAATACCCCAACTCCAGTGTGCCTTTCTGATAAAATATGCCCCCCCCTGGCCACATGCCGCACAGCTGTACAACTGCCACAGCACACAAAGCCGGACATATATATGTCACTGTGAGCATCCCATGCCAGAAGTGCAGCATCTGTGGGTCACACAACAGCATAACAGTAATGTCCACTGTCAGTAAACACTTGTAGGTTGGGCCTCTCACTGTGTATAGTGCAGTCATCATCACTGTCCTACACACCATAGGAATTGCTGTGTCCACACACTACTGGCCCCCTTGCTACTGCAGTGTCTGCTGTGCACTGTAGCATGACCTACAGTGTGACAGTTGCATGCAGCACCACCCACCATCTGTGCCTATGCCATGTTGTCCCAGTAGAGCTGCAGGCAGCAGCACATGTGAAAGTAGAGTGTTCAAAACTGTATAATATTCCCCAAACTATTTGCACAGTGCTAACATGTTTGTGCGGGTTTAGCGCAGGGCTAAACCGTTAGCCCGGTGCAAACTACATGCAAATTAGGGCATAATGAGATGCTAATTTGGATGTTTGCCAAGAGATTACCTAAGTAGGCTCATTTGCATTTCACTTTTGAATATGGCAAAGTTTAGCACTGGGCAGACGTGTTTGCATCGGGCTAACAGTTTAGCCTTGTGCTAAACCCGAGCAAACATGTTAGCACTGTGCAAACAGCTCGGGAACATTTTACCATTTTGCACACTGTACTTTCACATACACTGCTGCCTGCAGCTGTACTGGGTCTATGCATTTTCTGGCACACACATATGCCACATAGTTTACCTCTACCTACCTTCACATCACTGTGCACTGTGTTGCTGTTGCGGTTTGCACTTCCTGGTTGCCATATTCAGAGCTGTCTTATTCCAGGGCTAAGTTTGTCTTGCACGCCCAGCTCAGTTTGCCCGGCCTCATTCCCATGCTATATTCAGAAGCTGTTTGCCCTGAGCTATTTCTTTTGAATATGGCTTGCTTTGTGCTCCGGGCTAAGTTTGCTCACCGGGCAGTGCTTATTTAGCCCCGGGGCAAAAATTTGAATATCTGGCCCTATATCTCTTTTGGTTTGCTTTGTAATTTATTTTATTACCACTTAGCCAAACAAAGATGTGGAGTTAATTAATTTAAATCTTGACACTGTTTTTCCTGTTATTTAATATCTGATTAGACTAGTAATTACTCTAAAACTGATACCTGATAGAAGTAATATTTGTTTTTTGGGCTCCTCCTGTTCTTTTGTCTTGTTTTGTTTTTCCACACAGAGGAAGTTAACTATAGCCGATAGCTAATTTATTCTGATCTTGGTTTAAATCTTGGGCACAGTTACTTATACTGGATTTGATTACCTAATAGTATTATTTATGTGCCAAGCATCTCTTTAACAACGGTAACAGTTTAACATTATTTTTTTGATATACTAGATAGATTTTTCATTTTTCTTTATTTATTAGCAATGTTTTTGACATTACAAATATTGCTAATCATTTCAGAGACTTTAATGTGCCCTTCTCAATTGACATATCTTTTTGTCCATAATATTGCCTTTACTTATCTACTTCATAATAAATAATCAGTTAACTGTTTCAAGATGAGTAGCTGTGGCATGCATGCCTGAGTTTCAGTAGATAGTTAAGCATAGGATATAAGGTAATTTGTACCCAGGGCATATTTTTTGTTGCTGCCTTTTTTTTTGCTTTTTTTTCCCCCTTAGTTAGTTATCATGTTAGTTGCGATGTTTGATGGGTTATTAATAAGGGGGGCAGCAGAGAATTTGATGGTATTTCATATGAAACCTCATTATCCGATAACCATAGTAGTCTATTTTGCTACATTAATACTGTTGTTTAAATATGTCTTTAAACTTTAATTTTATTACATGGAATATTAAAGGAGCTAGAAATAAAACAAAGCGATGGCAAATTCTACAACATATTAGACATCTTCAAGGTTACTTTATTTACTTCCAAGAAACTCACTTGCTATACATCAAATTCAATTTTCTTACTAAAATGGGGTTTTCACAAGTCTTTGAGGCAGGTAAATTTTCACTAACAAGAAAGGGGTAGCTATCATACTGGACCAAAATGTGCCCTATACTAGCAAATTCACCATTCAAGACCCAGAGACTAGAGTCACCTTAGCTGAGGGTGAAATTATTAATTCTAAAATCCTCTTGGGAAGCATTTATGGTCCTAATTACTCATCAGCCTCCTTTTGAGCTGACCTAACCAAAGCTCTGTTACCATATACAGATTACGATTTCATTTTAGTGGGGATTGGAATATTATTGCTAATAATTCCTAACAACTTCTCCCTCTTTTAATAAAACAACAATAGACATTAAAGCACTGACATAATTCATTGAATTATTTAATCTACGTGACCCTTGGAGAACTCTCAACCATAATCTGAGATTATATTCCTTTTATTCACCTCCACATATGGTATACTCTAGACTAGATTTTTTTTGATTAGCAAACCTTTAATGCCCTTGGTAATTGACTCTATTATAACCCCAAGAGTACTTTCAGACCATTCCCCAGTTAAACTTGCCTTATATCTAATACCTAATTCAGATACTCCTATAAAATTATGGAGATTAAATAATCAACTCTTAAAAGATAGCTTTATAATTGATTATATTAAAAAAGAGAAATAATCTTTCTGGTTAAATAATTCTGGCTTATTTGATAAATTAGATTATATTTGGGCTGCATATAAATGCTTTGTTAGGGGCATTTATATTAGATTAACCTCAAAATGCAAACAACAATATCTGGCTAAACTTAATGAGACTTTAAGTGCCATTGAAAAGCTAGAAGCCATAGGATCCTCCTCACTAACAGATCAAGATTTAATTAAACTCAAAAACTTTAGAAACACATATGCTGAACTGCCAAGAGAAAAAGCAGAATATACCTTACTAAAAACTAAAGCCTTATATCTTGATCAAGGTGAAAAACCATCTAAACTTTTAGCTCGTAGACTTAAAAAACACAAATTTAATAGATATATTACCTCAGATCTATCTGACAGAGACAACTCAGTTATGACTCAGCCTTCAGAAATTATAGATGAATTTTATTCCTTTTTTACTAACCTATATGACCCTAGGTCAGATACTTATTCCACACTCGATTACAAGGATTATTTAAATCAGTTTAAATGCCCCATCCTATCTGACTCAGAAGCCCTTCACTTAACTTCTCCTATCTCTAGGCTTGAGGTCTTAGATGTATTAAATTCTTTACAGTTAGATAAGACCCCTGGACCCGATGGTCTCTCACCAAATTTTTATAAAGTGTTTAAAGATATCTTAGTCCCTTTGCTTCCTTAATTTTTCAATTACATTCTAGATAAATGAATTTCTGACATTTCTCTCTTGGAAGCAGTTATTATAGTAATCCCCAAACCCAGGATAATGTATCAAATCACAGACCCATTTTCTTAATAAATGGAGACATGAAAATTCTTACCAAAATTCTAGTGAATAGAATTAAACAAATCTAGCCTCCCTAGATATTGCCCGAACAGGCAGGTTTCATGTAGGGTAAATCAGCATAGATCATATCAGAAAGTTGTCTCACATTTTCTCGGAGTCCAGGGATATTAGAGATCCCACTGTCTTCATCTCCCTGGATGCCGAGAAGGCTTTTGACAGAGTTAATATCCCCTTTCTTTTTGGAACACTACTAAAATTCGGCTTCTCCTCTAAATTTATAACTTGGTTAAAAACCTTTTATTCTTGCCCCTAAGCTAAACATTTTATTAATGGGATCCTTTCATCACCTGTTAATCTCCATTTTGGCACTAGACAGGGATGTCCCCTTTCCCTAATCCTTTTTAATTTTTACTTAGAAATAACCCCAATATCAAAGGTATAAAAGTGGGCTCTCATTTCCTAACCCTTTCTACTTTTGATGATGATATTCTATTACATGTATCCCAATCTAATACTACTATCCCTGCTATTCTCTCTGTGATATTACAGTTCAGTATTTTCTCTAATTATAAAATTAACCTTGCTAAAACAATGGTAATGTCTTTAAAAAAAAGAACCAGTAAGGAAGAGTTAACATAATATGGTTTCTCATGGTATCCTGAATATTTAAAATATTTAGGAATTCTTTTATGTAATGATTGGGAAAAGATGGTAAAACTAAACTTTAATAACCTATGAATGATCATGAAACAGGATTTATCAAGATGGTCAAAACTACCCCTATCACTGATAGGCTGCATCAGCACTGTTAAAATGATAATTTTTCCAAAACATTTTTACCCCTTAAATTCACTCAGTATTTCATTATCTAAATCCTGGTTCAAAAAACTCCAGTCAATAATAACAAAATTTATATGGCTAAACAAACCACCTAGAAATGCATATGATAACCTCACCCTAGATAAAAACCACTGCGGTTTAAAAATTCCAGACTTTCATCTTTATTATTTAATTATCCAACTAAATAAACTTCTTAAGTGGCTACTTCTAACTAATCAAGTAGACAAATCCAGTCCTATTTTGGTTCAAATTGAAAGAGAAATGTTAAACAACAATATCGTCTTTTTCAATTCTGTCTTCTACATTACATCCCAGAAACTCCCCAGGTACCTTAAACACACAACAATTGGGATTTCCATTAACTGTCTTAATCACTTAAGTAAACTATTCCTTGATGAAAGATATAAATCAGTCCATTTTGAAAATCTGTAATTTCCTCCTTGGTAAAAAAAACTTTTGCTATCAAGTTGGTTTCTACACCTATACCAATGTATAGTTAAATACCTTTTAAAAGATGGAACCTTACTATCTTTTGAAGAATTATCTTCAAAATTTAAACTAGGTAAAGGCTAGTATCAAAAGTTATTTGCTATTAAATTTATTCTTACCTCTCACTTTGGTACACAAACTTTTCAGGTAGATAAAAACTGATTAATCAATTATATTATTCACTTTATTTATTTATTTATTTAAGAGATTCACCAGGAAGGCATGCTGAGCAGAGTACTGCTCGATTCCAGATGCGTCCTGGGGGTAGGGGGGTTACAGCAGAACAAGAACATACATTGGCAGAGTACAGCGGTAGGTGAGATAGTTCAGTACAGTTACAGGTACAGTTATAGATACTTAATCACTAAAATGTGCTACCAGACATGTGTAGGGAGCAGAAATACAAGTTAGTAACAGAATAAGTTGCTGCGCAACTGGGAGGATTATGGAGATGAGGGGGAGGACTAAGGGGGGAGGTTACAGTTGCAGTCGGTAGCGAAGTGCAGTCTGAGAAGAGCATTCAGTTGAGGAGTGCTTGAGGAATGTCTGATGTTGGCTGTCAGGGAGTTCCATAGTTTGGGCAACCTGAAGCTGAAAGCAGCCTGGCCTGACTGGGTGGATCTGTGGGGGATATGTAGGAGCCTAGCATCGATATTTTGAAGAGCATAAGTAGGAGGAGAGAGGGTGGCTAAGGAGGAAGAAAGGTAGGAGGGGAGGGTATGTGACCAGAACTTGCCAGAGATTTTAGGGCAGTGGAGCAGTCTTCTGTTATGAAGAGACGGGAGTCCAGGGATTGGTAGAGGACACAGTGGTGGGTATTGGGAGGAGGTTTAACGAGAAGGCAAAAGAGTTAAAAAGGGATCCAGCCTAGCTAGGAAGTTTGGGTGCAGTGCAGTAGACGACTATAGCGTAATCAAAGACAGGAAGGATCATTTTTGCACTATTGCTTGTCTAGTGCGTAGAGGGATGCAGTTTTATTCCGTAGAGGGCTCCCAACATAGGTTGCAATTTTTGTGTAGTGCATCGATATGCACTGAAAAGTCAAGATGCTGGTCTAGCCAGACCCCAAGATAACGATAGGAGGTGCAGGCCTCTAGTGGGGAGCTATTCAAAGTGTAGAACATAGGAGGTGCAGGGAGTCGTGCTAATTTGGACTGGGAGCCGAAGGTGAGGGAGACTGTTTTTTTAGGGTTTAGGTGCAGCTGGTTTAAGGTGAACCAACGTTGAATGGAATCAAAATCCTTCTGTAGGCAGGCTGTCACTGCACTAGAGGATGCGCCAGAGGCGAACAGCACCGTGTCATCAGCATACATGTGGATAGATGTTTGTAGGCAGGCAGCAGGCAGGTCATTAAGAAAGATAGAGAACAGCAGCGGGCCGAGTACAGACCCTTGGGGGACACCACTGGTGACAGGAAGTGAGGTGGATCTGGCCGAGCCAATGCGGACTGATTGGGACCTGTCAGCCAGGTAGGAGTAGAACCAGTCGACTGCATTTTTTGACAGTCCTGCTTGGGTAAGTTTAGCCAGCAGCAAGGGATGGGAGACTGTGTCGAAAGCCTTCGCTAGGTCAATGAAAATGGCAGCTGTTAATTCTCCTTTATCCATTCCCGTGAGGATTGCATTAGTAAGACGAAGAAGGGAGGTGGTGGTGGAGTGATTTCTCCTGAAACCGGCCTGGAAGGGGGTAAAAAAGGATATAGAATCGAGATAATGATAGAGCTGAGAGAGAACGAGTCGCTCTTGAATCTTTGCTAGGGCAGGGAGCAGGGATATGGGACGATAGTTGGATGGAGAGGAGAGGTCCCCCTCCTTTAGGTAGTGGAACAACAGTGGCTTGTTTCCATGAGTTGGGGACTGCCCTGAGTTTGAAGGACAAGTTAAAGAGCAGTGCTAGTGGGTATGCTATGGCAGGTGCAGAGAGCAGAAGCATCTTGGAATCGAGGCCCGATGGGCATTTTCCCTTTGTTGGGTCAAGCGCTTGCAGTATTTTTTAGTACCTGGCTAGATGAGACTGGGCGGAGGCAGAAGGTGGCTGGGGTAGGTACAGAAGGGGGGAGGGACAGGATAGGGATGAGAGGAGCGGATGGAAGAAAACAGGGAGGAAAAGTAGGAGTTAAACTCAGAGGCAACCAGGCTAGGATCAGTAATGGAATTACCGCAATGTTTAGAGGGAGTAGGGGTTGGGCAGGTGGAGAGAGGAGGATTTAATAGACTTCCAGAAATGAGTGGGGTGGGAGAAGTTGTTGTTGAAAGCAGTTTTAAAGTAATTAGATTTAGCCAGTCGTATGTGTCTTGTACAGGCATTTTTAGTGACCGTAGTGTAGCTGGGCTGTTTTATCACCTGTGGCCTTAAAAGATTTCAGGCATGGTCTCTGATACGAAGGAGTTCCATAAGGGTGAGAGGTTACCCATGGTAGTGGGAGCCTCTTACCTGGGATCTTCTTAGGGTGCGGCTCTGGTCCCAGATGGCGAGGAAATTTGCAGAGAAAAGTTCAGGGCATCATCTGTAGAGGTGGCCTAGGGATGAAAGACCAATCAATACTAGAGAGGTCACTTAGGAGAGCAGTCAGGTTAAGAGGCCTATAGCTTCTGTTTTGAAGCACACGGGGTGGGGAGGGCCATAGGGCGGAAGATTTTTCTCACGATAAAAATCATATGGTGATCACTGAGGGAGTCGGGTAGAAGGCAAGCTTTACAGATCCGATGGGGGTGGGTAGTTAAAGCCCAATCCAGTAGTGTGTGCTTGTTTGATTTAAGGTTTAGACGAGTGGGTTCCGCTATTTGCTGGGACAGGTTTAGGGCATTTATTTGTTGATGCGATTTGGAGGCTGCACTGCCTAGCCAGTTCAGGTTGAAATCCCAAGGATATGAAGTTCCCCGCCCTCCGTGTGTGACCTCAGGTTGCCAAGATGGTCAATAATGCAACTCAGAGGAGTACCAGGTGGACAGTAAGACCCAGCAATATAAATTGGAATGGAGTGAGGTAGAGGGATTTTGATTAGAAGGGAGTCCACAGAAGGAAAAGGGGCAGGCAGGGGGATTCTAGAGAACTGGAGATTGGAGGATATGTACATGGCTATGCCGCCACCCTTCTTTCTGCCCTGTCTGTCCTGGCGTATTAGGGAAAAAACAGGGATGGAGAATTCCGCATCCTTGTTGTAAGGCTTTAGCCATGATTCAGTGATAATGACTATATCAGGGCGAAGTGCAAGGACAGTAGTTTGCAGGGTTGCTATTTTGTTTAGGATACTGCATATATTTAGGTGGACAATTTTGAGTCCCTTAGGAAGTACGTAGCTGATACTGGGGGTTGAGAGGCTAAGGATGCAGGTGGACCTGGGTTAAGTTCATATCCTGCTATAATAAGAAGAAGGGGCCAGAATGTGCCTTTGATAGCCGTATGAACTTCAGGAGATGCACATGCGGTGGAGAGGGTGGGTGAATGGAAGTCCGTCCTAGGGCCGGGTAGAGGATAGAAAGAGCAGGTTTCGCAGCATGTGGGCAGGGAGGCAGGATAGAGGCCCCAGTGGCCAGTTGCGCCAGTGGGGCTGATGTTGGACTTCTTGTGCCAAGGAGGAGGAGGAGTGGAGGGGTGGCTTGGTCATTGTAGAGAGAAATGGAGATGGCTCAAGTGGCTTGGGGTAAGAAGAAGGAGGGAGGAGGAAACAGTTAGGCAAAGCATAAAGACTGAAAATGTAAAGCACTGCATTATCCCTAACTTGTATTTTTCTACTGTGTACACAAACGATGAGAATTTATATGACCACAGAGTGTGAGATTTAGGAGTTAGCTCAAGGGAGGCCACTGGTGGTAGGAAGGTATAAGGAGCTAATGGGAAAGTGGGCTGATTGGTTTACAACCACGTGAGGTCTTGCTATATAATTAAGAGCCGACCAAGGGTGGTGGTTGGGGTGTGGGGGAGCCTGCGTGTAGCGCAGGCGGGGCTAGAGCTGCACAGTTCTCAGGGTGAAATAAACCTGAAATGGCAGGGAGAAGTAAAAACTGCTGCAGTTCTAGAGGTGCACCGGAGTAAAAGTTCTGGCTCCTATAATTTCAGAGCCGTGGAGAAAAAAGGCGCCAAATTCAAACTTCCATTCCGAGGTAGCTGTTAGACTGGGAAACTACCTGTGTGTGCAGGGGATCGCTCCGTCCGCAGGGGGTTTCAGGAGGCTGTGGGGAGGGCTTCAAACTCCAGCCCTCGTGACCGCACTGCAGGAGGAGGACAAGAAGCAGCAATTAGTACTCGAGGTAGGTGAGGGGGGAGGAGGAGCTTACAACTCTATTGTGCATATGAATTACTTTACAGAAATGGAGGAGAAATGAAATAAAATAAAAATAAAATAAAAATTCAGGCTGTAATTGCACTACAATTAAACAGGTTACTAAAAACAGTCCAGTCTGAGAATTCATTACACAAGTCTGCAATCAGTAAAAACGATCCATAAACAGGGTGCTGCACAGTTCTCAGGGTGAAATAAACCTGAAATGGCAGGGAGAAGTAAAAACTGCTGCAGTTCTAGAGGTGCACCGGAGTAAAAGTTCTGGCTCCTATAATTTCAGAGCCGTGGAGAAAAATCAAACAAACCTTATGCTATTTCTAAATTGTACCAATATTTCTTAACCAATAAATCTGAGTTAACACTGACTATTTCTAAATACTGGTCTTATCAACGTATTTACTCAGATTTAAACTGGAAATATGTTTGAAGGGATCTACATTATATATTTTAAATGATAAGTCAAAGTTAATTTAAATAAATATATTACATAATGCTTATTATTTCCCATTAAAATTATTTAAATTTGGTCTTTTGCCAAATAAAGCTTGCTTTAGAAGTGGCTTAGATAAAGGTTCCTTTTCCCATATATTCTAGGATTGCCCCTTGTTTATACCCTTTTGGACCTCCCTTAATGGTAAAATAGGCATTAAACTGGGTCTGGCTTACTATTTTACACCTCAGATTTGCTTATTTGGAGATTTTTCAAATATTTCAACCTGTTGTAATAGATCTCATATTACAATGTTAGCCTTAATGGCTAAGAAAATAATTTTAGTCCATTGGAACGACCATCAAGTACCCTCATTATTGGAATGGAGAAACAAAGTGCTTTTCCATTTAAGTTCTGAATGTTTGTTAGCCAGTCTAAGATATGTCCTGGAAGGTTTCCAAGCTAAATGGTGCACTTTTATGGATTTGATTCTTAACCTTTCTCAGTTCTAGCTCTTTCTAGATTGGTTGTCGATAATATATTTGAGATATATTTTTTTATATATCCTTTGGACTTTGTAAGACTCTATTTGTTTTTGGTTTTTTGCTGAGGTCTTGATATTGAATATATAATGCAAATTTTGTTGGTAAAGTGGGGATTGGAAGGGGGAGGGATGGGAATGTTGTTGTATAACTTCTTTGTTTTATCACCATTGCATTTCTCCTTCATGTTATGCTCCTATTTAATCCATTGTTAGTTTTGTATCTGAAAGCTAATAAAGAGTTAAAAATAAAAAAAAAGAAACACCTCCTGAGGAAGGGGTATCACACCCCAAAGCATTAAGGCAGAGCATACACATGTGTGGGGATTGCAATTCACCACTTTTGGCCCTTTTTGTGTGTGCAATACTGAGATTACTGTTTGTAAGTTTGTGTGTTTTAAAAACTTCTCAGTAAAATGAATTTTGAACTGAATCTACTGCTGTTTGGAGTGCTGGTTTCTTATTGATATACTTCATTTATTATTTTCAAGCACCCACTCTTGTCCTGAGTGCTGTCTTCTTTTGGTGCACTAATAAATATCAGTTTCCCTTATGTCCAGTGGCTCCCGCCAAACCATGTCATGCCTGATATGAAATATCAATTTCCCTAATGTGCAGTGGTTCCTCTCCCCACTTTATGCCGTGCTCAATGTTAAATAACAATTTCCCTGGTATCCAGTGGTCCCTCCCCTCACCTGATGATATGCCCAATATTAAATATCAAGTTTCCTGGTGTCTGGTGGTCCCTCCCCCGCACAATACTTTGCCTGACATTAAATAGCAATTTCCCTGGTGTTTGGGTGATGCAAGGGAACCATGAAAAATGGACAACATTCACTGAACCTTACTTCTTATGGACAGGGACCCTGGTTTTACATTTTTAACGGTAACACCGGTAACAATCACGGAATCCTGCTTGGTATGCGGATTTTGAATTATTGTACCGGTGCCTCACGGAAATCGCATGTCACTGCACAGAATCTCTAAGATTTCAGCATCTTTTTAAATTTTTTTTATTTTCTCTTTCTATGTCCCCTTCTCACAGCACCAGTCTCAACTTTTGAGAGATCCCTAGCCTGGGTAACCCCTAGCTTCACTCCAGGTAATGCTCAGAAGCTCCTGTGGGCCTCCCCCTATCCTGCCTGGATTGTACCCCCCCAGGTGGGAAGGGAGGGAACCCCAGGTCACCCCTCCATACACCGTTAGTGTGTGTCGGGCAGCTCAGTGGGTCCCTCATGGAGCCTGGTTATGAAGTCTGGGGCACCTGGGTCCCTTCTGCCAGTGACTGATGTACGGTGATTGTTCCTGGTTTTCTGGTCTCTGTCCCTGAAGGCATCTGCACTAGAGGAGTTCCAAGGAGGTAGGTCACATTTAGATATGCCACTGCTCCAGATCCTGGCTAGGTTCCTCCCCTCCTGATCACTCTGCAGCACCATTGCACCACCACCCATGGTCATACAGGTGGTGGTAAAGCAGCAGGACCTGCAGCCCACCCTTCCCGGATGAGGAGAGCAGTCCCTGGGGTGCTCGATCCTACTCCCCTGGCCAAACCTCCAGCAACCAGAGTTCACTTCTGACCCTGGGTCACTGGCATTGCAAGCAATAGTGCTACTGCAGCACCAGTGGGCCGACCCAGATTTCAGCATCTTAAAATAAATGCTGATGTGCTTTACATTCTTCTGCTTTGCTGCATATAGAGTCAGTAACGAAATCACCTGCACTGCTTTGTTGTAATCAGCCATTCAGTTTAATCGCCATGCCTGGTGGTTAGAGTAACAAACAGTGATTGAACTGGGTACATCCAGCAGACTTGGGTTTGATTCCCACAACCTCCACTTGCATACTGTGTGACTCCAAGAAAGTCACTTAACCTCCCCAGTGCTTCTAGGTCACTCCTGAAAACAGACAGTTCTGCCTAGTGGGCCTTACTTGCTTTACAAAGAATATAAAAAAATACCAATATATGTTTACTACATCATAGAATAGTAGTCAGGGTACCATGTAATTTGCTTGCTTTTTCCTTGGGCTACAATAATTTTGTATAGGTAAAGGTAAATGTTCAGATACATTTTATGTGTTTTATAAGCTTGTTTTTAGATTTTAGTCAGGTTTTCACTGTATTCTTTGCATATGAGCATCTAGGTTGTAGACTGCTAAACACAGGATCACTGTTACCAACTAGCTTATTCAACAAAAAGTTTTCTGATGACTGCTTCAACAAAAAGCAAAATTTAAGTATTTAAGTGTACATATGTTTGGCCAGTGGATTTTTAAAGCACAGTCAATGACATATAGAAAGTAAGATCCCAGGGGCTGTATGGTGTTGGTGGGCACAGTAGTGCTCAATTCACATCTGAACAAAGACATGAAAACTGGGAGACACCCTTTTCATGGACACCAAATAAAAAAAAAGCATCCACATGTCTGGGAGATGCATGAATCCATTTGAAGGTCCTCCACTAATCACTTGTGGATTTTTTAGGTGAAGACACTTTATTTCAAAGGATCAAATTCAAGCAGTTTTTTTTTCTCCTCCTCCTCCTACTCCCTGGCCATCCACTCCTTCAGGCCTGCCAAGACCCCCCTACCACTGCTGCTGAGTCCCAACCACCATCCACTGCCCCTTACTGCTGTGCTACCAGGTAACCCAAAGTAACCCTTCATTGACTGGGCCCCCATCCCTGTGGGAGGTTACCAGGGGAGGAGAATTACCCCAAAGAGCTTCCTGTGTATCCTGAGCATGGCAGAGGTCAGAACAGACACATGTCTGGGGCTTCCAGCTTGTGGAGGGACCAACAGCTGTTCTTCAGTTGGCCAGTGGGTGTTTTCCCATTTTCTTGACAGGCCACATGATGTCAAGGCACAAGCCGACATCCGTCACGCTCCCTCCTACAGTGAGGGCTGACATGTTGTTGTGCCTCTGGCCTCCACCAGGGGCCAGAAAATGCTGAGTCGTGAACCCTCCCTCCCTCCCAGGAGAAGGTGCGTGGTCGTTGGACAATCAAGCCTTCACCCACCAGCTGGCCCTCCAACACCCAAGTCTGTTCCCTAACCCTGGTCAGCGGTATCACAGACAGAAATCCAATTCAGGCAGTTAAATTATAGATAGAAAAAACAAAGGTAGTCCACCTTAGTGGTGATGGTTCAGATTAATTCACATCTGAGTTCTAACAAGCAAAGAGACCAAGTCATTTGTAACTTGTGCATGTGGGTGTTGAAGAAAGGGGATCATAATGCTGTCGCTACTGCCATCACCCCTGAGTGATGTGGACTGCATTGTTGCTACTGCCATCACACCGAAGGGGTGGGGGCTGTAGTGATTCTGCCATCACCACTGGTGGATGGGGAATGTAGTACTGCTGCCTTCACACCTAAGGGATGGGGGCCCCAGTTCTACTGCTTCTGTCACACCTGAGGGAGGGAGGTCATAGTGATGTTGCTGCTGCCATCACACCAGAGGGATGGGGGCCATAGTGCTGTTGGTGCTGCCATCGCACCTGAGGGATGGGGCCGTAGTGCTGCTTCCATCACACCTTAGGAATGGGGGCTGTAGTGCTGCTGCTGCCATCATATCTTGTACCTAAAATAACTTTAAATTGGTACAAAGATGGAAAGATGTGCAACAGTGGATGTCAAAATTGCTAAAATGCATGTTAGCAGAGTTAAAAATTGTTAAATAAAGTAAAGAGAACCAAATACCAGTAAAACCGGATTTTGGCTTAGCAGACACCGGTGACAATACCGTTTTTTACAATGTGCAAAATGGAATATGCCCTTTCTCAATCCTGGTAAACCAGTGTCCCTGCTTATGGAACATCTTACACAGAGATATATCCCAGTGGCTTTCATCAGTCTTGATGTCAGAAGGCATTCAACAATGTGTCCTGGGACTTTTTATGGTGCATCCTGTTGACCTTTGGGTTCCCTTCTGATTTTCTTATGTGGTTTCAGAATCTCTATACATCCCCTGCTGTCTATGTTCAAGTGAATGGCTCATTGTCCTCCCCCATCTCACTTCGATAAGGTACATGACAAGGGTGTCCACTATTACCCCTACTGTTTGCAATCTACATAGAACTGCTGGTGACCATGATATACCAGGAAGTAAACACTGAAGGAGTCCCACGGGGGGTAACATCTACAAAATACCACTCTACACAGGTGATGTGTTTTTAATGACCTTAGACCCTGACAATTCAATTCCCGCAGCCTGGACACTCATTCAGCAGTTTGGATTGCTCTCTGGATTCCTTCTAAATGCACACATTGTCTATCACATAAAATAAAAGCTCTCCTCTATCTCTATCTCTCTCTCTCTCTCTTCCGTATTCTATTTCCTATGTCTTCTCTCAACACATCAGACTGATTAATTTTTTTGCCCACTGGCATTGATCATACTTTTCATAGATGGCATCAATAGGGTCTATCTAACATATTAAAGTTTCTTGATAAGAAAGGAGTTCGCCCATTTGAACACCTAAGTTCAAACCCAATATGGACTATCTGAGAGAGAAAATGTTTGATACCTGCAAATTCCAACCTTTCTTTCACATACAGGTAATTAGAAAGATCATCTGCTGGTCCCAACCCCTCTCTTGCTCATTATGATTATTGGTACTCTCAAGGGTGAGGTATTGCACCATTTGATAGGGGACCAATACTAGGGGTTACAGAAACACATTACTGTTAGAAGATATACAAAACATGACAGCTAAAGGGGAGGTTCTGATAATGTGAGACTTCAACATGCCAGATACAGATTGGTCAATATTAGCAGGAACATCTGCCAGAACTAGACATATAGTGGATTCCCTGCAGGAGGAGAGCCTCAAACAACTGGTACAGCAACCCACAAGAAACAGGGCTATCCTAGATCTAGTACTGACTAATGGGGAAAGGATCACATATCTCCAGGTAGAAGGTCACCTGGGAGCCAGTGACCATCACATGGTATGATTCAATTTGGCCACTAGAACTAAATCATCCCATTCCAAGGCAAAAATATGGGACTTCAGAGGAGCTGAATTTGATAAAAAGGCCAACTGAGTTAAGCTAGCCCTGGCAAGAAGAAATACAGGTGTGGGAGTACAGGCAAAGTGGGAAAGCATTAAGGATGCAATACTTGAATAAACATCTCACTGTGTTAGAGAGAAAAGCAAGAGCAAAAGAAGAAGGTAACCACTAGGGTTCTCAAAAACAGTAGCAGAAAAGGTCAGCACCAAAAGGCTGGCTTTCAGGAAATACAAGAGAATGCAGCAGGATGAAGATAAGGAGGTATACCAAACCTCCCAAAAGGAAGCAGGTAAGGCAGTAAGGCAGGCAAAGGCCCAAACAGAGGAAACATTAGCATGAACAGTAAAAGAAGGTAACAAGACTTTCCATTGATACATTAGTGAAAGGAGAAAGTCCAGAGGGGGTATTGCTAAGATTAAAGGGGATAAGGGGGAGTGTCAGGAGGACCAAGGAAAAGCATCTATCCTAAATAGATACTTCTGCTCAGTATTTACTGAGGAGAAGGTAGGATAGGGCCCACAGCTCAGCACCATGGACACAGGGGGGAGGGAGGTGTGCACTAGTCCCATGACAAAAGAAAGGGTCCTACAAGAGCTCGCTAAGCTCAGGGTGGACAAGGCAATGGGACCTGATGCCATACATCCCAGGTTACTAAAGAAGCTAAGGGTAGAACTAACAGAGCCATTATCAGAACTGTTTAGTGAGTCTCTGAGCAAAGAAAAGGTCCCAGAAGACTGAAGAAGGGCTCATGTGATCCCGCTCCACAAGACTGGTAGCAGGGAGGAGGCAGGGAACTACAGACCAGTCAGTCTTACCTCAGTAGTGGGCAAGATTATGGAGGTACTCCTTAAGGAAAGGACAGTGCAACACCTGGAAACCATAGGCACACAGGATCCAAGACAACATGGGTTTACAACAGGAAGGTACTGTCAAACTAATCTCATAGATTTCTTTGACTGGGTAACCAGAGTGTTGGACCAAGGGGGAGCAGTTGATGTCACCTATCTTGACTTCAGCAAAGCTTTCGAAACTGTTCCACATAGAAGATTGATTACTATGCTGGGTAGGCTCGAGGTGGGTCAGAAGTTGGTCAACTAGGTGGCAAACTGGTTGGCGGGCAGAAAACAGAGAGTGCTGGTAAATGGTATGCAGTCAGAAGAGATGCAAGTCAAAAGTGGAGTACCTCAGGGATCAGTTCTGGGGCCAGTCCTCTTCAATATCTTCACTGGTGATATTGCAGATGGACTAGAGGGTAAGGTTTGTCTGTTTGCAGATGACACCAAGATCTGCTACATAGTGGATGATCCAGATGGGGTGGGCATAATGAGAAGATATCTGGATAAACTGGCAAAATAGTCAGAAGAGTGGCAAATGGGGTTTAATGCAAAGAAGTGCAAGATCATGCACATAGGGAAGAGAAACCCTGAAGCCACCTATAGGTTGGGAGGGGAGTTGCTGGCAATCACAAGGGAAGAAAGAGACTTGGGCATCGTCATCACAGATGACCTGAAATCATCCAAGCAGACAACTAAAGCAGTAGGTAGGGATAGAGGGATGTTTGGGTTTATTAGTAGCGGTTTCCTAAGTTGTAAAAGGGAGTTAATAATCCCTCTTTACAAGACACTGGTTAGGCCCCATCTGGAGTACTGCGTGCAGTACTGGAGGCTGCATCTGCACAAGGACATTAACAAAATGGAGGCAGTCCAGAGAAGGGCCACCAACATGGTGCAGGGACTGCATCAGAAAACATTTGAGGACAGATTAACAGAGCTCTGTATATATACCGTAGAGCAAAGGAGGGAGAAAGGTGATATGATCGAAACATTCAAACATCTTAAGGGCATTAACAAGGTGAAAGAGTCTAACATGTTTCAATATAAGAAAAATAGCAGGACAAGAGGGCACAGCATGAGATTAGAGGGAGGCCAATTAAGGGGTAATGTGAGGAAGTTCTTTTTCACAGAAAGGTGTTGGGTGCATGGAACGGCCTACCTCAGGAAGTGGTGGATATAAATACAGTGCTAGGATTCAAACAGGCATGGGATAGGCATAAGGGAGAAATAAAGATGAGTATGAATAGATAGGCCATTGACAGAGTACAGGCCTATAGCACATTCATAAGGTAGAAAAAATGGGCAGATTGGATGGGCCTTGTGGTCCTTATCTGCCATCAGCTTCTATGCTTCTATGTTCCTGTGTAACAACTTGGGGACTCTTACCTCTCAATTTGAAAAGCATGGAACCAGGAACTTTCTACCTCTATCTCTGACACTATGTGAATTAAGTACACTCATCCATCTCCTAAAGTTTCTTCTGCTCTTTATTTGAGACAATTCATGTGGAAATGCAGGACCCACTTTTTCTACACCCCATCAGCCTTAACCAAGGTTCTTTCTGCCCAATTTGGGCATTGTTGGAGGCACTGCAGACACCCTTTTGCCACACACACACACACACACACACACACACACACACGTATTTTTTTGGTCTTGCCCAGTTTTGGCTCACTTTTGAGAACAGATAACGGATCACATCAGTCAATTTACTTGCACCACTGATTTGGTTAACCCTGCTATGGTAATTTTGTTGATACCTCCCCTGGTATCGCATCTGCTTACCATGCAATGCTTATTATATACTTATTGGCAAGAGGCAATAACACATCAAAGCACTACAACCACCACATTGAGCTTCTTGGCACAAGATCATGGCAGATATGTATCACATGGAGTGCTTAACAGTGCAGTCAAGAGGATTGCTGCTCCAAAATCAGAGTGACCTGTGGGAAGGGTGGCACGGTAATTGTGAAGGACTTCAACCTGCTGGGAGTGGATTGGAGTACCCCAGCTACCACAAATGGAAGGGAGCAGTACTTCTACATGCGTTCCAGGATAGCTTCCTAATGCAAATGGTCAGTGAGCCAACCAGGTTAGGGAACATCCTAGACACCATGCTGGCAAATGAGGAGTATGTGAGGGAGCTGGAGTGGAAGAACTGCTGGCAAGGAGCAACCACCACTCAGTGTGGTTCACATTGAAAATGGGTAAGGAAAGAGTAGTGACAGGTACAAAAGTGTTGGACTTCAGGATGGCTGACTTTGGGAGGATGGGGGCAGTAGTAAAGGGGTATCTGGCCAGAATCCAAACTAATATGGACACTAATCAGAAATCGGAGGTCATAAAACTGGGGATTGAGGAGGCAACCAAAACCTGCATCAGGGTCCAGAGTAAGAGGTCTATGACCAAGAAACCTAGGTGGTTAAGCAAGGGGTTCATGGAAAAAGTAAAAATGAAAAGAGCCAGCTTTAGGAGGTTCATAAAAGAGGGAGGCGGAGGACAGAGAGGATTACCTGAAGGAGTCGAAGAAGGTAACAAAGGCAGTAGGGACAGTCAAGGCATCTAAAGAACTCAGGCTGGCACAGGGCATCAAGAAAGGGGAGAAGAACTTATTCAGGTACATCAGGGAGAAAAGGAGATGCAAGGATGTGGAGACATCAGAATAGTAGATGGAATGGGGGGGGCACCATGGAGTGAGGGTGGCATGCACAGGGAGTATAGTGGGGTGCAATTGTTGTGGGGCAGCTGTTTGGATGAATATACTATGGAAACTGGGGGGTTGTCCAATTTGTTACAGGCCGAGCAGACTGGAAGAGGAGGAAAAGGGGCTCTGAAAAGAGTTGGAGAGGGTGGAGGGGTGATGTGGCAGGAGGGATCTCAGAGAGAAGTAGCTGGGAGAAGCAGAGGAGGAACAGCAGGACTAAATACCATGAGGGTGCAGGGAGGGGGGATGGGGTAAGGAGAGCAGAGGGGCAGTAAGTGGAGGGAAGGCTCAGAGTAGGCGGAATGAGGAGATGGGAACCACTACGGGGATAGCAAGTAATATGTTTTCAGTGTTGGCATTGGAGG
The DNA here is from genome assembly GCA_016271365.2 of Neoceratodus forsteri. Classification (NCBI taxonomy): domain Eukaryota; kingdom Metazoa; phylum Chordata; order Ceratodontiformes; family Ceratodontidae; genus Neoceratodus; species Neoceratodus forsteri. The sequence continues at coordinate 1,076,378,491 of CM028129.1, read as the reverse complement.
TGGTAGTGGAGGTGTCTGAGATCAGTGGGGCGAGGAGGAGAAGGGTAGTGAAGGCCCAGGAGTCAGGCTGGGAAAGAAAGAAGGGGGGGAGGGGAAGAGCAGGGTAGAAGCAGCGGGAGAAGTGAAAACAAGGAAGGAAGATGTAGGAGCCACAAATGGTGCAAATAGAGGTAATAAGGAGCAGGGCAGTGTGGACTCTGGAAATGTGGACAGGGAAAACAGGAGGAGGGGGTATGGGACAAGAAGAAGGGGGGTACTAGTGCTGGGGGATTCTATACTGAAGGGGTTGGATGGGGTGGAAGAAGAGAAAGGCACAGTCGTATCTGGGTCGAGGCTATTCCAGGGTTGACCGTGGAAAGGGCGGGGCAAGCACTCCTCAAGTGCACACAGAAGGGGAGGGGAGAAAGAAACCTCACATAGTGATGCATGTGGGTACAAATGACTTGGCAGAGGAGATGGTAGTGGTGGTGAAGGGGAGGTTCAGGGATTTGGGTAGGCAGTGTGAGGAGGTGGGGGTCAGTGGCATTCTCTGAGGTACTCCCGGTACCATGTGTGAGTACAGTGAGGAAAAAAAGGATAGAGCCGTTCAATGAGTGGCTGAGAGATTGGTGCCGTACCAGGCAGTACCGATTAGTGTCAGACTGGGGCAGGACCTGGGGCAATAGTGACCTATATGCAGGGGACAGGTTACATTTGAACAGGGAGGGGAAGGGAAGGGAGTGCTAAAATGGGGAATAGAGGGGTATATATCAACAAAGGTGGATTTAAACTGGGAGGGGTGTGATGAGGGGACCACTGATAGGAAAAGGGTCCAGAAAAGGGAGCCTAGTGAGCTCACCCCCCCAGTTATGGGTAAAGGCAGTGGTGAAGCGGCACAGGGAGGGAAAAGGGGGGGAAGAACAGGGGTAGGGAAAGGGAGGGGACAGACTGGAGGGTGGTTTCACTGAGTGCAAGAAGCCTAAGGGATAGAACAGCAGAGTTACAGGCTGTCTGGGTAGTAGAGGGGGTGGACATTGTGGCCATCATGGAAACGTGGGCCACCCAGTACCAGGACTGGGTTATAATGATCTCGGGTTTCAGGTTATTCAGAAAGGATAGGGCTAAGGGGAATTGGGAGGAGTAGTGATCTATGTAAGGGAGGGGATAACGTGTGTAAGGGAGGAAGGGAGGACTGAAGCACTGTGGATGCAGTTCAAGATGCAAAGAATAGGACACTGAGGATGGGGGTGGTGTACAGGCCACCAGCTCAGGGCCATGACCTGGATAGGGAATTAGCTGAACAAATAAGGAGGGTTTGCAGGAAGGGGAGCACAGTGATGGTGGGGGAATTCAACCTACCAGGGGTGGAGTGGGGCACCCCATCCACCATGAGTGCAAGGGAGGGGTCCTGTTAGAAGCATTTCAAGACAGTTTCCTGATGCAGCTGGTCCAGGGGCTGACTCATTTAGAAAGGACTCTGGACCTTGTACTGGATAACAGGGAAGCTGTAAGGAATCTGGAAGTGGAGGAACCACTGGCTGGAAGTGACTACTATTCACTGTGGTTCACGCTGACCATGGGGAGGAGAACAGGGGGTACAGGTAAAAGAGTGATTAAGTTTAGGGGGGCAGACTTCAAGAAGATGGGGGAAATTTTGGGCAGGCACCTAACAGTTATGCAACCACACATGGATGCAGACCAGTAATGGGACATCATAAAGGAAGGGCTGGCAGAGGCTACAGAGTCTTGCACTAGGAAGAAAAGCAAGAAGGGGAAGGCAAAGAAACTCAGTTGGCTGACACCAGAGGTTATGGAAGGGGTGAGGGCCAAGACAGCAGCATTTCAAAAGTACAGGAAATCGGGGAGGGGTGAAGACAAGGATAAGTACATGGAGAAGTCCAGGAAGATTACCAGACTGGTCAGGGTGGTCAAGGCATCCAGGGAGCTGAGACTGGTGCAGGGAATGTAAAGTGAAGAAAAAGACTTCTTCCACTACATTGGAGAAAGAAGAAGGAGCAAGGATCAGCTGGTGAGGATTAAGAAGGGCAGAGGGTGGGTGCAGAAAGGGACGGAGCAGGGAGAGGCACTGAACGAATACTTCTGCTCTGTTCTCATGCAGGAGATGGGGGGGAGATACCCCAGGTGTGGGGGGTGGGTAGGGGGGAAGGAGACGACAGACATAGGGATTACAGAGAGCAGGGTACTAGATGGGTTGAGGGCATTAAGGGTGGACAAAGCACCTGGTTCTGATAGCATTCACCCTAGGATACAAAGGGAGTTGGCAGAGGTCCTGGTGGGGACACTTTCTGACCTTTTCAATACCTCCCTGGACATGGGATCCGTACCATAGGACTGGAGAATGGCCCATGTGGTGCCCATTCACAAAAGTGGCCCAAAGGATGAACCAGGAAACTATAGGCCAGTGCGCCTCACATTGATCATGGGAAATCTCATGGAGACCATCATAAAAGAGAGGCTAGTGAGCTTTTTGGAGAAAAACGGCCTCCAGGATGGTCAGCAGCACGGGATTGTAGTGGGCAGATCCTGACATACAAACCTTGTAGAGTACTATGACTGGGTGACATGGGAACTGGACAAGGACCATTCAGTAGATGTCCTGTATTTAGACTTCAGCAAGGCCTTTGATTCAGTGCCGCATGGCAGGTTGGGGGAAACTTGAACATGTGGGGGCGGGACCAAAAATGGTGAAATGGATCACAAACTGGCTAAGAAGAAGGCAGCAAAGGGTGGTGGTGGTGTTGGGGGGGGGGCCTCTTGTCACAAGAGCAATGATGAGCGGGGTACCACAGGAACTGGTACTGGGACCAGTGCTGTTTGGGATTTTTATTGCAGATATCTCAAACATGATTCGGAGCAAGATCAGTCTGTTCACAGACAATACCAAGATGGGAGCTGTGATTGATGATGTGGAGGGGGTGGAAGGGGTTGCAGGAGGACCTGACTAAGCTACAGGAGTGGGCAGAAACATGGCAGTTGGGATTCAGTGCCAAGAAGTGCAAGGTTCTGCACTTTGGAGCCAGAAACCAGGGGAGGGATTATCACTTGAATGAGGTAAAGTTAGGGAGCACCACAGAGGAGAAGAACCTAGGAATGTTCATTAAGGGGAGCTTGAACAACTCTTCTCTGATCAGGAAGGTGGCAGCAAAAGCAAACAAAATGCTGGGGTGTATTGCAAGAGGGATTTCCTCCAGAATGAGGGAGGGTATCTTGCTCCTGTATAGGTCATTGTTCAGGCTCCACCTGGAGTACTGCTTGCACTACTGGCGTCCATTCCTGAAGAAGGACACCAGATTGTTGGAGGGGGTGCATCAAAGAGCCACAAAGATGATCCAGGGATTGGAAAGCAAGCACTATGAGGACAAGCTGAGAGAACTGAATATGTATTCACTTGAGGAGAAGAGGGATAGGGGGGATATGATTGAGACCTTTAAGTATCTAAAGGGGATAAACAAGAACAATACAGAAGGGATTTTCCAGATGAGAAAAGGTAGGGACATGAGAGGGCATGGACTGAGATTGGTGGGGGGAAGATTCAGGAGGGAGATGAGGAGACATTTTTTCACTGAAAGAGTGGTGGACAAATGGAACACATTACCAGATGAGATAGTGTCCAGTAAGATGGTGGGCAGTTTCAAGAGAGGTTGGGACAGGGTAAGGGGGATGGATACTGGAAAGGGGGACAGGAGGGGCAGCTACGAAATGAGGTGCTAGCTGCACACTCGAGCAGACTTGATAGACCATGAGGCCTGTTTCTGCTGGCAATTCCATATGTTGTTAGTAAAGATTAAGAGAGATGGGAGGGTGGGTGGAAACAGGGGCAGAGCAAACAGAAGCACTTAATGACTATTTCTGCTCAGTGTTTACTTAGGGCAAAGGAGGGGCAATACTAAGGGGGGCTGGGAGGGCAGGCTTGGGGGGAAGGGGTGACAGATAGGGAAATCACAAAGGGCAGAGTACTGGAGGGCCTGAGGGTACTGAAGGTGGACAAGGCACCAGGATGGCATTCACCCCAGGGTACTGAGGGAGCTGGCAGAAATCCTTGTGGGGCCCATGGCAGACCTGTTCAATGCCTCCCTGGACTCAGGGTGTGTATCTCAGTACTGGAGGATGGCTCACATGATACCCCTCCATAAGAGCAGCCCCAAGGATAAACCAGGAAACTACAGACTGGAAAGCCACACATTCATCATGGGAAAACTGATGGAGACTATCTTAAAGGAGAGGCTGGTGTCCTTTCTGGAGACCAATGGGCTACAGGATGATAGGCAGCATGGGTTTGTCACAGACAGATCCTGTCAGACCAACCTGGTGGATTACTGTGACTGAGAAACTAGACAGTTGGACAAGGGCCATGGAGTGGATGTTCTGTATCTGGACTTCAGTAAGCCTTTTGACTTGGTGCCACATGGGAGGCTGGGTAGTAAGCTGGCAGGTACAGTGGCAGGGGAGAAGATGGTGGGATGGGTAGTAAACTGGCTACAGGGAAGACAGCAGATGGTGGTGGTGGTGGGAGGGGGTCTGTCATCTCTGAAGGTAGTGACAAGCAGGATACCACAGGGCTCGGTGCTGGGATCGGTGTTGTTTGGGTTGTTCATATCAGACATCTCAATGGGCATCAAGAGCAAGATCAGTTTGTTTGCAGATGACGCCAACATGGGAGCAGTAGTGGATGACTTAAGAGGTTGGCAGGGGTTGTAAGAAGATATGTTAAACTTGGAGACCTGGTTGGACACCTGGCAGCTGGGGTTCAATGCAAAGAAGTGCAAGGTACTAAATCTCGGGGAAAAAAAAAACAAGAATGAGCTACCATCCTGGGGGGGTTCAACTAGCTGTGACAGAGGAGGAGAAGGATCTGGTGATGATCATTATGGGCTCCATGAAACAACTCAGCACAATGCAGAAGGCAGCTGCAAAGACAGCAAAATGCTGGGTTGTATTGCCTGGGGCATATCTTCAAGGAGCGGGGAGGTGATACTGCCATTGTATAGGTCACTGGTTAGGCCAAACCTGGAGTACTATGCACAGTACTGGCACCCATACCTGACGAGGGATCTTAAGTTACTGGAGGGGGTGCAGTGCAGGGCAACAAAGATGATCCAGGGACTAGGGGACTTACCCAATGAGAGCAGGCTGAGGGAGTTGAACATGTACTCGCTGGAGTAGAGGAGAGACAGGGGGGATATGATTGAAACCTTTAAGTACATGAAAAGAATAAACAAGACAGGCACGGAGAGACTATTCAAGTTTGGGGGGGTAGGGACACTCAAGGCCATGATCTGAGATTGGAAGGGGGAAGGTTCAGGAGGGAAATAAGAAGACACTTTGTTACAAAGAGGGTGGTGTCTGGGTGGAATGAATTGCCTTCGGAAGTTGTAACCTGTTGAATAGTGGGCTGCTTCAAAAGGGGATGGGACAGGGTAAGAGGGAGGGGCAGGGTAGGGGGAAGGAAGGGAGGAGCAGCTGCAGAATAAGGGCACTAGCTGCACACTCGAACAGACTCAATAGACCACAATGCCTTTATCTGCTGGCGAATGCATATGTTTGCATGTTCATATTGTTACATGAGGTCCCTGCACCCTAATTGATACCCCAGAGGTACACCGCAGATAGCTAGCATTTATGTATATGTTATACTAATATATAGGGCTAAGGACATCTACTGTACAAGAGTAGATATCAGGATATGTATACACACGATTGCTATATGCTTTACTTTCTAATATACGCATGTATTTCTTGCTTACAAGCTGTTAGGACACTTGTGTCCTTGTAGTGTTATGATATTTGAGTAGGCATTGCCATCTTCTGATGATTTGTATTACTACACAGCAATGTACACAAACTGTACTTTATTTGTTTCCACAAAGTGATGACTGTAACAAAATTGCATAATGTTATCTAGGACTGTGGAGCCACCTCTAATTTAGCCAATAGGGCTCATCTCTGTAACTAGAAATGTTTCTATCTTACAGTAACTATGGTAATTATCTTAGGCATATAATGTAAGACATTACGTCTTCTACCTCGGAAACCCAGAGATTTCTACACTCCTCGAGGTACAGGGAATGCTTAGCATTGGCTTCCAGTTCCTAATGGTAAGAATTGCTTAGGGGAACTGTGATTTTCCTTTTGGTAGTGATAAACAAGATTTATTACTCTTATGCAACGTGTTTGTGATTCCTTGAATTCCCATTATTGCCAAGAACCTGAAAGTGAGGGTTTAGACCTCCTGACAGTACTGTATGTAAGGTGCTGACGTTGGGTGTTCTATATGTCAATGAAGGACAAAACCTTAGTGCCATGAGCGGAGTAGCAAACTTACAACTTACTATGGACGGCTGGTGGAACGGGGCATCCGTTGCATTGACTGGAGCAGCCTAGATTGCCCCAGCAAGTGCATTTTCATGTTCTTAACTTCAGAGCCTCAACAAGAAAGAAGGAGGAGAGAAGCCTGAAGCAATAGTCTTGGACCTTGGAAAGTGTAGTATAGCGGTCAGTACACTGTAATTGTTTATCAATAGAAATATATATTAATTGTATATCTACCCAGTACTATGCAACTTAATTTAAAAAAATATGGAAAAAATGTTTTTTTAATATCTTCCAAAAATCAGTCTTCACCATTGATTCTCACTAGTCAGTCAGAGTACCAAGCTCAGAAAAAATCCCCTGAACTAGGGCGGTTGGAGCTGAGGACTCATTCAGGATAGTAACTCATGCAGAACTGTCCTGCCAAATGTGGCATGCTGCCTGGCATGGACATCCAGGATATAGTGCTTGGTAAACGTGTGCCCTGTGCTCCAAGTTGCAGCCCTTCAGTTTTCCCCAAAATAGGCACAGAGTGTATTTTTATTTATTTTATTTTATTTATTTAAACATTTGGTAACCTGAAAAGGCACGCTGAGCCTTGGCTCATTTCCAGGTGTGATCTGGGGGGGGGGAGTATAAACATTAGCAAAACAGACTACATTAAACCAAGATTATATAAACCACAGAAGGATACAGCAGTGCTGAACAAAATACTTGTCATGAGACATATGTTTCAAGATTTACAATAGTAAGTGCACACATTGAGAGCTTTTTCAGTAACTGCTTTAGAGGCAGGAGTCAGGAAAGTCTGTGGAGCAGGGTTGAATCATCTTTGAGAGAGGCAGAGGGGAGGTGGTATGAGGCGTAGTTGTTGCTTGCAGGCAAAGTAAAAGAAGGAAGAGTTCCTGGTAGTGGGGTAGAGTTTATTCCACAAACTGGGGAGCTGGTACGAGAAAGCGGCTTTGCCAGCTGAGGAGGATGGGCAAGGTAAGCTAAAGGATCTTTCATTCCTGTATCTCAACTCATAAGGGGAGTGAGAGGCTAGGGAGATACTTTCTGATAGGTAGGAGGATCGCAGTGATGAGTTCAAAAGTGGGGAGTTGGTAGCAAAGCAGCAGAAAGAGTTCAGGAGGGTATCAAGCCTGGACAGGGTGGTTACAGGGCCAGAGCTGTAGACCACATCTGCATAATCAGAAATGGGGACAATCATTTTAGATAAAATTGCACATCTGGCAGTATGTGGAAGGGAATCTCTGTGCCAGTATAGCATACCTAGTTTGGGGCATAGTTTACAGACCGTTGCCTCAATGTGTGTTGAGAAAGATAAGTGGGGATCTAACCAGATGCCCAGGTATTTGTATTTAGTGACCTGCTCTAGAGGGGAACCATCCAGTGAAGTGATGGGGGAGGGGAGGATCTGCTAAGCTACTGAGTTGTGCCAAAAACCATAGATACTGTTTTGGAAGTGTTTAATGTTAATCGGTTTTGTCTGAACCAGTGTTGAATATTGTTGAAATCATTTTGGAGGGTAGCTTGAAGATCATGTAGTGTTGGGCCTGAGGTAAAGAGGATAGTGTCATCCACATATGTGTGTATGCTGGATTTTGTGCAGGAGGAGGGAAGGTTGTTAATGAAGAGGGAAACAAGGATGGGATCTAGGATTGAGCCTTGTGGTATGCCTGCTAGGATGGAGGGGGGGATGTGACATCAGTGATTCTGACTGACTGTAGCCTCTTGGAAAGGTAGGATTTAAACCACTGCATGGTGATGGGAGCTATCTCTAGTTTCAACAGGAGGAGAGGGTGGGACACAGAGTCAATGGCCTTGTCCAGGTTGACAAACACTGTGGCAGTTAGAAGGTCTTGGTCGGAGGCTGTGTGGATGTCATTTGTGATGTGCAGGATTGAGGAGATAGTGGAATGCTTCTTTCTGAAACATGACTGGTGGGGAGAGAAGAGATTGTTAGCTATGAGATAGTCTGATGGTCTGCAGTGGGCCAGCAATTCCTGAAGCTTGGCAAGACCTGGAATGAGGGAGGGAGATCAGCCTATAATTTCCAGGCATAGAGGGGTCAGCGTGGCTCAGTTGGTAGCACATCTGCTTCTGGACCAGAAGGTTGTGGGTTCTCGTCCCTCACCGGGATTGGACTTGCACCTAAAAATCACTGGCATCCGAGTGCAGTATTGGGGGGTGCTGTATTGCTGGGGTGTGCCGTCCTTTGGATGAGACATTAAACCGAGGTCCCTTCTGCTCATCTTGGTGTTGTCCTGGTGGATGTCCAGGTGGAAGTAAAAGAACCCAGGGCACTCTTCGCAAAGAGTAGGTAACATTCCTGGTGTCCTGGCCAACATTCCCCTTCCCATAAAACTGATTCATGCAATTATCCAGGCTGTGTGTGGGTGATGATGTGTGATATGGCCACCACCACACATTCAGTCACTTCACTACCAGTCTAGCATTGCTTGTAAAGCACTTTGGGATACACTGTGTATGAAAAGCACTATATAAATACTGATTCTTCTTCTTCTTGCGGAGGAGAATTACAGATGCAGATGCAGATTTCCAGGCCTGTGGGACAGAACCTGAGGAAAACGATAGGTTGAGGAGATGGGTAAGAGGCCTGGCAATTGCAGGAGCTGAGATTTTTAGGAGCTTAGGGTGGATCCCATCTGAGATGGATTTGGTGATATTTAATGAGCGGAGGGCTGTGAGGACCTCTTGTTCAGGGATGGGTGAAAATTTGAAGTTGTTGTGATTGAGGTGGAGGGGGACAGAGGATGGGGGAGTCCGTGAGGAATGGCACATGATATGAAAAATGTGTTAAGTATTTCTGCAATGCTGATAGTGTTGGTAACAGGCTGACCATGATGCATGAAAGCAGGGGAACTGGGCTGTGCTGGAGGGTCTAGAAGTGAGTGCACAACATTACAAAATTTGAAGGGATGAGCATGAGACAGTTGTAACCTGAAGTAGTCCGCTTTCATCTGCCTTATGGCCTTAGTGAATGTGTTGTGGAAGGCATTATAGGCTTGCCTATTTTTAGGGTTTGGGTGGGATTAGAAGACAGACCAGGCTTTGCCCCTGGCCTTGCATTTGGCGAGGATGGGAGCAGAGATCTATTGGTGGTGGCGCTTCTTGACCCTGGACTTTTTCAGAGTTGCGTGGGAGTCCCAGGTTTTTGTGAATGTGTGCAGGAAGCTGGAGAGGGTGACATCGAAGTTTGGGGCTGAATACACCTGTTGCCAATCAGCGTGACTAAGGCTGGTAAGCAGGGATTGAGTGTCCAGTGCATTTAGGAAGCATGTATTTGTGTACTTGGGGGCATATTTGGGCATGCGAGTTTTTCTGATACAGTATGTAATGTAGTGATCGCTTAGTGCATTTGTGAGGATGCCAGAAGAAGTTACCCTGTGTGGGTAAGAAGTGAGAATACAGTCTATTACAGAATGATTTTGGGAGTGAGGGTTGTAGTGTGTGGGTTCATTGAGCAGTTGGGTAAGATTATGGGACTCTGTTCTGGAAATGTAGGCCTTGGAGGAGGGGGCGAACCCATCCAGGTTGAAGTCGCCTAACAGAACCAGGTCCCCTTTGGAGGCCTGGTCAGGTAAGGTAGCTAGGGTAGAGAAGAGAGAATCATGAGCTAGATAGGGAGAAGCATAGAGCACCCCTATAAATAAAGAGAGTGAGGCAGGTAGAGTGAGTTGAGCCAAGAGGATTTCGTGGGAGCTAGGGTGTTTCCTTAAAAGTGACCAAGGATGAGAGAGGTTGTTTTGTGTAAATGGCTACACCTCCTGCTCTCTTGCCATGGTCCTGTCTAAGTAGAGTGTAGCTTGGAAGATTGAGGGAGGAGTCAGGGATCTTTGCAGAGAGCCAAGTTTCAGTCAGGCATAGGATGTCAAGGGAGTGCTCTGTCATCCAGCAGGTTAGTTGATATAGTTTGGGCAGGAGGCTTCTGATGTTAATGTGGGCAATAGAAAGACCTTTATGGTAGCTTAGTGGTTGGGGACCAGCCTGGAGACTGGGGTTGGGTTCAAAGTTGCCAGCAAGGAGTAGGATGAGAAGGAGGAAGGGGTATGCAGCAGGGAGCTTATATCTCCTGGTGTGCAGGAAGGCTTTGGGAGCAGATCTGGCAGCCCTGACAAGGGATGCAAAGGTTAGCATCTGGGGAGGTAGGATACCAGGACTAACAAGAGGGAAGGCGAATGGATAAGTGACAGGCTGTGGGCTAGGATGAGGACAGCAGGTGCTTGCTAGAGTGACAAGTGGAGCTGTGGGGGTTAGGAGGTTGCATTTAGGGTATAAGGCCGGGAGCATCAATGTGAGGAGATATGAGGCAAGAAAGATGTATAGGATAGGCTTGTGCAGAACCATTAAGAAATGGGGTTATGCGGGGGACTCCAAGCAAACTAGGAGGTAGTTTTTTGTCCTGTGTTACATGGAGAGGGGGAGAGAGTAGAGATTTGATTTACTTTAGGATAGCGTTGGGTTAGACTGAATGAAAAAAACCTGCAGTTGCTGGGGTGACACAGGAAGAAAAATATGACTTGACCTCAGAAAGGAGAATAACAGCAGTGCTGCGAGAGGGGTATCCTGTGATATGGGCAGACCGCAAGTGGGTGCCTGCCAAAATGGCAACCCAATTGCAGCAACTGCCCTGACGGCAAAGGTGTGGGGTTGGCGACCGGATGGGGAGGGTTGTGAAAAGGCGACAGGATGTCACTCGTATATACGCATGGGGGGAGCGAGCCCGCTGAATGTGGAGCAGGAGGGTTAGTGAGGGGTGGTGCCACAAGTTGCTGGTGAGCTGGTGTCATGATGTGGCGGGGTGGGTACTGACATGGGTGGTGGGGATGCAGGGTTCAGGACCGGGAGCCGGTATTTTTTGTTGTGCCTGGCCCGAGAGAGTATTTTTTTTTTGTATGTGACATGCACCCCCTTGAGTTGAGAATCTTAATTTAGTGGGTGCGGGGGGGGGGCAAAGCTCCCCACATAAAAGCAATAAAACTATTTGTTTTGCTCTACTTTCACTGGTGCCGGGATTCCACATCGTCGAAATTCAATTTCAGCAATGTGGAGTTGCGATAAGGGTATTCGGCATTCCGAATTCAACCTTATCATATGGAACTGTGACAGGTCAGGTTGTGCTTCAGGGTGGAGCCTACAGTGCAGTATGAGGATTTAAAGCATGACAGGGGTGGGTGAATGTGGGCAGGAGGAAATTTTAAGCACTAAGAAATCAGGCAAAAAAGATGCAACCGAAGATATGAGTTTGCGGCAGGCAGTAAATTCAGCAGCAAAAGAAGGGACCCAATCAGACCGGGCTTTCTTTGGAGAAGAGACAATCAGAGGTCAGCAAAAAGACAGGGCCAGAAATTGAATACACTGGCACTTTGGAGGGCTCGTACCTGTGGGAGATGATTCCTGATGTGGCTGGAAGGTGAAGCTGGTGACAGAGGACTCGGAGTGCTGCACCGCAGAGGTCGGATGGGAGAGCGCCTGGTCAAGGGCTCACAGGTCTGTGGGAGAGAAAAAATAAAGAGCAGGGGATTCATTTAGGTGGAGTTGAGGGGCGGGGTAAAGGACAGTGGATAGCTTAGCTAGGTGACAATCGGGGGGGTGGGGGCAGGAACAGACAGGAGACAGAGGATCAGCAGGGAGCCAGAGGTACAGTGGAAGAAGAAAGGATGAAGCTAAATGGGGGTGGGGTCAGCAAAGATCATAGCAGAGTAGGAGAAGGGGGCGGGGTGGGTCAGTGCCGAGCTCTGAGGGTGGTTGTAGGAGAGAGAGAGTAGGGGACAGGGTGGAACAGAAGAGACCATGGGAGAGAGGAGTATCAGCAGAAGAGAATATGTTAACAAAAACAAAAAAAAAATCAATTCAAGAGTTAATGTACAGTTAAAATAATTTCAAGGTAGCGGTAGAGCACAAAACATTGGTAGTTGTACAAATAGTGTGGTCAGAAATAGCAGTAGCAAAACACTTAAAATATTTGCTAAAAGGGCTGTAATCACAGTACAATTAAACAGCAGTTAAATTAAAATTTTAAGCACAAAGAAATTAGGCGAAAAAGGTGCAACCAAAGGTATGAGCTTATGGCAGGCAATGGATTCAGCAGCAAGAGAAGGGAACCAGTCAGACTGGGCTTTCCTTGGAGAAAAGCCAATTGGAGGTCAGCAAAAAGAGGGCACCAGAAATTGAATACATCAGCTCTTTGAAAGGCTCGTACCTGTGGGAGATGATTCCTGATGCGGCTGAAAGGTGGAGTGGGTGGCGGCAGACTCGGAGCGTCGCACCGCAGAGGTTGGAGAGGGGAGGGCCCAGTCAAGGGCTCACAGGTCTGTGGAAGATGATTCCTTATGTGTCTGGAAGGTGGAGCAAGTGGCGACAGACTTGAAGTGCCACACTGCAGAGGTCGGAGGGAAGAATGCCCGGTCAAGGGCTCACAGCTCTGTGGGCGATGATTTCTGATGTGGCTGGAAGGTAGAGCAGGCAACGATGGACTCGAAGCGCCACACCACTGAAGCCAGAGGGGAGAGAGCCTGGTCATGGGCTTGCTGGTCTGTGGGAGATGATGTCTGATGTGGCTGGAAGGTGACGTGGGTGGCAGTGGACTTGGACCGTGGCATTGTAGAGGTCAAGGGCTCACAGGTCTGCCCGGAACAAGGCAACTGCTCTGGTGCAATGAATGTGAATGTTGCTCTTCAATTTAACTTGAGCCATGGCATAGCAGTGGCAAAGACAATACACAATCCACACAAAAATGCACTTTATTGTAACAGACTGTTTCTTCTGATTGTGATCGACAGGGACAAAGAGCTGTTTGGATTGTCTGAAGTCTAGAATTCTGTCCAGATAAAACCTAAGGACCCTCTTAACAACAAATGAGTGGAGAGTTCTTTCTCCCTCATTCTGGAAGTTGATAAAGTAAGTAGGCAGGATCATGGCCTGATTAAGATGGAACTCTGTTTACCACTTTTGGTAGAAATGTGGGTTGTATATAGAGAACTACATTGTCTTTATGGAAAACAGTATACGGAGGATCTGTGACCAAAGTATGGATTTCAGATACTCTGCTTGAAGAGGCAATAGTTACCAGAATACTGCTTTCCAAGTTAGGAACTTCAAGTCCCATGTCACAATAGGCTCAAAGGGCTTGTGAGTGAGTATATCCAACACAAAGTGAATGTCCCAGGGAGCTACTGGCTTCCTGATGGGTTGCCTTATATGTAGAATATCCTTGAAGAACCTGTTAAAAAGTGACAGCTGTGCCAGGCAGAGGGAACCAATGGGCCTGTAATGTGCTGAGATAGCACACAGGTGAACCTTTATTGTGGAATACTGCAGGCTAACATCGGAAAGGTACATTAGGTACTCCAGAATCTTGTCAGGTGGACACTGAAAATGGTCCGTGTGTGTTTTGGTGGCACCAAGTTCAAGTTTATTATTTAAAAACATATGCACTGACACACATGTCATGACATACAATAAAAAAGTAATACAGTTGTAAAATACATCCTTCATTTCATTTCATTTATTTTTTTTACCAGGTAAAGTTCCATTGAGCAAAGCTCATTTGCAAGGAAGTCCTAGTTTGGACAGTTCAGTACAGGAGAAATCAACAGTGGTGACAAGTATACAGAGTGAAGCAGTACTATAACTTACAATAGTATACAGTATATACAGCAAGGATATAATAAAGACAACAGTTACAGACAATAAAAACATTCACAGCGAGCATTAGCAGTAGCAAGTACCGGCAAATATTAGGAGCAAGTACAGTTGTCAAAACAAAAAGGGTCAATCATAGATTTGAATGTGCTTATGTTCACAATAGAGTTTAGCTTTAAACAGGCCTGGAGTTTGTTCCAGTAAGTTGGGGCAAGCCATCTGAAGGCCATTATTCCATATTTGGTTGTGAATCTTAATGTTTTGAGCAACATATGTTTGCATGCTCTCAGATTATATAGACAAGATGCTCTAAACAGCAGCTCAGTGATATATTGGGGTGCATCATGCCTAATAGATTTATAGGTGCACACATAAAGTTTTTGAGGCACCCAGCAGAGAGGGAGGTCCAAACAACAGATGTATAGAGGGTGCAGTGATGGGCTCTTGTAGGCTGCCCAGCAATGATTCTAAGTGCCCTGGGATACGGGAGGTCCAGTTTTGCAAGTTGTCTAGTGGCAGCGCCTAATATATGAAGTCCCCATAGTCAAGCAGAGGCAGGAATATAGCTCTTACTAAGGTTCTGCAGGTTTCTAGAGGTAAGCTGAATTTACTTCTACAGTAAAAACCCAGTCTTGGTTTCAATTTGTTACATACTGTAGATTGTCAATATGGCTGCTGAAGCATAATTTATTATCTAGCCATATTCCTAGATATTTTAAAGTTTCTACTATTTCCAGCTTATCACATAGTAGTGTAAGAATCCCAGGTGTGGAAGCTTAACTTAACTGTTTACTATTCGGGGCAAAAATCATTTACATTGTATTTTCAGCATTAAGGAGGAGTTTGGAGACACATAGTTTCAATTGAAGAGCATTGAAGGTGATCTGTAGCCCACATATAGCTTCCTTCAAGCTGGGTTTGATTGCATATACTACTGTATCATCAGTTGGTTTAAAAACATATTTATTTAATTTAGCTTTTATTTAAATATAGTTGTTGTACTGTAATGCTGTTTTAATCTATTTATGTTTATGTTTTATGTGCAGTGCCTTGGTTCTGAAAGGCGGTATATAAATAAAGCTGATTTATTGATTGATTAATAGAGATCTCCCTGTGATCTCTCACTAGGAAAAGACCATTACATACACTGATCATGACTGTCTCCATGCTGTGCTTGTTTCAGAAACCAGATTGAAATGGCTCATGGAGGTCATTCTCTTCAGGATGACTAACAGCTTGAGTTACAAATACCTTCTCTACAACCTTTGGCAAAAAGGGAAGGTTGTAGACAGGACAATAATTGGCAGGTATGTGGATATCTAACAATGTCTTCTTAACAAGAGTCTTCACCACCACCCATTTTAACAGCATTGGCAACAGCCCCCCCTGCAGAGAAGCATTGACTATACCTGGCAATACTGGAACCAACTGTCCCCACTTAGCCTTTAGCAAATGAGTAAATGCAGGATCCAGAACATACATTGCACACCACAACCTCCTTCTCCTACTCCTCCTCATCCAAGGGCTGAAATTCCCCTCAGTCATTCACTGACCCACTCACACCCCCTTCCCTATCTCTGCTGATTTATGACTGGATAATGGAGGAAATCTGCTCATGTATGCCCTCCACCTTGGCCTTAAAGTACTCATTCAACTGCTAGTACTTCTCAATGGAAACAAGTTCCTTGTAGTGCAGACAGTTAGGATGTAATAAATTGTCTACAACAAGGAAAAGCTTGGCAGGATGGTTCTTCTCAGTGGCAATCACAGCAGAAAAATAATTCCTTCTTAACCATCATAATGGCCTCCTTGTACAGCTTCAAGTGCTCACCCAGGACTAGTCTTTCAGCACCCAATTTGATTTCCTCCACTTGTGCTCTAATTTCTGCAGTCTTCATCAGCCAAAGCTTTGATGTAAACCATGGAGCACTTTGGTGAGAGGCAGGCAGGTGAGAACACACTGGTACCAGGGTATCCAGCATGGTATGGGTGGAATTGTTTTGTCATTCAATTGTCTTAGCAAGCAGCTGCTAACTTTTGGTGTAACATGATTAAAAAGAGAATCATCTGGGAACTTAGCTTCCAGTACTAAGTCATAACGGACTTTTTTTTTAATACAGATTTTTATAGACTTTTTAGGTTTGCCCCCCTTGTTCCCCCCGAACCCTGGCACATGGCCACACGAGCATGTGGAGGAGCGCATGTACACCGAAAGCCAGCTCAGCCCCTTCTACCCACCTGTACTGCTGCCTCCAACCACCTATGTTACCCCACTGGACCTCCACCCGGTGGGGATGGAACTACAGGATGGGCACCACCCACTCCCACCACACCCAGGAAAGGAGAGCAGCCTGATGACTCACTCAATTTTGCTCTTCCCACCCCCCCCCCATGCTAGCACTCTGATGACTCGAGGTCATTCCCAAACCCAGTTCATCTGCACAGTGTGAGGTAAGACATGTTTGTTTTTTTTTTTTAGTTGTTGTTGACCAGGTAAGTGCACTAGACAAATTCTGCCTATTTTCAGGCATGACCCGAGGGAGGGGGATACAGATGAATGCCAATTGACCTTGAACAGGTGAAGCTGTTTGGTATTTATTTGTGAATGGAGGAAATTTGGCCATTGCACCAGGGAAACCCCCTTGCTCTTTTTGAGAAGTGCCATGGGATCTTTAACATCCACCTGAACTACCACCAGAACAGGCAGATGGGACCTCAGTTTAACATCTCATCCGAAAGATGGCACCTCAGGAGTGTAGCACCCCCTCATGCTGCACTACAGTGTCAGTATTGGGATATTAACCCAAGTGCCTGGTGTGGGGATAGAACCCACAGCCAACTGATCTCCCAGCCTCAGAGGTGAGTGTGCTACCTGCTGAGCCATTGACACTGACATGTAGCACCCTCAACCCTCAGTGCCAACAGGCCAGCTTATAAAGGACTTTCCTGGAGGTTTCTTTTAATTGTGATTGGGAAATCTCCCAAGTTTGAAGTTTACAAACAACTTATTTTATCTATAAGGGAGTTACTTTCAAGGTTTGTAAAGATTTAAGGTTCTCTGCTTCCGAAAATTTCAGCTGGTGTGAAACTATATTGAGATAGCCCATGGTTTCTCTAATGACAGAATAATCAGCTTAAAATATTGTAAAAGAACATGCAATAGAAAAAGATGACTGGATAGATCATAGCCAAACCTCCCTGTTTGATAGGAAGGTGGGTGATGTTTCTTGTAATGAGAGTGAGTCTGCTTCCACAAAGCATCTGAAAGAAAATACTTAATAAGGTAGTTTCCAGTGCACTGTGAGGAGGAAAATGTGATTAATATATAAGAAAACAGGTATTCCGAAAGACTTAGATATACTCTTTTCTTTTAATTTCAATTTATCCCAGGCATTCATGTGTTGTTTACCTATCCTAGGTTTGAGCTCCCAACTCAATTTTGCTATGTCCCCAGAGCCATATTTTACTCACAGGATAATAAGGGGTTCCACTGATAGTCCGATCCCTGTAATTGACGTGGGTTGCAGGGCTATAGTACCTACAACCCTGCCCACACACTTTGTTAAACTTAGTGAGCCCCCAAAGAATAGGACAAAAGAACTGGTACCATTTCAGTGCCTGTTTAATTGAGTTTACATTATTACTAGTAAGCACATGCCATCTATATAAGCAATTGCCTTGCAGCATACTATGCTTTCTTCATTTGAGAGAGAAAGAATTAAGGGTCATGCTCTAACTTCCTTAGTAAGTGGATCAGGCACAATATACCTGTATAGAGTATAGGATCAGGCTAATGGGGCAATCTTGCCACACCTATTTATATAAATTACAGGCTGCCCCACTCCAGCCATTCACAACTAGTATAGTATAAGTATCATAATACATACACTGTATCCACTTAATAAAAAAATGTTAGAATGCATTTTTTTTATATATAATAAAACTTTTATTGGTGAAAAAAATTAGTTAGGAACATAGAAACATATTCAATCACAAACAAGCGGTATGCAGAGTGAAATGTTCACAATGAGTACATACCAGCAAAAAACAATGCATGGCTACGACATCAGTAAATTCATGAAATAAAGAAAAATGACATTCATCTCAAAATTATGGGGATAGTTAACCATGTAACAGATAAAAAATACTTGGCCAGTTCTGATACAAACAACATGACAGATTTATCTTAATGTTCCTACCAGATGAATCAATATCTAACAGGAGTTGCCAAGTACTAACAAATAATAGAGCATTAGGGAAGAAGTCTAGAGTCCATTTCCAATTTATGTAATACTCAGCAATCCCACATTTCTTCAAACACTGACAGGTCACTTAAATAATAGCTTCATTTTCTAAAAAAAATAATGAGAGTCTATAAGAGCTACCCATTGCTGAACTGAAAGAGGCCGTGGTCTAAGCCGTAATTTGGTAATGAGTTTTTTTTTAGCTCTTGTGATTAGTATTCAGAGGAGCTTGTATTTCTGACTTCTAACAGAGATAGATTTAGGGGGAATATTCAAAAGAACAGGGATGGAGACAAGAGTTGGGAGACATTGAATAATAAATCTAATACCCATGACAACTGACCCTAACAATTTACCAATCAACGGCATACCCAGAAAATATGGATCTGATCTGCTAATGCCTTCCCACAAGCTTGCCAAAATTCCCCCCATCCAGTTCCTTTATATTTTATTAAAACTGTAGGGGGTTTTAAAATTCTCATTCAGCATTTCCATGCAAATTCCCATAGGTAAGGGACAATGAAAGTTTATAAATAAGAATAAAAAACATCTTTCCCATTCAAAAAAATCACAGAGGACTTGTAAGTCTGAATTCCACTTATTAAATATTGGGATTCTAGAATCTTTATTTAAATCTCACAGTGTAGCATATAATCTACATATAAGATGTTCCCCTACTGTATCTTGTTGATGAAGACAAAATTGTATGAACAAACTTGGGGGTGAATCTCAAAGCTGTCTGTGATGTGGGGGCAGGTGATGAATGTAGACTTGGATTTGCAGATAATGGTAATGGTTGGAAGCCAGCAGAGAATATTACGCTCAAAGATTGGACAATGGTTTAACACCCTTGACATCAAGAAACTGATGCAGGTAAACAAGACCATGCTTGGCCCATCAGTGGAGAGAAGGGTCTATTGCATTTAATAAATTAGCTCACACCCATGCCACTGCTCCTAAAAAGAAAATAAAGCTCACCCAAGTAGACATTGCATACTTTACACCACATCCATAGGGGTGCGGCTGTGTATTGAAAGAATTTTGAAAATTGTAGGTACTGTAAGGGGAAGAAGTACAGTCTTTTGCTCACATCATACAAATTATTAAGAGAAAATTCAATACCTTTCCAAAGGACATGATAACCATTGGACGTCCACTGACAAATCAAACTAAGCTGACTAGCTAAAGCATAAAGATACAGATCTGAGAGATTTTATTTATTTATGTGTTTGTTTGCAAAATGTTTCACCAGGAAAGACAACATGAGCTGTGATACAGCTCATTTCCAGAAGCGTCCTGGGGAGGGGGGTTACAAGAATTGGGAAAGCAAATGAAATAATACAAAAATAATACTGTACTGGAACAAAATACAATTACATAACAGTGTAGTAGACTTACAGAACAGTGTAACACAAACCTTCGGCGGAGGTAAACAAAGTCATAAGCTTATAAACTTACATGATAAAATGGTACAAAAGAGTACTATACAGGAACAAAATACAATTACATAAAAGTGTAGTAGACTTACAGAACAGTATAACACAATCCTTCGGCTGAGGTAAACTAGGCCATAAGCAGATAAACTATCATGGTAACACCCAAAAGCCATTGATCCAGAGGCCAGTGGATGGATAACACATTTGAAGTGGCAAAGTGCAGTAGTAAGCTGAGCACAGGTTTAGTAAGTGCTAGTGTAAATCCAAAGGAAGGCAGTCATAAGAGAAGTGTGGAGGTAGGGAGTGAAATAGGGAGAGGTAGGGGGTGAGAGAGGGGGGATGGAAGTAAGAAATGAGGAGGTTAGGGGCTAGATAGGAGAGGGGTGATAGGAGAGAGAGGGGAGGAGACAGCCAAGATTAGTGCCCCTTCAGGATGATGAGAACCCTGCAAGGGGGAAAAGACCAGGCAGATAGGAAGGAGAGAGAAGAGGGTGGGGAAGAGGATTTGATGGGGGCAGGTGCCAATGGGGGAGGATAGGTGTGATTTGGGGAGCTGGGAGGATTTGAGGGGGGATGGGTGATGGGGAAGATAGGTTCAATCAGGGGTGAATGAGGTAAGACAGGAAAATAATGGAAGAAGGTAAAGAGCAAGGGTGGGGGGTGTAGATGGGTGGCTGAAAGTCAAGTACTGTTAGAGTAAATATAGAAGTAGAGGCTTAATGTTATGTAGGGATTAGAGGGTAATGAGCAATAGTGGAGAGGGTTGAAGAGGCGGACTAGAAGAAGTTCAGTAGGGGCATAGAGGATTGCATATGGCTGTGGAGAGAGAAGATAGGATCAAGATAGGGAGACTAGAGAGTGGGGAGAAGGAAGAGGGGAGTGAGAAGAGAGATTGGGATATCTATACCTCTTCAGGATGCTGAGAACCCTGCAAGGGGGACTGGGCCAGACAGATAGGGAGAGTGAGAAGGGGGTGGGGAGGAGGATTAGAGGGGGGCTGGTGACAGGATGGGGATAGGCTTGATTTGGGGGACTAGGAGGTGGGTTAGGGATAGTGGATGGAGGGTAGAGTGCAAGGGTAGGGAGGGTTGAAGGGGGCTGAAACATGTACAATTTGGGGATATCGAAGTTAAGTGAGGTTAGAGAGTAATGCGCAAGAGTGGAATGGTTGAGGAGGAGGGTTAGAAGCAAGTGAAGTTAGGGGAATAGAAGTTGCACAAGGCTAAGGAGAGGGAAGAAGGGGTCAAGGAAAGCCTGATATGAGGAGAAGTGAGTTCCATAGTTTTGGGAAGTGGTAGGATAAGGCTTCCTGACCTATGGAGGTGTAGCGATGAGGAATAGCAAGTGTGTGAAAGTCTATGGATCTGAGAGGGCGAGAAGAGGGAGAGGGAGATGGAGCAGTAAGTGAGGAGGAGAGGTAAGAGGGGAGAGTCCCAAACCAGAATTTAGAGGTGAACTTAGGGCAGTGAAAGAGGCACCTGCATTCCAGGGAAGGGAGAGGTAGAGAGTGGTACAAGGTGCAGTGATGTGTGTGGGAGAGTGAGTCAAGAGAAAAGTGACAGAAAACTCTGAAGAGGGTATCCAACCTGGTAAGGGAATACTTGGGAGCAGCACTGTAGGCTATGTCACAATAGTCAAAAATAGAGAGTACCATTTTCTGAACAAGATCATGTCTAACCGGTAATGGTAATGAACTGCGGTTCCTGTAGAGGGCACCAAGCATGGGGCACAGTTTTTTCAGGATGGCATCAATATGTTCAGAAAAGTTAAGGTGTTGGTCAAGCAGGATGCCCAGGTATCTAAAAGAGGTGGTATCCTCTAGTATTGTCCCATTAAGGGTGTGAAAAAAGGGGAAGGAGGACAGCCTACAGAGACTCTGCCTAGTGCCAAAGGTCATGGAGACTCTCTTCTTGGAATTGAGGAAGAGTTGATGTGAACTTAGCCAGCACTGAACAATATTGAAATCAATCTGAAGTCTGGTAGACACATCGGAAGGAGTGTGGCCAGAGGTGAACAAGACCGTGTCCTCAGCATACATGTGGATAGAGGATGAGGAGAAAACTGATGGTAAGTCATTTGGGAGAATAAAAGTGGGCCAAATACAGAGCCTTGAGACACACTAGTAAAGATTGATAAAGGAGGAGAAACAGAGTCAGCTATTTTAACAGACTGAGTTCTACCAACCAGGTAGGCTCTGAACAAGTTGCAGGCAGGCAGAGACAGGCCAGCTGATGAGAGAATTTTGAGGAGAAGGGAGTGGGAGAATGTGTCAAAAGCCTTTGTGAGGTCAACAAAGATGGCAAAAGTAATCCAATCCAATCCAACTTTATTTGTATAGCGCCTTTCAAATCCAAGGTGCTGTACATAAAAACATATACACAATAATAAAAATTTTAGCAAACGTTAAAACATATCAACCATAACTAGGTAAAAGATAAGCTAAATAAATATGTTTTTAAACCAACCCTAAAGCTATCAAAAGTTGGGCATTCTCTCAACCAACGAGGTAGACAATTCCACAGGGTTGGTGCTGAAAAAGCAAAATCATGGGATCCTGATGTCTTTAATCGAACCTTGGGAATCTCCAGCAATCCCTTGTTGGTGGAATGGAGAGGACAGAGGGGGAGTAGGGAATCAGGAGATCTTTCAGGTAACCAGGTCCCTGATCATGTAGGGCTTTAAAGGTTAGTAAACCAACCTGAAAGGTGATCCGCCACCAAACAGGCAGCCAGTACAGTTTGCAGAGCACAGGTGTAATATGACTGGTTCTAGAAGTCCCAGTCAAAAGCCTGGCTGCCGCGTTCTGCACCAGCTGCAGGTGGCGGATATCAACCCTAGGTAACCCTAGGTAGAGGGAATTGCAGTAATCAAGACGGGTAGTGACAAAGGCGTGGACCAATGTTGGAACATCACCCGGAGGAACCAGGTGTTTCACCCGGGGCGATATTCCTCAGATGGTAAAAAGAGGATTTGATGACAGCTGACACCTGAGATTTTAGGGTCAGACCATCATCAAAAATAATGCCCAGATTTCGCACCTGATCGGAGGTAGAGAGCGGTGTACCACCAAGTGACAAACCTGATGGTTATTCAGCTCCCAAACCAGCCCCCAGATGACCTGGGTCTACTACCAGTACCTCAGTCTTATCCGGATTCAGTGTCAGCCAGCTGGAACTCATCCAAAGTCTGATCTCCACAAGTCAGTTATTCAGCACAGAGCGTGCATCACCCTGACCAGGGAGAAAGGACAGATACAGCTGAATATCATCTGCATAGCAGTGAAAACCCAGACTGTATCACCTGATGATTTCTCCCAGTGGCAGCATATACACTGCAAACAACATGGGAGCTAAAATGGAGCCCTGCAGTACCCCACAAGGCAGGGAGTGAGCGCCAGAGGAATAAATTCCAGTGACAACTCTCTGGGACCTGTCCTTGAGGTAAGAATGAAACCATTTGAGGACTGTACCAGACAGCCCACAAAAAAACCCATCGGCACTCCAACAGCACACCATGGTCATGTGACCTTTATCCATGGCAGAATGGATAGAGTCAGTGAGTCTGAGTAGGGAGGTGGTTGTGGAGTGAGTCTTCCGGAAACCGGATTGGAACGGAGTGAAGAAGGAGCAATCATCAAGAAAGGAGAGTTGAGAGAGAACAAAGTGTTCCTGGAGTTTAGCCATAGTGGGTAGAAGCAAGATTGGGCAATAGTTCTCAGGAGATGCGAGATCTCCACCCTTAGGTAAGGGAATAACAGTAGCATGTTTCCAGGCAATAGGGATAGTAGCAGTGTGGAAAGACAGGTTGAGGAGGTCAGCTAGAGGGAGGGAAATAGCAGGAGCAGATTGATAAAACAGCTTAGGGTCAAGGGCATCTGGGAGCTGCTTTTTGTTGGGTTGATAGAGAAGAGAGCCTTTAAGGTGTCATTTGGAGAGATGGGTGAGAAGATAAAGCTCTCCGCTAATTGGTGGTGTTGGGAGGAAGTGGTGTGGGGGGGTGAGGCAGTAGAGTGGGTTGGGAGGGATGCTAACAGCATGGAGACACAGGAAGTAAAGAAATAATTGAATTCTGCAGCTATCAAAGGATGGTCGGCTGTGAGTTGGTTGTTTATTTTGAGCAGCGGAGACGGGGGTTTAGTTTGGGTGAGAAAAGTGAGTGGACTATTTTCCAAAACTTTAATGGGTTATTTATGTTAGTATTAAAGGTGGACTGGAAATATTCAGCTTTAGCCAGCCGGATGGCTTTAGTGCAGGCATTTCGGTGTGCAGTAGATGGAGTAGTCATGAGGGAATTTGGAGGATTTGTGTGTTTTCCATGCATTATCGTGTGCTTATTGACAGGCCAGGAGTTTAGGGGTTACTCAGGGAAGGTGGCTACCATGCACTCTAACTTGCTTTAAGGGAGCATGTTTATTCCAGATGGTGGTGAAATGGTCTTTGAAATATGCGAGAGCGTGGTCTATAGTTTTGGCAGTGGCTATAGGGGTGCAGTCTATGAGGGTTAGATCCTAATGTAGAAAGGCAAGGTCTAGAGTTTCATGCGAGCTGATCATTAGCAGTTTGGGTAATGCCTTAGGTCTGTGTACTTTACTAACTAAGTAGATCATATGATGATCACTAAAAGGGTCGGGCAGTAGGCGGACTGGATTACCCTGTGGGAGTGGGAGGTAAGGGCCCAGTCTAAGTCAAAGGCCGATGACACATTCATAAGGTACTGTAGAAAAAGAAATGGGCAGACTGAATGGGCCTTGTGGTCCTTATCTATATAGAAACATAGAAGTTGACGGCAGATAAGGATCGCAAGGTCCAACCAGTCTGCCCATTTCTTTTTCTACCTCATGAATGTGCCATTGGCCTTTGCTCTGTCAATGGCCTATCTATCCATACTCATCTATATTGCTCCCCTATGCCTATCCCATGCCTGTTTGCAGCCCTGCGCTGTATTCATATTCACCACTTCCTGAGGTAGGCCATTCCATGCATCCACCACCGTTTCTGTGAAAAAGAACTTCCTCACATTACCCCTTAATCAGCCTCCCTCTAATCTCATGCTGTGTGCTCTTGTCCTACTATTTTCTTATATTGAAACATGTTAGACTCTTTCACCTTGTTAATGCCCTTAAGGTGTTTGAATGTTTCAATCATATCACCTCTCTCCCTCCTTTGCTCTAGGGTATACATATTGAGCTCAGTTAATCTGTCCTCATATGTTTTCTGATGCAGTCCCTGCACCATTTTGGTTGCCCTTCTCTGGACTGCCTCAATTTGGTTAATGTCCTTTTGAAGGTGCAGCCTCCAGCACTGCATGCAGTACTCCAGATGGGGCCTAACCAGTGTCTTGTAAAGAGGGATTATTACCTCCCTCTTCCAACTTGTGATACCCCTACTAATACACCCCAAGATCCCTCTAGCCTTACCTACTAGCTTTAGTGGTCTGTTTGGATGATTAAAGGTCATCGGCGATGATGACACCCAAGTCTCTTTCATCTCTTGTGACTGC
Source organism: Neoceratodus forsteri (assembly GCA_016271365.2). Taxonomy (NCBI): domain Eukaryota; kingdom Metazoa; phylum Chordata; order Ceratodontiformes; family Ceratodontidae; genus Neoceratodus; species Neoceratodus forsteri. The sequence continues at coordinate 1,076,353,335 of CM028129.1, read as the reverse complement.
TAGCAACTCCCCTCCTAGCCTATATGTGGCTTCAGGGTTTCTCATCCCTATGCACATGATCTTGCACTTCTTTGCATTAAACCCAATTGCCACTTTTCCAACCATTTTGCTAGTTTATCCAGAGCTCTTCTCATTCTGCCCACCCCATCTGCCATCAAGTTCTATGTTTCTATGTAATAAAGTGTGGTTTTGCATCATCTGCAGCCTACTGCCCGCCACTGCCTATTTACCTCAATCCCTCCTATGTTCATCCCCCACCTTCTACCTACCCCATGTATCTTCCTGTTTTACCCTACCTCTCTACTCCCATCCCTCTACCTCCTCCCTATACATTTTTTTACTTCCCTATGTATCCTTTTCATCCTATCTCACCTACCCATCTCTGAGTACTCCTGACGGTCCTGGCTTCCTTTATCCTGACACTGTGTTTCTCGGCACTTGCTGCTAGCATCCTTTGTCAGATCTGCTCCATGGACCCTTTCCCTCTGTTATCTCATATATCCCTCTACTGACCTTAAGTGATGTGAGCTGACCCTGATCCCTTGAAATCCTGCTCTGCACATGAATGTCATATGAATTGCCTACTGCACATAACTGTCATATGAACTGCCTACTCTAGCACTAGATTTGCATGTGTGCCTACTTCATCATTGCTGTATGAATTGTCTACTCTACCATTGCATTTTTAAATATTTTATTCTGACTGATTTTTAACTGTCCTATACTGTCACTATGTATTTCTCTGTTGTATTTTTTATGTCTTCATACCCAGGACTACTTTGTAAATGAGTGTTCTCAATGATGTAACTTTATCCTGGTAAAATAAAGAATTGATTCATTGATTTGCAATTTAGGCGAGTAGGCTCCATGATTAGCTGGGACAGGTTAAGAGCAGCTATGTCTGTATAAGTCTTATTTAGGGAGGGTAACAACCAGTTTATGTTATAGTCTCCTAGTAGATAGTGCTCACCCAAGGAGGTAAGGGACTCAACAGTGGTGATTAGCTCTGTGGCAACAGAGTGGTGTAGACCAGGACAGCAATATACTCCTGTGATAAATATTGGTACAGAGAAAGACAGAGATAGTCTTATGATGAGGGCTTTGTAGGCAGTGGGATCAGAGGTCGACAGAACAGTCATGGCTGAGAGAGGAGGAGGAGTAGGTAGCTATGCCACCACCTCTATCAGTGTGGTCCTGACAGGTAATGGCATAAACAGGGATTGTGATAGATGCATCAGGGATTTTATTTGTTAGCCAGGTCTCCGATACTATTATTATGCCTAGATTAAGGGTTGCTACAAGAAGGAGTAGTATATCAAGTTTAGGGAGAAGAATATGAATGTTAAGGTGGAGGATCTTTAGACCCCGGGGAGGGAAACTGGGGTAGGAGCAGAGGCTGGGGACAGGTGGTGGGTGGAATAGGGGCTTTACCTAGAGTGGGGCTAGGGTTGGGATTTATGTCACCTGCAGAGAGGAGTAAGAGAGGAATAATGATGAAATGTAGCTTGGTTAGTCGAATTTTGGAGAATTAGGTGGGTAATAGGAAGTAGAGAGTTGAAATTTAAGGAGGCACAGCAAAATGTAAGAGTAGGATAAAGACATGAGTGGGGTGGAAGGCCTTAGAGAGAAGTGGGTCCAGATATGATAAAAAGGAGCTGGAGCTGCCACTAGGTTGTAGCAGAGGGTTAGCGGGGTAGAAGGGTAAGTAGAGGGAGTATGGTGGGGAGTGAGTGTGTTGAGCAAGTGAAGGGACAGTAGGGATAGCAAGGAGAATAATATGATGAAGAGGCACAGGAGAGAGACATGGAAAGAGATAATAGTTCCTGATTTAGTGTAAACGTGCAGCTAAACTGAGTGTACGGCCTGTGGTTGCTATCCATAGCACTTAGTAGTATTAGGAGAGCTAGGGGAGTTGGAGTAAGTGAGGGAATGGGTTAAAGCAGCTAAAACCAGACTTGGGGTTTAGGTGGCCAATAGAGGAGAGGGTAAATGATACAGGGCAGAGCTTTTGTGAATTTACTAGAGGTTGTGGCTGGGGTGGGAGGTGGGAAATAATTAGAGATAAATAAAATATGCAGTACAGTGGCAGGGGCCAGGAGATTCTGCAGATTCCAGGGATTGGAGGTGCACCAATCAGAGTGCTCCTGAGCCTAGGAGGCAGCAAATCAGGAAGAAGCCGCTGGAGAGTGCCGAAATGTGAAAATACTGGCTCGTTGCTTGGTCCGTACCTGGACTGTGGAAGTCTTGAAGCAGCAGTTAGGTGCGGCGGGTGGCGGAGCAGTTGGCCACGCCACCGATGAAGGAGCACCTGATCAAAGGGCTTGAGAGCTGGATTGTGAGGGTCTTGAAGTGGCAGTAAGGTGCGGTGGGGACTGGAGTCACCTTTGGCTATAGATAAGTAAAGCAAAGAGAATCAGATTCTGGGCTTCCACCATCTACAGAGAAAATGAGATAAGGATCTAGTACACTCTCAAAAATAGATACGGTTGGGGAGTAATGAAAGGGTTTGAAAGAAAAATAAGATACGCTGTAATGAATTCTGATGAATGGCATTGACCCCATTTAGAAAGGAAAGGCCTAGAGATGACCAGAAGACCATATCTGCTGCTACAGTTGCAGCCAAGGGTTTAAAATGAAGAACCTCTAAATGATCTGAGTTTTTAGTCAGATATACCCTAAATAGTTCAAAGACTTTCAATCGCAGCAGATACACCAAGTATCCTTCACTATTGGTAGGGACACATAATTAAAAGTTAAGACCTCCATTTTATGTGTGTTTCATCAAAAAAACTGCTACCTGCTCAAAAAAGGTAACATCTTCCAGGTTGTCAGAAGAGATTCAGTGGGGTCAGTAACTGTAAGACATCATCTGCAAATAAAGCAATCTTATAGTCCTTCCCTCCTAGAGGGATCCCTGAACCAAAGGTGAATGCTGAAAATGTGAGATCAGTGGTTCAATAAACGTGGAGACAAGGGGCATCCCTGTTTAGTGTAACGCTGTAATACAACAAATTCTGGTCAGAGCCGATGAGGCTGTGGAGAGCTTTTGGGATACTTTTAGCCATTATTTCTAATGAATTTGCATAATGGAGATCTGTGGAGAGGCAGTTTCAATGTGGTCTTCCTTTTACACATTTTTACAATGTGTTTTCCTAGAATATGCCTGCTGATTGCTATATATTTAGTCAGGATTGTTCACAGAAGAAATGGTATCTTATTTTCAGTGGGGCTGTACATCTACACAATATTATGCTGCATTGTGTAAAATCAGAACACACTAAAGACAATATTTTACATCTTGGGGGGATGTATTAAGTGCCAGATCAGTGCATGAGCAGAAAAATGCCTTGCACAAAGAGTGCACTGATACAACATTCAAAGAGAATGTGCCACTGGTACAGGGTGTGCATACAGTGAAGCCCACCAGGATGAAGCGCAGCACTGCAGAATTCTGCAGTAGAGTTACTGCAGCAAACAATGCAATTTCAAAGGGAGTTATTCCCTTTTGTCAGGCAGTAAACCTATAACACTGCACTTCATCCTGGTGGGCTTTATCATTCTTGTTGAAAATGTGACCCTGCACAGGAGTCACAGTGCAGGCGGCCACTGAATCAGGTGCATTCAGGGTGACCCTGACTGAATACCTTCTAGGGAGAATGCGTGGCACATATCAGCATGTACCGCAGCCCCCCGGGCAATATTCAGCCCTGGAATGCAAATTAACTAATTGAGCATGCAGGCTGCAAAGGAGCCTTATGCATGCTCATTACCAGCCATTTGCATGTTGGCATGGGGATGAACGCACAGAAGCAACTCTCGCTCCCAAGTCCTGACCCCAATCGCTCCCACGTGGGATAGACCCTGAAGTCTTTGGTAGTATAGTGGCACCACCCACCCATTCCACCAGCTCCAGTCATACCAGATTCCAGGCTCTATTGGTTTCATATTGTAGGGACCCCAATACCATCCCTAATTGCACTTGAATACACCCACAGTCCTTGGCCAAGTGTAGTGCCACCACTCCCTCAATGATGCAGACAGCCCCTCCTGCCCCCAGCCCATCCCATTGCAATGACTGGCTCTGTAATGGGATTGTACCACTCTATCGGCAGGTGGCAGAGCACTGATAGTACAATGCTGGAATGTGTTATATGTAGGCACGAGCTGTGTGTGGGTGATAACACCCAGTGGCCATACTCCGCAGGCACTCGGATGCCAAATCCATCATCTTGGTGCCATTGCACTGCTCAGTGTGGTTGATGGCCAATGCTGTACCCACTCACACAGGTCCCAATACAGGCATGTTACAGCCGATCTCCCATTCATTTGTACAACTGAGGAACTGTGGATAACCTATCTATAGCCTGAAGTGTACACTGCAAATGGCATTACAGGATACTGCACCCCATGGCACCTGGGATACTTCAGAAGTCTGGAGGTGGCATGTTATACAGGGGAACAGGGAAGAGTGTGGACTTGCAGTGGTGTATGACAGCAGGAAGGTACAGCATTGGCAAGACATGCATTGGAGGTATGTAAATTCCCTCTTCAATTGACCAGGGACGTACACACAGCTGTATAAACTGGTGGATCTGCAGCTGGCATGGTGCACCAATGCACAGTACAGACAGTTGGGTCATTCCAGAGTGCAGGTCCCCAGCCAGGGTTCAGTGCAGTCAATGGCTGGTCATGGCAGGGTGTGGAGGGCAGTGGCAATATTTGCAACAGGTTGGGTATGGGGGAGTGAGGGTGTCTGTGTACAGGGGTGGTGGATGGGAATCCTCTAGACTATGGCTATGGGCCATGGTTTCTTCTATTGCAATCAGGTCTGGGGGGGAGGCCCTACACAATGGAGCTCTTCAGGGATACAGTTGGCTAGATTGGGAATGGAAAGTGGGTACCTCTAGTCTACCAGGGCTGCCAGGCTGCTGTGCACCTAGGTTCTCCTCTGCAGCCTGCCTGTGGGTGGCTGGCCAGGTTAGGCCAGCTATTCATGACCTAACTGTGGGCTGCGGTGCTGTGGAATGTGAGGGGCACATTCCCTCTGAATATGCTGCAGAACAGCACATGCATGGGATTGCCTCCTCAACGTGAATGGCATACCATTTGTGTGTGCCTTGGCCCATTCCCTTGCAGCCGGCACATCCCACACATTTGAATATCGTGCTGTTGTGCATTGTTGGAGTTGTGCAGCACATCTCCCTTTTCCACTGGGATGCACTGCATATCTCCTTTGAATATGGGGGCCCTGGACTAGGTAGCCTGAATACAACAGAAAAATGGTAAAATCATGACCCCACTGAAAATAAGATATTGCATCTAATCTGGGACAGCCTGAGTAAATAGAGTGCAAAAATGTATAAATGAACATCCCCGTGACAATGAGATGTAGCATTTCCCTGCCCTATCCAGGACACAAACTATAGGATAAGAAATATTCGATGCTCCCAGATCCAAATAACCATTGCTCTGTAAGAAGCCTTCATTTTCCCTGTGTTTTCCCCACAAAAGCAGAATCAAATCCCTGTATAAATCCCTGTAAATTTTTCCATAAGCCACTGGTTCTTTATTTATGACTTTGTTCTTTATTTATTATATCAGCAGCCTTTTATTGGGAAAACAGCTCTCTCTGATTTGCTGCTCAGTATTAATATTATATGACACGATGGCCTTGGAATGATTTGGATTTATATGCTATGCATAAGGCAAAATGGGGGACCGTATGAAACTACAAATATCAAGCTCATTATTTCATGAACTATACTCAAAATTAGTAATCACAAGTTAGACAATCTTTCATAAGATACTAGTAATGTCTGTAAACAAATTTATTGCACAGAGACATTTATATATATATATATATATATATATATATATATATATATATATTGGCTGGCAGTATAGCCTAGAGGTTAGAGGAATGAGGTGTGAATGAGCTTGATACATCCATCAGACCAGGCCTGAGTTTGATTCTCACAACCTCCACTTGCATACTGTGTGACTCTAAGCAAGCCACTTAACCACTCAGTGCTCCCGGGTCACCCCTGAAAACAGGCACTTGTGTCTAGTGGGCCTTATTCGATTACCAAAGACTAAAAAAATATATTTATACAATGGGGGTGAGAGCTTCACAGTGATAATAAAACATGTTATTTCCACTGGTGTGTGATATCTGATGATGACATCACCAGAATTAAAATATCTTCCATTTATCACTCTCTCACTCCAGCCTGCATACTAAATTGAACTTCTTTACAAATCTGATTCTCACTGCTACTTGCAAGTAACTCAATTAACATTCAAAAGGCATTTAGCTGTTTTCCACAGTGTTGTAAAACTCCCAATCCATTACTACATTTTCCAAAAATCCTGCATTCTAAATAACAGTGCCTCACACTTTTTGTTTCTCACTGCTACTTGCAAGTAACTCACTTAACATTGCAAAGAACATTTACCTGTTTCCCCATAGGGTTTGTAAAACTCCCAGCCCATTACTATTTTATTTTAAGTTCAAGAAAACCTGCAATCTAAATCACAGTGCCTCACAGTAGCTGTTCCTCAGTGCTTGCTGAAACTAACTTAATTAGCATTGCCAAACACATTCACCTGTGTCTCATAATGTCGGTAACACTCCCAACTCATTCATAAACACTTAGACCCTGTCCACACTACACCGCTCAGACCCTGTAACGGACAGAAAATGTTACAGCTGGGGAGTGGTACAGTGTGTCCACACTGCAGCAGTGTCTGGTACGAGACCGGTACCACCAGTCCACACTTTGGGAACCAGGCGACCGTTACCATGGCGCCCAATCACACAATGCAGCTCGCACTGCGCTATGGGTCCTGCAGGGGACCTTTACTGCCCATCCACACTACTGCCGGTAACGTTACCAAGGCTGGACTGGTTTCATAACCGTTTTTAAACTGCCTCATATGTGGTTTCAACAATGGTTACAAAAACACCTTCTGTAACATTACAGGTATAAACGCAAACTGTTGCAGTAACAGTTTGGGTACTCTGTAACGTTACAGAGGCGTAATGTGGACAGGGCCTTAAACACACTCAGAATACACTTAAACAGTGCTCTCACTATAGCCTAGAAGTTAGAGTAATGAGCTTTAACCAAGCTTGGTACATCCAGCACACCAGACCTGGGTTTGATTCTCACAACCTCCACATCCACATTGTGTGACTCTGAACAAATCACCTCTAAAAATGTACCTAGTCACCAAACAATACCGGAAAACATAACTATACTTTGAAAGCTCCCACCCCATTGTATAAACCCCACACATGATGTGCATAATATACTCAGTCCTGCAGAGTGAGCTATGGATACTCTCACTCGTGCCATTGGCACTTGTGAGTATCCATAGCTCACTCTGTAGGAGTGAGTATATTATGCATATCACACTCCTACCCATCATATATCTCTATATATATATATATATATATATATATATATATATATATATATATATATATATATATACACACATACACAAATGCTATTTTTGCATCTTATAGTTGTTTGTTTTCAGATAAATTCTCATACATTTTTCTGTCCACCTGATGGAATCTTGAATGAGTTAAGTAAATGTGATTATTTTATCAAGGCCCTGATCCAGCAGCTAAGTAAATACACTTTCAGTATATCATATTATTAAAAGACAAAAACAGTCTTCTGTTTGCAGTTGTTTGATCAGGAATTTTAAAAATGGTATAAGTTCTTTATGTTACATCTATGTTGGTCCAATAAAAGGTGTCAGATCATTTGCTTCTGTATCACTCATGGTTTGTCAGCAGTTAATTTATTAGATGAGGTCTCCCTTGCCTAGAGTTTGACTGTTTATCTAACCCTCCCCCAAAGTCACACACTATAAGAGATCTCAGTAGCTCTTATCTGTTATGTTTGGGAAGCAGGCCACAGCCCTTTTCTGTCAAAAATAAATTTATTTATTTAGTATGGGTAAAGACAAAGAACCTCTGTGTGCAAACACTGAGGCAAGGGTTACCCCAAAGGGTATTTGGCTGGGAAGCCAAGTTTCAAGAAAATACAAAATCACACATGCCCAAACAATGCAAAGCATCATGGGCTGCATATGCAAATCACCACAGAATGTTATGCTGGTTCAATTTTAAGCATAATTGCATGGTGCCGAAAGGCGTCTCACACAGTTTGCAAAGGGTACTAACAGATGACATAGACACGTGTTTCGTCCTACCAGGACTCATCAGTATGCCTCATCTGTTTGACACCCCAGTGTAATGAACCAGGTACCCTAAGATGGTCTGTCTCGGTTATGTTGTGGTGAACCCATTAAAATAAAAAACTATTTAAAAGACAAAGGACCTCTTTGCACAAACACTGAGGCAAGGGTTACCACAAAGGGTATTTGGCTGGTAAGCCAAGTTTCAAGAAAATACTAAATCACACATGCTGATACAATGCAAAGCATCATGGGCTGCATATGCAAATCACCACAGAATGTTATGCTGGTTCAACTTTAAGCAGAATTGCATGGTGCTGAAAGGTCTTTCACACAGTTTGCAAAGGGTGCTAACAGATGACATAGACATGTGTTTCATCCTACCAGGACTCATCAGTATGCTTCATCTGTTTGACACCCAGGTGGAATGAATCAGGTACCCTAAGATGGTCTGTCTGGGTTATGTTGTGGTGAACCCATTAAAATAAAAAACTATTTAAATGACAATGAACCTCTGTGTGCAAACACTGAGGCAAGGGTTACCCCCAAAGAGTATTTGGCTGGGAAGCCAAGTTTCAAGAAAATACAAAATCACACATGCCCACAGAATGCAAAGCATCATGGGCTGCATATGCAAAACAGAATGTTATGCTGGTTCAACTTTAAGCAGAACTGCATGGTGCCGAAAGGCCTCTCACACAGTTTGCAAAGGGTGCTAACAGATGACATAGACACGTGGTGTCAAACTGGGGTGTCAAACAGACGAGGCATACTGATGAGTCCTGGTAGGACAAAACACGTGTCTATGTCATCTGTTAGCACCCTTTGCACCCTTTGCAAACTATGTGAGAGGCCTTTCGGCACTATGCAATTCTGCTTAAAGTTGAACCAGCATAACATTCTGTGGTGATTTGCATATGCAGCCCATGATGCTTTGCATTGTGTGGGCATGTGTGATTAGTATGGGTAGTTCACTGAAGACCTGGCATTTTATCAGATAGGTCTTGAGAGGTTAAAAACAGTGTAAATCTTTATGAAATTTGCTGGGAAAGGGTAACATTTATGAGGTATGAATCTTTCTTGAAAGATATTCATCCCCAACTGAATTGGTAGCAAATAAATGTGTAAATGCTAATCATTTAAGTGTGCAAGCTGTTGCATTTTGAAGGGGGTAAACAAATCTCCACTTTAATAGGCAACCAATATTTAACAAGCTGTTTCAGTTTCCTAATGGCCCTTGATAAGCAGCTTGGAGATATGTCTCCAACATTCTAAATAGAAAGAAGGGATTATTTTACTTTAGTTGGCATAGTGATATATAGATGTGGAATAAAACATTGAAATCTCCAAAAAATGAGTTCCACAAAACTCCATTTTCAAGCTACAGATAGCAAAATGGCTGTAGGGTCCTCCAACAGGCATAAAAAGTAATGACAGTGACCTGTTCACTTTAATAAATGCACAATAATTGCGGTAGAGAGATTGCACCAATGTAAGAAATGCTGAGGGGAACCCAAAGGCCAAAAAGGTATCCCACAGGAAATGCCATAACACATGATCAAAGACCTTCTCCACATCCGAGCTAGCCATGACCAGTGGTGTTTATCTCTGTGTAGCATAATCCAGAAGCATTAGGGTCCTATGGACATTATCGTGCCCCTGGCATTTACGTACAAACTTTAACTAGTCCTGGTCCAGCAAGGACAAGATAATATCCACCTATGTTGAGGCCTAGTAGAAGCAAATAATTTCTAATAAAAATTTAAACTTAATATGGGTCTGTAAGAAGCTGGGTACAAGAAATCTTTGCCGGACTTGGAAAGAGTCGATATAATAGCACATTGCCAGGACGGAGACAGGAATTCCATTGTCTGGATAGACTGAAAAACTTGCAGTAATAATGAGGCTGAAAGTTCCTGTAGAGGGAGTAACTTATTAAATTCAGAAGGAAAGCCATCTAGCCTGGGACTAGAGATGTGCAAAACTGGAAAAATTCGCCTAGCGAAATATTTCGCATAATTCCTGCATTACGCAAAATTTTTCACCTAGGCGAAACATAATTTCGCCTCTAATTTCACTTTTGCACAATGCAAAATTTCACCCAATTTCGCTTTCACGTAAGATGAAATTTCACCATTATCCTTCATTTCAGAATGTTTTTCAATTTCACCAGCAAAATTGCAATGCATTGTGGGGAGATAGCTGACATAACACTTGCTGTTTCCTGCACAGTATATTGTCTGTTGAGTCAGAGAGCAGTTCGGTGTGGTGCATCAAAGCCAATAAACTCTTCAAAAACCTTTTAATTTGCGATTTTTGAGACTTAATTGCTCCTAAAATCTTCATTTGGTTCCTAGTGCTGCTAGTGAACCTTTTTGTTTTGGTATCTTTGGATAATACTTAGTTAAACTTAGGTAGTGTTTTCAGTTCTCTCTGTCTGTGTCTGTGAGGAGTTGAGTGGGGGAAGGATGACCATGTGGTGTGTCTGTGTGTGTATGCAAAATCAGAGCAGGCTAGTTCCTAATATTTGACACATTTCTCACAAGTAGTGAATGAGTTTCTGTAATTCTTTTAAGTCTTAATATTTTTTGTTTGTGTGCTACTTATTTGTTACATTTTTCTTACATATTGATCCTTTTTGGGGTAACTTTATCTGAATAGTTACTCATTCTGAGTAGTTCTATTCCTGTTTCATTTTGCTTAATCACTTTTGTGATTAATTTTTTTGATCGAAAGTATTCATGTACATTGACCACATGACTTGTTTATATGCAGGTGCACTGCATTGTTGAATTGCTCACAGAAATTAAAATTGTGATCTAGCCTCTGCATTGCAGCGTTCTTGTTTTTCTATTTAATTTGCTTACCATGTTAACCCTTTCCTCCCTGTTACACTACTGGTGTTTACTACCTCACCCTATTATGTATGAGGTCATGATAGGCAGTGGCACCACCATGTTTAGGCCTGAAAACCATTTGAAACGGTGCAGAAAACAGCAGATTTGTGTCTTGATGGTGGATATGAACCATGTGACTACATGTCTGACACCTGATTTCTGTCTGAATGTACTGTAACATGTTTTGGGAAACATTTCTGGACATCTGGGCCATGTTAGGCAGTGGCAACACCATAATTAGTCCTTAAACCATTGGTAAACAGTGTGCTGAACAACATGTTTTGGTCCAGGTGAAAGGCGTGCAACATATTACAGCATATCAGACACCTGATTTAGGTCTAAATTTACTGTCAAATACATTGGGAAACATTTATGGACTTGTGGGGCATGTTAGGCAATGGCACCACCTCAGTAAGGCCTGAAAATCATTAGAAAAGGTGCAGAAAACAGCAGATTTGGGTCCTCCTGATGGTGGAAGTGAACCGTGTAACTGCATGTATGACACTTGATTTCTGTCTGAATGAAATGTAACATTTTCTGGGAAACATTTTGGGAATTCTGGAGGATCAGGAGAACAAGGGTAATACAACACTGATCGGGGATAACTAATAGAGAGAGACCAAGAAAAGGGACTGAATTCTATAGGGAGCATAAGACAGAAACAAACAGCAATGGTCAATAAAATTATTTTACGTACAAAATAAATAAACAAGAGGACCTAAGGGATGGATGTAGATTAAAAAGGATAGAATAGCATTTTTTTTATGCAGTGGACATACAAACAACAGAATGGAAGATAGAAAAATGAAAACAAAACAGACAAATTAATTTGTGCTGCCACATTAAATGCCAGTGGGGTCACCATGGAGTTCTGACAGGATGCACATGACTTTGTCAACATCACAATGCAATTTAGAAATCCCCCCAACCCCAGCTTCACAAAATTCCTGTCTGAAATCGATTAACTCTTGTCAGACATGCTGGACTGTGGACAGGACAGCAGATAAGTCCATATGTGTCACTGGCACTGCTGGCAAGACGGGAGCTGCCTGTGCTGCTGGTTTTGAACAGGGAGGGCCCTGGAGGAGTCTTGATGTTACTGACTGCTGCTGTTTTCTGGTACGGCAAGCACGGCAAGGACATTTAACTGGTCCGACCATGTCTCCCTCCTGCTCAGCCCCTTCATTGCTTACACCCACACCGCTCCCCACAGCTGCACCTGATGATGCCACCACCTCCAGCAATTTGAGGTACCATTGCGGCAGGTGGTGGTGGACCATGTGACTATGCTGGCCAGTTGTCCCAAAGTATGATCCACACTTTCCTCCATGCACTTCCTGCCTGCATAGATTGCAGGTGACCACTGAGTCACCAATCAATATTAAGCAGAAAAAATTCCAGACAGGAGAACTTCGGGGATGATGGAGCCTGGGGGGTGTGCCACAGATAATGCCCCAGGCACTGACTCCTCCAGCTGCTTGGGAGGGGGCATGGTCTCGTGCTGCCTGGGTGTAGGAACAGTATCCTCCTGGTGCTGGGGAGGGGGCACTGTCTCCAACTGCTGCTGGTGAGGAGGCACAGTTTGCTGCTGGGTGCTAGTGCTGGACCAAAACACCTCCTGTTGAGACATTTCATTTGTGATGGTTAGCTGAAACATGAGTACAGTTGCCCCACTATCTTCACCCTTTTCCATTACATCCACAATCCACAAACACCACCAATTCAAACAAACAAACAAAACAAAGAAGCAGAGATAGAGACTCAGATAGAGCCGGGGAGGGGATCACGCACAATCACACACACACACACACACAAACACAATCACAATCACCAGGTACTATCATATGAACTATGACAAAGACAGACAAGAAAAATTTAGAAACAAATAGCAAAAATTAAGCAATTTAGGTGTAAAAGTGCACTCTACAGTCACAGGGAGTACAAACGCTGCCTGCTTCCTCAAGATACATAGCACAGAAAATGAACCACTCACTTACTGCCTGTATAGACTCAACCATATGACCACCAGCACAGTGAAATGCCCAGTTTCACCTAATTTCACCTCAGATGCACAAGCGAAATTGGTAGTGCAATTTCGCCGAAAGGACATAATTTCATGAAATGTTTCGCTAGATGAAATCTGTGATTTCGCCATGATTTCACCAGCGAAATTAAATTTCGATGCATCTCTACCTGGGACACTTCTTTGTTTTGGCAGAGGAAATGCCCCAGACTATCTCTGCCAAGGTGATAGGAGCAGTTAGTCTGTCAGCTTGCTCATCCATAAGTGTCAGGAGCTTAGCTTGCTGAAAGAGGAATACCATATTGTTTTAGCACAAATCACAAATAATCATGGGAGACCATATCAAAAGCCTTGTGCTGATCCAAAGAAAGCAAAAATCCAGAGATTGTACAAACACTGTATCCTTCCACTATTTCAGGTAGCAGTATCAAGAAGTCTTGTATCACCCTGCCTGGGTCTGAGCAGGCCTGTGATTGAGCAATCAGATGCACTACTACTTGCAATAACCTATACTAGGTACAGCACACATTTTTTTGACAGCAAAAGGCTGGTGCCCATCAAGACCATCTCCCACTAATGGGGGTATACCTATTTTTCCTTTGTTCTAGTCTGACTGTATCGGATCTTTGAACTGTTCTAGTGTTTCTGCCTCCACCACTTCTCTGGGGAGCTTTTTCCACATTGAACTTGCTCTTACAGTAAAAGCTTTTCTGTTTTTTGTTTTCTTTTACCTTATCAGTTTTGATTTATACATTATAGGATCTTAAGTTCACTATATTCTGTCTGTACTTGATACTGATTTCTCTTCTTAAATAATCCTTTAATGTCTTATATAACTGAAGCAGATCTCCAATTGTTCTATGTTCTACCAGTATAAATAAGTTTGGAGCTATTATTCTGTCTTCATATGGCTTTTTTGACAGTCTGGGGATCAGTTGTGTTGCTCTGTGCTGTACTTTCTCCAATAAGTCATATGAACATATGAAATTGCCAGCAGACACAAGTCATTCTATCTAGTATGCTCAAGTGTGCAGCATGCTGTCTAGTTCAACTGCAGCTGTACCCCTTCCCCTTGCTCCCCCTTCTACCTTAGTGCCCCCTACTACCGACTTCTCTTCCTCCACCCTCCCCTCAGTTCTGACCCTTCCTTTGGCCCTATATCCCACCCTCTCTTGAAGCTGCCTACTATCCGCAGTGCTACTACTTCCTCTGGCAGCACATTTCAACCAGTCACCACCCTTTTTGTGAAGTAATGCCTCCTCATCTCTCTTGAACCTTCCTCCCTCCAATTTCAAGCTGAGTCCCTGGTGTCCCTCCCCCCTTTAAACTTAAACAAGCCATCTGATTTAACTCTGTTTATGCCCTTCAGGTACTTGAATGTCTTAAACATGTCCCTTCTATCTTCTACGGTGTACATGCTGACCTCCCTCAATCTCTCCTTGTATGTCTTGTCCCCCATCCCCAGGATCATCTTTGTTGCCCTACATTGTACCCCCTTCAACAGTTTGATGTCCCTTTTCAGATAGGGGCACCAAAACTGCACACTGTACTCCAAGTGTGGCCTCCCTAGGGACCTGTACAGGGGAAAAATGAATTCCTCCCTCCTAGAGGTGATTCCCCTGGCGTTTGCCTTTGCAGCTGCCTTCCTGCACTGTGCTGAGTGTTTCATGTCTCCTTTCACCAGCACTCCCAGATCTTCCTCCTCCTCCTCTGAAGTGGCCAACTGCAGTCCCCCCAACCAGTAGCTGTTGTTTGTGTTTTTAGCCCCCAAGTGCCAGACCTTGCATTTTTTGGCATTGAACCCCAGCTGCCATGTGGTTGGCCAGCACTCAAGTGTCACCAAATCCTCTCGCTTTACCTTACCCATTCCTCACTATCCACCTTTGCTCAGATATTAGTGTCATCTGCAGAGAGGCAGATCTTGCTCTTTATCTCATTTGATATGTCGGCAATAAATATGTTAAATAACACCGGTCCCAGCACCAACCCCTGTTGGACCCACTGGTTACTGCCCTGAGTGCCGAGAGATCTCCTCCAACCGCCACCCTCTGCTGTCTGCCCTGCAACCAGCTCTTATTCCACCTGACCAGATTCCTCCCTGCTCCCAGGCTATTTAACTTGCTATTCAGCCTTCAATGGGGCACTGAGTCAAATGCCTTATTGAAGTCCAGGTAAAGGACATCCACTGCATGGCCCCTATCCAGTGACCTTGTCATCCAGTCAGAAAAGTGAAAAAGGTTGGTCTGACATGATCTCCCAGACACAAACCCATGTTGCCTGTCATCCTGTAAGCCATTCTCCATCAGGAAACACCCCAGCCTTTCCTTAAGTATGGTCTCCATTAACTTTCCCACAGCGGCTGTAAGGCTCACTGGTCTGTAGTTCCCAGGATCATGTCTGGGCCCACTCTTATGGATTGGCACCACATGTGCCATCCTCCAATCTCTGGGCATGCATCCAGTATTCAGAGAAGTGTTGAACAAATCTGCTAGTGGTCTTGCCAGGACCCCTGCCTACTCTCTGAGTACTATAGGATGCACTCCATCTGGACCAGATGCCTTAACCACCCTTCGGGACCTTAGGCCCTGCAACACCCTTGCTTTGTCCTTTCTTAGATATGGACTCAAAAAAGGGAGTGCAATAGTTCAAATGTGGCCTTTCATTGATTTTATATAAGGGCATAATACAATATTAATTTTTGCTAATAAATGAGTTTTTTTAATGTGTCCTAGGATCCTATTTGCAGTTACTGCCAACTTTTGGCAAAGTTTTCTTGTCATTAGGTCATCAAATATTGTGACATCATTCCTTTCTGATTCCATCTCCTTTAATATGTTTATTTTTTTTATATTTTTATTTATATCTTGGATTTCAATACCTTTGAACCAGAGGCTGTTTTACAAAAGTTCCATTTCAGAAAAACATATGAATACAATGGCATATAAAAACAATAATTTTGACATACAATTCAATAACAACAAGCTAAGTACAACTGAGACAGGGTAGAATACTGTTATGTCAGTACATTCAGAGAATAGCCTAAGTGCACCAAAACATGGTAAAAACATATTAGACCGGTGGGGGGATGAACATGGAGGTATGGAGACAAATTCATACATTCTGTGAAAAACAAAGCCAATAAAAAGATCAAGACAATAGTGAGGTAATAGTAATAGTATTCACAAAGGAAGAGAAGGGGGCGGTACCTAATCCAGTCAATAGAAGCACTCTGGATAGGGGAGTCAATCCCATTCCTTTTTTACAGAAGAAAGGGTTCTGAAAGAACTCCTAAAAGTGAAGGTGGACAAAGCAATGGGGCCTGATGGGATTCACCCCAGAATTCTCAAAGAATTAAGGGGAGAACTAGTGACACCACTGAGTAGCCTTTTTAACAGATCATGGGAGGATGGTGTGGTACCTGAGGACTGGAGGAGGGCGGATGAGATTCCCCTTCACAAAAGTGGGAGCAAGACAGAGGCAGGAAACTACAGACCTGTCTGTTTGACCTCAGTGGTAGGGAAAATGATGGAATCACTTCTGAAAGAAAGAATTGTTGAGTACCTAGAGGCCAGTGGGGCACAGGACCCAAGGCAGCATGGATTCACAGCGGAAAGGTCATGTCAGATGAATCTAATCAATTTCTTTGACTGGGTGACCAAAGTAGTAGACCAGGGAGGAGCTGTGAACATGGCTTACCCAGACTTTAGCAAGGCATTTGACACAGTCCCACACAAAAGATTAATAAACAAATTAGCCAGCCTGGGAGTGAGTCCCAGGGTGGTAGCCTGGATAAAACATTGGCTGGACAACAGGACACAAAAGGTAATAGTAAACGGAGTCCACTCTGAAGAAAGGGGGGTAGTAGTGGGGTACTGCAGGGTTCATTACTGGGTCCGGTCCTTTTTAATGTCTTTATAGGTGACATTGCAGAGGGACTGGAAGGAAAAGTATGCCTCTCTGCAGACAACACAAAGATCAACAACAGGGTTGATACACAAGGTGGGGTGGAAAGGATGAGAAGGGACTTGGCAAGGTTGGAGGAATGGTCACAAGTATGGCAGCTTGGATTCAATGCAAAGAAGTGCAAAGTAATGCACCTGGGAAACAAAAACCCAGGGGAAGAGTACACAATGGGAGGGAGGTATTAATAACAACAAAAATGGAATTGGACCTGGGGGTAATCATATCAGATGACCTAAAGATAAGCAAGCAATGTGAGAAGACAGTAGGGATGGCTGGGGGGATACTGGGATGTACAGGGAGAGGCATAACTAGTAGAAAGCAAGAAGTTGTTATCCCCTTGTACAGACAGTTGGTGAGACCCCATCTGGAGTACTGCATCCAGTTCTGCAGACCCCATCTCTGCAAGGACATAGATAGGATGGAGACAGCCAGAGGAGGGCAACTAAAATGGTACAGGGTCTGCAACCGAAGCCATATGAGGAGAGACTAAAGGAACTTAATATGTATACCCTTGAGAAAAGGAGGGAGAGGGGGGACATGAAAGAAACTTTTAAGTACCGCAAGGGAATCAACAAAGTCCAAGAGGGTAGTATCTTTCAGAAAAACAGATATGCAAGAATAAGGGAACACAATTTGAATATAGAGGGGGGGATGGCTCAGGGGTAATGTGAGGAAGCATTTTTTCACAAAGAGGGTGGTGGTTGCTTGGAATGGCCTTCTTGAGGAGGTTGTGGGGTCAAAAACAGTGGGGGAATTCAAGAATGCATGGGACAGACATAAGGCAATTCTTGTGGGGGTAGGAAGAAATAGGCTGTTGGTTAACTAGGATCGGCAGCTTATTCAGTAGGTAGGGAAATGGGCAGACTAGGTGGGCCAAGCGGTCCTTATCTGCCATCAAAGTCTATGTTTCTATGTAAGAAAATGGTGCTGCCGGAGGTAGACATTATTAGAGGTCCAGGGGGTGAGTTGTAGGGGGAATTGATGGTCACTTATAAGGGGGTGGGAAGTAGAGGGAGAATGCACTCAGGCATGATAGGGAGGGGTGAGGTAGGTAGGTGAGACCATATTGAATACCATACTGGTTGGGGGGCAGAGAGGAGCAGCTGAGGAGGGCAGGCAGTGGTGGTGGGAGCAGTATCAAGAGTAGTTGGGTGGGAAGGAAGGGAGGTAGTGAGATGAGGGGGGTTGAGGTATGAGGGGGCAAGGTGAGGGGGTGGGGAAGTGAATGAAACAGGAGGAGGGAGGGGTGGGAGAGGGGTGTTTAGAGGTGTGGGAAGAATAGGAAAGGTGCCTTGTTGGGAGAGTAGTGACTTATAGACCACAGTCACAGCTACTAAGCGCAGAGAGATGTTTCATAAGATTACACTTAAAAATGACAATCCTGGACTCTTCCTAAATACCAGTGGGAGATTATTTAGTCAGTAGGGTGTCCTGTATGGAAAGCAAGGCTGCGCCTGGGAGATGCAGCAAAAAGGAACTTGATACATAAGTTTAGACATGCCCGAGTTTGGTGGGGGTTAGATGAGAGGATTAGGTATTTCTGAACAACAGGGGTAGATTGGCCAAGACTGCTTTTTTTTTTGCAAGAAGACAGGTCTGATAGGTGATTCTCCCCTTCAGGTTTAACCAGTTGGTCTGTATATACAGATCACAAGTATGCATTACCCTGTGAGCTCCAGTAACCAACCTGCTTGCCTTGTTGAGGGCTGTGCAGATCCTTTTGAGCATGGTGTCCATGACTGCTCCATAAATAACTAAGCCATAGTCAATGATAGATAGAAATGAACTAGTTACAGTAGTTCAGAGTTCATCTGGGGTCACAGTGCTTGTGCCTATATAACAGTCCTATCTGTAACAGTCTTATCCTGGTATTAACTGCCCGTGCAACAAGGTCAGCATGCATACCATAGGAGAGGGAGGCATCTAACGTGATCCTAAGGTACTTGAAATTTGGGACTTGTTCAAGAGGTGAGCCTTCATTGTTCAGTATGGTTAGTTTGTGCGATTTGTATCTGCTGTGCGGGCTAGATAACAGCATGGTCTTGGTCTTCTTGTACTTCATTAGCAGGTTATGGTTTTTAAATCAGGCCTCAGTGTCAGAGAAGCTAACCTGGAGCTGTGTGTCAAGTGGGAGTGGGTCAGGTAGACTGGTATAAATGATGACATCATCGGAATAGAGCAGCATATTATTGGAGCATGCCTTGGGGAGGTTATGGAGGAAGAGGCTAAAGAGTAATGGGCCCAAGACTGGGCCTTGGGGGACACTGGATAACACTTGCCTGCTATCAGATAAAATGCCACTTATTTTGACTCATTGGAACCTACTTCCAAGGTAACTACAAAACCGCTCAACTGCATCATTTGATAGGCCAATCTCACAGAGGGCGTTTAAGAGGAGGGTGTGATTGACTGTGTCAAAAGCTTTTGTGAGGTTGATATAAATTGTCCCCACAAGCTGCCCTTGATAAAGGGCATTGTGTATAAAGGAGGCATACTCAAGCAAGGCAGTGGTGGTGCTATGCGCCTTTCGGAATCCATGCTGTTGTGAGCATTGGATATGGTATTTCTCTAGGTACTCATTTAGTTGATCCGCCACAATACGTTCACACGCCTTTGAGAAGGGAGAGGATTGATATTGTGCGGTAATTAGTGTGCTGGGCATGGGTACCACTTTTATGTACAGGGGTAACCTCAACTGCTTTCCACCACTGGAGGAACTGGCCAAGGCATATTGACTTATTTAATAGCTTTGTGAGAGGTGTCAGGACTTCATCAATGGTTTGACTAACAAACTTAAGGTCTAGTGAGTCATCATTAAACCTAGACTTTCTGAACACCTTTGACAGGTATTTTTTACCCTCCATCCAGGAGACTGTCTTAAAGTGAAAAGGGGAATGACCTACATGTGTGTCACAACTCCCAGTGTCAGCTGAGTTGTCTGGCACTTTGAGGAAGTTAGGGGGCAGTATGTCGCTCAGGTCAGAGAAGGCCATGTTGAAAGTGTCGGCAATGAGTTTGGGGTCCTGAGTGACTACCCCATTTATCTCCAACATGGATAGGTATGACTTATTGGAATTGCCCGTGATGTCTTTGATGTTACTCCAGAATTGCCTGCTATCCCCCAGGAAATTGTGAGCTTCTCTTTGAAGTTGTTAATTTTCACTAGGCAGACCTTCCAGGTACAGGCATTCCTAGCAGCTTTGTATTGCTGCAGGTCAGCTTGCTTGACGGTAGCCTGAGCACGATGCCAAAGGTTATCTCTGTTGGCCATGAGATTTAGGAGGGTTGGGGTAACCCATGGATTGACTAAGCCCTTCACCATCCACTTTTTACAGGGGCATAGTTATCACAGATTGGATTGAATTTAGCAATGAAGTATTCTAGGGCTTGGTCTACATGTTGAGCAGCACTGATAGGGGTTCAGTCTGTTTGTAACAGGGAGACCTTGAGATGTTTGAGCTGCCCAGGCTTTAGGACACAATGTGTTACCGTTTTTCTGGGTAGTTTAGGAGCTTTGTTCAACCAGAAGAAAAGGACCAGGGAATGGTCGCTAATCACAGTAGGGAGGACTGTGGTGCCCGTGATTCTTTCAGGGTGGTTGGTAACTATCCAATCTATCAGCATACTGGAGCCAATCCAGTAGTTAACCCTGGCAGGGGAATCAACCATTTGCGCAGCATTGATAGAGGAAATGGCATCCTTGAAGGGGTCAACTTCAGGGGCCAGTCAATTCACATTAAAATCCCCTAGAAGCACCACTTCAGTATTTTGTTGTAGATTGGTCAGATATTCAGAAACCGTATTGATTCCACTGGCCTGGTTTCAAGGGGGGATGTAGACAGAGACTACAGTGAGAGTCTTACTACTGGTCCCTAGGAGAAGTCGTATGGCCAGGGTCTGGATGGCTCTCCAAGTGTCCAGTAGGGGGAGGGCATGCTCCTAAAGAGTATTTCTGAGGTAGCTAGCACATCCCCCACCCCTTTGACTCAACCTGTCATGCTTAAAAAGGGTGTATCCATCAAGGAAAATAGCAGAGTCAAGGGTCGTAGGGGTAAGCCAGGTCTGTACCACCGATAGCACATCTGGTCTGTGTTGGGTGCCCAAGACTTGGAGAGCATCATATCTGGCCAGGAGGCTGAAAATATTGATTGATACTAGCTTTAGCATTCCATAGTTACATCCATGTTGGTGCAGCTGCTGCACCGGGCCGGGGTTTGGGTGGATGTTACCTGATAGGAGGAGGAACAGCATGGCTATCCTTAGTAGGAAACGTTTAAATATTTTAAGCTTGTCTTTTGGCTTGAGCCTACTATTTAGCCCATGCATTTTGTAGCATAGCGGCAGGGCGAGGCATGTTAACAGAGAGAGGGTGGGTGAGTACCTCGAGCTGGTAAAGTAACCAGGTTGTCTGGTGTGGTGATGATTGTTACCGGTAATATTGCACATAGTGGCAGGCCCAGGGGAAGGGCACATAGTTGTGGGGGGGTGGCGGTGCCAATTCAGTTTGTCCTTATATTGGCTAGTAGGGATAATTGCCGCTATGATCAGACAAGTATTACCAAGCCTTTAGGGTTCTGCATGGCAGTCATATAGCAGGAGAGCGTACGGGGGTGCCGGGTGGAGCAGTACTGCGATGCAGATATAAATAGTGAGTCTTCATGGAGTAGAGGGCGTACAGCAGTGATACACTAACACACCAGCCGTATGACTCAGTATCAGTAATGGAAATGGGGGCATGGCCTAGCTGGATTAGATGATGGATGGTTCCATGTCATAACAACGCTCACACAATAGCGATCCCCGTAACAGCGAGTGTACATAGCTGAAAATGAATTTCAGCAATGCACTCACAGCGAGGAGAAATAGGGTGCCCGAGACCTATGGGTTGTTTTTTTTTAATGAAGGTGCCTCTGCAACCCACACTATGGATTCTCAACCTCGGGAGGGGTGTCAGGGGGACTTAAAAAAAAAGTGAATGCCACCTGGCAACAACAAAAAAAAAGTGCCATGCCAGACCCAAACCCTGCACCCTCCACCTCCCAACCAACCACCCTTCCCACCACACTTGCAGACCAGCTCGGCAGCTGCCCACCACACCCTCTTCCACATACCATCCCTCCCCTGTCTCTCCCCTCCACGCGTATGCGCACGTGTATATGCACCTACATCCCGTCGCCGGATGTCGTTCACCCAGGTACCAGTTGCCCCCCTGCCAAGTAGCCCAGAACCCAGGCACCATAAATGAGTTGCCTCTTTTGTAGGTGCCCAGTTGTGGTCTCCTCGTTCACGGGAACCAGTGATGGACACTTGAATCGAGAGCTCCATATCCATCCACGATATATTGCAGACATCCTGCCTCTAACTAAGCCAAACACTTCAAAAATCTCTTCTACAGACATTCAGGATGGCTAACACATCTAAATCTGCAAAAACCCAGGCAAAGCTGAATTTTAAAAATCACCAGAGAGTCCCAGAAAAATTCAGGCCTAGATGCTTTGGCAACTCGAGCCAACTCCCGAGTGGGTACTGATGAACAGGAGCCCACAGTCAGTGAGAAAAGGGCTGTGGGAGACTCTTCTTACCAAATGCTGGAAAAGTTATTAAAAGAATTAAAATATGAGCTCACCATGAAGATGCAAGCGGGGTTCAAAAACATGTCCACGCAACTGCAGCACCTCCAGCAAACAGTCAATACAGTAACTGAAACTGTAGACCAACATGAGACCAGGGTGGATGAGCTGGAATCCCTTGAAAGTAACCAAAAGGACAATCTTGCTCAAGTTTCCATCAACCTTCAATGAGCCTTGAAAGATATAGTCTACTTAAAACAAACTTTGGATGACCAAGAAAATAGGGAGCGGAGCTGCAATGTCCGGCTGGTGGGCATGCCTGAGGTATTGGAGGAAACTGACTGTACCCAGTTTGTGAGAAATTGTTGTGGCAAATGCTCCAAATACCAGAACAAATATCTAGAAATTGAGCAAGCCCAACACTCCCTCAGTCCCAGGCCTGCACCAGTTCAATGCCCGAGACACATAATAGTGAAATTCTTAAGGTACAATGATAGGCAGGCTGTGATGGAGGTGACAAGGAAAGTGGGTACCTTAACAGTAAAGAAATCAAGGTTCATTGTGTTTCTGGACTTTTCAAGGCTGCTACAAACACGACGGCAGGCATTTCAACTGGTGAAGAGGAAGCTCCATGAGATGGATTGGCCTTTTGCCCTAGTGTACCCTGTGAAGCTGGTGATCAGGAGACCAGGGGAAAAATAATGTGTGTTTTATGACTCTGATGCAGCAATGGCATTCGTGGAAAAAGAGGGGGAAAAAAAGCTGAAAGGCATGATGCCCTGAACCAAGAAGAGCAGGCCTCTTGAATTGATTTGGAATTGCAGGTACTAACTTCTGCATCTCTGGGGTGAAGGGGTTTGAGGAGAGGGGAACGCAACACATTGGTGGCCTATAAGGAAGGGGCCATGATGCCTCCCCTTCCCGTTACCCTCACTTTCTCTCCAGATCCCACAGCTCCCTTGGACTTGGAGACCATTAACCCAACACTGCTGGTTCATCCGATTTTTTCTTTGTGAACCACTAGGAGGGTTAAATGATACAGAGTCACTGACTATAGAAACAGTAGAGACAATACATCCTGATGGGATCTTGCATCAAGTCTTGGAGGCTCACCTGGACTTTATCAGCAGCTAGCCATTAGTGGGAAATTTAGCATTGAGAGCCTGCTGATCGAACATGTTTAAAGTTTTCTCTTTTCCTGTTCTTCTGTGTATGCAGCATGCATTTGTTCCTGTTTAGTTTGACGTTTGGTGCCTTATGCTACTATGGGGGGATGAACTTAAGCAAGCAATTCGAGATATCACCTTTTTATGGAACATCAATAGGCCATGTGGTCTAAGTGTGATTGTACAGTAGAAGGCTTGGTAGGTGGAGGGCTGAAATGGAGTTCAGGCATAGACTAGGTACCTAAATACACAAACGGATGTGCAATTACAGTCAATCTGGACCACGCATATTGAGGTAGGACTGGGGAGGGCCCAATGCCTTTCTGGGTGTTGTAAGCCCCTTGGCCAACTACTAGGGGCCCGGTTTTGGGCCTGCCTTCACTTAAGCAACCAGGTAGGGCTGTCTAATCCCTCCCACTCACTCAAGAATATGAGGGAGGGAGACTGGGGACAAGGGTGGATCACTCTAACTGAATGGTGACTTGCCAAAGCACAATTGGAGGAATGATGCTCTCATCCTTGGGGGTATTAATTCCCCAGTTTCCTTGTCCAGAGGCAGTGATGCAATATGCAATATTAGTGATTAAAAAAGAAACTGGATGGAAGGCCCAGCTCCGACCATTAAAGGTAGAGGGATTTATGGGTGGGAAGATTCTACAAAAGGATGATGGGAGGGTGAGAAAGGAAGAATCCTCACTCTGGTAGCCATGTTTCTTTGTTTGTTTGAAGGGACATGGCTTACTAGGGGAATTCGGGGGAAGGGGACTCAAAAAGGGGAAAGTTCAGCTCTTAAAGTTACAGAGGGGAATTATAGCAGTTTGTTGTGTTGACTTGTTACTGGGGAGTTGTGGAAGGTGGAAGATGGGTTCAGCCACATTGTTGTATTTGTTAAAGGGTGTTGTAGAAGTTGTGGTTAGGGTGGAGATAGGTAGGCAAATGTTTAAAAAACAAACTGGTGAATTTGGAGCTGTTACAAGGAATGTTACATACTTTAAGGGACTATCTAGTGATGTCTTTAAAAATAAGGTAAAATGGGAAAAATAACCTTTCTAACTTGGAATGTCAATGGCCTTAAAACTGTGGTAAAATGAAAAAGGGTATGGACATATATTAAGAAAGTGAAGGGAGATGTTAACTTCCTGCAGGAGTTGTATATGACACAACAGGAGGTGAACAGACTTGCTTCCTTATGGGGTGGGCAGTTTTTGGTAGCCCCTTTCACTTCAAGGGTGAGGGGTGTGGCCATCTGGTTCAGGCCCTTGCTCAGGGTAGAGATCCATTCAGTGATGGCAGATCCCCAAGGCTGCTACCTGTTTGCTGAAATGACCATGGAACAAACTCAGTATAAACTAGTGCCCCTCTATGGGCCTAACTTCGACTTCCCAGATTTCTTTCACCACCTGTTGGTGACACTAGCCCCATATAGGGGCACTTTAATAATTGGTGGGGATTTTAACACATACTGGGACAATGCCCTAGATCATTCAGCCAAACACAGCATGCCTGCTCCCAAGAGCATGGGTGCGCTGAATAATTTGATGAAGAAGAGGGGTTTAAGCAAAATCTGGAAGTATAAACACCCACAAGAGTGAGAGTACTCTTTTTACTTCCACTCCCACAAAATGTATACTAGATTAGATTAGATTTTTTGCCCAGTGACACTACTGAGGGGGGGGGTTATGGAGGCAAGTTATGGTCCCATACTGGTCTCAGATCACACCCCTTTAGTGGCAGTAGTGAAGGTTAACCCAGAGGACCATCTGCCTCAGCAACGGAGAATGGACCCCACTATAGTGAGCTAAAAACAATTTGCAACAACTATGGCTTCAAAGCTCACAGAATTTATCTCCTTAAATGACACCAGAGAGGTCTCCATACAGACTGTATGGGATGCCATTAAAGCGTTTGTGAGAGTGGAGACCATATCATATGCCTCTTATGTTAAAAAGGAACAAACACAGGAAGAATAGTCACTAGAAAAAGATTAGAGAAAGAGAAAAACAGAACATGACCCAAAGTAACCCAATTAATACTAGAACACTAACACATCTGAAGGGAAGGCTTAACCAGTTAGCATCTCGCAGTATAGAAAGAGACCTATTAGTTACACAATCCCACTCCTATTTTGAGGGAGACAAATTAGGGAAATTTTTAGCCTGGCAAATTAAATAGAAAAGAATGGAAAGAACAATCCATGAAATAGGAAAGGGGGATGGTACCTTATAGCCAACCCACAGGAAATTAATTCAGTGTTTTGCACCTTTTATCAGGATCTTTACACCACCCAGGTCCCAAAAAAACTGTCCCCAGGGGTTTTCCTGGACAAGATAGACCTCTTAACACTTTCCCATGAACAGTGTGAATGCTTGGTCTCCCTGATCACCCTATTGGAGATCTGTCAGGCGGTATGGACCTTTAAATGTGGCAAAGCCCCTGGACTGGATGGAATTCCGTCTGAGTTTTATAAAGCTCTCTGGGAGGTAATAAACTCTCTAATGCACAAAATGGTGAGTGCAGCCCTCAGTGAGGGAGCCCTCTTTCCCTCCATCCATATGTGACTATAACGGTGCTGCCCAAGCCTGGGAAAGACCCCGAAGCTGTGTATCATATAAACCAATATCACTACTAAATACAGACTACAAAATTATAGCTAAAATTTTGGCTAAACACTTGGAGGGGGCTCTCCCAGAATTAGTACACCCAGATCAGGGAGGATTTGTGGGTGGTAGGCCGGCCAAACATAATCTGAGGTGTGCCATTAACATTATCCATCACTGGTCAGGGAAGGAGGAGATAGCTAAGGCCTGCTCACTCTGGTTGCTGAGAAAGCTTTTGACTGCATCAAGTGGCCTTTTATGTTTGCAGTCCTACAAAAGTTTAATTTTGGCCCAGATCTCAGATCCTGGATTGGCTCCTTCTAGACCTCCCCTAGAGCACAGATTCTGATGAATGACACCTTCTCCCTCACTTGTGGTACTAGGCAGGGGTACCTTTTAGCCCCCCCCCCTTATATGTTCTTACTACAGAGGCCTTGGCTGTCACCATCTGTAGCCATGAGGAGTTGGAGGGGGAAGAATCATGTGATATCACTTTTTGCAGATGATATTCTGTTATTCTTGGAGAAGCCAGTAAATGCTCTCCAGGGGCTTACCCAACTGTTCTCAGTGTATGGCCCAGTATCAGGGCATAAAGTCAATTGCAGCAAGTGTGAGTGGCTTCCTCTGGGAAGGTGTAGGGATCCAGTTAGGATAGGAGGGACCCAGATCAATCCGGTAAACAAGTTAAAATATCTAGGGATTAAACTCACAAGTAAGCTGTCCAGGCTAGCTGAAGCAAACTTTAATTCCTTAATACATAAAGTGAAAAGCGACTGCGCGGTGGCAGTCTTTGCCTCTAACCTTAGTGGGCAGGGCCAATTTGGTCAAAATGTGCATCCTGCCACAATGCCTGCATCTATATCAATCAATCCCTGCCCAGGTCCCTATGAAATAAATAAAAGCATTGGAGGGGGTGGTTATCTCCTTGCTGTGGCAAGACCAATGCCCTAGAATAAAAAAAGGAGGCACTGTGGTCTCCAGTGAAGAGGGGGGTCTGGGACTGCCCAACCTACAGCTTTTTACCTGGTGGCACAATTGGCGTTTATAGAAGATCTGACCCCAGGGAGCACTCACAGATGTGCATGGACAGACTTGGAGGCTGAGGAATGGGAAGGACCCATGTATAACTCACTTCTGGCCACTATCTTGGCTATTCATGAAACATCAGCAATTAAGAATCCACAAACAAGAACTTTGGTTAAGATCTGGATGAAAGCCCATACAATTCTAGGCCAGGGGCAAACCTTATCCCCAGAGACTTCAATAGAAGCTACCCCGAGGGCACATGACAACCTGCACACTGTGGAGGTGAGCACTCTGAAGGAATGGACCAGAAAGGGACTGTCTCTCCTTTCCTGATGTATGAAGATGGCACACTACTGGACTTTCCCCGGCTTTTCAGGCTATATGTCCTGAAAGCTGCTCATTTTTTCACCTACTGCAAAATAAGGTCCATACTTAACAGTATGCTGGAGGGAAGCACAGACATGCGCCTAACCCTCTCACCCCTAGAAGAAATATGTATTAAGGATACCTCAAAGCTAAGCTCAATGCCACTAAGTTGATGTTATAGACTGTTGGTGGGGGCCCTGCCAGACTCATTGATAAGATTAAAACAAAAATGGGAGGAGGACTTGTACCCAGGAGGCCTCACAGGTGGGGATTGGGACAGGATTTTAAAAATGGGACTGACATGCTCAGTAAGCAACAGACTGAGGGCTATTCACCTGAATTATTTATACAGAACGTATTTTACCCCTGCCCTAGCCCATAGGTTGGACCCATTGGTTCCTGAGACCTGCCTGAAGTGTAAGGTACACAGGGGGACATTCTTCCACATGGTTT
The DNA here is from genome assembly GCA_016271365.2 of Neoceratodus forsteri. Classification (NCBI taxonomy): domain Eukaryota; kingdom Metazoa; phylum Chordata; order Ceratodontiformes; family Ceratodontidae; genus Neoceratodus; species Neoceratodus forsteri. The sequence goes on along the minus strand of CM028129.1, from coordinate 1,076,325,060 downwards.
GGGCATCTCCCAAAGTTGTAACCTACTGGAATGAGGTCTCAAGAATATTGGCACTAACCATTGGGGCACAGGTGTCTGCAGACCTCACAGAGGTGTTACTAGGCTTGCCCAAGTGTTGGAGGTGAAGAGGCAATGAGATGCATCCCCTGGTGAGGTTGGGCTATGTTGTGGGGAAGTGGATCCTAGCCATGCGCTGGAGACTGGAGTAGACTCCCACTATTGCTCAATGGGTTCACTCTTTGCTCCAGTGTATGAAGCTGGAGCATACGTAGTACTCTGCTCAAGGTCAGCTGGAGAGGTTCCATAGCATTTGGACGCCTATGGAGGAGGCATTGAAAAGTGATTGGTTCCTGGCAATTTAGGTCCAAATGGTTTGTGAGCTGTTGACATTCCAAAGAAACAAATGTTTTTTAAGGTATGGGAAGGAGACTTATCAACACTAAATTAAATACAACAAGATTCATATACAGTTGTAACTTGTGTACTGAATATGATGTCCTTAGAATCTGAATATCCCAAGTAGTTGGGATATATATATATATATATATATATATATATATATATATATATATGTGATGTGAAATAATATATTAACTATCTTAGGGTAGCTGGTTCATTCCACTGGGGTGTTAGACAGACGAGGCATACTGATCAGTCCTGGTAGGACGAAACACATGTCTATGTCTTCTGTGTGAGAGGCCTTTCCGCACCATGCATTTCTGCTTAAAGTTGAATCAGCATAATATTCTGTGGTGATTTGCATATGCAGCCCATGATGCTTTGCATTGTGGGGTCATGTGTGACTTTGTATTTCTTTGTACACAGAGGTTCTTTGTCTTTTAAATGTTTTTTTGTTTTAATTGGGTTCACCACAACATAACCCAGATAGACTATCTTAGGGTAGCTGGTTCATTCCACTGGGGTGTCAGACAGATGAGGCATACTGATGAGTCCTGGTAGGAGGAAACACGTGTCTATGTCTTCTGTTGGCACTCTTTGCAAACTGTGTGAGAGGCCTTTCGGCACCATGCATTTCTGCTTAAAGTTGAACCAGCATAATATTCTGTGGTGATTTGCATATGCAGCCCATAATGCTTTGCATTGTGGGGTCATGTGTGACTTTGTATATATTAACTATGCTGTCTCTTATATTTATGTAATAGTTGTCCAACAAATGCTGGTTTTAAAGTTTGCAAAAAAAAAAAAAGTAATTGAAATGGGGGGGGAGAGGGTGGTGGCACAAGAATCAAGGACTGGTGTGGACTAATGGGGTTTAAGAGGTTAGGGTCACCGACTACAGTGAAGGTGGTCGAGGGTTTGAATCCCAGTGGGATGAAGTAGAGATGAATACTTGGAATGCAGCTGCTAAGAGTGAAGCTAGCACTGCACAGGACAGCTCTATGAGCTAATATAGAAAGGGTTAAAGAATGCAGTGTAACTTTATATGTACAACAGTGACTCCTAGAGGTGTAGCAGTATAGAAAAATGGGGACATAGTCCCAGGAGTGACAGGTCATGTGACCTGGACTACCTATAAGGGTAGTGTCCGCCCAGGATGGTGGGTGGGGCAGTTGCTGCATAAGCAGCAATGGGCTAACACAGGTCCACAGTTGCTCTGTACCTGGGCTGTTCTAGCTGCTGTCCTGGATGTGGGAGGGAGTTGAGAGGGCTTTCAACCTGTGGGGATGGAAGAAAAATAGAAGATATATGGGGTGGGGGTGCTAGTAACAACAGACAAAGAGAGTCAAGTTCAGGGCAGGAAGCGTGACTGATGGACAGACAGGGGGAGGAGGGCTCTTGACCTCCACCTCAGAGAGCTACACATGCCCAGTACAGCCCTCACAACATGGTGGAAAGTCCAGGAGCAGAGAATCACAACAGGAGACACCCTTCAGTATCAGGACTACAACACAGTGCAAAACTAGCACAAATCACAGCTGAGAAGCGCTAGAACAGACACACAGTAAAGATAAAATACTAACAGGGGCTTTGAACAGGCATTAAAACCAATATAAGCACACAAAACATCTGAAATGAGTGTAAATAGAGACAGCTTAAAGTAACATAGAGTAGATGGACTAAACAAGGCACTTAGTGAGTGAACACAGTGCATAAAAATCAATTAGTACTGTAGCTGTCTCCCGACTTTAAAGTACTTTAACACAGTTTCACAGTTGCTCTGTACCTGGGCTGTGCTGCTATCCTGGCTGTGGGAGGGAGTTGACCTGCTCTTCTTGGGGTTATTTTGTCCTAGATGCAGAACTACGGTACACATTTTTCATTACTAAAAAGCATTTTTTTCATTTTGTTTTTTTGTTTTTGTATTTCTGCCAATTTACTCATTTCCTCTATATCTCTGTCAAAGATTTTTTTTGGTTTTCTTCCAAATCTGCCTCTCCACCCAGTTTGGTGTCACCCACAGACTTTTACCCAGCTTGTAATTTTCACATGCATGTTGCCGATCAAAAAAAAAAAAGAAAATAGTGTCAGTTCTAAGACTGATGCCTGCTGTACCCCACTAGTCACAGCTAGATGTTAAAACCTTGGATGGGACTTTTTTAGGTCAGCATTTAGAAGACATATGGGTCTCTAGCTTAAGAGGTCACTTTTATCACCAGTCTTATACAAAAACATTTATAGGCCTTCTTTCATGCTATGCATTCAAGAATGATGCTGCAAGATATAGTTAAGAACTGCTGTAAGCTCTCCCCTATTGTTGGTGCCACCACTTTATAAAACTCACTAGTATGACAATCTTTCCCTGGGGCTGTGTCATTCTTGAGAGGTTTGGTAACTTCAGTCATGGAAATCTCAGCAGTGAGGCCAGGTGTTGCATCTTCAGGGACTTGGGGAACATGGAGGTAAGAGAAAAAGGTTTCTCTACTTTAATGTGATATCAAATCATGTACAAATAATTTCTGGCTATAGATAGACACAGCGGCCAGGATTCCATCTATAACAGTCAGTAATGCCCTGTGTATCCTGAGCCACTCATGACCTTTTTCACTATTTTTTTTTAAAGCCTCAAAGGGGCATATTTGAGGCTGTATACCTGTGCCCCTAATTGCTGTTTTTTATGTATGGTATGGAAATTTATTAGGTGCAGCTGTGACATTTCATTTTTCAGATTACTAATCTGGATGCTATAGTTATTACCTGTTTCTATTCCCAGTAACTGTAGTATTTGTAAAAGGTGCTGCTGTGTTAAATACCTTAAATATTCATGTTTTCTATGTTGTCGCCCCAATTTTTGAAGAAAGTTTTTGTGTCTGCTTTTGTGTCTTCCTCCCAAAGAAGTGGTTTGTTATAGCATATAAAAAGTCATTTCCAGGCTGAGGGTAGTTGTCCTAATGAACTGAATATTATACTATCTTCTAGAAATCATGAATTTAATTTCCACATCCTTGGGCAATACTGGACATTAGGGGAGACATCTGTAATGACCTCAACCAATCTGTGGTCTGAAAATTCCATACGATTTATGGAAACTGAGATTAATGGGAGGAGAGAAAATAAAAATAAATAATCTAGTCTGGTAGCTAATTGCCATTTATTTATTTATTTATTTAAGCATTTTACCAGGAAGGCATGCTAAGCAGGCTACTGCTCGATTCCAGATGCATCCTGGGGGAGGGGGGAACATAGATAGCAGTTGAAGACAGCATAAAACAAGTGAAATTACATAGTAGGGAGATCACTAACATTTGGCCCTGTTGGCTAGACAATAGTGGGTCGAGAAAAATCAGTAGGTAGCCACAGTTAATACAGCATGATACAATAATTACATAGTGTAGGCCTCTAACAAATTGGTCCCTGTGAGAGACAAAGCAGAGCAAGAGAACAGTAGTTAGGCACAGATTAATTTGCCTTACTAAGTGTGGTCATACACAGACATTTCACTCAGTAACTGAGAAACACCTAGACACATGCACAGGTAGGGATGAAATGAGCTTGGAGCATGGAGTTAAAGTGCAAGAGGGAGGAAAAGAGATGAACGTATGCTGGGAGGGAGTTCCACAATATAGGAACGTGGTAACTGATTGCTGCCTGACCGACGGTAGTAGGACAGTAGTGGGACAGCTAGGGACTAAAAGTCTGAGTCCCTAAGAGAGTATGCATGGGCGCAGGGGTTGGCTAGGGCATCAGTGAGGTAGGAGTGAAGTTGCTGGGACCAAAACTTGGTTGGGATCTTGGCGCAGTGGGACTGTCTACACGATTGTCTACAGAGGTGAGGTTCATAGATTGATAAAGGGCACAGTGGTGTATGGAATATGGGCAGTTCAGGACAAAACGACAGAAAGAGTGGAAAAGAGGGTCCAGTCCGGCAAATGTGGACTTAGGGCCGGCACAGTAGACTACGTCCCTATAATCGAGGATGGGGAGGATCATTTTCTGCACAATGGCCTTCCTGGCAGGTTGGGGGATGCTGTCATGATTCCAGTAAAGTGCACCAAGCCTGGGGTGCAGCTTCTTGAGTATGGAGTCAATGTGTGTGGAAATTTTGAGGTGCTGGTCAAGCCAAACACTGAGGTATCTAAAAGAGGTGCAGGACTCCAGGAGGGGAACCCTTCCAGGGTGTGGAATATGATCAGGGAAGGGAGCCTAGAAATTCTCTGCCTCGTGCAAAGGTTAGTGAGACTGTTTTCTTGGCATTGAGGAGGAGGTGATTTGAGTGCAGCCAGTGCTGTACCGAGATAAAGTCTTGTTGCAGTCTGGTCGTAACCTCTGTGGTCGAGGGACTGGATGCATACAGCACAGTGTCATCCGCATACATGTGGATGGAGGTGTGTAGGCAGGCAGAGGGCAGGTCATTCAGGAATATTGAGAACAGGAGGAGGCCTAGGACAAAAACAGTAGGGTCCCTTTTTTGTGTTTTCTGGAAGTAGGCGTCTCTTGGCCCAGCAGTCTTTATGTGAGATGAGAGAGGAAATACGTATCACAATATGTTTTCTTTGTCTTTGTACACCATAGTCCAAGTAAGAGAGAGCACAGGTAAAATCTCCTCCTAAAACAAATGATTTGGATGTGAAAAGGTATGGCCTGATAGTTTTCAAAAGATCAGTTTGTGTTGTTTTGGACTGTGGTGCATAGACATTGATCAGTCTGACAAATTGTCCAGATATTTTTGCACCCAACCGTAGAACTTGCCTTGGGCATACATCAATTAATTTAATCACCTCCACCTCTGTTGTGTGAAATAATATGCCCACTCTTGAGCTTGGCTCAGTGCCCAGTGACCAGACAGAGGGCCCAGTGCACCATGTTTTCTTGACCAAGGAAACCACTGCCAATGTATGAAAGTCACACTGCTCCAAGACATCTGAAAGAAAGAAAAAGCAGCAGGTCTTTTCTTCATGTTCTTTATGCTGTTGACATGTGCTGTTGAAAAGATAATATTACGAGTTAATATCACGGCCAGAAGGGATAGGAAACAGATGAATCCCCACCTCACATATTTTTTCTTCCCTGAATCACCTCTTTTTATTCTACTTCTTTTCTTTTTGGTTGAGTCATCAGTGGCAGGCTCCTCTGTTTCAGATGAGGGATCAAGTTGGGAAAAGGGTACTGAGGAGGTGTCAGAGTCTTCCTCTGTTTCTCCCTACTGTTTATGAGACTGCAGGACTTTGTATTGGTTGAATAATGTTACCAAGTCTCATTTTAAGGCTTTTAGCTTAGGTTGGCTCCAAACTCTCCTTCTTGTGACCACGTCTAATGTTTGTGTCAGGGGTTGATGGTGGATGCATTATTTCCATATTGTCATCCTCTGGGAGTGCCTCCAGTCATTGAGACTCTGTTCCAGTTTGGTTCTGTAGTGTGGGATGTTTTGAACTCCCAGGCATGTATTGTACCTGTTTCCTTTTTGGAGGGGAGACTCACAATTCCAGGTGCAGGATCTGGATCAGGTAAGGAGGATTCCCTGTTGTGGCACTGACGAATCAGCTGGTCTGGGCTATTTTTTCCTGGTAACATTCTATGTTCTCTGAGCAACAGACACATAAACATTTTGCTTCAGCTGGTTATGGGCCACCCAGCAGCAGCGGTAAGAGTGATCAGCATCATCGCTTTAGTTGCTTTTCGTTTCTTCTACACAGTGTATACTGGCATGCCCCACCTCACCACATAAGATGCACTTCACCTGGTCACAGGCTCCACTCAGATGGGCATGGGAGCCACACCAGTAGCAGGCCTTGGGATGGTCTGGGTAGAACAATACCCCATTGTTCTGTCCCCCCAAAAAGGTTATTTTGGAGATGATAGATCCCAGACTCTGTTTTATGTGCACTCAGACCCCCCATCCTCCAGTCCAAATGCCCTCCGAATCAATAATGACCACAGGGGCCCCAGGGCTGTAAATTTTTGTTTTAACCAATCTATGATATCTGTTATAGATATCACTTAGTTGGAGAAAAGAACTGTCACTGTTTTGTGAGCTGGTTTGGTGAGAGAGATTGCTAGCAACGGGGATATAGGGGAGTGTTTGTAACCACGAGATATCTGCCAGAAAAGTTCCAAAGAACCTGATGTTTTAAAACTCACATCAAAAGTATGTTCACCACTGACATGGATTAAGGTGTAAATTTCACTGACAGCAAACTTCAGAACCCTCAGTTAAATTCCGAGCCATATACACCCTAGTTGGAAGGACAGGAGAATGGAACAGGGAAGCATAGGGTTTTGGTTGTTCTTGTCTGATAGTTGTAATTGATCAGGACCCATGTGTCCCATATGTAGTAGTAGAAAGTGTTGAATCATCTATTAAGGGATCTGCACTGTTTTTTAAAGGCTGCCATTCTTTGCATCGCCATCTCATGTTTCAATATAAGAAAAATAGCAGGACAAGAGGACGCAGCATGAGATTAGAGGGAGGCCAATTATTTTTTATTTATTTATTGGAAAAACAATTGGAATTACAAACCTTTGAGTCACAGACTCTTTTGCAAAGGCTCCACGTCGGTTACATAGGGTGGAGGGTAGTCAAATACAGTAGAGAACATACATAAAACAGGCAGAATTTACAGAACTGAACAAAGGAGCAGTCCAGGCAAAACTTAATAAATGGTGAGGCAGTTAGGCAGCAATCTTGGAATACCCGGCCGGGATTTTGGAGAAAACGTGGGGCTAGTGGGACCCTTGAGTCGAGAGTAGGGGAGGAAGGCGGTCAGCTGGGAGAGCAGAGTTAGCACAGTCACATATGGCTCTCTCAAGGAGGTGAGCTTTGAGGCCTGTTTAAATTGAGAGATGCTGTGGGTCTGTGATAGTGAGTGTAGTAATGCATTGAGCCAGAGAAGGCTCGTATCGGAAGGATCTTTGCCCTAGGGAAGTTCTACATTGAGGTACAAGGAACGGAGAGCTTATGGAGAGTTTCACACCTGTGAGGTGCAGAACTGATTAAGGGAAAAGTCCGATGGGGGCTAGGGTGAAGGTGTATCTTTTACAGGATGCAGGTGTGGAACTTGTAATCGATGTTGGAAGTTTAACCAACCAGATAACGCATAAAGATCACAGGTGTGGGTTAGCCTATCACAACCTGTGACTAGTAGGCAGGCTTTGTTCAGGACAATGTTTATCCTGTTCAGGAAGGTGGGTTCAGCAGAGCCGTATATAGTAATCCCATAGTCCACAAGGGAGAGGATGGAGGAGGTGACTGCGAGCTGCATAGCCTGAGGGGGTAAGCAGTGCTTGAGCCAGTACAGGATGCCTACTCTGGAGCTGATAGTGGAGGAGAGAATTTGGGTATGCCTCTGGTATGAGAGGGAGGTACTACAGTGACACCTAGGTATTTGAATTGGAAATGTGTCCCAGAGGGGCACCGAGCTGCTTTTGATGAGGAGAGCAGACTGACTATGAGGATTTGTGGTGGGCAAAACTCATGGACTTAGTTTTATTATAGTTGATAGTTAGGCAGTGTTCAGTGAACCAGGTCTCTAGTTCACAGAAGTGCCTTTGAAGGGCCTGCTGGAGGGCGGTAGGGTGGGGTTGTTTCCAGAACAGAACCGCATCATCCGCGTAGAGGAGCAACTGACCGCTGCATGCCTTAGGGAGGGAGTTTAGAAAGAGGGTGAACAGCAGTGGGCCTAGAATAGACCCCTGGGGAACCCCAGAGGAAACTGTTTTAGGGGTGGAGAGGGTGGTGCATATCCTGACTTGTTGAGAATGGCCTGTGAGGCAATCCTTGAACCAGGTCAATGTCTCCAGGACCACATTTAGTTTAGGAGGACTTGAAGCAGAAGCTCGTGACTGACCATGTCGAGGCCTTGGTTAGGTCACACGATATGGCCCCGCAATTGAGCCATGGTCGGGGCTTTGTGTAAGAACGTGGTGAGCTCTGTGAGAGCGGTGATGGTACTATGGCCTGAGCGGAAACCATGCTGCTCCTGGCTGAGAAGCATATGCTTAGTTAGGTGTTCGGTTAACTGGTCAGAGACTATTTTTCTAGAGCTTTGGAGAGAGGTGGTATTGAGATAGGTCTGTAGTTGCTGTGAGTGGGGTCGCCAGCCTTCAGGATGGGAGGATTATGGCTCTCTTCCAGGTAGAGGGAACTGGCCGAGGCAGAGCGAGAGGTTAAGAATTTTAGTGAGGTGTGGTAAAGTGGCATCAAGGGAGAGCCGAGGAGTTTAAGATCAAGGAGTCATTGCTGTAGCGGTATTTGAGATAGCCCTGGTAATATAGCATTTTGCCTCATGGCAGGTGATGACTTAGCCAGAAGGGGGTATTGGTAGGACTCGAGGTGGGGGGAATTAGGAGGGAGGATGTGAGAGATCCGAGAAGGCCGAGTTAAGGGCTTCAGCGATAGTGGGATGATCATGGAGTGACCTCACCATTAAGAGTGAGTTAGTGGGGAGCTTAGATTTGCCACTGAGTTCCTTTATGTTGTCCCAAAATTTTTCCCATCACCCCAGGTGGAGGTTAGGGTGTGTTGGTAGTAGAGGGCTTTCACCTGCTGCAAAGCCCATGTACATTTATTGTGAGCCTCCCTGTAGAGTTGTCTATCCAGGGTGCTGTGGGAGTCTATGGCCTTGTGCCAGAGGTTATCCCTTTGCTGAAGCAGGCTTAGTAGTGGGGGTGTGATCCATGAGATGGTTCTGGATTTCACAACTAGCCTAGAAAAGGGGGCGTATAAGTCACAGGCTTTGTTGAAGGTGGTTATAAAGTGAGCCAGAGCGAAGTCAACTGACTGGGCAGTGTAAATGGGGAGCCAGTTGCTGTTGGTTAGGTGGGCTTTAAGGTTCTTTAAACCACCCCTTTTGAGTCTACGTTGCCAGGAGATTTTTGTGGGTGCTGGGGGAAACTTGCCCGACCACCAGCAAGTTACTGGTGAGTGGTCGCTGATAGCATCTGGGAGTACTGTAGCATAGGAGAGGTTTCCCGGCCGGTTGGTGAAGATGAGGTCCAGGAGGGTGGAGGTCCCGGTTCTGTAGTCCCTTCTGGTGGGGGAGGTGGCTAGTTGGGTGAGATCAAAGGTCCGGCGGTGTCTTTGAAGCTGGAAGAGGCCGATAACCAGTTTACATTGAAATCCCCCATAATGACTTCGCTAGTGTTGGGTAGTTGGGAGATGATTTGGAGGATAGAGTCAAATCACGAGTTTTGATTTCTCGGGGATGTAGGCGAGATGATGTGGAGTGTTTTGGTACCCAGGCTGAGTTTTATTGTGAGTACCTGGGCACCGTATTGTGATGCAGGTGTATGGACTTCTGTGGCATTGAGAGAGGATTTAACATACATTGCACAGCCCCCACCTCTCTTTCTGGGCCTATCTGCCCGGAAGAAAGCACAATTAGGGAGGGAGACAGCTTCACTGGGAATCTTGTCAGTGAGCCAAGTCTCAGAGAGTGCAAGTATGTCAGGAGCATGCTATCCAGTCTTGGAGTGGTGTGTGTTTTTTGGGAAGGCTGTATATATTTAGGGTTGCATGCCGCAGCCGCCCCTGAGGGTTTTTAAGGGAGGCAATCATGCGGGTGGTCCTGGGTTGGGGTGGATGTTGCCTGATACAAGGAGGAGTAAGAAGGTGTGCCGCAGGAGGGCCAACATGCAGAGTTTGGATGAGAGACGCTGTAACTGGTAGGGTGAAAGACGTTTTGAGGTGGTGGTGGGGATGGGGAGGCTGGGAGTAACACAGGAAAGTAGCATTAGGGGAGAGAGGGGGGCATTGGAGAGGCTAGAGAGGGGTAATGTGAGGAAGTTCTTTTTCACAGAAAGGGTAGTGGATGCATGGAATGGCTTACCTCAGGAAGTGGTGGATATGAATACAGTGCAGGGCTTCAAACAGGCATGGGATAGGCATAAGGAGCAATACAGATGAGTATGGATAGATGGGCCATTGATGGAGCAAAGGCCTATGGCACATTCATAAGATAGAAAAAGAAATAGGCAGACTGTATGGGCCTTGAGGTCCTTTTCTGCCATCAACTTCTATGTTTCTATGTTTTAATGTCCTGACAGATATTAGCAGGTTCTTCTGTTGCTGGAACTCACTTTGCCAGGTACTGGTCTGTTAACAAGTTAGCAGAAGCACTTTTTGTTTTGGGGGAGGGGTGAAGACATGCCCTGAAAGTTGTGAGCATTTTTTAAAGTGTTTCAATGCCTGCAATACAGGGTTTTGAGTCAAGTCAGAGTCTGAGGACACTTCCAAATCTGTGCACAAAAGTTCTGTTTCCTCCTACCCCTTCTCAGTAGTTATATTTTTGAACCAGATAGTAAAACAGAACTTGCCCATTCAGGAGTCTTTACCGGGGGATCTCCAGCCCTTGGAATCCTAATTATTGATGAGCCTGACTCCTGGGAGTTGTCCAGTCCTTTCTGCTCCCACGTGGCTACTAACAAGGCACTGTAGTCTCCACCCATCAGTCTGTTTGGGATTTTCACCAGGATGAGGTTGCTTCTGAGGAGTACACTGCTTCAGAGGGGATGCTTCATCCTTTCTTTTAGCCTGGGCTATTTGAGGCATGCTTCTGCTTGGTGTTCCTGCCACCTCTGTACTCGGTTGAATTCCAGGAAACACAGAATGTGTTGGCAGAAAAGGACTGGTAGACCCACCTAGTCTGCCCTGTGGACCATCTATTCTGCCCTGACTTGGACAGGGCATTTCTTGTATTGTTTGAAGTTCCCTGCACCTCTGGTTGATCGCTACTTTAAGTTGTTCCGAGTCTCTGCCTTGCATCTCTTCACCAAGCTTCCTCTTCTGCTACCATAGCGAGAAGGTGCTGTTTCTTTTCAAGCAGTTGCTGTGACATTTTTTCTTCTTCTGTCATAGTCTTTCCAGCTTTAGTCTGCTCATGTAATGTCCCAGATTCCACTTGTGTAGGAGTACGACCTTTTTTTACAATGCTTGCTGAAGTGATCTTGCCATCATTAGATACATTTCCATCTCCTCTAGGAGCAGCAATTTCTTGGCAGATTAAGTTTCCTCAATACATGGGATGAGGAGGGAAGCAATCACCTCCACCCAGGTAGCCATGTCCACCTCCTCCCCTCCAAAATTAGATGGTACAGTTACGCAGGAAATTAACATAACAGTAGACCTTTGAGAGAATCTCTTTCATTAGGCTACACCTTTGGAACATCTAGCCAGCAGGCAGTAGGACCACACAGAAACTTTCGCAAGCAGTGTCACCAGGGGCTGCCTACAAAGATGTCAGGCATCAACTTGCGTAAAAGAGTGGGCAGCCCCTTCTCTCAGTTCTCTGCCAAAGATCATACTTGAAGGACAGGCTGTGAGGGAACCAGGAGAGAATGGAGTCATCTGTGAGGCAATCGAGGCAGAGGGTGGGAAAGGTAGTTATGGAGATAGCAGCAACAGGTCATTTGAAGCAGTGTCCAAAAGGAGGAAGGAGGGAGGGATAGCATGGCCTGATGAAAGAGATTTTCTTGAAGATCTACTGTTATGGTAAGTTCTTATGTAACTGTACTATCTTCTTCAAGGATATCTCTATCATCAGGCTACACATTTGTAATGGGTATGAAGCAGTACCAAAAGGATGAGGGGATGGAGTCATGAGAGGAGGCCTTGCAGGACTGCAAGTCCAAAGCCTTCAGGTTTTCAAGAGTGGATCTCCAGACTGTAATATTTGGTAAAGGTGTGGACAGTACTTCAGGCGGTAGCTGCACAAATGGCAGCAGCAGACACACTGTGGAAACAAGCAATAGAGGTGGCCACCCCTTAATGGTGTGGCCACAAACCAGACCAGGGAGATTCTTGCCATAACAAAATGGATACAGTTTGCTAGCCACTTGTACAAGCATGGTTTATACACAGGAGTGCCCTCTTTCCCAGGGACAAATGAAACAAAAAGCTGAGATGACTTTATGAAGGCCTTGGTGCAATTGAGGCAGTATCTCAGAATTCTGTGTACATCTAAAGTATGAAGCAGAGCTTCCTCTGGATTGCCATGCTATAGGTAATAGACCTAGGTGGATAGTTTGATTCAAAGTAAATTGTAACACCTCCTTAGTAAGAAACTTAGGATTAATGCACAAAGACACCATGTCTTTGTGAAAAATTAAATAAGAATGCTCACACATGACAGCTGGCAGTTCAGAAATTCTTACAGCAGATGTAATAGCAACAAAAATAATGCTTTCCAAGACAGAAAGCATAGGCCACAGCTCATGGCAGGCTCAAAAGGAGCCAATGTAAGCTTTTCCAAAACAAAATTAAGGTCCCATTTGGGGTGCCAGATTTTGTATAGAGGGCTTTAGGTGTACAATGCCCCTAAGGAATGTCCATGCCACATCCAGTATCAGACACCAGACATCCACCAACAGGTGTATCAGAGGCTGATATAGCCAGTTGATGAACCTTAAGAGTAGAGTATTGAAGGCCTGCATCCAATAGTGTGAGCAAGTATTCCAAAATCTGATTACATGGACATGTAAAAGGGTCCAGATGGTAAGAAGTGGCCCATATGGTAAACCAATTCCATTTGAGGGCATTGGTGTGTCTGGTGGAGGGTTTTCTAGCAGCCACCAGAACATACGCCACTTTTTGGGAGACTCCAAAGCGAGCAATGCCTATGTTTTCAGGAATCAAGCGTGAAGGTGAAGGAACTTCAGGTTGGGTGAACAAGAGTACCCTGGTTCTGGGTCAGAAGATCATGTTGGAGAGTCAACGGTATTGGGGATTCCCTTGCTAGTTGTTGCAGGAGTGGGAACCAAAACTGCTGAAGCCAGAAAGGAGCAGTGAGTATTAGTGTTGCACCCTCCTGTTTCACTTTTGTAAAAAATCCCTTAGGCCATGCACGCAGCACTTTAATAAAATGAAGCACTGATTCTACATATTTTTGCTGAGCATCCTTATTTGTGGGTTGATGAGTGCAGGATTTTTTTATGGAAGTTTATCATTGTATTTATAAAAGCACCTCTTTCCACTTGCAGCCTTTGTCAACCTTTTTTCACCCTCCTGTTTCAGTTTGAGGAGGACTTTCTGAATGAGATGAAAGGGAAGGGAAGCATAAGAAAAGCTTTCCTGTCCAGCAGAAGACAGTACATCTTGCCAGAAAACTCCAGGTCCTGACTCAAGTGAGCAGAAATGTGTCAGTTTTGCATTGTGTGGAGATTCAAAGAGGTCCAGGTCTGGTTGGCCCCAGTTTGCAAAAAAGTCTTCTACCACAGAGGTCAGGAGTTCCCACTTGTGCACCACTAATTGGGATTTGCTGAGATTGTCTGCCAATTCATTTTGGACACCTGGAAAATGAATGGCAGAGAGGCTGAAGCCATGTTCCAGAGCCCAATACCGCAGTCTCACATCCTCTCTGCATAGGAGGTAGGAATGAGTCCCCTGTTTGTTGATCTAATGCATTACAGTGGTATTGTCCATCTGTATTAACAGAGGACCTGGAGACAGATATGGGAGGAATGCATTAAGGCCATTCCGGACAGCATAGAGTTCCAGCACATTGATGTGAAAGGTGCATTCTAGTGGGTCCAGATGCCCTGTGTCTGATAAGGGCCCAAGTGTGCATCCCAGCCCATACTTGCAGCATCTGTAGTTAGAATATGCAGAGAGGCAGAAGTAAGAAATGGCATGCCTTTGAGAAGGCTGCCATGATCCATCCACCATAACAATGCTTTGCAAGGTGGTGTCATGACAAAGACTGTTTGGTCCATGTTGTCTCTCAGTTGGTGACATTGGACCCTGAGGGTCCATTGGGGGATGTGCATGTGCAGTCTGGCTAATTTGACTGTGATAATGGATACCAACATGTAACCTAGAAGGTGTAGGAATGACCTGGTGGTGACATAGCAACTGATGTAAACTGAGCAGGCTTGAGCAATAAGCTGGTTAGCTCAGTCATCTGCCTTAATGTATTGGAGGTGTTAACAAGGTGTCAGTACCCATTTTGAAACACTGACTGTAATACCCAGTGTGATGAACATTTTCTAGGTTCGACTCAAGGTATGTAAGGACTGATCCCTGGAGTTGGTTTGAGGAGCCAGTTGTCCAGGTAGGGAAGCACATACAGGCCTTCCCTGTGAAGAGCCACTGCCGCTATGGCAAAGCATTTGGTAAAAATATGCAGCACCGAGGATAAGCCAAAGCAATGCCCTGAATTGATAATGGTTCCTGTGAGAAAGGAATCTCAGATATTTTCAGTGAGATTTCCTGAAGTTGATGTGAAGGTAGGTATCCTTCATATCTAGGGAACACAAGCAGTCTCCTTGCTGCAGTAATTGAAGCCCATCGAGGGTGACCATAATGAACTTTTATGTACTCTATGAAATGGCTGAGACCCCTGAGATCTAGTATGGGGTGCTGGTCACCTGTCTACTTGGGGACTAGGAAATACCTGGAATAAAAGCCAGTTTTCCATTGTTTTAGAGGAACCAGTTGGATGACTCGCTTTTGGAGGAGGGATTGAACTTCCTCCAGTAACAGAGCAGATGTTCTGCTGAGTAATTTGTCTGAGTAGACAGATGGTATGGAGGATTATCTAAAAGTTCCAGAGTACAGCCTCTGCCTATAATTTCTAGAACCCAGGCATCTGAGGTGATTGCCCTCTTTTGTTATAAGTGGCGGGAGATGCAACCCCCTATAGCCACGGCGGGAGATGCAACCCCCTATAGCTACTCCTGGAGGTAAAAGTGACGGAGGGAAGGCTAGAGTGTCAGCCTGTACCT
Organism: Neoceratodus forsteri; assembly: GCA_016271365.2. Lineage (NCBI taxonomy): Eukaryota > Metazoa > Chordata > Ceratodontiformes > Ceratodontidae > Neoceratodus > Neoceratodus forsteri. The sequence goes on along the minus strand of CM028129.1, from coordinate 1,076,309,946 downwards.
GTGGAGGCTGCTCCCCCTTCTCCACCACCTCTAGGTGTTTTGGAGGAACACCTGGAGTGTGTGCTGGAACTGGTAATGCTGCTCCTTTTCCTTTATCTTTCTGCCTGGAAGGGGGACACTGACCTCTGGCCCCAGCAGGATGGTAGAAACTCCAAAATCAAGTCCCTAGGCTGGGTGTGGTAGAGGAAGTAAACAGATTTTAAGATTCTACCTGAAGCTTGTAGAGCTCTTAAAGTATCCTTCATATCTGGGCCAAAGAGTCTAGGGCCCTTAAAAGGAGTGCTTAGTACAGCCTACTGAACATCAGAGATAAGACCTGCCACTCTCAGCCATGAGTATCTTCTAAGGCAGATAACTGAAACAGCTGTGGCATCTGAGATATCATAAGCTACTCGAAGGAAGTGTTTGCTCACATCAGCATTTGCAGTGAGAAGATTAAGTAATTCTTGTTTCTTAGCACTGTCAAGTAAGGCCTGGGCAGTAGTCTTGGCCTTATGCCAGAGGAGTTTTGATATTTCATCATATAGGCCAGGTAGTTTGCAATGTGTAGGCCTAATGATGCTGAGGCATACACACATTTGTCCAGGACATCCAGCTTTCACAAGTCCTTGTTGGGAAGGACAAGGTGTTTTGGTGCCCTATACCTGCCGTGGGCTGCAGTAATAGCTACTGAGCCCGCTTCAAGCTGTGCGCATAAAATGGTTTGCCTGATGGGGCAAGATACAATTTATCTACCTTTCTAGGGACTGCAGGAATTTTATTGGGTCTATACCAAGCAGCATAAGTGGCATCCTCTAAAGCTGGTAAAAGAGGAGACACACCTTTAGTTGGAGATTCAGGGAGCACCAAGTAATCCAGTAAATTATTTTTGATCTTGTCCTGTTCCTACAGAGCAAAACCCATGGTAGCCTGAAGTTGCTCCATCATGGAAAGAAAGGAAGAGTCTTCTGGAGGTGACCTGAAAGTGTTAATGATAGAGTCCTCACTACAGGTCGAGATAGTAGACCCTGTTCATAGGGGATCTCAACCACCTCCTCAAGGTCCTCATCCTCCTGCATGCTAATGTTTGGGTTATATTCATAGGCATCATTGAGAGTGTTGATTGGCAGGAGGGAGCAGGCTGACAATGATGTCAGCTGCTGTGAAGGTGGGTGCTGTGGGATAGATGGGCCTAGCATCAGAGGGGAGAGGTATCAGCATTCCCATCAAAAATGAAGTAGTGTTAGGTAGGCCAGGCATTAGGCAGCTTATTTGACTGATTGATATAATGTTATTTTCATTGAGGAACAAATGATTAGGGAAAAAATCCCTATTTTCAACAAAATGTCCTGTACAAGCAAACACAATACACTTATGTACATTAAGAACGCAGATCACATAAAAACAAGGTTACACAATAATGGAGTAGTACAAACTTTATCAAGTATAGCATGTACAAATAGTGCATAAAGATTTCCAAAGTGCAGTCTGAAATTCATGTAAAGAGTTTTTTGCCTTTAACTCAGCACATAACATGTTCCAGGATTTGGCCATACTCATATGTAAAGTAACACCTCTAAATTTGTTTTGTACCCGTAAGTAGGGTAAATTTAGGTCATTTGACCTTAACTTATACATCTACACATCATCTTGGAAAATGTGAGGAGAGCCGATTAAGTGTTGATGATTGTTGAGAAAGGGGCGCAACAATGGGGGTCGATGGCGCAGATTATGAAACCATCTATGTCAACAGCACACTGGGGGTTATCAAGTCAGTGGTATCTATGCCTAACCCCAACTATTGTGGCAAGTCAACAGGCAAGGGGCTGGAAGTGTCGCTGCTCGAGTGGTTGATGGTAGCACAGAAACCATACCAGTGGCAGGCCTGTGAGGAGACATGGACCAGAGTGGGGACAATCTATCCTTATCCCTATGCTCCTGCTTGTAGCTGGACCTCTCCTTGGATTTGGATGAACTGAAAGCAGCAGAGGAGGCCAGCAATGCAGGCATCTCATGTGCCACTTCAAAGCAGCCTGGTCTGTAAACTGCTTCTCCATGCTGGCTCATTTTTTCTTCAGTAAAAACTTTTCCAGGGCATTTTTGTGGCATTAGTTCATCACAGAGTTAATCCTCACTACACTCCTCCCTGCCTTGCTGACATTGTTCAATGGTGACATCCAAGACGTACTCTTAGGTCTGCATCCCTACCCCTTCTCCAACTGCCAAATCCCTGGCTTGCCGTGGCCCAGAGATCTTTTACCTTCTCTGCTTTGTCCTGCTGGAACTCACTGCCTCCCTCAATCCTGGCCTGCACCTCCCTACCTCTTTTTCAAAGCTCACTGCTTCCTCACCTTGCTGTCTCACCTTGTTCCTGTTTTCATTAAGTCTTATTTGGACAACCTTCCCTTAAGTGTCTTTCCTGCTCATCTCTATGCCCCCGGTATGTATTTAGCATAATGTTTGTTAATAATGAAAGATGTACTATACAATTTTCAAAATGTATATAAAATAATGCTTGTTAATAATGTATGATGGTATTTAACATTGTTTCCTACCATTTAATGTTAACTGTAATAGTTGTTAGTTGTTGCTGTATTTGTGCTTGATCTATATACCATTCTTGTAATCCATGTCTTGCACTGCCTATGTAATACACTTCCCGGGTTGCCCCTGAAAAAAGGACTGTCTTGTTTCAGGAGCTCAGCCAGTTACCAAAATTCAATAAATGAATAAATAAAGTTCTATACAGATTTTGTACTGACTGATGTCAAGGTCTAAGCAACAAAAGCAGATGGTGTGGGAGTTGCCAGTGTAAAGTTTATCACTGCACTCACAGTAATGAACTAACATCGACAGCTCTTTTGCTGACATACAGGTTGTCAACTAATCACTGTGATTGCTGGGCTAAAAAGAAAAGAAAGTGGCATTGTAACCAATGGCGTTTCCATATGGCGTCCAATGAGTAGAAGCAACAGCTGGAAAGGAATGGAGGAGAGGAGGGTTTGCCCACTTTTATATGCCTGATGTCTTCATGGGTAACCCCTGGTGGCAGCAGTGCTTGCAAATGTTTCCATGTGGTCCCACTGCCTGACAGCTAGATGTTCCAAAGATGTAGCCTGATGAAAGAGATTTTCTCTCTCTCGAAGATCTAACATTTTGTCCTCTCTCTCTCTTCTTGTAACCAACTGTTCTAGTGAGTTTTCTTTAATAATGCTGATGAAATCCCTATCCTGGATAGATTTGTGCTTGTACCACACCCTGCCTATCCCTGAATAGTTTATATCATCCATAATTACCACATCCCAAGTTTTTGCATTTAAGGCAACCCCACCACTTTGCATGTTAGTCATATTTTTGGTATGTATTGTGTAACCATCTATTTGTCAACCCCATGCCTCTTTGTCATTCCACCAAGTTTCTGTGATTCCTACCACAGATATCTTTAATAAGTACTGAACATAATTCAGTGAGTTTGCATTTGTTAAGGCTACATATATTCAGATTGATTCATTTGACTGTGTTTTTCATATTTCTCAGATGCCCAGTGTTAGTCTTTTCTCCACCACATCATTATTTAGACAAGGGTTATGTTTGACTCAGGCAGTTGTGACTGTATGAGTAATGGCCATATATTCCCAATACACCACAGTATATATGCAATTTAAAACTTCAGTTACAGTATGCTGCATCCCAGAATTATGTTGCCCATTTTTTTAAATGCAGACTATTGTGGTTATATACAGTAGGCCATGCTTGTTAAAGAAGAAAATTCCAGTTTCTTACAAATTTTGATGCCTTCACCTTTGCCCAGTGACTCAACCATCTGTTCATTTTTAATTGCTACTTATCTGGCACTACTTGTTCTTAGTACTGGTAGAACTTTTAAAACAGTGACGTTTCAGACACATTATGATACTGCTAAAAGAAGGTCAATAATGGTGTTTTTCATTTCGTTGCCCAATTTATGACCAATGTCATTAGTTCCTGCATCTTGCCATTCCCCAGTTTAGTTTAGGATCTGATTAATAATCCCATGTTTTCATTCCAGGGAAGTAGCTACTATAATTGTTCTATTCAATTTGTAATTCTGACAGATCCTGTATGTCTGTTCATATTCTTATAACTGAATCAATATCAACTGCCTTTTATTAGATGTGTTACTTACTTGTCTTGCCCCTTCTTTCCTTGTTCCTGTTGTCTTCTTTGCTTTACATATGGCCTCACTGTATGTGTCTTCAGACTCCGGCCAGTATTGCAAATCTGTTGCTATCAGTTTCATAAGATTCAAAGGATGTAAACTGGTCATAAGCGTTAGCTGTTTTTGACCTGCACCATTTATATATTGAGTCAAAAGCAGTGTGCCTTACAATATTCATCCAATGCATGCTTAAACTGATTAATACTATCACTAGATACTACAGAAGCTGGTATGGCATTCTACTCCATGGCCACTCGCTGTGAGAACCAATTCCCTCTTTTTGTTTACTAAAATGGTCTCCCCTTAGTTGATATTGATGGCCACTGTTCTTTGTCATATCCTGTCTGCTACTTAGCCCCATACATTCCCAAAGCTCCATATTGCTCACTGCCTTGAATATGAGACACATGTCCCTCTATACCTTCTGTACTGTCAAGAATACAGCCCCCATGATGTAAGTCTTTCCTGATAGGTCATACCCTGCATCCCCTCCACAATGCACATTGCCCATCTCTGCACATCCTGCACTCTTCTTGCATCATCCCTCAAGTGTGGTACCCAACACTAGGAACAATACTCCATATGATGACTCACCAAGGATGTGTACAGCCAATGCCACCTCACTGGCCTTACTCTTAATATTTCTCCTGATAGATATCAATATTCCATATCCCTTCCTTATTACCTCTGTGCAGTGTCTATAGAAACCAAGGTCACTACTCATTTGTACTCCCAAATCCTTCTCTTTGTCAGTGGGTAATAATCTAATTCCTTCTATATGGTATTGGAACCTACCATTTTTTCTATCCAGATGCATAATCTTACATTTAGTAAAGTTAAATTTGAGTTTCTTTTTAACTGCTATTTCTACTATGATATCTATATTCTCCTGGAACAGTTTAGCATCCTGTGCATTTGAGACCAGTGCCCCCATTTTGATGTCTTCTGTGGATTTTGCTATCCATGCTTTTTGTTACAAGCCATAGACACCACCAAAATGTTAAAAAGGGTAGGTCCCAACACTGATCCTTACGGCACCCCTCTGGTCACTGGGGCACTATTAGAGAAATATCTCTTGATAATCACATGTTGTTTCCTTTTTGCCAACCATGCAGATACCCATCTAATATTACTTTCATTAAGGTTAATTTCCATAAGTGACTTAATCAATTTATGGTGGGGATCACTATCGAAGGCCTTTTCAAAGTCCAAGTAGAGTACATCTACCAGTATGTCTCTATCCAATGCCTCACTGACAGGCCCCCAAAAATTAAGTAAGTTAGTTAGGCATGATCTTTCCTTCCTAAACCCATGTTGGTTGATATCAAAATGACCATTACTTATAAGATTATCAATAGCTTCCTTTATGAAGCCTTCAAGTATCTTACCAATAATGCTAGTCATGTTAATTGGTCAGTAATTACAACAAAGGGACTTTGATTCTTTTTTGTGGATCAGAACTGTATTGGCAGTGAGCCAGTCATTTGGTATTATACCCGCATTGAGAGACCTAACAAATATAGCATGGGTGGTGTCACATATAACAGGTGTGAGCTCTTTAAGTAGCTTTGGGTGCAAGTTGTCCGGTCCAACTGACTTGGTGGGGTCAAGTTTCTCCAGTCTATCTATAACCATAATGGGAGTGATAATTATATTGCTAACCATATTTCCTACATTATAATCATCCTGGATATCCTCTGCCTGATACACACTGGCAAAGTATTTATTGAATTGCTCTGCCAAAACCTGGCAGTCAGTGATAATAGTGTCACCTTGTTTAAGTGGGCCTATTTGATGGTTATTGTTCTTAAGGTTTCCAACGTAGTTACAGAATGCCTTTTTGTTGTTATCCACCTTTTCAACTAATTTCAGCTCCATCGCTTTTTTAGCTTTTTTAATTTCACTTTTCAACCTTCTAAGTTTTGCCTTAAACAAATCTTTATATCTAACCATCCCCTCCCTTTTGGCTCTTTTGTATGCTCTATTTTTAATATTGATTAATTTAGTTATTTTTGGGCTAAATCATATTGGGATCCTTCCCTTATGATTATACTTCTTTTTGGTCAGGACATTTTGGTCAACCAGGCCAAGGAGAAATGCATTAAAGACATTCCACATTTGCTTTACGTCAAGCTCCTGAAATATTTCCTCACAATCCCATTTTGTTACCAGAGTTCTTAGCATATTAAAATATGCTAAGTCATATCTTCTTATTTTACTGGTCCCACATTGAGTTTCAGTATTCATTCTGATGAAAAAGTCCACCATATTGTGATCACGCCCCAACAATGGTTCACATTGCTCAAGTGTTTCCCCTAAATTACTTATAATTAAATTGAGGGTATTGTTATCCCTAGTATTCTCAAGGACATGATTCACTACACTAATGCTATCTAGTGATTCCAAGAATTCATTTTCAATTAGTGATGATGTGGTCCAGTCTTCCCAGTGTATCCTTGGGAAATTAAAGTCCCGTAAGATGAGTAGGTTTTTCCCTGGATCCTGGTCTCTAATCAGCTTAATAAAATCCATTGTCTTAGAGCCTGTTAGGGATGGGGTTCTATAACACACTCCTATGGTAAGCTGTTTCTCATGTGACAGGTTCACTTGCACCCATAGCTGTTCAATATCAAGTTCAAGTGATGCTTGTATTTCATGAGCCCCAATGTCATTCCTAACAAACAGTGCCACTCTATTCCTATCTTTTCTATCCCTCCTAAATTTATTTTTTATTTTTATTTAAAGAAGTAATCAGAATTACAACCCTTTGAGTCAGGGACTCTTTTGCAAAGGCTCCTCATCAGGAAGACAAATACATTAATAGCAGGCAACAGAAAACAAAGTAAATGAGCTCAAATAAAAGCTAATACTCAAAATTAAAGGCTGGTTACAAAGGCCCCACATCAAGGTAAATTATCAATAATAAAAAGACATAAACAATAATATGGGCTATAATGAGTCAAATGAAGGGCAGAATCAAAAATAGGTAGATGGAGAGGAGTTAAGGCCAATAAAATTCAGCCAGGGCAGAAGGAGAGGAGGTAATTTTTGAGAGCAGTTTTAAAAGGCCCCAATCTTGGTAGGGAGGTGATAGCTCCAAGTAGGGAACTGTACCAGGATGGGGCATGGTAACGGAATGACCTCTGTGCAAGGGAGGTCCTAACTCTGGGGACTTGCAGAGGGGAGCAAACAGCACTGTGGGTAGACAAGGAGGGTGTAGATAGGCTTATGACAGAAGACAGACTAGGGGAGTCAAATCTGCAGTAAGTTATTTTGGCCAAGATGCAAGATTGATAGATACGCCTTTCCTCCAGATTAAGGAAGTTAGAGAGGGAATATAGTGTGCAAGTATGGGTACGATGTGGGGAACCTGTAAGCACCCAGCAGGCCTTATTGAAAGATAGTTTAATTTTGTGCAGAGCAGTATTGTCAGCAGCTCCATAAATAAGCAGACCATAGTCCATGAGGGACAGTACCGAGGATGAGATGGCCAGTCTTAGTGCTTCAGTGGGGAGACAGTCATGATGGTGATACAGTAGGCTTATCCTAGAGTTGATGGCGGAGCAAAGGGAGTGGATGTGGTCATGAAAGGATAGGGAGGGACCAAAGAGAATGCCAAGATATTTGAAGGAGAAGATTTGTTCAAGGTGGAAGAGAGTACTAGATAAAACCCGGAGTGGATAATCTTTATGTTTACTCTCGTTATGTACAAAAAGCATGGTTTTAATTTTCTTTAAGTTCAAAACCAGCCTGTGGTCAGAAAACCAGCATTCAGCCTGGGTGAAGGAGTCCTGCAGGGAGTCTTGTAGGAGGAGAGGGTCAGCGTATGAGTCAAACAGTGTTGTCTGCATAAAGTAGAAGGTTTCCATTACAAGCAGAGGGGAGAGAATTCAGATAGTGGCTGAAAAGCAAGGGCCCTAGGATGGAGCCCTGAGGAACACTGGAATGAACCTGTCAGGAACAGAAGACAGTAGATCTGATTTTGACACACTGTGTGCGGGAGGAAAGATAGCTGGAGAACTGATGCAACACATCCTGTGAGAAGCCAAGGGGTTGGAGGGAAGACAGGAGAAGGGAGTGGTGGACAGTGTTGAAAGCTTTCGACATGTGAATGAAGACAAAGCCAGCAACATGAACTTTGTCAAGAACAGTGTGAAGGAAATTGGAGTATTTAATAAGGGTGGTAGTGGTGCTGTGTGCACAATGAAAACTGTGTTGTTCATGGCAGAGGAGGTTATAGGTGGAGAGATAAAGAGCTGATCGCCCATGATTTTATCCAGAGCCTTGGAGAGGGGAGAGGGGAGGATGGAGATCGGGCGATAGTTGCTGGGGGAGGTGCAGTCACCAGATTTACAAAGAGCGGTGATCACTGCTGTTTTCCAGGCAAGGGGGAATTGAGTGAGGCAGAGGGAGCAGTTCAGCAATTTGGCAAGGAGGCTGAGTACAGCATCTAGGACCCTTTTAAGCAATTTGGTGTTGAGGGAGTCACTGCAATGACCCACGTCCTTAAGTGATCTGAGCAGATAGGGCCTTGCTTCATGAGGGGAGAGGGCCCTGAAATAAAATGGGGGATGAGCAACTGGATCAGAGGAGGGGGGTGGGACTGGGTGGAAAAAATTTTGAGGGAGGACAGCTGAGAGATCAGAGAAGGAACTATTTAAGCATTCAGCAATAGCTATAGGATCAGTAGACAAGGCACCATTAACAAAAAGATGGGCAGGAGGGGGGGTCATAGCCTTGCCATTAAGTTCCTTGATATTGTTCCAGAAATAGCTGGTAGCCTTCAATTTGCACTCCCCATGTGTTCTTTTTCCACCACGTCTCTGCTGCAGAACATATCTTCTGTTTTTAAAATGATCTCCAATTCCTCCATTTTATTTCATAAACTCCTAGCATTTACCAGTAATGCCTCCCATTGAAGGGTACCATTTTTAATTTTATTAGTGGCAGTACTAAATGTTGTTTTCCTCTCCTGCCCCCTAGTATTCAGTTTAAAAACTGCAATTTTATTGTTAATCCTATCAGCCAGAACTGTGCTACCATGTGCATTTAGGTGAAGTCCATCTCTAGCATATAAGCTAGATGCTTTCTCAAAGTGCTGACAGTGTGGCAAAAATGCATACTGTTCTCTATCACACTGTTAAACTGAGGTCCCTGCACCCTAATTGATACCCTCAGGGGTACACCGTAGACAGCCAATGTTTAGGCATAGGCTATACTAATATGTAGGGCTAAGGTCATCTACCGTACAAGAGTAGATGTCAGGATATGAATACATATTATTGTAACTCACTTTGCTTGCTAATGCACACACATTATACCATGTATTTTCTGTCTATTTCTTACTTGTCAGATGCCAAGACACCTGTCCTTGAAGTAATTATAATGTGTAAGGCAACATTGCCATCTTTCGGTGATGGACACCACTTCACCTTGTTATGTAAGACTTTGTATAAGAATGTCTTTGTTCTAAAACTGATGACTTTACAGAATTATATAATGTTATCTTGGACCATGGAGCCACCTCTAATTTAGCCAATAGGGCTCATCTCTGTAACTAGAAATGTTTCTATCTTTCAGTAACCATGGTAATTATCATAGGTATATAATGTTATGCACAGGCTTTACACCTTGGAGACCGAGAGATCCCAGAGACTACAAAAGAAACCTACAATTGAGGCAACACTTAGCCTGGCTCCCGGTTCGTATTGGTAAGAACTGCTTAGGGCAACTGTGATTTATCCCTTTCTGTAGTAATAAACTTGTTTATTACTTGAATGCAACTTGTCTGTGATTATTTGCATCCCCAATATTGCCAAGAACCTGAAAGTGAGGTTCAGACCTCTTACAATTGGCGACCGTGTGCAGGCGATATTGGGTGTTGTAAGTTTTCACTTGTTGCTGTAAATTTCCCTTTTCCCATGGGGACTGCAGGTGTACATTCCCGTATCACCTCTCCCGTCTTTTCTACCAGTTTGTAGATACTTGCAAGGTCTGGCTGACTTTTTGGGTGTGGTCAATGCCGTCTCGACCCACTCCATAGTGGCTTTGAATTGCAAGCCTACAAATTATACAGTAGCCCAGCTGTGTTTAAAATACTCGTGTTGTGGATCGATACGCAATGCGTGGTCTTTTTCACAGTTTGAATTTTTGTTCCCTCCCACATAAATGACCACCGTATCAGATATCTGCGCAGAACTGAGACTCGATGTCTCGAACTTTCTTACCTCCCATGGAGGATGGGCTGACTTCGCGTGGGACGTAAGTCAATCCGAAAACCCTGTACTGGGGATTTCAACCCAGTATGCAGAGGCGTGACAATCAACCAATAAGCGTTGTGCTAAAGGGTTGATGGTCGCTGCTCTCTACGCTGCTTTGGAAGCCTCCGAAGCGAGGTTTCGAACCCTTGACCTGCAGATCGCATCTCTTAAGCAGGAGATGGGTTTGCAGGAAACAGAATGTATTCAGATACAGCAGAACTTGGAGTCAGAACTCCAATCTCTGCGTAATGAAAAGGACTCACTATTGCATCATTCTGCACAGGCTGGTGAACAAGAAATGTGTACTCTGAAGCATGAGTGTGAAAGTTTAAGACATGATAAGAGTCGGGTGGTACAAATGAATGATTTGTTGAGTGCCGCGAATGCACAATTGAGTGATGAGATGGGTGAATTGCAGGACAAGATCAATCAGGTACGTAATGATTTAGAGACAGCTTATTTGACAATCGCGAATTGAGCACCGCGTACCGTGTTTTGCAGAAACAGAAACAGGATCAGGTTGATATGGAAGTTGCGAGTGTGAGTCATGATGAATGTAAAGCTAAGATGGATAAACTGCGCCATCAGTGAGAAGTTTTGACTGGCCATGTTAAGGCAATGGGTGGCGTAGCCCCTGTCTTTCATTCGTCGTCGGAAGGGGAGCCATCCGACGATGACATCTCACAGTGCAACATCCAGTCATGCCCCTACTATGGCGTCAGATTCCCCACCCAGCCATCCACAGTATGGCGGGTCCCCGCCCACCACTCCCCAGGTCACACATAGACGACGTTGTGATGCTCATCATGGGAAACGCCATCATGGCGGCCTACGATAGAGGGGAGCAGGCCCAAGCCTGGTCCCGACGGCACCTCCGGTAGCCGTTATTAGTGTGGAAGACAGGCAAGAGATTGAAACCATGATTGATAGGGCATTGGGAAATGTTCCTCTTCCTGAAAGAAGTATGAAAGCCATTAAAAGTCAGATTCGTCAAATTTTTCAAGAAGCTGGCACTCAGGAAGGTGTTGTTCGGACTGCGGCTGAAGCTGCAGCTCGCGCAGCATTGGATGGTGCACAAGACATACTACCCTTGCCTGATCGACCACCAACTAATCCCCTGCAAATGGTCTACTCTGTTCAGCAAATTGCTGACAGCATCGGTCGGATGAACCCGTCCGACAACCTCAGCTGCCATTTGGAAAAGATGCGCTCCAAGTGCGAAATGCTTAGTCTCACCGCAGAATACCAGGTCCAAATACTACGCCAGACCATCGATGCTGGTTTATGGGCAAAACTCCCTGAAGTAGTTCGCCAAGATGGGAACACTACCTTTGACGAAGTCGCAGCTGAGCTTATTTCCGCCACAGCCCTGGTGTGGTTGGAGTAATGCTAGCATACCCGTGAAGCAAAATGCTAAAGAAAGTCCACGACTTACCACCAGAGACTCTGGATGGCCTATCGAGCAGGAAACATCTGGCTACAAGAAGTCATGAAGCAGATCTTATTGAATATAAGACCCCGTTCCTGGAAACATGATCCCAGCTGTGAGAGAGAAAGTAGAGCCAACCACACACCGATCACGGATAGGTTTGCCGATATTCTTCGAAAACCGAGAGAGTACCAACTGTACATCCGCGATTTGGGTTCCGGTTCCAAAAGGTTGCCGCTGTGGAACCCGCTTCTGGGACCACGACACACTACACGGTGGAAGGGCAGGCCCAGCAACAACAGCCCAAACCTCCATCGGCCCCTCCAGCTAGCACCCAGCAAAACCCCAACAACAACAACAGTGGGGTGGGAACCGGAATTGGCCTAAAAACAGAAGGCACAAAGGCAAAGGGAAGCCATTACAAAGATCGGGTCCCTCATACAAAGAGATAGCTGAAGAAAACCGGAAATTTCGGGAGCTCCTGGGGCAAGTGCATTCTGTAGCAGATGCTGTTCCTGCACAAACAGTTGCAGCAGTACAACCGGCGATCCATGACACTACTGGCCATGGAGACACCGGAAGTATGGGTGCGCAGACCCATACCAGCCTGAACCCAGAAGCCCCGCCTTACATTGCATCAGTGCAACATGGTGAAGTCATTCATGCAAGCCAAGCCCAATCTCTGCATGCCTCCAACAATATGGATTGACAATTACAGGCCCCAGTCCGCATTGTAAACAAGCTGGTCTTGGATACAAACGGAAGGCCCTGCACCGAGGCCGAGGTCAGGGGCCAATTAATGTCTTATTAGATACAGGTGCAGCTGTATCTGTGTTACAACGACCACCCTTGAAACGCCTCCATGGTCTACTGGACGGAAGACCAATATGTCAGGAGTTGATGGTGCTAGGTTACCGCATACCGTCTCTGCCTTTACCGTAGAACTAGGCCATTTGAAGGCCTCACATGCTTCCAACTGATGGTGTTGCACGATCACCCCTAGCATCATCGATTGACTTCCTTGCACCACACGCGTTGTGTGGTGGATCTAGCAAACATGCTATTGATATAGATCCAGGGTCAATACCATACTGTCTTAATTCCTGACTCACATGCTGTGGCAACGATATCCATTAACAACAAAGAGTATGACGTCATAGATTTATTCAAGAATCATGAACTTTTCCCAAAACGTCTACCTATCCTGCAATGACACTTGGAAGCGTTTGCAGTCAACAAACATGATTGTGGCAGAATGCATACTGTTATTGAGGTGCCATGCCCGGCACATGAGAGACAAAGGCAATACCCATTTCCCTCTGAAGCATTACCCTCTCTTTGAGAAACGATCAAGTCACTCCTTAAACAAGGAGTAATCAGAACCTGTGTCTCCACTGCCAACTCTCCTGTTTGGCCTGTGAAGAAACCTACAGGTACCTGGAGACTTACTATTGACTACAGGAAATTGAATCAGGTCACTCCCAGTTGTTCCCCAACTGTGGCGTCTGCACCGGATGTGCTTCGACTTTTAACACCAGATCAGAAATGGTTCAGTGCTCTGGATATCTCCAATGGTTTCTGGTCATTACCATTGGCCCTCAAGAGTCAATATAAGTTTGCCTTCACTTTTGAAGGGCGACAATATACATGGACTTGCTTGCCACAGGGGTTCCATAACAGCCCATCCCTCTTCCATCTCCATATGATGGATGCCCTACAAGGTTTCTCAACCCCCCAATGTCTCTTACAGTATGTGGATGACCTGCTGTTGGCTACTGCCACACAGGAACAACATCTGGATCTCTTGGATGAACTATTGACTCTTATTCAAAGAGCAGGCTTGAAGTGTAATTCTGCAAAAGCACAACTATGTCAGAAAGAAGTACTCTTTCTGGGTTTGAAGATAACAGATCAAGGTTGGAGTCCTACTTGGAAAAACATTCAAGTGTTACAAGACTTGCCATTACCTACCAGTGTGGCAACTCTTAGGAGGTTTCTAGGTTTGGTAAATTACTCCAGAGATTTTATTTGTGATTTTGCACAGAAAGCTGCTCCACTGTACGATTTACTCAAAAAGGACGTTCCATGGAATTGGGGTCCTGTCCATACCCAGGCTGTGACGTCACTGAAGCAGGCCTTGGCCTCCGCCCCAGCACTGGTAAACCCTAATCCAACATTACCTTATTCCATCTAGAGTGTGCCACATCTCTGACATTGCTATGTCAACAAGTGTTAGCCAAAAGGTACATTGTACTTTGAGACCTATTGCATATGCATCGCAGCTCTTGACCCCAGTAGAACAGAAGTATGGCCTTTGTGAAAGGAATCTTCTGGCCACTTATTGGACGGTCAAGCACTTCCTGTATATCATTGGGTACTCCCCGCTGATTCTTAACACCAATCATACACCTACTACCTTTTTGCTCTCAGACAGAGTGAAGGATGGGTCAGTCTCTAACACCAGGCTGACACATTGGTCACTCCTCCTCCAGGATAGGGATATTCAGATCCATCAAACCAAAGTTCCATCTCTACTAGCACATGGCCTCCTATTCCAGGGGGAGCCCCATGACTGCACTTTGCAGTCACCTGATCTCCCAGATCCAGGTCCATTCTTCCCTGCTACCCCTGAGATATTAGAGAATACCTCTTTGTGCTGCGTTTTCACTGATGGATCAGCATCATACTATCAGGGTGAACAAATTGCAGGGATGGGTATCATGGTGGTGTATCCTTATGGGAACACTGTCAGGATATCTAAACGCTGTACTGTAGCTTCATCACAGTATGCAGAGCTGGCAGCAGTGGCCTGTGCATTAGAGTTTATCCAACATGGAACTCAGGACACCATCATTTTTACTGACTCTAATTGGGTTTGTTGTTCCCTTACAGAATTTCTCCCTTTCTGGCAGAAGAACTCCTTCCTCTCTTCTGATGGCAGCTCAGTGAAATACAAAGAATTGGTGATTTACAGACACACATTAGGTCAGAAATACCCACACAAACTCTATGTACACAGGTTAAAGCTCACTCCTTACATGATCCCTACCACGCATTCAATGACACAGCAGACACCCTTGCTAAGGAAGGGGCCCGAGGGGGGGATGTCTGGGTGATGGAACATCCAGAGGCCAACGCAGCTGTACAGGTTGCAGCTCTTAAAAAGAAATCTGAATCTTTTTCCTCCTTGGACCTCTCAGCAGCTCAGCATTTGGACACTGAACTCAAAGAAGTGTTCAGATTCTTGGACAAGGGTACTGAAGAAAGACTTCCTACACATAACCCTTACCGTGGACATGAAGGTAAATTACACTTATCCCCTGATGATAAACTCATTTGGTTCCAGCCAGAGGATACTACCACCAAATTGTGGGCAGTCCCCAGACATTTGAGATCTGAATTTTTGCACCAAGTACATGACACACCCACTGGTGGACACCAGGGGGCTGAAAATACCCTCCAACGCCTCAAAACCACCGCCTGGTGGCCTGGGATTACCAAAGATGTTAAACAATACATTGATAATTGCCTTGTTTGTGCACAAAATAATACAATACCTACAAAACGGAATGCCAAACTTTTACCACAGAGACATACTGGCCCTTGGCATGCCATCCAAATTGATTTTATTGGTCCTTTGACCAATACCAGTAGAAACAACAAGTATGCCTTGTAGTGACCGATCTATTCTCTAAGTGGGTTGAGGCTTTCCTCACCAAGACTTGTACTGCAAGACAACCACCAAAATCCTGGTAGAACAGATTTTCTCCGGTGGGCCTGCCTCTCAAGTTGAGACTCCGATAAAGGAACCAGTTTTACAGGTGAGCTGATGAAAGAGTCCCTTGAACTCCTAGGGGTTCAGCAAAGGTTCCACATACCTTATCACCCTCAATCCTCAGGTCAAGTAGAAAGAGCTAACAGACGGATTAAGCAAATGCTTTCCAAATTCATTGAGGACAATCCAAGACCTGGGATTCCCTACTGCCATTACTCCTTATGGCAATTAGGGATGCGCCCTCAGCCACTACCCAGCTTACACCTTTGAGGTGTGATTGGCAGACAAAATGAGACTACCTGAACACTTGCTCTTTGACCTGCACACCCCCACTGCAGACCGCGTGTCTGTAGATCAGTATGTGGAAAAACTTAGAAAAGACCTCATACACACACACTTGTATGCTGCAAATTGCATGGGCAAGACCCAGCAACAGTCCAAAATACAATTTGACAAACATGCACAAGAAGTGGATTGGCAAGTTGGAGATCAGGTAATGGCACTTCGATTTGCACATCCCACCTACTCCTTCTCCAACAAGTGGCAAGGCCCTTACCCCATTGTCAAAAAGCTCAGTCCAGCAGTCTATCAAGTTAGACTCCTCCACAACAATAAACTGACTGACAAATGGTTACATGCAAACCAATTGAAACTGTACAAAGGAGCTTAAAACTTACTCTTCCTAACCCCATTGGGTGGAACTGTACTAATATACTAATCTTTCATCTTCCTTTTCAGATACATTGACAAGATGGCTATCTTGTTCCTATCTCTACTCCTTGCAGGAGTAATCCCTTTCGCCCAAGGCACGGTACTGGACCTCCTTCAACACCTTGATCCTCCAGCACCTCCTACAGAGGGAGTTTCCATCAAAATTCCAGACACTATGATTACTGTCCAGGGAGGTTCCGATGCATACCTCACTGCCTCGGTCATTGTTCCTGACAAATCCACCCTTCAAATTGAGTGGCAAACCACATCACAAGGACAAGTTCTCCCTGTGGCCAAACTCTCTAAGGGAACTTTCCAGGGTTGGCCCAACGCTAAATTGTCCCCGAATGGTTCACTGTCCTTGTTACAAACTGCATTAAGACACTCTGGTTTGTATAACATCACTGCTTTAATTGACCCTTCCTATTGTAACTCTCTTTCTCAGGATTCTGCCCGCAGATTTTGTGCTGTACACCACATGGCCTCTGCAGCCATGTAACTATCTGTGCTGCCTCCTACTGACAAACAGCTTTTGGAATGTCCAAAACATACCCCTGGTCCCCGTAGTGGTCTCACAGCCACTACCTTCCCAGGTTCTTTGATTAACAATTTACGCATATACCTGTTTTATTTAACCTTACTTATTGGAATATGAAAGAATTTGGTATGTGTCACAATACCAATACATTTGCATTTTACAGTACTTTGTTGCTTGATAGTTTAGCTGCATTTCAGATACGTACCACAGATCCCTTTACTGGGGTTTATTCTACTGAACACAGAGGTAATTTTAGGAGGAAACCTCCTCCTAGTACTCTACTCATAAAGCAACTAAATGTGAAGTTGACAGTTCTGATGTCACGGGTGCCACAGGAACTGTCACAGGTCTTTGGTACTGCTATGTCCATTTGAAACAAAGCAGACATTGCTGCTATCAAAAGTCATTCTGCAAAGTTCTCCACTGGTTTGGTTAATGATGTTTTACCACCTTTATTGCATGGTGTGGATGGTCTTAGTCAGGAAGAAAGATACACTGTATACAACATGCACGACATTGCAAAAGCCTTCACTGATTCTAAAGATAAGATTAACGCACTCATACAACAGAATAATAGAGAAGCTGATAGACAATACATTGGTAGGGAAATACTTCATTCTGCATATGGTTCATATATACTCACTACCATTAACAACCTTTTCAGAGACCTAGAAACTGGAAGAATTCCTGATATTATACATGACAGACGTCTATCTAAATGGTATTGTCCTAAATGTAAATCTCCATCTTGTATTTCCCTATGTATGCAACAAACTCTGTCCATTCCTCTCTCCACAGCTCGAAATTTGGGGTTTGTGACCAGACATCCAAACACTGGTCCTTGTTTTTCTGCTAAGAAATGTTCTATAACAGATACCATGTTTGTCTCTTTTACTGTCTCCTTACCACGTTTTGATCCTACTACAGCTTTGTTCAACAAGCTGGCACTGGCGCATTCCATAGGGCATTTGGACGACGACATCTACCGAGAATGCCTGGATCTACCACCTCTACTGGTCTACCTTTCCTTCCTGGATGCCTGGGTGGCACCGCACACGGACTGTTGTGCGAAAAAGCAATACATCTACCTGTGCCGATATGTGATGTGTTTGATGTTATAGCCACTGTTTGTGGTTACCTCTAGACAGCATTGACTGGACTTTCACTATGGATGCTGACATCACTGAGAATGGCACTAATGCTTTTGAATCAACGTGAGTCACCGGATCAGCTCTACCAGTCCTATCGTGAGGAAGCTCATTTGCCTGTCCACGAGATCTCCAAGACGCACTTACACATTGCCCCTGTCCAGTTGCAAAATGGAGACTGCCTACTGTACGATCACAGTACAACTCTGACGGTGAATATTGCATAGTTACTAATGTGAAAACATATTCTTATGGTTCTGTTACTTGTGCAATTGATTACCCCAACTTCTGTTTTGTTCCCCATCAGAAAACTGTTATTGGACATACTGTCATAACCCCCATCCCCTTATGGAAGCAGATATTATTGATGGTAATCCAGATTATTTACTCACACTTGAAGAATACCTACCCTATTTTAATGTACACATAGATCCACTTACACTTACACTGAAATCACTTTTAGATAGAAAGGACACACACCTCATCCACATCAGCAATAATATAACCAAAGCCAATGAAGCCATTCTTGACCTGATGAATGATGGAGACATGAATAATGCCTTGACTAACACTTGGTTAGAGATTACTTTAAAAGGTTTTGTTATAATACAAGCATTTTTGATATTTACTTTGATTATTATGCTTTGCTGCCTCTGAACTCTTCAACATCGTGAGCAGCTTGAGTTTCTTTACAAGGCTTGTGCCTCCGGATTGTAAAGAACCACTGCTCCTGTCCACTCCTTGTATTCATCTGTGTTGCCCTTTGCAGGCAACAAGGGGGGGAATTGTTACACGAGGTCCCTGCACCCTAACTGATACCCTCAGGGGTACACCGTAGACAGCCAATGTTTAGGCATAGGCTATACTAATACGTAGGGCTAAGGGCATCTACTGTACAAGAGTAGATGTCAGGATATGAATACATATTATTGTAACTCACTTTACTTGCTAATGCACACACATTATACCATGTATTTTCTGTCTATTTCTTACTTGTCAGATGCCAAGACACCTGTCCTTGAAGTAATTATAATGTTTAAGGCAACATTGCCATCTTTCGGTGATGGACACCACTTCACCTTGTTATGTAAGACTTTGTATAAGAATGTCTTTGTTCTAAAACTGATGACTTTACAGAATTATATAATGTTATCTTGGACCTTGGAGCCACCTCTAATTTAGCCAATAGGGCTCATCTCTGTAACTAGAAATGTTTCTATCTTTCAGTAACCATAGTAATTATCATAGGTATATAATGTTATGCACAGGCTTTACACCTCGGAGACCCGAGAGATCCCAAGAGACTACAAAAGAAACCTCGAGGTGTAGGGACGCTTAGCACTGGCTCCAGTTCGTTAGAAGTAAGAACTGCTTAGGGCAACTGTGATTTATCCCTTTCTGTAGTAATAAACTTGTTTATTACTTGAATGCAACTTGTCTGTGATTATTTGCATCCCCAATATTGCCAATAACCTGAAAGTGAGGTTCAGACCTCTTACAACACCATCTTTTCAACCACCCATTTAGACATCTGATTTCACTAAATCTATGCCTATGAACTTGAGGCACCAGTAATATTTCAGAAATAACAAGAGAACATTTCCTAGTTGTAAGTTTTTTTCTAGCTGACTCAAATTCCCTTTGTATTTGGATAGTATCCCTCTTACCCACATCATTTGTGCCTAAATGGAGGAGTGCTATAGGTTCAGTTGTATTTTCTAGAAACCCAGGTAAAAGTTTCTCCACATCACCTATTCCTGTGCCCAGTAAACATGATAGTGTCACGGTCTCTTTCCTACCATCACAGACCATTCTATCCGTGGAACACTGCATGGAGTCACTTATGACTACAGCATCTCTCATTTTAATTCAGAGACTTCTGCTCTTCTGCCCCTTTTAATTCCCAGTTTTTCAACACTAAACACCATTGATAATCTGAAGTTTTTTTTCTTTTCTCTTTGTCATTTTAGATGTTCTTATCTGTAGTTGTTTCGTTGTTCATAGCCCACAGTTTTTGTTTAATTTGTTAACTGCCAGTGTCCTTGATATAACATCATCATTCATAACTTTCAGAAAATGGTTGAACAATATTGTTTTCTTGTTCACTTATGAACTTCAGGTTTAAAGAGCACCTTTCCCAGTCATTTTAACTTTCATGCATAAATTAACCCTTCTTGCATTGATTCTGGAATTGTATTTCATTAATGTCCTCCACAGTTAATTTCCATTCTGAGCTGCTAAAAATAGAAGGCTGTACCAGAGCTTCTATAACGTACTTCTGACATCACTATATGGCAGAGGAGTGACTGATGTAGCAGCAGTTTTGCAAGTGACAACTACATTACTAGGTGTACATACTGTGGTCCCCCTTCACCAAGACACTGTGTTAGCAATGCATTATGCCAAACTCCAAATGCCTCATCAGTATGTTTTTTTTGTAAAAGTGACTTACTTCTGCCTCTGTAACAAAGCATGGGGAGTGAGAAGATTGAGTTACTGTCAGCCAAGACTGCTGTCAGTTTATGCATCAGTGAGATTAGTTTCTGTCCCTTGATCATTTGAAAGCAGTAATGCCTCCTTACCCATGCCATACTGGTGTCTTCCGTGTCTTTCTGTAGTAAAGTGGATGGCAGTCACCCTGATCAAAAATCACTTTCTACTCCTCCATCCTGCACCTCCCAGACATCAACACAGCAATGAAGAACTCCAAACACTAATTTTGGTACCATATAATACAAACAATGTGTTTAGATGTGCTATATTTCCTATATGCACTGTAGAGGTGGTTTTAAAAACTGTGGGCTATTTCCAGAGAAATTCTCGTTTAAAAAGTGAAACTGGGATTCGGTATATGTGTGGACCAGTGTTCCATACATGCACAGAATCCCAGTCAAACTGCTACAACTATACTGTACTGCACAGTGTGAGTCACTCCTTTGCCATATTGTGATGCCAGCAGGAGCCAGCAGTCCAGCAGCTAAACAGCAAAGGCAAGTGCAGCATGGCTAAAGCAGGGCTCAAAAACATGTGCAAAATATGGAAGGCAGAGTAAACCTTGGCCAAAAATAAGAAATACACACACCGTTTCAGGTCTAGTACTGCATATAAGGACTACAAGTTGTAACGTTTTGCACCATTATGAAAGGTGCTCTTCAAGATTCTCTCTGCAGCTTTTTTAACTTATGCTCAAGTTCGTTTGTATAATTATATTTGTTAAATACAAATTCCAAAAAGTCTATGACAGAATCTTTTGCAAACTCAGCTGCATGCAGCTAAAACTGTAATTAAAATACACCATGACACAGGAGAGGTTAAAAGGTTGTATTGCACATACTAGTTTATCACCCCACCCTATCAACATTTCCCGTCAGTCTGACACTTTTTTCAAGATGTCTTGAACAAGCATCAAAGTGAAGTGAAATGCTGATGGGGTATGGTGCTTCTCTGGCATGTGCAATAAAGCTTTTTATAAAATGGGCAAAAAAAATCCATCATCCTGATTGACTACTACATCATCTGAGCCATGTCCTTATCAGAGGATATAGTAGCCAACCGACACTACCCTCCACTCCCAAGCCCTACAATTACACGGAATCAGTAAGCTGTGCCAGCTGAAAACAGAAACAAAGGCTGGCACAGCTCACAGTGTGACATCCTTGTGACCGAGCTCTGGTCTGCCCACCCATCCTCCTTCACAGCACACAACCTCTACATAAAAAACAACACCCTGTATCTTTTTCTATCCTGTTCCTATTTTCCTCTTTAAACACAAGTTGTCAAAACCGGAAAGATTACACCAACAAGTAGCAGCTTCGACTAACTACAGGTAAGCGCAAATGTGTGTTGCCACAGCAACCTCTGACCATGCTCCAGTCTGCCCTCCCCCTCCTCCTTCACAGCACACAACCTCTACATAAAAAACACCACCACCTTGTAACTTTTTTTAGCCTGTTCCTATTTTTTTTTAAACACAAGCTGCCGATACCAGAAACATGGCATCAATAAGTGACAGCTTCAGCTAACTGCAGGTAAGCAAGAGTGTGTGTTTCCACAGTAATGCTCACTTGCTCACTCATCAACTTCTGTCAACCATGGACTCCCTCGATCTTTAAAACATTGCATTGACACTGAAATAAATAAAATTCCATGAATCAAGTTCTGCACCTTCTAGCATGGAGAAAATAAGAGCCAAACCCAAAATGGGAAGTTGCTCACTCACAGGTCAGCTCGTTCGGTTGCTGACACCACTGTAATCATGTAGTTCTTCACCCGACTACACACCAAGAAAAAATAAATACAAAAATAGCATCAAGCATATAAGCAGCTAAATAGAAAAACAGCATCAAGAGGCATAGATGCAAAGGACCATAAAACAAACACCAATGCCCTTTAGTGGCTGAGTTTTACATATACTCACTATAAATACAGTGCAAGAACAGGAACTACTTTTTTACTTGTATTACTTATATTAACATACTTTTATACATTTTTTAAAACTTCATAACTGAAATCTTTAAATACATTTTTTTACAGGGGAGCCTTAGTACACCCCTTGGTGTGCTCTTATCAGGCAATAAACCACACCTTGGAGTGTGTTATTGCTTGCCTAACTTCCTCAACCTTTTGGAGTAATTTAATTCCAGTTTTGGGTGTGTGCTTCTGAGTTTGAAAAATGTTCAGTGAGTAGTTTTTACTTGACTCCATCCTGCAATGTCTTTGAGCCTCCAGTTGTGTTTTTGGAAGTCTGCGATAGTGTCTGTTCTATATTTAGAACATACCGAGCATAAAACCCAACTTTATCATAGGCTAATAGTATGCAGCTGTCATTGCCCATCTTTATACTGGAGAAACTTGAAATAGATCAGAGATGTAAGAATACTTAATTTATCTTTGGTCAATGCTCTAGTTCTGTGTAGGCAGAGTACAGTGCCTGGTCTCCTGGCCTTCTCTTGCTGACACTGGTAGACACCACCTCTTTCAGTGTCGGCTCCACACATTGCTCATTGACTCACACACAGGCAAAGTCACTTATAGGCCCAAAACTAGACATACATCATGACACAACTTTCAGTTTTGCATGGGTCATGAAATCCTTAAAAAATTAAAACAGCCTTAACCCTTTCTTTGCCATAAACATCTTTAGAAGTCCTGAATTCTAATATTTACTAAATCTCCTGTGAACAAAGGGTAAAAAGACTAAAATACACAATTATAATCCTAATAAGACAAGAGTAGCTCACTGAGAGCCAGCACCTAATAAAAGCAGTGCTAATTGAGATGAATCATTTCACTGTATCCATAGATCCTAGTAACCTGCTGACCAAGTGATTTCCTCCTTCATACAGAATCTAGACAAACACAGCAAAAAAGTAACTAGGAAAGGACAGTAGAGTTCTAGATGGTATTTATAGTATATGGGTAAGGACTACTGTATATGGAATTCAAGGAATTCCTAGTGTCATTGTACCCTAGTTGTAATGTCAAACTATTGTTGTACCATCTTAAGTACATCAAACTATTATACCGTCTAGACTATGGCATTACTAGGGTACAATAACAAAGAATGCTGGCAAGCTCCCTTTTCCCTTTCAGCATTTCTGATCACTCATTTTGTTCTTGTCAGATTTGGCTGTCAGTCGTAATGACAAAAACAAGTGATCACCAATGGCTTCCATGGTGTTTTCTAAACTCAATAGTAGTGGTTACCTGCAGTTCATAATGTCTGTATGAGTTCTTTTTTTACTGTACCAAATAAAAATCAGTTTTTGTAGAACAACAAGAACTGTGCATATTGGATTCAGATGGGCAGGGACATATTGACATGGCATCAGAAAAGGACATATTTTCAGCTACCACATCAAGTACAGTACTACAAGTTGTAACACTCACCATTGTTGTTCATAAAAGCCCATATACTATAAAACACAATGGATGGGCAACAGTGAACAACAACGCTGACTTTACTTCTCAAGGTTGTTGTGATAACCAGCAACCTCTTGAGTTTCAGTCTCGAAGTCTAATGGTTGTCATTATGACCTCTCAAAGGAAGCACACTTCGCTCTTTAAGTCTAATGGTTATTATGATGACCTCTCAAAGGAAACACATCATTGTTGCTCACTGTTGGTTATCCATTATCTTCTGTCTTTCTATTTTATAATATGTTTTGACTGTTGAAACAGTCTTAATGTAACCCTGGTGCCATTATACCAAAGGCTACTACCTCTGCCTGCCTTCCTAATTGCAGGTTGAGAGGCCTGGGTTCGTGACTACGAAGTGTGGGTGAGCGCCTACCAGTAGTAATACTAAGATTATGGTGCCTCCACCCAGAGTAATTCTTATGTGAGTAACTAGCACTGTAAGTACAGCCCTCTGTGAAGCTAATACCACCCACAATCCCACCTAGTGACCTGTTACACTTTGTTTTCCATTTGCAGCCTTTACCACTGTCTATAGTGTGGCACCTATATCTGTCCTGTCTAAACTAGACCCTATTTTCAATGCATTCTGATGGTTTGCTCTAGATGCCACCCCCCCATTCCCACCACTGTGACCTTTACCACTCCCTTGCCATCCCATCTCTACAGAATCATCATAAATTGCACTGTGCTAAGTTTGTCTCAAAATACTGGCTTGGCGCTCTCCCCTCCTACCTTTTCTCATTACTGATGATGGCTCCCACCCCCTCCACATGCTCTCTGGTCCACTGACTCCCGACTACTAAATATTCCCAGTCGTAAGATTTCTGCTGGACAAACAGCCTTCTCGCATTGACTCCCAAAACTCTAAAAATGCTCTCCCCCCTCAAATTCATCACTCTTCCTCTATCCATTCCCTAGCAACTGTGCTGACAAACTACTTCACTGCAAACTGTGTCTGCACACATAACTAATTTCCTCCCTATTCCCAGTTCCTTGACCAACTAGCGGCACCGCCCTATCCACGATAGCGGGCATATACACATACTCACACATACCCTAGTCTCACATTAGCCAGCCTAGCTCTAACCTATATCATTCTACAGCACCAATTCTGTACTCCATAAATGTATGAGTGCATTGTATTTAGGTATGTATAGCTGCACATGTAGCTGTAGTGCATATACCTTTAGCTGTCTATTACAACATTGGTAATCATGTAATACTCCTTCCTGGGTAACTGCCAAATTGTAATTACATGTATGTTGCTAATATTTTATTATGTTAATTATATGTATATTGTTATGTTATTATGATAACCTGTGTGTTATCCTCCCCTTGTTCCTTCCCCAGGTCACACCGGGAGACAAGCATTGATTTGCTCAGTGTGCCTTTCCTGGTGAATCAATTCAATAAATAAATAAATACAGACAATTATCAGCATTAATGATATGCTCATGTACCTTCCACTTACCAGCAGCGTCTGGATCTCTGGCTTGCACCCTGCACTCCCCCTGCAAAAGACAATTTCAAGGCAAATACACATGGTAGAGCATTAAGCATATATCTCATCACTGTACACCAAGTAATAATATGCTCACCAGTCAGCTTAGCAATGAAAAACAGTAAATTAGATTTATTAAGGGGACATGAACAAGAAGGGGGTAAGACTTTAGATAAATGTTTACTTTGCTGTATTCTGACAGGTTACTTTGCATGCAATCAATTAAGTCCCTGTATTCAACAATCTAAGCAACTACTGGGTACCCAGAGTGACTAAATCACATGCCTAAACAGTGATGTGGGTTGTCCAGCATTGCAGCTGTTGTTGGGGCCCTTGATGGATGGAAAACAATTAAACATTGGCAAAGCAAAGATTTAGCTTAGTTGTATCCGTGGCCGGTTGGCCTAGTCTATTGAGACACTTGAACAATAGCTGAACATAATCAGATAGTATCACGGAAAAATTGAAACACTTCTAGCAGGGAGATACTCCAGTTTTACTCACTGTATCCAGAAGATGGATGAAAGCACTGGTAAAATGAAGACCTGTTGCTTGCAGTTGCTGTATATGGGGACCTGGGCCATCATGACTCATGTCATCTTCACAGCTTTGCCCTGTAGGCGGCTGCAACCTGCATTGATTAGCTGTGCTGAGGCTGATTTCCTGGATCTGATCTCTCACCAAAATGCAGGTGCTGGTACAAGAACAAGCAACATGGGCTGAGAATGGCATGGGCCCAGATGCAGAAAAGTGTCTTTTGAATAATTTGATTTGTTGCTGGTGAAACCTCCAGCTAGTAGAAATGTTTGTAACTGTTTGATGTTGGCTCCCTTTTTTCAAACAGGAGTCCCTGGATCCCTGTCTCCTCACACACAGCAGGCTTCAGCATGTCAAACTGAAGAAAATTAAACTTTCTTTTCTCCTTCAGTTTCTGGCCAGTTGCAATTTCAGCCAACTTGCTGAGCAACTGGGCAGTTCCTGACACCCGATCCCCTTTGGACTGCAAAAAAGGCTCATAGGAGGAAATACAGATCTTTCCTGTGCAGCAGGACACAGAGCCCACAGGCTCCTCTCTCCTTGATGTCTCAATCTGGAGTCTCTGAACACTCTCACAGTTCAGCAACCTCTCTTTTATAAAGGACAAAGCTCAAGAAAACCGGTTTGCTGCCTAAGCTGTCAATTACAGTCTTAGTCCCTTAATTGGTTGCATTTTAGGTGCCAGAAAATAACCCGATTCATCTCACAAAAGTTGCGCCAATCCCCACAAGTCTCTGGCTGAAATCCAGCCTTTTGGTTGGTTGTGGGACCCCCAAGATGGTGGCTGCTTTATTTAGTCTTTATTTAGTCCACACAGTTCCCCACTTCTAAACTTTGGTGCAGACAGAATAAATACATTTTATTTACAATTCCCCAGTGTTCAATGGACCCAACTGTGCCCTGTAAAGCAAGCCCATACACATATATTTAACCACCTATCTTTGCTGTCGCCTAAAAGCTGTTCCCCTCGGTGGCAGCAACTTCCTTATGAATATTAATTAGGGCTGTTACATATTTATAAGCCACTATCTTAGCCTCATTTTTAAACTTTATTTTTAAACCCAAAGTGGCTTCTCTGCTGCATTGTTCTAGTCACCAGTTCCCAATAGACTGAAGAGTGGTACTGGGGCCACTGTACATCTTCCTAGCCAACTGCAAAACTGGCAGTCAGCAAGATCAAGCGCATAAAGCACATATGCAGTCACTGGCTCCCCAAGAACATGCTGGTGACTTGCAGTTTACATTTTGAGCTCTAAACTGAGCCAAACAAAGTTGCTGGGCTGTACAGAGAACCTGGGGAGCCTCAAGGTCTCAAAAAAGGGAGGACAGGGACAATTAAGGTAAGCCCCCCCCCCCAGGAGTGTTACATTAATAAAGTCTTGAACACTGTAAATATTGGATTTTGTTGTGATTTTATTTAGAAACAATACATAAAAAAGTTCATATATCAGCAATTGTATTTTACAGTATTTTGAATTTCTTTATTCACAATATCTATCAATAAGCGCCATTATTTAGCTGAAACAATTTCAAACATAGTAGAACTTTACAGGCAAATTTAGAAGCCCACTACAAAGTCTGGTAGCCAAAGGAAATTGCAGAAATGCATGATGCACACTGAAAAGTCAGATTAGTTTTGAGGGTGACAAGGCATAACAGCTGAGTTTCAAGAATGGTTTTCTAAAGGATCAAACTGCTTAGCTAATGACAGACTAACTGTTTTAATTACAGAGATGCTGTCAACCCTTCCCCCTACCCTTTAGGCATTACAAAAAGTCTTTGTCCAAGGGTTCAGGTATCCGAATAATTTTTAACACAGGCTCTATTCAGCATACAAGTCTAGTGCGCAACACTGAATAGATTGCTACATATTTCAGTCTGAAAAACAGCCTGTTCCACATACTTGCCTCATCTCAGTGAATGCACATGTGGTTTACAGTGCATACAAATGCAGATAATAAGTTCTAAACCTAAAGCTATACCTGGCATTGTATAAGATACAAAGTTACAAGAGAGAAAATAAGCCAGTAATATGGTTGAAGGGGGATTTTACAGTACATGCTCCACAGAGGTGGCTGTTAAATGTTTGCCCCATTTGAATGGGAAAAGAGGGATAGTCAGCAGATAAAGTCACAGAGCCTATTGTTAAAAAAGTGTTAGCACAACACTGAAATAAACCTGCACTCTCAGAAGTGGGTGATCTTCATTTTTGGCATTTGCAATAGCTGACCTGGATTTGCAGAAGAGTCAGATATGGACATGGCAGTATGATCAGCCTGCATCCTCAACTAATCAAATGCATCAGGCCTGTCCCACCCTATTTTTAAAGGGCTATTGGCCACAAATAGGACAACAGTCTCAATCTGCAGCAGCTTGCATTAAAACAGTGACAAATGCAGCCTTTTATTCATGCAGGTTCCAATTTTACAGATGCAGCTGCATCTAGTTGCAAATACTGGTAGACTTCTAATAGATGGGTTATGAATGTAAGTCCACCTCGGATCCATTCTGAAAATCCACCCCCTGCCCCATTGTGTTTTATACCTGCTAATTAAATGTTCACTTTTTGATTGAAAGTCATTAATTAAAAAGGATAATTGTTTATTTGATGGTACAGTGTATGTACTCTTTGTCCAGCCTAGCCCTCCACATTTATTAGTTTCATACTGAATTTATGTTATTTAAAACATAAGATAAACATGCCTTCTGAACAGGTTTTCCATTACAAAGAAACACTCTTGTTTCTGTGTGCACTGGGAAGCGATACAGCCAGAAGTTCTTTAAAGACCCAGTTAGCATAGTGACATAAGTTTGGATTTTCTCTTCTACTATGGATATAATTTTTACTAAAATAGTTGTGTGTTAAGTACTGTACTTGCATGGGAAAAGCATTTAAAATTATTTTTATAAAAAGTTGACTACAGATTGCACCGTCACCATATTTAATTTTAATATTGATTTGAATGATACATTTTCTGTTGCAGAATTTATGTTAAAATAATGAGCATTTGCAAGTAACCTTATCGGTATCTCATTAAATGAGTGAGTCATTTTGAGCAAGGGAGGCAGTATAGCACAGTGGTTTAATGCTCTGAGCTGCAAATCTGGAGACCTGGGTTTGAATCCCACAGCCCCCACTTGCATATACTGTGTGACCCTAAGCAAGTCACTTAACTTCCCTGTGCTCCCTGGTTGCACCTGTAAAAAAGCATTCAGCTTAGTGTGCTCACCTGGTTAAACAATTGGAAAAAAGAAAGTTAATATGAACGACTCACCAACAGCGAATGTCATTTGACCACCCTGGATTAAATAGTGAGTGTGAATGTCAGTGACATTGTTACAGGAATGAATGATGTAGGTAGTCATTAAAGTAAGTATTTAGGCAGTAATTTGTATGGTTGGATCCAAACTGGCGGCATAGCTTACAGGGTAGACTCACCGCCCATATGCACAGCTATGTGGGTCAGACCAGGGTTCGGGACTGGCAATGTTTTTTTTTTTATTTTTCTGTTTGTTTTGGACTTTAAATAATATTGGGTTGGGTGACTGGATTCCTGTTTCCCCACCCTCCAAACTGTGCTTCCCCCACTTGTAGGTCCCCCCCAACATTCTCCCCCTGCTGACTTCTGTCCCCCCCATAAGTAGCTCCCCTCCTGAATTTTCCCCTCTCCACCAATATCATCCCCCCTGGTGTTGATTATATTAGAAATGGGGGGTGCAGGGGTGTAGTCCCCTACATAGACAGTAAGTGAATATCATCCCCCCAAGACAGAAAGTAAGGAGCCATCACTGTTTGTGTTCTTCGCTGTAGTGCACATCACCATTTTGGTTTTTTGGCAATGTGCACTCGCTGTTATTGCCATCGCCATTTTGTACTCGCTGTAATCACATTGAACCACCATTATCTTAGTAAATAATATATTGTATGGTACCTAAAAGTAAAATATGCTCTATAGTACTATTAATAACCACAGAATAAGCATGCAAGGCACATAAGGCCCATTAATAGCAATCTGTGATCAGATTCAAAGGTGTGAGCATTATTTTCTTAAAGTTACAGCTTAGCTATTGATACCTTTATAACTTTGCAATCTTTGTAAATCAGTAGAGGATTGAGATAAATACCCATAACATTGCCTTATTGAAATCAATATCTAGTCTTTAGTCTTTTTTTGGTAACCGGGTAAGGCCCACTAGGCACAAGTGCCTGTTTTCAGGGGCGACCTGGGAGCACTGGGCAGTTAAGTGACTTGCTCAGAGTCATAAAGTATGCAAGTGGAGGTTGTGAGAATCAAACTCGGGTATGGTCTACTGGATGTATCAATTATTTAAGAGGCAGATTGTATCTCAGTCTTTATTATTTATTTCTTAAGTCTCTCTCTCTGCCTCTCTTTTTTTTTGCAATAATTGCTGTGCTGGGACATCTGGTTTACAGGAATCATAGGAACCTTTTACAGCACCTACAGTAGCCAGAAAGACTGTTTACAGAAAAGGTGGTAATGCACTATTTCAGTCTGATAAGAGGAGCCAGTAAAGTGTTGCTGGATGGTTAAAAAACTGAGACATAGTCTGTGAGAATCACATTAGACAATGACTTCTTGCTGTGAAATGATCTAACTACAGCAGCAGACCTCAGCTACAGTAAGTAGCCATAATCCAATTAGAATGTGAATAGCATTTGTGGAATGTGGTCGGATGTGGTGAAGGGAAACTGCAATATCCAAGGGGGCATGACACAAAAGTTTAGTAGGTTAAGACCAAAAGCTTACTGCATCCTTGGAGCTTGGGACATATGTCCTCAAAAACAATGATTGAAGATAAGTCAAGCCCTCTTTTCCTCATCCCATCACCAAGTCACAACACTAGGACCAGCTATGTGCCACAGAAGATACAAGGGCCAGTTCTGTGTGAATTGTTTGCTGTGGGCAGAGATTTCTATGATCTTAGGGTTAGACTTAAAACTGAAATCAGTTTGGTTAGAGTTTTCCTATTCTGTGTTTATATTCAAACTTGTTTATTGTGAATTTGCTAATGTTTGTATATTCCCCTTTTCTTTAGTACTATATATCTTTAAATTCTGTGTAAATATTAAGTTTTGTATGTTTACTATATGTATGACCGACATGTTTTAAATACAGAGCATCTATTTTTCTGGCCAATTCCATGATCCACCCTTTGAGAGAGAAGTACCAATTTAAAAGTAAAACTGCATCTGCATTTGAAGAGGCAAAATGCACCTGGAGAGACTGCAGGGGTTCTGAAGTCCAAGAGACCTTGCACTATGCAAACAACAGCCTTGCCTTGATCTGTATGAGCAGAAGCATGTGATAGAACTTGGAGGAAGTATCCCTGAGTGAGTTGTGACCAGGCTGGTGTCAGCATTGTTAAGTAAGCAAGTCAGTTCACAAAGACTGGCCAAGGCATCCTGGGAGGTGTTGTGATTACAACATCAATCTGCACTAAGGCAAGAAACAGAATAGATGCAACCTGAAATGTTGTATAAGGATTTTCTGGTCACATATACAGGAAGTGGGTACATGTTTGTGTAGCTCGGTGACAAGAAAATAATTTTTTTTGTACTTTATAATTGTCACACATATCGCATGTCAGCGATAAATGTTGTAACCAACATGTTCCAATTGTGTACAGAGGTCTTTTGGAGAGGGTCTAGATTGCCACTTCAAATGTTGCTCTCTAATTGGTCAGACATAACCATCTAACATGGCTATACATATTCAAGTTGACATAGCGATATGTTTTCTATTCCAAAATGTTCATTATCAGGTCCTTTTATAAGTATAAAAACACACTTCAGAGTGTTGCATTCATTGGTCGATATAGGAGCTATAGGGTGTGGGGAGGAGCAGCTGGCTAGTGACAGTGTACCTTGGCACACACCAGAAGAATGCCTATACAGTATCTCACATTAAAGGTAAACATGTCATGAGTTACTGCCAACATGTTAACTAAGTAGGTCACAGCTAATATATCTATAAAGAAGACTAAAGTAAACAAATCCCTCTTCACATACTATGCTAACACAGCTAGTAACCTCCTCACATGTCTTGGAAGTCCAGCAGCAAATGCACCTGAACAACAGTTCAGGCATTCCATACTAAGTCTCTTAGCAGAGGTATGTTGAGCCTGGATATCAATATCCACAGCTGTAATCAGTAAATCAGGACATCCAAGGCTGCAACTTCAACTACTGTATTCTCACCTAAATCTAAGGTCACCTGGGTTGTGAAGGGGCACATGTTACTCTGTAGCTATTGGAGGAGGTTAGTGCATTTCGAATGACATAAAAACTGCAAAACCTGGCAGTGGCTCAAGACTGTAGTGTGATGTTAATGTTTTAAAGAAAACTTGGACAAAATAAAAATTCTCCATTTCATTATGGACTAGAAAAAACAAAGCTCAACCCCCAATGCCTGAGAGATACAAGCCCATTGCTGTTAAGGATGATGCCAGTTTATCTAAGTTAGGAAGATAGCATGTTGTTCAGTTAAAAAGAATAAGAGGACAACTCTGGTTCAATCTAAAGTAGTTAAAAAAAAACTCCCTCACTCAAAATATCTGGGAGATTACATATTTTGTGTTACAGCAATAACATGATTGTAAGAAGCTAAGCCTGCTGCATTCTAGAATATCCCCATAACAGTTAACATCCTGTGTATCGAGCCAAAACATCAATTTTATGTTTTCTAAGTTTTCTTTCCATTACTGAAGGGTGTAAATAATAACAGATGGTGGGCTGTGTGGTAGGACAATTCTTGTTGTATCCTGTGAGCACTGCAAGAAACAAGGCAAAGTCAAATGCTTCTGCCATAAAAGTACAGTGATGATTCATTTTACCACATATCCTAGAGTGAATTATTACACTTAGAACACACCTCCTTAAAAATGACTAAATAAGCAATTTTATGTTTTAAAACCCCTTAATTCAATTGATAAACAGCAGCATGATAAAACATATTACAGTACATGGTTATACCTTGTAGTGCATAGAAATTAGACAGTTTAAAATCCTTCCTGTGCATGTTCCAAATGGTTGTGCATGTTCCCAAGTCTTGTTGTGCACATTCTAAATAAAACTGAAACAGCAGCAGTTTGCACAATACATTAACTTCACTGGGTGGTAGTCCCATGGTGATTAAGTAAAGACACATTTTTAGTATGAATGGCTATATACTATATTGTAAAAAAAAGAATATGGACAACCATAAACAATTCCACATATGTTGCCATACCGGGGCCCATATGATGTACTCTTAGCCCCTCAACAGAAACACAGCCCTGATGTGTATGGCTGCCCATACACTCTTTTCAATTTACTGCACAATGAAATGATGTACATAGAGTAGTTCAGAAAATCACTTACTTTCATTCCTGTCTGCCCACCCCCTCTCCCCAGTTATGCCTCAGTGTTCCACATTTGGTTAATGAGAGGCTGTTGTCTACGCACTGCTAAATGAAATATACATTTAAAAGATTTAAAGTGTGAGGATGGGGCAAACAACTGTTACATTGTGCTGCCACCATCTCAAATGACCTGGAACATACAGTTCTGCTTTCCATTTTGTGTTGAATGCTGATATATATTATGTTTAAAGTAATTCCTTATTAAGCCTTTTGATCATGAAAAAAGCCTAATATGTTTGTTTTCATAACTTTAGGCCATACATTTTTCTTTGGTTTCATCAATGCAGCAATCACACTTACTAAAATATCAGTACCACTCACTGAGAATTCTTAGCCTAAGCAACAGATTCAGTATTTAATTATTTTTTTTTCAAAACATGTCTTACATGATGCAGCATCACACAGACCTTTGCCAGCTACACCTTCCCAGTAGTGGATTAGAGGAAGCAGGGACTGAAACACTGATCACCTTCTGCCATATTTCGTACTGCATTCACTATTCTTACAATGACTGTTTTAAATGCATTACAAAAAATCAGAAGTTAAGATTCAAACATTGTTTTTAGTCCCCAGTTAAGGTGAAAACAAGTAGAAGCAGCAGTACAGCCTCTAATGTGGACTGCTGCTTCAATATATGGTTATACTTGCTTCATCCTTGATGCCCCCATGAGGTTAGGTGAACAGAGGAACTTTCACATTATCAGCCAAATGTTTAACTGAAACAAAGGAAGAGTTACAGGCAATATTTAGAACAGTTTGGAAAAAAGACAAATTAGGGACAGATTAAGGGCAGCAGTAGGAGTGAAATATATACTGCCAGTAGAGAAGACAAACATGTTTGGGAGGTGGGGCTCCCTTGGTTTTTCATCAAGGACCTATAATTTGGGACTCTGTCCCTCAGCATTTGAGACAAAACTTAGGCAAAACTGTAAATGTAGAAATGGATCAGGCATCAAAAATCTTACTTTGTTTCTTGAACTATGTTCTAGGCTTAATATTGTTTTCCTTTTCTAAATTTAAAATGGATATAATCTGACCTTCTTTCTAAATTTATAAATGAGTGTATTTTCCACTCTGGCAATGTACATTCTCACTTATTATTATTGTTCATATCTAATATTTAATATACCATCATCACTGTTGTATCTAAGGACTACTATTGACTTATTACTGTGATGCTGTTGCTGTGTTTAACATGTTTTATGCTGACTATAGGCAACTGTATGATTGTATTTATTATATAAAAACTTTATTTGATGTATGATGAATGCCGTATTATTTGAAGCTGATCCTTATTGTAATTGTGCTTGATTTTTTTTATACATACTTACTGTAACTTATTGCTTATTGACCCCATTGAAAATTAGTCTTGGCTCAACTGGGCAATCCTTGCTAATATATCATATGAATAAAAATATATACTACCACTACTACTACTACATGTAAATTAGTAGTGTACAGTGCTTTATTCAAAAATTCCTCAAAATGATCATCTTTTGCATGTCTCAGTCTTTCAGAAACACACTGAGCTGCTAAATAGTCACACCATACAAGGATGTTCTGAGGAAAACAGTAATGCTATTTACACCCATCAGCATGATGGCTAACGTTATGACCAGACTTACTACTCTGCCAAGGAACTGGAATATCACCAGATAGTAAAAGGACACAGAGGTTTTAAAGAGTTAAAAACCTTCAGTTTTTAACAATGACTTCAGTTATACTGTTATACTGTACGTATTCACATCTGGCCACAGGTCTGGAGCATTTCCAGTTCCCTATAAAACCAGAGGAAATCCAACTTGACACTCAGGGTGTGCTAAGAGGAAATGACATAATGCAAACTTGCTAGTTAATGAACATTTTCCCCTGAGCTAACATGATTACAATTCTCTGGTCCTGTTTTTGGAAAATTTTATTTGCTCTTTTTTTCTAAGTGTGTTTGTTAAATTGTCATATACCTAACATTCAAAAGTATGGCAATCCTTAATTATTTGGCCTTTGGTATATAATTTAAGGATTATAATACATCCACTCCATGGCTTTTCAGAAACATTGTGTACATCAAAATATGATTTTTTTAATGCATAAAACAAGTGTGTCAGTGAAAAGTAACAGAAATCCATAATGCCCCCCGGTCCCAAGATATAACAGCACTATATAAGTGAATTGCGTAACTTGCAGAATGCAGCCCTTTATGAATTACATTCCCCTTTGTGTTATGGTCACAACAGGCACACACAATTACATCGGTAAGCACTTGTTCTTGTTCTCTCTGATTCTAATCCTAACTACACTACACATGTGTAGCAAAACATGACAGTGATTCTAAAATGATAAAACTACAAAACAGAAGTGTGTTTTCAAGGGTGGACACATAATTTTTTTCTTATATGCTACTGTGAATGAGTGCAGCTATCCTGCTGATTTGTAGAACTCCAAATGGTCAGAATGGCAGGAGTTTACTTGTAATTGGCATTCACTTAATGGAATTTTCTATTGCATTGTCCTAAACAAAACAAACAAAAAAAGGTTCACCAAAGACAACAGGCATTAGGTTTGGTCCATGAATGTGTATGTTTCAAATAAATGTAAGGTGGCTGTAGTTCCAAATGAAAGCATCATCACTGCTAGTCACTTACATCCATCCAAGAGTCTAAAACTAAGAAAGAAGACAAAAGTGTGAAAAAAATTGAAGTCACTGACACTACTGGGAAAACATTGAAACCCTATTTTTCAGACAAAATTCAAAATGCAATACATATATTTTCTTTATTTACCTTCCCTTATTTAGTATTATCATAGGCACTTGTATAATACAGGATTCTCTGTCACTTGGTCTTTATCTGCTCTGGCTTGCTTGTCTACAAGTGACATAATCCTCAACTTGTGACAATCATTTTTACAGCAGCCAGTTGGGATGAAACAGGAGTGGATTATAATGTTGCTTACTGGAAAGAAACCAGAACAAATGAAGACCAAAATGACAGAAATTCTGTTTTCATGAAAATTTGAACATTTTGAAGTAATAAAGTAGGCAAGGAAGGTATGTTTATGAAATAGAAGCTACATTTTCTGTACTCATTATTATTTCAAAGTTTTCCCTATGGTGTCTGTGTCTTCTTGAGAACTTCAGAGAAACAGAATCAATCATACAGTAATCTTGACTTCCACAGTAACCATAAATGATTATTGCCTTTTTAAAAAAATATACAAGCATAGCACCACTGACTTCTCAGTTTCAGAGCATGCTTTAGAAAGCATGTTCTGTGATAAATACATAAATTTTAGCAATAAAAGTGGTCAATGTTCCTTGACGCCACAACTTCATTTGAACATCTAACAGAAAATCTTTGGGTCCCCTGGCTTGCCGCTGGAGGTAAACCATCCCAGTGTAAGAGTTCAGCCGTCGTGTACTGAAGTAGTGGTCTTCATTCCCTTTGGTGATAGTAAGGAAAATGTTATCCCCAGCATAGGCAGGTGATGGTCCAATGCGGAAAATTGGAGCTGGGACCAATACATTTGAAGGGAAAGTCAACTGATAGTAGGTGATTCGCACTGGAATGTTCTGACAGTCCTGGAGGCTAAGGCATGAGATGCGTTCACATCGCCTAAAGAAAGCACATAAGAAATCCATAATGTTACTACAATCATGGGGCAGGAATCAGATCACCAATACCCTGTGTTAGAAGTAATGCTAAGTTATAGACACAATGTCTTAATTGGTGGGAAGAGCAAGTCAATTGTAACTCTCTGTAAATGCACAGCATGCTTCTACTCTTCAGGCACTCTTAAAACACAAAGTGAATAAGGGAAGCAACTTTTTATGGTTGCAGTGGGTGCAGCCTGCAGGTGTGTTGTGGTCAGCTCTAAAAACAACCGACTGGATTCTGAAAGCAGCACAAATTTGGAGCTGCAGCACAATCAGGTCTGTCAGACCACTCCACTCAGTGCATATCCACACTGAGCTCATGGTGGAACAGTGCGCTGTGCCCAAGATGGCCACTGGAGCTTAGTGCACATGAGTAACTTCACTGCTGTTCTTACATGCATACTGAGCTCCGGTGGCCATCTTGGGCATGGCGCATTGTTCTGTCATGAGCTCAGTGAGCGCCTTGAAGTGTAGCTGCAGCCATGTCAGCTCTAGCCAGAACTTATTCTATTAGCAAACATAAAAAGGTAGGCAGAGAAAATGGAATTGTTCAGTTTGTTACACTTCATAAATAAATTATAAGAACCCCATAAGACTCACATTTTTTGTTGTATGTCAAAGTGTTGTTATTTTACCAGAATCTTTGTTATCACAATGCTACCTGCAACTACAGTTGTTACTGGAAATTATATAATGGCACAATTAAATCTAGAAACCTGATTTGGCTAATTGGATCTTTTATCTTTGAGTAAATCCCAGTATAACTCATGGATAAAGACTCAGTCAGCTGCATCTTTAATCAGCACAATAAAAAAAATCAGTTGCCCCCCCTGAAAAGCACCTTACAGCCATGTTAGATCCTCGTTAAACCACAACACAAAAGTCCTGCTGCAACTCTCATTTAAAAAAAAAATACAATATTACATAAACAGTTCTCAAACCCACTTCCAACACCACAAGAACAGATTTCATTATAGTTCCTTCTATCCTTGTACCTGCCTCACCTCTCAAACATTTTTTCCACATGGAGTTGTTTCCAGTTATGCAATCCTCCACAGTACATTGACACTTCCACTCATCACTAAATGTCCCGATACCCGCCACTAAAACTGCCAGTTCTGATAACTTTCAAGAAAAAAAAAAGAAAATCCTGAGTCATGCTGTTATGTTGTCCTTACCACAGACTGAACTCAGAAGCACAGCCTCATGACGGCAGCCCATCAGCGCTTGCACTACATGAACTGCACATAATAGAAGAAACTTACCAACATTGTCTCTGGCTGTTTCAATATCTGGGGATGGGGGGGGGCAACCACATTGGCCATAATCTGCATAGCAATAAGATACAATCTCCCTGGCAGCAAGGCATTATTTAACACAGAAGAAGGATTCACAAAGTATGGGATCACCATGCCTCACTCCGGCACCACAGGGTAAAACAGTGTCACCTACCCTGGGTCTCTGCAGACCTTATCCACTTGTGTAAATCCCAAGACAGAACCTGGGTTGACATAGAGTTACCAAAGCCCTTCCAGATCTGTGCAAATACAGGGTCTTACGCAACACATGCACAAAGGCTATTACATCAGCCAAGGCCACTTACTTCCGTACCCTTCTGCATGCCAATCAATCCTCCTCCACTGATTTTTGGTCTACACTCCACTCGCTTCTTGACCCCCTACCCAATCCACCACCCCCACATTATCTATTAGTGGCTCTCCAGTTACTGACCCAGATTCAGTTGTAGCTACTCTAAACTTCTACTTCACTACCTGCGCTCAGCCCCCATCCACTCCATTGCACCCATCCCCTCCCCACCCCCTCGATGGCTACTCCTTCCCTCCAATCTCTGTCCAACAAGCCCTTGCCTCCTTAAGCCATAATTAATCTAGCCCAGACTCTCTTGACCCATCTCCTACATATCTCTGCCCCTGCAATAGCCCTCCCTCTCTCTCACCCACATCCTAAATATGTTTCTCTACCACTGCATAGTCCCACAAGCCTGCAAGATCACCCAAGTCTTATCTCTGCACAAAGCTGGTGACAACCTCACTCTGGGAAACTATCGCCCCATATCCCTGCTTCCTGCTCTAGCCAAACTTCAAGAATTCCTTGTCCTCACATGTCTCACAGACTTTAACTCCTCATATTTCCTCTCCACCTTTCAATCAGGCTTCAGGGCAAACCACAATACCACTACCTCACTCCTTCTTGTCACAAACTCCATCCTCTCTAGTATGCACCAAGACCACATAACTGCTGCCATTTTCATTGACATTTCTAAGGCTTTTGATTCTGTTTCCCATCCCTTCCTCCTAAACAAACTTTCCTCCATTGGCCTCTCCCCAGTAACTGTAAACTGGTTCAACTCTTATCTCTCTGGCTGAATCCAACAAGTCCATATTGGTGGAGCCCTATCCCCACCTCTCCCAATCCAAACAGGTGTTTCCAAAGGCTCCATCTTGGGATCTATACACTTCTCTATTTTCTCAAACGATCTCCTGTCTGCCTGCTCTGTGGTGAACATACAGATGTACACTGATGACACTGCCTTTTCACCTCTGGCCCCTCTACCACAGCAGTCCAATCTCAGATCCAAATTGACTGCCTCTCGGTCCTTCATTGGTTTGGCAAAAACCTTCTCAAGGTAAATGTTAAAAAAACAGTGTCTATGACATTTGGAACTCCTCAAAAACTTGCCACCTCCCTCCCCACGTTCACCACCCCAGATGGCTCCATACTCAACACTGTCCCCCAGTATAAATACCTGGGGGTCTGGCTTGACTACTCAAAGCACATTGAGCATCTCCATGCAAAACTTCACCCAAAACTGGGTACACTGTATAGAAACAGACACTCTCTCTCCTAAACTACTTGGTATCAGCTCCTGACAAAGATGATTATCCCCTCTTTTGACTACGCTGATGTAGTGTATTGCACTGTCTCAGCCTCCCTTTTGGCCAGGCTTGCCTCCCGCTACAGTGTTTTTTGTCACTTTGCTCTAAAAGCCCTCCCTCCACACACACATACCACTGTTCCCTCTACTCATCCCTGTCCCTTACCCCTCTACTTCACTGACACCTAGTCCACTCTTCACTCTTCATCTCTAAATGGTGGTTTGGGTCCTTACCCTCCTACCTCTCCTCATTCTCGTCTCCATCCTCTGAGGCCTCCTACGCTCTTCAGTCTAGACACACACACAATTTCTCCCTCACATGGCCCTCCTCTTGTTATGGCTTGGCTGCATTCTCTTACAGATTGCCCTTGCTCTGGAACACCCTCCCCTCCCATATCAGACACTTGCCTTCCACCTCTTTCCTAAAACATGCCTTGTCACACTTAACTGAGCTTTCTGACTCCTGCCCTTGCAAATGATAATTTTTTTCTCCCCATCAACCCCCCAAATGCTTACCCTTTGCTCAACAGTCAAATCTCAGCCCCAATGATTACAGGAACTCTGTCACACCTTATCTCTGTTGTCCCCTCTCCATTTATTCCCTCTTACATTTTGCCCTCCTCCTTCCCCCTTTCTATTTCCTCCTAACATCTCCCCTCCCCCTGAGAGCTAACACCTTGCTAAACTAAACTGACATTTTCCCTACATATTTATCTGAAGTCCCTCTATTTCCCCCTCGTAGCACTTTCTACTTTCTTCCCTATTTTTTCCCACTTACAGCTTTCACTGTTCTGTAGCTCTGTACTTACTGCTGTATTGCCACCTGAATTTAGCATACCCTGTATAATTATCAATCATATTATAGTACTCTGTTTAACCTCTCTGTATTCTAGCTCTATTGTTGTATTGCAAACTTATTTTAACTTACCTGTATAATCTACTTTTATTACTGTATTCTGATTAACTTTACTTTATTACTAGTCACCTCTCTCCAAGCTTCTTAAGTTATCTTTCTTCCTTAGACAATACCCCAGCCAATGGAAAGCAGCCATAGTCCCGTCTGTCCACAAATCCGGTAACAGATCGCAATATAACAACTATCGCCCCATTTCCAACCTCCCCCTCTCTAAATCCCTTGAGTGCATCATCTCTAATCAGTTGATGAAGTACCTAGCCAAATATAACATTCAATGCCTACAACAGCATGACTTTGGAAAATCACATAGCACAACTACCGCACTTCTCGAATATATCAACCACATACACAAGGCCTTAAATCATGGCCACCTACTTGGGTCAATTTACATTGATCTAACTAAGGCTTTTGACACCGTTAACCACTTCCTCCTGCACCACACTCTCCCTGCTCTTGGCCTCTCTACAAAGGCCACCAGCAGGTTTAAAAGCTACCCTGCTGGTAGAACCCAGCAAAGAGAAAATTTGTGATACTCTCTCCAACAGCCTTCTTGAATGCTGTGGTGTCCCACAAGGATCCATCCTTGGACCCTTACTTTTTAGTTTGTTCATCAATAACTTCCCCAAAGCTTGCAAAAATAACACGGTCCTTTATACAGATGACACTGTCCTTTTCTCTAGCCACCCAGATCTACTCCCTCTCTCTAATGACCTTCAATCCAACTTTAACAGGATTGAGACCTGGTTTGGTCAACACAAACTAATCATGAATTACAAAAAAATAAAGGTCATGATTTTCTCCAATTCTCACAATAAACACAGAGCATCTAGCTTAGATATTCATAATAACCATAGCCAACTGCTTAAACAAGTACAGTAATTTAAATACCTCGGCATAACACTTGATACAGCTGTTTCCTACAATCTGCATGTAAACCACATTGCCAAGGTCATTAACTCTAGGATCAGGATCCTGTATTGATATCACCACTATGTGACCCCTGAGGCTCTTAGATTGTCTGTAACCAGCTCTATCCTATCATTAGTAGACTATGGTCTAGTTATCTATGAGGCAGCCTCTGACACCACACTCAAGAGAATTTCAATAGTGCTGAATAAGTGTTGCAGACTTGTATCAGGGGTGGACAAGGGCACCCAGATTTGTGAACTCTACGAACGGAGCAACTGGCTTCATCTTAAGGGAAGAGTCTCCTACCAGACCTGCTTACTCACTAAAAAGATCAGTCTATGCCTCACTCCCCCTGCCACTGAAACCCTTATAATGCTGACACCCAAGCCATGCTTTACACGTAGCACCTCCAAACAGACATACCTCATCCCGTTCTGCAGGACTTCACAGGCACAGTGAATTTTCAGTTACAGAGCACCCACTTGGCTCAATGGCCTTCCATCAGATGTCAAAGCTGAACCAAAGATTGATTCTTTCAAACTCAAACTGCATCAACACCTCCTTGTTCTATGCAGCTGTGATTGTACATCCCTTTTACCCTACCTCCTTGTTCCCACTCTGTATTTGCGGCCCTGTTTTTTCCACCTACCCTCTGCCCTCTTCACCCCCTCCTCCTCACCATGCTTCTCCACATCTCTGTCCTCTTCATTCTCCCCTTTTCTTCTTCTTTACTCTCCTCTCCAACTTCCTTCCCTCACCTTACATTTTCTGTGGCTCCTTAAGTCTTCAGTTCCTCCCCTACCATCTTTCCCCCTCCATCTCTCCCCTCCCCTTCCCTCCTCCACCTTTTACTAACTGAGGCTCTCTTCCTTCCTTTTCCCCATCCCCTCCCCCACTACACCCCAGCTGTATTTTGTACTATCTGCACTTATTTTGACTAGGTCATGCTCTGACTGCTTTATAATCTGCAATAGCAGCACTTTCTCTGCTGCCCTGCTTCATCACAATTTGAAGCATGTTTTTTTATTGGATCTACAGTATATTGCAATGTAACCCCCTTGATTTGTAACCTCTGTTTTATTATTGTATCAATGTTTGTTTGATGCGGAACCTTTGTAAGAGAACATGTGGTTCAAAGGTAATTTGTAATCCTAGCTATCAATAAATAAATCAAATTGAGGGATTTCAATCTTCCTTTCTCCCCTTCCCCAGGTTGCACCTGGAAATGAGCCTCAGCTCAGCATGCCTCTCCCAGTCAACAACTTTAAATTAAATTAAATAAAAAAAATAACAAATAAAATCAATGAAAAAAGTTAAAAACAGTCAACTAAACTTTTTTTTTAATTATTTTTTTACAGGAATTGTATAATTGCAATAAACCACTCCACAGTGTGGGTTATGCTGGGATTTATCCATTTCTGGTGTGGATTTGGTCACTCAGCAAACCACATGAAGCCTGGGTAAATCCCTGCATAACCTACATCCTGTCATGGCTTATTGCTTAAATGATTCATTCCCTTGATATTGCAAAACACTTCACTCTACAGGTCTTGTCTAAATAAAATATTGTTTGACTCTGCCCGCCAATTTGTAAATCAGTGTGTACATTAAAAACTAAAAACCTTGTGATATATTTAATCTTGAATTCTATTCAACCTACAGTACAGTATATGAGAACAAAATAATGCATTTCTATAGTACATACAACTATCTCCCAAGTCTTAACACTTGTATTTAGAAAATCAAATAGCATGTTGATTCTGTGTTTATGGGAACTACTTTTTAAAAATAGGGCCCTACATTAAACATTGTAATGTACACTGCTATAAAATAACAATTCTTAAACCTTTAAAAAGCCTGATTGCCGATTAAAGGTGTAGTAATATATAATGTAAACTGCAGTTAAAAGAATCTATTACATATTATCAGTGAGTTCAGACTTACATGTCAGACACTTTTTTGTAGTTTGGAGGACAATCAAACACCAGGCATTTGAACCCGCCCTGAATATTATAGCAAGTCTCAGAGGCTGTACAGTTGTGGGTTCCCACAGCACACTCATCAATATCTAAAAGGGGAAGAAATGTTTAATAAAAGCAAGTCAATCAATTATAGCAAACACAATTTAAAGCAGAATATTTCTGTACATTATTAAAGCTAACACCTTAAAAGCATTGAAAATGTATACATCAACCACATATTATACAGAAATCATTACTGAGTATGCAGATGGCTAGACATTTACTTTTGCACTTTTTCACAAAGTAGGTTTGTTAGTTCTCAAAGTTAATTGTTTTATTTGTGCTGCTAGTATTGTAATAAGCAGTAAAATCCATAAAAAGTTTATGTAGTATTTTATTATAATAGTTGTCATGTGGGGCTACTTATGGAGAACTTACAAAGTAACAAGATCAGCTGGTGCCAAAAAATCTGGTCTTATTTTTTTATGTTGTTATGTGAGTGTGTTAGCTTTTACTGCTCCTACTGTCACCAGCCCAGAGAATATACTATATACAAGACTTCACTTAACATTCCCACATCTGCTGTTGCTATTACTGCTTTTGGTCTGCTTTTGGCATATCAACCTTATCCAGTCTGCTCTCTCCCAAGTTACTCTCATTTTCCTGACCTGAAATCTACACTGCCTGCTGCACTGCATGTCACCCTCCTC
Organism: Neoceratodus forsteri; assembly: GCA_016271365.2. Lineage (NCBI taxonomy): Eukaryota > Metazoa > Chordata > Ceratodontiformes > Ceratodontidae > Neoceratodus > Neoceratodus forsteri. Next base: position 1,076,265,485 of record CM028129.1, on the reverse strand, counting down.
CACCAAATCTATTACATTGATACCCCTGGTACTGTTTTGCCCCCTCTATCAGGATCTATCCTGTACCCTGAAACATTGATACCCTCTGGTACTCTCCCACTCTTGCAGTACTGGCCTTTCCTGTACCCTCACACATGCAATCCCCAACTGACACACTGATTCCATTTTTACTGTTTCCCTTCCCCTCAGTAGTACTGACCTCTCCTATACCCAGACATATTGATACCCAAAATACTGCCCTACTCTTCCAATACTGACCCCACCAAGCCTTCAGGCACTGAACTTGATTCCTGACCCGCTAAGACTGTCACACCGATATGCTTGGTCAAATCTGGCCTCCTGCCTCAGTGCTGAGCCCTCGTAAACCCTCACACACTGATAACCCCCAGTTCTGTCACACTAATTCCATTAGTATGGTTTTCCCTTAACCCCCAACAGTGACCCCTCCTGTACTGTACCCTCACACAGTGATACTTCTAGTACTTCTAGTGTTCCATCCCCCTCAGTACTGAAGCCCCTCTCTCAGTCCTGGCCTGTGTCTTTTATGTGTCCTCTTCTAGATTCCAGACAATGACGTATGCCATTTACAAGAAATTCACCACTGCATTCTTGAGGTTCCACCAAGTTTGTTGTCGATGGATACTACAGCAACACAAATTTGCCATCAGCAATTTCATTGCCTGGCAAATATGTCTACTGACCACCATGATGCTCCATGTACTGTGGCACATATTAACTGTTTATGGGGGGACTCACCCCCCACATGCCCCAGACATATATAATTAACTCCGGGGGGGCAGATTTATGGAAGAGCGGCCAACACCGAGAGTCACTGTATCCATACAGTGCTCTGAAAACCCATTCGACACTGTGTGTGTCGAATGGGTTGTTGTTGCTATAATGGTTTTGCTGTCTCGGTTTCACTATAACAATGGTATACCCATTCTCGAGAGGTTCACTACTCACTAATGTAATCCTCATGCACAATTGGCAGCACAACTAATGGTACAGTACAGTTTCACTATGTAACAGACACCAGCCACAACAAATGGAAAAAATTTAATTCATTCATTTTGTGAAATAAAAGTCCTTCATACTCCAGCCCCACTGCATTCCAATGGTACAGCCGAACAGTTCTTCCTAATTTTGATTGAAATAGAAGCTGGTCTCTCTTCAAACTAATCACCTCTGACCTCAGTCGAAACCTACTGAGATCAAATAAGGATGTGCTGTCCAGCTGTGATATAGGAATGTATTCAGGGATAGGACACAGTCAATTTTTATGACTTAAAGAAGTGACTGAAATTGTCTTCCATTTGTTGCTACCAGTGTTGATAACACAGTGGTACTATATTATTGGTGGCACTGCCAAGTGTTCATAGAGACTGCATAAATAGGAGGAGAAAAATGTGGAAAAATTGTGGTGAAGACCTTGTGAATGCCCTCCAAAATGTGTTTACTCTTTAAGTAATGTGCTAGTGAGTGGTATTGCAGATTTTGTGAATGAGTTCAGTAAGGACTGGAATACTCTATAGAAGGACAACAGAAAAAGTACTGATATACAAGAGCTATATTCCTCCAATACTTAAATTATTGTAGATTTTATTTCAGAGTGCAAAATAGCAGACTGTGCATTGTGCATCACATTCAGTCACAAAGTGCTAGACAAACAAACAATGTGCTATGCAGTGCAGTACCATGCAAATTATCAACTTGCAGTTGTTGCTTTGAGAAATGGCATTAACATCCCTTCTTGAATGAGTTGTATGCACTGAACTGCAGTGGTAGTTTTGTCATATTAATTGACATGTACGATTACTAACATTTTGTGGCTATAGGCAGGAGCACTGAGAGATGTAAAAGAACAATTACATAAGAACTTACAATAAAATTAGATCTTCGAGAGAATCTCTTTCATCAGGCCACACCTTTGGAACTATACCAGCATCAGTGCTAGGACCACACAGAAACTTTGCAAGCCAGGGGCTGCCCACGATGATGTCACACTTCAGTGATACATAAATGTGGGTGCCCCTCCTTTCCTCAGTACCCTGCTGGAGATCATGTTTAGAGGACTTCCCCCTAGGGATGCAGGAGAGACCCAACACTGCATACCAAGCAAGACAGAGTGCTGCAAAAGACAGCAATGAAGATAGCAATGAAGACAGAAATAAAAACATCCTTTGTCACAACCCTGAAGGGGAAGAAGGGAGGGACAGCATGGCCTGATGAAAGAGATTCTCTCGAAGATCTACTGTTATGGTAAGTTGTTACGTAACCATGCTGTCTTCTTAAAGGATATCTCTCTCATCAGGCCACACCTTTGGACTGAGTTGCAAGCAGTATGAAAAGCTAACAGTCTGGGCAGATGTATCCTGTAGCCTTATGATAATTGGCCTAGTACAATAGCTAGGAAAGCTGATATAGCAACCAAGTGCACTCTGAGGAATACTGCAGGCTTGAATCTGATAAGGACTGCGGGCATTCTAGAACCTGATTAACTGGACAGGTAAACAGATCCAGTGTATGTGAAGTGACCCACAAAGCAAACTGCTTCCATTTCATTGAGTAAGTGTGTCTGCTGGATGGTTTCCTGGCAGCCAACAGAACATCCATCACTTTTTGTAATACCACAAAGTGAGCTATGGCTATGTCTTCAGGAGCCATGTGTGCAGGTGCAAGGACTTAGGTCCATATGGACCATGGTTCCCTGTTCCTGTGACAGTAGACCACTGCACATGGGCAGAGGATACTGGGGGCTCCACTGCCAGCTGTTGCAGTAGGGGTACCATATCTGCTGAGACCATAGGGAAGCAATGACTATTGGAGTTGCCCAGTCCATCCTCAGCTTGAGTAGTACTCTTTGAATTAGCAGAAAGGGACAGAAAACATACAGAAACCTCCCCTTCCAGGAGAGAGACAAAGCACCTCATCAGAAAACTCCAGTTCCTGGAGTAAGCGAGTAAAACCACAGCAGTTTTGTGTTGTGTGAGGATGGAAAAAGGTCCAAATCTGGATGACTCCCATCTTGCAAATAGGTTATCAACCCTTGAGAGCAGCAGTTGCCACTTATGTACCCAGGATTGTGATCTACTTAGCTTGCCTGCCAAATTTGGATTTGGATGCCTGGAACATGTGATGCTGATAGATCAAGACTGTGTTGCAGTGCCAAATACCAAACTGTCATTGCTTCCCTGCACAGCGGATAAGGAGTCCCCCTTGTTTGTGGACGTAATGCATCACACTGATGTAGTCCATCTGTATTAACAAAGGAGCTGGGGAGAAGTGGTCCAGGAATGCTTGAAGCCTGTATAGGACTGGTTTCATTTCTGGGACATTTATATGCAAGGCACACTCCACCTGGTTCCATGTGCCTTGTGTCTGAAGAAGTCTCAGTTGGGCTACCCATCTCGATCCCGAGGTATCGCCTAGTGAGGTTCTCATGTGGAGAAGGAATCAAGAATGGGATGCCCTTGAGCAGGTTGCTGTGTTCTGTCCATCACTTGAGCACTTTGTGCAAAGGACATGTTACCAGAATATGAGTGGGCAAAAGTGTGGATTTCTGCTGTCGTGGAAGTACTGCTAAATTTAGAAAATTTAGTGGAATTTTCTGTTCTTTTGCCTGTGGCGGAATTCTGAACTTTCAACAAATAACTGTGGATTTCCATCTAGTACTGTAGCATTTAATTACGAACTGCTGACTTTTTACATAACATGCAGAAATAAAGCCTCTTGCTTAGTATCTCATCATATGTCATGTAATCATCTTCAGTTTACATTACTTTTGCAGGATTTTTTCCCCACAGTTTAATACATAACCTGCAGAACTGAACACTGACAGTGATCAGTTCTGTGGAGTTTTTTCCCTGCAGCTTAGTGCATTAACCCACATTTCTTGCATTTATTCTGCAGTTTTTTGTGGAATTTCTGTGAAAATTGGTGAAATGATTTCCAAACTTAGCGAAACTGAAAATCTGACTTTTGCTGAAATTCCACCGGCAGAATTTTTTTCACACACCCCTATACTAGAACCATTTGTTCTATATCATCTATGAGTTGGTCTCACTGGACTCTCAGAGTCCACTGTGGGATCTGCATGTGCAGCCTGGCCAGTGTCACTGTCAGTCAGTTGTTCTGCTCTGTACAGCAGCAGAAATGCAGAATCCTTGGCCATATCCAAAACTGTCCCTATGCACAGCAGGTGTTGGCATGGTATCAGTACAGATTGTGATATGCTGACCATCACCCCTGGAGCATCAAACATCTCTCTGGTTCAAGCTAAGGTATAAAGTAACTAGTCTCTGGAGTGGGCTTTTAATAGCCAGTCATCCAGGTAAGAAAAGATATAAAGGCCTTCCCTGTGAAGGGCTACTGCCACCACTGCCAAGCTTTTGGTAAAGACATATGGCAGAGGAGATAAGGCAAATGTCAACACTGTAAACTGGTAATGCTCCCCTGTTACCTCACATATTTCCTGTGAGGCTTCCTGATTGTGATAATATCCAGGTAGCATATCCAGCCCCTGTTTTCAGCAATGGAAGGAGACCCTGTAGAGCAACCCTCCAACACATCTTGTATTCTGTAAAGAAGTTTAGGTCCCTGAGATCCAGAATAGTCCTAAGATCCCCCTTCCATTTTAGGAAGAGGAAGTATCTGGAGTAAAATCCTTTGTGCCTCTGTCTTGGAGTTACAGGTGCTATGGCTAGAGACCTGTGTTTTTTAAAAATAAGAAATAACAAGAAATAATAATAATTCAAGGTATAAAAAAATAACAAGAAATTCAAGATATAACAAGAAATAACAAGAAATTCAACATATAAAAAAGAATTAAACAAAAAGAAAACATGAATAAAGTGAAAAATTGCTTTTTGAAGGGTAAAAACTAAATAAATGTTTACAGCAGTTGTTGTTTAGGCTCCATTGTTACCACGGAGATGGTACACAAGGAAGGTACAGTGGAATTGTTTCATTCACAAAACCTTTCAAGGCCATAGCATAATGTTGCTTAATACAATGTAGTATACTAGGAATGACATTTCTAGTGTGTATAAGACCATGTTGAGGTAGCTTATGAATGTAAATGTAATAACAAGAAATAAAACTAAATTTTCAATAAATAAAAAGAAATAACAAGAAATTCCAGAAAAATAAAAATAATAAAAAAATGAAAATAATTTCATGGGTCTCTAGCTATGGCCCATTTCTGAAGTAGGGTCTGTACTTCATCTAGCAACAGGGACATGTGCCCTGGTGAGTACATTATCACAGCTGGCAGATGATCTGGAGGGTTGTCCAAAAACTCCAGAGTATGATACTTCTTTATAATCTACAGAACCCATACATCTGTCGTAGTTCTCCACTGAACCAAGTAGAGGAACAGGTGATCCCCTACAACCACCCCTGGAGGTAATAGTGGTTGGGGGGGTTATGAGGATTCATTTTTAGCTGGGGGGCAGAGACACCAGCTCCGCTACCTCTAGGTGCTTTTGTATGGGTACTTGGGGTTGTGAGGGGGACTGGCAAGGCCCCCACACCTCTGCCTCTACTATGCTGTCTGTACACCTGACAGTGTCATCTGACAGCAGATTGGCAAAAATTACCCCTGCACTAACTTCAAAGTCTTGTCAGGTGACTAATGGTCTCTCAAAGCTTCTTCCACATCATTGCAAAACAGTTTCTGTCCTCTAAATGGGGCACTGAGAACTTCTTGCTGCATCAATGGCACAGCCCACTACCCTAAGCCAAGAGTAGTGCCTGAGACAGATACCAGAGGCTGCAGCCCTGGCAGAGGCATCAGAAGTAGCATATGCTGTGTGGAACAAATGTTTACCCACATCAGCACCAGCATTAAGAGTACTGATTAACTAGAGCTTAGTAATACCCTCAGGCAAGGTCTGTGCAGCAGCCTTAGCCTTCCTCTATAGAGTATTCTGATACTTTATGATAGTGGCCTGGTAATTGACAATACACAGGCCCAGAGAGGCAGAAGCATGTGTGTTTGCCCAGAATATGCAATCTCATGGATTCCTTCACAGGAGAAAGGGAATTTAGGTGTCTTAGTGCACTGTATCTATCATGCGCAGTTGTAATCACCACTGAATCAGTCTCAGGTCAGTTAGGATAAGATGGTTTTCCAGAGAGGGCAGAATCCATTTTGTTCACCTTTTTGGGCATAGCTGGTATGCTGTTTGGCCTATATCAGGGTGCATAAGTAGCATCCACCAAAACTGGAAACAGGGGAAGAACAATAGCAGAGGAAGAATCTAACAAATCCTGAAACTCCAGCAGGTTTTTCTTAGTAGAATTCTGCTCCTGTAAGGTGAAGCCAATGGCAGTTTGTATTTGTTGCATCATGGCCAAAACTGAGGGGTCCTTTGGAGGAGACCTGGGTGTATTCACTACAGAGCCTGCACTATAGGAGAAGACTGCAGAGCTTGTGCCATGTACATACTGACTATCCTCAGCATAGTCTTCCTCCTTTTCATCTTTCTCCATTATGAGGCCAGGAGTATATTCACATTCATTGTCGTATCTCTTATTGAATGGAATGAGTGACTGTGCCAGCAACGTCATCTGCAGCTGAGGAGGTCTATTCTGCAAGATGTTAACTTGCGAAGTCAACAGGGTAGTTGTGGAAGTCCCCATAAATGGGCCCCCTCTAGAAGGTAGGCCTGTCAGTAGACACCGTATCATGTCGAAGAATGATAAGAGTACTGCCTGTGTGTCAGAGCCACTTTGAGTAGTGGTTGCAACTGCAGTAGTTGGTGTCAGAAGATAAGTCTCTGACAACAATAATACCAGCCATAAAAGGCCTGGTAGTGCTTACACCAAGCCCTGATCTTGGTGTCTGGTCAACAGTCAGGGGCCAATCAGTATTGCCACCAGAGCAGACAGCGTTGTAGTTGAGGTCATACCTGTAGTCCATGAGGCAACCTGGATCTTACCAGGGAAGCCTTGTCATGGTGCTTGATGGTGCTTTTATTTGTGGTTCCCTGATGAGGATTTGTCATGGAACTTCAGTGATTGTAATATAGTCACTGGGGAAGGCAATGTGGATTTGCTGTGTAGCTGTTGCTTCATTGCTGCAACAGTCTTTCGAAGGAAGAATTTCTCCAAGGCCCCTTCCTGCATCACAGCCTCATGCATCATAGTGAAGTTGAATCCCTGGAAAATCTCATAGGCTTTCAAGTTGTGAGAGAAACCTAGGTAGTAGACACACACTTTGTTGATGTTGTCCTTGTACATTGTGCATTCACTATGTCTTCCAATGCAATTAAGATCATCACATGAGATTAGAGACCATGCAACAGTAGCTCTCAAGAATGAGTCATGTGCTTTGCAATTGCAGTCTGGCTTGACTGAAGTTGGAAGCAGTGAGCAGTCAGCCACATTTATGCTTTGCCAGCAGACAGACAGTCTTGTGGAGAAAGTACAGCAAATTTAAAAATGTGGCTGCATCACCACCTGCAGTTTGCAGAGGAGGACTCGCTCTCCTTGGCCATTTGGGGTTGTGGTTCATTTGGGTGGAGTACCAGACAACATTATCAATATAGAAAAAAAAATGCTTGTTATAGTCAGGCAGGCAGGCTCAGCTGGTGTGGACTACAAGACACAGGAGTGGCTGACGAGTGGACTCAGACAGAATTCCACTGCCTAGTTTTTGTTGTCGGACAACAATATAAAAAAATAAAAAAAGTAAACTGATTACATCTCAGAACATTTATAGTACTCCACAGTTATTACCAATGGGATTTCCCATATAAATCCTATAGATTGTGTCAAGATCCAATCAAATTTGAGTTGGCTGGAGGCCAACCCCCAACCCCTCCTAGGTATTCCTGTTTACTTTGTGCATCTAGAGAGGTTGGTTGTGATCCAGTTTGCAACAGAGATATACGGTATTTTAATTAAATTTTACTTATCTTAAACTCATTCCTTTACTAGCCCTTTAAATCATAATAGGAGGCATTCGAAAGTGCTGCAGCATAGAATTGTTCTAGAAATCTCTTCCTGTTTTCTCTGTTTCCTACTTACCAGAATTGTAATGTGTTTTGAGTATCCTATGCCCTACTGAGCATCAGATACTTACAAAATAGAAGGGTGCCTCTGCTCAGAATATCACTACCGGCACAGTCAGTCTTTTTTTGGGGGGGGGTTGCTGTCTTTTCTCCTAAGTTGTTCAGTAGAACTGATGCAGTTTACACAAGCTTGGCACCTCCTGTAGCATCCCCATCACTAATGCAGGTAGTCCATATTCTGATTAAAGAGAAAGTATAATTTGGACTTTCAAGAGTGTAAACCCTCCTGTACTATTCTCCTCACTAACACAGATTGCCCAGATACAAGGGGAATTTTCGTATGTGTTTTGAGCTGGGAATGGTCACTCCTAATGCATACTGTAAATTAATTTACTTCCCAGGTCCATACCTAGCCATCTGGAAAGTCAGATTTATAGACACCATGCTCAGAAACCTCTTGCTTTGCTGCAAGCTGATTCTCCCCATGCCACAGTTACTGGACAGCAGTGTTTTGGAATACTTCCCAATGCTAAGCATCATGTCTCTGTTCATCAGCTGTTTTTTCGTCTCACCCCAGCAACCCATGGCATGGTGGTACATAAGCTTTCCTTAAACACAATGCTTTAAACTTGCCACCACAATGACACACTTTAGTGCAGTCATGGGTGTAGAGTTTAGGATTTCCGGGGAAGGCTCAGGCTCAAAACTATTGGCCTAAACAGTTAACCTCTTTTTAGGCTACCCTGTTCTTCAAAAGGTTTTCACATTACATGATACATCTACCAAAAGAATTCAACCAGAATTAGCTACAGTGGTTATGTTTCAAACACAGAACCAATTGCATTTTTTCACCAAGAGAACGAGTATACAACAATATAACTCAAACACAAAGGAATAATTTTATTACTGATGGAACAAACAAAATTACAGAAGAGATTTATTACTTGTTCACCAAAGCAAATGTATGCATTCTTACTGAAGCTTTTTTAAAAAAAAATATCAATTAGACTCTCCATGTAGAGATTTCTGGCAATATCAGGGTGGCTTGAAAGGACATCAACAGTGTGTATTTTTATTTTATTTATAGTATAGGATTTGCAACCCTTTGAGTCATAGACTAATTTTCAAAGGCTCCACGTCAAGTACAAGGTGTTTCAAAGAACAAAGACAACAGGTAATTGCAGTTAACAATGGGGAAGAGTCATACAAGTGAGGGAGCAAATGGGTAATATGAATGTGAATACATCATACATGGGGTAATTGTCTATATAATTGGTAGCTAAAAAAAACAAAATAAAGGCAGCATTACATGCGTACAGAATCTACAGATGTGCAGTGTACATACTTAGAGGATTGCCTATATATGAGGTAGCTAAGAGATGCAACAATACAGGTTACAGTTGGATTGCAAGGCGCTGTCTCGAAGGATGTTTTGCAAGGTGCAGCCTCCCAAGAAGCATTTGTCAAGATCTTAAAAAAAGGAATGTGCTTTGAGTTAGTTAGGATAGGCCTAGGGCACAGGGCCCCAGAGGCAGAGGAAATGCATGCAGCCTAGTTCAAGACATTGCCAGTAACCAGGTGTGGCATATAGTGATAGGGCAGTGCCTAGGGTATGGCTAGCGGTCACACTGGCAGCTACACCCTGATAGAATATGGGCTTTAAGGGCCACCTTAAATGGACCTAACTTGGGGGTTGTGGCAATGGCAGGGGGTAGGGCATTGTACCAAGATGGGGCTCTGAAAGGGAAGGATCTTTGGGCTAACGAGGTCCTGACCATGGGTACTTTCCAGATAGTTTTGGTGGTTGTGTCAGTGGCCACAGAGAGGGTGGCCAACTGAAAAGAAGACGTAACACCTATTGGGGTTAAGCCCAGGTGAATTTTTTGGGTGAGGAGACAGGTTTGATACTGCAGCCTTTCCTCTAGTGTGATAACATTGGTGAGTGCTTAGAGGGTACAAGTGTGTGCATGCTTGTCTGTACCACAGAGGAGCCTGCATGCCTTATTGATAGCTAGTTGGATTTGGTGGAGCACTGTTGGGTCCATAGCAGCATAGATATTGAGTCCGTAGTCCACCAGTGACAGGACTGAGGATGTTACGGCCAGGTGGAGTGCTTCAGATGGTAGGCAATCTTTGTGCCTGTATAGGAGACTGATACAGATATTGGTGGCTGAGGATAGCATTTTAATGTGGTCATGGTACGAGAGGGTGGTGTTGAAGGTGACCCCTAGGTACTTATAGCTTTGGACCTGCTCCAGCGGGAGGAGTGAGCTGGAGAGGATATTCAGGTGATGATTTTTGCCCTGTTTTGGCGGTGGGCAAAGAGCATAGTTTTTTTTTTTTAATGTTGACAACTAGTCTGTGTTCAGCAAACCAGTTTTCTATTTGATTGAATGAGTCTTGGAGCGAGAGCTGAAGTGTGGAAGGATCAGGATAGGAGGCGTATGAACCTTTCTTGGGTCATAGCAGAATATAAGCAGGACTTCAGCCTACAAAGGCTCGAAAAAGACCTCTCCACAGAACAAATACACACAGGCACAGTCAGAACAAGCTTCACTAATCTCAGGATCTCTGGAATTAATAGTTGCAGCCCCTCGTTTTTCTCTTCCTTCAAGAACTCCAGAACACCTTGAATATTACTCAGAGTGGTACCAGAGACTTTGGCCACATCTAACAGCATATCTCTGTGTAGCAGGAGCCTATAATAATCTTTAAAATCATCCTGGTAGAAATTCTTCACATGCGTCATATCTTCCTTTTCAACCAGAAGACCTTCCAACTTGGTTAAATGATAGGTGGTCTCCTTTGTTTGAAAGCGATCTGTGAGGCTAACCAATACTCCATCAATGGCTTCAAAGTACTGTTACTGAAAATGGTCATCTGGTGTGGCAGGGAAATGATGTTCAGCCTCTACTTCTTGAAACTTGGTGGGAATTTTTCATTTTCTGGGCAGCTGAGGCTCTTTAAGTCCTAGACCCCGGGCTGCAAGCATGGCTGATTGCCAAATGACATGAAAGCTAATTCATTCCACCCAGCAAGCAGTATTTCCCTCACATTCCTAATTACATCTTCACCAAGCTGAAAATTCAGTTGGGCTCCTTGAAGGGCAGAGATGGCATCTTCAAGAACAGGAAAAATAATTTGAAGCAACTCCATTTGAAGAAGGTGTAAAATTATTTTAAAGACTCCAAAAATCCATAAGCTTTTGCAACACATGCCATGTACTCAGGAATGTTATCCAAATCTTCCAGTCATTCAAACATTTCTGGATGAAGTTCATCATACTATGCATTTCTCTACTATTCCGAATTGTGTCTTGAGCATAATTGCTTGTCATGGCCATTAAGGAGGGTTTCCTCAAAATCCACTGAGTGGGGCAGAATGGTCTTAGGTTTATTCCTTTGGGTGTCTAGAAGAGCTTGAAGCAAGCTAACCGCTTCAGCAATCCATGAACAAAAACAATACATTTCTGAATGAAGTTCATCATATAATGCATTTCTCTGTTATTCTGAATTGCGTCTTGAACTACTAAGTTCAAATTATGTGCACTGCAGTGCACAAAAATTGCATGTCCCACTATTTCCTTAATTCTGGTTTGCAGCCCAGTACCATGCCCAGACATATTGGCTACCCCATCATAACACTGTTCCCTGCAGTTCTTATTTGACAGACAGAATCTGGTTAGCACATCCATAGCGATTATGAACAGAATGTCACTAGTGGTACTTTCACTTTCATAGACGCCAAAGAAAAGTTCATGGACAGCGAAGTCATCAGTGACAACATGAAAAAAGATGGAATTTGCTCCTTGGCAGATATTTCTGCAGTTTCATCTAGCATGATGCGAAAGAAGGGACACCCCTGCACTTCTTTACACAGTTCACAAAGGACTGAATGTGAAAAATCTTGAAGAATCTCATTTGAAATTTCCGGTGAAAGTCATTTACATTTTTCCAGTTGTTCAAGCCATTTTTTTTTAGAACCGACACATCCATTGATCTTTTCCTCAACAGTTGCATTAAGTTTAAAGCCTCATTGGTATTCCTTCTAATTGCCAGTCCCTGTATGGCTAAAAATACATGGTAGAAAATATTCTGAACAAGGCAAGCCAAGTTTCCCTCATTTCCTGACTTTTCTGTGCAGAAAGCTGAATGGTAACAGATTCTCCTTTCATTGCAGAAAGGTTTATGATGATGGTAGTCTTATGAAATTCAGATTCCCATGACAAAAGGTTTATTGCCGAAGTGCTGGGGTGCTGGCTCTGATGCAGAGTTGAATAAAATTTGCATTTTGCAATTTATTTTAGAAACTTGGCTTTGAGTCTGTTTTGCTTGTGTGCCTTGAATTTGGATACAACTTTCATGTTTGGAGAACTTTTGAAGAGCATTCATCTGCTTGGAAAAATCCATTGACAACAAATGCCAAGTACGAGTCCTTTTCCCCTGGACTCTGTTGGAAGGGCATTTTTAATTCTACTGCTTTCGTACATTCAGAACAAAAATGTCCTGTCCTGGGAAAAATTTTCAACCAGATTTTGATGAGGCAGATGATCCTCTGCTGTCATCTGGATTTCTATGACTATCCATAGTAGAAGATGAAGTTGATACATTCAGTTTTCTTACTGTAGTCAGGTATCCAAATCTGTATGGACCTGAAGTTTGTTCAGAATCACTAGGCATTTCCCTTGCTTTGGAGCCAGGATGACTCATAGCTTCTTTTGGCAAACTAATGACGAATCTGTCCATTTCTAACAACTAATGGGAGGGCTTTAAGCCTAAGGTTCAATGGGCAGAGCAATAATGTCACTCCCCCATCGAGCTTAAAAGGTCACACATCCTGGGCTTCACCAGGATTCATTTTTCGTTGCAGCTGGAGGCGCTGCTTCTCTCCCTGGGGTATTTCCCATCTCTATGTCCTTGCTTTTGCAGTGCTTCCAGCTGCTAGCTTGCTCTCTTTTCTTGTTCCTTGGCTGCTCACTCTTCGGCTATCCCCCACCACCCTCCCGTCTACATTCTGGATCTCCTGCAGTGCTTCCCCTACCGCTGTGTGCCTTTGCACTCCTCATTGCTCCTTCCCTCAGACCTCCTCCTTGCTACCACCTCCAGGCATTGTTGCTTCTCTGGCTCTTCTATCACACATCTCCTCTGGTGTCTCGTTGAGCCCATCGTGCTGGTCCCCCTTCTGATGGCTCCGTGCTCCAACGCCGATATTTGCACATCTTTCCTGCCTTCTGCATGAGCTCCTTCTCTTTCGACGGTTTTGTGCACTCCTTTCCCTCTTCATGCTCTAACCCCCCTTCTCCCTGTACAGGCCTCTGCCCTTCCCTTCTGGACCACTGCTTGCTGTGTGTTCCCTTCCTTGGGCTCCTCCCTCTTCTAGCCAGCCTGCATTCCGCCAGCATGGAGATCATTTCCCTTCCTCATGTCCGCAACTCCACATTCCATTGATGCTGTTACTGATGCTTACTGCTGCACCTTTTGGGGCTTCCTCATGACTCCGGGAGGCAGCCAGTGATCTGTCCTTTGAGTCCCATCAACCTGCAGCAGGTAGGAGGATTTTGTAACAGATTCCTCAGACTTGTTTTCATTGCTGCTAGCAACCTGTTATGCTTACCATTTAAGTGCTTCTGATCCCTCCTGAAGTCTCTCTGTTTTTTCTGCCTGTGCACATTGTGTTTCTTACTCATCGGGCTCTTTCCTCATGGGCACCCCCTCACCTATGGATGCTCTTGGTCCTCCATGTGTGCAGCTACATTTTCTCCCCCACCTTGTGAGGTATACCGGATTGGTGCCATCTCTTCCTTTGCAGGGTACGCTGCCCCTGGGTTGCTGGCCTTGGCCAGCTCACTGTCAGTTTTCTTTTTTGGCGTTTCTGCCCTACAACTACTTCTTCAACTCATCGACTACTCTCCCTCCTCAAACTGCTGCCCATGGCTGGTATCCCTAGCTTATCTGACTCTGACATTCGGTACTCTGAGCACTCCTTTCAGCATGTTTCGGGGTCCATTCATTCTTATCCCTCTCCTCAGCCACTGTTGCGGTCATCATTCACCTTGCTCTGTCAATCTGCCTTCCACTCAGGGCTTCCCTATGTTGCCATATGACTTGACCTGTCTCTAGCCAACTTGTTCCAGTTCATTTAGCCCTCTCAACTCCACAATGCCTCATACTTACCTGCTCATCTACTTCCATCACTCGATCGGTCTGCCTCGGCTGACCAATCAGTATATCTCAGTGGGCTCCATCTGGCCTGCACTCGATATTTTTTTTGGCATACCTATCCTTAATCACATTCTCTACCTGACTCTGTCTGGCCTCATCTGACTCACCCTATTGCAGTTCTCATCCTGTAGTGGCTGGGTCCTGTGCTACCCCATTGCCCTGTCTACCGTTCTTCGTCCTTTCTTACCTCACTTTCCCGTATCAGCCTCCATGGCTCCAATCCATCATTGTACCTCATCCATTCTTATTTTACCTTCCTCAGCCTAGCACTTATTCTCATCCCTCTTGATCGCTCATCCTGAGCATATCCTCTGGTTCGCCTACCCTCTGGTTCTAGTCATGCCTTCTTGGCCTCGAGTCCACCTCCTTTTGAGGATCCTCTTTACTCGCATCACTCTATCGAGCATCCTATCTTTGTACAAGTTCATTTTCAAGTTCACTCTTTCATTCAGTTTCAAGTTCATTTCCAGTCTCCTTTTCCCCAATCTGCTCATGTTGAACTGCTGCACTCCTGCGGCAATCATCATTATCATTGCATCATTCCTGTCTCCTCCTCTTCCAATTCTATAACAGCCATCCATGATTCACTCCAATTGTGGCCTGCTATCGATATTTATTTTTGAGTGTACCTATCATGATTCCTATGCCACCTTATCAACCCGCGGCCATCCTGCCACATGTATCGAGTTCATAACTCCAGTCATCATTCCCTCAGCATTACCTCAATGTTTATCCATTTACATCCCTTACTTGAACATTCCTATCATTGAATCCTATGCTACCTCAACGACTACAACCTCAGGGTCTAATCATTCAGGGTCTAATCATTCACATTGCATAATCAAGCATGCCTCTTCAACCTCAGTGTCTGCTCACTTGCATCACTCAGTCAAGCAGTCTGCATTATCCTCGGTCTCATCAGCACATCTGGAATCTCCTCATGAGCACATCTGGATACTCCTTGCTCCTCTGACTTCTACATTGATTTACTCCCTCCCATTGACTACTCGAGCATACCCTTCTCGGGTCCCTGCTGCCTCATGTTCTTTCTTTAATCTGTACTTCTTAGGAGTTTTCCCTATCTCATCATCATCCTCCTTACTCCTATCCCTCATTAATGAACCATTCTTTTTACTGACATATGTCCTCAAATCAAACGTCATCAGCCTGGAGGGAAGGCAATCTAGGTATTGAATCCCCAGAGGTTTCCTCCTCAAAGGGTTTTTTCCTCTCCTCCATGCCAAAGGTCATAATATTAGTTAGAGTTGGTGCTTTCTTTGGTTAGTTAGTTAGGTTCTGCTGTTGGATGGAGGAGGATGGTGGCCCCGGCTTTTCCCTCCCTCTCTCCTTAGGAAGTTAGCCCTTCTCTTCACAGAATTCATTCATCATCCTTGTCTCTTTGAAGCTTGACATCTTTGTGTATTCTTTTTGGGCTTCTTCCTAACCTACCTTTAGCCGATGCATTCATTCCTGTGGCACCTGTAGAATGGGGGGAACCCTCCTCTAGGGTTCCTTGGGTCATACCCCTACAGAGGCAGAAAGCCACAAAGCAAATCAAGTTACACAAGCATCATCTCATATTATCTCATCCAGTGTGTAAGCACATCGAATGGGAGGGCTTTAAGCCCAAGGTTCGATGGGCAGAGCAACAACTTCACTCCCCCATCAAGCTTAAAAGGTCACATATGCTGGGCTTCGCCGGGGTTCATTTTTGGTTGCCCACCATCCACCCTTCCTCCTCCAGCAGCGCATCTCTCTTACCTGTGGGCTTCTTCCAAACCTACCTTTAGCTGAAGCATTCATTCCCACTGCACCTGTGGGGGGGGGCCCTCCTCTAGGGTTCCTTGCGTCATACCCTTACAGGGTGGTATGTCCCATGGATAGAGAGACAGAAAGCCACAAAGCAAATCAAGTTACACAAGCATCATCTCATATTATCTCATCCAGTTGCATAAACACATTGAACTAAAGGTCTGCAGTTTACACAAATCAACAATCAACTGCAGTTGTACACCAAGTTCTTCACAGGCTTAGTACAAGAAAGGAAAGATGTTGCTAAACTGGTGTAAACAATCTGATGTAAAGACATGTGTTTCATGTTTGACAGCTAAACCTGATCTGCAAATGGTGGGGGCTTTTAAAAAGCCACTTCATACTGACTAAAGAGTAAAAGACACTTGTTGGTTGACAGTCACAGAGCTGATTGGCCATGCAGTTGGCGAGACAGTACTCCTCAGGTCCCAGACATTTAATTTATTTTTAAGATTCAGCCTTCAATGTGTCTGTGCCTGTTTTATTTTCTTCAAGTAGTATACTTATTCAGATTTTTGAAATGCAGTACTGTATGTATGTATGTACACAGTTCTAGAGATAGGGCAGAGCCTAGGAACTCCTCAAATGGGAGGGGGGTGTTGCTGAGTGTTTAAAATGTTTTATTATTTTTATCAATAGTAGTACAACAAAAAATTATTGTACCTCTGTGTTTATTTCACCAGTCCTACACACACACACATGCTTATATAGATACATAGACAGTGTCGGCAGATAAGGGCCTATGGCCCACCTAGTCTGCCCATTTGAGCTTGTAAGTTCAGTTTATGTTTTCCTAAAAGTCCATTGCTCCTTAATCCGACCTCCAGAATTCCTTTATGTCTATCCTATGCATTCTTAAATCCCATGATTGTTTCAGCCCCCACCACTTCCTCTGGCAGGGTGTTCCACTTGTCCACCACCCATTCTGTGAAGAAATTCTTCCTCATGTTTCCTCTGAATCATCCTCCCTCCAACTTCACCCCATGCCCTCTAGTCCTGGTACATCTTTTTCACTTAAAAATAGTGTATTCCTGCACCCTGTTCCTCCCTGTGAGATACTTGTATGTCTCTATCATATCCCCTCTCTCCCCCCTCTCCTCCAGGGAGTACATGTTCAGTTCCTTCAACCTGTCTTCATAGGACTTGTGATGCAATCCATGCACCATCTTTGTTGCCCTCCTCTGAACCTTCTCTACCCTGTCTGTGTCCTTACATAGGTATGGTCTCCAGGAGTGTACACTGTACTCCAGGTGGGGCCTCACTAATGTCTTGTATAGTGGAATTATGACCTCCCTTTTCCTGCTGGTGATGCCCCTGCCTATACATCTCAGCATCCTATTTGCTTTACCTGCTACCTTGTCACACTGTTTCCCTACCTTGAGGTCATCAGAGATGATAACCCCAGGATCCCTTTCCTGTTTGGTGCATGCTATATCCTCACCCCCCAACTGATATATTGTGCCAGGGTTTTGTGCCCCATATGCATTATCTTGCACTTCTTTGCATTGAATTTCAACTGCAAAACCCTTGACCATTCTTCAAGTTTCTGCAGGTCCCTTCTCATTCTGTCTACACCCTCTGGTGTGTCTACTCTGTTACAGAGCTTTGTGTCATCAGCGAACAGTGAAATTCTGCCTTCTGGGTCCTGCGCAATGTCACTGATGAAGATGTTGAATAGGACTGGTCCCAGCACTGATCCCTGTGGTACCCCACTGGTCACTCTTCCCTCTGTGGAGTGACAGCCATTTTACCACCACCCTCTGTGTCCTGCCACCCAGCCAGTTACATACCCACCACACTACTGTCCTGCCCACCCTTATTCCCCAGTTTGTGTAGTAGTCTTCTATGTGGCACAGTGTCAAAGGCCTTGCTGAAGTCCAGATAGTCCATGTCACTGCCCTCCCTGATCCACCTCCCTAATCACCCAGTCAAAAATTCAATGAGGTTGGTCTGACACTGACCTCCCCTGGTGAACCATGCTGCCTTGGGTCCTGGTCCATTGACAACCAGATGTTCCACCAATCTCTCCTTCAGTAGTGCTTCCATGATCTTCCCACTACGAGGTGAGGCTGACTGGTCTGTAGTTCCCTGCTTCCTCTTTGTTCCCCTTTTGTATAAGGGGACTACATCTGCTGTCCTCCAGTCTTTGGGTACCTCCCTGTTTCCAGTGATCGGCTAAACAGAATAGCCAGAGGTTCAGCCACCACTCTCTTAGTTCTTTAAGGACCCTGGGTTCACCCCATCTGGCCCCATTGCTATCAACTCTTATTACTTCCAGTTCCTTCAGGACCCTTTCTCGTGTAAAGGGACTTGTGTCCATTTCTGCACCATTCTCACCCCTTGTCTCCCTTCAGGCCCATTACCCTCCTCTTCCTCAGTAAGACTGGGCAGAAATACCTGTTCAATATGTCAGCCTTACTGTTGTCATCCTCCACAGCCCCATCCTCCCTTCAGTCTATCCCTCCTTTGTCTTTCTTTTTCACTTATGTACCATAAAAGGTTTTATCCCCTCACCCACTGATTTTGCAATGTGTTCTTCTGTCTGAGCTTTGGCTTCCCTTACTGACCTCCCTGCCTCCCTTTGCTTCTCCTGGTGCTTCTCCCTATCCCCTTCTGCCGTGTCTTTTTGTACTGCCTGAATGCAATCTTTTGGCTTTCACTTTCTTTGCTACTTTGCTTGTTAACAAAGGGCAGAGGCAGAGAGCCTATGGACTCCAAGGTGGGGGGGTGAGTTTTTAAAATGTTTTATTATTTTTATCAGTACAACAAGAAATTGTACCTCTGTTTATTTCCCTAGTCCCCCGTCACACAAGCTTGTTAATACTGACTATTGCAGCCCACTCTGCCCTTTCCTCACCCTCCACAGCTTATGCCTCTTCACTCTCTCGCTCAGTATTTTTTTAATATTGTTGCTGTGAGCAGTTGATTTTTTCTCTTCCCTCTCTTTATCAGACCCTACTCAGTCCTGCTGCTCCTGCCATCTGGCGTCTGCTTCTCCCCTCACTACTCACCCTTTCAACTGTATTTTTTTATATTGATATGAGCAGGCAGTAGCTCTTATGATTCGTTCCTCTCTCCTCTTCTTATTATAAGAACCTCAGTCCTGCTGCTACTGCCGTCGGGACTCCTCTACCCCATCTGTGCCTTTTCTCACTCTCAGACCAGTATTATTTTTTTTCTAATATTACTGTGTGTGACAGAGCTTCTCATCTTTCGATTTTGTTAAGTTTCCTCCCTCCTTATCAGAATGACCTCAGTCCTTAGCTTTTGATTTTAAGTTTCCTCCCTGACTCCCTTCTCATCATGACCTCAGTCCAGTCCTGCTTGATCCTGCCATCTGGACTGGCAGCTCTCCCTCCCCTTACCATTCATCCATCAGACCAATATCTACTATTATTTTATTATTCTATTGCTGAACAATCTCAGTCCTGCTTGATCCTGCTGTCTGGCCCGAATCTCTCCCTCCCCTCACTATTTGTCATCTCTCTCACTCTCCTACTCAATTTTTTTAAGCCTACACTAATTTATCAGCTAGAAGACAGGCCGATTTAAATTGCAGACAGATCAGTTCTTAAAAGAGCTTTTGTGTTAAACTTGACTCAAGTTATTCAACTACTCTCTTTCAGTCTCAGTCTCTGACTATCCACACATACACACACCAAATGAGGCAGGCAATAAATTTTATGTGGCGTGCTTAGCTCAGACAGTGCAATTTCAACATTTGAAAGAGACAAGGAAGGGGTGGTTTAGTAAGTAAAGGACAGTTACTATTGGTGCCTATTTATGATCTGATGCCTGCCTCCTTCCATCTCTTAGGCTGACAGGTTGTCACTTATGTCAGTTACTGGAGTCAGATGTGATGGCACTAAGGTCACACTGCATTGTCCCCAGCCTTTACCTCAACTCTCGCCTGGGTCAGCTGACCTTCTAATGCAGCACATGATCCACCTTGCTCTCCTTCTAATGTTGCAGGAGATGCACTTCCCTTGCTGATGCTCCTCTTCCTGCCCCAGCTCCCCTGCTTCATCACTGACATTCACACATGGAAAAAAATCATCAGTCACGCATGCACCGGTCTTCCCCCATGTGAACCAGTGAATGCACAGTCAACTATTTAAAAAAATAAATATTAAAACAAGTCAGACAGTGTAGGGTAATGGCTGCATTCAAATTCTGGAGGATGGCTCAGTTTCCCTCCGGGGGGGAGGCTTGAGCCTGGAAGCCCCCACAAATTCTACACTTATGAGTGTAGTATCAATTTTAGATTAGATTCTGCCCTTGGGGAGTGCCTTAGTTAGACCAGTGCATTCTTTTCACACTGAGCAGCCAGGGTGCAGCTTCTCCTCCCATTTGCAGCTACTCTCACAAATTTCTGTAGGCAAGATGCCTTTCTTCTTTCCACAAGATCTCAACTGATCATGTTACTGCAGTCTGGCAGCCATTTTAGGTAGGGAAATCTTCACATTGTGCACATCCCCATTTTCTCAATGAGACATTTTACCTAGGACCCTGTATTCTAGTCAGATCTCACATGGTTTTAGTGGGCTTTTGGATACAAAGGAAAATGCTGGCCTTTTTGTGTGTGCTATTAAGCTGTTAGCCATTACAAGGCCCACACCCAGAGGCAGCCATCTTGGAACTCCACTTCTGCTTCACCCAATAAGCTAAGCCATGTGGATAATGTAGCCTATACTCCACTACCCAACTGAATTTTTTTTTTATTTACTTCATCATGATAATGATGGGGAGCTGGAGGAATGTGGGAAAAGGCTGACTGATAAGGTGCAGACCAGGGGAAGATGGAATCCCCATGGTAACGTGAGCAGGGGAACTGGAAGTATAGGGAAAGGGTGGAAGGTAGTCTTGCTAAATGCCAGGAGCTTGGGCAATAAAATGTCTGAGCTCCAGGTGATGCTAACTGAGGGAGAGGTGGATGTGGCAGCAGTCATTGAGATCTGGGCCACCGCAGGGCATGACTGGGACCTGAACCTGGAGGGTTACACCATGTTCAGGAAGGACAGGGGGGAGGGAAGGGGAGGAGGGGTAGCAATCATAGTCAAAAACTGCATTGGCATAGGTGGAGTGGAGGAGGTGGAGGGAACTGTGGAGGTGATTTGGGTCACCTTGATAACAAGGGGGGGCAAGACAGTAAAAATAGGAGTGGTGTATAGACCCCCTGCACTAGCGGAGGAGCAGGAGGAGAGTCTGGTGGCAGATGTTGGGAGACACTGCAGATTGGGCAGAGGAAGGGTGGTGGTGTTGGGGGACGTAAACATGCTAGGAATGGACTGGGAGACTATGACATCCTTGGTGGCCAGGGAACAGAGGTTATTGGATGTCTTTCAAGATGCGTTCCTAACTCAGCAGGTGGGGGAACCGACCAGGGAGGCATTGATACTGGATGTGGTCCTGGCAGACAGTGACCAGATTGGGGGCCTGGAAGTAAGGGACCCGTTGGTGGGGAGCGACCATGCCATGGTCTGGTTCTGCCTGGATCTAGGAGGGGTTGAAGGCTGCACAAAGATGGAGATAACTGACTTCAGGGGGGTAGATTTCAAGGAAATGGGAAGGATCCTTAAGGAGCATTTGGATGGGATTGGGCCAGACATGGATGCTGACAGTAGATGAGAAATAATCAGGAGGGGGGTGCAGGATGCTACCAGCACCTGTGCAAGAGTAAGACAAAAATGCGGTAGGGCCCGGAAACCCTGCTGGTGGACCAGGGAGGTTCAGGAGGTGGCGAGGGGAAAGAAGGTGGTCTATAGGCATTTCAGGTGCTCAAGGAGTGAAAGAGATCGAAAGGGAGTATGAGCTGATGGCCAGAAGGGCTACTAGGGTGGTGAGAGCAGCTAAGGCAAGGAAGGAGCAGAACCTGGCCAGGGAAATTAGGAGAGGGAACAAGGAGTTCTTTAGATACAGTGGGGAAAAATGAAGGGTGAAGGGGCAGATTAGCAGGATGAAAACAGGGGAGGGATGGGCACAAGACCTGGGGGAGTAGGCTGAGGTAATAAATAAATACTTCACCTCAGTTTTCACCAAGGAAAATGGGGGGGCTGCATCATACATGGGAGGAGATGGTGAAACTGAGGAGGGGGGGGACCCTTACTAATCAGCGGGTCTAGGGAGAAGAGGAAGGCCATCACTGGCAGAAGGGGGGAAGGCAAAGCAGGGGGATGAGGTAGTGGAGGTGGAAATCATGGCAGAGAAAGAGTGAGGGAAGCCCTCAGGTCCCTTAAGATGGAGAAAGCACCGGGGCCAGATAAATTACATCCCAGAGTGCTGAAGGAACTGGTGGATGTCCTGGCAAAACCCCTGGTGGAGCTTTTCAGCATCTCTCTGAGGAGAGGGTGGGTGCCCCAGGACTGGAAGGTGGCGCATATAGTGCCTATCCACAAGGGGGATCAAGGGAGGTGGCAGGGAACTACAGGCCCATCAGCTTGACATCAGTGGTGGGCAAGGTGATGGAAGGCACTGCCAAGGAGAGGCTGGAGGGGGACCTGGAAAAGTCGGGGTGCCTGGACGATAGACAGCATAGATTTGTCCTGGGGAAATCATGTCAGACAAACCTTGTGGAGTTCTATGACTGGGTGTTGAGTGCCTTGGACCTGCATAGACTGGTGAACGTCCTCTTTCTTGACTTCAGCAAGGCGTTTGACTCTGTTCCTCATGGGGGCCTGTTGGATAAGCTGGGAGAAATGAGGGTGGGGAACCAGATGATCAGATGGATAGGCAACTGGCTCCAGGACTGGACCCAGAGGGTCGAGGTTGGTGGGTTAGTCTCATTCACAAGGAGGGTCATTAGTGGGGTCCCTCAGGGATTGGCCCTTGGGCCCCTCCTGTTCAACACCTACATCTCTCACATAAGCAAGGATATCAGGAGTGAGATGAGTCTCTTTGCAGATGACTCAAAACTGGGGAGGTGGTGGATGGGGAGGAGGAGAGAGGAGGGAGAGGAGGGAGGGAGGGTGGTCCCACAGGTGGACCTGGAGGCTCTAGAAAGGTGGT
The DNA here is from genome assembly GCA_016271365.2 of Neoceratodus forsteri. NCBI lineage: Eukaryota > Metazoa > Chordata > Ceratodontiformes > Ceratodontidae > Neoceratodus > Neoceratodus forsteri. Next base: position 1,076,242,429 of record CM028129.1, on the reverse strand, counting down.
CTAGAAAGTGGAAGCTGAGGTTCAATGCAGGGAAATGTGAGGTACTGCACCTGGGAGCCAGAAACCTGGGCCAAGTGTACACCCTGGCGGGGGAATGCTGCAAGTATCGATTGCTGAGAGGGACCTGGGGGTGGTGGTGGATGTCAAGATGAACAACTGAGAGACTTGTAGGAGGGCAGTGGCCAAGGCCAACAGGATGTTGGGATGCAACACTAGGGGATGACCTCCAAAAGGAGAGAACTGATACTGGGGGGGAATGCTACAAGTCTCGATGGCTGAAAGGGACCTGGGGGTGGTGGTGGATGTCAATACGAACAACTCAGAGACTTGTAGGAGGGCAGTGGCCAAGGCCAACAGGATGTTGGTATGCATCACTAGGGGATCACCTCCAGAAGGAGGGAATTGATACTCCCTCTGTATAACAGCTTGGTGAGGCTGCACCAAGAGTACTGTGTGCAGTTTTGGAAGCCACACTTAAAGAGGCATATTGAACTACCGGAGAGGGTCCAGAGGAGGCAACCAAAATGATCTGGGGCTTGGGGGACAGGACCTATGGGGAGAGGATCGAAGAGCTAAATATGTACACATTGGAAGAGAGAAGAGACTGAGGGAACATGACAGAGGTCTTCAGGTACATGAGAGGGCAAATGGGGAGGAGCAGTCAGGGTGCTCCAAAGGAAGGGGGGGCAACTAGAGGGCATGGAGAAAGGAAGAGGTGCTACTTCACTGAGAGGGGTGTGGAGCCATGTAATGTGTTGCCCAGGGGTCTGGCGGAGGCAGAGACGATGGAGGGGTCCAAGAGGGGGTGAAACAGGTACAGGGGAAGGGATATGCAAAGTCCAGTGCAGTGAGAATATCCAGGACTGAGAAGGGAGAAGCCAGAGAGGGTGAGGGGGGCAGCAAGGTCAGCTCCCAAGGTGGGGGCTGACCAAATGAGCAGACACGAAAGACCATTGGGCCTAGTCTGCTGGCATTTTAGTATGTTAGTAATGTGCACTGCGCATGCACCTGGTCTTCCATCAAATATTGCTAACTGATTAATCCTCCACTTCCCTTCACATTATCTATTCAACTGTTTGCTTTAATGTTCACCAATGCCAAAGGAAGTCCATTCTGATCCATTCCTTTCTATCTGCCCCACACAAATCCCTACAAGAGATACTGAGAATGGGCAAAGGTAAAGAACGCAGAGTCTTACTACCCGAGTCACACAAGGGCCAAAGAATTTGTGCACTATGCACTACCACCAAGTTTCAAGACTCAAAAGACTCCAGATCCTCTCCACAAGAAGCGGGGGCATCCCTTTTCTAGGATATACCTCAACAGACAGCTCTGTTGGCCACAGATCAGGCTCAGTTACTATATCTATGTTTGTAAAAACTAAAATCAGTCTCCCAAAAGTGACCACCAAAGAGTAAGAAAATGTCAACTCTACCCACCTGCAAACTTGCACACAAGTAAGAAAGTGTTTACCCAACAGAGATGAAATTGCTGGTCTGCAGTCCTTGGACTCACAAGACGAAGCAGACAAATCAAACAAGCATTGTTGTGGGGAAAATACAGATGAGCTAACTAGGATGGTGAAACAGGCACTGAAGATCTTGGATGAGACTGCGCAACCAAAAATGTCTGCAGACCCATTAATTCTAGAGACAAATCACATTTCCCTACTTGTCAGGTGATACATTGTTTCAACAAAAAGGAATATGACACTCGAGAACTAACTAGGCTACCTGAAAAACACATGGTAGAAAAATCCAACATGGTTTCCATGACCAGGCACTGACCCTGCTCAGAACTCTTGTTCCTCCTGCTGTAGCTGCCTGAATTGCTCTATGTCATGGAGCCTGTCCCCTGATCCACTCTCCAATTGTTGTGGTGCAGTCTCTCCTCAGGTCTCCTCATCACTCATACTGATTTATTTTGTCTCATGTAAGTTGCATTGGACTCCATTCCAATTTTTTCTTGTCCACGTGGCTTCTTTCTGCAGTTCCTCTACTGTCAATGTTGTTGTGTCCTAAACAGTTCCAGTCCACCTGTCCGCTAGATTTGATGGCTTGAATGGGGGGAGGGGTGTAGAGTGGTGTTCATCAGCAGCAGAGATAAGCATCAACCATCAGATTTAAATAAGTCTGGGTGCACAGTTGCTTTAGGGGCACACAATAATATTTACTGGTGGTAAGAATGGGCACCCATCTGTTAGACTTACAGTGTTCATCCTCAGAGTGACTCTGGGGGTGCAGTAGTGTTCACAGGCTACAGGGATGGGCACCTGAATGCTGTACTTAAAAAGTGATTAGCCACAGAGTGACTTGGGTGTGCACAGTACTGTTTATTGGCAGCACAGATGTGCACCAAATTGTCAGACTTATATAACTTATCAGCCACAGCACACAATAACTTGGGGAGCATGCAGTAGTGTTCACCAGTGGCAGGGATGGGATTCTGACCAATGGACCTAAAGTGTTCAGCTATACTGTTGCTTAGAGGCACAACAGAGTGGTCAACAGTGGCAAAGATGGTCATCTGATGGCTGGACATAATGTTTTTGGGCACAGAGGGCTTAAGCATAGAGGGGGGGTGCAGTAGCAATCACTTGTGGTGGTGATGGGCACCGAACCACTGGACCTAAAGTGTTCCACTACAGGGTGGCTTCAGGAGTGAAGATAAAGTCAAAGTTGAAGCTAGAATTTTCAAAAAGCAGTCATGTTGTGTGACAAGATGCACTGCTTGGTTGTGTAATTTTATAGAGGCAACAGTTTGAGCTTGACTTTGGAGTTTTGAGTCTCTAGCATCATTGAAATGACTAGTGCTTCAAGTGCACGTTAGCTGCAGACTGCAGCATTATTGATCAGTCAAGTCCTGCACTGCAACGTCTTCACAACACTTTTCCCATTATGTTCCAAGAGGTTTGCCACCCCTCATGCTGTCCACATGCACAGTTTATGACCCAAATGATGCAAAGGTTAGAGTAAGCTGCAGACAATAACAAATGGGAAGTGAGTTCATCTACTTATTTTCCGGCTCATGTTCTGGACAACAATGCATTCCTATGGCACAACTGGAAAACACTTCCTGAATTTGATTGCAATAGGAACTGGTCTGCTATGCAAACCAGCCTTTGAAACACTGATATTTAATAAATAAACAAGCCTGAAAGGGAAACTGATAACACTAAGAGATGCATACCCAAGTGTGGGACTGGTCCTGATTTGAACTTTATGCAGAAAAATATTTTATTTTTTGCTTTCTGTTTATTGCAGTACAGTAGATTGTTTCAGGCTGATTCTGGTGACTTGCAAGCTGCAGTTTGCTTTAACCAGAAATTCCAGAATACCCTGCAGCTGATATCAGAGCAAGGCTGTAGCAGTGGGAGACTTAATAGCCTGCAGTGCATGTTATAGTTTTTATAAGCTCTGATCTTTTGTTTGCTTGTCCCACTGTCCTCATGGAGCAGTCAGAGAAGATTGTATTTAGCAGTGGCAGAATGGCAGGACTGGTAAATATCTGATCTTAATTTATAAAGGTTCTAACATGTACTGCAGGGATTTCACCACACCAGAACAACAACAATACCACCAGAATCTATTACAGTGACATTGTAGCACCAACATCCAGCAACCTGAAGACTACCACCTCAACAGTCAGAACAGTGACACACAGCACCCAGCAGCCTGACAGGCACCACCTTGATGGTCAGAACAGCTACACACAACACAACACTGCAAGATCACAATAGTGACCACACACCCCACCGGCCCACGCACCCCCAAGTGTGGAAAACAGCCTTCTGCACAGCTCCCCGACATTGGTGTACAGTGTGACCATGCATGGAGCAATGAATGTGGAGCACACCAAGAACAGAGGGCACACAAGCATTCCTGAAGTACCAAGTGCACACCGTAGATGCAGCACACACTGCACAGTCCCGAGTCAGTACCATCCCACCACCATATAGTGCACAATGCCCCGATGTAGTATCCAAGCAAACCCCCCCAAGTCCTTCACACCTGTAGCATGATGCTAAGTGCCAGACCCATCAGGTAGTCCCTCTGGTACCATACCTCATACTGGCTGGTGAGGTCCACCAGGCGCTGTGCACTGTCCCTCCACTTCCTGTGGAAGTTTCTGACAGCCTTTTCTGGACACCACCTGCTGCATCTTCACCTCCATGAGGTGCTGCTCCCCCCTCAGGACATTGATGAACCCCACAGTGTTGGACGGGTGGCACCTAGCAGGGAACTGAATGGCCGGTGCCACCCTTCAATGGCATTGTTCACGCACTGCGTCCCCTCCTGGACAGTGGCATAGCAGTTCCACACATCAATGGGGAACAGAGACTTACAGCGATGACCACTCCGGACTGGTATCTCAAGCCAGGTATCTTCAAAATAGTCAAAGACCAGAACAAGTACCTCATCATGTTGCTCAAAAAATTCCCAGCTCCACACCTTATCATAGGTGGCACACACATCCTCCAGGGGGATGAACGCCAATGTGGGTAGCATGCCCATATGTATGGCGCACTGCTCATCCACAACATACATCCTCATGACATCGCCATGCTGTTGTGTCTGCCTCCACACACATTGACAGAGATGGAAGAAGCAGCCATGGACATCCAGCTGTGGAAATACAGTCCATAGTACCTTATATGCTGCCATCTCAGTCAATGATTATGTGCCGTGGCTCACAGACAGGGCATAGCTCAGCAGTCTTCCTGAATACCTCGATATAAGTGGTCACTGTCCTTTTGGTCATTAGAACATATACTGCCGGCAGCATGGTGGACACCTCCACACTGTGCAGTGTGTAGAGCTGCTGGAACAGCCAGGGACAGCATTTGAAGGTCCCATCCCCAAACCAGGCAGTGCACCGGGTGAGGTATTTAAGGTTGTGGGTGGTGCTTAAAAGTGGGAAGCGGTGGTCAAAGCATCAAGAATCATAAAGCAAGAAGGGTTCAATAGCCTGTGTCACTCAGTAATCCTCAGGTATGCTCAATTCTGATAGGTTAGCAGGATCTACCAGTACCCTCTGTGCACCACTCCTCACTCTTTGTGTGGTCCATTTCAGAAGTCCCATGGATGGCAGGCTGTCTCTGACAGCTTCGGTCACACCAGAGCAGCATGCCATGACCAGCAGATGGCTGCTTTTATATGTCTCCAGTGCCCTCTTCTTCACTGCCGCTCACACCTGCCACACACCACACTGGCGGTGTCGAGCATATGGTTGTGTCAGCCTGACAGGTTTATGTCATCCTCGCTGACCAGCCTGCTCGCTCCATACACCAACCTGCACTGTATTCAATGCATTTCCTATACACCATGTCTCCATAGTGCCACTCCCGCTGGTAGACGTACCCGCCGACAATGAGCAGTTCTTTCCCCACTGCACTTTGCACATACTCCTTTGGCATCATTCCACACATGTGGAATCCAGCAGCCATGGCACACCTTTATTGCCTGCCTTTGTAGTGCACCAGTTGACATACCTATCAGCACTCTGTAGGGTGTGTCAGCATGTTCTCCCTTGCTCTCCCTTTGCAGTCACACCGCCTGTGTCGCTGAGGTGGATTTGTGCTATCTGCGTCACTATGGATACATGCTTCCTACTGCAGGCTATTGAATCTCCCACTGATGCAGCACAGCTCTGGTGTCAGCTGCAGGGATTCAGGGATTTCTGGTTAAAGTAAATGTTAGTTTGGAAGTCAAAAAGATCAGCCTGATACAATCTTCTATATTGCAGTAAACTGTAAGTAAACATGCTAACACAGAATTAGATGGCAGATAGGGACTGTTGGTCCATCCAGTCTGCCCATTTCCCCCTACCTACTCTATTACCAAAGACCGTGCCCAATGTACAGCTATTTCTCTCTTCTCCTTCCTTTCCACTATGATTCCCTTGTGCTTATCCCATGTATTCTTGAGCTCCATCCCCACAACCTCTATGGAAGGCTGTTCCAGGAATCGACCACTCTCTCTGAGAAGAAGTACTTGCCCCTTTTTCTTGAGTACCTTTTCTTCTGAAAAATACTCCCTTTCTGTACGTTATGTACTCTTGAGAGGTATTTAAAGCTCCTGTCATATCCCCTCTTCATTCTCTTTTCAAGGTGTACACATTGAGGTCCTTTAGTCTCTCCTTGTAGGGTTTTTGATGCAGGTCCAGCACCATTTTAGTTGCCCTTTTCTAGACCGCCTCCACTCTGTTGTTGTCCTTCTGGAGATGTGGTCTCCAGAACTGGACACAATACTCTAGGTGGTGGCTTACCAGCAATCTATACAGAGGCAACACTAGCTCCCTCTTTCTGCTGGTGATACCCCTCCTCTGCACTAGCGCCATGCAGAATGTGGAATTCTGCTAGTGAAGTTAGTGCAGAATCACCATTTCTCTGATGGTATTTCTGCCAGAATTTTACTAGCTCTTCTGTGGAATCCTGCCTGCTGTGATCTGTGGAATAATATTCTATGGAACAGCATTTTTTCCATGGAAAATCATTTCACAACCATGTCCACATAAAACAGTGAGATCCGTGGAATAATATTCTGTAGAATAAATTTTTTTCCACAGAAAAACATTCCACAACCAGTTCCATGGAAAATATTGAGATCAGGGGAATAAAATTTCACAGAAATGTTGCGGAAAAACTCATTCTGCATTTTTCTGTCGCAGAATTCTGCCACTCAATTTCTGGCAAAATTCAGCAGAATTGTGAAAATTCTGTGAAATTTTGTTCTACTGAAATTTTTAAATTCTGCACAGCACTACTATGCACACCAGCATCTCACAAGCCCTCCTGACTGCCCTGTTGGACTGGCTGGCCACTTTTAGGTCATCTGATATAATTACCCCCAGTTCTCTTTCCCGCTTGGTGGTTATCAATACCACTCCACCCATCTTTTACTCTGCCCCTGAGTTTCTGTGCCCTAAGTGCATTATTTCATAATTCTTCACATTAAAACTCAGCTACCATACCCTTGACCACTCCTCTAGTTTCTCAGGTCTTTAAATGTGTTTAAAGGTCTCTATTAGTGCTCCTCTCCCACTTCTCTCCTTCAGTGAGTACATGTTCAAGTTCACCAGCCTTGGTTCATACAAAGCATCCTTGCCCTTGTGTCATCTTAGCAGCCCTTCTCTGCACTGTTTTCAGCTGATTTATGTCCTTCTTTAGGTAGGAGCTCCAGAATTGCACACAGTTCTCCAGGTGTGGTTGTTATCTGTATGGGGGCAGAAAGACCTTCTTCCTCCTGCTGGTCAGTCCCCTTGATATGCAACCAGCATCTTGCTTACCATTGCTGCTGTCTTTTTGCATTGCATTAAAGGTTTCAGGTTGCTTGTGATTTCTTTTCCAACGTCATTCTCCTCCTCAGAGACTGTAACTGGCACACACCGAAGTCTGTACTCAGTCCTGGGGTTTTTGCACCCTGTGTGATTTATCTTGTGCTTTTTTGCATTGAAACCCAGTTGCTAGAATCCAAACCAGTTTTCCAACCTCATCGGGTCCTCCCTCAGATCCCTTATGCCCCTTTAGTGTTCACCCTCTTACAGAGCCTGGTATCATCCACCAGAAGGCAAACCTTCCCTTTGATGATGTTGACAATGTCATTACTGAACACACTGAACAAGATGGAATAGAAACTAGAAAATAGCTAGCAACATCTCTCATCCCTGAGTGCTCCCCCTACCACTACATGCTGCATTCTCCCCTCTAGTAAGTTTCTCACTCACCTGATCAATTTTGCCCCTGTCCCCATGTCTGTCAGCTTTTTGATCATCCTCTTGTGAGTCAAAGGCCTTGCTGAATTCAAGGTATAGTATATCTACCATACGGTCCCTGTTCAGTGCCTCAGTGACACAATCAAAGAAGCTGAACAAATTTTTTTGGCATGACCTCCCTGCCATGAAACCATGCTGAGTGTTATCTTAGTGTCTGTCTGCCTCAAGGAAGTGACCAGCCTTTCATTTAGGATGATTTCCATCAGCTTGCCAACTGGGGTGAGGTAGGGGAGCACTTAGGGATGAGGGAAGTTGATGATGCCTTGAACAACTTAATTTTGCACCTCAACAGAATTTGTGACCTAGTGGTCCCGTACAGAATCCTTACGAAAAAAGGAACCTCTCAACCATGGTTCACCTCAAACCTCAAGTCTCTAATAAGAGAACACCATAGATTCTGGTAACAGTACCATGCGCTTGGCCTAAATACTCTCCTCCAAAAGTACAAGGAAATTAGAAATGGGGCAAAAAATCAAGTCACAACTGTCAAGGCTAACTACCACTAAAACAAACAGTATTCATCCCTTAACTCACTTAAATCACTCTGGAAAGGAATCAATGATATTCCAGAAAACTCTCATAAACCACTTCCTCACTCCATCCTCATTGATAGGTCCCTTGTAGAAGGTGACAGAAACATAGCAAATATCTTTAATAGCGCATTTAGTAACCTCTCTGCCTACACTCCAGCACACCACAGTCACCCAAATGGAAGCCCAAACCACCCCTATGAATGATTTAGATCCCAAGTTCTATCTTAGGAGACTAACCTTGGCAGATACTTACAAATATCTACTTCAATAGGCCCGATAACATCAACATGAAACTCCTATAAAATGCAATGTGCAAGGTCACACATCCACTCCACCTCACTTAAACTTGTCTGTCTCAACTGGGCAAGTGTCTAACATCTGGAAAATGGCACCTGTAACACCAGTCCACAAAGGGGGTGCCCAAGACCAGCCCACAAACTACTGTGTCATTTCAATTTTATCACCCCTCTCAAAAATACTGTACTTGAAAACATTCTAAACGACCAGATTGCATAATACCTGAACAAGTATGATCCAATATTATCTGAACAGCATGATTTCAACAAAAAACACAGTACCTTAACTGCACTAATTGAATACAATAACCATCTCCACTGGTCCCTGGACAGCAGGGATCTTGCTGGCTCCATATTCATTGACCTCATCAAGGCATTCAACTCTGTTAATCACAATCTGCTCTGCCTCAAATTAACCAAACTAGGCCTTTCAGTGGAAGCCACCAGCTGGCTAAAAAACTATCTCACAGACAGAACCCAAGCAGTCAAATGCCAAGCAACCCTTTCAGATTTCAGGCCTCTGATGGTGGGAGTTCCCCAGGGATCTAGCCTTGAACCCCTTCTGTTCAGTCTCTTTGTTAATGAACTCCCCAAAGCTTGCTTTTACACAAAAATACTCCTATACTTGGATAATGTGGTCATCACGGCTACACAAGCCAGTCCAGCCTTCATCCAACACAGTCTCAAGCTGACTTTACTGCTATCTGTGGCTGGTTTGCTAACAACTGCCTCATCCTAAACTCTAAGAAAACTAAATACATGCTTTTTCTACTCAAGATGCAAAACCCACCCCCCTCCACCTTAGATATCACCCCTAACCTAGGTGCCACAATTGAGCAAGTTATGACTTTCAGATACCTGGGAAAACTTTTGACTCAGGAGTGACCTACTCAGATCATGTAAACACACTCATTATGGCTGCCATCTCTAGACTCAGCATGTTCTATAGGCAAATAAATGCATTCCTCCCTAAAATCAAGCAACAACTTGTCAGATGCTATATCCAGACTGGTGCTCTATGGTGCTGCCTGTAGCAAAGTGTTTGACAGAGTCTGGAGCTCAAGGAATAGGGCCTGCCATTTTGCTCTCAACCAAAAATGGGACTCTAATAAGTGCACCCTGTATAACAACCTAAGGTGGCTTAATCTTGGCTCCCTACTACATTTATGTTAACCTCGTCATAGGCAAAAAAGCCTTGCTTGGACAACTGTCTACAGGTGTCCTCTCCCTTCTTAGTTCCATGACCTCCAGGTACACAACTAGATGGGTGCAGCATAACTCCATGATGCTCCCTCGAAGAAACACCTCCCAGGGTCATTCCTGTTTCTGATTTAGTTCCTCAGAACTATGGAACTCCCTCACGCCATCACTCAAAACCTATGGGTTGCTTACCAACTTTAAGTCCTGGCTACTAGCCTCTCTCACCCCTCATAATCCTTGTGGCTGCTATCGCTGACCTGGCTACTGCATTGCCCTATCCTCCCTTGGCCTCTATACCTTCTTTCTCCCCCATGTGTGACTACTGTGCCGCACACTTGTATCCTGTGTTCCTCTACTGTGATACTCTGCTGTCTCCTAACCAGTCTATTAGCTGAAACTTCCCAAAATGTAGATAGGCTATTTTATTCTGTAATGCCTGTACTGTATCACTGCCAAAACACTGTTGCAATGTACTGTAGATATGTACAATTCTTGTTCCTGCGCTAAGCTGTATCCTGTACACCTATGTTGTATTATTCAGCTGTGATTTACTATGTCAAACATGTTGTGTTACTCAGCTGTGTTTTTACCATGTCAATCACTACTGTAAATATGTTGTATAACTATGTCTTTACCTTGACATTCACTACAGTAAATATGTAATATAACTGTACCTATGCTAAACTGTTGTATATGACCCTAGACCCACTGAAAACAGGATCTGTCTAAAGAATCTTGCGTGTAATATATAAATAAAAAATAAAATAATAAATACATTCTTGTCTAGCTGACTGGTCTATAGTTCCCCACTTCTTCTCTTGGTCAGTCTTACATGCAGAGGTACCAAATCAACCATCCTCTACAGGTGTGGAAACACACCTGTGTCTGGAGAGAAGTTAAATAGACTAGCCAGGGTCTTTGAGTGCTAACACCAGCTCCCTCAGCACCCTCAGCTGCATGCCATCTGGCCCGAGGAACTTGTTCACCTTGAGTGACTTGAGCCCTTTGAGGACTCTGTCCTCTGTAATGGCTTCCTCACTCATCTCCACTGCCCTATCCCTATCTTCCCCTGAGCAAGTGACCCATCCTACTGCTTCATGAAGATTGAGCTAAAGTAATTATTTAGTACTTTTGCCTTCTCCCTGTTTTCCTCTACCCATTCCATCCCCTTTTTAGCTTCACAATGCCCTCCTTTGTTGATCTTTACTCCTGGATGTATTGGAAGAAGGTCTTATCACCCTCTCTTACCCCTACAGCTATTTGTAATTGTATCTCTACCTTGGTCTACCTTGCCATCCTGCTTTTTGACTTCGGCTTGCCTATGTATGCAGACTTGTCTTCCTGTACTTTCTCTATGAAACCCTTTTTCTCTGACTGCTCTGCCACCCTCCTCTGTAATCCACAGTGGCTTTCTGTTCTTACTTTTCATTTCTCTCTGTTTTATGTTGCAGTGACCACCTGACCCCCCTCCCTTATCAGGGCCCTCTTTCCTTCTATACCCATATCTGCTCTGTGCTCTGTCAGTCATTCCCAAATTATTGCCTCCATGCATGCAAAGTCTGCCTTCTTGAAGTCAAGAACATATGTTTTCATGTTTAGCAATTCATGTCCCATATGTACCTGAAACCACACAGACTGGAGATCGCTTCCACTCAGGAACTCAGTGACTCTGATGCTACTGGCATCATCTCTATTCACCAACACTAGGTCTAGGTTGACCCCATCCCTTGTCAGCTCCATCATCCCCTATATCAAAAACCTATTATGGAATTCATCTAGGAGTGCTTGGCTCCTACTGCTGAAGGCCTGTGGGATGAGCATATGCACCTCGGCCATCATAAACAGCAGCCTTCTGCACTCCATGCATCCCCTCAGCCTCCCAGAATGTGCCTAAGAAAAACACCAGACTAGGGGAGGAGGATGGGAGGCTGATTCTTTTTTGTTTGTTATATTTTAGCAGGTAGCCAGACATTATTGGCCAAATATGAATAGTCTTCGATTCAAGAAGGGCTTCTGTATATTCTGGAGCCCTACCATTTGTGTTAATCATGAAATACCATTTGCCCTTTCAGACTCCTAATGATAGCTGTGTTTTAAATATCTGAGCAAATTAAAAAGACATTGATTATGAATCTAAGAATGTCAGAAATGCATTTTTGTAAAAAACAAAACAAAAAAACACCTGTAAGATGACAATTTGTGTCAAAGGACAAACACTGCTGCTTTAAAAATGATATGTCTCTATCTTAGCACAGACATTTCAAGCATTCCTTCATCAAAACTGTGGGATCTTCATTTAGGAACCTTGTGCATACACATGAAGAAGATATGCAGGACTAAAGAAGCATTGCAAAAATCTTCATTAATGCATCAGTCAGGGTTGTTACTAAAGTGACAAAAGCAGGTTTGACAACCCCAAGGCATACCCTTGATGCCTGTCAATGTCTGCAGGGTGGGGGTAGGGTGTTAGGATTGATAACTAACACCCCACAGGGCCCTGAATTTCCATTGTTAGGGCAAGAGTGACCAAAATGTTAGCATAGCCATCTTATTACCCTGCTTCATGTATCCGGTACAAAATATTGTTGAATCCTTGCCAAAACATAATTCTGCGTAACTACAACATGATTGCATGCCACAGGTGTGAAAACACATTTTGGCTGGGATTTGAAAAATGACAGCTGCAACATACATGCGGTGGGGTAATAAAAAGGCTATGTTGAAAATTTGTTGGGAAAACATGTAACATTTCTGAAGTTATGAGCGGGCATAGTGAAACTGCAATGGATGGTCATAACTTTGGCATTTTTTCATATTTTGACCCCAAGTTTTTAACATAGTCTTCTTATGATCCTGCCTCATAAACCAGGTGAAAAGTTTCAAATCCATTCCAAAATGCCATTCTGCATCACAGGTGTGAAAACACATTTTAGGCAGGATGTAAAAAATGCCAGCTGTACTATTCATGAGGTAGCATGAAAAAATGGCTATGTTGAAAATTTTGAAGGAAAATATTGAAAATTACCAAAGTTATGCACGTACATAGAAAATTTTCAACGAATGCGTGTAACTTGGCCATTTTTAGGAATTTTTGCACAACATTTTCAACATGGCCTATTTGGGACCCCACTTCATGAGGGAGATTGAGGGTCTGAAGGTGGATAAGGTGATGGAGCCAAATGGGGTGCACCCCAGAGTACTATGGGAGCTTAGTAAGGTGCTGGAAGAACCTCTGACCTACTTCTTCAACAAATCATTGGAAACCGGGGAGGTACCAGATGATTGGAAATTGGTAGATGTTGTCCCCCTTCACAAGGGGGGAGTTAGGGAGGAGGCAGGCAATTACAGGCCAGTGAACTTGACATTGCTAGTGGGCAAGCTCCTGGAGAAGCTGCTTAAGAAGAGAATCACAAGCTACCTAGAAGCCAATGGACTACAGGACTGGCAGCAACACGGGTTCACTGAGGGAAGATCATGTCAAACAAACTTAATAGAGTTCTTCAACTGGATCACCAGGATGCTCAATCGGGGGGGGGGCAGTTGATGTAGTGCATCTAGATTTCAAAAAAGTGTTTGATTCTGTGCCACACAGGAGGCTACTACACAAAATGGCATGCCTAGGGCTTGGGCCTCTCATGGTTAGGTGGGTGCAAAACTGGCTGGAGGGCAGGAGACAGAGGGAAATTGTTAATAGGGTTGCTTCAAGGGAGGGTGTGGTCATCAGTGGGGTGCCTCAGGGTCAGTGCTGGGGCCACTCCTTTTCAATATATTTATTGGGGACCTAGCAGAGGGGCTGGAGGGAAGAGCATGTCTATTTGTGGAAGACACAAAGGTCTGTAATAGAGTTGATAGACCGGAGGGAACTGAGAACATGCAAAGGGATCTGGAGAAACTGGAGGAGTGGTCCAGAGAATAGCAGTTGTCCTTCAACACAAAAAAATGGAAAATCATGCACTTAGGTAGAAATAACCAGGGCATGGAGTATCGTATGGTGGGGCATGCCCTGGAGGTGACAGAGTTGGAGAGGTACCTTGGTATAATCATCTCACGGGATCTAAAAGTGGCGAAGAAGTGTGAGAAGGCTGTGGCAGGGGTCAGCAGGATGCTGGGATGTATTGACAGGATAATAACCAGCAGGAAGAGGGAGGTTGTGATGCCCTTATATAGGCAGCTTCTTAGGCTTCACTTTGAGTATGGGGTCCAGTTCTGGAGACTATACCTCAAGTATAATGTGGACAGGGTGGAGAGAGTCCAGAGGTGCATGACAAAAATGGTAAGGGAAATTAGCCATCTGTCTCATGAGGAATGGCTAAGGGACCTCAGCATGTACTCTTTTGAGCAAAGAAGGGAAAGGGGGGACATGACTGAGACCTTCAAATATGTCAAGGGTATCAACAGGGTACAAGTAGGGGACATCTTCCAGCTAATGGAGAAGACAAGAACAAGGTGGCATGGCTTGCAGATAGTAGGAGGGAGGTTCTGCGGTGACATTAGAAAGTTCTACTTCATGGAGAGGGTGGTGGAAAACTGGAACAGTCTCCAAGAGGAGGTGGTGGGTGCAAGAACTGTGGGGGGATTCAAAAGAGCATGGGATAGACACAAGGGCCTGTTAGAGTTGGGGAAGGTGGGCAGGAGGTGATAGTGAAGTCCTAGCAGCATGCTAGGCATACTGGGAAGACTGGGTGGGCCTTTTCTGCTGGCACATTCTTTGTTTCTATGTTTCTATGTTTCATGAACATTGGTGGTGAAATGTTGTTATTCAGTCCCAAATGGTGATTTCCCACAGCGACTGTGAAATCACCTTCTGAGCCTGATTAATAAAACAGCAGTTGCAGTGTTCATGAGGTGGGGTCCCAAAAATGCCATGTTGAAAATTTGAAGAAAAAAATTCCAAAAAACAGCAAAGTTATGAAGATAAGTTGAAAACTCTATTAAAATACATCATACGGCACCTACCTTTATTCTTTAGTTTGCAGTTTGGCTTTGAAGAGTGCAGACATGTCCTGGTCCACAATAAATTCACAGCATCTGACCTCTGGTGGGAATTATAGGGTGGGGATGTGGGGTGGTGGGTGCTGAGTGGGAAGGTCAGGATGAGGGTAGGGGGAGGGAGTCAACAGATGGCGATGAGGAATTTTTTTATTTCTTTCTGGTTTAAAAAATTAGAGACACTGCAGGACAGTTTTCTTTTTTTTTTTTACATAACTGGACAATATTACAAACATCTGCAGACACTGGGAGTGGGATACCCAGTGTCCCACACAGCTGAGGGGGGAATAAAATATCAAAATAATTTGTCCCACATTGGTTGGGGGTGGGCATGTGAATGCCAACAAGGGGATTAGGCACCCCAATGTTGGCAACTATTATTAAAACAAAAGATGGGGAGGAGTATCCAACACTGGGAGTGGGCATCCCCATGTCGGTTTATTATTATCAATATAAAGAAAAATGAAAGAAAGGGGATGGCAATCGGAGGGTATGGGGTGCCACTAAACACCAGGGAAAGGACTTAGGTCTACAACTACAACCAGCAGCATGAGGTCAAACTGCAGCTGCAAAACTCAAAAGAAAACCCACTGTTCTCATACAGAGAACAAGGGGGAAGTGATCCTCTCGCTAATGTTGCCACCAGAGATGTTGGGTCCCAGAAAAGCTCTTTCTATGAAGTATTAAAAAAAATGTGAATGTAGCTAAATGGGTGCCCTTTAGCTAGGTTCTC
Organism: Neoceratodus forsteri; assembly: GCA_016271365.2. NCBI lineage: Eukaryota > Metazoa > Chordata > Ceratodontiformes > Ceratodontidae > Neoceratodus > Neoceratodus forsteri. The sequence goes on along the minus strand of CM028129.1, from coordinate 1,076,226,905 downwards.
ATGTTTATTTTTCAAAATTCATTCATTGTTTTGTGTTTTGTTTGCCAAGTGGGAAAACAGAATGGCAGAAACATGAAAACGAATTTCCCACCTGTGACACATGATGACCATGTCTCCAAAAAGGGATTGTCTACTGCAACATAGAATCAATTATCATGTAGGACATCTATTTTTTTCTCATAGGAAATGATGGGAAATTCAACATTTGATAACTTTAAAATGGATTAATATTTTTCACCAAACCTTTAAAAGGCACATCTGTGGGGGCAAAGGCTTTCTACCCTGAACATTTCAGACCAGAACCTAAAGCTGTTTCTGAGATACAGGTGGACAAAAAACAGCAAAAGGCATGAAAACATTTGCATTTTCAATACTCTATCTCAGAGACCACACAAGTAAGTGAAACAAAATTAGCCAAATAAAGAGACCTACCCTTAGTGGTTATGCATGCTAAATTTCATGATAATGTATTGAACCATTATAAAGTTATTAACTTGCAAAAATTGGCCTTTAACAAGCACTCTCATCAACCCTACACTGGTGCCAAGGTGCCAGTATAATATATAGGAAAAAATGGAAAACTTTGAAATTTAATAAACTTTTGAATGAATTAATATTTTTTCACCAAACCTTCAAAAGGCACATCTGTGACCCGAGACCTATATGTCCTGAGAATTTCAGACCACAACCCAAAGCCACTCTCATGCAGCAGTATGACAAAGAATTTAACAACGGTAATTTACACATTTTTTGAGACTCCATGGGCCCAATTCTCACTCGAATGCACCCGACGCAAGGGAGTTGTGGAAAAGTTGTGTGATGCAAGTTGCGATTTGTGCCACAGCTTTCATCAAATGGGATTCTGGAACACAGCTTGAGTCAATGCCTGACACAGCTGCATCCAAGCCCACTTGCACGATGGTTGCATCAAACAGCCCAGGGCATCAGGTTGCAAGTGGGCTTGTGCCATGACAGGGCTGTCACATCTCCTTTTTGGGGATTCTGGAAGCCCCACCATGACCGCAGGTGTGGCCACCAGTTAGACCAATGAAGAGGTGGTCTAACTGATGTGCGACCGAATACTGAAGGTGGACAGGAGCCTGTAAGGCCATGTCAGGGGCTGGTGATGTCTTTGAGAGGGTGTGGGGGGTGACAACCCACCCCTAGTAGAAGGAATGATGGCCAGCCCAAAACTGCATGCCACACAATGGGCACACCTGTGCCCAGAATAGAGGGCACAGTATCCATCAGTCCCACCTCCCTACCACCCACATACCCTGTGGTGTCCCTGATCATTGGTAGTCCAGTGCCCCCCATCCAGGTTCCCTACAAATGCCCCTGAGCCCCACCACAAGCCATTGGCATTCAACCCTCCTGTTATACTCCCTGGTGGTCTAGTGACCCCCCACCCTCCCTACACAGACAGGCTGCAGTCACTCACCCCAAACCCCCTCTTCCCAACATGCATCAGCAGCTGACACAGCCTACCTCACACCACCATGGCCAGCCACACAATGTGATCTCATGCATCACATAAGTGTACTGTACACTTAAATGATGTGTGAGATCACATTGTGCGGCTGGCCAGGGTGGTGTAAAGTGGGCTATGCCAGCTGCTGATGTGTGTTAGGGATGGGGGGGTGTAGGGTGGGTGAATACAGCCTGTCAAGGTGGGGAGGGTGGGGACCCTAGACCACCAGAGGGTAGGATGACTATAGTTGCCAAACTTGGAGAATGGTGATGGGGGGTAGGATGGCAAACTGGGACTGGGTTGTCCATCCTGTCACTGGACAGGTGGAGCATTGTCCATTGGGGGTACAATACTGCATGGTTATTGGGTGCCTGGCACATCAGCTAATCCTCTGGAGTGGCACACAGGTGCCAGGACAGTTGTAGCATGGTGCTCTCTGGGGCCATGCGACCAATGCTACGGACTTGTGGTGGCTGCCCATTCCCTGCCTGTGTTCTGGGCTACATGACCCATCTGATACCTGGGGTGTCCACCTGTGCATCTGTCTGTGAATGCATCCATGGACCTGTAACAGGATGCCCAGGTGTGCCCATCTATTGGCTGCAGCCAGGATTTTGTGGAAGTTGCTAACGTTCTGGAAAAGCAACTTTTGCACATGCCACAGCTGCGTCGGTTGCAGCAGACTTTAATGCAGCCTGTTTTGCCAGATACAGGTGGCTTCTGGAATCAGGCTACTTATCTCCACACCCGGACATCCAATTGGAAAAGAGCTTCCAAATGAACAGATCATTAGTCCCTGGTGGCGTATGCCAAATCTCGTCCAAATCGCTTGAAAGGTTGCAAAGTTATTAAATCACAAAAGTTTCAGTTTAACAGAACTGAAGGAAGAATTTGACAAAAAAAAACTGTGATTTACACATTTATATCTCCACACCCACACATTCAACTAGAATGAAACTTGTCATATCAAGTGCTCTTTGACCCCTAATGAAGGATTCCAAATTTCATGTAAATTACCTGAATGGTTGTTAAGTTATTAAAGCACAAAATATTCAGTTTAACATAGAAGTGAAGAAAGATTTAGACAAAAAAATGGTGATTTACACATTTTGGGACTCTATATCTCCACACTCTCACATCCAAATGAAACACAGCTTCCTATGAATCCATGGGATTCCTGCTTCATGATGGGGCATGCCAACTTTCATGCATATCACCTGAATTGTTTAAAAGTTATTAAAGCACAAAATATTAAGTTTAACATAGAAGTGAAGAAAGAATTTGCCAAACAATGTTGATGTACACATTTTGGGACTACATATCTCCAGATGTGCACACCCAACTGGAATGAAACTTACCACACCAAGAGACCATTAGTATATAAGGGTAGGTGCCAACCATCATGCAAATTCCAGGAGCAACTGTGAAGTTATTAAAGCACCAAGTGCAAAAGAAGCAAAGAAAAAAATTGACAGAAATGGTGATATACACATTTTGGGACTATATAGCTCCAGACTTGCACACCCAACTGGAATGAAACTTGCCACATCAAGAGACCATTAGTCGTTGATGGTACAAGTCAACTTTCATGCTAATTACAAGAAAAGCTGCAAAGCTATTAAAGCTTAAAGTGCAAAAGAATCCTGTTTTCGTGGCAATAAAATGGTTCTTTCACACAGCATATCTATTTTTCCCCATAGAAAATAATGGCAAATTCAACAACATTTAATAACTTTGGAATGGATTCATATTTTTCACCACACGTTCAAAAGGCACATCTGTGAGGCAAAGGCTTTCTACCCTGAAAAAATTAGACCAGAACCTACAGTCATTTCTGAGATACAGGTGGACAAAAAGAGCAGCAAAAAGCATGAAAATGTCTGTATTTTCAACACTCTGTATCTCAAAAACCACACAAGAAACTGGAACAGCATTTACCACATAAACAGACCTTCTCCTAGTGGTTATGCATGCTAAATTTCATGCAAATCCATTAAACTAGTCCATTACAAAGTTATTCACCTGCAAAAAGTGGCCCTTAACATTAAATACTCTCATTAACCCTAACTATATATATATATATATATATATATATATATATATATATACATATATTGTATATATATAGTCATTGCAAACAAACTTTGTTAATGCATCAGTTAGGGTGAGTACTATAGTAACAAAAGGAGGGAAATGAGGCATTAGGGTTGTAAACCCTAATGCCCCACCCTGCACAGACTGACAGATGTGGGGGGGTGTCCCTTGCTGTCATTGGCTAGAACGCTCATGACATTCCACCACCACCTCCACCATGCAGACACTGACAGGCATCAGGGTGTGCAATGGGGCTGTCTGCCCTAATGCTCACCTCATTCCCCTATACTGTACCCATCTCACCTTATTTACTTATGGAATGGGGTGAGCATTAGTGCAGATGACACCAAGGCACACCCCAATGCCTGTCAGTGTCTGCAGGGTGAGGGTGGTGGTGAAATGGCATGAGCGTTATGGCCGATGACAGCAAGGCACACCCCTAACATCAGTCTGTGCAGGGTGGCGGTGGGTGTGTGGCAATAGGGCTGTAAACCCTAATGCCTCATTTCCCTCCTTTTGTCACTATAGTACTCACCCAACTTGATGCATTAACAAAGTTTTTTGCAATTAATTTTCTTACTTCTTGAGACAGTGTAATCTTATCCTTATTTGGTTGTGGGAGCATCACTCCATAGTGTGTTGTCCATGCATGCATATTGTAATTGTCCCTGATTTTCATGTGAGAGGGCAGGTCCTTCTGGGCCCTACACTGCCATCTAACCGTAAGTGTAGAGACTTTGTAATTAACCCTCACCTTGTAGGAGTGCAGGGCCTGCCATCTATCCATAAGTGTAGAAACATTGTAATTAGCCCACATGTCCCTGTGGAAGTGCAGGGACCTTGGGGCCCTACACTCCCATTACTGCATAATAGAGGGCCTGCATTCCCATTTCTGCATAATGGTATTCATATGTGGTAGCAAAGGGCCCTCTGGACACAGAGTGCAGGCCTAGAGACATTCTAAGTAACCCTTGTATTGCAAATGGCACAATATCATAGTAACCATAGGGGCATTGAAAAACATTCCTCTGCAGTTGTAATCATGGCCTGGCAACCTGCACATTTGCTCAGTACACCCTCAAACTGTTTTCGAGATATAGCTGCTGAAAGGTACTGTGACCACCACAATGTTATCCTATGGGAAATTTCCAAACTTTGGAATGTCATAACTATGGAACCAATGTAAATTTTATCACCAAACCAGGAAAAGGCATCTGTTGTGCAAGCTCTTTCAACTCTGCAAATTTTAGCCCAAAAGATCTAGCCATTTTTTTGCAATGAAGTGTCAAAGAAACAGCATTTTTTTTAAAATAGTTTTGAAAATTTTGCAAGTTTTCCAAAAATCAGTGAAAGATATTTTTAAAACTTTCTCAAATTTATGGTCTTTTACTATTGCAGAAAAAGTGTCACATGAGACATCTAACTTTTTCTCATAGGAAATAATGGGGGAAAAAAATTAAATAACTTTTGAATGAATTCATATGTTTGCACCAAACCTTCATAAGGCACTTCTGTGGGTCCAAGGCTTTCAAACAAAAAGAAATCACACAAATATCTACAACCATTTGTGAGATACACATGACACAACAAATGGCAAAAACTTGGTAAATTTGGGGATTTGTAAACTTTAATAACTTTTGAACCATTTAACAGATTCACAACATACATACTAACATACATACTAAAATGCCAGCAGAATAGGCCTAATGGTCTTTCGTGTCTGCTCGTTTGGTCAGCCCCCACCCTGGGTGCTGACCTTGCTGTCCCCCTCGCCTTCTCTGGCTTCTCCCTTCCCAGTTCCGGATATTCTTGCTGCATTGGATTTTGCTTCCTGAACCCTTCCCCTGTACCTGTCCCACCCCCTCTTGAACCCCTCCACTGTCTCTGCCTCCACCAGCCCCCTAGGTAGTGCATTCCATGGCTCTACCACCCTCTCAGTGAAGTAGCACCTCCTCCTTTCTCCCTGAATCTTCCCCTCCAGCTTCCACCCATGCCCTCTAGTGGCCCCTTCCTCCTTCCTTCAAGCACCTGACTGTTCCTCCCTATTTACCCTCTTCATGTACCTGAAACCTCTATCATGTCCCCCGGTCCCTTCTCTCTTCCAAAGTGTACATATTTAGCTCTTCGAGCCTCTCCTCATAGGTCCTGTCCCCCAAGCCCCAAATCATTTTGGTTGCCCTCCTCTGGACCCTCTCCAGGAGGTTAATGTCCCTCTTTAAGTGTGGCCTCCAAAACTGCACGCAGTACTCCAGGTGCGGCCTCACCAAGCAGTTATACAGGGGGAGTATCACTTCCCTCCTTCTGGAGGTGATCCCCCTAGCGATGCATCCCAGCATCCTGTTGACCTTGGCTGCTGCCCTCCTACAAGTCTCAGAGTTGTTCATCTTGACATCCACCACCACCCCCAGGTCCCTCTCAGCCATTGAGACTTGTAGTATTTCCCCCAGGGTGTACACTTGGCCTGGGTTTCGCCCCAGATGGAGTACCTTGCATTTCCCTGCATTAAACCTCAGCTTCCACTTCTAGACCATCTTTCCAGAGCCTCCAGGTCCCCTGCAGGCCCACCCTCCCTCCTCCCCATCCACCACTGCCCCCAGTTTGAGTCATCTGCAAAGAGACTCATCTCACTCCTGATTCCTGTCCTTATGTCAGATACGTAGGCGTTGAACAGAAGAGGCCCAAGGACTGATCCCTGTGGGACCCCACTAATGACCCTCCTTGGGGAAGAGATTATCCCACCAACTACGACCCTCTGGGTCCGGTCCTGGAGCCAATTGCCTATCCATCGGATCATCTGGTTTCCCACCCCCATTTTTCCTAGTTTATCCAACAGGCCCCCGTGAGGAACAGAGTCAAATGCCTTGCTGAAGTCCAGAAAGAGGACATCCACTGGTCTACCCAGGTCCAAGGCACTTGTCACCCAGTCATAGAACTCCACCAGGTTTGTCTGACATGATTTCCCCGGGATGAATCCATGCTGTCTATCGTCCAGGCACCCTGACTTATCCAGGGCCCCCCCTAGCCACTCCTTGACAATGCCCTCCATCACCTTGCCCACCACTGATGTCAGGCTGATAGGCCTGTAGTTCCCTGCCACCTCCCTTGATCCCCCCTTGTGGATAGGCACAAGCAATTTGACATGTCAACAGACCAATGCTGGGCTTTTCTTCATGCCAAATTGTGTGTAAATCCATTGAACGGTTCAAATGTTATTAAGGTTTAAATATTTGAGTTTAACATTAAACTACCTTCTCACCCTAACTATACTGGTGCTATTATGCCAGTGTAATTAATATAATACATATATATATATGTATAGTGGCGTGGTAGTGCCACTATAGTTAGGGTTGAGTAAGCAGTTTAATGTTAAACCCTAAATTTTGCACTTTAATAACTTTGCAACCATTCAATGGCTTTGCATAGAATTTGACATACTGAGTCCCATGGGGTAGATCTCTTGATGTACCAAGTTTTGTTGCAATTGGATGTGCGGACTTTGTGCAGCACATAGTAAAACAAGCATTTGTTAATGCCGAATGTTGCTTGCTTATATGTGCTGTTTAGGTATTTGGAAGTGATAGTACCATGCCTAAGAACTGTCATGTGCCCCCCCCCCCAAGACATCCACTGTGTCTTTCTGTTCAGTATTCACAGAAGAGGGGGAAGGGCAAGGGCCACAGCAGTACAACAGTTGTAAAGGCATTAAGAGGTGGACAATAACCCATTCACAGGCAGAAGAATCCTGCAGGAGGTGACTAAATTGAAGGTGGACAAAGCAATGGGACCAGATGGCATACACCCAAGGATATTAAGAGAACTGTGAAGGGAGATAGCAGTAGCTCTGGCGGCCATGTTCACTGGGTCATTCAACACAGGGGTGGTACCAGAGAATTGGAGGAAGGCACACGTGGTCCTTCTATACAAATCCAGCAGTAGGGAGGAGGTGGGGAACTATAGGTTGGTCATCCTCACCTCAGTAGTGGGGAAGATCATGGAGACATTGCTTAAAGAAAGGGTAGTGGGACATCTAGAAGCCATCAGAGCCCAGGACCATAGACAACATGGATTCACAGTGGGGAGGTCATGTCAGGCAAATCTGGTTGATCTCTTTGACTGGGTGACAAAGGAAGTAAATCAGGGTGGGGCAGTGGACAGTGCTTACCTTGATTTAAGCAGAGCCTTTGACACCGTCCCACATAGGATGCTGATAAACTAGCTGAGTAGGTTAGGCATGGGGGAAAGGGTGGTAAACTGGTTAGAAACTGGCTAACAGACAGGAGGCAGAGAGTGGTGGTAAATGGGGTGCAGTCTGGGGAGAGGGGGGGTGACCAGTGGGGTGCCACAGGAATTGGTCCTGGGGCCAGTCCTGTTCAATGTCTTTATTAGTGATATTGCAGAAGGGCTGAAGGGAAAGGTCTGCCTGTTTGCAGATGACACCAAGACCTGTATGACAGTGGATACCCCAGAGGGGGTGGACAAAATGAGGAGGGACCTGGGGAAGCTTGAAAAATGGTTTGAGGACTGGCAACTGAAGTTTAATTCAAAAGAGTGCAAAATGATCCACCTGCGACACCGAAAACCTGGGGAAAGCTACAGAATGGGGGACGGGGGAGTTGCTGACAGTCACAAAGAAGGAAAGAGACCTGAGGGTTCTTATTTCAGATTACCTGAAAATGTCAATCAAAGTGGTAAGCCAGCTGGGAGGGCCAATGATGTACTGGGGTGCATAGGCAGGGGTAACACCAGCATAAGGAGAGAGGGAGGTAGTGATGCCATTATATAAAACCATGGCCAGGTCTCACATGGAGTACTGTGTGCAGTTATGGAGGTCGCACCTTCATAAGGATATTAATAGGCTGGAGACGGTCCAGAGAAGGGTGATTGAGATGATATAGAGCTTGGAACACAAGACTTATGAGGAGAAATTAAAGGACCTTAATTTGTATTCACTGGAAACATAGAAACATAGATTTTGACAGCAGATAAGGACCGCTTGGCCCACCCATTTCCCTACCTAATGGATAAGCTGCAGATCCTAGCTAACCAGCAGCCTACTTCTTCCTACCCCCACCCCCTAGAATTGCCTTATGACTGTCCCATGCATGCTTGAATTCCGCCACTGTTTTTGACTCCACAACCTCCTCCAGAAAGCCGTTCCATGCATCCACAACCCTCTCTGTGAAAAAATACTTCCTTAAAATTACCTCTGAGCCACCCCTTCTATCTTCAAATTGTGCCCCTTGTTCTTGCACACTTTTTTTGAAAGATGCTACCCTCTTGACTTTGTTTGATTCCCTTGAGGTACTTGAAAGTTTCTATCATGTCCCCCCTCTCCCTCCTTTCCTCGAGGCTATACATATTCAGTTCCTTAAGTCTCTCTTCATATGTCTTCCAGTGCAGACCCTGCAAGAGAGGAGGGAAAGGAGATATGATTGAAACATTCAAGTACCTCAAGGGTATAACTACTGAGAAGCAGGAGACAACTGCTATAGACACGTGCCAATTTCTGTATGATATTTTTTTGTTCTTCTACATCTGTAATCTCCAGTATTTCAGTAATCACATTACCACACTGTCTTCTTCAGGCAATTTTATGTTGGTTGATGCCTGGTGTCAGACGGCAGACAGAGGGCTCACCAGATTGTGTTGCCATTTGAAAAACTTCATAGTGTTCTTTTACTGGTAAGCGTCTTGGAAAGCTGGTGAAGGTCTCACAATTTTTTTTATGATTTTATCTCATGTCTGTTCCCTTTGGTCCTCCCTTTCCCACACCCCAACAGTCATCAGTAGCCACAGCTGCAGCCTTTTTCTTGCCAAGATGGCAGGTGAGCAGCTGCCTTCACAGTCTGAAGTCTGATGTCTTTCAGTGCCACTTATTGGTCATATTCCAACACAGGTGAGGTGCTGCCAGCCCAAAATTAACTCATGACAAGCAGCTTTCAAAGTGGGGAAGAAATGGAGTGAGCAAGAATCAACTACTCATTCAGATGTGGCATTGATTTTAAGATCAGCATACTGGTGTGGACACTGCAAAAAGAAACCCAGCTGTTTAAGCAGCCTTATGAAGAGTAAAGACTTCTCAAAGCACTGGGGTTCTGTTTATTGTACTGTAAGTGGGCTGCATCTAATTCGGTAATTTACTGTACCTTACATCTGGATGTATGGTAGGCCCAACTTTAAACAAACACTGCACCTGAACGAACACATAATGCCACAGAAACATAGAATTTGTCAGCAGAAAAGGACTGCTCAGCACAGCCAGTCTGCCCAACTCTTCTCTACCTACTTGTAACTCGTGCCTGCATATGTTACTGCATGTCTTATTCTGCCTGCATCCATCAGGACCTCCTTGTGAATGAGCTTGCTCAATGGATTTTTTTCTGCAATGAACTTGAACCTACTTCACCTCCATAGCCCTATTGATCTCCGTTGACTCCCTCCTTCCCCTTTTTCTAATATAGCCCTATGTTTATCCCATGCATGCTTCATTCCCCCTACCATTTTGTCTTCCACCACTTCTCGTGGCAGTCTGTTCAAGGCGTCTACCACCCTTTCAGTAAAGAAATATTTCTTCACATCTATCCTGAACTCCCCCCCCCAGCTTCATTGTATGTCCCTTGGTTTGGGTGCTCATCCTCATCTGAAGGAAACTCCCCAACTGTACCCTGTTTACCCCTTTGAGGTACTTTGTAGGTCTTGATCATGTCACCTCTTGCTCGCCTTTGTTCCAGAGTGTACACGTTGAGATTCTTCAGCCTTTCCCTGTAGGGATTTCTTTGAAAATCCTGAACCATTTAGTTGCCCTCCTCTGGAAAACCTCCACCTTATGTCCTTTCTGAAGTTTGGACTCAAACTGGACACAGTACTCCAGCTAGGGGTATACCAGGGAGTGATACAATGGCAGCACAACATCCCTCCTCCTCCTACTGGAGATGTCACTCCTTATGCACCCCAGAATCCAATTTGCCCTGCACATGATCTTGTCGCACTGTATTGGCACCTTGAGGTCCTCTGATATAATAACCTCAAGGACCCTTTCATGTCTAGTGAGTATCAATACCTCCCCCCATCCTATACCCAGCATTGGGGTACTATGCCCTAGGTACAAGATTTTACACTTGTTGGCATTGAACCCCAACTAAGTAAGAAAATAGAGTTGATTTGAATGAATTGAAGGCTTTTAAGCAGCTTTTTGGGGAGAGTATATGTGTGTGTGTGGGGGGGGGAGGGCTCTGCTACTATAACTATTTACTTTTGATTTTGGCCTCAAATCAGGTGCACTCCTGTAAACAGATAAAATATGTATAAGAAAGACTCATAAGAAATGTGATAAAGTCTTTGTACATTAGCCTGACCTGAGTTTGCAGACAGGACAGACAGAAACATAGACTTTGACAGCAGATAAGGATCACTTGGCCCACCTAGTCTGCCCATTTCTCTCCCTACAGGATAAGCTGCAGATCCTAGTTAACCAACAGCCTATTTCTTCCTACCATCCACAAGAATTGCCTTATGTCTGTCCCATGCATTCTTGAATCCTCCCACAGTTTTAGACCCCACAACCTCCTCAGGAAGGCTGTTCCATGCATCCACCACCCTCTCTGTGAAAAAAATACATCCTCACATTGCTCCTGAGCCATTCCCCCTCTATCTTCAAATTGTGTCCCCTTGTTCTTGCACATCTCTTTTTCTGAAAGATGCTACCCTCTTGTACTTTGTTGATTCCACTGAGGTACTTAAAAGTTTCTATCATGTCCCCTCTCTATCCCTTCTTTCCTCAAGGGTATACATATTAAACTCCTTTAGTCTCTCCTCGTATGGCTTCTCTTGCAGACCTTGCACAATTTTGTGGATGCCTCCATCCTGTCTATGTCCTTGCAGAGATTGGGTCTCCAGAACTGGGTGCAGTACTCCAGATGGGGTCTCGCCAACTGTCTGTACAGAGGGATAACAACTTCCTGTTTTCTGCTAGTGATGCCTCTCCCTATACATCCCAGTATCCCCCCAGCCCTCCCTACTGCCTTCTCACATTGCTTTCTAAACTTAAGATCATCTGATATGATTACCCCCAGGTCCCTTTCAATTTTTGTTGTTGTTACTACTCCCCCAACCCCATTGTATAATCTTCCCTTGGGTTTTTGTTTCCCAGGTGCATTATTTTGCACTTCTTGCATTGAATCCAAGCTGCCATACTTTGACCATTCTTCAACCTTGCAAGTCCTTCTCATCCTTTCCATGCCTCCTTGTGTATCAACCCTGCTGCAGATCTTTGTGTCATCTGCAAAGAGGCATACTTTTCCTTTCAGTCCCTCTGCAATGTCACTTATAAAGACATTAAAAAGGAGATGCAGTCTGTTCCTAACTAATGAGCTTCCCACTGGTCACCTGTGAGCCTCTTATGGGCCAGAGCTTACTACACAAGCATTTGTCAATGCTGAATGGTTGCTTGCTGGCATTAGCAGTATAAGTGCAGGAGTTAGTCAGATGAGGCCCGATTCTCAAAGCCCTGCATTGGACGCAAGGTGCCTGCAGCGAACAGATATGGTGCAAGGTGCACCTTGTGTCTATAACTGCCCTCCGTGCAATTCACAAAGGTGGCATGTGTTGACCATCACCCACCTGCCCCAAACAGGGCTTGCACCTGCAATGCACTGCAGCATGGTGGTAGGGGGACAGCGGCCGATGTAAGCTGCATCCTGTGATTCACAGACATCACCTGGTGGGAAAAATTCTAAGTGCCCTTAGACCAGCCAGGGCAGACATAAGAGGACTTAGACATTCTCTCATAGGTGACATGCCTGTGTGTGGCACACCATGGGTGATGGTCCACCCACCATGCACCCCCGAGTGTGGTTCCATATGTGTTGCCTCCATACTAGTGGTCCAATGGCACCCCTCACAGCTTCCTGATGCCACCTAGGTACCATGTTGGTACCCCCATCCTGATGTTGCCCATACTGGCAGCAGCTCCCCTGATGCCTTCCCCATCAGTGCTAGTGCAGCACTAACTTATGGTGGTACAGTGCCCACCCATGCCCCAGCAGGTGGTGCCCAAACCTCCTCGTACACCAGTCCTGACTGCTCCCAAGCACCTGGCACATCCTATCACTCATCTCTGTGGCCAGGCACCAACTGCAACAAACATGTTGGGGGGACACCGGCCCATCAGGTTGGGTTCACATGCCCATTACCTAGTGGGATGGGGGTCCTGTGGTGTTAGTCTCTGGTGGCCTGTGGTGGACCTGTGCAGTGTGGCAGGGGTTTGCCTCAGGGTTCTGGTCAGCGCAAGCATGGAGACTTAGCCACTGGGACCCCTCCTGTACCTGAATCAGGTGCAGGGTCCCTGGCACACCAGGCATTGGTGCAAGCTGCTCTTTGATGCAGCTTGTGTCAGACGCAGGCCCCTATGAGAATCAGGTCAATGCAGTATTAGAATGGCAGTGAAGTACTGAACTGACGCCAACCCCACCGCTCCCTACAGAGATGGACAGGCATTGGGGAGTGCCTTTGGGTCGTCACCAATAATAGTCATGACATTTCACCTCACCCTACCCTGCAGACACTGACAAGTGTTGAGGTGTGCCTTGGGTGTTCAGGCTTTACTCATCTCATTCCATAACGAAATATGCTGAAATGAGTGCAGTATAGGAGAATGGGATGAACTCTGGGGCCAAAGAGTCCAAGGTGCACCTCGATGCCTGTCACTTGCTACAGGGTGTGGGTGGGGGTGGAATGGCATGAGCATTTCTGCGGACAATCCCAAGTCACATCCCTGATGCCTATTAGTCCCTACAGGGTAGGGCATTATGGTCAAAAACCCTAACACCCTGGTAATTTCTTGGTATTTTTACTCCAAGTTTTTAACATGGGCTTTTTGTGATCCCACCGCATGAACAGAGGCACTATCAGTTAGTTAGCCGAAAGGTGATTTTGCACAGTGACTGTGCCATTTGGCGTCACAGGTGTGAAAACACACTTGGAACAGGATGTGAAAAATGACAGCTGTTCTGTTCATGAGGAGGTGTAAATAAATGGCAATGTTGAAAATGTGGAATGAAATTATAAAAAAAATGGTGAAGTCACGGGTGTGTGTAGAAATTGCGCAACACACACATGTAATGTAATTAGTTTGGGGATTTTTTACAGCAGATTTTCAACACAGGCATTTTGGGACCTCTGCTCATGAACAGTATCACTGTGATTTTCTTAATCTATCCTGAACACTGATTTCCCACAGTGACCATATTATTCTAGGCCGGAAATGCCAAAACACATTTCAGCCAGGGTGTGAACAATGACAGCTGTACTGTTCATAAGGAGGTGTGGAAAAATGCCAGTGTTGAAAATCTGGACTGAAAAGATTATGAATTTGTGAACTTATGAGGGTGCATGGAAATTGCACAATAGAAACATAGAAACATAGAATTTGATGGCAGATAAGGACCACTTGCCCCACCCAGTCTGCCCATTTCCCTACCTACTGGATAAGCTGCAGATCCTAGTTAACCAGCAGCCTACTTCTCCTTACCCCCACACCCTAGAATTGCCTTATGACTGTCCCATGCATGCTTGAATTCCACCACTGATTTTGACTCCACAACCTCCTCTGGAAGGCTGTTCCATGCATCCACAGCCCTCTCTTGAGAAAAATACTTCCTTAAATTACCTCTGAGCTGCCCCCATCTTCAAATTGTACCCTCTTGTTCTTGCACACTCTCTTTTTGAAAGATGCTCCCTCTTGGACTTTGTTGATTCCCTTGAGGTGCTTGAAGTTTCTATCATGTCCCCCTCTCCCTCCTTTCCTCGAGGCTATACATATTAAGCTCCTTAAGTCTCTCTTCATATGTCTTCCGGTGCAGACCCTGCACCATTTTAGTTGCCCTCCTCTGGACAGCTTCCATCCTGTCTATGTCTTTGTGGAGATTGGGTCTCCAGAACTGCACACAGTACTCCAGATGGGGTCTCACCAGCTGTCTGTACAGAGGGATAATAACTTCCTGTTTTCTACTGGTGATGCCTCTCCCTATGCATCCCAGTAACCCCCCCAGCCCTCCTTGCTGCCCTCTCACATTGCTTGCCCACCTTTAGGTCATCTGATATGACTACCCCCAGGTCCCTTTCCATTTTTGTTGTTGTTAGTATCTCAACCCCCATTGTGTACTCTTCCCCTGGGTTTTTGTTTCCCAGGTGCATTACCTTGCACTTCTTAGCATTGAATCTAAGCTGCCATACATTTGACCATTCCTCTAACCTTGCCAAGTCCCTTCTCATCCTTTCCACCCCACCCTGTGCATCAACTCTGTTTCAGATTTTAGTGTCATCTGCAAAGAGACATACTTTTCCTTCCAGTCCTTCCGCAATGGCACTTATAAAGACATTGAGAGGACCGGTCCTAATACTGAACCCTGCGATGTACCACACTAGTAACCCTCCTTTCTTCTGAGTGGACTCCATTTCTATTTACTCTCTGTGTCCTATTCTCCAGCCAATTCTTTACCCAGGCTGTCATCTTGGGACCCACTCCCAGGCTGGCTAACTTGTATATTAATCTTTGTGTGGGACTGTGTCAAATGCCCTAAAGTCTAGGTAGGCACTGTCCACAGCCCTCCCTGATCTACTACTTTGGTCACCCAGTCAAAGAAATCTATCAGATTTGTCTGGCATGACCTTCCCGCTGTCAATCCATGCTGCCTAGGGTCCTGTGCCCCTCTGGCCTCTAGATACTCGACAATTCTTTCCTTCAGAAGTGATTCCATCATTTTCCCTATCACTGAGGTTAAACTAACAGGTCTGTAGTTTCCTGCTTCTGCCTTGCTCCACTTTGTGAAGAGGAATCATATCTGCCCTCCTCCAGTCCTCGGGTACCACCCCATCCTCCCATGATTTGTTAAAAGGGTAGTCAGTGGTGTCACTAGTTCTACCCTTAGCTCTTTTAGAATTCTGGGATGAATCCCATCAGGCCCCATTGCTTTGTCCACCTTCAGTTTTAAGAGTTCTTTCAGAACCCTTTCTTCTGTAAATGGTGTGTATCAACTTCTGTATCCAGAGTGTTACTACTGTTTTGTTTATGTGCCTCCTCTTCATTTGTAAAATACTGGCAAAAATATTTGTTTAGTATCTCTGCCTTTTCACAGTCTCCCTCTGCCCACCTCCCTCCCTTTATTAAGCCTCACTATCCTTCCTTGGTCTTCGTTTGCTCTCTGATGTACCTATAAAAGGTTTTATCCCCCTTCTTAACTGAGTTGGCTATCTTTTCCTCGGTTTGAGCATTTGCTGTTCTGACTGCCTTCCCAGCCTCCTTTTGCTTTAACTGATACAGTTCTTTGTCCTGCTCCTTCTGCGATTCCTTGTACTTCCTGAATGCTTTCTTTTTCTCTTGAACCTTCTCTGCCACTTCCTTTGAGAACCATAGTGGTTTCTTACATTGTCTTGTTTGTATATTTGTTGCTTCACACAAGGCTCGTTACCTCTGTGATGGCAGTTTTATTATTCCCATTGTTCTTCCACCCTCCTCCCTGCCCATTTGCTAGTGCATTCCTTAGACACTCACCCATTTTGGCAAAGTCAGCCCTCCTAAAGTCCAGTACTTTTGTCTTTGTATGGCTTGACTCTATTTCTGTGTTTATTGTGAATCATACTGTTCGATGGTCGCTAGTTCCCAGATGGCTACCCACTTCTACATCTGTGATCCTCTCTCCATCTCCAGTTGAGAGAATCAAGTCTAATATTGCTCCCTCTCGAGTGGGCTCCAGTACTAGTGGTCTAAGGCATGTCTCCTGTAGGGCTTCTAGAATAACTGCACTCTTCGAAGTGGCAGCTGCAACTGCACTCCAGTTAACATCTGGCATATTCAGATCACCCATCAACAATATCTCCCCTTTTTCTGCCATTCTAAGTATACTTTCTATCATTTCCCTGTCCATTTCTTCCCCCTGAGAAGGGGGTCTGTATACAACCCCTGTGCGTATTGTGGTGCCATTGCCTGTCTCCAAATTTACCCACAGTGCTTCTTCTCCTCCCTGTTTGCCCTTTTGTTCTGTTGCTTTTATTCCTTCCCTTATGTAAAGAACTACTCCTCCTCCTCTTTTACCCTCCCTGTCCCTCCTGTAGACAGAGTATCCTGGTATGTTTATGTCCCAGTCATGGTTTTGTGTGCTGCATGATGACAATGCATGATGGTAACATAGTCATTTTATGGACTTTTGTCACCAAATTTTTAACATAGCCAGTTTAAGACCTCTGCTCATGAACAGTATCACTGTGATTTTCTTAATCTGTCCCGGACATTGATTTCACACACCAACCACGCCACTGTGTGCTACATGTCTGAAAATACATTTCTGGTGAAATGTGAAAAATGACAGTTGTACTGTTTGTAAGGAGGTGTGGTAAAATGGCAATGCTGAAAACCTGGAGTGAAAATATTAAAAATGCTCAAAGTTATGAGCTTGCATTGGAACTGCACAATGCACACTTGTAAAACAGTCATTTTGGGGAATTTTTTCAACAAATTTTCAACATGGGTTTTTTTGGGGGCCTACCTCATGAACAGTGTCACTGTGATATTCTTAATCTGTCCTGAACATTGAATTCTTACACCAATCATGCCATTGTTCGCTACATGTGCGAAAACACATTTCAGGTGAGATGTGAAAAATGACAGCTGTACTGTTCATAAGAAAGTGTGGTAAAATGGCAATGTTGAAAATCTGGAGTGAAAATATAAAAAATGCTTGAACTTATGAGTGTGCATAGGAACTGAGCAATGTACACTTGTAAAACAGTCATTCTGTGGAATTTTTTCAATAAATTTTCAACATGGGGTTTTTGAGGGCCTACCTCATGAACTGTGACACTGTCATTTCATTAATCAGTCCCAAAAGGTGGTTCCATGCAGTGACCACGAAATCACTTTTCGGGACTGAATAACAAAATACAGTGACTGAGTTCATGAGGTGGGGTCTCAAGAACCCCATGTTGAAAATTTGGTGAAAAAATTCCCCAAAATGTCCAAGATATGCATCAAAGTTGGAAAACAAAAATTATGCCATTATACAGTTTACCAGCATTTTCTCAGTTCACAGTCGGCTTTGAAGAGTGCAGACGTGTTCCCGGTCCACCAAAGATCGCTGGGCTCTGAAGGTAAGTATGGGGTGAGGGTGTGTGTGGGGAGGTGGGGTACGCAGAGGGTCTGTGCGGGTTGGATGAGGGACCATCGAAATCAACGAGGGACCGTTTTCTACTTTAGAGGTTTATTTAAAACAAAAAAACACATTGCAGGAAGGATTTATTTTGTACAGGGACATTTAATTTAAACCTGAATGTTTGGGGGGGCAGCAGCCGACAGATTTGGTACTCCCATTGGCACATATCGAGTGCTGGGGGGGTGGACAAGAGCTGAGAGGGATTGGGCACCCCCCCTCAGCACACAAGAAATTTGGGGGGGAGCATTATGCCAACAGGGAGTGGCCTCCTCCATTGGCAAAATGACGAGTAAGGGGGCATGCCGACAGGGGGGGACTGGGCACCCCTGTCAGCACATATAGGTGCGGGGGTGGCAAGAGCCAAAGGGGATTGGGCACCCCATCGACACACAAGAAATTGGGGGGGAGCATTATGCCAACAGGGAGTAGCCTACCCCTTCGGCTTTTTTTTATTGAAATGTTTCACCAGGAAGGCACACTGAACGGCAGGCGGCAGCTTTCTGTCAGCTTTGTGTGGACTCTGAGATGCCGACAGAAAAGCTGTCACCTGTCACCATGGAAACACAGCACCATGGAGCTGCGTAATTGGCTGCTGCAGTCAGGGAGGCCCTACGTATGAACATCTGATTGCATACTGATGGGGCGCTCCCTGATTGCAGTGGTTCAATTGCTTTGATCTAGTGGCTTACTCATTAACTACAGTGATCGACTGCATGCTCCTCTATTGGCCAGGCTAGGGACCAGCCCCTGAATGGGCTGCTACCATTCGGCACAACACTGCCTTGCCACCACAACCCACTTGTGAAAACATGTGATGCAATGTGTTTCTTGCACATGCGTTCAAGCAACACAAAAAATTTAAACATTGTTTTTCTTCTCCCATTTTTGCTGATTTTTCCTCATCATGTTGTGGCCACACCATTTGGAATTGTGGCCTGAACTTTTCAGGGTAGAAAGAGCTTGCCCCAAAAACAAGCCAGCATTGGCTTGGTGAAAAAATATTTATCCATTCCAAAGTTATTTAATTTTTAAATGTCGGGTTCTGAGCATGCTCAGTTCAGTCTTTTGGATAGCTGCACAGTTTTGAACAAGGATTTGGGCTCATGAACAAGGATTTTGACAGCTCATGAACAGGGGTTCATTATAGCTTTATTCATACGAAAAAAAATCCATGTTCATGAGCCACCATCTTGTTTTCAATTTTTCCAAAAAACAGAATGTAACTCGCTCCACGGATGTCTTTTTGTGGAGATTAAAGTATGGGTTTTGTTCTGGGTGATGCCCTCTACAACCCTATGACTTTGGTTCTATTTAATTAGTCAAAAAACTGCCATTTTATAATTCAAAAATCCCTGTTCAAGACTCGCTTCCGATCCTTGTTCGTGAGGTGTCAAAATCCCTGTTTGTGAGCTGATCCTTGTTCGTGAGCTGTCAAAATCCTTGTTCGTGGGGGTATGACTAGATGGCCCTATCTCATCAACAGAGATTGGCTCATGAACCGGGATTCTGACAACTCACAAACAGAGATTCTAAAAAGGAATCCTGGTTCATGAGCTATCAGAATCGCAGTTCGTGAGCTGTCAAAGTCCTTGTTCATGAGAAATCCTTGTTCGTGAGCAGTCAAAATTCCTGTTTGTGAGGGGATGACCAGATAGCCCTAAAATATCACTGTTCATGAGCTGTCAAAATCCTTGTTCATCATGTGTGAAAATCCCTGTTCGTGAGCTAATCCCTGTTCGTGAGCTGTCAGGATCCTTGTTCATGAGGGGACGACCAGATGGCCCTACCTCACGAACAGAGATTGGCTCTTGAATATGGATTTTGACACCTCACGAACAAGGATTCTGACAGCTCACTAACAGGGATTTTTAAAGGTTGCTGTTTCTTTGCCACTCCACTGCAAAGACACAGTTAGGACTTTGGGCTTGAAATTTGCAGGGTAGAAAGGGGGTGTCCCAGAGATGTGACTTGTGCTGGCCTGCACCCCCACTATCGCATTCCATTCACTATTTGTAATCCTTATTCTCAAAAAGAAGAGAAATTCATGGCAAAAAACTCAGTTTAGTGCATCAGTTAGGGTTGTTCCACAGTGACAAAAAGTAAGGCAATTCAGTGTTAGGGTTGAAAGACCCCCTTGCACCCCTCCAGCCTGACCCCCCAACCAGCATCAGGGTGTGCATTGGGGTCATTGGTCTTAACTCTCACCCCATTCTACTATTCCTCAACTTGTTTACACATGTGATGGGGTGAGAGTTAGGGCTGATGGCCCCAACACATACCCCGATGCTGGTCGGGGTAAGGGCTGGAGGGTGAGAAACTTTCAACTGTAACCTCAATTTCCTTGCTTTTATCACTTGGAATTCTAACAGACTACGATAAATGAGATTTTGCCATGACATATATATATATATATTTTAGAGGCAAAAACTCCATTTAATGCATCAGTTAGGGTTGTTCCACAGCGACAAAAGTGAGGAAATTCAGTGTTAGGGTTGAAACCCCTTGGACCCCAGCCCACCCTGCCAACTGGCATTGGGATGCACATTGGGGTCGCGGCCCTAACTCTCACCCCATCACCTGTGTAAAGAAGCAGAGGTAGAGGAGAATAGGGTGAGTTAGGACCGAAGACCCCAATGCACACCCCAGTTGGGGGGGTGGACTGGGGTCCAAGGAGGATTTTCAACCCCTAACTAAATTCCTCACTTTTGTTGCTGTGAACAACTCAACTGATGCATTAAACGGAGTTTTTGCCTCTAATTCCTTTTTTGAGAATGATATCGAAAATAGTGAATGTAATGTGGCGGTGGAGGCCCAGCTCCCACCACGTGATGTCTTGTCACATAGTAACAGGAACAGCAATGCAAACAGAAGTGCTAACAGTGAAAAGACGTGGTAACGCAAGCGAATGAGAACAGAAAGGGTAACGCACACGGTGACATAGACGGGAACGTTCCGCCACATGATGTCTTGTCACATAGTAACATAGTGCCCTCAAACGCAAATGGTAATGGGCATGGTGACGCAAAGCGAAACAGAAAGAGAAACAGTACTGTAGACAGAAATGGTAAAAAATAATGGAAACACAAGCGCAAATGAAAACGCAAAGGATAACGCACATGGTGGTGTAGACGTGAACGGTAAGTGAAACGGGTACAGAACCGCAACAGAAAGGGCAACGGTAACAGTAATGGAAGTGCACAGGCTGGTTTTCCCCAAAAGCTTCATAGAGAAAGACAGTGAGTACAAAGAATGTTTGCATAATAATGGGTCTTGGAGCAGAAAATGCATTGGAATACTAAATTGCTTATATCTCAGGAACCGTATGACGTAGAAAAAAATTTTTAAAAGTCATATGATTTATGACTTTCCTGGCTAGTTTTGTACTTAGCCCACTAGAGGGGGCTAAGAATTTTTCTGACAAAAAGTCTGCATCTTTCACCGTTTCCGAGATACGGGCCCTGAAAGACGGGGCGAATGCCGTAATGTTATCCTATGGGGAAAAAAGAGAAGTTCGGAGTGCCATAACTTTGGCTCCCTGTAATATTTTTTCACCAAACCACTAAAAGGCACATCTGTGGGATGTTGGCTGTCTTCTTTCCAAATTTCAGCCCAAAAGACCAAACCGTTATTTTGCAGCAGGGCACCAAAGAATTGTTGCAATGCGTCGGACGCCGTAATGTTATCCTAAGGGAAAAGGTGTCCACTTTGGAGTGCCGTAACTTTGCCGTTGTGCAATATTTTTTCAACAAAATACTGAAAGGCACATCTGGGAGATGTCAACTGCTTTCTCTCCAAATTTCAGCCCAAAACACCAAACCGTTCTTTTGCAGCAGGGTGCCAAAGAATTGCTGTAATTTTCCACAGCCTTAACCAAGAAAGTACTATACCAATTTAACGAAAAGCTTAAATTATTCGACAGTGCCTAAGTGCGAAAGTAGTTTGTGAAAGTACTTTTTCCAGAAATGTGAAAAACCTATTTCTGGGGTGTTTTACTCCAAAATAAAGACATGGCTAGCATCCTCAGGGTCCGACTAGGTGAATACAAAAAGAATTAGGTTGCTAGAGGGTCCCAAATTTAAATGCCAAGCATTTTTCTGATCACCAACTGAAAACAAAATGGTGGATTTGCGACAGTAAAGGGCCATTTGCAAAAGTAAAAACTACATTTGTGACACTGTTGAACTTTTTGTTAACTTTTCCCATTGACTTATAATGGGAACTTGTTTTTTGAATAACTTTTGAACCGTTTAATATTTTTTCACAAAATCTTCGAAAGGCACATCGAGGACCCCGGCCGCATGTTCCCTGAAGATTTTGGACTGGTCACGCAAACCGTGCGACCTGTTGGCGTGACCATAGAATTCCATAAAAAGCATAAACGCATGTGCAGATCACGCTTACTAACTCCGCAGCCATATAAATGACCAGAATGAAACTTGGCAGATCCCAAGGTGTATGGGTCTTGATCATGTATTCCAAATTTCAGGCAACTCCATCACACAGTTGCAAAGTTATTAAGGTACAAAATTTGGGGTTTAACATGTAAATGGCTCCTCAACCCTAACTATGGTAGCACTACCGTGCTACCATAATATATATATATACTGTATGTGTATGTATTTTTACTGTATGTTCTCTGCAAATAACTCTGTTAATGGACCATTAGAGTTACAGTGTCAAATGTAGGGAAATGACATCTTAGGGTTCCCAACCCAAAGACCTCAACCCCATTCCTGGCTTCCAACCCTAACACCCCACCCCAGCCCTGCATGCAGAAACAGGTGTGAGGGGTGTGCCTTTGGGTTGTGAACCCTAATGCTCACCCCATTCCAAGAGTAAGTAAGATGAGATGGGTAAAGAATAAGTGAATGGGTGAGCATTAGGGTTTGTAACCTAAGACACACCCCTCACACCTGTTCCTTCATGCAGGGTAGAGGTGGGGTGTTGGGGTTGAAAACCAAGGGTGAGGGTAGAGTCTACTTTCAACACTGGAACCCCAATGGTCATTTAACAACATTTTTCAAGGCAATTTCCCTACTTTTTGAGAAGGTACAATCATAAGGAACCCTACTAGTGCATTAACAAAGTTTTTTTCAGAATATTTCCTTACTTTTTGAGAAAATATAGAGCTCTGCACTCCCAACCCTCCATAATGTTTTTAAGAGATTGTAATTGTATCCTTATTTTTCTGTGGGAGTGCAGGGTCAAAGGGTCCTGTGCTTCCATTACTCCATACTCCTCTGCATATTTTTGTGTTGGAGTGCAGAGCCCTCTTGGCCCTGCACTGCTATCCATGCATCAGTCCCTAGTAGTATCCATATTTCTCATTGGGAGCATAGGGACCTTTGGGACCTGCGCTGCCATCCATGCATTACTCCTTAATAGTATCCATATTTGTGTGTGGGAGTGCAGAGCCTTCTAGGCTCTGCACTCCCATCCATGTATCAGTCCTTAATAGTATTCATACCCTAACTCACAAACGTCTTTGTAACACTAACCCGAACAGTCTTCTCTAATCCTAGCTCTGCAACAAGTAATATTTAATAAGGGGCACACATGACAGAAAGTGTACCTCAGCACACTGAATAATGTCAGATATATGCCCCCATTAACTCCAGCAGACACATAACCTAACCCTAATCTAACTCCAGAACAAGTAAAATTTAAGGAGGGGCACACATAACAGAAGATGTACCTCAGCATCCTGAACAACATCAGATATGTGCCCCCCCTTAACTCCAACAGATGTGTAACCTAACCCACACCTGATCCCGAACCCTAATTCTAACTCTGGAACAAGCAATATTTAATGGGGGGGGATACACGACAGAAAGAATACCTCAGCGCTGTGAACAATATCACATATGTGCCCACAATTAACTCCAACAAATACATAACCTAACCCTAATCTAACTCTGGAACAAGTTATATTAAATGTGAGCACACACAACAGAAGGCGTACTTCAGGGTAACCCATCAGAACAGCAACTGAATTTGACTGACTCGAACATGAGTGACTTAAGTTCAGCATTCATTATGTGAGCTACCCAGAAAGGGTAGTGACAGTCAAAGAACAAGGTGACTGGAAGGACAGGAGGGGGAACATAACAGAATAGAAGGTATGTGGGAGGTAGTGTGATGAGAGGCTGCCGAGTTGGCCATGTGGTGCGGTGCGGTGGTGAGGGTGGCTGGATATAATGGGGAGAGTGCAGGGTTCAGGGCAAGGGAGGCACACAGTATTTTGTGTTTTGCAGGTGGGAGTATTTTTCTTTACAAGTTTCACCCCCTCCCTGACATGTACCCCCATGGAGTTGATAATCCTTAGCTAGAGGGGATGTGGGGCAGAGCTCCCTGCATAAAATACATTTGTTTTTGCCCATATGTCTTCACTGGGAGTGTACATCGCCATTCTGATTTTTTGGCAATGTACACTTGCTATAATGGCGATTGCTATTTGGTGATCGCTGTTATGACATAGAACCATACTGCAGCACCCTGAACAATATCAGATATGTGCCCCCCATTAACTCCAACAGGTATATAGTGTAACCCTAACCCAAAGCCACGTGAACGCAAAAATTCATATAGAATAACATTAGAACTTTCACAGGCCATAGCTTGCTCAATATTTGAAGTTAACTATAACACTATATATGGAATGAAAGATCTCACTGAGTACTACATTAACACATACCAAGGAAAGTCATTGCAGGTTATTCACAGCACCCCAATATTTTCACCAAACATAAACATGGAGCCAAATGCAGAATTCAAAGTTGATCTCCAACACACTTCACACACATGTGTGACTCCCCTTTGTCTGTAAGCTTACCAAGTTTCAGACAACTCCCTTGCAAATTGATGGAGTTATGCCCTACAAACCTGAAACCAGATTTTTGCCCATAATTCCTAAATCACTGGGAGTTAAGTGTAAACCTAAATTAATGTTATTCTTTGGGCTGAGCCTCATGGATTGGAGGGGTCAAAGCCTCCCTCCTACCCTTTCCTAAATGTACACTTTTCGTTTAACTAAACAGTAACCCTAATCCTAATTCCTAAACTACCAGGAGTTTAATGTCAGTCAACATATATGTTACTCTGTATGTCAAGCTGCAAAAATTGGATGGGGGCAAGTCTCTTTCCTAAGTTTTACTTAAGTATACACATTTTCCTTAACCTTCCATCATTTTTTTAAGACATTTTAATTGTATCCTTATTTCCCTGTGGGAGTGCAGGGCCCTGTGCTCCCAGCACTCCATACTCCCCTGTGTATTTGTGTGTGGGAGTGCAGGGCCCCCTGGGCTCTGCACTGCTATCCGTCCATCAGTTCCTAGTAGTATATGTATTTCTTTTTGGTAGTGCAGGGTCCAGTGCCATCCATGTATTACTCCATAATAGTATCTGTATTTGTGTGTGGGAATGCAGGGCCCTCTGGGTCCTGTGCTCCCATTTGTGTACAAGTTCTTAACAGTATCCCTTATTTCTGTGTGGGAGTGCAGGGCACTCCGGGCCCTGTTCTCACATGCTTGAAGCAACAAAGAAACACTTGTGTACACCTCACATTGCAATATTATCCTATTGGAAAATAATCAAAATGTAAAGCCACAGAACTCCAGAGCAAAGTAATATATTTTCACTAAACCAGCAAAAGACATATCTTTGAGGAAAGCCCTCAGTACTCTGAAAATTTCAGAACAAAATAGGTAACAGTTTCTTAAAAACATAGTGACAAAGAAACTGCTCTGTAAACCTCCCAGTACGGTGTTATCCTATGGGAAATCAAATAAAATTAAAATCCACAGAACTTCAAGCCAAAGTAATATACTTTCACTATACCAGCAAAAGGCACATCTCTGGAGAAAGCTCTTTCTACCTTGAAATTTTCAGTCCAAAATTCCAAACTGTTTCTTTGCTATGAGATGACAAAGAAATAACTATATAAATTTTTTTTTCGCAAATTGTGATCAAGAATCCTGTTTTGCAATCAAGAATCCTGTTTCATGAAACAAGAATCCAGTTTTATAAAACAATCCTGTTTTACAATCGAGAAATCTTATTTTGCATAACACATCTAACTTTTCCCATAGGAAATAATGGAAAACTTAGAAATTTGATAACTTTTAAATGGATTCATATTTTTTCACCAAACCTTCAAAAGGCACATCTGTGACCCAAGACTTGTATAACCTGGAATTTGAGATCAAAACCCAAAGCCTTTTTTGTGCAGCAGCGTGACAAAGAATTTGACAAAAATTGCAATTTACACATTTCTTGAGACACCATATATCCACACCTGCACATCCAACAAGAACAAAGCTTTCCAGATCAATAGAACATTGGCCCTTGACAGAGCATGCCAAATGTCATCCAAATCATATGAATGATTGCAAAGTTAGTGAAGCCCAAACTTTCAGTTTAACATAGAAATGAAGAAAGAATATGACAAAAAAACTGAGTTATTTAAGTCTTTGATCACTGGGTAGGTGCATTCATCCAAAAGACTGTTTTCAGGCATGACCCAAGCCAAAAATTTGGCACAATAGAGATACAGACAGATTATAATGAATTAGATAACTACAATATAATTACAATGAATTGGAGGAAGGATGACAGGCACACAGTGGGGACAGGACATGTTGAGCTGATACAGAATACATACCAATACAATTCACAAATCAGTAGGTACCCACAATTACACATTAGATAATAGATTAAGAAAGCAGATTTAAAGTGCTATGTTGTGGCATGACAATTGGAAGAGCAGGGTTGGTAGAAATGGAAGGTGAGGAAAATAGCAAGTCAAGAGAGATTACCCTGGAGAGTACAGGCATTTGGCTTCAGTCAACATCCAGGATTTGAGAATGAGTTTGATAGTGCGGTTGGTATCAGCTGAGCAGAGGGATGCAGCAAGTCTGCTCCAAAGTGAAGGGGCAGCAACAGACAGTGCTTTGCCCCCCATTACATGGGGGGAACCAAGGACACATGGAGATATCTTGGAGCAGCTCTGGCTTTCAGGGAAGGTGTGTATGCAGACACATTTCTTCCTCTGAGGTTGTTGTCAATGATGCAGCTGAAAACATAGTCATATCGACCTGAGAGTGAGATCCACCCTAGCACCAGGTAAAGGTTGCAGTGATGTATTGTAGCTAAGTGGGCCTCATAGATCAGGAAATGCTTAAGCCAATAAGCGGCCCTGAGTTTCTGGATTACCCGGCACACTATGGTGTTAACGTGCTCCATGTAAGAGAGGGAGTGGTCAAGGGTTATGCCTAAGTATTTAAAGTAGGAAAAATTATGTAGTGCAGAGCAATCAGTAGTAAGTATAGAGAGGGAGGAACGGGACTTGGAGATGCTGGCCAGATAGGGTTTGGATCTGAGGAGCATTGATTTTGTTTTTGTTTTTTCATTTAACAGGAACCTATGTGACAGGAACCAATTATAGGCAGAACCATAGTTTTGGGTCAGGATTGAAAATATATTTGTTAGGGACTTGTCACTTTGGAAGAGGATGAGATTGTCAGCATACAGTAGTGCTTTGAAGGAGAGGCTGTCAGAGGGAAGAAATTAATGAAGATGTAGAACAGTAGGGGGTCCAAGATGGAGCCTTGTGGAACTCCTGTTGTGATGAGTAGGTCAGGGGAGGTGCTGATATTCACTGAATGGGATCGCCCTGAAAGATAACTCTAGAACCACAGGGAGGTCTCTGTAGGAGCAGCCAAGTTGATGGAGAGTGGCACATTGTGGGACTCTATATCTCTACACCTGCACATCCAACTGGAACAAAACTTGCCATTTCAAGATTTCATGGATTATTAATGAGACTTGCAAAATGTTTTGTAAATTGCCTAAATGATTGTTAAGTTATTAAAGCACAACATATTCAGTTTAACATAAAAGTGAAGAAACATTTTGACAAAAATAGGTGATTTACACATTTTGAGATTCTATATTTCTATGTCTTGACATCCAACTGAAAAGACATTTTCTATATCATGAGATCCTTGCTTCATAATGGGACATGTCAACTTTTATGAATATCACCTGAACAGTTGTAAAGTTATAAAAGCACAAAATATTAAGTTTAACATAGAATTGAAAGAATTTGACAAGAAATGGTGATATACACATTTTGGGACCCCATATCTTCAGACTCTTAAATTCAAGTGGAAAGAAACATGCCACATCAAGAGAACTTTGGTCTATGAGGGAGCTTGCCAAATTTCATGCAAATTGTAAGATAGGCTACGAAGTTATTAAAGTGCAAAATTCAACAGAATCCTATAGAAGTGAAGAAAGAATTTGACAAAAAAATGGTGATATACACGTTTTGGGACTCCATATCTTCAGATGCACACATTCCACTAGAATTAAACTTTTTAAGTCAAGATACCTTTGGTCTATGAGGGGAGCATACCAAACGTCATGCAAATTACAAGATGGGCTGTGTAGTTATTAAAGCACAAAATGTGAAAGAATCCTATAGAAGTGAATAAAGAATTAAAACAATTGCGATGTGCACATTTTGGAATTCCATATCTCCAGATCTGCATATTAAACTGGAATGAAACTTGCCACACCAAGAGACTGTTGGTCTCTAAGGGGGCATGCCAAAGTTCATTCAAATTGCCAGAAGGGCTATGAAGTTATTTAAGTGCAGAATGCAAAAGAATCCTATTTTCACAAAAGAGAAACACACTTTTGCATGGCACATCTAACTTTTCCCGAGGGGAAATTAATTATATAGGGGTATATTACCAACACATGGAGCCAACAAATATAAAAATGATGATATACTGTAAGTAAAGTTAATAGCTGGTTAAGACATTTTTGAAAGCTACAAAAGATTGGTTTCATGGATAATACTGTAACCTTTCAGAACAAAGCAGTATATAAACAGGATGGGTTACACCTAAATAAAATTGGAACAAGAATATTAGGCAAAAAAATAAATGAGGTTATCAAACTACATTTAAACTGGACAGCAGGGGAACGGTTCCCTGTCACATAGCTAACAAACACCATAAAGAATTAGGTTTAAATAAAACACAATGGAACACCGTATTGCTAAATGCTAGGAGCCTGACAAATAAACTAGATGAATTTAAATATCTCCTAGACCATAGGAATATAGAATTAGCAATAATTACTGAAACCTGGTGGGAGGATAATGATATGCATGGGAAAAATATTGCAGGATATAACTTATAGTCCAAATCCAGGTCACATAGAAGGGGCAGAGGTATAGCCATTTACGTAAAGGACACAATAGAAAGCAAATAAATCCTACTAGAACAAATCAACATAGAGACGCTATGACTCAAGCTACTACCATCAAAATCTGTCAAAATGAATGTAGGAATAATCTATAGACCTCCCTCAATTACATTATAAGCTGACAACATACTGGAACACATAGCTAATTTAAACCCAGGAGAAAATAACATTATACTGGAAGATTTTAATTTATCAGGGATTAACTGAGTGAATCTGGAAGGAAGTACTAGAGTAGAATTAAATTATATTGAAGATATGGACCATGCTGAGCTAGAACAGAAGGTGCTGCAAGGGACAAGAGGATCCAATACTCTGGATCTCATCCTAACAAATATGGGAGATAGGGTGGGAAATGTGGAGGCAATGAGTCCACTGGGAAATAATGATCATTGTTCAGTGTTCTTCCGCATTTAAAGAAGTCCCTAATATTAGTAATATTAAGGGAGATACAAGTGTGTTAAGCTTTAGAAAAGCTGACTTTAGGTTGTTAAAGACAAATGTGGAAAACTGGGGCTGGGAGACTGAACTAAGTGGCGCAACTGTAGAAGAAACTTGGGGGATATTATTAAATAATGTATTAACTGAAGTGACCAACTATGTACCAACTAGAATGAAATATGATGGGAAAAGAATAGTTCCAGGGTGGTTCAATATAAATACTAAGAAAATGGTAAAAATAAAATAGGCTGTTCAAGATAGTTTGAAAATCCAAGGACACCCAGGGTATGGTAGTATACAGAGAGATGACCAGGGCTGTAAAGAAAAATATTAAAAAAGCAAAAGCAGACTATGAACTAACATTAGCAAAAGAGGTGAAAGACAACAAGAAATTGTTTTTTTGCAGATATAAATAAAAGTAAACAAGGCCAAAGTAGTATCGGACCTTACGTAAATACAGAGGGTAAATCCACCACCAATAAGGAAACAGCTGACATATAGAACAGCTATTTCTGTTCAATATTTAATTCTTCTAATTTAGGCAAACCTAAAGTCATAGCCTGTAATACTAAATCAAAGCCTGGAAAAATAAGAATTGATCACAAAGGTATTAGAGACTGGCTCCAAAAAATGAATACAAATAAATCTCCAGGTCCAGATAAAGTACACCCCCAAATTTTGAGGGAGCTAGCTGACCAGCTGGCACCCCCACTTACTTACATCTTTTAGCTGTCTGTAGATAAGGGGGAAGTGGCACAGGACTAGAGGGAGGCCCTGGTGGTGCTTATATTAAAGCAGGGACCAAGGACCAAACCAAAGAATTTCAGACCAATCAGTCTGACTTCTCTACTGTTTAAGATTCTGGAAGGCATACTTAAAGATTTCATTATAGTACATCTTGAGACGAGTAAACTTTTAGATCCCACACAGCACGGGTTCACCAAAACAAAATCTTGCCAGACTGATATGTTGGTGTTTTACGAAAAAGCAAGCAAGGCCTTAGACTGGGAGGATGCTTTGAACATAGCCTATTTGGACTTCTCTAAGGCCTTTGATAAATTACTGCATGATGAATTTATACGAGTTCTAGAACAATGTAATTTGGACTTAAACATCATAAATTGGGTAAAAACTTGGCTGAGCAACAGAAGGCAATGGGTGACTGTGAATGGAGTCCTCTTAGAATGGGCGAGGGTGACAAGCGGGGTACCACAGGGCTCTGTGTTGGGACCATGTCTCTTTAATGTCTACGTGACCTCGCTAAACTTCTCTCATCCTAATATCTGGTTCACAAAATTCACTGATGACTGTAGAATATGGGCAATAGTAAATACAGTTAAAGACAGAAAGGCTCTGCAAACAGCCCTAAGTGAAATCTATGCATGGACAGTTAAATATAAATTAAAATTACATGTTGATAAGTGTTCCATTATGCATTTGGGCAGGGAACGCTTAAATATAGTATACACTATGGGCAACAAGGACCTACCAGTTACTACTGAGGAAAGAGTTCTTGGGATAACAGTTACATCGAACCTTCAATTTAGCACGCACTGTGACAAAGTAGCAAGAAGGCAAATCAAAACCTAAACTGCATTCTGCGTAACATCAGCAGTAGAGATAAGGAAGTGATAATCCCTCTATATTGTTCATTAGTTAGGCCCCGCTTAGAATATGGGGACCAGGTGTGGTCACCTTATAAAAAGGGTGATATTATTAAATTAGACAAAATCCAAAAAAATCCCACAAGAACAGTCATTGGATGTAGAACACTCATTTATACTGATAGACTGGAAACTCTGGATTTATTCACCCTTCAGTACAGAAGGACAATGGAGATACGTGCATGGCATATAGAGTACTACAAGATGGTACCTTAGTGGCTAGTTTTGGCCTGGAGTTAAGAAAAGGAATATACAAAACCAGAGACCATCCTCTGCAACTAACCATGGGAAAATGGAAATCACTCAAACGAAAGTTCTGGTTTAGTCAAAGGGTGGTTCCCTTGTGGAACAAACTACCCACTGAGGTGGTTACTAGTAATACAATAAAACTCTTCAAACTATGACTAGATACCTATATCTTGAATAAACATAAAATGATGTAAATTGTGCAAGCACATCAAGGATGAGAGTCCAACTTAAGCTTGTGTAGTCTATGAAATAATGGCAAACTTTGATATTTAATAACATTTGAATGGACTAACATTTTTTTCACCAAACCATCAAAAAGGTACATCTGTGTCCCAAGACCTATATAACCTGAACATTTCAGATCAAAACCTCAAGCCATTTTTATGCAGCAGCATGACAAAGAATTTGAGAAAAAGTCATTTTCACATTTTTTGACACTGCATATCTCTGCACCTACACAGCTGACTTGACAAAACTTTCCACATCAAGAGATCTTTGGTCCCCAAAAGTGCATGCAACATTTCATGCAAATCAGTCTAATAGTTGCAAAGTTATTAAAGTTCAGAATTTGGGGTTTAACATAAAAATGACCACTGAACTGTAATATACAGGCTTGACCATGTCCGTATAATATATACAGTGTATGTATATTAAAAAAAAAAATTGGGGCCAGGAAAGGCACAGTGAGTTGACGCCCACTTCCTGGTGTTACCTGTGAGCATACTTTCTCAGGGTCACAATGTACGCAAGTGATGGTTGTGGGAATAACACCTAGGTTGGTTGGGTCTCCAGGTTCACAACTTGGTGCTCTAACCTCTAGGCAATACAGCCCTGCACCTGCATTATTAAGCATGCTTCAAAAGCTGGTTAACACTTGCTGAATTCAGCATAACTTCAAGCACAAAATAGATAAGGAAAGCAAAGGAAGTATGGAACTCCTCATACCAAAAATGTCCTGCCCTCATCCACTCATTTGTTTTCAGTGGCGTTATGCATGACATGGACTGCATGAACACAATTTACAGTTTCACTTAGCATTATGCACCCTTCCGACCACTCAACTCCACCCTGTGCTGGATGATATCCATCTCCAGGCCTCTAACAGTAGAACTGTAGCCTGTAGAAAGCATGAATCCTTAAAATCATATTAAAGAATTGTTCTCTTAATGCAAGACATAATATCCAGGAACCTACTGTGCACCAGTAGTCCCCAACTGAATACTGGCTAGCTCTTTAAATGTTTTTTTTTTTTTAATGAGACACATATCTTTTAAAAAGACTTCCTGCTATTAATGTGGAGCCACAGGTATGCTGAATTTAAGAAAAAAAATGTGCCCAACTGGTTGACTGCAGAGGCATGTCTGAGTGCAGAACTGGCTAACAGCTTCCACATTGCTTCTGTGCTTGCCATAGCCTTCCCAAGGATCATCATATGACAACTTTTATTGGTGAAGATGTTGGGGGGTTGGGTAAAACTAAATGTGACCTGATATAGTTGGCAGACCACTGAAAATATTTCACATCCTCAGAATCTGAGACACTTCAGTGCATTCGTTTGAGCTCAGCTACCACTAACAATATCCAAATGTACTCTTTCTGTCAGCTGTCACTTCAGCTATAGGAGTCTGAATGCCATTTGCAACACATTCGTTCACCAGTAGTCATTTAAGACTGTCAGTCTGGATCATGTCCAAATGGGATCAGATTTCTCTTATTGATATGCCTACTGCTGGCAGAAACATCCTGTTCTGATATTTTCAGAGGGAGCACAGCCATGTCAGTAGGGCAGCTATAATAGCTTTGATTCTAAGATATTACAGTTTTCTCTACACTCGGGTAACCACTATGATATTTAATAGAATGATCCATTTGGAATTGTGTCATTCTTTTCACAAGTGGCACCTCTGCTGCTGAACATGAAAGTTCTGTAGCCTTTTTAGAGTCCATGGAGGATGTTTAGCCATGTCATATATATCCATGTCAAAAGTAGGCAATAAGACTCTCTGGAGTGTGCATTATGCTTAGATAAATAAATGTACAAAAATGTGTAGTAAGACACGACTCTGCAGACTACCTTCAGTGCCCTGGAAATGCATTTAGCTCAGCACAGTGCACAGATGGGAGTGTCTTATTACACTTATAAATTGCAGTTTGAGTAAATGCTATATAGAATTATTTCAATTTCAAACAATATAAATTTCTACTAATGTTTTGAAAATTAATATGGCAAAATAGTTCTTCCAAAGGTGTTTCCAACTGCTAGGGTGCACTTTACTGAGAAATAGTGAACCTGTGCTTTTTTTTGTTACTGTATTTGTAATTTACACATTTTAATCTTAACAGTTCATTTTGTTTTTAATGTCTCTCAATATGGTAAGCTTTTTGTGGTGTTCACCTATGGTAACAGAAGAGCTTTTTTCTAGGGGCCCAAAGCATGTAGTAAGAAACACATTAGATAGTTTAACATGCCTCTAGTTTGACTGTGTATTTTTTCCTAGCTGCAATGAAGAGGAAACAAACAAAATGTACTGGGGTGTATTCATTTGTTTAGGTTAGGATGAATATGAGACTGAGTTTGTAGATGAAAGGTGGCAGCATGTTAGTGAGGGGGTGGGCAGAGCAAGTGAGCATGAGGAGGGGAGCGAGTGAGCTGGTGATGTGAGCAGTTGACCAGGAAGACAATGAACAATGTGTTTAAAAAATGGTTGGCAATTGCTGAATAGGTAAGGTGAAGGAAGGAAGGTATTGGATTCCTTAGCCTCCTCCACTTGTCTGACAGCTGGCATTAGCAAGTTCCCCTTCCAAACTTTGCAGGTCTTAGCCTCAGTTCCATATGGGCTAAGAATTCACAGTGCCCTATGGCATTTTTAAAAAAATATTAACTTGCTGCAAGTTTTTGATTGTGCAGTATATCAAATCAATGCTATATTTGAAACCATGCAGAAAAATAAAACATAGGCTTCAATGATCCACAACTTTTGAATAAAGAGCATTAATATAATAATTAAATAATTAGAACAGTCAGTAAATTAATAGAGAAAGGGCAAGTATAACAATAACAAGAAAACAAATCAAATTACAGATGCCTATCCAGAGGATATCAGTCCACAGAGATGATTATCCAGTAAAAAAATATTTCACTGCAGTGATATGGAGTATTTTCACTCCGTCTGATTATACCTTTGGATTTGACTAAATCACTGGCATTTTAAAGCAGTAGCAGAGTAACTTATGTAGTTAAACTTTTATTTTAAATTCTAATATTTACTTGAATATAATCCTCCAAGAAGAACCACCTTGGGACAGACATTCAATTAGAGAAAGTCCTATTGCTTTTATTATGTTAGAACTCCTGCTATGTCATCAAAAGAAAAAGAGGGGGAGAAATTATTTAACCAGGAAAGGCCCACTAAACTGAAACTTGTTTTCAGGTGTGACCCGGGAGCACAATGAAGTTAAATGACTTGCTCAGGGTCACACAGTATGCAAGTGGGGGCTGTAGATTTCAAACCCAAGTCTCCAGGTTTGCAGCTCAGAGCCCTAAACCTCTGCACTATACTGCCTCCTGAAAAAGAGAAACAGAAAAAACATGATTGATCAGAAAGAGAACATAAAGTGAATTTATTCTATCAATAACAAATAGGCACTAATTCCTATTCATTTTTATTTAGAAGAAAAACATATTTTTTTAATGAGAACATATTACAGTTCAAGAACTAAAGTTCAGTTAGTTCATTTAGGTTAAAGTCCATATCTACAGGCACAGACGTTCAGCATTAAAAAACGGACTTCCAGTGCACGCGTGCATGTGGGGGATTTCCTTGAATCAAGGTCATAGATTAGCCTTCCATTACAGACTAAAGATCATCATTTTAAAGACTATCCCTATTTGTTGAAGTGTCACTAGGCAATTGCCCACTGCAGAGAACAGTAGCTAGTCGATCTGTTTAAAAGAAGATGTAAACTCTGCTACCAGTGTTTACCCTGCACTTTGCAGGCTCCAGTATTGAAAAAAAAAAACTCCTCCCAACTCTAAAACCTCAGATTGAAAGTGCATAACTCTGCAATAATACACTACAGAGTGTGTGTTGTGTTGGAATAACATCATGTCTCAAATGGTCGAGCACAAGGCTGCTGGCTGAGTGAGTCCAGCATGCAAGAAGTGATGTTATCCCACCAAGACACACACCCCTGGAGTGAATTATTGCAATTATACAATGGTACAAGACTAAGAAAATGAAAAATAGATGAAAAAGTACATTGAAACATATATTTTTTGTTGTTTTTCTCACTGGATAGGTATATTTTTTTTCCAAAACTAATGCTGATTAACTATTTTGGTTAGTACATGCAGCTGCTGTTACTGTGTCCCTGCACTCTCCCACAGTAACTTCTCTATCTCCTTTTGCACCCTCAACCCTTATTATGCCACCCCATGGAAGTGAGACATCATCACTCCCCACACTCTCACTGTCACCACCATAGAATTAAATGATGCCATTCCTGCTGTGCAGCCTGGAATTTGGACATACAGACTGCCCTTTCTTCCCCTCACCCACATCTGACTATAATGGCTGAAACAATGAAAGCAGATAATGGCGATTAGTTAAGCAACTGAAGCAAGGTATTAATCATGCTTTCAGTTACTATCTCAGGAAGAGTGTGAGGAAACTAGGAGGGACTGCCATGAAGTTAATCATAATGATGGCTTTTCATTTGCCAGCAGGGAATATGTGGAGAGTGGGACACAATGGAAGTGCTTGGTTGTCAAACCAATGTGGTGGCTTTCAGTGTGACTTTTTCCCAAAATTAAAACAAAAGAATGCTGATAGCGTGTTCACCAAGTGTAGACTGCCAGTAGAACAGGTGATTGCTGTGAAGACGATTGCAAACACTGCTTTCATGTGGACCTTTTTTTTTAAATAAGAAAAGCAAAGATTCAGGCTTTGGCGGAATGTGCGAGGGTTCTAGGTTTTATTTTTGATTGTTTCTGTGCTGTGAGAGAGAGGGACTTACATTTTTACAGTTTTGTTTACTACTGCCAAAATTGAGAGCCTCTATGTCAACTATAGGCAAGTTGGACATGGCATGTGCAGTGATTTTTCTTTTTTGTCATGTGATTCAGTCATGTGTGTGCCGGGACTAGATCTGTGATGTTGTGCTCTGATAACAACACTGGTCCAGCCTTGGACTGAACAATAGGAACCAAAGATTCTTTCTTGCTATTGAATAAATCTACATTTTCACAGTTTAGTTGCAAACAGAAATCTCTGAAAATAAAAAAATTACAATCCTTACAATGTATTACCCCTCTCTTGCAAGTGATTTTCAGTAACACCGCAGTAACGTATTCAGTAACATCAGTAACACCCCTCCTTCTACCACTCCTGACAAAGGTCTACTTAAGACTGCTTCATTGTGTGATTGTTAAATTTGTGTTCTACATGTATGTTTTCTGTAACTCTGCGCTTAAATTGTTCCATTGCTACCTGTAATGTTTTGCTTGTCTTCACATGGAACCTTTGTAAATGAGCTTCTAGCTCAAAGGTATTATTCCAATAAATAAATATCAAATTCAAATGCCAATGTGCAGAAGGTTGAATTTGATCTTTCAGCTTGTTTTTCAAGACTGGTTACCAAGCAGAGAGTGTCATTATTCTCTACTGACTAAGTTGTTTTTACATTTTTGATCTCTGACTTTGACCTTGCATTTGTTAAGTGCTATCCTGTATGCCTCAGCAACAAAAGGGAGGTTTTCTTGAGACAGTGAAAGAACATTTATGATTACATCTTTTAACAAGTCACAGGGACATTCAAAGTTAGTGTCAGTGGCTCAAAAGGTTGCACACTTGCTTCTAAGGCCAGAAGATCAAAAGGCTGTGGGTTCTAGCCCCACACCAGGCACTTGGGATAAGTCCCAATACTGATACTGTAGTGCATCATGAGGGGGAGTGTTGCAGTCCAGAAGTGCTGTGTTTCAGACGAGACATTAAACCGAGGTCCTGTTTGCCTATTCTGGTGGTTGCTATGGTGGAAGTTAAAGATACCATAGCACTTCTCAAAAAGAGTAGGGGAGTTGTTATTAATATAGTCAAAGTCAATTACATACACAAATCATAAAGAAAATACAAAGGCAACCACAGTTATACACAAATTATTGAAAATATTTACATACTCTAAAATTGTACTGCAGCATCTGGGGAGAATGAAAAAAAAACCTAAAACAGATTTAATGCTCATACTATTATATATAACTCAAATTCCTATTATAAAACAAACTTTATAAACCATAATACAAAAAGGGGAAAACAAAAAAAAGGAACCCCGCCAAACTATAACTCCTTCCAGAATTCTCCATTCAAACTTAGCTATACCTTACAGTAAATAAGGAAATTATTATCTTCATCACGGGAAACCAATGTGCTTAATAGACTGTAGGTCTTTCTGAATAATAAAAAAACTTTCAGGGGTAACTTGCTGCTGCAGTAATACTAGTTAACATCAGACTTGCCAAATCCAGTGCAAAAGACTGGCCATTAATACTCGAATACTATTTTCACTATATAGTTTCCATGTAGATGGAATATTCCCTCTATACAACATGTCTGGTGCTATATGTAAAAAAAAAATATTTTGCTATTTATCAGCTGATACAGCCCAAAATTCTACTTTAAAAGGACAAGAAAAGTATAAATGATCCATTGTCTCTACTTCATCCATTCACGTTTCATGGGGATAATACCTTCCTGACATGTCCTTGTGTTTCTGATTTCCTTTAACATTGATTTTCCCATGAACCCCAAACAACACAACATCATACGTTTTATTTGGAATTCTTGGGTCTATCAATAAAGATCTTATAATCTCTTGTCCATTACTTGGTACATGGTCAAAAGTGGATACCAGAAAATGTCTTGATGCAAAAAATTTATATAGACTCTTCCTAGGGATATTAAGAACCTCCTGAACTGTAACCTGCCATTTTTTTACATGATCAAAACAATATGTCCATCCTGGATTCAGTTTCTGAACCCACTTATTTTTGTGTCTAAACACATTAGTCTAAAAATTCTGTACTATCTCCATTAAAGAAGGAACAGCCCAATCTACCCACTTTGCCTTATCATTATGCAAAATATGTACTAAATTAGCATAAAGGAAAATACTCCAAATGAAAACCACCAGATGTAACATCCCCACTCCCCCTTCTTTTCTTTCCAAATAGATAATGGATCATTTTATCGGATTTAACAGGCTGCCCCACAGGCAAGAAAATAAAAACAATAACATAATGCTGTTTCTAACTGTTTGGATATTGGGGTAAACGTAACTTTGATACAAAAAAATAGGACCCAAGAAGGTTTTAATAAGAGAAACTAATTTTTGCTTACTCATATGTCACCTATGCCATCTGCCATATGCCACCTCTTAACTGCTGTCATTTATTTACTTGGAATTCCCAATTATATGCCACCATATCTCCATGTCCATAGAAATGCCCAATATTTTACATGTGTTAGTGTCAACCTTAATGTCTGCTATTGTGTAAGTAGGGGCCGTAGACTCTTGCAGTGAAATACATCTACTTTTATGAGAATTCACCTCAGCTCCCAATTTATTGTAAAGGGTCTGTACTAATTTACATGCAAGCTCCCCAGATTCTTTATTATCAACCAATAAAACTAAATCATCTGCATATGTTATTATTGCTTTTAAAAAATGATTGCGACTCACAATGAATTCCCCACAAGCTTTGGAGAAGAATAAATTATCCTAAGTAAGGGATCGAGTGTCAAAATATTTAATAGTGGACTAAGTGGGCAGCCCTGCCTGACTCCAATCTTGATGTCACATTTCTGGCCAAGCCATCTATTATCATATGGTCTGATATAAGCCTGAGCATAACATAGCTTAATCCACGCTATAAAACAATTAGGAAAACCAAAAGCTTCCAAACACTGCCATGAAAATCCATGAGACACTTTGTCAAATGCTTTTGACTGGTCCAAACAGATAAGATAACCCTTTGCCAACCCCTGTGCCCCTTTATCCATAAGTTCCCTAACTAAAAAAAGGGCATTTGTTATCATTTTGCCAGGAGCAGAACACAACTGGGCTTGGTGAACAATTGAATCTAATACAGTAGATAATCTACTACTTAATAATTTCATCAAAATCTTAAAATCTGAGTTTAAAAGGGTTATTTGTCTCTAATTACCCAAATCCATCCTAACATTTCTTAAACAGGAATGTTAACTGTCCCTCATACATCTGACCACGTAACTTAAACTCTGTCAGAAAAGCCTGAAAGACTTCTAAAAGTTCCTGTGGCATCAAATTCCCTAATACCTTATATACTTCACCAGGTAACCCATCTGAGCCAGGAGCCACCCCTTTCTTTAACTGAGAAATTATAGTTGCCAATTCAGAAGCAGTCATAGGTTGCAATAGCTGCTGTGCTTGATCCCTGCTGAGTTGGGGAAATTTTGCTGCTTGTAAAAGTTGGGAAAATTGAACGTTTGAACTAATCAGATTTTCCTGTTCCCCTATCTGACATTCCATTTCCCTTAAGATGCTAACATTGTCTGACATCAGGTTACTAGCCCCATACTATATTTCCACTACATTTTTTATGTAACCTGGTAAAACAATCCTCAAATGGATTTGTTTGATTTTTAGTACAGTACCTTGAGTACCAAATCTGTGCTCTGCTGCCAGTTTCTGTTGCCTATTATACTGGTAAAGAAACATTTCTCTTTTGACTGCCTCAGTTTGGGATGTATACTTTTTCTCTTGTGTAGATTGTGAAAAAATTAACATATAAAATTGTTTATGTAGCTGTAAATAATGATCATATTTTAAGTGTTCTTTTTTATAAAGCAACTGCTTTAAAGAAAGCTGTGATACAAAGTTTAGAATCCTCCCACCACATGATTGGTGAATCATACAAAAAGTAAACTGACTGCCTATTTTCCATAATTTATGCAAAATGCTGTAACATTTTTGGGTCCTGTAACAGATTGATATTTAGTCTCCAAACTTCATGACTGAAAGCCCTAGGAGGATACGTGAAGACACATATACTATTAAGGCATGATCGGACATCTCTACTGGGGTGGTCTCAGTATGCAAGATAGGAAGCAATTGGGATGTAAACCAAGTCAATACGGGTGGACAATTTTCTTTAAAAAAAAGTGCAGGCAGGTTTATGTGTGAAAGTAGCCTGAGCATGTTTTAAACCTGATTGTTTTATCAAGGACTACAATATATTAGTATTGCAGTATAATTTAGTGATGTTAGTTCGCTTATTTGTTTTCAGTAAACTAGTGCTAAAATCCCCCCAAACAAAACCTGTTTACTTGTGTACAAATATGACTATCATTTTTAACAAATCCACCATGAGCGCTTTGGTTTGTGGGGTGTACAGATTAATGAGCCTATATACCAGACTTTCAAACCCAACATCTAATATCAGAGCCCTACTAGGAAACACATCAATTAGCTTTTGAACTGTAATCCCAGGGTTAGTAAAATACACCCCAAGGCCACTGCATAAATCTTCCCAATGGACCAATGCGAATCACCTCTCAACCATTCATTTTGGGCTATAGAAATATCCTGTAAGGAGTGAAGCCTAGTATCTTGCAGAAAAAAGCATCATAGGTTAGTTGTTGTAATAGTGAAAAGGTAGTAACCCTCTTTACATCTGACTTTATGCTGTTTGCATTAAGGCTAGCAAGCCTTAAGGTTGATATAGGATTATGTTTAAGAAGTTACAAGTTTCTTGGAACTGGCTCGAGTAACCCTCAACATTCTAGAAGATTTATCAGTTGCCAGAGGTTGTACATGAGCAGCAACAGAAAGATCCCTTTGTGAGGATTGTATGGAGACATCAGAGTCAGCATCTTCCATTGCTTTGCTCCAGCTTTGTAGCACCTCATATCTCTTCTCCACTGGAACTGGCTCAGATGACTGAGTTACTGATTTTGTAAATCCATTGGATCTGGAACTTTTACTAACTGTTTGAAATGAAATACTGTGAACCGGGTGACCATGATTGGGTGATTACAAAATGGTCGACTCAAGCATGGTGCCTATGTAAATGGCTACCTGATGGGGAAGCAAGTGGATACTGGGTTGGGTGACATACACGACAGGATGTATGCATGTATACACGCATGTGTGGGGGAGGAAAAGGAGGGAAGGTATGTGGGATAAGGTGTGGCAGGCAGCTGCCAAGCTGGACTGCTGGCGTGGTGGGATGGGTGCTCGCTTGGGAGGTGCAGGGTACAGGGTTTGGGTCTGGTCCGGGGCAGATTTTTTTTTGCCTCCTGGTGGCTTGCTACTTTTTTACGAGTTTTCACCCCTCGACATGCACCCTCCTTGAGTTGAGAATCTAAAAGTAAGAGGGTTCAAGGGGCGGTTTCCTGGGGTGGGGCAGCCTCCACATTAAACAGCATGCCTGTGGGTTTTGGGTGCCTTTCTTTCCTTGCTGGGTGTGTGCATTGCCAAAATTCATTTTTGGCGATGTACACTCACCGTAATGGTGATCACTATTCTGCAATCGCAATTATGACATAGACTGATTTGAAATAAATCAGAATCCAGTGTACCTGGCTGGGGAGCTGGGGGGGTGGAGGATGCATTTCTCCCACTGATTCACATTGTATTTCTTGAACCTGAATAGGCTGACTCTGAGCAAGTATTGGTACAGTGCTGAAAGATGTTGTAGCAGGCACAAATCTGGAGCAGTGAGGCCTTTCTTCTTTTATCTCCAATGTGGGAGAAAGGATGGATAACATTTGTGGAGGCCTAGTGGTTCTGTAAGGTTTTTATGCTTGATGCAAATAAAAATCTTTCTCCACTGAATATGTGGAGTTATGTGCTGCCCATGGACATGACTGAAAAGAATGTTCCTCATCTCCACATAAATTACATTTTGGGGGAACAGCACACATATTTGCCATGTGGCCTAGAGAGCCACATTAGAAGCACTTGATCTGGTTGCAGTCCGTGTTTAGGTAGGTCAATGACCTACACCTATAGCAGGATTTTGGTTGTCCTGGGTAAAAAAGAATTCCATGATCCCTGCCCAAAAGGAAACAATTGGGCAAATGCGGAATCCCTTGGTCAGTTTGCTTCAGCTGCACCCAAAATTTCTAGCCCCCAGTCCAGAACCCATTATCATCCATAATGGAGTCTGACGTCCCCTGCAAGTTACATCTTTTTTCCAGCCAAAGAACAATGTCATTGACACTCACCCCTTCATTTCTAAACAAGATATTAACAGTTTTGATAGTTGGCTAAATGGTAGGAATGGCTGTGAAAGCATTCCTCAAGGGGATATCTTTAACAGTAAAATGCAAACTCCAAAACTTGTCCCATAAAGATGCTGTGCAGAAACTAATATCAAAGTTATAGTCCTCAGGTGCATGTATAAATCTGTGGACACAAAATTTCAGTCAGGGACCTGATCTAGCCCCCCTTTATATTTCAGTCTCACAACAAAACGTCTTTTGGCAGCCTCTGCTGGCTGTCAGAATAAGCTGGCATAACTAGCTAGCTTGGCTTGATTCTGATTAGTGTTACTTTCAGAAATCAATGACCCCCCCTATTTTCTGAGATATCATCATGAAAATCTGAATGTTCTTTAAATGTAGTACCATTCTATGAAAATGATGCAACAATATCCTGATTCTCTGATTCAAGAGACCATGGCAATGTTGATTCCTGTGCAGAAAAAGAAGTCCTCTATGATCATGGTATCTGTGCTGTTCCCTGAGGGTCTGACACAGCAGGAATAGACTGAGTCACTACTTCCCCTTGTGAAGCTGTAGCAGCTGGTGGTGCTTCACTGTGAGCCTCTACCATTTGGGGCCCATTCAAATCTTTTGGACTCAGAAGTCATTTTCATTCTGGTGTACCTGGGATGGAAATACCTGGGTCCAGCATCCATTTTTCTCCTGAAAAAAATC
This sequence comes from Neoceratodus forsteri, assembly GCA_016271365.2. Taxonomy (NCBI): domain Eukaryota; kingdom Metazoa; phylum Chordata; order Ceratodontiformes; family Ceratodontidae; genus Neoceratodus; species Neoceratodus forsteri. The sequence continues at coordinate 1,076,183,536 of CM028129.1, read as the reverse complement.
CAGCCTGCTTTCTTCAGATCAAATTCCGGTGACAATTCAGTAGAAGATGAAATCTCTGGGGATATAAATGCCTGGCTTGAAGTCAATGGTGTGGGTACCACATTTTCCATATCTGGACTCTCTGGTGACTCACCAGCTGCAATAAAAATTATTATTTTGCCTGTCATTGCAGTTGAGCTGACTGAAGACCTTTTCTGTTTGCGTTCCTCCTCTAATTTATTTATATTCAGTGCGTACTCCATTTCCACCTTTGAAATCATGCAAAGTAAGTGTTTTTTTTCCAAATCCTACTGTACTTTAAGTTCTTCTTCTGAAATCTCACCAATGTACTTTGACGCAGCTGCCCTCTGCTGGGAAAATGAGCTGTCCTTAACATGCTCCTCTGATATCAGAGGTCATGCCATCTCTCCCTCCTGAGTGCCTTCTGAAATGTCCATTCCTCCAATTTCTTCCTCCAGATCATAAGGTATGAAATCTATGATCCCCTGTGTCTCCTCCAAGGCACATCCTCCTCCTTCAGCTGTTTGATCCTCACTGGGATCCTCCATCTCTCAGCAGAGAGTCAGAACCCCCTGCTGGAGAGTAGGGAAGTTTATTTAGGAATGAAAAATCAAACAATACATGCATCACAAGTAAAACAAATTACAAATTTCAGGGGGAAAAAACAAGAAATTAAAGAAAACATGTTGAAGGCCTTAACTTCAGGCAATTATATAACAAACCAAAACTTTTACAGGAAAAAAATGGCAAATATTCAAAGAAGTACATGCTCTCTCCCCCTTTTTATTTGCAACTTATAACCTGGTATGTAATGCCATGAAGAAACAAGACCCCTTTCTTGCCCCTTTTTTCCTCATGTAACTGGTACATCTGAATCAGTTACCCATGACATATTTCTCCAAGTTGCCATTAAGGACCTTCTTTCTATACATTTTGCTTCCATATAGTAGATATTCTGTAATTCTGTAGTGATTTTATGTATTACTTCCAGCTGGTTCAGTTGTTTTTGTTGCAGAGTAAAGAGGCTTCTATTGTTCCACAAAAAACATTTTATAACCAAAAAAAAAAATATCATGGTTTTCTGCCATTTAGATCTGTTTCCTACATAATGGCTGTATATTAAACTTTCATATGTTACTGTGGAAAACCAGGGTTCCTTACAAAAGATGGATAGCTTTCTCCAAAACCCAGTCATGTAAGAACAAGTGAAAAAACAAGTGCTCGGTTGTTTCCAATTACTGAACACACCCCGGCCTACTACATATCCATTCGCCCAGCTGCTTATGTTTTTGATTAGCCTTAATAGTAATATTTGAGTGGCAGCTCAGCCAATGAAGATCCCACATCTTGGGAGGGATCCTGTTTTCTTGTTTCCTTTTAACATATGTAGTAAAGCTGGTGTATACTGTTGGGGGCATAGTGGAAAGGTACCCATCTCTTGAAAGTGTTGTTCTATGATCCAATTATATAACCATTTTCTCTGTTTGGTTAAAAGAACTTGACTAGAAATTTTTCAAAGTTTCAATTTTACAAAAGTTTCTCTAATATATCCAGGAACATTTGTAGTATGGCGTAAGGGCTCCAATCTGCCAGAATCCCACTGCTAGAACCAATGGTGACAAGAAACAAATAATAGTGAGGTCCAACTTTGTCCCATATGGAGAGCAATGGAAAAATACTGGCATAGAAAACTATACTATAGAAGAAGACTATGGGATTAACCATCCCCAAACCTCCCTTATTGACTGGTAGGTATGTGATATTGCATTTAATAGGATTTAACCTACTTCCCCAAATTGTTTTGGTAGGAAAATATAACTAATTCAAAGAAAAAGTGGTAATAAGTATATTTTATCCAAATACTGTAAACACATTTCTTCTTATTTAGTTGGTGCTTATTCCATTGCGCCACTGATATTTTACCCTGCTGTATTTTGGCTTCCCAATTCACAAACTCCATTTGCATCAGACCAAATGTTACACCCAAAATATTGACAGGCCCTGCTGTGATCCTTATATCCACAATGTTAGTGCATTGTGAGTCTCTTTGACCTGTTTCCCTGCACATCTGGACACATTCACTACTGCTCCCGAGAAGGATTCATACTGCTGACAGATTTTTATGGCTACAGTAGCAGAATGTTCAGTTTGTGTCAAAATACATACATCATCTGCATAGGCTATAGCTTTATGTGGAACATTAAAATCAGGAGTGCTCAACTGAGTGATAGCTGTAGACTCATTTAAGGCCCTTAACAGTGTGTCAATGCCAAATGCATATAAGAGGAGACTCATGGGGCATCCCTGTCTTACGCCTTTTTTGAACTGGTATCATCACCCCAGTCCACCCATTCATGATCGGAGTGACTTTCTTTGATTTATATAACCCCTGAATCCAGTTTATGAATTTTAGAGGTATTCAGTATTTTTTGAAGGAATAACCAGAGAAATGTATGATTGACTGAATTAAAAGCCCTTTGTTGGTCTAAAGATAACAAAAGGATGGATAAGTATCCTTTCTTACTTTGTTCATATATTTCCCCTTAAGAGAATGAGATGTTCAGTAATGGTTCTTCCTGGTATAGCACATGACTGAGCTGGTGAAATGACATGCTTGGCTACTTGCTAAAGTCTCATGTTCAAGATTTTTGTTAAGACTTTAAAATCCAAATTTAACAAACTAATGGGCCTCAGCTTTTGTATATCCTGTTTGTTTCCTTTTTTACATAAAAAAAAATAAGAAGGCCATTAGACATCCTGAGGGAAGGAGACTGGTTGTCCAAAATATGAGTAAACACCACAGCTAGTTCTGTAGCCAGTGTTTGTCCTATCTTTTTGTATATTTCTCCTGTAAGTCCATCATGCCCAGGTGCCTTATTTGAAGCTAAGTTATTAAAGGTTAGTAAGACTTTGTCTGTGGAAACATCCTTAATTAATAGTTGTACAATATCTGCAGGTATGTTTGGCAGAGAAAATGCCTCAAAAAATCAGACAGGTTCTGGAGATGCTGTAAAATCCAATGGAATGTTTCGTAATAATATTCAACATTTCTTTCAAACTTGTGCTCAGTTCCTCTCTACGATTTAATAGCCCATTCATTTGTTTGTGGTTAATCCTTTCCTGGCAGCTGGCAAGTGGACATATTTTCCCCTTTTTCCCCGGGTGCCAAATTTTTATTGTTGTAATCCTTTAACTTGTAACTCTTGGTATTTTTTCATTTGTGCTTTAAGGGATTGTATTTGTAAATTAAAATTCTGTCCTGTAGTGTAAGATAATGTCAAGAGATTTTGCAGTTGTTTTCTATTCCGTAAATAGTAAAGGTATGCAATGTACATATGTGTTTTACTATGTTTTTTTAATAATGTGGTAAGGTCTGAAATAGTATCCTCCCACCAAAGCACTGGGCTGTCATACATGACAAATACCGACTTCTTAGCTTCAGCAAAATACTATAGGTTTTGTACTATATCTGGGTGACTTAATAAATGAAGAGTTAAACTTCCAGGTGCCAGGCCTGGCCGTGGAGGTGAAGACATTTCCAAATTGTAAATATAGTATTTTATGATCTGAAAAAGCTGTAACCAGTAGATGAACTATATTTATTTGCAGTGTATTGGATATAAAGAAAAATGTATCCTGGTTGCTAGTGTACCTTTATGGAAAGTTGGGTCTGCTGTATCATTTGTTTGAAAGTAGGTGTCTTAACTGTGACCTGTGTATCATATTTTTTAATGCAGTTATATCACAAAAAACTTTAGCTGTGGTGGTGTTTTTCCCTCTATCCAAAAGGGACATCCCACAATTAAAGTCCCCAAATCACTTTTTATGCAGAGGATAAGTATGGCTGAATGGTCTGGAATAATTTTATTCTAACTGACTTTGTTTGTCTTGCATACATATTGCATAACCTATAAAGAGTTCTGAATTCTGATATCTAAAATTAAGGCCATTTGGGGTTAGAGGGGAGGTGACATTTCTGTACCTACATTGGACTCTGAGTCAGGCTGAGTTGCTACAAATGCAACCACAGTCTCCAGGTGCTCTGTCATTTCTGCACTCAGTTTTATCTCATCAACCTATTTTCTAAAACTTCTAGTGGAGGAAGGGGTTCACTAGTTCTGCCTACTGCTTGTATCTGGTCCTGTACAATGAGATCCAGTGTGGATCTAGATGTTTGGGGGGGTTGGTCTATCTAGTCTTTACTCTTTGGGCTACTGCCACCAACAGGTGCTGCTCTTCACTATCTGCCTGATTGGGCTGGTTATGAGCTGCCCATGGACAAGTATGATACACATGCCCTGTAGTCTCAAATAGGTTACACATTTGTTTGTCTCTGCAAAACCCACTTGTATGTCATAATTCATTACAAATCATACATTTGAATTTATCGGTAGCATGTCAAGTCAGTGAGTCAATTACAGCGAGTCAATAACAGTGATTCAAACTCAGCAATTACAATTACAGCAACTGCAGCATTATAGTGAGGATACAATTACAGCAAGAGCGGCATTTCAGCGAACCTCCAGAGTCAATGAGTGACTCAGAGGATGTCATTTTAGAAATAGGGGGGAGTTCGGGCGTGCAGCCCCCTGTGAGGGGTGCAGGGTGCGTATCCCCCTACAGTAACAAGTTTTGGAGTACATTTGATGACACGGCACAGGTTGTTCTTGCTACCACAGCTGGTGCCCCTGGATGTTTGTGCATTCCAGAGGACTGTGCAGAGGCTTCATCAATCAGAGGTTGTTGCCCCTGTTACTCCTAGCAGTACTGAGGAGCTGAATATCCTTGTCCCATACACACGTATTTGGGGGGGGGGTGATCATGAGAGGATCGTGAATTTATGCATTGAAAAGTCCCTTGCTGAAGTTGCTGGTCGCTGAAATTTGCTTCACTATAATAAAGTCACTAAAAATGCAGTCGCTAATATTCAGTCACTGAAATGACATGGAACCAATTTATCACAGAGGCTGCTAATGTGGCCTGTAATCCCACAGTAGTAACAGGCTTTTGGCTGTCCTGAATAGAACAGCACAACCCTATCCCTCCCCCCCCAACAAAAAAAAACAATTAAGCAAGTGTTGAAGTTCCATATCATTAGAGTTCGATAACGCCTTTATACACTAACCTCCTGTTCAGATCTGCTCCTGATCGAAAATTGCTTCAGGGTTTCCAACAACGGTGCACCTCTGCCTTAACCAGTATAAGAGGTCTGTGATGCTGACCCCTTCATTGCGAAAAAGCATTATGATAGTTCTATCCGTGGGCTTTCTGAGGGGGCTCATATCAAATGGAACCCATACAGATGTTAATTTCAATAAATGATACATGTCCCAAAATCTTTGAAGCCCGCTATTCAATTTGAAGCTAATATCGAAAGTAGCTTCTCCTGATACATGAATTAAAGTGTATATTTCTGTGGCAGAGAAATGCATTGTTCCTTTTAATAAATCTTCAGCAACATAACTTCTGTCAGGGAAGGTTTCAAGTCCATCCTTGTATAGTAGCCAGACTGCATTACGTCTTTTTGCAGGGTATGTGGGGGCCCTAAAAAGGAGGCATAAGGTCTGGGGCATGATACACCATCCGGTGGGGGGGGGCAGAGCTCCCTGAGGCCCTTCTTTTGTCCTTCTGGCTATGATGGCACAGCAGAGGCATTTTGCCACTGTCCCATATTAGTATTTTGTGTAGAAAAAGGCATCTGTGAACCTGTATTGTTTCATTCAGGGTTTGTAGGAATGCTGTCTGCAGGTAATTGTAAGACAGGATTTTGAGTAAGCTGTAATTCAGTGGGTAAAGATAAGGGGAAAATGCTGGAAGTTATGTCCCCTATATCTAGCATTTCCATTTCTGAGTCTACTACCCCAGAGCTGGGTGGTAGTGTAGTTGGTAATATACCACCAGGAGCTCTGTTACTGTTGACAGGCAGTTGTACAGGCATTCTCACAGGGGTAGGTCCTGATACCCATTGCCCTGTTTTGCCGGATTTCTCCCAACCTGCTTCCAATACAGCTTTCTCCACAGATCACGTCTGTGTCTCAGCACATTCATTTAGGCAATTGGGGTCCCATCTTAGGCCAGGGGTGCTTACTCCCTTACTTGCCATTCCTGGTGGGATCCCTTTATCACTGTGCGCAATGTTCCCTTTAAAGACAAACAATTTTTTTTCCGGTCATACCTGCCATGAAAGAACAGCTGCTGCACCTCCTTCAGCAGAATTTGCTCTGTATGGGATGGTCCTGGTAATTCTTCCTGTGATGATGCTGTTGTCTCGATGTGTACTGCACCAGTGGTCTGTGTCGGGGCATCTCCTGGCAACGCTTGCTGTTGTTAATGCTGTTGCAAGTCTACTGCAGCTTGCAATTCTCTCTGTTGTTTGTGAAAACATTCCTCCTCCAAGCAGAGCTGTTCCTCTAGGTTATCTGAATCCTTTCCTTCTGTCACTGCCTGGGTTAATGCAACTGGGCTCACTGCCTGTATTGCTGGCACAGGCACAGGTATTTTTTTTCGTTTCAGCTGTATATTCTGCCATTTCTTCTGTAGTCTCTTGTTCCTGACCACTCACCGATGCAGTTGCATTGAAAAACAATTTGGTCTCCTGAATGGAAGAGGCAGAGGAGGAGACCATCTCCCCTGCCTCCCGCACGTCCATCTTCTCCTGTGGCTCCTGGCAAGTGGCCATCCTGACTGCCAGAATTTCCCATACAGGAAAGTTGGGAAATTTCCCCAGTGTCCTTGCCAAATTAAATGCCACCAACAGTTTAATCTGGTTCCATTTCAGCTGGTTATCATCTATGCCCCCCTCGGTCACCCCTGAAAAGGGGACTTATCGTCTGAGTGGGCCTGCCCAGTCAACAAAATTCAATAAATAAAATAAAAATTATTTCAGGCAGACCGACAAAACCTCAGTTGTTGTACTTTAATTGGCTTTCCATCACATGCAAGGTTTCTGTGGATTGTAATACAATCATAGGTGCTTGTTGTAGCTAAAGTGGTTGCTGTTGCAATCTTTGCAGCAACTTCTGCCTTTAATTTTGTTAACATCATGACATCCTCCTTGATGATTTTCAACTAATTTTCCAAGAGATCATGTTATCCAACCAAAAGATGTAATTTACCACTGTAAGCAGGGCCTATTTCATTTAAAACTTTGATGATGCTGCCAAGATCCATTAAGGTCTACTGCCATGTTTGTCTGCTAAGTGGTCTCTGTTTTAGTTGGGTATGAAGACGATCATTGGTGAATGGGACCAGCAACTCCTGAGACACTGCTGCTATCCCAGAGCTCTGTTTTCAAAGTTCAGGGGCTACTCAAAACAAAACAGAGTCCTAGGGCCAAACAAATGGTAAATGTTGACTGACCAGTTGTTTTTGTCTTTTTCATTGGAGTGGATTATCCCTTATGCATTTTTAGAAGGGAAAAAACAACACTCCGAGCTTCATAAGCAGAAATGCCCCGGAGAAATGCAGACTTCTGCTACTAGGCAGTCATCTTGCCCACTCACAAGCCTAGGCAGTGTTACTAATAATGCAGTTGTGCTAATTCACAGGAGTGGCTGCAGCAGTACATGATTGTTACTCTCTGCAGTGGCTCTACTTTAGAATGACAACTTGCCACTCTAAAGTAAATGTCTTTCAATGGAAAACAAGTTTCAGAGTAAGGGGAAAAGTATCCAACAAGGAAGTGTCTTGGAAAAAAGTTACAGAGCCATGAACATTATCAGTTTATTTTGTAACATTTGAGACTGCCAATATAACATGTTTATGTTGGGTTAAAATTATCATCTGTTAGGAATATTACTGTTCAAAGGCTGGCAGAGTGAGTTGTTCAGTAGTGAGGCAGCCTGGCTCTGGTACTTTATATTCATGAACAGTACTGGAATAAAGGCATGGGTGTCAGGCTACCTCAGCCTATCAAAGCCCAGGATTTACTCTACCCATTTTCTAAATGGCTGCAAAATAGGGAATTTCTGGAGCACTATACTCTCAGATCACTTCCCTAAAGAAGCTGCTATGAATTACCAATAACCACCCCTAGATTTACAGGATCAGCTGCACCAGGATAAGTAGCCAAACATACTGTTGGCCCACCCTCTCCAGTATATGCAAAACACTGTTTTTGCTGGACCAAGTCCAAACCAGGATCTGACTGCTTCCTCTATGCAGACCTTTCAATATGAATAAACATTACAGTACACACCATGCCAGGAACTATGTTGAACTTTATTGTTGCCAATGATTAATTTAAAACAAAAACTCATGAGCATTCAAATCATGTCCTCAGTTGTTACTTACCTTTACATGTTCTTCCGTTTGGAGACATTGTGTAACCATACTCAGGACAGGCACATCGGTAGCTTCCTGGCACGTTCAGGCAACGGAATGTGCAAAGATTCCCCAGACTCTGTGTGCACTCATCAATATCTGCATAAATAAAACCACACAAGGATAGACACTTAAAAACACTTAAAGAAAGCAAAGGTACTAAAATATATCAGTATAGTAAGCAGTATCAAACTCTTAAAGATTTCAAAGCCCACAAAAAGATCTTTCAAACAAGGTATAAGTCTCTTCTGTAACTGGTAGCAATCCAGAGATATCAAAGATGAAGTCTGTCCCACATTGATACAACTTTGCCACTCTTTGTACAACCTTGTGATTCACTAATGATCAAGCTGTAAATAAAGGAGACCTGCGCTGAACCTGTAAACAATTTCCCCCAGGAGAAGCTGTTTTGTGAGTACTGGTTCCAGTTTGTGTTCCCTCTGTACAGGCCTTTAAGTGAACATGGGATGTTTCTGAGTTGTACTCTTATGTTAAGTGCTATTTCGGAACTGTATGATGTACTTTATGTCCCACTCAGCCACAGAGTTCCATAACAGAACGTGGATGCATTGTGCCAACAATAGATGAGCGGAGCAAAAGGGATTTAAACTGCATCACACCATTCTAAAATGGTGCTTACCACTTGAGTGTGAATCAGAAACACCCACTAGTTCACCAAGCATGCAGAAATTTATAAGTTACAAAATTTAACCCGGCCTTTAAAAATTGGCTGTTACAGAGAATGCACATCTTTCCTTCAGCTTGTGATTCCCCTTCCTATGCAACCTAGCATCCCCCTAGCCCTGCTTACTTCCTGCTTCACTATCGCACCACCTTGAGGTCATCAGACATGATAACCCCCAGGTCCCTTTACTGTTTTGTGATTATCAATATAGCTTTCCTCATTTTATATACCAACTCTAGGTTTCTGTGCCCTAGATGCATGATTTTGCAGTTTTTTCCACTGAAACACAGCTGCCATACCCTCAACCACTACTAGAGTTTTTTCAGGTCTCTACTCATTCTCTCCATCCCCTCTGGATTATCTACCATATCACAGATTTTGGTGTCATCTGCTTAGAGGCATACCTTCCCTTCCCTTCCATCCCATCTGCACTGCCACTTATGAAGACGCTGAAGAGGACTGGTCCTAGTACTGAGCCCATAGGTGCCCCACTGGTCACTCTCCCCCCCATTAGAATGAGTGCCATTTACCACCACCTTCTGTCACCTATCTATCAACCAGTTCTACAGCCAGTTTATCCCCTTGGGTCCCACCTCCAAACTGCCTGGTTTCTTTATAGATCCCTATGCAGTTCAGTGTCAAATGCCTTGCTACAGTCTAACAAGGCAATGTCTACTGATCCACCCTGATCTATTTCCCTGGTCACCCAGTTAAAGAAATCAATCAGGTTCATCTGATGTGACCTTCCCTCCCTGTGAATCCATACTGCCTCGGGTCTTATAACCAGCTGTTTTCAAGTTACAGTACTATCCTTTATTTTTACAGTGTCCCTATTACCTTCCTTACCACTGACGTTAGACTGACTGTCCTATAGTTGCCAGCCTCATCCTTGCTGACACTTTTATGAAGCGGAACTACATCTGCCCTCTCCCAGTTCTCTGGAAGCACTCTTGTTTCTAGTTAGTTGTTGAATAGAGCTGTCAAAGGTGCAGTCAGTACCTTTCTGAGCTCCTTCAGCACTCTTGGGTGTACCCCATCTGGCCTTATAAGATTATCCACCTCCAGATTCATAAGTCTTCTCAGGACTCTTTCCTTGAGAATGGACTTATGTCCACCTCCCTCCCCCCAGTGTTCTTGCTGCTTCTATGGATCCACCCCCTCTCCCTCTAATGTGAAGCCTGAGCAGAAGTATCTGTTCAGGATATCTTCTTTTTCCTGATACTCCTCTGCACAGTCTCTCCCTGCCTTCTTAACATCACAGTCCCTCCTCTTGCCTTCCTTTCTTCAATTATGTATCTGAAAAAGGTCCTGTTCCCTATTGCTACTCCTTTGGCTAGCCATTCCTCTGTTTGCACTTTTGCACTTCTCATCCCCTTCACTGTTTCCCTCTGCTTTTCCTGGTACACCTCTCTATTCTCTTCCCTCTTGTATCTCCTGAATGCCACCCCTTTAGCCTTTACCTTCCAAGTCATTTCCTTTGATAACCACAGTGGTCTCTTTTATTTATTTATTCATTCTCGGATTACAATACCTTTAAACACATAACATCTCTTTTACAAAGGTTCCACGTCAGTGGGAAGGGTGACAAAAGTACAACGGATGGTATTACATAAAATTTTGACAAGAAAGTATTTAAAATGACAATGACATTAATATTGCAACTAAAATTAAAACTATGAATCAGCAGGAAAATAAAAATAATCTAATAAAAGGAGGCAGCCCCAGGTTCTTTGTGAAATAGGTATAGGTAGATTTGGGCGAACAAAAGTTCAGGTAAGTGAAGATAAACAGTGGAAAGAAGGTGGAGGGTAAGAGGGGTGAGGTGAAAGAAGGATCAAGGAAGGAGGCAGGAAATAGGGCAGATCAGTCAGGGTGAAAGTGGTCATTCAAAGAGAAAGGGGAAGAAGTAGGTACACAAGGATGTGTCAATACTGCTGAGGTACTGCCATGTCAGTTGAAACAGTCACAGGAACTGTTAGCTGTAAGATGCTGATGAAGAGTGCCTTTAAATGGGCCCAATTTTGGTAAGGAAGAGCTATCACTGGGCAGCACATTAAGCCATAGTGGTGCTCTATATGCAAAGATCATTGCACTTGTGTAGTCTGGCATCTTGGGACAGGGAAGAGTTGGTTGATTGAGCTACGCGTGTGCTGGGAGCTGCAAGAGGGGTTGAGTAAGTTTGCAACAGCAGAAGACAAGAGCCTGAGAAGTGCCTTTTTAGTTAGCAAATAGGTTTGATAGTGAATACTCCCATTTAGCTGAAGCAAACCTGTTTGTACATACAGTTCACATGTGTGGGTAAGGTGTGCTGTTCCAGTAAGAAGTTGGCATGCTTTATTGAGTGTCACTGATATTCTGCGGAGGGTACTGGTGGAAGCGGAGCCATAGATAACCAGACCATAGTCAACAATGGATACTGTGGAGCTATATTTAGCTAGTATAAGGGCTTCAGGCATTAGATTATGTTTATGTCTATGGAGTAACCCTATCTTGATACTGGCAGACCTGTCAATATTCTCAACATGCAGGGCATATGATAGTGAGCTATCCACGGTTACCCCTAGATACTTGAAATTTTTGAATTTGTTCAAGCAGGACACCAGAAGAGTTCTTGATGGTTAGGGCACTGGATCTGTGTTTGCTGCGAACACTGCTGAACAACATGACTTTTGTTTTTTTGTAGTTCAGAATCATCTTGCGTTTCCTGAACCAGTCTTCCACTTCCTCAAAGTCAAGTTAAAGTTGGTGTTCCAGTGGTTCCGGGTCAGTGTTGCTAGTGTATATGACCGTGATATCCACATAGAGGAAAATCAGCTGGTGACAGGAGCGAGACAGATTAAGAAATATGCTAAAAAGAAGTGGACCCAGTATGGAGCCCTGTGGTACTCCAGAGCAGACATGTTGATAGTCAGAGCTGACAATTGCTATCTTCACCCATTGGGAGTGGCCTACAAGATAACTTTTGAACCAGGACACAGTATCTGCTTAGAGGCCAGTTGAGGACAGTTGCTTGAGAAGTGGAGAGTGGTTCACTGTATCAAAGGCCTTTGTGAGGTCTATAAAGGCTACACCTACCAATCTACCTAGTTCCAGAGATTGGTGACTGAAGCCAGTGAATTCTAGCAGTGCTGTGGTAGTGCTATGCTGCTTTCTGAATCAGTGCTACTGGGGGCACTGGATTGAGTATTTCTCCATATACTCCACCAGCTGATCCGCAACTATGTGCTCAAATGTTTTAGACAAAGGTGGAAGTATAGAGACAGGTCAATAGTTTGTGTGTATTGTACGGTCTCCACTTTTGTGCACAGGGGTAACAAGGGCTGACTTCCAGATTTGGAGGAATTGTGCCAGTCTCAGAGAGAGGTTTAGAATTTTGCAATGGGCACCAGGATTTCTTCAATGGTAAGGGCAACTAATTTGAGGTCTAAGGAATCACCGCTATGCCTTGACTTCCCGGGTACTTTTACTTGGTATTTCCTGACCATATACAGTGGGACCTCTTTGAAACAGAAAGGAGGTTGTGCAGGAAGTGAATCATCTGCGAATCTGCAAATCATTTTTTTCTCCTGTCTTGCTCATTTCTTTCATGCAAAGGTTTATTGCCTTCATTATGCCATCCCTTAATTCGGCCCACTGTTCCTCTACCCTTTTCAGGCAATCCCCCCCAAAAAAAAAAAAACAGGTTGTCTCTGAGGCATTCACCCATTTTTTTTAAATCTGCCCTCCTGAAGTCCAGGACCCTTATCCTTGTGTGGTTTTCTCAGATACAGTCCTTATATTAAAGCATACTGCATTATGATCGCTGGTCCCCAGGTGCCATTTCATCCTGACTTCCGCAATACTGTTCCTGCTTGTGAGCACCATATCTGGCATTGCCCTACCTCAAGTGGGCTCTCTTACTAGTTATAACTGTGGAGATAAGTGACACTTCCCTTTGTTCCTTCTGTAATGATTGCTTGTCTGTGTGAAAAGTTGGGAGAAACGAGGGGGAAGGTGAGTCACCACCTTGAAAAAGTCAGAACAAGTATGAACAATACTTGTTCTCTCTTACTAGTTGCCTGAACAATGCCCCCTGCTGAGAGTCTATGATGGCTCTACTTCTAGTCATAGCCACAGCTGGAAGGCTCCAATGTACATCTGGCAAACTGAAGTCCCTCATCAGCAGCACCTCACCTTTTTCTGCCATCATGCTGATGGCTTCCCCCAGTGACTTATCCAATTATTCTCCCTGTGTTGGAGGTTTATATGTCACCCAATGCAAATAGTGCTGCAGGGTCCTGTCTCCAGGATGACCGATATTGCCTCCAATGAATCCCTTACTCCCAGATTTCCTTGCATTTCAGGTGCTCTGATACCCTCCCATCACATACAGCACAACCCCTCAACCCTTCCTCCTCTCTTTATCCTTCCTGAACTGATGGTCCTCTGGTATGACCATGTTTCAGCTGTGGCTCACCTTGTACCATGACTCAGTAATGGCCACATGATCCAGGTCTGCCTCCACCATGATGGCCTCCAGGTCTGGAATTTTATTTCCAAGTCTTCTTGTGCTGGCATGCATGGCTCTCCATACCTTGCTCCCACTCTGCCTGCAGCCTCCCTTTTCTTCCTCCTTGCCTTCATATTAACTGGTTACTAATAGGAACCTAAATCTAGATTTCACTTTTTTAACACAGAAACACTTGCAGTCATACTGGTAATTGTAAAAGCAGACAGACAAAGAGGGGGATTTAATATTGCTGATATTGCATTTTCTCACTGGATATTACTTTTTTAATCACCAGTCAATGCTGGCACCCAGTAACACTTGTGCTTTAGGCTGTCATTAACCTAATGACATTAGGTTCTTGAAATACTTTGTCTCTTTTGCCAACATTTAAATATACCTGGAATCAGTGTACTGTATTATACAGAATCAAATAATGTATAGAAAAATTATGAACTAGCCTATAAATCCATCTAATTGCTTTGATAACATCATAAGCAATGCAAGTTTCTGTCTCATGGTTTGTGATCTGCCCAAGCCTCTCAGCAGAACTCCAGAATTGTATTGCATAGTTTCCTATCATATTTTTTTTTTTACAACACCAGTAGTGATGAACTGGCCCTGATAGATTTATTTACTATCACACTATCTACCCTATATTCAAGTTTAAGGGCTAGATATTTCACAATCACTATTCTTGACTGTAGCACGAAAGAACCAATCTTTCAAAGCTTTCACAATGCTGATGGTCTAATAAAAGCCCTGTACTTCCCTAAAGAATAGCTGAACAAAAAATGCAGTTAAATCTATTTTGTAAAAATCAAATGCACAATGGAATGACTCACAATTTATAATTTACCTCAACCTGAGAGATGTAGTTGTCCTGCCCCATCATATTTAATGATTAACTTCATATGTTGAGTCATATTTCACATCCCCTGTATATACTGTATAACTAATAATTCTGAATGACATGAGGCATAAGCAGTATTTTTTCACTATTATTCTTTACTGAAGGCATTTCACATGTTTGTGTTTTCAATATAAGATAAAATCACAACCAGAAACGGTAGTGATAGAGGCATATAAGCATATTTACCTTTACAGGAATGGCCATCTTCCATAAGCTGGTAACCCTGTCTGCAGTAGCACTGATAAGAGCCATAGATATTGGCACATTCTTGGTTACATGGGTTCTTCTCACATTCATTAACATCTAAAGGATGAAAAGAAAAAGTAACTTTTTGCAAGCATATAAAACCCCACATATTTCTTTTCAGGACGTGCTTAGCCAGTAAAGTATTTAAAAGAAAAAAGGAAGACTATGGTCTCAATTTCCTAAAAGTTTGTGCCAGCACAAAGGACTCCAAAAATACCTAACACAGACATTCATGTGATTGTACTGTCAACACTGACATGCTAGGAAGCCAGTTCCACAGATGATTAGCAGAGGCAAAATTGTTAGCACCAAAAGCCACTGAGCCTAGTCATTGTACAATGAAAGAATTTGATTGGTTAAAGCATCTCCACACCCACATATCTGTCTGTTTGATCTTACTGATACACTTACATTTGAAGAGACTCCATGCTCTTATCACAGCATTTTTCCCAATACCAGTGATCATTTTGGTGGCTCTGCATTACACCCTCCCAACTGCCTTTTTGTATTGATCAGCCCAGAACTGCTCACAGTACTCCAGCTGTCGTATGATCAGGAACTTGGAAAGTAGCTGAATCTCTTCCCCTGCTCTGCTGCTTGACCCCTTTTGATGTGATGAGAAACAGGTTAAGAGACAGGTGACAACCATGTCTCATTCACTCAGGCTTTTTGAAATAATATAAAACTAAAACTCAACAATTGAACTGTGACCCAATATGAACTATCCCTCAAAGTTCAAATCCCAGAGTGGAACACATTTTCATCAACTGAAACTGCTGTGTCTACCTCACCTGTACCCAACACATGAAGTTGAATATTTAACAAAGCTCACACCCTATCTGACCATTCCAAACACACTTGATCCTAATGGATAAGCACAGGATGATGGTTGCCAGCTGAGTTGCTTATACCTTAGCTTATATCTTACACTGCACAATAAAGTTTTCATCAGAGTCAACAGCCAGATCCTGAACAAGTAAAAATGAGTCAGCTACAACCTTCCTGCATTAGAAAGGACAACGATACAGTCACTGAAATCCAACCATAAGATTGTAACTAAGAAAGCTGACAAAGGCTCTGCAGTTGCGATATTAAACCATGAAGATGATGTTAATGAAGCAAACAGGCAATTAGCAGATCACATCTACTACAGGGAACTGGCAAGTGACCAGACTGCATAATATACTAAAGAACTATGGGATATTATTAAGTCATTTCCTAAGCATGATCAAGACAGACTAAGTGGTCTCATCCCTGTTGAACCTAAGTCAGATACATTCTACATGTTGCCCAAGATGGCACTAGGTGAAAACATCTAAAACAACTACATTGCAGTCAAAAACAGCACAGGAAAAATGGCGACAGCAATGGTAGCACTCATCAAAAACACACTGAGCATTAATATACTGACACAAAAACACAAACTGCTACCCTGTGTGTCCACGGGGGTATTTTCCCCCTCATCCCCCATTATGGGGGACTTTGCCACTCAATCCCCTACCTAAAAATAATCAACTCTGGGTGGTAAGCAACTCAGACACTGGCAGGAACTTGGGGGGGCAACTCAGGAGTGGGGAGGAACTGCGGGGGGTGAAATCAGAACACAGTAGGACAATGGGGGTTGGGGGAAGTGTAGGGTGGGGCAGACAGAGGCACAATATAAGTTAGGGGAGAACAAAAGAAGGGAATCATTTGTCCCGGGACAGGGAGTCGGACCCCAGTCCACCAATGTCACACCAACTTCTGCTACCTGTGGCCCTACCTTCTACACCAGGGCAGCTACTCAGCACCCAGCACACTCTTTATACCTTTCCCCTTGATGACCAACAGCTATAGGGATAACACTAACATCACCTGCACTATACTATCCCTGTAGCTGTTTTATATGTTGCTATTTTCATAGTGCAGATTTTCCTACACTGTAATCACAGTGACATATTCACCTGGTAGGGCCCAGGATCCAAAAACCTGGGGCTCCAGGGAGACCTATAATATCTGGCAATGGTACCCTGATAGTGGAGATCTCTGGATTTATAGAAACCATCTTAAAACCAATTGTTATAAAGAAGCAGCTACTGTATATTCAGGACACTACACACTTGCATAAACTTTCTGATTTTAAAGATTTACCACCTAATACAATCTTTGCCTCAATAGAGGTGAACGCCGTCTACACTGAAATCCCACATACTGATAGAATTTCAGCTTGTCTTAAATACCTGCAAGAGAAAGGACAACACCATGGAATCCAACCAGAATTCATTGCTAGACTTACTGAATTTATTCTGACACACAACAACTTCAGTTTCTATAGAAAACATTAGGTGCAAACTATGGGAACAGCAATGGCACCTGGATGGCTTCAAAATATGCTAACCTTTTCATGGCAAATTTAGAGAAGGAGTTCCTGAAACTGTAAAATCAAACCACTCGCATAGTTCCGATATATTGATGATATATTTATAATTGTGAGAGAAAATACTCACACACTTGAAGAATTTCATCAGGAACTTAACATCCTCCACCCCCCATTAAACCTTCCCTGGAGTGTTCTGACATCAGCATCCATTTCCTTGACATTGCAGTTACCATCAAAGATGGAACCTTACAGACCAGTGTCTACAGGAAACCAACAGACAGAGATATCTTCACAAAAACAGCAATCATCCTAGCCACATTAGAAATAACAACAGACAGAGATACCTGCACAAAAATAGCAATCACCCTAGTCACACTAAGAAAATCTGTAATATACAGCCAAGCACCTTAGTACCAATGAATCTGTTCAAGTGAGGAGGACAGAGACAAACAGTTTGTCACACTGAAAAAAAAAAACATTTACTGAACAGAGACATTCCTCTAGATAAATTGACAGAGCTGTGGAATGTGCCACACTTATGCCAAGAGAACAACTACTATAATATAAAGACCACCCCAAGCAGACATCCTTGGTTGTTACATACAACCCTGATCTGAAGCCCCTACAAAAATTAAGGACTTACAACCAATATTCAATGAGGATGACACTCTGAAATGTATTTTCCAGGAACCACTCTTACTGTCTGTCAAGCAACTACCTAACTTATCCAACCTGATAGTCAAGAGAAAACTTATATGTGATCAAATCAACACACTAGGATGCACTAAACCTTGTTATATTCCTAAATATAAAACATGTGAACAAATTTCCACTTCAGACTTTATCAACATCACCCAAAACAAACAATTCAAGATACAGGGGAGTTCTATATGTGGATCCCAGAATGCTGTCTCTTACATCCAGTGCAAGAAGTGTCCACATATAGGCTATGTGGGGGAACTAGGAAACTCCTTTGAACCTGAATGAACCCACACAGGCATACACAAAGGTGAAAAAGACTGAAAAAAAAAACAGTGGGAGAACATTTCTCTCAGTCTGATTGGTCTATTTCTAGCCTCTCTGTCCTAATTCTCAAAGGGCACCTCAAAAATACAAAAGAAAGGTGGGATTATGAGCTCAAACTTATTTATCTTCTTGACTCTAAAAATAAGGGACTGAATGTACACCTTAGTTTCATGACCCATTACAAAATTTAAAATGACAACTGCCTTTCTTTTGGTTCGGGTGCATGTTCATTTCCTGTGCATATATTTATATACATTGGCCCAGATATTCAAACTGCTCCAGGCTGTGGTGCAAGCTTGGGTACAGCTCAACTTGGCTGTGCAGGGGTGTGGACTGGGTGATATTCAACGGAGCTGCGCCATGGCTCAGCAGCATTGAATATCGCACTCTGGCCACCCGCAGTGTGCAAGGCGCAGTGGCACTAGTGGCCAGAGTGGAGCATGGGGATGTGCTAGCACAAGTTCCATTGTGCCATGCACAGCAACCATGATATTCAAAACTTGACATGCAAATGGGGCCTTAATGTATGCAAGGTGCAAATGGGGCTATTTGCATGTCATTATGGCTCCATTTGCATGCAGGTGCGCCGATCCCCGATGACTTGCACCTGGTGCCCTGCCAGGCAGCAGCCATCAGGGACCAATGCCCCCTGCAGCCGGCAATGTGCTCCACAGCCCGATCGTGGGCAGTTGTTAAAACAAGAAGAAGTCCGTCCAATATCCCTGGTGGTCCAGTGGACTGCTGTCTGCCTTATCGCGGGCATTTGTAATAGAACAAATAAATATTTCCAATATTCCTGGTGGTCCAGTGGACCGATGTGTGCCCGATCGTGGGCATTTGTAATAGAAGAAATAAATATTTCCAGTATCCCATGTGGTCCAGTGGACCACTGTGTGCCCGATCGTGGGCATTTGTAATAGAAGAAATAAATATTTCCAATATCCCTGGTAGTCCGGTGGACTGCTGTGTGCCTGACCGCGGGCATTTGTAATAGAAGAAATAAATATTTCCAATATCCCTGGTGGTCCAGTGGACCGCTATATGCCCGATCACGGGCATTTGTAATAAAATACCGATTAATGTCCATATCCCTGGTGGTCTGAGTGGTACCCCTCCCCACCCACCCACTGGAGCCCACAGCCCCACTCCCCCAGTCAGCCAGCGGGCAGCAGCACCCAACCCACCTGTTACCGCCGCCTCATCAACTGACACCATCGGGGCTGTACCTTCGGTCCACAGCATGAGCTAATGGCATGCAGTTTGTACATTGTACTTATTCCAGATATGTGAATGATCCCATTCACATATCTGGAACGGTAGTACAGTACGGATTGCACGCCATTGGCTCACGCTGTGGACCAATGGGTGTATAGCCCTACCGACGGTGTCAGTCGGCAGGCGGAGGAGCAGCAGGCAGGTGGGGTGCTGCTGCCCGTCGGCTGACCAGGGGGGAGCGGGGCGGTGGGGCTCAGTGGGGCAGGTGAGGAGGGGGGTACCATTAGACCACCAGGGATATTGGACATTAATCTATATTTTATTACAAATGCCTGTGATCGGGCACACAGTGGTCCACTGGACCACCAGGGATATTGGACATTAACCGGTATTTTATTACAAATGCCCGTGATTGGGCACATAGCGGTCTACTGGACCACCAGGAATATTGGAAATATTTATTTCTCTTCTATTACAAATGCCCACGATCAGGCAGACAACGGTCCACTGGACCACCAGGGATATTGGACATTAATCGGTATTTTATTACCAATGCCCACGATGGGGCACACAGCGGTCCACTGGACCACCAGGGATATTGGAAATATTTATTTCTTCTATTATAAATGCCCGCGATTGGGCAGACAATGGTCCATTGGACCACCAGGGATACTGGACGGAATTCTTCTTTTTTTAACAAATGGCCACGATCGGGCACACCGCGATCCACTGGACCACTAGGGATATTGGACAGATTTCTTCTTTTTTTTTTTACAAATGCCTGCGATCGGGCATGGGGGGGGCACCACCAGGTGCAGCCGGAGCTTGGGTGGCCACTTACAGGTGGCAGCTGCCATTTTGCGCCCTGCAATGTGGCAGCTCACCTGTGGGTGGCCATCAGTTGTTCCTTTTTTCTTTGGATCAACTTTGTCCTGGCGCAGGTAGGGGTTACGCATGCATGGCTCTGCACATCCTGGGCTGAATATCCGGCTGTGCAGGGTATGCATGGGCATGCCCCCCTACCTGCGCCTGCATACATTACTGTTGCACTCCGGCGCATCGCGATTTGTGCCGCACACTTTTCCCTTTTGCATATCACGCCGGGGTGCATCAATGGGTTGCACATGCTGCAACTCTTTTTGAATATCTGGGCCATTATCTCTTACATTTCACTTATACATGAAAATGGTTTTATTTATGTTTGCTCATACTGTCCATCTGCTGTGTTCTTGTGATATGGGTGTTTATGCAATGTTTTTCATTATCTCACACACACACACACACACACACACACACACACACACACACACTCTCTGTCCTATAGGGATGCTGTTGGAACATAGGCATTTACCAATTTATAGGGCCCCTGTTGTCACATTCCATGGAGAGGAGTCTATATCTCTAATCTCTTTTTTTTTTGTGTGTCTGGCACATATCCAGTTTCTTACTTCCCTATCAACAGAACTGTCGCAACCACGTGTTAAAGTTAATTTATCAATTCTACCCAATGTATTTAAGTTTTTTTTTTGGAAAAAACCTGCCATGACTGAGGAAGAGCTTTGTGTAGCTTGAAAGCTTGTGTTGTGTAAATACCGTATTGATCCAGTAAAAGGTATCAAGTCACTCACTTTGGTCAGCTTTTAGCTCACAGTAAGTAATAATACAGGACAATATCCTAAACACTCTAGAGAATCACTATATTTTTTCAAGAACACAGTTATAGGAGCAGACCACGTGGTACAGGTAGAAGGCAAGAGAAGCCTATGTGCTTCCTCATGTCCCAGCAAAAGCTAGAGGACAAATTTTCCATTTTCTTCTCTTAGCCATGGTGGCACAAGCAATGGATAAGGTTGGGGGTTCATGTGTATTCTGGAACCACGACTCCCCCTCCTCTGATTGTCGTCAGTCACCTGTTCATCAGTGCTACCACCAGGCCTCCATCTGGTGGCAGACAGGAGCTGAGCTAACTCACCACCCCACCCAGGGAGAGAAGAGCTGCCTGGCAGTCACTCAATCCACTCACAGCCCTCCCCCCAGTCAGCTCTCTGGTGACTCAAGCTCATTCACTGTCACCAGCCTAGTAAGAGATAAGGCGCACAGTGCCTCAACCCTCCACACTACCAGTTTCTTTCAAGATGTCTTCAGTAGTAAAAATTCGCAATGTCCAGAACTTTAAATTTTGTGTGGGGAGCATTTTGAGTAACTGAGTTCTACTTATGCCACTGTGACTTTTTCCACTGGAAATCAGAAAATCACTTTAAACTAGTATGGCCTCCATTCCACTTCCCCACCCTCCCTGGCAAGTTGTTTTTTTCTTTCATTTCAGCTCTGACCATGGCTTTTTATACAATCACAATCCCTATTCCCCTGCCCACTTCCCAGACCCTTAGCTATTAGCCAGTGGCCTCCCTTTTTACTCCTGATCCATGATTTGGTAGGTGAGCAACAGCATTCCTAAACCAGGCTAACTCTGTCATCTCCCAACCCATGGTGCCCCATTCCCAATTCAACTAATGCAATCATGTATCTGTAGGAGCAAGTGAGGTACATGACTGGTAGAGAAGGGGGTGGAATGGCCTGCATCACAGATTGTACTAGAGAGACTGACCAGTCTACTTATTATCATCAATGATGCAGAGCACTCTGCTCCCTACATCCTAATAGTGCACCTCACTTGCTTTTACATTTAGAAGACTATATTAACTGACTGTGGAATGGCACTTTCGGGGAACCACTGACGTGTCCTGGTTTTAGACTAGTCCTAACCCTCAAAATCATGGATCAGGTATCTGGAGGGATGACTACCAGCTAAATATTGACATTTTGGAGACAAGATATTTTGCTATGGAAGTGGATGGCAGTGTAAAAAGATGTGATACAGGCCTGCTGCCATCTAGGGTTTTTCAGGTTTGAACGAACCCCCCTTTAACCTCCTTCTTCTTTTTTTATTCTGTCCCTTTAAATCCTTGCCTGTGCAGAGAATCATGTTTCCACTGCTGCCTGACTGCCTTAAACATGACAGGGTTGGGTAGTGAAGAAGATGAGCATTTGAGGTGTGACCTGGGGGTAGGGGGAGGGTGACAGACAGGAGGTAAACAAATTGCTGAGCGATCTGAGTGACTATTGTGCAAGTATTTGCAATTCTCATTGTCTTGGCATGGAAGTGGGGATTCACGAGTGTTTCAAACCTATCTGCAGCACTGCAGTGAGAACCGTACTGCCCTTTTCCAAATATTAACTTTTAGTTCTTGTGCAGATGAGAGACAGACCAGATATGAGTACAGCAGCAGCAAAGTGGGGGAGGAGAAAGAGAAAGAGAGAGAGAGAGATAAAGAGAAAGAAAGAAAACAGTGGATACAGACCACCTAGTCTGAGTATCAAAGACCTTTTGGGGCCAGTGCACTGAACATAGTGTGCTGGCTGGTTTCTGAAGTTGTAAATTTAGGTTGTCTTTCTGTTTGTGCTGAAGCCTTCAAAAGGGTTAGGAATCAGGCGTGGGGGGGGGGGGTGTGATTACTGCTTGCCCCAGCACAGTGCCAAAAACATTTGTCAGACCAAGAACATGTTATTGTCAGCTGTGTTTTACATGAAGCTGCTGGTTGTCTATGGTATTTTGTCAACCACCAGTAAATCTTTAGTTTAGAGCAGTTTTGCAAACTGCAAATTGTCCCAACTCCCTAGTTCCCTCCCTGACTCCAAGACTCAGATTTTCATTACATTGTTCTGAAGGTAAAGTCATGGCAGGACCTTGAAAATGCCAGGATTAAAGTGTCTATTTAAGGTTCCACCACCGGAAGACTTCCATCTGAGTGTGCCCATCATTAGGGCATCAGGGATTCATGCCACTTCCTGCTTTACATGCGGGAGGCTGCACTTCCACATCCCCTGTGTGGGGGGCTGTGCCCCCACATCCCTCATTAACTATTAATTCTAACTCCGGGGGGGGCAGACCCTGGGAAAGGGGTGGCAATTTCTGAAATTTGTTGCCCTATTGACAGGCACACTCAGATCAGCACAAAGATGGCCGGAAAGTCTGTTTAGCAGGAAAGCTGTACAATTTGCATGTGTACAAATCAGTATTTAGGGGCTGTTATTTTAGTTGTGCATTTGTGCTGCAAACAAGACTTAGCCACAAAAGACTGGGCAGGATCATTCTAGTGAATATTTGAAATTTGCCCCCCTCATCCTGATTTCCTGATTTGATAATTATATGACTTCTGTGTGTTTATGTCCCCTCCAGTTACACTAATTGCAGTCTTTATCCTGTGCAGTTGATAACTTACTAATTTCTTTATGGAATTATAATTCTGTGATGATGTTTTTATTGCTTACCTTTCCTCTCTACCCCCTATTACTGCATACTCACTATGGTTTTTGTTAATGTGCTACATTTGTGGATGAACTTGCATGAAATACTGTACCACTATAATTGGGGCATTATGTTAAGAAACTATAAGCTGTTAAAAAGAGTAGCTCGGTGTAAAAAGGTATATTCTGAAGGAGGTGTCTTGATACTATGTCTAATGTGGAGGTGGAAGAATACCGTTTTGTATTGGATTGATCCAGAAGCTGGTGCGGGAGGAGAGATCTGTGTCTAATGTCTATTGTTCAAGGGAGGGGTTTGACTAACTTGTATGTCTGGTGCCAGGGGGGACTCTAAACATATCTGACAGTAAGAGTAGGTTGAATCTATAACTGTTCAGTGCTAGGGATGACTTGTGGGTCTGGTGCAGGGGTTGGGACTTTAAGCATGCATGGAACTGTTAGAGGGCAAAAATGTCATCATTGGCTGGGATGTTTGGCAGGGGAAATACAAATTGCTGGTAATATTTTGCATTTGGGAGGACAAGACTGGTCTGTATGATGGGGGAGAAAAGTCCAAAAAAGTATGGCTGGCCTCCTCATAACTGATCCCTCATCCCTGACTCAGCACTGCTGCCAGTCCAAATTCCAGTGCCCCCCACTCTGTTGCTCTGCCAATTCCACAGCCCAGTGATGGTTGATGGTGGCCCAGTATCTCTCTTTCCCCCTTTGCCAACCCACAAACCCTAACCCTATACCTCCCAGAAGCCACAGAGTTGAACTATATGACCTGAGGTGGAGGTCAATCTAAAGAATATCCTGGGGTTATCCACCACCAAATGCCAATTAATAAGGAATCTGGTGGTGGCTAACCCCAGGGATTTCTTTAGGTTGGCCACCACCTCAGGGTATAGGACAACCATGGGGCTTCTGGGAGGTATAGGGTTATGGGTTTCTAGGTACTGGTTTAGTGTTGGTTAACAAGTTGCCAGTCAGGGAGAGAGACATACTGGGTTCAATGGCCTACACAACCAGTATAGTGTTATGCTTGTGCAATTGTGTTACCTTGCTTTGGCTGTTCACACTATTCCATGAGGAATTACCACCCTGTAGGAGTACCAAAGACAAGGAACCCTCAAAGAGGATTCCACTCCCAGATATGCCGTGGGTAGGTTCCTTTGGCTAAAAGTACCTTAGGCAGAATCCCTCAGAGGAGAGAGGTGAGCCACTGGAGGAGGAGGGGAGCATGGAGGGGAAAAGAAAAAAGTGCTTCAGGGACAGGCTGGGAGAACTGCTTAAATAGCTCATGAAGGGGGAGTGGTTGTTTGTTTGCCCATTGAACTACAGGCATAGCCTTTCAATTTAATGGCCTACACAATCAGTATAGTGTTATGCTTGTGCAACTGTGTTATCTTGCTTTGGCTGTTCCCACTCTCTATTCCATAAGAAATTACCACCCTGTAGGGGTACCAAAAGCAAGGAACCATCAAAGAGGGTTCCACCCCTAGAGGTGCAGTGGGAAGGTTCCCTTGGCTCAAGGTACCTTAGGAAGAATCCCCAAAAGAAACTGTAGCAGCACCAAAAAAAACATTAGCATGTCCATGAGACAGAGAAATAGAGTGACAGCAACAGGCAGCTTCATGAAACATAAATGAGATGTGCAGGTTAGCAGAATAGTATGGGTACAATGGATTGCATTGATGAATGCAGGGGGCTTCCTAAGGAGAGAGGGAATGGCAAGTAGTGACACCATCCACCTCCTTCCAAGAGCAGAATCTACCCACATAAACTAGGAAATACTGGCTAAGACTGATTAAGTATTATGACCTGTAGCACGGAGAAGAGAGAAAAACCCTTTGAGGAGGAAATCTCTGGGGATCCAAGGCCTAGGTCGCCTTCCGTCCAGGCTTGGGATATTTTGTTAAGTAACGGCTCTGCTGCTGCAATTTGAAAACCCAGTTCAAGTGGGTGAAAAATGTTCCATTTTGAAGAAAGCTCTCACTCTGTCCCTCTAACGGGAACGTCATGAAGGGTTACAAGCATTCTCTGCAACTTGCCCTCCAAGGCGGGAGGAGGAGGAGAGCAATAACTGCTGAGGTACTCAGCCGGCCTACTGATCTAAAAACAAACCAGGTGAACCAGAGGCAGTTGTAGGGAGAATAGCTTAGAAGCTGCCACTGAACCTGCTCTGCTAACTAAAGGAGCCCCTTTGGGCTTAAAGTCTACATCCCTCAAAGCTGAAGTCTTAAATTCTGCATTGAGAGATGCCACCGATATATCTGCACAGCTGAAGCTCCACCCTGGGCGAGCACATTCCCACTATAGGCCAGATGAGAAGGAGTCCACCCCAAGTTTCACACACTCAAGATGCAGACTTTGTGGGTGCAGAATGAGACGGCCTGCTGCAGGGTGAGCCCTAACCCATGGTAACTAATGGTCATGGTTGGCATGCCTCCGATTATGGAAGAAACAAAATGGAAAGGAGAGCTTAAAGGAAGTGCTGAATGCTGTAGACCCTCATGTGGGTCACATATGTTTTACAGGAAGCACACAGCAGACTAAACCTCCAAGGCCAGAGTAAGCAATGATTGGATCTGTACATATGTCTGTGAGGCAGTGTAAGCAATGATCGGACCTGCACGTAGATCTGTGCGGCAGCTATATGCATGACTTGCTTGGAGGCAAGCCAAATAGTTCCATTAAGGAATCCAATTAAAGGTGACATATATACTCAGAGGATTTTAGCAGTGAAGGTAATATTCAAACATGAGGTATCTGGACCACACAGGGCCATAACTCTCCACTATAAGCTGTAGTCCCCAGCTGCTGAAAAAACAAGGTAGCCATGGTAAAGGGCTGTGACCCAGCAGCGGATTGTAAAACTAGTTTACAGTGACAGCTGCAGCTGAGTTGACCTCCACAGTATAATGAAGCATTGTACAAAAGTAGTTGAGCAGTGTCCAGGAATAGTTTTGGGAATAGCTAAGTTGAACAATCAAACAAGCAAAGGAATTGTAGGGAGAGATGATGCACTGAAACAACAGCAATAACTGCATGGTACAATTGCATGTAAGCTGGTTTGAATCCCATGGAGAGTTGACAGAGTTGCAGAAGACTCAGGTTTGAGTCCCACTGAGTACCAATAAACACGACTGAGCAGCTGTAAATCCCCAAAAGGGCTGTATGCAAACTAAGCACCATGAGACAAAACAGCAATCTAACCAGACCAAACAGCATTCATTAGCAGGCTGAGCAAATACTGGAACAGGGGAGCAGAGTACACTGATTTCCAATTCTGAATGAAGTGAGCTAGCATGGTAAAACCATGAGCAGAGCTGTAACAGGGAGTGGCAGCTAGCTGATAGTAGGAGCCTAGACCAGGTGTAGTGAATGAATTGGAAACAGCAGCAGCAGAAATCGGAATGTAGTTAAAATGGCAGCAATTGCAGAAACTGACTACATTGTGAGCTGAAACATACAAGAACAACTGCAGGAAGACTGAGGTGGTAGGAGCCTGGATACAGGCAAGATAAGCACAGAGCAAACAAAGGGCAACAATATGTTAGGAAAACTAGAAACCCCCCAAAGGAAACACAACAGGAAAGCACAGACATGGGAAAATAGAAAAACAGGCACACAAGGCAGCACACAGCAACAGCCAGAGGCAAGGAAAACAAAAGCGGGAGCAAGGAATACAAACTAAAACCAGGAGAACACAAGAAACAGAAGTCCAGCACAAACCAAGCCAGAGTACAGCAGTGGGGGGGGGGGCGGCAAGCCCCAGCAGGGGAGAAGACAGATGGACAGGGCCTCCGGCAGGCAAAGAAAAAAGTGCTTTAGAGAGAGAGGCTGGGAGGGTCTGCTTATATAGCTCAGGAAGAGGGAGTGGCTGGTTGCTCACCCATTGAACTACAGGCATAGCCTTTCAATTGGCATCCACCATCACTGAGCAGTGGGTTGGGCTGGACAGCAGGGCAGGAGCACTAAAGTTCAGACTGGCGTCAGTATAGCGCTCAGTGCTTTTTAAAGTATTACTGATTGGGTTGAGGAGGACAGATGAGGTACAGTGTTGGGGGACATACTTTACTGGAAATTGCTGGTCCAGGTTCTAGTTGGTGCATGGCTGGGGAGTAATGCTTATTTTACTGGAACAGAGCTGAAATGAGGCTTCTGGGGTATGGAGGCTCTGTCATCCAGTCCATAGGTCATTATGTGACTTTATGAGTGGAAAACTGGATACACTACACAAGAGAACTGCTTCAGTGCAAGAGTAATCACCAGACCACTGTTTGAGCCTCCAGGGACCCCAGCAAGCCCAGCAGCCTGGATTCTAGGCAGTCCTACTTGGCAGTTGGCAGTGTGTCTGGTGCAAAGGAGGGGGGAGAATGTAACTGGAAGGCCCTGGGGACAAGATGGCAAGACAGTCATGCCAACAGCAAAAAGTAATATTTTATTGGGTAGGAGGTACCAGGTTACAAGAAACTATCATGTTCAAGTAATGTGGCAGGTATAGCATCCTGAAACTTAGAAACAGTATCTGACAGCATCAGGTGACCGATGGCCCATATTTATTACTACCTTAAAGTGACATAGTGCCACAGTGTGTCATTCACTCCCTCCCCCCTTCTGCTTGCTCCCCCTCCCTGGTTCCCAAATGGGACTATGAAGGCTCCACCACCATTTCTGTAAAGAAAAACTTCCTCCCATTCTTCCTAATTTACCTTTCCCTAGTCTCCAATCATGCCTTTGCATGACTGCACTTCAATTTCTAACAAACAGGTCATTTTCAGTTTACTCTATTTATACCCTTTATGAACTTATGAGTCTCTATCAAATCCCCTCTTTCTCATTTGGCACCCAGTGAGTACATATTCAGGACTTTCAGACATTCCTCATAGGATTTGCCTTGCTGGCCTTAATTACTTTTGTAATCCTCCACCAGCCTATCAATGTCTTCTGTTGTGAGGACTCCAAAACTGAGCACAGTACTCCATATGGGGCCTTATTAATGATCTGTATAGGGGCATTAACTTCTCACCTCCAACTGTCAAAAGCCCTCCCAATACACCCCAGCACACTAGGTGTCTTGCCATAGGCCTTATTGCACTGGCTGGTTTTCTTGAGTGAGTCACGGATGTGAATCAGATCCTGCTTTTCTGCTAAAGAGGCCAGCTGAACCCTTCCCATCCAGTACTCTGTGTGTGGGGTTTTATTCCCTAAGTGCATCACCATGCACTTTTTGGCCTTAAATCTCAACTGCCAGACCTTTTATTTCCTCTTAAGTCTTTCAACATCCTCTGAAGTCCTCTCACACCTTCTTTACTGCCCACTATGGTGGGGGCCACTAGGACCCAGGGCTTCCCTGGTGCACTAGATGCTTTGTCGTGCAGTGTGTGTGTGTGTGTGTGTGTGTGTGTGCTTGTGTGTTTAAGCTAAATAACTCATCTCTGAACTCTCCTCCACCCCTTGCTCTAAGGACAACTATTACTAGCTGGCTGGCTGCAGGCTGAATACATATGTTTGTCCAGTACCTGAGGCTAGCAAGATGCTGATAATGTACTGTACCTGAGGCAGATTCTGCAGCTGTGGTTGGCCAGGTATTGTGCAAGTACTAGCTTGCTGTTGTGTCTGCCTGCTTCATGGCAGGGGTCCAGGGGCTGCTAGGCTCCCAGATATTCCCTGGGGTACTAGATGCTCTGTAGCACATTTTGTGGATTGTTTTGAAGCTAAATAACTCAGTTTGGGCTCTCCACTCCTTCTTGTAAGGAAAATGCATCATATCTAGCTGGCTGCTGGGTGGTGGAGAGCTCAGACTGAATTATTTAGCTTCAAAATAACCTATCTGCAGCCAGTCAGAGAATACTAATTTTCCTTGGAGCAAGAGGTGGAGAAGAGCTCAGAGATTAGTTATTTAGCTTTAAAATGCACACACACACACACACACATACTGCACCACAGAGCATCTAGTACACCAGAGCTTCTGGGGCCCAGCAGTCCCCAGACCCCTCACATAAAAGCTAGCAGACACAGCAGCAAGGTAGTATAGTACTCAGCCAATTACATTCACAGACTATATGCCTCAGGTACAGTATATTATCAGCATTTTGCTAGCCTTGGGTACTAAATATTTATGTGTATTATTCGCATGTAGCCAGACAGATAATAATCACTTTTCCTCTGAGTAAGCGGTGGAGGAGAGCTCAGATATGGGTAGTTTAGCTTCAAAATAAGCCATAAAATGCAACACTGAGCATCTAGGACCACTGGGCATCTGGAGGCGTGGCGTCCACCAGACCACGGCTTTTTGAAAGTCACAGATAGCAAAAAAAGAACCTCCCTTGCAAAAATCCTGGCAACAGCCCTGTGATAAGCTTCTGGGCCCTGGTACAATTTTAAGCATGTGTGTGGGAGAATGGGCAAGGAAAATGAAGCATGGGAAATCACTGGATCTGAGGACTGCTGTGGTCCAAGGGAATATCCCTGGCCTCCTAGTGTAACCCCCCTGCAAATACGGGTTCCCAAAAGACTTCCAGGAGCTTGCTTGAATGCTCCAAGCCTGAATGGTGTTTGGCGTTTAAGCCATTTATCAGAGAGTGTTTTTTAGAGCCTCTGGTACTGTCTCTTTAAGAGCTGTCTGCTTGCAGACATAATTAGTTTGTATGGGGGACTGTGTGTTTCTTTGATTGAGTACCACTCAAGCTGCTGCCAATTCACTTCATTTTTGCAGTCACTAGGAGTGCAAAGGGAACCTATCTGAAAGATGTAACTGTTTGCCAGAAATTATTTAGAGTAATAATGAAATTACAGTTTGTCTAACCTGCTTTCTTTGCAGTCAGAACTGTGTCTGCTAGTTCCCCATTCTAGTTTTGAACTGCTGAACTGGACCAATCAGTGTGGGGTAAGCTAGCTCTAAAATGGTGCCTTGGACGAATCAGAACTTGGACTCATAATCTGAGCCAGCCACAAGAGGATTGTATGGGCAGTGACTCTGGGAGATGTAGTTTAGACTTCGCGCCTTTTGGACCAACAGCAGCAGTCTATTGTGAGTGACAGCCAATCCAGTCAAGAACTGGGAGGAACTCAAAGGAAGTGCCTCGGTTTTGTCTGTTGGAGTTTCAGTTTAGCTCTGGAGTGAAGGGGAAAGAAACCCTGTGCTCCTTCAGTGCACAGTTTCAGTCAAAAAACGCGTGTAAGGTCCAGAGTTCCGGTCTGCAGCTTGTGTAACTGCTTGTTAGGACTGAATCCGTCCTGTGAAGAGAATCAAAGGATATCTGAAGAGTAGAAACCAGGCTCACCCTGTAGAAGACTGGAAGAATTGCGGAATTGCACTGGGTCTGTCAGGGACTGAATCTGCTGTGTGTTCTCCCGGGTATTGTGCAGTAATTGCGATCGGGATACAGATGCAGCCTGCCTGGTATAGTGCTTTCTTTTATATGGATGTGTGAAGAGGTTTGTGTACCTCAAGTGAGCCCTGCTGACATTGAAGGACCCTATCTTATTTGGAGGTCGTGAGTACTAATTCAGGGTCGCTCCCTGTTGAATTGCCACATTAAATCCAAATGGAATTACTGTACTGCTGACTGTTTAATTCTCCTTTTCTCTGTGTGAAAGGGCCCCTACCAGCTGCCACAGTTTGACTAGCCACTAGGGCTTGGGTACCCAGGGACAGTAACTGATAGGGATAGGCCTGCACAGAGCCATAGGTAGATGAGTAGAGTGGTAAGCTAATTAACCTGATTTCCCTGTCCTTGTTATATCCCCTAAATAAATCAGAGCTGCTTGTTTCAGCAAAGTTATACTGCCTGAGGTATTTGTCTATGTTAAAATATTGTACTGTGATTGTTGCACTGTATCTTGTTTTACAGGGTCCCAGTGCCTGAACCAGTTCTGGGGGTAAGTGTATACTGTGAAGGTAATTCTGATATACTGTGTGGGCCACTAGTGGGAAGAAAGGGGGGTTGCAGTGTCCCAGAGGGCTGTGACCAAGTAAGTTTAACTATTGCAAACCCTGACCTCTGGGTGGAGGCACCCGCCATTGGATCCAGGCCCCTCAACCTGTTAGTGGCAAATCAGGCAGGGGTAGTAGCCCCTGGGATAGCGCCATCTAGGGGTTACATCTTGGAGGCTCACCGCTGGGATTGTGTGTCCTCTAGTGGCCATATTTACGAACCACTGTTAAGAAAAAAATGGGTACCCCGACAGAAGTGGCTGTGCACGCCTGGTGGAGTGGTGTACTGGGGAGGAGATCGACCCCCAAATGCTATGCTTATCCTGGACATCCCCTGGGTATCAATACGGACACTGTGCAGGAGTACTTTCCAAGGTGGAAGGTTTACAAACCCTGTGGTGGTGGGTCGGCATGCTAATCTGCTCACCCACACTTTCCTGGCCCTAGTAGAGTTTAAGGATCCCATAGATAGCTCCAAAGTGCCACAGACCATTACTCCCAGAGGGAGCCCTCACTGCTTGGAGAGTGATAACTAGACAGTAAAGACCCGGGGAATCAGCCCTCACCACTATCTGAAACTTTGAGGAGAAATTTGCTGAATGGTTGCTGGGAGAGGGAAAACTGTGGAGGACTTGAAGAAACTATTCTTGCCACCTGGGGTGTTCCTCCCCAACACCCTCTCCTGCTCCAGTGCCCGTAATGGTGGCTGAACCAATGCAGACTCCTATTTCTGCACCTGCCATTAGTCACGACTCTTACCGAAGGTTGAGGATCTTCTCTGGCACCCTCCCCACCCCCCAAAGGGAGGATGACTGGGAGACCTGGATAGACTATGTTGCCCCCAAGTGCTAGAATGGCAATGCTCGGAAGGCGAGCGAAAGAGGGTTAGTGAGAGCCTCCGAGGTCCTGCCCTGGCTACCATCCGTAGCAAACGGGCCAGTAACCCTGAAGCGACTGCACAGGCCTATCTTGAGGCCTTGGAGAATGTGTATGGGAGCCCAGATTCTGATGAGGACCTATGGTGGAGAGTAAGAAATGCACAACAGTACCAAGGGAGTTGTTGTCTGTGTATGTCTCTCGCTGGAAAAATTGTTGCAAGAATGCCTCAGAAAGGGTAGTTTGCCAGCGATTGAACTGGACCGAACCAGACTGGACAGAATCCTTAAGTCTGCCCTTCTCAGAACTGCTGTTGCTTTAGTTACGCCTGGCAACTGACTGAATCCCCACCCTCCTATGATGAGTTAATGAGAGAAATTCGAGGAGTTGAGAAAAGGCGACCTCGGAGGTACCTGCACCAACAGCTGTGGCTACGACCCAAGTGACTGAGGGTGACCCATCAAGTGAAGTTCAAGGGCAGAGGTTGACAGTCAATGAGTGCTCTGACAAGGAAAAGATATGCCACAATGGGGCGAACTGTTGAGAGATCCGGAATTCAAAACAGTCCCTTTATGAAGGCCACGCCTGCAAGTACGGGCCCTGACCTATATCCGACTGCATCTGCTATGGGGTGGGGTACCCACCCATGTATCTCCTGCTGATAACAGCTCCAAACTCAATTCCTTGACCATGGAAGTGGAGAAACTGATGAGATGTCTCCAAATGCTTATCACGCGACAGACAGAGATGGCACAGGTTTCCAGTTAGTAATACCCCCCCTGGCTCCCAGTGTGGCGCCCGGCCAGCTCAAACTCCAGAAAGTATGTTTTGCTATAATTGTGGGAAAGATGGGCACATGAAAAGGAAATGCCAGTCCCCAAAAGACACTGACAAAGTTGCATATAGGCTACAAGGAGAGCTTCGAGAAGAAATCAGTGGTTAAGAGGTGCACGACATGATCCCAGTGAGGGCACCAAAATGCTAATTCACGTCCTTTTGTGGCAAGGTCAGTTGCCCAGGCCCCCACTACCGCCTCTCCAGACTGGTCCAGAATAGTGGGTCCCTCCATGGAGACCACTGTAAAGGTGAATGGAGTGTCTACAAGAGCTTGATAGACAGTGGCTCCCAAGTGACAATTATGTTCCAGGATTGGTATCAGAAGCATTTGTCAGACGTACCCTTACAACCATTAGAAGGACTGCATGTATGGGGGTTAAGTGAGAAGGCCTACCCCTATTCCGGTATATCCGAATTTGGTTGTCTTTCCCACCTCCGTGGCTGGAGTGGCTGAACAAGTAGAGACCCTAGCCTTAGTGTGTCCCCCCACTGGACTGTATGATGGTGTCCCTTTGTTGATTGGAACAAATGCTCATATGTTCGGAAGGCTGGCACAGTTGTGTTATGAAAAACAGGGGTCAAAGACTAGTAGAGCTTTAAGAGTTCCGGCTTTAATTAAGAAGGCCTATGAGGCACAGAGAGATGCTGAAAAACAGAACCAGAGGAACCGGTCGGAAT
This sequence comes from Neoceratodus forsteri, assembly GCA_016271365.2. Lineage (NCBI taxonomy): Eukaryota > Metazoa > Chordata > Ceratodontiformes > Ceratodontidae > Neoceratodus > Neoceratodus forsteri. The sequence goes on along the minus strand of CM028129.1, from coordinate 1,076,149,643 downwards.
TGTATGGAAGAAGGATCCTGAGTCTCTGATCCTGGCGCCAAATGCCCAGTGTACCTACAGGAGAGGTCCGATCGGAAAGGATGTTAAGAATAAAATATTAATGTTGGATGCACCAGGCGATGGAAAATTGCCAGAGGGACTGCTGGTCAAGCCTAGTATTTTGCCCGCTAGAGCCCATGCTTATGCCAGAAGGGTAATGGTCCAAGTTCATAATGTGTCTGAAAGAGACATTCGAGTAAACAGAGGTTGCATCCTGGCTAATGTGCATTGTGCAGACACTGCAGTGCTACCCAGCACAAGAGTTCAAGGAAGAATGACAGAGTAACGCCTGACTTGTTTGATTTCGCGACTCCCGCTGCCAGCTGAATGGAAAGTGAGGATCAGTGAGAAGCTTGCCCAGAGAGATCAGGTGTTTTCTTTAAAGGAATGGGATGTAGATGCGTGCAAGGAGCTGAGCACAATATCCGCTGCATGACGAAGACCATTTCAGTGGAGAGGTCTCGACGCCTGGCACCTGCTGACATAGATGATGTGAGACGGCATCTGCAAGAGATGTTAGCTGCTGGTGTAATACAAGAATCCAGAAGCCCTTATGCTTCCCCATTGTGGTAGTGAGGAAAAGAATGGAACAGTAAGGATGTGTGTGGATTATGCACCTTAAACGGCGGACTATCTGATCAGGTACACAATGCCCCGCATTCAGGAAGCTTTGGACTGCCTAAACGGGAGCAAGTGGTTCTCTGTGCTGGATCTCCGCAGTGGGTACTACCAGATCCCGATGGCCCCAGAGGACCGTGGAGAAGACGGCCTTTATCTGTCCGCTTGGCTTTATGAATTCATGAGGATGCCTCAAGGATTTCAGGTGCCCCAGCCACTTTTCAACGAATTGATGGAGCGTGCAGTGGGGACATGAACTTACTAGAGTGCCTGGTATACCTAGATGATGTTATTGTGTTTGGCAGCTCACTGGAGGAACATGAGAGCAGATTATTTAAGGTATTGGACCGACTGGAGGACTTTGGCCTTAAACTGTCCATTGATAAGTGTCAATTCTTTCAAACATCAGTAAAGTATGTGGGACACATAGTATCCACCGAGGAATAGAGACCGACCCAAGTAAAGTTGAGGCCTTGACCACCTGGCCACAGCCCAAAATCTAAAAAGAACTGCAAAGCTTCCGGGATTCTGTGGTTATTATCGGCGCTCATCAAGGACTATTCAAGAGTGATCCGCCTTTACTTAACCTTACTCAAGGGTATCCCCAACCCACAAAAATACCAAAAGTCAGCGTCCTCAAGACTGAAAGAGTGTATTTTCATCCGAGTGAAGTATTTGGGGCCCGCTGGACCCTGATTGTGAGACTGCTTTTCATGAGATCATATATCAACTTACCCATGCTCCAGTGCTGGCCTATGCGATCCAAGAAAACCTTACGTCCTGCACACTGATGCTAGCTTGCAAGGGTTGGGGCTGTGTTGTACCAAGAGCACGAGAATGGCCTGAGACCAGTGGCCTTTGCCAGTAGAAGCCTGACCCCATCCGAAAAGAACTATCCTGTACATAAGTTAGAGTTCCTAGCTTTGAAGTGGGCTATTGTTGACCAATTCCATGAGTACTTGTATGGGGCTAAAATACTAGTAAAACTGACAATAATCCTTTGACCTATGTGCAGACCTCAGCTAGTTGGATGCCACTGGCCATAGGTGGCTTTCTGCATTATCTACATATGACTATGCTCTCGAATACCGAGCAGGTCTGAACCAAGATGCTGATGCTCTCCCGGAGGTCTGTTCCCAGAATGATTGGGTCCGATTGCAGAACCTGACATTCGGCACTCTGCCGAAGTTTGACAGGGAGGAACAATGTCCACGGACGCAGTGGACTGCATGGTGGATTGCTTGGGAGCCTCTGAGAATTGCATACCTGCTGCTTATTGCCACTTTTCTGCAATAGACATTGGTGCACTGCCTCAGCTGGACAATGACAGTATTCGGGCGGGCTCAACTCCCGATCCCATGATCAAAGCAGCTTTAGAAGCCCTCTATGCAGGAAAAGATGTGTCCAAATTACGCCCACTGATTTGAGAACTGCACTGTTATACAAAGAAGGTCCTAAGTTGAAACTGATCAATAAACTGTTATACAGAGAAACAGTAGACAGAGGGAGACAAGTAGACAAACAACAACTAGTGCTGCCCACTGCTCTTCGAGACTCAGTACTGAGGTCCTTGCACAACCACATGGGGCACCTTGGTATAGACAGAACACTTGACTTGGTGAGATCCAGATTCTATTGGCCTAAGATGGGGCTGATGGAGCAACACATCTAACTTGTAGTCGCTCTTACAGAGGAAAGCTTTGCCCAGAGGGCTGCCCCTTGTTAACATCACCACCAGTGCACCCATGGAGCTGGTCTGTATTGATTTTCTGAGTTTGGAGTCAGATCAAAGAAATATCAGTAATGTGCTGGTGGTCACTGACCATTTCACGAGATATGCCCAAGCTTTCCCACCAAAGACCAGAAAGCATCCACTGTGGCCAAAGTACTTGTAGAAAACTTTTTGTTCACTATGGGACTCACAAAGAATCCATTCTGATCAAGGGAGAGACTTTGAGAGTCGCCTGATCAAAGAGATGCTTTCTCTGTGGGGAGTGCGAAAGTCCAGAACCACTCCTTACCACCCCAGGGGACCCACAGCCTGAACGCTTCAACCGCACTTTGCTAGATATGCTAGGCACCCTGCACCCAAAGGCAAGCCTAGATGGAGCCAACAAATTAGCACCCTGGTACATGCTTATAACTGCACCAAAAGTGATGCCACTGGATTCTCCCCTACCGCCTGATGTTTGGAAGAGAAGCTCGACTACCAGTAGATGTGTGTTTTGGGGTCTCTCCTGATGGGGTTCAAGCTGACAACTATTTACAGTATGTGCAAAGTTAAAGGCCCAGCTAACTCATGCGACCTACTGAGCTCAAACCATGGCTGCCAAAAGAAATCTGGCCAACAAAGAAAGGTATGATAAAAGGTGAAAGCACAGGAACTCCAGGAGGGAGATCGGGTATTGCTAAGAAATCTGGGACTGCATGGCAAGCACAAGATTGCTGACAGATGGCACCATCTCCCTCACATTGTAGTGGGCAAACTAGATGATCTGCCAGTGTACAAAGTAAGGCCTGAGAATAATTCAAAAGATGTAAAACAATGCATAGAAATCATTTACTGCCCATTGGACAAATCTTAATTGAGTCTGAGCCCCTAGAAGATGCCCCTCTGGACCAGTGACTAGAGCTGCTGCTAAGAAAAGATCAAGAAAGCCTGCACCTACAGAAGCAAAGTTAAAGTGTTCCCTCCACAAGTCCCAGTTGAGCATGACTGTCAGTCCATATCAGAAGAAAGTGAGAGTGACTTTGAATACTATCCTTCTTACGAACTGAGTCAATTGTTTCGGGGCAATCCCCTAGTCAATACTGGAGACGAAGCTGGGCCTTCTGGACTGTCTAAGCCCCCCAGCTTCGTCCCTGGAGCCAATGCTCCCAGAAAGTGAGGTGCAAAGCATCAGATCAGATGAAATGGAATCATTGTGCATGGTTGAACTGTTTGAGCTTTCAGGGGAGGAAAATGATGGATTGGGGCAGACTGGTGATACACCAGAACCAGAAGAGTATTTTGAGTGCCCTGACAGTCCACTGCCAGTGTCCGAAAGCTCTCCATGCAGCCAAATGTTGTGGACTCAGAAACTATAACTCCTGGAGCTGAAAGTGCCTCAAGTTCTAGCCTCTCTACCCCATGGAGACTCCCCTGACAAGTGAGGACAATGCTGAAAATGAGGCTCAGAGTGCAGAGACTGTAACAGTTCCCCCTAGAAAGACTGGTCGAGCTGTAAAGCCTGTGGTGCACCTCAGTTATGATTCCCTTGGGAGGCCTGTGGATTTTCCTCTCAATGTTGTCCATAAAGGAGTGTATGTGTCCCCGAGCTCATTGCCCAAACTGAGCATCAGTGCTAACTCCAAGTTACTTGTGTTGCCCTCTAAGTATGGTGCCCTTGCCCCGTAACTGATAGGGAAGGGCCCCCTCTCTTCAGGTTTCATGTACAAGAGGTAATAACTTGAGTTATGGTACAATGTGTGTAATACTATGTAAAGAGTGACGTACTGCAATGTTTCAGAAATGTGTTCTTGGTAAAATGATATATTGACTGATGATTACATGTGCGAGCCTAATGCAAATGTATATGGTTGCAGTTAAAACTTATGGGGGTACTTGCTTGACGCGGACGTCAAGCTTTCCCAAACCAGGAAGGTGTAACCCCTGCAAATAGGGTTCAAAAGACTTCCAGGAGCTTGCTTGAATGCTCCAAGCCTGAATGGTGTTTGGCGTTTAAGCCATTTATCAGAGAGTGTTTTTAGAGCCTCTGGTACTGTCTCTTTAAGAGCTGTCTGCTTGCAGACAATTATTTGTATGGGGACTGTGTGTTTCTTTGATTGAGTACCACTCAAGCTGCTGCCAATTCACTTCATTTTTGCAGTCACTAGGAGTGCAAAGGAACCTATCTGAAAGATGTAACTGTTTGCCAGAAATTATTTAGAGTAATAATGAAATTACAGTTTGTCTAACCTGCTTTTTGCAGTCAGAACTGTGTCTGCTAGTTCCCCATTCTAGTTTTGAACTGCTGAACTGGACCAATCAGTGTGGGGTAAGCAAGCTCTAAAATGGTGCCTTGGACGAATCAGAACTTGGACTCATAATCTGAGCCAGCCACAAGAGGATTGTATGGGCAGTGACTCTGGGAGATGTAGTTTAGACTTGCGCCTTTTGGACCAACAGCAGCAGTCTATTGTGAGTGACAGCCAATCCAGTCAAGAACTGGGAGGAACTCAAAGGAAGTGCTCGTTTTGTCTGTTGGAGTTTCAGTTTAGCTCTGGGTGAAGGGAAAGAAACCCTGTGCTCCTTCAGTGCACAGTTTCAGTCAAAAACGTGTGTAAGGTCCAGAGTTCCGGTCTGCAGCTTGTGTAACTGCTTGTTAGGACTGAATCCGTCCTGTGAAGAGAATCAAAGGATATCTGAAGTAGAAACCAGGCTCACCCTGTAGAAGACTGGAAGAATTGCGGAATTGCACTCGGTCTGTCAGGAACTGAATCTGCTGTGTGTTCTCCCGGGTATTGTGCAGTAATTGCGATCGGGATACGGATGCAGCCTGCCTGGTATAGTGCTTTCTTTTATATGGATGTGTGAAGAGGTTTGTGTACCTCAAGTGAGCCCTGCTGACATTGAAGGACCCTATCTTATTTGGAGGTCGTGAGTACTAATTCAGGTCGCTCCCTGTTGAATTGCCACATTAAATCCAAATGGAATTACTGTACTGCTGACTGTTTAATTCTCCTTTTCTCTGTGTGAAAGGGCCCTACCAGCTGCCACGGTTTGGACTAGCCACTAGGGCTTGGGTACCCAGGGACAGTAACTGATAGGGATAGGCCTGTGCACAGAGCCATAGGTAGATGAGTAGAGTGGTAAGCTAATTAACCTGATTTCCCCCTGTCCTTGTTATATCCCCCTAAATAAATCAGAGCTGCTTGTTTCAGCAAAGTTATACTGCCTGAGGTATTTGTCTATGTTAAAATATTGTACTGTGATTGTTGCACTGTATCTTGTTTTACAGGGGGTCCCAGTGCCTGAACCAGTTCTGGGGGTAAGTGTATACTGTGAAGGTAATTATGATATACTGTGTGGGCCACTAGTGGGAAGAAAGGGGGGTTGCAGTGTCCCAGAGGGCTGTGACCAAGTAAGTTTAACTATTGCAAACCCTGACCTCTGGGTGGAGGCACCCGCCATTGGATCCAGGCCCCTCAACCTGTTAGTGTCAAATCAGGCAGGGGTAGTAGCCCCTGGGATAGCGCCATCTAGGGGTTACACTAGGAAGGGCTGGAACATAAAAACGTAGAAACACAGAAATCTGTCAGCAGAAAAGCACCCCTTTTGTCCATCCAGTCTGCCCTTTTAACCCATCCCCATAGGTAACCCTAGACTCCACTCTTTGCCACCAGCCCCTGCCCCCCCAATGGAGATTCAAGTACCCTTTCTTGTTCTGTGTTCCTCCCCTCCCTCTTCTAGATTCCCTCATCCAGTTGTCTCTTCCAGGGGGCCACCACCCTTTCCATGAAGTAGTACCATCTCCTATTACCTCTGAACTTTCCTCCTTTCAACTTCAGACTGTGCCCTCTAGTTTTCAGCCTTTCTTTCCTCTGAAATATGCTCTCTTCCCTCACCTTGTTGATCCCCTTCCAATATTTAAATGTCACAGTCATGTCCCCCCTCTCCCTACTAATTCCCAGGGGATACAGATCAAGCTCCTCCATCCTCTCCTTATAGGGCTTCCGCTGCATGCTCTGCACCATCTTGGTCACCCTCCTCCTTACTCTCTCCACTCTATCTATGTCCTTATGTAGGTGAGGTCTCCAGAACTGGACCCCATATTCTAGGTGGTGTCTCACCATGGACCTGTAGAGGGGCATTAACACCTCCCTCCTTCTGCTTGTTATACCCCTCCCTATGCATGTTAGCATTCGCATTGTCTTGCCTACCACTTTATTGCACTGGTTAACCAGGGGAGGGCTGGAAGAGTTGTTTTTATTTTGTTTAGTTTTCTGCATTGCAATCTAGTAACCCTACTCAGACCATTGTGACCTTCGCCAGGCATTTTTCCAATTTGTTTACCCCACCTGGGATGCAACATCTCATTTTCAGTAGGGACCTGCTGCTATCCATTCTCATAGCTGGGTGGACAACAGCACTGTGATTTTAATTGAGTTGCTCATGGTCACACAGTAGTTTGGCCTGCTTTGGTTTGAACCTGTGAACTCCCAGTTCCCAAAACTGTATCCTCCTCTATGTACAATATTCCATAAATAATGCAGAAAGTAAAATCAATACCTTGCTATACTTTCCCTCCATTCCTCCCTGAAGTTCATATCCCAGCATGGGCAGCATGCATAGCCTTTTAAGTTGGAAAACTAACAGACAGCTAACTATATCACCTTGTTCAATGTATGGTGGTGTGTACTAAATAATGCAAACCCCATCCAGATAAATGGAGCTGATTATTATTGGACAGTACCTAGTCTTTTATTATGCTGTAATATACTGAAGCTCTCAGTCCCCAGTTCTCTTATATCTAGACTCAAGGTCATGTTACTGGGCTTCATAAGTTTTTAACAGCAGTATAACCAATGACCAGACCTCAAACTGTGGCTTTGACCACTTCCTAGACCACCATCAGCAAACTGACTGAGCCATAGTTAGTAGCCCAGCAGTCCCATTCCTCAGGCAGCAAGGTCACAAAAGCCACACCATTGCACCACTGAGCACAGGCACATTAAGCCACCACTTGGGCATCAACAAGGTTCACACATGTGGCAGTCAGAATACACTAACCAGGGTATGGTAGGACAGCATTAGTTTCAATACTGGCTGCTACACACCTAGTGCATAAGTCCAGAGCTATAAAAATGTAATTGACAAGGGAATAACAAAGAGGACAGGGAAAAAAACAGAATATCCTCAGACATTTGGGTGTGATTGCAACAAGATGTCTATTAACAACAAATTTTCCACTTGATGGCCTAGAGCAATGCAACCCTGGTATGATGCACCTCCTCTACAGCTCATCAGATTCAATGCAAATATATGTGATGTTACTGATAAAAACCTTCAGCCAAAATCAGTCTCATATTTCTGCAATATTGTGTTAACAGATCAATGAACACAGAAGAATGGTCATTCACAGCATAAATGTTAGAAAAAAATGTAGGCCCCCCCCCAAAAAAAAACACAGTGACTCCCAAATATCTCCCTTCCTCTTTCTCCTCATCCACCTTTGCATCTTTTGGCTTAGCCTGTAACATCTGACAAAAGACTACTGTCACCACCCTCTTCTTCTGATTAGAGAGATGAATCCCCACTATACCAGTCCATTTGTATCTCAGTTTCAAAACCTCTGGCAGTGTCAAGTGTGTTTCTTGTAAAAAAAAAGATTACTTTTTAGCTTAAGCAACAAAGCCAACAAAAGATCTTCTCTTGCTTCACTGGGCTGTGTATCCAGACAATATTTCAGGAGACGCATCACAACAAAATAAATCTGGTTGAAAATATTCACCAAGGATGCACCCCCTCTCCCAAGTCCACATACCACAGAATAGAACATGATTTACAAAATATAGAGAGAAATTGGTCATAACAAGAAACATGACTCTTCAGACTGATGATCCAATAATGCAAGCCACATGATGCCAAGCATCATCCATTGATTAAAAGCTCAGAAGGAGGTTCATCAGGTGAACCAGAGCCAGGACATTGCTCAGTTTAGCAATGTTCAGTTATTTGCCCAGACAACAACCAAAATGAGGTAGGCCAGAACAAGAAAGCAAGAACCCCTTCCCCATATCTCAGTGTAAAAGATGCAATTCTTCAGCCTGCCATGATAATGGTGAAGCACAAATATAAAATATGTCAAAGCAACTGCTAGCATCAGTCACTGACAGTAGTTAAAGTCACAACCCCCGGACTCCATACCACTACTCAAGCAAAATCACTTACTGAGCTCCAGTGTTCCACTCAGCTGAAAAAGAAACAGCAAAACTCACCTCCATCACAGTCAATTCAGCATGCCATTCACCACCACACTGACACAGTGTTTTCAGTGATCCAGGGAGCACTTTGAAGGTATACCCCCCCAACAGCAACACCAGCGCAGTGAACAACACTACAGCGACTACAGCGCAATGTCACTGTAGTGTCTGAGCTGAAACCCAGCACTGTCTGTCGGGGTTTTGCACTCCCCCAAATCAGCTCTGACTCAGAGTTGATAATCCTTAGTGGGGGGTGCTGGGGGTTCAGCCCCCTACATGGGGGGTTTAGGGGCAAAGCCCCCCCAAAGAAAACACTCTGTGTTCTTTGGAACCAGCAGCCAACCATGAAAAGCAGTCAACCTGCTGCTTTCGCTGTCTGGTCATTCGACACAATTTTTGTTGACAACCAGACATGGACCCCACTTTGAAGAGTGCTGTTGCTTGCGCAGGGCACAGAGAATGCACATGGCTTTGCCTGTTTAATACTCTTTACAAAATGGGCAGAAATTTTCCTCTAATCTGATTGGCTGATAGGGTCTTTCGCCGTGTCCTTATCAGGCCATAACTGTACTACCTGTGCCAATCAAAATTCAGCGCACCAACAAATCAATGCGTGGCACCACTTTCCTGATGCAGCTCATCAGGCAGCATCCCACAGAACCACAATGGCTGCACCAGAAGAGTGGAAAGCGGTGCCACCACCAACAACAAAAAAATGGACATACCACAACAGTATAACTAACCTCCCCCTCCCCCCACACATACACCTCTTCCTGCAGGACAACAAATGTTGTAGATGTAGTCCCTGTCATGTAGTTTTCTTTACTGGTCACCTGTCCCTACCAAATTAATCATTCTCACTCCTGCTATTGGACACCACAGCCAGGAACCATTACCACAATCTATACTGTCTCCGTCGGTGTCCAGCATCTCCTGTCTCCGTGTTCTCCAACTATTCAAGTCGACCTTCCCCATCCATAGCAGTACAGAACAACTGAATTCATAATCCCCTATCTATAAAGCAGCATGGAGGTGAAATTAGGCTTTGAAAAGGGCTAAGTAAAAGCCATCTGTATGGCGACCGGTAAGAGACACGCTCGCTTACAGTCAAGCGGGCCGGTGGCTGCAACTGAAACAGAAAGCTCCAACAAAACTAAAATAAAGCAAAAAAGAAATAAATAAATAAACATATATATTGGGGGCAGACGGAGTAGCGATAAGAGAAACATACACCACACCAGAAATTACTCTGTATGGTCACTAAGAGACACGGTGGCTGACACTCAGGCGGGCTGGTGGCTGCAACTGAAAAAAACAAACCAAAAACAAAAGCTGAACAAAACTAAATGACATATAAAAAAATGTGTTAAGAACAGAGTTGGAAGGAAAGAAAGAGACAGACACTGGATAATACATAATGGCCTGTACTGCTGATGGACTATTTTTCTATGATTTGCCATTTTAACACTTTTTATCATACTTTTTTTTATTTTTTTTTAATTTTTCTCTACCAGGGGGATTTGGGGTGGCCCATTTTATAACTGCAATAATACACTTGGGCATGCTCTTATCAGGAGATAACCCACACCTCAGTGTGTGTTATTGCATGCGATAGGCATTGAATTGAGGTGTAGGTGCACTGGTGAAGAGAAGGCAACATGCTGGCCCTGGCTGCTGAGCTTCTTTTTTCAAAAGCCCATCCCAAAGATGCCCTCCAGCACAACTAAACATGAAAACACATACTATAATTACAGAATCTGAAAAGACCTGTCAGTTAGAGCAGCAAGAGCGTGGAGGTCATAAGGTCAGGGCACAATGCAAAGTTCAGCATTCTGTGGTACAGGGCTTGTGCAGGCTTTCTACATAAGTGGTAGGTAGATGAAAACGCTGATGTTATTACAACAGAGTGGAGAATGATTGTATTAAGTTTCGCTGAGTCCTCCTCAGCCATAGTGAGCCCAATGGCCAGGAAAGAGAGGATCCATTTCATTTTTTTTGTTTGTTTTTGTTTTTTTAGAGTTGGAAGGATTACAGGTGGAGATATCCAATGGAATGACAAAAGCTTCTCATCAATATTCCACTAAAAAACAGCATGACACAATCAGTAGCTGAAGTACTGTGGTAAATGAGGTACACAAAGCAGCAGAGAAACTGCACTAAACATCCATCTTAATGACATCACAGAAACACTATTACAATAGTTTAACATTTCAGTGGTTTTATGTCTAGAAATAGCTCTAGCATAGTGTGCAAGCCACATCAGTCTTTCATCATGAAGTGGGGTAAATTAAATTATCAAATGTGTAGCACTATGTGTAATGCATAACACGTGAGAAGCAAGTACTGTATATACAATATTATATGTAAAATGTCCATGTTTCATTTTAATCTCAATCTTAGAAAATACTAAACATGCAATGAATTAACTATAAGCAGAAATGCGTGACTATAAAATTTACTGGTACCTTCACAGTTCTTGCCATCATAAGCCAAACGAAATCCAGAACTACAAGTGCACCGATAAGACCCTGGGCTATTCTCACATGTGTGAGCACATAGTCGTCCTGGATAGCGCCAGCACTCATTGATATCTGTCACAAGAGAAAAATAATGATGTGACTAGAAAGATGGCAATAAAAAACATACAGGTAACAGTATGTTGAGAATGTAATTCAGTATGATGTTAACTTAAGACAAAAACACTGCAACATGCTAGAACAAGAAAAAAAAACAGATTGTTTTTCTATACAAGGTGCAGGATGGCATTATGCATCTACAAAAAAAATCTAGTGCAGCACATAATCTAAATCTCAAGAGAAACTACCTCTTTTACAAATGTTTGTTAAATTTTCATTACATTTTGCCATAATCAATTGCCAATGTGTTTTATCTAATATAACATCTACTTCACAGAAGGTCACCATATTTGACAGATTTCTATTATCAAACCAATATTATGAACTGAGGATCATAAATAGAGGAATCTGATTGGCCGAGAGCTCTTTGAAGCTGTGATGATATCGGGCTACATCATCACGGTTTCAAAAAAGCTCCGGTGCCATCAGTCTCTTTGCTCTCTACTGTATGAGAACTATTTTTTCAAAATGTACTCCTACACCACCCACAAACTAATTCATAAAACATTTTAAAACCGGTTTCTTTTATTTTTTTTTATTTATAAAACTTGAAACTCAGTTCATAATAGCAATAAGTCACTCCAGGGTGTGGTATATCATGGGATATTGTCACTTCTCAGGTGGTTGGACGCACTCGGCCTGCGGCCTCATGCCCAACCACCCGAGGTGTGACAATATCCCATGATATACCACACCCTGTAGTGCCTTATTGCTTAAATAAAGCATAGCAGTTTTCTAGTCTCTAACTCTAAGGGCAACGCTAGTTATATATCTCCAAGCATGTCATATATTTTCCCATAATTTCTAAAATATGAAAACTGTGTCATTGCGAACTCTTGTAACTTCAGAGCAATTTAACAAAATGTCATGACGTTTAGAGGGCTCTTTGTCACTACAACAGATGATATAGAGATGAGCCACCCACGATGCAATGCAGTAACTTGCAGTTAATACGTCACAAAATATTGCACAACAAAGGGGCTTAATTGCCACTGAATTGCTTTTACAGTTTTCTGTAGTATACCGCAGCATTTTGTGATATACTGCAGCATTACTGCATTGCATCTTGGCTGGTGTCACTGTACATGTCATTAATGAGTACAGTAGCTCTAAGAAATCAGAGCTACAATATAAGCAGTTAAAAGTCCCTTGACATATTTACAACATGTTGCACATAAATAGTAAGCTTTTAAGTCCCTGTAACTTTATTACTATATAACAAAACGTTTACTAATTTAGTAGTTACTTAGACCACAAACATTAGTGTGCATCAACTTTGAAATCCTTTCCTTAAGTTATAGCCAAGCTATAAAAAGCCAACAGGTATATTGTATTTCAGATGTAATTTTATGAGGATTTGCAGAAACCATGTCCATACATTTTTAAAACCATAACCTGATCTGTGATGGAGAGAGAATGACAAGTCTGGTTAACATTCTACAGAATGCAGTGATTGCATGTATTAAATAGGTAATGTTTTATGGATTACAGAGATCTCACAGAGCATCAAAAACAGGTGACATTTTACAGAATGCAGATCTGCATCAGGAAAAGTACCATTTCATGAACTGTGGAGATCTTACACAACTTCAAAAACAAGTAATGTTTCATAGAATGGTGAGATCTCATACAACATCAGAAACATAATGTTTGACAGAACGGTGAGGTCTCATACACCATCAAATAAAAAGGTAACGTTTCATAGAATGGTGAGACATTATAACATCAAAACAGGTAATATATAGAATGCAGAGACCTCACACAACATCAAAAATGGGTAATGTTGAGCTGTCCCCGTGGCGCTGAGCATTGAGGTGCTGGACACCACACCTTGCACCACGACAGTGACTCCAGTTCAGGAATGAGCTTGAGTTGCCGAGGGTCAGCCTGGGGGAGGAGTTGGATTGAGCTGCCGATAGTGAGGGATCTGGAGTCTCCTGGGCTCTTGGCTGCCACCAAGTGGAGGCTTGGTGATAGCACCAAGCCCAGTGGGACACTCAGCGTTAGACCGGTTAGGGGGAGGGAGATGCCACCGGAACCACGGGGTGTATGTTAACCTCTGGCATGCGCAGCCATGTTCTGGGGTTCCAGGAGTTAAGAGGGAGAAAACCCAAGAAAAATCACACGTCTCCTCATTGCTATAATAGGCAGAAGGTGGCAACGGGGAGCAAAAAGCTATATAAAAAAAATGAGTACTGTTTCATAGAATGGTGAACTCTCATACAACATCAAAAATAGGCAATGTTTCACATAATGATGAGATCTCATAAAACATCAAAAACAAGTAATGTTTCATGGAATGACAAGATCTCATACAACATCAAAAATGGGTAATGTTATATAAAATAGAGAGGTCTCATATCAAAAATAGGAAGGTCTAAGGTCCAAGGAATATGTGTCTCTACTACTGTTTTGGTATCTACAACCCATCATCAACCACTGAATGACAAAGAAACTCATTACAGGCTGATTGTACATTCAGACAGAAAACTAAACCAGTGCATACAATGCTAAGCTACTGAAGAGAATACAGTGCTGTGGAATATAGTATTACACAATTACATAGAGTGTTAAGCTATTGAGTAAAAAAAAACTAAGTTACTGAATAGAGCACTAAATGGGAGAAGGGCAAAACAAGGAAGGAAATAATCAGATTCAAGAAAGGGAAGGGTGGGAAGATGATAAAAAGAAGGTGGACATAATAATCCAGGTTTTCTGTTTGGCAGTTACAGAGAAAGATAAGGGGCTGTTGTCCGACTTGTCAAGACCAGACTATAAGGGGTTAGGGGTCAATATGGATCTGTTTCAGATATAAGAGTACTGAAAGGATTAAATGCATTTAAGGTAGAACAATGCTCTGGTAAGGTTCACAGACTCAGTTCTCAGTGGCTTTGATGTTGGACTTATGAGAGGGGCTGGTTCACAGACCTCACCAATGACATTTTTTTTATTTATTTAAACATTTGGTAACCAAGAAAGGCACGTTGAGCTGAGACTCCTTTCCAGGTGTAACCCAGGGAACAAGGAACATAAGGTCAGCCTATTTGATCATGATTTGCTTTGTTTAGAACTCAGATGTCGTGGGTTTACAATCAATGTGGATTCTTGGATAACAGACTACTTAGTGAAGCATACCCAATTTGTTATGTTTGCTTGCGTATGCTCAAGAAATGTTTTGTCACAATAAATGGCATTTCAGAGGTGTGTCACTGCCAAGCCCATTGCAGCTCAAGATGGAAAGGGCTTGGCAGCCCAGATCAATGACCATGCACTCTGGTCATGACACTAGTCACTGCTTGCTGGGTAGAGACTTTGTGCATTTGAAAGGCCTGAAGACTCTCCTATCAGGGTGGACTTCAATCCTTTCAGTGGGACACTGTCAAATGGACTGTCGGCTTTTAGTTGACTGTTAAAAGTCTCAGTTAAAAATGGAGCAAGCACATTTAATTAAGTTACATACAGTAGTCACAGCCCCTGCTTATCTGAAAATGCAGACTTTTCCTATGTGGTCTGCACCAGTGATACACCTGCACTTCAAACTCATGCATAAATGAGTTTTGATTTTGTAAAGTAATTCACCTTAAACTGATATTTTAATACAGGACACTACCATGAGATATATAAAGAGATTGTACTTCTGAAACAAGCACTATAACATATTTTAATCAGTAGATAAAATATACAGCCATGACTCTGGGCAGGACATTGAACAAGCCTAGGCTAGTGGGCTTCCTGGAGAGGAAACAGATTTCTGGATATTTGTCAGCATGTGTTTATGGGATGGAGGTCTTGTCAGATGAACCAGATTGACTTGTTTAAATGGACGACAATGGTGGTGGCAAGGGTCAGGTGATGATCTCACTGTACCTCGGCTACAGCAAAGCCTTCAACTGTATCCCATATTGATGGGTGATCAAAAAGTTGGCAGAACTGTGGTTGGGGATAAGAAAAGAAGATGGGAAGGGAAATGGCTAAGTGAGAGAACCCAGATGGTCGTCTATAATGGAGAACATTCACAGATCAGGAGAATCATAGTAGTTTACTGCAGGAGTGGATCATGGAATTAGTGCTCTTCAACATCTTCATCTGAGATATTACAGTAGGGATCCAGAGGAAGGTATGCTTCTTTGCAGACAATACTAAAATCTGTAATAGAATGGACAGTGAGGAAGGATACAAAATATAAGGGAGGACCTGGAAAGACTTGAGGAGTGTTAAAGAGTACGGCAGTTGAGATTCAGTGCCAAAAAGTGCAAGGTAATGCATATGGGGCACACAACTTGAAAACAGAATGAGGGGATGTAGCACTGAAAAGTATAACCAAGTAGAAGGACCTGGGAGTCATATTATCAATGTGAAAACATCAGTGCAGTGCATTAGGGGCAGTAGTATGGTCACATACAATGCTGGGATTTATAGTAATGGGGATAACTAGCTGGAGGTGCATAGTGATTCTGCCAATGTACAGGTCTCTGACTCATTCTTAAGTGGAGTACTGCATGCAGTTCTGGAGCCTACACTTGAGGAAGGACAGGGACAGGATAGAGATAGTGCAGAGGAGGGTAAGCAAAATAAGCAAAATAATTCAGGGTCAGTAGAAAAAGATTTACATGTATAGGTTGAAAGATCTCAACATGAACACACTAGAGAAAAGAAGGGGGGAGAGAATGATTGACATGTATAATACCTCTGCGGGAAAAGCAGATAGCAGAGAGATGTTCACGTTCAGTGGGAACATGAGAACCAAGCAAAACAAGTTGAGGTTGGCAGGTGGGAAATTTACAAGGAATGTAAGAAAGCATTTCTTTACAGAGAGGGCGATGGGAGAGTGAAACAGATTACCAAGAGTGACAGTCTGTATGGAATCAGTGGGGATGGAGTTAAAATATGTGCCAAATAGACATCAGAGGCTGGTAAGGACATCTGCAAAAGGAGAGGGTGAATGAGTAGTAAAAGGCCGCTAGGGCCCTCGTAATAAACAATAGATTGGTAGAGCTGGGCAGACTTGATGAGCCACAAGTTTTTTTCTGCTGACAAAATCTACAGTATATTTTTTATGTTTCTATCTTTTGGCTGGAGTTACAATAAGATAGTATTCTCCATATTTATGGCATTGTGAGAGGTGGCAAGTTAAAACAATGACACTGAGGACATTGTGCCTGGCACTTGTTCAAGAGTGAATGCATACACAACTGTGCAGATTTTGATACCTCAAAAATTTGACAATACAACAAGCTATAACCATCCTGAATCTGGGGGATTTTTTCAAAAAAATTCACAAATAACTGAACTGTGAAATAATAAAAAACCATTACATAATAAAATCTTAATTAAATGTTGCCACATTTAACAGTTTCCTAGACCCTTCAGACACATGCACATTTTGGAGTATCCAGTTCCAAAGGTGGTTAGTCTATATGCAGCAAAATATTTGGACATTTTCACAATATTTCCCAAAAAATAAATAATATAGTGCCATATTTTCTGCTTCTGTAAATTCAAGCCTCCTTGACTGAATGTCTGGACATTAGGCAGGTACTTAGAGTTTTAATCATTGGGTGGTTAAGTCTGTAAGGAAGGACTTGATTGGTCTGAAAGCTTAGATATTGTTTTCTTTTTGTTACATCTATATTAGTCCAATAAAAGGTATCAAACCATTTGCTTCTGGATCTGTTCTTACAGGGACCAATATGGCAACTATTCTATTTCTATATGTAATCATTGGGTGAGCATTATTTTTTAATGTATCATTAATGCCCCCTTCTCTCCAGCTCTACCCCATCAGATAGCTACCACCAAGCCACATACCCAACCCATCCCCATACCTTACCCCTTACCCATCTCTGGTGCTATCCTGGTGGGTGTACAGGTGGAATTAAAAGAATCCAAGGCACTTTTCAAAAGAGTAGGGGAATTTTATTAAACCATCGAAATTATACAGAATATAAGAAAACATAAGCACTACTGTACAATCTGCTTCTCAATTGTACAACATGATCAGCATAAACAAGTAGAACAGACAAGAAAAAAGAAAAGCAAAAGAAACCACATATTATTAATCATCTCATTCTCCAAATCCCAAGACATTCTAAAATATTCACTATGGGGGGATTCTCCAAGGAGCGGGAATAATGTGCCGGAGGTGCATATCCCACCTGCGGAATCCCACACCCGCAGAACCATGCATGGTGGCCGTGTTCTCGGTCACCAGCCACCGCACAGCCCCATCCATGGTCCCACCCCCTGCCATACTGGTGCATGGGGGCCTTTCCCCAACATGAGTGGGCAATCCAATGGGATGCCCGGTCCACCACTGGATCACTTGCACCCATGGGGTGCCACAGCATACAGGTAGCTATGGTGCTGTTACGGCATTGGGGTGGGCATATGGCCAGCCAGCTGCCCCAAGCCCTCCATAAGGAATTCAATACCAAGGCAGCATGCCCCTACTTCACTGCTGTGGTTGGCAGCAGCAGCATTCCCAGGGTGTCACATACTGGCTATGTTTGGGGCCTGTTGGTGTAGTCTGCATCCCCCCTCACGTGGCACTCTATGCTTTCAAGAATAGCACAGAACATGGGCAAGCCCCGTGCACCACCCACCCAGACTACCCCGCATGGTGATCACTGGTGGGCCGGGGAAGCCAGTGAGCATTAGCCCCGCACCTACATGAAGAATCAGCCATAGGGGGTGCAGCGACTATGGAATGTCTACGCACCTCCGGTATGCAGCATGTAGACACTCTACACCGTGGACAGTAGACCCCAATCTATTTATATTCATAAACTAAGATAATAAGGCCTTCGATGTCATGAACCATGAATAGTGTCTGCACCATCTGGCCACTACAGGTCTCTCCAAAGAATCAGTCACCTGATTTAGGAGCTATCTCATGGGGAGAGTCCAAAGAGTGAAAATTCAAGACACTGTCTCTGATAATAGGCCTGTTACTACAGGAGTGCCCCATGGATCCATCCTTGGCATATTACTTTTAAGCTTGTTCCTTAACCACCTCCCTTTAGCAGTACAGGATAACATTTTACTATATGCAGATGATGCAGTTCTATACTCACCTCACTCTGACCCTACAACCCTAGAAAGCAGATGCAGTCTAATTTCACTTCTGTGGAAAATTGGTTCCTCAAATCTAGACTACTGTTAAACTACAAAAAAGAAATACTATGTTGTTCACCTCAGCCCAAAACAGACACAGGTCCTACCAGCACCAAATATATAACAAACAAAACTCACTGTTTGAAATGGTACATAACTCTAAATATTTAGGAATCACCCTAGATAGCATATTTATCATACACACACCATATAGACCTAGTAGCCAAAGCAGCCAATGGTATGCTGGGCCTGCTCTTTAGGTACAAACGTTGCCTAACTAAAGAAGCCCTACAAGGTGCTGTCTCCAGTTCGGAATAGACAATCATAGACTATGGTCTAGCAGTCTATGGTGCTGTAACTCACACGGCACTTAAATGTATCAAGATCACTCTTAACAAGGCATGCAGGCTTATTCTGGATTCTGACCAGCTAACTCACACCTGTGAACTGTACAGTCAGGTTGACTCAACTTGGAATGTAGAATACAGTACCAAGTCTGTACTGAAATCAATGCTAGGGATCCCCCCACCCCCCGGTGTGTCAAATCTCCTCAGCATATCTATCTCATCTAGATGTACTAGGGGTTTGAGAGTCCAAATACTAAAATTACCCTTCCACCAGACTGCACAAGGCCAGTGCTCAAACGAATACCATGTGTCTCTCTGGTTCAATGTCCTCAATATGGAGGCACAAAAGGAACTCAGGCGGGGACCCTTTAAGTCAAATCTACATGCCCTACTTACTTCTAACAGTGGCTGTGACTGCGGGACCTAATCCTTCGCCTAGCCCCCTGCCTTGGCTGCAACCTAGTCACTACCCCCCCACAACCCCTCTGCTACCTCCTGCCTCCCCCTCCCCCCTCTCCTCCTGGACATTACACTGCCGGACTTTCTATCCTACTTCACCTTGACCTCTTATTATTTTTTACTCTAATTCCCCTCTCCTCTCCTCTCCTCTCTGCCTCCTCCACTATTCCCCCCTACCCACCCATCACTTTTCCTTCTCTGTAGCACTTCCTCTCTCTGGCCTCTGGGTAGATGTGTATTCTCACATACTCTTCCTTAGCACCTAAACAATGGATCTGATTCCTCAATCATTTCCTGCTAGTTGTTGTGCCCCTGGCTTGAATTTGTAGATATATTTCTTTGTTTTTCATGTATATTTTGGTACAATTCTTCCTACTACAAGTGTATGTAACTCTCACTCATATTGTGACTTCTGTAATTGTTATTGAAACTGTTCTCTGTAAGATCTCTAATTGTGTAATATAATGTGGAACCTCTGTAAACGAGCTGCTGGCTCAAAGGTGTATTCGGAATAATTCAAGAAATAAATAAAATAAATAAATAAATACCTGTCACATCCATTAGTAAGAGGACTTGTACAATTGAAACACACTGTTTTTATAGCTGTTTTCATCAGTGTGTTATTTTTTTTACTCATTTTAAATAGCATTGCTAACACAGCCTCAGGTGAACAATATTTCTGCTGAATTTGCAGAGAACATTAAGCCTGCCATAAATGATATCTACAAAAAATCATAAGTGATAACTGGAGGTGGGGCTAAGTCACATTTGAGATAGCAAGCTGATTTTTGTTTTCTCAGAAGAAGTCAGAAGAGGAAGGATCCAGATTCATTTCAGTGCTTTGCAATAACTGCCCATTGCTGTTTTTGTTTTAAACTTAGATTGTGGGCTTCTAGTGGCACTGTAATTTCTTGCTCTCTTCACTTGGAATTGTTTTTGGGCTGTTGAAAATTTAAAATCTAGTTTGGTGTGCTTGTAGTGGTGGTGTATTCCTTTGTTGTCTTTAATTGCTGCAAATTTCTGCCTCCACTCTTTATTATATGTTCTGTTAAATCTGATTGACAGAAGCTAAGCACAGGGAATAGCAGGGGTTGTGGAGTAGGAGGGGCATAAGGGGGAGGAAGCCTGCCCTCAGCACAAGTCTTTTGACTCATTTTTTTGTTTGTTTGTTTGTTTTCCTTCTTTAAAGAAATGTATCTGAGGATGAGCGGCAGGATTTTTAGGACAGTAAATTAAGAAAAAGGGAACTTGGAGAGCTTCAGTAACAGACAAGTACTGGAATAGCAGTATAAGTGCAGTATAATGTGGGGAGTGGTGCAATGCAGTGGCTGTGGTGCAGCCATATTCAGGCAGACCTTCTGGATGCTGAGGTGCTGCCCTATCTGCAAGCATCTCTCTGGACTGCAGGATGATGTATCCAGACTCAGAGCAGAAGTAAACTGGGTCAGGAGTACCTTCACCCCTATCCAGCGACCACCCAGTCCAATGCTGCTGCCACAAAAGATGCCAAGAACGAGGAGCACATGGATGACAGTGGGCTTGGGGAGGGTTAGGGGGTCAGGCAGAGGCACATTCCAGATCCTATTCCACTCCAGAACTCATTTGCCGCACTGGCAAAAGGAGACAACCAAACAGAGGTACCCAGAGAAGTGGAAGGGATAGATGTGGAGGTTAACCAAAGAAGTGAACTAAGTGAGGAGAGCAGTGGACCCCAGAGGAGGAGAAAGTTAATCCTGGTGGGGGACTCTATCATAAGAGAAATCCAGCTAGGAACACAGGAGGGGGAGGACAGGGAGGTGAGGTGCCTACCAGGTGCCATGGCATGGAGGGATAGGAGGAAGATCCTTGGGACTGCCGGGAAGGCAAGATGGGAGGGTGAGCTAGATGTCATTATCCACTTAGGTACTAATGACCTGGCAAATGGGGAGCCCAAGGAAGTTCAGGAAGAGTTTAGGAAATTGTGGAGTGGTCTCAAGAAAGTAGCTACTTCTGTCACCTTCTCAGAAGTACTACCTGTGAGAGGCATGGGAAAGTGTAGGGGCATGTGCACCAGGAACTTTAACTCATGGTTGAAGAACTGGTGCTGTGAGGAATGGTTTGGATTCATTGGTGACTGAGGCTCCACCTGGATGGATGGAGGCTTGTTCAAGCCTGACAGCCTGCATCCATCCTGGAGGGAAATCCAATTACTCAATGATAAGTTTAAATGCTACATGGACAAACATTTAAACTAGTGAAGCGGGGTGGCAGGTCAGCAAGGAGGGCACATAATTGCTCCCCCCCATAACTAGCAGTGGAACCAGTGAACAGAAGTGGATATCTCTACAAAGCAGTGTGCAAAAGATGGAGATAAG
Organism: Neoceratodus forsteri; assembly: GCA_016271365.2. NCBI lineage: Eukaryota > Metazoa > Chordata > Ceratodontiformes > Ceratodontidae > Neoceratodus > Neoceratodus forsteri. The sequence continues at coordinate 1,076,128,112 of CM028129.1, read as the reverse complement.
AACCCAAGAGGTGGATAGGCAGAAAGGTGGCAAAATTCAACAGAAGGGCAGACAGCAGGGAGAACCAGGGATAAAGGACAACCAGGGGAGGGGGCTCTAGTAGAACAGCTAAACAGTCCAGGGAGTTCAAATCATGGAAAGCCATGTGTGCCAATGCTAGAAGCCTTAGCAACAAGATATAGGATCTGGAGGCTGTCATGGTGCAGTAGAACCTGGACATTGTGGCCATCACAAAGACCTGCTGTAATGATAACCATGCCTGGGAGATGGTCATACCTGGCTACAGCATATTCAAAAGGGTCAGGGCAGGTAGGAAGGGAGGAGGAGTAGCACTTTATATGAAAGATGGCATAAAGGCCACAGAGATCAAGGAGGAACAAAATGAGGAGAGATACTATGGGTTAAGCTGGAAAGGAAAATGGGGCCAGCCATCTGCACAGGGGTGGTCTATAGACCACCATCCCAGGAGGAAGAAATAAATAGGGAGCTGATGATGGCAGACAAGAGTGAGGTGGTACTGGTTGGAGATCTCAATATTTCAGAAGTGGACTGAAGCCTCCCAGCAGCAGCATCAACCAGGAGCAGATTTATCCTGGACTCCCTTCAAGGTGCCTTCCTCAAGCAACTGGTCATGGATCCAACTTAGCAGAAGGCAATACTGGACCTTGTGCTCACAAACGGAGACAGTGTGATGGGGTAACAGTGGGGGAGCACCTGGGGAAAAGTGACCATCAGTCACTGTGGTTTGACATCACAGAAGGAGTAGAACCAAGCTGCACAAAAACACATATCCTGGATTTTAGGGGGGCAGACTTTGGGAAAATGGGGAGATGCTTGAAAGAGGCATTAATGGGAATGGGGCAGGAGTCAGGGGTTGAGGAACAGTGGGAAATATTTAAAACCGGGATTACAAGAGCAACAGAATTATGTGTTAAGCAGGTTAGCAAGGAGAAAAGGAAGAGGAGGCCATTATGATTTTCCAAGGAGGTAGAGGAGAAAATGAAAGCCAAAAAGACTGCATTCAGGCAATACAAAAGATGCAGGCTGAAGGGGATAGGGAGAAATACCAGGAGAAGCAAAGGGAGGCAGGGAGGTCAGTAAGGGGCACCAAAGCTCAGACAGAAGCGTGCATTGCAAAAATCAGTGGGTAGAGGGGACAAAACCTTTTACAGGTACATAAGTGAAAAAAGAAAAGCAAAGGGAGGGATAGTGAGACTGAAGGGGGAGGATGGGGGCTGCATGGAGGATGATAACAGTAAAGCTGGCACATCGAACAGGTATTTCTGCTCAGTCTTTACTGAGGAAGATGAGAGTAATGGGCCTTAAGGGAGTAGAAGGTGTGAGAATGACACAGAAATGGACACAAGTCCCTTTACAAGTGAAAGGGTCTTGAAGGAACTGCAAGGAATAAGAGTTGCTAAAGCAATGGGACCAGATGGTATGCACCCAAGGGTCCTGGTGGCTGAGCCTCTGGCAAGCCTGTTTAGCTGATCACTGGAAAAAAGTGGAGGTACCCTTATACAAAAGCAGGAACAAAGAGGAAGCAGAGAACTACAGACCAGTCAACCTCACCTCAGTAGTGGGGAAGATCATGGAAGCACTACTGAAGGAGAGATTGGTGGAACATCTGGTTGCCAATGGACTGCAGGACCCAAGGCAGCATGGTTTCACCAGGGGGAGATCATGTCAGACCAACCTCATTTAATTTTTTGACTAGGTGACAAGGGAGGTGGATCAGGGAGGGCAGTGGACATGGCCTATCTGGACTTCAGCAAGGCCTTTGACACTGTACCACACAGAAGGCTACTAAACAAACTAGGGAATATGGGAATGGGCAGGACAATAGTTTGGTGGGTGGGTAACTAGCTGGGCAGCAAGACACAGTGGGTGGTGGTAAATGGCTGTCACTCCACAGAGGGAAGGGTGACCAGTGGGGTACCACGGGGATCAGTGCTGGGAGCAGTCCTATTCAATGTCTTGCACAGGACCTAGAAAGCAGAATTTCCCTGTTGGCTGATGACGCAGAGCTCTGTAACAGAGTGAACATGCCAGACGGTGTAGACAGAATGTGGAGGGACCTGCAGAAACTTGAAGAATGGTGAGGGGTTTGGCAGTTGAAATCCAGTGCAAAGAAGTGCAAGGTAATGCATATGGGGCACAAAAACCCTGAAACAACATATCAGTTGGGGGTGAGGATATAGCATGCACCAAGCAGGAAAGGGATTTGGGGTTGATCATCTCTGATGACCTCAAGGTAGGGAAACAGTGTGACAAGGCAGCAGGTAAAGCAAATAGGATGCTGCGATGCATAGGCAGGGGCATCACCAGCAGGAAAAGGGAGATCATAATTCCACTATACAAGACAGTAGTGAGGCCCCACCTGGAGTACAGTGTACAGTTCTGGAGACCTTGCCTACGTAAGGACATAGACAGGGTAGAGAAGGCTCAGAGGAGGGCAACAAAGATGGTACATGGATTGCAGCACAAGTCCTATGAGGACAGGTTGAAGGACTTGAATATGTACTCCCTGGAGGAAACGAGGGTGAGAGGGGATATGATAGAGACATACAAGTATCTTAAAGGGAGGAACAGAGTGCAGGAATAAACTGTTTTTCAGTGAAAAAGATTTTCTAGGGCTAGAGGGCATGGGATAAAGTTGGAGTGAGGGTGATTCAGAGCAACAGTAAGGAAGAATTTCTTCACAGAACGGGTGGTGGACAAGTGGAACACCCTGCCAGAAGAAGTAGTGGGGGATGAAACAATCACGGGATTTAAGAATGCATGGGATAGACATAAGGGAATTCTGGAGGTCATGGGTAAGAGGCAACAGACTTCTAGGAAAAAGTAAAATGAACTTGCAAGCTCAAATGGGCAGACTGGGTGGGCCACATGCCCTTATGTGTCGACAGTGTCTATGTATCTATGTAACTGTAAAGTAGATGGACGAAACTGTCTCCATTAACCCAAGAAAAGGCCTAACACAATAATTGTACAAGTCACTTTCCAAAATAGTGACTCTCTCCATGTTTCACTTAATGTCTTCCAGAAAAAGAAATTAAAGAGACATTCAAATAGTAGATGACTATTAGAATCAGTCAGTATCAATCTATCAGTGTCAGTGGCTCAGCAGGTAGCACACTTGCCCCTGAGGCCAGGAACAGAAGGCTGTGTGTTCTATCCCCACATCAGGCACTTGGGTTAAATCCCAATACTAACACTGTAGTGCAGCATGAGGGGGGTGCTGCACTCCTGAGGTGCTGTCTTTTGGATGAGGTGTTAAATCTAGGTCCCATTTGCCTGTTCTGGTGGTAGTTCAGGTAGATGTTAAAGATCCCATGGCACTTCTCGAAAGAGTAGGGGTGTTTTTTATTATAGATATCAATACAGAAACAGTGCATAACAGAAAGGAAAAATACAAATGTCACAGGTATTACAGCAATGCAAAACAAAAACAGAAAATCCTCCTAAAAAGGAAAAAAAAACATTGATTTCAAAAAAGGAAAGAAAAAACAAATAATTACAACTCCATACAAAAACTAAAAGCAAGGATATTACTAAAAATCAAGTAGTATATATTCCCCCCCAACTGCTTCCCACTCAATACTGAAAAATCACTTGAATTTAATAAAGAAAGACCTCTCCACCGAGATTGTGTGACAGGTAAACCAAATGCATGTATTTCCTTATCCCAAATATCCCACAATGCATTTTCACATAATACAGTAAAAACCATAAAGGGCATGTGTTGCTGTCGTAAAACCCATTGTACTCTGGCATTCCAGAGATAATACTTCAGTACTGCAAAAAACACAGACAATGTATCAGCATTATACTTCAATAATCTATAACTATAATCCCCCCAGATCAGGGTTTCATAGGATAAATTTTGCAGCCAAGGTAAATTTCATACTGTTGACAAAAACATCCACAAATTACTGGAATAAATGCAATGTAATGCAAAATGTTCCATGGTTTCATCTGGGGCACCATTTATTTATTTTATTTATTTATTTAGATTTTGGTAACCGGGTGAACCCACTGAGACCAGAGGTCCCTTTTTCAGGGGCGACCCGGCATTAGTTACAATGCGTACATACATACATACATACATAGATATAGAATACAGTAATTTGTAATGAATACATTTTAGTTACAGTGAGTACATGCATAGACATTAGGGTACAGTAAATAAGCTGGTACATATTGGAGAGCAGGTGTTAAACGTTGGGCATGGAGAACAGTAGGCATCACAGGTTAGACAGGTATTGAAACAGATATATAGTGCGTCTAGCATTATTCCATAAGAAATTCATGAGGTGGAAAGGTGTGGTTTAGCAGATGGAAGCAAGAGAGTGGGCCCAAGTGGGGACTAGCGATTGCACCCACAGAGGCTTAGTTCCAGGAGGAACATTTTGAGGCCTGATTTAAACCCTAGGAGAGTAGGCTTGCTGAGTAGACTTGCTGGGAGGGCATTCCATAAGAAGGGGGCAGCATAGTAGAAGGAGCTCTTGCCTAGGTTGGTGCGAACAAGCGGGGGATGTCGAGGGGACGACTCTTGCGGTGGATCGCAGTGTTCAGCGCTGGACTTTAGGAGTGAGCAGCCCACATAGGTGTGACGGAGGGCCAAGGGAGGTGAATTTAAAGGCCAGGCAAGAAGCAGGGTAGGTCAGCTTGAGCCGTAGGGTGGGCCAGTTTAGGTCTGCGAGAGCCTCACAATGGTGCCTCCTAGGTGAGGAGTTTGTTGCAAAGTGAGCCACTCTGTGATAGAGCATGGACAGTTTGTTGAGCTCCATCTCCTGGAGGAACTGTAGTACGGGGGAACTGTATAGGATGGAGGGGAGTAGGTTACTGTTGGCTATGGCTCATTGTGCCTCACCAGAGAGGGAGTTTCCCAGACGGTAGAGGAGGCCGAGCCTCTGGTGGATGGATCGAGTTAAGGTGTCAATGTGGGGTTTATAGGTCAATTCTTGGTCAAGAAGGACCCCGAGGTTCTTGAATTGACCTATGACTTCTACTCTCCTCCTTTGGGATGTTTTGAGCAGGAGAAGTTTGCTTCTGTCAGTGCCCAAGCGTCTAGTCCCGAACAGGATGACCTTAGTTTTTTTCCTTATTTAGCGTTAGAGAATTCATAGCAAACCAGACCTCAAGAGCTGAGAGACAGGCCTGAAGTTTGGAGGAAATGACACTGGGTTGTGGGTCACTGTGGTAGACAACAGTGTCATCTGCGTAGAGGATGAGGTTGCTGAGCTTGCAGTCACTCTCTAAGTTGTTGAGGAAGAGTGAGAATAGTAGGAGGCCTAGGATTGAGCCCTGGGATACCCTAGCAGTCATGGGTCTTGGGCCAGATTGTCTTCCTCTCCAACGTGCTTTTTGGGATCTGTTGATCAGGTAGTTTTCCAACCAGGAGAGCGAGTGGTTGTATATGGACAACAGCGTTCATTGATCGGTTTATGCTTATTGGTTCCCCTAACGCTGATTCTCATATAAGCGCTAAGACAGAGCACTTCCCACATTTGGTCTGGAATCCATTTCACATTAAGCAGTTTAATCACCTTAAAGGGGAAGTCTGCCATAGCACCACACCAATATTTTCCCAACTCCTTATGTGTAACTGTTGTGTGCCTCCTCCAGTTGCCAGCAGTCCTATTGCTGTCCAAATCTAGATTATAAATAAAAATATACAGCCCCCAAAAGTTATCAATGTGTTTGCCCTCCATTTTACCATCAATGTTGCTGGAGGATGATGTCATCAGAGCAACAGATAATGATGCTGCACTAAATGCAGTTTCACCAGTAAACCAAACCCACAATGTTTGGTTCCCCACTTGAGTAATGGAGGAACCCTTTAAGTGCTGTGCACATCCTAGAGTGCATGTCTAATAGGCACTAGAACCATGTGAGTGTGATGCAGCACTGATTTGAGATCTGGGAACAAGTGACCACCAAACAGTGTGGTTCACAATAAACACAGCCATAGAGTCAAGCCATGCAAAAACAAGAGTACTGGACTTTAGGAAGGCTGACTTTGGGAAAATGAGAGAGTGCCTTAGAAAAGCACTAGCAAATGGGCAAGAAGGAGGTGGAAGAACAATGGGGAATAATCAAAACAGCCATCACAGAGGCAACAAGCAAATCAATAAAACAAAATGAAGGAAAAAACACTATGGTTCTCAAAAAGAGGTGGCAGGGACAGATAAGGAGAAAAGGATAGCATTCAGGAAATATAAGGAAACACAGAAGGAGCAGGACAAAGAACTTTATCAGTTAAAGCAGAAGGAGGCAAGGAAGGCAGTCAGAATAGCAAAGGCACACTGAGGAAAAGATAGCCAACTCTGTTAAGAAGGGGGATAAAACTTTTTATAGGTACATTAGAGAGCGAAGAAAGACCAAGGGAGGGATACAGAGACTTAATAAAGGGAAGGGAATGTGGGCAGAGGGTGACAGTGAAAACGCAGGGATACTGAATGAATATTTCTGCTCAGTATTCACAACCGATGAGATGGGGGAGGTGCCTAAACCAAACAAGGGAGAAACTCTGAATAGGGGGATCGATACCAGTCCATTCACAGAAGAAAGGGTTTTGAAAGAACTCTTGAAACTGAGGGTGGACAAAGCAATGGGGCCTGATGGGATTCAACCAAGAATACTAAAAGAACTAAGGGTAGAACTAGTAACACCACTTACTACTCTCTTTAACAAATCATGGGAGGATGGATTGGTACCTGAGGAATGGAGGAGGGCCAATGTGATTCCACTTCACAAAAGTGGGAGCAAGGCAGAGGCAGGAAACTACAGACCAGTTAGTTTGACTTCAGTGGTACGGAAAATGATGGAATCACTTCTGAAGGAAAGAATTGTTGAGTACCTAGAGGCCAGTGGGGCACAGGGCCCAAGGCAGCATGGTTTCACAGCAGGAAGGTCATGTCAAGCAAACCTAATAGATTTATTTTACAGTGTGACAAAAGTAGTAGACCAGAGAGGGGCTGTGGATAAGGCCTACCTAGATTTTAGTAAGGCATTGGACACAGTCTCACAGAAAAGATTAATATACAAGTTAGCCAGCTTTGGAGTGGGTCTCAAGGTGGTAGCCTGGATAAAAAACTGGCTGGACAACAGGATGCAAAAGGTAATAGTAAATGGAGTCCACAGTGAAAAAAGGAGGGTAACTAGTGGGGTACCGCAGGGTTTGGTACTGGGACCAGTCCTCTTTAATATCCTTATAAGTGACATTGGAGAGCACCTGGAAGGAAAGGTATGCCTCTTTGCAGATGACACAAAGATCTGCAACAGGGTTAATACACAAGGTGGGGTGGAAAGAATGAAAAGGGACTTAGCAAGGTTGGAGGAATGGTCAAATATGCAGCAGCTCAGATTCAATGCAAAGAAGGGCAAGGTAATGCATCTGGAAAACAAAACCCAGGGAAGAGCACACAATGGGGGTGAGTTAATAACAACAACACAAATTGAAAGAGACCTAGGAGTAATTATATCAGATGACCTAAAGGTGGGCAAGCAATGTGAGAAGGCAGTAAGGAGGGCTGGGGGGTTACTGGGATGCATAGGGAGAGGTATCAACAGTAGAAAACAGGAAGTTGTTATCCCTCTCTACAGACAGTTAGTGAGACCCAATCTGGAGTACTGCATGCAATTCTGGAGATCCCATCTCCGCAAATACATAGACAGAGTGGAGGCTGTTCAGAGGAGGGCAACCAAAATGGTGCAAGGTCTGCACCAGAAGACATACGAGGAGAGACTAAAGCAGCTTAATATGTGACACAGGACACAGAGGGTGGTGGTAAATGGCTGTCACTCCACAGAGGGAAGAGTGACCAGTGGGGTACCACAGGGATCAGTGCTGGGACTGGTACTATTCAATATCTTCATCAGTGGCATTGTGCAGGACCTAGAAGGCAGAATTTCACTGTTCGCTGATGACACAAAGCTCTGTAACAGAGTAGACACACCAGAGGGTGTAGACAGAATGAGAGGGACCTGCAGAAACTTGAAGAATGGTCAGGGTTTGGCAGTTGAAATTCAATGCAAGGAAGTGCAAGATAATGCATATAGGGCACAAAACCCTAGCACAATATATCAGTTGGGGGTGAGGATATAGCAATCACCAAGCAGGAAAGGATCTTAGGGTTATCATCTCTGATGACCTCAAGGCAGAGGAAACAGTGTGACAAGGCAGCAGGTAAAGCAAATAGGATGCTGGGATGCATAGGCAGGGCATCACCAGCAGGAAAAGGAGGTCATAATTCCACTATACAAGACACTAGTGAGGCCGCACTGGAGTACACTGTGCAGTTCTGGAGACCTTACCTACATAAGGACATAGACAGGGTAGAGAAGGTTCAGAGGAGGGCAACAAAGATGGTACATGGATTCCATCACAAGTCCTATGAGGACAGGTTGAAGGCACTGAACATGTACTCCCTGGAGGAGAGGAGGAGAGAGGATATGATAGAGACATACAAGTATCTTACAGGGAGGAACAGGGTGCAGGAATACACTATTTTTAAGTGAAAAAGATGTTCCAGGACTAGAGGGCATGGGATGAAGTTGGAGGGAGGACAATTCAGAGGAAACGTGAGGAAGAATTTCTTCACAGAACGGGTGATGGACAAGTGGAACACCCTGCCAGAGGAAGTGGTGGGGGCTGAAACAATCACGGGATTTAAGAATGCATGGGATAGACATAAAGGAATTCTGGAGGTCAGGGGTAAGGGGCAACAGACTTCTTAGAAAACATAAACTGAACTTACAGACTTAAATAGGCAGACTGGGTGGGCCATAGGCCCTTATCTGCCGACACTGTCTATGTATCTATGTATCTATGTATGTGTACCCTTGAGGAAAGGGGAGGGGGACATGATAGAAACTTTCAAGTATCTCAAGGGAATTAACAAGGTACAAGAAAGTAGTGTCTTTCAGAAGAAGAGATGTGCAAGAACAAGGGGCACAATTTGAAGATAGAGGGGAGATGGCTCAGAGGTAATATTAGAAAGTATTTTTTCACAGAGAGAGTTGTGGATGCATGGAACAGCCTTCCTGAGGAGGTGGTGGAGTCAGGAACAGTGGGAGAATTCAAGAATGGCGTGGGACAGGCATAAGGCAATTCTGGTGGTGGGTAGGAGGAAGTAAGCTGTTGATTAACTAGAATCAGCAGCTTATCCATCAGGTAGGGAAATGGGCAGACTGGGTGGGCCAAGCGGTCCTTATCTGACGTCAAATTCTATGTTTCTATGTTTCTATTTAAGTATAGACAGTATTCATATAAGGAAGTGCCTGTATGTGTTGTGTTAGTGTTTCTGTTACCAAAAACAGTTTACCCAGTAAATGACTCTGGGTACAACAAGAGTTTTAAGTGATGGAGTCACTTCTGAAGGAAAGAATAGTTGAGTACCTAGAGGTCAGTGGAGCACAGGATCCAAGGCAGCATGGGTTCACAGCGGGAAGGTCATGTCAGACGAATCTAATAGATTTCTTTGACTGGGTGACCAAAGTAGTAGACCAGGGAGGGGCTGTGGACATGGTCTACCTAGACTTTAGCAAGGCATTTGACACAGTCCCACACAAAGATTGATAGTCAAATTAACCAGCCTGGGAGTGGGTCCCAGGGTGGTAGCCTGGTAAAACATTGGCTGGACAACAGACACAGAAGGTAATGTAAATGGAGTCCACTCTGAAGAAAGGGTGGTTACTAGTGGGGTACCGCAGGGTTCAGTATTGGGTCCAGTCCTTTTTAATGTCTTCATCAGTGACATTGCAGAGGGACTGGAAGGAAAAGTATGCCTTTTTGCAGATGACACAAAGATCTGCAACAGGGTTGATACACAAGGAGGCGTGGAAAGGATGAAAAGGGACTTGGCAAGGTTGGAGGAATGGTCAGACGTATGGCAGCTAGGATTCAATGCAAAAGTGCAAAATAATGCACCTGGTGTAAACAAGAACCCAGGGAAGAATACACAATGGGTGGGGAGGTAGTAACAACAACAAAACAGGAAAGGGACCGGGGTAATCATATCAGATGACCTTAAGGTTAGCAAGCAATGTGAGAAGGCAGTAGGGAGGCCGGGGTATACTGGGATGTATAGGGAGGCATCAGCAGCAGAAAACAGGAAGTTGTTATCCCTCTGTACAGACAGTTGGTGAGACCCCATCTGGAATACTGTGTCCAGTTCTGGAGACCCCATCTCCGCCAAGGACATAGACAGGATAGAGGCAGTCAGAGGAGGGCAACTAAAATGGTGCAGGGTCTGCAAGAGAAGCCGTATGAGGAGAGACTAAAGGAGCTTAATATGTATACCCTTGAGGAAAGAAGGAGAGGGGACATGATAGAAACTTTCAAGTACCTCAAGGGAATCAACAAAGTCCAAGAGGGTAGCATCTTTCAAAAAAGAGACTTGCAAGAACAAGGGGACACAATTTAAAGATAGAAGGAGGGCGGTTCAGGGCAATGTGAGAGTATTATTTCACAGAGGGTAGTGGATGCATGGAACAGCCTTCCTGAGGAAGTTGTGGGGTCTAAAACTGTGGAAGAATTCAAGAATGCATGGGACAGACATAAGGCAATTCTTGTGGGGGCAGGAAGATAAAGGCTGTTGGTTAACTAGGATCTGGACACATCCTGTAGAGTGGAAATGGGCAGACTAGATGGGCCTAGCGGTCCTTATCTGCCGTCAAAGTCTATGTTTCTATGTTTCAAAGTCTAAGTGGTATTTTACAGCTGTTGTATTATGTTGTGTGTGTGTGTGTGTGTGTGTGTGTGTGTGTGTGTTAACATTCTCTGTTTTGATTGACACCAGCAGTGAGAAACAATCTTGAAAATAGGCCCCTTTCCCTTTGTAACTAGGCAGTCAGTGATTGGATGGCTGCTGTAAGGCAATAGAAATTCAGCAATAACAAGGAATAGGTTACCAGGAAAGCATCAGCTGCAGCATATGGAAGAAGAGAAGGATAATCTAGCGGTTAAAGCACAGGCACAAGCACTGGGGGACTCTGGTTCAAATCCTACTAGAGTTCTTTACTCTCTAACCCTTAAGAAGTTCCCCTAACCTCCTTGGAAACTGTGATGGCCCCTCAGGTCCATGACTTTAAAAGTGGCCCCATTCCCATTATAAATCATTAGCAGTGATGTGAGAGGTACAGCAGTTCACTTTCAAAGTACTAAGGATAAGCTGTGACAGCGCCCCCCCCCACACTTTGTAATACTAGCATTTGAAGTAGGATGTCCCTCACAAATCAGATGCTATACCTCAGCTGTTGTAGGTAAGGAAACTAATCAATCTCAGTGTTTGTAGTGCTCTGTATTTGCTTAGCTCACTCCTCCCATGTCATATGCATTCTGTGTCTTGGTATTTCCAGTCAGAAACTCAGATTTAAGGGGTATTTGAAATGTAAAACAATACACTTTATAAAGTAAATGATCTAGCTCCCACTTTCAGGCTGCTGAAAAGGGTTGTGTATAAGTCAATCTTGTGTGATCCTTTGGTAAACTGCCCAGGCTCACCTTGTAATGAATCTTCTCAAGGGTGTTCACCTGGTTCACCTCGGAGGGCTGGGGAGATAATGGGATATATAGGGAAAGGCATCACTAGCAGAAAACAAGAAGTTGTTATCCCCCTGTACAGACAGTTGGTGAGACCCCATCTGGAGTACTGTGTCCAGTTCTGGAGACCCCATCTCCGCAAGGACATAGATAGGATGGAAGCAGTTCAGAAGAGGGTAACTAAAATGGTGCAGGATCTGCAAGAGAAGCCATACGAGGAGAGACTAAAGGAGCTTAATATGTATACCCTTGAGGAAAGGAAGGGGGGGGGACATGATAGAAACATTTAAGTACCTCAGTGGAATCAACAAAGTCCAAGACGGTAACATCTTTCAGAAAAAGAGATGTGCAAGAACAAGGGGACACAATTTGAAGATAGAGGGGGGGATGGCTCAGGGGCAATGTGAGGAAGTATTTTTTCACAGAGAGAGTGATGGATGTATGGAACAGCCTTCCTGAGGAGGTTGTGGGGTCTAAAACTGTGGGAGAATTCAAGAATGCATGGGACAAACATAAGGCAATTTTTTTGGGGGTAGGAAGAAATAGGCTACTGCTTAAATAGGATCTACAGCTTATCCTAGGGATATGGGCAGACTAGGTGTGCCAAGCAGTCCTTATCTGCCATCAAAGTCTATGTTTCTATGTTTCTATGGTTCAATACAGAGTGACTGATTGACTGCTCGATTGATTGATTGGTTGGTTGATTGGTTGATTGACTGATTCAGTCTACTGCTTTGCACAACATGTTACAACTGTCTCACAGAGAGAAATGGGCAGTACAAAGAAACAGCTTTTGTTTCCTGTGAATGAAATACTATTAGATGTATTATTTGCTCTACACATACAGTATTAAGGCTGCAAGTACTACTTCCTGTGTGAGTTGCATGACAGAACTGCCTGAAGCCATTGCAAACAAACTACAATCAGGCTAGACAGCATTGATACCCTTATGTTTTGTTCTGCACTGTTGCTGCAGTGACATCAATGAATGGGAAGGGCTGTATTACAAGTGACTCATTTGCATGTAAATGGAGGCTTGCTTGACATTTTACTACCTTGTGTCAGTGCCTCAAACTTTAGACATGTGTTGCAATAGAAGAAATGGTTGATCTCTTATTGACATATGTACAGTACTTGATGTAATGTATAATAAATACATCAAACATATCAAAATCATACATATACAGGAGTCTTCACCTTTAATACTGTTTTGTGACTGACAGTTTTTAAACTCAGGGGTCGAGGGTCCCACTTTATCCAAAACAAAGTGATATAATTGTACACTGAATTTCCCCAAGAGCATATCTTTAGTAATTCCCCATTTATATAATTTCTGAGTCGATGATTTCATAGAAGTGGGTATACCTAACATAACAGAAAATGTTGGGGGTTGATCTACCCATCTAGATACAAAAACATTCCAATTATTTAAAAGCCATTTGTGGACTAGGGTGTCAGGCAAAAGCCATGGAGCTTTTAAGGAATGCACCCAGAACAAGGAATGGAAGAAGACGACCAGGTAACCCATACCCAATCCCCCTTTTTCCCTTGGCAGGTAAGTATAACCTTGTTTCACCAGGTTAAAGTGACTACCCCATAACATGGTGAAGAATATGCTATACAGCTGAATTTCCATCGACAGGTGTAAAGAGTAGATGGTGTCGATACAGGTCAGGTTCGGGATCAATAATTTTTTTAATAATAGAAATCCTTTTTAATTTATATAGTTTCCAGGCTGCCATCTTTCCCTCACACTTCTGTAATGAAATGGACCAATTTAAGATTGCCAAATCCTGAGGTCCAAACTTAACTCCTAATATTCAAATTGCATCAGTTGAGACAGGGAATGTTCCCACCAATGAGGGGAGGCTACAGTTCCCATCCTTACTGCCTTACATTTAGGAACACTCAACCATGCCCCTGAAACATTAGAAAACCACAGTATTTCATTACTGGCCTCCATGATACTGTCCATATCCTGAAGAAGTAGACACGCATCATCTGCATAAGCCAGGATCTTGACCTCATCCCCAAGAGTGTGTCCTGTTAAACCCTGAATCCCTGAGTTATTCATAATGCACTGTATCAGAGGATTGAAAGAGAAAATGTATAATAATGGGCTCAGGGGGCACCCTTGACGTACCCCTGTACGAATCTTACAAAATGGACCGATAACTCCTATTACATATGGGCACCAACTGGTGTAATGATATAACATTTTGATTTTGTCAATAAAGAACCCAGGGATTCCATATGTTTCCAGAACAGAAAATAAAAAAACCCTGGTCCACCAGATCAAAAGCCTTTTCCTGGTCCAAGGAAATTATCCAGCCATTATAATGTTTAGTCTGATAAAATTCCAAGAGTTCTCTTAAAATAATCAGAGGGTGATGGAGAGATCTGTCTGGGAGACTACAAAATTGGAGTGGATGTAGTATGTGTACTGCCAGAGCTCTTAAACGAATATAGAGAATTTGAGAGAGGATTTTAAGGTCCCCATTTAACAAGCTGATCAGCCTCCAATTCTGGTGTAAGGATCAGTCTCCTGATTTGAATAAAAATATCATTATGCTAGGTGAAAAGGGAGCCAGAACCGAGTTCCATGAAAAAAGAAATGAAAACTCATTCTAGGCAACAAGCTAGTTCTGAAGCAAAACTCTTATAAGATTCGAATGGGAGACCATCTATACCTGGGGCTGCCCCCCAGTTTCCGGGTGTTAATCACATCCAGAATCTCCTGAGAAGAGATGGCTCGAGTAAGAGAATTCATTTTCGAAGGGGGGTGAATGCTGTCCTAAGGTAGAGAGGTAGGATGTCCATCCCTGTGAAGGGATACATCCCCTTTCCTCTTCCTATGAAATTATCTGAAAGAGGTCATTCACTGAAGTAACTAAGGAACCATCAGGCCATTGAAGGCTAGATAGAGTGGATGCCACTCGCCAGGATTTGCATGCCACACAGGGATCCAAGACAGGGGACTTCTGTGTCCCATAGGGCAGTTGTGCTCTGATGGTGCTAGCCCTGTCATATTGTAATTCCTACATTGCACTTTTTACAAGATCAATTCAGGAAGTAAGACTGTGAGCTCTTGAAGGGGAGAGGAATAAAAGATGTTGAAATTTGTTTCGTAACATTAAGTATTTAAAATATTGATATTGAGACTTATCTTTACCATTTCTCTGGAGGACCAGGGAAATGTCAGCCTTCATCTGCAGCCACCATTCCCCCAAGTCCTCATATAGATCAAGCACAGAGGCCCGTGTCACCAAAAGTTGTCTGATAGTATGCTGAAAGTGAGGACTCTGAAGTATCTGTACATTTAATTTCCATCTAGTCTGCATGCTAACATGGTGAGGATCCAAACTTGAAAGAAGAAGAAGTAATAATAATAAGGTGGTCCAAAAACTCAATTGGACAAATAGCAGCATTATGCACTATGAAGTGCTTTGAAATAAACATGTAATCAATGACCAAAGTAAATTGTGCCCACTTATAAGTAAAATACTGAGGTGGCACAATATAAGAATTGCAGTTAAAGAGCTCTGCCAATACTATACATTGTGCAAAAGCTACTGAATCACAATATTCCTTAGATGGGGAGTTGTGCTTGCTAGGAACCATTAGGCTACAATTAAAATCCCCACCAAAAAGGGCCAGTTTAGCTGTACATAAATAAAGTTGAATGGTTGAGATCATATTAGTCCTCTCAGCTTTCAGTTGAGGGGCATAAACATTAATCAGCCTACATGGTTCACAATCCCAATAACCATCTAATATTAGAACCCTCCCAGGAATGAGGTCTAAAATCCTAAATAAAGAAAAACGATTCCCGGTGAAGAGGAAACCCACCCCGTCTGCTCAGTCGGTCCCGATGGACCAGAATGGGGGGCCCCATGGACATTCTGATTTGAAGGCCTGGAGATGAGACACTGATGCCATCCATGTTTCCTGTAAAAAAAAACAAAATCAACATTAACATCAGAAATTAATAGAAAAACAAAGTGTCTCTTTTTTGGGATTAATAAGACTGTGGCAATTGATAATTGCCACTTTAGAAATACCAATGTTCATCAATTAGAATGAGTTTCTCCTCCTTTTCTTTTTCTTCTTCCCTGTATATAACTTCTCAGGTGGTGAGGTATGAGTTTCGACCACCTCCATCTTCTCCCTAGAGTCTTGCTCCTGTTCTGAGTCCCCACACCCAAAAGTACTTAGAATCTTATAGGGATTTTTGGATTCCACCCCAGTGGGAGGGTCAACCTGCATTAGTCTCCTAGAGGACCTTCTCTGGGTAAGTGGAACAGAAACCGCTGAAGAGAGTAATAACTCTAAAGTTTTGTCTGATGATACTTCCACCAGATCCGTGTAACAAACGGGTTGCAAATGTGAAACCGCTGCTGTCGGATTTCATGGTAGAGATGGAGATCTATGTCGGGGGGGGTACCTTGGCCTCCATAGGAATAGGGGGTCCAACCACGTCTGCTGAGGATGATTTATCATGTAAATCCAGTCATGCTGAAGGAGGGGGGGGTCCAAATTCTCATTGGCCTGGGCTATATTGATGAGGGCCTCCAGATCCAAGGACTGGGCAGTATTCACTGCTGCCCACAGGCAGTCCCTGTAAAGATGGCCCTTTTCTTCACAGAGGTTACATCGGGGGAGGAATTTGTACATCTGGAATTGATGTGGCCGACTTCATTGCACAAACTACATCATAGTTTGTCACATACACTGGACAGATGAGTCCGGTAACCACAATGATAGCATGCCCTAGGCTGGCCAAGGTAGTAACAGACTCCCCAATCACATCCCAAAAAGAAGCAGTAAGGGATATAAAGAATCCCATCATCAGTCTGAAGTAGTTTGACTTGAAACTTCCACCCTCTGGTCCAGAATAATTTTTTATCCAATGTAGCTTCTGGTGGGCTAAGAACCTGGCATTTTTGTTGTAGCCAGTGGTATATGTCTACCACTGGGACACTTTCGTTACAAAACATGATCGTAACTGATTTCGAAAGAAGCTTCATCAGCGGGATTGCCATAAAGGGGAGCCATAGAGGGGAGGTCTTGACTTGGTTGTATTTCATCATAAAAGGCATCCAAAACAGCAGCTGAATGAAAACTAATGTCATAAATATCTTCTCCAGAGTTATGAATAAAGGTAAAAACATCAGCAGGATAGAAACACAGGGAATCTTTAATTAACGTTTCCCCACATAGTGTCAATCAGAATGAACATCCAAGCCTCCTTTGTATTTGAGGTGTACAGCATGTTTACTTGGAAAG
Source organism: Neoceratodus forsteri (assembly GCA_016271365.2). Classification (NCBI taxonomy): domain Eukaryota; kingdom Metazoa; phylum Chordata; order Ceratodontiformes; family Ceratodontidae; genus Neoceratodus; species Neoceratodus forsteri. Next base: position 1,076,111,275 of record CM028129.1, on the reverse strand, counting down.
GGTTCTGTTGTATTTAGTTTAAAAAGTTCAGACAAAAGTGATTTCTGAGGGGGTTCTATCGGAGGGTTCCTCATCGGAGAAGATGGTGAACTGTGCTCCAGGTCCTCACTATTTGCCTGCTTTGATGTTACATGCATGAAAGTCAGTGACACTGGGGGATCTACACGGATAATTTGCTGTGAATGTGAGGATGGCAGACTTGAGATACCTTGTGATGTTGTCTCAAGCTGATCAGGTCCTGTAGATGCCTTTTGTAACTGTACAGACATGTCAGGACTGTGGGCAAGACGTTGGTTTATACTTTGTTTGGTATGCAGCAAAACCTTCTCCCCTCAAGTAATTGTCAATATAGGAGACCAGTCTGGTGAAGTAGATGACTGAGAAAAGGTGGATACATCCCATTTAGGGTCAGGGACTGATTGCCCCAACTCATTTTGAATCCAAACCGCCCCTTTTAGTATAGACACTGTCCAGGGTTTATCCTCTCCAATGTGTCCTTCCAATCCAAAAGCCTGCTTTACTGCAGCCACTGTTGATAAAGAGAGGTCACAATTATAGGGAGGAACACTATGTATAATACCCTTGGTGTCTGGTATCACAATATTCCTGTGCAGCAGAACTAATGATTCTCATTTCCTTCGTGAATCATCTGTTTTCCATTTCTGTCCAACCTCCTCCACTCCCAAGATTTTGTGCACAGCACTGCTATCCCCTGGCATTTCCTTCATGACAGGCCTAGAGGAACACTTCATATGAGGGAGAATAGAGGAACTAATATCAGGAATCCCATGCTATTCAGTAATCTCAGAGGAGGAGCCATTCCTGTCAGATATTATACCAGTCTGATACTCTGTCTGTGCTTTGTTTAAGTCATTCAGGGGCAAGGGTTGTACATCACCCATATCCATGTTCAGGGCTGTGTTTGGGATCTGAGTTGTGACACAATTTGGGCTCAACTCCACTACCTGCACCATCTCCTGAGTCATCTCCGTATCCCCCGTGATACAGAAGAAACCTGACAAATAGACCGTTGCTCCCTTCCTGCCACCTATAAGGACTTGGAGAAGGACACTCCTGGTAAGGAAACAAGCGAGTGCTCCTGCTCTATGACATTTTTAGCAACTTGTAAAAGTAAATATTGTTGCATTATCTTGTTGCCCAGGCACAGTTTGGTACTGAATAAGTGGAGGGGGTATCTGAATCTTGATTGCAGAGGCCGGAGCTCTCAGCAAGTCAGCGCAATGCACATCAAACAGCAGTGTATTCTCAGAGCCTAATACATTCCTCATTCTGATTTTGTGAGAGCAAGCTCCATTTTTTCCTTTCTAGATGGTCTGTTTCCTCCTTAAGTAATAATCTTCAGATTTCAGAACCCGATGCCTCCGTAAGTGTAGCACTAGAATGCATTTTATTTGAAGCAGTATCCATATCTTGTAAACCTGGTGCCTGGTCCAGTAGTATTGGAAATATTTTGGAGGGATGCATGGCATCAAAATAAATATCAGTCTCATGCAGAATAGGGTCTGGGGGAGAGACCAGTTCCCCAGTTTCCTCGATGTCCATCTCCTTCAGCTCCATGACCTGAATGGCCCTCAGCACAGGTGAAGATCAGCAGTTCCCCCTATAGCACAGAAGGGGAATTTTGTTGGGTTAAAGGGGAAATATGATTCATATCAAAACATCATGCTCATTTCCTTGTCCCTCATTCATTTCTATACCATTACTGTCAGCACTGTGTCCTCTTATCTTCCAATTACTTCTTTAACTGCAGTCAATATTGGTTCACATGCTTGCCACAAAGAGCAGCATTTAGATTTGGAGAACTTGTTACAGTCTACTTCGTACACTTGCTGAACCGAAATACAGATATTTTTGAACAATACGTCCAAAAGCATAAGGCTTTGCTGAAGAACCCATTTACACTTTGCATGCCAAAGAAATTATTTCAAAAGTGCAAATAGAACCTGCATAGTGTCTTTGGAAAAACGGTGTCCACCTTAGGCGATTGTCCACTTATATTAACTCTGTATAGGTGATGTCCTGAAAAAGTTTTGTTTTCCATTTCTCTGTAAGATAGTCCCAAAACAGTACTGCATATTCACATTCAAAGAAAATAAGCTCCTGTTTATCAGGAATCTGCTGACATCCAGGTCTTAAACAATATCTCTCATGTATAGGTTTATACTTATTGTTCCCTTTTACATTGAGTGTCCCATGTATCGCTAACCATAATAAGTCCCATGCAAACACTGGAATCCATTTGTTCTGTAGCTGGCTGAAAGCTGTTTATTTTCATCCACTCTGTAGTATGGTAACACTATAATTTCTTGGCAGTGTGCTTGCACCATTTCTTCATATAATCCATTCCTACTTGAATAACCTTCCGCGTTATATTGCACTTTCCACACTATTAGTTGTCATATCACTTGCTTCTCAAACCCTGGTATTACTTGAGAATGTCCCAGTAATCTACTGTTCCCTTGTTCCCAAGCTCATAGACACAGATTTGCCCAGTCCATCACAAGGTCTTTCCATATGTTATCCATATGCATGACTGAAACGATGTTAGAATGTAAAAAAATACAACAGTATATTGCTATGGTATGGACCATATGTAGACCCCCTTCTTGTAGACTTCTATAAGTAACAGACCATTTTACTGGATTTAGACAGCCCCCCACAGTGCCCTAAAAAAATACTATACAGCCTTGTTACCAGCTGTTGAGGTGGGGGAAAAACATAGCTGATAAATGCAAGCACTGATATCAGAAGTGTCTTAATTAGAACTCTCTTTTGTTTTGATAATGTTCCAAAGGCCCATTTCACCATGATTTGTTCTGCTTTTTGCATCTTCTCTTCCCAGTTCAAGACTGCTAGGTCACCCCCCACCCCCAAAAATTAACACCCAAAATAGTTATGGGTTCTGTACATAACTGTATGCCTGCATATACCATATTTCTTCTGCTAGCCATCCCCAACAGGCAACCTTTACTCTTCCCTGTATTAATACAGAATCCAGAAGACCGAGAATATTCATGAAATTGCACAATCACTGCAGTCTCCTTGGTGGACTCATGCAATAGGAGTACTACATCATCTGCATATGCTAACACTTTTATTGGGCGTGTCAGCTGTGTTAATTGAAGGCCCACAATTTTCTTGTTCCTCATCAAATGTTGCAAAAAGGGTTCTATGCCATACACATATAATAATGGACTCAGCGGACACCCCTGTCTGGCCCCTCTCTTTACTGGTCTTGAAGCACCCATCCATCCATTAATTCATGGTGTGATGGTAACTTTGTCATAGAAAACATGTAGCCATGTTACAAATTGTTGCAGGCAGGGTATGAAATTCGTGAAAAAAAGTACATGCCCACTTGGGCATGTAAGAAGAAAATGTACATGCCCAACAAACTATTTACATGACGCCTCTTAGTTTGCATAATTTTACACGTCATCTTCACTGGACCAAGCACTTTCGTTTTCATCACCACCACTAGGGCTGGCAGAAGCAGCATGCACTGACAGTGTTCTGGAGCCATAAGCTTTGGTAGTGGGCCTTCTTTTGCCATTTTTCCACCACAGTGACATGGCACCTTCAGGGTTATAGTCACTAAGTTGGGGTCCATTCAGAGATATAGACATTAGGTCGTGTAGGGTGTCTGAGTGTAATCCAACCCTCGAATCATTTTTTATTCTTCCCATCAGAGAGAAGCCTCATTCTGCAGCAGCAGTGTGAACAGGAATCAGGAGAATGATTCTGACAATGGCCAGCACATTTCAAAATTGTTGATCCTGCACATCCGCAAGAATCACTTTCTGCCACAATTTCAGAGACTTACAATTTTCAACACACAGCAAGTGGAGTACGTGCTTTTTTAAGTCTAGCCACTCCAGCAGTACCAAAGTAACATCAACTCCACGAGACTCTAGGACCACTTTATAGTGATCAACAATTGTTTGAATTGCTTGATCTCCATATGTTTGAAGTGCCTCTGTGGATGTTGGCCAGGACTGAAAATGTAAAGCTCTTGCAGCTAGTAGCACTTTATTGGTATGAAGGACTGAAAGCAAGATTCAATGTGCTGTGACATTTTCTGAAGAATTTTTTTGATCTCTGAAATTGTGGCTTCTACAATGTCTGAAAGAGAACCTGATCTGTGCCTGCTAGTTTCATTAGTTAAGTCAACACTGTTGTACTGAGTTAGGTTCTCATTTACAGATGTAAGTGTTATGCGGTGAAGAGTTTCTTGATTCTTGATGTGAGAGACCATTTAGTTTTTGAATTGTGCTTTCTACTTTGCTGTAATCTTTTTCAACAGTGGCATCCTCTTGCTGAAAGCACAGACTAAGAGCAAAAAACACTTTCAGAAAGTTCATGTATATAACACATTTTAAAGACTTAAGCACTTTAAGTATTCCTAGTGTTTTTTGGCCATGATCCTGCTTGTTTGTCAGTGACACATGTTCGACGTGAGGCACTAATGCAGCCCAATTCCTTTCAAGGGCAGAAATGGCCCGTTCTCTGTGTGCAAGCCACCTAGTGCCACCAGTGTTAACTGGTTTAACCACATTAATATTTAAAAGGGATCCCGTTTCCTGTAGGACTTTCCAACTTTTTGGTGACCTGTGGTAAAACGAGTAAATGTTCAGCTAACTAAAAATAAATGTATAGAAGTTGTTCTAATGACTTGTAAAAGGAACAGTCTCTGAACGAATCCTTTACAGCAAGCTCTAAATGATGTGCACAGCAGTGTATGTCAATGAGGTGTGGGCACTGGAAATCTTGCTTTATTCGACTAAGGACACCTGAAGTGCTCCCCAACATTATAGCAGCACCATCAGATGCCGCACTTATCAGGTTATGTTTACAACCACCATCCTTTAAACCACCTTCACCCTCTAAAGCATTAATCACAGTATTTAAAATGCTTTCTGAATTAGGGACACTGACTGGTTTCAGTGCAAGAAATCTTGTTACAGGTAGGCCATTTTCAAAAACACGTACATAAATGCCCTCCTCCTCAGTCACACTTATATCTGTGCAGGAATCAACAAGAAAAGAAAAGAAGTTATTATCTTGTAGTACACTAGCAGTAGTGCTTTGAATATCTTGGGCAATATAGTGAATGAAGACACAACATTGCTTGTCACTACTGTACCTGTGACTCATAGCATCATCCCCCATGATTTCTTCTTTGTAAATCTATCAACCCCAGGAAAATCCCTGAAAGGCCTTTCAGTCCTAGCAACGTAATATGCAGTACAGAACAATTTACAAATTTGATCCATTTCTTTTTGTTCCATAAATTGTATGGATTTCTCTACTGGTCTTTCTCCAACTTTTGTTTTATTTGTAATGTATGCCATCTCAGCATTTTTGTGTGCTATGGACACTTCATGTGCTGAGATAATGTGTACTCTAAAAGTACTGCATCCAGTTCTGAAATTATTTTTGCTTTGGCTTTTATCATAACTCTGACATCATGTACAGAACATGGCACATTTATCTGTGTCATACGTAAGCCACTTCCTGCCCTTTTTCCAGGATTCATGAATTTTCTAACTTTCGGGGCCTTAACTTGGCTTTCAGTACAAGCAGTAGCACTTGAGGAAACTTCAGTGGTCACAACAGTTTCACTGTCTGGGCAAGGAGATGGTGAGGTTATAGCTGTGCCTGTAGTAGTACTAGTACTTGGTGTTAGGGAATCCAAGTCAGCTCCCGCAGTCTCATCAAAACGCTTTCTCTTAAATCCAAATTTAAAAACACTCATGGTGTCTGCCTGGCTGTTCGGCGTTGAATTTGTGAATACTGATTTTAAGAATTTTTTATTTGTGTTACTCAGTATTAATAAATGCAACAAGGAAAAAAGGGTGTCTTGTCTTTTTTTTTTATAATAAACTTAACAAGAAAACCTGACTGTGTGTTGTCTGATTATTTATTATAACAGGTATTTAGATTTTAGATAGTCCACAGACAGTGTACTGTAGCCTGTAAAAAGCTAGAGATTTTTTATAATAGTATTCAGATTTAAGATAGTCCAAAAACCACAGCGTAGAGCCTGTGAAACACTTAACAGATTTTTTATAACTGTATATAGATTTTAGATAGTCCAATGAAAGTTTTTTTTTAATAACAGTATTTAGATTTGATTGAGATAGTCAACTCCACCTAAAGTAGCTTTAGCTAGTAGAATAATAGTAGATCCCCCTAAGTTTTAGGTGTTCCAACAAGTTCACAAAAGCTTTTAGAATTTTAATTAACAATTACTTTTAATTAGATTTTCTTAGTTTGCAGGGTAGTTTTTTTTTTTTACAGATCCCTTTGTATTTAGAGTTTAGGTAATCCACCACAGATTATTTTAGGTGGTCCAAGTAGCTTTTAAAAAAGCTTTTAGAATCCAACAATTCCTTATATATGCCCTATTAGATTTTATGCAATGCACAGCACACAAGCTTATTAAAGCTTGTTAAGAGATTCTTTTAACACACTAAGTTTGTAAAACTATAATGAGCTTTTTTTTATATGGTTTAGTTAGGTAGAGTTTTTTCTTTGCCTTAATTCAGTTCCCTTCCCAGCCAGTAACTGTGAGAATACAGACACACTAGTGATGAGTGGACTACTGACCTGCTGCTAGTCCTCACACAGTATTTAGTATCTAGCCCTCTTTTTTTTTTATCGGTACTTCGAGCAGTGAACTGTCTGTCAGTATCAGTATAGGCTGCTGATCTTTATTTTTTAGTTAGCTTCAGTTAGATAGAAATAGTTTATTATAAGTTTTAAATTCAGTTCTCCCTGCAACTTAGCAAGTTTTGCTGACAGCAACTGTGGCTGCAGAGATCACAGAATAGGTCCTCCTCCTCTTTGCTGCAGTTGGTTGTTTTTTTTCCTACTATCTGCCTCTCCTGCTTTAAATTTTTAACACACCCAAACAGAGAATTAATATCAGGCATTAGCTGGATGGTTTTATTTAATTTGAATAGCTCCCCACAGGTTAAACTCAGTAGACTGCAATGCTGAAAATTGAGCACTGTCTGCAGACTTTAAAAAGTCCTGTTCTTGACTTTACAGAGTCTGCTTCTATTCTTTTGTCTCCCTCTTTAACTATTAACAATGTATGATCTCTTGTATGATTCCCGATTTCCTCCGAGTCCTTACAGACACCTTCATGGTCTGACGCTCACCCTCTGCCTCCTCTCTCACTCCCAAGTCCCACTCCATGCCTATAAATGCTCCACACCTCCACTTCTCTGATTGTACTAAAGAGAGCTCTTAAAAGAGCTTTTGGGTCTTTTTTTTTTAATAGAAATGCCAATTACAGCAGCACACTCGCAGTCTACAGCTACTGCACTCAACACGGACCTCTGTCTCCTAAATCGTTGACAGAATGGTGCACTGAGCTGCATTCCAGCATAACGGTGAGTTAAGGGGGTGGGCAAACTCACAAACACAGTCACTCCAATTGGTTCACGACTTCCCGCCTGGTGCAGTGAGTGACCGACGTGACGGACCTAGGCAGGCGGCTGGCTGATGACTGTGCCAGTCAAATCAAGGGCATTTCATTACTCTACTGTCAGCTGACAGTTACAAAGGCACACTCATGATCGGCGCCTAAACTCCTCCAAAGGCTCCCTCCGCCCTTCTGAAAATTAAAAAAAAAAAACACTGGGATAGAAAAATAAAACGGAGCTCTGCACCACAAATACCTTAGGTGCCCGAGTGGGCAGGCATAAAACAGCAGTAGGTGTCCAGAGGTAAAAGTGCCTGCCCTGCGGCACCTAAGGTATAAGAATTTTGCACCCTGGTTGTGGGATACCAAGCCTTTGCAACACCAAAAATAAATATTCATGTGATAAGGAATCAAATGCTTTCTGCTGGTCAATACTGAGCACCATGCCACTGTGACTTCCCACTTGACCCCTAAACAATAATTCTCTAAGCACAATTAAGTTTTCCTGTATTTCTCTCTGTGGCACTGCACAAGTCTGTGCTGCACTAACTAAGCCTCCTGAAACTTGAGCCAAGCGAATATTCAAAATTTTACTTAAAATCTTATGGTCTGTATTTAATAAACATATCAGTCACCAGTTTTTTAGATTAGCTTTCTCTTCATTCTTGAATACGAATATCAAGTCTGCTCCAGCTATTGTATTAGACATATTGTCCTTCATTAATATCTCATTATATACCTTCACTAATTCTGGGACTACAAAAAAAAGAAAAGATTTATAAAATTCTGACGGTAAACCATCTGGTCCAGGTACCGTGTTGTTTTTCAAAAGACCAATTACCATTTTCACTTCATCTCCACTTATAGGCTTTATTAACTCTTGCTCCTGTATTACAGTTAGGGTTTTTGCCGCTAAGTTCCTTATGTATTCCTTGTGATCGAAAATGTCAGGTTGAGTACTAAAATACTTCATGATATGTTCGTCCACAATTCCCAAAATCTCCTGCTGAGTGGTACACTTCTTCCCATGATCATTTTTCAATTCGCATATCACTTTATGTTCTACTCTTCGATGACAGTTCCTATAAGGGTTGAATGTTTGTTTTGTATTTGTTGTTCCAAACCTTTGTTCTTGCTGTGCTGCTTTTGCTCTATCATACTGATATTTATACATGTCCTGTTTTATCCTTTTAATTTGTGTACTATAATCCTGTTTTGTGGTTTCTGTAAGAGAGATCAGTCTATGTAATTGTTTTCTGAGACCTAAATATTCCAAATAAGATGCCTTTACTGCATTCCCAGAGGTTTTTTGAAATACAGTTGTAAAGTCTTTTTTTGTATCCTCCCAACATTCAATCAGGGAGACATACATACTCTGGACCAACTTCCTAGGTTTCCAAAGGTATTGGGCTTTTATAATAAGTGATTCCTGTTCCAACTGCGAAATATTCAGTTTCCAAGGTTGTTTAACATCCTGTAAAGTAGCATCCCATGTCCAGACCAATTTTAGAGCTAAATGATCAGAGAAAGCCAAATCTTGAACTACAGTATTACTAATTTCCATGAATTGTGATACCAAAAAAAAGTAAATCCTAGTCTGAATTGTGTCTCTGCTGTAAGTATAACCCCATGGGGGGTACACTGACCGATATGCATCTTTCAAGGAAGATGTAGTCATATTATCCTTCAAAGCGTTTGAATCACAAAACATTTTTTTCATTTTTAAGCCTCTGTCCTCCTGTTGTAAACTACAGTTGAAGTCTCCTCCCCATAGTACTAGCTTCGAGGTACACAACAAGGGGTGAATCCTTTTGAATAGTTCTGTATGAAGTGCTTTTGTTTGGGGGGCATAAGTGTTGATTATCCTGAAATTCTTTCCCCTATAAGTCACATCTAATAACAGAGGTCTATCTGGCTCTAGATCCACTAGAGTGGTCAATTTAAGGGAAGGGTTAGCAAACAGTATCCCTACCCTATCACATTGGTCTTTCCCTTGAGACCAAAAGGACACACCACGATGCCACATTTTGGATGTTTGTACTGTGTCTTGAAATGTCTTAATCCTAGTGTCCTGGAGAAGAACTATGTCTGCATTCTGTTGTGCTAGGTCAGTTAAAATTGTTCTTCTCCGGTTACAACTCTTTATGTTATTAATGTTAATAGTTAAGATAGTAAGCATAATAAGTGGAATGGGGGGAGGCAAAATCTTAATTCTTTCCTTTATTGTGCTGTGACCTAGTAGTCCATTTCTTTTTTGCTTTCCCTTTCTCTTCTTCTGCCTTCAGAGGTGTTTCGGCCTCAAATGTCTCTACAGAGAAAACAGGCTCAGATTCATCTTCTTCAGAGTTTTCTTTCAACTTGTCCACTGGTAATGATGAATATATATTCCCAGTCACAGTTTGTTTCCCTTTAATGATTTTCCTCTCTTTCCCTTTAGGTCCTGCCAAGTTGTTCTGTCCCCTTAGTCTCTTCTTGTATGACACTGTTTTGTACTCTGAGCTCTTTTTCCCGTCCACTAAAGGAGGTTCAGGCAATGGGGCATGCATGCTGCCAAGTATCATACCCACACTCTGGGGTGGGGAATCCCCTTGCTGTGGAGTTTCTTTCACTATCTGTATGAGATACAGTTCTGAGTCTGGGACTTTTTCCTTTGTTGCTTCTTGGGGCTCGGACTCAGTGTTTTGGCATAGTTGACCTGCATGTTCTGGTAGGGGTGTTTGATCCATCACCAGATTTCTACCACCTGCTGCATCTACCTGCACCTCTGCATTCCTACTTAAAAATGCCAAGTGTGTCATCTTCCCTTTTTCCTCCTTCTCCTTCTCTTGTTGTTTGTACATTTCTTGCATCCTTTTCTCTGACACCTGGGCACACCCTTTCTTTTGGGCTTGCATCACTATGGCTTCATGTGACGTCATTCCCCTATATTATGTGATGCTCATAGACACTGTATGTAGGAGTGACCTTTTTCCTCACAAAGATTGCATCAAAATTGACTACTGCAAGTTCCTGCAAAATGGCCTGTTTCCAAACAATGAGTACATTTTGGGGTATCACAAGCGTTACTAAGATGTAATCGAGAACCACATTTGTGGCAGGATTTAGGCTGTCCTGAATAAAACAGTGACTCCATATCCTGTCCCAGAAAAAAAACAGCCAGGTAATTGAACTATGCCACTGTTTACCATAAAAAGTTTACATTTTATCCTCCACCCCCTTGGCCAAAATTGTTCTGAATCCGTCATAGGGCTTGGTTGCTCTAAAACCTCACACCTTTTTTTTTAACTAAAACAAGATGTCGGATATATCCACACCCTCATTTTTGAAGATTATTGTCACTGTCTGAAAAGCAGGTTTTGTTATAGGTATTGCCAGAATGGGAGACCACAGTGGGGTACTTTTCAGATCATTATACTTTACCCCAAATCTGTCCAAAGCTTCTACTGTCTTAAAGCTAACATCATAGTTGTGTTCATCAGTGTGAATTAGTGCAAACACTTCTGATGCATAGAATTTCAGGGAATCTAAGTAATTTATGGCCTATATACAACCTATCGGGGGTAATTCCAAGCCTCCTTTGTACATTAACCATACAGCATTCCTTTTTGGTGCTGGTTCTCTGGTATTGGTTTTAAACAAATCAGCCATCCTCAGCAATGGTTTAAAAAACCTTTGTTTACTTGGGTCCTGCAGATTCCTTATGCCAAACTCAATTTGTAAAGGGTCTTCTGGTTCATTTGAAACTGGTTGGGCCTGAGCCATAACCTGGCCACCTGGATTAGTTTTGCTTGAGTCCCTGTTTTCACTAAAAATAGAATTTGATGGAACAGGCTTAGGAGAGATATTACTTTGATTTTTAGCAAGCCCTACTGTCCATGGGTCACATTCCTTTGATCCCTTTCCAGACATTTTCACAACTTCTGCTAATGTCTCATCAAAATCCAACTCATTATTAGACTCAGTGCCACATTTTCCCATTCCCCATTCCCCTTCATGATGTACAGTCTTTTTAGTAGAATTCAGAATGTTACCTGTATGGCTGATCATCTTATCTGCAAAAAACAGTACCTTAGAGTCCATTGGGTCCAGTTTCCAAGACCCATCCTGTTCAGGAATCCACCTGACTCCCTGCAGGGTCCTTGCAGCCATCCATTCAGGGTCCCGAGTAGCGCTATGTGAAAATCCACCACCTGTACATTTTGCTAATCTCAGTGATTTCTTCTGTGTGTTCCCTGACAGCTGCTTTCCAGTCTCACCCCTCTGTATTCCATGACCACAGGATTCTGTCAAAGTGTTGGGATCACTCGTATGCTGGATGCCACCAGCCTCTCCCTGCTGTTGAGCAACAACAGCATCATTACTTTCTTCATCACTAGCACCTGGCTGAAATCTAGTCGGTTGCCATACAGTATGCTGCTGTGCAGACAGAGTCACTTGCTCTGCGGGGTTATTTTTCACCAAATCGGACCAGTCCTGTGGTAAATTCCCTCGCTCCATTTCTGAAGGTGTCGGCATCTTCTCAGTGTTCTCGGCTGCATCCAGTTCCACTCCCAATACAGTCGCAGCACTGTCGTGTACAAGGTTTTCATTGGCATCAACCTCCATGCTGAAAATTAACTGCGATGATGGTAGGGGCAAAAACGTTACCCCATTAAAAACTTCAGTCTCTAAGGAAGACAAGGTAGGGGAGGAGACCAGCTCCCCAACCTCCCGAACGTCCATCTCCTTCTTCCACTCACCAGGACTTGCCATCACAACAGTCAGACACTCCCTATACAGACAGAGTAGGGGATTTCTTATTGAAATAAAAAACATATAATACAAAGCATAATCATTTGATATAAAGTTCAATAGACAGTTAAAAAACAATCAAAAGTCAGCACAAGGTATCTCAATGATCCTGTCCTAAATCATTGGTATACAGAATTATTTGTATTTAATAAAAATCCGAAATCCTTTCCACTGTTGAGTAGTTTTTTATGAAGAAAATAGCTGTACATCTTTCAAATATACTTTTGTCATTTCTTGAATCACCAATTGACTATATCCTCATAAGTCATTCTATTCTGATATATCAGCCATTGACACCATGCCTGCCATAAATAGAATCTAAGACAGCAGAAAAGAACGGATAATGTACCCTGATGGAGATGAGTGAACCCTTTAGGATAAATACTAAGCAACAGAGTGTCATAATTAAGTTGTTCCAACCATCTCAAGTTCCATTTCTGTGCTAAAAAAATCCCACAATGGTCTCACATATGAACAATACAAGAAAAAATGTTCCATGGTTTCCTCCAAATTGATACAATCTGGATATGGGCAGTTTCTCTCTTCTTTAGCTTTATGTTTTGCATTTCCTCTGACATTTAATCTACCATACATCATTAACCATTGAGTTTCCCACATATAAGGGGGCATTTTGTTATTATTAAGCTGTGCAAGGCTAAAGAAATTCTGTGCTGTGTGACAATTCTTAAAATTTGGGTCTGTAGGGTATATTCTACTCATTATGGTCTTATAAAGATTCTGCCCAGTACTTTTCTGTATTAAATCCTTAGTCATTTGCCATTTATATAATTTATGCACTGCAGATTTAAAATATAAAGGAATGTGAATGTGTGTTTAATTTCAGAGCCATATTACGCAATATCACAAAATAGCATCCTAAAACTACATGAACCCACTCTCGTCCCCCCTTATCCATATCCATTAGGCCACATTTGATTGTTTGTGAAAAAAATAAAGCATGAAAAAACACAACTGGATCTACCATTCCGAGATCCCCTCTGTTTTTCCCCAAATATGTATAATACTGTTTCACTGGGTTTAGCCTGCTCCCCCATAACATCTAGAAGAACACACTATATAGTCTAGTCTCAAGTTGTGTGGACAGCGGATAGATCATTGCTACATACTGACAACATGGAATAATAAATTGCTTCAATGTGAGAATACTTTTCTGTTTTGAAATCTTCCACTGCTTCCATCTTGACACTTTCCCTCTACCTTTTTGAGAACTACTTCCCAATTTTCAGCAGGCAAATTCTGTAGGCCAAAAAGTATGCCCCAAATTGAAAGAGGCTCTGTTGATATGTTAATACCGCCATGGTATATTTCCATCGGACTTCCCATCCCTATATACAACCCATGAGTTTTTCCTACATTCAATTTAGCATTTGAGAGTGCAGCAAAGCCTTCAAATCCAGTGAGAAACCCATGTAACTGCTCACAGTCAGAAAAAAACAAACAAACACAAACATCATCTGCATAGGCTTGCAAGATCAAAGGCTGCTGTGGTCCTAAGCCTACTATCCCTTCCCATCTAGGTTTTTCAGCAAGGAATCAGTGAAGGGGATCTAAGGAAAAATATATAAAAGGGGACTTAAAGGGCACCCCTGCCTTACCCCTGTATGTATGGAAAAACCCCACACCATCTCCCCTTTTATTAATGGAAAAACCTGGGAGGAATTATACAAAAGACATATAAGGTTCAGCACTTTTAAAGGAACACCATAGTTAGCTAACACTTGAAATAAAAAAGGGTGATATACACTATCAAAAGCTTTGTCTAAATTGGCTGCAACAATGCAGCTGGAGCATCCTTCAAGCATCAAATGCTCTATTACATCCCTAATGACCATAATTGCTGTTTGTATCCATCTATCCGGGAGACCACAAAATTAATAGGGGGAAATGACCTGAACTGCATACCTCTTGAGATGATTATTGAGCAAAATAGCAAAAATCTTATAATCTGTATTTAAGAGTGTAATAAGTCTCCAGTGTTTAATATCATGTCTATCTCCAAATTTAAATAAATGAATCATTAGTCCATCTGTAAAAGAGAGAAACATAGAACGTGACACCAAAAAATACTGGAATCCAACTGCAAACAGAATGCCAATTCTTTTGCAAAAGTCTAATAAAACGGATTTAGGAGCCCAGCCAAACCTGGCAAAGTTTTATTTTTGTGATGTTGAATTGCAAATTCTGTCTCAGTTTCTGAAATTGGAGCCTGTTATTTTGTAGGCTCACCAGGCAAGGATGGGAGTGTAAGGTAATTAAAATATTCTACAATATCTTGCTGTAAAATAGGTGATTGTGGTGACAAAGACTGAAAATGATGGTTAATCAGCTCCTCTATGCCAACTACAGAATCTACCTTATAACCCTCTTGATCTATCAGAAAATAAATATGCATAGAGTCTTTAATAGTTTTACAAGGCTCAACATGATCTCCTATTGGAGTCTTCTGAGTACCAGTGGATAACATTGCCTGAACCATTTTAGCTCTATCATACTGATATTTCTTCATTTCTGCCTTTATGTGACTGATTTGTTCTGTGTAATCAAAACATGAAGTATATGTAAAGGTTAAAAGCCTCTACAACTGTTTCCTAAGTGTTAAATATTTAAGAAAATTGCCATTACCTGTTTTCTTCCCATATTTTTTAAACCAATTCCTGAGGTCTTATTTGGTGTCCAGCCACCAATCCCCTAAATTGGTATATAAAAAAGCCACTGAGAGACATGCTCTAAGAATGCTCAAAACAGTTATGTTGACAAGGGAATCAGTTAAAATGGAAGTGTTGAGTTTCCATCGATTTTGTGTCCTGAACTGTAGAGACTCAAGCTGAAGTGAGAAAGTCAAAAATAAATGATCAGAAAATTCTACTGGTTTCACATAAAATATGCCAGTAGGAATGCTTGATGAAACAAGTAAGTGATCAATAGTAGTCCTGAATTTACCATGCATATAGATAAATCCTGGCCCTGGCATGTGATATTTATTGCAATTTGTTACTCCTGCCAATTTTATTATATTTACCTAGGTATTGGAGTCACAATATATATTTTTGTTATCTGTTTGACTTTTAGTATGCAGACTACAATTAAAATCACCTCCCTAAAAAATCATATAGGATGAGACTAAATATGGCTGAACTGCTTTCATCACTGCCACCCTTTCAGCCTTTGTTTGTGGATTATAAATATTGATAAATCTGTATTCCATATTATCCCATTTACCATCTAAAATTAATACATGGCCAGCAAATAGATCAATTTATATAATGTAAATTTATAAGAATTAAAGAGAATTACAACCCCATCCGCACTATCAATGCCAAAAGACCAATATGAAGGTCCCCAGGGCCAATCCTTTTTAAATGTCAGTACCTGTTCAATGGAATACATCCAAGTTTCTTGCAGAAAACAAATTTCTATCCATTCATCATGGATGTACTGCAATATAGTCTGTCTTTTAGCAGTATTTAACAAACTGAGTGTATTTAAAGATCCCCAAATACAGATATTCAAATGCATTTATTATAAAAGAAGTTATTTCTTTCTTGTTTTCTTCTTTTTACCTTTATAATCCTCTACAGGCAAGGTGGAAGGGTGCTGAGAAGATTTTTGGGAGTCAAAATCTCCCAGTTCCATTTCAGAATCTCCCCAGTTAAAGAAAAGGGCAGCATAATAATAGTTAGATTCAAAGGAAATAGAAGTGGGGAAGGAACTTGGATTTCAAAATCCTAGATGATTTCCTATGGGTTTGAGGAGATGCTGGTGGGGGAACAGTGGAAATCTTGTCTGTAACAACTGGGTCCTCATAACAAACAGGGTTTAAAGTGATAAGATCAGGAGACTCAACAGAGACCGGTTCTACCTTTGGTACAACTTGAGAAGGAACCAATACCTCCATATTCAAGGAGGGGGGTTCAGATTCAGTGGGAGGAGGGTCCTGTGACGGGACTCACACAGGCTCGGGGGGGAGGGGAGGAACTGCATTCTGTGCCTGCTGTGTCAGCAATTCTGGGCTAATATAGGAAGCCTTGTTCTTGGCCACCCAGGGGCACTCTCCAAACACATGCCCAAATTATTCATATAGATCTAGAGATGCAGCAAATTTAAATTCCACCGACGAAGTGAACGCGAAGTGGGCACTTCGCATTGCCACTCCGCTATGCGGAGTGGGAAGTGCAAAGTGCTCAATGTGCCTTGTCATTACCACTTCATGTTAAGGCAGAATGGCAATGCGAAGTAAGGTGAAGTCATTGTTTTTAATGGACTTCGTGTTCCTCATTATGATTCTAAGTGATCCACTTGGTGTTTCAGATTTGGCAGCCCCACCACACATAACATGGATTACAGTACTATAAGTCACTTGCTCTTTAATTAGGTAGGAAGGAAGTGAGTCATACAAGCAGACACTTTTACTTTCTTCTGTGCAGACAGAGAAGAGTATGTTTTGTGACAGCTGATACTTTGAGATCAGAGTGAGGAGGAGTAACAATTAAAAAAAATAATCTTGTGATTCATGACGTGATCATAAATCATGATTTGTGACTTCATTTGTTCAATTGTTTATTTCGTTTTTGCTGACCGGGTAAGTGCACTAGACAAATCTTGCCTATTTTCAGGCATGACCTGGGGGAGGGGGATACAGATGAATGCCAACTGGCCTTGAATAATATTAAGCTGTTGGTGGTATTTTTAGAGGACATGACCTTTTGTGACCTTGATGATGAAGAAAAGCACGAATGCCTATGGCTGTACTTCCCCGGGCCCCGATGAGGTGTGGCACAAAACTCCCTGGCTTAAAGACACTCATTAATGAGTGCAATGGTGGGGTGGTGAAGCATGGAGAGATAATACAATACAGGCTTACAATACATCCAAGTAACTATTAAAAAAAATTAATCTTGTGATTCGTGACATGATCGTAAATTGTGATTTAAGACTGCATTAGTGACCATGATGATGATGAAGAAACGTGAATGCCTATGGCTGTACTTCCCCGGGCCCGGATGAGGAGTGGCCCAAAATCCCCAGCTTAAAAGCACTCATTAATGAGTACAATGGTGGGTTGATGAAGCATGGAAAGATACTACAAAACAGGCTTATAAAACATCCAAGTAACTAGTAAAAAAAAATTATTTGATTTGTGATGTGATTGTAAATCGTGATTTGTGACTGCATTTGTGTCCTTGATGATGAAGAACGTGATTTGTATCATGAGTGACTTGTGATGATGGTCCTGACTTAAAAGCGCATATTAATGAGTACAATGTTCATGCAGAATTATGCACCACATCTGTCCAGTACTCTGAAGGGAAGCCATTGAAACAACTGTGACTTAAGATAGATATGGAGATTGGGCCCTAAAGAGATGCAAATGCAGAGACAGATTAAGATTGTGCTGCACACTGATGAGATGCAGGTGCAAAGGCACAACACCTAACCAGTGCTCACCATCAGAAATTCAAATCTGGAGAAGAATACCTTTGCCGGTTGGGGCGGGCGAGGTGGGGAGTGTACTGCAAAGCTGCAGTAACAGTCACTAGTACCAGTACCAGTAAAGATACTACAAAGAAGTACAAAAATTACACAACTGCAGTGGACAGCAGGTTCACATTGCTGAAATTATGTGGCACAATAAAAGATGTCTGATTTGATGACACGCTTCACACACATACTCACACACACACACACTAAGTAATGCATAGCAAATTGAAAACTTCAGTAATATAAGCACATATTTTAAACAGACTAAAATTATGCACTGCTGCACCACAACAATCAGCAAAAAAAGGCAAAGATTATTGAAAATATTACTGTGTGTACATTAACACAGTTATACAAGAAAAATATCACCAAAACAGAAAGCACTGTCTTTTTCTCCAAGTTAATCCACCTACACCACAGATACACCCCTCCCCCAAAGCACACTTCCGCTGTCTCTCAGTACACAGACTTAATGTTGTACATTAATATTCAAAATCCACACATAAACAATAAACTCTCAATGATATGAGCACAGGAGGGTTTCCTAAAATCAATGAGCTAAAGTTTCAGAAAAAAAAAAAAGACTCAAAAGGGTTTTATTAACAGCTTTTAGACGGTGTGAATCACAGAGAGCTCTCACAGCAGACTGTCTCCTACAGCTTCCTACACACACTACCCCAAACTGAGGCTGTGCAGAACAATCTAGAGCCCATGTGACCTGAAATCCCATAAATCACTGCAAAATTCACCTTTGGAGCTTAAAAACAAGGTGAAGTGAGGCAAAGTACACTGCTTTCAATGTACTTCACCTTATGAATTGGTGGAGTAGTGGTTTGGGAAGGCAGACTAATGCAAAGTCATTGTTTTCAATGGAATTTGCGACACCCATTATAATGCAAAGTACTCTGCTTTACATTGCAGAGCACTCCACGAATTCACCTTCACTCCGCGAATCGCTTCATGGAGTGAATTGGGGCCACTTTGCTCATCTCTACATAGATCACATCTCATGTGATTGGCACATTGCATGGTAATGTGCCCTATTTCCCTACAATTATCACAGCGAGGTCTGTCACAAGTACTGGAAAGGTGGGTCCTAGAGCCACATTTGTAACAGGCCCTAGGTTTCCCACCATAAAAACAGACCCCTCTGTCTTTTCCCAACATAAAGGAGTTTGGAATATGTTCCACTCCGGTATCTGTCTGTTTCAATTTCACTTTGTATTTTCAGCCCTCGTCCAGAACATCTCCATATCCAGAATTGCTTTGGGCGCACTAAGAACATCACATTTTTGAGTTAACCAATAGGTAATGTCCTCCACATGGACCCCCTCGTTCCTGAACATAACTGTGACATACTTTATTAAAGGTCTGGTAAGAGGAATAACCAAAAAGGGGGTCCAATTGGGGGAAAATTTTACCTGTCCATATCTTTTGAAGAAAAGATCTAATGCATAAGCTGTTCAGAAACTGACATCGAAGTTATCCTCCCCAGAGATATTTATAAAGGCAAAAACCTCCCTAAGAGAGAAATGCAAGGAGTCTTTTAACAAATGCCTCCCCACATAATACCTGTCTGGCCATTCCTCTAACCCTCCGTTTATATCTAATATGAACAAGATTCCTTGTAGGGGCTTTTAGCTTTAGAAAAACGTTCTGACATCAGAGGTTTCTGAGTCAGGGCCTCAGTGTGTTCTGAGTCACATGATGCAGTCTCAGCCTGAAACCCTGAGGTATGAAAAGGATGGGAAGAGTCTGTTGAAGGTACTGGGACCTCAATAATTGTTTGCACAACACTGTGTGTAACAGTCTCTGGGGTCCCAGGTGTATTGGTGGTCGATGTACCCTTTGTGTCTGCTGCCCCTTTCCCATGTTCTAGTGCCTTATGAGGCCAGGTTTCCAATCGGGGGAGGCCTGTGATAAATTAAAAGTAGAATCCCATGCAGGGTCTGGTATTCAGATACTCTATGGCGTTCGTTTACACCCTGCTCCTAGTAAAGCCTGTTGAGGTGACCAAGGCCCCAAGGGTAAAGCAGAAGTTGAGTCTGAGGGATGAGCAATCCCGAAGGATAAAGGTGAACCTGCTACATCGGGAGGACTGAAATTCACAAGATCTTGGGCAAACTGTTTGTTATCCTCATTCCCTAGTTTATGCTTGTCCTGTCCTTTCATCTTAAAAGAAAAACAAGTCAGCCCATTTTGCGAGTCAGTCCCTTTTTATATGTAACTTGAGGTGGCACAGTTTCTGATTGAGAAGCCAACATAGGTTGTTTAAAAAGAAACCCAGCAGATTTTGTAAGTTGTACCAGCGGTTCGGCTTTCAGGCACAGTTTTGTAAATGTCAAGTCCGCTCCCTGCTACTTTTGCAGGACTTCATCAAGCAGATAACCCGCAAAGTTGTTCGAAATGTTCCCCTTCTGGATTATTGCAGGCTTTAGGCACACACTTCCTGAAACGCTATTGCTGCCAGCCTGAATAAGCACATTATCCTGACATGTAGGTGAAGTAAAAGGTATTGCTGCAGAGCATGACTCACCTGACCCCGTTGGGGCCTTTGATGCTACTTCATCATCCAGTGAATTGATAGGCTGGTCAGGGCATTTGACAGGGAGCATGTCAGCAGTCTTTGCAGCTGGCAAAAAATCCAAAACTTTGTTTCCTTTCTGTTGTCCAGTTCACTGTGGTTTTAACTGCTGATAAGAACCGATTGCTAGGATCACCTCACAATGGTCTTATTGCAATATACCAACAAATCCAAAAATCTCCTCAGATTTACTCAAGTCCTCTATAGAAATAAAAATATCCTGTACATCTTTCTCTGAATCTATGTCCAAGTTAGAGTGTAAATCAGTCTCTTGCACAGTCATGGTGGAAAAGGAGGCCTGCTCTCTCACCTGCTCTGGAGACTCACCCTGAGTGGCCATCCTAGCAATGGACAGCAGCTCCCCTTACTGAGAAGAATTCAGTAGGGGAATTTCCCTGGTGCCCTGGCCAAATTTCCCCTCATTCACTACAAATACCAACAACAGCTTAATCTGGTTCAAGGTCAGTTGGCATTCCTCTGTCTCACCCTTCCCCAGGTCATGCCATAAAATAGGCAGCATTTGTCTAGTTCACTTACCTGGTCAACTAAAATGAAACAAATAAATAAAGAATGACTCTCTGGATCAATTTCTCTCAGCAATGGCCAATGGCTTTGCAGTATGCTTAAAGGAGTCCTTAACTGTGATTCTACTGTGCAGGATCAACCATGCTACAACCTATACTTATTTTGGGATTATTTTATTATTTAGCTGCTGCAATGCTTCAGACTCCTCCCCTTTGGGACAGAATTTTAAACTGGCTTGAACATTATGGGCACAATTCACAAAGCTCCTAGCATAGTGCAAGGGCCTTGCACCAAAAAGAATGGTGCAAGGTGCACCTTGCGCCAAAAGATACATCAGGAGCAATTCTCAAAGGCAGACTGCATCAAATTCAGGCTACCAGCCCCAAGCAGGGCTTGGACCATCCCTGTGCCCATCAATGAGCTGTGACAAGGCGCTAGGGGACCTACGGCAGATGTAAGCTGCTACAGCCCAGAAATGCCATTCACAGACAGATCCCAGAGGGAAAAATTCTAAATAACCTTAGACTACCCAGGGCTGGTCTAAGGGTACTTACAACAATATCCTCTGGAGGGGCACAGCCTGTTGGGGCAATGTGCCAAGTTCCCCCAACACACACACACACACATGCACACCCCTCCGATATGCCCCATATTTTGTGTAATACTACAGTTATCCCTAATGGTCCAGAGGTCCCTCCCTCTACCCTGATTATGCCATGATGTGCAATAATACCATTATCCTTGATGGTCCAGATGTCCCTGCCCCCACTCCGATTATGCTGTTATGTGTACTTATATATTTATCCCTGGTGGTATAGTGGTCCCTACGCCCCACCTGATATGCCCATTATATTGTGTAAGCATATAATTATCCCTGGCGGTCTAGTGGTCCCGCTCCCCCATCCTGGTATGTAGTGTCTCCACCTCACTCCCCCCAACATGTACATTGAGTCGGTGCCGGCACATGACTCCTTACACCTCCTCGGCCAGTGTTGACTGAACTGTCACTAAGCGATGTACTACAATACATACTGTATTGTAGTATATCACTCAGTGACAGTTCAGTCAGTGCTGGCTGTGCTGGTGTGAGGAGGGGTGTGCCAGTGCTGACTTGAGGTATGGGCTGGGTGGAGTGGGGTGGGAGCACTACATACCAGGGTGGGGGAGAAGGACAACTAGACCACCAGGGTAAAGTAATGTCTAGGTACACAATACTGGCCTTACCAGTGTAGGGGGAGGGACCTCTAGACCAGCAGGGATAATTATATGCTTACATAATAGAATGGGCATATCAGGCGGGGGCCACCATACCACCAGGACTAACTATATCATTGCACTTAATGACATATTCAGGGCAGGGGGAGGGACCGCTAGATCACCAGGGATCTATAAATTACTTCACATCATAACGGGCATAATCATGGTGGGGGAGGGCCCTCTAGGCCACTAGGGATGGGGGCATGGATGCCTGTTGTATCCGCAGGAGGTTGTGGCAAACCTCCCCTTCAAGTGCCGGGCGTCTGTTGCACTGGAGAAGCTGGGAGACTTAAGTGCCAGGACCCCACCAGTACCTGAATCTGGTGCAGGGTCCCTGGCATACTGGGCTTTGGTGCAAGCTGCTGTTTGCCACAGCTTGTGCCTCTCTGAGCCCCTTTTGTGAGTCGGGCCCTATTACTCTGTTTAAAATATAGGCATATAATTGAGTCCTTGTTCCTGTTGTAACTTGAGAATAAGATCTTTTCCAAATCTTAATTTTTTTCCACAGCATTATGCATGTATTTGGGAATATTATGCCTGTAAACTGCAATCCTGTTTGTCCACCTATCACTCTGTCACTCTGTCAGAAGAGGGGTTGGCTAATTTACAATGCAAGTACCCCAAACGTTTCCTGCTCCTTGCAGTGCCAGTGAGAAATTATAGTAACATTTGGCAGCTTAGATTCAATGCAAAGAAGTGCAAAGTAATGCACCTGGGAACCAAAAACCCAAGAGAAACAACAACAAAAATGGAAAGGGACCTGGGGGTGGTCATATCAGATGACCTAAAGATAGGCAAGCAATGTGAGAAGGAAATAAGGAGGGATGGGGATACTGGAATGTGTAAGGAGAGGCATCACCAGTAGAAAACAAGATGTTATTAACCCTGTGTACAGACAGTTGGTGAGACCCCATCTGGAGTACTGTATGCAGTTCGGTGGCCCCTTCTCCACAAGGACATAGACAGGATGGAGGCAGTCCAGAGGAGGGCAACTAAAATGGTGCAGGGTCTGCAACAGAAGCCATGCAAAGAGAGACTAAAGGAGCTTAATATGTATACCTTTGAGGAAAGAAGGGAGAGGGGGAACATGATAGAAACTTTCAAGTACCTCAAGGGAATCAACAGAGTCCAAGAAGGTAGCATATTTCAGAAAAAGAGGTGTGCAACAAGTAGGCACAATTTGAAGATAGAGGGGAGGATGGCTCAGGGGCAATGTGAGGAAGCATTTTTTCACAGAGAGGGTGGTGGATGTATGGAATGGCCTTCCTGAGGAGATTGTGGGGTCAAAAACAGTGGGGGAATTCAAGAATGCATGGGACAGACATAAGGCAATTCTGATGGGGGGGTAGGAAGAAGTAGGCTGTTGGTTAGCTAGGATCTGCAGCTTATCCAATAGGTAGGGAATTGGGCAGTCTAGGTGGGCCAAGCGGTCCTTATCTGCCATCAAAGTCTATGTTTCTAAAACAATATTGAATAAATAAATGCAATGGGGCTAATCATGTTTACTCCTCCTTTATAACCCTTATAACTTATAAGTTAAAAGTAATTTCCTCTCTAAGAGGTTTAGGCTGCTCCACTATAGCCCCTGAAAGAATAAACTAATCAATTTTACCTCGAAACACTTGGGTGGTAAAAAGACTAAACTGATGTATAAAAAAACAAGTGATCAATAATGTTTTTTATCAAAAAACACTGTTTTCTTTTTCGATATGGGTCTGTTTTTCCAAGTCGCTAAACTTTTTCTGCTTTTGTTATACAGTCAGTCCAATTCTCTAGATCCATATCCCCTTTCCTAAATTTGACCCCTAACATTTTCACAGGATCCTTACTTATTTGGACTCTAGCAACAGCGTGTCTACTGCCTAGATTCTGTGTACTACCTACAGCAATTCCAACACATTTACTGTAATTTATTGTATCTTTGCCCCTGCTGCCTGTGAAAATGTTTTTATTGTTGTTTGCACAATGTTACTTGCAGCATTTTTAGCTAGAATGATACTTAAATCATCAGTGTATGCTAGAAACTTAATTGCAGGGATATCCTCTGTAAGCAGTATCCCTTCAATAGTGCTATTTTGCTGTATCATCCTTAATAAGGGATCTAAAGAAAAAATATATGATAATGGAGTTAATGGACAACCTTGTCTAACACCTTCCTTTTCCAATATCTCATTCAGATAATATGAGTTAAAAAGGGTATTAAACTTTTTCCATTGTATAGGGCCATAATCCACTTTACAAATTGTGCAGGAATCCCACAGTGTAACAAAACACACCTCAGACATTCATAAGGGTCCTTATCAAAGGCTTTCTCTTGATCCATAGAAAGTATAAATCCTTCAACCTGTCTTCTATTTCCTCCTTCTATAATGTAGTTTAAAATAATTAAATTATCCATTATACTCCTCTGAGATATGGCACATGTTTGCTCTGGAGAGATAACTACTGCTGCCATTTTCTGTAATCTTTCAGCTAACATTTTAGACAGGATTTTTATATCAGAATTTCATAAGCTTAAAGATCTCCAATTATTTCAGTCTACTTTATTTACTTTTTTATGAAGAAGAATAGGATGGCACATTTCATGAAAATAATTATTACCCCAGTACCTTATATTATAGTAAACAATGCCTGCAATACTGGGGCCAAGTACCCTTTTAATGCTTTATAAAATTCTGATGGGACACCATCTGTCCCTTAGGCGGTATTATTTCCTAACTGAGATATAGCCTATTCTACTTCAGTTAGCATAACAGGACTTTGTACCTGCTCTAAAATCTAAGGAGGACTCTGGGGGATATTCAAGCAAATATCAGAAGTAGTAACTCTTCCCTGTTCCCCAAAAAGTTTAGAAAAATGAGTTTCCACCTCTCTCAAAATTTAATTTATGTCTGACACAATCTGTCAATCAGATGCTTTTTTTAATTCCTACCATTAATCTAGCATCAGTCCTCACCAGCCATTAAAGGTATCAAAAGTTAGAGCTTTCATTGTGTCCCAAATTTCAATTTTTGTTCCAGAGAAGATAGCCTATCATACTGAAAATCTCTATTCTCCTCTTTTGTATTATTAATCCCTTCTGATAAGTCTACTCCAGTTCCTGTGTTTGCAAGATAAGATGGTTTAACATTGTTCAGAGCTTCAGATATTGTATATACCACAGACTGATTCATTACTATCCCCATTTCTAAAAACATTTCTGAAATTCTTGTTTCATCTCCTCCCACCACTGCTCCACTGTATCATATGCAGTTATTGCTGAACATCATGCTTTAAAAAGTTCCACCCATCCTAATCTCACATCCTCTTTGTCTAACATGGAGGCATTTAGTCTCCAAGGACCGCTGGTTTCAGATTTCTAACTTCCTTTTATACAGGTGTATGAAAAAGCCAAATGATCTGAATTCTCTATTGCTATTGACCTAGCTGCAGTAATTTTAAAGGCTGCTGACAAAAAAAAAAAACAATCTTAGTGGACATTGTCCCTTTAAAAATGTGGGCTGGATTCTCAAAGTTCTTTAAAATCCAGCAGCTGTGGGAAAAACACGTTGCAAATGGGTTGCCACTTGTGGAACCGCAGTTTCTCCCGCAGCTACAGTATTCTCAAAAGTGGAGCTCCACGGTTTACAGCAGCTTGTGTGTGGTGTTTCCATAGAAATTCATACAACTGTATAAAAATGTTACAGCTGGTCGGAGCAGCTGTAACATCTTCTGCAGTTGCAGCAGATGAAAATACCAATATCTGCAGCTGGGGAGATTTCCATTCATAACTGGAGCTATGGTGTGGGACTTAGTCCCAAATACTTTTGGGAATCCGGCCCCGTGCCATTTGGTCCCCCCTTCTCTTCTGTCATATCATCCTGCAACCCTGCTATGGAAGTCATCCCTTTTAATATAATTCATTTCATTATACAACTTCGTGGTCTGATCACCCCTATCAGCCAGAGAGAGACCACAATTAAAATCCCCTCCAAAGATAACCTTCATTTTTGTTTGTAAATAAGGCTGTATAGCCAGAAATATGGTATTTTCCCAGCTTTTGTCTGTGGGGCATATATATTTATAAGTCTCAGATCAGTCCCCACGTGTTCTATATTCAATAATAGGGCTCTTCCAGGTTCCAATTCAACCAATTTTTGAACAGATGCAATGGCTCCCTTAAATAATATTCCCACCTCATCACACTTTTCTGTGCCCTGGGACCAACAAAGAAGCTCCACGAGACAAGAGTAAGGTATTTTTCCTGGTGTCCTGACCAACATTCCCCTTCCCATAAAACTGCTTTATGCAATTGCTTGAGGCTGTGTGTGGGTGCTGATGTGTGAAATGGCTGCTACTATATGTTTAGCCACTTCACTGCCAGTCTAGCATTGCTTGTAAAGTGCTTTGGGATAACATGTGTATGAAAAGTGCTATATAAATGCTGATTGTCCTTCTTCATCAAAGCACCATATAAATGCTGATTCTTCTTCCTCAACCTCTCAGCATACCCTTGAGGTAATAATTTATGATCTGGCTTTTCTGAGTGAGCTGTTGGGTTTCCCATTGGTTTCTACAGCACATATGCTCACTCCATGTCAATCAAACTGTGACCAACTGAGGTGGTGTGCAGAGGAACTGTGCTGGTTGCCATCTCCAGATCCAATGATGTACTTAGTATCACATTTTATCAGGGAGTTAGGGTTGGATGGGGCATTTGGGGGGTGGATGTTGAATCCATGAGCATGGGGGATAAGAGGTATGATCAGTGCAGTTTCTCTGAACTCTAGGAAAAGGTCTGGAGGCCACTGGACTACCAGAGATAAAGACATGTTCAAAGAAATCTGGGATTAGGTCTGGAGGCCACTGGACTACCAGAGATTGAGACATGTTGACGGAGATTGGGGGACACTAGACTAACAGGATTTTGACAGGTTCTCACGGACCTGGGGACCCACTAGACTGCCAGTATTTTTGAAGGTGTACTCAAAGATTTGGTGGTGGACACAAGACTGCTAGAGTTCTGACAGATTCTCAGGATCAGAAGGGGGATGGTTGTGGATCTGTGCAATGCCTCTGTGCATTTGTGCATGGAGGCATTGTGCAGAGCCCCAGCGGTCACAAAATGACATGCAATTGGCCCCTCTGTGCCTTGTATGCCATATGTGGCCATCAGCATGCCAGTGACTGAATATGGCTCCCAGGAGCAAATGCTCTATTGCATTTGGGATGGACTCTCTCCCTTTGCTCTTGGGAGTCTGCTGCCAGCAGGAGGCTATGTCATCACCCCACACATTCACTTCATATGGTGCTAACACATCCCCATATTCTTATCTGACAGGGCATGCTGCCTGTACGAATATAGCACCTTGACAGCCACATATTATTTTTCATGCACCACTGTTGATGCTATAAATTTTACTGTCTCTTAAATTGCTGCCATAGTTTTTCGAAGAAAGAGAATGGTAGAAACCTACTGATTTGTTTGCTGTGTGTGTTGAAGGGTGGGGGCATCTGTGCTGTGTGTGTGTGTGTGGGGGGGCATTTTCCAAACATGCTGTTTGGGTCTTTCTTATGTAATGTCTGGCTCAGGGGTTGGTTACAATGGAAAATGTAAGAAAATTGCTTTCTGACCATGTTTTAAAGGCATGCTTGTTCCCTGTGACAGGTATTATGTCAGCAATGTAACTGGCTTTACTTAGATGTAATTGCTGCTAGGTATAACCATTTAATATATTCAAATTAGTCATCTGTTACAGATTGATGATGTAATAATTAATTACACTATTAGGCATGTGCAAGGTGGTAATTTTGCCTCTTTCTTATGGTACCCATGTATTACATATGGTATTATGCATGTGTGCCTGTGAAGAACAAGGTGGTACTTGTATCAAGTAAGGTTCAGAGCAGAATAAAATACAAGGTTGAAGGCTAAGCATCTTATCCTGTCTCCAGTGAAACAAGATGAAATTTCCACCAATTGCTTCACAAACACTCCTGTCTAATGAGTTATACAATACAACACAGTTTAAAAAACAGACATTTAGAAAACAGAGTGCAAGAGATTAGTGGAATGCAGCTTTTAACACAATCTAGGTGTTACCTAAAGTATTATGTACTATACAGCGTATACGATTCTGACTGGTAGCCTTGGTCCAGGTTTTCTCTGTAGTGATGGACCCAGGTGATTTGCCACTCTCTGTGCTGTTGGGCCTAGGTACTTTACAAAGAAGTTGTGTATTTCCCTCTATAAACATGTACATCTTCTTCTTTTCTATTAGTAAATATAGCTGTTTATTTTAAAATTGCTCTTATATGTCTTCTTCTTAAAGCAACTGCTTGAGGCCTGGTATGGAACAATGACAGAAGGTGATTTCATTTACAGAGTTACAGCTTAATATGTTTGATTTGGTTGGCATGTATGCTGATTGGTTAAGAACTAGGTATTATGAAGTACAGCATTAACATGAACAGTTCCCTGAGGACTGGCCATAGTGCATACAAATGAGGTGGGGCCATGATCAAAGGGCCCCATAGTATGGCACTCAGTGGATAGCGTTATCCTTCTAACTACACCACTGCAACCATGAAAATGAAGAAACCCTCTTGCACACAGGATGTGCAAATTGGCTGTTGGGACAACATTATTTACTGCTTCCAAAACCCTACTCTTATCAATTTACACAGTGGTGAGGTCCCCCCCCTCCCCAGTTGCTGAGGTACCAGACAATATCATAAAACTATCCTCCCTCCCAGCCTGATCCAGCTGTTTCTACAGTATGTATGCACCCAGTCAGAGTTATTCAGATGGTGACCTGTTGAGGTAGTGAGAGGAGAGTCTGTGCCAATGATTGCTCTAACTGTAGACAATGACTGGCTTTTTAGGGTGAGTTGGGTGCTGGATGAAGGGGTAGAGGGTGATGGGTGCTGAGTTGGTAGACCAGGAAAGGGGTACCACTGAACTACTAGGGTACCTGGCATTTATGCAATGGGGAATTGGGTGGGAGGGGTACCAATGAACTACCACAATAGGTGTTATTTATACAATGGGATTGGGGGGAGGAGGGTACCATTACAGTATGAGGAATGTATTTATGTACACACAGTGACTGAGTGAGGACAATGGCTGACTCTCTTCCCAATGCCCCATGCATACAAATGTGTTATGGCATTGCCCAGAGCTGTTAATGGCCACTTAATGACATGTAAATGGCCCCTTAGTGCCTTGCATGCTGTGATCATAAGCAGGGCCTAGTGTTCACTACTACAAACTGGACCTACAGTCTGCGGCAGAACCTTATGCTTCCTGTGGTCAGGCTATGAGCAATTCTGCGGCAATTCTGTGACAATTCTGTGATGGGCTTTATATTCTCTGGCAACTCAAATGAGCCCCAAATTAAAGTCTAATTACCCAGAAAGAATGCTCTGGAAAAGGCAGCCTGGGGCAGTTTGGCAGATGTACAGTATAGGCAAGGCAATGGAAAGCAATTCTGGCATCATTATTTGGATTTGATGCAGGGCATAGGAGAATTGAAGTGTTCTTTTTTTTTTTACTGCAGTCTGTTTTATTGTCCCATGGCTCCCTCCCATCTGCCCAGTGGTGGTTTACTGCAGATATGCTCCAAAGAATGTCTCTCCCTGCCTGTTCAGTTGCTTGAATACCAGTATTGCCTGGTTGCAAAAACAGTGCTGCTCCAATGGCTCCCTCCCACCCACTTGCTTGATGCCTGGTGGTGACGGTTTGTGATGTAGTGTTGCTCTAGTTGCTTCCTCCTGCTCATGCAGTTCAACACCAGTGGTGTCATTTGTGTCAATGCCACTTGGCTTCCACATCTTCTTCTTTCCCACTCTATAAGGATTTACTTTGAGGCTAGAGAGTAGCTGGACCATTTTACCTTAGATAAAGGTCCAGAAAGCCTCCCATTTTTTTGTCTGCAATAATTACCAGTACTTTCTTCTTTCCACAGTTCTGCAATCGGCATATAGAACCACTACTCTTTCTCATGAAATAGACTTCCTGAAGTTCCCTCAGTGTTTGTAGAAGGTCAAAATAGTTATACGCTTTGGGGCAGACTGTCAGTGGATTGAAAAGGGGTGGCCCCACTGAGTACTGCAACCCGGGGGGGTGGATGTATAATGGAGCTGCCAATAACTCACACTGCCATTTTTAGCTTGCTCACAATCATTTTAACCATTTAGTTGGGATTTTCAGTGGTGACGGACATTTTTACTGCACCAAAAAAGTGCTGTTTCTGCAGAAGAGACTTCTTTCTGTGGCAAAACCATGTTTCTGCGGCAGTTGCTGCAATCACAGAATCACGAAAACACGTGGCCCTGTTCAGAAGCATGCCAGTCCCTGAATATGGCACCCTGGAGAAAAGACATTAACCTGTTGGGGATGCACTATCCTCCTTTACCCCTGGGTGTCTGTTGCCAGCAGGAGGATGTAGTGCGCTGTGCATTTACAGTTAGCACAGCATTGCCACATCCTTATATTTGTACATGCAACATGTGCCAGACAGGGCATGCTACTGGTAGGGAACAACCTCCTTGACAACCATATGCTATTTTGTGCCTGGTGCTATGATTTGCAGGGCACAAATGGACACTACTGAATATGGGGGCAAAAGCGAGTTTAGACTGATATTCAAATAAGATTTCTCTAGTTTGTTTTATTTCTTGAAGGAATTGTTTCATTCTGTGGGTTCATGTCAATTTTTAGTTTTTTTAGCTGCATTTTTGACCTAATGTTGTTCAGTATTATCTCATTTAGTTTGTCTATGTTCAGTTGGGGGAGTTAATGCTATTTTGTTTGTAGTGCAAGTAGGTTGCTTTTGCTTTGGTGTTACAGGCAGGTAACATAGTAGGACATCATTTTAGCAAATAACATGGTATTAATTGAGCAATCAATCACATATTATTTGAAGAAGTGACATCACTTCAACAAATAACAGTGTGGTAATTGGGCTGTCAATCATTTGCTATTAGCAGGCGTGACATCATCGGGAAACAACATTTCTCATTTCACCAAAATCATTGGGTAATGTGTCAATCATGTAATATATTCCAGTAAACACCAGTTCATGCTGTGCTCTTGCATTTCTGGTACATGAATGTACTGTGTGTGAAAACACTAAGGCCAGCACATTTTAACAGTATTGATTTAATCAGTGAACTTTTCTATAATGGTAGTCGTAGACCCCCAATAGGTCAATTGAAAAAAAGCAGGAGTTCCTTACAATTATGTTATCCAATTTTGTTTCACAAAAATCTTTTGTGTTTTTTTTTTCTTTTTTTCCCTGGTCATCTAACAACCCGAATTATTGAGATAGTGGTGTTTTACATTAATGTATCAATGGCATCCTTCCAATCTTAGTACTTTTTTGGGAAAAAAGTCTCTAAATATAAGTTCTGCTATTAAATGTAATGTTTAGAACATACGAACATAAGAACTGGCCAGCAGAAGGAGACCTTCTGGTCCATCTAGTCTGCCTGGATTTTCTAACCCCCACTATCAGTTTGTCTTGCTAAGGTGACTATACTGTCAATCCCATGCCTGTTTGAATTCACTGACAGTCTTGGCTGCCACTATCTCCAATGACAGGTTGTTCCAAGGGTCCACCACCTTCTCCATGAAAAAGTACTTCCTAACATTTGTTTTGAATTTACCTTCCACCGGGTGCATGTTGTGTCCTCTAGTACGTCCAGTCTTATTTTCCCGGAAGAGGTTCCTGATTTGTACTGTGTTGATCCCTTTAACAAATTTAAATGTCTCAATCATGTCTCCTCTGTTCCTTCTCTGTGTGAGGGAGAATACATTTAGCTGGCTGAGCCTAGCTATGTACGTTTCATGGTGCAGACCTTGCACCATTTTGGTGGCACATCTCTGCATGGTTTCCAGATGGTCTATGTCCTTTTTAAGGAGAGGTCTCAAGAACTGCACACAGTACTCCAAGTGAGGTCTCACCAGGGACATGTACAGTGGGAGGAATACATCATGCTTCCTACTGGTAATACCCCTACTAATACATCCAAGGATGATACTTGCCTTTAGTGTTAAATTTTCACATTGCTTCTCTACCTTTGAATCATTTGATATCATGACACCAAGTTCCCATTTCAGCTTTGTTTCTTCTAGTAGCTGCCACTCCAGGACATACTTCATGCATGGGTTCCTTCTACCCAAGTGCATGACTTTACATTTTTTGGCATTGAATCTCAACTGCCAGTTCCTGGACCATTCCTCTAGCATCCTGAGATCTGCCTCCATTTCTGCAATCCCTTCCTGTATATCCACCCTGTTGCAGAGCTTCATATTATCTGCAAAGTGGCAGACTTTCCCTTTCAGTTCTTCAGCAATGTCACTAGTGAACATGTTGAAAAGGATGGGGCCTAGTACTGACCCCTGTGGCACGCCACTTGACACCTTCCCCTCTTGTGGCAAGGTGCTATTTACCATAACCCTCTGTGTCCTGCCTTGCAGCCAGCTTGTGATCCATTTAACTACTTTGTGACCGATGCCAGCTTGCTCCAGTTTGTTGGTTAGCCTTCTGTGTGGGACTGTATCAAAGGCTTTACTAAAGTCCAGACATGCTATGTCCACTGCTGCCCCCTGGTCTACTTCTCTTGTAACCCAGTCAAAGAAGTCTATCAAATTTGTTTGGCAAGAGCATCCTGATGTGAAGCCATGATGCTTTGGGTCAAGTTGCCCACTTGCTTTCAGGTAGTTCATTACCCTTTCCTTAAGTAATGTCTCCATTAATTTACCCACCACTGAGGTTAGACTTACTGGGTGTTAGTTTCCTGCTACCTCCCTGCTACCGTGCTTGTGAAATGGCACAACTGTGGACCTTTTCCAGTCCTGTGGTACCATCCTCAGTTCCAGTGAACTGTTAAACAGTTCAACAAGTGGGGTGGCAAGTTCATACCTAAGTTCTCTTATAATTATTGGGTATATTTCATCAGGGCCCATTGCCTTGTCCACCCTTATTTTAGACAACTCCTCAAGGATCCTTTCATTCATAAAGGGGGATATGTCAGCTTCCCTGATATGGGGAAGTGTCCTGGCTGGTGCTAGACCATTACCAATGTCTTCCTGTGTGAAGACTGAGCAGAAGAATTCATTGAGAACTTCTGCCTTGTCTTTGTCATTTTCCACCAGTGTCGTTCCTTGATTGCCAGCTACATTTTTCCTCCTTTGCTTTTTCTTTTTTCTTGAATGTATCTATAAAATGTTTTGTCCCCCATTTTCACTTCTTGAGCCAGTTTTTCTTTGGTCTGGGCTTTTTCCACCCAGTAGCTTTCCCGGCTTCCTTAAGTTTCTCTCTGTAGGTATCTCTAGCCTTTTCAGTCTTGGTCTCCTTGTACTTCCGAAAATCCTTTCTCTTTTCCCTAACTATAGTAGCTACCTCTTTCAAGAACCAAAGGGCGTTCCTTGTCCTTTATGACTTGCTGATTTGTTTAGTGCATAGCACTGTGACTGATGCCATAGCATCTTTCAGTTTTGTCCAGTTGTCCTCAACATTCCATGTGGCATCTGCTGCCAGCAAGGGCTTCATTCTTTCCTTCATTTTTAGGAAATCTGTTTTCCTGAAATTGAGCACCTTGATTCTGGAGTGGCAGGTGTCCTCAGTCTAGCTAATGGAGAACCAGATTGACCTGTGGTCACTGGTACCCAGATTGATCCCCACTTGTACGTCTGATACCCTGGCACTGATAGTGAATACCATGTCCAGGACAGCTGATTCTCTGGTGGGAGAAACCACCATTTGATTCAGTCCTACCCCTCTCAAAGCCAAGAGGATGTCTACTCCTCTCTGATGAGGCTGTGAAGGTGGACCACTCTACATCTGGTAGATTGAAGTCCCAGACTAGCAATAGCTCACCTTTGTCAGCCATCCTCATTATGTCTTCCAGGAGAACCTTGTCCTTTTCAATCTCGTGGTTTGGGGGTATATAGATAACACCAACTCTGACAGGGTTACTGTTTCCAGCTCCCAGAGTGATCCATAGGGCCTCTGTCTAGCCTTGTGTTTTCTGGGTCTCAGCAGAATTTATCCTTTCCCTGACATAAATAGTGACCCTCCCTTCATTCTTACCTATGCAGTCTGTCCTGAAGAGAGTGTAACCAGGGATGGTGATGTCCCAGGTATGGTTCTCTGTAAACCAAGTTTCCAGGATAGAAACCCAGTCAAGGCTGGCCTTGGCCATCATTGCTGTGAGATCTGTGATTTTGTTTGGAAGGCTATGGGCATTGACACACATTGCCTTCCAGTCTTGGTTTGTTCTGCTTGCTGCATGATTTCTCCACTTGTGGTTTGTGTCCCTAATGTTTTGAATGTCCCTATCATGTTTGGAATGTCTGTGTGGAGTTGTGACACATGTGGTGCTTGTGATGCCCTGTTTTGGTTCAGATCAATTTTCCTTAGATGGGGAGGGGCATTCATAAGCTCATATGATGCAACTATTGCCGATGCCCCTTCCCATCCATCTAGTTAAATGGTTGACAAAGACATCACATTTTTTGGCCGAGAGCATGTGTTTCCTCTTTTGTAAGGTATAGGCCATCAAATCTAAAGAACTCCCTCTCCCAGAAGTTTGCCAGTTTCCTACATAGCCATAAGTTTTTTCCTGATACCAGATTTTAAGCCAGGTATTAAGTTCAAATTTGTCCCTTTCTCTGACCTTCTGCCTATTAGCCCCCTTGCCCCTCACAGGCATAATTTCTGAGAAGGAGACTTTGGACAAAAAGGATGTGAGTTTTTCTCCTAGAGTTGTTAGATGTGCTTAGTCTCTCTCCAACTGACTGTCTGGCCAGGTCATTTGTACCTATATGGATGAGAATGTGTGTGTCTCACTCGGTGTTACACACATTTCCCTCAATCCTGTTTGTGTCCCTCCATGACAATGTTCCTTGGAGGCATCTACCCTCAATTTCTGTTTGGCCACTTTGGTGGATGTGTGACTCTACCCCGTGGATCATAGAATCACCAATTATTAAGATGTATTTTTCATTTTGCTTGGAGTTTTTTGTTGTAGTTTGTTTGTCCATGCATTGTGTGAGGGTCCTCTCCACTGTCATGCCTGCCCTCACGGTAG
Source organism: Neoceratodus forsteri (assembly GCA_016271365.2). Taxonomy (NCBI): domain Eukaryota; kingdom Metazoa; phylum Chordata; order Ceratodontiformes; family Ceratodontidae; genus Neoceratodus; species Neoceratodus forsteri. The sequence continues at coordinate 1,076,076,089 of CM028129.1, read as the reverse complement.
GCTTGGATGAAAGTGGAGAGAACCTATTTGTTAGTTTGATTGGTGTTGAAGTTATTTTGTGAGAGTTATTTTGCTGTGCTATTTTCCTACCAACTGCCAGCCCCCTGGTCTGCTATCTCTCTTGGAGAGTGGTGTTGGTGGTTGGTGACTTAAGTCTGAGTGCTGCCAGCACAGTTGAGTTGCACCCTGAGAAAGTATATTTCAGCATGAGTGGCATGTAGTAGATTGTGTAGATCATTTAGTGCAGAGCAAGTACGACAATATCTCATCTACCTTGCATAAGCTCTGGTGATGAGGGTCCCACAATATCTGCAGTTGATGATGTCCATATTGTTGTGTGGGTAATGGGCAAAAAACAAAGTTGCCATTAATTTTAAGGATGGATGGAACACAAAGTGAACCCCTTTGTGAGATACAACTACCTGAGCTCAAGAAGGCAAAGTGGAAGTGCAGATGAAAATAAAAAAAAACACATGTGCGAGTTGGCTGCAGCAGAAATAGGGAGGATGTATGGATGGAAATATAAATCCTGTTTAAGAGAAAAATAAAACCAAAAAGTTTTTCTGAAGTTTACTAGAAAGGGAGTAGAGAAAGAGTTCAGATGAAAATAGGTGTGCCTGTGGAAATAGTAACAGAGAGGTTTTTTTATGCCCCTAGGAAGAAGGTTGCTAGAAAGGGACTAGAGAAGGAGTTTGGATATAAATAGAAGCACATGTGGAAAAAGAAACAGAGAGGATGTGTAGATGGAAATAGAAGTTTTGTCCTAAAGAAGCCATTTTTGTTATGTACACCCTCTAATGATGTGTGAGGATGTGAGCTCTATCGTTTTGAAGAAAACCCTAGGAGAAAAGAGCTCAGGTAAAGCTAAGTGATTTATGCCAGCAAACCTAGTCTTCACCATAACACACCAAATAACCTGACCATTTAAATCTTCCTTCTGTTGGAAGGTACTAAGCTTTTTTCAGCTTTACCCCCCCCCCAGTCACACTACTAATCCCCTGGAAGAGCTGTGGAAGAAAAGCAATTAGCTCTGTCAGTGTGAGAAGGAGGCTACAATACCTTTAAGCCCAAAACAAAAATCTGTCAGCACAAAACAAAATAGTAACAAAACAGTAAATTTGCTTAGCCTAAAGATAGATCAAAATGTAAAACCTGTAAACACAGAACAGTAGCAAAACACGTAAGCACAATCCGTGACAAAAACAATGTGAAGCAGAAAAAGTTAAAGCAGTAACCTGTAAGCACAAAACAGTAACAAACCTGTAAGTACACCCTGCAAAAATTTAGCAGAAAATATACCATGTAAAACAATTTCAATCAGAGAGAAAAATAAAGCAATAAATTGTAAAACCAGAAAGCACAAAACAGTAACAAAACCTGAAAGCACAACCTGTAACAATTTAACAGAAAATATACCTTGAAAAAAAAGTTTGAATCAGAGAAAAATAAAGCAGTAATCTGTAAGAACAAAGCAGTAACAAACCTGTAAGCATACCCCGTAACAATGTAGCAGACAATATACCGTGCAAAACACAATTTCAATCAGAGAAAAATAAAGCAGTAAACAGTAATAAAATCTGTAAGCACAAAACAAAATAATAACACAACAGCAACTCTGCTTAGCCAAAGAGGCCTTAATAGTTCTCCTTGCTCTGTTAATGTTGCTCCTTGCTCTGTCCTTTCAAGTAAACCATGGAAGAAAAGAGCTCAGGTGAAGCTAGGTGCTTTATGCAAGCAAACCCAGTTTGTAACACATTCCCATTTACCATGATTTTGTTAATATAGCCTTCCTGTTTTTATTACTGATATGATCTTTTCTAATGTTTCTGTACCCCTACCCAGGGATGTACTTTAGCAATCAGTTTACAGCTAATCTGTATTTTCTTGGAAAATATTGCACTTGGTTAGGCTAGGCTGCAATTACTTATAAGTATCCTCATTGCTGAAATGGTTTACTTTTAAGCTGAAAATTCTCCTTCTGCCTTCATAGCATGTACAGTTAAATACTAGCCTTCACAGCCTTTAGAGTTCAATACTATATTTAGCTATTATTTTTATAACACTACACATAATAAATCATCTAAAAGACAAAGAACCTCAATACAGAAGCACTGAGGCAAGGGTTACTCTAAAGGGCATTGGCAATAAAGCCAAGTTTGAAAGAACTACAAATTTACACATACCACCATAATGCAAAGCATTATGGGATGTATATGCAAATCACCATGAACTTTTAGTCAGGTTCAGCTTTAAGCAAGAATGCATGGTGCTGAAAGGCCTCTCAGCAATTTGCAAAGGGTGCAAGCAGAAAGACAAAGACACATGTTTTGTCCTACTAGGACTCACCTGTGTGTTTCATCTGTATCACACCCCAAGGGAAATGAACCAGCCCTAAATTGATCTTATGGGTTAGGGTCATTGTGAGACCCCCCAAAAAAAAAAATCTAAAAGGCAAAGAACCTCAGTACGGAAGCACTGAGGCAAGGGCTACTCCAAAGGGCATTGACAATAAAGCCAAGTTTCAAAGAACTATAAAATTACACATACCACCATATTGCAAGGCATCATGGGATGCATATGCAAATAAATCATACTCTATTATAAACAATGACTGGAAAGGGAGTTTTATGATTGGTTGATATGCATTTTAAAAGGGTTATGTTAATGGTTGGAAACTAGGGGTTTGCAAATACCTTCTCCCAAATATTTAGCTGAATATTCAATATTCAGCAGCCAAATATTGGGGACAAAATATTTAGCATTTGGGTATTTGGGTGATAATGAAAAAAAAACAGCCCTGCCTGCTCTCCAGCCCAAATCCTATTAAAGATATAACCCCCATTTGCCCACCCTCTGTCAGAAGCCTAAACCCAGCCTCATCTCCCTCCAGCACTCACAATCTGATCATTTGTAATGAATTAAAAATTAGAAAATGGACAAAGCTATGTGAGGCTTCTGTTTGGCTGAGGGACTTTTCTAGGTGGGCATCTATCAGACAACAGATATGCACCTATTAAAAGTACCAGCCCAGCCAGCCCCATCACCACAATCTTTGTGCCCAGCCAGCTCTCCAATTGGCTAAAACCCCTCTTTCCCATTTAAAATATCCACCATTTTTTTCTCTTGCTTAGCATTAGTGAGACAGTTGAGGAACGAGTTCATGGCAGGAAAATCACCTCACAACAAACCCCCTCTCTCTGAATGCCCACATCTTGCAATTATTTTAATAGCAGCCACACATGAAAAAAAAACACACAAAAGGCAGCCGACAACCTTACTGGCTTCACGTTGCCAGCTGCGTAGCTTTTAAAATGACAGCGTGTGCCTCCCTACAGCACCAAAACTCACTTGTGCTGCTAACCCATGCTGCCTGCCTCACCCAGACAGTCTCTCTGCATTTCTCTCCAAAAGCTCTTAAAATGAACATCAGCAGCCCAAGGAAGAGCAATGGTCTGGCTGTTGTGGAGACGAGAGTTCCAGCTTCCGGGGGGGGGGTTGGTCACTCACTTTGCCACATGCAGAAAATGACAACATCAAAATGCCGCCTTCACTCAGGGCTTCTGATGTATGCTGCATCTCAAAGGATATTCTTGGTCCTGGCATCATATTACTCGCTAGTTTAGGCACACATTTAAAATCATTCTTTTCACACACCCTCTTCCTCTCCCAACACAACAGAAACCACCCACTCGCTCCATCAACACATTACATCTTAAACTGTCAGCTCACCCTTCTCAGCTGCAATCTACTGCAAAATCCATCATCGACAAATCATTAAGAAATCAAAAATTATCCTCTCCAACTGTTCAACTTCCTGGTACAACGTCAAATCATCACGTGCCTCACTGCTCGCAAATCTATTTTTGCTGTCCAGGACCCAAAGAAGTAAAATAAAACCTAAGTGACACAGCAGCTTCTCTGTGTCCTGAAACTGCACTGCCACAAAAAACAGCAACACAGGAAACAGGACAGAAACAGTCCTGGAGGTGGTGCAGTGGAGGGGGGAGCAAAAGATGAGAATAACTGGGGGGGGTGCAACAAGAGATAGAACAGCACAGGAACAGATGGACTACTTTACAATAAAAAGCTTTCAATTTCATTTTTCTTGTGTTTTGTTTTTATTGTTTTTTAATTTTATTAAATTCCATATGTAAATGTTACGGCAAGCCCATTTTCCAAGTGCAATAATACCCTCCAGGATGGGCGGTATGGGCAATACCAGAGGTACATCAGGGAGCGAAAGAAGACTAAGGGAGGGATAGTGAGGCTTAATAAAGGGGAGGGGGTGAGTAGAGGGTGACGGTGAAAAGGCAGAGATACTAAACAAATATTTTTGCTCAATATTTACAAATGAAGAGGGGGAGGTACCTAAAACAAACAATAAAAACACTCTGGATACAGAAGTTGATACCAGCCCATTTACAGAAGAAAGGGTACTGAAAGAACTCTTAAAACTGAAGGTGGACAAAGCAATGGGGCCTGATGGTATTCATCCCAGAATTCTAAAAGAACTAAGGGTAGAACTAGTGACACCACTGACTACCCTCTTTAACAAATCATGGAAGGATGGGGTGGTACCTGAAAACTGGAGGAGGGCAGATGTGATTCCCCTTCACAAAAGTGGGAGCAGGGCAGAAGCAGGAAACTACAGACCCGTTAGTTTAACCTCAGTGATAGGGAAAATGATGGAATCACTTCTGAAGGAAAGAATTGTTGAGTACCTAGAGGCCGAGGGGCACAGGACCCAAGGCAGCATGGATTCACAGCAGAAAGGTCATGCCAGATGAATCTAATAGATTTCTTTGACTGGGTGACCAAAGCAGTAGATCAGGGAGGGGCTGTGGACATTGCCTACCTAGACTTTAGCAAGGCATTTGACTCAGTCCCACATAAAAGATTAATATACAAGTTAGCCAGCTTGGGAGTGGGTCCCAAGAAGATAGCCTGGGTAAAGAATTGGCTGGAGAATAGGACACAGAGGGTAATAGTAAATGGAGTCCACTCTGAAGAAAGTGGGGTTAATAGTGGGGTACCGAAGGGTTCAGTATTAGGACCGGTTCTCTTCAATGTCTTTATAAGTGACATTGCAGAGGGACTGGAAGGAAAAGTATGTCTCTTTGCAGATGACACAAAGATCTGCAACAGAGTTGAACTCAAGGTGGGGTGGAAAGGATAAGAATGGACATGGCAAGGTTAGAGGAATGGTCAAATGTATGGCAGCTTAGATTCAATGCTAAGAAGTGCAAGGTAATTCACCTGGGAAACAAAAACCCAGGGGAAGAGTACACAATGGGGGGTGAAATATTAACAAAACAAAAATGGAAAGGGACCTGGGGGTAGTCATATCAGATGACTTAAAGGTGGGCAAGCAATGTAAGAGGGCAGTAAGGAGGGCTGGGGATACTGGGATGCATGAGGAGAGGCATCACCAGTAGAAAACAGGAAGTTGTTATCCCTCTGTACAGACAGCTGGTGAGACCCCATCTGGAGTACTGTGTGCAGTTCTGGAGACCTAGTCTCCGCAAGGACATAGACAAGATGGAAGCTGTCCAGAAGAGGGCAACTACAATGGTGCAGGGTCTACACCAGAAGACATATGAAGAGAGACTAAAGGAGCTTAATATGTATAGCCTCAAGGAAAGGAGGAAGGGGGGGGCATGATAAAAACTTTCAAGTACCTCAAGGGAATCAACAAAGTCCAAGAGGGTAGCATCTTTCAAACAAAAGGTATGCAAGAACAAGGGGCACAATTTCAAGATAGAGGGGGTGGCTCAGAGGTAATGTAGGTAATATTTTTCACAAAGAGGGTTGTGGATGCATGGAATGGCCTTCCAGAGGAGGTTGTGGAGTGAAAAACAGTGGTTGAATTCAAGCATGCATGGGACAGTCATAAGGCAATTCTAGGGCGGGGTGGAAAGAAGTAGGCTGCTGGTTAACTAGGATCTGCAGCTTATCCATTAGGTAGGAAAATGGGCAGACTGGGTGGGCCTAGCGGTCCTTATCTGCTATCAAATTCTATGTTTCTATGTTTCCAGGGGCTATAAGGCCCTCTGCCTGCGGTGTCAGGCCTCATTACGCCCCTGGGTGGTCCGGTATTGTCCAATACCATCCACCCTGTTGGGTATTATTGCTTACAGAATCCCATGATGGGCAACTGACACAACATGCCTACATCCACAGCCAGTCAACAAACAAACAAACAAACAATGTCTTTGTTAGTGTAAAATAGTGCTCGCTTAAACTTTAAAAAAATAGTCATTATGTCCCCCACCCCCTCACCCTAGCAGAACCCTTCTCCCAACTTCCTATGCCTATCACCCAGTTCTGCATGCCAAAAGGTGACCAGCACAACCTGCCCTCTTCCATGGCCAACCGCCTTCTCATGAATGAAAGCACTCACACACTTGCTCACTCTCTAATATCAAAACCAGCCGATCATGTGCAGGATGCGACACTTTGAACTAATACAAATAATCACAATAATAACTTTTTTGGTAACTTATAAAGAAAAATAATGTATGCATAAAGCATTTAATTACTTGAGAATAAAAAAAAAAATAATAAGAGAACTCACCATGTCTGAAAACAGTTTCATTTCATAGTGGTATAAATAGCAGTTAAGCAGGTTTATTAGATGTGAAGGTGACATACTCCAGTAGAAAGAGGAACACTAGCAGTGATGGACAAGGAAATAAAAACTATTTCATAAGTATGAGTGGATAATATATATTTACTACAGCATGCAAACATTGCTGGAAAAAAAGAAATTACCTGAGCAGTGTAGAAATGTATTTTATAATACAGGAAATGTTTTAAATGCACACCCATGGATAATCATGGATGATCATGGTTAAATTAAATAATTCTTCAACTATCTTGAACAAAGTATGCCCCTAGACCATTTATCATTGGTGGTTGTCTATGGAAAGTCATGGTTAAAATCATGAATTACCATGGTCTCTGACCATGATCCTAAGAGCGGGGCGATCTCTTTTTTGTTTGTTTGTTTTTGATTTTGTTACAATAACACCATTATAATTTAGCCCTATATCTTTTATACATTTATTTAAAAAATATTAAATATTTTAGCTTAATAAATATCATTCAGGCACCCCAGGAGTTGGCTTACCTTTAAGGTTAAGGAGCTCAGTTTTGCCTCATGCTTAATGATCCCATTGGGAACTGATGGTAACCCACTCTTGGTGATGTCTTAAAGCTGAAGAACTAACTTTTTTTAACTATAGATTATGCACTTATGACAAACTAAAAAAGAAACTGTAGTATAAATTGATAGGGGAAGTGATAATTCCAAACATAAGTTGATGAGAGATCAAGAGTGCATAAATAAGTTCATAACAAGAAAGTTTTAATCAAGGTCTTGAATTGCACACTTTGCACAGCGTACTGTAGTTTTCTATTATCTTTCTAGCTTTGTAAAAACATATGTCAAATACCAGTCCCAGTAAAAAAAAAAAGTCTGTTATGTCTCAGTCACAACTGCTTTTTAATTAACACAGTTCTGCAACATTTCAAATGGGCTTGTGCAACGGCTTACCAAATTCTAAAAAAATTCAGAGGTCCAGAGTTTGAGTTCAAAAGATCAAGTGAGAATTAAAATTCATGACATTTTCAGCAATTATACAGAGCATTACAAATTAAGGAAGAGAGTTGTTCCTTGCAGAATGATTGCCCTCTGGGGAGAGGGATGTAAAAACAGAAGAGAAACGGGATTAATGTCTCAGTACAAGCAAGCCTGGACATGCTGAATACCCATCAATGGCAGGGCACTCTAGCAAGAAAACATATTGATGTTGTAACTTGTGCTACCACTGGTTCCAGAGCACAAAAAACACATAAACATAAGGAGTACTACAGGGCTATGTGTGTAATTAATAATTACCACACCATGAAAACATGGCTATTCATTGTTCTGATCTGAATAATGCATAACTGGCCTGATCTGATATTTGTTAATCAGGTGTACAGATCTTGTGAGTTTATCATCATTGGCAAAGCTGGGGCAAAGTTAAGAACTAAGCACTACATGCAATAAAGGGATGCCTTCCCAACCCCCTCATGTTCAGATGTTTCCTGAAATGTGTTTGATATCACTAAACACATTGCTGCCCACCTGCAGTACTGCTTTAGGGCCATCAAAGAGAATCTAGAAACACATGTATCATGAAATATTTGGAAATATCTGACAATGTAAATGGCTGCAACACTACTTTGCATGGCAACATTTTTAAAGAAAAATGATTCTCAAATGTTAAAAGCACCCTCACCCACACAGTATTTTTACCCACCCTCCTCCTCCTCCTCCATCCCCAACCATTATAAAGATATCCCATCCAACCAGCTGTACCCAACTCTACCCCAATTCCCCTCCTACACTGTGAAGTGTAGTGAAACTCAAAGGCTTCAAAGTAATATAAAACCCTTCCCCAGCCCTCATAAATTCAGTTCTCCATACATCCTCCTCCCACCCAATAAAATAAACAACACCCCATCCCCACCCTCTGCTTCGACTTATTCCACCCTCGCTCCACACATCCCTAAAAAAGGATGCTTTTAGTTCCATAGGTTACAACCGGCATGCCCTCCATCCACCTTGGTCGGCCACCGTCTAATGAATGGAATCAAGCACTCAAAGTAGTAATTGGGTGACTAGGAGCTGTGTTGGGCACCCTCCTCGGGACCATTAAAATACCCTTTTTTCTGGGGAGACCCTCTTCCACTCATTCTGCCACTTTACATACAATGTCCTCTCTCTAATACCCATCAGTTATTCCTTTCTTTCCTCATTCTTCCTCCCCTCACTTGAGGGCAGGTATTTCTCACATAATGCCTCCTCCATTTTCTATTCAGACTAGACTCCCTGCCTTGCTACTTCAATCCTCTCAACTATCCTCTCCTTTCCTACTACAGTATTCTTTGAGAAACTCAGACTCCTGCTCTTTCACTAACTGCTGCCCTAGGATCTCTTCAGGCAGATTGCTTTCTCTTACAGACTTCTTAAGCTTTAGTGTAACCTCCCATCCCCTTCCACTCTTTTGCCTCCTATTCTGCTCTGAAACATCTCATCCATGAGCATAACACCCATGTTTGCATCTGCATCCAACCCTCCTCTCTTGACCATATTTGCCAACCTGCACGAATGAGGGGTTTTCCCTTTTGTTACATCCTGTCCCTTGTGGACATTGCCACTGGTGGCAATCCAGGCAGTCACATATGCAAAGAATGCGTGTGCACTGCAACAGTTAGCAAACATCCTACCCTCCAACTGCACCACCATCCATGGTCACTAAGATGGCATTAATGCAGCAGAGCATTTCTGACCTCCCACCCAGTAGAAGAAAGCATCCTGTAGGGTGTTCAATACTCCTTCCCCAGTCAGCCTACAATGACCTGGAACCATTCCAGAACCATGGTCACTGGCATCGCAAGTGGTAGCCCTACTATAATGCAAATGGGCTGGCTTGTATTTACCTATTTTATTATGCAGTTTTCTTTAATGCTTTGCTAATGTCATACTATATCTTTGCCTCCTCAGGACATACCTGGAAATGCACTGTTTGCATCTCAGTGTTTATTCCTTGCCAAAAGTTTTGAAATAAATAAATCTCATATTCTAAGATACACTCAGCACTTGTTAGTTTTAATGTTATGAAATGGTGCAAAACTGATACACAAATCTGGGAGGCTTTGTAGCTGATCTTCTACTTTACATTCCAAATTTATTAGAGAAGTCTGAAGTAGAAGACCAGCTGCAAAGCCTCCCAGATTTGTGTATCAGTTTTGTACCAGGGCCGCACTTCTCCATTACTAGTTGTGGCTGCCCCTGCATCCAATAAATGTTCCAAACCACGTGACACTGCAGTTCAATTTTGTGCTACTAGTGGGCATGCTTAAGAGTCACATAGCTAGGGAACAGTCAAGGATGCAGTGGCTTCCTTCATGACAGTACATATATAGTAGGCATCATACTATAGGCATCATACTGTAGGTGAGGAGTGCAGCTAGCCCAGACAGAGGAGGAGAAGGATCTGGGTGTGCTCATTACAGGGTCAATGAACAACTCGGCACAATGTAGGAAGGCAGCTGCAAAGGCCAACAAAATGCTGGGTTGTATTGCAAGGTATATCCTCGAGGAGGGAGGAGGATTCTGCCACTGTATAGGTCATTAGTTAGACCACACCTGGAGTACTGCGTGCAGTACTGGCGTCCGTATCTGAAGAGGGACATTAAGTTACTGGAGGGGGTGCAGCGCAGAGTGACAAAGATGATCAAGGGGCTGGGGGACTTATCATTCGAGAGGAGGTTGAAGGAGTTGAACATGTACTCACTGGAGGAGAGGAGAGACAGGGGTGACATGATTGAAACCTTTAAATACATGAAAGGAATAAACAAGACAAGTACAGAGGGGCTGTTCAAAGTAAGGGAGGGGAGGGACACCAGGGGCCATGATATGAGATGGAGCGAGGAAGGTTCAGGAGGGAGATGAGGAGACACTTTTTTACAGAGAGGGTGGTGGCTGGGTGGAATGCGTTACCTCCTGAAGTGGTATGCAGTAGAACAGTGGACTGCTTCAAACGAGGATGGGACAGGACAAGGGGGAGGGTTAATAAAGGGGAAGGGTGGAAGGGAAGGGCAGCTGCAGAATAAGGGGTGCTAGCTGCACATTCGAGCAGAATTGATAGACCTCTAGGCCTTTATCTGCTGGCAGATTTCGTATGTTCGTAAGTTAGTTCTTAGGCCATGGAGTATATTATGTTTTGCATTGTACAGTTTAGAGAAACAGGTGGAGCCTTGATATAGCTGGGCTGTCCATGTAATGTGCCTTCTGGTTATGAGTGAGTGTGGGCAGTGGGGGATTGCAAGTAGGGGCCCTCCTGCTGGGCACCAACCCTAAAAGTGACCCTGTCCAGACATGGGCTATGTAGCTCCCTGTGGCCTAGGTACCCCAGTTTTCCCCTGGTCCCATTAAACTAAAAGTATTAGGTCCCACCAAGGGCACTAATGCTGTTTGTAGTCCCTGAAGGGGAGGGAAGTGAACTGTAGCTGAGCTGAGCTACAGATGAAATGATAAGTATGAAACAAACCTGCAGGTGAAGCCTCAGAATGGATCTTTGAATGAATTTGGGAACTGTTCAGCCAAATCAGCAAAAAAAAAACCAGCACCACTGTGAGTTAAACAGGGACACCCTGGTACTACTGGCATCTATGACAGTGGTAAGTAGAGATGTGCACAGTCAGGAAACTGCCCTTCACAAAATTGTTTGCAAAGGTTCCTGAGTTCCCAAAGTGCAACTCTGTGTAGTTCTTCACCAGTGAAGTTGCAGGCCAAGTGCCTGTATGCATAGTTTTTACTGCACAAAGCTGTACTCTGAGCATGAAGAACTATGCAAAGTGCCTTTTAAAAATAAACCTGCGTTAAAGAACATCCCAGCTCCGTCACCCACTGTGCCATCAACTACCACCCCTTCCCATGACACGAACCCTTCTAACGCCATTCACCTCATCCTACCATCCTGTGCAGCAAGGAAAACCTGCTCTCCCAACTGTGAAGTTTGCTACCAAGTAATAAGATTCTGAACTGATATACTGTCAGCAGCACTTCCCCAAACCCTCACACCAAAAATCACTCCCCCACCACCCAATTGATATAATGTTAATTATGAAGTAGAATCATCTTACCCAACCTCCCTCACCCCATGAACTCCCCCTAAAAATAATTTTCTTAGGAAAACTGTAACAAAGAAAACCATCCCCTGAGCAGAGACATCTGCCCTGTTCAGTGTAAGTATCAAACAGTTCAGCATATGAATGTGAATGCCTTTGTGTATAACAAACATTATTGCACCTCAAACAGCCCACTTAGTACTGTATGAACTCTCAGTCCTGGCTGAGTGGGTGATTCCAAAATGGACAGCTTCTTGTAACTGGCTCACTGAATGCTTAATTCAGAACTATGTATGGGTGGAAATAACTCAGTGGGCTCACAGATTGAGTTGCACCCACCACCCATCTAATGCATTGTCTTGTTTAATGACTGTTGCTATTATCTGATCACTGACCCCTTGTGCCCTACTCCAGGACACTATCAAGGCTCAAGTCTGAAAGCCTACTGTTTCAGGTCTGACCAGCAGGTACTGTTCTGTCAATTAATAAACATGCAGAACTGCATCCTGAACTGTGTGTGTGCGGTATTTTCGACTTCTACTTGCAATGCCTACCCAGACCGAGAAGCAGAGATAATTAAGAACTACTATGCACCTCACATGCCAGAATAAAAATGAAGTTGTAAGGGAAACTGATAGTTATGGTTTGGAACAGATGGTTCCCAATATCTACATTTTCCCTTCAGTCTTTTCTCCCATGCAGTGGCATACCCTTCTTTACCTGGCCACCTCTATATCTTTGATGAATTCTCCCAAAGTCTCAAGTTACAGTAAATATAATTTAAGAAGAACACCAACTCATCAAACTGTTTTCATGTGCAATCAGATATAAATAATGCTCTTGCAGCTACAATATATGATATACTTTAGGCTACCTGTCAGTCATATTTGCATTTGGTATTTTCATATTTAATGCAAATGAGAGGTGCATTCTAAACTTTCATATTTTCACAGCCTATTTTATAGTGGAATGTGAATGTAAATATAGTTATACTTTGCAGACATTTTACAGTCTAAATTCATGATGAGTCCATCTCTGTTTAAGTGAACAACTAAAAAACAGCACCCTTCACAGTCGGAAAGCTCTTGAAAACACACTTTTAATTTAAATATTGTGGTACATGTTGCTGGCATAAGTCCAAAGATATAGATAACTAAGACTTCCCTGCAGTGTCTTATTAATATATTGACACCAATTTTGGAACCTTGTAATATCAGTCATGGAGAATCTTTAACTATTTAAGCACATCTTCACCCTCCATGACACCACAAGGTTCCAAAAATGGTCACAGTGTAGTATCAGAATAGGGAAGACAAAGGCAGGGAGATGTCAGGACTGCTGCAAGGTACTGGTAAGCACAGCACCTCATTTATGAGTTTTGCATGGACTTTCAAACTACTGCATGAGGGACACTCTTCATAAATGATCCCCTTTTAAACAAACTACTGTAAATATTATTTCTTTTACCTCTACCTTCATACCATAATTACAAGTACTATTTTAGTTTTGATGGTAGCATTAGATAAGATCAAAATAACCAGTCTGGAATGACCACTGTCACCTGAAAAGTTAAGAGCAGGACATGAAGAGTCTGTCCAGACAAGGTTCACTAATCTGAATACTGAAACAGGCCAGCTGAATGAAACTCACCAAAGATAGAAGTGTTATGTGCCATTTGTATTTCATTTAAACCTGCACTAAGGGTTTGTAGCTTAAAGATCAAATGCATTGTTTTTTCATATTTTTAATGAAAGCTTCAGTTCATGTCCATGTGTCATGATTAGTGTTTCCTGAAAATGTCATGCTGTTTGGTTTGTGGTTTTCTTTAAATCAACATTTGTTAATTTGCTCTGCAGTAACTGAAAACAGTGAAGTCATTTCTGTCCCTATCAGTGAACAATGACAACATTTTGGTCTAGCCTGCTACTTCAGCAATAAAGTCCTTGACTGACTGAGAAACCACCGTGTCTATATCACAGCTGTCAGCTCTTTCTAATCAAAACTATGCATTGTTTTTTGGCTATATAACACTGGGTTGTTTAATAGATATAACATAAATCTAAATGTTGTTAATTCATAGAAGTATTTTGTCTGTGATGTAGCCTTCATAAATAGGTTCATGAGGGATCACTTTTTTGTCAGATTTGACAAACAGGTGTCTGCCACACTGCTATTTGCAAATAGATGTCTGCCATACTCTGCTATTTCAGGAACATGTACTGTATGAACTCAAAAATGTCAGTTCTTTCAGGAACATGTACAGTATGAACTCACAAATGTCAGTTCTTTGATGGTTTCTGTATGAAAATACACAATGCATGTGTATAATTAGAAATACTATATGGCAGCCTGATTCTCCTGCCCAGAAATTGAGGCAGCAGTGCTATGCTGTCACCCTTCCTCTGCCCCACAAGCTCTCCATCTCCTGCCCCCAGTTGAAGCTGCTGCACCCCGCTGCCAACTGTCTTCACAACACAGTTGGGGCTGCTGCACGCTGCTGCCTCCTGCACAAACAGTTGAGGCTGCTGCACCCAACTTCCCTCTGTCCCCCACCCTCACAGTCAGAGCCAATTCATCTTGTTGCCCCCTGTTTCTGTCTCCCAGTTGGGGCTGCTGTGCTCTGCTAAGCCCTAGAGTCCCAGGTCCCCTTTCTTCACAGTTGGGACTGCTGTACCATGCTGGCCCAGGCCACTGGAGGTGGGGTATTTGCTGCACCTGCTGCCCACTTCCATTGCCCCAAATGAGCAAGGCTGCTGCATCACAAAAGTGGGAGCAAGGAAGAAGCAGGAAACTACAGACCTGTCAGTTTAACCTCAGTGGTAGGAAAAATTATGGAATCACTTCTGAAGGAAAGAATTGTTGAGTATCTAGAGGCCATAGGGGCACAGGACCCAAGGCAGCATGGATTCACAGTGGGAAAGTCATGCCAGACAAATCTGATAGATTTCTTTGACTGAGTGACCAAAGTAGTAGATCAGGGAGGGACTGTGGACATGGCCTACCTAGACTTTAGCAAGGCATCTGACACAGTCCCACACAAAAGATTAATATACAAGCTAGCCAGCCTGGGAGTGGGTCCCAAGAAGACAGCCTGGGTAAAGAATTGGCTGGAGAATAGGACACAGAGAGTAATAGTAAATGGAGTCCACTCTGAAGAAAGGGGGGTTACTAGAGGGGTACCGAAGGGTTCAGTATTAGGACTGGTCCACTTCAATGTCTTTATAAGCGACATTGCAGAGGGACTGGAAGGAAAAGTATGTCTCTTTGCAGATGACACAAAGATCTGCAACAGAGTTGATGCACAAGGTGGGGTGGAAAGGATGAGAAGGGACTTGGCAAGGTTAGAGGAATGGTCAAATGTATGGCAGCTTAGATTCAATGCTAAGAAGTGAAAGGTAATGCACCTGGGAAACAAAAACCCAGCGGAAGAGTACACAATGGGGGGTGAGATACTAACAACAACAAAAATGGAAAGGGACCTGGGGGTAGTCATATCAGATGACCTAAAGGTGGGCAAGCAATGTGAGAGGGCAGCAAGGATGGCTGGGGGGATACTGGGATGCATAGGAAGAGGCATCACCAGTAGAAAACAGGAAGTTATTATCCCTCTGTACAGACAGCTGGTGAGACCCCATCTGGAGTACTGCGTGCAGTTCTGGAGACCCAATCTCCGCAAAGACATAGACAGGATGGAAGCTGTCCAGAGGAGGACAACTAAAATGGTGCACGGTCTGCACCAGAAGACATATGAAGAGAGACTTAAGGAGCTTAATATGTACTGCCTCAAGGAAAGGAGGGAGAGGGGGGACATGATAGAAACTTTCAAGTACCTCAAGGGAATCAACAAAGTCCAAGAGTGTAGCATCTTTCAAATAAAGAGGTGTGCAAGAACAAGGGGCACAATTTGAAGATGGGGGCGGCTCAGAGGTAATATAAGGAAGTATTTTTTCACAGAGAGGGTTGTGGATGCATGGAACGGCCTTCCAGAGGAGGTTGTGGAGTCAAAAACAGTGGTGGAATTCAAGCATGCATGGGACAGTCATAAGGCAATTCTAGGGGGTTGGGGTAGAAAGAAGTAGGCTGCTGGTTAACTAGGATCTGCAGCTTATCCATTAGGTAGGGAAATGGGCAGACTGGGTGGGCCAAGTGGTCCTTATCTGCCATCAAATTCTATGTTTCTATGTATCACATGCACCCTGTCCCCCAGCCAGGGCTGCTGTACTCTGATGCCCCCTCTGTCCTGCCACTCAGTTGAGGCTTCTGTACCATGCTGTCCTCTGTCTCTGCTACCACATTCAAGGCTGCTGCATCCTGCAAATGTCTCCACAGTCAAGGCTGCTGTGGCCTGCTGTGCCCCAGACCCCATGCCCCCACAGTTAGGGCTGCTGCACCATGCTGCCACTTGCCACAAGACAAGGCAGGGCATGTGCTGCACCCTGTCTGCTGCCTCCACAGTTGAGGCAGTTTCTCCATGTTGCCTCCTGCCACCAGATTCAGATCCTTTCCTAGACCCTGTTGTCCATGTTCCTTGTCCCAAACAAGCATGTCTGCTGCACCCTATCCCAAAGTTTGAGCTGTTGTACTCTGATGCCTCCCTTGTCTCTTGCTCAAACAGTTAGGGCTGCTGCACCCTGCTGCTCTCTGTCCCCCACCCTATAACACAATATGAAAGTATTTTTTTTTTTTCTTTCAAAACATTTGGGCAGTGTAGCAAAAGATCCGATTCTGGTGGCAGGAGGGCAGCAGGATGTAACTGCCTCAACTGTAGAGGCAGGATACAGAGTGTGGCAAATGCCCTGACTCTTGTGGCAAGTGGCAGGGCCAGTGTGGTGCAGCAGCCCTATCTGCAGAGACATTGGTCTCTAAGGCATATAGTAGCTGGCCACAGCAACACTGACTGTGTAGACAGGAGCAGAGTGCTACAGCCCTGGCCATGATGACAGGGGACAGAGGGCAGCATGGTGCAGAAGCCTTCACTGTGAGGCAGGAGACAGTGGGGAATCTGGGTACAGGAGCCCTGACTGTGAGACATGGTTTGTGTGGTACAGTGGCCCTGCCCATTTGCGGCAATGGAAGTGGGTAGCAGGGTGCAGCAAAAGCCCCATCTTTGGTGGCCTGGTGCAGCATTGTGCACCTGCCCCAGTTGTGGAGGCAAAGATCCTCAGACTCTAGGGCTTAGCAGAGCACAGCAGCCCTGTCTGTGGTGAGAGGAACAGGGGGCAACAGGATGCATTAGCCCTGACTGTGCAAATGAGGGACAGAGGGAAGCAGGGTGCAGTAGTCTCAACTGAAAGACAGGAGAGAGGGGTATCAAGATGCCATATAGTATTTCTAATTATACAAATACATGATGTATTTTCACACAGAAACCCTCAAATAACTGAAATTTGTGAGTTTGTACAGTACATGTGCCTGAACTAGAAGAGTGTGGCAGGCACCTGTTTGTCAATCTGACATGACACAAAAAGGCTTTCACATGAGCCTGTTTATAGAGGCTACATCAAACTACTTCTATGAGTTAACAACATTTAGATTTCATTTCTATCCATTAAACAACACTGTTATATTGCCAGAAAACAATGCAGAGTTTTGATGAAAAAGAACTAACAGCTGTGATACAGACAAGCTGATTTCTCAGTCAGTCAGGGACTTAATTGCTGAAGCAGCAGGCTTCATCAAAATGATGTCATCGTTCACTGATAGGAACAGAAACAACTTCACTGTTTTCAGTTACTGCAGTCACATTTACAAATGCTGATTTAAGAAAACACAAAATCAAAGGGTATGACATTTTCAGGAAACACTAATCATGGCCAAGGCCACTGTTTTTCGGTTTTTACCGGAAAATCCGGTAAAATTCCGGAATTAGGGCTGCCTGAAAACCGGTCAAAATGAAGATTTCATGGAATCTGGCATTTTCTATCAGATCAGTAAATCTATAAAAAAGTCTGTTTTTCTTTTAATTCCTTCCTGTACTATTTTCAGTTTGCTGTATTTAATGCTCTGTATATTAAGCTTTCTTTCATTCTGATTATTTATGCACATACTAAAAGAATGATAACAGAATCCCGGTAAAATCCGGAAATTAGAGTAACAATCACCGGTGAAATTCTGGAATCTTAAGTCTTGAAAACGGAATTTAATTGTTTTAATCACCGTAAATCAGTGGCCTTGATCATGGCACAGGGACATAAATTCTAGAGAATTCAATCTTGTATTAAAAATATTAAAAATGATGCATTTGATCTTTAATATAAAAGGTGTCAATCAAGCTGCTATGAAGTATATACAAAACTAACATTTAATATCTCATAGTTGTTGTTGATTCAGTTATTTATATGTGATGCATTTATAAATCTCTTCTGAGCTATGGAGTACTTTTAAGTAGCCATATAGTATTTACCTTTAAACACTGGATGAAATTCTGTTTTTTTTAATGCAGTTCTTAAGCTCATTCAGTGACTCCACTGTGTTTAATAAAAAACAAATCAAAATGTCTTGCTTGCTTTTCTTCAACTTCTTGTTATGTCTACAAAAATATTCTGTTCTGCTTAGTAAATCACTTCCCTGTGACTAACCATATGCATTATCTGCATCCAGCTAGAATGTGGTCTCAATGGCAGTTTAATTTTTTTAAATCCTTCATGTATGTGTCATGTAAGGCAAATACTTCAATTATCTATCTAAAAGAGATCCTATGATAAAAAAACTTTGTTTTATTACAAAATATATAGACACTGCTCAAGATGCTGAGATTACCTACCAGTCCTGCAGCTAATGTTCAGAGAGGAACATCTGAATGTTTAAATTAACTGTTGTTTAGACCTTCTAGGTTGGTTTCACATCTCAGCATGCTTGCCTGTCAGCAACAGTGGTGATGGCACCTTGCCATGGTTACATGCCCGTAGATGTGAAACACACCCAAAGATGGACTTTAGCTGGAATTTAGGGAGCCAATTTTGATACAAGTTTACTAGAGTTTTATGAAAGTATCAAAAATCATGAACTGCAAACATTTAAATGTGAAGCTGTGGTCATAGAGATAATAAGATGTTTACTTTGTCCCCACCATTGATTTCTGCTGGTCCTGCTTAAACTAATGTACATACCCAGACAGTGATAGCTCTGTGTTCTTATCAGGTTGCAGTCAAGGTAGTATGCTAAGGTTTCAGAGGTGGAAGAAGAGTGAGACACAGAGGAAGTTGTTACAGTATTTCCAAGAAACATAGAGAAAGCATTACCAAACAATGGAATTCATTCAACAACAAACAGAGTTATTTTATTTAAAAAGAAAAAAAGAATGAATGTTAAGATGAATAGAGAAGGAGATACAGATAAAGAAAGGGAAGAAAGAGGAGCAGCAGGCACCAGCCACAGAGGAACAAAGAGAAGTAAACAATAAAACACAACTTGTCAAATAGAACATTAACAGAGGTAGAACAAAATGTACTGACTAAGGGATTGCCATTTTGCCTATCTACAGTACATAAATACAGACTTTTGAACTTAAACTAGATTTGCAGTGTCCTTATAAAAAACAAAGGCTTATTTGTTACAATAATAGTAGATGCTAGAGGTATGGTCTTGATTTTGTGGAGGATCAATGGAAAAGGATCAAGAAATCCTTACAGGTGAAATCAACATTTTACTACTAGGTGAAATATCTTTTAATATTGAAGACTTCTTTAATACAATAGAAAAAATAATAGACAAAATGTTGGACAGGGAAAATAAGTGACATAATGTAAAACATTTCAATTTAAAAAAGAAGAAGCAGATGCACTCAGATTTTGGAGAAATATAAGAAATAGTCATAAAGGATAAAGCCAAAGGTGTGAGAATCATAATTCAGGACTGGAATAAATATAGATTTGAATGTTTAAGACAACTGAAAGAGGACAATTATTATGAGAAATGTAGAGAAAATCTGCAAGCAAACTAAGTTATTCAAATTAATTTGATTGGAAAAGGGCATCATTATTTTTTTTTAAAGTACAGTTCTTCCAGTATGTTATTATCTCCCAACAATTCACAAGAATATGAATCATCCTCCAAGATGACCAGTAATTTCAGGAATAGGGGTTTCTCTTAGAACCTTTGCCAATTGATATGGATATTCATATTAATGCATTAATAACTCAAGCAGGGGCACACATAACAGACACTACTCTTACTTTTCAAATTCTAAATGAAATCACTGCCCTGAGGTGACATATGACAGCAGCATTTTAGTAAAATTGTATGTATATGAATTATACATATCAGTATCCCATGAACAAGGCCTGTGGCTTTGCAGAGAGCATTACAAAATAGATCTGTCAGAAATTGTCCCACTAATTGTTGTATTTTGGACTTAGTTCACTTTGTTCTACATAACAGAATTGTTTTAATTAAAAAAAAAACTTTTAAAGCAACAGACAAAATACACTGATCCACTACAGTAATTTTCACTCTTGACATTTAAAAGAAAACACTGGAGTCGATTCTTAAAGGTCAAGCACATGCCATGCCAAAGGTGCCTTGCACCGATTGCCGATGCACTGGGCACCCTGCACCTGATTCTCTATCGGGCAGGGTCCTGGTGGCAAAGTCCCATGGCTTGCAGCAGCCCTAGAAGTGCACCTAATAGAAGGCACACCTGAACAGGTTGCCGCAAGTCTGTGGCAGTGTACAGATGAAGAACCCTACTGCCTCCCAGCCCCAATCTCATGCAAGAAATCCTAAGGTAACCCTGGCGGTCTAGTGGACCACTAGACCCTGATCCCCCAGCACATCGATATATGCTATACCTGGTGATCTAGTGGTCCCCCCAGCACTGATCACCTATAATATTAATATACAGTTCCTTGGTAGGTTAGTGGACCCCCAAGCCCCGATCCCTCCATTGCAATGTACAAACTATTCATTGGTTATCCAGGGGATCCCCCAAGCCTAATCCCCAGTTACATACACATTCCACATTCCTGGTGGTCTAGTGGACCCCCACCTGGCAGTGCCCTACCATCCTGCTCCCCACAACTTGTAACCCAGCTGGCGACTGGCACAGCCCACTGCTCACCACCATGGCCAGCCACCAACTGAGCTATGAATGAATGCACACAGTACATAGTACATGCTCAGTGACTGAAAGCATCTGTCAGTCACTGAGCATGTACAATGCACAGTATGCACTCATTCAATTACTGTTTCACTGACTACAACCAACCATTTAGCACTATTTCTGAGATCCTTTTTAATAATGTTCTTTGGTTGCTCAGCTGTTATATGCAATATCATCCCTTATTATCCCTTAGTGAATACCAACTTGGCACACTGGCACTATGCTTGCAGGGGTATTCACTGGCTGTGGGTCAGGGCTGTGCTGCTGAGGTTAGAGGTAGTGGTATCTGTGTTACCACTGCCACTATCCAGTCCTATTTACAGTCAGATAGCACCGTTCGCTATCCGTCTAGATAGCACAATTCACTATCCATCTGTGAATAGCGAGTTTTGTGACCCGGGCAATCACAAGATGCCATGCAAAATTTTGTGCTGCACATTGTGATTTTTTGTGAATCCTGGCCATGGACTTCTTAAGTACTGGTATGTAAAGCAAAGTTTTCTTTTTGCATACATCTGTTATACAAAGGTATAGATTACACTAAAAATTAAAATGCTACCTTTCCTAGAACCCATGGGCCTCCCATATTGCATAAATATTATGTTGAATCTGGTCACAGCATGGCAATGTGGATACCCAGTCCAAAAAATAGCTAGTGCCCTTGTTTTTTATGTAGGACATATGCTAGAAGAAACTAAGAAGTGAGTCACACAATGAGTGAACGGGGGCCATATGCAGGTGGAGCCAGCCAGTATATATATATATATACACACACACACATATACATATATATACGCACAATCAGATAGTGCTGCTAAAAAGATTTTCTTCTTTCTTGGAGGGGGATCTAACAGTTTTCCTATGTATACATGAACTGTATTCCTTTTTATAGCTGCATGGGTGGAGTCATGCTGATGTTTTGCTATCACACAGAAGAGAGAATGGATGGTGGATGCATATGACTGGATACCTTCCCTCTGTTCTTCCACAGTGCTGCAATCAATGTTTTTCTGTTGTTTCTCCAATGTCTCTCCCCTCTGTGGCCACACTAGCACCCCCACTGGTGCACTATCTTTTTGCTGCCCATCACTTCCATTTCAGTTACACAGCTATGGAAAAAAAAAGAGCCTGCTGTGCCCATGAGCTCAATGCGCATGTGTGACTTCACTTCTGCAGTTACGCATGCACATGTTTACTTCCCCAGTTGCGGTGAAGTTGTGCATGTGCACTGAGCTCACGGTAGCCATCTTTGGTACAGAGGGCCCTTTTTTTGCCCCATGAGTGCTCTTAAAATGGTATAGCAGCCATGTTGGCTCTGACCAGAGTTTGCTTTATATATATAATTTTTTCTGCCATTGTACCAGTCTAAATTTAGCAGTGGCTGAGGAAAAGTCAAATTTGTCTCTGAAAAGAAAACAGACCAACTAGCTCTGTTGAGAACTTATTATCTGATTGTCCAGTCTCACAGCAGTAGTCACTGGACAATTTATGATAGGTCTCTGGTGAGATATATTAGTAATCATTCTAGCCAGTTACTTGAACAGCAGATGCAGAAAGCATCCCTTTACTGTTACTTAGAGAAGTCACCTCCTCCTGTGCTTAACAGGATCTGGGACAAGAAACAGATATTTCTGGGTGTCTTTGTATATACCAAGTCCATGGGCAAGATCAAACCAGCATTTTGTATGACTACCCAGCTCACTAGACAAGAGAGTTTGAACCTGTGATGTCAGAGTGACATACTGGATGATGTGTCATGGGGGGACAAGGCAAATGGAGGGCTTTTAGGTCTGGCAGGGCCTGATAAAGTCAGTCAGGTTTTGGGACTAAGAACAAATTTCCATCTAAGGGTTTGAGTCTGCCCTTGCTTAAAGTGTCTAGTAGTAAGCCAATCTACCTTGTGAGACAGAGAAAGAGGGACAGAGAGAATTTTTTTTCAATTTGAAACCTGCTATGTGAAAACATGTTCATTTCCATTTCTGTAGAATTGTTGTTCCCTATTGTCTCTGTGTGTAGCAGCCTGTATTATATGTGTAATACCTTGAATTATTAAAAACATTTTTTTTTCATAGACTTCATGTTTCTGTGGCTGAGTCCTTTGAAGTACAGCTAACTAATTTATAACTGGCAAAACTATATGTCCACCTCCAAAGAGAAGGCTACCATTATCATAATCTATTTCTTAAGTAAGGTGTTCTCAGCTGTGACAGAGAGGGTTGGTAATGTGTCATTGAGCATGGAGTGTTGTACTGTGTGAGTAGTGGCTCTGAAAGGATTCAGACCTACAAGTACCCTGAAGGAGTGCCTAAGCTGGGTGGTGGAAGCTACTAAAGTATTGAGAAAGTTGGTAATGGTGAAGCTGGCTGAGTCTGGGAAAGACCAGTTTGCCGCCACAGCAAGAGATAAGTTAGTCAATGCAGTATATGAAATCAAGAAGGATACTAGCAGATGATATATTGCTTAGGATATGCCTCCTATTTCTGGTGAAACCCTTACCCAGTATAATCATTCATGTTATGGGTTTCTGTTTCCTCACTGTAATGTAATGTCTATTGGTTTTCAAAAAAAAAAAAAAAAATGATCATGTATTTTCTATGAGGATCTCATAATTTTTGTTGTTGATGCTGTTTATATTTATATACAGATCAATAATGCAGTATCTGTTTTAGTATTGCAGCATGTTGCTTTATGATGTATACACCTTTAAGCACCCTACTTAAATGATGCTTACCACATGTGGTTACCACTTCCTGATGGCACTGACAGCTAAACCAGTAGGAGGTGGTTGGTGTTCCCTGTTGTCCTGAAAGAGTCGTGTTGTGCACTACTGGTAATAAACTTATTACATTTTGAATGTATATTTGTGGACCAATTTTCTGTGTGGTTGGTGGTGCTGGAATCTGCTTGCTCTTTTTAAAATATACTGAAAAAGTGAAATAAGTTCTCTAGCTAAATCCTTAACAATCACCTTATACAGTTCTGCTGGGAGTTCAACAGGGCCTGGAGCCACCCCAGTGTTTATTTATTTTATTTATTTATTTCAATCTAGGATTACAATACCTTTAAGCTGAGGCTCTTTTACAAAGATTCCATGTCAGTGTGTGCAAGTCATCATTTTTAGTTACAAACATATAGTCATTGACTTAAAGACCTGTAATAACCAGTACAAAGACTTGAGCTATGAGCAAGACAAGGGAAGGGGGTGGGTGGTGGGGGAAGTGAGGTGGGAGATCAAGGGGAGGAAGGAGGTGCAGGGGTAAGGAGAGTATGGGAGGTGGTTGGGGTGGGGCAGGAGTGGAGATACGGGGAGGTGGGCGAGGGTAGGAGACAGTGCAGCTAGGGGCCTTGTTGAGGGAATATGACAGGTAAGGTGCTAGGGGTGTAAAGACTGATTGTAAGTGCTGGGTGCTGGGTGCTGGGGCATGTAAGTGCTGGGTGCTGGGGCATGTGGAGGGCATGAATAGCTTCTACTAATTTCTCATTAGATATTGGGACCTCTAATAGTATGCCGTCTATCCAAGAGAGCTGTGGAAGTGGGAATGTTTGAAAAAATCAGTAGGGTCCTGAAAGCATACAGAACGGTGGATAAACAAGTTCTGAGTCTGATCCATGATTATAAACATAACAGAGTCCCTATCTTTCTTGAGATTCCCATGAGTATCCCTAAGCTATGTCATACATCTCTTTTCCTCCCATTCCTTACATCCATCATAAGGGTTTACCTGCTGTGCCTCCTTTGAGTTCCATAGTTCTGTTCTATAAATAATGATTTTGAGCTGTCATATAGTATACACTTGATTTCTGGCTTAAGACCATTAATTTGTTCAGTACAATTATCCCATTTCACTAGAGTTAGATAACAATTTTTATAAATGACTCCAGAGATCTAAATATTTTAAGTAAGAGTAATTTTTATTTTCTTCCTTATCTGCTGGAAAAAAAAGCTTCAGATCTTGTTTTGTGTCCCTCCACCATTCCATAGGGCTGTCATACAAACCATACACAGGTTTCCCAGCTTGAAATAAATTCTGTATAGCTTTCAGCACCTTCCCATCCTGCAAAAATGAATTATTCAAATGCCAACCCTTATCCCATTTGCTGCATTTGGGGGATGCCTACCTGTATTGCCCTAAGTTTATGATCAGATGTTTCAATAGTGATAGTTATCCCCATTTAAATAAGGTAACCAATCTGATACAAAAATAAAATCAATTCTTGAAGAGAGGTTTCCCTTAAAAAAGGTATATTCTGGAGATGTCCAAAGGTTTGCCATGCTGCCTCTGAGACCAGGTATACTGTACATTTTGTTCAAGAAACTAAAGTCACTGTACAGTTTTTTGGTTTTCCGACTTTTGTCCCAAAGGGTGAATCCACAGCAGGGCTGTGCCAAAAACTGTAAAAGCCCCCTACAACATATTCTGTGGGGGCCAACCTCTCCACCAATAAATGTAAAATAACCATTGTCAGATGAAGCATTTTTATAGCATAAGTTTTTTTGTATCAGTCATGAGGAGCATCCATAGTTTATCAGTGCTGCCCCCTCGTCCTCCTTGCTGGCACTATGATCAAGGAACCGAACAATATACTTTGTCCCTGCTCCTCCTGAGGACCTGGGTTATATACCACCAACTGGCCCACATGTACCCATAACCTTATATACTTACAAGTATTAGTGCCTTACCACAGTCTTATAATGTTTTATCTTGTTTTATTACTTATATTATTTTAATATATGGATACCTTATTTAATATACTCATAAAGCATACAAAAAAATGTGGTAATACCATCGCAGCTCCAGTGTTAATATGACTGCCAATCAACATTAATAGTACTGTCAATCGATGTTAATACTATCATTCCACAGCTGAACTATAGTATTATTAATGCTACCAGTCAATTAAAACAGTATGTCCTCTACATGATATGTGATTGGCCTCTATCTGTCACGGTGTGGGCAGAATAGTCTGAAAAATATGGCGGTAGCCCCTCACTTAGTGAGAGTGCATTGCATCCTCCACATTCCCCTTGTTCCAGTAACAAAATGGAATTATGTAGCTACCCTGCATTACCAAAACAAACAAAAGGTAATACACTCCAGCATACAAAAAAACAAAAACTTTTGAGTTGAAACCTCACGGGCGGGTGTTCTTGCCAGACACTGGTGATTGGCCAGGCCAGGAAGGTCTTT
This sequence comes from Neoceratodus forsteri, assembly GCA_016271365.2. Lineage (NCBI taxonomy): Eukaryota > Metazoa > Chordata > Ceratodontiformes > Ceratodontidae > Neoceratodus > Neoceratodus forsteri. The sequence goes on along the minus strand of CM028129.1, from coordinate 1,076,050,118 downwards.
CACTGTAGTGGCCAACTGCCCATTACAAAATAGCACAAAAATGATTTTCTCAGATCCATATATTGAAAAAAAATTATGAATAGATTACTTTTCATTACCAGTGAGTGAAACCATCTCAAGGTTCTGGACATAGGAATCTCTCAAGCATTGCTCTCAAGGTTACTATGTATCCAGAACCTCTCGATGGTATTACTCACCAGTAATGAATAGTAACCTATCCGTTATTCTATTTATATTTGCTATGCTCATATTTTGTCTGTAATGCATTCACATATATATATATATGTGTGTATATATATACACACACACACACACACACTGTTTCTAGTTTCCACATATATTTTGCTATACTCATAATCGCTCATATTCTGTAGTTTTCCACTATTGTGGCAAGTTGTGTGCTTTTATGATTAAGTTGCAAACATTTCCAGACTAAATGTCTGGAAATAAGAACAGATAACTCTTATTCTTGCTGAATATGAGTTTCCTTTCTTCAGAGATTCTTCCTTCATTTCCCATGTAATTGCCAACAAGCCACATTTACATGCCTTATCCAATGCTGTATGTTAATCATATCTGTAACTGTACTCTTATCAGTCATACATAATTTTATGCACACCAGCTCCTCAGAGAGAAAGAGACCATACTCGAGGAATGGTGGGAAATCCTCTCCCTTGTAATTGCTTTGCTTCACTTGTTATGGTGTGAGTATCGTAATAAACCTTTTCGTATCACTTTCTTTGTCCAGCATACCATGCAAAGAACCTAAGGTGTGATCTTTTCACATTGTAACAGGACACTAGCACCAGTATTAGATGTTTTGAGTAATGGGTCCTAATTCTTCTTTGTTCTGTACCCCCCCACATGAAACTGGAGATATAATTTTCTAATGCCATGGCTTGACAGACCAAATTTATAATGGATAAGCAACTTCCAAAGAGAAAGTTGCAACTAAGTTTGTCTGTCATAGAAGGTTTTCTTATTGCTGACCTCTGAAGCACTGCCCCCCCCACCAACAATGCGGGCCCTACTGCAGCTGCAGATCTTGCACCTTCCTGGTCATGGCCTTGATCCACAGTTAAAATCTCCACCCAGGATAATACCCCATGCTGTACACAAGTAAGGCTGAATCAATTTAAATATCTCTACCCAAGCAGATTTAGTTTGTGGTGCATAAATGTTAATGAGTCTAAATTCTTCACTTTCAGTTTTGATATCTAATACCAGTACCCTCCCAGGACTGAAATCTACCAAATGAGAAACACAGACATTGTCAGACTTAAACAGAATGCCTATCCCTGAACATGCATCCTCCCCTAAGGACAAAAATGAAGGTCCTTTGAACCAGTCTGTTGATGTTTTCACAGTTTATCTAGTTGTGTGCAGATAAGTATCCTGTAGGGAAAAAAGGTCATAAGCCAAATTCCATAAAATGGAAAATGTAGTAGTCCTTCAATACTGGTTTTTAATACTACTGACATGAAGAATTGCTATTTGGACTGAGATATCAGCAATGAAACTCAGTAGGAAGAGAATCACTGCCGCAAGATTAACTGCCATAATCAGTTATTAACCTTACTCCCTCTTTAATACTTTCCCTGTTTCCTTCCAGATGATCTTGAATCCATGGAGGCTCCTTCATTTTCAGTGGATGGATCTGGCTATGAAGAAGCTATTGATGAAACATTGGATTCATCCTCCATGTCTCCCCAGGATTTGTGAGTGTTCAAAGACTCAAATCTGTTCTACAGTCAAATGCCTTCCGTCCTAATCAATTTTCCTTGGGCTATGTATAACTATATACATATGTGAATATAAAGTTATGTTCAACTGGAGGCTAGGAGAAGCTGGGCTTGGAGGAAGTGGGGGAATAGGTACATATATGGGAAGCAGGAGAGTGTTAAACTGCAATAGCTGTGAGGCAGCTGTCTTTCTTGGGGTGATGTGGAGTAAAGGGGGTTGTCCTGTGTATAAGAGCCTGGAGCTGCTAAAGGTTGAAATAAGGCTGCTCAGATGGGATCTGGGGAGGAAGGTGTGGGAAGTCAGAGGAGCAGAAAAGTGGAGAGAATGGCAGAGAGGCGATGCCCAGGGGAGTGATGGCATCAGGCAGGAGATGGGAGTGGGGAGGAGCACCCAGTATACAGGAATATCTCTTCCTCAGAGGGATAGGGAGCCGAGGGTGGAGGAATGGCAAGTGGTAAAGGGAAGGTTTGGGAATATGAGTGCAACATCAGGGGAGGGAAATTCTAAAGGGGTGCCTTTATTGAATAGATTTTCACCACTGTCTGGAAGGAGGGAGGGGGTGGTAGGAGGTCAGGTTGAACAAAGGTTGAGAATAGGAGTACAGGGGAAGGGCAGAAACTAATAAGGGTGGGCAGGGAAGAGGAAGCAGGCAAAACAGAGTGGAGGAAGCGAGGAGGGAGAAAAAAGAAAAGAAGAGGGGAAGGAAAACTGAAAGCAGATACAGATAGTCACAAGGGGAGGATTAGATTGGGAGATGGAAAAACAGTCAAGGGGATAAATTGTGGATGTGGAGATAAGTTCACCAGGGTGCAGAGGGAGCAGTAAGGTGGGGAAGCAGCTAGTATCGAAAGTAAGAAAGGAAGGACAGGAAACACGGATGTAGGGGATGGAAGGGTGGCAATAATAGGGGACTCCATAATTAGGGATATTATCTGGGAAAGGAAAGGGAACCCAAATGAAAGCAGGAGGGTGGTTGGTATGCAAGGGATGACAGCTGGGAAGGTTGGTCCAAGAATAAGGGAACTAGTATGGGAGGTTGGAAGAAAACCTAATTTAGCTATACATTTTGGAACCAATGACCTAGCTGGGGAGGAGGTGGAGACAGTGCCAAGTAGCTTTAGGGAGTTAGGGAAGATCTGCAGGGAGGAAGGAAATTCCCTGGCCTTCTCAAAGGTGATATCAGTACCAAGGGTCAGCAAAGCCAGGAAAAGAAGAATAGAGGGTTTCAATGACTGGCTGAGGAAATGGTTCAGGGAGGAGATATTCATCTGTATTGGGGACTGGGAGGAGACCTGGTTAAGCAAAGCACTCTTTTCACCAGACAGGCTACACCACAGTAGGGAGGGAGGGTTTGAGGGTACTTGGGGACAAACTGGGGGAATAGAAAACAACTACACTTAATTTAATCTACTGGGGGGGCAGTAGGCATGCAGGCCCACAGACTCAGAGAGGAGCAGGTCAGTGAACCTTCCCCCACAGTGATGGAAAAGGTCTGGAGGGACGAGGTGGAAGGGGCAAGAACACAGTTAGCAAAGGGTGGAGGGGGTGAGGAACACATACCAAGTGGACATGGAGGGGTACACACAGAGAGGGCATAAATGTGAATAGAAGAATAGAGGTAAGAGAAGGAAGGTCAGATTCTAGGTACAGGGTGCTGTCTGTGAATGTACAGAGTCTTGGAAACAGGATGGAAGACCTGCAGGCACTATTAGCAGACAGGAGGGTGGACATAGCTGCAGTGATCGAGTCTTGGGCAACATCACACCATGACTGGGACCTTGCAATCCCTGGATATAAACCATACAGTAGGGACTGGGTAGTTGGGAAGGGGTGGCAGTTTATATCAGGGAAGGAATAACATGCATGAGGGAGAAGTCAAAGGAAGGGGAGGTGGAGGCATTATGGGTTCAGTTAAGGTCCAATAGAGGGAGAGAGGCGTGGTTGGGGGTGGTTTACAGACCTCCCAATCATGATGAGGAGAGGGACAGAAAACTGAGGTCACAAATATCGGAAGCTGTGGGGAAAGGAGAGGTGGTAACTGTGGGGGACTTGAACTTGCCAAAGGTGGACTAGAGCATACCATCCACAACATGTGCAAGGAGTCAGGTGATCCTGGAAGGAATGCAGAGTGTGTTCCTGACTCAGGGCATCACTGAACCAACAAGAGCTTATGCAATTCTTGATCTCATGCTCACAAATGGGGAGCATGTACAGGAAATAATGATCAGGGGAGCCACTGGGTGGAAGTGACCATTGCACAGTGTGGTTCCAGTTGGATATGGGCAGGGAAAGCATCCGACTAAGATCAAAATCTTGGATTTCAGGAGGGAAGACTTCAGGAAAATGGGAAAAGTGCTAAGGAGCCATCTGGTGGTCATCAGAGCAGATATGGGGATGGAACAAAGGTGGTCCATCATAAAGGAAGGAATACTGGTTGCCACAGATGAGTGTGTTAGGCTCAGGAGGAAGAACACAAAGGTCAAAGCACCCAGCTGGTTCAGTTCTGGGGTTGCCCAGGCAGTAAGGGAAAAGAGGATGGCCTATAGAAAATTCAGGAAGACCAAGAGAGAGGTGGATAGGGAAAATGACCTAAAGTTGGCTGGTGAGGCAAGTAAGAATGTCAGGTGAGCAAAGACACAGAAGAAGCTGCAGATAGCTGAAGGAATTAAAAAGGGGGAAAATGCTTTCTTTCACTATATAAGTGAGAAAAGGGACAAAAAGGAAGGGATGCTAGGCTTAGGAAAGGGGTGGAGTGGGTGGAGGATAATGGGGGAAAAACAGAGATACTAAATGAATACTTCTGTTCCATTTTCACAATGGAGAAGGACAGACCAGTGCCTTCAGAAAGGAAAAGGGGAGCAGGGGGGAAGGGAACACAGATGTAGTGATAGAGGAGGACAGAGTGAGTGAGGGAAGGGCTGTTGGCATTGAAGGTGGACAAATCACCAGGCCCAATTGCAGTACATCCAAAGGTAATAAAGGAACTCACTGAGGAGCTGGCAGGACCACTGGCAGACCTATTTAATTGTTCACTAGAGACAGGCATAGTACCGCAGGACTGGAGAATAGCACATGTAGTGCTGCTCCACAAAAGCAGTCCCAAGGATGACCCAGAGAATTACAGACTAGTCAGTCTGACCTCCACTGTGAGCAAGCTCATGGAGACAATACTAAAGGGGAGGTTGGCAGAATATCTAGAGGAGCATAGTCTCCAGGATGCAAGGCATCATGGGTTCATGGGAGGGATTGTGTCAAACAAATATGATTTGACTTCTTTGACTGTGTCACTAAGGCAGCAGACAAGGGCCAAGTGGTAGACATCCTCTGTCTTGATTTCTGCAAGGCCTTTGACTCTGTGCCCCACAAAAGGTTGATCAGGAAGTTGGTGGATCTCTGGGTTGGGGAAAAGATGGCCAGATGGGTGGAAAACTGGTTGAAGGACAGAACCCAGAGGGTGGTTGTGGGGAGAAGGGTTATCTGGCACCAGACAGGTAACCAGTGGGGTCCAGCAGGGATCGGTGCTGGGGCCGGTGTTGTTCAATGTCTTCATCAATGACATTGGAGATGGTATTAAGGGCAAAATGTGCCTTTTCATGGATGACACCAAACTCTGTGGGAGAGTGGACACAGCTGAAGGGATACAGGACCTACAGAAGATCTGGAAAAGCTAGGGAGGGGGTCCAGAATATGGCAGATTGGCTTCAATGCCAAGAAATACAAAGTTATGCTTATTGGAGCCAATAATCCTAGGACAGAGTACTACATGGATGGAGTCCAAGTATCTGCATCAGAGGAGGAGAAGGGCCTGGGAGTGATGATCATTACTGACCTAAAACACTCTACGCTGTGCAAGAAAGCAGCAACAAAGGCAAACAAGATGCTGGGAAGCATATCTAAGGGGATCATTAGTAGAAGAGAGGAGGTTATACTGCCCTTGTACAGGTCACTGGTAAGACCACATCTAAAGTATGGAGTTCAGTACCGGTGCCCACACCTCAAAAAGGACATTAACCTGCTGGAGAAGGGACAGAGAGGGCTTCAAAGATGATAGCCAGTCAGCAGGGTAAGGCATATGAGGAGAGGCTGAGGACACTGAACATGTACTCCCTGGAAGACAGGTGAGAGAGAGGGGACATGATTGGGACCTTCAAGTACATGAGAGGGATAAATAAGGTTGATAAGGAGAGTCTCTTTAAGTTGAGTGGCAACCATAACATGAAGGGGCACAATCTTAAGCTGGAGGGTGGGAGGTTTAGTAGGGAGGTCAGGAAGCACTTCACAGAGATGGTGGTGGACACTTGGAATGTTCTGCCAGAAGAGGTCATTTCATTGAAGACTGTTGGCAGCTTTAAGATAGGCTGGCTCCGTGGGGAGGACTGTGTAGTTTGGGCTGTTTAGATGTGAATCACGTGGCATACAATGAATAGGAGTGCAGTTTATTTGAACAGGGGTATGTTTGGTGCATTGGGGCAGGAGGGTTATAGTTTTGTTGTATTAGGGCAGGGGTCATAGTTTTGTGGGATGGGGGGTCGGGAATTGTGGTGTGAGGGGGGACCAAGGCTACATATCGTCAGGGCTTCTCAAGGATCTTTCAAGTCAGGTGGTATGTTATTACTATAATAGAACTGCTGTACAATCCACCGATATGTCTTTTATGCACCTGTGTTTAAGGTTAATTGTTGTGAGACATGAGCAATCAATATAAATTTGTCAGCTGGAATGTTAAAGGAGTCAAGGATAGGGTTAAGAGGCAAATTATATTGAGACATCTACGACAACTGAGGGTAATACCGCCTTTCAAGAGACGCACCTATGAAAAGTGATATCCTTTCTTTAGGTCATGGGTAGGACAAGTTTTCAGGCAGGGACATCCTCGAATAGGGAGGGGTAGCCATTCTCATAGCAAGGAGTGTCCCTTTAAAATGGCTGGGGAAATTTGGGATAAGGTCGAGTAGATCATAGTACATGGTTTACTAGAATCGAAATTCGATTTTACTTGGTTCAATATACGCCCCAATTACATTCCCCAGCCTTTTTGTAAGATTATTGAATATGGTTATAACTAATCCTGTGAAGCTTACAATATTAGGTGGGGACTGGAATTTAGTACTCCAAAATGACTTGGATAGATCGGGTAGGGAGAGACGAGGACTATCTCCAGCACAAAGAGCACTAAAAGATCTCATTAGTGAGGCCGCTCTGGTTGATGTTTGGCACGTTATTAATCCAACTGCGCGGCAATATACCTTTTTCTCTGCAGTACACAAGACATATTCACGAATTGACTATGTTTTAATTAGTTCATTTGCAATGTCAGGGGTAATGCAGGCAGATATATCCGCCAGGGTTCTATCTGACCATGCACTGGTTAGTCTGGAATTTTGGCTAACTGTGGGGTGTAGACGGTCCCCACAATGGAGATTAAATTGCCAGATACTGAAAGATGAATCTTCACTGAGGCACATAGTAGATTTCATCACGGAATTTCTCAAGGATAACCAAGGCTCAGTGGCTAAAAAGGACCTAATTTGGGCTGCCTTAAAATGCTCCCTAAGGGGAGAATTGATAAAGATGGCCTCCAAAAGGACCTGGGTACAAAGGGCCCAATTAGAATCGTTGCTTGATTCCATTAAGAGCATAGAACACAATCTATCCTGTACCTCATCGGCGGTAAGCTGGGCCAGACTCTACCAGTTACAGGCCCAATATTCAGGCCTGATGTCACAGAAAGCAGAACTGGCCCTCTTGAAGACCAGGCTCCAATACTTAGATACAGGGGTAAGAGCGAGTAAGCTGCTCGCCATGCGTATTCGATACTTAGACTCATCCCAATTCATTAATGGAATTTACAAGGGTCAGGGTGAGCAAATATGTAAGGACCCAGGGGAAATGGCGAAGGCCTTTGGATCCTATTTTCAGGCGTTGTATCCGGTAGATCCAAAGACAAAACCCACTGTGGACGACATCAACCTATTTCTTAGGTCGGTGGATTTGCCAAAAGTTACAGATATAGAAGCGGCCTACTTGAGTGCTCCAATATCGGTTCTGGAAATCCAGCAGGCCATTCAACAAATGCCCCTAGACAGGTCTCCCGGGCCAGATGGGTTCCCCTGTAACTTTTACAAAGTTTGCCATTCGTTAATAACCCCAGTTTTAAAAGAGGTCTTTCAGTATTGGTTTGATAATAGATTATCGGATCCTAGCTTCCAGGAAGCGACAGTTTCTTTAATCCTAAAACAAGGGAAAGATCCTTTTAATATGGATAGTTACCGCCCTATCTCTTTATTGAACACAGATGTTAAAATTCTAGCCAAAGTCCTAGCAAATAGGCTATCCAAATTCATAGGTAACCTTATCAGCCGAGAACAAGTGGGATTTATGATGGGGAGGTCACCCCAAGATCATATGAGGAAATTATTACATCTCATCACAATTGCATGGGACTCCGATACTCCAGCGGTACTGTATCATTGGATGCCAAGAAGGCGTTTGATAGGGTATCTTGGGACTACCTGTTTGCTACCCTGTCCGCCTTCGGTCTGCCTCATGATTTCCAGAGATGGGTACAAATTCTATATTCCTTTCCTTCTGCCAGGATCAAGTGTAATGGGATATTGTCCCCGATAATTAACTTGGAGCAGGGCACAAGGCAAGGATGTCCCTTGTCCCCTTTACTCTTTAATTTATATTTAGAGCCGTTATTGCATAGATTGGCAGGAATGTTCTCATTAAAGGTATACAAGGTGGGGATGCCAGGTATGCCTATTCAGTATATGCAGATGATATATTACTACATATTGAAAACCCTGAGGTCTCAATCCAGCTATTCTGGAGGTTGACTCTTTCTAAATATCTTACTATAAGTTAAATCGGGCGAAGACGAAGATCCTTCCCTTAAATAACAAAGTTAATAAGTTTGAATTGCTGCTATTTGGTCTTATTGGGAAACAAAGTCACTTACATACCTAGGAATCAATATCTGTACAGAATTGAACTCCATGATTAAAGATAACCTGGGAAGTTTAGTTAAAATAATAATGAGGGACATGGAGAGGTGGCGGCTGCTCTCTTTTTCACTCTGGGGAAGGCTGAGTATCCTCAAAATGAATATACTGCCAAGGCTATTATATCCTCTGGGTATGATGGGTGTACATCTTTTGAAAGGTTGGTTTTCTAATTTACAAAGGGCATTTAATTTATTTATATGGAACAGAAAAAGGGTACGTTGATCTTATATTAAATTGACAGCCCTGAAATTAAAAGGAGGATTAGCCGCTCCCTCCCTTTTTCTATATTATACTGCTCAGCACATAAGCAAGTTGGGCCATTGGAGTGGTGGGAACGGTCAACTGAATTACTCACCTTTGTGGGTAGACATAGAGCAACATCTGGCAGAGAGGGCAAATGTTCGCCATGGGCTCTTCTATATGTCTCCCTCAGGGTTGTTGTTAAGTCTCTTAAAAGCAATCCTATGGGATGGTCATTAAAAGCTTCTCATCAGTTACAAAAATATCTTGCAGTAAAATGGTACCACTCGGTCGACCAACCCATTATCGGTAACCCACACATTAAGGTTGGGGGTGTGCCATTGTCCCCTGCTTTCTGGCCTCAGGTAAATCATCTTAGGGTCTCGGACCTTTGGGTGAATGGGAGGCTCCTTCCCTTTGATCAGCTGAAGAGATCTTTAGGAGTTACGCATCAGGGATTATTTAAATTGTTGCAAGTCAGCAAGGCCCTAACCTCCTTCTTCTCCTCGGATCGCATCCCTTTGATCCTGGGGAAGATCTCAATACACTTTTTGTATAGCTTCTCAACCACGTTCAGTCTCAAGTTGTATAAAATACTCCAGGGAGGATTTCAGGCTACCGTCAGGTGTGTTTTACTGGACGAGGGAGTTGGGAATACCGGAGGTACCTAGCCTTTGGAAGAAGCTTTGGCTCTCAATGTATAAATTCATAAAGCAAGACAGGCTGAGAATGGTACATTTTAATATAATGCATAATATGTACCTAACTCCAACTCAGTTATGTAAGTATGGGGCAAAGGATGCCTCCTTTGTTGCAAATGCAAAGGGCGATGGTACTTGTACCATATGGTCTGGTTATGCCTCATGAGGCCTTCTAGCAGTCCATTAATAATTTATTAGACCCTATCCTTGGCTTAGAAACTCTGTTCACCCTGAGGTATGTCTGATGAGTCTTTTCCCAGTAGGTACCACTAAGATTAAAAAAGCCCAAATGTCACTTATCTCAGCGGTTGCTAAACTGATAATTTTGAGACATTGGGCTAGTGACAAACCTCCTTCCTTGATGGAGTGGTACAGAGAGTGCATCTTGGCATTACAGCTAGAAAGGCATATTGCCTACATGCGAGGCAGGGTTAAGATATATAAGTCATCTTGGAGTTCATTAGAGGCGCTCCTAATGGCGTGGAAACCTGACGATCAGATTGCCTCAGGGATGACGACTTAGGGTCAGCTTATATGTGTAGCCTTGGGGGAGGGGAAGGAGGGGTTTAATTTGTGAGTTAGAATTTAGCTGTTAACTGATATAATAATAGGTACCTCTAACTCTGCCTGTTTGGTTGTGTTTTGATGAGATTGTGGTGAAAACAATAAAACTGATTTAATAACAAGATAGGCTGGGACAGGCATGGGGGAGGGTAAGGGTCATGGGTGGGGAGGATAGGAGGAGTGGGAAGGTAGGGAAGGGACATTAGCTCAAGCTATGGACCCTGCAAAATGAGCAGACTTACTAGACCAAATGGCCTTCTTCTTCTGGCTTCTTCTTATGTTCGTATGTACCCTGTGCAGCTTCTTCTTCTTCTAGTAACCATAAGTGCTCACTCACCAGTGTAGATGGTAGGGACATCTTTCTTCTAGATGGTTGGGGATTTCTGCTTCCATATCGGGATGGTCAAACACAAATAGGACCTGGGGTCCTATTCCTGAATCAATATTTGAAGGGCCTTCTTCAGCCAGCTCAGGCTGTTTCTCCCTGTGTCCCAAGTCATTGCTGTGGTTGTATGGATTGTAGGGATATCCATAGTTCTGGGCCTTTCATTCCTGGGTGCACTGTGGGGTTGGGTAAAGCCAGGAGGCTAGTGGGTTCCTTCTCTCTGCCTTGATTCCTCCACCACTTTCTGTTTTGGCCATATAAAATGAAAAAGTCATGTTCTGCTTGTTCAGATTTATTACTTTTGTTATGTGAGGCCCAGGGGCAGTTTTATATGAGTGGCCAGTGTCCTCGCACAAATTGCATCGTACCGGATTTGGAGCATAAATGCTGAGATGTTCTACATCAGAACAGAGGGAACACTTGACCTGGTCACAGGCACTTTTTAAATGGCAGTGGGAACCACAAAGAAAACAGGACTTGAGCTGTCCAGCATAAGAAAGAAAACATACATCCCTCCCGACATAAAAATAACTGGTACCCAGTGTCAGATTGGGACAGGTGTACCTTAATTTTTCATCCTCCAGTCCATACATACTCTGAATCAATTATTGGTTCCAGAGATCCCAAAACAGTGCACCTAGATCTCAATCAGTAGAGGATGTCTGTAATCAACACTCTCTCATTCTTAAATAACACTAATAGTCTTGAATGCTGCCTTGTTGAGAGGGATGACATAGAAGGGGAACCATAGCAGAGAGTTCTTAATTTATGATACACCTGTCAAAAGTTTTCCAATCCCAATGCAGTTTTAACATTTACATCAACAACTTCATCTCCAGAGGTGTGTATCATAGTATATATTTCAGTTGCCAGGAAACTCAATCTATCTTTTTTTTTTTTTAATTTCTTTCCCTCTGGTCGTATCGCCATGGAGCCTCTCTCAGGTAGCCTAGTCTTTTGTCCTGCCCTGCCTGAAGCCCCTCCGATCCGAACCTCCTCTCTCCCCCACCGTAGCCAGCACCCCCGGTTTGACCTGCCTGGGGTGGGTTGCCCCCTCCTCTTGGGTGCACTTACTAGTCAGACTCTGGCTACAGGGTAGGGCCGGGGATGGAGTACCTGGAAGGTCAGTCGGGGTTGGCCCGGTGTGGGGCATGGGGGACAGGTGCCATCGCCTGCCCATGGCACCATTGGTTTCCTTGTTCTGTGCACTTTCCCCTTCCTGCATGGTGCAAGTCGATGACCTGGTACATGGCAACCCTGCCAGTGTCGTGCACGCTAGATACGAGCTTGCCTTGGCTTATGGTAGTACCTCCAGTCTCCACCGGGGGCTACCAGCATGCCGGGACAACCCACCCCATTCTACCCAAGGAGGAGAGCACCACAAAGGCACTCATCCTCAAACTTCCCCAACCAATCCCTGGCAGCCCGAGCCCATTTCCGAACCCGGGTCACCGGCGTGGTGAGAGGTGTGGCATCAAGTGCCTCAACCCTCAGCGTCACCGGGCCCAAACAATCTTTTAAGAGGGATCTGGCCATAAACACTCCATCTGGTGGATCTTTCATCCCTCCCTCCCTTGTACTTAATTTGAACAGCATTCTTCCTTGCAAGTTGGGCCAGTGTATGAAACAGTCCAGCATATGTTCTGCTCCCTTGTCTCCCCCCCCCCCGAGGTTTCTCAGGGTTGCTGTTCAGGGGCCAGACCTCTGTCAGTTCTGATATCATTATCAGAACTATTTCCTGGTTGTTTGTCTTGTGGGGGAGAGTGGATTGATGGATCATGCTTTGGATTAAATGCCTCACCCTGACACCTGCATCAGGTTCAGCTTGAGGGGTAGGAAGGACTGATGTCACACTGCTGCCCTCCTGGGCAATCCATGATGTGACTATGCCCTCCTGTCAGTCATTCTCTATTGACTCACTCTCCTGCTGTACATAATCATCCAAAAACTCTGTTTTATTGATTTATTTATTGAACTGTTTCACCAGGATGGCACATTGAGCAACATGTTGCTCATCTCCCGGTACAACCTGGGGGAAGGGGTACAATAGGGATGAGTCATTTTACACTCAAGTTACAAAGATCAACATAGCATACAATTAATCAAGGCAACTGTTACAAACAGTGTTGCATACATATGTAATTAGTGAGAACAATTAATAAGTGCAATGGTAATAAGTGAACAAGTGCTATTGCATAATAAGGGATGAAAGAGAGAGAGAGGACGAGATGACAGATAGTGCAGAGTCATGTCCCAGAGAGATCCCTTCAGGATGCAGGGAACCCTGCAAGGGGACATGGGACTGGAGTAGGGATTAGAGAGGGAGAGACAGTAAGTGTGATTAACACCTAGGAGGGGAAATAAGGCCTGACCCAAAAAGAGAACACTTCAGGATGCAATGAACCCTGAAAGGGGGCAGGGAAGTTCAGGCAATTGTAAACCCTCCTGAAGTTAGGCATTGTAATTCTACTGAGATAGTGAGAGGGAGGGAATGAGAAATAACACCTGGGAGGGGATGAGGCCTGATCCAAGGAACCCTCCAGGACGCTGGGGACCCTACAAGAGGACCTGGAAGGCCAAGGATATGTAGATGGGGGAAGAAAGGTGGCAAGCCTAGGCACTATAGGACCCCTTCAGGATGCTGAGAACATTGCAAGGGGAGCATGAAGGCTAGGGAAAAAGGGGGAAAGAGTAGGGGAAGGGAGAAAAGTATGTGAACTAGCACCTAGGAGGGGCTAGGGTCAGTAGAGGCAGTATAGTCAATAGAGGCATTATAGCTGATATAGGCATCAGTTAAATTCTGAAGGGGACAAACTGTAAGGAGCAAGATGAAGGAAATTAAGGCAGGTGACCCTCTCCTCTTCCCTCTGATAGGGTTTCATGCCTAAATCCCTAGTGCTTCCCTGAATTATACTGTCAAAGAGAGAGGTACACTAGGTTCTGGCATCTGGGTTGATGACACACTGTCCTACAAATGAGAAAGAACCTCCACCAAGTGAATTATATTTCTCCATTTCAATTTAGGACTCTGAAGAATCAAAAGTAGAAGGGACTTTTAATAAAAAGGAACCCGACTGGCTCAAATACTGTTATTCAGTATCCTGTGTAGTTCCTGAAGGCTCTATGGGTAGAGAAGCAGCCATGTTTGGTGCATCCACCCCCTCTTTACTCCGGTCTTCCGTTTCTTTCACAAGATCTGTTGCTCAAACTACAGCAGTCCTGGAGAGTTCCAAACAATATCTGTGCTGCCTTTTCTTCATTCTGCTTTACTTAAATACTCCTCCACTGTGATGCCAAAGGCAGAAACTGTGCTAGGAGCTGTAGAACTGTTAGGTTGCATTATCACTTACACGGTGCAGTGTAGTCGGGCTTCAGACAGCTGGCCAGTGGATCTGGTGTGAGTCAGCTGGACACATTTGCGCTGACATGGTCACTGTTGTAATAGCCTGCAGAGTACATTCCAAACTCACTCTCTTCATCTTGTGGCATTTTATTGAAATCTGCTTTCATTTTAACAGTGGCAATTACAGCTGATGACTTCCTTGCATGAGCCTCCTTGGAGAAAATTCTCCATTGCCAAAAGCTAGTCCTTGGTTTGTTGCTGTGCAATCTTTGAGTCTCTACAGTTCACCACACAGCTGATCAACTCAGTCTGGGAGCAGGATCTGCCTTTGAACTTGTCAGTGACTCCCCTGACACTGTCACAGATAAACTATGGACATCTGACAGGGGATTTGCTGGTCTTGAAGCAACATCTTGCAGCTCAGAGTCAGTTTTACCTCTAGAGCCCTGAGCTTCATGGAGTTCCAGCTTTTTTTCTGCATTCTCCCCACTTCTTCCTCTATCATGCACATCAATGCTTGATGTTTTTGTATTAGATCAGTATCGATCTGTTCTTCCTCTGTGGGTCTATGGAATTCACCATCATCCATTAATGCTGTGACAGCTGCCTCTTTAATCTCCATATCTCCCACAGCAGCCTCAGGTGAGTCATATTCTGTATCCACAGTACTTGCTTGAAGCCCCAGGTCAGGGTCAGTAACATCGGTATTCATAATAACCTCATAGCCAGATTTATCAACAGCACAAACATTTTATTCATCATGAGCATGAGTTCCCTCAGAGTTCTGGGTGGGGTGGGAAGCTTTCTTCACCATTTGGGCAGTCATACCATCCCCCTCCTCATCCAGGCTAGTCCATCCCCAGCAGGAAATTAACAGCACCCCTTGCAAAGAGTGGAAGAGAAGGGGAAGTTCCCTGGTGTCCTAGCCAAATTTCCTCCCATCCACTAACAAACAAACAAAAAAAAAACACCAACAGCTTAATCTGGTTCAATTTCAGTTGGTTTCCAACTGAAAGTTCCCATTTCTCGTGGGAACGAGGCTAAAAATAAGATAAATTGCCTAGCCTTCCTTTCCCAGTTGACAAGAAAGAAAGGAAGGAAGGAAGGAAGGAAGGAAGGAAGGAAGGAAGGAAGGAAGGAAGGAAGGAAGGAAGGAAGGAAACTTCATAGCAAAACAAGAAAATGGAGATGGGGGCATACCAGGAGCTAGATGCAGAATGTTTTATTCTATACAGCAGGCAAAGCATGAATAGCATTGGCCTAACATACTTTGGCTGCTATAAACAAAGAAAACATTCTGCATCTAACTCCTGGTGTGTATCCATCTCCATTTTGATGTTTTGGTACTTGTTCTCAGTTGTAGCACCTTTAAAGGTGGATGAGTGCATCCCTTTTTTGGTTTGGTACATATACTTCATAGCACCCTGAGGATGTGGCACCATTGGTATTAAGCCTAGAGATGTGCTGAAGTTTTATTTTGTGGGTGAAATTCCCGCGAAATTGGCAATTTAGCTGCGTGAAATATTTAGCAGAATCAGAGCATTATGTGGAAAAATTTAGCAGGTGCGAAATTGTGAGAATTTCGCCTGTGAAATGTGATATTCCTCCAGGAATGGCTGAATTTCACCCTCAACTGGTGGAATTACATAATTTCCCTGGGGACCTAGTGAATCCCCCCATCCTACCTATCTCTGACTGATCCCCTTCCCAATCCCCAGACCCACCCAGTATGAGCATGCGCTCATTCATTCACATCTGAGTGGGCTGCCGGCCGGGGAGGACTGAACTGGTGGCCAGCTCTGTTTTGGGATGGGGGAAGCAGCATGGGACAGCACTTGCTGGGTTTGGGGGTGGGTAGGCCACTAGACCACCAGGGAATAAATTCTAAACAAACTATGGGCTGACAGACAGGTGATGGGGTTGGGGAGGGACTGTTTGCCACCAGGGTTAATTTCTTCCTTTTTTTACACCACACAACCTGTTCTCGATCAGGATGGGGAGAGAGTCATGGGGACAGCTGCTGGGGTCAGGGAGGGGGGCCACTAGACCACCTGGGAATATATTAAAAAAGCATACTGGGGTGGGGGATTGATCAGGCGAAATTGACATGCCCGGTGAAAAAGTTTGCGAAATGCATGAATTTCATGATATTTTTCACAGGGCAAAATATGTCAATTTCATACAACACTAA
This sequence comes from Neoceratodus forsteri, assembly GCA_016271365.2. Taxonomy (NCBI): domain Eukaryota; kingdom Metazoa; phylum Chordata; order Ceratodontiformes; family Ceratodontidae; genus Neoceratodus; species Neoceratodus forsteri. The sequence continues at coordinate 1,076,033,944 of CM028129.1, read as the reverse complement.
CTGAACAATAAAATGTTGGTGCAGTTTTAAGTATTGGGATGAAAGAAACATTAGCATTTTACAGTTCAGTCTTTGGTGAGTTGCACTCAGCCAGTCTATTCGTGCATCAGACAGTATCTCACTGGAACACAATTGCAATGCTTTGACAGGTTAGAGAAAGTGAATTAGAGTTGTCTGGAGCCCAGTGTCCCCTCACCACTAACTCCCTTATGAAACACAGCGCATCAATTTCCATCGCCTTTCACTTGAAACTCTCTGGGTTGTTTCTTCCTGTAAATGGGAAGGTAGAAATTTATAAGCCTTAAATTTGCCTTTTAACCTGTATTTTGCACGAATTACAAATATAGAATAATGCAGAATATTTTGTCCTGAATACGAATATTCATCTGCAGGTATTAACACAACCATAATAATGAGAAAGTCATTTAACCTTCAAGCATATACATTTAATTTATTTGTGTATGATGACATTTCTAACTGGCAGAGGCACAATGAGCAAAAGCTTGTTTCTAGGTGGGGGTACAAGGTGTGAGAGAATGGACAATACAGTGCAAGGAGTAAACAACTGTGGCATTACCATAGTACAATACATTTGAGGAAGTACAACTAAATTTACAAGGATGCAGTAAGAAGAGAAGATCCAGCTGTGATGAGGTTGAGGATTAGATACCCAAATAGCAGGAAGCATGTGTGCAGCTCAACATGAGGAATTCTGCTGCCTTTACAACCTAGGGAGTGCTGTGTATGTTAAATTATGGTGGAGAGTAAGGCAAAGGAGGCTTGAGGCAGGAACAGACTTGGATGCAATGAATTTGAGGAGTTGTTCAAGAAAGGGTAGAAGGAAAAGTTGTGGATATCAGGAGAAAGGCAATTCCAAAGGGCAGCCAATCTCACAGAAGAGGAAGACTGGCCAGAATACGTGTTACTATGACAAACACTAAAGAAGCCTGAGGCCCAGAAGCAGAGTGAATGGGGGAAGGGATATAGGGTGAGTGTAGGTCAGTGAGATAGGAAAGCAGTGAAGCAAGCCATTATTATGAACAAAAAATAGCACAGAGAGACAGAAAGGGGGGAGAGAGGGGTGCTGAGAAGGCACAGAGGGGATAGAGTTTATGGTAGATGATCTAGGATGAGTGAATAGAGGGGAGTTAGTAGCAAAGTGACAGGAGGAGTGGAAGATACTGTGGGATCCAGCATAGCCAGGGTGGATTTGGGGGCAGAATCATAGACCACATCCACATATAGAATCATTCTAATGAGGCTCTCATAACAGATTGGGAGAGAACAGGAGGACTAGCTCCTGTTCTATGTGCTAAGATTCAAACTGAGTTTTTGTGTATGGTATTAGTGTAGATGGTGTGGTTTTGGCATGACTTAAAGCTGTACACAGGGGTTTAAGACTGCACAAATAAAATTTAAAAATGCATTTTTGAAGTCTGGAAATCTTACTTATTCTGGGGACAGAATATGCACAATACATAACACTAGTTCTATGATCTTAACTAAATTGATATATTTTAAGTTATGTAGCCATGTGTATTTTGTTGACTTTATTTTATATTATTTATATCATGTACATTATGTATTTTTGTATGGAACTGTAAAGACGTTTTAGTCGATCAATAAAAGTTACTACTACTAGTGTGGATGGAAAAATATCCAACACCACATCATGGTACTTAAAGTGGTTGATCTCCTCAAGTTGAGAACAATCCAGAGTTTGGATGACAAGGAAGTGACTGACCTTGAAGAAGCACTGCCTGGATTCAGACAACATGAAAACCATCTTTTTGGGTTTAAGGTGAGGTGACTTGAATGGAACCTGTACTGGATACAGTCAAAGTCATGCTGTAGTGACATTTCCAGTTCAGCAGCCAAGATGCCAAAGGCCATGACAACTGTGTCATCAGCATACACATGACAGTTAGTGAAGCCACAGACAGTAGGGAGATTACTGAGGAACTGAGAGAAGAGGATGGGTCCCAAGATGGAGTCTTGAGCCACAACAGAGGTGATGGTGAGGGGTGTGGACAGCTTAACACCTACCTGAACCAACTGATGTTAACCAGTGAGTTAGGAGCTGAGCCATTACAACGTAGGGTCAAATAGTCCCACAGCACTCAACTTTCCCAGGAGAGTGGTGTGAGCCACTGCATCAAAGACCTTATCCAGGTTAGGGAATATGGAGGTTGTAACTTATCCCTGATGTATTTCCTTCAGTATGTAATTAGTAACATTGAGTAAGGAGTAAACAGTGTAGTGGGAAATCTAACAGCCAGAATGGAATGAGGAGCGTACTCCAAGTGCTTAAAGAACTTCTGACATCACATGGAAAACTTGGGAACACATACTAGTTTGACAGAATTCAACATATACTGTAATTACATTCAAACATACAAAGAAGCAAGCAGAAGAGCTCATACTGCAGGGTCCACAACTTTGAGCTACTGTCCCTGCCCCCTCCCCAATCCTCCCATCCTCCCCACCCATGATCCTTACCTTCCCCCATGCCTATCCCAGCCTCTCTTGAAGCTGCCCACTGTCTTCAATGAGACCACCTTTTCTGGCAGTGCATTCCAAGTGTGCACCACCGCTTAGCTCCTTCTGTGCCTTAGCTCGGCAGACTTCCCTACTTGCCTCACTAGCCAGTCTCAGGTAATTTTCTCTATCCACCTCTCTCTTGGTCTTCCTGAATTTTCCATAGGCTAACCTCTTTTCCCTTACTGTCTGGGCGACTCCAGAACTGAACCAGCTGGGTGCTTTGGCCCTTGAGCAGAATGTGGAAGGCCGCTTGTGTTCTTCTGTGGTGACCTATTGGTGGAGTCCCAAGGGGGATCTTCTTGATCTGTGCCTGAGAGGAGGAAAAGGAGAAGGAGTGAATTTTTGCTAAGGATCTCACCGACAGCAAGTTTGGTCAGTGAGTGAGTCCATTCCATTTTATTGCGTCTATGGACTGTTGCAGGAATGAGGCTCCAAACTGGAACTGTGGTGACCAGTCGGGTCGGTGTCTCCTTGCCGAGTGGGGGTCTAGATGTGCACTGCCTGTGGGAAGCGGGGAGGTGGGAACATATGCTGAAGGGCATGGTGCTCACATTTGCCCAGGGGCTTTTCAGTGGGCTTTGCTGAGAGGAGTTGTCTGGCTGGGGCTGTGTCCCCTGAGTGGCTCACCTTGATCTTTCCTCAAGCCAGAAGGTAAGTTAGGGGCCTGGTTTGGCATGTGGCCTTTTGGAATATCGATTGATCTGCCTGGTGTCTTCCTGGTTCTTGGATTATTGCACTCAGATAGGGTGGCTGGCTGGGGGTGGATGGCTAAATGAAGCAGAAGTGGGAGTCACTGCTGGGGAGTGGTGGAATCCTGACTACTCAAGGCAACCTGAAAGGAGTCAGAGGACCCCTTGCTAGAGGTGCCTGATTCTCAGTAGAGAAGAACACTCTAGCCTGTTGCCCTGTCTGTAGGCTGCCTTACAATCTTCAGAAGGAATTTTTTTTCACGTTCTTTTTTCTTATGAAGGAATCTTTTTTCATGAGTACAACACAATCTCTTGAAAAAAAGATTCCTTCATACAAAAAAAGAACTTGGATTTATGTTTTTTCCACATTCTTTTTTCATATGAAGGAATCTTTATTTCACAAGACTGTGTCGTTCTCATGAAAAAAGATTCCTTCATATGTTGGGTCTGAAATAAAGAAAATGGTGTCTCAATGTCTTTTTTTTTCAAACTTTTTAAAAAAGATCAGTCACTGATCTGACACCCCTCACCCTGTATATGCACCAAGTGCTGAGTCTTCTACTGTTGCCACTAATTGTATGCACTTGCGAGCACCAATATCATTGTTAGCGAGTCCCTCAGGTGCTCTGTTTTTTTGCTTTAGCTGAAACCTAAATGTTGCTTTAACGCAGTTTTTTTGCAAATAATCTGTCTATCTATCTATCTATCTATCTATCTATCTATCTATCTATCCATTTATCTGTCTATCTATCTGTCTATCTTCTTTACAAAAACTGTGTTAATGCACCACTTAAGGGTTCATGTTAATGCCACAAAAGCAGGTAAATGTAAACTGTGTTACTGTACCACTTAGGGTTCAAGTTAATGCCACAAAAGTAGGTATATGTGGTGTTAGGGTTTCCAGCCCTATCTCCCCACCCCACCCCCAATAGCAAAACAAAAACAATCACGGTTGTACTTCTCCAGAGTCTTGATAACTCAGTGGTGGGGTAAACCCTAATGCTCACCCCCCAGCCTGTAGACTCCTGTGCAAAGTACAAGGTACAACTCTAAGCAAGTGCCTCATTGTGATACACTCTTCAAAGGTAGAGAAATATGTCTTACTACATGTTGCCAACACTATCTGAAAGGAGATGACATCTGAAGTTTTGGCTCAGGGAACAGGGTGAGCATTTCGGTTGACAACCATGAGGAAGACCCCACCACTGATTCACCAAGATTCTGGGGACCCAAACCCTAATGGATTTTCCTTTTACTGTTTGGGGGTGGGGTGGCGAGTTTGGGTTAGAAATCCTAAAGCCACATTTCCCTGCTTTTGTGGCATTAATGTGAATTCTAACTGGTACACTAATGTAGTTTTTGCAACGAATGTAGAATATATATCAAGAAATTATTCTTGGTCAGTCAGGATTGTTTATTTCTAAACATTATGGGTACTTTTATAACCATAAGAGGGTGTCCAATGTACATAGTTCTTAAAATTCTGAAGTTCTGTGTTTAGTTGGCAAAGTCATTTTCACCAAAGAAGAGTCTTTAATCTCCTGCAAAGTAAAACATTTTGATTTTACATTTAAAATTTCATGTTTTTAAACATGGTCTCTAGCATAGAAGCATAGAATTTGTTGACAAACACAGACTGCTTAGATGATCCAGTCTACCAAGATAGTCCCTGTCTAATTGCCTCCACAGATCGTAACTGGTCTCTGGTGACCCTCCCTCCTCTTCTTTATTTATAAATAGTCTCTTACAATACGTCTAACCCATGCATGCTTAAGGCTCCCTACTTATTTTGCCTCCACCCCTTCCACTGGCAGTCTGTTCCAGGTATTCACCACCCTTTCAGTGAAGCAGTACTTCCTCACATTCCTCTTAAACTCCCCCTTTCTAGCTTCAACAGATGCCCTCAGGTCCTGGTGCTCTTTTATGATTGACAGAGACTCCCCTCCTATACCCTACTGACCCCCAGGAGGTACTTGTAGGTCTATATCACATCCTGCTCATTCTCCTCACTGGTGTACATGTTGAGATTCCTCATTCTCTCCTCTTAGGGCTTTTGATGCAACCTTTGAACTATTTTAGCTGCCCTCCTCTGGACTACCTCCACCCTCTCTATATTCTTTCTGAGGTGTGGTCTCTAGAATTGTAGTGTCAGTAACTCAGCAGGTAGTACACTCACCTCTGAAGCTGGGAGATCAGAAGGCTGTGGGTTCTAGCCCCACACCAGGCACTTGGGTTAATATCCCAATACTGGCACTGCAGTGCAGCATGAGGGGGGTGCTGCACTCCTGAAGTGCCCTCTTTTGGATGAGACATTAAACCAAGATCCCATCTGCCTGTTCTGGTGGTAGTTCAGGTGGATGTTAAAGATCCCATGGCACTTCTCAAAAAGATTAAGGGAATTTTTTTTATTATAACTTAAAAGCAAATATAGGTACATAAAAGTGTTACAGCACATGAAACTATAAAGAAAAAAAATAAAGGTAAACATAAATACATATTTCATCATACAATGAATACAAACATGTTATTATAATAATCCCAAAACTGATTAAAATACTGCTGATAACCTACCACCTCCTCCCCCCCCCCACACACACACAAAAAGAGTAGGGGAACTTCCTAGGTGCCCTGGACAAATTTCCCCCATTCACTAAAATACCACCAACAGATTAATCTGGTTCAAAGTCAGTTGGCAATCATCTATATCCCCCTCCCCCGGGTCGTGCCTGAAAATAAACAGAATTTGTCTAGTGCACTTACTCAGTCAACAAACACTAAATAAATAAATATAATTGGAAAATACTCCAGGTGGGGCCTCACCAGTAATCCATACAGTGGTAACACCAAATCCCTCTTCCTGCTCACGATATCTCTGTCTGTGCATCCCAGCATCCCACTGGCCCTTGTCCTCTGCTTTGCTGCACTGCCCTACCACTTTGGTTTCATCAGATATGATACCCAAAGGTCTCTTTCCTGATTAGTGACAATCAGTTCCTTTCCCTATCCTACACCCAGCTCCAGGGTTCCTGTGCACTAGTTGCATGATTTTGTACTTTTTGGCATTGAACCTCAGCTGCCATGCCTTTGGCCACTTGATTTATAATATGTTTTTATGTACAGGTTCTATGTCTCATATGGTAAGAAGAGTACAGTTCCTGTAGCCCTTTTGGTAACAAGCGTACAGTTCCTGTGTCTCTTTTGGTAATATGAGGTTCTGCCAAATTTCTTTGTTTACCAGAACTACTCAGCAATGCTTAACAGTTCTCTCACCCAAGGAACTCCAGAATGCATGCATAAGCATAAGAGACACAATAACTGTGCAAATAAACTGACGATATAATTTACAATGCGAATGCGTGTACTTATTATATTGGTTCAAATGTGTCCATGTGGTGATGGAGGCTCCTTAATCCTCCCTGTAAAATCAGGCACTGGCAGGACCCCACTGAAAATGAGATAATTTATCTTAGATATGCTACCCTGAGTAAATAACAAAAGGGTAAAAAGAAGTGTGGGACTGAGATAAAAGGAAAAAAAAAAAGCAAATTTTTGAGAAGCAAGTGATCAGATTCAGAGATTCATGTCTGTCTGAGATATGCATGCCATTTCAGGACAGCCAGAATAAAAGGCTTCCACCTCCTATAGATCTCAGCCAAACTGACTGGCAGCCTTAAGGTTTGAGACACTACCAGGATGCCTTCATAAGGCCTCTGGATTTATCATAGTACCAGCAGCCACAAAATGCCTGCACCATGATGATGAGGCAAGCCAAGGCAGATTACTTTGCTTCCACATGCCAGAAGATCTTAAATAGTCTATAAAAATTCAAAAGGATGTTCACTCCATTTCCAACCACTCCTGAAGTCTTCAAACTAGGCAACTCTTTCATCTCTGACCCCTTGCTGAGGTTGCTGCTGTTTTCAGTGAAGTCTTTATTTCCTCCTACATGCAGTAGTAAGGTGAGATTTAAATGTGGATGGGGGAGGAGGCTGGTGCAGGGGATCTCCATGGGTAAGAGACAGCTGTAGGGGAACACCAAGGGAAAGACAGCAGGGCAGAACATGGAGAGAAGATCCCCAGAGGTGGGCAATGCAGCATAACTATAATAAGGAAGGGTAACTGTTCAAACTTGGATACAGGTCAATAGGGTGAGCACACCGAGCAAAATGGCTGAGCTTGAGGGCCTGATGCATTTCAAAGGCCAGGACTTAATGACACTCACCAAGATTTGGTGGGGATAAGAACATGACTGGGACACAAGGATACAGGGATACAGACTGGTCTGAAGGAACTGGTTTAACAGGAAAAGGGATGAAGTGCTTCTCTCTTTATGAGGGAGGCAGTTACTATCAAGGGCAAGGAGGACATCATGGGGTGGGGGCAAACAGTGCCACAGAATCTCTTTGGGTCAAGGTTGGGAAGTAATGAGGGCAAAAGAGTCACTCTGTGGGTGTACTACAGGCCCCCAAACAACTCAGAGTGGCAAGATGCCCAGCTTGTTCGGAAAATGTACAGAGTAGCCAAATTGGATGCAGTAGTGATTCTGGGTGACTTTAATTGCCCAGCACAGACGGGTGATTTAAGGAGGCTAATAGCAGGGATGAGATAGACTTGCTGTCCACCCTTATAGAAGAACTGTGCTGAACCTGTAAGTCATTTTAGAAACACAGAAACAAAAACCATGATGGCAGAAAAAAACCAGAGGTCCACCCAGTCTGCCCACATTCCCCATAAACCTTGGAACCTTCACTGGAACCTGTTCCTTCAAGGCACTAACCCTTCCCATCCCCATTTTGCCACGTAAAAGCTGATTTTTAAATACTGATCCCAGTTCTTCTATTGATTCAGCTATACAGACCTTAAGTTGCCCCGTGGGTATTCCTAATTTACAGGCAGGTGGTAAATACCATTTTAGAACTGCATTATGTAGTTTATGTAATTGAAAAGCTCTTCCCCTGTTGTCACAATGCATCAGTGTTCTATTATATAACACTGTGGTGGAGGGGGGAATAAGCTACATCATACAGTGCTAAAATGGCTTTTGACAGTAGGAGGGGGGAATGTGATACTGCTGCAATATAGATAACTGGTGAGGTCCCTCCTGATGCACTGTACCTACTTTTGGAGTCCAACCTGAGAAAGGACATAGACTGGAGTTAGTGCAGTAGAGGGTCTAACTCCCTTCAGACTGGACGGCTTTTAAGGCAGCAAGAAACCACTGTACAAAGCTTATCAGAGCCCAGAAAGCTACATACTTCTGCAGCGAACTGGACTCTTCTACTAAATGTATGACTAAATTCTGGAAAACCCTTAGAGAGGTTGAAGGTTATGCCTCAGCAAACTCCCTTCCAGCCAAACTCATTTCTGGTGATTCCCTCATTATGGATAAACAGCTGATTCTTGACCATTTCAACAACCATTTTGCGACTGCTGGGTTGGCATTTGACACCTCACCTACGGACACCCTTAGGGCCCAGATTTGTGTTCAGGCCCCGGGAGGCTTCTTGACTGACACCCCCACTTGTGATGTACTGTTTTCCTTCTCTCCCATCACCCTGAAACAAGTGGAAGACCTCTTACTCAATCTAGATATCAGAAAAAGTGCAGGTGCTGATCTGCTTGAGCCATACTTCTTGAAACTTGATTTACAGGTCTTGTCTGCCCCTTTTCAACTTGTCACTGGCCATGGCCATTATCCCTTCAATTTGGACAACTGCACACATCATACCCCTCTTTAAGTCTGGTGACACCAGGGATTTAAACAATTACAGGCCAATTTATCTGCTTCCTGTACTTTCCAAGTTGCTTAAGAAACTAGTTGACATCCAGCTTAAGAAACACTTGGAGGCATTTAGCCTTTTAAACCCAGTGCAGTCAGGGTTCCATCCATACCACAGTACAACATCCACTCTTGCCAAGGTCACCAATGATTGGCAGAAGGCCTTAGGTTCCAAGAACTGCATTTGTGCCTTATTTCTTGATCTGAGTAAGGCATTTGACACAGTTGATCATGAACTGCTTCTGGGCACCCTCAATAACACTGGCCTGGACCCTGCAGCATTAAAGTGGTTTACCTGCTATCTTACTGGTAGACAACAACACATCAAGGCAGATGGAGAACTCTCTCCGCTGTAAGCACTGCTGAAGAGGCGTGCCGGAAGGATCCATTTTGGGTCCCCTACTCTTTGCAATTTACATCAACAACATAGACTCAGGTGTCAAATTATCCAGTGTTCATCTCTTTGCAGATGACACGGTTCTTTACATCAACAGGCCCACTCCAGAGCTAGCTTGTAAGGACCTTCAAACAGATTTCAGTAGCCTGCAGCTAAACCTCCTGCACCAAAAACGTCTGCTGAATGCAAAAAAGGCTAAGGCTATGCTCCTCTCCACAGTAAACAATGCTCCCAATCCCAATTCCCTAGGCCTAGTTCCCCAAATCTCCATGTTCTTAGGTGGCTCTATAGACTACGTGTCAAAATTCAAATACTTAGGGGTCTATGTTGACCACAAATTATCATTTGCTGATCATGTAGATGAGCTCTCAAAGAACTCAAACAGAGACTAGGTCTTTTTTTCTGGATAAGACATCTACTTACCCAGGATGCTAAGTTCAGGCTTGTCCAAACTACTTTATTCCACTTCTGGACTATGCTGACTTCTTATATGGTCAAGGCCCTAGTTCAGTCCTCTCTAAACTTGACAACCTTTACCACAGGACAATAAGATTCATCACCGGCACCCCTTACTCCACCCACCATTGCACCCTTTATTCCTTGGTTGGTTGGACCTCCCTAAAATTTAGAAGGCAAAGAAATGCTGCCTTCTGGACTCACAGAGCACTTTCAAAGAAACTCCCTCCATACATCTCTGAGTGCTTCCCTTTTTGTGTTACAGGCAATTACTGTCTTAGAAGCCTTGCATTCATCTCACTCAGTATCCCCAAAGTCAATTTGCATTTCGGCAGAGAAGCCATAACCATGCACTCCCTCTGCTTTGGAACACACTACAAAAAACTTTGTTCTGCCCATTAATTTCTCCTCCTTCATAATGCTTTTTGCATGCTCCTTTAAAGAGTCCTGCAACTGTTTCCCCAATTAATCTGTAGCCGGTGAAGTGTGTACTCACCCAGTGTATCATGGATGTCCCACCCTGCTCGACACTCTGGCCTTCTATTCTTTCTGTTAATACTTACTATGAGTTGTCCTTGTAACTATTGTAAATTTTGTTGCTGTATATTTGCTGTATATATTCTTCCTTCCCTTTTTACATACTTTGGTTCATATACTGTTGCCACTGTATCTTTTGATTACTTTTCTTTTTATCTTTTTTATTGTACCCTCTTTTACAATATGTATATTCCCACATCTGTGTATCTTTTTACATTTCTGTATTATGTCCAGGTCCACCTTGCAAATGAGTTATCCTCAATAGTGTTTCACCTGGAGAAATAAAGATTGATTGATTGATAGAGGGTTACAAAAATGATTCTGGGCCACCAAAGAAACATCTAATGAGGAACAACTGAAAGCCTGAATATGTACTCACTGTAGACCAGACAAGAAAGAGGGGACATGATAGAGACTGATAATTTCCTAAGTGGTATAACTAGGGCAAATTGTTAGAACTTGTTTGTTAGAAACAGAGATACGGTCACAATAGAGCATGACTGAAGATTGTTGGGAGGCAATTTCAAGAAGGATGTGAGGAAGCTTTCCTTCACTGGAAGGGTGGTGGAACCTTGGGACCAACTGCCAGTGGAGGTTGTGGCACTCAGGACACTAAATGGGATAAAACATGGGTGGGACATGGACAATTGACTCGTAGTCATATCTGGGGAAATTAAGGAGGAAAAGGAAGCAAAAGGTGTTGGCAGGGAGTGAATAACACACAGTGGCACTAGGTCGGGACATAAGGTAGTAATACATTTTTTTTTTAGTCTTTGGTAACTGGGTTAGGTCCACTAGGCACAAGTGCCTGTTTTCAGGGGTGACCTGGGAGCACTGGGTGGTTAAGTGACTTTCTCAGAGTCACACAGTATGCAACTGGAGGTTGTGAGAATCAAACTCAGGCCTGGTCTACTGGATGTACCAAGCTCATTCACACCTCATTCCTCTAACCTCTATGCTATACTGCAAGCCTTAAGGGCAGACTTGATGGGTTGTTGGTTTCTTTCTGCCATCAGATTCTATGTTTCTATTTTTTCTATAGATGTTCACTAGCTTTACTAAAAAGCCAGTACAGATGGAACAATAACCCTCCCAACATGGGAGGGTCACGTCCTGGATGAGGTCCTGGCAGATGGTGAGTTCATCAGGGACCTTGTGATTAGGGGCCCACTGGTGGGGAGTTATCATGCCATGGTCTAGTTTTCTCAGGACCTGGGGAGGGGGTAGATCGCTTAAAGACAAAGGTGGTTGATTTTAGGGGTGTGGCTTTCGAGGGTATGGAGCAGATCCTTAGGGGCTACCTAGACAGGATAAGGAAGGGTATGGAAATGGTGGGAAGTTTTTAAGAAGGGGCTCCTGGAAGCCACCAAGGCCTGCACGAAGGAGCGACAGAAGTGGGGCAGAGTGAGGAGGCCGAGCTGGTGGACTAAGGAAGTCCAGGATGCAGTAAGGGATAAATAGGCAGGTACAGACATTTTCGCGGGGGGTTACAGACAAGGGGGAGTGTGACATGATGGCCCAGAAGGTCACCAGGGTGGTGAGGTCGGCTAAAGAGTGGGCAGAGTGGAGGTTAGCTCAGGTTATTAGAAGGGGTGAAAAAGGGTTCTTTAGGTATATCAGGGAAATAAAAATTGGGACGGGGCAGATTGGGAGGCTGAGGTCAGGGAGTGGATGGGCGGAGGAGGCAGGGGAGCAGGCAGAGGTACTAAATTATTTTTTTGCCTTGGTCTTCACTGTGGGGGATGTGGGTGGCACAGCACAGGGAAGGGAGTGAGGGACTGGCAGATGGGGTGGACCATGAACCTTGAGATTCCTGCAGGGGGGTGAGGGAAGCCCACAGGGGCCTGGCAGATGGGGGGCCATGGACTTTGAGATCCCCACTGGGAGGGTGAGGGAAGCCCTCAAGGCCTAAGAGTGGAGAAGGCACCGGGCCCAGATGGTATCCATCCCAGGCTGCTTAGGGAGTTGGCCGATACCCTGGCTGCACCTCTGGAGGACGTCTACAACTCCTCCTTCCAGTTCAGTTGGGTGCCATAGGACTGGAGGATGGCCCATATCATGCCAATACACAATGGTGGCTTGCAGAAGGAGCCAGAAAATTACAGGCCGGTAAGCCTGACGTTGGTGGTGGGCAAAGTGATGGAGGTCATCTTAAAAGAGAGGCTGGAGGGGTTTTTGAGTGCACAGGGCCACCTGCATGATTGTCAGCATGGCTTAGTTAAGGACAGATCATGTCAAACCAACCTGCATGAGTTCTATGACTGGGTGATGAGGGCACCGGATCTGGGCAGGCCAGTAGATGTCTCTTTCTAGACTACAGCAGGCCTTTTGACTCAGTGCCTTATCCCAGGCTGCTGGAGAAGCTGGGGGAAATAAGGGTGGGGCAACAGATTGTAAGGTGGATAGGGAACTGGCTAGCAGGTCATTTTCAGAAGGTGATGGTTGAGGGGGACGTATTGTCTCACAAAAGAGTCATTAGTGGGGTCCCACAGGGATCAGTGCTAGGCCCACTCCAGTTTAATGCATATATCTCAGACATTAGAAGTGGTATCAGGAGTGAGATGAACCTATTTGCTGATGACTTGAAGCTGGGGGTGGTGGTGGATAGGGAGAAGGGGAGGTTGGCCCTCCAGGAGGACATGGAGACACTGGAGGGGTGGTCACGCACCTGGAAGCCGAAGTTTAACACTGGGAAGTGCAGGGTACTAAACCTGGGGGCCAGAAACCCAGCACATATCCACCTTAGGTGGGGAGACACTGCATGTTTTGAGAGGGGAGAAGGACCTCAGGGAGGTGGTGGATGCCAAAATGAACAACTCAGAGCAGTGTAGGAGGGCTGCAGCCTATGTTAATAAAATGCTGGGGTGCATAGCCAGGGGGATAACCTCAAGGAGCCAGGAGGTACTCCTCCCACTGTACAATTACCTGGTTAGACTGAACCTTGAGTACTGTGTGCAATGTTGGTGTCCTTACTTAACATGGGATGTTGCTCTTCTGGAGAGGGTCCAGAGGCAAACCACCAAGATGATACAGGGCCTCAGGGACAAGCCCTATAGGGAGAGACTCAATGAGCTCGACCTGTACTCCTTGGAGGAGAAGAGGGACAGAGAGGACATAATCGAGGTCTTCAAATATCTCAAGGGGATAAATAGGGTAGGCAGAGATGTGGTGCTTCAGCTGAGGGAAGTGGGGAACACCAGGGGGACACTCGATGAGGCTGGTCAGTGGGAGGCTGAAGGGAAAGACAAGGAGGTGTTACTTCATGGAGAGGGTGATGGAACCATGGAATGCACTGCGCAGGGAGCTGATGGCTGTTGAAACTGTGAAGGGTTTCAAGAGGGGATTGACAGGTATAGGGGAAGGGTTCATCTCAGTATCACGCCGGGGGAGGGGGACTTGATGTGAGGGGAGGGGGAGGCTGTGATGGTGCCCAATATGGGCACAGATCCCCCAAGCAGACTTGATAGACTAGAGGGCCTACTCCGTTGGCTTCTTAGTATGCTAATAAAAGAATTGGAGCAGTATTTAAAAAACAGCTTAGACTGAAAAAATTGCTTACAGGTTCAGTGCAGTCACACATTAAGGTCTGTCTCCTAGAGCAACATGTCTTAAAGGGGTCCAGGTCTGAGGCTGCCTCAATCTTGTACTCAGAAGTGGGGATGGGGTACTCTCCAATGGGTGGGGTGCAATCACTGGAAGGGGGATGAAGGCGACATGTCCCCCTCAAATTTTTAAACCTGCCATCTCATCCCCTTCAACATTTTAGGCTTGGTTTGTATCTTGTATTAAGTCCCCATCTGCAGTTACTATAATAACAGACAGTGTGATCCACTGACATCAACAGGCATATGCAAAGGTTTTGAGTTTCAAAGCTGGGGTAGCATTCTGTAAGTTTTTCACAAGCTGCCACTTAGCCTGCTCCATTGTTATCTGATTCCTTGCTGCCACACAAAACCTTTCCGGTACTGCCTCCGGGGGAGGATGGGGTGAACACGTAGAATATCAGGGCATTACTGGCTGCTGATGAAAGCAATGCCTGGCAACTTATTCATAACAGGCCAAGCCCTGTGATTCTTCCCATTGCTGTTGGTTGGGGGAGGAGGGAGGACTCCGCTGGCTTTTAAAACCCAGAATCTGTATGGCAGTATGGAGGTATTGTTTTACTTTGCAATTTCTTGTTTGTTCCACTGTTTGTGGGATGTAAGGGGATCAGCAATGATCATGAGCTCAGTAGTAACGTACTGGCACCAGCGGCAGCAGCAGTATTTGGACCCGAATCCCGTCTTGTACTCAGAGAATGAGCAGCGTGTGGCGATGGTGCTTTTATGTCTTCTTCTGGAATGGATTCGCAGCAACAACATTGGTGGTTATGACTCATGGCACTGGTGGATTAGACAGCAAATAGTAAGGTCCTTTTCTTTAAAAGTTGCTGGCTTGTATTTTCAAGATTTCTGACTAAAGGTAACTCGCTGAAGTCAGAGTTGGTTTTTCGGGGGAGCAGGTTGCGATAACCTGCTATTTTATTTTAACTATGTCTCCAGGCTTCAGTTGTGGGATTGATTTATCAAAATGCCATTTGCTGATGGAATGTTAATAAGTTTCTTCAGCTGTCTTATAAGCCTGCTGTACAAGTCTTTGATTTATCTATTTAGGCTTCAGTTTCTTTTCTAGTGGAGGGGGTGTTATTTTCATGTGGCTCATACAATGAGATTTTCCCTGTTGTATGCAGCTATGGGTGTGCTTAGAAAGTGCATCAGTTTTGTGAATGATTCTGGTTGTTGTAGGACTCATTTTGTGAGTTGTGCTACCCGTTCAGCTGCTTCATTAGCCAATAGGCTATAAGAGCTAGTGGTAGTGTGCTGGAATTCCTGTTTGATTCTGTACTCCTAAAATTCTGCTGCTATAAATTACATCAATTTGTCCATAACTAACCCAGAAGGTATTCCCCAGTGTGCACAAATATGTTTCCTTCCCAGTAACTTGACAACTCGATATGTCAAGTAGGTGAACCATTTCATTAAATCTAAGAATAGTTATCAATGACCTCTCAATATCTCCCGCCTTCAGCTTGCACAGATCAGCAGCAATCTTTGCCATGGACCTCC
The DNA here is from genome assembly GCA_016271365.2 of Neoceratodus forsteri. Lineage (NCBI taxonomy): Eukaryota > Metazoa > Chordata > Ceratodontiformes > Ceratodontidae > Neoceratodus > Neoceratodus forsteri. Next base: position 1,076,018,440 of record CM028129.1, on the reverse strand, counting down.
AGGAAATGATGCAGTTAGCTACTGGTGTCTCATTTCTCTGAGCAGGCATGTTGACTTGGCAAAACTTATGTATAGACACTCACTCTCTGATACTGGTACCAGCCCACCAAACACACATATTGGCTCATTCAAATCATTGCATTTTGTTAGTCAGAGATGGCCTTCATGGATTCTGTTAAGTATTACGTCCTCTAGAAGGATGGAGTTAGTTCTGTACTGGTACACCAACATGTCACTCACTTCAGACAGCACTACATACTGCATAGTACTCCTTTAATATAATTGGGTGTCATCCTGAATGTATTTAATCCAACCTTGGTTGGTTACAATGACTAGATATAATTGTAGATCAGACCTGGTTTCTTGTAACCTTATCTGTCATTTTTGCCCTGACACTGGTTTGCTAGACAAAACTGTGTCTACAAACTGCAATACTGCTTTCTCCATTTTGGACACTTGCATGTTTGTGAGTGGGTGTCTTTACAGTGTGTCAGCCACAACAAGTTCTTTTTTTAGAACACACTCTGTTTTAAAATTGAACCTCATTAACCCCATCAAAAGGCACTGTCATCTGAGAACTGCTTTGTCTAAATCCTGGCTGTTAATCATGGGTACAAGTGGGTCTGTGACCTATCAATAGGCAAAAGGATTACAGCCCCTGCAAGTAGCATGCAAACTTCTCACAAATCCTTGCCATGCACTCTGTCTTTATTTGGGCATATTTCTTCTCTGCCCCTTTCAGCATATGAGAACAGAATGCCTCTGAAAAAGCCTACCCATGTTGCTATGGTAGTGCACATCTGAGCCCAAGACTGCTGTTATCTGCTCTTACAACTGTAGGTTTCTACATATCATACAATGTCAGCACTGGTGAAGATGACATGTTTTTAATTGTGTAAAGGGCCCTTTCCTTAGCATGAACCCACACCCTTGCAATGGCTCTCTTTAACAGTTCTGTAACTGGGTTATTACTGAGGAAACATTTGGGATAAATCTGTCAAATTAATCATGTACAGTACATGGTGCTGTGAAGTACTGCTTCTAGGAGTAGGGAACTCTTCAATTGCTTTAATGCTTTCTGGGTTTGTTTTTTATATTCAATTTCACTTTGCTTTTACTGGCACTCATATTTGTTCATTGTGAATACTGTCTCCCTCACTGTTCAGTACTACTTGCAGGCATTTTTCTTGTTCTTCTTTGCTCTTCCCAAATATTATCCATTATAGCCACTATCCATCCATGCCCTTCTATGAGCTCAGCCATCTTCCTTTAAAATATTTCTAAAGCTGAGGTGATTCTAAATGGAGCATGGGGAAAAGAAGATCTACTAAGTGGTGTTATTAATGTTTGAACTTGGCATTATCAGGGTGCAGACATATTTGATGAAACTTGGATCAAACATCAAGACAGGAAAAGACACAAGATCCAGGCAATATGGGGAAAATATTCTCAAGTGAAATAATAAGAAATATTTTACTTTACAGCCTCATTAAACTGATTCAGATCTACACAGATTATAAAATAAACATTTTCACCACATGGGCAGTCAGTGCACACACCCGTCTAGTGGCTTAGCAACTTCCTCTGTTATGTCCATATCTTTCATCCCTTTTAATTTTCCCTCACTTTGGAAATATTGGAAAAGGCATTCAATATGGAGTAGCAATGCTGTTGGGGAATGTACCATCTTAAGCTTACATTTTAAATGACCAATGTGCCCTAACCCATCAAAATTGATCTTTTAGAAACAGGGCCGCTCAGATTTCACAGAAATTCTGTCTTTTGGCTTCTTTGTTGCTGAGAAGATTTGTAGGAGAGTCTTGGTCCCCAGGTTTTGCCTCATCTTCCTGCTTTTCCCTCATGGTGTGTGACATCAAAATCTGTTGCTGTGGAAATTATTGTAATGTCATGGGTGGAGTGCCCTGGGGGAGGGGGGTCAGTTTGGGTAGCTCTGATCTTGTTTTCATGCAAATGTCCTTGGTAGTGGGGAAAAGGGAGATGGACACAAAGCACTGGAGGAATGTGAGCAGCTTTGTGTCTGGACATGTGTTTTTGAAGCATTTTCCTGATTCTGGAAATTTGCTCTAAGGAATTACACTGAACCTATTAGTCATTTTCCTCTGGAATTTTTTAAAAATACTAGTTCCAGTTCTGTTATTGTTCCATCTCTAGAAGCTGTTTAGTTATCATAATAAGCATTTCTGATTTACATACTGGTGGTAAGTAGCATTTAAGAACTGTATGATGAAGTTTATGTCCTTACTCAGCTCCTCCATTGTTGGCACAATGCACACATGTTGTTTGTTTCTACTATAGAATTATATAGTTGAGAAGGACATAAACTACATCACACAGTTCTAAAATGGTACTTAACACAAAGAGTACATCAGAAACACAAATAGAAGTTATAAATAGGGCCATATGCAGTAGATGTAACAATAACAGAATCTGAGCCAGTATTTAAATAAAAAACATCTTCTACTGAGAGTGCAAAAGGCGTGGTAGAGCCATGCTCCCCCCCCCAACCTTTTAGCTGTGGTTGCACACCTGTTCCAATGTGAACATCCAAATGCTGGTGGGAGGCTGAGACCCCATTCTGGTAACCTACTCCCTGGTAACATAAAAGATGTCAGAACAGATCTTAACAGTAAGCCTGGACAAATTTTAGCTTAACAGGGGAATCAGTGGGTTCCCTGCATAGCAGAGTGGGTAGGGCATCTCTGTGATATGTACATGTTTACACAGAATACTTTCTTTTTATCATACCTGCTTATGAAGCAGGGGAGGACAAACATAATGGACCGAGTGTTTCCTCCAATCTTAAATTACTATGCAACGTCTCCTCCATCTGCACCATACACCAGTCTCCCCAATCATACCCTACATCTCTCCCCTTCCCTCTTTCTCCTCTTTTCTCTATCTCCCCTACCTCCCCTGCTGCAACTGTATCTGCTCTACTCTTGTTTGATCCAACCAAGACCACAAGCCCTGATGGCATGGATACTAAGCTCCTCTGTCACACTGCTCCTGCTCCTGCTGTCCCCATCACCTCCAACCTCAACTTTTCCTTCTCATCTGGTAAAGCCATGGGCTCTTAAAAGTATGCTAGGGTCCTCCATCTTTACCAAGGTGGTGTCTTTTCTGTTTCAAGAAGTTACCAGCCTACAGTAACTCACACCTATTTTTGTTAAGTTTCAGGAGCATGTACTGCTCACCATGCTCTCTTCTTTCCCCGACTCCTCATCTTTCCTTAATTAATTCCAGTCAGTTTCAGCAAAACTCACTTTTCTGTTTCCTCCCTCCTTGGATTCACTGATTTCATACAAAAAGTGATTGTTTACTGAGAGCAGTAACTTTGTTGAACTGGCCAAAGCATTTGTAACATTAGCACATCCATTCCTACTTGAACACTGGTAGAGACAGGCTTGATGGCTTTTCTTTAAGATGGTTCTGCTCCTACATGTTTGACCAGTATCAGTCAGGCCTTAGAGGCAATTTATTTTATTTATTTATTATTTAGTCTGTTTTATACTGCAAGGCATGTGAGCAAGATGTCCATTTTCACATGCATCCAGTTTAACAAATGACATCCACAGTAAATACATACTGTACACAGTAAGAACAAAGAGCAACACTATGAAGGTAGATAATACAGGGATGCAATATCAATATTAACAGTTTATGATCATGCAAAGCAGTTAAATTAAAATCCACTGAGACGAGAGGGCCTAAGATTATTTTTGAAGGAGGACATTTTATTACAGGCTGTGAGAATGATAACTTACTGTAATCTTTGGTTGCCCAGAAGAGTAGAGAAATCTGGCCTTGCTTGGTAGGAAAGAATAGTACATAAAAGGAAAACCTTCCCTGAGAACTTGTGCATAACTGGATAACACTGTCTGTAAACAGTTCAACTATGCTATGTGGCATGAATTCTAAAAGTATTTTCTGCAGAACAACTGAGGCTCTATAATTAAATATATCATTAAAGGAAAAACACCCCATAGACTGATATACTTCACATTGGTGGGTTCTTCTGGGGAGACCAATGAGAAATTATATTATATTATGATAGGTGGTTTTGTTGGGTTAAAACTTTTTCTGAAGCTGAAGTGTATATCAAGGAACTGCAAGTCAAATAACATGAGCTAAAAAACTGTCAGTAAACAGAAGTCTGAATTCTGGAATGAGGGACTGTTTTTCCCTGTACAACATACTCCATCTTTGATGTAACTTCTTTATTAGAGATTATATATGAGCCTCAAATGAAAGACAATAATCAAGTCACACAACCAAGTAATTAAACTCAGAATCCCTTTCAATCATGTCCCCAGTGTTGTCAACTATAGTAAAGTCTAAAATAATGGTCTTCCATGACCCTGCAAAGACAAGTGACTGTCTTTTTTTGAGTTAAACACTAGTCTGAGTTAGGTGAGCCTGTGTGAAGTTTTCCAAAGTCCTCCTGTAATTTGACATTAAGGACTAGTCTATGTTGGGTGAGCCTTTATAAAGTTTGCCAAACTCCTTCTGTAATCTGACATTAAGGTCTGTAGCTCCACCATCTATGCAGCAGAGAACAACACCGCCTGTGTATAAAATTTTCATGAGGGAGATAGCGAAAAGTGTAAGTAACAGTGGGTCAAGGATGGAACCTTGTGGTGCACCACAGACTACATATGAAATTCCCCTGAGCACAAACCTTTGATAAACATTCAGTGATACCAACCTTTTTTGCATCAGCTTTTTGGCCCTCAACCACCACCTCCAATTTACTTCATTTCCCTACTGCTAACCCCCAGGCCTGACTGCCCCCCAATGCTGTGTTCTGCAAAGCTCTGCACATTGCAAGACCTGAGGACTGAGGGAACAGTCACATAATATGTCTGAGAGACATATTTTTTACTGTTTTCTCTCTTTTTCCCTCCCACCACCTTGTGATGTCAGAACCATGTCTCTGCCAACCTTGATGGCAGCAATGTGCACTGGGCTAAGCCACCCTTCAGAAGAGAGCTAGCTCCCCAGTTCACTGTGAATGGCCAATGCTGCACCAGAGGCCAGCTGTCTCCCTCCCCTAGCTGACTCATGCTCCCCCCAGAAGCACCCTCTAGCCTAGTATCTTTTGTTTTCCTGTATTTTGTCCAAGTTTTATCCCTATTGGGGTCTATTCTCCAAGCCAGCTAGAATGTGCTCAAGAGGCATGCAAACAGCTACCACAGGGACATGCCATGCAGGAAGTACCACAGACATGGCATGCACCAAAACAGCAGCATGGCTGGGCAAAGACAGGGGCAGTGCAGACAGTGGCATGTAGAGGCATGAATGGGTGGGGCCAGAGTCTGCACTGGACACCGACACACTCATTGACCCCACCATAAATGGGCACGTGCAAGGGATGCATGCATGCTCCAATGTGCTAGAGGCAGTGCAATGTCTGCACAGGTGAACTAGGTGGACCGCAGTTCAATGCCTGTGCCTGGGAAAGGGAACAGCCATCAGAAGGCGGGATGGCCAGATGGGCGGTGCCACGATGGAGCCACCAGACATTACCCGGAAGCCCCAGTTGAGCAATATCACCACCACACAGGTGACCACCCTAGTCACTGAGATCCAAACCCACTATGGGGTCATATACTGAGACCTGGCACTGATGGAAACCATGGAGACCAAACAGAGATCTGGCTGGACATCCAGGCTGCCATCAATGCTGCTGGACTGAATGCACTCATGCTTTCTGACATCAAACATAAATGGTACAATATACACTCCACTGTGAACCACAAGCTGGCAGCTGCCCACAGTGCACAGATGAGCACCAGGGGTGGCCCACCATCACCGGAGAACACGTTGGGCCCCCTGGAGCAGAGAGTGGCCAAGACAATATCCAAGGTCACATGGCAGGATGTGTCAGATGGATATGACACTTTGGCAGGTACATATGAGGTATATGCCACTAGACAGGGGGTGGTGGAGGAATGTGTGTGCGGCAACTGACCATACCCACCCTTCCCCACAGATACATCGATGGGCAGCACTGGTGCAGAACAAAGTGGCACAGGAGGATGGGACTGACACATATCCATGCATGGTAGTTATGTCACAACAGGGTGAACAACTGTCTCCCACCCTCTTGCCCCGCAGTCCACAGATGAGCTAACATGTTGCCATGTGTTCCCCCACAGGTATCTGTCTGGAGATGACTGCAGCAGTGGAGGCACATCCAGAAGTGGAGATGCCACACAGCCAAGGCATGGACACTATGGAGGTGGGTCTGGCATTCACCAACCTGGAGGAAGTGGACTGCATGGTGGCAACACTGCTTGGTGGTGGAGAGTGGGCACAGATGGTGCCAGGACAGGGGTGGACCCACCGCTACATGCATGGCTGAGGTACATGTCAGGAGACACGGTGCTCCCACCACCACCATGCCTGCTATCCATGGGCCCCACCACTGAGGGACAAACAGACACCGCCGTTCCTGCACATGGGCCAGAGGGTGGCCAGACCAGGGATGGGCAGTGCAAAGAGAGGCAGACAGCAGGTACAAGCGTGCTGCACATCCACTACCCTGAATTGCACTGGTTGGAGGAAGATAGGCTTGTGGCACAGAGGGACAACATGGAGGCCCTGCAGTGCCTCACCCATGTGGTAGAGGGCATGGCACAGGGCATCGACCACATAGGTGACATACTAGAGAGGGTTGTGCTACGCATGCAGCCAGGCCAAGGCACACACACACACACACACACACACACACACACACACACACACCATCCCATCCAGTGAAGCATGACACCAGTGCCACAGAGACAGCCATGACAATGACAACAAATGTGGCCACTGAATGCCCACCACCATAGCCATGTTCCATGGGCAGATCACCAGTGGTGCACCCTGCACCAGACACCCCCTGCCAAGCCTCCATGCAGGTGCAGGTCCCCCATCCACCAAGTGTCACCTGGCCACACACAACCCAGGACCCACAGGTCACTGCAGTAGGCGGCCACGCAGCAAGCACCAGCTCTTCACCCTGGCCCCCACATGACATTGACCATGCAAAGGTTCATGCCATATTGGGGCCCATGACATCAGGAACCTAGTTCAGTGGCAGTGGCCACAGCTGGGTGTGTGCCATATCATGGCATACAATGCACAGTGTGGCAGCTCACAGAAGTGACAGACACAACTATGACCGATGCATCCCAACATGCACCAGACATGTGGTGTAGTGGCACCATCCAATACAGCATGCCCAACCCCCTCACCTCCCACAGCCGAGGGCCACATCACATGCACATGCCCCCCCCAGGCCACACCCACCATGTGGGCATGGCACTATCAGGGATGCGATGGTGCACAATCCACAGCACGAGTCTGCCACAGTGACGGTAAGATGCATATGCATGGATAGGAGCACTCAGCCCACATGGTCATCATGGTGTCCCTGGCATGCTCACCTATCTCACAAAGTTACCATGCTCCACTGCGTGGCAGACTCTGCAGCCACTTGGCATCTCCTGTTGCTGTTCGTGTTCCAGTGGACTATCTGGCTGCTGTTTTGCATTTGGGGGGGCCACTGTGTGGGGCACAGTGGCCTGTCTTCTGAGCCGGCACTGGCTGGTGCCAGTGTCCACCAACACCATTGCCCACTGCTGCATGCCATTGTGCAGTCCATGCTGTGTGCTGCTACAGGTCATGGCCCTGGCCCTGGCCAGCCTCACTGCCCTGCCATTATGGGCTGTGGCGGGCTGCCCTGCTGAGTACATCTGTGCCACGCCTCTGTCTGCCTGGGACCTCCTGTGCATTGGAGTTTAAGTCTGCCCCATTGGGATGTCCAGCCACATACTCTTCCACATACCTGTTGCCAATGTAACAGCTTTCTTACATGTGCGTGGCATGCTGGTGCAGTCCCTGCTGTGTGGGCCTGCTGCTCCACGTGTGTGGTGCAGACACCCTTTTATACTGCCCCTGTGTACCACTGTGCACCTTCCATGCATGCCACCTATGCCATTGTGTGGTGTATACCGTGCATCCATAGGGGTGCACACACCCTACACTCCATGCGCGCATTGACGAATCCCCCCCATTATGCATTTGCTTCAAAATATCTGGGGTAACGCACAATTTTTTCTTCCCTTTCACCCTAATCTTCTTTTATTGGGAGAAATTTGTTGCAGATATCCAAAAGGTATTACAAAGTTGTTCATAGGGATCATCCAAATCCTGAATTCTGCTGAGAAAGGCCCAATCTACCATTGACAGTGAGTTATAAAATTCTTCCACATGCAGAACCCTGTTTTGTTCATGTAAAGATGCTGGTTGGTTGTTTCCAAACACCGTTCGTAGACCAATTTCAAAAAACTGCACAGTGGTCGTTGAAGGAGTCCAGGAGAACCTCACAGCCCAATACACATGATGGATTAGAGACAATTATCAAATCTGTGATTGAATTATAGCCAGATTTGTAACTGGAATAAGTTGTTGCAGTTATCAGTTGATGCAGGCCCAGATCAATCAGTAAATCCCTGACCCCATCTGATTACTTACATCCCCAATTAAAATTGAAATCCCCCACAAAGATCCACTCTTTCTTTTCAGGGAGAGAGTGATCAAATTCAGAGACAACATCTAACCAATCATTAGAAAGTCTGGGGGGAATGTAAATACTACTGAAAGATTAAAGTTTATTGTCACCTTGGACTACACTGATGGAAAGAAATTCACATGTGGTGCAGTTAATTTGGAGACAGCAAGGATCGTACTTACAAAGAATAAGTATCTTCCCTTTGTTCTCCACCCTAGTCATCCTTATAGTAGTATAATTCTTCAAATCAATGTTGCTGTTTTATAATTTGTCTGAAAGACAGAGTTCTCCAAGTGTAATAATATCAACTTTATGTGTGTTATCCCAGATATCAAATATTTGTTTCTTTACTAACAAACTCCAAATGTTTAAATGTACTACACTACTTGTTGGTTTTACTCCATTATTATCATCACCATCAATATGACTCTGCTCACCATTGTGAGGAACAGAATGGAGGTAAACTGAACCAGAAATGAGCAGAAGCAGTAAAAAAGTGTATCTGCATGAATGACTTAAAACATTGATTATATTTAATCACCAAGATCCTAGTACTCCTATTACTCCTAGAGGTGTGCGAAAGTGGGTATTTCCACCTTTGCAGAAGTTCTGTAAAATTGGACAACTTTTACGGAATTTCTGAACTTCCGCCTGTGGCAGATTGGAAAACTTCTGAATGTCTTGAGCGAACTTTTGTCCTGTTCCATTCAGATATAGGTGGAAGGAAAACAAAAAAAAATATTCTTGGAGCCCCGTGCCCCTGCAAGCCCTGCCTGAAATAAAAATTAAAATGATAATTCCCTGGTGGCTAGCAGTCCCTCCCCCCACTCAATCACCCACCAAACCTGTAATTAAAAAGCCCTGGTGGCTAGCAGTCCCAGCCCCACCCCCACTCGATCACCAGCACATGCTCATTCATTGAGAGCTCAGTGGGTGGCCTGGTTGTGGTGGAGAAAGGAGGGCTGTGCCAGTCGCCCACTGGGGTTTGGGATGGGGTGGAGTAGGATGGTGGGACACTATCTTCTGGGATGGGGGGCAGGGGGTGCACTAAACCACCAGGGAATAACATTTTAATTTATGGACTGTGGATCTGGGATAGGGAAGGGGTTCACTTGACCACAATGGAAAAAAATAATTAGAATAAAATACAGGAGATAGGGATGGGGGGATGGGTTCACTGACTACTGGACATGTAGGGCAGGTGATCAGGTTGAGGAAAGGGACCACTACCTATAAGGCTTTTGTCAGGTGGGTGATGGGAATGGGAGAGGAACTTCTAGCTACCAGGGATCTTTTAATTACAGGTTGAGTGGGTGATGGGGTGGGGGGAGGGACCGCTAGCCACCATGGATTTTTGTAATTACAGGTCAGGTGGGTGATTGGGTGGAGGGAGATACTGCTAGACACCAGGGCTTTTTTATTTAAATGTTGAGTGGGTGGTGGAGTAAGAGACGATTAGCCACCAGGGCTTTTTTTTGAGCAACTGGTTGGTGATCACAGGTAGAATTTCTACAAAAGTTCAGAAATGGATTTCCAAACTTTTGCAGAAGCAAAATGTTAGACTTTTGCTCAAATTCTGACTGCAAAATTTTTTTCTCATAGCTCTAATTACTGCCATAGAAATTACAAATCAAGAACTCATGGAATAGCAGCTGTGATGTTGTAAAGTCTTTTGGATGAGATGTTAAACCGAGGTCCCATCTGCCTGGATTGGTGATAGTTCAGGTGGATGTTAAAGATCCCATGGCACTTATCGAAAAAGAGTAGGGGAATTTTTTATTAAGGAAATACATAACATCAGATATGAAAAACATGTAAAATAAAATACAAAACACAAAAAAAAATAAGTCCTGCTTGACTCAGAAACACATAATCATCACATCCGTAAGAAAACAAACAATAAGAGAAGTGAAAAAAAAAATAAACCACTAAATTCAGGAATAGCAATAAGGAATGTCAAAAAGTGATACCAGCCCAGTAAGAAGAGTATTGGGCAAGGGATATTTGATTAAACTCAACTCTCTGAAGATTCACCAGAGTGGATTCTATACATTTCATAATAACCATAGGACAAAAAGGAATTTGTTGCAGTATAAATTTAGTCCTGGCTTGCCACATGTAGTACTTGCATGCTGCAAAAAAAAACTCTGAGAGTGCTAGGGTGAAAAGTATTCCAAGTTTTGGGAAAAATACCTAAAATGAGTGCAGAGTATGTGATCCTACTTAAAAACGACCATTTCCATTTATTAGCTAAAGTTTTCCATAGCAACAGTGCATCTGGACATGTGAAAAAAAAGTGTTCCATGGATTCTTCGATGTTTAAGCAGGTAGGCTTTGGACACAATCTGTCCTGTGCCGATTTATGTTTCAGATTACCTCGGACCTGTAACTTTCCGTGGCAACATAACCAGGAGGTATCCCACATATGTGCTGGGATCCTTTTGTCTGTGAGGACTTTGAGAGTGGTTGAAACCAAGGAGGGGGGGCACAACGGAAAACTAACAGGCAGGGCATTCAGGGATACCAAATGAGCATACAGTTGCTTCCTGGTGAGACCTATCACTGCGGCTTTAGACACTTTACATGACCGTAGAATTCGACAGCAGTTTATCAAGTAAGATGGTGCAGCTGCTATACGAGAAGCCACAGGTGGCAAGTCAATCCATGCTGCCAGAACAGAATCTGTCGCATGTGATACCCACATGTCACACAAAGACAGTGTGTATCTATGGCTTTGCAAAATATGGCAGATAAAGAAAGATACAAAGAAAAATAAGGGGTGTATCATTCCCAAACCTCCCTGGGCAGGGGTCAAATATGTTACCTGTCTCTTAACCGGATTAAGTCTACTGCCCCATATCATCTGGAAAAAGAGGCTAAAAAGTCTAGCTTCAAACTGTTTTGGGGGGCCAAAAATATGACTCAAAAATACGAAAATAGGGGATAAAAATTTTTTAACTATCATGACCCGTGTTTTTCCAAATTTGAACTTTATACTCACCCACGGTCAATTGCTTATCCCAATTATAAGCTGAGTCATCAGGAGTATTAAACCAAATCCCTAAGATTTTTTGAGGCATGGTACTGACTCTGATCCCATGTATCATTTGGATAGCACTGTTCGAACAATGCAAAGGTATACCTACACTTTTTTCCAGGTCTAACTTATTCCCTGCAATCAGAGTAAAAGATTGAAAGATTTCAATAGCTATTTTGCTTGAAGAAAGGTCAGAACATAGTAAAACAACATCGTCCGCATATGCAGATATTTTAAGTGAAGGCAAACTGGGATGAAGGGTAATACCAGAAATTTCCAGGTTTTGCTGCACACTCCGAATGATAGGGTCAAGCGCAAAAACATATAACAACGGACTCAATGGACATCCCTGATGCAAACCAATACGTTGCATCAGGGTTGGTCCATGAAAGCCATTTATTAGAGGGAAAAAAGTAGCCGATGATAAGATGTACGAGATCCAGGACAGGAATTTGTGAGGGATGCCATACAACGATAATATGTGTAATAAAAAGGAATGATAGACCGAATCAAAAGCTTTTGCCTGGTCTAAGGCAAAGAGGTACCCAGAAAGGTTACCCCGTGATTTTTCCTCAAAGATTTCACGCAATAAGAATAGATTTGAGTGAATTGTTCTGCCTGGAACGGCACAGGTTTGAGCAGGGTCAAGCAAGTCTGGTGCGACCTTTCGCAACCGAGTGCACAAGATTTTTGACAAGATCTTAAAATCTGTATTGAGGAGGTGCAGGGGTCTCCAGTTGGTTAAGGTAGTTGCATCTCCTTTTTTGTATAAAAATTTCAAGGCAGAGAGGCCAAAAGTCGAGCATTTCCCTGGCGAATTAAGAAGGTAATTAAACACCTGGGTCAGGATTTCCAAAAGGAGGTGCTTAAAAGTCTTATAAAATTCATGTGTCAATCCATCTGGGCCTGGAGAAACTTTTAACTTTAAGCAAGAAATGGCATCTGCCACTTCTTCTTGAGATATCCGACTAATCAACATGGGATATACTGAGCTGGCAATTGAGGAAATTGAGGAACGGTGTGAATGTGTAATGGCAGTAACTTTGGTGTAGTACAAAATGTGTCTGAAGGTATTGTGACGCAATCGTTATCATGTCAGGAACTGAGTTAAGGACTTTACCACTGGTATCCCTTAAGCCGGGTCATAACCGTGTGATGGAGCCTGTTTTTGAAAGCCAGAAACGGGTCAATTCCCTGAGAGGCCGCTGTGCCTGTTTTCATAATAAAATCTAAAGATCTGGCCCTATTATACTGAGAGATGTCATATCAGCTTTAAGCCTAGAGATCTGTGATGAGTAATCAACAGATGATGTAGACTGAAGGACAATAATTTGTAAAATTGATTACGTACAATAAATATGTCACATAATTATCCCGTGCTACAGTTTTGCCTAACCTCTTAAAATATTGCGCTAAATCTAGTTTCGTATCCTCCCACCAGTTCCACAAGGAATCATAGCAAATCATAACTGAGATACGCGTTTGAAAAAATATATGAACTTGGGTTTGGACAGTCTGCGATGAAAGAAATGTACTATTTAATTTCCATAAGGGACGGTGTAAACTAAGAGGAATGGATGAGCCTATTGTAAAGTGACCTAATAGGAGACAGTGATCTGAGATTTCAGTTGGAAAAACTAAGGTGGAAAGAGGGACGCAGTACCATGAAATAAGAAGATAGTCAATCCTCGTATGAAATTTCGACCTATAATATGTATATCCCGGATCAGTATGAAGAGAACGGTACGCATCAAGTAAACCTGCTTGGTGTATCAAGGATGATAGGGCTGCTGAGTCGCAATATATCTTCTTCTCCGAGAAATCCTTACGCTGAAGATCAATAGAGCAATTAAAGTCTCCACCCCATATAACATGTCGACTTGTACAGAGATAAGGTTTAATTAAGTCAAGCAATGCTATACGGGCTGATTTGGTCTGCGGACTGTAAATCGCAATTACTCGAAACAAAATTCCATGTTTACAAAAGTCAATAACAAAGGCTCTTCCTGGGTGCAGGTCAACAATACGAGTTATAGAGAAGTGAGGGAGAAAAAGGACCCCAATACCATCAGCTGGATCCTCCCAAATGTCCAAAAGATGGGCCTCTGTACCATGCCCGCTTGTTGTTGGATGTCCCAAATACTGAAGATGGGTTTCTTGCACTAGCAAGACATCTATATCCAGCGAATTTATGGACAAAAAAGAGTCTCTTTTATAGCCTTTCAGGCTGCAGACATTTAAAGTAGCTTAACGAAGGCCATTGTCAATTCTACGGTCATCCGCTGCCATCAGTGATGGTCATGTTTTTCCATTTTTACTGCCTTTTTGTTTTCTTAGTTTCTTTTAGAAACATCAGGGCTTGAAACTTGGAACATCAACATCAGAGGGTGGCAGGGACATATCAGACTCCCATCTGAGATCTCTTTGTCAGCCTTTAAACAATCAAAGGTATTCGAGATGGGAATGTCCAAGGACCGGTGATTTAGAGCAGTTGCTCTGGTCAGTCTCTTGGCAATCTGAAAACCGTCCTTATCTATAGTTATGGGGAAGAGGTTACCACGGTGGAGGATGCAGGACGAGGTCAATGGGCATCGTAGTCAATGCAAACTGATCTTTCTGAATTAGAATCGCTGTCCGCTGGAGCAGATGTAGACTGGTCAGATGTGATAACTGGGGAGCAGAGGCGGTTAAGGATGAGGGATCATGTCCCTGGATTTTGTCCTGCGCTTTCTGTACTAAAACATCTGGATTCCACCCTTCTGTTCGATTTTTGATAGCCCATGGACATTGGTGATAAGCATGCCCTGACTCATCACACAAGTTACATTTGAAAACATTCAGATAAGACATGCTTAAGTGCCATACCCCCACAAAACTACATTTCAGAAGGTCGCAGGTACTACTGAGGTGAGTGGTGGCACCACATTTATAACAGGCCCTGGGCTGACCACCATAGAACACACCCTCTGTCCTGCCAAGGAAAAAACTATTTGGCAAGTGAATGACTTCTGAATTAGCCTGAAAAAGTTTTACTTTAACCCTCCAACCTCCAGTCCACAGACCTTCTTCATCCAAGATAGCTTCAGGTGGGAACAAAACATTGCAGCGGTTTTGCAACCAATGGTAGATATCACTAATACTAACCCCTTCATTCCTAAACATAATAGTCACCGTCCGAGTGGTTGGCTTTGACAGAGGTATGACTGAAAAAGGGGTCCAAATAGGGTCATTCTTTTGTATGGTATACAGGTGCCAAAAATGGTCCAACCCTGCAGTCATCTTAAAACTGACGTCAAAGGTCTCTTCCCCAGAAATGTGTATTAATGCATATATGTCAGAGGCAGAAAAATGTAAGGTGTTCTTCAAGAGTGTTCTTGCTACATAATTCCTGTCTGGGAATTCAGAGAGCCTTCCTCTGTATCTAAGGCGTACTGCATTTCTGGTGGGGCTGGCTCTAATTTGTTTTTGAAAAGGTCCGATAAAACTGCAGGTTTATCAGAAGACTGGGTGGGGGTACTTGCATACTAGGGCCAAAATTACCCATATTAGGAACTGAAATATTCAATGCAGTAGTATCATTAGGCCCTGAATCCATTAAAGTGATTAAGGGGGGAATAGCAGTTTTACCAGGCTCAGGAGGGGGGGAATCTGTAGGAGCAGTAATAAGAGACTCATGCAAAGATATTAACGGTACATCAGAATTAACATGCTCAGTCTGACTTAGTCCTGTATCAATCGAATCCATGATATCCCCCCATGAATGGGTGGACACAAGGGATTCCTGTTGCAAGTTTTTACAGTCTTTCAGTGTGGATTGATCAAGTCCAAAAGGTACCTCGTTGGAGCTCGAAGATGTTGCAGGCCTGTTGGCAAACGGTGGAGCGCTCTGCGAGGGAGAAATCCATGTTGAAACTGGAGTCCAAGTCCCCATGGAAGATTTCTGCCAGCCGGCATCTGCTAGAGCACTCTCAACTGTCCAACGGGCCTCCGAGACACTTTTGCCGGTTTTGTCCCAAAATGCGAGTTGAGAAATCTTGAGAGACAGATGAAACCATGGCTGAAGTGTTAGTTGGGAGAATAGAGGCATTTCCTACCAAAGTCACACTATCCGAGACAGGGATGGAAGCAGAGCTAAGAGAGAGCATTCACCAAGTTGTGGCAGCAAGGGTCCGAAACCGATGGGGAGAAGACGGTTGCACTCACTGCACCACTAGCAATCTGTTCCACTGTAGATACGGTGGCTGTTTCTTCAGGAACCAAGTCATCCGACGTACTAGGCACTGGAAGCAATCTAGTAGCAGCTGGCTGCAGAAAATCCCTCGCCGACTTTGCGGACTGCAAACGGTCAGTATCCCTTGTATTACAGCTAGTCGCAGCATCAGTAATCAGTGGTTCACTCAATGGTAGAAGGTCCGTTGAGCAGGCTAACGGGATGCTGCCCGACTCCTCCATGACGCCAGAGAAAACGGAAACTCCACCTACAGAGTAGGGGAATTTCCCCGGTGTCCTGGCCAAATTTCCCTCATTCACTGAAAATACCACCAACAGCTTAATCTGGTTCAAAGTTAGTAGGCATTCATCTGTATCCCTCCTCCGGGTCATGCCTGAAAATAGGCAGGATTTGTCTAGTGCACTTACCCGGTCAACAAAAACTAAATAAATAAATAAATAAAAGACATTTTAAAAACTATTAGTATCAAAAGTCTCATTCCAGTTTCCCTTATCCATCTCAAAACTAATATCCCTGTAACACATGCTACATTTAAAGGCTGAGATGATATACCCATTACATAAGGTTTGAGGAGTGAGGCACTAGCAGTGATTGATGGACTATCATTTCTTTATTTATTAAATTTTGATAACCGGGTAGGCCCACTGAGCCCCGAAGGTCCCTTCTTCAGGGGCGACCCGGGGATCATGCTGAGACAAATGTTTTAAATCAGCCCCCAAAGTGCAAAGCTGCAATCAAAACATCAAAGTTATTAAGATAAAAATAAATAAAAAACTTTGTTTTAAAATTGAGAGTTTTGGGTTCAGTTTCAGCCTATTTTGACACAGCTAATAAAAACACATGTTAGAACCAACCGAGTATGTGAGCTGCAACAGTATACTGTTTATCCACACCTTAAATAGAACTTATCAGCTATACTGATTAGAAGCAGCTACAACATACTAGGTGTTAGATCTTCAAGAAACAAAATACAATTTGGAGACATCCCAGACAGGGAGCAGCCACATTATACAGCCACCACATTATAGGTGTGCGGTAGCACCTGTATATTTAGAGTTGAGCGGTGGTTTCTGTAGTAAACCTCAAATTTGGAATTTTAATATCTTCACAACAGTTCAACAGATTTGTATGAACTTTTGCATGTACTGTCTCAAGGGGTAGGTGTCTTGACATGCCAAGTTTTGTTCTGGTCGAAAGTGCAGATTTCAAGATGCAGATAGCACAAAAACGAAAACATTTGCTCTTTCTTGCTGGGTTTTTTGTCATCATCTTGTGTTCAGACAGTTTGGAATTTTGGTCTGAAATTTTCAGAGTAGACACAGCTTGGCTCCCAGATGTGCCGTTTGCTGATTTGGTGAAAAAATATTAATCCTTTCCAAAGTTGTTATATTTTAAACTTTCAGCTTCTGAGCATGCTCAGTACAGTCTTTTGGATAGATGTTTGGAAAGAAAAAGGGACCTGTGGGTAGTCATGTCAGATGACCTAAAGATAGGCATGCAATATGAGATGGCAGTAAGGAGGGCTGGGGGGATACTGGTATGCACAGGGAGAGGCATCACTAGTAGAAAACAAGAAGTTGTTATACCTCTGTACAGACAGTTGATGAGACCCCATCTGGAATTCTGCATCCAGTTCTGGAGACCCCATCTCTGCAAGGACATAGACAGGATGGAGGCAGTCCAGAGGAGAGCAACTAAAATGGTGCAGGGTCTGCACCAGAAGCCATGTGAAGAGAGACTAAAAGAACTTAATATGTATACCCTCGAGGAAAGGAGGAGGGGGGACATGATAGAAACTTTCAAGTACCTCAAGGGAATCAAAGTCCAAGAAGGTAGCATCTTTCAGAAAAAGAGATGTGCAAGATCAAAAGGGCACAATTTGAAGATAGAGGGGAATGACTCGGGGGCAATGTGAAGTATTTTTTCATGGAGAGGGTGGCGGATGCATACAGCAGCCTTTCAGAGGAGGTTGTGGGGTCAAAAACAGTGGGAGAATTTAAGAATGTATGGGACAGACATAAGGCAATTCCAGTGGGAGGTAGGAGGAAGTAGGCTGTTGGTAAAACTAGGATCTGCAGCTTATCCAATAGGTAGAGAAATTAGCAGACTGGGTGGGCCAAGCGGTCCTTATGTGCCATCAAAGTCTATGTTTCTATGTCCATAAGAACATGGATACTTTATTCATTTAGGGCCAATTCTTTTTCATTTGGAAAAATCCTTTTTTGTTTGTCACCATCTTTTTTTTGTAATTAAACCAGTTTTATTAGTTTAACAATAAACAACACAATACCGAACAATCACATAGATTTCAAGTACAAGGTTAATTAAGTCAAGTAATCAGAACAACAAGCTTAATCCCACCCCCTCGACTACACACTTTATTTGCCATTAGTTCGCCACACCTGGGGTAGACTCGATCTTCAAGGCTTCCAGGCTATCAAAAGCGTCTCAAGGGTACTCCAGAGAGGTGAGTAGGCCTTAACTCTGCCTTGCATGTAAGCTATGTGCCTTTCCAGTTGCAAAGCCAGGATGCTCTCTGTACCACTCCATCAAAATGGGAAGCTTATCTCCGGCCCAATGCCTCATGATTATCAATTTGGCTATTGTAGAGATAAGCCATATGTGCCTCATAACTTTGTAGTGCCAGCTGGGAAATAGTTGATTAAACAAGTTTCAGGGGTAAACAGAGTTTCTAAGCCAAGGATAGGGTCCAAGATATTATTAATAGACTGCCAAAAGACCTGTACATAAGGACATAATCATAACATGTGAAATAGTGTGCCATTGTCCTTCTTACATTTGCCACATATTGGTGCAGCCAATCTCCCATACTTAAACAGGTGAACTGGCGTGAGGTAAATGTTATGCATAATATTGAAGTGGGCAAATCTGAGTCTATCTTGTTTTATAAATTTGTACATTGATAGCCAGAGTTTCCTCCATAGATCAGGGTCCTCAGGGATGCTAAGCTCCCTTGTCCAGTAGTAACAGATCCCCGATGGCAATCTAAAGTCCCAAGCCTGAAGAGTTTTATACAAATTTGAAACTAAACATGGCTGGGAGGTTACCTGTAAGAGATTAGCTAAATCTCTTTCTCCGGGGTCTGCCAGCGGGACCTAGGAGAAAAAGGAAGTTAGGGCCTTACCAACTTGAAAGTATTTAAATACTTCCTTACATGAAACTCCAATGGATTCTTGCAGTTGATCAAAGGGGAATGGCTTCCCATTCAACCAAAAATCTGAAACCTTGGAGCGATTTAGCTGAGGCCAATATGTAAAGGACATTGGTGCACCACTGACCTTAAAATGTGGATTGCCAGTGACAGGCTGATCAGACGATTGATACCATCTCACTGCCAGATATTTTTGGATCTGGTGAGAGGACTTTAATGACCACCCCATGCGGTTGCTTCTAAGAGGCTTAGGGATATACGATGGGGAGACATATAGGAGAGCCCTTAGCGAGCATTTAACCCGTGCTGCTAAGTATTGTTCTGTATCAAGCCACAAAGGGAGATATTCTGAGTGTCTAATCTCTTTATGCCAGTAGGCCAATTTACTCAGGTGCTGTGCTATGTAATAGAAGAAAAAGGACGGGGCCGCCAAGCCTCCTCTGATTTTCGGGGCTGTCAATTTAAGATAGGATCTGCGAATACCTTTCTTATTCCATAAAAAAAGATTCACTGCACTTTGTAGTTTAGAGAACCATACTTTCGGCAGGTAAGTACCCAGCATACCTAGTGGGTATAGTATCCTCGGCAACACATTCATTTTAACTATGCTTAGTCTTCCCCATAGGGAAAAAGGGAGTAAATGCCGTCTCTCCATATCCCCAATTATCATTTTAACTAAATTACCAAGGTTGTCTTTTATTATGGTGCTAGGTTCCTTGAAAACTTTTATTCCTAGATATGTGAGAGACTTTGCTTCCCAAGTGAGGCCGAGGGGAAGAAGTTCGGCCTTGTTTACCCTACAATTTAGAGGAAGGATCTTTGTTTTGGCCTGATTTAGTTCATAAAATGAGATTTTAGAAAAATTCTCAATCTCAGCTAGAATAGCTGGAAATGAGAGACCTGGCCTCTCAACATGCAATAAGATGTCGTCCGCATACACCGAATAGGCATACTTGGCATTTCCCATTTGGATCCCCTTTATATTAGCATTACCTGCCAGTCTGCAGAGCAATGGCTCTAAATATAGATTAAACAGCAGGGGAGACAAGGGACATCCTTGTCTTGTGCCCCGAGCTAATTTAAAGGGGGGGGGGGACAGTATTCCATTGCATTTAACTCTGGCTGAGGGAAGAGGATATAAAAGTTGTATCCATCTCCGAAATTCTTTAGGCAGGCCGAATGAGGTCAGGGTAGCAAATAGGAAATCCCAAGAAACCCTATCAAATGTCTTTTCAGGCGTCTAATGAGACCAGCACCATTGGTGTACTGGAGTCTCTAGCAATGGTAATAAGATGCAATAGTTTTCTCATATGATCCTGAGATGACCTACCTGCCATGAATCCCACTTGCTCACGGCCTACGAGCTTACCCATAACTTTGGAGAGCCTATTTCCTAGAACTTTGGCCAGAATTTTAACATACATATTTAATAAGGAAATGGGGTGGTAGCTACCAAGGTTAAGTGGGTCTTTCCCTTGCTTTAAAACTAGAGATATCACGGCTTCCTGAAAACTGGGGTCTGATATCCCATTATCGTACCAGTATGTGAACACATCCTTTAAAATAGGTATTATTACAGATTGGCAGGCTTTATAAAAATTACTAGGTAGCCCGTCTGGCCCGGGGGATTTGTCTGGGGGCATCTGTTGAACAGCCTGCTGTATTTCAACTAAGGTTATTGGGGCACCTAAGGAGGCTGCCTCTGCGTCTGTAATCTTAGGCAAGTTCACAGAACTGAGGTAGGAGTTTATATTAGTTTCAGTGGGCCGTAGGGCTGGGTCTACTGCATATAACTCTTAAAAATAAGAACCAAAGGCTTTCGCCATTTCTTGAGGGTCAGTACAAACTTGTCTGTCTTGCTCCATGTAGATTCCTGTGATGAATTGTGAGGACTCTAATTGACGGATATGCATTGCGAGCAACTTGTTGCCCTCTCCCCTGTCTCCAAATATTTAAATTTGGTTCTCAGGAGGGCTAATTGACTCTTTGGGATACTAATCCTGCATATTGAGCCTGTAGCTGATAAAGCCTGGCCCAGCTCTCTGTTGAAGAGGAGCGGGACAAACTATACTCCAAGTTTTTAATGGATACTAAGAGGGCATCCATCTGAGCTCTTTGGTGCTGAACCTTTTTGGAAGCCATTTTTATGAACTCGCCCCTTAAGGAGCTTTTAAAGCTGCCCAAATTAAATCATATTTAGCCACTGAGCCCTGATTACTGTTAAGAAAGAAGGTGATAAAGTCCACTATGTGCCCCAGTGAAGCCTCATCTCGCAATAGCTGGCTATTTAATCTCCATTGAGGAGACCGTTTACTCCCCACCCCTAGCCAAAATTCCAGGCTAACAGGTGCATGAGCAGATAAGACTCTGGCTGATATATCTGCCTGTATGACCCCGGACATTGCAAAAGAACTTATAAGTATATAATCAATTCGCGAATGTGTCCTGTGCGCTGTAGAGAAAAGGTATATTGCCATCCTGATGCCGGATTAAGAACCTCCAAACATCGACTAATGCCGCATCAATAACAAGGTCCTTCATTGCTCGCTGTGTTGGGATAGCCTCTTCTCCTGACCAGATCTATCCAGTTCTGTTTGGAGCACTAAGTTCCAATCCCCTCCTAAGATAGTAAGCTTAGGCGGGTTAGTCAACACTATATTTAGCACTTGCACAAAAAAGGAGGGGGAGTCGCTATTTGGACCATATATTGAGCCAAGGAGGATCAGGCGAGATTCCAACGAGCCATGCACTATTATATATCGACCCTCCGGGTCCCAAATTTCCTGAACCGATTTAAAAGGGACATTCTTTGCCATGATGTTTGTCACCATCTTGTTTTCAATTTCCTGTGAAAAAAATTTCAAAACCCACACAAATGACATCCTGTAGCGAGAGCAAGACATGTATCTTGCTCATTTGGAACTCCATTAGGTGGATTCTGCAATTAACTGTTAGAAAAGTGAACCTGCAATGTGTTTTTTTTTCTTTTAAAATCCTTTTTCATGACTCGCTTCCACTTTTTCCATATGGACTTTTTCATCAAATGAGAAAAATTCCTTCAAATAGAAAAATATTTTAGAATTAGTTTTTTTCTATTTTTTTGTTTGTTCTTTTCATTTGAATCAAAAAGGATCCCTGAATATTCTGCTCAAATGGAAAAAGACTTTGGACTTAGTTTTTTTTGCTATTCTTTTTTCATTTGAAAGAATCCTTTTTCATTTTATTTTTTTCATTTGATATGGAAAAGGATTCCTGCAAATGAAAAAAGGATTTTGCACTGTGTCCTCATATTGATCCTCATTTAATTTATTCCTGGGGTACAGTGGTACCCCTGATTGTCATCCCAGTGATTTTACTTATTTTCCCTGGGGTCTAGTCAAACCTCCCACCCTCCGATTGACATCCCCATATTTATTTTTAATTTTATCTGGTGTCTAGTGGCACCCCTCCATCAATTTTCATCCCCATAATTATGTATTTTATCCCTGGTGTCTAGTGGCACCCCCACCCTATATTCGCAATCCCTGTAACTATAATATTTATCTCTGGTGTCTAGTGGTGCCCCACCCTCCGTTCACCATCCCCATAATTAAGCCACTTATCCCTGGTGTCTAGTGGTGCCTTTCAACCTCCATTCACCATCTCCATAACTGTAAGATTTATCCCTGGTGTCTAGCGATGCACCCCTCCCCCGTCTGACAGCGGTTGAGTCTGAAATAAAGAAAACAGTCCCTCAATGCATTTTTTTAAACCTGTAAAAAATGGTCCATCACCGATCTGACCCACCCACCCTGATCTCCCACTGAGCACCCACCCCCTGCACTTCCCCCCATACACACACACACACACTCACATATACCCTCACTCACCAAAACAGATCCCAGGGTGAAAATCCACTCTCCGATGAAAAACATGTCTTACTGATGGAACTGACGACTGCTATATGAGGAACTAAGGTAAGTGTGGTTCAATGTATTTCAATGGGATTTTCAACTCTGGTGTATAACTTTGTCATTTTTGCATATTTTGACACCAAATTTTCAAAATGGCCTTTTTGATACTCCACCCCATGAATAATACTGGTGGAATTATACACATCTGGCCTGGAGGGTGATTTTGCAGTTACTTGGTGAAATCACCTTTTGGGTGGGATTTGAACATTTTCACCACCCTTGTTCATGAGTGGGGCTATAAGAAGGGGTATTTTGAAAATTTGGGGTCAAAATATGTTAAAATGGCAAAGTTATGCACAACCATTGAACATTATCTATGCTTAGTCATAAGTTTCATAATTTTAAATATTTTGACCCCAAATGTTCAACATAGTAATTTCTTTGCACTACCTCATGAAGGTAAGAGCTGTCATTTTTCAAATCTTGGCCAAAATGTTTTTTCTTGCCCATAGCACGGAATGACATTGTGGTGATGGTGCGGAATTACGTTTTGGTGGGAATTTGACAATTTTTATCACGAGGTTCACGATGTGGAGCAATAAGAAGGCAATGCTGACAATTTGCTATTGTCCTACAGGCAAATAAGGATATGATTATGCTATCTCAAAAAGTAAGGAAATTCTTTGCAAACAAAAAACTGTGTTGATGCAACATTTAGGATTTAGAGTAAAGCAAAAAAGTAGGAAAATGTGGGTTTAGGGTTTCTAACTCTAAATCCACCCCCCAAAAAATAATCAGGGGTGCAGACTTCCTTGGGTTTGCAATCCCAAAGCTCACCCCATTCTACACACTCCAAAAACATACACATCTAATAGGGAGTGTGCCTAGACTTGTGTGTGTTTTTCTTTGTTTATTTTTTGGTGATTATTTACTTTACGTAGTGGCTTCTGTTTTGGTAGTCTGTAAAATGGTGTGGAGAGGGTAGGTACTGAAAGCAGCAAGACACGAAGACAGCCCAGAAAGATCTGAAGCTTTTTTGTAAGCAGGAGATTTGTGTTATATTTTTGTTTGCTTTGTTTTTCCTCTTAATTTTCTTATTTTATCTGTAGAGTAATTTCTCATTTATATTTCTGTGGTTTAGTTTGGTGTGTTTATGCAAGCCATTTTGTCATTGTCTTCCTGTAATAGTTTTAGTGATTTTTTGGTTATATTTTCCTTAATGTGACAGTATTCTGTCACTTTTTATTATACTAATTACCCCTGTTACTCCTGTCATTATAATCCCTGGTCCGTTTTTAAAAAATATGTGTTCTGCAACTGTGTGTTATACTAACTACTCCTGTTTACCCTTTGTAATTCCCGTTCTGTTTAAAAAAAAAACAAAAAAAAAAACAAGTTACAATTAGCATAGAAGAATGACTGGAAAAAGAAGCTCAACTAAAGAGAGAGGTGCCAGGAGGCAGCACAGAAGAGTTTCAAATCTGTGGGGCAAAATAGTACTCCAAGTCCGAGTATGATTTGTTTGTTGTGGTTTATAAAATGAGCATCCAAAATAAAGAAGTGTCTTTGGTCAAAAGATATCACGTGACCGTACATGAAATCTGTTTCATGCTCAGTAATCCTGGTCCTAAACCACATCACACAATGAGCAAATCATTCCTTCTACAACCAGAACTATCTCATTAGTCCCCTACTATCAGAATTGATCTTCCATCACAAACATGGCTGCTACCTTTACACTGTAAAAACCTTCAACTGGACCCTAAAAATAAAACTACCTTAAATACAAAATATAACACATTAATTAAATGGTGTTTCCTTTATCATCACACTTTCCTTACACACACATACATTAGAAATATTAAGTATTGTTGATAGGTTTCATTTCAACTGTTTCTTTGCTGGCAATGAAAAATCTCCCTTCTATCTTTACCTGCTCATCAGGGAAATCTCTTCTGCTTAGCCTGACAGTGAGATAATTGATTCTCTGGCTATAGAAGAGGCCTTTGTTGTGTGTGTGTGTGTGTGTGTGTGTGTGTGTGCAGTATGCTAGGAGAGAAACATTCTGCCAGTGGAATTGGGCAGAATTTTGAATCCATGTGTACCATGGTTAAACATTCCATGATAAACATTCCCCATCTTAAATCTTGATGCCAGCAAAGGACAAACTTTGTCCAATAGAAATGCAATAACATCATCAATTACATCATTTGCAGTGGGCAGAAGGACTATTTTATTATGAATGCACACAAGTAAATCTATTGTTTCTACATATAAACATGCTTTTCCCAACTGTAAAAAGTTAAAAAAGGGAGCCCATTTTATAAGTGCAATACGACACTCTGGGTGTGCATGGAACATATTTTACCACACCTCCAGGGGCTAAAGGCACTTGGCCACTTCACTACACCACTGGGCATGCGGTAAGATCTGTTCCATGCATACCCCATCGTGTCTTATTCCTTATTTCTCAGATTAATCTCTCTTCTGTTAAAATGTTGCCCCAGACTATCCATCAGTTTATCATCCCCTGTAATCTTAAACATCATTAACATATCACCTCTCTCTCTTCTCCTTGCTGCAGTTAAAAAAAAACATTTGGGGGGTCACAGTAGCATGTTCTATGGGCTCAGGGGCTGGTAGTAGTGAAGGAGTATTTCACAGCAGTGGCATTAGTGTAGTCAAATTTTTCTCTACCATATCTGTGGCAGCCATGCTGGTGGGAGATGTGGAAGATGACAAGGGAAACAGCACAGCCAGCAAACAAGGAACAAGGAACAATGATTCAGGAGGAAGTTGCAGGTATCCCTGTGGTTGCTGGTGGTGGTGGTGCTGAGGCTGGAGACAGCAATGATGAGAAGGACAGATTTGCAGAGGAGGATGACAATGACAGCAGCTGTGCTGATGATCTCTTGGATGCTGTATGGGTGCATGAAGAGAAAAAATGTAAGGGTGGTGATGCAGATGGTGCAGGGGATGTTGTGTGCACTGACCCAACTACCTTAGCCCCCCCCCAATATTCTTGAAATTATGAAAGCATCAAAAAAAAAACACAAAGTTCCACCTATTCCCCTCAGCTGTCCTACTCCCAGCCCTATGGTAAAACAAGGGTTATGAAATCCCTAATTTGGGATTTCTATATACCTGACCCAGCTGCTGAGACAGTCATTACCTGTCAGCTGTAGCAAGCTCATGTTAGTAGGAGAAAAAGGGCAGTCACTTAGGCACTGGTGGGCAGCACACACACACCTGAAGAATGGGGGTTATATGTCAATATAGCGCTGAAGCAGTGCAGCAATAATCACGCAGTGTAAAGCACAGAAACATTTAGAGTGAGAGGGGTATAATAGCAGTAGGGAAGTACCACTACTCCTGTCACTGACTGATGACTGGAGGAAGGGATGAAGAAGCCTCAGGTGCTGTGCCTGGTTGAACCACTCCCGTGGTGGAGTGGCTAAGGCATGTGCACCTGAGGCAGTGTAAACCTGGGGATCAGGGTTTGATTTCCCATCCTCCAATACTTTGATTTTTGTTTGTTGACTGACAAAAACTAAGTTTCCCCCCTCCTGTGTTTCCCCTTACCCCCTCAGTCCACACTCCCTCAGAGTTAGTTATTTTAGTTCTGGGGGTGCAAGGTACACAGCCCCCCCACGGAAACAAAAAACTCAATTTCTGCCATTTATTTTTATGGTGTGCACTCTTTCTGGTGCGGTCAGTGTTTTCACTGACTCTGTTTGTGGCATATGTCATTTTGACAGGGGCACTGTTTGCAATGCTGTTTTTGACACAACATTTTGACCCCATGCCAAGAACAGGCATCTGTCATGCTGGTGTCAACACCAGAAGGAAGCCAGTGCAGGGGGGGCCTGCTCCTCATCATCATCATTAGGAAAGGCAAAAAGAAGTTACTGGACAATAGACCAGGTAGCCAGAAGGATGAGTGAGGAGGACTACAGAAAGAAGGAGGAGGACTGTGGGGGTCTGCCTAGTAGTTGGCATAGCAGTGGTGGTGGTTTGAGTAGTGCCAACCCAAGTCAGAAAAGCACAGTAATGTCATTTCAGAAACCCCCCACAATCACTGGTGCGACTTGAGTAGTAGCACATATGAATCCCCAGGAGTCAAACAGCACCCCAACATTGCCGCCATGATGAGTTCAGCTGTATGGCAGCTCAACCCCAGGAAAGGTCCTGCCTGTGCTACATAGCATGTCTGAGCATCACTCCCAATTCCCTCCCAATCTTGCTACTGCACACAAGCTAAATGCAGCAGCTGCTGAAATGCTGGCAATTGATCTACTGCCATTCTATTTTGTTTAGAATATTGGATTTCAGAGGTCGATGGCCTGCACCTATCTCAAATGACAGATTCCATCAAGAACATACTTTTCAAAATGTTCCATTCCTGAACTCTATGGAAGAGTGTCACAGATGGCAAACCATGCCCTGAAGCATTCAGCATTGCCACACATACATCTGAACATGGATATATGGACCAGTGGCCAAACAGCTGACAGCTCATAATTGTGCATTATACAATGGCAAGAAAATTTCCTGGACTCCGATTGGTCAATGTGTGCTTGAGACAGTGATGTTATTACACAATAACATCATTGTATTGATTTTTTGGATGATTGTTTGGAGCTATATTTTTTTTTCAGAAACAAAGACACACTGCCTCACTAAAAATCTTCTAAAAACATTTTTATTTTTATTTTTTGTTTTCTATAACATCGAGCCATTGTATAATTGCAATAAGGCACTCCAAGGTGTGTGTTATCATGTAATAACATCACTCCTGGGGTGGTGGAAGCACTCGGCTTCACCTTATGCTTCAACCCACCCCAGGAGTGATGTTATTACATGATAACACACACCTTGTCATGCCTTATTGCTTAATTACAGCACACTGGACACAGGTACCTGGGGTAGTATTTGACTCTGGGTGTGGGAAACTTTGCACTGAGCCCAACTGTGGTGGTAGCAATATTTCAGTTGTTCATCAGTGAGGCACACTGACAATGAAGAGTATACCTGGATCACACATGGGTGAGAAATACTGGAAGTGCTCCTTGTGCTGTGGACCACCAGTTCTGAGTGCTGTATCATTTTGTTTTTAATATAAAATGTATTACTGACTGTCACTGCTGAAAATCTGATACTCTAGGAGTGACCTCACCCCCTTCTAGGTTTCAGCTCAAAGATGAAAGCCATGAGAAAATGCTGAAAAAAGCATGTGTATCATACACACTCGGGTTTTAGAGACAATGTGTTATATGTAAGGCTTTAATCAAGGATCCTGTTTGCCTGAGTTATTTATGGCCGTAGTTGCTATATCATATCCATTTTATGACATTGTAGGAAAACCCCAGGTTATTACATAGAAGTGTGAAAATCATAAAGATGCTTTCATGTCCTGGAAGGAGGAAGCTTATTATGCGATCAAAAGAAGTATCATTTGAAGGACATGAATTATGCTGAAGTTGCAGAATGTAATACTTAAAAAAAATCTGACGGAGGAGGAGCTAGCTGACCTCACACAAAAAGGGGTTGGCCAATACAGTTGTTTAAGGAATACTCTGCTTACTTACACACATTTTTACCTAGACTCTGACTAAGAAAACATCTTTGGAACACTTGTAAACAGGTACAGTAGTTAGAAAGAGAGTCCAATCTAAGTACTATAAGTAGGAATTTGCAGTGTTTAAACCTTGTTCTTTTAAAATATTTGTATGTCTGGTGATATAAGAGTTCTGTATTTTGTGTTTTACATATTTTTAACTATTTTAGTAAAATTCTTTTTAGAACTTACTTGGTTCATCTTTGACTTCTTTTTAGTTGTAAGAAAATTATATATGATTATAGCAGACACTGGCATAAGCTTGAATGGTGATACCAAACAAAAAAGAAGCGTTTTAAATCTGAGGTCTTTATTAAAGTTTTTAAGGGTTCATCTCTGTATACCTGGTTAGGTGCCCATAGGCAAAGATATCTGGCCCCCCAAAGACAGAAAAATCTGAGCCTGTGCATTGGGTATGCAAGCAAGAGGTTCACAGTTTGAAACCCTCCAAGACTTGAGACCAAAGGTTGATCCAAACTCACAAAACAGACAAGAGGGTTACTTTGTTCTGTTAAACTGTTCACAAGACTATGCTTGGAGGTTGGCACTTTGGGAGTAAAAAACCTGACCTGCTGAGTGGGTTTGTGACAGATTGGTGGCAGTGATGGGATAATCTTGGTATCACAAGCTTGTATTGTTCTGCATCAGCTGAGACCGTAAGCTCTCTTGCTAAGAAAGAAAAAAGCAGAGTTTTATTTTAAAAAGGAAACAGAACTATACATCACTTGACGTACAGTCAAGTTCCTACCTGTTTAATTTTTTTTTTCTAAAGAGCAGTCAGAGTAGCAGTAGTCAGGAAAGATGACTTCCAACTACAGCAAGCACACTGTAGATTACTTAAGGCAGTTGTGTGGGGACAGAGGAGTCAGAGCCTCATAGATGCCCTGATGGTAGCAGATACCCAAAGCAGCAAGTCACCAACCATGACTGGAAAGGACCAAACCTCAAGTGTGGAAGGGCTATTGGCCAGTGAAGGGTCCAGAACTGATGAGGAGGACAGCAGGGCCAATGTCAGTGAAGGGCCACAGCAGCAGGGGAGAGTCACCAGTATCCTGAATCCAGAGGTACTAAGGCTGCAAATTAAGTTGTGCATGATGGAACTGGAGGCAGAGTAAGAACAGAGGGAGGCAGACCATGAGGCGTGTGAGCGCCAGTGAGCTGCAAAGGAGAGGAGAGGAGAGAATGAGAACACTGAGATGCAGACTATGAGGAGAAGGAGTGTCAGAGATAACACGAGCTGGAGAAGATTCGACTCTGACCAGTGGCACCAGAGCAGGTAAGTGGCTTGGGTTTAACTGGAACTGCAGGACTGGGTTACAAATTGAACTCCAAATTAATAGCTGAATTTAAGGAAGGGGAAGATATGGATGTTATTTTAAATTCTTTTGAAAAAGTTTGTATTCAGGCTAAAATTCCTAGAGAGTACTGGAGCTTCCAGCTACCCTCGCTACTTACCGGGAAAGCTCGGGATGCATTGGGTCAAATGGACAATGAGGACAGAAATGAGTACAGCAAGCTAAAAGCTGCACTGTTAAAAAAGTTTGAATTAACTGCTGAATCATACAGAGCAAAACTCTGTAAGTTCAGGAGAAGCCCTGATATGAGCTACGAGGAGCTAGCCATGAAACAACATCAGTTTTTAAAATGTTGGTGGGAAGGAATTGAGGCAAACTCTTGATTAAATTGAAAATGTGATTTTATTAGAACAGTTTTATTGGGCTTGCCCAGCAGAGCTAAAGACCTGGCTAGAGGACCGAGATCCCAAAACAGTGCAAGAGGCTGCTGAACTCTTGGACCACTATGCCAAGAGCAGACCTACTCTGAGAGTGAATGGGGCAGGTGTGGCAGTGCAGAAAGGGAAAAGCGCACCTTCAGGGCAGCTAAAACCCTCACTGCCTCCATTGAAACCAGTTAGCCCCAGGTTTCAATGAAAAGATTTCTCTGAAATAAGAAATGCCTGTTGGTTGTGTAAAGAAACTGGGCATATTGCCAGACAGTGTCCCAAAAAGGCAAGCAATAATACACAACAGGGTGCTAGAAAAGAAGTAGGTTGTTTGTGTGTCCCTGGGACCATGTCAGTGAACATAGGGGAACACATGCACCCAGTCATGGTAAATGGTGCACAGACACAGGGGTTAAAGGACACAGGGGCATCCCTGATGTTAGTAAAGGGGGATCTGGTACAACCTGGTCAGCTTATACCCAATAAATACATCACCATACAAGGGTTTACTGGTGAAGCAAAAACATTGCCACTGGCTAGTGTTCTCCTAGACTGGGGTGAAACAGAGGGAACTGTGGAACAGGTGGTTGTAGCCAAGACATTAGCTGTGGATGTGATCCAGGGTAACAATCTCCAACAGGGGATGGTATGTGCAGTTACCAGTAGCCAAGCGGCAAGGGAAAATTGTAGTTCCCTGAACCCCATGGAGGCCATTGTGGAAACCACGGAGAGGCTGGTTCCCCAGCCTGTGTATCCTGATATGGAGACTGATAAAAAGGGGGTAGAAATTTCCCCGATAGCAAGTGACCACACAGCTACGGAAGGTTACTGCTAAGAGGGAGGGGTGACCCATTGTCAGAGGGTTGGGATTGACAGTGATCCTGAAGGCCCTGATGCTAGTGCTAGGGACCTTAGTTTAGTGACTGAAGGGGACCTGTCCCATACCTTGGGAATGTGTGAGGGGTTTGCAGCTGCTCAGAGGGGGTGACCCTAATTTAGAGAAGCTGAGGGCTTGGACAGACTTGGACAGCACACAGGGGAGGTGATGGCAGACATAAGGTTTATTGGGAAAATGGACTTATGTATACTCAGGCATTACAGACAGAGGGAGGGATGCTAGGCAGGCAGCTTGTTGTTCCCCAGGAGTATCGTGAGCAGTTGCTCCAAATTGCACATGATATTTCCTTGTCTGGTCATCTGGGAATCACGTGTACAATGCAGCGATTGGCCCAGAATTTCTACTGGCCTAACTTCAGCCAGCAGGTGAAGGAGTATTGCCGGTCTTGTCACCGGTGCCAAGAAATAGGGAAGGCGGGCAAGAAAACCTAAGCCACCCATTGTCCATAGTGTAGAAGCCATTCCAGAGGGTGGGAATGGATATTGTGGGGCCTTTAAACACCCTCATCTCCTCAGGGAAGAGATTCATCCTGACTGTGGTGGATTATGCCACCCGGTACCCACAGGCAGTCACCCTATCCTCACTGAGGACAGACAAAGTGGCAGATGCTTTACTTGGGATTTTCTCCTGTGTTGGGTTTCCACAGGAGGTAATCACTGATCGAAGGGGTTCCTTCATGTCAGACCTGATGAAATGTTTATGGGAGAAGTGTGGGGTGGTGCAGAGATGCACAACACCATATCACCCACAAGCCAATGGACTTGTGGAAAGTTTCAATGGTACCCTAAAGTCAATGATCTGGGTGTTTGCTGAACAGCATGGGAGGGACTGGAAGAAATACCTTCCCCACCTGTTGTTTGCATACAGGGCGGTGCCCCAAGAGTAGACAGGATTTTTCCCCTTTGAACTCTTATATGGACACCAGGTACGTGGGCCCCTAGACTTGATCCAGGAGGACTGAGAAGGCAAGCATGCCATCCAGGGAACTACCATTGTGGATTATGTCCTTAGATATAGGGAAAAGTTGAAGGAGCTTATGGGGACAGCTCAGAGCAACCTAGCAGCTGCCCAACAGAAACAAAAAGTGTGGTATGACCGCAGAGCCAGAGCTCACTTGTACATGGTGGGTCAGGAAGTCATGGTCCTTATTCCAGTGCAGAAAGACAAGCTGCAAGCTGAGTGGGCATGACTGTATAAAGTGGTTAGGAAAGTAAATGACGTGAACTACATTATGGAGTTACCTGACTGAAGACAGACTGAAAGGATGTACCATGTCAACATGATGAAGCCATATGCAAATAGGGCTGATATGGTGTTTGCAGTGTGTAGTTATGGGGAGGGGACAGATGAAGGAGACCTCCTTCTGGATTTGCTGGAGGAAAGTAAGCAGGAGTCCTCTGTGGAGGCAGTAAAATTGTCTCCCCAGCTGGCCCCGGACCAGATCCAGAAAGTAAGGGAGGTTTTAGCAGACTTTGCCCCCTTGTTTAGCACCAAGCCTGGACTAACCCCCCTTAGCGACACACAATGTGGAGACAGGGATACAGACGCCCATATGGCGGACAGCATATCGGGTGTCAGAGGCTGTCCAAATGAACATTAGGAGGGAAGTGGAGGAGATGCTGGATTTATGGGTAATCCAGAGATCCCACAGCCCCTGGGCCTCACCCATAGTCCTCGTGCCCAAGCCAGATGGCTCAACTCATTTCTGAGTGGACTATTGTGGATTGAATGCAGGCACGAAGTCCGACACCCACCCGATGCCCTGGATGGATGAACTCCTGGACAAGTTGGGAGGGGTGACCTACCTTAACGACCATTGACCTGACAAAGGGGTATTGACAGGTAAAATTGACAGACAGAGCTAGGGAGAGGTCAGCTTTCATTACTCCAATAGGCTTCTTTGAGTATAAAGTAATGCCTTTTGGAATGAAGAACACCCTGGTCGCTTTCCAAAGGTTGGTGAACCAGGTGTTAAATGGTGCTGAGGAGTATGCCGTGGTGTACCTGGATGATGACACTGCCATCTTTAGTACCAGCTGGGAGGAACACCTATCCCACCTTAGGGAACTGCTGGACAGGATACAGAGGGCCAGGCTCACTGTCAAAGCTGAGAAGTGGCAGGTGGCCAAGGGAGAAGTGGCATACTTCGGGCATGTGGTAGGCCAGGGACAGCTCCATCCTAACCAAATAATGATAGCAGTGATCTAAGCATGGCCCAGACCAGAAACCCAGAAGCAGGTCAAGAGATTTCTAGGGACAGCAGGGAACTACCAGAAATTTGTACCCAATTACAGTGCCCTGGCTGCTCCCCTATCTGACCTGACAAAGAAAAAGATGCCAAAGAAATTACCTAGGGCCCAGCCTGTGAGGAAGCCTTTAGCAGACTGAAGGAGGCACTGTGCAGTGCTCCTGTTTTGACAAGTCCTGACTATAGCAAAACCTTTATAGTTCAGATGGATGCCTCAGGTGTGGGTATTGGGGCAGTACTGAGCCAGACATCCAGCCAAGGGACAGATCACCCAGTAATGTACCTGAGCCAGTAGCTACTTCCCAGGGAGCAAGCGTACTCCACAGTGGAAAAGGAGTGTCTTGCCATAGTGAGGGCCCTAAAGAAGCTAGAGCCATACTTGTATGGGCAGCATTTTGTGGTGCAGACTGACCACAACGCCCTGGTTTGGCTGACACAGATGGGGAAAAACAATGGCAAGCTACTAAGATAGTCTTGCTTTACATGGGTATGATCTAAAAATTGTACATAGGGCTGGAGAGAAGAATCAGAACTTAGATGGGCTGTCTAGGGTCTATGAGGAGTGAACTGATTTGGGAAGCTCATCCCATGTAGGGGATAGATCCCCCAAATTCAGTCTAGGTGGGGAGGTATTGTGATGTGGACCACCAGTTCTGAGTGCTGTATCATTTTGTTTTTAATATAAAATGTATTACTGATGGTCACTGCTGAAAATCTGATGCTCTAGGAGTGACCTCACCCCCCGCAGGTTTCAGCTGAAAGATGAAAGCCATAAGAAAATGCTGAAAACAGCATGTGTATCACACACATTCAGGTTTTAGAGACAATGTGTTACATGCAAGGCTTTAATAAAGGATCCTGTTTGTCTGAGTTAATTACAGCTGTAGTTGCTATATCATATCCACTTTATGACATTGGAAGAAAACCCCATGTTATTACATAGAAGTGTGAAAATCATAAAGAGGCTTTCATGTCCTGGAAGGAGGGAGCTTATTATGAGATCAAAAGAAGCATCATTTGAAGGACATGAATTATGCTGAAGTTGCAGAATGTAATACTTAAAAAAAAGACATCCTGTTTTTTGTATAAGATATATATTTTTATATATAATCTGACAGAGGAGGAGCTAGCTGACCTCACACAAAAAGGGGTTGGCCAACACAGTTGTTTAAGGAATACTCTGTTTTACTTACATTTTTACCAAGACTCTGACTAAGAAAACATCTTTGGAGCACTTGTAAACAGGTAGTTAGAAAGAGAGTCCAATCTAAGTACTGTAAGTAGGAATTTGCACTGTTTAAACCATGTTCTTTTAAAAGATTTGTATGTCTGGTGATATAAGAGTTTTGTATTTTGTGTTTTACATAGTTTTAACTATTTTAGTAAAATTATTTTTAGAACTTACTTGGTCTGTCTTTGACTTCTTTTTAGTTGTAAGAAAAGTATATATGGTTATATAGCAGACACTGGCATAAGCTTGAATGGTGATACCAAACTGGAAAGAGAAGTGTTTTAAATCTGAGGTCTTTATTAAAGTTTTTAAGGGTTCATCTCTGTATACCTGGTTAGGTGCCATAGGCAAAGATATCTGGCCCCCCGAAGACAGGAAGATCTGAGCCTGTGCATTGGGTATGCTAGCAAGAGGTTCACAGTTTGAATCCCTCCAAGACTTGAGACCAAAGGTTGATCTGAACTCACAAAACAGACAAGATGGTTACCTTGTTCTGTTAAACTGTTTACAAGACTGCACTTGGAGGTTGTCACTTTGGGAGTTGAGGGCCTGACCTGCTGAGTGGGTTTGTGACACTCCTTACCAAGACTGTTAAGTGGCTTCACCCCCATTCACTGAAAGCAGGTTTCATTGCGATTGAGAATGGCTCAAATGTTGTGAAATGCATCAGTGATGAGGGGTTTGTCTGGGTGCCATGCCTGGCATACTATCTTAATCTCATTGTTTAGCGGTTTCTAACCCATCCTGATATCAAAGACATTTTGATTGCGGCTCATAGCATCTGTGTCCACTTTGCCCATTCCAGAAAGGCCCATGACCAGCTCTGTCAGCTGCAGGTACAGAACAAACTGCCTCAACACCGTATAAAAATTTATGTTGTCACCAAATGGAACTCGACCCTGTATATGATTGAGCGGTTGTAAAAGCAGTATAAAGCCATATCTGAATATCTGCTGCTACATACTGTACAAGCTGTGACAGTGCTGGTGTATCCATTTGTCTGAGAAGATAGCAGTGGTGCCAAATGGATGGCCTGATTATGATTCTCAGGCCATTTGAACTTGCAACACAAGCAGTGAGTTCAGACACTACCTGTATCAGTCAGGCCATTCCACAACAATGTGTGCTGAGACAGACATTGGTAAATGTGCAGAAATGGCTGAAGATTAGTGGTGATAGTTGAAGTTGTGCCTTAATAGAACCTATACCCCATGTCTTAGACTCCAATGCACATATTTCTGGCATTCTGCAGTCTGAAGAGTTTGGGATTGCCATTGTGCTTGACCCAAGATATAAACATGGGCTGGCATCAATAATGAAAGGTAGGCACCAGCAGGTCCAAATGTTGACTGATCTTCTGATAAGATGGGTACACAGGGCACAGATGCTAAAGACACGTGTATCTAAGGCACAACATGAAACTCAACAGAGACGGGTATTCTACCTCCTCCTCACATAGGAAAATGGCTAAGAAAACATGCAACTTAATAGAGAAAATGACAAATCCAATTTGGGATGTTTTAAGTCGGGTGAGAGTTGCAGACATGGGAGAAAATGAAGAGGAGGAAGGTGATGAAGCAGTAGGATTGCAAGCAGCGCAACACATGGTAAATGCATATTTGTTGGACAGAAGGCACCTTATCTTTGCTGAGTCCCTGCTATACTGGAGCAGCAAGGTCATTGAGTGGTCATCACTGACCTTGGTTGCAATGAAATACCTCAGCTGCCCACCCTTGAGTGGCAGCATATAACGTTTATTCAGTTCAGCTGGTGCTTTTGTGTGGGACAGTCCCACCAATCTGTCACCAAAAAATGTTGGCATACTAACATTTATTAAAATAAATGAGGGTCACATTCTGGAAAAGACAATCATGTCTGCGTTCCTACCACTTGAAGTTGGTGGTAGTGGTGAAGATGAAGAAGGAGGTGTTATCGACACTAGCAGTTTGTCTTGTACCACCAAGGTGGATGAAGCAGTAATAGAGAGAGAATTTCCATCTGGTGACAATTCTTTTCTGAAAGACTGTGAAGGCTGCTTCCTCAATGAGGTTGAAGATTTAAAAAAAGATGTGTTGTTTCTCTCCTTTCCCCTCAGTATAATCATTTACTGTATGATTCACAATTCTGTTATTTTCTTTCATTTTACTGTTCCCCATCCCCAACTGTTGTGCTGCTGTTTCATTGTGCCTAATAGATTACCTGCCTCCAACACCTGAATGTGATGTCTAGAGACAATGCCTGCTCCAGCCACATCTTCATCCTCCTCTGGCCTGCTTGGGTCCTACACAGCCACAAACAACATGGTCCACCACCTCCACATTGATGTAACATAAAAATGTCATTATACCTTCTAGGCAAAACATGCCTGCTCCAGCCAAGGAGACACAGCATTGCCTCCCCCTCCACCTCTGGCCTGTTTGGACCCTACACAGCCACAAACAGCATGGGCAACTACCTCCACAGTGATGCAACATAAAAATGCAATTTTACCTACTAAGCAAAGCATGCCTGCTCCGCCCAGCAAGACACAGCACTGCCTCCTCCTCCTTTGGCCTGCTTGAGTCCTGCATAGCCACAAACAGCATGGTCCACCACTGTTGCACTGATTCATCCAGTCTGCCCATATTTCTGAACATCTATTTGCATTGCGGACTGCGGATTATCTTCTGCTACCCCTCTTCTCCCTCTCTCTAGGGTCCCCTTGTGTTTGCTCCATGTATGTTTGAATTCCTCTACTGTTTTTGCCCTGATCACCCCTGGTGGGAGGCTGTTCCAACCATCTACCACCCTTTCCATAAAAAAGGACTATGTAAGGACTGTGCAGTTGCACAAGAAATACAACCGAGTTGAAATCAGATGTTTTAGTCATACGTTTCTTAAAGTGATGGTGTTCTGTCACTTTCTTATATAAATCTTAAATTACCCCTGTTGACTGACTGCCGAATTCATAGCTATTGAACACTTCTTTAATCAGTTAGGGTTTTGGTGTTATTGAATCTTCTGTTTGATGCCACTTATGAATCATGCCACTTAATTTTTGAGTGCAACCCTGTTAGATGAAATGTGGCTTCACTGCATTGTTTTTATGGAATCATCTGTTTCACATTTTTATTTATCTATTGAAATTGACCAGGAAAGGCACATTGAGCAACAAGCTGCTCATCTCCCGGTGTGACCTTTGGGGAGGGGGAACAGGGGATGGATAACATGGAGGTTATCAATTGCGAAACATTTAACAGTAAAATACACTTTGGTTACACTTTGTGTGAGACACAGATGAGATCACAGACAACCAAGTTACAAATAGGCACATAATACACTTAATACACATATATGAATATACTATAGTAGAGATTACATGGGTTGAACAATTGCAGATGTAGACTCACAAGAAGCAGCTAGCAATAATAATAACATTTAGAGCATAGGTTCAAAAGTGCATTAGTTGGGGGCAAATAGGCCAGCTCCACAGCATTTGCTATGTGCAGCTGGTCAATCAAGGAGCAGGAAGTGGGGCAGTCCTGACAGAGTCAGGTGCAAGAGCAGTTTACCATGAAGTAATTTGCTAGGGTGGTGGAGAGAGAGTTGGCAGAGGAGGAATAGTGAATTTGCAGAGGCAGCTCATTTCAGAGCTTAGGGAAGCGGTAAGAGAAGGCTGCTTGGCCAACAGTGGTCCTCCGCTGAGGGATTACTAGTTGGTGGGAGTCATGGGATCTAAGGGCATGTGTGGGGGTGGGGCAGATTAGAGTATGGTGGAAAGGTAAGTTGGGAGGACACCTAGCCAGAACTTAGAGACAAATTTAGCACAGTGCATAATGCATCAGTTTTCAAAGGATGGAAATGCCAGGGACCAGTAGAGGTCGCAGTGATGGGTGAGGGGAGGGGCATCAAGAGCAAAGCAGAAGAAGGCATTGAAAAGTGTATCTGGTTTCATTAAGGTGGACTTTGGAGTGGCACTGTAGATGATGTTGCAGTAGTCGAAGGAGGGAAGTATCATCTTCTGGATTAGTTCCCGGGGCATGGTTAGAGGGAGGCTACTATGGTTTCTGTACAGGGCTCCTAGCTTGGGGGGTAGTTTTTTATGATAGCATTGATGTGGTCAGCAAAAGATAGACGCTGGTCGAGCCAAACCCCTAAGTAGCGGAATGAGGTGACATCCTCAAATATATTCTCAATCACGGATCACGCCACTTAATTTTGGGTGCAACTCTGTTTAGTGAATCTTCTGTTTCACATCATTTACAATCAAGCCACTTATTTTTGGGTGCAACGTGTTTGTTGAAATGTGGCTTCACTTCATCATTTTGCAAAGATTTTTTAGTCATTTTAGTCATTTTTCTTAAAGTGATGGTGTTCTGTCACTTTTTGTTATACCTAATATTAAATTACCTCGTTGGCTGACTGCTGAATTCACAGATCTTGAACACTTCTTCTCTCACCTGGGGCGTCAGTCTTATTGAATCTTCTGTTTGATGCCACTTACGAATCATGCCACTTAATTTCTGGGTGCAACCCCATACATTTATTGAATCTTATGTTTCACATCACTTAGTCATGAATCATACCACTTAATTTTTGGGTACAACTCTGTTTGATGAAATGTGGCTTCACTGCATCATTTTTATATAATCTTCTGTGTCACGTCACTTAATCATGAATCATGCCTCTTAATTTTGGGGTGCAACCCTGTTTAGTGAATCTTCTGTTTCACATCGTTTACAATCAAGCCACTTATTTTTGGGTGCAACCTTGTTTGTTGAAATGTGGCTTCACTTCATCATTTTTCAAGGATTTTTTAGTCATTTTAGTCATTTTTCTTAAAGTGATGGTGTTCTGTCACTTTTTGTTATACCTAATATTAAATTACCCTGTTGGCTGACTGCTGAATTCACAGATTTTTAACACTTCTTCTCTCACCTGCGGTTTCAGTCTTACTGGATCTTCTATTTGATGCCACTTACGAATCATGTCACTTAATTTCTGGATGCAACCCCATATGTTTATTGAATCTTATGTTTCACATCACTTAGTCATGAATCATACCGCTTAATTTTTGGGTACAACTCTGTTTGATGAAATGTGGCTTCACTGCATCATTTTTATATAATCTTCTGTTTCAC
Organism: Neoceratodus forsteri; assembly: GCA_016271365.2. Lineage (NCBI taxonomy): Eukaryota > Metazoa > Chordata > Ceratodontiformes > Ceratodontidae > Neoceratodus > Neoceratodus forsteri. The sequence continues at coordinate 1,075,978,689 of CM028129.1, read as the reverse complement.
GTCACTTAATCATGAATCATGCCTCCTAATTTTTGGGTGCAACCCTGTTTGTTTACTGAATCTTCTGTTTCACATCACTTACTCTTGATCATGCTACTTATTTTTTTGGTGCAGTACTGCTTGCTGAAATGGGGCTTCACTTCATCATTTTGCAAATATTTTTTGTCATATTTTCCCAAAGTGATGGTGTTCTGTTACATTTTGTTATACTTAATATTAAATTACCCCTGTTGGCTGACTGCTGAATTCACAGATTTTGAACACCTCTTTTCTCAGTTGGAGTTTCAGTATTATTGAATCTTCTGTTTGAGAGTTGCAGAGGCACCAGCAGCAGCTTATTACCAGCATTACTGATTTGGGGTTTGGGAGAACAATTTTCAGAAGTGAGAAACCTATGTCATGTACTTGCCACTTGTGTGTCCTAAAGTGCTTGATAACAAGTATTGTCCAAGATGGTGAATTAAACAGCATAGTAGCACAGCCCCCAGCAGCAGTTTATTACCAGCATTACTGATTCTGGATGGGAGAACTATTTCCAGAAGTGAGAAAGTTATATTGTTCACTTGGGAACATAAGCAGGAGGCTGGTAAGGACACAGGTCTGGGGTTATATTCTGTTTTAACTGAAATATTTGAATAGTTCTGTACATGAAATTAGTTCTATGTGTTAAAAATTACTACTCTGAGTTAGAACTGTTACTTGGGCTGTGATATTGTAACTTTTGAGGCTTGGGAACACTTGTTTGGCAGTGATAATTAGAGTGAAATTTAAATGTGATGTTTGCCTGGTGTTAGGGGGAAGGGAAATTAGCAGGAATCACCTTGTCTTTCATTGTTCATTTGGGAACATAAGCAGGAGGCTGGTAAGGACACAGGTCTAGGGTTATATTCTGTTTTAACTGAAATATTTGAATAGTTTTGCACGTGAAATTAGTTCTATGTGTTAAAAATTACTACTTTGAGTTAGAACTGTTACTTGGGCTGTGATATTGTAACTTTTGAGGCTTGGGAACACTTGTTTGGCAGTGATAATTAAAGTGAAATTTAAATGTGATGTTTGCCTGGTGTTAGGGGGAAGGGAAATTAGCAGGAATCACCTTGTCTTTCATTGTTCACTTGGGAACATAAGCTGGAGGCTGGTAAGGACATGTCTGGGGTTATATTCTGTTTTAACTGAAATATTTGAATAGTTTTATATGTGAAATTAGTTCTATGTGTTAAAAATTACTACTTTGAGTTAGAACTGTTACTTGGGCTGTGATATTGTAACTTTTGAGGCTTGGGAACACTTGTTTGGCAGTGATAATTAGAGTGAAATTTAAAAGTTAAATACTGAAAAGCCACTGGGGGTTGGGATTGAAGGGCTGTGTATTTCTGTTTGGGACTGAAATTCGAAGCAACAGGAATTGGTGGGCCTGTGACATCATACGGTACCTGATGTCTGTATACACACACTGTTAGTGGGACTGGACACACACTGGACTGTATGTGTTTGTGAGACTTTGGAACTTTATTGGTGGGGTTGAAATTGGGTTTGTAAATAACTGCAGTCAGTATAGAGATAAACTGTATTCCACGGGGAAGGGACTGAGAAAAGGGGGTGTGCCATTATGAACAGAGGGGGACAAACAGGGTGACCATATTCCACCATGGCAGGCATCTTTGGAAGGGTTGTAGGCTGCACAGGCTGTGGGATGGCAATAATTCTCAACTGGGCCTGGAAAGAGGGAGGCTGCCCACTATGTAGACAGCTATCTTGTATCAGAAGTGAGGTATATTGGTTAAGGAGTAAGCTGGGGGAGCTGGGGGGGTGTCCAGGATAAGGGGTGTGGATATGGGCAGCAGAAGGGTGGGGCTGAAGGGAGGCTGTGGTAACGCTCTGAAATTGCAGGACGTTATGTTACAGCAAGCAGGAGGGGGGATATTAGGGACAGAGGACCCTTAGATAGGGATGTTGACACTAAGGGGAACGCGTACGGGGTGAACATTCCAAATACAAAGAGAGTGGAGGGAGAAGAGTCAGGAGGGGCTGTTGTGGGGAAGCCTAAATCAGCAGACTGTGGGAAGGGAGCTCCTAAGAAGAAGAGAGCAAGAGGGGAAGAAGAGGGGCAGTTTAGAGGTACAGTCAGGGGAAACTTGGGTTACTTGATGGAGGCTGACATAGACTGTCACAATAAATTTGAGCTACTAAGCAACCTAGAGAGGGAAGAAGGGGTTGGTGGAAATGAGGAAACTGATACAGAGGCCGGGGGGAGGGAGTCGGAAACCCATAGGGCATCACAGACTGGCAATGGAAAGGATAGAAATAGTCCCAGAGGGAGAAGGGGAAACATAAATGTTAAGCAGATGGGGGAGATACAATATATTGCAGACATGAGGGAAGAGAGCATGACTGGAGAGAAACTGGGAGACAAGGAGGTGGGAGAGGAGCCCCCTTTCAGCAGGGGGTTCAGTACCAAGGATGGGGCCCTAGCTAAACGGGACCCACAGAGAGCCTCTGGAGGCAGGGGTACTATTACAAGGCAGGAGGATGGTGTTGTGGGGGAAGGGGAAACCATCAGAGCCAGGATAAATGGTTTGGATAAGAGAGGGTTAAAGGGGACACCTATTCAGAGGGTGTCTGAGTTAAGTGGGCAAAGTAACGAGGGAGGCAGAAAGGGGAGGGTGGCAAGGGGGTCTCTAATAATGCAGGAAGACTCCCATGGAATTGAGATCATGAATAAAGGGGGGGATGGGGGCTGAGATGGCATAGTGGAGGTAACCATAACGATGATAGCAGTGTTAAGGTTCTGTTATTGGGAGACTCGATGATTGGGGTATCCAGTGGGAGGGACAGGGGGGTGGATGCCATAGCCAAGTGAAGGTAATGAGTATCTCTGGACTGACAGTGCACAGAGCAAAGTTCATGGTGTATGAACTGGTTAGGGATTGTGGAGAGAAACCGGATTTCCTGGTGCATTTGGGAACTGATGATCTAGAGGGAAATAGCATTTTGGAAATCCAAGCAAGGTTCCAAGAACTTGCCAGAGTCTGTCAGGATAATGGATGCAACATTTCCTTTTTGGAGATATTGCCAGTACCAAAGGCCTCAGTGGAGAAAAAATGAAGATCACAGAGGTTAATGACTGGTTCAGGAAGTGGGGTGAAGAGAGTGGGTTGGGGCTGTTAGGGAACTGGAAAGGAGTTTGGGAGGATAAGGGACTGTATGCCAAGGACAGGCTTCATCTTGCCCCATTAGGAAAGAAGTGCTTAAACAGGGGATGGCTGACTACATTCAAGAAAGGTGGGGTTTAAACTTGTGAGGGGGGAAGGGATAAGGGAAGGGCTGACCAGAAGCCCTCTCCTCCAGATAAGGGGAGTAGCCTTCAAACCCAAGGGGGAAGGGGAAACAGACTGGGGATGGAGGTTTCAGGAGGAGCAGAGGGAGGATGGAAGTATAAGGAACCTGGGTGTGGTTTGACAAAGGAGATCAGGGATAAGGGGTGGGGATTGGTGTTAGTAAATGCCAGGAGCTTGGGAAACAAGTTGCCAGAGTTCCAGGCCATGCTGTTCGAGGGGGGTGGTGGATGTGGTGGTGGTCACGGAGACGTGGGCCAATAAAAACCATGACTGGGACCTAAACGTGTGGGGGTACACTATGCTTAGGAAGGATAGAAAGGAGGGCAGAGAGGGTGGAGTGGCTATGTTCATTAGAGATGACATAGAAATTGCTAGGGTAGAAGAGGCAGAGGGAAACGTGGAGGCCTTATGGGTCACCTTACGATCCCCAGCAGGAGATAAGATCAAGCTGGGTGTAATATATAGGCCCCCTGGGATGAGTGATGTTCTAGAGGATGGTTTTCTGGACAACATCATTGCCCATTGTGGACTAAAAGGGGAAGGAGTGGTGTTGATGGGGGACCTTAATATGCCAGGTACAAACTGGGGAACCATGTCCTCTAAGGTGGCCAAGAAGCAGAGGCTGCTGGATGGCTTCCAGGATGTGTTCTTAACACAGCATGTGATGGAGCCCACAAGGGAGGGGCATGTCCTGGACATGGTTCTGGCAGATGGGATCTGGTAAGGACCTGGTTGTAGAGGACCCCTGACTGGGAGTGACCACAATACTGTCTGGTTTCAAATAAGCATGGGGAGGGAGATCTAGGACACTGGCAGTGGACTTCAGGGGCAGACTTTGTGGGCATGGGAAATATTCTCAAGGATCACTTGAAGGGGATTACATCAATGACAAGTGTGGAAAGGAGATGGGAGGTCATAAAACTGGGACTTCATGAGGCAGTCAGGATCTGCGCTAAGTTGAAACATAAGGGAGCAAGGTCACATAAACCATGCTGGTGGTCCAGTGAGGTACAGGTAGCGGTCAGAGAAAAGAAGGTGGCCTACAAAAAAGATAAAACAACAAGAGGGGATAGGGATAAGGAAATGTACCATCTTGCATCTAGAAAAGTCACCCCGATGGTGAGGGGAGCAAAGTCCAGTAAAGAGCAGTGGCTGGCACAGGGGATACATGGAGGGGAAAAGGGGTTCTTCCGGTACATTGGGGAGTGGAGAAAAACTAAGGGCCATCTCAGCAGATTGAGATCAGAAGGAGGGTGGGTGGAAGAGGCAAGGGACCAGGCTGAGGTATTTAACGAGTACTTTGCCTCCGTGTTCACTAGGGAGGGGGATGGGATATCTACAAAGCAAGGCACGATGGGGATAGAAGCAGCAGTGAGTGGGAACAGGGGAGCAACAGAAATGGAGCAAGAGGGAAGGAGAGGTACCTCAGGGCTGTCACATCTGGAAAAGGATAAAAAGGCCAGTAAGGTGGAGGGGATGGATGATGCTATCTCCACCAAAAGGGTGTGGTTAGCCCTCAAGGCCCTAAAGAAAGACAAATCTCCTGGGCTGGATGGCATTCATCTGAGAGTACTATGGGAATTGGCGGACATACTGGCTGCACCCCTGGCAGAGCTTTTCAACAGGTCACTTGAGACAGGGAAGGTACCTAGGGATTGGCGAGAGGCACATGTGGTGCCAATCCATAAAGGGGGGTCAAGGGAAGTACTAGGTAACTATAGACCCATCAGTTTGACCTCAGTGTGGGAAAATTAATGGAGAGTATACTAAAGGAATGATTGGGGGTGTACTTGGAGGAGGTGGGAGGTCTGGATAGTCAGCAACATGGGTTTGTACCAGGTCAATCATGTCAAACCAATCTTGTGGAGTTCTATGAATGGGTAACATCAGAACTGGACAGGGGAAAGCCTGTGGATGTATTATTCTTGGATTTCAGCAAGGCATTTGACTCTGTTCCCCACAATGGTCTGGTGGAGAAACTGATGGGGTTAGGAGTAGGCCCTTTGATGGTCAGATGGATTGAAAACTGGCTAGCTGGACACACCCAGAGAATAGTGGTCTGTGGGAGCTCTCAAACCCTAGAGAGGTTGGTAGTGGGGTACCGCAGGGCTTGGTCCTGGGTCCGATCCTGTTTAATGCATACATATTGGACATCAGGGAGGGTATAGGGTGTGCAACGATTCTCTTCACTGATGACTCCAAGATGGGAGCAGTAGTTGAGGGAGAAGAGGGGAGGTTGGCCCTGCAAGGGACCTGGACACCTGGAAAGCTGGGCTCACACATGGAAATTAAATTAATATCACCAAGTGCAAGGTGTTGCATCTGGGCAGGGAAACCCAAACACAGGTACACCCTGGGAGGGGAGGCGCTGGAGGCCTCAATAGGGGAAAAAGACCTAGGGGTCATGGTGGATGCATGTATGAATAACTCTGAGCAGTGCAGGAGAGTGGCTAGCAAGACAAACAGGATGTTGGGATGCATCGTAAGGGGGATCACCTCTAGGAGCAAGGAAGTGATTCTGCCGCTGTACAATGGACTGGTTAGACCACACCTTGAGTACTGTGTACAGTACTGGAGACCACACTTGAAGAGGGACATACAGCTCCTGGAGAGGGTACAGAGGAGGGCAACTAAGATGATCACGAGGGCTAGGATTTGACGTGATGAGGACAGACTTGAGGAGCTCTGCCTGTTTTCATTGAAGGAGAGGAGAGATGGGGACATGATTGAGGTCTTCAGCACCTCAAGAGAATAAGTAGGGTAAACATGGAGGGATTCTTAGACTAAAGCAGGGAGGTATCACCAGAGGGCATGGTTTGAAGTTGGAAGGTGGAAGGGTGAGGGGAAAAGAGGAGGAGGTTTTTCACTGAGAGGGTGGTGGACCCTTGGAATGCACTGCCTGGTGAGCTGGTTCAGAGATCCACAGTGGAGGGCTTCAAGAGAGGGTGGGACAGACACAGAAAGTGGATGTATCAGATGATGGTCTGTCCCAGGGGGGTGGGCATGGATGATAGGGGTTTCTGGAACACAAGGGAGGGGAGGGCCTTGGCACCCAACTATGGATCTGAGGTTCGAGCAGACTCGATAGACCGTAAGGCCTAATCTGCTGGCAAATAGTATGTTAGTATATTGTGTGCTTTGCAGTTCTGTGTACTAAAGTGCTGGACAACACAGACTGTCCGAGAAGGTGAATTAAACAGCATATTAGCACAGGCACTAACAGCAGTCTATTAGCAGCATTACTGATTGCAGGTTTTGGAGAACTATCCAGAAATGAGAACTTATATCTTGTGCATGGTAGTTCTGTGTACTGAAGTGCTTGACAACACAGACTGATTACAAGGGCAAATTAATCAACATAGTAGTACAGGCATCAGCAGTAGTTTATTACCAGCATTACTGATTTTGGCTTTGGGAGAATTATTTCCAGAGGTGAAAAACTTACATCTTGTGCTTGACAAATGTGTGTACTAAAATCTCCTACTCTACTAAATATCTTCTAATCAAGCATGTGTGATACTGCAAAGAAAAATTCGGGATAATTTGCTCTTGTTAAGGCAACTCTTTGAATGTTCTACATTAAGTGGTTTTGCCCTGAGTTTATACCAGGCAAAAGCATTTGATTCAGTTTCTCACCATTTTTTATTTGTAGTATTAAAGAAGCATGGGATTCCTCCTGTTTTTATTAATTGGCTGGAAACAGTAATATAAGTCAGCTTCATTGAGACCCAGGGCTCCCATACAGATTTTCAGGGGTGTGCATCAAGGATGTCCACTCAGCCCTATTTTATATGTCTTTATATGGACCCCCTACTGTGAAAATTGGAACATGGCACTCACATTGTACATGTTACAGGCCCAGGAGACCTAGTGTCTCCTTGCATCTTAGCCTATGCAGATGATGTCTATATGATGATAGCTGATTTACCATCCAGAAAAAAGAGCTCTCTCTGTGTTTTAGACTTTCTCTTCTATATCAGGTTCAGCTTTGAATATTCATAAAAGCATGGGCAAGGCCTTGAAAGGGAATATTAGCATGCAGACCACCTCTATTGCAAGGATACATGTTCGGACAGATCCTATAAATATACTGGGAATTAAATTTGTGGAACAGGATCCTGCTTCTCAAAATTGATTGGATAAACTTTCCACAGGTGACAATAAAATTGATAAATGGAAAACTTGGCCTATGGTTAAAAAGGAGTTTATTTGTTAAAACCTTTTTCATTCCCATCTTTTTTTTATTTCATAACTCAGATGCACACCTTAGAGCAGAATGTTCATTTGTAAAGATTCCTCATCAAATCAACAGTACCGTTTACGACATTAAAAACACTTAAGTAACAGGTTAGCAAAGGCATTGACAGAGATTTCATAACATAATATCAAGGTATGCAGTTCAAAGTTACCTTTCAATAGGTCTGGTAATTCACAGAGTAAAAGTGCTGAAACAATGGTAACAGCCCTGAGGGTCATTGTCTGCAGATAGAACTGTGCACTTTTATGGCACAGGGAATCAGGATAATAGCACATACAAGAGAATTCAGAGGTGGGCATTGATAGTGGTGGGTTATGGTGTTGGCATCTTGTACCAGTGTGTGGAGGGGTCTAATTAGTGGGCACCACAAGCAGCTGGTGCAAAGGTAGGGATAGGCCCTGTGAAGCAGCAGGTTTCAGACTCTGAAGGGTTCTTATTGGGAGATGCAGACACAGTTTGTGCCAGGTTGCAGCACTTTTAGTAGCTCCTGTTTGAAATGGCCCAGCTTAACTCATTCACTCCGCAGCAGCTCTTTGAGAGTTCCACAACTTGTGTCCTGTATACTCTTAACACTGCATTCTGGGCCTTTCTAAGCAAATCAAGCCATAATCAACATGCCACAAACAAATGTGAATACTTCATGAGCCGTAAGTGCCACACACAAAGTACAAGTGGCAAAGTTGTTCATCAAAAATTATCTTTCCAATTGTGCTATGCAATTAGTTATAAGCAATTTAATTTTTTTCTATACTAGTCAAAATAGCAAAAAAAAGTGGTTTTTTTGCAATAAAAAAGGAAATGTAAACCATTTTTGGTAAGAAAATATGCAACATATCAACACCAAATTAAGCATCCATACATTAGATGTAGGTACTAAAGTAAATTTGTGCTAAAAGCAATTTTTCTAATATAAAATGTATTTTTTGTCCCATTTTATTCAAGGTGCTTTGGTGAGGCTTAAGGGACAAATGTCAGCCATACATACTATACCATACACGGATGCAAACAACTCCTAAAGTATACATGATACACACAAAGTATTAGCAGCAAAGTTGTTCAGCACAAAATTACCTAACAGTGCTATGCAGTCAATTCTAATCAATTCTGTTCACAAGTAATAGACAGAAATAGTGCTGATGACTTGAGAAGTGTCCATGGCAAATGGGAAGTCTTTGGCTGCTGACTGAAGTCGTGGGAGACAAAGTGGATGATTTGGCTGCTACCTACAGGTGCTTCCCTGAGGTAATGAGCCAGTGTCTTTTGGGATGCCAGAAGTTTTTTGAGCCAGTTTGGGGCTCTGGTTGCAAAGGAGCATTTGGCTAGAGTAGTTCTATTGAAAGGCATGGCCAGGGTAACATTCACCATGCCTCTGGTAGGGTAAGGATTCTGGGCATGACTTAGGAAAGCTTGCATCCCTAGGGGGGCACCAGACCCATGAGAGCTCTCTTACCTAGCAGACAGGTCTGGTACTTAATTCTGTTGTGCAGGAGGAGCCATTTTGTGAAAGACTAAAGTGTGCATGTGTGCGTGTGTTTGTCAATCCTAGTTACAAAATAGCAAGCTTTGTTCAGGATGAGCTGAACCCTGTTTAACACAGTGTCCAAGGCATTCCCATAAATTGTTAAGCCGTAGTCAATTATGGGGAGGATGGAACTTGGGATGCCACTCTTTTGGCTTCTGGGGTGAGGTTGTGCCTCTGTTTTTAAAGTGCTCCCAGTCTCCTGTTTATACTGCATATGATTTGGTCCATGTATGGTGAAATGTTAGTGTCTGGTCAATGATAACTCCAAGGTATTTGAAAGATTCAACCTGTTCTAGATATTCTACCATTTTGTTGTGGATGTTGAGTGGATGTACCTTGACCTTCTTCTGTGCACTAGAGAAGAGCATTGTTTTGGTTTTCTTATAATTGAGTACAAGCTTATTCTGCTGGAACTATTTCTTGAAGGATGCAAAGTTGTGCTGAAGGCCACAGGTGAGTGTATCCTGGCAGGGGTTACTTGTGCAGATGACTTCATTGTCTACATAAAGTATAACTGTGGAGCTAGGGCAGGTTTTGGGAAGGTTTTTGATGATCTTCCATTATGTTAGTTTCATTTTTCACTTACCCCAAAAGCTGGAAACCACACTATTTTATATATTTTTAAGACTGATTTTTGGGTAGTAGACAATCCAGTCAAATGTTCAATTACCTACAGGACTCTTTGAGAATGGTTCTTTATATGATTAATCCAGTGATTTTTTTTTTCTTTACCAGATTCTCATATACAAATATTCTACCCATCCTGTTAGGTTATGAACGACCTTGGGTCCCATTCATTCAAAGAAGAGGGGAATATTTCTTTCTGAAATAGAACACTGGGATTCTAAGGGTTTTTTGAAACATACTTGAGAATGTTGCTGTACATATTAGCTCATTTTAAAAAACTGAAACAGTGGAAAATTCATTCTCAGGAGGTACTGCATAAAACTAGAAAGGAAATGCACCAGTTTATATTGCACACCCAATGTTTCACCACTGCATGTTTTGTTTGTCCTCCAGAAATACAGGTACAAGGGCTTTTTGATCAACTCAAGGAACCTAGAATACCATGGGAGATGTGGGGCACACTGTGGTTGTCCTGCCACAACATATTGAATGTTCATAATAACCACCACCATATAGCCACACAGGAGCAGTATTGTGTAGTAGAGCTCTGTGTCCTGCAATTTGAATCCATGGAACATTTATGTTTTGACTGTCCTTATATTGCGGATTTCTGGCAAACACTTGTTAGGCAATGGGCAATCCCACAGTTTTGGGGATGACTTATGATGTGTTAATATGTTGCCATTTTACAGGAGCCTGGCAAGGACTGCATTTAGGAACATTACGGCTTCTATTAGCTGTTCTGAAATGGGTGATATGGCAGGTTAGACAACAGTTTATTTTACAGCAGAAGTATGTTCCCACAATAGGTCTTATAGAATAAGTGAATAAAGAACTGCTCCTGGTATATAACAAAGAGAAACGGGGTGTCTTTGCTCCTGTTCTCAAGGACTGGTGGAGAAATATACCCTGGCATTTCACTTGAAGTACCTCCTTATGTTTTCCACCATTCTTCTCCTTCTCCTTCTCTCTTTTGTTAAGTCAGTGGTTTCTATTTATAGTCTTTGATATAATGTTTCTTCTTTTTAATTTGAGCATGTCTTTATGAACATTGTCTGTTGAATATTGTTTTCTCAATAAAATTCCCCTACTCTTGCCAGTAGGGGGGAGATGCTGGTCATTGGGTTGGCAAGATGGCTGACCTAGGAGGAGGTGAAGGAGGTAGCTCTCACATCCCGGAGGAGACTGAGAGTGCTGTAGTTTTTGAATGCTCTATGGAGATCCCAGATAGTTTGGAATTATCTCCTACAATGAATACAAGCAGAGTCCCAACTGATATAGCTGTGTCAGCACCAGACCTCCCTCAGTAACAAGCCACTGCAGTCTAGTCTCAGGTAATGGACACATGGGAGTGTGTGGTGAATACTATGCCTAGCAGTTCATCACATCTGGATGAAGAAGCTCTTCTGGCAGGAATACAAGAACGATGCCTGAAACTAATGTAATTATTGGCTGATGAAGACACCGCTTTACAGGCTTTCACTGGAGTGCAACAAACTGACTTGCAATATTCTGCCATGGAACACTGTAATATTCCCTTGCCTATAATCCCTACCTCAGCATCAGCCATGATACCAGAAGCTGCAGTCTCTTATTCCAAAGTTTCCTGCTCTACGGTGGGAGCCCCTGATCACCAGGAAAAAGCCCTGTTAGAAGCAGGCTGGACTTGATCAATAGATGAAGCAAACTGTGTAGCTGGTGCAGCTCCTATGGCTCAAGACATCCTGCAAATGGCACAAGGTACAGCTATTCCAAGTCAGCATCCCAATTCTGAGTGTCCTGTACCTGCAAGTATTATGGACTTAAATGATGCTGGCAAGCTGGCTCTGCAAGTCACATTGGTTGCTATGGCAATGTCACTGGCCAGCTGGAAATCTGCTGGTAAAAGAATAACTCTTCAAAGTCAGCTGCTACTGTACTTTTCAATACTTCTTAAGAGGTGGCTCTTTCAAATACATCCCCAAATAGCTCTGCAGTTTTCAGATGAGATACAGAGCGGGGGTAGCAAGAAACTTACACTGCAGACTATCAGAATAATATGGACGGATCTAGTGCCATCTCTAGCTCTTGCAGTGCTCTTCAGCAGATCATTTCCAATACATCTGTTGCTTACTCCAGCAAAACAAATAGTTCTTCAAATAATGTACAACAATCCACCTTGTGGGCTGATTTCGTAGAGGTGGTGGATGGACAGTCTACTGTGTTACCTGTTAATAATACTGCCATAAACACTTGTTCAGCCACAGTCCCCCCCCCCCCAAGCTGAGCCATCACACACAAGGGCATCATCAGCTTCCACACACTCAGACACTATTCCTGCATGACAACCACAGAAGGACAATAATAAAGGTCCTTTTAAAATGTCTGATTTGTTTTCCAATTTAGGTGAACCAGAAAGTGCCACAGTGCTCTCCATTAAAAATACAAAGATGGTTTAGATGACCCTCCAAATCAGGTGTACGTGACTCACAGGTTGTTAAAGGAGTCCTTACAATTTTTGAAAATGGAAATTTCCACACTCATACATACATCTGGGGATTCACAGTTTGACATCAGTTTTAAAATGTGTCAGCTGTTAGAAAGGTTTTGTTAAAGTACACCAACCTCAAAACATCTCCAGTATGGTCCCCCTTCATCGTTATCCCCTTGACCAAGCTTATGGTTAAAACCATCACCACTGTATTTAAAAATGAAGGTGTTCACATCTCAGACATCCTGTACTGAGTAAAACAATGTGCTGATGTGACACATTGTCCCATACTGATTTTGGACTTAGAAAACATCTGGACTGAGGAATGGAAGATAAAAATAAGACTATGAAGTACTGATCATGGCCCAGAACACCTACCCAGTAGTTTCTACATAGATCGTGATAGGATTTCTGCTTCTATGCGGACCCGCCAAAATCTTGCCATAGATGTTTATCCCTTTCCCACCTCAGCAATGCCTGTGATAACATAGTTTATAAACTGTGTTTGGGAATAAGTCACTCCAGCCATTTTTGCCCCAATCTTGTGTGGTATAACCTCTGTGAAGAATTGGGGCATTCATATGGAAAATGTCCCTGGGCAGTTCATAAAAAAGTGCTCATGCTATGATCAAGACTACATGGTATAAGAAGCACAACAACAAAGATCACAGGAGGAACAGTCTCAAACCAACAAGACAGCACCTTCACATGTACTTGATGCAGATTCTATGGACACTGACTTGCCTGTTGAACCATTGCCTGCTACACTTGAAGGGGTAGCCTGAGACTAGAACTCTTTGGAATACAGTCTCTCACATGGACATTACAGTCCCCCAGAATGATGTTCTACAATCTGCTGCTCAAGGCTCTTTGCCCCTTGTCCAACAGGAACATGCAGATACACAGCAACAATCTGACATTCCCCCTCCTGCTCTTCCTCATGATGATTTTAAACTGGTTGGAGAAAAAAGATGGAGTAAGCGCATTCAGACTAAACCTAAGATTTTATGGAAGGACACTATCATAACATGCAATAGCTTTTCTGTCCTGCAAGGAGATACGGAGGAGGAAGATGGTAACTGCAGCATCCTCAGTCCTCTCCTCACAAAAAGACTTATCTGACACTGATGGAGACACTGCTGACATCAAGATGGCTCATAAAAGAATTAAAAAGACATGGACTTGATAAAATATGTCTTTCCTGAGAAATGTTCTTCTCTTTCTCTTTCTCTTTCTCTTTCTCTTTTCTTAATTTAAATGACACAAGGGTCATTACCTCCTTTGAAAATATTTACACTGAATGTGAACAGCATTAAGAATTAAGAAAGGAAGCTCACTACTTTTTCTTCCCTAAGCCCTTCAGGAGCTCAGGTTATTTTTTTTTTGCAGGGCACTAGACTGAACACTAACAATGACATCTATAAAGCCCAGAAAGCCATGCCCTGGTGGCCGTCAGTATAGTCTATGGTGGAGGACCCTTGTTCAGCAGTAGGTGTTTGGTTTCACTCCATCAATACAAAAATTTTGAAACTTATGGATATAGAACCAGGTAGATTATTGTTATTAGATTTCCTCATCTGAGAAAGGCCCATGCGGTTTGGGGTCATAAATGCACCCCCAATGAAAGTGGCACGGGTGGCATTATTTAAGTTACTAAATCTATATTTACACACAGCAAACTTTCTCATTATAGAGGGAGATTGTATCTGCCCTTGGGATGTTGAAGATAAAACTGGAAAAACTCATAAATTATATTGTGACATCAACTATCTACAGCACATAATTTAAATAGCTGCTGTAAGGGATGCTTGTAGGTACTTATAGATAAAAGGGGGTCTTACTTATTTTAGTGGCATATTATCATCTCATACCGATTATATCTTTGTTTCTCCAAGATGTACAGTGCTTGAGGCAGCCACTGTTGCTTCAGCCCTCTCAGACCATTTTGAATTTCATGTGAATTTAGGGCTTGGACTTAACCAACTGACTGGGAAAGGTTATTGGAAGCTAAATATTTCCCTTTTAGAAGATCCTAAGATTCAAAGAAACTGCAAAGAACTTATTTAAGCAAGGTGAACAGTGGCTTATTGTTTTGATACCTTAGTGGATTGGTGGGTAGATATAAAAACTGAATTAAAACAACTGGGAAAACAAAAGGGTAAATCTGATTATTTCAAATACAGTTATGGGCACAACTATTTAGGGTTGTTACCCTTCAAACTATTGAAAAACAATCTTTATAAGGAACTAATAGACTGAGCACAGAAATGAAACTTAATATGACAGGGTAAGATCACTACCGGTGGAACAGCATATTGGTATAAATAAATCTACATCTTCTCTGGATATGTTTAAAACAAGCCAGGAGGGAACTAAATCTGAAGTTATCACCTTCATAAGGGACACTAATGGCTTGATTCATTCTGATACTAGCCACATTATATCTACCATGGATTCCAATTTCAATCCTTCTTTGGTATTTGAGTACACACTACTGGTAGTTAAAATGATTTTCTATGGTATGCTGACTGAAAGTCGAAATCCCTATTGCAAAACCCCCCACAGTGACAATTTCAACAAGTTTCAAAACTGTCGCTGTGGGGGACCCACGGGTGAAATTTCACCCTTTCACTGACTTTCACCCCCCCTTTGCATTAACTCCAACTCAGAGTTAACAATCCTAAAGAAGGGGTCACAGGTGGCACAGCCCCCTGCATGGGGGGTTCAGGTGCACAGCATCCCCACTAGAAAACAATCTGATGTCTCACAGGTGAAATTTTGCCTGTTGACACTGGAGATATTGCTATGCTGAACCTTGATAACAGTGTTGTTGAGTCGGCATAGGTAAAGCATTTTCTACAACACCCCATGCATATCCTATTGGCTGCAGATAAGCGTCAGGTCCTTGTTAAACCTATAAGCTTAGAAGAAGATGCAGCAATAAAATATTTAAGACAAAAAAATGGTTCCTGGTCCAGATGGCTTAGCACAGAATTTTATAAACAAATTTTGGCCATATTACGGGTGATGCTTATGGAAGTTTTTAATAAAATGTTGACCTCCTTATTTCATTTCATTTTTATTTGTTAACCAGATTAGAGCAACTGGGCTGAAGCTCTTTTCAGGTCTGACCCAGACAAGAAACAAGAACAACAAAATAACAAAAACATACAAACACACAGATTAAATAACATTACAACTCTGGACAATATACATAACAAATAGCAAAAGCAAGAACAATTTATCAGGGTCATCAAATACTTTTTAAATCTATACTTCAAAGTGGGGTATGATTTAACACTTCTCAAAGAAGGAGGTAACACATTCCAGATACAAGGTGGTTGACAACTAAAGGAGCGATGACCATAATTATTTTTTACTGAAAACCCCTCCAGCACAATGCCCTCAACAGATCTTAAGGAGGCTCTCATATCACGAATCCTTACCAGATCAAAAAAAGGGGAAACACCTTCAGAATAAATTGCCTGGTGTACCAAGTTACCTAAAGCATACACATATCTATACTGAGGAGAGAGCCAACCCAAAGAGGAATACAATAAACAATGATGAGTAAAAACAGGGACTTCAAGCACAAACTGACAGATGCTGTTGTAAACCACACTTAGAGTCTGCCTTTCCCTAGCACCCAAAGTCACATATAAGGGAGAGATGTAGTCCAAATGGGACACAAGAACACCAATTGCCAGTTTCCTACAAATATGTAACTTGGTAATAGGTTTCAAGCCATTCTGATTTTACTATACAAAAAAGGGGACTGGGCAGATTTGAGAAACTAGAGACCCATTTCTCTCATGAATATTGATTTGAACATTTTTCAAAAATCTTAGATTAGAAGTTGAGTTCTTTAGAGCACAAGGTTATATCACCTCAATAAATCTGTTCCATTCCTGGCAGATCAAGCAGCGAAAACCTGATTCAGCTTAGGGAAGTCATCACTAGAGGTCAAATGAATAATTTGCATGGATTCCTTATTTCCTTGGACCAGTAGAAAGCCTTCAATCAAATTTTGCATGAATTACTTTTTCAGTCGTTGACTTTTCATAGAGTTCCACAATGGTCTATACTTTGGATACAGCTCCTGTATCAAAACGCATATCTAACTCCATTAGTAAATGATTTTCTTGAGAAACACATTCAGATTGATAAGGGAGTACAGCAAGGGTGCCCTTTCAGACCCCTTTTGTACTGTATGTCTTCTCTACAGACTTTTTTAACGATGGATTAGTACAGCACAGGGTATCACAGTTGATGTGACTACTGCACCAATAAAAGTCAATGCTTATGTGGATGATATGTGTCTGTCATTTGCTGACAGTAGTTTGTGTCAGAATGTACAGTATCTTTTAGACAAATCTGCTCTTATTTCTGGTGCTAGGCTAAACCCAAACTCACAATCCCAGCTCTAACTGCCAAATGTGCATGGTTGAACAACACCAAGAGAAATCTCAAACACCGGCAATATTTGACTGCATGAAAATAGGTTTTATTGGTGCAAAATAACAAATCATCTGCAGCTCAGGGAACAGCCTTGACCAGTTTTGCAGTATCACTGTGTCATCAGGAGGATGTCACATATCAGTTAAAGGATCATTAAAAGAGCTGCAGTTAAAGTGACTGTGCATTTAAAATACAAAGTGTATGGGGACTAAAAAGTGCAAGAAAACTATGTAACAATAAACAACTCACAATTAAACAGCTCTACTCAATAATCCAAGTACAAAATAATACAAAAAATATATATACAAATAGCCTTTCGGCAGCACAAAATAATTTAACCAGGTTGAAAATAGTTAAATAACTGCAGGAACAAAATTTCTCCAATCATGAGAGATGAAATCCAAGGATCCTCCACGACATATGGAGAGAATACAAAATAGTTAAAAAAAATTACAATTTCATAGTTTCAAATTGTATAATAACTGTGCCTGGTAAAGTATCATTTTTTCCTAATGAGAGGCAGAACATCTATCCTGTCATTACGTCCTGGTTTTTTAGGGCCCCAAAGAGAAAATCCAAAAGGCTTACTTGCTTAGTTCTGCATCAATTTTTCATTCAGGGCACCACCCCCCCCCCAGTCCTAACTGAACATGTTTAATCCAACAAAATTTAAAGTTATGACTAGTCCCCCTTCCCCTATTTATTAAACAGTGCATAGCTAACGCATTTGTGGTGCCCCACCCCCACTATACTTCTTAGGTGTTCACCAATTCATAATTTAAAAAGTATAGTAGTTTTTCCATTGTAAAAAGACCCACACTCACATGTAGCAAGGTAAACCAGATTGTCAGTATCACAACTGAAGAAAGCCTCAGCCTTTTATGTCTTGCTAGCATACACTGATGTAAAGGTGTTACTCTTCATGATGAAACTGCAAAATTTGCAATTGCCACTGGCATAAGTTCCCTGAGGTCTAGAAGGTAATAAACCTTCCTTCAAAAGTGTGGACTAGAGTCTCTCTGTAGACTATGCACAAGTCTGTCCTTCAAATTGGTGCCCCTCTTATATACCATTCGAGGGGTAATGCAGTAGCCTTTTTCAACAGGGGGTCAGATCTCAAAATGTTCCAATTTCTTTACAAACTCCTTCAAGCTTCCTTGATTCTTCACTATACATACTCACAAAATTTAATCTCCTTGGCCCCTCATCCCTATGCTGTGTCACCAAAAGGTCCTCTCTTAGTTACAAGCACCTGTTCAAAGGCCTAGCCAGCCATATTTTTATGATATCATCATTATAGTTCCTACAGATCACTCTATTTTGCAAAAATCCAGCTCTTAGCTCTCCATTATTTTCCTTGAGTTGCCACCTTTATCACATGGTGGACAACATTCCCAAGGTTTAATTAAGAGTAAGGAGAAACTGTAATGATGATGCAGACTTACTCCCCCATGATTTTGATATGTGTGATAGGTTTCTAGAAAGGGGTTATTGGAAAAATGTGGTTGATAAGGCCTTTGAACAGCTGATTGTAACTAAGAGGGAGGACATTTTGGTGACACTGCACAGGGATGGGGGTCCAAGGAGATTCAATTTTGTTGCTGGCACTCTGGTTTCCCTTGCTACCTGTGAGTATGGGTCTTTTTACATTGGTAAAACTACTAGACTTTTTAAATTATGAATTGTTGAACACTTAAGAAGTCTAGCAGGGTGGGGGGACGCCACAAATGCATTAGCTATGCATTGTTTAAGAAACAGGGGAATGGGTCAAGTCATAATTTTAAATTTTCTGGGATCAAGCATGTTCAATTAAGATTGGGGGGAGGGGTGACCTGAATGAAAAATGGATGCAGAGGGAAGTCTTTTTGATTTTCAACTTGGGGACCCTAAAAACACCAGAACTTAACAACAGGATAGATGTTTTGCCTTTTATTAGGAAAAAATTATACATGACCAGGCATGGTTACTATACAATTTGAAAACTACTGAAATTATGAAGTTTTTTTAACTATTTTGTATTTTCTCCATAGGATATGGAGGATCCTTAGAATTTCATTCCTCATGCATTGGATAAATCTAGTTTCTGCAATTATTTAACTATTTTCAGCCTGGTTAAATGATTAATTTGTGCTACAAGTAAGCATTATGCCCAATGAAGGAGGCTTCTACTGGGGAATTAATGCATGGCTGGGGGGGGTTATGGCATGAGGCCAAAGGCCAATTGCCTACAACCACCCAACCATGCATTAATTCCCCGGTAGAAGCCAACTTCAGAGGGCATTAATGTGCTTGTAATATGACAATAACTATGTTTCTTAATGTGTGCTACTATTAAGTATATTGATGATGAAGACAATGTCTATGGTTCCACAAAGCTTTTTATTTTCTCTGAAACTTTTCTTTTTCACATACAGCGGGCACCACTGTGACACACACAACACATCTACTTACATAGTCGTGTGTATGCAGACTGTTAAACTGTCAGAGGTACATTTCACACAGTAACTTGTGTTATTGTTGTTTCTGTTCCATTTTTTAACTTCTGTTCGCTGGAACTGTTCGGTTTTGTATCGGCACGGTCAGATCCTACGTCTTAGCCACGATGTGTTTTCTGTGGTCTGCTGCATTGTGGGACATACAGTGTTTTCTGCTGTGATAGCTACTGGTGCTACACCTTGACCCAGTGACCCCATGATTAATAATTGGAGCGGGCATTACCAGTGATTAATCCCTGCTCCAACTTTAGTCACCTGCTGCATTTCCAACAGGTTTGCGTTGTTGTCACTTTCTCATTTCTGCCATGTTACAAGTCTATTTGTATACATATTTTTTGTATTATTTTGTACTTCAATAATTAAATAGAGCTGTTTACTGTGAGTTGTTTATTGTTATGTAGTTTTCTTGCACTTTCTATTCACCATGCACTTTGTATTTTAAATGCACGATCACTTTAACTGCAGCTATTTTAATGATCCTTTTACTGGCATGTGACATCCTCCTGATGACACAGTGATACTTGTGAAACCAGTTGAGGTTGTTCTCCAAGCTGCAGGCTGTTTGTTATTTTGTATCAATAAAACCTATTTTGCACACAATTGAATAGTGCTGGTGGTTGTTGTTTCTCCTGCTAGAGTAAATGCCCATAAAGTTAAAGCATTATGTTTAGGTTGTATGTCAGAATTAAGTCTCACACATCTTGGTTATGTCCAAGTAGTTCAATCAGACCTGAAAATCCTGGGTGTTAAATTTGGTGGCCAAATATGGGAACATTTAATTGTGGGGACAAGATTCAAGAAGGAGAAAGGGTAGTTACTAGATGGAAGAGTATGCAAATAGATAAAAAGAAAAGAATATACCTTACCAAAACTTTGCAGTTACCTCTCTTCCTTTATTTAAGTACTGTTTTCCCCCTCTCTAAGAGTTGAAAACCCATATTTATAGTTTATTTTTCCGGGCCCTATGGGGCAGCAGACTAAATCCAGTTAAGCATAATTTTACGTACCTTACAATTAAAAAAGAGATTAGATATGATAAACCTGGTTGCTTTTTTTATTCTACTTTTTTCAGTTACTTTTATACATTCTTTTTCAGACAAAGTGACTGACTGGATCTTATGGATACAGGCTTGGTTACAACCTATCTTACCATTATGGGAACAAGGGAAATAGAATTTTCACACAATATGGAACATAGATCTTAGACCTCAGCACATGATGCTAGTGTTAAGAAAGATAAAACAATAACTGCACCCAGACATTTTCAAAACTCTTTCAAGGAAGGGCTTGTATACACATATAATGGATAACTCTTCTCAGAGACCCTAAATTTTCCTCAAGGCACACCACATACAACCAAATTTAGTTTATAACAATTAGTAGGACCAAGGATACCAGAACATATTTGGAAAATATTATGGCTCACATGTCATGGCAGTCTAGGAGTAAGAGATACTCATAAGTATAAGATTACATGAACAGTACTGTCCTAGAGAAACCTGGAATGCTTTTTTTAGAAACCAAACCTCATCTGTATTTGGAATGTACTTACAGTATGCACAACATTTCTGGGATCTGATGGCATAGGTTTTAAACTGCCCTGAATATAAACTGATTACATGAGAGACTTTGGTACTAGGGGTTTATATAGGGATTTGGAAGAAATACCACCCAAGCACTGTGAGAGTTATTTGTGGTTTTATAAAGTGCACCTGGCAAGCACATTGCAGATGGCTGATACAACAACAATTTCAGTCTCAGTATGATTAATTTCAGAGTATTAAACAACAAATAATGCATTTATATGATCAAGAAGAGAAAAGAATGTCTCAATCACAACTTTTCTCTCACTTTAAACACTGTAAGGGATGCTTTAACATGGTTTAACTTGTTTTTCACAGACAAAGTATACTGGGAGCCCACTGAATTGTCTCCCACTCCTAGTGGGTTTATTCCCTATTATTATTCTGTATCAGAAATTCATCTAGATATTTTTTGAAGGTCTCAAAGGTAAGGGCACATACGATATAGTTAGGTAAAGAGTTCCAAGTCTAGCAGTTTGTATACTGTAGAAATTCTGGCGTTTGACTGAGTTAACCCTAGAAATAATAATTTGTTTGCAATACGATCTTAAGTTGTTACTCCTTGAAAGAAATGTGATTCCCCACTGGTCCATTAGGGATTGATTTTGTAGAATTTTATTCAGGAGAAGTATATTTCCTCTTTTTCTTCTAGTCTCCAGGGTGAAGAGTCTTAAAGTTCTTACTCTGTCTTTGTATTCCACTGTCTTTAGACCCTTAATTTTCTTTGATTTTCCAAATGAGTTTAATGTCTTGTTTTAAGTAAGGGTTCCAGAATGGTGACCCATAATCAAGGTGAGGTATTATGTAAGTTCTGTATAGTTTTAATATACTTTCCCTATCACTTGTTAGAAAGTTTTTTTTTTATTTATTGAACAAATTAATCTATTAGTAATCTGAGTTATATTGCGACAGTGTGCTGTGGATGATAGGTATGAATTCATCCAGATCCCTAGATCCTTTTCACTCTTAGTTGATTTTAAGATTTTACCATTAAGTTTATATTTATATCTAGGGTTTTCATGACCGAAGTGCAAGACAGTACATTTTAATTCATTGAATTTCATTTAATTTATCAAACCCCAGTGTTCTATTTTTTCAAGGTCTTGACATTGGGTAAGATATCTGTCTTGTGAAATTCTCTTCCCCTCCAATTTTAGTGTCATCAGCAAATTTAGATACAAAACTACTTAGACCATCCCCCATATCACTAATTTAGAGGTCAAACAATATAGGTCCAAGTATCGATCCCTGCGGTACACCACTGGTAACAAGCCCTTCCTCTGAATACGATCCATTAATCCTCACAGTCTGCTTTCTATTCACTAACCAGTTGTTAATCCACCTAACAGTGACAGTAGTACTACCATAACTCTATTTGCTTTTGTCTGTTTTATGTGAATATTTCTTTTGTATGAGTATTTCCTTTGTCCTGCCAGTTATGCAGTTTTCTTATTTCTTTAATTTGTCCCTTTGTGTTTTCTGTATGAGAAATTATAGCCTCAATAAAAATTCCCCTATTCTTTGATTATGTTATATATGCTTATCTATTCAGGGTTCTACAACAATATGGTATTCTGGAAAAATATGTGTTATAAATACAGCTTCTATATTCTATGGCATGTGTGGTCCCAACATTGAATGGATGGTTGGGAGCCCCAGTAGACATCACCAGAGGGGTATAATAAGGGTGTCCCCTCAGTCCCATTTTGTATGTATTTTGACAGATTCTCTGATTAGAAAAATTAACAACTGCAGGATATGACTGTGGAAAACCTGATTTCCCCTCTGTTCTTAGCCCATGCAGATTATGTCTGCTTATTAATTCAGAATTTGGAATCCATGGGGATAATTTCTGGTATTTTAGAATCATATTCCAATATAGCAGGGGCATGGGTTAACCTGCAAAAGAGTAAAGGTATGGATTTGGGTTCCTTCAAGGATGCAAGCCACATGTCAGGCACACCAATTAAAGATGGCTTCCTTACCATTCTTGGCATAATATTTGAGCTGGGGAGTATGGAAAAACTAAACTGCCAATTGCAGAACACCAAGTGAATACATGGAACAAATGGCCCATTAACTAAAGTGAAGAAATCTACATGTTTAAGAAGTTTTTGGTCCCTGTTTTTTGTCAGTTTTTCCTTTCCTTCCCCTAAGGAACTAGAGTCAGAAATGTGTTTTCTTCAGACTCGTATAGGGGAGCCGTCTCAACCCAGTCAAACAGGTGCACACATACAGAGTGTTAAAAGAGGGTGGGGTTCAGGATGATACCATCTGAGGTTTTCTTTTACCATATTTTCTTGGTATATTTTGTGAAAATAGTTTTATTGCAATACACTAAGGTTTGCGTACTCTTTGGGTAGACTTGGTGCTCTGCCCTATTGACCACAGGGAAGAACGGAGGGAGTAGAACTATTAGTCAGTCTTTTAGTCATCTCCTGTTTTTTTGTTTTGTTTGACTTTTCAGTTCCTGTCTGCCAAAGAGCAAGCTGTTGAACTTTTCTTTTTTGCAGGTTACTGTGTTGTCCCAGATCAAAACGTATGGGCATATTGTTTTGGAGGTATTTCTGAACCACTTTTTGTTACAGCTGGTGATATTATACCATCACTAATTATCAGAAAGCTTGTTGATATTAGGATCCTAAATAAAATGAATGACCTGATCTGGATTTGTAGTCATGGCAACCTACAAGTCAGAAGGAATCATGTGCATAAAAGTGCTGCATAACATTTTTGCCCTTAGGATTCTTTTGACCAGGACATAGAAACTATGGACCATTTATTGTTTACATGTCCCTATATTATGGATTTTTGATCACACCTGGGGGCTCAGTGGAAAGCCATGAATTCTGCTACAACAACCTATGATAATCTAATTTACTGCTCACTTTCAGATGTTGGGATGACTGTAACCTATGTATTGTTATGAGATGGGGTTGTATTAAATGGTGTTTATGACAGTTGAGATGCTTTTTTATATTCCAGTAGAATTCAGTCTACTGCAGATACTTAAAAAGTATTGTTACCAATGAATTAAGACCAGTTTTTAATCAGAGATATACAAAACTGAACAAACAACAATGGGTTACAATTTGGAAGAATGTAACATGGGTGCAATAGTTACAAAAGCATGCTTTCTTGTTACCACCGCACTTTTTTTGATTGTTTTTCTCTCCTTTCTTTCAATACACATTAGTTTTAGAAGTGTTTCAGAGGTTACCAGTTTCTTTCTGCATGTGTACTTTTCACATTATTTTCAGTTACTATCCTGTTATTCCTCATGTCTGTTAAGTTGATTTTGTAGTCAGTGAATTTGTATTTTTTTGCATTTGTACAGTATATATTGTTTTATCCATAAAAACACTTCTACTCCTCAACAGGGGGCACTGTCTGTTTCCTGATGGAGAGGCTAGAGGTCAGAGAGGAGAGAGGAATGGATGCCTGGCTGGAGGAGAGTACTTCCCTCCTCTCCCAGAGTACTGAGCAAGCCAAAGGAACACAAAGTGTGGAAATATCAGTCATTTGTGTTCCCTTATCTGTCTCTGCAGAAGGTACTGATGAAAATGGTCTGTGCATAATGGAGCCTGGAAAATCTACTGCTGGATTACAGCATGCTGATAACTGAGAACACCTAGCTGGTAAAGAAATGACAGCTCTAGTAGGATGTAAAGATGCTTCTCTATATTCAACAGACATGAAAAAACCCTGGTTAGTGTCAATACGGCTGCTAATGCATCAGCCAGAGAAGAGATATAGAATAATGTGTGGTTTAGTTGTAATTTACTTGCATTATCATGATGACAAAATCTTGCATTTACTAGGTAACAGGAAAAGTCAGGGAGTGGAGAGGCAGCTGTTTGTATGAGCTGACAGGAAATCGCATGGTAGACATCGTGGAGGAGGAACAAGTATGAACAGCTTCAGCAAGTGGAGTTTGGACAGCTATAAGGAGTAAGGATGAGTGGTTGTACTGGATTTTGACAAAATCTAATGTGGGAAATAATGCTGTTTACAAATGCAGTACTTGAAAACAAAAATGAAAACAAAGAGGATAATGGATGGGTAATCATTGATAACCAAGCTGTAATCACTTCAAGAAGTTACCCTGACAACTTTGTAAACCTCAAGAGTGAAGCTCGAGAGGTTTTACGTTGTAACAGTAACCTCGAGAAGTGATTTCAGTGAGGTTACCGATGAATCCCCATACATTACATTTTATAGTGTATGGGGCAAAAAAATCAAGTGAGCACTTGTTTGAGAGAAAAAAATCCCTTACTTTGATGTTTCTCCAATGCCGCCACTCTCCATAAGGGCCAGCTCTCACCGCCACAGCCGTTCATTCTGAGCCAATACTTAAAACGCGCACATGTGCAGACTGACTCAGGTTATAATCTGTTTACTATGATGTACTCGAGAGGTTAACAACCCCTGACATCATACCGATGGGATTATAAGAAAATATTCTTGCCACTTTTTAGCAGTAATAAGGGCTCCCCATATATTATAAAACTAATGACTCTCTTTCTTATCCTTTCTTCACCCATCCCCCATTGATACTGATTTCTGAAGAAGACATTGGGCTGGATATTCAAACTGTGCTATTTTGTAAGCTTGACCGCTACTAAATAGTTGCACAGGGGTGTGGGGGGTGATATTCAAAGGAGTTGTGCTATTGAGCAACTCCTTTGAATATCTCCCAGCACAGCCACTGTGCATGGCTCAGTGGAACTTGCGCCACCGCAAGTGGTCAGAGTGGAGCATTCAAGTTGCAGTGGTGCAAGTACCATTGCGCCATGTGCAAATTTCTGATATTCAAAAGGTGACATGCAAATGGGGCCATAATTCATGCAAGGCACAGGGGCCATTTGCATCTGTTTATGGCCCATTTGCATGCCATTAGCATGCAGGTGCTGATCCCCGAGGACTTGCACCTGGCACCCTGCCAGGCAGCAGCCATCGGGGACCGACGCCCCTGCAGCCTAATCGCGGCAAAAGTGTAAAATCCCCCTCCCGACTGGCCCAATGTGGGCAAAAGCTTAAATAACCCCCACCAGCCCGATCGTGGGCAGCAAAGTGTCCCCAGAACATATCCCTGGTGGTCCAGTGGACCTATAGCCCGATCGCAGGCTGCAAAAGTTTAAACACCCCCAGACATATCCTGGTGGTCCAGTGGACCGCTAAGCCCGATCGCGGGCTGCAAAGTTTAAACCCCCCCCAGGACATATCCCTGGTGGTCAGTGGACCGTAAGCCCGATCGTGGCTGCATAATGTGGCGACACCCCAAGACCATATCCCTGGTGATCTAGTGTCCCCCACCCCACCCACCATGAAGCCCACCACCCTGCTCCCACCCGGCAGCTGGTGGGTGGCAGCACCCACCCGCCTGCCACCCTGCCACCCACCGACTGACTGCCCAGTAGGGCTGCATGCCCATTGGTGCCATGCAAGAGCCAATGGGTGTGCAGCCCATACCGCATAAGGCAGTTCAGATATGTGAATGTGGACTGCCTTATGGTATGGGCTGCACACCCATTGGCTCTTGCTGTGCAATAATGGGCATGCAGCCCTACTGGGCAGTCAGTCGGCAGGTGGTGGGGCGGCAGGTGGTGGGATGCTGCCACCCACCAGCTGCCGGGGAAGCGGTGGTGGGGTTCATGGGTGGGTGGGTGGGGGACACTAGATCACCAGGGATATGGTCTTGGGGTGTCGCTACATTATGCAGCCCACGATCGGGCTTAGCGTCCACTGACCACCAGGGATATGTTCTGGGGGTGGGGTTTAAAACTTTGCAGCCCGTGATTGGGCTTAGCGTCCACTGGACCACCAGGGATATTTCCTGGGGTGGGGTTTAACTTTTGCAGCCCGTGATCGGGCTTAGGGTCCACTGGACCACCAGGGCTATGTTCTGGGGGGGCACTTTGCTGCCTGCGATCGGGCTGGTGAGGGGGTTTATTTAAGCTTTTGCCCACAGTCGGGCCAGTCAGGGGGAGGGGGGTTTTATGCTTTTGCCCACGATCGGGCCAGTCGGGTGGGGAGATTTTTTACACTTTTGCCCTTGATCGGGCTGTAGGGGGGGCACAGGGAGTAGGTTGAGGGCCAGCCACAGGTGGCAGCTGCTGTGTTGCACCCTGCAATGTGGCAGCTCACCTGTGGGTGGCCCTCGACTTACTCCTTTTTTTTGGCTCAAAGTTGTGCAGGGGCAGGTTGGGGGTTGCGCCTGCACAACTCTGCACAGCCCGCTGAATATCGGGCTGTGCAGTTTATGCATGGTTCCTCCCCCTCCAGTTCAGCATGCATTCATTTGCATTGCGCTGTTGCTCAGCTTGCCTTGGGGGGTGCAACTGCCTCCTGCTGAATATGGCAGAATGGCGCAATTTCGGACTTGCGCAGGCGCAACACTATTGCGCATGGCGCAACCCTTTTGAATATCTGGGCCATTGTGTATAACAATGTGGATCTAGTTTGATTTATTCTGATGAAGAAATGTGTCAGCTGTGTTTGTCCACTCTAAGACATAGAAGAAAAAATAAAAATATGTTGCTGGCAATACATCTTATTGGACTAACAAAACTGCTAAAAGTCCAACAAAAGGTATTACCCACCTGTAACATATGTGTTATTTTATCTATTTTTATACAAATCAGTGTAATTACTTGTATTATGGTCTTGGAATAATACAGTTCCTTGATGACAGGGATCACAGTCCCAGAACACAGTTCTAACTGACCAACATTAATTGTAACTGGTAGAGTTCATTCATTATCAGATAGGCAGCAGTAGAATCCATTGCTTCAATTTCAGTTTACATTGCTATTCTCTGCATACCAATGTAAACTGGAGTTACCAGTATAATGACTGGCAGCCTGTTTCATTCTCTCTCCACCTTTTGTATGTTTTGTCAGTACAGAACAAATTATGGAGGCAAACAGCATTTTCTACTATGTCAGATATACATTACTTGATGAAAGAACTGCTCTTCAGTCACTAATACTTGCCCCTGCTATGTTAAGTATTTTGTGCACTCAGCAGTGTTCTTCCAGCTGCAGAGGTACTGTAGCACAGAAAACAGAAAAAAATGGCTACAACCATTGATGCGTGAATAAAGTAGATCTGGATGGAGTATGGGGAGGGTGACGGGGATGACAGCACACACAGGCACAGAACAGCAAGTATCTAATGCATACTAATGAGGTGCTAAAACTCCACTGTGGAAGTAGAAGGTAATACATGCCAGTTCCTGTTCCTACCTGTCCTGCTCCTTCTCCTCATATTAGCAATACATTATATTGGTATCACTATGTAGCAGTAAAACAAAATAACACCTCCTAGCCTTACTTGCTGAAAAGGAATTGTCAAAACGGCAATAAAAAATACCTTCATCAAATCCGCTGAAGAAGAAGCCCTTTCTGGAGAGCAAATGCTTGATGATCCCAGTTCTTAGTAGCACAGCAAAGGACATTGCTTTGAAAAGCACAGAGAGCTGCATACCTTGACAGACAGATATGAAAGGTGCTGCCTCTGATGTCAATGAGCAGAAAGAACAGCTGAGCAGCCTGCTTCCTGGAAGTGCAGCCGCAGTTGTGAGAATCAAAGAGTTGATTGTTAAAGCACAACCAACTCCAACAGGGTGCCCTGTGAATAGCACTGGTTCTGGCCATTCAAACTAAACTGATAGAAGATGTATATAGTGCAAAACAGTGAGCCACAAATCTTAATCCTGACATGGAGTGTGGAAGAGGAGCTTAGTGACCATTCTCTCTTGCATTTCCCAGGACTTGTATCAGCAGCTGAGCTGGGAAAAGTATGCCTGCAATCTACTGGTCAGTCTGATTTAAATACTGGTCATATACAGCAAGTGAGGTGAGACTGAACACAGCAGGAATAGACAATGGTGGGGGAAGCCCTAGTTCTAAAGCAACAAAACATGCTAAAGAAAAACATGAGCTAAAGTATTTTGAAATGGAAATCCCTGCTTCATTTTTCCAAACCTCTTAAGAACTGTTGCTGTTTAAAAACACTGTGACAGATACTGCTTCAGTTTATGTACTGCCTTCCCCCATTACAGTACTTGAACAGCCACAACCTCCTGATGCAACAGTGAATGGACATATCAGCAACAAGAGGTAGAGCTAAAAATAATAATGGAGGAACTTGCACCTGTGGTACAAACTGCTGGTGCAAACACAGTAGCTAAGGAGTCTCAAAATATGGAGTCACCACAGATTGAACAACCTGTTATGGGGAATCCCATTTCTACATCACAGACAGTGCACCCTCTTGATGATGGAGACCTCGGCCCCTCCAGTAGAATCTCTGGCATCATTTCTTTGCAAAGAAGTTCCTCAGAGAATCATCCTGAACATGCTTCATGGAATAGTGAGCAAAAAACAGTATCCCTGCAATGGAGCTAGCTAGAAGACAAAATGCTATGTGAATAAAATATAAAGGAGGCCTAAAGGAACAGCCTGACATGGATCATGTGGTCAGGACCATGCTAAAAGAAAGCCTCAGATTCTATGCCACTGAACTTTTTGCTCTAATGCACACACCTGGGAACACATATTTTAATGTGAACTTTAAAAGAGTTGCTGTATTAGAAATAGTTTGGACTAAGTATCATCAAGTAATAACTGCTCCATTATGGATGCCTTTTTTTGTTATTCCCCTCACAAAGCATGAAATAAAGACTGTAACAATCCTCTTTAAAAATGAGGGGTTACATGTGCTGGACATTTTGCATTGGATACCGCAAAAATGTACTGTTATGGCTCCACTGATCCTATAATAGATTCAGGGAACATTTGCACTGGAGGCTGGGGGGTAAGAGTTAAAGTGTTACATTCACATGTTGGGATTCAGCACCTCACAAATTGCTTCTATCTTGGTTGGGAAAGAGGGGTGGTGTTTTATGGAGGACAACCTAAGGTCTATTATCATTGTGGATCCAAACGCCATATAAGCAGTGCCTGTGCCACTGTCCAATATGGATTCAATACACAACTTGGACATTCAAGCAGTTAACACACAAATAAAATGCACTGTGGCCTCTGCGAGGCAGAGGGGGCATTCATACAGATCCTGTCCCTGAGCCTATCATAATACAAAAGATAATATGGATTAGGCATGATTTCTTACATTAAGATGGTACAAAAAGCTTCTAGGAAACAAGGACCCCCTTCAAGGACTCCTAGAGAATGACCACAATGTCCTAATGAGGACCAGTCTACTAATCTTAGAGTGACACATACTACTGCCCCTTCGTCCCACTTAATCCATCCCTGCCCCATGCACACACAGCATGGAAGCAGTTTCCATACAACCTGTTCCATCTTCAGCTGAAGATATTACTGATGAACAGAGGAAACACACTGTGAAAACCATCATGGCAGAGGAAGTACCCATGGTGCTCGATGCTCAAACAGTAGAAATTATTTGGAAAAAGAGAACCAAGAACTTGTGCTAACTCCTCCCCCAAAGACTAAAGAAATGCCCACTCCTTCAACACTAGAGAAATAAGTATTTAAGATGGTTACCAGACAGAGGAAGAAAAAAGGCCAACCAAAATTCAAAATGTCACAAACAGACTTAGTAGACACTGATAATCCTTCTGAAATATTGAGAAACCATAAAGAATGGGGAAAATCAGAGGAAGACTCTGACATGTCCTTAATTCCATTCTTCCAGCAGGACACTTCCTCTGATACCGAGGAATCTAGATTGGACCCTGTTTCTTCTAAGGAAAGGAAAAGTTCTAGCAAAGCTAGTAGCAGAAGAGGGGTGGAGAAAAAAGAAATAATGTTGGAGTGTAACTACTTCTTTTTCTTTTACTTTTTATGAATTGTACACTGAATCAGAACTTAGTTGTCTGACTCTGTATCCTTAAAGTTAACAGTATTTGCAATTTAAAAAAGTGGCCCGTAACATTTTCCATATTACAGAATATACAGATGCATATCATCTTCCTCCAAGATACTTGCTTATATACCTTGCAGGAGTGTTCCTTAGCAAATTAATCTTGGCTGCAGGGACCTACCTTTTGGTCACTGGGAAAGATAGATGCTCCTGATTATTTTTTTATACATCATACAGTATACCGTTAAAGTGCATATGGTTATTGGATTAGCCCCAGGTAGAGTTTTATTATTAGATGTAAACCAGAATCGGTTGAAGTTGTGAGTAATTAATATTTACAGCCCACAGATAAAAACTGGCAGGTATGAGATACTTAAAATTATTTGTCCCTACCTATACACTGCAAAAGGTGTAATCTTGGGTAGAGTGCTAAACTGTGCTTTTGTGGACAAAGTAAGAACCATATGAGAAAAGAAAAGATATTGGGACTCTGTCTTTCTACAGCAAATGATCACCTCTGCACTCATAGTGGATACTGCTGCAGTTCCTAAAGACTGCACAGAGCACAGCTTTTATAAAGACTCTTTATCTTCCAGGACAGATGTTTTGTTTATATCCCCTTGGGTTCCAAATACGTGGTTCTAAAACTGTCCCTGTCAAAACACCTGATCACAAAACAGTTATTATACACATAGGTAAGAACTCCCATCCAACACTAAAATATAAAGTACAGAGGCTCAATAAAAAAATTTTGGAAAATGTAAATGCATTATTTAAAACCAGGTACTTTATTACGGCAGAACAAACACTTTTGGTTGTGAATGATTCTGTTGTTAACTGGTGCAAAGATCTGAAGACAGAATTACAAGAAGTATTATTTGCACAGTACACAGAAAGCTGCTCCAAACATTCCAGTATGGTGCTCTCTGCAGAAATAAACCAAAACAAAACAAGAGAGCTGGGCACTTGTAGATCCAATAAAAATAGTTAAAACCATGACTATGTGTCACAGGACTTTATTTTTATAAAATAAAATGGATTGTTTTACAGCACTGACGGGCTGTAAAATAATAAATTTTATTTTATAAAAATAAATCCCTGTGACACGCAGATCATGGTTTGGACTGCTTTTACTGCTAAGGTTGCCCAGCTCTCTTGTTTTGCTAAGAATTATTAATTGCATAGTCAAAACAGAAAAAAAGGACTTGGTATTTAAAATATTTTAGTCTTAGACATCAGTTACATAAACTTCCCTTAACAGCAGAAGCACCATCTGTTGATTTCATTGCCCATATCTCCCAGCTTAAAAAGGAAATGGCCCAGAAACAGTACCAGAAAATAAGTTCCCTCATTCAAGAGCAAAAAATTGGTACACAAAGGAAAAAGATGCAAGTCAGTCCCTTTGATGACTGCAAGGAACAAATAAATAAAAAAGTTATGTTACAGTTAGGTGATAAGAATAAAGGGCTGGATTTTCAGAACCTCTAGAATTCCAACAACTGTGGGAAAAAATTGGCATATGTGGGTCACCACTTGCAGAACCACAGTTTTCCCTGCGCCATTGGTATTCTCAAAGTGGGAGCCAGCTTATGACCAGCTCCCCAATTACCAGCAGCTTGCAGATGTTTTTTTGCCATAGCTGCACAAAAATGGTACACGCAGTGGAGCCAGGCATACCATGTCCCACAGTGATATGGGCTGAAAATACAGAAGTCCACAGGTATGGAGATTTAAATCTGCATCACCTGCTGTGGAGTGGGACTTAGTCCTGGAAGGGCTCAAAACCCAGCCCAAGATCTTGTGTGGTAACCCGGACGAAATAAGTAATAATGTTAATGAACATGAACAGCAGATTTTAGGGAAAATGCAAGAATATTATGGAGGTCTAGAATAATTATTTTCCTATGTACAGTTTCCAGAGTTGACCCCAGACACATTCACCTCATTACAATCTCCTATTTCTAGGATATAACTGGATGAAGCTATACATTCCCTTAGTAATAATATGGCCCTAGAGTGATGGGTTGCCAGGCTAACTATACAAATAGTCCTTCCAAGAGTTAGCAGATAGCTTGGTGCTATTATAAAGTATAATGCAAGTTGACAAACAAAATCCCAAGTAAGACCTTGATGCAAGAAATGATGCTCTTTTTATGTAAAAAAAGGAGATAAAGTGGACATAAATAATTGGCAACCTCTTAGTCTACAAAATATGTATCTTAAAATTTTAACAAAAATACTTCATAAAAGGTTAAGTGCAACCACATCCACCCTTATTTTAGCATCTAAAATTGTGGTACACTATACCAGGACAGAAGATTCAAGAGAATCTGTTTCATGTTCAAGAAATTGTGGAACTGAGAAAGTAAAACTTGTCTGAAATGATTTTCCTGCTTTTTGATCAAGAGAAGGCTTTTGACAAGGTATGGCATAAATATATTTTCTTTGTTTCACAAAAATATGTGTTACCTCCACAGTTTATCTCATGGATGCAATTCCTGTATGAATGCGGAACTATTTTCCTTATGGTAAATGGTCATCTAGGTAAAGTACTGCATGTAAACTGTGGTATATGGTGAGACAAGATAGCACCCTTAAATACATTTGATACATATACAGAATTGATCTGATATTGAGAAAAAAGTGATAAGGACCTCACTATTTTTATTGAGGCCTGTGTGCAAACATTCAGATTGTCCAGCAGATCCCCAGCAGAATTTTTGGAAGGGTTATGTGCCCCATATGCACACCATCCCTTGGCCGGTTGTGCAGCTACAGTACAAGTCACACTTAACTGTTCTACCAATGAATTGGTTTAGCATTGTTTTTTACAGTTGGCAATGCACTGACAACTCGTAATGCTTTATTTTCAATGCATAACCAGCTCAAGCATGTTTGTAAAATGTTTCTGCAGCTCATTTGGAATGCATCTCCAGTCCTGTCATAATGAAATCCAAAACTGGGTTTTAACTCTTCAGAAACAGTTTGTGTACAGCACTGAACTGGATCCAGCAACAAGTCAGAAATGCTATACCAACTCATTGGAGGAACAGTTTAATGTGACTTATACTGTACAAGCCACAGGTGGTCTGGGGATGTGTCAGTGAGTGTGCCAGTTCTCCACACCATTCCCAAAGGTGCAGAGTGCCAGGTGAGGGGGCTACACAGTACAGTAGCAGGAACCCTGCTATATATGTTGCACACCCCACACAGAGTACTCCTGCAGGTTGTGGGCAGTGGAACCCCCACCTATTGTGCTGCCCCAGCCCTCTAGCCAGACAGGGTGGGTGGTGGGCAGCCATACAGGCACTTACCCATAACCATTTATTGTTGCCATCCTGAAGCTTCCAGAATCCTCTGCTCCCTTGTACAAAGCAGGGGATCCATTATGGGATCCAGGACAGGCATCCAAGGAATCACACAGACCTGGTGCACTTTCGTACATAGGCCCCAATAGTCTATAAAATCTTCTGCTCATATAAATGATATATTTTTCCTGGTGGAGTTACAAAAGAAGGGAAAAGTGCTCTGGATAATTTTACAACCTTTTCCAGATGTTCTGGGTCCCAACTGAAATTTGGACAAAAGCACTGGAATGCCACTGAACACAGTAACTCGGATACCCAGGAATAGTAATGGGTGAATAGCTGTTACAACTGACCCTATTAAAATATTGTGTGTATGGTTTGGGGTACAGATTGACATGGCATGGATAACTGGCAGCAGAAGTTAAAGGTTAAATTACAAAATGGGTGTTTCTGGCTTGTGACTACTCTAAAAAGGGGTATATGGCCCAAACTTTTCTGATCCCCATATTTTTATTCCTTAGTTTTGTTTTTCCTCCTCCATGGTCATTAGAAGCTAGATTCTATAGTGTATTTTTACAACTAATATAGGGAAGATTAAAAGGGGTCATACTTACTATTGTACTGAAAGAAGGAGGTTTAGAAATGATAACTTCAGATGCTTTCTTTTTTGTGTGTTTTTTAGTTTTAATTTAAGGTCTTCCTTGAGAGGCCAAACAGTGCTGTTTGATGTTATTTATAGAGAAATATATGTCCTTGTTGGGAGAATAGCTCTTTAAAGAATATCAGAGGGAAAAACTGATATGCTATACATACTATAAAAAGCTTCCTTAAAAATAAATAGTGGAAGTTGTCACCCTCCCAAGTGAGGGAAAAATCAGGAAGGAAACTGTGAGATAGTGATGTCTCCCATCTTTTTGTCTCCCCTGTCTGTAATCCTACAGATGGGATCTTGGAACACACAATAATGAAACAATTGACAAATGATTGTATCCCACCCCTACCCAAAATGTGGGATGTGGTATGGCTTAGTGCTCATGGTTGCCGCAATGTGAAAGGCAATGCCAAACATAAAAGTATAAATGAAATAGGTGCAGTATGCATAAAGCCCAAAATGCTCACAAAGTGTTGGAGCTATGGCACATTTTTTTTTCAATGTCCTTTTATTGGTGCTTTATGGAAATTATTGGTACAGGCATGGGTTGATGCTAAATTTCAGACTATTACATATGAAGAATTAATTCTTGGAAGTATAGATGATACTTGGTCCAAATGGTCTACAAGTACTCTACGATAGCTGCCTGCTTGAAATGGAGTATATTGAAAGCAATGTGTATTATTTTTACAAAAGAAAGACGTTTATGTTATAACAATAATGAAACTGGTTGAATCTAAATTAAAATAGATGCGGGAAAAATAATTTAAACTCTTGTCAGCAGAAAAGTTTAAAACAATAATGGAAGAAGGTTTCATGGTTAGATTGAAAAGAACTTGTATATAAAGAAGTCAGAGGTGTTTTTTTTTCCCTTTGGATACATTATACAAGTAGGTTCTTTTGTGATTTCTGACACTTGGTGATTTTATTTCAGATGCTTTTCTGCCGATGTGACTATGTTTTGTTTTTCAGTAGTTTTTTTTTTTTTTGCTGTACCTGTAAATCTTGTTACTATATATCTTGTAATAAAAATTCCCCTACTCTAACAATAATAACCTTGGGATCTTTATCTTCCACCAGTAAAGCCACCATGGGCAGATGGAATCTTGGTTTAACATCTCATCCAGATGGTGGCAACTCAACAATGCAGTACCCTTCTAATGCTGCAATACCATGTCAGTAGCCCAGGTACATGAGGTAGGACTAGAATCTACAATCTTCTGGTCATTAGGGTGCAGTGGTAAGGTATCCCATGAGGTGGGCACATGGGGAAGGGTGCTGTCTGTAACAGCAACTCCTTCCTGGTGCAATCCCTCATGGTGATGGGAGGTAAGAGACCGGATGAGGGGGTGGGTGAACTGGGTGACAGGATGTTGCTATGTGTATGGCGTGAGGGGCGAGGCATAGTGGTGAGCGTGGCCTGGGGGAGTGGAGGAGCTTTGGGGTGGTGCTGTGGTGGACTGCCGAGCTGCATCGTGGCATGAGGGGTTGGCTGAGTGGTTAGAGGTGGGTAAGTACTGAGTTCGGGTCCGGGCACTGGTGCAATTTTGTGCGCCTGGCGAACAACCTGTTTCAATCTTTCACCCCCTGACATATCGCCCTGGAGTTGAGAATAGTTTAGTTGGGGGGTTTGGGGTGGTGGTGTTGGGGGGCACAGACCACCCCACAGAAAGCATTAAAACCCATGTCCCAGTGCTGTTGTCCTGTGCGCTGGGGTTGTCAGAGTGCCAAAAATGATTTTGGTACTCTGTGCGATAATGTTGATCACCTTTAGGCATTCACAGTTATCACATAGAATCCAGTGGCAAGCATGCAACCTACTGAAATTATGTTGAGAGCCCGGAGGGCCCTATGGGTAGTGCAAACAATGAGGTTCAATTGGAGGGGGAAGCTGGAAGGGGACATGGTTGTGGTTGAGTGGAAGAGGGCTCAGAGACATGGGATCTATTCTACTTAAAGCAGTTACAGAAAACTGCATTTGTTTCCATCTCCTGAGAGGGTGGCAGTGACATATCTTACACACAGTAAGGTAGGAACAACCTAATGGAAAGGAGGATCAAACAGACTGTGGACCACCATCCAGATTTTGGTAGGGTTATTCGTAGTCCTATAAAAGATGGAAGGGAAATAATTAGCCTTCACAGGTCAGGAATGTTATTGGCAAGCATTTTGTAGTTAATTAAACTGTGACAAGACCCTTTGGATGCCAGAAATCCAGCATGATAACCAGGCAGTAGAGTTGTATGGAATGGGAAAATTCCAAATGCGCAGAATTTCATAGGATTCATAGGATTTATACTGAGCTAATGGACATTTGTCCTACATGCTCACCATCTGAATTTCTAAGCTCTAATTTTTATTAATGTGTGCATCCCATCTAAGTTTAAAAACTATGGTTGATGGACAAGCCACAACCTCCAAGTTCCTACTTAGCCTCATCTTATGTCCTCCTTAAATATTACAGAAGCACTCTGAACTGATATGACTGACGTAACATTGAGTACTTACTTACATTAATTGCATTAATTATTTTTTTTACTTGTGTTATTTGGCTGTATTGTAAATATCTTTGTATGCATTGTACCATTTGACCCGGAGCTAACCAGGTCCATCTTGGAAATGAGCTTGCTCAATGATGTTTGCCTGGATAAATAAAGATTTTGATTGATTGATTAATTGGTAGCCTGTTCCAGTCGTGTACCAACATTTGTGAAATTCCGTGAAAGTTTGCAGAAGTTCATCGGAATTTTGTGGAATTTCTAAAATTAAATAATGTAGTCATAACTCAGCCATTGTTTAAGTTAAATCTTTGCAATTTGGCAA
The DNA here is from genome assembly GCA_016271365.2 of Neoceratodus forsteri. NCBI lineage: Eukaryota > Metazoa > Chordata > Ceratodontiformes > Ceratodontidae > Neoceratodus > Neoceratodus forsteri. The sequence goes on along the minus strand of CM028129.1, from coordinate 1,075,941,303 downwards.
GTACACTCTTGATAAGAAGGGTAAATATTGTCCCAAATATAATGAAATTTACACAGATTGTTTTAAAATAATAGGTGCTCAAAATCTGTCATTTTATTTTTGTGCACAATTTCATTAATATTTTTATCTGCATATACCTCAGCCAGCTATTGGATAAGAGATCTTATATTTGGCATGATTCCTTGATGATAGGTGTTCTAACAATGTGAAAGATTTCATGACAATATGATGCATTGTCTCAAAATTATATGTGCTCAAATTGTGTCATTTTATTTTTAGAGGGAAATTTCATAAAAAAAATGTCATCTGCATATAACTCAGGCACGTTTGGAGTTAGACGTGTAAATGAGCATGAATAACCTTTTTTATAATGTCTATATAACGATCAATATATGGAGATAATTGGATTAGTACTTTATAAATTACAGGTGTTCAAAACTTTACTATGTAAATATTTGCAAAATGTTGTGAAAACTATAGAATGTGGATGTTTGTAAATTCTCTGCTCTTGCAGGCACAGACTTAACATTTGACATGCATATCCATAGTCAGTGTATCCTGGTGTCTAACACAACTAGATGAATTGGTTTAGCAGTTTTAAGTTTGCAGTAGGAAAAAAAATATTGGTAACATTTTCTCACATATTTATGGTAGCATATAGATGAGTCATCCAGAATTATTTTTGGGGAATTTAACATTAACAATGCATCTATCACTTCTTCATTTAATAAGCTGGGCAGAGCTTTTTGCAGTCTTGCTGTTCTTCTCTGGGTGACTACCCCCCCTTTTAGCATAGCCAGACTGATTCAGTAGAACTACTGATCCCACTGATATTCTCTTTGTTCTTACAGTGACAAACTCCCTTAAAACGTGAGTCACCTGCTCCTTTTCCTATTTATCTACCCTGTTGGAATAGACATAATTCTTCCTTCCTGCTTCCCCAGACATTGTCTTCCCTACTATGTGTTTTTGAGTACCTCTAAGTTCCAGACTTGCATGTACTGTACATCAGGTTCCTTGGGCCATACATTTACTGGATGCGATGCTTAAATATACTGCATTCAGGTTGGAATTGTTGACACTCTTTCTGTGTCCATTTTAGGAGCATTACCACTAAATAGGCCCAAATCCAAATCTGGTAACAGAATATCTACCTGTGGAGATTATAGGGGGATGTTTGTTGTAGGTAGGGACCCCAAAGCACTCAAGAGGATGGCTTGTGTAATCATAGTCATGCACACAAAATGGAGCCACGCTGATTATGGCTGATCCTAATAATATAACTGCCACTTCCTGAAATGTAAGGGGATTAAATTCCCCAGTGAAGTGGAAAATGGTACTATCTCATCTCAAAAATTAGGTACCAAGGTAGCCTTCCTTCAGGAGACTAAACTAAGTTCCAAAGAAGCCTCCAAGCTGGTCAGAGATTGGGTCGGTAAAGAAGTTCATAGTGTAGTGGGATCAGCCAAAAGAGGGGTCTCCATTCTGTTGCATAAGAAGGTGCAATGGCAGCCTATAGAGGTACATGCAGGTGAAGAAGGAAGGTGAATTATTTTAAAAGTATCCACACCCACAGGCCCCCTGCTATTGGTTAATGTATATGGCCCAAATGAAGACTCCCCTAAATTTTTCCATACCATCTCCCAAAAAATTATGGATGTCACTTACGACAATCCAGACATACTAGGGGGAGGGGACTTTTAATTTGGTAATGGACCAACTGCTGGGCAGATCCAATGCCAGATTGGAACCCCATCAGAGATCCCTCCATGCTCTGCATGAACTCATGACACTGCATCAGCTGTCAGACATGTGAAGAGTATTAAATCCTACGGTCAAGGATTTTACCTTTTTTCAGCCTCGAGGGCAATGGCCAGCAGATTAGATTTCTGGCTTACCTCTCCTAACCTGTCTTCGGCCACCACCGTGGTTCAGATCTCACCCATATACATCTCAGATCATGCAGTGGTATCCATCACTTTCCTTCCCCCCACACAAATTCCCAGATCACTAATGTGGTGACTAGACCCTCTTTTAATGTATGATAAAGAATTTGTCCCATGGTTGCACAAAGAAACCGAGGACTTCTTCAAGGACAACCCAGCCGGTTCGGCCTCGGCCGCCAATATCTGGGAAGCTTATAAGGCCACCATATGAGGCAAAATAATTGGTTTTGCCTCCTACAGGAGGCAGTAGTGAGAAAAGGAACAAAAACACCTCGAAAATCAGATTTGAATGCATTAGAAGCCAAGTATAAATCATGCCCCTCTATGCTGCAGTCGCCCTTGGAGATAGCAAAACTTACAACCCTCAGGCTAAATCTTAACAAACTGGCAACCAGAAAAGCGGAACTATATATACAGAGAGTGCAACATAGGTATGGGGTGGAGGGGGAAAAAGCAAGCAAACTGCTGGCCTACAGATTAAAACAAAAACAGGCAAATAGATCAATCCTCCAGATGAGAGATGGGGTAGGGAAGTTAAACCCCAATCCCAAGGCCATTAATGCCATTATGACTAACTTTTACAAATCGTTATATACATCTGAAGCACAACGGGACAAGGGTAAGTTTCTCCAATTTATAGGACCCCTATCTCTCCCTAAACTAACAGAAACCCAAAAGGAAGTGCTGGACCAGAAAATAACTACCAAGGAAATAGCCACAGCCATAGCAGGCATGGCCATACATAATGCCCCCTGTGGGGATGGCTTTCCTGCAAACTTTTACAAAGCAATCCAGCACCTGATCACCACTCCATTGTCTAATATGCTGCAGGAGGCCCAGCTGAACCACATGCTTCCCCCCACCTTGCCAGAGGCCATAATAACAGTTCTCCCAAAGAAGGAAAAGATCATACTTTACCAGCAAATTACAGGCCCATTTTGCTCATCAATATAGACACCAAGATCTTGGCTAAAGTATTGGCCACCCAGCTAGAAAACTCCTTCCAGACCTGGTGCACCCCTCCCAAGTGGGTTTTGTTAGGAGCAGAATAAACTCTGACCATATAAGGGCCCCAATTTCCCTAATGCAAGTAGCAAAGACCCTGCCGACCCCAGCCGCAGCAATCACCATTGATTTCAAAAAGGCCTTTGACTCGGTAGAGTGGGAATATCTGCATGCTGTGCTGGAAAGCTTTAACATAGGCCCATACTTTGCCTCTTGGATTAAAATGTTATATGCTGGCCCTGTAGCATGGGTACTTACCAATGGCAACTTGTCTGATGCCTTTCGACTATATAGAGGGATGAGACAAGGCTGCCCCCTGTCCCCCCTGCTGTTTGTTCTGGCTATTGAACCACTTGCTGCAGCTTTGAGAATCCATCCAGAGATCCAGGGTATACTTATCAAGGACAAACAATATACCACCAAACTATATGCAGATGACTGTCTAATACTGACTTGAAACCTACCGGTCAGCCTTCCCAGCATTCTGCCTACACTACAGGCATTCGGGGCTCTTTTGGGTCTAAAAATTAATCCCTCCAAATCTGAAATTCTGCCCCTAAATGAATTGTGTTCCCCCAATCTGGTTGGGCAATCTGGGCCTTGCTTGGGCTCACGATTCTATTAAATACCTGGGGATAAAAATTCCCCCTCATATACAGACCTTGATGGATATCAATCTCAAACCACTGCTGGACACTCTTCAAAAAGACATGGAGAGATGGGAGCACCTACACCTGTCCCTAGCGGGGAAAATCTCTGCGATCAAGATGATGCTAGCCCCCAAGGTTTTTCACTTACTATCTCATGTACCTACTTTACTGCCTGATGTATGGGCCAGGGGGTTAAACAGTCTACTTAGTAGATTTTTATGGGGTGCCTCTAAGCCCCAATATAGTGCGGCTAAGCTATGAGCCCAGAAGCTAAGAGGGGAGATGGAATATGCCAGATTTCACCCAGTATTCTGTAGCATTCGTAGTAGCAAAATCCTTAAATGGGCTAAGCCCCGTGCCCTCTTCATTCTCTCCAGCCTGGATACAAATATAGAGAGATTTACTAGATGGCCCTCTTCCTTTGGCCTTTATGCCCTTTTCTCTCCCCAAGAAACTACAACAATGGCCCACTCTATACAATTCCCTCTTGGCTTGGCAAAAATGAGGGCTCCAAACCAAACACTGCCTCCACTTGGGCAAGTACACCCCGCTTTGGCTTCACCCCCACCTATGTATAGACAATATATCTTTTAGGTGGCCTAATTGGCAATCCAAACAAATAGAAACCTGGGGGGATCTTAACACAGAGGGGGGGTATGGCTCTGGACTCCTTTCAAGGGCTGAAGGCCAGATATGGTCTGCCACAGACAGAATTCTTGAGATATTTCATAGAAACATAGACATAGAAGTTGACTGCAGATAAGGACCGCAAGGCCCATCCAGTCTGCCCATTTCTTTTTCTACCTTATAAATGTGCCATCGGCCTTTGCTCTGTCAGTGACCTATCTATTCATAGTCATTTGTATTGCTCCCTTATGCCTATCCCATGCCTGTTTGAAGCCCTGCACTGTATTCATAGCCACCACTTCTTGTGGAAAGCTATTCCATGCATCTACCACCCTTTCTGTGAAAAAGAATTTCCTCATATTCCCCTTAATCGGCCTCCTCTAATCTCATGCTGTGTCCTCTTGTCCTGCTATTTTTCTTATATTTAAACATGTTAGACTCTTTCACCTTGTTTATGCCCCTAAGGTGTTTAAATGTCTCGATCATATCACCTCTCTCCCTCCTTTGCTCAAGGGTATACATATTAGCTCCGTTAATCTGTCCTCATATGTCTTCTGATGCAGTTCCTGCACCATTTTGGTTGCCTTCTCTGGACTGCCTCAATTTGGTTAATGTCCTTGTGAAGGTGTGGCCTCCAATACTGCACGCAGTACTCCAGATGGGGCCTAACCAATGTCTTGTACAGAGGATTATTACCTCCCTCTTACGACTTGTGATACCCCTACTAATACACCCTAACACCCCCTAGCCTTACCTACTGCTTTAGAGGTCTGCTTGGATGATTTTAGGTCATCAGTGATGATGATGCCCAAGTCTCTTTCTTCCTTTGTGACTGCTAGCAACTCCTCCCAGCCTATAAGTGGCTTCAGGGTTTCTCTTCCCTATGTGCATGATTTTGCACTTCTTTGCATTAAATCCAGTTGCCACTCTTCTGACCATTTTGCTAGTTTATCCAGATCTCTTCTCATTCTGCCCACCCCATCTGGATCATCTACTCTGTTGCAGATCTTGGTGTCATCTGCAAACAGACAAGCCTTACCCTCTAGTCCATCTGCGAGGTCACTAATGAAGATGTTGAATAGGACTGGCCCCAGGACTATCCCAAGGTACACCACTTGTGACTTGCATCTCTTCTGACTGTATACCATTTACCACCACTCTCTGTTTTCTGCCAGTCAACCAGTTTGCCACCCAGTTGACCAACTTCTGACCCACCCCGAGCCACCTAGCTTATTTATCAATCTTCTATGTGGAACAGTGTCAAAGCTTTGCTGAAGTCAAGGTAGGCGACATCAACTGCTCCCCTTGGTCCACCACTCTGGTTACCCAGTCAAAGAAATCTATGAGATTAGTTTGACAGGACCTTCCTTTGTAAACCCATGCTGTCTTGGATCCTGTGCCCTATGGATTCCAGGTGTTGTACTATCCTTTCCTTAAGGAGTGCCTCCATAATCTGCCCACTACTGAGGTAAGACTGACTGGTCTGTAGTTCCCTCCTCCTCCTGCTACCACTCTTGTGAGGCGGGATCACATGAGCCCTTCTCCAGTCTTCTGGGACCTCTCCTGTGCTCAGAGACTCACTAAACAATTCTGCTAATGGCTCTGCTAGTTCCTCCTTTAGCTCCTTAAGTACCCTGGGATGTATGCCATCAGGTCCCATTGCCTTATCCACCCTGAGCTTAGCAAGCTCTTGTAGGACCCTTTCTTTTGTGAAGGGAGTAGTGCTCACCTCCCTCCCCCCTGTGTCCATGATGCTGAGCTGTGGGCCCTGCCCTACCTTCTCTTCAGTAAATACTGAGCAAAAGTATCTATTTAGGATAGATGCCTTTACAGGGTCCTCCTCCTCACATTTCCAAATAAGAAACCTCCTTTCCATCTGGGTCAAGCAAAAATGTAGGTGTGTGGTATGTACTAAAAATAAGAAAAAGATGTGTGCCCCACTTCCGCTAGAGCCTTGACTCCAACACCCAAAAGGGAGAGCGGGCACCATTCAAAAGTTTATGAGGGATTCCGCCCCCAACCCCTCCTTCCCCACCAAAATCAGGTGGGAAAAAAGACTGGGCTTCCCTATCACAGAACAAATGTGGCAATTGGGTTGGCTGAGAATGCATCAAGCTTGTTGTGACCAGAGGAGCTTACTCATTCCGAACAAAATTATGCATCTCTAGTATCTTACTCCCTCTCAGCTCAAACAGATGGGATTGCTCGCAACTGACACATGTTAGAGGTGTGACAACCCTGGGGCGGATCTTTTACATATAATCTGGGAATGTTCACCCCTGTCATAATTATGGGATGCGGTAATTGGCCACTGTTCTTGAGTTCTGGGGGTGGTGCCCCTCTCATCAGCTCCTGAGCTCTGGATCCTGGGCCTGCCTCACTCTGTGCTGGGTTTTCCCAAAGCCCAATTGTTATGGATCATACAAGTATCTATGGAAGTGAAGAGGCTACTCCTGCAGTGATGGAGAACGAAGTTGGCCCCTACATTTATGAAGCGGCATAAAGCCATGGAAGGGGCTGCACACTGGACCAGAATGTCCTGTTATAAATCTGGAAACCTATCCAAATTTGAAAGTGTTTGGACCCCCTACCTCTCTTACTATGACCATATGCATAATGTGAAACTTGTTAGGTACATGAAAGACTTATTGCGTCCCTCCTGAAGTTCCTTGTAAAGGTGGTGGACTTTGTATGTTTTTGAATGTTTATTCTCTTTTTCCTGACAGACCTCTTGAGTGCTACCAGGTGGATATCCATTCAGTTTCCCCCCACTATCCCCTCATATTATTGTATTGTTCAATAGAAGCTGATCTACAACTTCCGCTATAAACCCCTTTCCCCCATATGAACTACTGACCATAGGCTTGACAGTACTATGAAGCGAGGGAGAATCAGTTAAGTTCAGTCCATTGAGACCTTCTGGAACCCTAGGTAGAATGCATCCTGTAGATGGCCTCAGTCAACTCTGTTTATTGAATGTACTGTCTATGCTATACTCATCATACTAACATTAATGCTGTACTAAGTGGATATATGGTGGTGATGTTGTAAACCACTCCATTTTATGTGTAGACAGTTCCAGTATTGTAATAATTATGAAATCATGCAATAAAAAGATTAACAGCAAAAGGAATTGATGACACTCTGTGCTTCCTTTCTCCAACCTGGGGGTCTACCACTGTTGTACCCAGCCCAGCTGTCCATTTCTTGGTGAAACTGTGCATCTAACACCTTAACCTGGTGACCCCCAGCACTACCTGCCTCTTATACCCCATCCTTTAATTAGAATCCCCAGATAAGGCTGATTGAAATTAGAAAATCCCAGTTTTATTGAATTTTTCATGACATTTTACAATTGTCACAAATACTTATGGGACTTGACTTTAAGTACAGATGTTATTTTGCAATTTCTGGCAGCAAGCAATTAATAAACTTTGCACACAGTCATCTTTGTAAGGTCTAAGAACCTGCCAAATCAAATGGCATTGTATTCTCTAGTTTTAAAGTTTCAGGGGTTTATACATTTGTAGTTTACAATCTTGCAAATTTAATTTTTAAATGTTGTAAAAGTGTGACTACTTTTAATTCAACCCAATTTGAAGCTGCAAATTTTAACTGTTTCAGAAATGATCATGTGGTACAGTAGTTTAAATGTTTCAACAGTGGTTAAATTTGAATATGTTTTAATATTAGAGGAAATGACTGAAATTAAAATTTTGGCAACATGTTTGGCAGGCTATATCTCAGTCCCATTTGAAGCTAGAAATATAAAACTGTGTACATATACACATGTAGTGATATGCTGTATACCTGTCAAACTTTATAACAGTTCAATGAATACTATCTATAGTATATAAAAAATTACAGAAGTCTAAATGTGGGCAAAATGTTTGGCTACCTATAACTCAGCTCTCATTGAAGCTTGAGGCTTAAAACATGGTGCACACACCTATACTAGACTCTTCTCTAAATCCTGACATTGTGGAAAAATTTGGATAAGAAATTTTAAAATTATTTTAAAATAACTGAAAATTAAATTATGATTACATGTTTGACCACCCACAACTCTGCCCCCTTTCAATCTATGACTGGGACATTTAGTAGACTTTTGTAAGCCATTTGGGTACTGTTTACATTCTAAATTCAATGTTATTTAGATATTTACTTTTAAAATTATAGTACAATAACTGAAATGTAAAATTTGGTGAAATTCCATGGCATTTTCATAAAAAATCTGCAAAATTCTGTGGAGTCAGAATGGTCATTCCACATGCATTCCACAGACAGAACTGTATATTCCACGCAGCTCTACCAGGCAGAATCATGGGATTTGCAAAAACATTTTGCTCTTCTGAAACATAAGAAATAAGTCTTGACTCTGACTTTCAGAAGGAGAACATGTTTGTCCCTGACTTCAGTTAAATAGTTTTGAGTCGTATGTCCTTTGAAAGATTAAGTTGGACCAATATGTATTGAAAATGTCAAACAGGAGGGAGTGAAGACCCATGTTGCAGAAGGCACGGGCAGTTTACCAGTTAGCTTTGTACCTTCTAGAACAGAAGCAAATTAGTGAAAGGAGAGTAATGTTTCTAAAATACTGTTTTGCTCTTGCTTCAGTTTATGATATCTTACATACCAACACACTTTCTACTGAATGGATCATACTGGTAGCCTGTCTTGCAATCACAGCGGTAGGCCCCAGGTAAGTTCTGACAGAATTGACCTTCTTCACAGCGGTGCACTCCAGTCTGACATTCATCAACATCTGCAGAATGAAAATATGAAGGTATATATGGAATCAGGACTCCCACATCTAGGCTGCAATCATTACTGAATTTGACACTAACTTGATTACTGTACAAGTAATAGTAGAATAGCTGATGCCAGTCATCCATTACAATTTCATTTATTCTCCTTTGTTCAAGGTTTCAACCAAATCAAAACCCCAATTCATATAAAAAAAAATAAATATAATTGTATTTGTATTTGTGGGATACTGCAAAGTATTGTTCTCAGAGTAAAGGAAGGCTCTTAGTTCTGTCTATGGAGATAGGGAGTGGTTGACAGAGATTCCACTCACCAGTTGGTTGCAAGATCTTCATAAAGGGGAAATTGTTTAACCAGGAAAGACACACTAAGTCAAAGCTTGTTTCCAGGTGTGACCTGGGAGCACAAGGAAGTTAAGTGACTTGCTTAGGGTCACACAGTATGTATGTAGGGGCTGTGGGATTCAAACTCAAGTCTCCAGGTTTACAGCTCAGAGCCCTAAACTACTGTACTATACTGCCTCCCTTAAGGAAGAGCAATGACAAAACAAGTGAGAGTGAAGACACAAAATTAGCACAGTAGGGCAAAATGCGAAAACCTTTCTGAATGTCTGAACAAGAGAGGCCATATTTTCTACTGTCCCTGATCTTATATAAAAACATGTCCTGTCCCTTTCTTTGGTCCTGTCCCTTCCTCGTTACTGTCTCATAGTGATTTTGAAATGCAAAATAAAGTCGAACATTTAAATTTCAGTTTAATTTGCTTTCAGAAAACATTTTGGTTTCACAAAATCATAACAAATAGATGAATGAGTTATTGTTAACATTTTGGGGTATGGTGTTTCTAACCATTTCAGCTTTGCAGCTTGTGAAACAAAGGGTTGCAAGGCATGTAAAATTCATGAAGGCCCCTTTGCATTCAGAGTGTCTTTCTTTACAGATTGAAAACATACACCCATTCCTCTTTGGATCTGTAGTGAGCACTAGACAATGTGTTTGCTATAATGTTCAAACAATGAGGAGAACTGGGTTTACATATAGAAATTGATTCCTCTATTGTAGGTTCCAATAAAATATAAGTCAGACAGATGGATGTCAATTTAAATGTTGCATCTTCTATTACTACAGTGTTATAACACTGTCTCTTTCCTTGGTTGATTTTAGAATAGAAACTTCTATAAGCTCTCCAGTTTTGCATAACAGCATATTAATTTAAACTGCTAAATGCTATAGTGATTAGCATTTCAGGCTTACCAATACATCTGGTTCCATCAGAACTGGCGATGTATCCTCTGTTGCATGTTATTAAATTCCTTTGACAAGTGTATGAGCCAAGTGTGTTGATACAGTTGAATCCAGGCTTGCAGGGGTCGCCGAGAGTCATGCATTCATTAATGTCTATTAATGAAAGGTAACACTGATTAGCCATACAATACTTGCACTAGATATGCACTGAATGTGACTTTCTCATCTTTATTTATCTACTGAAAGGTGTTGATTAACTTACAATTTCACTATATTCAAGGATGTAGCTTTATTTTTGGGGGGCTGGTACAGCAGCATAATGGCAGCAAGCTGTGCTGCCCCTAATAGACCCAGGCTCAAGTCTTAACTTTGGATTTTGTGCCCTGGGCTGGCAGAAGCTAAATGTGTTCTTAAGGTAATGTTGCTCTATACCCAAAGCATGAACACCTCTTATGAACTGATCAATGGGCATTACCTGAAGAGGCAGCCACTCACCCATGTGTCCTCCCAATTAGAAGATTTAAGGACCTGTAGCAGCCCTGAACAGATGGGAGGGACAAGAGTTTGCATACATGTGGGGAAAGGGGTAGGCTGTTTACTAGGGCCATACAATACAAATACTATTCAAGACAAATAGTATAAAGAAACACTGCACCATTTACAAATGTAGCTATCACTCTTAAATATTTGTGTTTGTGTTTCACCACGTAAAGCAGCTTCAGACCTGGTGACACTATGACTACTGCTGTTTATTACATGAATGCAAATCTTACTGATAAGTCTGCTTATTTTATTGATAACTCTCACACCCCAATCTTGTACCATTGTTAGCAACAGAAGCAAGTTTAAAATGTAAACATATATTTTAGTAAATATGAACATACATGCAAAAACAAATACAAATAGCAGAAATGCACATACGAATGCCCCAAAGTTAGCTCCATACACAGCCCTACGTTATACATTTTCCAGTAAATATTTTAAATTTTTTGATGAAAGTGGAAGCAAAAGCAGCAGTTTTTGTTTGCATGCAAACATTTTCATCTTACAGTTATTTAGCAATAACCTATTTCTGGCATTCATCCACTTGTCATCAGTGTATTTTTACTTCCCTGAGACATATTTTAACATAGCATTCATTCCCACATTTGCAATTAATAACTCAAGTCAATAAATATGACTGGAACCAGCAGCTTTTAAATCTCTCATGCCTTGAGGTTACTTTACATTCTATATTCATACTCTAGATCAGAACCACTAGTTAGGTTCTTCCCAATAGTGAAACACCTCAAACTTCAAGTGTTTAACTCCCAGGGACTCTTGCAAACATTTACAGTCCAACCAGAACTGTTGGTTCAACTAGTGCCATTCACCCAGGGCTCTAGGTAAAGCACTGCACCATGTAACTGGTGCTATGCCATGCCCTGACCATTAAGGGCAGCACATTCCAGTATGTAATTAGACAAAAAACACATTTGTGCCCACTTACATCTAGAAGCCACATTGCTATTGTGCCTTTTCCACCAGGGTGACTCTCACCCCTTCCCCCCTGTGAGTAAGGCAGAATCTTGTATATGACAGTTTTTGGTAGTGGTGCAACTTGTAGAATGTTTATACCTCAAATGTGTGCTGCCAGCTGCCACTACTGCAACTGTGTATCAGATCCTAGATGTCTCTTCTTTGCACACATTTCTAGACAAATCAACATGCATATCAGTTTATCAATTGAGCAAATGTTTTTACTGTACATTCATTAGGTGCCTTTATTTTGTATATCCTGACCAAGCTGGGGTGTATACCTTGCTTGAAGAGTACATACTGTATACTAAACTGTACATGATATGCACCTACTACTACTGTGCACCTCAACTGCACCTAAAAAAACAAATGGAATGAGGAAAACACCTAATCTGCACCTCACAAACTTAAATTTTAACAGTATACACCTCATTCACACCTTTACTTCTGCCTTAAGTTATGGAGGGGGAAGTTAACCTTTTTGGCACTGTAGGGACACCATTAACAGCTATGATTTTTCTAACTCCCCTGCTGTGTTTTATGGTTATTGGCAGTTTAATCTTTGGCAGCAAGCTCTTTATGTTTAGCTGGGCAGTGCTAGCAAAAACAAAACAAGCAAAAAAATAATCTTTCCCAGATTACTATATAAAAAGTGTTCATTTATATGCATTTATTTATTTATTGATCTTTTCTTGTTAGCCTGGTAAGTACTACACTATGTTTGCAGATGCCTACTTTCTGGCAAAACCCACAAGAGTTACAGCACAGTACAATAACAGCAGCAGGAACAGGGCAGAAGTGTCCAATGACAAATGTGACAATTATAGCTCAGGCAATGAAAGTCAGTGGGAAAAAGAGCAGGAAGTACAGCACAAAGCAGGAGGAAGTAGACATAACTATAAGCAGGGGCACAGTGTGGAACAGAAATGCACCCCATAGACAACAGCAATATTGGACATAGCCAGGTTAGGCAGCCAGTGAATAGAACATTAGGGACAGATACAAGCACCTCAGAAAAGCAGGGATTCCATTAAAGTTATAAGAAACTGCAGGTGGTTGGGAGCACTGTGCACACCAGGAGGTAGGGAGTCCCAGTATTTAAGAACATAAGAGGCAAAGGCAAGGTGGCCAAACCCTGCGGAACATCTGTGTTCCTGGTGAAAATGTGTTTCTATGGCTCTCAAGAAGGAGGTTGAGACTGATTGTTTTAGATGGGTGGCTGGGACAGCTGAAAAGCTAGATTAATTTGTTAACAAAGCAGCCCAGTAGGAGTGAACATGTTCCTACTAGGGAGGGCCAGCCTAGACCACCACAGAGCTGACAGCGGTGGGTGAGTCTTGGAATGGCCAAAGCAAAGCAACATATATTGCTGTAAACTACTGTACATTCCACTTAGTGAGTTCAGTTTTGTTTGTGCTGAAGTAGGCTGGAAGACCATATATGAGACCTGACAGTAGTATCCCTTGTGCAATGGACAGACATATCTTGGAGGGACAGATAATGTCTGAACCTTTAGTCCATACACAGTTTAGAATTCACAAACTTATAGATTGTTGTGAATATGGGGAGATAAATCTAATAAGGAATCATGCAAACACCCTAGTACTTGAATCGGCCTGTTTCTTGCAGCAGTGACCATCAGCACAGATGAGGAGGAGAAAAGGAGTGCCTGCCTGGAGTTTAGGTCTACAGCCAAAAATGCATCATAGCTCTGGTTTTCCAACAGACCAATATTAGCATGTTCTTAGATAGCCATAAATGAATAAATGCATAAAAATCAGACAGAGTCAGCAAAATACCAGAGAAATCAGGAGCACTGCAGCTTACAAGGTCATCAACATATATTAGGGTGTTACATTGGGTGGTGATTTTGGGGAGGCAGCTAATGTACAATGAGAAATAGGGAGGTCCAAAATCGAAATATAGGGAACACCAACAGTTTTGTCAGCTCAGGCAGAGATAGTGGAATGCAGCTTAACTTGTTTATTTCTACTAGACATGTAGTAGGAGAACCAGTTTATGGCAGTGTGGAAGACACCAAGAATGGTTCCCTTAGAACAGAGAAGTGATTGACTAACAAGGCCAAAAGTAAGGTCAATCAACACTGCACCAATTAAGAGGCCAGCAACCATGGCTAGGTTAATATCATTTGTGAGTTTAGCCAAAACAGAACAGGCACCAAGATATTTCCTAAACCCATGTTGGGCATGGGTTAGGGTATTATATTTTGTTATGGTGTAGGTGAGCTGAGATGCAACTATTTTCTCAAGGAGCTTAAATAGAACAGAGAGAATGGCTACTGAATGATAATTGTCCATATTTTGGGATCACCTGATTTGAAGACTGGGACAAACCTGGCAGTCTTCCATGCATCAAGGATAATCCCAGATGAAAGGAAACAGTTAAAGATTTTTGTTAGCAGCTAAAGATTGTTGCTATTAGTACTGCTTTTCTATGTAGGGAGCTGCCATCTTTAGTAACTTCAGATCAAGCATATCAGAGCCAAGATAATCATCAGGAGTAATGCCACTAAAAGGTTTTTATCCTCCAACAGTCTTACTACCCACATGTAGAAGAAGAGTGGTGGTGGTGGGGGATACAGAAACAGATGGGGCACAAGAGGAAAAGAGAAAGGTACCAGAGGCTGAGGAGGAGACTTATGCAGGTGTATGGGTTCTAGAATTTGACATTATAAGCACTGGCAGTTGTGGCAGGGTTACTGCAGTCAGTCCCATCAATGACCACATCTGATAGGGAGCATTTATTCTTCATACCTATAAGAGTTCATAAAATGGACTTCAGAATTTTCCAGAATTCTAGCAAACTTACAGTCCAAATGCATTACCAGACAATTTATTAATTCCCAGTAAAAGCACAGTTTGTCACCACCTAACATGATATACCTAGTAGCAGCCTAACTGCAGAAAAATAAAATGTTGCATTAAAAACAATTTTTCCATTTTATTAGCAAAATAAACCCCTTCAGAGTGTGTATTTATTTAGAATAATTGCACTTTCTTGGTGCTTTGAAAGACATCTGGATGTTGACCTTATGCTTTCCAATTCACCAGGGGTGTGCATTATCTCTCTAGAGGTGCATACCCTGTTGCAGGTTTGCTTATTTACACCATCCCATCATTTCTGAAGGTCCCCAGAAGAAGTGGCAAATTTCTCCTTACAGTAGGATCTCTTTCTGACATGATTCCAGCCTTACGAATGCTCTGCCACTTCTTATCCTCACCCCAATCAGAAGCCAGATCAGATAGCTTGTACTTTTTCCAGAGGCAGTATATATTTTTTTTCATTTGGGGCGAGGTCACCCATGAGCCAATTAGTGGCAGACCCCACAAAGCCTGTGTTTGTTTATATAGGATTAATGTATTTATGTATTTCAAAGGTTTTACCAGAAAAGACATACTGAGCTGGAACAGTTCATTTCCAGATGCATTGTGGAGGCAGGGAGATGGGAACAGTGCAGCAATTAGTTACAACAAAAAGGTTACAAAACTCAAAAAATTCAAGTTATACAATTAAAGCAGCAGTACTTGTTAAATGCAACATTTTTTCACCTAGTATACATGCCCACCTCCTGATTAGCATGCACCTGTGTTTGTTTGCTGTACCACACAACACTTTCACATTAAAATAATCATTCTTGTGAGTGGCTTTGTTTATTTACTGCACCAACCCGCATGTCACTGATGAAAATTATTTCTACAGCCAGCGTGATAGCGCAACTGTAGTAAACATCCCACCTATTCTGGTTCAGTGTGTCATCGTGATAAGCGGCAGCCTTGTTCTGGGGACACTTTGTCATTTTCCATTCCCTGGTGTCCAGTGCCTCCCCCAGCAATTACTTTCACATAGTCTACCCTTGTATTCCCTCCCTTCTAATTCCATGGTGTCCAGTGTCCCCTCATGCCCCCACCATTTTGCACCATCGATTTGCACAAATGCAACTAGCATCCCCACAAATGAATGAATACTATGAACTGGTTTATCGATGGTGACAGGCAAATCCCCACAACTCACCACCTTGGCCAGCTGCCATAAGAATGACAGTGAGGGAACAAGAATTTACTGTCATTCTTATAGTGGGCAGCCAGCTGAGTTGTTGAGTTGCAGGGACTTGCCCTTTGTCATCCAATAACCAATGCACATTAATCCCTGTGTTATGGGGATGCTAGTCACAATTGTGCAAATCAATGAGAGGTGGCACTGGACACCAGGGAGTGTAGAGGAAGGGGGATACATGAGGAGAATGTGTGTGAGTAATTGCTGGTGAAGGTAGGGGGCCCACTGGACACCAGGGAATGGAAAATAAAACTGATAGCATTGTGGCAGCACAGAAACATGAGGTATGGGAACTTAGCAGTCACTGAGAACACAACAATGTTGGGGAAATGTAATATATATATATATATATATATATATATATATATATATATATATGTATTATAGTATACTTGGTAGTACTACCATGAATTAAGGTTAGTAAGCACTTTTTAAGGTTAAAGGGAGAAATTTTGCACCTTAATAACTTTGCCACCATTCAATGTATTTGCCTAAAATTTGGTATGCACAGTTGGGCATGGTAGGTCTTGGGATCTGCGAACATTCGTATTGGTCGGGTATACGGCTGCGGAGATATTAAGCAACATCTGAATGCGCAATTATGCTTTTTTGTACATTCTTTGCTCATGCCTACAGGCCTCATGGTTTGTGCGACCAGTCCAAAAACTTCAAGGAACGTGCAGCTGGGGATCTCGATGTGCCTTTTGAAGATTTTGTGAAAAAATACTGAAAGGTTCAAAAGTTATACAAAAAACAAGTTCCCATTATATGTCAATGGGAAAAGTTAACAAAAAGTTCAACACTTTTGCAAATGCACTTTTTAGTGTTGCAAATGGCCCTAGTAGTGTTGCAAATCTTCCATTTTTTTCAGTTACTGATCAGAAAAATGCTTGGCATTTAAAATGGGGACCCTCTGGGAACACAATTCTTTTTGTGTTCACCTAGTCAGACCCTCAGGATGCTAGCCATGTCTTTATTTTGGGGTTAAACACCCCAGAAATATCTTTTTCAAATTTCTGGAAAAAGTAGTGTTGCAAAGTAGTGTCGCATTTGCGACACTTTCACAAAATTTTGTCAAAGCTTTCACAAATTGAGACACTACTTTTCCAGACTATGGCCAAAATGTCAGGAGTTGTTTGCCACCATGCTGTAAAAGAACGGTTTTGTCTTTTGAGCTAAAATTTGGAAAGAAGGCAGCCAACATCTCTCAAATATGCCTTATGGTGGTTTGGTGACAAAATATTGTATGGCTGCAAAGTTACAGTACTCCGAAGTTGCAGTTTTTTCCCATAGACTAACATGGTGGCGTTCGCCACGCATTTCGGGGCTCGTATCTCGGAAACGGTGCAAGATACAGAATTTTCATCATGACAATGCATAACCTGGGCTATGCATTCAACAAAAACCTAGCCAGGAAACTCATGAATCATGTGAAATTAAAAAAATGTTTCTATGTCGCACGGTTCCTGAGATATAAGCAATTTAGTACTCCAACAGCTCATTTTCTGCTCCGAGGCCCATTATTATGCATACATTCTTTGTACACACTGTGTTTCTCTATGCAGCTGTTGGGCAAGAACAGGGTGTGTGCTTCCGTTACTGTAACATTTAACATTTCCTCTTGTGTTCCTGTGTACACCTCCGTGTGCGTTACCCTCTGCATTCTCATTTGCACTTGCAGTTGCGTTACTGTTACCATTTGTATTTCCACTACTGTTTCTGTTTGTGTTTCGGTTTGTGTTTCAGGCACCCCTTTCGTTTGCGTCTTCATTGCTGTTACTGTTACCATTTGCATTTCCAATTGTGTTACTGTGCCAGTGTGCATTACGATTTGCATTTCCAGACGTGCTTCCATTTGCTTTTGCATTTCTGTTTCCTTTGGCATTATTGTTACTGTTACCATTACCATTTGCGTTTACAACTGCGGTAACGTGACCGTGCACATTACGGTTTGCGTTTCCATACATGCTTCCATTCTCATTTCCTTTTCTGTTTCCTTTGGTGTTATTGTTCATGTTAACTTTATCATTTGCGTTTACAATTAGGGTACCATGACCATGCTCATTACTGTTTGCGTTTCCACGTGCGCTTGCATTCACATTTCCATTTTGGTTCCCTTTGGCATTATTTATGCTGTTAATGTTACCATTTGCATTTCCAATTGCCGTACCATGACCGTGCTCATCATGGTTTGTGTTTCCTTACCCGATTGTGTCTCCCTTTTGCATCACTGTTCAGTTTGGCGTCACTTTGCGCTTGTGTTTCTATTAATGCTTGCTTTACCATTTACATTTCTGTCACCATGTGTGTAACCATTAGTGCTTGTGTTTCCCTAGCATTTACCATTACAATGTCAGAAAACATCACATGGTGGGAGCGCGGGGCCCTTTACCACATTCCATTCACTACTTCTATTGCACATTCTCAAAAGGAAGAGAAATTATAGGCAAAAAAATCCCTTTAATGTATCAGTTAGGGTTGTTCCACAGCAACAAAAGTGAGGAAATTCGATATTAGGGTTGAAAACCCCCCCATTGCACCCACCCCCACCATGCCTCCCCAGCCGGCATCAGGGTGTGCGTTGGGATCATCGGTCCTAACTCTCACCCCATTCTCCTATAGTTCACCAGCTCAGCTTCTTTACACATGTGATGGGGTAAGAGTTAGGGCCGATGACCCCAATGCAGACCCCGATGCTGGCTGGGGGGACAGAGTGGGGGTGGGTGCAATGGGGAGTTTTCAACCCTAATATTGAATTTCCTCACTTTTGTCACTGTGGAACAACCCTAACTGATGCATTAAACAGAGTTTTTTGCCATATACATATATATATATATATATATATGTATGTGTGTGTGTATACACATACAATTGGAACATACCTGAAGCAAAATCAATAAAGAGAGATAAAAAGGACTAGTTATATCCATTTTACTGAGTAAGTACACAGCTTCTCCTAACACTGGAAGATTGTGAACACATGGCACAGGGCTAAAATGGAAGTACAGTAAACAAAAGATGTGCAATAACATGAAGGAGCACTACAGCTGTAATTACAACACCTACCATATTTACTGTGGATCCACAACACTGATAATATTTATTAGGCCTCAGTTGCAAATAACATTGGCAGATACATAAACCAGAATTAAAGCTGCACAACTACATCAAAAGATAAGGTAAGTGAAAATCACTTCCTGATTAGCCAGTACTGCTTGTTTAAGTACAAGAAAATGGATAAGTTGTGCTAGGCAGAGGCCCTAAACAGCAGGAAAGCAATAAAGTGCAGATTGTGTCAAACTGTGGGGTGAACAAGGCACTGCTGGGTTCTGCAGGGAAGAGTGGCAAAAACTGAAGAAGGAGCAGGGGGAACTGTATTTTGGTATGAGCAAGGGAAGAGGAGGACTGTGGAATTGCAGGGTGGCAGATTATAGCCTGAACCCAGGACCAGAGGCAACTGTAGGACTGAGTAGTGAATTCATGGAGGAGAGATTTGATTGAGTGGGAGGAAGGAGCAGTATGAATGGCAGGATGGAGACAGCCCCAAAGTTTCGGGAAGTGGAAAGAGAAAGCAGTTTGGGCAGCAGATGATTTTATTGGAGAGACGCAAGAGAGTGGGGATGAGAGTTGCAATGGAAGTAGTTGTGTGTGTTATTAACAGTGTGGTGTGTGGTATTGACAGTTTGCAGGCCACAAGAATATACCATCATAATGGTGACTGAAAGTGAGTGACTCGAATATAAGCAACTCACTTTCAACACCTGTTATGTGAGCTACCGTGCAAGGGTAGTGACAGGCAAAGAACAGGGTGAAGGGGAGAATGGGAGGGAGAATAGAAGAGGAGGGTAGGTATGCTAGGGGTAGTGCGGCAATATGCTGCGAGCTGGCACCGTGGTGGAGTGGTGAGGGTGGCTGGCTACAGTGAGGGAAGTGCAGGGTTTGGGGCTGGGGAGGGACTAGTATTTTGGTGTTTTTTTGTCTGGGAGTCCCCCCCCTACTGACATGCACCCCAGATTAGTAATCCTTTGTAAGGGGGATGTGGGGTGAAGCCCCTGTGAGTGGGGGTGCAGGGATGTGGGGGCCACAGCCCCCTGCAGAACAACCTTTTCCATGTTTGCCATGTTTCCTCACAGGGAGTGTACATCACTATTTTGTTTTTTTGGCAATGTACACTCACCATAATGGTGATCGCCCTTTTACAATCGCCGTTATGACATGGAACTGGCCATAAGTGAAGTTTGGAGCCTATTGCCAACAGTGTAACTATCATCTGTAGTTTCAGAGTGTGAAGTGTGATGTCTAGGGAATTATTCCTCATTGACTCCCCAGAGGTAAACTGGCTTTCTGATTTGCCCTGGTTTGAACCATTGATTTATATTAACAAAATGATGTGTGGAGGGCAGAATGGCTCATGGTCTGCATTATTGGAGGAGAACCCATTCAAGTAGCTGCCATAGCTGGTTAAAGTTCTGCATGCTACTGTTTCCCTCCCTCAAGATTATAACTCTTTGGAGTTGGCAAATGAGTGCAGTCCTGAAGTCTATATAACCTGAACTGAGCTGATGCTTAAGCCTGTTAGAGATACACTGCTCTGTCATGAAATGTTCACACAGATAACTGCTGGTGCTTTATCTTTGCACGAGCCAGACAGGGTGTAAATGTTTTTAATGACAACAGCTGCCCTTATAAAAAAAAACTTAGTGGATTTAGTCTCATACATAGTTCAGTCTCTTCCTTGCTCCCCAATGGCTCACTAAATGCAAAAGGTTAGCACAGATTATTAAAACATTCAGTGGGAACTGGATCACACACCACAATAAACAAGTAGGGCAAAAGTGCAAACAAAAGAATTTCTAGAGGAATGACTGCCGATGTTGGAAAAGCCTTCCCAGATCCTGTAAGTCCCCATATGGTACATCCAACCACAGCACCTTGTGAACTATACTGTGTTTTTTACAGCTGGTTTACTTCTCCTCTCACTCAGTTAGATAAATATACAAAAACATTGCCCTTATTGTCTAGTGGTACCCCCTCCATCACCCAATCCCCATCAGAAATGTAAAATTATTATAAACTCTCTCTGGTAGTCTAGTGTGCTAAACACTCAATGATGGAAATACGCAAAAACCTTGCCCTGGCAATATAGTAGTTCCCTCTTCCAATCCTGCTAAAATGAAAACCTTGTCCTGGTTGTCTAGGTGTCACTTCATCTAATTCCAGTATGACTAGTATGGTTCCACCTCAGTATCCCATCTTTGCACTCAAGGTGCAACACAGAAACATAGAAACAGAGAATCTGATGGCAGATAAGGACGGCCTGGCCCACCTACTCTGCCCATTTCTCTATCTGCATAACCTCTAGATCCTCCTACCACTATCACAAACATTACTTCTGTTACTGTGCTATTTACCTCAAAAAAAGCAAATACAAATAACTGCTCTATAAAGGATAATTGTATTAATGACTGTACAATGTGCAAGAGGAGGCCCTGTTTTCAATAAGCTATTACTGTATCTAGGTAAGGTAGTGTATAAGAGGAAGAGGGAAACTAGGAGCTCAGCAACAATGACCCACTGTCTTTCTTTTGGCAGGCAGACAGAAATAACCAGGTAGGGGGTGCTGTGGCCATTCTCGGATTCCTGGAAAAAGAGAAAAGTGAATAGAGATAGGCAAAACATGTAAGTGGGCAGGACAGTAGTGCAGTTGGTAGGTAACTGGCTGAGTGGCAGGACACAGAGGGTGGTGGTAAATGGCTGTCACTCCACAGAGGGAAGAGTGACCAGTGGGATAACACAGGAATTGGTGCTGGGACCAGTCCTGTTCAATGTCTTCAGCAGTGACATTGAGCAGGACCTAGAAGGCAGAATTTCCCTGTTCACTGATGACACAAAGCTTTGTAACAAGAGTGAACATGCCAGAGGATGTAGACAGAATGAGGAGGGACCTGCAGAAACTTGAAGAATGGTCAGGGGTTTGGCAGTTGAAATTTAATTCAAAGAAGCGCAAGATAATGCATATGGAGCACAAAAATCCTGGAACAACATATCAGTTATGGGGTGAGGATATAGCATGTACCAAGCAGAAAAGGGATTTTGGGTTGATCATCTCTGATGACCTCAAGGTAGGGAAATGGTGCGACAAGGCAGCAGGTAAAGCAAATAGGATGCTGGGATGCATAGGCAGGGGCATCACCAGCAGGAAAAGGGAGGTCATAATTCCACCATATAAGACACTGATGAGGCCCCACTTTGAGTACAGTGTACAGTTCTGGAGACCTTACCTATGTAAGGACATACACAGGGTAGAGAAGGTTCAGAGGAGGGCAACAAAGATGGTACATGGATTGCATCACAAGTCCTATGAGGACAGGCTGAAGGACTTGAATATGTACTCCCTGGAGGAGAGGAGGGAAAGAGGTGCTATGATAGAGACATACAAGTATTTTACAGGGAGGAACAGAGTGCAGAAATACAGTATTTTTCAATGAAAAAGATATTCTGGGACTAGAGGACATGGGATGAAGTTGGAGGGAGGGCAATTCAGAGGAAACATGAGGAAGAATTTCTTCACAGAACAGGTGGTGGATAAGTGGAACACCCTGCCAGAGGAAGTGGTGGGGGCTGAAACAATCATGGGATTTAAGAATGCATGGAATAGACATAAGGGAATTCTGGAGGTCGGGGTAAAAGGCAACAGACTTCTAGGAAAGCATAACGTGAACTTACAAGCTCAAATGGGCAGACTGGGTGAGCTGTAGACCCTTATCTGCTGACAGTATCTATGTATCTATAAAAAGTGTAGGTTAGTAGGAGATGCTTGGCATCAGATGCATGTAGGATTTGTGTAATACATTGTAGTGGTGGCCTGAGAATGACAGTTTCCAGCATGTAGGTATAGCATGCAGTTTAGGTGGAGGCCATGCACAGAGTTATATCTCTTCAGCCGGTGCAAGTAGAGAGACAGAGAATGACTCCTGGAACAGTTGAACACACAGCACAAAGTGTAAAGAGAAAGACATCATTCAGACACTGGAATTGATGATTTCTTTACTGTATCATTTGGTAGCAGCCATGCGGAGTGTCGAAACAGAGGCACGGTATTAGTGGGTGAGGCAGAAATAGCAGCAGCCAAATGAGTGACTGCACTGGAATGCTGAATGCCAGCACAAGAGCACGGTGCACCACAGGCCTGAATGGGCAAAACCCCATGCAGATACAATGCAAATTCTAAACACAAAGCTTTCTATTACCACTAAAAAATACATACCCCAAATGAAGAAAATAGAAAATAAAAAAACCAAATTACCCTGGATGAATGCAATAGTCAAAAAGCATATAAAAAATAGGAATAAGGCATTTAAGAAAGCCAAACTAAGTGGTTCCCCAAGAAATTGGGCAAAATATAAAGATCAGTTAAGATTATCAAAAAATAGCATCAGAAAAGCCAAACGAGATCATGAATATAGGCTAGCTGTAAATGTAAAAGATAATTATAAAACATTTTATTCATACATAAATTAAAAGAGGGCTGGTACACCTATTATTGGCCCATTAAAGAACCATAATGGTGATTTATTAACTGACAAATCCCAAATTGCTACATCATGTAATAAATATTTTTCTTCAGTTTTTAATAATAAAACTAGGCCAAAAGAAAATCATAGTGACCAACTAACAACTGAACAATATACCGTGGGAAAAATGGAAGTTGAAAAATTGCTTCAGAGACTGGACCCAAATAAATCAGCTGGCCCCGATGGACTCCACCCTCGTATTATGAAAGAATTAGCAATTCCCTTATCAGGTCCCTTTGCTGCACTCTTCACAAAATCTATTATAGAAGGAGTAGTTATTGAAGCATGGAGACAGGCCACAGTGATTCCGTTTTTAAAAAAAGGATCTAAACAGAATGTAGCTAATTATAGACCCATTAGTTTAATGTCCGTCTTGGGTAACATTCTTGAGGGCATAGTTAAAAATCATATTGGGAAAATTATGCAACCTGATACTACACAACATGGTTTTGTGAAATCGAGATCATGTATGAGAAACGTGTTACATTTTTATGGTGGTGTTAGTGAGGCACTAGAAAAAGGAGAAGCTGTAGATGTTATCCTTCTGGATTTTTCTAAGGCCTTTGACAAGGTCCCACATGGTGAATTATTTGATGCAACTATAAAAATGGGCTTGGAGGGGAATATTACCAAATGGATTGAATCCTGGTTGACTGGGAGAACTCAACGGGTCTGTATAAAGGGCTACTATTCTGAATGTGAACAAGTGACTAGTGGGGTTCCTCAAGGATCTGTTCTGGGCCCCATGTCTCTTTAATATCTATATTTCTTCATTAACTACATCTATGGATGTTTGGTTAACTAAATTCATTGATGATACCCATATTGGTTTCACAGTTAATAAACCAGAAGACATAAGTACCTTACAATACGCCTTGAGTGAACTAGAAAGTTGGGTGAAAGTAAAGAAACTTATGTTTAATATAGATAAATATACTGTGATGCATTTTGGAAAGAAAAATCCAAAAGCAAATTATACATTGGGTGGTAGATTGCTTGAAGGTGTTGAAGACGAACGTGATCTGGGAATTAGGGTGAAAAATGACTTAAATTTTGGACTACACTGCCAACAAGTAATCAAAAAGGCTGGGGGAATACTCCATTGTATAAATAAACATATAAAAAGTAAAAGCAGTAAGGTACTGCTCACATTGTATTCCTCCCTTGTTAGGCCACATCTTGAGTATTGTGCTCAGTTTTGGGCACCAGGAGACAAGGGTTCTATAAATGCCCTGGAGTGAGTGCAGAGAAGAGCAACTAAAAGAATAAATGAAGTAAGGGGATTGGAGTATGATGACAGACTCCAAAAACTCGGACTTTATAGTTTGGAATATCGTAGATTGAGGGGGAGATTTATGCATGGTGTACCGTGCCTTACATGATGATAGTTTATGGGAAATTTTGGGGTTAGTACTCAGAGAGGTGGTATATGAAATCAGAGCTCATCCATTACAATTAATGGAGGAAAGCTGTAGAACAAAACAGAGAAGTTTGTGGTTCTCAGTTAGAGTTTCCAGAATATGGAACGGTCTGCCACTTGAAGTGGTTGCCAGTGAGAGTATGTATCTTTTTATAAAAAACAATTGGATGTTTATGTGAGCTCAAATTCAATTAAGGGTTATAATTAATCTATGGTGAGCAATATGGACCCTTGGTCTTTTCGGCTCTGAATAACCTATGAAACCTATGAAACCACACAGTGACCCAGACAGGCCCGAGAGGCCAAGAAGTGAGAACCAGCAGTCGGCCGCAGTGCTGGCGACACACTGGGTGGCAGAGACACTGGAGGACAGAAGCACGAGACTATAGGATGGAGGCAGAATGCTCTGTTTAGCACAACTGTGCAGCAGGACCAAACACCATAGCAAACACTGTACAGAACCTCCCCGAACCAGCAGAACACCACCACCACCACATAAGCATGCCCCCCACCAATGGATACACAGGTACTCACCAAGGCAGGACAGGGACCACACAAAGGCACCAGGCGGCATCCAGAGGACATGGGGTGGGGGCCAGGCAACACAACCCCAAATAAAGAAGGTGGACAGAAAGGGATGGCTGCAGGGAGCAGTGGGCAGGGCAGCATACTGCCCATAAAAGTGGGGATATGCACAGTAGCCATTGAACCGCCACCCCTGGACTTCCAGTTCTGCCACAGACCTGTAGAGACTTGAGAAAAATGGCTGTCCACCACCCGACTCGATAAACTACATAAATCCCCTTGTAAAATGCTCAAACCAAGACCGAAACAGACAAAATGTCAAACGGAGGACCAAAAGGCAGGAGAGGTTTGAAAATAACTCCCTGAAAAAACTTATTGTTTGGAGATGAAGACTGTGCAAATAGGGCCCGAGGGCCCCGAGATAGAAGTAGATCTCCATCCAGCACCAGAGGCTCAGAACAGGAGACAGATGGGGAATTAGAACCATTATCACGTAACTGATTTGAAACTCTCCTAAATGATAAACAGGGATCCAGAAAGGAAAATCGTAAAGAATTTAAAAACTTGTCTGACAAACTCACTAAAGTAGAAGCTCGAATGTATACACTAGAGGAACGAGTTGCAACTACAGAAGACCACACGCAGCAGTTAAGTAAAGTGATAGACCTGCTTCTCCATCAAACTGCTGAATTACATGCCAAAACATTGGGCTTAGAAAGCAGATCTCGGAGAGACAATTTGAGAGTCTATGGGCTGAAAGAAGGAGTAGAGACATATCCAATGGCAGAATTTATGGAAAATCTACTCACTGATGTACTGAATCTTCCCACTGGATATACTTTAAGAATCGAGAGGGCTCACAGATCCTTGGTGAAAAAAACGACTGATCCAGAGGCTCGACCTAGATCAATAGAGATCAAATGTGCTAGTTACAAGGTGAAAGAAGACATATTACGCCAAGCCTGGACTCAAAAAAACCTGATGTATTTAGATTCTAAACTTACACTTGATTATGACTATCCACCGGAGATACAGAATGCTAGACAAAGATATGCACCTATCTTAAAAGTGCTCAGAGAACAAAACATCAAATTTCAGACCCCATTTCCTGCATGCCTTAGAGTTATGTGGGACACTGGATCTGTTTTATATGGATCTGCTCAGGAGGTGAAACAAGATTTGATAAAAAGAGGAATGCGAGTCCCAGACCTACCACAGGAAAGAAAATCCATAGGACAGCGTTTCCATCTGGACTGGTAGGTGGTGGCATATCAGCGCAACAAGAATAACACGCTACTGAATGCAAGGGAGGCGGCGAGATGTGTAGCAGCGTTGACAGCATGCAGAAAAGAAAGAGGAATCCTCTGTTCCCATGGAGGAAGAAGGGTGACTGTAGTCCAGAGTCTTCAGGTACTTAGTAAAATCGTTCCACAGTGATAGGCCTTATATTGAGCTTATGCTAGAGCTGCTGTGCGAGGCCCTGATCTTGGAGGGAGGGCAATGAAAGAAGTGCAGAGACTCATAGACCCTGAAATGGCAGAAGTGGAAATAAAAATACAATATGAGTGGTCAAATTATGGAGACTTATGAGACTTACTGCTAAAAGATGGTATCTGCTTTAATACAAGGAGGAATAAAGTACTCTTTCAAATAATAACTATAAGGGAGACTACCGGCCTATGGACTGTTGATTCCACCTATGCAGAGCATGGTTTCATCGTTGTCAGAGACAATGGGGAAAAGAACAATGGGACGAAATGTGGGAAATACACATATATATGTTGGGGAATTTGTACATGGAATTTATTAAACCAAATATTAGAGTCGGGGGGGAGTGGGGAGCCCAAAAAGAGATAGTGATAACTTTAAGAGCAATATAAGGTCAGTGACAGAATATTATTTACACAAGCCAATTACAGTGAGAACGAGTGGCTTGGGGGGAGAGAAACTCAGTTAGAGGAAAGAATACTCATACCCCTACTTAGTGACAACCCTTGGAGGGAAAGAGGAGAGGGGCTATCACTAAGCACAGAAACCCAGAAAGCAGGGTTTCCTACCTTGGGAGTTACTAAACAGTTTAAAATTCTAAATGGCCCAGTTAGCTACTAGAATTATATATGATTGGTATGTTAAAGTTTTGTTAGTTTATATGTTAATAGCCACCAAATGTGAGAAAGATGAAACTATCCAACCATTAATAGAAATTAATGGATTAATTTTGGGAAAGTGGATCACTCAGAAAATAGAACAACTTCTCTTAACATACCAAAATGAATAAGAACACATTAATCTGTTCTTATAATGCACATGGGTTAACTAACCCGGTTAAGAGAAGCAAAATTTTGACATGTATTAAAAAAACAAAAGCAGACTTTATGCTTATGCAGGAGACACATCTCTCAAAAAACGAGCAGAAGAAGTTGTCCAGGATGGGATTCGAAGGGGTATATGCCTCCACATGTGGGAAGGGAAGGAGGACAGGAATGACAATGTTGATTTCAAAGGGGTCTCAATTCCAAAAAGAAGATGCTTGGATTAATAAGAGGGCAAGTTTGTAGCACTAAAGGGACTATATAGGGGACAGAGGATTACCTTGATTTCAGTGTACTTCCCCCCAGGTTCTGAATATAAAATTTATAAAGAGTTTTTTTTTTACAGCTACAGACCTGGGTGGAGGGGACAATGATATGTGGGGGCGATTTTAACCTCGCTCTTAACCCTATACTGGACACTACTTCCAAGGTACTGAGACAAACAAATAGAATTGCCAAACAACTAAATAAGCTTTCGATGGAAATGGGTATGATAGACATATGGCGCCAGATTAATAAAACTAAGAGGGACTATACTTTTTTTCAAATCCTCATAGGACATATTCAAGGTTAGATTACTTTTTTTTATATAAAGAAGAGATGCAAAGAATGCACTCAACTTGGTTTGGAGACATGGTCTTATCAGATCATGCTCCTATGTTCCTTTCAATGGACATAGGCGATTTTCACAAAAATACAATCTGGAGGCTTAATGTATCACTTCTCAAAGATGAGAAGGTACAGAAGGATATAAAAGATTCATATGAGAAATATCTAGAGAATAATACCCCAGACATTACAGCAAACATATTATGGATACGGCGATTTTTGAGAGGAAAGTTTATGGAAATATTAGCAAAAAAGAAAAGAGAGAGGGAAATGACCAGAGTAGACCTTCAGAAGAAAATAAAAGTACTAGAAGATGAAGAGAAACAACAATATAAAAAAGACAGACATAAAGAATTACTAGGTTTTAAAAACAGCTGGGAAATCTTCTGGATTACCAGGTGAAACAGAAACGGATCTTTCTAAGGCAGAGATTTTACGAAGGGAGTCCCCGATCATTAAAATTATTAGCAACTAGACTGAGAGTGCAAAGAGTGAAGGCAGTAATTAGTCAATTGCAACATCCACATACGGGACAGTGGGTGACGAAAATAAAGGATATATCAGAAACCTTTAGAGAATATTATGCAGAGTTGTACGGAGCCAGCCCCCCTGTACCAGATAATCTTACAGAAGAATTTATAGGAAAAATAACACTCCCTAAAATTATGGAACAACAAAAATTACAACTCACTAAACCCTTAACATACCAAGAGCTTAAAAGGGAGATAGGGAGATTAAAGACTGGAAAATGTCCGGGACATGACGGCTTAGCAGCTGAGTTTTACAAAACTTCTGCAGAAATGATACAGCCCCTTTTGTTCCAGACTATAAAGGCAGTATTTAATGGAAAGGGAGAACCACCACCATCGTGGGCACAGGCTGTCATCTCGGTGATTCCAAAGCCCGGAAAAGACCCCTCAAAATGCATTGCTTATCGACCCATTTCCTTATTGAACAATGACTATAAACTATATACATCTATGATTGCTCATAGATTTCAAGAAGTCCTGCCTGCTTTGATCCACTTGGATCAGACAGGATTTGTCCCAGGCAGACAGGCCCAGGATAACCTGAGAAGAACTGTACATATAGTAGACCATATAAATCACTATAAAATTCCATCATTACTAATGAGTCTTGATGCTGAAAAGGCTTTTGATAAAGTCTCATGGTCTTTTCTGAAGAGGGCCCTTTTTGGGTTTGGATCCTGGAAGACTTCACTAAAAATTTATTTAAACTCTACAAAAGTCCCATGGGATATGTAAGAGCAAATGGACATATTTCTATGGGATTTTCTCTTGGGATAGGAACAAGACAAGGGTGCCCCCTCTCCCCATTACTTTTTGCTCTGTACATTGAGCCTTTGGCAGAAAGTATAAAGCAGAATGATCAAATACATGGGATACATATGAAAGATAGGGCGAATAAAGTGGCACTGTATGCTGATGATATTCTGGTCTATATGTCCAAACCTGGAGAATCTTTGCCTCAGCTGATGAAGCAATTGGACAGATTCTCAACAATTTCAGGCTATATTCTAAATAAGGAAAAGACGGAGACACTGAGTCTCCATCATATACCTACTTTAACAATAAGGGAACAATATCCCATGAAGTGGGGAACTTTCTAGCATGAGGAATCTGGGAATTGTTGTAGGTAGGACTTACGGAGAATTATATAATTTAAACTATCCACCCTTGATTACTCAATTAAAGGCAGATAATCCTGCACTGGAAACTCTTACCTTTATTGTTTGGAGACAAGGTATAGGCCTTAAAAATAAACGCACTACCATGATTCCTATATTTATTTCAATGTGTCCCCTGTGAGG
Organism: Neoceratodus forsteri; assembly: GCA_016271365.2. Taxonomy (NCBI): domain Eukaryota; kingdom Metazoa; phylum Chordata; order Ceratodontiformes; family Ceratodontidae; genus Neoceratodus; species Neoceratodus forsteri. The sequence continues at coordinate 1,075,911,201 of CM028129.1, read as the reverse complement.
TCTTACAACTTAGGTTGGCAAACTGGCAACAATTATTGCTCTCTTTTGCATGGGGAAAAACATGTCCCAGAATTAAGAGAAAAATATTGTATTTACCAAATGGGGAAGGAGGGCTGGCTCTTCCAGATTTAGCAGGGTACTGTATAGCATCTCAAATGAGAATAGCTCTGCTTTGGGGAAACAAAAACTACGACGCACTGTGAAAAAGAATAAACACTATGGATCAAACTGACCCCCCACTAAGAGCAATGATTTTCCAACACAGAATTAAATTTACTTGCCAAACATATTTCACAGGTATTAGGACAGTTTTGGAGGGATGGGGAAGGGGTATTAGAGGTGGAAAGCTACAAAAGGCTATGTGGCTGTTCCATTGGTGGATATATGATCCAAGATTTCTTCCTGCAACACAGGATAAGTGGTTCCTAAAACAAGCTAACAGGGGAATTACATCACCATATCAAGTAATATAGGGTACACAGATTGTATCTTTGAACAGGTACAAAGTATGTATGGCTGGACACACCTAGACAGATTAAGGTTCTACCAACTTAGACATTATATTAGAGAACTACAGGAACAGGGATCTAAGACAGAGGGACTGGGAATGATACAAATACCGTTTAGAGAGATATGGAATTCACTATATGGTAAAAAAGCAATTACCCTATTATACAATATATATAATAGAGGAAACTCTGTCTCCACTAAACCTATTATGAAAAAGTGGGAGAAAGAATTAGACATCAACCTCACAGAGAGGGAATGGAAGAGACTATGGAGACATACATGGTCTACCACCTCCACACCCTCTTGAAGACAATTTTGCTGGAAAGTGAGAATTAGGTACTTTTTAACTCCTATTCAAATGGCCCACTGGGATAGCTGATCTAGTGCGGCCTGTTGGAGGAGATGCGGAGTAGATAGATATACATTGGCACATGTCTTTTGGCACTGCCCCAAGTTGAGACCTTTTTGGGATCATGGGATAGCCAAATTAAAGATATTATTTATGTTTCATACAGAATTAAGTTCTGAACACCTGGTAATGGGACTGTGTCCCAGACAAATGAATGTGTGAGATGAAATACACCACTGGAATGTATTGACAGCAGCAGCACTGAAAGCCATGACAAGAAAATGGCTGCAAGAGGCCTCTCCAGAGGGAACAGACTGGCTAGAGATTGTACAACAAATACAATTAATAGAGAAAATAACATGGGCAATTAACCAAAGCAAAGAACAATTTAACAACATATGGAACAGATGGGAATTACTTATCCTCCCAGATAACTAGAAGATAGAGGAAAAAAATATAAGGGTACATAAGAGAGATGTCTACTTAGAACAAAATAAAGATTATGGGCATGAAGTAAAGTGAAGATTGAATCAGCTTAAGGTACTGTAATTAAGAGATGAACCACTCATATCAACTGAAACAAAAAGAATGCAATATAAACAAACATTGTAAATACAAATGTAAATGGAGTATAAAAAAGGTGAAAGAGTGCTGGTGGCTTAGAGTTAGGTTAAATAATTTTACTTTTTTTTTTTTTTCTTTTTCCTTTTCCTTTTCATACTAACATACTATTTGCCAGCAGATTAGGCCTTACAGTCTATCGAGTCTGCTCGAACCTTAGATCCTTAGTTGGGTGCCGAGGATCTCCCATCCCTTGTGCTCTAGAAACCCCTACCATCCATCCCACCCCCCGGGACAGGCCATCATCTGATACTTCCACTTTCTGTGTCTGTCCCACCCTCTCTTGAAGCCCTCCACTGTGGATCTCTGAACCAGCTCACCAGGCAATGCATTCCAAGGATCCAGCACCCTCTCAGTGAAAAACCTCCTCCTCTTTTCCCCCCTCACCCTTCCACCTTCCAACTTCAAACCATGCCCTCTGGTGATACCTCCCTGCTTTAGTCTAAAGATCCCCTCCGTGTTTACCCTATTTATTCCCTTGAGGTACTTGAAGACCTCAATCATGTCCCCCTGTCTCTCCTCTCCTCCAATGAAAACAGGCAGAGCTCCTCAAGTCTGTCCTCATACGTCAAATCCCCTAGCCCTCGTATCATCTTAGTTGCCCTCCTCTGTACCCTCTCCAGGAGCTGTATGTCCCTCTTCAAGTGTGGTCTCCAGTACTGTACACAGTACTCAAGGTGTGGTCTAACCAGTCCATTGTACAGTGGCAGAATCACTTCCTTGCTCCTAGAGGTGATCCCCCTTACGATGCATCCCAACATCCTGTTTGCCTTGCTAGCCGCTCTCCTGCACTTTTCATTTTGTTTTATTGTTTTTGTTTGTTCTCTAGATAATAACAGCTTGTCTAAAGGTCTTACATGGATGTAACCTGAACCTGAAAGATCAGATGATATGATATTTTATATAAGTGTGATTGTGCTATAATTATACAAACAAAAAGAGAAACTGTCAATTACTGTAAGACATGAAAGATGTAATGGTACGCATAATCCATGATATTCATCTAGAAAATAATAAAGGAGTATAAAAAAAAAGAACTGCCACCCTATGCTGAGGATGTCAGTGCAATTTGTGCAAAGCCAGCAAGGCAAACCACTAGCCATGCATAACGGCTATGTATAATTGCAGGGACAAGACAAGCCCCAAAAAGGTGTACTGGCGGTGCCCAGAGGCCCACAGGTACAACTGCCTCGCCTGCCTGCACACTGTGGATGACAATGCAGTGGCCACCATACTGGAGCACAATCATGCCTCAGATGCGGCAGATGTTAGCATGTGCAGTGGACTCGGGCCGCTGCAGGACAGGGCATGGAGGACTATGGACAGTGCGTCACAGGTCATGGCGGTGAGCATGTTGGGGATACCAGCAGCTGTTGCAGGTCGACTGCCAGGGGTGTGACTACTGCACCAGACCGTACAGCATGTAGCATGGGGGTGGCACACTACACCAGCCACAGTCACTGACCTCATGATACCAGCTGAGTTCACTGTGACAGGGGACGGGGCACAGTTCCTGCTGTATGACAGTGGCCGGGAGCGGGACCAACTAGTCATATACACCATGGACCAGGGTCTGCAGCAGCTGGCAGATGGCCCTGACTGGTTCATGGACAGCACCTTCTAGGCATGCCCATCACTGTTCGACCAGCTGTACACTATACGTGCTGTCCAGTCAGGTGCAGTCCTGCCAGCTGTGTATGCCATCACCTGCACCAGTAGGGCACAGACATACATATGGCTGGTGAGCCAGTTGTGCATACACTGTCCTGTACTAGCACCCACATCTGTCCTGCTGGACTATGAGCATGCCAGCTGACACACTGTGTCCACCGTATTCCCAGACATCAACATCCAGGGCTGCTTTTTCTATTTTTTACAAGCCATCTGGCACAAAATCCAGCAGTGCCCAGAGGTCCTGTAGAGGTACACCACAGACTCAGACCTTGCCCTGCACCTCCGAATGCTGCTGGCACTGGCATTTGTACCACCATCTGATGTGCCGGCTGTGTTCCAGGAGATGCAGCAATGGGAGCACGTGGCACTGAATGAGAAGGTGCTGCAGCCGATCCTCGACTACTTTGAGAACACCTGGATTGGTCACCCCAGTGCCCGGGCTAGATGCAGATGTGCCACCTTCCCGATTGAAAAGTGGAACTGCCATAGGGTGACCATCCAGGGCCTGGCCAGGATGAATAATGCTGTGATGGGGTGGCACAGGGTGTTCAACACTAGGATTGGGTCGTGCCAACCCAGCATTTGGTGACTGCTCAAGTACCTCAGGGAGGAGGAGCAGATGACCTTGGTCCAGTCTGAGCAGCTGGGGTCCATGGCCGAGGCACCTCAGGTCCAGCACCAGTACTAGGATCTGAACGCCCGCATCACCACCATGGTGGTAGAATATACCACATGGAGCCACTATGACTACCTCCGTGGCCTGGCACACAACTTCACCTTCCATGTATGACCAGGCATGCTGTGGCCTACTGCAATGCTGCCTGGCATTACTGCTGCCTACTGTGCTCTGTCCTGCCACCTGCAGACTGCCACCAGTTGCAGGTCACCTGCACATGCCTAGCGCGGGCATGAGCCTGGCAGTGGAGCGGGGCCGCCCTGGTACGGGTGCTTGCTCATCATTCCCATGTCCCTGGGTCACTCTTTTGACCCTTGCCCCTTTGCTGCCACCATGCGGGCCCTTGGCAATGCAGCCGTGGTGGTTCTGTACTCCTCCCTACCTCATCTGGATTGCAGCATGCCTGGCGACTGCCACCTGTGTGTCCACCCATGTTGTCCTGTGCCCCTGCCCTCCTCTCCCCTCCACGTGGCCATCCCCCATGACTGTTGCACAAACTGTCATCCTGTGTTGCCACCCTCATCCTGTCACCCTGTGCACTGCACTCTCCACCATGGGCCTTGTTGGGCATACTTAGTGCCAGTCGCCCTCATGTGTATGCCCTTGCCTCTGTGCCTGTTACATGGGCGTGCAGTGCTGTGCATCCCTTCATCCTCTGCACCCCTCCAGGTCACTTTGTTGCGCAATCACCCCATTTGCATCATTGCCCTTATAGTGCAGTCACCCCATTTGCACAGTACCTTTGTTGTACAGTCACCCCATTTGTGCAGTCACCCTTCCCGCAGTCAGCCTTTTTCCTTCTGTCTATGGGGACTCGTCCTCGGGCAGTCACCCACATCACATAAATACTATCTTTCTGACTATCACAATATGCAACATTTTGCTTAATACTAAGTCATAAAGGGTGGCTTATTTCCTACTAGGCTGTGTCTTATCCAAAATTCAAGAACTTTTTAGCACATATTTGCACCACCATTTTTTTTTTCAATTAAGGTGCTACATAGCAGGCATGGTTAATGGCTATATTTTTTGTATTAACAACTGGCAAGGAATCAGCCAGATATGCTGTATTTCAAAAATTATTTATAAGAACCAAACTGTAGGGTTTATTAAATACAGCCTTGCTTACATTCTAATACATCTACAAAACTATTTATCTAATACAAATATTAACGCCTATTCACAAACGTGCTGGTTTTGCATTTTTTTTTTTTTTACCAGGAGAGACACACTAAGCTGAAGCTTGTTTACAGGTGTGACCTGGGAGCACAAGGAAGTTAAGTGACTTGCTCCAGGTCACACAGTATGCCAGCGGGAGCTGTGGGATTCAAACCCAGGTCTCCAGGTTTGTATCTCAGATCCTTAAACCACTGTGCTATACTGCATGATTTACATGTAACCAGCCCATGAAGCTATGTGCCTGCAGACAGGTGGAGGGTGCATGGTATGTACAAGCACAACACCCACTGGGTGCCTGTCTGTGGCCCTGCCCCCTGGCATGCACTAAAACAGGCTGCAGAATGAGGTCAGTCCTTCAGATGCCTGTACTGGGTTCATAGTGGATCCCTTGTTCTGCATGAGCTTGGGATTCTGTGAAAGCATGGGATGCAAAAATAAATATTTATGGGCAAGTGCCTAAATGGCTCCTGACATCCCACCCTGTTAGGCCAGAGGGCTGGGGCAGCACAATAAGTGGGGGCTCCATCATCCCATAACCTGCAGGGGTACTCTGTGGGGGAGTCACAAAATATATGGCAGGGTCCCTGCGGCTGTATTGTATGCCCCCTTGCCCAGCACTCCACACATGCTCATGGACACACTCCTGGACCACATGTGGCATGTAGCTGAGTTATCTGTCAGGGTATAGTGTGCACAAGGGATGCACAACCCTTCTGTGAATGCCACCGGGGGTCCACTGGACCCCTGCTGCATGGCATTTTGACCTAAAGTTGTCTGCACACCTCGGATATGTGGCGCCTAGGCAACCCAAACATTTGTGCATAGACCCCATAGTGAATGTATTGTGATTCTCAAAGTAATTTTGTTAAAATGTTTTTTTTTAAGATTAACATAACCATCTTGAAATTTTTTTGGCAATGGCTTGATTCTTGAAGCAACTGTTCCTTAAAAATTAAATAAGGACTAAGTTATTCAAACATGATCACATAATTCCTGGCCATAGTTCCTGACATGAAAGATAATTTGAAACAGCTTCTTTTAGTGCCTCCTCATTAAGTTGGTATCCTGCTAAGGCCCTGGCATTCTAAGCAGGCTGCCCAGTTAGGGTATTTTGCATGCCTTCTTAGTGATAGTTAATGAGGCTTTCCCATCCAGAGAAAGAAAAGCTCCTCAATTTAGATACACCTTATACATCAACCCATTACTTCTAATGAACCACGTTGAGATTTTGCCTTGAATAGGGCTGGGGGCACAAAGAAGAAGAAGCATAGATTTTAAAGGTTCTTCCAACATGTCATTCTCAGGTGCTGGCTGCCAAAGAGAAGCATGAGAGGGGACAGGGAAAGGGGGAAAAATGTTCAACACTCGATCGACATCTACAGTATATACTGTCTGTCTGTCTGTCTGTCTGTCTGTCTGTTGCACATACGCACAGTAAGCTGTATTTGATAGCCCCAAGAAATATCAATTATGCAGCAACCAAAACTAAAAGTTAAGTGACTGCTGTATCTGAAAGCTCCCTCTGGCTACTTGTCTAGCAGATATTCAATACTCTGTACTAATCTGAGGTAACCACTCATAACAAACTTATTTTTGGCACTGTGCTTGTTTCCAACTGAGTCAGCTTTCCGAAATCAATTGCATTTTCATTTAAGGTAAACTACACAACACAAATGTTAGAAAGGAAGTGTATTTAAATATTTTTTGAATTTTTTATCTGACAGAGAATATGAGATGCCATACTAAAAAGTTTCATTTCATTAGACTATTGGTCTTTATTGCACTGAAACATAGAAATCTGCCAGCTGAAAGAGGCCTTGAATCTATCAAGTCCACATGATACTGAACCACGTGCACACTGTGGGTGGGATATTCAAAAGGGTTGTGCCATGCACAACCCACCAATGGCCCCCAGTGTGATATTCAAAGGGGCAAGTTGCACTGCGCAACACCCGACATGTTCATTCACATATCAGGCCTGTGTAGTACAGTATGTCCTGTACGCTCATTGTCCCCTGCAGTGGACCAATAGGTGTACTGACAGTACTGTACACTGTCAGTTGGTGGGCAGCTGGGCAGCATGTAGGCGGGGTGCTACCACCCGCCGCTGACTGGGAGGAGTGCTGGGTGGTGGGGGACCACAGTGGGCGGGTTGGAAAGGGGGTACCACTGGACCACCAGGGGTGCGGTTGTGATTTACGCCCATGATCGGGTACTGGGGGTGTTTCACTGGACCACCACGGACAGATTTAACAGATGTCTGTGATCGGGTGATAGGGAGTGGTCCACAGGACCACCAGGGATACTTTTTACAGATGCCCACGATTGGATAGGGAGCGGTCCACTGAACACCAGGGATACTTTTTACAGATGCCAGCAATCAGGTGATAGGGAGTGGTCCACTGGACCACCAGGGACACTTTTTATAGATGCCCACAATCGGGGGTATGGGTGCGGGGTCTGCCAAGGGACTGTGGGGCATCGGTCCCCAATCGGATGCAGCCTGGCAGGGTGCCAGGCGCAAATCACCGGGGATCAGCACACCGCATGCAAATGGGGCCATAATGACATGCAAATAACTCCATTTGCACCTTGCATGCATAATGGCCTCATTTGCATGCCCAGTACTGAATATGGCAGTTGATGCGCCTAGCGCAACCACACTTGTGCTGGAGCATCCTCCAGCTCCCCTTCTGCCACTTGCACTGGCGCAGTGCCACTGCTCCATGTGCAGTGCATGCGGCCTCAGTGCCATATTCAACAGTGCTGAGCAATGGCGCAGCACCATTGAATATCGCATGGTCCATGCCCTGGCACTGCTCAGTTGATCTGCACCCAGGCTTGCACCCCTGCCCGGTGCAGTCTGAATATCCCACCCTGTGGTTACTTGTTGCTCCGCTCACCCTCTGTAATCATCTCTAATTGCACATTTATCTTATCCCCCCTCCTTGAAGATACCAATTGATTTTGTGCTAACAACCTCCACTGGCAGCTTGTTCCACCACTCCACCACCCTCCCCATGAAGTAGTATCTCCTGGTACTTGATAATTTATGATGACCACTTACAGCTTTTCTGAAAATTTTTTAGATCTGATTATACTGGTTTTTAAATAATGGTACAGTTTTTAATTTTATCTGTTTGTGTTTAAGTTTTGTGTCCTAGGATGTACAAGCACTTTGAACTATTTGGAATTGAGCTTTTTTATAAATAAAATTTAATTTGATTTGACCTCTCCTAAATTAGTCCCTGCTAATTTGAAGCTATTCCTTCTCATATATTTAACACTGTGTTGAAAACATTCACTGGGGTCCACCCTGTTGACACCTCCAGTTCTCCAGGGAGTACATATTCAGGTTTTCCAGCCTCTGTTCACACGAGTACCCCTTTTGCCTCTGAATCATCTCGTGCGCAACTATTTGCACCACTTACCACTGGCGGATGTCCATTCTGTGGTAGGAGTTCCAGAACTGAACAAAGTATTCCAAGTGGGGTCTCACCACAGAGAATATATAACCTCTTTCCTTCTCCTTGTGACCAACCTGCTTATTCAATCCAGCATCCTATTTGATTGCACACTGCTTTACTGTATTATGTAGAGGGCTACAGTGTACTTGTAATGTAATCCCCATATTTTTCTCTTTGTTCATCAGTGCGATGATCAACTCCCAAACCTGTACTCTAGCCCTGGGTCTTTCTCCCCCCCCACATGCATGATCTTGCACTTATTGCAATGAACTTCAGTTACCAGATTTTGGGCCACCTCTGTAGTTTCTCCAGGTACTCTCTCATGATCCTGATTCCCTGAGGTTGGTGTCATCTGCAAAAAGGTAAATTTTGTCCCTTATACAATATCCAGTGTTATAAATATGTTTAACAGCACCAGTCCAAGCACTGGTCTAAGCACCAACCCCGTTGGTACCCTACTGGTGACTGCCCTCATCCATGAATATTCCATACTAACCATGTCTGTCTCTGTTCTCCCTCCCTCTTACCACCACCCCTAAGTCATCCAACTTCTTGATCAGTTTTGTTGGGGACTGAGTCAAAGTCCTTGCTGAAATGCAAGTACATTAAGTCTACATGCCTGGCCTCATCTACAGTCTTTCTGATCCAGTCAAAGAAATCTATCAAGTTCATTTGACATGATCTCCCCATCCCAAAACCATGTTGTCTGCCTTCCTGTAGGTGACTGCCTTTCAGAAACTCCACCAAGATATCCTTCAAAATGATTTCCATCAGTTTGCCAACAATGGATGCCAGATTGACTGGCCTATAGTTTCCCAGCTTGTCCCTTGCCATGCTTTTATGCAAGGGTTCTCCACTCACGTACTACCTCACCTATGCAAAGAAACTGTGATACAAGTCAGCTAGTGAAGTTACTGTTACGTATACCAGCTCACTCAACACCCTGGTGTGCATTCCATCCGGTCCAAGAGATTCATTCACCTTCAATGACAATACAAACATAGAAATGCAAAAGAATAGAATTTGTTGGCAGGAAAGGACCACTTGGCCCCACCCAGTCTGCCCATATGTTCCCAACTTAAAGTGTCTTCACAGGCCTAGCTGATCTCCATCAACCCTTCCTGCTCTCTGCCTGTTTTCTAGTACACCCTTTTGTCTATCTCATGCATGCATGAAGCCCTCCAATGTTTTCATCTACACCACTTCTGCTGGCAGTCTGTTCCAGATGTCTACCACTCTTTCAGTGAAGAAATATTTCCTCATATATCTCTTCCCCTTCCCCTTCCTCAGCTTCACCAGATGTCCCCTGAACCTGTTGCTCTTTCTCATTTGAAAGAGATGTCCTTCTTGTGCTTTGTTCATTCCTGAGAGGTACTTGTAAATCTCTATCATGTCACCTCTTGCTCTCGTCTCATCCAGGGTACACATGTTGAGATCCCTTAGTCTCTCCTCATACGGCTTCTTGTGCAACCCTAGCACTATTTTAGTTAGCCTCCTCTGGACTGCCTCTACCCTGTCTATGTCCTTTCTCAGGTGTGGCTCCCCGAAGTGGACACAGTACTCCAGGTGGGGTCTCAGTGAGGGATACACTGGCAATACCGCCTCACACCTTCTGCTGGATATACCCCTTTCTGTGCACTCCAGCATCCCACTAGCCATACCCACTGCTTTGTCACACTGCCCTGCCACCTTGAGGTCATCAGTTATGATAACCCCATGATCCCTTTCCTGTTAAGTAACTGTCAGTACCTCCCTCCTCCATCATCTTTATACTCAGCACCTGGGTTCCTATGCCCTAGGTGCATGATTTTGTACTTTTTGGCATTGACCTCCAACTGCCACACTTTAGACTACTCCTCAAATTTTCCCAGATCCCAGCTCATTGTTTCTCTCCACTCCCTCTTTGTCATCAAGGCACAGGTCAGGAAGCATAGGAAAACTAGGAGCAGTTTCAAAATTCACAAATAGCATTTTATTTTTCTCAATAACAGCAAAATAAAAAATACAATTATTCAGTATAACTATTTACAAAGGCAGTACAGAGAAAACTAAGTCCTTCTTCTGAGGGTTTCTTTTCAATCTGAGTTTCAGTCTTAGTCTTTCACTCTCCTTGTCTCTCTAGCAAAAACATTGCTGCTCTTTTTATAAGTCTTTGTCTGGGAACACATTAAGGGAACCTGCTTCTCGCAGAATGTTCTTGTAAGTTTACAGAATTTTCTTGTCAGTTTCAATGCAGCAAAAAAGAACATAGTGACCCAGAACTGACCTCTTGTTTACAGCTCTGCACAAGGCTTAAAAACTGCATCTCGTGTTAACGCGTTGAGTTCTAAATAGCTTTGCAATCATTTCAACAGTAATTACTATATACAGTTTTAACCAAAAGGATCCCAGTTTCATATACAAAATTTGCCAGCAGATAAAGGCCTAGAGGTCTATCAAGTCTGCTCAAATGTGCAGCTAGCACCCCTTATTCTGCAGCTGCCCCTCCCTTCCACCTTTCCCCTCCATTGACCCTCCCCCTTGTCCTATCTCATCCCCTTTTGAAGTAGTCCATTGTTCTACTGGATACCAGTTCTATAGGTAACACATTCCACCCAGCTACCACCCTCTCTGTAAAAAAGTGTCTCCTCATCTCCCTCCTGAATCTTCCTCCCTCCAGTCTCATATCATGGCTCCTGGTGTCCCTCCCCTTCCTTACTTTGAACAGCCCCTCTGTACCTGTCTTGATTATTCCTTTCATGTACTTAAAGGTTTCAATCATGTCCCCCCGTCCCTCCTCTCCTCCAGCAAGTACATGCTCAACTCCCTCAGCCTCGTCTCGTATGATAAGTCCCCCAGCCCCTTGATCATCTTTGTCACCCTGCGCTGCACCCCCTCCAGTAACTTAATGTCCCTCTTCAGATACGGGTGCCAGTACTGCACGCAGTACTCCAGGTGCGGTCCAACTAATGACCTATACAGTGGCAGAATCACCTCCTCCCTCCTCGAGGATATACCCCTTGCAATACAACCCATCATTTTGTTGGCCTTTGCAGCTGCCTGCCTACATTGTGCTGAGTTGTTCATTGATCCTATAATGTGCTCCCCCAGATCCTTCTCCTCCTCTGTCTGGGCTATCTGCACTCCCCCCAGCTGGTAACTCCTCCTTGGGTTCTTCATCCCAAAATGCAGCACCTTGCACTTTTTGGCATTAAACCCCAGTTATCAGGTGTCTGACCAGGTTTCAAGCTTGCCAGATCATCCTGCAACCCCTACCATCACCCTAGGTCATCCACCACCGCTCCTACCTTGGTATCATCAGCAAACAGACTGATCTTGCTCTTGACATTCAATGGTATGTCTGCAATGAATATCCCAAACACTGGTCCCAACACTGAGCCCTGTGGAACACTGCTCATCACTACCCTTGGGTGTGAGAGCTCCCCACCCACCACCACCCTCTGTTGCCTTCCCTGAAGCCAGTTCCCTATCCATCTCACCAGCTTTGCACCCACCCCTGTGCCTTCTAACTTACTTCCCAGCCTTCCATGTGGCCCCGAGTCGAATGCCTTACTGAAGTCCAGATACAGGACATCTACTACAAGGCCCCTGTCTAGTTGCCTAGTTACCCAGTCATAGAACTCCACCAGGTTGGTTTGGCAGGATCTGTCACATATGAAGCCATGCTGTCTGCTGTCCTGTAGTCCTTTGGCCTCTAGGAGGGTGACCAGTCTCTCTTTCAGGATAGTCTCCATCAGCTTACCCACGATGGATGTGAGGCTCACTGGTCTGTAGTTCCCTTGTTCATCCTTGGGGCCACTCTTGTGGAGGGGCACCACATGAGCCATCCTCCAGTCCTGAGGTACACACCCTGAGTGTAGTGAGGCATTAAATAGGTCTGCCAAAGGTCCCACAAGGACCTCTGCCAGCTCCTTCAGTACCTTGGGGTGGATGCCATCTGGGCCTGATGCCTTGTCCACCCTCAGTGCCTTCAAACCCTCCTGAACTCTGCCCTTCATGATTTCCCCAACTGTCACCCCCTCCCCCCCTGTTTCTGCCATTCCTCCTCCCTTGGGTGTCACCCCCTCTTCTCTTTAGTAAATATACAGTTTTATATATAGATTTACACAGAGATTCACATATATTTTTTATAACTGCTGATATGCAAGGGGGGAGAAAAGACAAAACCGCAAGTGAAGGCAGATGGTGCACCCCTTTTCGTCGACACCCCAACGGCGAACTGGAAAAAAGACCATTATGGCGATAATCCTGGTAATGGTCCTTTTTTCGGGTTTCGCCTTCCCCCAGTATTCCGCCCCCTCCTCGGACCAACTCCAACCTGAGTTGGAATCCTAAAGTCCGGGGGGTGCAGGGGGAACAGCCCCCCACAGAAAAACACCCATTTCAGAGGCAGCACAATACCTGCATCAGTATTGTGCTGTCACTGTGGGGGAGGTCGGCATTCTTGCTGACGAGAAAACTTGGTGCTTCCAAAGGCAGAGAGATAGCGAGAGGTGGAGAATTGGGAAATCATCAGAGTGATCAATTCCAAGATCTCACAAGAAAATTTGGTTGTGCAACCAGACAGAGAAGAGACAGAAAAGGAGAGGATAGAACAGATCCTTGCATTTAACTCTTTCTGCATAACAAATGGGACAGGGTCTTATTCAACCCTGTCACACTCTCAAGTGTCAAGCCAACTGCAGATTCTGGTATCATCTGCAGACCTACAGTATCTTCCAGTTTCTCAGCCACGTCACTCATGAAGACATTGAAAAGGACCAATCACAGTACTGAGCACTGTGGCACCCCGCTGGCTACTCCATCATTCAACTGAGTACCGTTTACCACCATCCACAGTCTTCCATCTGTTAACCAGTTTCTAACCCAGTTCATCACTTTGGATCACACCCCCAGGATGCTCAGTTTTGTTATGAGCCTCCTATGTGGCACAGTGTAGAAGGCTTTGCTGAAGTTCAGAAAAGCCACATCCGCCACCTTTTCCTGATCTATATCCCTGGTTACCCAGTCAAAGAAATTCAACAGATTCATTTGGCATGACCTCTTCACTGTGAATCTATGCTGCCTGTGGTCTTGCAACCTACTGGATTCAAGATGCTCTAAACAGTCTTTCTTTCAGAAGGGTTTCCATTAATCTCCCCACAACTGAAGTAAGAATGACGAGCCTATAGTTGCTAGCCTCCTCCCTGCTGAGGCTCATATGCACAGGGACCATGCCAGCTCTTCTGCAGTCCTCCAGAATCAGGCCTGATTTCAGTGAGCTGTGGAACATGGTTGTCAGCTGAGCAGATAGCACCTCCCAGCATTCCTTTAGAACCCTTGGATGTATACTGTGCAGTCCTATAGCCTGTCCACCTTTAGAGCCTCAAGTCTCTTCTGGACTCTTTCTTCTGAAAATGTACTTGTGCCCACCTCCTGTCTGCCCCTGTTCCAGCTATTCCCTGGTTTCCCGCTATTCCCTGGTCCCCCCTCCCACTGTGAAGACTGGACAGAAATAGCTGGTCAGGATGTCTGCTTTTCCTTTATCCTGTGCTGCCTAGCCTCCACCTCCGCCCCCACCCCCAGCCTTCTAATCCTCACTATCCCTCCCCTTGCTTTCCTCTTCTCACTAATGTATCTGAAGAAAGTCTTATCCCCATTAATGACCCTTTTGGGTATTCTTTCCTCTGTTTGCACCTTTGCTCCCCTCACTGCCTTGCCTACTTCCTCCTGCTTTATTAGGTATACTTCCCTGTCCTCCTTTCTCTGTGTTTTATTAAACAGTACTTCCTGAATGCCACTCTTTTTTCCTTCACCACCTTTGCCACTTACTTAGAGACTCATAATGGTCTATTTTTCCTTCCATTTTACTCACTTTCTTTACACAGAGGTTAGTTGTTTTAGTTATACCCTTCCTTCTTTTTGCCCACTGTGACTCCACCTCTCCTTGGCAATCCCCCAAAGCAGTTTCTGAGGCAGTCTGCCATTTCTTTGAAATCCACCCTTCAGACGTTCAAGACCCTTGTGCTCACATGGTAAGCCTTTGTTCCTGTCTTAATGTTAAACCACATTGCACAGTGACCACTGGTACCCAGAAGACTGCCCACTGTAACAACTACAATACTGTCCCTATTTATAAGCACCAGGTCCAGCACTGCCTCATCCCAAAGGGGTTCTATGACTAGCTTCTTGAGAAAAGCCCCTTGTAGGGAGGCCAAGATGGCCCTAATTTCCATAAGCTAACATTTGAAGGCTCCACTCCATGTTTAGCAGATTGAAGCCACCACTAGCAGCACCACCCCCTTACTTGCCATACAGATGATGTCTTCCCCAAGTGCCTTATCCAACTCCTCTCCCTGTGCAGGCCATATCTTCATACAGGAAATGGCAACTTATTTTGGCAGTTGCTATCACTCCACGGGAAATCACTTCTCATCCACTCAGTACCACAGGAATCACTTTCTAAAAAGCTTTGGGCCTGATAGCCCTCATTGTGTTGAACTTGGCAATAACCCCTATTAGTACATCCATTCCCTTTTCATCCAGCACACCGTATTTTCTTGTCCTACCCGCACTTTCTCCTCAGAAAGTGAAAGTGAAGGTTAAATCACATCTCATCCACTCAGTGCTGCAGGCATCATGTTATAAAAGGGTTGGGCCTGATAATCCTCATTGTGCTGAACTCAGCTATACCCCCCTGTTAGTACATCGATGTCTTTTTCAGCTGGCAGACTGCATTTTGTTGTCCTACCTGTGCTTTCTCCTCAGATTCCAAAAGTGAAAGTGAAGACCACACGGAGTGTGTCTAGACTGTCAGGCCTGAACATTACAGCTACTCTGGAGATAGAATGGTGACCTCACAGGCCCCATCGGAAATGGCTAATATTACTGCCCTTCTTCAATGTATCAATCAAGATATGACTGACATCTGGTCGGCCCGGTGGTGCTGAGGGTTGAGGCACTGGATGCCACACCTCACGCTACACCGGCGACCCGAGTTTGGGAATGAGCTCGGGGAGCCAGGGGTCAGCAGGGGAGGCCTAGGATTGAGCATCTGTGGACAGCTCTCCTAGTCCTGGGGAGAGTTCAGGGGATTCCCATAGCACTGGCACCCCCTGGTGGAGGCTTGGGGCAATGCAGAGCATGGTAGCAGATGCCTGGGGATTGGAGCATGGCAGGGACATCTTCTGTGTGCATGTGAGAGTGTGCACACGCTGGGCAGGACACCACTGCACGTCCACACTCTGGGGAGAAAATCACGGAAATACCCCCTTCCTTCGGGTGAGGTGACGGTGATCAGAGGCAGTTCGACTGACCTCATGCCCAACACCGACCATCTCTCCTGTTCTCCTTGGGGTCTGGGGCTGCTCCTAGGGGCCTGGGGAGTGCCCAGACCCTGCAAACCCAATGTAGCCTGGAGTAGTCTGTTCAGGTGTGCAGTTGTGTATGGCGGCTGGTGAAGAGACCCTGAGAGATGCCCCAAAGGTAAGGATGCATAAATAAACAATACAAAAAAAAAGATATGACTCACATCAAGATGTCTGCGGTACAAACAAAAAAGATTTAGCTGCCTGTGTAAGAGAGTGGAAGAAAATGAGATACACCACAGTCTACTGAAAGGAAAGGAAAGCAAATTGCATAGTTGTCTTTGGGATAAGGACAGAGATATCAGATAAATGCTCTTGAAGATGGATGATCTTGAGAACAGGGCTAAACAAAACAACAACAGCTTGGTGGGTCTTCCTGATGCATCTGAGGGCAGCAACCTTATTCCATTCCTATAGAGACCGATTCCAACTTCTGAAATGCTCTGAACTATACCCTGCATGAAATCAAGAGGGCACATAGGTGCTAGCTCCTTGCCCTAAGCCAGTACATCGCCTGAGGCCCATCCTGATGAAACTACTCTGCTACCTAATAAAGGAAAAAAATTCTCTGTTGGGCAAGGAAAAGGGGGCTATTGTGCTGGGAAGGCCATCACATTTCCTTTTATCAGGACTTCTCTACTGAATTATCACATCACCACAGGGCTTATGTTGGGATCAAATAGAAATTAAATCATCTTGGCGCCATTAGAACCTTTCATTATCCAACTCAACTCAGAATCAACTTTGAACAGGGCTGCCTACCAATCTGAAACCTCAGAGGCTGTGGAGGAGTTCATCAGACAGCATTGGCCCAATTACAAGTTTACCACCTCTCCCTTTGATCCCACTGCAAGACACTCCCTCTCCTTGGTGATGGACACCTCGCCGCCCCTCCCTGATAAAACATGGTACCATGACTGATGCATTTCTGACATGACCAGGGCCACTAGAAAACTGAGAACAAAGTTACCCAAAATTGCGAAGCATTTTTCAAAAACTGTGGGAAATTGTGGGGATTCTACTATAGACCCTGACTACTTCACAATAAATCTTTTAATGTTTTCTGCAGCATATATTCGTATAAGCTGCTAAATGAATACACTGACACTTGAATATGTTTAAATCATAAAGAAAAGTTTATGTTCCTAAAATGAATACTAAACTGATAAGCTATTGTAAGCATTGCCTATCTTCCAAAATTTAAAAGCATCTGCCTCACATCTACTAAACTGATTCTATAAAGTGAGCCACAGCAAATCAATATTAAATAAAGCCAGAAGAATTATTTTTTTTGTTTCTGGCTGTAGAATAATGAAGCCTAATTAACAACTGTTTACAGTGCTCTGCCAGCTATTCACCCACTTTGGTACAAGAAAAAATAAGCAGATAGAGTGGTGAATAATTAGTGAAATGTTGTTAAAGTGTTTAATGGTCAAAATTTGTACTGTAGGTACTGTGCACTATTTTTGAAATCACATATTTAAATATTAAATCTGGGGGTTATTGGGGCTGGCAGTATAATCTAGAGGTTAGAGCAACAAACTGTGAATGAGCTGAGGACATCTAGCAGACCTGGGTTTGATTCCCACAACCTCCACTTGCATACTGTGTGACTCTGAGCAAGTCACTTACCCTCCTCAGTGCTTCTGGGTTGCCCCTGAAAACAGGCACAAGTGCCTAGTGGGCCTTACGCTGTTACCAAAAAAATGTTAAAAAATGCCAATATATTTTTATTGCATCGTACAGTAGTCAGGGTACCCTGTAATTTACCTTTGTTTTGCTCTGGCTGCAATGATTCTGTTTAGATAAAGATAAATGTTCAGATACATTTTGTGTTTTATAAGCTTGGTTTTAGAGTCTAGTCAGGTTTTTATTGTAGTCTTTGCATGTGAGCATTTAGGGGGTAGATTGCTAAGAGTGAGATCATTGTTAGCAACTAGCTTATCCAAGTTTAAAATCGGTAAGCCCATCCAAATATCCTCAGCTGTTTGAATCAAAACTAGTCTGAATGAAAGTATGCCCACAAGGAAAAACTTGCCCTACCACTTACAAAAAAAGCTTCATAGCTAGCACCAGATTTAAGTGAATGGGATAATTTGGCGCCTTTTCTGCCATCTTTTGTTTCAGTCTGCGTGGCAACAAAAGGTCTTCTGATAGACTGTTTCAACACAAAACAAATGTTAAGTGTTTAAGTATACTTATGCTTGGCCAGTGGATTTTGAAACCAAACAAGCCAAGGATTCAAAAGAAATCAGTGTCACATAAAACCATTGCCCTACCTTGCACTGTATTGTTTCAGCCAAACCCAAGTCTGCATGCAAAATGGTCCATATATTTGAGAATATCGTATTAAAAATGTTAATACTTTTTACACAGTTCAATATGAAAACTCAAAAATTGCAAGAAATTGTAGAACATGTCAGTTTTTGCAGAGAATGGTGACAATTGCAGATTCCGCAAAAAAATTGCTGCCGCAATTTTCCTGTGTTCCTGCCCATGACAATGATTCCCAATATGTCCAGCAATGTCATGGCCACAGGCACAAGATATAAGGTGAAAGTGCAGATAGGCAGTGACAGACTCTCTAATGTGTCCAGGAGCAGAAAGCATGGATCCCCCTCTTCTGGCTTCTTGAGGAGCCCTGCAGAGGACTCCCCCCCCCCACCCACGAGAAACAGATTTGACCATCTTCACCCACTTACAGCACCACCAGATGCACTCACAGCAGGTACAGTTCCATCTCAAGATTCCCAGATGGCAGCAAACCAGCAAGTGGTCCTCTAGCTGCTGTGGCACCCTTCAACAGGTCCTAAGCAGATCCAGCTACCATTCCACCGATGACCCCCTCGGCATATCCTCCCCTGCCCCTGCTCCTGCTGCTCTGAAAGCACAATGGTCTCTGCAGAAACAAACAGGCAGACCATCTCTTTTTGTAAGTAAAATGATTATGACTAAAATATGCTTATTATTTATTTATTTATTTATTTATTTTAGTTGTTTAACCAGGAGTAGCACACTAAGCTGAAAGCTTTTTTACAGGTGCGACCAGGTGCTTCCTCCCCATTTGGCCATTCCTCCCTCCTTATGATTCCTTCACATGTCCTGTTTCTTTCACTGCTATTGTCTAATTCCTGCTAGATATATTTCTTGTCATGCCCCAGGATTTGCCTTAACTGCATCCATGCTAGACCTCCCTCATCTTGTGCCTCCGTCCTTCCCATTTGTATTAAAGATTTGGGCCCTGTGTCTGAACTGACCTACACTTTAAATTCTATTTGCATGACTCCAACCTGGTTCAATAATCCAGCTTGACTTTCATCTCCACTAACTGTGTACCACATGCTCTGATGCTAAAGATGCTGTCCAGTCCCCCCCAACTTGAAGTGGTAGAACTAACAGAAGAGTTGGTGGGTCAGACTTCTGGCACCAATGGTGGATGAATGATTTACCTAATCCTCATTTCTATGTAACAATGAAAGTATTTCTAAGACTGTTTCCAGTTCAGCTGGGTGATCTATAAACTCACAAGTCACTCAATCACTACCTGGCAGTGGTTGCATTTTAAGATTTTCTTCAGGTCACAGAGCAGCATGAACTTTCATGCACAGACTCGCACCACCTATTGCTTCCATCTATATACTTTACAAACTGTTACTGTGATTGGGCCATGAAATAATATGTTCATTGTTAAACCCATGGTGGAACACTGTTAATGTTTTACAGTGTAATATATGGTTAACTACTATGCCTGCCTTCAAACTGTTAATACTGCTGGTTTTTAGCTTACTCGGTCTCACACCATAAGGACAGGCCCTGCAACTGAGTGGGCCTTTCCTCATCAGCTCCCCTCCCTTCCACAGGACAGGCTCTGAAACTGAGCGGTGCCTTCCTTCCTCTCAAACCCCACCCCCTAACTTGACTTCTGCCTCTGGGATCATTTGAAGGGGCAGCAGAACAGCTGTGCATATACCACATGCAGAAGCCTATCCTGGCCCACACTCTGGATGCAGCCTGGGGTATTGTTCTATAGGGGATTCTCCTGAGGAATGACAGCCAGTGGAGGCCTAACTGATTGTCTGTCTTTTGTTATCCAAATCATCAGTGACATTGCAGAGGGACTGGAAGGAAAAGTATGCCTTTTTGCAGATGACACAAAGATCTGCAACAGGGTTGATACACAAGGAGGCATGGAAAGGATGAAAAGGGACTTGGCAAGGTTGGAGGAATGGTCAGATGTATGGCAGCTAGGATTCAATGCAAAAAAGTGCAAAATAATGCACCTGGGAAACAAGAACCCAGGGGAAGAATACACAATGGGTGGGAGGTAGTAACAACAACAAAACAGGAAAGGGACCTGGGGTAATCATATCAGATGACCTTAAGGTTAGCAAGCAATGTGAAGGCAGTATGGGCGGGGGTATACTGGGATGTATAGGGAGGCATCAGCAGCAGAAAACAGGAAGTTGTTATCCCTCTGTACAGACAGTTGGTGAGACCCCATCTGGAATACTGTGTCCAGTTCTGAGACCCCATCTCCGCAAGGACATAGACAGGATAGAGGCAGTCCAGAGGAGGGCAACTAAAATGGTGCAGGGTCTGCAAGAAGCCGTATGAGGAGAGACTAAAGGAGCTTAATATGTATACCCTTGAGGAAAGAAGGGAGAGGGGGGACATGATAGAAACTTTCAAGTACCTCAAGGGAATCAACAAAGTCCAAGAGGGTAGCATCTTTCAGAAAAAAATACTTTTTGTCCTTTGCAAATGTATCCTGCTCTGTGTAATTTCTTATGTATCCTGAAAATGTATCCTGCTTTGTGTAATCTCTTATGTATCACTGTGTTCTGTAACTGTACCTCCCGGGTCGTGCCTGAAAATAGTCACTTGTTGGCTAGCGCACTTACCCGGTCAACAAAAACTAAATAAATAAAGAAAGAACAGGGGGACACAATTTAAAGATAGAAGGAGGGCGGTTCAGGGGCAATGTGAGGAAGTATTATTTCACAGAGAGGGTAGTGGATGCATGGAACAGCCTTCCTGAGGAAGTTGTGGGGTCTAAAACTGTGGGAGAATTCAAGAATGCATGGGACAGACATAAGGCAATTCTTGTGGGGGGCAGGAAGATATAGGCTGTTGGTTAACTAGGATCTGCGGCCTATCCTGTAGGTAGGGAAATGGGCAGACTAGATGGGCCTAGCGGTCCTTATCTGCCATCAAAGTCTATGTTTCTATGTTTCTATATTATAGCTGTGAATTCCCCCACTGTCTGGGTCTGGGCTTTGGAGACACTGATGCCTTCAGCCCTGGGGGCCCATATAGTATCCACTGGTTCCTCACCTGGAAATAATAAGCCCAGCAGGGCTTTCATGTATTGTTTCTCAGTTTTTAGTGTTAATGCACAGCTTCACTTCACAGTTCTCTTACCCAAAGAATGTGAGAATGCACTCTTATACCCATAAGAGACACAGCAACTCTCCATATAAACATATTTATACAATGACAGTGGGAATAATATTTTGCAAATAAATGCATTTATTTTCATGTGTGATGGCCTGCAGCAGAAATAAATCATTTAGTTCAATCTTAGGTAAGTCATCAGCATTTATTTCCACTTTAGGCTGGTCACAAAGGAGCTCTTAACCAATGGGAGAAAAGCCTGAGCAATGCTGGTGACATCACAATGGCATCTGCTGCAGTTAAAAACAGAGCAGTGAAATCAAACAGAAAAAGAGTAAAGGCTTCATTGAAAGAACTAATCTTGCCAGAAAGGCACTGTCATTGCAAAAATGAAATGTGCCATCGGCTGACTAAAAATATCACAATTATTTTTATCTGCTGGGTCTGACCTCCACAGACCTCACTCATGGCTCTGCCACTCACTCACTATGCCACCATAGAGATCAAAAAATCTGCAGATAAAAATAAATTTGATATTTTTAGTCAGCCCATGGCATATACCACACATACTTTGTAGAATGTCTGAGACTTAAACTCCCCTCTGAAATGTAAGTGCATTCAAAGACCAAGACTGCATTGTTGCATGATAGCAGCCAACTATGTAGGGACTAGGCGGGGCTGGAGGTGCATAGCTGTGCCCCCCTTATCTAAGGCAGGCATATGAATTCTAGTCCATAAGGCACTCCATTGATCAACTGAAAACTTGGCTATGGATGTAGCTGGAAGATGAGTTGTTGCTAAATTTTGCACTCCTGAAGGGCCCATGGTCACTGCGAATGATTATGGCCATAACTATGATGATTTTGAGTTGTTCAACTCTCTTAGCTACACTCTGGTGGACCTTGTGTCCCTCAACACTCCTTTATTCCTTGGAGGGGACTTTAATTTGACCATAGACCCCTGTATGGACAGAATTGCCAGGAGACCAGTGCCTTACACAAGGGCTCTAGCTGCAGTTCAGGATCTAATGTCCATGTTTTATCTGAATGATGTCTGGTGCCTGCAATACTCCTGTTTCTTACCATCACACTCAAGCTCCAGTCATACAGACCTGGTTGACATCAATCTCTACTTCCCAGATGGTGCATGGCTACCATGTAGCCCTCCAGTATCTCTCAGACTATGCTCCAGAGGAGCTATCCATGACTTGGGGCCTGGCTTCCCCTAATTCCACCTCTGGCATCTAAATCCTCTCCTGCTTCAGGATAAGGCCTTTGTCCCTTAGCTCCAAAAGGAGGACTCTGCCTATCTGGAACTAAATAATACTAGTGATACCACTAAAGTTACTTGATAAGCAACCATTAAGGCCTTTATAAGATGCTGTATGATGGGGTATGCAGCGGCATGTTGTAGGAAGAGTGATGAAGAACAGAAGTCACTTGGAACTGTGCTAGCACCAATGGAAAAATAACTCAATGAGACTGCACCCTCTCAACTGAGACCTTCCTTGCTGAAAGACATTAGAGATATCTGTATGCACCCCAGCACCTTAGCAACTTTTAAGGCTGAACTGTTGGTTCTGTGCCTAAAACACAGATATTGGGATGGAGGGGAAAAGGCTGGAAAATTGCTCTCCTACAGGTTAGGTAGGCAACAGTCTGACAGACACATTCACAGCCTATGAGATAGCACTGGCACTCTACAAACTCAGCTTGACCAGGTTAGTCATGTGATGTGCACAACTCATGAGAAGCTCCACTCTTCTCAAGACCCCCTTAACCAGGACACACTGGATGCATTTCATGCAACTCTGACTACTCCCATCCTAACAGAAGCTAATAAAGCAGCTCTAGATGTCCCGCTGAGTACCCACAAGATCCAGCCAGCCATCTCTGTCCTTTTCCCTCACAAAGCACACAAAAGTGATGGCATCTCAATAGACCTGTACCAGCTGATTCCTGATAGAGTCTCCCCAGTACTGCAGATTGTCTTTCAGGAGTCCCACAAGAGTTCCCTCCTCGAAGCATGAGGTGGTGATTATTATTTATTCATTCATTTGTTGACAGGTTTTTGCACTGCTCTGAAGACCCTTTTACTGCATGACCTGGCCAGGTACTGGCATATACAAAGGTAGAAAACAACATTCAGTACAAACAGCAATAATCAAACAGGGAACACAACAGGCAGAACAACAAGTCGGCTGATAATACAGTGGCGTGGGAGTGGACACAGTAGACAGCACCAGGTGCATCTAATAAGGTGAGCACTGGTAAGATTCTTAGCATATGCAGTACAGAGTAAATGTAGCTTAACATGCAGCAATTGTGAGATAAACAATGGCTGATGGCAACCTCAGGTGTTACACAGAGTCCATGAGGGACTGGGTACTGGTAGGTAATCAGCCATTGGCCAGAGGAGAAAGGCAGTTTGGGGAGTCCATGCTCAGGGTGGGGGGCTCTCTAGTGGGAGGCAGAGGTGGAGAGGCTGCATAGGAGGAACAACAGGGGTAGCTGCCAGTGAATAGACACAGGCTGAGGAGGACAGGAAATGTGCTTTTAACAGGGTATTCAGTTTTAGAGGCTGGTCAGTGGAATGAGGGGTGGGGGGAGGTCATTCAGAGCGCTTCCCAAAGATGGTCAAGACCCTACCCTCCCTGGTAGTTACAAGCCTATATCGCTTATTGATGGGGACACAAAACATCTTGTGAGGGAGCTTGCTTCAAGATTGGAGCTCATCCTCCCACAAGTTATTTCCTCCTCTCAGGTAGGGTCTATGAAAGGGCAGCTCAACTTAAAACATCACAAAGTGCTTTTTCCCCTAATGTCTATGGCCAGTGCTACCCCCACTTACAGGCTTTTGATCTGGTGGAGTGGGGTACCTGCATGCCATTTTAAATGGGGTGGGCTTCGGCCCCCAGTTTGGTGGTTGGGTTGGAGCATTGTATACGCAACCTTCTGATCATGTCCTGACCAGTTTGGTTCTTTCCACACCATTCATCCTACAGAGAGGAGCCCTTCAGGGCTGCCACCTTTCCCCTATGCTTTTCATTCTGGCCATATAACCCTTAGCCACTGCTCTTAGGAATCATCCACAGTTGCAGGCTATATAGGTCAGCCAGTTGGACTTCCATATGCTACTATATGCAGATGATTGCTTGGTACTTCTTCAGGATGCTTCCTCCTCAAGCCCACTCCTGCTTAATATTTTATATGCATTTTGTGACAGTACCGGGTCAATACCGTGCATGTAAGACAGTGCAGTAATAACCGGTCTGTATAAACAATGCTTGAATTCACAGTGATAGGGGTAGAATAGCGATAGGGATATACTGCCACCCCTGTTGCTGCACAGTGATGTGGAGCCAGGAGAAGTTGCCATGTGACGGGTGCTTGGTTGAGCCACTCCTGTAATGGAGTGGCTAGGGCACCAGCACATGGTGCAATCAGGAGACCTGGGACAGTGGTTCAGTCCCACCCCCCAGGTATTCCCTGCTACAACTTTGTGGGCATTTAAAAAATCAAACTTCCCCCTCCTGAGTTTCTCCCCTCCCTGAAGTCCAGCTCTCCCCGGAGTTCGTTGTTCTGGGGTGGGGGCAAAGCCCCCAAGTGGGAGCTGTGGGGTGTGTAGCCCCCAGCAAAAAAGTAAACACCAATTGTTTTCAATGGGTGCGCTGTCACAAACAGGTTGGCATTTTGCCCGACTCTGTTTGTGTTTAGCACTGTTTTGTCATATGCCAGTATGACCCTGTGCCTTTTGTGACATCTTGGGCTTCAAAACCAGACCCAGTAAAAAATAAGTATTGTCAATAAGTAGTTCCTGCTCCTAGGCTTCAACAGCTCCCTTTGGATTGCAGTGATCACCATAAAGGATAAAGAACCTGAGGATCTGAATTTGCCTGTACCCAGTTGGAGTAGTGTTAGATAATCTAATTCCCCTACTAAAGAGGATTAAGGAGGACTGCAACTGATGGAAGCTGTTCACCTCTTCTTAGCAGAGAAAATTGCAGCTATTAAAATGATTTTGGCCCCAAAACTGATATACTGCCTTTCCCACCTGGCAATTGACATCCCTGTGCAGTGGTTCTTCAAAATAGATGCAATAATAGATGACTTCTTATGGGTTGACAAACTCCCTTAGTACAGCAGGGTCAAACTCAGAGTCCACTGGAAAAAAGATGGTGGTGCCTACCCTGATTCTATGCATATTAAATTGCTTTCCAGTGCATTTAGGTACTACAGTGGTTCTTCCTTCCCTCCACACGTGGGCTCTCCTTTTGGGTGGCAAGTGAGCAACATCTGGGTCCATGCTGGATGCTGAACCCTTCCAACTGACTCCTCTCCTCACTGCTTGCCCTAAGGAAGACAAGCCCTATAATTGCCCTGTCCCAGAAGGAGTGGAAGAAATTGGAAGCTTGGTTACATATGCCTCTTATGTCCCAATCACTGCTCCCCCTCTGGAGAAACCCATTAATCAAGGTGGGTAGGGCTCCCAATTAATTGGATAAAATGGAGTACACCAGGACTAAAACATCTTTCAGATACGAGCCACCTGTTAACCACACACCTGGACACCTTTCAGAACCTCATGAAATGATCTGACCTCCCTGAGGGGGATTTTTGGAAATATCTACAAATCTATAGTGCTATAAGTGATTGCATGAAACAGTTCCCCTCTCAGATCCCCCAGCCACCACTTTCTACTCTCCTGACATGGTTTAAGGCTCCTAACGAAAGAGTGGATTTGATTAATATAACCATTATACTGGATGTCCCTGACCCCTTGAATGGTTCAAGGTGTAAACAATCCCAGGCCTTAGGCTCAGAAATATCTGAGGCCCACTGGACTCAGCTCTGGCTGTTGATACACAAGGCCTGCCCAGACAATTAAAGACTCTGCATCCAGAAAAAGATCATGCCCTTTTGGTATCACAGACCCACCAGACTCAAATCCATGGGACTCATGTGCCCCCCCCCCCCCAAAGACCTGCTACACATTATTTAGGGTTGCCCCAAATTACATTGGGTCTGGACCCAAATCCACAAGTGCTGCAGCATGATCTTAGGTGGTGCCCTTCCTTTATCTCTGCAGATGTACATTCTGGGTCCCTGCCAAATACTCACCTCCTCCTATTCAAGCACCTGCAGTGGCTCCTAATGGTGAATACTGAAGCCAAATGGCTAATACTCCAGTGACGGAGATCTGAGGAGGTTCCCTAAGTTTCTCAATGGCTATCAGAGGTCAGAAACTTGGCCAACCTAGACAAAATGTTCCAGGAAAACCCTATCCTCTTATCAGGGTGTCTGGGAACTCTTCCTGTCCTCCCAATTCCACTTGTCAGATCCTGCACAGACCTCATCTCAAGACAGCTCCCCCCCTGGGTCTTCCTAGGTCTTGGTGGGACCGAGCATGATGTTCCAGCCCGTCCCTGCTATATCCACTTGACCTGATATTAGTACATTACTGCTGTTGAGTCCTACCTCTGTATGTATTCTGTGTAACTGCACTTCTGAAACTAATATCGCTTGTATGCTCACTATACTGAACTTTATGCATGTGCTGGTCCTCTAGAGTGTTCACTGTATTTAAAGCATATATAGATATATCACCCTTAAACAGACAAGCCAATGCAACAAAGTTTATAGCAAGGCAACAAAATGCTGGGGAGCATAGGGAGGGGATTCAACAGCAGGAGGAAGGAGGTAATACTGTCACTCTACAGCTCCCTGGTAAGGCCCTATCTGGAGTACTGTGTCCAGTATTGGAGTCCACATCTGAGAAAGGATATAAATAGGTTCAAGGCTGTCCAGAGAAGAGTGACCAAAATGATCCAGGGCCTTCAAGGGCACTCATACAAGGAGTGTCTGGAAGCATTAAATATGTTCTCACTTGAACCAAGGAGGGGAGAGGGGAGACATGATTGAAGCATACAAGTTTCTGAGAGGAATAAATGAGGTGCCATCCTCAGACCAGCTCAACAGAGTCTCTGACTCTAACACTAGAGGGCATGAGTGGAAGCTCAAGGGGTGGGAGCTTCAAGAGGGAGCTTAGGAAACAATATTTTACAGAAAGAGTCATTGAGCCATAGAATAAACTGCCAGCTGAGGTAGTGGAATCAAAGTCTATGACATCATTCAAGCTGGAGTGGGACAAGGCTACAGTACAATCAAAAGTAACAGGAGCAGTAGGAGGTATTAGGCAGAAGGGAGGCTAGGTCCTGGGATCTGAAAAGGTCCAAGGAACACATGAGCAGACTAGATGGACCCTTGGTCTCCTTCTGCTGTCTTTTTTTCTGTTTCTGTGTATTGCTGCTATGGTTTTTAAAATGAAATAAAAAGAATTAACTGCAAAAAACATTACCGTGCTATGGATCGCAGCCCCAGAGCCTTTCTCCAGGGTGACCCACAGAAACTTCAGCCCTTCCTTTTCCTCCAAGTGTCCTTGTACATCCATGGCTTTGATTCCCCTCACATATAAAACAACCCCTTCCCCCGCTCTGTCCCTCCTTAACATAGATCAGCCCTGTATGGCCCTGTCCCAGTCATGGTGCTCAGTGCACCATGACTCTATACTGGTCACTAAATCCGGGTCAGCCTCTGCCAAGATGGCTTCCAGGTCTGGAATTTTGTTTCCAAGACTCTTTGCATTGCCACACATGACTCTCCACACTTTCCTTCCACTCTGCCTGCTACCCTGCTTCTCCCGCTCATTCCTGGCTGTGTTTTTCCCTGAAGCTCCCTTTGACTCTCCTCTTATCTATTTAATGTCCCTGTTCCTTGTGTCCTTCAATCTATTACCCTCATTTACCTGGGTTTTACCCACTTTTCAAGTTCAAGTTCAAATTTATTGCAGGAAAAAACTCAATTGAGCAAGCTCATTCACAAGGAGGTCCTGATACATATATACAGACAAGGCAGAAACTACATACAACATTAATTTCATAGTGCATGCTTAAAGTGCTTCAACAGGAAACAGTGCATCTAATCGCCTAACAAGTTTGCTAGACCCTGTAATTAGGACCACTGTAAACAGATGGGTCAAGATAGCTCAGACCTTAGCGGCAGCTACACACGTCTTATATTTTTGCATTGGATAGCAATTTGAAGAGGCTAGGTGAGACTAGCGTGGGAAGCTTCAGTGATATTTGCAACTGGTTCCAGATGGTGGGGAGGGTGACTGAGAAGGCACGTTTGCCCAGATTGGAGTGGTTATATGGGACCTTTAACGCTAAGTAGTTAAGTTCCTAAGTGAGTAGACGCTGTGAGAAGTCTGAATAAGGGAGATTAAGTAACTAGGTAGTTTGTGGAGAAGGAGTTTTATGATCTAGGTGCCGGAGTAGAGCATACATCTGGTAGTGAGCGATGTCCAGCCTACAGTTGAATATAAGTTACAGTGATGCATCCGAAATGGGGAATTCGGAATGAAATGCAATGCCCAGTGGTAAAGGATGTCCAGTTTCCTTAGATTAGAAGTTGTAGATGCTGTGTAAATCATATCCCCATAGTCAAATAGCGGGAGGAACGTGGCTTGTACAAGCCTGGTTCTAATGTCTAGTGGGAAGAGTGTTCTGTTTCGGAACAGAAAGCCAAGTCGTATTTTTAACCTTCTGCCAAGGTCATCTATATTTTCCAAGAAAGTGAGCTTATTGTCAATCCAGAACCTGAGATATTTGAACTGTGTGGTGACTCTGAGGGGTTCGCCTAGAGATGTAACTAGAAATTCATTCAACAGGGTTAAAGCGGGTGAGGGCACCATATTGGGAGAGAATATCACAGCTTTGGTTTTTTTAGAATTAAGGAGAAGTCTGGGATTGATGAGGTTAGTTTCGAGTTGGGCAAAGTCCACTTGAAGGATCTCCCGGACCCTGAATAGAGATGCTTCAGAAGTATAGAGAACTGTGTCATCCGCAAAGAAGTGGAGTTTCGATTGGGATATATGGTGGTCAAGATCATTAATGTATATGGAGAAGAGGATAGAACCTAATATAGAACCTTGTGGGACTCCTCTAGTGATTGGTAGAGGGGAGGAGAACATACCATCGGCTTTAATTTTTTGCATCCTCCCTGAAAGATAACTGCTGAACCACTGTATGGTCCTTGGAGTAGCACCTAAATTGGCAAGACTGTATTTGATTATGGAGTGGTCTACTGTGTCAAATGCCTTGCTCAGGTCTAAGAAGACAGCCCCCGTGATCTTCTTAGAATCCATTGTGGTGATCCAGTCATCGGTTACTTTGGCGAGGGCAATAACAGTACTGCGGCTGGAAAGGAAACCAGATTGAACTGGGTTCAGGAGCAAGAAGGTTTCCATATGTTGCTTTAGTTGCACATAGATCAGTTTTTCAAACACTTTGGAGAGGACTGGAAGGATCAAAATGGGTCTGTAGTTATTTAGGTCACAAGGGTCCCCTGATTTAAATAGCAGAAGGATGTGGGCTAGTTTCCAGCATGATTGGATGACAGAGGAAGAAACAGAAAGATAAAAAATGTGGAGGTTGGGGGCAGTGAGGTGGGGGAATCCGAGTTTTAAGAAGAGTGGTTCAATACCATTATTTCCTGCACTTTTTTTGGTGTTTAGCTTAATAAGGACATCTTCCACTTCTTTAAAGCTAATAGGGTGGAGCCCTAAAGGGCAGCTTGATGCTGATATGTCGGGGTCTGAGTTAGTCTGTCTATTCACTCAAGCCGCATAGGGGGATGAATCAAATGCCAGTCCAGCAGTGGCAAAGTAAGAGTTAAATTCTTCTAAGATTTGGCTACTATCTTCAATGGTCACATTGCTTTTAATGATTTTAGAAAGTAGCGGTGAGGCCACCAGTTTACCTTCGATTGACTTCAAGGTCTTCCAAATTTTCTGTGCGTCCCCCTTGGCCTGTTCTAGCATGGACACATAGTAATTGGCTTTGACAGAATAGATAAGCTTGACGCAAGCATTCCTTGAGGTTCAAAAAGCCTGCCAGTCTATTGTGCTTTTGGTATGCCTCGCCTTTGCCCATAGCTTGTCATGCTCGGAGAGGGCAGACTTGAGCTCTGGGGAGAACCAGGGGTGAGAGAACTTCCATGTCCTGACTTTAATGATCGGTGCGTGTTTATTTACTATACGGATGAGATTCTCATTTAGGGCTGTGACTGCCTAATCTGGAGTTGTGGCGAGGTATAGGCTCTGCCACCTAATCTTACTAAGGTCGCTTAAGAAATTTGCTGGTAGAAAGTTTCTGAATGACCGTTTGGTTATGAACTTGGTCTGATTTTGCTCTATTGCTTGAGATCTATTACATACTACTATTCCATGGTCACTCATGTCATTGTGAAATACTGCTGTACACAGGAGTTTGTTAGGGTGGGTAGTAAGAATAAGGTCAAGAATGGAGCTATTCTCAGTGCTAACCTTATTTGTCCTAGTTGGCTCGGTCACTACTTGGGTAAGTCCCAATTCATCGCATAGCAATTTGAGAGTCTGAGATTTGTGTGTGAGCCAGTTAAGGTTAAAGTCCCCAAGGATTAAAACTTTGGTATTCACGGAGGCAGTTAAGGATTTCAAGGACTCCAAAATGTCTGAACCACCATTAGGGGGCCTATAACCACCTAAGATTATAATACATTCCTTAGACGGTAGGTGTAGTTTTAAGGAGATTAATTCATATTCCTTGTGCTTAGTGCTGCAAAGGATTTCACTAACTGGGAATTTAGTTTATTTTTAGTGTCCCCAACCTTGCTTTTTTGTGCCCTGACCTAGGTGAGATTACTCCCCTATGCCCTCCCTCCCTGCTGCTCCATCATCTCGGGGGGCAACTTCTGCCTCCCTTTGTTTTACTGCCCCCCCCCCTCAGGCTAGTTGAACTGATCATCCTCATAACATTTAAACCTGCCACCAAGGACTGTGACCCCTTCAGAGAAGGATACATGCCATCTCACTTATAGAGTACAATATTATTCCAGGCTCGCCCCCAGTCCCCAATGTAGCCAAAGTCCTCCTTCCTGCACCATGCCATTAAATGCCCTGGTGCCAAAACACTTGAATCTCCCTGGCCACATACAGGTTACACCTCAGAAAAAAGTCACCATGTATGCTACATGCTTAAAACCCCTTCCCAACTCCCGGAAGTTACCTAGCACTACCCCTACCCTGTCCCTTGCCAGGTCATTTTTCCAAGGTGGACAATGACATCTAGTTCCCTCCCATCTCCAGCTGCTCTAGCAGTCCTCTGGATATGCTGTTCATCTCTCCAAGCTGAAGCAACTCTCAAGAAGTTCACCTCCCTTGCTCTTCTCCCCCTGATCTCAAGACTAGCCCCTTAACAACAGAATCCCCCCACCAGCAGCTGCTTTCTCCTCAGCTGAAGTCCTCTGCCTCCCTCCTTGGGGCCTCCACGTCTGAAGGCCCCCACTTCTTCCCTTCCCACTGTGACAGTTTCCATCTCTCTGTTGCCCTGGGAATAGTAAGAAACTGGTACAAGAAGGTTCAAGAGAGACTTCAGGAAATACAGTAAAACCCCATTTATCCGAACCTTGGAAAAATCTCTCCGTTATCTGAATTCCTGATGCGTCCCCCACGCACACACAGCAGTCATTCCAGTGTTTGCCTGTCATTCTAGTGTCTGCCAGTAATTGCAATTTGTGGTTAATTATTGACTTTTTTACTAACAATGCTAAATGTATTGCAGCTGTCAACAAGCCATTTAACCTTGAGTGGCATTTAGCAGCTTATAATCAAAGGATTGTCCTTTTTTACTGAAGGAAACCTGCAGCACTATTTGCCATAATAATGGAGTGTTTATTATGGAAAACATGTGCATGGTTTTCGCCTTGGTCTGCGCATGCCCCTGCCGCAGCTCTTTCTCCCAGACTGCCGACTGCCTGGTCGTTCCGAGCAGACAGAACCGCCACTTGGACTCAGTGGTAAGTGACAACAAAATCAAAACCAAACCTGAAGAATTAAACTTCTGCCTGCAGGCAAAAAAAGTTAAAAAAACTTTTAAATAAATAAAAATGACAGCAGACCACACACTCGAACCAAAGTGGACTGTGGCTGCACAGGACTCAGGAATGTCTTTTTGATTTTTATTTTATATTATTGCTGTGGCCAAAAAGGAAGGACCCAGCAATTATATAAAATAGAATATGAGGTGCTGTGCGTAAACTCGACGTTTACACACACCACCCCATACTTTATTCTATTTGTTATCAGCCCATGGCTAGCTTCCTTGTTTGTTCCCTTTGTGCTTGCTGATGACAGTGAAATGAAAGAGGTCAGTTTTGGACATAGGGCAGAAACTCCAGATAACTGAATGCGTTGAAGGGGGTCAGAAAATCGTTGATGTTGCTAGGCTGTTCAGTCTTGGTAATGCCACAGTGTGTGATATTAAAAAAGTGAAGGAAAAAATCCGAGACTTGCCACATTTATGGACTGTAGCTTTTCCCATAACAGAAGAAAAAGCATACACTCATGTCAAAATGATGCATTGGGCAAAGCTTTGTTTTTGTGGTTTGTCCAGAAGAGATCAAAGGGGACACCCATCTCAGGCACTATCCTGAAAGAGAAGGTGCTGTGCTTTCACCGTCAGCTCAATGCAAACTATCCCCCTTTTCTGCCAGTGAGGGATGGCTGTACAGGTTTAAACATCGACACAGTGTCCGCCAGTTCAAAGTCACCAGTGAGATCATGTTCAGCAGCATTGAAAGCATTGAGCTTTTTTGCAAAAAACTCAGGGGGATAATGCAGACAGAAGGGCTTTCACAGGAAGCTTTGTAGAACGCCGATGAGACTGGCACTTACTGGCAACTTCTGTCTGAGAAGACACTGGCTTCTTCTGTCAGAAAACACACCTGGTTTTAAAAAAAATTAAGAACGATTGACAGTGCTTGCCACATGTAATGCATCTGGGTCTCACAAACTCCCTCACCTCATAATTGATAAATCTCAGTCACCCGGGTGCTTCAAACATATCAACATGGCTAGCCTAAATGCCATTTACAGTGCACAGCACCTGGATGACCTTGGAAATCTTCAAGGATTTTTTTTTTTTAATTTTGTACCGTCTGTCAAAAATCATCTCCAGGCTAGGGGGTTGCCTTTAGAAGCCATTCTGCTTATAGACAATGCTGGAGCATATCCCAGCTCAGAGACTCTCCGCACAGAGGATGGATCAATCTGGTGCAAGTTTTTTACCTGCAAACAGCACTGCAACAATTCAAGCAATGGATCATGGAATTTTGGCCATGGTTAAGAGACTTTATAGAACAAAGCTCCTGACAAATGTTCTCTTTGAAGAAAACAACTCAAGATCTCAGGTGGACATAATCAAATCTATACTGTAACTGTCAAAGACTCTCTAGATACACTGGTGGAGTCTTGGAGGGAGGTGAAGCAGGAAACCATACTTAAGTGCTAGCAAAAGTCACAACTCCTGGACACACCTGTTCTTGTCACATATACTGACAATATGGCTAGCTCAAGTGACCAGATGTTACAAGTCATGACAGCATTACATTTACCTGCTGAGCACATGGATGTCTGCAGGGGCGTTGTGAATGAATGGGCAGAGGTTGATAAAACTGATGCTGGTTACGGTGAAATGACAGATGACAAAACTGCAGCAATTGCAAATAATGAGCCAGCTGAAGAGGAGGACGGGGACAAATGCAATGCTGCTGTCATCCCAATAAAATCCCCTCTGATGCAGATGCAGAAGCAGGTGACTGTTTTCAAAAATGCATTAACTGGTTAGAAATGCAGCCAGAGGCAGATAGAGTATAACTTCTGCTTCTTCAGCAGCTACAATTAAAGGCAGTGAGGCAGCGTCATGAAAAGAAAAACATGCCACCCTGCCTGATTATTTTTGTACAATTTAATCACTGTGCTGCACTGCATATTGCAAGGCACTGCCATTTTAAGGTATTACTATTTAAACTTATTAAATAACTTTATTAAAGTACTTTACTTGATCCTGAGCTGTGTTTCTCAATGTTTGGCTTTTAATTTATACTGTACTATAGTTTTTTACATGGATTATAACACTAAATGTTATGCAGCATTATCCCGTAGTGTCGCCAAGGTGTTTTTTAAAAGGGCTCCTGTTTTACTGAAACCCCATTTATACGAACATTTTTGGTGTCCCCGGGGCCCATTTGGATAAATGAGGTTTTACTGTACTACTTCACAGAGTGATTGGCAGTGGGGCAGAACAAGCTACCTGAAACACTGGTCAGTGCAAGAATGATGGATAGCTTTAAGAGGGGAATGACAGACATAAAGAGTTGGTCAAGGGATCAGGGAAGGCAGGGGAGGGGGGCAGGTCAGTTTTAATCCCAGTCATGGCTTCTCTGGAATGTGCTGCCTGGGTCTCTGTGTGTGGCCTCTTCTGTTGAGATTTTTAAAAGTGGTTTAAAGGAGGCAGTATGGCACAGTGGTTTAAGGCTCTGAGCTGCAAATCTGAAGACCTGAGTTTGAATCCCATAGCCCCCACTTGCAAACTGTGTGACCCTAAGCAAATCACTTAACTTCCTTGTGCTCCCAGGTTTCACCTGCAAACAAGCTTTCAACTTAGTGTGTCTCACCTGGTAAAATAATTAGTTAAAAAAAAAAAGAACATTTTTATTTCACCAAACATTTGGAGATTTATTAAACTCTAATTGTAGTTTGGGCATGTCTAGGGAATGATATGTTATTTGAGATGTTTTCATTGATAATGGCTGTTGTTCTAAATCTTATGCAATGTCACCCTGGACCTACAGGGAAGGGCACCATAAATAAATAAAAAACTATTACTACTACTATAGGACATGTACATCCACATGTGGGCTGACTGGGTAGATCACAAGCAATTTTCTCCATTTCTATTTTTCTACACCTAAATTTCACTGTCATTGCACTGCTGTTGAGCTTCTTCTGTACCTCTCAGGCAGCGATGTTGTTGAGGTGCACACCTCCACTTTTGCTGAGGTGCACACCTCATTCACAACAAAACAATAGTGATTTTGAACAACATGGATTTGAACATGGCAGAAGTTGTTTTACAAACCTTATGTGTTTTTATGAAAAAATAAGCACCCATCTGGACAAAAACATACTTTGTGATATTGTGTTCATTGATTTTAGTAAGGCATTTGACATCATGCCTCATTGGGCCTTAGTTGAAAAACTTTCAAGATTAAATTAACATATTACCACCATTAAGTGGATTGTAAATTGGTTGACTTCTCATACGCAGAAGGTTATGATTAATGGTCATTTTTCTAGTTCAGGTAATGTTACAAGTGGTGTTCCCCAGGGTTCAGTTTTGGGTCCAGTTCTGTTTCAAATATTTATATCTGATTTTACTTTAAACACTGAGTCTATTACAGTTAAATATGTAGATGACGTTAAACTAGGAAACACATGTATTAGCATTCAGCAAGCTGATATTCTTCCAAAGGATCTAAACATCATTTCTGACTGGGTAAATAAATGGGGGATGAAACTGAATGCAGAGAAATGCAAGATTATGCATTTGGGTAAACATAATCCCAACTTTATCTACATGCTTGGCAAGTCACCATTACTATCTACCACAAATGAAAAAAACTTGTGTCATTATCTTGAATAATTTTGATAATTCCAAATAAATTAATGAAGTCATTAGAAAATCTAAAAGAGTTATCTACTCAATTCATCGAAACATCAGATCAAAGAATGAAAACGTAATAATGCCAATGTTCGGATCATATGCTAGACCTCATTTAGAGTACTCCTCTCAGCTCTGGTGTCCTTAGAAAAAATCTAATTATATTCTACTTGAAAGGGTTCTACATAAATTTACAGAAAGAATTCATGGCCTCCATGATCTGCCTTATAAAGACAGACTGAGTTCTCTTAAATTAATGTCCCTTGAAACATGTAGACTGAGAGGATTTATTGTTTCTATTTGATATCATTAATGATACATATTTAATGACTGAACTAGGACTTTTAAGAATACAACCCATAATACTAGAGGGCATCCTTTACAACTCATTGCTCAACAATTTAATCATAAAAATAGGAAAGATTTTTTTTACCTCAAGAGTGGTTAATCCGTGGAATAATCTTCCACTCAAAATGATAATTAGTAAATCAAAAACTGAATTCAAAAAAGGTCTTGATCATTATTTAACAATGGGAGTTCATTACAATACTATAGTTACTAAATGCTGACAGGAGCACCTATGGGCATAGTTTTGCCTCCTTGCTCCTCAGTTGTCCTTAGTATAATTCTTAGTATGATCCACGTATTCAAACATTAGCAGCATATCAAATACTTCTCTGCTGGGTCAGGGTAATTTAAATGTACTAATACTTTATAATAATGTAGAGTGCAGCTCTCTTAAAAACATACCCTTGGGACCAGCAAAAAGTATGCATTTAAGAGGGCAATTTGTTTATCAGATCTTGTATTTTTTTTCTATTATGCTTTTTGCTCCCCCATTACCACCTGTGCCTTCTTTGCAATGGGGGAGACATGCATTTTTCCCAGTTTTCTCCCCATTACCCCGAGACCCTGGAACACAGTCGCACATGCAGCGGCTCCAGTGATGGTCCCTTCCCACTACCCAGCCTAATGCCAGGTTTCCATATGGCTTGGCACTACCAACTAGCCACTGGGTGGCAGCCAAGAGCCAGGGAACCCTCATGTCCCTCCCCGGAGAGGAGAGCTGCCTTGCAGCATCTTGATCCTACTCCGCTCCCTCCCCCTTGGCCGACCCCTTGTGGCCCAAGCTTGCTCCCGAACTTGGTTCACCAATGTGGTACAAGGTGTGGTATCCAGCTCCTCAACCCCCAGCACCACTGGGCCAGCATAGATTGTGTATTCTTTTAATGGTGAGCACAATTTGCAATATGTGCCAGGGGGCTGGGTAGGGAATAGAAATGCCACTAGCACTTAAGTGCTGCTTTGGTTGAGATAAAGTGATTTGTGACATGCTGTGGCATTCTTTAGCCCAATTCCTGTGTTAGGCAGGATGCTTCTGGAAGTCAGGTAAAGTGCTTCTGTGACATTCATTTGGGTCTTTGTTTTGATTTCAGTGTGAGGGAGGGTGCTTCTGTGACTTGAGTTTGATGGTTAAAAGGTTGATGTAGGTGATTAACACCTCATTTTAAATAGAGCAGCCCATTTACAGACAATTAATTGCTAATTAGTAAGGCAGCTACAGGCAGTGTCAATGAAATTGGGCCAGTCAGTTGAACAACAAAACTGAGAGAAAAATATGCGTTTAAAAGGGATCCTTATATGTGTTTAACAGGTCTATTTTACATGGGAAGTATACGACAAAAATCATGACTTGGAAATTCTATGCATTATGTGGGCTATGCATGTATCAGGTATGCATATGCGATTCACTGTAATTGATTCCACAACAAATGCAACATACACTTTTCTGCTGTTAGTAGCATAGCACTATGGAAACCTTAAGGTCCCATCTTGTCTATTTGTCCAGCTGCATGGCAATGACAATATGTAGTATATGGGCACACATCCAAACTTATCAGATTGAGTGCTACCACTATTCATGCTGCATAAACCTTAATGCTACTAAACCCCCCATTCTTGCTTATATTTTTGTTGAATCAAAGCAATGTTCACAAGTGCTGCATATAACAACATATCTCAAAAGATATAGACAGATTCTTGGAATTAGGAGACAAGCGTACTTACCAACACAGCCTCCCTCAGGGTCCAGAGAAAACCCTTCCATGCACTGATGTTTTGTTTCACAATAAAATGAGCCTGGGGTGTTTTCACAAACAGTATTATCGGCACAATTATGGATTCCACGTGCACATTCATCAATATCTAAAAATAAAGCAGACTGTTATGTCAACATATTTTCCTTCATAGATCTGATAACATTTTCCTAGTTTATTATGAGGCATTTATTCACATGCAGTAACAGTAATTTACTGTAGAAAAAAGACTATAGGTCCATCATGTCCACCCCACCACTTCATAAGAAGGGATTAACATAGAATTGAAGAATTTGACAGCAGATGAGGACCACTTGGCCCACCCAGTCTGCCCATTCATTCCTACCTACACGTGTCACCGCAGACCTACAGTACTTGATCTCTTGCTCTTTCTCCCCCACCACCTCCCTTTCCATCAATACCTTTCTCCCTGTGTTGGATTGTGTGGACCTTATTTACAGACATGGGCCCAGTACTGCTTTAGCCAGGTTGGATACCCTGTACCACAGCACAATAAGATTTATAAGCTGCACTCACTATAATGCACACCACTGCTCTCTCCGTTTGCTGCTGGTCTGGAACTCACTAAAAACCAGAAGACTGAAAAATGTGGCCATCTGGACCTATAGTGCCCTTATCAATTAACTCCCCGAATACATTTGCAACTTCTTGGCTA
Source organism: Neoceratodus forsteri (assembly GCA_016271365.2). Classification (NCBI taxonomy): domain Eukaryota; kingdom Metazoa; phylum Chordata; order Ceratodontiformes; family Ceratodontidae; genus Neoceratodus; species Neoceratodus forsteri. The sequence continues at coordinate 1,075,872,614 of CM028129.1, read as the reverse complement.
TTACACATGGGAACTATTAACTCGGGAGATATTCTTGTATTTCACTAGACATCCCCAGAACTAGAACCCACCATGGCTCTTACTCTATAAGTCACTCTCTCCTTACTCTATGGAACAACCTTCAAAAGACCCTAAACATTTTCAAGCCTTGTCAGATTATCAATCTTCAAAACCCTACTGAGGCAATCACTACATGACTCCTGCAATTGCTATGCCTAAGCCCCATAACTACCAATAATGTGCCTTCCATCACCATTTTCACCATCTTTCTCTCTCTCTCTCTCTCTCTGTCTGTAGCCCACTAATGCCTTATTCCTTCTCTCCATTCTGCTACATTATCTACAGTCGTACCTAACATCATTCCTCCTTTCTTTTACCTTTTATGGCTACCCCCAGTGGGGCCCCTATCCTCCTATTTAATATCTTTCCTCCCATCTTCTGCCTCTCATGGTTACCTTCTCAATGATGAACCAGCACTTTTAGCTATACTGTTTTACCCATCTCTGACCTCATTTGTTTTTTAGCCCAACCAGTTTTACGGTATGCATCCATTGTTCCTGTACTTTGACCAGATTGTGTCTACTGTTGTACACAGCTCTGATCATCATATTATCTGTGACTATCACGTAATTTTTGGTATGCACTTCTTTGTTCCCTTGTACATTGATGAAATTGTATCTATTGTTGTATATATATATATATGTGCCATATGTTCCCTTTGCTCACTCCTGTCTGCGCTATTTGTTGTAAAAATTGTACTCATTGTTATGTGTTATTTGTGTACCTGCCCAGGTCCACCTTGTAAATGAGCTTGCTCAATGGTGTTTCACCTGGTAAAATAAAAATTGATTAATTGATTAATATTCTCTTATGCTTATCCTATGCATTTTCGAATCTCATCAAAGTTTTTGCCCCTACCAGCTCTGTTGGAAGACTGCTTCTGGCATTCACCACTCTTTCTGAAAAGAAGTAAGTAATAAGTATACTGTGCAAACACCTAGCAATTTATAAGGATTTCCTCCCCATTGTACAACACTGGGTACCCTTTGATTCCATGTGCAAGTAAACATTTGTCCAGGCTTTCCTTAAAAGTTTGTGCTCTCTTCATGTTCACTGACTTCGCTGGTAGACTGTTTTATAGATGATCCACCCTCTGTGAGAAAAAGTGCCTCCTAATGGTGTGCCTGAATGTTTCACCCCTGTGTTATAGGGATCATTCCCACATCCTGCTGCAGGACACCAGATCAAACACCTCTGACTGTACTATCTTGTCAACACCCTTAAGTATACAAAAGACTGAGATCATGTCTTGTTCTGCTCATGCCCCTTGCTTATTAAGATTCCCTCTCCAGCAGGCCCGGTGGTGCAGAGGGGTTGATGCACTGGATGCCACACCTCATGCCACACTGGCGACCCAGGTTCGGGAATAAGCCTGGGTTGTTGGGGGTCAGCTGGGGGGGGAGGGAGAGGACTAGAGCAGGCTGCCGGCTGGAGGCCCTCTACCTCAAGATAGGGGTAGCAGGCCTCCTCAGAGCTTGGTCGCCCTCTGGTGGAGGCCACAGAAGTGATGCCTCTCTGAGGACCTTCAGTGTAAGCCATTCAGGGGAGGACGGAGGAAACCCCATCTGGAGCTGTGGTACGCATGTGCGCCTCCACGTGCATGTGCTACCACTTCTGGGGGTCTCAGGTGTAGGTCCATGGGAGAAAATGGAGGAAAAAGTGGGGGTCTGCCGAGAATGATACCTCTGGAATGGCTCTGGAGATCTGCTGGGGCGTGCATAGTGCTACAAACCCCCGAAAGACCCCAAGCCCGGTAGGCTGGTGGATGATGAGGGAGGACCTGCCACAGGAGGATAAAATAAGTTGAAAAAAAAATAAAAGAGTACCTCTCCATGGTTCTCTTCCTCCTCAACATCAACAAGAGGAGCACCACACAGTGTGTAGATCCTACCTTTGTTTTTTCTCTCCCCAAGTGCAGTAGCTTGCATTTGGCTGCACTGAATCTAAGGCTCAAGGAATCTGACCAATTATACAGCTTGCTCAGGGCCTCCAGAAGTTTGTCTCTGTCCTCAAGGGAATCCACCACTCTGGCCAGCTTGGTGTCATCTGTAAACCTAAGCAACCTGGGGCCAGATATTCAAAACTTTGCACTGGGTGCAAACCGTTTGCACCTGGTTTGCACCATGTTTGCATGGGTCTTCAATATTCAAAAGGCCAAATAACGTGGGCAAACTGCATTAGTGTTGGGCAAAAGTATAATATATGCAAGGGGCAAAAAGAGGGTGTGTGTACATGAATACAGGCACAATAATATATTTAGTGCATTAGTGCAGTGCAAAGTGTTTTTGCGTGACTTAGCGTGACACTTTGCGTGATGTAAATTACCACCCAGGAAAAGGTAGTCTTAAATCTGGGCAAACCAGCTTTCTGTGACTTTGTGGCTTTGTGGCTTTGCACAGCTTTGCATGGCTTTGTGTAACACAGAACCATGGTTTATGGACATCATTAATTCACAAGTGTGACTTATGGATTCTGCGAGGGTCTGCCAGCAGTGGTTTATTGACCCTAACTAGTAAATATTAAACACAGAAAGAAACCAGACATAGAAGAAACATGCTGCACACGGATGGCACCTCCTATGTTGCCATCATCTGCTACCAGTCCCAGCCATGCCAGGCATTAAGTGGTGACCCGGCACCCAGTGGACACCATGGCAGTGTATCCATACAGCACACACAAGCAGACCACCCTTCAGTGGACACCAACAGAATCCAGCACACACATGTAGCACTGGGGGTGTGGAGGGTGTTGAGGGGAGGGTGTACAAGTGGTCAGTCTGCACCACATACCTGGGTGCTGCTACAAGGCTGGGACAATCCATGCAGTGCAAATGGTCCAGTGTAAGGAATACCCCAATACCAGTGCGCCTGTCTGATGGTATGTGCCCCCCCATCCACATACCGCACATCTGTACAGACACCACAGCACACACAGCCAGCCATGTATATGTCACTGTGAATATGCCACGCCAGTGGTGCAGTGTCTGTGGGTCGCACAATAGGATAACAGTAATGTCCACTGTCAGTATATACCTGCAAGATGGGCCTGTCACTGTGTAAAGGGCAGCAGTCATTGATGCTCTACACACCATAGGCACTGCTGTGTCCCTCACACTACTGTCCCCTTTGTTACTGTAGCGTCTGCTGTGCTCTGTAGCAGGAACTACAGTTTGACAATTGCCTGCAGCACTACCACCTGTGCCTGTGCTGTGTAGTCCCCTGGGGCACAATATTTTGTGCGGTTCTGTACAAATGTAGCCTGCAGCTACCACCATGCACTTCCAGACTAACCTACAGGTGGAGCTGTGAGCAGCCCCAGCCAGCCCCTGTACTTGTAGACTGACCTACAGGTGGAGCTGTGGGACCCTGCAATGGCACTTGGCAAACTGCATGCTAATCACAGAAACATAGAAACATAGAATTTGACGGCAGATAAGAACCACTTGGCCCACCTAGTCTGCCCATGTTCCTACCTAACATATAAGCTGCAGATCCTAGTTAACCAACAGTTTACTTCCTCCTAACCCCGACTAGGACTGTCTTATGTCTGTCCATGCATTCTTGAATTCCCCTACTGTTCTTGACTCCATGACATCCTCAGGAAAGCTGTTCCATGCATCCACAACCATCTCCGTGAAAAAATACTTCCTCACATTATTTCTGAGCCGTCCCCCCTCTATCTTCAAATTGTGCCCCCTTGTTCTTGCACATCTCTTTTTCTGAAAGATGCTACCCTCTTGGACTTTGTTGATTCCCTTGAGGTACTTGAAAGTTTCTATCATGTCCCTCTCTCCTTCTTTCCTCAAGGGTATACATAAGCTCCTTAGTCTTCTTCAGATGTCTCTGGTGCAGGCCTGCACCATTTTGGTTGCCCTCCTCTGACAGCCTCCACTCTGTCTATGTCTTTGCAAGGTGGGTCTCAAGAACTGCACATAGTACTCAGATGGGGTCTCACCAACTGTCTGTACAGAAGGATAACAGCTTCCTGTTTTCTACTATTGATGCCTCTCCCTATGCACCCCAGTATCCCCTTAGCCTTCCTTACTGCCTTCTCACATTGTTTGCTCACCTTAAGGTCATCTGATATCATTACCCCCAGGTCCCTTTCCATTTTTACTGTTGTCAGTATCTCACCTCCCATTGTGTACTCTTCCCCTGGGTTTTTGTTTCCCAGGTGTATTACCTTGCACTTCTTTGCATTGAATCTGAGCTGCCATACATTTGACCATTCCTCTAACCTTGCCAAGTCCGTTCTCATCCTTTCCACTCCATCTTGTGTATCAACCCTGTTGCAGATTTTTGTGTCATCTGCAAAGAGACATACTTTTCCTTCCAGTTCCTCTGCAATGTCACTTATGAAGACATTAAAAAGGACCAGTCACAGTACTGAATCCTCCGGTACCCCACTAGTAACACTCCTTTCTCACTGTGGACTCCGTTTAATACTACCCTTGTGTCCTATTGTTCAGCCAATTTTATCCAGGCTACCACCTTGGGACCCACTCCAAGGCTGGCTAACTTGTGTATTAATCTTTTGTGGGACTGTATCAAATGCCTTGCTAAAATCTAGGTAGGCCATGTCCACAGCCCCTCCTGGTCTACTACTTTGTCACCCAGTCAAAGAAATCTATTAGATTCATCTGACACGACCTTCCCATCATGAATCCATGCTGCCTTGGGTCCTGTGTCCCACTGGCCTCTAGGTATTCAACAATTCTTTCCTTCAGAAGTGATTCCATCATTTTTCCTACCACTGACGTCAAACTAACTGGTCTGTAGTTTCCTGCCTCTGTCCTGCTCCCACTTTTGTGAAGAGGAATCACATTTGCCCTCCTCCAGTCCTCAGGTGCCACCCCATCCTCCCATGATTTGTTAAAGAGAGTAGTCAGCGATGTCACTAGTTCTACCCTTAGTTCTTTTAGAATTCTTGGGTGAATCCCATCAGGCCCCATTGCTTTGTCCACCTTCAATGTTATTAGTTCTTTCAGAACCCTTTCTTCTGTAAATGGACTGGTATCGACCCCCGTCTTCAGAGTGTTTCTCTTGTTTGGTTTAGGCACCTGCCCCTCCTCTTCCTTTGTGAATACTGAGCAGAAATATTCATTCAGTATCCCTACTTTTTCACTGTCACCCTCTGCCCACATTCCCTCCACTTTATTAAGCCTCAGTATCCCTCCTTTGGTCTTTCTTCACTCCCTAATGTACCTATAAAAGGTCTTATCCCCCTTCTTAACAGAGTTGGCTATCCTTTCCTCGGTTTGGGCCTTTGCTATTCTGATTGCCTTCATTCTCTGCCCTGCTCCTTCTGTGTTTCCTTATATTTCCTGAATGCTGTCCTTTTCTCCTTAACTTTCCCTGCCACCTCTTTTGAGAACCATAGCGTTTTTTTCCTCCGTTGTGTTTTGTGGATTTGCTTTACACAAAGGCTTGTTGCTTCTGTGATGACTGTTTTGTTTACTCCCCATTGTTCCTCCTCGCCTCCTTCTTGCCTGTTTGCTAGTGCATTTCTGAGGCACTCTCTCATTTTCCCAAAGTCTGCCCTCCTAAAGTCCAATACTCTTGCTTTGTATCAGGACATAATGAGATGCTAATCTGGATGTTTGCCCACAGACAACCTAAGTAGGCTCATTTGCATGTCACTTTCAAATATAGCAAATTGTTGCCCCAGGCAAACGTTTGCACCACACAAATATTTCGGAAACATTACATTTTTGCAGAATTTCACATGTGCTGGTGCTTGCGGTTTTAATTAATCCACTCCTTTGCGAGCATGCACATTGGTCACATGGTTCACCCCTACCTTCCTTCATGTCACCGTGCACTGGGCTGCTGTTGTGGTTTGCACTTCCTGGTTGCTATATTCGGAGCTGTCTTATTTCCTGGGCTATTTTTGCACTGCACTCCCAGCCCAGTTTGCCTGGCTTCCTTAGCACACTATATTCAGCCGGTTTAGCACTGGGGCTATCCCTTTTGAATATAGTGGGCTATTGGTTCCAGGCTAATTTAGCACACCAGGCAGTGCTAATTTAGCCGCAGGGCAAAGTTTTGAATATCTGACCCTGACGGAGACCCCAGCTTTCAGACTGTTGATGAAAATGCAGAAGAGCAGTGACCCTATCATTGATCTTTTCAGTATACCACTGTACAGTTTTGTGTGTGTGTGTGTGTGTGTGTGTGTGTGTGTGTTTGCCTTTTCTATACTTATGAGGACCAGAACCAGAATACACACCTTTACATGAGTGTGTGTGTGTGTGTGTGTGTGTGTGTGTGTGTGTGTGTGAGTAAACATGCTGTTCCATATAAGGAATATTCCCTTTTCATTATATAAGAATACTGTTATATAGTTGTCAGTCAGAAGTTGGCCTTTGCTTTGGACAGTATTAGTTAAACTGATGCCTCATATTAGGAGACAGGTGCTGCACTGACCTTTTCATCAAAATGGAGCCCTTGCTATATATATTTAAGCAATATACCCCTCCAGAGTGTGGGTATACTGGTGGATTTACCACACCTGGTGTGGTTCAGTCATGAGGTGTAGCCAAGTGACTTAACCACACCAGAAGTCATAAATCTGCCATTATACCCACTCCCCGGAGGGGTATATTGCTATTATACAAAGGCGCCACTTTTTTGTACAGAGAAAAAATATTAAATAAAACATCCGTTTGTTTTGAAACTTGCTGCTTGTTTGTTTGTTAGTGCGGAGGCACTGTTCCAATTTTGTACGAATTCTGCGCGTGTGTCACAGCATTCCTGATTACCACTTCTTTGGTGTCTACAGAACGCACTCGGTTTTCTTTTTCTTTTTTATATTTATTTCTTTTGCTGTGCATCCCTTTTCCAGAATGGTGCAACTCTTTTTTTGAATTTTGGAGCCTAGTGACAGAGTACTGGATGTCAGGTTAGCGACTAGGTAATCTCCGCTTCAGTCCGTGTGCTTGGCAGTAGTGTGTTTGCGATGATCGGAGGGACTTGCCAGGGAGTTCCTGATGTGGCTGAGTGGTTGCTGGCACCTTTTCCCATAGGTACACTGGAGGATTTATCATGGTGAAACGGTGTCAGCCAACCAATCAGATTGCAGGGTTTGGGCATTTGGATTTAGCCCATTGTATAATTACTTATTAGCTATACTGAAGGGTAGAGTAGGTCCAGCATCCTGTTTACAACTATGTTTTGGAGAAGAGGATACTATTACCATATAATAAAAGAAGCAGTGGTTAGAAGTACATAAAAATCATAAAATGAGCCAGTACATATATAGTACTCATAAGGTGCATCAGTATTCAGAATGGCTGTGTACAAGTCAGTTTCTGCTGGTGGAATCTCAGCAAAATTACAAGTCTGCCTTCTCAAAATTATGCAATATTTCCACAAAAATGTGAAATTTTACCAAATTCTGGTTTTCAGTTATTTTTGTCTAGTTTTAAAACTACTTATACAAATGTCACCAAATGTGGCATGTTGGATACCCACTACAGCATGTATATGTGTGCCAAGTTTTGGAGCTATCTTTAAAGGGAGGTATAAGCAGCCCAACATTCATACATTTTAATGAAATCTTGCAAGTTCATAAACTACAACATTTTATGCCCCTGTAATTTTAAACCATAAGAACACACTATCATCAAGTTTGGCTGATTCATAGACCTGAAAAGAAAGGCTGTATGTGTGTTAACTTTATAATATCTTGCTAAAAGGATGGCAAATTCCTTAGCATTTAAAATATGCAAAATAACATTAATACCTATGGTCAAATTCCATGAGGTTTTGGAAAACTGAGGAACTTTGTAATAATTTTGTGGATTGCTGAGCCATGCACTCTGACCTGTCACAGAGTAGAAAAGAAAGGCTATGTAGAGTGGTACTAAAGGAGGATTTATGTAAGATCTCTTTATCATAAGTAGTGGAACAGTTGGAGGGGCATTGCAGACTCCACTGCTAGTGCAGGTAAGGCAATTCTACTTCCTGCAGAATACGTCAACTGAGTGTGATGCGCAAGGAGAGTAAAGGTACCACAAGATTTTCCTGTCAGGGAACCTGTGTTGCACAACTCATTGAACTTACTGATTCTCACATTTAAGTTCCTTTTTCTTTATATTTACTATTCTAACACTACGCTGCCATGGATCACCACTCTAGTGAAATTCTGACAAAAGAAAAGCGAAGGCATCTTGTCTGGATTCAAACCCACAATCTCTTGTTTGTGAGGCTGTAGACCTTTCCACTATACCACAAGAATGGCAAAGCACTGAAGTTCAACTCTTTGACCACAGAGGGTAAAGCATTGGTGGCAGGGGAAAAAAACATTGTTCGGATAGGACAGTTTCCTGACAGGGAAATCTCAGGGGAAAACAGGCCATAGCAGTTCCTGACAGGAAAATCTCATTCCTGACAGGAGACTTTCCTGATAGGAAAATCTCGTGGTACCATTACCATCATTCTTTGTGATGCATACCCAATGACTGCACATAGAGGGAGGAGTTGACTGTTGCTGACATCACAATATGAAAAATAAATTCTGAGGACATGACAAGGTAATATATTGATTTTGGGATGTTCCAAAGAGTAAGGATCTTCAAAGGGATTCTCCCAAAAGTCCTAATTTTTCTGTGACCTGTGAGGAATGAAAGTTGGATATTAGGAAATCTAACTTCTAAGAAACTGTTGAAAGAGGGAGGGTATTCTTTAACTGGCCAGTTAGAAGGTATTCTTTGGCAAGAAAAACATGCATTCTTAAGATGGGCTGTAGTTTTGCCAAGAAGAAGAGGGTACTGGTCACGGGGGATCCAAACTAAAGAAAACATAGAACATAGAAACATAGACTTTGACAGCAGACAAGGACTGCTTGGCCCACCTAGTCTGCCCATTTCCCCTACCTATTGGATAAGCTGCAGATCCTTGTTAACCAATAGTCTACTTTCTCCTACACCCTTCTAGAATTGCCTTATGTCTGTCTCATGCATTCTCGATTTCCCCCACTGTTTTTGATCCCATGATCCCCTCAGAAAGGCCGTTCCATGCATCCACCACCCTCTCCATGAAAAAATACTTCTTCACATTGCTGCTGAGCGGTCCCCCCTCTATCTTCCAGTTGTGTCCCCTTTGTTATTGCACATCTCTTTTTCTGAAAGATGCCAACTTCTTGGATTTTGTTGATTCCCTTGAGGTACTTGATAGTTTATATCATGTCCCCCTTCTCCCTCCTTTCCTCGAGGGTATACAAATTAAGCTCCTGTAGTCTCTCTTTGTGTGGCTTCTGGTGCAGACCCTGCACCATTTTAGTTGCCCTCCTCTGGACTGCCTCCATCCTGTCTACAGTATGTCCTTGAAGAGATAGGGTTTCCAGAACTGCATACAGTACTCCAGATGGGGTCTCACCTACTGTCTGTCCAGAGGGGTAACAACTTCTTGTTTTCTACTGGTGATGCCTCTCCCTGTGCATCCCAATATCCCTCAGCCCTCCTTACTGCCTTCTCACATTGCTTGCCTATCTTTAGGTCATCTGATATGACTAACCCCAGGTCCCTTTCTATTTTTGTTATTGTTAGTACCCCCCCAATTGTGTACTCTTCCCCTGGCTTTTGTTTCCCAGGTGCATTACTTTGCACTTCTTTGCATTGAATCTAAGCTGTCATACATTTGACCATTCCTCCAGCCTTGTCAAGCCCCTTCTCAACCCCTTCCCATGTATCAACCCTGTTGCAGATCTTTGTGTTGTCTCCAAAGAGGCATACTTTTCCTTTCAGTCCCTGTGCAATGTCACCTATGACCATTTCCATTACTGAACCCTGTGGTACCCCACTAGTAACCTCCCTTTCTTTGGAGTGGACTCTGTTTACTATTGCCCTCTGCATCCTGTTGTCCAGCCAATATTTTACCCAGGCTACTACCCTGGGACCCACTCCCAGACTGGCTAACTTGTTTATTAATCTTTCATGTGGAGCTGTGTCAAAATGTCTTGCTAAAGGCCAGGTATGCCATGTCCACAGCCCCTCCCTAGTCTGCTACTTTGGTCACCGAGTCAAAGAAATCTATTAGATTTGTCTGACATGACCTTCCCACTGTGATACCATGCTGCCTTGGGTCCTGTGCCCAGCTGGCCTCTAGGTACTCAACAATTATTTCTTTCAGAAGTGATTCCATCATTTTCCCTACCACTGAGGTCATACTAACAAGTCTGTAATTTCCTACCTCTGCCTTGCTCCCACTTTTGTGAATAAGAATCACATCTGCTCTCCTCCAGTCCTCAGGTACCATACCATCCTCAAATGATTTGTTAAAAAGAGTAGTCTGTAGTATCATTAGTTCTCCCCTTAGTTCTTTTAGAATTCTGGAGTGAATCCCATTAGGCCCCATTGCTCTGTCCACCTTAAGTTTTAGGAGTTCTTTCAGGACCCTTTCTTCTGTGAATGGACTGGTATCGATCCCCTATCCAGAGGACTTCTACTGTTTGATTTAGGTACCCCCCCTCTTCTTTTGTGAATACTGAACAGAAGTATTCATTCAGTATCCCTGCAATTCACTGTCATGCTCTGCCCCCTCCCCTTTCTTAAGCCTTGTTATCCCTCCCTTGATCTTTCTTCAATCCCTAATGTACCTAAAAAAGGTTTTATCCCCCCTTCTTAACTGAGCTGTCTATCTTTTCCTTGGTTTAGGACTTGGCTGTTCTGACTGCCTTCCCTGCGTCCTTCTGCGTTAACTGGTACAGTTCTCCGCCCTACTCTTTCCATGTTTCCTTATACTTCCTGAATGCTATCTTTTTCTCCCTAACCTTCCCCAACAACTCTTTGGAGAATCATAGTGTTTTTTTCCTTCATTTAATTTTGTTTATTTGCTTCACACAAAGGCTTGTTGCATCTGTGATGGCAGTTTAGATTTTTTCCCATTGTTTTTCCACCCCTCCTTCTTGCCCTGTTTGCTAGTGCTTTTATGAGGTACTCTCCCATTTTGCTAAAGTCAGTCCTCCTAAAGTCCAATACCCTCACTTTTGTATGGCTCGACTCTACAGCTGTGTTTAAAGGAATAAAAAACAGTTAGTTCAAGGGATCACCAGTGTCAGGAACTAGATTCATGGGTTTGCCAAGGCAAGGACAGAAGAGCTAGGTAGCACAGAAGAATTTACCCCCAGCCCCAGCTAGTACAACAAAGCACAGAGGAACAACAGTTCTCACTTGAATGCAGGTCATACAAGAATCACAACCAGTAAACTGCACTGTAATTGCATAAGCACCCAATGCTCACCCAATGCACTTGAATGCCCTGGACTTAGAGAGCTGGTGGGGGAAGAAAACAGCTGGGGCACCAAGAAGGAGGAATGCTGGCTATTGGGAAGGAGTAGGTCTGACAGAAAAAGGAGTTGGTTGCTCTCATTTTAAGGAAGGGTATCACTGTGAGGAACAAGAAGGATATCAGGGTGGAAAAACAGTTCCACTATGTCTATCTGGTCAAGCACAGAGAAAAAAAGCAGTGTGAACAAATAGTTACCCATGAAGGAACTACAAGTTTGCAGATAGCACAGCTCATCTAATCAGATGAATAGTCCACCATCATTAGCTGATGAGGCTTGGAAGAGGATGACAAAGGTGCAAGTTACTGTAATATAGTAACATGGCAATTGATGGCAGATAAGGACTGCTAGGCCCATCTAGTCTGCCCATATTCTCTGCCTACTTCAGCGGTCGCTGACCCTACTTGGTCATTGGCTTTTGCCTCTCTTCCCCCACATCTAAGGTTCCCTTATGTCTATCCCATGCATGTTTGAATCCCCCCGCTGTGTTAGCACACAACACTTCCTGTGGTAGGCTATTCCAAGCATCTACCACCCTGTCTGTGAAGAAAAAGTTCCTCACATCTCCCCTTATCCTGCCCTCCTCCAACCTCATGGTGTGTCCCCTTGTCCTTGTACAACTCCTGTAGTGAAAGATGTCACCCACCTGCACTTTGTTACAGCCATTAAGATACTTGAAGGTCTCTGTCATATTCCCCCATTCCCTCCTCTCTTCAAGTGTATACATATTGAGGTCTTTTAATCTGTCCTCATATGTTTTCTTATGCAAAAGCCCTGCACCATCTTGGTCACCCTTCTCTGGATTGCCTCCACCCTATGTCCTTGCAAAGATGCATCCTCCAGAACTGAACACCATACTCCAGATGAGGCCTAACTAGCATTTTGTACAACGGCATCACCACCTCCCTTCTTCTGCTAGTGATATCCCTTCCTACGCACCCCAACATCCCACTGGCCCTCCCCACAGCCTTGCTACATTGTTTAGCAACCTTTAGGTCATGTGAGATTATTCTCCCTAAATCTCTCTCCTCTCTGGTGACTATCAGTATTCCCCCCCCATCCAGTAGATTTCTGCAGGGTTTCTTCATCCCAGGTGCATGATTTTGCACTTGTTTGTATTCAATTTTAATTGCCACAATTCTGATCACTTTTCCAGCCTCCCCAGATCCTTCCTCATTTTTGACCCCATGGGGTGTCTACTCTGTTACAGGCCTAGGTATCATCTGCACATAGGCAGACCTTCCTCTCCAGCTCTTCAGCAATGTCACTGATGAAGACATTAAAAAGGACTGGCCTCAGTACCGATCCCAGAGGCACCCCACTGGTCACCCTCCTTTCCTTGGATTTAATCCCATTTACTACCACCCTCTGCTTCCTGTCCCTCAACCAGTTACTAACCCAGTTTTTCACTTTGTGGCCTACCCCCAAGCTATCTAGCTTGTTCACCAATCTTCTGTGGGGTATGGTGTCATAGGCCTTCCTGAAATCGAGGTAGACAATAACCATTGCTCCTCCTCAATCCACTTCCTTTGTCACACAGTCAAAAAAGTCAGTCAGATTTGTTTGACATGACCTTCCTACTGTGAATCCATGTTGCCTTGGATTCTGTGCTCCCACGGTTACCACGTGTTCCACAATCATTTCCTTAAGCAGCGACTCAATAACCTTACCCAGAAGTGATGTGAGGCTGACTTGGCCAGTAGTTTTCTGCCTCCTCCCTGCTACCATTCTTGTGGAGAGGGACTACGTTTGCCACCCCCAAGTCCTCTGGAACCACCCCTATATTGAGTGACTCACTAAACAGGGTTGCCAGTGGTGCTTTTAGCTCTGTCTATAGTTCCTTTAATACTCTGGAGTATATATCATCTGGTCCTAATGCTTTGTCTACCCTCAGTTTTGTGATTCCTATAGGACTCTCTTTGGTGAAAGGACTGGTGCTTACCTCTCTCCCCCCATTGCTTCTGCAGCCTAGCTGTGGTCCCTGTCCCTCATCCTCTATTGTGAATACTGAACTGAAGTATTCATTCAGTATTGATGCCTTTTCTGGGTCACCCTCTACACACACCCCTTCTTGCCCTTTGAGCCTTACAATCCCTCCCAACTTTCTTTCTATCGCTAATGTATCTATAAAATGTCTTATCCTCCCTCTTGACCATCTGTGCTAATCTCTGCTCCATTTGTGCCTTCACTCTCCTAACTGCTTTTCCTGCCTCCCTCTCTCTCTAGATACACCACACTATCCTCCTCCTCCTGAGTCTCTTTGTATTTTCTGAAAGTCCACCTCCTTTGTGAACCATAGGGGTTTATTCCTTTCTATTCCCTTGTTACTCAGCCTAATGCACAGATCTGTCACCACACTATGGCTTCTTTGAGAGGTGTCCACTGCTCCTCAACCCCAACAGCTGGACTATCAGGGAACAGGGTTGAGAATGCTATGCAAGGGATGAACTCTGGAATAGTCAGGGGATAAACTCTGGAATAATCAAGCCCTCTGAATGACTCATAGTGCTGGTATTCTTGGGGTACCAGCAAACCACAATTTGAGTTACCAGCATTGTTTGTGTGTCCTGCATACTGTATAAGCATTTTCTTTATTAATTTTTTTATTTAAAACTTTAACTGGGTAAATAAAGAAAAACAGATTGTGTTAGCAGAAAAAGACCTAGAGATCCAAGCAGTCTGCTCAGTTCCCCACCTAGTTCCATGCTCAGCCTCATGGCAGACTGAAGTTTGCGATCTGATAGTCCTAATGGCTGATTGCTACCACCTTCTAAGGGTATCCCTTCCCAACTTCTGCCTGTATGTCCCACTGTTCCCTTGTATCTGTCCTACCCAAGAGTAAACCCAAATAGAGTCTTAGCTTTAACCACTTCTTTGAGCAGTCTGTTCCATTTATCCACTGCCCAATTTGTGAAAAAGAGCATCCTTGCATCACTCTTGAATCTCCCCCAACCAAAACAGTCTTCATCCACAACCTCCATTTACTGTGCCTCATTCCTCATTAACAGGTCATTTCAGTCCACCTTGTTCATTCTTCACAAGAACTTGTAGATCTTAATCATCCCCCTCCCCCCTTTTCCCTCCTGGTCTCAAATGTATACATGTTAACGTCTGCCAACATTTCCTCATTGGACTGCTCCTGCTGCTCTTGGATCATTTTCATGGTCCTGCTTTATATAGACTCTATGTGGTCTTCTCTTTCTTGAGTTGTGTACTCTAGAATTGTGTACAGTACTCCAAGAACCTCTACAGGGGCAGCATCGCCTTCTCCTTATTTCTATCAAGTTCCCTTTGTATATATTCCAGCATCTTGTTTTTCTCCTGTGCTGTGACAACTGCACTTGCTGTGAATTAGGTGGTGCACCACCCTCAATATTGCTTTGTTAATATGTATGTTTCTGGCCATGCCTCTCTTAAAGACCTCTTGGCCTGGTATACTCCCTGTTACTCTTACCACTCCACTGAGGAATTACTGCTGGCAATCCCAAGATCATGCTTAAAATAATCTGGAAAAAGAGCTTTCTGGGGGGGGGGTCAGCCCCGGCAATATGGAACATTTTCCCTTTCCAGCTGAGGTGTTTCCCCTCAGTGGAGGTGCTTAAAAGGAGCCTGAAAAGCTACCTGTTTGACCTGGCATATGGCCTCAATCCTTTGAGCTGTTTTGTTAGTATCTCTAACTCTTTTTTAATGTATGGTATTGTTATATGAGTCTATTTGTTGTTTTTATTGGTGTACTTGTGAAGTGCCCTTAGTCTTTGGGATAAGATGCTCAACAAATAAGATTGCCATGCCTTGCCTGTTTGCCTTCTCATATGTTTTGTTGCACTGTGCAGTGGACTTTTGATTATTACTAATGATGATCCCTAGGTCTCTCTCCTCAGTTGTCTGCACTTTACTCCCAACCAATCAAGTAGTCTGTTTTAGGTTCTAACCACGTGCATGACTTTGCACATTTTTGCACTGAACTTCAGTTGCCATAATCAAGACCACTTTTACAATCCTTCCAGGTCTTATTGTTCTAACTCCCTCCTCCATGTCCACTCTGCCACAGATCTTTGTGTCAACAGAGAAATACACCTTTTTCTGGATTTCCTGTCTAATATTACAAATGAAGATATCAAAAGGCACCAGTCCAAGAACAGATCCCTGCGGTACCCCACTCATGACTTCCCTGGGCTCTAAGTGCACCTGACTGATGACCTCCTAGCCACCTGATGAGTGTATTCCTGATTCTCTGGTCATCCCTTAATTTTTTTTGTTAGCCATCTGCGTGGAATAGAATCAAAGGTCTTGCTAGTCAAAGTACAAGACATCCACTGCTTGATCCCTGTCCACCATCTTTGTAGACTCAATCAAAGAAGTTAATAAGGTTAGTTTGACAAGTTCTCCCTCCTACAAACCCATGCTGCCTACTGTCCTGCATCCCATTTGCTTCCAAGAATTCCATAATTTGTTCCTAAATGATGGTTGTCAGCAGCTTGCCTACAATTCAGGTTAGACTGCCTAGTCTGTATGTTCCTGGGTCATCCTTCAATGTTACATTAAGACATCCATGCATGCTTATGTACTGTCTGATGGAGAAATAAGTGATGGCTGCTACCACTGATTCTTTGTAGTTCATGCTTATTAATCATTAAAATTCTTTTCATCATCTAAATCCCAGTTAGGGAAATGTATAGGGTCTGTGTTAACTTTGTCAATGTCTCCTGACTCAAGATCTAGCTCTTGGCCTTGGAGGAGTAAACTGCTACTTATTTTCTTAAACAAACATAATTTGCACAATATGGGTTGAAATTATGTGTTTGACTTGACTTCTGGAACACAATCCCATTTCAGGACCTCCCTACCAAACTGTCTGTATATGGTAACTTGGCATAGGCCTTAACTATGTTAAACTATAAATCTCATAACTTTATTTAGGTTGTATTAGCTGCTGCAACTGAGTTAAAGACTGTACTCTTTAGAAATCATTTGGACACAGGGCATGACACGTTAGGTTTAAACTTCTTTTGCAAAACTCCAACAATTTATTTACAAGCTAGTGCACATGCAACAGGGGGTAGGAACAGCAAGCCTACAGTCAGCACCCTAACCATAGCTTCTGCTTTGGGCCCAGTTTTAGTTCAGCACTACAAATTAGTTATAGCATTCGGCATAATTTGGCATCAGTTACATTGTGGTGACACATTTCCCCATAACTGAAATGGTAACACATAGGGAGGGATATCAGCAGTTACTTTCAGTGTCCCTTGCAACAGAGGGACAAGGGTACATTAGGGTGTACTCAGCCCTGACTGGCATAGAAGGAGCAACATGGTGCCTCTGGCAGAGTGCACATGAAGGGGGTGAACCCTTCCAAATTCACACTTACAGAGCACAATGGGCTACTTCAGTAAGACTGATCTGTGCCCCATACCTCCATAGGTATCAGAGATATCACCCAGCATAATTAAAGCAACAGTGGCTCACCAACTGACTGGGTCTGTCACCTGCCCCTGGGATTCAGATTCTCAGTGCCAGTTTCCCTGGTCTTTGACCACACATACAGGCCCAGAGCTCTAGTCCACAGTTCCCACCAGCACTGGAATTACATCTGCTACTTCTTCACTGTTTATAGAACACAGGAAAACTTGTGCAGAAGCCATTAGGAGACCCTCCTTGAGATGAGTCCCCAACAGGCCCCCACTGTCCCTAATTCCTGGTCCACAATTGAGGCCCAAGATTCCAGAGACCATCACAATAGGGAGCCAATGATACCCAGACCCAGGAACCATGAAACCATTCCTAGGCATGCAGGTCCCCCTCCAGCTGGTTGCAGCTGGAGAATTACCTACAGGTGCTAAAGCTGAAACTGACACACACAGAACTCCAGAATGGAATATAGACCAAGACTGAACTTTTGATAAGCTACAGCTCCAAAAGATATGCCCCTAGTGAGAGGGAAAACACTGCCAGAGAATCCTCCCAACCAATGGGCAATTTCAGGTGCAAACTAGTACCTATATGTATTGTCACTAAGCAGGAACCCACTGCAAAATAGGATGCAGATTGTTAACAATCAGAATATTTCAGAATGACACACAAGGCTAGTATTAATCATTTAGTGCACTTTAAACATAGGCACAATATTTTCAGTTGCAGGCTACAAGCATAACTCCTATGTAATGCTTTGCTACTTTAAACTTAATTTTAAACACACATGTGTCTTGGAAGCCCCTGTTTTCCAGCTGGGTTACATTCCTTCTACTCTGTCCCCTTGTTTTTGATTCTCACTTCCCAAGTGTATATTTATCCAGTGGCAAGTTAAACAGGCTAAACCAATACCTCTGAAAAAGATCTTAACTGATAACTATTTGTTGATTTACTGATTTATTTATTTTTGTAAATATTTGTCCAGGTATGCACAGAACTAAAATGGATCATTTCAGTGTGCATGTACAATAAGTGAAGTAATACAATTTTTCAAACTTAAATTTTACTGTCAGTTTTTTTCTTTGCCGCATTTGCATAGCTGCTGCTATTATCAAGTGCTCCTTACCAATGGTGCTGCCTCCACGGCCATTGACCACTTTCACTTTAAGAAAATAAAAAATTGTAAGACAAAAAAAAAAATACATTATAAAAAATATTGGATGGGCAACCACTTGCACAACAAACCTGTGTTGCCACCTCCGAATCTGATAACATTGTAACTCTTAAGCTTTTCTCTTGAGGTCAGTGATATAATCAGAACCCCTCTGTGGCAACACAGGCTTGTTGTGCATGGTTGCCCATCCACTATTCTCCATACCTTGCCTTAAGTTATTTCTTTCAGGCATTTTGTTCAAATGTGCATTGCTAAATTGGGTTAGTGAAGTCAAAGTAAAGGGGGATTAATGCCAGAAGTAGTCTTTCTGAATACAGGCCACTTAATTTAATCCATTCATTCCCTTAGGATGGAATGTATGAAGTTAATGTATCCAGTATTTTCTGCATTTAAAAGTTCAGCTAAGTCATTATCATGCTGAATAGTTAAGTGGATGTCATATTCCAGTTTAAGATGGCCAGGTTGATAAAAATGCTCTCCTCAGATGTGTGCAAGGCATGGGTAATTGTATATTTATGGCAGTTGAATCTTATTCTGTATCTGTTGCTGTTGTTTCCTCACAGTTATAGCTACATTATTAACTAAATTAAGTAGCAAGTTAATAAAAAGATAACTAAATAAGTTTAAGAAATAGTAGCAGTTGTTTCAAGTACAATACCATTGCAGGTTAGGTCATTACCTTCACAGCTGTCATCTTGTAATGTGTACCCAGGTTCACAAACAATTTTTTTCTGACACATAAAGGATCCCAATGTGTTAATACAGCGCTCTGCAGATTGGCAGTTGTGTGACTCCGTAAGACATTCATTAATATCTGTGAAAAGAAGATGATAACACTCAGCAAACTGACAATGTACTATATGCAAAATTATAGCTGGCCATGTCAGTGGCTTAGTAGGTTGCCCACTTGCCTCTGAGGCCAGAAGATCAGAAGGTCTTAGGATCTAGTTTCACATAAGAACATGGGCTAATACCCAACACTGACAGTGTTTTGCAGCACAGTGGGGGTTGGGGCTGTACCACTGAGATCCCATCCTTCAGATTAGTTGTTAAGCTGACGTCCTTTTTGCTGATTTTTGGTAGAAGTCCAGGAAGAAGTTAAAAATGAACAGCATTTATAAAACAATTACATTTTCCCTGGTGTCCTGGGAAACACGCCCCTGTCAAAACAGATCCGTGCAAACCAACCTGCAGGGTGAACCTGGAATTTGGAAATGAGCTATTATCAGTGACTCTCAGTTATAAAATACCAGTTAATCTAATAATATGCAATAATGCATGCACAACAGGCCATATACATTATACTGTTTCATCTCATGCCTTAGTTTCCA
Source organism: Neoceratodus forsteri (assembly GCA_016271365.2). Taxonomy (NCBI): domain Eukaryota; kingdom Metazoa; phylum Chordata; order Ceratodontiformes; family Ceratodontidae; genus Neoceratodus; species Neoceratodus forsteri. The sequence continues at coordinate 1,075,853,351 of CM028129.1, read as the reverse complement.
CACATCTTCCAAAATGCTAAAAAAAACTTCAAAATATGTTACTATACTAATATGGCAGGAAATGGATACTATAATCTAAAATACTTTGTTGAAATATTCTGTCACATCTCTCATAATTACTGATTATTTAAATGCAAGAATATGTTCTCCTGATAATTTACAAGTAATCTCAGTTATGATGGATGATCCAAAAAATACAATGAAATGGCAGGAGACAGATTTGTAAATGAGAATGCATGAACTTGATACATTATACATTCGCTAGAGAAGTATCATTTTATTGTTTTAAACAAATTCTAAACTGACAGACCTAGTAGTTTGCATTCAGTGGGCACGATGAAATACATTATTTGATCTGCCTGGGACGTTAACTTCTATTTTCATTTACAGATTTATACAAAAGCAGATCACGATCATCTATATGCCACTGGTTCTCATAAGAATGTATTTTGATTACTTAACATTTATAATTCATGCTGAAAAGGAAGTCCTTTAACCTCCTATTCTAGTTTATAACCCAAGAAGACTTAATTGGGTTACTAAATTAAGTAAGCAAGGCAAGGCAAGTCAAAGGCAACTTTTATTTCTATGGTGCCCATTCCCTGGGGCTCTGAGTGCCTTACATTAAAAACAGGTCAGGTCAATACAATACAAAACGCTATAAAAACATATACAAACATAAAAATGAAAACACTAATTAATCTCAGAATGATTAAATGTCAGGTAATCAGTGCAGGTCAATTGGCTTTGAGGGAGAAGGCCAGAGAAAACAAGTATGCCTTTAGCCTCTTTTAAAAGACTTGCCTGTCGGGACCACCCTGACAGTAGTTGGAAAAGTGTTCTACGGGGTTGGCCTAGAGACATTGAATGGATGGTCACCAGATGTTTTAAGCCTGACATCAAGGAGACCCCTAGATGAGGAATGGAGGGAATGGACTGAGGTGGCAGGTGTGAGGAGATCAGCTAGATCATCAGGGGCCACCCCATATTTTATTTAGTTTTTGTTTACTGGGTAAGTGCACTAGCCATAGTAATGAATATTTCCAGGCATGACCAGGGAGGGTACAGTATAGCAAAACAGGGAGGAAAATCTAATACAGGTACAAAAAAAACTGTTAACAATAGCATACAAGCAAATTACAAAAAGAAGCTATATAACAAGGAGGTTGCAATACCAGTGTAGGAAGAAATAAACCAGGAACAGTAGAATAACCAAAAACTATGCCACAACTTATTTAAGAAAACATGACAAGTTGAACATTTTAGTGCTAATAAGGGATTGAAAATAGTTAACTTAGAGGAGGGATAATAGTAAGCGACAGAAGTAAAGAGACAAGAAAAGGGGATGAAAGTGAAATAAGTTGGGAGATGGGACAGATAGGCAGAGGAGAAGTGTGTTGTGTATAGAAGGGCAGATCAGTAAAATGTCAAGAAGAGCTGAGGCTGGGAAGGAGAGAGCTAGGGAGGTTTGAAACAGGAGCACCTGTGGGAAGTATCAAGATAATTACGTAACCCTTTTTTGAACGATGCATGAGATGGTGATCAGCGCAAAGCTAGTGGAAGAGAGTTCCAGTATTTGGGAGCAAGGCAGGCAAAAGCACTAGCACCTTTAGTGGTGTTGTATCTGGGAATGAAGACAGGGACTTGGTCAGCAGACTGCAACCCATAGCAAGGTGTCAGGTTATGGAAGAGGCCTGCCTGGGATTTAGGTATTTGTAGGCAGATCATATTGTCAATGATACAGCCATAAGCACGAAGCCTTAGTCCTGTAGTAGGAAGCCATCCCAGGTCAGAATAGAGGAGGCAGTGGTGTTTCAGTCAGTGTGAGGAGGATGCATAATGACAAATGTTGTTATATGTGACATCCCATTTCCTAAGGACTGATTTGCATGTAGAGGCATACGTTGCGGCCCCATTAGTAAGTGATGGCAGGAGTATGCCATGGGCAATGGCAAGCCTTGCTGAGGGAGTGAGCACATAGTTGGTTCAGTAGGCTATTCCAAGTTTGTAGTTGACCAATTTGTAGATCTGGTTGATGTGTAAGTCAAAATTTAGGGAAGGATCAAGGGTGACTCCTAGATATTTAAATGAATTTACTACCCCAACTACTGAGCCATTTAAGGAGGTGATTTTAAATTTAGTATGGGCATGTTTGAGCTTCACATTCAATCCAAAGAGCATAGCTTGGGTTTTAGTCTCATTTAATACAAATTTGTGAGTAAATAGCCACTCTTGTATTAGCTGGAAGTCAAGAGAGAGTAGATTGTTTATGTCAGCAATGCTTTTTGTGCTAGCATACAGAACAATGTCATCTGCATATAACAGGGAGGTTGTCCTGTGGAGGTCGGTAGAGATGTTATTTATGAAAAGAGAGAAAAGCAGAGGCCCAAGGATGGAGCCTTGTGGCACCCCAATGTTGACAGTGGTTTTGTCCGAGAGGGTACAGTTGTATGCCACAATTTGGGGCCTATCAGATAGGTAGTTCCTGAACCACCTTACAACGTTAGTTGAGAAGCCTAGTGATCCAAGGGTGGCTAGAAGGATGTAGTGATCAACTAAATCAAACGCCTTAGTCATGTTGATGAAAACTGTCCCGGTGAGAAGACTGGAGTCCATAGCTACTAGTGTATCTGATGTGAGTTTAAGAAGGGCGGTAGTGGTGCTATGACCTTTGAGAAACCATGCTGTATAACATCTTGTAGGTGAACAAGCCCACCTTGAAGATGACCCTCCACCTGACAGGCAGCCAGTGCAGAGCCCACAGGACTGGGGCCACATGACTGGACATAGCCAGGCCTGTCAGCAACTGAGTTACTGCATTCTACACCAGCTGTAACCAGCAGATGTCCCTCCAGTGACCCCAAAGTATAAAGCAATCCAGTAATCGAGCTTGGAAGTAACAAAGGCACCAGTGATGGCAGGTCTTCAAGCAGAACTAGGGGCTATATCCTAGTGATAGTCCTCAAGTTGTAAAAGCCACTTTTGACCACAGATGATCCCTGAGCTTTAAGTGTCAATGTGCTATCCAGGATAATGCCAAGATCCTGCACCCTAGGGGAAGCCACCAATGGAGCAGATCTAAGAAACAGTCCTGTACATACTCCGGAAGCACTCCCATCACACCTGTGGTCTGGCTCAATCACCAGTACCTCCATTTTGTCTGGGTTCAGTCACAACCACCTGGAGGATATCCAGTCATTGATCTCAGCCAGGCAGTTGTTAATCACTTCCATGGTGTCATGTGTCCTGGGGGCAAAAGAAAAATACAATTAGGTATCCTCTGCATAGCAGGGAAAACCCACACTGTAATGTAAGTTCTCCTAAGGGCAAGCATGTATACTGCAAATAACACTGGTGACGAGATTGAGGAACTCCTCATTACACGGGCCTTGAGAAGGAGGAGATATTCACTAACACCACTTGTTGCACTCTGCCAGAGAAATAGGACTCAAACCAGTCAATGACAGTACTGGTGCATACACAATACTCTTGAAGGTGATCAAGAAGCACAATGTGATCCACAGTTTTAAAAGCTGATGAGAGATCGAGGAGAACAAGAATTGACCTGTCCCCTCTATCCCTGAGGAGGTAATTATACACCCTAACGAATGCAGTTTTGGTGCTATGCCAGCCTGGCCCTAAAACCTGACTGGAATGGCTCATAGATGTCAAAGAATATGAGGTGTTCTTTGAGCTATTGCACCACTAACTTCTCAACAGCCTTGCCCAAAAATGACAGGTTGGAGATTGGATGGTAATTTGCCAGGACAGCAGGATCGAGAGATGGCTTCTTCAGGAGAGGTCTCACCAGAGCCCCATGCAAGGCATCTGGAAAGACTCCCACTGACATTGAGTACTGGACAATCCCAGCAAACACGGGGCCAATTCTCCCAACACATCTCATCAAGAAACGAGTCAGGGCCGGGTCCAGTCCACAATAAGTTCCAGCACTGGTTTAAACTCATCCCAGACAGATGGAGTATCTCTGCTCATCCCAGGCTGATCACTGCAAGGCAAAACCTGCATCACCGATGGGATCCCTGACCAGATGGAGGACATCCTGTCAGAGAAAAACAAAGTGAACTCCTTACATGAAGTGATTGAAAAAGCTTTTTTCCGCTGTAGTCAGACTGGATGCAAAAGTTTATCCACAGTCCGAAATAGCTGAGATGGTCCATTTTCCCTGCTGCAATCTCCCTGGACAGGAATTCTGTCTTCTTACGGTTGATTTTCCCTTGGTACTCATGATAACGAGCACACAAGACCAGTTTGTCCTCCTCTGACTGGGTCCTCCACCAGTAATGCTCCAGCTTCCAACCCCTGATCTTCATCACCTTGTGATCCACATCAAACCAAGGGGATCTCAAGTGAGAAGATCTGGGTCATATATGGACCAGTGCAATGGCATCAAGTGCTTCAAAGATCACCTTATTATAGGCTGCCACCGCCTTGCCCACACCAACCACACATGCGGTGTCTACACTAAAGAAGTCACCTATCACCAACAGTCCCTCTGGGGACAATCCCCTCAAAGGGCAAGAGCTAACCATCTTAACAGGGGAGGGACTTTTATGGGGAGCCCCAAACAAGAACTTCACCATACAATGATCAGACCAAGTGAGCTGATCAGTCTTGAGGTTAGCTACTTCAAGCCCCAAGGAGAACATCAGGTCGAGCATGTGGCCATAGTGATGAGTCGTAGAAGTAACTACTTGTTTCAGGCCCAGTGATGACATCAACTGGAGGAGGTCATAACCAAATTGTGAGGATTCATCATCAACCCATGCATTGAAGTCCCCTAGAATTAAACATCTAGTGGACTCCAACACCTCTTCGATGATGAAATCTGTGACCTCCTGCAGGAAATCCTCACCTGACCCCAGAGGTGGTAAATCAGTGTGGCTCAGTTGGTAGCACATCCGCCTCTGGACCAGAAGGTCGTGGTTTCTTGTCCCACACTGGGACTGGACTTGCACCTAAAAATCGCTGGCATCCGAGTGCAGTATTGGGGGGTGCTGTACTGCTGGGGTGTGCCATCCTTCAGATGAGACGTTAAACCGAGGGTCCTTCTGCCCATCCTGGTGTTGTCCTGGTGGGTGTCCAGGTGGAAGTAAAAGAACCCAGGGCACTCTTCCCAAAGAGCAGGGAACATTTCCGGTGTCCTGACCAACATTCTCCTTCCCATAAACTGGTTCATGCAATTATTCAGGCTGTGTGTGGGTGATGATGTGTGATATGGCCACCTCCACACATTCAGTCACTTCACTACCAGTCTAGCATTGCTTGTAAAGTGCTTTGGGATACTGTGTATGAAAAGTGCTATATAAATGCTGATTCTTCTTCTTTTTCTTCTTCTTAAGGAGAATTCTACAACCAGCACCTGGACCTACATGCACCACCACACTTAAAAGACTTGGCCACTCCCATTGGGTACACTGTGAAGCCAAAGCTGGATCTAAAGCAGATGGCCACACCCCTGCCCCTGTGTTCCCTCATTGGGCAGTGCACTACGGAATACCCAGAGGGGATGGCTGCCTCCAGAACTGGCCCGGCATCATCACCCAGCCAGGTCTCCATAACGCAAGCCAGGTCAACCAAGAAAATCAAGTCCACCATAACTGCGGTTTTGTTCTTTATTGGCCTGGCGTTTCACAGCACTGCAAGAAGGGGATTGGTAGGTGCTCCAGGCCCCCTGGCTACCTGCCCACTCAGTTTGGTGGGAACCCTGGGGATGGAGACCAAACATGTCTAGCCTCTCTCTAGGCTCTGACTAATCCCAAGGCATCACCTGCACCTATTCACCCCAATACCACTCACCTCTGCTAAACCCACTGCACCCTGCCACTGCCAGCTAGTGCACACCCTTGTAATCCTGTCCTCCCTGCAGCACCTATCTGCAGTATCCAACACCAGGAGGTCAGAAAAGGGATGCAGGTCAAGTAGCTGGGATGCTGCGTAGGCTAGGCACAATGGACCAAGGCTCTGGCACATCCCAATGAGACTAGTGCACTGTAAATTACTATTTATGACCACTCAACTATCTTTGACAGGGGTAGTACTATTCTATTGGGCTATCCCTTAAAACAAACACCCATCACATTCATCTTGGTACAAAAACAAAACTGTCAGGTCACACTTCACCCACAAAATCACCCCAACATAAATCAAATAAATATCTGTCCCCCCAGGAACTTCAACCCTCCAAATAATAAATTCATATAATAAACAGAGTCAGAAATCAGATCTTAGGAGAGACCAATTCCAGCGCTATGAAAATGAAGTATAATCACAGCCCCTTGCCGGGGCAATGTCCAAAGTCTATTTGCAAAGTTCAAGTAAAATGATCTGCAGAGATTTCCAAATGCAGGTCCCACTGATATGGAAGAGTCACAGTATACTCTCACCAGACTGCTAAACAATCCAACAAAGGAACTATGCTTTCACCATGAAAGTTCCACAAGATAACATTTAACAAGCGACTGCACTGCTGAAAGAGTTTGTTAAAAATAGGAGGAACACATTCTGGAGGTAACAATCCTCAAAAAAAATCCTATCCCAGGGCTGCTCTCACCTGCCCCAGGAACAGAATCATCTGGGATGCAAAGCAAAAGGAGTAGGCCAAAAGGAACAAACTCACCAGGCCAAGTCCTGAGGCAGATTTATAAACTGTTAATCAGTAAATTTTATCAAGACTATTTCAATAAAATTATATAGGCAGTCTTGGCAGATAAAATGTACCACTATTTGTGAGACACATTTTATCTCCTTATAACATTTATAGCATTTATGCACACACAAAAAGCATATATCCAAAGGCATAATTTGCCAGGCTTAATGGAAGGTGTGGAATATAGGCTTTTAAAAATGACCTAACAAAACTAGCAACATGGGTAAAAAGTAATCTGACTAGGGAGAATTTTAACCTTTAAAAAAAATAAGAAAATGATGCTACTGAAAAAAACTAATTACCAGTCAAGCTAATAGGGTTTAATGTGGGATCTGGTTGAAAGTAACAGTATAAAACAATGTTGGCATTTAGGGGCCAGGGGTTGGCAGAACCTTAAAAATAGTATATCTGTCCATATAGCTCCCACTAGCTGGATTGTTTATTATAAAAAAAATCATTGCTCCTTTGGTTATAGAAAAATGTTCCCGCCCACCTGTTTAGAAACCACTGATCTCTGGTCAAAATAGTATCACATGTGAGAAAGTAGGTAATGCTATAAACATCTTTGAAACCAACACAGTACCAGGCTAGATAAAATCCCATTTGATGTACTGTATATGAATATGAGGCAGGCTGGTGGACTCTATTACTTACACATTTTTTAATTAATTCCATAAGCATGGATTTAGATTTAGTGCCTGGAAAGGGAATCCACTTCTACAGCTTAAAAAAAAGGCAAGCTAGTTGATCCTAACATATATCAATTAGTTTGATCGACCGTACGTCAAACATATTTGCTAAGGTGATACCATTACAACTGGAAACTACTTATCAGTTTCCAAAATGGTTTCAGAACTGGACTTTCCACTGTTGATGACAGATATTCTTTACTGCATTTGACACAGTGTAGAGGTGACCAACACCTACTAAAGATCAGTAGCATAGAAATTCGGAGAATAATATGAAGAAAGCAGGTTTACCTTACGAAGTACATATTTATTAGTGCAATGTGTGCATTCTGTAAATACAAAACAAAATAGGAATATTAAATGTAGACTGAAAATACCACAGGGCTTCTTCCGGAATTAGCTAAAAGAGAAAAAGCAAAGTGTTGTAATTACAGCTTCTTCAAAGCAGTCAGAGCAGTAAACTGGGAAACACCAACAATGGCATACTTGCAGACCACCCCCCCCACCATCTGATGTCACCACATCTGATACGTTTCATGCTATGTGCTCTGTCAAAGGCTTTGACATACAGTCAGACTGATTGGTTGATATATATATATATATATATATATATATATATATATATTAGGATCAGCCAGTTTGCCTTTTATAAATCTATACAATTTAATTCCCTTTCCAGGCACTAAACCTAAATCCCTGTTTATGCCACTGATTGAAAAAGTCAGTGTTTCCCAATTTACCACTCTGACTGGTTTGAAAAAGCTGTAATTATACAGTGGAGTCCGAGAATTCTCTAATCTGATTGGCTGACTGGCACTTTTTACCTGTGGTAAATCCAGGCACAACCCATGGGAAAAGGTGCCAGTCAGCTGTATTTCAAAGAGAATCAGTCTGATCCCCAAAAGTCAAACGTGAAATCCGCCATATTAATTTCCCAGCAAACCTGGATGCAAAAGAGGGAGAGTGGGACATTCCAAATAAGTACTTTCTTTCCCCATCCAAACTGCCAAAAAGCCAGTCTGACCCTGGACAATAAAAAATGTAAGCTGCCATGTTTCATTCCCCAGTAAACCAGCACTTAAAACGACAGTTACAAACATGGAGTTCAGAGAAAAAAGAGAGACTCTAAATAAGCTTTCTCCCTCCATTACAACCATCATATTAGTTTGTCATTGCTCTCTCAAGAACTGCTGTCTCGATCAGAGCCCTGGCACTGGGCCCCACCCCAAAAAAAAATAAAGACCTAAAACATTTAAGCCATATACTGTAGGTGGCAGGGAAATGTACAGAGTGAGCAGCAGTGTAAAAATTATGGTACTGGCTCTTTCCGTTTACCACCCCTATGTTCCCCAACATAAAGTAAATTGCTATATTTCCTCTGTCTTTGTCAGAGTCATCCCATATTATGCCGACTGATTTTGCATAATTTTATAATGTACCCAAACACTGTTTTACTGATCATGATTGCTGCTTTGTCTTTTCTCACTCTTGGCTACAGAGAGTTGTTCATCTGCCCTTCAGTTTGCCTCGACTCATATCTATGACCAGCCCTTCAATTTGCCTCAGTTCCTTTTTTCTTTTAAGTTTGATAAGCTTTATTGAACTTGATCAGAAAGTGATACACAGAAGGCACAATAAAAGACAAATATCATATAAAACACAAGTTAAAAAAGCAGTAAAATGAACAATAAGGAGGGTAGTCACAAGTTTAGGATTACTGCTCCAGAACAGTCTAAGCAGTTAAACTTTCCAATCAAATTGTAAAACAAAACATCCAATCCCTTCCTCCTTCCTTCCCTCCCTGTCTCCCTCTACCCCCCTCTCTCCCTCCCTCACCCTCTTTCTCCAGAGGTTATAGTGGTTACAGATTAAATGAGGACAGTAACCTACCAGACGTAACAAAAGGGGGCATCTCCTTCTTAGAAATAAAGGGAAATGAGTCAGGCATATATACAGTTTCCAACCCAGCCCATCCCAATCATCCCTGAAATAATAAGGTATGTGAACCATAAGTAACTGACCATCACCCAGTACTGAGAGTCAGTAAGGTAAAACGGGGTTCCTATATTTATGTGTACCTCTTACTGAGATCTGATATATTTGCAATAATACGTTCGGTCTGAAGGGCGAAAAGTATTTCCCGGTAACATTCCACATGTGTAGGGATGGATTGATCGCATCAATGTCAAAGAATAACCTTCTTGGCACAGGCCGATAGTAGATCAATGTGCAATTTTTGATTACCAATTAAGACCCTAGCAAAGTCTCCCAAAAGAAAAATTTCAGGTGTAAAGGTCTGACCCAGCCCCAGTAGGGGATCCAAACGCTGTCTAATCTCTTGCAAAAAGGCATGAGCTTTTCACAGGTCCAGAAAATATGAAGCAATAAACCCTGCTCCCTCTGACACCTGGTGCACATATCTCAAACCAGCCTACCCATTTTATAAAGTTTGATCGGGGTGCAGAACATATTATGTAATAGTTGGAACTGCATAAACTGATATCTGTCCCATTAAATATATTTGTGTCTAGCCTTCCAGATGCGAGACCAGTCCCATGAGCCTTCCTGAGGGGGAAGAGCCCAATCTCAAGAATACAGGAAATTAGGCTCTCCCTGAGCAAGCAGCCCCCACAACTGTGCATGATAAAAGGCTATTGTGTGGAATGTAGGGGTGACCGATGTCAGGGGGAGCAATTTGTCTGCCTAATCTCTGGACCAGGTTCCCACACCAAAATGATGAAATAACAGGTGCCTAATCTGGAGAAATTTGAAACACAAAGATGACAGTCAACCAAATTTCTGTTGGGCTTCTGCAAACGTAATGAGCTTGCCAGCATGCAGCAGATGATCTACCAATAAAGACTCTAGGAAGGGCCAAGCCACCCAGGTCAGCACTTTCTCAGCAATCTTCAGGTTAGGGTTTCCTAGGATGAATTGAGAGGTGTCTAAATAGGGGTCCAAGTTAAACATATGACATAATTGTTTGTGAGCATAAAGAGAATGACTGATAGGGGAGTCTTTTAGAGAGCCAGGACTCATTTTGAGAGGAACATGTAACAGGGCACATGGGTTCAGACTTAGTTGAGAGCACAGCCAACATTCAATGTCCAGCCACTGGGGAACATAGGCGAAGTCCAGGACCACAGAGGCTGGACAAGACCAAGCAAGATAATGGGAACAGTGTATGGCCAGAATATAGAGGTACAGATTAGAAACTATTAGGCCCCCAACCTCTTTTGACCTCATTAGTTTAGCCACGACTCTCCAAGGGGGTTTCCCCCACCAAAGAAATTTAGAAAAAATTCTATTAACTTGAAGGAACCATAACTTGGGTAGGACCAGACCAAGCACTGAAAGTGGGTACAAAAGCCACTGAAGAGCATTCATTTTAAGAATATTCAAATGTCCCCACAAAGACAAAGGCAATAAAGATCAACGGTTTAAGTCCATCTGAATTTGAGTAAGAACATGATCTAAGTTATATACTTTCTGTTTTGATGGGTCAGTAATAAGGTATATTTCCAAATACTTCAGTTTATCCTTGATCCAGAGAATGCCTAGGTGTTCCACACTGGCCTGAGTAACTGCAATATTTAGGGCATAACTTCTGTTTTAGAGCAATTGAGCTTATAGTTAGAGATGATGCCAAATTGAGTTATAATATCTAAGATGGCCAGTAAGGGAATGGAAGGAGACATAACATCTAAAATAATGTTGCCTGCATAAACAGACAGTTTATATTGTGAGGGACCCAAAGGAATACCATGTGCTGGGGAGAAAGATTAATCTTTCTTAACAGTGGTTTGAGATACAAGTTGAATAAAAATGGAGATAGAGGGCAGCCTTGGTGGGTTCCTTGTTCCAAAGGGAATTAGTCAGCTAGAACCCCATTACACAAAATGCAAGCTGAGGGGCCAGTGTAGAGCACCTTAAGCCAGCTAATAAACTCAGAGGGAAAGCCATATCTAGGGAGCAGGTGGAACAAGTATTCCCAGGATACTCTATCAAAAGCTTTCTCCACATTCAGGGAGGCAAACACCAATGGAACTGGAGAGTCCCTGGATGCGGAAATAAGATGTAATAGTTTCTGTAGGTATTCAGCAGATAGCCTACCTGATACAAAACCCACCTGTTCCCTACTAAGAAGACAATTCCAGACAGAATTTAACCTAGCGGCCAGGATCTTAGCCAGAATTTTTAAGTCGACATTAAAGATATAGGTCTATAATTAGAGACCAGTTAGAGGTCTCGACCCAGCTTAGGTAGGACCACTATAGTAGCAGCTATAAAAGAGAGATCTAAAAGGCCTTGTGAAAAGATATATTGGAACATCGCAAGAAGATGGGCTAATAACTCATTAAATTTCATACAAAATTTGAAGAGTAGCCATCCAGGCCAGGGGATTTATCAGGGGCTAAAGAATCAACAGCCCCACATACTTCTGCTAGGTTCAAGGGAGCTTTTAACAGTTCGACCTGCACCTCCTTCAGTATATGTAGGTCCAGATCTTGCAGGAAAGCATCAAATCTGAGGAGGTCAAACTCGTCTGGGGGGTGCACACATAGAGAACTGTAAAATGCCTGGATTTGTGACACAACATCTTTAGGGGAGGTAACAAGGTGTCCATAGTCTGAACGGAGAAGTGGAACAATCCTATATGATTGTTGAGTATGCAGACACAAAGCAAGTAGCTTTCCCGCCCTTTCTCTCTGGTTGAAATATCTGACTCTGGTCCACAACAGAAGATGTTCAGCCCTTTCACCCAGGATGGCACTGTACTGAGCCTGAAGACTTTCAAGGTGCTCCCATTTGGATTGTGCAAAGGAATCAGAAAGCTCCTGTTCAGCTGCTCCAATCTGCTGCAAGAGAGAAGTGGTGACCTGGGATAGTTTTCTTTTCCATCTTGCTGTCATCCGGACAATTTCAGCCCGAAGGGCGCACTTAAAAGAGCCACAGAGAATATTGAGTTTTGGCATGGTGGCAAAATTAAGGGTGAAAAATTTGGAAATAAAATGTAACCTTTCAACCATCTCTAGGAGTTTTAATACTTGGTTATTGAATCGCCAGATTTTCTCCCATTCCAGTGAGGGAGCAAAGTTGACCTGCAATATGGATGGGTGATGGTCAGACACTATCTTTGCACCATATTGACTTAAAACAACACCTGGCAGTGTCTCAGTGCTTAGAAGGAAAAAAATCAATATGGGAAGAAGAATTATGTGGTATAGAATAAAATGAGAATTCCTTCATGGTTGAGTATAAGATCCTCCAGGGGTCCACCGGCCCTAAAGAATCAATAAGATCCTTCAAGGCAAGCTGACTTGGAGCAAGGGCCAAACCACTTCTTAAGGTCCTATCTAACCCATTGTCTAACACCACATTCCAGTCACCAGCAAGGATCATGGGAAGAAGGACCCATTGGGACAATATGGGGATGAGATGGGAGAAAAAGGAAGGGTCCTTGATATTGGGCCCATAACAAGGTCCCAAAATCACTTCCAGATGCCCCAATAGTGCCCTCACAAAAATATATCTACCCTGGGGATTATGTATTTCCTGAAGGAGATGGAATGGGGCCGATCTAGATATTAGGATAGTGGTCCAGCCTACGCAAATCTAATCCCACACCGAACACTTGTCCAACCCAGGAGCATCGTAACAGCAGGACCTGGGCTGATGGAAGATGGGTTTCCTGAAGGAAGGTCACTTCCACCTGCAGTTTGCGAAGGTGTAACAAAATATTGGTACATTTCGTTGGTGATTGGGCCCCTTTCACATTCCACGAATGATATCGGAGGTTATGAGCCATACCAAATCAGATGATGCAAGAGGTATCAAGAAGGTAAACATGCTCCATGAAAAAGAGCCAAAGGTCTGCACATAGCCACTACCAGTCTCCGGAGGAAGACTGCATCTCCCCCTCCTGCCAAACAAACCACAACAATCCCTCAACCAACAAATGACGTAAGAAGGACCAGACTAACCAGTGCCAGTCAGAACACCCTCCACCTTCCATCCCCGTCTTCCACATCCTCCCTCAGCCCCCAACCCCCACCTCATACAATACCCTGATTAAACCCATATAACCATTCTTCCAAGATCCCATCAAAACACCTAAGCATGCCAAACTTTCCCCTCCCCATGCTGCCATCTAAGGTGATGGACATCCCACCCCCAATCCAGTGCATGATGATGACAACAGCACCTAGCAGATACCAACCTTTACCACCCACCCCCGCCATATAATGCCCAACTAAACTATGAATCCTATATTGTCTGATATAACACTCCTCACCCTTATAAACAGTAAGCAACATCCCAACTTTTCACTATGTGTATAAAACATGGTCTAACTAGTTCCCCCTTTTGAGAACTACGACAAGAGACAACAGCAACAAATATTGAAATACCATGGTAAAAAGTTCAAGTATAAACATTAAAGAACCTCATTAATAAAATGATAGTCTCAAAGGTGAAATAAAAGTATCTTAGTTCCCGCTAGGGGAATACAGAGGGACATTACTGGGTTCTTCCTAAGAAATAGGGGAAGAAACAAAAATAGTTCTGCGTTCAACTCCAAATATGCTAAACCAGATCCTTGTCTCCAATGAAAACATTTTAGTATATGAACTATCTAGAGGTCAAATAAAATAGGCAAACATTTAAAACTCATAAGCTGACTGGTTCTGGGCCTCTCACCAGGATAAATGGAAAATAAAGATACATAAATAAAAGTACCATCCACCCGGCAGGCAGTTTGCAGTAATAAGTAATGTTCCTAACCGAGTCAATCAAAACTAAAATTGCACAAAAGATCAGCCTGGCCCCAGGCAGTGTTAAATAAAAATTGGCCTGCCGGGGGAAGGAGGAGGGGGGAGTCTCTTAAATTCTTAAAGTCCACAGACCCATAAACCAAATAAGACAGTCAGCACAGTCCAGAGATTAGCTGGAGACCACTTTAATCTGTAAATTTCTCTGTAGCCATTAGAAGTGAAAGAAACCAGGGATACAAAAGCCAGATGTCATCACTGGCAGAATGTTCCAGAAAAATGTCCGCTCACGAATGCCCTTTTTGACAAATGTATGAAACCAGGCAGAAATCCAGGAAAAGCTAACCAAAACAGAGCATAGAATGCAACAGTAAAACTTAATTCTGATTGTCTAGGTTAAAAAAAGACAAAAAACTCACAGTATTAGCCATCCTCCAAAACTAGATATGAACCAGGAATCCTTTCTGCTGAGGTCTCAGTGGTCTTTGAAGAGATCAAGAAGAAGTGCTCGCATGTTCTTCATGGCTTGGTCTGCTGACTCAAATGAGTGCCATCTACCATTGATTTAGACCTGCAATCTTGCCGGGTACTGAAGCCTGAACTTGATGACTGCAGCAATAAATCTGGTACCCAAAGGATGGTATGCAGCTCTTTTCCATCTGGTGGCGGCAGGCAAGTCTTGTGTTATATGCAGACCGGACCCTTCCCAAGAGATTTCCTTCAGGTCTCAGGTCTTAGACAAGGCATGCTGTTTCTTCAGGTAGTTTAAAAATTTAAAAATCAAAGGTTGAGGGTGGGAACCTTCAGGTGAATGGGGCCACAAAGAGCAGTGGTCCCTCTCTATAATGTATGCAGGATTGTGTGGAGAGGATCCTGCTATTTTCAATAATAGTTTCTGAACAAAAAGTATAGCATTAGCACCTTCTTCAGCTTCAGGGAGGCTGAAAATAAGCAAATTATTCCTGCGATGTCTCCCTTTAGAGATCCTCCAGTTTATACTCCAATTTGTCAATCTTTTGGTGGAGAGTAGCCACATCAGGGTCCAAACAAGTTCATCACTTTTCCAGTGATGTGGTGTGGACGTCCATGTCACCCATCCAAGTATTTAAATCACTGATGTCTTTTTTCAGAGAGCAGAGCTCTGTTGTGATGCTTTCTAGGGTATCCTTGAGAGGAGTAAGCTCCGCTATAAAGCATTCCTCCATTAGTGGAATTGGCCCTGGATTAACAGTAGACAGCTTACTGGCAGAAATGGAGTGAACCTTGGACTTTTCTGAGGTCTTCTCGGAGGTAGGAGGAAGAGGTGTATGCCACGGGGAAGGGGCCTGCCACATATCTGCTTCCAATGGCAAGTGAGTGAACAGATGAATTACTCTAAAATTTGTTCAGAGACAATCGGAGACCTTCCCAATGATGAAAGCCAAAAGACAGAGTGTCGTAAGGTGAGAGAAAATAAAAAAAAATAAGCTTATATTTGCAGTTTCAGGCCGGAGCTGTGTCTGGGAGCTCCTACTCGGTCGGCAGCATCACGTGACTCCTCTTGTCTTGGCTCCTAACTACTTCCACTACAGCAAGAATTCCCAGATCCCCATCTTCCACTATGTACATAATAATGGATCCATGACAGGAGTACGACAGAATTTCTGTCAAACGCCCCGTCAGCGACACCAGCAGGTCGACCGCATTCTGCAATCGGCTGCTGGCTCACTATTGCTGTCTTTGTTTTCTTCAGTGGGGGCTTCACCTCCCTGAACCCCCTTCACAGGGGGCTTCACACCCCAAACCCCCCCACTTGAGGATTCTCAACTCCAGTCAGAGCTGATTGGGGGGTGCAGGACCCCCGACAGACAGTGCCAGATTCCAACGGGTCTCCAACCGCGGCTAGGTGTTGTAGTCACTGTGGGGGACCTCGCTGGAAAAATGTCACTGTGAGAGGGGGGCAAACACATAATAATGACACCTGGTTCTAGTTTTCTCTAACAAAAAAAAAAACTTGAACCTGTTTTTGAAGCTGCCCCACGTGCAGTCTTGTACCTACTAAATGGTGGAGACACGCTGCCTGCTTTTGCTCTCCCAGCCGCTCATATCTGCAAGTATCCATCTCCAATATGTAATTATAAAGAAAAAAAAGTAAAAAAAAACTAAAACTGTACTGCACTAAACATATGACTCCCTCAATTTAAGGGATAAGGGACATCTCCTCAATATGTTACTTGTTTAAAGAGAACTCATTTTTCTGGTGCAAGAATAAATTCAATACAAACGATTTCAACAGCAAAAAAAATGTATTTTTTATTTATTTTTCAAAACAAAAAGTGAAGGGGACATTGTATAATTGCAGTAAACTACTCCAGGGTGTGGGTTATGCTTGGATTTAGCCATGAGTGGATGGGTTGGTCATGAGGCCACACGCCAGGCATGGGTGAATCCCATCATAACCCATATTCTGTTTTGGTTTATTGCTTAATTACACAATGCACACATTACACTAATAAAGCTGCACTTTATAACATAAACAAACCTGTTTTCTTCACATTATTCTCCAGATTTCTATGCCTCTGGTCTTTAATAGGTGCCAGCCAGCTCTGTACTGTATTATTTGTATCTTATATTGACTGTGGCACTACCACTCCCAGCTTGTGGCTCCGATCATCCTACACATTAATGCATTTGGCAGAAACATAAGGATTAGTCAAGAAAGAGAAAAGAATAGTTATGTAAGAACTTGCCATAACAGCAGATCTTCGAGGGGATCTCAGTCATCAGGTACCGCTATAGGAACTTCATTGTTGATGAATGGGAATCCACACAAATGATTTTCAGCAGTATAACTGGGGCCACCCATGCCATTGTTGTCAACCGACATCCCCAACCCTATATAGGCATAGGCGGCCCTGCTTCCTTCTCAGTCCCCCCCCCAAGATGAAGGGAGCAAGGCTCATGCCCTGGAGAACCAAGGAGAAGACAGACAGACCCAGCTCTAGATAAAACATTGAACAACAGAAAGCCAGGTCCTGAACAGGAGCTCCAAGAAGGGAGGACAGTGGGAGGGAAAGCATAACTGATGACTGAGATCCTCTCAAAGATCTACTGTTATGGCAAGTTCTTATGTAACTGTTCTATCTCCTTTGAGGGTATCTCAGTCATCAGGTACCACCATAGGAATGAGTACTAAGCAGTGACAGGTAGGAGCAGATAAGCTGGGAGGCTGGAACTGCATGAACTTAAGACAGAAGACATGAAAACAATCTGCCCAACCAAGTATCTTCATAAACTTAAGACAGAAGACCTTACAAACTGAAACCTGTCAAGAGACTCTATAAGCTTAAGACAAGAGTCCTTGCAGCACAGCTCTGCCAAAACCAGCTCTGGCTCTAGAGGCAAAGTCCTGACTGTAATGCTTAGTGAAAGTGTGGACAATACTCTAGGTGGCAGCCACACAAATATCAGCAGTTGAGGCCCCTCTGAAACAAGCCACTCAGGTAGCCATGCCTCTGGTGGAATGGGCTTTGACAGCAGCAGGCAACTCCTTGCCGTACTTGTTATAGCTGAACACAATGCAATTTGCCAACCATTTGGATAAATATTTCTTGGAAACTGAGGTGCCCTCTCTACCTGGGGCAAAAGAAGCAATAAACTGCTTAGCCTTTTGGGACTCCTTAGTCCTGAGCAGGTAATACACAAAGCTGTACGCACATATAACCTATGAAGCAGTACTTCTCCTGGATTGGCATTCTCGGGAAAATAAACAGGAAGATGGATAAACTGATTGAGTGTAAACTCAGAAACCACCTTAGGAAGAAATTTAGGATTAGTGCACAAAGATACCCTGTCTTTGTGAAAAATCAAATAAGGCTCCTCTAACCAGAGAGCCTGAAGCTCAGAAATTCTTTGAGCAGAAGTAATGGTAACTAAAAAGAGGGCTTTCCGAGAGAGAGCGCAAGTCACAATTAGTTCAAAAGGGGGCAGGGTCAACTTTTTCAAAAATTCAAGTCCCAAGCTGGGACAGGGTAATGGATTGGGGGTTTCAGACGTAAGATGACCCCTAAGGAAGGTGCAGGAGACATCCAGCTGAGCAACAGTATGATCACCCACAGGCTCATGGAAAGCTGAAATGTCCGAAAGTTGGACCTTGAGGGAAGAATACTGGAGATCTGAGTCAGAAAAAGAAATCAGGTAGTCCAGGACATGCTTTACGTAACAGGTGAAAGGGTCAAGGGAATGCTGGGCAGCCCAGATGGCAAACCGCTTCCTCTTCATGGCATAAGTGGTATGGGGGGGTAGGCTTGTGGACAGTCACTAGCACATTCGCTACCCTATTAGAGACCCCGAACTTGGCAATGGATATGTCCTCAGGAGCCATGCATACAGATGGAGAGACCTGAGATTTGGATGGACCAGAGTCCACCAACAACAGATTCCTGCAGAGGGCTGCTGAAGCAGAGGAAACCATATCTGGTGGGTCCAGAATGGAGCTACCAGGATCATGCTGGCCCCCTCCATTTGCAGGTTGAGCAGCACCCTCTGTATTAATGGAAACAGAAGGAATGCATATGGAAACCTCCCGCTTCAAGAGAGGGTCAATGCCTCTCACCAGAAAACTCAAAGCCCTGGATCTAGTTAGCAAAAATTGGGCAACTTTGCACTGTGGGGAGACGCAAAAAGTTCCAAAATCTGGATGACCCCCATCTGTCGTAAAGATCTTCTGCTGTTGATAAGAGAAGTTCCCATTCGTGCATGCAGGACTGAGTCCAGCTGAGACTGTCCACAAGCATGTTTAGGAAGCCAGGCACAGGGACCGCAAAGTGCTTTAGACTGTGGTCCAGAGCCCAATACCGCATTCACATTGTCTCCCAGCAATGAACACAGAACACAGCCCAGCTGAGAAGCCTGTAACAGGGGACTGCAGAGAGCCTTAAGAGGTAAAGCTTCCTTCCTTCCAGCCTGCTTGTGGAGAGGTGTTACACCATCATTGCTATGCACCGACTGCCCCACCTACCCACAGTCGGCTCTACATTTATTGCTGCTGTCAGATCACATGACCTCTCCTTCCTGTTACCAAGTATCCACTTTCCCATTTGCAGCTTATACTCTCTGACCACTAGGGGTTGCTGCACTTTCCCTGCCAGTACTACTCCATCTACCCACCCCCTTCATCTCCACTTCCTAGTTCCTGCTAATATCAGTTCCCATCCACTAGTAGTCATTACTGATCACCACCCTGTGTTCTCTCCTACCCTCTACTCTTAGTTTCTCTACTGTCCTTACCAGGTCTCAAACCGTGTACCCCTGACTCCAAAGTCAGCAGCCCTACCACCAAGCCAACATTTATCTCTGTTTCAAAGCTCTTAAGCCTTTTGCCTCCACACTCAGCTAAAATACTAATGTTCTGTCCCACTACAAGTCTCAAATCCTGTACCCTTGCCTCCAGAGTCTGCAGCTCTGCCAGGAAACCAACAAATCAGGCTAAATTATTCACAGTTTCAAGGCTCTCAATCCCTCTGATCCCATAATCTGCTACAACAAATGTTCTTCAATCCCAGTGCAGGTCTCAAATCTTGTATCCTTGCCACCAGAGTCAGCAACTCAACAAGTAAACCAACAAATCCGGCTAAATTACTCACAGTTCTTAAGGCTCTCAAAGCCTCTGACTCCACAGTCTGCTACAATAAATTTCCTTTAGTCCCCCTGCAGGCTTCAAACACTGAACCTTTGCCACTGGGTCAGCAGCTGTATCTTTCTAGGGATTCAAACCTAGTACCTCCTGCACCAAAGTCCATCACCCTGCCCCTGCACTACTGTGACCACCACTATGATGGGTGTCAGTATGCTCCCCTTATTCTGGAACTGGTATAGCAGGTCACACTGCCCAATGCCCAGCCGCCTATTCCCCAGCAGACTATCCTATCTTATACCAATTACACTTATCATACTCCTTACTGGGTTATATTGTTATCCCCCACCCACACACCCACCTCACCTCTTACCTTCTCTACCTATTACCACCATCCACCAAACCCTGTCAACGCCTGACAAACATCCACCCCTCTGCATAACCTGCCACCAACACACACACACCCAACCCCTTTTGACTTATCTGCCTTACCTTTCCTGCCCTCCTCAACTTACCCATTCCCTGTGCTACTTTCTCTGAACATGTGCCTCAGCCACGCCCAACCATCAAACGGTGGTCCCTCGCTCTCCTCAGGGTCCTAGCCCTACTACTTCTCATATCCAGAAATATTCACCCCAACCCATGCCGTGCCACCAATAGTCAACAGAAACTACACCAAGGGCTGCGCATAGCTGCCATAAATATGTGCAGCCTTGCCAAAAAAACACAGCATCTCTCTAAAGCTTGCCTGCGCAACACCAGCAGTATGTCCTTGCACTCACTGAAACATGGCTTTCAAAAAAAAAAATAGATTCATTCGTCAGCTTCCTTCACTCTACACAGAGCTGACAAAGTGGGAAAATGGAGTGGTGGATGCACCTTCTATGTTTGAGACTCTCTACTAGAACCAAGCTCTCCCAAGCCCTCTCTAGACCACGGCGCCCAAGCCTCATCCATAAAACTTACCTTGGACTCCGCTAGGGCTCCTGTAACCATCACAGTGGCATATGTTCCCCCATGTAACCAAGCTATGGCCATACAATCCCTCACAAACTATATTTCTAACTTCCCTCCAAAAACAGAGCATATACTGATTGGTGATCTAAATGTAAACTGTCTCGCCAATTTGGCAGCTGCTATCAAGGATGCCTTTGCGGCACTGGACCATACCCAGCTGGTCCACCAACCCACCAGGGTAAACACCGCAAACGGCTCCCAGACCCTACTACACTTACTACTAACTAACCAACCTCATAGAATCTCTGACCTAGTAGTCCTTCCAGATTCTCTGAGTGACCACTCCCCTATCCACTTCTGGTCGTGTCACCTGCCCAAGTCCCAACCTAGTGTCTCCACCCACAGATGCTTACGACCAGGTGGAATTCTAAAAATCAAACATTATCTGGCCCAGTGAGACCGGGCCCCTATAACCCATTGACCTGGCTCTTGATTACTTCACATGCTAATTCAACAAAGCATGTGACATTTTTGCCCCCCTGACTAAAACACAAACTGTAAAACATAATGTCCCATGGATCATGTCCTCATTACAGCAGCAACTAAAATAAAGGGATGACCTCTGGCACAGAGCCATTGAATCTGGCTCCCAAGCAGACAGACTAGACTACAAAGCAGAATGCAATAGGTGCACCTGGGTCATACGCAAAGCCAAGGCTGAATACTATAAAGACAGCCTGGCTTCTTCCTGAGGAAGTGCACGAAAGTTCTGGGACAACATTAAAGAACTTAATGGCAAATCCCACCTCCACCCACCCTCCCAGCTCTGCATCAACAATGCCACCTCAACTGACCCACAGGCTATCGCTAACTGCCTTAACTCAACCTTTTCCAATCTTAGTACAATCCTTCCGAGCAACTTTTTCGACTCTATCCCAGCTACCCCTGAGCCAAACCTCCAGTGTCCCCCTTTCTACCTTAGGGTCATTACAAAGCAGGAAGCTAAATCCTACCTCTCCAAAGCTCTCAGTGGCTCCAACTATTGCAAAGACTCTTTTGACATGAAAATCCTCTACCGGGTTCTTGACACTGTCCCCCGACTGACCTACTTAACCACTCCCTATGCTTGGGACAGTTCTCAACAGCCTGGAAAACTGCTACAATTACCCCAATATTAAAAAGTAGAGACAATACCAACCCAAACAACTATCAGCCTATCTCCATCTTTCCCCCTCTCTCAAAAGCCCTTGAAAAAATAATTTCTGACCAACTCACCGAGTATCTGCGAGCCCTCAGTTTATTATGTAGTGAACAACATGGCTTCAGATCAGGCCATAGCACAACCACCACCCTCATTGAATTCTCCAGTTTCATTCACTCTGCCCTTGACCATAAACATCTTACCAGAGCCATCTGCGTAGACCTCTCTAAGGCATTTGATACAGTCTCCCACCTCCTCCTCCTGGACACACTCCACCACACTGGTCTATCATAAGGACCATTCTCTTGGTTCAATAGCTACCTTACTTCTAGATCCCAATGTGTTAAGATAAGTGACACCCCATCTTCCACCCTGCCTGCTCCGCTCAGGGGCCCCCAGGGATCCATATTGAGCCCCCTACTCTTCGGTATCTACTTAAATGCACTACCCAACTCCTGCTCTGGTAACTTACTGCTATATGCTGATGATGTGGTTCTCTACACCGCGTACACTTGCCCTGACAATCTACAGTCCTCCCTCCAAGACTCGTTCAATCAGATTAAAAGTTGATTCACCAGTCGCAGACTTGTGGTCAACATCAAAAAAACAAAAGCCATGCTATTTTCCCACCGGCAGAGCAAGGCCAAGGACACTGAACTAAAAAATCCTCTCCCACGCTCATCTCCCCCTGGAACAAGTACTCATTTATAAATACCTCTGCCTTACCTTTGACACCTCCCTATCCTTCCATGGCCACATTAACATCCTGACCTCAGCCATTAATACCAGCATCGGCCTCCTATACCGGCACAAATACTGCCTGATGCCAGAGGCTCTCAGTCTGGCAGTCACCTCTTCTGTCTTTCTCTCGTTGACTATGGGCTCCCCATCTACTCTGCTGTGGACAACACTACTCTAAACAAAATTCACATAGCCATTAATAAAGTGTGCCGACTCCTCCTAGGTGCAGGTAAACACTCCCATACTTGCACCCTCTATGCTCTTATGAGCATTCTCACCCTGGAGGGAAGACTACAATATCAGTCCTGTCTCCTCACCAAAAAATCCACCTAGGGTTAACTTCACTAGGAGTCTCGGCCTCACTACTCTCGTGGTCCCGCACTGCGACCACTCGTTCTGCCAGCAAACATCTGTGGACCATGCCCAGGGTCAGAACCTCACTATGCAACTGCTAATCCTCCTAACTGACCTGCACAGAGCTGCACTAGGCTGCTCCCCATTGACATTGCAACCAACTGTATAGGACTAACTGTATAGGACATCTTTGCTGCTGATCTCTGTCTCTGCTGCATGAGAATGCCCTAGAGGCTGCAGCCACACTGTAACTAAATCCCTTGTACTAATACCAATACCCTAGCTACTACATGTATAGGTCAACAGTCACACAGGCTGTTGTTATATGTAAATACTTAGCTTAAACTGTGTTGTCCCACTCTCGTATTGATCACTGTTCCTACTATATGACAATGCCCCAGATGCTGCACTTGATCTGTAATTGATCCTCTGTACTAATATCAATACCCTAGCTACTACATGTATAGAACTTCAGCTACCTTGGCTATTATATGTAAATACTTGAACTGTGATGTCCCACTAATGTACTATCTCTGAATGTATGTCTATGCTGACGTGGAGCCTTTGTAAATGAGTCTATGACTCAAAGGGTTGTAATTCCTATGACTGACTAAATAAATAAGTAAAATAAATAAAGGGGATACAAGTGAATCCCATCCTGCTTGTTGATGTAGTAGACCACACTCAGATTGTCCAACTGCACCAACAGCTGAGCCGGGGTTAGGTGCTTCTGAAAGGCCTGCATGGCACAGAGCACTGCTCTAATTTCTAGGACACCGATATGCAAGGTGGCCTCCCATTGGGACCAGAGGCCTTGGGTTTGAAAATGACCCAGATGCACCCCCCCAGCTGAGATCTGATGCATCCATGGTTAAAACCTGATGCGGGGAGGCAATTTGGAAGGGAACTCCCTGAAAGAGGTTTGAGAGGTCCATCCACCACTGCAACACTTTGCAAACTGGGGAGGAGTCCAAGACTTGTTGATCTAACTCATCCAAGTGCTGGTCCCACTACACCCGGAGGGCCCACTGAAGGGTGCACATATGAAGCCTGACCAGTAGAACGGTGGAAATCGCTATGGCCATTAGGCCCAGGAGTCTGAGGTATAGTCTGGCAGGAATGTGGTGACTCTGAGCTATTGTCCAGGCTTGAGCTATAAGGCATTCGGCCCTGTTCGCAGGTAAGAAGGCCTTTCCCTGCCTGGAGTCCAGAACCACCCTGATGTACTGCAGTCTTTGGGATGATACTAGAACAGACTTGGGCAGGTTGACCGTTATGCCCAGAGTCTGAAAAAGCTGGAGAGTATGCTCCAGAGTTAAAGGGGAACTGACATCTACAGGATTTCTTAAGGTCTGAAAGTCCATAAAAAGCAAATTTGAGTGAGCCATTGTGTTCATCTGTGAGTTTTCGGAGTCCAGTTATTCATATGTAGATCAGCCTGAAATTAAGGGCTGGGGTAGCCATGTGTTTTAGACTCCTGACAGGAAATTATGTCACTGAGGGCTTTAGCCCTGCACTGACTGTTGATAAGCCAACAAGTTAAATAGAAAATTGTCTGTTTTATTAAGTGTGTTTTAAGGTGCTATTACAACACTTTCTACATTTGTAATAATAGTTTTGTATGTGCATTGAAACTAGTGAGTTATCACCTTTACATTTCAAACTGTAAGTAAAAATAATTCAATAGAATTCTGGCATTGTTACGGTAGAAAATCCCCTTCCATCCAAAGTATTTCAGTAAGAAACTGTTATACTTTTAAATTCATCAAAAGAAGTAAAATACACTTTTAATAATGCATTTCAGGTTATGCATGTTTTAATGTTGTCTATCTATGTGTTTTTGCAATTAATAAACAAGTAATTGTGTCCTATTTTTTCTTTTCACGTCAAATCTGAATAGAAAGATCATAATATTTTCAGACTAACACATGCTCAGATTGTTTTTACTATCTTTATCCAGGAAAGGCACACTGAGCTACAGCTTGTTCCCGGGTGTGTTTTGGGAGCACAGGGAGGTTAAGTGACTGGCTCTGATCACACAATATACAAGTTTATGAAATGGCTAGCAATTTTAAAGCAATTTGATTGGTCAGTAGTGATGCATTAGATGTGTCTCATGCATGGCTTCAACTAGACCTTGCAAATGGGACGGAGTACTAGAGTTAAATTCTTGTGCCTGCCTGCTTGTTCAACTGTCTGTTTGTTTGTTCCATCTCACAAGCCTGCCAGGTCTCTCCCCCTGTAGTCCACTCACTCGCTGTCCTCTTGAAAATCAGAACAGTTGCTAGTTCCCTCACTTACCCCTCACGTTTCTCGTTTTACAAAATAACAATGCAGCACATACAAAAAAAGAAACTTCTGCCAGCCTCGATCTCTCCCACACCTGGCAGCCAGGTCGCTCCCTCTCCTAGACAACACAGGATCTGCCAGCTGCTCAACAGTTCCCTCAGCCTCTCGCTCTTCCATTTTTTTCCAGGGAAAAACTTTAAACTGTTTCATTCAAACAATGTGCCCATATTTTTTACCTTTTATACCACTGTCTGATCCTCGCTGTAGTCTCACCCCCACCATATGGAAATATTACTGCCATCTCCTCCACAGCGCTGCACACCACTGTAACAGTCAAAATTCATTAAAATAAAATAAAAAACCTTCTTTAACTCCCATCTACAAATACAGTTTTTTTTAAAGATGTAAACCAAACGGAGATGTACTGCTTGAAATTGTTGTACCATGACAACCACATAAAAAAGTAGAACTATGGAAGCCTTACAGGGACAAAAGTCATTGACTCAAAAAAAACAAACACTAAACTGAAGGCAAGGGATATACTTTATTTAAAATAAAGACAAAGACTGAAGTGTTTTATTACTTAGTACAATTATTTTTACTTTCCACAAGCATCTATAATTAACTCCCTACTCACTTTACTGATTCCCTAGTCCCATACCCCCATCTGCTTCAGCAGCCTTCAGTGTGGCACTGAGTCGAATGCCTTGCTAAATCTGAAGTATAGTAAGTTTATTGCATTACTTTTGTCAACCACACTTGTTACCCAGTCAAAAAATATTATCTGGTTGGTCTGACAAGAATGTCCTGCCACAAACCCACACTGCTTACTATTCTGAAGACCGTGTTCTCCAAGTATTCCACTAGGTCCTCTTTGACTAGTGTCATTATCAGTTTTCCTACCATGGAGCTAAGGTTGACGAGTCTATAGTTTCTTGGCTGCTCCATGTCTCCTCTCGTGTAGCAAAACTTCATCTGCCATTCTCCAGTCATTGGGAGTTGTGCCTTGCTGCAAAGATCTATTAAATAGACCCATCAGGGGTTCAGCTAACACTGATGTAAATTCCATTAGTACCCTCGGATGCATCCTGTCTGAACCTGGGGATTTGTTTACCTTCAGGGCTGCTACACCTTTTCTGACTCTTTTGCTAGTATACTTCTGCAGCCTCATTTTTCAGGACCCTTCAGCTGCCTTTATGCCACTCTTTGGCAAGGGTCCACTGTCCTCCTCAGTAATTATCCAGCAAACGTAGTCATTCAGCACAGTTGGTTTCTGACAGTCTTCATCTATTACCCTGCCCCCTAATTTAGCCTGAGAATCACCCTTCCCATCTTTCTTTTTCCCTTATATATCTAAAAAACTGTTCCCCCCTTCCTTAACCCCCTACCCAATACACAGTTCTGTGCCTGCTTTTGTGATCTTGACTGCCCTCTTGACTTCTTTAGTTTTTTTTTTATATTTTATTTATTCAGTTATTCAGAAAAAACCTTGAGCACAAGCTCTTTTACCAAGGTTCCATGTCACAGATTGCAAAACAAAGTACAGTAGGAGAAAGCAAAGGTACATTACAGTGAATGATACAGCATGGATTCAGAACTTATATAATAACTCAAAACATAGGTACAAGTTAAATAACAAGAAAAAACACTTTATGAGGGTGGGGGGGATAAGCAGCCACAAAGTGCCTTGTCAGTAGTTCAGAGGGACTGGGATAGCTGTCTAGGGGTGAAGGGAGGCACGAGAGAAAGAGGTAAGTACTGCAGTGGAGGTGAGAGGTTGGGGGAATAAGGTATAGGGAGAAATTGTGGAGTGAGGGGAGGCTGAGCAAAGAGGACATGCTAGAGTAAAATGGTGAGGTGTGAGGGGGTGTGGTCAGGCAGCCAGCATTAGTGGTGACTGTTTGGGAAACACACGGGACTGTGAGTTGGGGGAAGGGGTGGCAAGTGCCAAAAGAGCATGACACAAACTGATTGCTTGGGAAAGTCATGAGATGGGACAGAGGGAAAGGGTACCTGAGGCCCGCCTAGTGCTTGCTGGAGGGCAGAAAGAGCAGGCTGGCTGGACTCAGGGGCAGGTGCACTTAGAGAGTGTTATAAGGTGCTATTTGAGGTCAGTTTTGAATTGTGCCAGACAAATGGTGGCCAAGAGGTTCCCAGGAAGTTCATTCATCCATAGGGGGGCCCCCGGTAGGCAAATGTATGTTGCCCAAATGAGGTGCGATGGAAGGGGATCACCAAGGCCCTCTAGTCCTCCCTCTGGTGACCTGTAATGAGTTGGCCACCTTGATCAAATTGCCTACACCATGTGGTGTTTTACCCAACAGAGCCTTCTTCCCTAGGATGCAAGTCTGGAATTTGACCCTGCTTCTTAATGACAGCCAGCTTGCATGTTCATGCAGAGTACAGGTGTGAGTGCCATGCTCAGCATCCAGGGTGAGTCTGCAGACTTTGTTGACCACAGTCTGAACCCTCTTAAGCGCTGTATCCATTGATGCCCCATAGACCACTAGTCCATAGTCAATAGTAGATATAATTGAGCTGAGGACTGAGAGGTGGAGAGCCCCCCGAGAGAGGTGTTGCTTGTGCCTGTACAGGACACCAATCTTGGTACTGACTGTCTTGACCAGAGAATCAATATGGTGTGCAAACGTAAGGGTATCATCTATTATGACCCCCAGATACTTAAACAAGTGAACTTGTTCCAGCGGCCCACTGAATGAGTTGGAGATGATGAGGAGGTGGTGCTTATTTTTGTTGTGGAGGCTGGACATAACAGTAAGCAAGGCCTTGGTCTTCTTGCAGATTAGTAGTAACTTATGACTACAGAACCAGTCCTTGAGTTTGGAGAAGGAGTTCTGCAGCTTAGATTGTAGGGCAGTCTGAGATGTGCTGCTGCTCAGGAGCACAGCATCATCTTCATACAGTATGAGTTTGGTGTTGCAGGCTGTGGGAAGGTCATTTAAGAAAAGGCTGAAGAGTAGAGGCCCCAGTATTGGTCCCTGGGGTACCCCTAATGATACCTCTCTTGAGCTGGATACTGTTTGCCCAATTTTGACACATTGATTTCTCCGTATCAGGTAGTCTTGGAAGCAGAAAAGGACATTGGGCACCACACCCATGTTTCGCAGCTGGGAAAGCAACAGGGGATGGTTGACTGTATCGAAGGCTTTGGTGAGGTCAATAAAGACAGACACCACCAGTTTACCATCATCCAGGGCCTTATGTGCATAGTTTGTATAGTCTAGAAGGGCAGTGGTGGTACTGTGATTTTGTCTGAAGCCATGCTGGTTGGGGCATAGTAGATTATACTTATTGAGGTAGTCGAAGAGTTGACCCATCACAATCTTTTCCAGTGCCTTGGATGGGGGGAGAGATCGAGATGCGTCTATAATTGGCTACCAGAGACTTGTCATCTCCTTTATGCACTGGGGTAACTAGGGCCTGCTTTCAAACTGTCAGGAATTGGGCAGGGCCAGGGACTTATTGTACAGTGTGGTAATGGGCACCATAAGAACGTCCAGGATGAGGGATAGAAGTTTCATGTCTATCCCGTCACTGCCCAGTCTGGTTTTACCTAGAATTTTCTTGACCACAGTAAGGGCCTCCTTCACCGTCACCCTTTTAAAGTAAAAGGTTGGGTGAGAACACTGGGTAGATACGTTATTGGAGTTGTTCACATGAGGCTGAAAATAGGCAGGTGGTAGCAGTGGCATTAGATCAGTGAAGGCCTTATTGAATACTTCTACAATAGCTAGAGGGTCTGTAGTGAGGGCGTTACTGATACCGAGCAGCTGTGGGTGTTCCTTGTCCTCCTTTCCAAGGATGTTTTTGATGTTATCCCAGAATCTTTTCCCATCACCCCAAGAATTGCAAAGCTGGGCCTTGTGATAGCTGACTTTGGTGAGCCAAATTAGCTTGGTGCAGTGGTTCCTGGCTGTTCTATAGCACTGGCCTGCTCCCAGAGTAGCTTCCCATCAATCCAGTCATTTGCCTGCCCCCAAATTTTTCTTTTTGTGAGTGGGGCATAGATGTCGCAGATGGAGCTAAAGCCTTTAATGAAGTAACTGAGGGCCTGATCAAGGGTAGGCGCCAGGTCAATAGGAGTCCAGTCATGCAGGGCAAGGGTTGATTTGAGGGCTCCAAGTTTACCCTTCCTCAAGACCTTGCTTTCATTGAGGATGGGTGGGCTTTTGGTAAATTTATTAGACCACAGGAATGAGATTGGGGAGTGGTCATTTAGCATATCTGGGAGAACCTTGATCTCAGAGATCCAGGATGGTGAGCTTGCTAGGACCCAGTCAAGGAGGGTACATTTTCCTGTCTTTTAGTTCTGCATGGTGGGACAGGTGACAGGTTGTGTCAGTTTTCAAGTGGCTATCAGATCCCTGAAAGGGGCAGCCTCCTTTCCATCCCAGTTTATGTTAAAGTCCCCAGTAATGACAAGCTCCATCTCCTTTGGAAGGGTGCAGATAATGTCTATAATTGTGGGAAAGCCTGCTGTGGCTTTCTTGGAGTGTAAGTAGACTGTGGCAAGGATGAGAGATTTATCATTCTGGCCTACCAGAGACTCATACCTCTCAACTGTCCCTGATTTTCAGGGACGTCCCTGATTTTTCCTCAAAATTTTACTCTGTCCCTCCTAACAATTGTGTTTCCGTGACCAAACAACTGGGGTTATACGCACAAACTAATGTCAAACATTAAAGTTACAGACTTGTTCTTCCTTAGAAAATGTATTTTATACCAAGCCCTTTATTCTACCAGCTTCCTGAGTGGATAACTCCAATTTTGAAGAAGTGTCACTGATTTTGGTCCTTTGTCCCTGATTTTTTTAAACCTGGTCCCTGATTTATGAGGCAGGATGTTGAGAGGTATGCAGAGACTTTATCACTGTTATCTCATGGTCCTCAGCCACTCTGGTTCCAGGGAGGACAGTGCACTGCAGAGAGTCCCTGGCATAGATGAGGCATCCCCCACTTCTCTTGCCTATTCTATCAATCCTGTATGCTTGGAAGCCTTTGAGGGCAACTTCGCTATCTTTAATCGTATTGGTCAACCAGGTCTCCGTTAGGCATAGAATGTCAGGGGTATGGGGGGCCATCCATGCCTGTAGTTGGTCAAATTGTGGGGTTAAACTGCAGATGTTCAGAGAGGCTATTTTTAGGTCTTTAACCTTATGGACACCAGGGCCCATTGAAGTGAGTGGGCCTGGGTTCGAGAGAATGTTGCCAGAGAGGAGCAGGAGCATAAAGATGACCTTTCTGGAAGAACGGTTTATGCTAAATTTGGCTCGTACCTTCCACCGCTGAAGCTTCAGATGATTCAGGTGGTTGGACACTGGCTTAATTATTGGGGTATAGTTAACCATTACTACCCCTATGTGAGGGGAAGGCATATAGCCACCCATGTTTGTAGGCTAAGGCCGAGTGAGTCGCTGCACACAGCCAAGTGAGCAGTCTATGAAGGTGCATTTGACAGCCATGCACTACCCAGCAGTGGTTCAGAGGGGGGTAGCAGCAGCCCAACTAGGCATCTGATGCCAGCTGTACCAAGCCAGGTAGCAATAAGCAGAAGTAGGTAGCACCCTTTGATGGGGGACATGGCAGCTTGATTCAGTCATCAATCCTGACACCCTGATGCCAAAGAGAGGGGCTGTACAGTTAACCACTGTACCTGGTGGTCTTTAGAGAGACCTAGAAAGAGGAGTTACACTAGATAGGGAAACTGCTTCACAAGAGACAGTGATGCTGTCACTCAAATCTTGAGTAGCTGGCCAGCAGAAACCTGCAGGAGTGAGCTAGTAATCCAGGGTGGGGTTAAAGTGTATTTAAACAGGACCAGGGGTGGGGGGCCAAAAAATAAGGCAGCTAGGGCTCCCTCCCTGGAGGTAATGAGTCCCCATGTGTGAAGTCCGTACCTGAGCTTCTGTGAGGGGCTGATGGCTTCAGACCTGGACTGCAGATGGCAGTCTGGCAGGTCATGTTCATCACAGAACCACAGCTGTAGCTCTCAGCCTACCCTGAAAAGAGAAGGACAGAGGGAAATTAAATAAGAGAGGCAGGGGGTAGGGCTGCTTGTGGAATGAAAAAGAAATGCAAAATGGATTAAACAGGGGGGTGTTGCAGACTCAAAATGTTAGGCAAGGTGCCGGAAGGTCTGAAAGAGCAAGAACTGGGCTATTTAAAACATAATACCAGAGTAAAATGGTGAGGGGGGTGCAAGACCTGAGCTCAGATCACTACTGGGTCTTATGAGGGAACACTCTACAGGAAAATTTGAAATTCTAAAATGCTAGCAAGACAGTATTAACAGAAATCAAAATCCAGTAAAATATAATTCAAGCATTAACAGTACAGAGCTATATGGAGCCAATCGGAGTGCTCCTGGGGATAAACTGCAGCCAGTGGGTCACAGCACTAGCAGATGCTGGATTTAAATCCAGAAACAACTGTCCTCATGTAAAAAAGGAAAATCAAGCAGCTAGGGCTCCCTTCCTGGAGGTAATGAGTCCCCGGGTGTGAAGTCCGTACCTGAGCTGCTGTGAGGGGCTGGTGGCTTCAGACCTGGACTGCAGATAGCAGTCTGGCAGGTCAGATTTATCAGAGAACCATGGCTGTGGGTCTCAGACTAACCTGAGCTTCTGTGAGGGACTGGTGGCATCAGACCTGGATTGCAGATGGCAGTCTGGCAGGTCGGGTTAGTCAGGGAACCATGGCTGTGGCGCTCAGACTAACCTGAGCTTCTGTGAGAAGCTGGTGGCTTCAGACCTGGACTGCAGATGGCAGTCTGGCAGGTTGGGGTCATCAGAGAACTACAGCTGTGGCTCTCAGACTAAACTGAGCTTCTGTGAGGGGGGCTGGTGGCTTCAAACCTGGACTGCAGATGGCAGTCTGGCAGGTCATGTTCATCAGAGAACCACGGCTGTAGCTCTCAGACTAACCTGAAAGGAGTAAGACAGAGGGAAATTAAATAAGAGAGTCAGGGGTGGGGCTGCTCATGGAGCTGAAAAGAAATGCAAAATGGATTAAATGGGAGGGGTATTGCAGACTCAAAATGTTAGGCAAGGTGCCGGAAGGTCTGAGAGAGCAAGAACTGGGCTATTTAAAACACAATACCAGAGTAAAATGGTGAGGGGGGGTGCAAGACCTGAGCTGAGATCACTACTGGGTCTTATGAGAGAACACTCTACAAGCACTAAGATTAAATCAGCAAATCTGAAACCCTAAAATGCTAGCAAGACAGTATTAACAGAAATCAAAATCCAGTAAAATATAATTCAAGCACTAACAGTACAGAGCTATATGGAGCCAATCGGAGTGCTCCTGGGGCTAAACTGCAGCCAGTGGGTCACAGCAGTAGCAGATGCTGGATTTAAATCCAGAAACAACTGTCCTCATGTAAAAAGGAAAATCAAGCAGCTAGGGCTCCCTTCCTGGAGGTAATGAGTCCCAGGATGCAAAGTCCGTACCTGAGCTGCTGTGAGGTGCTGGTGGCTTCAGACCTGGGCTGCAGATGGCAGTCTGGAAGGTCAGATTCAACAAAGAACCACAGCTGTGGCTCTCAGACTAACCTGAGCTTCTGTGAGTGGCTGCTGGCTTCAGACCTGGACTGCAGATGGCAGTCTGGCAGGTTGGGTTCATCAGATAACCATGGCTGTGGCTCTCAGACTAACCTGAGCTTCTGTGAGGAGCTGGTGGCTTCAGACCTGGACTGCAGGTGGAAGTCTGGCAGGTCGGGTTCATCAGAGAACCATGACTGTGACTCTCAGTCTAACATGAGCTTCTGAGAGGGGCTGGTGGCTTCAGACCTGGACTACTGATGGCAGTCTGGTCGGTCGGGTTTGTCAGAGAACCATGGCTGTGGCTCTCAGACTAACATGAGCTTCTGTGAGGGGCTGGTGGCTTCAAACGTGGACTGCAGATGGCAGTCTGGTAGGTCGGGTTCATCAGAGAACCACGGTTGAGGCCCTCAGACTAACTTGAGCTTCTGTGAGGGGCTGGTGGCTTCAGACCTGGACTGCAGATGGCAGTCTGGCAGATTGGGGTTCATCAGAGAACCACAGCTGTGGCTCTCAGACTAATCTGAGCTGCTGTGAGGGGCTGGTGGCTTCAGACCTGGACTGCAGATGGCAGTCTGGTAGGTCTAGTTCATCAGAGTACCACGGCTGTGGCTCTCAGACTAACCTGATACTTGTCCCATTCGTTATGCCCTTGCTCTTCTTTGTACTTTATAAAGGCCTTCTTTTTTGCCCTAGCCTTTTCATAGAACCAAACTGATCTCTTATACTTGTTTCTCTTTATAACTTCTTGTGCATGTTTTAATTGTCAAATGAATGGCACCTTATACGATCATTCATCTTTCTTCTACTCTCCTATTGCTGTCTACGCAAGCTAGCCAACACAGCACTAGTTCCCTCATTTGGTTGAAATCTGCCCTTCTGAAGTCTTGCACCTCAATCTTAGATGTAGGCTTTCTGGTGCACAGGGCCAACTCAAACCACATATTATTGTAGTCTCTAGACCCCCGGGGTTTGCCAACCTGCACTCCATCAACTCTTTCCAAGTTGGTGAATACCACATTAGAATACTTCATTGTCTAGTGAGTTCCCTGATCTGCTGCACCAACATGCAGTCCTGCAAAGTATCAAACACAGCCTGGCTTCTAGTGCTCCTGGCTGCAGGGATGGCCCAGTCAATGTCTGAAAAGTTGAGATCTCCTACTACTACTACTACAACCTCAAATTTTTCAACCCCCTTTTCTACTACTGCACCTGGTTCCTTACCTTTCTCCTCTCCCTGCCTGAAGACCTGCAAACTGCCTCAGGCAATGTTTTCTACCAGATAACTCTGTGAACTGTACCCACAATGATTCTTCCTCCCACTTTCCTCCAATAGATACATCCTGTACTGCCTCTGTTTCTTCCCTGATATGAACTGCCACTCCTCAACCTCTACAAATCCCTCTATTGTTCCTATATAAGGTGTATCCAGGAATTGCCAGGTTCCAGTCATTTTCATTGGCCCAAGTTTCTATAACAGCCACTAGATCCAGCCCAGAGTCTGCTATCAGTGGTCAGACTTTTCTAACTACATTACCCAGACTCCAGGCATTGAGGCACACCACTTTTCCTCTTATGGTCCCAGGCCTCTTAGTTCTTGAATGACATCCACATCATAGTTCCTTGAAATCCTACATGTCCTGTGTTTATGTCTTTAGCTGGCCTATTTGGTTTACACTCCCCAGTCTCCTGAACTCATTCCACTCTGCAACTTCTTGTATACCTTGCCTTGGTCCCTGAGGGACTACAAAATGTATGTCCTCCTTTGTGTCTTCCTTGTCATCTACAGTGACTCCTTCCTTTACAAGAGAGCCAACCTCCCTGTTTCTGTAATACCTGTCTTTTATGAATGGTCTTCATCCCCTCTATCCTGGTGTCCCAGTCATTTTCTTTCCTCCACCTAGTCTTTCTGAGTTTTACTAAATCTTGACCTTGGGCAAGCATTATGCCATATTGTTGTGTGTGCTCCTCATGTTGGTCTGTATGCAGCTGAGGATAGTTAACCCCTCCATGCTTTTTTGATCCCCCAGGGTGTATGTGTACCTTCTGCTTGTCTGCTCTGCTGTCATTTCCAAGATGATCTCCTTTAGCTACCTTCTGCCCATGGTGATCTCCTACATCAGCCTCCCCCCTCATCATCTGGTTATAATCCTATCTACCCCATACATTCTTTTGGCCAGTACGCCACTGCTTCTGGGCACAAGTGCAATCCATCCTGGGCAAAAAGGTGCCTATAGCCCAAACATCACTCCAATTGGCCAGAAAAACAAAACCATCCCTCTAGCTCCAGACTCTTAGTGCAGCAATAGCTTGCCTAATTGTATGCAGTCAATCCTTTGCCTAATTAGTCACAAGAACTGGTAAGGTCTTGAAATAGATCTCCCTGAGTACTCTTCCATTCAAGAACCTCCTTAGTTCTGTGAATGACCTCCTGATGTCCTCAGAACATCCTACTATCATGGATGATTGCCTGCTCCTCCCCCAGCTGCACTGCTTGGTTCACAGAAGCAGTGCTACAGACAGGCAATCAACCTCAATTTAGCTACCATCCTAGTCCTTCAATTTTTATAAACAATTTATTTACCAAGGATAGCCCAACTGAGCTGCAACATCTTGTTTGCAGTGGGGTCCTACTTTTACATATTTCTGATGTGACTTATTCAAGGTACACAGTGAGTAACTGATTCTAAAGTTTTAACCTGTGATCACCCAGGTCCCAACCCGGTGTTCTAACCACTAGATCACACTGCCGCTAATGTCCCCTCCAGCTCATCCACTGCCTTAGCAACTAAGCCCCCAATAACTATTACTTTCCTGCCCCTCTTCTACCTCCTTGACAGATTTAGTGTCCTACTGTCATGTCTGCCCTACC
The DNA here is from genome assembly GCA_016271365.2 of Neoceratodus forsteri. NCBI lineage: Eukaryota > Metazoa > Chordata > Ceratodontiformes > Ceratodontidae > Neoceratodus > Neoceratodus forsteri. The sequence goes on along the minus strand of CM028129.1, from coordinate 1,075,817,639 downwards.
AGCCCTTATCTCTTGCTGGTCCCCCCTCAATCTGACCAGCCAACAGCTGATTCCTGTTACTGGGCTCCACTGGTGAGGATGTTACCTCATAGCCTGAGCCATCCCCAGTCCTACCACAAGAGTTCACAGTCCCTGCCATCGTTCTTCCTACCCAACCTGTCCTTGCTAACAACTCCACTCCCTGGCCTAATGCCCACAATATATGCCTCTCCTCACCATCTATTTTAGCTTCCTGCTAAAATCTCTGTAACCATGTGGTGCCTCCAACTGTCACTCCAGCTCGCAGTTCACCTTTTGAAAACATCAACCAATACACAGTAGCTGCCAATGTAACCTCTACACCAGCCACAGATTGGATAATGTGCATGGCTCAGTCCTTATGAGAAAGAGAAAACATTATTAATAGTGCAACAATACAACTATTTCACATAAAAAAATAAACTTGATTTAACAAGTCAAAAAGACTGTGGAGTAGTAGTTTGATTTATGTGTGCCATATTTATGCAAAGAGCCCCTCAGGCTTTGCTAAATACCGAAAGTATGTAAAATAAATGCAGCCAAACACTCTGGAAACTTGTCATAAGCCACAACATTTTTGTGGTCCTTGTATTTTACTTCTGCTAACAAAGTTAGAAATGTAATATGATTCATCAGTGTAGCCTCCACGTACTTACAGTAAATGCACATATACTGTGTTTATATTTCAGAAGGACATCAAGATGATGAACACAACATGTCCCCCCTTATTTGGCGGTGTAGTTCAGACACCAACATAACCAAGCTCCTCCCCCTTCCCCCATAATCCTTTTAAAATGCTTTCAGGCAATTATATAGCAATCAACAAGTATACATTTTATATTAACATTCATTTACACAAAGTATGCTGTTGGCTTTCCTTTGCTGTGAAGATTAAGAAGTATTTCTGTTTTTCTTGGCAAGAATCAAATTATGGAAGACAGATCATTCAGCGAATGATAAAGAGACTGATTTTAAAGGAATGCACTTAATGTGCAAGCATAAAAAAACACAGATTTGTCCAAGTATATGTGGCCCACTAATAACCCCAAAGCAGCCACACAGTGTCTTTGGTAGTAGTTATGTGATTTTAACATTTGGAGCTTGAGGATTGCTGACAAATGTGTGTGGTAGTCCTGGTCAATTTTATTATCTTCCAATTCTAAACTACTACAAAAGTCAAGAGTTTTGTCCACCAGTTGTAAATGTGGTTTCACCATGTCAAACATCTATTTTTCTGCTTAAAGAAAATGTTTTTAAACATTGAAACCTCTCCCATTTTTTGTGAGGACTGAGCCGGCTGTTTAATGTTAACCCTACTTATTTTTGAACTTTAATAACATGGGAACTATTTAATGAAATTGCCTGAAATTTTGCAGGCCTGATATGGGTGGTATATTCTTAACACTTGGCAAGTTTCATGACTGTTGCTAATCCCGATTCCAAGATCCAGAATTTTAAAAATTCACTTGTTGGCCTTTTTTTTCCACCTGTCTAGCAAAAATGCTTTGGAACTTTGCTCTGGAACTTTCAGGTAGACAGGGTTTGGCCCAGAGGTGCATCTTTCTAAGGTTTTATGAAAAAATATCAGTCACTTCCCAAGTTATAAGGTTTTGAAATTTAGCTTCTTAACATGCTCTGCAGGGTTTTACATATAGCCTTCTGATAGAAAGAATATTTTTATTTTTGTGAGCTGTTTTAAGAGAAAACATTTTACTCCCATGAGTTTGAGTCCTAATAACTTTTGTGCCATTTGATGCAGTTGTATGAAATACCGCATGGCAGTTAGGATTCCAAGTTCTTATGATTTAGCAAGTTTCATGAAGACCACTTATCCAGATTACGAGACCCAGTGAGAGTTAAAATAAGGAAAAAGCACTCTTATTTAGTGGTTTATTTGCGCATGTCTAAAGCAAAAATGGTTTAGAATTTTGTTTCAAGATTTTCAAGGCATAAGCAGCTCGACCCAAGAAGAGGCCTTTTAAAGGACACCTACACCATCTACAGTATTTTTACAAGAAACAATTAAAAAATCTGGCTTCATAAAAAGATAAAGGAAAGGCTGCTGTTTACATTGATGCTATGTAAATCACGCACATGCAGCTTTGTAGCATTTGAATGTAAGCCACCCCTCTCAGGCCTAACTTACTATGCCATGCTGTCCCCTGTTGGTTAGGTTCCCTTTAATAGGCATCTCCATGTTCTTCCCACAAGGGGGCATTGCTCTATGCCCAGATTTAAAAGGGGAGGGCTCCTCATAGGGTGGGGAGCCAGCAGGCTGTTTGTAAGCAAGTTGGGCTGGGGTTTCAAACCCTCAGCCCGGGAAGTACTGGCTGTTTCTAGTGTCAATGGCTATGCATTTTTTATCTCCGATGGGAGGGTGATAGGAGTATGGTGACCATTGGGAACTGGGGTCCTGTAAGCTCAGTGGCTAGAAGGACAGCAGCCAGGAGTTAAGCCCATCATGACTGGGTTCAGGAGGCCTGGTGTCCAAAACAGAGGCATGGCAGTAGGGCTGTTGTGGTGGTGGCAGGGCTATGGCAGGGCCCCTCAGAGGTGGCAGCTCTGAGGAGGTTGCTTTTCTTGGTGTGATATGCTGCCATAGGCAAGTGGGTGGGTGCATTCTGGGATTTCATTTTATCAGGCTTGCTGTGCCAGTATCTGAGGCCGGTCCCAAGTTAAGCCCATTAAAGGAATGAACAGAAAGAACAACTGAAAGGATACAGCTGAGTCACACATGCTATAGTTCAAGCTGGCATCCTGTCTCATTGGGAAAAGGGTTACACACTGGTTGGTTTTCTGGCAAGGTTTTCAGGGCTGCCACGGTCGGGTTTAAGGCTGTATCCCCGACACTGATTATTTTTGGGGTAGAGAGTTAGACAATCCCCAGGTATTGGTTTTGGACATGTGATTGTACCCGCTAAGGTATTAATCTTTACACTGGCTCTGGGTATCTCTGTGGAGTCTGCACCTGGTCTAAATCTCTAGGCCTGTTTAAAGCACTTGTATCAGTCTGGTACTGTTAGTACCTCCCATATTATGTCCTGTGCCTGTTCTGTTTCCCGGCTCCACAGATCTATACACTCCAGTTATTTATTTATTATTTTTAAAGAGAAACAGAATTAAATTACTTTATAACATAGATCATGTGAGGCAGTTATCTAATTGGATGAGACATGTTACATGGGCATTCATTAATCCATGTTATACGCATGCTGAGAGTAAGAAGGTCATGATGATAATCCCTGCTCTCATCTCTCATTGATTTGGGACTAGTAGATACTGACGTTCCACATTCTTAGTTTCTAAATAAGGTGTGAGCGAGCTTACTGTTTCCTCACCCATCCGCCCCATTGATCGCATTTGTACTCACACCATATCTGTTTCTCTGGTGAGACATACACACATAAAGCAGTAAGACACAGTAAATGAAATTGTCACTCAACCGCCCCAGCAATCTCATGTTTTCTCCTGTAAATCAGTGACTCTTCACATATACAGAGAGAGAGAGAGAGAGAGAGAGAGAGAGAGAGAGAGACAGTGAGAGAGAGAGAGAGCAGCATGAGAGATAACAGGAATTTCCTAGATACCCGCTGTGGTGTTTTAACTTTGTCCCTGGAAGTAGTGACAGTAAGCCTCATGCTGCTGTCTCTCTCTGTATATGTGAAAAGGTTCTGGTTCACAGGAGAAAACCTTTAATTACTGTTTAGTGTAAAATAAGTGCTATAAAGTGGAACATTTCCCTACACTGTTGTTTCCAGCAAACCCATGTTTCTAACACACCTCTGTACTGCATGAAATAATCTCATAGCACTTCCCATTCATTAGCATATTAGCATTTTGATTGTAGCTGTGTACCAGTATTTTATAAGTGTTTGTGTGTGTGTTAAAACTGCATTTCATAGTTGCATTGAAGTGCAAGGTGTGCCTACTGTGTTGAAATGCTGAGTATCCTCACAAACAGCATACATCAGAGGTACGTGTGGCTTATTAAGCATTCTAAATAATTTAACAGATGAACATGATTCAGTGTATTATTTTTTAAATTAAGGTATAAAACATACAAAACAGGTAACAGGTATCAATGAATAGCATTAAAATAAAGACTCAAACATAGTTTTGTATAATGGACTACTTTATTAAGGCGAAGGACACTTCTTCAGCTCCATATATTTATAAGATTTTCTAGTGTTTCGCTTAACATATAAAAGTATCTATTAAGCCCATGTTATAAGCACAAAAACCCACTCCAGGGTGTGTGGTTACTAGGGATTAATCAACACCTTGGGTGCTATGAGGACACTCGGCTTCATGTCATGCTTCACAACACACCCAGGGTGTTGATTAATCTCCAGTAACCACACACCCTGTCGTGGGTTATTGCTTGCTTATTTGTTCTTGCACTTTGTGTGTGCTAGGATTATTGAATGAACAAACAAATTATTTTCTCTAAAGAAGCTTTCTCAGTGCTTGTCCTTCCTGGTCCGGCCTGAAGTTGCAGCTGGTAGTAAGCTGTAGCCCGTGGATGTGAACACAATCTGCATTACACTGTTAAGAAGTGCATTCAGCCGTGTCAGTGGCTCAGTAGGTAGCACACTCGCCTCTGAGGCCGGGAGATCAGAGGGCTGTGGGTTCAGTTCCCACATCTGGCACTTGGGTTAATATCCCAGTACTGACACTGTAATGCAGCATGAGAGGGGTGCTGCATTTCTGAGGTGCCGTCTTTTGGATGAGACGTCAAACCGAGGTCCCATCTGTCTGGATTGGTGGTAGTTCAGGTGGATGTTAAAAGATCCCATGGCACTTATTGAAAAGAGTAAGGGTACTTTATTGGTTAGAATACACAACATCACATAAGAAGAAATAAAAAACAAACAAAACAAAGAAAATATCAACAATAAAAAGCAGAGAAAGTAAAATTATAGAGAACTTCTATTAACAAAAATAAATGTTTTTCCATAAATAAATAACATAAGATCTAGAATATTTTTTTACATCGAAACAGCGTATCATTTGTAAATCAGAAATGACAGCAGAAAGGATAGCTTCAAAATCCGTATTAGCTTGTTGCAACACAAAAGAACAGCGAGCCTGCCATAAGTAATATTGCAAAAGTGCAAATAATATATTCAGAGTACTCCTGTGATATTTATCCCAATCACCCAAATATTCACCTAATACTAATGTACAATAAGAAAGGGACCGCAAATGAGGCATATTCCACTGTCGGGCTGCAAAGTCCCAAAACTTCTGACTAAAAGGACATTCAAGAAAAAAATGCATCTGAGTTTCTTCAATGTTAGTACAATCTGGTCGTAAACAGTATCTTTCAGAAACTGGTTTATACTTTAAATTGCCACGAACTCCAAGCCTTCCATGAGCAGATATCCATACTATATCCCATACTTTAAATGAAATCCTACCATCTGTTAATTTATTAAAAACATGTTTCATATTAGATGGGGAACAGGAAGGAAAAAGCAAAATCATTTTCTGCACGTCATACACAATATAGTCATAAAAGGATTTTCTGTGCAATGATTGTATTTTTTGCAAGGGAATCTTCCATTGATATAATTTTTTTAAGGCGGAAATTCCATAGTTTGGCATATCATCTGAGGACAGAACTCTTGGTGGCAGAAGGGACCATTTAAAAAAATATTTGTGCCAAATGGATTTGGTCCAAAATTGCCAAGGGAGAAACGGAGCTTGCCAAATAAAAGAAAAGGAGGAAAAAAGGAAAATGGAATGAAAAAAAATAATAGGGTTAATCATATTTAACCCTCCTTCTCGGAATTTCAGGTAGGTATATTCTCGCTTAACCGGGTTCAATCTATTACCCCACAACATCTGAAAAAATATGCTATAAATTCTAGTCTCTAACGAAAGAGGAGGTGGAAAAAGATGACTTATGTAAAGACATATGGGTAAAATGAATTTTTTATAATCACAACCCTTTTCTTCTTCTCAAATTTCCAATGTTTCCATTGATTCACTTTGGCTTCTCCAACCGCTAGCTGTTTTTCCCAATTATAAGTCTCCATGTTATGCATTCCAAACCAGATCCCCAGGATTTTCTGAGGCCTAGACACAAAAGGGATATCATAACAATATGTTAAATCTGGGGCTATCTGACCAAGTTGTAATACAAAACTTTTTGTAATGTTTAGAGAGGCACCAGAATATGTACTAAAAAAAGAAAGATCTCTAAAGCTCTCCGTAAAGAGAGGGAATCAGCTAAAAGGAGAGTAACATCATCTGCAAAGGCAGTGACCTTGACCTTTTCTAAACCTATAGAGGGAGCAATCCCTGAAATGGAGGGATCACAAATGATGCTTCTAATAATTGGGTCTAAAATAAAAGTATATAATAAGGGACTCAGGGGGCATCCCTGTCGGACACCCTGAGAAATTGATATTTTCCTACCTAAGAGACCATTCACTATTGGAATAGAAACTGCAGATGAGTATAGTTTTGAAATCCACTGAGTAAAAGTCTCAGGAATTCCATAAGAGGATAATACAAAAAACAAGTAGGAATGGCTGATCGCATCAAAAGCTTTTGATTGATCCAAAGCTGCTATTAGTTCCGTGAGACAAAAATTTGTTTGACGGGCCATTAGATCTCTAAGTAAAAGAGATTATGTTGAATTCATCTACCTTTGATTGCATAGGTCTGTGCAGTGTGAATCAAAATCGGCTACTTTTTCTAGTCTAGTATTCAATATTTTAGATAGAATCTTATAATCACTAAGTAGACAGATTGGTCTCCAATTTGAAAATGATGTTTTATCTCCTTTTTGAAAATAAAAGTCATTAGGGACAGTGAAAATTCTGGATAGGGAGTTCTGGAGGATAAGAATTAAACACGCTGGGAAGAAAAAGACCCATATACTGTATACACTTTTATAGAACTCATTAGGTATGCCATCTATACCTGGGGAAGACCCAAGCTTTAAATGTTTAATTACATCAATGACTTCAGAAGAGGTAATTGGTGATCTTAGGGACTGAATCAGGTCATGAGGTATTTGAGGAAGGGAAGAAAAAATTGTATGGTGAAGAGAATCCAGAGATAACACATTAGGGGGTGAAAAATAATCCTGGGTATAGTGTTCAACTACCTGTAACATACCAATATCAGTAGTAATTAGTTCTTTATTAATATTAAATAAGCCGGTCATAAGAGTATCTTTCAAATATGTTTTACATGCATGAAATGGGTCCTATGGGGAATCCTTGTAAATAAAGCGGAATTCTAAATCAAGGATTTGGCCCTGTTATACTGATAAGTTTTCATTTGTTGTTTAATAGTTTTGATTTGAGAAGAAAATGAACATGTTCCCTTGGGGGAGTGACATAAGTCTATACAGTTGATTCCTCAGAACTAAATATTTCCCATAATCATCCGCACCTTAGCCTTACCCCAGGACTGAAATAAATGGGTAAGCTCTGTTTTAAATTGCTTCCACCAATCATATGGGGAGGGAAGAGATCAAAGTGGAATATTTTGCAGCTAAAACAATTCAAGTTTAGAAAATGAACTGGTCCGAAAGAAAAGAAGTATTCAATCTCCAACGAGAAACACCAGAACTCAATCTGGGAGGAAGAAGCCTTAAGGACAAAGAACAAAATAAAATATGATGGTCAGAAAATTCTACCGGAACAGCAACACAAGATTCAATCTGAAAATAGCTTGAAATAAAAAACATATCAATCCGAGTAGCAAAGGTATGCCTATGATAAGTATTACCTCCTGTAGCCTGTAAACTACGAAACACATCCAAAAGGTCAGCATCTGTTACAACCTCTAATAGTGCATGAGAATCACAATACACTTCTTTTCCTTGCATTCTACTAAACTGAATATCAAGGGAGCAGTTAAAACCCCCAAACCAAATGTTTCCTTGTAAATAAAAGGGCTTTAGGTCTGAGAATAAGGAAATACGACCTGTTTTAGACTGTGGACCGTAGACATTAATAACCGAAAAGAATAATCACCCAAGAACAATCTAATATAAGCAATCTACCCGGCAGCAAGTCGGTCACCTTCATGATGTGAAAGGAAGTGTTACCAAACAATATGGCTACTCCATCAGCTAGTTCAGTACTATAAGACCAAAAGGAAGGGCCACAAGTCCATAATCTTTTCAATTTGTTTTCCTCTGAAATGGAAGATACCCTTGTTTCTTGCAAAAAAATAATATCCAGATTTAAAGTCGTAAGATATGAAAACACAGATATCTGCCTATGAAATGTTTTTAAACTGCAGACATTCAAAGAAGCAAATTTTAAAGCAGCCATAAAAAGACTTAAGGGCTATGCTTCTGACTCACTTTCCTTTTCTTCCCTTTTTTACCTTTCCTATCTTTGGCCAGCTCAGTTGATTTGCTATCATCATCATCCGTTACAAGCTCCGAGAGGTGAGGCCTCAGATTCCAGATCGAGTCCCTCACTTCCTCCTGGAGAGGAGAAGAAATTTTCAGTCACTACAGGACTGCTCTGGGCCTGTTTGGAGGCTCTGGTGAACCTCCTGCTTTTTACAGTTTCAAAAGGAGAGGCATGTTGGAAACCAGGCACTGACTATCTCCTGACGGGGGGACCAGGAGGTACCATCTTCTGAAATTCAGGAGCCACGTCTTGTACCGATTGACCAGTACTTGGGAATGGGGAGGTGGAGGGTCTTGCCGTGGGGGGGGCGAGGGAGGGGAGGGGTTAACCCTATCACCCGGGGTATGTAATTTAGCCTGAGCTTTTCGAAGCAGGCTATCATGGTCTAAACCATCAGAACAATTATGACTCGCCCATGGACACTGATGGAAGGCATGACCCTGATCATCGCAAAGGTTACATTTAAAGATATTTGTGCATCGATCTACAGAATGCCCAAAACCCCCACAAAGAGGACATTTCAGCATGTCACAAACGCTACTTATATGCGTTCTATCCCCACATTTATAACAGGCCCTAGGCTGTCCTGCATAAAAGCACACCCCTCTATCTTTTCCCAGAAAAAAACTATTCGGCAAATGTACCACCTCTGAATTAGTTTGCAATAATTTTACTTTAAATTTCCACCCCCCTGTCCAGATGCCCTCAACATCTAAGAGAGCCTCAGGGGGCCCCAACACTTCACACTTGGCCTGCAGCCATCTATAAATATCACTGACGTTCACCCCCTCGTTTCTGAACATAATGGTAACATATTTTATTAAAGGCTTAGATAATGGAATAACAAAAAAAGGCAGCCATACAGGATGATTTTTCTGGTGAACATATTTGTCCCAAAATTTGTCCAGAAGGGCAACAGATTGGAAGCTGATGTCATAAGAGTCTTCACCAGAAATATGAATAAGGGCATATATGTCTTTGGCACAGAATCCCATTTTGGACTTCAAAAGCTGGTTGAAAATATAATATCTATCAGGATGTTCCTGCAGGCCCCCTCTATATCTTAAGCGTACAGCATGACGACGAGGGGCCTGCTCTAGCTTTGCTTTAAACAAATCTGCCATAGTTGGTTTAGCTGGTTGAGCTGTTTCATTAGAAGCTTCATTAGTCATAGAAGGAAGGCCTCAATGGAAAAGTCAGACCCAGGCTATCCTTATCCCCGAGGTAGATGGTTGTAACACTGCAATCCAGGATAGAAGTCTTCTTACCTGAGAGGGGAGTCCATTCAAGATCAGGCACCCAAGTTCCCGACTCATTTCTTCTCCATCCGGCATCTAAAACGCCATCTCCTCTGACCAGTCTGGATTCGATCCCTGACTTCCTCCTTCCTGGAGCCGATTGCTGTCGCACCAGGAGCGTCATTCGTATGTCCGTCACTTTTACGGCTCCCTCCCGAAACCGCCTCCCCGAGACACTAGTTCCTTCTCTAAGCGCGACGCATGAAGATCTCCACTGTGTGCATCTCCGTCACTAGGAAGGCTAATACTGTGTCCAGATTCCGGAAATAAAGGCACCGCTGAAGGTGCACGACTCTCACTCTCTACAGTAGCAGGTGACTGGTGCAAAGCAACTCCCAAGGTAGGCAAAATCACATCCGATACAGACAAGGGTTCCTCCATAGCATTGTGCTGCTTAGGCTCCACCACCTCCTCCTCCATCCCGACCTTAGGAACGTCTGCCAGAACGGCCTCTGACATCAGCAAGGACCCCCACCAGCCACTGACCAGCAGCCAGTAGGGGAATTTCCCCGGTGTCCTGGCCAAATTTCCCTCATTCACTAAAAATACCACCAACAGCTTAATCTGGTTCAAGGTCAGTTGCCATTCATCTGTATCTCCCTCCCCCCGGGTCGTGCCTGAAAATAGGCAGGATTTGTCTAGTGCACTTACCCGGTCAACAAAAGCTAAATAAAAATAAAATAAAATAATTCAAGGTAAGGCCTTGTTTCCCCTTTTGATCAGTAGGCCTTATACCAGGAAGATTTTCTGGTTTGTACCCTATTCCAACCCCAGGTTACCATCAGGAACCCTAGACAGAAAAGGGGGTGCAAAAGAGGGTGTTACATGAATAATGTAAACATCAAACTTCCAGTTTAAAAAAAAAATCCAGGCTGCTCCCCAAAATGGCTTCCAAATGTGTTAAGTGATTACATCATTGGTGCTAGACTCCTGAGGCAGAGAGTTATAGAGTGCTAACTAGTTCTTTGTCCCCCTCTGCAAAACAATGACTTAACATTTGTATTATTTGATCAGTAGACACGTTAAGCTATGATTTCTTTCATTTTGCTTTCTTTGATGTGCCAGAATTGTGTTGCAATCCAAAAGACTTTCTCTTTGGAAAACTGCAGTACATTGCAACTTTTCAAATATCTGGTAGTCTAGTGGTTATGTGATGTCCTAATGTTTGAAGCAATGTTCTGGTCTGGTGCAATGCTAAAGTTCATGCTTTCTTGGTGATTCAAAAATATGCTTGTATTGTAGTCTTCTCTTTCCATATGAATCCCCCCCACAGCTAGCCCACCCGCTGAACAATCCCCTCATCCACACTCCATCCTTATTTCTGCCTGGGGCTGCATATGAGCTTGCCAGTTCCACAAAGAGAATTATCACACTTCAGATCATGATCTTGCACATCAGAGGTAGCGCACATGTATAATGATATGCTTCACCGGCTGGCAATGTTAAATAATGCCTCCCAAATCACTCTCCCATCCTCTTTTATCACTGTCTCACTCCCACAATAAACATCAGGTGGATCACCACCCTTTTGCACAATGAAGCCATTATGCACAGTCCCCCTATTTTGTTTTTTTTCCCACTTCATTAATCAATAACTAGGTCTTCCTGGAGGGCCACACAATAAGCACCAGGATCCACTGGGAAAAAATGCTGTTCATACCCCTCATAAGGGCTGGAACTACTATGATTAACAATGTTACTAGGCAAGGAAGCATACTAATGCCTTGAATGAATTCACCAGACCTCCAATGTCAGTCTACTCCTTATTTGTGATCTGCAGAACCCCACAAGAGTGTCCTCAGCAATCCTCCTCCAGTCATTTTCTGTGCCTTCCTCCACACTGCAAGTTGGCTGGCTCACTACTCTTCTGAATATTGAATGCGGTTTACACAGTCCCTCAATACTCTCCCAACAAACCCCTCCACAAGGGTAATCTCCATATACTGAATTGAATTAACAATTTAGGTGCCGCCTGCCACCTTGCATATTTGTCACTGCTGCTTGCATTCATTCATAGAAACATAGAAACAGAAACACAGACTTTGACAGCAGATAAGTACCGCTTGGCCTACCCATTCTGCCCATTTCCCTACCTACTGGATGAGATGCAGATCCTAGTCAACCAACAGCCTACTTTTTCCTAACCTCCACCAGAATTGCCTTATGTCTGTCCCATGCATTTTTGAATTCCCCCAATATTTTTGAACCCATTACCTCCTCAGGAAGGCTATTCTATGTGTCCACCACCCTCTCAGTGAAAAAATACTTCCTCATGTTGCCCCTGAGCCATTTCCCCTCTATCTTCAAATTGTGCTCCCTTGTTCTTGCACATCTCTTTTTCTGAAAGATGCTACCCTCTTGGACTTTGTTAATTCCCTTGAAGTACTTGAAAGTTTCTATCATGTCCCCCCTTCCTCCTTTCCTCCAGGGTATACATATTAAGCTCCTTTAGTCTATCTTCATATGAGCTTCTGGTGCAGACCCTGCACCATTTTAGTTGCCCTCCTCTGGACTGCCTCCATCCTGTCTATGTCCTTGCAGAGATGGGGTCTCCAGAACTGCATGCAGTACTCCAGATGGGGTCTCACCAACTGTCTATACAGAAGGATAATAACTTCTGGTTTTCTACTGGTGATGCCTCTCCCTATACATCCCAGTATCCCCCCCCCCATCCTCCTTATTGCCTTCTCACATTGCTTGTTTATCTTTAGGTCATCTGATATGACTACACCCAGGTCCCTTTCCATTTTTGTTGTTGTTAGTACACTAGCTGTTAGTCTCTGTTGGAGTTTGGATATATAGGCAAAAGAATGGGTGCCTTCCTAAAATATCATCTAGCGTATAAATAGCAGATAAACTTAAGTCCCTAAAAAGGGAAAAGATGGTAACATATTGAACGGTGTATACTTCATAGTGCTCAGCAGACATCAAAAGCATATAATACAGAAAGTGCTTAAGTACACCAAGGGGTTGGTGATCCTACAGCACAGTAAAAAAATCTAATACACAACATATCCCAAATATCAATCAGACAAATAATACTTACTCTTACCAATAAGAAAGCACTAGCCAATTTTAACACAGACGGTGTAGCAGTCTTTACTTGTAGAATAGGGCCCCATCTAACACACAAGATTTTCAGTTTAGAAAAAGGAAATATATTGACATTCTTTTCCTTTTCTCTTTTTTTATTCTTGGGTGTTTTCCAGGTAGTCATACCCTAAAATGAAAGCACTTACTGCTTTAGTTGCCAGAAAGTGCATTTGGTGGAGTATGGATAGTGTGATAGAAAATCAAAGTGTCTTTTTGAGGAAAAGAAATCCATTCCCAGATAAGTTTTACAATTTTGAAATGCACTTCACATCTCGGGACAAGTAGCGATGTAACATTTGTCAATGGATACAGTTATAGATGGAGAAATTTCAAGAGTGAAGAATGTCTGAGCAGGATTCACGGTCAGGTAGTGATCACAGTACTGGCAGCCCCACATCTCAGACCTCACAATGATCTGCTCAACTTCCCCACCCCCCCGCCTTCACCCTACCCTTATTAATAAAGCTTTACCCAACAGGAATGGCCTCCTCAGTCCCCACTCCGGCATTCATTCATCATACTTGCCTTCCACACTGAAACCTGATGAGCTCACCACTCTCCTGCATCATGAATGCAGTTAGTACAGTTTCCTGGTTTTTTTTTTGACATATCAATAATAAACATGATCTTTCCTGTAATCCAGGCTGATAGCAGCATATATCCTTCCTACCCTTATAAGGTCTAGGCTTGGAGTAATCAGCATGTCTGCTTGTGCTTGTCTCATTCTCTACACCATTTGTCTGTTCTCTCAATACTTACTATGGAGATAAAGATATTTCTACTTTGTCTACAATAGGTGTTGGTAGACTTGTTCTTCGGTCACTGACAAGTGCCCCTGCTGTGTTCAGTATTGTATGTTCTCACTACGCAGCAGTATTCTTAACAATTGCTGAAGTATGCCACCTCAGAAAACAGGAAAAAAGGTGCCATGACCACAGATTCATGAATAATGTGGTTTTGAATGAAGTAAGGGGAGGAGATGGGTGCACAGACAAACACTGAAAAGCAAGGATCTCAGGCATATCAATGAGGTGATGAAACTCCACTGTGGAAGCAGAACAGATATTAAGTTCCTATTCCTGTCTGCCCTGGTACCTCTCCTTTTGATAGCAATATGATGCATAGTTATCACTATGTAGCCATAAAAAATCTCATGTATTCCATTTAGTAAATGGAAGCATAAGAATACTATGGCTAAAATTATGGGGTTAGGGACAGAAGTAGACTATGAGGTCCATCAAGTCTGCCCCCCCTGTCTCATTGTTTATAGTCTGTAATGTTCTTGTCCCTCATAAACCTATCCACTTTCCCTTTTAATATGTTTTTGCTTTTACTGTTGATATTATTTTGGCACAGCTTATGCCATATTTTTGTTACTTTTTCTGTATAGTAGTACTTCCTGCTGTTGGTCGTTACTATTTCCCTGTAGTACTGCTTCTTATTACCCCTTAGATTGTTTAGAAATGACTTACAAATATAATGGTAGCAAGTACATTTGAGCAAGGATAAATTATACTATGCTTTAAACATTAAATAGTAGAATCTTAAAGACTTTGTTCTGGTACTCAGCAGCAGGGAATAAAGTTTATGTCTAGTAGTCCCACACAAGCAGGACCCATTCTACTTGCACTCAGAATCCTAATGGAAATCACATCATTCAGTAGCCCATGTGGTCTAAAAACCTCATTTTTATTAACTGGCAATATTAAAAAAAATCTTCCCAAGCTTTTGCCTTTTTAGTATTAGGTAATCTTTCGAATAGACAAATCAAGTCAGTCAAATATCGGCAGTCATTTGAAGGTTTAAACACTTTACCAAACTGTGGTCCATTGCTTCGAGGCTCAACTGCTTAATCCATTATGCGTTCTATGACTACCGTTGTTTCTATGTCGTTTAACGTCCATGTATGTCAGAATCTTTATTCACAGTTCCTGTAAACTTTCTGTTTGTTGTTTGGCATAATAGTGCAGCTAACCAGCTGGCAGGGATTTCTAAGGCAAAATGGCACTCTCAGCTCCCACAGTTCCAATTATTTAACTTCTTATTAGATGTGAGAATTTAAAGGGACTAAATTAGAGCTGGTTGAATTTAATTTTAAATGAGTGAAAATCAAGTGAATCCCATTTTGTCAATTTTTTGTGTGTGAATATGTGAATGATTTGGTATTTTTTTCAAAACTGGATGAACATTGCTATTTTCCTAGTACAAATAGTCATATAGGCAGAAATGGGTCACCCACTTTAGGGTAAAAACAACCGTAGTGTGGAAAATGAGAGCGCAATTAAAAGGTTGCCAGGAAAAACACCATCAGCCAATACTGGCAGCCGACACACACTGTGCATACAGCACTCAATCAACCCCTCTGAGCAACCATGCCAAACGGGAGACGCAGGATACAATACTGCATCTAAGTGGTTTTTATGTGAGGGGCTCTGCCCCCTACACCCCGTGTTGCAGTGGGCTATGCTTCCAGCATCCCCCTAAAATAGATATAATCACTTCCACCTGCCCCACATGGGGGAGGAGAAGGCACATTTTAAAATGATGCAAAAATACTCAAACAGAGCCAACAGGAGGAACAGTAACAATGGAAGGATATACATATTGACTTTATCACACCTGTGACAGACTCAAGTCAGCAACATGCACATAGTAAACCATGCCACAAACTCTTGAACACTCACATCACTCACACAGTCTTGCAGATGCCCAAATTACAGAGCCCTCTTTCCTGCACCCTATTGATGGTATACCAGTAGAGATAGCCATTTCTGTGCAAAAATAGATTTTTTCTCCATTTTGTCTAAAAGAAATCACTATTGTTGCACAAAAATGTTTATTTCCACATACTGTTTTTCTTTGAAAAATCAAGTGGTTTCTGTGAAAAATTAATTAGCAAACCAGCACTAGCCATTTTTACCGAGCTCAAGTTTAACTACGTCTATAACAAGGGGCTGTCAATGAATTAAATATAGTTTTGTACTTTTTAGTCAAGTTTTTAGAGCTGTTTGCAGTGTGCAATTCCATTGGCAAAATTCCTGCAAAATGGAATTTACGCTTCCAAAATGCTTTTTAGAATTTATTTTCAAATCCTACAGAATTAAAAAAAAATTCTGTGTAAACCATGGAATAATTGTCCACAAACTACAGAATCCACAAAATATTATTCTGTGGTCTTTGGAAAATAAGTTTGTAGACCTATTCTTCAGTTCATATCAGCTACAGACTGCTAACCTGCAATTTTAAGGAATTTTAGAATTCTACTTCTGACAGAATGTTATTTAATTATCTAGAATTTCTAAAATCCCATGAAATTTAATTGGAAGTGGAATTTGAAAATTCTGCACAGCTACACAAGTTTTGCTTCATTTTTGTGACATTTATCAACATGATAAGGGCCACCAACTTTTTTAGAATATTACTCCATTATTTTTTTAAGTACCACAGTAAACTCTGTTCTGAATAATGTTGAGACCTGTGCAACATTATTCTTAGCAGTATTTCTATATTTATTTCTACTTGTGGAACTAATTAGATCAGAGTAACATATTAGAAAAAATTAAGAGAACTGCACTTAACCTGTAATCCATTTTTTCTGTAATAGCTTATATTTTAATACTTATTCTGTTCCAGTTCTATTATTACTCCATCTCTACAGTTTTTGTTTTTTTTGTTATCCCAACAGGTGTTTCTGATTTATACACAGTGAGTGAGTACCATTTTAGAACTGAATGACATCATTTATATCCCTTCTCAGTACCTCCACTGTTGGCACAATCTGTGTTCTACTCAAGAGCTCAGTGGTTGAAAAAAGACAAGAACTATATCATAAGTTCTAAAATGGCACTTAACACCACAGTGCAATTCAGAAACATCCACTAAAATTACTAGTAGGCTTGTACTGATGTAATGATAACAGAACTGTAACCAGTAATAAAAAAAACTACAAAAAAACAGCTTCTACTGAGAAACATGACTTTCTGGTTCAGTATAGTTCTCCTTTAATGTGTTTCTCAAAAACTAAAGTTTATTGTAATGTAAATCATCATCACAGAACAGATCTGCTCTGTGTCTTTTTTGAGAGGATTAAAGGGAAACATCCATGTCCCGTCGGGCTCTACCTCTGTGTGAAGCAGGGCCTGATTAGCATATGTATAAATGGTAATAAATGTGGTACTTACTGCTGAGTATTTTATTTGAGCCCCCCCAAAAAAATGTTTTTCTCTCCCCAATGCCATTCCATTCAATATCCATATAATATGGGTTGTCAAGCTGCCCAAAGGTACAGAAACATGAGAAACACATCAATATTTCAGTTCTTCCTCCTTCCCCAATTCCCCTTTAAAAAATGTATTTACTTTTATTTATCCAGCCATCTGGCCAGAACCTGAAGCCTGGCCCAGTGTGCCACCAGCCCAGTTTTCAGTCTGCTCCTCCTCCATCCTTCTGCCAGAAACTGGATGCTAGACCCGACCACCCCAGGTCCCCAGAGTGGTCCTCGACCAAGTCACCTCACCAATTGCACCCACCCAACCTGTGTTGCTTGCTTCTTGCTTGGCTGCTGCTGCAATGCACTGATCAAGGCCTATGAAGGCCATCCACACCTCAATCATTGCTGCTGCTAGGCCTAGCTTTCTGCTGCAGGGGGCCTGTGCTATTTTTTTTGTGAGTTGAGCCTAATTGAGTAACTAGGTAGCTCATCTTCTGCCCCTTCAGCCACCAAGGCAGACAGAGACTCATTAAAAGAAGACCAACAAAAATGTGCCACCACAACACTGCTATTTAGACTTCAGTGCTCAGTGACTCCTCCAAGCTGTAGTGTGCAGACTGTCTACTCTGTGAAGGAAAAAACATTGTTGCACTCACATGACTCATGTGCTGCTCCTGCTTGGCTGGAGCTCCTCCATGTCACATATGATGGCACCACAGCTAACAGGTGGAGAGAGTGGACAACACAATACTAACACAATCTAGTCAGGAGTACACCTGCAGCATGAGTGAAAACAGGCCGGGTGGGGGCACTTACTGTGCAAAATATTAAATCCACATTTAATACCATTATTTCCACATCATAAGACCAACCTAGGCACAAATGTGGGGGGGGGAACCCTGCTTTATGGTAGAAAGTCATTCTCAGGTGCTAATATCAGTTCAAGTAAATACAATGGTTTCCACTGTGTTCTGAGGTACTAAAGCTCCATGTTTTAGGATATGTCCTGAACATCATGAGGGTTAGCCTTCATTGTCACTTATTCTGAGTGTCCATGTCCTGCATTTCAGTGACAAAATGTGAGGTATGGTGCATGCTTCCAAGAAAGAGTGCTGAGCATGGCCATAGTGTATCTGCTTCATACAGAATGACAAAAGGAAAGTAAGTGATCCAAAACAGTCATGGAGAAACACATATGTAGTACTAAATATGCATAAGGGGATTTGCATGACCCAAAACAAAAAGGTCAGGCTTCACAATACAGATGACTCTCTTTGTACATCTGGGATGGGGGATGCTGGCTGACTATATCCTAGGCATTTAATGAATTAAGCAAACAATACTTTACAAATTAATGGAAATTTAATAACAAAAATCAAATGCCATTAAACAACTTGCAAAAGGATCATAATTAATTAGTTTACCTAATTTGAATGGGAAATCAACGACAAATGTATTCTAAAGGCTCTAATTGCTAACAGTAGTATGAGAAATAGAAACTGATATGTTTTTTAGATGGGGTTTGCAACAGCTTAGTTGCTGCACACATGGCAAGCCTGCAGCATGTGAACCTGGTGTGATTTTTAAATGATGTTCACTCCAGCTTAACTGCTGCACTCATGTCAAGCGTGCAACACGTGAAACTGATGTGATTTTTAGAAGATGTTCCCACCAGTTACCTGCTACACTCATGTCAAGCTTACAGCATGCAAACCTGATTTGCTTTTTAGACCTGGTTTGCATTGGTTCACTTCGTGTATACGAACTATATGCATACATTGCACAATTAAGCATGTGGCATGCATTCTGCATGAATGCAGCACACTTATATTTCTGTAAGGGATTTGGGGCTAGAAATTAAATTAATCTAAATCTGAGGCATTCAGAATCAGCAGATCTTATTTACCAGTTTAGTGTGCCACCATCCCTTTTGCCACAGCTCTGGATAATACTATTAAATAATGGAGGGCCAATAGTCCACCCATTCTCTCTTGGCTGCTAAAGCTAACTATGAAAAAATACTGGAAGTGATAGCAGAGGATTTGGTAAAATGGTCTCTTTTTCTCTCCTCTGTTGAGAAAAATAAGTATTCTTAAAATGAATACTCTCCTGAATGTTATTTCTTTTAAAAACACAGTGATTAGATGCACAGAAATATTTAGAAGAGACTACAATGTTCTTGAAATTTATTTGAGTGGGGAAAACAATTGTGGTTGCCTTAAACCTCTGGCTGTGCCTCAATGTGGAGAGGGATCTTTGACTATCCAATGTTAGAATCCATAACTTAGCTGCTCAGATTTTGCATGTAGTAACACTGACAAAATAAAACCGGCAATCTGGTATGAAATGGAGAGTTTGGACTTAATACCAGCTCCACTAAATCAGTTACCATGTATTACTGTAAGTTACCGCTCTGTATAGAGGGGAATCCTTAACCAATTAACAAAACGCTCTCTTTAAATTTTAACAAAAGTTATAATAGTGCCCAGCATCAGGTGCCCTATAGTCTTGATGTGTCAGTCAGTATCTTGAGTGATGCACTATAAAGAACAGCCAAGGTCATCACATTACACTCGGGTAAGAAATCCGGCACACTCACCTATGCTAGAGGTAAAACTCATCAATTCCTCCAGCAAGAGTGAATGTGCTGGATTTCTTACCTGAATCTAGTTCTGCGTCTGGTAGCACCACCTCCACGATTGTAGAAGCCTGTTTATTTAGTTCCTGAGTGGTCTTCACATTACATTGGTACTGCAGATTTGTACTGGGAGATAGCAGAGACTCACATAGCTGCCAACTGCACCAACTGACTCCCATTACAGCAATGAGTAAGGTACCAGACTTGCCTGTTAGGTAAGAAAACCTTGCTAGGCAACACTCCAATAAATATAACCAGTTACTTCCAGCTGGCAGATAATGGGTACAATACCAGAAGCATGGACAAAGAAAACTCCTTCACCTCCTTTTCCCTTTCTCTTCTTCCCTACTCTCTCATACTCCTGTGCCCCTCCAACTGCCCCCATCCTCTCCTTTTCTTTCTCTCCCATTTCCCCAGCGGTTGTTGCTGTTAAGGCCCTCTTGGCTTTAAATCCTCACAAGGGTGGGATTGGTCTTGACAACAGACTCCTGTATCTTTCTGCTCATGCCATTGCCCTCCTATCTCCTCAGTCTCTCTTTCTCATTATCCTGTGTCACTGGCTCTTGGAAGTCTGCAACTGTCATTCTCCTTCCTAAAGGAGGTGACCTCTCTTCTCCAGTTACAACCATCCTATCTCTCTCTCTCTCTGCTCCCCACACTGGCTAAACTCCAAAACACCTTGTTCTCTACCAACTCTTTCTTTTTCTTGACTCAACCTCCTTCTTCACTCCTTTCCCACCAGGACACATCTGGAAACATGTTGATACCAACTCAGTATTACATTTCTGGTAACATTTTTGAAATAAATAAACTTGGTGAAATCTTTCTTTAAATCCTCCTTGGGACAATGCTCATTCTTATTATGAGCATGTGAATACCTGAATTAGTTACCCCAAACCCTGTATAAATGAGTCACCAAGGTCAGTTAAAATGCAGCCTCAGAGAACTGCTATAGGACACTATTATGCACAACCGTGCAACACATATTAAATTTCCCTTCTCTGTACTTATGTACTACATGTGCCATTTCATATGGTCTCTTGATGTGTAACCTTTGAAAATAGGGAACTCTGCTCAAAGGTATTTTATTTATAAAGCTAATAAATAAATAAGCACTTGCCTATCTTCTTGCAATATTACAACTGACCACCAGAGCCTGTAGGCTAATGGGTTTATGGAGGTACACACATGTTCGGCACTGTTTCTGTACCATGCCACCAAAAAACTATTTGACAAACCTGTAGACAATGATGAATATTCATAGTATTAAAGAAAACAAAGATAGCAAGCAGTGCAAATAGTTGTGACTGAGGATACCATGATGGTACTATCTGCATATCATTAGTTATGATGCAACCTGATGCTGGGCTGCACTGTAGGCTGCTTAAGACATCCCAAACAACATTGGTCCCTTAACTATCAGTTGGGGTGGTAAGAACTGCCACCATTTTTGGAACACTGTGATGTCTCACATGGTGAAGTTGTACCTAACTACATTAGCATCACCCTCCATGGGTTCCATGTGATAACAGCGATCACAGAATAGCTATCACCATTAGAGCGAGTGTACATGACTTGAAAATGAATTATGGCAATGCATACTTGCAGTGACTGGAAAAACGGTGACTGTTTTTCTATTTTATGTGAGGGGCAGCCCCCTGCACCCCCCCCTACTAAAGGATTCTCAACACCAGGAGTGCATGTCAGGAGGGTGAAAACTTAAAAAAAACAACAGCCTGATGCAAAAACATGATCATGCCCAGAACAGAACCTGGCACTCTTCCAACCCCAGCCCACCACCTACCCACCACGCCACCCAGCCAGCTTGGCAGCTGACTGCTGCACTACACCCCACATAACCCTCTCTCCCCCCCTTCCACCTGTCACGCAACATGGTCCCACCCATGCACGTTTATATATCTAAACATCCCTTAGCCATAGTCACCTACTCCCCGTATCTGGTCACTACCCTGCCAGGGTAGCCCTGTACATAAGCACCATAACTGAGTTGCCCTTTTTGAAAGTGCTCAATCTCGGTCACCTTGTACATGGTATACCCCTCTGTGACATCACAAGATTTCAAAAATGATGCCAGTGTACTATAAAATAGAGCGGACTAAGACAGGGATATTTCTGGACTTCTAACAGTTACAACAATGCTCAACCCTCATTTAAAAGACCAGGTGAAGCTCTTGTCAGCTAAATAACATACTGTGTATATATTTATTTTATTAGTTTTAAGTAACCAGGTAAGTATCCTAAGCAAACAACTGCCTATTTGCCTGAGCACCATTCACTGCACAGTACAAACAATGAATTCAAATACATTCATTCAGGGTGTAAACATAACACACAGAGGACATACAAGAGCAAGATACATTTAAAAACATCTATGAGCATAAGATTTTAATAGATGCCTATGTAGCACAGATCTAAAGTGCTGATAAGTGGTCCAACTACAGGTTTGCAGTGATAAGTTCAAAACCTGACAGTAAAGTGCAAAAAAGTTGACTAACCCATATTGGAGGAGCACTTGAATTCCTCTAATGACAGTTCTTAATTGGATGTCTGGTTATAATCACTGGTGGGATGTTGGAGTAAGTCAAACAAACAGATTGGGATACACAACCTATTTAATTTTGCCAATAACACAGCCCGTAAAGAATGAACACTTGGCAGAAAAGGATGGCCAGCCATGGCTAGAATGCAGTGGTGGATGAGGCAGGCAGTATTTTTTAAGATAAAATGACAGATACTATTATGGACCGCACCCCATTTCCTCAAGTTACTGTAACTTTGGAGGTATTAAGGTAGGCAGGTACACCATATGTAGACTAGGCAGTAAGACACCAGGGCAGGCTTTGGGAGTTACTGTTTCTGACCCTAAAGGCTAATTCCTATCTGAAGTTGGCCATCTTGCTGACAGAGGGAAAACTGGAGGTAAAATGAAGGAAGGGATCAAACGTATCGCTCAGGTGTTTAAGGATATGAACCTCCTCAGGTAGGGAGCTATTAGAATAGGAGACAACTAGCCTATGGGCCCTATGGTGTGGTTTAGATCTGAACTTGAACAGCATAGATTTAGTTTTCTAATAGCTTGAAACTAATTTATTTTGTCCCAGTCAGCCCTGTATTTTTCCAAAGTCAGCATTAAAGTGCAGACTTAAAGTAGACTGAAGACACTGAGCTATAGTAGATTACTTGGTCATGTGCATAAAATAGGTTACTACAGTGGTCACTGACATTAGGAAGGTCATTGATTAAGAGAGAGAAAGAGAGAATAACTCAGGGCACAATATGGTACCATGGGGGACCCCACAGAGGTACTAGGCAATCTAGAAACAGTTATCAGCTCTGACCTGTTGACTTCTGCCATGCAGGTAGCTAGGGAACTGCTTTACAGCTGGGCCAGAAACCCCACAGAAAGAAAGTTTGAAACACATGAGAGTATAACACAAGGTCAAACTCTTCAGTTAAGTTTACAAATGCTGCAACAGTAAAAAGTCCCTTCTCCCATCCAACACATAGTTAATGTTATTAGAGAGTTTTAGTGAGGTAGTTACAGTGCCATGCCCCTTTAAAAAGCCATGCTGGGAATTTGATTGGAGGTTATATTTAGTGTGGTGATTACTATTCTGATAGTACACAATTTTTGCAAGTAGCTTGTCGAGTAGTACAGAACCCAGCACACTGGTACATTATTCAGCATGTCCCTATATGTGACACAAAGAACCTCATTGTTTTTTTTATACACTGCTGGAAAATGGAGACAATTTTTAACTCTTTTCACAGCTACACTTTTCATACTTTTCATGATCCATGGCAGGGTGGTGTAATAAATCTTTCATAGGAGAGTTTATGGCAAATCCTCAAATGGTCTAGGTTCTGTTTCAGTTTTTTTTTCTCTTTTTTTCCAGAAGTGCATATAAAATAATACTAGTCTGTATGCTACATCAGCTACATCAGGGAACATAGAGTATATTGTCCCCAGGTGCTGGGTTCATTTTCAACATATGCAATAGTGCTTCTTATTTGTCTCAAATTTTACAGAATGCTTGAAATAAAGTGACATGCAACACTTATATAATTTATCCTCTGGAATATTGATAAAAGTTTTGATCCAACGTCTTCTGTATAAAACTTTTAAATACTGCTTCAGCTAGTTTTTCTGAGCACAAAACATTGTTCTATAGTATGCAAATCAAATCAAATCATTCTTTATTTCTAAAAAGTGCTTTTCCAAAAACCAAAGTGCTAGCACATAAAACCATATATATAGAGGATTTAAAATGATCAATCGCCAACCAAAACACATATAAATAAATAGTAAACTGAAAAATCATACACTGAAATGTAAGATCATGCAACAGAGTCCAGGAATGGCTGGCTAAATAAATATGTCTTTATTGCTGTTTAGAAGCTCTAGACAGTCAGGCACTTTTCAACCCGATGAGACAGAGAATTCCACTGGGTAAGTGCTGCAAGAGCAAAAGACCGAGCCCCAGATGTCTTCAAATGCACCCAAGGAATCTCTAGCAATCCCTCATTGGTGGAGTGGAGTGGGCAGAGGGGGCAGTAAGGATGGAGGAGATCTTGCAGGTAGCAGGGTCCCTGTTCATGAAGGGCTTTATAGGTCAGTAACCTGACCTTGAAGGTGATCTGCCATTGTACTGGCAGCCACAGCAATCCACACAGCACAGACATAATATGACTGGCCCTAGAGGTACCAGTCAAAAACCTGGCTGCTGAATTCTGCACCAGTTGCAAGGGGCAGATATCAACCCCCGGTAGCCCTAGGTAGAGGGTATTGCAGTAGTCAAGGTGGGAGGTCATGAAGGTATGGACCAACATTGGAAGATCATCAGGAGGAACCAGATGTTTCACCCAGGTGATATTCCTCAGATGGAAGACTGCAGTCTTAATAATGGCTGACAGTTGAGATTTAAGGGTCAGGCCACTGTCAAAAATAATGCCCAGGTTCCGCAGCTGGTCTGAGGCAGTCAGCTGAACACCCCCAAGCCAAAGCCCAGAGGGCTACCCTGCTGGCAAACCCACCTCCAGATGACCTGGGTCCACAACCAACACCTCAGTTTTAGCCGGGTTCAACCGTAGCCAGCTGGCACTCATCCAGTCCTGGATCTTGGAAAGACAGTTGTTAAAAGCCAAGAGGAAACCATCTTGCCCGGGCACAAAGGACTTGTACAGCTGAGTATCATCTGCATAGCAGTGAAAACTCAGCATGTACCACCTAATGATCTCTCCCAATGGCAGCATGTACACTGCAAACAACATGGGTGACAAAATGGAGCCCTGCAGTACCCTGCAGAATATGGGGAGGGGGTGAGGAATAAATCCCAGACACCGCTCTCTGAATCCCACCATTGAGAAAAGATCAAATCCTTCTGAGCAGCATACCAGACAGTCCACAGATGAACTGCAGGTGCTCCAATAGCACACCATGGTCCTCAGTGTCAAATGCTGCAGAGAGATCAAGGAAGGCCAAGATGGAATGAATCCTCTGATCTCTCATCATCAGGAGATCATTTAGCACTTGGACAAGAGCTGTCTCAGTACTATGTCTCTTCCTCAAACCCGACTGGAGAGAATCATAGACATTGTGGATGAATAAATGATCATCCAGCTGCAGCGCAACCACCTTCTCAGTAACCTTACCCACAAAGGGCAGGTTAAAGACAGATCTGTAGTTAGCCAGACAGTCCAGATCAAGGGAGGATTTCTTAAGGAGATGTCATACAACTGCCACCTTTAGGGGGTCTGGAAAGACACCTCTCTCCAATGAACTCCAGACTATCTCAGCAAGGACAGGGCCAATCTCATCAATGCACCCTACAGGAAGGCATGTTGGGCCTGGGTCCAAACTACAGCGGGTTGGCCACAAAGTCTGGACAATCCTCATGATGTCTATGATTTCTGGCTGGCCAAAGTCAGACCAAGCAAGCTAGGTGTCCACAGCCCCCAGCTGACCTCCACAATATCCAATAGAGGGGGCTGAACAGATCCCAGACCTGATGGTGGTAACCTTATCTGCAAAGAACCAAGCAAACTCATCACATCTCTCTTTTGGAAAAGCTCTATTAGGCTGAAGACAGACTGGATTACACAATCTGTTGACACTCCAGAAGATCTGAACTGGTCAGTTCTGTGCAGCAGCAATCTCCCTGGAAGGGAACTCTGCCTTCTTATGGGTGATTGCAAATTCATAGACTACATAATGGTCCATCAATCTAAGTCTGTCACCATCCAGGCCTGATTTCCAACAGCACTTCTCTAGCCTTTATCCCACTCTCCTCATCTCTTTCAAGGTCCCATCAAACCATGGTGACCTTGGGCAGAGAGTGAGGGGACAAACCCGAACAGGAGCTATGGAATCTAGGGCCCCTTTCACCACCTTTTTATAGGCTAATACTAGATTCCCTGGATCCATGCATTCACTCGATATGCCTGATAGGTCCAGCACCACCATTAGACCATCTGGGGTCACACCCCTCAATGGGCGGTAGTGGACCATCTCCGTAGAGGCAGACCTATTGGAGGAGCCATGAAACTGAACCATATGGTGTGATGGTCAGACCAACAGACTGGCTCCACAACGACATCAGAGATTTCCATCCCCAGAGGAACATCAAGTCCAAGGAGTGACCACAAATGTGGGTCTCAGAGGTAACCTGTGTAAGGCCCAATGAAGTCATCAGTTGGAGGAAGTCCTGTCCAAATTGCAAGAAGTCTTCATCAACCTAGGCATTGAAATCCCCCAGAATTAACCATCTGGGGATCACAAAACCTCATTGAAGATGAAGTCCATGACTACCTTCAGAAAAACGTTCCCATCTACAGGTGGACAGTATATGAGAAGTATGCTGCACCCTATACCCGCACCCATGATACACACAAAGGAGTTGGTGGTCCCCACTGGTATATCCACAAGGCCCATTTCCGATCTAAAACAGATGGTTATATCCCCACCCCTCCAATCCATCCTTGGGCGGTGAATCACTGAGTGCCCAGCTGAAACTGCTGAAGCCAAATCAGGGCCAGCATTTTCATCCAGCCATGTCTCGGTGATGCAAGCCAGATCTGATGACCCAACAAGATCTGCTATTAAAGCAGTCTTGTTCCTGAAAGATCTGGCATTGGATAACACCGCCTGAGTAGGAAGAGCAATCGAGGAAGAACGTGTCACCTGCCTGCATGAAGCAGAACCCTTGGGTATGGGAACAAGGCAGGGAGGACCCCTTTCCTGGACCCATTTTGCTGCAGGGCATCTCCTTGTTCCCATTACCCCAGTCTGCCCACCGCTCTCCATTCCCCCACCAGGTCCAGCCCCCCCCTTCTCCTCCTAGCTATCCCCAGAGCCCTACACACCCCATATGCCTCCAGGGACAGCAGAGGACAATTAAAAGGGTGGAGGCCCCAGAGCCTGGAGGGGGAGTAGTGCCTGACCATCTTCACAACTCTTCAGTACATTCCACAAGCAAACAGTAAGCAACACCACACAAAACATACACACACACTCATACACTTAACTCTTATACAAACAATACAATATCCACACACTAAAACACCATACACTCCATCAACTGATCAACTGAGGGAGGCAGTATAGTGCAGTGGTTTAAGGCTCTGAGCTGCAAATCTGGAGACCTGGGTTTGAATTCCACAGCCTGCACTTGCATACTGTGTGACCCTGAGCAAGTCACTTAACTTTCCTGTGCTCCCAGGTTATACCTGTAAACAATCTTTCAGCTCAGTGTGCTACTCCTGGTTAAACAACTGAAAAAAAAACCTCTCCTCCCACAAATCACCCCAAACACTAACTTAACAGTATTAACAAAATGAGAGTTTAACCAAAATAATATAGCAATTTGTAAAGCAGCAGGTAAAACGAGCAGTCACTGTAGATCTCTTAATTTAAAGAAGTTCTTATTGGAGTCCATAGAGCTCCCACTTCTGTGGACAGAACCAAAACTTCTAGCCAGAGTTCAACTGCCACTTGAACTTGAACAGTCAAAACAGGCATTTAAGGAAAATGAATGAAATTATAAGGCACTCTTACTACCAAAAGTTGCTTAGGCGGTCCTTTTGAGGTCAAGCCAAATCCCTGACCCAGGAAGAGGATCCTAACATCAGTCCCAAATTCAGTACCAACATCTTCTTCAGGGATCTGAATGAACTACAGGTCTCAGGATCCAGTCGATCACTGTACAGGCTCCTACCCCCAACCACTGCCTCACAGCCATCTAGGGTAGGCCCAAAAAGAGAATGGGGTACCAGCAAGGATCGTGTGGAAAAGCAAGGGCCTCTCAGCTAACACCCAGGAGGCAGCCGCCCTCCACCACCACATTCAAGGTCCAGCAGAATTTCAAAAGATGTTCCTACAAAAAAAGCAAGCTGGCTGTTCAAAATACTATAAAACATAGTCCTAGTTCTTCTGGCCCTGAATTGCTTATGATTGTATTTACTTATGCTTTTATTTTATTGTGAATGTATATATAAACATATGTTTATTTCATTGTTCAGAAAAAAACTTTGAGCGAAAGCTCATTTGCAAAGGTTCCACGTCAAGTGCATGGCATATACAGTACAACAGAAGTGAAATTGCCCCCTCCGTGGTTCACCCTTCATGGGAAAACAAGCTGAGGTACCACTGAGTATGTAACATATATATGCATTCATTTCTTTCAGTTACCGAAACAGGCAGGTTTGGTATAATACTTATTTTATGACATCTTGTTGTGTGAAAGTTGTCAAGTGCTTTGATCAATTTATTGAAAGATTTTTGCAGACGTTTTCAAAACACATTATTTTTTAGTCAGAATATTTCTGCATATTGGCTGTCTTGAAATTGTGGTCTGTTATTGCTAGTGGATGGGAAAGGCCTTTAAAAATGCAGGAAGTTTGCCTGCTAACTGTACAGACCTACCTAAAACCCATTTTGAGGCATATTAACAAAATGACACTTACCTGTCCATGATGAGGTGGATTACCAGTATGCTTACCCTGAAAATGTTGGTCAATTGGACCCCAAAATGGTTAAGTTATACCCAAAAGTTAAAACAAAAATGCAAAATGCTAGAAAATGATGTCTTAAAGAAAGATCAATTTTATAAGCCAAAACTGCTATTTTGGCTCATGAAAATGAACTGAAAAGTGTATGGCCTCTGGGAACCCCAAGCAATATGGCCCAGAAACATTAAATCCTGCCCCCAAAACTTTTGTTGGCCACTGGTTTGCCTAAGCCTGGAGATCATCACTATTAATATTGTGACCTGAAATGTTTTGTGGTTATTCTGCAAAATGATATTTGAGGTGGGCTTTACAAATTGACAGCTACATGAAAAAATATCTAATTCAGAAAAAGACAATAGTTTGCTACTGCCAACAGTGACGTCAGAAGGGGAAGGAAGGAAACATATTCAATTCAGTGCTTTAGAGTAACTGGTAATTGCTATTTTTCTTTTAAACTTAGATTGTGGGCTTTTAGTGACACTATACTTTCTTTGTTGTCTTTACTTATAATTGTTTTTGGGCTGTTGAAAATTTAAAACATAGTGGTGGTGTAATTCTGTGCTGTCTTTAATTGCTGCAAATTTTATCTTGGCTTGTCTGACTGCCCTGTAGTTGGGTGAAGGGTGTTAATTGTCTGGCCTCTGACCTCAGCTATGTGATAACTGGAGGTGGGGCTTAGTCATAGTTGAAGTAGCAAGTAGAGTTTATTTTCTCAGAAGAAGCCAGAAGGGGAAGGAAGGAAACATATTCAATTCAGTGCTTTAGAGTAACTGGTAATTGCTATTTTTCTTTTAAACTTAGATTGTGGGCTTTTAGTGACACTATACTTTCTTTGTTGTCTTTACTTATAATTGTTTTTGGGCTGTTGAAAATTTAAAACATAGTGGTGGTGTAATTCTGTGCTGTCTTTAATTGCTGCAAATTTTATCTTGGCTTGTCTGACTGCCCTGTAGTTGGGTGAAGGGTGTTAATTGTCTGGCCTCTGACCTCAGCTACGTGATAACTGGAGGTGGGGCTTAGTCAGAGTTGAAGTAGCAAGTAGAGTTTATTTTCTCAGAAGAAGCCAGAAGGGGAAGGAAGGAACATATTCAATTCAGTGCTTTAGAGTAACTGGTAATTGCTATTTTTCTTTTAAACTTAGATTGTGCACTTTTAGTGACACTATACTTTCTTGTTGTCTTTACTTATAATTGTTTTTGGGCTGTTGAAAATTTAAAACATAGTGGTGGTGTAATTCTGTGCTGTCTTTAATTGCTGCAAATTTTATCTTGGCTTGTCTGACTGCCCTGTAGTTGGGTGAAGGTGTTAATTGTCTGGCCTCTGACCTCAGCTACGTGATAACTGGAGGTGGGGCTTAGTCAGAGTTGAAGAAGTAGCAAGTAGAGTTTATTTTCTCAGAAGAAGCCAGAAGGGGAAGGAAGGAAACATATTCAATTCAGTGCTTTAGAGTAACTGGTAATTGCTATTTTTCTTTTAAACTTAGATTGGGGGCTTTTAGTGACACTATACTTTCTTGTCTTTACTTATAATTGTTTTTGGGCTGTTGAAAATTTAAAACATAGTGGTGGTATAATTCTGTGCTGTCTTTAATTGCTGAAAATTTTATCTTGGCTTGTCTGACTGCCCTGTAGTTGGGTGAAGGGTGTTAATTGTCTGGCCTCTGATCTCAGCTATGTGATAACTGGAGGTGGGGCTTAGTCAGAGTTGAAGTAGCAAGTAGAGTTTATTTTCTCAGAAGAAGCCAGAAGGGGAAGGAAGGAAACATATTCAATTCAGTGCTTTAGAGTAACTGGTAATTGCTATTTTTCTTTTAAACTTAGATTGTGGGCTTTTAGTGACACTATACTTTCTTGTTGTATTTACTTATCATTGTTTTTGGGCTGTTGAAAATTTAAAACATAGTGGTGGTGTAATTCTGTGCTGTCTTTAATTGCTGCAAATTTTATCTTGGCTTGTCTGACTGCCCTGTAGTTGAGTGAAGGGTGTTAATTGTCTGGCCTCTGACCTCAGCTACGTGATAACTGGAGGTGGAGCTTAGTCAGAGTTGAAGTAGCAAGTAGAGTTTATTTTCTCAGAAGAAGCCAGAAGGGGAAGGAAGGAAACATATTCAATTCAGTGCTTTAGAGTAACTGGTAATTGCTATTTTTCTTTTAAACTTAGATTGTGCACTTTTAGTGACACTATACTTTCTTGTTGTCTTTACTTATAATTGTTTTTGGGCTGTTGAAAATTTAAAACATAGTGGTGGTGTAATTCTGTGCTGTCTTTAATTGCTGCAAATTTTATCTTGGCTTGTCTGACTGCCCTGTAGTTGGGTGAAGGGTGTTAATTGTCTGGCCTCTGACCTCAGCTAAGTGATAACTGGAGGTGGGGCTTAGTCAGAGTTGAAGAAGTAGCAAGTAGAGTTTATTTTCTCAGAAGAAGCCAGAAGGGAAGGAAGGAAACATATTCAATTCAGTGCTTTAGAGTAACTGGTAATTGCTATTTTTCTTTTAAACTTAGATTGGGGGCTTTTAGTGACACTATACTTTCTTGTCTTTACTTATAATTGTTTTTGGGCTGTTGAAAATTTAAAACATAGTGGTGGTATAATTCTGTGCTGTCTTTAATTGCTGAAAATTTTATCTTGGCTTGTCTGACTGCCCTGTAGTTGGGTGAAGGGTGTTAATTGTCTGGCCTCTGATCTCAGCTATGTGATAACTGGAGGTGGGGCTTAGTCAGAGTTGAAGTAGCAAGTAGAGTTTATTTTCTCAGAAGAAGCCAGAAGGGGAAGGAAGGAAACATATTCAATTCAGTGCTTTAGAGTAACTGGTAATTGCTATTTTTCTTTTAAACTTAGATTGTGGGCTTTTAGTGACACTATACTTTCTTGTTGTATTTACTTATCATTGTTTTTGGGCTGTTGAAAATTTAAAACATAGTGGTGGTGTAATTCTGTGCTGTCTTTAATTGCTGCAAATTTTATCTTGGCTTGTCTGACTGCCCTGTAGTTGAGTGAAGGGTGTTAATTGTCTGGCCTCTGACCTCAGCTACGTGATAACTGGAGGTGGGGCTTAGTCAGAGTTGAAGTAGCAAGTAGAGTTTATTTTCTCAGAAGAAGCCAGAAGGGGAAGGAAGGAAACATATTCAATTCAGTGCTTTAGAGTAACTGGTAATTGCTATTTTTCTTTTAAACTTAGATTGTGTGCTTTTAGTGACACTATACTTTCTTTGTTGTCTTTACTTATAATTGTTTTTGGGCTTTAGAAAATTTAAAACATAGTGGTGGTGTAATTCTGTGCTGTCTTTAATTGCTGCAAATTTTATCTTGGCTTGTCTGACTGCCCTGTAGTTGGGTGAAGGGTGTTAATTGTCTGGCCTCTGACCTCAGCTACGTGATAACTGGAGGTGGGGCTTAGTCAGAGTTGAAGTAGCAAGTAGAGTTTATTTTCTCAGAAGAAGCCAGAAGGGGAAGGAAGGAAACATATTCAATTCAGTGCTTTAGAGTAACTGGTAATTGCTATTTTTCTTTTAAACTTAGATTGTGCACTTTTAGTGACACTATACTTTCTTGTTGTCTTTACTTATAATTGTTTTTGGGCTGTTGAAAATTTAAAACATAGTGGTGGTGTAATTCTGTGCTGTCTTTAACTGCCCCCCTCCCCTTCCCCCAACTCTTAATTATATGACCTGTTTAATCTGATTGACAGGAGCTAAACACAGGGTATAGTAAGGGGTGTGAAGTAGGAGGGGCATAAGGGGGAAGAAGCCCACCCTCAGCACGACAGGTGTTTTGATTCATTTATTTATTTATTGGTTTCTTTTTCTTTAAAAAAAAACAATTATCTGATGATCAGTGGCAGGATTTTTAGGACAGTAAATTAATAAAAAGGGAACTAGGAAAGCTTCAGTAGCAGACAAGTAGTGGAATTGCAGTATAATGTGGGGAGTGGTGCAATGTAGTGGCTGTGGGGCAGCCATATTCAGGCAGACCTTCTGGACACTGAGGTGCTGCCCTATCTGCATGCATCTCTGTGGAATGCGGGAGGAGGTAGCCAGACTCAGAGCGGAAGTAAACTGGGTCAGGAGTACCATCACACCTATCCAGGGACCACCCAGTCCAGTGCAACTGCCTCAAAGGATGCCGAGAACGAGGAGCACTTGGATGACAGTGGGCTCAGGGAAGGTTAGAGCGGTCAGGCAGAGGCACATCCCAGATCCTATTCCACTCAAGAACTCATATGCCACACTGGCAAATGAGGACAACCAAATAGAGGTACCCAGAGAAGTGGAAGGAAAGGATGTGGAGGTTAGCCAAGGTGACCTCAGCGGGGAAAGCAGTGGACCCCAGAGGAGGAGGTAGTGAATCCTGGTGGGGGACTCCATCATAAGAGGGATCCAGCTAGGAACACAGGAGGGGGAGGACAGGGAGGTGAGGTGCCTACCAGGTGCCACGGCATGGAGGGATGGAAGGAAGATCCTGGGGATCACTGGGAAGGCAAGACCGGAGGGTGAGCTGGATGTCATTATCCACCTAGGTACTAATGACCTGGCAAATGGGGAGCCAAAGGAAGTTCAGGAAGAGTTTAGGAAACTGGGGAGGGGTCTCAAGCAAGTAGCTACTTCTGTCACTTTCTCAGAAGTACTACCTGTGAGAGGCAAGGAGACATGGAGTGCATGCACCAGGAACTTTAACTCATGGTTGAAAAAACTGGTGCTGTGAGGAAAGGTTTGGATTCATTGGTGACTGGGGACCCACCTGGAGGGATGGAGGTTTGTTCAAGCCTGGACGGCCTGCATCCATCCTGGAGGGAATCAAGCACTCAATGATAAGTTTAAATGCTACATTGACAAGCATTTAAACTAGCAAAGGGGTGGCAGGCCAGCAAGGAGGGGTACCACTTGCTCACCCCCACAGCTAGCAGTGGAACCAGTGAACCAGAGGAGTGGCTATCTCTGCAAAGCAGTGTGCAAAGATGGAGATTAGTGCCCAAGAGGTGGATAAGCAGAAAGGGCAAATGTAGCAGATGGGCAGACAGCAAGGAGAACCAGGGATAAATGACAACCAAGGAAGGGGCTGGAGTAGAACAGTGAAACAGTCTAGGGAGGTCAAATCATGGAAAGCCATGTGTGCAAATGCCAGGAGCCTTAGCAACAAGATGGAAGATCTGGAGGCTGTCATGGTGCAGTCAGACCTGGACATTGTGGCCATCACTGAAACCTGGTGTAATGATAACCACGACTGGTAGATGGCCATACCTGGCTACTACATATTCAGAAGAGAAAGAGCAGGCAGGAAGGGAGGAGGAGTGGCACTGTATGTGAAAAATGACATAAGGGCCACAGAGATCCAGGAGGAACAAAATGGGGGAGAGATACTGTGGGTTAAGCTGGAAAGGAAAATGGGGACAGCCATCCGCACAGGTGTGGTCTATAGACCACCAGCCCAGGAGGAAGAAACAGATACGAGCTGATGTTAGCCATCCAAAGGATGGCAGACAAGGGTGAGGTAGTACTGGTTGGAGACTTCAATATTCCAGACATGGACTGGAGCATCCCAGCAGCAGCATCAACTAGGAGCAGATTTATCCTGGACTCCCTTCAGGGTGCCTTCCTCAAGCAACTGGTCATGGAACCAACTCGGCAGAAGGCAATACTGACCTTGTGCTCACAAACAGGGACAGTGTGGTGGGGGTAACAGTGGGGAGCACCTGGGAAACAGTGACCACCAGTCATTGTGGTTTGAAATCACAGAAAGAGCAGAACCAAACCACACAAAAACACGTATCCTGGAATTTAGGGGGGAAGACTTTGGGAAAATGGGGAGATACTTGAAAGAGGCATTAAGGGGAATGGGACAGGAATCAGGGGTTGAGGAACAGTGGGCAGGATTTAAAATGGGGATTACAAGAACAACAGAATTGTGCATTAAGCAGGTTAGCAAGAGGAAAAGGAAGAGGAGACCATTATGGTTTTCCAAGAGGTAGCAAAGAAAGTGAAAGCCAAAAGATTGCATTCAGGCAATACAAAGACACAGGCAGAAGGGATAGGGAGAAGTACCAGGAGAAGCAAAGGGAGGCAGGGAGGTCAGTAAGGGAGCCAAAGCTCAGACAGAAGAACACATTGCAAAATCAGTGGGTAGAGGGGACAAACCTTTACAGGTACATAAGAAAAAAAGAAAGACAAAGGAGGGATAGTGAGACTGAAGGGGGAGGATGGGTTCGCGTGGAGGATGACAACAGTAAAGCTGACATATTGAACAGGTATTTCTGCTCAGTCTTTACTGAGGAAGAGGAGGTAATGGGTCTGAAGGAGTACAAGGGGTGAGAATGGTGCAGAAATGGACACAAGTCCTTTACAGAAAAGGGTCCTGAAGGAACTGGAAGTAATAAGAGTTGATAAAGCAATGGGGCCAGATGGGGTGCACCCAGGGTCCTTAAAGAACTAAGAGAGGTGGTGGCTGAACCTCTGGCTATCCTGTTTAGCCAATCACTGGAAACAGGGAGGTACCCAAAGACTGGAGGACAGCAGATGTAGTCCCTTATACAAAAGTGGGAACAAAGAGGAAGCAGGGGAACTACAGACCAGTCAGCCTCACCTCGGTAGTGGGAAGATCATGGAAGCACTACTGAAGGAAGATTGGTGGAACATCTGGTTGTCAATGGACTACAGGACCCAAGGCAGCATGGTTTCACCAGGGGAGGTCATGTCCAGCCAACCTCGTTGAATTTTTGACTGGGTGACTAGGGAGTGGATCAGGGGAGGGCAGTGGACATGGCCTATCTGGACTTCAGCAAGGCCTTTGACACTGTGCCACATAGAGACTATTACACAAACTGGGGAATATGGGTGTGGGCAGGACAGTAGTGTGGTGGGTAGGTAACTGGCTGGGTGGCAGGACACAGAGGGTGGTGGTAAATGGCTGTCACTCCACAGGGAAGAGTGACCAGTGGGGTACCACAGGGATCAGTGCTGGGACCGGTCCTATTCAACATCTTCATCAGTGACATTGCACTGGACCTAGAAGGCAGAATTTCACTGTTAGCTGATGACACAAAGCTCTGTAACAGAGTAGACACACCAGAGGGTGTAGACAGAATGAAGCGACCGCAGAAACTTGAAGAATGGTCAGGGGTTTGGCAGTTGAAATTCAATGCAAAAAGTGCAAGATAATGCATATGGGGCACAAAAACCCTGACACAATATATCAGTTGGGGGTGAGGATATAGCATGCACCAAGCAGGAAAGGGATCTTGGGATTATCATCTCTGATGACCTCAAGGTAGGAAACAGTGTGACAAGGCAGCAGGTAAAGCAAATAGGATGCTGGGATGTATAGGCAGGGCATCACCAGCAGGAAAAGGAGGTCATAATTCCGCTATACAAGACACTAGTGAGGCCCCACCTGGAGTACAGTGTAAAGT
Organism: Neoceratodus forsteri; assembly: GCA_016271365.2. Taxonomy (NCBI): domain Eukaryota; kingdom Metazoa; phylum Chordata; order Ceratodontiformes; family Ceratodontidae; genus Neoceratodus; species Neoceratodus forsteri. The sequence continues at coordinate 1,075,781,565 of CM028129.1, read as the reverse complement.
TCTGGAGACCATACCTACATAAGGACATAGACAGGGTAGAGAAGGTTCAGAGGAGGGCAACAAAGATGGTGCATGGATTGCATCACAAGTCCTATGAAGACAGGTTGAAGGAACTGAACATGTACTCCCTGGAGGAGAGGAGGGAGATAGGGGATATGATAGAGACATACAAGTATCTTACAGGGAGGAACAGGGTGCAGGAAAACACTATTTTTAAGCGAAAAAGATGTTCTAGGACTAGAGGGCATGGGATGAAGTTGGAGGAGGATGATTCAGAGGAAACATGAGAAAGAATTTCTTCACAGAGCGGGTGGTGGACAAGTGGAACACCCTGCCAGAGGAAGTGGTGGGGGCTGAAACAATCACGGGATTTAAGAATGCATGGGATAGACATAAAGGAATTCTGGAGGTCAAGGGTTAGGGGCAACAGACTTCTAGGAAAACAAACTGAACTTTCAAGCTCAAATGGGCAGACTGGGTGGGCCATAGGCCCTTATCTGCCGACACTATCTATGTATCTATGTATCTTTTCAATTTTGATTAATAACTTTGTTGTTTTTTAAGATTTTAGCCCCAAATTGTCAACATGGGGCTGGATTTTCAAAATCCTGAGATTAGTGCAAGCCCCGGGTATGTCAATGATACGGTGCACCTGGCTTATGGAACTCTAACAAGATTTTCCATCCTGTGTGGCAACTGATGCAAGCTAGATGATCTTTTTGTGGTCTAGCTTGCATCAGTTCTGGGGGCCATCTTCACGGAACTTGTGTCCAAGATTTGGTGCAAGCTCCCATAAAGTGGTTAAACTACTAAAACTGTGCCCGAGCTTTGAAAAGTGGATGCAATTGTGGAAAAGGATATGGCACACAAAAAGGGTTTGACACAGGACTTGATGCAAGCCCTGTGCCACCCTTTGAAAATTCAGCCCTTGGTCTATTTTTTAACCCCATCCCGCAAACGTGACAGCTGTCATTTTTCAAACCCCACCCAAAGCATCATTTATGGTCATTCTGCAAAATGTTTTGTACAAAATTGAAAAAAAAATACAGCTGTCACATTCATGAAGCGGGGTGATAAAAAGATCATGTTGAAAATTTGGGGCCAAGAATCTCAAAAAAACATGAAGCTATTAATTCCAGCCTGGTAGCACTGGGGGTTGAGGCGCTGGACGCCACACCTTGCACCACGCCTGTGACCTGGGTTCGGGAACGAGCCTGGGTTGTCGGGGTCGGCAGGGGAGGAGAAGGATTGAGTGTCCATAGGACTGATCTCCTTCTCCGGGGGGGTCATCTCGGTGCCCTAGTGGTCTCTAGCAGTGGCTGGGGGTGATGGCAGGGCAGACTTAGGGGGATGCGCTGCGGCAGACATCGGGAAAGGGTGCGTGCAGTAGCGTACACACTCCTGTCCCTTGGCATCACTGCATGCCGTAGACATCATGGGGAAGGAGAACATAGGAAAATATGGCACTAGTCACTGCGGAATGATGGCTGTCCCCGGAGGACTAGCTTGGCGCCAAGGGTGCATGGCTTAACTGGATCCTGGTCTGGTGTGAGAGCTTGACAGGGGGGCTCTCCACCTCCCCGCCACGGGGGCAAGCCACAGGGGGGTGCCGCAGGCCCAAATGTGAAGCCAGGGAGTCCTCGGGACGGTGGCCGGACAACCTCAGAAGGAGATGCTTGGAAGCAGAGGTAAGCAGACTAGGTGGACAGGGAGAAAAAGCACTAAGAAAACAAAACAAAAACCAAAAACATGAAGCTATTGCAAGCAATGTGAGGGTACAACTATTATGCTAAAAGAGCAATCATACTAGAAAAGAAATCACATCCAGAAACACCAAGATTTGAGGGTGTATATACCATGCCTACATTAGACCACATTTGGATTATGGATCCCAATTCTGATCACTGTACAAAAAAGGTGATATAGAAAAGGTGGAACATGTTCAACATAAATTCACTGAGATTATATGGGAACTAAAGGACATATGTTACATGGACAGATAAAAAAATTACAATGTCTCAAAAGACAGAAAAATATGGGGAGACACACTGCTGATGCAAAACATCATACAAGATGAATCAGTGCTTGACTTAATGGGAATATCTATAATTATACAATGGCAAAAAAAATCTTCGTCTCTCATTGGTCAGTCTTGGTCAGGACCCGTGATGTTATCCCAGTACAACATCACGGATCAAGTCCCAGCACACTTATGACCGCATAAAATGTAAAAGCAAATAAGTCCACAGCCGTCTCTGTCACCCTTCAAGACTCCTCGCAAAAGTAGCATTTTCAATGCACAGCACTGTAACCCAGTATTTTCACATATTCCCCCAATGTTCTGTTTCTTCAGTTTAACAAAAAAAAAAAACAAGCTGAGTGAAAGCCATCTTTATGATCAGCTTTACAACAATTCCCGCTCTACAGCTGTTCTGCCCCAACGCAGCGAGTGCACCCCTTCCAAAGTACATCGTGGACCTCCCACTTACCACACAATGTTTTTTCATCCTGTTTTCTTTTCTTGTGGCAGAAACAGAGGACAATGCTGCCAGGATAACCACAATCTTAAATCTCAAATATTCTTCAATTGAACAGGAAACGCAGGAGCAGGCAACCAGCCGCACAGCTTCACTTTACCTAGCACGCGCTTGCTCCTCGCCGCTCGGAATAGGCTCTTGCCCCAATTTAAAAGTGCTTTCTTTCCCCCATTCCTATAATCTTACGGTACAAACTATCTATCTGATCTGTACGGAAGAACTTGAACAAGTCAAAACAAGCTTAAATAGCGAGCAGCGAAACACATAAACAACAAGAGCAGCATTCTCATCATTCAAAATTAAACATCTTCACCGGGCACCAGGACTGGCTCAATTAAACTTGTGCAGCAGGAAACAGTTATGTGTCTGTGTCTGTTTGGGGGGGTGGTGGTGGTAAACATACAAGAAGCCCACTGTTGGGATAAAAAGAAAACAACAAAACCATCTAAACAGCAAACAATACAGTCAGCTGGACTATTTCTCCTCCAGGTATACCCACTCAGTAAAGAAATGACTCTCAAAAATACTTTTAAACATATTTTAATCATTTGTTTTGTATTTTATTGTAGGAGATTCACTGTATAATAGCAATAATGCACTCCAGGCTGTGTTGTGCTGGGATAACGTCACTTCTGGGGTGATTAGTCGCACTCGGCCTGTGGCCTCGTGCCTAATCACCCCAGGCGTGACGTTATCCCAGCACAAGACACACCCTGTCATGCATTATTGCTTAAATCAAACCATTCATAATATTTGGGTCATAAGCAATTAAAGGGGTCATGTTTCAAGACTGGCAAAATAAATGTTTATATGATCAAAGAATTATAGGGCTTTGGAATTCATTAGCAAATAATTTAGTAAACAGCAAAAATAAAGGCAACTTTAAAAAGTCTTGACAAATTCGTGGAATTACCAAATAACTGCCACTGAGAGGTGACAGGTAGCAATTAAGGGTTACCAGGCTTAACACTACCTCAAAAGACATTAGTACAGACATTAGTACAGCTATTTTTGGGCCCAACATGTCTTGCTTCATGTAGGCCCCAAAGCACCCTGAAGAAAGCAAGTGAAGACTTTTACATCATGATTTACACAGGGTCCACAGAGCTCTGTGTTAAGCAGGTTAGGACTTACCTCCTTACTTGTGCAAGGCCTACTGGACCCTACATGTCTTGTTTCTTGCTGGGCCCCCTGTGAAGCAAGTTAATACTTACCTTAAGATTTGCACAGGGCATGAAGGACACTGTGTATCTTGCTTCATGCAGGGCACAAAGGACCCTTCATGAAGCAAGTTAGGATTTATTTTCTTTTCTGTGGATTTGCTCCAAATTGCCTCATATAGGAGCCTGGGCAATGCATCCAACAAGAAACTATGGCAATCCAAAAAAAGGCAGGTAATTTATGGCAAAAAAGAATTAAAGTTATATACTTACCAAAACTATTGAGCTTCATGAATACCTTCTCCACAGGTTACCATTAATGGGTTTGTGCCACAGGCACTAGGACCCTGCAGGAGCCAGAACTTTTCTGGGGAGCTGGCAGTGTGAGTAGGCCCTATGGACAGGTCACCACCCATGCCTGCTGGTATACATCAGCTACAGCCCCAAATCACCTCAGCACCTTTTTTACCATGGAGGTGGGCAGCATGAACCTAACAAGTAACCTATGCACTTAACCAAAGGGCATAAGAAAGCCCTAATGACCCATGTTAAAAGGATCACCAAACGTAGTAACTTAGTGTTTGCAGAGTCCAAACAAAGACCACAACACAACAATAATAATGGAGTTAGGCCAGGGGATGGTGGATGGGCATGGTAAACTATGGAGCAGATATTTAGGGAAATCAACAGTTATGGTAAGTATGTAACTTTCATATCTTCAGAGAATCAGTCTTCTCCAGAGATTCCCATTAATGGGTCAGAGTATCAAGCTCAGAGAAAGTTCCCTGGACTAGGGAGGCTGGAGCTCAGGGTTCACTCAGGATTGTTATCTATTCAGAATTGTCTTGCCAAAGGTGACATGTTGCCAGGCATTGACATCCAGGGATTAGTGCTTGGTAAAAGTATGCACCATGCTGCAAGTCACAGTTTTGCAAATGTTCTCCAATAGGCACAGAGCATATTTCTGCCAGGGAAGTGGCAATCTCTCTGGTGGCGTGAGCATGTACCTTACCTTCCAGTTTAACCTGGGCCATGGCATAGCAGTGGAATAGGCAGTTCAGTCTAGGCTGAAATGTGCTTGATTATGACAGGCTGGCCCTTTTGATTAGGGTTGAAAGAGATAAAGAACTGTTGTGGCTGTAGTCCTTAGTTATGTCCCAGAAAAATCTAAAGACCTTCTTAAAATCCAATAAGTGCAGAGTCCTTTCTCCCTCATTCCTGAAGTTGGCAACACAAGTAGGCAGGATTAAAGTTTGATTAAGATGGAACTCAGACACCACATTACAAACATGGGATGTGAATGAAGAACTATTTTATCTTTTTGGAAAACAGTATACAGAGGACCTGTGACCAAAACACTGATTTCAGATATTTTGCTTGCAGAGAGGACAGCTACCAGAAAGCTGCTTTCCAAGTTAGAAACTTCATGTCACAAGTTGCAATAGGTTCAAATGACTTGTGAGTAAGCATATCCAGCACAAGGTTGAGATCCCAGGGTGTTACCAGCTTCCTGATGGGAGGTCTTGTAGGCAGAATACCCTGAGGAATCTCTTATAACAGTGGCAGTTGTGCCAAAACAAGGGTACCTACAGATGTGTAGAATTCTGATACATAGCTGGACCTTAACTGTGGAATACTCCAGGACAGTATCATAAAGGTACAGCAAGTACTCCAAAACCCTTCTGGTAGACACCTGAAAGGGTCCATGGGGCTTTGGAACAATCACACAGGAGGGTTTTGGAACACCAGATGGAAAATTATTTCCACTTGGCCATGTTTGTCTTCCTGGTGGAAGGTTTATGTGCAGCAGAAACTATTTCCAAGACCCTCTGTGAAACTTTCAACCTGTTCATTTTTATCTCTTCAGGAGCCAGGCTTGAAGGTGAAGGGAGTGAAGTTTGGGGTGGACAAACTGACCCTAGGTCAATAAGTCTGTCCAGAATGGCAGAATCCTTGGCTTGTTGACTGAAAGTTGATTGAAGAGAGGAACCATATTTGCTGAAGCCAGCAGGAGGCTACTAGGATCATATTGTCCTGTGTGTTTCAAACTAGAACAATGCACTCTGGATGAGCGTGATAGGAGGGAATGCATACAGAAACTGATTTTGCCATGGCAGTCTGAATGCATCTTGATAGAAAATGCCATGTCTCTGATTTCTGGAGCAGAACTGAAGCAGTATGGTGTAGAGTTGGAATGCAAAAAGATCTAGTGTACCCCTCTCATCAAATAGCAATCTCACAATGTCTTGTGCTAGTAACCACCAGTGAGGATCTACCAATCTGCCACTGTTTGACATACCTCATCTGCCAAAGAGTTCTGGACTTCTGGCAAATCGATTGCTTGGAGTAGGATGCATGCTATAAACACCATTCCCACACTCTCACTGCCTCCCTGATGAGGGTAAGAATGTGCTCCTCCTTGCTTGTTCATATAGTACATGACAGACTTGTTCTCCATCAGGAGAACTGTCTTTTGGCTGACCAAGTCCACCAGAACTTTCAGACCATACAGAACTACACGCATCACCAACACCATCTATGTGGAGATTTGTATCTGATTAGTCCCATACACTTTGCATCTGGAGACCCTGGAAGTGGATTCCCCACCCCAGCAGGGAGACATCCATGGTGAGAGTCACCTCTGGCTCTGTTGGGAGAATGGGAAGCCCTGGAGGAGGTTCTCCTTCTCTGAGCTCTACATCAGGGATGTCACCAGGGGTTTGGTCACCTGAATAGGATAGTTTCAAGGATGCAATGCCTGCGACCACTGGGTACTGAGCATCCACTGAGTTGTTCATATGTGCAGCCTTTCTAGAGGGATGGTAAGCACTGAAGACACTATTAGGCCAACCATACATTACATAGAGTGGGCTGGCACAGTCTTTTGTTCTGTGATATAGCATGCCATCTGCAACATTACCCATAGTCTGCTCTCTTGGAGAAAGGCCGAAGCCTGGGTCACATCCAGAACAGCTCCTATGAACAACAGTTCCTGGGATGTACTGTTGTCCGTGGGTCCCACACCCCTTGCACCCTCATGCACACATCAATGACAGATGTTTTATTATTACTGTAATATTGCTGTATTGCACTAATATGTAGTAATGGGTATCCACTGTACAAGCGTGGGTACTAGGGATTATGCTTGCTAACTACTATACAGTATACATTTATTTTATAGCATTATTTCTTAGATTTCTGTTAGATGTAATGTTCATTTGCTTATATGAGGCATATGTGCTTTGGGCCTAACCACATCTTTTTACCTAAGTATTCTTGTACACATGTATTTCTGCTGACACTGCTTTGCACCATAATGACATTGCACCTGCTACAACTTCTGTGCCATCTTTGTTCTAAATAATGTTACTTTTTCTGTATAACGTAATGCTTTTCTTCCTGCTGACTCTACATTTTCTCTCCAGCAATGTAATGGTACCACTTGCCTCAGCCAATGAGAACTATCACACCTTTTTTCTTATCTTACTATAAGAAGCATGGTTCTAGAAAGGTTTGCTGAGAATTTCTGCATCTAGACGTAGGGGGACTTGTTTCTCCCAGTGTTTGTTTTACTGCTGGTTGTAGGTCTGTGTTTTTGTAATAAACTTGTTTATTACATGATTTGCCACTGTCTGTCGTCCCTTCCACTTGTTTATCTCTAACAAGAACCTGATGCTGGAGTCCTTTCACTCCCTACAGTATCCAGCTGAGACTTTGAGGGGTTCAGCAGGACTACAATGAACTTTAGTAACTCAGAGGTAGTGGACATTGCCTGTGCTTTGTCCTGTCTGAATGGGCTAAAAATTAACCAGCCATCCTAATATGGAAAGAATTGGGGTCCTAGCTTTCTGAGGTGTGTTGCAAGTACTGCAAAGCAGTTTGTAAAGACACGGCACTGATGAAAGCCCAAAGGACAGGACTCTGAATGGGTAGTGTTGTCCTTCCATGCAGAACAGGGGGTGCTTGTGATGGCTGGGGTGCACCAGTATGTCTTGCTATGCATCTTGCATATCCAGTGATGCTAGCCAATCCTGATGTTTCAGGTAAAGTACAGTAGTAAGGATCCCAGAGAAATCATTCTGAATTTTTCTCAATGCATGTATTTGTTTAGGTTTGTGAGGTTGAGAATAGGGCACATAACTTGAATTTCTTTGTTGCCAGGAAGTAGTAAGAGTAGAACCCTGTGTTCTGGTCTGACTCTGGCACCATCTCCACTGCCCTGTTCCTAAGAAGCCCTGCAATCTCCTGCACCAGAAGTTTTGACATGTGAGCTAACAAGGAGAGTTACTTTCTGTGAAGATTGTCCAGTGGGGTTTCCAACAACTCCAGGCAGTACCCCTTTCAGATGATTCTCAGAATCCCCTTGTCCATCATGATGGATTCTCACTGACAGTAAAACTAGACTAGGCATTCCCCTACTGGGCAGCAGTGGTCCACCATGGGCAGCTGAAGCTGACCTGGGGCTGGAGTATCAGATTGTGGCACTGAGCACTTTTGGTGCATGTGCCTTCATCTGCACTTTCTTCTGGGGCTGGGGGAGGCTGGTATTTATTGTTTTGGGCTCCCCTGCCCTTATCATGAAATAACTGCATGTTTTGACAATAGCAGTGACCTCTGCCCCTCTGTGAGATATAGAAAGCCAGCCCAGAAGTCTTAACAGTCATTTACATTTTGTTAGACTCCTTAAGAGACTGCTCCTGTTTTCCAAACAGGTAAGTGCCATCAAAGGGCACATTCATGATCTTTTGCTAGGCATCTGGGGTGAAGCAAGCAGTCCACAGCCAGGAATGCTGCCTGATGCAAACACCTGTAGCTGCAGAGCAAGCTGCTGCATTAAAGGCATCACTAGAGGCTTTAAGCTGGTGGCTGTTATATTCAATAAGCTTGCTGAACAGTGAGCAGCATCTCTTGTTTTGTCTCCCTGTCTGACAAGACTTCTGCTGGAAACTTCAGCTTGCACCAGAGGGTGTACTTGTACTTAGAGAAGTGACCCTGGTAGCTATAAATGCTCATATCATGGGTTGCCAAGGCATAGACCCACTTGCACATGGTGTCTACCTTGTGTGACTCTTTGTCAATGGGGTGTGCAGTGACCTTGTTGGGCACTATGGCTTTGTCATTCTCGGGAAGAGTAACAATGGAATCCTCTATTGGCTGCATGAAATACATGTACTTAGATTTAGGCACCAGGTATTTCTTTGCCATCTGCTTGTGGAAAGCTGACACATCAGCAGGCCTCCTCCAAGCCACCTCAGAGAATGTCTCCATGGTCAGCTGGATGGGAGGAACCAGAGAAACTCGGATATAAGGCATGTTTAGAAACTCCAACTGGAGGTGCTTTGCCTGAACTATGACTGCTGGCTTAAAATTCAGTGCAGAGTGCATATTTCTGAGCAGAGCCTGAAACAAGAGATCTTTCTGAAGTATGGTGACATGAACCAGTTTTAGGTTTTTCATGTTCTCTGGACTGCAGTATGAGTAATCTTCATCACCACTCAAGATAGTGAGGTCAGGATCAGACTCATCACACTTTACTCCAGAGGGTAGTAAAGAGGAGGAGGTCAAACAGGTGACAGTTCAGGTCACCGCCTTGGTAACACTAGCAACATTGGTCTAGGACCTGGATAAGGTCTCGGGAATGACATGCACATTGGCACTGAGGATAGCCCTGGGACCTTCCCCAAAGGAGCATTCCCAGCACCAAAGGCCTATGTAGTATTGCCACTAGCACCGGCACTGGAAACAGAGTAGGGCCTATGGGGCCCAACTCCAGCACAGAATGCTGCACCACTAATGCTGTCCATGACCTGCTATCCTCCAAGGAACCAGAGGAAGCAAGGTGGCTACCCTATTCACCGGAGGGCTCAGAGGTGACTTTTCAGGTGAGCAGGCATTGACAGCTCCAACACTAGGCCGGGCCCAGAGGCTGAAGTTGGAGTCAGCCACATGCCTACATCAAGTGGCACTGAAGGCAGCACCAGCTCAACCAACCTTGAGAGTTTAGGAGCCAGCACCAAAAATGGCATTGCTTCACTTATATGCTGTACCCACTATGCCATAAAAGTTGCCCAATGGCCAAACTACCCATCAGAGTCCATCTTATTGGACAGAGAAAGGCTCCGGGATTAAGATCTTGACCTAGCAGGCTCAGGCATCCCTGGTGTCATTGAGGATGATGGTGGCATACCCAGGTCCACAGAAGTCAAGTGTCTCACAGCAGAATGACCAAATGATGACCTCAACTGGTGCTGTTTCTTCACCTTACACTTTCTGTTGGAAGAGATCGAGGCCTAACAGTGCAAAGACCCCAATGCAGAAATATGTGGTATCTGGACCACTTCTTTTTGTGACCTTGAGAGGACTGTCTATCCTCCAGGGCAGCAACCTGCTGACTGCTAACACCCCTGCCCAGAGAGAGATGGTTGCCAGACACAGCCCCACTGCCAAAGCAACTAACCTTTTCAGGCTCACTACCTTCTTCCACGGTTGTCAACATTAGCACAAGGTGAGGCTGAGTGAAAACTGTAGAGGTTTGTCTATTAAACTTGTAGAGGTTTGTGTGTTAAATTAACTAAACTGACACAAAAATAATAAACTGTTTTGATTTTTAAACGAAAACCGAACAACTGAATGCTGTTGTTGTATAAAAGGTGAAGTTCTGGCCTCACCAAGGAGAGCAGTGACAATGCTGCTGCACACTCAATGGTGGAAAAAAGTAGCAGAGGTGGTTGGGAGCTGGTGCTGCTATCTACCAGCAAGTGCATGCAGTGACTCGCGCGCGGGGCCTACTCATGCCACCAACCCTCCAAAACATTTTTGGCTTCTGCAAGATCGTAGCACCTCCAGCATAGACCCATTAGTGATAATCTATGGAGAAGATTAATTCTTGGAGTATCTATGCTAATGCATTAGTTACAGTTTGTAAAACCTCAAAAACAGGGCCCCAAGTTCACTGTGGCAAAGTGGACCAATATTTTGTGACAGGACCTTGTGCTTGCTGTGGTGAGACTATGAGCAATTCTGCAGTGATTATGGGGCAGTTTTTTTGCTGAGTTTTACATTATGTTCAACTCAAATGAGTACCAAAATAAAATCTAGTTGGCCTGAAAGAATGCCCAGAAAACAGCAACCTAGCAAAGGTCAGCAGATACACAGGAAAAGTGATACAAAGCCATACTGGTACCATGATTTGGACTGGTGGTAGGGCATAGGTGATTTGAAGGGTTATAATTGTTGTTACTGCAATCTGTTTTATCCTCCCATGGCTTCTTCCCAACCATCCAGTGCTGGTTTATCACAGCAATGCTCCTGCAAATTTCTCCCTCTGCCTGCCTGCTTGCTTGAAGACCAGTACTGCCAGGATGCAAAGCAATGCTGCTCCAGTGGCACTCACCCACTTGAATAAAGCCTGGTAGTTCCAGTTTATGCTATAACATGGCTTCAGTTGCTTACTCCTGCTCACCCACTTCAACACCGGTGGTGCCACTGTGTCAAAGCTGATTGACTTTCACATCTGCTTCTCGCACACCCTCTAAATATTTAGTGCTAGGCTAGACAGTAGCTGGACCATTTTACATTAAACACAGTTAGACAAAGTGCTCCATTTTGTGTTTTTGGAAAAATACTAGTAATTTTTCCTTCCACAATTCTGTAATAGGCAAACAGAACCACTATTTATTTTTATGAAACAGACTTCATGAAGTTGCTTCAGTGTTTATAGAAGGCCATAATGTCATTAGCTTTAGGACTGAGTCCAAGAATTAGAAAGCAGTTGATCCACTAACTGCTGCATCCCGGTGGTATGTACAATGGAGCTGCCAGCATGCTCATACTAATTCCATTTTAGGCTTGCTCACATTCATTCTAGCAGTTTAGTTGGGGAGCTTCAGTGGCTGTGACCATCTTTATTACATCAAATACAGTATGCAGTTCCTGTGACAGAGGCTTGTTTCCATGGCAGAGCCATGATTCTATGGTGGTTGCTGCAACTGCAGAATTACAAAAATCACAGAGCCCTGATGAAAAATAAGAAAATCTCTTAGCGATTTTCCAAACCTTAACTCTCCCAACTAGAGAGGTTACAAAGTTAAACTTCACCCATGAATTTCACATGAAGTGACACAAATTTATGCTTAGCAGAATTCGTGGAGCTCAGGACAGCTGCTAAAACTTCAATTTGTGCAATTTGTATGAACTTTTCAGTGAAATTTGTGTTTTTTTACCACAAAGTGTGAAACTCCCAGGTGAAATTTTATGGAATTTCATGGACTTCACACACCTCTACTCCCAACTCCATGCACCACCCTTGTGAACTCCACCGAACTGAATTCCAAAAGACAAAGCAAATCCCATTCCAACATCAACTATCAAGTCATATGGTACAATTGAATATACTCTAACACTACAGACAGTGACACATATATCAGTACCCTCAGAGATGCCTTTCCAAACCAAGGCTACAAGCCACAAGCTGTTGACAATTAGTTTAGCCGAACAAAGTGAAAACTTAGAAGCAATTTAATGGAATACAGGAAAACACAGACAAATGACCACACCACCTGGTTATTAACTATAGTTCTAACTTTAAACCCCCGTGCAAGTGAAGCATCTCTTTCCAATTCTACGAGAACAAGAGAATTCATGCTGTTGTCAACAACCCTCACTTTTAGCATACAGGCAATTCCACAGCCCAAGGTAATTCACTGTCTAGAGAAACACATCAATAGAAATTAATTAGGGGCATTCTTCTGCTAACACACAAGATGCCAAATGTGTTCACACCAAAGTAACAGACACAATCCCCCTTCCCCACAAGAAACTGACCTACAGAATCCAGAGATCATTCAGGTGCAGGTCTGCAACATTATGTATTGTATCATGTGCTCCAGACTCTACTACAAATTGTTATGAGGGTGAAACAGGACAAACACTTGGAAAAAGGATGAATCTACCATGCTACAGCATGAGACACCAAGTCATCGGTACACCAGTGGGTAAGCATTTCTCCAACTTAAAATGTAATTTAGAGACCATGAGAGTGGCAGTCCCTAGAGGAACTAAAAATCACAGACAGACAGAAGGACCTGGGAACTGAAATTCATGGATCTCTTTAACACAGTACGGAAGACTCTGGTCTCAACAGAGGCAAAGATTTCATGTCATACTATTTCACATAAAAGTTTCTGAGGGGGAAAACTGTTGAGCACACCTGCTGCGTAGATGCACCTTCACCAGTTTATCAGATCGGAAGCCTTTTATTCATAACAAATTCATATTTTTAGTGAACGGATCGAGATATAAGTTACAACATCTGATTCATTACATTGAGCTGCACAGTCTGATCTACTTTTCTTACCTGCACCCTGGGCCGAACTCAAAAAGGTGGATCAGTGAGTTCTAAGGCCCACAAATCAATGGAGCCACAAGTTGTCAGTTCGGGAGAGCCTGCCACCAGAGGTGAACCCCTATTGAATGCATTGCAACTTTCAAGAAGGCCATCAATTCCAAAGGAGAGACCATCCTAAGCCACATGGCAGAACAAGACATTAAAATTGAAGCAGCTACAAGAATGGCGCCACTGCAGAGTCACAAGCCCTGCAAGCCCTTGTCACAACCAACAAGATAGTGCAAGAAAATTCATAACCTAAATATCGCTTACAGGCTCTTGAGAATTCTAGTGGAGCCTCCAGTGTGTGAATTGACTGGCTCCCTGAAAGCTCTGAAGGCAATGAGCTTTTGGAATTTCTTAAAAAAACTGGCTAACAGGGGCTTTAAATCTGGGACATGTCACAGCCTCAGGTTTTTGCAGAGCATATCGAATTTCCCGTCATACAGCACTGGCCCAGTCTGATTTGCCCCATGCAATTTTACTAGTGACTGATGGAGTGGGACTGTGAGACAGTATCCTGCAAGCATACAGGGACACAGAATGACTTAATTATAATGGCACTACCCTGCATACTTTCCCTGATCTGTCATACACCACTAGAGCTAGGAGAAAAAAATGTTGTACCGGGTCATAATGTCGCACTACATAATAGCATGCGGAATTATGGTGAACCCAGACTTGTCGCACCCAAGTTGGACCCCCGGAGTTGAGAATCTTTAGTGAAGAGAAGTTCTGGGGCACAGCCCCCCATAACGGGGGTGTGTTGGGGGCAGAGCCCCCCACAGAACAAAGATATATGCCTCATGGCATCAATCGCACAGTGCGATTGTGTCATGCGGCATTATGTTGTGCAACATAATAACCCTATGCCAAAAAATTTGACAGGGTTCATGCCAAACTGAGGAGCCTAGGTATGGTGCACTCCCTCCTTATGCCTGCCCACCTCAGAATTCACTATGGAGGTCATAATTTCCAATACACAGACCCGGTGAAGGAAGGGAAGTGGGCTGAGTCCATAGCTCAGGAGTTTGAGGCTACTAGAGTGGCCTAAACTGGGGCACATGGAGGATGAAGAGCCATGAAGTCTTCCCCAGATAGTTGAATTTGTTCAGTGCTGAATTGACCAATGGGTGTGTTGGAACAACAGCAGGTTTCTTTGTTCTGTAGTTTCTTGCACTGTAATGTTCACAAGTGAATGCCGTATGTTTTTCCACTTGTTTGTCTGTGCATTAAGACACAACTTTCAATTTGTAACATTTCTGTGTCTTAAAAGTTATTACACAGTTTTCTAGTTCATTAATGTTATATTATTATAAATGAGTGGTTTCTGATCTGAGAGTAACCTTTGAGGTGCTATCCATGTTTGGATATATATTTTATGTTTGGATATATACTTTATGTTTGAACTGGGGTCATATCAACTCAAGGTTGAGCCTCTTACATGCTTGGACATGAAATATCTGGCTTTGACCACCACATGCTTGCAGGGTGTAGCCATCTTGGACTACTATGGAACTTTTGGACATTTTTGGAATACCCCAAATACAGCACATCAGATTGCTTGGACTACCACTAACTGTTTACTTGATGGCATTTGAATTATATATGTAGTTGTTTGGCATGAGATAAATTATATGCTATTGTTACTATGCAAAACAATAAAATATAAGTTTAAAAAAGTTTGTGCACTCATGTCAGAAAATGTCTTCTGCTATTTAACAAACAGCAGTAAAACACTTTACCTTCACAACAAGCAATATGTAAATAACATATCACCTTCTGTTCAGCCTAGTTGATGCTCAGTAAATCCTTTCAAAGCTTGGTTATACTGTATCTGCACAGTTCAACGTACATTGGTTAAAAAGTCCCCTTCCTGTGTTTACAATTAAACCCTTTTAAAAGGAAGATCAGCTTGAATTGTGTAATATACTTGATGGAGAGGCACTGAGGCCCCTTGTTGTACCAGGTCATAATGTTGCACCCATAATAGCATACAACATTATGGTGAATCCAGACCTGTGTGCTCTCTGAGTTGGACCCCAGTTGAGAATCTTTAGTGGGGGTCCAGTGGGCACAGTCCCCGTAATGGGGTGGGCAGAGCCCTCATTAAAGAAAAAAAACAGGCAGAAATCGCAACTCACTTCAGTGCTGCACGGCATTCTGCCTTGTGACATAATGACCCTGTGCCAGGCCTTGTAAACTTGTATTTAAAACTTTTAGTTTTCCTAATAAAGGTATCATACCTATTACAAAAATAATATTTTTCTGCCTTTTTTTAATTTTTTTCATGAAATGTTTATTGTAGTGATGACAAGACAGGTTATGAGGCAAATGTGCATGTTAATTACAGTTACAATACTTTAGTGAAGGGCATATGCCCATCCACTTACCAACACATTTGCTATTCATGTTCATGTGGAATATAAAGCCCTCCTCAGGCTGGCCTGCTGGAGCAATGGTTGTGCAACCCATCACGAAGCCAGCAACTCAGGTTCGGAAGCAAACTTGGACCACTGGAGGTCTGGCCAGGTGGATGGAGGAGGAGGATGAGCATCCAAGAGACTGCTCTCCTCCTCTGGGGGGGGGAGTGTTATGGAGCTTGGTGCATGCCTGTCCCTTAGCAGTGAGCTGGAGGAGGAGGGATCACCAGAGCCTGGCATGGTCTTGGTGGAGATGTGGACAGATACTAATGTCTACCTGTGGCTGCACAAGGTGGTGGAAGGGAGAACCTAACTACAAGAACCCACCCCCATGCCTGAGGACCTCCTGGATCAGCCACTGGCTCCAGGAATAGCTGCCACAGAGGCACCTTGGGCATTACCATACCCCAGGATGGCTCCACCATGGGGGAGGGAGTAAACTCATGAGGTTGAAGTCCTGCGGTGGAGTGTGTTCCAGTGTCAGGTGCAAGCTGGGGGCAAAGCAATTGCCACGGAGCATAAGCAATTAATTAAAAGAAAACAATAAAGCCCTCCTTACAAATATCACTGTTGCTGATACATTGGAATTATCTCATACTGTTCAAACATACTTGGTTTCCAGAACAATTGTGTGCACCTATATTGCACTCACTGAGGTCTACAGTAACGTATTGCAATCAAAGAATGAAAATGAGATCTTTCTACAAGTGTTCAGCAATGGCAAAATATTGCACCAGATCTCTATGTATACTAAATTATTTGGATCACTTGGCAATATCAATCGCAAGAAAAAAAGACAATGACATGACAACATCTACAGTGAGATAAAATGACACTGTAATTTTGTTCATAACGATATGACTGAAAAAACTGATCACATGAACCTTTTCTTGTTAGGACAGATATGATAGTTCAATATGGATACATGTGAAAATCGGAGAACAGTGAAACTCCAATAGTAGATATTGTATATATCAGCCATCAGTTTGGAGCACTTTTTTTGTTGTACTCCATCTCAATATTTTTTTTACAATGCATTCATAAAGGAAGAGGAAAAATGAGGATGTGTGGGCTGCCATAATGCAAAAGGTTAATATGAATAGACAATGAAAAAAGAAGATACTGTAATCAGAGAAACAGCATTTTGCCATTAAGGTTATATACATAAATGATTCACAAAGCAAAAAGTAAATAAAAAAATAAGTTTACCTGGACTTTCTTATTGCTTTATACAGTAAACAAGTCTTGAAGAAGATTTAATGACCAAAACATCTATCCCAATTTTTTCTTCTAATTATAACACATTCTTAGGAAAACACCTTTTTTTTTCAGGGTTTACTGCAAAATTTACATAAGGGACAAATACATTTTTATAGATGCCCCAAATCATGATTCTAATTACCCGAGATTAACAGCAATTATATAACAATATTTCAGTGAGTTTTCTCAAGCAGAGAAAGTGTTTTTTAAAAGATTTATCACAGGCTCGAGATCAGCATAAATAGCCCCTGAGGAATGCTTTTTCCTATAAGTATATATGCAATTTAGGTTATAGTTACAGAGCTTATAAAAAGAAAATGCAGTTGAAGCCTCCCTTTATATAAAATGCTAAGAGAACATTCCTTTGAAAAAAAACACAATTTGTAAACAAAGTTTCTTTTATTGTACGCCTCAGTGATTTCAGTAAGGAAAAAAGGTTGTAACTCTCCACAGAGCTAATTGAATACAGGCTCTCCATGTTCTGTGTTTCTTTATTTGCAGCTGAATAACCCTAAATAGTTCAATTCAGGAGCGACATTCCATTTTAAGTGTGTTCCTGTTTTCATCAATTTTACAGTAGGGTATGCTGAATTGTTAGTAGGTTATGTGGCTTAATCCAGGTCACACAGTAAATATGGTGCCCTGGTGGGATTTCAACAAGAGACTCCTGGTTTATATTTAAGCAATAAGCCATGAGGGGGTGTGGGTTATCAGGGGAGTTTCTACGGCTGGCGTGGTTTGCTTGCGATAGGCGCGGCGAGTGGGTAAATCCTCAACAGTAATGGTAAATCCCCTACAACCCATCCCGCAAGGCTTATTGCTATTATGCCATCAGTGAAATATTTAATTGATTAAAAAAAGCATCTTTTAAAAAAAGAAAAATATAAGGCGGTTTTATTACAAATAACCTTGCACAGTAAAAAAAAAAATAGTCCTGGCCAAGCTGGTATCAGGAGGACTGCGGAGTTTGAGTTTTGTACTGCTGGTGGCGGTTACCTTTTCATCGGGTGACCAGCTGTTGGATTCACGCGGTGCCAGCAGGCCGAGGGGCCCAGAGCGTGAGAGCAGTTGGTTGTAGTAAGTGCCCTGCGACTTGAGTGCTGCTATGTTCGGTTTCAGGAACAGACCGACATATTTATTTTATTTTGGCTGGGGCAATCAGCTTGAATGATGTATTTATTTTTATTTTTCCGTAACTGTGAGGTATGAGCGAGGAGCTGGGAGGCCGGAAGCATACTTGTAGTGCAGCAACAGCGATGGAATTCGGAGGGAGTGGGCATTACAGGAACATTTTTGAAAAGGTTTGCCAGGTTTTTATAGGAGATATGCGAGCTTGGAATTTGTGTTTATGCTAGGCAGTTTTTTAAAACAATGTTTTGTGAGCTGGGGGAAGAGGCTGGGAGGGTGCCGTGCTGATTTGCACTTAGCGAGGAAACGAAGATGGCGGCTCGGAATGATTTTAATTTTTTTTTTTTAGTTGTTATTGAGATGCGGCTGGCTGGCACCTTTTGCGGTGATTATCAGAGGATTTACAACGGAGGTAAGGTGCCAGCCTGCCGTTTTCATTGGTCGGTGTCCGAGGTCCATGGTATAATTCTGCACACTCACTACTAGGCTATCCTACCTGTCCTTTTACTAATGAAAGCCACATCAAGGTCAAGCTCCACACACTAGGCATTTTGCACAGATATTTACTTTATGTATTACAGTATTTATTTATGTATTTATTTATTTGTAATGTTTGAGCTAGAAAGGTGCACTAGCTGTGATAGTTTGTTTTCAGGTGTGTCCTGTGGGTAGTATGCTTGGACCTGTTTTACTGTCAGGCAGAACGTTTGCCATGACACAGACCCAGCAACTGATAATTGGTCCATGCCATTGGAATTCTATGCAATTATAGCAGAATGGTGGAAGTACTGGTAGTTATCCAAAAAGAAGAGGTTGTATGCGAGTCAAACATTTTTACTTTAACTCCTCTTGTATGTTATTCATTTATACCACCCACCAGAAAAGCTTGAGGTTGAACTGTATAAACATGTTTTTTTCAAATGTTTGGGGGAAACAAATTTAATCCATTTAACAGGGTCCATGGGTAGTAAAATGGGTAACACAGCTAACACTTGACCCTATAGTTGGGAAACTGGTTTTGGAGAAACACAAATATTCTTCTTTTCCTGTTGTAAATGGAGGCTTCCTTTCTCAAAATTAACACTCATTTGGCTTGATTCTCAAAAGATGGTGCAAGCCATGCTAAAGGCGGCTTGCACCAATTACCAGTGTGCTAGGGACCCTGTGGCCGATTCTTAATCGGGTAAGATCCCAGTGGCAAAGTCCAGCAGTTTGCAGCAACCAAGGCAGTGTGCTTAACAGATGGTGGATTTGCATGGTGTGCCAACATCTGCTGGTTGGCTGTGCGACAGTCCCTGGTGGGTAGCGGACCCCTCCTCTCACCCCCAATCTGCCCATAATATATATAATAACAAAATACAGCATATCCCTGGTGATCTAACATCCCCCCAACCCGATTTGCCCCTAACATACATCTTTAAAAATAGAATATATCCCTGGTGATCTAGTGGACCCCTTCCCCAAGCCCCGATTACCTGTTATATTCATTTAAAAAACCCTGGCGGTCTAGTGCCTCTGTCTCTCCCAAGCCCCAACTGCCCGTTATGTGTATGTGAAAAACCCTGGTAGTCTAGTGGCCCCGCAAGCCCTGATCACCCATTACATGTATGTATAAAACCCTGGTAGTCTAGTGCCCCCCTTCCCCAAGCCCCAATCACTTGTTATATGTATGTGGAAAGCCCTGGTAGTCTACTGCCCCCCCAAGCCCCGATCACTCATTATATGTATGTATGAAACCTTAGTTATCTAGTGGCCCCAAGCCCTGATCACCTGTTGTTATAATTGAAATTCCCATGGTGGTCCAGTGGACTACTCCAGCTCTAATCCCCTGTTAATCATAAATGCCAAATACCTGGTGGACCCCCCCAACCCAAAGTGCCCTACAGCACTGCTCTCCTCCTATCCCATAACTGAGCCAGTGACTGGCACAACCTGCCCCTCACCACCATGGCCAGCTGCCAACTGAGCTCTGAATGAACACATACTGTATATAGAATGCGCTCAGTGAGCTGCCAGTCACTGAGTGCTTACTATATACAGTACGCGCTCACTCAGATCTCAGTCAGTGGCTGGCTGTGGTGGTGAGCAGTGGGCTGTGCCAGTCACTGAATCAGTTATGGGATGTGGGGAGAGAGGGTGGTTAGGCACTGTGGGGGGGGGGTCCACTAGACCACCTGGTATTTGGAATTTACAGTTACATAGAAACATAGAAATTGTCAGCAGATAAGGACTACTTGGCCCATCCAGTCTGCCCATAGGCCCTATACATTGTATGTGGACACTGACCCTATGTGATCAGTGACTTTTCTTCATTCCCTTCCCTCTCAAGCTTCCCTTGTGCCTGTCCCAGGCATGCTTAAACCCCTCCACTGTGCTTTCCCCCACTACCTCCTGTGGCAGACAATTCCAAGCATCGACTACACTTTTTGTGTAGAAAAACTTCCTCACATTTCCTCTTAATCTATCCCTTCCAATTTCATATTGTGCCCCCATGTTCCTGCACCTTGTTTATGCCCCTAAGGTACTTGAAAGTTTCAATCACATCCCCCTGCTCTCTCCTCTCCTCTTCTCCAGTGATTACATATTGGGGTTCCTTAGTTTCTCCTCATATGTTTTCTGGTGCAAGCCCTGCACCATTTTTGTTGTCCTTCTCTGGATAGTCTCCATCTTATCTCTGTCCTTGCACAGGTGTGCCCTCCAGAACTGCATGCAGTACTCCAAGTGAGGCCTTTCCAATATATGGCATCACCACCTCCCACCTCCTGCTAGTGATACCCCTGCCTATGTACCCCAGCATGCCACTGGTCCTCCCTGCTGCCTTTGTGCACTGCTTTGATCACTTAAGATCATCAGAGATGATAACCCCTAGGTCCCTTTCCTCTTTGGTGACAGTCAGCCCCCCCCAACCTGTAGCTTTCCCCAAGGGTTCCCTCTACCCAGGTGCATTATTTTGCACTTCTTTGCATTGAACCTCAGTTGCCACATGTCTGACCATCTTTCAAGCTTCTCCAGGTCCCTCTTCATTTTCTGCACCCCTTCTGGAGTATTCACCCTGTTGCAGATCTTGGTCTCATCTTCAAACAGGCATACCTTTCCTTCCAGCCCTTCTGCAATGTCACTAATGAAGACATTGAACAGGACTGGTCCTAGTACTGATCTCTGTGGTACCCACTGGTCACCCCCCTCTCCCCAGATTGTACCCCATTTACCCCAACACTCTGTCTCCTGTCTGTTAACCAGTTTCTTGCTCAGTTCACCACCCTGTCTCCCATGCCCAGGCTACTCATCTTGTTAATCAGCCTTCTATGTGGGACGGTGTCAAATGCTTTGCTGAAATCTAGGTAGGCGATGTCTACTGCCCCTCCCTGATTTACTACCCTAGTCACCCAATCAAAAAAATATATTAGATTCATTTGACATGACCTTTCTGCTGTGAATCCATGTTGCCTCAGCTCTTGAGCACCGCTGGATTCCAGATGTGCCAGTATTCTTTATTTCAGAAGTGTCTCCATGATCTTCCTCACCACTGAGGTGAGGTTGACTGGCCTGTAGTTCCCCACCTCCTCCCTGCTACTGCTTTTGTGCAGTGGAACTACATGTGCCATCCTCCAGTCCTCTGGAACCACATCTGTGTTGAGTGACTCTGTGAACAGAGCTGCCAGAAGTGCTGCTAGTTCCCTTTGCAGCACCCTTAATATCCTCGGGTGGAAGCCGTCTGGCTCCATGGCCTTATCCACCTTCAGCTTTGTGAGTTCTTTCAGAACTCTCTCCACTGTGAATGGACTGGTGTCCACTTCTCCCGCTCATTGCCTCTGCAACCCAACTGTGGCCCTTGACCCTCTCCCTCCTTAGTGAATACTGAGCAGAAGCATTTGTTCAGTATTTCTGTCTTGTCCAGATCCCCCTCCTTACACTCTCCTTTCTCCCCTTTGAGCCTCACAATCACCCCCCCCGGTCTTTCTTCTTTCATTGATGTACTGTGCCTATAAAATGCCTTATCCCCTTTGTTTACAGACCATGCTAAACCCTCTTCTGTCTGTGCCTTCACCCTCCTAACAGCCTTCTCTGCTTTCCTTAGACATTCAAGGTACACCTCCCTGTCCTCCTCCCTTTGGCTCTCCTTATATTTCCTGAAATTTTGCCTTTTAGCCCTGACTTTGTCCCCCACCACTTTAGAGGACCATAGTGGTTTCCTTCGTCTTTTCCTTTTGGCCAGCTAACAGAGGATTGGGGCTGGAGAGGTCCACTGGACCACTATGGCAATTTTAATTATAATAACAGGGGATCAGGATTTGTGGGGGGCACTAGACTACCAGGGTTTTATACATACATATAACGGGCAATCAAAGCTTGTGGGGCCACTAGACTAACAGGGTATTATATATACATTTAATGGGCAATCGGGGATCAGGGGAGCCACTAGATTACCAGAGTTCTTCACATAGATATAACAGGTGATTGGGGCTTGGGGGAAGGCCACCAAACTACCTAGGCTTTTCACATACATATAATGTGCAATTGGGGCTTGGGGGGCACTAGACTACCAGGGTTTTTTAAATGAATATAACGGGTGATCGAGGCAGGGGATGGTGATACATTGTCACAGTACTCAACTCACCAGGAAGGCAGATTTCCTGCCAAGGCTGGTCTAAGGGTACTTAGAAATTCACCCTCTGGGTGAGTTTTGTGAATACCATTCAAGAAGCTTTGGCAGATTGCATCCACTGCATGCCCCAAGTGCCTTGCCACAACTCATTTTGTGGTGCTCAGTCAGCCTGCATAAGACACAGGCTGCCTTTGTGAACACTCCCGGGGCATCCTTTGGTGCAAGGGGCACTTTGCAGCAATATGTAGGATGCAAGCCTCTTGCACTGCTCTTTAGCTTTGAGAATCAGGCCTGTTCATTCCAGTAACTTCGTATAAAGTCCAAACCAACCACTGCTCAACCTGATACAAAATAGCCACTGAGATAAGAATGGGTTAAGAAATGGCAGGTTTCTCAGGGAATACTTTTTATCAAAATCCAGGAAAGGGATATACCAAAGGACAGTACAATTAGCCTTTTCAACAATTGTGACCTGCAGGACAGACAGATATAGTATGATATATTAATGTCTAATGGCTATATGGATCCCTGTATGGATGTGGACACTGTATGGCTGTGTTGCCATAGTTGCCTTGGGGTCCACAGAAATCAAACACAAATTTGTACAATCGCAGTTTTGTCTCCAAGAATCTTGTACTCAACAAATTGAAACTGCCACATATCAACTCCTACACTGTCCTAGGCAATTGGAGGTGAATGAATCCCAAAATGAAATGGTTCCAGAAACAAACACAACATCTAAGTGTTAGCAGTAGCTGTTAAAATGGCCAAAAAGCTGATAAAACAAGAGAGAATAAATGTAGAATTTAAATTAGCAAGTTTAAAAAATAGTAATAAAACTTTTTTCATCTATGTTAATTCCATTAAAGGGGTAACTAGAACTATAGGTCAATTATTCCAGGATGGCATATTGGTGAGCAAACCAGATAAAGTGGCTAATGTACCGAATCAATATTGTTGCACTAACTACAATACAACCAGACAATTTAAGGGCAACAACCCTTCTCTGTACTGAAAGCAAAAAATATAATATGACAGACACTGAAACACTAAAGGAGGGGGTTGGAAAACTGGATACAAATAAATCAGTTGGGCCAGATAATATCCATCCTCAATTATTAAAATCATTAGTACATGTATTAGCAAAACCCTTAGCATATATCCTAAATAGCTCATCTAATACTGGTTATGTTCCCCTTGACTGGCATCTAGCAATTGTAGTCCTGATCCATAAAAAAGGGGAATTAAAACTGACCCTGGCAACTTTAGACCTATTAATCTAATGTTACTTGCTGGGAAAACTGCAGATTGATTAATTATAAATTTACTACTGGAAGAACTGTATAATAAAAGAGTACCTGATGTAAATCAGCACGGCTTTGCCAAGAACAGATTCTGTGTCACAAATCTGTTAACATTCTGTTGGATAATAACACTCAGGTTGACATACTCCATTTAGATTTGTAGAAAGCACTTAATACTGCCCTCACCAACCACTGATTAATAAACTTGCTATACACAAACAGACAACAGAATTATTAACTGGGCTAATTTATGCCTTACTGATAGAAAACAACAAATACACATTAAATGGATATTATCTGATGTGGGTAATGTTACTAATGGACTGTCTCTCAGGGATAAGTCTTGGGTCCATTACTCTTCTCTAACTATATTCAAGACATGGGAAGAAATATTTTAAATAGGGCTAACGTACTTGCTGATGACACAAGTTGGGGTATGTGGTAAGAGCAGCACATAATAGAAAAAGGTTAAGACCTCAAGGAATAACAGAAACAGGCAAGGGCAAATATGAAGAAATGTAACACAGAGAAGTGTGTGGCTATGTATCTGTAGACAAAAAAACAAGTCAGTGCTATGACTTTAATGGTAAAACTCCATACATAGTTAAGCAGGAATGAGACGTGGGGATATTAACCAAACTGACCTGAAAATCTTAACTCACTGCAAACAGGCAGTATCCATGGTGATAAGAATAGTAAACTGTGTTAAAAGGGTCTGTGTGAAGAGATGGTTATTATCTCAATGTATCCGATATACAGCATATCTTCACTTGGATTTCTGCTCCCAGGTATGGAGCCCTTATTTTTAAAAAGACATAGAATTGCCCAAAAAAAACACAGAGCAAAGTTACTAAACTAATACCTGTCCTTAGCAAACTACCTTCTGAAGAGAGGTTACCAAAACAGAGGTTATTTTTACTTGAAACTAAAACACTATGAGGAGATCTCCTACTCCTGTGAAAAAATATTAAGGGATGATTATTTAATGCATAGGATTTGCATATGAAGTACAATCTCAGAATCTAAGGGGTCATACATTTAAGATAATGACAAGGAAAACGAAAAGAGATTGCAGGAAATACTTCTACATTGAGTATCAATTATATGACATTCCCTGCCACCTAATATGGTATACTCTAACACTGAAATACAAGACTGGATAGAAACATATTAGATTGTAAACTAGCAAGTTTACAGCAGTGAGAAGTGGGGAACAGTCATGATGGGCTGTGCCTTTGACTGTCCTACATCCTAGTATGAATCTTAGCATGAATGGAAGAAGCCTCTGTTTTCAAGTTTGACATACTGTACCGGGAGTTCATTTTAGATGTTGGGCTCAATTTTTAAAGCCCCTGATTGTTGCAAGCCCTGGGTGCACTGAAGCTATGGTGCACGGGGCTGGCAGCAATCACCCAGCTGGCAATCGAGAGTTTCAACCAGTGCACCAGGTGCTGCAAGTTGGACCAACTTTTTCTGGTCTAGCTTGCAGCATTTCTGAGGGCTGTTTTTATGGAGCTTAAACCAGATATTTGGTGTAAGCTGCCATAAAATGTGGAAACTGTTGCAAGATTTGAGAATGAGGAGCAGTTGCAAGAAAGGGGTTTGTCGCACTGCACAAACCTAAGTGTCATTGTACAGAGCTTGGTAAAAACTCTGCACCATGCTTTGAAAATTGAGCTCATTGTTTCTTCAGGATAGAAGAAATACCCCCAAAGTACATTGAGCTTAGCGTTCACTTGTTTTAATTTTTGTACATGGCAAGCTCAGTGCCAGTTAATAATTCTACAGCAGTATGTGTCTCAAGTATAACTTTTTGTTGATCCAAAATGCCTCAAAAAGGAATTTTCTATATTAGACACATTTTCCATAGAGACTAGATATGCATAAGGGATTGAGTACGTTTATATCCTGTATTTTGTCTCTGAGAGATTAAAAGTATTTGTCTAAGTTTTTGTTTGCGTCTTTTTGATCTGTTTTCTTCCTTATGTTATTACCCTTTCTTTCTGAATTTTCCTTTCCTACTAGATTATGGCTATAATTTTGTGTGAAATGATGTAATCATGCTGGTTATGATGATGTTTTCATTTGCAAGAGTATTTGTTCTTTGAAACAAAATTTGCCCACCCTTCTTCAATAAGAGTTATGGGATCTTTGACTTTCACCTGAATAGTGACCAGAGAAGGGCATAAGGGACTTCAGATTAACATTTCATCCAATAGATGGTGCTACAACAGTGCAGCACCCCCGGCTCCCAGAATGTTCGTACACTATGAATGATTTCTAAAAAATGCCATGGAAATATGTGCCATAAGATATCAGAAAGAATCTTGCTTTAAAATAAATTACTTCTTAAAATAAAAATAATGCATTCCAATTCTACAGAAAAAAAACCCTGTCAGATTCAGGAGAAAAAGATTATAAATGAAAGACTGGCTTTTCTAAAGTGGCCACTATACATTCAATTTACTCTGGTAGCACTTTAACCATTCTGTAAGTCCTCCAGCGGAAACATTAGTTATCTGAAAGTTAACCTTATCTTGGGTACATCCACTCTAAACAAAATATTCAGAATAATGTTGTCCATAGCTTGAACAAACAACTCATATTTGGGTTGATTATCCTTCACAGAATGCTTCAGTTTCCTAGACAATGACTGTTTTAGACATGGACATTTTTATCTCGAGAAGCTAGCAAAGTACCTTGGTCATTATCTTAACAATTTTTCCACATTATCCTGGACTATCCAGTTAAAAGTATCTCTTATTCAGGTCACTTCTGCAGCATATGATGGATAACAGTGAGAATTCACTCTGGACATATGAATACAGGTTACCATGATGAAGAGCTTCCAACATCCTCATAACAGCTACAGCCAAAAACTGTGACATTCTGGAGGTACCTGGAAATGTCAAGGGATTAACTACGCCATTCTACACTCCACACATTTTATACAACTCTTCACAGTAGGCACAATTTGTTAATTTAAAATAATGAGGCCCACCAGCTAGAGGACAGATTTTCCAACTGGTGACCTGACACTTACAAGAGAAGTCTCTCCCCACATTAATGAATACACCGGCTGGCTTTTGTTTGTTTATACAACTTCTATGGGCCTGCTTGCACAGGTCCCCTGATATTGAGTTCTTTTACAATATTTTGGCTTCTTACTACAAGCAGATGTAAGGATGCCCCAGCCCTCCCTCCTGGGCCTGTGCTGCATGTGGGCCATGCTAAATATACAAAACTGCTTTTGTACTGAGGTTCTTGTCTTTAAAATGACTCTCTCCTTCAGACTCACAATGGCTGGAAAGCATTATCAGAAATTGACTGGCTGACCCCTCATGCTGGGCTAAGACAAGAGACTGTTAACACACTGATGAGTCTGACAAAGAATAAGGCATATGTCTGTGGTTTAATGTTATGAACCTTTGCAGACTGTGAGAGAGACCTTTTGACCTTAAGACATCTTGCAGTCCAGCTTGAAGTGTGGCTTGCCTAAACTCCTTCATGATGATTTGCATATATTGTATCTGCAAGGGACCAGGATGCATGGCAGACCTAATTGGTCTGTAATATCTGCTCCTGCAGAGGACTTCTTGCAGCTGGTCCAATTATGCAGAGAATAGATCACATTACCAGCACTGCTTAAGTCTATAATTTTTTTATGATTTGCATATATTGCCCTAGGTGTTTTGCATTAGGGAGATATGCATAATTTTTAATTTCTATAATACTAGATTTTATTTGCAGTGCACTTTGGTACCTATGCAGCAATGAAGGCCCAGTATGCATGATAGGCCTGTATCCAGTCCACGCACAGCTGTACCCACGGACAGACACACGGAGCATGGCATTTAACATCACTGGCTGCCACATGTCACCTGTCCATGAACCCATCCCCTGGAACATCAGTGCTTGGGGTACAGTGGCAGACACAGGTGGGCATCCAACTGGATGCCTGTCCTAGTCCCAAAGTGGATCCCTTGCTCCAAGCAGAGCAGGGGATTGTGGGACACCACTTATCCCAAGTTTCAAAGAAAAATAGGCTTATGCTCCAATGGCCACCCCCAGCCCCTTCTGTCTAACTTGAGGGCTGGGACACCATAACCGGGGGAGGGGTCAGTACCACTGCTGCTGGAGGGTGCTGTTCATGTTTGGCATGCAGTAGCTACCACAGGTTCAATGGTTGCATAGCCTGCCCCCCCTCACCCAGCACTCTGCACCTTAATGAATAGCATGGGGTATGGAAATGCACCATGGCTACTCCCCTGGTCCATCTGCATATGTAGCTGCATGGATGGATGCCATGGGAGGTCCATGGGACCCCAATGCCCAACTCTCAGGCAGGTAGTGAAAGCTATGTACCAGTACACAGTGAAATAGGCTTTGTGTTTTTTTGTTTAAAGGGTCATTACATGTACCCCTTGCTTCACTGCATTTGTATCTAGGTTTTTCTCTTTTAAACATGCAAAATGTTCTTCACCCTGATTCTGGTCAGGAACATGAACGAACCAGTTAAGTCTGTATGTGCAAATGCCCTGATTTTCTTTTCACTAAGTTTTTATTTGGGGGTGGGAAGGGGTTGGGATAAAGTGGACAATGTTCTTTTTTTTTTTTGTTCATTTTATTTGCTTTCATGCTTCTCCATGTTGCCCACCCTGCCTACTGTGCCAGTGTTACACCACATAATCTCAAATAGAAAGAGACACTGTGGGAGGGGGGAGTCATTTTTGACATCTTACCAAATCCCACTAAATGAAAGGCCATAGGGTGTGGGATGCTGAAGAGCAACATTGTGTAGGCCTCCCTTCCTGAAGTGTGTGCATCACTCTGTGACATTGACACAGATTTAGTCTTTGCTGTATTGGTCTTTGTAAGAACTGATCCAGAAGCAAATGATCTGATACCTTTTATTGGTCCAACACAGATGTAACAAAAAGAACAAAGTGCTTTAGCTTTTGGACTAACCCAATCTCTCCTTGGAAGCTTGAAGAAGGACTGGGTTGGTCCAAAAGCTAAAGCACTTTGTTCTTTTTGTTACATCTATACTGGTCCAATAAAAGGCTTCAAATCATTTGCTTCTGGATCTATGACATTGAGTGAGAGACCCAAGCTTGTTCTCAGCTTTAGATCTTCCTCTTGACAGCATGATACACTGCCACCAAGCAATCTGTTATCCCGCAGAATACCTGGGTTAAATATTTAAAGATATGATTCCTAAGAAAATAAACAAACCCATTTCATTATGCAAAGAGATAACAGCAGATCTCAAATCTACTGTATGTCATATGTCTCCACTAATTGACAGAAGCAACACTGTATATAACAAGTTTAGTTACTTTTCAGACAACTATGAATTCCACTAAGAACACAGAATGACACAAAGGCAATGGATCTTCTATTCCCTGTATCTAATAGATTAGTTTATCTCCAGGTAATGAGCAGAATGTGCTCAATGATAAAAAAAAGAAATGCTTACCTTCACAGGAAACTCCATCTACCATAAGTGTGTATCCAGGGAAACAAGAACAGATGACGTTGCCTCCAACCTGATTACAATGATGCTTGCAGGGCCCATTATCTATATTTAAAAAGAAATTAAAATTTAACCTCATAGAAAATGGTTGTCCTAATTGCAGCTTCTGCAGATTCACTGGAATGAATACAGTCTGTAATCAACTGATTCCAGAAACTGGAGATCATTTACGTTCAGCCAGAGAGAACGAAGTGACTACCAGTCTAAGCCCTCTGTTCCAAAATGCCTGCAGGCATGCTTTTGTTTAAACATTTAGCATACACAAAAATAATCTGAGTACAGTTGTTCCCATAAGTGGCAAAGTGAGGGGGCTGGGAGTGGGGTCAGCACACTTGTCACTTTTGTAACTGAGGGTCATACAATGCATTCTGTACACACACACACACACACACACACACACACACACACACACACACACCTTCAGTCAGTGGCTCAGCATGAATTTGAAAGAAATGAGGCTTGAGGAAATGATCTGAGGATAGCAAACAAGCTGCAATTAAACTTTTTTGTACTCTATATGCTAGGAAAATCAAGGCAACAAAAAGCATATTTTATAAAAAACAATGTGATGTGTTTTAGTTTACTACTGAGTAGGTAGCACTGTATCATTATTTAGGCTTCATTTCTTCTGTCACAACTCTCCCAATGTTGCGCATACTGACCCTGTTCTGCTTTGATAATCATAGATAAATCACCCATTTCTGTAAAGAAACCATGGATTATTTATGGAAATATGTTAACTATTCAGGACTACAAAAAGCCAAGTTGGTTGATCAAAGTATTTTCAAGAAGGTAGTTTTCCCCAAGTACCCTGTACAAAGGTACTGCATAGCTTTGGCATGTACAGTCCTGACACCCACTTTTGTTATGCTCAGTCATCACTGGTTACTTCAAACTCTTCTTGGGAGACAAAATCCATCATGGGGAGAGGGAGGAGAGAGACAGACCAGCAACCGATCAAATCAACACTAATGAACGCAGATGGGGTGACACTGAAGAAAGCCATCATCACCCTGGTAACAGCACCTGTTTCCTTGCTTTTCTGTGGGTTTGGCAAATGAAGTTCCTTGAACCATCTTAACCTATTTGTGCCATCTCACCCTATTGTGGCTCTGCTTTGTTGCATTTCTGCAACCCCTTTAGGCACCAGGGGAGGTGCAGCAGAGTATGGATTCCTTACTCCCCAGAGAGGTATGGCATCTAATGGAATGCCACCACCACCTCGTACTGGGCCAATCATAGTCGTGACACCAAACTTGACATGGGAAAATTGATCAGCAGCATGGCAAGTGGCTTTGCAGCCACCATACTATCGGACTAATCCTTTAGTTATTTTTTTACATTTTTGTTGTAAATGCTAGAGCTTGTGAAAGCTTCCTGGTCACCAGAATAGAAGAGCAAAGTCCACTGTTTAGTTACATAACAGATAGTGTATGACATAGGCTGCCAGAATGTCAGCTACCCCTCACTGCCCCATCAATATGCTTCCACCTTGCCTAACAACCTCTGGGGGCGTGAAAGACTGGGTCCCTGGAAAGTTGTGGAAAGTATTATCAAACAATTGTGGGGATATTGTGGGAGCTCCACTATACGCTCCTAGTTCTTCACAATAAATTAGCAAATTGAAAGTCGGTATACAAATCTGCCTTGGTTGCCCTTGAAAATGGACACTTGCTTCTCAAGGGCCCACCTGAAAATTAGTAAAAAAAAATAAAAAAAATTAAATAAATGCTGTCATTCTTTTATAATTTTATGCAGTATGTCTTTGTCAGTGAAAATTGTTTATTAAATATATTGCTAGCTACATATGCTTTCTCCGTAAAGACATGTCATTGCACTTAAAATGATATTAAATTGATCAATTGGCAGCAAATCTTCTAAAAATCAGAAAACATCCACACCATGCACTTCTCCCTGGGTACTACAGATAGTAAAATATATACTGTACAGTATGATTATTTTACTTAATTTAGTGTTCTAAATTCAATTGATATTAAATAAAACAAGAAGCAATGCCTTACTACTTCATTTGGATACGAGAAAAAGTACAGGTGTCAACCACATCGAGCCTTACTTCCTAAAACTAGGATATTATGTCCTATCTCCTCCTATCACCCACCTCTTTAATTTGTCCCTTTCCTGGGGCACCCTTCCTACTACTTGGAAAACAGCCCACGTCATTCCATTATTCAAA
The DNA here is from genome assembly GCA_016271365.2 of Neoceratodus forsteri. Classification (NCBI taxonomy): domain Eukaryota; kingdom Metazoa; phylum Chordata; order Ceratodontiformes; family Ceratodontidae; genus Neoceratodus; species Neoceratodus forsteri. The sequence continues at coordinate 1,075,750,032 of CM028129.1, read as the reverse complement.
TCTGGTGTCCCCTGTGACCTAAAAAATTATCGTCTAATTTCAGTGTTACCTATACTGTTTAAGCTACTGGAAAAGGTAGTGAATAATCCTACTGGGTCAATATGTCATATGTTTAATAGAGTACGACAAAACCTTGGAAAAGAAACAGCACGGTATATGACAGCGAGAGGGTGCAATACCACAAATGGTTCTGTGCATGGTATTGCACCCTCTCACTGTCCCAGGCACAGAATAAGACCTCTGTTGGGACGGGCTTCTGCCAAGTAGCTGGCATGGCTCGATGAGAAGATCTACTGACAGGAAGGGATGCAGACAGTGCATTTGCGACCGGGTTCAATTCCCGGTCTCAGACACATGGAAAGTTTATTTTTTTCGCACATTGTGCGATATTTAATTTACCCCCCCCCCCGGAGTTAGTTATTTTAGTTGGGGGGGGTTATGCCACATGCAGTGTATCATGCTGTATTGACAGTGTGGTATATTCATGCAGTATAATGTTTTGCGATATTATGACCCGGTGCCATGAATCATCAGCTTAGGCAGTAGCTAGTAAATCTTTCCACTGCTCTACCCAGTCCAATCTGGCTTTTGTCCCTGTCATAGCAGAATCTCGGCACTTAACAAGGTCACTAACGATTGGCAGATAGCACTGGACACCAAAAAGTATATATGTGCACTATTTCTGGACCTTAGTAAAGCATTTGATACAGTGGATCACAACCTGCTCTTAATTGCTTTACAAAATATTGAGGTCGACAATCTATTTTTAAAATGGTTTACTGATTATTTTACTGACCATTCCCAACAGGTCAAGGGAGATGGTGAACTTTCTCCAATGAAGACCTTCCTAAGAGGTGTGCCCCAAGGTTCTATCCTAGGCCCCCTACTGTTTGCCATTTACATAAATAACTTAGACTCTGGAATCAAATCAGCAAATATACACCTATTTGCTGATGATACGGTTCTGTATTTAGCTAGGCCTACACCTGAACTTGCATGTCTTGATCTCCAAACTGAATTCAACCTCCTTCAGAATAACCTCCTACATGGAAAATTACTGTTAAATGACAAATAAATGAAGGTTGTGCAGTAAACAGCACCCATCTTCACCCACTGGGGATGGTCCCTCAAGTATCCACCCTGCTGGGTGAGCCAATTGAATCTGTGGACAAATTTAGACATTTGGGCGTGTGGATAGACTCTAAACTATCTTTCCTAGACCACCTGGAGAAGCTTTCCAAGACATTAAGACAAAGACTGGGGTATTCTACCAAATCAGATATTTTACTCATGCAGAAAGATGGAAAAAGACTACGACAGACTACCTTTATGCCTCTCCTTGACTACGTGGAATTTTTATACGGTCAGAGTACCAATGCAGCCCTCTCTAAACTAGACTCCCTGTATCATTGTGTGCTTAGATTCATCAACAGAGCATCCAACTCCATACATCATTGCACACTTTATGCCTTCATAGGTTGGAGCTCACTCAGCTTCAGGTGTTATAAAAATGCAGTATTCTGGACTTATAGAATCTTCATTAATAAGATTCCACAATATAGCAAGGACTGTTTGCCTATTTGCCCTCCTGGTAAGTATCCATTAAGAAGTCAGTCCTACATTTCCCTTATAAGCTCAAAGGTTATGATGTGCTATGGCTGTGTGGCATTTAGCCATACCCTCCTGGTCCTCTGGAACAATGTCCAAAAATCCCTGAAATGTATCTTTCCATTGGAATTATCCCGCTTCAAAAATGTGTTCCTGAGTTCCTTTAAGGAAACGTATAATTGTTTCTGCTAATGACCACTTAAACCCCTTTGTCCACATCGCCTTCATGGTGGTCCACTCCACCTCCTTGCTGTGGGCCTTACTTCTCCTCCTTCCCATACCACCATCCTTTCTTTTCTATCCTCTTTGGATATATTCTCCCCATCTGCCTTACTCGCCCCCCAGGTGGCCTGGTTTCCTTGGTTACCTGGTGCCTAAATGTTTATATTTTTTGTATATACTGATTACCCTGTATTTAGCCTGTGATTTAAGTGCTTAATCTTGCTGTACCTGATCACTGTATGTGTCTTCTATGCAAACCTCAGCCTTGCATAATTGTATGGCATGATAAATTGGACCCTACTAGGCGCCTTGTTTTAATGTCCAATGGAGACTGGAAATTTGGGTATCTTTCCCCTATTACTGTGATCTTCTGCAACTCTGAGAACTTTCTGCTTAGCCACCAGTAAAGTTTCTGCAATTTTGAGGATTTTTTTTGTTTTGGGTGGTTGTTATTATTTAATTGTTTATTTGGATTTAAAGATTGGATTTAATTTATTTTTATTTATTTATGTTTAGTTGCGGGGTGTGTTTTATTTATTTTATGTTTAATGCTAAATTTATGTGGCTTTAGGCTTTATTAAATTCAGTCTTCAAGATGTGCTGGAGGCCTGCCCCCAAGGTCGTGCGCTACTCATCCTCTGCTCTTTGCTCCCTCTGCCCTTTTGTCTCCTTCCACTACATTTTTCTACTTACTAGCATTGTAGAGCATTGGGCATTGTATGCCGGGGGAGGGGTTCGGGGTGTGAATGGTGGAGATTGAATGAGCGGGGCCATCGCATCAGGGTTGTAAGGTCCAGAAGATGCCCTGGGTTGAAATGGAATCCGGATTGTGGTTTTCCGTGTGTGGTTTCCATACCCATTGGCACTACCAAATTGAGTGGGCATGTAGTTCGGGTGGCACCAGAAGTTCATCCAACTCAAGCAGTGTTATGCAATGTCAGATCCATCAAAAATAAGATGCCAATTATTGCAGAACTTGTAAATTCGGTATATCTGGCTTGCATCACCAAGACCTGGCTGGATGAGAACTCTGGCCCTATTTTAGAGGCCGCAATTCCAGCAAGTTACTCAGTGATTCATTGCTCGAGATTGGATCACAAGGGTGGGGGGTTTGCGGTCTGTTTTAAGTCCGAATTGGGCCTCGCGATTGTACCAGTTGAGGAGGCTGAGTCATTTGAGTGTACTGTGGTAGCAGGTGTAGGCTGTAGGATTGCTCTCATCTACTGTCCACCTGGGGATGGGAAGTAGTTCCTTCAGGAAGTGGCTGACTTCGTCATCGACATGGCATTTGAGTCTCCCAGGTTGATGATCCTGGGCGACTTCAGTGCCTGGGTTGATGACAAACTCTCGCAATTCGGACACTTCCTCCAGTTGATGACATCTCTGGGCCTTAAACAGGTAGTTACCTCTGCTACCCATGAACATGGTCATGCCCTTGACTTAGTATTCCTCCTGGGAATCAAAACTTCTGATTTGAGGATGGACCCAGTCGGATGGTCCGAACATTACACCATGGAGTTCAATTTTAGTGCCCCTCCTCAAAGGCCTACCCATGTGGAGATGGTCAAATACCATCCTTTATGAGATATTAACTCTGATGGCCTTATGGTGGTGCTTGACCTATTGTCCATTCCGGTTGCAAACAGCGACCCAGAGGACCTCATGGTGGCCTACAATACACCCATTGTGGTGGCCCTGGATGTCATTGCTCCTATCCATGTTCATCCTCTCTCCCTTCACCCTTGATCTCTGTGGTTTGATGGGACTTTGAGAGAGATGTGGTGACAAGGACAAAGGTTAGAACATTGCTGGTGAAGATCTGCCCTTGATGCCGATCACCTTAGGTTGATGGATCATTATCAAGTCTATCAATCTGCAATCTCCCATAAGAAGGCAGAGTTCCTGTCCAGGGAGATTGCAGTTGCTCAGAACTGACCAGCTCATCTTTTCTGAACTGTGGACAGGCTGTGCAACCAGGCTTATCTACGAGTTCGGAAAGCATTTTTGCAAATAGAGTGCAATGAGCTTGCTTAGTTCTTTGCAACTAAGGTGGCAGACATCACTGCAGCTCTCCAGCCCATACACTCTATGGGTGTTGCTGATGATCAGCAATTGGCCACTGGCCTTCAGCTTTCTTGAAGTACCTTCGACCGCCAGGAGTTCATGGATGTCATGATGATTGTCCAAGATGCACGTCCTATGTACTGTAATTTGGACCCTGGACCAACTTTCTTGATCATGGGTTGTATTAATTCTATCAGCCTAGTCCTTGCATGGATAGTTTGATGCTCTTTGGAAACAAGTGAGTTTCCTAGCTCCCTGAAGATGGCGGTGGTAACACCACTTCTGAAGAAGGCTTCTTCAGACCCAAACTGCCATGCGAACTACAGACCAATCTCTAACCTCCCCTTTTTTTTGAGAAGGTGATTGAGAAGGTAGTGGCTGTGCAACTGGAGAGCCATTTGACCATCCATGACATCTATGAACCCCTCCAGTCCGGGTTTCAAAGAAAGCATAGCACCGAGACAGCACTGGTTCGAGTGCTCAATGATCTCCTGATGGCTAGAGATCAGAAGAACTGCTCCATCTTGATTCTTCGTGATCTCTCATCAGTGTTTGACACTTTGGACCATGGGGTTTTGCTTAACCATCTGAAGTTCATCTGTGGCCTGTCAGGTACAGTCCTCAGGTGGTTTACATCCTTCCTCACTGGAAGAACTCAGAGGGTGGTGTTCGGGATTTATTCTTTGGACTCAGTTCCTCTGTCCTGTGGGGTCCCTCAGGGATTGGTTTTGTCCCCTATGTTGTTTGCAGTGTATATGCTGCCCCTCGGAGACATTGTAAGGAGGTATGAGCTGAGGTTTCACTGCTATGCTGATGATACCCTGCCACACCTTTCTTTCACACCCGACCAGAATCTAGCTCTCTCGGTCTTTAATACCTGCTTGGTAGAAATCCATGGCTGGATGGATTCGAGCTGGCTGAAGTTGAACTCGGGAAGGACTAAAGTACTGGTTGTGGATCCAGGACGCCAGATGGGGGGGTCGGGGGTAGGTTCTCCCCAAGGATTATTCCTGGGGGCTCAACCATTCCTGGCCTCTGAACAGGTGCATAACCTGGGGGTAATCTTTGATGAGGGGGTGACCCTGCATTTGCAGGTGTCATCTGTCGTCAAGACCTCTTTATATCATCTGAGGAATATTGCCAGGATTAGGCACCTTGTTCTGTCCAGTGACCTTCCCAGGCTGATTCATGCCTTTGCGTCCTCCCGCTTGGATTACTGTAACTCCCTCTATCTAGGGCTTTTGGGGGTTGCAATTCGCCATTTGCAGCTAGTGTGGAACGCAGCAGCCCAACTTTTGACAGGAACTTCTTGCTTCTGCCATATTTCTGTGGTGCTCCGCGGTCTGCACTGGCTGCCAGTACAATGGCAAATCACCTTTAAAGTCTATTTGTTGACTTATAAAGCCCTACATGGTCAGGGCCCTGACTACCTGAAAGATCTCCTGATTCCTTACCGCCCAGGGCGATTACTCCGCTCAGCTGGAGTCGGGTTGCTAGAGATTCCAAGAGTTTGTTTGAAATCTTCTGGGGCCCGGGCATTTATGCATGCGGCCCCTTTTCCTTGGAATTCTCTACCCCAACAGTTATGTGAGTGCACAACCATGGAGGGTTTTAAATGGGCCTTAAAAAAACATTTATGGAACCAGGCATTTGGTGACTGTTTTAATTTTAATGTTTTGGATGTCTGTGTACCAACTGATTTGCTGCAATGTGTAGACAGTAATTGTTTTTAAACCTGTTCAGCGCCTTGTTTCTGGAAAGGCACCTTACAAATGAAGTTTTATTATTATTATTATTATAAGATATACTGTATCTGTTTTCAAATTGTTTCCAGGTCCACCTTGCAAATGAGTTCACCTCAATGATGTTTCACCTGGTTAAATAAAGAATTGACTGATTAATTGATTGATTGATTGATTGATTGTCAGTTTCTAAGTATAAAATATCAAATCCTGATTAATAACTGCTTTCATATATGGGCAAACCCACATTTAGGTAAAATATGATCTAATTAAGTACAGTGACTAGAGAAGACATATCAAACTGCACTAAATACTTCAAAATGTATAAATGAAAGCACAACATTGAAACAATAGGCAAATACCATGGATAAAGAACATAAACAAATGCAGTATAAAAATCAAGGGCAGAGATCATATACCGCTGATGTGTACATTCACATTCTAATGCAGGCAAAACAATATTTGTTTACAGTGTAGCATTACTTACAGTACCAGCCCTCTTAGATGATCTTAAAAATATTGACTCATCCCACGTTGTTACAGCCACAGATATAAATTATGCCCTTTCTTTCTTCTACTCCAAACTGTCCGTTGCATGGGGAAAACATGCCCCCTTAGAAAGTCTCATGTTCATGAGTCCCAACTTCATTAAGTTTCACAAGAGCTTTTCACCCTCTTTAGGGAACGTGACTGTGCTAGGCACCTCCATAGTCTCTTGGCTCCACTAAAGACCTGTATAGGTATAAACAACTGCTAAATGCCAGCACCAATACTACTAGAGTAGAAAAGGCACTTTACTTTAAAATCAACCTCCAGAGTAACCTTAATTCCCCATAGTATTCTGGTAGGTTGTTCACTTCATTATTAACCCCCTCATCTCAGCTGACCACTCCCCTCCTGAAGTGTGGGGCCTTTCCTATCTCCAACCTGCCTGAAGTTACTGCTGCCTGTAAAACCTCACTACATATACTCTATCCCTTATCCCCTTCCCTGCCTACACCCACCTTCACACCCCCTCCCTATGCCTCTTAACTTCTCTTTCTCCCCATCACTCAGTTCTGTACCCTCTATGACCTCCTTCTCAAACTCCTGCTAAGGGTCCCAGCTCAGATGGCTCTGAGCCCAAACCTCTGTACCTTTCTACCCCTGCTATTGCTATCCCCCTTACTACTGTCCTCAACCTCACCTACTAGCTCTCTGTTCCACATATATGGAAGATGGCTAAGGTCCTCTCCTACAGAAGGGGGGGATACCTCTCCACTCCTGGGAACTAGTTTTCTATATTTCACCTCCCTACCCTGGCCAAACTCCAAGGAAAGCTTTTTCTCTCTCAGCTCACCTGTTAATTGGACTCTTCCAATTTCCTCTCCACCTTCCAGTCTGGTTTCCACAAGGCAAATTTTACTGTCCTCTGAATCACAGACTCCATCTTGAATGGAATGGATCAGTGTCATCTTATCACCATTACATTTATTGACCTTGCAAGACCTTTGATACAGTGCACGGCCCCTCCTCCTGGATAAGTTGAGAAGGCAGGACTATCTTGTTTTTTGGTTGAATGTTCCTGCCGTCTCCAAGATCAACATCAAACAGTTCAGGTAAGTGACACCTCATCCCCTCTCCTCCCCATCAATTCTGGTGGCAAAATAAACTGTAAGGAAGGGGTATGGGAGATGTAAAGGGACCTGCAAACCAAGAGGGAAGTGAAGTGCACACTGCAGTCTTTAGTCTCATTTTAGTGTTATTACAGTCCACACTGATATACCACTGCTTTTCTTCACTGCACTGTAAATGCGCTCCATTAACTTTGTGTTACACTCCTTTACCACTGCATATTGTTCTTATATTTAGATACACACTGTAATTGCACTGCAAATAACTGACAAGTGTCCTTGCACACTCCTTTACCACTGCATTATCTTTTTTATATTTAGATGCACACTCTAATAGCACTGCAAATAATTAACAAGTTTTCTTGTACGCTTCTTTACCACTGCATTTCCTTCATTAATTTTAGATGCATGAACTCTACACTTACAATTTTTATTTTACACTTCTTTACCACTGCACTGTCTTAGAAATTATAGTACACACATTTAAATTGTTGGTTATCACACCAACAATTGAAACGTGTGTAATTTCTAAGACAGTGATCTAACATTTGTAAATTCCACATTATAATTATTTTTATTTAGTTGCTACCATGTTTCACTAAAAGATCTTTACAGTTATCCCCGAGCATGTTTATTTCAATTTATACTGATTTGTTTTTGTGAAATTAACCACAAAAAATAAAGGCATTTCAACACTGTACTAGTTTGTATTTCCATGTTTAATGATGTGCATACACATTATGAGGGTCACTGCCACATTTTCCCACATTTGTAGTCGAGTGTTATTTCAGTTATGTGACTGCCCCAAGGAACAGATCATCAGCAACATACATTCAAGAAACCTTCCACAACCTCTGCAATCTCCCTGGCACATAAAGGTCTCATTCCCTTTTATTACAATTACTGCTTCCTGCTGACACCAGGAGGTTCCTGTGTCAACGTCTTTTTTTAGGAGGCTCCAGCATGGCATAGATCATGTCACCGCAGGGAGTTCTTGTCCATCCCAGGTAAATACACCTGTAATGGAATTTAGAACAGGACACAACAGTTTGAGCAGGATTAAAAATAACAGTTTATTTTATTTGCAGAGAAGTCTGAAGCAGCAAGATACATACTAACATACTAAAATGCCAGCAGAATAGGCCTAACGGTCTTTCGTGTCTGCTCGTTTGGTCAGCCCCCACCCTGGGTGCTGACCTTGCTGCCCCCCTTGCCTTCTCTGGCTTCTCCCTTCCCAGTTCCGGATATTCTTGCTGCATTGGATTTTGCTTCCAGAACCCTTCCCCTGTACCTGTCCTACCCCCTCTTGAACCCCTCCACTGTCTCTGCCTCCACCAGCCCCCTAGGCAGTGCATTCCATGGCTCCACCACCCTCTCAGTGAAGTAGCACCTCCTCCTTTCTCCCCTGAATCTTCCCTCTCCAGCTTCCACCCAAGCCCTCTAGTCCCCCTACTCCTTCCTTCGAAGCACCCTGACTGTTCCTCCCCTATTTACCCTCTTCATGTACCTGAAGACCTCTATCATGTCCCCCCAGTCCCTTCTCTCTTCCAATGTGTACATATTTAGCTCTTCGAGCCTCTCCTCATAGGTCCTGTCCCCCAAGCCCCAAATCATTTTGGTTGACCTCCTCTGGACCCTCTCCAGGAGGTTAATGTCCCTCTTTAAGTGTGGCCTCCAAAACTGCACGAGTACTCAAGGTGCGCGGCCTCACCACAGTTATACAGAGGGAGTATCACTTCCTCCTTCTGAGGTGATCCCCAGCGATGCATCCCAGCATCCTGTTGGCCTTGGCTGCTGCCCTCCTACAAGTCTCAGAGTTGTTCATCTTGACATCCACCACCACCACCACCCCAGGTCCCTCTCAGCCATCGAGACTTGTAGCATTCCCCAGGGTGTACACTTGGCCTGGGTTTCTGGCCCCCAGGTGGAGTACCTTGCATTTCCGCATTGAACCTCAGCTTCCACTTTCTAGACCATCTTTCCAGAGCCTTCAGGTCCCCCCGTAGGGCCACCCTCCCCTCCTCCCCATCCACCACCACCCCCAGTTTCGAGTCATCCGCAAAGAGACTCATCTCACTCCTGATTCCTGTCCTTATCTTAGAGATGTAGGCGTTGAACAGAAGGGGCCCAAGGACTGATCCCTGTGGGACCCCACTCATGACCCTCCTTGGGGATGAGACTATCCCACCAACTACGACCCTCTGGGTCCGGTCCTGGAGCCAATTGCCTATCCATCTGATCATCTGGTTCCCCACCCCCATTTCTCCCAGCTTATCCAACAGGCCCACGTGAGGAACAGAGTCAAATGCCTTGCTGAAGTCTAGAAAGAGGACGTCCTCTGGTCTACCCAGGTCCAAGGCACTCGTCACCCAGTCATAGAACTCCACAAGGTTTGTCTGACACGATTTCCCTGCGATGAATCCATGCTGTCTATCATCCAGGCACCCTGACTTATCCAGGTCCCCCCCCCCAGCCTCTCTTTGACAATGCCCTCCATAACCTTGCCCACCACCGATGTCAGGCTGACAGGCCTGTAGTTCCCTGCCACCTCCCTTGATCCCTCCTTGTGGATAGGCACTATATGTGCCACCTTCCAGTCCTGGGGCACCCACCTTGTCCTCAGAGAGATGGTGAAAAGCTCCGCCAGGGGTTTCGCCAGGACATCTGCAAGTTCCTTCAGCACTCTGGGATGTAATTTATCCGGCCCCGGTGCTTTCTCCGTCTTAAGGGAGCTGAGGGCTTCCTCACTCTCTCTGCTGTGATTTCCACTTCTGGTACCTCTTCTCCCTGCTTAGCCCTCCCCCTCCTGCCAGTGATGCCTCCCCTCTCCCCAGACCCGCCAATCGGTAGGGTCCCCCCTCCTCAGTATCTCTGTCTCCTCCCATGTATGATGCAGCACCCCCATTTTCCTTGGTGAAAACTGAGGTGAAGTACTCATTTAATACCTCAGCCTGCTCCCCCAGGTCTTGTGCCCATCTCTCCCCTGATTTAATCCTGCTAATCTGCCCCTTCACCCTTCATTTTTCCCCGATGTATCTAAAGAACCCCTTGTTCCCTCTCCTAATTTCCCTGGCCAGGTTCTGCTCCTTCCTTGCCTTAGTTGCCCTCACCACCCTAGTGACCCTTCTAGCCATCAGCTCGTACTCCTCTCGATCCCTTTCACTCCTTGAGCACTTGAATTGCTTATAGGCTGCCTTCTTTCCCCACACCACCTCCTGGACCTCCCTGGTCCACCAGCAGGGTTTTTGGGCCCTACTGCATTTTCGTCTTACTCTTGCACAGGTGCTGGTAGCATCCTGCACCCCTCTCCTGATGATTTCCCACCTACTATCAGCATCCATGTCTGACCCAATCCCATCCAAATGCTCCTTAAGGATCCTTCCCATTTCCTAAAAATCCGCCCCCCTGAAGTCAGTTACTTTTGTCTTTGTGCAGCCTTCTACCCCTCCTAGGTCCAGGCAGAACCAGACCGTGGCATGGTCACTCCCCGCCAATGGGTCCCTTACCTCCAGGCCCCCAACCTGGTCACTGTCTGCCAGGACCACATCCAGTACCTGCGCCTCCCTGGTCGGTTCCCTCACCTGCTGAGTTAGGAACGCGTCTTGAAAGACATCCAACAACCTCTGTTCCCTGGTCACAGAGGATGTCATAGTCTCCCAGTCTGTTCTTGGCATGTTTAAGTCCTCCAACACCACCACCGTTCCTCTGCCCAGTCTGCAGTGTCTCCCAACATCTGCCACCAGACTCTCCTCCAGCTCCTCCGCCAGGGCAGGGGGTCTATACACCACTCCTATTTTTACTCTCTTGCCCCCCCTTGTTATCAAGGTGACCCAAATTGCCTCCACCGTTCCCTCCGCCTCCTCTACTCCCCCTATGCCAATGCAGTTTTTGACCATCATTGCTACCCCTCCTCCCCTTCCCTCCCCCCGTCCTTCCTGAACATAGTGTAACCCTCCAGGTTCAGGTCCCAGTCGTGTCCTGCAGTGGCCCAAGTCTCATTGACCGCTGCCATATCCACTGCTCCCTCAGTTAGCATCACCTGGAGCTCAGGCATTTTATTGCCCAAGCTCCTGGCATTTAGCAGGACTACCTTCCACCCTTTCCCTATAGTTCCATTTCCCCTGCTCATGTTCCCATGGGGATTCTGTTTTCTCCTGGTCTGCACTTTGCCAGTCAGCCTTTTCCAGCAACCTCCAGCTCCCCGGGGGGGGGGTGGAGACAGAGTCCCTCCTTTATCGGCACCCCCTTGATAGCCTTTTCTCCCATCCCTCCCCCCTTCACAAGTTTAAACCCCACTTTTCACCAATGAACCCCTCTATTTTCAACTTAAGGATTCCCCTTCCCTCCAAATTGAGATGGAGTCTATCTCTAGCATACAGCTCCTTATCCTCCCAGGTCTCCCCCCAATCCCCCATCAACCCATACCCTCTGGCCTCACACCACTCCCTGAGCCACTGGTTTATCTCCTTAATCTTCCTTTTGTGTTCCCCACTAGCCCTTGGCACCGGCAGGATTTCTGAGAAGGAAACTGTGCATCCTATGTCATGACAGACCATGGCAAGCTCCCTGAATCTTGCCTGTATCTCTAGCTCGCTATTTCCCTCAATGTCATTTGTACCCAAGTGGACCAGTATGTCCGGGGAACCCCCACAATCCTTTGCCAGCTGATATACCTCGTGCTTAGCCCTGTGCACCGTTAGTCCAGGGAAGCATCTTGTTCTAACTGGCCAGGCTTCTCCCTCCCTATCCCATTTGATACCCCTGATCATAGAATCTCCCAACAGGAGCACTCTGACCACTCCTTTTCCTCCATTTCCCCCCCTTCCATGTCCCTCATCCTTTCTACTGGCCCCTCCACCCAGCCGGCTCCTTGTTCCTCCCCCTATCTGGGTGCCACATGCCACCCCATCCTTATTTACCATGGTCACTCCCTTCCCTCCAATCCTATGCCTCTCCTCCTCCTGAGTATCCTTCTGTACCTTGCTAATTCCCCCCTCACTGCTCGTGACTGGTCCTTCTCCCCCATCTGCTAAACTAGCCTGGCTTGTCCTCCCTTCCTTCCTGTCTTCATTTAGTTCCTCCTTGTTCGTCGTGCTCCCCTGGCCTAAACCCTCAGCTCCCTTTACTGAATCCTCCTTGTACTTCTGGTCCTTCTCCTTTACCTTTCCTCCCAACTGGTCCTTCTCCTTGCGCTTTCCTTCCTCTTCCCCCTGCCCCTTCTGCTCTGATTCACTGCTCCCCCCATTTTCCTGCATTCCAGGTCCCCCCGTTCTTCCTGCTATCTGGCCCCTGCCTACTGCCCCCCACTCCCTTTCCATCTCTAACCACTCCTGTCGTGGCTACATCACCCCCTTCATCCTCGAGCAGAAGAAGAGATTTGAAGCAGTTACTGAGTGCAAGGTCTGATCCACCTCCCCGCCTTGCTTCCTTCTGTCCAGTCCTGGCCATCTGCCTACTTCCCTGAGAATGTTGTCCCTCCGTCCCTCCTTTGTGAGGGTCCCCAGTTACCTGCCTTCTTCCTTGGTAGTGTCCTTTTGGACCCCCTCTGCCAGGGTTCCTATGTGACCCCTGAGTATTCTCCTGCACTCCTTTCCCTATGCCCCCACCCCCAGTGCTTAGTGCAACCACGTGGGAGATCCCCAGCCCCCTTACCCAACCATACCTCCCCTCTTCCCCCAGCTGTTTCCTAATCCCCGCAACCTCCTCCCTAAGCTGTGCCAGCTGGTAGCACATTGGGCAACCACCGAACTTCCAAGCCCAGTCCAGTATCATGGCTGGTCCACACCCTGTGCACCCCACCACCCTCCCAAAGATGCTGGCCCTAATGACGTATGGTTCCATCCCCTTCCAAATAGGTTTCCTTGGGTGAGCCACCAGGTTCCCCCCTAGTCCAAGATACACCCTACTGCCTAATCAGGTCACCCACTAATCTTAGAGACAGTCCCACTGTACACCAGTAACCCTGTTACTAGGTGCAGTACAACAATAAACTTATGAGGGAAATGAACAACTCCCCAAGCTCCTCTCTCCCAGCCTTTAAATCCAACCCCCAGTGGCTAGAACTACATGAGCTGCACCTGCAGCCTTTTCCTCAAATTGCAGGGCAGGTGTTCCCCTATAAATTAGCAGAATTCTGGGGAGGGAGGGGTGGGGAGGGCAGGTCTTGGGCAGACACCTGACTCGAGAGAGAGTGTATCAGCCCTGTGTCTCCTCTCAAAGCCCAGCAGCCAAAGAACCAGGCACAAGCAAATCCCACCAAATAGGTTTTAAATCAGAAGAAATAGGCCTCCACCAGCGCAGCCTGTTACACAGTAAAACATCCACAAAATGAGCCCACTTACAGCCACCAAATCAGTTTTCAAACTTCTAGCAGCCCCCAAAACAATACCCTGCTAGCCCCTTAGAAGTAAGAAAGAAAAGAACTAACCTTCTACCAAGTAAAATCCACAAGAACCCTGTGAAAACAACAAGCAGCAGCTACTGTCCTGGAACACAACTGATTCTGTCCCCTTCCAGTTCTTTCTGAGAAGACAAAGCAGCTAACACCTCAAACCTGATTCAGCTCTGCCTCCAGTCAATTGGCTGAGTGAGATCTGGCCAGACCATTAACACCCTTCCCCCACTATGCAGTAACCTTTGCAGCTAGTGGAGTCAGCATAAAGGAATCAAAATTCAACTCAAAGCCCCCAAAATATGTTTGCTGCCAAAGGAAACAGGTCTCCAATTTAATCAGCTTCACTAACAACACATCAAAATAGGTTTGAAATTAACAGATATAGGTCTCCAATTCAAATAACCATCTCCAAGCAAATCCCACCAAATAGGTTTTAAATCAGAAGAAATAGGCCTCCACCAGCGCAGCCTGTTACACAGTGAAACATCCACAAAATGAGCCCACTTACAGCCACCAAACCAGTTTTCAAACCTCCAGCAGCCCCCAAAACAATACCCTGCTAGCCCCTTAGTAAGAAGTAAGAAAGAAAAGAACTAACCTTCTACCAAGTAAAATCCACAAGAACCCTGTGAAAACAACAAGCAGCAGTTACTGTCCTGGAACACAACTGATCCTGTACCCTTCCAGTTCGTACTTTTGTGTTGCTGTGAGGTGCAGTTGTGAGTGTGAACAGCATGGTGCTCGATCTGTAGCAATTGTAGCAGTGGGAAAAGTTTTCTAGAATATAATTATTTTTAAAATGAACTAAAATGTTAGTTTATTTTTTTTTGTCCCATTTAGTTGGTGGTAGTGGATAGTTTGAGTGCTGGGGTATCATTTTATTGATGGTAGTGAAGGAGTCAGAGCACTGGGGGAGTGTTTATTTTTTATGTTATGCATATATATTTTTTGTGTTCCACAGTTTCATTGTTGGGGGGGTGAGCACTGAGGGAGTGGTGGCCTTTGTAGAGGGGTATGGGTGCAAGATGACAGTAGCACCGCTACAGAACGGAAGACACTCCATTGTCGACTGCTACTTCCATGGACTGCTGACACTGCTGGGACTGCAGTGAGTGACACAGGGAGGAGAGGATATCGCAGGTATCGTATAAAATTAATATCAATGACAAATTCAAGGGTCTAGCTACACAATATAAAATAATAAACCTGGGTAAATAATAAGGATAGAGAGAGTGATGTGTACAATGGGGTGGGCTCACAATGAAGATGAGTACCATTAGAAGCAGCAGCAGACTGATGGAGAATCACAGCACATGGCAAATACTTAATGAAAAGCAGAAAAAATAGACAAAAGCCAGAGGTATATAGAGGAGAGTCTTACCCCAGAAACGCCTTCATCAAAAAATGGAGCTGCTTATAGCCAGAGTGTTTATGAGAAATGACAGTTCAAGTTTAAACTGCAGAAATGCACAACTTTTTTACCAAACACTATATATTGGTAATTTTTCAACAGATTTTTACCAAACCTGGTACACTTACTGTTTAAAGTGTGGGCTATCAGAAAAAAATAGTCACATGAATCAGGGTAATCTGGAATAGGCAGTCACGCTGTAGACCACTGTGCTATACTGCCTCCACACTGAGCCTGTAATGATTTTGTCACACTGGGTGGGCTCCTAGTGTGCCATGTTAGTGGGGGGGGGAGATAACAGTGCTTGCTATCCTGAGTGACTCATACGTCAAAAGACAAAGCTGCACTGCTACTGCATCGGCTCTGTCCTTTGAAATGTTTGCCCAGACCAGCCCCCTTTCAAAACCAGCATCATCAGACCACTGCCTGCTGATTTTCCTGCCACAGACTGGCCTCTACAGCAACGTTCTCCATTGGACCGGCACCCCTCTCTAGCAACTCTGGTATCAACATGTTCATTTGCACGCATTACAAACATAAAATGGGGGAAAGCTTAAACATTCAAAGATGAAACTAGACTCATTTTAATCTGAACAAAATCATACTGGATTATTTATGACTTACATGTGGTTGCATATGCAATGAAATATATAAACGTGCAGGTTTTGCTTACATTGGGTTTGCAATGTTTTTAGAAAGATTGTTTCACACTGTACATGCGTTCAATTTATGGATAATGCATTTACAATGTAAATAGAATATTTCTACAAAGAAATCTAATTGTAAGCAAAGCCTGCTCATTTACATATTTTGCTGTGTATGCAGCCAAATGTAAGCCATGTGTAATCCATTAGGATTTCTATTGGCTTAAATGAAACATATTAATTTTACATTTATTAAAAATCCAAAAGTAATCCAGGATTTAAATGTGCATATTTACCCTAAAATAAAGCCACATATAAGCACAAATAAATCCATTTGCAAAAATATATATTTTTTTTTTTGCATTTGTTTTTTCAGCCACAAATAAAAGGATTGAAATTACCATATTTTGTTGGGGATACAGCCAAAAGTAAACCACTCTTAAATCAACAGTGCAAGAATCCGATGAAAATTTTGACCTATACTTTTTTATTCTATTTTAGATTGCCTCATATCTACAAACTTGTATTATATCCTTCTTTCCACAATTTTAGTCTGCTTTAGTACTTTTTTTCACATCTGAAATAATAAACGGAGGGCTCCTTTTAATACGGCTTAGACCAGGTTTTTATCAATATTCTTGACTGTCTTTGTACATCAGTTATTTAAAATAATCTCTGTTGTAACTAAAATGAACTAGCATGCAGCAGGCAGTGCTCCCTTACTTTATGGAACAGCAGATGTTCAAAAATAGCTGGGAATAGTGATGAAAACCTGTTCTGAGCCATATTAAAAGGAGTGCTCCTTTTAATAGTTCAGAAGTAAAAAAAGTACTAAAGCAGACTCAAATTGTGGAAAGACGGGTATCATACAAGTCAGTAGATAATGGGGCAATGTAAAATAGAATAAAAAAGTACAGGTCTACATTTTCACCAGATTCTTGCACTGCTGATTTAAGATAGGAAATAACCACAAGACCTTTGCTGGATTAAATACGGTTTCAAATAAATTTTAAGAAAAGAGTATAAGTCAGTCAGTCAATCCAGAATTTTTGGTAAGGGTGCATACTGAAGTACATTAGAGGTGTTGATTCAGGACTAATTACCATAATTTGTACACAATGAAAAAGCAATGCAACACTGCTTCAGGCAGTGTTGCTGTGCCAAGAACAACACTAATTGCACACGATTCTCAGTGTGATTGCAGTGCTAATTACTATAATTCAGACACACTGAGAAAGCAATGTAACACTGGTTCAGGCAATGTTGCTGGGCCAACACCACTGCTAATTGCAGTACATTTACAGTGTGATTGCAGTGCTAATTACCATAATTTAGACACATTGAAAAGCAATGCAACACTGCTTCAGGCAGTGTTGCTGGACCAAGAACAACACTGCTAATTGCAGTACATTCTCAGTGTGATTGCAGTGCTAATTACCATAATTCAGACACACTGTACCAGCACTGCATGAACACTAACATAAACCTGCAGGTGTACTGAATAAACACTGATGGAGTACTCAATGAAATGCAGTGCACAGGAAGTGTACACTGCTACAGTAACACTTAAATAGCACTATGTAGTGACTGTTTGGACCCTTCATTTCCCTCTGGGAAGGTAGAAATGTGGTTCAAAATCTGACAGATGAAATTCAACACCAAAACATACAAGTGGATGCATGTAGCAAACAAGAACCCCAGGACAAAATATTGAATGGGTGAGGTTAAGATAGATGCTATTTCAGTAACTCCATAAAACAGTGCAGACTATGTGACAAGGTCTACAGCAGGGCAAACAGAATGCTGGACTGTTTTGGGAGGGATTTTGATAGCAGGAAGAACACTGTAGAGGCTGCACAGTTCTAGAGTCCATATCTAAGAAATAACAAAGACAGGCTGGAGACTGTGCAGTATAGGGTAACAAAAATAATTCAGTACCAACAGAACAGATCCTAAGAGGAACAGCTTATAGCACTGAATATGTACTCATTGGAGGCCAGAAAGGAGAGGGAAGACATGTTAGAGACTTTCAGTTGCTAAAAGGAAAGAAAAAGGTAAACTGGGAGGAATTATTCAGCAGGAGTGAGGAGTCAAAAACATGAATACATGAGTGGAAGCTTTTGGGGGGAGATTCAGGAGGGTTGTGTGAAAGTTTTACTTTACAGAGAGGCTACTTGAGCCATAGAACAGCCTACTGGCTGATGTGGTAGGCACAAAAACCATAAATGGTTTCAAGCATGGCTTGAACAGAGTTAAGGGATTAACAGTTATACAGAAGGGTAGCAGGAAGGAAGGAAAAGGGTAAGAGGGGATGGAGGCATAAACCCTGTCTAGACATACAGTAGTTCCTGGAATAGCATACGGTATAATGGTGCAGACTGGATGTGTCAATGGTCTTTTTCTGCCAACATTGTTAATGTTTCTAAGTGTCCCCCAGGGCTCCATCCTTGGACCCATCCTCTTTTCTATCTTACTAAATGACCTCCCCTCACCCTGTGTTTAGTCAAACATACAGATGTAGGCTGATGACACTGTCTTTTTTGTCACTGGTGCTGCTGTCTGTAAGCTGACAGGTAACTTCAGTGTGATTCTGACAATCTGTGATGCAGGTTCTGCTCAAACCACCTTTTGCTGACTGCCAAAAAGATAGTATCCATGTCCTTTGACACTAGGCATAAGCTTACTTGGCTAATCATCTCCACCACTTTTAAAACCCCAGATAGCATCCCATTTAAAGAGATGGCCCAATTAAGTCCCTTGGTGTGTGGCTGGATAGATGTCTGGACTTCTCCATACATATTGATGCCATCCATAAGAAACTTCACCCCAGACTTGATTCCCTCTACCATAACAAAGCTTTCCTCCCCCTCTCAAGCTGCCATGAGTTCCTCCTTATAATGATCATGCTGGTGTTTGACTAGACCATTGCAGTTTATTGCACCACTCCAAAGCCCTCCTGGCTGGACTCTTTCATTCCTTCTGCTGCTTCACCTCCAGCTATCCTCCTCTTACTCACCATTGATCTCTCTCTACATAAACGTTTCACTCCCCTCACTTGAGTCTTGATGGCTCTCCAATTGCTTCTTATTCCTCTCCAAGAACTGCTACTCCTTCATTCCCCACAGCTCTCTATCCACCTACCCTTATCTGTCATTTCTTCCTACTTGCTCTGGTCTACTGAATTCCACACCCTTCACATCTCTAGCTGTAGAACCTTCATTGATCAAATTGATTTTTCTGTCCCTCTTCTTACACCTCTGCCTCTTGCTCTAATACCTCTATTTTAAACAGTTCCTATGGCACCACCTTGCTCCTTCTTGTGCCTGTACCTAATCTTCTGCTGCTCCCCTCCCAACTTCTTTCTCTGCCTTCCCAAAAATATTTGCTTCCCCTCCCCTACTGTTCCTCTAACACACCCATGGGATTTCCTTTACAGGTTGTTTTCTTGGCCTCTGTCTCTTCTGCTCCCACCTTTTTATGCCCTCCTACTCACAGTTTACAGCAACCCAGTGCTTGCTCCCCCCTTCACAAGCATCATCCCACTGGTCCTCCTACACTAGTTCACCTCTTTTCCCCTATTGTGTTACTATTCTGCCACTTGGCCTTTTGCTGTTGTAGCATATTGTATTTTGTGTTATATTCTATTTGTCTGCTATTTGTACTATGTAATACTTTTGCACCACTGGCACTTTGGTCTGTGACTATTTACAGTGCTTACCTATATTTTGAATGCTGTATTCTTCTCTATTTACCACTGTATCTTTTGTATTCTGTCTCCCATGTCCACTTCCCAGAGTCGTACCTGAAAATGAACCTTTCCTGGTCACCGGTTTAATAACTAAATGAACTAGAGTATGTAGCCAAGTGTGTATTGTACTGGGATAACCACATGCAAAGGGGTGCAGTTACACATGAAGCCTCAGGCTGAGTACCTTCAGTATTTGACAGTGTGGTTTTCCAGTACAACCCATACCCTGGAGTGTCTTATTGGGTTTATACATTGTTTTTAGACAACTTTAAAAAAATTGAAAATGTCTGAAGTTTCTAAATAAATACAGGTTTAATACTATATAATTGAATAATAACAATTCTTCTGCAGATGGGTTGTCACTGGGGGACA
This sequence comes from Neoceratodus forsteri, assembly GCA_016271365.2. Classification (NCBI taxonomy): domain Eukaryota; kingdom Metazoa; phylum Chordata; order Ceratodontiformes; family Ceratodontidae; genus Neoceratodus; species Neoceratodus forsteri. The sequence continues at coordinate 1,075,730,214 of CM028129.1, read as the reverse complement.
CTTTTGTAAGCACAAATGTTGCTTGTTGTATGTAGAGCTAGTGTGGCTGGCATGTTGTTGAGACTTGTTGAATGCTGTGCTTTTTATAGTAGTGTTTTTAATTTGAATGCCAATTTGGTGACATATGATGTAAAACTATGGTTAGTTGAAAGGAGTAGCTAATTCAGTGGTAGGGTCCATTTCCACCTCTTTCTCCAATGGAGCAGGTAGTCAATTGCTTAGAAAAAAACAAGGTTACTTTCAATTCATGCTTTTGCAAGGCCATTTGTGTGCACATTAGGTAGAAATAAACTAATTTGTTGCTAACAGGACCAAAAGAGTGGGACTGTAATTGTAAAATAAACTGCCAATTTCACAGGGGTGAGTACTGAATTTAGCGGGAGAGGAATGGGACTATAATTACAAAAGAAACCACAGATTCTGTATTGCTGGAGATTGTAGTGTAAGTGAGTCTGCGATCAGAGGATCAACTGCAATTTTACCCTAATTCTGGCTGTGGGAGATAAGTCAGGTCAGAGCTGACATATTTATTATTGTTGGTGTCACATAGAGAAACAGTTGGTAGTTCAAAGCAAATGATTTAGTGGTCTACGGTACAGCTTATTTTTGCTATGTGGGTAATAATGAAAATATAATTTTGTGGCACATAGTACAGCTGTGTAAGGAAAGAAAACAGGATAAAAAATGTACAAAAAATTTTGAATGGGGTATCTGAAGGAATGCAGTGACTGTGGTAAGTGTGAGACTGGAGGAAAGAGGGGAAGGGATATGATAGAGACTTTCAAACACCTCATGAGGGGGGACATGATAGAAACTTTCAAATACCTCAAGGGAATCAACAAAGTCCAAGAGGGTACCATCTTTCAGAAAAAGAGATGTGCAAAAACAAGGCACAATTTGAAGACAGTGGGGGAACGGCTCAGAGGTAATGTGAGGAAGTATTTCTTCACCGAGAGGGTTGTGGATATATGGAACAGCCTTCCTGAGGAGGTCGTAGAGTTAAAAACAGTGGGGGAATTCAAGAATACATGGGACAGACATAAGGCAATTCTAGTGGGGGGTAGGAGGAAGTAGGCTGTTGCTTAACTAGGATCTGCAGCTTATCCATTAGGTAGGGAAATGGGCAGACTAGGTGGGTCAAGCGGTCCTTATCTGCCATAAATTCTATGTTTCTATGTTTCATGGGTATAAATAAGATTCAAAAGGGTAGTCTTTTCCATAGAAAAAGATGCTCAAGAACATGGAACCATGCTATGGGGCTGGAGGGGGATAGGCTCAGGGAGATATAAGGAAGTACTTATTCACAGAAGGAGTGGTGGATGCCTGGAACAGTCTCCCTGAGGAAGTGGTGGGGGCCAAAACTATAGTGGGATTCAAGAAGGCATGGGATAAGCATAAGGGAACTTTAGTGATAAGGAAATGGGGAGAAGGAGGTAAGGAAATGGGGGAAAGCTGGTGATCAAGTAAGGTCTTCAGTGTTACAGTAGGTAGGGACAATGGGCAAATTGGGTGGGCCTAGTGGTTCTTCATCTGCCATCAATATCTATGCTGCTGTGTTTCCATGTGAGACTGGGGGCTGAATATTCAAATAAAAGCACAAGTGCAGTGTAAATAATTGTGGTGCACTTTTGTCTACACTCTCCACAGCTGCTGCTATATTCAGTTGGAGAGCAAGCTGTGCTATCTGACTAAAAACTGGGCCATCTCGGCGCAGCACTAAGTGCAACTGCAAAGCCCCAACACAGACCTGAGCTGTATACAAGCCACAGGGAATAGCATTGCTCAAAATGAGATTGCACTGAGGCTCCTGTGGGCTACATTAAGCCCAAACATGAAAATGGCCCATTGGGCATGCAAGGTGCTAAGGGGCCATTTAGCACGCCCATTATGGGCTCAATTGCATGGGGAACAGCAGCCCCTTATCACCACAGCCATACAGCAAATGTAAGCCCTAGTGGTCTAGGGTGTCCCCCAACCCCTGACCACTCCTCCTTGTGTATTTTAACATACCTTGTGGTCTAGTGTTGTCTAGTTTCACCCCCCATCCCCGATTGCTGCTCTGAGCATATTTCAACATATCCTAGTTTCCAGTGGTTCCCTCACCCCTGATTACCTGTTTATAGCATTGGTGGTCCGGTGTCCCCCCACTCAACCCACCTCTCACGTCCCACCTCCCCACACCCCTCTTACCCAGGTGGCTGGCACTACTCCAAGCTTGATACTACAAATGGCATAACCCTTCTCTCACGTCTGCCGCCATATGAGTTGTCAGTAAGCGTACATACAGTGAAAGTTTTAAAACTATACATGTGCCTACTGACAGCCCAAAATGGCAGCCGGCCATGGAGGTAACAGGACAGCTGTGCCAGTCTCCATATTGAGCTTGGAGGAGTACTGGGTACCCAGATAAGGTTGGGGGTGCAAGAAGATGGGCAGGTTGGGTAGGGACACTGTGGACCACCAGTGCTTAATTGCAATAGTGTCAATGGATGAATGGGGTGGGGAACCACTGGACACCAGGGTATGTTGAAATATGCTCAGAAGAGTGATCATAATTGTGGGACATGCTAGACCACCATTTCAGTGCTCAAATAGGAATTCAGAGGTCAATGGCTGCAGTACACCCACCCTGCCTTCGGGTGTGGGATGTAGGGTTAGTGCCTAGTGAAGAGGTGGTTTGCAGTGGCAGCAAACCGTGCCACTTAGGGAGCCATTCTCCACTGCCACAAACCTTTGAATATACTGCTGCACCAGTATGTGTGAGGGAACCCTGTCATCTGCACAGGTGCAGCAGTACTTTAGTGCTTTGGTGCTGCTGGATTTGCGGATCTCTCTCAGGGCTTCTGAATATGGGCTGGCCAGAATCGCTCATGCAAACCCAGGTTAGTGCATGCATTAACCTTTCAATATTGGGCCCTGTCACATTTATATAAGTTTTGCTGTGCTAAACATGACTGCCAGTAAATTTTGAAAATTGTAAATTAGACACATTGATTTGTTTAGGTAAGGTGTTCCTGGTTGTGTTCTACTGTAGTAAGCTAATGGTTAAAAAACTGTTTCAGCAAATCAGAAGGGTTTGGACTCCCTACTCATTTTATAAGTACAAATGACCTCTTAGTGCAGAAATCTTTTTGTAATTTAGAAAACTGAACTTGAAATGACAATTGGTCTGTAACCCACTGTCAGTCCACTGAGACTCCCTTTAAAGACACATATAAGGTTTTGAGAACCTTTTCACACAGAAGTTCTTTTTTTTCTTTCTGTAGAAATTGAAACATAGAAACTGATGGCAGAAAAGGACCACTTTGCCCACCTAGTCTGCCCATTTTCCTTACTTACTATAACACCACAGACCCTACTTGATCTCTGGCTTTAGCCCCCCCCCACTTCCCTACCTCTAAGTTTCCCTTATGCCTATTCCATACATTCTTGAAGCCTCTTACCACTGGGAAGATGTTCCAGGCATCCACTACTCTTTCGGAGAAGAAGTACTTCTTCACCCCTCCCCCCGAGTCCCCCTCTCCAGCTTCTTAGCATGTCCTCTTGTTCTTGAGCATCTTTTTTTCTGAAAAATACTTTCCTCTTGAACTTTATTGATACCAATGAGGTATTTGAATGTTTCTATCATATCCCATTCTCCCTCCTTTCCTCCAGGGTGTACATATTGAGGTCCTTTAGTCTCTCCTCATAGGGCTTGTGATGCTGACAGACCCTGCACCATTTTGGTTGCTTTACTCTGAACTGCCTCTTCCCTGTCTATGTCCATCTGGAAATGTGATCTCCAGAACTGGATACAGTACTCTAGGTGAGGTCTCACCAGTCATCTGTACAGCGGTAATACCACTATCTTCTTTCTGCTGGTGATACCCTTCATTATGCAGCCTAGCATTCCACTAGCTCTCCCCATTGCTTTGTCACACTGTCTGGCCACCTTTGGGTCATCAGATATGATTACTCCCAGGTCCCTTTCTTGTTTGGTGGTGGTTAGTACTATCCCCCCATTTTATACTCCACCCCCTGTGTTTCTTTGCCCAATGTGCATGATTTTGCACTTTTTCGCATTGAAACCTAGTTGCTACACCATTGACCACTCCTGTAATGTTCCTAGATCACTATTCATTTTTTTCTCCCCCTTGGAGTGTCCACCCTATTACAGATTTTAGAGTCGTCTCCAAAGAGGCATACCTTCCCTGCTAGCCTCTCTGCAATGTCGCTAATAAAGACATTGAAGAGGACTGGTCCCAGTACTGATCCCTGTGGCACTGTGCTTAACACCCTCCCTTTCACAGAGTGAACTCCATTTAACACAACCCTCTGTCTCCTATCCCCTCAACCAATTTCTCACCCAGTTTACCACCTTAGAACCCACTCTTAGGCTTCCCAGCTTATTTATGAATCTCCTATTCGGAATGGTGTTGAATGCCTTACTGACATTTGGATAGGCCACACCCACTGCTTCACCATGTTCCAATTCCCTGGTCACTCACTCAAAAGAAATCTATCAGATTTGTTTGACATGATCTCCCCCAAGTAGATCCATGCTGCTGTGGATCCTGAAGGCCACTGGATTCCAGATATTCCACAATCCTTTCCTTCAGTAAAGATTCCATTATTTTCCCCACCACCAAAGTTAGACTGACTGGCCTATAGGTGGCAGCCTCCTCTTTGCTTCCACTTTTGTGAAGTGGGACTACATCTGCCCTACTCCAATCTTCCAGAACCACTCCTGTCTTCAGTGAGTGGCTGAACAGGGATGTCAGAGGTGCAGCCAGCACCTGCCTGAGCTCCCTCAATATCTTAGCATGCACCCTGTCTGGTCCTATTGCCTTGTCCACTTATAGTTTTGTGAGTTCCCTCAGAACCATCTCCTCTGTAAATGGACTAGTGTCTACCTCCCTTCCTTTGATGTTACTGGCCCTTATTGTCAGTCCCTCTCCTTCCCTTTCCTTTGTGAGCACTGAACAAAAGTACTTGTTCAAAATGTATGCTTTGCCTGGTCCCCATCCACACACTCCCGTCCTTCCTTCCTAAGCCTTACTATCCCTCCACTGGTCTTTTCTTTTTCACTTACATACCTGAGAAATACATTGTTTGTCCCCTTTCTGCACTGGTTAGGCTATTTTCTCCTCCAGCTGTGTCTTTGGCTCCTAATTGCTTTCCCTGTCTCCATCAGTTTCTCCTGATACACCTGTCTGTAGTCCTACCCCTGTGTCACCTTATACCTCCTGAATGCTATCCTTTTTGCCCTTACCTTCCCAGCCTCCTCTTTGGAGAACCATAGTTGTCTCTTTTTCCTCCTGCTTTTGCTTACTTGTCTGATACAGAGGTTTGCTGCCTTCTCTATCCCTCCCTTTAGATTTGCCCACTACTCCTCCACTCCCCCCAAGTCCCCCCCCCCCACCAGGGCATCCCTGAGGCATTCCCCCATCTTTTTAAAATTGTCTCTCCTAAAATTCAGGACCCTCATTATTGTATGGTTCAATTCTGCCTCAGTACTTCTATTGAACTACACTGTACAGTGATCACTGGTCCCTAGGTGGCCATCCACTGTGACGTCTGACACACTCTCTCCATTGGTGAATACAAGGTCCAGTGCTACCCCCTCATGAGGGGGCTCTTTTACTAGTTGCCTGAGGAATGCCCCCTGCAGGGAGTTCAGGATGTCCCTGCTCTTACCTGAAGCTGCAGCTAGGATGCTGCAATCTACATCTGACAGTTTGAAGTCCTCCACCAGCAGCACCTCTCCCTTGTTTAACACCTTTCGGATGGCTTCCACTAGAACATTATCCAACTCCACCCTCCTACGTTGGAGGTCTGTAGAGCACAACAGTGTAAATAGCGGCCCCCTTCCCTGTTTCTAGGGTGACCCACAGTACCTCCACCTCTTCCTGATTTCCCTGTGTAACCCCTAGATGGCGCTATCCCAGGGGCTACTACCCCTGCCTGATTTGCCACTAACAGGTTGAGGGGCCTGGATCCAATGGCGGGTGCCTCCACCCAGAGGTCAGAGTTTGCAATAGTTACTTTGGTCACAGCCCTCTGGGACACTGCAACTCCTTTCTTCCCACTAGTGGCCCACACAGTATATCAGAATTACCTTCACAGTATACACTTACCCCCAGAACTGGTTCAGGCACTGGGACCCCCTGTAAAACAAGATACAGTGCAACAATCCACAGTACAATATTTTAACATAGACAAATACCTCAGGCAGTATAACTTTGCTGAAACAAGCGCTCTGATTTTATTTAGGGGATATAACAAGGACAGGGGAAATCAGGTTAATTAGCTTATCACTCTACTCATCTACCTATGGCTCTGTGCACAGGCCTATCCCTATCAGTTACTGTCCCTGGGTACCCAAGCCCTAGTGGCTAGTCCAAACTGTGCCAGCTGGTAGGGGGCCCTTTCACACAGAGAAAAGGAAAATTAAACAGTCAGCAGTACAGTAATTCCATTTGGATTTAATGTAGCAACTCAACAGGGAGCGACCCTGAATTAGTACTCACGACCTCCAAACAAGATAGGGTCCTTCAATGTCAGCAGGGCTACTCTTGAGCTCCAAGAGACTCTTCACACATTTATATGGTAAAAAAGAAAATACTATACCAGGTAGGCTGCTTCTCTATCCCGATCGCAATTACTGCACAATACCGGAGAACACACAGCAGATTCAGTTCCTGACACAGACAGAGTGCAATTCAACAATTTCTCCAGTCTTCTACAGGGTGAGCCTGGTTTCTACTCTTCAGAGATCCTTGATTCTTTTCACAGGACGGATTCAGTCTAACAAGCAGTTACACAAGCTGCAGACGGAACTCTGGGCCTTACACACGTTTTTTGGACTGAAACTGTGCACTGAAGAAGCACAGGGTTTTCTTTCTTCACTGCCAGATCTAAACAGAAACTCCAACAGACAAAACCGGGCACTTCCTTTGAGTTCCTCCCAGTTCTTGACTGGATTGGCTGTCACTCACAATAGACTGCTGCTGTTGGTCCAAAAGGCGTCAAGTCTAAACTACATCTCCCAGAGTCACTGCCTCACAATCCTCTTGTGTCTGGCTCAGATTATGAGTCCAAGTTCTGATTCGTCCAAGGCACCATTTTAGAGCTAGCTTACCCACACTGATTGGTCCAGTTCAGCAGTTCAAAACCAGAATGGGGAACTAGGCAGACACTGTTCTGACTGCAAAGAAAGCAGGTTAGACAAACTGTAATTTCATTATTACTCTAAATGGTTTCTGGCAAACAGTTACATCTTTCAGATAGGTTCCCTTGCACTCTTAGTGACTGCAAAAATGGAGTGAATTGGCAGCAGCTTGAGTGGTACTCAATCAAAGAAACACACAGTCCCCCATACAAACTAATTATGTCTGCAAGCAGATAGCTCTTAAAGAGACAGTACCAGAGGTTCTAAAAACACTCACTGATAAATGGCTTAAACGCCAAACACCATTCAGGCTTGGAGCATTCAAGCAAGCTCCTGGAAGTCTTTTGGGAACCCCCATTTGCAGGGGGGGTTACACCTGCATCTCAGTAGCCTTTATGTTATCACTCATATAAACAGCCACTCCTGTCCCTTTCTTTCCCGTCCTGTTCTTTCTGAACAGAGTGTAGCCTGGTATGGCTACATCCCAGTCATGGTTCTCATTGCACCATGACTCAGTAATGGTGACAATGTCCAGGTCAGCCTCTGCCATGATGGCCTCTAGGTCTGGGATTTTGTTCCCCATACTTCAGTCATTTGCACATATAGCCTTCAAGAATATGCTACCACCCTGTTGGTCATCAGCCCCTGTCACCATTGGCCTTCTCTCCCTAACCCCTCTGCTCTCAGTCCCATCTTTCTTCACTTCTACCACATTGTTTCCTTTTTTGTTGGGAACCCCAGGGGATTTCTTTCCCTTAGGTCTCTCCCTACTGCCTACTTCAGTTTTTTTCTGTGGGGGGGGCAGCTTATGTCTCTCCATTTCCTTCCGCCACCCCCTCAGCTAGTTTAAATGCCAAACAATGTAACATTAAAATCATTTATTGAGGATTATGGTTCCCCTCCCAGATGGATGCAGGCCATCTCCCCTGTATAAGTCTCTATCCTTCCAGGTGGGACCCCAATCCCCATGTAGGTGAACCCCTCCTCTCTGCACTTTTCCTTCAACCATATGTTGAAGCTATTGATATGGAGTACCCTATCCTTCCCCCTATTGTGGAAAGGTAGCACTTCAGAAAAGGCCACTGAGTGTGCTGCCTGCCTAATACCCCTCCCCAACTCTCTGAACTCTTCCTGAATTATCCTAGTCTCGTCCCTAGCCAGTTCACGGGTCCCAAGTTGTACCATGATGCCCAGCTCTTCCTCCAGTCCTGCTTCCCTAGCGATCCTCGGATCTGCTCCCCATCCCTCCGAGCAGTGGTGCAGGTAGGCACCTAATTTCCCTCTCCTCTTCACTTCCTGTTCCCAAATCTATCCCCCTAACAACTGAGTCCCAAACCAGGAGTTGCTTCCTCCTCCTCTGGTGTCCTCTATCACCCACCTTGGGTCTCCACTACAGAGGACCCCCACATCCTCCTTGGTCACTACTGCAGGTGCCGCCATAGGACAGCCCCTCCCTGCCACAGCAGCATAGGAATTTTATAGTGGTACCATGTGGGGGATGTGTCCCTGACCCACCATCCTCACCTTTCTTGAGCACACTGTAGTCCAGCTGCTCCTTGTCCTTGGCATCCTTTGAGGCTGCGGTGGCAGACTAGATGGTCCCTAGGTGAGGACAGATGCACCCCAAATCCTAGCCAACTCAGCCTGGAGCCTGGCAACCTCCCTCCCTCCTCAGCCCAGAGAGGTGCATGCAGATTGCACAGTACTGCAGTCTCCAGAAGGTTTCCCTGAGGACTGTCGCCTCACAGCCACTGCACCACTCCCAGCACAACTACTTTCTACCTTGCCAGTTTTTCTGTTTTGCTTCCTCTACACCCTTTTTACCTCTTGCCCAAACTGTTGTTTGACCCTAATTTGCCTCTACCCAGCCTGTTTTTTGTTTTTTTGAAATCTTTTTTTTTTAGCCCTCCTATATCCTGCAGACCCCAATCCTTTGGCAGCACCAAGGAGTCATCCCCCTGCCTCACTCACCCTGCCCAATACTTACCACCCAGTCCCCATGTAGATGTGGCTCCCCCCCCCAAGTGGAGCCAAGGTGGGGTGGCAGACACCCTGATACTGTAAGTGGTGTTGGATCAGGGGTAGTCAGGCAGGCGAGGGCATTTCAGGGGCATGCTCTGGGCATTCCATCTTCCTGGTGTACACTGGCATTTTTGTGCTTTCCTAAGGAGGAGTGGCATGCCCTTACACCAAGGCATTGCTGCCGGTGTCACCACTCCCCATCCGCAACATCAACTTCTGTGCCTGCTGTAAGCCAGGGGCAAGTCAGGCACCGAATATGGATCCCCCTCCCACCCAGGAGAGGAGAGCTGTCCACCAGATGCTCAATCCTCTTCTTTACCTGTCGACCCCCGACTTCCCGGGCTCACTCCCGAACCCGGGTCGCCGTTCTAGTGCGAGGTGTGGTGTGCAACACCTCAAACCTCAGTGCCACCTGGCTGGCTACCCATCCTGTTTTTGTTTTCCTCTCTTTAAACCCTTAGTTACTCCTACCCTAGATAGGTTGTTTCACCTATACCCAAACTATTGCTAGATTCCTAACTTGCCACTACCCTCTTTTTTCCTTACTCCTACAAGTACCCTTCTTTTTTTTTTTTTACTTTTTTCCCCTCCAATCATCGAGCCCAGGGAACTCACTCAGATGTCACTCAGCTGCTCCCACCCTGCATGAGACTACCACACCCAGGGTCCCCTTCCTGAGCTCTGCTTCACAACCCTTACCTGACAGTGATCCCCTGGCTTGTATCCACTAAGGCAGGGCTGCCTCCATTACTATGGTGCTCCTTGAAATCCAACTGCTGCATGAGTCAGGCTGTAGCACAGAGGAGCAGGACCCTGGTGGTCAGAGTCTGATGGTGGGTATGGGGCTTTGGGCATCATCACCCTCCCAAGGCTTGGGATGTTTCCTTGTTCATGATTGTGAGGTCTGTCCCAACCCTCCCACAGTGAGTACAAACCTGCAATAATGCCCAGGTAGGGACGCACACACTCCCATGCATGCTACAGCTGATGTCTGCCATGCTCTGCCTCCCAATTGCTAGCCAGAAGCTGGCTCAATACTGTCCAGCCACTGCTGGGAGGCACCCTGTTGCTGACCCCTGCATTCTTCTATCCCCAGGAGAAGGTGAGCTGTTTGATGATGCTCCAACCTTCTCCTCCCCTGCTAACCCCCGGTGGCCGGAACTCGCTCCCAAACATGGGTTGAAGGCATGACGCAAGGTGTGTCGTCCAGTGCCTCAGCCCTCAGCACCACTGGGCCGGCCCACATACCCTTCTTATTGCATGCCCCTGACCCTCCTCACTCCATTTAAAGGTTTGTGCTGTTACAGGAGATTAAACAGGAAGCTTACCGCTGGTGAAGAGTAAACCATTCTGATGTCCTGCTTCCTCCTGTCTTACTCCTTTGTTGCTCCCCTGCCAGCTTGCTGAGTTATAGAGGGTCCACCTGCCAGCTGCCTCATTGGGCTGACTTCATTGGGCAGATTCTGAGATCCTTAGCGTGTTGATACTTCACATGGGGGGGCTCCGCATGGGGGCTGCTTGATGGCCTGGTCCTTATGTAATGGTAGGAATTGGATTGGTGGGCTGGGCAGGCCTTGATTGGCTCCCTGTAGAGCCAGGGGCACAGCTTGCCTGATGATTGGCTGGAGCCCTTTTACAGCCTCCTAGCTCCGCTTTATTGCCGCTGCTCTTTTGTTCCCTTAAGTTGGGGGCTCCCACTGCTATATTCAGGAGTCCCTCTCTGCCCTGCAGCTGGATCAGCACTTCATCAAGCCAAGGGGAACACAACCGCTGCAGGGATTTTAAATCCCCATCCTTCTTTATTTCTTTCAGGTAGGTGCCCTTGTATGGCTCCCCATAGAGCTGGGGGGCATGGCTTGCCTGCTGATTGGCTAGAGCCTGGAGCCCTTTTACTGCCTCCTAGCTCTGCTCCATTGACACTGCTGTTTTGTTACTTTTAGTGGGGAAAGGGCTCCTCTTGCTGTATTCAGGAGTCTATCTCTGCCCTGCTGCTGGATTGGCACTTCCTTGAGCCACAGATTGCAAAAACTGCCCCAGGGAATTGAAATCCCCTGTCCTCCTTTGTTTCTTTTGGGCAGGTGCCCTAGACTGGCTCCCTGTAGAGCTGAGAGCATGACTTGCCAGCTGATTGAATGGATCCTGGAGCCCTTTTACAGCTTCCCACCACTGCTCTATTGCTGCTCTCTTTGATCCTTTTGGCGTGGGGGCTCCTATTGCTGTATTTTTGAGTCCCTCTCTGTCCTGCTGCTGGATTGGTGCTCCCTCAAGCCAAGGAGCACAAAAAACATTGTAGAGATTTTAAATCCCCTGTCCTCTTTTGTTTCTTTTAGGCAGGTGCCCTTCACTGGTTCCCAGTAGAGCCAGGGGTATGGCTTACCTGCTGTTTGGCTGGAGCCTGGAGCCCTTTTATAGCCTCTAGCTCTGCTCTGTTACTGCTGCTATTTTGTTCCTTTTAGCAGTGGGGAGGGCTCCTATTGCTGTATTTATGAGTCCCTCCCTGCCCTGCTGCTGGATTGGCACTCCCTCAAGCCAAGGAGCACAAAAACCACTGTAGGGATTTTAAATCCCCTATCCTCCTTTGTTTCTTTTAGGCAGGTGCCCATGACTGGCTTCCTGTAGAGCCAGGGGCATGGCTTGCTTGTTGATTGGATGAAGTCTGGAGCTCTTTTACAGCCTCCTAGCTCTGCTCCATTGCTGCTGCTCTTTTGTTCCTTTTAGCAGGGGGGAGCGCTCCTATTGATGTATTTAGGAGTCCATTTCTGCCCTGCTGCTGGATCAGTGCTCTCTCAAACCAAGGAGCACAAAATCCACTGCAGGGATTTTAAACCTCCTGTCCTCCTTTGTTTCTTTTGGGCAGGTGCCCTTCACTGGTTCCCAGTAGAGCCAGGGGCATGGCTTACGTGCTGACTGGCTGGAGCCTGGAGCCCTTTTTACAGCCTCCTAGCTCTGCTCTGTTACTGCTGCTCTTTTGTTCCTTTTAGCAGTGGGGAGGGCTTCTACTGCTGTATTCTGGAGTCCCTCTCTATCCTGCTGCTGGATCAGTGCTTCCTCGAGCCAATATAAACAGCACAAGCAACTATATCATGTTCAAAATTGTTTATCAACAAACTCTCATAAAATTTTGACGCAATCCTTATTACTGTCCTTGATTGATTATGGTCTTGCATTATACAGTATGCTTTAACTTTTTCTTCTTTGTTACAGTGAGTAAAAATGATATACCATTCTGTCTAGTGTGTTGCTGGTTCTGCACAAAGATTAACATATTGTTGCAATTTATGCAAAAGATTGGGCTGGTTATCTTTTGATCAGAGGGTCATTTACTTCAGTTTAATTAACTTTAAAATATTCTACTCCTCAACTATTCAGTACTCCATTATGTCTGAACCTAATGATTCTTTGAATTATTGTAGCACTAATACTAATAGCTGCCTTAATACCAACTGTATGAGCCTTGCTCTTTAGAACACCATCTGGGCAGATGCCTGTTTTTGTACCATGCAGTTAAGTTATGGAATTCTCTCCCTGAATCATTGTTGAATCTTGGGTCTTTGAATGTATTTAAGCAATATTTAAACATGCATTGTTTAGTCAGCTCACAATTTCATTGTTATAACACTTGATATTATATATAGTATCTGTCTTTGCTGTTCGTAGCCTTTGCTGGTTGTACTGTTGAGGCCAACTTTGTTTCTCTTTGAAATTTGGCTGTATGGCCAAATGTCCTTACAGGGTAGCCCTTGTCTCAGGACATTTGCTCTGGGGTTCTTGTATTTTGTAGTTCTTCTGTACTATGCGTGTCCCATGATCCAAATAAGTAAGACCCTCCAAAGGCTGGCTCTCTCCCACTGGGCCAAGAAACAGATATTGCACACTGATGAGTCCTAACAAGGAGAAAACACATGTTTGTGCCTGCTGTTCTTAGCCTTTGCTAGTTGCATTGTGAGGCCTTTCAGTAGCATGCAATTCTGCCTAAATTTGAGCCAGTCTATATTCCTTCATGGGGATTTACTTATGCATCCAATGATGCTTGCAATATTGGGGTATGTGCAACTGTGTTCCGCTTTATGTTATATTTATTGTACCTTTTTTGTCTTTGTAATTGTTGGGTTTTCCTTGAAAATGGGCATGTGATGCTCTTGGGGGTTACCTGGTCAAAAAATGTTAAATAAAAAAAGAAATAAAAAAATACAGATAATCAGGCTGTGCCTCAAACACACGTATAAGCCAAACTGGTAGAAGGCAAAAATATTAAAGTCCAATAAATTAATGCTATCCAACTTTGGAAACAGAATATAACTTTTGATGTCAAGAAAAAAAAAAGAAAACAGTTCAGATTAAATTGGCCATTAAGCAATCTGTCAGGAAAGTTCTCTCAAAAACAGGTAGTGTGTTTACAGCTGACATGCTGCACTTGCCACTCTTGGCAATAATTTCTGCTTGATCAGAGTCCACCACTTCTTCGAAAGTATTTTCTTGGGGCCATCTCTCTATTGAACAGGTCTTAAGAAATCATTCAACTGGTCTGAATCAAACTATAATATATATACGGTACTTGTTGGCATCCAAAGTAATGCAGGCTTTGCAAGGATATAACAGGGAGAAATGGTCACCAATCTCTTGAACATCTGCACAATATTACAGAAAATGCCTCTGTTAAGTCTGAGTTTTGGGGCTCACATCAGGATACAGAAGGCTCTTTGAATTGCTGAGGCTGAATGCCCCTTTCAGTCAAGCCTTTTTAATAGAATACTCTTGGTCCTTTTTGAAAGAAAATTAAACAAAAACAGGGAGGTTTTGTATATGTTTTATATTTTATGAAGTGACAGAGATTCCTGCTGTTTAATTGGTTTACAACTGTTTGGAAGACAGAAGACGTTTGAGAGGGGAGAGTGTTCTGATGTGTGACCCAAAGAATTTATGAAGTCACTAACAATATCCCAGGTAATTTTAACCATACTCTCTAATAGGGGAAGTACCACAATTCTGAGATTGTTTGTTCTCACATTGTTCTCAAGGTTTTCAATTTTGCAAGCCTGTGCAATATTGTCACAGAGAATCAAGGAAAACAGTACACCATTTGAATCAGCTTTTGTTGTCTCAGTGATGTGGTGTTCTATGGCACTACACCTCTTGGCAATGGCCTCCCATTTAGAATCTACTTTGTGTATAGCAACTAAAAGAGTAGTGTAAGACTTATTTAATGCCTCAGATGGCTCCTACATGGAAGGGGGAATAGCCATACTCTTTGAACCACCTGTAGCCAATAGTCATTTGGTAGTTTCTTATAGCATGAGGTCAGGATTCATGGTCTCAGATGCAGTTGACAGACCAACCCTCCTGGAGCTACTCAAGACTGCAGTGCCTATGCCAAGGAATCTGCCCATTAGACCACAGCACTCTTTCTTGTCTGGATGCACTGGATTTTTCTTTTCTTTCCTGCAGTTTCTTTCATTCTTTTTTTAGTGACTTGAAGGCTGTCAGGTGCAGTTGGAGTAACAAAATAGTTGTTCACAGAACAGCATCTACAGAGCAGAACAAACACACAGACTCCTGCTGTTGGACATTAATGTTAACCTGATGTAAACTGATGTCATTTGACTTGGTAAATCAAGAACTGCTAAAGAATTCATAGCTATTGCCCAACTCAGGAGTCTTACCCAGTATGTTAACACCTTGATCAAAGCAGATAACACACTGAATTTAGTGCTAGGCATAAACAATATAGCCATTACTGACTGTAGAATGGTGGAGCCATTGGCAAAGAGTGACCACTCTGTGGTTGTGCATAAGATATACAAAGGGAGGATAACAGAAAATAGCTGCAAATAAATATTTATGTACAATAAAGAATTTTTTTATCTTAAAGTCAGATTCAAAAGTTAAAACATTAGACACTTGGTAAAGGATGGAATTATAATTAATAAAAAGAATGTACTTGTTAATGAATTTAATAATTACTTTACCAGTTTATAATAACTTTTTTGTGTGTGTGTGTATCACTTAAGTGCTCATGAAAGATGCTGGATTGACAGCACTGGAACTTGAAGTCATTTGCTTATCCACATGACAGGTACAGCAAATGAGATTACAGCGTAAGCTTTCCCACACTGCGTGTCAATGCAATTTAACCCTGGCATGAAGGGACCACCACATAGGTGAGAGGGTAGTTCAGACTCTATACCCATTCAGTCCTTGGCCTCTCATGAAAGACAGACAACAAGGGTGTCAATTAGTGCTATTTGTGTTGGTGGTTTTGTGATGTGGACACCTACCCACCTAGTACCAGACAATGTTGTTCCCCTTGAAATTTTTATTATTGTTTTATTATAGAATGTTTTTTGTCTTAACTAATTTGTAACTTTGAGTGTTTGTATTATCTTCTATGTAATTTGTATTTAATGTATATTGATTGTTCATATTTTTCAGTGTCTTATGTCCCTTTTGTATTTGGAGCACTGTTTTAATTGTTTTGTAACTACTAGGACCTCGTTGTAAATGAGCAGCAGCTCAACGGAGACAATCCTAATTCATATGATCTTTGCATGAATAAAATATTTTACTACTACTACTACTACTACTACTTTTACTGCTACCCACTGGGAACTGGACTGTGACCACCACAACTCATTTCATGTAGGCCACTGAACAGCTCTCAGGATATAATGGCATTCAGACAGTAACAAACTGTGCTGGATTTGAACCAGTAACCTACAGGTGAAAGTATCTTTAACTCACTATCAATCCACTAAGCCATCCATATAAAAGACCATCTCATAAGAAAAACTAAAGACTTATCACTGCATCAGTATGGTTTCTCAAAGGGAAAATCCTGAATCATTATCCTCTTGTGCTTCTTATGAGAAGATTAGTAGGGATCTGGATGAGGGAATCCAGCAGCTATGATCTTTCTGGACATCAGTAAAGCCTTTGATGTAGTTCCCTATACTGTAATAATAACTAAGCTAGACATATAGGAAACACTGAAATTACCAACTAAACTGGGAACAGGTTGTTAAATAGGACACATAAATTCTCAATAAATGGAGTGCTATCACATGTAGGCATGGCTTCTAGTGAAGTCCCACAGGAATTAGTGCTTGTTCCAACAATATTTCAGCTATATAAGAGATAAAAACAATGGTATACAAAACTGGATAAAGAAATATGCCAATGATATCAAACTGGGTGTCCCTCTTAGGACATTAGCACAAGTTATATCACTACAAACTGAGCTATACAGTATACACATTCTGTGGGGATGTCCATGGATCATGTGATTTGTATGTTCCATTAGGCTGGAAATCTTCTAGGATATAGGCATGTGATAAAATGATCAACAATGATTTTTTAAATATTGAAAACTGAAAGGTACCATCCACTGTCCCATTACTAGCTCTTAGAGTATCAAGACAACAGAGTTTATGATACAAGAAATCCTATTACTAGCCAGCCCAGTGGCATGAAGAGCTGAGGCGCTAGATGCCTTACCTCTTCCCACGCCAGTGACTCAGGTTTGGGAATGAGCCTGAGTCATTGGGGGTCAGCCAGTGGGGAGGGTGAGGAGCTGGAGTGATCTGCTGCAAGGCAGATCTTGTCTCCTGGGGAGGGATGTGGGTTTCCCTGGCTCTTGGCTGCCACCAGGTGAAGGCTAGGTGGCAGTGCAAAACCACAAAGGAGACCTGGCATTATGCTGGTTGGGGAGGAAGGGGCCATCACTGGAGCCATGGAGTACATATGCACCTCCATGTGCATGCGTGAGCATGTTCTGGGGTTCCAGGAATAATAGGGAGAAAAATGGAAAATGAGGCACTGAATAGGATAAATGAAGCCCTGAAGCTATCTGTGTGGATTGAAATTCCCTGAGACAGGACCACAGCCTTGCCTGCCTGGATTCCCAATGGGAGAAAATGCAATGCAGAAAAAAATAAATTCTAATACTAAGAGACTAAAAATGCCCAGAAATCAAACTAGGTGTGAGGAATTGGAGATTTGCAGCAATGCTGCTAGATTTAGTAACATGCTAAGCATTGCCATTAGGATGTTGCCGATGCTCTGCACGTTTCAAAAAAGATTACAAAATGAATTTAATTTTGTCTGTGATTGTTTTAAATGAATAAAATCCCTTTTGAACTATGAGGTAGAATTGCATAATTATGTTCTTCGAATTTATATATTTTTATACGTAACACATGAAACTATGTATAAGTGTGTGAAACAGGATTCATCTGAAAATACGCTTCAGCCCAAGTATGCAATTCCTGTATAAAAGAAAATGTGACCTAACTGTACCTTAGCTAAAATCACAGATTATGCATGGAATTAACTGAATATGATGTACTGTTTTCCCTTTCCTTTCATTTTACATCTTAAAGATTGCCCTGGACTTAATGAGCATCTCTAAATATCAGCTGAATTGGATATTAGCAGACTCCTTAGGAGTAAAAAACATCTACTTTTAAGAAACTAGAGTTCTACCATAGTGGAGCATGGGAAAAGTAGCTAAGCAACAAACAGGTGGAGCTGCAATGTGTATGAATGCCAGAACAGAAAAAAAATTAGTTGAGCTGCAAATGTCCCAGAAGTACTTAACAAGTCCCCACAATCTTTGAGTATTTCAAAAGCTTTATAGGTGCAAAATAAATGATATGGAGCCTCACCCACCTCACTGATACCTGATGTTTTGCATCACTATCTCGTGCTTTATCAAAGGCTTCACAAGTAAGATGATAACTTGTTTTTATAGTATTATCATTTATGTTGTAAAATAAAGCTTTTGAAATACTTCTAGGATGTTTGCAGTTCCACGAGAGTATCAAGTTTGCTAGAATGTTATACTCCTGATGAGCTCAGCTGCAAACAATGGAAGGACCAGCTATGTGAGAGAGAGCGCTGACAAAGCCTATATTCAGCATGAAAAATATAAAATTAACAAGACTAGAGAAAACTAAGGAAGACGGAATAGGAAAAAGCACTGTGAGATCAGCAGAAAGATGGAAAGGGGTCTTCCTTAATGCCAGGAGTCTGGGAAAGCTTCAGACAATGGCGGAAGAAACTGAGAAGGTTGTAACAGCCATGACAGAAACAAGGGCCACAGAGAATAATGATTGGGACCTAACAGTCTCAGGCTGCACATATTTATATGGGCTAGAGACAAAGGTAAAGGTGGAGATGTAGCCCTGTATGTCAGGGAAGGCATAGAGGCACTGTAGGATGGAAAAATTAAGAGAGGTAATGGGGAAACAGAAATGATGTGAGTTCAGCCCACAGCAACCTCAGGCAAGACTCTATGGATGGGAGAAATCTACAGCCTCCAGGACAAGGGAAAGAGACGAGAGAGAGAGAGAGAGAGAGATAAGGGGCTTGGGGAAGAACTAGAAAGGAGAGTGGCTAAGAGGGAGGTGGTTGTGGCAGATCTAAACCTGAAAGATATTAATTGGGCCATTCCAGAGGCCAGGAGCTCCAGAAGTCAGGCCTTGCTGGATAAATTGCAGGACTGCCCGCTGGTGCAGCTAGTTAAGGAACCCAATAGTCAGGCTGCCATTCTTTTTTGTAAACTTTATTAAAAAAAAAAAAGGCAGAGCAGTTACAGGTCAGACATGTCAGAAATAACATCTCAGTCCAAGAGGTAATTAATTTGCATACACTTAAACAGAACATAATGACAGCAAGGATATATCTCAGTGTTAAATGCTTGTTCAAGAGATTAAAATAAAGAGAACCAGGTTTGTTCTATAGCAACCTCCAAGGGGGTCCACATTCATTGGTGTTTATCCAGTTGTCCTCTGGCATAGTATTGGGTTCTTTCTAGTTTTATACATTCCATAAGGGATCCCACCCATTCTGCCACTGATGGCACCTCTGTCAGACTCCAGTGCAATGCTATTGCCCTGAGTGCAATCATGTTACCCAGTCTCCAGAGGTCTGATGAAGGTAAAGGCCCATCCCTTCAATTTCCCACTAGTAAACCCAATAAAATCTTGTCTGGGTCCAATACAAGAGGGATTTGCAGTACCGATGTTAAAATTTGTTGTATACCCCTCCAAAACAACTACACTTTTGGGTACTCCCAGATCATATGGTAGAAGGAGCCCACATGAATTTTACATGAAGGGCATAAGGGTGAGGAAGAAGGGTCAATCCTATATGCCAACATGGGTGTAAAGTAAGCTTTCAAGAAGGTCTTGTATTGAATTGAGCATAGTCTATTACTGACTGAGCATTTCCCTATATTTTATTTGAATGGCCAACCAGTCGCCTCCTGTAAGGCCCTTGGGTAGGATGTTTGCTTCCCTCTGGGCTCTTATTTTTGTCAATGGATGGGGGGAAGGCACTGAGTATCAATCTGTAGCATTTCCTAAGAGGTCTAAAGGATGGATCCGTAGATTGGCCCACAAAGAGTTCCTCAAGAAGAGACCACACTCCCAGGAGGCCGTCAGGTCTACCTTCTTGTAGTTTATGAACAAGAGATTTCAAACGAAGGTACAGAAAATAGTGTGAAGCATGTAGTTTATACTTTTTAAATAGAGTGTTAAAGGGTGGAACTTCATCATCAATCAAAAGGTGCCCCAACAAGTAAAGTCCCTTGTAGTACCAACTCCTCAAAATTTGCTTATCTCTCTGTACCTATTTTCCCTCTTTCAACATAAGAGTCAGTAAGGGAGTGTCCTGGGAGACACCATCCCCCTCCTGCCCTATCAACCGGTGGGCTTTTTGCCAAGCCCTCCAAGTGGCTCTGGTGCAAGGGATGTCAACCTTTGTAGGGACTGTGGAGCCTAGATTACACACCAAAGTAAAGTAATATAGGGGGATAAAGGAGCTGTCTTCCAAATCTACCCAAGCCGGCCTCTTGTTTTCCTCTTTAAGCATATCCTGCACATGAGTAAGTTGGGTGGCTAGGTAGTAGTACTGGACACTGGGTAGGCCCAGGCCCCCCTCCCAGGTAGTTGCCACAGGACTTCCTGCTTAATTCTAGGTTTCTTTCGCTGCCATAGGAGTTAAATAAGGGCACCCTCCAAAGATGTTATGTATTTATACAGAATCCAGAGGGGGTGGTTTGAAAAAAATATAAAATTGGGGTACCACTGACATTTTAATCAGGTTCACCCTCCCTATGACAGTCAATGGAAGAGACCTCCAAGAGAGACAGTCTTTCTTAACCTTTTTAATAATTGGATTTATATTAAGTTTGACCAGATTAGAAATCTTAGCTGGTATGATGATGCCCAAGTATTTAATTTGACTGGTATGGGGGATTATGGTAGGTGCAATGGTAATAGACTCCTTTACCAGACCCAAGGTCAGCCATTCACTTTTCCCCTAGTTAATTTTATGCCCTGAGAGAGGGCCGTACAGCTCAAAACATTCCGATACACATGGAAGTGAATCTCTGGGGGAGTAGAGAAACAAAAGAATGTCATCTGCAAAGAGGGAGATTTTATGCTCCCTTCCCTGGGCACTGAACCTCCTAATGCCCCAATGGGACCTTATGGCTTGAGCCAATGCCTCAATGGTGAGGACATAGAGTAGAGGGGAAAGGAGCCAACCTTGTCTGGTCCCTCTGGTCAGGGTAAATGGGGAGGAAACAACATTATTAGTGAGCATTTGGGCCTTGGGGAATCTTTATAGCGGACTTAGCCAGTGTAGCTTCTGGGGCCCCATACCAAACTTCTTAGAACACGCTAACATAATTCGACCCTATCAAATGCCTTTTTCAGCATCAAGTGCTAATTACCCACCCCCGCCCGTGGCTATTTATGCATAATATTTAGGGTCCATCTAATACTGTGTTTAGCTTGTCTTCCTTTCACAACCCCCCCGGTGTCGGTGTATCAGGTGGGGAAGGAATCCCTCCAACCTAGAGGACATCAACTTGGCTATAATTTTATAATCTGCATTTAGGAGGGAGATGGGGTGATAAGAGGTGCACTTAAGAGGATCTTTACCTGGTTTAGAGAGGATAGTTATGGTGGCTAAATATTGGGAGGGTGTCAAGACACCTGAATTCAGGGCCTCAATCACCATCTGGAACATCAGGTGGCCTACAGTATCCCAGATCAGCTTGTACAATTCATCGGGGATCCCATCCAGCCCCAGTGCTTTCCCCTTCTTAATGCCCCACACCACTTTCCTCAACTCCTCCAGAGTCACCAGGGTCTCCAGTATTTCCCTGTTTCATTCCGTCAGAGAGGGCAACTCAATTGTCTCCAAAAAGGTCTCTGGATCCACCCCGGAGGAAACTCCGAGGTGTACAAATCAGAGTACTAGGTTCTGAAGGAGTCATTCATTTTATTTTGGTCATAGGTGATTTCTCCTTTTCAGTCTTCTATGCCTATTATGGTAAATTCTGCCCTTTTCACTTTTACCAGTCCTGCCATCCACTTCTCTGATTTGTCCTCTTCAAAAAAAGAAGATGGATTTTGTTATTAATAAATCACGTTCCAGTTTCCTAATTGAAAGCTGGCTGAGGTTACTCTTCAAGGTTTTAAGCTCCAGTTTTTTCTGTGGGGTTTGGGTTAACATATTGTTCCTCTCTAACTTGCTAATTGATCTCTCTAGCTGGCTCTCTTGGGCTAAATTAGATTTCTTTTGGAAAGAGGAGTATGAGGTGGCTTCTCTTCTAATAAATGCTTTCAGGGTGTCCCACACATTGCTACAACTTGTGTCTTCTGGAGGATTCAAGGAAATAAACTCCCATAAATGATCTTTAAGCTGTTGGATAAATTGGTGGTCTAGGATCATTGAAGGGTCCATCCACCACGGTAGCACATTAGGGGGGGGGTCTATTGCCCAATTTATAACCACCCTGAGGGGGACATGGTCTGAGATGATCATTGGGCCATACTCAGTGCCTGCTATATTGCCTGCCATATGGGAGGGAAGGAAAATGTAGTCTAGTCTAGAATAGAGATCATGCGCATGTGAAACAAAAAGAGTATTTCTTAGATATTGGGTGACTAAACCCCCAGGCCTCTATTAAAGCTCTGTTCTCCACTAGACAGTGCAAAGTGGAGACACTTCAGGGGGCTGGACCCTGCCTGACTCCAGAGCGGTCCAGTCTATGGTCTCAGTAAGTATTTATGTCTCCCCCCCATGATTACATTATTTGGTAAAGGGGCAAGGGTGGTCATCAAATGGGTAAAAAAGTCAGAGAAGTCATAGTTGGGGCCGTAGACAGACACCAACATGAGCGTCTTTACCCCCAAGTCCACTGCTGCAATAACAAATTGACCCTGTGGGTCTGCCACCCAAGAGAGAACTTTGTGGGGGAGACCTGGCCTAATCCAAATTGCCATTACTTGGGCCCTAGATGTAAAGGGCACTGACATAAATGAGCTCCCCCCCAAAGATACCTCTAGACAGTCAGCTTCCTCCCTGGTGGAATAAGTTTCCTGCAAAAAAAAAATTATATCTCCCTTTTGTTTCTTGATTTGGGACCATACCCTTTTCCTTTTGACAACTGTTGGCAAGCCATTAGCATTCCATGAAATAAATGTTAAATTAGTCATTAGTGTAGGAGTAGCTTATTTGTACCTGAGTCTCTGACCTCACACATCTTCTAAAACAATATTCAGCTCCACTAGCATTTTTCAAACCCCAACTGTGAACATACCCTCGTGAAAAGTTGGAACCCCCTCAATAAAGGAAGGCAGGTACAGTTTCTGTGAGCAGCATTTAGCAAAAATTGTACATCTGGCTCCTGTTCACTTACAATTTTAACACAATAATCCCCATAGTAGGAACAAGTAGTAACAATAACTCAACAATACCCATCCCCCCAAGTAATCAGCAGAAAATCTGCCATCCCCTTCCACTACTTTTCATGGCTAGAGCATCCCATCACTTGCAAATTATGGAATAAAATAAGAGAAACATTTAAGAAGGAGAAAGTAGTAATGTTTCTCCTCCAATTGTGATTAAAGACTGGGTGGGGAGACGACCAGGGATACCACTCTCCCATACAGCCCCTTACATCTAACCAAGGTAAGTTGGGAAAAGAGGTCCCCCTTGGGGAGCTCTGTAGGGTTGCCCACCCCCCCATTCAGGATGGGGGACGAGACCGTCCTGCCTTAATGGGTATACCACATTAAACTTAATTACTCTGCCCAATTATGAGTAGCAGAGCTCCTGTCCAGGGCACCCCCATCTACAAAGTTAAAGTAAACCCAAACTTCTTAAGTGGTAACTCAATAATGCAGTACCCTTAAAAAAGAACACATTGCATAACCCCCCCCCACACATCTTTGTAAAAGATCTGCAGCAGGTGTTGCCAACCCTGTATTAAAGGCATCTATCTGGCATCCTAAATTATGACCAAATTCACCATGAAAGACCTATACAGGAAGAAAACTAAATATGTATATTGAAATATAGCATTTAGGTCAAAAGTCCAGGTTCAATAAGTTCCTATTTGTGTCAACCACAGGTCTGGGGCCTCCATTCACCTGCTCGCCCCACAGTAACATCAGTCTTATTGATGTCCATTCAGTTGGGGAGGCCTATAAAAATATCCCAACCCATCAGGGCTAGCAGTGGAGATAAGCGGGCAGGAGAGGAGAAGGGAGGGTTGGGGGAGCTCACCGATCCAGCCCTGATAGGCCCCCTAAGGTGTTACGGATTGGGGAAAGGCAAATGCACCCCCCACTCCCCAACCACACCCTGCTACAGGACACAATACCTTAAAGATGTTATGAGAGTCCCCCAATCTCAGCAATCCATTTGGTCTCTCCTCTGGTGCACCAACTCCTTCACAAACTCCAACGGAGGGTCTGGACTAGTGAAGGCCTTCTCAGGGCCCCCCACAGGCTGGATAATAAGCCAAGCAGGGTAGGCAAGTGTGAAGGGGCAGGAAATCTAGGGCAGGATTTTACTTACTTCAGCAAAGGCCTGTTGTTGCATCTGCAGCAGTCTTGAATAATCCGGGAATAGACTCACATGGTTTTGCTGAATCATAATCATACCCATTCTGCATGCTGCATCCAGTACCAGAAGATTGTCCTAATATCAGAGGAATTTGATGATGATGTGGGGGGGCCTTTGGTCCAGTGCAGGCTTGGGACCTGGAGAACGGTGTGCCCTTTGGATTTCTAGGGTGGTAGCAGGAGGGAGTTGAAGTGTATTTTTAAGCCATTGTTGAAGGTGTCCGGCATAGTCCTTCCCCTCCAGGCCCTCAGGAAGCCCTATAATTCAAACATTACAATGGTGCTCCCAATTCTCATGGTCATCAAGAATCTGTTTTTGGAGCTTGATTTCCTTGAGTGCCTTAGCCAAATCTGTGGACTGCCGGGTAATCAGATCCTCCTGGTGCTCCAATCTATTTTTCAATTCCCCTAAATGTGTTCCATGGATCTCCACGGTCTCAGCGACATTATTCACAGTTTGCTGCATATGTTGGATTTGGGCCATTACATTTTCAAAGCCCACCTCCAAACATGTGCCCAAATCATATTTCAAGTCCTTCAGGAGTCTTTCTAGGTTGTGATAGCCCTCTGCCATAGTATCGCTCAAATTCAGAATCAAAGCCTCCCATGTTAGGGGACCCACAGGCACCAGTTTGTCTTGCTTATCGGTGGGTCATTGCGAGGGTCCCTCTCATGTTGCCCTCTGAGGAAGGCCTTTAGCATCACTGCTAACACCAGGTGAGCTGAATGAAAGCTTAGACAGTTTCTTCCTGGATTTGGTGGTGCAAGCATCTAGGCAGTTTTACTAATCAAGTATAGTTACAAGCTGGCAAAAGAGTGTGTTTTAGAGGGGAGATTGCAAGTGATGGAGATGGAGCTTCTCATTCAAAGCTGCCATGCCACTCCTGTGCCAGGCCATGCCCCCCAGGCTGCCATTCTTGATGCAATGTCTAGATACTCAGATGTGGTAGGTGGAGCATGGGTAGGGGAGTCACTAGGGTCTAGCAATCATAACACTATATGGTTCAACCTGGCCCCTGGGACAAGTAAGCACTCAAGTCCTAGATTTTAGAAGGGCAGACTACAACCGGATGAGGAAGCTGGTCAGGGACAGGTTAATTGGAGTGGACAGCATCAGGGATGTGGAGGAAATATGGGGAGCAATCATGCATGCCATTCTTGAGGCAACAAAGTCTTGCTTGAGAATGGTAATCTAAAGAAAAAGGTACAGGAGAGCAATATGGTTCTTTGGAAAGGTCAGAGCAGCAATGAGAGGCAAAAAGAAGGCCTTTACCAGTTAGAAGGAAAAACAAGGGAAGGAAGGATGGGGAGAGCATGACATGAGAACAAGGGAAACCAAAAGGGCAGTAAGAGAAACAAAGGCAGCCACAGAGCTGCATATTGTGGAGGGGGTCATGGGAAGGGAAAACAGTTCTTTAGCTATATTTGGCAGAAAAATTATGGGAGGAGGAATTGTTAGGCTAACAGATGGATGTAGGGTAATTGAGGAGGATGGGCAGAAAGCAGTCATTCTTGACAACTACTTCTGCTCTGTATTCACAAGGGAAGACAGCAGGCCTCTGCCAGACAGTGGCTTTAAAGCAGCTGTAAGAGGAACCCTGAGATGAGGCAGTAGGTATTAACCAGTGAAAGGGTTGAGAAAGGGCTAACAGCCCTAAAAATAGATAAGGTCCCATGGCCAGAAGGAATGCATTCAAGGGTGCTCAAGTACTTGGCAATAGATCTTAAGAGCCAAGTTCTGAGTCATAAGTAGTATGAATTTTATGGTAGCCATACTATAGTACCAGTACGGGTGTTTCCTTTGTAAGGCAACACAGGTGCTGATTGGGCTTAGATCTCCAGTCATGTGCTGAATTCTGCATTGTTATATAGATCGAAAGGAAAAACAAGAGGGGGTTTACTCTAGTCTGATCAGGATTTAAAGAGGTAAAGGACACCTTTGTATCTTACACTCTCAGTTATTACAATGGAACAGGCAACTAGCTTGGTAATTCTTAAGTCAGGGGAAATAGGCATTTCTTGTATATTATGCAATAAATTCAGATTATGCACTAACTTATTTTGTAATCAATGCAAGGAAATTCTACAACTCAAAAGAAAGATGCTGGAACTTGAAATGGAACTTAGTAATGTTGCAAATAATAATTTGCTAACTAGTTGCACTGAAACAGGGCCAAGCAAGGACCCATTTAACTTTACATGCAACTCTAATGATACCCATTTAGACCAGCATGAGCATCACAAAAAAAGACAAAGGGAGGAGAATAAGGAGGATAAACAGTAATGGACATCAGTGGCAAAAAGGAGATTCAAGAAAGAAAGAAAAGCCATGGATTTTCAATGACCCTTAACCTGTATGATGCATTAGTGTCATTAGAAGGTGAAACACCTTCTGATATTACAGATAGTGAACCATTAGCAAATAGAATAATCAGGGAGAGGTTATAGCCCCAAGACAATCATATACTCTGGGTGATTCTATTTTAAAATTTAATGAAAAGTGTACAGTATATGCAATCCAGATAAGCAAAAACTGAACATGTACAGTAGTAGCTTCCAGGTGTCAAAAATTTCAGACATTGCACATATGTCTAAACACATCTTAAAAAAACATAGGGTGTAATCCCCTAGCAGTTGTACACATGAGAACAAACAATGTGGGTGGCACTGATATTGAAGAGATCAAAAATGACTTCTTCACCCTCACAAACACATTGGACCAGAGGGGATGATGTGAAATCTGTTATTAAGAGCTGCTACCGGTTCCAAAGGCAAGTTGAGCAAAGCAGCACAAGATAAAAGTTACCAACGAGTGGCTGTATAAATGGACACTGAAACAAGGGATAAAATGCTTACCACATTGGGAGACATTTGAGAACAATTATGGACTGTATATTTGGGACAGTCTGCATTTAAGCAGATGTGGGAGTGCAATATTTGGAAACAAATAGAGAAATATGTAACCCAAACTTTAAACTAAACTCAGGGTGGCTTAGGAACTAAAGTCAAAGGCCACACACAATAAAGCAGTTAATGAATACAAGTTTCTACTTGCAAATGTGAGAAGTCTGAACATACTGAAAAAAATGGAATTGGAAATCTTGCTATTTAACATAGAAATATAGATTTTGACGGCAGATAAGGACCGCTTGGCCCACCTAGTCTGTCCATTTCCCTACCTAGAGGATAAGCTGCAGATCCTATTTAACCAACAGAATATTTCTTCCTACCCCCCACAAAAATTACCTTATGTCTGTCCCATGCATTCTTGAATTCTCCCACAGTTTTAGAACCCACAACCTCCTCAGGAAGGCTGTTCCATGCATCCACCACCCTTTCTGTGAAAAAATACTTCCTCACATTGCCCCTGAGCCATCCCCCCTCTATCTAGGGATAATATCATCATAGCAGTGATAACTGAGACTTGGTAGGATGAGACTAGTGATTGGTCATGTGAAATTCTGGTGTATAAATGTGTTTATAAAAACAGAATGGACAAAAAAGGGGAGGCATACACATCAAAAACATTCATGAATATAGTGAATTAGGCATTGGCTATGATTCCTACAGTAATACTGAAAGTATATACTGTAACTCCTTTTTAAAAATGGCAGTAAATTAACAATCAGAAATTGTTATATACCACCATCTAGTAACCCAGAATACAATGATCACCTGATCAAGGAATTAGAAATTACATCTAATTTAGCATCTATAATAAAAATTGGGGATTTCAACCTCTCTGGAATTAACTAGGAACAGCATACAAGCAGTTCTACCTTAGAAACACTTTTTATAAATTCCTTATTAACGGCAGGATTAGAACAGAAAAAAACTATGGAACCAAGTAGGGAAAAAACATTCTGGATCTAATTATTACTAACTTAAAAATGGAAATTTCAGACATAAATGTTAAGGGGATTTGGGGCAATAATGATCATAATATGCTAACATTTAGTTTTTCAGCAGGACAAACAATTGGCAACAGGAATATTTTTACATGAAACTATGCAAAAGGACAATACAATATAATCAGGGACATTCTAGATTCCATTGATTGGATAAATAAATTATAGGACCTATCAGTAGAAGATTGCTGGGAGGTCATGAGGACTATATTAAAGGAAGTTGAAGACAATTACATCCCAATAAAACAAAATAAACAATAAAAAAGGAAAAATACCAATGTGGCTCACAAAAAACCTAGAAAAACAATTGAGGAAAAGGAATGTGCCATTGTTAACTTTAAGAAAAAACCATCAGAGTCAAATAAATCAAAATACAAGGCAGAATTAAAAGAAACGAAAGGGTTAATAAGGAAAGAGTGATGTAACTGTGAAGTTAAGATTGCCTATACAAAAGATAACCAGAAGTTCTTTTTGTTTCTTATGTCAATAATATGAGAAGCAGTAGCAGATCAATAGGCCCACTAATTGAAAATGGTAACAACTTAAGTGATCCTATTTTAATAGCAGAAACTCTTAATAATTACTTTTGTATGGTTTATAATGCCAAGAAGGATTGTAATGTTATAGGTCAGCTCCCCCAGATGAATATACATGGGTTTACCGAAAAGGAGGTTTTGACAGCACTAAAAGTCATTAAACCTAAGTCATCACCAAGTCCAGACAGCATTCACCTGAAATTCATTAAAGAGCTTGCAGTATCACCATGTACCCCATCCCTGATAATATTCAACAAGTTGCATGAACAAGGGGAAGTTCTGTCTGATTGGAAAAAGGTGATAATCACCCCAGTACATAAGAAGGGGAGTAAAGCTCTGCCAGGGAATTACAGGCCAATAAGTCTTACATCAGTCCCCTGTAAGTTAATGGAAAAGTTACTAAAACCAAAATATTACAGAGAAGCATCAGCCAAGGAATTACATGACTTTACTCAGCATGGTTTTACACTGGGAAGGTCATGTACCACAAATTCCATTGCATTTTACAAAAGAGTCAGTACCGGTTTGGATAACAACAAACTGGTGAATGTGATCTTGGATTTCAGAAAAGCCTTTAACACTGTGCCCCATTTTGAACTCATATGCAAACTGAAAGAAATGGGATTCAGTCTACACCTGGTTAAATGGGTATAATCTTGACTGACTGGGAGATCACAAGTAAGAGTTCAAGTTCAAGTTTATTTGCAGGAAAACTCAGTTGAGCATGCTCATTTAAAAGGAAATCCTAGTAGGACAACAATACAGCAGGTAGTAAAAATACATAATCTACAAACCAATGTAAGATGACAAGAACGTAATTCACTGTATAATGTTATTACAAATAAGAGAACAAAACATTTGGTGTATAACAAAACAAGATCTACCATGAGAAAGTAAGGAAGTAGTTAGGGAAAGGAAGGGAATGGGAGGTGGTTGGAGAACTAAGTGATTGTGTGTTAAATGAATTATGACAAACAAAAGTGCTAGCCACTGTAGCAATGACAATTTTCCTTACAAGTTTTATTGGCCAGGAATTTGAAAATGTTTATAGTCAAAGGCTACTTCTGGTAGTTTGAGTGAGGATTGAATTTTATTCCAAACTGATGGGATGACATAGCCAATCACACCTCTGCCATGTGATGTGCGCACTTTGGGCACATCCAGTAAAATGAATGTGCTTTTCCTTAATGAATAATTACAGTATGAACTATGAACGAGTGAGGAGCTATACAGTGGCAGTTTATTCAACATGATTTTCAGAGTCCAGGTGTCAATGTGGTGCATCCATCCTGTGGCAAGGGATGTCAAACCAGCTACCCGGTACAGATCACACTGATACATTCTATATGGGACATTTGTTACAAAGCATATAGCATGATGATAAAGTATATTTAGTTTATGAAGGTAGGTCGCTGTGCTGTAGTTATATATAATGTTACTGGGGAACTGTCTAGACTCTAGAGGGAGGTTAGTAACTGGTGGTGTTCCCCAGGACTCTGTCCTGGCACCAGCTTTTTTTTGGCATCTATATAGGTGACATGCAGGACATAGTAAGGATCAATATACTAAAATTTGCAGATGACATTAAAATAAGTGGTTAGGTGGATACTGATGAAAATTATCAATCCTTAGTGAATGACCTTAAGACTATTGAAATATGGACATTAGATAATAAAATGGAGTTTAATACAGAAAAATGCACCATTTTACACATAGGTAGACTAAACCAATGTACAATAAGTCATATGCTTTAAAAGGGATTCCTTTGCAACCTGTATTGAATAAATCTGATTTGGGAATAGTAATAAATAATAAACTTACTTTTCATACTCATTACAGGAAGGTAACCCAGACAGCCAACAGACTTATTACTACAATCAAAAAAAGTCTATATCTAGGAATGGGGACTATTTATTTCCACTATACAAGTCCTACGTCAGACCACATTTGGATTATGGGTCCCCTTTTTGGTCACTACACTTAAGACATTAACTTGCTGGAAAGTGTCCAAAGGAGGATGACTAATACCTAGACTAAAAAGTATATCTTACACTGAAAAGCTGTCCGAACTGAAGTTACACAGCCTAGAACAAAGAAGGAGAGGTGACATTCTACTATTATACAAAATACTGCATACTCTAGATCATACTATCCAGTGTAATATAATTTTTAAAGACCAAACAGTTAACTTAAGGTCTCATAGTAAGCAATTAAATATTCAAAGGGCTAATACAAACAAACAATATAATTATTTTACAATCCAGGCTTTAAGAATGTGGAAAAGTTTTTCCAAAAAATTGTGTTGGTCTTATGGTAGTAGATAATTTTAAGACAGAAATTGAGTAATGCATAACACACCTTTAGGTACTCTGTCCCACACGGTGTGGGAGACAGTCCCGAAGGGCTAACGCCTTCTTCTGGTATTTCAACTGAGTAACGGAGTACTATAACTGACCAAACCCCTGTTAGGGCTATTCAATAACTTAATACAGACAAGGATAGATCCAAAAGACTGGAGGGTAGCAGACATAGTCCCACACTATGGGGGGAACACGGAGCAACTGAGTAACTATAGACCTTTCAAGCTTACCTCTGTTGTTGGCAAACTGATGGATTAACTAGCCAATGAGGATCTCTTGTACTACTTGGAGAGCAATGGACTCCAGGACAATAAACAGCACAGGTTCATGACAGGGAGGACTTGTCGGACCAACCTGATCGTATTCTTTGACTGGGTAACAAGGGTAGTGGATAAGGACAATGCTGTGGATAAGGAGAGGACTCCTCCCACAATGCAGAAGTGAGCTGTTGATGGTGAACCAGCTCCACGCCTCCCTCCATGTGAGCGCGGTGCATACCATGGCATCTTTGATAGTGGGTCTGAATGAATGCTTCTAAAGTCCTGGAAGATTTGTCACAGATTAAAAAACTAAAAGAACAGAAAACTTTCATGCAATATGGCTTTACAATGTCACTGAAAAAAGAAACTAATCTGGTAAACCTTCCTGCAAAATCGATAAGATAAATAGAAATTAACACAAGGCTATGGGTGGTGGCATTGAAGAATAAAGGACCAGACCAAAAATAAAATGAGGTCAGTGAAAAGAATGGTAAAAAGACATACCTGTTAATGAAACGACAAATACAAACCTTAAAACACCTCCTCAACAAAGCAATGTGTCTTTTGAACAAAAAGAGAAAGATTTATTACTTGCCCCATTTTTAGAAGGAGAAGCACAATTTCCATATTTAGTAAAATAACCGAATTGGTGGTGAAGACTGTGGACAGCATAGAAATATTGGACAAGGAGATGGAAAAAAACAGCCTGAATTAAATAAAACCATAAAAGAAGATGCAGCAGAAACTGCCCACCAAGGCCAAGGAGGAACAATGCAGAACTCAGAAGGATCAAAGGAGAAGGATGCTACCCCATTAAAGATGGCTACAGATACTGAAGGGGAAAGCATTGCAGACATGGCCAAAATATTCAGGTAAAAAACTTAAAAGCTAGTACTACTTTACCTATGAAAGAGTAAGTTGATGTTGATGTGGAAAAAATATTCCCATAAATACAGAGTCTCCCACGAAAAATCTAAAAAGTCCACTTGTAGAAAGTATGGAGAGAAAGAAAAGACTCAGAAAAAGACCTGTTAATGCAATTTAGTGCAACAGGGGGAGACCTCACAAATAAAAAGTCACTTAAATATATTGTTATATTAAAAAAACATGGAGGCGTCAACAAGGGCAAAGAAATGAAACAGAAAAACAGAAGGGGCAACTAAAATGATACAAGAAAAACAAGTTAGCCCCCAAAATTTGACAACAAACAACTTGTTAATACAAATTAACCCAAATAAAATGGATTCAGAATCCAATTATTCAGATGCACAATCAGATACAGATGAAGATAATTTAGTCCCACTAAAGTGGGCTAATCAAATACTAACTTAATTATCTAAATTAAATGAGGGACTGCAAAAATATAGAAAGAATGGAAACCAAAACAGGCAATATCCAGTCCACAGTCAACATGTTGGTAATGGAAAATACTCAAATAAAACAGAATTTATCCACACTGCAGCAGAGAGTCTCTGATTTAGAGGATGAAGCCTCACCTGTACAAAGGCAAATAAAAGACTTGGAACTGTTAAGCAAAGAATTTAAAAATAAAATGATAGATTCTGAAGCACAATCCAGAAGGAAAAATATTAGAGTGCTAGGAATACCATATTCTTGGGATGACTCCAGACCATTGAAAGATTTTCTGAAACATATATTTGCAACTTACTTGGATATGGACCCTGCAAGTGTATAGCTGGGAAGAGATATAGCACATCAAACATATAGACCAAACTCAAACTTCTCTCAGTATAAAACACCTAGACCTGTTATTGTGAATTTTTTTTTTACATGGAAGAGAAGGAGACTTTAATATCACAAGTCTACAAGAAAAAGTGCATTTCTCTGATGGGAGCAAATATTTCCATATTTAATGACTTTCCTACAGAAATTGTTCAGGAGAGAAGGAAATTTGATCTTTTGAGACATAAACTATGGATGAAGGGCTATAAAGCCACAATGATTTACCCCACAAAAATGTTGTTGATTTTATATGGCGTGTGCTTGGGATACAATTCACTAGAGGAAGCTGAAAGAGACTTCAGAGGCAAAATCCCAAATCTCTATGACTACAATAGTAAGCCAAATGGAAATTTTGAAATATAAAATCTGTTAAGAATTATTTGATATAACAGATAACTTTAGCTAATCTTTGGTCTATGATATTAATGATGTTTCTCTTTCAGTAATAATGTTTTGAAAAATAAACCTGAATGGACACCGGGGGGTTGGGTGGGGAAATCAAACAGGAGCTACTCCAGTTAGTTATGCAAATCCGATTGGATTTCAAGACAAAATGAATAAAATGGTGAAATTTTTTAATTTTTTATGGGGGGATTATCAAGTAAGAGATGCATGTGTTGAGGAAAGTAATTTAAATAGAAAAAAAGAATGGGAAAGGGGAAGTGAGTGTTTTATATGTAATAAAAATGATTAAAGAGATTTTTAAATGTGTATCCCTAAATATGAATGGAATCCACTCTCCAGTAAAGAGATTAAGATTTCTGACCCTTCTTAGGAAAACCAACACCAGTGTATTACATTGCAAGAAACCCATTTGGATAGTAGCGAAATTATGAAGTTAAAACAAAAGTGGATGTCTCATATATTTTATTCAGAGGGGACTAGAAAGAGCTCTGGTGTGGCATTATTTAAGAACAATAACGCAATTACAATTATAGAAACTTACTCAGACAAACTGGGAAGAATACTGTTAGTTAAAGTTGAGATACAAAATACAAGTCTAACCTTAGGATCTATATATGCCCCATTTACAAATTATGCAGGATTTTTGTCAGAAATAACAAAAGCCCTCACAATGGTTAAAGCACAAAACATAATATTAATGGGGGATTATAACACACTGCTAAATCCCATAATAGATAAAACATTAAAAATAAATCCACCAAATAAACATCAAGCCTAACTGACCAATAACATCCTACAAATACATGGTTTAGTAAATATTTAAAGGTTATGGGACCCCCCAAAAAGGGAATATACATACCATGATAAAAAAATATAGGTTCTCCCAGAAGAGATTACATTTTTTACATCTAAAGCCATATTGCCTAATATAAACAAATCCTGATAATTAACAGAATAATAATATCAGATCATGCATTAATACAAATGGAAATGGAAATTCAAGATACTAGTAAAACATTCACAAGGCAATGGAGATTTAATAACACATTACTAAAAGACAAGGAATTTAGAGAAAAAATAAAAACGATTGAAGACTATTAGTATTATAACTATGGTGGCTCAAAGATGGTAATGGAGTTATAGGATGCCTTCATGACAGTTCTGCAAGGTGCAACAATATCATACAATTCATTTAAATATAAATGAGAAATGCAAGCATTTCAAAGATTAAATGATAGAATAAAAGAACTAGACTTATGGGTAACTACTGATTGCAAAAAATATGCGGAAGAATGGTATGCACTAAAGTTACAAAAAATGAAATAAATAATGAAGTCACAGCAAATATAAAAAAAATATTTACAAGGAGACAAATCAGGTAAAATGTTAGCATGTTTACTCAAGAAACAGAATGAATAGAAAATAATTACACATCTTGAAGATAGTAAAGGTAATACATTCATAACAGATATTGAAATGAGGAGGACAGCAATGGAAGTATATAAAGAAATTGATCATAAACAAATATACTCCTCAGAAAAAAATGGGAGAATACCTAGAAATGGCAGATCTCCCTTTTTTGAATTGTGCCAGATACAATTTGACCTTAGCAGAAATCAAAGATGTAATTAAAAGATGCCTAAAAATTAAAGCCCTGGCATGTATGGGTTCACTAGTGGCTTTTGTTTGACCTTTATAGAAAATGTGTTGCCATGGTTAAACTATATGTTCCAGGAAATGATTAATAAGGAAATTTAGTGCCCCCAACCATGGAAGAGGCAAAGATCATACTGGGCAGGTTGAAATCTTCCACTATTACCACCTCTCCCTTCCCTGCAGTAGAACAATAGGGCCCTAGTTCATCAAGGTTTATGGGTGGACTGGATGACCAAAGGTCTTTTTTCTGCCATCATTGTCTATGTTTCCTAGGTTTCTTTCTACATCTTTTGAATCCACTTGGATGCCATTCCTTAATAAATACATGAAAACAAGTAGTTAATTAGAAACCCACCTAAATATAGACTTTAGACAGGACCATGCATATATTGTGGATGTTACAGCTTAAATACCTAACATAACCCTCTTATGGGCTACATCATCCAACTCACCCCTCCTTCCCACCCTCCTCTCCCCCTCATCCCCTACACCTGCCCATTATCTCCCCCTTCTATTCCTTCCAGTGTTCCTGCCTACCCTGACAATGCTACCTTGTAGTGGTTGTTTACCTGCTTCAAGATCAAATGAAGGTCATGTTGTTGAAATGCTTGTCCAAATCATTGTATTGCATATATTGTGGATGTTACAGCTTAAATACCTAACATAACCCTCTTATGGGCTACATCAGTGACCACCAAACAGTGTGGTTCATGATAAACACAGCCATACAATCAAGCCATACAAAAGCAAGAGCATTGGACTTTAGGAGTGCTGACTTTGGGAAAATGACAGAGTGCTTCAGAAAAGCACTAGCAAACAGGCAAGAAGAAGGGGTGGAGGAACAATGGGGAGTAATCAAAACAGCCATCACAGAGGCAACAAGACTTTGTGTAAAACAAATCAACAAAACACAATGAAGGAAAAAATCACTATGGTTCTCAAAAGAGATGGCAGGGAAGGGTAAGGAGAAAAGGATAGCATTCAGGAAATATAAGGAAACACCGAAGGAGCAGGACAGAGAACTTTATCAGTTAAAGCAGAAAGAAGCAGGGAAGGCAGTCAGAATAGCAAAAGCCCAAACTGAGGAATGGATAGCCAACTCTGTTATGAACAGGGATAAGACATTTTATAGGTACATTAGGGAGTGAAGAAAGACCAAAGGAAGGATAATGAGGCTTAATAAAGGGGAGGGAATGTGGGCAGAGGGTGACAGTGAAAAAGCAGGGATACTGAACAAATATTTCTGGTAAGTATTCACAAAGGAAGAGGAGGGGGAGGTACCTAAACCAAACAAGAGAAACACTCTGAAGACAGGGGTCGATACCAGTCCATTTACAGAAGAAAGGGTTCTGAAAGAACTAATAAAATTGAAGGTGGACGAAGCAATGGGGCCTAATGGGATTCACCCAAGAATTCTAAAAGAACTAAGGGTAGAACTAGTGACACCGTTGACTACTCTCTTTAACAAATCATGGGAGGATGGGGTGGTACCTGAGGACCAGAGGAGAGCAGATGTGATTCCTCTGCACAAAAGTGGGAGCAGGACAGAGGCAGGAAACTACAGATCAGTTAGTTTGACCTCAGTGGTATGGAAAATGAAGGAATCACTTCTGAAGGAAAGAACTGTTGAGTACCTAGAGCAAAGTGGGGCACAGGACCCAAGGCAGCATGGATTCTTGATAGGAAGGTCATGTCAGATGAATCTAATAGATTTCTTTGACTGGGTGACCAAAGTAGTAGACCAGGGTGGGGCTGCGGACATGGCCTACCTAGATTTTAGCAAGGCATCTGATACAGTCCCACACAAAAGATTAATACACAAGTTAACCAGCATTGGAGTGGGTCCCAAGGTGGTAGCCTGGATAAAAATTGTCTAGACAACAGGACTTAGAGGGTAGTAGTAAACAGAGTCCACAGTGAAGAAAGGAGGGTTACTAGTGGAGTACCGCAAGGTTCAGTACTAGGACCGGTCCTTTTTAATGTCTTTATAAGTGACATCACAGAGGAACTGGAAGGAAAAGTATGTCTCTTTGCAGATGACACAAAGATCTGCAACAGGGTTGATACACAAGATGGAGTGGAAAGGATGAAAAGGGACTTGGCAAGGATGGAGGAATGGTCAAATATATGGCAGTTCAGATTCAATACAAAGAAGTGCAAGGTAATGCACCTGGGAAACAAAAACCCAGGGGAAGAGTACACAATGAGGGAGCGAGATACTGACAACAGTAAAAATGGAAAAGGACCTGGGGGTAATTATATCAGATGACCTAAAGGTGGGCAAGCAATGTGCAAAGGCAGTAAGGAAGGCTGGGGGATATTGGGATGCATAGGGAGAGGCATCAATAGTAGAAAAAAGGAAGTTGTTATCCCTCTGTACAGACAGTTGGTGAGACCCCATCTGGAGTAGTGTGTGCAGTTCTGGAAACCCCATCTCCGCAAAGACATAGACAGAGTGGAGGCTGTCCAGAGGAGGGCAACCAAAATGGTACAGGGTCTGCACCAGAAGACATACGAAGAAAGACTAAAGAAGCTTAATATGTATACCCTTCAGGAAAGAAGGGAGAGAGGGGACATGATAGAAACTTTCAAGTACCTCAAGGGAATCAACAAAGTCCAAGAGGGTAGCATCTTTCAGAAAAAGAGATGTGCAAGAACAAGGGGGCACAATTTGAAGATAGAGGGGAGACAGCTCAGAGGTAATGTGAGGAAGTATTTTTTCATGGAGAGGGTTGTGGATGCATGGAACAGCCTCCCTGAGGAGGTCGTGGAGTCAAAAACAGTGGGGGAATTCAAGAATGCTTGGGACAGATATAAGGCAGTCCTAGCGTGGGGTTGGAGGAAGTAAGATGTTGGTTAAATAGGATCTGCAGCTTATCTGTTAGGTAGGAAATGGGCAGACTAGGTGGGCCAAGAGGTCCTTATCTGCTGTCAATTCTATGTTTCTATGTTAGCATAAACTTAATTATTATCACCATAGATCATCAATGTTAATAAAGCTGGAGTAACTAAGTGCAAATGCTTTTCTTTATGAAAAGTTTTTTTTTCACATTAATTTTAGCCCCTGAATCAATGCGGGATTACTAAAAGGCTGCTTTATAAAGTGTCTGCCATCCTGCACAGAAGTGAATAAAATCCTGTTTACCAGCAGCGTGAAAAGTGTAGTTAGGAGGCCCCAGCTGCAGTATAAATGAGGATGAAACAAATGTGCTGGAGACTTCTAGCCAACTTAGAAAATGAGGAGACTATCTGCTATACAGGTCCTTGATTAATACACCCATCTCTTCAGAAAATGGACATAGAATCACTGAGAGGGAGTACTGCAAGGACAGAGGCCTGACCCTTTAGCTATATGGGCTGAAAGGTAGATCACCTTGCTGGGTGGACCTTCAGACAAAGAAGGGATGAGAGAAATGAGATCAGTCACTAGATGAATGAGATGAGAGACTCCCTGTAAATTAAGACACTTACAGAATGAATGCAGGTCCCTTGCCTGAGGTTCCCAGAAAGACTGAAAAAGAAAAGACTGAGGAGTGAGCAGAACAGAGACAATCATGAGGACATGGCTTTGTACATATCTTTCCATAGAGGATTTTCTCCAGTGGTGGCTGGGCAATCTAATCAGCCCTGTCACCATCATGCCAAACTGGTAACAACTTGCCCTGAGACCTACCTGGTCTGAAGTTCCCCATGGATTTCCCCTATGGCAGAGACAGAGAGGGGAAGGCCATCTTCTCCCAGTGACTCACATATAGATGGACTAGGTGGTCCTGAGTGATAGAACAATACCATGGATGAAGGGCCGGGCTTCACAATCCCCAGCCACCCATCTTCCACT
The DNA here is from genome assembly GCA_016271365.2 of Neoceratodus forsteri. Lineage (NCBI taxonomy): Eukaryota > Metazoa > Chordata > Ceratodontiformes > Ceratodontidae > Neoceratodus > Neoceratodus forsteri. The sequence continues at coordinate 1,075,691,415 of CM028129.1, read as the reverse complement.
TTCTTCCATTATATCCCCTGCTGTGGCCAGATGTGAGTACACGCTGTGTGGAAGCAGACATGCGCCATGTAGCCATGGCTTCTCCCTTCCATGCCGCTCATACCAGCAGTACCACCAAGCATCCACCAGGTGGCCGTCATAGCTGGGTTAACTAGCCACAACTCCTGGGACAGGAGAGCAATCAATAGGATGGTCAATCCACACCCACCTTGACTGACCACCAGGAGCTCATGTTCATTCCTGAACACGGGTCACCAGCGTAGCAGTGGTAAGGCATTCAACACTTCAGCCCTACACACCACTGAGCCAGTAGCTCTGATGATGTCATTAGTGTTCCTGCAAAAGTAAGTAAAGGAACATGCCAAGAGGTATAATATGCTGTTTGATCCATTGGGGATGGAGGTAGTGTTTCATGGGCAGCCTCCACTGTGCAGAGGAGGAGTTAAGAAGAAATCCTTCTATATACAGTCTGTTGCCCTGTGGGTTTCAGGAAGTGTGGGACTGCATTTGCTTGATTGAAGAGTCACTTTCATAGGATCATCTGGTTCATGGGGGGATGGAAAGATGCAGAGAGACTGGAACACTGGAGTAGAGGGTACTGCAGACAATATGTGATGGCACAACATGTAAAATTAAGTAATAATGCATGACAGGGTGTGGGTTGTGCTGGGATAACCTTATGCCTGGATGGTTGGGCACGAGGCCACAGGCTGAGTGCATCCAATGTCCCAGAAATGAGGTTATCCCAGCACAACCCACACCCTAGAGTGCATTCTTGCTATTATACAATGGCTCATTGTTATACAAAATATTTTTTTTTGCACTGTGGTTGATGCACGGGCATAAAGTAGGAGCTGAATAAATGTACAATAATGATGAAATATTTCTATGACCAGTATTTTTGTTTGTTTAATTTGTTTACACGGTAGACACACTGAGCCAAGGGCCCTGTTTCAGGGGTAACCTGAATCACAAATGTAACATGCAAACATAGCAATATAAAATAATACAGGCATTCTTTGTAAAAAAAAATACCTAATTTGAGAAGACTTCATAGACCAAATGGACTTCTGCTGGCTAATTCATATGCACAGTGTGTAAATATAAATCCATTGTCAGTTAAGTACAGTAAATAAACACCACATTGAAGCATAAAATAATGTTAAGATTGACATATAATTTCCCATCAGATATTAGTGAGAAAGATACTTAAATTGAGAATGGGATGCATGAGAGTGTATAAAACCTGGGAAACTGTTTCAGACTCAAGCGACCAAGAGAGAAAAAGCTATCTGGCCCATATCAGAGGACACTTTGGGTTTAATTAAAAAAAAAAAGGTCAGATTATCTAAGATTTCTTCAATAAGGATTTTTGGATTTAAAAGATCCTTTGAGTGGTTAGAGTATGGGTGTGTAATATTTCATCAATTAAGCATCTCAGAGAATATAACCTACTGACTTCAAAATAAACCAATGTATCTATGAATAAATATGGATATGGAAACTGGATAATAATATACAATAACAAATGCTGTTATAGACACAGATCCAAAAGCAAATGATTTGTTGCCTTTTATTGGAACAACATAGATGTTACAAAAAGAAATATAGCACATACCATAATTAAACAGGGGATACATGGACACTCAAGCAATTGCTAAACACGTTTCTGAAGTCATAAAATATTTAAGCTTAAATGCAACACCCAGTTTCTGATTCACACTTTTATAAACATATGAATTGTGATCCAAAAAAGTCATTAAGAGGTCAAAACCAAACCCAAATACTTAAACTGAGAGACTAATTCTATTGGAGCCCAATCAGAACTAAAAGTATGTACAAGGCCAAATCAAATTGTTTCAGTTTACTTAGAGAAGGTTTCTATCCAAAACGCATAAATTTGCTCTTTTTCTATTAGGAACTACACTATTTTGGGCAAAGAGAAAAGCCTCTTGAAATTCTAGATTCAATGAAAAGGAAATATCATCTAGGGATCTTGAACCAGAAAAAATAATCAAATTATCTGTGTATAACAAAGTTTTAGGGGGATAGAGAAATAAGACAAGATATTTATATAGAAAGAAAAAAAAAACAAAAAAAAAACAAGTGACCTAAAATCAGTCCTGGGGGACTCCATATGTAAAAGGCAATATATTGGAATGGGTGTTGTCTTCAGTCACTTGCTAGGTTACTCCTGTTAAATAACTTTGAGAGCAGGAAGCACAGCCTTAGCAGTGCCAAACAAATCCATTTTTGAAAGAAGTTGGTCATGGTCAACAAAACAGAAAGCCTTGGTAAGGCCCACAGTCACTGCACGCATAAAGCAACTAACATTCATTGAGTTTTTGACATTATCCATTAACCTTACAAAGGCAGTATTAGGACCATGGTACCTCCTGACTTTGCTTTGATAGGGAACAAGTACAGTAAATTGGATATAAAAATGTATTCATTAAACTGTATAAAAACAAACCTGTCAAGGAACTTGCCTATTGACAGGACCACGTTCACTGCAGTAAACTGGACCTATATTTTGCAGCAGGACCTCATGCTTGCTGCAGTCAGGCCATGACCAATTCTGCAGCAATTCTGTGATGGGCTTTACATTCTCTGGCAACTCAAATGAGCCCCAAAATAAATTCTAGTTACTCAAAAAGAATGCTCAGGAAAAGGCAGTCTGAGGCAGTTTGGCAAATGAACAGGCAAGTCAGTAGAAAGCAATTCTGGTGTCATGATATGGATTCGATATAGGGCATGGGGGAATTGAAGGGTTATTTATTTTTTACTGCAGTCTGTTTTGTTGTCCCATGGCACCTTCCCATCTGCCCAGTGGTGATTTAGCACAGATATGCTCCACAGAATTTCTCCCCCTGCCTGCCCAGTTGCTTGAAGATCAGCATTGCCTGGTGGCAAAACAGTGCTGCTCCAATGGCTCCTTCCTACCTACGTGCTTGGAGCCTCTGCAGGTGGAGCATGAGACAGAGGTCAGCCTGGCTGCTGGAGAGTTGAGTGAAAATAAGACCTTTATGAGCGGCATCCAAGCTGATTTAAATAACATTGCAGTTACTTTAATCTCAGTGAGAGTTTCGGTGGAGACTTTGGGCCATTGGGTGGAGCATGCTGAGTTGCGGATTGGACAATTTGAAGACTGGGGCCATCCAACAGGGAGATGCCTGGGCCTAGCCAAGCAGGAGATTTGCTCCTTATGGGACAAACTTGATGACCAGGAGTCTCGGAGTTAGCAGAGTAATGTAAGGTTGTTTGGGCTGCCTGAGAGGTCAGAGGGGGAAGACGTGATCCAATTTCTGCAGACTCAGCTGCCTCAGTGGTTACATTTAAAGACAGATGCTCTCATAGAAATAGAAAGACTCCAGAGTTTTGACTGGCCCTCCATTGTCATCAAATGGTTTGAGTCCTATCTTTCTGAAAGGGTGCAGCGGATGGTGATGGGAAAGTTCTCCTCCTCCCCAATGTCCCTATTATGTGGAGTGCAACAGAGCTTGATCTGGTCACCGATACTATTCACAGTGTACATACTGCCCCTGAGCGAGATCATCCAGCAGTTCAGCATGGAGTTTCATTGCTATGCAGATTATACCCAGCTGTATCTGTCATTTGCACCTGGAACATCCGATGTTGTAGAAGTGCTAAACACCTGTCTGGCTAAAATCAATGACTGGATAGTTTCCAGATGGCTATGACTTAACCCGGATGAGACATAGATACTAGTGATTGAGCTGGGTCGTGGGAGTGATGGGTTGCCATCCGGAGTGAACACAAGTCTTTTCCTGGGGCCTGCTCCATTGATGGGTTCCCGATGGTGCCTAATCTTGGTGTGATCCTTGATAGCAGACTGACATTTGAAGATCAGGTGTTGTCTGTAGTCAAAAGTGTTTTTTACCACTTGAGGAACATTGCCAGGATAAAGCCCATCATTCCGCCCGATGATCTGTTGACTCTGTTGCATGCCTTTGTTACCTCTAGGCTCAACTACTGTAGCTCTCTATACTTCAGGGCCATGGAAGGGACTCTCCACAGACTGCAACTGGTGCTGAACGCAGTGGCCCGGTTACTGACGGGCCTGTCCAGGTACAGTCATGTGACCCTGGTCCTGTGTGCTCTGCACTAGCTGCCGGTCCGGTGGAGGGTCCTTTTCAAGGTGGGCTTGCTCACCTTTAAGGCCCTATATGAACTGGGTCATGGCTACCTGACTGAGCTCCTGACACCTGCAACTTCTGTCTGCTCCCTCAACTCCTTTTTGAGGGGCCTCCTGGATGTTCCAAGGGTCCAGCTTAAGACATCGGGTGATCGTGCTTTCAGTGTCACTGGGCCAACCCTGTGGAACTCATTACCATCTGCAGTCCATGAAGCCCCTGCAATAGGAGTATTCAAACTGAGGCTAAAGGTCCACCTCTTCCACCTGGCCTAACCAGACTAGCTGCCCCTGCCCAACCATTTGCGATCAGACAAGATATTGATAACAGATATATTTTAAACTGTGTTTTGGATTTTATTTATTATTTATTTCTTGCTTTTACTGCTTGTATTGTTTTGCTGTTAGGCACCCAGATCCTCCGGGATTGGGTACCACACAAATAAAATTTGCCTTGCCTTGTCTCCTTCAGCAGATCCCACAGTGCACCTTCACCCAGTGTTTTTTAAACTGCTTTGGTATACTGAAAGGGAGAGCATCTTAAAGGAGACTAGGGCTGTGAAAGAGATCCGATGGCAGGGAACTCATCTGTACTTTTGTCTGGATTTCATTAAATGAATGTTGGAATGCCGTGAGACTTTTGACTGGGTCAGAGATTTGGCAAAAGAATGAGGTATTAAATGTTTTCAGGCACCTCTGGCCACTTTACGAGTATTTGTGCAGAATGAGATGTAATCCTTTATGATACCTGCAGAGGCTCAGCAGTTTATTTTGGACACCTCCCTCTCAGCTTCAAAGACCTCCTCATCTGTGTCTAGGATCTCTATGGCTCCCAAACCCCAAAGAGTGCAGATGGCTTTGAATCCTCAAGCCCTGGTAGGACATAAGGAAGTTCATTGTTCTCCCTCTCACAGTCACTAGGCGAGGATCACGAAAACCAGAAGAGTGCGGTCCAAAGGCACGATGGCAAAACACCACCATCAATTACAGCACCTAAATGAAATGCCAACCACAAAAACAATGCCAATAGTAGCAGTCCACAAACACACACAGACTGCTACCATGGCCAACAAAAAGAAAAGGTTATATGTGTTTTTGTGGGGGGTTATGCCCCCCACACCCTGACATGGGGTGCTTCACCTCCCACACTCACTGAACTTACTAAAATCAACTTGATGGGGGGGATGGAACTCAGGGATGAGGAGAAACCTGGAGGGGGATACATTGGGTTAGGGGACAAAAATTAAAAACCATAAAACTCAGTGGGGGGAAATTGGCATGTTACACCGGGTGAAGGAACAAATAAAAAAATAGAACTTGGAGGGAGGGGATAAAAAATACAGCAATCAGGATTCCGGAACAGATCCCTGGTCTCCAGGATGATTCCCTGCTTTAGCTGCTCAGAGCCTTAGTCTCCTCCCACCACAGGAGCAGCTCAGCAGAGTGCCATGCTGCCGGATTCTTGTCTTCTCCTTCACTGTGCCTAGCTGGCTATAGGGGTAGTGATAACTGCTTTGAGCTATTCTATCCCTGTAGCTATCTAGGCAGATGCTATTGTGGAAACGCAATTTTGACAGCCCTATTATGGAAATGCTATAATCACCTGGTAGCCCTCTCACCAGCCTCATCGAGATGAGGACTCAATGGACTGAAGACTTTTTGTGTTTTACAGTGGAGTGAGACTGTTTTTCTCTCTCTACCTATGGAACAATTTCTGTGTCTGTATTTCCTCTTTTTGAGGTTTGCGTCGTTGTAATTACACATCCTTGCTCCCTCTGGGTAGTTAGGATTTTGGTTAACTGTTACCTTTGTGCATCCTGGGTGGCCAGGGGAGGGTCTTTTTGTGTTAAATTGATTAAACCTGTGCGGTGCGCCTGGATGATTCTGGTCATTTCTGTGGGGAACATCGCATATTTCAGAAGCCCCATTCCCTTCTTTTTATATACTTACTTGGTGTCTATTGGGATTCTTTTTAGTAATGTTCATATCTGTCTGGTGTTGAGGGCACTGGATTGCTACTCAGGGCCTTGTCTCTTTTAAAAGTTTACTTTCCTGATAGGTAGTGAGTTCTAGGCATATTGATGTTTTGGTGGATCCTTACTGCGGTACATCAGAGGGGACAGGGGCACGTTTTTACAGCTTTGTTCATCTCCAATATGGGGGGGGGGTTATGATTTTATTAACTAAGGAGGTGAACTGGGTTACCACACTGGTTGCAAGGGACTCTCAGGGGCAGTGGGTGTTAGTTACTGACAACATAAATGTATTTTAGTCTCTGTGTATGGCTCAAATTGTGACGGTCCTCCTTTTTTTCATAAACTTTCACAGGTTCTTCATGACAAGGGGGAGAGGGAGATCATTTTGGGAAGTGATACTGTATGAATGAAGTTCTTGATCCTGTTTGTGACCATAGTGGTAATGCTATCAAGTCTGCCACCCGAGCTCTAGTTCTCTCAGTAAACTCCGGGATAATCATGGGCTCTGGGATGTGTAGCAGATTTATAATTGGAGACTATGCTTATTATTCTGCTGTGCATCAGATTTTTAAGTTGTTGTTTAACCAGGTATAGCACACTAAGCTGAAAGCTTTTTTACAGGAGCGACCTGGGAGCACAAGGAGGTTAAGTGACTTGCTCAGGGTCACACAGTATGCAAGTGGAAGCTGTGGGATTCAAACCCAGGTCTGGTCTTCTGGATGTCACCAGATTTGCAGCTCAGAGCCTTAGACCACTGCGCTATACTGCCTCTAATTTATATTTATAGTAGGATTGATTTATTTTTAGTTTCACATGCCTTACTTAAAAATCTTTTGTCAGTCATGATTGAACCCATGGTCATGTGCAATCTTTCTCCAGTTACTTCTGCCTTTCTTTGGAGAGGGGGGGGCCTCGGGCTGTATGGTGGTGCTGTAATGCAAGTTTTTTGATGGACTCTTGATTAAAGGAGTGGATTATGAAGGAAGTCAGGGATTATCTTTTGGGCAGCAATATGGTAAAAGTTGCCTTTAAGTGGATGGAAGATGTAAGAAAAGTGAAGTGTGAGAGTACCTAAAACATCCTCAATATCAACCAGTGAAGTGACCCACCCTGCACTCTCTCAGTCTTCCCTCGACTATGTATGATGCAGCTATTACAGTTTTAGCCAAAAAATATAAAGCTCTATATCAATGTGCTAGTTATCGCCCTATCTTGCTCTTCATTGTAGATTATAAGAGCTTGGTGAAAATTTTAGCAGTGCCTTAAAGCTTATCTTTGGGGTAAAATTATTGATTGCTCTTTGGTGCATAAGAAGGAACAACAGGCTAGGCTTTAGATTTTGGAGTCGCAATTGGGTGCCCTTGAAAAATGGCATAAGGCCAGTTTGGGGGATTCTTCTTTAATTCAGCATATTTGGGATTTTTGTTTTCAAATTCATTTACTAAATACTCAGCAGGCAGAATTCAGCCTTTACTGGACCCACCAGGCAAATAGGGAGGGTCAGGAAAAAACTGGTCATTTATTGGTTTATTGGCTCAAGAAGATGATGACCTCTAGTAAAATCCCAGGGATAAAACAGTGTGATCGTGTAATTCTGGATCCCAAGGGGATTAATTTAGCTTTTAGGGACTATTACACTCAACTCTGTCCCTCTAGAAGAGTGCAGGGTGGGTCACTTCACTGGTTGATATTGAGGATGTTTTAGGTACTCTCACACTTCCCTTTTCTTTCAGATGAGCTGTGTTTGGACATGGAGGGGTCAATCACACCTCAGGAAGTTTACATAATGGTGCAGCAGCTACATAGTGGTAAGAGCCCAGGACCGGATGAGTTCCCTATTGAGTTTTATAAGGTGGTAGGGGACTTGGTATGGCCTTTATAGCCAGTATGGGCTGGCAGTATAGCCTAGAGGTTAGAGGAACTAGGTGTGAACAAGCCTGATACATCCAGCAGACCAGACCTGAGTTTGATTTCTCACAACCTCCACTTGCATACTGTATGACTCTGAGCAAGTCACTTAACCACCTAGTGCTCCCAGGTCACCCCCAAAAACAGGCACTTGTGCCTAGTGGGCCTTAACCGGTTACAAAAGACTAAAATAAAAATTATTACAGTATTGGTTGAGGTGCTGGTGGATGCTTAGAAGACTGGGGAGCTTCCCTCGACTATGTATGATGCAGCTATTACAGTTTTAGCCAAAAAATATAAAGCTCTATATCAATGTGCTAGTTATCGCCCTATCTTGCTCTTCATTGTAGATTATAAGAGCTTGGTGAAAATTTTAGCTAATAGGTTGACTAAGGTTTTGCTGAGTTTAATCCATCCCAATCAGGTGGGTTTTGTGGGGGCAAGGATAGGGCAGTTCATATTCAATCAACTAATAGATCTTTTCTGGGTGTCTGTATCATCCTCCAGAGTTGTTGCAGCAGTTGCATTACATACGGAAAAGGCATTTGATTCTATCGAGCGGTCCTATCTTTCTGCAGTACTACAAAAATTTGGTTTAGGTCCTAATTTTCTTTGGTGGGTTCAGGTTATTTTTTCTTTCCCCAGGTGGCTGTTCTTACAAATGGAAGGGTCTCTTTGGCTTTTCAGTTAGGTAGGGGAAAGACATGGGTGCCCCCTGTCCTCGGCTCTTTTCCTGTTGGTGATTGAGCCCTTAGCACAGAAAATTTGTAAGTCACCAGATATTTCTGATTTTCAAGAAGTCCAGCATATTTACAAAGCCATGTTGTTCACTGACGACATTCTTTTGACTTAAACGAATGTTAAGTCATCCTTATCCAGTCTTACTAAGCTTCTAAATAATTATTCTGGTTGGGATTTGAAAATGCAGTCCAGCTTTTGGCCCTGACCTGCAAAACCATTAAACATCAAAACTCATTTAAACAATGTACCATACAAATTTGGAATAAACTTGCAGTTGAAATACAAAATATTCCAACATTTTATCAGTTTAAGAATACTGTAAAGAAAGACTTATTTTTAAGCTCAGGATGTTTTTGCACATAACTTACATGGTTGTATTGTTTTGTATGGTATAACTGTGATTTATCATCGCCCTGCTATGTTTTTTCTATGCAACCTTTGTACGTGTAATATGTATTTATTGTTTTCTTATTGTTATATGTGTCTGAGTGTCTTTGACTCTCATCGGTCAAGCCTGTAAAAGGGCCATGTGGCCCAGTGGGTTTTATTTTTACCCTGTTAACAAAAATAAAATGAAATGAAATGAAATTCTTCTTGGTGTGGGTTGAAAAATAATTGGGGTAAGACAGAAGTGTTACCTATGGTTGTTTCTTGGGCTAGTTCACCGTTGCCTGTCCAGTGGCTATAGTGGGCCTCCCGGCCTATAAAATACTTGTGTTTCACTAGTTCTCCTTGTTTGGCAGACTGACCTTCTTTGACTTTGCAGCTGATTCTTACTAGATTGAAAGAAGACGTGGCCAGAAGGAAACATCTTCATTTATCCCTTTGGGGTAAAATACAGGCCATACGGATGTTATTCCTCCCTAACGTTCTATATGTTATTCATTATATGTCCCTTAAAATTGTGGATACTTGATGAAAGCATCTTTTTGCAGTACTTTTGCATTTCTTTTGAGAGGGGGGCAAGCCTCGTCTTTTGATTTTGTGTTTCATAGCTCCATATACTAAGGAAGGCTTTCATTCCCCATGGTTTAAGGGATATTATGTTGCTTCTGGTCTCTTCTAAATATGGATGTGTCTGCATTCAGACAGGCTTAGTTATGTGCATTGGTTGGATTTGGAAAGGGATTTGGTTTGTAACACTTCCCTTCCCCGACAGTATTCTTTGGGACTCCATCCATAATCCCTGTCCCCTTCCCACCCAGAAATATGCTCTTCATGTTTGGAAGAATGCTAAGATGTATTTGGCCTCTGCATGGGATATCCCCTTGCATCGTTGACTCATAGGGGGCAATTTAAGGTTGAAAATTGTTGTGATTCTTTGTACTGGCTATCATGGTGTGAGGGGGGCATACACAGGGTGGGTGATCTCTTCTCTCTGGATTCCCAGCATTTTAAATCTTGTAGGGAATTGCAAAGGCATCTGTCTCTACCTTTCTCATATCATTGGAGGTATCTTGAACTTTGATATCTTTTGCAGTCGAAGGCTGGAGCATCACTTCAATTGCCCCCATCGCTTCAGTGGAAAAAGGTTTTTGGCAAGCTGGGTGGTGCTAGTGTTAGTGGTATCCTTACTCCTCCTAAGCTGGGGTATAAAGTGTTGTTGGAAGAGTATATCCCAGATATGAGCAGATTGCATATGCAGTGGGAGCGGCGGTCAGGATATTCCCTTTCTGATGAGGAATGGGATTGGGTTTGGGCTAACGCTTATGGGGCTTGTAGGGATACTGCTGGGCATTTGATGCAGTTGAAAACTTTTCTTTCGTGGTATCAGACTCCTGCTACTTTATATACTATGGGATTGGTACAACATCCTAGGTGCTGGTATTGTGATACTGCAAGAGGCAGGTAGTGGGGGGGCAAAGACAGTGGGGAGTTTCATACATACATTGGATAGGCATGTATGAAATTCCCCACTGTCTTTGCCTCCACTACCACTTCTGGCAGGCTGTTCCAAGTGTCTACTGCCCTGTATGTGAAGTATTGCATCTCATCCCTCTTAACCCTCCCCCCCCCACAAGCTTTATGGCATGCCCTTGTGTGCTGGTGCTCCTCCTCAGAAAAAGACTTCCCTCCAGGACATTGTTCACCTCCATGAAGTACTTCTAGGTCTCAATCGTGTGCCCTTTGGCTCTCCTCTCCTCCAGGAAGTACATGTTGAGCCCCTGCAGCATCTCCTCATATGGTTTCTCATGCAACCCACACCATTTTATTCATCCTCCTCTGAATGGCTTCCACCCTGTCAATATCCTTGTGGAGATACAACCTCCAGAAATGGACACAGTACTCCAGGTGGGGTCTCATCTGTGAGCAATACAGTGGCAACACCCCCTTCCCTTCTCCTTGTAGAAATCCCCCTTCTTATGCACCCCAGCATCCCACTAGCCTTGCCTACTCCCTTGTTGCACTGCCCAGTCACCATGAGATCATCAGATATGATTGCCCCAAGGCCCCTCTCTTGCTTGGTGACTGTAACTACCTCCCCCAATCCTATACATAGCCTTTGGGTTTCCCCGTCCCAGTTGCATGACTTTGCCCTTTTTGGCACTGAAACCCAGATGCCACAACCAACACCACTCCTCTAGTTTCCCCAGATCTCTTTGCATTCTTTCCACCCCCTCCTGGGTGTTCACCTGTTGCAGATTTTTGTGTCATCTGCAAAGAGATATACCTTCCCTTCCTCAGCACTGACACTTTTGAAGATATTGAAAAGGGCAGGACCCAGCATTGATTCCTGTGGCACTCCACTGGTCATTCTCCCATCTCTCAAGTGACTGCTGTTCACTACCACCCTCTCCCTCCAATCGTTTGACCAGTTAGATACCCAGCTTACCACCTTCTGCCTCCCCAAGGCTGATAGATTTCTTAATCAACCTCCTGTGCAGTGTAATGTCAAAGGCCTTACTGAAGTCTAGATAGGCCACATCCATTATCCTCCCCTGATTGCCTCCCTAATTACCCAATCAAATAAATTAATGAGATTTAAGTTGTATTGTTGGAGGTCCTACAGCACATTTAACTCCAGGTACTCCATCAGTCACTTCTTCTGAATGCTTTCCATTAATTTCCCCACCACTGATGAAAGACTGACTGGTCTGTAATTGTTAGCCTCCTCCTTATTCCCACTCTTGTGCAGAAGGACCACATTATCCCTCCTTCAGTCCTCTGGAACTATCCCTGTCTCTAATAAGGTGCTGAATGATGTTGCCAGAGGGGCAGCTAGCATCATACTGTTTTTTTAGTACTCTTAGGTGGACCCTGTCTGACACCATTACATTGTTTTCCTTTATGGTGTTAAGCAAAAAGTATCATATGTGAAAAATATGTATCAGACATACCTTTACACTTGTATTCTACAACATCTGGAGTTTCAGTAGTTGGAACAGCAATAGGTTCAACTTCAGAAGCATGTTCATTACTTTCTAAATTATTATGTTCTTCATTTTCATTCTCTGAAACTATATAGAACAAAACAAAAAGTGAGAAATGTATTTTGATATTATATTGCAACTTGTCCTAAAAGCACAAAGATCAAAATGCTGTGGAAAAGTATATATATTGATGTAAAATATGCATTGTATATAGACACAGGCCAGTGCAGATAAATCACTTATCTGGCCCAAAATATGTGATGAATGAAGAAAAATGAAGATAAACAATTTATAGATCTCTATATCTTCACGTTTCTTCATTTACCTGACTTACAATGCTGCTATCAATCACATCAGCAGTCAAAGAGCATTCTAAATGTTCTAATTTAGAACCTCCAGCATATGAACACAACTGCCTTCACTTTTCATTCTTTCCCTTGCAGTGCACACAGCTAATTCCCGCTTCTGCTCCCACCCAAACAAACACTGTAGCTCTTTGTGTGTTAAAATGCTAGACCCTGAATGCTGGAGATGAGCAAGATGACCGCAGCATTGTAAGAGAGCTCCCTCAATGTTAGTTGAACTTTTCTAAATAACTAGATCTGTTTCAAATGTATAGCCATTTTCAGACTGATGTCGGAGAAAAGAAAATCAAGAGCTATATCTCTTTCAAGTGAGGAGTTCACCTCACCTTCAGTACACCCCTTGGAGAAGAAAGCTGTGTGGCCAGGACTCAGCCCATAGAATGGATGGTTGTTTGGCTCAGTCACTCCCTTGGCATCCTCCCCAAGTGGGGCAGAGTGGGGGCTTTCACTGATCACACTTATGACTCAGTCGGCATTTGTTCACTATGGAAACTGCAGGCAACTCTTCACATTCAAGCCTCAGGACAGGACTAAAAAAATACTAGCTCCTCTAGTATTTAAAATGATGAGACTGAAGTGAGGGAAGGGAGTGAAGTAAATGGTTCATATTCTCAGGTGCAAGCTGTAGCTCTAAAATCAGCACAACTAAACTTTCACCAACATTCAGAGACAAAGCCTAGGTCTGAGCTAACAGAAACTGCAATAGCAATGTTAACACCTGCTCAAAGTAAAGTAAATATTGATGATGGCCTACTAACCCATCCCTTATAAGTCTACTACTCAGACACAGTATTTCTAGGAAACTTTAGGAAAGTCTACTGATAGGGTACATGCAATATTAGAGTGGCAGGATGGTAAACACGATGCTCGCAGTGCTAAATTGCATTTTTTGCAAAAAGAAACCAAAACTATCAAAGACAAATGTGAGACAAACACTCTGGAAATCAAAAAACATGCTGAACAAATTGTTAGTTTTGAAAAGAGGATGCAAACTCTTGAAACCACAATTCCTGCTCCTGTAGAGGGAAATTATAATTTGCACAGAAAAACAGAAAACCTGGAAAATCAAGTTCGTTATAAGAATTTAGGAATTGTTGGGCTACCCAACTCTTTGGTTTCACAATCTGAAACCGTAAGAGACCTTATCAAAGATATCTTTGTTGAAGTATTTGAACTACCACCTGTAAATTTGCCATTTACTGCAAATGCATTCAGACAGCATGAAAGGCCATTAGAAAGATTTCCAAAAAGAGTTCAAGAAAATAAAATTACTTCTGTGACAGAAGCTCGTGTAACAAATCTTAATGAATGTAAATCCATGATTTTTATCTGCTTTTTGACTCATACTGGGACCTGCTTATTTAGCTCACACACATTAAAGGTACACTGTAGATAAGTTTACAAATCCAACATATTTTACATATACACAGATTTTCTTTTCAAACCCAGCAACGTAGGAGAAAATTCCTTTTGTACCAACCAGACATACTTGAAATGGGTGGGACTCTTCAGTTACTAGGCCCTACCAAGGTATTGTTGTCCCTAAAAGGAAAACAATGTATGTTTTTTGAAGTGAACCAACTGGTTACATTTATTAGACTGCAATGTAAGGAAGACTTGTCTAAGGAAGGTGAATCCTCGATGGACTCAGATAGGAAGTTATCTATTGCATTACCAGAAGTACAAGAAGAAATGATCTGAGTGTAAGATCAGGACATTTGAACACATTAGACTGAATATAGAATTTTTCCTCTTATATTATAAATATTGTTCCATAGCATAGTCTTTAATGATTGATAGTGTATAAATCTGTCTAAAGTATTATTTGTGTTTCTCAAAAAATAATCTAAGCTCTGTCTCCAGAAGGAGGCTTAAAAATTACCCATCTAGGTAAATACAAATATTCCCTTTGGCCTGTTTATAATTAATGCATATGTGCAGCTGATAGGCCATGAAGAGGGCGAGTCATTTAGAATGAGGTAATTTGAGCAATGACAAAATAGCAAAATTTAAAATGGCTATGTGCTATTAATAGCACAGTGAAATTGAGCATGTAGTTGTTGTACATAGCTAGAAGAGTATGTGTGGGTTTGCTCGATAGGCCAGTTCCTAGCTGGCCGACTGGTGTGGCTGATAAAGTAACTACCTATGTGTCGGGCAACACGGTTTCAGGACTGGTTGTAAGCATACTGTTTTTTTATTGTTTTTAGAAATATAAAGTATTTTGTTACATGTCTTGTACTGTGCCCCATTATCTCATTCTCTTGACATTGTTCATCCCCCTGCCTGTAGGTTCCCCCCCATGTTCTTCCCCACCAACATCTGTCTCCCAATGTATCCCCATCCTGAGATTTCCCCTTTTCCCTAGTGTCACCCCCCCCGGAGTTGATTATTTTATGTTTGGGGATTGTGGGGGGCTATAAAATGTATATGTTGCTTGTTTGTCATCAAATTTAGAGCCGGTAGCTGTTACTGCAAGGTGCCCTAGTGCACATCGCGATTTTCATTTTTGGTGAGGTGCACTTGTTGTTTTTTGTATTCACCATTGTTTTTTCACTCTTAAGACATAGAACCTGTGCAGGTTGTTTTATGAGTAAACTGAAGTATAGTATAATTTCATATAATCTTGCTCTCTCCATATGAATTAGACTGGATACAATCAAATGTGTATATTTTTGTGACAACATGTTTTTTAAGACCATAAAAAAAGCTAGACCTGTCCCTCCATAAATAAATACAGTTTACCTTATAAATAGCCTCCACATGTCCCCACTAACTCTATATTCTGCTTAACTGCCGCCTTCCCCAGGTCTGCATACAGAACAAAAACAGACTTAAAAAAAATGAAGTCCTAAACCATGGCAGTCAGAATGGCACCGCTGGTCATCCTTCACCCAGCAGAAAACATGAATCATAACGTTTCTGCCACTTTCACTGCCACATCCACAGTCTCTCAAGTCCACTGCACTCTCTAAACTACACTACCATCTTTCCCTGAAATTTTTAGAGACCTTCACTCACTATACCAAACACCAACCAATTCACAATGTCATTGCCCCATCCTGATGGCATGTCATGGAAACCAAAGGGGGAAAACAGAAAAATAAACTTTGCCACATACTTAAAAAAAAATGGTAGAACTAAAAAAGCACATATAGGGTCCTCACACACAACTTGAAATATGCAATGGGGACTTTGTGAGCTAAATAGTTTAACTACACCCAAGCTGTTTGACCTCAGGCATCTTATTTGTGGCTTACACCATTAGTGAGGTTACCCAAGGTCAAACAGCTCTTGTGTATATGAACCATTTATCCCATAGGTCACCACTGCACATCTCCTACTTATGTGATAAAAAACAAGATAAAAAGTGACACCTTGACCCAGCATTGCAAGATAATATCTTGCAAGTTGAGTTTGTTACAATACATACTGAAGCAATTAGAAAACAGCTTTCTCAATGCTGATGACATCTCTATAGCCATGTGTGGCACCGAATCCAGCAGTTGAATTGGAAGTTAAATCTTAATACAAAAAGCAGAATTAAAAGCTATATCAAGTACACCAAAGTTCTGTACACTGAATATGCAATGGTCAAACTCAAAATATACAGTTTATCATCACTTTGCAGAGGCAGGACTTTCATAACTCATTCTTGGCTCTGCCACTCATTAGTTATGATCCTGCCCCCTGATATGTGAAGATAAGTTGCATAGTTTGAGCCAGCCTATTGTATACCATATATGGTATGATTAAGGTTGAATAAGGTGTTTAATGTTAAACTCCAGTTTTTGTACCTTAATAACTATTGTAGCATTTGATGAAAAAGCCCAAAATTTGGTATGGACGGTCTGGTTGACAGGTTCTCAAAATGTGAAAAATGTTGTAGTGCCATTTTATGCTACTTTTGAGATAGAGAATGTTGATTTTTAATGAAGTGTGTTTTTTTCCCTATATTAAATACACTTTTTTTTTTTTGCTGTTACATACAGTCTTGATGGTACTGAATTGTTTTCATGAAATTTTCAGGGCAAAAGTGGCTGCCACAAACCTACTCGAAGGTCAGGTCCACTGAGCTCACAGTGCCCACACCTATGTGTAATCCGTGACAGGTGGGGGAAACAGGAATACCCTCCTTGAGTCCTTTTAGAATGCTCACCAAGGTCACGACTGAACATCCGCCACAAGGACCCAATACATCCCGCTAAACTCTGGATAAGGGCACAATACCAGTATTGAGTCTTGCAGCCAAATATGAACCCTTCTTGGTAGTTAAATAAATGGGGAAGATCCAGGCAACACACTCTCTTACGGGTAGCAGCGTGCTTGCGATTTCGTCTTCCCCAACAGGACATGAAACAACCTGGTTCAGAATCCCTACAGGATCTTCTTTGAGACTGGTACTGTATTTTCCCTATCTCTACCCAGATGTCCCTTACAGACCCTTGATCAATTGGTTGCTTATGGAGGCACCCCTTAGCAATAACAGTTTGTCACAGATTATTAACTGTTCCACAATTCACACACAATTTAAAAATCTTGATCAGGCAGTTTTCTTAAAACACAAATGGTTTTGTTAAAATTTTTAGATAATAATCATACAGTTACAACTAAAAGATGCACTAATTTGGTCACAGAATAACAGAAATAAAAGTGGAAAATATACATGAAAAACACACTATTGCAGTTATCTAAAGTCTACCTTAAGTCCGTAGTGAACTTGAAGTTCAAAGAAAGTAAATGAAATGTTCAGTTTTCTTCATACTAGTAGTCTTGCTTCTTGTATTGTCAGGAAGAGTGTCTCTTGCAGATACTCAGCAAAAATGAAAGAGAGAGAGAGAGAGAGAGAGAGAGAGAGAGTGGCTCAGGCTCAATTCCTTATATAGCCAGAGGCACCCTGCAAAATCTCTGTCTTGTCCTAAAAGGGTGTCTTTCTCTTTTTAGGCCAGTAGATGTCACTCTTGCACTTTCCCAGAATTGTTTGATTAAGGTTCTGCCATCACAACTTCCTGGCACATATAATAATCATGAACATAACTTCAGAGTTAAAACTTTGATGTCTCATTATAAAACCCTATAAGCTTATTCACACAATCCTGTCAAGAATGGCTGTTTAACACATCCTGGGCTCTGAAGTGACAATTTTACAACAGAGGATGGTCTTCTCTGCATAGCCTTATGAGTTTTATTACAACTAAGCCCAGAATGAATCTCCACTCCTAGAAGTGTAATTTCAGGATTCCATCTACTAAAAGCCTGTCATTTCTCAGTTCATAGAGGGATGTCAATTTTTTTTGCAAGACAGTTCTCTACCTTGAAGTGATTTGGCTACCTGCCCAGCAAGCCTCACCCTCAGGTCAGAGGAAGGTCAAACATTTTAAAAACCCAGTCTCCCTCTCTCTCTCTCTCTATGTGACCCTGTCATTCATTTTCCTTGTGGTAGTTTAAACATACACAAAATATAACAATATAACATCATATATCTGTACATTTGACTGGCAGTGGCATAGTTTGCAACATCCCTCCCTCCTAGACTGAATTTGTGGGAACACGCTCCCTACTGCATGAAAGGTTTTCACAAATTCTGTTACTGTTCTAACTAGTGAGATAGGCCATCTGCGTTGGCATTGGCCGATCCGGCCCTGTGGGTAATAGTCATGTTGTAGGCCTGTAGGGCAATACTTCAACTTAAGAGATGACCACTTGATTTATCCATCTGATTTAGCCATACCAGGGAGTTATGATTGGTCTGTACCTTGAAGGGTCTCCTGTAGAGGTACAGCTCTAATTTCTTCAGGGCCCATACCAGCACAAGGCATTCCTTTTCAACTGTGGAATATGCCTGCTCCCAGGGAAGCAACTTTTTGATAAGGTACACTTTTAGGTGATCTTTTCTCTGATTACAGGTCTGACTGAGGACTGCTCCAGTCCCCACATCTGAGGTATCTGTCTGGACTATAAATGGCTTATTGTAATCTGCATTGGCCAACATAGGGGCATGCACAGTGCCTCCTTTAGCCATGTGAAGGCTCATTCACAGGCTGGCTCCTACTTTACCATTTTGGGCATTCTTTTCTTTAGCAGGCCAGTTAGGAGGGTAGCCAAGGTAGTGTGATTTGGTACAGACTTTTGACAGTACCCAACAGTCCCTAGGAAGCTCCTAACCTGCTTCTAGGATTCAGGCCTGGGCCACACCTCTGTTGCCTCAATCTTGACTTGATTTGGATGAAGTTGACACTGTCCCACTACAAGGTCTAGGTATGCCATCTCTGCCATAGCCACCTGGCACTTTCAGCCATGACAGTCAGCCTGCCCTCTATATCCTGCCCAACATTTCCTTCAGGTGGGACAGGTGTTCCTTCCAACTGGCCCTAAAGATGTCAATATCATCCAGATACACCACTGCATACTCTTCAGTACCATGTAACACCTGGTTGACCAACTGCTGGAAAGTGTCTGGGGTGTTCTTCATTTCAAAAGGCATTACCCTGAATTTGAATAACCCTATTGGAGTGATGAAGGATGACTTTCCCCTAGCTCTGGCAGTTAATGCCACCTGCCAAAACCCTTTCATCAAGTCAATTGTGGTAAGGCATGTCACCATTCCCAGCTTATCCAGGAGTTCATCCATCTATGGCACTGGGTGGGTGTCAGACTTTGTGACTGCATTGAGTCCATGATAGTTCACACTGAAGTGAATAGAGCCACCCGGCTTGGGAATGAGGACTATGGGTGAGGCCCAGGGACTGTGGGATTTCTGGATTACCCCTAAATCCAGCATTTCTTCCATCTCCCTCCTAATGACCTTAAGGAGGGCCTCAGACACCCAGTAAGCTGTCTGCCGTATGGGCGCTTGTGTCCCCGTGTCTACGTCATGTGTCACTAAGGGGGTTCATCCAGACTTGCCTGTAAACAAAGGGGCAAAGTCCTCTAAAACCTCCCTCACTTCCTGGGACTGTTCTGGGGTCAACTGGGGTGACAGTTTGATTGCCTCTACAAATGACTCTAGCATGCTTTCCTCTAGCAAGTCCAGTAGGGGGTCATCTTCATCCATCCCCTCCCAAGGACTACACACTGCAAACACCATTTCAGACCTATTTGCATATGGTTTCATCATGTTGACACGGTACCTCCTATTGGTATGTCTCCTGTCAGGCAGTTTTACAATATAGTTCACATCATTAACCTGTCGGACTACCTTGTATGGTCCTGCCCACTAGGCCTGCAGCTTATCCTTCCAGACCAGAATTAGGACCATGACTTCCTGACCTACACTATACAAGCAAGCTCTGGCTCTGTGGTCATACCAGAACTTTTGCTTCTGTTGGGCAGTTGACAGGTTGATTTGGGCTGCCCCCATAAGCTCCTTCAGCTTCACCCTAAACTTTAGGGCATACTCCACTAAGGGAGTTCCCTATATGGTGTGCTTGCCTTCACAGTCTTCCCATATCAAGTCTAGGGGACCATGCACCCTACTTCCATCTAGGAGTTCAAAGGGTGAGAACCATGTTGACTCTTGGGGCACCTCCCTGTATGTGAACAACAGGTGGGGAAGGTATTTCTCCCAGTCCCTCTCAAGCTGTTCAGCAAACCCTTGGAAAATTGATTTTAGGGTACCATTAAACCTTTCCACAATTAGATGTTGTGCATCTCTGCACAACCGCACACTTCTCTCACAAACACTTCATCAGGTCTGACATGAAGGTACCCACTTGATCAGTGATAACCTCCAGCAGAAACCTGACATGGGAGAAAATCCCTAGCAAGGCATCTGCCACTTTGACTGTCCTAAGTGAGGAGCAAACAACCTCTGGGTATCGGGTGGTGTAATCGACCACTGTCAGGATAAACTTTTTTGTGGAGGAGCTGGGGGTACATAAAGGTCCCACAATATCCATTCCTACCCTCTGGAATGATTCCTCCACAATGGGCAAGAGAAATAGTGCAGCTTTGGCTTTACTGCCCTCCTTCCTTATTTGTTGGCAGCAGTGACAAGACCTGCAATATTCCTTCACCTGCTGGGTGAAGTTGGGCCAATAGAAATTTTATGCCAAACAGAAATTTTGGGCCAATTGCTGCATGGTGTGATTGATGCTTAGATGTCTCGACATGGGAATATCTTGAGCAACCACTCATGGTGCCCCTGGGAACGACATGCTGCCTGCCCATCACCCCTCTTTCTCTCCTCACGTCCTGTGTATACAACAGTTTACTGTCCCAAAATATTCTATATCTTATGTTACCTCCCTGTGTCCCATCAGATTCTGCACAAGCTCTCAGCTTCTCCAAACTAGCATCACTTCTCTGAGCAGCTACAAAATCTTCACATTTTCCCAAGGCATGGGACATGTCCTTCTCAGTTCCTAAACTGGGGTCCATAACTCTAGCATCAGGGTATTCAGGGCCACTGCCATCCCTTACCTTCTGACCAATTGTTACCACTCCCTCCTTGGAGTAACCTTCTGTAGCTGCTTTGTAAACTGCTACTTGGGGAAGTCCTACCTCCCTTTCACTACTCTCTATTTCAGGAGACACAGGCTAGGGAAACAGCCTCCCATTTTTTCCCACAGGGGCTTTTATGGGGTCCAGGGAACTACATGCGGCCTTTGCCATCTAACTGCTGGTAACCACACATACCACCCCCTTCTGGAGATTGTTCCCTATAATCACATCCAGGGCAAGGTTGTCTGCCATGGCCACTTTTTGTACCCTTTCACCCTCTCTCTTCTCACCCCAGTCCAGAAGAACAATAGCTAGTAGCAGAGTTTTCTCCTCCCCAGTGAATCTCCTTACTGTTACAAACTAAGGTAAGAGACGCACCTGTGTCCCTTAACCCATGGGTCTGCAACCCATTTACAGTAACTGGGTGCATGTGCTCCCTCAGGTTTATAGGTATGTTTTCAGGGATACACAGTGCACCCAACTCTGTTTAAGCACCACTTTGTCCACTCTGTGCCTTTTTAGGACACTGTCTAGCAAGATGCATTGGCTGTTTGCAAAATGAACAGTCATCATTTCTTTTATCTGAAAAATCCCTTTTTGTAACCTGGGGCTTCCCACTTTCTATGGAGGCAGTGAGGGTTTTAGCTGCCCTGAAGGTGTGCTTCTCCCTTTCTGCACTGCCACACCCACACTACTCCCTTTCAGAGCAGGCCTGCTCCTGGCATAGCGATTCTGAGAGCTCAGCAGCCTGCTCCACTATTTTGGGATCTCAGTCCTCTAACCAGGTTTTTAGCTCTGCTGGGCAAGCCCAAAAGAACTCCTCCAACAGTATAACCTCCTCATTTTTTTCCACAGAATTTGTATCTACTCCCTCCCACCAATGTTTCAAAAACTGACGTTGCTTTTTGGTGAATTTGTCATAGCTCATGTCAGGGCTTCGCTGGAGCTTTTAGAACTTAACCCTGTAGGCTTCAGGAGTTAGTTGATACTTTTTAAGTAAAGCAGTAATAAGTTTCTCATAATCTTGGCTATCATAAATGTCCATTTGGCCTAGCACCTCACACCCTTTAACAGTAAGTCGTGGGGATAGCTGGAAGCTCCAGGACTCCCTGGGTATTCTGGCCTGGATAAAGACCTTTTCAAACAAATTTAAAAATGCATCCATATCCTTCCCCTCTTTAAATTCAGCTATTAATTTTGAATTTAACTTATACCCCAGCCCTGGAGTTTCAGGTCCACCCCTGCCACTTACCTCCTCTGGCATTGGTCATTGGAGTCTTAGCCTCTCCAGCTCGAATTCCCACTGGCACTCTCTTTCCTCTCTCTCAGCCTCTCTCTGAAGCCATTTTTCCTTTTCCTCTGCATCTCTGTGAAGCTGTTTTTTCCTTTTCCTTGACCTCTCTCTGATACTGGTTTTCTTTCCCCCCATCTCCAGCTCAAACTTTCTCTGCTCAAATTCCCTTTGCTACTGGGCTTAAAACCTTTTCTGCTCAAATTCCTGCTTCAATCTCCTCAATTCTAGTTGTAGCTTGATCCCTTTGTGGTGATTTTCCAGTGCTGCTGTGGCTCTGGGTTCCCTATGGTCTCACTGTCCTCCTCCCTTGGACTGGACACTGCAATGTCTCTTGGCACCCCCCACGCCCAAGGTCTGGTCCTTCTCAGTCACTAGCTGTGACTCAAATTCCTGGGCAGTTGCTTGCTCATTGACTGCCACTAGAGCCTCCACAAGGTGCTTTTTGGTTTGCCCCTCGTACTGGATCCCTCTTTTCTGACACAACTGCTTTAGGTAGTCTGCTGTGTAGTCCCTGTAGATGGAAGCCATCTTCTTCCCTACCTACTGCTACACTAGCTTATACCCAAGAAAAAAAGAAAACAGGTAGGGAACTTTATACTGTAACCAAATTATATTTTTCCAAGTATCTGCCTTGATTGTATGTGGATTGTTTTCAGTTTATCAATCAGATACGCTGGGCTTGAATTCAACTGTTATGCCTGTTCTACCAATATCTCTCGAATCGCAGCACTATGCAACCAGATCTCTTGGATCCCACCACTGCACACCAAATCAGTCACAAACCCATTCTTGAGGGCCAGGTCCACTGAGCTCACAGTGCCAACCCCAAGTGCAATTTAGGATGGGGGGAACAGGGATACCCTCCTTGAGTTCTTTTAGATTTTTTGCCAAGGTCATGACTGAACACCTGCCATGAGGACCCAGGGCATCCCTCTAAACTCTAGATAAGGGCACAATACCAGTCTCAAGTCTTGTAGCCAAATATGAATTCTTCTTGGTTGTTACACAAATGGGGAATCTTTCTTTGGGGTAGCAGTGTGCTCCTGATTTCGTCTTCTCCAACAGGACATGAAACAACCTGGTTCAAAATCCCTACAGACTCTTCTTTGAGACTTTGGTATTCTTCCTGTCTCTACCCGGATATCCCTTTCAGACCCTTGCTCAATTGGTTGCTTATGGAGGCACCCCTTAGCAATAACAGTTTGTCACAGATTTTTAATAACTATCCCTCAATTCACACACAGTTTACAAATCTCGCTCAGGCAGTTTTCTTCAAAATCAAATGTTTTTACTAAAATTCTTAAATAATAATTATACAGTTACAACTAAAAGATGCACTAATTTGGTCACAGAATAACAGAAATAAAAGTGGAAAAATATACATGAAAAACACACTAATGCAGTTATCTGAAGTCTACCTTAAGTCCATAGTGAACTGAAGTTCAAAGAAAGTAAATGAAAAGTTCAGTTCCCTTTGTACTGGCAGTTTTGCTTCTTGTATTGTCAGGAGAAGAGTGTCCCTTGTAGATACTCAGCAAAAATGAGTGAGAGAGAGAGAGAGAGAGTGGCTCAGGCTCAATTCCTTATATAGCCGGAGCCACCCTGCAAAATCTCTGTCTTGTCCTAAAAGGGTGGCCTTCTCTTTTAGGCCAGTAGATGTCACTCTTGCACTTTCCCAAAACTGTCTTATTAAGGTTCTGCCATCACATCTTCCTGGCACATATAATAATCATGAACATGACTTCAGGGTTAAAACTTTGATGACTCTATAAATAAAATAATAATAATAATATTTTTTATTTATCAAGTGCAATTCAAATATCAAAGCGCTGTATAGATATAAATAATAAACTTTAAATCCATGGAAATCAGAACAATACCACATAAAACAAATTGAATACAGGGGTAGCTGGGTACAGAAGTGCAAAGAAATATCAGATGCACTTAATGACTACTTTGTGAATCTCCCAGACCTGAAGATAGATCAAACAGGGAATACTGATGCTGAGACAGAGGTTACACATGCTGAAACATATCCACCTTTTTGATTTAAGAAAATAAAAATATCAGAAGTTAGAAAAAGTCTGACCAAGATCAATATACACAAATCATCAGGATTAGATACTTTAGAAGGTAGGTTCTTGCAGCTGGCTTCATAGTATATTGCACCTGTAATAACTCATATATTTAATTGGAGCTTATGCTCAGGTATTTTCCCTACCATTTGGAAACAGAGTAAAGTAATCACTATTTTCGAAGGAGGCAAACAAACTGACCCAGGACAATATCGCCCTATAGCCCTGCTACCAATACTATCGAAATGTATGGAGAAACTCATACATATACAGCTTATGGAATATTTAGAAAAATATAATATTCTCACACCCTTCCAATCAGGTTTTAGAAGTAGGTACTCAACAAAATTGGCATTAGTGGAGTTTAATGATATCATTGCTACATCTGTGGATGCAGGTCAAGAAACAGCAGTGCTGTTTATAGACATATTGAAGGCTTTCAACCTGATGGACCATCCCCTCTTACTGTAGCAGCTTGGAGCAATGGGTATTAAAGACAGCCCTTGGAATTGGTTTGAGTCATATTTAGCAGATCATACTCAGAGGGTAGCTGTAACTGGGTTCTTATCTTCTAGTAAACAGGTCTACCGAGGAGTCCCACAGGGCTCTATATTGGGACCCTTCCTATTCTTGATATACAAGAACAACCTTTCACTTGAAGTGAAACACTCAAACATAAGACTTTACGCTGATGATACAGCTATAATTACGACAGCGAAGACTCAGGCTGAACTCAGGGACAAGCTCCAGCAGGATTTTGACAGTGTGGGGAGATGGTTCACCAGGTCGAGGCTGTTGGCTTATACTGAAAAAACAAAAGTGTTACAGTTTAGAGTAAAAAGGAGAATGGAGTTGGAAATAATTACTCCTGATAAAATAAAGCTTGATCAAGTCAATGAGTATCAATATTTGGGAATTACTTTTGATAGAGAATTAAATTTCACTAAACATGTCACAAATGTGTTGACCAACACTAACAAAAAACTTGGGGCTTTAAGATGAACTTCAAGAAAGTTAAAATTACAAACCAGGAAGAAACTGGTAGAACAGATGATATTACCAGCCCTGGAATATGGTAGCATTATATATAAAACTGCAAAACAACAAATGCTAACTAAATTGGATAAGGTATATAATAGATTGGCCAGGTTTATACTGGGTTGTGGGTTAAATACACATCATTGTGACATGTTTAGAGATTTGGGATGGTACACTCTAGAAGTTAAAAATAGAGTGGTCTGGTTGAAAGTTGTGCATAAATATTTGGTAAAATATCCAGTACAAGATATTACAATTACAATACTAGGCAAACAAACTAAGAAAGAATGAAAATCTAACAGAACTGTGCTGGAAATTAAGGTTATACCAACATTAGTTAGAACTAAGCCAAAGAAGTTAAATTATCAGGCATAGTTACATTGGAATATGTTATCTTATAAAATGCGAATTACACTTTCTACTACTGAATTTAATTCAATATTGAAAGCCTCTCTGTCTATAGAATGTCAATGCTAGCCATGTACTATGTATTTATTGTTGTGAGTCTAAGTCACTGTATCTTATGACTGAGTCATATTTTGTATAACTGTAATACGTGACCACAGGACTGTCTTGCAAACAGGGCAAACACCCTTATGACATGATATGTCAAGATGCATTTTTACAATTTTGTACATTTTCCTGAATATAAATGCATTTTTCATTAATTCATTCAAAACAAAACTTAAAATCCAAGGAACATAACCAGTAATTATTCACAGAAATTCACAAAGGCGAGATTAAATAAATGGGTTTTTAGTGCCTTCTTGAAACTCTCCATGGTCTGGCACTCTTGAACTGGATGAGATAAAGAATTCCACGGGGTAGGAGCTACAAAAGCAAATGAACAAGCACCAGATGTCTTCAGCTGCACTCTGGGAACCTCTAGCAATCCTTCATCAGCGGAACAAAGGGGTTGGAGGGGGTGGTAGGGGCAAAGAAGCTCTTGCAGGTAACTTGGACCCTGTCCATGCAGGGCTCTGTAGGTCAGTAAGCCAACCTTAAAGGTGATCTGCCACTGCACTGGCAGCCAGTGCAGCGAATGCAGCACAGGTGTATTATGACTAGATTGAGGAATCCCAGTCAGTAACCTGGCTGCTGCATTCTGCACTAGCTGCAAATGGTGGATATCAACCCCTGGTAACCCGAGGTAGAGGGTATTGCAGTAATCCAAGTGAGAGGTCACAAAGGCATGGACCAAAGTTGGAAGATCACCAGGCGGAACCAGGTGCCTAATCTGTGCAATATTCCTCAGACGGTAAAATGAGGTCTTGACCACAGATGACACCTAAAACTTCCAGGTCAATCCCTTGTTGAGGGTAACACCCAAACTACACACCCATTCAGAGGTCTTCAGCTGACAGTCACCCAGTACCAGGCCAGATGCTCACCCTGCCGAAGACCCCTCCACCCAGTGACCCGGGTCCACCACCAAAACCTCAGTATTGTCAGAATTCAGCTTCAGCCAGTTGGCACACATCCAGTCTTGGATCTCAGATAGATAGGATATAAATACTGAGAGGGCAACATCCTGTGCTGGGTGCAGAAGACATGTACAGCTGAGTATCATCTGCACAGCAGTGAAAACTCAAGCCATACCACCTTACAATGTCCCCCAATGGCAACATGAACACTGTGAACAACATGGGGAAAGCACCAAGCTCTGCAGAACCCCACATGGCAGGGAGAAAGAGTCAGAGGAAAAAATCCCTGTCACAACTCTATGAGACCTGCCAATGAGGAAAGAATGAAACCATCTGAGGACTGTACCAGACAGTCCACAGATCAGCCACAGGCACTCTAGCAATACTTCATGGTCCACAGTGTCAAATTCCACTGAGATGATCAAGGAGGACCAAGATAGTATGGCTCCTTTAATCTCTCACAACAAGGAGGTCACTGAGCACCCTAAAAGGGCAGTCTCAGTACAATGCCTTTTCTTGAAACCCGACAGGAAGATGTCATGGATGGCTAGATGATCCTCCTGCTGCACAGCAACTACCTTCTCAATAACCTTACCCACAAAAAGAAGGTTAGAGATGGGCCTGTATCTGGCCAGACAGTCTGGGTCAAGAGAAGATTTCTTAAGAAGGGGAATCATCACTGCCTCTTTCAAAGAATCAGGAAATACCCCAGTCTCTAATGAGCTCTGAACTATCTCCACCAGGACCGGACTAATAACATCCACACACCCCCACAAGGAGGTGGGTCGCACCGGGATTTAAACTACAGAAAGTCAGCCACATACTCTGGATGATCATCATGACATCTGAGATTGCCACTTGGCCAAACGCCAACCAACCAGACCGAGGTTCTGTAAACTCCCACCAGTCACTGCAACCCCCCTTAGACTGTGCCAAACAGATCTCAGACCTGATGCCAACAACCTTATCTGCAAAGAATGGAGCAAACTCGTCACATTTATTCTGTGACAATGCTCTTCGCAACTGCAAACAGACTGGATTGTACTCTGTCCACAGTGCAGAAAAGCTGAGCCAGTTGGTTCCATGCAGTAGTGATTTCCCCAGACAGAAACTCTGCCTTCTTATGGGAAATCTCCAATTGATAGTCCACATACTGTGCCATCAATCTAAGCTTGTCGGCATCTAAGCCCGATTTCCACCAGCATCGCTCTAGACTTTGACCCACTCTCCTCATCTCCCTCAAAATCCCATCAAACCATGGAGATCAAAGTCGAAGAAAAAGGGGGTGAACATGGACAGGAGCTATGGAGTCCAGAGCCACCATCATGGCCCTATTATAGGTCTGTAGTAGAACCTCTGGACCCATGCTTGCATTCGTACATTCTGATAGGTCCAGCATTGCCATTATGTCATCTGGGACCACATCCCTCAATAGGCGGTACTGGACCATCTCCAAAGAGGCAGACCTATTGTGGGGGTGCCTGGAAGCTGAATCTGACAGTCTGATGGTCAGACCATCCGACTGGTTCCACCACCAAGTCAGCACTTTCCATACCCAGTAGGAAGACCAGATCCAGAGAGTGACCAAAAATATGAGTCACAGAGGAAACAACCTGTTTCATGCAGGTATGCCCAATGTATGCATCAGCTGAAGGAAGTCCTGTCCAAAATGCAAGAGTTCGTCATCGATCTAGGCATTGAAGTCACCCAGCATCATCACCTTGGGTGACTCCAACACCGTGCTGACAATTAAATCCATGTCTTCTTGCAAAAATTGCTTCCCATCCCCAGGTGGACAGTAAATGAGAAGAATTTTGCACCCCACACCTGCACCCAGGATGCACTCAGAGGATCTGGTCTCATCCACCAGCACTTCTACCAGGTCCAGCTCTGTTCTAAAACAAATGGCAACACACCCACCCCTACAATCCAACCCCAGTCTGTATTCCACCGGGTGTCCACCTGGATACAGACATCTCCAGGCCTCAGTCCCAGAATGGCACCACGACCCCAAGTCAAGAAAAACACCAACCCTGCACACACCTCAAGGGGACAATGGGCAGACCACAAAGTAAGGCAGGACAGCAAGACTGAGGGGGAAGTGGAGAGTCCAATGTCCACTGACCTCTGGACTCAACACCACCAATACAGTAGGCTAGGAGTCAACCCTCCGGTCAAAGACCCCCTACCCCTGTAAGCTAATTCCCAGTGTCCTGTCAAGAATGGCTATTTCCCAAAATCCTGTTTAACACATCCTGGCTCTGAAGTGACAACTTCACAACAGGGGATGGCTTCTCTCCATACTCTTAATAGTTTTATTACCGCTACTTCCTGCAATTAAGCCCAGAAAGCATCTCCACTCCTTGAAGTGTCATTTCAGGCTTCCTGCTACTAAAAGCCTGTCATTCTCAGTTCATAGAGAGATGTCAAATATTTTTGCAAGACAGTTCTCTCCACTGAATTTACTTGGCTTCCTGCTCAGCAAGCTTCCCCCTCAGATCAGAGAAAGGTCAAATATTTTAAAAATCCAGTCTGTCTCTCTATGTGACGCTGTCATCCATTTTCCTTGTGGCAGTTTAAACATACGCAAAATATAACAGAGAATATAACACCATATATCTGTACATCTGACTGCCAGTGGCATAACTCGCCACAGTGGCCTGTGCCAAGGTAGTGCTTTTTTATGTTTTGATGGTTTCAAGAAAAAAAACATTAAACAATTTCTGAGTTATAAGAATTATTTTTTTTCTGAGCATGCTAAGTAGGGGTTTGAGTTAACCCTCTGATATGAACCATACATTTTTGGTTCATGATAGCATTTCAGTTTGAAACATGGAATCATAAAGATTAATGGCAGATAAGGACTGCCAGGACCATGCAGTCTGCCCAGTTTTCCTACCACTAAGTTGTCTCAAGCCAAAAATGGCTTTTACAAACTGAAAATGTTTTTTTTTTTTGGTTTGTGACAGCTGCCATCTTGTGTTTTTTTAACTAAAAAATGTGTCAAATAAAATTTTTTTTTAGACCTGTGCCTAGCTAAACAGGCCCAGTGTAGCTATATTCTGGTGTCTGTTTCTTTAACGTGATGATGGAAATAAGGTTTCCAGACACCTGAAAATCCTGGGTGCCCAGCTAAGCAAACAGAGCTGTTCATCTGTATTATCTGTATGAGAACAATGGTACTTTCTTGATTTCAGTAGCTGCAGATGTATGCTGCTACAAGCCTGAGTGCCAGCAGTGAGCTGGTGATCATGCTGTCTCTCTCTCTCACTCCCGTCTGTCTGTCTGTCTATCTATCTATCTGTCTCTTATTTTTGCATTCCCTCCCTCGCACAGCTCAGTGAACTCTCCTTGTCCTTCCCTGATTCAATATAAAAGCAGACCTGAGTGCCCACTCCCTGTGCAACTTGCCAAAACCCCTCTCTCTAGGTCTCCCCTCAATTTGCATAGGTGGTGACACCAGGGTGCCCACACCCCAGTGCTGCTGTGGAGTAAAATCCGACAATTGAGTGCCCAGTCCCCAGTGTCAGATACAGTACAGCAGAATAGCTGAAAACAAGAAAACAGTCCCTCTATGTCTTTTCTTGTTTTGTTGTTTTATTACATGTAAAAAAAGAAAACAGTCCCTTACTGATCTGTCCCCTCAACACCCCCACCTACCCCAACATGAGTTCCTACATGGCACCCCCCCACCACACTGTCACTCACCTAGAAGTGTCCCAAGATGTAGATCCATTTTCCCATTGGAAAGATGTCTAGCTGCTGGAACTACGATACAACAAAAGTTTGTTCAATGTGATGTGTTTCAATGAGTTATCAACTTTTACTCATAACTGTCATTTTTCAATATTTGTACACCAAATTTTCACAATGGCCTTTATGGGACCCCACCTCATGAACTTTGCAGGTGTGCTTTTTAAATGCTAGATGAGATGTCTAGTGGTGAGCAAGGAAGGGAAAGTGGTACTGAAGCAGAAGATAGAGGATTATATAGAAACAAAGCAGGATTTAAACTAGAAAGGGGGGAAGTGAATGGCCAGCTGGTAGACAGGGATCCCAGAGAGGGGGATCTGACAAACTTACCCCCCTAGTTAAGTGAGAAGGCAAAGGGGAGGGGGGAAAGGAGGGAGAAGGGTTAGGGAGGGGTAGGGAGTGGGTTGGAGAATTGTCTCATGGAATGTGAGGAGCACTGGAAACAAGACAGCTGAGTTTCAGGCTCTATTGGCTGAGGGAAGGGTGGATATTACTGCCATCATGGAAATGTGGGCCATCCAATACCAGACCTGGGAGTTGATGGTCCTGGGGTATAGGATATTTAGAAAGGATAGGACCACAGGGGGGGGTGGCATTCTATGTAAGGGAGGGGATAAGGTGTGCAAGGATGAGGGGGAAGAGGGGAGGACAATGGCCCTATGGATGCATTTTCAGGACACAAAAGGCAGGACAGTGAGGATGGGGGTAGTTTATAGGCCACCAGCTTAGCTGGAGGACCTGGTCAGGGAGTTTGCTGAGCAAATCTGAAGGGTCTGCAGGAAAGGTAACACAGTGGTGGGGGGGACTTCAATCTACCTGGGGTGGACTGGAGTACCCCATCCACCACAAGTGCAAGGGAACAAGTCTTGATAGAGGCATTTCAGATGATTTCTTGATACAGTTGGTCCATGAGCCAACTCTGATAGGAAATACTCTGGACCTTGTACTGTCCAATGGGGAGATTGTAAGGGATCTAGGGGTGGAGGACCCACTGGCAGGGAGTGATCATTACTCAGTGTGGTTCACACTCAACATGGGGAGTGAAGATGTGGGTAAAGGCACCACGATGATTGACTTTAGGTGGGTGAACTTTAAAAACATGGGGGAAATTCTGGTGGGGAACCTGGAGGGGATTCAACCAGGCTGGGACACAAGTCAGAAGTGGGATGTCATAAAACAGGGGATAGTGGAGGGTATAGGGGCATGTACTAAAACACAGAGCAAGAAAGAGAGGCCAAAAAAGCCCAGTTGGATGACTCAGGAGGTCAAGGAGGGGGTGAGGTCCAAGACAGAGGCATTCTGGAGGTTCAAAAAGTCATGGAGGGGAGAAGACAAGGAGATGGACACCAAGAAATGCAGAGAAGCCACCAAACTAGTCAGAGCAGCCAAAACTTCCAGGGAGCTGAGGCTGGCACAGGGTATCAAAAATGGAGAAAAGGATTTCTTCAGATACATAAAGGAAAGAAGGAACAAGGACCAAATAGTGAGGACAAAAAAGGATGGGGGTTGGGTGGTGAGAGGGGAGGGTCAGGCAGAGGCCTTAAATGAATACTTCTGTTCTGTATTCATGTAAGAGAAAGTGGGACCGATACCACAGGGGAAGGGTGGGTAAGCAGGAGGGGAGATGGGGTGACAGATGCAAGGATTACTGAGGATAGGGTACTGGAAGGACTGAGGGCACTGAGGGTGGAAAGGCACCTGGGCCAAATGGCATTCACCCTAGTGTACTCAAGCAGCTGGCTGAGGTTCTGGCAGGGCCACTGGCAGACCTATTCAATACCTCCCTGGACATGGGATGTGTACCACAGGACTGGAGGATGGCCCATGTGGTGCCCATCCACAAAGGTGGCCCAAAGGGTGAACCAGGAAACTACAGGCCAGTGAGCCTCACATCAATCGTAGGGAAGCTCATGGAGACAATCCTGAAAGAGAGACTGGTGACCTTTTTGGAGGACAATGGACTCCAGGATGGGCATCGGCATGGGTTTGTCTCAGGCAGATCCTGCCAGACCAGCCTCATTGAGTACTGTGATTGGGTGACAAGGGACATGCAGTGGATATCCTGTATTTGGATTTCAGCAAGGCCTTTGATTCTGTGCTACACGGGAGGCTGGGGGAATGCTGGAAGCTGTGGGGTGGGAGAGAAGATGGTGAAATGGATAAAGAATTGGCTAAGCGGTAGGCAGCAGAGGGTGGAAGTAGTGGGGGAACTCTCAGCACTGAGGGCAGTGACAAGTGGGGTGCCATAGGGATCATGCTTGAACTGGTGTTGTTTGGGTTATTCATAGGTAATTTCTCACATGGAATCCAAAGTAAAATCATCCTGTTTGCAGATGACACCAAAATGGGGCGGTGGTTGATGACATTGCGGGATGGAAGAGGCTACAGGATGACCTAACTAAACTATAGGAATGATCAGAAGCATGGCAACTGGGGTTCAATGCTAAGAAGTGCAAGGTAATGCACTTCAGAGCAAAGAACCAGGGCAGGGACTATCATCTGGGAGGGGTACAGTTGGGTAGCACCATGGAGGAGAAGGACCCAGGGTGATTATAACGGACAGCATGAAAATCTCTGCTCACTGTAGGAGGGTGGCAGCAAAGACCAACATGATGCTGGGGTGCATAGTGAGGAGAATCTTCTCCAGAAGTAGGGAGGTAGTCCTTCCCCTGTACAGGTCACTGGTGAGGCTGCACCTGGAGTACTGTGTGCAGTTCTGGCACCCATACCTGAGGAAGGATGTCAGATTGTTGGAGAGGGTGTGGCGTAGAGTGACAAAGATGATCCAGGGATTGGAAGGCAAGCCCTATGAGGAAATGCTGAGCGAGCTAGATAAGTATTCATTGGAGGAGAGGATGGATGGGTGGACATGACTGACACCTTTAAGTACTTGAAAAAGATGACCAAGACTCCAACAGAGGGGATCTTCCAATTATTAAGAGGAAGGGACACAAGAGGGCACACTCTCAGACTGGAAGGGGGAAGATTCAGGAAGGAGGTAAGGAGACAGTTCTTCATGGAAAGGGTGGTGGGCAAGTGGAACACTACCACAGGAGGTGGTGGCCTGTAAGGCGGTGGGAAGTTTCAAGAGGGGATGGGACAGGGTGAAGGGGAGGGTAAATCTAAGGAGGTGGAAGTGGGAGGGGCAGCTGTGAGATAAGGGGTTAGCTGTGCAATCGAGCAGACTCGACAGGCTTATTTCTGCTGGCAATTTTGTGTGTTCGTATGAGAAGTGTTTTCACACTTGTGGTACAAAATCATGTCTGCCACTATGCCATAAATACCACATGTCATGTTTATAAGGGGGAGTCATAATACCACTATCTTGAAAATCTGAATGTAAGATCTAAATAAATATAATTCTTAACCAGCCTTTATCCCAGCAGGAAGTTGTGATTCCATGCCAATGAGCCAAATTTGGGGGCAAGCTCAGTGGGCCAGCTGGTTGGGATGAGGCTGGGAGGATGACACTGTCATGCAACACCCCCCCAGCCTGGGAAGGGAAGGTGCAGGGTTGCCCACACGAGCCCAAGGACCACATAGTGAAGAGAACTCTTGGCACAGGGCAAAGCACCTCTACACCCATGTGTGCCTGAGGGACCTGCACTTCTTGTGACACATCATCTCTTTGCCCAGTGCATCTGTATCTGTGGCCACATGGAAGCATAGAGTCCAGAGAGCCCTGTGCTTTTAAATATCACAAGACAACCCTTGAATTCTTGATATCTGCAGCCACACAGAAGTGCAGGATCTGAAGGACTGTGCACTTCCATAGATGGATGGAGTCTTCCCTTTGCACAGAGCCCAGAGTACCCTGTGCCTCTGAATCCCTGAAGGGACACGCATGAATAAGGATTCAATTCCACTCTCTCAGAAAGAAAGGAAATTCGTGCAAAAAAAAATCTGTGTTTATGTATCAGTTACGGTTCTACTTAATTCCACAAAAGTAGGGAATATATCATTAGGGAAACAGCTGTACATATGTTGTTTGTCTTACCTGATGATGGCCGTCTGTGGTTGCTTGTGTGGTCTTGCCCTTTCGCTACTTGGAAGAGGGGGTTAGGGTTGGAAACCCTGTTGCCAATTTCCCCCCTTTGGCAGTGCTACACTGAACCCTAACTGGTGCACTAATGCAGTTTTTTGCAAATTATACCTATTTAGATAACGCATGGTTGTGCATTTGTTCCCATTGAACAAGCCATTATATATGTCCCCATATATAATGGTAGGCAATTAGGGTATTATGACCCCAATTCGCTAATTATACTTTATTAGTGTGTTATTAGAACCTTAATAACACATTAATACCCAACTCACTCAAAACCACCCCAACACATAACAAACCCATTAACACATCTTAAAAGCCCCTTGATATGTGTAATAAGCCCCTTAATGGCAAGCCCATTGACACAACCACAAGCCCCTTAATTACATATGTAACAAGCTCCTCCATAGCACAAGCAACAGCCACATCCCCCCCACCTGCAGAAACCTACAGTGGTAGTCATACAAACGTTGCTCAGTACTGAGGTATACTTGGGTATACAGAGGCTAATTTGCATTGACTATAATGTGATTCTGCCTCAGTATGCCCAGGTATACTTCAGTACTGAGCAACTTTTGCATGACTACCACTGTACCATACCCAAAGCACCAAAGCAGTACCTCAAATATGCTTTTCCAAGGCCTTCCATGCTGCTGCTGCTACAAACAGTTCTGGCAGGTGCAATGATGCTCTTTTACTGTGCCCTGCTACTAAACGCTGCTCCAGACATTTGAAAAACTGCTCCCAGCCCGCTTCTGACTGCAAACCATGGTGTCTCCTCCACCCGACTGCATTGACTGCACACCACTCATAAGTCTGTCACTCTCCTGACCTCACTAACTGCATGCCACATGCCACTCCCGAGACTACCATACATGGCGCAGGAGTCACACCTCCTTTTATAGTAGGCCCCTGCACTACAGAAACAGTAAAGGGACAAACATGCAGCCCCTACACTACAGAAAAGACCTACACTCCAGGAAAACACTGGACATAGCAAACCATGTCAAGCCTAATGCATTATATAAAACAAAGGCTAGAAAAGGCCTGCGTACTTTTGAAATAACACCATCTTGGGGGCTTATGAGTTTAATAATAGCCACTTACCCTTCCAGCTTGTGGTCTTTTCGGCTCATTAGCCCCCTCAATGGTATTATTTCATTGTACACAACCCTTTTCTATCATATATTCTCTCTCATATACATACATATATATATACTGTATATATATATATATATATATATATATATATATACACATACATACATACACACACACACACATACATACATGCATACATACAGGAACAGCGTCAGTGGCTCAGCTTGTAGCACACTCGCCTCTGAGGCCGAGACATCAGAAGGCTGTGGGTTCTATCCCCACACCAGGCACTTGGGTTAATATCCCATTACTAACACTGTAGTGCAGCAAGAGGGGGGGACTGCACTCCTGAGGTGCCGTCTTTTGGATGAGACATTAAACCGAGGTCCCATCTGCCTGTTCTTGTGGATGTTAAAGATCCCACGGCACTTATCGAAAAGAGCAGGGGAATTTTGTTTATTAAAATATTCAGTACATCACATAAATAAACAATCTCAGAATACAAATGAAGTTAACATCTCTTAAACCAAAACAATATCCTTAAGTAACTGGAATGTCAGAATCAGTAATCCATGGAAGATTCCTCCACACATTCTCTATATACATCTCAGTTTGAATCATTTTTTCCTTATAATATATATCACAAACTTCCTTTGTAATGCAATTTCTTATTTCCTCATAAGTAAGTTGCTATTGCTGCAGTGTGATTAAACATCTAGCATTCCATATATACCATTTTACTACATAGAAAATTACATTTAAAGTATTTTTGTTCCATTTGTCCCATTCCTTACCATACACCCCATAAATTAAATTGTCATATGTAATCTGATCTATTGCTAACATACCCCACCAGTTGGCCAAATATTTCCAAAATTCCTTAATAAATTCTCATGAGAAAAATAAGTGCTGCATTGTTTCCAACTGAATTATACAGCTTGGCCTAGCACACATCCTTTCTGTCAAAACTTTATGTTTTTGATTAGCCTTTATATTCAATTTCTCATGACAACAAAGCCACAAAACATCCCAATATTTAATTGGAATTCTTTTATTTCTAAGTAACAGCAATATACTAGGAATCTTTTCCTCTGGACATAGCAGAAATGTACAATCTTCTGTAAAATGACTGCCTTGTACCAAAGCATACAATTGCTTCTTAGTTTTTGTTCTAATGTCACCAGAAGTGATGCCCCATTTTTTAAGTCTGATAAAGATCTCCCTATAATATTGTGGGAAGAATAAAACAGTTTTAAATAGTTTTCGAGTACCAGACTCCCAACTTCCATACCATCCCTTAAGCTTGTCTTCTAATAATCCTGTCCATCAATTCTTGACCGGTGACATATAGAACGTATATTTATATGTACAAAATTAAGAAATAAGAATAAGGAAGGGTTTACCATGTTCAAACCACCCTCAGTTACTTTTAAATATAAGACATTCCATTTTGGAGGTTCAATCTGCTCCCCCAAATAGCCTGAAAGAATAAACTGTATATTGTTGTTTTTCTCTGTTTTAGAAGAGGAAAAATTCCACTAATATATAAGAAGACAGGGAGTAGATAAGATTTATCCAAATGCACTCTTTTTAATTTCCCCATACTACATTTATTCCAAGTGTCTACCAGAGTTTTCCCGTGCTGAAGTTTTTTATCCCAATTAAGTAGATCTTGCCTTTCTTTATCAAAGCCTAGGCCCAAAATCTGTATTGGCCCTTCCCCTACTGCAATTCCTGCAATGTTTGTGTTGTCCATGTCTCCCCAATCCGTTTTATCATGCTTTTATTCCTATTAAGACAAACCCCTGAGGATTCTCCATACAGATTACAAAAATCAATTGCTTTCTCTATGTCAGACACACTTTTTAATATTAAAAAGACATCATCTGCATATGCCGCAGCCGTTAGTGATAGTCTTTGTTCAGAGACTAATATCGGTGTACAAAATCTCCTATCATTCAACATCCTTATCAAAGGGTCAATACTGAATACAAAGAGTAAGGGACTTAAAGGGCAACCCTGCCTTACTCCCCTTTTGATCGGTAGCATTGGTCCTTAAACGCCATTCACTAATGGCTTCACTACTGCTGTCCTACAAATTACCCTCAACCATGTTATAAACTGGGCAGGAACACCATAATATTTCAAGGTAAACCATAAAACATCTTGATCAACAGAATCAAATGCTTTCCTTTGATCCAGCATCACCACATAACCATTTGCTCCTTGAAAAGTCCCAGCCTCAAATATTTCTTTCAACAGTATTAATTGCTCTGTCATAGCTTTGCCCGGTATTGCATGACTGTGCTTTTGAAATAACATTCTGTGCCATTTTTGACAGCCTATTATTGAATATTTTCATTAATATCTTAAAATCTACATTTAATGGGCAAATATGCCTCCAGTTGTCTATGTTTTCCCTATCATCCTTCTTATATAGAAGTGTCACAATCCCAATAGTCATTTCCAAAGGGAAGTTCCCTGTGTTCAACATATATGTGTAAACTTTGGCTAGTTCATCAGAAATTAAAAGGACAATTAATTTGTGTAATTCAGATGCCATGTCATCACTCCCTGGCACTTTCCCTACAGGGAGTGCTGTTACCACCTCCAGTACTTCCTTAGAAGTAATATCAATACATATGGCATGCACATCATCTAATGGATAATCCAGTATATGCAATAAAGAAAAAAATTGGAGAAAGCCGATTTGTTGGTATCCTGGTTCTCAAATTGAACCCTCAAATAATGTGAGACAATACGTAATATGTCCTGTTGCTGTGTCTTGACTACATGTTCCTCATCTCAAACAGCCATATTTT
This sequence comes from Neoceratodus forsteri, assembly GCA_016271365.2. Taxonomy (NCBI): domain Eukaryota; kingdom Metazoa; phylum Chordata; order Ceratodontiformes; family Ceratodontidae; genus Neoceratodus; species Neoceratodus forsteri. Next base: position 1,075,652,907 of record CM028129.1, on the reverse strand, counting down.
TTTTTTATTTTTAATTCTTTCTTTACAACTGAGAAAAGGGCAAATATTCCCCATCTTCCCCTTCGTACCGAACTGTTGTTGCATTGTGAGTGATGTCATTTGCTTTTCATGAAACTCCCTCACCTTCTGCTGTATGACCCCTATTTGTTCCCCATAATCATGTCGTGTCACCTGGGCTAAACTCATGGAATGTTGTAACTGCTTCCTATGCTGTTGATATTTAATTTTCACTAAATCATTCATATGTTTACTGAGAGTCAACAATAAATCTTTTAAATCCATCTTAAAATTCTCCCACCATAACAAGAGGTTGTTAAAAATATTAAACAGAGTTTTCCACCCCTTAGTTAAATACATTATTTGTTGTTTTATAGAGAGTCTGATTGAAGTAGTGTAGTACTGAATTTCCAAATCCCGGGCCCATTAGGATGTTCAGAATTCCCTATAAACACAGACAGTTCTTTATGATCTGTACATTCCACAGATTCCACTCCTGCTGCATGAACCAAAGTTCCCTTACTTAAAAAAACAGAAATCAATTCTCATTGCTAGGTTACCCCTTTGAAAAGTGGGTTCAATCTTTCTATGTACAGATTTATAAGCATCAATTAAATTCACCATTTGCACTGTGCTGTTTAAAAAGGACATATCATTACAGATCTTTGCTGTTGATATTCCTATCCTCCATCCTGTATATAGAGAGACCACAATTAACCCCCCCCCATACCACATTTTGTGCAGAAAATAGAAAAGGCCTTATTTGACAAAATGTCTCTATCCTTTAAGTTTTAGTTTGTGGCGCATATATATTAATTAACCTAAAAAAGGTTCCCTTATGTTTCAGGTCCAGTATTAACACACTCCCAGGTATTAGATCTATCAGTTTAATAAGCTATATATCTATTAAAAATAAAATCTCCACCCCTGTACATGCACCTAAACCAATTGACCAGTAGGATGTTCCCTTATACCATTCTTTCTTTACAGACTGTATTTCCTTAGTAGTATGTAATCACGTATCTTGGAAAAAAATAATATCCACCCTATGAGACAATAAATGTGAAAAAAACACCTCCACTTTTTTTTTATTCTTAATACTGTTAGTGTTAATAGTCAGTAACTTCAACTGTTGTTGTATATGCATTTATACCTCAGGGAGGTTTGTGTATCCTTGCTTTCCCAACACCTTATGTGTTCTCCTTCCCTTTATTCTTATTTTTTTTTCTGGGGCCCTGTTGATGTTTTGTTGTCATCCCCAATTCACTCGACTCAGAATCTGAAAAAGTATCAATACAATGTGTTTCTTCAGAGGAATTCTCTGACTCGTTCCCCAATGTATCCTTGTCCTTAAAAAGGGGCTAAAATCTATTAGAAGTTCTTGTTTCAGAAATTTTGTGTACTTTGGATGCAGGTTGCCTCCAACTTCTATGCCTGGTCACTCTTTTGTCCATCTCTATACTGGGGATAGATGGAGGTGGGGGAGAGGGGCATCTCATCCCCCACTATGTCCTGAGATGTTGTGTGCTCCTTAACAGTGCTTAGCTGCTCACCTAACTCACTGGCTTGCCTACCTTCCTCCATTCCCTCCCTTTCTTTGGCTGTGTCCAATCCTGGATCGGGGGGACTATTGTGGCCTCAACTGATTGAAGGTCCACCTGTGGATCCAGAACCTCAGCTGCCTCAGATCTTGTCCTACAAAATTTCACATTATCCCTCTGAACCACAGCTACCATTAATCTTTGTTCTTCCTGGTCCCCAGGCCCCATTTCAGAATGTGCTGCCTGAGCACAATTCATATAAGTATGCCCTGACCCCCCACACAAGTTACATCTTGTTTCATTTGAGCACTGAATATTGGAGTGTCCAACTCTGCCACATAGAGAACATTTTACTTTGTCACATGCATTGCTTTATATACCCTGGGGCTCCACATTTGTAGTAAGTCATGGGTTGCTCTGGATAGAATAACACTCCCCTATCCCCTCCCAATAAAAAAGAGTTGGGTAGATGTTGCAATGCACCATTAACAGTTTTCAGAAGTACCTGTACCCTCCAACCCCCCCATCTAGATATTCTCCATATCAAATATAGCCTCGGGGTGACCCATCACCATACATCTGTGCTTTAACCAAAAAACTAAATCTGTCACACTCACCCCCTTCATTTCTAAAAAAAATCATGACAGTCTTCTGGGCAGGCCTAGATAGAGGTATAATTTCAAAAGGGAACCATAAGGGTGTACTTTTCAGCTTATTATACCGTACGCAGAAATTCTCTAAACCACTCTGTATTTTAAAGCTAACATCAAAGGAGCTCTCTCTCCAGACACATGAATGAGGGCATACAACTCAGCAGCATTAAAGTTTAAACTGTCTTTAAGCAGTACTTTACCAACTTACACCCTATCAGGAAACACCTCCAATCCCCCTTTGTACACAATCCTTACAGCATTATGCCACTTGGCAGGTAACACTTTTTTGAAAAAAGATGCATAAGTTTGAGACTGTTGTGCACTCCCCCCCCCGGCCAGCCTTCTTCTGTATTAGTTTCATGTAGGCTTTCTACATCGCTAAGTCCTTCAAGCTCAAGTCTTCTCCAAGATCTCTGCTTCTAAGAACCTGGTTTATTTAATGCAGCCATTTGTTTGAAATTTAATTTGGGATTTTGTGTTAATTCTAAATCAGTCTTGATACCAATGTCAGTAACAGTACCTTGCAATAAATGCTCAGCAGTAGCCTGTGAGGCTGAAGTACCATTTTTTGCAGTTACAGTATTCTTGTCCATCAGTCACACCCCTGGTATCCTTATCGGAGCAAACCCTGATGTACATTGTTCATTAGTGGGTGACCACACACCCAGCCTGCAGCCTTTAAGGACTTTTCCACTGACCAAGGCTCATTCATATCCATCTCTGAGTCTGCCCAAACTTTTGTGGAAGCAGTGGGTTTCTTTACCATGCTTTCATGCTGTTTTACCAAAAAAGGAAAAAAGTGGCCCCCTCATGTGTACTCGTGTCAGTCTGAAAGACAACCGTCTTTTTCAGAGTCAAAATATTCTGCTGGTTGCTATGCTCACCCAAGGGCTGACTATTCTAGGCTGGCACTTAACAACTCCTGCCAGTCACCACTTGGGAGCCAGGACTACTTACTGTACTTAAAAGTACAATAAATCTGAAAGCAAGGAAAAAGAAAAAAAGAAAGAAAAATTCAAAAAAACAAATACATTAAATAAACTTAATAAGATATAAACCAATCAACTATTTAAATTTAATAAATCTGTGAAAACCTTTCCACCAACGAGTCACTTCAATCAATGTAAATAATTGTCTTTTAAATATATTTTCATTAATTCCTGAACAACAATCTGACAATAACCTTCATAAGCCATTTTATTTTGATAGAGCACCCATTGGCATCTTGCCTGCCATAGATAAAATCTAAGGCAACTTAAAAAAAAAATAGTCAGGGTATCTTGATAATGTGCTAAGCTTAAGGGATAAATACCTAAAACTAAAATATCATAGGTAAGATGATGTAACCATGGTAAATTCCATTTCTTTCCTAAAAAAACCCATAATGATTTAACATAGGAGCAATCTAATAAAAAATGTTCCATCGTTTCTTCTAAATTGATACACTCAAGATATGTACAGTTTCTTTCAATTTTTGCTTTATATTTTGCATTGCCCCTAACGTTTAATCTGCTATACATTAGTAACCACTGTGTTTCCCACATATGGGGGGGGGGGAGTCTTTTGTCATTCAATTGAGCCATAACAAAAGAGATTTTACTTGTAGGACAATTTTTTAAAACTAGGTTCTATAGGATAAATTTTGGCAATGATCCAATTATATAAAGTATGCACTGTATTCTTTGGTATCAGTACCTTAGTAGTTTGCCATTTGTATAGTTTTTGAACTGCAGACCTGAAATAAAGAGGAATGTGGACATGGCTATTCGATTTTGGGGCCATATTATGTCATACAGAAAAATATCTGCCTAAAGCTTTATAAACCCATGCTTGATCATCTCCCTGTTTATTCATAAGCCCAATTTTAACTGTTTGAGAAAAAACTGAAGCGTGAAAAAAACACTACTGGATCCATCATACCCAGACCCCCTTTTTTCTTTTCTAGATATGTGTAGCAGTGTTTAACAGGGTTTAATGTATTTCCCTATAACATCTAAAAAAGAACTATATATCCGGGTTTCAAATTGCAGAGGCAAAGGAAAAATCATTGCTACATACTGAAAATAAGGGACAATAAATTGTTTTAGAATACAAATTCTTTTTTGTTTGGACAGTTTCCAGTGTTTCCATCTTGTTATTTTCCCTTCAGTTTTTTTTAGTGCAATATCCCGATTTTCAGTGGGTAGATTTTGTGATCCAAAAAGAACACCTAAAATAGTAAGAGGAACAGTTGATATAGAGATTCCACTGTGTTGACACTCCAGCTGAGTACCAGTTCCAACAATTAAACCCTTGGTTTTAGTAAAATTTAATTTAGCATACTGCTGCATACCTACCAAATTCAGATAAAAAAAATTGTCAAATGCTCTGGGTCTGTAAAAAAAATGCAGACATCATCAGCATAGGCATGTAAAATTAAATGATGACCAGAACCAGAATTTAATATTCCTGGCTATTACGGAACCTCTGTTAAAGAGCACAAAAGGGGGTCTAATTGAAAGATGTATAATAGAGGACTCAGAAGGCATCCTTGTCTGACACCAGTCTGTAAAGAGAATACCCATATTGTAACCCCCTTTATAAGTGGATGGACTGTTGCAGATACATATAAAAGGTGAATCAGGTTTAATAATGGAGCTGGGACACCACATTGTTTTTAATACTTGAAATAAATAAGGGAGATGAACTCTGTCAAAAGCTTTTTCTAAATCTGCTGCTACAATATAGCCTGAAACTCCTGCTAGTGTTAAATGTTCAATCACATCCCTTATTACCATAAAAGCTGTTTGAATTTGTCTATCCAGAAGACCACATAATTGATAAGGGGAAATTACTTGCAGTGCATATAGTTTAAGACGATTATTAATCAAAATTGTAAGAATTTTATAATCGGAATTCAAAAGCGTTATAGGCCTCCAATTCTTGATATCATGTCTGTCTCCTGATTTAAACAAATATATCATTAATTCCTCAGTAAAAGAAGGAAACATTTCATTTGAAGTCATAAAGTATTGAAAGACCAATTAAAGACAGGTCACTATTAACTTAGAACAAACTTTATAGAATTTATTAGGAAGCTCATCCAGGCCAGGAGATGAATCACTTTAAAGCTGATGAATAGCTGATTTTATCTCCATTTCTGTAATAGGAACTTGTAATTTAAGGGCTTCCAAAGGAAATACTGGTAAATGGAAGATAATTACTTTTTAATTTTTAAAGGCAAAATAAGAGACTGTGGGGTCAATGCACTAAAATGATGCTCAATCAAAGATTCAATGTTAGCCACAGAATCCACAATATTGCCTGCCTCGTCCTTCAAAAAATCAATGTGCATGGAATCTTTAATCTGTTTGCAGGCTTCAAAGGGATCTCCACAAGGTGATTTTTTGGTGCTATTAGATAGCATGGCCTGTATGGTATATGCTATATCATATTGGTATGATTGCATTTCCCTTTTAATATTGCTAATATGAATTGCATAATCCACTCGAGATGTGTTTGATAATGTATAAAGCTTTTGTAATTGATTTCTAAGTGTGAGGTATTTATGAAATTTAGTATTCTTGTATGTTTTCCAAATTTTTTAAACCAGGTACTAAGATCGGTTTTGGTTTCCAACCACCACTCCCCTAAGTCAGTATATAAAAATGCCCCCAAAATTTGTGCTTTAATAATAGACTGAATTGTATTTATAACCAATTTATTAGTAAGGATTGAGGTGTTTATTTTCCATCTATGATTCCATCTAGGAGTCACTAAGGTAGTTTTAAGAGAAAAAACTAAAATCAAATGATCAGAGAATTCTACAGGTTGTGCAGTAAGAGTTCCAACAGGTACATCTGAGGACACAAATAAATAATCTATGCTGGATTTATAGATACCTCATTTATAAGTGAAATCTGGGCCTTGTGTTTGAAATTTAGAACAATTGGTCAAACCAGCCAATTGAATAATATTCCCTAGAGAGTTAGAATCACAATAAACTTTTTTTATTGTCAATAGTCTGTTTCTTTGGAAGACTACAATTAAAGTCACCTCCCCAAAAGATTTTGTAAGAGGAAACCAAGTAAGGCTGTACCACCTTCACACAAGTCACCCTGTCTGCCTTCATTTGAGAATTATAAATATTTATAAATCTTCAATCAATATTTCCCAAACGTCCATCTACAATCAAAAGTCTACCAGGAAAAAGATTTATTAAACAAAAATAAGCCCTTGGCTGCCCTCCATAAAAGATTTATTAGTTTAAATAAAGTAAAATTATAAGAATTAAAGAGTATTCCTACACCATCTGCACTGTTGGTTCCAAAGGACCAAAAGGAAGGACCCCAGGGCCAATCTCTTTTAAAAGAAGCTATTTGTTCAAAGATGTACATCCATGTTTCTTGCAGAAAACATACCTGTATTTTCTCATCATGTATGAATTGAAAAATAGCTAGTCTTTTATTAGATTTTAATAAACTATGTGGATTTAAAGAACTCCAAGTCAGTGTGGTAAGATCCATGTCATAAAATTATGATGGCTTTATTTTTTCCATTTTTTCCTTTTCTTCCCTTTATAAAGGATCTTGTGAGGATTTTTGTGAATCTGAGTCTCCTAATTCCATCTCTGAATCACCCCCAAAAGAGTGCTGCATAAGAATTGTTAGGCTCAATACTATCTGGTTGAGGGAGATTTTGTTTTAATATTCCTTGTAGATATCCTGTGAGATTGAGGGGAGGCAGGTGTAGGAACCAAGAAAATGTTATCCCTGACTTCCTGATCTTTGTAACATACAGGTTCAAGCAAAGAGATTGATAGCATATGTAGTAGTAATTTTTGGTTTTGGTACCACAACCAAATATTCTTCTCCAAAGGAGAAGATAAAGGGGCCCTGGACACTGATTTTTGTGAATCCTGTGAAGGTCTTACTTCTGTCTCAGGAAGGAGTGGGGAGGGGTGGGAAGGGGGGAAAGTGGCTGCTTCTTGTGCCTGTTGAATTAACAAATCAGTACTAACCCACGAGGCCTTATTTTTTGCTGCCCATGGACATTCATAAAACACATGACCAAATTCCTCACATAGATCACAGCGTGTGTGATTAGCACATTACATTGTGACATGCCCTATTTCACCACAATTATCACAGTGTGGTCTATCACAGACACTGGAAAGATGTGTTTTTGAGCCACACTTGTAGCAGGCCCTTGGCTGCCCTCCATAAAAGCAGACTCCCCTATCTCGGCCCAACAAAAAAGAATCAGGGATATGTTCCACTTCTGTATCTGTTTGTCTCAATTTAACTTTGTATTTCCATCCCCCAGTCCAGAACATTTCAGTATCCAAAATAGGTTCAGGAGCACTTAAGACATCACATTTTTGTGATAAACAGTAGGTGATATCCTCTGCATGGACCCCCTCATTCCTAAACATAACTGTAACATATTTTATCAAAGGCTTAGTAAGGAGAATAACCAAAAAGGGGGGGTCTATGTAGGGGAAACTTCACCTGCCCATATCTCTCCCAAATTGGTCCAATAAATAAGCAGTGTGAAAACTAACATCAAAATTGTCCTCTCCTGAGATATTTATAAAGTCAAAAACCTCCTTGGGTGAAAAATGCAGAGAGTCTTTCAGTAAACATTTCCGCACATAATGTCGGTCAGGTCTTTCTTCCAATCTCTCTTTATATCGAATGCGCACTGCATTTCTCCTAGGAGCAGATTCTTTCTTAGCTCTGGAAAATAGTTCTGACATAAGAGGTTTCTGTATAGGTTCTGTGGGTCGGTCCAAATCAGGAAGTGGTGTGTCCGATAATTCAGGTTCAGGGGTTGTATTAGAGGAAGACTTTAATCTGTCAGCACAAGGTGTTTCAATGTTCATTTTTTTCGGTGCTATAATATGTCCTGCAACAGTAACTGGAGGTTTTGAGTTTATTGAAGTTATAGCCCCCTGATCTCCCCCAGGTTTCCAATTTGGGGTCGACTGTAAAAAAGAAAATGTGGAGTCCCATGAGGGGTCTGGTAACCAAATGCCTCTAGGAGTTTGTTGCCAGCCTGCTCCTGTAAGGGCTTGTTTAGGTGTTCAAAAATCCTTTGATTTGGTTGATTCATTCACTTTGGAAGGCTTAACCTCTGTCTGGCCCAAAGGGATGTTATGTAGGGTTTTGGCTGTAAGAAAGGGTTTTCCTGCCGTTTGCTTAACCACCCCAATTTGCTCATTTTTTGGAAAAGAAAATGAAGCTATCCCTGTTTGAGAGTTTGGGGTCTTCTGAAATATCGGATAAGAAATTTCAGACTCATTTAGTTTAGAAACAGCAGGCGATTTAAAGACGAAACCAACCACTTTAGTAAGCTGGGTTTGTGATGTGGTAGGAATACTGTGTAGATTCAAGTTTTCAGCTGCTCCCCACACTTGTAAAATAAAAGATAGTGGTGATATCCCCAAAATACTTTTGTTTATGCCATCCTGAATAACTGAAGGCTTTTGGCACTCGCCCACTAAAGTGATAGAACTGCCAGCTTTAAATAACACGTTATCCATATTAGAAGCAGCAGATTTAGGCAATGAAGCAGAAATTGACTCAGCCGGCCCAAGCAGGGCCTCTGGTGCTAGTGCATCATCTGTAATTTTGGCAGACGAGTCGGGTTTTTTGACAGGGAATACATCATCTACTAGCACAGGCGATCCAAGACAGGGCCTTTCCATGCATTCCAATGGCATAGGCCTCTGGGAAGATTTTAAAAGCAAAGGTTGTGAAAACAAATTAGATTTTATCTTAGATGTACCATCTTCATCATTAATTTTACTCAGATCCTCTGTAGACAAAAAAGCTCAGGGATTTCTTCTTCAGAATCAGCATCTAAACATGAAAATTGAACAGCCTCAGGCTTAGCTGCAGTGGGAGAGGAGGCCTGCTCTCCCACCTGAGAAACATCATCTTCCTCCTGAGTCTCACACAGAGTTGCCATCTTGCAGTCAGACAGTAAGTTCCCCTACAGAAGAGCAGGGGAATTTCCCCGGTGCCCTGGCCAAATTTCCCCCATTCACTAAAAATACCACCAACAGCTTAATCTGGTTCAAGGTCAGTTGGCATTCATCTTTAGAAAATGGGCTTCTTATTCCCTGGTCTGTGATTGGCTGATACCCCTGTCAGAGGGGTACATTAACTTTCCATACACGACCAATAAATAAAAAGTGCCACCTTATAGTGCCCATTAACCAAGTGCAGTATCCGAGTGCACAACATGCCTGTTAATTGGTTAAAAAGAAATAATTTTATTTCATATTCGCTGCCATTTTTTAATCATCACTTAGCGATCCCCCCACATACACACACACACACACACACACACACAGTCCTTAGCCCAGACACTGTACCATTAATGTTTTAAATAATCTCAGCATCATAAAGAGTAAAAGAAACAAAATGTTTTTGTATTACAAAGTTGCACTCACTGATGGAATGCTAAATGGAGTAAGCGTGTCAGTTCCCTACTGCCGTCCCCCCCATTTAGCGAGTGACACCATCACCAAGACCAGTCACTAGGAGCTGCAGTTATAAAAAGCTGGGTAACAGAAATTAACCACAAACAACATTACCCACTAAGTCTTTTCATTTTTTCCTCTTTGAACTGAACAACGGTTTCTGGGATGCAAAGCAGTAGTGCTGGCACGTCGCGTGCTCAGGACTACTTGGAAATGGTCCAGCTTGCACGAAATATAGTACTGCTCTCCCGGAATGGAAAACTGAGACAAAACAATATCACATTAGTTTATTTTTTAACACAGTTCACAATTACCTTCCTCGACTGACTGCCCTCCATCATATCCACAGCACTTTGCTGCAGTCTCTTCACTTTACTTACCAGTTCCCCACAGATCTTCAAGTCAGAAACTTCAACTCAGTCCCCATCCCCCAAAGTAAAGTGATCAGCAACAAAATAGAAAACCTGTTTTTTTTTTAGAAAAAGCACTACAAGGAGCGAGGTAACTCTATGTCTTCTTCTACTGGTCGTGGGGGGTGTAATAGAGGTGAATGGCTCAGTGGGGGTGCAAAAGTAGATGGAACACCACAGACATGGACTACTTTACAACAGAAAGTCTTCAACTTCATTTTTAGTCAATATTTTGTATTTCTTTTTAATTTTATTAAATCCCCTTATAAAAATGCCACAGGTAGCCCATTTTCTAAGCGCAATAATACCTTCCAGGGTGGGCGTTATGGGCAATACCAGACCTTATAGGGGCTATAAGGCCCTCTGCCTGCAGTGTTGGGCCTCATTACACCCCTGGACAGTCCGGTATTGCCCAATACAGCCCACCCTGTTGGGTATTATTGCTTACATATCCCCCTCCCTGGGTCATGCCTGAAAATAGGCAGAATTTGTCTAATGCACATACCTGTCAACAAAAACTAAATAAATAAATAATACATACACATAAAAATATATATATGCACACACACACACACACACACACATATACATATATAAATATATTCATATATCTATATACTGTATCATAGTGGTGAGGTAGCACCACTATATTTAGGGTTGAGTAGGATGATTAATGTTTATTCCCTAAATTTGCACTTTTGATAACTTCACCAGCATTCAACAAATTTGCATGACATTTTGCAAGCATAGTTTAGGGAGCAGTATCTTGTGATGTTCCAAGTTTTATTCTGGTCAGATGAGCGAATTCCAATATCTGGTTAGTGAAAATGTGTTTTTTTCTTGTTTTTTTATTTTTTGTCATCGTCTAGTGCCCAGACAGTTGTGAATTTTGGTCTGAAATGTTCAGAGTAGAAAGGGCTTGCCCCAGACTTTCACCTTACACTAGTTTGATGAAAACATATTAATCTGTTCCAGAGTTATAATGATTTGAAATTTCAGTTCTCTGCATGTTCACTATGCTCATTTGGATAGCTGTTTCATATGCAGCAAGAATTTGGCCATACGAAACAGGATTCAGTTTCATGAAGGAGGGATAAACCTGTTTCATGAGAAAAAAATCTTCTTTCATATGGTGGCCATCTTGTTACCACTATTTTCAAAAACATTTCTTTTGAAAACCCATAAAAATCATATCCTGCAGAGACACCAGCACGTGCATTTTGCTAAACTAGACCCCGTTAGCTGAACTCTGCAGTTAGTTTTTGGGAAGAGGACACAGAAATGTGTTTTTATAACACTTAAAAAATATTTTCTCATGAGACTATTTTCTTGTTTTGTACTGCCTCATGAAACGGGGATAGGGCCATATGAAACAATAATAGGGTCATAAAAAACAAGAATTTGGAATTTTTTTTCCACATTCCTGTTTTGTATGAAGCAATCCTCTTTTGTGAGAACACCACAGCTGCACAAAACAGAATTGGTATATGTGAAACAAGAATTTTGCCTTTATTTTGCACATTATAAAGTTTACAAGCCATAACTCCATCAGTATTTGGAGTTAATTGACTATCTATTGAAAGAAAGGTCTCAATGAGTACTACAGCCCTAACCAATAATACCCTCCCCAAAATTCAGGGACCAGACCAAAAAAACCATAAACATTTAAAAATGTAAATTCCCATAGGATGACAGTGCAAATTTAATAAGTTGTAACTCCGCCAGTCTTTGGAGTAAAGAGACAATCTATGTATCAAAAAAAAAGTCTCAATGAGTATTACAGCACTAACACATAATCCACCCCCTCTCCCAAAAAAATTAGGGGCTGTATTAAAAAAAAAATTAGGATAACATTGCAACTTTAACAAACTGTAACTCCGTCAATCTTTTGAGTAAAGGGAAAAGCGATATGTCAAAAGAAAGGTCTAAATGAGTACTACAAATTTAAATCCCTAAGGAATACCAACTTAAAATACACATTTAGAAAACATAAAAATTATAAAATTAAAATTCCCATAGGATAATATTGCTACAGTAACAAGCTGTAACTCTGTCACTATTTGGAGTTAAGGAAAAATGCATATATTAAAAAAAGGTCACAATGAGTACTACAACACTAACACATGATGCCCCCCCCCAAAAAAAAAAGATTCAGGTGCAAAAATAAAAGCATAACATTTTAAAAATTAAAATTCCCATAGGATAACACTGCAACTTTAAAAACCTGTAACTTCATCAGTCTTCAGAGTTAAAGGACACATTAGTGTATGTATCAAAAGAAAGGTGCCAATGAGTACTACAAGACCAAGTCCCTACAAAATGCCAACTGAAAACAGATAAAAAACATAACAAATATAAAATGAAAATTCACATAGTATAACACAGCAACTTTAACAAGCCATCAGTCTGTCACCAATTGAAGTTAAAGGAGAATGTGTATGGATATAAATATTCTCTGCAAAAAAAACTGTTAATACAACATTCAGGGTTCAGCCTAAAGTGACAAAAGTAGGGAAATGTGGTTTTAGGGTTTCTAAACCTAACCCCTCACCCACACCCCTGAAGCAAATCAGGGGTGCAGTCTCTTTGGGTTGTCATCACTAAAGCTAACCCCACTGAGGTAACAAGAAAGCTCAGATGTGATAGACAACAGTATCCATGTTTCAGGAGTAAACAGAATGAGGTAAGCTTTAGGGTTGACAAACCCAAGGAAAACTGCCATCTGATTTGTTTTAGGGGTGGGGTGAGGTGAGGTTGGAAACCCTAAAACCACATTTCCCTACTTTTTTTGCTTTAGCCTGAATCCTAAATGTTGCATTAATGCATTTTTTTGCAAAGAATTTCCTTACTTTTTCAGATAGTATAAGTGTATCCTTATTTTTCAGCAGAGGGCCTTCTGCTCCCATCCATCCACACTCTTTGAAATAGTGTAATTGTATCCTTATTTTCAAATCCCCAACAAAATGTGACACTGCACCACTGCAACATCATTCCATGCCACAGATGCAAAAACAAAAACAGTTTTAGTAGAATCTGAAAAATAACAGCTGTCACATTAATGAGGTAGGGTAAAAAATGGTTATGTTGAAAATTTGGGACAAAATATTAATAATTGCCAAAGTTACGAGTGAGCATAGCAAAATTTCAATGTATGTGCATAACTTTACCATTTTTACATGTTTTGAACCCCAAATGTTCAACATACCCTTCTTATGACCCCACCTCATGAACAAGGGTGGTGAAAATGTTCAAATCCCACTCAAAAGGTGTTTTTTGTCAAGGGACTGACATTGCCTTTTGGGCAGGATTTGCAAATTCCACCACTATTGTTCATGAGGTGTGTGTGTGGGGAGGGGGGGTCTCAAAAAGATTATGTTGAAAATTTGGTGTATAAATATGCAAAAATGGCAAAATTATGTATCTAAGTTGAAACCTCATTGAAATACATTGAACCACACTTACCTTACTTTCTCATATAACAGTCAGCATTTCCAGCAGCAAGACATATCTTCCATGGGATAGTGGGTCTTTACCCCAGAACCTATGCAGGTGAGTGAGGTTGGGGGGGTGCAGAGTGGGAGGTCAAGGTGGGGGGTCATTGCAGGACCATTTTCTTTATTTCAGATTGTATGGTGATCAGAGGGTAGGGGTACCACTAGACACCAGAGAAAACATGTGAATGTGGATGTTGATCAGAAGGTGGGGGGTGCGACAAGGCACCAGGAAAAATAGAATAATTATGGGTCAGCAGTTGGAGGGTTGAATGTGCCACTAGGCACCAGGGAAAGACAACAAAATCATGGGGATGGCACTCGGAGTGAGGGGGGTAGCACTAGACACCAGGGAAAGTAAAATTAACCAACAACAAAGATTTGCGTCCTGCACCTCGTATTCAATAGTCCAGAATATGGGACATGGACTAGACACTGCAAGTGCAGATGATAGTACAGAGAATATTATCCATAGTCCAGTCCATTCCCTTATTCGTTTTAATTTTAATACAGGAATAAATGGTTAAATGGATTTGGCGAAAAATAATAAAGATGATCCATACCAAGGAAACAGTAGAGGATGAAAACACAGAGAAGCAGGTGCTAATTATGGTTACAGTAATGAAGTAACTGTCTAGGAAATAAATAGTAGATTTGAAATGAATATCTAGTAGAAGAATTTTTCTTTTTCCTAGTTTATAAATTGGTGTAAAGTAGGAAGAATATACATCTAAAGGATAGCAGATATGGAATAAGCAGAATGGTATGTCTGTGACCCCCCACCCCCCATGTCCTTGAAATACATAGATTTAAACTTTGTTTAACTTGTAATTTTTACATTAAAGTCTCTTCATGGGGATGAGGGGAGTTGGGTGGACAAAGGTATTAGAAGATTTGATAGATTCATAACATAGCAAGCAATATGAAATTGAAATATTCATGGGAAGAAAGAACCATGATTTATGCTCTGCACCTCATATTCAATAGCCCTGAATAAGGGAAATGAACCAGAAACAGCAATAGCAGATGATAATATAGGAAATATTGGATATAGACTGGTCCATCTCCCTTTATTAATTTTAAATCAGTGATAATGGATTAAACTGGATTTGGTGGAAAATTATAATGATGATTCATATCAGTGAAACAGCAGAGGAATGAAAATACAGAGAAGCAAACTCTTATTATGGTTATGGTGACAAAATAGCTGTGTAGTAAATAAACAGTTGATCTAACATACCCAGTAGAAATCTTTTTCTTTTTTCTTGTTTACAAATTTGAGTAAAGTAATATTGTAAAATATGGAATAAGATGAATGGTTTGTTTCAACACCCCCACGATCTTGAAACATACTGTACAAGGTTTTAACATCAATGTTACGTGGATGGTTGGGAAGCTCTACTCATGGGCACTTCAATGTTATCAATTATAATGAAACAAGTGAAATCTATGTAGTTAGTTTGTAGCTAATTATTGCAGGAATATTTAGGTGAATGACAGCATTATCCCAAAATCCTCCCTGATGAAGAGGCAGGTGTAGATTTGAAGCACTGGGGGTTCTGTTCTTGGCTGTAGCTGTTGTCTTAAATGAAGGTGATGGAACAACAGTGAAGTGAAATAATAAAAAGCATTGTAGCATCACTGTGGTCTACGAATACTTTGTACTGTATTTTCCCAAAGCAAAATTAATTACTGGGATGGCAATCAGAGGGTGGAGGGGCACTACTAGATACCAGGGGAAGATTTAATAATGACAGGGACAGCAAGTCATATGAAAATTTTCTTATGATATTTTTGTTCATGCAAACATTTTCATGCTAGAAAAGAGTCACAAAAAAGGAAAAAATATATATATAGAATGCAGAATGCACATAGCAGAGTCCTGATGAGCAAGATAAATGTGTTGGTCTCCCTCCAGGATGTCATTTTTGTGGGTTTTTAATTTTTTTTTTTAGAAAAACAAAAAAGATGGTGGTAAATGAAAAAGGATTTTTTCCCTCATGAAAAAGGATTGGTTCCAAAGGAAATAATGATTCTTTTCTCACTTCATACAGCTATTTTGAAGTGGTTACTGAGCATACTCAATAACCAAAATTTAAAAAGTTAATATCTTTGGAATGGATTAATATTTTTTCACCAAACCAGCAAAAGGTACATCTGTGTGCCAGCCCCTTTCTATCCTAAACATTTCAGACCACAATTCCAAACCTCCTGGGCACTACAGGAGTCAACCGAAAATAAGCAAACCCCTCCCACCCAAAATTCACTTTTTGCACTATCCAGATCTTGGAATCCACAAAGCCAACTGGAACAAAACTAGGCATATCCAGAAATCTACTCTACAAGACTGCAAACACAATTTCATGCAAATCCACTGAACTGTTGCATAGTTATTAAAGTGCAAAAATTGGGGTTAACATTAAACATCCTACTCAACCCTAAATATGGTGGCACTGCCATGCAGCCATAATATTATATATATATATATATATATATATATATATATATATACACACACACACACACATATATATATACACACAAATTTATGCTGACACATCGTTGCTTGTGAATTATGTCTGCATTAGCCAATGTCTGCAGTTGCTGGCAGATGGTGGCAGGGGCCTTTCTTATCAATGGGCCATGTTCGGCAATGTACATTTTTGACCCCAACTTATGTATGCTGTTTGGTCACCTTTTGTGGGTTTTGCTGCTAACATGTGAGGGTTGGGGGCAGTGGGTTAAAACTTCTGCTTTATTTCTTTATTTTATTGCTGAATTTCTTTGTTGTGGTGCAAGGTAGGGTGGTGTGTGTTGCAGGGTAGTTTTCAGTGCAAAGTCACTCTATATGCTTGTGTATATGATACAGAATTTCAGGTGTAGGGATGGAGGGTGAAACAACACATCTATTTCTTCATTATTTACTCTTTATTTGACTTAAAAAACTGTCAATAGTGGTTTGTCTCGTAGTGCTCATAGCGTATGGGCAGAAACTCCTTTCAGCTCCTGCCATTAGGTTCCAATCAGATTTGATGTCAGTGCACTGTTCCATGGCTTTCTGAAGTGTGTTTAGAGCTGTACGCACCTCAGTTGCTATTACAGGTGGGAGCTCCTGCTCTAGCTCATTAGGATCGTCTTTTGGCTCCTCTACTTCCTTGTCCTGACTGCTTGCAAACTGCACACCCTCCAGTACCCTTGCTATTTTGTCACATTGATCAGCTTCATCGTCTTGATCACCTAGGTGACACAAGGAAGCAAAATTTGTTTCTGTGAGGCCTGGAAGTGGCAGGATCAGCTCTTCGAGAGGGTAAGTGCCTGCTGTTCCTCCATGTTCTCCACAGGTTTGAGTCTTGCCTTTGCAAAACAATTTTGAATTGTCTCTGGTCACACTGTCCCATGCTTTCTTTAACATCCAGACTGCATCCAAAAGATTAATTTTCCTGATGCAGTCAGCAGCAGTAAATTCACCACTGCCATCAGTCTCCTCAAGCACATGGGAGCGCATTTCTTTCACATAGTGCCTTTTCATTGATTATCCCCATGTGTCTAGGGGTTGAATGATGGAAGAGGTGTTGGGGGGCAAGAAAATCAGTTTGATATTCCAGAGATTGGGGACATGAGGGTGGCCTTTGAAATTATCTAACAAAAGGGTGATTTTGCGGCCACGGTGTTTTCTGTCCCAAGCCCTCATCCACTCTGTGAAAATCTCAGCAGTCATCCAACTAGTGCGGTTGCTGCGATAGATGACTGGTAGGTGAACAACTCCCCTGAAACATCTTGGAAGGGCAGACTTTCTTATGACAACTAAATCAAGCTTTTCAGAGCCAGGCATATTACAGCATGCTAACATGGACACCCTTTCTTTAGCTTTTTTGTGTCCATGTAGCTGGTCAGAACAGAATGCAAAAGTCCCATCCCCAACACATCAGAAAAATAAACCCATTTCATTGGCATTGAAAATGTTTTCTGCCAGATAGCTGGACAAGATGTCTGGCAAAACCTCCCTCACCCAATCAGTGGCACTTGCGACATCAGTGCTCTGTTTCTCTCCATGTGTGCGCTTGAAGTAGATTTTGTGCTGCACCTTCCAGCGCTGTAGCCAACCATCAGTTGGGCTGAAATTTTCTTTACCCATAGCAATCTCTAGATGCTTAGCCTTTGTGGCAAACAAGGGGCCACTCACTGTTGCCTCTGTCTCTCATGGTGGTGAACCACAGTATGAGCGCCTCCTGAACCTCAGAGTCCTTCTCTTCCCGCCTTCACTTCATTTGGAGGTTCTGGTTTGAGTACCACTTGGACCAGAGTTTTTCTTTGTTTTGCAGTAAGTCAGATGCAGTAGACTTAGGAATGGACAAGCAAACTGCAAGGTCCCTGATGCTAATTTTTGGCAGAGCATCAATCTGCTTAAGAAGCTCTACCTTGCAAGACAATGGGATGCTGGGGTCCTTAGACATTCTTTCAGCAGCAAAGCACATCGATTATTGATAAAAGAGTGTGCATCTTTCCAGGTTAAGCCCTTAAGTAGTGTACCATTTACAGTCAGGAACTGAGCTGTCAAGCTAATTAATAGCTTGTTAAGTGGCAGCCAAATCAACCGCATTACAGGAGGTGTGAATGGATGCATAATTCCCAGTGAGATAGCATGTTCATTATTCTTGCACTGGCTGTATTTGCCAGCATACCGGGTTCACATTATGGGAAGGAATTTACATAGAAAGTGTAGGACAGGGTTTTGGTTCTTTGGAAATGTCCGTGGTAACTGATTATCCGTGTTAAGTGTGCCCGTGCTATGTGGCATGTTTTGTATGTATATATATATATATATATATATATATATATGTAATGAATTACAGAGGAATATCAAATTGATCTCCACTACTGAGTGGTAAGACCAATATCTCACAAGTGGTGAAGCAATGAGTTAGTTATAAAGATCTTACCATTCATGTGTGGAGATAAATTTGTTATTCTACTGCAACCAATTATGTATCTGATATATACCACACCATTTTAATGTGTTTGCTAGTGTTATACCTTGTTTTAGCTTAAAACTGCCTTTTTTCCATTGTAAGGTTCCTATCTAGCCCATTGTTCTCTGTGATCTGTTTCCAGATTTAAATTGGAAATAACATGTTCTAAGTTAAATAAATGGTGTTCTAGTGAAAGTAAGTACTTATCCCAACATAACATGATTTGCCCAATTTACTCACCATTGGTATGATACGTATTTTATATATCTTCTTTGCAAAAAAAAATAGTTAATGCATCAGTTAGGATGAATACCACAATAACAAAAGCAGGGAAATGATGTGTTAGGGTTTCCAACCCTAATGTCCCACCACCAGGGTTCCCACTCCTACCACCCTATCACCATCCCCCCATCCTACACAAACCAACAGGCATCAGGGTGCGTGATCGGTCATCAGGCCTAACTCTCACCCCATTCCATGTGTAAACAAGCTGAAGTGGTGCAGTATAGGAGAAGGGGTGAGAGTAAGGCCCGACGACTCAATGCACACCCTGATACCTGTTGGTGTGTGGAGGGTTGGGAGAGGGAGTGGGTGGTAGGGGGTGGAATTTTGGGGTGGGGCATTAATGTTGGAAACCCTAATGCCTCATTTCCCTGCTTTGGACATTGTGGTATTCACCCTAACTGATGCAGTAACAAAGTTTTTTGCAAAGAATTTCCCTTCTTTTTCAGAAAGTATAATTGTATCCTCATTTTACGGTGGGATTGAAGGGTTCTTTGGACCCTCTGCTCCCATCCCTCCATCCAGATAGAACAACAATGTCCATATGTCATGGTGGGAGCACACGGTCCCTCCACTGAGATAGTGCAACAGTATCCATATGTCAGGATTTGGATCCTGCACTCCCATCCCTCCATCCAGATAAAACAACAGTGTCCGTATGTCATGACTTCGGACCCTGCACTCCCATCCCTCCACAGATACACATGTGTATGTAGCTATGGGAACACAGGGGTCTCTGGCTCCTGCCTTTCCATACATTAAGTTACAAGCAGGTGTAGTGAAATTGCAACAAACAGCTATAACTGTGTCATCTTAAATAATTGTTACCCTAAATGTTCAATATAACCTTATCACCTCACTGCAGGTACCCAGTACAGAAAACTTTCAAATCCCTGTTGAATGTAATTCTGTGCAACTGTAAAGCTGTTTTTGTACCACAGGTGTGGATAAACATTTTTTGATAGGATCTGAAAAGGGACAGCTGTACTATTCAAGATGTGATGTGGAAAAATGGCGATGTTAAAATATGAAAAATAGGCAAAGTTACAAGTGTGCATAGAAACTGCGCAACACATGTTCATAACATGGTAATTTTGGGGATTTTTTTCACAAGATTTTCAACATCGGCATTTTGGGATCTCCCCTCATGAACAGTGTAACTTTGATTTTGTTAATCCATCTCAAAAATTGATTTTGCCACAGGTATGAAAACACATTCTGGGCAGGATGTTCAACATGACAGCTGTACTGTTCATAAGTAGGTGTGAAAAATGGTAATGCTGAAAATCTGAAGTGAAAATATTAAAAATTGGCAAAGTAATGAGCATGTGTACAAACTGAACAATGCAGACTCATAACACAGTCATTTTTTTGAATATCTGCACCACATTTGGAAAATGGGCTTTTTTGGGACCCCACCTCATGAACAGTGGCAGTGTTGTTTCATGAATTGGTACTGAAAGGTGATTCCATGCACCAACTGCGACATCACCTTTCAGGATCGAGAGAAACGAAATGTCAGTGTCACTGTTCATGAGGTGGGGTCCCAAGAGCTCCATGTTGAAAATTTAGGGTAATTCCTAAAAATGGCTGCGATATCAACATAAGTTGAAACCTCCCCAATGACTCCCATTATATGGGTTACCTTGATTTCTTCAGTTTGCAGTTGGACTTTGAAGAGTGTAGACATGTCCCCGATACAGAGAAGATCACTGCTCAAAACCTCTGGAGGGTAAGCATGGGTGAGAGAGGAGATGCAGGGAGGTGGGTGTGCAGAGGAAGGGTGGAGATGGGGAGGGGATGGTGGAGATGATGATGGACATTTTTCTTCATTACCGGTTTAAAGAAACAAAAAAAAAGACTTCGGGGAATGGTTTTCTTCATTTACAAGGAAAACAAATTAAAAAATTTGGGCACACTTGGGTGGGCTCCCAGTGTGTCACATGAGATGGGGGTATACATGATGCCAACAGGGAGAGGGATTGGGCACCACTGTAAGCAATGGAAGTGGGACAGGGGAGGCTTCCAACACTAGGAGTGGGCATCCCAGTGTCAGAGTTATAAAACAAAAACAGTAATCTGGACAAACTGGGGCGGGCTCCCAGTGTGTCACAATATTGGGAGGGGGAATACACACACTGACAGGGGGATTGGGCACCCCAATGTTGGTATGAAAAGTTTGATGCAGGATCCTGCATCAAAATTATTGTAAATTTCAAAGCATTATTCTACATCAAAGAAAAGACATTGGGGAATGGTTTTTCTTTCTTTAACATACTGTAGTTTTAAAACAAATACATTTGGGCACAGTGGGGTTGGCTCCCAATGTGCCAAATAACTGTGTGTTTGTGTGTCAGGGATACATACTGACATGGGAACTGGGCAACCCGTATTGGTCAGAGAGGGTCTTCCTTGACTCTGCAAGCAGCAGCATGAGTTCCAGCTGCAGCTGCAGAAGTCAAGAAAATACCAGTGTTCTCATACAGAGAATGGACTAGAAACCATTCAATGTATAAGCTGGCAACCAACATAAAAAATTTGTTTGGGTCCA
This sequence comes from Neoceratodus forsteri, assembly GCA_016271365.2. Taxonomy (NCBI): domain Eukaryota; kingdom Metazoa; phylum Chordata; order Ceratodontiformes; family Ceratodontidae; genus Neoceratodus; species Neoceratodus forsteri. The sequence goes on along the minus strand of CM028129.1, from coordinate 1,075,631,544 downwards.
GCTTAAAAAAAAAGACATCAGACTACACCTGAAGGGGTCCTCTTTTACTGTGTTCTGATGTTGTCATTTTTTTCAGACGTTTGGCACTTTAAAATCTTCACTAAGTGGCAAATAAGATGGCGAATACAACATAGTTCAATCTATTGAATTGTGAACTGTGTGCACAGTACCATCCTTCTTTGTGAAAAGAAGCTGGTATTGTGTGCACACTACTGTATTGTGAGCAAAATATAATTTTCATGCCTGACATATACATTTTCCCATAAGAAATAGTGGGAAAATTTTAGATGTCATAACTTTTGAACAGATTAATATTTTTTTTCACCAGATCGTCAAAAGGCACATCTGAGACCTATAGACTTTCATCGCTGAAAATTTCAGACCAAAACCTTAAGCCGTTTCTGAGATCCAAGTTGACAAAGAAATGTAAAAAAAAACCTGTATTTTTCTGTTTTTTCAACACTTTATATCTCAGAAACCACTTGATGAATTCCCAAGAAATTTGGCAGGTCAAGAGACCTACTCTAGAGATTATGTATGCCAAATTTCATGCAAATCCATTAAAGGGCTCGAAAGTTATTAAAGATCAAAATTTGGACTTTTACATAGAAGTGCCATTTCACCCTAACTATATTGGCACGACCGCACCAGTATAACACGTATTTATTTATGTATTTACACAATGGGGTTGAGGTGATACTCAGTGTAACAAAAACACCAGTGTTGAATAAATCTTCCTTGATGTATGCACTGTGATAATATCTTACATTTATACACACAGTGCATATGTAAGCAGGTGATATTATCACACTGTTTATGTCACAGAATTCACCTTTCAAGTCGCCTATCTGAGCAGCCAAAGAAAAGATTGTGTGTTATTGAGTCACGCATCGACTCTAATAACTGAACTACAATGACAGAAACACTGACTTTTGCAAACATGAACTGAAGCACAGAGGAAGTAAATAACCCCAGAAAAATCAATAAAAAGTACCTAAAATTGTTCATAGAAGCAGCAGTAATTTTGGTGAAGTTAACTGGCGGTGACAAGAAATAGAAACCAACTGCACAATACCTCTGGTGAAGTGAACCAGATAAAAGTCAAAATAGTAAATACACACAGTTAAAAACACTACACAGACCCACAAAATAATAAAATAAAATATATAAAGCACACATAAATCAATAAAATGAAAAAAATACATGTCTTTTGTTGCACAAAACACCAACTCGATGAAATCAAATCCCGCCCACCAACAAAAAATAACTATCAGAACAGGCACAACACACACGCAAGAGACAAAAAAACAATCACAGTCAGAAAACAACTCCCATTCATGAAATCAACCAATGACCAACTATAACAGTCAGTCATTCAAAAAAGGAAAGTCAGTTCATGTATACGAACAAATTGCACTCACGAAGAATAACTAGAATAACACCCATAACAAACCACATTTATACTTATGCCATATGAGAATTAACATCAAAATACACATGATGGGCCCACTGAATAAATCAAATACATGCTTGTGTGTTATTGAGTTATGCATCCCACTTGCCCCTATGGACAGTGGTCATGATCCAGCCATAGCTCCTCTACAGTGCAAGGAGCCTGATCCACCTACCCCCCAAAGAGATAGATAAGGTGCCACTTGCCCCCACAGGCAGCGGTCATGATCCAGCCATAGCACCTCTATGGTGCAAGAAGCCTGATCCACCTACCCCTCCAAAGAGAAGGATAAGGTGCCACTTGCCCCCATGGGCAGTGGTCATGATCCAGCCACAGCACCTCTACGGTGCAAGGAGCCTGATCCATCTACCCCCCAAAGAGATAGATATGGTACGATGCTTGAAAAATTGCCATGATTTCTCTGGGCTGTGTGAACTTTGAACTGGATCATCACTTGCAATTTGCTGTTTTCAATTTCAGCACCTTCTCAGGGTAGCGCTATTGGCTCCATGCCTGTGTAGAGCTCCCTGATTGGCTGGTCTCATTCATCTGAGACAGGAGCACCTGAGACATGTGGCTTAATGTATGCCTGCATCCCTGTACTCGGCTTCTAATTTATATATTTTAATTTAGCCTGTTCTGCTCGGCCTGTGTAAAGTAACTTACCATTCCCCCCGCTGCAGTTTCTCTCCAACTGTAGGTGTACTGATTCAGTGCTAGCTCTGCAAACTTCCCCTTGGTTTGTCCTCAATTAAGCTTTCACTCTGTACACTGCCTCAAACTGAGTTTGTAAAAAAATTTTTACTGGCTTTGTTAATATATTTTTTTAATCCTATTTAAGACTGTACTGGGTTTACATGCTTACTGCTATGGACTTAGTTAGAAAATTCAGTGAATTCTAAAATCTGTGTAGTCTCTGTCTTGAGCCTAAGGCTCCTGCCCTTGACTTTCATTCTTAATCATCTTCCTTTGTCCCCCTGTCCTCCTCCTCTGTCTCTGTTCTGTCCCTCCTGCCCTCCCCCATCAGTCTGTTCTTTTGTGATTGTTTTGGATTCCTGAGTTAGCGGGCACCTTGCCTCTGTCTGAGACCACCCCCTGACTTGTCTTTCAAGTTGGTGTTCAGCTCTCTTTGTGTGTGTCTGTTTAGACACCCCCCATCTGCTCCTATTTAATCTGCTGTCTCCTTCCTTACAGGTGCCACTTGCCCCCACGGGCAGTGGTCATGATCCAGCCATAGCACCTCTACGGTGCAAGGAGCTTGATCCACCTACCCCCTCAAACAGATAGATAAGGTAAGATGCTTGAAAAATTGCCACGATTTCTCTGGGCCGTGTGAACGCTGAACTGAATCATCACTTGCAATTTGCTGTTTTCAATTTCAGTGCCTTCTCAGGGTAGCGCTATTGGCTCCACAGCTGTGTAGAGCTCCCTGATTGGCTGGTCTCACTCATCTGAGACAGGAGCACCTGAGACATGTGGCTTAATGTATGCCTGCATCCCTGTACTCGGCTTCTAATTTATATATTTTAATTTAGTCTGTTCTGCTCGGCCTGTGTAAAGTAACTTACCATTCCCCCTGCAGTTTCTCTCCAACTGTATGTGCACTGATTCATGCTAGCTCTGCAAACTTCCTCTTGATTTTTCCCCAATTAAGCTTTCACTCTGTACACTGCCTTGAGCTGAGTTTGTAAAAAAGTTGTACTGGCTTTGTTAATATATATATTTTTTAATCCTATTTAAGACTGTACTGGGTTTACATGCTTACTGCTATGGACTTAGAAAGTTCAGTGAGTTGTAAAATCTGTGTAGCCTCTGTCTTGAGCCTAAGGCTCCTGCCCTTGACTTTCATTCTTAATCATCTTTCTTTGTCCCCCTGTCCTCTTCTGTTTCTGTTCTGTCCCTCCTGCCCTACCCCATCAGTCTGTTCTTTTGTGATTGTTTTGGATTCCTGAGTTAGTCGGCACCTTTCCTCTGTCTGAGACCACCCCCTGACTTATCTTTCAAGTTGGTGCTCAGCTCTCTTTGTGTGTCTTTGTTTAGACACCCCCCCAATCCGCTCCTATTTCATCTGCTGTCTCCTTCCTTACAGGTGCCACTTGCTCCCCTGGGCAGCGGTCACGATCCAGCCATAGCACCTCTACAGTGCAAGGAGCCTGATCCACGAACCCCCCAAAGAGATAAGGTACGATGCTTGAAAAATTGCCACGATTTGTCTAGGCTGTGTGAACGCTGTACCGGATCATCATTTGCAATTTGCTGTTTTCAATTTCAGCACCTTCTCAGGATAGCGTTATTGGCTCCACATCTGTGTAGAGCTCCCTGATTGGCTGGTCTCACTCATCTGAGACAGGAGCACCCGAGACGTGTGGCTTAATGTAAGCCTGCATCCCTGTACTCAGCTTATAATTCATATATTTTAATTTAGCCTGTTCTGCTTGGCCTGTGTAAAGTAACTTACCATTCCCCCTGCTGCAGTTTCTCTCCAACTGTATGTGCACTGATTCAGTGCTAGCTCTACAAACTTCCCCTTGATTTTTTGTCCCGCCTCCCCTTCCCCTCCCAGGCCTCCTTTAAATGCACACAGTCTCCACCCACTCTTATCTGATGTTTCAATTTATTGGTTACTTACTGTCAACAACTGCAATTCCTCCCATCCCCTTTTTGCAACTAAGCCTTCTAGCAGCTTTATTTCATTCTGTCTTGCTGAGGCATACCATTTTGGTACTTTAGGTTTGTTTATTGCTGACTAGCATATTCTGTCTTGCTGACTAGCATATCTTGTCTTGCTAAGGCACTGTTTTACTTGAAAATTGTACTACAAATTACTGAACTGTGACTGATTTGCCAAAAAACTGTGTTTATTGTCCAAAAATGTTCCCAGAAACCAAGTGTTACAGCCCCTTCGTGACTTTGTAGCTCTCTCCAGACAGCAAGGCACCAAGGAAATCACTGGCTTTTCAGTTGCTAATTGAGCTGTTTTCACTCAGACTGCTAGCCTTTATGTTGCCCCACTATTAATTCGAGCTCCTCTCTCCTTTCTCTAGCCAAGAACCCACTAGGGATCCCAGCTCAGATGTCCTCCATGTGGACTGCGGACACCTGGCAATCAGCACTTCTGAAGCCACCACCCGAGACTTCCTTAACAGATTCCATCGCTTAAGAGGTATGGCAAAGCCACAATCTTTCACCCACCTGCCCATCCACCCTCCTGTGTGCTATTATATAGACCTGTTAGCACCGCCCACTCCCATCCCTGATGAATCTCCTGCCTTTCTTACTAAAACAATTTGTTACAGCCAGGGTTCCACCAGGGGATTCCTGCAACCAGCAGCCGGTGAGCTACCCTTGTTATCAAAATTCCCTCATTTACCCAACAACTGCAATTATGGCAGTCTCATGGTAATTTCTCCTCCTGACTGCACTGTGTATCATACCTCTTACTGGCTTATTATCTGAAAAATTTGAGACTGGGGGTACACCACATCCTCATCCTGAAGACTGCTCGCCCAATCTGACTCTACACATCACATGTTATGCCAAGGCTCCTTGCCAACTGATCCAGGTGGACTACTTTCCTCCAAGAGCAACTATTGCAGGTTTGTCTACGCCTCTTTCCTTATCTCTAATTAATTTGAGTTACTCCCACTGGCGTTACACAGCCAGAGTATTAGCCTCAGTGTCCTTAGGCTTGCATAAATTAAAAAACAAAGCTTGGCACCTCGGTTCCTCCTCCATGCCAAGCCAGAAAAAGCCTCAAGCTCATTGTCTTTCACTTGAATCCCTGAAAAAATTGCTACTCCACCTGTTACTCTGCTCTGGCAATGTCGAGCTTAATCCAGGGCCCATAAATAAACTTACCTCCCCTTCTGAGTCACTGTCTCTTAAAGGTATTAGTTTTATGCACATTAATGTGTGCAGCCTGCTGAAAAAAATCACCCTTATCCATGCTTGGACCACCCATACAATGCCAGATGTGCTTGTTATCTCAGAATCCTGACTACCAGATCTTTAGATGCGATAGGCAATCCAGAGGAGGTGGGGTCACCATCTACATCAAAGACAGATTTGTGGCATCAACACTTAATTCTAACTAACTGGTAGTGGGATTTGAGTGCCTGGACATAAAAATCAAGCTATCCCCATCGTTAGCACTCTAAGTCATAGGATGCTATAGACCACCATCTACCGGTACTCAGCTCTTGTCCTATCTTACAACTATCTTGGACACTAGCCCCCTGGAAACAATTATCCTCAGGAATCTAAACTACGATTGGCTGTTGGAAGCCGGTTTCCCACTTAAATCTTTCTGCGACTCCCTTGGTTTCACCCTACTCAACGAAGAGCCCACCCATATCAACAAAAGAATACAGCCAAAAGTACCATTCTGGATGTCCTACTTGTCCTGGATGTCCATTCCTTCTCCCACGTTGGAACCTCTGACGTGGATATTAATGACCATTGCCTAATAGCTGGAGTTTGGGCAGCCAACAAAGTGTCAACTATAGCCAAATTCTCCACAAAAGGTCAACCAGGTCATTCGACCCAAAGGCATACCTACTTGACCTAAAAAACACCCCCTTGTGGCAAAGTTTTTACCTTGCTAAAACAGTGGAAACTGCATATTCTATACTACATGAAATCATTACCTACGCCATGAATCTACATGAGCCTCTGTCAAAAATGTGCATAAAGGCTAGGAAATGCTGTTGGTTCACTCAAGATCTCAAGGCTGCATTATTGTCCAGGGGATAAACTCTGGAAAACTGCCCGCAAATCCCAAAAAGAGGAAGACTGGCGCCTCTTTAGAACAGCCAGAAATCACTACACCAAACTGATTAGGGAAGCTAAAGTCTGCTATTACCAAGCAGAACTAGATACTGCAGCCAATTGTCCCTCCAAGTCTGGGCCACAATCAAAGAACGGGCAGGGGCCACATCACAAAATATGCTCTCTACAAAAATTACCTCTGACAATACAGCAATCAATGACAAAAAAGAGATACTGCAGGCATTCAACACCCACTTCGCCACAGCAGGCTTAGCCTTCGATAACTCACCTGCATGTAGCCTGCACACCCCAACTTGGCATGACCCCACTAAATGTTGGCTCTGTTAGTCAACATTTCTCATTCTCATCGGTTTTCCTCAAGGAAGTGGAAGACTTGATTCTCCACCTGGATACTCAGAAAAGTGCCGACGCAGATGCACTTGAATCATACTTCCTAAAGATAGCATGCCACATATTGGCAGTGCCTATTACTCATTTATTCAACCTGTCCCTAGCACAAGGTACCCTCCCTCAAATATGGAAGATCGCACATGTTATCCCGCTATTTAAATCTGGAGACCCTTGCGACCTTAATAACTATAAGCCAATTTCTCTCCTACCCACACTCTCAAAGCTACTGGAAAAAATAGGAAATGGCCAACTAAGATCCTTCATCATCAGAGAAAAATTACTAAACCCCCTTCAATCCGGATTCAGAGCCAACCACAGTACAGTCTCGGCATTAGATAAAGTAACCAACAACTGGCAACTGGAGTTGGAGCATACAAAGTCACTATGTGCTGTGTTTCTTGACCTCAGCAAAGCATTCAACACAGTTGACCACGACCTACTCGACTCACTAAAAACACTAGGACTGGATGCTACTTCTCTAAACTGGTTCTCTGAATATCTGACAGACAGATACCAGCAGGTGAAAGCAGATGGCGAACTATCTGCCCTAAAACTCTTACAAAGAGATGTCCCTCAGGGATCCATATTAGGTCCCCTCTTCTTCACAGTGTATATCAACATCATTGATGAGGGAAACAAAGATGCAAGTATTCACTTGTTCCCGGATGACACAGTGCTGTACCTGAGTCGCACCACACCAAAAGAAGCTTGTACTGACCTACAAAAAGATTTCAACCTCCTGCAATTCCAACTAATCAATAAAAAACTGCTAATAAATGCTAAGAAAACTAAAGCCATGTTATTTTCCCCTGCAAACTACACATCCGCTACTGACTCCCTCCCCCAAATAACCACGATGCTGGGAGAGTGCTTAGAGTAGGTTCCAAAATTCAGATATCTTGGGGTCTGGATCGACTGTAAACTTTCCTTTACTGACCACCTGGAAGACTTGCTGAAAAAAATTAAGGCAAAGACTTGGCCTTTTTTACAGGATAAGAAGACTTCTTACAGCAGACGCAAAGATATGACTAGTCCAAGCCATGTTCCTGTCCTTAATTGACTACGCAGACTTCATACTTCATATACAGTAGCTGTGTGGCTTCCTATCTTGGAAAATTGGATACGCTCTACCACAGAGCTATACGCTTCATCACTGACCTCCCCTTCTCTACCCATCATTGTGCACTATATGCCGCCACGGGTTTGACCTCACTTCACTATAGGTGCAACTTTAATGCAGCACCCTGGACACTTAGAGCCCCCAGCGGCAAACTCCCTCAATACATCATTGACTGTCTGTCTCCGATTGTGTCCAGGAATTATTCCCTTAGAAGCTGCTCACAACTCCTGCTAAATATACCCAGGACACTCACACGAGTCAGGAGAGCCGCCTTTGGATTCTCACTCTCATCAATATGGAATAAAACCCCCAAAATACTTAAGTTGAAAACCCCAGTACGTAACCGTTTGTTCAAAAGGCTTTACCATGATGGCATTATGGAAATTTGCAACTGCTTTACTAGACACTAACTAACCTCCCTCCCTCAGATGGTGGGCCGCAAACAGCACCCCCCCAGCTGAAATGTGTGCCTCTGCCTCTAGCATGCCCACCAACAGATCCACAGGATTTATTGCCAAACTCCCATATCTTATTCTTTGATGCTCTGAACAGCTACAGCCTGATTCTAGCACATGCTACCACACTTGGGGATAATTATCATCTTTTGCCCCAAAAAATATTCGGTCCCTCATCCATCCAACACCTCCCTCTGCCCCGACCTCCAGGACCCTCCCAGTTATGCCCCTGCTACTATATTCCTCCTCTTGCACTTAGTACAATGGCAGCTTTTCTCCTCCATATGTCACTGCGTTTTGGGGCAAAAATCACTTCATCACCTTTCGTATGGTCCTCCGCCCTCCCAATTCCTCACTCTGCTCTAACAATTGGGTCCTCTTCACTTGTGCCCCTATTCCCCACCTCTCCCTACATTATGTGCTTGATATCTTCTATCTGGTATGCCTACCCTCTCCTTAACATTTCCTACTACAAAATGCACAGTTTTTGGGCTTGGATCCAGCACAAGTTCATTATCCATGACTCCTTGTAGATCTATGTTCAATGTATGTTACCTGTAAATGTGCACTTTTACTATAATAGCAGCTATTTTTACTGTTTGTACTATTGTAACTTGTCTTTCTGTATTATTACTGTAAGACTGCAGGTCCACCTTGTAAATGAGCTTGCTCAATGGTGCCTGCCTGGATAAATAAAGATATTGATTGATACTGATATTGATGGGCAGGAGTGGAATATCAAAACTATCTAAACTCATGAACAGTGACATTGGGAACTATCATGTGTGACTCCTCTGCACTCCACCACTCATGAGGTATCCCGAGGTCACTGTTTACCCATTTAGATATTTTCAGAATTCAACTCCTGCCCATTATTGTTGTGTAATTAATATATATATATATATATATATATATATAATACATGATACATGATGGGCAGGAGTGTGATATGGAAAATATCTTCACTCTTGCAGAGAGAGAGCTCTGCATACTCACGAGTGCCAAAGGCATGAGTGAGAGTATCCAAAGCTCACGTTGCAGGAGTGAAGATATTTTCCGTGGCACACGATATGCACATCATATGTTTGATTTATTCAATAGGGGTATGAGTTTCAGAAGCATTGTTATGACTTTTTGTGTTCTGTTGCTGTTTCTGTGTTTGCGGTTTCTGTGTGTGAGAATGATGAATGGTCTGGCAGTGTTACAAAATCTGTGGGAAAAGCTGAGTGTGTTTTGCAAAGCTAAGTAAGCTAGCTTCAGGCAGCAGTGAGAAACACTGTTTTGTGAAGCTGTGTCCTTTAGAATTCTGGCTGCAGTCAAGCTGAGAGTATCACGGTAATGGGCTGGATGTGAGACAGAGTGTGAGGAATGGGTGAGAATGTTTTGCCTTGGTAACTGAGTTGGCTGCTGGCAGCAGTGAAATATCTCACAGTATATATATATATATATATATATACTGTATATATATACATGCTTTTTGAAGATTTGGTAAAAAAATCTTAATCCGTTCAAAAGTTATGCAAGTTTTTCATGTCCCATTTTAGCCTATGGGAAAATGTATATGTGCACTGCAAAACTTTTGTAAACGCCTTTTTGTTGTCATGCTTCGGAATTTTATTTTTGTGCTGCCACCATCTTGTTTTTGGTTAATGACAGACAAAAAACATTGTAAGTCAAAAACTACTGCCTCTTGCTAAACACCAGCACTTGTGTTTACCTAATCAGGTCCTGAGGAACATGACCCTGGCATCAGTTTGTGTGCAGGTAGCCTGGAAATATACTTTTCCACATTTCTCTACCACTTGCTGTGAAAACAATTTTTGTGTGCATGGTAGTGACCTTGCACACAAAAAAGATGGCTCAGCAACATATTTTTCTGCTCGAAAACATTGCCATTTTAGGGATAGGAGTGCTGTGAACACATTAAAGTTAAACTGTGTTGTTTTTTTTTTACAACTTCATTGTGCCAAGGTGGATTGTGCTTTTGGGCTGAAATTTGCAGGATGGTAAGCCCTGGTCCCACAAATGTGCCTTTTAGTGGTTTGGTCCCAAAACATTCAACAGGCCCATAGTTACAGTGTTCCTAAGTTGAGAAATTTCCCATAGGTATAACACTGCGATGCCCACAGTGCCTTTTGGCTCCCGTATGTCGAAAAACAATTTGAAATATGTTTTTTTTTGCTACCCATAGCTTAGTACACCTTTAGGTGGACTAAGCATGTGTGGAGGTTTCAAAGTCATGATTATAACTGCAGTGGAATTTTTTCCATAGTTGCTTCAGTTACTGAGATACTGCCAAACAAGTGTTACAAGGGTTCCTTTTCAGTACTATGGGGCTGCTCTATGGCTATGTATTTATGTGTAAGTGGGAACTCAGGGCCCAGAGGGCCCCACACTTCCACATACACATACCATTATGCTAAAAAATTGGCAATGTGAAAGGAGCGCAGGGCCTGGAGAGCCCGCACTCCCACAAACATATACCACTAACTACTTACATTACACTTTTCTCAAAAAGAAGCGAAATTCATGGAAAAAAACTCCATTAATACATCAGTTAGGTTTGATGTCACAGAGACAAAAGTTTGAAAATTTGATGTTAGGTTATCACCCCACCACCCTCCACAACGCCAACAGGCATTGGGGTGTGCCATAGGGTCATCAGACCTAACTCTAACCCCTTTCTCCCATACTGTAGAGTGTCAGCTTGTTTACACATGGAATGGAATGAGAGTTGGGCCTGATGATCCCAATGCATGCCCCAATGCCTGTTGGTACCTGTAGGGTGGGGGGTGGTAAGGATGGTAACCCTAACATCAAATTTCCAAACTTTTGTCACTGTAACAACAACCCTAACTGATGCATTAATAGAGTTTTTGCAATGAATATATGTGTGTGTGTGTGTGTGTGTGTGTGTATATATATATATATATATATATATATATATATATATATACATACATACATACATTATGGTAGCACGGTAGTGCTACCATAGTTAGGGTTGAGGAGCCATTTCTATGTTAAACCCCAAAACTTTGCACCTTATTAACTTTGCAACCGTTTCATGGATTTGCCTGAAATTTGGAATTTATGATCAAGAGCTATAGGCCTTGGGATCTGCCAAGTTTTGTACTGGTCAGATATACGGCTGCGGAGTTATTAAGTGTGATCTGTGCGCGTGTTTACGCTTTTCTGGAATTCTGTGGTCATGCCTACAGGTCGTACGGTTTGCGTGACCGGCCCAAAATCTTCAGGGAACATGCAGCCGGGGTCCCCGATGTGCCTTTCAAAGAGTTCATGACAAAATATTAAACGGTTCAAAAGTTATTCAAAAAACAGTTTCCCATTATAAGTCAATGGGAAAAGTTAACAAAAAGTTCAACACTTTCGCAAATGCATTTTACTTTAGCAAAATGGGCCTGTTACTTGCTAAATCGTGCATTTTGTTTCAGTTGGTGATCAGAAAATGGTTGGCATTTAAATTGGGACCCTCTAGCAACCTAATTTTTTGTATTCACCTAGTCGGGCCCTGAGGATGCTTGCCATGTCTTTATTTTGTGGTAAAACACCCCAGAAATATGTTTTTAAAATTTCTGGGAAAAGTACTTTTCATAAATTACTTTCATGCTCAGAGAATGTCATGAAATCCCTATGACTTCATAAATTCGACAGTAATTTTTCTAGTCTGTGGGAAAATGACAGCAATTCTTTGGCACTGTACTGCAAAATAACCGTTGGGAGTTTGGGCTGAAATTTGGAGGGCATGGCCGACATCTCAGATGTGCCTTTCAGTGTTGTATTGAAAACATATTACACAGCGGCAAAGTTATGGCACTCCAAAGTTGACAGTTTTCCCATAGGATAACATTACAGGCGCAACATTACAGGAATCCTTTGGCACCCTGCTGCAAAATAACAGTTTGGTCTTTTTCCTGAAATTTGGAGGAAGACAGCCAACAGTACACAGATGTGCCTTTCAGTAGTTTGGTGAAAAATATCACATGGCGGCAAGTTCACGGCACTCCAAAATTGGCGGTTTTTCCATAGGATAACATTACGGCCCGACACTTAACAGAAATCATTTGGAGCCCTGCTGCAAAATAACAGTTTAGTCTTTTTCCTGAAATTTGGAGGGAAGACAGCCAACAGCCCACAGATGTGCCTTTCAGTAGTTTGGTGAAAAAACATTACAGGGAGCAAGGGTACGGCGCTCGAACTTTTCTTTTTTTTCCCATGGGGATAACATTCACAGGAGTTCGCGCACCTTTCAGGCCGTATCTCAGAAACGGTGCGAGATTCGGACTTTTCGTTGGAAAATTTCTTAGCCCCTAATGGAGCTAAAATTCAAATTAGCCAGGACAGTTGTAAATAATATGACTTTTAAATTTTTTTCACGTCATACGGTTCCTGAGATATAATGTATTTAGTATTGCAAGATCTCATTTTCTGCGCCGATACTCATTATTTTGCATACATTATTTGTACTCACTGTCTTTCTCAATGCAGGTTTTGGGGAAAACCAGCCTGTGCGCTTACATTACTGTTACTGTTGCCCTTTCCGCTTGCAGATCCGTACCCGTTTCACTTACCATTGACGTCTGCGCCACCATGTGCGTTATCCTTTGCGTTTTCATTTGCGCTTGCGTTTCTGTTATTTTTTGCCATTTCTGTCTACAGTACTGTTTATCTTACTGTTTCACTTTACATCACCATGCCCATTGACATTTCTGTTTGCAGGCACCATGTTACTATGTGACAACACATCACGTGGCAGACCATTCCCGTCTATGCCACCATGTGCGTTACCCTTTCTGTTCTCATTCGTGCTTGTGTTACCATGATGCCACTATTAGCATTTCTGTTTGTGTTTGCTGTCCTGTTAGTATGCCACAACACATCATGTGGCAGGAAGCGGGGCCCTTTGGGCCCAGCGCTCCACGCTACATTACATTCACTATTTCACGTTATCATTCTCAAAAGAAGGAAATTAGAGGCAAAAACTCCGTTTAATGCATTAGTTAGGGTTGTTTCACAGCGACAAAAGTAGAAATTCACTGTTAGGGGTTGAAAACCCCTTGGATCCCCATCACCCCCAACGGCATTGGGGTGCGCGGTGGGATCGTGGGTCTAACTCACCCCATTCTCCTATACTTCTGCTGCTTTACACATGTCATGGGGTAAGAGTTAGGGCTGGCGATCCCATGCGCACTAAATGCGGTTGAAAATCAAGGGTTTCAACCAACTGTGAACTTCACTTACTGTCGACAACCTAACTAACTCGATAAATGATTTTACCTCTAATATCTCTGACACTGTATATATATACACACACACCACACTCTGTTAATGCCTAGTTAGGGTCAATGCCACAAAAGTAGGAAATGTGGCATTAATGTTTTCAAATTTAATACCTCACACCCACCCTGCACACCAACAGGTGGCCAGGGTGCCTTGAGTCATCAGCCTAATACTCACTCTATTCCATAAGTAAATTAGTTGAGATGGGTACAGTATAGAGAATGGGGTGAGCATTAGGGCCGATCAACCCAAGGCACCCCAATGCCTGTTGGTGTGTGCAGGTGGTGCAGTATTAGCTTTGAAAACCCTAATGCCACATTTCCTACTTTTGTAACTTTCATCCTAACAAAGCATTAACACTGTTTTTTTATTCATTTCCTTACTTTTTGAGATAGTATAATGGTATCTTTATTTTAATGTGCACTCCCATAAGTTCATAATGGTATCCATATGGGCATGTGACAGCACAGAGTCCTGCGGGCCTGTGCTCCCATGATGCATATTGTAATTGTCCCTCATTTGCATGTGTGATCGCAGGGTCCTCCGGGCCCTGCACTCCCATCTATCTGTAAGTTTAGAGAGATTATAATGATCCCTCATTTTCCTGTGGGACCACAGGGCCCTTGGGGCCCTGCAGTGCCATCAGTCCATAATGTTATATGTCCATGTGCTTCCATGAATGCATATTGTAAGTGGTCATCATTTTTGTGTAGGCAAACTAGTACAGATGTCACATTGTGAATGTATGGCACAATATCACAGTCACTGTAGGCCCATTCATAAAACTTTCCCCCACACCTGGAAACAAGGCCTGAAAACATGCATAACTACTTAGTACACCTCAAGGTATACTAAGCTGTGTGTCACAGTGAGTCCATATCTCAAAGTGTTTTCAAGCTATAGATTCAGAAAGGTACCCCTACCACTACAATGTTATCCTATTGAAAATCACAAAACTTCAAAAACTTATAAAAATGCAACAGATGAAAATGTGTCATCAAACCAGCAAAAGGCACATCTGTGGGGCAAGCCTTTAGTACCCTGAAAATTTCAGCCCTCAGCCCATAAGTGCAAACCGCTTGTTTGCAATGAAGTAATGAAGAAACAGACATATCTGGAAAAGTGGTGTTGAAAATTCATTTAGTGGCAAAACATTATTTATTCTGCTGCAAAACCATAAATGATGCCATGAGAAATTTTTGATGCTGCAATACCTTTTTTGATGCTGTGATAGCAAAAAAAGCACGACACAGAAAAAAGTTATGAAAGCTCTAAATTTTAAAGCCTTATAACTGTGGAACCCCTTCAAATTTTTCACCAGACCTGTCAAAGGCACTACCTTGGGACAAGACACATGTCCCCTTCAAGTTTGGGGCAAAAATTCCTTCCCATGTAGGCTGTAGATGACACCAAATAAAAACAATGTTAAGTATAGGGAAAAAAATATGACACAGCTGTATCTCAGAAACCACATAAGCTGTCATCAAAACATTTTTCACACATCACGACCTCACCTCCTAGACAATACATAGAAAATTTCAACTAATTTTATCAAAGGGAAGCAAAGATATTAATGTTAAATATTTTAGGTTTAACATTAAACAGGCTACTCAATCCTAACTAAAAATGTTTGCACTTTAATAACTTTTAGAACTGTTTTTCCGATTTGCCTGAAAATTTGCACGCACAACCACCCACCATATATCTCTGGATCTGGAAAGTTTCATTCAGGGCAGATGTATGGTTGCAGAACTGTAGGGCACTCAAAACATGTAAAAGGATCAACTTTTGTGCATTTTTTTAGTAAGCCATAACAGACTGAAGAATGCATTTCAATGGATTCAAATTTGTTTGTCTACATGTGGCCTGGGTTGAACTGGTGCCTTTTGAAGATTTGGTGAATACATATTGCTCTATTCAAAAGTTATTCAGTTTTTTCATGTCCCATTATAGCTTATGGGAAAATGTATGTGTGCATTGCTAAAACTTTTGCATTCACACATTTGTTGTTGTGCTTTCTGAATTTGTTTTTGTGCTGCTACCATCTTGTTTTCAATTAGCAAGAGACAAAACATTTTGTAACTCAAAAAATTATGCCCTTTGGTAAACACCAACAGTTGTGTTTACCTAATCTGGCCCTAAGGAACATGAACCTGGCATTAGTTTTTCACCAGCCGGTCTGGAAAAATGTTTTTTAAACTTGTTGCACCATTTTGCCATTTTCTGATAGAGGCAACATTTTTTTTTGCCATGAAAACAACTGTGATCAAAAAAAAAGTAACCTCGACAACATTTTTCTGTGTGTGACAACATTCCCATTATAGAGATAGGAGTGCCATGAAAACATTAAAGTAATCGGGACAACACTGCATGAACACATTTTCTAATGTGTTGGGTTTTTTTTTCACTTCATTGTGACAAGGTGGATTGTACTTTTGGCCTGAAATTTGCAGGGTGGCAAGCCCTGGTCTCACAGATGTGCCTTTTGTGGTTTGGTCCCTCAGCATTCAAGTTACAGCATTCTGAAGTGGAGAAATTTCCACAGGATAACACTGTAGCGCCCATCACGCATTTCAGTGCCCGTATCTCAAAAACAGTTTGAGATAAGTCATTTTCATCACAAAAATTCTTTAGGGAGATTAAGTGCAGATGTAGGTTAAAAGCCATGAATACCATGAATGTTGAATTTTTTTCCTACATTGTAGAGTTATTGAGATATTTGGAAATTAGTATTCCAATGGCTCATTTTCATGTTCGTAGGCCTGTAGTACAACCTCAAAGATAGCACCCACAGCGTTTTTCGGTGCCCCTATCTCAGAAACAGTGCAAGATATAGATTTTGTTTATCTATCTCACATGAAGGTCTTGATGCCATGATTACAACAGCACTGGAATTTTTTTCATAGCTGCTACAGTTGCTGAGATATTGGCAAATTAGTGTTACAAGGGTTCCTTGCCCTGTAGGGCTGCTGTACGGCTCTGTAGTTGCGTGTAAGTGGGAGCGCAGGACCTGGAGGGTCCATGCTCCCACAGATGCATATCGTTATGCACAAATGGGCAGCTTGGTGGGAGCACAAGGCTCTTCCTCCGACACATACCATTTACTATTTATATTACACTTTTTCAAAAAGTAAGGAAATTCTTTGCAAAAAACTTAATTAATGCATCAGATAGTATTGTTTCCACAGTGAAAAAAGTGTGGAAATTCAACATTAGGGTTACCAACCCTTACACCCCCTTACACTAATGAATGCCTTACCCCCCACCATCCACACAACAACAGGGGTTGGGGTGTTCATTAGGGTCATCATGCCTGACTCTCCCCCATTCTCCTATACTACAACACCTCTGCTTGCTTACAAATGGAATGAAGTGAGAGTTAGGATGATGACCCCAATGAAGACTCCAATGCTTGTTGTGTCGGGGGTAGGGCAGGGGGTGTTAGGGTTGGTAACCCTAACATTGAATTTCCACACTTTTGTCACTGTGGAAACAACCCTAACTGATGCATTAACAAAGTTTTTTGGAAATAATATATATATATATATATCTATATATATATATAGATATATATATACACACACACACACATATACATATATATATACACACACACACACACATATATATATACACACACACTATATATATATATATATATATATACACACACATATATATGTTTTATAATACATGGTTGGGCCTTTTTCCCCAATGAAAAAGCCATCATTTATTTCCCCATGTATTATGGTAACCAAATAGTATATTATGACCTTAACTAGCTGCCTACATAGGACACAGCAGAAAGTGCCAAACCTTATGTATTATATAAAACAAATGATAGCAAAGTGTGGTACACTGTATGAGGAGATAATGCCATCTCAGGGTTGAAAATGCTCACAAAGGCCACTAGCCTTTTGGTTTTGCAGCTTAATGGCTTGTCCAACCTCTCAATGGTATTTTTCCTCATATACCACACTTTGCCGTTATTCATTTTCTATACGTATATACATATATACTGTATATGTATATATACATATACATATATATATATGTTCAGTTTGACACTGCTCAGTTATTCAATAGACTGGGCAATAGTCTGGATTATTAACCAGATCAGCCTGTCAATCACCCATTACCACCACACTGAGTCCAAAGGTGCTGTCAGTTCCCTGTCTGTTTAATTCAACTCCTCCTTCCCATCTGCTTCATTCTCTTAAAATACAGTGGGATTGTTTAACAAAACCTGCCGCCAACTTTAAACTGAAGCATGGTGAGAGAGTTAACAGCTTCAGCACTCATGGGGCATGAGTGAAGATTGCAATAGCAATGCTCACACTTCACTATTTGGTGCTGAACAGCTTTTAAAGATTCTTAAAATATAAACTTTTGACTGGGTTGCAGCTCCAGACTTTCACTCTTTCATAGAAACATAGAATTTGACGGCAGATAAGGACCGCTTGGCCCACCCAGTCTGCCCATTTCCCTACCTACTGGATAAGCTGCAGATCCTAGTTAACCAGCAGCCTACTTCTTCCTAACCCCACCCCCCAGAACTGCCTTATGACTATCCCATGCATGCTTGAATTCCACCACTGATTTTGACTCCACAACCTCCTCTGAAGGCCGTTCCATGCATCCACACCCCTCTATCTTTAAATTGTGCCCTCTTGTTCTTGCACACCTCTTTTTGAAAGATGCTACCCTCTTGGACTTTGTTGATTCCTTGAGGTACTTGAAGTTTCTATCATGTCCCCCTCTCCTCCTTTCCTTGAGGCTATACATATTAAGCTCCTTAAGTCTCTCTTCATATGTCTTCCGGTGCAGACCCTGCACCATTTGAATGCCTCCTCTGGACAGCTTCCATCCTGTCTATGTCTTTGTGGAGATTGGGTCTCCAGAACTGCACACATGTCTCAGATGGGGTCTCACCAGCTGTCTGTACAGAGGATAGTAACTTCCTGTTTTCTACTGGTGATGCCTCTCCCTATGCATCCCAGTATCCCCCCAGCCCTCCTTGCTGCTCTCTCACATTGCTTGCCCACCTTTAAGCCATCTGATATGACTACCCCAGGTCCCTCTCCATTTTTGTTGTTGTTAGTATCTCACCCCCCATTGTGTACTCTTCCCCTGGGTTTTTGTTTCCCAGGTGCATTACATTGCACTTCTTAGCATTGAATCTAAGCTGCCATACATTTGATCATTCTTCTAACCTTGCCAAGTCCTTCTCATCCTTTCCCCCCACCCTGTGCATCAACTCTGTTGCAGATCTTAGTGTCATCTGCAAAGAGACATACTTTTCCTTCCAGTCCTTCTGCAATGTCGCTTATAAAGACATTGAAGAGGACGGTCCTAATACTGAACCCTGCGGTACCCCACTAGTAACCCTCCTTTCTTCTGAGTGGACTCCATTTACTATTACTCTCTGTGTCCTATTCTCCAGCCAATTCTTTACCCAGGCTGTCATCTTGGGACCCACTCCCAGGCTGGCTAACTTGTATATTAATCTTTTGCATGGGACTGTGTCAAATGCCTTGCTAAAGTCTAGGTAGGCCATGTCACAGCCCCTCCCTGATCTACTACTTTGGTCACCCAGTCAAAATCTATCAGATTCATCTGGCATGACCTTCCTGCTGTGAATCCATGCTGCCCTGAGGTCCTGTGCCCCTCTGGCCTCTAGATACTAAACAATTCTTTCCTTTAGAGTGATTCCATCATTTTCCCTATCACTGAGGTTAAACTAACAGGTCTATAGTTTCCTGCTTCTGCCTTGCTCCCACTTTTGTGAAAGGAATCACATCTGCCCTCCTCCAGTCCTCGGGTACCACCCCATCCTCCCATGATTTGTTAAAAGGGTAGTCAGTGGTGTCACTAGTTCTACCCATAGTTCTTTAAATTCTGGGATGAATCCCATCAGGCCCCATTGCTTTGTCCATCTTCAGTTTTAAGAGTTCTTTCAGAACCCTTTCTTCTGTAAATGGGCGGTATCAACTTCTGTATCCAGCGTGTTACTACTGTTTGTTTTATGTACCTCCCTCTTCCTTTGTAAATACTGAGCAAAATATTTGTTTTAGTATCTCTGCCTTTTCACAGTCTCCCTCTGCCCACCCTCCTCCCTTTATTAAAGCCTCACTTTCCTTCCTTGTACTGGTGCTACTTCCTCCCCATTGTCACTACCAAAGAAAAGTACCAGCAATTACCATCTCCCAGTTATAACAGGTACAACCCTGGCACCTAAAACTTATGAAGATCCTGGTCTTCTGTAATATGACCAGCCCATTGCTGACCAGTTGAAACTACTTGCTGTCCAGTGCATGGTGAAAAGAAAAACACTTTCCCACTACTACAACCACCACCACCTCTGTTGTACTCACTGCATCAAGGATGATTTTGCCGAAATGGACCGCTCATACAAGTATGCCCAAGGACAAAGCTTTTACAAACTAGTCTACACTCTCCTCTTCTCTGCCTGCTATAACAGCAGGGAGTGAAACCACACATTTTCTATGGACACAACCACTGGGCTTTTTAGGCTAAAAAGCCACCTCGCCCCACCCCCATGAACACAGCCATGGTGTTATTTGTGCTTCACATTCATTAATGTCTGCAGATGGGTGGGAGGAAACATAGGTGGGCAGGAGGAAGCACAGTGAAGAATGCTAGGAAAATGTATAAAGAAATGCAGCACTACTCTGGATTACCACACTAAACCCCAAAAATAAAGGCAAGAATATACTTTGTAGTGGTAAAATATTTTATTCATATAAGATTCATACGAATTGGGATTGACTCGATTGAGTTAGACTCATTTACAATGAGGTCCACAACATTTTTAAATCAAAATTGTTCCAAACACATTCTTGAATCTCTTAATATGATAAAAAGTCAAAGAATAATACCAAAAAAGAATACATAATAACTATGAATGCATCCTTATCTTCAACTAAAGATTACATTTATTTAGTATTAGCTGTAAAACAACCATTATTTGATTGCCAAAATATTTTCTTAACCATAGTTATATTCTCTCCCTGAACCTCCACTGAAGTAAAACCACCTTATTTACCCATCTGCCACTAAGTCCTGTTCTGTCAAATCAATTCTAACTATAAGGGCATACAGCATTGTCTTGATTTACATAAATAATTTCTTAGCCAGAATTGTATTCCTTCCCAAGATGTATTCACCTCTACCACTCTGAAATGTGAGGGTATCTTGTTCCAGCCTTGTGATCCCCTGTAGTATATAGACCGGTGGCCAATCTCTAGGCTACACATAGGTATTTCCAGGTCTAATACTTTAACAGATCTTAATGAGTCAAGTCTAGTCCTATGGGCTAGGTTATCAGAAATGTACCCAGGAAGTTTACCCAACAGGACCTTAAATATGAAGGCCAACAGGTGCTCCTGGCTATTCTCATTTAATTCTGCCACCCCAGCTGATTATATAGAAAACACTTGTGTGTTAGGTGAGGAACCTCCAGAATGAATCTGGCAGGGCTACCATGGCAAGCTTCTAATATTTTGAGGTCTCCCTTTTTCCCACAAGAGTAGAGAATATCTCCATAATCAAACATGTGAATGATCATGGAGTTCACCACCCTTCTTCTAGTTTCCATGCTAATACAAGATCTTGTGCTATACAGGGCTCCCGATCTTTTACTCACATTTTTAACCAAGTTATCAACATGAGTACTCCAACACAGGGAATCATCTAACCATACCATGACTACTTGAAAGAGATTCTTGTACCTTACTGCCCTGAGTGACAGCTCCATTCAACTGACGAGGAGTTGCTGGAGATTCTGAGGGTGTCTTTAAAATCTTCTGGGGCCTGTGCATTTCGCTATGCGGCCCCTTCCCTCTGGAATTGTCTACCCCATCAGCTTCAGGAGTGTGTAACTGTGGGGGGTTTCAAACAGGCACCGAAGACTTTTTTGTGGTGCCAGGCCTTTTATGGTATTTTATAGTGAAATCTGTCAGACTGTATTTATTATTTTATTATTTTATCATGATCTGTGCTAATTTTACTATTGCTGTTTGATTTTATTGTGAAGCGCATTGATACTTTGAAAGGCATTAAATGAAATAAAGCGTATTATTATTATTATTAACTCAGATGTTTATAGGATTGCACCTGTTAGATCAGGGTCTCCCAAGGGTGACCACCCCCAGGGCCAAATGTTCCTGCAAATCACATGTACGGTGAAAGATCATGGACTGTGTTCTTTGCATTTAATATTAATTTGCTGTCCTCAGGAAAGATTTGTAATTCATTAAATGGTCTCTGGAGCTTGGTCTGTATCATATTCAATGTATGATCTGATGTATAAATAATGGTGTCATCTGCATAAAGATGGTGTGACATCAATGGATCTGTGAAACTAATCCATTTACATGTAGGTTAAATAAAAGTGGTCCCAAGATGGAACCCTGGGGGACTTCCAATCCAACAGGAAGCAAACCTGAGGCCCAGTTACCAATTGATACCATCTGACTCCTGCCCATCAAGTATGATGCCAGCCACCTATGTCCTAACCCCACCAACTTGAGTGAAGCCACCCTGGACAGGAGGACACTGTGGTCCAAGGAATCAGATGCCTGAGATAGGTCTATAAATCTGGCACCCAACAGTGTCCTCCTGTCCAGAGCTGCCTGTACATTACCCACCACCTTAACAAGGGCTGAGGTGGTACTGTGGCACTGCTGAAATCCTGACTGCATGCCATTGATTAGGCCTTGGGAATACAGATGTTCCTTAAATTGGGCCACCACCAATTTTTCAAATATTTTTGATGTCTGAGATAAGAGTGAGATTGGATGATAATTAATCATCTCAGTCTTGTTACCTCCCTTAAAAATAGATATGACCTTTGACTGTTTCCATGCCATAGGCTATTCACCTGTACTTAGTAACAAAATATAGAATAAAGTATGGGGTGGTGTGTGTAATGAGATGTTTACACACACAGAGGTTAGATGCTACATAACCCCAGAGTGAAGCTCAAGGGGTTTGTGCAAGCATCTAACCCAGTGTAATCTGACTTTCGAGTTTACACATGGCACCCATATTTTATTTTATATAATTGTTGGGTCTCCTCTTTTGCCACAGCAATTATAAAAAATAGCAGCAGTTCTGGTGTGGCCACACTCCAGTTCAGTTTTCATTCAGTCAACATTTTTTCATTTTTGGGAGATTTCACATGTTTTTTTTTTTATTATTATTTAGTTATGCAACTATGTGCAGAAAATAACACTTTATTTTTACGTAACTTACCACCATATTTCTGTGGTGGGTGGGTTGTCAGTGAGAAGGAAGTGGCAAGCCAGGAAGGAAGACATTGCAGTGAGCGTATGTGCAGAGGGTGGAAAACCGTGCTCGTGTTTGCCATTATAAATGGTCCTTTATAACGGCAAATTACACCACGGTCACCGCATAGCAAAAAGGGGAGACCCAGTTATTATTTAAATATGTATGTTGGGGTGGGCTATAACTGGTATGGCATATTGTAGCAACCTGGAAGGAATACTGTCCAGGCCGGTGGTCTTTGAAGTATTCAAGTTCAACAGTTCTTTGGCCACAGATTCAACTGTTATCTTTGTAAATGCAAACAATTTTATAAGGCCATACTGTGCCACCTGATGAGCTCCTGGTGTGTTTGATTGTCCTGAGAGATCTGTTCAACCCATTTTACTAAACAATTCATTAAACCGATTAACTACCATTTGTGACATTGGGGTCATTTGTCCTTCTATGTTAAATATATTGGAGGCGTTATTTCCCTGACCTTTCAATAGGATATTAATTGTTCGTCAAAAATCCTTTGGGTTTTGGTTACAACTATTATCTAATAAATGGGAATAATGCCTCTGTTTAGTGTTCCTAACCTCCCTAACATAAGAATTTTGAAGTCTTTTATAGTTGTCCCAATCCTGCTTGTTACCACTTTTTTTAGCCTGACACCATGCCTTATCCCTAATTAATTTTTACTTCCTATGTTCATTTGTATACCAAAGAGCATTATTTTGTTTCAGGACCCTAGTTTTTATAGGAGCATGCTTATTATAGACCATCAAACATTCACTAAGAAAGTATTCCCATGCATTGTCAATAGTAGGAATTAACTGAATACGTTCCCAATTAATATCACCTAAATCCAACATGAAATTAACATAATCAAATGGCTTAAAACTATGCCAACTGATACATCTATTGTTCTCTGGTTTTAGAGGTCTATTCCTAATACAAAAAATAAACTGATGGTCTGAAATTGAGTCTGGCAAGACACCACTATTTGTGATGTTATATACAGTATTTGTAAAAATGAGGTACAAGGTCATGGAGGTTGCATTGGGTGCTATATTAATTCTTGTTGGCTCATGAATTAATTGAGTGAGTCCTAGATTTTTCTGCAGATTAACAAGTGGGTGGGATTCACTAATATTCTACAATTTAAATTGAAGTTGCCAGCCATTAATATTTCATGGCTGTTATTAAATTCAAAAAGTAAATCCTGAAGGCAATCAAAAACATGGGGACTAACCTTAGGTGGGTAGTAGATCTCCTGCACAAGAATTTTCTTGTCATATGGCAGCCTCAGTTCTAAAGCCAGCCACTCCAAGCCCTCCAGGTCCTTATCTATATTTATCTGAGTCAAAATTAGACCCGATTGTCTGTAGATCAAGACCCCACAACCTCTTCTATTTATATCCCTATGCCATAAATTGTACCCAGGAATATTTAATAGGGAATTCTCCACTTTACTATTTAGCCAAGTTTCAGTTATTTTTACAACATCTGGATTATGATCTAACACCCATGTACTAATTAAATCCAATTTATTTAACATGCTTCTAGCACTTAAATGGATTAGGGTAAATCCCTGCCCTGGTTTGGTAACAGTGCCCAGCTTATCATCTAAATTAAATTGCTTGGTGTTAATTTGATTCTGGGATACACTACTCAAAAAGAGTTGTTCATCTCATGTGGGCCCTGAGTTAGGCTGAACATCTCCACAAACCATAAAACATCCCAGGAGCAGATACTTCAGTATTCTTATATATTTACTTTTTATAATATAGCCTCCTCAAGCTTTCTTTAGTAGCCAATTTACCATCCTATGACTCATTAAGGGGCTAAGTTTTTTTCACACTAACAAACAACAAACTTTATGCATAGCACTGCTAAAGCTATCCGTTAACAAGGTGGCTCTGATTGAAATATTTTTTTGTCTACCATGACCGCAGCCAAAAGAAGTGCAGTGCTTAGCAAGAGCATGCTCCTGTAGGGCCCTTAGTGACTCTACATTACCCTCATCTTCCCCTAGAACCTGGAATCCCCCAGGCCAGAAAGAAGATCAGTATTAGGAGTGGAGGGTTCATTTTCCTGACCATGAACTCAATACAAGCAATAATATACATACCTAACAAGTCAAGGTGTAAAATAAGAAACACAAACCCTGTGCTGGCAATCAACTAACCTTTTCCCAAATGCATGCAATAGCATGAATTCTAGCTTTAATCCCTATGATTTACAAGCCCCCAGTCAGTATTTACACTGTTGTTCTATTAGTTTTCTCTTGCTGTGTGGCATGAGGCTTTTAAAGTAAATAGGCACCCCGTCCCCTCGGCAACTCACTCTTCATTTGGTCTGACACTGGACCCCCTCCCCCCTTCAGCCAGAGCAACTCAAGTTCTCAAATATAGCCAAGACAGATTTAGGGCAACTGAAAATAATTAGGACACACAAAATGCAGTTTGTGTAAGCAGCAGCAGTTCACAAGCAGGCAGTTCTAATAGCAGCAGCATTTCAAAAGTAAAGTGCAGAATAACAAGTTCAGGATAGCAGCCCTCCCAGTCAATTGCAGCTCTCACATTTACATTTAGTCATATGTAATGTGAGGGGGAAGGTTTCATAAAACATATATTGACCAGAGTTATTTTGGGATATAGTGGGGAAAATACTGACCCCTTGTGATGCACTATTGCCTTCCAGTATTCATATTTCCCTCAGCCTTCAAGCAATATAGCTATTGTCAAGCAATAAATAGTTCAAAATAGTTCATCCTTCAGGGACAATATTTTCCCACTATAGCCCTTAACTCCAATCAATATTTGTTTACATGTTAGCATACAGTAAGTTGGTTAGAAAACAACCATGCAAACATGCCTGAATTTATTCTGTAATGTACTGCTTAACCAATAAAGTACTGTGCAAAAGTAAGCAAGTAGATCTGGGACCACTGAAATCTTCTATACAGAAAACAATGTTAAGAGTACAAATAAACACACAAAGCATAGTTCCTACAATTGGCCTAATCTGTGACTGGGCCTTTAGTAAGAACTCTGTAATTACAGTCTTCACAGAAACTTGTCTATGCAAAACATTGGCATGTTGGCTTTAAGAATACAGTGCTTCAAGGTCCTTTGAATAGACAGTAGTAAAGAAGGGGGTAGCCATTTCTTCTGAATACAAAACTAATCTGCTGTGGAACAAGTAGGTATCCACACTAACTTTAAATATGATATCTCAAGTAGTGTCCTAGGGAAAAAAAACAGTCTATAGGAAGGTCATGAATCTCTGGCCCAACCAAAAAAAAATAATCCTATGTTCATTAAAACACACATTATTCACTTGAAATCATTCAGAGAACAATTAAGTCTGGAATACTGCCAGATTCATCAATGACCACATGGTTTTTGCTTGCATATGGAAAATTTAATGAACAAAATCCCACCCAGTTTCCATTAACCAGGATCATACAAGACTTTCCTAAACTCATTCTTAACATGTCCTATGGGATTTAAACTGGCATAGACTAATACTGACCTCAGATGTTTGGCTAACCTGGAACTGCTTCAAAACCATATATTTGAAGATTCATAATAAATGCCACTTGTATCTGTCCAAGGTTAAAGGCAATCACTACCCATGCTAGCCTCATATCTGTATAACTGATACTATCTTGGACATAAGGCATGGAGGTCAGGCACAGTAACTGGTACAAATCAAATTTTACAATCATATAAACAAATGTAGATCTTTATGAAAAATATCAAATACTCATAAATTATGTTAAAGGGGAGAGGAAATGTGTTCTATTTACCAGCAGTTAGTTATGCTCCTGTTTACATCTAAGAAATTCATACATTCAAATGGTCCATATTTAACTGTACCTAAATAAACTCTGATATGAAGAGCTGTGTTTTCAATTGTTTTCTATTAAGTGACAACATGCAGTATTCTTTTCGTGGAACTGATACTTTGGAGTTTTTATTATGCCACAGTTTGTGTAAATAATGCTAATTATGAGGCTGTTTCTGTATCGGAACTGAATCAGAACCTTCCTCAAGGTTCTGTGCATGAACCATGCTGTTATAAACACTCCTTTACAATGGCAAATCACAACATGATTTTCCTATGGGAAAAAGGGGAAGCCATTATTTACAGTCCTATGATGCACACCATGGAGGAGCTTATTACACTTATAAAATGGCTCTATGTAGGTTTTTAAGGGAGCAAAATGAGACTGAGCACCTGACCGTACATTTATAGAGATTTAATGCACAGTCCAGTGACATCTCAGCCAATAAAATTTCTAGATTTTTATTTTGCCATTTTATAATGAAATTTAATGACAGCAGAATATACCAGGCTAGCACAGATGATCTGCTTGAGAACATTGAATCTAGCCTGTGGAAGAAATCTTATTTGAAAAGTCACTCAATTATCTTTATAAATAACATAGTCTCTGGTTTTAACATGCATGTTACCAACAAGGTCAAATAATTAAATCATTGGAAAACACATGACCTCCAGTCATACCAACACAACAATCAACTCTGGAATCATCAACCAAAATCAAATAAGAAAAAACCTTGGTTACAAACTGACTTATTTTTTTCCTTTAAAGATCCTTATTCAACACAACAAATGCCAACAGCATAACTGAAATCAAAAGTAACACAGGAACTGAACTGTACCGAAGTATTTTTTTAAACTATACATTTACACAGAATAGCCCATGTGGGATGTAGTATTTAGTGTTCTGTGGGTCCTAGGTTTCCTGTTTACTCAGCTGGGTGGACCGAAATGATTGCTGGTTGTATGAATTGAGCAAAGTTTACACACCATGTAAATAGATTTGGTGGGGTTTGAACATAAGTCCCCTGGTTTCCACAGCTATTCTACTGCCATTAGACCACACTGCCTCAGGGCATCATCCATTTATTAATTGTAATCCATCAGTTGCATCTGACACTGATAGCTATACTTGCCTAGGCTGCTACACTAATTAGAAACAGTACAGCTCCTTACTGTGCTCAGTTTTCATCAAAGTAGGAACTTCTGCATGTACAGTAGTGGTATCAGTATCTTGATGTCACTGGTTGAAGCATATGCGGGCATAATAGGGGATCTGCATACAGCTGGTTTTAAAGACCATACAGTAATCTACTGCTTAGGTCAAACACTAGAAGTCCAGTTAAAACTGCAGTCTAGTTTCATGGTTTGAAATACCTACATTAAATGGCCTACACTAAACAAACTTCTGCTAAATGAAAATAAAACAAAAATCAAGATTTTTGGAATGCGACAGAAATTTGTTGACATTGTGAGCCTCCTCACTATTATCAGCACAAGCGATGCACCCTTGGAACTAGTCTTTTATAAGATACATGTGTGTGGGGGTCTGTCTGGACAGTAGAAAGACTTGAAAGTCATGTATCTAAAATAACCAGTAAAGTTAACCAAAAATTAGGCTTTCTATACAGAAAATAAACTGTATAACCCTTGAAGCAAGGAAAATAATGGCCAGTCAGGGTCTCATTCCAAATCTTGAATATGAGAGCTATATTCTAAATTGCAATACAGATTCAGTTCTCAACAAATGTATAGTTAAATTCAATAAATATATGTCAGTTTCCTCTTATTGCACTAGCAAGAACTCTTCATTGTGACCTCTGTTTCCAGTCCAATCTTCTGTACCCCCCCAATGGACTGTATTCATATTATACATGCTTGTCATTAACATCCTATAAACAAAATGAGTCTAACAACCCATCCAGTCATCTCTTACGTTGTCCACAACTCCACTGGGTTGAAACTGGTACTACAAAAAATATCAAGAAACAGCACAAAGGACAAGAGCAGAAAGATCCTTTCAACACTACTGGCCAAGGCTCCTGAATAATATCCTATTTGACCTGAACTTATTTGAATCACTAAACTCAGTCAAATCAAAGGTGTATGCACACTTGCTAGGACCATTAAACTGTACATGTCTTTCATAATTTTGTACTTTCCTGCGTGTTCTGTACTGTTCATATGTTACACCCAGGTGTTGCTAAAATGGTCTTATCACTGTCCAATTAGCTGATAAAACAAACAAAAAAATGAATAAATAAAAACCAGAGAGAACACAAAAAGTGAGACACGTACAGAAACAGAACTAATGACAAGCTAATATGAATTGGAAATCTTGCAGTGTTTCCTTTCCCTTCAACATTTTCAGGATTACTGTACTAGTACAGCTGTTTTCTTATTAACTATATTTATTGTTACTAGTATGTTATATCCCATTTCCCTCCTCCCCCAGGACACATCTGGAATCGAGCTGTAGTCTGCTCAGTATGTCTTTCCTGGTAAAACTTTTAAATACATATATTTAATATTACAATTACACAGATTCATAGATTGTATGAGTTCAAGGGCATGACCCCTTTAGAACTCACCCCACCATTTTACCTAACGGCAGAGAGAACATTTTTTTTCCCATATACAGATCAAGTCTACTTTTGAACAATTCTATATTTTCACTTGTAACAATCCCTACTGGTAGTGTGTTCCACATAGGTGGAAGTCTGTGTTAAAAAGTTTTTCCTTCATGTAGTTTTACACACTTCAGTTTGTAACCTCAATTTATGTGATCTTGTGCACTATAGAGGTGTTTGCCTAATCATACAGTTTAGTTCAAACTGAGTTTGGTCTTTAAAGGCCTTGTAGGCACAACAGAATTCTCCTCTTAAAATTCTATAATCCATGGAATATAGCCCTAGATTTTTTAATCTGCCTTCATATTCTACAGATTGTTGAATTAGGACCTGTTTGGTCAATTTACGTTGGACAGATTTGTGTATTGTCTTATATCTATACCTGATGTAGGGAAGTAAAAAGGGGCATAGTATTCCAAGTTGGTTCATACTAAACTGGTATATAATGGAATTATGTCATCTGAGTTATGACTTTTAATATGTTTGAAAATGCATCCAAGAATCCCATGACATTTTTTTGCAGTTTGATTTGTATGTGTACTGAATCTTAAATTGTTTGT
The DNA here is from genome assembly GCA_016271365.2 of Neoceratodus forsteri. Lineage (NCBI taxonomy): Eukaryota > Metazoa > Chordata > Ceratodontiformes > Ceratodontidae > Neoceratodus > Neoceratodus forsteri. The sequence goes on along the minus strand of CM028129.1, from coordinate 1,075,601,707 downwards.
AATGGTAACCCCAAGATCCCGGTCTGATGTTGTAAGCTGTATTTTATATCATTTATTGTGTAACTTGTCTGTTTATTATTTTCTCAAAATGCATCACCTGACACTTTGTTATGTTAAAAGTCATTTTATTTTCTACTGCCCAGGTATAAAGATTATTAAGGATTTCCTGCAGGGTACTAACAGTTGAGATATCATTTACAATGCAGCCTAACTTACTATCATCTGCATATTTCTGTAGCCATACTCTGTCATCAGTTTGCATACCAGAGATCATAATGTTAAACAAAGTTGGGCCCAGCACAGATCCCTGAGGTACTCCACTGGTCACATCTCCCCACTCTGACTTATACCCTTTAGGAAAACCCTCTGTTTTCTCTTCTCCAGCCATGAGTTTATCCATTTTACAATCAAATGGTGGAAATCAAGTTTTATGAGTTGTTTGATTAGGATCTTATGGGATACAGTATCAAAAGCTTTCTCGTAATCAAGAAAGATCACATCCACTGGAAAGTTATTATCCAAAGCCTTACTAACTGGTTCGGAAAAAACTATTAACTTACTCATACAGGACCTTCCCTGGGTAAACTCATGCTGTGATATGTTGTGGTTTCCTATACTGTTTTGGTGGGAGATGATTTTGAATTGTAGTAGTCTGTCCATTATTTTACCAATAGAGGATGTTAGACTTATAGGTCTGTAATTACTAACATTCTGTTTTGATCCTTTTTTATATATAGGTGTAATGTTAGCAAGTTTCTAATCCTCCAGTACTTTCCCCTCATTAATAGACATATTAAATAATAATGTGAGTATTCCTACTAGCTCCTTTGAAAGAATTTTAATAAAAATTTAGGGGACTCCATCAGGGCCTGCAGCTCTTTGATGTTCTGAATTGCTGTTAAAACTTCTTTTATGGTAAAGCATACTTGCTCCTCTGAGTTATTTAAGTTATTTAGGCATATATCTTTCTAAGTTTTAAACACACTAATGAAATATTTATTCAATTTCTCTGTCATATCTTTCTCATTTGTGATAAAAATGTCTTGTTTGAGGAGTGGACCTGTGCAGACTTGCTTCCCTGTAAGGGACCCAATATAATTAAAATATTTCTTTTGTTATCTGTAGTGTCCTTTGCTAGTTTTAGTTCAATTTGTTTTGCTTGTTTTATCAGTGTTTTTTTTTTTATTTGAAATTTTTAAAAGTTTGTCCAAGATTCAAAGGAGGGATCCTTATTGTGACGGTGGAAAGCTCTTTTTTTTTCTTTTTAATACTTCTTTTAATTTTAGTATTCCACCAAACTGGTGCTCACTGTTTGTTTTTACTATATTTAGTACGTACTGGAATCCATGCATTTATACAGAACTCCATTTTTTTACTAATAATGTCCCACGTTGTTTTCCCATCTAGTCCTTGTAATTTTGTTTTCCAATCCCAGTTAAGAATTGTTTAATTAATGTATAGTTAGATTTATTAAAGTTGTTAATATTTGTTTTGCCAGATATTTTTATTTTAGGGTTCGAGAAACTCCATATTATAGCATTATGGTTGTTATTTCCCAATGGTTCCTGAATCTGAGGACTACTATCAAAATTTGTAATATTAGTAAAGATCAAATCCAGTATATTATTTTTCCTGGTTGGTTTGTTGACTATTTGTTCCAAATTATTTTGTACACAAAAATGGATCAGCTTGTTTTCCCAGTTATTGCTCCCACTCAGGGATGTCCAACATATATTGGGCAGGTTGATGTCACCCATTTCTACACAATTATCAGCAATTCCCATACTGTCCAATGCTAAAAAGAACTCATTGTTTGCCTCTGCATTCAAATTTGGGACACAGTATCCAACTCCATTTATTAGAGGTTTGATCTCTAGATTGATTTTAGCCCATAGTAATTCACTATTTGGGTGGGTACTTTCCATTTCACAGTACTTTAAACTGTTTCTGATATAAAGTGCTATACCCCCAAGTTTTTTTGTCTGACATTTTTTACAAATAACAGAATAGACAAGTATGTCAACAACCCAATCCCTATCAGTAAACCATGTTTCTGTAATGCCTCATATATCTATTTGATCTTTATTAATCTATATTGAAGTTCACCCATTTTATTTGCAAGGTTTCTTGCATTAAGCAGTAAAATTTTAATGGTTGAATTTTGCATTACAGTTTTATGTTTTTTGTTTGACTCACTGCACTTACTAGCTGAGATCTTTTCAAGCCGTGGTGTGACTACTGTCTTAGTTCTGGATTTGTTTACTTGCTTTGAGTTATAAGAAAGTTGAGTGATTACCCCCTTAGGAACTAGTTTAAATTATTGTTTATGTATTCATTGAGATGTTGTCCCAGGAGTGAAGTACCTATCCTAGTGGGGTGAATTCTGTCCCAACAAATCAGTTCTTTAGTACATAGAAACTCCTCCCAGTGCATAATACAACCAATAGTTTGTTTAAGGCTCCATTTCCTTAACTAGTTATTTACATGTTTTATTTTATTCATGAGATGTTCATGCATACTCATTACTGCAAGTATTTCTGAGAATACAAACTCACAGTTCCTGTCCATTAGGGTGTTTGCTAACCCTATAAATTCTTCCTTTACAAGCTGAGCATCTTGTTGCATAATATTATGTATGCCAGCATGTATGACAACTAGGGGTCTAGGTCCACTGTTTAGCAAGATTTGTTTGGACATTCTAGTGATGTCTCTAATTCCCCCCTCCCCAAAGCAGGACATAGTCCTGTTTGCTTTGTCCACATCACATATTTTCCTATCCATGTGTTTAACTATGGAGTCCCCTAATACAACTGATTGTCTAGGTTCCTGGGGTTCAATGTCCATAAGATTGATGTCCTTATCATTTGAGATTTGTGGTGAGGTAACTTTTTATATATTCCCTAGTATGCCACTAGATAAGTTGTTTTGTAGTGGTATAGGCACCATAGGGTCCTCTACTAGGTCACTTAATACATCAAAGTGATCCTGAGTGGGCAAATTGAAACCTTCAGCCCTTTTGCCCTTTTTTGGTAACCTTGAGTCCCTTATTTGGTACCACTCACTATCTATGTGGTCCAACTCTACCTCGTCTCTCATTCTTTTCTTATTAAGGAGGGGCTGTCTTGTTTAAAATCACATTTGTAATAGGAAGTACAGGCTGTTTCACACCACTCAGAACTAATGTCAGGAGTTCAAATTCTTTCACAACAGGAACTGGAATTATAATTTCTGTTTCACTGTTCCCTGTAGTAGATGCTGATATTTTTCCATTGCCAGAATTCTTCATTCTGGTTGCCATTTGTTTTTGGCTTTCTTCTAGATTAATTAATCTAGCATTAATCAATTATCTTCTGCAACATATCCCTGTTTTGTGTGCATTTTGTACATATAACATCAAATTGTTAGTCAGTATGGTTTAAAAACAAAACATAAAACAGGAATTACATTTTACCCCCACCCTGCCTTCTATAGTAATTAGTGTTTCATTCATATTTCAGTTTATTACTAGGCAATCTTTATTACACAGTACTTGTAGACTTAGATGGTGGGCTTAGTTGTTCATCAGTGGATACACTGATTATACAACTGACTTACAGTTTTATGTAGTGAAGTGTATTTTACTACTGGTACCGCTTACCTTACTTATGTGTGTCTTCCCTTGCTGTTTACTGTTCCTGCTACACACCACTAAAATGACAAATCATGCACTAAGACACATGCGTGTCTTTTTGCTAATGCACGTGCATGATTATCATTGTCTCCACCCTCATTGTGGGACAAGTTTAATTGCTATGTGACCCGGTTATGATTTCCGGGGTCATAGTCAACTTTTCTTTCTTTAAAAATGTAATAGTAACAACTGGCTCTTAAAACACTAAAACACCATTCTTTCATGCCATGTAGATCATAGTAAGTTAAACCCCTTTAGTACTTCAAAAGACAAAAGCCTAAAACTGAGTTGTAGTTCCCGAGTATCACAAGGGACTACAGCTCCTCTTCCTGACTCTGATGTAGTTCAGGGCTCCGTGCCTTGTAATGAGGAAATGTCAAAACGTCTTGCAGTAACACAAATATTTTGAACAAGTGTAGCTCCTGAGGACAGCAAACACCACTGTCTCCAGGGAATAATGTTTTACCACTAGCGCTCATCATGGGACAAGTTTAAGTACTGTCGTGTGACCCAGATATGATTTCTGGGGTCACAGGCTACTTTTCTTTCTTTAAAAATGTAATAGTGACAACTGGCTGTTAAAACACTAAAACACCACTCATTTGTGGCTTGTAGATCAAAGTAAGTTAAACCCCTTTAGTACATCAAAAGACCAAAGCCTAAAACTGAGTTGTAGTTCCCGAATGTCACAAGGGACTACAGCTCCTCTTCCTAACTCTGGTGTAGTTCAGGGCTCCATGCCTCATAATGAGGAAATGTCAAAATGCCTTGCAGTAACACAAATATTTTGAGCAAGTGTAGCTTCCGAGGACAGCAAACACCACGGTCTCCAGGTAATAATATATTTCAGGAATATCTTGTAAATCAGAACACAGGAAAACTCTCATTTAATACCCACCAAACTGCTACAACCATATTTTGCACACATCCACAGTAGGTTATCCACATTTCAGATATGTCCACAGTAGTTTACCCATTTAGTCCACAGAAAAAAGTGGGGAAAAGGCATGTTTCTTTTACTACCACAGAACTATTAAAATCCTGCTTTCAAAATCCCTGCTTGTATAATAGTAATAACATTCAGTTAGCCAGAGTACATTCTGAATAACCAGCCTCTGTGGTTGATCAAATGCCTTGGCCTTTAATCACCCATATCAGCCAGTTTTCTCTTTGTATACTTTGGCAAAATGAATGCAGTGCATTCCACTTAAGTGCACATCAGATAAGTGCACATTCCTGATAAGTGCACACTCTTCCTGTTTGTCGATTTTTCAGCTATTCACATAGTACAAAACAAATCTGTTAAGTGCACACTGGATAAATGCACATTTCAGCTAAATGCACAGTTTTACAGTTCACCAACACATCTCTCCCTAGGTAGTTAGCACCTCTTAAGTGTACAGGTGATTCTACGCAGTAGTGAAGCAGCATTTAACACCCTATATCACTTAGCTGGCACTGAAAAGTTGCAAACAGCCTAAATAAGTCCATTCATCCACTTTTATACTTTGTATTCATTTGTGTTGCACATGTCTATACTTTCTATGACCTTGCCTAAATTCTGTATTGTTTGCATCCTGACTTTGTTCAAAACTGTATTTCTCCCAACCCCTAAGTTGATTGTATTTGACCCTTCCCCACTGTGTTACCTAGTTCATGTGCTGCATCACATGGTGTGCTTATGTATTTCAACTTGTATTCTCCCAGGACATGCCTGAAAATATGCATTCCTATACATTGTACACCCACCTGGGTACCACATACAAATACATAAGATAATTTCCTTTGTTGGGTCCACAAGCAATAAAGATAATGCAAAGAGATGACTGGCTTGATATTTTTTTATAGCATTGTGCTTCATTAAGTTATTTGTCAATGCTGTACAGTTGAACATTTTAACATTTTTAACATTTTTAGTAAATTGCTATGATAAATAAATGTGGAATGCCATTACAGTGCTAGGGCTCAATTGTTTTCTTTATGCTGTATTGTAAACATAGGAGTTTGGATAAATGCACATTTTCCTGCTGGTGTGCCTTTAAGCAGATTCCACTGTATTATCACTTAATTAACAGTTACATTTATCTACAGTATTGTGTCTTTCTGTGAGCATCTCAAAGCACTTTACAATCAACACACAACTAAACATCAAATAATCACTGAAGTGTCACCACTTCTGGGGTGGAACAAAGTGGCTCTATTATTCAAGTACCACTAGTGGACCCAGCTAGGTAACACAGTAGCACCCTCTACCCCCTTAGGCCAGCAGACAGTAGCTCATTTAACCTAATCTGGAGATTCAAAGCAGAACATTTTATATTTCGTGTAGATATTTCTGCCCGTTAACAGAATTTGAAAATGAACTCTGGTCAGAGCTAAAACAGTTGCTATGCCTTAAGCTGTTAAGGGCTATAGAAGTCATATTTGGCTTGGATTGTAATGAATAGTCAGAGGAAAAATGGTATTAGGAAGTGTTACAATAAAGATAGTATTATGAAACAGGGAGATGAGGAAGAAATAAGGGGTCTAAGAAACATGCATAAAGGACAGATGGTTACAGGAGCAGGACAAGGGAGAGGTGAAAGATGCACTTGGAATGAATCAATACCTGTGCACAGTTGGAATAAAAAACTAGTCTAAGACAGACGTGCCTGGATGAACCTTAAGGATAGCCATAGCAACCAATGCCTAATGAAATGTAAAAGTGGCTAACAAAAACAGTGTAGTTTATGCAAAATACTGCAATTAAGTGTATATTATTACAAATGTTGCAAGCTGCAGTAGGTGATTAAACCACTTTTTTTCCCCAATAGCTTTCCCCCTGGTGTGGCTAAGTTAACTTTTTGCTCATGGCCATGAAGCAGGACAGGCAAAGGTAAATCCCAATAGGGATTTCTTTTTACATTACAGATTAGCCCAGTGAAGTGAATCACAGAAGGGGATTTTGTTTTCATTACAGTGCAGAAGAGCACTATGATATGTCAGATACTGACAAAAGATCTCTTTTTCAGTTTCATTTCTACTGAAGTTTACTGCAGGGAGAACAGAAACACAAAAATGGCAAGTGAGAACGCAAAGTCACCAAAGTGAGAGATAGTGGTGGTGGGGAAGGCCAATAACTCATTGCCAGCTTTAAAGTGAGGAAATGTAATCCACAGATGGGTACCAGATGGAGCATGGGCAGATAAGATGTGGTGACTCAAAGAAGTTGTTTTACCTTAGCAGAAGGAGGGGATAGAGGGAGTAGGTGGAGTGATTTTTGCATAGTATGTGCTTCAAGTGACCTCATAACACTGTCTCTTGTCATCTCTAGATGCAGATTCTGCATTCAAAGGTGAAGGTGAAGGTGGCCTCAATACCTTTAGAGCTGTCTCGACTTCTGCTTCTTCCTCTCTCTTTTTAGCATTATGTTGCTGCTGAGGTTTGTGCAAAGAATTAAAGGAATGGGTTGGAGCCTTGCTCTTGCAATAGATGCTGAAGGAATATGGGAGGGGTGTACTGATACAGTGAGGTTTACTTCTTTTCCATTGCAGCATAAGATGGTGGGGACTGAGGTTTTGCTAAGGGCTTCACCCACTACACTGCACCTGTAAAAGCACAGAGGGAAACTGGCACACAAGCAACAGGATGCTGTCAATTAAGGTGCCCATCATTGAAGCACAGAAACACAGGGTGCATATGATGTTTGAGGGGTTAATATCAGGGAATCCACCCCCTGCACCCCCTGACATGAGAGGTTGTAACCCCCAGAACCCTCTTAAAAAATATACTGGTAATCACCTCCACCTTGGCATATTGGGGTGGAAGTAGCACAGAATGGTACCCAGAATCCCCAGGTGCATGAATCAGTTTTGTTCTCATTTGGGTGCCCTAATGATGGTGCCGTAAACATGGCACCGTGTTAATGGTATACAGTGCTAGGGAAGCTGATTACTTACTTTTGGAAGATTTTGGTGCAGTGTGTTCAGTGTTTGGGTTAATTTTATTCTCATGGTGCCTTGAGCTCTGAGATAGATTTTGTGAGCAAGCCTCACATGCTGAGTCAGCTCGTGCTGAGGCATTAGAACGTTAGGTCATATTCAAATGGTATTATTTGCTGTTTAGAGGGAAATGTTTGTTGAGGTAGTCCGAGGCTGTGTCTGGGGATTCACACTGGAAAGTGGGCCTCCCTGGCATTTCTATCACCAAAACAGTAGAGTATTCAAAAAAATAAGACAGTCCTACATATTGCATCACTTTTTTAATGCCCCAAAGACTTTTTCACTTGTCCATAATTTCAGAAGAGAAATCCTGAAAAATTAATATTTGTTCTCTCCAAAAAAGCTCCCTACCTTCTCTAGCCATATGAATAACCTCTTACTTTATTGAATACTGTATCTTGGACAATTGGCAATTATAGGTCTATGTTTTGAGCCTTCCGCAGGGTGGAGAGCCAGAGAACAGTGAGTCAATTCAGTTTCTAAGGGCCAGAGCCATTGAAATCCATGTATTTCAGGAAGCCTTTGCTGTAGACATTGAGTGATGTTTTTACCCTGTGCACCCTCAGAAATAACCAGAATATGAATGTTGTTCCTCCATTGCCTATTTTCAGTGTCACCCAACTTTTCTAACAAATACTGAATTTCTTTGTTCTGATAGTCTTCTTTTTCTTGTAGGGTAGGAACCATGACTTCCAGACATGATATTTTAGTTTCATCTTTGTGCACCCACTCCACGGCTTCCTTAAATCAGGCTGCAGTTTCGTAACTCAGCTTTTAAGATCTCCAATGGTCAAACTGTTTTCTGAGAGCATATTGTTTTTTAACGTAAAATGTTATTAGTTTTAAATATACATTTCATATAACAAAAAATGCTTTACACATAGCCATGTCATTTGATTCATATGAGAGGTAATAAAATAACCTCTCAAACAAAAGGGAACTACTAAAAATGGTAATGAATGTATAAGCCACTGAACTATGTCCACATTGAGGGAAAGAGACAGAAAAAAGTTAGACATAAAATAGCTGATTAACCAATACCACAAAAATAGCTTCTGTTGCACTGGCTCCAATTCATAATTTTGAAATACAGTGAAAAAAATTGGTATGCCTTCTGATACACCACTACAATAAACCCTTTCATATTTGAGTTGCTATAGGTATACTTAATTGATACCATCTCATTTGCTAACATTGACTATGCAGGAAATCCTTTGTATATTATGTTTATTTCCAAAGTTAAATTACTAATGATTTAACCGCAACCCCACTCAACATTATATACAGTGCTTAAACAAGTATTCTTTTGCAGTCATTCTGGTACTGTTAACTGGCACATAGTCTGTTTTATTAGAAATCATGGAGCTGTCACCTTCCATTTCATTGCATTCAGAATAATTAACAGTTAACCTGCTATTGATGAATTGTTGTACATCTGCTTCTTGAGTATCTTAATATATATTATCTCAAAGAAAATACATAGTTTTGCTGGCTGACGTAGTACAACTTGTGCCTCATTTCCAAGACAGTGTCAAAAACCAGACAAGCAGCAATGCTTTCTTTGAGTTTCCCTCAAAAAGTCAGGGAGGCACAAGATCTTAAGTCCCTCATATGAAAAAGATTTGTTTTCTCCCTGGCAGTTTTCAATATATGTTCTTTATTCTCTACTGATGCTAAGGTAAGAATTGTTATAGATCCCACCTTTGAGGTTCCAGTTGACAGATCTCCCACTTGCCTCGCATGGACCCCTTGATGATCTGGAAATCAGAAAGCTCAGGGAACTGATATATCCTTAGCCGCAAGTTCTCTCAGCAAATATTTCTACTGCCAAAATGAGATTTCCATCTCCAGAGTTTTCAGGTAGTCCAAGAACTCAGACAATGTGTTGTCTCATAATACTGTCAGACAGCTCCATTTTTTCTGGATAATGATACCTGTTTAAGCACTAGAACCTCCTGGGTAGCATTCAATGAAATAACTGCACTGCAGGTTTGAAGTACGTCCTTTCCCAACAACTCAGTTTTATCTTTATTCCTTTTGATATCTGTTTCCTTATCAGCAACTGTTTTTATCAAATTGTCCATCTTAAAGGTCAGTTCCAAAAATGTAAATTTAGTTTGTTTTTGAAAACTTGCAATTAAAGCTTCAGTGGTGGCTCTTGAATAAGTAAAGTGTTTGAACAGTTCAGACATAGTTTGCTCTGCAAAATCTGAGTCTGAGTTTTTTTCTTTGAGCTGGTTACACATTGCAAATCCACTCTGTTTCCAGGCACTCTGTATCTTCAGAGCTGGAATCGGATGTAGATTCACTATGAGCTCTGGCCTGAGTCAACCCTCCCGACTGCTGCAGCACAAATTCATAACTTTCCTCAGAGATGTTCTTGTTTTTTATGCTTTTTCTTCACAGCTTTATTTAGTCTCTGCTGTCTCTGTTGAGAACTCATTCTTTTGTGAAAACAAAGACCCAGAGAAAGACTTTAATCTTTAAAATTGAAGTTATATCTGCAAACTCAGAGCTCAAACACAGTACATCTGGTCAGTTCAGTGGTTACCATATTTGTGATGTAACACATGTCTGAACTGTTGCGCTTAGTGATACTGGAAGTGGTGCTCGCGTTAGCAGAGTTCTTCCCATTCTCAGGATGCTTAGGAGCTATAGGAGCCATTGCAGAAGTCCCAGTGAATTTACTTAGAAAGTCCACTGTTTGGAGCAAGAAGATAGTGTGGTGGGGAAGGGGAGATGAAGGAAACACATTTTAGTAAATGGGGAGGACATAACAGATTTGAAGGAAGTTGTGCTTGGACTTCACTCCAGCACAACAACACAGCTGTGCTGCTTTAGAATTCCAGTCTTACCCCTTCTTCTGATAGCAATACATCAGTATAGATCTGATCCTATGCAGCCATAAAAATAAATTTTAGATCTGACCTAAATCAGAACACTACACAACAGCTTTCCTTTCTCTGTACACAGATGATAACTTACTGCTATTAATGAGCAGATCATGTTACTGTGAAAATGTTAAATCAATGCATTTTTTTCTGTTTTGCGTTGCTTTTTTTCTCTCCTCTTGTAAGATACTTCTTTTCCCCATTCTGAGTATGATTTAACTTTTGATTTGAAACAATTAACAGATAACTAACTCATTTTGATTCTGTTATCTTTAGGCTTTTGACAGTATTCTTTGTTATTGTTGACTACCCAGTATTCCATTAGGTCAGGGAACAGTGTCTGTTTTACACTGAATCCTCTTAGTTACAAAAAATTAATGTTAAACAATGGGTGTTAAAAAACAAATTGGTTACCATGTTTTATTTGCCAACAGTATCAAATATCATAATTTGGTGTTATAATCATTAGCATGTTTAATTTTTAGTTCAGTTTTAATGAGTACAAATCTGTTGTTAGGAATGGGTACAAACAAGTTCCAACTGAAAGCAGGACTGTTTGGGGGCACTCATTGTCCCATAATGTCAAAGAGCAATAACTGATGCATGCTAATTATCTTAGATGCAAGAAAACACTGATATAGCCAAAGTCGTGTCTAACCTACAGTGGTGTACTCTGTTGTTCCAAATGAAGCTTCTGCAGCTGCATTGAGCTGGTTATCTTTGAAATGTGCACTTGATGCTCCAGGGCCCTCCTGAAAATTAATTATCAGATAAATTAATAATAGACACAGAATAAATATGAAAACCTTGCAATGGCCACACTGAAAGAAATAATGCCTTGCATTATTTTAAATATTTAAAAAAATGCTCAAGGAGTCTCAAATTGGGGAAAAGGGCATTATTCAAGGCAGGAGAAAAAAGGTAATCAAAACTAAAATAAAAATGTATGGGCAGAACATTTTCATCATAATATTCACTGCTGCTTGAAGAGGTAATCAGACATAAAATCTCATTTTTAAACACATCTCAATATAAATGTAATATATTTTCTGCATTTAGCGACCCTCAGTTTATAACTATAGACATTAACATGTAACCATGATTATTTGATTATTTATTAAAAGTTGCTACACAGATAATTTATTTATGCAAGAGATTAACCAGGCAGGCATACTGAGTGGGGAACCACTCGTTTCCAGATGCGACCTGGGGGAGATACATAGGTGGGTATTACAGTACAGGTTTACAAGATAATAACATAGGTACAGAGATTATTTACAAGATATGGATTACACAGAGGTGTTCAAGCAATATGAGAAAGCATAAGTTAGGAACAACGGAAAAACTAGACTACAATTCTTAGATGACCACTCTGACCTTAAGGTGCAGCAGAAGACATAGTTGGGGCATTACATGTGCCACGAGTCAGAGGAACATGGGGCTTAGAAATTCATGATTGGTTGGAAACAGGTGCATGTGTCAGAGAAGTGTGCATGAAGGAGTGGGTTTAGGAGTCTGGGGTTAGTGGTAAGCCTGATGTCTGCAGTTAGGTCATTCCATAGTTTGGGCAGGCAATATTTGAACGCTGATTGGCCCTTGGAGGTATGCATGAATGGGACCTGGAGAAACCTGGAGTTAGTGCTTCTGAGTGAGTAGGCCGGGGAAGGCAGAACCGACAAGGCAGCGCTGAGATGGGGGGAGGGACTGGGACCAGAATTTAGCTATGACTCTAGAGCAGTGGATCAGCCTTCGAGATGTAAGTGAGTGTAGGGCTAAGGAGCTTGTTTAAGTCACAGTGATGGGTCATTGGAGGGAAGTCCAGGATAAAGCAACAGAAGGAGTGAAAAGGTGAGTCTAGGCTGGCCAAGTTAAATGAGAGTGCGGTGCCATAGGCCACATCACCATAGTCAAGTATCAGGAGAATCATTTTTTGCACAATTTCCCTCCAGACCTGGGTGGGCATGCACCCTTTGTTGTGATATAGTGCACCCAGTCTCGGGTGTAGCTTTTTGTGTAACGATTCGATGTGTGTGGAGAAATCTAGGTGTTGGTCAAGCCAGACACCCAGATATCTGAATGAGGTGCAAGACTCCAGGGGGGGAACCATCCAGGGGAAGGAAGGTGGGGCGAGCAGCTAGGCGGGAAAGTTGAGGTTGTGTACCAAAAGTTAGGGAGACGGGTTTTTTTGCATTAAGGAATAGTTGGTTGGACCTGAACCATTGCTGAACAGCATTGAAGTCCTGCTGTAATGCATTGGTCACAGCTCCAGTGGAGGGATCAGAGGCGTACAGTACGGTGTCATCCACGTACATTTGTATGGCTGAGTGTGTACAGGCCAATGGGAGATCATTTAGAAATATAGAAAAAAGTAACAGGCCCATGACTGAGCCTTGGGGGAACCCCATGGAGACTGGGAGGGGGTAAGATATTTTGGAGCCAATTTTCACCAATTGGTGTCTGCCTGACAGGTAGGCCTGAAACCAGCTAGTAGCAAGGCTGGAGAGACCTGCACCATTAAGTTTGGCTACTAACATGGGGTGAGAGACAATATCGAAAGCCTTGGCCAGGTCTATGAAAATCTCCGAGGCATATATGTCCCTTGTCCATTCCAGAGATGATGTCATTGGTGAGTCTTAAGAGGGCGGAGATGGTGGAGTGAGACTTGTGGAAACCCAATTGATGGGGGTGAAGAAGGAGGCAGAGTCAAGAAATTTGGAGAGTTGGGCAAGGGCAAGGTGTTCCTGAAGTTTCTTCAGTATTGGGAGTAAGCAGATGGGGCGGTAATTTCCCGGCATGGAGGGGTTGACTCCCTTTGGGAGGGGATGACAACCACCTGCTTCCACGCAGCTGGAATTTTAACCAAGGAAAAGGAGAGGTTGAGGAGGGTGGCTAGAGGGGTGGCTATGGCAGGGGCGGATAAGTGTAGTAATTTTGTGTCCAGGCCTGAGGGGCATTTACCTTTGTTGGGGTCTAGAGCACTCATGGCTTGTAGGACTTCAGCAGGGGTTACTGGATGGAAAGAGAAAGTGGGGACAGTGGAGGAGTTCAGAGATTTGGTGTTGAGCTTGGTGTGGATAGGGAATGTGGGAGGTTGGGTAGGAGAGATGCTGCCCTGCTGGGTTGGTGACTGGACTGGTGGAGAGAGTAGGGATTTGATAGTCTTCCAGAAGTTTGTAGGGTGGTTTAGGTTGGAGTATAGGGCAGATGAGAAGTAGTTCTTTATGGCCTGTCTTATAGATTTGGTGCAGGTGTTGCGGAGGGTGTGGTATCTCTGTAGTGATTCTAGGGAGGTAGGTAGCTTGTATTTTTTCCAGGCCAGGTCCCTAGAGTGGCATCTGCGAATGACGTCGGCTGAGACCCAGGGAAGATGGGAGCCCTTTACCCATGAGCTTCTTAATGGGGCATGGTAGTCCCATACAGCAAGAAACCTATTCTTGAACATGCTGAAAGCATAGTCGATGGAGGGTGCCTTCGGTATGAAGAAACAAATCAGCTTGGGCCAGGTCATTTAGGAGGGAAGGTAGGCATAGGGCTTTATAGGATCGTGTGAGGAGCATCCTAGAGGGGGGTTTAGTGGGTCTATGCACTTTCCTGACCATGTAAGCCATGTGGTGATCACTTAGGGAGTAGGGGAGGAGACCAGCTTAAATAATCCTGTGTGGGTGGGATGTGAGGGCCCAGTCAAGGAGGGAGTGGTTAAGTGTTTTATGGTTCAGCCCGGTGGGTTGGTCGATTAGTTAGGAGAGGTTTAGAGTGTTTATTTTGGTCCTCAGTTTAGAGCAGTCAGTGGCTAGCCAATTGAAATTGAAATCACCAAGGATATGGAGCTCACCAGCTGAGGCAGCAGTCTTTAAAGTGGCCAGATGGTCTATGACACCACGCAAGGTAGTAGTAGGGGTGCAATAAGACCCCACAACATACACAGGGGAGGAGTAAGGGAGAGTGAGCTTGACGAATAAGGATTCAATTAGTGGGGTGGGGACAGGGATTTGGACCAGGGTGAACTGAAGCCTGGTGGAGATAAACATGGCAATTCCACCACCTTTTTTCTTGCCTGTGCAGTCCTGCCTGATCAGTGAGTAGCCAGGAATGGCTATAGCAGAATCTGCATGGTGTGGCTTTAGCCATGTCTCAGATATAATGAAGATGTCTGGACCTAGAGATAGGGCAGTAAGTTGTAGCTCAGGAATTTTATTCAGGATGCTGCAGATGTTGAGGTGCAGTAGATGGAGGCCCTTAGGGAGAGTTAGTGGTGGGGAGGGATCGGTGGGGTAGGACCTGGGTTGATTTTAACATCCCCTGCCAAGAGCAGAAGCAGTGTGAGATAGTGTAAGGTTTTGAACCATTTGGGTCTGGTCCTTTGACAGGAGAGGGTTACTTGATGGGTAGGTGAGGTAGCAGCAGTTCCCAAGTTACTTAGGACAGATAGCCCTGGGAAGAAGGAGGGAGGGAGGGAGGATAATGTTCATTGAGTTCCTAAAACTCATTCACAAGAGTGTCATCACACTAAAACAAAACAGTGCAAATAGTAAACATGAAGCTATAACAGTAAATACCTATATCATACAAAATCATCGAGTAGTAATCACTTGAAACAATGGCATTTATTGCCAAACTGCATTCTTGCCCACTGCATGAATAAACTGAATGAAGCTTAAGTTCTAACAGAACACTGCAGTGAATTCCATAGAGTAGAACCCAGTTAGAAAATTTGGCCTCCACATAATCAGTATCATCTATGTTCATAGAATCAAAGAAAGTAAGGACAGAAGACTAGATAAGAGAGCTGGGTTTCAGCAAAAAATATACTATCACCTTATCAAGCAGGGTCCTGCCAAACTTTTCTGACCATTAATAATTGCTTTGTTCTTGTTCACTTGCTGGAGAAATATACACTATACAGTGGAGTCTAAAAATTTATTATTTTGATCAGTTGCTGCTACTTTATGCTGTGGGGTAATTTTTGCATAACTACCATATAAAGTACCAGCTGTCCACACATTAAAAAAAGCAAAGATTATTCCACACAAAACCCTTAGCTTTGCAGTACACTCTGGCAAAGCCACCTTTTCTTGTCCTACTAACCATGCTGTTCCGCAAAATCAAAAGCAGTTCAGGAAAAGTGAAAACAAAGGAATAAATAAACAACAAAGTTGGACCTAAGCTGCAGTTTTAAACCTGGAGACAACCAAGAGCTAACCGGAAACATTAAATGCAAACTGCTCACATTTTCAGTTATAATCATTGTCTCGCAGTGCTCTGCTCATTATCATTGCAGCCAGCTGTGTCAGGGACATGGAAGGGTTTCCACCCAGTAACAACAAACTATTTTGTGTACAGGGAATGATATTTTATTAAGATCAGCATACAATTTTTTTTTTAATTTTCCTTTTCTTTTTTGTGTATAATTGTCATGTTTCCTAATTGTACAATTGGAATAATCCACGACAATAGTGTGAGTTGGGCTGAGATTTAACCACTCTTGGTGTTGCTGGTCACTCAGCCTGCAGATGTGTGACCGAACAATGCCAGACATGAGTATATCCCAGCCCAACCCACACCCTGTCATGTACTATTTATTCCTTAATTAATCTGACCATTGACTTGTACTTGTTCACTTGCTGAAGAAATACATATTAATAAGAAAACAAAAACTATATGCTGCCTTGATTCATTTTAGATATACTTTTGAGTATGTATCCCATGACATTCTTTGTAAAAAATTAGTAGATCTAGGACTGATCATTGTCTATTAGTAATAATTAACTTGCATGACCAATTGTGGTCAAAAGTTAGGTTCAGGCTAAAGAATAAACTTTTTGATGCTTTTCATATAAATCATGTTACTAACAAGGCTGCCAACTTGCATGTTTTTTAAAGCAGCAATATTTGTTAGCTCATTACTTTCGGTAGCTTCATATGAAGTCTGAACCATCTATTGCTTAACCCGACACAAAATGGCCACCCAGGTAAGAATGAGTCAGTCAGCAAAAAATTTTATCATGTAGTTTTTTTTTATCAAAATTATATTTCTGACACCCTAAGATTTATGCTCAGTGTCATTTTTTGTTTTCTAAAATATTGCAATAACAGCTTTTATAGCTAATTTTGTAAAGGTTTTTCTCCACCTCCCAGCTGGCCCTCCTTCAAAGGAACAGTCCACCCCCATCACCCCAATGTCTGCCAGGACTTACCTGCTGGCCATCTTCCCCCAGGACTCCCCCCAGTGGGGTTGCTGGGGTACACCAAGCCCCGCTGCAGAATGGATACAGTTTAGGCTGGTTGGGTGCTGAGTCTGTGGGTGCTCCCTATCATCCTGCCCCTATACCTTTTCCACTTTTCAGCCCCCTGAGAGGCGTGATGTGCAATGATGTTATAGTGCATGCAGTGCACTGCCACATGACAGGCATCAATGTCTGCCATGCATCCCAACCTTCATAGCCCAGACTGCCTTTCCTCTGGCTTCCATCAGGGGCTAGGTAAGCATCGGGCTTTGTCCACCCTTCCCTCCTGGAGGAGGAGCCCAGTCCTAGGGATGCTCCATCCTCCTCCTCCTGGTCAACCCTTCGACACCCTAGATTTCCTTCCAAACTAGGGTCATCAGCATCACAAGTGGTAGTGCTACCACTGCACTAACTGGCCAGCTGCTAATTTTGTAATTAATGACTTACATCATTAAAGAAGGCTGCCACTCCCAATTTTTTAAAATCTCTTTTGCTGAGGTTACTTGTTGAATGCATATGCTAGATTCATATGGTAGATGTATTAGGATGGTGCTACCACATGTTTGTGAAGGTAAACAGCACAGCACTGTACTAAGATATTTAGTTTTTTCCATGGCAGACATTGCATGGGACTTGGAACTTTTACAAACTTTAAAATCCTGTAACTTGGTTCAGAAATGAAAGGCAGTGAAAAGAAAAATGTGTATCTTGATATTTTCTGTAGCGCTCCGCATTGTCAATGGGAAGTCATAACTACTGGGTATTGTGCACCCCTACTATGGGAAATGGCAAGGCCCAAAGCTTTAGAATGCTAGGCATATGAGGATTCCAAGCAGCAGCAACTCTTCAGTTCAGCTGTGCCATTTGCAGGGGACAGAACTTTTCAACCTTCTCTGAAGATATTTCCAGATTTTCAGCTTTGGGGCCGCAATTTGGCATATCAAGTTGGGGCTACCTGGTGACACAGAGCACCCCTAAATTAAAATCATGCCTGTTAAGCTGTGTCTTTCAAATTGACTAACCTGCTCTCCCCATTTCCATGCTTGGACTGGGGGCCACATCTGCCTTGCGTTAGGGTGTTTGTTTTGCATGGTTTCCAATTTATTAAAAGAAAAAAAGGTGCCACAGGTGGGTACAATTTATTATTTGTTTCTGGGGAAGTATAGGGCTCTTGGGTGGTTCCCTTCAGCTCTAGCACTGTACCTCCCTCCCCCTTCTGCTACTAGTTATGAAACATTGTTTTTTGGGGGGATATTGCCCTTTTAATTGGCATTACCACTTTAAGAGTGGCTACATATCCTTTTTCCTCCTCCCAGCCATGTTTGCTTTCAGTATAGGCTGCTGGGGCCTCAGTCAATTTTGTTTTTTTGTGGGAGCTAAGTGTTTTTCTGATTTCCTAACCATGTTTGTGCTCAGAAGAGCATTTTTTTTTATTTCAGCCCTCTGAGCTCTCAGTGCTTCCTGCCATTAAGGAGCATTGTGGTGGTTGGGCGCACACTCTCCTTACTTATCTGACTTACACTCCACGCACTTGGTTTTGTGCACATTCAGAGGTATGCACGCCCATTCACCTAGCACAGTGACATCATGTAGGATGTTGTCACATTGTGCTCACACCCAACATACAGAGTACATGTGTCTTGGCTTCCCGCATTGTAGATATGCAGTTCTCTGTTTAAACAGACTCTTTTTCCTATGGATTTGTACATATGTTGAATTACTCCTCTCAGTAGAATTGGCAGCATCTGCTCACTTGCCTTGTTCTCAGGCAAGCTCCAATTAACTATTTTATTTTATTATTTGGAATTCAATATCAGTTGGGCTACTTTTGTCTTGATTTAAGTCCAGTCATATACAGGGCTGCTCTACTTGGCACCATGGCTTATCAGAGACCATTACTTCTAAAAGGGTATAAGTCCTGCAAAAGGATGATGAGACCCTCTCTCATGGGTTCCTGTTGCCCTCATTGTGTTGCCCAGCATATTTCTCAATTGGGTCCCCCAGCCAGTCCTCTGAGCTGGGGGGACCTGGCTCTTCAGTTGGCAGTGGCAAAGCAGAATTGTAAAAATCCCTGCTATTGCTCCTTGGCAAGCTTTTGGGCTCCAATATTCAGCAAGACATCCCAGCAGACACACAGAACCCCAACGGGGTCCCTCAGGTCAGGGGTGCCCACACAAGCATGTCCAGGTGTGCTGCAACAAGACAAGGCTATGGAGACAGATGTGCAGGCAAACCCTGACCCTGACTACTTAGGGGGTCAGGATGAGGATTTCAGGGATCTTGGGGAAACACCTGACCTTCAAAGATTGCTCTCTGATGAAGAGAACATCCCTTCTAAGGAGGAGGAGGAGGAGGAGGAGGAAGGAGAGTGGACAGAACCCAGGTAGAGGATTCCTATCCCTACCCTGTTTGAAAACAAGTCCTTGTCTTTTTTGATAGCTGAGGCATGTAGGTCCTTACAGCTTAAGGAGGAATAGTGGATGTTAATCTAATTCTGTCCACATCTTTCTCTGCTCCATAGTGTTTTCTTAGTTTTATTCACTGTGATCAAATTATTAAGCAAGAATGAAAAGGTATTAATCAGAGGAAGTATCTATCAAAACTGTAGACATGGTCCGTTCCTTTTTTAGAGGAAAGATTTTGCAGGTGGTAAGCTCTTCCATTTTTGGACAAGGCTGTGTATAATTCAGTCAAGCACACCACTATTCCTATTGAAGGGTCACTGGCCTTGATGGATTCCCATGACAAATGAGTGGATGCCACATGTAGGAGGGCTTTTGCCTCAAATGGTGCAAACTTGTGCACCTCCTGCGCCTCCTTTATTTTTGCCAGAGCTTTAAACCTGTGGGTTACCACCCTGGGTAGCTTAGTTCCCCTTGAACCAGAAGGAGCAAGCATCTTACAACTGGTTGCCATGGCCTCCACCTTCCGAGGTAATTCTATGCTGGAGAATTTGTGCATGTCAGCTCGCTCTGCCTACCACATTGTGTCAGCCATGTGAGGTATATGGCTTAGGCATTGGGTTGCTGATCAAGCTTCAAAGTCTAAGCTGTTTAACCTCCTTCTTGAGGGAGGTCTGTTTTTCAGTTCTGGCCTAGATGATATTTTAAAGGATCTCTAGAATAAGAAGGGCCACCTCCCAGTGTCAAAGCAACAGTGTAAGGCCACCTTAACCCCAAGAGGTCAAGGAAGTGGCAGGCACAGCAATTTCAACAAAGGATTGTGTCCCTTTCAGAACTTTGGTAACCAGAGAAATAGAAGAGCCTGCTCGGGTAACAAGGGCTACAGTAACAGAGGAGCCCTTGCCAGATGCCGTACTGGCAGTCCAGGCCAAAAGCCTGGGGCCTCACAATGAAGGTACATAGGCCCATCCCTGCCCCCCCTTCCCTTGGTGGAAGGCTACACAATTTCTACTCAGAATGGGCTCAGACAACTTCAGACACGTGGGTTTTGGAAATTCAAGCCTTTGGCTATGCAACAGAATTTTCAACAATCTGCTCAAGGGGGCATTTTCTGCCATCCCTGGTTTCCAAGGACTCTGTAAAGAGACAGGCACTGTCAGAGACCTTGAGCCAACTAATTCAAATTGGGGTGATTGTTCTGGTTCCTCCAAGTGAGCAAAGCCAAGGATTTTACTCAATCTGTTTCATTGTTCACAAGAAATTGGGGGGCTTCAGGCCCATCCTGGATCTGAAGTATCTGAACAAGTTCTTGCACCACACAACCTTCAAGATGGAGTCCCTGTGGTCAATCACCTGAGCTGCTCAGCTGGGGGATTTCCTAGCTTCCATAGATCCGGGTGTGTACCTTCACATTCCCATCCATCAGTCTCATCAGAAGTATCTCAGGTTCTTGATACTGGGCAAACATTTCCAGTACAGGGCACTTCCCTTCAGCCTTGCAACAGTCTGAATTCTGAAAGGAGCTTATAGTCCTGGTGACTCCACTTCGACAAGAGGGCATCATGTCTATCCTTACCTGGATGACCTGCATAATGAAGCATTAACAATGACCTTGGCAAGGAGGTTGGTGCTCAGGACTCTGGAGATGCTTGAGTCCCATGTCTGGGTGGTGAACTGAGAGAAAAGCTCTCGGGAACTATCTCAGACCCTGGAACATCTGGGAGCAGTATTCAACATGGACCAAGGGATGATTTTTTTTCTGCCATCTCAAAAGGAACTCTACTGATTGAAATTCATTGTCTTGGGCTCAGTCATCAGCTTCAGCCCTCAGCCAGCTGTGAATCCTGGGTCTCATGGTGGCAGCAATAGACCTAGTTCTGTGGGCCTGTTTTCACATGTGGTCCCTACAAACAGGATTGCTGTCAGCCTGGGATATGACATCAACAAATTACTAAGCCAGGATTAGTAATTGGAAGAACAATGGGGAATAATAAAAACTGCCATCACAGAGGTAACAAGCCTTTGTGTGAAGCAAATAAACAAAACAAGATGATGTAAGAAACCACTATGGTTCTCAAAGGAAGTGGCAGTGAAGGTTCAAGAGAAAAAGAAAGCATTCAGGAAGTACAAGGAATCGCAGAAGGAGCAGGACAGAGAACTGTATCAGTTAAAGCAAAAGGAGGCTGGGAAGGCAGTCAGAACAGCAAAGGCCCAAACCGAGGAAAAAGATAGCCAACCTCAGTTAAGAAGAGGATAAACCTTTATAGGTACATCAGGGACTGAAGGAAGACCAAGGGAGGGATAGTGAGGCTTAATAAAGGGAGGGAGGGTGGGCAGAGGGAGACTGTGAAAGGCAGAGATACTAAACAAATATTTTTGCTCAGTATTTATGAAGGAAGAGGGGAAGATACACAAAACAAACAGTAGTAACACTCTGGATGCAGAAGTTGATACCGGCCCATTTACAGAAGAAAGGGTTCTGAAAGAACTCTTAAAACTGAAGGTGGACAAAGCAATGGGGCCTGATGGGATTCATCCCAGAATTCTAAAAGAACTAAGGGTAGAGCTAGTGACACCACTGAGTACACTTTTTAACAAATCATGGGAGGATGGGGTGGTACCTGAGGACTGGAGGAGGGCAGATGTGATTCTCTTCACAAAAGTGGGAGCAAGGCAGAAGCAGGAAACTATAGACCTGTTAGTTTAACCTCAGTGATAGGAAAATGATAGAATCACTTCTAAAGGAAAGAATTGTCGAGTATCTAGAGGCCAGAGGGCACAGGACCCTAGGCAGCATGGATTCACAGCGGAAGGTCATGCCAGATGAATCTGATAGATTTCTTTGACTGGGTGACCAAAGTAGTAGATCAGGGAGGGCTGTGGACATGGCCTACCTAGACTTTAGCAAGGCATTTGACACAGTCCCACACAAAGATGAATATACAAGTTAGCCAGCCTGGGAGTGGGTCCCAAGATGACAGCCTGGGCAAAGAATTGGCTGGAGAATAGGACACAGAGAGTAATAGTAAACGAGTCCACTCAGAAGAAAGGAGGGTTACTAGTGGGGTACCGCAGGGTTCAGTATTAGGACCGGTCCTCTTCAATGTCTTTATAAGCTTATATTGCAGAAGGACTGGAAGGAAAAGTATGTCTCTTTGCAGATGACACTAAGATCTGCAACAGAGTTGATGCACAGGGTGGGGTGGAAAGGATGAGAAGGGACTTGGCAAGGTTAGAGGAATGGTCAAATGTATGGCAGCTTAGATTCAATGCTAAGAAGTGCAAGTAATGCACCTGGGAAACAAAACCCAGGGAAGAGTACACAATGGGGGTGAGATACTAACAACAACAAGAATGGAAAGGGACCTGGGGTCAGTATCAGATGACCTAAAGATGGGCAAGCAATGTGAGAGGGCAGCAAGGAGGGTTGGGGGATACTGGGATGCATAGGAGAGGCATCACCAGTAGAAAACAGGAAGTTATTATCCTCTGTACAGACAGCTGGTGAGACCTCATCTGGAGTACTGTGTGCAGTTCTGGAGACCCAATCTCCGCAAAGACATAGACAGGATGGAAGCTGTCCAGAGGAGGGCAACTAAAATGGTGCAGGGTCTGCACCGAAGTCGTATGAAGAGAGACTTAAGGAGCTTAATATGTATAGCCTCGAGGAAAGGAGGGAGAGGAGGACATGATAAAAACTTTCAAGTACCTCAAGGAATCAACAAAGTCCAAGAGGGTAGCATCTTTCAAAAAGGGTGTGCAAGAACAAGAGGCACAATTTGAAGATGGGGGTGGCTCAGAGGTAATTTAAGGAAGTATTTTTCACAGAGAGGGTTGTGGATGCATGGAATGGCCTCGGAGGAGGTTGTGGAGTCAAAATCAGTGGGGGAATTCAAGCATGCATAGGATAGTCATAAGGCAATTCTGGGGGGTTGGGGTAGGAAGAAGTAGGCTGCTGGTTAACTAGGATCTGCAGCTTATCCAGTAGGTAGGGAAATGGGCAGACTGGGTGGGCCAAACGGTCCTTATCTGCCATCAAATTCTATGTTTCTATGTTTCTATGATTCCCCTCTCTCCTCAACTGTGGCACTCCCTGAGTTGGAGTGTGAGTTTGCAAATCTGAGCAAAGATATTCCCTTGGAGCTTCCTCCAGCATTGATCCTGACAGTAGATGTCAGCCTATACATTTGGGGGGCAGTCCTGAACCAACTACCCACTCAGCGAAATTGCTCAGTGCAGGAACACCATCTCTATATAAACATTCTGGAGATGAGGGCATCTCACCTAGCTCTTCTTCATTTTCAAAGTCTACTGCTGACAAAAGCAGTGAAAATAAGGTCAGACAACACCATCACAGTGATGTACATAAACAATCAGGGTGGCAAAAAGAGTAGGGGGGTGCTAAAAGAAGCCTCCAATCTCCTCCTGTGGGCACAGGAGAATCTTCTCTCTTTCTCAGCAGTACACTTAGCAAGGGAGACAAACATTCAGGTAGACTGGCTAAGCCTCAAAAAATTCACCCAGGGGGAATGGATGTTGAACCCGGAGGTGTTCGACCTTCTGTATCAAAGGTTCAGTCAGCCTCAGATCAATCTGTTTGCCTTCAGCTACAATGCTCAGATTTCAAGGTTTTTCAGCCATTATCAGTGTCTGCAGGTGCAGCAGTGGATGCTCTGACTTAGGAGTAGACCTTCAGCAGAGCATATGCATTTCCTCCACTGCCGCTTCTCCACAAGGTCATATGAAAAATAAGACACTCAAGAGAAAGCTTCATTCTAATAGCTCCAGAGTCACCCACAAGGCTGTGGTTCTTGGATTTAGTGAACCTAGCTGAGTGAGCTCCATTTAGTCCCCCAGTACAGGGAGATCTTCTATCTCAGGGCCCATTCTGCACCAAAATCATGGGGCGATGCAGCTTATGGCCTGGCTCCAGAAAGGAGGAGACTCCTAAAATTAGGTTTCTCTAAGAAAGTAGTAGATTCTCTGATGGTTGCCAGAAAAATTTCTACTTCCACAGCTTATGCTTATGTATGGATCACCTTTTTGTCTAGGCTAGGGAGAAGGATCTCTGACCTTCCAATGCCTCAGTTCCACAGATTTTGGATTTTCTGCAGGAAGGTGTAGAGAAGGCTTTTGCCCTGAGCACTCAGAGAGGCCAGGTTTATGCCCTTGGAGAATCTTTGGGCATGTTTATATTGACTAATAGAGAGGTTATTCATTTTCTGCATGCTGTTAGCAGGAGTCGACCTATGTTCCAATTCCAAGTTCCTCCATGGGATCTAAATCTGGTCCTGAATACTCTTTGTGAGGAGCCTTTTGAACCACTGTCATCTGTTCCGTTGTCTTACAAGGTGTGTTTTTTGTTTTGCTATGTGCTCAGCAAGGAGGACTGGTGAGCTCCGGGTCTTGTCCCACAAGGAGCTGTACCTTGTCATGCACAAGGACAAGGTGGTACTCAGAACAGTTCTATGTTTCATCCCAAAAGCACCCATGGTTTTCCATGTGAACCAGGATATACAGTATGTCACTCATCAGTTTGTCCACAACCACCTCATCCAAAGGAGAGGGAGTTGCATAAGTTGGATTTGTGACAAGCTGTTAGGACATACCTTACATGGACAGCTGAGTTTCAAAAATCAGATAGCTTCTTTGTTCTTTTTGGGGCAGCCAAGCAGGGTCAAAAAGTCTTCAAGGCCACCCTAGGTAGGTGGATGAAGGCCTGCATTGCCAAGGCTTATGTCACAGAAAAGAAGATGCCTCCGGCCCTCAACAAGGCTACTCAACCAGAGCTATGGCCACATCCTGGGTGGAGAGAGATGAAGCATCTGTTTCATCAAACACTACAAATTGGATGTTCAGAGTTCTGCTGATGCAGCTTTTGGTCACAGAGTGTTGCAGGCAGCAGTTCACAAGTAATCTTGTTACGGTACTTGTTTTGATATATGGGATAATATTCTCCCCCCTCTCGGCTGTTCTGGGTACTGCTTCTTAGAACCCAGTAGTTACGACTACCCATTGACAACGTAGAGTGCTACAGAAAAAAGAAATCTCTTCATTCTTACCATGATTTTCTTTTCTGTTAGCTCCAATACTGTCAATGGGGCCCACCCAGGAACCTTGCTCCTGCAGGATAATATTATCCAGTATGTCAGTGGGGATGTCCATTGTTTGATCAAAACCCCTATTATGAGTTTGCCTGGGCAGTCCTCTATTGTTTGTCTGCAATAAATTCCATTTGACTGTGATCATGCACTTTAACAGGTTCAACTGAAACTAACCAAGGGTGGTTCCTTGTTGCAGGCAGTGTTTTCATTGCATACAGTTTTGCTTGACAAAGTTAATTATTATGTTTTTTCAAGTTGAAAATTACGGACTAATCTTCTGAGGGAAGGCAAATCTTCAGTAGCTGTTCATCATCTCCAAAAAGGAGACCAGTTCAGACCAAGGCTCATGACAGATATAAGGTAGACCAACTATCAGAAGTCTTTCAATAAGGTAAGACAGTTTTCCTGTATGCTGCTTAGAAAGAAGATTATGAACATGTAATCAGCTAATCATGTTTCTCTTATTAAATAGACAATATGTCATTTAATGTTTATTCTGAGGCACTACAAGGAGAGTAGTGACTGGAGAGTTGCTGCTGTTTGGAATTCCCATATGCCCAATAATCTAAAGCTTTGGGCTGTGCCATTTCCCCTAGTAGGGGTGCACACTACCCAGTAGTTATGACTTCCTATTGACAATGTTGGAGCTAACAGAAAAAGAAATGATGGTAATTGTGAAGAAATTTCTCCTTTTTTAGATAAACATTATTGATAACAAAAGAAAAACTGTAAGGCTACCAACAAATATATCAAACATTATTGCTAAATATCTCTAATATATATATATATATTATATATATCTATCTATCTATATATATATATATAGATAGATAGATATATATATATATATATATAGATAGATAGATAGATAGAATATAGATAGATAGATATATATATGTATATGTATATATATAAAAAGATAGATAGATAGCAGGTCTACAAAACAAAAACGTGGTGCCTTGCAAAAGTACTACATTTTTATGGAAAAAATTAAAGTACTTATATTTGGATTTAAAGCAAATAAAAATCAATATGCCCTATTAACAGTGTTGAACTAGAAGACATTATAACCACTATCTGGGAGTGGTCTTTGTCAGTAATAGCAAATGAAATATCATATTGCAAAATTAACAACAAAAACTCTTTCAATCTGCTTCAGGTTTTCTTTGATTTTACTGACTGTATGGTGCTTATTGAATTGATGGCCTACTAATAGATTCCAATTCAAAGGTTAACACACACACACATCTTACACAGTGCTGAAATTTGGGTTTGGCAAATCTTGCCTCCCTAGAATAAATTATTTGTTTATTTTAGTATGTTTACTACTCCTTGCCAGCTGTCTCCCATCAGTCCTACACCACTCATCCATCCCCATCACCCACCTTCTGTGGAGCTTAACGCTCCCTAAAGCACCCTTCATTACCCCCAGGGCCAGGGTCATCAGGAGGCCTCCTCTACTTTCCGGCACAAATTGAGAAGGTGCTCGAGGGAGAGCACCACGGTCAGCAGTGTGGGGCTTGTAGAGAGGGATGGACATCCTCCTGCTGTGGCTGGTGCTCCCTTTTCCAGTTTTCTCCCTGTATGGATGTCAAGATGCAAACATGTACATACCTTTGAATGCAGAGCCCACTGGCATCCACCCCCAGTTCACAGCTACATTTGCACTGCCACCTGTGGTCACCCAGGTGACAGTACCACAGTGGAAACCAACTGTCCCCCCCACCCAGAAGTAGACATTGCCCTCTGAGACATTAAACTTACTCACCCCTGCCAACTCTCTAACAACCCATTCTGACTCCTGAACTGGTGTCGCCTGTGCCGGCAGTCCGTGTGGAATCAATTTTTATTAAAAAATATAAAGCAACATTATGCCTTGCCAAAACTACCCTATCAACTCATACTAAAGCAGGGCTAGATGTCACTAAAAAGGCTAATCTGGCATTTTTCTTACTGGCTTGGAAATCAATATTATGAACAAGGATTGTACTCTATGTCATGCAGAGAGATTGCTTCTTTTGAAACTTTGTTGCCCATCCCCGTGGATACAATCTATTAAAATGTATTGGTAAACTTTGGCTCCTCAGGCTTTTTGAAATGTATAAAAGATGGAACTATGTTTAGTCCTTATCATGTGTTACGAGAACACACATAAAGAGCTACTGATGCCTCAAAGAAAACTTAGAAAAACATAATAATTTGACACAATTCTGTTTGCATTGCATGTATATTCTATATATTTCTCCTCCCCATTATTTATTACTGAGTAAATTTGCATTAATATATGATCTTTGTCCCATATAGTTCCCTAGAGTTCATCTGCCTATATAGCTTACTCCCTACTTTAAGTCATAATCCTCTGTTGTGACATCACAATCTGTTGCCATAGGAGTAACTGTGCTATCACAAGCAGTGTATTGTGACCTTAGGTAGGGAATAACAAATGGGAGTGGATGAACTTTTCAGGAGCAAAGATTCTGTTTTCAAGCAAATGGCCTCAGTATTAAATAATTGGGAGGAAAAATACAGAACTTATGTGAAATACAAGCTGAACTATATCTAAATATTATGTCTTGTTACAGTTCTCCTGAAGGCGTCAGCTGCTCTTTAAGGTATATCAAGACAGGATAACATGGCCTTGCTCAGAGTCTCTTGGTTCAACCCAAGGCTATCTATTTTGAAAACAGTTTATGGATTTGAGCAATTCCTTGAATTAATAATAAATGCAGAAATATATATATATATATATATATATATATATATATATATACACATCATATACATTACAAACATTTCCAAATGCAGTATTTGAAGCCAAGTATAATAACAAAAATTTACTACTGAAAGATCACAGTTATGTAAATGTGGTTCCGGTTCTACTAAGGCCCTAAATCATGTCATGTTAGACTGTCTATGATATAACCAGCTAAGACCTAAATAGATTCACCCACTGGTACAAATGTCCTCCCTGTCTCTTCCTGACAGGTTGGCTTTTTTATTTGATTTTCTGGATTTGAATTCTTTGAGAAAAGTCATTAATCACCTGAAACTAGTTAAAGAAAAAAACTGCTTCTTGTTAAACATGAATGCTGCTATTTAACAATATTTAATTCCATACTGCAACCCTTGTTGTTCAGCCTCTTTGTAGTTGACCTTCCCTTGATCTGCTTCAATGGGAACTCAAACATCCACCTTCATGCGGAAAATATTAATTTATATGCTAAAGTAAAAACTAGAGGTGCCCTTAACAAAGTATTCCAAACTACTTTTGACAAGGCACACTGTTGTATGCTCACAAAAAAACAGGCTTTACCACAAAAGCTTCAAAACTAAAGTAATGTTCTTCTCCCATACATTCTACACATTCATCCACTTGACTGTGTTTGGCTAACTTCACTGAAGCCACTCTAACAAATGTGCAACTGTTCAAATATCTAGGTCTTTGGCTTGACCCACAACTCTCATTCAAAAACCACATTAGAAAAGTTATCATAGGAATCAATCATATTTCTCTAACACAAGAGTTGCCTCAGCCTTAAAATCTGACAACTGCTCCTAAAAAGAGTTACTCCTGGCACTGGAATATGCAGTGAGGTCTACAGAACAACCAACCACAGCACCTTACAAAAAATGATCACCTTCAACAACCTGTGATGATTTGCTCTGGGACATGACACAGTAAAACACTATTGTGACATATAGGAATTTGGATATGCTGTTGCCAGAACAGAGATGGAAGCAATCATGAAATGCCATACTTTACAAATGTGTACATGGACTTTCTCCTAAATACCTCTATAACCTGCTAAATAGGACTACAATATATCAACTAAGAACTCAAGTTAGGGACCTGCATCAAATCCCTCAAATGTGGAAAGCAATCAGAGACAAAGTCTTTTCCATGACTGATCCAGCCAACTAGAATTCCTTAACAGATACCATCAAAGATGCAAGAAACCTGTTACATTTTAAAAAGTTCATCTTTGATACCTGTGTGCCCCAGATAACTGCTACTAATCCAAAATAAAAGTTAATTCTTCTCCTACCTTAGTATCCTCTCATCCTTTTGCCTCTAAATCCCCCATACCGCAATGTCATCACTCACATTATACACATTTACTCATATGGATTAATGTATTTATTCAGAGCTTCCAGCAAGGGAAAGAGAACAATCAATATGTACATATTTGAATGTATGCATGTGTGTTTTCATATGTGTGTGTATATATATATATATATATATATATATATAAATGGTTGCGTAGATAATGACACATTGTTAATTTTTTTAATTTTTAGGTATCAGTGTGTATTTGTCTCTGCATATTAATTCTGACATGTGAATGCTATAAATCAACACCACCCTGTTACTGTAATGCCCCCTGGACCTTCTTGGAAACTAGGTAGATCATCTAAAGGAGCCTAAACTGGGGTGCATAACTACAAACAGAGATGGGTGAAAAATCTTCTGTGGGCAGAATTCAAGTGAAAATCTGACTTTCGCTTCCATGGAAGTTTGGAAATTGATTTCTGAACTTCTGCGGAAAGTTTGCCCATGATCGCTGCCAAGTCTCAGTTGCCCAACTTGCACCTAAAACACCCTGGTGGCTAGTGGTCCCTCCCCCATCTGTCCCACATATAAACAAAATATGCCTTGTTACAAATTGGATCTAGTATCAAAGAAGTACAACAATAACACCATATGAAGTCCTAAATGTAGAATGTGACCTGTAATGCAGAGGTCCAAAGTTCTTCAAGGATTCCAGAAAGTCCAGCTGCAGGAAAAAGAGAGAACTTGGCTTGCTGATAATTACAGAGTCCAGGGGGCCTATAGTACGTGACACACTCCTTAGTCCAAAATAAAGTGAAGTGGCCTCAATTTGATACAACAGGAGTTAAATAGACTGAAGTTATTCAATAACATAACACAATTGTTACACCAAGCAATAAGCTGATTAGGAGTCAGGAAGAGGCTGTCCTGCCAGTCACACAGCACACTGAGTTCCAGAATAGTCGATCCTCCAGTGAAGTGAAAGGCAGGTCTCCTGGTGCTTTATAATGGCCGAGAAGCACTGGTAACCAACAACTGAGAGAGCAAAAGCCAGTCAGGCAATAAAATAAAATCCAGGTGCCTCCCAAACTGAGTATGAAATTTAATAACTTAACCCCTCTGTAGCCAAGGTGCACAGTCCCACAGTAGGAGCATACACGCTCATTCATTGTCAGCTCAGTGGGTGGGCTGGCTGTGGAGGAGAGAGGAGGGCTGTGCCAGTCTGCCCACTGCCAGGGTTTACGATGGGGTGGCAGTGGGGGTGGTGGGACACCCAGATGCTGGGGAGGCTGGGTGGGGGCATTGGACCACCAGGGATTTGGGACTGGGGATCGGGGATGGGGTTAAAATGAAAAATAAATAAATAAAACACTAGACCACTAGGGATTTTTTTTTAAAACAGTACTGGAGATAGGGGTGGGAGTGGGTACTACTACTGTACACTTCGGGGTGGGTGGGTGACCGGGTGTAAGGGAGGGACCACTAGCCACCAGGGATTTTTTTTTTTTACATGTGGGGCGGGTGGCAGGAGGGAACACTAGCTGCCAGGCATATTTTATTAAAACCAGGTGAAATTTTGCCTGGTAACTTTCACTGACATTTTACACTCCACCATGGGAAGAAGTTGAGAAACTTTTGTGAAAGTTCCTTGATTTCCGCAGATGTTCCATGGGGTGGAAAATGGCAGTTTTTCCCACCCCTATAAACAAACAAACACAAAAATAAATAAAATGTGTATGGGACTTCAACTGTTTATAACATATCATGGAATTATTTTTGTGTATAACCTTTTTGTACTTTTCTAAGATATGTGTTTATGTTTTTAAACTTTATAATGATTGTAAAGACTTAAAATATGTTGAACAATAAGGGAGTGATATGTCATTCAGACAGTAAATGAGATATAAACAGAAACATGTCTTTATATGATGATTCTGCTGTGTCCTGAAATGGCAGGGGATCTTTGAAGGTCTGTGCAGCTCATTAAGTCTTGACATGACAGCAATAGTACACTACATAAGCTCTCGTCAGAGCCACCATGGCTGCTGCAGAGCAGTGAGCCCGAGTCATAGAGTACTCAGAGCTCCTGCTGCAGCTGACACCATATTTGTGTGATTCTCGCACATGTGCAGTGATCGATAATCACTGTGCATGTACGAGAAATAACCATTCACATGTATGAAATACTGTGTTAATAGGTAATACTCTCCCCTTATTTCTAAAATGCTGGCCTCTTAAACATGTTAATGCTTGTGTAAGAGGTGCCACCACACTAATGGAAGAAGAAAGATAAAAAAATGTAGGTAACATATGGACATACCAAAGGGAGAGAAAAAAAAGCAAGAAAAAGATGGAACATAGGTTGGTGACAGAGACTAAAAAGTCCCATTATTTTGGAGTCGGGGGGCTTGAAGTTTTATGAGTCTCCATAAAAGTTGTCATGCTTTTTTTTTTTCACAAACAAATAGCCTGCCATGCCCAAGATGGGCACTGTGACATAGGTGCACATGTGTACTAAGCTCGCAGCGGCCATATTGAGCATGGTGAGCTTTTTTTTTGCCCACAACTGTGAAAGGGATGGGCATAAAAAAATAGTGCCCCCACAGGAGTGGGGTGTGCAGTTGTGGAGGGGAGGAGTGCACTGATGGCAGATTACTGGAATCTTGCTGCAGCACTGTGGAAGCACATGACTGAGGAATCTGGTCATGTGCTTCCACAGCCCCCTTTCTCTCTCTCCTAGACCTCACAAAATGTCTGCAGGGCTCTGCTCACGCATCCACAAAAAACAAGGAGACCATGCTCTGTTATGTCACTTGTCCAGTTTTGATTGGTACTAAGAGAAATACCCCCTTGCCTGGAATAGTGATGACCACCGTCCAAGTCTTCTGAATAATATCTCATTTGACCAGAACTTGTCTCAGTCCTTAAACTCAATCAAATCAAAGGTGTGTGCACACTTGCTATGACAGGTAAGCTGTTCATGTTTTTCATGATTCTGTAATAAATATACTTTCTAGTGTACTACTGCACAAGTAGTGCAATACCTTTGCTGGGGCTCTTTTCACAGGTTTCATACGGTGTCAGAGCAAAAAAAGACCGAGGTTCATATAGCTTGCCAAAATTATTTACACATAGCCATTTATTGAATTTTCACATAG
The DNA here is from genome assembly GCA_016271365.2 of Neoceratodus forsteri. Taxonomy (NCBI): domain Eukaryota; kingdom Metazoa; phylum Chordata; order Ceratodontiformes; family Ceratodontidae; genus Neoceratodus; species Neoceratodus forsteri. Next base: position 1,075,569,227 of record CM028129.1, on the reverse strand, counting down.
CTAGCTATCAAGTCTTGTCTTAAAAATATCCATTGAATCACTAGTTACCACCGTTAAGGGTAATTTATTCCAGAATTTAGTAACTCTTATTGTAAACCAAAAGCTTCTTTTTTTGTTTTACAACATTCTCTCTTCAGTTGCAAAGGATGTGCCCGAGTTTTCCTTTTGTCCGCAATGCCTCCTATTGCCCTCAGTGGCTTGTCATAGAGGAAGACCTTTGTGCCCAACACGGCCTTACCCTTTCCTCATTGTTTTACATAAAGGCAGCCTCCCTACCTAAGGCTTTTAATGATACCCCTATTGCTACACCTCTTGTTATTCATGCACAACTGACATGGCTTATTACAACCCCTCTAGTGGCATCACTGACACAACCAACCCCTCTAGTGGCATCACTGGCACAACCCTGTTAACATAATCACAACTTTCATATCAGTGGGATACCTCTGCATCAGCTGGACTGACAGGCAAGAAGCATATCCACTCCTGCCAGCCTCTCCCACAGTGTCAATTGGGCCACCTTCAATGCACGCCAAGTCAGCTATCAATTTCCCTTGAAATATTTTTTTATTTAATTTTCAGGTTAGGCATTTAGTGGTGGGAGTTTTTGGCACCCAACCTCCCAAAGACCCAGATTCCCCCAGCCTTGCTACAATTGATGCAACTTGCCAATGCACCCCACCCCATTTCCTCTTTCTATAAAGCCATTTGTGCTCTGGTGCCACATAGATTTGGGTGACTATCCACTTACTGGGAGGAAGCTCTATCCTGGGATGCCTCTGACTGCAACTGGGAAGGCATTTGCTGCACCACCCACAAATATGTCAAACCAGACCACTATACGTTAATGCAGGTTAAAATCTTACAAAAATATGTGTTATACTCCTGAAAAATTGCACGCCTGGAAGGTACTAGACTCTCCCTTGTGCCCCAAATGTGGATCTAAGGTTGGCACACTAAACCATATCCTCTGGGATTTTCTGAAAATTTAGAAACTATGGCACCATGTTGCTCTACAACTTGATCCCCTCCTGGGTCTACAAGATGCCTTCACCCCGAGGCCTGCCTGCTGGGATTGGGTGTGCAAGATCTCATGGGTCATCATAAACACTACTTTGTGCTCATTACATTGGCTGTTAGGAAAGCTATTTTATGACACTGGAAGGGCACATCTGCTCCCTCCTTTCAGGAATGGCATGCAGAAGCCATGCAAGCTCTCTGCATGGAAAAAATGCTTGCCTCGTTATGACACAGACATGTTACTTTCCACCGCTGCTGTTGGGAGGAGCATTATGCTTTACTGGCCATCACAGATTTGGCATAACATAGACGTCTAGCTTCTACATATATCAACTATGGGCCTTCACCTCCATCTTTGTAGTGTTGACCCTTGGCTACTAGCATCTGCTTTACTTAGTGGGCTGACCCCCCTGACTGAGTGAGAGGGATGGGGAAGAGGGGATCATTGTGTGTGTTTTTTTCTGCCCTATTTTGTATTTCTTTCTTTTATTATGTATGCTCTCACTGTTTGTTAGATGTTGTACCACTGTTTGTTGATGAAATCTGAATAAAATATACTTATTTTAAAAAAATTCTGTCATAATACAAATTTCATAAAATGCAGTTCTTCACCCTTGCAACTTCAGATCCCAATGTCCAACCCACCACAGGTGCTACCAATTGAATGTATGGCTCTCAGATCTTTGGAGAATGATTAACCCAGCATGACTTAAAGAGGGGCTGCAGTCACCAGTACCAATATGCATTAGCACTTCCCTAACACAACTGCCAAAAATAAAACTGCATTTCAAATCACTCACATCTTCAAAATTAAGAAGGGATGACTGAAACAGAACACAATCCATGACCTTAACAGCTTGTCTTAATGCTAATCAGCAGCTTAGCCCTTAATTCTCAGCTTGTGACATACCAGTCTCTCCCATAGCAACCAGGAGCTAATGTTTCCACACATGTACACTTATTAATAAAGACAGCAATAGCTGAAGATTCCATTTTACTTTTAATTGCTCTGTAATTAGGGCCTGCTGATGGCAAGTACAATTTTGCCACTGGTGACTAGACTAGAGCATCCTTATAAGATGTGACAAGTGACGACTGAGAGACCCCGAAGTCACTAACTACTGCAGCGTACGGCATCATCACATTTCTGTCAGCCAGTAGTCTCATACCGAGTCTAGCTCTGAGCATTTATTTATAAAGAACAAACTTTGCTGGAGTATTTAATTTACAATGGGGTCCTTGAATTCAAGGAGGCAGTGTAACGTGGTCATGGTAGCAGAGAACCAAGACCTGAACTAGGACTCAAACCAAGATTTCCTGACTTTCCTTCCAGTATTCTTCCCATTAAACTAAACTGCCTCCTAGAAATACTCTATTTTAGGTACCTCCAAAATTAGATACCAAACACTATATTGCATGTAATTTATATTCTGTGGATGACAAATACGTGGATTTTTTTTCTAGCAAATTAAAATCTCCTTTTCAACTCTAACTGTAACTCACTTTCTCTGCTATGTATTTTATCAGCAAGTAGTCTGCCTCAGCTTCCATAAAGCAGATTGATTGCTTTATTCAAATATAGTTTCAGGCACCCACATCAGTCTCTGAGAAGATTTTGAGACATCAAGGTCAACGGGACAGGGTATCTGTGCGTGCTTTCCTCAGTTTTGTTTAATCACGTTTAACCCTTGCTGTGCAGTGGACTGATATATCTGTCCAGTTTTCCTATATGTTCTAATTCTGTCAGCAGTCTAAGTGTTAAACTTGGTTACAGAGTGCAAAAGAGGCACAGCTGCAGATAATAGTACATCCATCATATGCTACAGTTATTCACAACATTTTGATGTTAATGGTAAACTCAGCATTGTTATTATGATACCTAATTTGTTTACCTAACCAAAATATTTAAACTCTGACATTTTAAATAAACAAGCAAGCACAACATAACACAAGGCATACTATCTAAGGACCCTTGTGCTTGTTATTAAAACAAGTGCCTTTATATTACAAGTTTAAAAAGGATGCTAAGAGGACCTTCTAAGGATATCAATCAATCAATCAATCACTTTATTTAACCAGGTGAAAACACCATTGAGCAAGCTCATTTTCAAAGTGGTCCTGGACACTTATACAATCAAAAAGAAATAAGAATACAATACAATACAGTACATATTCACAGATAAGGTATACTCAACAATAATGGAGACTTTTTACAAGTAGTATCATAGGCTCCTAACACTGGCTTGTCAAGGCATGATGATGTGCGATACCAATTGTTTTACAGAAAAAAGAGAGAAGCCTGTCATCCTGATATCTCTGTAATGCGATGTCAGCAGACTGGGAGAGGGAAGGCGGTGGGGTACAGAGGGAAAGGATAGGGTAAGAAGGGTCAGGGTAAAGTAAGATAGGAGAGCTGAAGGTCCCCTATAACAGCAGACCTATGGTAAATTTAGTTGTAGCAATTGATAATAAGGCTAGGTGCTAAAGCCTCAGTGTTGTCTAAAACAGTTGCATGTTTCCTTCAAAAAGATGGCCAGCAAGTTTTTGAATGTGAAAAGGCCTAGCAGTGAAGATAGTTTTAGAGAGCTTTGCATAGTATTCCACAGCGATGGGAATGAAAAACTGATGGCAGTTGAACCATATGATGCTTTTATTCTTGGAATCTTGAAACAAATTAAGGAGAAACATCTCAGACTATAGGAGCCCTTGGCTCATTGGAATAGATTCGAAATGTATGTAGGAAGATTATTGGAAAGCGCTCTACAGATCCAGAGTAAGGCTTTTTTTTTCCTCTTGGTTGAGAGTGATGTCCACCCTGATTCCTGGTATAGTAGGCAATGGTGAGTACGCTGGGGTAGATCAAGGATAAACCTTAGAGCTTGGTGGTATAGAGTTTCTAGTTTGTTAAGCACCGTTAAGGGACAGCGGGTCTAAAGAAAGTCAGCATAGTCCAGTATGGGTAGGAATGTAGACTGTACTAGTCTTTTTCTAGCTTCTATGGTCAGCAGATGTTTAATCCGATAAAATAGGCCTAACCGATGCCTTAATTTCTTCATAACTTCATTCAGGTGGCACAGGAAGTTGAGTTTATTATCCAGCCAGAATCCTAGGTATTTAAAGGTTTCAACTGTTTCAAGGGGTTCATCAAGGAGCATTAGAATTTGGGGAATATGTGTTGGACCATCACCTGTTTTTGGTGACAGGATCATGGCTTTTGTTTTTTTGGCATTTAGGAGGAACTTGTGTTTCATGAGATTATGCTGGAGGGTAATGAATTCTTGCTGTAGGTTTACATGTGCCAAGTCCATGGAGGAATTTGTAGTATATAGTACAGTGTCATCTGCAAATAAATGAATATTGGCTGAGCGCAAATGAGAGTCCAGATTATTGATGTAAATTGCAAATAGGATTGGGCCTAGTATGGATCCTTGAGGGATGCCTCTTAAGAAGTTTTTGTGTGAGGACAGGTCACCTGCATTTTTAACTTATTGTAGCCTGTTGGTGAGGTAATTTGCAAACCATTTGATTGCCGGATTATCAAGTCCGATACTGCTTAGTGCTGAAAGCAAGATGTTGTGGTCCACAGTGTCAAAGGCCTTACTAAGGTCGAGAAAAAGGGCAAACACATGTTTTTTAGAATCCAGGGCAGTTTATCAGTTTGTGGTAACCTTTGCAAGGGCAGATACAGTGCTATGCTTTGCTCTGAAGCCAGATTGTGCAGGGTTAAGTAGATCATGCGAATCCAGGTAATCTCTAATTTGAGCATTAACAGTTTTTTCAAGTAATTCTGACAGCACAGGAAGAATAGATATGGGGCAGTAATTATTTAGATCACTTGGATCCCCTGACTTGAATAGTGGTAGAATGTGGGCAGTTTTCCATGTCGATGGAAATTCTCCAAATTTCAGCGTGGTGTTGAATAAATGGGTAATAGGGAGCGGTCAAGTAGGAATGGCCAAGCTTTAGGAAATACGGATCAATATTGTCTGCACCTGCACTCTTTTTGGTGTCCAGGGATAGTAATAAGTCCTCAACTTGTTTGAATATAACTGTATGGAAGCTAAAAGTGGTGCAGTTGGGTAGTCTAGTGTTAGAATGAACATTAGGGTCAGCAACAGGGTCACCTGGTAGGATGATTTTGCTGATAGGTGAGGAATCAAACGTGAGCCCTGCTGTGGCAAAGTGTTCATTAAATTGCTCATGAACGTTGACTCTGGTTGTGTAGGTGTAACCAGCAGATATAATTTTGAATGGCAGGGATGTGTTAGCTTTGTAACCTTTGACCTCTCTGAGAATATTCCAGAATTTGGCTGAGTTTTTTTTATTGGCTTCTAGTTCTGTTTGGAAATATCTGGCTGTTTCCATTCTAATTAGTTTAGTGCAGGCATTTCTAGAGGTGTGGAATGCTAACCAATCTGTCTCCAGTTGAGTTTTCCTTGCTCTTTTCCACCAGTAGTCCCTGTCCTTGAGCGCTTTTTTCAAGATGGAAGAGAACCAACCAGGGGAAATTTTTTTTACTCTAATCAGTTTTAGTGGGGCATGTTTGTAGATTATTCCCAATAAAAGGCTATGGAAAATATTAAATGCCTTACTAGGGGAAGTGGCAAGGTAGAAGTTCTGCCATCTAATGTTACTTAGGTCTTTCAGGAATTCCTTCTGAGAAAATCTTTTTTATGCTTCTTTTCAACTTGGATAAGGCAGCTGAATTTAATTGCAAGGAATGTCTAATACAGGCTATGTCACAATGGTCACTTATGTCATTGAAGAACACTCCAGCATGAGAGATGTTATGTGGCTTATTTACTAACATGAGGTCCAAAAGGGAGCTGTGCTCAGGATATTTTTTATTCAGCCTGGTGTTTGCGGGTGTTGTTTGTACCAGTCCCACTGCATCGCAAAGATCTTTAAGTTTTCTGGAACTGTCATCATTCCAGTTCCTATTGAGATCTCCCAGAAGGATGCACTCCATGTTAGTTGAAACAGCTAGGTTTTGGATATGTGGTAGTAGAGCTACACCCCTAGATGGGGGTCAGTAATAGGCTGCAACAAGAAATTACTTTGCATTGGTAAGGGATAATTTCATTCAAATGCTTTAGGTTTCGAAGTACAGTCAACGACTGTGACTACAAATTTGCTCTTAGCATATATTATGACCCCTCCTCCTCTAGTTGGCCTATCACAGCGGTAGATGTTGTATCCCGGAATGTTGATAGATTTGTCTGGAGTCGATGTCATAAGCCAGGATTCAGTTATCACGAAGAAATCAGGAGTTGCATGTAGAGCCCAGGTTTGTATTTGGTCCAGTTTCTTGAGTAAACTGCAGGCATTGACATGGAGAAAGCTGAGACCTTTGTGCTGAGAAAGGTCCGCAGGGGTGTCCAGGAGAATGGGTGGACCTGGGTTTAGTTTACATTTCCTGAGCAGAGTAGGAGAAGTAGCATAATTTTTTAAGGTACTGTCTTAGTCTACTAAGCAGTTTTTTGTTGCTTTGTCTTGTATAGGTTGTTTTAGTAGTGGTTAGCATTTGGGCATTGCCATTAATTGATACAGATAGTGCATAGATAAATACTAAAGCCGACACCATTGGGGGCATACATGTAAAGTCTCTTGTCATAGTCTGTTGTGAGTAAGGGTATAACCATATGGAAGATGTCCCTGTTCTGGGTTGCCATAAATTATTAGTAGAGGGCAAATCTAGGTTTTTGACACAGGTAGTTGTTTGGCTTTGGTGTGGGATAGAGACTGGCATTTTGAATAAAGCAAAGAATAGTAGAGTAAGGTAGCAGCGCAGAAGAACAGCTAGTTGAGGCATTTTTGTATTAAGATGGTTTCCCAATACTGGGATAGTGCACCAAGTTGATAGATCTCTGCTAAGCCACTTCTTTAAGAGGGCAGGGCTGTCTAAAGATTACAAACAGGATGGCAGGCGTGGTAAAATCTAGGATGTCCAATCAGCTAATGGGGGCTGGTCTAGCTTTTATGAAAAGAGCATTTAATAGAGGCTGGTGTCAGGGTGGGTGGTTTGGGAAGAAAATACATACCACTTTTCAAAAGAGCGAGTGGCAGGCTCAGGGTAAAGTAGCGAGCACCAGAAAAAAGCCGCCAAAAGCAGAGAGTCAAAATTAACCAATAGCAGGCAGGGCCATAGGGGCATCAGCCAATCAGTGGCAGTCCCGTAGGGTCTGGGTCCAATCAATGCTCCCAAATGTTCCAGAGGATAGGAATCGGCTTACCCAGGCTGCAGGGCTCCTCAGCGGTCAGCTGGAATGCGCACAGCCAGCTGGCTTCTCCAGCCGCGGCCGCAGGGCAAAAGTTGGCAGCCCAACCAGGGGCCCTCAAGCTAGAGAAATGAGAGAGGTCAGAGGGAGTAGATATAAGCAGGAGGGACAAAGAGCACTGAAATTAAAATGGTTAAATCGGGGGGCGGGGGTGCGAGTTAACAGATGACTAGCTAAAACAAAGGCCAGGAAGGAGATGGAGGGGGGGGATAGCCAGGGCAGACAGCACTGTAATTTAGACCAGCACCGTTGCCTGCTCCTGTGTGCTAGTGAAACTAGAGAGAGATAGACAGAGAGAGAGGGAGGGAAGGGACAAGTTGTCTAGCTGGGTTTTCTTTTTGAGCGAAGTCTATCACAAATACAAGATCTCAAATACAGGCTTTCAAATCGCAGTAAGCTCAACTAATAACAGTGTTGCATTACCAGAAAAACATCACATTCTACTCTTTCAATAGTGCATTATATTTGAAAAAATACACACCGCTCTTCAAGAGAGTGAGCGGCGGGCTCAGGGCAAAGTAGCAAGTGCCAGAAAAAAGCCACCAAAAGCAGACAGTCAAAATTAACCAATAGCAGGCAGGGCTGTAGGGGCATCAGTCAATCAGTGGCAGTCCCGTAGGGTCTGGGTCCAATCAATGCTCCCAAATGTTCCCGAGGATAGGAATCGGCTTACTCAGGCTGCAGGGCTCCTCAGAGATCAGCTGGAATGAGTAGCCAGCTGGCTTCTCCAGCTGCAGCTGCAGGGCGAAAGTCGGCAGCCCGATCAGGGGCTCTCAAGCTAGAGAAATATGAGGATATGAGTGTCACCTCAAATGTTCTTAAGTCCACAGAACTTCAAACTGCAGGCAAACAGTTCTGGTGCCCTAAGGATGCAAGAGGCGACACTCTTATATCCATAAGGGGCTCTCCACTCTTAGGGAAATAAGAGTATCTCATGTGTAACTGAAAGAAGCACTGTGATTGGACAGGGGTGCAATGCTCCACTATCTATAATACACAAATGCCTCTTAACCATTAGCTTGGCACATAAGATTTAGTTTTTATACTCCTTTTTTCCAGACAAATAATCTGAATCACAAGTGATTAGTAGTATAACCAACGCACAGTTTATTGGTTTTGAGATCAATACCTGCCCTCACACCTTCATGTTAATGCACCTAATGGTTCAATAATGGAGCAGATGAAAGCCATTGGCATTTCTGTAATAAATTACAATACTGAATTCTGTCTGAAATGTATTTTGAGTTTTTCTCCTCATTAAACTCTTTTTAAGAAGAAATACATTTGCCACACCTTTAGATATTTTGGAGTTTGGATGCCAGGTTTTTTCAAGTGAGCTGCACTTTTAGAGAAATAACTAAAATGTACATTTTGGTTTGGTAAAAGGTGTTACATCACTATCTTCATCTATTAGCAAAATGCAAGTTGTACTTAAAAATATACTGTCAGCTGATCATTAATGTCTGCCTCCCCTCATCTATCCATCTGGCTGTCTAGCTCTCTATCCATCTATATGCCTATCTGTCTGTCTGTCTGTCTCTGTCTCTCTAGCTATCTCTAAGAACCATGAAATAAAAAAAAATAATTATTTTTAAATCAGCAGGTTAATTACGTGTTTAGCCCAACCAGTACAATGCACCAGCTCACTGAAAGTTCAAAGGGTAGGATGAGATTGAGGAAGAATTATGCTGCTGGATGCTGAATCCCAGTTCTCAGCTCTAGAAGATGGCATTTCTATACAGCACCACTTGGCAGCTCAGATACAGGATACAGACCTCACCTCTGGGGCCTCACTCTGCCCCTGTGAGCTTGTGCTGCTGAATAATGTAGCCTACAGCATTGAGTATTTAACTGATTTGCTCAAGCTCATATAAGGATTGGTTAAATCTAGGGACTGGACCTGTGATCTCCTAGTACCCAACATTTCACATCCAGCAAACTGTAAAATTAACATTTTTTAAAGGGAAGCTGGCCAGATTCAGTTAAATGTAGCACCCCCAAAAAGACTTGTCAGAGAACAATCTGTCTAATTAACACTTCAGCTACAGAAACACTTTAAGAGCAGATGTTCACCTCTATTAAATTATAAAACATTATATCAAATAAGCCACTATCTGTGAGTCAGTAAAAGACGTTATACCTTAATAGTAATTTTCTTGTACAATGAAACAAATGGGGTTCAACTTTACTTCTCAAAACTGCTAGTAAAAATAATTAAATGAAATTCTGGTATTGGAATGTCTATAAATCACAGCTACCAAGTACCCCTGAGAATTTTAAGTAGAAACTGTAGGTTTATTTTTGTTTTTAAAAAAAATCATCTCTATCAATAACAAACTACATATTTTATAGGTTTGTAATGTTGTATATCTCTATATTTGTCACAGTTAAACAAAATACTGACATTTAATTTGTACCTTACCATGCAGGTTAGAGCACCAGAACAGTATTCAGGGGGCATGGGTTCAGTTCCTTGTAGGTCGCCTTATTTCATTATCACTACAATTTGTGATTTAAATTGCTCGGCAGTGGTTAATACTGCACCAAAAATACCTGTCATCTTGATTATTCCTAGTTCAATTTTGAGGCCCCCCTGAGTAGGTCGGCCCCTGTGGAGTTGGTCAGGTACCGCCCTTTGTGGGACATGGTCCCCGAAGACCTGACCTGATGGCGGTTATTGACTTCTCGGTGTTGGGTGAGTCTTTCACTGATCCTGAGCAGTTGGTAGTGGCCTATAATGGGGCCATATCTTCAGCTCTCAATCAGATTGCTCCTGTCCATGTTCGCCCCCTTCTGCGTCACCCTGGAGCCCCATGGTTTGATGGGGCTCTGAGAGAGTTGTGGAAACTGGGGCGTAGATTAGAGCATCATTGAAGGAATATTACCACTGATGCCGACCACCTTATTTTGCAAGAGCATTATAAACTCTACCAAACAGAAATTTCCCATAAGAAGGCAGAATTCCTGTCCAGGGAAATTTCTGTTGCACGGAATCGACCGGCTCAACTCTTCAGAACTGTTGACAGGCTGTGCTACCCATCCTGTCAGCAGCCTCGTCGAGTTTTTACACAAACTGATTGTGATGAGATCGCTCGCTTCTTTGCGAACAAGGTCGACAACATCAGGAGGGAGTGCCACCAGCTTCACTCGAAGGGGGTTGCTGTTGATCGGTGCTCTGTCGCAGAGCCCAGAGTTTCCTGGAGTACCTTTGACCTGCCGGATTTCGTAGACATTATGTGGATTGTCCAGGAGATGCATCCCACGTGCTGTAGTTTAGATCCTGGCCCTACTTCCCTGATTTTGGGTTGTAGTGAGATCATTGGCCCAGTCTTAGCTCGGACTGTCCGGTGCTCTTTAGATATGGGTGAGTTCCCTAGCTCCCTGAAGGAGGTGGTGGTGATCCCCCTTCTGAAAAAAGCTTCTTTAGACCCGGAGAACCGAGCAAACTACAGGACTATCTCTAACCTCCCTTTTGTGGGGAAGGTTATTGATAAAATTGTGGCTGCTCAATTGGATAACCATTTAACCATCCATAATTTATACGAACCTCTCCAATCTGGTTTTCACAAGAGGCATAGTACTGAGACTGCTCTGGTTTGGGTGCTCAATGATCTCCTGATGGCGAGAGATTAGAGACACCATTCTATCTTGGTTCTCCTAGATCTATCATCAGCTTTTGATACTGTAGATCATGGGGTTCTGCTCGAACACCTGAGGTTCATCTGTGGGCTGTCGGGTACAGTCCTCAGATGGTTTTCATCTTTCCTCGCTGAGAGAACGCAGAGGGTGGTCTCGGGTTTGTTTTCATCCGGGGCCTTCTCTCTGCCTTGTAGAGTACCTCAGGGTTCGGTGCTGTCCCTCATGTTATTCGCAGTATATATGCTACCCCTCGGAGACATTGTAAGATGGTATGAGCTGAGGTTTCACTGCTATGCTGAGATACCCAGCTCTACCTGTCTTTTGCACCCGACCAGGTTGGGGCTATCTCGGTACTGAACAACTGCCTCGCAGAAATCCAAGATTGGATGCATTCCAGCAGTCTAAAGTTGAACCCTGGAAAGACTGAGGTTTTGGTTGTGGACCCAGGTCATAGGGTAGAGGGATTGAGGACTGGGCTCCCTTCTGGCCTAGTTCTGGGGGAGACACAGATTCTCACCTCTGAATGGGTGCATAACCTGGGAGTGGAGCTTGATGTTGGTCTGACTCTTCGTCATCAGGTGTCAGCAGTCGTCAAGCTAGCCTTTTTTCATCTTAGGAACATTGCCAGGATTAGAAACCTTGTTCCACCCAGTGACCTGCCTGTTTCGGTCTACGCCTTTGTGACATCGTGCCTTGATTATTGCAACTCCCTTTATCTAGGGCTTCCTGGGGTTGATATCTGCCGCTTGCAGCTAGTGCTGTTTGTTGACTGGGGCATCGAGGAGATCTCGCACCACCCCTGTGCTGCACGCTCTGCACTGGCTGCCAATACAGTGGCAGATCACATTTAAAGTAGGTCTTTTGACTTACAAAGCCCTACATGGACAGGGTCCCGATTACTTGAAAGAGCTCCTGGTTCCTTACACTCCTGTGCAACAGCTCCACTCGGCTGATGAGGGGTTGCTGGAGATTCTGAGGGTTAATTTGAAGTCATCTGGTGTGTGTGCCTTTGGATTTGCTTCACCTACCCTCTGGAACTCTCTGCCCCATCAGCTCCAGGAGTGCAGGACAGTGGGGAGTTTTAAGCAGGCACCAAAAACTATTTTATGGGGAAAGGCATTTCCAGTTTTACTGTGATTTTATATGATATGTATTTGTATATGTTTTATCTGAATTAATTCTGTACAGCGCCTTGGAATTTTGAAAGGTGCTTTATTAAATACATTTTTATTATTATTATTATAATATGCAACACCAGAAAAAGGAAGTGTGTTAGGGAACCCCTGGCCCAACCATGTGAGCCTGTACAGCTCAGTGGTGAGAGCACAGGGGCGATATTCCAGGGGCCTGGGCTCCATTCCCAGTAGGTCACATTATTTTTTTCTTATTGCAATTTGTGATTTAAATTGCTCAGCAATGGCTAATACTGCACAAAAAAAAAAACCATCTAATTGTCATCTTGATTATTTCTAGTTTCAGGATATGTAATACCAGAGAAAGGAAGTGTGTCCAGGAACCCCTGGTCCAACTACGTGAGCCTCTACATTGAGTCAGGTGTGGTACCACAGGACTGGAGAAAAGCACATGTGGTGCCCCTCCACAAAAGTGGTCCCATGGATGACCTAGGGAATTACAGACCAGTCAGTCTGACCTCAATCGTGTGCAAGCTCATGGAGACCATACTTAAGGAAAAGTGGCTAGAATATCTATGGGAGACTGATTTCCAGGATGCAAGGCAGCACATGTTCATGGGGGGGAGAGATCATATCAAATGAATCTAACTAACTTCTTTTGCCTGGGTCACTAAGACAACAGACAGGGGCCAAGTTGTTGACATCTTCTATTTGGATTTCAGCAAGGTATTAGACTCTGTGCCTTCCAAAAGGTTAATTAGGCTATTGGCATATCTTGAGGTTGGGGAGAAAATGACCACATGGGTGGAAAACTGGCTGAGGGACAGAACCCAGAGGGTGGCTATCAGGGGAGAGTTATCTGGCACCAGAGAGGTCACCAGTGGGTCCCACGGGGCTCAGTGATGGGGTCAGTGTTGTTCAATTTTTTTCATCAGTGGCACTGGTTATGGCATTAAGGGCAAAATGTGTCTATTCACTGATGACATCAAGCTCTGTGGGAGAGTGGACACAGCTGAGGGGATACAGGACCTACAGGATGATCTGGAAAAGTTGAGGAGGTGGTCTGGGATCTGGCAGTTTGGCTTCAATACCAAGAAATGTAAAGTTATGCACATTACAGCCAAGAATTCCAGGACAGAGTACTACCTGGGTGGAGTCCATGTGCCTGCATAAGAGGAAGAGAAGGACCTGGGAGTGATGATCATTAATGACCTGAAGCATTCCACACAGTGCAAGAAAACAGCAGCAAGGGCAAGCAAGATACTGGGATGCATAGCTAGGGAGATTAGTAGTAGGAGAGAGGAGGTTATACTGCCCTTGTGCAGGTCACTGGTGAGTTCAAATCTAGAGTATGCAGTTCAGTACTGGTGCTCACCTCAAAAAGGACATTAACCTGCTGGAGAAGGTCCATAAGAGGGCTACAAAGATGATGGTGGGTCAGCAGTGTAAGGCATAAGAGGAAAGGTTGAGGGCACTAAACATGTACTCCCTGGAGGACAGGAGAGAGAGAGAGAGAGAGAGAGAGGGAGGGACATGACTGATACCTTCAAGTACTTGAAAGGGATAAATAAGGTGGATAAGGAGGGTGTCTTTAAGCTAGGTGGCAACCATAACATGAGAGGGCACAATCTTAAGCTGGAGTGGGGGAGGTTTAGGAGGGAGGTCAGGAAGCACTTCTTCATGGAGAAGGTGGTGGACACTTGGAATGCACCACCAGATAAGGTGGTCTTGTTAAAGATGGTGGGCAGCTGCAAGAGAGGCTGGGATAGGCATAGGGGAAAGGTAAGGATTATGGGTAGGGAGGATGGAAAGGATGGGAGGAGTGAGGAGGGGGCAGGGTAAGTAGTTCAAGCTGTTGACCCTGCAATACAAGCAGATTAGATAGACCAAATGGCCTTCTTCTGCTGGCTGCTTTGTATGTTCATATGTATGTATGTTCATATGTATCTCAGTGGTTTGAGCACCAGGACAGTATTGCAGGGGCCTGGGTTTAATTACTAGTGTGTCACATTATTTCTTTCTCACTAGAGTTTGTGATTTAAATTGCTCAGCAGTTGCTACTAACTGCACAAATAAAATTCTACTGTCATCTTGATTGAAGTCACAACTAATTGTAAGTCTTGACATCACTTGATGCCACTATTTTCAAGTAGTAAAAATATACACTGTTATATACAGAATTGTTAAAGACTGAGTCAGCAGATGGCACTGCATAAAAAGCAATGATGCAAATGCATGTACTTCCACAGGTAATAAAGTCAATGAGCTCTAGTGGTTATCTGGCATTATGCAAGAATTCAAGCTAGTGCACAGTGATGTCAATGACTATTCTTTATGGTTCATCACTCAAGATAGTGACCTGATACTTGGCACCACAATAATTTTACTATGGAGCCTCCTATAAATGCTACCTTACTGCCACATTGCCCACTCTTTACCTTCCTCTACAATGGAATCTCAGGTGTATGAGTGGGCATAATGTATGGACATGGCTTCAACAAAAGTATTACATCATCTCACAGTTTCACCAAAGCTCATGAAATTCAATTCCTGATGTTATTTTGGAATCTTTGGTTACTTATAAATTGGCAGCCTTGGAGCAAGAGATTACAGAGCTGACAAACACCGCCTCTTTTTTCCCCCCATATTGTTTCATCTCCTGGTTGGCAGCTCTTTTCTCATGAATACATCCTGTTCACAGGGATATACCCTGATCAGGCTGAACCAAGCCATCATTCAGTTGGCTACCGGTGTTCTCACCACTTTTTTCCCCTCCCATCTCCCCTGATGGGGTGGTGCCTCTGTCAGCCTCACACAGCCACAGCTTCCTGTGTAGCAGGAGCAAGCTCCCTGGCTCTGCCACAGGGGCTATTCTATTGGAGGAACCCCCACCAACCCTCCCCAACCGAGATGCACTGCTGACTGGCAGATGTCTTGACCATTGTCTACCTACCAACATGACTTTCCTGACTCACTTCCAAACCTGGGTCATCAGCATGGCAGCACAATGCTGTGCTGCTGGGCCATGGGGATGGCCTCAAAGCCTAAAATGTAGGGTCAATGAATTTAACAAAATTGGCGATATTCCATTACCTACTTCTAAAGTTATGGGGTTAAAATTTTGCAGTTTACATTACTGCTAAATGTAATTTTAAAACTTCTGAATGTCTGGAGGCTGATAACTCAGTCATCTTTACAGATCAAAACTTGACACTTGGTACACCTCTGTATGGACTTTTATACAGTCTACATACCAAAGGCAGTGTAATTTTTACAAACATCTTTTAAATGAGATAGAAATAACTGAATCACAATTTTGGCAAAACTCCACAACATTTTTGCAGAAATTTCACATTTCACAGAAGCAAAATCAGACTTTTGCCAAACTTTCACTGGCAGAAGATAGACAAATTTCACCCAGCCCTAATCAAAAATAACAAATGGAACTTATGGAATGATGGGAGGATTGCTGTAGGGTCTACATACCAGATCGTTAGCTAGATGAATACTAGGGCCACCATATAAGTGAGTCTTTGCCACAATGTAAACTTCGTCTTCTCAAACTGATGCCCATTAAAAGGAAATAAAATAACATTTGTAATCAAGCAGTCAAAATACTTTGGAATGTCAAATTTCTGTAGTTATTGTCCATGGAGGAAAACACTGAAGTGACTGTTCAGAAACTTATAAAGATCCCTTTGTAAAGAACTGGACTGAATGATTATTCTTACATGAGAAAACCAATATTCTGCTATACATTATCAATTGACATCATCTGAATGCAAATAAAACACAGTGATATTCAGATCATGGCACAAGTGCAGGACATCCATTTATACTGTGCTTATTTTTTATACTTCTTTATTTTCAAAAGAAAAGAACATAACTCATTACAATGTTGAGGTCAGACAGAAAGCAAAATTTGATTCCAATTATGCAATTGTTCTGAAAACTTATAGTATTAAAAGTGCTACTTTATAGTGATCAAACAGTCCTGAGTAAGCTGAACCTCATTACTACTACCTGAATATAGCATTTGGAATTATTATTAAAAGACAATTAAACTAAGAACAATAAAAAAAATAATATACTAAACTAGCAATTTAGACATTACCTAAAACAGTGACTGACAGCAGAAGTGTTACATAAATTTAGGCTACCTCTGTTAAAATATAGAATAAAAATGGCTTTTCTAAGATCATACAGGTCTAGCATAGTTACTGAAAACAGGCAGTAAGAAGGGGAGAATTTCATGGATAGGATCCCCAAGGTGAAGATTTCGATATACCCCATAGAGGGTATAAGATGGTGGGGATGGGAGGGTGGGGTAAGGGGTACTTTAGGGTTTTTATTTAACATATCTATATATGCTATTAATAGAGTTCCTATCTTGTCCATCTGTTTAAGTATACTTCAGGTTTGTTCTGAAGATTGCATGTCAGTTGTTCAAGTCTTTATATATGGGATATGACTGCTTTCTATTCTAATAATGTTGGAGGGTCACTCTGTAACCATCTCCTAGTTATTGATTTATATGCTGCCACCAAGAGAATGGACCATAAATAACATGCTTCCTTACCTCTAAGGGAGGGTGGGGGATACCCAGTATAAGGTTTAAAGGGGTTAAAGTCTCAGTGAGATCTAATATGGATTTTATGTATTGAGTAATGTTTTGCCAGTAGGCCAATAATTTAGGGCAGTGTGCTTGAGATGCTATAAGGGCACCACAACTGCCCAAAAAGAAGAGGAGGCAGAGGGGTTCCTCCTAACTAGTATCTGAGGGACCAAAAAGACTCTGGTATGGACCTTCCAAGTGTATTCTCTCCACAAGGGAGACAAGGTGGTAGACCAGGTCATTTGCCATATTTTGGGCCAGATGTTTTGACTTAAGGCAAGTTGCAGATCCTTTTCCCAGCAAAGTTTCAGCACATCTGCCTCATGGATTTGTTGAGATAAGAGCTTTATATAGCAGGGAGATGGCATGGTCACCTGCCTGAGAAGTCCAAATCTTCAAAAAGGGCCAAATGTCCGC
Organism: Neoceratodus forsteri; assembly: GCA_016271365.2. Classification (NCBI taxonomy): domain Eukaryota; kingdom Metazoa; phylum Chordata; order Ceratodontiformes; family Ceratodontidae; genus Neoceratodus; species Neoceratodus forsteri. The sequence continues at coordinate 1,075,552,125 of CM028129.1, read as the reverse complement.
TATAATCAGGGACCGGGATTCTGTTTTTCTTTGTTGAGTTATAATGTAGTCTCTGATTTGGTAGTAATGCATTAGATCCCTTGTATGCCATGAGAACTTAAGTTTTGCCTCCTCAAGGGCTAAGACATTATTTTGTTATAATATTTGCCACAGGGCTATAAACCCCTTAGTAGTTTGGGTAGAATACCAAGGGTCTGATTTGGCTGGCTGAAATAGTGGGTTGGATATAAACCAGGTGTATTTCCAGGAATGGACTCAGAATATTCTACGGCTTGTCCCTCTGCTCCATCCTTCTAAAATTACAGCCATTTCTCTTGGGACTTGTGGAGGGGTTTGTTTTAAGCAGGCAGTGTTAAATAGTACTAAAGGGAGTGGGTGGGATATGGGTCTAGCAAGGTCAATAGCCTTCCAATGAGCTCGGTAATTTGAACTACCCCATAGTAAGGCTAGTCTTTTCTGGGAAGCAGTCCAGTAATAAGATAGGTTTGGTAAAGCTTTTCCGCCTACTGCTTTTGAGAGAGTTAGCAGCTGTTGCCTAAGACATGGTTTCTTGTATTGCCATATAAAGGAAATAAATGATTTTTGCCAGGAGAGTAACTCTTTAATAGAAATTATACAGGGAATACATTGGAAAAAATATAACAATCGTGGCAGTTCATTCATTTTAAGAGCTTGGGTCCTAGCGTAAGTAGACAAGGGGAGTAAGTTCCATTTTCTCATGTCAGATTTCAAAGTGGCTATTAAGGGGGAGTAGTCTAGTTTGTATAAGAGAGATAAATCAAGAGGTATTTTAATTCCTAGATATTTTATGGAGGGAAGATCCCATTTAAAGGGAAATGCTCCTTTCAAATTGGAGTGAGGGGAAAAATTATATACAAGAGCTTCAGTTTTATGGGTGTTTAACATGTAACCTGAGAGTTCTGAGAAAAGGGGCAGTTTCTGAAATAGTGTGGGTAAGGGGACATGAGGTTTGGTCTTATATACTAACACATCATCTGCAAATAAAGTTAATTTATGTTCAGTATCGGCTATAGTAATACCTTTTATTTCAGTGTTCTGCCTAATTAGGTGGGCTAAGGGTTCAATATAAAATGCAAACAGTAGGGGGGAAAGGGGGCAGCCTTGTTGGGTACCTCTCTGCAAAAGGAACTCTTTGAAATGTGGCCATTTGACCAAATATATCCCTGGGGTTTATTGTAAAATTTAAATAGTGAGTGAATAAATAGTTCTGGAAATCCAAAGCCAGCAAGGACCCCCTGAAAAAAAGTCCATGAAACTTTATCAAATGCTTTTTCAGAGTCCAGACTTAAAGGAAGGGTGGGGCATTTTTATTTTTGGATATGTTCTATTGGATATATATTTCATCTTATGTTGTCAGAGGACTGATGTTCTAGGATAAACCCACATTGATCTTGATGGATTAGGAATGGGGCTAATTTTTTAAATGGTTGGCAAGAATTGCTGCCATCAATTTGTAATTAGTATTTAAGACTGACATTGGGTGAAAAGAGGAGCATTGGGTGGGGCCCTTGCTGGCTTGGGAATGACCAATACAATAGCATAATTCCACGAGGGAGGTATAATTCCTTGTGAGGTAAAAATATGAGAGAATAAATGCTGAAGGAGAGGAGAGAGTTCGGGTTCAAATATTTTATGGAACTTGCCTGGGAACCCATTGGATCTAGGGCATTTCCCAGTTTTGAGAATGCCAATTTCGGCCTCTATCTCTAGAGAGGACATGGGGACTAATAATTCTTTTGTGAATCATTTATGCAGATCCAGGAGCTTTAAACCATCCAAAAAGGACCTAATCTTTTTCTGTGGGGCCGGGGGGGGGACAATATAACTGGGTATAATAATCAAGGAAGGCATTTGAGATGTTAGCTATGGAGTGTTGGAGATAGCCTGTTTTACTATCTTTTACACTAGATATGGTTGCTCTAATTTTTTGTGTTCTGAGGCAGCCCACTAGTAGTTTTAAGGATCGAGGACCCCCTTCATAGTATAGTATTTTTGCTTTAAGAAGAGTAGTTTTTGCTCAACATAATAATCTAGGAGATTATTTAATTCTTGTTTTAGAGCTTTTAATTCCTTAGTTATCTGTGTGGTAACCTTAAGTTTTTTCTGCTCCTCGAGGTTTTGTATTCGAGTTGTTAAGGAGTATATCCGTTGGTCCCTAAGCTTATTATTTCTAACAGATATTTCAATAAATTTTCCTCAACATATGGCTTTTAGGGCATTCCATAGCATAGATGGATTTGTATCAGGGATATAATTATTTACAAGTGCCTGGAAGATGGTGTCTTTAAGTTGTTGGGTTATCTCCTTGTCTCTTAATGAGGACAGGTTAAGTATCCAAAAGGTATTCTTCCTAAAGTTGTCTTTTCAGGAATACAGGTACATGGTCTGAAAGAATATAGTCACCCACCCATGATTTTTGAGCCAGTTCCATATGTTCTTGTGGGAGCAAGATGTAATCTAATGTAGAGTAGCTAGTGTGGGCCTGAGAGAAAAAGGTGTAGTGATTGTCGTTGCCATTTAAAAATTTCCAGGTGTCTGCATATCCCAGTTCCCTAATTGCCCTCCTCTCCTGTCTCATCATTCTTGACCTCTGCTCCCAGCCCCGGGATAAAGTTATATTTAGGTCCCCTCCACATATGATAGGTCCTTCCCCCCATTGTATCAATAGCAGAAAGAATACCCTATAAACCTGAAATTCAGTATTTGGTGGAAAGTAAACCGAAGCTATCGTAATCACTCTGTCATTGAGTCTTCCCTTTGCTACTGCGTATCTAACCTCCTTGTCTATTTGATCAGTACACACAAAGGGTACTCTCTGGGGAATCAATATGGCAGTACCCCTCCATTGACCTCCTGTATATGAAGAGGCTACAACATGGCAGAAACCCAGTCTCTCGATTTTTTTATGTTCTAAAGGGGAAAGGTGCATCTCCTGTAGGAGGGAGATATCAACATTAGACCGTTTCAGGAAAGAAATAACTTTTGAACATTTAACAGGGCTAGACAGCTCATGTACATTATAGGCACAGATCATGTAACCCATTTTTGGATCTCTTGCAAGTCAGTTTGCAGAGATTTAAATACTAAATAAAAATAAAAGCACAATAAAAGATTCCACCAGTTGCTGTCATACCATTGGTGCCATAGAACTCTGAAATTATATAGTCATTTTGCTGGTTTAAATATAACTATAACACATTGTGATAACTGGGCAAACAGTCTAAGAGAACTTTTACAGAACTTCCAAGGTAGGAGGTCAATTCATGTTAAGACAGACAAAAAGTTTATTTTTTTGGCAGAAAAATAACTTTTAGGACTAAAAAGGCCCTTTTTATTAGAGTTGTCCTGTTTAAGAATGCAGTTTCACAATATAAATAAACCATGATGTAATACAGTATTACAGGAAACAATCTTAGGTGCAAGAAATTCTAAAAATTCATAGAAAACATACAAAGACAGAAACACACTATATACCAAAAGACATAATATAAGGCCTTATTTTTAAAAATGAATTATTAATGACCTCTGAACCCACCTAGGTGTTAGTGGTAGGTGGAGGAATGTGGTTTGTTTCCCCCAAGACTGGGGAGCTTCCTCCTGAGCCAAAGTTTCCGACAACTCTATGTGGTAGTGCTTTGGAATCACTCATTGTAACCCCACTTCACCCATTTGAATCTTGATCCCCGCTGTCTACACCCAGGGGAGTGGAGAAGACATGTCCCCCTAACAGGCACAAACCACAAGAGAAGAATTTCAAAAGGGGGGGTGAACAAATCTCCAGCTTCCCAACCCCTCAGGAAGGGCCCAGGCCCTAACCAGTAAAGTAAGCCTCATGGTGTCTTTGGTAAAATTTTGCCATGACTATAGTGGCCATGTTTCATTCTTCGAGGTGCATAACCCCCCCTTTGATATTACAGGTGCATATCCCCAACCATCTGTTTGACCCTGAGAGCCATAAAAATGCATGATAATCCATATCTAAGATATTTATAACCCCCCCCCCAATTACGGAGAAAAAAGGTCTGCTCTTAAGAGAGCAGAACAATGCATCAAAGTTCCCCTCCCAACAGTTTTCCCTTAAAAAAGGAGAGATGACAAGGACTTGTTTCCATCATTGTGGGAACAGCATAAGTTCAGATACAACCATCTTATGTGGGTCGTAATTAGTGGGTAGATCCTGCTGCTCAGTTTGGGTACAGTCCAAAGCTCACAGTACCTCTCCCCCCAAGAACCCCTTAGCAGTATTGTATATTTACAGTATTTATTTAACTGGTATCAGGTGCAAAACAAATGGCGGGTTTATATGAATCTCTGCTTGTTTTAATCATTGTTCAAAGCTGTTATATATGTTTTCATATAACGACATTCTCCAGGGGGGAGACAGGGAGGGTGAGCAGCAGAGACAGATAGGCAGTCTAGTCACCCATTGCAGGCTCAGGGAGTACTCACCACGACAGTCCAAAAAAGGATTAAGTCCCCTCTAATCACTTTGAGATGCTCAGCCCTCTGATACTGCGAGGTCATCCTCTGCTACACCTGGGAGCTTCTTAATTAGGTCTTGCAAGTACTGGATGGTTTGCATTGTAGATTGGTTTATGGGAAGTCTAGCATTTTGGGGGAGTACCAGCTGCCATTCCTGATCAAGCTCTTTTCTCTTCTGGGGCACAGCTCTAGACGGGGCCAGTACTTCCATGCCTCTTTTCAGCAATGCCTCTCTGGCCGCTCATGGTGAGTCATAGGTCTCCATACCCTCCTTCCAGAATACTCTGAGGCATGCAGGGTAGGGAGTCTGAATTCGAATCTGGCTATTGCAATGGGTTTTTATAATATTTGTGTACTCCAAATGTTGTTTTTGGATATCAGGTGGATAATCTTGATCAAAGAAGAGTCTGGAGTCAAGGTATTTTACTTCTTTTTTCTGCCACGCTCTTCGGAGGACGTCCTCTTTAGTGCAATAGCTATTGAATTTTATTATAGCATGAAGATGTGAGGTTGAATCTTTCGGCTTTGGAATTAAGGCCCGGTGTGCTTGTTTGATTCTTAGTTCATAGGCCTAAGGAAGATCTGGAACATCTTTTACTAAGTCGGTAAGAAAATCCTCCATCAAGCTGGTTTCTGCTCCTCCTTTGAGACCATAGAGTTGAAAATTATATTGCTGTGATCTGTTTTCAAGGTCTAAACATTTTTGTCCAGTTTCGATAGCGTGCTGGTATAAGGCATGGACCGTGTGTCCTAGATGTATCATGCCATCCTCGGTGTGTGAGATCCAATCCTCAGTCTCTTGTACTCTCCGCTTCACTTGGGTAAATTTATGGCTCAATTTGTTAAATTCTGTTTTATGTTCCACCTGCATTTCTCTGAGTTCTTTCAAGAGGGTATTAAATCTGTGCCTCGATAACTGTTTGTTTTCCTCATCCATATCATATGGGGTGTTAGTTTCTGGAGGATGCGATTGACTGCTTGAATGGGTTGGTGAGCTTAACTTCAATCTGCTGGCATCCTTGTCACTTCGGGCTAATTGGGGTCACTTCCTGGAGCACCTCTCCCACTGTGTTCCTCCACCAGACATTTGGTATAGTTTGCAATATAAATTGCTGAATAAATCAGAGGAAAATGTTCTGGGCCAAGTGGGAGCTGCTAGTTTAGCTGCTTACTCGAGCTGTGGCAGAACCGGAAGTCCCATCTGCACTGTGCTTAGTCAGTTCTGGCAAGATTCAGATGGATGGCACTCACCAGCAGCGCAGTGCAACCTGATTGCATATTGGTCCATGTCAGTTTAGCGCTAAGTGGCTCTGTGCTGTCCTAAAATGGACTAGAGGACTGCCTATGGCCCATAGAAATAGCATTGTCCAAAATGGAACAGCGCCAGGTCCCATGTGGACCATATTCAGCCTGAACATGCAAATGAGCCCACTGGGCATGAAAGGCATTAAGGTTTCATCAGTATGCCCATTATAGGGTCATTTGTATGTGGTGCAGCAACTCCTTAGCACCCCTTTTCCATACAAGAAAGCCCTGGTGGTCTGGTATCCCATGATACTAGCGCTAGCATATGGGTGACCATCAAAACGATGACCCATATGAGGGTGCTATTATCATGAGCAACCTGCCAGAATACCCATGAGTGCAACTGCAAGGGGAGGGAAGGGAGAGAGAAAAAGTGAATATAGCAAGGAGAATGAGAGGGATAGGGAAGAAGGTTATTACCCTCTACTGTGCCTGCTCTGCCAAGCCAACTGTGTGGTGTGGTGGGTAGGGAGGCTGGCTCCAATGGAGCAGGTCTGGGTTTGGGGCTGGGGGCTGGGAAAATTTTGCTTGTTCCCGTGACTGCAGGACTCAATTTTTTTTAAACTGGGCAGTGCCCCCTTCCCAACATGCACCCCCCCGGAGTTGAGAATCTACAATCAGGGGGGGTGCGGGGGTGCAGATCTCCCACACACACTTGCAGTACTGTGTATGACCAGTCGCCTGCAAGTGCATATTGCCAAATTGCTTTTCCGTGATAATGCATGCACCGTAATAGCGACAGCCGTTCGGCGATTGTTATTATCACATGGAACCGGTGGTCCAGTAGTTCCCCCATCCCAATCACCCCTTATCACATGCATTTAAATCCCACATGTTATACTGGTTCCCCCACTCCATCGATCACCCAGTGTCACATTCTTTTAAATCCCTGGTGATCCAGTGGTTCCCCCTACCCACCAATGGCCCCTTATTACATTCATTTAAATCCCTAGTGGTCCAATTCATTCCTCACCCCCACATCATATCTTGTCACTTTCGTTTAGATCCCTGGTGGTCCTGTAGCTCCCCCCCAACCTGCCTCTGACCATACAGGACCCCCCACCCAGGTGATCCAGTGGTTCCCCCTATCCACCAATGGCCCCTTATTACATTCATTTAAATCCCTGGTGGTCCAGTTCATCCCTCACCCCCACATCACACCTTGTCACTTTCTTTTAGATCCCTGGTGGTCCTGTAGCTCCCCCCGCCCTTCCTCTGACCATACAGGACCCCCTCCACCCAGCTGTCGAGAACACCCCCTGAACCCCCTCACTCTGAGTGTTGATCATGTGAAATGGCAGCCGTCACAGCCCTCCTCTCACTTCCTTGCCCAGCTGCCATTTGGCAGTCGTAGAGCACAATCACATCATGATTGTACTCTGCGACTGTCATATGGCAGCTGGCCAAGAAGGTGAGATGAGGGCTATGCTGGTTGCCATTTCATAGGACCAGAACTAAGGATTAGGGAGCTGTGGGCAGGGGTTTTCAGCAGGTGGCCAGGTTGGAGGGTCCTGTATTGTTGGGAGGTGGAGGGAACAACTAGACTGTCAGGGATTTAAAAGAAAGTGACAAGGGGTGATTAAGGAGTTGGGGGAACCACTGGACCAACAGGGATTTAAATGAATCTGACAAGGGGTGATTGGAGGGTGGGGGAACCACTGTTCCACATAGGGAATCTAATAAAAAGGACAAATGTGCAATCAGGGGGTAGCTTGGCACAGGGGCAGGCAGCTGCGGTACAGTCATTCTACCTTCAGGGGGTAGAGGTGCAGGCTTTGCCCCTGGTTAAGAGGTAGCTTTCGGCACCAGTATCCATCACCAATCTGGTGGCTGTTTACCACTGCTGTAAACCTTTGAATATGCTGCTTATAGTAAGCAATAGTGAAACTTATAGCAATCTTGGCAATTGCATTTTGGGGTGTGCTATGTGGGCCTCTGCATATGGCCCTGCCAGGAGCATTAGCTCTAACCTGGGTTTGTGCTGGTGATAACTACATTGGTGCTGCCACTAACCTTTGAATATTGGCACCAAAATCTGATCACCAAGAAAGGTTCCTGTATTCTTAAGTTGGATCATTGGATGATAGGATATCACGAGTCTGACAGCCGGTGGTCTTAATGATTCACCAGATTTTAATTAGTGAATACTGTCTTCCTATTGCCCATATAATTGTCTAATATTATTTTAAAAGAATTTAAGGATTTACTTTGGACTACCTCCTCTGGTTAACTACTATAAATTTTGACAACTCTTTGGATAAACCAAGCTCCCTGTTTGACTTGTAAAATTCACCTTTTAATTGGACACTGTGGAGCCTATTCTCTCTCTTATATTTGGCTTACTCTCTAGCTCTAAACACTCCCAGATATCCTTATCTTGGAGTGCCTTATACACTAAGCATAGGTCACATCTCAGTCTTCTGTACTCCAGAGAATACAGGTTTAAATCCTCCAGTCTATCCCTGTAGGACTTGGTAGGTGACCTGATGTTTCTTGTCTTCTTTCTCTGTATTCTTTCAAGTAAATAAATATTTTGTCAGTTTGTGGTGCCCAAAACTGAACACAGTATTCTAAATGAGGTCTGACCAGGGACCTATACAAGGGCGAAATAACCTCCCTTTCCTACTCCTAACATTTAGTAGAATACAGCTCTAGATCCTGTTGCCTTTACTTGCTGCTTCCTTGCATTGTTCATCTGGTAATAGCTTATTATTTATGATAACACCAAGGTCCTTTTCCGTAGTTGTGTCCTTAAGTTGTCTTCCTGCTATAAAATAAGACACCATCTTGTTCCTGTTTCCAAGGTGCATTACTTTGCACTTGTCTAGGTTGAATATCAATTTATTTGTTTTGGCCCAGAGTTCATAATTATGAATTTCACACTGAAAACACTCTATAGATTCATCATTTTGTGCAACTGATCCAATTTTTGCATCACCTGCAAATTTACAAATCCATTAAGTATTGGACGTTTATATAGAAGCTATATAGGCATTGAACAGGGTTAGTACCAAGACTGAACCCTGTGGAATCTCACTTGTCACAGCCCCCCCAGATCACGAAATGGACCTCTGTTTTCTGCAGTTCAGCCATGAGCATACCCAGTTTATAATATTAGCAAGTCTCATCTCCTGTAGTTTCATTATCAGATTTAAATGTGGCATCATGCCAAATGCCTTAGAAAAGTCCAAAAATAATGCATCTACTGATAGTCCTATATCCAAAACTCTATTGATTGGTTCAAAAAAATGAAACAGGTTACTTATACATGACTTTTTTGAAATAAATCCCTGTTAAGTAGCGTCTATCATACCCTTTGCAACTACATGATCGTCTATTGCTTCTTTGATAAACTCTTCAATGACTTTACCCACAACAGAGGTCAGACTAAGTGGTCTATAGCTTTTATAGTAGATAGCCTTATCCATTTTGATAAAATGCACTTAATTACATTATTACAGTATTACTAGGAGCCTGCCCTGTGGAACATTGTGTCTGTCTCTCCAACAGATCAGAGACAATGCTACCTGTGTCGACTAGGTAATCCTCTCTTGAAAGATCCCATCTGGAGGGTAACCAGTGGTGCAGAAAATCCTGAGAGGTTTGATATGAACCATTACCTATGGAACCATCACCTGTGATGTATACCAAAGTGCTAAGGAGTCAAAGATACAACCCTGCCATGAGGGCTTATCTTGTAAGAAACTGTCAAAGCAACTGCTGCATCATCCTAAATTTTGCCTACATCATTCTGACCTTGTCCCCCGTGTCTATCACAACTCCCAGCCATTGTTAAGGAGTAGAGATGCAGCAAAGTTTTGTTTTATTTAAAGTTTATTGAAAATGTTGGGCTCAATTTCCAAAGCTCAGGACTGGTGCAAGGGGGCTTTCAGCCTTGAGAAATGGCTCAAGGGGTTCCTTGTGCTGTACCTTGCACCAGTCATGATTTTCTAAATGACCATGCACCACTGGAGGACCACTTGCACCAATTGGGGTTGCAACATCTGTGCAATGGTTGCACCAGTGGGTCATGGCAGAAGGGATCTTGCACCAAGGAAATGATACAATATCCCCTACACTGGGATTTTACAAGCCTCCTCAAAGGGGCACATGGAACCAGCAGTTAGATCAGCCTAGAGCTGGTCTAAGCTGCCACATACCACTGCTGTAGCTCTCTCTGGGTGTGGGTGACCCTGTGCCCCCCTAGAAAAGGCATTAAGACAGCCTTGGCACCTGCCAGACCACTGCTGCAACAGCTGGTGGTCTGCAGCAGATGAGAGCCAACAATTGCACTCCCCCTGTGGTAGTGCTGGTGTGTCCACACCCATAGACTTGTACAAGCCCTGCCATCCCCCTGTCAGGGCAGTTGTCACTCCCCCCTCTCAGCCAGACATATACCCCCCCACAAGCCAGGGCAGCCTACTAATGACCCACCAGTAATGAGGGCAACCAGCTGGTGGGTTGCCATCACTAGCCACTGATGCCACAAGCATGAGCTGCAGCTTGTGCCACTCCCCTTCCATGCACCATTTGGTTGGCACATGGGTTGCTTGCAGCAAACTCAGGGACTTTGTTGGCAGGACCCAAGTTCTTGGAAAATCCAGTGCAGGGTCTCCAGTGCACCTGAGTTTGCTGCAGGTGACGGTTCACCGCACAAGATGCTTATCTAAATCAGCTTCTGAAAAATAGAGCCCATCGTCTTCAAATCACACATTTACACAACATGAACAGGGGACCCAAGATAGCATGGTTTCACTGGGGGCAGGTCATGCCAGACCAGCCTCGCTAAATTTTTCGACTGGGTGACAAGGGAGGTGGATCAGGGGAAGGCAGTGCACATGGCCTATCTGGACTTCAGCAAGGCCTTTGACACTGTGCCACATAGAAGGCTATTAAGCAAACTGGGGAATATAGGAGTGGGCAGCACTGTAGTGCTGTGGGTGGGTTATTGGCTAGGCAGCAGGACAGAGAGGGTAGTGGTAAATGGCTGTCACTCCACAGAAGGAAGAGTGACCAGTGGGGTACCACAGGGATAAGTGCTGGGACTAGTCCTATTCAACATCTTCATCAGTGACATTGCGCAGGACCTAGAACGCAGAATTTCCTTATTCACTGATGACACAAAGCTCTGTAGGAGACTAGATATGCCAGAGGGTGTAGACAGAATGAGGAAGGACCTGCAGAAGCTTGAAGACTGGTTAAGGGTTTGGCAGTTGAAATTCAACACAAAGAAGTGCAAAGTAATGCAAATGGGGCACAAAAACCCTGGAACAACATATCAGTTGGGGTGAGGATATAGAATGCACCAAGCAGGAAAGGGACCTTGGGGTTATCATCTCTGATGACCTCAAGGTAGGGAAACAGTATGTCAAGGATGACAAGGCAGCAGGTAAAGCAAATAAGATGGTGGGATGCATAGGCAGGGGCATCACCAGCAGGAAAAGAGGGGTCACAACTCCACTATGCAAGACACTAGGGAGGCCACACCTGAAGTGCAGTGTACAGTTCTGGAGACCTTACCTTTGTAAGCACATAGACTGGGTAGAGAAGGTTCAGAGGAGAGCAACAAAGATGGTACTGTGATTGCATCACAAGTCCTATGAGGACAGGCTGAAGGACTTGAATATGTACTCCCTGGAGGACAGGATGGAGAGAGAGGGGATATGATAGAGACATACAAGTACCTCACAAGGAGGAACTGGATGCAGGAATACACTATTTTCCAGCGAAAAAGATGTTCCCGGACTAGAGGGCATGGGATGAAGCTGAAGAGAGTGTGATTAAGAGGCAACATGAGGAAGAATTTCTACACAGAAAGGGTGGTGGACAAGTGGAACAGCCTGCCAGAGGAAGTGGTGGGGGCTGAAAAAAATCACTGGATTTATGAATGCATGAGACAGACATAAGGGAATTCTGGAGGTCAGGGGTAAGGGGCAATAGACTTTTAGAAAAATGTAAAGGGAACTTACAAGCTCAAATGGGCAGACTGGGTGGGCCATAGGCCCTTATCCACTGACAGTGTCTATGTATCTATGTATAAAAACAAACAATACAATAGTAATATCCCTATGATTATTTGATTACTTGCTGCTACTTACCCATCCACATTACAATTACAAAAGAATGACACAAAAGGGGAAGAAATTAAATATTAATGCAGTGGGTGGGGCAGATAGACACTTTCTGCAGCTGATAGCCTCAGCTCCTTACTTTTCCATGGATGCCATATATCTTGGGGTATCCTACGGTAATATATCAGGTAGATGTTAGGTGGGATCACACACTCCTGCCCTGTATTACCTGAAGTGCCCTACATACATTGTGGTGATCCTCTCTGCAGCACCCCAGGGTATTATTTTCTCCATTTACATGTCTCTGGGAGAAAACTGCAGGCAAGGTCCTCTAAGCAGTGCATAAAGGCAACTACCTTGTGGATTCCATCACTTGGACTTGTTTACAAACTGCTAACCATGCTCCCTTGTCTGGAATCTCCTCCAGAAGTCACTTTTGTGTCACTGCTTTTGCAGTGCAGCTAATCAAAATCTGAAAAGAATTCCTGCGGTTCCCCCCCCTCACACCTGGAGGTTTGGCTCTCAGTATAAGATGTTTGGGTGTCTTTGGAATTGGTGTCTCAAACATTAAACGCAAGACCTGCACCACCTCTCACCAGAAACTATCTAATGGGGGCATTCTAAAAAGATATGCAAGTGATCTACCTGCATATTACAACTCTGCCAACACTTGTCCAATAAGGCAGATCAAAATGTTTTGTAATCATTGGGGTGTGGAAAAAAATGTGTGATCATTTTCCATTGGGGTTCCTTCCTGATATAGGAAGAGGAAACCTGAGCTGTGCCCTCCCAAACTTCCATCCATTCCTGCTCTGTGAGGGTCAACCCCAACTCCCCCTCCCACTTGGCTTGCATGCTTAATTTAGGAGTCACCTCTTGGCTCGCTAGTATTTTATACAGATGGAAGACCCAGTGCCCCCAGATGGGAGTCATCAAATAAAATGCTAGAACCTGCTGTAAGGGGTCTAACAGCCTTTGTCATTGAGATTTTTGACTGACTGAGAGGAGAAATACCACCAACAGCTTAATCTGGATCAAGGTCAGTTGGCATTCATCTGTATCCCCCTCCCCCCCCGGGTAGTGCCTGAAAATAGGCAGGATTTGTCTAGTGCACTTACCCGGTCAACAAAAACTAAATAAATAAATGACTGACTGAGAGGAGCTAGCTCCAGAATTATAAATAACAGTAGAAATCCTTTTGTATGAGCTTATATTCTTGTCAGAGTTGCAGGAAATGTTTTACTCCCCCTTGAGATAAAACATGGCCCACTCTGCCTAACCACACTCTGGAAGGTCAGGTCTATTTGTCCTGGGGGTGAACCCTGGGCACACCCTAATGGGAACGAGTTCACTAATGCCCTTGTTGCCTTCTAATAAATCTACAACCTGCCATTAAAGTCAGTTTTGCCCAGATATTAGAGACTTGGTGACTAAAGCCCCCATCCAGGGTGCCAAATGGAAAGTCATCAACTCTACGCAGAGCCAGGCCTCTTTTCTCCATTGCCACCTACTGGGGTGGGTCTTCCTCCTTAAGGCATACTAGCACAACATTTGCCTGACAGGCAGAAAAGTACCATCTGAAATCCATTACCTCCAACCTATTCTTGCCTCTGGCTATCTTTAGAAAACTCCACCTCAACCTGAGTTTACACTCATCCCAGATAAATCTTCAAACTGACTTTGCCAATCTTACCCACAGTCTAGTGGAAGGGGGAGAAAAAAGGAAAAGCAGATGTGACAACACATTCATACGAATAATCTCCACCTGCCCCACCAGTGTGAGGGGCATTTCTGATGACCATTCCAAATCAGTTTGAACTGCCTGGATTAGGGGAGCATAATTAAAACTGCACAGCATACCCCGCTCTTTCAAAATCTGAACTCCCAGGTACCTAAAGCAGCTTCTACCCACCTGAAGGGACACCTGCTCTGCAAAAGTGAAGATTCTGAGTCAATGAGGATCAGGGCCTCAATTTTCCCAGAATTCATTAACCCTGAGGCAGAACCAAACTGATGCACAAGTTCTAACAGCCTTGGTAAATTAGAGTTTGGGTCATGGATAAACAATATGGTATTATCTACATAGACTGAAACCTTCACCTCTTCCCCTTGGATACCTGAGATGTCCCTGCACACCCTCAACACCTCTGCCAGAGGCTCCATACTCAGTGCAAATAACAAGGGGCACCTCTGTCTAGTACCTTACTTTATCAGAAACTCGTGGGAAATAACACCGTTCACTCAAACTCAGGTATGTGGGCCACTGTACAGAGAAATTATCCATTGCAGGAACTTTCCTCTCTGACCCATACAGAATAACACTGCTTCCGGAAAGTCCTAATCCAGTTGCCCGAACACCTTTTCAGCATTCACTGAAATAACCATGTTACAGTAACATCCTTCCTACTCTTTGTGAGTGAGATCACATTCAGTAATTTCCTAATATTATTCCAAATGTGCCTCCTAGGGATAAACCCTGTCTGATCCAGGTGCACCATAGCTCCTATTACCCACTGTAGCCTAGCTGCAAGGACCTTTGCAAAAATGTTTGTAGCTTGGTTGAGCAATGATATTGGTCTGAATGACCCACACCTACAATGATCTTTACCCTCCTTTGACAAGACAGTGATCAAGGCAGAGTGCCACAAGTCCAGCAGCACCCCATCTTCATGAATGTTATTAAGCAGCTGTGCCAGAATATGGGCCACTTCCTCCCCATAGACCTTGCAAAACCATCAGGCTCTGGGGACTTTGTTATTGAGGCTTTGATGGTTTCAGTGATCTCATCTGCTGTGAATGGTCATTCCACATGGGCCAGTCTATCCTTATCTAAACTAGAGAGATATACCTTATTCAGAAAAGCCCCCCCTCTCCCTGGTATGCAAGTGTTCATTAAACTGGATAAAATCATCTGCTCATCTGCAACTCCCAGGGAATGGAGGCCAAGCTCTGCTGATCCTCCTCTAGCCTTATCCTTGGAATAAAGTGGTCTGCCACTTGTTTATGCAGCCTGTAAGCCAACCCACTTGGCTACCATGCTCATTGTACTTCTGGTTGCTGAAATATAACTGACTCTCTACTATCCTTACAGTCAGTTTGTCCAACTCTTGTTTAATCCCTCAAATATTGGGTAACAACTTTTGTGTTCTGTTTCCAAAGCTATAAGCTCTGCTAACAGTCCATTCTGAGTCATCATACACACAACTTCTTCTGATTCATGGCATAAGAGATTAAATAGCCCCTCAGGACTGCCTTTAATCCATCCCAGATATATTTCAACTGGGTACCTTCCTCCCTGTCTACCATCAAGTAATGTCTAATTTCCTCCTTTAATTTCTCCACTTAGGCCTGATCTACCAAATAATTGGCATTAAGATGCCACAGTGAATTGCCCTGTCTTTGACCAACCTACAGATTTAGCAGAAAGGGGGCATGGTCCGAGACTGTTCTCAGAAAAATACGTAAGTCAGAAACCATGTGCATGTATGGTTTAGAAATATGGAAATGGTCAGTTCTTGAATAGCTATTGTCGGGGGGGGGGAGAAAAATGTACAGCCCCTTGAATATGGCTTTGCCTCCCGCCATGGGTCTACCAAGCCATTTTCCTGCCTGAGAGTTAACATAGTGAGGCTGCTCTGGACCTGGGGGCGAGATATCTAACTGTGCAATCTACATGGAGGCCCTCCATGATGCTCCAATCCCCACCCTGTAAAACAATCCCTGGGAGTAAGTCCATTGGTCTTTGAACACCCTGGTAAAAGAATTTCAGCGGTGGGGAGGTAGCAGCATATACATTACCCAGGTGGACCATCTGACAATTCCAGTCAAAAGACACCAATATCAGTCTACCATCTTCCCCTGAGAAGGGATCCAGGACGTTAAGGGAAGCCCCTTATGAGTCAATGTTTCTATCCTTGATTTTTCACTGGATGGGTATGAGGAGGAGGAAAAAACATGTCCTACCCAATCGCACTTTAGCTTGTGATGTTCTTGATCTGTTAAGAGTGATTCTTGCAGTACGGCCAGGTTGCATTTTCTGTGGGCCACTTTCCTGAGGATTTTGGCTCTCTTTACCATGGACAAAATTCCCTTAACATTATATGAAATCACATTTAATCTACCCATAGGTAATTAGAACATACCAGTAGTGTATCACAAACATTGTCTTTAAGCCTAGAAGCCATGGTAACCCCATTTTTGACCTGCCATGGTATCAGCAGTGCCCCTAAGTCAGTCGAGAGTAGCATCAGCAAGCAGACCCTCACCCCTGCAAACGAGGACAAAACAAAACAGAAAAGAACATTTTAAAAAAGAAAACACATAGGAAATACAAACATTTTAACATCAAAGGCAACAAGCCCAACATTCATCAACAGGTTTGCACTGGCGAGCGAACAAGTACCCAGGAAAGAAGAAAAGACTAGGAGAAAAAACTTTCTGATGGTCAATAGACCACTCGGACAAGCAGTGCTTTGGTAAAGATCTACAAATGTTAACCCCCCTGCCCCCAGCATCCCTCCCACCAGAATAAGCCCTCGCTAATGTGTAGGCACTAAAATGAAAACTTCCTCCGAGGTCAGGATCCCTGGCACCCACCCACCTCCACCTACTCATTTATGAACAGCATAACCATCCAACTTATTTAAACTCAGAACTGTGAGAAATCCTAGAGAAACAGTGAACATGTATTAAAATTTACAGCATGGTCATGAATAACCCAAAAGTTCCCCAGAAAGGGCAGTACTTTGGCCCCCCTTCTCCATGGTGGTGCGAATAGCCCTGCAGTCTGAAGTGCTGAGGAATGATGCTGAACTCTCTGACCCCTACCCTGCTGTACTACTGCACACAACTATTTAATCCAACCCCTTACATAATGAACAAGCCCCTAACCTGTAGTAGTATGCTACCTCCAGCCACTTCACATGGAAGTATAACACAACCCGCAATCCCTGAGCACTCTGCTATCACCCCCAGGGGATAGCCTAAGAGGCAGAAAACTGAATGATGGTTGGTATGGCGGAAACCCGTATTTCTGAACCACACTGTATAACATTTTCAATTGGAAAGGGAAAGGGAACATTGTTTAACCTGGAGTAGCACACTAAGCCGAAGCTTGTTTCCAGATGTGAACTGGGAGCACAAGAAAGTTAAGTGACTTGCTTAGGATCACACAGTATGCACCTAGGCATCTGTGGGATTCAAACCCAGGTCTCCAGATCTGCAGCTCAGAGCCTTAACCCACTGCGCTATACCGGTTCCTAACAAAACAGGCAAATAATCCTTCCCAACCAGGCCCCAGCTCCTATACATGTTATTTCTCCTGATGTATTATCTTATCCCCCTTGCAAACTACCCCAACAAGCACCCCATCCTGAGGACAGAGCTCAGTCTAGTCCCCCCTCAGAAGAGTTCAGGCACACAAATAAAGACGCTCACTGTCAAGAAGCATTTCAGTTCTGCAGATTGTTCGGCTTGATCCCAGTGATAAGCAATCTTCTTGCTCAGCCTTCTTTGCCCAGCAAGATGCTGCTGAATACTTTTTTTTAAAGAGCTACTGACGTCTCAAAGAAAACTTTGAAAAACATAATAATTTGTCACAATTCTGTTTGTATTCCATGTATATGCTTTATATTTCTCCTCTCCATTATTTATTACTGAGTAAATGAGCATTAATATATGATCTTTGTCCTGTAGAGTTCCCTTAGAGCTCATCTGCCTTAATAGCTTACTCCCTATCTTAAGTCATAATCCTCTGTTGTGACATCACAATCTGATGCCAAGGGAGCAACTGTGATGTCACAAGCAGTGCATTGTGACCTTAGGTAAGGAATAATAAATGGCAGTGGATGAACTCTTAAGGAGCAAAGATTCTGTTTTCATGCAAATGACCTCAGTAATAAATAATTGGGAGGAAAAAATACAGAACAAATGTGAAATACAAGTTGAAATGTATCTATGTTTTATGTTTGTTAAAGCTCTCCTGAAGGCATCAGTTGCTCTTTAAGGTCTGTGAACAGCTGCTTTGAAGGGATGTGTGCCTGTGTGTAATATTTCCCTTTCTGGCTCATGGCCACCTGCCATACCATTGACTGCAGCTCCTTCTCATAGTCCTCCAAAGGTAGCTCCAGCAGCATAATGCCAGCCTTAGCAGAGTCTTTTGTGCCTGTAGGAGGATACAGTAAACCTTCCCCCAGATTCCAAATGCAGCACCAATTTAGCCGGGTAGCATATCTGCACTCTGACTTGCTTGTCCGTAATTGTTTGATTACACCATGCACCATTTTTCTACAATTAAGCTAGCCCTCTTGTTAATTTTGATCCATACAGACCCGTTTCCCACCATAATTCAAGTCCTTTATGGTCCAGGCTGCCTGTAAGATTGGATCCAAGTGTAGCTGCTGCGAGCCAAGTGGTGCAGGATTGGTGCTGTCGAGAGGGCAGCCAGTTCAAAAGTACACACAGTCCAAAATAACAACACTTGTAACAATAAAGAGAAATAGACAAACAAAAATAAATTCAAAAGCAATTTATTCAGTGTCTCAAACTGCTTGCCCTTGCCACAAGATCTGCTCCTTGACAGAGAATTTTAGCAGCTTGAGGACAATGGATCTGGGGACTTGTCTGGAGTGGCTTTTGTCCTAAGGCCCAATGGGCCCACTCAGTTCCAGTTTTTTTCCTCTTTCCCCAGCCCAAGTTCTTCTTCAAACCACGAAAGGAGAAATGCACTGAGATCAGGATCCTCTGTATTCTCAGGAATGCCATATATACAGATGTTCTTCCAACACATCTGGCCTTGGCAGCCTCTGCCCAGTACATTAACTCCCTCTCCTGCTGGAAGACATACAAAAGTATATGGCCTATACATGATGACTCCTCCTGGAACTCATTAATAGCCTCTTACCCCTTTCTCATGTGGTGCTCCAGCTTTTAAAATCTTTGAGGCTCTCCACTACATTAGTGTTCTGCAATGTAATATTTTCCTAATGCTGCTGGCAACCAAATGTTCTGAACTGTAGGAGCTTGTGCAGCTGTGCTTTTCCTCTGCTCTCAAGCCTAGAGTGCCATTTGACACCCTTGAGGGACAGAGGCTTGGGCTGCAGCGTAGCATGCTAGATCTTTTAAATTTGTACTTCACTGGTGGCAGATCCTTGATTTTTCACCTGTTCCTCTCCATATTGATAATCTGTTATGACACTTTATCTCACCAGATGCTTAGAGATTATGGTAGATTTTGTAGCAGGGGACCAGAGAACCAGCTCACATGCCTGGCAACATCAATGACATCAACGGAAGTCAATATGCAATGAAGTCTTAATTCACTGTCAAAGTCAGTGCAAATTAGCTGAATGACTTTCTTTTTATAAAAAAAAAATAAAAAAATTAAAACTGTAATAAAAAACTCCTCACTCACTGTATGGTAATGCTACCATCTCCACCTCCAAAAACATTTAAGTCATACACCCCCCTTCCATCCCCACTGGCACCCTCTTCCTTCCACCCCCTTGCCCTGGTGAATTTCAAAGTTATAAATAGAGTGACATTAAGTTAATTATACCCTTCCCCATCACATGCCAACACACTGCCTCACCTCCCCACCAATCCCACCATCAGGCTCAGTGAGTCCTAACACCCTCCACCCACAACCCATCAGTGATGGTACCACCCTCTTTCCCCTATCATCACCCAGAAAAAATGTGACCTGCAATAAAAGAAATGGATTGTAGGTCTTGGTAATGGGTCCTACATGAATGAATACTGACACAGTGTGCTCCTAGTAAAATGTGACTGGCTGAAAATTCAGCCAGTCAGGTTTCACTAGGAGCAAATACATTACCATGCATTTGTGCACCAGCACCATTACCAAGATGGACACTGAACGGAGCAGACACTTTACACTGGAGGACCATTTTTCTTTATTACAGGTCACGTTCTTTTATGGATGCTGGGGTTGGGAGATTAGAATGGTGGGGGTCCAAGTGGGGTTGGATAGGGGGGTGTTATGACTCACATACCTGATGGTTGGATTCAGGTAGGGGGAGGTGGGGTAAGTGTGTTTGATGTACAGGTGGGGGAAGGGTGTATTGAACATTTTTGTCACTCTACTTACTACTTTGAAACTCACTAGAGCAGAAGGGAATAGGAGGGGGGGTTATATGACGATAACTTTTTTGTGAGATTGGTGAGGAGCAGTACTACAGCACAGTGGGTGGGTGAGGTATTTCTTCACAGTTTCAGGCTATAGACTACTACAGTTCATGTAGTTTTTCACCAGTGAATAACACAAATTCATGCAGTGGACTACATGAATTGCTTAATTCACCCACAAATTGACAATCTGTGTAGTTTCGCTAGATGAATAACTATGTAAATTGCCAAATTCACCCACAAATTGCCAATTCATGTAGATTCACTGCTTTAATTTGGCCAATTCACTGGGCAAAGAGAATTGCGGTCATAAGCAAATGAAAGTTGCCAAAATTCACAAACTTCAGCACAAAGTGAATTTTAATAACTTTGCCCATCTCTGTTAAGGAGATGCTACATTTGGGAAAGATTTGTCTTCTGCCAGATTCCCCCAAAATGTAAAAATGTAGGATGTGGAGGCTCTGCAGATGTTGTTGGTGCTTTGTTTAACAAAAAACATTCACTTCAGTACTGTCCAGATACTAAGATAGCTCTATCCCTTTCAAATGCAGATGTGGAGTTAGCATTATAAGGATCTATGTGAAGAACCTTAGTTTGGCTGCAGGGCCATGAGGTAGGGTTTTGAACAGGAAGTGGCTCTTCCATATGTCAAACCTCAGGAAATGCCAGTGATTGCCCCTAATGGAGATGTGGAACTAGGAATCCTGCAAATCTATAGAAGCTATATCGAGAAGGTAAGGACTACAGCTTCCTCATGAACTGGTTAAGAATTCTAAAATCCCGGGTTGTAAGGGAGCCTGTTGTTTAACTGGGTATGATGAAGTTAAGCAACTAAATCCCAGATGAAAGTCTGACCTCTGGCATACTATGGCCTTATTTGTCCATCAGTACCACAATCATTAGTTATCAGATATTGTCATTTTATTTTTTTAATTCTCTCTCTTTCATTTCCCTTTTATGCCGCAGCCAGACCTATCCCTCAGGGTACTTCAGGGTGCAGTGCTAAACCTAATTCCAGCTCCTAGAGGTACCCTGCCTTCTCGCTGCCTCAGAAAGAGTCCTCCCCCAGGGTAGGGAAGGAGACAGTCCTCCCCATTCTACCTGCATCCTATTATTCATCAGGTTGGCTCCTGAGGGATCTGGTTTTGGCCTTCTTTCAGTTCACTAGATGCCATTGCCAGGCTGGCTACAGGGTCCATTTTCTGTTTCCTCCTCTCCTGAGGACACAGGCACTAGAAGAGATCCAAAGTGAGTCTGCATGCATAGGCATTCTACCATATCCAATCTCGGCCTGCATTCTCCCCTCCCACAATGGCCTCAACTGCACTGCCACCTGTGGTCACCCATGTGGAAGTACAGCAGCAGGGACAGAGACCCTCCCTCCACAGAGGAATAGTGCATTCACTGGGAAGCTCAATCCTCCTCTTCCTGGCCAGCCTCCAATGGCCTGACCTCCTGCGTGAACTTAGGTCAGTGGTGTTGTGAGGGATATATTATGAAAGCCCGACATTTCAAATCCCAATACCCATGAGCCCAAGATTGACATCCCGACATGGCTCTTACCCAACAGATTAACATCCTTACCACGGAAAGCCTGACATTAAACTTTTGCCAGATTTGTGGTCTGGTGGGGGGCTATGCCCCTGTACCACCCAAAATTATTATAATCAACTCCGAGTCCTGACAAATTCCACTGTTGGGCTTTCCGTGGTTGGGATATTAATCTGTTGGGTAAGAACCGTGTCAGGATGTTAGGCTCATAGGTGTCGGGATTTGATATGTCGATATTTGGCATGGGGTCATAATGCTGCAAACAAAACTCTACACATTAAGACCTCGCAGCATGACACAGTGTCAGGCAACATCCGACTTTTTTTCTTGAGCTTTGCGGGGGGCAACCCCCCCAGAACTATTATAATCAACTCCGAGGAGGTGTGGAAACAGGAGTAAGAAATATAATTGTAAAAAAAATTCCCTAGTAGGGAATCAAACCACTTTCCCCCAACCCCATCCACTGCTGGGTCAGGTGCTCTAGCCACTTCACTATGTGAGCGGCTTGACCGAGCACCCAACTGGCAGTGACTACATCCACTTCCTTGTTGTTGGTGAGCATCAGGGGGCATAGTATAGCAAGCACTCTTTCAGAGCTCAGTCGGTGGCTGGCTGCGGAGGTGTGCAATGGGCTGAGCCAGTTGCTGGCTTGGTTATAGGAAGGGGGGTGGGGGGTCCACAGGACCACCAGGTATTTGGGAGTTGGAAGATATGGGGGATCAGGGCTGGTGTGGTCCACTGGACCGCCAGGGTTTTTACCACATTTATCATAGATGATCAAGGTGGGGGGGGCACTGCACTACCGGGACAATGTGTTATTTATTCACACTATGTGCCAGGGATCAGGGCTGGGGGGGCCACTAGACTACCAGGGAACATGGGTTACATAATGACATAATGTTTTGGGGATGGGGGATGAGGGGGCACTAGACTACCAGGAAAGATGGAGAGATTTCATACAGACTGTGTCAGGGATCGGGGAGGGCCACTTGACCATACCTCCCAACTGCTTTGATTATTCTACTGTTGTGCTTAACACTATAATAGCTATTCTTGGAGACAACCACTATTTTCACATTGAACTAACATGCTACTAACATTCCCTAACACTGACTATACAGGGCTCACGATTTGAAGACATTATTCTTTACACTAAGAAAGTAATACACCTGCTGTCCATTTGCCCTGAATTGTCATGGGCCAGTGCTATGTCATATAACGCTGAGAGGTTGGAAAATATGTGCTGCACTTATGCTGCCACAGAATGCAATGATGAATCAACTGTATGCAGGATACAGGACCATTCCATATTTGCACAGTAAGAACAAACAATGCAGACTGCCCTTGTCTACTAGAGATGCCACATGCCTCTGCTGCCATACTACAGTAGTGTGGGGATCCCTTGAGGCCAGGGCACAGGGAGGTCAAGGTATTTGCTCAAGGGTACAGCCAGTAGCTGGCTGTGCTGGAATTTGAACCTGGTTTTCCTGCTTTCTACATGTGGGCTCACACCGCAAGACCACTCTGCCTCCTCATTTCTTTGATGGACGATATACATAAATGTTAGCAACAAGTACAAGAACTCCAGACTGTGGATTGGGTCAGGACCAACACATAAACATAACATGGACCATAACCTACAATCATACCGCTCGACCTCCTGCATCATAATTGAGGGTCACAGATTCATAAGTCAGGGACACATCTGCAAATATGGTGATATCCACTCAGGCCATTGGTAGATTGAGGGGCTTAGTGTAAACTGCATTTTCTGAGGACGTAGAAGTCTGTCCCTGTACTGTTTGACATTATTTTGTGCTTACAACCCCCACTGTTTGGTCATTGTTTGGGAGGGACAGCGTACACTTGTGAGGCATGATTAGGGACATCCCTGAACATCAGGAATGGTTGATAGGTATGCACTAGACTACAAGGTTCTTTTGCTGTGTACACAGGTAGCCTGCAGCTCCTGTACTGTTATTCATGTATGACAAACAGGTGGAGCTGTGTGCACATCCCAGCCTGTAGCTACCGACCTGTAGTCCCATTCTAACATACAGGTGGATCTATATGCACCATGCAATAGCACCAGACAAACGACATGGCAATGTATGCAAAGCAGGCCATGATGAGATGTTAATGTATCTGTTTGCATATGGATTGCCTAAGTAGGCTCATTTGCATAGGGGCTTTGAATACTGCAAAATTTAGCCCTGGACTAATGTGTCAGCCCAGGGCAAACGTGTTAGTGCTGGGCAAATATGTTTGCACCGGGCTAACCTGTCATAACCATAGCACAGTTCTACTGTGATTGGCCTGCGATGTTGTTTGCCGTTGTTGTGCAACACTTCATTGCTTTCACCCACATTGACCACCTACTGCAACTTTGCCTTACTCCACCTCTTCGTGCACTTGGCTACTGTTGCAGTTTGGGCTTCCCAGTTGCTACGTTCAGAACTGTCCTATTTGCTGGGCTATTTTTGCACTGTACTCTCAGCCCTGTTTGCATGCTATATTCAACTGCTTTAGCCCCTGAGCCATTCCTCTGAATATGGTATTCAAATGGTTCCAGGCTAATTTTGCATGCTGTGCAATGCTAATTTTGCCCTGGGGCTAACTTTTGAATATTGGACCCCACATCTTCTACACCAATTACCATGGAGCATTCAACCTACAATACAGACCGGGTAAGCGGTCACTTCTTCATCCAATTCTAGCACTGCCTTGAATGCAATGAGGGAAGCCATAGCTGCTTAAAGGAAAACTACACCCAAAACTTGAAAAAATATATGTTGTGCAGAGTGTTTTAATTTGTATGTGAAGTTCTAGTGTTTCCTTCCCTCTGACTGGTATTAGGAGTTTTTCCCAAATTAGCCTGCTAGCTTTATGCCAGTTTTACGACCCCTGGGGATCTTCATACCTGATAGCGTAATTGTATTTCTTGTTCCCACAGTGCATCTTGTCTCATGTGACTGTGATGTAAGAGAGACCCAACATTCAGCACACACATGTCCAACAAACTAAATATCTTGGAAGCTTTACAAGCTGCACAAAAATTACCAGCAGCAAAGTTTTTCAGGACAGTAAACCTTTAGGATGAGGGTGGTCACCAAGCTGAATTCTACAGATTTTAAAATATAGCCATCTCTATTGTTGTGAACTGATTGTGATGCAATGCTTTCTGCTGAATTTATGGGCTCTGCTACATCACCATCACATGAAACAAGGTGCATTGTAGGACAAAGAAATGCAATAAAGCTATTTGATATGGAGATCTCCAGGGGTCATAAAACTACCCTAAAGCTAGCAGGCTAATTTAGGAAAAACTCCTAATACCAGTCAGAGGGAAGGAAACACTAGAACTTCACATACAAATTAAAACACTCTGCACAGCATATATTTTTTCAAGTTTTGGGTGTAGTTTTCCTTTAAAGGAAGGCCATCGCCTTAGGCCCTCTTGATGAATGCTGGCCTCAACCTTTCTTTCTGCCTGATCCTTTACAAAGGTGGATGGACTGTCTTGGGGGGGGGGGCTGATCAACCTCCTCACTTTGTCCTGTTCAAACCTTAGAATTTCTGGTCATGCTTAGAACTGCAGATATACTGTACTCTGTGACACTATCCAGTTTTGGACTTTACTACTTTACTCTACTGGGACTTAAGAACTAGAACTCTACTACTGGAACCTTCAATTTGGGTTAAAAACAAACAAACAAAAAAAAAAAACAAGAGTCAGTGTGTTTGTCTGAGTTGGGTGAAGGAAACTGTTAACTGTGCAGTTAGCTAGGTGAAGAAGGGAACTGTGAATTGGGGTGGCTTAGGCAGCAGGAAGCCAGGTGTTTGGATTTAAAACTGCCCTAGACAGCTTTTGGCAGAGAAAAGCAAGAGGAAAGAGGTGCTGTTAGAACTTTACTACTTTACTGGGACTATTTAGCACTCCCTCCCCTCCACCCCCACAACTCTTACCCAGTTTCATTTTTATAGTCACAGGATTTGACTGACAACAGGAACTTCCTGTTTGAGAGCAGGAAGAGAGTGATCACAGAGGTGCAAAAGACTCACCATCCTAGAAGGAAAAGAGTAGCTCTACATCCTCCCCACCCCCAGCTGCTGGAGGTCTGACTCTGAGCAAGTAAGAAGGAGACTGTTGTGGAATACAGGAACTTCCTGTCCCAGAACAAGGAAGAGCAGGAGCTTTAAGGGCATGGAGGCAGTAGGAAAGTAGGGAAAAAAATAAACAGAGAGAGGAATGAGTAAGCATTCAAAACAACAGCTGAGGGGCCAAAAATAAGACATGATGGGAGTGGTACAGTGCAGTGGCTGTGGAGTGGAAGTCTTCTGGGAGATGTTCTGGAGGATGCGGTGTTGTCACATTTGCAGCCACCTCTCTGAGCTGAGGGAGGAGGTTGCTCATCTCCAGGCTGAGTTGGCCAGATTTTGGGGGACCTCCTCTCCCACCCAGGTACCACCAGGGCTGCCATCGATGCCTCAGAGGTTGCCAAGAAGGAGGAGCGGTTGGACCATAATGGGCTCAGGGAGGGTGAGAGTGGTGGAACAGAGGTGCACCCCTCCAGTTGTATCTCTCCACAATTCATATGCCATTCTGGAAGTGTGGTTCCTCTATGGAGGCACCCACAGTGGAGACCAATGAGGATGCTGGGAACCTCCACAAAGGAGACCCACAGGAGGGTGGCACAGGACCCCACTGGGGAAGGAAACAACTCCTGGTGGGGGACTCCATTGTTAGGAGGGTAGAACTGGAGGAGAAGGAGGTAAGGTGCCTGCCTGGAATCAAGGCTTGGCAGGGCAGGGAGCGAATCCTCAGGATCGTAGGAGCAGCTGCATGGAGGAGGGAGCTGGATGTTATTGTTTACCTAGGGAGAAATTACCTGGCTGGGAAAGGGATCAGAGCAGTGCAGGAGGAGTTTGTGGAATTTGGGAGGTGCCTTAGACAAGTAGCATGCATGGTTATCTTCTCAGAGGTGCTGCCTGTCTATGGCATGGATGAGGCTAGGGTGCTCTACACCATGGGATTTAATCAATGGTTGAAAAACTGGTGCAGGGCTCAAGGTTTTGGCTTCATTGGGGACTGGGAGCCACCTGGAGGGATACAATCAGGGTAGTTAGTGAGGTAAACACTAAGATAGAGGAGTCAATAGGAAGAAGGATGGAGTAAATGGAGAAAAAGGCAAAGGCAGTAAGGACAGGGATGGGGCAAAAAGGGGTAAGGCCATCAAAAAATGGAAGGTAATGAGTACCAATGCCTGTAGTCCAGGTAACAAGCTCCCTGAACCAGTGGCCTTGATGGAAGATGGACACCTGTATGTCGTGGCAGTCACAGAAACATGGTACACAGTGAACCATGACTGGGATGTCAACATACCAGGCTACATAATCTACAGGAGGTACAGGGAGGGTAGAAGAGGAGGAGACATTGCTGTCTACATACAGGAAGCGATCAAAGTAATGGAACTAAAGGGTAAACAGGGAGGAGTGGAGGCACTGTGGGACACCCTGGAGACCAGAAATCGCACCACAATCTGCATGGGTGTTGTATACAGACCCCCATCTCAGGGGGAGAATATGGATAAGGAAATGATAGAAGGCATCCTTAGGGTGGCAGAAAAAGGGGAGATATTGTTGATGGGGGACCTGAATATGCCACATGTTAACTGGATCACCTTTGCTGCAGCCACATCCAAGAGTAGGGTCATTCTCGATGCCCTACAGGGGGCATGCCTCAGACAGCTTGTGTTGGAACCCACTTGGGAGGAAGCAGTCTTAACCTGATACTTTTAAACGGGGACAGAGAGAGGATCTCAGATCTAGAAGTGGGTAGCCATCTGGGAACAAGTGACCACTAAACAGTGTGGTTCACGATAAACACAGCCATAGAGTTAAGCCACATAAAAGTGAGAGTACTGGACTTTAGAAGGGCTGACTTTGTCAAAATGGGAGAGTGCCTCAGAAAAGTACTAGCAAACAGGCAAGAAAGAGGGGTGGAGAAACAATGGGGAAACATCACAGAGGCAACAAGTCTTTGTGTGAAGCAAATAAACAAATCAAAAGAAAAAAACACTGGTTCACAAAAGAGGTGGCGGGGAAGGTTATGGAGAAAAAGATAGCATTCAGGAAGTATAAGGAAACACAGAAGAAGCAGGACAGAGAACGGACCCAGTTAAAACAGAAGGAAGTGGGGAAGGCAGTCAGAGTAACAAAGGCCCAAACTGAGGAAAACATAGCCAACTCAGTTAAGAAGGGGATGAAACCTTTTATAGGTGCACTAGGGAGTGAAGAAAGACCAAGGGAGGGATAGTGAGGCTTAAAAGGGTAGGGTGGTAAGCAGAGACAGTGAAAAGAGGGGAAACTGAACGAATACTTCTGCTCAGTATTCACAAAAGAAGAGGAGGGGAGGTATCAAATCCAATCAATAGAAGCAGTCTGGATAGGGGGTCAATACCAGTCCTTTCAAAGAAGAAAGGGTTCTGAAAGAACTCCTAAAACTGAAGGTGAACAAAGCAATGGGGCCTGATGAGATTCACCCCAGAATTCTAAATTAACTAAGGAGAGAATAAGTAACATCACTGGCTAACCATTCTAACAAATCATGGGAGGATGGTGTGGTACCTAAGGGCTGGAGGAGGGCAGATGTGATTCCCCTTCACAAACGTAGGAGCAAAGCAGAGGCAGGAAAGTACAGACCTGTTAGCTTGACCTCACTGGTAGGAAAATTGATGAAATCATTTCTGAAAGAAAGAACTGTTGAGTATCTAGATGCCAGTGGGGCACAGGACCCAAGGCAGCATAGATTCACAGCATGAAGGTCATGTCAGACAAATCTAATAGATTTCTTTGACTGGGTGACCAAAGTAGTAGACCAGGGAGGGGCTGTGGACATGACCAATGGTGCAAGTGGTAGGCAAGAAGTACAGGAACTCAGGCATTGGCAAATATGAAATGCAGAATTAAAATCTTCAATCTGAAGGATAGCTCTATAAAGACGCATCTATCTGTTTAGACACTAGTAGATTTTCTTAGAGATATTGAAGTATTTTTAGGAAAATAGCACTTTGTACAAGTCAAATGTTGTTATGGAAACCCTGATTTCAGTTCAGAGGTCCAGAAACTGTCATTATGTTGCTGGTTTATGAGTTTCACTTCCATTGTCAGTGGGAAGAAGTACAGGAACTCCGTTCCTACTGCAAAAAAGGTACAGGAACTGAGTTCCTATGCGTTTTTGTTCACTTTCATCACTGGACATGACCTACGTAGACTTTAGCAAGGTACAGTATTTGACACAGTCCCACATAAAAGATTAATAAACAAATTAGTCAGCCTGGGAGTGGGTGCCAGGGTGGTAGCCTGAGTAAAAGATTGGCTAGACAACAGGACACAGAGAGTAATAGTAAACAGAGTCCACTCCAAAGAAAGGGGGGTTACTAGTGGGATACTGCAGGGTTCAGTATTGGGTCCGGCCCTTTTTAATGTTCTTATAAGTGACATTGCAGAGGGACTGGAAGGAAAAGTATGCCTCTTTGTAGACAACACAAAGATCTGCAACAGGGTTGATACACAAGGGGGGTGGAAAGGATGAGAAGGAATTTGGAAAGGTTGGAGGAATGGTCAAAAGTGTGGCAGCTTACTGTAGATTCAAGGCAAAGATGTGCGTAGTAATGAACCTGGGAAACAAAAACCCAAGGAAAAGAGTACACAGTGGGGGGGAAGGTATTAACAACAACAAAAATGAAAAGGGACCTGGGTGTAGTCATATCAGATGACCTAAAGGTGAGCAAGCAATGTGAGAAGGCAGTAAGGATGGCTGGAGGATACTGGGATGTATAGAGAAAGGCATCACCAGTAGAAAACAGAACATTGTTATCCCTTTGTACAGACAGTTGGTGAGACCCCATCTGGAGTACTGCATGCAGTTCTGGAGACCCCATCTCAGCAAGGACATAGACAGGATGGAGGCAATCCAGAGGAGGTCAACTAAAATTGTGCAGAGTCTGCAACAAAAGCCATACGAAGAGAGATTAAAGGAGATTAATATGTATACTCTTGAGGAAAGGAGGGAGAGGGGGGACATGATAGAAACTTTCAAGTACCTCAAGGGAATCAAAAAAGTCTAAGAGGGTAGCAGCCTTCAGAAAAATAGATGTGCAAGAACAAGGGGACACAATTTGAAGATGGGGGGGTCGGCTCGTGGAATGTGAGGAAGTATTTTTCACAAAGAGGGTGGTAGATGCATGGAATGGCCTTCCTGAGGAGGTCATGGGGTCAAAAACAGTGAGGGAGTTCACGAATGCATGGGACAGACATAAGGCAATTATGGTGGGGGGGTAGAAAGCAGTAGGCTGTTGGTTAATTAGGATCTGCTGCTTATCCAATAGGTAGGAAAATGGGCAGACTAGGTGGGCCAAGCTGTGCCGTCAAAGTCTATGTTTCTATGTTTCTGTGTTTCTGGAGTGCCTTTGTGGGACAGGAAAATAATCTTATTTCAAACAGGAGAAATTTCTTCATTGCAGGGGAAGAGAGATGGCTTCATCAGGGGATGGAGTAGCAGAGTGTCTCTCTTACTTGTTTGATAAAAAATAATACATATCTTATCATCTAAACAACCTTCCCTAATTATCTTTATCATCCAAGGGCAACACTGAAAAGATAATTTCTTCCTCTGCAGAAGATTATCTGGCCGTGCTTTGAAATCTCTCTTTTTTGCCTTACCTCCATCCATTCCTTTGTCTATGATCTTGCTCCTCAGAGAACAAAGAAGCTGAGGCAGACAATAAGACCTGTGGAACCATCTTACTGTGCTTCTTGGGGAAATCTTCCGTGCTACAATACTGGCTCAGACCCTTTATCCCCTGGGCTTTCTCTTTGGTTGGGTTAGGGGTGAGCAATTCAATAAAGGCAAAACGGATGGGTCCTGCTCAAACTCCTTGTTAAGCCAGGTTATTAGCTTTGCATTGAGTATTGTAAACCCCTAAAACACTACATTACTGCTGGCCAAAGAGGTGCAGTAGTAGAGCTTCCACCTGTCATGCCAGTGACCAGGGTTCAGGGATCAGGGATGACTGCAGGTTAATGAGGGTCAACCAGGGGAGAGGGAGTAAAATGCCTAAATGTACTGCTCTCCTCTTCTAGAAAGGAGTGCTTGTTACATTTGTCAAAGGCTGCCATGAGGTGGAGGCTTGGTGGTAGTTTGGGTCTGGAGTGGCAAAAGTGAGGGAGCTGTAGGACTTTTGTGGCATGTGCATGCATCCATATCATCTGATACATCAAGGAGGACAGAGTAATAAATATTCATTGCTGACTTTAAGGCTTTCATTAATCCCCTATTTGTAGTCTGCTCTACCGATTCCAATTACTATACTGTATTAGAACCTGAAGTAGTTCAGCTGAATTCTCAAACTGAACTGAATTCATGATCCCCATATCAGAGCTTAATTGAATTTGACAATGGCCAACTTCTCTCACTCTTAATTCACACTCGACAGTGATATACTTCATTTAGTTTCTAGACAAGTTAATTCAATTTGTCCATTAAGCTGTGTAAACTGCATAATACCTTGCAGGGCTCCTTGCATCCTAGGGGGTCTCCAGGGACACGACTCTTCCCCCTTCCCCACCTCACCCCTCCCTCCCTTTCCACCTTTTCTTTCACATAAGCACTTGTTTACTTATTAACCGTCACTTATTATTTCCACTTTTTCTATATGTTATGCGCAACACTGTTGTAACACTGATTTAACACCTGCCTTACAACTGTAGGTTAATGTTGATCTTGTAACTTGAATGTTTAATGTCACACTCCTATTGTACCCCTTCACCCCAGGTTGCACCAGGAGAAGAGTGACTTGTTGCTCAGTGTGCCTTCCTGGTAAAACATTTCAATAAATAAAAAAAAATATGTATATACTCAAATTCATTGCAGCAGACATCAAAAAGGAATTGAGAATTCCTTATCCTGTGAATGCACTGAATCCTGGAGCAGCCTTTATATGTAGGTGAAACACAAATTTTGTTTTCTGGTTGCTGATCAATAAAATAAATTCATGAAATATAAAGTTATGTTATTTTTTGGGAATGTGTGCACTGATATATAGTGTACCTGCATACAAAATGACTGGTGCTACCAACAGCTGACTAGGATGTGGGTGCTGACTGAGCTGAGCGGAGACTGAGGATCCGGATGGGATTTGGAATTGTTTCATAGTGGTGAGAGCCTGCAACTAGGTCACCAGACTGAGAGAGAATATCCAATAGTGCTCACCAATATAGCTGGATGGGGGGAGCGGAGATAGTTCTGGACAAAAATGAGACATTGCATTCTGTATAATTTATAATGACAGAATGGAACTGTTCCTGCTTGTGCCAGTTAGAGTTATACAATGTTGTTTTCTAGTTGGTCCCAGCTCCTGCAGCCAGGATGGCTAAAAGAAATTACCACCCTCAGCATCCAACAGTACACTCCTCCTCTCCCTAAATATTGTTGCCCAACAAATCCTG
Source organism: Neoceratodus forsteri (assembly GCA_016271365.2). Classification (NCBI taxonomy): domain Eukaryota; kingdom Metazoa; phylum Chordata; order Ceratodontiformes; family Ceratodontidae; genus Neoceratodus; species Neoceratodus forsteri. The sequence continues at coordinate 1,075,520,041 of CM028129.1, read as the reverse complement.
GCTCCTGCTGATTGGCTGTTAAAAAATAAAACATGTCACCCCCACCCACCCTCACCTCCCGTACCCACATACAATGAAATGTGCCTTGGCTAGAGCAATATTCCTTCACTGGGCATTGTTGTCCTCATCTTCTGTCTCTTAGTTTCGGAAACCTAAGTATCCCCCAGATCCTGAGCTTGGCCTGGCCAGCTGTCAGAAACTAGTATAAAGACAACTACAACTTTTTTTGCATAGAAGTCATGGTTTTGCTTTACACTATTTTCCAGGAGTGTTATGGCAGGCAGGATTCAGACAGATTATGCTCCTGATCACTAGGATATGTTTGCTACCTGCACTGATCTGGAATAAGTGATTATATGTGTCTAAGGCATGTCCCCACAACCATGCAGAACAGCAGCAAGTGTAGCCTGTGTATTAGAGCACAGGACTACAATCCATGCGGTCCCCATATGAATCACACCAGAACTGTAAACATTTTAAAAGTTTTCTTTACCATCCACTTTCACCAGAGTAGTACTTCACAACAGTGTGGAACTGGAATAATACATCACTGAAGGCAGTAAAGTGCATAAAAGAAACTGATCTTAAAGAACAGTACCCTCACAGTAATGTGTTTGAATTCCGGCAACATTTTAACATTTTTAAAGTTCTCATTATCTTTAATTTTCACTAGCATGGGGATCTATGCTAAGAATGAGCCTATGTTGATTTTTTATTTGGTAAATGTGCTGAAACACAGCATTTTTAACTTTGATTCTGCACAGTCAAACCTTTATACTACTTCAGGAACATTTCAGCCCAGGCAGCTAGGGCTAGTCCCATGAACACCCCTTCACCCCCTTCATTCATTTTCCACCCTCCTCTGCCCTCCCCAAACATTGCTTTTCTTAAATAAAATTCTGATTTTTTGACACTTTGCCAAATGCTAAGTTAAAAAAAACTCTGATGGAAGGACTGGGGAGGGTGGAACAGGTCGGGATTGACTGGTGAGGGTGAGAAGTAGTGAAGTGAGACTATACCCCTATACCAAGTACCTGAAGTATCATTAATTGATGTGTTGAAGCCAAACCAAAGACAGAGGGTCTGAATCGAAGCCAGACTGAAGTTATCAATTTCCACATCCACTCACCCTTAATCTATGGCAGTGCAGAATTAAATAGTAAATCTGTGCTAAAGGAAGTTAAATTCAATAAAGAACTGCTATGGGTTGTGGAATCCTCAATACAGTGATCACAGATCTGTGCTGCCAGGTATATTAACCTGATCCTACAAGTACTGAATGTGGCAGTCACCTATGGTGATTGGCTGTTGCACTATTTAGTAGCCTGTAATCGGCTGCTACACTCTTTCCTGTTCTGTAACTGAACTGCTTTGCTATCACCATAACCATAACCCTGTTTCCCCTCAACACAATCTTAATACATTGCTTAAAACATCTCAGCAGAGATTAAAATGGAGTCAGACAATTTGGAGAAATTGCAATAATGGGAGTTTAACAAGCATTGGTGCCATCATTATTGATCAGATGTGCGCCAGAATGTAATAATTCAACACTGCTTCATATGATGGTTAACCAGTGAGTAAACCTAAAAGAAAATTGATTCAGGCATTTTAAAGCAATTGTGGTAATGTGAGCTACCACCACCACTAATTGGCCATATGTAATCATGCACACACAATTCTGAGCAGCACAACTTTATATGAAGAGTAACTGCCAGTGAAATCTTATGGAAATCTATTCAGGACTTTAGAAGGTGTTACAGTATCGCATGCCTAAACTGTGGAACTCCCTCGCCATCCATGTTTGGCACACCTCCCCCACCCAGCACCTCAACTCCCTCCTCAAAGCTTACTTGCCCACTAACTGCACATGCGGCTAAATATACTGTCCGCCCAGGGCCAGTCCTCCCAGTTCCTCCTATACGACTGTAATTAAGTGATGATTTCCAATGTGTTCTGAAGTATGTGCCTATCCTAGTCTGACTGCCTAAATACCTTATACAATTACCTGCTGCTGCACTGTATCTTGCTCTGTATTTTTGCTCTGCTTTTGTATCGTACGTTGTATTTTGTTTGCATTCTGTTTTTCACTTGTTTTAGACTTTACTAGAGTGTCCATTTTGCCACAGCTCATTGTACTCTCCTTACCCTCCCCACCCCAGGATACATCCAGAATTGAGCAGTAATCTGCTCGGTATGCCTTCCTGGTAAAACATTTTAAATTACATAAATAAACAATAACATGAGTATATTGTCCCAAAACACACAGAACTAAGTTTGCCATGTTTGACTTAAGCCTTTCCAAAATGCAAGTACTGCACCTACACATGAAATAGATTTGATTCCTCAAAAAAATAGAAGGAAAAGTAATTCTGAAGTAATCCTTATCAATAGGGTTTATCAAGCAGCTACAGATAGCCATATCATATCTGATTCAGACCAAAATCTAATAATCTTAATGTAAGGTTTATTAAGCATTTAAAATATTCAGCTGCACTGGAGGCAGTATGATAATACTTGCTCATGGACTAGAGACGCAGCAAAATATAACTTTGTCAGTGACAATGGAGCTAAACTCAGGAACTTCACACTACATACTGTATAGTGGAACAAAGTTTGCAGACTTCACCTTAACTTCATTTGGCAACATTCTCAAAAAATAAATAAACAGGGTTTTTAAAAGTGTTACCCATCCCTACCCACGGTGACAATCTGTACCTACTTCCCACTACCTAGACCCTTCTAAAGAAAGAATCAACACCCCATCAAACTCCAGCACTCACCTCTTTCCCTCTGCAGTCCCCTCCCCTATCTGTGCAACATAACACTTTGGTACACAGCCAACTCACCTCCACCACCCCATACCTGTCCCCCAAGTCATAATAATCCCAAAGTCCCTCACCCTACCAGACTCTAACACATAACCTTTCTCCTCTCCCCATCCCAAAGCATATGGATGCATGACAGTATTTTGCAGTTCGACCTGGAAATAAAGAAAAACATCTAGTGTTGGAGTGAGATGTCCTCCCTCTTCAGTGCTCTGCTGCAAAATGAGTGACCAATGACATCCTCACCTATAATAACACCTAATTGTCTGCTTGTTGGGCAGACAGGTGTTACAATAGGTCATGACATCATCATTCATTTATTCTACAGCAGAACACTGAAGAGGGAAGGCATCTTTCTCCAACAAGGGATAATTTTCTTTTTGGCTATCAGACTGCAATATACATAATGTATCCCTATGATCTGGCCCTAGGGGAGGAAGGAGGCGAAGGGCTAGAGTGGTGGGCTGGGCGGGGGTTCTCTAAGGTTATTATGACTTTGGGGGACAGGCACAGAGTGAAGGGAGTTGGGTCTTCTCTATTTATTTATTGCAATTGTTTCACCAGGAAAGGACACTGAGCAACAAGATGCTCATCTCCCAGTGCGACCTTGGGGGGTACATATGGATATGATATCACGCAGGTTATCAAGTGAACAGTTAACAGAGCAAATAAAAAGCAGCACAAGGATATACGATTGCATGAATATACAAGCAGCGCACACTGAATGCTTAGGATATTATAGTATCAAATAATTTTTGTGACAAGAAGCAGCAGACAAGGTAAATTAGCACAGTAGTAACAGCTGTAAACAACAGAGGACGTATATCACAGTTATACAGTTTTACACAGTACATAGGGCAAAATAGGCCCAGCACATAAGTGCAAGGTTGGGGTTATGTGCCAGCTTCTGTAGCAAGGCTAAGGCCACTGGTCAGGCATTGGGGAGGGGATAGTGGGGCATGGCAGGTTTGGGGACAGGAGCAATTTGTAGTAAGGAAGTCTGCTAGGGTGGTAGACAGAGAGTAGGAAGAGGAGGAGTGCCGAATTTGTGGTGGGGTGGCATTCCAGAGCTTGGGTAGCCAGTGTGAGAAGGCAGCTTGACCGGCAGAGGTCTTCCACCTAGGGACTGAAAGTTGGCCGGAGTCACTGGATCTAAGATGATGGGAGGGGGTGAGGCATCTGTGAGCATGGTGGCAAGGTAGGAGGGGATGGACCCAAGCCATAGGTTGGAGACAAATTTAGCACAGTGAGAGATGCGGCGGTTTTCAAGGGATGGTAGTGCCAAGGCTCGGTAGAGGTCGCAGTGGTGGGTGAGGGGAGAGGCACCGAGAGCAAAGCAGCAGAAGGCATTATAAAGTGTGTCCAGATTAGATAGGGTGGACTTAGGGGCTGCACTGTATACAATGTTGCAGTAGTCGATGGAGGGCAGTATCATCTCCAGGACCAGTTCATGTCGGACTCGGGGACGGAGGCTGCTGCGGTTCCTATATAGTGCACTGAGCATGGGGTGTAGTTTTTTTGAGATAGCATTGATGTGGCCAGAGAAGGAGGGATGGCTGTCGAGCCAGACCCCCAAGTAACGGAACGAGGAGACATCTTCAAGTTTTTGGCCATCCAGGGTGGCGAAGTAGGGAAGGGAGGGGAGTCTGGCCAGATGTTGTCATGTGCCGAAGGTCATAGTGAGTGTTTTTTTGCATTTAAGGAGAGCTGGTGCGAGCTAAACCATTGCTGTATCTTGTTGAAGTCAGCTTGGAGGTTTGATTGTACCACATCAGGGGCAGAGCCCGAGTAGTAGAGTGCAGTATCATCTGCATACGTGTGGATTGAGGAAGTAGAGCAGATGAGTGGCAGGTTGTTTAGGAATATAAAGAACAGAATGGGAAGAAGAACCAACCTCTGTGGGACACCGGTAGTTAAGGGAAGGGGGTGGAGCTCGCCTTTGAGACTCTAATGGACTGAGTTCTATCAGAAAGGTATGATCTGAACCAGTTTGTGGCTGCAATAGAGAGGCCTGATTCAGCGAGACTCGAGAGCAATATGGGGTGGGAGATGGTGTCGAAAGCTTTTGCAAGGTCGACAAAAATGGCTGAGGTGATCAGTCCACTGTCCATGCCTGTCAGGATAGTGTCTGTAAGCCTTATCACGGAGGAGGTGGTGGAGTGTCCCTTCCTGAAGCCAGACTGGAATGGCATAAAGAATTTGGAGTCAGTGAGGAAGGATGTAAGTTGGGTGAGTACAAGGTGCTCTTGTAGTTTTGCTACAGCTGGGAGAAGGGAGATAGGGTGGTAGTTAGAGGAGGAGGTAGGGGGCACCTCTTTTTGGCAGAGGGATGACAATGGCATGCTTCCATGCATGGGGGATGGCAGCAGCAGCAAAGGATTGGTTTAGGAGTTTGGCAAGCGGAGTTGCTATAGCGGGGGTGGAGAGGTATAGAAGTTTGGGGTCTAATCCATCCGGGGATTTGCCTTTTGAAGAGTTGAGAGAAAGTAATGCATCTAGGACCTCAGTTACAGAGATGTCTTTGAAGGAAAAGTAGTGAGGCCTAGTCTGGGTCTTTATGTTTGTAGGTGGTGCGAGAGGTGTAGTGTTGGGCAAGGAAGTGAGGAGGGGGTGGCAGCACAAGTGGAGAAGTACACATTGATCTCAGTGGCGACTGCTGTGGGCTCTGATAGCAGAGAGTTATTAACATTTAGCATTGGAGTGGGATTGGCAGCTGGTGGAGTGAAAAGGGAGTGAATGACCTTCCAGAATTTTGAGGGTTTATTTAGGTTTGACTGGAGGAAGCTGCTGAAGTACTCTGCTTTTGCAAGACGAGTGGCTCTGGTGCACTTGTTACGGAGCATGCGGTATGTGGAGAGGTGTTGAGGGAGAGGCGTGAGGATTTATGCATTTTCCAGGCTTTCTCCCATGCGATTTGACATGTGATCAGTTCTTGGGAGATCCATGGTAGGTGGTTTCCTAGTACTCTTGTAGGAAGCGGTGGGGCGTGTGTGTTCTAGATGCTGAGGAATGTGTTTTTAAAGTGTAGGAAGGCATCATCAATGGAGATCGTAGGAGGGGCAGGGGCCCTGTTTGCTAGCGCAAGGTCATCTAATACAGGGGCTAGATTGAGGGATTTATAGGAGTGTTGCACTGCAAATTTAAAGGGGGGATTTTGGGTGGTGGATTTTACGCACTAAGAAGGTTACACGGTGGTTGCTGAGGGAGTCAGGAAGAATACCAGCTTGTTTGACTGGGTGAGGATGTGTGGTAAGGACCCGGTCGATGAGCGAGTGGTTACCAGATTTTAGGTTAAGCCGGGTGGGCTCAGTAATGATTTGTGAGAGGTTTAGGGTGGAAATTTCACTCCTGGTTTTGTTGAGGCAGAAGCTAGCCAATTGTGGTTAAGAGCGCCCATAATGTAGAGTTCCCCTGTCATGGCTAGGCAGGAGATTTGCTTGAGGAGGTCAGTGACAGCAGAAGCTGGTGTACCAGGTCGGCAGTATATCTAGGCAATGTAGACTGGTAGTGAGAAGGGAAGGACAAGCTGAATTAGTATTACTTCAAGGACTTTTGGTTCGGACTTGGTCAGAACCATTGAATAGTGCAAGTCCGAGTTTACGTAGATGGCTATTCCACCACCTTTAGAGGCTGTATCCTGGTGGGCCATAGTGTAGCCTGGGATCTGGGATAGCGACAGAGGAGTTGTTGATGATTTTGTTGAGCCAGGTTTCAGACAGGGTGAGGATATCTGGAGTGTAGTGGATGGCAAGAACCTGAAGGGAGTCAAGCTTGTGGACAAGGCTTCTTAAATTTAGGTGCAGGAGGTGCAGGCCATGTGGCATAAGGTCCCCAGAGTGAGGTGAAGAAGAGGCTGATGTTGGAGAAGGGCATTGGGGGGGAGTATTGGGGCCGGGGTTAGGGTGGATGCCATCTGCTGCAAGGAGCAGGAGAGCGAGAGTTAGGTAGTGAGCGAATAGCTGTATATGACTGACTGTGAGTGGATGTCTCTTAGAATGATGGCGTGTATGAGCTGGGCATAGGGAATAAGCTGAAAAATGACCCAGGGGAATGATGGGTTGAAAAGAAATGGGCTGGGATGTGTGGCACAGTGTGTCCATGCTTGGGTGAAAGGGGAGGTGGACACCAAGCTGGAGGGGTTGGAGAGCTCAATGAGGTTTGGCAGGATTTGGGAGGGGGGCATGGGAGAAGTGGGTAGCATGTTGGAAAGGAAGGGAGGGAAGGAGAAGAGAATAGGGATGAGCAGGGTCAGGTGGCCTGGTAGAAGGATCATGGCACAGATCAGGTGTTAGGAGGACCCTACTGCTGTGCTTACTTAGTGGGGAAGGTAGGTGCTGTAATTACTTAGTGGAGAAGGTGAAGGGCTGGAATGCGGGGGCAGGGAAATGATAGGGACCTGTAAAGACTAGGAACCAATGGTGGAGCAAAGGGAATGAGGGTTTTAGGTAGCCAATGAGGGAGTGAGCAGTGCTGCTAGGCTTTTAGTCAATGAGGGAGTGAGTGCTGCTAGGCTTACTAACCAATGATGGAGTGAGAGGGAATGTGGGTGGACAATAGGTGCATTTAATCAGTGGAGGGGGTGGCTGGTGGGAGGGCTGAAAATCCTTCTATGAGACACTTGAATTTTGTTTAGTTGCAGCTAAATCTATTTGTAAAAAGCACCAGGTGGCAAAAGCAGGGGAAAAAGTCCTGGCCAATTGGAGCTGGTTTGCTGAAAGCGCCTGTGTTCTGATTGGCTGCGCTGTCGCTGTACCTTCCAAAGAGCTGCAGGTGGGCATCCTGGTCTCGGTTGGCTGGGTGCCATCTGACTGTGGGGGAGCTGAAGCAGCCCTGTTCAAGGGCAGGCAGCTGGAGAGAAGAAAAACAGCAGGGGTTAAATAGCGTAGAGGCAGGACAGGTTAAGACTGAGCAATTTAGCAAGACAAAGGAGAGTGAGACTTTTCGGTGCCAAGGTAGAGTGCTTTTGGGGGGGGGTGCAGGAGCAAGGAAACAACAGAAGAGCTATAAGCACTTTTAAACAGTAGTAGAAATTACAATCCAGCTAATACAGTTGAAATCCTTCTATGAGACACTTGAATTTTGCTTAGTTGCAGCTAAATCTATTTGTAAAAAGCATCAGGTGCCAAAAGCATGGGGAAAAGTCCTGGCCAATCGGAGTGGGTTTGCTGAAAGCACCTGTGTTCTGATTGGCTGCACTGTCGCCGTACCTTCCAAGGAGCTGCAGGCGGGCATCCTGGTCTCGGTTGGCTGGGTGCCGTCCGACCATGGGGGAGCTGAAGTAGCCCTGTTCAAGGGCAAGCAGCTTCCCAGGAGGTGCAGGCAGGCATCCTGGTCTCGGTTGGCTGGGTGCCATCCAACTGTGGGGGAGCTGAAGCAGCCCTGTTCAAGGGCAGGCAGCTTCCAAGGAGCTGCAGATGGGCATCCTGGTCTTGATCGGCTGGGTGCCGTCTGACCATGGGGGAGCTGAAGCAGCCCTGTTCAAGGGCAAGCAACTTCCAAGGAACTGCAGGCAGGTGTCCTGGTCTCAGTCAGCTGGGTGCCATCTGACTGTGGGGGAGCTGCAGCAGCCCTGTTCAAGGGCAGGCAGCATATAATGTGGAATGGGTAGGGGGATGGGATAGTGATGTCATTTTACTTTTCTGGGACTGTGAGGGGGGAAGAGGGTGGTTGGTGATAAAACATGGTAGGGTGGGAAGGGTTCCCTAAGACTGTTATGACTTCGGTGGAGAGGCACACTGTGAGGGGAAGGGGTTAGTCTGTTTTACTAATGTGGTGTAGGTGGGATATTAATTTAGCACATCATCAGGACTGTGGGGGAGAGGAAGAAGGTGGGTTCTAGAGGATGGTGGGATGGGGTACTTTCTTTAAAAGGATTTGGGTGGTAGGAGGGGGTAGAAACAGATTATCACAGTGGGGGAGGGTGGGTTATATTTTAATGATGTGTGAAATTTTCAAATTATGGCAGAACATAATTTCACAGAATTTTCAAAAATTCAACTGAAATGCTGCATAATTTTGTTGGAAGCAGAATAGTAGAATTCCATGGTGGAATAATGTAGAATGGATTTTCTCCTACCTTTCTGCATAATTAAATTCTGTGGATAGTAATATTTTCTATAGAAATGGTTGTGGAATGATTTTCTGTGGAAAAATGTTCCGCAGAATGTAATTCTGCAGTTCACAGCAGGCGGGATTCCATCGATTGAGCAGTGAAATTCCAACAGAAATTCTGATGGTGGAATCGTCATTCTCCACTAATTCCGCTGGCAGAATTCCACATACTGCAGAGCACTATTACATTTCAAAAACACTTTACGTAATTTTCACCTGCAAAATGCTACTTCACCCAGCAAAAACTATGCATAGTAGCTCTTCACTGACACTTTCACCAGTGAAGTGCTACCACATGTGGTCTTCACTGGACAAAGGTGGGCACTTCACCAGGCAAAATCTATGCAAAGTGTAGGCCCTGGTGATGTGAAGTCAGAGAAGCACTGAAAAGTACTTCAAATAGGGAAGTGCTACAACGTTGCACATCTTTACCCGAGACCTACAGTATTAGAACCAACTGGACATATTAACTACAGTAGGTGGCCAAGGTAAAGGCTGCGCTACAATATCCCACTTGGGTGGTGGTTAGATCTCCAATATTTGTGCTGGGTGGAAATAAATCTCCAAAATATACTGTATATGTCATTTTGCAATTAAACCAGCAGCAATGCAGGCAGAGAATGTGGAGCTTTGAGTATTTCATTAAAGCGCCTCCTTTGGGAAGCTGCTTAGTACATCTAGAGTTACCAACAAGTAAGTTATGTTTTTTAACTTGTCACATAATCTGACTTGATGTCTAGCCATCTAAATACAGTACTTCAGACGCCAAAACAATTACTACACAATAGGCTTTCCTTTCAATGCTTGCACTGCATTCATCAACTCTATATTTCAAATAAGCCAACACAGGTCAGCTAGATAAGATGAAGTGCATGTTCAGGAAGCAATAACATATGGTTGGTGTGGATAAACATTATCAGTTCCTAATCAGAGGGCTATACTTGACAACATACTGACTGAAAATGAGAAACAAGTGAAAGTATGTAAAACACAGCTATGAAAAGTTGCACTCTAAGTGATACAATGTCAGATAACACAACTGTTAATTGAAAAAAGATTTGGCTGTGTTCATACTGTAAGTGTAAAAAGTTCAACAAACTCCTCTTACCATATTTTTCCTCTGAGTTGCAGAACGGACATAATTATTTTTAAATCACTACATTTTAATGACAAAGCATAGCCTACAAAACCTTGCATGGAAGGCAGATTTTAAAATACACAATATACCTTTCAGATTCAACTGGAAAACATGAACCCAGAATATTATTATTTGTTGAATTCAAAAATAATTGTCTTCACAAACTAATGCAAAATACAGAGTCTAACAAGCTCTCTCTGAACATTATGAGCACATCTTCTTGCACAATAAAACCTTAAAAGTCATGCACCTTTTCTAAAAATAATACTCTTCTAAACTATTCATTTTACAGGTACTCTATAACAGTTTGATTATATTGATAGTAACTTGCTTGTTGTAAATATAATAAATGATGCTATAAGGTTGGGTATTCATACATATTTTCTAAAACTATATCCTGTAGAAATAGCCAGAATCCCTATTTACATAGCAGAATGCATTTAGTACTGTCCAATCATTTTTATTTGTATAAAATAGTTTTTGTTTTTATTTGCTATACTAGTATCCATCTTTCATAGGTCTACTTGGAGTCCCCCACATACTATACGTTTGTGTACAACATTTTCAAATTATTCATGAAGAAATTTGGTAACTGCCATTACACTGGCCCTGGCATGTATAATCTGTTTGCCAGAATTTCCCTCACTATTGTGCAATATTGTGAGGATTTTCTTGTTAAGACAGAGTGTATGTTCTGGCTGGGTGTACCACATGGTTCCCTTTAGAGTAGGCATACAGTATATGACAACACAAATCTCCATTAGATTTATGATGACCATCTTCACAACATTTAGGTCTATGTAACCATGTAATTTGTCACTTTTGACCAGGAAAGGCACACTAAGCTGTGACACCTTGTTTCCAGGTGCCTCCTGGGGGGTGGGTTGCATGGACCTGTTTTTATTGATGGGGAATGCTGACCATAACACCAGGAAACCTCTCTCTTCTCCTCTTTGATTAAGTGCCATGGGATCTTTAATTCCACCAGGATAGTGACCAGAAATGGACAGATGGGACCTCAGTTTAACATCTCATCTGAAGGATGGCATCTCAGTTGTGGAGCACCCCTCTCACACTACACTACAGTGTCAGTCAGGGGTATTACCCCAAGTGCCTGGTATGGGGCTAAAACCCACAACCTTCTGATCATTCAGCCACAGATGCAAGTGTGTTCCCTACTAAGCCACTCACCCTGACTAATAAAAATAATAACTATATTATTTTCATTCATACTGCAAGGAAAAACATTAGCAAAATCAAAAAAAAAAATAACTGTGAGCAACAGAACCGTAACAAGGCCAGACTTAGGAAGACACATACCTTTGTGTTGCTATGATCACTTTGATATTCATTTGTACTTCTTTTTGGAGATTTACTTTAAGCTAGTTGTACCTGATACTTAGGGCATTACTTAACTGTGCTCATTTCTTGTACCTTTTGTACTTCCTTATATGCATTTTTTGTTAGTTACCCACATCCCCATCCCTTAGTCCCAGGCCTCATGTGTCTGCTTCATTTAATTACCCCTGGCTGACACCCCTGGCTCCCTTCATCTCCATTTTTTCTGTTTCTGTGCCTCTATCCACCTCTCATAATCCCCCTACATCTTTTTTCTCTTTCTCTTTTTTCACCTCCCCCTTTCCCCTCAATTGCTGTATCCCTCCACTAGCTCTCCAGCTCTTCTGCCCTTTCCTACTCCTCTGTCCACTAGCCCATGTCTTGAATGTCTTCTGACCTCCAATCCCCCTACATGCTAAACTACCTCCCTACACTTATGCACCTCGCTCTCATATGCCTATATCAGTTTGTATCTTCAATCCCTGCTACTTTTGAAACTCTTCTACTCCGTTGACAAGGCTTAATTTTGCTGCATTATAATTCTCTGTATAACTGTGTCTGTGTACTCCACTATTTGTAAAGATATTCCCTGTTTTTTTCATTGTATCTAACCTAGCTACTATGTCTAGCTGTACTGTTTTTTGTGTTAAGTAACCCTGGACTGTGTAAACCAATTCCAATGTTTTTTATTGTCTTTTTTTTTTTTACAAACTTTTAACATGGAACCTTTGTAAAAGAGCCAAAGGCTCAAAGGTGTTAATTCTGCATTCCCATTAAATAAATAAATAAATAAGGGCACACCTGACAGTAAGCAGTCTGCAGCTTAGTGTGCCCTATTGGAAATATTATAGAAACATAGAAACATAGAATTTGACGGCAGATAAGGACCGCTTGGCCCACCCAGTCTGCCCATTTCCCTACCTACTGGATAAGCTGCAGATCCTAGTTAACCAGCAGCCTACTTCTTCTTAACCCCACATGCTAGAATTGCCTTGAGACTGTCCCATGCATGCTTGAATTCCACCACTGATTTTGACTCCACAACCTCCTCCGAAGGCTGCTCCATGCATCCACAACCCTCTCTGTGAAAATACTTCCTTAAATTACCTCTGAGCCACCCCCTCTTCAAATTGTGCCCTCTTGTTCTTGCACACCTCTTTTTTGAAAGATGCTACCCTCTTGGACTTTGTTGATTCCCTTGAGGTACTTGAAAGTTTCTATCATGTCCCCCCTCTCTCTCCTTTCCTCGAGGCTATACATATTAAGCTCCTTAAGTCTCTCTTCATATGTCTTCCGGTGCAGACCCTGCACCATTTTAGTTGCCCTCCTCTGGACAGCTTCCATCCTGTCTATGTCTTTGCGGAGATTGGGCCTCCAGAACTGCACACAGTACTCCAGATGGGGTCTCACCAGCTGTCTGTACAGAGGATAACTTCCTGTTTTCTACTGGTGATGCCTCTCCCTATGCATCCCAGTAACCCCAGCCCTCCTTGCTGCCCTCTCACATTGCTTGCTCACCTTTAGGTCATTTGATATGACTACCCCAGGTCCCTTCCATTTTTGTTGTTAGTATCTCACCCCCATTGTGTACTCTTCCCTGGGTTTTGTTTCCCAGGTGCATTCCTTGCACTTCTTAGCATTGAATCTAAGCTGCCACACATTTGACCATTCCTCTAACCTTGCCAAGTCCCTTCTCATCCTTTCCACCCCACCCTGTGCATCAACTCTGTTGCAGATCTTAGTGTCATCTGCAAAGAGACATACTTCCTTCCAGTCCTTCCATGATGTACGCTTATAAAGACATTGAAGAGAACCAGTCCTAATACTGAACCCTGCGGTACCCACTAGTACCCTCCTTTCTTCTGAGTGGACTCCATTTACTATTACTCTCTGTGTCCTATTTTCCAGCCAATTCTTTACCCAGGCTGTCATCTTGGGACCCACTCCCAGGCTGGCTAACTTGTATATTAATCTTTGTGTGGGACTATGTCAAATGCCTTGCTAAAAGTCTAGGTAGGCCATGTCCACAGCCCCTCCCTGATCTACTACTTTGGTCACCCAGTCAAAGAAATCTATCAGATTTGTCTGGCATGACCTTCCCGCTGTGAATCCATGCTGCCTAGGGTCCTGTGCCCCACTGGCCTCTAGATACTCGATAATTCTTTCCTTCAGAAGTGATTCCATCATTTCCCCTATCACTGAGGTTAAACTAACAGGTCTGTAGTTTCCTGCTTCTGCCTTGCTCCCACTTTTGTGAAGGGGAATCACATCTGCCCTCCTCCAGTCCTCGGGTACCACCCCATCCTCCCATGATTTGTTAAAAAGGGTAGTCAGTGGTGTCACTAGTTCTACCCTTAGTTCTTGTAGAATTCTGGGATGAATCCCATCAGGCCCCATTGCTTTGTCCACCTTCAGTTTTAAGAGTTCTTTCGGAACCCTTTCTTCTGTAAATGGGCTGGTATCAACTTCTGTATCCAGAGATTAATTAAAATAAATGCAATTAAATAAATAAATAAATGTGGTTAGTTCCTTCAGCAAATTGTACAATACAAAGATTTCCTAAGGTTATAGACTCATAGGCTAGGCAGAGGAGTTCAGAAATCAGAGAACTGCAACCATTCTGAGAAGTTTCCAGGAGGCTCCAGAAAGCCACTTTCAGTTACAAGTAGAACCACTGTGCATTGTGCCTTGAAAAAGCAAGGGGGCACCTTGCAAAATATCAGCCTCTTTTTAAGGTCAACATGAAAAATTAAAGTTGAAGCTATCACACAGGAGTTGAACTCTTATTCCTGTGTGTCTACACTGTAACTGTGTTCATTTGTTGTACTTTTTGTACTTTACATGTTTTCTTATTATGGACTCGCTTCCCCATCCCCAAGCACACACCTGGAGGGGAGCTGTGTGCAGCTCAGTGTGCCTTTCTGGCCAAACTCATGTAAACAAATAGAGCAATTTGGTTAGTTTCTTTATAGGAGAGGATGGAAGGTTTGTTTCCTTTTATTGGACCAACAAGTGTCTTGTGCAAAGATGGAATTATAAACAAGCTTTCAGGGCCACACAGGTTCCTTCTTCAGGTAAATAGCAAAAGTGAGCAACATATGCAGCATTTATATCCACTGTGGAGCAATTACAAATCAGGAAGTGAAGTAGGAAGGTGACAAAGGGGACTAGAGATGAAAGTCTAAGATGCAAAACAAAAACATGAGAAGAAATGGGGAAGGGGAGCTAAGTAGGAACAGGTCGGAGGGAGATGAAAGGTAGCTAAAGGGAAGACAAAAGCATGCAGATAGGATCTGAGATCAGAGGCTACTTTTAGGGTAGAATAGACAGGAGATGCCTAGAAGATGTAAGGAAATCAAGAAATTAGGAGAAACAAAAGATCAAAGGTCTAGATAAACAAAGTGTGAGGTAATATAAACAGAGGTATGAAAACAGTGGGTGGGACTGAGCTAAGGAGTAAGTGGAAGAGGCAGGGAGGATGTGAGGTATAGGTAAAAAAAAATAATCAGGCAGAACTCAGAGAAAAAAAATTATAATAATAGTGTGATAAATAATGACATGCTTTAGTACGCAATAAGAAAGAATTCCAGTTTACCATAACGTGTCATGAAACTGATGTCCCGATTCAGTCCAGAAATGTTAGATTTAAATTGTTTAATATATTTCACTTCCCATGTCCTTCTGTCCTGTGTGTTTCTGAAGTTGCCTCTTAGTATCAAGACAGATAAATCCAAGAGAGAGTGATCTGTTTGTGAAAATAGTTTCCTACCGGAGTGCTGATAATCTGGTTTACTATTGTGTGACGGTGGTGATTCATCATGGTTTTCAGTGGTTGGCTAGTTTCCCCCAATATAGCAACCATTTGTGCACTTCTTGCATTGAATTAGGTAAAATACATTGCTGGATTGACGTGTAGGATCCATTAATTTGTATTATGTTGTTCTGGCTTGTCTTAATGGTGGCCAGTGTGCATATGTGGGTGCAGATCTTACATCTTGTCATGTTGCATGGTGTTGTCCCTCTTGTTTTCTGGTTATTTTGATCTGCTGGGAGTTTGTTATGAATTATTATGTTTGACAGGCTGGGGGGCTGCTTATAGGAAATGACAGGTGGTTCAGGGAAGATGTTAGTTTCTTTACAAATAATGATGGAAAGATGAACAAAAAGGGTGATTTGATAACTTTTATTTGACCAACAAGAATGTTTCAGAACACCATCTTTCAGGCTATACAGAGCCCTTCTTTAGATCTTGCAGTTTCTATAGAAAGCAAGCTTTTATCCAGTGGACTGGACAGTGCAGTTTACTGACATCAATTAATACATATGTGTAAGAGCTGTATCAATCTAAAGATAGCATGGCCCCAAAAAATGATTTACAAATAGTTAAATGGTATGATTTCCTGAGGTTATAGTCTCAAGGGCTACTACTTTCAAGTCCACCTTCAAGACATGGGGCTACCATTTTCATCCACCCTGCATGCAACATTTTATTGATATAGGAACATAAGAACATAGGAAATCCTAGAAGAAAATGAGCAAGGAGATTAAAGGATCATGACTAATTATCAACCAAGAGCCATACTATCTGTCTTATGCAAAATTATGGAAAAATTAGTATCTATCCAAGTTACTGAATTTCTGACCAAATATAACCTCCTCTCACTGATTCAGTACGGCTTTCACAAAGGTCATAGCACCTCCACTGCCTTGCTTCATCTTACAAATGACACTCTTACTGCAATGGACAATGGACACCTTATGGGGGCAGTCTTTATAGACCTCACTAAGGCATTTGACCTTGTCGACCATCCTCTTCTACTAGATAGCTTCCTATCCCTTGGTTTGTCTCGTAACTCAATGGCCTGGTTTAATTGCTATCTATCCAACAGAACCCAGCTTGTTAGATTCAATTCTTCTGAGTCCAGTCCCTTGCCAATTAACCTAGGTGTCCCTCAGGGGTCGATATTAGGCCCCCTTCTTTTCTCTATTTTTATTAATAGCATCTCATCAGTTATCCCCAATTGCTGCACAATCCTTTATGCGGACAACCTGGTCCTATACTGCAGGGATAAGAATATAGGCCACATAAACCAAACACTCTCTTCTGCTTTCATGTCTGCTCAATCTTGGCTCTTCCACCATAAGTTAATCCTTAGTACTAGTAAAATGCAAACCATGCTGTTTGGGACTGCAGTCAAATTAAAATGCAATCAGGACTTATTTAAGGTATCCGCACAGGGTGGGATGCACCTAGAATCAGTATGCTCTTTCAAGTATCTTGGAATCCTCCTCGATGAAAACCTCAATGTTGATAAGCACATAACTACTACCTGTAAAGCAGTTAATGCTAAAATTGGGGTAGCCTAAAAAACAAGCTATGTCCTTAAACAGTTAGCTAGATTAGCCATTGCCCATGGGATATTGCTCCTGTTGTTATCCTACGGGGTAGTCACTTACCGCGATGCATCCATCTCTCTCCCTTCTGGAAGTGGGATACCACCTATAACATCATCTGCAGGTATGCCTCTTCCTCCCCCGGTCAAAATACCACTGTCAGCTCTATGCTAATCTAAATTGGCTACCCCCCACTTCTGCTCGTGCCCTGGTCCTTGGCTCTTTGACTGACAATATTCTCAGAGCAGGTATCCCTGTCTCACTTGCCTCCCTGTTTACTCCACTGCCTTCCTCACATGGTCTTCGATCATCAGATAAATCCCTGCTGCTTATAACTAGATGTAAATCTAACAAAGGAACCTTAGCTTTCTCGCACTCAGCAGCCAAACTCTGGAACTCCCTACCTCTTGAGGTCCATCTAGCTCCCAGTCATGGCCAATTCAAAAACAAATATTGCTCCTTCCTCTTTAGCCTGGTCTCCTGTACCTGCTTCAAACTCCCCTGAACATGACACCTTGCTTCTGCTGCTCTGTGTCACACTCCACCTGCTGTAAATTGATCTCCACTTTCCAGGCACTTAAGTTTCAAATGGCTATGCTTTATGCTCTGAAACCAAACTGTTGTTTGCTTAATGTGTTGTATTTCAACTTTGTATTGCTTACGTACTCTTAACTATCCTGTAATTTACCCATGTACCAGTGAACTCTTGTTTATCTCTGTATTTGCTTTTCTCTCAGTACACAATATGTACTCCCTGTTTTACCCCACCTCACTATAACCTCTTGGGTCATGCCTGGAAATAGTCATGTTTTGGCCATGGTCCTTACCTGGTAAACAAAACCAAAAATTAATTAAATTAATACTGTAACCAGTTATAAATTACCAGGTCTGTATGAACCTACTGTGCAAACCAATGTAACCTTGTTTCTGTAACCTATTCTAAACACAGTACCTTATATCACGATGTAACCCAGATGAAAGTTACCTTGTTTGTTTTGAACCATTTTCTGTATTTGCCACTGTCTGTTACTTTCCTGTATTTGCTCTGTAATTCTCTTGGGTCATGCCTGAAAATAGTCATCTCTATGGCTAGCGCACTTACCCGGTAAACAAAAACTAAATAAACAAATAAAGGATTTGCTGTGTTAGCCTCCTGCCATCCATGTATGTGCTACATTTAGTATTCTAGAAAACAGCTGTAGTCACACAGTTTAATTGGAAGTACTGCCAGTATATTTTATGGACTTTGGCACTATGCATAACACTTTCAGTGGTTTAGTAGGTTGTATGCTCACTTCTGAGGCCAGAAAACTGGAAGGTTATGGTAGGTTTTAGTTCCACACTAGGAACTTGGGTGTATGTTCAAAACTCAATTATTTTAATAAATACAGAGCTAACTCCTAGATAATGGTAGTTTGCCTTTCTATTGAAACATAGAACATAGAACATAGAAACACAGAAGTTGTCGGCAGATAAGGACCTGTTGGCCCACGTAGTCTGCCCCGGTTTTCCCTGCCTACTGTGCCACCACAGACCTTACTCGATCTCCGGTCATGTCCTCCACTTGCTTTACTTCCAAGGTCTCCTTATATCAGTCCCATGCATGCTTGAATCCCATCACTGTATTGGCAATCACCACCTCAGCCGGAAGGCTGTTTCAGGTGTCCACCACCCTCTCCATAAAGAAGTATTTCCTCACATTTCCAGCCTCCCCATCTTCATAGTGTTACCCCTTGTCCTCGAGCTTTTTTCTATGGAAAATGCTACCTTCCTGTACCTTATTAATACCTGTTAGATATTTGAATATTTCTGTTATAGACCCCCTTTCCTTCCTCTCCTCCAGAGAGTACATATTCAGTTCCTTGAGTCTTTCCTTATAAGACTTTTGATGCAGGCACTGCACCATTTTGATAGCCCTCTTTTGTACTGTCTCCACCTTATAAATGTTCTTCTAGAGGTGGGGCCTCCAGAACTAGACACAGTACTCGAGGTGGGGTCTTACCAGTGATCAGTACAGGAGTAATATTACCTCCTCCTTCCTACTGGGGATATCCCTCCCTATGTACCTGAGCATCCTCCTAGCCTTCCCCACTGTCTTATCATACTGCTTAGCTAGCTTCAGGTCATCAGAAATGATTACCCCAGGTTATTTTTCCATTTGGTGGTTGCCAGTACTTCCCCTCCCAATTGGTCCATATGCACCCACCCCGGGTTTCTGTGCCCCAAGTGCATGATTTTGCACTTTTTTGCATTGAAACCCAGCTGCCAAACCCTTGTCCATTCTTCCAACTTTTTCATACCATCTTTCATTTTTTCCACCCCCCGATATGTCTACTCTGTTTCAGATTTTTGTGTCAGCTGCAAACAGGCATGCTTTCCCTTCTAGACTTCCACAATGTCACTAATAGAGACATTGAAGAAGACCGGGCCTAGTACTGAGCCCTGAGACACCCCACTGGTCACCTTGCCTTCTCCAGAGTGACACTATTACCACCATTCTCTGACTTCTGTTGCTTAACTAACTTCTTACCCAGTTTAAAACTTTCTGACCCACTCCCAGACAGGCCTGCTTGTTCACCAGTCTTTTATATGTAATGATGTTGAAGGCCTTACTGAAATCCAGGCAGGTCACATCCACCACTCCTCCCTGATCCACTACCTTGGTCACCCAGTTGAAGAACACAGTCAGGCTGTCTGGCAAGACCTCTCCCCTGTGAAACCATGTTGCCTTGGATCCTGTAATCCACTGTTTACAAGGTATTCCACTATCCTTTTCTTCAGTAGTGTTTCCATTACTTTGCCCACTATCAAAGTCAGGCTGACAGGTCTTCAATTTCCTGCCTCCTCCCTGTTCCCACTTTTTCAATGCCATTAATGTATAATACAACTGAAAATTTGCAGTATATACCACTTTATCAAGGGTTGCTACAGCCATCGTTTTGCATAACTTGCCATCTGCACATCCATCTCCACAGATGGCAAGTTATGCAAAACACTGACCAGCATGAACAGTGATAAAGTGGTACATACCACAAAATATTGCTTGTATAACTGTAGGAGTGGCCTCTGTATTTATTGAACTAACTGAATATAGCATCCTGATAGAGCTCATCTGACCACTAAGATGTACACTCAATTTTAGAGTGTGTGACAAACAGAGAAAAAAAATATATATAGCATTTAATGCCCAACACTGACACTGTAGCACACTGAATGGAAGTGCCATCCTTTGGCTTAGAAGTTTTCAGGCCAGCCTTGTAGCACAGAACCCTTAATTCCCTGTCACTTCCAAAGTCATGCAAAAAACAAATATGCTTGCCCCCCCCACCCTCAGTTTCTGGCCAAGCTTTCAGCGCAGATATCCCCTACCCTGGCACTTCTAAAGGTATAGAAAAAATAACAAATAAACTGACTTGCTTCCCCCACTAGGTTTCAGGCCAGGCTTTCAGCACAGAGATCCTCTTCCCCTGCCACTTCCAAAGGCATACTGTACAAAAACAAACAAATTTGCTGCTCCCCCCCATTGACCTTGACTGCAAATTGAAAATAGGAATCTGTCCCATCACCCCTGCACAAACTAAGATTCTGTCTCCCAAGCAAGCATACTGCCATCGTTCCTCTTCGTGACTTCTGGGTCTAGAACCGTTACAAATCACTAGGAAAACAGAAATCTGGGTACTGCAGGACATCATGAGAAAACATGGCACTAGACAGAAAAAAATGGCAGTGTAATCTTTAAAGTTTATTTTATTTCTAGGCACGTAAACATATATGAAATAGAGGATATCTTAGGGGGGCATAAAGCAGGGATACTGGGCACACAGATATGGCACCTCCCCTGTGATCAGAGGGATGTTCACATAGTGTTCATCTTTTCTGGGGTTCAACGATTCTGCCAAAGTGGAAGCAGAACATCCAACTAAAAACTCCTTTAAAAACATATCATTCAGACCCTGACACACCATGTTTGTTAGTTATCACAGGAAACAAACAAAAAGGACAAAGAGTCTGTGTGCTCAGTCTACAAAATAAGGATTTGCAACATAAAACTAGCCAGAGAAAGCCGAAAAAAAACTGTACAAACTCAAACATCCTGTAAAACATTTTTTCCAAGTGGTACACACTTTAAACCAACAAAGCAGGTCATTTGCTGAGAAGTTTGTTTGGCAGCTGGAGTCAAGAACAAATGGACTACAAGTTTAGTGAACAAACAAAAGAAATTCTAGCAGCAGCTATTATGATAAAATAGAATAAGATGTCACAAAAATACAATAAAGCATGTTTCCCCATGTAAAAATGAAACCACAAAAAAGCAGGTCACTTGCTGAGCAAAGTTTGTTTGCCAACAGGAGACAAACATAATGACATCAAAGGGACTGCAAACTCAGTGAGCAAGAAAACAAAGCTCTTAGCAAATAATCCAAGTTTTTCAGACAAATAACACAATGTCAGAAGCACCAGCATCCTTCCAGTTGCATTTTTTTTCAACTTAGATACTTTAAACAGCAAAACAACAGTAGGGAACTTACCTTGAAAAGTTTGATAGCCAGCACAAGATAACACAGCTCAGAAAACATTCAAAATAACTGACTGATAGAGTAGCACTTCTGCTGGCTTGGGTGATTAAGCATCATCAGCTACCATGATGCCTTGCATACGTGAGGTCATGACCATTACAGTGGAGTCAAACAGGTTTTCACACCAAGGCAGAACAGAGTGAAGCTACTTCATTTAAATTTAAATTAGGATGAAATGGGGGAGGGGGCAAGAGAGGGAATCATTGTTCATGCCTACCAACTACACAAGTATAGAGAGAAAAAAGGGTGAGAAGGACTTTCCCTTTAAAGAAAGGAAGTACATTACTTCACGTGTCTAATGCTGCTCTGCTTTTCCACATCTTTCTGAATTTATTTATATTAAAATGTTGCTTTTCAGCATGATGCAATTTCTTTGACTCTGCTACAAAGGGTTGCACTACTTCTGTTTGGAGAGGTTTCTATCTACTTTGTACAGTAGTTAATTGGCATGTTGCCTGCCATAAAAATAGTTTAACAAAGAACTATTAACAAGGTTATGTTGTTGCATTTTGTCCATTATGGAGGGTGTAGGAGTGTAGGAAACCATCCACAATACTGCTATAGGAAAAACAAAGCCAGGTTCCTTCAGTTCCCTAGATGGATGTGTCCAAAACTGCCTCAATCATCAATAGATTCACTTTGTCTAGTGCATGAAGGTGAGGGACACAAATCTTCCTCTAAACATTCATATTTTACTCTGACACTAACTTGTTTTTTTTCTCTTTTAGATATTTCCTGAAGAAGACCTAAGGTCGAAACGTAGATTTTTAACTCTATTTTCTATTTTCAGCGTGCATTTAATATAACCATTTTGTTTTGCTTTATTCATATTTTACATTGAGTTTTACCTGTAAGCAGCCATAGCCACATAGACATACTACATCATGAATTTCTGACAGATTCCTTTTTCATCAGAGAACACCAAACCTGTATTGATCTGATGTGTGGCACTTTCTCTAGCATTCAACGGTTCAGATAACCTAATGTTGTTATGTGGGCATACACCAGTTTCTTGTTTTCCTGTACTAAACTGTTAGAGACCTATAGTCCAATTAAAGACACAGCTTGTAAGATATGGAAATGTACGGTGCCAGGCTAGCATTAGAGGTGATTGAAGTCAGTGAAATTCACTGCAGAAAGTGCTTTGTGAATTTTACCCAAATTTGATTTGCTGGTGGTCAAAATTTACATAGTTTTTGGCCTGCAAGGTGCCCATCTTCTTCCAGAGAACATAAATGAATTGCCAGTTGGCCAGCGAATTAGACAACTGATGTAATTTTCCCCAGATAAAGTAGCACTGTTCCAGTGAAAACTATGCAATTTGGGCCATCCAGCCACCTCTAACACCACAGAAGACTGGGGTCTGGATGGGAGGTGGGAGGCAGGGGAGTGTGTTTTGTCGCACAGGCCGGGGAAGGGAAATCAGTTTCATATATCTATATATTCACTGGGGAAGAGGAAGATGAATGAGGGAGAAGGCTGCTAGCAGGGGATGGGAGGCTGACACATTAATAAAAACTATCTGGAGCCGGGAGAGGGGTAGGAACTTAAGGCACAGAAGGAAGGAGAGGAACTGTAAGCTTTGTGGGGATTTTTTAATAAAATAAAAAATGGGCTGACAAAGTACGTGTGGCCCATCTGGAAATTCACGAAACTTCAAAGAGCATGAGTTTCCCAGCTTCGCACCAACTTCATTGGCGAATAAAAAAACTTTGCTGTATCTCTAGTTAGTATGCAAAATGCCACTGTTACAAAAACTATAACGTTTATCATACTTAATCCTTATTTCTTTACTGCCAGATACTGTATGTAAAATTCCATTCCATCAGGTTCAGTCTGCTTCCCACATAATATCTTGAAAAACAGGCTATACAGCCTTGTTTCTACTGCAAGTAGTGGGGAAAAACATAACTCAAATATAAAAAAAGGCTCAAAAAAGGTTTTATTATTTGCACTCTAACTGCCCTGGAGAGGTGCCATTTCTTCTTATTTCAACTTTATTAGTACTGATATTTAGTTTTTTTCTGTCCAATATAGAAGAGTCCTATCTTTCAGGACAGAGTTTATCCCTTAGAGTTATTATGGGCCCTGTTGTTGTCTGGATGCCTGCCACCATGATAAAATCTGCTGGAAATGTTCCAATAAAAGACACCCCCATAAGTTTACCATAATTAGTCTGGGAATTGGATGCTTCTAACATACTAAAATGCCAGCAGATTAGGCCTAACAGTCTTTCATGTCTGCTCATTTGGTCAGCCCCCACCCTGGGAGCTTACCTTGCTGTCCCCCTCTCGATCTCTGGCTTCTGCCTTCCCAGTCCCAGATATTCTTGCTACACTGGTTTTTGCTTCCAGAACCCTTCCCCTGTACCTGTCCCACCCCCTCATGAATCCCTCCACAGTTTCTGCCTCCACCCACCCCCTGAGCAGCACATTCCATGGCTCCACCACCCTCTCAGTGAAATAGCACCTCCTCCTTTTTCCCCTGAATCTCCCCACCTCCAGCTTCCACCCATGCCCTCTAGTTGCCACCCTTCCTTCACAGCACCCTGACTGCTCCTCCCCTATTTATCCCCTTCATGTACCTGAAGACCTCTATCATGTTCCCCCCAGTCCCTTCTCTCTTCCAATGTGTACATATTTAGCTCTTCAAGCCTCTCCTCATAGGTCCTATCCCCCATGCCCCAAATCATTTTGGTTGCCCTCCTCTGGACCCTCTCCAGGAGTTCAATGTCCCTCTTTAAATGTGGCCTCCAAAACTGCACACAGTACTCGAGGGTGCGGCCTCACCAAGCAGTTATACAGTGGGAGTATCACTTCCCTCCTTCTGGAGGTGAGCCCCCTAGTGATGCATCCAAGCATCCTGTTGGCCTTTGTCGCTGCCCTTCTACAAGTCTCCAACTTGTTCATCTTGACATCCACCACCATCCCCAGGTCCCTCTCAGCCATCGAGACTTGCAGCATCCCCCCCCCTTCTGAGTAGCATTTTACACTGGTCACTAACTCCCGTAAAGATTTTTAATTTCTAACAACAGTGCAAATGTTTTCTGCTTAAGCTGACATTTTATATGGGTATTGCTATCCCTGAGATATGTGGGTTGCCAGACCCTGTGCAACACTAGGTCTATGAAAAACAGATACAAGAGGAGGCTTAAAGGATGTCCTTGGTGCGTTCCTACCTTCACCAATGCATTTTGCCCTACACATCCATTGATTTTAGGTCATGTGTTTAACTGGACATAGTATCCATGCAGAGGGGTGGATACTTGGAATAGTCTACCCAAAGCAGTTGGTAGAAGCCAAATCAATGACCAGTTTTAAACATGAATGGGATAGGCACATGGGGATAGTGAATCCTATGAGCGGGGTAGGATGGAAAACTGGGAGTGGGGGAACTGGGGCACCGGAAGTGCAAGATGCCCAGTAAGTTGTATCTGACATCAGGTCAGACATAGAGCTAGGTATGACATGAGCAGATTGGACAGAGGTATTGGCCTTTATCTGTTGTTAGACTCTAAGTATCCATGCAGCCAATGCCATAATAAATTAGTACATCAACTATATATATAATTGGTGACTGACATTATTGAAGGCCCTTTGTTGGTCTAAAGATAGTATATATCCACTGATTTGTCCTCTATGGAGCCTCTCAGGAATTTCCATTGGTCCAAATAAGTTTTCTTGTTTAAATAATCCTTCCTTCTATTAAGCATGAATTTTTAAGTAAGACAAGATGTTGAGTGGCTGCCAAGTTAAGTAGCCAGTATCTTAGACAAGATTTTATAATAATTGTTATGCAAACAAATAGGTATCCAATTTTCCAGTATGGTGACATCCCTTTTTATAAATAATAACACTGTCATTGTCTCATACATGGAATCTGGAATTTGTTCCAAGCTATAATGCAGAATTATTAATTTCCAAGAGATACAGTATTAAAATTTCACTGCAGAAGTTATTACATTTTATATTTCCTTGGTGTGAGTTTGTCTCCCAGTTCTCCATGGTGACTTTCCTCTTCTGTTCCTTAACTGCCTTTCTTTTTCTCCTCACCAGTTACAGTATTTGATGGTCCTATCCATCCGGACAGGACATTTTCCTGCCTTCATCCACTAATCCTTTTGCATGCAAAGTGATGAACAGCATTTTATATCCTCTCCTTGATGGTCTTCCACACCTCCTCCACTACCTGCTCCATACCCATTTTCTCCAGGTTCTCCTCAACAAATCGCCTCATGTTATCAACAGCTGACATCTTAATGTTCCTTTTTTGTTTCAACATACATCTTACCCCTTAATATTTTGAATGTTACCATATTATGGTCACTGAAACACAGAAAATTCCCCTACCCTTTAGAAGAAACTGTACCATCCTTGGCACTCAAGACCAGATCCAATATATTGTCCCATCTATTGCCCTCAGTCACACATTGTGATAGAAGGTGGTCCCTTTTTCATGTGTTCTTTGTTAAGCACACTAGACAATTAAATGCCCATGTATAGGTATGATCAAGGACTACAACAATATTAACAATATTACAAAACAATAACTGTACTGGGGAGAAGTAGGGCTCATCCACACTAAATGGGTACATTTGTACCACACTTACTTTGCATCTCATTAACCAAAAAATATGAATTTAAAATGACATGGAAATGCACTACAACCTACTATTTCAGTTGGGGGGTAGCATAAATGACCTTAGCCACACAACATAAAGCAATAAATGATAAATACAGAATTTTCATAATTGTCCTGATTTTTTTATGTCATCACTGGTGCATTTCAATATTTTGCATCTTGTATGGTTTGCTTCAATCTCCCTAACTGATGTGGCATTTTTTAAACTTAAAAATAAACACTACTTTAAACATTCTTAGTGTTTACATATTCTTGCCATTTTGTAAAAAAACACTGTGAAAAGTTCCTATCAAGTATGTAACTTTATCTGTTCACCTAGGTTACATATGTGATAATGCTCTGTTAAGTACCAAGACCACCAAGATTCAGGGCATCCCCCCAAAACAATCACTGTATAATGTACTTACTACATCTCCATGTTAGCCTTTATTCTCATGCTGCAACTCAGAGCCCATCCTGAGTACTCCATTCTGTCCCCCCCCCATCTCCATGTGTAATGCTCACTGAACTACTGTATCTGTGGAGCATGTGTGATTTCCTGTCCTTTAAACATGTTTTGCCTATGAATCAGCCATTCAGCCACAAGTGCCAGCATTTTTTGTGTGGGCTGTCCTGCTAGCTATAAACTGGAGCTTATGTTGCACATGGTAGGTTCACTGTCTTATTTCTTTACTCTGAGTTACGATCTGGCTTAGTTCAGGGAAGCTCTACAAACAAAATTGCTATGCTGTGTTCTTTCTTTAAGTAAATGCCAGCTTTGCATTTTGTGCTCTGTCACTGTCTTTGAGACAGGCTGGAAATACAACTGGGGACAGACAAAGGGCTATCCTGTTTGCAACAGAGGACAGATTTAGCAGATCCATGCCTGTTACTATAAGATTTGGCACTGGTCAATGTTTTTATTCTTAGCTCAGTACCATTATATTATTTATTATGATGTGGTACATAACTGCCATTGAAATAAATAATATAATGTCAGAAAACAATCAATTTTCATGAGCATGGAAAAAGGTTACTGTTTTCACTAACCACCACTTCCCGTTATATGCTGAATAATTGTGTTAACTGCAAGTTTACTCTCTGTATATGTGTGGGAGTCAGGATGCATTTCCCCAATTGTGACAGGAAAACTGACTATTTTTGAGATTATAACAGAACAGCTGGATCTTAACAGATGCTTAACCACCAATCTTTGAAGAGCCTCCTGAAGGAGGGATATGGTAATTAGTAATGGGTCAGAGAAATTCTGGCCAAGCTAGCTCAAAGTCTTTTTGTATGCTAAATGGTCTTCAAGAGGACATTGCTTCCTCAGACCCAGGCTGACTTACAATGTCAAGTTTAATCTAATTTGTAACAGGGACAGAAGTATCACAATCTCATTTGTAACAGGGAACATGTTATGAACATTTGTCCCTGTTACAAAGAAGACTTTCATTGTAAATGTTAATTTTTTTATTTTCTTTTTAAAGTACTGTGGTGTAAAGGAGTTATTTTTAGTCAGACTTCCCAAACAGTGATGCTTACAAAAAGGAATGCATTTTTGGAAATGGCCATTGGCATGGTTGATGCCAGCAATTTCATCACTGTACAAGTGCTCAATCATTTTATTTTACAACATGTAGAAATATTTAAAAATGTTCCATCAGCTAAAGTTAATTTTGAAATTATACATAAACAATAAAGATGGTAGTGGAGGACACTGGGGAGAGGGAGGCAGGTACTGCCACCAGGTCCAAAAACTGCTGACATGGCTGGGGAGATGAAAGTGAGTACCAGCAGGTCCAAGGACTGTTAACATGGTGGGAAGATAGAAATGGATGACAGAAGGTCCAAAGATGACTGAAATGGCTGGAGAGAGATGGACATGGGTGCCACTGGCTCCCAGGGAAAGTTGACAGGGCTAGGGAGAAAACAAGGGATTATGTCAGGTCTTGCAGGATGGCTGATGGAGATAGAGAGAGGGAAGAGGAGGCCACCAGGTCCAAGGAGTGCTGACCTGTCTGGGGAGAAGGAGGCACGTGTCACCAGGTACCACAGAATGCTGATAGGGTTGGGTAGAGGGAGAAGAGTGTCACCAGGTCCCAAGGAAGACTGGCAGGGCTGGGGAGTGACAAGGAGATGAAGCCAGGTCCCCTGTAACTGCTGATGGGAGATGAATGGGGATGCCACCAGTTCTCAGGTCTAAGGACTGCTGACAGTACTATGGAGATGGAGGCAGGTGTCACCAGATCCCAGGGAAGACTGACAGGGCTGGGGATAGGGAAGTAGATGATGCCAGATCCCCCAAGACTACTAAAGGAGATGGATAGAGGGAAGGGGATGCCACAAGGCTCAGAGAATGCTGACAGGATTGTGGGGATGGAGGTGGTAGCCACCAGGTCTCAGGGAAGGATGACAGGGTTTGAGGGAGAGACAGAAGGAAAAGATAATAGGCTACCTGGGACTGTTGAAAGGGATGGGGAGAGGAAAGGGGATTCCACAGGTCCAGGAACTTTTGACATGCATGGGGATATAGTGGCAGGTGCCACCAGGTCTCAGGAAAGGATGGAAGTGTTGGGGAGAGGGAAAGGGGTGAAGCCAGGTCCATGGGACCTGAAGCAGATGAGGAGATAGAAGGGGATGCCACCAGGTCTAAGGATTGCTGACATGGCTGAGGAGATACAGATGGATGCCAGCAGGTCCTAGGGAAGGCTGATGGGATTGGGAGAGGAAAGGTGATTATGCCAGGTCACCCAGGACTGCTGATGGCAATGGGGAGAGGGAAGGGATGCTGCCATGTCTAAGGACTGTTCTCAGGGCTGATGAAAGGGGGAAGGTTACCACCTGGTCCCAGGGAAGGTTGATGGGGTTGGAGAGAGGGAAGAGCATAATGACAGGTCACCCAGGACTGCTGAGATCACCAGGTCAATGGATGCAGACATGGCTAGGGAGATGGAGAAGGGTGCCATGTGGTGTCTGGGAATGGTTATAGGGCTGTAGAGAGGGAAGGGGCTGATGCCAAGTCACTCAGGACTGCTGATGGGGACAGGATGAGGATGCAAACAGGTCCAAGGACTGATGACTGGACTGGGGAGAGGGAGGCAGGTGCCAAAAATTCCCAGGGAAGGGTGACATGGCCACAGAGAGGAAAGAAGATGATGCCAGTTCCCCAGGGATGACTGACAGGGATTGGGAGAAGAAAAGGAATGGCACATGGTCCAAGGACTGATAACAGAGCTACAAAGATGAAGGACAGTGCAAACAGGAACCAAGGAATGCTGATTTGGCAGGACAGAGGGATGAGGATGATTCCAGGTCACCAGGACCTGCTGATGGAAATGAGGACGAAGGGAAGTGGATGCCACCAGGTCCATGGACTGCTGACAGGGCTGGGAAGATGAAGGTTGGTGCCACCAGGTCCCAGAAAAGGCTGACTGGGCTGGGTAGAAGGAAAGTAATGATACCAAGTCTACAGAACTACTAATGCAGATAGGGAGAGGGAAGGGGTTCCAGGTCTAAGGACTGCTGAATGGGGCTAATAGTCCTCAAACTTGGGTGTCTGGAGTTTAAATAAATTCTTTTTGTAGCATTCATCAAGTATCTAGACAAATTATTCCAAGGGTGCATATCTTCTCTTTGCTAAGGACTGATAACAAGGCTGGGGAGATTCAGTTGGATGTCACCAGGTCCCAGGTAAAGCTGCCAGGGCAGAGGAGAGGGAAGGGGACTATGTCAAGTCACCCAGGACTGCTGATGGGGATGTGGAGAGGGATGGGGATGCTGCCAGGTCCAAGGGTTGCTGACAGGGCTGGAGAGATGGAGAAGGTCACTACTAGGCCCCAGGGAAAACTGATAGGGCTGTAAAAGGGGTTTATGCTGGGTTACTCAGGACTGCTAATGGGGATGGGGAGAGGAAAGAGGATGCAACCAGGTCCAAGGGTCTGCTGATAGGACTAAGGAAAGGGAGGCAGGAGCCACCAGGTTCCAAGGAAGGATGCCAGGCCTGAAGAGAGAGAAGAAGATTATGCCAGTTCACAAGGGACTGCTAAGACAAATGAGGAGAGGGAAGAGGATGCCACCTGGTCTGGGGACTGCTAACAGGGCTGGGAAGATGGAAGTAGGTGCCAACAGGTCCTAGGGAATGCTAAGAGGGCTAGGAAGGGGGAATGGGATGTTGCCAAGTCACCCAGGACTGCTGATAGGGATGGGGAGATGGAAGAAGATGCCACCAGATCCAATGACTGTTGACAGGACTGGGGAGATGGAGGCAGGTACTTGGGTTAATATCCCAGTAGTGACACTGTAGTGCAGCATGAGAGGGGTGCTGCATTTCTGAGGTGCTGTATTTCAGATCAGATGTTAAACCAAGGTCCCATCTGCCTGGATTGGTGGTAGTTCAGGTGGATGTTAAAGATCCCATGGCACTTATCGAAAAGAGTAAGGGAATTTCCCTGGTGTCCTGGGCAAATTTACCTCATTCACTAAAAATACCACCAACAGCTTAAGCTGGTTCAAGGTCAGTTGGCATTCATCTGTATCCCCTTCCCCTGGGTCATGCCTGAAAATAGGCAGAATTTGTCTAGTGCACTTACACAGTCAACAAAAACTAATTAAATAAATAAATAAAGGTGCCACCAGGTTCCAAGGAAGGCTCAACAAGCTAGGGAGAGGAAGGAGTATGCCATCAAGTCCCAATGAAGACTGGCAGGGCTGGGGAGAGGGAAGGGGATGATGCCAGGTGCCCCAAGACTATTGAAGGGGATGGGGGAGAGGGATGGATGCCACTATATCCAGAGACTGTTTACATGGGTGAGGAGATGGAGGCAGGTGCCACCAGGTCCCAGGGAAGGCTGATGGAGCTAGAGAAAAGGAAGGGAAGGATGCCCAATCCACTGGGACAGATGATGGGGATAGGGAGAGGAAAGTGGATTCTACCAGGTTCAAGAACTTCTGACAGGGCTGGTGAGACTGAGAAGGCTACCACAAGGTCCCAGTGAAGGCTGATGTGGCTAGGAAGAGGGAGTAGGGGGCCAAAAGTTCTCTGGAAAGGATGAAAAGAGTGGGGGGAGGGAAGAGGAGGGGAGGAGAAGTTGCCAAATCCCTCAGGACTACTCTACTGATGGGGAGGGAAAGAGAGAGAGAGACAGAAAGAGAGATGCCATCAGGTTGAAGGACCGGAAACAGAGCTGAATGTATTGAACTGGGTGCTATCCGATTCCTGGGAAGGCTAACAGGTCTGGGGAGGGGGAAAGGGATGATGCCAGGTAACCCTGAACTGCTGATGGTGATGGGTAGAGGGAAAGGGATATCAAAGGACTGTTGACTAGGTAGGGGAGATGGAGGTGGGTGCAACTAGGTCCCAGGGAAAGCTGACAGGTCTGGAAGAGGAGAGGTAGAAGGTGGCCACAATGTTCCAGGGAAGGCTGATAGTTGCTGGGGAGAGGGAAGAGGACGATGCCAGGTCCCCTGAGTCTGCTAACAAGGATGGGGAGATGGAAAGGGATGACACCAGGTCAATGGACTACTGACAGGTCTGGGGATATGGAGCCAGAGGCCACAAGGTCCTATGGGAGGCTGCTGAGGAGAGGGGGAGACAGGGCCACCATGTCCCAGGAAAGGCTGATAGGGCTGGGGAGAAGGTAGGAGATAATGCAGGTTACCCCAGGATTATTGAAGGAGATGAGCAGAGAGAAGCAGATGCTACCAAGTCTAAGGACTGCTGACAGGACTGAGGAAACTGAGGTGACCTATGGAAGGCTAACCGGGCTGGTGAGGGAGAAGGGGATTATGCCAGGTCACCCTGTACTGCTGATGGAGATGGGTAGAAGGAATGAGATGCCACCAGGTCCAAGGGCTGCTGACAAGGCTGGGGAAACAGAGACAAGTGCCACCTGTGCCCAGAGAAGGCTGACAGGGTTGGAGACAGGTGCAACCAGGTCCCATAGAAGGCTGATGCAGCAGGGAAATTAGAAGCAGAAGGGGGCCTCCATGACTCAGGGAAGACTGACAGTTGCTGGAGAGAGGGAGAAGAAGTATAATGCCAGTTCCTCCAAGACTGCTAACAGGGATGGGAAGAGGGAAAGAAATGCCACCAGATCCAAGGACTGCTGACAGGATTGGGGATATGGAGTTGGGTGAAATCAGGTCCCAGGGAAAGCTGCTGGGGCTGAGGAGAGGGAGCAACATGCAACTGGATTCGATGGAAGGCTGACAGGGCTGAGGAGGTAAAAGAGGATAATGCCATGTCTCCTGGAACTGCTGATGGGGATTGGGAGAGGGACAGGGATGCCACTGCATATAAGGACTATTGAACGGTCTCTGAAGATTTAGTAGAGTGCCACCAGGTCCCAAAGAATGCTAACAGTGCTAGCGAGAGAGAAAGGGATGATGCCAAGTCCCTTGGGACTGCTGACAGGGATGGAGAGACAAAAGGGGATTCCATCAGGTCTAAGGATCTCTGACATGGCTGGGGAGATGGAGGCAGGAACCATCACATCCCAAGGAAGTTTGACAGAGCTGGGAAGAAACATGAGGGTGTCAACAGGTCCCAGGAAAGGCTGACAGGGCTGTGAAGGGGAACTGGGATGATGCTATGTCCTCCAGGACTGCTGAAGTGGATGGGGGGAGAGGGAGGGGGCATGTCACAGAGTTGTAGGGAAGGTTGACTGGGCTGTTGAGATAAGGCTAGTTCCACCAGGTCTCAGGGATGGCTGATACGTCTGGAGAGAGTATGGGTGCCCATAGGCAGAATTTTGGCTGCGACCCAGTGGCTGCATGCCTCCATTTGGATCCTGGTGGGTCCACAAGAGGAGAACTGCACTCCTGCTCAAGTAAGACACTGTAAACCGGTGCCCACTTTCTTGTCTGGTGGATTCAGCTACCCCATCACCTGTGGTCCCAGGTCCCTGGGTCAATCTTCTATGGTACCCCTCAGGTCAACATGAGGAATGCTGTGCACAGCTGCTTGAGCAGAACACTGTCAGCTGGTACCTGAATTATCATATGGCAGATTTAGTTATGCCATCACCTGTGGGCTCCCAGGTCCCACAGTGATACAGATACAATATTTGAGTGAGGGATTTGGGCTAAACTGTGCATGGAATACATTGTGATGCTTTGGTTATAGATTTTATTTACAATTATTGCTTGTGTTTTGGTGAGTTGTATTTTTTGGAGAATGATCATTCACAAACTTGTAACTTTGTGGTGGTGGTATGCTTTCAGATAGTTATCTTAATTTTCCTCATAATGCTACACAAATATATAAATTTATAATTAATACATTACTTAAAGTGCACTATTTCCATTTTCCACAATGTTTCTAGAGACTACTTGCAGTTTGAGATTTTCTCAATCCTGTTACATACATTCATGTAAAGTTAAATACACTGATATTAAAGGTTAACATTTAAAAGTAACCAAAGTTTAAAATGTCATCTTCTCTGATCCCCACTTAGTTATAAATGCATTCTAATCCATGTCTTGCCAAGAAATCATAGTGAGGAAAAAACTCTTGAATCACTTTGCCTCTAAGGCCCTGTCCACACTGCCCCTCTGTAACATTGCAGAGTGCCCAAACCTTTACCGCAATGGTTTGCGTTTACACCTGTAACGTTATAGAAGGCGTTTTCATAACCGTTGTTGAAACCACATATGAGGTGGTTTCAACAGCGATAATAACAGTTGCACGATAATGCATCCCTACTATGATAGAGGGCAAGATGGTGGCGATGCTGTGCCACACGATCTTGGGCGTCTATCGCTGCCCGAAATCTGTATTAATGCGTTCGTTTTAATTTTTTACGGTTTTTTTTTTCGGTTTGTGGTCATTCCTCAGGAAAGAACTGAGGGTTTTTTTAATATCTTCTTTGTATTCTCCCTGCATTTTTGAATTCCACTTGGTGATAGACTGTATTATCTTGCTACGATAAAGCTGCGGCCAGGTTTCTATGTTTCGAATCCCCCCCTTCCTCCATTAGCGCCGGCTGTTGTTTGGACTAGTTTCGGCGCTTTATTGGAGGTCTCTTCCGTTGGATTAAGGGACTGGCATCACTGGTGTAGTGGAGTGGAGCAGAGGACTGGTATCGTGGGGATTGATTGTTCTTCTACTTTGAATTGGACCTGCGGCATTCGTCCTGATCCTGAAGGATTGTGGAACTTGATAGAGGACTTTCCCTGGTATTGGATCTGCTTTCAGTTATTTGTGTCGTGGATAAAGTCTGGGGGCTGTTAGCTCCTGGCTGCCTTGCAGGCCTTTGGCCCGTATCAGTGCGCTGCCTTTTGGACACCTATCCTCTGTTAGCTGGTGGGCTGGGCGGCTGCGGCTATTTTGGTGGCAGACCTCCTAGCTCTTCTGATCCGCACCAGTACAGTTGGAAAGCTGACCTGGCGGCGGTAAGGTCCGTTAAGAGGAGGGTTGTTCTTAGGGTTAGTTCACAGTAACTGGCAGTGGCCTTTGTGTTCCTTCCCTCTTCATGGGTCTATCTTGGAAACTTTTTCTTGTTTGTAAAAAGGAAAGGAAATTTTAATATACAGATGCTGGTAAAGTTTTCCTGAGTCGGACTTCTTTAGGGCTCTTGAAGAACGAGACAGTCTGAGCAGCAACTCATCGTGGTGGTGAGAGCCCATGTGGGATTGTAAATTTAACTGTTTTTTCTTGGGACTTGTTCACCTTAGTTTATTATTTTGGATTATTTTTTTTTTCTGCCTATTTTGACTCCCACTGGGTGGTGAGAGCTCCTTTGTGGGGTCCAAATCGGTGGGGGAATTCTTTTGTTTTTGGGGTTTGTTTTAATTTTAATTTGTTTTGCTGGTCATTTGGAAACTTGGGTGAGAGTCCAGGGTGTTATCGTGAACATTTTGCAGTGGAAGGTGGGAGCTCCACTGTTTTAAGTGTTCTTTTAATATCCATCCGAATGACTATTATTGTTATAGAATTATTATTGTCTTTTGTTTTTTATTTAGATATTTTGATTGTATAGTTTAATCTGTGATAAGTTGATTTGTGTTTTATGTTTTAATGTTTTATTCTGATTGAGATTTCCAGGGTGTTTTTGAGATTATTCTACCCCCCCCCAATCATGCACTACTCATCTGCCGCTCTTCATGCCCTCCGTCCTTTCTTTACCCCCCCTTTGCTTTTCCCTATTTATCAACGCTGTAGGGCCCTGGGAATTGCGCGTGGTGGGGTTCGGAGGGGCTGGGGGCATGAACAGCGGGGGATGGAGGAGGGGGGTGCTCGCATTTGTGTGGTTAAGTCCAGAAGATGCCCTGGGGCAAAATGGAGTACCGAACGTAGTTCTGCTTGTTTGGTTCCCGTACCCAAGGGCACCACCAATTTTCTAAATGGTGGGCAGGTGGTCCGTCTTCTCCGGAGTCCTATCCAACTTGGGTGGTGTTGTGCAATGCCAGGTCCGTTGTGAACAAGACTGCTATTGTAGCGGACTTGGTTGGCACTGTGGATCTGGTTTGCATTACTGAAACCTGGCTTGATAGTAATGCTGCCCCAATCTTGGAGGCTGCAGTTCCAGCTGGGTGATGGTAATTCACCACCGAGATTGGATCGCGGGGGTGGGGGAAGTGCGGTCTGTTTCAAGGACAGTTGGACCACACTAGTGTTCCAGTGGAGGAGACCAGATCTTTTGAATGTGTCGTGGTGGCAGGTGGGGGCTATAGAATAGCGCTCGTTTATCGTCCACCCGGTGATGAGAAACTATTTCTAAAGGAAGTGGCGGATTTCGTCGTCAACCTGGTATTTGGATCGCCTAGGTTGATGGTGCTGGGCGATTTCAATGCCTGGATCGATGACGAACTCTCACAATTTGGTCAACACTTCCTCCAATTGATGTGTTCATTGGGCCTCTCACAGGTAGTTACCTCTGCCACCCATAAACATGGCCATTTTCTTGATCTGGTCTTCCTGCTGGGGTTGGAGGCCTCAGATGTGGGGGTGGAACCAGTCCGATGGTCTGATCACCACACTGTGAGATTCAATCTATGCACCCCCCTTCGTAGACCTACCCCAGTGGAGATGGTCAAGTACCGCCCTTTACGTGATGTTACTCCCACTGGTCTATCTGCGGTTCTTGACCTATCAGAATTTCCTGGGTCGAGCTTAGATCCCGAGGCGATGGTGCTAGCCTATAATAAGGCTGTCACCTCCGCCTTGGATTCAATTGCTCCCACCCGTGTGCGGCCTCTCTCCCTTCGCCCCTGATCTCCTTGGTTTGATCAAGATCTGAGGGAGTTGCGGAGAGTAGGTCGCAAGTTGGAAAGATGTTGGTGGAGGTCTGGCTTAGATACCGACCATCTTAGACTCCTAGAGCATTATAAACTCTATCAGTCAGCAATTACTCATAAGAAGGCAGTGTTCCTGTCCGGAGAGATTGCTGCTGCTCAGAACCGACCGGCCCAGCTCTTTCGAACCGTAGACAGGCTGTGCAACCCAGCCTGTCTGCAGGTTCATCGTGCCTTTTCACAGATGCAGTGTGTGGAGCTCGCTTGATTCTTTGCAGATAAGGTGGCTGATATCAGAGCCGAGATTTGCGCTGCTCCCTCCATGGGAGTTGCGGTGGCCCAGCCTATGGTCACTAGCACACCGTTTACCTGGAGTTCCTTCATAAGGCCAGAAATCAAGGATGTTGTGAGGATTGTCCAGGATATGCGTGCCACTAGCTGTAGTTTAGACCCAGGCCCCACAGGCCTGATCGGGACTGTGGGGAGGTTATCCTCCTGGTTCTTGCCAGGATAGTCTGGTGTTCCCTAGACACTGGTGAATATCTCCGCTCCCTGAAGGAAGCGGTGGTGACACCAGTGTTGAAAAAGACATCCTTGGACCCCGACTCCCTGGCTAACTACAGACCTATCTCGAACCTTCCCTTTGTTGGGAAGGTAATCGAGAAAGTGGTGGCAGCCCAGTTGTACAACCATCTTACCATCCATAACATCTACGATCCTCTTCAATCAGGTTTTTGAAAGAGGCACAGCACGGAGACTGTGCTGGTTCGGGTCCTCAATGATCTCTTGATGGCGAGAGACCAGAAAAAATGGTCCATTTTGGTCCTTTTGGATCTGTCAGCAGCATTTGACACTGTAGACCATGGGATACTGCTTGAGCGTCTGAGATGCATCTGTGGTCTTTCGGGCTTAGTGCACAGATGGTTTACTTCTTTCCTTACAGGTAGAACTCAGAGGGTGGTATCAGGGATTTTTTCCTCTGATCCCACCGCTCTGACCTGTGAGGTGCCTCAGGGCTCTTTGCTGTCCCCCATGTTGTTTGCGGTGTACATGCTTCCCCTCGGAGACATTGTTAGACGATATGAGCTGGAGTTTCATTGTTATGCCGATGATACTCAGCTCTATCTGTCTTTTCGGCCTGACCAGAATAGAGCACTCTCAGTGTTTAACAGCTGTCTCAGTGAGATCCAGGATTGGATGAGGTCCAGTTGGTTGAAGTTGAACTCGGGGAAGACGGAGGTGTTGGTTGTGGATCACGGCCCGCGGATTGAGGGGTTGGGGGCACTTCAAACCTCGGGTTTATTCCTGGGGATGCGGAGCTCCTGACCTCTGAATGGGTGCGAGACCTGGGGGTGATTATTGATGATCAGCTGACACTGCATGCGCAAGTGTCGGCGGTTGTCAAGGTGTCCTTTTACCATCTTAGGAACATTGCCAGGATCAAGCACCTGGTTCCATCCGGCAACCTTCCCACTCTGATCCACGCCTTTGTGACCTCACGTCTGGACTACTGCAACTCCCTTTACTTTGGGCTGTCTGGGGTTGATATCCACTGCTTGCAGCTAGTGCAGAACTCGGCAGCCTGGTTGTTAACGGGAACTCCTCGTTCTTCCCATATTACACCAGTGCTCCGAGATCTGCACTGGCTGCCAAGTCAGTGGCGGATCACCTTTAAAGTCGGATTGCTGACTTATAAAGCCCTACACAGGTTGGGCCCTGACTACCTAAACGAGCTTCTGGTGCCTTACCGACCGATGCGACCACTTCGCTCTGCCAACGAGGGGTTGCTAGAGATCCCGAGGGTTACTTTAAAATCTTCCGACGCCCGAGCATTTATGTTTGCGGCGCCGACTCTCTGGAATTCTCTACCACGTTGGATTAGAGAGTGCTTGACAGTGGAGGGTTTCAAAAGGGGTTTAAAGTCCTTCCTATGGAGCAAGGCTTTTGCTGATAACTTAGCATGTTGATAAATTGGTGTGTTCCCAGTTTAGCTTTTATTATGTTTTAATATGTTTTATTCTGTATTTTATTGTAATGCGCTTTGATTTTAGAAAGGCGCAGATAAATAAAATTATTATTAATAATAGTAGCAGGTAGTGTGGGCCCAGCATTAACAATCCTAAGCGCCTTACGAGCTGCATTGTGGGATCGGGTACCACAGTAATGGTGCGCCCAATTCCCAAAGTGTGGACTGGCGGTGCCGGTCCCATAATGGACACCGCGGCAGTGTGGACACACTGCACCACTCCCCGGTTGTAATGGTTTCTCTCCATTATGGGGTCTGAGCGGTGCAGTGTGGATGGGGCCTTAGAAACACACCATGAGTTGGATTGTTGCTTATTGCACACAACTGCACGCCAATAGTTTGGAGTAACTTACTAAAGTATCGAAAAGGAGTTAATGTATTGCAAACTTATGTATAGATCGAAAGATAACTATATGTAACTTTGTTTTAATTTAGCTTCTTATTTGTTCTGTTACATAACTTGCAGTGTCACTGTTTCTAAACATTGTTAACTGGATCATGAAAATTTAATGTGATATTATTTTCATGTTTACAATTTAAGTAGAGGACCACAAATGCAATATACTGATAGCAAAAGCATCAATGAATCACTGAGTTTATTTTTCCATGTCCATGTGCCACATATGTTCCTCATTACTCTGGGTAGGCTCAATAACTTTTAGAAAAACTCATCTGTACTTCCTTTATCTTATGCAGAGATTTAAAACAGATTTCCTCCTTATATGGCATTTTATGGGCCAAGTGGAAAGACTGGGCCCTGAAGAAGCAAGACTGGTGGGGAAAGGAATCAAGATGGATAGGTAGTGCTGAAGATAAATGTGGAAAAAGTTGGGAAAGAGTACATAGCACTGACCTTTCAGCTCAGGGGAAAGACTTAAGTTAAAAAAACAATAGTAAGATTCTTTCTGGTCACAATAACCAGGCATTTCCAATTGAGGGATTCCAGTGCCAATCAGAAGGGACATTACCAGATGGCTAATCATTAACAAGTTTTCTGTGACAGACCAGTTCTTCAGTTTTTCATAGGTATCATAGGTAATGTCAGAGCTTAACTAGACTTTCATCCATGATGCTCGCTATAAGTTAATAAAGTTTCCCCCATTCCCCAAACTTGCCCAGATTATTCTTAAATTGTTGCATAGATGAGCTAGCCACTACCTCAAGGAGGAGACAGTTCCACATGTGAACCACTCTTTGATTGAATACATTTGACTTTTAACTAATCTGCACATTCTGCTTTTGAGTTGGAGGGGATGTGCTCAGGTATTGTAGGCCTGAACCAAAGTGTCTAGCCCTAGGTTATCCCATAGGTTGTTATCTGACCATGCTCTATGCACCAAGCATAAGTCCCCTATAGTCCTTCTGTACAGATAGATAGATAGATAGACAGACAGACAAATAATTTATTAAGCGCCTATTTCCGCAGACACTGGGTGCTGTGCAAATCACAACAATAAGATAAACTCGTTAATAAAACCAGCCAATATACAACTTATAACATAATTAAAATCACAACAGCTCTATAGCAATGGATATAGGTCCAAGTCCCTCAGTCTGGTTTCGTAATCATTTCCCTTTCATTTAATAACTGCCCTGGATGGGAGTGAATATTACAGTGGTGCCAAAAATGCTGCAGTACCCTGCATGGAACAATGTAATTCAACGGCAATCAAGCCCTTTTTTCATGCAGTAATTTTGTGACATGTCGCTTACTGCAAGTTATTGCACTGCATCATGCCTGACTCCACTGTATATGTTCTAATATTTTATGTGTGACAGTGCCCCAGGTATTTAAACTTTTGATTTTGGCACTTCCATCTCAAAGTGCCAGTTCCAAAGATAAAGCTTACCTATTTGGAACTGTGACTATGACAGCCTATAACCTCACATGGAACTGTTTTTCAAATAATATGCTGACCAACAAACAGTAATTGGACCTGATTAAAGATATTAGGATGATGGAAGATGTGTGTTAGACCGGATGTCATACAAAATATGCAACGTTGGTTACCATATGCATCTTACTTGAATGAGACAATCGAGGTCTTAAATGGATAAAGTAGTTTTAATTTATCATCGGACTAACATGAGTTGAATGATTGTAAATTATTGTGACTCAAGAATGTAATGAAACACAGTGATGACATGAAGTTGGTTGGACAATTTTATTGCTCATTTATTTCATCTTGGAAGTTTTTACACTATAAAATTATTTCCAATACATGTTATGGATTTGTATAAACATATGATATTAATGTTTAGACTTAATTGTATATTTGATATTGTTTAGACTTAAAAATAAAGTAATACAAAAATTATTTTTCCATGGCTGTTGAATTTTGCATAGTTTACTTAAACAATAAACCATGAGAGGGTGTGGGTTATGGGGCAATTTACCACAGCTGGTGTGGTTTGGCCATGAGGCCACAGGCCAAGTGGTCAGATCCTCGCCAGCTGCGGTAAATCCCACCATAGCCCACACCCTTGAGTGGTTTATTGTGACTATACCATGACACTCCTTTTTTGGTGAGAAAAAAAACAAGAATAAAAAGAGTTTTTTGTATTTTAAGCAATTATTTATAAACTGTATTGCTCCGCCAGAAAAAAAATAGTTCTGTATTATTAGGGAGAGCTCAGAGAGTGCCATGCGATGGGTGATGTCTCCTGAATGTCTTACATTTTTCAGGCAGTTTTTTTTATTTTAATAAAATTTGTATATTGAGTGTTTGTTTTGTGTTGCTACGGAGACGCAGCATGAAAACAGCTAAAGGGGAACATGGGCAATGTTGGAATGCGGAAGTTCAGGGTAGGGTGATGGCAGTGTGTGTCAGTCTGACTTGGTAGACATGCTGGCTTTTTTTTAATTTAATAGACTCTCAGACTCGGGCAACTGTCTACATCTAGAGTTTTTGCTGTGTTACTTGTTAAGAAGATGGAGTGTTAATGCAGCTGAAGGAGGAGACAGCCAACATCAGGGTGTGACAGTTCCGTGTGGTTCCGAGGTCCAAGTGGCTTTCGTTTGGGGGGAGCAGTGGTGCAAGTTCCATGTTTTTTTTTTTTTACTTTTCTCTCTGGGTCGATGAAATTACCGTAAGGACAGATCAGCATTAGGTGAGTGCCACTTTATTGGAATGGATGCCCGATACTGTCGGTTACACTTTGAACTTGTTTTTGAAACTCCTGGTTTTCCCTTGACATTTGAAAAGAACACAGCATTTTGGGTTTCACGTGGTTCACATTGATTTTTTAAGATGATTGAGATGTGGCTGACTGACACCTTTGCCATGAGTATATCATAGGATTTACCATGGCAGAAAGGTGCCAGCCAGCCAATCACAATACAGGATTTTGCTTCTCTTTTTATGTCCATGGTATAATATTCAGTTTAATTCAATTCAATTTTATTTTATATAGCATCTTTCATACAGTGTATCAAAAATATTTGACAAAGGGCCAAGCGAGAACAAGAGCAAATAAAAGATACAGTAATAAGCAATCATGACTCATATGAAATATAAAGCAGTTATAATTTACAGTTCCATTATAACACAGGATGTACATAAGAATGATACATTACATATGTCAAGAGTTATAAGCCATGCAATTAAGATGGTTCTTTAGTAAGGACTAAAATGGGAAAGGGAATCAGCTGATTTAATTTCAGGGGGAAGAACATTCCATATGGTCAGTCCGGAGAATAAAAAAGCATGACCACCAACCATAAATACTGTACTGTAGATTCACAACAGGAATAGAGATGTTTCTTCTAGCAGACCAGTGTGTTTGGACACATAAGGTAGAATTAGGTTAGTAAACTGGACTGGAGCCTGGTCATGTAGGGCTTTGAAAGTCTGGAGAGCAGCTTTGTAATGAAAACATTCCTTGGCAGGAAGCCAGTGCTGTTCTTAAAGGATGGGTGTAATGTCATCTCACCTACTGTAAGTTTCCTTTCCAGAAGGTGAGGTGCTGATTTTGGACATGCTGGATCTTACTGATTAGAGAGGATGGTACTAAGAATCATAGAATCATAGAAATCCAGTGGTAGAAAAGGACCCTTTTGGCCCATCAAGTCTGCCCCTTACCCCCCTCCCTACTTGTCTCCTTTGTCCAGAGAAATCCCACTCCACCGACAGGTCAACCCCTTGTGTCTGTCCCATG
The DNA here is from genome assembly GCA_016271365.2 of Neoceratodus forsteri. Lineage (NCBI taxonomy): Eukaryota > Metazoa > Chordata > Ceratodontiformes > Ceratodontidae > Neoceratodus > Neoceratodus forsteri. The sequence goes on along the minus strand of CM028129.1, from coordinate 1,075,477,615 downwards.
CCCTCATGAATCCCTCCACCATTTCAGCCACCACCACCTCTTCTGGCAATCTGTTCCGGAACTTCACTACCCTCTCCGTGAAGCAAAGCCCCTCACATTGCTCCTAAACCTACCTCCTTCTAATCTTAGATTATGACCCCTAGTTCTAGCACTTACTTTCCTCTGTAAATAAGTTCTCCTCCTTTGCCTTATTAATCTCTTTCATATACTTATACATTTCAGTCAGGTCCCCCCCACTCCCTTCTAACCTCTAGTGGGTACAGTTCCAATTCCCTCCACCTCTCCTCATAGGGCTTTCTATACATACCATACACCATTCTTGGTTGCCTTTCTCTGAACCCTTTCACTCCAATCTATGTCCTTGTGTAAGTGAGATCTCCAGAACTGGACCCTGTACTCCAAGTGAGGCCTTTCCATGGATTTATAAAGAGGTGTCAGAACCGCCCTCTTTCTGCTTGTTATACCCCTCCCTATGCATGCCAGCATTCTATTCATTTTGCCTGCCACCTTGCTGCACTGGTTCCCCATTTTAAGGTTATCTGAAATTATAATCACCAGATCCCTGTCTGGCTCAGAGGCCTTAATTCCCCCTCCTTCCCAGTAATGTACAAAGATATTTTGGTTAGCTAAAATAACATTGTGATCATGATTAATAGTGTGATGTAGTGCATAGGGGCTTACATACCATGCCAAATACCAAAACATGTGTAGCACAGACAAAGAGGGCACTGTACTGACCACGTCAATTGCATTAACCACTGCAGTAAACCAATACTAGTGAGGTACTGATGGAAGTTTCCCATAATTATGCTTGTTGATGAATTCAGTCACTGAGGCCTGTCAGTGTATTTTCCATTTGGGTTATTGTTTCTGGCAGTGGGGGTAACAAGACTCACCAGATAAAATTGGATTTTTCATAAAATGTAAGTAATTCAAGATTTTTTATTTTAGGCCACTTTCCTTACCTAGGAGACTAGATTTGGTGAGCCCAGAAAACTGTACAGGGACAAACATCTGTTTCCATTTTAATATAGTATTCATAGCTGACAACAGTTACAGCTAACTCTGCCAATGTTTTGTGGCTCTACAATTGTATTCTGTGCCCCAATTGGTGCCCCATGTTATGCAAAACTACCCCATATGAACAATATACACACTTTTTATTAGTGTCCTGGTTGCCAGTTGTGAATCTCCTGTGTCCTGGTAACCAATATACTGTAGGCTGGCATAACTACTGGGGATACCACTGAAAAGTTCAACAATTTATTTTGTTCAGAATTTACAAATGAAATGTACTTGGGCAGAGGCAAAACTGGTATTCCCAAGAGGCAGATTAAGAAATCTAATATCAGATAATTAACATCACTCCAGATCTGGTAGCTGAACCACTTCCTTAGTTGAAGTAATGGGTAAGTAAAGTATGTGGGCCAGATAGGATACACCAAGGTGTTCGTGAAGTATTCATTGAAAACCTAGCAATTCTAATAGTAGAGGTATTTACAAAAAAAAGAGAGAGATGGTGCCACAAAATTGGTGACAAGTGAATGTGTTGTGGTCATTTAAAAAGAAAACTAGATGGTACCTAGGAAATTAAAAATTAGTTTGTCTTCCATCAGTAGAGATGCTGTGAAGTGAAACCTCTCCCGTGAATTTTGTACAAAGCGCCAAAAATTTGCGTTTCATGGAATTCTCAGAGTTTTGGCTGGCCGTCAAAACTTCGATTTGCATGATTTGTGTGAAGTTTTCAGTGAAATTTGTAATTTTTTTCCTACAAAGTGAAAAATTTGTGGGCGAAAGGTGAAATTTCACATTTCGTGGCAGAATTCGAGAAATTCGTGGCTGCACATTTCACAAAATCATTCAGCGAAATCTGCAAAATCCATGAATTACCTCATGGAGTGAATTTCATGGACTTCGCACATCACTAACCATCAGTAATCAAGGGAGAGGTAGCAGGTGGCCCTCAAAGACATACAACTAATTCAAAGGAGACAGGTTTAGAAAAGGGAGGTAATGTCAGAGTAATTTTTAGATTGTTTTGATAACATAGCTAAAACAAATGGCAACAGAGAAGAAGAATGTAATATATTTTGGCTTTAGTAAAGCATTTGTTAAGAGTATTACATAGAAAATTAGCAGATATAAAAACAACCAACATAGTATGAAAGGAAATGTATTAAGATTGATCAGAATTTGGCTAAGTGATAGGAAACAGAAGATATATGTGAAGAGAAACATTTGGGGCTGAGAGCATTGTGATATGGGCAATCCCTCAGGGTTCAAAGTAGAGATTACTACTGTTCAATATTTTCAAAGTGACACAGAAAAGAATACAAGTAGTTACATCTCAAAATGTGTGGGTCATTTGAGAACAGTAGGAATAGTTAATACTGAGGAGGGTGGGGGGAAATACCTAAATGGGTTAGAAAATAGGCAGAAAACTACCAGATCGTGGCAGTTCAACATGGACAAAGAAGGCAAGACAGGGTGTGTGCTACAGTGGGATAATTTCATGCCTTGGGTGTGAAGTTAAGTGGCCGAAGACCAAGTGACTTCGGATACCCAAGAAATGACATTAGATCATCATAACAGGCACTCTGGAATGCCTGTATGCTATTATTTATTTAGTTCATTTTTGTTGACCGGGTAAGTGCACTAGACAAATCCTGCCTATTTTTAGGCACGACTCAAGGGAGGGGGATACAGATGACTGCCAACTGACCTTGAACCAGATTAAGCTGTTGGTGGCGTTTTTAGTGAATGAGAGAAATTTGGCCAGGACACCAAATAAATTCCCCTACTCTTTTCAATAAGTGCCATGGGATCTTTAACATCCACCTGAACTACCACCAATCCAGGCAGATGGGACCTCAGTTTAACATCTCATCCAAAAGATGGCACCTCAGAAATGCAGCACCCCTCTCATGCTGCACAACAGTGTCAGTACTGGGATATTAACCCAAGTGACAGATGTGGGAACTGAACCCACAGCCCTCTGATCTCCCGGCCTCAGAGGCGAGTGTGCTACCTACTGAGCCACTGACACTGTCACTGACTCTGGTCCAAAGATGTGGTTTCATGCTTCCCAGAGTATTATAAAATGGCTTGACTTGTTTGTTTAAAAAAAAATACATTTTAAAAATATAGTTTGATGATTTTCAATGAGCAGGAATAAAAAATTAGTGCTTTATTCTTTTTCAGTAGGTTATGCCTTTGTATATGTAATACACATGGAGGAAATTTTGTCTTCACTTACCCTCCACCTTCCCATGCCCAAAAAATAACTTTACTGAACCTTTAATGTATTTTGGTCCTTCAGCATGGGTGTGAAAGTCATAGTGTGGCACAGCCACGATCAACTGAGCACTTGGTGGCACCAAAGATGAATGGCCTGGCCCTACTGCCTGCTTTAGGGTTAGACAGTTCCATGTCAAAACAGTGACTGCAGAATGACAATCCATGACAAGGACACTGAATCCACTATGCGAACACTTTGAGAAAATACTTTTCTTGTGGAGGGGCTTTTCCCCCCACACCCACACTGAAATTTTATATTCCAGCACTGGGGGGGCACCACTCAGGGATGGGGGGCAACCATGGCTCACCCAAAAGTGTTGGCGCTGTGATTCCATTGTGGTTGTCATGGGTTGTTGTTCCACAGGCACTGTTTTGACTGGCTATGAGGTTGGACGTACATACTCCTACCAGTGCTGGGGTTCACTACTGCTTTCCTAGCCCCCAAAGCTATTTCAGTGTAAGTATGTGGGGGACAAGCAGAAGCTAATAACCCAGCAGGTTGGTATTTTGAAATGAGGATGAGATCACAGTGTTGTGAAAATTTGATCTGCCTGAGGCATTTATCAATGAGTAGAATTCTTGTACTCTTGCCCCTCGTTGCAAGTCTGGTATAACAAAATACTCTCTGAATCTATTCCATTGCGTTGGGGTACTCGGCAGGGCTGCCCTTTTTCTCCACTCCTGTTTAATTTATATCTCAAGCTTTAATGTGCAGTCTTCAAAATTCTCAACATCATAATGGCATACTGGTGGCAGATAAGTGATATCTTCTCTCAGTGTATGCTGATGCTATCCTTCTTCATCTCCAAAATCCTGCATTAGCTTTGCCCATGGTAATGTCAGAGATTCACCGTTTTCCCAAATTGTTGGACTATAAACTTAATGTCACAAAGACAATGCTTTTACCCTTAAATAGCCTAGTCCTTAAGCACAAAATTCAAGGGATGGGTATTTTCTGGGAGCCTAAACTCCAGAAATACATTGGTGTGTACCCAGCTTGCTCCATTCCATTGATGCTTAAGCAAAATTTTACCTGATTGTTTCAGCAGTTAAAGTTGGACCTGGACAGGTGGATTTTCCTTCTTCTTTATTTATGGGGAAGCCTTCATGTACTCAAGATGAATGTATTGCCATGCATACTCTACCCCCTTGGGATATTGGGACTCTTCTTGCCTAAATCCTGGTTCTTGTGTCTGCAGACTATTTTGAACTCTTTTTTATGGAAGGGCAAAGTGGTCTGCCAAGCCTGTTTTAAGCTTACTGTCCCTAAACTACGTGGAGGACTCTCTCTTCTTAACGTTTTCCTTTATCACTGTGCTCTACATGCTCAAAAGTTTCTCTTATGGGATTCGTCGGAAGGCCTCATTCAAGGCAGGTTCTACTATCCTCAATGGTTAGAGATTGAAATGTCTCTGGTCCAAAGATGTGGTTTCTTGCTTCCCAGTCTTTTATATATTAAGTATGGTAAGTTGCCCATTCCTCTTCATGCTACCCCATTAGGATGGTCTATAAAAACTAAAATGCAAATACAGCATTATTTTCTTTGGGACTGGTCGAAAGTGCGGTCTCAGTCCATCCTAGGGAATTTAAATTTTAAAATAGCAGGGAAACCTATTTTGCTTTCTTTTACTCCACAGCTAAAAAGTATTGTGCTTTCCCAACTCTTGGAAGGCAATAAAATACTTTTCTTTCAATCCGCCAGGCAGGCCCTCTCACTCCCTATGGCAAGTGGCTTTAAATTTTTACAAATTTCTTAGGCCGTTCTATCCACATTTGTCCATAAGCCTTGAAATCTTGGTGACCTTCTTCAACTTGACAACTTGTTGAGGATTGCCCTTCAGCCTCACCCAGTCTCAGCCCTGTATAAGATGCTGCAAGAGCTAGATACCTCTTCTCTGTCAGGGGGTTTGTTTTTATTGGATGCAAGCACTAGAGCTTCCTGAGGATCTGGTATTATGGCAGAGAATTTGGAGAATGCTATATCAATTTGTAAAACAAGATAGATTAAGGCTAGTACAATTTCAAATCTTACATAATCATTATTACTCTTCTTCCAAGCTTTTCAGAATAGGAAAACTTGACTCTCCTGTATGCTCCAGATGTCGGCTGGTGGAAGGGACTTTAAAACATATCTTAAGGGATTGTGTAAAAGTGACCCCTTTCTGGTCTTCTATCAGGGACTCCTTGGATCCACTGTTGGGATTGCAAGAGCTCTTTTTTCACAACATTTGCTTAGTCAGGCATTTTCCACAGGGTCTCTTCCCAATATGGAAATCTCACATGGCCCTCATTTTGGCTGTGGCCAAATTAGTGATTCTAATGCTTTAGATGGGTGACTCAGTCCCACCTGTCAGGGAATGGCATGCCAAGATGATGACGGCTTTAATGCTGGAGAAGCATATAGCCAACCACATGAAGTGTCTTCATCGCTTCTGTGATGAGTTGGAATCGATCCTTACACTCCTGTCTATTAGATCATGTTAAAAAAGGGATCTCTGAATCAGAGCCCCTTTTTTCCTATTGCTCTTGCTCTTCCTCTCTTTTTCTGTATCTCACTCACCTTTATTTGTTTCTTTTCCTTCGCACTGGTCCAAATGACACCTCATGTGATTAAGTAGATAGAGTGTGGCTGCTGAGCTATAGGGATATTTTGAGTGGGGCAGGGGATTTTGTTTTGTTTTTTTGTTTCTTCCTCCATTCCTTGCTGTTAATTGCACCACATGGTATTCTTTTAGGCTGCAGTGGGTAGAGCCTGCAGATGTTTTGTATGTACAAAAAGGGCTGATGCCATGTTTTCTGTCAGTGGAACTGACTAAAGGTGTAAATAGTCTCCTCTGCCCTACCCTCCTCCAAGAAATGTTTTCCACCCCAAATAAATACGCATTCATGTTAGTCAATGGTTGCAGGGCACTATTTTCTTTCCTAAATGGGAGGTACCAGAACTGGAACCTGAGAAGTGGGAGGCAGCATTAGTTTTCTTTGGGTGGAGTAAGATCCACCCCCACCTCCACCAGAGAAGCTCCTAAAGATCCACCCCCACCTTTTTTTTTGGTTCATGTGGGAGGGTCATGAGGTGGATCTATCATGTTGGAACAACTGACTATCAGAGCTGCCTGGGGAAGTAATTAAGGAGTGCTTGAAACTGCATCTAGACATATCCCCCCCAACACACACACACATACTGACATTAGGATTCTTTTCTTTAACTATAAGCATGTCAATATTTGGCTCTAACAGTATGGTCAAGTTGGGTATAAAAATAAAATAGGAAAAAAAAGGATCAAGCAGGTGTCTTTTCCTTTGTCAGATACATGCAGGCAGAAGGTCACAAATCCTGGATGACAAGTTCATTGTATGGATGTTTTCCATGTAAATGAGAAATTGTGTTATTGTCATGTCTGTAGCATCATTTGTAGCCAGTAAACTGTTATTTACATAGGTACTGTAAACGACAGGTTTTAATACAGAAATCCAGTCTTGATAAATTTGTTTTTTAGCAGTTCTGTAACATTTATGTCTCTCCGATGTAAGAGTGCATAACACAGAAATGAAAGGGTTTGCTAAATTGACTGATGTTTGCATGAGAAGTGGGCATGACAGTGGCATGCAAGAGTGAAGTCTAACAATTGTTTCTTGGCCATTCTGGGACCTGAAGTTTAACAGTAATGTGTGAAGAGAATAAAGTCTTGTGTTTTGTGCATTTGATTAGGTTTAGTGCTTTGAAGTTAAAAAATATAAATATATATAGTGTCATGGACACCTGAAAAGGAAGGAGATACTACTGAAAAAAAAAATGCTATTCTGTTGATTTATTTATTTATGTGTAAGATTTTAGGTGTAGTTCTGCCTAGGTCACAGACGCATAAGCTATAAAAAGTACATTTAAGGATGGATGGATTAGTCAAAGTTTGTAGTAGCAAAATAAAGCAAGAAAAATAATATATTGTGTTTTTTTTTCTTTCAACTGTTTAACCAGGAGTGGCACACTAAGCTGAAAGCTTGCTTACAGGAGCAATCTGGTAGCACATGGAAGTTAAGTGACTTGCTCAGGGTCACCCAGTATGCAAGTGGAGGCTATGGGATTCAAACCCAGATCTCTAGATTTGCATCTCAGAGCCTTAAACCACTGTGCTATACTGCCTCCCTGGTTATGGCAATCATCTGTTTTATGGTTCATGATGTTGGTGTAGTAAGCAGCGGTACATTACATAGCAGGTGTAAAATGTCAATAAGTAGGTCATGCAATAGATGTGCTAAGCAGTTACTGAAGCAAGAAATGTATTTAGGATAGTAAAATATTCCTGTTAGAAAACTGATAAATGTGTGACATTTGCATCTCAGTTTCAAGGAGGTCCTTAAGGGGTGTCAATGTACAATATAAAGTAGTTATAGTTCTCAAGTTGTCTGAGTAATTGCATTGTACTACCACTGTTACTAAATTTGAATTATTCTATGAAGGAAATTAAGTTTATGTAACTCTCTGTAAATGTATTAAAAACATTTACCTGTCCTTATAATGTAATGCATTAAATGCTGTTGCTAGGTTAAGAAGTCACATAACAGCAATAGAGATGAAAACAATGGGACGCATAGAAATTTGAAAAAAGTATACATTAGCAGGAGCAATGTCATGATTTCACCAATTTTTTTTATAGTTTTGCTCCAGATTTTCAACATTACCATTTTTTTAAACCTCCTCATAAACAGTACAGCTGTCATTTTTTTACGTCCTGTTCAAAATGTGTTTTTGCACCTGTAGTGACAAACTGCACAGTCGCTGTGCAAAATCACCTTTCAACTAATGAACTGATAGTGTCACAGTTCATGTGATGGGGTCACAAAAAGTCCATGCTGAAAACTTGAAGTGAAAATACCAAGAAACACCCAGGGCATTAGGGTTTCTGACCATAACACCCTGCCCTGTAGGGACTGACAGGCATCAGGGGTGTGACTTGGGATTGTCAACAGTAATGCTCATGCCATTCCACCCCCATCCCCACCATGCAGCCAGTGACAGGTATTGAGGTGTGCCTTTGACTCTTCAGCCCCAAAGTTTGCTCCATTCTCTTATAGAAACATAGAAACATAGAAGTTGATGGCAGATAAGGACCGCAAGGCCCATCCAGTCTGCCCATTTCTTTTTCTACCTTATAAATGTGCCATTGGCCTTTGCTCTGTCAGTGGCCTATCCATTCATACTCATTTGTATTGCTCCCTTATGCCTATCCCATGCCTGTTTGAAGCCCTGCACTGTATTCATAGCCGCCACTTCTTGAGGTAGGCCATTCCATGCATCCACCACCCTTTCTGTGAAAAAGAATTTCCTCACATTCCCCCTTAATCGGCCTCCCTCTAATCTCATGCTGTGTCCTCTTGTCCTGCTATTTTTCTTATATTTAAACATGTTAGACTCTTTCACCTTGTTAATGCCCTTAAGGTATTTGAATGCCTCGATTATATCACCTCTCTCCCTCCTTTGCTCAAGGGTATACATATTGAGCTCTGTTAATCTGTCCTCATATGTCTTCTGATGCAGTCCCTGCACCATTTTGGTTGCCCTTCTCTGGACTGCCTCAATTTGGTTAATGTCCTTGTGAAGGTGTGTCCTCCAATACTGCATGCAGTACTCCAGATGGGGCCTAACCAGTGTCTTGTAAAGAGGGATTATTACCTCCCTCTTACGACTTGTGATACCCCTACTAATACACCTAACACCCCCCTAGCCTTACCTACTGCTTTAGAGGTCTGCTTGGATGATTTCAGGTCATCAGTGATGATGATGCCCAAGTCTCTTTTCCTTTGTGACTGCTAGCAACTCCCTCCCAGCCTATAGGTGGCTTCAGGTTTCTCTTCCCTATGTGCATGATCTTGCACTTCTTTGCATTAAATCCCAGTTGCCACTCTTCTGACCATTTGCTAGTTTATCCAGATCTCTTCTCATTCTGCCCACCCCATCTGGATCATCTACTCTGTTGCAGATCTTGGTGTCATCTGCAAACAGACAAGCCTACCCTCTAGTCCATCTGCAAGGTCACTAATGAAGATGTTGAGAGGACTGGCCCCAGGACTGATCCCTGAGGTACCCGCTTGTGACCTGCATCTCTTCTGACTGTATACCATTTACCACCACTCTCTGTTTTCTGCCCGTCAACCAGTTTGCCACCCAGTTGACCAACTTCTGCCCACCCAAGCCTACCCAGCTTATTTATCAATCTTCTATGTGGAACAGTGTCAAAGCTTTGCTGAAGTCAAGGTAGGCGACATCAACTGCTCCCCTTGGTCCACCACTCTGGTTACCCAGTCAAAGAAATCTATGAGATTAGGTTTGACAGGACCTTCCTTGTAAACCCATGCTGTCTTGGATCCTGTGCCCCTATGGATTCCAGGTGTTGCACTATCCTTTCCTTAAGGAGTGCCTCCATAATCTTGCCCACTACTGAGGTAAGACTGACTGGTCTGTAGTTCCCTGCCTCCTCCCTGCTACCACTCTTGTGGAGCGGGATCACATGAGCCCTTCTCCAGTCTTCTGACATAGAAACATAGATTTTGATGGCAGATAAGGACCGCTTGGCCCACCCAGTCTGCCCATTTCCCTACCTAATGGATAAGCTACAGATCCTAGTTAACCAGCAGCCTGCTTCTTCCTACCCCCAGCCCTTAGAATTGCCTTATGACTGTCCCATGTATGCTTGAATTCCACCACTGTTTTTGACTCCACAACCTCCTCTAGAAGGCTGTTCCATGCATCCACAACCCTCTCTGTGAAAAAAATACTTCCTTAAATTACCTCTGGGCTGCCCCCCCATCTTCAAACTGTGCCCCCTTGTTCTTGCACTCCTCTTTTTTTGAAAGATGCTACCCTCTTGGACTTTGTTGATTCCCTTGAGGTACTTGAAAATTTCTATCATGTCCCCCTCTCCTTCTTTCCTTGAGGCTATAAATATTAGCTCCTTAAGTCTCTCTTCATATGCCTTCTGGTGCAGACCCTGCACCATTTGAGTGCCTTCCTCTGGACAGCTTCCATCCTGTCTATGTCTTTGCGAACTGCCGCAGTACTCAGATGGGGTCTCACCAACTGTCTGTACAGAGGGATAATAACTTCCTGTTTTCTACTGGTGATGCCTCTCCTATGCATCCCAGTATCCCCAACCCTCCTTGCTGCCCTCTCACATTGCTTGCCCACCTTTAGGTCATCTGATATGACTACCCCCAGGTCCCTTTCCATTTTTGTTGTTGTTAGTATCTCACCCCCCGTTGTATACTCTTCCCCTGGGTTTTTGTTTCCCAGGTACATTACCTTGCACTTCTTAGCATTTCAGCATATTTCCTTATGGAATGGGGTGAGTGTAAAGGTTGAACACCTCAACACATGTCTGTGTCTGTAGGGTAGGGTAAGGTGAAATTGTGTGAGCATTATGGGCAATGACCCAAAAGCACAGCCCAATGCCTGTCCATCTCTGTGGGGCGGGTGGGGTTGGTGTCACTTCAATACTTTACTGCCATTCCTATTCTACCTGTCTGTCTGTCTGTCTCTCTTTCCCCCTCTCTCTCTCTCTCTCTCTCTATGTCTATGTAATTATCTTTCTATCAATTGCATGTATCACTATTTTTATCTATTTGTAAAACAAACCTGTATATCACATATGCCTGCAATCTGAGCATACTTATGAAACTCTGCATATTTGTACTCCACTTCTGCATAGACCTCATACTTTCCTAATATTCCCATTATCACAAGCATGACTATCTTGCCATTATTAAAAGTGACCCCCTCTGAAAGTTACTATCACATTTTCTCTGCTAACAGTCCATCATTACACCTGACTTCCTGACATCAACACATAGCTTAAATATAACTTACATCACCTCATGGACAAAAATCCTGTTTCTCTGAAAAAAAAATGTGTAAATAATTCTAAGGCTGAACATATGCCAGCCATTACTTTTTCCTGTACTGCCACCTCCTGTACCATCATGGGGATTTGCATGTTTCCCATGATACTTTACATTATTGGGGCATGTGCAATTGTGTTTTCTTTAAAATTTGGCTGTCCAGCCAATATCATCTGGGATAACACATACCTCAGTGGCATTTATTTATTTTATTTATTTAGTTTTTGTTGACCGGGTAAGTGCACTGGACGAATCCTGCCTATTTTCAGGCATGACCAGGGGGAAAGGGGATACACATGAATGCTAACAGACCTTGAACCAGACTAAGCTGTTGCTGGTATTTTTAGTGAGTGAGGGAAATTTGGCCAGGACACCGGGGAAATTCCCCTGCTCTTGGCCAGTAGGGGGACTTGCCGTCCATTTGCAGGATGGTCTCTCGGGCTGGAGCACCAGAGAGTGCAGATGTCATGGAGGAGAGGGACTTGGCCTCATCTCCCTTCATGTTTCCACCGGAGGCTGAAGTAAATGTTGAACAATTATTAAGAAGAAGACGCTACGGATATCTACATTTCTACAGAAGATTTAACCTCGCATCCCATCCTGGTAAATATGATGGATTTTGAGGCTAATTTAACTTCCAAAAAGCAAGAACTTGTGGAGTTGCTTGTGACTATGGAGGAAGGTCCACAGGAGGAGACAGACCACTTGGTTACATGGCTTATTTCATTGCAGCAAGAACTTGCACCTGTCATTTCAGACGCCCGGCCTGTCAAACCAGGGGATGGCGTCACAGCTCCTATCACAGCGCTGAGGTCGGGAAAGCCTGAGACAGTTTTAAATGACATATCACTGTTACTGGCTGGCAATTCAAACACAAATGCTAGTGTGTGCCTACAGCCTACTATTCAGCTTTCACCACCACTACTGCCTGAAACTTATGCCTCTAAAGAACAAAATTCAAGCTGCAGTGCAGCAGAGTACTGCCTTCACATCTCCTGTAACTACTCTTTCAAAATCGACTGGGTTTGTCTTCAAACAGCCACAAGTAGAGAGAAATGCAGCTTTGATTATATACCAGACCCAACAGAATAACCAAAGAGGACTTACTGAATTTGTTTTCTCTGGAGCAGGGAGTAAAACGGGGATGCAGACTGAAGTAAAAACCAGATGAGATGCATTTCTTCTCGCTCGCAGAAATCTCAAACCCTGTGTTGAAACAACACATACGACAGTGCCATCTGCTGTTCAAATAGAGTTAAAGGCTTCAAATGATCAGTGGTCTAATTAACTAATGCGGGATGGAAATGGGGCCCTTGGAGAATTTGGATCCCTGATCCAGCTTGGGACTCTCCTTTTCCTTTCTCTCAAGTCTCGCCTGAATGGAAACCAAATAAATCTGTTACCTTGAAAGATGTATCCCCACAGCATCCTGTTGATTCTGTTTTATCTGCAAACACTTCTGATACAGAGACTGTTGCAGGACAAGCTTTACAATCTTGTCCCCCTTTGAAGTCCCCTTCTCATAACAACCTTCACATCCCTGCAGCATCTAATACTGAACCTATGTCTGAAAAAAAGCCTCTGTTATCTGACTTATCTAATAAAACAAAAAAAGAAGCAGCTCCTCGACGAAATGCTGTGAGGAAACGATATAAAGGGGGTTTGGCTGATAGGCCAGACCGATATCACATGGGAAAAGTATTACTTAAAGATTCCTTCCATTTCTCCCCTAGGGAGGTGTATGCATTTATAAACATTTCTGGGGAGGACAATTTTGATGTCAGTTTTCAAACTGCATACACGCTAGACTTATTTTGGGAAAGATATGGTCATGTTAAGTTTTCTCCTACATGGACTCCTTTTGTAGTAATTCCTTTGACTAAATCACTCATCAAGTATGTTACAGTGATGTTTCATAACGAAGGAGTCCATGTAGAAGACATTACATACTGGCTGTCTCAAAAATGTGAGGTCATGGGAGCACCTGAAGCCATTTTAGACAGCGAGCTTTTTTAGACTGGGGGTGGAAATATAAGGTAAAACTATACCAGCATGACTCAGGCATTGAGCATATTCCAAATTCTTTTTTGCTCAGTAGAGATCTGGGGGTGTGTTTCTGTGCTGGGCAGGCCAGAGCATGCTATAAATGCGGCTCCCGGAAACATCTATCTAGGACATGTGATCAACCCTGATGTAATAATTGTGGGGAGGTGGGCCACATCACATTGCAATGTGCGAATCACACTAGATGTGATCTGTGTGAAGAATTTGGGCATCTCTTTGGGGAATGTCCTTGAGCTGCTCAGAATAAAGCATCCTGTATGAGTCCAGAGCTTCTTATTCAGCAAGCACAGGATTCAGCTAGCTCTGTTACCATCGATGCTCAAGACCCTCCTCCAGGACCTCCCCCTCCCTCTCCTGACCCTTTAGTGGTTCCCACTACTGTGCTTCTGGATCTCACTGTTTCAGGTCCAGACCTTTCTCAAGACCCTATGGATAAACCCACCATATCTGCATCCTTGGTCCCTGTCTGTTATGAGGATCCAGTTATGGTCTCCAGTGATGAACCTGACCCAGATCCTTTGCCCCAGAGATCCTCTCGGTTCACCAAACCTGCTATTCCTGATATACTCCCCTCAATAGAGACAAATAATTCTTATGCTGCCCTTTTTACAGCCTGGGGTGATTCGGAGATGGAGGTTGGGGATTCCAACTCACAAAAATATTTCCTAGGACAAGGTCCACATGGTTTGGAACAAGGTTCTTATAAAGGAAAGAAAAAGGAAAAGAGAAAAAAATTTAGTTTGCTTTGCTTTAGTCTGATCAATTCCATTATTGTTGTAAATGGGTCAATTTACTTTAAGTTCATTAAATGTGAATAGTCTACTGAATATAGATAAGAGACAAACTGTTTTTTCAATATTTTCATGATTTGGCTCTAGATGTGTTTATTATACAGGAAACGTGGATGTATTTGGAACATCATATTTGGAGTTTTAAAACAGAATGGACGTGGGGCCCTTCGTATTGGTCCTTTAGTCTTGATAAGGCAGATGGGGTGGGGATTCTTTTTCACTCCTTTTCCTTTTCTCTCGAGAAACTAATTGACTTAGTGCCAGGCTGGATTTTAATATTAGATGGCCTTTGGAAAGGTATTAACTGTAGGTTCATTGCAGTATATAATTCACAGGTGAAAGCAGATAAAGTTCTTCATATGAAGGCTATTCAGCCATTTTTAGTTTCCACCTACACATTTTTTTTATGTGGGGATTTTAACTGCAGCCTCATACAGGATAAAAAAAAGAAACGGGATGAGGGGACGGAAAATTTATTGTGATTCTAATGCATTTAATAATCTTATAACTACTGCGGGCTTAATTAATAGCCATGTTTATCACACTAAGGGTCCTCATTTCACTTATATAAGAAATTCTTATACTTCCATTATTGATTATATTTTTCTTTCCCCTAATTTATCCAAAGGTACTTTGGATATTAGTCCTGTGGAATTTTCAGACCACTTATTATTAATTCTGTCTCTGGACCAAGAAGTCAAAAGACCTGCGTTTCGAGAGAGATGGAAAATGAATACCTCGGTTTTGTCTGATCCTGCTGTAACTCGAGCCATGGGTCATTTTTTTACTGCTAGATCATCTGTAGAATGTTTATATCAGGACAAGGGTGAATGGTGGGCAGATACAAAAAAGAATATAAAATGCTGGTTTATGAGATTTGGTAAATCACAGGGTAATAAAAAGTTTTTACGTTATCTAACTTTAAGGAAACAGTTGCACAAAATATATTCTATAGCAAATCTTTCAACATTGGATTATTTATCACAGATTGATTTACTGAAAACTGAAATGAAAAAGTTCCAATATGACAGGGCGTGGACCATCCAGGGCATGCTATGCGCTGGTACTCAGAATACCCCGATAGGGGATCCTTTTGAAGCCTGTAAACAAATAAAAGTAAGTATGACTATAGACTATTTGATCTCTGTTGCTGGTCAAGGGTGAGTTCTCCCAAGGATTTGGATAAATTGATACAACAGCATTTTAAAACACTATTGCCTACTTCTCTGATTTCTCAAAATGATATTATTACTTTCCTTAAACCAATCATAGTCAACAATTTCCCAGATGATGTGTTACATTTACAGACCCCCATTACTAAACAGGAGATTTTACAGGCCATTTCAACCATTAACAATAATGTTTCACCAGGTTTAGATGGTATCCCACATCTTTTTTTATAAAACTTTTTGTCAACACATAGCAGATAGTTTAGTATCAGTATATAATTATTGGTTTAATTCTGATACAATGCAACCTACCTTTGCAGAAGGATTGCTGATCTATCTTTTTAAAAAAGGGGATAGAAGTCTCATTGGAGACCCATTGTATTACTCAACGTTGACTATAAGATTTTAGCTCATATACTGAATAATGATTAAAATCTTATGCTTCATTGGTAATTTCACCACAACAATATTGCGGACTTCCTGATAGGAAGATACAACATGCCTTAATGATTATTAGGGATGTGATTGAACACTGTAATATGGCAGGATTATCAGGATGGGTGGTAGCAGATAACCAATAAAAAGCATTTGATAGGGTTTATCACCCCTATCTGTTTAAAGTTCTGGAAATTTATAAGGTTCCTTTAGCTTTTATAAAACAACTAAAATTGCTGTATTCTTGTTTTTCAGTGCGTACTTTTTTGAATGGATTTATTGAGCAGAGTTTTGATATTGGGTTAGGGGTTCGTCAGGGATGCCCCTTAAGTCCCCTTTTGTACATTTTTTCCCTCAATCCTTTTTTGAGACATATTGAAATGCACCCTTTTTGGGAAGGGGTGTTAGGCATAGGGATCCCATGAGGCATTAGGATACAGGCATATGCAGATAATATTTGTGGGTTCTTTTTAAATCAAGAGCAGATAGAAATGTTTTATCTGAACTATATAAATACCAAAGGGTTTCAAATGCAAAATTAAATGTTGATAAGAGCAAAGGGCTTTTCATAGGCAATATCATGGACTTGCCAGGTGAAATAAGGGACATTACTATTGCTTATAAGCCATTAAAAACTTTAGGAATCATTTTTGGACCCCAAAGCCTTCCTGAGGCTAACTGGGAGTTAGTATTAAGAAAGGCAGAATTAAAGGTGCTTAGATGGAAACACTGGAAATTCACAAAACTTAAAAGAATTTTGATTTAAAAAAAAATATTTTGCCGCTTTTACATTACGTGGCTATGTTGTACCCAGTTCCGAGCAAATTTGAAACTAGATTGTATAGTCTTTGTTTTCAAATGTTGTGGGGTAATAAACTCAACCCAATCAAGCGCTGCTACACATATTTAGGGGTAAAGGATGGGGGTTTGGGAATGATTGAACCAGTGATTTTTTAAAAGGTATTATTTCTAAAACACACGATTGGCAATGCCCTTTCTCAATCGGACTCAGTACACAATATTTGGCTTCGGAACTCTTTACATAAATATATCGCAGTCTGGAGTACTGTGGCTCCTAAATTGCATCCTCACATTAATATTCCTCCTTATTTTAAATCAGCGGCACAAAAGTTATATAAATGGAGGGTCTCGAAACTAGACATAGTAACTCAGTCTGCTAAGTCATTATATCAGACTATCTTTACCAGAATTTATCCATTAGAACCAAGTTTTAAAAATTGTCCTTCAAAAGATAATGGTCTAATTCTCAGGCAACTCACCCTTAATAGGATTCCTCACAAGATGTGGGAAAATCTCTGGCTTATTGCATACGGCAGATTGAATATAAGAGGGAATGCCAAACATGAAGTAGTTGAAGAAAGAAATTGCCCATACATGGATTGTATTTCAGTGCCTGAAACTCTGTAACATTTTCTGTTGGAATGTTCATATGTTATAGCTCTATGGTTTTGTTTGGCCACAAAATGGCAGATGGACTGGCTAAAATGTTTAGATTATGATACTTTAGTTGTGGGGAAATATGGGGTGGGTTTAGCAAAGTATCACTCTGACACTTTATCTATTTTTCTTTGTTGTATTAAATTTTACATTAGGCAGACAAGATGCCAATGGGTACTGCAAAGGAAAATGTCTTTTGACTGTCTTTGTAATTTGGTCTCAACTGAAATGATGACTATTTATAAAGAGATTGTGCTATGCGTTCTGCACAACAGGTGTCACATTGGTGGAGGGGTATCACATACTTCATTAAATATAAATAATGTAAGTTGGGTTGGGGATAGGAATTCTGTTTAGATTGATTTATTATTTATTTTTTTCTCCCTTTGCCCTGCTGTTTTCATTATAAGAGAGTTTTTCCTTTTTTGTATGTTGTCACAAATTGAGTTATGTTTCATTGTTTGACTGTATCTGTACTATTTTTTTCTATATATGTTATTTCAATAAAATCTCCCCTACTCTTTTCAATTAGCACCATGGGATCTTTAACATCCACCTGAACTGCAACCAATTCAGGCAGATGGGACCTTGGTTTAATGTCTCATCCGAAAGACAGCACTTGAGAAGTGCAGCACCCCTCTCATGCTGCACTACAGTGTTAGTACTGGGATATTAACCCACGTGCCAGATGTGGGAACTGAACCCACAGCCCTCTGATCTCCCGGCCTCAGAGGCGAGTGTGCTACCTACTGAGCCACTGACTCTGGTGATTGCTCTGGGGTTCTTTTGTAAACCTATATTGCTTCCTATTCCTTCCATTAAAATGTACACCTCCATATATTTTCCTAATAATGTGCATGACTTCCTTAGAACAGAAACAAACAAATCTTACTACTTACAAATCATTGTGTTATTTCTCCATACCTCCTTAACAATTCCACACATCTTCACTAACTTCATTGAGCAGCCATGGTGGATCTGACCAGATTTTGTTTGTCTTTGTTTTTACAAGTGTGTTGACTGTCGTATTATACTGTGCATTTTTTTTTTGTTCTTTTGTGTACCTGCTGTATGTTTCTTCTTCAAATCTTTTAAATGAAGTATAATTAATGACAAACAAAATGAGGAGCAGAGACCAAGATACTAACCTCAATCTGCAGTTCTGTGAAGTTATGTACACTGCTCCTATTTAGCATGGCTCTGTCTGCAGAGCATGTTGGGAGGCTACTCAAAATTGTATGTGAAGGTAAAATAATTACTGGGGAAAAGGTAGATGGAAATATCAGTAGAATAAGTAGAGTAATTCGGGGAAAGTAAGAGTGTTGTACACTGTTTGGTGATTCCTGCTAGCAGATGGGAGGAAGGAAATCAGACTGATATACTGGCAGAATCCAAGATGGACATGACATCTGAGGGGAAGAGGGAACTGGGAGATTTGGCACAATTTTTGTATAGTTATGCAGTCATGTATGTGTTGGCACTTGATCCGTTGATGCTGTGCCAGGATAAAACCATAAATGAAGTTCTTGGTTAACCAATCAAGTAGAAGCATTGTTTTGCCATTTTATAATGTAAAAGATTGCACCCAGAGACATGGAATCAGAAAATGAGAACAGGTGTCAAAGAATAATGCTAATCAAGCTAGATCAGCACAGGGACCTTTGGAACATAGTAGACAAATTTCACAAGACACAGAATTAATGCCTGGTAGCTGTCAAGAAAACATATTGGATGTTGGAATGCATAAAGATGAGACTGGACAGTAGATAAAAAAGGAACACGTGTTACATAGGATCTTAGTGAAGTCTTACTAGGAATGTTTTGTATAATTTCCAAAACAACTATTAACATATACTGTAATACAATTAGAAAAGGTACAGTGAAGTGATAGAAAGAAAATCAGGTGGTTTAGAAAGTAAAGAATAATGACAGACTCAAGGATCTAGGGTACTACATGGCAGAAGAAGAGAGAAAGGAGATGAGAAGAGAAGGGATGAGAAGGAAGGAAAGGCACAGGAGAGGAGAGGAGAGGAGAGGAGAGGAGAGGAGAGGAGAGGAGAGGAGGAGGAGAGGAGAGGAGGGAGGAGAGAGGGAGAGGAGATGAGAGAGAGGAGAGGAGAGGAGAGGAGGGAGAGGAGGAGGAGATGAGAGGAGAGGAGAGGAGGAGGAGAGGAGAGGAGATGAGATGAGATGAAAGGAGAGGCGAGGAGAGGAGAGGGGAGGGGAGAAGAGGTGAATTTTATTTATCCAGTGCCCAATCCCTGAGGCTCTGGGCACCTTACATTAAAAGGTAGTGTCAATACTAACACAACACATGGTAAAAGATATAAAACAATAAATAAATAAATAAATAAATCTCAGCATGAATAAATAGCTTCTTAAAATTAGTACAGGTCAGTCACCTTCATCGGGGAAGGCCATATGGAAAGGGTGAGCCTTTGGCGCCTTTTTAAACAACTCAACTGTTGGGGCCTCCCTGATAGCAGCTGGCAAAGTGTTCCACAGGGTTGGCCTTGTGACACTAAAAGTACAGTTGCCAGATGTTTCTAGCCTGACCCTGGGAACACCAAGGAGGCCCCGAGTTGAGCAGCAGAGGAAACGGACCTAGGGGGCAGGTGTTTGGAGATCAGCCAGATGACTAAGGCCCAGCCCATATAGGGCCTTATAGGTGAGCAAGCCCACCTTAAAGAGGATCCTCCACCTTACAGACAGCCAGTGCAGAGCTCGCAGGACCAGGATCACATGACTGGACCTTGCCAGGCCCATCAGCAACTGAGCCACTGCATTTTGGAGAAGAGAAGAGAAGAGAAGAGAAGAGAAGAGAAGAGAAGAGAAGAGGAGAGAAGAGAAGAGAAGAGACACAAAGGATTCACCGGGGCTATTTGAATTGACACAGGATGGCAGTACAAAGGGACATGAGTTTAAACAGAGAGGAAGAAAAACTAAACAGTGATACAGGAAAACATTTTATTTTACTGAGAGGGTAGCTAATGTTTGTAACAGTTGACAATGGAAGGTGACATAAGCAAAACACAGAGAAATCATCAAAGTAAATTAGATAGGTACCGTGAAAAAAAAACAACATTTATTTTCTGGCTATTAATGCTAGGACACCATAAAAGCAGACTACAGTGGATGTATCAATGGTCTTTTCTGTGCTTAATTCCTGCTAGATGGTCATTTTGTATTAAGGCTAAGCAACTGAATGCTCAGGCTTCTAAAAGTATTACTGAAAGAAATTAATATTAAAAAGGAATAGGAAACATTGCAGCATCCCTAATTAATATTTGTTTATGATTTGTTCTTTTTTCTGTACGTAACTATATTTTGCTTTTGTCTTCTGTCTCTTTAGTCCTCAAAACCAGCTCTGTAAGTAGCACCCTATTGTGCCACTATAGGTGCTCCAACCAGTGGCACAAATGGCTGCAATCAGTGGCTCCGAATGCTGATACAACTACTTGAACAGGCTGCTACATTGATGACAATTAAACACATTACGAAGCTTCTCCAGTTTCATCAAGAAGCTCAAGCAGGAACTGTTTTGAATTTTGGAAGTCACTAAATGATGATTTCACTGGTTGAAGCATTTATAATCATGCAGTATGGGATGCTAAATACAAAGCTGAGTTAAGACACCTGGGAGACAAGAAACCAAAAACTGTGAGATGCATTTAGAAAGAGAAAAGAGGGTAGGCAAATATGACTTGGTAGTGTTGCAATGTTTCCCCCTTAGACTTTGAACTTTGACCTGTGCATAGTTATGTGATTACATTCAACTAATCATATTTATTGCTGTATGTTATTCATTGTGTTGATGAAAATGGTGACCTTACCTACCAGTTACCTATAATTAAGTCTAACACATGTTGTGACAGCATTATAAAATCATCTACACTCACCTGATTCACAGGAGTGTCCATCTGCTGCCAAGTGAAATCCTGGGAAACAGGAGCACTCATATGATCCCAATGTATTGATACATTCATGCTCACAAAGCTGTCCAAAATAGATCAGGCATTCATCCAAGTCATCACCAGGAATGCTGTTAGTGGTGTCATCTTCATTACTTACAGAAAGAGCTTCATTTTGGCTTTCAACCTCTGAAATTCTATAAATATGATATTGTTAAGTACTGTCAGATGTTAATCAGCTCATGACTATTCAAACTTATTGGGCATGTGAATGCCTTTCAAGAGAATAAAGCCTTCACCCTTTAATTCCTTCAGTGGTTCTATTAAGGCTGGAAGGAGAAGTCAAACAGATACTTTCACATTGGTATTTTGAACGGCAACATGAAAAAAGTATGCAAAATAAACTGCTTATATGGAATAGTCTTCTAAAAGCTTCACATACAGCAACAACCATTCAGAAGACTAGCACATATTTTAGTCAATAATTATTCTATTAGTGCATGCCTGTTGTTAGTTATGGCCCACTGGTAAGTTCAAAGCTAAAACCAATATCCATACCTAATAAAAAAAACATACCTCTAAGGTTTGAGGACTTGACCAAACAATATGTAACCTTCAGTTGTGATGCAATACTACAAAAGCAAAAGAAAGGCCTAACCCTATAATATCTACATAAGCTATAACATGAGGAAAATTAGACACTTTAGTCATATTCTATTAGCATTCTCAAGTTACATTGTTTCTTTGTAGCAAAAAATAACACAAGAAGCTTTCAGGATGAAAGAAAAAAGGGAAATTAAAGTAGTGTGATGAAAAGACTTTGATATAGTAAGAGTCAAAGAATAACTGATCATCTTCTATACAAAAGGTAACATTTCAATCTGTGTTTCTATTCATCCATTCAGACATGTGAGAAATTAGTGTTTCCAGAAATTTAAACATTATAAACCAAAACTATTCTAATCAAGCATCTTGCTGTGGTAAACATCCTATACTGTATGAAGTAAGTAAGGAATAAGATGTGACAGAAGGGGCATTATGCTATGTTAATGTGCCAACAGATGGGTTTGAGCATGAGGCACAGCCGAGAGCTTAAATAACCTGGAGATATGTTGGCAGGTAATTGAAAAGTTGTTACCCTTTTAAACATTTGGGCCCATTTACAATTCAGATTTGGGGTCTACTTAACCTATTTGCTCTCATAAGAGCCTACATTCCTATATTCTTAGTGGCATTATCCTTTTAAGAAAGGACTTCTTTAGTTTGACACAGTTGAGAAGTATTGTGTTCTGCTATTAGACTTGATGGATAAAGAATCTGTTTTTCTTCAGCTACTTTTAACCTGCTGAAATGTTTTGATTTTCCTTCATTTTAGAGGGCTACATGTGGACCTTCAGTGAAATGAAAATTGTTGCATGTTTATATGTGTTTTCTCCTGAGTGAAATTCTATTTTTAAATAACTTTGGTGAAAAAGCAGAGCCGCACCAAGGTAACCTGGGGTGCTCAGTGACAAATAAAGACACAATTTTTCACCAGTCATGGCACTTACCCAGGGCATTTAGAACATGATGAAGAGTCCAAGTGAGTTCCATTGACTTAAACTTCATTTATTGAACCAAAGCCACAAAGCTGACTCTCCTGGGCCAGGGGAAAGAAGAAATAAGCTCTAATGTTTCAACTCCACTGAGTATTTGTCAAAGATACTGCCCCCTTAGGGTGAGATCCTTAAATAGCACACCAATGTATAGCATGATAAAACACTTTTTCAAACTTTTAAAGTGCTAGTATATAAATATAAAAGTTGAACTTTTTAGAAATAGTTTTTCTTTCTTTAAAAGACAACCACAACCACACTGATCATATTGCACAAAAAGTGTAAGTTGCAGACACTCAAAATGGTGTTACTACACCATGTACATCTCACATAAAAAGACATATTTAAAAACCCTCTCCAATAATTTATTGCCCTTCCGATATGTTCCAGTAATAGTTCTTGATTTTGTGACCCCAACTGAAGAAAATTTAATTTCAACTTAAAATTATTGTTGGTTTACAAGCCATCCTCTGCTGTCATATTTCTATCTAATATTTAACTTTTCACATCTAATTTTATAAACTCTCTGGACTCTCTTCATGTTCTGCCCATTGTGTAAGGTTTAGAAATAGAATGTAAGGAACAATTTGTTCTAAGTAATTCATGAGAGATAATATCTAGGAAGGACAATACATTATTGGAGAGAACTTTTAAATATGTCTTCTTATGTGAGATGGACATGGTGTAGTAACACTATTTTGAGTATTTGCAACTTGCATTTTGTTGTAGTATGATCAATGTGGTTGTGGATGTCTTTTAAAGAAAGAAAATATATTTATAAAAAGTTGTTTAACTTTTATATTTATGTACTAGCACTTTAAAAGTTTGAAAACATGTTTTGATCATGTGACACATTGGTGTGTTATTTAATGGTCCCACCCTAAGGGGGAAGTAACTTTGACAAAGACTCAGTGGAGATGAAACATTAGCACTTATTTCTTCTTTCCCCTGGCCCAGAAGAGTAGGCTTTGTTGCTTGCTTTGGTTCAATAAATAAAGTTTAAGCCAATGGAACTCACTTGGACTCTTTATCATTTTCTATACGCCCAGGATAAGTGCTGGGACTGGTGAAAAAATTGTGGTTTTAAATAACTTGCTTGCTTTAAATAGGCTTGCATTGCGAGAGGTGGAACCCCTGAATCACTTTGAGGTTTGATTTTTCAGTCTTTTTGGATGAATTTCAGATTTCTTTAATTGGATATTATGTGTGTCATTTATGTCAACTGTACACTGTAATTACTTGCTTCACAATATATGAATTTTAAGGGTTTGTTGTTATTTTTTGGGGGGCCAACTTATAACTTTGGTTAATATCATTTTAGTAGTATTTCTTAATCTTTAATGTGCAATATATACTTTTAAAGTAATTTTGTGTTACGGAATACAGTAATCTGGAACAACTGCAGATAATGCTTCTCCACAATATGGCAATATGATTTGTAGACAGTTCTGGTTCTTTTCTGGTGACGGTGGTGGTGGTGGGAGTTGTGATCCTGCACCAAATTAATAAGTACAATAGTAGATTGAAATGATAACTCATAGAAAAAAAAACCTACCAAAAATGTAAATTGGCATCAAATATTGACAGTCTGGTTTTATGGAGAGGTGGGATCTAAGATCATCTGGCAAGTTATGTCATTTAGTTTAATTTCACTTGCATACTAACCTGTGAAACTGACAGGTTGTGGTCTCAATGAGTGCAACTCTAGGTTGTGATTACTGAAAAGGGTTTTGTTTGATTGATGCATCTCTACTTTGGATTACTTTATATTAATGAAGTCATGTGCTGTAGGGTTTTGATCAGTGAGGAAGTAGAATTGAGCACCCCCACTTTATAAAAACATTTTTTAAAGTGATATGAATCAACAAACGTTTATTTGAAACAGAAATACAAATGGGGGTGCACTAGACCACAAGTACACAAGTATAGGCAGCTCTGACTAGTGCGGGGGGAGGGTCACAAACTTTTTTTTGCTCCTCACCTGTAAGCAAACTCTGCTTGCTCCTGGCCTGCAGTGAGGAACTAATGAGATGCAAATGACAACACAGTTCCTTACTAGTGCTATGGGGTGATTTGCATCTTAAGGTATGAGTATGGCAGATTGTTCCAGAGGAGCAATCACCATTTGTGGACCCTAACAGCCTGTTTGAATCACATTCCTCATAGCACACTACTGACTACATAACTCCAGAAGGTAGTAGGGGACTGGGGTTTCTGATACCTATAGGGATAGTGCTTGGTGGTATAGTGAAACATGCCTTTAGTGCTTGCAAAGTGACCTAGCATGTTTCAGTGTACTTCTGGTTTGCTCCAGGCAGTAATCTGCTCCTTAAGCAAACATTCTGTGGGTCCAAGCCAGGAACTATGAATATCCTATCCTAAATGCGCACTTTTTGATTATTCGAATAACTGGAAAAAATGCATCAGTCTAGTATTCACAATTTATATTTACATCATTAGTGTTGATGTGTTTCTATTCTGAGTGCATATATTTCAATACAGTTTATAGAATTCACAAGCAAAATTACTGTATATGGCATACAGAATCATGGAAAATGTCTGCAGAAAATGACCACAGGTCTATCCAGTCTACCTTGTTTTACTATACCCTATCCCAGGACTTAATACCTAGTCAGGGTTATTGCCCTCACCTACCTCCTGCTTTACTGCTTTCCCCTGTGTAAGTATTAAGCCTTTTCCCAGTCCAAGTCGTGTTTAAAACCATTTTAATGTCTCTTGCACCAACCACCTCTGCTGGTAGGTTGCTCCATAGCTCAACTACTCTTTCTGTAACACCAGACTTTCTCACATCCCGCCTCAGTCTCCCCATGTCAATTTCCATTCATGTCCCTGTCTTCTTGATTAAACAGTCCTGCTAAGTATTTCCCTGCAATCTACCTTGTTTATTCTGTAGGGGCTGGGCACCCCTCTTTGTCTAGGGGGACAGTATGTGATGGCATCTCTCACCACAGCAGCATACGCCTTATACCAAAAAAAAATACTTCTTACCTATCCTTTGCAACCAAGGGTCAGGGGAAATAGGAACCAGGAACACCTTAACCATGTACCAGGCATCATTAACTTATGAGACTCACACACAAACTGAGATTCAGACTAAGGCTGAGTGGACCATTCTGCCATAAATAAGAACCCATCCCCCCAATCCATCACTTATCCATGGACTGGGATAAATATGGACTTTGCAGAAAAAAATCCCAGTTCATAGGTAAGCAACTTGCTTTCTGCCCCAATTCCCACCCACCTGCATTCCTCCAATGCTACTGGTACACCACACTCCATGTAGAGCAACACCACAGGCAGATGGCAGCATCCAGTGGGAAACAACATTAGACAGGGTGTCATGTGACACCAGGAAGTTGTCAATAAAAGCTGTGTAAGTGAGCCACCCAGTGCAGAGGAGAATGCATGACACCAACAGATCAGATAAGTCAGGTCTCTAAGTCTACTAGAATGGAGTCAGGAGGGAGAGATTCAATGCCAAGCCCAAACTAAAAAAAAAAAGGAGTACTGTGTATAGTTCTGCCTGCACAGTTAGCATCTTGAAGTATCAGGAAATCATGATCAGGAAGATCCAAGCTAACAGTGAGCGGGGAGAGAGAGAGAGAGAGAGAGAGTGAGAGAGAGAGAGAGAGAGACTGGGCGGTCAGGGGGGTGAGCCCATGTGAAAAAGCATTGGAAAAATCAAAAAGGAGAATTGTGGCATGTGCAGTAGACTAGTAATAAAAGTGGTTGAGTGAGAAAATTGGATGCTGTGGTGCAGTTGAGTGCAGCTGGCTGTGTAGGCCAGGGTAGTCTTAGGGAGGACAAAGCAATTGCTGCAAAATAATAAAAAAAGAAATACTGTTCTATAAGAAAAAAATAAACACACAGTAAAATAAAACTACAAGATGCCATGGCACTGTGATTAGGTGGTGCAGTGCTGCTGGCTCTGTAGGGCAGGGGAAGGCAAAGCAATCAGGCTGTGTGCATATGTAATGAGCAGTGGGCCGGGGGAGAGCAAAACAAAGCAATCAGTATAGTATTATCTAGTATGGTAGTCCAGAGTAGGGCAAAGCAATCAGCCTGTGTGTGTATGTGATTCTAGGGGGTGGGGGTAGAAAGAAGTAGGCTGCTGGTTAACTAGGATCTGCAGCTTATCCATTAGGTAGAGAAATGAGCAGACTGGGTGGGCCAAGTGGTCCTTATCTGCTCTCAAATTCTATGTATGTTTCTATGTAGTAGGGTAGTCCAGAAGAGGACAAAACAAAGCAGTCAGTAAGGGTATTCCAGACTGGGGAGAGCAAAGCAAAGCAATTAGGCTGTGTATGTACACAGTGTTTAGTAGGGTAGGTCAGAGGAGGGCAAAGCAATCATTCATTAAAAAATATACTACAGTTCTATAACAAAAAAAGTTAAAAGTTGCCATAAATAACAGTCATGGGTGGTGCAGTGCTACTGACTTGGTAGGGGAGGGCAAAGCAAAGCAATCATTAATTAAAACAAGTTAGAGCCAGAGCTGATAGGCCAGCAGCTGAGGAATTTGGGGTAAAAATACTGAAAATGTTTTTTTTCAATATTTGGACACCAAATTTTAAACATAGCCTTGTTATGTCCCTGCCTCATGAAGAAAGGCAGAGATGATTTTCAACTCCTGTCCAAAAGGTGATTTCATGCAGGGACAACAAAATCACCTTTCAGGTTGCAAAAATAATATTTTAGACACGATTTGAAAAATGACAGCTGTCACATTCATGAGGTGCTGTAAAGATATGGCTATGTTGTAAATTTGGGGTACAAATATTTAAAATGACCAATGTTATGAGCCTGTGTTCACAAAATTCAACGTAGGCTCACAACTTCATTATATAATATTTTTACACTAAATTTTCAACATAGCCTTCTTTTGACCCCACCTCATGAACAAGAACAGAGAAAATCTTCAACTCCTGCCCGAAAAGTGATTTTGAGCAGGGACCGTAAAATCTCCTTTCAGAATGTAAGAAACAAGAAACATTTTGGCCAGGATTTGAAAACTGACAGCTGTCACACTCATGAGGTGCTGAAAAGATACAGCTATGTTGTGAATTTGGGGGAAGCATATTGAAAATTACCAAAGTTACATGCTTGCATTCGAAAAAGTCAAGGTAGACTCACAACTTGGTTGTTTTTTAATATTTGTGAACCAAGTTTCAACACAGCCTTCTTATGACCCCACCTCATGAACAAGGGCACAGAAAATGTTCAACTTCTGCCTGAAAGGTAATTTTATGCAGGGACCACATCATCACCTGTCAGGATATAAAACAACATTTTGGCAAGGATTTGAAAAATAACAGCTGTCACATTCATGAGATGCTGTAAAGAAATGGCTATGTTGAAAATTTGGGGTTAAAATATTGAATATTACCAAAGTTATGAGCCTGCATTTGTAAAATTCAACTTGGCCTCATACCTTTGTTTTAATATTTTTACACCAAATTTAAATTATAGCCTTCATATGACCCCACCTCATGAATAAGGTCAGAGAAAATTTTCAGTGCCCGTCTGAAAGATGATTTCAAGAAGGGACCACAAAATCACCTTTCGGGATGTAAAGAAACATCTAACATACTAAAATGCCAGCAGAATAGGCCTAATGGTCTTTCGTGTCTGCTCGTTTGGTCAGCCCCCACCCTAGCGGCTGACCTTGCTGACCCCCTTTCTCTGGCTTCTGCCTTCCCAGTCCCGAATATTCTCACTGCACTGGTTTTTGCCTCCAGAACCCTTCCCCTGTTCCTGTCCCACCCCCCCAAACACCTCCACCATTTCTGCCTCCACCAGCCCCCAGGGCAGAGCATTCTATGGCTCTACCACCCTCTCAGTGAAGTAGCACCTCCTCCGTTCTCCCCTGAATCTCCCCCCTGCTTCTACCCATGCCCTCTAGTTGCCCCTCCTTCCTTCAGAGCACCCTGACTGCTCCTCCCCTATTTACCCCCTTCATGTGCTTGAAGATCTCTATCATGTCCCCCAGTCTCTTCTCTCTTCAAATGTGTACATATTTAGCTCTTTGAGCCTCTCCCCATAGGTCCTATCCCTCAAGCTCCAAACCATTTTGGTTGCCCTCCTCTGGACTCTCTCCAGGAGTTCAATGTCCCTCTTTAAGTGTGGCCTCCAAAACTGCATGCAGTACTCGAGGTGTGGCCTCACCAAGCAGTTATACAGTGGGAGTATCACTTCCCTCCTTCTGGAGTTGAGCCCTCTAGCGATGCATCCAAGCATCCTGTTGGCCTTTGCTGCTGCCCTCCTATAAGCCTCTGAGTTCTTCATCTTGACATCCACCACCACCCCCAGGTCCCTCCCAGCCTTCGAGACTTGTAGCATTCCTCCCCGCCGGGTGTACACTTGACCCGGGTTTCTGGCTCCCAGGTGCAGTCCCTTGCATTTTCCTGCACTGAACCTTCTGCTTTCTAGACCACCTTTCCAGAGCCAATTGGTAAGGATCCCCCCTCCTCAGTTTCACCATCTCCTCCCATGTATGTTGCAGCCCCCCCCATTTTCCTTGGTGAAAACTGAGGTGAAGTACTCATTTAGTACCTCAGCCTGCTCCCCCAGGTCTTGTGCCCATCCCTCCCCTGTTTTAATCCTGCTAATCTGCCCCTTTACCCTTCATTTTTCCCCAATGTATCTAAAGAACCCCTTGTTCCCGCTCCTAATTTCCCTGGCCAGGTTTTACTCCTTCCTTGACTTAGCCACCTTCACCACCCTAGTGGCCTTCTGGCCATCAGCTCATACTTCTCTCAGTCCCTTTTACTCCTTGAGCACTTGAATTGCCCTATAGGCCACCTTCTTTCCCCTCACCACATCCTGAACCTCCCTGGTCCACCAGCAGGGTTTTCAGGCCCTACCGCATTTTCATCTTACTGTTGCGAAGGTACTGGTTGCATCCTGCATCCCCCTCCTGATGATTTCCCACCTACTGTCAGTGTCCATGTCTGGCTCAATACCATCCAAGTGCTCCTTAAGAATCTTTCCCATTTGCTTGAAATCCGCCCCAGAAGTCCGTTACCTCCATCTTTGTGCAGCCTTCTTCCCCTCCTAGGTTCAGGCAGAACCAGACCATGGCACGATCGCTCCCTGCCAACAGGTCCCTTACCTCTAGGCCCCCAATCTGGCCACTGTCTGCCAGGACCACATCCAGTATCCACTCCTCCCTGGTGGGTTCCCCCACCTGCTGAGTTAGGAACGCATGCTGAAAGACATCCAACAACCTCTGTTTCCTGGCCACCGAGGATGTCATAGTCTCCCAGTCTGTTCCTGGCATGTTTAAGTCCCCCAACACCACCACCCTTCCCCTTCCCAATCTGCAGTGTCTCCCAACTTCTGCCACCAGACTCTCCTCCAGTTCCTCTGCCAGTGCAGGGGGTCTATACACCACTACTGTTTTTACTCTCTTGCCCCCCCCTTGTTATCAAGGTGACCCAAATCACCTCCACAGTTCCCTCCACCTCCTTCACTCCTCCTATGGAAATGCAGATTTGGACTATTATTGCTACCCCTCCTCCCCTTCCCTCTCCCCTGTCCTTTCTGAACATGGTGTAACCCTCCAAGTTCAGGTTCCAGTTGTGCCCTGTGGTGGCCCAGGTTTCAGTGACCGCTGCCACATCTACCTCCCCCTCAGTTAGCATCACCTGGAACTCAGGCATTTTATTGCCCAAGCTCCTGGCATTTAGCATGACTACCTTCCACCCTTTCCCTATACTTCCATTTCCCCTGCTCATGTTCCTGTGGGGATTCTGTCTTCCCCTGGCCTGCACCTTACCAGTCGGCCTTTTCAAGCATTCCTCTAGCTCCCCGGGGGGGTGGAGACAGAGACCCTCCTTTATTGGACCCCCCTCGACAGCCTTTTCTCCCATCCCTCCCCCCTTCACAAGTTTAAAGCCCACCTTTCACCAATAAACCCCACTATTTTCAACTTAAGGATTTCCTTCCCCTCCGAATTGAGATGGAGCCGATCTCTAGCATACAGCCCCTTATCCTCCCAGGTCTCCCCCCAATCCCCCATCAACCCATACCCTCTGGCCCCACACCACTCCCTGAGCAACTGGTTTATCATCCTAATCTTCCTCTTGTGTTACCCACTAGCCCTTGGCACCAGCAGGATTTCTGAGAAGGAAAGTGTGCATCCTATATCATAACAGATGCTGGCAAGCTTCCCTGAACTTTGCCTGTATCTCTAGATCACTATTTCCCTCAATGTCATTGGTACCTGGCTAGACCAGTATGTCTGGGGAACCTCCACAATCCTTTGCCAGCTGATATACCTCATGCTTGACCCTGTGCACCATTAGTCAAGGGAAGCATTTTGTTCTAACTGGGCAGGCTTCTCCCTCCCTATCCCATCTGATCCCCCTGATCATGGAATCACCCAACAGGAGAACTCTGGCTGCCCCTTTTCCTCCATTTCCCCCCCCTTCCACGTCCCTCATCCTTTCTAATGGCCCCTCCCCCCAGCCGGCTCCTTGCTCCTCCTCCCCCTATCTGGGTGCCACCTGCCATGCCCTCCTTATTTAACCTGTCCACCCCTCCACTCTGATCCTATGCCCCTTGTCCTCCTGAAAATCCATCTGTACCTCGATACCCCCACCATTACTGCTCATGACTGGTCCTTCCTCCCATCTGCTAAACTAGCCTGGCTCATCCTCCCTTCCTTCCCGTCTCTGTTCAGCCCCTCCTTGCTTGTCATGCTCCCCTGGCCTAAATCCTCAGCTACCTTTACTGTATCCTCCTTGTACTTCTGGTCCTTCTCCTTGTCTTTTCTCCCAACTGGTCCTTTTCCTTGTGCTTTCCTCCCTCTACCCCCTCATCCTCCTGCTCTGATCCCCTGCTCCCCCTGTTTTCCCATATTCCAAGTTCCCCCTGTTCCTCCCACTATCCAGCCCTGCCTCCTGCCTACTCCCTTTCCATCTCTAACCGCCCCTGTCATGGCTACATCACCCCCCCCTTATCCTCAAGCAGAAGAAGAAAATTGAAGTGGTTACTGAGCTTAAGGTCCAATCCACCTCCCCCCATTTCATCCTTCTGTCCAGTCCCAGCCATCTGCCTACTTCCCTGAGAATGTCCTCCCTTTGGCTTCCATCTGTGAGGGTCCCTAGTTACCTGCCAGCTTCCTTAGTAGTATCCGCCTTTTGTGCCCCATCTGCCAGGGTCCCTATGCAACCCCAGAGTACTTTCCTGCACTCCTTTCCCTATGCCCCCTCCCTTAGTGTTTGGTGCAACCCCATGGGAGAGCCCCTGCTCTATTCCCCAACCATACCTCCCACCCTTCCCCCAGCTGTCTCCTAAGCCCCTCAACCTCCTCCCTAAGCTGTGCCAGCTGGTAGCACACTGGGCAACCACTGAACTTCCAAGCCCAGTCCAGTATCATGGCTGCCCCACACCCTATGCACCCTCCCAAAGATGCCGGCCCTAATGACATGTGGTCCCATCCCCCTCCAAGTAGATTTCCTTGGGGTGAGCAACCAAGTTCCCCACTAGTCCAAGACTTTTAAACTTTCAACACTTGAGTGGCTGAACTTTTCCCCACCTGACTATAAGCCTTAAGAGTTTGCACACAGGGGAAGTTTGCAACTCCCTAAGCTCCTCCCTCCCAGCCTTTAAGCTCAACCCCCAGTGACTCTTCTGTATTTAAGAAAGGCAAATAAAAGGGGTGATTGGGAGGACTTTCCAGAGAGTTCTTAAGGAGTTAGGCCAATTTTAAAACACAACTTACAAACAATAAAAACTTACAGAAACTTGTGACAAAGTTACCTTTCCAGAACCTCACCACAATTTCAAACTTCAACTGCTACCTCCCTCTGCCACAATATCTCTTGGCCAGGATTTGAAAAATGACAGCTGTCACATCCATGCAATGCTGTAAAGATATGACTACTGTATTTTGTAAATTTGGGGTAAAAATATTGAAAATTACCTAAGTTTTGAGCCTGTGTTCGCAAAATTCGATGTAGGCTCATAACTTCATTGTTTTTTTAATATTTTATATCAAATTTTCAACATAACCTTCTTATGACCCAGCCTCATGAACAAGGGCAGAGAAAATGTTGAACTCCTGCCCAAAAGTGATTTCACGCAGTGACTGTAAAATCACCTTTCGAGGTGTAAAAATAGATTTTGGCCAGGATTTGAAAAATGACAGCTGTCACACTCATGAGATGCTGTAAAGATATGGCTATGTTGTGAATTTGGGGAGAAAATATTGACAATTTCCACATTTACGAGCCTGCATTTGCAAAATTCAATACTGGGTCATAACTTTATTGATTTTTTTATATTTTTCCATCAACTTTTCAACATAGCCTTTTTATGACCTCACCTCATGAACAAAGGCAGAGAAAATTCTCAACTCTTGCCCAAAAGGCGATTTACCACAGGGACCGCAAAAATCACCTTTTAGGACAGATCTACCTAATGACAGTGTAATTGTTCATGACGTGGGGGTCCCAAAGAAGGCATGTTGAAACTCTGGGGCAAAAATATGAAACAATTACCATGTTATAGCACTCAGTTCAAAACTTCAGCAATAAAGTCAAAAAAACAACCAGGCTCGAAAAAGTCATAAAAGAGTCTAAATCTTTTATTTTTCAAACCAGATCCTCAGGTGCCCAATGTTTCACCTGTAGGACTTCCTCAGGGGACAGGATCTATATATAAACATATTTCAAAATTATTTTTCATAATTCCAGCAAAGTTCCATCATTAACATATATTTATCACATGTCATTTCCTATCCTTTCTCTTTAACTATGCATTATTTCTTGAATACCTTTACTCGTTTCACTGATTTAAAATATATTATGGACTAAGACACCGCATTACCCTGAAACCTCATGGCAGCATGTATTTTATTATTGTAATCCATAAGTATTTTAAAGTAAAGCAGTGCTACAAATCATCAAGATTATATTCATTCCCATGTTATGTCTCCATCTGCTCATGATCACACATTACTTAACTAGTTTAATATTGCATTATTATCTATTCCCAACCTTCAGAGAAACTAATATTCACATATTTATTTAATATATTATTTTACATGATGTCACTCCAATAGCAATTCATACATAGTATTTAATTTGAGCTCCTTTTTCCTCATGTTTCATCTTCATTTTAATAGGAATCTCCTAATGTTACCAATAAAAATGGTGTCACCATACATTTTCTATCCTCTGGTCACAACTGATGCTACCCAAGTCTGTCTTTGGCCATTAGTACATTATCATTTGTAATCAATGGTTCCCCTTAGGCATCTGTATTCTCATCACTATGCATTTATACAGTACGTGCCTTGTCCCTTTTGGTGTACCACATATCACATCTGGATACTACTGTTATGATGTACACAATTCCCATATCCTTCTCCACTACCTCACTCTGCAGTACCCAAATGTTAACAAAACGTACATTATTTATCCCTTAGTTTGGGTAGCTCCTTGCACAGTCACTTTGACATTAGTTCATTTGCCACAGGTTTCAAAGCTTTTACTCTTTTTTGCTACTTTCTTTTATAAAAAAAAAACCAAAAACATTCCTTTGGCCTCCCTTATCCACTAGTTTATTATCACTGCCAACAGTTCTCAAAGTCAACATACCTCAATATCTGTTTATATTCTCATTTTCTTTGTTCTTATATTTGTATAGTATTTGATTATCCTAAGGGAAACATGTTCATCACAGCATTAGTTAAGTGCTGAATGATCTTTATCACACTGTGTTGCTGCTAGAAAGTGTAATGGGCAGTAGTGGCTTATCCATTTTGATGCTCCTTTTCATTTGGTAGTCAGGGAGAACTACATGGTTCACTCGTCTTGGCCACCATTTTAATTTCCGGGCAGGGAGGGCAGAAAGGCTGTAACTAATCAGCGGGGACATAGAGATTTTGTGACAGTTGTCACTTCTCCCAGGTGTGACCGATCGTTATAGCCACTTGGCTGCTCGGCAACCATGAGCTGCATGATTAACCTCAGAGACCTTCTAGTTTCCAAATCTTGTTATGTACCTTCACATGTTTGCATAAGCATATGTTCATTCTTAAGACTTCATTCTGTACAAAATACATAAGCCCCTATGCATGAAGGGGTGGGAAATATGCGCCTGAGGTGTGTAACCCACCCGCACAGCTCCGCACCCATGGGAGATCCACAGTTGGCCACATTCATGAACAGTGGCCTCTGCATGACTCCTGTACATAGCCCTGCCCTCCTGGTGCACAGGCCCATGGGGGTAGTCAGGTGCAGAGCTGTGGATCTGGGTGGGAGGCCAATCAGCCACCTGACCCAGACCCCACAGTGGATCACCTGTGCCCATGTGCACCAGGTGAGGCACCGGTACATAGAGCACCACATGTGGTATGGGGGGTGGGTGCCCAGATGACCACTTGCAGGTCCCCTTGTGTGCCCCACATGCCAGAACTTCCTCGGTGGGGGTGCACATGACCCCACCTCACAGCCACAGCCCGCGGCTGTCTCTCCCGGGGGACTGTGTAACTGGCCCCCACCTTTACAGCTGCCCCAATGCAGGGGAGGTGCTGACACCTGAGCATGGCACTCTGCATGTTCATGCATTCGTTCTGTGGAGTGCCGGCATGCCCCTGCATCTCCTTCGGTCTTCCCATGTGTAGGTCTGCATGCTGCCAGGGTTCTGGTGCGGGGGGGCATATGTCCAGTAGTGGCTGCCATGCAGGGGGTACAGTGGGCTTGGGTGGGTGCAGAGTGGACTACACACCAGGGTTTCATGACAC
Source organism: Neoceratodus forsteri (assembly GCA_016271365.2). Lineage (NCBI taxonomy): Eukaryota > Metazoa > Chordata > Ceratodontiformes > Ceratodontidae > Neoceratodus > Neoceratodus forsteri. Next base: position 1,075,442,227 of record CM028129.1, on the reverse strand, counting down.
ATACCCACTCCACACCTTCATGCACAGGGCCCATCATGCGTTTTCCCAATTCATTTTATAAGTATATCCTTATGGAAGTTGGTTGCTAGAACTGTCCATGTCATGATTTAATTGTTGGAACTCATGACTCTTACTAGTTTGCTTTAGTCCCTCGCTGGGCTCCTGATCTAATTATAATATGCTCTATCTCTGTTCAACATAAGAAGATAGCATGGTTTCAGTATCTAGACACTCTTTTCAACATGGTCAAATAATTTTTTGTATACCATAAGTTTTAATCTGACTTCGCTTCTGATATCATTTCTTATTTCTCTGTTTTAATTATAATTTTTATTGAGTTATTTATAACTTTTTCAAGTATGCAGTTTATTGACCATCAGGCTCTATCTCTCTGCTCAATTTAAAGAGATAGGTCTATTTCAGTATTTCATCACCCTATGTGACACAGCATCAATAGCTATTGTTAAACAAAAGTCTTAGACAACTACTCCTCTAGTGATAGTGTTCATCTCTCTGTTTATTATTATATGTATGACTGCCAAATCGAAGACACAATAATACTTTTGTTGATTGTTTCTACTATTTATTTCACTGGCTTAGTATTACCAGGTCACCAGTGTCAGAGCGGCCCCCCCCCCGTCCATTCTAAGGGTGCACCTAAAGCCTCAGGCTCACAATGGTGGAATCTGCAGAACCCTAAGATTGAAGGGATTATTCTTGCTTATATATTAATCATATTTTCACATAGAATATTTATTCCAGTGTTATGTGGCCAGAATACTGGTGGTGGTGGTGGTGGGGGGGCCTGTTCCTGGGAAAGGAAAGGCAAAGAAAAGTGAGCCACTATCTGTGATACAACTGTATAAGACACTCCAGGTCAACTAACTTCTTACTATATTTTCCAACACACAGACCAGTTCTGGTCCTCATTCAGTACCCATCTGTCACCTATTGTATTCAGGGTGAAAATCTAGTATTCCTTGTTTTTGTAAAACTTTGTTCCAATCCCCTCCTCTAATGGGGGTGTTAACCCTTTCAATTGCCCAAAAATGTAAGCAAGAAACAGAGTGTTTAGCTTCACAGAAGTGTCATGCCACTGGTGATGTCATGACCCCTGTGCATATGTTACTCTTATGCTCGCTTATTCTTTGCTTAAGTGGTCTAGTAGTTTGGCCTACATAAAACTTTGAACAGAGGCATGTAAGCATATACTGTGCACTACATTATCAGAATCACATGTCAAGTATGTGTTGATCATCTATTTTTTATCCCAAGCTGGATGGCAAATGTCTTGTTTCTTTGATGTAGTCCCATAGTGGACCCAGAGTCCATAGGGATACATCCCAGGATCTATTGTTCCCAACAGTAGCTGTCCTTTCAGCCATCCTTGCTCAGTGTATTCTGAGTGTACCAGCATATCTTTCAGTGTTTTGACTTTTTTGGAGGCAATAATTGATTTATTTTTAAACACCCTCTCCCCCAGACATGGCCAGTACACCACAGAATACAGCATCCTGCAGGATGCAACCAACGCAAGCCACCATGCCACAGCCTAATCGGTGAAATGTTAGCACTTTCTATCTGCTGCTACTGCTGATTTTTTGCTGCTCTATTAATTAAACTGTTATAGTCTTATGCACCTAATCCAGTTTGGACAACACATTTTTTGAAGCTGGGGGTGAGTTCTGTGACTGCCTGCTGTGGGTTTTCTGACTTTATTGCTGAAGTTTATTTGCCTACCAGCCCTGTCATGATACTAGGACTAGAAAAACATTTTTGGAAAAGGAACATACCCAGCACTTTGTCTCAACACCAAGTTCAAAACCCCATTGAAATACACTGAATCACCTACTGTACCTGTTTCCTCAGTTTGCAGTCCAGCTTTGAAGAGTGAAGATGCATCTGCAGTCCACAGAAAATTACAACGCTGGTCCTCCCTGTGGCTAAGGGCTTGGGGGTGATGAGTGGGAGGTTGGGTGGGAGTTACTGACAACTGCAAAAGACATCGATGGACATTTTTCTTTTTTCAGGTTTGGGAAAAAATGGATCGAGGATTCCCGATCATGACACTGGGGTTTGGGCACCCCAGTGTCAGCATTATGTTTCTGGGGGGGGTGATGGGTGCTGAGAAGGAGGGTCGGGCGGGAGAAGAAAAAAATCTATATTTTTTTTAAGTTGTGGGAGAACACTATTGCAACACTGGGGGATTGGCACCATCAGTGTCATTGTTATGTTTCTGGGGGGATGTGGGGTGCTGGGTGCTGAGAGGGAGGATCAAGTGGGGGATATCCATATTATTTAAAATATAAAAAAATCAGCAGTCACAGCAGAGCAGGGCACACTCCACCATGTCCAAGATGGCTGTCGCTTTACTGCACATAAGCTAGTAGTCACGCATGTGCAGTACAGTGTGGAGGCCATCTTGAACATGGTGAAGTGTGCTGTGTTCTGCTGTGACTGATGACAATAAAAAATAGTGCAGTGCAACTTCCACCAGAGACAATAAGCCTCATGGACATAGAGGCAACTGTGTTGCAACTCCAACATGTTGTTCAGCTGGAAGGAATGTGCTGAGTCCTTTTCTGATAGCAAGATTTCTGCAGGACTACACCCACTGCAGCCCTAAAAATACAGCTTTATAATGAAAAAAACAATTACATGTTGCCAAGTTGCCATAAATTACTGTCATTGGTGGACTGAGGCTTGGGAATGAGGGCACGTGCACCCCCTTTGAGGATTCGCAAACTGCAGCCCTAACTGCAAGAGATGCCTGAGCATTCACAACATCCACCCAGACAGTCCGTGCTCATCATCCACCCCCACTCAGTCAGTTCTCACTCTGTCCCTGCCATCAGCAAATTCACGGTGCTCTATGACACACAGTCAGTTCTGCCCTGCAGCATCAGGGTGCGTGTGATGTACTAACAAGGGCAGAACATGTCACCAATCAGGGTTTCTTTTTTCTTTCTTTTTTTTAGAAATTGGAGACTTTGTCTCAGATTTTTTTGTTTCCCCCTCAGGTCCACCTAAGAGCCTTATATATTGGCTGCTGGTTGAGAGGGGGAACCATACAACTAGTATCTGCACCAGCTTTGAGAAGCCCACCACCAACAAAGAGCTGACCCACCCTGCTGAAGAGCTGTGCCTCAAAACCATCAAGCCACAAGTGCTGAGCTGAAATTTGCTTTCAACTGCTTGCTTGTGAGCCGCAGCTTTACTGCTCCACCTGCCCAGGGCACTGCTTCTGCAGATTTGGTCAATTTTGTTTACACACCAGCTCTGCCGGTGCTCCTCAAAAGGATTCTGCCGAAGCCCACAGGAACATGATTCTGCCAGCTGACTACTCTTTTGGGAAGATCTGGATTGCCCAGATTTACCGAGTGGCTGCTTCTGGTGAGTGATGAATCTGCTTTTAAGAATAAAAATATCCATCTATTGTGGGGAACAGACAAGCAAGGATTGGAAAGGGCAAAGTGAATGAGGGGGGAACAAGAAGTGGTGGAAGGAGGGCAAAAGCTGGCATAGAGTATTAAAATGAATATGTGAGGGTCAGAGGCCAGAGGGGTGGAGGGAGATCATAGGTTGGCATGGTGCATTGATATAAAAAATGATATAGCTGAAGTGTGGAGGGAGGGTACAAACTGGCATGGTGTGTGAACATATTTGTCATCATGTATATCAGTCAGCTAGTTCTTGTCATTGATGGAGGATGGAGGAACAGCCTTGCAGACTAGAACACATGTTGAAAAAATTGTTCTGGCCTCTGGTTCACGGTGGACAGGGGGAGGTTGAGCAGACTGGAACAGAACAGTTTTTTGACACATGTACACCAGTCCACTTGGTCTGTGCCTCAGTCCTGTGGTTTGTCATTGAAGGTCAGTGGAAGGATGAACCTAGCAGACTAGCACACATGCTGAAAATAATTGTTCTGGTCTATGGTGATGGGGGAGGGAGGGGCAGTCAAACAGACTGATACAGGACAATTTTTTTACACACGTATACCAGTCCGCTTGGTCCGTGCCTCACTCCTGTGGTTTGTTGGCGATGGAAGATGAAGGGACGGGTGTAGCAGAGTGGTACACATGTTGGAAAAAAATGTTCTGGCCTCTCAGGATGGAAAAGGGAGGAGTGGCCAAGCCAGCTGGCACAAAACAATTTTTTTTAGAGTTAAAAAATGCATTTGTAAATAAACATCGCTCTTGCTTATAGTGTGAAGTGATTACTGTATTAAAATAATTCAAATTACTTGGCTCTATTTTCAAACTGCAGGGGTATTTGGTTTGTTTCTGTGCATTAAACAAGTGACGAAAGATGAGGACCAAAGATCCATCTAGTCTGCCCCGAGCCCAACCCCCTTCCGTAGAATTTCTTCAATACAATCCTCTTATGATTATCCCAAGCTGATTTAAATTCCCTTACTGTTTTGGTGCCAATGACTTTGGCAGGTAGGCCATTCCTTGGATCAACTACCCTTTCCGTGAAGAAAAACATACGCATGTTGCCCCTGAATCTTCCTCCTCTTAATTTCATAGCATGACCTCTTGTCCTCATGGAGCTATTGGCCAGAAGGATTTCCTGGGTGGGGACTCTGTTTATACTGTTCAGATACTTGAGTGTCTTAATCATGTTTCCCCTATCATTGTTGCTGTATTTTTTTTTTTGGATTGTATTGCCATGGTTGTGGCTTGGCCTGGAAAAAAAACTATGTAAAACATTTCTTGTTTTTTTTAAACTGAGCTGGTTACAGCTTCTTTCTGTGACCTGAGGGGAAGGGAGGGAGGGAGGGAAGAGGCAATGTATGAGGGAAAGAAGCCAAGCCAGAATTTGGAGAGAAAGGAAGCACAGTGGGTGAGGTATCTGGCATCACGTGAAGGGAGGGAGATAAAGGGGGTGCAGTGGTGGTGCTTGGGGGCAGCCCAGGTCAAAGAGGCAGAAAGAGTAAAAGAGAGGGTGCAGTTTTATGCCTCTTTGCCCTTGGCTGTCCATGCAGCACCACCACTGCTCCCTGTACTCCTCTCAGTATGGCTTTAACTTGTAAACAACTACTGCGTTCAGTTTTTTTTAATATGTTTCTCTGTTCATGTCCTTTTCAATAGAGCCCATCTCCTAGTTTCTTTCCATCATAGTGCAGTGACAAGTTGCCTCAGCAGGGATGGGAGGGAAGTTAAGGGACATGATGAGGGACATGCCTGGTTGTTCTAGCAGAACAACCAGGCATGTCTCTCAAAATCAATATATCCCTGTGAGGCAGCCATTACTGTTTCCAGTTGCTCTGTGATGGAAATGTAACTAGGAGATTTTTTTGAGGGGGTAATCAACACTTTGCTTTTGAAACTGGGCCTAAAATGCACCAAAATGCTTAATTTCACACATTACATTTTCAAAATTTCCTGGGGGGGCATGCCCCCAGACCTTCATTTTCCAGGCCAAGTTTGGCCCCCTTCTGTAAATTTCTGGATCCACTACTAACAGTCGCAGGTGGTGCAGTGCTGCTCACTGGGTAGTTCAGGGGAGGACAAAGCAAAGGAATCATTAATTTAAAAAAAATAATACAGTTTTGTTAGGAAAAAAATACAAGTTGCCATAGGTCACAGTCATCATGGATGGTGCAGTGCTGCTTGTAGGGTAGTCCAGGGAAGGCAAAACCAAGCAATCACTAATTAAAAAAAATAATACAATTTTAATAAGAAACAAATATAGTTCTATAACAAAAAAAAATACAAGTTACCATAGGTCATAGTCACAGGAGGTGCAGTGCTCCTGACTGTGTAGTCCAGGGGAAGGCAAAGTAAAGCAATCATTAATAAAAAAAAAAAACAACAGTTCTATAATGAAAAAAAAATACAGATATGGCAGCAAAGGAAGGAATGACATTCCATACAGGTTGTTTTTGGCATTCTTTGCTTTATCGAGTGCTGACTACTGCAACTTTAGACAGCACATTGCCCAATAAAAGTAAAGTATAAAAGTGGCATGATCAGTGAAGCATATCATTATTCCTTACTTTTTAATTTGTTCATTATCATCAATGCAATTTATCACTGTACCAGTGTGCTTTGGACGTCTGCATCACCGATTTATATTCCAATGCTCTAGTAACATAACTCTGTTGGGCTGCCAAATACAGTCAGTCAATGAACAGTAGCAGTAGGACTCAGTGTTCAGTGTCCCTCTTCTGCATGGATGTGAGAAGGATGGGGTGGTGGTCATTGTTGAATGTTGTGTGTATTAAGCATATAAAATGAGTACGCTGGGAGTTGAAAAATGAAAAAAAATGGATGAAAATTTTCAAGCAAATTCTGAGTCTCAGGTATCACTGCAGCTTTAGGCAACAAAAACCGAGGGCAAAATAATAGGCTAAGTGACCATCCTACATAGGGCCAACAAAATCAAACCCAGAAAAAAAAGTATTTCTATCTAACAAATCTAAAGTGTAATCTTTCAGGCAAGTGCTTGAATCCAATAAAAGTACAGGTCCTTCACAATAAAATGGTAGGTGGACATCACCCACAGAGGCACTCCCAGGTATGTAACAATAGTATACTACTCCACTGTTAGTCCCTCACAGACAACTATCTGATTCCTCTGAGGCTGAACCAAATGAGGGTAAAGATAAAGATGATGAAGGCAGTGATGGGGCAGGTTTACCAGAGGGGACAAAAATTGCAAATGAGGAGCCGGACAGCTAGCACAGCAGTAGAGTTATTGCTTGCCATCCAGATGACTCAGATTTGCACCTCGAGCCTGGGACATCAGGTGCTGACCAACGAGGCAGAGTCAGGCATCCTTTTGGACACCTCCTACCTTGGGGAGGGAGAGCACCTCCTTCTATTGCATGACTGCCCCCTAGTGACTAGTGGGAGGGGGGTGCTGTGCAGGAATGAATAAGTGGTTCCTCTAGGGATACCTCACATCAGCATGTACCCACTCACATGGCAAGCGATGCGGAGGCATTACCTGCCAAAGTGGGGTCAGCAGGGGAGTTCTGAAGGTAGGGAGGGGCTTACTTATCCTTCCAACAGCACTAATCACCTCTCAGGACCATGTCCTGGTGCAGGATAAGGGGAGGGCATAGCAGAGGATAAAAGACCTCCAGTAGCATTGGGCAGAGGAAGTCACCCCATCCCCCACACCACAGCAGGGTCACATCAACTACTCCCACACCTCCCCGGCTCCTCCTCATGGGACCCGACTGTCAAGTGAAGTATCTCCTTCTGGCTTGGGGGGAACCAGGGTGCCCTGCCCATGGGGTATAAGCCATGGGTTATGGTTGGGGTATCCAGGAAAGGTCATTGAGCAAAGATTGGTGGTGGGTAGGACCATCAAAGGATTCCTGCAGTGGGTATAAGGGCTTGGGTAGGTGGAAGGAGGTCCCAGCAACTGGTAGCAAAAATAGGGTACCTAAATAGAAAACAAAAGGAAATTTCAATTGAAAAAGAAGTGGAAGAATTTCTTGCTAACTCTATAGTTGAGGAAGACAGTGGGTTAGAGAAAGGGAATAAAGCACAACAGGAAGAGGTCCAAGAAAAATCCAGAAGAAAAAAAAAACCAAAAAGGTGACTGAGTTCAGTGCCTACCCCCGGCAACAAAACTAAAAAGACATCAGGCTTGATTCAGAAAGCTCCGAAGTTAATAAAAGGTACCTGCGTCAAACCGAATTGATGCATGGGGTACCTTGCATCAAAACATGCTGAGTTCTTGATTCAGGAGGGCCCTCTGCACAAAATTGGGGACCCTGTGCACCAGACTGGCCCTGCACCAGGTCTGTGCCAAGCTTATGGTTGTGCCAGGGTGCTAGGGAGCTTGTGACAGATGCAAACTGCCATATCTCCAACAGGGGGATTCATAAAATCCTCCCAAAGGGCTCATAGCCCAGGACAGTTAGACCAGCCAGGTGCTGGTCCAACAATCCATGTTCCACCCTTAGACCCCTCCCTGGGTGGGAAAGAACCTGTGCCACCACCCACCCACAGCCTGTCACATCCCCATGACATCCGTAGTCCTTTGTAGTGCAATGTCCACAGCGGCACCCCCCCCCCATGGTGCCCAGCATGCAGGTTCTTCCCCAGCACACTGGCACAGCACTAAGCCTCATATGACAAAGTGCTGGGGCACCTGTTACTAGACAGCATTATTCTGGTATGCTTTACCAGGTTGACAAGCAACAAATGTTTTTTTCCTGTAAACTTTAGAAGTTTGTCTTCACTGGAGTGGATGCCCAGCCACTCCTGGCTATGGAATGCAAGTGACTTTTTTGTTTTCACTGACGTTATTCAGGCAGGCTACCTGCACTTGCACCCTGCCCCAGTCAGTAAGCACAGCACCCTTCTCTGATGTCTAAAATGAAAGGAGCACTGGGAACTTCAGCACTGAAAAGGCACCTAGTCAGATGCATAACATTTCAGTCTCCACCACTTATAAGGGGCAGATTTGTGTATCGGGTTTCTGCCCATTATATGAGATGGACAGTTTAAATGCAAAACCAGTTTTACGTGTTACAGATACCCCAAGGTTGTAATCCTGCACATGCCAAGCTCAGTACTGTTAATGAAGCACTTATACAGTAGTTAGTGTAGTGAATTAGGTAACCTTTATTAAGTAAACATTTAAATGTGCTGAATAAAAAAAAATACAGTAAAAGAAAAACTTTTGGGGGGGATGCTGGCAGTCCATTATGAAAATCAGAAAGGGCTTACTTGTTAATAAAGAATTCTATAATCTTTGTACTGCCTTTGTTTTATTGTACAGCTGCCAGATTTTCTCAGCTGTAGTAAGGGCATTCCAGTATTGCTCCAGGTCAGGGTTCTTTTCCATACCACGCTGTAATGTTAGAAGTGCTGTTCAGACTTCTGCTGTCGTGGCTATCACTTCTTCCTGGCTGTCCTCTGGGTCATCCTCCTCTTGCTTATCATTGTTATACCTGCCATCCATGACCCCACTGATGCCATCCTCTGATGGTTCTGTTTCATATTCTCCAAGGTGACACAGCTGTTGGAATTCATCAGCTCTCAGTCCCTCTGGAGTTGTCACAGGTTCTTCATCAATTTCAAACATTTCAGTAGCATTAGTGGCACTTTTGTCCAAGATAAAGAAACTGACTTTTTTAAAACCTTGCTGGATTTTCAGGGAAGTCAGTGAGTCCCACGCATGTTTAAGTAGGCGAATGGCATCCAGCAGTGAGATGCATTAGCTGCATTGTGTGACATTCAATCCTGAATTTGTCAAGCTTTTGTATAACATGCTCCCTCATAGTCCCCACGTAGTGCTGCTTCAGTGAAGAGATGATCCTTGATCAAGAGGTGGAATGATACAGGTTGTGTTTGGCCAGAGGAAAATGAGCGCTATGTTCTGCAAACCAAGAATGGGGGCTGACTGCAGAAATTGGCCAAAATGAGAGCAATCTTCCTGCTTCTCAGTTTACGGTCCCACACATGGACCCAGTCTGTGAAGATGTCACCAGTCATCCAGGCTGGTAAGTTAGACTGATAAGCCATGGGTAGATGGTGCACACCTCTACAGCATCTGGGGACAGCCAATCTGCCAACAACGAGAAATTCTTTTTTCTTGCTTCCATCCACGTTACAGCAGGTCAAAACTGAGACACATTCTTTTATTTTTTTGTCCAAACAAGTTCTTAATTTTAAATGCGAGTGTCCCTTAGCCCACACATCTGAAAACAGTCCCATCTCATTGCAGCTGAAAATGTTACAGGGCTCAAATCCAGCAAGCAAGCCTGGCAAAACATCAGCCACCCACTGATCACCACTGGCAAAGTTATCATTACGTTTTTCACCATGAATACGGCGATCCCAATGTTGTTCCTTATTTTCCACCTCAAGAGCCAGCCCTAAGAGGGGTTGAATTCTGGCTGTCCCAGAGCCTCAGCAAGTTGTTTGGCATTATGGGCAAGCAATGGTCCACTGATAAGGGCATCTCAACCATGGGCATTTTGAAACCACTGCAAAAGTGCCTCATCCACCTCTCCATCCTTTCCTTCTCTTTTGTGCTTGTGGTTGGGATTAATCTTTTGATGCCACTCACTGAACAGTTAATCTCACTGTTTCTGTTAATCTGCTATAGTTGATTTGGGCAGGTTGAGGTGCTGTGCCAAATTCCTCCAGCTCAATTTCAGTAGCTTGTCCATTTTTTTCAGCACTTCTGTCTTTGTGCTCAGAGACACTGCTTTTCATTTGCCAGCCATCACACCTGTATCTCTCAGCACTCTCATTTAAAATGCAAATTCACAGACACCAGTGGATTAACAGTGCTTAAGCAGCCTGAAGCGGAAGACTGTAATCACACCTGATTGAGGTGTTAATTGGCATTCGAAGATTAACAGGTGAGTTGACAGCTGGTAGCAGCCTGAAGTGCCCAAAATAGCAGGGGCTTATAATTCGGTATATGTAACGTGCATTACTGTAATGTCTATGAGAGTGGGAAATGGCAATGAGATTTTACCCATTAAAACTGACTTCATACTAAAACTGCAGTCAGTATAAATGGTGGGGACTGTAATGAGAAATTCATTTCTGAGAATAGAAGAGAAAGTGACAGTGATGATAGCTCACTACACTCTGGGGTAACTCCAATAGATGAAAGCAGTAGCAGCCTCTGCAGCAATACAGAAATACTCCAGCACTTCCTTCCAGACAAAAAACTATGAGTCCTACTGTTACTGGTAGTGGCAATGTATTTAAAAGCCCCCCTCCTTCAAGGAAACAGCTTAACATCTCAGAAACATATGAACATAAAGCCATATATCCATTTTCCCACCCTATTGCTATTACAATGACAATGAAAATTTCAAAGATGATAGGTGTTGACTTGCAATCACATAACGTGGTTGAACATGTAGGATTCAGGTGGCTGCTTGAGTACCTTGAACCTCGATGTAATATACAGTTGAGAAAATACATCTCCTCAACAGGAATTCCAGATCTCTACGATGTTGTATGTGAAAAACTGAGAAGAGTTTAAGGCAGTGCTGTTGGGTGGTGTTGCATCTCATAACAGATATTTGGACAAGCTGTCAGCCTGAACCCTTCATATCCATTACTGCACATTGGGCATGTTTTGATTAATTCTTGTGAGGACAGTGAATCCAAGTTTGCTGTTCTAAGAATGTTTTATTTTCCATCAGAACATAACTCACACAATATCAGTGAGGAGATCAAGCAACCAATACAGCTATGGCTCATGTCACAGGGACTGTCAGTTGGCTTTATAGTAACAGATAATTGGTCCAACATAACGAAGGCCTTGGAGGGGGTGTCTTTGTTCACATCTGCTGCTTTGTGGGTAGTTCACAGTTTTCTTGATGAGGATGGGGACATGAAGGCTCTTGTTAGTACTGCTAAAAGAATCTGCACTCATTTTAGTTACTCAAGCAAAGCTCATCACTTGTTTGAAAAAATATAGCAGGAGCACAATTTACCTTTGCACAGACTGATCCAATACATTTCTTTTAGGTGGAATTTTACATTTCTTATGCTCCAAAGGCTGCTGGAACAAAAGAAAGCTTTCAGACAGTACATCCTGGAAAACAGCATTGGTGATGCAGACATCTGCATTAGTCCACCACAGTGGGCCATGCTGGAGTTTATAACTTTACTACTCCAGCCATTTGAGGAAATCACCAGAGGTGAGTGCAAACACAACAACTCTGAGCCAGGTGATATCCATAATAAACATTAAAATTCAGATTGAATCCGATTAGAGAAAATTTAGAGAACACAGGGAAAATGTAGAGAACACAACCAATTCCATCACACATGCTGCCAGTGGTAATGACAACTACCCACCAGAATATAAAAAGATATCACAAGACAAATGATCAAGAAAGTTGATGAAGATGAAAAACTATGTAAAATGCTTCAGTCAGATTACTATATTAAAGCAACAATCTTGGACCCATGAATCATGATACTAATCACAGCAACTATTGGGTGATGATGACAAGTAGTTCAATTGATAAACTGCTTGCTGTCATGAAGTGGAGTACAGGTATCAGATGCACAGCCTTTGTCACAACACAGCACAGAATCAGGTGGCCCCTTCTCTGGTATTCCAGGACTTTTTCCCCTCTTCCTCTTAGACCACTGCAACAGGATCTGCTTCTTCACCACCAGTCAAAAAATAGCACTGTCCCACAATCACATGGTCCCTCTTCAGGTCTCTGGAGTCACTTACAAAATGTCATTGTGACATCTTATAAACATAGAAACATAGAATTTGATGGCAGATAAGGACCGCTTGGCCCACCTAGTCTGCCCATTTCCCTACCTAATGGATAAGCTGCAGATCTAGTTAACCAAAAGCCTACTTCCTCCTACCCCCCACTAGAATTGCCTTATGTCTGTCCCATGCATTCTTGAATTCCCCCACTGTTTTTGACTCTACAACCTCCTCAGGAAGGCTGTTCCATGTATCCACAACCCTCTCTGTGAAGAAATACTTCCTCACATTACCTCTTAGATGTCCCCCCCATCTTCAAATTGTGCCCCCTTGTTTTTGCACATCTCTTTTTCTGAAAGATGCTACCCTCTTGGACTTTGTTGATTCCCTTGAGGTATTTGAAAGTTTCTATCATGTCCCCTTCTATCTCCTTTCCTCGAGGCTATACATCTTTCTTCATACGTCTTCTGATATAGACCCTGCATCATTTTGGTTGCCCTCCTCTGGACAGCCTCCACCCTGTCTATGTCTTTGTGGAGATGGGTCTCCAGAACTGTACACAGTATTCCAGATGTGGTCTTACCAACTGTCTGTACAGAGGGCCAACAACTTCTTGTTTTCTACTGGTGATGCCTCTTCCTATGCATCCCAGTATCCCCCCAGCCCTCCTTACTGCCTTCTCACATTGCTGGCCCACCTTTAGGTCATCTGATATGACTACCCCCAGGTCCCTTTCCAATTTTGTTGTTGACAGTATCTCACCCCCCATTGTGTACTCTTCCCCTGGGTTTTTGTTTCCCAGGTGCATTACTTTGCACTTCTTTGCATTGAATCTAAGCTGCCATACATTTGACCATTCCTCCAACCTTGCCAAGTCCCTTTTCATCCTTTCCACCCCACCATGTGTATCAACCCTGTTGCAGATCTTTGTGTCATCTGCAAAGAGACATACTTTCCCTTCCAGTCCCTCTGCAATGTCATTTATAAAGACATTAAAAAGGACCGGCCTCCATACTGAACCCTGCAGTACCCCACTAGTAACCCTCCTTTCTTCACTGTGGACTCCATTTACTATTACCCACTGTGTCCTGTTGTCCAACCAGTGTTTTACCCAGGCTACCACCCAGGGACCCACTCCCAGGCTGGCTAATTTGTTTATTAATCTTTTGTGTGGGACTGTGTCAAATGCCTTGCTAAAGTCTAGGTAGGCCATGTCCACAGCCCCTCCCTGGTCTACTGCTTTGGTCACTCAGTTAAAGAAATCAATTAGATTTGTCTGACATGACCTTCCCACTGTGAATCCATGCTGCCTTGGGTCCTGTGCCCCAATGGCCTCTAGGTACTCAACAATTCTTTCCTTCAGAAGTGATTCCATCATTTTCCCTACCACTGAGGTCAAACTGACAGGTCTGTAGTTTCCTGCCTCTGTCTTGCTCCCACTTTTGTGAAGGGGAATCACATCCACCCTCCTCCAGTTCTCAGGTACTACATCATCCTCCCATGATTTATTAAAAAAGGTTAGTCAGTGGTGTTACTAGTTCTTCCCTTAGTTCTTTTAGAATTCTGGGGTGAATCCCATCAGGCCCCATTGCTTTATCCACCTTCAGTTTTAAGAGTTCTTTCAGAACCCTTTCTTCTGTGAAAGGATTAATATCAACCCCCCTATCCAGAGTGCTTCAATTGACCAGATTAGGTATTTCCCCCTGCTTTTCCACTGTGAATATTGAGCAGAAGTATTCATTCAGTATCCCTGCTTTTTTCACTGTTGCTCTCTGCCCAACCACCTTCCTTTTTATTCAGCCTCAGTATCCCTGCCTTAGTCTTTCTTTGCTCCCTAATGTACCTATAAAAGGTTTTATCCACCTTCTTAACTGAGTTGGCTATCTTTTCCTCAGTTTGGGCCTTTGCTATTCTGACTGCCTTCCCCACTTCCTTCTGTTTTAACCGGTACAGTTCTCTGTCCTGCTCCTTCTATGTATCTTTATACTTCCTGAATGCTATCTTTTTCTCCCTTACCTTCCCCAACACTTCTTTTGAGAACCATAGTGTTTTTTTCTTTCATTTTGATTTGTTTATTTGCTTCACACAAAGGCTTGTTGCCTCTGTGATGGTGGTTTTGATGTTTCCCCATTGTTGCTCCACCCCACCTTTTTGCCTGTTTGCTAGTGCTTTTCTGAGGCACTCTTCCATTTTGACAAAATCAGCACTCCTGAAGTCCAGTATTTTCACTTTTGTGTGACTTGACTCTACAGCTAAGTTTATCGTGAATCACACTGTTTTGTGATCACTTGTTCCCAGATGACTATCTACTTCAAGATAAGAGATCCTCTCTTTGTCCCCATTTGAGAGTACCAGGTCTAAGATTGCTCTCTCCCTAGTGGGTTCCAAAACTAGATGTCTGAGGCATGCCTCCTGTAGGGCTTCGAGAATGGCCCTACTCTTGGATGTGGCTGCAGCAAAGGTGCTCCAGTCAACATCTGGCATATTCAGATCCCCCATCAGCAATATATCCCCTTTATCTGCCATCCCAAGGGTGCCTTCTATCATTTCCTTGTCCATTTCCTCCTCCTGAGACGGGGGTCTGTATACAACCCCTGTGTGGATTGTGGAGCCATTCCCAGTCTCCAGGGTGACCCACAGTGCCTCCTCTCCTCCTTGTTTACCCTTTAGTTGTGTTGCTTTGATCCCTTCCCTTACATAGAGGGCTATTCCTCCTCCTCCTTTTCTTCCCTCCCTGTCACTCCTGTAGATTGTGTACCCTGGTATGTTGACATCCCAATCATGGTTCTCTGTATACCATGTTTCTGTGACTGCCACAATATCCATCCATCAAGGCCACCATTTCAGGGAGCTTTTTACCTAGACTACAGGCATTGGGTACTCATTAGACTCCATTTTTTTATGGCTTTATTTCTTTTTGCCTCATCCCTGTCCCTACTGCCTTTGTCTTTTTCTCCATTTACCCCTGTCCTTCTCCCTATTGACTGCTGTATTTTGGTGTTTACCTCACTAATTACCCTGCTTTTCTTGGGGGGCTAGGATTTCCCTTCTCCTCTTTAGTGCCTTCCCCCTTGGCTAGTTTAAATGCTTGCCACTTAAGCATTTAAACCTATCACCTAGGATCCTGGTTCCCCTCCAAGATAGATGCAGACCATCGCACCTGTATAGACCTGCATCCCTCCAGGTGGAGCCCCAGTCCTCAATGAAGCCAAATCCCTGAGCTCTGCACCAGCTTTTCAACCAGTCATTGAAATACATGGTGCAGAGTGCCCTAGCCTCATCCATGCCATTGACAGGTAGCACCAGGTGTTGTTTCCTTCCCCTGTGGGGTCCTGGGCCACCCTCCTGTGGGTCTCCATTGTGGAGGTTCCCAGCATCCTCCTTGGTCTCCACTGCAGGTGGCTCCACAGAGGAACCATGCTTCACCAGAGTGGTGAATGAATTGTGGAGAGGCACACCTGGAGGGATGTGCCTCTGTTCCACCACCCTCACCCTCCCTGAGCCCACCATGGTCCAACCACTCCTCTTTCTTGGCAACCTCTGAGGTAGTGGCAGTGGCCTGGGTGGGGGAGCAGGTTTTATGAATCCTTGCCAGGTCAGCATGGAGATGAATAACCTCCTCCCTCAGACCAGAGAGATGCCTGCAAATAGGGCAACAACGCAGTCTCCAGAATGTCTCCCGGAAGACTGCTGCTCCACAGCCAGTGCATTGCACCACTCTCCACATGTCTGTGTCCCTTCCAGTTACAGATGCTTTTTTGTTTTTTGTTCTTGTTTTAGTGTGTGCAAGCTTGTGAGTGTCTCTATCCCTATTCAGTGTGCTGTGCCTTTAAGAATATGAACAGGTGTATGTTGTTAGCAGTTTTGAGGTAGTGATGTCAGACCCCCTACTATAAAGGAAGTTACGCTCTTGGGACAGGTGGGGTGAGGGAAGGGTGGGTGGGAGTAAACCTATGCTGTCCAGAACAATCACCTACAACTCTTACCCTCCACCCCGGGGAGTGCCTTACTTCCTTTCAGATACCTATTTCACAAAGGCTAAGTAACCGGTCTAGTCACAACTGACTGAGGAATATCTCCCAGCTACAGTTCCTCCCTGGCAAATTAAAGTTAAAACTATGAAAAGTTCACCTCAAAAACAGAATCAATACTACCTGTAATAATTTCACAGAAGATATACCCTGTAAGAAACACTTTGCTTCAGAGAAAAATAAAGCAGTAACAGAAGATATACCTTGCAAAAGGCAATCTGAATCAGAAGATTACAGCAGTAATCTGTTTGCACACACCTGTAGGCACACCTTGTAATAATGCAGCAGAAGGTATACCCAGCAATAGCAATTTGAATCAGAGAAAAATAAAGCAATAAAATGTTAGCAACAAGCAGTAACAATCCCTGTGATTAAAAAATAAAAACAACACACAGTAAATCTGCCTAGCCAAAGAAATATTAATCTTTTCCCTTACTCTGGTAAGGTTCTTTGTTCTGTCCTATCAAGAAAGTTAGAAGGAAAGAGCTCAGGTGAAGCTAGGTGCCTTGGCCAGTAAACCTAGTCTTCCACCTGAGCTCCTTGATCTTGATCCATTTCTTCTAACACAGCCTCAGCACAGACCATTGTTGAGATGTACCTGGCAGCGACCAATATTATTTGGAATGCAAATCCTTTGAAATACTGGAAATAAAAAAAAAATATGTTGCCTGCTTTGGCGTAAATTGTAATGAAGTGCATGAATCACCCTCCAACTTGCGTCTATTGAGAGCAATTGCTTTGTTTAGCTGGTAACATTATTACTGACACAAGATCATGATTGACACCAGAAAATGCTGAATGTCTGACATTCCCATCCTGACGGTCAATATTCCTTACTTTAATTTCAAATACTGTGTGATGCTTGAGCAGCTCCTTACCCTCTTCCTGTCTACCCTGCCACACAGCTTAGTGTCATTTGGGAGAGACAGATCTTGCCTTGTATTCCTTTTTCCTATGTTACTGATAAACATACTGAAACACACCCGTCCCAGGACTGAACCCTGCACCACTCCACTCATGACCTCCTTCTATTCTGTTTATCAATACCCTCTGCCATCTCCCCATCCCCAGCTAGCTTCCCATCCATCCATCAAGATCTTCACTGTTCCCAGATCCTTGTAACTTCTTCAGCAACCTTTTGTGTGGCAGAGTCAAACACCTTGTTGAAGCTGAAGTGGAGCAAATCCAATGCTTGTCCCTTGTCTAATGCCATAGGTACCCAGTCAAAAATACTTTCAAGTTGGTCTGACAAGACCTCCCTGCCACAAACCCATGCTGCTTATTATCCTGTAGCCCATTTCTCTCTGTGTAGGCCACTAGATCCTCTTTGACTAGTGTTTCCACTATGTTATGGAGGTTAGACTAACAAGATATGTAGTGTCCTTCTTTCTCTTTGTTTCCTCCCTTGTGCAGCAGAATTATGTCTGCAACCCTCCAATCATTCAGAACCACCCCGATTGCAGGGAGGTATCAAATACCACTGTCAAGGGTTCAGCCAGTTCTGATGGAAGTTCCCTGAGCACCCCCAGGTGCAATCAATTTGACCCTGGAGCCTTATCTATTTTTAGGACTGCTGGCCCTTTTCTGAACCTTGTTCCTGCAAATACCATGTGGCTCATTTTCTGGTATCTCTCCTGTAGCAGCCTTTATGTCACTTTCAAGCAAGGGTAATTTCTCCACTACTATGAACACAGAGCAAAAGCAGTCATTTAGAATGGTTGCCTACTGCTTGTCCTCCTCTACTACCCTGCCCATTTCCATCAGCCTAATAATTCCTCCTCTCATCTTCCTTTTTTCATAGTAAAAGGAGATTGTAGTGGTATCAGTCCTTGAAAAACAGGAGTTACTGGATAGTTTGATACCTTTTATTGAACCAACATATGTCTTAAACAAAGATAGTATACTACACAAGCTTTCCGGGCCCCACATATCCCTTCTTAAGGTGAAATGAAAACTAAACAAAAGAAGCTGATGTTATATACACTGTGATGCATGGTTTCAAAATAATGTATGACTTCATAGAGAAACACTTACAAGGAAGGGTGAGAAGGACTTAATAGGAAGGGTGAGTGAACAATGACTAGGAACAGGTCTATAGCTGTGAGGGATAATTAGCAGGAAATGCTAAGATATTCATAAGGGAGATTGAATGGATGCCTTGAAGTGTTAATTTGAAAGATATCCTGACAGGAACACAGAACAGTACTGATCTGAGGTACACAAAGTTCAGTTTCCTCACTTGTGTGTTCCTGAAGTTGTTTCTTAGTATTAGGACAGACAGGTCCAAGAGGGAATGGTCTGGTCATAAAAATGCTGTTCTACTGGTGTGCTGATAATCTGGTTTACTATTGTGTGTCCGCAGTGGTTCATCTTGGTTTGTAGTGGTTGCCTTGTTTCCCCTATAGAGTATCCATTTGTGCACATTTTGTACTGAATTAGGAAAACCACATCACTTGATTGACATGTGTAGGATTCATTTATTTTTATTGTGCTGGTCTGGTGTGTTTTGATGGTGGTCTGTGTGCATATATGGGGCAGGCACAGGTTTTGTATCTTGTATTGTTGCATGGGTTCCTCTCATTTCAAAGTTATTTTGATCTGCTGGGAGTTTGCTACAAATTATTATGTTAGAATGGTTGAGAGGCTGCTTATAGGCAATGACAGGTGGTTCAAGGAAAATGTCACTAAATCTTTCATCTTCACTCAGCATGGGTTGTGCAAAGATTAACCCTTGGCAGAGCATGGGTTACTGGGGAATAAATCCACGCATGGGGGGGTTGTCACACAAGGCCACATGCCGAGTGCCAAGAACCACCCAGACGTGGAATAATTCTCCATGTAACCTACGCTCTGGAGTGGGTTAATTCACTTATAACATGGCCAGGGAAAATGCAAGTGCCAGGATCAAAACACACAGAGAGGTCAGAGATGTGTGAGTGTGTAACAGGAAGGTTTCTTGTAAAATGCAAAGTTCATTTAGCAAAATGTAAGAAACTGCTGCAGCGTGTCTCAGAAGATAGTGTGACCTGCTTTATTGTGTTCCTGTAAGGTACAGTGCACGTATTTCCTAACACTGTTAGATGAGGGTCAGCCTTTTGTTCTGGGGCACAAGTGAATCCTGGTATTTTTTACAATGTGTCACAATCAGCTTGGGATGAGTTACAAATGGAATGTACCACATTAGGGTCCCCGAGAGGATTAAGCCACATAGCATTAATTTTGCTACAAACAGTACAGACCCTGTCCCCTCTTTCATGAAACATCAACTTTGGGCCTGCCATTTTGAGAAGCCAAAGTGATAAGTCAGACATCCACATACAGTAAGGGAACTTTACTGAAATGTTTACCAACCTTGCCAAAGGGTTAATTGTACACCAGTCACAGTTTTAAGGCAGGTAGCGCCATCTTCTGAGACACACTGCAGCAGTCATTGCGTTTCACTAAATGAACTTTGTATTTTACAACAAACCTTCCAATTACACACTTGCACATCTCTGGCCTACATGCTGGCATGCTGGGAGCACTGGCAGTGGCTGTAGGTTGTCCGATACCGGGACCGCCTATGTCAAAACTTCCAACTGCAAGGGGCATGCCAGGATCACACACACAGTGTCAGTGCTGTGTGAGGAGAAACTGTGGATTAACTGAGGATTAATCCACAGTCAGCTGATGGCTCCTCACCAATTGAAAGGCTGCATTTTCCCTGGCCATGTTATAAAGCTCTTTAATCATTTACTGAAGGGGTGTTAGCATGGGGCTGTATATAACAGCTACAGCTGTTCAATCAGTTGATTTTCCTACCTGTATTCCAATAGATTTTATTACAGTATTTGTATAAAGTGTTCCATTTCTCCGTTAACTCATCTTGCCCTATTTTTCTCTAAGGCATCCTCTTGCATACCTGACCACTTTCTTGACCTCCTTAATTGTTATTCACCCCATTCCTCATCTCCCTGTTTCTCTTTATATCTAATGAAGTCCACTTTTTTAGCCCTCACTGCCTCCCTGACCTTCTTCAGAACCAGATTGGTCTCTTGTGCCTATTGCTATTAGTAATCATTTTCAAGCATGACTTAGTTACCTCCAGAATGACCCCTTTAATTACTCCCTACCTCTCTTTCACCACCCTGATTTCATACACTCCTCTCAGATTATTCTTGGCTAGTTCCCTCATCCAGTCAAAATCCATTCTTCTGAAATCCAGGCATGCAGCCTTTGACAAGCGTATAATGGTGCCCAGGGCCATGTCAAACCTCCAGCTGCCTCTTTGCAATAGTTCACAACATACCTAACAGACAGATCCCAATCAGTTAAATTAGGGCCATCCATCTCCTTCAGCTCCCTGTCTCACTAGGGGTCCTCCAGTGATTAGTCCTCAGCCCCCTCTTCTTCTTTGTTTTCATTAATGGCCACACCAGTTCCTTAATAATTTGTAAGTCCAATATGTATGCTGATGATACCATCAACTTCTCCTCTGGTTCCTCATTCCCTTCCACTGAGAAATCACTTCAGATCAACTTTGAAAACATACAAAAGTGGTTCCTGGCCAATAAGTTAAGCAAACAACAGTATGCATGGACATAAATAGACCACACTTACCAAGGTTCTTAAAAAAACATAGATATTTTTATTTTTTCCATTTTTAGTTATTTTTTTCTCAGAGAAACAGACCCATAGATGTGACCACCACTAATAATCAACATTTCACAACATTACATGTGTTGCTTCTCCAAGAAAGTGGTCTACAAAGTTCATTAAATAGTAAATACATTTCTATGTATTGCATGTACTCAGTAAATTTACCTTGAGGTGGGTCAGACCCTTTATCTGTTAACAAACTGACTGTATGGCAAAAAACTCTTCACAGTAACTCCAACCTAGTCACATGAATATTGTGTCTTTTTTTCCTTGTCTTCCATAAAATTAATCCACACATTCAGTTCCACTTCTATACATTCTATTCTCAGGCTACACACACTATCAAGTGACTCCATTGATTTTGTAGCCTCCAACATATACCTTGGCATGATAATTGACCAACTGATTGACTACTCCCTCCCTGTGGAAGTGTACCTCCAAACTGGGAGCCCTCAACAGGGTAAAGAAAATTTTTCCTCTTAACACCAGGAAAACTGTAGTCGAGTGTTCGATCTTCTCATTGCTTGACTATGGGGACACAGCATTCTCAGGAGCCTCTAATACTGCCTTATTGAAATTCTCTCCCCTTTTTAATACCCTATGCAGATTTGTTTTCGCCTGCCCTCCCCATACCCACTACTGTACTATGTGCAAGGAGCAAAACTGGGCACCTTCCAGGTTGCGGCACTCTCTCCGTACAGCCCTGTTTGGCAACAAATATTAGTCAGGCAAACTACAAGAGTATTTGGGTAAGTTATTCACCCCTTCCCCAATGAATCCTACTCCTTGAGGTCAGAGGAATGCAACAGTTTCCAAATTCCCAAGTGCAGATATAAAATGGGCCAAGCCGATGTTAGATATACACTTGTCCACAGATGGAAAAAAACAACAAGGTGCTGCATCAGTATGTAATCTGAATAGAAAACATGATGGTAATATTAAATGCACACAGAAAATAGAAATAGAGTAAGAATCAATGTTTAGACTGTAGGTCTTCTTCAGGAATGATCTAAAAGAGAAAAAAGCCAAGTTAGCTACTAACTTGGCTTTTTCTCTTTCAGATAATTCCTGAAGAAGCCCTACTGTATGGTCAAAACATAGATTCTAATTCTATTTTCTATTTTCAGCATGCATTTAACATTACCATTTTGTTTGTTTTCACATATGGAGTAACCTGCCTCCCTCATTTACATCCTCATCCAGTTTCCTGTCTGCTAAGGCCAAGCTCAAGGAACACTTCAATGTTCATGTCCTTCTAAATTGTCACAATTACCCAAGAGGTGACACATAATATTGTTGTTGATTGCCCCTAGGGTGTTGAACAAGTGTGACAGGGTTAAATAAGGCCAGGTCCCATTTGTTATTCAGAAAGAGTTTAAATGCAAGGATCTGTTCTATATTCTCCTTTTCTGTCTCTTGTCTATCTGGTTGCACAACCAAATGTTCTCATGAGACCTAGGAACAGATCACTCTTAAGATCTTGTGATTCTCCACCTCTCACTATCTCTATACCTTCACTTGCTGTTTCTGTCTTTTCTTCCCCCTTGCATATCTGCAGTTATAAAATCTATGTGCATCTTTGTGTAAAACTGTAAGTGATACTGGGATCCCTTGGTTTGAAACTGTATATAGTTATACTGTTGAAATGATTGCAAAAAGCTATTTTGAACTTAGTGGGTTAACCTGAGAGGCAGTCAGAGCTCCTCTCAGGCTTGTTTGCAAACTCTTTGCAGAGCTGTCAACAAGAGGTCAGTTCTAGGTCACCATGTTCTGTTTGTTGCATATGCAAAGAAACTGACAAGAACATTTTGTGAAAAACAGGGTATCTCCTTAACAAGCTCAGGATGAAGAAGTTAACTGTCAGACAAAGACTTGTTATAAAAAGAGCAGCAATATTTTTGTTAAAGAGGTTGAAACTTGGAATTAGCGATACCCTCAGACAGGACTTTGTTTTCTCTATTTGTACTGCCTTTATAGAAACACAGAAACATAGACTTTGATGGCAGATAAGGACCGCTTGGCTCACCTAGTCTGCCCATTTCCCTACCTAGAGGATAAGCTGCAGATCCTATTTAACCAACAGCCTATTTCTCCCTACCCCCCCAAAAATTGCCTTATGTCTGTCCCATGCATTCTTGAACTCTCCCACAGTTTTAGACTCCACAACCTCCTCAGGAAGGCTGTTCCATGCATCCACCACCCTCTCTGTGAAAAAATACTTCCTCGCATTGCCCCTGAGCAATCCCCCCTCTATCTTCAAATTGTGTCCCCTTGTTCTTGCACATCTCTTTTTCTGAAAGATGCTACCCTCTTGGACTTTGTTGATTCCACTGAGGTACTTTAACGTTTCTATCATATCCCCCCTCTCCCTCCTTTCCTCAAGGGTATACATATTAAGCTCCTTTAGCCTCTCCTCATATGGCTTCTCTTGCAGACCCTGCACCATTTTAGTTGCCCTCCTCTGAAATGCCTCCATCCTGTCTATGTCCTTGCAGAAATGGGGTCTCCAGAACTGGACGCAGTACTCCAGATGGGGTCTCACCAATTGTCTGTACAGGGGGATAACAACTTCCTGTTTTCTGCTGGTGATGCCTCTCACAATACATCCCAGGATCTCCCCAGCCCTCCCTACCACCTTCTCACATTGCTTGCCAACCTTAAGGTCATCTGATATGATTACCCCCAGGTCCCTTTCCATTTTTGTTGTTGTTACTACCTCTCCCCATTGTGTAATCTTCCCCTTGGTTTTTGTTTCCCAGGTGCATTACTTTGCACTTCTTTGCATTGAATCCAAGCTGCCATTCTTCTGACCATTCCTCCAACCTTGCCAAGTCCCTTCTCATCCTTTCCACACCTCCTTGTGTATCAACTCTGTTGCAGATCTTTGTGTCATCTGCAAAGAGGCATACTTTTCCTTCCAGTCCCTCTGCAATGTCACTTATAAAGACATTAAAGGACTGGACCCAGTACTAAACCCTCACGGTACCCACTAGTAACCTCTCTTCTTCAAGTGGACTCCATTTACAATTACCTTCTGTGTCCTGTTGTTCAGCCAATGTTTTACCCAGGCTACCACCCTGGGACCCACTACAAGGCTGGTTAATTTGACTACTAATCTTTTGTGTGGGACTGTGTCAAATGCCTTGCTAAAGTCTAGGTAGGTCATGTCCACAGACCCTCCCTGGTCTATTACTTTGGTCACCCAATCAAAGAAATCAATTACTTTCATCTGACATGACCTTCCCACTGTGAACCCATGCTGCCTTGGGTCCTGTGCCACACTGGCCTATAGGTATGCAACAATTCTTTCCTTCAGAAGTGACTCCATCACTTTCCCTACCACAGAGGTCAAACTGACAGATCTGTAGTTTCCTGCCACTGTCTTGCTACCACTTTTGTGAAGGGGAATCACATCAGCCTTCTTCCAGTCCTCAGGTAACACACCATCCTCCCATGATTTGTTATAAAGGGTAGTCAGTGGTGTCACTAGTTCTCTGCTTAATTATTTTAGAATTCTGGGATGAATTCCATCTGGCCCCATTGCATTGTCCACCTTCAGTTTTAGGAGTTCTTTCAGAACCCTTTCTTCTGTGAAAGGACTGGGATCAACCCCCCTCTCCAAAGTGCTTCTGTGAATTAGATTAGGCACCTCCCCCACTTCCTCTTTTGTGAATACTGAACAGAAGTATTCATTCAGTATCCCTGCTTTTTCATTGTCACTCTCTGCCCACCCACCATCCATTCTATTCAGCCTCACTATCTCTCCCTTTGTTTTTCTATGCTCCCTGATATACCTATAAAAGGTTTTATCCCCCTTCTTAACTGAGTTAGCTATCTTTTCCTCAGTTTGTGCCTTTGCTATTCTGACTACCCTCCCTGCTTCCTTCTGCCTTAATTGGTACAGTTCTCTGTCCTGCTCCTTCTTTGTTTCCTTATACTTCCTAAATGCTATCTTTTTCTCCCTAACCTTTACCGCCACTTCTTTTGAGAACCATAGTGGCTTTTTCTTTCATTTTGATTTGTTTATTTGCTTCACACAAAGGCTTGTTGCCTCTGTGATGGCAGTTTTGATATTTCCTCATTGTTGCTCCACCCCTCCTTCTAGCCTGTTTGCTAGTGCTTTTCTAAGGCACTCTCCCATCTTGCCAAAGTCAGCCCTCCTGAAGTCCAGAACCCTCACTTTTGTATGGCTTGACTCTGTAGCTGAGTTTATCATGAACCACACTGTTTGGTGGTCACTTGTTCCCAAATGGTTACCCACTTCTAGATCTGAGATCCTCTCACTGTCCCCATTTGAGAGTACGAGGTCTTAGATTGCTCCCTCAATAGTTATACTGACATTTTTTATTTTTTATTTTACTGTTATTGATAATAATAAAACGTTATTTGCAAATTTTACAGCTACTCCTGTTTTTTTTTCATTTTATTTATTGAAACATTTGATAACCAGGAACGGCACACTGAGCTGAGGCTCATTTTCAGGTGTGATCCTGAGGGGGGGATATAAAGCAGACATACATAATAGATACATGATATATATATATATATATATATATATATATATATATATATCACACACACACACACACACACACACACACACAGTTACATAAGTTATACAGAGTAGTACTGTACATTCAGATGAACTATACACAAGATTATATCATATAATTCTGTGGATTAGATTACATGACACAAATACATTTGACAAAAAGGCTGGGCCTGTGAGCGGTTAGGAGCAGATGCAGGAGGGGAGTGGAAGTTGATGAATTTGATATCTGAAGCAGTTATGAGAGGGTGAGTTTCTTAGGACAGCTGTGGAATTTGGTTCCATAAAGAAGGGAGTCTGTAGGTGAAAACAGATTTACCAGTGCATGAGGAAGGTTTGAGGAGGGAGAAGTAGTAGTAGCAAGTAAAAACGTTATTCTGGTTTTCAGAAAGAAGTAGCCAAATTGAACCAAGGTTCATTTACAGTGGGGTCCAATTGGCATAGAAATGACAGACAAGTTACACAGATAAAATATATAAAAGATTGCAGAGTTTACAATATTTACAGTCATTATATAAAAAGTTAGGTTAGTTAGTCACAGTAAATTTTAGGCAGTGCAGCATTTTTCACTAGCCATGATTTTATAGAGCTCAAAGAAGGGACATTAATTTGTAGCTGTAAGTGGCTTGGAGTTTTTCCTGTATTTGGTCAATTGATTGACCTTCACTATACAAAATAGTGTCATCTGCATACAAGTGATGTCAGACACCCCTTAGCAGATGTCCAACATCATTTGTGTACAGAAACAATATAGGCCCCAAGACTGACCCCTGGAGCACCCCTGTTTTAATAGTTACATACCTTGGTTTAAATACATTGTTCAATGTTACTCATTGTTGTCCTTCAGTCAGGTAGCCATGGGACCCTGAGGTCCCATGGCTGAGGCCTGTAGCTTGCAGCTTATTAATCATGACATCATGTTTCAGAGTGTCGAAGGCTTTTGACACATCTAGGAATATGGCCTCAACCTTAAGATTCTTGTCCATGGCCATCTGAATGTCCAACACAACTTTCACTAATGCAGTAGAAGTACTGTGAAAGGCCCTAAATCCTGATTGGTAAGTACTATACAGCTTGTGATCCTCTAAATGCTGATTTAACTGTTGAACTAATAATTTCTCAAAGATTTTTGAGAAAACAGGAAGTAATGATATGGGCCTGTAATTCCCCATAACATTTTTCTGACCAGATTTATAGATGGGAACAACATTTGCCTGTTTCCAGGCTTGGGGAAAGGAACCCGTTTTCAAAGAGAGGTTAAAGATTTCTGTTAAAAAAGGAGCAATCACCGGAGTGGCTAACTTTAAGAGATACCAGGGAATACCATCCTCACCCTGGGCATTTTTTTGTATCTAGTCTCAGTAGTTCTTTAAGGACTTGATTTACTAGTATAGATCCAAAAGAAAAACTAGAGGTATTTACATCTGTCTTCCTTGGATCAATTAATTGTCTCCCTAAATGGGAGGAAAGAGGCAGAGTATCTGCTGGAGATTTTTCCATGTTAACATGCACCTCATTAAATGCATCAGCTACTTTATCTGAGTTAAATTGATAAGTTCCATCTACCAAAAAAGGAGCTAGGTAACTCATTTGGTTTATCACCCTGTAGTTTTTAAACCATGTTCTAAAACTCTCTTGGATGTTTTTTTTCTCTGACTCAAAACTGGACAGGAAGTAGTCTGCTTTTACTTTTCTTATTTGTTTAATATAAGTATTTCTGGCCTGGCAATATTTATCCAAGTGTAATCTTTCACTGGGGTTTTGTTTTGCATGCTTCCATGTCTTATCCTTAATCTTACAAAATATTCTTACAGTAGGTCTGCAGTGTATCAGGGAGAATTATTGTATTTTACTCTTTTTTGGTGAATAGGGGCAGGAATATTGCATGCGGCCAGAAATTCACTTTGAAAATAGTGCCAGGCAACATCAACATTAGGAATCAATGCCAGTCTGTTCCAGTTTCTAGAATCTATATCTACCATAAATGCTGTATAATCAAAGGAATTTAAGGCTTGATATGTTTTTACTTGTGTTAAACATGGCTTATCAATTTTTTATTTTATGCAAAAGGTGACTTGGTGGTCATTAAAAGTGTCTGGTAATATACCATATAAAGGTAATTTATCTGGGGCAGATGTAGATATTGAATCTAGAATAGTGGAAAGGTTTGGATCTTTTGGGTTAAGCCTGGTAGGGGAGTCAATTAGTTGAAAGAGACCTAAAATAGATGATGATTCCAACAATTTACTTGTACAAGGTATTGATGCCCAGTTTATGTTTAGATCTCCTAACAAAATGAGGTTGTGACTCTCCCTAAATGGAAACAAGAACTCACAAATAGCTAAAAAATGTTGGTCCTCACATTTAGGGGGAAGGTAACAGCCCATTAATAAAATGGCCTTATGGTGTGAAACTTATTTCTAACACCAATCTTTCCATGTCTGGGGTCTGAATGTCACAGGCAACATGATTAATGTCTAGGGTTAGGGATCCATATGCCAATCCCCCCTTCCCTTTTGGTATGACCATGCCTCCATGTTTGATAGCCTGGAATAGAAATTTCAGTATCTAATATTTTCTTGCTTAGGCAAGATTCAGATATTAGCAATACATCTGGCCTATGGTTCAAGACCCATTCTTTAACTATGTCAGATTTGGGGAAAACACTCCTGGCATTAAAATGAACAATACTAATTCCTTTACCATTCAAAATGTTTTCTGTGTAACATACATTCTGATCAGGCCCTGGATTTAGGTGAATATCCCCTGATAACAAAAGACTGGTCATTACCAGGATTTTCAATTTAGCCATAGACCCACTTTTCCTCAGCAGCAGTTTTTTGATTATGTAATTAAACAATTGTTTGTAAGTCATTAATCTCCCTAATTTATGTAAACTAGAAAATGATAGGGCAGATAGTTTATACATAACATAAATTTGGGGCTGGCCAAATAATTGTGGGGTTATTTTAATGAAAGTGAACGAGTATTCGGGGAGGAGGACAAAGTGTCTCCAATCAATTTAACTTGTTTTTCATTTAAGGTAAGTCCTTTCAAACTATTATTCTCAAAAAGGACTTATACAAAGTTAGTGACCCAGAGGCTCACCACACATTTTATTAACTACATGATAGAAAGAAACAAAATAAAATACAATTTAAATTACTACCTTCAAGTATTTTACAAACTTTCCTACAATAATGAACCCCCTAATATGTAATGGGCATAAGATATTAAGCACCTATAGTTAGTGAAGCCCATCTCTGCAGAAATACAGTGTTTCTATATTAATTTACTTGCAATGTTGTTTCCCCAGGAATAAATAATATACCATTTAGTGCTTCTTGAAAGCGATTCTACTGCCACAGATTATTCTATTGGTTTCCTAATAACCCTTGTTCTGTACCTATAGGTTACTGGTTTATCCTGGTTTTACTTTGAAGCTAGCAGTCCAAATATAACTAATAGGCTAATTATTTCAGAAAAAGGGGAATCCCTTACTGTAAAAAAAAAAAAAAACGACATAGTGCAATGCGGCTCTTTTAAGCCCTGTAACCCCTCTTACACTCACCAATATAAATCTCCCTAGGAAATAACAGATTAAAATCAACAACCTTAGTTTAAAACATAATAACCTATGCTGTGACTTCACAAATTACTAACTTTATCTAGTTCCCAACCCAGGGACAGATGTTAACTGCTTGCAGTATTTTGACTGAGTGGCACTCGCACCACTCACGCTCACGCTGTGGAGCAGAGCAAGTTTTAAAGCCCCCAGCTGGCAATGTTCATAAAGTGCAGTGATACTGAGAGATGCAAAGCAGGCTCACATGCACAATAAGCAGTCACAGTCTCTTTCAATGCAGGTAGTGTGTTCTATGGCTACAAGGTGTTACTCAGCTGTGCGAGGCTTCTCCCGGGCAGAATGCAAGCAGGAAGCAGGAGTACCGTGCAAATGAGCAGCACGAGTTTTAAAGCTGCCCAGACTCTACCCCTGACACTGAACCACTCTCTGACTTACTGCTGAGTCCACTACATCTGCAGTCAGCGAAACAGCCCTCCGAAGCAGTTCACTACACAGTACAGATCTTAAAATGCAGCAATGTTCATATAGGAAGCTGGCAATGGTCATAAAGTGCAGCAATTTTAAGAGATGCAAAGCAGGCTCACACACACACACACACAATAAGCAGGCACAGTCTCTTTCAATGCAGGTAGCATGTTCCATGGCTGTCAGGTGCTACTCAGCTGTGCAAGGCTGCTCCTGGGCAGGACACAAGCAGGAAGCAGGAGTGAAAGAGCAGTAGTCCCTTGAGCACAGTGAGTATGGAGAAATGACAGTTTGTATTAGCCTCTCCGCCAGGTAAGAGGAGAGCAGGTCAAACCAAAATTTGGATATAAAGGGGATGGAGTGGTTGAAGCAATGATGGGATAGGGATGGTATCCCGAGGGAAGAAAAGAGATTGCAATGGTGGGTTCTGAGAGGTGAGTTTGTGGCAAAGCAGCAGAAAGCATAAAGGAGGGAACTGAGCCTGGATAACGAGGAGGAGGGGGCAATGCCATACACTATGTCAGCATAGTTGAAGATGGGGTGATCATTTTTATTAATAATATGTGCCAAATGGGTAATGGTAGGGCATCTCGATTTCTGTACAGCAGGCCTGGCTTACGGCAGAGCTTCGATGTGATAGCATTGATGTGAGTTGAGAAGTTTAACTGGGGGCCAAGCCACACTTCTAGATATTTGTACATAGAGACAGCGTTTAGTAGGGTTTCATCTAGGGAGGTGATAGCAAGAGGACAAGATATTCTTGTGAGTTTCTGAGCAGATCCAAAAGTCATGGAAACAGTTTTGGATGAGTTTATTTTGAGATGGTTTGTGTGAAACCAAGACAGCATGTTGTGATAATCATGTTGTAGTCATGACTGAATGTCGCTTAGAACTGGGAAAGATGAGAAAAGGATGGTGTCGTCCACATACATGTGGATAAGGGATCTTGAACAGACAGATGGGAGGTCATTAATGAATAGAGAGACCACAATGGGACATAGAATCGATCCCTGGGGGACACCGGCTAGTATGGGGAGGGTAGGTGGAGTCTGCAATCCTGACTGACTGGAGTCAATTTTCAAGGTACAATCTGAACCACTGAATTGCAGGTGGGGTGAGTCTGGTTACCGTGAGTTTGTCAAGGAGCAGGGGGTGGGAAAAAGAATCAAAGGCCTTTGCCAGATCTACAAAAATTGTAGCAGTTAGCTGGTCTTCCTATGCTTCCTGACCTGTGCCTCAATGACAGACAGGTCCTAGGTGTTATCCTTGTCCTGTTCTTGGCACAGGTATTAGTTATGGATCCTATGAAAGTGCCATCATTACATGTGATTTGTCACCTGCCTCATTGCAATATACATCATTTCCCCAGGTTATGTCCTTATTCTCCTGCTTTTACAGGACAGTGAATTTTAGTCCCTCTCGATCACTCCTGGGTCTTTATTTTATTTTATAAGCTTTAACTGTATATTGTGAAGGTTGCAAGAAGTTCATGACATGTATATTGTGATGTAAAGCTAATGCTTAAATTCCAGAACTCCGAGGGTTTTGTATGCAATTCTCACTGCACCTCTCTACACTGTATCTATTATAATGCATTTATTGTTGTACTATCTTATTGTTCCCACCACGATTCTCCAGGCTGCAGTAGAAAATTAGCTCTTCTTGGCTCTACTTGCTTCCCTGGTAAAATATTTTGGAATAAAAATAAATGTCACATGGTGTTATGGTCACTGGAACCCAGAGGCTACCAAATCCTCAACCCACCTACAATTTCTGAGTTTGTGTGTACCACATTGAGAATGGCAGTTTGTCTCGTGGATTCTCTGACCAGCTGCTCCAACAATCAGCCCTGCAGCACATTTACCAGTGCTTGACTCCTGGTGCTCTTTCCTGCTGAATGTCCTAATACACATGTGATAGACTGAGATTCCTCAACACCATTAGACTCCCTGTACTCTTCTCTGCTGGAAGGTCCTAATCTACATATGTTAGACTGAGATCCAACACTACCACTACCTCTCCCTTTGCTGCCCCCTTAAGAATCTCTGCCCCTATACGGTATGACAGACTCACTGAAGGTCAGTTTTGAGTAAGGTCAATCAATTAGTATAAGAAATACAAAATTACAAATACAGTACCTCCACAGCTCAATGCATCAAAGGAAGAACAATATATGCAAATCACCATGAAAAACTTAGTCTGGTTCTAATTTAAGCATGATGTATGATGCCAAATGGCCTCTTACAGAGTCTGCAAAGATTGAAAACAGCAGTCACAGACACATGCTTTGTTCTTGTAAGGATTCATGAGCATGCCTCATCTGTATCTCAGCCCAGGGGAGGAGGGAACCAGCCCTATGATGGTCTTACTGGTTTGGGTCATGGTGTGCTGAAAATTAGAAAGGAATCTAAAAGACAAAGAACCTCAGTGCAAAAGCAATGAAGTAAGGGTTACTTAGTTAACATGATGACACTTAAAAAGATGTGTGCTGTGTTTGTCAAAAACAAAGGGAAATTTCTGTTTAATACTTGAGGCAAATGTCACTTTGACTAAGTGTAACCCACAAATCAAGAAACAAAAATATGGGTGAAACTATGTTGTTGTTTTTTTTTTTTTTTACTAAGGCATAAATACAAGTAACCAGGGAGTATCGTAATGCCAAACATTTGCTCATATCATTTCTGGAACCAGTTTAGTGCTAACCACTGGATGATCAGTGCTGTAACACTAAGCATCATTTTGGTACAAACAGCTGTTTATCTATTGTGATGGAGGACGGGGAAAAGGAACACAACCCGTCTCTGACAATGGTGTTGGCATCTTATAAGTATTAAGTAGCCATTTTCACAACACATTTTGCAATGCAAACCAGCAGGTCATGGAAATCAATGTGTGTGATGAATGGCAAAAAAGTGTGACTCATTTACTATGACTCCTGAGGTGATTTTTTTAGACCCCAAGTTTGGTCATGCACTCACTGCTGAAACTCATACCCAGCTTCACAATTTATTACAAGCCTTAAAAAAAGTATTTCCTGTCATGTGCCCAGAAATGCTCTTTTGAGTTCCAATCATGCTAAATAGGGATGTAGATTTAGGCCAGTACCCACCCTGATGACTATACAAATTAGGGTTCTCAGAAGGAATTCTAAAAAGATTAGAACCCATTCAAAATCCAGGGATTTGAGTTCTAATTTAGAATTATAACATCCATGTTTTCTAAGTATTAAGGGTTCCAAATACTAAATAAAAATAATCCATCCTTGGCTTAATACTCTTCTCCAGCTTCCTGAATGACCTCCTCATTGATCGCTGTGCTGCATCCATGCATATGTATGCAGGTGACATGGTATCAATTGCCTCAAGCTCTTCTGCCTCTGACCACAGGGTCTAACTAGACTTTACTAACATCCAGCACTGATTCCTGGCAAATCAACTGTCCCTCACCACCAAGAAAATGGTCTCTATGACCTTGGGCACTAGGCAGAGGCTCATCAGGCTCACCCTACTGCCCTCTTTCCATACTCTTGATGGTATTGCAACTGAGGATGTCTGCTTATTCAAGTACCTCATGGTCTGGCTGGACCAGCACCTTGATTTCTCAGTGCATGTGGATGCCATCCACAAGAAGTTGCAACCCAAACTGGATGCACTTTACAGGACTAAAGGGTGTATCCCCCTTCCTGCATGTCAAGAGATCGTCTCGAAGGTGATACTCCCTGTCATCAACTGTGGTGACATCATATACAGTGCTGCTCCCAAATTCATCTTGGCCAGACAGGACCCCTCTTTCACTACCGTTGCTGCTTTGCGCTGGACTGTCCCCCTTCCCCACACCCACCACTTTTCTCTGTGCTCTTCCCCCTCCTACCCCTCTTTTGAGGTCAGATGCTTTCCCAATTGTGCTTTCTTCATCTCCAAATACTGGTTTGGCTCCCTTCCCTCCTACCACGCTTCTGTCCTCTCTTCCCCCTCTACCACTTTCTACTCCCTACATAACTCTGGCTATCACTCTCTCACCCTCCCCTCAAGGAAATTCATTACTGGTCAGACTACCTTCCCCTTCTGTTTCCCTTAACTATGGGATTCTCTCCCCCCAGTATCTGCTCTGCCTCTTCAGACCACTCACACTCCTCTCCTCCATGACTTCACTACTCAATCCTATAGCTGTCCCTGATACTGGTCACTAGGCTATGTCCACCACCCCTCACCTCTGCTCCCCCTACACCCTGCATCTTCACTGGTGCAGTCCCCCCTTCCACACTTCCCATTTAACATTGTTGCTCCCACCCTGAACTCAGTATTCCCTATGCACATTGCAAATGCTGCTATCATCCAGCACTTAACTGTATAGCACTTTTGTATTGTTATGTATTTTGCTCCACGCAATCTGTATTTGCACAATTTTTTTTGTATTATGCTTTTTTACATCCTCCTGCTCCATCCTCATTGCCCTCTTCTTCGGACAATCAATAAAATCTTGCCACTGCACTATTGCTCCCTCTAGGTGCCATTAGCTGTCCCTCATCATGCCTACTCCCCAACTGACCTGACATATCCCTTCATGTGGAGGGGGGTCCCTCTCCCATGGTCATGAGTGGGAGGGGAGACTGGTATGCCCGAAGGCACACTCTGACATCCTCACCAGGGAGAGGCAAGGGTACAGCTCAGGGTGATTGCGGGCTTCATGGCACTGGAGAGGAAAGCCACCATCATCTGGGTGGCCTTTTTATGTTTTTGACCCACCCACCTCCTAACTCAACCTATCGGGGATGTCCTGGGGTGTAGATGTATGGTGGTGCTTCGAGGCTACACACCATCAAGTATGTCTCCAATCCACCACCAGGAGTCACAGGTCTGCCCACCCCCCCAGGTGGGGAAGTGTCCAATGTATGCTCTTTACTCCCTCTCTGCCGGGCTCTGCTCCTGGTACCTGGGCTTGGGGCGTGAACCCGGGTCACCAGCATGCCGAATGAACCCCTATCGCTCAGCGCCACGGAGCCAGCAACACTTTTTATTTATGATATTTATTCACCTAATATTGTATTATTGTTCTTGTATTCCTCATGGTCCTCCATTCCCCCCTGTCTGTCAGGACACATCTGGAAATGAGCTGTTACCAGCTCAGTATGTGTTTCCTGGAGAAACTTGAAATAAATCAATAAATAATTTGCTCTGGAAAAAATCAGCAGCTGTCTTATTCAGACTAGGAGATGTGGTGTATTTAAATGTCTGGCATCTTGGGAGGCAATTTCAGAAAACCTGAAAAGCAGTGTCCAACAAACATCCTCACATACCATTGGTTTTGTTACTTTCACAGAGAATTAAAATGGTTGGTGTAATATCAGCCATTGTGTTACACTGGGAGTTGGAATATTACTAAGAAAGCAATAATGTGAACCAAAGATTAAATCAAAGCCCTTTGAATTTCACCAAGGTTATTAAAGAAGAACATTTATGAACAGTGCCTATCATAGCTTTGAACATCTGTAAGGCACGGGACTTAACTATAGCTACTGTAGATGCAGTCCAAAGATATTGAAGACCAAGTCTGCTCTATACTGGTACTACACTGCAACAATCTTGGAACCTTGTTATGTAGTGTCTGTGTTGGTACTTTGTAGACACTTCCCAGGAATCATGCAACCTGCTGGAGAACTGTGTATTCTTCCAGTGTGCTATGCAGAGACCTGTTGGGCCTGACTTGGGAGTGGATGCTTGGTAAAGATGAACAAACTTCATCTCTGTAACTCAGAGGCCTGGGAGTTTTGATTTATTACATGAAAGACACAGTAAGCTGGTGTTTTAGGATGGCAACCTATAGTTCTACAGGACAATTTGATGGGAAGATTGACTGAACAGAATATATAGGGCATATTGGACATACTGGCCCAGATATTCAAACTGCGCCAGGCTGTGGCGCAAGCCTGGGCGCAGCGCAACTTGGCTGCACAGAGATGTTGACTGGGCGATATTCAACGGAGCTGCGCCATGGCTCAGCATAGTTGAATATCGCACCCTGGCCACCTGCAGTGCACATGGTGCAGTGGAACTTCACCAGCGCAAGTGGCCAGAGTGGAGCAGGGGGATGTGCTAGCACAAGTTTCATTGCGCTAGGTGCAACAACCGCGATATTTAAAAGTGCACATGCAAATGGGGCCATAATGTATGCAAGGCATAAATGGGGCAATTTGCATGTCATTATGGCCCTATTTGCATGCAGTTGCACAGATCCCCAATGACTTGCACCAGGCGCCCTGCCAGGCAGTAGCTGTCGGGGACCGATGCCCCCTGCAGCGCAGCAATGTGCCCCACAGCCCGATAGCGGGCATTAGTTAAATATAAAAGATTCCAATATCCCTGGTGATACAGTGGACTGCTGTCTGCCTGATCACAGGCATTGGTAAAATAAAAAAGAGTTCAATATCCCTGGTGGTCCAGTGGACCGCTGTCAGCCCAGTCGCAGGCATTAGTAAAGAAATAAAAGAATCCTATATCTCTGGTGGTCCAGTGGACTGCTGTCAGCCTGATTGCAGGCATTAGTAAAATAAAAAAAGAGTCCAATATCCCTGGTGGTCCAGTGGACCACTCTCAGCCCGATCAAGGGCATTAGTAAAGAAATAAAAGAATCCTATATCCCTGGTGGTCCAGTGGACCACTGTCTACCCGATCGTGGGCTTAAGTAAAGAAATAAAAGACTCCTATATCCCTGGTGGTCCAGTGGACCCCCTCTCCACCCGCCCACTGATCCCCACTGCCCCACTCCCTGGTCAGTGGCGGGCAGCAGCACCCCACCGCCTGCCGCCCGCCCGACTGGTGGGGATCAGTGGGCGGTGTGGAGGGGCCCACCGACCACCAGGGTTAGGAGTCTTTATTTCTTTTACTTAAGCCCACGATTAAGCAGAGACATTGGTCCACTGGACCACCAGGGATATAGGAGTCTTTTATTTCTTTACTTAAGCCCACGATCGGGCAGACAGCAGTCCACTGGACCACCAAGGATATAGGAGTCTTTTATTTCTTTACTTAAGCCCTCAATCGGGCAAACGGTGATCCACTGGACCACCAGGGATATTGTACCTTATTCATTTTAACTGATGCCCGCGATTGGGCTTGGGGGGGCGCCACCATGGAGGTGCAGCTGAAGCTCGGGTGGCCACCCACAGGTGGCAGCTGCCGTGTTATGCCCTACAACACGGCAGCTCACCTGTGGGTGGCGGCCGTTGCTCCTTTTTTTTTTGGATCAACTTTGTGTGGCACAAGTAGGGGTTGCACATGCATGGCTCAGCACATCCCAAGCTGAATATCAGGATGTGCAAAGTATGCATGGACACACACCCCCTACCTGCGCCTGCATACATTACTGATGTGCTCTGGCACATCGGGATTTGTGCCAGGTGCAATTCTTGTTTGAATATCACGCCAAGGCACATCAGTGGGTTGCGCATGGCGCAACACTGTTGCGCCATGAGCAACCCTTTTGAATATCTGGCCACTGTAACTTTGAAGCAAATGAAATAACACACATGTTGTGAAACAACATGTTATTTTGTTAAGTGTGTGGGCCGTGGACTTATAAATTTACAAGAAATTTGGTGACACCTCAAAAACTAGGAGACAAAAGATTTGAGAAACTTTGTGTATTAGCGAATGCCCAAAGAAACCCCAATTCATCAGCAATTGTACATTTTAGATTTCCTAGCAAGATCCACCAAACAAGAGTCAGTAGCTGCATATTGTATGTGGCAGAGTTGATGCAAATGTCAGAGCAACACTGGTTTGAGGAATCACTGAGAATCACTGGAGTAAGTGTTAAAGGAGAACACTCAGCCCTAAGAGCCCCACACCCCAGGTGTGGGACTGATCTCAAATTTGAACTTTGTGAGCAAAAATATTCTTTTGTATTTGCTGTTTACTGCAGTATAGAAGACTGTATCAGACTACTTTTGTTAACTTGCAAACTGACATTTTCCATAACTACAGATCCCAGAATGTCCTGCTGCTGACATCAGAGGATGCCTGCATCAGTAAGAGATTCAATAGCCTGCAATGATTTTTACAGAATTTATAAGCGCTGATCAGATGTTTGAAGGTCCCACTGCCTCCCAGGGCTAAAAGCAGTTCTCTGTGGCTGTGCATAGCCCAGGGAGAACAGCAGAAACAGAAAACAAAAGATTGTGGCTTATAAGAACTCTAACTTGTACTGCGGGCTACTTAATCCCCGCCTGCTGCAGCCCTCCTCTCTTGTCAGCTGCAGGGGATTCTGGTAGTTGTTACAGAAAATGTCAGCTTGCAGGTCAACAGAATCAGTTTGACACCATCTACAATACTGCAGTAAACAGTGCGTGAAAAAAAAATGTTTTGCACACAAAGTGTAAATTGGGACCAGACCCACACTTGGGTATGGCGCTCCTAGTTCTGACTGTTCCATGTAAGTGACAAAGTAGTGCTCAGGATCTAAGATACCTGCATTCCACATCACCAATTATGACAGCACAGTTTGGATTAAAAAAAAAGCCGTGGACATTGCATAGATGCCGCAGCATTTTGGAAACAGGATTTACAAGGTGGGTCTTCTATGAAGACAGAAGTGCACCAACTTTAGGTCAGCAATTGATTTGTCCAAATTTGGTATAGAAAAAGGAAAGCACTGTCAGGTGTTTTTCTGGGGGGTGGGGGGGGACTCAGTCATGGTCCCCAGGTCTGCAAGTCTATAAGTGTGGAATACCATACTTGTCACAAATAGGGACACACTGTCTGAGCATGCCGGAGTAAGTTAAAAATGGGACCATCCCAGCAGAGGCAACTCCTGAAGCATGTCTCATTAGATGGCACTCATATTCTTCAAAGGAAGAAAAAAGAGGAAGATGATTTATTCAATTTACAAAATAAATGCTAAAAAAGTATGGTGGTTGTATGTGTAAAGTATTGGGGGGAGCTGGGAAGGGAGGTAGGCACATGCACCACATTTTGGTCATCAGTGAAACAGCAAGTAAAGACATCTAGCAGGCAGGAACCATTCTCTTATTTTATTTGGATTTATTTTTATTTTAATATATTCAGAGAGTAGCTTTGAACACAGGTGCTCATTTACAAAGGTTCCACATCAAAGCATAGTTACAAACAAAACAAAAACAATTACAGCAATTCCAATGGAATGTAGCCAATACAAACACAACATGTAATAGGGTGAGTGGGGTACGATTAAGACAACAGTTGCACTACTGCGTGGGCTTTTAGGACCTTCAGGGCATGATTATGGATTACTGGTGACAAGTGCACTTATACTGTGCATACTTATTGTTGAGAGTATTTATACTGCTCATGAAGCAAATTAAAGTGCTAGGAGTAACTGACATGGAAGTATAACGCCCAGATGAAAAGAAAATTCTCATCTGATGGTAGAAGGTAATGGTACAAGTCTTTTTTGGATGAAACTGGTTGTATCAGATGAAACTGAACTGGGTCCTACTGTATTTACAAATTTGTATCAGGGAACATATTGGAAGTGATGCAGAAGGTTCCAGAAGTGTTTTGATAAGGACTGGCATTGGTGATGGAAGTCCTTTATGAAGTCTTGTGCAAAGCCTAGTTTCTTTATAGCTCAATCACTTTATAATGCAGCTTGAAAGATGTTGTCTATAGAATTGCAGAGACTGGAGAAGGCAGGCATCCTAGAAGAGGTATAATTCTCCAGTTGGCTGCTCCGAATGTACCAGTAGAAAAGGGGAACTGGTTACTGTGAACATGTGGGAATTATGAACTGATATTAGACAAGGTGCCCAAGCTGGATACTTATCCATTTCCCAAGATTAGAGGCCTGAATATTACTCTGGAGGGAGGAAAGACGTTAACAAAGCTGGACATTAGTCACATGTACTGTACCAGCAATTTTTCTCAGGTGAAGATTCTAAAGAGTAAGTACATCATGAAAACAAAACATTATAGTTCATTCCAGTACTGTAGATTGCCTTTCGGAGTCTCTTCAGCTCCCTGGATTTTTTGTAGACTAAGGATAATATACTCAAGGGACTTCCATAAGTCTTGGTATATTCGGATAGAATCATCTTCACAGATACTAATAAAGCCAGCCACTCAAAACAAATTGAAGAAAGTTCTACAGTGGCTGTCAGATGCAGGCTTCAAACAGAAGAAAAGAGAAATACACTTTCATGGCTTTGGAGGTTGAGTATTTGGGTTATCATATAGATGTTGAAGCCCTGCACCCCACTGAGGACAAAGTGTGAGCTGTGATAAAGGCACCGCCACTGAGAATTTAGACAGAGTTGAACGCATGTCTAGAAATCTTAAACTACTACCACTTTTTTCTTCCCACAGTATTTACAACTCTGGTACTGTTATACCATGTATTAAGGAAGCAGATTCCATGGGAGTGAGGAAACAACAAGAAGAAGCATTCAGGTCTGCCAAGGAACTGTGACGGCCGTCTCAATTATGGGTGCATTCTGATACAGAGAAGACCATAATTCAGACTTACAATACTTCATAGTACAGTGATAGTGATTTCTCAGTGCTGGATGGCTCTGAAAGACCAACTGTCTTTGTTTCAGGGACTCTAACCCCTGCAGAAATAAACTATTCACAGCTGGATAACATGGCCCTAACCATTATTTTAAAGTTCAATAAGTTTCATTAGTACTTTCCAGAGCACCACTTTATAGTCTGTTCTGATCATCAACCTCTGATGAGTGTATTCAGTGAGAATAAAGCAGTGTCTCTCATGGCCACTGGAATGATTCAGCACTGGGCTTTAACTCTGCCTGAATATGAGTATACTATTCAGTACAAAATTAGGAGATACCATGCCAGTGCAGGTGGGCGACTTGGTAATCTTTGCCAGTGAGATCTGCAAAGTGCCCAAACCAGGGGATACCATCTTGTTATAAAAAAATTATTTCCCTACAGCTCAGAACATTTTGAAGCTTACTATATGAGTAGAAACTCGAAAGGACAGATTCCTCAAGTACTGAAGTGAGACACATCTGCATAGTACTAGTTGATCCCATTAAGTTGAAACCTCATGCATGGCGAAAGCATGAAATCCGCATACAGAATGGCATTCTTTCATTGGAAAGTCAAGTGGTGGTATCACATCATCTGAGAAAATAAGTTATGTTTTTCTTTTTCAACTTTTCTTTATGTTCCTCACACTGGCCCCTTAGGACTCTCTCCGGTGTGGTTTCTTTGACCGGCTTTCTCCCACTCTGCTTGAGGTCTCCCCAGACCTAGTCTACATCTCTCCTGTCCACACTGCTGACCTCCGAAGCCCCTGGCTCTGAGGCCTCTGAGGTGTGACTGCCTACTCCTCCAGTGCTCTATCTAGAATCTAGAGGGGCGGCTGAAGTGTGGAAGGAGATCCAGAGGCTGGCTGGGCAGACCCAGTGCTGAGTGTGGGGGACATCCACTGGACACACCATCACCTTCCCAGGTGCAAGGGTATTTTCCTTTTTTCTGGATACCTCCCATGACATGGACATGCAATGCCATTCAGCATGTGGCATGCACGCTCCCGCACAAGCCCACAGGATGACTGCTGGCGTCCTTCCCCTTTCTCAAGTTCCCGACTGCAGTGCACCCAATCTCCACTGGATGCCACAAGTGTTGTGGAACCTGCCACCCCCAAGGAGAGGAGAGCAGTCTATCAGACACTCACTCCTCTCCTCCTCAACCGACTCCAGCTCCCCAAGCTCGATCCCGAATCTGGGTCGCCGGCGTGACATGAGGTAAGACGGTTGCCTCAGTCCTCAGTGTCACAGGATTGGCAAGAAAATGAATTATTGATGTGGTGCATGAATCTCACCCCAGTATTTCCTGAAAGAAAGGAATCATGAGGAGTACAGTATGGTTGCCCAATGTTAATAAAGATTTGGGAAAGAAATGTTAAGAACTACAACATTTGTCAAAGCATATGCCACTTTCCAGCACAGGCCCAATTACAGCAATGGCTATGGCCTAAGCAGCAACGACTCCTGAATGATCCATATGGACTTTGCAGGACCATTTTGGGTGGAGAATGTTTTAGATCACTGTCAATGCACACTCCAAGTTGCTCAATGTAAATCCTATGTACTCTGCAACTTCATCAGCTTTCAAAGAATTGGTGACACATACATTTTCCATGTATAGACTGCCAGAAATAATTGTTACTAATAATGGACCAGCTTTTGTGATTGAAAAGTTCCAGACTTTATGAGACACAGTGATATTAACCATATGAAAATGTTTCATACCACCCTGCATCGAATGGTCAAGCTGAGGGGGGCAGTACAAACAGTGAAAGAAGTTTTAAAAATGATGACTTGTGTGGCTAAGACTAATTTTCACAAAAGATTGCAAAATGTTCATTAAATTTTAAGATGTCAAAGAAACTCCAATAATTTCAGCTACTTTTTGCTGGAAAATATTTAATTTCACCTAGTACTGATCTATAGTACAGTATGTCAGTCTATTCATTATCTTTCTGGTTTGTGGAATGCACACCCATTGGTTCAATATGATTTATAGAGGAAATACAATGGCTAGACTCAAAATATCCAGTTTTTTGTTGGGGTGGTAAGACTACAACTCAGGAGTAGCAAAATCACAAAAAAGTTAGAAAGTCTTGCCCCTCAGAAGTGGAAGTAAATTGTGTATTTTGAGTCTAGCTATTGTGTGTTCAATTTATACTACATCAGTTTAAAACTTACAGCATCTGCTGTCTGTGCAAATATTACATTGTTTCTTTAATTTCAGCAGCTGGCTTCAGTGCTACTGTCCTGTCATTAGCATTATGAACATATGAAGTTGCCAGCAGATAAAGGCCACACAGTCTATCAAGTCTGCTTGAGTGTGCAGCTAGCTGTCCCCTTACACTGCAACTGCCCCTCTGACCCCTACCCGCATATCGGTAACCCTACCCCTCACTTTGTTCCACCCCCTCCTAAAGCTGCCCACTGACTTAGAGGAAACCACCTCCTTGGGCATCGCGTTCCACCCAGACAGCACCCTTTCTGTGAAAAAGTGCCACCTCATCTCTCTCCTGAATCTTCCCCCCTCCAGCCTTAGTCCATGCCCCCTTGTGTCCCTCCCTACTTTAACTTGAAACTTCCCTCTGTACCAGTCTTGTTTATACCCTTCATATATTTAAAGGTCTCTATCATGTTTTTACATGCCAGATTGGAACAAAGATCTACAAGACTCACACCACAGAGGATGCTGAATAACCCGCAGGGAGGTAGTGCTTAGCCAGCTGACCGAATCCTAGGAAGCCATCACAAAAAGGCTTAAATCACTGACACACCGACACTCTGTGTTGCATTCAAAGAGAGTTGAAAACTCAAGAGAAGACATCAGAAAACACCCTATCTACCAAGCAGCTTCTTCAGTTTGGAAGATCAATACTATAAAGGTACAGAGCCAGGTTTAAATGGTCTTGGTGGGTTACACAAGTCAGGGGAGATGAAAATGGGACTTAGAGGCTTTTTATTTTTTTGTTTCTATACTAATGGGGGGACTGAAAATTGGACAGAGGCTATGTTTTTATTAACTATATACAGTACATTTTGTGCTCTACAGAGAGTAAACTGTAGCTCAAAAGTGGGAATGCAATTTTACTAGCTCAGAGTTTACAACATTACTTGGTTGGACTTTGTTCACTGTGTGTCCAAGGTATCCTTTTTTTAAATGACTTTTTGAAAATTCGTTTGGAGGTTGTATGGACTGAGACTGTATGTTCAAGGGGTGCTACTTTTTTTTTATTTTATTGGGGGTTGGTCACAGTTCAGGTCTGATAGAATACTGTTTTTTAATTTTTACTTACACAGTCACGGCGTCTGACAGCGTAGGTCCAAGGGATACCACATATTTAATTATACTAGTAAACAGCCTGAATTTGAAGATATGAGAGTTGCTGCTTTTTTATTTTACACAGAAATTGTGGGTCTGAGGACATACCACTTTTTTAAAATATTATTGGGGTCGCTATGTCTGGAAATGTAGCAGGTTTGAGGGATGGGCTGCTGGGCTTCATACTGTGAGTCTGAATGCTGTGTTATAATGCTATTAGGCATCACTGAGGCTGAAATTGTGGCTGTTGCTTTTGTGCAGTTTTATTATGATTCTGAAATTGTGGACCTGAGTGGGGTTATTGCTTTGTATGTTATGTGAGTTAGTCACTCTGATCAGAGTGTACAAAATCAGATAGAGTCGAGTTTTTGCACAGTATGCCTCACTATATTTTGGGCTG
This sequence comes from Neoceratodus forsteri, assembly GCA_016271365.2. Taxonomy (NCBI): domain Eukaryota; kingdom Metazoa; phylum Chordata; order Ceratodontiformes; family Ceratodontidae; genus Neoceratodus; species Neoceratodus forsteri. The sequence goes on along the minus strand of CM028129.1, from coordinate 1,075,398,540 downwards.
GAAAAACTTCCATAGCATCTTGTGACACCTCCCTATTATCCCATCCAAGAAATATCATGCTCTTCACCATCTAGTGGCACCCTTATCCCATAACCTGTAAATAAAAATAAATAAATAAAATAAAAAACATTTATTGGTTAGTGGGTCTGAGGGATACTGGTTGGTTTGCAGTAGGACCTACCATTTTAGTCCAACCAAAACAAACATAAATTGCAAAAGCAACCATTAGCCCTTGGACCCACCATTTCAAACTCATTAACCCATACAAAGATGGCTGTTGGCTGCTGTTGCATTTTTTTAACTGGTTTGTAGGTTTGCAATGGTGGGTCTGGGTTGCTGGCTGCTTTTGCAAATTTTTTTCATGGTTGGTGGGTAGGTTTCAAATGGTGGGTCCTAGGGCAACTGGCTGCTTTTGCAAATATTTTCATAGTTCATTGGTGAGTTTCTATAGACAATTATATTTCACTGTACCCTGTTCTGTAATTGTACAGTTTACATCAAAGTATCTATTTAACAGTGTGTCTGTAACTTTTGTGTCTCAACACAAAATGAAATGCAAACACCTTTTTCTTGATTTTATGGCACCGATTTTATTTCCCATTCAGTTTTATGCAAACAAACTGAGCATGCAAAAATCTCCTGATTTTTGATGTGGAAATCAGTAGATCCTCTGTATTTTAGGGTTGCTGACTTGGAAAGTCTGCCATTCTGTTTGATATTACATTTATTTTGGAATGCCTTTATCTGCAGTATGTTATTTCTATGTCTGTGTAATCCATTTCTATTGGGTTATTCATTACATCTGTTCAGCTTCTATTCATTCAGATACAATTATGTGCATTCCACGATGGCAGTCACATCCTGTTATACAGTATGTTATACCCATTCTACTAGATATTATAGCCACTTTTTTGTTCACTGTATTTAGCATAGTATATGATTTGTGTAATCAAGTAGTAATGTTGAACTGAAGGAATCATCGTAATTCAGTGACTAGCAATTTTTATTCAATGGTTAGGATAAACACAAGATTAACAAAATATAAACAACAAATGACTGGGCTTGATGCTCTACTCCTTTGACATATAAAGTACATTCTACCTGTAGCTCAGTAATCCAATATATAGAAGCTTTTTTTCTTTCTTTTCCTTTTTTTTCTTTGTTTTTGCAGTTTCAAATCACTTCTCCTTGTTGTCAGTCTTTTTTAGTAAAGCGTGTGGGATTGTAGAAAGTGATCAACTTAATTGTTCTTACGCTGAAAAATTACTGTATATTCTAGTAATAGGCAAAACTATTCCATAACATGTTGATGTTATGTTTTGCTTCTACCAATTAGAAGGCATATTTCATGCCATTATCTTCTAATACATGTCTGTCACTTCTAAGCCAGGGAGACTGGATGGATATGGGTTCATATCTAACAGTACTCCAGGCAGTTGGGCTAATACTCAACACTCACTCTGTAGTGCTGTGCTAGGAGGGTGCTGCACTGGAGGAGGTATTGTTTCTTGGGGTTTTTTTTGTTTTGTTTTTTTTGGAAGAGACCACAAGCCATGGCCCCATCTGCCCATCTCTGATGGCTGCCCAGGGGCAAATAAAAGTTCCCATGGCAAAAGATATGAGGAGTTATCCTTGGTGTCCTGGCCAACATTCCCAATTTCAAAAGCACAGGTTCTACTATAATGCATGTGTGTGTTGGGGGGTTAAATTGTTGCTGTACGCATATCCTATACAGTTCCTGCACTACCAGTGTTTAACTTATTGCTTTGTAAATCTTTTTGGGATACAGTGTTTAAGAATGATGCTACATGAAACCAAATTCTATACTATTTCATTTAATAGATAACTAAGAAAAAATTAGTACATTTCCATCACATCTATCAGTAATAAGTATAACAGCTATTGTTTGCCTTGTCGAGAACTATTATCTGACAATGATTAGACTATTCTGCTATGTTCCCTACTTTTGTGATGCCTGCATATGATTGTACTTACTATTAGATTACAGTTCTCTTCTTGTTATGCACTGTCACATAGTCACAGGCAGTAGAGTACAAAAAAAATCCCAAACCATGATATTACAGCTGCATTACTCATAATGAAGCATTATGGTTTATGGTACTCATGAGTCATCTACTTTTTCCCAGCTTGTTACAGCCTCTATTTTCATAATGATTTTCAATAGTTCTTATTATGTGAACATCGTTCCAGGGACTGTGCCAAAATCAATGGATTGCTGAAATAAGCAGTAGATTCCCTGCTTCCAGCAGACAAATGGGCACCACCTCAGGTGGAATTTTTCAATGACTTGCTTGGAAACAGTGTAGAATTTTCCTTAGACATTTATAAAAAGCTATGACCTCTAAACACAGAAACATAGAGTCTGACGGCAGATAAGGTTCTGTTAGGCCCACCCAGTATGCCATTTTTTCTTGCCTACATTCTCACTACAGACCATACTTGATCTACAGCTCTGTTTTTGTCAACACTTCCTTTCCACTATGATTCCCTTGTGCCTGTCCCATGCATTTTTGAAACCCTTCACTGTATTCTCCCTCACCACCTCAGCTGGAAGGCTGTATCAGGAATCCACCACTCTTTCTGTGAATAAGTACTTCCTCACATATGTCCTGAAACTACTGCCCCCCATAGCTTCATATCATACCCCCTTATTCTTGAGCTCCTTTTATTTCTGAAGAATACTTCTGTCCTATACCTTATTTACCCCTCTGAGGTAAAGGACTCTGTCATATCCCCCTCCCTCTTCCTGCGTGTACATGCTGAAGGTCCTTTAGTCTGTCCTCGTAGGACTTTTGATGCAGACCCAGCACTATTTTAGTTGTCTTCCTCTGGACTGTCTCCACTTTGTCTATGTCCTTATTGAGATGTGGTCTCCAGAACTGGGCACAATACTTAAGGTATGGTCTTACCAGTGATCTATAGAGAGGTAACATTACCTCCTTCTTCCTACTGGTGATATCCCTTCCTATGCACCCAAGCATCCTGCTAGCCATCCCCACTTCCTTATCAAACTGCTTAGCTGCCTTTAAGTCATCAGAAATTATTATCCCCAGATTCCTTTCCTGCTTGGTGGTTGCCAGTACAGGGTGGGGCAACACTACCTCACTCTTTCTGCTGGTGATGCCCCCTCCTATACACCCTAGCATCCCACTAGCGCTCCTGACAGCCCTGTTTCACTGCCTGGCCAGTTTCTGATAAGATTACCCCAGGTCTCTTTTCTGATTGGTTGTTGTCAAAATCAGTCCATTCATTCTGTACTCCATTCCTGGATTTCTGTACCCCAAGTGCATTATTCTACTCTTTTTCACACTGAAACCCAGCTGCCATACCCCTGACCACTCTTCAAGTTTTCCCAGGTCTCTGCTGATCCTTTCCACCTTTCCCCTTCAGAGTGTCCACTGTGTTGCAGTTCTTGGTATCATCTGCAAACGTTCCCTTGCAGCTCCTCTACAGTGTCACTTATGAAGACATTAAAGAAGACAGGTCCCAGCACTGATCCCTGAGGTACCCAAATGGTCACCCCCCTTCCTTTGAGAGAACTTCATTTACCACCACCCTCTGTCACCTATCCCTTAATCAATTTCTTACCCAGTTAATGACCTTTCTACCCAACTCTAAGCTACCCAGATTGCTCACAATCTCCTATGTGGAATGTAGTACTGTGGAGAATTTTCAAATTCTGGTGGAATGAAATTCCAACGAATTTCACCATAAATGGAATGGTGAAATTCCATGGCAGAAAATAGCTGTGAAATGATTTTCCGCAGAATAAAATGCTGTTCCATGGAATATTATTCTGCAGATCTCAATATTTTCCTGTAAATTGCTGCAGAATAATTTTCCATGGAAAAATTGCCTTTCTGCAGAATATTTTTCCATGGATCACAGTAGGAGGAATGCCACTGAAGAACCAGCAAAATTCCAACAGAAATTCTGCCGGCAGAATGGCCATTCTGTGCTAATTCAGCTGGAGCAATTCTGCATTCCACATAGCACTTGTGGAATGGTGATGAAAGCCTTGCTGAAATCCAAATAGTCCATGTCCACCACTCCTCCCTGGTCTAATTCCTTGGTCACCCAGCCAAAGAAATCTATCAGATTTTTCTGACATGACCTCCCCTCTACAAATCCATGCTGCCTCAGATCATGTAACCCACTGGATTCAAAATATTCCACAATCCATTCCTTCAGCAGTGTTCGCATTAACATTCTTACAACCAACGTCAGGCTGACTGGCCTATAATTTCCAGCCTCTACCCTCTGACCACATTTGTGAAGTGGGACTACATCTGCCCTCCTCCGGTCCTCAAGAATCACTCTGGTATCCTGTAAGCTGTTATACAGGACTGTCAGAGGTGCAGCCAGTACCTCCATGAGCTCCCTCAATGCCCTTGGATGCACCCCATCTGTTCTCATTGCTTTGTAGGGCTGGGCAAAAGTTGCAAATTCCACTTTGATGGAACTTTTGTAGAATTTTTGGAAATTCCACGAAAGTTTTCACATTTTTGCCTATGGCGAGATCAGAAATTTCTGCCCATTTTCCATGGATTTTCGCTGTTTTCCATGGAAGTTTTGGACTGAACTGTGTAATAATATATTAAACTGTGGACTTTATTCCATCCAGTGTAATGTATTATTTAGTGATACAGCCCCCCCTTCCCCTGCCAATCGATGTTCCCTGGTGTCTTGTGAGCCCCACTCACTGATCGCTAGCCCTATATCGCCCCTCCATATAAGAAATAATATGGTTGTTCCCTGGTGGCTAGTGGCCCCCCACCTGCCAATCACTGGCACCATATAAAAAAGTTAGTGTCCATCCAGTCCTCCCACCCACCTGCCGATCACCCCTCCCTATCAAAATAAAATACTCTTGCTCCCTGGTGTTTAGTGGTCCCTCACTTGCCGATCGCCAGCAATATAGAAAAATAAAATGTCCAGTTCCCCTCCCCCCCCACTTGCCAATTGCCCCATCAATATAAAAAATATCAATACTGGGTCCTCATTCCCTGGTGTCTAGTGAACCCCCACTCCCCCACCCTGGCATGTAATCCATCACTACCCTGCTCCCCCCATCCCAACCCCAAACAGGCAACCAGCACAGCCCTCCTCTCTCCTTTGTGACTGGCCTCCCACTAATTTGAATGAATGAGCAATCACGCTCATTCATTGCAGCTCCTGGTCATCTTTCAGTACAGTTTTCAGGGGATAGAGAAGGGGAGGGGGCTGTTCTGGTCACCCACAGGGCAGGCAGAATGGGGGGAATGGCGTTGTGGACCCCTCCAGGGGACTGGGTAGACACTAACATTTTTTTTATATGGGGCTGGTGATCTGCAGGTCTGGAGTCACTAGCCACCAGGGAATGAGCATATTAATTTTTATATGGAGGAGTGCTATGGGGCCAGCAATCAGCAGGGGGTGCACAAGATGCCAGGAGCCATCAATTGGCTGGAGGGAGGGTAAATGAATTAAATTGTGGGGGGAAAGCCACAGAGCTGAACACTGACAGTGATCTGTTGTGCAGAATTTTTTCCCACAGTTTAATACATTAACCCGCAGGTCTCACATTTATTCCACAGGTTTTCAGTGGAATTTCCACAAAAGTTGGCCAAATGATTTCTGAACTTCCGCAGAAGTGAAAGTCTGACTTTAGCTGAAATTCTGCTGACGGGGTGTTTTTTTCACCCACCCCTATTGCTTTGTCCACTTTCAGATCAGAGAGTGCCTTCAGGATTCTCAGCTCTGAAAAAGGACTACAATCCACCTCCCCCCTTTAAGGTTCCTGTTACTTTTTTTGCAGTCCACCCATTCACCTTCCTCTATGAATACTGAGTGAAACTACTTGTTTAACAGTCTGACTTTTCCTGGTACCCCTCTCTACAGTCCCTCCCATCCCTTTTAACCTTACAATCCCTCCCTTCCTTGGTCTTCCTTACATTCTTAAAAAATAGTTTACACCCTTTTGATAACACCTGGGCTATTCTCTTTTTGCTTTGTACATTGGCTCTCCTTACTGCTTTCCCTGCTTCCCCTGATACAGCTCCCTATCCTCCCCCCTCTGTGTCTCCTTATATCTTCTGAATGCAATCCTTTTTCCTTTATTTTTTTTTTTGCCACCTCCTTTGTGAACCACAGCGGTCTCTTTTTCCTCTTGCTTTTGCCCACTTGCTTGACACAGAGGTTTGTTACTTTCACTATGCCTCCTTTTAGCTTGGCCCACAATTCTTCCACTCCCCCAGGTTATCCCCCCATCAGGTCATCCCTGAGGCATTCATCCATCCCTATAAAAACTGCCCTTCTGAAATCCTGGAACCTCACTCATGTGTGGTTGATTCCTCCGCCATCCTTATATTGAACCACACCATACAGTGATCACTGGTCCCAGATGGCCTACCTCCTTGATATCTTCAACACTGTCCCTGTTAGTGCATACCAGGTCCAGTATTGCCCCGTCATAAGTGGTTTCACTAAAACCTGAGAACATCTCTTTATCCATGAATTAACACTATTTTCCTAACCTTCGAATTTCATTGTAGCAAAGTATTTATTTGCATGTGAGGAAGCCCAGAGGCATGTTTCCCTACTTTAACTAACTACTATGAAGTTGTATTAGGTTTTTAGTTTTCAAATATGTTTCTACAGCAAACATAATGTAAGAAAAATTTTCTTATAGCCATTCTGGTCTTACAGGCATTGCATAGTCTGATAGTTTACAATAGACGTTTTGGTATGCAAGCTTGCACATAGAGAAGGGTATAGAGTTTTTTCATTGATAAAGGGGTGTCAAAGTGCCAAACTTTGTGTTACTTGTGCTGTATCTTCACAAAGAGGGCCATGCATGAACATTTGTAAAGTATGCCAAAAACTAATGTGGCACGTGCAGCTACACGGTGCGCAGGACCCCAGCATTAAGCAGCAGTAACAAATGGCAATGCGTGCCAAGGGCAAGGCCAGCAGGGCCACATAGTGTATCATGCAGACAAAGAGGGAAGTGCCACAGTACAGGGGAACGCCCCTTGACCCCACCATATATAGTGATTGAACACCCCCTGCGCAAAGGCATGGCAGTGAATGCTGCAAAGCTGACCACAGAGAGAGAAATGGCTGAGGATAGTGCAGAGGTCAGTCCACAGCAAGAGGAGGGAGGCAAAGGTGGAGTGGACGGGGGGAATGTTGGCATGGATGGGGCCATGCACAGGGTGGAGGGTGCTCATGGGCAACCAACTTCACCAGTGGCCAGGTGGCTGCCAAGGCAGCAGATATCCAGCAGAACTACAGTCACCTGTATGGTGCCCTGCCTCTGATAATTGCCCACTGAGGTTTAGGCCAGACTGTGGCTGGACATTCAGGCATCCATCAACACCACCAGGTCCAAGGCCAGAACCCTCATGGCCATCAAACATAAGTTGCAGGATCTGAGGGCAGTGGTGAAGAAGAAGGTCACTGCCGGCAGCAGGGCATGTTGCAGCATGGGTTGGGGCCCACTGTGTCAGGGCCCACCCAGCACTGACACCCAGCTGACACCCTTGGAGTGCCTCATAGCCAAGACACTCACTGATGTGGCTGTCCATGGTGAGGTAGATGGAGCGGACACCACGGCAGGTAGGGGCACCAACCATGTGGTGTTGACCTAGCTGAATGCACCATGTCTGCACTAACCCTGTCACATTGCATCCACAGGCAGCGCAGGCACAGCCCAAAGAGACATAGTACCCACCAAGGATCCCCCACCTGCGACCATGTCCTGGTCACACCCTGCTGCAGCCAACTCCCAAACAGAGCCAGCAGGTATATATGCACAACCCAGGACAGGGGGTGGTGGTCTGGGGCATACCCATGTGAGGTGCACGTCCCTGTAACCTGCCCATTGTCTTTCACCAGGTGCAGAGTCGTAGACCCAGATGGAGACAGGGAATGAGGAGAACAGCCCCACCATGCCATGGGAGGAGGACACCATGTCAGAGAGTGACATAGCAGTGGGTTCCAGTGCTATGCACACATGCTTCATGGGTGTGGGGGCCCCAGCGATAGCATCGCTGTGTGGGACAGCTGCATTGTGCACCAGAGGTGGGTACGGTACTCACACACCCCATCCAGCCCCTGTCAGGCCTACACACACACACACACACACACACACACACACACACACACCGTGGTCAGTGGCAATGAGGGCCAGTCTAACCACCACACAAGATGATGCTGCGTGGCATGGGTACACAGCTTTGTGGAGGGTAGTATTGCTAACTGCAGCAGCTGGAGTGGGACCACCTGGATGTGCAATACCACAACACAGCCATCTTGGAGGCCCACACAGAAGTGGCTGGGGACATGTACATGGCCATACTGTGATGCACCATGACACTCGAGGGCATCCAGGACCTTGTGCATACATCACTGGCATGCAGTGGATCAGGACTGCATGCACAGGTGGACACGATGGACATGGGAACACAGTGGTCACCACCACCAGCACCATGCCAGTTCCTGCAGACTGTGGCCAGCATGCCCTTCCTGCCAAACAAACCACCTGTAGCATCATGCCAGGAAGCCTGTGAGAGGTCACAGCCACTGCCCACATGTGCAATGCCAGGAGGTCGGGTTGGGGGTGGCTCTGCGTTGTATGGTGGATGCCCAAATGAGTCTGCCAGGGCAACCATGGATGACACAGGCACAGACTGGCCCATGGGCACATGCAGGGGGCCAGACAGGGGCATGGCCACATGCACTGAGAAGGAGGTTAGGGAGCAGGATGTCTGCACAGCTACTGGCCAAGCCCAATGCCAATAGGACCAGATAGCCATGTACAACAGTGCACCAAACACCACCACTACCCACATACGCCATGCCCCACCCCAACTCCCAACACCACACCACAGCCAGCACCATTTGAATACCACACACATGAACACAACGTGCAGCACACATCCTGTCCATTGCACATTACTCCCACTACCCTCCCACCCACGTCGGGGTGCACTCAGGAACTGGTGTCATCATTGTGCATCCCACCACCACCCCATGTGACATGCACTGCACTAAGCCATGACCACAACACTCCCATGGTGTGCACAGGCATACGGGATGTCCAGCCATGCCAGCCAGTGGTAGATGTGGCCCACACCCATTCTGTGCCCCAGTGTTGCCATGCAGTGTGTTTGTCCCTAGCAGTGAAACATGCTGTGGACGAGCACCTGCCAGGTCACATAGCTGCCTGTCATCCCCAGCACACAGACAGGTACATCACCAGCATCCCCATCATCTCAGGGGTTTATGGGTGGTAACTGTGGCAATAGCACATTACCACACTTAGTGATGCTCTGCAGCATGGCACATGCCATGAACACCCTGCAGGCCTTGGCAGGGGACAGCATTATGCTCCTGCTTTTTTAGCCCAGGCACCTGAATCACATCTTCAGCTGGCCTATGGTCCTCTCGACAATAGCCCTGGTGTGCCATGTTGTATGCCTCCTTCATAGGGGTACCTGGGGCAAGGATTGGTGTCATCAGGTATGTCCACTGTGGACAGCTGCTGTCACCTGCAGGGAGGGAAGACAATGTGCCATGATGGGTGCATATACGGGTGCATGTGTGCCCATGCAGGGTTGTGCTACTCATTAAGCAGCCACCCATCCAGCTGTCTGGCATGCAGCATCTCCCCCAAGCCAGAGGCATCCAGGATGTATGAGTCATGCGGTGATCCTGGGTATTTGGCACACATGTCTGTGATGATGCCCCATGCATCACAGACTACTTGACAATTGATGCTGTGAAAGCCCTTGCGATTCTGATATGCTTCCTCATGCACCACGGGCATCAGTATTCCAACGGGTGTCCCATCAATGGTTCCACACACATTTGGCATCACATTCATGGTGTAGGACACTTCCTTGGTTGCCTGGACCTTGGCTGCCGTGGTGGGGAAGGTGATGTGCTCCCTTAGAAGATCAAGGAGGGCATCCTTCACCTGTGTTACCACCCTGGAAAAGGAGGACTGATACCCACCCACAGTGTTGCCTGTCACCCGCTGGAATGATCCCATGGCATAGTATGCCATGGCGCACAGCACCTTGAATTCCATGGACATGGCATTGACCAGCTTGTCCGTGATGCAACCGTGCTGTGAATGCTGGCACACAGTCATGCGATTGTCTCCCAAGGGAATCTCTCAATGCAGTGCATGTCAAACCATGTCACCGTGTCGATGTGGGTGTGGAACACCCGTGGTCACAGGCCATGTCTCTGTTGCCTTTCTGCTAGCTCAGCTATTAGGTGGACATGCATTAACACCCCATGGCACATCCTGCTTTACAGTAAGCACTTCCAGTAGGTTGGTGCACCATGCAGAGTGGCCTCCTATGTACTGCCACTGTGCACTGTGTGCATGCTTAAGAGGGCATGGCTGTGTGGCACCGTGCTTCACCCATGCAAGCGATGCCAACGTGTCCACATATGCAAGTCACTGTGACGAGGTGGGTGGCGCATGTTGACGGCTATGGTGAGTTGCATGCTGGAGCAGAAGGCCAGGTTCCCACAACACCTCTTCTGTGTCTCTGAGGGGGACTACACAGATGCCTGGGGGTATGGGGACCTCTGGCCATCAGACATTTTGATAAGGTGGGTATCCTGTTCACAGGCTGCAAGGCCACAAGTGTTGGTGGGTGGTGGCATGGGCACATGGTATGATGCCTGCTGATCTGTGTCCATTCTTCCCCATAGAACTGGCATGGGAGGGCAACCAGGCTCAAGCTTGGCCTGCAGGTGCAGCCTGATGGGGCCAAGTGATACATCTCCTCCAGGGCAGTAAGGTACATGATGTTCCAGGATAAATACCCGGTTTACATGTTCCTGTAGGGGGCAGGGTCAGAACTCTTCTACGAGGGCATGTCCTACGGGGCATGGGAAGTGTACCTCTTGTCACCGGTAGGTATACAGGCCTGGGGGGGGCGGGAGACTGCACAATGGTCCTGATGTCTGTTCCTTTTCCTTGCAGCACTACACAGGACCTATCAGGAGGATGATGCTCCAATTCACCGGCCAGTACTGCCAGCAGAGGAAGTTCAGGAGAAGGAGGAGGAGGAGGACAGTGGGGGCTCCACACCCACCAGGCCCTGACCCTGGCAAGGCCTGTCAGGAGGGGCATGGACACAGGCTACATAAGTCCAAGGACATCTGGGGAGGCTGTTACATTGCCATGTGCTGGGGGTGGGAGGCAGCAGGTTGATTGGGGTACAGCAGTAACTTGGTGCTGTTGTTACTGTAATAAACCATTTCTATTGCATCACCTGTATGTTCAATCTCTCAGGTGAGGGGGAAGATGCATGTCCAAGGGGTGGGGGGTGGGTGAGCATGTCACTGTGGGGGGGCAGTGGTACACAGAGGTGCCCATTTGTGGGTGGGCACCAGGCTGCAGGGTTGCATGGTGGCATGCCTGCTTGGGCACACCGCTGGCCCAAGGATGCCACTGTGGCAGTGGTCCTTGTGGCTCAGTCCCTGCTGGGCTGTGGTGCCATGCATGCCCCACACCCTAAGCCAGCAGCGTGAGTGTGGTCCCATGGCCCACGCATGTGTGGCTGCCATTTGTGCCCTCCACCATGGGTGTGCCAGCCACCTGTTGGTACCCATCCCATTGCTGCTGGCATGCTGCTTGGGCTCACATGTCCTCGCATGGCTGCCAACATTCAGTGGCACATCTACATGGCTGTACCTTGTCATGCACTGCTGCAGTGTGGTAGCACCCCCTACCAGTGCCAGTGTGGCACTGGCAGTATATGCAATGCTGCACCACCCCTGACCCTGACATATATGATGCAGCACCACCTATGTGGTTTTCTGTTATATGTTTCTTAGTGCATCCACGTAGCCATTGCCTCCACGCTGCTTTACATGGCCATGTCCCTGCATAGGTGTGCCATGCAGCATCCTCTGCTCTTTCTGTGCTCCTGCTGTGCGCATGCTATGTGTCCTTTGTGCTTGCTGTGTGCCTCCAGGGACATCATAGTGACACGCATGCCCTATGCACAGCTGAGCACAGCATGCACCTTTCATCCATAGGGCCCAACGTTTTGGCATTTTGCCTTCACTTGGCACACTGTGCAAGTGCAAATTTGTCTTAAAAAGAAAAAGAAAAAAAAGTTCTCATCCCCTACCCTTTTATCATCCTTGCTCGCCCTCAGAGCACACAATCCCACTCTCCCCAACCTAGCCCTGGCTAATTGATTTCTTTACTATACTGACTCTCTCTGTAAAACAACCCTTCCCTCTCACCCTTGTAGCAAAACCCAATCCGACCCTCCCCTTACATGCAACCAGCACCCACAAAGTATACAAGACTGACTTTGGATGGTGAGGAGGAGGGGGGAGGTATGGCATCTTGCACACCCTGCTCTTGCTGCCTTGTTGGCTGCCACGGGATGAGTGGAAGTGCATCTAAATAGTAATAATCAGCTGATTACTATTATTCATCAGTGCTGTTATTCATTAGATGGCAGCCAGTTGAGGTGCAAAGAGGAATAATTTTATGGCCACTGTCTTTTCTTCTTTCCTTCTGGACTTCTATCCTTTACAGGTGTTGGTGGCATCAGAGGAGGGTGGGCATGGGTACTGTATAAGGTGGGGTATGGAGATACATGTTTAAGTGGTGAGGAGGATGAAATTGGGTTTTGCTATGAGAGTTGCGGGTAAGAACTTATTTACAGTCAGAGAGCCAGTAAAGCAATCACTTCCCCAGGGCTTGGAGGGGAAGGGAAGTGGAACTGTGTGCTATGGGGTGGAAAGGAAGAAAAATCCTTTTATTTAGAATGTAAAAGGCCACTGTGTATATTAAAAAGCTGAGGTATTCATTCAAAGGGTGTTGTTTGTGCTGTTTGTTAAAAGGGTGCTGGGTTGTAAAAGAAAGTTGTACAGTATTTGTTAAAAGGCTGCTGTGTCTGTAGCCCTAAACTGGTAGTTTAAAATTCAGTAGATTCTATATAGTGAAAATGGAAAAGAAAATTAGCATCGGTATTGTGAGAGAAAGTGACAGCAATGTGTGAGTCATCAAGGGCCAGGGGAGGAGTCAAGAACACCATGCAGAGTCCCCTTGCAAGATGAGGTATACCTCTCAAATGTCCCTCTTTTTCAGGGACATCTCTAATTTCTCCTCAAGGATGTCCTCCGATCCTCTTAAAACTGGCATTTTTGTTACTGAATTGTAGAGATTTGAAGCAAAACTAATGCTGGAGATGAGTGTTACTACTTTTCATCAGACAAGGCATTTTATAAGAAGCTATAGGCTTCTTGAGCTGATACTATCATTTGTTAAGATTCAACCCTGAATTTGGCCATCTGCCCTTGATTTTTAAACTCCTTCCCTGATTAGCAAGGCAGGAGGTTGAGCGGAATGAATGGAGGTCAGCTGTTGCAGACTGGCAGAGGTGATGGATGCTAAGATGGAGACAGAAAAGGGATCTGAAGGTAAGCAAGCTCTCAAAGCTAAGGCGTTTTATGTAAGGCTGGGTGAAACCGAGTCACATATTTTCATGCAGATTTTCTTCAGTAAGTGTCAAAATTGTGTGAAAAATAATAATTTCCCTTAAAAATATCCTAATTTCAAGTGAAAATATCAGACTTCATGAGAAAGTGCTGTTTTGAATTGAACACCAATGATTTGTTTGTGTGACAACAGTAATTTAGCTTGAAGAGTAATTATTTTCACACAATTTTCATGAGGAAATAGTTTTGTTTGCATAATTTTCAGCAACGCATAAAAATGGCTACATTCTTCATGTGGTCCCTATGCATTAAATGAAGTATTGACATTTGTGGTGCATAGGCAACCCTACATCTGAATGCCATGCACCGGGGGTCCAGTGGACCCCCAGAAGCATTCACAGAAGGCATGTGCTCCCTTGCACATCCAATCCTCCAGCTGATTGGGAGCCAGTATAGCACAGTGGTTTAAGGCTTTGGGCTGCAAGCCTGAACATCTGGGTTTGAATCTCACAGCTCCCCACCTGCATACTGTGTGACCCTGAGCAAGTCACTTAACTTCCTTGTGCTCCCAGGTCACACTTGGAAATAAGCTTTGGCTTAGTGTGCCTCTCGTGGTTAAACAATTCTCCCCTCCCCCCTTCCCTCCCCTTCCATTGATTGCACAGCTACATGCACCACTGTTTCTGGGGGCGTGCCCGCAGTCCACGTCATTCACAAAGGTGTAGAGTGTAAGACAAGGAGGGCACAAGATATGGGAGTGGGGACCCAGCTGTATCTTTTAGGTGCCCCCATGACACCTGCCAGTTGCAGCAGAACAGGGAATCCCCCCACCATGATGCCCCGGCCCACAGGGCTGACTGGGATAACTGGTGGCATCCATTCAGGCACTCACCAGTGCATTTAATAAAAACAGGTTCTGTACCAACCCAGAATCCCCTTTACATAAAGAGCAGGGAATCTACTGTGGAACCTATTGCAGCCATCTGACTGGATGCCTGCCTGTGTCCTTCGATCCACCCCTGCAATCGTACATGCCGGTTGGTTGGAAACATGCACCCCCCCCCCAATACTTATGATAATACCTGTAATCAAAAATTGTGGTTTGCACAATTTTTGCTAGCAAAATAAAATTGCCTAGCATTACTTTTGTGTGTAAGATATAGAACACCCCATGTGTTATGGTAGTTGGGGAAGGGTGCCCTGCCAAGCTAAAGTCAGGAAGATTTTCTCTGTGACAGCTGCAGGTTGGTCACTGTTCTAATGGTCCAAGTACTTGATCTTTTGATTCAAAGACTGACTTTGAGAACTAGGGAGTAAGCATAAAAGGAAATCATCTCAAGTAATGATCTCTGAGATACTACCCATGCCACAGATAGCTTAAGAAACATAGAGAGGGCTTGAGCAGACCAAGATATGGCTCAGGGCCTTGTGTAAGGAGACCAGGTTTAGAATCTTAAATCACTAAGGAAACTTTTTCAATGGGGTCTGCCTATACAAATCAGATCAGAGAAGCTTTATCTAAACACAAAGGGGCGCACATTCTGGTTAGACAGATAGAATGGTGGGGGAGTGTCTAATCTACACAGAGGGGTTGCTGGAGTAGATGAATGATGAGCGGGACCATTGGTGTGTGACAAATGTGGTATTAGACCCATGCAAATGAAAGAGTCAGGACAATTAAACTGGAACTGTAACTGCATCAATACAAGAAACCTCAATAATAAAATAAGCTAGTTTGGGGGTACTGCTGAAATAGACAGCTATAACATAACTGGTATTATCATAACATGGCTGAATGAATGCAATCAGTGGGACACTCATACTGAAGGGTATGCATTCTTGTGCCATGTACACCACTCAAGCAACACATTTAGTGTGTATTTATAACACTTTTATTGCAAATAGCATAGAAAACAGATAGTTTAACAATGTCTCTACTGGGTATTGGGGTTTAGTCACATGCACTGAGAGGATGCCAGTAAGGAGGGATGGATAGTCTATGGTGGGCTCAGGGAGGGTGAGGGAGGTGGGACGGAGGCACATCCCCCAGCCAGTGCCATTTCAAAACTCATACACCATCTTGGCAGAGCAGGACGATCACACTGCATCTCCAAAAGTGGACACCAATGATCAGGTCATCCATGATGGAGCCCCAAGGGCAAAGGGAAGTAGAACACACAGGAGGAGACTCCATTGTTAGAGTGACAGAGTGGAGAGTGGGCAGCAATGGGGAGAGGGAGGTGGTGTGCCTACCTGGAGGCACAGTTCAGAGGTACAGCAGGCAGATCCTAGGGATCACTAGGGCAGTGGCAAGGAAGGGGGAGCTGGACGTCATTATCTACATGGGGACAAATGACCTGGCAGGTGAGGGGACAGACATAGGAAAAGTGCAGGAGGAATTTAGAGAACTGGGGGCAGTGTCTTGGGCAAGTAGCACACTCTGTTACCTTCTTGGAGGTTCTACCTGTCCATGGCAAGAGACAGGGTCGAGACATCCACACCATGGAATTCAACACATGCCTGAAGAAATGGTGTGGAGAGGAAGGGTATAGCTTCATTGGGACTGGGATCTCACCTAGAGGAGTGAAGGACTGTATTCACCAGATGGCCTACATCTATCCGGGCGGAAGCAAAGGTATCTTCACTAAAAAGTTCAAATGCTTCCTCCATGAGCATTTAAACTAGCCAAGGGTGGAGGCAAAAGCAGTCAGGGGGATAAAGGTAGCCACCCCACATAACATACTGAAATAAGGGAGAATCCAGTTAGTACAAGGGCACTATCAACCCCGATAAATTAGATACAATTGTGGGGAGGACAGAAGATGGAACCCAAAAACAGCACATGGCCGGAAAAAGGGAAAAGGAGGGTGGGCACACAAGCTGGAAAATAATGTGCACAAATGTCTGCAGTCTGGGGAACACAATCCCAGACCTAATGGCTTTAATGGAAGATGCAGACCTGGACATAGTAGCTATTATAGAAACATGGTACACAGTGAACCATGACTGGGATATAGCCATACCAGGATACACACTTTTTGGGAAGGATAGGGAAGGGAGAAGGGAAGGGGTGTAGCTATGTACAGTATGTGAAGTAGGAGATTAAAGCAACAGAGGCTCAAGGGTCACAAGAAGGAGCAGAAGCAGTGTGAGTCACCCTGGAGGTGGGAAAAGGACAGCCATTCGCAATGGAGTGATCTACAGGCCTCCAGCACAGGGGGAGGAATCAGATGAAGCTCTTGTGGAAATCATCCACAAAATGGCAGCCAAAGGGGAACTGCTACTAATGGGTGACTTCAACCTGCCTGAGGTGGATGGCAGCACTCAGATTGTGAGTACAACAAGGGGCAGGGACTTCATGACTGCCTTGAATGGGGCAAATTTAAGACAGCTTGTAGCTGAACCAACCCATGAAGAGGCTATATGGATCTGGTCCTCTCCAACGAGGACAGGATCACAGAAGTGGAGGTGGGCAGTCCCCTTGGTACAAGTGACCACAGGGCAGTATGGTTTAAGGTAACTACAGAGGAGGAGGCAAGCCATACAAGGATAAAGGTCCTAGATATCAGGAAGGCTAACTTTAAGGAGATGGGTAGAAATCTCAAAAGAGCCCTAGCAGTGGAAGGTACAGTATGAGATGTGGAAAAACAGTGGTCTAGACTCAAGAGAGTCATAACAGAAGTAACAGGTCACTGTGTTTAAATGCATAGCAAGAGTAAAAGAAAGAAAAGGCCATTATGGTTCTCTAACATAATGGCCAAGAAAGTAAGTGAACAGAAAACAGCCTTCAGGAGATACAAGGAAACAAAAAAGGATGAGGACAGAGAACAATAGCTGGAGAAGCAGTGGGAATCTGGGAAAATAATTAGAAGGGCTAAAGCACAGACAGAGGAAGGCATAGCCCAGCCTATTAAGAAAGGCGACAAGACCTTCTTCAGATACATTAGCGAGAGGAAAAAGATAAGAAATGGGATCGTAGGCTGAAGAATGAAGGAGGAGAAAGGGTGGAGGACAAACTAGAAAATGCTGAGATACTGAACAAGTACTTTTGCTCAGTATTCACCAGGGAAGGGGAGGGTGAGGGACTCAGACTCATTAAGTGGGATATTCAGGGGAAGGAGGTAGACACCAACCTATTCGTGGTGAAAAGAGTTCTAGAAGAATTTGGGGAAAATAAAAGCAGATAAGGCAATGGGGCCAGATGGGATCCACCCCAGAGTACTAAAGAAACTCAGGGAAGTGCTGGTGGAACCACTGGCTGCCCTTTTCAATGTATCACTAGAGACACAGGAGGTACCTGAGGACTGGAGGAGGGCAGATGTGGTCCCTCTCTACAAGACTGGAAGCAGAGAGGAGGCAGGCAATTACAAGCCTGTAAGCCTGATCTCAGTAGTGGGGAAACTAATGGAGTCCTTACTTAAGGAGAGGATTGTGAAGTTTCTGGAGGATAGCGAGGTACAGGATCCAAGGCAGCATGGATTCTCAGTGAGAAGGTCCTGTCAGATGAATCTTATAGATTTCTTTGACTGGGTAACCAGGGTGGTAGATCAGGGAGGAGTGGTGGATGTGGCCTTCCTGGATTTCAGCAAGGCCTTTGACACTGTCCTGCAAAGGAGATTGCTAAACAAACTGGGGAGCCTAGGAGTGAATCCTACCATGGTAAAGTGGGTTTGGAACTGGCTAAGGGACAGAACTCAGAGGGTGGTGGTAAATGGCATGAAATCCGAGGAGAGGGAGGTGACCAGCAGGGTGCCACAGGGGTCGGTGTTGTGGCCAGTCCTATTCAATGTCTTCATTAGCGACATTGCAGAGCATCTGGAGGGAAAGGTGTGCCTCTTCCCAGATGACACCAAGATCTGCAACAGAGTGGACACATCGGAGTGGGTGGAAAAAAATGAGAAAGGACCTAAGCCAATTAGAGGAGTGGTCAGGTGTCTGGCAGTTGAGTTTCATTGCTAAAAAGTGCAGATCATGCATCTCAATCACAGGACTTCAAGGGAGGAGTACAGGATGGGTGGGGAAATTCTGGCCACCACAAGTCAGGAGAGAGACCTGGGGTTTATCATATCTGATGACCTGAAAGTGACCAAACAGTGTGAAAAGGCAGTGGGAAGAGCAAACAGAATGTTGGGGTGCATAGGGAGGGGCATAACAAGCAGGAAGAAAGAGGTGGTGCCACTGTACAGATCACTGGTGAGGCCACAGCTGGAGTGCTGTGTCCAGTTCTGGAGACCACATCGCTGGAAAGACATTGAAAAAATAGAGGCAGTCCAGAGAAGGACAGCAAAGATGGTACATGGACTGCACCAGAAGCCCTACGAGGAAAGACTTGAGAATCTTAATATCTATTCACTGGAGGAAAGCAGGGAGAGGGGAGATATGATAGAGACTTTCAAGTACCTTAGGATAATAAACAGGGTACAGATGGAAAGCATATTTCAGAGAAAACTCTGCACAAGAACAAGGGGGCATGATATGAGGCTGAAGGGTGGAAGGCTCAGGGGTATTTTTAGGAAGTACTTTTTCACTGAAAGCATGGTAGAGCCATGGAACAGCCAGTGGTGGAGGTGAAAACGATATGGAGGTTCAAGCGTGCATGGGATTGACATAAGGGTACCCTGAAGATGTGTAGAGCAGGAGAGCCACAGATCAAATAGGATCTGGGGCTGCTGCAGTAAGTAGGAAAATGGGCAGACTATGTGGGCCATATGGTCCTTATCTGCTGACAGATTGTATGTTTCTGTTTCACTGTCACACTGGGTATTGGCTTTTATTCACATGAACTGTCCTTTAAAATTTTCACTGTTTCATAGAAAGGAGTATGGAAAATCTTGGGTCCTGATTGACAAGATTCCAGAAGGTATCATGTCAATATAGCGATTAAATAACAGTGAAGGAATTTGAGTGATTAAATATGAGCACATTCAAAGTGAGTGACTGAACATTGTCAGCGCACTCACATGTGAGCACTTGAGAAATTACAGAGAAGACAGTAAAGAGCAACTCACCTTAGTGGCCAGTGGAGTTGTAGCCTACCCCCACTATCAAGGAGGCGGGCGTGGTGTAAAATCCTAAAGATAGAGGGATACTGGGGCTCACCCCGTAGAAGTGAGAGTGTAGCCCACCTCGTTATCTGATCACATGAAATAATAAAGTCTGGTTGCATTATGGGCAGGTGCTTACCTGAAGGAGTGAAGATGCATAGTGTCGTTGATGTGTACCAGTCACTCATGATGGAATCGCTGTGATATGCGGTCGCCCACTGTTGCAGTTGCTTTAATTGCTGGTGCAGTATAATTTTCGCTCAAATGTTAATCACCATATAATTCTCGTTGTGTTGACATGGATCCTTCCAAAACCATGGGGCTCAGGAAATTAAACCCATGGCTTTGCACTTTTTCCAGCAACCAGGACTCAGTACAATCTAGTACTAATGCCTCCAATTTTCTTTTTAAAGCCATGTTTGCAAAGTAAAGGCAATACCCCAGAAGCCCCCCCCCCAAAAAAAAAACACAGTGTTCTTGGATGTATTTATGCTGACTGCAAATGCGATCAATATAAATCTGTCACTGTAAAATTAATCAACAAAAAATTTGTTGAACCGTCGTCGTACAGCCATTGAACAGTAACAAAAATAATGTTGTGTATGTGTGCCTTCATAAGCCTTTGTCTGTGAGCACTAGTGGTTAGCTGGCAAATTGCAAGAAGACAGCCAAGTGCAAAGTTATGGCCTTGACTCTTCTTGATGATTCTTTAGTCAAGATACTGATTGACATGAGGGGTACAGGATGCTGGGCACCACTGGGCTTTTACTAAGGATCCCCCTAATGAACGTTACCCTGTTACCACTCTACCCAAACTTTTCCTTCCTCCTCCATGGCAACTCAAACAAATGACTGGACAAATAAATGGCTATGGCTTCCACAAACATATCACAAAATTCCACAATTTTCACAAAAGTACAGTACATGAAATTCAACTTAAATCACTGTTGTTGTTTTGAAATCTTGGTCTGCTTATAACTTAGCCATCCTTTAAACAAGAGATTAGAAGGATGACACACCCAACCTCATTTAAGGGTATATGAACCTACTAAAACTGATGTTACTGCATTATCAATTTTTTCCTTTTCATCATAGGACTTGACGTTTTTTGTTCTCACGGTGCTGTAGTTCTGCTTCCTGTCTGCAGTATCTTTGCTTTGTTCGTGGCTCATGTTGCATAACAATCTTCATGCAAAGTGCTGTTTTTTGAGGTTGAAGTGTCAGAGCTGAAAGAAAATGTTTTGAAAGGAGTCTGTTGTTTATGAACTATTAATGGTGCTTCCACAGGATAAATAAAGTATGTGCTATAAGCTCTTTGTGCTTCTGTTAAAAAGAAACAAGTCACATGGTTTGAGACTAGTTTACCTTCTACTGCAGTCACAGTATGATACTCTTCTGTGTAGGGGACATGTATGTATAATTTACAGTCCAAACTGCTTATAGTGGGCTAATTGATTTTTTACCAGTTGCTTGATATTTTCAGTATACACAGTATTGTTTTGTTTTTTTGATTCACTCACACACCAGTACTCCCATAACCCATTTAAAAGCTGCATTTTAATTTTATTTAATCACAAACAGCACAACATACAGTGCCAACACAACATAAGCAGTCTGTAAAAAACAATCTGCTGGCTGCTGTGCCTTTTGTAACATCAATGGGCCACTAATCATGGCATTATGTTTGCAAGTACTCTGGAACCAATGCAACAACAGTTTCTCAGCCTCTCGGTCTTTGCCTTTATATTTGTGTTTCTTATTGGGAGTCTAGCTTCACTCTACCAGAAGCTGTTTATGCTGTGTCATGAAAAGAAGATGGAGGAGAGAGAGAGAGAAGAGAGAGAGAGAAAAGAGAGAGAGAGTGAGATTGATTTTGTTCCTGATCTTGTTGGCTCATCCTAGGGATCTTGTCTATTCAAGTCAAAGTTTTCACTTTCTGGCTGAAACTCATAGCCTTTCATTTGCCTGCAATTTATTTTCTAAGGAGAAGTGGAAGAAATCATCCAGATGTACACAGTGTAATTAGTGGTCATTGGCATT
Organism: Neoceratodus forsteri; assembly: GCA_016271365.2. Lineage (NCBI taxonomy): Eukaryota > Metazoa > Chordata > Ceratodontiformes > Ceratodontidae > Neoceratodus > Neoceratodus forsteri. Next base: position 1,075,376,968 of record CM028129.1, on the reverse strand, counting down.
TTGAGTGTGCTAATTTGTGGATAATCCACATAAAATATATAGCATGTTTAGACTGCTATATACCGTCGTTTTACCATACTTCCTATGGCAGCGGTTTTGGAAAATGCAGTTTGCTTACAATAAGTGATTATTGTGGTACAGTAAGTGATGAAACATAGAAACACAGAAACACTGGCAATGATGACACAAAAAGACCAAAGGTCCTTCCAGTCTGTCTGAGCTACCTATTTAGCACTGAGGTCTACTGCTCCTCCAGGGTCCTATCCCTCCCCAACAACCCCCTTCCTTCTCCCATCCAATTTTCATGCCCCAAGCAACCATTATACCCTTCATTCTGACCCAACCATACTTAAAACTACTAAAGGTTTTTGCACCCGGCACCTTGGATGCCAGCCTGTTTCATGGCTTCACCACCCTTTCTGTTACATAGTATTTCTTTATGTCCCTCCTGAACCTCCCTTCTGTTAGCTTCCCTTCATCACCATGTGGCTGCAAGTTGGTATTCAAGTTAATTAGTTCCCTGCAGTTTACCCTGTTAATTACTTTTAGGAATTTGAAGGTCTGTATATTATCAACCCTCTTCCTTCTGGTCTCCAGCAAGTACAGTTCAATGCCTTGAAGCACTACTCACACTACTTGCCCTGCAGGCCCTGAATCATTTTTATTAACCTGCGCTGCACCATCTCCAGTCCATCCTTATCCATCCTGAGGTGAGGTCCCTAGAACTGAACACAGTACTCCAGGTGTGGCATCAACAAGGATCTGTGCATGGGGAAACATTACCTCCCTTCCTCTGCTATCAGTACCCTCTTAATACATTCAAGCATCCTGTTTGCCTTGCTATAAGCCTTGTTACACTGATTTGATTGCTTTAAGGATGATAACTCCAAGGTCTCATCCTCATAATCCATTTAAAATCAGCATTTTAATTTCATTTAATCACAAACAGCACAACAATACACTGCTAACACAACATAAACAGTCTGTAAAAATAAATTATCTGCTGGCTGCTGTGCCTTTTGAAACATCAATGGGCCACTAATCATGGCATTATGGGCACAGGTACTCTGAACCAATGCAACAACAATTCCTCAGCCTCTCAGTCTTTGCCTTGTATTGCATTTCTGACACCACTCAACCAGAAGCTGTTTATGCTGTGTCATCAAATCAGCAAAAGTAGATTTAGGGGGAGAGGGCAGGAGGGAGGGAGAGGGAGAGGGAGAGAGAGAGAGTGAGAGACACAGAGAGAGACAGAGAGAGACAGAGAGAGGCAAAGAGAGACAGAGAGAGAGAGAGAGAGAGGTGGTTTTCCTGATCTTGTTGGCTCATCTTAAGGATCTCGTCTATTCAAGTCAAAATTTTCACTTTCTGGCTGTAGCTCATAGGCTTGCATTTGCCTGCAATTTATTTTCTAAGGAGAACTGGAAGAAATCACCAGATATACACATTATAATTAGTGGTCATTGGCATCTTGAGTGTGCTAATTTGTGGATAATCCACATGAAATATAAAGCATGCATAGACTACTATATACCGTTGTTTTACCATATTTCCTATGGCAGTTGTTTTGGAAAATGCAGTTTGCTTACAGTGAGTGAGTTTTGTGGTACAGTAAGTGATGAAACATAGAAACACAGAGCCTTGTTATACTGATTTGATCGCTTTAGGGATAACTCCAAGGTCTCATTCCTCAGCCCTGGTACTGTGTCTCACCTCTCCCATCTAGTACTTTGACATGGGGTTCTTGTTCCCTAGGTGCATCACCTTGCACTTTCTGACATTGAATTTAAATTGGCAAACCCCTGACCACCCCTCCAGCATTTGTAAGTCTCTCTGCATTTCCTTTATTCCCTTGTCACTATCCACTCTCCCACAGAGCTTAGTGTCATCTGCAAAGATATACAGCCTGCCCTGGATCCCCTCACCAATGTCACTGGTGAACATGTTGAAGAGGACCAGACCCAGGACAGATCCCTATGGAACCCCACTCATGACTTCCCTCTCTTCTGATTTAACTCAGCTGACCACTACCTTCCACCACTTCCCCTTTAGGCAGTTACTTATCTAGTGCATCATGACCTTAGCTGTACCCAGATCCTCCATCTTCTTCAGCAAGCATCTGTGTGGTACCACTGAGTCGAAAGACTTGGAGAGCAAATCCACAGTGTGGTCTCTATCCAATCCCATCATCACCCAGGCAAAGCAAACTATCAGGTTAGTCTGATAAAACCTCCCTGCCACATATCCGCGCTTCTTACTATCCTGAAGATCATTGCTCTCCAAGTAGTCCATGAGATCCTGTCTGACCATTGACTCCATCAGTTTTCCTATAAGAGAGGTGAGACTGGCAGATCCGTAGTTCCCTACTTGTTCCTTGTCCTCCATCTTATAGAGCGGAACTACATCTGCCACCCTCCAGTCCTTCAAAACTACCCATGTCCTTGGACAGCTGTTGAACAGACCTACCAGTGGATTAGTCAGTTCCACTGCCAATTCCCCAGTAATCCTCAGATGCAACCCATCTGGTCCTGGGGCCTTATCAATCTTTAGGGCTGTTAATGACCAAGACTGTATTTATTTTATTTTCTGGGTAAGTTCATTGTGACAATGTCCTTTTACAGCAACAGCCTGTGCACATACCTGCAATACAAAATATGTAGCAAATAACTGCAAATTGTGACAAATTGGCAGAGCAATTCAAAGAGCATACAGTCAGGCTTTTCCTGGTGGCCCATCATAATTTCCTGTGGAGTTGCAATTTTAACTGAACTACAGGTCTAATCACAACCATTTATTTCGGATAAAAATCAACCTCTGAGACTTTGTGCTGGCATACAAATATGAAGGATGTTTGTTGTATGGATGTTAATCTGGAGAGTGGTTGTGGATGAGTTTTGGTATCATGAGGCATTTTTGCTTATCTGGAACTGGGTATGGGTTGCGTCGCTATGTGGTTTAGCTTGAAGTCTATGGCTTGTGCTGGGTGGGGATGCTTCACTATTTGTTGGTGTGTGCTTGCTGTAGAGGTGTGTGGGCACTGCATCACCATGTGGTTGGGGGAGGTGAGGGCTACTGATCTTTAACATATAGTATTTAACAATGACCTGGAAAAGGGGATCAGCACAGTTTATTTCAACGAAGGAGACAAGTATAGGCAGGAAACCTGGTAAAGGGTCTTTGCCATAGTGTGCTTTCCTGGAAAACAAAATAAATTAATTTCAATATGTTGTGAATAGTAGTAGTGCTTGTGAATACTGTTTGTGTTTTGGCCTTTCTCTGTTCCCACCCTTGGTAGGGAAGCTTGGCTGTGTGTAGGGAATGAAGGCACCACTCCTGCACAACCCACCATTATAAAAGATCACCAGAATGCAAGCAAATGCAGACTATTATTTTAATTCATACAAAATGTGTGCTGTCCTCAAAACATGTATAAATACATGAGACTGGAAAGACACCAGCAGGGCCCCACCAACTCCTACCAGTTTCACATAAGTGTCTTCAGGAAGACACATATTAGTATGAATTAAAGTAATATTTATTCTGCATTTGTTTGCATTCTGTTAGTCTTGCAATGGTGGGTTGTGCTAAATGATAACTCTTATTTTTTCTCAGTGTGCACACCCAACCATGGGACGGCTTGAATTGCAGTGTGTAGGGAGTACAAGACCCAAAAAGAGATACCTCCCCAACTCATGGAGAGTGTGACCAGTAGCATGCAGGAGAGGAAAGAAACCCAGAGGAGAAAACCTCTGAGAACCCATGGCCACTGACCTTCCCATCATGCTGGGCAAGCTAAGAGGAGAGGATCCTAAATGATTGTCTGATTTTGGCTTCTGGATTAGAATGAATGGTTCAAAGCCTGAAAGAGGTCCATCTTCTGAGTTTCTTGGTCATGTGTGGATGATGTGTAAAGGACTGTTATTCTTTGATGCTAAGAAGCTGTGCCAATTTGAAAGGAAAGTCCTGAAAGGGTATGAGGATTGAGCCCAAGTCAATTCAGAGTGATCTGCCTTCAGAAAGTTCAAGAGGCTTTTATAAGGAAGTCAATGAGGTGTTCTATAGCTTGATGATCTGAGAGGTATTGCTTAATAGTCCGTTATGATAACTGCAAAGTTGGTGACAAAGTTAGGAATGCAGAAGGTGTTGTATATGAGCAGGAGTACTCTGGGAAGATTACTGTGTGTTGAAGAACTTTGCATGCTTGAGTAGAAGCAGCTTGGGTGGCAGGAGCTAGGGTGGCACATGATAACATCTTGCTGGGAAACAATTCTATGTCATCATGAGGTTTCTGAAAAAAAAGGAGACAGAGTCATGACTGATGCTGCAGAGGATGGACCCAATGAAAAGTCTGAAATTGGGATTGAGAATGATACAGCTGCCTTGTTTGCATAGCCAGGAAGGTGAAAACAATGCAGTGCAAAACTGAGACAGAGAGAGCCAAGTCAGTCTCCACAGGAACTGCATGACTGAATGGGAAAGTCTGCCCTAGTTGATGAAGTCCACTGTGGGTCGACTGTCAGAATTAGAGTCTGAGTGGAGGGACCAGCGATGTTCCTTCCCATACAGAGGCAGTAGCTACTATTGGGTAAAGCTCACAGAGAGGAGACGTTGTTGAAAAATCTTGAAGATGTAATGGTTGAAGGCCAGGGAGCAGCGATTCAGGATTGCTCAAAGACAGCAGCATAGCCAAGCGGTGGAGATGGATGGAGGTATTCTGGTGTGGAAGTCAATAAAAGTCTTTGTAGATGGTTGGACAGTCATTCCAGTAGGTTAAAATGGGACCACATAGCTATGACAGATTTTACAGAAGCCATGTTTTGAACATGATGGTGCAACTAGGAAACCAATGATGCCAAAGACAGGAGGTGGGAAATGAATGATTGACCTGAGGAATTATGCGCATTGCATGGTTGAAGCATCTCAGGAGGGAAAGAGGTTCTGGTTTGGAGCAAGAGGATCGGGTCAAACGACTCCACGATCCTTGCATCCTGTGAAGTTAATTGGAGGTAACTTGGTTGCCATACATTCTGAATACAATATTATGCCAAGGAATATGAGGAATGTCACTGGACTTGAAATGTTTTCTTTGAACTGAGAAACTGATAGCTCTTGGAACGGCTGAGCAGAGTAGAAATACAAGCTGTGAGAGGAGAATCTGAGGGTCATTCAGATGAAAGTCATCTAATGATGAACGACTACTGAATGGCGGCAAACAAGAAAGTAAGACCCAACACAGTACTTCAGAACATATCAAAAAACTATAGGCTGTATTAGGGCAGAAGGTGAGATGAACTGCACGGTAATAGTGGTCTTCCCAAAACATATCATATAGATGCCAAAGATGGAAGAATGGGCCATGATTGAATGCAGAGTGATATCAGCTTCATAGCCAGGAGCCAGGGCCAAAACATTGGAGAAGTGCTAGTGCATGGTTCTTACAAGCATGGGCTAGAGAATGTTCATCTGAGGAAATCAAGGACTTGATGCTCAGGGTGGATGAGGACTGAGATACAGATTAATCGATGATGAAGCATTTTGTGCCGGAAAATGTTCTAGTAGCCACATTTTTGGGATTAATGTGAGACATAGTGAATACCGAGTGCAGAAAAGGACCCAGAAAAAAGCCCTTTAGTGTTTTGTAGAAGCTGATGGATGATTGTAGTATATGTCACCGCAGACAGGAGACTAGGACATCAGAGGGGAGCAATAAGATGCCTATATGGAATCCACGAGAAAATCAGATGGACAGCTTACACCACTGATGAGAGGGATGAGAAGCTAAATGTTACATAAACCTCATAAGTTGATTGAAGTTGATGGAGGATCAAATAGCCAGTTGAGGAGGCCGGGAGCTTTTGAGCAGAAGAAGCGAGCATGGGCGTTGCCAGAAAGTGAGATGGAGATATGTGCAGCCAAATCCAGGGCAGCCTATAAAGATAAAGGATCTGGCCAGTAATATCGTGTCCTAAACAGCACGGCACATTACAAAGCCGGGAAATCATCGCAGCCGACAATGTCAGCATGCACATAATATCCCCGCCCAGCATATCGCAAGCAGGCAGTATGAGGTACTGTCCCTGGTTGCTGGTGTGTCCCCCATCCCAGCTGCCATGTCCCACCTACAGCAACTCACTACCTAGTAGTACACCGTAGTGCCCCCCATCACCGATCACAAAGCAGCCGCCCCCCCATCCATCACAGTAAACAGTAACAAGTGAGAACTCCCTGGTGTCTAGTGGACCCCAAACCACCCCAGGTAGTCCTCCACCACCCCACTCCCACCCCTACCCCAACCACTAGTGGGTGACCAGCACAGCCCTCCACTCTCCACCATGGTTGGCCACCCAACTGAACTGCGATGAATGAGTGTGTACCCTGCACTCTGGTATGCGCTCATTCATCGCAGTTCAGTCGGGCGGTCAGCCATGGTGGAGAGTGGAGGTCTGTGCTGGTCGCCCACTAGTGGTTGGGGTAGGGATGGGAGCAGGGTGGTGGGGGACTACCTGGGGTGGTTGGGAGGTCCACTAGACACCAGGGAGTTCTCACTCATTACCGCTTACTGTGACAGATGGGGGGGCGGCTGCTCAGCGATCTGTGATGAGGGGACACTACGTTGTACTACTGAGTAGTGAGTTGCTGTGGGTGGGACATGGCAGCTGGGATGGAGGACACACAGGCAACCAGGGGCAGTACCTCATACTGCCTGCTTGCGATATGCTGGGCAACGATATTATGTGCATGCCGACATTGCCTGCTGAGATGATTTCCCGGCTTTGTAATATGCTGCACTGTTTAGGACACGATGTTACTGGCTGGATCCAAAGATAAATAAGATCCATATACTGTAGGTATGCCTCCAAGGCATGATAGGACTGCTTCAAATGTTCAGTCGAGAATGAGGACTTGGAAGATCAGAGGCAAAGTAGCAGAAGTCAGGCTTGAAGGACGATTGAGTATGCTGGATTGGAGGATGAAGAGACATCGGATACTGAGTTTCAGAAGGGTAGAGCTCTTAGGTGGATGGAGTACTGACAGTCAGGAATAGTACTCAAAGGAGCAGAGGTACCAGGAGCGCAGCCAGCAAATAGGAGTACAGCAGGAGCTGAAGGTTTGGAGGCTGGAGTAGGTTGAGCCTGGAAGTAAGCTTAAGTACCAGTAGTGAGAAGAAGTCTGAGGAGACCTTGGAGGGCTTTCATGAGTGATTGTGGGCAGGAGTTGGTAAACGAAGAAGAAGAATCCAAGGAGCCAAATAGGCACTGTGTATTGAGCTGGGAGCAGGAGGAAATCTGAGGAACTTGAAGAATCTTCTTCAGTGTTTGCCATCAGAGAGTTGAAGTCACAGAAGATGCCAAGCTGCCAATATGCACTGCATATTGTGCGGAGAGTAGGAAGAAGTCTGAGGAGACCTTGCAGGACCATCTTTGATTTGTATGCAGAGTCAGTAAACACAGAAGATGCCAAATGCCAATACACACTGTGTAGTGCACTGAAAGTGGAAGAAATCCAAGGAGACATGCAGGACCTTCCTCAGTGATTGAATGCAGAATTAGGGTGCTGTGGGATGACTAACAACAGACTCCCATCTCTGATAGACATGGCAAGCTGACCTGCACTCGAATACCTCAAAAAGTAGGAGTTAGATGCGGAGACTGAAAGATGTATGCAGAGATGATATGCGTAGAAAATGCCAAAATGTCAATACACATTGCATATTGTGCTAAGAGTGGCAAGACATCCGAGGAGACCTTGCAGGATCTTCTTCAGTGCTGGATGCTGAGTCAATAGGTGCAAAGATGGAAAGATGCCAATACACTCTACTTATTGTGTTGAGAGCAGAAGTAGTACGAGGAAACCATACAGGATCTTCTTCAGTCTGGATGCAGAGAGTGGTAAGCATAGAGATCAATGCATGCCAAATATGCACTGCATATTACACTGAGGAGAAGACAACTAACTCCAGCTGCTGAGGCCAAGGACGGAGCACTGATTAAGGGGCCCAGTTCCAATGAAGTGCCTTGCAGATAGGTTAGTGTTTCATAGATTCAACCTAGGGCTGTTGAAGATGAATCTGAGTCTCATACAGTAGGCCCTACTGTACTAAGACAATGCAGAATTAGGATGTTGAATGACTAGCAACAGCCTCCCATCTCTGGTAGACAGGGCAAGCCTACCTGCACTTGAATACTTCAGCAGTTATGACTTAGAGAAAGAGACTGAAAAACTGCTGGTGAGCACTGGCAAGCAAAGCGGAGCAGGCTACTGTGTAATAGAAGCAGGCTAAGGTGACAGCGGAAATGGATTAGCAGGCAGGAAGTGGAATCGAGGAGCAAACAATGGAGGAAATGGACACTGCAGGAGGAAGAACACTTATAACTGGACTGCACAGAGCAAACACACTGCAGAGTTACAGAAAGCACAAAGAGTGGAAATGGGAGTATACCTCTGAACATTAGGGTTCCATGTGTTAATATCACCGGAACAATAAATGGTGCCAAAATATCGAAGGCAGCAAATCGCATACAAAATGGTCACATTGTGCAATATATTGCTTGGTGGAACACTGCATTTGCACAGCCTGCAGTGTCCTGCCAGGCCCCATAGAGCAGATGCCCTCAAACTGGCACAGAACAGACATTGCAGAAAATAGGTATGCTGTGCCTCCCAGTCAGTGTGGCACAATAACACTGAACCCGTACCACCATGAAAGATCTGCCACACTGACCTGCAGTCCACACCCAGTACATGTCGGGAATGCTGTGTACCTACATGTATGTGGATGTGGTCACCAGCAATGACAATGGGACAGCAGCACCATAGTCTGCCATCTGCACCACACAAGGAGGTGTTGGCAGGGTTGGGGAAGGTGGCCCACACAGTGAAGGAAACAGAAGTCCTCCTCAGCACCTGGCTGAAGTACAGTGCTGTCCCATGGTATGATGATGACAACTGAATACCAACCCCCCCCATGTGGCAAGCATCATTACAGACCAGCTACTCAGTTGCATGTGCATTTTGTTCAACATGCAATACCGGCAAAATGATGCAGGCGAGTCGCCAAGTGTTGGCAATGCAAAATCCATTCTCCCCCAGTACCTTGACAGGGCTGCGGATGTGGAGGTAGCAGTGTGACAGAGTTCCGAGATTAGCCCCCCCACCGCAGGAGTGGCAGTTTGCATTTACACCAGCCAGTTGGAATGGAGGCACACACCAGTTGCAGGCTGTCCTGCCAGGGTCGTGGTACCTGTGCTGCTACTACATCGGAGTGTTCTACCAGTTAAGTGTGGCATTGTTTGCAACTTACTACTGCAGGTATGTGAGCCCCATGGCACTGGTCTAACTGCATGCCCACTGGCCATGGGCCACTGTTATGATGTCTGGTTTGGGTGGTGGAGTGTTCTGGGTGTGTGTTTGTTCATGAGATCCTGTGCCACTGTGTTGTGTCAGTGAAGGCATGCATTTCCCCATCCTGTGTCCTTGCCCTGTGTGTATTTGCTGAATTGTGGCTTGTACTCCTGCTCCCTGCCGGCACAGTTCTGCCCTGTGATGATTTCCCCAGGCTTTATTTACTTCTGCGATGATATGACTGCACCATTATGTCATGCGATATTTTGTTCCACGATCTTATCACATGGAACTAAATGTTAGAAATGTTGCATAGTGCTATGATTTTACACTCAAATATATCCTTGCTCTGCAAGGTTACCTGACATTCCACGCAAGGCTATGGCTATTACTGGACACAGAGACTATGAAAACAATAATTTACCGTAACATATATGTTTCTTAACATTAAACATATGGGTCCACTATCTTAGGTATGCTATCATTTAAATAAGACAGTGCTACACATTCTTGCCATTTGCTCTGAATTAATTGAAAGCCAGTGCTTTGAATTGCAATGCCGAGTTGAGCGATATGATGGAGAGTGTAGCTTTAAGCTGGGCATGGCATAGATGTCTATCATAGCCCAAAAGCACTGGACTAGAATGGAGCATGGCTCTGAGAGGAAAAAAGGCCAAAAATGCAGAGACAAACAGAGGAGCATGAGGAGAGCAACAGCCACAGCAAACACTGAGGTAAGACACTGGAGCAAAACAGGGGAAGCCACAGACAGACAGCACGGAGCTCAAAGGGGAAGAAGGGGCAGAGAAACATCAAAAAGGCAGGAGCCAGGAAGGGAAATGGGAGGGAAGGGGCAGATAGAAGACAAAACACAAGGAGCAGACAAGTGTGGAACGGGAGGGACGGCACACCCACAGAGCAGTGGGGAAAAAAAACAGGGCACACATAGGCAGGGATGAACTGAGCATGAAGTAAGCATCAACAAAAAGGCAGAATGGGGGAGACAAGAACAGAGAGCAAAAAATGGGGCACAGAAGGGCAAAAAAGGGGATGCTAAAACAAAAACAAAGTAAGCAGCAGGGGAAAGTAAGGAGGCACAGCCGCATGGACCACGCAGGTGCTCAGAGCGAAATGCACATGCAGTATAATGAAACATGCTAAGCGTGGGCTATGAGGAACAGGTTGCTTTTATCTGTAATGTGGGGGGAGCTATTCCCCCACATTGAATCTCAGACTTTAGCCCTCCCATAAATAACTGCATATCTCCTACACTGCAGAACAGTATCATACTGTGTTGTAAGTAAACTAGTCACAAGCAATTTGACTTGCTTCTTGATAGACGGTATATGCTCAAGCAAAAAAGCAATGAGCTTGTAGCACACAATCCAATTATCTTGTCAAAGAACAATTAACACTTTGCAGACAACTGACTCCTTTCAAAACATTTTCTTTTAACTCTGACACACTTCAAGCCCAGAGAACAGTTCATTCCATAAAGTTTGGTAGTCAATATGAGCAATGAAAAAAGCAAAGGCACTTCAGAGAAGAAGAACTACATTACCCTGAGCACTAGCACATCATTAAGTCCCATGATGCACTGCAGGAGTAGGGTCATGACCTCTGTAATAGATCCAAGCAGGTTTTCACAGTAAGACAGAATGGAGTTTATTTAACTTTAAATCCAGATAAAATTTGGAGGATGCATTAGAGGCATTCATTGTTTAAACCTATAGATTGAACAGCTTTAAATAAAAATAGTTTATTAGAGCCTCCCTTTAATATAAAAAGAAAGATAATGAATGGAGTCAGAGGATGGTCCTTGTGGTACATCCATGTTATGTGTTCTTGCCTCAAACAGTGATCTACCAAGGCAAACTCTTTACAATCTATCTAATATCAATCTGTTAATTTCAATGTAACCATTTAGGTGGTGTAGCAAATAGTCAAATGCTCAATATGTATTCTCAAAGTATGCCATGATTCACAGTATTAAATGTTTTCTTTAAACCAGAACAGCCAGCACCATGAATCCCACACACCAAATGTGGGTCTGGTCCCAGTATGCAGTCTACGGGGAAAAAAAAATTAATTACTGTTTACTATAGTAGCTTGCATAAGGCTGATTCTGCTGACTCAAGCTGACATTTTGCAGGAACCAGAAATTCCAGAAAACTCCCCATCTCACCACAAATCTCAAGATCCCAAATCTCTGCCCCATCTCAAGATAGAAGAATTCCTTAAAAACTCTAACACAGGAAAATGCCTAGAACTTGACTGGTATCCCCTAGAACTACACAAAAAATTCCAAGAACTTTTCCCCCTCCCACCCTTTACTGGGCATTCCAATCAATTCAAAATGGGGATACCCTCCCCTTCATAGATTCATAGGTAAATACAAGCTAGGTAGGCAGTTATGCCTTTTATAAGCTTGCCACCATTCTTCTTTGGTGGAAAAGGAATTTTTTGTTTCATATATATATATATATATATATATATATATATATATATACTGTGTATATATATACTGTGTATATATATATATATATCTAGACTGTTTTTGAAAGTGTCCATTGTTTTGCTATCAATGACACTTTTTGGTAGACCATTCCATGTCTTTAGTAACCTTTGTGTGAACCAATGATTTATTTTATTAGTTTTGTTTAAAGTACCCATTTATTTTTTATCATGTGATCTGGTGTTAGCTTTAGATGAATTGCTTAACAGCACAATAGTTTTGAATGTTGTTTCTTCATTTTTAGCTTTATAAACTACACAAATCACCCCTCAGTCTTCTGTACTGCATTGAGTAAAGACCTAATTTATTTAGCCTGGTACCATAGTCAAACTTTGGCATAGTTTTAATTGCTTTTGTGGCTTTACACTGAATTTTTTTGATCAGTTTATTGCCTCTAATGAGTTGTGGTAAACATACTGTAGAACAATATTCCAGGTGTGGTCTGACAAGGCCTGAGAAAAGAGGGACAATAACTTTTTCATTTCTGCCCTTGATATTTTTTAAAATGCATCCCAGTATTTGGTTTACTTTTTTAGTGATATTAGCTGTGTGTGTCAAAAGCAAATTTTTGGGAAAATGTTACTCCCAAGTCTTTCTCTTTTTCAGTAATTTGTAAGTTAATATTTTTCAATTTATAAGCGTAACATGGATTGTTTTTTCCCAGATGTATCACCTTGCACTTGTGTACATTAAATGATAATTCATTTTCTATTGACCAATTCTCAAGATGTGTAAGATTTTTTTGTATTTGAATTTGAACTGCAGAATCTATGTTAGTAACAATGCCTCCCAGTTTGCAGTCATTGGCGTATTTAGCTATCCAGCAATGATTGTTCAAGGGGAGCATGGTGGAGATCAGTATATAGAAAAGAACTGGCCCCAAAATGGAGCCCTGAGGGACGCCACTAGTAACAGAGCCCACAGTGATAAATAACCTTTTAATGACACACGTTGTGTGTGATTGGAGAGCCATGATTTGATCCAGCTTATAATTTGAGGATGTATTTCTATTGTTTCTAATAGACTGATGAAGATTTTATGGGACACTGAGTCAAAGGCTTTTGAGAAATCCAAGAATATAACATCAACTGATAGGCCCTTGTCTAAATCATTGCTTTCCGGCTCAAAAAAATTTAGAAGATTTGCTTGGCATGACCTGCCCTCGACAAAACCATGCTGAGTTATATCTATAAAACCAATGTTTTTAAGATGTTCTGCTATTCTGCCTTTTAATAATCTCTCCATAAGTTTGCAAAATACAGCTGTGAGACTTATTGGCTGATAATTTTGTACTGAATTTCTGCTACCTTTTTTGTGTAAGGGAATCACTGTAGCTTGCCTCCAAGCAGGTACTATATGGTTGACCCTGTACTGAGAGAAGCACTGAATAAGATGGTCAAAGGGCCCACTATATGACCAGCAGTATTCTTTATAAAAATTGGGTGGATTCCATCAGGACCGGCAGATCCGTTTGTTTTAGTGTTTTAACGCATCCATAACCTCATCTTCACTAAGGGGCTTTCTAGTATCATTTAGCTCAATGTTAAATGCTTGAAATTGAGCCTTGGAGCTAAACATACTAAATAAATATCTGTTAAATTCTGTGGCTATATCTATTTCATCAGTAATAATGCCTGCTGATGTATTTAGAGGACCTATAGTAGGACTGGATTTTTTTATAGACCTGATGTAATTATAAAAACGTTTTTATTATCTTTTGTTGAAAGTGTTATTTTTTCCTCAAAATGTTTTTCTGGCTTTCCTAATTAGACTCTTATTTTTATTAACTGATATTTTATATGTGGATCAATTATTAGGTGTGGGGTGTTTTTTATATTTTTTAGCATTACACTACTATTTCTGCACTTCCTAAACATGGGAAAGACCTAGCTGAGCCCTACTCTTACAGACTGATTCACATTTTAAATTGTGATTACAAAATATTTATGACAGTCTGGGCTCAGCGTGTGGATGTTCTTCTGCCATTACTGCTTGATGGGGACCATGCAAGCTTCATCAGGTGGCAACAGGCACATGATAATTTACGATGCACCTTACTTTTGCTTGAACATGCCTTGGCCAGTTCAATTCCTTGGTCCTTGCCAGTCTCGAAGTGGAGAACACATCTGACAGGGTCTCAAGCCCTTCCTATGAGACACCTTGCTCCAGTCTGGCTTCCCTAGTTAGTGGGTGGACAATCCTATAGAACTTTATCATTCCCCACAAGCAATCATTTGGGTCAATGGTGGGCTGTTGGACCAGGCAAGGCTGTCCCATCCCAATTATTATTTGTTCTCTATATAGAGCCTTTAGCAATCTCCATCTGTACAGAGACAGCAACTGAGGGGGTTCCCCGGGAGGATGGGAACATAGGTTAGCTTTTTTTTTCTCAATTCAAACTTCATTAAAAAATTTTGCACAATACAGGAGGCAGACATGGGAAAATTTCACAACAAAGTAAGCATACACAATATCTTCTGCCCCCCACCCCCCCAGTACAGCAGTGTCCTGAAGTATTGTAATATAGTGCCTTATTACATGTGCTATGGCTGGACTAAGACACACAATTGTCTGCATCATTCTTATTCATACCAACAGTAAGTAGAGTGTGAAAGGGATCCCATATAAGCTTGTAACCCAGTTGCCTGTTAAAGAGATTTGCTATAGCTTTTTCAGTACGGAGATTAGCGAGGATCTCATGGGCCCATTCTTGGTATGATGGAATGATATCATCCTTCCAATGCTTAAGTATAACTTTTTTAACAGATAATGTTATCATAGGCAAGTGAAACCTCTGAGCTTTAGTATTTATAGGAGACAAATCTCCCAACAGGCTAATTTCAGGAGTGAAGCTATCTTGCAAACCTAATAAGGGGTCCAATTTAGCTTTGATTGAGTTCCATAATGGAATTATTTTGAGACATGACCAAAATATATGTAGAAGCGTTCCTTCTTCTTGAAAACATCTGGTACACCGCCCTGATTCAAGAAGCCCCCATTTCGCTAACTTAACTGGAGTGTAATACAGGTTATGTAAGATGTGATATTGCATGAGATGTAATCTGTCTTGCAACACATACGTATGACAATATCACCATAATGCAGACCAGTCAAAGGTATGCTGGGGAAAGGTAGAAGCCCAAAAATTAGTTGGACCGGATGTACCACCATACCGCCACTGAAACAGGGTTTGATATATCTTTGAAACTACCTTGGAGGGTCCTAACAGGGAGGAAAGTTCAGCTATGGAAGAAAATACTGGAGGACAGGGAGGTGTACTACCAAATAAGGTTATAAGGAGGTACCTTAATTGAAGGACCTTGAAGTGATGGACCGCTGGGATATTAAATTTCCAGATAATGTTAATTACTGGGAGCCAAGCACCCTCATCATCAATGAAGGTAGATACTATTCCTTCCCCTAATTGGGGCAACCACATGGGAGGGATCCGCTGCTTGTTTATAGTGAAGGATGGAGAGTTCCATATAGATTGAGACTGATCCAGGTGTGGATTGTAACGCAAAAACACAATTGTGCATGCACTTTTAAGGAGATCATAAGAGCTGGACATTTATGAGTTTCTTGCAAAGAGGAGGACTTAACATAAAACAGAGTTAGGGGGTCTAAATTCATGGACTGGATAAAATCTAGCTCTATATTAAGCCAGACCAGCCTCAAATTGTCTGGCCCCGGGTGCACCAACTTAAGGCATTTTGACAGATGACTAGCCCTATAGTAAATAGCCAGATAAGGAATACGCAACCCCCCATCCAATTTTGGGGCCACCAATTTTGGTATACCAATCTGGAGTGTTTATTGGACCAGATAAAATTAGAGAAAAGTCTGTGCATTTTCTGAAACCAGGATAGTGGGATGAACAAATTTAAGTGAGATAAAGGATAAAAGAGACGAGGAAATACGTTCATTTTAATTATATTAATCCGGCCCCATAATGAAATAGGGAGCTTCGACCATCTATCAAGGTCTTGAGTGATCACCTGGGAAAGGGGTTCCAGGTTTTCTTTGAACCACATAGATGGATTACTGGTAAATCTAATACCCACGTATTTAAGGAATCCAGGTGACCAAGACAACCCAAAAGGGGTAAGGTCATGTTTAAAAACTTTATGGTTAAGGGGAAAAATGGACGATTTATTAGAATTCACTTTGTAATTCAAAAAGGAACTAAATTTTGCAATCTCCATTAGCATGGCCGGGATAGACGTAACAGGGTGGGACAAATGAAGAAGAAGATCATCAGCATATGTTGTAATCTTTACCACACTGTTACGTATCGGTATCCTTGTATTTCTGGGTTATCTAAAATATTTTGAATTAGTGGTTCCAGATATATATTAAATAACAAGGGGGAAAGGGGACAACCCTGCTTTGTCCCCGAATGTAAACGGAAAGACTTTGAGAATGCCCCATTGCCTGAAATCATGGCTGAGGGGGTCTGATAAAGGGCCCGGATCCAGTCTATGAATATGGGGGGAAAAGCAAATGCCTTGAGAGTCTGAAATAAAAAATTCCAGTTCACACGGTCGAATGCCTTCTTGGCATCCAGGGACACCAAAACAGCTGGAATTGGCATCCCTGGACTCCGAGAGGACATGTGAAAGGGTACGTAGGTGGTCTGACGATGATTGCCCCTTCATAAATCCCACCTGAGACATGCCAATCAAGTCCGGGAGAACTGAGGTAATCCTATCAGCCAATATCTTTGATAGGATTTTGATATCTTGATTCAAAAGAGATATGGGCCTATAACTCTGTACTAGCTCAGGATCCTTGTCAGGCTTAGGGAGGAGAACTATCAAAGCTTCAAACATATAAGAGTGCAGCACCACCCCGGAAAGGATATGGAGGATACCCGGTGTAGTACCGGTACTAATTGTTCCAGGAATACCTTATAAAATAGAGAGGAGAACCCATCCAGCCCCGGGACTCTATCCGAAGGCAAGGCCTTGATAACCTCGGTTATTTCCTCTAAAGATATAAGAGAGGACAAAGATTTCTTCTGTGAATCAGACAAGGAGGGGAGATGAGACTCCTGAAGATAGGCATCTAACATCTCCATCAGGGGAGGATTCTCCATATCCTTGTATAGCTGCTCATAGTACCCCGCAAATTCCTGCACAATCTCTGAAGGGGATGACTTCAGGGATCCATCCGATTGGGCCCTCACAGGTGGAATAAATCTTGCTGATTTCTGCTGTTTTATCCTTAAGGCTAAGAAGCGGCCAGCTTTTTCTCCCTGGTCAGTGTAACTAGCTCTGGTACGAATAATAGCCAACTCAGCCTTTTCCCTTAACAGGTCCAAGTACCTATCTTTAGCTACTAGAAGTCTCTGCCTGTGTTCTTCCGATATGCTAGGGGATAAGCTAGCCTCTAGGGACCACACCTGAGATAATAATGATGATAATTCAGCCTCCCGGGTCTTTTTCCTCTTTGTTGCCAAGTTAATCAGGATCCCCCTTGTATAGGCCTTAAAAGCGCCCCATAGAATATCTGGAGCCATACCCTCTGTTGAATTAACCAAAAAGAACAAGTCTATCTGCTCCCTGACTTGCTCAGAGAGTTGCGCATCCTTTAATAGTTGCTCATTCAATTTCCACCGGGTCTCTTTTCTAGGGATATTAAGGAAGGCCAAACCACATATCACCTTGGAATGGTCAGATGTAGGTCCTGGTTGAATTGAGGCAGACATGACCCCCGACAAGAGAGATTGGGATATTAGTAAATAGTCAATGCGGGAATGTGTCCCATGAACTGGTGAAACAAAAGTATACTCTCTACTATTGGGGTGTAACACATGCCATATATCACATAACCCACATTGATCCAATAGGTCCCGAAATGCTCTCTGCCCAGGATAGAGTCCCCTCAGTGCCAATCCTGACCTATCCATGCTAGGATCTAATATGAGATTAAGATCCCCTCCCATTATTATCGTGACAGGGAGCAAAGGAAGTATAAGGGTAATAAGCTTCATAAAGAAGCTGGGGCTATCCGTGTTGGGCCCATAAATGCTACATAATAAGAGTGGCATAGACCAGAGAGTGCCTTGTACTAGAATATATCTACCACCTGGATCCCTGATAACATGTGTAGATATAAAGGGAATGCATCTATTGAGGATTAGCATGACCCCACAACTACTGGTAGACCCCTGGGCAGCGAAAACTTGCCCCACCTGTTGCCTCCTAAGCTGCAGAGCTTTGGAATCTAATAAATGCGATTCTTGCAAAAACATGACCTGAGATTGTAACAGGTTCAGGTGTTTCAACACCTGGTATTGTTTAGGTTTTTTCCCTTATCCCTTTCACATTCCAAGTTGCAAAATTAATATTGCTAGCCATCTAGATTAGTAATAAAGAAACATATGCATAACATCCATTTATCAATACAATAGGTATCAAGCTCCATAGCCCTTTGAAGACTGCTGTACTGTCCCCAACCCACCCCCCACTTAGCCCATATAAGCACCCAGCTCCCTTACACCCCACTCTATCCCCCCTTGAGCCCCACCCTCCCCATAACCTGCCCAGATAAACATTCTGCTACTACCTTAAATCCCTCCTCTCCCCTTCGACCCTTTTGAAATGACAAATTCCCCCTTATATCCAATAATGATATGCCCACTTGTGAGTAGAGCACAATCTGTACCACAGAGGCAGGAAAAGGCAGAGGTCACTCCCCCTCCTTGTCCAGACCTGACTATGATCTATTCTTTGCCCCATATGGCAACTCCAAGCATTGAAATAGATGCTACAACAGAAAGAAAGGGAAATCTCCCTGTAATACCCAAAGCACTACTCCCCTCTAGTGGACAAAATGAGGGATTAACGGTTCAGGGGCAATGTGAGGAAGTATTATTTCACAGTGAGGGTAGTGGATGCATGGAATAGCCTTCCTGAGGAGGTTGTGGGGTCTAAAACTGTGGGAGAATTCAAGAATGCATGGGACAGACATAAGGCAATTCTTGTGGGGGGGGGGTAGGAAGAAATAGGCTGTTGGTTAACTAGGATCTGTGGCCTATCCCGTAGGTAGGGAAATGGGCAGACTAGATGGGCCAAGTGATCCTTATCTGCCATCAAAGTCTATGTTTCTATGTTTCTATGTCTAACTTGAAATGTAACACAAGGCAAGTAACCAGACAAAACTAACATCTCCTTCGGTGTCCCCTCATAGAGACCAAAATGTAAACAGTATGCTTCTTTTTTTTTAAAGACCTTGGCACCCCCTCAAATACAGCTACAATACAGTCCCTTCAAGTAAAAAACTGAGAGTCCGAGCAAATTGTCTGTATGTAAAGGGGAGCCCTTAACTAGACAAGGCTCCAAATCAAAATGATTAACTTTCCCCACTGAAGCAGGGAACACAAACCCAGATCAGGTCCTTAACACAGGTTACTTCGCTGAAAGCAAGGATAAATCTGCTCCACTTTTAAGAGTATAACCCCTGCAAGACTATTAACTTAAAACCATCTGTGAGTCTGCATTCCTCTCGAGAAATCAGTTCCAAGGTTGGTTGCATCAAGTGCCTCAAAACAGGTCTGGTAGGGCAGCTTTGAGCTCATCTTTGGCCACATCAGCATCCTCAAAAGACATCCAGGAGCCTGCAACCATGACTTGTAATTTTGCTGGGTAAATCATGCAAAAATGAATACCCGCAGTGATAATCTTGGAAACCAGAGGATGAAAAGCTTGCCTGCGCTGTCTAATAGTTAAAGGCAGATCCTGGGTCACCAGAAACCTCTTCCCTTCCCACTGCAGATCTTGTATCTCTCTGACCTTGGCCAAAAAATGCTGCCTCTCTAAATAGTTCAGAAAGCATAGTATCAGTGGTCTGGGGGGGGATCCCTGTCGAGGCGTAGGACGCAGGGCTCTATGCGCCCTCTCAATAATATAATTGGGGCCATAAGGTGAGGGACCTGCCACTTTGCACACCAACTTTTGGGAGAACAATACTGCATCAGGGCCCTCTTCTTGCTCTGGGAGCCCTATTGTTACAATATTATTTCGCTGGCTGCGCCCCTCTAAATCTTCCAACTTCAACTCCACCTTGGCAAGCTTTTGGCGTAGTCCGAGGAACTCGGAATCCCTTTTCTCCGACTGCCACTCTAGAGAGACCACTCTGGCCTCATTATCTGAAATTCTCCTCCCTGTTTCCTCCACAGCAGCAGACAGTGCCTTTATTTCAGCAGCCATACTCCTCAACTCATCCTGAAATGGACAAAATTCTGCCAGGAAAACCGCCAGGGTAAGGGGCTCTTGCTCTGCTTTGGCAAGGGGTTGCTGAGTCGAGGATAATGCAGTTAGAGCTCTCTGCTTCTTTGGGGTCTTCTCTGGCGTTATGGGAGGCATATGCTGGGGGCCCATTTTCTTCATTTCTACCTCCATGATTCGGGCTTTCCACACAGCCCCTCGGTCTGCTCAGCTGTCAAAAGTCTAGAAACAGAGCCGCACTGGGTTATCGAGCTGAAGGGGGGAGATTTATTTATAAATTTAAACTCGATGGGTTGGAGCACTGGAGAGAGCATCCGCTCAGGCAGCCAGCATCACGTGACTCCCCAAGTTAGCTTTTTTTAATGATGACATCCTGCTCACCTTATTATCTCCATAGCAGAGCCTACAGTGGCGTGAAAAAGTATTTGCCCCCTTCCTGATTTTCTCTATTATTGCATATTTGTCATACTGGATGTTTTCAGGTCTTTAGAGAAAATGTAATATTAGATAAAGGGAACCTGAGTGAACAAATATCACTTGTTTTATTTTTTAATTTCACTTATTTAATGAAAAAAAGTTAACCAACACCAACTGGCACTGTGTGAAAAAGTAATTGCCCCCTTACACTTAATAACTGGTTACATACATTTAGCTGCAATGACTGCAACCAAACACTTCCTATAATTCAATATCAGTCTTTCACATCGCTGTGGAGGAATTTTAAACCACTCTTCCTCGCAGAACTGCTTTAATTCAGTAATATTTGGTAGGTTTTGAGCATGAACTGCTCATTTCAGGTCCTGCCACAGCATCTCTATTGGGTTTAAGTCTGGACTTTGACTAGGCCACTCCAAAACTTTAATTTTACTTTTTTAGCCATTCTGATGTGGACTTGCTTTTGTGTTTTGGATCATTGTCTTGCTGCATGACCCAACTACTCTTCAGCTTCAGCTGACGGAAGGATGACTGGACATTCTCCTTAAGAATTTTCTGGTACAGAGCAGAATTCATGGTCCTTTAATTATGGCAAGTCATCCAGGTCCTTAGGCAGCAAAGCATCCCCACACCATCACACTACCACCACCATGTTTGACTGTTGGTATGGTGTTCTTACTGTGGAATGCTGTGTTTGCTTTACGCGAGACATTATGGGATCCATGTCATCCAAAAAGTTCCACTTTGGACTCATCTGTCCATAGAACATTTTCCCAAAAGGCTTGTGGATCATCCAGGTGCTTCTTGGCAAATGAGAGACGAGCATTTATGTTCTTCTTGGTTAGCAGTGGTTTCTGCCTTGCTACTCTCACATGAAGTCCATTTTTGCCCAGTCTCTTTCTGATTGTGGAGCCATGAACACTGACCTTAGCTGAGGCAAGAGAAGCCTGCAGTTCTTTGGATGTTGTTTTAGGATCCTTTGAGACTTCTTGGATGATTTTACGCTGTGCCCTTGGAGTAATTTGTGGCGCCTCACTCCTGGGAAGATTCACTACTGTTCCAAGTGTTCTCCATTTGGAGATTATGGCTCTCACTGTGGTTCGATGGAGTCCCAGAGCCTTAGAAATAGCTTTGTAACCCTTTCCAGACCGATAGAGGGCAACAAATTGTATTTTGATCTTTTCAGGAACTTCCTTTGATCATAGCATAATGTGTTTGTTGAATCTTTGTGCTGGCAACGTGACTCTGATGGTAAGGGTCAAAATAAGTGAGGTTTATATTGAGCAGGGCTGGCTGTAATCAAGCCTGGCTGTGTTCAATCAGCTGACTCTAATTATCCCTTTAATTGGGTTGATTTAACTAGGGGGCAATTACTTTTTCACACAGTACCAGTTGGTGTTGGTTAACTTTTTTCATTAAATAAATGAAATAAGTAAAAAAGGAAAAGTGTTATTTGTTCACTCAGGTTCCCTTTATCTAATATTACATTTTGTCTAAAGACCTGAAAACATCCAGTGTGACAAGTATGCAATAATAGAGAAAATCAGGAAGGGGGCAAATACTTTTTCACGCCACTGTATCTAGGGTCTGGGACATTTTGCATCAATATGAAGAAGTGGTTGGATTTAACATACATACTATAAAAACGGAGGTTTTAACATTCAATTTCATCCTGCCTCATGCCCTTTGGCACCGGTTCACATTTCAATAAAACAAAACATTGTCACAAAAACTTGATTGCCTAACTCTATTTAATTACAAACCCATATCCTTTGCCATTTATCAAGACTTACAACACTGGTCCCAAATCCTTCTAGGTTTCCTAAACCATGTGGAGGTAATACACCAAAATATTCTGCTGAGGGTACTTTACTATATATAAACCCTCCCTATCATACCAGATAAAACCTATTTCCAAGCCTGGGACAAATATATTTCCTGCTTTATCTGTGCTGCGGGTCACCCCTATTAAATTTTCAGTGCTTCAGCTGCCTAAAAAAAAGGAGAGAGGTAAACCTTCCACACATATGTCATCGAAGTGCATCCATTGATTATCTGCCTCTGGTCTACTCCAGCATATACCTCTCACTGGAAGGTGATTAAATTTACTCTAAATGACTTTTACCCACTTCACAAGTGTTTATATGCTTCCCCTCCAGGTTCTCTCTCTTATACAGGATTCATGCATTTCATGGTTATGAGTTTAAAGGTCTGGCATTCCCATCTCTGCACCCCTGCTTTTCATACCTTGGAACACGGCTTCTAGTCCTCACCCATATTCAAGCCTGATTCTTAAACTGTACAGATACCACCCTATTGAGGTGGAGGAACCTTGGTCTCACTTTTTTACACCAACTGCTATATGGAAATGGGTCCCATCCTTTTGAATCTTTGAAACAAACAAGTTATCTTCAGCTCAGACATCATTTTAATTATCTACAGCTTTATTCCTTTATACAACACACATGTGATGGTACTACTAAAATGCCTAAACAAGTAGGCCTACTTGGTAATATTCTTATGGGGTCAAGATAGGGGAACTGCAGCAACGCCTTATAGGGATTCATTATAGGGGTCTGCAGGAGGATTTGTCTAAGGTTCTGCTTCCTATTTACTCCAAAAATGGAATCAAGATATGGAAAAGGACACCCAACTACAGCAATGGCAGATATATACCTTGTCTGCATTTAAAATAACCTCAGCCCTGTACTTATGGGAATTATCTTGGAAATGCAAGTCCAAATTTTTTAGGACCCCAGTGATCCAAAAGAAATTCCTTGGGTCAGACAGGGGGTTCTGCTGGCAGAAGTATGGTATCCTACATGCAGGTCAAGCCCATACTTTGGGGGGGATGTCCCAAACTGTTTGACTTTTGGAAGACTATATACTTGAACCTTTGAAATATTTACTATTTTCAGTACCCCTGATTTGGTCACCCTGTCTCTGGTACTCGTGCCCCCCCCCACCCCCGAGCACATAAAATCAGAGGCAGCACATCGAGGCACTGGGTAGAATAGATTTACACAAAGCGGGAGGAAAAGATGGTATACCAAATTTATTATTAACATATGCTGCCCCTGTGATTGCTTATCCCCTGACAGAATTATATAATATGTCATTTGATGTGCTCTAAATTTCCAAAAGCATGGAAAACTGCCAAGGTAGTCCCGCTATTTAAATCAGGATCAAAAGAGCTATTAGAAAATTATAGACCCATCTCCCTTCTCCCGGCGGTTGCCAAGAATTTTGAAGGCCTAGTTGCTAAGCATGTTCAAAGCTTTCTGGAGTCAGAGAAGATTATAAACAAATTCCAGTCTGATTTTTGACCAGCACATGGCAAGACTTCTGCTTTGTCACAGGTTACAAATTCTTTAAATAAACGCCTGGACAGGAGTCTGTCTGTGGTGGCCATATATGTAGATCTTTCGAAAGCCTTTAACACATTGGACCATGGCATTCTCCTGTCCAGGCTTCAGTATGTGGGTTTGTCAGATCAGGTAATAATTTGGTTTAAATCATATCACTTTAACAGATGCCAGTTTGTGGCAATTAAACAATGTAAAGCAGATACTCATCAAATTAAAACTGGAGTTCCTCAGGGCTCCTTGTTAGGTCAGTTACTGTATAATGTGTATATGAATCCTATGAAACTTTCAAATCCTGAAATAAATCATCACTTAAATGCTGATGACTTGATAATTTACCTGTCCGGTACAGTAGTCACCTAAATTCAGGATTCATTACAGTTGGCATTTGCAGAATTATAGGATTTTCTAATCTTATCTAAGTTTGTTTTGAATCCAAAAAAATCTCAGGTTATGTGTTTTCATAGGAAAAGAAGTAGTGATCAGGTAGATAAAGTATTACATAGATACATAGATACATAGACAGTGTCGGCAGATAAGGGCCTATGGCCCACCCAGTCTGCCCATTTGAGCTTGTAAGTTCAGTTTACGTTTTCCTAGAAGTCTGTTGCCCCTTACCCCTGACCTCCAGAATTCCTTTATGTCTATCCCATGCATTCTTAAATCCCGTGATTGTTTCAGCCCCCACCACTTCCTCTGTCAGGGTGTTACACTTGTCCACCACCCATTCTGTGAAGAAATTCTTCCTCACGTTTCCTCTGAATCATCCTCCCTCCAACTTCATCTCATGCCCTCTAGTCCTGGAACATCTTTTTCACTTAAAAGTAGTGTATTCCTGCCCCTGTTCCTCCCTGTAAGATACTTGTATGTCTCTATCATATCCCCTCTCTCCCTCCTCTCCTCCAGGGAGTACATGTTCAGTTCCTTCAACCTGTCCTCATAGGACTTGTGATGCAATCCATGCACCATCTTTGTTGCCCTCCTCTGAACCTTCTCTACCCTGTCTATGTCCTTACATAGGTAAGGTCTCCAGAACTGTACACTGTACTCCAGGTGGGGCCTCACTAGTGTCTTGTATAGTGGAATTATGACCTCCCTTTTCCTGCTGTTGATGCCCCTGCCTATGCATCCCAGCATCCTATTTGCTTTACCTGCTGCCTTGTCACACTGTTTCCCTACCTTGAGGTCATCAGAGATGATAACCCCAAGATCCCTTTCCTGCTTGGTGCATGCTATATCTTCACCCCCCAACTGATATATTGTGCCAGGGCTTTTGTGCCCCATATGCATTATATTGCATTTCTTTGCACTGAATTTCAACTGCCAAACCCCTGATCAATTAAAACTGTTAACAACCAAGTTTTAGAGCAAGTGTCTAGCTATTGATACCTAAGGGTCCATCTTGACTGCTCTCTGAAGTGGGATATACATATAGAACACATAGTAAAGAAAATAGTTGTATGGGAGCTTTGTATTGAATTAAACATTGCACAACAGAGGCTGTTAGAAAACATGTAATCAATTCTGCAATCATTCCATTGATAGATTATGGAGACCTAATGTATATGGGGGCAAGTTCCATATTATTGGGGAGACTGGATACTGTATATAACAAAATAGCACGATACATCACCATAGCTCCAAGAAGGACACATAGGGAAGACCTTCATCAGAATTTAGGCTGATATAAGTTGGGGGATAGGAGGTCCTTATACACATTGTTATATATGGAAAAATGGTTCTCCAGTAAAGTACTGGGTTATGTTGCAGAATGTCTACATGAAACATTAATTATGTCAAGCCTCAGATCAGCAATAGGGATAGAGTATTTGTTACCAGATTGTAGCACACAATTGGGAAGAGGCCATTTTTTCTATAAAGGACCTGCTCTCTGGAACACACTACCAGTAGAATTAAGTATCAAAGATGATAAAAGACAGACAGGTCAAATAAAAAACTTGTTCGGGATGGGGAATATCAAGTGAATCTAGTAATAAGATGTTATGTCATCAGAGTATGGATAAAGGAGACTTAGTGCAATATTATTATTTAATGTATGTACTGTCTAATGTGGTGAGTTGTTATCTGTCTGTACAATTGATTATACGTTTATATGTGTTATGATTGAACAAATGTCTTGGATTGTAACAAATGTATTGTGAAATTTTACGGATCTCACTAGAAATGCGTTTTTAACTCAGTTGAGTCACCGATTCATTAATTATGAATAAAATGTTTACTACTACTACATTGAAATTATTGCTTTTATTGATTATTATTGCAAAAACAGACGTTACATGGTTATTGTTAAGTACAACATATCCCACCAAACAGAAATGGTATGAACTAACGTGGCATATATATCACTTGGAGAGCTGAACAGCAATCTTTTCTGACATGCAGGAGCCTTTTGACAATGTCTGGCATAGATGGGTTTTGTGTTACATGGATATCAATGTTGCTTTAATTCCATAGCTCTGACAGCCATGTAGGCTTTTATCCACACCTCCACCTTCCCAAATGCAGATCATTAGTTCACTTACTGAATGTTCCTGGTTATATGATCTATTCAACTGTACAATGTAATGTTACCTTGAACTACTTCAGCATTAATAACTATTAAACGTTTCCTATAACTTGGTCATGTATTATTTCTGTTCTTTTACCTTGTCTGTCTAATCTCTGTCTTGTATATGAAAAGCAATAAAAAATGTCATTAAAAAACCCAATGGCCCAGATATTCAGACTGCGCCTGGCAGTGGCGTGAGCCTGGGCGCAGCACAACTGGGATGCACCAGGGCCAGGACCAGGTGACATTCAATGGTGATGCGCCATAGTGTAGCACTGCTGAATATAGCACAGACTGTGCACAGCGCAGTGGCACTGTGCTGGCGCAAGCCACAGATAGGGAGCACCGGTATGCACCAGTATGATTGCAGTTGTGCTAGGTGCATCACCCATGATATTCAGCAGGAGGCATGCAAATGAGGCCATAATATATGCAAGGCACAAATGGGGCTATATGCATGTCATTATGGCCCCATTTGTATGTCTTGCGCAGGGCAGTCTGGCGACTTGCACCTGGCACCCTGCACAGCATGACATGTGCACAGTGGGGGTCCCGGGGCATCCCCTGCCCCGTAGCCGCGATCATGGTAAATGCCATAGCACACACAGCTCCCCACTGGTCTAGTGGTACCCCCCTCCCTCCCGATCACCAGTAAATGTAGAAATACTTATTCCAGGGTAGTCTAGTACCCCCCCAATCGCGCGATCACCGGTAATGTAGAAATATTCATTCCATGGTATTCTAGTGGACCCCCCTCCCTCCCAATTCCCTGATCGCTGGTATAGCACCATAACATCAGGCCCTGGTGATCCAGTGGAGCCCCCACCCCTCCTACCCACACAGGACCCCTTGCCCACCCTCTGCCCCCTCATCATCTGCAGATGGCTGCAACCTGCCTGCATACTGCCCAGCTGCCCGCCGACTGACATGTACAGTATGGGTTGTAAGCCTATTTGTCCACAGTGTGAGTCAATGGGCTTGCAGGGCACACTGTACTAAACAATCCCAGATCTGTGAATGACTTCACTCACATATTTGTCTAGTACAGTATGTCCTGCGAGCCCATTGATCCACAGTAGCTGTCGGCCTGAAGGTGGCTGGGAGGTATGCGGGTGGGTTACAGCTGCTCGCCGATGATGGGGGGGACAGGGTGGGCAAGGGGTCCTGTGGGTGGAAGGGGTGGGGGTGCCACTGGATAACCAGGGTCTGACATTACGGCACTTTATTGGTGATCAGGGAATCAGGAGGGAGGGGGATCCATTAGACTACCAGTGAATGAATATTTCTACATTTACCAGCGATCAGAGGGAGGTCCACTAGACTACCAGAGAATGAATATTTCTACATTTACCAGTGATCAGGCAATTGGGGGGTTGGGGGTACCACTCGACCACCTGGGAGATGTAGGAGCTTGTGGATGGTGTTCTGGGTGGGCAGGTGGCCTCCTATGGCTGGTGGCTGCTGTGTTGCACCCTGCAATATGGCAGCCCACCTGTGGGTGGCCAGGAGTTGTTCCAACATTTCACAGACTCAACTTTGAGCCCCCTATACGGTGCACTGCAGGGTTATGCCGGCATATGTGCCTCACGTCCTGGGCTGAATATCGGGATGTGCCGCATATGCATGGGCATGCCCCCTGCATCTACGCCACATACATTATTATTGTACCCTGATGCATCGGGATTTGTGCTGCACCAGGCAGCCTTCTCAATATCCCACCAGGGCGCAATGCTGGGTTGCACCAGTGCAACTCTGTTGTACCATGCACAACCCTTTTGAATATCTGTACCAATGAAACTATGCCTTTTTATTACAAAAACTAGCAATAAAGTCTTAAATTTCATCAACTGAATCTGCAAGATACAAAATGCTGGAATACAAGCTCTGGCAAACACACAGCACCCCCCCCAACCAAAAAAGTAAAACTAGCTAACCTTGAAATGCCAGCAGCAGATACCAGGGCTTCCGTTAACTCCATTTTGGGAGTATCTGATTTCCAAAAATAAGGCAAAAACTTCCAAAATAAAGAGAAAGGAAGTCATTGACTTCCAGATGCAAAACCAACAAGCATTTGTCAATGCCGAATGTTGCTTGCTTGTATGTGCTGTTTAGGTATTTGGAAGTCATTGGAGTGCAAATATTGAAAATTCGTGAACTTACAAGTGTGCGTAGGAACTGCGCAACGCATGCTCGTAAAACAGTCATTTTTAGGAATTATTTCACCAAATTTTCAACAAAGCCATTTTAAGACCTCTGCTGATGAACAGTGTCACTGAGATTTTCTTAATGTGTCCCATACATTGATTTCACACACCGACTGCGCCATTGTGCGCTACATGGGCGGAAGCACATTTTGGGCAAAATGTGAAAAATGACAGCTGTACTGATCATAAGGAGGTGTGGTAAAATGGTAATGTTGAAAATCTGGAGTGAAAATATTGAAAATTCACAAACTTACGAGTGTGCATAGGAACTGCGCAATGCACACTCGTAAAACAGTCATTTTTAAGAATTTTTTCAACAAATTTTCAACATAGGCTTTTTGGGAGCCCACCTTATGAACACTAGCACTGTCCTTTTGTTAATCAGTCCCAAAAGGTGATTTCGCACAGTGACCGTGAAATCACCCTTCAGGCCCGATTAACGCCATGACAATGACAGAATTCATGAGGAGGGGTCCCAAAAACCCCATGTTGAAAATTTGGGCCCAAAATTCCCAAAAATGACTGAGATATGCAACAAAGTTGAAAAAACCCTATTTATTCCATTATACAGCTTACCGGCATTTCCTCAGTTCGCGATCGGCTTTGAAGAGTGCAGACATGTTCCTGGTCCACCGATGATCGTCGCGCCGAGCTCCGGAGGTAAGTATGGGGTGAGGGGGTGGTGTGGGAAGGCAGGGTGCGCAGTGGGTGGGTGCGGGTTTTGGGAGGAGCAGGGAGACGCAGGGGCGTTTTTCTTGGTTACAGGTTTTTTTTAATTCAGAGGAATGCCGGGACATTTGCCATGCTGGGGTGGGCTCCCAGCATGGCACCTCAGGTTTGGGCGTGCAGCTGTGTGGAGCCAATGAAGTTGGGCACCCCGTCGGCTATAACATTTTTTTGCCACACTGGGTGGGCTTCCAGCGTGGCACCTGGACAGCTTTTGTGGGGGAGACGGGAGTCGACAGAAGATTGGGCACCCTGCTGGCATACAGTGTGTGCATGGGGGGCAGGGAGTACTTCAGCATGCAATATGTGTGCTTGCATGTGTGTGTGGGGGAGAGCTCTGCTCACTGAAGCGGAGCTCTCCCTTTCAACTGTATGCCACTGCATTTTGGACTGCTGTCATAGACAGCTGCAGCAGTCATTGGAGAACTGCAGCCACGCCTGCAAACTCACTGACTGAATTGGAGGACGGGGTGCCACACCTCCGAAAACTCGGATGATGGCACTATGTTTCTTGCACATGCATGCAAGCAACATAAAAATGAGATGACTTCCAAAATTGTACCAATGGAAATCAGAAATTATGGATTTTTCTGAAAGAAACTGTATTTTATGACTAATACAGTATATTATATTACCATCCATAAATGTGTCTGTCCTTCCTTGAATGTTGACTTCCAAAAGTGGGATTCTGGAAGTAGTTTGACTTCCAAACAATTGGAATGACTTCCAGATTTTGACTCCTGGAAGTTTTAGACTTCCACTGAAAATAAAGTACCTGAAACCCTGCCAGATGTCACTTTGGAGCCTGATCTCATCAAATCCCAGAAACTAAGCAGGGATGTGCCTGGTTGGTAGTAGAATGGATGTCCTCCAATGAACAACATGTGCTACAGAAAGTGGTGTTAGTAGCTTGTTAGGGGGCATTTTCCCTTGATTACAAGTAACCATAGCTGTGCACAGTATGAGTTAGGGTGTCCGGTGTTGTCAGAGGTGCCATTCTTTGGATAAGACTTTAAACCGAGGTCCTGTCTGCCAGTTCCAGTGACTGTACAGACGGACATTAAAGATCCCATGGCACTTCTCAAAAAGAGCAATGCAATATCCCTGGTGTACTGGCAAAATCCCCTCCCCCCCATATCAGTGAAACCAACACCAGCTTAACCTGGTACAGTACTGGTGTGTTTTAATTTTTATCCCCCTCCCACTTGAGATGAGGCTGAAAATAAGAAATATGTCTGAGCCCACCTTTCCTGGTCAACAAAACTAACTAACTAACTGGACTGGATGGACCAATAGTCTTTTTACTGCCTACATTCTTCATTTCTATGTACTTTACTAACTAACTAACCACCCAACCATTAACTAACCCAAATTCTTCGCGAATACATATCTGTCCCATATGAACAGAAACAAAACAGAAATATAGAAACAAAGAATCTACTGGCAGAACAGGGTCACTTGGCCTACCAGTCTGCTCAGATGCTCACTGCCTAATCTGTCCTGCAGACTCTTACTGGTCTGTGGTGACCCTCCCTCCCTCCTTCCTGCCTTTTTACTAATATATCCCTATGTCTACCCATGCATGCTTGAAACCCCCACTGTTTTCATCTCCACCGTTTCCACCAGCAGTCTGTTCAGGTGTCTACTATCCCTTCACTGAAGTATTATTTCTGCATATTCCCCCCTCCAGCTTCATTGCATTCCCCCTGGTCCTGGTGCTCTTTCTCATTTAATAGAGATGCCCCTCCTGCACTCAGTTCACCCCGTGAGGTACTTGTCAGTCTCTATCATGTCACCTCTGAACCTAGGGTTTTGCATTACATACATTAGCAATAAAAAAAACTCAGTGTTCACCATCTGAAGCTCCAAAACTCTTTCCCTGACAACAACCTGGAATCCAAACTCTAATAAATACATAGCCCCCCCCCCAAGAAAAATAAAACTGGATAAACCTTAAACAACACCATGCCTCACAAATAGAGCACTCACACAGAAAATAGAAACACTTTGAAACTAAAACTTTTAATTACAAAAACTAACAATACAAGGCTTTAATCTTACCAGCTAAAGCTACAAGTCTCTCTACCTTCTGCATGCTTGAATTCAAACTCAAACAAGCATTTGTCAATGCTGAGCATTGGCTGCTTCTTAAACATTTTTTTTTTTGCAATTCTGACCCCAAATTTTAAAGATACCTGTTTTAGGATTTACCTTATAGACATGTGCCATTTATAGCATATTGGCCAAAATATCATTTCACACCAGAGGTGCAAAAACACATCTCATCCAGGATTTTAAAATAGACACGTCACATTTATCAGGTGTTGTAGAAAAAATGGCTATGTTGAAAGATTGGAGTCAAAATACTGAAAATTAGTGAAGTTATCAGTGAATGGTGAAATAGTGTAATGTTCAGTCATAACCTGGGCATTTTACAATATTTGTACACTAAATTTTCTGTATAGCCTTCTTATTACCCCACCTAATGAATGCAGTAGATGAAAATTTTCAAACCCCGGCAAAACGTCATTCCATGGCACATTTACAAAAAAAATCTTGGCCAGGATTTAAAAATTGACAGCTGTAACATTCATGAGATGCTGTGAAGAAACGGCTATGCTGAAAATTTGGGGAGAAATTATTGAAAATTACCAAAGTTACAAGTCTGCATTGCAAATTTTCTATGTAGGTACATAACTTTGTTGTTTTTTAATATTTTTGCCTCAAAATTTCAACATAGCCTTCTTATGACCCCACCTCATGAACACATGCAGAGAACATTTTCAACTCCTGCCCGAAAGGTAATTTTGCACAGTGACTGTGAAATCACCTTTCGGGACGCTAAAACACATTTTGGCTAGGATTTAAAAAATGACAGCTGTCATATTCAAGAGGTGCTGTAAAGAAATGGCTATGTTGAAAATTTGAGGTCAATATATTTAATATTACCAGAGTTAAAAGCCTGTGTTTGCAAATTTCAACATAGGCTCATAACTTTTGTGTTGTTTTAATATTTGTAGCCTTCTAATGACCCCACCTCATGAAGAAGGGCAAAGAAAATGTTCAGCTCCTGCCCGAAGGGTGATATCGCATAGCAACTTTAAAATCACCTTTTGGGACAGATTTGCCTAGTGTCACTGTAACTGTTCATGAGGAGGGGTCCCAAAAAAGGTATGTTGAAAATTTTGGGCAAAAATGTACAAGTTATGCCACTAAGTTCAAAACTCCATTGAAATACATTGAACCGCATACCTGATTTCATCAGTTCGTGGTCCATCTTTGAAGAGTGAAGAAGTCTTTGTGGTCCAGAGAAGATTACAGTGTTGGACCCCCAGTGGCTAAGCAAGTGCTTGGGCGGGGTGCTGAGTGAGAGGGTCAGGTGGGGGAACAACAGGTGGGGTGCAGCAGACAATGATGGACGGTTTTCTGTTTTACAGGCTTGAAAAAAAAGATGAGGGATGGTTTTCTATATTTCAGGTGATGACACTGGGGGATTTTGAACCACTAGTGTCAGTGTTATGTTCATGGGGTGGGGTGAGGTGGTGGATGATAAGAGGGAGGGTCAGGTTGGGGGGAACAGTTATGTGTCACCTGCAACAGAGATTGATGGATGGTTTTCTTTGTTAAAGCCAATCTATATAAACATAATTTTTAAAAAAACTATGAGGGATGGCACTGGGGGATTGGGCAACCCAGTGTCAGTGTTATGTTTGTTGGGGAGGGGTGCTCAGATGGAGGGTTGGGTGTGAGGAAACAGTTACAGGGGTACCAGCTACATACATTGATAGGCGGTTATCTGCATTTCAGACTAAGATACAAATAAAATAAAAATAAAAACTACGCGATGGCGACACTGGGAAATTGGGCACCCCCAGTATCGGTGTTACATTGGTGGTGGTGGTTGCTGAGAGGGAGGGTCAGGTGGGGAGACAGTTACAGGGGGGCCAGCAACAGACATCAAAGGATGGTTTTCTTTTTTTACAGACTGACAGGCTACTGACATTGAAAGCCGCTCAGCTGTTTACTGACCAGCTTCACGTAAATCAAAGGACCAAAGCCCCTCTCTGATTGAAGCAGCTTTGGTCCATTGAAGTACCTGGAGTTTCAACCCACCAGAGAGTGATGTCAGGACCACAGCACGTGGTCATTGATGAAGACTGCTAAGCCCCTGTTTTTGTGAACTGCAAAGGGTTTGACAGTGTCACCCCCCCACCCCCGAAATCCCCTCTCCTTGCCATAAAATGTTGGGTGTGCAAGCGCAGCTAACGTAAAAAGTGCTGGACTTGAAATCAGCTGACACAAGTAACATTCTGCATAGCACTGACCCTCCACTAATGTTTATTTACTGTATGTCCCATGAATAATTATTCATTTTAAAGCCACAATACCATTTCTATGGAAACAACCCATGTACCACATTGACATTAAACCATCAAATGCATTAAAAACATTCTATATGTGGAATAAGACAATTATGAGTGTAGATTATACCGCAACATCACTTGTGGTGGTTGAATGCCCAATCCTGACCCACCACCACTCAGAATGTTAGCAGGACATAAATTACCCTCTCTCATGTCTTATTCCATACAAAAATTACTGTTTAAATGTGTTTAGAGCATACAAACAGGGTTGTAATTATTCATTATATATATGAGTGTGTATAACTGAGCAACAAACAGCCATAGCTTAATAACAAACACTTTTGTTTTCTTTTCACAGCACAGCGAGAGGGCGCATCTTCAAGTACATAAACTGATTCTTTAGCTCCACCACTTTTAGAACTAGCAATCAAAACAATAAAACCTTGGTGAATATGGTAACTTTATTTATGTATGTATTTATTTATTTATGTGTGTATGTATGTATGTATTTATTTATTATGCACTGTCTGTGTGTAATGCCTGGTTAAAACATTCAAGCTTTGCTCTCATGGTTGAAGTGGCGTCACACACCAAGGTTGTATAAAAACACATTACTCCTCACATATTATGCAACTGCATAAATTTAAATTACTTTTGTAAAAAAACATGCTTCTTCTTGTTCTATAATAACTTTTTTCAGTTTCAGCAATTTTTATATACAAAATTGTATCTCCACATTGTTTTATATTCTCAAGCCAGTCAGGTGCTGTCTATTCTTCTGATTTTACTGTACTGTGGAGGAAGTGTAGTCTTGTGCTCTTATGGTGCCATGCATTCACTTGTTTGTTGCCAGTCATGGATCAGTACTGGCTCATCCCCATTTGTACAGTGTAGGTTCAACAATTAGCAAAAATTACTCATTTCCAGGTGCATCCTGGCAGAAGGGGAATAGGGATACAACAGTATACAGCGATAACACAATACAACAATATAAAGGAAATTAGGAAAAAAACACAAAAACATAATATAGTATATATATACAAATTGGTCACATAACTGGAGAATTCCAATGAAAGTGCAACATTTAAGACACACGTAACAAGCATGTCCAGTTTGTTCGGAATGTTTCTGTGACTTTGGCTCTGTCACCAGTGCTGGTGATTTATGTGAACACTGGTGAATTAATGACAAATTATGTCTATGTTTGTGCTAACAGTGTGTTCATGGTTTCTGGTCAGGTATGACTGTGCTTGCGCCATGAATGCATTGTTGTTTTTTGTGCAGAGTTTGATCCAGCAATAATAAATGTGGATCAGCACTGCAGTGGTAAATGTGGGGAAATAAAAACAGAAAGAAAATATAAATGAACTAAAACAGTATGTGAGTACATTTATAAATATGTAGGATTAGGAGAACTGACAAGCACTAGAAAGTGATAGTGACTCTGAAGTGCAACAATGGAAGCCTTGGCTGTAGAATAAGTTGAGTGGAGTCAAATATTCATTAGATGTGACTTTTCTAAAAAAAGGAAAAATTGCCAACTATCAGGCTATACGGGTAGAGTTGACAGAAATTAATGTAAGGTTTGGCGAATTTTAATGACCAATCAGATTACTTCATTTCTTTTCCCCGTCAAGTCTTCCTTTTATCACCTTAGGAATATCTCCATGATCAAGCACCTTATTACATCTGGGGATTTATCTACATTGGTCCACGCCTTTGTGACCTCATGCCTTGATTATTGCAACTCCCTGTACTTAGGGCTACCTGGGGTAGATATCCGCTGCCTGCAGCTCATGCAGAATGCTGCAGCATGATTGCTGATGGGGGCATCTTGAGCCTCCCATATCACTCCTGTGCTGAGCAATCTGCACTGGCTGTCGATTCGGTGGCGGATCACCTTTAAAGTTGGTTTACTGACTTATAAAGCCCTACATGGACTTGGCCCTGACAACCTGAAAGAGCTTTTTGTGCCCTATCGCCCTGAGCAACAGCTCCGTTCAGCTGATGAAGGGTTGCTCGAGATTCCAAAGGTGTCCTCGAAATCTTCAGGGGCCCATGCATTTATGTACATGGCCTCTTCCCTTTGGAATTCTCTACCCCATCAGCTACGGGAGTGCACAACCGTGGGAGGTTTCAAACAGGTGTTGAAAACCTTTTTATGGCGTCAGGCCTTTAGTGGCACCAAATAATTAGACTATTATTATTATTATTGTTGTATTCGTTGATTTTACTATTGCTGTTTTATCTTTTTGTAAAGCGCTTTGATAGCTTGAAAGGCACTTACATGAAATAAAGTTATTGTTATTATTATTTTATAGTGACCCTAATCCAAGAGTTGAGAAGCCCAATTGTTATCATTACTACTATAAAATACTGTATATCATATTCAAATAGGATAGGGTAGCAGACTGAATAGGATCATAAATTCAACAACACTGAACTGTGTGACACCTTACAGTATTTTTTTCCATTAAATACTATAGTAGTTGTACAGTACAGAATCACCAGTTTGTCTTCTTTCAGAAAGATGACCATATCGATGTTCTACACAAAATACATCAGGAAAGAAATACTTACTTCGCTGAACATGAACAGTTGGCTGGGGTTCAGGTTGTTTCTTGATTTCTGGATATGCAATATGATTTGAGCCCTCACAGCAGGCTAAATACAGCTGATTGCACAGGTAACCAAGGTTGGGATACGGTTCACAAAATTGCCCTTTGCTTTTCAAACTCAGACCCAGAGAACAACAGTCACAACATTGCTGTAATAAAGGATAAATATATGTGAGTCAGCATTTCTTCAGTTATAGTTTTAAATGCCTACATACAGTATACTGTACATACCAGGGCCCTGCAGTCACAATGCTTTGCATGTCAAGAAGTGGGATGGAACTTGCAATGTTAGTTTCCAAGTGGATGAGATTCCTATACACAGTGTATTGTGTTCAGCTGTTCTGAACTCCTACGGGTAAGTGTGCTACTATTCAGCAGACACAGGGAAGGGTCTTGGCATGGGTATATTAATCCCAGTCTTTCTGACTGTACCAACTATTTGCCTTTTAGTGTGAAAGGAAGCTTATTATTATTGTTGCTGGTATATCTCTTTTTTCTGAAATATAAATTCCATGTTTGTGGTATTCTCAAACAGCCTACATGATAACTTCAATGCCCAATGTACATTAAGTGGGTTATGATTCCCAAAAAGAAAATCACATACATAGTCATACTTTGGTCCTAGAATGCAAACTTCTCACTGTTTTGAAAGCCAGAAAGTGAGAATCTACTCACGAGATGCTCTCTGTATTGCATGGTAGACATAATACTAAAAGCAAGAGTGAGACTAACACACTGGCAGACTCCACAGGAAATAATCTTATCAGTATAAATTGGAATGCATCATAGCTGGCATCTATGATTCACTGCTCCATCAAACGGATGGATGCAGCCACTGTGTGTGCATGACTGCACTGAATTATAGAGCAAGGAGTAGCATACTGTAGCTGAAGTAGCATGGACTGATTCCCTATGCCTTCCAGTGCACATGAACAAATGAATAAGAATGGGCTGGGTGATCAGTCATCAACGCACAACTGATGTGGAGAGTCCAAACAGACTGCATCATATGTTTAGCATTCTGTTCACTTTAAGATGATCACACATTGAAGAGCTGCCCCTTTGAGGAGTCCACAGTGAAGAAAGGAGGGTAACTAGCGGATTACCATAGGGTTCGGTACTGGAACCGGTCATCTTTAATGTCTTTATAAGTGACATTGGAGAGCACCTGGAAGAAAAGGTATGTCTCTTTGCAGATGATACAAAGATCTGCAACAGGGTTGATACACAAGGTGGGGAGGAAAGGATGAAAAGGGACTTGGCAAGGTTGGAGGTTGGAAAAATGGTCAAATATGTGGCAGCTCAGATTCAATGCAGAGAAGAAGCCAGAAGGGGAAAGAAACAGATTCATTTCAGTGCTTTATAGTAATTGTACATTGCTATTTTTGTTTTAAACTTAGATTGTGGGCTTTTAGTGTCACTGTAATTTCTTTACATAGAATTGTTTCTGGGCTGTTGAAAATTTAAAACCTAGTCTGTTGTGCTTGTAGTGGTGGTGTTATTTCTTTGCTGTCTTTAATTGCTGCAAATTTTGTCTTGGCTTGTCTGACTTGCCCTGTAATTTGGGTGAGGGGTGCTAATTGTCTGGCCTCTGACCTCAGCTATGTTATAATTGGAGGTGGAGCTTAGACAGAGTTGAGGTAGCAAGGGATTTTTGTTTTCTCAGAAGAAGCCAGAAAGGGAAGGAAACAGATTCATTTCAGTGCTTTATAGTAATTGTACATTGCTATTTTTGTTTTAAACTTAGATTGTGGGCTTTTAGTGTCACTGTAATTTCTTTACATAGAATTGTTTCTGGGCTGTTGAAAATTTAAAACCTAGTCTGTTGTGCTTGTAGTGGTGGTGTATTTCTTTGCTATCTTTAATTGCTGCAAATTCTGTCTTGGCTTGTCTGACTTGCCCTGTAATTTGGGTGAGGGGTGCTAATTGTCTGGCCTCTGACCTCAGCTACGTTATAATTGGAGGTGAAGCTTAGTCAGAGTTGAGGTAGCAAGCGATTTTTGTTTTCTTAGAAGAAGCCAGAAAGGGAAGGAAACAGATTCATTTCAGTGCTTTACAGCAATTGTACATTCCTATTTTTGTTTTAAACTTAGATTGTGGGCTTTAAGTGACACTGTAATTTCTTTACTTAGAATTGTTTTTATGCTGTTGACAATTTAAAACCTAGTTTGTTGTGCTTGTAGTGGTGGTGTATTTCTTTGCTGTCTTTAATTGCTGCAAATTTTCACCCCCCCCTTCCCTGCACCAACTCTTAATTATATGCCCTGTTAAATCTGATTGACAGGAGCTAAGCACAGGATATAGTAGGGGTTGTGGAGTAGGAAGGACATAAGGGGAAGAAGCCCGCCCTCAGCACGACAAGTGTTTTGACTCATTTTTTATTTATTTTTTTCTTTTTTAAAGAAAAGTATCTGAGGGAGCAGTGGCAAGATTTTTAGGACAGTAAATTAATAAAAAGGGAACTAGGAGAGCTTCAGTAAAAGACAAGTAGTGGAATAGCAGTATAATTGTGGTATAATGTGGGGAGTGGTGAAATGCAGTGGCTGTGGGGCAGCCATATTCAGGCAGATCTTCTGGACGCTGAGGTGCTGCCCTATCTGCATGCATCTCTCTGGACTGCAGGATGAGGTAGCCAGACTCAGAGCAGAAGTAAACTGGGTCAGGAGTACCATCACCCCTATCCAGAGACGACCAAGTCCAACGCCACTGCCGCAAAGGATGCTGAGAATGAGGAGCACTTGGATGACAGTGGGCTCAGGGAGGGTTAGGGTGATCAGGCAGAGGCACATCCCAGATCCTATTCCACTCAAGAACTCATATGCCACACTGACAAATGGGGACAACCAAATAGAGGTACCCAGAGAAGTGGAAGGAAAGGATGTGGAGGTTAGCCAAGGAGGTGACCTCAGTGGGGAGAGCAGTGGACCCCAGAGGAGAAGGAAATGAATCCTGGTCGGGGACTCCATCATAAGAGGGATCGAGCTAGGAACACAGGAGGGGGAGGACAGGGAGGTGAGGTGCCTACTAGGTGCCATGGCATGGAGGGATGGAAGGAAGATCCTGGGGATTGCTGGGAAGGCAAGACGGGAGGGTAAGCCGGATGTCATTATCCACCTAGGTACTAATGACCTGGCAAATGGGGAGCCAAAGGAAGTTCAAGAAGAGTTTAGGAAATTGGGGAGGGGTCTCAAGCAAGTAGCTACTTCTGTCACCTTCTTGGAAGTACTGCCTGTGAGAGGCATGGGAAAGCATAAGGGTGCATGCACCAGGAACTTTAACTCATGGTTGAAGAACTGGTGCTGTGAGGAAGGGTTTGGATTCATTGGTGACTGGGGACCCACCTGGGGGGATGGAGGCTTGTTCAAGCCTGATGGCCTGCATCCATCCTGGAGGGAATCCAAGCACTCAATGATAAGTTTAAATGCTATATTGACAGCATTAAACTAGCCAAGGGGTGGCAGGCCAGCAAGGAGGGTACCTAATTGCTCACCCCACAGCTAGCAGTGGAACCAGTGAACCAGAGGAGTGGATATCTCACAAAGCAGTGTGCAAAAGATGGAGATAAGTGCCCAAGAGGTGGATAGGCAGAAAAGGGCAAATTCAACAGAAGGGCAGACAGCAAGGAGAACCAGGGATAAAGGACAACCAGGGAAGGGGCAGGAGTAGAACAGCTAAACAGTCTAGGGAGGTCAAATCATGGAAAGCCATGTGTGCCAATGCCAGGAGCTTTAGCAACAAGATGGAGGATCTGGAGGCTGTCATAGTGCAGTCAGACCTGGACATTGTGGCCATCACTGAAACCTGGTGTAACGATAACCACAACTGGGAGATGGCCATACCTGGCTACAACATATTCAGAAGAAACAGGGCAGGTAGGAAGGGAGGAGGAGTGGCACTGTATGAGAAAAATGACATAAGGGCCACAGAGATCCAGGAGGAACAAAATGGGGAAAAGATACTGTGGATTAAGCTGGAAAGGAAAATGGGGCCAGCCATCCACACAGGTGTAGTCTATAGACCACCAGCTCAGGAGGAAGAAACAGAAAGGGAGCTGATGCAAGCCATCCAAAGGATGGCAGACAAGGGTGAGGTAGTGCTGGTTGGAGACCTCAATATTCCAGATGTGGACCGGAGCATCCCAGCAGCAGCATCAACTAGGAGCAGATTTATCCTGGACTCCCTTCAGGGTGCCTTCCTCAAGCAACTGGTCATGAAACCAACTCGGCAGAAGGCAATACTGGACCTTGTGCTCACAAAGAGGGACAGTGTGATGGGGGTAAAAGTGGAGGAGCACCTGGGGAACAGTGACCGCCAGTCATTGTGGTTTGAAATCACAGAAGGAGCAGAACCAAACCACACAAAAACACATATCCTGGATTTTATGGGGACAGACTTTGAGAAAATGGGGAGATGCTTGAAAGAGGCATTAAGGGGAATGGGGCAGGAATCAGGGGTTGGGGAACAGTGGGAAGTATTTAAAATGAGGATTACAAGAACAACATAATTATGCATTAAGCAGGATAGCAAGGGGATAAGGAAGAGGAGGCCATTATGGTATTCCAAGGAGGTAGCGGAGAAAGTGAAAGCCAAAAATATTGCATTCAGGCAATACAAAAAGACACAGGCAGAAGGGGATAGGGAGAAGTACCAGGAGAAGCAAAGGGAGGCAGGGAGGTCAGTAAGGGAAGCCAAAGCTCAGACAGAAGAGCACATTGCAAAATCAGTTGGTAGAGGGGACAAAACCTTTTACAGGTACATAAGTGAAAAGAGAAAGGCAAAGGGAGGGACAGTAAGACTGAAGGGGAGGATGGGGGCCGATGGAGGATGACAACAGTAAAGCTGACATATTGAACAGGTATTTCTGCTCAGTTTTTACTGAGGAAGAGGAGGGTAACTGGTCTGAAGGGAGTACAAGGGGGTGGGAATGGTGCAGAAATGGACACAAGTCCCTTTACATGAGAAAGGGTCCTGAAGGAACTGGAAGTAATAAGACTTGATAAAGCAATGGGGCCAGATGGCGTGCAACCCAGGGTCCTTAAAGAACTAAGAGAGGTGGTGGCTGAACCTCTGGCAATCCTGTTTAGCTGATCGCTGGAAACAGGGGAGGTACCTAAAGACTGGAGGACAGCAGATATAGTCCCCTTATACAAAAGTGGGAGTAAAGAGGAAGCGGGGAACTACAGACCAGTCAGCCTCACCTCAGTAGTGGGGAAGATCATGGAAGCACTACTGGAGGAGAGATTGGTGGAACATCTGGTTGTCAATGGACTACAGGACCCAAGGCAGCATGGTTTCACCAGGGGGAGGTCATGTCAGACCAACCTCATTGAATTTTTTGACTGGGTGACTAGGGAGGTGGATCAGGGGAGGGCAGTGGATATGGCCTATCTGGATTTCAGCAAGGCCTTTGACACTGTGCCACATAGAAGACTATTACACAAACTGGGGAATATGGGTGTGGGCAGGACAGTAGTGCAGTGGGTAGGTAACTTGCTGGGGCGGTAGGACACAGAGGGTGGTGGTAAATGGCTGTCACTCCATAGAGGGAAGAGTGACCAGTGGGGTACCACAGGGATCAGTGCTGGGACCGGTCCTATTCAACATCTTCATCAGTGACATTGTGCAGGACCTAGAAGGCAGAATTTCCCTGTTTGCTGATGACACAAAGCTCTGTAACAGAGTAGACACACCAGAGGGTATAGACAGAATGAGAAGGGACCTGCAGAAACTTGAAGATTGGTCAGGAGTTTGGCAGTTGAAATTCAATGCAAAGAAGTGCAATATAATGCATATGGGGCACAAAAACCCTGGCACAATATATCAGTTGGGGGGTGAGGATACAGCAAGCACCAAGCAGGAAAGGGATCTTGGGGTTATCATCTCTGATAACCTCAAGGTAGGGAAACAGTGTAGCAAGGCAGCAGGTAAAGCAAATAGGATGCTGGGATGCATAGGCAGGGGCATCACCGGCAGGAAAAGGAAGGTCATAATTCCACTATACAAGACACTAGTGAGGCCCCACCTGGAGTACAGTGTACAGTTCTGGAGACCTTACTTAAGTAAGGACATAGACAGGGTAGAGAAGGTTCAGAGGAGGACAACAAAGATGGTACATGGATTGCATCACAAGTCCTATGAGGACAGGTTGAAGGAATTGAATATGTACTCCCTGGAGGAGAGGAGGGAGAGAGAGGAGAGGATATGATAGAAACATACAAGTATCTTACAGGGAAGAACAGGGTGCAGGAATACACTGTTTTTAAGTGAAAAAGATGTTTCAGGACTAGAGGGCATGGGATGAAGATGGAGGGAGGACAATTCAGAGGAAACGTGAGGAAGAATTTTTTCACAGAATGGGTGATGGACAAGTGGAA
Organism: Neoceratodus forsteri; assembly: GCA_016271365.2. Taxonomy (NCBI): domain Eukaryota; kingdom Metazoa; phylum Chordata; order Ceratodontiformes; family Ceratodontidae; genus Neoceratodus; species Neoceratodus forsteri. The sequence continues at coordinate 1,075,334,225 of CM028129.1, read as the reverse complement.
CACCCTGCCAGAGGAAGTGGTGGGGGTTGAAACAATCACGGGATTTAAGAATGCATGGGATAGACATAAAGGAATTCTGGAGGTCAGGGTCAAGGGGCAACAAACTTCTAGGAAAACAAAGTAAACTTACAAGCTCAAATGGGCAGACTGGGTGGGCCATAGGCCCTTATCTGCTGACACTGTCTATGTATCTATGTAAGTGCAAGGTAATGCATCTGGGAAACAAAAACCCAGGGGAAGAGTACAAAATGGGGGATGAGCTAATAACAACAACACAAATGGAAAGGACCTAGAAGTAATTATATCAGATGACCTAAAGGTGGGCAAGCAATGTGAGAAGGCAGTAAGGAGGGCTGGGGGGATACTGGGATGCATAGGGAGAGGCATCAACAGTAGAAAACAGGAAGTTGTTATCTCCCTCTGTGCAGACAGTTAGTGAGACCCCATCTGGAGTACTGTGTGCAATTCTGGAGACCTCATCTCCGCAAAGACATAGACAGAGTGGAGGCTGTTCAGAGGAGGGCAACCAAAATGGTGCAGGGTCTGCACCAGAAGACATACAAGAAGAGATTAAATCAGCTTATATGTATACCCTTGAGGAAGGGGAGACATGATAGAAACTTTCAAGTATCTCAAGGGAATTAAAATACAAGAGGGTAGCATCATTCAGAAGAAGAGATGTGCAAGAACAAGGGGGCACAATTTGAAGATAGAGGGGGGGATGGCTCAGAGGTAATGTTAGAAAGCATTTTTTCACAGATAGGGTTGTGGACACATGGAACAGCCTTCCTGAGGAGGTTGTGGAGTCAGGAATAGTGGGAGAATTCAACAATGCATGGAACAGGCATAAGGCAATTCTAGTGCGGGGTAGGAGGAAGTAAGCTGTTGATTAACTAGAATCTGCAGCTTATCCATCAGGTAGGGAAATGGGCAGACTAGGTGGGCCAAGCGGTCCTTATCTGCTGTCAGATTCTATGCTTCTATGCTTCTTTGAAGTTCCATGGTAATGACTGGCAGTCAGTTTGCAGTGTATGCACTGCACCTTTGCAAGGACAAACACTTCAGATGCCAAAAATGAGATTGCTCAGCATGCATGTATGACACACTGCCCAGTTATTGCTCCTTCAGGCTATTCTTTCTGAGCTTGTGCAAACAAACATTCCAACCAAATGCCACTTTGTAAATGTTCTCCATCATCAGGCCACTGTACTCGCCTAGTAAAAACTTAAACCACATTCCCCCAAAAAAATGCAAGATAATTTTAAAATTATTTTAAATATTAACAAAGAATGGCAGGTTCAATTATTATTTTCTGATTACAGCATGTCATGTTAAGAAGTACTTTGACAAGCAACACACACATGGTTTAGCTATCTTGTGATAAATTATGTCCCCAGCTGAATTGTATAGCCAATGTTCAACTCTGCACACCTAAGATAAGTACCAATCTTCAAACATAGCTTGAAATGTATATGTAGAGAATAACACATAAACCACTGTGTGTTTTGAAGGGTTCTTTATACACCCAAGGTGTGTGATATCCCACAAACCTTGAGAGTGTATGATGTCAAACCCAGTTATTACATCATTTAATCACACTAATAACTTCAAGGCCACTGATTTACGGGGATTAAAGTAATAAAATTCTGTTTTCAAGACTTGGAATTCTTAGAATTGCACTGGTGATTTTTAGTTTAATTTCCTGATTTTGCCAGGATTCTACTGTCATTTCTTTTTGTATGTGTATAAATAATCAGTATAAAAGAAGCTTTATATACAAAGCATTAAATGAAGCAAACTGAAAATAGTACAGGAAGCATTTATAAGACAATTATAAGTTTTATACATTTAGTGATCTGGTGTAAAATGTTTAATTCTGTTAAATTTTTTTGTCTTTACAAAATACTGTACTTAAACTGCTAGCAGTCCAAATTCCAGAATTTTACTGCCTATTCCTGTAAAAACCATAAACCAAAGGCCTTGCTGATAATCAGCATGACAAACAGGGTGGCCAGTCTTTATAGCATTGTAACATGGTTTAAAGAATGTGCAGCCAGATACAACATATTGAAATTCACGGCCCAAGTGATTATTCATTCATCTACTAATTTCACTGTAATATTAAGCACTCACTAAGCAGTTCCTAGATTTAAACAACATCTTTGTTAGTTTTAGATTGATCATGCAACTAGAATATTCGGGCAGAATAAATCAGTTGATATGCCATTAGCATGCAGCTTTATATTTACCTGAATAGAATTGTCAGAATCTTGCAATGAACTGAGGCATCTCAGTACGTAGCATGTGATAAAGAAAGGTGTTAAAAGGATTTTAGTAGCATGTAATATAGGTAAGAACTGAAGTACAGTATTTTAAACAGTATTAAGCAGTGGGAGGCAATATAGGCTAGTGGTTAGAGCACAGAGAAGTGAAAAGTGGAGACCCATGTCTGAATCCCATTACCACTAAAAACTTGCTGTGTGAACTTGAACAAGTCACTGAACCTCTAGGTGCTTGAACACCTTTAAAGAGATGCAATTAACAAACTGTACTTCCCAAGTATCCCAAATAATAGGGCATTTTGTACTGAGATCCAGGTACTGAGTATTTTCCCTATTTGGGGATATAGAGAGTAAAATATTGGGGAAGACATAAAACAGCAACATTAAATAGACCTTCCCAGCCCTCCCTAAGTGGTCTGGGCTAGTCTGGGACCAACCCCACCAGACTGTCCCATCTTTCACTCCCTTCCATGTTCATGCACACTGCTTGAAATAAAATTTACTGCACTCTGATGCATTTGTTAATAGTACTTCCCCCTCCCTGGAATAACTTCCCAAACCCAAAATTGCTTTTTCTAATTTGGGCTCCTCTCCTGAGCGCTGATCCATAATTTTGGAGGAGACCAATACCTGCCATGAATCCAAGCTAATTCAGTCATCTGCCCCACCCAAGCCTGCAACTCAGCTTTCTTATTGTTTATACAGTCTCATGTGACAGTAAGCAATGTGCACAACTGCAGGAAGAAAGAGGAAAGGTATACACAACTGATGAAGCTAGACAGACTGACCAATCAAACTGTCTAGAATCATCACTGATGCATACTGCTTCCCACTTCTGGCTTAACTGTCTGCCCTGTATGCTGCTACTGTCTCATGAGACTGTATTAACTTTGGGAAAGAATTCTGTGGGTTAGGAAGGGTGGACAACTAAACTGGCGTGCATTCCCCCACAATCATAGATCAGGGGTCAGGATGGGTGCCCAAAGTATTATAAATGGCACTTTAAGGCCTGCAGTGGTCATGCTAGGAAGGCTGTTTCTATTAAAACATTTGCACAAATACTGTCTGCATGTTTTGGATCATGTATTTCTGTATACAACCTGTTCACTAAGGATGGGTGAAGTCCACAAAACATGTTTCACATAGTCGTCACTGTGAAGTAAAACACTTTCTGAAGTTTACCCTTTGCAAATGCAAAGACCACATGGAAAATGGGTAGCTTGCCCTTGGCTAGGGGCCAACTCCACTTCAATGGAACTTTGACAGTAACGTGGGCTAAATGAAGAGTAGCAGCTGTTTGAAAGAAGAAAATAAACTTAAAACTCTTCTTCCACCCTCGTAGTATATCATATCCCCCTTGCGCCCCAATGGTCCCAGTAAAATAACATAATAACACCCCCTTCACCAACCCACTAAGCATCCCCAATTCCACCCTCATCCCCCACAGTCCCAAAAGTAATTAAGAATTTTTAATGACACCCCTTCCTCCCAACTGACTTAGCCTCCCATCTCCTCCACTCCTTACCCCTGTAGTTCTAATAATAACAGAATGCCCCCTTCTTCCCAATCCACTACCACTAGGCAACCCAATTCCTCCTTGCTCCTCTGTTACATATGCTGACTAAAAAAAAAAGAATTCTTACCAGAGATGGCAACCACCAAAGACCTCCTCACACCACCTTGGCCAGTCACCATTTGAATGAATGAGAGCAAGAGCACACTCATAGTATCCGAGCGTGCTTTTTCTCTCTCATTAATTTAGACAACAGCTGGTTGAGACAGAACCCCAGTCAATGGCTCAGGAGAAATGTCTTTTTTTTTTTTAACTCAGCACGTCAAGGGGATGAGGAGGGGTAGTTGGTGTACTAAGTGTGTTGGATGGTATTGGATTATGGGAGAGAGTAGAAATTGGATGCCAAGTAGATTGGGAGAAGGGGTGCCAGTCATAAATAAATTATTTCTGGAACTCTGATAGGACAGGGGATTTGGGATGCTAAGTGGGTTGTGGTAGGGTTCAGAGCTGGATTCACTGTTATGCAAAGTACACCAGTGCGTAGGTCCTCTGACTTCTGGAGGCCCATTTTGGAGTTGTTTTCTTTGCACACATGCACAAGTGCATTGCCTATTTTTCTGACCATGACTATTTTTACTGTTCTGTAGCTGTCTTCCTTACTAGTGTGTGTCAAGGGAGAGGGGGTCAACCTGAGCCACTCACTGACATCACGTATGTTGACGTCAGATTGACGGTTAACCCTTATACCTTGACCTGCCCACACTGCACTGACCTCAGACTGCCTTTGGGTAATCTGTTCTTCTGCATTGTGCATGTGTCATGGGATTTGGTGCCACTTGCCAAGAAGTCTCAGCTTGGGTCAGGTGACTGTCGCTCACCTGGTGGGTGTCAAACTGGAGCAGCTGTTGGGGCTAAGTGGTGGAGTGGTTGAGCAGGCTGAGCAACAGACAGTCAGTGAAGTTGGTTGGAGGACAGAGAAGTCTGGAGCAGTCAGGTCGTTGTCACATCAAGGTGGTTGAGTGTGCTTTGTGTGCCATCCTTGCATGAGTGAGCAGGCACACTAGAGCACAACCCAGCAGCTGTACACTGACAGATAAGTGAGTCAGCTGAAGACAATATCATGGATGCCACTTTGCTGGGGGGGTTGTCAGAGGCTGCAGGCATTCAGTGAGTGAGGGAGGCACAGATGGGCTCACATTTGGTGGGTGAGGTGCTGCATGGTTGGCATTCAGTGGGTGAGGGCGGCAGGCCTCAACTGTTGCCTACTGATTGACTGAAGGAGGCCAAGGGAACACGTGAACCTGTCCTAACTAGCCAGGGCCTGGTAGAGTCAGGGAGGATGTGGCTGAGGCAGTAAGCATTAAGGAGGTAATACTTGAAGCAACATCCCATTGTTTTAGACAGAAAAGGAAGTGCAAAAGAAGAAGGAAACCACTTTGGTTCTCAAATACAGTAGCAGAAAAGGTCAGAGACAAAAGGTTGGCCTTCAGGAAATATAAGGGAACACAGCGGGATGAAGATAGGGAGGCATACCAAACTACCCTAAGGGAAGCAGGGAAGGCAGTAAGGCAGGCAAAGTCCCAAACTGAGGAAACACTAGCATGAACAGTAAAAGAAGGTGACAAGACTTTCTATAGATACATTAGCGAAAGGAGAAAGTACAGAGGGGGCATTGCTAAGCTCAAAGGTGAAAAGGGGGCATGTGAGGAGGAGGACCCTGTAAAAGCATCTATCCTAAATAGATACTTTTGCTCAGTATTTACTGAAGAGAAGGTTGGGCAGGGCTCACAGCTCAGCACCATGGACAGAGAGGGGGAGGGAGGTGTGCACTACTCCCTTCACAAAAGAAAGGGTCCTACAAGAGCTTGCTAAGCTCAGGGTGGACAAGGCAATGGGACCTGATGACATACCTCCCAGGATACTTAAGGAGCTAAGGGTGGAACTAGCAAAGCCATTAGCAGAACTGTTTAGTGAGTCTCTGAGCACAGGAGAGGTCCCAGAAGACTGGAGAAGGGCTCATGTGATCCTGCTCCACAAGAGTGGTAGCAGGGAGGAGGCAGGAACTACAGACCAGTCAGTCTTACCTCAGTAGTGGGCAAGATTATGGAGGCACTCCTTAAGGAAAGGATAGTGCAACACCTGGAATCCATAGGGGCACAGGATCCAAGACAGCATGGGTTTACAAAAGGAAGGTCCTGTCAAACTAATCTCATAGATTTCTTTGACTGGGTAACCAGAGTGGTGGACCAAGGGGGAGCAGTTGATGTCACCTACCTTGACTTCAGCAAAGCTTTCGACACTGTTCCACATAGAAGATTGATAAATAAGCTGGGTAGGCTTGGGGTGGTTCAGAAGTTGGTCAACTGGGTGGCAAACTGGTTGATGGATAGAAAACAGAGAGTGGTGGTAAATGGTATACAGTCAGAAGAGATGCAAGTCGCAAGTGGGGTACTTCAGGGATCAGTCCTGGGGCCAGTCCTCTTCAACATCTTCATTAGTGACATTGCAGATGGACTAGAGGGTAAGGCTTGTCTGTTTGCAGATGACACCAAGATCTGCAACAGAGTAGATGATCCAGATGGGGTGGGCAGAATGAGAAAAGATCTGGATAAACTAGCAAAATGGTCAGAAGAGTGGCACCTGGGATTTAATGCAAAGAAGTGCAAGATCATGCACATAGGGAAGAAGAAACCCTGAAGCCACCTATAGGCTGGGAGGGGTAGTTGCTGGCAGTCACAAAGGAAGACAGAGACTTGGGCATCATCATCACTGATGACCTGAAATCATCCAAGCAGACCTCTAAAGCAGTAGGTAAGGCTAGGGGGATCTTAGGGTGTATTAGTAGGGGTATCACAAGTCGTAAGAGGGAGTTAATAATTCCTCTTTACAAGACACTGGTTAAGCCCCAGCTGGAGTACTGCGTGCAGTACTGGAGGCCACACCTTCACAAGGGCATAAACCAAATTGAGGCAGTCCAGAGAAGGGCAACCAAAATGGTGCAGGGACTGCATCATAAGACATATGAGGACAGATTAACGGAGCTCAATATGTATATTCTTGAGCAAAGGAGGGAGAGAGGTGATATGATCGAGACATTCAAACACCTTAAGGGCATTAACAAGGTGAAAGAGTCTAACATGTTTAAATATAAGAGAAATATCAGGACAAGAGGACACAGCATGAGATTAGAGGGAGGCCGATTAAGGGGGAATGTGAGGAAATTCTTTTTCACAGAAAGGGTGGTGGATGCATGGAACGGCCTAACTCAGGAAGTGGTGGCTGGAATGCAGTGTATGGCTTCAAACAGGCATGGGATAGGCATAAGGGAGCAATACAGATGAGTATGAATAGATAGACCACTGACAGAGCAAAGGCCGATGGCACATTTATAAGGTAGAAAAAGAAATGGGCAGACTGGATGGGCCTTGTGGTCCTTATCTGCCGTCAACTTCTATGTTTCTATGTAAGCACTGAGGCATCAGGAAGTAAGCTAAAAGGTATGTAAATAGATCACCATGTCACTTTTGATTTAAAGGGTTTTTGAAATGTACTTATTTTATTAAAAAGCAGAGGAGTGGGTTCAAGTTCAGATGCTACATTTTGTTTTAGCATTTGTGTGTTTGGGTTTGGGTACAGATGATCCTCATCCTGTAGCAGACTAACAAAGCAGTGAATTTGTGACTAACAGCCTAGTGCAAATAAATAACATACTTCTCAAACATCGCTTGAAATGTAGGATATAAATGCTCAAAGTGTGTGATAATGTGGGGCATTAGGTCTCATAACGTGGGATACATCATCAAACAATGAGAGAAACAAGATCAGAAAACAGACGCTATGGAAACAATACTGTCATGTGGAAAGTTTAATGCAGCATATTGACAGCACCTTCTTTTTGTGGGCAGCACCTTTCCTATGTGAGGCAGAGCAAGTTTAAGTGTTCAAACATCAAACGATGAGAGACATCCCCCATAATGTAGGACAGTGGAGAGGCCCTGTGTGTAAATAACCTATACAGAAGCAAATATATGTAAATTATTAAACAGACACCAAGGGCCAGATATTCAAAATGGGAAAAATGGAGTGCAAAGGTTTGTGCTGCGTTTTGCGTACTTCCCACACCCCGAAAATGCTATTTTCAATCAGACAACACACTGGCACTATCTAACTGAATGTAGGGGAATGTTTGTGCAGCACTAAGTCGAGTAGTGCTGCCCCAACTTGGATCCTGGTAGTGCAGGGAACAGCATCCCCAGACCTGACAGTGCTGTGAGCTCCTGGCACAATATTCAGATGGTCCCATGCAAATGATCCCATTGAATATGCAAGATGCTAAGTGGCAATTTGCATGTCCATTATGGGCCCATTTGCATGGGAAGTGATGGAAGGTTTTTTCCCCTGCGAATGGCCCTGCCCCCACCCCAATTGCTCAGTTCTGTAGACATGGACATACTCCCTGGTGTCTAGTGGCACCCCCCACCTTCTGAACACTGGTCCCATTACAATAAGGTAAGTTCCTGGTGCCTAGTGGTCCCCCCCACTGCCCTCCAACCACCAGCTTCAATATAAAAAAATAATTCCTTGGTGTCCAGTGGTCCTCCCCACCCTCCGATCACCAGCCCCTGTATTAAAATATAATTTCCTGGAGCCTTGTGGTCGTCCCCTACCCAGCAATTGGCAGTCCCGCTATTAAAACGTAACTCCCTGGTGCCTAGTGTACCTCCCGCCCTCTGATCATCAGCCTCAGTATAAAAAAAATAATCCCCTGGTGTCTAGTGATCCCATCTGCCCTCTGATCACCAGCCCCAGTATTCAAACATAACTCCCGGATGTCTAGTGGCAACCCCTACCCACCAGTCTCTGTCCCTGTACACTATCACCTATTTTTTGGTGTCTAGTGGCCTCTCCTATATTGTGGGCAATGACCACCTCCCCTTATCGAACTTTCTCTGGTGTCTAGTGGCCTCTCCTGTATTGTGGGCACCGACCAACCGCCCCATCGAACTTGCCAGTGGCACAGGAGCACATATGGTAAATGGCACAGCCCTCCACTCACCACATCAGCCAGCCGCTGTGTGTAATGACAGGGAGTACACATCCCTCCCTACTGTAAAAAAGGAGCACATGTACTGCCTACTGTAGACTGGGGGGAACAACCGGACACCAGTGACTTACTTTAACTGAGCCAGGTTTCGGAGGGTGAGGGGTGCCATTAGCCACCAGACCGCAGGTGTGCTCCCCCACTACCAATGTGGTTGTTGGCTGCAGTGGATCTGCCAGTCCCTAGGGTTGTCAGGGTAAGTTGGGCTTCTTCATGGCAGTAACTGTAATGTAAAGTGGCCTGCGCCGTTTCCTTTGCGCAGTGCTACTGCGCTGAATACTGCACTGTTCCAGGATTCCTCTTCCTGTCCAACTCTGTCCACCACATACGTTATTTTTTTTTGCACCCACTAACCCTTTTATCACATGCCACAGCCCCCTTTGAGTACTGCACCTGGGTGCAAACCCGGGCAAACAGGGCACAATCACTTTGTCCAGTGAGCAAAGTTTTGCATATCTGGCCTGAGAATTTTAATTATGAGTAACATCTTACTAGGCATTACTAGGTATGTATGGACAAAAGAAGGCCAAGGCCCAACAAGATTGCCCCCCACATCAGTGGGAAATTAGACCCTGTTAAAATTTTCAGAAAGCCATTTGTCAGTCCCAGTTTTAAAGGCTTCTAAAGTGTCGCTGTCAACTAGATCCTGGGGTAGTCTGTTCCAGAGCCTTGGTGTTCTTACAGAAAAGAAATGTAACCTTTTGTTAGTTCTTGCTCTGCTAACTACCTGTTGTCTATTGTGGAGCCTAGGCACTGTTTTTCTTTGTGACATACTGATGCCACATTGAGCCATAAGAGAAGGTGATTTTAGCATTTTATACAGGAACAGAAGGTCACCTCTACATCTCCTAAACTTAAATGAGTGGAGGCCTGATTTCTGCAGTCTAACTGGGTAGGGTAATGATGCTAAGTAGGGAACCATTCTTGTTGCCCTCCATTGGATTTATTCAATTATATGTATATCTTTAACCAGATAAGGGCTCCATACAGGTGAAAAGTAGTGGTTGTGATTCACCACTGTATAGCTCTTGGTGACAGCTTTTGAACTACTGTTATTTATCTTGACTACCCCCAACACCATTTTTATTCATAATTGTTTTTTGCAATCAAATTGAGCACTAACTCAGATGAATAACTCATGCTCATGGGATTCTGGATTCCTCGATGGGAATCATGCTACTGAGTTTTCATCATCTAGTAGTGGCACTTGGCTTCAGATTCCTGTTAAAACGTATACACTGTTTGAGTTTACTGCTGTGTAGGGTGACCTCTGAGGGTGGTGTGATGCAGAGGGGATGACAAGATAGATCCAACCCTGGTAGGGGATTATTTTTCCATTTTATTGGGACTGTGGGGTGTAATGGGGTTCTAAAAGGGTAGCAGAAGGTTTAACAGTTTTTTCTTTTAGAAAATTTGCATACAGCATTCACTGCATTTGGCAGTGAATCCTATGGGCAAATTACGGTAATGATTTGTTGGAGAATGAACTTTGCCATGCTTTGCAAATGTTTTTGTTGAAGTGTCTAATTTACAAGTACTTCACATGACATTCATCACATCTTCACAGGCAAAGTTTTACTTCACAACATCTCTACTGTTAACTCTGTACAGTATATGGTTTGTATTTTGCTTGCTCTAATTGTTATTTTTGCACCTTATTTTTTTATCCTACATTTTCTGTATTACTGCTGTGATCCCTGCCCCCAGGACACATCTGGAAACCAGTTCAGTATGCTAGTCAGGTATAAAAAAGTTAAATAAATAAATGAATGAATAATAAATAAAAGATGGTGTCAGCTCTGGCACAGTATCAGGAGCTCAGCACATTTTTGTTTTTTTATGAAACGCTGTGTTCAGGAAAATGGGGGTGGTGGATAGTAGCAGGAGCTAACTGGGGTAGGGAGGCAGTGAAAACAGATTACCCTTGGCTAACATGGGAGAGCTGGAAGCTTTCTGTATTTTGTCCTTCCTAATTTTGGGCCTGCACACTATATACCAAGTACAGTACAAGTCACATTAAAATGTTCCTCCAATGAGTTGTTTTAACATTTCTGACTGAGTTGCAGGATGCAGCACAAAGCCCTGCACAAACTGTTTTAAGAGTTAAAACTCAGTTTTGCAGTGCATTGTGACTGGGCTGCAGATGTATTCCAATTGAATTGCAGAAACATGTTACAAACATTGCTCTTCAGCTGCTTAAACATTGAAAAATAATGTAATATGAGTTGCCAATGCATTGTCAACTGTGAAAAACAATGCTAAACCAACTCATTGGTGGAACAGTTTAATGTGACTTGTAGTGTACAAATACTAGCTAAGTATTTGAAAAGCGACACTTGCCCACCCCTATTCCTTTCTCTTTCTCTAAGATTAATCTTCCAGAGCATTCCTTGGCCCACACAATCAAACTTCCTGCCTGTGTGCAGCTGATGGCTGTTGCAAAGGTTCATGGAATATAAAGCGCTTTAACAGTAGTGTAGTAGTAAAGGTTTCCTTGCAGCCATCTTTCATAAACAGTGCACTCCACTTACAGCGGATATGATCATAATGGACAATCAATTGTAATGCACAATAGCTGCTGTCCAAAACCAGATATAATCTAACACATTTTTCTGTGGTTATAACAGGCAGAATCAACACTTATAATTGGTAATGAAGCTTTATAGGAATATCTGATGCTATTTGGGGAGGATTGGGAAAGCATAAAGCCAGTTAGGTGAGCTGCAAGTGTGGAATTGAGATGGCAACGCTAGAGGTGTATTTCTTACAATTCACAAACACGCACCAGGTACACACATTTTGCACGTACCTAGCCTGCATAGCTATGCACCTACAGACACAGAGGCACAGTATGTCCAACTGTGCATCCCTGTAGGGCACCTGTCCATGACTCTGCCCCTCCTGGCACACAGCTGTGAGGGAGTGGTTCAAGGGACACAGGTGGGCATCTAATTGGATGCCTGTCCTGGGTTCCAAAGTGAATCCCCTGCTATACATGAGCAGGGAATTCCAGGAAGGTGAGGGACTGGACTCTGTACAAGGTATGGGTGAGTGCCCAAATGTCTGCCCCCAGCCTTCTCCGTCAGCCTGGTGGGTTGGGGTAGCAGGGTGGAGGGAGTGTAGCCAGCATGTGTCCTTTGGGGGGGTGCATACAAAATATGGCAGGGTCCCCACTGCTGTATCATGTGCACTGCATGCCTGGCACCCCATGTCTTCATGAATGGCATGGAGTGCTGGGGGTGACAACTCCCGGACCACCCAAAGTGCATAGCTATGTGATCAGCCTAGGGATCATAAGCACAAGGGCTTGTTATCCCTACTGTGAATGCTGCTGGGGGTCTGCTGGACCCCTGCTGTCTGGCATTCTGATTTAGGTGTGCTTATGCTCTGCAGATACATGGTGCATAGTCAATCCAAAGCTTTGTGCATAGGCCTCAATATGATTCTCTATTAGCACTGCAATTTTTTAAAGTTAATTAAATACACTAAGAAAAATATTTACATTTAAATAAAACACAATAAAAATAACTTATTCTGTACTGGAACCTAACAGTCAGCCACTGAATTTATTATTTTATTATTAACTTTAAAAGAACACATAATATGTAAACAACACATATGCTAGGCAGGATTTTGAGTAATCTAATATGTTTTGCAATAGATTTTCATCCACTCTAAGCCTCTGCTCACACACAGGCATGAACAAAAAAAATTCTATGCATGGAAAAATAAATGTAACACATAGGCTCCTTCCACCCCCTCTGGATATGATGGGCACTGGATATAATGAACAGCAGTCATGTGTACAGATGCGACCATTAAAACAGGCTTACATTGTATTACTACAATAAAAAATAGGTGATAGCACACAAGTAATAAAAACCATAATGCTGCTGAAACTCATTCAGCATAGTATGAAACCTGAAAGATTTAAGAGGAAAAAGACACATCCCTTTATATTAGCAAGCCCTATGAAAGTACAATTGCTTTACTCAGATGCTTCTGAATTGAGCACTGAATGCATTTGCAAAGTCTGCAGCTGAGAGAGTAGGCCAGTTTGCTTTCACCATGAAACACATCGCTTTTAACACAACACTGCAGGAATTCCTTCCAGGGCTCACTAGCCTAGTTGTTTCCACCTTGCATTTGTTTCCCATCACTTCACTTTTCATAATATCTGGAATTAGTTTTTCAACATCAGAAGGATGCTGTCATCTCTCTGGTAGGTATAAAAATTGTCCTTCCAAGAAAGCCCCACCTATTATCCAAATTAATAAAAAGGCAATCTTGGAAGGCAACATACTTTGAATAAAATGTCCAGCATTCTTAATTTCTGTGCCTTTTCAAAATGAGTTCACACAGTAGTTAACAGGGCATCAATGCCCATGGCGCAAATATTAGGAGACAAAAGAATTACTGTGTTGTCTAATGCTAACAGGTAATTTTCTTATTCATTTAAACAGAGTAATTTCCCTACTATTAAAATAATCTATTTTTAAATCCATTTCTCTTAGACTTATGTAGTAAAAACTATTTCTGAAGTTCTCCTATTACCTATGAAATGTAGCAGAACTATGTTGCAGAACGGTCTGATCATAATAATACATTGGAAATCACACAATCAGATTTGTAATGAAGAACCTTCTAGACGAGGGAGTTGAAACCTTGAATACTCTAAAAAGCCTGCCAAAGTACTGCAGAATACATCCCCATGTCCGTGTCCCCTCCCCTGTAACTTGGCCTTAGAAAGACAGGTAGAGTTCCACTCATGGGGTGGGGAAATAACCCAGGCACCATCCCCAGGGTCAGAACCACTAGGGCCACCCACAAGGTGGGAGGCATCTGGAGGGGGTGGAGAATGACAGTTGAAAAGAGCTGAAGCCAGCAACTCCCCCTCACTTTCTTCTCCCTCTTCAGATTTTCTACTCACTAACTTTCATAAATGCAGAGTGGAGCAGGTGTCCCTTTGCCGCACTATGGGTGGCCATACCAGGGGTAGAGAAGGAGTTTTCCCTGTTTTCCCCTCAAAGGGTTTTTCCTGGATTTACTGAGACTTTTAAAGGGATTTAACTGAAAGTAAGGCTAGCCTTGTTAATACACTGTTGCAGTCATTGTAACATGGTGGTTGGGAGTCTCTCAGAGTGATGGTGCAAGGGGAAATGGGAAAGAGTCATATTATTCCAAAAAGACTCATAATCCATGGTTGGCATGAGGTATGTGGGGCCTTAAGACCTGGTCCCCATTGGGAACGGTTGAGGTCCAACCTCATTGAGCATCCCTGCAGGAATGATGCAACCAGATGGGGGGGGGCTGGGTGGTCACTTGCCACTCAGCCACATGATCACCCCATTCCTGAAGTTTATGTACCAACTCAGAGAGGTGCACCATTCCCTCAGTTTGCACAAGGGGTAAGGCCTTTCACTGGTAGGGATGCAGAGGCTGAAGGTGAATGACGGGATATTCCAGCTGAGCATGCCATTCCAACATTGTGTAAATCATTTAAATAAACATACGGCTGCGGCTATTTCTCCAAGACCTGTGTTACATGAATTCTTCCAGGGGGAAGGGTATGGGGACTAATAAGACAGTGGGTGCACATTTCTAGAACCCCTTAAGTTAAAGAGTTTTGTACACCTTGGCCCAGATATTCAAAAGAGTTGAGCTATGCGCAAAAGGGTTGCGCCTGCGCAAGTCCGAAATTGCGCCATTCTGAGATATTCAACAGGAGGCAGTTGCATCCCTGAAATCATGCAGAGCAACGGCGCAATGATAATGAAGGCATGCGCAACTGAAGGGGGAAGAACCATGCAAAAACTGCACAGCCCAATATTCAGCCCGGGCCATGCAAAGTTATGGAGGCGCAACCCCTACCTGCGCTTGCTCAAAGTTACGCCGAAAGAAAAAAGGAACAAGTCGAGGGCCACCCACAGGTGAGCTGCTGCAGTGCAGGGGTGCAGCACAGCAGCTGCCACCTGTGAGTGGCCCTCATTTTCACTGCTCTGAGCGCCCCCAATGCCCTGATCGCAGGCATCGTATCCCCAAAGTCCAATATCCCTGGTGGTCCAGTAGACCCGAACCAGAGCCCAATCATACAGGCGGCATCCACACCCCAAGTCAAAATCCCTGGTGATCCTAATTGGACCCCCACCCCCCAGCCAGGCCCCACCACCCGGCTCCCAAGTCAGCCGGCGGGTGGCAGCGCCCCACCCGCCTGCCACCCTGCACGCCCGCCCGACGACAGCTTCGGTGGCAGCTGCACGCCCATTGGTTCAGGCATGACCAGTAATTACATCCTAGTCGATTCAGATATGTGAATGAATTTATTCACATATCTGGACATTAATCGATATGGGCTACGCCCATTGGCTCATGCTCTGGGCTCAACAGGCACCAGCTTTCGCTCGGTCGATGAGCAGCGAATTAACGGTGGTGGTGCTGCCACCCGCCGGCTGATGGGGAGTGGGGTGGTGGGGCTCTGTGTGGGCTGGTGGGGTGAGGTCACCTGAATCACCAGGGATTTGGGACTTGGGGGTGAGGAATGCTGCCCTCGTCCGGGCCCGCTCGATCCACTGGACCACCAGGGATATTGGACTTTGGGGGTTACTGATGCCACGATCAGGCTAATGGGGAGAATACGGTTATGCCCGTGATCGGGCTACTGGGGGGGATACAGTTATGCCCACAATCGGGCTACTGGGGGGGATAGTTACAGTTATGCCCACGATCGGGGTAATCGCGGTTCACTGGACCACCAGGGATTGGAGACATGCATTGTCCTTTACGGGACGTCCCGCAATAGGGCTGCAGGGGACATCAGTCCCCGACGGCTGCTGCCTGGCAGGGCGCCAGGCGCAGGTCTGCGGGGATCAGTGCACCTCCATGCTAATGGCATGCAAATGGGGCCATAATCAGATGCAAATGGCCCCCCGTGCGCCTTGCATAAATTATGGCCCCATTTGCATGTCACCCTTTGAATATCGCAGGTGCTGTGCATGGCGCAATGGAACTTGAGCCACCACATCTCAATGCTTCACTCTGACCACTTGCGCTGGCACAGTTCCACTGTGCCATGCACAGTGGGGGTGGCCGGGGGCGATATTCAAAGCAGTTGCTCCATAGCGCAACTCCGTTGAATATTGCCCTGGCCACACCCCTGCACAACTATTTTGAGTGGCGCACAGGCTTGCGCCACAAATTGGCGCAGTTTAAATATCTGGCCCCTTTAGTTTATGCTGAGCACCTGAAAAAACTAGCATGGTGGTCCACCTTTAGAATACAGAGCATCTGAAAAGAGTTCATACTGCATCTAATTATTCAGGTACTCAATTTCCTTTCCATAACAGGAGCTTGTCGTCATTCAAGTGTAGTGTGTTTTGAGAAAGTTAATTAAAGTGTTCAGAACAGCAGAAGACATCTGCTGCTACATTTATGACTATTCATGAAACGATCCTCCTGGGGATTATAACACTACAGCCTGAAACCGTTTGGGGTTTTGGCTATTGCACCAGTCACTTATTGAAAATTAAACTGATATAGACTGGGTGTCATATTTACAAAATGTTAACAGTTTACACCAGAAGGAAATTTATAATAGTGACTGTGAAGAAGCTCATTGTATGGTCAGTGAAACATCAGTAAAAATACAAACTGGTGCCCAATCCAGTATTTATTTATTTAGTTAGCATTTGCTGACAAGGAAAGGAGGGATACACAATATAGTACTATATATTTTCAGCATTGTCCGGGGTGGGGAGGAGGGAATATAAATTCAAAATAACTAGAGGTATTTCAGTGAATGGGAGAAATCTGGCCAGGACACTGAGGAAATGTCCTTACTCTTTTCGAGAAGTAACTTATGATATTGAACATCCGCCTGAACAACCATCAAAAACATGGATGAGACCTCGGTTTAACATCTTTTTTTTTTCCAAACTCTATTTGTGCTTCTTCACTGGCCACATAGATCTCTCTCCAGTGAGGTCTCTTGGTACGGCCATATCCTGCCCAGCCTGAGACCCACCCCAGTCTGGTCGCTGCTCCTGGGAGTGCCTCCTACCACTGCCACCGACCACTCTGCCCCCTGGCTCTGAGCCCCCTTGGGTGGGACCACCCTAACTCCTCTGGTGGCGTATCTAGAATCTAGAAGGGTGACTAGGGAGTGGAGGAGACACACGGTGCCCAACAGGAGATGGATATGGCTGAGAATGTGGGGGCAGACCACTGGACCCACCTTCACCTGTCCGGGTGCCAGGGTCCATTTTCCTTGTTTCCTGGAGGTGCAGACATGCAATGATGTCCAGCACATGCCTCAGGATGTCCACCACCTTAATTTCCTCAGCAAGACTACCACTTGCTGCACTGCTCCCAGTCTCCACTGGGAGCCGGAAGTGCAGTGGGAGTTACAACCCACCCTCCCCCGTGTGATCTCCAGTTAGAAAAAGAATGGTTATTGGTGTCAATGGATATAGAATCCCTTTACACAAATACTTCCCATGAAGGGGGCATTAGGACTGAACGTATCTGGTTGGACTGAGCTACAGATCTGGGGGAGGGACAGAAAGATTTTTTGATAAGTTTGTCTGAACAGGTTTTAAAATCTAACACCTTGATATTTCAAGGGAAATATTACCTCCACATTAAAGACACAGCCATGGGGGCCACATTTGCCCCTAATTATGTAAACCTTTACTTGGGACAGTGGGAGAGGGAGTTTATTTGTGATCAAGATGTTAATGTTTTTTTTGACCTCAATGACCTGTGGAGGTGCTATATAGATGATGTGCTGATGGTGTGGCAGGGATGGCGAGAACAGCTTGGGGAGTTTGTTGAATATTTACATTTCACAAACTCCAATTTGCATTTCAATGTGGAGGTCCATGAAAAGGAAATTAATTTTTTGGATATTAAAATCCAAAAATAACAGGACAGGACCATCAAAACAGACTTGTTTTGCAAGTTCGCTGATCAAAGCACACAATTACATGCTTCAAGCTGCCATCCCTGCCACATCATCAGTAACATCCCAAAATCACAGTTTATGTGCCAAAAAAGGAACTGCAGTATAGAGAGAGATTTTCAGAGAGGAGTTAGAGATATGGCACAGTGATTTAGACAGAGAGGGTGTTCACAGAATATTATCAACAAAGCACAGAGTTCTGTTGTAGAGATGCCTAGGGTAGAACTATTGAAGTATAAAGAAAAAGAGAACAACAATGCAGAAATGAACTTCATAACTACCTTTAGCCCTTCATCTAGGGATGTGAAAAATATTGTAGAAAAATACTGGACCACACTGAGGGCAGAGCCAGCCCTTAAAACAGAGGCCAACATATACCCACATATGGTGTACAAAAAGGGGAGAATCTGGGGGACCATTTGGTACATTCCCTACAGCCAATAATATGGAGGAACAAAATTGGCTCCCCCCACAACACATGGGCCACTATCCATGTGGCCACCATAAATTTTGCAGTATAATTCCAAAGAAAACATATTTTACATCTGTGAATACAAACAAAGAATTTGAGATCGGGCAGTTTATCAACTGTTCTTCAGCAGGTATGATATATCTAGCCACCTGCACATGTACTGCATTTTATGTGGGCAAAAACATCTAGGATGTTAAAGAAGAGGGTAAGCAGACATTTCAGTGACATTCAATGTGGAGAAAAATGCCCTATTACAAATACATTAGCAGTGTCAGTGGCTCAGTAGGTAGCACACTCGCCTCTGAGGCTGGGAGATCAGAGGGCTATGGGTTCAGTTCCCACATCTAGTACTTGGGTTAATATCCCAGTACTGACACTGTAGTGCGGCATGAGAGGGGTGCTGCACTTCTGAGGTGCCATCTTTCAGATGAGACCTTAAACCGAGGTCCCATCTGCCTGGATTGGTGGTAGTTCAGGTGGATGTTAAAGATCCCATGGCACTTTTCGAAAAGTGTAGGGGAATTTCCCTGGTGTCCTGGCCAAATGTCCCTCATTCACTAAAAATACCACCAACAGCTTAATCTGGTTAAGGTGAGTTGGCATTCATCTGTATCCTCCTCCAGCGGGTCATGCCTGAAAATACGCAGGATTTGTCTAGTGCACTTACCCGGTCAACAAAAACTAAATAAATAAATACTTAGACCTGAGGGACACCACATAAATTTAGTTTCTGTGGGATAGAAAAGGTGCAAGTGGGCTAAAGGGGTGGAGATTTGAAAATGAAATTGCTGCAGAAAGAGGCACTCTGGATTTTTAAACTTAATGCCTTTAAGGCCCTTGGCCTAAATGACACTTTTGACCTGTCCCCCTTTCTCAGTGGATCAAGGAGATAATCTGATACAACACCAGGTGATATTATAAATAGATATTTAGTAGATCTTTGTGCCTTTCTCACATTTGGATATTATAGTGATGTATGAATTCATTAATGTACATTTCTGTTGTATAGCTCTATTGCTTATTTTGCTTCTTGTGTGCATAACTGAAGGGCATTGAGGCATCAACCTTATGAACTATTATAATAATAAAAAAACTCTCAGTACACTATATTTTATTGAGTAATATATTTAAACAAAATGAACCCATTGTGTACTTACATTTTTTTCTATTGGCATCAATGCATTGGACCCAAGTCATAAGATAACATCAATATATAAATTATTATAATTATTGAATAACAACCATTTAAATATATGGATTAAATGGAGGGGGATGATTTAGAAATGTAATTCTGACTTGCACTTTTTTTAGTTCACTAGTAATCTTCTTAAACATTTTACATATATTATAAGTCACACCATTATAGTTGGTGTTTTATTATATTCATTAAATTTTGCACTGTCACTTTAAGAGTGATCACTGTTTAAGAGACACTAGAAAGGATGGATGCATCAATCCCTGAAGAGGCATGCATGCATGAAACCGTTTGGATTGTTGGCAGTTAGAGTGAGTTCTCAATTCTGGTCACAGCACTGTAAGCCTTATTAAAAGCCTTTATTCTTGCATATTGGGGAATGGTGCCATCCTTTTTTTTGCTTTCCTCCCCCAGGAGGGGAGAGCTGTCCTCTAGACACTTGATCCTCTCCTGCCCCTGCCGATCCCCAACAACCCAAGTCTGTTTCCAAACCCAGGTCAACGAAATGGCATGAGGTGTGGTGTCCACACCTCAACCCTCAGTGCCACCAGGCTGGCTACAGTTTAACAACTTATCAAAAGGATGGCATACCCCAACAGAATGTCATCTCCCTAGTATTACACTTGGCTGTTTGCATTTATGGTATGATCCCAATGCAAGTGTGAAACCAAAACCCAAAACCTTCTGGCCCAGAGACAGATTTTCTACCAAATGAGCAACATTGATACATAATACTACCTGTTAGTGGTCTTGTTGTTGTAGACACTATAGATTGTTTTCCTAACAACTGTTTGCAGTGTAACTGACTTGATATAATAGTTACCACAGAACTGCTGCAGTGTTTTATTTGCACTGTAGTATTGCTGCCATAGCCATAGTCACCAAAGTACAATCTGATATGAAATCTCCCAAAGGCATACAGTATGTTGTTTAGTTATAACTTTCTTCCACTTGAACTCATAGCACACATGCATTATCATTGATGGGACACGTTAAATAATATTGTAACCAAAGGGTTTGCTGTTACTTTTAATCAAACATGCAAACTGACTAAACAGTAAAATGAAGCTCACTTCAATAATGTTCAGATTCTTAGGCCATGCAGGTTTTTAAATTGACAACACATGTTTTGCATGGGAAAATATTGTAGTTCAGACATTCAGGGTAAAGACAGAAATGCATGTAAACCTTAAAGAAATTTAATTCAGGAAGGTCTTGCCTTGTAAGCATCTGCTCCACAGACATCACCTTCATCAGCCACACAAAATTCACCTTCTTTGGCTGCAATCATGCCAGCGACACAGCTGTTTTCTTTTAAATATGATCCACAACACTGTTCCTGAGCAATTCTGAAACACAAGGAACTCTTTTTAATCATGATTGGAAAATATAACATGGTAAAAAACACAAGGGAGAAGCTACTGCAGTGTGTAAGAAAGGTAATATATTTTAAGGTCAGTTCTGGGAAAACAGTTTCTTTGCTTTTTATTGGAGCTTCCTAAATTACTGTTTATATCTCCAGTAAATTCCAGGGGCAGAACCTACACTTCCACTTTCAAATGTCTGAGGTATTTCTCTGATTGTGGTGAGCCTACAGGTAACAAAGTGTCAGCTGCATAGAAAACAATGTGGCATACTTATGGATTCAGACAGAATGCCCTGCTATAAATTCTAAATTTAGCTATGCTACACTCATGCCTTTAAATACACATCTGTTTTCCCTTGCAGTTTCCTTCAATTTTAAGGATCCTTGGATAAGGTGTCTGGCTCCCGCTATAAAAATCCTAGCTCCAAGCTGTAAATAATATTCTCTGTAGGCTCATGTTTCTTGGTATATTAATAAAAGCTTTCCTTTGCATATTCTTCCTTTCTGTATTTTTAAGTGACCACACTGTAGCTCAAGATTTCTCAGTTTACTGCCATAGGCTTCATATACTTTTTATTTTTCTTTACAGTATCTGTATGGTTTGTGTTTGTTCATTTTAACTTAACATTTTCTTTCATTTCATTATAATTGCCACTTGAAGAACCTATCTACAGTACTTTAGTCAAATCATCTTACTAGGTGGTCCATCTGGTGCATCACCTGTAGGACAAGTTGTTATCCTCTGACCTTCCCATATTGGGCCCAGGGTCATCTAGGCAGTGGAGCGAGATAAAAACCTGGCTTAATAGCAAGGCTAAAGAACCTCATGTCTGCTGTCAATTTAATATTTTTAATCATTGTTCTAGTTGAACTTATTTTTTTCTTTCATAATTACTCTTTGATTTTGTTGTGTGAATTATACTGTTATCTTTTTATAATTTATCTTTTTGGAATTGTGATATTGTGCTATCTTGCACTATGGGACCTTGTTGTAAATGAGCATTGGCTCAAATCGAGCTTATCCTTTGTACATATCTGATATGAATAAAACATTTTACTATGACTACTACTACTACTACTACTACTACAAGGCTCACCTGATGTTAGTCATGGGGGGGCTGTCAGAAATGGAAGCACAAATCTCCTGTTACCCTCTTGTACAGCTCATTACAAGACTCCTATACTGCCATGCATTTACAATGACTGTGACAGAAACTTCATTGGTGCAGCTCTATTTCACCCACCAGAGAAGGCAAAAACCTGAGAAATTCCTACAAGAAAAACTTGGCAAAATTTCTGCTCAGCCCCTAAGACAACCTTCTGTAGTGGGGCGACAGGGTTCCCTACACAAAACTGGCTGGCTCTAGGTTCTAATTTTACAAGTGTGAGTGCATGGAAATTCCAGATGAATGGAGACAGCAAGAGGGGGAACTGAGCTTATGCAGCATTTCTTAAGCCCTGTATTCCACCCCTCTGGCTGGAAGCACCTCCACAATGGATTGTCCTACCTGACCCTCCCCTTGAGGGAACCAATGACCTGAGCTACACCTGTCGGGTTCAGGTATCCAGGGGAAGGGCCACTGACAAATCCTCACCTGCTGGTATGGTTTACAGGCTATCCAGAAGATGATATTAAAGAGTTAGATAATATGAAAAGTATTGGAGATAATGCTGTAGAGAACAATATCGATTTTACAACAGAATATTTTAGAATAGGTGGAGACAATATATTTAAATGGTATAATAAAAACAAGTCTGGCTAAATTCTTGGCTCATGCAGTTAAGAAACAAAGAAGGAAATAGTATCACACAAATAACAAGCAATCAAGGAGATCTGACTATGGATGATGTTCAGATCTCTCATGTTTTTGCCTATTACTATGAGACAATTTATCAGCCAAATACTAAAATTAATAGTGACACTATTCAGGCATATTTACATGAAATGAGCTTTAAGCACTGTGATATCCAAACTGGAACTTTTTTCTACGCATGGAAGCTATTGCTTAATGAAAGAAAGGTAAGACTCCATGGAGAGATTGTTTTACTGCCAAATTTTATGTTGTTTTTGCTCATATTTTAGAACCTTGGTTAACCCTGATGATGCAAGAGCTGAAAGAAGGGCTTTATATTCCTATAACTTTTTTGATGCCTCTATTGTCTCTGGGCCTGAACCACAAAAAAGTTTCTCCCATTCTATGCCTATGTCAAAAATGTTTTATGGATCAGACCCTTAATCATTAAAGAACATGAAGATATGTAGCAACCAGAAAGCAATAGGCCTATCGTGCATTAAATACAGATTCTAGAATTGTCACACAATTTTGTATTCAGAAGGATAGAAAACCATACTACTGAGATAATATACGACAATCAGGCAGTGTTTGTCAAAGATTGTACTATCTTTGGTCTAATAAACGTTCACACAATTTTTGTTATGGTTAAAGATAGCAATGAGGAGGGAAATTGTAGCTTTGGCAATAGACGCTTCAAAAGTAATTGACCTTCTTGAGAGGCCTATCATAGTCTCATCTATGGAAAACTCTATTTTCCCATCTCCCTTCTAAACAAAATTAGACAAAACATGTAGGGTCTCATTTTTAAAGGGCCCTTAGATTTACGCAGGGTACATCAAACAACTGCCTTGCATCAGATCCAGGTGCGCCTAATACAGTGTGCTTTATTTTACAAGAAAATAGTTCTCTGTGGCAAAGTCCTCCAAACTGATGCAAGAGGACTACTGCATCAAACAAATGATGCAAGGGATGAGAATGACGCAAGCAGTGTAAAAAAATGGTGCAAGTTGAATAAAAAAAATGACTCAAGGAACAAGAATGAGACAGGCTGAGTCAAAAAAATGGTGCAAGTTGTGTCAATAAGATGACTCAAGGAATGAGAATGACACAAGTTGAGTCAAAAAAAATGTTGCAAATTGAGTCATAAAAATGACACATAGGATGAGAATGATGCAAGCTGAATCGAAAAGTACTGCAGATGAAATGGCCAAGACTAAGCTCCCAAAACGTTCTAAACTAGTCCTGCAGGGGAATATTGGCCATTAATAGTACAATAGTCAGGTCTACCCCACTGTTATGGGACTCTTTATATGCTCTAGTGTACGTTAGACCAACTCTGGCTGGTTTAACAGTGGCATGCATCTTAGACACAAGGACAGGACTCACATTCTTTGAAAATCCCAAATAAGGAGATGGTGCATCATTTCAGTGACACAGGCATTCCTTCCAACATGGCACAGGCATTTTTTTGGTGCAAGCCAGTCTGGCTCATGCAGACCTGTTTTTGATGCAAGCACTATTTGAAAATCAGGATTGACACAAGTTTTGACATATCCTGCTCCTTGCATCAGTTATTTTTGATGCAAGCATCCTGCATCATTCCCTGGCCTTTGAAAATCTGGCCCATAGTGTTCCAGTATGATATTAGATGTTTCTCTGCCTGTGGAGACAACACATGGGGTTAATCACAGCTCTCCTCTCTCCCATATGCTTTTCATCTCAACAGATGAGTCTCTACTAGAATCAGTAAGATGTAACCCCAGGATTAAAGGTACAACTATTGGTAATCAGATTACAAAACTGAATGCATATGCAGATGACATATTGGTTTTTATGTCTGAGTCTGACCCTAAGCACTTTTCCTTTCTTTAATTCAGAAGTTCAGCTGGAGCTCTGCTCTCTCTTTAAATCAATGAAATAAACCAAAATCAATTGCAGTTCTGATACTAAAATATCAGTTGAAACTCAGAGAACCTCAGAGAAAATTGATATTCAAGAAAAAAAATGCTATAATTGGGAACGAACATCACGGTTATAGATAATAAAAATGTAACTTCTACTGGATAAAATTAAAGCAATGTTGGGGAGATGGGAACATCTATCCATCTCACTATGGGGTAAAAATTATGTAATCAAAATAATGAGGATGCCGCATGTGCTGTTCCTAATTCAAGCCATTGTAGAACATACTGTATAGATAAAAGCTACTCTGACAAATGTTGATATATGTTTGTCTACATTCTGTAGAGAAGATGTACTCCTAGGCTTCCATGAAAAATGTTGATTCTTCTTAGGCACATAGAAGGCTGTGGCTGTTCAGACCAGTACCATTATTATTTGGCTCATCAACTAAATATTACTTGGCAAGAAGGGGTTGGATATTCCCTAGTTAGATAGCATAGAGAATGGCTTTTCCATTTATTGGAACTAATAA
Source organism: Neoceratodus forsteri (assembly GCA_016271365.2). Taxonomy (NCBI): domain Eukaryota; kingdom Metazoa; phylum Chordata; order Ceratodontiformes; family Ceratodontidae; genus Neoceratodus; species Neoceratodus forsteri. Next base: position 1,075,309,110 of record CM028129.1, on the reverse strand, counting down.
ATGGAGACCCACAAAATTAGCTATTCAAAATCTTCTGTTTTACCCTCAACTATATACTAGAATTTAAAAAAAAAGCTGTCATTAATTTAGTGGTACAAACAGTGACACAATGGTTGAAATTTATTGATTATGACCAGCTGCCCTGGCTATACTCTAAATTTTGGCCTCAACCTGGAACACAGAGGAATATTTTGACCTGTGATCCTATTTTGTTTGAACTTTCCAGATCACAGACCAATGGGTTGAGTTTTTTTTTAACTATGATTTCCCTACTCTTCAAAATGTTATAACATGTTACTGGGATATTAGGGTAAATACTATTCTCTACAATATGCTCAAATCTAAATTTCAAAAACCTACTACACTGGCCACATTCACACAGAACTTAGATTGGGACAGAAGACTGAATTATAAGGATGTGTTCATAAATGATTACAAGAGACACAGTAACATACCTTACCCAGTTACCAAAGACTAAAAAAGGAAAAGTTATAAATTTATGATTATAAACCCTAATAAGGAAAACAAGGCCCAAGGATATAATATTTATATTAAAGAGAGAAAGAAATAATTTTACGGTTGTCCACCACCCAATGGAATAAACTTTGGATTAAAGTGACTCAACTTTATACATCTGCAAAGAAGAAAATGATCCATCAAATAACAGTAAATCAAGCATATTGCCCTCTAGATAGATTCTTTAGAATGCAATACAAGGATAATGGCAGATATTGGCATGTGTATGGGCCTAAAGGAACCCCCACACATACAGTATGTGAAGAGATCATCACAATTTAAGAAACTGGTGGAAATTTACCAAAAACAAAATTTGCAAGGCAACAGGTTTGGTCTTTTCTTTATCCATGTCTACTGTTTTACTCAATAATGTTGTGGGTCTTAACATTACCAAACCAACACAGAAGATCTGTGTTTAGCCACCATGGCCACCAGCATCTTGTTTTACAATGCCCAAAAATTGCAGAGCACTCACCAGACCTAACACAGCAAGATCCACACAAATGAAAAGATGGCTATAGGTAGACCTCCATTTGTTTGTGCATGTACTTTCATTTGTGTGGACTCTGCTGGGTTATATCTGGTGTGTGCTCTGCAATTTTTGGACAGTCTTGTCTGGAGTTAGGGGCTAGCAACCCCAGCAGAGCATTGGGTTCCGATACTGCTGTGCACACCTTTTCTTGGGACTTTTATCTTATTTTACAAAACTGGAACATAGGACAAATCAGTAAGATTTTTATACTGTAATAGACAAAATATTTGAAGAAACTTTAATGATTGAGACCAATATATCATGTCCCACCTGAAGCAGATTGGACAGACAACCTGTAGAGAAATGGTATACCATGAAAAGGGCACCTGAGATAGAGTGACTCAATCTCAGCACCTGTGTTGTGTGCTACCCTGAAAGGGTAGCGACAGGAAAGGGCAGGGTGAGAGCATGGCGACAGGATACCAGAAGGTATCCATAAGGTATGTGGGGGGTGGTGAGTGGGGAAGCCACTGAGCTTGCCTAGTGACATGGAGGTTAGGGAGACTGGCTCTGGTGCGGAGGGTGCAGGGTTCAGGCTGGGGTGAAGCACAATGTTTTTGTGCTTTTTGGTGCCTGTTTTTTTTCACTTGCATCCTGGCTCTCCCCCCTCCCCGACATGCATCCCCCACCTGAGTTAGTTATTTTAGTTAGGGGGTGTGGAGGGCAAAGCTCCCCTAATGAAACAAATAAGTATGTTTTCTTGCTCTGAATGTACATTGCTGTTTTTATTTTCGGTGATGTACATTTGCCGTAACATCAATTGCCCTTTGGCGATCGCTGTTATAACATAGAACCTAGAGAAATGTGGTTCATTTTCTATCAGTACTTTTGAAAATTTATATGTTAAATATTACTTTTATCTTTACATACCCTCTAACATTTATAGTGTATACCTGTTTACATTAATATTTCTTTTTGTACTTTTTTAACCATCCATGATTTTATGTTTGAGTATGTTGCTACATAAGATATTTTAGTTAAGGGAACTAATTATTTATAGATATATTCATTCATTTATTATTAATTAATCTTTGTTTATTTATTTGATTTATTCATTTAGTTATCCCCGCATTGTACTCAGAGCCGCAGGGTAAGGGCAGCTAAAAATAAATTTGACTTGCCTTGCCATCATAAATAGCTGTGTGTTTGGAATGAACTATAAAAGATATTTTGGAAAAAGTATAGTCTTTGGGCTAGATTCTCAAAACATGGCACAAGCTGTGCCAGAGGCAGCTTGCTGCAACTGCTGGTGTGCCAGGGATCCTCCGCCGAATTCTTTATTGGGTATGGTCCCAGTGGCAAAGTCCCAGAGCTTGTGGCAACCATAGCTGTGTGCCAAACAGAGGGTGCATCTGGACAGGATACCACAAGCCACAGGTAGCCATGTGGCAATGCAATGATACATTTCCTGGTAGTCTAACAGCCCCCTCCCTGATCCCTGTATCAGTACAACATAGGTTCCCTGGTGGCCTATCTGCCCCCCACCCGCATGATCCCAGTATCATAAAAATATTCTCTGGTGGTCTAGTGGACCCCCCAGCCCAATCCCTGTATCATATAAATATTCCCTGGTGGTCTAGCAGCCCCCCTCCACCCAATCCTGGTATCATACAAATATTCCCTGGTGGTCTAGTGGACCCCCTGCCCAATCCCAGTATCAGTACAATATAGGTTCCCTGGTGCTCTAGGCAACCCACATACCCCAATATGCCTGCACATTAATATACTCATTCCCTGGTGGTCTAGCAGACCACCCCAGCCTCAATCCCCCATTATGTAAAAGTAAAACATCCCTGGTGGTCTAGTGGACCCCCTGACAGGCAGTGCCCCACCACCCCACTGCCCCATCCCACAACTGAGCCAGCAACTGCCACTGCCCACTACTCACCACCATGGCCAGCCACTGACTGAGCTCTCAATGAGTGCATACAGTACACAGTACACACTCAGCGATTGACAGCCCACTAAGCTGTCAATCAGTGAGCACATACTGAATACAGTACACACTCACTGAGAGCTCAGTTGGATGCCAGCCATGGTGGTGAGTAGTGGGCTGTGACAGTTGCCAGCTTAGTTTTGGGGTAGGGGTTCACTAGACAACCAAGGAAGTTTTAATATAACATAAGTGGGATTGGGGCTTTGGGGGGGCCAGTAAACAACCAGGGATGTTTTACTTTTACATAACGGCTGACATGACTTTACTTTTCACCACGTTCCATGCAATTTGTAGATTTGCTCTGAAACTACCATTCTGGACACATCATTGTGTCCTGTACCAGTTATCAGGTTGGTTGCCCCCAAATTTATACTGTCTTTACAGCTTAATTTGCTTAACCCACAATGTCTTAAAACTGGGGTTCCATTCTCCTTTATATTCAATCCTTGTAATAAGGAACTCTGATAGGGTCTCATGATCAAACAGTTCATTAAAATTAGTTCAAGTTGACGGCCCACTGGTGCTGCGGTAGAGCTACCATTTGCGATGCCAGGGACCTGGATTCGAGAGCGAGCCCAGGTTGTTGGAGGGCAGGCCGGGGGAGAAGGATTGAGTGCCTGATGGGCTGCTCTCCTTCTCTGGGTGGGGTGGGCAGCACTCCTTGCTGCAATACCACCACCACCTGGGTGATCACGGGTGGTGCCAGTTCAGCAGAGGAAGCAGAATTCAAGGGAGGGGCAGACATTGGCTGAAGACCAGAGCAGAGGTACATCTCTATGCACCTCCAGCTTATTGGTCCTCCTTGTGTGCTGACATCTACAGGGGGTAGGGAGAACAAGGAAAAAGAGAACCCCATGGCAGTGCTGGTAGACAGGTCTGTGCACCACGACTCCAGTGTATGGTCCCTCCTGAGGCATGGGGGAGAAGGGGGACTCCTCCACCCCAACCGGGGTAATCTGGGGGCTTGTGAATCCATGGGGAGCAGGGCACTCATGGGAGTGGCATGGGCACATTGGGACCCTGAAGAGTGGGATGGCCATGGAGAGAGTGGGGGCAAAAATAGTAAGCAAAAAAAAAAAAGATTAGTTCAAGTTGTTCCAAAGGTACTCACTAATATGGCATGTCAACTTTTTCCAGCTCTGCTCCAACTCATTGGAATAACTTACCGATGAACATATATCAAAATCTTAGTCATGATACTTTTAAATTGTTATTAAGACAGTATTATGTCGAGTCTTTGAAATGTGACTGTTTATAATCAGTTGAAATATTTTAATGTATTTGTGTATTCCTGTCCTATCTATGTAACATCTTGACTGCTATGTATGGTCACAGGTCACATTTGAAAAAGGGATTTTGCTCATATTGCTTACCTGATAAACAAAAGTTTAAATAAATAAAAAATAAAACAATGGGGACCAGGACTAGGGGGGCAATAGACCACCAGGGACTCATTTTAATAAAAGGGGGATCAGGGCTGGGGAGGGGGGACCATGGCACATTGCTACAAATTGCTCCACTCTCCCAGAAGGGCAAATATCTAAGTACCCTTAGACCATCCCAGGCTGGTCTATGGGTACTTAGATATTTGCTCTCTGGGAGAGGTCTGAGAATCCTGATTTAGGGGCTTTGGCAGCCTGCATCTGCTGCAAGCCCCTAGCACCATGCCACAGACCATTTTGTGCCACATAGGTGACACAAGCCCCGTTTGGTGCATGCAGCCTGGCTGACGCAGGCTGAATTTGAGAATCACTCTCGGCACATCATTTTGCACAAGGGGTACTTTGCAACATTTCTTGTGCCACAAGCCCCTTGCACTATGCTGGGAGCTTTGAGAATCAGGCCCTTTGTCTCACTGCATCATGACTTGATAATGTGGGGGACATTTCCAAGTTTCAGGATGGATGAAATGGAAGTTTATCAAGGGCTTCAAACAAACAGTTTTTTGTGTGGTAACACCAAGATGGTGAACAGTCAGTTTTTCACTTTTATTAAGAAAAGGAAGCAGATACAATCCAACGTGCTACTGTACATAAAAAATTCTAGAGAGGATAAGCAATTGTTTTTTTAACTAGGGACCATTAGAAATCTAAGGGGAGGGGCAACAGTGTATCCATAAGAGCAATATTGTTAGTAAAATTTGCAACAAAATCATTAACTACAATGTTTTGAAACTCATTGGAATCATGTGCTGACTTTGAACACTTAGACTCCAGTGAAACATCTTTAACACTATGTTAGTTAACAGTCAAAACTTTTGCATTTGCAATGTATTATGCATTGTTACCCACCTGCATATCATTGTGTCAGCATCATTCACAGGAATGTTTGTGCACTGCCCATTTTCTGCAGCCCACTGGTGGCCTGCAGCACAGCAAGTATCAACCACATCTCTTGCAGAGGCTGAAAGAATAAATATGTAACAATCTATCACTGTTTTCTTAAAGGCATCAATAAAATTAACATTTTACTGATTTTGGAATGCATTATTAATGACATTACTTGACTCCAGTCATCCACAAAATTCAATATGAATATTTAAATTCATCTGAATTTTAAACTTTACTTGAGGTGTAATCACTGAACTTGTATAATCTGACTGACTGACTGCCTTACTGGTGCCTTGAGCTTTAGAAATGACGGACAGGGCAATAGGCAACATTTCAAAAATTACTATTTTTTTTTTTTCATTTGATCAATGCAATAAGGATTTTTGTGCTAGACATATACTGGCAAATCACCAACTAGCTGTGTAAAGGGTCTACAACTCCTCCAGCCAGTCAACAATTGCAATGAAATGCCCACTATGCAGCATGTTATATTTTGAACAACTGTCAGATGTTTTTGGTCCTTATTATGTTGTGCACTTAATTTGAACAATGTAAGAGATTAATCTGGTTTGTCTCAGAGTGAGCTATATTGTTTACATGTGTTATTCAGACATTTTTTGATATTCTCGTCTGGATTAGTATATTTGCTAAAGAGCCTCTGACACCACTGGGGCAATTTTGAAAAAAAAAAGTACTGTAAACGTAATTAAGCTTCTATAGTTTCTTTATTGAAATGTTTCACCAGGAAGGCACACTGAGCAACAAGTCGCTCATCTCCTGGTGCAACCTGGGGGGAAGGGGTACAACTAGAATAAGACATTATACATTCAAGTTACAGGATTGACATTAACATACAGTTGTAAAGCAGGTGTTACAGTGTTACAACAGTGTTGCACATAACATGTTCAAAGAGGGGACAATAATAAGTGCTGGGTTAATAAGCAAACAAGTGCTTGTATGAAAGAAAAGGGGAAGGGGGGTGAGGTGGGGAGGGGAAGAGTTGTGCCCTTGGAGACCCCTTCAGGATGTAAGGAACCCTGCAAGGGGACTGAGGGGACCAGACAGAAGGGGAAAAAAACTGTGTCCAAGACAAACCCCTTTAAGATGGCGGCGGGAAAAAGTAGACGAGAGATACAAGCTCCTTGGGGGGGGGGCAGGAGAGGGACCCATGGAGAGCATTCAGGGTCCTTTACATTCTGTGAGAGATAAAGGGAGGTCAGTAAGGGGGAGCAATTAGGGAGAAGGGGAAAAGGGGTGGGTGTGCATAGGGTGAAATGAAGGTGATGGTAGAGGGGGAGGGTTTGTCTAGGGCTTAGAGGAGGGAATTAGGAAGGGACATGACAGGAGCAGCTAGGTGCAAGGTAATTATTGAGGGCAGAGCTGATGGAGTAGGCAGAGTATGAGTGCTGGATTTGGGGGGGGAGGGAATTCCACATTTTTTGGAGGTGGTGAGAGTAACTGGATTGGCTGATTTGGGTGGATCTGTGGGAAACCAGAGTATGGGAGTCTGTTGATCTAAGGGAATGGGAGGGTGGGGTGTTATAAAAGGGGGTGAGGTAGGAAGGGAGCCTAACCAACCAGTGCTTGGAGGTGAATTTAGCACAGTGGGAGAGTTGCCTATTTGTAAGACAGGGGAAGGATAGGGCACAATAAAGATTGCAGTGGTGGGTGCGGCGGGGGCATCCAGGGCAAAGTGGCAGAAGGAATTAAAGAGGGTGTCCAGTCTGGCCAGGGAGGACTTAGTGACAGCATCACAGACCATGTCACAGTAGTTGAAAATGGGCAGTATACTCTTCTGAACAAGTTCATGCCTAGCCGTAGGAGGGATGCAACTACTGTTCCTGAAGAGGGCACCAAGCTTGGGGCGCAGTTTTTTTCTGGATGGCATCAATATGTCCAGAGAAGTTTAGGTATTTGTCTAACTAAACACCTAAGTACCTGAAGGAGGATGTATCCTCAAGTAAAGTCCCCTCAAGGGTGTGAAAAAAGGGTAGGGAGGGAAGCCTAGAGAGTCTCTGCCTTGTGCCAAAGGTCATGGAGACAGTCTTTTTGGCATTGAGGAAAAGTTTATGGTTAGCAAACCAGAGCTGAACCTTGTTGAAGTCCTGCTGTAAGCTGGTTGTAACCTCAACAGGACAGGAGCCAGATGCATACAGGACTGTATAATCTGCATACATATGTATGGCGGAGGATGGGAAGCAAACAGATGGAAGGTTGTTTAAGAAGATGGAGAACAGGAGGGGCCCTAATACCGAGCCCCGGGGGACTCCAGTGCTAATTGGGAGGGGCAGGGAAGTGGTGTCCAAGATCTTAACTGATTGGGTTCTACCACTAAGGTAGGTCTTGAACCAGTTTGTGGTGGAGGGAGATAGGCCAACTGCTGGGAGCGAGTTGAGGAGAAGGGAGTGAGAGATGGTCTCAATGGTCTTGGCCAGGATGACAAAAATGGCAGAGATAATTTTCCCATTGTCCATCCTGGTTAGGATGGAGTCTGTGAGCCATAGGAGAGAGGTGGTGGTTGAGTGGTTTTTCCTGAAACCAGACTGGAAAGGGGTGAAAAAGGAGGTGTCAGATAGAAAAGAGGTGAGTTGGGAGAGGACAATGTGTTTTTGAAGCTTGGCAAGGGTAGGGAGGAAAGAAATGGAGTGATAGTTGCCAGGGGAGGACCAAAGCATGTTTGCAAGAATAAGGGATAGAGGCAGTAGAAAATAAGAGATGTAGGATTATTGAGAGAGGGTGGGCAATGGCCGTAGCAGAGAGGGAGAGGAGGTTTGGGTCAAGGCCATCAGGGGAGGCACCTTTAGAGGGGTTGATGGTGAAGAGGGCACTTAGGGCATCATTTGGGGTTACAGTAGTGAAAGAAAAGGGAAGGGGGGAGGTATAGTGTATGGTGGAATGCTGTTCTAGATGGAATTCCATCCTTAGAAACAGGTTTGCTGTACTGCAATAGTTACATCACAATGTTGTGCTGCACTAGCGATGTCACTACTGCAGTACAACAAGGTAGAATGTCATCGCACATACACGGTATTTAATTCTCCACACATCAGGAAGCATCTGCGGTGATGAGGCTAGCCCAGGAAATGAGCACAGACAGAAAAAAATGGTACAATAAGGACACAGCCTTGTTGTAATGGGTGCTCATACATTATAAAAGACTGCGTATGAGCTATCATACACATACAAGGCTCTGTTTCAGTCTCAAGGTTTCCGTGGTAACAAGACCTCTCAAGCTGCGCTCTCAAGGTCTCTTGTTGCCAGAGAAACCTCTTGACTGAAACATAGCCTTATTGTGTATGATAGCTCATATACAATCTTCTATAGTTCATACAGTTAACTTCCTCAAATGCCTTGGTGGTGGACTACCTTGAGGATTGGGAAAAACATCAAGAGGACTTGAAAAAGCTGGGTGATTGGTCAGACTACTACAGCCTCTCATTCAGTGTAGCCAAATACAAGGCGCTGCACTTGTGGATGAAGAACAGAGGTAGAACCGCCTGTTGTCCGAATATTCCCAGACATTTTGCAATATTTCTAATATTTCTAAAGAAAATCTCTGATGGCCCTACAGTGGTACTACAGGCAGACAATTTCTCTAAGAACAGAATGACAGTATAGCCTAGAGACTAGAGTTACAAGCTGTAAATGAGCTTGGGACATCCGTTAGACCTGGGTTTAATCACCATAACCTCCACTTGCATACTGCGTGACCCTGAATAAGTCATTTAACCACGTCAGTGCTCCCAGGTCACCCCTGAAAATAGGAACTTGTGCCTAGTGGGCCATAACCAGTTATCAAAGAATAAAAAAAATGCACACATTTCAGGAAATAATCAGAATAGTCAGTGGCTGCAACTTTACACACTGAGTATTGCTCCTATTGTTGCAGAGGAGGAAGAAAAGGACCTGGATCATTATAGACTAGGGGCTGACACATGACAAACAGTGTGCAGCTGCTGTCAAGAGGGCTAGCAAAATGCTGAAATGCATTAAATGTGGCTGACTAGCAGAGCAGAGCAAGCAATCCAGCCACTTTACAATGCCCTGATCAGGCCCCATCTGAAATACTGTGTGATGTTTTGGGCCTCTCAATGCAAAAGAACATTAAAGCAGTTGCTAGGGTGCAAAGCAGCGTTACCAAAATGATGAAGGGGATGGGAAACACAAGCTATGAGGCGAGGCTAGAGGCCTATAGCATGTTAACCTTAGATAAAAGGAGGCTGAGAGGAGACAGGATCTCCATCTTCTACATATTCAAAGCCATCAATAAGATCAAACAGACAGATGTTCAATCTGTTGTCCTCCAGTAGGATGGGACGCATGCCCTCAGGCTCATACTGTAGGTAATAAATTCACAGATAACATTAGGGGGAACTTTTTGATCCAGAGAGTGTTGAATATGTGGAACAGTCTACCTGTGGAGACTGTGGATATGGAGACAAATACAGGCCTTCATGGTAAGCCTGTAAATATGTCTGCTTACAAGGGAACCAAGGTTCCACGTCATTTCAGAGACTGCAAAATGGCGAGTGCAGTTTCAGTGATTTTATTATAGCAACGCAAATGTCAGCGACTGGAAACTTCAGCAAAGGACTTTTCAGCGAATATATTCAGATCTGCCTCCTTATCCCTCCGGTAAATGAAGCCCCCATGGATTATCATGGGCATCCATCTCTGACTGTGGACAAACTCTACAGACATCATGAAAGATGTCCCGCCATGCACAGGGCGACCTAAAAAAGCCTTCCACAATTGTAGGCGATCTGACTACTTGTTATTATTAACCCTCCCCCCATTTCTAAAATAACATCCTCCAAGTTGCTCATTGACATCGGAGGATCACTGAATAGTTGGAGTTGTTGTAATTGTATCCTCACTGTAATGCTGCGGTCACTGTAATTGTATTTGCCGATGTTGCATCGCTGTAATTGCCTCACTAAATTGACATGCTACCAGGAACCAATGGGTCCTACAGAGCAGAGGGGTAGGGAATCTCAATGAATTAGCATATGTTTGCACAGAGTACTTTCTTTTTTTTTAATCCCTGCTTATGAAGCAGGCCAGATGGACATAACAGACCTAGAGTCCCTCAGAACCTTAAGGTGACAGGTTACTAAGTAACCTGGTCATGTTATGACATTTTCATGAAAATCTGATCTCTGTCACTTGGTCTTTATCTACTCCGGCTACTTATTTGCAAATGACACCATAGTGCTCTGCTTGTCAGTTCAAAAGTCTTTCTTATGGTTAGAATATTTCTGGCCTTTAGACAACTGTATATAAGCAACTGTCAGCCCTGCCAACAGCAGAATAAGTTGGATGCTGAGATAATTTCTTACAACACATAGTTGCTGGGATGTTTTTTAAGTGTGGTAACTGGCTTGCCCAGTGGTGTGTTGCTACCTAAAAGACTATGGCTCATGTACAAGCCTCTGAATCCCAAACTGGAGCATACTGGGCTTAGAATGCATTGCACACATAAGGCACTCCTCTTTAAGGGAAGAAGGGGGAATTTTGCAGCCCATGCTGGCCATTGCTATCAGGCTGCTAAGACAATGGTCCAGCCTGTTGTCCAAAGGAAGGATGCAGCCATGCCAACCCCAATAGTCAGGTTGGGGGACAATGGACACCAGAGAGAAAAAAGGAATATAACAGCAAAGTGTGACTACTTCTGTGTATGATAATATAGAGGATTGTGTGTGAGCAGTCATACATGACAAGGATATTCTTGTATCGGGAGGTTTCCTTGGTAACAGATGACCTCGAGAGCGCAGCTCGAGAGGTACTCTTTTACCAAGGGAACCTCAAGATGCAAGAATTTCCTTGTTTGTGCATGACTGCTCATACACAATCTTTTATAGTGTATGGGCAGTCACAGCATAGAAGATCACACAAAACCAGCTGGAGAAGACGACAGAGAATAGAAATTTTAACATTTTCTTTTTTTTAACTGACACAGTGTGCTGCAGATGTTTCTGCAAGTTCAGGTTTAAAAAAACCCAGCAACTTCCAGCTTAACTGGATTGAGAAAAGCAACTATGTGGCAGCATTCCAAGTTGTTATGCTGCAGTAGTGACATAGCTAGTGCAGCATAACAGTTGTGATGACATAGCTACTGCAGCATAACAACTCCATTCTAGTTAATGGATTTTGATCCATAACAACATTTTACCATACACTATAGCTCCATTCTAGTTATGGATTTCGATCCATAACAACATTCTACCATACACTATAAATGAATGCTATATAACCTCATCATCCTACTACTCAGGATATCCATGATCTGAGGCTTCATAAGGTAAGATTAAATTAGCTGATCTCTTTTTCCCTAGGGAGTCTGCAACTTGGTCAGCAATTTAGTTGACTTTTTCCTATTTAAGGAGAATGTGAATGTGCTGGGCCGCACCCCTATGTGTGACCCTGCCCTCAAGCGAGAGATTTTTCATTTGAAAAAACATTTAACTTATTTGACTGTTACTACATTTTATTTTTTAGTTACTTGATCCTGCTGTTCTCCAGCTTGGACATGTCACACTCCGTGAAGTTCAGGGCACATTCCCAAATCCCTCATGGCTGACAACAGCCACAGGAGTAGGCTGTGGGAGAGTCCACTGCATAGAACATATACAGGAGATTTATGAAACTTTGATCAGCTGTTCACAGGCTGCATTGTACTCTTCAGACTAAATATGGGTCATATTACTCATACTTAGCCTTTAGGAGTAGAACAAAACCAGCAAATAGCTCATCAGAGCTTTAAGAAGCTGTTGCCTGTATTTAAAGAGACACTGTCAACCTTTTTGCATCATATAATTGAAAGGATATGCCTGTGATTTAATGGGTTAAACAACTGGTCATGCCCCCCCCCCGACCTATATAAGCAGTTCTTCCTAGCCTCCTTCTGAAGCATTTTTTCTTTGCTGGCCAGAGGCTCTGTCAGTCTGTTTTCCCCATGAGGCCAGCTGGGGCTTTGCCTCCCCCCCCCCCGGGGTTGCTTGTGCTTGGGATATGCTTAGTTTGTGCTGGACTTCTGTTGTTGTAGTTCTCCTGCTTTTGGTTAGTATTGCTTGCCTCCGGCTGTTCCATGCTTCCTTGTGTGCTTGTTTCCTTCCTGCTCCTGTCCTTGCATTTGCATTCATTTGTTTCTTTTGGGCTTTTCTAGTTTTCTAGCACCCTGTGTATACATTGGTTCTGTGTGCTGCAAGTTACATATTGTTGTTTCCCTACCTTAAAGGATACATAAACCATCTTTTTTACAAATTTTGTTTTTTTAAGAAACGACTCCATAGTCTTATAAAGGAGAGGCCATTGTTTACATTTATACTGAAACTGTATTTATTAAAGCAGGATAAATGCAGTTTCATGGGATTTGAAAATTGTAAACACAGCCTCTCCTGATTCAAAAATCCTTCTCTAAGAATCCTAAAATGGCTGCCTTGATTATGTCATTGAAGAGAGAGATGACCAGCTGTGCAGATGTATTCTAGCTGTGCTAACTATCTTAAAATGTGAATAATTTTAAAATGAAAAATGATAGCATGGCACTGTGAGCACAAAAGTTGTTCAGCACCAAAATATCTACAAAATGATTGGTGTTTCATTTATAGATACCATTTAGTTTTTAAAAATTAGTAAAAAAAAAGCAACAGAAAATTCAATTATTTTTCACTTTTCAACAAACAAATGCAAATAATATTAAAATAAAAAATGATAGCATGGTACGGTGAGCACCACATTTGTTCAGCACAAAATATCTACAGAATGAGTAGTGTCATTTATATGTGCCCAATATTTTTATTAATAATTAGCAAAAAGCAGCAGAAAGTTCTATTATTTTCACTTTTTGCAACAAACAAATGCACATAGCTTTAAACTTAAAAATGACAGCATGATACTTTGAGCACAAAAGCTGTTTCTGCACAAAAATATCTATCAAATGAGTGGTGTTTCATTTATATGTGCCTTTTAGTTTTTTTCTTAGAATTAGCAAAAAAATAGCAGAACATTCAATTATTTTTCACTTTTTGCAACAAAGAAATACAAATAGATTTGAACTTATAAATGACAGCATGGTACTTTGAGCACAAAATTTGTTCAGCACAAAAATATCTACCAAATGAGTGGTGTTTCATTTACAGATACCTTTTACATTTTTTATAATCAACAAAATATGGCTGTAAAATAAATTGTTTTCACTTTTCAGGAGGTATGGCATGTATATAATAACACATGGAAGGGTGTGTGACAGTGCTAAAGTACTGCACCCCCAAGGTGGGTTGTGAGGCATGAGGCAAAGCTGAATGCTTTCAACCACATGGGAAGTGTGATAAATGATTCCCATAATATCACATTTTAAATTGCAAGTAAGCAATAACACACAGCCAAGGTGTGTGAAAATGCTAAACTGCTGTATGGCCTAGGTGGGTTGTGAGGCATGAGGTGCAGTTGAATGCCTTCAACTTCCTGGGAAGTGTGGTGTATTATTCCTGAAGGATTACATTGTAAACTGTAAGTAAGTAATAACACATGTGAGGGTGTGCGGCAAGCCTAAATTGCTGCATGCCCTAGGAAGACATGAGGCACAGATAGGTGCCTTCAACCACCTGGGATGTGTGGTATATAATTTTGTTTTTATTATTTTAGATTTTTTTCTCCATTTTTCCTGGGGAACTGGCAGGTGGTTCTGCTCCCTTCTTGGGGGGTCACATCTGGTCCTGGGTTTCTACAAGGATTATCATAGAACCTGCCAGGTCCATTGTTTCTCCCCGGCCCTTGCTACGACCACATGCTCGTGTGTGGAGGCATGTGCACTCCACAGTCCTGCAGCACCCACCAGTTCTTGTGTTGCTTCCAACCTGTGCTACCCTTGGGCCTCCGCCTGCGGGACGCCATGTGGTGGTAGATGTGAGACCCCTCCCCAGGAGAGGAGAGCTGCCTTGCAGATGTTCAATCAAACTCCCATTCTCCCTCCCTCCAGTCTACCCCCAATGACCCAGGCTCATTCCCAAACCTGTGTTACCAGCATAGTCCGAGGTGTGTTATTCAGTGCCTCAGCCCTCAGCACCACCAGGCCAGCTACATCATACATTTTAAGAGATCAATACCACACATCAGGGTGTGCAGCAAGGCTAAAATGCTGCATGCCCAGGTGGGTTGTGAGGTACAAGGCACAGCTGAGTGTCCTCAACCACCTGGGAAGTACAATATAAAATACCCATAGGATCACATTATAAATTGTAGGTAAGCAATAACACACAACAGGGTGTGTGTGTGGTAATGTGAAATTACCGCAGACTCCAAGTGGGTTGTGAGGTGGGTTCTGAGGCACGAGGTGCAGTTGAGTACCATCAACCACCTGAGAAGTGTGGATGACTTCACTCAGATGAATCTGTTGGAATGCAAAAGACAGGTGGGCATTAATATTCGGGACAGAACAAGAGGCAGCGTAGAGTACCAGATCATCAGCATACATGATGGAGTGACAGTGGGGAAAGGAGGAGGGAGTGAAAATGGAAAAGAGTAAGGGTCCCAGAATGGAGCCTTGAGGTACACCATAGGAGACAGAAGACGGGGATGAAAGAACTTTGCTAAAGGAGATGGATTTGGATCAATTAGTGAGGTAGCTACTGAACCATGATAGGGTGGGTCTGGAGGCACCTAATGAATGTAGTTTGTTTAGGGGCAGAGGTTGGTTTACCAGGTCAAATGCCTTGGTGAAATCTATAAACATGGCACCAGTAAGTAGACCATTGTCCACATTGGACTTAACCTCACTGGTGAGTAAAGCAAGGGTGGTGGTGGTGCTATGTTCTGCCCTGAAACTATGTTGAGCAGGTGACTGAAGATTAAAATTCAATAAATCTATTGAGATCTGGCAATGAATAAGTTTCTCTAAGATCTTACTGAGGGTTGGTAGTAAGGCTATGGGCCAATAATTAGTTGACTTTAGGGTCACCTTTTTTGAAGACAGGAATAACCCTGGCAGCCATCCAGGCTGAGGGCACCATCGAGGTACAGATATACAGATTAAACAGCCCAGTGATAGGGGTGGCAAGGAGATGGGCCCATGTCTAATTATCTGGGGTTTGATTCCATCAGGCGTGGTGGAATGGACTGAAGTATCCTGAGAACGTCCAACCCGAGCAATATTAGAGAGGACACATGGCAGAGGAGCTGAAGAGGGGGAGATGGGGCTATAAGATGCTGGAGGGGAGATTTTAGGAGCCTCAGGAAAAAGGGAGTTAAAAGCATTGGCTATAGTTTGGGGGTTGTTGCACAGAATATCATTAATTAGCATATCCTTGGGGGCCATAGGTTTGGTGTTCCCCAAGATTTCATTGATCTAGCTCCAATACTTCTTGGGGTCAGAGGCCGAGGATTGGAGGAGTTTCCGGTAATAGCTACTTTTGGCAGCCTGAATCCTTTCTTGCAGGAGTTACATAGTGTCTGGTAGGCAACAAAGTCAGTCTAAACCGAGGAGGCTTTCCATTTAGTCCAAAGTCTGTCACGTTCCTTGAGTAGTTGCAGGAGAGGCCGCTTCAGCCACTTGGACACCTTCCCTCTGACCATACGCGTAGCGAACTGGGACATGTTTAGCCTGTAAGGCAAGCAGAATGGCATTGAAATGATCAGTAGCCAGGTAGATGTCATTAGTTTGAAATAGTGGGGACCAGTCGACTTGTTTTAGATCATGAAGGAATGCAGCGGTGTCCAAATTAGAAAAGTTAGCAAAAGACAGTACTTTAGGAGGAACCCCTAATACAGTAGACAGGGCAGTGGTCGCTTATAGTGTTGGGTAGAACCCTGGTAGGGGAGTAGCAGTCCTTGCGATTGGAAAGGATCCATTCAATCAAACAGCGACTGAGGTTTTTCTTAGTTATCCGAGTGTGGGAAGAGATGAGTTGCTCGAAGTTGGCCTTGTTGACTATAGAAGCAAGTGAAGAGGAGTTGAGAGCCAGCCAATCCAGATTAAAGTCTCTCAGACAGATCAACTCATTGTTCTTAGGGCAGGAATTATCTGCTATAATCATAATAATATCATAGTTTGTCTAACCTGCCTTCTTTGCAGCATGGACATTTCTGTTAGCCACCACCATCTTGGTTCTGGACTGCCACTGTGGACCACTCAGTACCTTTGGGAACCCTAAAATGGAGTCTGTCCCCAGGGGTCTTGTGGGAGTGAATTTCTGTAGGAATTGTAGTTTTCTCCTTTTGGCGCCTAAATGAACCTGGAGGGGGAGCCCTTGCGTGACAGACAGATGAATCAACTAAATGAACCTTTTGGATCAGAGGGAAAGTCCCAAGCTGCTTGCAACAGAGAGCCAGTCTGAGTTTGGAGTTGAGAGAGTGAACAGCTTGAAATATTCGAGCAGCTGCTCCTTCGTGGTCACATGGGAAACTGGTGGGAAGGCTGTGTTTGGCCTGCCTGCCTACTTGTCCCTCGTTAGGGAATCCTTTAGTCTGAATTGTGACCGGACTGAATCCAAACAAGTCTGTGACCATAATTACCTAATTGTGACTGCCTTGTTACTTGAAGAGGACTGTGATTCAGCCTGTCAGATCATCTGAAACACTGCAGAATGTGCGGTTTTGCTCAGAGACAATAAAATTGCAACTGGACTGTCATCTGAACTATGGTACTGCTTTCCTTTTACTATAAGTGTGTTGGATGCTGTCAGTGGGTCATGATTTGGTTACCTACTGTGTAATTGTGTCATGCTTGCTGGAAGCTATATCCAGCACTACTGGACTGCCATCCAAATTGTTCACCTGGTCTGGGCTCTGCCAACCTGGTCCAGCCAGCTACTCATGCCACAGAGAAGACCACTGACGAGAGTCCTGCCTGGGGATCAGCATCATGCTCAACACCACAAACAGGAATGACACCTTGGTGATTTGTGTGGGCCCTGCTTCTCCTGGCAAACCACTAAGTCATCCTGAAGTCTCAATTTCATCACTCCTGTGTCCTATACAGGGTAGCATGAGTAAACACTAGGGTATCTCCCTGCAACAACAGCTCAATCAAAGTGTTTCATTTGATTTAATTGGTGGGTTTGATTATTACGAACTGAGCCTCCTGGCTCCGAATTACAAATTGTTGGTTATTGTGCATGACTTGACTTTCCATCATAGGGCCTAGACCAACTGTAATGCTGGCCTACCCCAGGCAATGTGTCAGGCTAGCCTATCTCATCAATGGGTACCCAGATAAAGTGCATGCCTTGTAGCATTACTGAATCAGTACCTAAACCAATCAACCTGATTACACCCCTTCCTTGATCATTCCTCCTGAATAAATCAGATCTGAATATTTTTGTACTCAGCTTGTCTGTGATGCACTTCTGTACAAATAGCACTGTGATACTACTGTTTGCTATGTTTAACCTTACTTTCTGGGGTCTCAGGGCCGAACAGGTGGAACCAGCCCTGGTGGTAAGTGAAGTCATAGTGGGGATATATCTGCTGTTTGGGGGCTCTTGTTCCTGTGTGTTCTGTTCATTGTTTAGGCCACTAGAGGGGAAAGGGGGGTCACAGTGTACCAGAGGGCTGTACCCATGTCAGCTATGCTACCACTAACCCTGTCCTCCAGGCGGAGGCACCCGTTTTCAGTACCCAGGCACCTTAACCTGCACTTAGTCACTCAGGCAGGGGTAGTAGCCCTTAAAACAGTACCACGTAGAGGTTACATCTTGGAAGCACCACTGGGATTCACACCTTCTAGTGGTCAGAAGTGGATACTACAACCCCACATTCAAAAAATTGTGACAAAAAGGAGGCGCTTACTACGCCTAAGTTTAAACTCACTCCCCATAAGCTATTAGTGCATAGTATGATGGGGTGGAGTGAGACTGAGGGGATGAACCCCCAACAATCTCTTCTGTTATTGGATGTCCCCTTAGGGACCACTAATGCAGTTATTATAGATACCGCTGAAAAAAGTTAAGTGCTTGGGGAAGGTTGTGGTGAAAGGGAGAGATTCAGATCTATTTGATCAAACCATGGTGGTCCTCCTCTCCTGCAGCCTCCCCATCAACCCAGAGACGGTGCCCCCTGTTATTTTGCCTGAAGCATCTCAGAAGGGGTGGAGGTCATTCATCTACACAGTGATCTGGCTACTCCTGGGTGGGGGTCCCCAGAATAGAGGGGTTCAAAGATAAGTTGCTAGCCTCTGAGGGTGATCTGCCAAAGGTTAGTGAAGATGCTAGATCTTTCTGAATATGCCACTTCCTTGCAGTCTCCAATAGCGCCTCCTGCTACCCCTAGGGCCCTCTATAGTCACCTCCCATAGTGATACCATCCATACACCTGGATTCTTACTGTAGACTTAGACTCTTAGGGGAGGATGACCTGGAAACATGGATAGACTATGCCACCCCTCTGGTCCAGGAGTGGCAGTGCTCTGAGGGGGAGAAAAGGAAGAGGCTCATGGAGAGCTTGAGGGGCCCCACACTGGAGGCCATTTATTATCTTTGATCTACCAGCTCAGAGGCCACTACTGCCGAATACCTCTCTGCACTGGAGGGGGTCTTTGGTAGCACCAAGTCAGGGGCAAGTCAGGGCCGAGGCAGCAAAAGATGCTAACTCTGTCAGGCACCTCCCAAGCGAGGTCCCACCTGGAGGGGTGGAGGTGCACGTCATCTCCTCTGAAACCCAGACTGAAGGTAACCTGCTGGAAGAGGTATGAGAACTGAGAGTCCTGGTGGGAGGCCTGCTCTGAACTATGCAAGCTGCTGACCCCTGGGGAAGCCCGGAAAGCAAGGAAGGCAAATCACAGATCAGAGAGGGACTCCAAGACTTGCCTATCATGCCCAAGCAGGGGAGTGGCTCTTCATCCACTAGAGACTCTAAGGAGCCCATCTTTGCTATCAGTCACTGTGGAGAACACGGGCATCTCCAGCTTAATTGCAGCTTGCCTGAGAATCTGAGAAAGGTTACTACACGGCTGCTGGTATTAATTCAGAGAAGCAATATATGGCCTCAGGCTGGGCCTACCAGAGTAGTTACTTATCCAAGGCAGCTATAAGACAGATGTCTAAGTCCTCATCTCCTGACTGGTCAAAGTGGTAGACCAGTCCATAGAGACCACTGTAACAGTAAATGTTGTATCTGACTGGGCCATGCTTGACAGTGGATCCCAAATGACAATAGTGTTTCAAGACTGGTACCAAAAACACCTGTCTGATGTGCTCCTACAACTGTTGGAAGGCCTGCATGTGTGGAGGTTAAGCTAGCAGTCCTACCCATACTGGGGATATATCTGGATCAGGTTGTCGTTCCCTACTGCCGTGGCTGAAGTCGATGAACAGGTTGAGACACTAGCTCTGGTGTGTTCCCCTACCGCATTATGTGATGGGGTTCCACTGCTCATCGGAACAAATGCCCACATGTTAAAGAGGCTATCACAGTTGTGCCAAAAGAAACATTGGCAACAGACTGGGTGAGCCCTGAGAATTCCAGCCCTGATCAAGAGAGCCTATGACCTGCAGAAACAGACTACTGAGGCGGACAGATACAAGACAGTGAGGATAGTGTGGAAAAAGATCCGACTCTCTACTGCTAGCACCCAACGCTCAATACACCATTCATGGAGAAGTTCATCTTAGGAAGGATGTGAAAAATAAAATATTGATGCTAGACACTCCTGGTGAAGGGAAATTGCCGGAGGGGTTGTTGGTTAAACCCAGTAGTCTACCTGTCCATGCCCATGCCTAAGCATGTCGAGTGATGGTCCAGGTTTGAAAAGTGTTGGATTGAGAAGCCCGGTGTACACTGGCTACAGTACACTGTGCAGACACTGCAGTATTACCCAGCCACATGCATTGTGGTGGAAAGGAAGAAGTGATCTAGACCTATTTGACTTTGGTGATTCCCCTTGTCTGCTGAATGGAAGTCTAGAATTAGCAGGAAACTTGCCCAGAGGGACCAGGTGTTTTGTTGAAAGAATGGTATGTGGGATGCATTTGGGGTGCTGAACATAATATTCGACTGCATGATCATAGACCTTTCTGGGTGCAGTCCCACCACCTTGCCCCAGCTGATATAGACAATGTTTGGAGGCACCTATAGAAGATGCTAGCTGCCGGTATTATTCAAGAGTCAAGAAGCCCCTATGCATCTCCCATCATAGTTGTGTGCAAGAAGAATGAGTCCATGAGGATGTGTTTGAATTATCGGACCCTAAACCAGCAGACCATCCCAGATCAATACACCATGCCACGCATATAGGATGCCCTGGACTGCCTGAATGGGAGTAAGTGGTTCTCAGTACTGGATCTCTGCAGCAGATATTATCAGATTCCAATGGCCCTGGGGGACCATGAGAAAACAGCCTTCGGTCACGTGATGACTGCTTAGCTGATGGTCGTGCTCTCCTCGCTCCCCGTTAAAACGAGTGATTTAGCCTTCCTATCGCTAATTTCAGCTTCTAATTTGGAAAGCACTGCTGTAAAGAAGCTTTCTGAAGCGATTAGGAGAAGGAAGCGAATGGAGGCAGAAATGTGGAAGGCTCCCCTGTGGCATACACCCCCACCCTCTCCCGAGAAGGATAAGGCCGAGAAGAGGCCTAAGGCGCAGGCACTTGCAGTTGCTTCCTCCACCGCTGCTCCTGCCGCGCTGACCGAGGATAAGTTTATGGAAATTATGCTGCCCCGAAGGAGTCTATAGCGACCATCTCTAGTGATGTACAACAAATTAGAGAAAATCTAAACTCACTCTCCACTCAAGTTGGGGATATAGATGCCCGCCTGGTATTGGTAGAGAAGTGGAGGGACAAATCTGAGTTGGACTCTTCCTTGCTGAGACAGAAGATGCGAAAGTTAGAGGATAAGTTAGAAGATCTTGAAGGGTGCAGTCGCCACAATAATTTGATAATATTCGGGTTACTAGAGAAGCAAGAGAGCATGAATACATGTTTAGTTGGAGGTAAGTGGCCTTGCAGGTTGTATCCAGGGTTAGGGGAGAACAGTTTGGTAAAAAGAGCTAGGCAAAATGGCTTTTGGACCACTGTGAGCTGGGCCAGAAATCAGGAGAACTGCTGTAGACACAGTGGGGCAGTAGGTCCAGCGAGTTGAGAGGGAGTAAGTTGTACTGCTTGTGCTAGGCAGAGGGAAGGTCATGAAGCAGTGTGGTTTGTACAAGGGGTTTTGGACATTGTTCATTTATTAGGAAGAGAAAGGGCAGTGAGGATTTACTGAGAAGGACAATGGGAGCAAAGGGGAGGCAAGGAGGGCGGACTTGTGCGGATTTAATAGAGATCGGGGCCGGGAGGGTGGGTAGGACAAAACAATACAGAAACAGAAAAGGCAGCCAAGGAAAAGTCGGTCCCATGCTGAGGATTGCAGAAGGGACCAGGCTTGAGTTCCTGAGGTCGGTTTACTGAGGTGGCCAGTAGTGTGGCAGAGTTCCGCAAGCGGACCAATCACAGAGGTCTGTGTCTGCTCGCTTGGCCAATGGAGAGAGGAGCCGGTGCCAGAGTTCAAGCCAGCCCACTTGCAGGAGAAGATCATACCTGGAGGGCTGGAGCTGGCAGAGGGGACAGCAGCAGGAGAAAGTGCCATTCCTGGAGGGTCAGTGTAGCCACTTGTGGCTGAGAGAGAGCCCACTCAGGGCTCTAACACTGGAGAGCTGGAGCTGGTGGAGGGGACAGCGGCTGGAGAAAGTGCCATTCCAGAGAGAATGGGGATAGGCAGGTAGGTAGGAGAGATGGCTCCAGGCACAGAAGGAGAAGGCGCTATAGCATCCTAGTTTTAAAAATCAAACTACAGGCTGTAACACAGGAGAAACTAGTTTACAAATGCTAACTGGGCCAAAAAGAGCTGTGATCACAAATATCAGCAAATAATTAGCAGTGGTAGGTAATAGCACTTAGCCTAGACTGAAAAACAAGATAATCGGGCACAGTGCAATAAAATTACAGGTTACAAACAACAGAGAAACAAAAAAAGGCAGCCAAGAAAAAGATGGTCCCACACTGAGGATTGCAGCAGGAACCAGGCTTGAGTTCCTGAGGTTGGCTTACTGAGGTGGCCAATAGTGTAGCAGAATTCCCTGAGTGGACCAATCATGGAGGTCTGTGTCTGCTCACTTGGCCAATGGAGAGAGGAGCCGGCACTGGGGTTCAAGCCAGCCCGCTTGCAGGAGAAGATCGTACCTGGAGGGCTGGAGCTGTTAGAGGGGATGGGGTCAGGAGAAAGTGCCGTTCCCAGAGGGTCAGGGCAGCCACTTGTGGCTGAGGAGTGCCCGCTCAGAGCTTTAACACTGGAGGGCTGGAGCTGGTGGAGGGGATGGCAGCAGTATTCCATGTCATGTTGAAACAATCATACTTGTTGCTCCTTTAATAAAATCAGTTCTCTAATGTATTTTTCTTGTTCATCACCATCATCAAGAATCAACTGAATAAGACCAGCACTGTAATTAAGGCAATGCGTTTGCCACTTTTTCAAGAACGGGTTTCTATCCTGACCAAATGCAGGCTGTAAATTAAATCTCAAGCCTCTAGGAGCTCGATGGACCGTCAAATAAGCCGACATAGTGACTTTTTGCCAATATAGACGTCTGGCTTTTAACACCTCTTTTCTAATTGAATAAAATCTTGCTTAATTGCCAATGGTGTATCTTGTCTCTGCAAATCATTTTATATTGCCGAGCTGCTCTCTCTGATTCAGTTTGGTCAATAAAGGATTAACGTCCCCTTTTCTAAAAAATAAAGACTCCACAAAGTCATCCTCCTTAACAGTGCTATCAATATTCACAGATGAACAATCCACAATTGTGTGCGTAGTCATATCTAAAGGATCCATATCTGTATACTCACGAAATACAGAAGGAATGCTGCTTGTCAAGTCCTCGGATGACTTATAGAAGAGGCAAAAATATTGCTGATATGGTCACCACTAGTCAATTTGAATTACTTCAGAACCAGAAGCAAGCCACATTACCAAATGGGATGTTCTGTTGTGGTAACTGTTCTTTTTGTCAGCATTTGAATACAGTTTCGACTTTTCAACATCCTGTTATAAATAAGGAATTTTCCAATTGTGATTTCATTAGTTGTTCCACTACTAATGTGATTTATTTAGCGCAATGTCTTTGTAAAGATTTCTATGTTGGTAAAACTCAGAGGGTTTTAAAAAACAGAATTGCTGAACATTTACATTGTATTGCTAACAAGGATATTACCAACGCTTTAGCTCATGTGGTACAGAAGGGTAACACACATTTGTTTAAATTCAAAGGTCTTGAAAAGAGTTTCATTAGGAAGTCGGAGTTTGAACAACAAGCTCCTACGTGCTGAAAGTAAATGGCAATGTTGATTAGGAGCACATAAAGAAAAAGGTTTAAATGTGATGTTTAGTATTATTCCTTATTTAAAATGAAGTGATATTGTCTGGTTCTTCTTCTTTTCCTTTCCTTGGTGTTGTGTTCTGTATTTAAATGTGATTTTTATGTGGATTAATCAATTTGTATTCCTGCAATGTGAAACAATTATTGCTTTAGATCTGTTGAGCTTCTTTTGATTGCTCTAATGTGCTTTAACTGTTTTAATTATTTGAATGATTGTGATGTCAATTGTTTTATAGACTATATAATGTGGGATCCTGTGTGAGCTTGATATCACATTGAAAAAGCGTCTTTAGGACGTGAAACTTGCGTCTGTGATTTTTATATGCTGCTTGCTTCAGTTATCTGATTAAAACTGTTTTAACTATATCTCCAGTTTTGGATGCATGTTTTCATCGATTACGGGTAGCCGTTCTGTGTTTTAGTCTGCATTTTCCTTGTTTGGCTCCGGTCTTGTCCGTTGGTGGCCGCCTTTTGTACATATAATTTTGACACTAAACCGATGGCATCACAGCAGAATTTTTTAAAACCTTAAAAACTATATTGTTACCCAGACTTACAAGCTTTACAATACCTTTAACAGAATACAAGGTATTCTGAAATCTTTTGAAGAAGCTTCTATTCATCTATTTAATAAACAAGCTAAAGAAAGAACAGAATGATCATCTTACAGACCAATTTCACTCCTCAATGTGAACTATAACATTGTTACCAAAATATTAGCTTTAAGACTAGAACAGATTCTACCAGTATTAATATTGCAAGACCAACATGGCTTTATCAAAGAAGATGACTAACAGAAAATATAAGAAGAACCATAAATATAATAACAAATAATGCCAACTGAGATGCAATAATACTGGCCATTGACACAGAAAAAGCATTTGATTGGGTTGAATGGCAATTCACACATCAAGTTCTTAAAAGAATAGGTTGTAGGATACAATTTCTAAACTGGATCAATTTGATTAACACCAAACCATCAGCAAAAATAAAAACTAATAGCAATATCTCAAGAAAAATCTTTCTAACCAGAGGAACCAGACAAGGTTGTCCACCATCACCCTTCATATTTGCACTAGTCATGAAACCCTTTCCCATAGTGATCAGAAAAAAATCCATTTATTACAGGCATCACAATTAAAACTTCCATCCATAAAATCAATTTATATGCAGATGATGCATTGTTATATCTCACTAATTCAACTAGCTGTCTAAAGAATTTATTACATTTCAGAACAATTTGTCAATGCATCTGACTATAAAATTAACTGGAATAAAATGATTATCTTACAACTTGAAACATTTTCTTTTCAGATACCTCTAAGCTGCCCATGAAATAGAACATCAATAATAAATTATTTAGGGGTAAAAATATCTAATAAAGTAGATCTACACTAGCAAGAGAATTATCCAGCAGTATTAGAGTCTATAGAAACAGACCTCAAAAAATAGGTTACACTCCCACTTACCTTAATTGGAAAAATAGATGTCATAAAAATGAAAATTCTTCCCAAATTGATATACATATTCCAATCTTTTCTAATTCCAGTCCCTATAGAATGTTGCAACAAACATAAAAAAAATGACAAATAACCTAATTTGGAAAAATAAAAAAACTCAGATTGCTTACAACAAATTAAAATCATCAAAATTAAAAATTGGACTAGCTCTTCCCCAGTTTCAGATTTACCATCTGGCATCCCAAATAAGTACTTTTTGGTCCTGGCTACAGGAATCAAACTCTACACAGATATCTTTAAACATAGAACACAATTTACATTCATACCCCAAACTCAAATATTTACTATTTTCTGGTCATTATCAACAACAAAAAAAGAAAGACAAAATCTTACAACCCAAACTACAATTCACTGCTGGAAAAAAGCTCAAAACATGGTTAAATATAGTCTACCCATCAAACCACAAGACTCTACTTAAAATTATTTTCCTCCTTCAATTACAGTTAATGCACTTAAAGGCTGGCAACATAAAGGATTATATGAAATAGATCAACTATTCAAACATAATACATTCAAATCATTTGAACAACTGAAGACTTGATTTAATTTACTGCATTTGCATTTTTTCGATACCTAGAAGTAAGAAACTTTATAGCCAAAACTAACGGTACATTAGGTCTCTCACAATGCTTCTCAGTATTACAAGTACTACTCAATATGAAAGAAAAATCAAAAAATTATCTCAGCAGTATATCAATGCATCAATGCAAAAATAATAAATTGTAAAAAAACATACTAATGCATCAGTTAGGGTTAAAGTGACAAAAGTAAGGAAATGTTTCATTAGGGTTGCCGCCTTGTATACCACCAGAGCCATCATGAGATGGTTGGAGGCCATTCAAGCAGACGTGGCCAAAGATAGTGCCTTCAGGCCAACTATGCAGTGAGTGATACAGGCACTCAAGTTTGTGGCAAATATAGCCATGGATGCCTTCAAAATGTCATCCAGAGTCACAGTTAGTGCCAACAGAGCCAGAAGACAAGTCTGGCTAAAAATATGGGATGCAGATCATGAATCCAAGAATAAGGTTCTGAAGCTGCAGTTCCAAGGGGAGAAGATATTTGGTGCCAGAATTGAGGAGTTCACCACCAAGC
Organism: Neoceratodus forsteri; assembly: GCA_016271365.2. NCBI lineage: Eukaryota > Metazoa > Chordata > Ceratodontiformes > Ceratodontidae > Neoceratodus > Neoceratodus forsteri. The sequence goes on along the minus strand of CM028129.1, from coordinate 1,075,282,836 downwards.
CAGGGGACAAGGATCAACTACAAAAATTGACCACCCTACCTTCCTTTCAGCCAAACAGCTTTCACTAACACAACAACAGAGACAGGCATAACCAGTTTATTGAAAGTAACAAAAAGAACAGTTATAGATTCAGCTTCAGGCAAATCTACTTCAACAGGAGAGGCAGCTTCAATAACCGAAGAGGCAACAATCACTCTAAACCCAAGGATTCAAGCAAAGTGACAGGTTCAGAAGTAATTAAGCATGAGATGATGCAGCCCCAGGAGGACAAGAAGGTGATAGGGGGCAGGCTGCAGAGATTCAATGTCACCTGGGCAAAATCAATAACAGACAAGTGGGTTCTGGAGATAATATTGGGGGTTACACCATAGCATTTTCAAAGAGCCCATCAAGGTCTCAGTTCCTGCCCTCAAAGATCTCCTGACCAGACAAAAGGTACGAGCACTCCTAAATTACCTATTGGCAGAAGGGACCATAGTACCAGTGCCAGTTGCAGAGAGAAAGATGGGGCATATATTTAGTATTGTTTTTGGTCCCAAAGAAAACAGGAGACCTCAGGCCAGTGCTGGACCTAAAATTCCTAAACAAGTTTGTAAAATACCACAAGTTCAAAGTAGAAACCTTGCACACGACAATAGCAGCAGTCCAAAAGGCAACTGGTTCACTTCAACAGACCTCAAGGTCTCGCACACATTCCAATCAGACCAGCCCATCACAAATTCCTAAGTTTTCTGTCTTGGGTCAACATTTCCAGTATCAGTGTCTGCCATCTGGACTCACTGCAGCACCAAGCGTGTTCGTCAAGTAATGGCCACTCTATCAGCAAAGTTACTCATGGAAGGCATTCATATAATTCCCTACTTAGATGACTGGCTAATAAGGGTGAGATCAAGGGAGGATTCCCAAAGGGCAATGAACAGGACAAAGGAACTACTCACACAGCACAGGTGGGCAGTGAACACAGAAAAGAGACACATGAACCCCTCGAAGACACTAGATCACCTGGGAGTGGTATTCAACACAGAACTAGGGACAGCAAAACTCACAGATGCACGAATCAAGGACATACAGGATCTATGCCAATGAATTCTATTGTGCCCAAGAGCCACACTTTGGGAGTTGATGCAAATTCTGGGCCTCATGGCCACATGTCTGGATCTACACAATTGGGCACGCCTCCATGAGACCAGTACAACATCTGCTTCAAGACTACTGGAACTACACAACACAGAATTACATAAAAATAATGGTCATTCTGGAGGCAGAGAGTCCATACGGTGGTGGACAGACCTGAAACACCTGAATCAGGGTGCAACAATAGACAAGGCAGGCTGAGGGCAATAATGGGAACATGCTCCGTACAGGAAAATGTTCACCAGAAGAGTCAACCTGCCCATGAACATACTAGAAATGTGGGCCATAAGACTAGCAATACAGTACTTTCTCCCTCAAATCAGGCAACAGCATAGTAAAATAAGAACACACAATGTCACAGCCATGGCCTACCTCAACAAACAGGTGGGGTACAAAAAGCCAGGTAATGGCAGCAGAAGCCTCAATTGTCCAAGACTGGGCAGAAAAACACCTCAACAGTATCACAGCAGTGCATCTGGCAACTGAACTAAACACAGGTGCATACTTGCTCAGTTGCCAGGCATTGCATCCAGGGAATAGCAACTTCACCCACAGGTATTTCAAATGACAAACTGCTGTAGAGGTCAAAATCGATAGACTTGATGGCTTCCACCAGCAACAAACAACTTAACATGTTCTGCTCCTGTCTCAATAACATGGAACTTCATCAGAGCATACGTGTTTCCCCCTCTGTCAATGATTCCATTAGTACTCCAACAAATACAAGCTACCATCTGATGTGGGCAGAATAATTTGCACCCTCCAACCCCTGGTCCATATATTCTCAGAGTCAAAAATAGCCTCCAGATGTCCCACCACTATACATCTTTGCTTAAGCCAAAACAAAAGATCTGTGACACTCGCCCCTCATTGTGGAACAAATTTGTGACTGTTTTCTGTGCAGGGTGAGTGAGAGGAATTACCTCTAAGGGGGACCACAATGGAGAGTGCTTAACTTTGTTATACCTCACCCAGAATTGCTCTAACCCACTGTTTAGTTTGAAACTAACATCAAAGGAAAATTCTCCTGACACATGAATCAATGCATACAATTCGGAGGCATGAAACTTTAAACTTTCCTTCAGTAAGGTGTATCCCACATATCCCCTATCAGGGAACACCTCCAAACCCTCTTTATAGACAAGCCTGATGGCATTATGCCTCTTGCCAGATAAACCTGCTGCTGAAAAAAGGAGGCATAAGGTTGTGATTGTGCCTATCTCCTGAATTGCCAGATTTATTAGTATTTGCCTCAGTCTATTCAGATGAAGTGTCATTTATGTTTGAAAGTTCTGAGGGTTTGCTAAGAGCATCTTTGGTCCAAGGTTCCATTGCCTTATGTCTCCTTGCAAAGTTCTCAAATTTGCAAAGTTAGGGTTGTATTTAGTGTAAGAGATAACTATTGTGGGACCACAAGCATATCTGTGTCTTTATCAATAGGCTCTCCCTCAGAAATAATTGTTGTTGACACAGGGGTGGGAACAGACTTTGTAGCGTCTGTAGAAGAAGATTTTAGCTTACCCCTAGTATGTGATTGGTGCAAATCCTGAGATGTACTGTCCTGATGTTGGGGAGCAAGCCCATCCGCTGCTTGCAAGGAGCATTCCACAGACCAAGGCTCATTGCAAGCATCCACTTGGTCAGCCCAGGATGCCTTTGGGAGGGACCGCTTTTTTCTTTACTCACTCCTTCAGTTTGTTCACCTGTGCAGAAAAGGAGAAAACCGTAGCCTTGTCTTGATTCTTGGGGTCAGTCTGAAAAATAATTCCCTGGCTAACTGAGGCAATGTCAGTCTCTACACTCCCTTGCTTCTTCAGTGCTGTTTCCAGGCAACTCCCGCCAGCTGCAGCCTGGTTACCATGGTACTCGTTCTCCACAGCTGCAGTCTGAACTTCATCTAAAACAGCACACAACTCTTGCTTTTTCTTTAAAAATTTCTCCTCTTTTGATTTTAGTAAAGCAGTAATAGATTCCACGGTCTGGAGTTTGAAACATTTTGCTGATTCTGAAGTCAGCAATTCATCCCGAGTATGCTGGATAGCCTCTTCCTCAGTAACTCAGAATGCAGAGGCAGAATGCAGTGGCAAGATTACTGATGAGTGCATGTTGGTAGGACCATATTACACCCATCCTCCATGGACTGCACTGGTTGCCAGTAAGATGGAAGATTGCCATCAAGGTTGGATTACTGATCTATAAAGCCCTACACGAAGGGGCACCAGTCAACCTGCAAGATCTCCATGTGCTTCACTGTCCATCCCAGGCTCTCCGTTCCACCGAGGGTTGTCTCCTTAGTGTTTCTAGGGCTATGTTGCATCACTCTGGTGATACAGCATTTTCAGTGTCTGCACCTACCCTATGGAACTTATTACCTAAACTGCTGTGGGACTGACCCCTGGTGGATACCTTCAAAAAGGACTAAAAACATATTTATTTAGCAGACTTTTAATTCGCAGATAGTATGAATTAGATTTTAATTGACTAGATAGTTTTATACATATTATGTTGTTTGGATATTGCTGCTTGTTCTAACTTTGTACTTAATGAATATTTTAAAATTGTTGTATTGTGTTTTAATTGTGAAGCACTCCGAGTCTCTGGAAAATGGCACTATAGAAATAAAGTGTCTATCTATCTATCTATCTATTTATCTATCTATCTATCTATCTATCTCTTAGAACTTGCTCAGAGAGTCCTGCTGTATCAAAGAACTCCTCCATCTCCACGGATCTCACAGCAGAGGAGAATAACCCTCAGCCATGCTCACATCCTCCTCCATCACAGTCTACACTGAGACTGAACTGGCCATCCTCCGACAGCCAGAGAACCCCTACATTCAAGTAGGGAATTTTCTATTAATATAACATCAAAAGCAAATTATTACAATAAGGTTACCTTACAAACACTCAGACCGAATTAAAGGGAAAGGGAGAAAAAAAAATAAGTATTAGAGTCATACCTAACTGAGGAGAGTGACCCAAAACCAGTGTGTCATAATCCAAATACAATAACCATCTCATATTCCATTTGAAAGCTAGGAATTTCCAAAGAGACATGGTATATGTACAAAAAATTAAAAACGCTCCACTGTTTCTTCCAGAGCCACGCATTCTAAAAAGGGGCAAGTTCTTTCATTTAAAGCTTTATGCTTAGCATTACCCCTAACCCCAATCCTTCCAAAAACTGTGAGCCATAAAAACTCCCATATGTATTCTGGCAGACTAGGATTATTTAATCTCTTGAGTGCTTCCACAGTTCTGATTGAAGGACAGTTTTTAAAAGCTGGTTCAACTGGATAGAACAACATTACTGTATTATATAACTGTGGTCCTTTACTGTCCTTTACTACCTGGGTCAGTAAACTCTATTTAAAGAGCTTTTTTGCAATTGGCAAAAAATATTGCGGTATTAATAATTACTGAACAGGCTTAGGAGAACACGTAAGTCAAATAGAATAATAATGAGCCAATCGTGTTTCATTAATAACCCATATCTAGATGTAACTGGCAACAACTCAACCCTAATATTTTGTGCTCTAAATAATGTACAGAAAAAAAATAACTGGATCCACCATCCCTAATTCCCCTTTTCTTTTGCAAGATATGTGTATTGCCTTTTTATAGGGTTGAGTCTGTTACCCCATACCATCTGGAAAAATAAACTATAAATCCTCCTTTCTAACCTTATTGGTAGTGGAAATATCATTGCAGTGTATAATAAACCTGGAATTAAAAATTGTTTAATTACTTGTACACGTTTCAATTTTGACAATTTCCAATGTTTCCAGATTTGAATTTTCCTATCTATAGAAGCTAGTGCATTTTCCCAGTTCAATTCTAGAAGATTCTAAGGCTCATATAATAGTCCTAAAATGTTTATAGGATCTGATGAGATGCGGAGTCCCTGAATAATAATTTCTGATGGATAGCCAACCCCAATAAACAAACCCTGGCTTTTTGTTTTATAAATTTTTGGATTGGAAACAAAAGAATAAGAATTCATAAAATCCAAAAATAATGCCACTTGTTTATAGTTGGAAAAAAAACACACAGATCATCAGCATAAGCCTGCACATGTAATTCTTCCAATGTGGAGGTCCTAAGATCCCTTTCCATATTGCATATTGTGAAAGTGATTGAATTAATGTATCTGTTATGAAAGCATATAATAAAGGGCTTAAGGGACAGCCTTGGCGCACCCCAGTGGGAACATGGAACCCCTCCCCAATTTCTTTTCTGTATGTTTGGGTGGATAATAGCATTATTATACAGTGGTTTTACCCACGTTAAAAAAGTCTGGAACCCCATACTGTTTTAAAGTCATAAATAGGAACGGGTGATAAACCCAATCGAAGGCCTTCATTTAGTCCACTGAAATAATACATCCAGAATGTTTATACAAACTAGAATGTTCTATCAAATCTCAGATAATTATATGAGCATGTTGAATTATTTTTCCGGAAGCCCACAATATTGAGAAGGGGAAAGTACAGTGGCAGCAAATTGTTTAAGCCGAGTATTCAGAATTCTTGCCAAAAGTTTGTAATCAGAATTCAGGATCGTAATTGGTCTCCAATTCTCTAGGAGTTCTGTATCCCCAGATTTATAAAGAAAAATTAACAACCCCTCAGAGAACCAAACTGGAAATTCCACAGAGGTAAAAAAAAATTAAATACAAGTTCTAAACATTCAGAAAATTCAGAAGGAAAACGTTATATAGTTCAGAAGTTAGTCCGTCAATCCTAGGTGAAGTGCCTCATTTTTGAGATTTAATAGCAGTTACAACTTCTGCACGTGTGATGGGACAAATCAACAGAGATTTATTACATTTAGTATCCGAAAGTTTTATCTTATTTAAAAACGTCCTCATATCTTCCACACTAGGAGGCACCGCCAGTGTATGAGAAAGTAAAAATGTCTTTATAACAGCTTGAAGGCCCTTTGGATCCTGCACAAGTTGTCCTTCTTGATTAAAAAGCTCTACTAAATGTGTATTATTTTCATATTTTTTAAAGGCTTCATAAGGATCACCGTAAGGATGCTTTTTCATGCCATATTGAAAAAGCACCTTTAATGTGTTAGCTCTACTATATTGTACCTCCTGAAGTTGGTGCTTTAAAGCTAGTATTTGGGAAGAAAAATCACATCTTGAGGTATTTGCAACAGAAATTAAATAATATAACTGCTGACGCAATTTTAAATAATAAAGAAATTTCACATTTTCCCTGGAACTCCTTGATTTTTTAGCAGACTACATAAATCTTCTTTAGAGTCTCTCCACCATCCTTCCAAGTCATCATATAAAAAGAGACTATGGGCTGGATATTCAAACTACGCCATTCTGGCGCAAGCCATGCGCTGCACAAAATAGTTGCTTGAGGTGAGAGTCGAGTGATATTCAAAGGAGTTGGCCATTGAGCAACTCCTTTGAATATCACCCCCCAGCCACAGCCACTGTGCATGGTGCAGTGGAACTTATGCCACTGCAAGTTGACAGAGTGGAGCATTCAACTTGCGGTGGTGCAAGTACCATTGCGCCATGCGCAAAATCACGATATTCAAAAGGTGACATGCAAATGGGGCCATAATTCATGCAAGGTGCAGGGGGGGCCATATGCATCTGATTATGGCCCCATTTGCATGCCATTAGCATGTAGGTGCGCCAATCCCCGAGGACTTGCACCTGGAGCCCTGCCAGGCAGCAGCCATCGGGGACCGGCGCCCCTGCAGCCCGATCGCGGGCATAGTGCCTCCTCCCCCACCAGCCCGATCACGGGCAACAATGTAACCCCCGAACATCCCTGGTGGTCCAGTGGATCGAAATGCCCGATAGTGGGTGAAAGTAAACTGAACCCCGAACATCTCCCTGGCAAAATGCCAATCGCGGGCGAAAGTAAACTGAACCCCCAAACATCTCCCTGGCAGCTAGTGTCCCCACCCCACCCACCCACAGGCCCCACCACTGCTCCCCGGCGGCTGGCGGGCGGGCGGCAACATCCCACCGCCTGCTGCCCGCGCCCGCCGACTGACTGCCGGTGGGCCTACGCCCAGTGGTGCAGAGCAGAGCCAATGCGTGCAGCCCATACCCTGCCATGACAGTCAGATTTGGCGAATGAACATTCATTCACAAATCTGGACATGTCATATGCGGTATGAGCTACCGCCCATTAGCTCTTGCTCTGCACAATACCGCTACCGCAGTCAGTTAATGACGGCGATGCGGCTGGCGGGTGGTATGCTGCCGCCCGCCAGCTGCCAGGGGAGCGGGGTGGTGGGGCTTCGTGGGTGGGTGGGTGGGGGGACACTAGCCACCAGGGAGATGTTTGGGGGTTTCAATTGCTCTGCCCGTGATCAGGCATTTCGGTCCACTGGACCACCAGGAGATGTTGGGGGTTTCGTTTGCCTGCCCAGCGATCGGGCATTTGTATCCACTGGACCACCAGGGAGATGTTTGGGGGTTCAGTTTACTTTCTGCCGCAATCGGGCATTTCACCAGGAGATGTTCGAGGGTTCAGTTTACTTTCTGCCCACGATCGGGCATTTCGCCAGGAGATGTTTGGGGGTTCAGTTTACTTTCTGCCCGCGATCGGGCATTTCGTCAGGTAGATGTTCGGGGGGTTCAGTTTACTTTCTGCCTGCGATCGGGCATTTCACCAGGGAGATGTTGGGGGAGCCACATTGCTGCCCGTGATCGGGCTGGTGGGGAGGAGTACACTATTCCGTGATCGGGCTGCAGGGGGCACAGGGACTGGGTTGAGGGCCAGCCACAGGTGGCAGCTGCTGTGTTGCGCCCTGCAATACAGCAGCTCACCTGTGGGTGGCCCTTGACTTGTCCTTTTTGGGCTCAAAGTTGTGCAAGCGCAGGTTGGGGTTGCGCCTGTATTCTTCTGCACAGCCCGGCTGAATAGTGGCTGTGCAGTTTATGCATGGTTCCTCCCATCCAGTTGAGCATGCATTCATTTGCATTGCACTGTTGCTCAGCCTGTTTTCAGTGGCGTAACTGCCTCCTGCAGAATATCGCAGAATGGCGCAATTTCGGACTTGCGCATACACAACCCTGTTGCGCATGGCGCAACCCTTTTGAATATCTGGCCCTATAAGTCTAGCAAAAAGTAATGCTTGGATATTAAATACTACTACAGGGGATTTTAACAAAAGTGCACTAAGTTTCCATCATGCTTTCTGAATGATTGGTAAAGAATAAGGGGAAAAATTACACTGGAGGAGCATGTGATCTGAAAAGGAAACCGGGAAGGTGTAAAAAATAAAGGGGAGATTATCTGAAAGAAAAATGTAATCTATAGTGGATGTATATAGGTGTCTTTTATAAGTGAATTTTGGACCACCTTGCTGATGGCAACTACTATTGACCAGCCCAGACGATCTTATCAGGTGACATAATGCATTAGAATCACAGTAAATATTTCCCCCCACCCATGGGTTTACTTTCCACTGATTTTAGCTCACAATTAAAATCGCCACAAAGAAAGATTTCAAAAGAAGTTAGTAAGAAGAGTTTTATCATCTGAAAAAGTGCAACCTGTTCAGCTTTTAACTGTGAACAGTATACATTAATAAATCTGCATGTCATGGATCGCCAAACCCCATCTAGGATCATTAACCGCCCTGGGATTAAATCCATTCATTTTATTAAAGAAAAACCATAAGAATTAAAAAGAAATCCTAAACCATCCACTGTTTGTTGTCCAAAGGACCAATAAGATGGACCCCAACACCATTCTCTTTGGAAAAACCTGGCCTGATCTAAAGTATACATCCAAGTTTCTTGTAGTAGGCATACATCCAGAAAATTATTATGGTTATAATCATAAATCACCTGCCTTCCTCTAAAGTTCAATAAACTGTGAACATTCAATGAACCTAGTTTAAAACAAGCCAGTTATGAAACCTGAGGGTCAACCATCTTTTTTCCTTCTCTTTTTCTTTTTACCCTTATAACCTTCCTGAACCTGAAAAGGGGATGGGGGCTATCCTGTATAGGTTGAGAGTCAGGTTCCTGACAATCCATTTCTGAATCACCCCACTGTGCAGACAATACAGCAAAGGGATTACTGGTTTCCATTTCTACTGGGGGGGGCAAGAGGAGGTTTAAGGTTCCTGGAGGACCTTCTTACTTGAATAACTGGTGGATTAATAGAAGAATCCTGAGATGGCCCTTCCTTTTGTGCAGAATAACGAACAGGAGAAGGGATGGGAGAAATCTTCACTAGAACATCAGGAGGGTTTACCTCACAAGTATCTTGAGATGGATGTGAAGAAGGGATAACTACTTCTCCTGTATACACAGGAACTGTCTGGGTAACACCTGTAGCCAGGTCTTGAGCTTTTGAATTAAAGACCTGGACTACCACTGGATGCTTTGTTTTTTGTGGCCCAGACACATTCAGAGAAAACATGACCAGTCTCCTCACAGAGGTAACATTTGGTTAAATTAGCACATTGGAAAGCAATATGACCAATTTCACCACAATTGTCACATCGAGGCTTATCACATGAACTGGACAAGTGTGTTCTGGAACCACATTTGTAACAGGCCTGGGGCTGTCCAGCATAAAAGCACCCCCCCCCATCCCAGCCTAACAAAAAGGAGTTTGGAATATGTTCTATCCCAGTATCCATTTGCCTGAGCTTAACTTTGAACCACCATCGCCCTGTCCAAAACTGTTCCAAATTTAATATAGCTTCAGGAGAACTCAAGATCTCAAATTTTTGAGACAACCAGTATGAAATATCATCCATATGAACTCCCTCATTCCTAAACATTAGTGTAACATATTAAATTAAGGGCTTTGTTAAAGGGATCACCAAAAAGGGAGTCCATAGAATTTGATGGCAGATAAGGACAGCTTGGCCCACCTAGTCTGCCCATTTTTCTACCTAACAGATAAGCTGCAGATCCTAGTTAACCAACAGCTTACTTCCTCTTACCCACCCCTAGGACTGCCTTATGCCTGTCCCATGCATTCTTGAATTCCCCACTGTTCTTGACTCCACGACCTCCTCAGGAGTCTGTTCCATGCATCCACAACCCTCTCAGTGAAAATACTTCCTCACATTACCCTGAGCCATCCCCTCTATCTTCAAATTGTACCCTTGTGTTCTTGCACATCTCTTTTCTGGAAGATGCTACCCTCTTGGACTTTGTTAATTCCCTTGAGGTACTTGAACGTTTCTATCATGTCCCCTCTCTCCTTCTTTCCTCAAGAGTATACATATTAAGCTCCTTAGTCTTTTTCGTATGTCTTCTGGTGCAGACCCTGCACCATTTTGGTTGCCCTCTGTTGGACAGTCTCCACTCTGTCTATGTCTTTGTGGAGATGGGGTCTCCAGAACTGCACACAGTACTCCAGATGGGGTCTCACCAACTGTCTGTACAGAGGGATAACAACTTCCTGTTTTCTACTATTGATGCCTCTTCCTATGCATCCCATCCCATGTGGAGGAAAATTTCACCTGGTTGTACTGCTCCCAAAATAAATCCAAGGCATAGGCTGAGCGAAAGCTCACATCAAAGTTATCTTCTCCAGATATATTTATAAACACAAACACCTCTCTGGGCGAGAAATGCAAAGAATCTTTCAATAAACATTTACCTACATATTGTCTATCAGGCCTGACCTCCAAACCCCCCTTATATCGCAGTTGTACAGCATTTCTATGTGGTGCTGCTTCTTTTTTAATTTTAGAAAATAATTCTGACATCAGAGCTTTCTCAATTTCAAGATTACCCTGTATTGTATCAGCAGGTTGCTCAGATCCCAAAATATTACTGGCTACTGGAGGAGTGGCCTGTGAGGCTAAAACAGAAGGCCCATCTCCCCCCTGTACCCCTTTAGTAGTTCCAGGAGTTATATGTGAAATAGGTAACTGTGGCTTCCATGTTGGTTCATTTTGAGAAAAATTCAATTTGGGGTCCCAATCAGATGTGGGTCACCAAGACCCTTTGTCCATAGTCCATCCAGCATCACTTAAAGCTTGCTGAGGGGACCATGTTGCATCTGTCATGGGGCTGAAGGGGAGGAACAACAACTGAAGATACAAAACCAGTCTCTGCACAATTGGGAGAAGAGTCTGCTTGCACCCCTTCGAGTACCGCTAAGTTCCTTTTGGAAAAAAATCACTGCTGCTCTCTTCTCGTTTCCTTCCTCCCCAAACTTCTCATGATGTGACTGAGACCATTTTGTAAAAGAGAATTCAGAAACTCCGTCCTGATTAAGTGGTTCTGTGTGAAAAACACAGTTTACCTCCATAGTTTGTAGTGCTGAACAGGATGTTTGAATAGGAGCACGAAAAAAAAAATCCTGCTTCTTTAGTTAGTGTGATAGTATGCCTGGTAGAGACGGAGCCTCCGTGCTCCGAGGTAGACACATCTGGGGCTTTAGAATTCACCATAGCAACCAGCGGTAAGCCGTGAGGGACCGCAAGTGATCCTGATTCTGCTAATGGCTTTTGGCACTGAATCCCTTCAGATTCTTGACTGCCAGCCAACACTATAGTACAAAAAAGTGGTTTAGGCTGAACTGAAGTAGAAAATGTTTGCAGCAACTCACCCGACTGATCCTTGTCAGGAACTGGAGGCACAGACTCAGAGTTCATATCGGTGACAGCCACAGGTAAAGCAGTGACAGATGAATCCTCAGCGTGTAACAAAACCAGCTGTTTCTTAACGCATTCTTGCTCCCGTGCTAGTTCCGCAAGCTGTAGCTTGAGCTGCTCTGGCTGGTCCTCAGTAACAATCATTGTAGAAAAGTTTCCATGCTTTACTAGTGCAGCAGATATAATCAAATCCTCGGTTGAGAGAAAAACATCACCATCCTCTAAATCCTTATCTGGATGCAGACTCCCAGCTGGCTCAGTAGATTCCTTAGTCACAATAGTAGAGCCCAACTGCTCTCCATTCTCCATGATGTCCATCCTCCACCTAGTCTGACCACAAGTGATCCTACTCACAGGCAGCAAGTCCCTCTACTGCCAGCAATGGACTAGGGGAATTTCCCCGGTGTCCTGGCCAAATTCCCCCATTCACTAAAAATACGACCAACAGCTTAAAATCTGGTTCAGTTTCAGTTGGCATCCATCTTTATCTGTAGCACCCTTGTGGTCGATAACTCAACGACAAAACACAGAAAAAGACCATTATGGCGATATTCACAGTAATGGTCCTTTTTCTGTATTTCGCCTTCCCCCAGTGTTCTGCCCTCCCCAGACCAACTCCGACCTGGAGTTGGAATCCTAGAGTCCAGGGGGTGCAGGGGGAAGAGCCCCCCGGATGGGGGGTGTGGGGGGCACAGCCTCTCACAGAAAACAACGATAGAAGAGGTGGCATAATACCTGTGCCGGTATTGTGCCGTCGCTGTGGAGGAGGTTGGCATTCTCGCTGACGAGATATCTTGGTGCTTCCATCTGTATCCCCCCTGAGATGAAGCCGAAAATAGGCAAAAAAATTGTCTATTCCTAACTAAATAAAAAAAATACATATATTTTGAACTTACTAAATATTTGGGAGATGCTTTCTAATAGCTTGCTCACCTCTAATTACATGTGGATTTGCCAGATGGAAACATCTATTGGAATGAAGTCAATTTAGGCATTGCTTCCTACCACAGACCACACAACCTTCAGAATGCCCTGATATGCAGCAGCCTCCATACTCTTAACCATTCCATCCTACCAGGTATGAAGGCTTGTAACATAATCCAGTGTCACTGAAATCCAAGATCCCATAGGTATTTTTTCACATCACCAAGGAGTTAACATATATTTCCAGCAATATGATATATTGTATTATTTGCAGGAAGTGTACAAGTATCTATATCGGATTGACTGGCAGATGCCTGGTGATAAATTCAGGGAACATTGCAAGGCAGTTAAAATGGAGACACTGATAAGACCACTGTGTCCCTCTTTGCCTCCAGGGACCATGATGTTGATGGTCTTTCTGTTTGTGTCCTTTAACAGGGTTTCCAGGATCCTGACCAAAGAAATAATGCAAAAACAAAGCTTATCATCTGCTTGGACTTCCAGAAGCCCTCTGGTTTAATTGACAGATGTTATTTTCTACTAACTAACATCTTTTAGCCACCTTATTGTTTACCACTGAAGTCTGACCTTTTACCCCCTCATATCTTTGTTTTCATGCATGCAAAGCATGTATGAGTGTCTGGGTGTGCCTGAGGTATATGTGGGAGTACTCACATGGGCATTCCAGCTATGTATGCATATCCATTTTCATTTCCTCAAGGTTTTCCTATCTCCTTCCCCCACACTGTCACTTTTCACCCCTCTAACTATACCCAGTTAAAGGGGAACAGTCAGCACAAAAGGCACACACACTCGGGTGAGGTGCTGGTCCCAATGTGCACTTTGTAGGTAAAAACATTTTGGTTTTCTTAGTGTTTATTGTAATATAGTACACTGTCTCAGACTAATTTTGTTTAGTTGTAGGCGGACATCATCTATTACTACAAATCCCAGAATCCCCTGCAGTTGACATCAGAATTTTTTTTTAAACTTTATTTCCTCCTGTCATGGCTAGGGGAAACTCTCTCAGGCATCCTCTCCTTATACCTGCCTGCTTGAGAACCACTGTGGGCTATGCCCTTTCCCCCCCCACCTGCTGCCAGCACCCCTGGTTTGACCCGCCCAGGGAGGGTAGCCCGACCACTTACTTGGGCTTCTTAAGAGACAGCCTCTGGCAAGCAGGCAGGGATGGGGTGCAGGAGTGAAGAGGGACAGCCCCAGTGAGATCCAGCTTTGGGCATGGAGGAAAGGTGTCATCGCCTATCCCCGATCACCAAGGTTTTTCCATTTCCTTCCCTTCTTGTCTGTGCACCCCCTGATGCATAGCGCACAGCAACTCCGCCAGTGTCAGGCATGCTGCGATGTACCATCTGAGTTTCTGCGGCACCCTGATCTTCACCAAGGTTCGCCAAAGCTCCAGACAACCCAATGCCCTCCCCTGGGACAGGAGAGCAGCCCGACGGGTGCTCAATTTGATCCCTCCCCTGCTGACCCCCAGCTCCAGAGCTCACTCCCAAACTCGTGTCGCTGGCGTGGCATGAGGTGTGGTGTCCAGCGCCTCAACCCTCAGTGTCACTGGGCCGGCCCGACATCTGGGAGATTCAATAGCCTGCAGTGTTTTTTTTTCTTTCTTTATATACATAAGGTATGGAACTGTGTAAGTATGTGAAACAGGGTACACGTTTTTATGTGCAAAGCAATTTTCATTGGCAAATAGGCTTCAGCCTGAGTATGTAATTATGTATAAAAAATAATATTTTACCTACCTTACCTACCAGGTTAGAGCTTTGTTAAAATTCGATGTTTACAGGTTTTATTTTCTCCAGGGGCTAAGTACAGTCCTCTGTGACTGTAACTTAGCCCAGAGAGGACAGAAGGACCAGCAAACAAAAGATCAGAAGTTATATAAACTCCAACATGCACAGCAGGCTATTGAATTTCCCACTACTGCCTACTGATTTGATGCTAGCTGCAGAGGATTCTGGGATTTGTAGTAACAGAAGATGTCAGTCTACAACAAAGCAAAATTAGTCTGAGACAATCTACCATACTACAGTAAACAGTAAGTAAGCCAAAATGTTTGTACACAAAAAGTGCACATTGGGGCCAGCTCCACACATGAGTGTGGGAGCCCTTTATATCTCTCCCTCCCTATTAACAACTTTTTATTTTCCAGCTTCTATTCATAAGTTGCTTATTCTCACTTTTTCTCCAAGATCCACCCATTTCCTTCCTCATGTATGCCTCCCCCACTTCCCTTTACCTCTCAAGTAATCTTGCTGCTTTCTCTATGGTGATACATAGATTCCAACTCTATTCTCTGTTGTCAGTGTGCATTTAATATTACCAATAATAAGAAGCCAATACAGGCAGTTCATTTTTGGACTGGACCAAACGGAGGGGTTCCACCTTGGTATCTGGTGGTTCAGCTTAATTCACATTAGAGCTCTGATATGAAAACTAAGAACCCCACTTTCTTCCTGGAGATAAAGTAAGGAAATAGCCAAAATAGGCAGAAAGAAATGTTTACCTTTTTAAAGATTTACTGTTGGGTAGGAGCACAGGTGCTGGAAGCTACTGGTGAGGGGTGAAGGCAGCCCCCTCACTTTTACCCGTGAGCATTCAAATTGCCCCTATAAAGAATGCAAGGTCAGAAGAGAAGCATAGGAGGCAGTATAGCGCATTGGTCTAAGGCTCTGAGCTGCCAATTTGGTGACATCCAGCAGACCAGACCTGGGTTTGAATCCCACAGCTTCCACTTGCATACTGTGTGACTCTGAGCAAGTCACTTAACCTCCTTGTGCTCCCAGGTTGCTCCTGTAAAAAAGCTTTCAGCTTATTGTGCTATACCTGGTTAAACAACTAAAAAACAAAAAAAGAAGCAACCATGGATTCTTTTATAATCACTACAGCCACTCCCCTGCCCCATGTTTCCCCATGCCCCGGCACCCATGGGTGAAGGTGAGTGTCCACTAGACTGTGTTGATTCATGCCTTACTCCAGTAGCACACCTTATGAGTAATGTGATTTAAATGTTATGAATGAAATAAAAGTAGAGCTTGCTATATTTGGAGTTTGTTAAATGTTTGGGAGGTGTGTGGTACTCAACAGCTTACTCCCCTCTAATCACCTGTGAATTTGCTAGGTGAAAGCACTTTATTTAACAAACAAAAAAAAAACAATTTAGGAAATGCACTCTGTATAACAGAAGGCTCTACAACAGTTCATTTCGGGATAGAACCAAACCAAGGGGTTCCAACTTGGCATTTGGTGGTTCGACTTAATTCACATTACAACTGTGATATGAAAACCAAGAAACACACTTTTTTCTTGGAGCTAAAGTAAAGAAATGGCCAAATTAAGCTGACAGGAATGTTAACCTTTTTAAAAGATTTAACATGAAGGAGGTGTGAGTGTGTACTAGACTCTGTTTGTTGATATATGCCTTACTCCAGTTGTACCCCTGCTCTGAACTTTGTGATTTAAATAAGGGTAGTGCTTGCTATATTTGAAATTCTTTAGATGTCCGTGAGGTGTATGGCACCCTAACAGCTTGTTCACCTGTAATCACCTGTGAATTTGCTACTGTAGTTGGAAGTACTTTAGATGCCAATTTTGGAAATGCATTCTATATAAGAGAAGCCTCTACACATGATTCATTTTTCTGATAGGACCAAACTGAGGGGTTCTACCTTAGCATCTGATATTTCAGCTCAGTTCACATTACAGCTCTGATATGAAAACTAAAAGATCTCCTTTTTATGGCTGCATGGGTGGAGCCATGCTGATGTGTTGCTATGATGCAGGAGAGAGAAGGGACCGTGGAAGCATGTTACTGACTACACAGAGCATCTTCTTCCATGTAGTGTTTTGACTGGAAATGAGTCACATATCTCCATGTTCTCTCCATTTATGACACTGGTGTGTTTGTGTCTGCCCCCTGTGACCCCTGCTGCCTGCACTACCTCACACTATTTCATTGCTCACTCATCTCTCTCACACACACACGCACACCTCTTTTGTTTTAGCCTGCCAGAGTGTGAACATTACCAACATTAAAAACAGCAAAACACTCTGCCTTCCTTTGAACTAATGCCTTTGCCCAGCCACACTGAAACAAATTAGTCATTGCAAGCTGAATCAAATTACAGTAGCTTGCATTCCCACACAGAGCTCATGTCTCTCTCTCTCTCTCTCTCTCTCTCTCTCTCTCACACACACACACACACACACACACATACCACTTCTGTTCCACTGGCTGCAGCCTGTCATGTCTAGCTGCTACAGTGCTGATTTATTGGAAAATGTGTCTTTTAAAAGATATATATTTAATACAATGGGGGTGAGAGCAATATGAGTGGGATAACTTCAGTTATTTCCACTGCAGTGAAATAACTTACGATGATATCACCGGAGTTAAAATAACTTACAAATATACCTACTCTGCAGATGTCATCAATCACTCACTCACGCCAGCCTGCATACTAAATTGAACTTCTCCACAAATCTGTTCCTCACTGCTACTTGCAAGTAACTCCATTAACACTGCAAAGGACATTCAGCTGTTTCCAATAGTATGTGTAAAACTCCCAACCCATCACTATGCTACCATCATTTTCAAGAAAGCTTTCATTCTAAAGAACAGTGCCTCACAGTTTCTGTTTCTCACTGCTTGCTGACACTAACTCAATTAGCACTGCCAAACACATCCACCTGTTTCTCATAGTGTTTGTAACACTTCCAGCCCATTCAGAAACACTTACACCCACTAACAACACACACAAACAGTGCTCTCAGTATAGCCTAGAGGTTTAGAGTAATGAGCTTTGAGTAAGCTTGCTACATCCAGCACACCAGACCTGGGCTTAATTCTCACAACCTCCACTTCCACACTATGTGGCTCAGAACAAGTCAATTAAGTGCCTAATGCTCCCAAGTCATCTTTAAAACTTACCCAGTTACAAAACACTAAAATAAAAAGACAGAGTACACAGGAAAAGGATGCAAAAAAACATAACACTTCTGAAGTTCCTACCCCATTGTATAAATAGCATACAGGATGTGTAGATTGTGGAACATGGAAAATATTGTCACTTCTGCAGAGTGAGCTGTGCCTGTGGCACGTGTGACACTAGAGAGCTCACTCTGCAGGAGTGAGAATATTTTTCATATTCACTCCTGCCCATCATATATATATATATATATATATATATATATATAGTGCCTCATGCTTTCTTTTTTAGTGTTGACATTTCTAGCTGTTTCATGTGCTTTTTGCCCTGTAGCCCAGCCCCCAACCCCCTCAATTTATATAGGGACAGAACTTAGTTATAATCCTTGGTTATCCTGGTAGTTTATCTTCCGCCTTCTTGCAGCTTGTAATGGTCAGTTCTTTGCTGTATTCCCTCTTCAGATCAGACCCATAAATGCATTGTATTGTTATAGAGTATTCCTCACCTCTCTTATTTTATTAAACTATTCAATGTACACCTCCACATATACTTTTTTTTATTTCTAAGTGAGCAAGCTTCACAGCAGGTGAGGCAAGGTAGGATGAAGCTTAACAGCTGTATCTTTATAGTACAATGTATCTCATTTCATTACCATTTTTTGTGCATCTGCAGCAGCCTGTATATTTAGGGCCCAATCCTCAAATGGTTCATTACCCCTTCACACATGCAGAGGTCCTGGAAAAGCCTTGGTGTGTCCCCTATGCACTACATGCACACCATCCAGTTACTACACAGCATCCACAGTATTACTGTGTGCCCAATATGTGCCCAACCAGCACACCTCTCTATGCAGGTGGGTGGGACTGTGGCTTGCCAGGAGGCATAGGCTAGTATCCAACTGATCCTGGACACAAACTCCTCAAGGCATAAGGCCAGTAGGGGGCATTAGCTTTGCTTGCCTAAGGACAGCAGTAGCAGCTATGTGGCCCCTCTGCCTGTCCATAAACCACATATCCCACCCTGTTTGGCCCTATCTTCTCCAGATCCAAACTCCTTGGGGGCCTCTGCATTGTGCTGGGTTCATCACTGGCATCAGGTGGTAGTCAATGAAATGCTGCTTAATTGTCTGTGGGGATATGGTAGTCTAGGAGGATTGTACCCTCCTCAACCCTCCACTCACCAATGAAATGTTATTTAAACACTATGCAAATGATGAGCACCCCATTGCTTGTTTAACTTCCTATTTATGCTCCCTCCAATCTCAAGTGCAGCTCTGCTTTATGCTACCCCAAAGTACCAGACCTCTATTACCTCTGACTGCAATATACCACTTCCATCAAGCAATGGTGCTGCACCACAGACAGTGGCAGGAGTGTGCAGCAACTTCCCCATATCTCAAATGCTGCATCAAGCAGTGTGGTGGGAGTGGTGCAGAGTTCAGATACACTGGAGGATCATCTCTGACTGCTGCTGTGGCAGGTTTATGGCTGTTTTCTCCCTATCCCTGGGACATCCACAAATGGGGAGCAGAGCAGCAGTATGCACATCTACATGCCTGCTGTGAGCCCAGAATATGTCACCCCAACCATGCCTCTGCACTACTTCCACCTGTGGCCACCCAGGTAGCAGCACTGTGGTGGAGACAGAGCCCCTCACACTGTGGAGGAGGGGAGCATCCTGTGAGACACTTAGTCCTCCAACTCCCTGTGCAGCCTCAAATGACTGTGGCCTGTGTCAGAACTCAGGCTTCTGGCCCTATGACTGGTAGCTCTACAACTGTGCCAATGCCAGCCTTTGGCCATTTTCTACCTGCAAAAGAGAGAGAAGACAATAGGAACTTAATTTGCTGTGTACTTTACTGAGTGGGAAAAAAGATCTGTTGTATTAAGGGAAAGGGATGAAAAACTGTAAAGAACAAGGCCATTAGTAAGTTTCGGAGGCTGCACTGTGTGGCCCTCCAGATATGTTGCTTGAAAACCACCGGTTTGTTGTAGTATGCCTGTGTGTATCATATGAGTGTGCTCAGTGGCCTGTGTAGGTGTGCTACACACAACCCATTGATACCTGTATGTAACTTGGTCCTTTGCAAAGCACTTAGGGTTACAGTGTTTAGGAAAAAGGCATTATATTACATAGTTAGGTTCTGTTCTGCATGGCTTTCCATCCAAATTGAAAAGCTTTGGCGCCACAGGTCACAGGTCATAGAATGCTGTTGCACTTGTATGTGGTGTAATAACATTTTAATTAGAATGGAATTTCAGTGCCACATGTGCTCTGTTCTTCTCACAATTGTCTCCTCTCACCACACTCACCACACAGAAACATTCTTTTTTTTAATTAATTTTAACTGATAAATCCACCATGCACCCAGCTGCTAATGCCCCATCCAGTGTCACTATTAGTGTTTTGCTTTCAAAATAATTTAAAGAGAATCTTACTTACAAAACTGAAAGGAACTGGAAAACATGCATGAGCACGATCTGCAAAATAACATATTTGTGTGGCTCTGTGTTGATTTCAATGGAAACACGTACTGTAAGTGCTGATCTTGCTCTCACTCATTACCCAGGTCTTCTTCTTCTTTTTTTTTTTTTTTTTTTTATGAAGTGAGCTTTTTTTTCAAATTATTTTAAAAGCAGATAAACTGTCAGTTGCATGGCAAGGAGTAATAGCAGTTGGCTGTAGGGTGGGTTTATTAGTTTTAAAACTTCCCCAAATTATGTGCCTTTTGTGTGTGGGGGGAGGGGCAACAATGTATTTGTTAAGATAAAAAAAATACTGTATAACACAGTGGATTCCCAGCTGCAAGCATAATTAAGCCTGCATTGCCAGCAGGGTTCTGACTACTCTCGAGGTTGGTGACAACACAGGCTTGGATTGCATGGCTGGCTATCCACTGTCCTCTATATACAAAATTATAAATTCCGACATCATTCTTGGCTAATCAGGATTGGTTATTTCTAAACATTTCAAGTACCATTTTTCCCACAAAACATCTCATGCAAACAGTTTTAATGCTACAGTTCTAAATTTAGTTAGTATAGTCCATTTCATCACACAGGGGTTCTCTAATTTTCCACAAAATTTAATAGTTGTAGTTTAAAGAGGACAGGAAATCATTTATGTATTGCAGCTCCATGAGTAGTTTGATGTCATTACTTGTCAGACTTGATAGATGTTTGTCTTTTCTCTTATTGATGTAACGTGTTTTTTATAATTAAAATTTTGACAATCAATAGAAAAATAAAATATGGCAGTTTCTGAAACAGTTTGTTTCATGTTTCCTGTTTTGACTAGTGAGCATGGTAGCCAAATGGTGACGTTATCATTCATACATTCCAATGGAACACTCTGACAGGCGCACGTGAAGCTGTCAGAAACTGACAGCAACCAGAAAGTGATTTACGTAGTTAACATAGGTATTTTCTTAAGCAACAAGTTGTTTTATTTTCATTGACTAAAATAATTTATTTTGCTTTGGCTGAATCAAATTCTTAGGATCAACATGATTAGAATGAGATTCCTTTTGGTTTAATCATTCTATGTCCATATTTCATCAAATTAAACCAAATGGCACTTGCAGTGCCTTTGATCTTTGTTTTTTTAGTTACATGCTGGATATATTAGTTTCTTATGCACCCGCTATTACAAAAAACATGTTCTGTAATAATTTATACCCATCATTTTTAATTTAATTTCAAAGAATGTGCACTCCTATTGCAGATTATATCCCACACTCCCCCCCCCCAGTGAACTCACACACATACGCACGAAAACACAGAGCACAGTACTCCAATTTACACTGGACTTTCTCACTTATCAGTAAGTCCACAATACAGTCAGCAGTAGCAGCGCTCTTCTTGAAGAATCATGTTCCCCTTCTTCCAGCTAAATCACAGACTCTTGGTCAATTGTGCTGTTTGAAGCAAACAAAGTGCTGTTACTGCAGATGGAGAACATCTTGGTAACAGACATGTGTTGTACTGCTATCACTTGTTTTCCCTGTATGGGCACAATCCCCTGGACCCGCTCCATCAGACCTTTTTTTTCATTCTACCCCGATTTTTAAAAGTCCTGCCATGCTAGATTCCCTATTCCACAGTCGTTGCAGTCTGCTTTCCATTCCATTTAACTTTTTCCTTTAACTTGTGCAAACTAAAACTGAAATATTGTATGTATTGGGGGAAAGTAATTTTACCACCAGATCAGAAGCCTGTTTCAAGTGCCCCATTGATCTTTCCACTTTTCATCTGATCTGCCCATATTCTGCTGTTGCTTGGGAAAGTGTGAGTGGTAGGTCTATAAGGTTGAGTTTGTCATAGTATTTATTTGACCAAAACTACCATATTATCTATGGGAGATGATTTGAGGGGGGCACTAGCTATGATAGAGTGTATGAGTATGGCATGGAAAAGGGTGCTGCATACCTCAAGCATCTTGTGCTAATTGCAAGCTGTGTTGTTAAAAGTAAGTATAACAAAAAATATTCTTTTTTATCAATCAGAGCTGGTGGCTCAGATAGATAGTCACTTGTCCTTGATGTAAAGGGTATGGGTTTGATTCTAAGAGGGGCATAATTGAGATTTTCTGGCTAATGTTTTTAAAACTGTAATTTTTTATTTGTTAAAAATACAAGGCTGATGACATCTACACATATTTGCAAGGTGAAACTACTGTACTGTATCCATTTCAGTTCATGACATTGCTATCTGTGGCAAAAATCCATCTAAATCGCAGCTTCCCAGTGAACAGACACTGACTGAAGAAGTATTGCATGGAGCCCAAATCAAATACAAAACTGAAGCAGGTACAATTTGAAACCATACAATTGACACAAGGAGGCAAGCAATACATATTGGAATGCATCACTCAAGTACTTATTAGGTCTACAACGTCGCTGGTTCTGTTCCCACAAATACAGCCTGCACATTCTGTCTTAACTGAATAGGAATTCAGCATGACTGCAGTAAGCTCCAATTTGTCACTTGCAAACATGCACTTTTTACAGGATTGACTTTTAGTGAGCAAGCAGGTGTTTTAAATAAAATAAAATGGATTAGGTGAATTTCAGCAGTGAACAGACACAGCCGTGCTGTGGGAAATTTCAGTGGGGGATGGGACACTGAACGTAGGGATAGATAAAACTTCTGTACTACATGGATTATAGGACAAGGTTCACGTTACCATGTAGATTTGCTGTCTTTTCTTTGGTACATTCATAATTCGAGAGGCAACCATTGTATTCAAACATTAAAATCAATCAGTCTCTTTTTTTTCTGATCAAGATCTTAGGCACGTAATTCTTATCAGAAGCAGCCCCAACTGTATCGATCTCAATCACACACACACTTACCACTCCATGATTAATAATATATATATATATATATATATATATATATATATATATATATAAAAGATTTCAGAAATAAGTTTATGAATATTACATATGCCATTAGTATTGTACGAACATCAGGAGATTACCTGAAACAACACCAGATATTCATACATGGCTCTGTTGCAGAGATCATTCATTATGTGGGATTTCTAAAGTACATTTACACACCTCATGAAGTTGCAGAGAATTAAACTAAAACTGAGTTTTTCTCAAATACAAGTTTATAAGGTATTCAGAGTCAGCCTACATTGCTACTGTAGTAAAGCAAGCAACTGCATGGAATTATTGTAGGAGGTCACGCTCACTAAACATAATCTGTTCAGACTTTCTTGTGCCTATTTAGAATGTTGATGCTGGTACCAGCACTTGTGAGAGCGAACAGGCAGAAACATAAATAAAACCACACAAACTGGCCCTTTTTTTACATGAACACGTTTTTAATTATGACAAAATAGTTAGATAACATGAAAAAAAATTGAAAAAACAAATTCCTGTCCCCTTTAAATTCAAGTTGCATTTCTTAACAGAAATCCTCAACATGATATATAATACATTTATATGTACATTTCCATGTGTCTTTGTGGCTACAAGAGTTTCTGCTCAAGTCCTTTGTGTCCCAGAACTGCTGAGCTTCACTTTTGTAGTTCTGTCACCCGAAGAATTCAAGAATGCACTCTTATAACTATAAGAGACACAGTAACTGTACATGCAAGCATATACCAAATTATGTTCTATTCTATTCTTCTAACTAAACCTAAAAATGCTTGCAACATTTTGGGGCCCTACTACCTGCGTGGCTCAGTGTCTGAAAGCTTAATTCAAGGGTGTTCTTATTGTTAAAGCAGGCAGGGACCCACTCCAGGAGTAACAAACAATTTGTAGAGGTAAAAAAACAGACTGGATCAGTACTTTCAATTGTAGGAATACTTTATTATGTTATAGCACACAGACAGCACTTATAGCCACACACAGATGCAACACATACCTGGTGCTTCAGATTCAAACTCAATTCTTTATTGGGGGCCCCCTGATGAAGAACATAACCGAGTTTATGTCTGAAGCATTAGGAATAAGCAGCACTCTCTGTGTGGCTATAATTTAATAAAATGTTCCTGCAGTTAGACATATTGATCCAGTCTGGGTTTTCTTTTCTCTACAAATTGGTGTTACTCCGGGACTGCAGTCTCACGCCTGTTGCTCCTCTTGATTCATTAAACTGGCACATGCATGGTGTCAACTGTGGCAAGAGCTTTAAGTAGTTTTCACTTAGACTTGTTGCTCTGAAGCAGCCATGTTGGCTCTAACCAGTGTTTGTTAATTCAGGCAGAAAGAAATTTGCAAATTTTTAAAGATTTTCCACGAAAGGGTGAGATTACTGGACGCTGTTATCTTACAAAGTACAAAATCATTATTTTCTCCGTAATACTGTTTAAAGAAACCTCATGTTTAAAGCCCCTTGATAACTTATTGAGGTATTTCTTTCATGAATTTTACTTTCCCAAACTGAACACAGAAACCACTAGAGAGTTATGTGTGCAGACTCAGTAGTACTCCACTAAGATTATGTTCTTATAAGGTTGATGGCTACCAAAAGGAGGAAAATGTGCATCTATTTAATGAATGTTATCAAGTGACAGGTTTGAGGAGGTACAGTAGGTGGTGGATCTTCTCTCACTACAGTATTATAGTCAGGGAAGTACTGTGCAGTGCTTTCCAACAAAACAATATATAATAACAATAGGAAATATGTTACTTGAGTCCCTGGCAAAACAAGGATTGGTGGTGATGGTATAGCCATGAAACTGAGCTCCATCGCCTATCCAAGGTCATCAGACCCATCAACAAGCTATTCAACCTGTCCCTCTGCCTGGCTACTTTACCCTCAATGTGGAAAACCTCCCTGGTCACACCTGTTCTCAAAGGAGGTGATCGGTCACTGGTATTGAATTACAGACCCATCTCAATTCTCTCACCTCTCTCTAAAGCACTGGAAAGGATCACAGCCGACCAACTCCTGGATCACCTGCACAGATACAACCTTCTCTCCCCCCAGTTGCACAGCTTTTTCAGACTGCATAGTACTACCACTTCCCCCTAAATAACTTCACTGGTTACATGCACGAGGCACTTGACCAGGGTCAGCTGGTCAGGGCAGTCTTCATAAACTTAACCAAGGCCTTTGACCTTGTGGATCACCAACTGTTGCTTCACAGGCTAAGTGGCCTAGGGCTGTCCCCAGTCACAGTCCGGTGGATCTCCAGTTGTTTATCCAGGAGATCTCAGAAAGTCAAAATTAATGGTGCCATCTCCAACACCTGTGAGGTCTCAGTAGGGGTCCCCAGGCATCCATACTGGGCCCACTCTTATTCATACTCTGTGAACCACCCTCCTGATGCCTGCCTCTGTCTGAGATCCTGCTTTATGCAGATGACACAGCAGTATTCTCTCTCAGAACTCCTGCCAAGATGTGCTTACTAGGGAGCTGCAGCACAACTTTAACTAACTACAGGAATGGTTCAAGGACAGCATGCTGATGCTCAACAGTAAAAAACCAAGGCGATGCTCTTTGCTGGACAACAAAAGAAGAGATCTTCCGTACCCCTCTCAATTACCTGTAACTCTCACACCACCTTGGTGCACGTGTCTGATTCTGATATCTTGGCCTCACAATAGAGGAGTCCTTGTCATTTGATGAACATATATGCAATACCATGACTGCAGCCAATAGGAAACTAGGGGTCCTATACAGGCTTCAGTTCTACCTTACCCCCAAGGCCAGGAAACAGACAGTCAGAGGTATAGTCCTACCTATCCTGGACTACGGGAATGTTGTCTACGGGGCTGCCACTGATGCAAGCCTGCTCAAAGTACACACCTTGCTAAATAAAGCCTGAAGGTTTGTGTTAGGTGCTGATCACCTAACGCATACATGCAACCTTTACATAAGGACTGAATGGCTCCCACTTGTGGACCGCATTAAGCTTCATGCCTATGTGGGAAAGAAGGCCCAACTTGGAGTTCTACTTCCTTCCTTGCAGGCCTTATTCCATCCTGCTCCAGCCGAACATGCCACTAGAAGTGCTACTAAGCAAGCATTAGCTGTTCTGTTCAGAAGGACTGCATTGGGAGGTGGCCTTCAGTCAGGGATACCACCTGGTTCAATAAGCTGCCACCCACTGCCACAGGACTTACACACCTCAATCCTTTAAGTCTGAGCTAAGAAAGTCTATCTCCTTCCCCATACACTGCTACTGCCAGTCTTAGCCCACAAGCCATGCACACCACTGTCCTCGCAAGAATGAGCAATAAAGACCATTTCCACACCTATTCACTGCTACCGCCACTCTTAACCTGGCTGTTACCTGACCCCTGAACCCAGGGCCTGCTAAGATTCAACTTGCACTTTACAAATTGGCCTGAAGCTCCCTGCTCTACACCTGCCCTACTGGCCTACCTACCATGCACCACCCACCCCTCACCTACTCACTGTTAGCCCTTGCCTCCTATTCCATACCCTCCTACCCATGACCCTAACCTCCATTCCCTCCTCTGATTCCTCTTCTGCTATCTATTCCTCATTATACCATGGACAGAAGTGAACAGCCAATGAAATAGTCAAACTGGCAGTTTACCACGGTGTAAATCCTCTGATAATTACTGGCTGATGAGCAAATAATAGAGCAAATGGTCATCTGCAGCACAGGAATAAATACAATAAAAATAAAAAAAAAAGCAACCTCTTTAAAAGTTGTATTTTATTATAGTAAAAAAAAATTAACTTTGGTATAATCGCAACAAGCCACTCTGAGGATGTGGGTTATCGGGGGATTCCGAGGCTGGCGAGGATTTACCCACTTGGCTGTGCCTCATGGGCAAACCACTCCAGCCATGATAAATCCCCCGATAACCCACACCCCCTTGTGGCTTACTGCTTAATTAGTTCCCATACCCCGACTGTTTATCACGGCTATGCTTACTCCTCTGGATGTAGCCTAGCAACCAATTTAGGTATCAGGAATGATGTTCAGCCACATCTCCTGTTCCTCCCTACAAGCTCCTGTATAGCTTAAATCTCTGATTTTCTAAAACTAGCACCTAACTTGACTTATGCACTTTATTGTCTGCCCTGCTGTGCGTACTGTATCCCAATGTACCCTGTACCCACACCCTGGTTATGTGTTCCTTTGCCTTTTGTTACCTAAGTTGTGTTGCTATTACTAATGTTACTGATTGCTACTGATCACACTATGATGTTTTGACAATGGCTATTTAGCTGCCATTGACTCCCAAACTCATGTATGCTCCCCTCCCTATAAGATGAGGATCCTTTGTAAATGAGCTTTTAGCTCAAAGGTTGTCATTCCAATTACTTAAATAATAAATAAATAAATGACATAAAACATTTTCCCCAAATAATAACAACCATTTGAATGATTTATTTTTAAATATATGTTTTAATGTTAGGTAGCAACAACGAGTACAGTATTTATAATATACGGTATGCACTGCTGTATTATCTGGTTTATTAAAACATGTTTTATAAAAGTCATTTTTTATCTGAGCTGTTTCTAAATAATGACCCTGCAGATACGTTTCACTGGTCCCATTACTGCTATAAGGAGGAGGAGATGTTTTGCTCCAGAACAAAATACCACAAATGACAGAAGTGTAATAGCACCTAATTAGAAGATCAGAGAGTGCAAACACTGCCTGGAAGCATTGAAAGAATGGCCAAATGCGTGCACTAAATGCCTGATCCTGATGCTATAACTAAGGTCACCTTCAGGGTAAATACCAGGAAAAAAGCTTACAATCTTTATCCTTTTTATTCCAGCATTTGTATCTGACATGGGATGAAGTAAAGATTTCTTGTTAAACAGGTGAAGACCAAGAAGCCTGAAAATATAATTACTTGACAGTTATTATTTTGCTGGAAGCACTGTTGATACCTTTATGACCAACTTAACCACTTTTCCCATTTATAGTCTTCAGCAAACACTATTTATACAGATATTATTTCCCAACGTATTTTGTAAGAAGACCAAGCACCACATATTCAGAGGGTTAGCACTGGGCTAACAGTAGTAGCGCTGGGCTAAAAGGGAACAGTGCAGCTGATAGCCTCTTACCGCAGCTGCTGCTTTATTCAATACGGCATTTAGTGCAACACAAACCTGTTAGTGTATGAGCACTGACTAGTACTGGGCACCTATGCTTATGAATCCAAGAGTGCTGTATGGTGGTCAATTGGCATATTGAAATGTTTCTGGCAAATGCTAACTGACTGGCAGTTTTGTCCTAGTTAATGTTGATGAAAACCTAGTTTTGCAACTGTGCATAGTGGTGCATGGTCATAGACTCCTTTACCCGATTACCATTTCCCAACCTTCTGATGAAAAACAGTTTCTATTGGTCTAGTGTTCCCCTCTCATCCAACCCACCTGTCATCTGCATGAAAATTAGACCTTAGTAATCTAGTGATTTCCCTCCATCACCTGATCCCTGTTTTCCAGTTATCTTTGTGAAAAGCAGTCCCTGGTAGCTGACCCCCTCCCTGTCCATGCACTATTTACCCTCTTGCATCCCAGCAACCATGACTGGCATAGACCCATCTCTTACCTCAGCAACTGGCTACAGTCTACCTCATGCAAGCACTGTATCGCTATCACAGTCAGTTGTATAGTGAAACAGTACTTGTGGGATGTCTGACAGATGCCCCCCCCCAAACTAAATCTAACTAAATGCATGCAGTACATGTGCACAGCCTTAGTTTGCTTGGCATCTGTCAGATGTCCTGTAATAACTGCATAGCTACGCAACACAATGCTATAGTGATACAGTGCATGCATGAGGCAGACATCAGACATCCACGGAGGTCAGAGGTGGGTTTGTGCCAGTTACTGTCACAAGGGGGGGCTGGGGAAGCATATAGCACATGAACTTGAGAGGGTCAACAAGACAACAAGGGACTGCTTTTCACACAGATCACTGGATAACAGGGACTGGATGAAGGAGGGGGGACAGAGATAACTAGATTGTCAAGAACTGCTTTTTATGTTAACATCTGGATGACATGGATCCAATTAGGAGGAAAACACTAGACTACCAGGATTGTTTTTCATAGAGAAGCTGGAGAACAGGGATTAGGTGAGGAATGGGGAACCACTAGACTACCTGGGAACATGTTTCATGCAGATAAGTGTAGAATGGTGATGGGGTGAGAGAGGGGAACCCAAGTGGGTTTCTACCATTTGTGCATATGATGCATCACAGGTGGGGTGGGGCAGTGCTCTGTGCAATCTATGAAACAGTCTAGTGCCTCTCACATTAATGAGGCCGTAATATAATGCAAATGACAGCATAGCACATTGGATGAGCTAAGGGTCAATTTGCATGGGGACCACTGAATATAGCAAGTCAGTGCA
Source organism: Neoceratodus forsteri (assembly GCA_016271365.2). NCBI lineage: Eukaryota > Metazoa > Chordata > Ceratodontiformes > Ceratodontidae > Neoceratodus > Neoceratodus forsteri. The sequence continues at coordinate 1,075,253,390 of CM028129.1, read as the reverse complement.
TTGCATGTCTGGGATGCTACAACTGCTTTTTCTCCTTGCTGGTCTATGATACAGTAGGTCTTATTACATCGGGTAACTGAGGAACACAGATGATTGGCTCTCCATGGTCACCTGACAGTGCAATAATGTTCACTTACCAACACTGTCAGGGTGATCAGGTCTCCCCCCTAGCAGATTCTCGGGCAATGTGACACTTGATGCAGATGTTGCATTTGTAAGTGAACAGCAGCCATTTGCAAGCAGAGCTAAACGATACAAAGGGAGTTCAGAGCTCCTGCTGTTCCACAGCTCTTGTGGCATGGTGTTCAGCACATTGATGGCTTACTGTACACCCTGACATCTGCCACTAGTATCACACTCTGGAGTTCATTGTAGAGTAGCAACTATATGTGCGGTCTAGTACTGTGTAGTTACAGCTGTCAGTGCTCTGTGCCCCCCATGTAGCAGAATTATCAGCATAGTATTCCCATGTTCCTTCTGTCTATCCCACCCACCTGCCCAGTGCACATCTGAGGACCCTCTGCAAAGGCCATCCTCAGTGGTCAGTAAGGGACATCCATGCCCCATTGTACCCGCAACCCTCTGGACATGTACTAAAAGGTGATCTCCAGCCACAGTTTGCATGGTGCCAGCACATTGCCATGTCCTCTGCATCCCATGGCTGTCTTGTATAGTACCAGAGGTTACTACTTGGTGGTGTACCCCACTCCAAACATATGTACCATGCCATGCTCTTTCTCTGTCTGACCACCCACCCAGTGGACCTGCAAGCACCCTCCGCACAGTACAGTCACTGTAGTTAGTTCCGATGGTTTGTGATTACATGTCTGACCATAGTTGAAGTCCCACAGCGCCTCCCAACACCAGCGCCCACCGGACGAGAGAATCCACCACACCTTGAGATACAGGGCACACTTCTAGCAACCCCACAAGAGAGGCGCGCACACACACACACACACACACACAGAGCAGCAGCTGCACCTTGTGACACATGACGCTTTCTGTGACATCTGTGCAGAATGGATGTACAGTCCAGTAGTGAGACATACAGAGCTATGTATGACTGTGTTGGGCACAGCACAACAATACAAAAAAGTCACAATCCCAATAATATAAATCATGTAACAATGGCAACAGGGTATCCTCCTTCCTGCATCAGTATACTGAGAGAGAGAGAGATAGAGAGAGAGAGAGAGAGAGAGAGAGAGAGAGAGAGCGAGAGACACAGAGACGTGCATGTGTGTGCAGACGTGTTTCTGTACGGTATTCCTCTGTCCCCCATGTGTGTGGTCTGCCACCTACATGTCAAAACATGATCCAGATCACAAGGACCATGGTGCACACCACAAAGAGTCATAGTGCACATAGTGGCACGGTGTCCTTGCAGCCCCCCAACCCCAATGATGTCCACAGAGGGAGACAGTGTCAGTGTTGGATCGAGTGGGGTTGCCATGGAGGACAGACATGCTAAGAGACCACAAGTCACAGAAATGCTGTCCAACAGCAATGGGAGTGCCAATATGTGACAGGCCCCTTCCCCCAGGAGATGTGCTTCCCTGCCATGTTCTCCATGTGTAGGTACCAGGAGCTATTCTGATATATGGCACAAAGTAGCAGCTTGGAGGCTCAATTGGCTGTCATGCCATGGTCTGAGATTGCTGAAATGGCATCAGCTGAGCTTGACTTCATCTTGGGTGAAGGTACAGTATCTGTGACTCCAGTGGCAGAAAACCCATGCCTGTGACTGCACATGCTCCCTCTGCAAGTTTCTCTTTGAGTGTGTATTGAGCATGCCTGCTACACTACTACCCAGTTGCATGGCTACAGGATTGAGGGGACCTCATGCTTGGTACAGTGCACAGCCTACTGAATGCAGGCTGTGCAATGGTGTCAGAGTGATGGGAAGAGAGAGAGAGCGAGAGAGAGAGATATATAGCTAATGAGACAGTCATGACTTTCTAAACCAGGTAAGAGAGATGCACTGCATGCACAGAGTGAGAGCCAGCACAGTGACAGGCAGTCACATTTTGTTTCACTTACACTCACTGGTAATCTTCAACATCATCTCTATGCACATGCACCATGTATCATGTAAGAGCACACCTCATAGTGCATCTACTGCCTAATTATGGCATATCAGGGCCACTTCAGCAGTGGGACTACTTTCTGTGGGGAATACATTCAGAAATGTCAAGGTTTTTTATCATGTTATGTGACTTTCCATTATGTTTCTGATACTCGATTGACCCCATGTAATAAGTGCATTAACTCACGACAGGGTGTGCTGTTAATGGGGATTAATGCACACCCCTGGGGCTGTGAGGGCACTCGGCCTACAGCCTCATGCCTCACAATGCACCCAAGATGTGCATTTACTCCCCAATGACAACAAACCCTGTTATGCGCTAAACACTTACTAGGCACATACCCTCATGTAATAGCAGGGGTTGAAAGTGCAATGCACTTTTAGCACCTTCATTAAAGCTTTGCTCTATGAGGAACTAAAGTCAAACAAGTTTCAGCACTCACAGTATGCACCAAACCAGCATGAATATAGCAACTTTAGAACAACGTGCTAATCTGTGCTCAGAATAGGGACATTGAACATTTCAAACTGGGAGCTTTGAATATCTGGCAAAAATGAATTTTTGATATTTTAAGTAGAGTGTGCTGACTATGTTAGTCACTTACTCTAATAATTCTACAGAATTCCTAAAATGATTAAGCCTGTTGAAAAAATATTTAGTGATTATAATGCTTGGAGCAACAACAGACTGGAACTCTGGAGGCTGGTCTGTTACTTAACAATTTCATTGCTGCAGCACTGGAAGTCATGGTGTCAGCTTCCCTGCACTGCTCTGCCAATGTACCTCCACCCTGTTAAGGAAAGATGGCCTCTAGTGGGTGAGAGAGTAGTTTGTACTCCATGACCAGTCATTTCTTGGTCTCTCATGTCAGACTACCAGCACAGATCCAATTACTGCTGACTGTTTTAATGTTCTTTGTGATAAGGGTACCTGTTCACTCATAACCAGACATAGGCAGCTAAAAATCATATAACCAAGGTCATTAAGCATCCAGCTTCTGGCTTCTACCAGCAAGAAGCACATTAAAACCAGTGATTTATTGGTGAAAGACCCCCAACGCTTTTTGTGAGTTCAATAAGCTTTTCAATCAACCATTCAGTTGGTAAACCTAAGGGAAATCTGGTTGTAATTTGTGGAATGTAATCCCTTCATATTATATAAACCTCAGGCATTTCTTGTTTCACTCTTTCTGGGACAGAAAAATGTTCCTTCTCCACCACCTATAACCAAGAGAGAGGAGTTACAAACCTCTATGCTCCACTGGGTTGCTTCCTTCTAAAGTAAGCAACCATTTCTCATAATTTCATTCATTTCCATCCACTCTAACAGTGCTTTACTGAAGCTGAGAAATGGCATTCCAAGACTCTCACAGAGAGCTGTCTTGCAGTTAACAAATTGTATCTCACAGATTCAAAACCTCTCTCTGTTCCTTTCTGGTTTCCTCTGCCTTCAGCAAGGTATATGAAACAGTATTTCTTCCTGAGTTCTCACTCGTATAGCTACTGTACATTCGCCAAATGTTGTCCTGTGTTTCAAAAAGATTTTGAGGAAGCCAGTTACCAATGGCATCTACTAAGGGACATATATTTAAAGCACATGGATCAGATTTTCATAGATGTGAGATGCTGACTCATAGACAACATCTACCTGATTGCATAAAAAGTTGGTAGTCCTATTTTCAGAGGCTCCTAAGTTTTAGTGACAGCTTTGACAGGTTGTAGAACTTTGTGTCAACAAATGATGCATACATCATTTTTTGTGTTGTCTTGCACATGCACAAGCAACATCTTCTGGTCATAATAGCACAGTGGGCGGTGTCAGTGTTGGCGAATGCAGGGCATGCTTTAGTAGGTCGTCCCTCATTCCCCAATTAGCCAGCATGCTGCGCTGATGCAAATTCTATGTAAAGTGCCACCAACTTGAAAGAAAATGTGCTGCTGCAATCAGAGACAAGCTTGTCATGCAGCGGCAGAGATTACATGCCTCCCGTACATGCCTTTCCTGGTGAAACATTTCAATAAACAAGGCAGCGGCTCCTGCCACTGCCACTGAATCCCCAAACAAAGCTGACATCAGGGATGCAACCTCCATGTCGGCATGTCCCCCACCTTTCCACATTGTGTGGCACACTGGAACCCACCCCAGTGTGAGGCCACTCACACGAAGCCAACCGTGTCAGCATGCTCCCCCCACCCCATTTTGTGGCACACTGGGAGCCCACCGCAGTGTGCCTAACAAACTGTCTCACGATGTCCTTTGTTCACATTGTGTGCCACACTGAGAGCCCACCCCAGTGTACCACCACTCACACAAAGCTGACCATGTTGGCATGTTCTTCCCCACCCCATTGTGTGGCACACTGGGAGCCCACCCCAGTGTGCCTAACAAATGATGTCATGATATCCTTTTTCTTTTTTACCTGAAAAAGATAGCGGTCCCTTATTGTTCATGGTGCCCTCCTTCCCCACCCACCCTCTGAGCACCTCACCTCCCCACACCCCTCACCCCATACCTACCTCTGGAGGGCAGTGCTATGATCTTCAGTGGAGCTGGAACACGTCTGGACTCTTTAAAGCCGAACTGCAAAATGAAGAAATGCGGATAAGCTGTATAATGGCATCAATGGGGGGGATGGGATGCAACTTAGGTGGATATCTCAGCCTTTTTTGCTTGAATTTTGGCTCCAAATTTTCAACATGGGGTTCTTGGGACCCCACCTCATGAACACATGTACTGTCATCTCGTTACTCAGTGCCGAAAGGTGATTTTGTGGTCACTGCGCAGAATCATCTTTTGGGACTGATTAATGAAATTACAGTGCCACTGTTCATGAGGTAGGGTCCCCAAAAGCTCAGCATTGTACCTAGTGAAATTCGAAAATGATTGTGTTACGAGTGCATTGTGCAATTTCTACGCTTGTAACTTCGACAATTTTTAATATTTTCACTCCAGATTTTCAACATTGCCATTTTTTCACACCTCCTTATCAACAGTACAGCTGTAATTTTTCACATCCTGCCCAAAATGTGTTTTCGCACATCTGGTGCACACTGGCACAGTCGCTGTAGGAAATCAACTTTCAGGATAGATTAACAAAATTACAGTGCCACTGTTCATGAGTGGAGGTCCCAAGATGCCTACGTTGAAAATTTTGTTAAAAACCAAAATAATTGTGTTATGGGTGTGCACTGAGCAGTTTCTAGCTGCTTGTGATTTCACCAATTTTCATATTTCCTCTGATTTTAAACATTGCATTTTTTACACCTCCTCATGAACAGTACAGCTGTCATTTTTCACATCCTGCCCGAAATGTGTTTTCGTACCTGTGGCATCAAACAGTGCAGTCATTGTGCAAAATCACCTTTCGGCTAACGAACTGATAGTGCCACTGTTTATGAGGTGGGGTCACAAAAAGCCCATGTTGAAAATCTGGAGTGAAAATATCATCAAACGCCTGAAGCGTTAGGGTTTTCAATGGTAATGCCCACTCTGCAGAGACTGACAGGCATCAGGGTGTAGCTTGGGATTGTTGGCTGTAATGCTTACGCCATTCCACCCCCACCCCCACCCTGCAGACAGTGACAGGTATCAAGATGTGCCTTGGACTTTTCAGCCCCAAAATTCACCCCGTTCTCTAATACTGCACAAATCTCAGCATATTTCTTTATGGAATGGGGTGAGTATAAGGCCCGAAGACTCCAAGGCACACCGCGACACTTGTCAGTGTCTGCAGGGTAGGATGAGGTGAAATGGTGTGACTGTTATGGCCAATGACGACCCAAAGGCACACCCCAAAGCCTGTCAGTCTCTGCAGGGTGGGAGTGTGGTGGGCATCAGTTCAATACTTCAGTGCCATTCCTATTGTGCATCTCTCTAACTCCTGCACTACCAATGCCAATGCCAGCAAAATAACATTCTGCATTGACAAATGCCTGTTTTATGATTCAAGCAATGTGAATAGTGTTGCAAACTGGTGCATTTGTCCAAACATTGGACTTTGCTAGGTAACCTGTTAAGTCTAACAGCATCCAAATTTCAGATGCTGTTGCCTTAGTATATTACTAGTATTGCTCAGATGTATCCGCCAAATCTGGATCCACAGGTATCTGCCCTTTGCGACAGGATCGTGGATCTGCCAAATACTTCCACTATCTGCCTGTCAATCCAGCTGTCGGATCCCTGGTCAGATTCTGCATTATCCGATGGCTGGATCCAGGATCTGACACTGGATCCCTGGATCTGGCATCAGGATCCCTGGATCTGGTGCCAGATAATGCAGGATCTGACCCTGGATCCAACCTCATATTCGGCTGGATCCTGAACGGATCCAACTTGAATAGTGCCGCCATCTGCCGGATCACTGGCAGATCCACAGTGGCACTATCCGAGCAACACTATATATTACATTGCCCCTTTTCTCCCAAGCAGGCTGAGACACACAATCCTTGGAGAAATGGCAGCCATGTGTTTACTGAAACATATTTGTAACCCAGGTTACACTGATAGTGTAATGTGCATAGCAAGTATAACCCCTAGGTGGTGCTATCCCTTGGGCTACTACCCCTGCCTGCTTGGCTATTAACAGGTTAAGGGGCCTGAGTTCTATAATGGATGCCTCCACCCAAAGGTCAGGGTTGGTTAGGGCTGGTCTAACCAGGTCACAGCCCTCTGGGACACTGTGACTCCCCTTTTCTCTCACTAGCGGCCCACACAGTACACAACAATAACTTTCCCAATACCCCAGATATGCAAACCACACACATTTGTACTTGGCACTTACCCCCAGGACTGGTTTCTTCAACTTGAATCTGAGGACCCCCTGTAAAATAAGGTGATGCAGTACAACAGCAACAATGCAATACCTTTAGCATAAATTGACACCACGGTCAATGTAAATTTGCAGAAACAAACAGATCTGATTTATTCAGGGGTCTGTAACAAGGAAGGGGAATAATCAGGTTAATTAGCTTGAACACAATAATCACGGTACTGTGCATGCACTCAGAATCCCATATAATCACGCTCTCTGGGTACCCAGGATGGATAAAGGGGCTAGCCAGGTCCATTGCAGATGGTTGAGGCCCTGTGATGGAAAAAGAACATGCACCCACAATATGTAATCCGGAGCTGGATGGCTCAGTTCATGGAAAGAAAAGCACAAGCAATCAGATGACACACTTTGATTAAACAAGAGTTGCAGGGAGCTACCCTGGTAATTACTCACGTTGCCCAGGTTTAATCACAGGAGGGCTGATGGATGAATTCTCTGGATTGCCAGAGGAAGCTTGGCCCCTCGACGATGGATCTTTCTGTGTAGCAAGGTACTGAGGCAAGACCCTCGTGGCAGGGCCTATCTGCACCAGGCAGCTTGGATTCAGTCTGATTCTTGCTGGGAAAACAACTCCCAGCACTAGCACACAGTTTGTAGCAAATGGGAAAACCAGATCGCGATCCCCTTCCAGCACATAGCACATTTATATGTAAAAGAAAGTTTACTGTACCAGGCAGGTGACTCCTCAGTCCCGATCGCAAAACACTGCAATTACCTGGGGCGCTGTGGTAGCTAAAGTCTTGACAGGTCGATCGCTTTCAGCAAAATCTTGGTCTTCTACAGGGTAAGCCTGGTCCCAACAGCAGTAGCTTGCTTTCCTCACAACTCGTATTCAGTCAGAAAACACCTCTCTCTCTTTCTCTTCCTCTCAGCAGCAAGCAGGCCAAGATTCAGGCCTCACACTCGCCTCCTGCATGAACTACCATGCTGCTCGAATAGAGCAGAGCTGAGCTCCTTCACTCTTCACTCTCAACTTGGATCTGGTTTCTTCTCTTGCCTTCTCAGGGCACATCACGACTCTCCAATGTGAACTACGGTGCCACACGGCTGCTTGCACACACTAAACTGTTTCAGAGACGCAGTCCCACATAAAAGTTCCTCTTCTGTTCCTCTCTGCTCATCATGCCCATAGCTTGGGGCAAGTGAAGTAATTTGGAGACATGGTCCAAATTGAAGCTGTCCTTTTTCTCTCCCTGCAGGAGAGCCAAGTGCAGGAAAGGAGACTCAGCCTTCCTGCCAAGTCCCCACACTGTGCCATGGGGCAGCAGCTCTTGAGCTGCTCACTCTTCCAGCTCCATCTCTGTTCTGACTCTGTGCTGCAGGCTGCTGGGGAATTTCCCTTGGGTTCAAAAGATTCGGTTGGCTGATTCTGGTGTCAATCACAGCAGAGCTCCCTCTATAGATGCAAAAACATGCCAAAGATCCAAAACTACATTACCCAGATGCACCTTCCATACAGTCCCCTTTCAACAGGCTCCAGATGGGAGTCCCAGTCCCGACTGGCCCAAAGCAGGCTCCTTTTTAGAGTCCCAAGTACTGATTGGTCCCACTCGGCAGTCTGGGACCAAAATGGTGTAGCTAAACAGAAACAGTCCAGGCTGCAAGAAATCAGGTTAGAACAAACTACATTTTCATTATTTCTCTAACAGGTCACCAGTAATTAATTACATCTTTCAACTGAGCTCCCTCTGCGCATTTAGTGACCACAGAAACAGAGCGATTAGACAGCAGCTCGAGTGGGACTCGAGCAGGGAAACCCACAGACCCCCATCCAAATTAATCATACTGCAGTTAGGCAGATTTTAAATGGACAGTACACAGAGGCACTCTCATACAATTTATTTTTTAAAACAGCTGAAACACAGAACACCAGCCTGGCAGAGGGCATTTAGGCACACCCAAAGAAGGCTTTTTAATGACCCCCATTTGTAGGGGGTTACACCAGAAAGTTGTAGCAAGGCTTTGGGTGGTCAGGCTTGAGCTTGGTAATCTCTTACCCCAAAGAGGATCCAACAAAGGGTACAGACTATGGAGGTACTTCAGCATCCGAGGCATAAGAGGTGGCACCCAGGCCATGTGACATGTTCCCCTCCCCTGTTGGATGATGTTACACATGCAGGCCATGCCCGAAGATGGTATTCCCCCCAACTTCCCCCCACAGGGACACTCCATCCATCTGGTCCCTCACCTCTTGACAGCCTCAGGAAGAACCACCTGAAGGAGACACAAGTTTCCCTGTTTACTCTTTGTACTCTCCTTGTGAGACTACCGTGCTGTCACGTATACATAAATGTGACACCCGACCACTAATCCTGCATTCACAAACTCTTTTACCTTGCCCGAGAAGGCAACAAAACAAGAAAACCTTGTGGAAAAAAACAGGATAATCCCTTCTCCACCCCTAAAGTGATTCTCCCTTAGTGGAACAGCAAGTTCCCTACTCCCGTCCCTGCTGTTACCATGCCCTGCTTTTACACTGTGGGACATTTGAAAATCTGTCCTGTTATAGTTGGTAGTATAAAGTCCCATATTCTTATACAGTTCAGAGCTAGCTATGGTTTTGTTTTTAATTACATTGCTGCAGTCTGAAGATATGAATATGACTCTCAGGATAGGGTTCATATTTATAACAGTGCCGTGAGTTTCCAGATTCCGTATGCTGGCAGTGGGGTTGCTTTTTTGCAGTGGTTGTCCCAAAAGGGGATGAGTATTAACTTCCTTGCCTGAAAACTATTTTTTGCTGCTTCTCAGTTTCTGAAGTAGTTTAAAAACACAAGCCTGAGTCAATGCAACCCCATGGTCCTATCCATAAATTTATGCTATATGTAGGTTATGAAAAGCACTGTATAGAAATCAATCTAAAGAAAACAGCTGTTAAACATGTATTATCAACATCTGCTACTACAGATGTGGGCATTTTGCCTTCACAATTCTTCTTGATTATTTATTGCTATGGTTACAAAACACTGCTGGGGCAGCCTCACTGAAACGCTACTCGTATAGGTCATCTGTACTTACAGGCATGATTTATTGGCCTCTTGTTTCAAAGCCCACCAAAAAAACATTTCTGCCTACTCCCTCATTAAAAAATCTGTGATTACAACAAAAGCACTTGTGCTGACAGCAACAAAATGGTATATTGCTGGCAGAGACTTTACTGTGTTCATATCCTATAACTATGCCAAGCCAAATTACTTGCCTTTCAACATTCAGCTGTGTTCAAATATGCTGACAGGCCTCCTTCTGGTGGGCCAACTAATGGTATAACAAGCAGTATTGACAAGTATATTGAGGCGTTCTGTACTGCTGTGATGTCAGGGGTGAACGTGAAGTATGGGCCTCATGGACACTGCGCTAACTGCAGCTAAATCCCAATAAACTGGTGTTTAGTAGGTATGCAAGGGAGGGATACTATTTCCTGAATACTATGACTAATGCACTATTTGTTATTCAGATACAAATAATGTATAGTGGCACTATTATTCGTAGCTGGAAATGTTTTAAAAAAAAGTAAACACTGGGGATTATTTATTTCCTAGGATCTTTTTTTAAAAGTGCACCGCTTACAAGAGATGGCGGCCAGCCATGGAGGTGGGTGGATTGTGCCCATCGAGGGATTGTTGTCTTCATAATAAATTGCAGGTTCTGGCAGGGGCAGGAGGGTGGGGGAGGATGGGGGTTGTGATCTTTAGACAGCTGCCCCAAGGAACACGAATCCTGAATATAAACACTGAATTTAGAATATTTGGGGACCCAAATATGAATATTCGGCTGAATATTCAAAATAAGGTATTCGCCCACCCCTAGTGCTTAGACTTCCTTTTATCGCAATTTACTGCTAGCTTTGAAACAGGCACAGGGAAGCACATAACCTGTAATAGAACACTTTCACTACTAAATCAATCTGAATTTCATAAATGCAAGAACATTTTAAGTGATTATTTAAAAACAATAAATATGTTGTCTTTTTTTTTCTTCAAGTAGTCATGTAAGCAATAACATATGACAGGGTGTAAAGTTATACTTTAAAAACTGCAAGCTCTGAGGCAAAGCTAAGGGACTTCAGCCACCTGGAAGTGGGTTTATTGCAGCATAACTGCACTCCCTGGAGTGTGGCATGGTGCTTATGAAATGGACATAAAAAATCCACAAAACGCTCCAACGTAAAGACATTTTAACTGACCCATCCAGCTGTGCTATAATATTTGCACTGCTATGTGACTGGTGTCTACCACAGCACTGGATTTCTCATTTCCATTTTATATTACAATGTTTATTGTGCTTGTGTATCTCTACAAGGGTCCAATCCACAAAAGTGTCCCAGACCTTCTACACATGTAGAGGCCAGAAAAAGCCATGGAGTGACCATTCACGCATGATGCACAGCCACAGGGCACTTCAGAGCATCCAGAAAACATGAGATGTAGTCCCTCCACAACTTATTATGAGCGGTCAGTGGATATATGGTTGTGGCAGGTTCGGTGGTACATCGCATACACATGTATCCATGCAGTACTCAAAAGAGTATCCTTGACAGGAACAGCACATAGGGCCAGTAGCATTACACAACCCAGAGAGTTACTGTAATGTTGGTCAAGCACATAAGTTATCCACGGCATCATTCTGTCAACTCTGAGGCCTGATGTGCCCCACTGCAGCCTGCCCTGGTCCTCTGCACTGGAATGGAAGACTAGCAGCTGTTCTTTTAATTTTTAAGTCTGTTTTTCAAAGAATCTTAAAGTAAGGTATATGGCCTTGAAAGAATGCTATATCCCACAATTCCCTGCTCCACACAGAGTGGGGGATTTACTTAACAGTTGGTCAGCTGGTCCAAGCATCTGACTGGATGCCTGCAGTCTTGTACCACTTCACCCAAAACGCATAGACACATCCCTTCTGTGATGGTTTCTGCTCCTGAAGTAGGAGCAGGGAAGAAAGGTTAGCACAGTGAATTGTGCTGAAGTTCCATGCCCCAGATATGTGCCAAAGGGCCCGATGGGTGAAACAGGAGTCATTTTAAGGATTGTCATTTACAGGAGAAAGGAACATTGCCACCATTTCCTTGCTTTTTATTGTAATCTCGTCCCTGAAAGACCATCAACTCAGGGGCCTTTGTGCCCCACTGCAGGTTGCTCTTGGCCTCTGTGCTGGAATGGAGGCTAGCAGCTGTTCTTTACTTTAAGTCTGTTTTTAAGGAATCTTAAAGTAACGTAGTCACTCTGAAAGATCAAGTATACACCAATTCCTTACTCCACACAGAGCAGGGGTTTACTAAATAGTTAGTTTGCACATCTGACTGGATGTCTGCCTAAAGTATTGCTTCACCATTCATTCACTCACTCATAACACACACACACACACACACACACACACTCACTCACACATGTCCCTCTGTGCTGGTTTCTACCATGGGGCAGGATCAGGAAGGCAGGTCAGGGCTGTGAATCATGTGAATTTCTGTGCCTGCATACATGCCAAAAGGCCCTAAGTCAGCAACAGAAGTCATTTTAAGAATTTCCAGTTAAAGGAGAAAAGAACGTTGCCGAATTTCCTGGCTCGTTATTGCACTTCTAGTTATTTCATACTCATCAATATTCTAGTAGCTGTTAGATGTTTCATTAGGGATCTTAGATAAGGAAATCTGTCACGTACATTTAGCAAATCCTCATAGCTGTGATCGACAAACATAGTCGTGATGCTGCCCGTGCCAACAATATTTTCCAAACATTGCAGCAAAACAGAATACTGTATGGCATATGCTTTTAACAACATCCTCAACATAACATCCTCTAGGTAAAGATACCGACTTTGTTGTTTTTGGTTTTCAGAAAGCAGGTTGAAGTTGCATTTGCCATCCATTCTTGCTCACTAACATGCAATAATATCCCTGCAAACCCATTAGCTTAAACATTTTATTTAAGAACCAGTAACTTTACGAAAATGAATTTCAAATAAAATATAGAGGGTTTCAAACTTGGTATGCTGACACAGAATCTCAGCCAGTTGGAACATGCACATCACAGCTGCCCTACAGCCAAGGTTAAAGGCTGTCAAAAGTATTTTATCAATAAGTGTTAAACAAATGATGTCATGACAGATGCAATTTGGTCTATGTAGTGAACTATGAACTTTGCTAGTTCTGTAACGTGCGAGATCAACACCTCAAAACTATAACTCTGAATACATTGTTTTCAAATTATAACAAAATATCACCACCTTTAAACTATAACTATAAATACATTTTTTAAATGACGACAAAAATATAAAATGTATTATATATTAATGCAGCTTCACTCCTACAGTCATGGTCATATAGCCTATATTCTGGAAATGGCTGAGCCTGGCCTCTCAGTCAACATTCTGTTATTCAAAAAGTTCATCATCTAAACAGCTATTGTGCAAGCACATTCACAGTGCACAGCACAATCAGGATGCATTCTGAAGATCTGAAATGCACTCGGCCATTTGTTTTTAAAGCATTGTTTACACTAATAGATAGAAATCATGACACAGAACAACATTTAGGCCCTGGACACACTACATAACTGTTTTTGAAAACTGTTTTTAAAATCAGTTTAGTTAAACCATTTCTGCGCAGCCACACTACTCGGTAACCATTTTTGATAATGGATTTGTGTGGCCAGACTGCTAGTGTTAAACCTGTTAAAACCATAGAACTGTGCTTGCATGGACACACTGCAGCTAGAACTGTCTTAGTTAAACCATTACAGCTTAAAACGTTTTTACTCCTGGACAGACCTGTCAGTAAAACCATGCTAGCTCCAAAACGTTTTTAAAAAAGGTTTTAAGACTACATATCTAGCAGGGTTTAAAAACACTTTTGTTAAAATGTTTTCAGGGGCTTGTAGTCTGTCTGCAAACAGTGTTAGGGGGATTTAAACCATTTTAAGGCACTTAAACCATTTTAAGTTCCCCAGTGTGTCCAGGGCCTATATCTAAGCAGGGTTTAAAAACATTTTTGTTAAAACATTTTAAGGTGCTTGTAGTCTGTCTGCAAACAGTGCTAGGGGGATTTAAAATGTTTTAAGGCACTTAAACCGTTTTAAGTTCCCAGTGTGTCCAGGGCCTTACAGATGACTAACATGATGTTGCCAGTGCCAACATTTCCCCTCTATCTAAATAACCTACCCTATGTGATACAAACAAAAACAAAAACAAAAAAAAGAAGCAGTGCACACAGAAAGCTCAATTGCAGAACTTTAATTACTTGTGCAACATAGAAAACTGATCAGCACCCTTACATTTCACCTCTGATGAGGTTGCTTGAGAGGGCTCAAGTGGAGACGCATTTTTTTTTTTCTGGATGGGGACAACCAAATTGGAGAAACATAAGTCTGGAGCAAGTGGAACTGCAGGAATTATATTTTGACTCCTTGGAGAAGGCAGCCCCTATCCTTTCCACTTTGCAAGTTTTCACACCAGTCCCTCCCCCGCACTCAGATGCTTTTAGTCTAGTAAGAAAGGTCAGAATAGTACAAGAATCATTCAATATTTGAAAAAAGAAAAACATGCACATTAGACTAGAGATAGATTTTTGTATGCTCTTTCATATAACAGCAGAACCCAAGTGATTCAGCAATACTTAGGGGCTGCAAATGTGTGTTTTTTTTATTTAAGAATACCCCAGCTGCAGCCATTAGTACCAAATGTGTGCTTCACCAGCAGATAGATTTACATATTATGTAATCTTCATCTTAGATATTTGATATCAGTGTTATCAATAGTATGAATGTCATCATTTTCTTGTAATTATCTTGTTTAGTAACATTGGCTTCCAACCAGCCAGCCATCTCTCTGATTTGCTCCATTCTACAGTAGATAGTGGTGTAGAGGGAACCTGTATGGAAACTGTGCTTATTTACTGGTTGTATGCTCTTACATTAGAGCTAGAGAAGTTTGTTTAACCTGCTTTCCTTGCAGCTTATTTTTCTGAATGTAAGCCACCATGTTAGGTCCAGAACTTCCAATAATTGGACCAATCAGACTCTGGGGGCCTAAAATGGATCCTGGCCCAAGGGTCACATGGAAGGAAAACTGTAGTTTTTGTAGTTTTAGGTTGGCCAAACTAGCCTGGAGGGGGAGTTCTACAATGTGACTGAAAGCTTTCTCAGTCAACCTAAATGCTGGATTTGCAGGGGAAATCCCCAGTGTTACATGAGACAGTGGATCAGTTAGAGCTGGAAGTTGATGTGTGAAAAATTTGAGCTTTTGGGCAGCTGCTCCCTGAATGGAGTATAGGGGAATCAGTGGGAAGAGGCCTACCTTGCCTCCCTGCTACCCTTCTCCTGCACTGAACTGCCTGATTGCAGAAGTCGGACTTGTCCGAGTCAAGCTTGGAACTGCAACAGGAAGAAAAGAAGTTTTACCAGTACCACTTGTGATTTGGACTGAAGATTTTCCCTGTGAAGCGATCGGCCCAGCAGTGTGCAAGACGAAACTGGATCAAGAGGTTTGCTCAGTGAATTGGCTGAATTTGCAAGTGGATTGAATCAAAACTATACCAAGTTAGTGCTGTTACCTTTGAATGTGCTGAATGTGTTTCATGGGTCGAGTCTGGCTTGTCTATGACCCAAACTGGAGGTTTCACCAGTAAGAAAACAAATAAACTTTTCTAAATTGCTCATCCTGCCTGGGTCTTTGTCAATCTGGCCCAGATCAACTGCCCTGCACCAGAGGCTGTCATCAGCGAGAGACTGGCTTTGGGGATCCAGCCCCTGCGCAACAACAACCTGCTGCTTGCGGCCACCTTGAGGAAAAGCCATGAAGAGGTGTGTCATGTCGGCCCTGCTTCCCTGTGCTCATCAGTGAACACCACGAGGTCTCCATATCACCTGCTGTTTGCAGAAATCTGGTAGCGTGAGTACAATCAGGGTAGCTCCCTGCAACGGTTGCTTAAATCACTTGTGGTACCATCGAATTGCTTTACTTTTCTGGGTTTACAAGGAACTGAGACAGCTGGCTCAGATTACGAATAGTCATCTTGTAATAGAGCATGCTAACTGATTTTCTTTCCATCAAGGACCCCAACCTCAGCTGCAATGCTGGCCACCCCAGGGCAATGCCTCTGGCCCGCCAGATATTCCATCCTGGGTACCCAGGGTTGTGTGACTGTTATTTGGGACTAGAAAAGTGCATGCCAAACCTGAATCAAATCATATTGCCAATCATTTGCCTACATTCATGCCCCTTCATTGTTCATTACCCCTAAATAAACCTGATTGTCTGTTTTCACGCTTAACCTGGCTAGGTGCATATTATTAGGAGGTTACAGTGCTGACAGTGTACATCTGTATTGCTAACCTTATTTTTACAGGGGGCCTCCAGGCAAATTGTTGCAAGTCCAACCCTTGGTAAGTGTGAAAAGTGTGAGCATATTATTACTATGTTATACTGACAGTGAATTTACTGCTGTACCAGGTATTGGGCCACTAGGAGGGTTGGTGGGTAGTTATAGCTTCCCAGAGGGCTAGAGCACGATAGGCAGACACCCCAATACCATTACTGTGGGTGGAGGCACCTAATACTGAATCAGGCCCTCAACCTGTGTATAGCCATACAGGCAGGGGTAGTAGCCCTTAGAATAGTGCCGCCTAGGGGTTGCACTTGTAATTACCTTGTTTAGTAATCTTGTATTTACTTTCAGGAAAGCTATGGAAGGTAGAAGACAAATCACCTGATAAAATGCTGTCGAGTAGTGGCTTCAGTGGCACAGTACTAGTGCTGTAGTCTACTAACATGGATGTGACAATGTCCAAGAAGTGTAAATTTGTAAATCCTGGGGAAGGAACTTTGAAACTGTAGCATAAGTCCACAAAGCCTGTAACAGATTGGTGCCTTTGTGCTTTATATCAGATAGACTGAGATGAAAAATGTGTGAACCCAAGAGAAGCAGCATTCAAGAGCAATGGAAAATAATCTGGTTATAGAGTTATTGCAGAAAACATTCTTCAGTTTGAAAAGCCAGGCTGGACATCGACACATGAAGACTTGATGATGGCAATGGTATAGAAATGAAATCCAAGTCAATGAGGCAGTGTGACATAAAAGCTGCCAAACAGGTTAAACAGACAAAAGCTCCAACATACTCAGAACAGGATAGCTAACTCTGACATAGAACCTGAACATAGTCCAGTCAAAACAAGACCAAGTGTGGTTGGGAGACTTTGTCAAGCAACAAGTATTTTTTGTGGCAGTGATGAAAGTAGTGAACGCCTGCACAATGCCTGCACATTAGCAATAGATCATCGAGTTTGTGAATATGTACACATTTTACAAGACAGGAAGTTAAGGAAAGTTGTCTGAAGGAGATATGCATGTGTTGGATGCCAGATAGCACCTCAGTTGTTTGACTGCTTTGCACAATCATGTTAGACAACACGGTGCTAGAGGAATGCAGCAAGAAGCAGAAAAGGCATTAGAGTGAATAGTTTTAGGTGAGCTAGTGTCATACTTGGAAAAGCATAGAGATGATGAAATACTTCCTGTGTTCAAACTGTCAGATTTAGGGAAGTTGTATCAGTGCAGACTCCAGGAGTTGGATCCAAGTTTCTCTGGAAAAGTCAATACAAGACTGAAGAAGAGACTGCTGGGGATTATTCCAGATTTAGGAGCATAAGTTCAAGGAAAACCCTAGTGGCATAACAAGAACTGCCAAGTCCAGCTAGCTGGGGTTGGAAACTAGGCAGTGTGAAAGACTGGATTCCAATGTGAACAGTCCTTCCGGAGGCAGCTAAATCATGCAAAGAGCTGAACAAATGTGGTTGCAGAAAGGCTTACAGACCACCATGCAAATGTAGCAATGCCTCATATGCAGGATCATGTTGCAGAGATTATAATAGTGATAACTAAGTATTTTGGTAATTTCTGTAAACAAGTATGAGAAGTTTAATATCATTCATCCCTTACCTGTAACATGTACAGTAATACCCCATTTATCCGAACCCTGGATAACCAAAAACCTCAGTTATCCGAAACTCAGTCATGTCCCACATACAGTACTTGCAGTCATTCGCATATAGGTACAGTAGTTAGAAACTATTAGCCCATTGGTGCTTTTCAGTACTGAAATAAATTCCAACTGCTGTCTATTGTGTGCAGAAAGTAGGTGTTAATAGGTGGCAAACAGCATTTTTCAAATGGCTGATTGCCACCTGCTAACACCTGGGACTCCATGGAACTCTTACAGCCTTTGTCTTTTGATTGGTCGACTACAGATATGAGGGGCGAGACTGAAAAAAAATGTCATTGTAGTTTTTGAGTGAAGAAGCACTGTCTGCTCGTACAGGGAAATCCAGCTAAAAGGCAAGCAGACAAGCTAATCAGCCACGATTAACTCTACAGTCCCGGCTCCAGATTGGACCGTCAGCACCTCCATAAAGAATGTAAGGCTTTTTGCAAAAAAAAACAAAAACTGAGCACACTGTTTAAATGCTGCAGCATTGTTCCTGACCGAATGAAGCAACCCCCTTTTATCAGTAAGTCACAATGCTTTCGGGGGCAGTTGAACACTAAGAAGTGAACCCCTGGGCTCCAGCAAACACCCACCCACCGACAATCACTAACCTGCCAACAAAGAAGCAGAACTCTGGGCTCCAGCAACCACACACCTGCCCACACCGATGCCAACTGGACCTGTCAACAAAGAAGCAGGACCGCTGTGCTCCAGTAACCACTCACCCACTGACCGACGCTGACTGACCTGTCAACAAAGATGCACTGTACTGCCAAAGCACTTGGGTCCACTGACCTGTGGTGCAGCTCAGCATCAATCCTCCTCCTTTGCAAGGAGTTTATGCAACACCACAAATCATACCACAGAAACCAAAACAATAATTATAGTATTTCAGTGTTTTCATCCACAGTACCCCAGACCCACCCAAAAGTCACACAAACAAATGGAACCTCATTTATCCGAAACACCATTTATCTGAATGTTTTTCATGTCCCCCAAGACATTTGGATAAACAGGGTTTTACTGTATTTAATACTGAAATTTTGTAACCTGATTATGTGCGATCACAGAACAATGGGCCCTATGCACGAACAAAAAGTTGCCCATCGTCGCGCAACTGAGTATGCTGTAGGCACTATGTGTGTGAATGTTACACGGGGTCCCACAGACCCCAGTGGCATTCACCAAGGGCACACATGACACTTGTGCACTGCCGTCCCAGTCCCTCAGGGAGCACTGCGTTGTGGGCGTGTCGGGGGCATGCCTGCACTACGCGGCATTCACTAAGCCGCGTAGTGCCAGGCACAGGGAAGTGCTGGGTATGCCATCTGGGACCAGGCATAACCCAGTACATGCCCCTGTGTCCTACATCTGCTGGGCATGGTGGACCAACACAACTGACCTCTGGGCTGCCCAGCCCACTAGGCTGCAGGAGAGGGCTGGGGCAGTGTCCCGGGCGAGTGCCCGGTGGAAGTCCGTCTGGTGCTGCTGTATGCAGCTGGCCCAAATTCTGTGCACCTACTGAATGGGCGCAAGGGATCCACCAAGGGACCCAGTACAGGCATCCAATTGGATGCAGCCTGGATTGGTGGATCCACCCCCCGACTGCTCACGTGACCCTCCGCACTGAGGGGGCGTGGCCATGGACAGGCACCTTGTGGGTGCATGCAGTCATGCGTGCTGCACACCCTGTGCATGTCCAGGGCCGTGAAGGTAAGGGGTACGCGCCTCAGGCATGTACAACCCGCCTGTTAGTGTATAGAGCCCATTATTTGTGTGATGTACACTTTTGTGAGGCAATGACTGTAAACATATCCTGTTTCCATTTCATTAGCATTTTAAGCAATCTTTTTAAAAGTTTATCTTTAAATACCTATCTGTAATAGATATTTCTAAAGATAACATAATGGGTGTTAGCTTTTCTTTAGATGGCAGCACATCTGTACATCACAGTTATCTGTATTCTTCAAATTGTACAATAATTTTGGACATTTTTCCACATGATACAAGATTAATTTAAAAACAAAGGTCTGCATGTTTGGTTTAAAGTAGTGATGTAAAATATAAAAGGTTATTTGGTGTAATTTGTAATAATCTGGAAACATATTTGTGGACCAATCAGTCAAATGTATGCGTATTTTGGGTGTTTTATATAAACTGTATTTTGGCCACCTTAATATCATCAAATCATGTGTGTCCTGCTTTTGTTTTAAAGAAACCATAAAAAACTATGATCCAATTTTATGCTTTTCACATTTGAATAATTTTTGCAAAATTATGCTAGACTATTTGTGACTTCGGAGTTTGGAGAGTGGTGAAATGGAAGTTTACTCACCTGGTAAAGCTGATTATAGGACCACCTTTATAGCACTCCAAAGTAATCACAGATGGGCTATTAAGGCCTTCTCTGAATCTCTGATATGCTGAAGCACAAACTGAAACTTTTAAAATAATCTCGTATCCACACCTTCCTGATGGATCAATCCTGATTGAGCAAAAAAAACCGGAGATTGAAACAATTACATAGGAGGGACACCGGCTGAGTGTCATAAGATCTACCTGCTACGACCCGACAAAAGACAGCCGCATTTAATCCCATCTGTATTAAATTTCTTGCTGCCACCATTCAGTTCAGAACGTTGTACCCTGCTAAGTTCCAAGTCTACTGTAAAGACTCTTGGCACACGTCTGAGTTGGTGGAATAAGCAAATAAGGAATTGAAGCGGCTCCTGCCTGATCTATTCTCTAATACCTGATTAAATGTTCCCTGCTCAGCCTGCCTAAAGATGTTGTCAAGTCAGATGTTTTTCATGTTTTTTCATGTTTAACATCTGAGATCCTTATTTGTTCCATTGTTTTCAGATACTTTTTGTGGGTCCTGCTATATAGCAGCAATGGAGACCTGTCATAATATCGATTCGGTACCCTGATGGAACAGGATCCTTCTGAGAGTTCACTGAATCAGTAGCAAACTACGTCTGAGATATTTCATTCGAGGATGGTGCTCGCTCCCCACTGCCTCCCTAAAGCTTTCACATCTGATATACAAGTCATGGCGAGTTTCTGGTTTTAATGACTGCACAATTTATTTCATTACTTCAGCAGTGTCTATTTGGGGTACGTGGACCCCCAGTTATTGAGCTGAACTGCACATTGGTTCAACTCTTCCTTTACACCAGAAATGTTTCATCCTGCCCCACTCTCTTTAAATATGGGTGACGTCAGCTCAGCACAGGTGAATTTTTCTATCCATGCACTGTCTGCTGCCCATCCTGAGTTTTCAATTGTCTCAGAGTGACCTACAAGCCTTTTCTTTGTTTTTCGTTCAGCACTGGGAACACTTTCCTGAATTTATTTTGCTTTGGACCGGCCCCTCACATGTAAGACTATTGGGTTATTGCAATATGTGGAGTTTTTTTTTCTTTCTTCACTGGAACAGTTGATTCTGGTTCTAGTCCTTTGGCACTATTGGTATCTCTACTCGAATTATGATCTATGGAGGTCATTACTTGAGACTGCAGCTTCTCATTATTCCCTGGGGAAAGATCAACCCTGGTTTATTTGGTGGACCTGCCACTAATTTTTATTGTTCGGGGTGGTTTTGTCTCCACGCCAGTTGATATGCTCTTATTTCTTTTGGGGAAGCCTGTTAATAATGTGTATACAATTGAATTATTTCCCACTGTGTTTTATTAATTGATGGCTCATCTGCCACATGCATTGCTAATATGCTTTTATATCTCTACCAAGTTTAGATTTGCTTCTTAATACTCAAGATGATGGAGTTGGTTGACCCTGCTTTTATTACACATTTTAAGGCCAGTCAGGGTTCTTATTTGTTCTGGGGTATTGTTGTTGACCTGGGGCATTTTCCGACTATAGTGGCTTGGGATGCTGTGTAGAGATGGGCGAAGTGGCCCCAATTCTCTCCACGAAGTCATGCACGGAGTGAAGGCCAATTCGTGGAGTGCTCCACAATGCGAAGTCGAGTACCTTGCGTTATAATAGGTAACGTGAAGTCCATAGAAAACAATTACTTCATGTTACTCCGCCTTCCCAAACCACTACTCCACCAATTCTTAAGGTGAAGTACATTGAAAACAATGTACTTCACCTCACTTTGCCTTGTTTTTAAGCTCCAAAGTGAATTTTGCAGTGATTCATGGGATTTCAGGTCACATGGGCTCTAGATTGTTCTGCACAGCCCCAGTTTGGGGTAGTGTGTGTAGGAAGCTGTAGGAGACAATCTGCTCTGAGAGCCCTCTGTGAGTCAAACCTTCTAAAAGCTGTTAAAAAAGCCTTTTGAGTCATTTTTTGCTGAAACTTTAGTTCATCGATTAGGAAACCCTCCTATGCTCATACATCATCGAGCATTTATTGTTTGTGTGTGGATTTTGAATGTTAATGTACAACATTCAGTCTGTGTACTGAGAGACAGTGGAAGTGTGCTTTGGGGAGGGGCGCATGTGGTGTAGGTAGATTAACTGGGAGAAAAGACAGTGCTTTCTGTTTTGGGAAATTTTTCTTGTATAACTGTATTAATGTACACACAGCAATATTTTCAATAATTCTTGCCATTTTTTTTGTTGGTTGTTGTGGTGCAGTGCACAATATTAGTTTGTTTAAAATATGTGGTTATATTATTGAAGTTTTCAATTTGCTATGCATTACTTAGTGTGTGTGTGTTTGTGTGTGACATGTCATCAAATCAGACACCTTTTATTGTGCTATAATTTCAGCAATGTGAACCTGCTATCCACTGCAGCTATGTAATTTTTGTACTTTTTGGTGGTATCTTTACTGGTACTAGTACTAGTGACCGTTACTGCAGCAGTGCAGTACACTGCCCCCCCACAGCAGCCCGCCCCAACCGGCAAAAGTATTCTTTTCCAGATATGAATTCCTGATGGTGAGCACTGGTTAGGTGTCATGCCTTTGCATCTGCATCTCTTCTGTGCACAGTGCAATCTTAATCTGTCTGTGCATTTGCATCTCTTTAGGGCCCAATCTCCATCTCTAACTTAAGTCACAGTAGTTTCTTTGGCTTCCCTTCAGAGTACTGGACAGCTGTGGTGCATAATTCTGCATGAATATTGTAGTCATTAATATGTGGAAGTCAAGACCATCATTACGAGTCACTCGTGATACAAATTATGTTCTTCATCATCACGGTCACAAATGCAGTCACAAATCATGATTTACGATCATGTTACGAATCACAAAATAAATTTTTTTAACTAGTTACTTGGATGTATTGTACGCTGTTTTGTAGTATCTCTCCATGCTTCACCACCCACCATTGTTCTCATTAATGAGTGTTTTTAAGTCGGGAGTTTTGTGCCTACATCTCTGCGCCAGGAAGTACAGTCATAGGCATTCACGCTTCTTCATCATCATGATCACAAATGCAATCACAAATCACGATTTATGATTACGCCATGAATCACAACATTAATTTTTTTACTAGTTACTGAATGTATTGTAAGCCTGTTTTGTATTATTCTCCAGGCTTCATAATCCCACCAGTGTACTTAATAATAAGTGTTTTAAGTCAGGAGTTAGACAGTGCCTGCAGTACATACACAGACTGGAAAGAAGACTGACTGCACACATGCAGTTTAGCACAGTATACTTGCACTGCTCAGAATACAAAGTGTCACTGACGAAGACAACAAAAAGGGCATAATTACATACAAGGGTCAGGGATGGTGGAGGAATACATTTTATAACACAGCAAGAAAGGTGTGGGTGGCACATGGTGTGAGGAAAAAAAAAATATGGATCCCACGGTGATCCAGCAGCAGTTTCAGCGTGGACATAATTTGCAACTGATGTCCTCTATGTGATCCAGCTGCTCCACAGCACTCACCCTCTCATTGTTCCTCCTTGACAGCACTCCAGAGAACTCAGCCAAGTCAGCCTGTGTTACAGGCAGCTCCTCTGGGGTCCACATGTTCTACAGGCTGACCTACTGGTGGTGGTGGTGGTGGTGTGGGTACTGGTGGAGCAGCAGGTGCTGCTGTGTCCCTCCTCTTCTTAGGGATACAGCCATGCACACTGCACCCTCTGCCACAGAATGGCCAGCAGGTGCAGGCATGGCCTGTTCTGTGGCAGCCTGCCACTCCAACTGGTGGGGGATTGAGCAAATGGGTGTGCTGGCCCCAGTCCCTAGGGTGACCACACTGCTGCCCCCCCGACACAGTCAAAAAACTGCCAAACAATGGAGGTGAGGGGAGGACCAGGCACAGGCAGGGAAGGGCCAGATGAACTGGCAGCTGGCTGGTCACGGTGCTGAACAGGGATAGGATCCACACCTGGGCCCGGGAGAACAGGCACATCCTGCTCCAGAGGACCTGGTGCTGGACTTGGTGGTGGTGGTTCAACTGCCTCAGAGTCAGGACAGGAGGTGGTGCTAGTCCTGCTTCTGGGGGGGACAGTCACAAGTTTTGAGCAGTCCAACAGGAATGGGCACCCATACCCCCCCCCCACGTATGCACACAGTACAACACTTACCACTACCACGATCTCCCAGAGCTGCCCCACCCAAGACATTCTCTCACCCTGGTCCATCTCTCCTACTGAGCTCCCTCAGTTCGAGCAATCAGTACTCATACTGTCATACAACACACACACAGTCACACAGACACAAACAACTAACTACTTAAAAAGGTAAGAAAAATAAAATTTACAGAAAGAACAAATTAAGCAAAAAAAGAGTACAGAAAAGACAAAAAATGTAGCTTTTAAAAAAGCTGTTGGGTCTAAATCAAAGTTTAAATCTCCTCCTAGCTCTGATCTCAAAGTATCAGCAGTCACAAAACACAGTCCTCTCTCTTCGTCTGCAAAGGAGAAAGTAAAAGTGTCTGCTTGTATGACTCACTTCCTTCCTGACTAGCTAAAGAGCATGTGACTTACAGTACTGCAAGCCATGTGATGTGTGGGGCTGCCAAGCCTGAAACACCAAGTGGATCACTTAGAATCATAATGAGGAATGAAGTACATTAAAAACAATGACTTTGTACTTCACATGCCATTCATATACTGAAGTGGTAATGACAAGAGATGAGCACTTTGCATTGCCACTCTGCGTGTGAGTGGCAACATGAAGTACCCACTTTGTGTCTTAATTTCGCCAGCAGAATTTAAATCTGCTGCATCCTTAGTGGTGGGTGGGGGTGGGGTGAGTGTTTGATGCAGCTATTTAGGAAGAGGCACGAGCCAGTGTGGTGGGATGATTTCTTCCCGATACCAGTGTGGGTTGTTTTTCACTAGCTGGTTCTGTTTCTTGTGGCATGTGGGGAAAATGGGTATTTATGTATGGGGAGGTGGGGTTGTTTTGTTGTCAGGCAGTGGTATCCACAATATATAAGTATAATCTTATCTCTTTTAATTGGGTTTTACTTTACTAGTCCTTACCTGTCGACAAAGTTTATTGCTGTTTTATATTGGCATTAGATATTATGGGTGGGGCACCACCTGGGGAAGGAATGGGGGCAGGTTATCCGGAGTTTGTCCCAAATATGGTTTATTCTCTATTTTGGTTTGCTCTTTGCACCTAACTATGGCTCCTGGATCTCACTGTTTGCTTTTCAATGGCTAATTATAAGTTTTATAGTTGGAATATTAAAGGCACTCAGTCCCCTACTAAGTGGGCTAAGGTTCTCCTCCACTTACAGAGACTGCAGGCTGATATAGTGTTCCTGCAAGAAACCCACCTGCTCACATTCCAGGTCCTCCTTTTTAGGTGGTCCTGGGTGGGACAGGTGTTTGGAGCTGGATCAGATTCCCAGAAGAAGGGGGATGCTATTTTAATAGCTCAGAGAGTTCCCTTCCATCTCCTCCAGAAATTTACAGATCCTCAGGTGAACATATAATTCTCCACGCCTTGCTATGCCATGTGGAAGTTATGTTGAGAGCAATATATGGCCCTACCACTGAAGACTCTTCCTTTTTCACCTAATGGCCTCTTCTGGCTCTTTGATTTCCGGCACATTATATTGGGGATTGGGATTTGGTCCAGTCCAAAGATCTTGACAGATCTGGAAGGCCCCAATCTGCGCTCTCCCACAGTCAACTGGCACCTCGGAGATGATGGACTCTATGGGTTTGGTAGACCCGGAAAACATTAAACCCCACTACTCAAGATTTTTCCTCTTATTCTCCCACATCAATCATTTTCCTGAATAGATTATTTTTGTTGAGCAGAATATCTTTTGTGTTCCTTTATGTCATTATTCTGCAGGTTTATATCTGACCACTACCCTGCCCTTCTTCAGTTAACTATTACTCCCTCATTAGTTAGAGATACAGTATGGACAATGAAAAACCATTTACTTATATCAAGTGACCTGTTGAAATATCTCCAATCCTTTATCTCCTCATTTATGGAGATTAACTCTGTGTCTATGCCTACCCTAGACATTCTATGGGAGCCCTGAAGTGTGCCATTAAGGGGAACTAATCCAGCTCACGATGAAGCAGAAGAAATACATTTTGGCTACCTTATCTTCCTTGCTATCCCAGATACTGGATTTAAAGAGATGTCTTCACAGACCTCCCTCAATCTGAGTGAGTACAATTGGAAAACCTCTGTTTTCAATACATTCTCTGTTTGGGAAAAAAGCAGAACATCTTCTGCTCCATTCAAAAGTGAAATACTTTGATCGGGGAAGAAGGCTGGAAAATTGTTAGCACTTGGCTACATTCCCAGACTATGGATAGTACTTTCTATTCATACTGATTCTGGATCTCGTCTCACATTGTTCACGAGATATTGTTGATTCTTTCTGGTTGTTCTACCAATGCTTATAAGATTCTCCCTCCCCCTTTTGCTCTGTGCAATTAGATACCTTTTTACAGGACATGCCACTCCCCAAATTAACTGACCCACAAGTTGCCATTTTATAAGACCCACTTATCCTACTGGAGATTTTGCAAGCTATTGACTCTCCAGCTCCGGACAAAGCCCCTGGTCCAGATGGCTTTACTACTAATTTTCATAAGTCATGTAAAGACCAACTAGCTCCCATCCTCTTGGACACTTATAACTATATCTTTAAGGCTGGTCTTTCTGACTTATCTCTTATGGCTGTGATGATTGTGGTCCTCCTAAACCTGATAGGAGCCCTGCTTCTCTCCAACTATAGGCCTATATCCTTATTAATGCTGATATGAAGATTCTAGCTAAAGTATTGGCCTGCAGGTTGGGGCTTGTATGGGGTCCCTTATTAGTAGGGCACAAGTCGGCTTTGTTGAAGGGTGACTCTCAGCTGATCATCTTAGGAAGTTATCATACCTCTTTTTGGCATTCAAAGATTCCTCCACTCCCGCAGCGCTGGTGTCCCTGGATGCCAAAAAAGCTTTTGACCAGGTCTCATGGGACTACTTGTTTGCCCTCCTCCCTAAATACTGGATTCCCCAGATGTTTATTTAATGGATCATGGTGCTTTATTCCTCTCCATCAGCCCAGATTTTTTGTAATGGGGTTTTATCATCATCCTTCACCTTCCACCAAGGCACCAGGTATGGTTGCCCACTTTCCCCTTATTTATTTAATCTTTTTCTGGAACCCCTCATCCATAAACTTAATCTTTCCCCTCAGGTCTCAGGTATTTCAATTGGACATATTGCTTATAAATTATTGGTATATGCGGATGACATTCTGTTGCATATCTCTTCACCCACTACTTCCCTGCCTGCTGCCTTTCAAATTATCTCCCAGTTTGGTGATATCTCTAACTATAAACTAAATCTCTCCAAAACTGAGGTCATGCTTCTTAACAAAGCCACTCTTAAGGTTGACCATGTCACCTCAGCTTACTTTGGAAACCAGATGAATTGAAATACCTAGGGATCTATCTTAGTATTTCTCCCTCCAAGATGCGAAAATATAATTTAGATACCCTGGCAACTCGCTTCAAGGTGGACTTGGATCGCTGGTTACTGTTACCCCTCACACTATGGGGCAGCCTGAACATTATTAAAATGAACATCCTGCTTAGGTTACTGTATCCTCTCCAGATGTACAACTATCCCTTCCCCCAATCGTGGTTTAATCAAGTTCATCGTCTTCTCTCTTTCTTTTTGTGGCAGGATAAAGTAGCCCGTAGAGCTTTTGTTAAACTGATGAGTGCTAAACTGGATGGGGGGCCAAATGCATCTAATTTCTTTCTATACTATTTGTCCTTTCACTTCACTCAGCTTTCTCACTGGTTGAGACCAGCAGGAGGTGACCCATCTCACTCTTATGTTCCGCAATGGGTGGACATTGAGCATTCCCTTTGCTCAGACAACAGTTTAGATACCTGATTGCTTTCTTATCTTCCTCAGAAAAGCTCTTCCATGCTATGAGACTCCCCCTGATGCTTCTCTGTCGTCCACGTACCTGCTCTTTCTTTAAAACCTGCCCATATAAAGACATATCCCAGCCTTTGTTTGGGAATCATAATTTTCGTATAGCCTGGCAGATTCTTTCTCGAAGTTTTGGCCTGAATTGGGAGCATGAATAGTTGGTGATCTTGTTTCAATCAAAATTGCTCTCTTTCAGGAGGCCCAAGTCCAATACCACTGGCCTGCCTCCTCGTGCTTTTGATATCTTCAGTTATCACACATGCTTCTCCAGCATTTCAGTAGTGGCCCTTGATCTTGTTCATTTGATGATTTGGTTTTCCTCTAGTTCAACATGCCCTACATCTCATTACATTTCGTATTACTATCAGGCATTACACAACTTTCTGGCTACTTCTGCAAGCCCAAGTTTTATTGTTGGGACCAGTCCTCTCACCATCCAATGCTACCAGGAACCAGACTATTATCTGGAAACATCTTTATAAATTCAGAATAAATACTAGAAAAGCAGAGCACACAAAACCCCAAACTCACCAGGCACCAGTCTCATAAAAAAAAATTATTTTATGAATACAGAGGCATCAGCCTGACACATTTTGGATGTACCATCCTTTCTCAAAGGCCTTTGAGAAAGGATGGGTACATCCGAAACGCATCAGAATGATGCCTCTCTATTCATAAAATAATTTTTATTATGAGACTGGTGCCCTTGTGAGTTTGGATTTTTGTGTGCTCTGTTTTTTTAGTATTTATTCTGACATTTTTCAGCATTGAAGCACCAATTTCCATGTGCCAACTCTGTGAGTACTGCAAAATCTTTATAACTTTATAAAATGGGATAGGTACCATCTTTTGCAGTTTAATATTATTCATAACCTATATTACACCCCTGTTAAACTGCACAGAATTGGTAGACTCTGTGGTGAACTTTGCTCCAGATGTGGCAAGGAACTGGGCACTCTACTTCATATCTTGTGCTCCTGATAGAGGGTGGCCCCCTTCTGGGATTCCAATCAAACCTACCTAGATCCCCTGTTAGGGCTATCTGAGGCCTTTCTCCCTGAAATATGTATTTGGGGGATTATACCACCATCTTGGTTGAGAATCAAAGGCCACATATGGCCCTGATCTCTGCATGTGCCAAGAAGGTTATTCTCCAGCATTGGATGGATCATTGCATACCCCAATTCCTTGAATGGCACAAGGAGATTCTATTCACCCTACAAGCTGAGCGCCTCATTGCCAGCATGGCTGGCTGAATATCCAAATACAATCAGGTCTGGGAACCTTTACAGGTTCTATTAACAGTTTGAACCCAGCCATTCTTTCCTCAGGTTGGTTTTCTCTTTGGCTTTTTTTTGTTATGGTATAGGTGCAATACTTTCTGTGTACCACTTGTTTTTTCATTCTATGTTACTGTGAGTTCTCCTGGGTTTCCCTGGTGGTGAGGAGGAGAGGGATATTGTGGGGGGTGGGGAAAGTGGGGGTGTGAGGATTTTACTTAAAATTGTACACCATCTGGTTTTATTTCTGTAACATTTACTCTTGTTAATGTGCTCAAGACTCGACATTTTCTGTGTTATATTGTTTCTTCTATTGGTGTTTTCAATAAAGTTTATTCAATTTGAAAAAATAACAGGTGAACAAGCATATAAACACAGGTTAAGAATACAGGCATTTAGGTAAATAAAGGAAGTGCCTAGCATTGCAGACTAGTGGTTGAATACAAATCACTGAGGACGATATCAGAAGTGCATTAGTTTATCGTTGAGGTGGGTACAAATGAGAGAGAAGTACAGGCAGCAACCCAGACAATAGCTTTGATTTAGTAAGGCAGGAGAATGGCCAGCTATTTTAGAAAAAGTAGGAGTGGCCAGCAGGAGACGATGAGATCAGAAGCATGAACATTTGTCAGAAATACAGAGGTGGTGGAAGAGATCTTTTTTGAACATACTATGGGAGTTGGAGACCCGGAGGTGGGCAGGTAAGGATTTTCAGAAATTGGGGATATAGTGGTGAATGCCTGTCCACCCATCTTAGTGGAGTATTTAGAGATGGTTATCGGGCCTGTGAAAAGAACGAGAGTATGCATAGTCTTCAGAGAAAACAACACGGACAATGAGGCAGGTTGGGAGGATCTTGTAATGTTGCAGTGAAGCAGCCAAGAATCTAGGAATGCCTAGATGAAGGACACACAACCAGTTTAAGGATGAACAAAGCAGGCAATGGTGGGTGAGCTGAGGGAGGAAGAGGCAAACCTACATACACTGTTGTAAGCAATGTCCCATTTGTGAAGGCAGTTGGCAGTGGTCTGGAAGAAAGATGAGAGTGCGTAACACAGTGTAGGAAGTAGAATTCCTTGGGCTATAGCAATGTGAGTGGCTGGGGTATGGGCATGGCAGATACGATAGGCAAGACCAAGCTTGGTATTGACAGATCTACAAATATCATTAATGTGAAGGGAAACGTTGAGGGCAGGATCTAGGGTGACCCTAAGATATCTAACAGAGAGGGACAAAGAGACAGGTGACCCATCTAGGCATTGAATGGAGAGCTTGGAGGTCAGGATGTGGGTCTTATGGGGGGACCTGAGGAGCACAGCTTGGGCCTTGGGAATGTTGAGGATAAGACGGTTGTGGGAAATCCAGGTTTGGATAGCATGCAGGTCAGAGGCAAGCTTGGAGTTGATTTCATTTAGGGAGTTGAACCCAATGTAAAGTACAAGGTCATCAGCATACAGAAGGGTCTTGCAGTGGGAAGAGAAGTTCAAAAGTTTTCTGACAAAGATTGAAAAGAGTAGTGGACCCAAGATGAAACCTTGAGGAACACCTAGTTTTAAGGGGACAGGAGAGGAGAGGGCCTTGTTGATGGATAGAAACTGATGGTGGTCTCAAAGGTAGTTCGAGAACCAGAATAGGGCTGAGCTAGAGACCCTGAGGGACTCCAGCTTATGCAGTATGAGGGAGTGGTTGCCTTCATTAAAGGCTTTACTTAAATCAATGAAGATGGCTCCTATAAGTAGATCTCTATCCATATTGGATTTGATGTCACCAGTGAATAGAATTAGATGGTAGAGGTACTATGGGTGGGTCCAAATCATGCTGGGCAGGGGACAGGAGATTAAGGCTCAGCAGGTAGTCAGAGACTTGGGGTGGACAAGCTTTTCAAGGAGTTTACTGGAGGATGGCATGGTAGGGAGGTAGTTTATGGGAGTTAGGATTGTCTTTTTAAACTCTGGAACATCCCTAGCAGTCTTCCAAATGGTAGGCACTGTGGAGGATTGAAGAGATAGAGAATGTAGTTTTATTTGCTTATTTACAATAATCTAAATTCAGGAGCATTTATTTGAACAAAATTATGTTTGTAAGTTAAAAACAAGGTTAATACAAGCAGATTCACATGTTATGTTGGACAGACAGGTTGTTACACACAAGGATAGTATACTGTAGGTATCACAAGATTTTTCTGTTAGGAAATTGTCCTGTCAAGAAATCTGTGCCACGCCGCTCATTGTACTTACTGTTTCACACATTTAAGTCCCTTTTCCTATATATTTACTGTTATAACACCATGCCACTATGGATCACCACTCTAGTAAAATTCTGACCTCCCCCCCCCAAAAAAAAATGAGGGGATTTGGTCTAGATTCAAACCACAATCTCTTGTTTATGAGGCAGTAGACCTTTTCACTACACCACAAAGTTGGCACAACATTCAAACTCAGTTCTTTAGCTGTAGAGGTTAAAGCCCAGCTGGGAGGGGGAAAAACACTGTGTGGTGTTCCTAACAGGGCAATTTCCTGATCTTGACAGGACAATTTCCTGACAGGGAAATCTCGGGGGAAAATGGGTGTGGCGGTTCCTGATAGGAGAGTTTCCTATCAGGAAAATATCACAGTACCTTTACCATCCTACCTTGTTACACATTTCACAGCCATTTTATGCCTCGTGAACAGTGCAATCCATTGCTGATGTGTCACATTTAAAAATAAACACCATTTGTATGCTGTTTTAAAGAGGGAGTCAGATTCCTTCTGTACTTAATAATGACCATAATAGCATACCTATAAGTGACTACTCTAGTTTCTTGTGCATGGAGTAATGAGAATCAGATTAATACTTGTATTTTCATCTAAGCATAGAACAAACACCTAACCACAACCCCACTCCCTTGGTTTAAGTCCTGCTTTTGCAACTGTTTATCATACTTAAATTGATTTGAAACATAGAAAGTGAAACATACCAAAAAATGTGGGGGGCAGAAATTAGTTGTCCTGGGGCTACTGGCACGTAAAGTAGCACAGCTGTATTCATTTTATACCATCAAGTACAGTGCTCTAATAAAGTTCTGTTTTGTATTAAAAAGCCATGTGTGTATACAATATATATTTTGGTGGCACGGTAGTACAAGTGCAGTTAAGAATTGCACAGCATGCTTGGCTCAGTGGTTGTTGGGCAGTACATACATTGCCAAGTATGAGCTCAGAGTTTTCACCATGAGTTTAACTCAAACCCCCCCAGGTCAGTGGAATTTAGAGGGGCCCTGCGGAGGGAGGCAATTCTGATGCCAAAGGGAGGGCTACCTGCAGCATTGGAGCCTGACTCCATCAGATCTCAGAAGCCAAGCAAGGTCAGATTTGATCTGTAGTCAGATGGGAGATCTCCAACATACATCAAGTACTGCAGGAAGTAGTGTTGGTAACTCAGCTGATTGCACTCTCTTCCCTTGATTTTAAGTAAGCATGCTGAAGGCCCCAGCAAGGTTTTGGAGGGACACTGTGCTGTCATGAGGTGCCATCTTCTAACTGAAACATTATGCAGAAGTCTTGTCTGCCTGTCCTGCTGGTTGTTCAGGTGAACATTAAAGATCCCACCATGCTTTCTATTTAATATAATAAGGGAATTTTCCCAAGGGTCCTGACAAAATTCCCCAACCCCCAAGTTACTAATCTACCAGCAGGTTTAACTGTTTTGATATCAGTCAGCACATTCAGTATTCTCCTCCCCCTCAGGGCTTAAGTCTGAAAATAGAACATACTGTGTATCCTAAGCTTAACTTAAAGGTCAACAAAAATAAAGAAAAAATATAGAAAAAAAAACTGTAGTTCTCGTAATTAGAAAATCTCCTGTATCTTGTAAACACCACACAGTCCGAGCCTTAACTTTACCATAACTGTACTGTAAATCAAATACAGTATCTACTCACATGTACTTCATATATTCACATGTAGTTCATAGTGATTATATTAGTTGTGTAGAAAAACTGAAACTATACAATTCTAACATGATATTGCATGCAAATGGTGGGAGGAGTTCACTATGGAGAAATTCCTGTTCACGTGGATTTTAAGTGAGAGCTGTACACTCAGTCTAAATGGAAATAACAGGCTTCTAAGTGAAAATTAATATTTACCCCAGATAACATCATTTATTTTCACAATTTATTTCACATACATCTTCCAACACATATCTCCCATTCTGAAGTATTGCCCGACACTATCAGGGATCACTCTCCTATCAAGCGTTATTGGTCTAAAACTTATCAAGCCCCTGCTAGAACAATCACAAGTAGAGTGCTATTCTGGCCACCTGCAGCCACTAAGGTGTCTCCTCCGACAACAAGACTAGTCTTACATTGAAACCACACCTGATATTGACTTCAGTCTCAATACTTCATTGAACATTTCAATGAAGCCTGTGACATCCATGCCCTTTTAGGACATGCAGGATCAGGGGACTTGATAATCCCTGGATCTCTTTTAGCCTTCTGGCTCAAATGAAAGATCGTGACCACCTCTGGCATAAGGCCAGAACCTCTGGCAGTCAGCCTGACATACAGGCCTATAAGAAGGCCAGGAACGCATGTACTAAGGCTATCCGTGAGCACAAAGTGCATTACTATAAGGACATCCTTGCCAAGACCTGGGCTGATGGGAAAATATTCTGGGAAAACTTCTCAGAAATCAATGGGAAAGCATCCAAACAGGCTCCAACTATGTTAAATGTTGATGAGTCTATCACCCATGACCCCGTGTTAATTGCCAACACATTTAATTCATCCTTCACAGACCTTAGCCAAACTCTGCCCCCAAATTTCTTTGAACCACCCAGCACAGCTTCTACATCCACCAAATCAGAAGAGGCCTCTATCCACCCATGTTTCTACTTCAAAGCTATCTTGGAAAGTGAGACCAAGACAAATCTAGGTAAAGTTCTAGGAGGAACTAAGGCAAGCAGTGATTCTCTCGACCTAAAACTTCTTACCCTAACTCTTGATGAAGCCCTATCCCCCCTCACCAAGATTCTCAATCACTCCCTCATACTTTCACAATTCCCCCAGATCTGGAAATCCACTCTGGTTACACCAGTTTTAAGAGTGGGGACAGATTACTACCTGGGAATTATCGGCCAATATCTATTCTTCCCCCATTGTCCAAAGCACTTGAAAGGATTGTTGCTGACCAGTTTGTGGAACACCTGGAAAAATACAACCTTCAATGTGTCCAACAACATGGTTTTCAGAAAGGGTACAGCACATCTACAGCCCTACTGGAATTCACAGGTTTCATTCACATACTCTTGATCAGAATCAACTTTGCTGGTAACCTTTATTGACCTGTCTAAAGCATCTGACATGGTCAATCGCCATTTGCTGACACATCAACTTGCATCCTGTTCTGAACCAGTACTCCTCTACACGGATGATGCAATCATTTTCTCAAAGACTGCTGACTTTACCATCCTTCAGGCCCAACTTCAGAAAAGTTTTACTGAAGCTGCGTCCTGCTTCCTCTCTCATAGGTTGGTGCTTAATTGCAAAAAATCTAAGGTCATGCTCTTCCATGACACCCACAGCAAACACAGAACCAAACAATTGGTGATTAAAAACAGTGCGGTGTTATCCTTGATCATACTCAATCTTTTAAATAACTAGGAGTTACTCTAGATACTACGCTGTCCTACTCCAACCATGTTGAAAATGTTGCCAAGGCAGTTAACATTCGCCTAGGCCTTCTACACAGGCATAAAACACTGCCTTACTACGAAGCCCTCAGACTGGCTATCCAAAGTTCAATTGTGTCTATCATTGACTATGGTTTAGTCATTTATGGTTCCATACATACACAACCCTATGTCGGCTCACCACAACTCTGAATAAGGCATGCCGTCTACTAACTGGTGCAGCGTATCATACTCATACTTGTGACCTTTATGAACAAGCAAACTGGCTTCAACTCCAGGCTCACATTGAATATCAAGCTGCCTTCTGGAAAAGAAGGCAGATCTCTGTCTCCTACCTCCAGCATCCTTCAGCTTTCAGTAACTTCGGGGCACTCGAAGCACACGAAGTTCTGTAAGCCAAACTTTTACTGTCCCACGCTGTCGAACCTTGCTCCGACAGCGATCTATTGCAGTTAAAGTTGCTAATTTATTTAATTCTCTTCCTCCTGAGATTACGATGACTTCAGCCTTGGGACCATTTAAGCGGAAGCTGCGTCAATTCTTAGTTTCCAGAGCATCTTGCGACTGCTATACATAATCTCTGCTGACAGCTAAATGCACTGGGATCTCCCTCTTTTACCATCTGCCCCTGTATAGCCCCATCCTGTTGCTGTGCTATTCCACTCACAGCACTTCCTCCTTAACCCTTTCCTATTCCTGTCCTCTTTTCATCCTACCTCATCCCTTCCTTTACCTCTCCACTCCACTTCCTCCCTCTCTCCTGTTTCCTCACCTTGTTCTCTCCTCTACCCCTGCCCGTGGGTCTTTCCTGCTTAAGCTTCATTGTGAAATCTCCTCCTTGCTCTTAATTTGCTCCACCCCCAATTCACCCCTGTACTTTCTCTCCTTGTAAGCCCTTTCACCCCTCTCAGACAAGGCCACTGGCTGCACTTGACACAATATTTATCTTGCCATATTGTTCTTTTGTTTATGCAATTACTTTCCTCATGTTGTACAACTTACTGAAACCATTGTAATTTGCTATTTTTGTGACTTGACGTGGAACGTCTATAAAAGAGCCCTTGGCTCAAAGGTCTTTCAGATTTGTTAAAATAAATAAATAAATACATACAATCTTCCTAACTTCCCCTTCCAAAAACCTGTATCTTGCCAGTCTCAATCTTAATGTTCTCCCTCGCCCTCCACCACCAGCTGTACCTACAGTGATTCTACCCTCCCTTGTCTCCAATGGATTTCTCTTCATCAATCTGATATTGTCCCTTCGATAATGCAACTCCACCTCCTATATCTCTCTCTCTCTCTCCAAAAACAGCAAAGGCTGGGATTGAGAGGTCCCAATCATGGCTGGTTACTGACCACACGTTTATGATATGGCTATGGTGTCTATTTGACCCTTTCACTGCCAGCGTCTGCATACCCCCATTTTATTCCCAAGGATTCTAGCATTAAGCTGATCACACTCCCACTTCCATTCCTCTGACTGCCCTGATCTCTCCACTTCCTCTCCACCATTTTATCTGTTAACTTCTCCCACCCTTCTGTTTGCTCCTTCTTATTTCTGTTTTTCTCACCTCTGGTCAAGGAAGCTAGCTAGGTCCCCTATTCTTTCCACAATGCCCTGGGTTCCCTAACATCAGTCTAACCCACTCCCAGTTTAAATGCCTAGTGATGAGGACATCAAACTTCTGCTCCAGAGCATTTGTCCCATCTTTAGTGAAATGAAGACCATCCCTTCTAAAAAGCCTCCTATTTCAGAAGTGTCTCCGGTCCTCTATATATCTGAATTTCTCCTATCTGCACCACTTCCTCAGCTATGAGTTGAACTGATCTCCTCCAGAAGCTCTCTAATCCTGGTTATGCCACACCAGCAGGACTTGCTACATAACTGCCTCAACCTTCTGACTACCTGCACAACCACTTTCTCTGTCCCCTTTACAATCAAGTCTAACAACCATAATTTGTTTAGCCACTCTCTTGGTTTTTGGCCCCTCCATCTGCCTAGGTGCTTTCCTAGTTCCATCTGTTGGAGTGGGATATGCAACCAGTGCCATCTCCCTTTGGGGAGTTCCTTGCTGGATCACCTCCACAAGATGGGTGAAGCTGTTTATGGTCACAAATTCAGTACCTCTTCTATAACCTGGAGGACCCAGTATGGCTCCTCACCCTGCCTACAACCCTTGCTCTCCCAGGGTAGGTTCCTTTAGGCCACTGCAGGAGAGGAAAGGTAGCACCTGACCACAGTCCTCATTCCAGTTTGCTGAGCAACAAGTGTACTTCATTCCATGTTGTAGCTATCTCTGAAGTGAGCATTCCAAATTTCCCTACACAATGGACAGGCACCGTGCCTGCAGAGCACCATTGTAAGATGGCCCCTCCACTGTCACAGGTACTGACTATGCCCCCAAACCACCCTTGCCCTGCACATCATCTGGCTTTAGTCTATTCCTTCACCTCCTGTGCCTGCATCATCTTACATAAGTGTGATCCTACCCAACCCACTTCCACTCCTTTTCTGATCTATGCCACTTAGCCTGTTAGAAAACGGGTAGAGAAAATCCTGTCCTCTGGTTGGCTGAAGCTGTTTGGCACCCAAGTTCCTTTTTCAGTACTGTGCACAGTTTAATAATAGTACCAATGTAAGGGTGCTGCATTAGTGAAAAAAAAATCGATAAACTTCCTGTGGAATTTTAACAATTATGACAAAACAGGCACCTTTTTTATTTCCTAGTAAGTACAAGTTTTAAACCACTTATGTTTGACACAGTCAAAAAACTGCCATTATTTTCTGATTGCCCACTGCTTTGCTTTGCCAAAGTTTCATGTAACACTTGAAAGACCCATGTCTGCTTTGCTCACAAAACCATGTCTGTAGCACATGATACCAGTCTTCACACTACTAAGCTGTCCTGCTGATTGCAAACTGCTGCTGAGTGTTAGCGAGACTGCACTATGATTGAAACAGATGTTGGAAATTATAAACTTCCAGCATGTATGGTGCTGAGGCTGTCTTGCTCCATGAGACAGAAGCATACCTCTCAATCTCTCAACATTAAAATTCATAGCAATGGCCTTCAAAAATTAGAGCAAACTGACACTTTTTTATTTTAAAGAATAATTTGTCTTTAAATAGTGGGGCAGATATATTTGGTGTTAAGGAATATTTCCATTATGTTAGTTCAACGATTTAATAGTTTGTGTGTTGAGAAATAGCTCCAACATTTCTAAGAATATTAGTAAACTTTTGAGGAGCAAGGGTAAATTTGAGTGTAAAAATCATAGTGCTATGTGAAATTCATAGCAGTTGAGAAGTATGGACAGTAGTAAAATGAAAACATGACTACTGTTTAGTCATATGAACCTCTAAATGCTAGTACCCCATTTGTTTTAGTTTTTTTTACTTACCACCTACAAACCGATGGTGCTCACTCACTCCTTTCCTCATACTACTCACGATACTGTAACTCCAATATTTAAAAAAAAAAAAGACGCATCTAATGACTGTAACCAACTGCTACCATTTTTTTTAAATGGACTCCTAATAAGGACTGGGAGGATATCAATCTTAATGTGTGTTGGAGGCCAAGTACAAGATGTCTCAGCTGGTCCAAATTGTACTGCCTAGTGGCAAAAAGACTGTTTGAGAACAATTCAGTTATAAATGTAATTTTTTTTCTTTTTGCTCATTTGCATTAAAAACCATTTTCCAGGACCAATAAAAAACACCAGGGTGCGCATTGTGCTGAGATAAAACACACTTCCAGAGGCTGAAGGCACTTGGCCTGTGGCCCCATGCTTACTAAATCCCTGGTGTGCATTCATCTAAGTAGACTACACACCTTGTTTCTTGTTGCTTATCAACTGTAGAGATACAGTTAATACATGAGCGTATCATTACCACAGCTGTAAGTTTGTACAGACCCAGTAAAACAAACTCCCTGTACCAAGAATGGTTTTATTCCCATTACTTGTAAGTAGTCCCTTCACCCCTGTAGGATAAAATCAGTTGTAACAGGGATTGTACAATAGGTGTACTTAGTCTCCTCCTGGCAGGATACCAGGTGAATCCCAGTGTACTGTACCTTTGTCCTGGGTCAGCAAACCATCAGAGTCCACGGCAGAACAGCAAACTAGCTGTGTACACCCCTGCAGAGGTTG
The DNA here is from genome assembly GCA_016271365.2 of Neoceratodus forsteri. NCBI lineage: Eukaryota > Metazoa > Chordata > Ceratodontiformes > Ceratodontidae > Neoceratodus > Neoceratodus forsteri. Next base: position 1,075,214,036 of record CM028129.1, on the reverse strand, counting down.
CTGTCATGATCCGTGTTTCTCATACCTGAGGTCTTTCATACTGGTCGCTTGGTGCTACTGGTCTTTAAACAGTACCAGTTCTGGTGCTTTCTTGGCCCAAATGTCAACAGATGCCACTCCTACAGTGTCACGTTTTTAGTCTGGAGAGCAGAGAGGCACTGGGAGGCGGGGTGCTGCATTGATATTATTGGAATCCATTTGCTAAATCCTACTTTTGGATATTTTGAGGGCCACAGGTATTCAGTTAAAAGTTATGCGCAACCAACTAAGGCCCTTGTTAGTTGAGCCATGGCTTTGATTGGACTCCTGTGGCCTTCTAAACTATAAAAATAGGATTTAAAACTGGATCCCCATAATATGAATACTGGCTCCCATTTCTATCAATACAGTGCCCCCGCACACTCAAACTAATACATCACAAAATGTAGAGTGAGGAGCAGCGCCTTTGAAATCGGGGACTGGGAAGAGGAAGGGATTGGTGGCCAGCTCCTCTGACTGAGAAATTATGATCCCTTCTCATGTGAAATACACAAAGTAATAACTTAAGAAGAGTGGACTTTTTAAGTTCATATGAGGTAAGCTGCTGCTGGGTGCCTTATGAAAAAAATTGAAAATGATCACAATTGGTGTTCTTTAAAGCAAAGGAAGCCTGGGCCTAGCTCTAACTAGTGTCAGCTGGAAGTTAATCTCTAAGCTATGTTACACCCACTTCGCCTAATTTCCAATAAACATCTTGTGTAATTAACATTTGAATTACATGGCCACTAGAGGTACATTAGATTCCTTTCCACCTCTAAGTGAAAATACTTTATTTCAGCTCCTAAGGTCTATTATTCCTCACACTCCCTCTTTGCTGGTCCAAGTTGAATTGCCCCTCTGCAAATTAAAAATCCATCTGCCGATAAATTATATATCTTTTTCACTTGGATGAGTTACTTACAATATTTTCTTTTCAGAAAATCCTACTGCATATGCCAAGGCTGCCACCAAGTTCCTCTCACATGGGATACTTCTAGAATCCTTGATCATACATGTGGAGAGTGGAGTGAGGAACACGCCTCCTCAGCCTTTGCTCCTCCTTCTCCTTCAGATGAGCACCACACTAGCCACCAACTCAAAATCCCAATCACTGGGGACATCCTATATTTTTAGTCCTCAGCATAGATTGCCTTCCAGCTGATGGTTGGGATGTGCTCGGTTTGGGACCTGTAACCACCCTTTCTGTAGGTCCTGTGGGCATTTCTTCCTTCTCTTTCTGACCCAATTAACTCCTGCACATGACACTCCTCTCTGCATCAGCCTTCTGGACTTCCACTTCTGGATTGGTGGCTACAGACTTTATAATGGTTCCCTGGGCCTCATGTGGAACTTTGGAAGATACAGGGGCTGTTGGTCTAGTTGACACTGCCCTTCCTCAGCAAGATTCACACAAATGCTTAACCCAAATGTCTCAGTGTACAAGCCATGTCTCACCTGCTCACCCTTCAGCTTGTTCTCTTCATTGCGATACTGAACATGGGGCACATATAGTATTGGTATTAGTTTCCTTGAACAGGTGGTTTTGAGCTTTGTTTGGTTGTTGTTGTTGTTGAATTTTGTTGACCCGGTAAGCCCACTGGGCTTAGAAGTCCCTTTTTCAAGGGCGACCAGTGGGGGGATACAGATGGTAAGCAACTGAAATTGAACCAGATTAAGCAGTTAGTGGTATTTTTAGTGAATGAGGGAAATTTGGCCAGGATACTGGGGAAATTCCCCTGCTCATTTCAATAAGTGCCATGGGATCTTTAACATCCACCTGAACTACCACCAATCCAGGCAGATGGGACCTTGGTTTAACGCCTCATCCGAAAGACGCACCACAGAAGTACAGCACCCTCTCATGCTGCACTACAGTGTCATTATTGGGATATCAACCCAACTGCCAGATGTGGGAACTGAACCCACAGCCTTCTGATCTCCGCCTCAGAGGCGATGTGGTGTTTCCCATAATTCCCAACTAACTGATGCTGATACCAAGTGCACAATGAGTCTTGGTAAATATCTATTGTATTTGTGATTAGTGTATTCATTCACAGCTGGACCCCACTAGCCAGAGGGTCACTTCATCAGAGCCTGGCACTCTCCCTGGGAACCGTCCTCACTCTGCCTTGTACCAGGTCAACTCATTCTTGTTGATCTCACTCTTTCTGCTCTTAAATGCAAACAGTTTGTATTTTAGGTAAAGTTCAGTTTCTGTGCTGTTTTTTTTCTTTCTCTCTTTCACTGTTCTATGCTTCTAGCAGCCACACATGCCAGACACCACACTGCAACTCATGTACTCTGTTTTTACGTCTGCAGTGGGCGGAGCCTGCAGATGTTTTGCATCGGAAAAGGACTTACGTCATGTTTTCTGTCCGTGGAACTGTTTGTCCTCCACCTGATCCTCCCCCAAGAAGCAATCTGCCCATGTTGTCCCTATGGACTACAGCACTGCACTATATCACAGTGGGTGTTTTTTTGTTTTCATGGGTGTTTTTTTTTCACATTTCTGCATCCCTGCGTAGCTACCGATACACGTCTGTCACGCCATGGCGTGCAGCACATGAAAAAACTCTGAAATGCCCAAACCTGTACAAAGGGAATCACTTAATTAGGGGATCCTTTCTTGACACTCCGTCATTCCAGGATGCACTACATACATGCAGTGCAGCTCATGCAACTGCCAACAGCATTTGCTCTTAATCTTCTTAATTGCATTCTATGGGGACAATGCAGAATGGTACACATAGATAAATAGCGTTGTTGCTAGTACTACTTTACACCTGTAAATGTGTTTTCCTTTCCAAACACCTGCTTGATTGCAATAATGTAAAATAACCTCAACCCCTTAGTAGCAGATATGAAAAAGTGCATTAGTTTCCCAGTCCCCAAGTATTCTTGAACATAAACCAAAACAGCTTAAAACAACAACAATTAACACCACCACAAAATAAGGATTTACAGGCAACCCGTTTCCTTATCTTCCTTTGTCTTACAACTGGAGCTAGATTGAGGCTGTGGTTAAGTATAAAGATCAGCATATGTTTTTTTTTTCTATTGTGAATTTGGAAAAGTGTATCCTTTTCAGAGGTTTAATTGGACATGCATCTTTCTCCACTGAAAGCTATAGGAGTGTTCTGCCACTAAGAGGTGACAGTCCCCTGCCTGTATTTGGAAAGCTGAGTCCCACCACCTAAACATTTCAAATCTAGTCACTAAGATTCCTTTTAGTTGTGTATTTCACTGATTTAGAAATTCATGTGAGATCTCCAAGTTGGAAAAAGCGCATCCCTTTCCATGCATGCACAAGGTTCTGGGACAAAGTTGCAACTGAAAAGGTATGACATCACCTGCAGGCACACACCCAACCATGCAGGATGGGGTGGGGTGATCAGAGGAAGAAAGAGATCCTGCAGTGCCACAGTACAGTATATGTTACTGATGCAAACTTACCACTGAAGCCTCGAGATGGCACAGAATGTCATTCGAATGCTCAGTGGTGCTTTACAATTTTGATGCTATTCCCCGACAATATTCACAGTTCTCAGAGAACTCATTTCGTCCACTTTCCTTGTGTTTGGTTTGTATCAGTTTGGCTTTAGAGACCCGATTATTCCTGGCTATAGGCTAAAACAAAAGCCTATTACAGCGTGAACAGCTTTATATTTGACATGATTTAAAATGAGCATTACACAAATTTTATACTTCTAAAGTCCTTAGCAAAAAAATTGCCGTGCCATGTTAGCCTACACTAAACCATGAAAAGGGAAAACATTTTTTGTAATTTTGTTGCTGTTGTGAGAATACCCTTATTAGGAAGCTAAATGTATGAGATACAAGCTTTCTTGGCCTCTTCACCTCTTCATCTTTTCATCAGGCATGTCGAGCAACATACGCCATGATGTTTTATAAAGGTTTAATTCTAATCAAAGAAGGGGATTTTTAGTCAATTTCAGTTGCTCAGTTGAGATATAAAGAAGTTTTATAGTGTGCAATTGCATCAAAGAGGAGATGATTTTAACATGGAACCATATAATATTGCTGGTTGTACAACTTCAGAATAAAGAAAAAGAAAGGCAATTAACAGTGTGTGTGTGTGTGTTAGAGAGAGAGAGAGAGAGGCTGTATGGTGCATAACAGTATTTATTTGGATTTTTAAAGTTACTTAACACTTACTGAAAGGGATTAAAAAGCAAATTCAAATTTAAATGCACAAATTCAATGGCTCCCCCCCAAGTCGAAAGAGTTAAAAGCAGATGTATATTTTTCAAAATTAAAAGACAGTCTAGATAATTTCTTTCTTATGTTGAGCCCAGCTTGTTGTTTTTCCATTGTAGTATGTTTACTGTGTGCTGCAGGATAGCTTTTGATTGTTCATATATATCGATCCGTGTGGGTGATGTATTATAAGTGATGTCAGTGAGACTCGGGCTTCAACATGCATTGGGGCTGTACCTGACTGTTCTCCCAGCTGGTGCAAAATAAAAAAAATCCTGTAGGTATTAGGAACTCTGCAATTTTCTGCTTGTTTTTCGCTAATTCGGCAGTCGCGATTGTATAGTCGCTATTTTAACAGGATACCTATTAAAATGTATCAAAAGCAGCAGCTGTCCATTTGGAAATGAAAAGCAACATCAGAAACAATGCCAGAGCCAGGGTGGATTATCAGTCCCCAATATGTTTTGAGCTTTCAGTGGGAAAAGTTACATTGATTTCAACATTCTGCTATTGTTCACAATCATGTCTGTAAATAATGTGAATTTATTAGTTGGCTATAGCATTGTAGATATTGTGGTGGAGCAATTGCACAGGAAAAGGGAAAGAAAAAGCCGTTATTGGCTCAGCAGACTCGAAAACTGAGGCACATAAATGCCTTCGGTCAGTTCAGGCTATTAAATGATGAGAGGATCCTCCCGATTCAGAATACTTTAAATATCATATCAAGTATATATCATTTGGCCAGTTTATTAGTTTTTAATGCTCTCTTTCCTTTCTTTTGGAGTACTCACAGGACTGACTGCATCTGGCCAGTTATACTTCCCTTTCCTGGGCTCAAGTTGGTACCATGGGACATTTTAAAAAGGTTTGTGGATTTTTTGGCTGAGTGGGAGCGGATGATTCCCCCATACCAGAAGTGAGCACTGAGGTCTGATGTCGTTTTGCAATTCCATGCTGCCACTGATACTGCTCTGCTGAGGACCTGCCTTACATTTCACTTATTTTATGCATCTTCACACACTATTCCCCGCTATTACAAAACAAGGACACCAGTATTTCAAACTTTAGCTCTGCAATAAATTCTAAGTGAATATGCATCACACTCCCTGGGTATTACTTCCAGTATGAGAATCGTGGAAGGCCAAACCTCCAATTTGCAACACTCAATGTCATAATGCTGGTCATTAAAAAATTCATACAATCATTATAGCAGTTGAAAATGGAATAAAACCACAGCTCTCTGTATATATTGCAGACTAAGCTGATTCAAAATACAAAAAAAAACCTTCTTGTAATTGTTTGTTGCAAGATGTTTTGCTGGTTCCAGTTGACAATTATGTACATTAAATTATGCTTGTTACATTTCCCAATTATATACTGCAAGATGTTTTTATGGGATAGATGAACCAAAGTCTAACCTGAATTCTATGAATTGACATGATTTAAAATGAGCATTACACAAATTTTATATTTCTAAAAATCCCTAGCAAAAAAATTGCCGTGTCATGTTAGCCTACACTAAACCATGAAAAAGAGAAAACATTTTTTTTGTAATTTTTGTTGTTGTTGTGAGAATACCCTTATTAGGAAAGCTAAAGGTATGAGATACAAGCTTTCTCGGCCTCTTTACCTCTTCATCTTTTCATCAGGCATGTTGAGCAACATACGCCTACATATGTTTTATAAAGGTTTAATTCTAATCAAAGAAGGGGATTTTTAGTCAATTTCAGTTGCTCAGTTGAGACATAAAGAAGTTTTATAGTGTGCAGTTGCATCAAAGAGGAGATGATCAGTAACTGCTAAGTAGTTTTAAAAATCCAAATAAATACTGTTATTCACCATACAGTTTCTCTCACACACACACACACACACACACACACACACACACACACTCACTGTTAATTGCCTTTCTTTTTCTTTATTATTTATTCAAAAAATCTCAGTAGCATTAGTGGTTTAGGATGGCAGGAAAGAAACACAAGGAATATTTCCCTGGTGTCTAGTGCCCCTCCAATCTGTCCCGGTAATATTTTTCTCATTTCCTGGTGTCTAGCGGCACCACCTCCCCCAGGCTCATGCTTGCAAATTATGCTTGTTATACAGTCAAGCAGCATGGTTGGTGACCTTCTCAACTGCCATATTTAGATCCTGAACCAACTGTTAAATGCTTTAGTGAGGGTTCACTGTGTCCTGAACTGATAGCTCTGGAGGCGCAGAACAGAGAATTCAGTGCCTTATCAGTGTCTCATAACATAGCATACCAACAAAGCATACCCATCTCAGAGGAAGGTGCACATCTTTAATGTTATACTTCCCCATTTTGCCATGTCATGCATGTGCAAGTGGCTCAGAGCAGAAATGTTTGCTGTGCCCAAGATGGACACTGTATCTTACTGCACATGTGTGAACTCCACTGACAATCTTGGACACAGCAGACATTTACACTGTGAACTCCATAACAGAGAGAGACTGTTTCCACCATCACTTTCATGCTCTCCTAATAGCTTCATGCAGACTTGTAGGCTCTGACCAGAGCCTGTTGTTGTTGAAGCCATATCCAGAAGGACTGGCTTATTCATTTGTTCACTCCCCTACCATAACCAGAAGCCCAGTGTCAGGGGAGATGCAAATTGTGGATCCTCCTCTCCAGGTGATAAGACAACACATGCCACTCTGCATGTTCTTGAGTCCTCAGCTGGCCACACACATCCTGAACTCCATGCACTAGTGCCAGGTTCTATAAGTATGGTCACAGAATTCAAATGGCAAGATGGTCACTTTTTTCCATTTTCAATGCTCACCACTGCAGCACTGCAAGGGCTCCAGTTTTCACTGTGGTCAGGCAGCCCTAATGAAATAAATCTCAGTAGAGCCTATATTCTGTGAACTAGCCAGTGTCTGCTGTTGTGCCACATTTGGGCCCTTTAGGGACATATCCCACCCACATCTTGAGGGGGCTGGTCTGGGTGCTTCATGCACAAATGCACAGTTGATTCAGTACTTTAGTGCTGTGCCTCTACCTGGATTAGTCTACTGCACTACACAGCTTGCATTCAGGAATACTGCCCCCAAGTCCTTCTGGTGGGGTTTCAGGCATAGGAAATCATCCTCTTGAAGCCCGCTTGCTTCATCAAACATTTTCTTCACCATCATTAAAAAACACATAAGGCTTGTTGAAGGAACAATTTAATTTTCTACAGTACGTATTAGGGTAGCGGTCATTCTCATATACTGATGCTACAAATCTCAAAATCAGAAAAAAGATGTTCTGTGCATACACTTCTACATAATCTGAGCTCTTATATTTGGGAAACAAATATAAATATATTTTATGAATATCTCAAATAAATGTAAAAGCACATTTTAAAACATACTGTCATAATGTGTCTGAAATATATTCAAAATAGTTTATTTTGCCAATTTGAAATATCTGATTTATGTACAAAATACTGTATATGTGGTAAATATATTTTATATATTAAAATATATTAAAAATGATCTAATATATATTTTTACATATACTGTATACAACCTAGTCAAAAAGATGATGAATTAATGATTTTGACTGATAAACTGTGCTTTACAAATAAGCAAATTAGTTATACAAGTGTATACAATGTACCAAATAAAGCATTTACAAAAAAGTATATTTAACACATATAAAGAATGTATTACTACATATATTCTACAGATACTGTATCTTGCATAAAAAAATTCTGACTGTATAGTTTTCTGAGAAGATATGTAGAAATAATGAATTCAATATATGTCCACAGACTGTAGTTTACATATAATAGAAACACAGAAACATAGACTTTGACGGCTGATAAGGACTGCTTGGCCCACCTAGTCTGCCCATTTCCCTACCTAGAGAATAAGCTGCAGATCCTATTTAATCAACAGCCTATTTCTTCCTATCCCCCACAAATATTGCCTTATGGATGTTAAAGATATAATGTATGTATGATATATACTAATCATATTTATTAAATATAAAAAATATATTAATCAACTAAATAACACATATATTAAACATTAATTATGCATGCACAATGATGATGAATATCAAATATTGCAGATATTTTCCAGATGTATATCAGGTCAATTCTATTTATACTGTATATGAACTATAGCTAAGAACATACTGTATACTTCATTTGTCATTTCATTTTATTTCAGGGTTTAACCATTGAGAACAATACTCATTTAAAATGGTGACCCATGGCAAAAACATATATTATACAATAACACATGCACACTTTAACAAATCAAAAATACAAAAACATACAAATATAAGACTAACAATAATTTACATACAACATATATACATATAAACATATCTAACTAATTATTGCACAACTCTTTATCTGTCCTTTTACAGTACCCCTAACCCATTGTTTGAATAACCTCAGATGGAGGTCTTCCATTCACAAGACGAAACCTTATTGCAAACTATTCCATAATTGGGGAACCATATAACTGAAAATAATTTTGACCTTTCGTAGTAGACATTGGTACTACCAATGCCCTATATAATGCTTTCCTTAAGGTTGATTTACATCTCTAACTATCAGCCTTTCAAAAGAAAGTCTGGAACATCTCTCTGTACACTTTTATATGCAAAACTATCTTATGGTATTTCCTCCTATCCTTTAAGGAGAACCAATCCAATTTTTCATACATCATACAATGATGTGTATCCCTTGGACACTGTAAAATTAATCTTGCTAATCTATTATAGAGAACTCTATTTTTGTGACTTAGCCTGATTGGCAAGATCATATAATATATCACTAAATTGATTAAGGGAAAAACTTGAGTTTTCACTATTTTCTTTAACAGAGTACTTCCTAAGATGTTTTTATTTCTATATAACACCCCTATTCTCTTACCTAAGTCCACAATAAGTTAGTCATCATGACAGAATCCAAAACCCTAATTATTTATACTGGGAAACTTGCTCTAATCTAACACCCCTTCATCTATTATAGTCAAGTCAGCATTATTATTTAATTTTGATGCAGACCCCAAAACCATACACTTTGTTTTAGAAATATTCATTTTTAGTTTAGAACACCCAGAATAATCTTGTATAATATTAAAACTTGCTTGCAGTTGCCCCTCAGTTTCTTGGACAGTCCTAGCCGAAGTATATATTATTGTATTGTCAGCATACAGATGGTATGCCAACCCAATAACTGCATCCCCAAGTTTATTCAAATATATTAGGAACAACAAAGGTCCCATCACTGAACCCTGTGGCACCCCTCGAACAACTGGAAGAGAATCAGAAGTAATGCCATTTACAGTTGTTACCTGAGATCTCCCTTCCAAATATGAGGCAAACCATTTCACTACACAAATAGATAACCCCATGTCCATCAACCTGAATAACAATATCTGGTGGGCAACTATGTTGAAGGCCTGGAGAGGTCAACAAAGATGGCACCAGTCAAATGACTTCTTTCCATAGCCCTGTTGACATCATCCAAGACCTCGCATGGAGACCACCGTACATTGGGACCTACAAAATCCTGACTGGCATTTGTCATACAAATTATTCTGTGACAAATAGTTTATTATTGGGCTGCCAACAGCCTCTCAACAATTTAGAGACCTGTGGCAGCAAGGAAATTGGACAATAATTTGTCAATTGGACAGGACTGCCCCTTTAAAAACTGGGACAACCCTGGCCATCTTCCAGCCCTTTGGAATCACTCCTCACCATGGACCAATTAAACAAATACTTAGGGCCAGCTATTTGCAAAGCTGAAATTTTAGAAGATAAGGAGTCAGACCATCTAATCCCCATCCTTACTTGTTTTCAGTCCCAACAGTTGTTTCAATACCTCAAATTCCTCTATTTTCCTAAATACAAAGGAGAACTACCTTCAGCATGCTCAAAATCTACATCCTCCAAATGTTTTACACGATCACTGGAATCCCCAGCTACATCTCCAGCCTTAATGAAATAGTTATTAAAAACATCAGCAAGGGTACCAGACTCCTCATACTCAGGGATCTTAATATTACGCATCTTCCCCCTTGGTCTGTCCATTTAAACTATTATTTATTTTCCAAAATGCCCTGGGGTCACCTACGGCTGCATCTAGCTTAAGACTATAGTACTTTCTCTTGGTTTCCCTCACAACTGCCACATAATTATTTCTCTGCCGCCTATAAAATCCCAATCTATTTTATAATTTGTAACATGTACAGTTTCCATGCCTGTTTCTTCTGCCATTTAAGTTTTCTCAAGACTGAGGTAAACCATGGGGCTGTTTCTGCTTAATCCTTTTGTTTTAATGGCATGTGATAATCAATTATACTCATTAATTCAGACACAAAATAATCCCATGCCATTGCAATATCAAGGATTAGAAAAGTCTATCCCAAATAATCCCATCCAAATCTTTAGCAAATAATAAATAATCAAACTTCTTCGTCTTCTGAAAGAAAATAAATCTAGGCTGTACTGAACCCTGACCCTTCCACAATACAGAAAACTGTATTATGAACACTACTGAAATCTTCAAATTGCTCCTGAAAAGAACTATGAGGTGCATTTATTAAAATCAGATCCAACAAAGTTGAATCTGTTGGGCACCTCACATTTACTCTTGTAGGTATATTAATCATTTGCTCCAAACCAAGAGAAAGTGCTAAATTCTTTTATTACACATGATCACCACTCTTGCAACTAATTCTCATTAAAGTCCCCCATCAGAAGGACTTCATGTGTATCCAGATAACCATCTAAAACTATTTCTAATTGTTTCAACTTTTGTTTTGAATTTCCTGGTTGGCAGTAAACCCCACAAAAGTGTAGGTTTCTCAACAGCAAAAACAATTTCTAAAGCTATATACTCACAGATATCAGGACTTTCTCTAAAAATAATTGTTTACAATATATTTGTCAGATACATAAACCAACAACCCCTGCCATTACTATCTGCCCTAAAATGGTAAATTCATTAATTAGGATACTAGCATTCTCTACTCCCTTATGTAACCAAGATTCTGTAAATAACATAAAATCTGGGTGTTCTCAAGTGAAAATTTCTGATGAAACCTATTTTGGGCAAATATATTCCTTACATTAGCATGAGTGAATAAAATACCCTTTCTATTTTTCTGTTGTTCAAGTCCAGGGTTAGGATTAATATCACCACATTATAATAAACAAAACATAACAAACAACTGGTTCACCCACTTGCTTCTTAATCCATGTTTCCCATAACAGTATCTCCAATACTGTATAGTGAAATATGTTTAAAAATCACTTATTATAGATATTACTATGTAAACTTTACATTTACATATCAATATAATTGTCATTATTGAATCCATACAAACATTAAAAGTAAAAAGAAAAAATTATTTTGTTTGATAGTATAACAAAATATATATTTAATACATCTGTGCCGAGAATATATATATATGTATATTTTTTTATTTATTGAAATTTCAGATAACACCTTTGAGAACAAGCTAATTTCATAGGTTCCATGTCAGATGAACAATGCATATTGGAAAAGAATGAGATGGAGAACAAACAAAACAAGGAATTAAATAAGACATTACAAAAGTGTATAACTACAGAAGTTCCAATAATGTGGCATTGTACAATGTGCCATGGTCATATTTAATTAAAACCTGGAATTCAAAGGGTCATATTAGAAGGGATGGGTCTTATGAAATGAACCTTTACAGGAAAATTAGAACAGACTCTGCCTAATAATATATATATATAATACATCTGTGCCAAGTATAAGGTATATATCATTGAATTCTGCAATCATCTAAACTATATCTGGAAAACATTTACATATGGTATGTCTGAAATATGCTTGAGATATATTTAGATGTATTAAGATATAGTTTATAAAGTACAGTATGTTAACACAATATAGTTCTTTTCCATATTGGCAGTTCATACTATAGCTTCCACTATAGCAACTTCCCTATCTCTGCAGAATTAGCCATTGCCCTGCTGACCATTTTGTTTACATGCAATACCTGGGTCCCCATGGACCTCACCCACCCATATGGGACTGTAGCACCCATATGCCCTCTCACCATGGGACTGACCTGGGGTCCCAGCTAGAGATGTGTGATGCAGGAAACTTTGCTTTGTGAAATACTTTGCAAAGTTTTCCAACTTTACCAAATGCAAAGTTAACTTTATGTAGTCCTTGTGTAGTGAAGTGCACTTTGCTGAGCAAAATAACACTTTGGTCACAAAGTACAATCTGAAGTGGCACAACTAAGGCAGTTTTTAAAACATAACACAATGATGCACCTCCCACACTTTGGGTTATTGACACCTACCCTTCCACTATGCCTTCTGTTTTATCTCCATCCATCCTTCACTAGGTTCCTACTTCCTCCTCGGCTATGCACTCTGTAAAGGTTTTAAATAGAAAGCACAAATCTGTCAGTATGCATTTTTCCTCTGCCCTCAAAAAAGTTCCCCCTCTTTCCCTTCTCATCCCTGTTATTACAGAAACTCACTTCCCTTTTCCACCCTTTTGCAAATTAATACCCCCTCCTTCGCCAAAAAGTGCAAACCCCAGTTTTGCTTGTCTTAAAGCTGTAAAGAAGAAAACCTTCCTGTGGTGGAGTGAGCATCTTCTCTCTGCAGTGTTTGGAATAGGGATGAATGATGAGTGATGTCTATTCTAGCAGTAATACCTGATTGGCAAGCTATCAGCAATAGTAGTTCCCTCTGTGGCCCTAGAGGAAGGGAGGGAGTGTCCTAACAGGATAAAACCCAACCCAATCAAAACACTTACTGTTCAACCTTAAGTAAATCACTTTACTTCCAAGTGCGCAGTCCACGAGCTGCAGAAATGGGAAGAAGCTGGACCCCATCGGAAATGAGATGTTGCATCTCAACTTGCCTATCCCAGGTAAATCAATTTTAAAATAAAAATATATAAATAACGATGCATCAATATATTAAAACTGTATCTACATCCTTTATCCACATCATCCTAACTCCAAGCTTACAGTAAAAATAATTACATTACCAGTCCTAATACTCTGTTTCCAAAGTTAGCTTGTTTCAAAAAGTACCATTAGACAAGGATAACTGAAACCATTATGGCTAAGAACTCACTGTTCTATATCTTCATGTTGTCGCTGCCTAATTCACAATTACTGTAGTAATAATATTACTATCTCATCATGCAGACTGACACAGTGACATCGCTGGAATGAATGTAAAAAGAAATTACTGTTGGTCTGCTAGAATTTCTTCTTGTTTTTAAATGAAAGCTGTGAGTCATGTTGCTATACTGTATAGAAGTAAGTTATGACAATACAGATTCGGTGCATTAAAACATGGCAATTTATACTGATATATTTTTGTTTCCACTGTCATATTGCTTTAACAAATTAGGTGTTCTATCAGTATTGCATTTGTTTTATTTCAATCACTTGTATTAATATACAAGCATCATAGTTTCTGCGCAGTTTTATTTTACAATCATTGTACTGATATAGTGAAATTAAGTTTTTTGCTACAGCATCTATGCGAGCCTTCTCAGGCAAATGGGCTCCGTTCATACATTACTTTCAGTACTCACCCCCCAATTCTGTAAACCCTTTGGGTAAGGATGTGTTAAAACTACCTTGATGGATGACCAGGCCTCATATCCTTCCACCCCCTGCTGGTAATAATGTATGGCTTATGGGACCCTCCCCAGTACCCCTCCTTGTAAGTAATCAACCCAGCCCCACATCAATTCTGTGATTTCTTTCATTTCCTTTTGAGTATTGTGAATTAACTGTGAATACCTCATTATGTTACAATATGTAAAGTCTGAATGGAGTGTAATGCTCATATATGTATTGAGATATTGCCTTGTCTCTATAACACAATAAAAAATCTAACTGCAAAAAAAAAGAAATCAAGTTTTTTAATGCTTTTTCAACATTTCATATTTTTGATTCATATTCAGATCAAATATGCAACATTCAGCCCATTTGTCAACTCATAATCTATTTACGAAATATTGCAATCATGTCACTAAAATTGCAAAAAAAATTTAATGTATGTGTAATCCCATACGAAAGATAATAAATAAATTGCTACCACTAATCTACTGTGGTTGGATGAGATGTGACATAGAAGAATTGATCATTTATGGTGAAGGGGCTGAGCTAGGTATTTTCAGTGTTTGAAATACATTTCACATTTTATGCTAATTTATAGCACAAAACCCATACTTTGTGCATTTTGTTATGAAATTCCCCTCTTCACTTAGCATCAATTTTCATGTGACAGTCCTCTACATAGTGGGAATGTTCTGCATAAAAGAAAAATATGTTGTGCAACATTTCTGTACCAGATATGAGGATTTTTACTTAATTATCAGAAAACTGAAAAGCAATGGATGTTAAGATTTTGTCAAATGGAATTGCTCTTTGTTGAAAATAGAAGATCAGTGGCTGTAATCCCCCCCCACCCCAAGTATAGGTTTGAGGCAGGCAACAGAGGGGATAATCTATCTGTTTTCTTGCCCCAGTAGTCAAGCACATGTGGGACAGACAAAATGTACATATGTTAAAATAGGGTGTGGTAACATAAAAATGCAGTCAGGACTGGCAACATTTCTTATAGCATGACATGACATTTCAGTGATACCAGACATGGATCTGTGGCCAACTTACACTTCTTGGGAATGGAAAGCATTTTACTAGACCAAAGACGGGGTGATTTCTCAAAGACATTGAGGTCAAATGAAACATTTTGTGTTAACAAGCTGAATACCAGAAAAATAAACAGACTAAATGATAAGTTTTCATTGTACTTTTTGGTGACTTTGACAGGAGAGTACCACTTATTTTTTTTCTTTTCTCCCCATCTGGTCAGCCCCATCTCGCAGACTCCCAACACCCTCATTCCCATATCCACCAGAACATACCCAGCCAGCTGTCTGCTCCAAGGCTTACCCCCCGTATGGCCGGTGATCTTCCCCAGACCCTGCTGTAAATCAGGATCCAGTTCTATCAGGTCCCAGCTGATCAGTTGCAGTGTCTGTGGGCTTCAGCAACATCCTGCTGCCAGCCAGTGTTTTCTCATTTTTTCCCCAAGAGGTATGACATGCAATGACATCATGAAATGCGCCACAGCCTCCCACACAACAGGCATCAACATCTGCCACCCCCTACTCTGGCTGTCCTGAACTGCCCTTCCCCCAGCTTCTGCTAGGGGCCAGGTTTTACCATGCTCTGTGATCCCTCCCCCATGAGGAGGACAGCAGCCCTATGATACTCCTCCCATGGTTGCTTCTGAACCTGGGTCATCAGTGCCGCAAGCAGTAGCACTATTAGGAGATTATCATTTATGTACCCTCTTTGTGAGAGCTTATTTATTTAAAAGTTGATAACTAGGAAAGGCACACTGAGCCAGGGCTCATTTATGCTTGCTTATGCAATGAATGATAGAGCTTTAAAATTATATTATTGTATAGATGAATTTGATTTGTTCCAAATTGTACCTGGTTTTCCCCTCTGCAACTCAAAATTTCCTTTAACCCTCCCCTTATGCCACCTTTCTTTGCCCTCATTGTATACCCACCATTACTATTATATCTTTCACCCCTAGCTTATTGCTATTTCATATATGCCACCATTCTTAAAATATAAATTATGCAGGACTTATTACTATCAGAGGTTGGCGATCTACATCGCCTTTTTCATTGATCCACTAGTTTTAGCTCATATCATTTATATCTGACCCTTTTTTTTTGCCCAACCCGATACCTCTCCTTGTTTATCTGGTAATTTAATTACTACTCTTTATTCACAGTGTATGGAAATGTATCACTTGAAAAGTGTTTTAAGCACTTGCACTTTAGTTAGTTTGCACATAGCCGAATGATATTATTATTGCAGTCATTTTAATTAGCCATATGTAAGGGGTTGTATAGCCACACATTGCATGCTCTGATGAAGCTTGCTGTAAAGCATCAGTGTGTGCGTGTGCTAACATAACTGGGGTCAATTGTCAAGGTCAATGGAGAAGCTAAACCTCTCAGGGATCACCATGCTGGGGGAGTGTCAGGGGCGTGCCTGCACTATGCGGCATTCACTAAGCTGTGTAGTGCCAGGCACACTGGGTGCCAAGTACACCAGCCAAGACCAGGCCTAGCCCATATGCGCCTCTGTGTTCTGCATCCACCAGGCACAGTGGCACTGGCCAACAGTCATCCATGCTGCCCAACCCACTAGGCTGCAGAGGAGAGCTGGAGCAACTGCACGGGTGAGTGTCTGACTGGTGTACTTCCACTGCCACTGTACATGGATGGCCCCTACTCTATGTGCCCACTGCAGGGGTGCAAGAGATCCACTGCAGGACCCGGTACAGGTATCTGATTGGATGCCTGCCTGGGTCTCCATCTCCGCCATGACTAGCTGTGTGACCCCATGCTCCGAAGGGGCATGGCCACAGACAGGCACCCCACGGGTGCATGCAGTCATGCATGATGTGCACCCTGTGCCTGTCCAGGGCTGCATAAATACACAGGAGGGCTATGTACCTCAGGTACATTTAACCCACTCATTCATGCATAGGGCCCATTGGTAGTAAAAAGAAGCTGCAAAAAGCTATTCCAATTGACAGCACTAAGAAACATTTGTTGCCCCTTGGATGTTAAGACCTCCAAACATGCTGTCACCTGTTACAACAGGCTTTGCAAGAGAAGTGCAACAAGAACAGAAGTGCAACAAAAGTAAAGTAAAGGACAAGGGATATTTTAAAGAGCAACTGACATAACTCTCATGAGTTAAGTGTCTTGTTCCAGTGAGCTGCAGAATCATCTGTGATGGTAACTATTAGAATTGCAATGTAGTTGTGCCCAAAACAAACAAAAAATAGCCACAGTAATCCATTTTATTATGCTGCACCTTAAATGTGCATTTCACTCATGGCTGTGCTTGTTTACATCACAAGACACTAGCGAGTGACTTCAGGTGGGAAATGTCTGTGCTGTTGAATGCTGCTGTACTGTGTATTACAAGAGATCAGTGAGTAAATAATTGTGTTGCCTCAATTTGGCAATGTTCTCTTCCGTAACATTGTCATCAGCAACATCTTGTGAGATGTTTGATGATGACTCTCTGGGCTGACTCCTACAACAGTTAATTTAAAATATTGTATGATGCCGGACTACTGGCACAGTGACAAGGCATCCATCTGTGGCACCGAAATCCCGGGTTCGGGGTCAGACCCAGGAGTCAGAGGGCTGGCCAGAGAGAGAAGGATTTAACATCCTGAGGACAGCTCTCCCTCTCTGGGGGAAAGGGGAAGAATGTCCCGCGCAATGAGGACCCATTGGCAGAGGCTGGGGGTCCCATGTGGCTGGCACTACACGTTTCAGGGAAGCAGGGCAGATGCTGGCATCATTGCACATCCCCATCCCCAGGGAGAAAAACTACAGAAAAAGATTTTTGCTGCAAATGTTGGCCCCGCTATGCCTCCGCTCCCCACTCAGACCATTGTCCACCGAGGGGGGGTCCTGCTCTGTGACCCCACCCTGTGGGTGTCAAGCCAGGCTTTGTGACCCACATTTCATGGAGGGGCCAGTTGTCTGGCAGCCCCATCTGGGGGCCTGGAGATGGGGAGAGTAGGTAGGACTGGACTGAGACATCAGCCTCCAAAAAAAAATATACATATATTTTATGATATGATATGTTATTTACATAAATGCAGTTTTAACATAAATGTAAAGAGCAGCCTTTACTTTACCTTGCTATGAAGCCAGATTTTGAGTTTGTAGTTTTAAAACTGTTTGTTTGAAAATTTTTAAAGCTCAGGAAATACTGATCCGTGACTTGAAAGCATAACTTGAGAAAACTTTCATAATGAAAAAGTAATTACCAAAGACATAGCTACATGCACAATAACAATGATTTTAACAATACAGCAGAAAAATGTTGATTTATGACAACAATTGTATGTAATTCTTTCTATCACACTTTAAATTACTGGAAAAAATTATAGCCTTCATGTAGGTTTACGGCACAACGATAGCAATGCAATGATTTCTGTGTCACAAAGTCACCTCAATAATTATTATTCAATGTGAATGCGGCATAAGGAATGGTGAATGGAACAGTGAATGGCATTAGAAATAACAAGCTTTATTACAATAAATGGGGCTCATAGAATCACATTTACATAGGAATAGGACAAAAAGAATGAGATCCCAAAATGACTTTGCCACTGTGCTGATAAGCCTGCTAGTGGAACTCAGAATCCCAGGAAATAGGATTAACAGCATTATAATAACTGCATCAATACAAAGTTCATAACTTTTTATGAAATTAGCTTGGGATTTATATTTTGTTATTATACCTGTCAAGCATCCACACCAGGCAGGATTGCAGTTCCAGCTGAGTGAAACATAACTGTGCCCTTCCAGCTTAGGGACTTGTTTCCCACTTGACGTCAGTGCAGCATGCAGCAGCAGCAGCGCTACAGTAAAGTGGGAATGCGATCAGACCAGCAGCTGCACAACATGCCAAAAAATGAGGTAAAATGTTTTATAATTGAAAAAAATGACAAAATATTATTTCAATGAATGAGTTGCCCTAATGAGAAAATGCACGGATCGACTTGTGTCAGAAGCTCTTTAAGTTCCTACGATTATCTGAACATGAGTTTGTATAACCTGTTTCAAACGTTGTCATATAAGGCCCTAAGGGTTGCAGCTGATTTCTGTGTTGCCTGCCCATGTCACTCTGCTTTACAGAGTGGTATACACTCTGCATGTTTGTACAGAGGTTTGTTGTGTGTGCTGGGCAGAGCACTAAAGCCTTCAGTAGTGGTGCTGTTTTTTTCTGTTTCAAATAATACTTGAATACAAAGTTCCTATAGAAATCTGATACCTCTATCATACTTGCAAGACAACAATAGCTAGCACTAGGCCAGGCCAGCTTCAGTAAATGTAACAAGGATACTAACAAAGGGGAAAAAAGGGTTTTGTAACAGATTTGATACAGTTTGCAAGTTTGTACCTGAATTCATTTTTTTTGGGGAGGGATTAAATTCCACAGTTTTTGCTGTGTGGGAACATGTTGATTATATACTGTACACCACAGAAGCCTATTCATCTCCTCCAGTGTCTCATGACTGATGAGCAGTTTTAGTTGTAACTGGGACCATTTAAAGAACACCGGAATTGCTAATATAGTCATGCCCACTTAATACAGTAGCATACCACTTGCATGCAAATCCTGCATAAACTAGTAATATTTTCCTGTTCTCTAATTCCTTCCTATGTAGTCCATTATTCAAGGCTCATTTAAATGCATTAAAGGAGCCTGTATAAATGCATAATTTTCTAGTGCTGTTCTAGTGCATTTCTGTCAGTGCGGCCATTCCCTCCTCTTCACATGCTGCTCTCATGCAGCTGTCAAACCAGGCTCCACTTCAGCCGAGTGGGTCCTGGCACTGCTACTGCTGGCGGCCGGACCCTGCATCCAGCCCACCACCCCTGACCAAGGAAAGCAGCCACAACCCCAAACCAGGCTCTCCACTTCAGCCGAGTGGCCCTGGCCCTGCTACCTGCTGGCGGCCGGACCTCTGCTTCTACCCTGCCACCCCTGACCAAGGAAAGAAGCCACAATCCCAAACCAGGCGCCCACTTCAGCCGAGTGGCTCCTGGCACTGCTACTGCTGGTGGCCAGACCTCTGCATCCAGCCCACCACCTCTGACCAAGGAAAGCAGCCACAAGCTCAAACCAGACTCTCCACTTCAGCCAAATGGCCCTGACAGTGCTTTGCTGGCAGCCGGACCTCTGCATCCAGCCCGCCACCCCCTGACCAAGGAAAGCAGCCATAAGCCCAAACCAGGATCTCCACTTCAGCTGGGTGGCCCTGGCGCTGCTACCTGCTGGTGGCCAGAACTCTGCATCCAGCCCGCCACCCCCTGACCAAGGAAAGCAGCCACAAGCCCAAACCAGGCTCTCCATTTCAGCTGAGTGGCTTTGGCGCTGCTACCTGCTGGCGGCCGGACCTCTGCATCCAGCCCGCCACCCCCTGACCAAGGAAAGCAGGTACGTTTGGTCAGCTCCTAGCTTGGAGGTGTCAGGCTTCAATCCCCGTAATTGGACTGGCTCCTGGGGACTGTGGCTGCTTCCCGATTGATGCTGCAGATCCCCTTTGAGAAAAGAAAGCATACAAGTTTTTCAAAACACAGCTCGCCACTGCCTTGCTGTATGCTCTCTGGACAATTTTTTCTGCTGAATTTACTGCTCATGTGGAAATATATATATATATATATATATATATATATACACACACACAGTATATATATTTTTTTCCTCTTGAAATTCTCTGCTGTTTAGCCTGCCATATTAGCTAGGCCTGACTTCTATATAGCTTATGTCTTGCACTGCTGAATATTTTTACTGCTTACCTTTAAACTATTGCACTGTATATGCAGGAATTGCCTAGCAGAGTATAGCAGGGTTGTAGCAACTTTGACTGCCTGATGTCTATATAGCTTACTACTTGCACTACTGAATTTTTTCTGCTAATTGTCCAATATTGTAGAATAGCTAGAACTGACTACTGCCTGCTGTTTGTTCTGCCACACTCTTCTCCCATCACAGTTCCTCTCATTCATCCTCAGACTGCCTTCTTTGTTTCCATCTTTCTCTTGCTTTTTTCCCTTTTGTATTTATTTCTCTCTATTTCCCACAATGTTTCTCTTACATCTACTGGATCCCTGATTCCCTCTCCTGACACCCCCCAGAACCAGCACATTCTGTAAATATTGCCTGGCATTTTGGGCCACCTTCTCTACTCATTCCAGACTACCCTGAGTCCTTCCACCACACGTCTCCTTCCCAGCTCTCCTGGTCTCATTCAAGGGCCCCCACCTCCTGAATCAGCCTTTTGTTTTGCTAAATTTCCACCTAGCACCTTTGACCAGACCCTCTGCAAGAACCTTTTCTTCCACTATTTGGATTTCTACTTTCTGCCCTGAGCACTAAATTGCCCAGGGCCATCCCACCAATTTACTTGACCTTTGTCTTTGACTTTTAATTAACGGTCTGCCTTTTTTCTGATCTATTTTAGCCAGAAGCCCAAACCAGGCTCTCCACGTCAATTGAGCAGCCGTGGCAATGCTACCTGCTGGCGGACAGACCTCTGCATCCAGCCTGCCACCCCTGACCAAGGAAAGCCGGTATGTTTGGTCAACTCTAGCTCGGAGCTGTCAGGCTTCAATCCGCATAATTGGATTGGCTCCTGGGACTGTGGCTGCTTCCCAATTGATGCTGCAGATCTCCATTGAGAAAGAAAGCATACAAGGCACCTTTTTCAAAACACAGCTCGGCCACTGCCTTGGTGTACTGCTCTCTGGACAATTTTTTTACCCAGCCCCCACCCTCCTCCCTCCTTTATTAAGTACACTTCCCAGTGATCCCCATCCCCGAGGCCTCACGCTAGTCAATTACAGCAACTCCTTAAAGGGGCTTCCTTTCTGTAACTCTTAAAGGGTGATCCTCTCGTGCTCAAATAACTTATTGTCCTCAATGCATCTGGGATCAAGTGCATTGACACTGACTATGGTCCTCCTCCTACTTCCTACACCAGTCCCACCTTATTTAGGACCATCACCCTCTATGCATAGTACTCCCCCTCTTATCTGCAACACCTCTACCAGACCCACACCGACACGCGATCACCTCCCCCCCTCAGTATCCCCCACACTTCCACCCCTGCTACCTCTTACTTCCCGCTCATACCTTGGTCTCTTCTCCTCAAAGCCTTTCTCACCCTTCATACTCTACCCACCCCTTGCACCCCAACACCCAGCCCCATGTCCAGTTGCAAGGGGAGATGCCACAATCACTACCACACTTCGTGTGCCTAATCATTCTCATGTTGCTTCTGTCAGGCAACATTCATCCAAATCCTGGCCCTGTGCCCAACCTTATGAACATGCCTGCCTAGGCTCAAGGACTCCACATAACTTAGAATATTTGCAGCCTCCTTAAGAAGGCTGCTGCATTCCAGTGCTGGGTTACTCAGCACCAACCAGACATTGTCGCACTCGCCGAAACCTGCTATCCCAACCACCGACTCTCTGCCTCCCTCCTCCCTCCTGGTTACACCCTTTTCAGGGAAGATCGGATGGGTAAGCATCTAGGTGGTTGTGCTGTCTATATGCGTGACTCCTCCTTGACATGCACTTCCACCACCTAGCTTGATAACGGGACACAAGCCCTCACACTAAAAATCTCCCCAACCCTGGTAAGGGCCCACTTTTCTCACTGTTGCCTATATTCACCCCAGCAAGACCTTGCCATTCAGGTGCTTGCTGACTAGCTCTGGCCTACCACCCAAAATGGCCCAGATAATTGTTGGTGACCTGAATATCAACTGGCTCTGCCATGGCCTCCCAAACCAGAGATATCTTTGCCGCCTTGACATGTCCCAGCTTGTCACCACCCCAACTAGATTCAACCCGCTCACTGGCTCCATCACCCTCCTGGATATCACCATTACCAACCTCCCCTGAGGGTGCTTGATATCAGTGTACTCCAACTCACTTAGTGACCACTCCCCACTTGTAGTCTCTTGGTCCGCTGCCAACAGCAAACCTGCACCACAAACCACCCAGCAGCGTCGCTACTCCCAGGCAGCCTGCGTCGCTTTAAACTGTACTCTCCACAACTGGTTGGTCCCCAATCAGGCTTGCACCATGCATAGATGAGGCATTTGATTTTTCCCTCGCACTTTTAACACTGCCTGTGACCTCTATGCCCCTTCGCTAGAAATCGCACTCAAAAAGCAAAACATGCCCTGGGTTACCCCTCTACTCTTCACAAACTTAAATGAGAGACAACCTATGTCACATTGCCATGGAATCTGGCAAGCCAGCTGATAGGCAAGTACACGCTGAGCACAACAAGTGTGCTTTGGGCCATCTGACAGGCCAAAGCCCAGTACTACTCAATCCGCTCTTGGCTCCTCCTGGGGGTCAGCTAGAAACTTTTGGGATATTGTAAAGGAGCTGAATGGGAAACCGCCTCACCACACCCCTCTCTCAACTCTCCTTTAATGGAACTGTCTGCTCTGACCCCTTGGCATTGCAGACTGCCTAAACCACACTTTCTCAGACCTGAGTTCAGTCCTGCCCAGTACCTTTTTTGATCCCATCCCAGTAGCACCCCTGCCCACTCTCCAGAGACCTCCTTTCTACCTATGTACCATCTCCCCATTGGAGGCTAGACCCCTTCTGCAAAAAGCTGTTAGTAGTAACAACCCTGGCACTGACCTACTTGACACTAGGCTACTTCGTCTGACGTTGGATGCTATCCTAGTCTCACTTACCAAGCTGCTCAACTGCTCTCTGTGCCTGGGCAGTTCCCCAGCACATGGAAAGCTGCCATCATCACTCCCATCCTAAAGAGCGGTGATCATGCGA
Source organism: Neoceratodus forsteri (assembly GCA_016271365.2). Classification (NCBI taxonomy): domain Eukaryota; kingdom Metazoa; phylum Chordata; order Ceratodontiformes; family Ceratodontidae; genus Neoceratodus; species Neoceratodus forsteri. The sequence continues at coordinate 1,075,190,349 of CM028129.1, read as the reverse complement.
CCCTTGGTAACTATCAACCTATCTCCATCCTCCCCCCACTCTCTAAAGCCCTTGAAAAAGTAGTTGCCAACCAGCTTGCCGAATACCTGGCCATGCACAATATCCTGTGCCCTGAACAGCATGGCTTTCATGCAGGTCACAGCACCACAACCATGCTACTTGAATTCTCCAACTTTCTGCACTCTGCTCTTGATGCTGGAAGTCCTGCCAGTGCCATGTTCATTGACCTCTCCAAGGCCTTTGAGATGGTTTGCCTTCCTCTCCTGCTTGACTCCCTCAGATGCCTTGGTTTCTCCCCCAGCCTCCTTGCATGGTTCACCAGCTACCTCTCTGCCAGAACTCAGTGTGGAAAAATCAATAGCACCCTATCTGACACACAACCTGTCCACTTTGGGGTTCCCCAGGGCTCCATTTTAGGCCCTCTCCTCTCCTCTTCAGTCTCTACCTCAACTCACTCCCCTTGGCCTGCCCAAGTAAGATCCTCCTCTACGCGGATGACGCTGTGCTCTTCGCTGCTGACTCCAACCCCAACACACTCCAGACCACCCTCCAACAAGCTTTTGATAGAGCTGAGCATTGGTTCACATCATGAAGGCTAGTCCTGAACCTAAATAATACCAAAGCTATGCTCTTCTCGCATCACCAAAGCACAGCCAGTGGTGCCCCTCTCGTGATACTGCCTAGCACACTAAACCCCATTGAGCAGGTTTCCTCCTACAAGTATCTGGGCATTACCTTTGATTCGGCACTCTCCTTCCATTCCCTTATCAATGCCGTTTCTGCTGCCATCAATGTCAGGATTAGACTGTTATACTGCCATACCACAAGAGGCCCTTAGATTGGATATCATCTCCTTTGTCCTGTTGCTAATCGACTTTGGGCTGCCCATCTATGCTGCAGCCAACAACACTGCGCCTGCAAGAATTTAGCTCTCTATAAACAAGGCCTGCAGGCTAATGCTGGGAGCCCCTAGGCGCACCCATACATGCCTGCTGTACTCCACCACCAACTTGCTCAACCTTGAAGAAAGACTCCACTTCCAAACCTGCCTTCTTGTAAAAAAGACCCTGCTAGGGCTCTCCTCTGGGGTCACCACCTCCTGCAGCATGCCTCCCCAGTCTCCACCCACAGCTTTGTCAAAACCTCTCTTACTGTCCCCAGGGTAAGGACCTCTATGGCCCAGAGATCCTTTGCCATTGGGCTTTCCCTGGTTCAATTCCTCCCAGCCAATATAGCTGACTCCACCTAAGCTTGGTCCTTCTAAGGTCTCCCTCAGAGCCATCTGACAAGTACTCGCTGCTGCAACTGCACATAATCCCACCTGCCCTTTACCTTCACCCCTAGGCTGGGTCTGCCTGTCTACTTTTTGCTGTATATACCTGGGGTCTCATGCAACATCTGCTGACTAATGTAATAAAATATGTCTGGTTGCTACCTGACATGGTACTGTGTACCTATATTATGACTACTGTGATATACCTATTACCAAGCGTGTACCACCAGTGGATGCCTGTAACACTGGCTGCTTTTTAATCTAGCGTTATGTACTGTACTGTTTTGTTTTCTGCTGATGTATTACCGTCTTGACAAAGGTGCCTTTGTAAATGAGGTCTATGACTCAAAGGTCTGTAAACCGATGATCTAATATATAAATAATTAAATGTGGTGATTAGCTAGCGATTGAATCTTATCACCTGTTATTAATCCACATTCCGTATGCAATCCTGGCAGATATCAGAGTTGCAGCCTCTTTTACCAGCCTAATGCGACAGTTCAAGCACTATTCCGTACTGACACCAACACAAACTAAAGTTCCTGGGGTCTAGTGGCACCCCCACCTTCCGATCCCCAATCTCCATCTCTTATCTTTCCTCTAGTGCCTAGTTGATACCGCCTCGCCTGTAGATCCTGATCTCCATCCCTTAACTTTCCACGAGCAGAGGAGAGCTGGTCTTAGTTGTTTTATACAGAACTGGCACTGAGAGTTTCAGTTGTTTTGCTTTTATTAAAAAAATAAATAAATAAAAGCTAAGTGATCATTTCAAAAGGGAAGCTATAAGGAAGTAGAGGTGAACAGTCTACTTGCACGCGACAACAGTAACCGAGCATGAGTGAGACTGCAGGCGTGACTGGGTGCAGTGTACAAACAAAAGGTAATGCTTTCTTTTAACAGGAGAACAGAGTGGCACCCCAGCCCTCTGTTTTCTGATCTCCACTCCTTATCATGCCCTGGTGTCTAGTAGCACCCATCCCTGCCTCCGATCCCTGATCTCCATCTCTTATATTTCCCTGGTGTCTAGTGGCACCCCCTGCCCTCAGCAAAGCACTAATACAGCAAGACTGCATAGGCATAAAACCCACTTAAATGCATAATCAGCTGATGTCCAGAGGCCATGCGTCTAAGTGGGTTTGACTGTAGTTGGTGACTTTGTATCTGTGAAAGCAGGGGAATGAAAAGAATACCTGCTGTGTCTGGAGCTAGGTCTCACAGAAGGGGCCAATTAAAATAATGAACTTCAGTCAAATAGCCATTAACCAATTTAAAATGCGAATAGTTGTTTGGAAGATTCAGCCTTACCCTGAAATTCTAGGAAGAGAAAGTCCACAGAATTCTCCGATAACCAAGGCATGACATGAAATTAAAGGAAAACTAAAGTCAAAATTTACAAAAAAAATATGTTGTCAGGGTGTTTTGATTTGTAGGTGTATTCCAAGTATGTCTTTCCTTTATTTGCTGAAAGGAGTTTTTTTCTAACATTGCTTGTTGGTTGTTATGGCCCCTGGGGATCTTCATATTAGTATTTTTAATGGCTCTTCTTGTTCCTACAATGCCTCTTGTCCCATGTGACAGTGATGCACCCAGGACCATTAACTCAACAAAAGCTGTATGATTATAGTATTAGAGATGTGGTGCTAATTAACTCTCCTTGTCCAGGAAGCTCTAATGAAGATTAGAAATGCCTGATGGATAATTGGGTGGGCTACACTGTAAGGAAACAGCAAGATCCTCCACTAATTATAGCATTTGTGACCTTGATAGGATGATTTGTGTGCCTTTTTAATGGTTGTGTGTAGTCTGATAAAATGAAAAGCTTTAACAACAAAACATTCACTTCTGCTGGCTAGACCTAGACACATATCTAGAAAACAGAAGCTTTGGATTAGGCAGAGTTATTTAGTTGAAGCCAGAATATCAGACTCCTAACAGTAGATTGCTGGCGCATCAATTATTACTCTCTAAATCAATGGTGCTGGATGCATCACTGTCACATAGGACAGGAGGCACTGTGGGAACATGGAGATCCCCAGGGGCCATAAAACCATAAACAAAATTTAGGAAATAAAACTTTAAGCAAATAAAGGGAAGGACTTACAGGAGTACACCTACAAATCAAAATACTGTACTTTTTTTTTTTAATAAATTTTGACTTTAGTTTTCCTTTAACTATGCTGGAATAAGGCCTATTGCATCTTGGAAGCTCTCGGCACACATGCCTTTAATCAGGGAATAAAGGGAATTTCATCCTCTTTCCTCTTCCCCAGTGCTAGAGAAACAGGATGCTAGACACAGAGGTGGCTCTGTGCAATAGAGAAAAGGCCAATTCTTTACCACTGTGAACAAGAAGATAATTGTTTGCTGTGCTGATGCTTCTAAAGGCTTAAGGCAACACCATTAATATAGCTAGTTTTCTTATTTAGTGAATTTATGTTTAAATCTATTTACTTTAAATTTCCTAGTGTATATTCCCTAACAGTCTACTATATAACGTCTAAATATTATGTAAATGTTAGATACTTTAGATTTAATATATCTGTGACTGTAGTGTTTTAATAAGTATAGGTACTCTATTTTCTGAGCTATTCCATGATCCACCCTTGAGAGTAAGGGTGAGCGAATGTGAAAATTGTTAACTTTGTTTCAACTTCAGTTTGCACACTCTGTCTTCAGTTCAGCTTCGACATTTCAGCCAAAGATACTATGGATCCAAGGTATGGGATCTAGCTGGACAAAAAATCGGGATAAGTGGCAGCCCTCCACCACCTCTTGCCAACTCCAGTCAATCACAACCTCATTCTCCTCCATTCCTCCAATCAGTATTTTTAAAACAACACAGTCAGCACCTGGCACAGTGTGAGGAGTCAGATTTTTTTTTGTAATAAAAATGCCTGGATAGATGGGAAGGAGGTTGTAAATTGACTGAGTTGGGGAAATGTTTTATTTATTTATTTATTTAACTCTTCAGAAATAACCTTTGAGCTATGCGGTCTTTTACAAAGGTTCCACATCAAGAGACAATACAACAGTTACAATGGCACACTCCACATAGACAGAAATACAGGTATCTAACATAGGAGTACTAGCTGGACAAGACAATAGCTAAGTAGTTGATTACAAGCAGTCGAAATTACAAGGATGAGAGGTATAACTAGCTGCCCTGGGACAAGGCATTGTCACATGTTTCAGGTCCTAATTCTTCACAGCAGTTGCAGGTATAGGGAGAGAAAAGTGGGAGCAGGAGATCAACATGCCTGGGCTCTCGAGAAGGGTTGTAAAATTGGAGCTAGGAGAGCAACAGGTGACAGGTGAAGTAAAGTAGAGGTGAGTATGGAGCAAGGGCAGATTAGGGCGGCAAGACAGCAAGAAGGGGGGAGAGGAAATGAGGGGGTAGGAGCAGGATAAGAGTCACAGTGATGGAACTGCATTATTGTAGCTTGGGCATACAGAGAGAGGGGCAGGAAGGGACGAAGTTAGGAGTATGAGCTTGTTTGGCCACAGGACTAGCCCCGACCATCTGGGAAGGGCTAGAGTATTATTTTATTTGCCCAAAGTACAACTTTAAAGTGGCCCAAACATCCAATTGGGCTGAACTGAAGGTAAAAGGGTTGAATTTTGCACACTCACCAAATACAAATTTGGATTCAGCTTATCCTTGCTTCTCAGTGAACACTTCCAACTTAAAAAGTAAACCTCTGTCTGGTACAGAACAGGGGTAAGGTGTACCAGAAGCAACTACTGGGGTTCCTTCAATGGCGGCCAGTGATATGATGCAGAATATCCATACATATCATGATATATCATGATATGTATGGATGTAGTAATCAACTACTTAGCTACTGTCTTGTCTCTCTCAATTAACTTCCTATCTTTCCGACTAACTTTTTCACTCCGTTCCAATCAGGGTTGCAGAAGAATCACTCCACCACTACCTCTTTGATTAGGCTCACTGACTTCATCCTGTCAGGGATGGACAGTGGTCAAATCATGTCTGCCATTTTTGTCATCCTAGCAAAGGCTTTTGACACTGTCTTTCATACCCTTCTTTTAGATTCCCTCTCCTTGGCTGGCCTAACTGACTCTGTCACAAGCTGGTTCAAAGCCTACCTAGTAGGTAGGACCCAGTCAGTCAGAATAGCAGAAGCCATATCTCCTCCTCCTCCTCTCCCTATCAACACTGGGGTACCACAGGGTTCCGTGCTGGGCCCTATCCTTTCCTCCATTTTCCTAAATGACCTTCCCTCAGTCTGTTCGTCCACCTCTGTCCACAGGTATGCTGATGATATCATCCTCTTCACTTCAGGCCAGTTCCCCATTGATGTTGAAACCAGACTTCAGTATGACTTCAATAAAGTTTGGCTCTGTTCGCTCCCATCACCTCTCCCTAAATGCCAAGAAGACAGTTTCTATGACCTTTGGCACTAGGCAGAGACTCTCTCAGCTCCCTCCTACCCTCCTTCCATACCCTAAACAGGACAGTCCTTGAGGATACCTTTCCCTTTAGGTATTTGGGGGTTTGGTCGACCAACACTTCAACTTCTCTGACATGTTGACGCTTATCCTAAAGAAGCTGTGCCCCAAACTTGGTGTCATTATACAGGAACTGTGCTTCCTCCCACTACTGGCCAGGAACCTAACTTGTCCAGAAGATGATATTACCTATCTTTGACTATTATGATGTGGTCTACAGTGCCACTCCCAAGTCTTCCTTAACCAGATTGGATACCTTTTTCAGTGCCTTCTGTCACTTCCTCTAGATGCCCCCTGTCTCACCCACCACTGTATCCTCTACCACTCCCTGGCTTTTTCCTCCTTAGAAGATCGCCACCACCTTCAATGCACCAAATTTACATCTAAATTTTGGTTTGGTATGCTCCCCCCATATCTTACCTCTCCCTATCTATTCTTCCCCCAACGGATCATTCCCTTAGATCTTATGACTCTCGGTTACTGGTAGTTCCTCAGCGGTGTACTGTATCAGGTCAACTGGCCTTCTCACATCGCTTCCATAAGCTATAGAATGTCCTTCCTCCCCAGATTCACTATTCTTCCTCCCCCCACTCCATCTGCTTTCCCTCCCCTGCCAGCTGGTACACTGTATTCTATCTCCTGTTCGGCTTGCTTGCTCTCTTGATGGTTGTACTTCTCTGTTCCATTGTAATTGCATATAATTGTATTTTATTACTGCACTATAATGTGCATTACTTTGTTATATTTTGCAGTGTTTAATCTGTCATGCATCACTGTATAATTGTATTAATGTTGCTTGATGTATGTCTTGTAAGTTTGCATGTATATTCTCCTTATGACCCCCCCCCCCGGACACACCAGGAGATGAGCAACTTGATGTTTAGTGTGCCTTTCCTGGTGAAACATTTCAATAATAAATAAACAAAATATATTACAGGAAATTCCCATTTATGACAATTGGATTTCTGTAATATTTAATGATATATTCAGATATATAGTGTATCTTGTCAGTGGCTACCACTGTACAGCATGTCCAAGAAGTGTAGTACAGTGTGAGCAAGGCCCTGGTCTTATTCTGTGTGAGCAGGCTCCTCTGGAGGGACATGAATGGAGCAGCAGTGAGTCAGCCATGACAGACTGGTAGCAACATGATTCAGTCAGCAAGACAGTTCACAAAGACAACCTACAGTGTGTTAGGTGGTGTTGAAATACCCTTACTTAAGCAATACTGTCTTAATAACCAGACAGTTCCTAAGAATTAACACCTAGCAGGGATGGTTGATGGCCTGAAGTGCAGCCAAGGGCCATTAACCCTAGCAAGGGCATTAATCCCTTTTTGTAAGGACACTATTGCAACTGTAAGTCAAATTACATTACAGCACACCCTCTGTTATCCACAAACAGTGGTACACCTGGCCCAGCCCAGCGGAGCAGGAGTTTGTGCCGCTGGATGCCACACCTTGTGTCACGCCAGCAACCTAGGTTCAGAAATTATTCCAGGCCATCTGGGGTCAGCAGGGGTGAGAGGGGATTGAGCATCTGGAGGACTGTTTTCTCTCGAGGGGAGGAGGAGGGATTGTCATCCCGCCTGTCTGCTGCCCTCTGGTGGGGGCTGGTGGTAGTGCAGGTCGGGAGGGCATAGCAGCCTGTTATCATGGTGTGCATGTTCCCCCACACATGTGCGGTCATGCACCAGGAGGGAAGGGGGTCCAGAAAAAAGGAAAATGGCAGCTGGGGGATCTTCATGAACCCCTTCCACGTCCCACTGCTCTGCCACCTCCCCAGATTTGGACTGTGCTCCAGGGAGGAGGGAAGCTCCCTTCTTGGCCATGCCATGGGGGGTAAGCTGTGGGGGATCTTGGGGATGGTTGGCGGTGGGCAGGCATGCAGGCAGGTGCTTTGGGGTAAGTTCTCATCCTCCAGTACACGGGGGGCAAAAAGGACCAATAAAAAAAACAGTGGTACACCAACTTTTTGATGAATAATAGAGGTGGAATAGTTTACACAGATAAAATAAGTAACATTTTTTAAAACCAACACAGAACTATAATTACTGTACAAACTAATCATTTTCTTTGAACTCTGCCCCAAAGTGTCCGGCCTTCTGCCTAAGGACCAATGTTATATGTTATTATGTGTCTGGACACCACGACCGACATGATGCTCCAACACCATTCAGCTCCTGCTTTTATTTACAGCTGGGAGGTGTGAGGCACTTAATTGAGTAATTACAACAGTAAAACATTCTACATTAGAAGTTATTTTTGGTTGTGTTTTTTTTTTAAAAGGTCACAATGTAAAGATACATCTCACCCATTACAGTTGAAATTGATTCAGCATGGATCAAGCATGGGGATCCTGGCACACACACTGAAGGCAGACCACATGCAAGCACACACTAGTAAACACATCCCCAGTACTCTTGTCAACCAAACTAAAACACCCAAACATTTTAAAACTGTGAATTCTTAGTCACGTGATGAGCCGGCCCGGGTAAGACGTCATCTCGCCCTCCGAGCCCAAGCGGCCTTTTATTTAGTTTAAAATCACCGATTTTGGTGGCGTCGAGCCTCTTTGTTGTAGTCTCACGGCTGGGAGCATCGGGTGGTCTGTGGGCGTGTAATTTTCGGTGTGCAGTGAGACGAAGAAATATATTGGCAAGCCAGTGGGAGTGTTTTGGGGTAGGCCAACCCCGACCTTGAGTGAGTGATGGAGACCGAGACTGCAGCTCCACTGGATGGGCGCTCCAGCATCTAAGAGGTTGAAGCCCCACCCCCGCAGACCTGGAGCAGGGTGGTGCACACCATAGAAGGAGGCTTGGAGTCACTACTGAGGACATCAGAGAGATTAAGTCCCCTGCTGCAAGGCTTGGTAGTTGATTTTGCTGAGGTGAACTGCGCCACACTCACTGGCCCAGAGGATGAATAATGCAGAGGCCAGGATCGCTTCACAGGAAAGAAAAGTCACTACTTTAGACCAGGAGATGGTGGTGCTTCGGAAAAGTTAAAAAATTAGAAGAAAGGCTGGAGGATCAAGAAGCAAGAAATCGAGAAATAATTTAATATTGCAGGGCTGCCAGAGAGATCAGAAGGTCCAGATTATGTTTCCTTTGTACAAGACCTGCTTTTGAAAATGTTTGGCCCTTCGCCATTTGGAGAGGGGTACAACTTGGAGTGGGCTCATCGTGCATTGAGGAGGCCCCTGCAGGGCCAGACAGAGGGTGATAATATGAGGGTTCTAAATTACAAGGAGAAGTCACATGTTCTCCAGTTGTTTAAGCAAAGAAGCCTTTACAGTGGAATGGAGCCTCTATATGGTTCTTTCAGGATCTGGTTCCGGGGTCAGAGAGAAGCAAAAGAATATGGAGATATTAAGAAGAAGCTTTATCTGGCTAGTATAAAATTTCGCTTCTGTATCCGCCACATTAATGGTGAAATTGTCTTCCGGGAAAAGAAATTCTTAACAGCAAAGGACGATGGATGGACTCTGTGTTGATCTTCCAGACCTCTTCAAAGGGTCAATCCTGAAGATACCCTCTGTGTGAGGGCAGGACTTATTCGGAGTTAATGGAGGAAGCTTTTGTCATTTATAGTGCTTGGTTGGACAAAATTGGCCTCGGCAAGAAAAGGATGCATTTATATAAAGACTGGGGTTCAGTTCTAAGAGGGCCCCTGTGGTGGGAGGGGGAAGGGGGGGTGGTTGGGAGGGGAGGTCGGGGGAGATCAAGAGGATTCAGGGCTGTTTCAGGGGAAATATGTAGGTTATAAGGGAGCTGTCTTGGATTGCTAAGGGCCGGGTTTATATAAGGTTGGACCAAATAGACTTATTGGGGGAAAGGGATGCAACAAGGACAGTAGTGGGCCCAGCAACTACTAAGAGGGGAGCTCTGAGGAGAGCAATGGACTATTGCTGGAAGAGCTGCCTGAGAATGTTGCAATATACTTTGAATGGAAACTGGACCTCATGTATGGGGGTTTGCTAATTTTTTGAGGGGTAATGGACTATCTTGGGGCAACTATCTATTAATGGCTACTGCTCAGATTTTGGGTTCTGTTAGGGAGTTCGGGGCCACATCATGGTTCTTGTAAATCAAGTGGGTCTCTGGGGGACGAGGAAAGTGGTTCATCCATGACCATAGAGATATGGTGGGTCGGTCTTGGGACCGGGGAAAGGGGAGGCGAGAGAGAGAGTCCCAACTCGGGAAATTGTGGAGTGGATCCGGGTTAATTCATGCTCAGGTTTTGTTATTTAGCATTGCACTAGTTAGATGGCAGTATATAATATTATTTCCTGAATGTCAAAGGTCTAAGGGACCGACATAAAGATTAACAATCCTGAGGTACATCGAACAGCAAGGAGCTCACATTGCAGCTCTACAAGAAACACATCTATTGTCGGACGAGGTGGAGTGTTTAAAAAGTTGGTAGGCGAGGTTTTTGGGAGGGCCTAGAGAGAGAGCATCGGGGGTTGAATTTTAATTAATAGGTTGTGTCCCCTTGAGGTTAACCAGGTGGTAACCAGGCAAGATGGCAGGGAGTCTTTGTGAGGGGCAATTTACACGGGCACTGCCGGTTGTGGTGGCGTTTTTATGGGCCAACTCCACCAGACCCCGAATTTTTGCCTCTATAGAAGAAAATATTGCAGTGTTCCCATCAACGTCATTGATACTAGCAGGCGATTGGAATCTCTGTTTTGACAACAAAAAGAGACAGGAGGCCTCCTGGTAAGGGCCCTGGATCTAGAGCCCAGGCAGCACTGGCTAGGTTTTTAGAAGTGGCAGGTTTGAGTGACCCAGCTAATCTGTTTGGGGATGGGGCCCTAAGATGACATTTTATTCACCACATAAGGTTCATACCAGGATAGATTTTTTTGTCAACAAGGAGGCGCTAGGGGATTAAAGCCTTCTCAACGGAAGGTAGAACTTTTCTGATCATTCTTTGATTCGGATTCAATGGGAACTAAAATTGCTGCCTACAAGGCCTTTTAGGTGGAGGCTGCAAGACTGGCTATTAACGTCCGGAGGAGAGAAGGGAAGAGCTTGAGGGGCCCTGCAGGAAATCATTGGGGTACAAATACCACGTTGACAAATAAGAAATTAGCATGGCCCACATGTAATTCCTCTATTCTATGGCTGCTAAAATGCTTGCTGACAAAGTGAGAGTGATTAGAAAGGCGAAAGAGGATTTTTTAGAGGCTGCTATTAATTCTTTATCACAACAAGAAGGGACCTCAGTGGAAATATATAGGGAGCTTAAAAGTTTAAGGAGGGATCTCTCTGAGATTCTGTATGGCAAGACGGAATTTTGGCTAAATAAGATTAAGGCTAAGTATCTTCTTCAGGGGGATGTGCCTGGGCGCCTCTTAGCGGCGAGGATTAAGGAATGGGAAGCCTCCAGGACTATCAGCTCGATTTTTCATGAGGGGACGTTAAAAACGGATCCCCAGGATATAGCGGAAGCCTTTGCCTCTTTCTTTGAGAGATTTATCAGGGAATCCCTTCAGGGGGGACAAGGAGATAAGAGAGTATCTAGAACGATTCAACTTCCGACTTTGGACCCTACCCGGCTAAGAACTTGGAGGCCCCACAACTTCCTCTGAGATTATTGAGGTGGTCAGGTCTCTCCTTCAGGGAAATCTCCGGGGTCCATGGTCTAACGGTAAATTTTATCAAACCCATATTCAGTCTATTCTCCCAATTTTAAGGGAATTTTTTCATACTATTATGCGGGAGGGTATTAATCATATTCCCATTTACCAAGCATATGTTACACTAATACCCAAACCTGATAAGCCGAGGGATGACATGGGAAGCTATAGGCCTATTTCACTGATAAATCAAGATATTAAGATACTTACAAAGATACTGGCCAACAGGATAATTAAGGTAGCTCCAAATTTAATCAGCTGGGAACAGGTTGGTTTTATGCTGGGGCGAGGGGCACTAGATGCACTTAGGAAATTACATCATATTATAAATTTTGCCTCAGGCTCTGGGATTCCTTTGGCCCTGATCTCCTTGGATGCTGAAAAAGCATTTGACCGAGTCTCCCATTCCTTTTTGTTTAGAACGATGGAGTAAATGGGGTTCCCAGAGGGTTTGATTAGAGGCATCAAGAATTTATATGCGGCGCCCACGGCCAGAATATTATGTAATGGCTATCTCTCAAGAGAATTTCGGTTAAAAAATGGTACCCGGCAAGGGTGCCCTCTTTCACCGATTTTGTTCAATATCTATTTAGAGCCCCTATTAAGGTCGATCAGCAGGGAGGTTAGGGTCCAGGGAATTGGGATTGGCAATATGGAGCTAAAGTTTTCTGTTTTTGCAGATGACATCTTGCTCCACCTTCAAGACCCAGTTTCTTCTTTTAGTTCTGTCAGGGAACTTATAGAACAAGTACGCTAGGTATCTAACTATAAGCTGAACCTTGCTAAAACACAAATTCTACCCCTGACTCCGCATGTATTTAGGGCAGATTTTGCTTCCATGGGGGTTCAGTGGAATAAGGATAAGTTAAAATATTTGGGTATTTGGATTACTGCAGATCAGACAGTGGGTGCGGATGCTAACATGGGGAATTATTTCGGAGATCTCAGGGGATGTAGTAAGGTGGAGAAAGCTGCCTCTGAATTTTGCAGTGAGATTAGGTATTATTAAGATGAACATGCTGCCGAGGTTGTTGTACCCGATCTACTTGGCTCCTTATGTCATCCCGGCAAAATGGTTTAAGGTTATTAAGAAAATGGTGTTGGGTTTTCTTTGGGGTAATAAACCCACTAGGATTAAGTATAGAGTGTTGTGTAGGTCCTTTGAAGAGGGTGGAATCAAGCTGCCTGATTTTCAGGCTTACTATGTAGCAGGCCAGTTGGGTTTGATGGCTCAATGGGCAAAGGATCTGGATGGGGGAGAATACCAACCACCTGGTTACAGCTCGAAGGAAGTGGTTGAAGGATGTAAATTACTCGCCTGAATCACTGATATATGCTGGGCCTAAGGTGGTGCAATGTAGGGCTGAGGAAGGGAGCCCTATTAGGAAGTCTCTGGAAGCCTGGTGGGCGTTTCTTACCCCGGGGCAAAGAAACTCTCAGGTCAAATCTCGGGATCAGCCTATTTTAAGGAATCCCAGTTTGACTATTGGAGGCCAGGTGCTTGGTCAGAGGTGGGTTCGTTATTTGGAATGTCTTGCCTTGAGGGATATGCAGCAGAATGGGAAAGTCTGGTTGCCATCACAATGCGAGTCTCTGCCCTTTTTTCAAAGGTTACAGCTCAAGCAAATGCTTGCGGGGGTTCGAGGGGGAAAGGGGGAGTTCACAGATAGCTTCCTTTCGTGGGAGTGCCTGCAAGGGGTAGTAAATAGAACTGGCTTATTCTCACGGGTATATAAGTTACTCTTGAACCCCCGTGGTGGTAGTGATTTAATTTCTATTACTTATTGGGATAAAATATTGACTCCTGGGCTTAATTGGAGTTCTATTTGTAAAGCTATCAAATATCTGGTCATTCCCAAGTATAGAATTACACAGACCTTGGTAGTTCACAATATTTTCTATACACCTGTTAAACTTGCTTCGAGGGGTTTGAGGCCGACTGATCTTTGTTTCAGATGTGAAAAAGTAATGGGTGACCTGCTACATATCTTATGGAGCTGTGAAAAAATTTGTCTGTTATGGGACGAGATTAGACAGGGACTTGACCCTAGCCTGGGATATTATTACTATGTTACGCCGGAGATCTGTGTATTAGATGACTATTCCCTTGTTGAAGGTACTGCTCCAAGGTTTCACTTAGCTTTGATGGGATCATTAGTTAAAGCGTTTATTTTAAGCCATTGGAAGGATGGTCAGATATATTTATATGAGCACTGGGTGAAGGATTTATTGAGGTCGCTATTAGGATCAAAACCATCTTATGTCTGAAGGTAGACAGGAGGTGTATGTTAAAAGGTGGCTAGCTTAGAGGCAGCTTACCTATAGCCTGATTAGAGCTCTGAATAGAGGTCTGTATGTGTTAGGGAAGCTGCTTGCCATATTTGGTGGAATGGGATGTGGTACCAAGGGGTTGGCATACTGTATATTGGGACTTTGTCTCACCAATAGGTTCCCTATAGATTGTAGGTATTATTAGAGGGAATGAGGAGGGTTTTATTTAACTGGAATGGAATCGAGATCTAATGAGGAATGACATTTGGGGATGGTTAATCTCTTGTTTGGGACTCTCTCTCTCACAGGGATGTTCTGGATACCCGAATGGGCTGAGTAGGATTGAATTTAAATTGAGATGCTTTGCTTGTTTTTTTTCTCGAAGATGAGGGTGGGTAATTAGTGTATGGAGACTCTGAGGGTTAATAGTGTATTATTTACTACCAACTGCTATTCAGCTAGTTTTTTTTTGTGTGTTATTATTGAACTGTGGGGGAAGTTTTTTTGTGTGGGTATCCAGGGGGTTTGTAAATAGGGGTTGTATATAGTTTGCACATTCAGTTTTTGAGTGTGCTCGGATTCGGGTTTATGTGTGTGTATGTCTCACTAATCTTGAAAAAAATTTAATAAAGATTCTCTTTAGCAAAAAAAAAACTGTGAATTCTTTTTTCAGGTTTGTAATATTCCTGTTCTGAGTTTGTAACACTGTTTGATTGACACTCGGAAACAGGACCATGATGCACCACGCTGCCACCACGTTGGACAGAGTGAAACTTACAAAGCTTTGCAAGTTTCAAACTTTTGTAACTTTTGAAGTTAAATGAAGCTACAATGCTTTGTTAAATGGATAACACTCAATGCTATTCTGTGGTAAACTGTATTCTGACTTGAATGCCACTAACACCATGATGATGTGGGGAACACAGGGAACATAGGGAAAATGAGTGATCTGTGAGCAATGACCAGGCAGTTTATAAAACCAAAAAGTAACTGAACTGGGAACTGGGTACTGGAGAGTTTACACACTTGCACACTTTTGTACACTTTGTATATTTCTGTGATGTATTGAACTAGTTTAACAGTACTGTACGTGAAGTGGCCAAGCAACTGGGTTGGGTGGGCAAGAGCAAAATGCATGTAGTTGAAATCTTAACAAATCTAACAATGAAATGTAAATGTAGCAGTCTAATTTCAGGTACACTGTATGTATTATTTGTATGCAGCTCAGTGTACACTAGTGCTTTTTTATCATTTTAAATCAGTGATTGTTATCAGAAGATCATGGGGAACTAGGAGGGACCACAGCACTGACCACACTTAGGCAGATAAAAGAGGGAAGAAATAACAGCACTCTGAGGATGAGACAATGAAAGAGGCTGGCAGATGGCAGATCCATAGTGTGGCAGATATCAGAGTGAATTCTCATAGACACTAAATGGTACAGAAGGTAAAGTTGTTGGATAGAGAGGGTGGTGGATAATCGAGGGGCAGATAACAGAGGCTGCACTGTAGTTTTGCAACAAACTTTTTTTTTTATAAAGGATGTTTAAAATCTTTATGTGCCACTCTGAACTGTACTAACTAGGTCTAAGGCAGTAATGCCAAGTACAACAATCGATCAGAGTGCTTGCTGGCCTAATAAATAACTAAGTAAACATATAATTATGTTAACCCATAAGGTGGGCGCATGAGGAGGGCACAGGTGGCAGCGACTCCTTCATGGTGCAATCCCTCACCGGCAATGGGAGGTAGGGCGACTAGATGGGGGTGCGAACTGGGCTGCAGGATGTCGGTATATGTACGCGAGCATGGGGGGGCGAGCAAGGCGAGCTTGGGCTGAGAGGGGGTGGAGGGGCTGTAGGGGGTGATGCTGTGGTGGATGGCTGAGCTGCATTGTGGCATCAGGGGTTGGCTAGTGGTTGGGGTGGGTGAAGTACTGGGTTCGGGTCCGGGCACTGGTGCGATTTTTTTGCACCTGGCCTGAACCTTTATTTTTTTTAATGCTTTCACCCCCCCCGACATGCAACCCCCTGGAGTTGATAATCATTAAGTGGGGGGGCGGGGAGCAAAGCCTCCCCTACAGAAAGCATTAAAGAACTTTTCTGGCACCATTGTCTTGTGCGCCGGGGTTGTCTGACTGTGCGATAACAGTGATCGCCTTTTTGCATTCGCCGTTATCACATAGACCCTATAATTACTGTTAATCTAAATGCCCTTTCTGTAATCTGCAGATTTTCAACATGGTTTCTCAGATCACATTGGACTGAATTTGTATGAAATGAAGCACATTTTCAGATTTTAATTGGGACCTGTACATGCTGTCCTGTCTTCAAGAAGCCCATGACAAATCAAAAATGCAAAACCTCAAGGTAAACACTGTTTAGCAGGTACACAAGCTTAGGAAAACAAAACCTAGCACTGTAATGCAGAAGTGTGGTCAAATAAACGTACACTTCTGCCTTATGCTGTTGCTCAAAGCTTCAACTCCACGTGAAGAAAAATGTAATTTTTATAAGCTATCTACCTTTCAACTGTGACTGAATTTCCACACGCCTTTTTAACCAATGCCTACTGTATACCACAGCACTTAGTAACAAGTGTGGGGTCAAAATACACTGCCAGAACCTCAAATACAAATGTGTATTTAAAATGTGGTGGTGGGGACTGCAGAATCCATGACACGTATGATTAAAAAGCAACATCAAAAGTCAGAAAAATAAAAACAATAGTTTACAAATCTTTACCACTTGTTGTTTCTCTTGTTTCCTGCCTTTCTGGTATCCTGGTCTCTGAAGTTGGCAGAGCTGTGGATAAAATACAACTACAATTATTGATCTAGTCAGTAATGATGCATTATTATGGTCAATATAATTTAACTGAAAAGACCACACACTTATTTATTCCACCTTTTGTGGACATATACACTTAAAATGTCCAAAGAGGTCAAATTCTGTCTTTCAAATGTTAAAGCTAATCAAGTAGCATAGATAGTTTCACTGCATCACGTCTAGGTGAAAAACAGCAAAGGTAATCTAAAATGGAGGGATGTTGTTTTTTCCTTTTGAGAAAGAAACAAAACTTGACTATTAAAATATTGGCATATTGATTCAAATAGGTTGTAGATACTAACAACTCAGCTTCATCTTGGTACTCTTTATTAAAGGAGTACTACAGTGAAAATTTGCAAAAACATATGTTGTGTAAAGTGTTTTGATTTGTGTGTTTAGTCCTGGTGTATCCTTCCCTTTGTCTGCTATTTAGAGTTTTTTCTAAATTTGCCTACTAGTTTTGTGGCCTCTGGTGATCTCCATTTTAGAATGGTTTATTGCTCTTCATTCTTCTAAAATGCATCCTGTTTCATGTGACAGTGATGCATCCGGGACCACTGAGTCAGTGAGGGAAAGTACTGCAGCTATAATCTGAAGATAGAAGCCTGATGTTCTGGCCTCAACTAAATAACAACAATTGAATATCTTTGCTTTTTTTATTTTAAATTTAGCTTTTTGGCCCAAGTCACCTCCCCGCCAACTGGCAACAGTGACATATAGCATTTTTACAGATTTTCTCCCCTTATCCCCCCCCCCCGAGGCCCTGGCACATGACTGTGAGAGCACGTGGAGGCATGCTTCACACCCCATGGCGCCAGCTCAGCCCCTTTCATCTCCTGATTCTTTGCTGCCCACTGGACCACCACCTGGTGGGAGCGGAACTACAGTGGGGCGCCAACCCACCCTCACCACATGCAGGAGAGCAAGCTGCCTACCAGCATGCTCAATGCTGCTCTGTCCCCCCCGACTGCACCCCTGGGTTGTCACCCGAGGTCATTCCCAAACCCGAGTCACCAGTGTAGCATAAGGTAAGGCGTTCAGTGCCTCAACCCTCTGTGCCACCGGGCTGGCTAATATTTTTGTTTTCTGTATGTTTTATGTTTGTCTTGTTCTAGCCAGCAGGAGCAAATGTTTTACTTTTATATTTCATCTGACACCAGCCATAAGAAGCACACAAATCACCCTAGATCATCAATGCTATAATTAGTAAAGACTCTGACTGTTTTGTTACAGGATACCCACTCAGTTATACCGCAAGTAATTGCTGAGTTGTAAATGTAGCCTTCAGCGCCCACTGGTTGATTACTTGTTGAAGCTATGGTCCTGGATATATCACTGTCACATGGGACTGGAGGCATTGTAGGAAAAAGAAGAGCAATAAACCATAGCAAAATGGAGATTCTCAGAAGCCATAAAACTAGTAGGAGAGGCAATAAAATATAAGCAGTGTTTAATCAGGAAATGCTTTCTGAAATAAATAGGTTTTTGGGGAGGCTTTACAACCCTCCACAGAGCTGGCTGTTCAGATACTGTATTCAAAGGAAGTGCATTCTAATGTGGTAGAGACACCACTCCAAAAGCTCTGTCCCCAGATAATTTTAGTCTAGACGGGGGCAATGAGCAGGCCTGCATCGGTGGAGCGGAGAGGATGCATTGGGTGGTAGGGGAGGAGGAACTCTTTTAAGTAGTCAGAACCCAGACCATGGGTTCTGACTACTTGTCAACAAGCAAACCTTGAAGGTGATGTGCCAAAGCACCAGCCGCCAGTGCAGTGCACACAGGACCGGTGTGATATGTTCGCTCCATAAAGCGTTCACAGTCATCTGGGCTGCAGCATTCTGAACTAGCTGCAGGCATCGCACAACCCCAGATGACTCTAGGTACAGAACACTGCAATAATCCAACCCTGAAGTGATGAAAGCATGGATGATTGTTGCTAGGTAGTCAGGGGCAAGAAATGGCTTTATCCTCATCACATTCCACAGATGAAAAAAGCCAGATTAAACAACAGATGACACCTGCTGTTCGAGCGTCAGTCTGTTGTCCAACATGACACCCAGGATGTTTACCATATCAACTGCAGAGAAAGGTTGGGATCCCAACAAAGCGAGAGCCATACCATCCCCAGCAACTCTGCCTCAATGACCTGGCTTAATCACCATGACCTCTGTCAATCCTGGGTTAAGGCACAGCTACTTCAGGGCCATCCAGTCATTAATTTCTGTTTTAGGCATCAAGTCAGCACCAAGGCTGCCATATCATTATCAGGAGAACAAGACATGTAAAGCTTTGTGTCATCTGCATAGCAGTGAAATACAAGTCCATATCATCTAATGATCTCGCCCAGTGGCAGCATATATACAGTGAACAACATCCGGGCCAAGATTGAGCCTTGCAGGACTCCACAGAGGAGCACATAGGCCCCCCAAGATGAAATTGTCCAAGGCAACCTGCTGTGTCCTCCCAACCAAGTAGGATTCAAACCAACACAAAACTGTGCCAGAGAGACACAGATAGTCCCACAGGCAATCTAGAAGCACACCATGGTCAGCTGTGTCAAACGCTGAAGATAGGTCCAAGATCATCAAGATAGAGTATTGCCCTCGATCCCTCCCTAGAAGAAAGTTATGAGTTACCCTAACGAGAGCAGTCTCAGTGCTATGTTGGGACCGAAAGCCAGATTGGAGAGGTTCATAGATGGAAAAAGATTCTAGGCGATCTGTCAGCTGCTCCACCACCACCTTCTTAAAACCTTTCCCTAGAAAGGGGAGGTTACAGACAGGTCTGGCATGAATGTGTGAGCCCAGCAATGGTTTTTCAGAAGGGGTCTAACCACTGCCTTTTTTAAGGCCATTGAGAAGACTCCCTCCCTAAGGGACCCATTAATGATCTAGGCAAACACTAGACCCAGGAACTCAACACAGCCGAGGATAAGACATGTAGGACCCGGGTCCAGAATACAGTTGGTAGGATGCAGGCCAGAGACTACCCGAAGGACCTCATCCTCTATGACTGGCAGAAACTCATACCAGGCAGGCAGATCTACATCACACAAGGGACAACTGTTACTGGTGTGCTGGACCACCAAGGGAGATATTAGATCTGATGGTCAACACCTTGTCAGTAAAAAATCAACCAAACTCCTTGCACTTCTCTGTAGAAGACACCACAATGGACTGCAGATGGGGGGGTGTTCATCAACCTGTCTACAGTGCAAAAGAGTTGAGCTGTATTATTTTTCCCTGCAGCAATGGATCATGACAGAAACGCTGCCTTTTTCAGATCGATTGGCTGCTGATATTCAACATAATGAATTTTCAGCACCAATTTGTCCTCCATCAACCCAGTCCTCCTCCAGGAATGCTCCAACCTCCATCCCTTAGTCTTCATCCACCACAGCTCAGGACAATACCAAGGTGAGCTGCGATGGGAGGTCAAGGGCTGAACACGGAAAGGTGCAATAGAGTCCAGAGTGGATGCAAGCATTGAGTTATAGTGCTCAATGGCCATCTCTGGGCCTTGTGCACAAGCCAGCAACATACTTGAGACATTCTGTGCCTCCTGGAGTTTGCGTGGCTCCAATTTGGGTTTACAGCAGTACCAGATGGTCTTTAAAGAGGGGGTGTTTATGTGGCGGACTCCACACTGGAATGACACTGCAAGATGATCTGACCATGTGACCACACAACCATGATCATGCAAACTTCAAGTCCTAATGAGAAGATCCGGTCTAGTGTGTGCCCAAGCTGATGTGTAGCAGAGGTAACAGCCTGTGTCAGTCCCGCTGAAAACATCAATTGAAGGAGCTCCTGAGCAAATTATGAGGATTCATCATCGATCCATGCATTGACATCCTCCCAAACCAACAGTCTGGGAACTACCAACACCTGCTTGGCAATGAAGTCCACCCACTTCTGCAGAAACTCATTTCCACCCCCCCAGAGGACAGTAGATGGGAATGATCCTGCCACTGACACCTGCACCACACCTAGCCATCACAAACTTGAATGATCTGAAAATTCTCATGGGGAGTGCAATGAATCCAAGGGTGGATCTAAAACAGACTGCTACCCCAACTCCCCTCCAGTCCCTCCTCAGGCAATGCAGCACAGAGCAACCAGGCAGGACAGAAGCCCCCAGAACAGGTCCAGAGTCATCACCCAGCCAGGTCTCTGTGGATACAAACAAGGGCCACTAAGGAATCAGTGATGAAGGCCTCCATCACCACTGTCTTATTATGCAGTGACCTTGCATTACAAAGAATGGCTCAAAGGAGAACTAGATGGCTGGTCAGACTACTACCTGCTCGATGACATTAGGTAGGGCAGTATCCTGCCCTGGTTCCGCACTCCTCCCAGGCATCTCTTCAACCCCACCATGCCTATCCCACCCCCACCACCAATTATCATACTCTGTGGAATTTGTCTGACGCTTGCAGGATTCCCAGTTCCCTGCAATGGCTGAAAACCTCTACAGGGGAACTATTGGAATGCCTGCGAAAGGATGGAGCAGCCGCAGGTGATCACTGGAGTAGATAAGTCTGGTGACAGTGCCTCTATGCATCCTAACTAAGATTGTGGTAAGCAAAACTACAAAGCTAAAAAGTACCCACCCTACCTAAACCCACCCTCATAAAAACTGAACAATAAAACAGGCTATCCATACCATTCACACTTAAACATGCACCAACAATCATACCTGACCCACACCAACGTTATAAAAATAAATATAAATAACTAAACCAAAGTCTGAGATTTGAGTACAATTCAAAGTCTAAGAAATAAGTTAAAAGAACTATAAAATGTTGATAGCAATATGTGATAAAGACAGCCAGTAGCGGGGAAGGTGTGCTCTCTCACAGCAATTCCAAGCCCCAGATAAACCCCGCAGAAACCAGAGAACCATGGATCACCCTCTGACAGTGATCCCAAAAAAATGACATTCCACAGAAGGAAGTGCTCTCACCACCCACAATAGTGCTCTCAGCTAAGTCAGAACAAACAGTGATCAAGCAGTGGCAGTTTCTGGCAGTGCAGGTAACCAGTTCCGGTGACTACCCAATGCTCATTCAAAAGACACCAGTAAAACACTGTCCTGTGGCACAGAAAGAACTCCATTGGACACTTCTGCAAGCCCCCAACTGCTATTGTGCTAAGGAGAACTCCCGCAGGCAAATGCCCATCAGTCAGAGGGTCTGCCGGGATATGGCAGGAGCAATCAATAAATCATTAGCCAAATGACCAGACCAAGCTGCAAATTAAACACAGTTGGCCTGATTCTCAAAGCTTCCCAGACTGGCGCAAGGGACTTGCACCACAAGGAAGAGTGCAAGGTGCTGCTTGCTTGAATAGATGCTCTGGGAGTGATTCTCAAATGCAGCCTGCGTCAAACACAGGCTGCCTGCACCAAAGGGAGATTGCCTCATCCCTGCAGCACAATATGGGCTACAGCATGACGCTAGGGGCTTGCAGCAGACACAAGCTGCCATATCCCCTAATTCAGGATTATCTAAACCCTCCCAGAGGGCAAAATTCGAAGTACTATTAAATCAGCCAGGGCTGGTCTAAGGGTACTTAGAAGTGTGTCCTCTGGGAGGGTTACAGCACTTGTGCAACCCCCGGAGCCCTCACTAGGTGGGAGGGAACATAAGCCGTGGTACCCCCTCCTTATCCGTGATCCCCTTTTATTAAAAGTGCTCACATCCCTTGTGGTCTAGCGAACCCCCCCAGCCCTAATCTCCCCTTCATATTAAAATTAGTCATATCTCTAGTGGTCTAGTGGACTCCCTCCTCCTTATCCCCGATCTGCCCATGTAATAAAATATATCTTTCCCTACTGTCCTAGTGTATCCCCCTTCCTATCCCTGATCTGCCCATACAATACAATGATATAATTCCCTAGTGGTCTAGTGGACCCCTCCACCCCGCTCCCCCCCACGTCTTGTCCCTAAGCTGGTGGCTGGCACAGCCCTCTGCTCTCCACTATGGCTGGCAGCCAACTGAGCTGTCAATGAGCGCATACTATAATAGCTGATTGTACAGTATGCACTCACTGACAGCTCAGTCATTGGATGGCTGTGGTGAAGAGCGGAGGGCTATGCATGTTACTGGCTTGGGATGTGATGGGGAGGGCAGTGGGGTACTGCCTGCCTGCCAGGGCTGGGGTCCACTAGACCTTCAGGGAAATATATATATTATGATATGGGCAGATCGTGGATAGGGAGGGGGGTCCGTTAGACCACCAGGGATGTGATTAATTGTAATACAAAGGGGATCAAGGCTGGGGGGGTCTGCTAGACCAACCAGGAATGTGATTACTTTCAAAACAAAGGGGCTCAGTGCTGGGGGGACTACTAGCCACCAGGGACATCCTAGAGTGGCGTACATCTGCTCCACAGCTTACATAAACCATCCAGATGCGCCGTCTCTTTGGAACATGGTCACAGTTGCTGCAAGCTATGGGACTTCACAACCAGGACCACGCTGATAGAGAATTGGGCGCAGGGTCCCTAGCACATCAGCAATCAGTGAAAGCTGCCATTGGCGTGGCTTGCTCCAAGTTTTGAGAATCGAGCCCGGTATATCCACAGTATAGGCCAAATAAAGGTATGATGTGGACCAAATAAACAGCAGACAGTTTACCTTCCAGCCAGTCCACTTACAATGTGAATGTCCAGATTAAGTTAGAAAATTAAGCCAAAATACTCCTCATTAAAGCTTTAGATTCTAAAACAGGATCCTGGGACTGGAGGCATTGTAGGAAAATGAGCAATAAACCATAGCAAAATGGATATGCCCAAAGGCCATAAAACTAGTAGGAGAGACAACAAAACTAGAAAGCAAACTTGAGAAAAAACTCCTAATAGCAAACAACAGGAAGGACACACCAGGATGAAACTAAACATAAATCAAAACACTCTGCACAACACGTTTTTGCAAATTTTGACTGTAGTACTCCTTTAAAACTACTTTCATGTGTGTATGTTCTGTAAGGGATAATACATGAAAGGGTACACAGTCATAAGGGAAAAATGCATGCTTTCTGTGGCTGTCTGGTACAAGGTGGAGCCAAGTGCCACGCCTACAGAAGAAGTGAATTATTCCCTGATAAGCACACACCCTGGAGTGCCTTGTCCAGCTTATAAAATGGGCCTTTGTTTGTAAAACAAATAAACCCCATGACAAGGTGTCCAGTAAGAAAATTCTACCTCATGCCCCAATTCTGTTCTGAGGCATGAGGTGAGGCCAAGTGGCATCAACCACCTTATAATGCAATGAGCTACATTACCACTCACCTTGTAGGGGATTTTTGGACTTATAAAAAGGTCTGTTTACATAGCATGATTTCTGAACATGATATTTTATGAAAAATAGCACTGAGGGCCCAAACCACAAAGCTCTTGAAGGCACCATGCAGACATGTAAGGGTGTGTAGGGAGGCAGTAAGTGTGCAGAGTTGGGTTGTTTGGAATCTGCCAAACAGAACTGAATTTGTTGGATTCCAATCCAATCTGAGGATTTAGGATTTTCCGAAAATCCTAATTCATAATTGAATTTTTAACATAGAAATTTCAGAGTTCAGATTTCAGATTCCAAATCTGAATCTGGTTCAGATTTTTTTTTTTACTCTTTGGTTACCAGGTAAGGCCCACTAGACACAAGTGCCTGTTTTCAGGGGCGACCTGGCAGCACTGGGCAGTTAAGTGACTTGCTCAGAGTCACACAGTATGCAAGTGGAGACTGTGAGAATCAAACTCAGGTCTGGTTTGCTGGATGTACCAAGCTCGTTCACACCTCGTTCCTCTAACCTCTAGGCTATACTGCCAGCCCAATTTTGAGGTCCTTTTGGGATTTAAATCAGAATTACAATAGCTATCAGAATTTCTTACAATCCTAAATAGTCCAATCGGATTGGAATTGGCAGATTCCAAGGAACAATAGTGCAGAGATCCTGATCCACACATGCTGAGATGTCCATGCATAAACAACCCCTCCCCCATTGCACCCTCAGTGGAGTCATGTCCCTACCCAGTATGTATCACTGCATGCACAGTTGGGTTGGGGGTAGGCTTAAAGGAGAGGAACCTCTTTTACACCATTTTTAAAACAACGTTCGCACTAGCAGGGGAGTGCGAAGGATGGCACCATAATGGGAAAAGCAAGTGTTCCCCAGCCCTCATTAGATTGTCCAATATGGGTTTGGTGTGTGCAGCGTTATCCCAGCACGACACACACCCTGGAGTGCATTATTCCTATTATACATGGCTTGCTGTTATTTATAGAATAAAAAAATAATTTTAAAGAATGTTTTTATTATTGTGGAAAAATATTTTTGTTTCTTAACAGGAGATGGAAAAAAGAAAAGAAATAAGAGACTGACATTAGAGCTGTGGTGTTATGCTGGGATAACGCCATGGGTCCAGCCCCAGATTGACCAATCACAGTCCAAGATTCTTTCTTGCCATTGTATAATATTAAATTGTATATCGGTTCAAACATTTGGTACTGCATGTTATTATTATGAATTTGTTATCTAACAGGTGAGACTGAAAAGGGGAATAATCTGCCCAGGGCACTTCCAGGTAAAGCAAATAAAATAAATAAAATAAAAATATTTTATACACCAGGAAGAGACAGTTAATGTACACATAAAGTGCTGATGGGTAGATATCAAAATACTGTTTTTTTATACAACAATTTGCATTTAACATACTTTTTCCGCATTAATTCTGGAATCCTGGAATTCTCCATATGAGCATATTTTAAACTATGATTGTTTAGTTAAAGCATCGGGTTCAATATCAAAAATATTTCTGACATCTCTTTCTAACCATAAATTTTCAAGCAGGTCTGAAGTCCCTAATGTCACAAGCAAGGACTAAAAAGTTCATCTGGGGACCAACCAAGTGGCACAGTGGCAGTGCAAACTGGGAGACTGGGGTTCGCAAATGAGCTCCAGAATCTCACTCTGGGGCATCTGGGACAGACTAGGCATGTCACAGAGATAAGGCACTCAGAGCTCAGGGAATGAGGGCTGGGGCTGCCCGACATTTAAAGCCCCCCCCCCCACTAGCTGACCAAGGGGCACCACTGGCATTGACTGTGAATGACAGGGGAGTCATAAGGGGACATTAAGGAAAAAACTAAAAATTAAAACAAGAATTTGTCCATGCAGAAAAGTCAAGAACTTGTCATGGCTGAATGTTTGCTTGCATGCTGTTGTACTAGGTCCTACTTGTAGACAATTTTCTGTACTTACCCGAGACAGATGTAGATACATAGGTACATAGAAGGGGATGGCAGACAAGGACTGTGTGACCCACCTAGTCTGCCCCTTTTCCCTACCTACTGTATCACTGTAGACCCTAGTTGATTTGTGGCTTATCCTTTCTTCCCTATTGCAAGAGAACGTTTATGTCTATCCCATGCATTCTTGAATTCCCCTACCATTTTTGCCCCCACCACCTCTGCAGGGAGGTTGTTCCACACATCCACTATTCTTTCTGTGAAAAAGTACTTCCTCACGTTGTCCCTGAGCCTACCCCCTTTTAGCCTTATATCATGCCCACTTATTCTTGCACACCTTCTTTTCTGAAAGATGTTACCTTCCTGCACCTTGTTTATACTCCTGATGTACTTAAATGTCTCAATCATACCCCCGTCCTCTCCTCAAGGGAATATATATTGAGGTCCTCTAGTCTTTCCTCATATGACTTTAGGTGCAGTCCTTGAACCATTAATGTTGCCCTTCTCTGGACTGCCTCTATTTTTTCTATGTCCTAACGGAGATGCAGCCTCCAAAACTGAACACAGCACTCCAGATGAGGTCTCACTAGAGATCTGTACAGTGGCATAAACACCTCCTTTTTCTGCTAGTGATACCTCTCCCTATGCACCGTAGCATCCCACCAGCTTTACCCACAGCCTTCTTATATTGTTTGGTTACCTTCAGGTCTTCAGATATGATTACCCCCAGGTCCCTTTCTTGATTGGTGGCTGTCAGTACCTCTCGCCCCATCTTGTACTCCTCCCTTGGATTTCTGTACCCCAAATGCATGATTTTGTCCTTCTTTGCATTGAATCTTAGGTACCATACCTGACCACTCCTCAAGCATGTTTAGGTCCTTTTCTTATTCCCTACCCCTCGAATGTCAACCATGTTGCAGATTTTGTGTTATCTGCAAAGTGGCATGCCTTCCCTCCAGCCCTCCTATGTTGCTTACGAAGACATTAAAGAGGGCTGGCCCCAGCATCTATTGCTGTGGCACCCTGCTGGTTCCCCCCCCCCTTGAATTAAACACCATTTATCACCACCCTCTGGGTCCTGTCACTCAACTTGTTTGTGACCCAGTTTACCACCTTAGGACCCACCCTCAGGCTGCCCAATTTATTTACCAACCTCCTATATGGGATGGTGTCGGAGGCCTCACTGAAATCTAGGTAGGCCACATCCAGACTGGATGAAATGTAATATGTAATTTTGAATGGGGTCCAGATTTTACAGTTTCATACTGTATTTACCCAGGATAGCACAGGTAAGATGCCATATCTTATTTTAAGTGTGGACTTGCTTTTATAATGCATTTTTCAAGGACAGACTATCTTAGATGCAACTTCTCCTTTTCAGTGGGGTTCTGCTGTAGCATTCTGTTTTTGCATAGTTTTGCAATATATTTACCTAGGGTAACGCAGCTGAGATGAATATCTTTTGTTCAATGGGTTCCTGCTTTGACACATTTTTGTACTGTATTTACCCAGGATAGCACAGCTCAGATCCGATCTGGATTTCAGAGGGATCCTGATTTTCCCAATTTTTATACTGTATTTACCCAGGATATCACAGCCAAGATACAATATCTTGTTATTGATGGGTCCCTGCTTTTACCCATTTTTATAATGTATTTACTCAAGATAGCCCTGCCAAAATGCAGGTTACATTTTCAGTGAGGTCCAGCTTTTATAATGTACTTTTCCCAGGACACAGCAGCATAAATGCACAGGTCAGTAGGAGTTCTGCTGTACTGGGGTCCTGCTTTAACACTTTTTACTAGATATTTCTCCAGAATACACCAGATTGAAAGCTGTATCTCATTTTCAGTGGTGTCTTGATTTTACACATTTTTAGACTGTATTTACCCAGGATAGGCCAGCTGAGAGGCACTATCTAATTTTCAGTGAGCTCCTACAGTTTGACCCCAAATTTCCAACATGGGCAGGATTTTCAAAGTGGCCAGATTGCCACAAACCCTGGATGTGCCAAAGATATAGCACATCAGGCGTTCAGCAATCTAATGGGATTTTCCATCCTGTGTGGCAAATGCCACAAGTTAGACCAACTTTTTGTGGTCTAGCTTATGTCAATCCTGGGGATCCTTCTTACGATGCTTGCACCAAAAATGTGGCACAAATTTCTGTAAATCAGGTAAACTGCCACAACTGCATCTGACTGATGAAAATCAGATGCAGCTGCAGCAAAAACCTTTGGTGCCCCAAAAGATTCAAAGTGTTGTGGCACATGGGTTGATGCAAGCCCTGCGCCACCCTTTGACACTCTGGCCCATAGTCTTTTTATGAGCTGACATTATAATCAAGACAGGTGAAATTTTGTGAATCCCACCTGGAAGGTGAGCTGACAGTGCAACTGTAAAAAACATGTTTCAGAGGGTATTTTGAAAAATGCCACCTGTCATGTTCAGAAGGCGGAGTAACACAAGCAATATGTTGAACATTAGGGTTTAAAATGTTCAAAAATAGGGCGGCTCAGTGGTGTGGAAGGCTGAGGCTCTGGCGCCTTACCTCCTGCCACACTGGCAACTCATGTTCAGTGGTGGGTGTGGGTTGCTGGGGGTCGGCAGGGGAGGGAAAGGATCGGGCATCCGGAGGACTGCTCTCCTCTCCCAGGGAGAGTGCATTGGCATTCTCACCGAATGACTGCCACCTGATGGAGGCCTGAGGGTTGTGCAGGACTGGGGCGCCAAAGATGGGAGGGTGCTGCGGGACTCTGCAAAGTGCACACACCTCCATGTGTGCATGTTGACATGCTCGCCCCAGCAATAGAGAAGGGAGGAAATGAAAAAAATGGTAGTTGCAACCTGCATGAAGCCCTGCTCGCCTACCCCCATCCCATGCTGTCATCTGGTCTCCAGCCCAGTCTAGATGTGGTGCCCTGGGTGAGGGAGGAGAGCCCTCCCCCTTTCAGCCCTGCCACAGAGGAGCAATCCATGGGGAATCCTGGGCCTGAGATACGGGAAGAGACGAGATGCCAGATGAGAGGAGATGGGGACAGGGTTGAAAGCCTGCCTATGCGACCATAAAGGAAAAAGGTTATAGGGGAAAAAAAATGTCAGAAATAAAGTTATGGGTAAATCCTGGAACAATTCAATGCTTCTTCATAACTTAGTTGTTTTTCACATTCTGACACAAAATACTCAACATAATTTTTTTATGAGCCCATGTTATGTTATGATCAAGACAGGTGATTTATTTTAAATCCTGTCTGAAATGTAGTTTCACAGAATGACTGTAAAAACATGTTTCAAAGGTGATTTGAAAAATGACACAGTCAAATTCATCAAGTAGGGTAACAAAAGGGCTACTTGCACATTTGGGGCCAAAATCTGCAACAATCACAAAGTTATGAGTAAACATTGAAAAAAATCATTGTTTCCTCATAACTTTGTTGTTTTCTGGCATTTTAACCCCAAATTCCCAACACTGTCTTTTTATGGCCCCACCTGATGATCACGGCAGGTAGAGTTTATTAAATCTCATTTGAAAGGTGACTTTATGGAGCAAGTGCAAAAACAAGTTTTGAAGATTTGGAAACTGACATCCATCATGTTCATAAGGTGGTGTAACATGAGGGCTATGCTGAAAATTAGGGACCAAAATCTGCACACATTGCAATGTTATGAGTAAATGTTGGAAAAATTCAGTGTTTGTTCATAACTTTGTTGTTTTGTGACATTTTGACCCCACATTTTCAACAAAGTCTTTTAATGACCCCCTCCTTCTGAACATCACAAGTGTCATTTATGAAATACTGTCTGAAATGTAATTTCACTCCACAAGTACAATAACATATTTTGGCCAGGATTTGAAGAATGACACCAAAATACTGCAAAATCCCCTTTCTGGACAGATTTGAAAACTTTCTCATACCCTGTTCATGATGTAGGGTCCCAAAAAGGCCATGTTAAAAATTTGAGTGATAAGATATTGAAAAATGTCCAAGCTACATGTACAAGTTCAAAAAGCATTAAAATATATTGACTCGCACTTACCTGATTTCCTCAGTTCCTAGTCTGGCAGTGAAGAGTGCAGATGTGTCTCTGGTCCAAAGAGAATTATCGTGTTGGATCCCCGGTAGTTAAGGGGCAGGGAGTTGCTGAGTGGGGGGGGTTCAGTGGGGGAGGGTAGTGGTGATGGCGTTGTGGTAGTGGTGGTGGCAACAGATATTGATAGACCATTTTGTATTTCACAGGGTGTAAACAAACAAAAAACAAATCCTACAGGTATAGGGCTCCCCCATGGATGAATTCTCTCAGTTCAGAATTTATTATGGAACCGAAACTAGGCCTCTTCAAATTCAAACTGAAAGCCCATCTTGCTGTGTCAGTACATGCGACTGTGACTCTCAAGCCTATTACTACCTAGGTTTTCGCACCCATCTACTCTATCTATGCACCATCCCTATCCACCCCTCCCCCATAAACACACAGCCCACTCGTACTTGTATAACCAATGCTTATCCCTACTCTCACCTCTCTTCAACATATAACCACCTCTGCCTTAAGTCTAGGCCGACAAGACCCTCTGGATGGTTTCTTTCCAACCTCCTACCTCTACCCCCTTCGTCCTTTCTTCCCTTTCACCTCAGGTTCTCATTTACATAACTGTGATCCACTGAGTTGCTCCTATCCCTGCCTCCTACCGTAATACTGACTAAACCCTCTGAGTGGCACCCCTTCTTAACGTTTGTCACTCCTAACGCTCAACAAGTCTAACTAATCTTTTTCCCCACAAGCCTTTCCCTCCTCTCCTGGTTTCAGCTTACACCCCTTGTGCCCACCTCTGCACCTTACTGAAAATTCTTCTGATCCTATGCAACATTTCTACTATTGAATTATTTTGCATTAGTTGTACCTAATATGTTATAGCAACTACATCCATATTGATGTAATGCATTGTTGACTTAGTGTGCATTCCTCAGACCTTATGCAACCTTTTGCCATTGTATTATCATATCTTGGTTGTATTTAACATACCATAGCAATGTAATCACTATCTATGTTATGCATTGTTGATTTGATTTTGTGTCTGTATGTATGACTGTATATGTGATTGTAATCTGTCTGGAATACTAAGACGTGGAACCTTTGTAAATGAGTTGTCAAAGCTCAAAGGTACTAATCTGAGATGTCAATAAATAAACAAATAAATAAAAAGACATCAAGGGATGTTTTTCAACATTTCAGATACTGAAACAGGGAACTGGTCATCCTAGTGTCAGATGCATGTTTAAGAGGCACATAAAGCAATAAGGAGGTGGGACCGTGGGAGGGATACGTGACAGAGGATGAGATCTTTTTAAAAGAGGCACTGGCATGGAATACAAATGGGGAGGAAGGAGGGGGGAACATTTGGCAGTGGGTGGAACTGTTTAAAAGGGGCATGGGATATGTTGGACAGGTGGGAGGGATACATGGCAGAGAAGTGGAGCTCATTTTGTGTAGGAACTGGGGATAGCATATGATCAGAAGTGGGTGGGATCTTTTCCAGTGGGCGAATTTGTTTTTGAATAGGAACCAGGGAAAGGATGCAATCATGAGGGGGCAAGGTCTTTGTCAGCAGGTGGTTTGTGTGTTTTGTGAAGCAGGAACTACTGTAAGCCCTTTGGAGTATGCAGCATGATGTGGTCAGTGATTGCTACAGGTGGGGATGGAGAATGAGGTTCAGGCTTATTATTATGATGATCAGCTGCTGGCTGGGTGGTGTCATGGAGATGAAAGCAAAGAGCTGGCCTGGGATACAAGCAGGTCTTTTCTTTGCACTCCACAAAGTTTCCACCCATCAAGCAGAGAAGAGTGTCATGATTGGCCTAGCTGATCATTAGCCTGACACTGTTGAATCCACTGCAGACTGCCCTGCACTGAACCAACAGCGACACATCTCTCAAATCCACAATCACAGCACTATGTTTGCTTTGCACAAGTGCAAATAAACATAATAGGAAGATTCACACAAATCTCACTTCAATGATTAACTCCTCAGCTGCCTTTCCCTCACTATTTTTGTCCATAATTCCACCCTCTGGTCCATGGTACAGCAAATACAACATAGATAGTACTGCTTGAGTGTCAACACAGAGAATAATACATGGGCTACCATGACAGTAAAGCGGTGTTTTCATTAAGGGGTTCTGAAGATAGCGTAAGTATCATAAAGTTCAAGAGGTCCCGATATTATTAGAACTCCAAGGTGGGAACGCAATCAAGTTGTGCATGGTTGCTCATGTGTTATTTTGCCTAGTGTATTGCTTGAAACATAAAATAAATTTTCTTTCCAAGAAATCCACAGTTTATTTTTTATTTTATTACTTTTACAAAAACAGAAACCTATTAGCTCCTCACTGCTGAGAACCCACCCAAGTGAGTGACGGATTTCTTGTTTTTAACATGGCAAAACAGAAAATTCTGTTAGGGGAGGGTCTTTGTTTTGTATGTGTATGGGGGGGGCATGAAAGTAAAATGCTAGGTGGCACCAGTTTCCATTCTAATTTAAAAAGCTTTTGTACTACAGATGGGTACAACAGTATTCTTTTTGTTACAGCTTCATTTTAGTTTGGATGGAAATCCATACACAAGGGTTAACTGTAAATGACTGTACATTTTTATACAGTATTATATTAGCTAAAGAGATGAGCAGCGGTAACTGGCCTGACAGTGCAGTGACTATGCTGTTGCTTGTGGTGCTGGTGGTGCTGGTGATCCAGGATCATGTACCACTCTTGGGTTGTCAGATGGCCAGAGGGTGAAGTATTCAGCATTATAGAGGATGTTCTCCTTCAGGGTATGGAGGGGGGTCCCGACCTCAGTGCTTTACTGTCATCTTGTCAGAACAGGTGGTGGTGCACTCAAGGGCCTGCAGCTGCTGTACTATGAGTTGCCTGCAG
This sequence comes from Neoceratodus forsteri, assembly GCA_016271365.2. Lineage (NCBI taxonomy): Eukaryota > Metazoa > Chordata > Ceratodontiformes > Ceratodontidae > Neoceratodus > Neoceratodus forsteri. Next base: position 1,075,157,685 of record CM028129.1, on the reverse strand, counting down.
AGTCATGCATCCGTATTTTATACATGTGCATGTTTGAGTTTCATCTTAGCTGATACCTGCAGGGGGAAAAACAGACCAGAAAAATGGCACCGCTCAAGATTCTGCAAAATAACTTTCACTCATATTGCCTCCATGATCTGGCAGGCCAGTACACTGGTACATTGATCCTAGGAGGTGATAGTCTTCCCTTCTGCCCATCATGAGGGAAAACCATGAGAAACAGCTAGTGGTGGGCCAATGTGGTTGGACTAGGTTGCTATCAACAGGGTCAGATGGCACAAGTCTAAGATGACACACAGGAGATAAACAGTAAATTTTAAAAACAAATCAACAGTAGTAGGAACTGCAAATGAAAACTCAAAGAAACAGTGCACTCATAGAAACATAGAAATTGACAACAGCAGTGGACTACAAGATACATCTAGTCTGCCCAATATGGGTACATACCCCCTCCCATTCTGTCCTTTCTGTGAAAGGATATCTTTGTGCCTGTCCCAGGCATTTTTGAACCCATTTACCATTTTGGCCTCCACTACTTCCCATGACAGGCAATTCCATGGGTTGACCACACTCTCAGTGAAGAAGAACTTCCTAAGATTGCTCCTGAATTGCCCACCCTTGAGCCTCATATCATGTCCTCTAGTTCTGATGCTTTAGTTCTCCTGAAGGAGCTCCTGTACCCCTACCTTATTTATACCCTTGATATACCTGAATGTCTCAATCACGTCCCCCCTCTCCCTCCTCTGTTCCAGAGAGTACATGTTGAGCTCCCTCAGCCTATCCTCATATGCCATTTGATGCAGACCCTGAATCAATTGTGTGGCTGTCCTCTGCATCATCTCAAGCCTATCGATGTCTTTCCTAAGGTGCGGCCTCCAGAACTGTATGCAGTACTCCAGGTGGGGGTGCACCTGCGCCGTGTAAAGTGGCAGCACCACCTCCCATCTGTGACTCATGATTCATGCAGCCCAGTATACCACTGGCCTTTAGCGCTACCTTTTCGCACTGCTTCTCCACCTTTAAGTCATCTGATATAATGACTCGTAGGTCACGCTCCTGGTTGGTGAATGCCAGCTGCTCATAGGAGTAACTGTTATTAAAGAATTCATATAACATATAGAAAATGAGCAGTGCTCTCTTTTTGTACTGTTTTGTGCTGCTTCTACAGTAGTTTATATTACATTAATTCTTCACTATCAATTATTCCTATTAGTGCACCATTTCTTTGCATTTTCCTGCAGTTTTTTCGGGAGGGGGGGCACAACAAGGCCATGGTTGCTGCAAGCCTCCCCCTTTGTTCTTCTATAAGAACTGCATAAAAGTCAATACAATAGTAAGTTGCTTAATTTAATTTTATTGGGAAAAAATCCTGGATATACAGTATGCATCTTAAATACAAAATTCTGCTGAACATAGTTAAAAGCAATCAAAACTATATAGACAATAACCATGTCATTATTTACACAGGGAGGCACAACAATCTACTGTACTCTGCAACGGAGGTAGTCAGCTAGCAGATTCACGTATGGAAACGGCAAGAATTTAGTTTTATATAATATTCTTATGCACACTTTTATCTCCAAAGCATTTTGCAAGTGGGTTTGCATAGGGCTCAAGTGGTATAAATGCCTCAGTCACTAAAATGTTCGACATAAAATAACTTCCATGCGTGTCACTAAGCCAGTATTATTAAATGTTACATACAGTATGATTATGAAATGACCTACAGAGCTCAGTACAGTCCAGTGAAGCTCACATAAGTAAGGACTGCAATATTTCACCTCAGGTATTGACATTCCTTACTTTACCCACATTCCTGTATACAGATGTGTCTTCTCCCTGTAAGCATAAGCATGTTTGGATTATTTAATACTAATGGGTTTTAGTTATCATATATGCTGGGCTAAACAGTAATGACATACGAACAGTACTTCTCAGTGCCTCATTCAGTAGAGACACCAGAGTTAATTAAACCCAGGGCACAGCTGGAAACCAGGACACATTTGGAAATGAGCTGTTACCAGTGCAGTATGCCTTTCCTTGTAAAATGTTGAAAAAGATTAATAAATATCTAGAGCAGAGCTTTAGCCACCTGTGTTTACTCTGGAAAACAATGTTACAACCTTCAAACTCTTTCCCATAAACTCATGCTTCTGTAATAAAAGGAACACTGAAATATTTAAGCAAAAATGTATGATTGGGTGTAATTTGTGCTATGATAATGGCATGCCTTGGGTGGGTTATGGCAAAAGGCCAACGACTGAGTGTTTCCGCCACCTGGGAACTACTGTTATCCCAGCACAAAGCACAGCCTTATGACCATTATGAAAAGGTTCCATTAGGATTAGTAAAGAAATATGTTTTCTAAAAAGAAAAACATTTGTATTTTAAATAAGTAAAACTTAGACCACAGATAAAACAAGGAGATAATAAAAAAGCAGGCCTGTTCAGCCATTGTAATGTTACTGTTTTGCCAGCTGATGGCGGATGCTACATTCTTAAAATAAAAATACAAGTGAGGTGTATTGATACAGCTCTGCCTACTTAATGTAAACAGGTCAGAGAGGTAATGAATCTTTCCCCACTGCTGTTGTGGTGGGATATAAGCACTGGATTCTAAGCTCCCCATTCAAGCACGTTTCTGGATTTTTTTGTATCCACTTCATAAGAAAAATAATCAGTCAGTCATTAAACCAATTATCCTTAGGATGCTTGATGGCCAGCAGTAGCAAAATGTGCTTCAGTGCTAGCAATTCAGGTTCAGGAACAGACTTGGTATGCTGGAGTTGGGTCACTTGGGACTGGGGATGTGAAGCTCTTGCAGTGCATCCCAGCCTTGGGTTGGTGGCCCCATGCTCTGCTACTGCAGCAACCCCTGTGGCAATGCCAGGAAACTTGATCTCTTACAGGGTGCACTGATTTCAAATATGCAGGGGCACAATGTGGCTGTGTTACATCAGCAGGGTTGTGGAACAAAGCAGACTGGAAAGCAAAAAGAGGGAGGAAAAACAGGCAGGCACCAAGCCTGGGGGGAGGGATAACTGGCCTTGCAGCATAATCACAGAATAAAAAAAAAAAACACTAGACATGATATCCCAGTCTGCCATTCCAGGTATTCTATTTGAAGCTGCAGGAGGTCCACACACCAACCCTTCAGACTGGATCTAGAGATATCAATGAATACAAATAGAAACAATACACAATGTCACATATAAACATACAAAACAGCCTACTGACTGATGTCCATTTATACATTTTCTTTCCTCTTTATCCCTATGCTCCTCCCCCAGCCCAGGCAGTCACCCGGTGCCATTTTTCTTCAACCTGAGTGGACACACACTGCCACTACAACTTCCATCAATGCTGTTCATTATGCATCAGGCAGGGGATACTTAAATACCTCAGGTAACCCATCCCCCTTCAATGAACCATCACCTCTATTTAGCACTCAGCCTCCAATGACACAGACATATTCAATCAAGCTGAACCACTGCTAGTACACCAAATGATTTTTTATAGTATAACATTTTTTGTACAAAATCTGTATATCTTACCCCAAATTTAGCCCGGTGACCGTCACTATTCTGCCTTTTGAGCAAGGATGTCCTTGCTGTGCCTTTTCTCAATTTGGGTAGATAATAAATTTGTCACCCAAATGAAGAACATGCCAACTGCGGCCTCCTATCAAAATGGTATATAGCAACCATGCACTGGAATATATGCAAAGGTAAATCAATAGACGTGACTGTCTTGACCCCGCTGGTGTGGTTATAAGAAAGGCTGTAGGAGCAGCAACCACATAAAGGGTTCTATTGCACAGGTGCATGCAATATGCACCAGTCTTGTGTTAACTGTGTAGGTTCTACAACATAGTTTGTATATTTCTGCTGATGTCGTGGTTTGTAAATTTAATATGCCAGACCTGGCATCTGAACTAAGCTTTTTGATCCATGTGACCTTATTACAGTAAGTTACAGCAGCCTAACCAGGCTCCCACATTGATTCAGTCTATATCTCTCTCTTATCAAGAACTGACTGCAGTATTAGCTGTTCTGTAGCTCCATGTACAACCCATTCATATTGGTGTTGCTGCACTTAAGAATTAAGCTTTGTTTGTTAGGTGTGTGCAATGTTTGCACAAACTGAATTACAGTGGTAACTTTGTCAGTTCATACATAAGCTGAGCTTAGTAAGTGGACAGATCACCAGGTCTGGATCCCTCCCATTGGATTTGGAAATATTTGTTTCATGTGGCTCACGTTGGGATACTCAAGGACACTGCATCTTTTTTCAGTAATTCCAGATCAGTTCACCATACTGTGGGGCATTGTATTAGTGGTATGAGTGAAAACACCTTGTGATGTCATTTTCATAGATTTTAGTAAGGCCTTTGACCCAGGTTCCCACAGAGCCATACCAAAGAAAATAATAGCTAGAGGGGTTAACCACAAGATACTAATTTGGATAACTGAGTGGCTTGGTGATAGCACACAGAGGGTGGTGGTTAATGGCGTCCCTTCTTTGGAAGGCAGTGTGAATAGCAGGGTCCCACAGGGATCAGTCTTGGGCCTGTTTGTCTTTTATATATTCATTTTAGACTTAGCTCAATGGTTAAATAGCTGGTCTGTAAAATATGCAGATGACACTAAAATTGGAGGCATTAGTGCAACAGTGGAAGACTGTATGCAGATCCAAAATTATTTAGATATTATAACTGCCTGGGCTACCGAGTGTGATATGCATTTTAATCTAGAAAAAAAACCAAAGTTATGTATTTGGGTTTTAATAATCTCTTCCATGGCTATGTTTTATGTGGAGAGCAACTAATGACAATTACAGCAGAAAACGATATTGGGGTCTATGTTATGAATGACTTAACCCACTCAAAACAGATACATGAAATAGTTTTTAAAGCAAATAAAATCACATGGCCAATTAGAAATAATTTTAAGTCCAGAGTTCCTGAAGTTTTATTACTCCTGTATACCATAGGTCTTATGTTGTTCCGCATTTAGACTACTTCTCCCAGTGTTGGTGTCTATATAAAAAACTACAGTATGTAACCCCTAGATGGCGCTATCCCAGGGGCTACTACCCCTGCCTGATTTGCCACTAACAGGTTGAGGGGCCTGGATCCAATGGCGGGTGCCTCCACCCAGAGGTCAGGGTTTGCAATAGTTAAACTAACTTGGTCACAGCCCTCTGGGACACTGCAACCCCCCTTTCTTCCCACTAGTGGCCCACACAATATATCAGAATTACCTTCACAGTCTACACTTACCCCAGGACTGGTTCCGGCACTGGGACCTCCTGTGAAATGAGATACAGTGCAACAATCACAGTACAGTACTTAACATAGACAAATACCAAAAGCAGTATAACTTTGCTGAAACAAGCAGCTCTGATTTATTTAGGGGGATATAACAAGGACAGGGGAAATCAGGTTAATTAGCTTATCACTCTAATAATTCATTTATGGCTCTGTGCACAGGCCTATCCTATCAGTTACTGTCCCTGGGTACCCAAGCCCTAGTGGCTAGTCCAAACCGTGGCAGCTGGTAGGGCCCTTTCACACAGAGAAAAGGAAAATTAAACAGTCAGCAGTACAGTAATTCCATTTGGATTTAATGTGGCAATTCAACAGGAGCGACCCTGAATTAGTACTCACGACTCTCCAAATAAGATAGGGTCCTTCAATGTCAGCAGGGCTCACTTGAGGTACACAAACCTCTTCACACATTTATATAAAAGAAAGCACTATACCAGGCAGGCTGCATCTGTATCCCGATCGCACTACTGCACAATACCCGAGAACACACAGCAGATTCAGTTCCTGACAGACAGAGTGCAATTTTCAGCAATTCCTCCAGTCTTCTACAGGGTGAGCCTGGTTTCTACTCTTCAGAGATCCTTTGATTCTTTTCACAGGACGGATTCAGTCCTAACAAGCTGCAGACCGGAACTCTGGGCCTTACACACGCTTTTTTGACTAAACTGCACACTGAAAAAGCACAGGGCTCCTTCCTTCTTCACTGCCAAAGCTCAACTGACTCTCCAACTGACAAAACTGGCACTTCCTTTGAGTTCCTCCCAGTTCTTGACTGGATTGGCTGTCACTCACAATAGACTGCTGCTGTTGGTCCAAAAAGGCACTGAAGTCTAAACTACATCTCCCAGAGTCACTGCCCATACAATCCTCTTGTGGCTGGCTCAGATTATGAGTCCAAGTTCTGATTCATCCAAGGCACCATTTTAGAGCTAGCTTACCCCATACTGATTGGTCCAGTTCAGCAGTTCAAAACTAGAATGGGAACTAGCAGACACAGTTCTGACTGCAAAGAAAGCAGGTTAGACAAACTGTAATTTCATTATTACTCTAAATAATTTCTGGCAAACAGTTACATCTTTCAGATAGGTTCCTTTGCACTCCTAGTGACTGCAAAAATGGAGTGAATTGGCAGCAGCTTGAGTGGTACTCAATCAAAGAAACACACAGTCCCCCATACAAACTAATTATGTCTGCAAGCAGACAGCTCTTAAAGAGACAGTACCAGAGGTTCTAAAACACTCACTGATAAATGGCTTAAATGCCAAACACCATTCAGGCTTGGAGCATTCAAGCAAGCTCCTGGAAGTCTTTTGGGAACCCCCATTTGCGGGGTTACACCCTTCCTGGCCTGGGAAAGCAGCGTCGCGTCAAGCAAGTACCATAAGTTTAACTGCAACCATATACATTTGCATTAGGCTCACATGTAATCATCAGTCAATATATCATTTTACCAAGAACACATTTCTGAAACATTGCAGTACGTCACTTTACACAGTATTACACATGTACATAACTACAACTCGTTATTACCTCTTGTACATGAAACCTGAAGAGAGGGGGGCCTTCCCTATCAGTTACCTTGGGGTGACGTGGCAAGGGCACCATACTTAGAGTGGGCAACACAAGTAACTTGGAATTAGCACCGGACGCCAGTTTGGGTAATGAGCTCGGGGACACATACACTCCTTTATGGACAACATTGAGAGGCAAATCCACAGGCCTCCCAGAGGAATCATAACTGAGGTGCACCACAGGCTTTACAGCTCGACCAGTCTTTCTAGGGGAACTGTTACAGTCTCTGCACTCTGAGCCTCATTTTCAGCATTGTCCTCACTTGTCAGGGAGTCTCCATGGGGTAGAGAGGCTAGAACTTGGGGCACTTTTCAGCTCCAGGAGTTACAGTTTCTGAGTCCACAACATTTGGCTCGCATGGAGAGCTTTCGACACTGGCAGTGGACTGTCAGGGCACTCAAAATACTCTTCTTGTTCGGGCGTATCACCAGTCTGCCCTAATCTATCATTTTCCTCCCTGAAAGCTCAAACAGTTCAACCATGCACAATGATTCCATTTCATCTGATCTGATGCTTTGCAATCACTTTCTGGGAGCATTGGCTCCAGGGATGAAGCTGGGGCTTAGACAGTCCAGAAGGCCCAGCTTTGTCTCCAGTATTGACTAGGGATTGCCCAAACAATTGACCCAGTTCTGTAAGAAGGATAGTATTCAAAGTCACTCTCACTTTCTTCCGATATGGACTGACAGTCATGCTCAACTGGGACTTGTGGAGGGAACACTTTAACTTTGCTTCTGTAGGTGCAGACTTTCTTGATCTTTTCTTAGCAGCAGCTCTAGTCACTGGTCCAGAGGGGCATCTTCTAGGGCTCAGACTCAATTAAGATTTGTCCAATGGGCAGTAAATGATTTCTATGCATTGTTTTTACATCTTTTGAATTATTCTCAGGCCTTACTTTGTACACTGGCAGATCATCTAGTTTGCCCACTACAATGTGAGGGAGATGGTGCCATCTGTCAGCAATCTTGTGCTTGCCATGCAGTCCCAGATTTCTTAGCAATACCGATCTCCTCCTGGAGTTCCTGTGCTTTCACCTTTTATCATACCTTCTTTGTTGGCCAGATTTCTTTTGGCAGCCATGGTTTGAGCCAGTTGGTACGCATGAGTTAGCTGGGCCTTTAACTTTGCACATACTGTAAATAGTTGTCAGCTTGAACCCCATCAGGAGAGACCCCAAACACACATCTACTGGTAGTCGAGCTTCTTCCAAACATCAGGCGGTAGGGGAGAATCCAGTGGCATCACTTTGGTGCAGTTATAAGCATGTACCAGGGTGCTAATTTGTTGGCTCCATCTAGGCTTGTCCTTTGGGTGCAGGGTGCCCAGCATATCTAGCAAAGGCGGTTGAAACGCTCAGGCTGTGGGTCCCCTGGGGTGGTAAGGAGTGGTTCTGGACTTCGACTCCCACAGAGAAAGCATCTCTTTGATCAGACGACTCTCAAAGTCTCTCCCTTGATCAGAATGGATTCTTTGTGGAGCCCCATAGTGAACAAAAAGTTTTCAAGTACTTTGGCCACAGTGGATGCTTTCTGGTCTTTGGTGGGGAAAGCTTGGGCATATCTCGTGAAATGGTCAGTGACCACCAGCACATTACTGATATTTCTTTGATCTGACTCCAAACTCAGAAAATCAATACAGACCAGCTCCATGGGTGCACTGGTGGTGATGTTAACAAGGGGCAGCCCTCTGGGGCAAAGCTTTCTCTGTAAGCAGCGACTACAAGTTCGAATGTGTTGCTCCACATCAGCCCCCATCTTAGGCCAATAGAATCTGGATCTCACCAAGTCAAGTGTTCTGTCTATACCAAGGTGCCCCATGTGGTTGTGCAAGGACCTCAGTACTGAGTCTCGAAAGGCAGTGGGCAGCACTAGTTGTTGTTTGTCTATTTGTCCCCCTCTGTCTACTGTTTCTCTGTATAACAGTTTATTGATCAGTTTCAACTTAGGACCTTCTTTGTATAACAGTGCAGTTCTCAAATCAGTGGAGCGTAATTTGGACACATCTTTTCCTGCATAGAGGGCTTCTAAAGCTGCTTTGATCATGGGATCGCGGGATTGAGCCCGCCGAATACTGTCATTGTCCAGCTGAGGCAGTGCACCAATGTCTATTGCAGAAAAGTGGCAATAAGCAGCAGGTATGCAATTCTCAGAGGGTCCCAAGCAATCCACCATGCAGTCCACTGCGTCCGTGGACATTTGTTCCTCCCTGTCAAACTTCGCAGAGTGCCCGAATGTCAGGTTCTGCCAATCGGACCCAATCATTCTGGGGAACAGGCCCGGAAGAGAGCATCAGCATCTATGTGGTTCAGACCTGCTCGGTATTCGAGAGCATAGTCATATGTAGATAATGCAGAAAGCCACCTATGGCCAGTGGCATCCAACTTAGCTGAGGTCTGCACATAGGTCAAAGGATTATTGTAGTTTTACTAGTATTTTAGCCCCATACAAGTACTCATGGAATTGGTCAACAATAGCCCACTTCAAAGCTAGGAACTCTAACTTATGTACAGGATAGTTCTTTTCGGATGGGGTCAGGCTTCTACTGGCAAAGGCCACTGGTCTCAGGCCATTCTCATGCTCTTGGTACAACACAGCCCCAACCCTTGCAAGCTAGCATCAGTGTGCAGGACGAAGGTTTTCTTGGATCGGCATAGCCAGCACTGGAGCATGGGTAAGTTGATATATGATCTCATGAAAAGCAGTCTCACATATCAGGAGTCCAGCGGCCCCAAATACTTCACTCGGATGAAAATACACTCTTTCAGTCTTGAGGGACGCTGACTTTTGGTATTTTTTGTGGGTTGGGGATACCCTTGAGTAAGGTTAAGTAAAGGCTGGATCACTCTTGAATAGTCCTTGATGAAGTTACTATAATAACCACAGAATCCCAAGAATCTTTGCAGTTCTTTTAGATTTTTGGGCTGTGGCCAGGTGGTCAAGGCCTCAACTTTACTTGGGTCGGTCTCTATTCCTCGGTGGATACTATGTGTCCCACATACTTTACTGATGTTTGAAAGAATTGACACTTATCAATGGACAGTTTAAGGCCAAAGTCCTCCAGTCGGTCCAATACCTTAAATAATCTGCTCTCATGTTCCTCCAGTGAGCTGCCAAACACAATAACATCATCTAGGTATACCAGGCACTCTAGTAAGTTCATGTCCCCACTGCACGCTCCATCAATCGCTGAAAAGTGGCTGGGGCACCTGAAATCCTTGAGGCATCCTCATGAATTCATAGAAGCCAAGCGGACAGATAAAGGCCGTCTTCCACGGTCCTCTGGGGCCATCGGGATCTGGTAGTACCCACTCGCGGAGATCCAGCACAGAGAACCACTTGCTCCCGCTTAGGCAGTCCAAAGCATCCTGAATGCGGGCATTGTGTACTGATCAGGGATAGTCCGCCGGTTTAAGGTGCGATAATCCACACACATCCTACTGTTCCATCTTTTTCCTCACTACCACAATGGGGGAAGCATAAGGGCTTCTGGATTCTTGTATTACACCAGCAGCTAACATCTCTTGCAGATGCCGCCTCACATCATCTATGTCAGCAGGTGCCAGGCGTCGAGACCTCTCACTAAATGGTCTTTCGTCATGCAGCCGGATATTGTGCTCAGCTCCTGCACGCATCCTACATCCCATTCCTTTAAAGAAAACACCTGGTCTCTCTGGGCAAGCTTCTCACTGATCCTCTACTTTCCATTCAGCTGGCAGCGGGAGTCGCCGAAATCAAACAAGTCAGGCGTGTACTCTGTCATTCTTCCTTGAACTCTTGCTGCTGGGTAGCACTGCAGTGTCTGCACAATGCACATTAGCCAGGATGCAACCTCTGTTCACTCAATTTCTCTTTCAGACACATTATGAACTTGGACCATTACCCTTCTGGCATAAGCATGGGCTCTAGCGGCAAAATACTAGGCTTGACCAGCAGTCCCTCTGGCAATTTTCCATCGCCTGGTGCATCCAATATAATTTTATTCTTAACATCCTTTCTGATACGGATCTCTCCTGTAAGGTACACTGGGCATTTGGCGCCAGGATCAGAGACTCAGGATCCTTCTTCCATACAATTCTACCGGTTCCTCTGGTTCTGTTTTTTCAGCATCTCTGTGCCTCATAGGCCTTCTTAATTAAAGCCGGAACTCTTAAAGCTCTACTAGTCTTTGACCCTGTTTTCATAACACAACTGTGCCAGCCTTCGAACATATGAGCATTTGTTCCAATCAACAAAGGGACACCATCATACAGTCCAGTGGGGGAACACTAAGGCTAGGGTCTCTACTTGTTCGGCCACTCCAGCCACGGGTGGTGGGAAAGACAGCCAAATTGGATATACCGGAATAGGGTGAGCCTTCTCACTTAACCCCATACATGCAGTCCTTCTAATGGTTGTAAGGGTACGTCTGACAAATGCTTCTGATACCAATCCTGGAACATAATTGTCACTTGGGAGCCACTGTCTATCATAGCTCTTGTAGACACTCCATTCACCTTTACAGTGGTCTCCATGGAGGGACCCACTATTCTGGACCAGTCTGGAGAGGCGGTAGTGGGGGCCTGGGCAACTGACCTTGCCACAAAGGACGTGAATTAGCATTTTGGTGCCCTCACTGGGATCATGTCGTACCTCTAACCACTGATTTGTTCTCCAAGCTCTCCCTGTAGCCTATATGCAACTTTGTCAGTGTCTTTTGGGACTGGCATTCCTTTCATGTGCCCATCTTTCCCACAATTATAGCAAAACATACTTTCTGGAGTTTGAGCTGGCGAGGCACCACACTGGGAGCCAGGGCGGGGTATTACTAACTGGAAACCTGGGTGCCATCTCTGTCTCGGGCGTGATAAGCATTTGGAGACATCTCGTCAGTTTCTCCACTTCCATGGTCAAGGAATTGAGTTTGGAGCTGTTATCAGCAGGAGATACATGGGTGAGTACCCCCACCCCATAGCAGATGCAGTCGGATATAGGTCAGGGCCCGTACTTGCAGGCGTGGCTTTCATAAAGGGACTGTTTTGAATTCCGGATCTCTCTCAACAGTTTGCCCCATTGTGGCATATCTTTTCCTTGTCAGAGCACTCATTGACTGTCAACCTCTGCCCCTGAACTTCACTTGATGGGTCACCCTCAGTCACTGGTCGTAGCACAGCTGTTGGTGCAGGTCCTCCCGAGGTCGCTTTTCTCAACTCCTCAATTTCTCTCATTAACTCATCATAGGAGGGTGGGGATTCCAGTCGATTTGCCAGGCGTAACTGAAGTAACAGCAGTTCTGAGAAGGGGCAGACTTAAGGATTCTGTCCAGTCTGGTTCGGTCCAGTTCAATCACTGGCAAACTGCCCTTTCTGAGGCATTCTTGCAACAATTTTTCCAGCCGAGAGACATATACAGACAACAACTCCCTTGGTACTGTTGTGCATTTCTTACTCTCCACCATAGGTCCTCATCAGAATCTGGGCTCCATACACATTCTCCAAGGCCTCAAGATAGGCCTGTGCAGTCGCTTCAGGGTTACTGGCCCGTTTAGCACGGATGGTAGCCAGGGCAGGACCTCGAGGCTCTCACTAACCCTCTTTCGCTTGCCTTCCGAGCATTGCCATTCTAGCACTTGGGGCAACATAATCTATCCAGGTCTCCCAGTCATCCTCCCTTGGGGGTGGGGAGGTGCCAGAGAAGATCCTAAACCTTCGTAAGAGTTGTGACTAATGGCAGGTGCAGAAATAGGAGTCTGCATTGGTTCAGCCACCATTATGGGTACTGGAGCGGGAGAGGGTGTTGGGGAGGAACACACCCACGTGGCAAGAATAGTTTCTTCAAGTCCTCCACAGTTTTCCCTTCCCCAGCAACCATTGTAGAAATTTCTCCTCAAAAGTTTCAGATAGTGGTGTGGGCTCATTCCCCGGGTCTTTACTGTCCTTAGTTATCACTCTCCAAGCAGTGAGGGCTCCCTCTGGGGTAATGGTCTGTGGCACTTGGAGCTATCTATGGGATCCTTAAACTCTACTAGGGCCAGGAAAGTGTGGGTGAGCAGATTAGCATGCCGACCCACCACCACAGGGTTTTGTAAACCTTCCACCTTGGAAAGTACTCCCTGCACAGTGTCCGTATTGATACAGGGGATGTCCAGGATAAGATAGGCATTTTGGGGTCGATCTCCTCCCCAGTACACCACTCCACCAGCCGGTGCACAGCCACTCTGTCGGGTACCTACTTTTTCTTAACAGTGGTTCAGAATATGGCCACTAGAGGACACACAATCCCAGCGGTGAGCCTCCAAGATGTAACCCCTAGATGGCGCTATCCCAGGGGCTACTACCCCTGCCTGATTTGCCACTAACAGGTTGAGGGCCTGGATCCAATGGCGGTGCCTCCACCCAGAGGTCAGGGTTTGCAATAGTTAAACTAACTTGGTCACAGCCCTCTGGGACACTGCAACCCCTTTCTTCCACTAGTGGCCCACACAATATATCAGAATTACCTTCACAGTCTACACTTACCCCCAGGACTGGTTCCGCACTGGGACCTCCTTGAAATGAGATACAGTGCAACAATCACAGTACAGTACTTAACATAGACAAATACCTCAGGTAGTATAACTTTGCTGAAACAAGCAGCTCTGATTTATTTAGGGATATAACAAGGACAGGGGAAATCAGGTTAATTAGCTTATCACTCTAATAATCTATCTATGGCTCTGTGCACAGGCCTATCCCTATCAGTTACTGTCCCTGAGACACCCAAGCCCTAGTGGCTAGTCCAAACCGTGGCAGCTGGTAGGGCCCTTTCACACAGAAAAGGAAAAATTAAACAGTCAGCAGTACAGTAATTCCATTTGGATTTAATGTGGCAATTCAACAGGGAGCGACCTGAATTAGTACTCACGACCTCCAAATAAGATAGGGTCCTTCAATGTCAGCAGGGCTCACTTGAGGTACAAACCTCTTCACACATTTATATAAAAGAAAGCACTATACCAGGCAGGCTGCATCTGTATCCCGATCGCAATTACTGCACAATACCGGGAGAACACACAGCAGATTCAGTTCCTGACAGACAGAGTGCAATTTTCAGCAATTCCTCCAGTCTTCTACAGGGTGAGCCTGGTTTCTACTCTTCAGAGATCCTTTGATTCTTTTCACAGGACTGATTCAGTCCTAACAAGCTGCAGACCGAACTCTGGGCCTACACACGTTTTTGACTAAACTGCACACTGAAAAAGCACAGGGCTCCTTCCTTCTTCACTGCCAAAGCTCAACTGACTCTCCAACTGACAAAACGGCACTTCCTTTGAGTTCCTCCCAGTTCTTGACTGGATTGGCTGTCACTCACAATAGACTGCTGCTGTTGGTCCAAAAGGCACTGAAGTCTAAACTACATCTCCCAGAGTCACTGCCCACAATCCTCTTGTGGCTGGCTCAGATTATGAGTCCAAGTTCTGATTCGTCCAAGGCACCATTTTAGAGCTAGCTTACCCTCATACTGATTGGTCCAGTTCAGCAGTTCAAAACTAGAATGGGAACTAGCAGACACAGTTCTGACTGCAAAGAAAGCAGGTTAGACAAACTGTAATTTCATTATTACTCTAAATAATTTCTGGCAAACAGTTACATCTTTCAGATAGGTTCCCTTTGCACTCCTAGTGACTGCAAAAATGGAGTGAATTGGCAGCAGCTTGAGTGGTACTCAATCAAAGAAACACACAGTCCCCCATACAAACTAATTATGTCTGCAAGCAGACAGCTCTTAAAGAGACAGTACCAGAGGTTCTAAAAACACTCACTGATAAATGGCTTAAATGCCAAACACCATTCAGGCTTGGAGCATTCAAGCAAGCTCCTGGAAGTCTTTTGGGAACCCCCATTTGCAGGGGGGTTACAAGTATATAAATCAAATCGAAAGGGTTCAAAGAAAATGTACAAAATTAGGATATGGGCTGAGAGAACAAAACTATGATGACAGACTAAGTAGACTGAAACTCATGTCTCTTGAAAAAAGAAGATTACATGGTGACTTGCTTTTATAAATAACCCTTATTTATTTAATGAAACTGTTTTTGATTTTAAGCAGGAGAAACTATAGACTTGAGGTCATCCGCTACAACTATTGTGTTTTAAATATAATAGTGTTCGTAGAAAGTATTATTTCTCCCAAAGGGTGGTGAACCCCTGCAATGAAATCCCATCACACTTAGTAAAAACAAATCTATCTTCAAGCAGAAATTGGATATATGGATTATGGAAAAATGAGATGAGTTGGTACTATGGGTCATGAGATGGGAGCTATCTGTGGGCACAATTGCCATTTTGTGCCCGGATGTTCCTTAGTACAATCCTTAGTATGAGCCTTAGTGTGCCTTATCAGAGTAGCAGATTGTCTTACTGAATTTTCTAACAAAGTTGTTCAGCTCAAACTGCTATGTGAAAAACCTTTTCAATAAAATTTGTACAACAGTGTTTTGTGGGTTTGCCAAAAGTTGCAAGTGTCTCACTGCAGTTTTCAATCCTTGCATGGTTGCCAGGTTTACGAATTCTCTATCTCTTGGAGGTTTGTGCAGTGATTAATTTCTCACCCTTAATATGCATGAGACCCATTCCTAAGGCTAGAGCTTTGGAGGAAGATGCACTTGATTTTGCATGCCTCCTGTCGAATTCCACTGATCCAAGGTAGGGTAGTCTGAATTAAGCAATAAGGTAAAACAGGTAGTGTGTTATAATGGGGTAACAGCCCTTCTAAGATGGGTTGAAGCATGAGGTGAAGCCAAGTGCCACCACCACCCAAGAAGGGCTCTTATTCCACCATAACACACAAGCTAGAGTGCCTTATTGCAATTATGAAATGGATCCCTATTAGTAAAGTGTACACAGTATTTTAAAACTATTTTGGGGTTAATACATTTAGAAGAAAAAAATGTAAAATAAAAATTTACAAGACAAAATAGTCCAAGTTTAACTCTGCATTTTTCTCATTGCTAGCAGGTGGCACCAGTGCTATATATGTGGGTTGAGCAGCTAATGAGTCCTGCCAGAGAAATTTGTGTTCATCAGTGCTGTTCCTCAGATCGCGGTGGTAACTAGTGTCTGGCATCAACACAGAGCACGCCACGTTTGCCTCCTGTTAATGCTTTTGTTTTCCCCCCAAGTTTCTTTATCACCTTTGGCACCTGGAACTCTCTCAGGCCATGACACGTCCCCAGCTCTACTGCCCACTGTGGCCACCACCAACCTCAGAGACGTTATGGTACCTACGGAGCCTCCAGGACTAAGCCCCATAGGTTATCGAAGGGGCTGTGATGAAGGTCCAGTATTGAATGCATGGCCAGTGGACCTGTGGGCCATCACCTATCCGGGCCAAAGGGTTTTTTCCCCTTATATGCCCCCCTCCCCCCTTCCCTTGTGTGGTGCATGTCCCAACATTGTGGCGTATGGCAACCCTGCCTGCGTCAGGCCATGCTGTCTACATGCGGTCCAGCACTCTGTAGTGCCCCCAGTCTCCACCAAGGGCCACTAGAGCACCGGACATCCCAGTACCCTCCCCCCGGGAGAGGAAAGCAGCCCAGTGGGCACTCAATCCAATCCCTCCCCTGCCGACCCCGGCAACCGAGCTCGCTCCCGAACTCGGGTCGCCGGCGTGGTGCGAGGTGTGCTGTTAATATTTTAGAAGGCAGCACTCTGCAGTTTGGGAGCTCTACTGTTTGTTTAAAAAAAAAAAGACAATTATCGCTGCTTCATTTCAGTGCAGCGTGCAAGAGACTAATCAAGACAGAGCTGCATAGGTGCTGTGATTAATGGAATCCAGTGTTTAAACATAAAAAAAAAAGGAAAGCTGTTTAGTGAGCAGGACCAACAGGATGTGCAACGCTTGGGCGACAGAAGCCAGGTCATTGCTGAGAAATGTGAGGTATGGCAACAGTGTTGTGTGGAGGTGAGTAGCCATGTCTTCTGCAGGAATCTCCCTTTTAAAGGACAGACTTTTTCAGAAAGGAATGGAGTGGTATTTCTTGTACTGCGAGTCCTGACTGCCAGAAGTTACTTTCTGCTGGGCCATCATGCTTGGATAACAGCCCAGCTGAAAGTAGCTCTGGATCAATCAGGATCCGTTATTTATAGTACCCATTTCATAACTGCAGTATATTAATTCACTGTTGTATCACCTAGTGTAATATCTCTTTGTCCCTCCAAGATTTTGTAGTTCAGATTGTGTTATTGCTGGTTTCAATTGGGACAGCATACATTTCATTATTGTCTTGAATTATAGTGTCTGAACTTACTGTGTACTTTACTCTAGTTTGCGTGGTGACCATTTTTGTTTCTGTTAGGCTGTACTAGCCCTGACACAACTGAGGTGTAATTGATGTGCTGCTGAGGTGTAAAGAAGGTGTACACCTCCAGTTGTGCCCCTCAACTGCACAACTGCCTGAGAGGTGCACATGAGTTTCAACAGCAATGCAGTTATAATGCTGTTTAGGTGTAAATAATGTGCAGATAACAATGCTAATGAGGTACTCCACATTTGAGAGGTGATCAAAGATGTAGTTGATGTGCATCTAAAAATGCTAATTAGGTACACGTTAGTGAGTACACCTTAGCCAGAGGTGTAGTTAAGAGGTGCAGTTGATGTGTGTCTAAAAAATGCTAATTAAGCACACCTCAGTAAGGTGTTTATCTCCATCAGAAGTGTGGTCATTAGGTGTGTACCTCTGTGAGTTATAAACCTCCACTAGCAGTGTAGTCATGAGGTATAGTTTAGGTGCACATAGCAACATGGTCAATGCTGATGTAAAAAAAAAAAAAAACTTAGAAGAAACCGGCCCACGGGTGTAACAGTAGCACTACTGCTTGCAGGGCAGATGATCCATGTTCGGCAGTGAACTCAGGACATCAGAGGATCAGAGCTGGGAGAGGAGGATTGAGTGTCCAATATACCACGCTCCTCCTCTGGAAAGGGAGGGATGCTACACCTGGTGCACTCTTGCCCCTGGCACTGGCTAGAGGTCAGGCACCCAGGGACAGCAAATCTGGGGGTAAGAGAAGCAGTAGCTGCTGACATCCTACATGTGGGAGTATAGGTAGGGCCGACTAGGCAGCACTGCATGTCCATCCTCTTAGGGGAACAATAAAAAAGGAGTAGAAAAAGGCTGGTCAATATGATGGGACTGACCCTTCACTGGCTCCACACCCGGAGATAGATAGATAGATAGATAGATAGATAGATAGATAGATAGATAGATAGACAGACAGACAGACAGACAGATAGATAACTAGATATTTTATTTATGAAGCACCCAATTCCTGAGAATCTGGGTGCTGTACAATAAAACCATAATACAAACACAATTGTTTAAAATTACAAAACCACACATGTAATAAAATCAGTATAAATACAGATTCCCTTCTATCAGCACAACCTCATGTTATAAAAGCCAGTTGGAACAGGTACATTTTTAGTCCCCTTTTGAAGGCTTCCACTGAGGGAGCCCCCCTTAAATAATCAGGTAAGGAATTCCAGAGGGCTGGTGCAACCACCACAAATGCTCTGTCTCCCGAGTGCAGCAACCTAACCCTGGGAACCCCAAGGAGGTCCCCCTCGGCAGAATGAAGCATCCGGGCCAGATGGTAAAAATCAAGGAAATCTTGCAGATAGGCATGACCCCCATTATGTAGGGTCTTGTAGGTAAGGAGCCCTATCTTGAAGACAATCCTCCACCTGACTGGCAGCAAGTGCAGTTCATAGAGGACCAGGGTACAATGTTCACACCTCCTTGCCCCAGTCAAAAGTCTTGCCGCTGCATTCTTCATCAGCTGAAATCTGCAGAGGTTGCCTCCAGATAACCCAAAGTACATGGCATTATAGTAATCCAGCCTGGAAGTTACAAAAGCATGCACTAGTGTGGGCAGGTCCTCAGGGGAGGTCAGGGCTCGGATTCGGGCAATGTTCCTAAGATGATAAAAAACACTTTTGACCACAGCTGACACCTGAGCATCAAATGTCAGACCATCATCTAGGATCACACCCAAACCCTTCACCTGTCTAGAAGGGACGAGGGGAACACCCCCAACACTAGATTAGGGGACAACCCCCCATGTCCCCTCCTCCATGATGACCTGGCTCCACCACCAGTACCTCAGTCTTGTCTGAGCTGAGTCTAAGCCAATTTTGAGACATCCACATCTGGATTTCCTCGAGGCAGCTGTTAAATATGGAGTCTGACACCTGGACATCAGGTGCACAGGACAGGTACAGTTGGGTGTCATCTGCATAGCAGTGAAAACCCAACCTGTACATCCTGATAATGTCCCCTAATGGCAGCATGTACACCGTGAACAATAAGGGTGACAATACTGATCCCTGTGGCACCCCACAGCACAGAGGCTTCGGGCTAGATGAGACACATCCCAAGGGTATATGACGCATCTCCCACCAGAGTATCCATTTTGTAACCATCAGGTTACCCCTGCCATGGGGAGGAAGTCATGGGGAAGGCAGGAACTGGACAGTAAATCCATACAGAGCCTGGGTGATGGGGCTGGAGGGGTGGTCCCTAATGATGGGACCAGCCAGTGGTGGAATAAACAGCAGAAACTGCAAAAAGAAATTCAAAGAAGAGGTCTGTGGCCCCGTATTCAAAAGTGGCAGGTTGCAACGCCAAGTGCTTGTGCCACACAACTCAACTGCGCTAGCACAAAATAATGGTATATTCAGAAGTTGCACCATAATATGCGATCATGCATATGTGGCTGAATATCCCGAACGTGTGCAATTGCGCAGTGGGAGATGCATGACAGGTGCCCAGATCCCAGTACAGAGCATACCGAAGTGCGCGATGCAAAGCCACTTGAGTGGCACGCAGACTTGCAATATTCAGCCAGGATATACAAATAGCCTCATTGCACGGTCAGCGCCCAAACAGCACATTTGCATCTCATTACCGGAATGTACTCAGGTCATCTGCATACCATTGGCATGTGCAGTTCCAACATTACAGGGAAGCACCGGCACTCCACAAAGGTGATCAGGAGGTAGTGCAGCCTACCAGATAGGTGAGAATGCATGGTTGTTTGTGGGTGGACTGCATTGGCCTGAGTACAGTGCTACATACCCCCAACCCCTTAGCACCCAAATGTGTGCCAAGGTGTGCGACAACTGGTCAGAATGTGTGACACAAAAGCAAACATGACAGTGCAAGCTTGGAAGACTGTGGAAATAAGTGCACCAATGTTGCTACTGTGTGCTGATGCTTAGCATCTCATATTATCATACAGTTCTGCACGACAGTCCCAGTGGTCGGTGTGTAATGTTGCCCACTCTATGTGGGTTGGAGGGTGTCTGAGTAATAACATGAGTGCCGTACCCTGTACCGTGTGACAGCTGAGAGGTTTGCAGTGCTGCTACCCATGGCCATGTCCATGCTGCAGGTGGCAGCACGCACAACACTGAAGGGTCCGGTGTCCTAAGGGCATGCCTCTGCTGCCTCCATGCTGCAGGTGGTGCGACCCCTGCCCCATGCTGCTCACAGTTGTGCATGTCCACCACCAGTACACCACAGTGACCTGAACCCAGGGACCCTGTGGCACTGTCACACTACAGGGATGCATCAGTGATATGCATGTGATTCCTGGTGGTGTGGGCCTGGTACAGGCTAGCTGTGTGCACCTATGGTGTTCCACTATGGGTGTGTGCCACTGGGCTGTCCCTGACCCATGCCATGCTGCCACCATTACTACCATGTGTCCTGCTCACCATTGTCCCAGACGCCACCATGGGTGCATGCCTCCATCAGGTGGCACTCTGATGGTGACATGGTTGCAGGCCATGGCACCTGGTACATGTGCCGCATTGTAGCTGTCTGCTCTGCTGGTGTGCTGGGGAGTGCCTGACTAGCATGTGACAGCTGGACGTCCCCAACCTGGGTATGCTGAGGGGGGGGGATGACTGGGTGGTGCCGGTGGTGTCACCCAGTGATACCCAGCATGCCAGGCATGCTGGCACAGTGTGGCTGTGGCTTTGGATACTACTATTCTGGCATGACTGCTGTGTGTGGGTGCCTGGAGCACATCCTGGTGCACCTCCGAGGACTGTCTCAGGGTCAACTGTCTGCAGTTTTGCAGACTGCCTGTGGGTGGCTGGCTGATTTAGGCCATCCCTTTACATATCTAACTTTGCGTGGCACAGTTTTGTGATGCGTGACACATGCACTGCACATTTTGCTTAATATACACTTGTGCAGCATATTCAGGTGTTCGCCCCCTATTTTTGCACCGCATACATTATTTCTGCATGATTCTGCATTTGGAAATGCATGATGCATCTCTCCCTTTCAAATATCATGCTTCCGAACATTTTCTGGGATGCGCCGTCCTTCTCCATTTTGGGCCGTGCATCTCTTTTGACTATGTGGGCTTTTGTCTATCAAAATAATAAACATTATTTTGATACTTAATTAATTTTAAGCTGAACTTTAAAAGTATTGCAACAAGGCTTCTCTTACCCCTTTGTCACACTATATTTGATTACAGGACTCTTACACAGGCAAAACTTCTAGGAGTTTCTGCATTAAAAAGGTAAATGGCTCATTAATTAAAATACTTGTTTCCAGGTTTTTGTCACAGGAAATAGTGAACCTTACAAGATTGCAGAGCAAAAGTATAATGGAATTACAGAACCCCCCCACACACACACACACACACTATGCAGAAGAGAAACACATTTGCACATTGTAGTAAGATCGTGCCACTTTCTGCAACAGGAAAGAAAGAGGGTTTTGTTTTACTGTGCTAAAGATTGGTTTCTTGTAAACACAGTCCTATGCTCAGCTAAAAAAAAACAGAACTTCAACTTCAATTGCTATCTACTATCAAACTGCCAAATACCAGGAAATACTGCGGGAGTTTAAAATAAAGCTGGGCAAAAGTTGCAAATTCCACTTTCATGGAAATTTCGCAAAATTTTGTAAATTTTGCAACGTTTTCTGAACTTCTGCCATTGGTGAGATCAGAATCTTCTGAATGTGTTTGGTGGATTTTCAACCTGTTCCGCAGAATTTTATGGCTGAACTGCAGAATAATACACATGAACTGCGAAATGACAGTTCTGAGGAATTTTATTCTGCAGTTTCATGGATTATTCGGCAATACATGTAATTATTCTGCAGTTCAGTGATCAGTTCTGTAGAATTTCTTTCTGCAGTATTATTCACTAAGGAGAACTGCTGTGAGCACAGGCATGTGAAAAAGGTACATCGGGCTATCAATCTTTCTACCTGTCTGCTTCTGTCTCATGTCTAGTGGTGATTGTGTTTTAAAACAGATTTTAGAGTGCTGATCAGCTCACACTGCTGACACTCATGATGTGTTCTTATTACATAGGCAGTGACGTGTGTTTTAGCCCAGACAGGCCTCAAGCTGGTAATTGCCAAGTAGGGAGTTTCTTAATGGCACATCATTTTAAATAATTAATTTCAACACATCTGTGAGGTGTACTTCACTGTACTAGACAGAGGCACGGTAAGTTTAGTCTTTTGTTTTGCAGTTATCTATAGAAACGCAGCAGAAAGCAATGTGCGATGAAATCGGCAGTTGTTCCTTTTTTCAGGTTGAGTACATTCATCAGCAGAATTGCCTGGCGTTCTTGTAGTTAGAGAATGCAGATTTGTAATAAACTGTTTTTTCCTGCGCATCTATGTATTAATTATACCTTACTTTTGTTTAAATATATCAAAATTTCTAACTTTATCATATTTAACTTGATTGAAATTTGCATAGTACATTTAGTGCAGGGTGCTGTCACAGGATTGGCAAATAGTCATTGCGCATTTTATTCTGTCTTAACAATGTCACTTGAATGAAATTTGGTTGAATGGTCCAGCAGAAACCGAGTTTCACAGTGCCCACCTCACTGAAGAATAAGAGAGAGAGAGAGAGAGAGTATGTTTGTGAGACTGTCAAGGTTGTCGATGACTTTCATCATGTTGACAGGTACAATGTTGTATATATGCCTGCTTGTGCTGTCCCAGCTCGAGATGCCATGGGAATCCATAGTTAGAGCAAACAGACAGGGGAGAAGTATCCTTTGTAAAAGAAAGCACTCAGACATGCACAAAACAAATAGCATTATTTATTTATTTAATTTGTTTTTGTAAACTCTGCCAGTATTTTGGAGAATATGCACCAAGTAATAAAACCATACTAGAAACTAATGCACTACAGCAGCTCACTGCTTCTTCAGTACCAGTATTCAACTTACGATATACGGCTTTCTTCAGCACCACATGGAAATATTGTAAACATACTGTAAGATGTAAAACTTGTAAACAGGTGGACACTCACCAACCAAAAGACTGACACAAGGGCTCCAGAACTTGCAAAAAATACTCCAAATTTATTCCAAATACATACAGTTGCGTGCTTGATGCATTTCGGACTGTGGTCCTTTATCTCAAGAAATACTGTAATATGTGTTAGTGTGTTAATATTTGCAATCATATATATATTTATAAAATGGGTAAGAAAATTATCTCTGCTGATTGGCTGAAGCACATCACATGACCATGCGTATATTAGAGCGCGGCCACACACCTGCACTTTCACCCCCCTCCAAAACAATTTTGCCATCTTATAAGATAGATAATCCATTCTAGGGTGTGCCGTCATGCTCCGATATACGCATGCCTTGGGTGGTTGACACACTCGGCTGAAACAATGCACACCAAGGAGTGCGTATATCAGAGCGCGACCGCACAACCTAGAGTGGGTTATCTATTACATACATATATATAAGTTTTTCCTCCTGTTGAGGCTTCTGGGCAGGCAGGCTGTGGTTCTCTCTCAGAGGATCTCAATCTGCCCTGTATTGGATTCAGGGCTTCATTAAGCCTGCCAGGGAGCCCCATTTTCCATTTTGTCCTGTCCCTTCTGAAGCAGTGGTGATCACAGGTGAGCACGCATACATGAAGGTGCTTGTGTACTCCCGGAAGCCACACTCCTCCCACCCTCCCAACGCAAGTCCCACAGACCTCCTTTAATCTGACATCCAACCTCAACTAGGTCTCAGTTGAAAGTGAGGTGGCTAGCCTCCTGATCCAGGAGAGGAGAGTAGCCCAGTAACCACTACAGTCCTTTCCCAGCTCTCCCCCAGCCTGCCAACCCCCGCTGACCCGACCTCACCTCCAAACAAGGGTTGCCAGTGTGGCACAAGTCATGGCATCCAGTGCTTTAACCCTCAGCATCACTGGGTCGACTTAATATTCACAATTTTAACAGATCATTTTTAGGAATTAAAAAAGAAATCTCCCTGAATGTTGTTTTTTGGAGGAGGGGCGGGGGTTGGATGACAGATATAGTGCATTTCCAATTACAAAGATTTGTTCTGTGCACTAACCCTCAGAAGTTTTCTGAGTCATCTGCATAATTATTTTCAAGGTAAAACAGATTTTTTTCATGTCTGTGGTTTGCTTATCTTTCATAACTAACTGCTCAGTGTGGCTGTTTGATAATGAGTTGTGAGGTCATGCACGCTGTATTTATGAGCTCTGGGTTCAGACGGGTCTGTGAATGGGACTAGAGCTGTGGGGAAAAAAGCCTCTGCTGGTGGAATTTTCATAAAAGTCAGACTTTAGCTTCTGTGAAAGTCCTGAAATCCATTTCCGAACATTTGCAGACATTCCACCTGCCCTGTACCCAACATTCCATTGGCAGCCCCCCTCCCAAGCATGCTGGTAGCTGGACTCGCTGATCGCTGCCGGATGCTAAAATTAATAATTCCTTTGTGGCTGGTGGTCTTTACTCCACCCGATCACCCACCAAAATTGTAAAAAAAGAAATCACTGGTGGCTAGCGATCCCTCCACCCACCCGCAAAGCCACCCCATAGGTAAAAACAATATTCAGGGTGGCTAGCGGTCCCTTCTTCCACCTGATCACCCATCCCATAGGTAAAAACAATATCCATGAGAGCGGTCCCTCTCCCCACCCAATCACCAGCCCGATGAGGACATCATGCCCTGGTATTCAGTATAATTCTCCCCCCATCCTGATCCCCTGAAAAGTTAAAAAAAATTTCCTGATGGTCTAGTGAACCCTCCTCCCTATCCCAAATCCCCTGGCAGTCCGTGAATTCAGATATCCCTAGTGGTCTAGTGCACCCCCTGACCCCCCCACCTCAGCAGGCAATGTGCCACCCGCTCCTCCATCCTGAACCCAAGTGGGTGATTAGTAGCTGTTCTCCTCTCTTCCCACCATGGCTATTGCCCCATTGAGTTGTTAAATGAATGAGCATGTGCTTATACAAGCATGCACTCATTCATTGACAGCTCAGTGGAATGGGCTGTGGTAGAGAGAGGAGGGCTGTGCCAGTTACCGTGTTTGTGTCTGGATGGGGGAAGAGCAGGTCAGGGACACTGCTCATGGTGGGGGGTGCATTAGGTCACCAGGACATCTGAATTCATGGGCTGCCAGGGACTGGGGATAAGGAGGGATGTTCACTAGACCATCAGGGAAATGTTTATTTTTTGACTATATGGGGGATCAGGATGGAGGGGGGGGTTACATTGGACACCAGCGCATGATGCCTTCATTGGGTGGGTGATCAGGTGGGGGGAGGGACCATTAGCCACTAGGGATTTTGTTTTTACCTATGGGGCAGGTGATCGGGTGGGCGGAAGGACTGCTAGCCACCAGGGATTTTTTTTACATACAGGGCAGGTGATTGGGTGGGTGGAGGGACCACTATCCACCAGGGATTCTTCTTTACATATGGGGCAGGTGATCAGGTGGGGGAAGGGACCGCATGCCACCAGTGAGATTGTTTTTACCTATGGGGCAGGTGATTGGGTGGGGAGAGGGACAACTAGCCACCAGGGATTTTTCTTTACATCTGGGGTGGGTGATTGGAGGGGAGGGACTGTTAGCCACCAGGAGTTTGTTTTATCTATGCAGCAGGTGATTGGGTGGGGGAGGGACCACTAGCCACCAGGGATTTAGTTTTTTTTTTTTAATATGGGGCTAGTGATTGAGTTGGGGGAAGGACCACTAGCCACCAGGGAATTATTAATTTTAACATCGGGCAGCAATCGACAAGTCTTGAGACCAGCGGGGGGGGGGCACTGGACACCAGAGAAAGTATCTGACAGGGTGAAAAGTCACCCAAACACATTTGGAAGATTTCCAATCTGCCACAGGTGGAAGGTCGAAAACTTACACAAAAGTTGTGAAATTTCACGGAAGTTCCGCTAAGGTGGAAATCACAACTCACCCTCCTCTAAATGGAGCACTGCTGCATGAAGATTCTGTATGATCCAGTTGTTTGTAGAAAAGAATAATTCTGTATTTTGTTTTATTAAATCAGTATACAGTACAACCTCAATTATCCAAATGCTCTGGGAGACATCAAATTTGTTCAGATAATCGAGAGTTTGGATACTCGGTAGTCCATAACGTTAGGCAAGTGAGAGCTGGGGGACAATGTCAGAGTTCAGATAACAGGGAAATCTGGACAATCAGGGTTCAGATAAGTGTGGTTGTACTGTATATTAATTGTATGTGTCATGAATTTTGGTCTTTTTTTATGCCTCCTGTGTTGTTCAATTAAGTAGCTGCAACTTGGAATAGTGCAAATAATGTGTAGTGTCTGTTGTAATTGGATGCACACATTGAAAATCATTCAAAACATTTTTTTTTTACTTATTCCTTTATTCTGTTATGTAGCTGGGATGTTCATACACTGTTTGACTGATTCACTAGGGTAATTTCACTGGATTCCTAGGTTTTGCATATATATTTCATCCACTAAATCTTATATGAGTAAATTCTGGCAAAACCATGTTATGGGAGTTTCCAGTGTTGCAAGGCACATCATACAGGTTGTTGCGATCATTGTGAATGCTAATGTGGGTTAAAAGAACACATGTAATGGTATCTATCTATGTGTTGTCAGTTTACAGTAGAAAATGTTAATTCAGCATTATAGGTTGTCAGATATCCACCCTCTTCCAAAGAAAATACAACCAATAAGACTATAGTCCCTTCTGACAAATGAAGTTGTCATACTGTAGAACTAAAAAAATAGTTCAATTGAAATGCGTTTGCAGAAGAGTTCTATAGGAACTTTCATCAAGTTACAGCATATAAAGGAAACAGTACTGACTGAGGGAAGTGCAAAGGTTGCAGTGACATCTGATTCTCTTCAAACTCTTGAGTATCCGAGATTCAGCACTAAACCAGTGAGCACAAGGAGACAACTTGTGTAAATGCAGATGGAGAAAAGCCCTCAGTCACACTCATGGCTGCTGGGTCCTCTACTTGCAGTTCTCAGAATGGAGGACATCAGGTGTTGGGTTGTGTGGGGGCATGTACTCTAATCCATTAGCCGAGGTAACTGCAACTTAAATGATGTGGCAGGAAGGGAATGCCTCCTAGTATAGTGTCAGGCTGTGAAGTGTGGTAGGACTTTGCATCTGAATGACATTCTGTAACCAAAAAAAGCCAAAGTCTTTTTTTTACACAAGGGAGCATACATTCTTGGACATACTCCCTTCTCTTAATACCCAGCAGTGTCAGCAGCTTGGA
Source organism: Neoceratodus forsteri (assembly GCA_016271365.2). Classification (NCBI taxonomy): domain Eukaryota; kingdom Metazoa; phylum Chordata; order Ceratodontiformes; family Ceratodontidae; genus Neoceratodus; species Neoceratodus forsteri. Next base: position 1,075,130,231 of record CM028129.1, on the reverse strand, counting down.
GTGGCAAGAACTAGCTAGCAGTTCCGATGGCTCCTTCATTCAAGACAACTGGGACCCACGGAACAGAGGCTCTGTATCCTATTTGTAAGTAATGCAATCAGTACAAGTATATATCTACATGAATGATTATTCATAGAGTAAACCCTAACACTCTTGCTTATCAAAACCCACTTCACAACAGCTACTCTGATACATGAATTGCAAGTGGGATGTTTAAGACTACATAAATAAACGATGGTTTGAATCAAAGTTTCAAATACTAAAAAAAAAGTGATAGCAACAGTAAACTAAACTACTGCTGATCCCTTGCATCTAGCAATTATGTTAACAATATCTATTTACCAACATCTTCCCCTAAATATTGTATGCATTTCATCATGCTAAATTTGTTAGCTTACTTAAACTTGATATCAACTACCAATTCTAAAAACCAACAGGTCTCCTGCAGTGAACATTGCTGACAGGCACATCTGTAGTTGCTTCTGTGGGTATGATACTCCAGTTTGAGACAGCTCTTTTCCATGGATCAAATCTGTATGGTGTCACCCCTAATTATTTATTAATTTCGTTTTTGTTTACCAAGTAAGTACGCTAGATCAAGTGGTCTGTTTTCAGGTATGACTCGGGAGAATACATAACATAGACATTGTACAGTCAATAACATATACAGTTCTATACTGGCTTATATACGTAGGTACAGAGCTATACGTCAGAGATAAATAAATAAATATGATTACAGGCTTAATTCAGTACAGGTTAAAGGTCAGTGGCAGAAGAACGGTAAAATTACTGTACATGCAAGTAACACAAAGGAATTTTGATAAGCTATTCAAGGCAGTGTAGCGGATATAAACAGATAAGGTCAAGATTTAGCATTGGTGAAAAGCATAAACTCATCCATTAAAGCAGTTGCAAGTGTAGGCATTTAGTAGGTGCTTGCGGATAGCCTTTTCGGAAAGCCATGGGGGAAGCACCATTTTGTACTTCCGGAGGGATATTGTTCCAAGCCTTTGGTGCAAAGGTTTAAAAAGCAACCGCACCAAGATTAGTCCTTTCTTTAGGGATGGCAAGAAGGTTGAGATCCATTGACCTTAGCAAGTAAGGGTTAGATTGAGGTTGTAGAAGAGAGGCAAGGTAAGGAGTCATCTGCCCTTAGTGCTCTGTTCTCCTCAAAAACCATGACATTGATGACTGAAGTTAGAAAAGATGACATTGTGTTATGAGTGAAGTTTGCCTATTGGGACGTAACATACCTCACTTCCTGCAGTAGTGATTCAAGAGCATGGAGCCACAGGTGACAGCGCAAGGCACTAGTAATGGAGAACTGACAAAAGGCAAAAAAAAAAAAATCAGCTCTGATTATTACAGAGCACCGCTGTGGGTGTAAGACATACGGGCAAGCTAGTATTACCAAACCTGACATGCAGGTTCACAGCTGTTCTCCTTTAATCCCCAGTTCATACATTCATTCCAGATTAATGTATTAAACTGCTGGAAACAAATTCTGCAGAACTGAACACTGACAGTGATCAGTTCTGCTGAATTTGTTTTTGCAGTTCAATACAACAATTCACAATTCAAACATTTATTCCACTGTTCTAAGTCAGAATTTTTGCAAAAGTTGCTAAAGTGCAGTCCAATATTTCGGGAAAGCGAAATTCTGACTTCTACCAAAATTCCGCCAGTGAAAGTTTCATTTTGTACAGCCTTAGCTTAAAATCTGAAGTGTCAATGGTGTTGAGGTTTCTTTCATGAAATTTCTTTTTATTTTCACATACATGACAATTTGCAGAGATGCCACAATGCATGTGGAGCAGGTTGTTTCCTAAATACTTGGAACAGTACATGGGATCAGATTGCAAAAGACCATGCTGTAAGGTGCCACACTCCCATCTTTTGTGATCTGCCTTTATTTACTGGTTTGAAGTGTGTGGATCCAACTTGCATTGCCAACTTTGTGGTGTCTCTGCAAACTGTAATGGAAGTGACTTTTGTCCTGCTTTCTGAGATCCTGCTGGCAAACAAAGACATTCTTTTTGGACTTGAGACTGGAGTGGATTATTGTACTGGAGTTTTCATTTTCACCCCAAATTCTTATAGATACATAGATTTTGGTGCCAAATAAGGGACTACGACCCACATAGTCTGCCCACGTGTGCACGTACTTAGCTTCTTCAAGCTTCTCTAGAACTAGGTTGTCCCCTTCCTCCGACTACGGATCCCCGGATGCCTATCCCATGCATTCTTACATTCTGTAATTGTTCTGTAATTGTTACAGCCTCCACTGCCTCCTCTGGCAGGGTGTTCCATTTGTCCACCACCCTCTCCATGAAGAAATTCTTCCTTATGTTCCCTCTGAACCTCCATCCCTCCAGTTTCATCCCATGACTCCTATAGTCCTGGAACATCTTTTTCTATAAAAGATTACATTTTCCTGCACCTTGTTCCTCCCCATGAGGTATTTATATGTCTCAATCATATCCCCCCGTCCCTCCTCTCCTCCAGGGAGTACATTTTCAAGTCCTTCAGCCTGTCCTCATAGGCTTAGTGATGTAATCCTTGCACCATCTTGGTTACTCTCCTCTGAACTGCCTCCACCCTGACTATGTCCTTATGTAGGTAAGGCCTCCAGAACTGGACACTGTACTCGAAGTGTGGCTTCACTAATGTCTTGTATAGTGGAATTATGACCTCCCTTTTCCGGCTGGTGATACCCCAGCCTATGCAACCAATCATACTGTTTGCTTTTCTTGCTGCTTTGTCACACTGACTCCCTACCTTGAGATCATCAGAGATGATGACCCCTAGGTCCCTTTCCAGCTTGGGAGCATTCTATCGTTACCCCCCTCAGCTGATATGTTGTTACTTGGTTCTTGTGCCCCTTGTCCATTATTTTGCATTTCTTTGCATTAAATCTTAACTGACACTCCCTTGACCAGTCCTCAAGCTTCTGCAGATCTCTCTTCCTTCTATTCACAGTTCACACCCTTTGGCGTGTCCACCCTGTTGCAGAGCTTTGTATCATCAGCGAACAGGCAAATTCTTCCTTCTAGGTCTTCTGTAATGTAGCTGATAAGGCTGCTGAAGAGGACTGGATCTAGTACTGATCCCTGTGGCACCCCACTGGTCACCCTTCCCTTCGTGGAGTGACAGCCATTTACCACCACGCTCTGTGTCCTGCCATCCAGCCAGTTCACCAGTCACCGTACCACCGTCCTTCCCACTCCCATCCTCCCCAGCTTATTTAACAACCTTCTACATGGCACAGTGTCAAAGGCCTTGCTGAAATCCAGGTAGGCAACATCCACTGCCCTCCACCCCCCCCCAATCCATCTCCCTTGTCATCCAGTGGAAAAATTCAATGAGGTTAGTCTGGCATGACCTCCCCCTAGTAAAACCATGTTGCCTTGGGTCCTGCAGATTGTTGCCAACTAGGTGTTCCACTATTCTTTCCTTCAGTAGTGTTTCCATGATCTTTCCCACTACTGAGGTCAGGCTGACTGGTCTGTAGTTTCCCGTGTCCTCTCTTTTCCCACTTTAGTATAGGGAGACTACATCAGCTGTGCTCCATTTTTTGGGTACCTCTCCTGTTTCCAGTGACCAGCAAAATAGGGTTGCCAGAGGTTCAGCCACCACCTTTCTTAGATCCCTCAGCACCCTGAGGTGTACCCCATCTGGCCCCATAGCCTTATCGACTCTTATTCGTTCAAGTTCCTTTAGGACCCTTGCCCGTGGAAAAGAACTTATATCCATTGCCATGCCCTTCCTACCCATTCTACTCCCTTCTGGCCCATAACCCACCCCCCTCCTCTGTAAAGACTGAGCAGAAATATCTGTTCAGTATGTCTGCTTTGCTGTTGTCATCCTCCATGCTACCCTGTCCTCCCCTTTCAGCCTCATTATCCCTCCCTTAGCCTTCCTTTTTTCATTTATGTACCTGTAAAAGGTTGTGTCCCCTGTAACCACTGATTTCACAATGCGCTCCTCTATTTGTGCTTTGGCTTCCCTTACTGCCCTCCCTGCCTCCCTTTGTTTCTCTGGTACATCTCCCTGTCCCCTTCTGCCTGTGTCTTTTTGTATTGCTTGAATGAGTTTTATTTATTTATTTATTGTCTCCGGTTACAACCTTTGAGCTAAAAGCTCATTTACAAAGGTTCCACGTCAGAATCAGAACAAACAGGTACAGCAATAACAGTAAATGGTACAGCAACATGTGGGAATTTTTACATAGGAACAACAGTAAAGCAGAATACAAAATGCAACAGGATCAGGTGGCAATAAACACTAATATAATAACACAAGGCTGCAATTATGTTAGCCAGAACTATTACAAGACCGGCAATTCTGGCAGAAAAGTAAAAAGGGGACTAATGTGCAAGAGGGATGAGAGAGGGCAGTAGAGAGAGGGAACTTGAGGGGGAGGGCAGTGGGGAGTCTGGATAGAAGTGGGGGAGAGGAGAGAGTGAGGAATCATTGTATAATCCTAATAAGAGCAGCAGGTTGATAGGGAGTAGGGAGGGGTAGGAGGAGATGGAATAAGGGGAGGAGGTAGATCAAGATTAGTAGTAGAGATACAGCAGGAGAGTAGCAAGTGGGGACAGTGTATGGAGTATGAATATGAGAAAGGGAGGGAAGGGAAAGACGTGGTGGGAGAGGCAAGGTGAGTAAAAACATCATAAGTGCTAGGTTGATTGGAAAGGCTGTATCGGAAGAGGAAGGTAATTAGGAAAAAGAAAGAAAAGGTGAGTATGGGGTGGAATTGAGAGTTGGTACTAGGGATATGGCAGGATGACAGTGAAAGTGGCAGAGAGTAGAGCAAGGATAGTGGTAGTGGATATCCATACCCATGCTACAGGGAGGAGGAAGCCAGGAGGAGCGAGAAACCAAAAATAGGGTGGGAATTAGTCTGAGCAATTGCATCTCCCTCGGTCATAAAGGTGCTGTTTAAGATCTCTTTTGAACAACCCAAGTTTGGAGTTGTTTAGGATGTTGGACAGGAGCTTGTTGAGCCAGAGTGGGGCCTTATAGGAGAAAGTCCTTTGGGCAAGAGCAGTGCAGAGAAACGGGATGTGCAATGGGTTCCTAGCCTTGCTTCTGGTCCAATGAGAATTGTGTGCAGGTCTGAGTAATTTATGGATGTTTATGAATTTTTGGATGCTTTTTGGCTTTCACTGTCTTGGCTACCTCCTTGAAATACCACAATGGCCTCCTCTTCCTTGTCCCCTTGCTAACCTGCTTTACACATGATTGTTTGGCCCTTGTTATCCCTGTTTTGAATACTGCCCACTGTTCCTCCACCCCTAATTTACTTCCTATTCCAGTTAGTGCCTCTTCTATGCATTTCCCCTTTTTCCCCAAATCTGCCCTCCTAAAGTCAAGGATTCATGTTTTTGTGTGGCTGGGATCTACCCCTTCAATTATGCTAAACCACACAGACCAGTGGTCACTGTTTCCCAGGTGCTCCCCCGCTGTAATCCCCATCACATATCCCCAAATGTAAGCACCAGGTCCAGTAGTGCCCCCTGTCGTGTTGGTTCCATGACCAGCTGTTTAAGGAAGGTTCCCTGAAGGGAGTCCAGGATAAACCTACTCCTGGCTGATGAAGCTGCTGGTATTCTCCAGTCCACGTCTGGAATATTAAAGTTGCCCACCAGCACTACCTCCCCCATGTGTGTCATCCGTTGGATAGCCATCATCATCTCCCTACCTGTATCCTCCCACTAGGCTGGTGGTCTGTAAATTACCCCTGTGTGAATGGCTGACCCTGTTTTTCTATCAAGCTTAACCCACAGAATCTCCACTCCTCCTTGTTCCCCTTGAATCTCTGTGGCTTTTATGTTATCTTTCATACAAAGCATCACTCCTCCCCCCTTTCTGCCTGTCCTGTCCCTTCTGAATAGATTGTAGCCTGGTATGGCCATCTCCCAGTAGTGGTTATCGTTACACCAGGTCTCTGTGATGGTCACAATGTTCTGGTTTGACTGTGCCATGGTTGCCTCTAGGTCCTCCATCTTTTATTTTATTTGTTTATTTAGTTTTTGTTGACTGGGTAAGTGCACTAGACAAATTCTGCCTATTTTCAGGTACAACCCAGGGGAGAGGGATACAGATGAATGCCAACTGACTTTGAACCAGATTAAGCTGTTGGTGGTATTTTAGTGAATGGGGGGAAATTTGGCCAAGGCACTGGGGAAATTTCCCTGCTCTTTTTGAGAAGTGCCATGGGATCTTTAACATCCAACAGAACTACCACCAGAATAAGCAGATGGGACCTCAGTTTAACGTCTCATCTGAAAGATGGCACCTCAGGAGTGCAGCACCCCACCCTCATGCTGCACTGCAGTGTCAGTATTGTGATATTAACCCAAGTGCCTGGTGTGGGGATAGAACCCACAGCCTTCTGATCTCCCGGCCTCAGAGGCGAGTGTGCTATCTGCTGAGCCATTGACACTGCCATCTTGTTACTAAAGCTCCGGGCATTGGCACACATTTCTGTCCAGGATGTGACTTCCCTCCCCTGTTTTGTTACCCTATGCCCACCCCCTACCTGGTTGTTCTTTTTCCCTGGTCCTTCCCGTCTTTTGCCCTCATGTTGAATTCTGCCCTCTGTCTGTCTATCCACTCCTAGGGTACCTGTGTAGAGCATATGCTTGGGGGGGGATACTAAGCCTCCTGACCTTCCTCACCTCCCCCCCCCCGGCCAGTTTAAATGCTTGCTGCAGAAGCATTCAAACTTCTTACTTAAGACTAAGGTGCCCTTCCCAAATGGATGCAGTCCATCATCCTTATACAGGTTCACATCATTCTAGGTGGGGCCCCAGTCCCCCATGAAGCCCAAACCCTCCTTTCCACACCATTGCTTCAACCAGAAGTTGAATTTCTGTGTGCAGAGTGACCTAGCCTCCCCATGCTGTGGACAAGTAGTACATCCAAGAAGGATATGGAGCATGCTATCTGCATTTTGCCCCCCCACCCCCAAGTTTCCAAAATCTTCCTGGATTCTGGCTCTCTCCACCTTGTCCCCTGCCAGGTTATTTGTCCCCAGGTGGACAATGACATCCAGCTCCTCCCTCCTTACTATCGCCCTTGCAATCCTATGGATCCGCTTCCCATTCCTCCATGCAGTGCTTCCTAGGAGGCTAGATGCCTTAACTTCACTCCCTGGATGATTGAGTCCCCCACCAGCAGTTGCTTCCTCTTCCTCTGGGGTCCTCTGTGGCACCCCACTGGTCACCCTTCCCTTCGTGGCGTGATAGCCATTTACCACCATGCTCTGTGTACTCCCCTTCCCTGGGGCTCCATCATGGAGGACCCACCCATCCTCCTTGGTCACATCTGCCCTTGCTGGGGATTCCTGCTCCTCCAAGACAGTGTAGGAGTTACTTTGCAGGACTGGTTGAGGGAGGTGCTTCAGACCCCCCCCCGCACTCTTCCTGAGCCCACCATGGTCCAACCACCCCTCTTCCTGGGCATCCTTGGAGGTTGAGGTTGTGGACATGGTGGCCTCTGGGTGGGGGTGAAGGTTCTCTGTATCCTGGCCAACTCAGCTCGGAGACTGGCAACCTCCCCCCTCAACCTAGAGAGGTGCTTGCAGATGGGATAGCACCGCATGATCCAGAATATTCTCCTGAACACTGCGGCCCCGCACCCACTACACTGCACCACTCCTTGCGTCCTTTCTGTCTGTTCTGTGTCCCTTATTATTAGTGACTCCCTTCTTTATTGTTTGTATCCCCTTCCTTTGTTAGGTTCCCACACCAGTATTTTTTTTTTGGGTTGTTTTTGGTTTTTGTTAGATTAAAAGACTGTTTCCACTCCCTGGTAGTAGTGTTACTAGAGGAGTGGGCTGTTTCCCTTTAAGAAAATGCAGGAAGTTGTACGAATAAGTTACCTATAAAGGTAGGGTGAGCACTTTACCTTTATAGGTAACTATAAACTTTACTATAATGTCCCGCTGTCTACTTCCTGGACAAGTTTTTTAAAATAAACCTTTAAATCCTGGCTAGACAGCAATGGGCAGAATGGATCGACCTCTGGATTATTTTCTGCTGACACACTCTATGTTTCTATGTGTCTCTATAAAGCCAAACAGGTTACCTTTCCACTCAGTAAGGCAGAATTCAAGGTGCAGTTGAGGTGTATACTGCTAATTGATCTAGAACGGTCTTACCCTACACAGAGTGACTATTAAGTGCCATTATACCATGGACATCCAAGAAGAGCCAATCAGAGTAGCAGACTGGCAACTTACCTGCATTGTAAATTCACCGATAATCACCGCAAAAGGTGCCAGCCAGCTGCATGTAAAAAAAACAAAACAATCCGACTCCAAAATTAAACAACGGCAACCACCATTTTGTCTCCCCACTAAAACCGAAACCAAGAAAACACACCTCCGTACCTTGGAAAAAAAATAGTAAACAAAGCAGAAGCCTGAATTACTTATCAAAGTCAGACATTTTAAACTGTCTCCCCATAACCACTTCCACCCTGCTCACCTCTTAGTCATACTTTTAGTATCCACTCCGTTGCATTCCATTCCTGCTCCCTTCCCAATACACTTCTGCTCTGTCTCTCATACTGTCCCTCCTTCAGTTCTGAAATCCCCTGTTATTCGTATGTCAATGGCACCCCCCAAAAAAACCCACACATTAAAGAAATCCCTCCAACTACAAGAATTTCCCATGACTCCATTGCAACTGCGCAAACTATAACCCGGAAGCTGCATGACGTAAACCAGGAACTATTTTTTAATATCAAAGTAACAAGGCAGTAGTAGGGAGACAGTATAGCGCAGTGGTTTAAGGCTCTGAGCTGCAAATCTGGAAACCTGGGTTTTAATCCCACAGCCCCCACTTGCATACTGTGTGACCCTAAGCAAGTCACTTAACTTCCCTGTGCTCCCAGGCTGCACCTATAAACAAGCTTTCAGCTTTAGTGTGCCACTCCTGGTTAAACAATTGAAAAAAAAAAACACAGTAAAATTGAATAAAAAAAGCAAAAATACATTTTTTATTTTATCTAAAAATAAAAACATACCATGAAATCATGGTATAATTACAATAACCCACTCGGAGGATGTGGGTTATCGGGGGATTTACCATGGCTGGCGAGGATTTACCCACTCGGCTGCACCTCGTGAGCAAACCACTCCAGCCATGGTAAATCCCACGATAACCCACATTCCCTTGTGGCTTATTGCTTAAACAACAACTTGTGGGATTAAAACTGTAAAATTTATTTTCATAGGAAATTGAGTGCAAAGGGTGAAATTATTAGTATACTTTATTTTTTTAAGGTTACATATGTTTTAAAGTGCTTGGGGCTAACAGTGACAGGATGAAGTTACATTTAGTAATGGGGTTCTGATGTTCATGCTCTGGTTTATTCAAGTTTCATCTTGTTTATACTGCATGAATCAATGTGAGGTAAACAATTCAAAAATTAAAGAAAAAAGAGCAGGCTTGCTTGATCACCCTGAGTTCAGGAACAACAATGCTAAGGGTGGCCATGTTCTCACAGAAGTAAAATATGATTAGATCTTACCAAACCAGTATAAAAATAGGGCAAGGTCATAGTATGCAGGATAGTAACACTATTAGTTTTTTATATATTATTATTAGCAGGAGACATTGAAATCAATCCAGGACTCAAAGAGAATAGGGAGTTAAAAATATGTCTTACAAACGCCTGCAGTTTACTTCCAAAAATTGATGAATTAAGAGTTTGGTAATTACAAAACAAACTAAGTATACTAGGAATTTCAGAGACTTGGTTGGATGATAAGGTAACTGATGACGCAATACATAGAAACGTAGAAATCTGTCGGCAGAAAAGGACCCAATGGTCTATCTAGTCTGCCCCCTTTTCCTCCCCCATAGGCCCCTCTGTCCTTTCCCCCTTACTCCCCGTTTATGCACCCCCCAGTGCAGTATCTAGTGCCCTTATACCAGCTGGATTTATACCCTTTCCTCTCTTGTTTAAGCCCATGTAGTTATTCCACACCCTCTTGAACTCCTCCACTGAGTTAATCCCACCCACCCATTCAGGCAGACTATTCCAGGGACCCACCACCCTCTCAGTAAAGTAGTGGCCATCACATTTGTGGAGGAGGTGTGAGATAACAGATGGACCAGAAACTGAACTTCAGGTTCAACACACAATCTATGTGTGATGTTTATTCAAAATACAAGGAATACGCTTCTGCCATGCCATATTCCTTTTCCAGTACATAAGTTTGCTGCAACAGACTATGAATATTTTTTCTCTGCACTTAGCCAGCACCTACTGACACTGTTCTCTGCTCCAATTTACTAGCTGAGATGTACCCATAACCCTTATGCAGGCCTCATTTGCTTACATAGTGGGGGCCCAAAAAGAAGAAAAACAAAACAAGCTATAAACAAGGTACCTCAATGCAGAATCACTGAAAGAAGGGTTACACCAAAGGGCATTGAAAACAAATCTAGTTTCAAAGAAATACAACATCATACATACTTCCATAATGCAATGCATCATGGGATATATGCAAATCATCATGACATTTCTTACTTAAGTTTACAACAGTATACATGCATTTTAAATAACACAATTAGCTTAATTTCTATAATAGTCACCTAGTACGTTTTACCATTATCGGAACACCAAGTGCCATATTATTTTCAACATTTACAGATTTCATAAACATAAGGTATATACATTAAGGTATTTTATAACACAGTGCTATTACATACTAAATCCAACAACAATAAACACAGTCTGTTTTACGTACACTTGGAGGTCACCATAATAACCTCCCTGTATGAGGACCTGAGAGGGAAAATGAAAATTAAAGAGGATACTATAGCATAGTCAAGAGAGGGAGAAGGGGGTGCCCACAGGTGACCAGCCTTATGGACTGGAAATAGTAAAGGATAGATTAGGCTTAGAAATAGAACAACTGTTGCAACAGATTTAAGGAAAGGTCAGTCTTCAAGAGTGGCAGGAGCTCCCTGTCACAACAGTTCCTCTGAATTTACCCCCTCCAGCTTTAAGCTGTGTCCCCTAGTTTTTGTGTTTTTCCTCATCTTGAATATGTTCCCTTCCCTTACCTTGTTGATTCCCCTCAAATATTTAAAAGTTTCTATCATATCCTCCCTTTCTCTCCTTGGCTCCAGTGTATACAGGTCAAGCTCTTCTATCCTTTCTTTATATGACCCCTTGTGCAAGCCATGCACCATTTTTGTCACCCTTATCTGGACCCTCTCCATCCTATCTATGTCTCCTTTCAAGTGGGGTCTCCAGAACTGTACCCCATACTCCAGGTGCGCATAGGGTCATTATGTCATAAGACATAACAGTACAGCAATGTACTGCACTGTAAATACAGAGGATACATTGCTGCCACTGATACAAACTGCTGAAACACGTTTCAGCTAATGGCTCATTAAGCTTCTTTGTTTTCTGAAGTGCCCCTGCCTTTATTATGAGGGCTGTACTTACAAATCCCCCCCATTAATATAATCAACTATGGGGGGTTTAACACGGGGATGGGGAGAAACACAGGCAGGGGAGAAAAAAAAGAAACCGCACAATGCGGTTTCGCAAAAGTCTGGGACTGGGATTCAAGCTCGGGTTCACAGACGCATAGCAACCCTGCACTGCCATGGCTCATCCCACTGAGCAACAGTGGCAGCTCGGTGGACCACTTCCCTAACAGAGGTCTTGATCTCCGTATCACTCCTCCTCTCCACCCATGCGTGACAGGGTACAAAACCGGGAGCAACATATGTGCCTTGCGGGGTTTTGTACCCTGTCGTTCTAGTACACCACGATATATGTTCCATGCGGTATTCTATGCGCGGTTCTGTCCTTGACATATTGACCCCTTAGGCCCCAAGTGTGGTCTAACCATGGACCAGTACAGTGGCATGATCACCTCCCTCCTCCTACTTGTAATACCTCTCCCTATGCATACCAGCATTTTGTTTACCTTTCTCACCACGTTGTTGCACTGGTTTGCCATCTTTAGGTTATCCAATATGATAATCCCCAGATCCCTCTCCTGCTCCATTGCTTCAATCACCTCCCCTCCCAGTGTGAACCTGGCCTTTGGATTTTTGTGCCCTATGTGCACTATTTTGCATTTCTATGCATTATAGCACAATTGCCACTTCCCTGACCACTCTTCCAGCTTGATCAGATCTACCTTCATTTTCTCCACCCTCCCCTGGTGTATCCACCCTACTGCAGATCTTTGTGTCATCTGCAAATAGGCACACCCTCCTATTTAGATCCTCTGTTATTTTATTTATTTATTTAAAATTTGATGACCTGGAAAGGCACACTGAGCCGAGGCTAGTTTCCAGGTGCGACCCAGGCACAGAGTGTACAGTGAAGAGAAAAAGAGTAACAAATAGTGAAGAATACAAACAGTATGTACAGGCATTTTTGCAAAGAATACAATACATTAACCATACCCCAATATCCCCAATATAAATATTAAACAATATCGGTCCCAATACTGACCCCTGGGGTACCCCGCTTGTCACCCTTTCCTCCCTGGAGTGAGCCCCATTTACAACCACCATTTGAATTTTGCCTTCAAGTCAATATTCCACCCAGTTTGTTAATTTCCTCCCTACCCATAAACTGCCCAACTTGTTCACCAGCCTCCTGAGAGGGACGGTGTCAAAGGCCTTACTGAAGTCATCCAGACAGGCCATCTCCACCATCCCTCCCTGATCGCATACCTCCATTACCAGTTGAAGAATTCAATCAGGTTCATCTGGCATGACTTTCCTTCTGTAAACCAGTGTTGTCTGTCATCCTGTAGTCTACCCTCTGCCAGGTACTATATCAATCTTTCGTTTAGGAGTGCCTCCATCAGCTTACCTACCACTGAGGTAAGACTGACTGGATGATAGTTACTTGGCTCCTTCTGCCCTCCGCTCCTGTGCAATGGCACCACATCTGTGTTTTTCCAGTCTCCTGGGACTCTCCCAGTGTCTAATGATAGATTAAACAGCCTCATGAGTGGTGCCACCAGCTCCTCCCTAATCTCCCTGAGCACCCTGGGATGTAGTGCATCAGGCCCCATTGCCTTGTTCACCCTTAATTTACCTCATTCCTCCAATACACTACTCTCTGTGAAAGGACTAGTGTCCAACTCCCTATTCTCCATACCCCTATCCCACAGCTCTAGTCCCTTTCCCTCTTTTTTGATCGTGAAGACTGAGCTGAAGTACTTGTTTAATATGTCTGCTTTTTCTTCGTCCCTCTCAATCAGAGCTCCCCCTCCTCTTTTAGTCTCATTAGTCCCTGCTTGTTTTTCTCCTTTCACTGATATATCTGAAGAATGGTTTGTCTCCCCTGCACACCTCCCTTGCTATTTTCTCCTCTATATCTGCCTTTGCCCTCCTGACTGTTTGCCCTACCACCCTAAGCTTTTCCCTGTAAACCCCTCTTTCCCCCTTCCTTGAGTAGTTTTACATGCCTTGAATGCTTTCTTTTTTTCCCTTATTTCTCCTGCCACCTCCCTAGTGAACCAAAGTGGCCTCCTTCCTTGTTTATTCCTGCCCACCTTCCTAATGCACTGATCAGTGGCCCTCAAAATTCCCCTATTAATTGCCTCCCACAGTTCCTCAATATCCCCCAGCTTTTCCTTCCCTTCAATTTCCCCCTTGCAAATTTCCCTCATTTTCTTAAAATCTGCTCTCTGAACGTCCATTACCTTAGTGGTGGTTCGACTTGGTTCTGTCCTCTTCCTAAGACTAAACCTAACTGTTCTGTGGTTGCTAGCCTCCAGATTTTCCCCCTCTTTGACCTCCTCTACACTGTCTCCACTTGTCATTATTAGGTCCAGGCCTCACCCCTAGTTAGTTCTCTGACTAGCTGCTGTATGAGTGCCTCCTGTATAGATTCCAATATCTCCCTGCTCCTTTCTTATGTTGCTGCTGGAATCCCCCAGTTCAATTCAGGGAGATTAAAGTCCCCCACCATCAGAAGTTCCCCCTTTCTTGCCGTTCTTTGTATCTCTTTCATTAGCTCCTTATCAACTTCCTTCCCTTGATTTGGGAGTCTGTACAATACACCCATACGTATTGTCTTCCCCCATTCTCTTGGTTAACATGACCCAGAGGATCTCCGCCGTTCCCAGACTTTCCTGCCCACCTGTCGCCTTTATCCCTTCTTTTATGTAAAGTTCCACCCCTCCCTCCTTTTCTCTTTTCTTTCCTTTCTAAAAAGACTGTACCCCAGCATTACCACCGCCTAGTAGTGGTTTTCTGTCCGCCATGTCTCAGTTATGGCCACCAGATCCAGTCCCTCCTCCACCACTGTGGCATCTAAATCCCCCATATTATTTCCCAGACTCCTAGCATTTGTCAGCATACCCTTCCATCTATTTCCCTCCCACCCATTTTCTTTCTCTCCTATATCTCCTGCCCTCTTCTGTGGGAGAGCGCTTACTAGGCAATACCCTCTAGTTTCTTCCTCCAACCCTTCCCTAATCATGTACTCCCCCTCCCTTAGTTTAAATCCTTACCCAGGATCCCATTAATATAACCCTGTAACTTTCCTCTTAACACTCTAGCACCCCCTCAATTATATGAGGTCTGTCCCTGGTGAATAGGTTCTCCTCAGCCCAAGCGTCCCCCCCCACTCCCCTATGCATGTGAAACCCTCCCTTTTGCACCATTGCCTTAGCCAGTGGTTGAAATTTTTTATTCTCAGCTGTCTAGCCATACTAGCACAGTGAACTGGCAAGACCTCCGAGAATGCCAGAGAACTAACCTCCTCTCTACATCCCCTGGCAAGCTCCCTGAACCTATTTTGTACCTCCTCAGCATCTTCACCCACCAGATCATTTGTCTCTAGGTGCAGAACCAGGTGAGGTTTACCTCCCGACAATCTAATATACTGTCTTATTCTTGGTAATGCCCTGCTTGCCTCCATCCCTGGCTCACAGAAGACTGTCCTCCTTTTATATGCCACCCTTTTCTCAACCAGTGGATTCCTTGATGATTGAGTCACCAAAGACTATTACAGAGTCTGTGCTTCCTCTGTGTGTGCCCCAGTGCCCCTGTCCTGATTCCCCTTCCTTGTAATTTTTGTTTTCTTTCCAGAACTCCCACCCCTCAACCACCTGCCTGCTCACCCTCATTCCCCTCATGTTCCTCGTGCACCTCTTCCTCCAATGCTACCCCTATGTGTCTGCTCTTTCCTCCCCCTAACACTCTTCTCTCCTGTCCCAATTGTTGCCTTATTCCCCTTTCTATCCTTCCTGCACACCTTGGTGTTTTCCTTATGTCCCCTTACTCCAATGCTTCCCCTATGCTCCTGCTCTCCCCCCCCACACCTTCCTCTTCTGTAATATTCCCCTTCCCTCTTTGTCATCAGCTGACCTCCCCCTCCTCTTCTTATCCTCTCCCAGACCCACTGAGTCTCCCGTGCCCCCCACCCTTTCCCTTGATGCACACTCTACCCCTCTCACAATTTCTACTAGATCCCAGCTCCATGTCCTCATATTCTCACCCCATTCCTCCTTTTTCTGCATCTTGGCTAGAGGTGAGAACCTGTTTGATACCTAGTATAGCCTTCAGTGCTTGCATTTCTGATCCCAGATGCAATGCCATTGCCACCTATTTTGGTCCCTTCCTCCTCCTCCACCCCCTGTCTGCCTACTTTCTTTCAATTATTTCCTACCCTGCCTTCAGTTCTGCTCTCCTCCTCCACTCATCCCCATTTGCCCCTCCCCCTCCTTCTTCTTCCATGTCTATAGTTTTGTCTGTGCCACTGCAGTCCTTTCCCACCTTCTCCCTCCTTTTCCCTACCCTCCACTCCATCTCCCTTCTTAGCAACCTTAATTCAGCCTCTAGTCTTCTCATTTTCTGACAAAATAGGCACCCTCCTAATTTTCATAGTGTGCCCATAAAAACAGCTGCCCCACATCCATTGCAACCCATTATTCTCCCCCTACTTAGTGGTCCTCTTTCCTCCTGCCCCCAGAACCCCTCCCATGCCACCACCCCTTACCATGATACTCCATTCTCTTCCTTTGGTACCCCCCACTTGCATGCCACATTATGTAAATTCCTTGTTTCTGCTATCCTCTTCCTAATCTTTCCTCTTACCCTCAACAGTGACTTCCTAGCTATAATTTAGCCTCCGCTGTGCTAGTACTCATGTTATACAAAATAACCTAGCATAGGTCAATATCTTAGGTTGAACCTTAATCACAATTCTTTTTTACTTTCATTTCATCTGTCAAAAATGTCTTTAAATGCTTACTCACAAATTCTTATTTAACTTTAATTTCTTCTGACATCAATTGCTTTAAATGTTCCAGTAACCAACTCCTCAATTCTTAAATCAGATATCAACCATAATTCATAATCATATTTTTATTCTCTGCACTTTCCCTTTTTTTTAATATAAAGCTCCCTCCTTCTTTCTTACGAGCATTTAATATGTGTGTGGGGCAAGGGGAGAGTGGGTGGGTTGAAATTCAGGCACAGCTAATCCCTCCTGGCAATAGCAGAGTCAGCTACCCAGTTTTTGCCTCACAAGCTGGGAAAAAAAAAGATTTTAAAAGATTCAGTCCCCTTGAAATGGTGGCGGGGGGGGGGATGTCCACCCATCAGCATGCTCTCCGACCCCCTTTGTTGCTCATTCTGGTGTCTTCTTGCTGAATGTGGGCTCTCGCACTCCCTGGAGATTTTATGCTCCTGACTGCTGTTTAAAATTAAAATTTGGCACCTTTTTTTACACAATAGGCACCAGTCTCTAGTCTCCGCTTTTTACTCCGATATGGAGCCGAACCAAGTCAATTCTGGCACAGCAAGTCCCTCTTGGTGGTACCAGGACCAGCTACCCAGTTTTTGCCCCACAAGCTGGACAAAAATAATGATTTTAAAAGATTCAGTCCCACTGAAATGGTGGGAGGGGGATGTCTGCTCGTCCACGCACTCTCTGACCCCCATTGTTGCTCCTTCTGGTGTCTCCTTGCTAGCTGTGGTCTCCCTCTCCCCATGGAGATTTTATGCTCCTGACTGCTGTCTAACATTTAAATTTGGTGCCCTTTTTACCCAATAAGTGCCGGTCTCTGCTTTTTGATCCAATATGGACACGAATCAAATCAATTTAGGCCCAGCAAGTCCCTCTTGGTGGTACCAGGACCAGCTACCAGCTTTTGCCTGATAAGCTGGGCAAAAAAAAAGATTTTAAAAGATTCAATCCCCTTGAAATGGTGGCGGGGGCTGTCCACTCGTCTGTGTGCTGTCTGACCCCCGTTGTTGCTCCTTCTGGCATCTCCTTGCTGTCTCAGTATAAATTCAGGATTACAATCATGTGCATAATGATAGGAATAGAAGAGGGGGAAGGGTACTACTGTACCTCAGTAGAAACTGGGGCCTTACAATCAGAAAACCTGAATTAATATTAATGGCATAGAAGGGATACTACTAGAACTAAAGAAATTTGACTTAATGAGTTTTACTCTCCTCCTCATATAAATTCACAACACTGATGAATTGGCTGAATTATTAGTAAATCACTTAAATACTGAAAATACTATCTGCATGGGAGATTTTAATGCTCATTGGGGAGAACAGAGGGGCAATAAGTTAAAGGAAAGCTGTCTTCAAATCGGGCTCCTGCCCCCACAACTCTTACTCCCCAGTTTAACTTTTTATATGAAAAGTGGTATTTTTCTCATGCCACAAAGTACTTTATTTTAACAAAGAAAAGTCCACTACTCGGAAGTATGGTGGATGCGGGGAGTTCCATTAACTGTAAAGGTGCAGCGCCGCACCTTCAGTTAATGAAGCCCAACCTGCATCCGCCATACTTCTGAGTAGCGGACTTTTCCCCTTGATAAAATAAAGAACTTTGCAGCGCGAGAAAAATGCCGCTTTTTGTATAAAAAGTTAAAACCAGGGGCTAAGCCTTCTGGGGATGGGAGCCCTATTTGAAGACAGCTTTCCTTTAAAAGAAGCCCTGGACCCACTAAATATTCAACAAATAATTCAGAAACTCATGCGTATGTGCCATAATGGGGATAGTAGAACCATAATTGATTTTGTTTTGTATCAAAGAACATCCTAGAGATCAAGTGGCATGTAGGAGCCCCATTATTAGGTGACCACTGTGCTACTGAATGCGCAGTTAATTTGGGTCATTTTCTTAGACCTATTGATACTCCATATATGACATCTAGATCCTATAAGAAATTTAATAAAATGGCATTTGTAAATGATTTGCAAACAATAAAATGGTATCCGCTGGATTTAATTCCAGACCTGGAAAACGCTGTAAAGTTTTTCTTAAGTGAGTTTTTAATGGTCTGTTACACTCACACATCCAAACTACAAATAAAAAGAAAACAAAATAGTTTATCTTGGATAAATAGGAAGATTCTAAAAATGCACTAAAGTCTGAAATAGACTGTGGAAGGTGGCAAGGAGAACTAACTGGGTTAGTGATTTGGACAAGTATAAAACACATAGGAACAAATGCAAAAATTTAATCGGAGAAGAAAAAGGAAAATATTATAAAAATAAATTTTAAACAGCAACCAATTGCAGAGATTTTTGGAAAATCATTAGACAGCTGCAGTCACCTTTTGAAACTACACTCCCTGTCTCTTTGAGAACAGACAGAGGAGTAATAATTGATCTAAAGACAATGGCTGGGGTCATAGAAACATAGACTTTGATGGCAGAGAAGGACCTCTTGGCCCACCCAGTCTGCCCATTTCCCTACCTAATGGATAAGCTACAGATCCTAGTTAACCAATAGCCTACTTCTTCCTACCCCCCCACCAGATTTGCCTGTCTGTCCCATGCCTTCTTGAATTCTCCCACTGTTTTTGACACCACGACCTCTTCAGGAAGGCCATTCCATGCTTCCACCACCCTCTCCATTAAAACATATTTCCTCGCATTGCTCTTGAGCCGTCCCCCCCCCCATCTTTAAATTGTGCCCTCTTGTTCTTGCACATCTCTTTTTCTGAAAGATGCTACCCTCTTGGACTTTGTTGATTCCTTTGAGGTATTTGAAAGTTTCTATCATGTCCCCCCTCTCCCTCCATTCCTCAAGGGTATACATATTAAGATCCTTTAGTCTCTTCATATGGCTCTGGTGCAGACCCTGCACCATTTTAGTTGCCCTCCTCTGGACTGCCTCCATCCTGTCTATGTCCTTGCAGAGATGGGGTCTCCAGAATTGCACACAGTACTCCAGATGGGGTCTCACCAACTGTCTGTACAGAGGGATAACAACTTCTTGTTTTCTACTGGTGATGCCTCTTCCTATAAATCCCAGTATCCTTCCAGCCTTTCTTACTGCCTTCTCACATTGCTTGCTTACCTTTAGGTCACCTGATATGACTACCCCCAGGTCCCATTCCATTTTTGTTGTTGTTAGTACCTCCCCCCCATTGTGTACTTTTCCCCTGGGTTTTTTGTTTACCAGGTGCATTACTTTGCACTTCTTTGCATTCTTTGTCATAAATAACTTTTTTGGAAATTTACCTACATTGAGCAAGGACAATCCAAAACCCTGTAATAGTACTGCTGGGTGTAATAAGGAGGAAAAAGCGCAAGGTATTAGTTGCCTTTTATTTAGCTTTAGAATACTGGACCAAAATGAAATATGGAGAAGGTTAAAATCACTTAACATATACAAATCATGGGGACTGGATGGCATTGAGGCCAGGCTGCTGAGAGAAGGAGCAGATGTGGTAGCTTTACCGCTGACAATGCTTTTTAACAGGAGTCTGTATTGTGAACTATTCCCTGAACTCTGAAAAAAACTCAAAAATAATCCCAGTGTTCAAGGGAAGGGATTCACAAATAGTAGACAACTATAGACCTATAACATTGTTGTCCATTGCCTCAAAGATATTTGAAAAAGAAATACATAAAAAGGTTTACACATACCCAAGTACAAATAATCTTTTGCCACCTCAGCAGTCTGGATTTAGGCATCTACACTCCACACATATGGCCTTGATGGATTTCATGGACACTATCTTCTGCTCACTGGAACTTAAGCAGTGCATGGGGGTGGTGTTCATGGACCTATCAAAGGCATTTGACACCGTGGATTATCCACTGATGTTACACAAACTAGAAATTAAGGGATTTAGTGAATAAATAATACAATGGTTTAAATCTTACTTATATGGGCGGAACCAAGTAGTGTGCACCCATGGAAACACATTAGAGATTAAGAAAGTGAGCAGAGGTGTGCCCCAAGGCTCAATAATGAGACTGCTTCTGTTCATCATCTTTATTAATGAGTTATCCAGAATTCTTACTGAATGTGATGTCAAGTTATACGTGGACAATACTGTTCTTGTCTGTCCTGTGAGAGATTGTTTTAGTGCACAAATAACAACAGGAATTTAATAAACTTGAGAATTGTTAGAAGAGAATAAACTGATTTTGAATATAAAGAAAACAAACACGATGTTATTTAAACTCAAATCAGGAAAAGGAATTAGTGTTCCAACTCCTGACATAGTAATAAAATCTGCCAGGAGATTGGTACTTATCCAAGTTAGCTCGGCTCTATGATGCAGGTTCGACAACTAAGTTGTCGACCAATATCAGATATCACAGTGGCGGATTTATGTTGACTGCAAGTTGCGGTTGACATAAATCTGGCAGGAGACCCCGGTTGTTTTTACATCGGGGGGTCTTCACCCCCCAAACTCTCAGAACTTAAGGATTACCATCTTTGAGTTGGAGTTGATTCAGGGAAGGGGTGCAGGACTGGGGGAACAGATTGCCGGGGTCTTGGGTGGACCATTACAGTGAACTGTCGATGTTGTCGGCATTGACATGTTCACTGTAATGATGTTGCTGTACAGAGGGCATACCAGTTAGCTCTTATAAATATCTAGGCTTATGGGTTGATTCTGAGTTAAAATTTGATACTCATATTGATTATGTATGCTCTAAGGTGTCCCAAAAATTGAGGGCCCTCCACAGAGATAAAAACTGTATGACACGAGAGATAAATGAAATACTAGTAAACACAGTAATAAATCCTTTAATTGATAATGGTAGTATTATATATAGATCCAAAAGTAAACACAATCTACAAAAATTGGATAGACTCCAAAATCGATTGGCATGATTTGTTTTGGGATTGACAGGTCCATATGTAACTCACCATCATTGTACTATGCTCCTCCAATTAAAATGGACATCTTGGAAATAAGAAGAGATAGAATTCTGAGTAACTTTTTACTCAGGCCGGGAGGAACAGCGAGGGAGCACTCGGGAAAGGCGCAGCCAATCGGTAAGCGAGCGCTCCTCCAGGCACAGCTGCCGATTGGCTCTTCTGCCCCATTGACTTTCACTGATTCAGCCTGCCTTGCCGAAATCTGTCTGGGACTTGATTTTCTTTTTTTTTCCTTTGTACTACTGCAAAATCCCGAAAAGAGCTGTCTTCAATCTGTGATGCATCTGTAGAGGGAATCTGTTGTTTTTTGGTTGAACTCTGCTGTATCTCTGGATCCTGTTAGCAGCAGTGGGCCAGACGCTGAGGCACCACTCTCCTTCCCTTAAACTGTGTAAATTACCTAAAAGGTGCTGTTTTCTACTATTGTAATTGCAAGGGGAAACTGTCATTTTATTGCTCTTTACTGTAATTACAGCTCCTTTTTTGCATTTGCAAAGTGGGCCAGACGCTGAGGCGCCACAGCACCCTCCACACTCCTTTTGTTGTGCAGATTTAGTCAGTGATGCTCAGGAACGCTTGTTTCTGCCTTTATTAACTGCTGCACCCTCCTCTGTCTCTCTCCAGCCTGCAATTCCCACCCACAGCACCCAGCTGGGCGCCGTGGCTTCGCTCCGCCAGCGGGCAGTCGGTGGCACCTTAGCCAAACCAGGAACCACGTGGCGGGAGGAACAGCGAGGGAGCACCGGAAAGGCACAGCTAATCGGTAAGTGAGCGCCCTCCAGGCACAGCTGATTATTGTCCTGGGCCCCATTGACTTTCACCGATTCAGCCTGCCTTGCGAAATCTGTCTGGGACTTGATTTTCTTTCTTTTTCTCTGTACTACTGCAAAATCCCGAAAGAGCTGTCTTCAATCTGTGATGCATCTGTAGAGGGAATCTATTGTTTTTTGGTTGAACTCTGCTGTATCTCTGGATCCTGTTAGCAGCAGTGGGCCAGACTCTGAGGCGCCACTCTCCTTCCCTTAAACTGTGTAAATTACCTAAAAGGTGCTGTTTTCTACTATTGTAATTGCAAGGGGAAACTGTCATTTTATTGCTCTTTACTGTAATTACAGCTCCTTTTTTGCATTTGCAAAGTGGGCCAGACGCTGAGGCGCCACAGCATCCCCCCCACAGTCCTTTTGTTGTGCAGATTTAGTCAGTGATGCTCAGGAACGCTTGTTTCTGCCTTTATTAACTGCTGCACCCTCCTCTGTCTCTCTCCAGCCTGCAATTCCCATCACACAGCACCCAGCTGAGTGCCGTGGCTTCGCTCCACCAGCGGGCGGTCGGTGGCACCTTAGCCGAACCAGAGAACCATGAGGCCGGGAGGAACAGCGAGGGAGCACTCGGGAAAGGTGCAACATTTTTGCACACCTGCCCTTCCCCCCTCTTGTGTGTTACTTTATAGGCATCTTCCCACCGAAATCTCTTCCCTGCCCTCAGCATTTTTCTAAACCAACAGACAGTCACACCGGCTTGCTGATCCAACCAACCAGCAACTTCACTACTCCCCGACAGCCAACTACCAATATCTCTTTCAGAATGGGGAGTTTACTTCTGATACTCCTTTCGCTATCAGCCATAGGGTTCCACAAAGAAGTGTCCTATCATACAAAGTAGGGTGATCCATCCGCCCAGTCTCTGAACCATCCCTTTGGCTGACACTAAACCCTCACATATGCTCTACCATTGCTGCATCGACTACAGTGGTATAATCACCATAAAAGAGACACATACCACCACACATGTATTTCAATCAAGGCTCCACTGCTGGTTATACAGATCCCCTAGCCTAAGTGCCAAACTGCTACTTGGTGTCTCGAATATTACTTCCTTAAACCCACAGGAGCACCCAAAAAGAGGTAACAGAATAAAAGAAGGAGGACCAAAGACAGCCCCTCTCCCTATCACTGGCAGCCCTCATGAAACTCCTGCTCTTTCTATTGCTCTGTATTGGTAATGTGAAATCAACCCTGGACCTCCTGAATGTATCACCTCTCCATCAGACCTAACCTCAATTAAAGGCTTCAGTTTCCTGCATATTAATGTATGCAGTCTGTTGAAAACTTACATTGATACAAGCCTGGGTTGCCCATACCTTGCCAGACTTTCTCGTGATATCTGAGACATGGCTCAAACCCACCACAGCAGACAAGGATGTTAACCTACCTAACTATCAGCTATTCAGAGCTGATCGCCAAACAAGGGGAGGTGGAGTAGCCATATATGCAAAATCTGGTATAGCTGTATCCTGTATTGCTGCAACATCTATGCCCAAGGAGTTTGAATGCCTATCCCTAAAAGTCTCTCTCCCCAATACAGCAGCTTTTCAACTAATTGGATGCTACAGACCCCCCTCTGCTAAACACAAGCTCTTATCCCACCTGGAGAACCTGGTCAAGCCCAGCACTGAAGAAGTCATTATTCTAGGTGACCTGAATTTCAACTGGCTCACCCTGGCAGCTACACCTCTGGTATCATTCTGTGATTCATATGGGTTCACACAGCTAATTAATGAACCAACAAGAATTAATGCAAGGAATAGTAATAACAGCACACTACTTGATATCATGCTAGTGAGTAAACCCATCTATTCACACGCTGAGTGCTTCTTCAGCATATAAGTGATCACTGCCCCATCGCAGGGGTAAGATCCACCAGCATAACAACAAATCCTGCAAAATTCCTCATGAGGAGATCCAAGAAAAACATCAATATCGAAGGATATTTGCATGATCTAGCTTACTCTCCACACTGGCAAGAGTTTTATCTTGCACATTCTGTAGAAAAAGCTCAGCAGGTGCTAAATAGCATTATAATAAATGCCGTTGACACCCATGCCCCAATCTCTAGTATCTGAATAAAAAACAATCCTGTCGCTGGTTTTCAGCTGACCTCAAAGCTGCACTGCTGGAGAGAGACAAACTCTGGAAAATGGCAAGAAAAACTAAGAATGCAAATGATTGGATAATTTTTAGGAAAGCCAGGAATAGATGCACCAAGAAAGTTAGGGATGCAAAGGCTGCCTTCTACCTGTCCGAGCTCGACTCCTCCTACCATAATCCTGCTAGGTTTTGGGGCACCATCAAGGGTATGATGGGGCAGGATGCTAACAACCCCCTTCCAACTCAACTACACAACAGTTATGGCCCTATCACTGGCAAAATGGAAATCCTGGACGCATTCAATAACCACTTCACAACGGCTGGCCTTGCCTTTGACACCTCTCCAGCTAACCTGCTGAGGGAACAATTAAGCTCCCATTACACTGGTGATTAAAGAGTTGACTCTTCCTTTAGCTTCAAACCTATACTGTTGAAACAAGTTGAGGATCTATTATGCATCTGGATACCAAAAAAGTGGGAGCAGAGTCTCTGGACCCCTTCTTTCTAAAGCTTGTGTGCCATGTACTTGCAGTCCCCCTAACACACCTCTTTAACCTTTCCCTAAACTCTGGCTCTGTTCCCACACTGTGGAAGACAGCTCACGTGGTCCCCCTTCTAAAATCAGGGGACCCTATGGATCTTAATAATTACAGGCCCATTTCCATTCTACCAGTGCTATCCAAGATGCTGGAGAAATTAGTGAGTAATCAGCTAAGGGAATATCTTGACAATGCTAACCTCTTAAATTCAGCTCAATCTGGATTCAGGGCCAAGCATAGCACTATCACTGCATTAGCCAAGGTCACAAATGACTGGCAAACCGAATTGATAAAAAGAATAATGTCTGTGCAGTATTCCTGGACCTGAGCAAAGCATCTGATACTGTGGACCATGAGCTGCTACTCTCCCTGCACTCCCTTGGCCTAGATCCACCCTCCCTTAAGTGGTTCAGATGCTACCTCACCGGTAGGTCACAGCAGGTAAAAGCTGAAGGTGACCTATCCCCATTAAAACCACTGTCAAGAGGAGTCCCCCAAGGTTCTATTCTGGGTCTTATCCTTTTTGCCATTTATATAAATAACATTGATTCAACCCTTACCAATTCCTCAGTACACCTCTTTGCTGATGACACTGTGCTGTATGTCAGCAACCCTTCACCTGCAGTTGCTCGTGAAATTCTACAAACAGAATTCTCCTTGTTACAACATCAGCTACTCAAGAAAAAGCTTTTGTTAAATGCAAAGAAAACTAAAGCAATGATGTTCACAAATCAAAACTCCACCAGCACATCCTCTTCAATCACTCTCCCCCAGCTATGCACTATATTTGGAGAAAATCTGGAGTATGTTGAAAACTTCAAATACCTAGGTGTGTGGATTGACAGCAGACTCGACTTCACTCATCATTTAGAAGAACTGTTAAAAAGCTTAAGCAAAGGCTTAGCTTCTCTATAGATTAAAACCCTTCCTTAACAGAGACTCAAAGATGAGGTTAGTCCAGGCCATTTTTTTATCAGTTGTTGACTATGCAGACTTCCTTTATAGTCACTGCCCCATCTCCTACCTTCACAAGTTGGATACCTTATATCATACAGCAATAAGGTTCATTACAGATCTGCCATATAATACCCATCATTGCTCTCTTTATGATGCAGTTGGGTGGGTTTCCCTTCATATCAGAAGGAGCAGAAATGCAGCACTATGGATTTACAGAGCTTTATCAAAAAAACTTCCAAACTATATCCTGGACTGCTTCACCCAGACCATTCCTAGCTCCTATGCCCTAAGAAGCAACAACATCATCCTGCTCAAAGTGCCCAAATTCAACACCAGGCTAGGGAGTGCAGCAATCAGCTATTCTCTAGCTATAGCATGGAACACCCTACAAAAATCCCTAAAACTGTCCATTATCATTCCATTTGCATCCTTTAAACAGCATTGTACAGTCTTCTTCACAGAGAAATGCAGTTGCTACCGCTAGAGCTAGAATTGTCACCTCACAAATCTCACTTCCTAACCATATATGGCATATTCCTTCCAGACAGGCACCTCCATCTTATGGCACCCAATATTACCTTCACCATCCTAGTATTCATTATGTTGTCTGTCTGCCATGGCCCCCATTAGGATATGTATGTACTGTATATACTGTAAATATTAGCTTAACTTTCCTGTAACCGAGTTTTATCATGTGAATTCACTGTACATCATTGTGTTATAAACGTTATTTTTCTCTGTATGTATAACTGTCTTATAAAGTGTATGATGTATCTGTTGTGTATCAACTATTGAACCTTGACCTTATCAGGTCCATCTTGTAAATGAGCCTTGCTCAATGATGTTCGCCTGAATAAATAAAGATTTGATTGATTGACTGATAGTGTAAATGTGCAAATAGGATGGCCCCTGAATACCTTACAGCTAAAATGATTCCCAATTCATCAGTTTATTCCTTACGAGATATTCAAGGTAGAGGCTTAAGAATCCCTCATGTAAAGACCTAATACGGTAGAATGTGTTTTGAATACATCGCAACAACTAGATGGAATTATCTTCCCCCCTAAAATATGCAACATGCCAACTTGTCTAAATTTTAAGATTACTTTTTTTGAATTCTGTCCTTTTATGTGAAAATGCTATTAATGTTTGTGAATAACAAGGTGTGTGTTTGTATTTAATCTTAGAGTCTATGTTAAAGATGGATATATGTAACACTTTCAAGTAAACTGCTCTGTAAACAGGACAGCCCTGAAAACAGGTTTGCTTAGTATCATATTCTGTTAAAATATAAAATAAACTTGAACTTGAAACTTGAATTGTTATGTTTGTAAGGTGCAGATAAGGTGAATATTAATTAAAGTACATGCTTTTGAGGTGCAGTTGAGGTGCAAAGTAGTTGTGAGGTGTGTAAAAGGTGCAGTTAATGTTAGTATGTACACTTCTAACAAAGTGTACACCTCAGTCTGCCAGTGAAGACTCAGACGTTGTATATCTCCTACTTTTAGCCTGCAACTGTAACAAACCCAATTTCTGCTTAGAGATCTATCCAAAACAATGTGAATGTGCTAAGGGATGCTTTAGATGAGTAACACGTGCTAACTAGGCCCACGACCAAGTCTAATGCTTATTTCTTATGTCTGAATTATGTTGATGATGCTAGGTGAAGACATGGATGTTTCCAAATCTTGTTTGCATTTAATCTACAGTGTCTCTGTTTCAAAGTCAGCCATATGATACCTGGATCTTTCTGCCACCATGGCTGCAGCAAGGTGGAGTAACTGTAGTATATCATTTTGCATTACTGGAGTGAGGGTTAATCTTGAATGCAAGCAAGGTGACAACAGGGTATTATGTATACTACTACTGATTTCATTACGCAGCCTTTTTATGTTACTCAGAAATAACACAGTTATCATCAATGTATAAACAGGTGAATGAAAGCAGCTTAGCACCACCTTCACCAGTGTGTCTTTCTTATGTTAATTCCTTGCAGTCTGTGCCTCTGATTTCATTCAGTTGTCACTGTTTTCAAGGTAGGAGGCCTACTGGCCATAGAGACTAATAGAGCTTGGCTACATTAGAAAAGTGAACCTCCCAGCATGGAGGTTATTGCCAGACTACATGCTTTATTTATTCTTCCCTTGTGGCCCTTTTTGTTGTCTTGTTTTGAGTAGCTAACTGTTCTGAAACTTCTGATCAAAGTCTTCTATTATTAAATAATGACCCCAGGGGCGTAGCTACAAGGGTGCAAGGGGTGCAGTGGCACCCGGGCCCACGAGGTCTGAGGGGCCCAAATCACAATTTTGATGTTTATTCAAAACTGGGGAGGGGCCCTGTAACATCACCTTGCACCCAGGCCCTCTGGGAATTTGCTACACTAACTGAATGACCCGTGATATCCCTTATACAGGACACAAGTGACATGCTCCTTTTAAATTTGAGACGCTGATGGACAAGCACCTGATATCAGGCTCAAGACCCTTACAGTTACATTTTTAACAAGCACAATTCTTATATAATGTCTAGGATAAACCAGTTTGCTGACCTCACTCCTAAGCATAGCTCCATTCTCACAAAATAAAATGGACTTCTGTTCTAAGTCAGTTCTTATTTTATCCCATTCCTCATTGCTGCAAGAACACCACAAATCATTATAAAAGGAAATGTTTTACCTGATCTATGGATGGCATGACAATGTTTTAAAAAGACTCAGATTGAGGGAAAATAGAACTAAAGCAAAAATGAGGCTATAGAGTCATTTATCATGGAAGAGGCACTGTGTAATTGATACCATTTATCTCAGGTGTCATAAAACACATTTAAACTGAGATAAGGGAAGACTTCACACTAGGTGTCAAAACCAATCTGATACACTCAAAATTCTGTAGTCCCAACTAAACTGGTAGAGAAATTCTATACTTTTTTTTTCTTCAAAGACATTGTTACTTAGAAGCAGAAGGGTGCTGAACAGATAAATAATAAATACATGCATTGATCTATGATGATGTACAGACAGCTGGTGAGACCCCATCTGGACTACTTCGTGCAGTTCTGGAGACTCAATCTCCACAAAGACATAGACAGGATGGAGGCAGTCCAGAGGAGGGCAACTAAAATGTTGCAGGGTCTGCACCAGAAGACATATGAAGAGAGACTTGAGCTTAATATGTTTAGCCTTGAGGAAAGGAGGGAGAGGGGGAACATGATAGAAACTTTCAAGTAACTCAAGGGAATCAACAAAGTCCAAGAGGGTAGCATCTTTCAGAAAAAGAGGTGTGCATGAACAAGGTGGGACAATTTGAAGATAGAGGGGGGATGGCCCAGAGGTAATGTGAGGAAGTATTTTTTCATGGAGAGGGTTGTGGATGCATGGAATAGCCTTCCTGAGGAGGTTGTGGAGTCAAAAACAGTGGTGGAATTCAAGAATACATGGGACAGTCATAAGGCAATTCTAGGGGGTGGGGTAGGAAGAAGTAGGCTGTTGGTTAACTAGGATCTGCAGCGTATCCATTAGGTAGGGAAATGGGCAGACTGGGTGGGCCAAGCGGTCCTTATCTGTAGTCAGATTCTATGCTTCTATGTAAGGGAGGTAATCTAAGTAATAATAATTACAATATATAATGCAAATATAACCCACAGACAAATGTGATTGTTTTAGAGTAAATATGACTGTAATCTACTGTTTTTAATTTGTTTTTATCCACTCCAGGCTTAAACTGCTCACCTCTACTCTTCCAACTGATTTCCTGCACTAACACTTGCAAGCTGTCCTAGCCATGAAACTGGTATAACTGTACCTCCTGACATTCTTGCCTGACCCCCATAAGAGCACATTGCTTCTGTAGTGCACTCCAAACATGTTCAAACTGGGGACAGGGCTTAGGTTTAGGATACACACCCTGGTGCACATATCATGGCAGCACTGCACTACCCAAAGCTGGGCATAAATTCCCTTGCACACAACATCCACCTAACTTCTGAAAATAAGCAACCATTAAAATCATGGGTTGCTACTAAAATATGTGGTAAACCAATACTGATTGTTCTGATTGTTTTATTGTAGTCTGGCATAATTCTGTCCATGGGAAAAAATAAAGTGACACCCACAAAGTAAAACTAAGAACATTTGAACAAAATATGTATGCCTTAATATGTTTTCACTCTATTACCATGACCCCCTCCACCACACAAAAACACCTATATCATTTATTACAGCAAAAACAGTTATTCTAACTCATAGTAGTGGGGCTATGATATTCTGCAAACTTCACCTCAGATGTGCATGACTCTAACAATATGGATGAAAAAGTCTCAACTCACTGCACTTTGGGCTCAATGCACATGACCATAACTAATAACTTACCATGAAAATGATTTTAGCAGAAGCTATTAAAAACTATAGTTAAGGAACATATAGTGGACTTCCTGGAAGCAAATCAGTTACATAGGAACACAGAAGCATAGACGTTACTAGTAGAAAAAGATCATTGGTCCATCTGTGAGGGTCAATCAAAAAGTTCACGACCTGAGATAGAAAAAAATGCACTATGAACCTAGTATAATTTTATTTTTCAACATAGTCTTCATTCAGTTCAATACACTTAGTCCAGCATCATTCTGGCATTATTATTCCCTTGTGGTAGAATTTTATGTTTTGGCCTGCCAGAAACCCCTCCACAGCAGCTATCACCTCTTTGTCATTAGGAAATCTCTTTCCACGGTTTAGCCTTCAGTTTTGGGAACAAGTAGAAGTCTGAAAGAGCAAGATCTGGTGAGTGGGGTGGGTGAGGAAGCAGTTCATACCCACATTCTGTTGCAGCAGCCATTGAAACCTGTGCTGTGTGGGGAGAAGCATTGTCTTGCAGGAGCAAAACACCTCGTCTCAATTTTCCATGGCGTTTGGCTTTGATAGCTTCTCTCAGTTTGCGCAGTTGTTCAGCACAGTACTCACCAGTTATTGTTTTCCTTTTTCAAGATAATCAATTACAATCACACCTTCAGAGTCCTGGAAGTCCGAGAACATGATTTTGTTACTTGAGATACCCTGCTTGAACTTCATTGGCATTGGAGATATATGATGCTACCAATGGGCGCTATTCATAATGGCAACATGCCATGTAAACCAGTCATGTTGGCATCAATATGCTTGAATGCTGTGGAGTGGGGTCCCACCAACCCCACATGGCATTCATGGATGGGGTGCAAGGTAGGTATGCGGTTGCTCCCCAGGCCACACAGACTGCAATGTGCCTGGGGCGTGCCAGCACTATGCGGTATTCACTAAACTGCATAGTGCTGGCTACATGGGTGTGGAGAAGAGTGCATGTTATGGCAGTGGGGACCCTGCCATAACCCACTGTATTCCCTAATTGATATACCCTGTCGGTCATTGCGAGACTGGATGTAGACCCTTCATGCTGCCCCCGCCCAGTAAGCAGCAGGTGAGGGCTGCAGCAGCCAATCTGGTGGGTATGGGGGATGGGGGAGCCACTGCTACCACTGGGGGTGCTAGGATCAGGGATCGGGGTGTACCAACAGGTATGTTCCAAGCAGGGCATGCACGTGGGGCACATGGGGTGGGGGGGCCACCATGACGGGGTATGGGGGACTCAGGGTGTGTGGCCACATCGGCTGGTCATGGCTGTGTGGTGGTAGAGGGGTCCACCTGTTGGGTGTCCTGTGGTGCACTGGGAAGGCACTAGGTAGCAAGGGCTGATACACCAAATGTCTGGTCCATGATGCAGGGTCTGGGTGCCTGCTGTTGGCATTCATGCACCCAGACCCGTGCCAGTCCGCAAAAGGGATCCACTCTGGGACCCAGGATGGGCATCCCATTAGATGCCTACCTGGGTCCACAACTTCACTAAATGGCTGCCCTTGAGATTCCTGCATGCTGGGGGAGAAGAGCTGCAGACAGGTGGGTGCTGGTTGTGAATACTGGCATGCATGCACTTGTCTGCGGGTGCACATCTACGCGGGTGGGGTACACGCATTTTCCACATACTATTGCCTGCTTTGTGCATAGCACCCATTGTTTGCTTTGCTGCTTAGACTCCGGATCAAAATGGTGCACCCAGGTTTCATCCATTGTTACAATATGACTGATAAAGTTTGTTGGATCCCTCTTGTATTGTGCAAGAAATTGGCTTGAAATGTCCCCTCTGGCTCATTTCTGATTGTGTGTCAACCTGGGCATGAGCAAAGTGTCAGCATGATGGGTGCCAAGAATGTTTTCAGTCAAGATTGATAGTACTGCCCCAAAAGAGATGCCAAAGGTTCTAACTACATTTCTGTATAGTTACTTGTCTGTCTTTCATCACCATTTAATGGACTGTGTCAATGTTCACCTCAGTAGTCACCTCCCCTGGGTGCCCTGACCAGAGATCATCTTTTTTTATTTATTTTTTTTTTATTTTAGCTTTTGTTGACCGGGTAAGTACACTAGACAAGTAATATGCCTATTTTCAGGAACGACCCGGGAGAGTACAACATTAGGATACAGACAAAATTGTGGAGTACAACATTAGGATACAGACAAAATTGTGGAGTACAACATTAGAATACCGACAATTGTATACGGTAGCTAGTAAGTACAGCTTGACAGGATGAGTGAGATAGTAACATAGTCCAGGGGTTTGGACGGACATAGTACAACTTATATCCCATGACAGAAGCGAACCCCGGGCGGGTGTAGGTCGATACAAATTTACATCAGAAAGCAATTGCACATTTCACGTAAGAGACAAATTGAGGAAGGCAATGTCCATGGAACTATGATGGATAGAATACCCGGGGTAAGGTGCCCGGGTAGTGGCAGAGACGCAGGAGTGCAGCAGGGGTTATCGGGTAGTGTCAGAGGGAGGCAAGCTTGAAGCTGGAAGAGCATCCTAGAAGGGAGTACTTAGGGAGGCTTGGGACAGTCACACACAGATGCAAGTTTCAGGAAACCACGGAGGGAGTTACTTAAAGCACAGGTGGGAGGACGACAACTGGTCGGCTCTGGAAGGAGTTCCAGAGCCTGGGCGCAAACACAGTAACATCCCGGCCTCCCATGAGGGTGCGGGAGGGGGGGACCTTGAGCAACCCTAGGGCCTTGGACCTTAGGTGGTAGGTGGGGGTGTCAGATGGCGGTAGGAGCAGGGCCAGCACCGGGGGGGTGCCAGTTCTGACCACTTTGTCGGTGAGGCAGCCCACCCTGAAGTCCAGGTACCTTGCAGGGGAGAGCCATCCTAGTTTGTCATATAACTCACATCGATGGGTGAGGCGGGGGACAGCAAGTGCAAAGCGACAGATGTTGTTGTATGTCGTGTGCCACTGTGTGAGGTGAGTCTGGGGAGAGCGAGCGAATAAGTGCAGCCCATAGCTAAGGGAGGGGAGAAGCATGCCTTTCGCAATGGCTAGTCGAGCCGCAGGTGTGAGGTTGAACTTGGCCCTGTAGGCCAGGCCCAGCTTACAGTTAACTGCCCTGCAGATGTTTAGGAGGTGACTACCATGTCTAGTTGGAGTCGAGGGTGACCCCGAGGTATTTGGCAGAGTTCACTACGGGGAGGAGGGATCCGTCAGGACAGGAAATCTTTAGCAGGGCTGACGAGGTTTTGAGCTTGGCTGTGGAGCCAAAGAGCATGGCCTGAGTTTTTTTCAGATTCAGGACCAGTTTGTTATTAGTGATCCAGGTTTGAACATTGCAGAAGCCTTCGGACAAAGCCCTGTTTAGAGTTGCAACATCTCGGGCGTGAGCCAGGATCACCAGGTCATCAGCATAGAGGGTGGCACTGCAGGTGGAGGTCACCGCGGGAAGCTGGTTGATAAAGAGGGAAAGAGGAGAGGCAAATACCGAGCCCTGAGGGACACCGAGGTCACTGGACGGGACTCAGAGAGACTTTATTGAAACTGGTCCACTGAGTTCTGCCATGCAGGTAGCCGAGAGCCAGTTCATGGCGAGAGGAAACCGAGAGACCACAGTTGTGCGCAGAGTCGTGTGATCGACAAGGTCAAAGGCTTTGGACAGGTCAATGAATATGGTTCGAGAGATTGCCCCGATCCAGGGCTGATCTTATTCTAGATGTGACCGAGATTAGGCAGTGGTGGTACCTATGACCTTATGTAAAACCTGCAAGGAGCTGGGGACAGCAGCTCCTGGGACTGGATGTGCCCGAGATCTGTTCTCGGCCACCACCTTTTTCCAGGAGCTTACTGAGGGATGAGAGTATGGCAATCGGGCGATAGTTATCCGGAAGTTTTGGATTGCCTTGTTTCAGTAACGGGACAATCCTGGCCTCTTTCCAGATATTGGGGAAGGTACCACTTCCAAGGGATAGATTGAAGATGTGGGCTACTGGGTGGGCAAGATGAGTAGCACCAAGATTGAGGAGCTTTGGTTCAAGGTTATCTGGGCCAGGACGGGAGTGCTGGGAGAGGCCAGCCAGGAGCCTCTGGGTGTCCAGTGTGGTCACTTCCCTGAGTTTAAACGATGCCCGAGGGGGGTGACCCTCCCACCAAGCTGAGGGGGGAAGGGAGGGGGCCAGATAGTGTGAGACGAGAGGGGAGCCGTGATGGCGGGGAGATCGGTGAAATGGGTATTGAGGGAGTTGGCAATGGTGTGGGGGTTCGTGCAGGAGACCCCGTTGATAAGCATGTCAGATGCTCCAGGATGGGAGGGTCCATTGACAAGAGATTTTATGTTCTTCCAGAAACTTCTGGGGTTGCTGGCAGAGCAGAGAAGAGCGGACTTGCAGAAGTCACTTTTGCAGCCCTGATGGCCTTTTGCAGGAGTTTCACAGTTGTCTGTATTTTTGTAGGGAGGAGGGATCACTAGAACATTTGAGTGATCCCAGCACTTGTCTCTCTCCGCATTTGGGCCAGGAGAGATTCCCGTGTGGCAGTGGGTGGCGGACCCCTCACCCTGCGGGTGACCATGGGGCGTGCTTATCTTGCAGGATCCCAAGATGGTGATGAAGGGAGGTGGCCACTGAGGGGTCAGTGGCCTCATACACAGCGGACCAGTCGGTAAGCCGAAGGTCGTCCAGGAACTCCCAGGGGTTAAACCTGGAGTAGTTCCTGACATGCAGGATTTTGTGGGGGATCTTGGGGGGGGCGATTTTCCAGACACAGAAGACTGGTGAGTGGTCAGAGATAGAATCTGGCAATGTACCTGCTGAGGAGATTCTATCCGGACGGTTGGACATGATCCAGTCCAGTAGGGTACCAGGGGAGCCGCTCGTGGACCGCCTGGTTGTGTCCTGGATAAGCTGGGTCAGAGAGGAGGTTGTGAGTAGGGCCTCATATTGCTTCACACTGCCTCCAACCCAGTTAAGGTTGACATCGCCCAGGATAAGGAGTTCATTGTCCCCAACACTGGGACCAACGGACGAGGAGATGGGATAGGTTTGCAAGCCCACCTGCGGGCTAGGTGCACACCAAATGCCGTTTCTTTGTGTTCCCAAGTAGGAGTAGCACGTGGAGTCCCTCACACTGGGACTCATGGGATTGGTGGTAGGCAACCGGGGAGACTTTGAGGTGACTCCTGTGGTAAATCAGTATGCCTCCCCTTTTCCCCCGCTCTGTCCAGTCGAGTGAACTCGTACCCAGGTAGACTACAGGCAGAGTCGGGGATCGAGGGTTTTAGCCAGGTCTCAGTCAACCCGAGGATGTCGGGCTTATAGAATACCATCCACACGACCAGTTCATCACGACCACACGACCACATGACCATCTTCAACACTTTTGATGCCACACATAAATTCAGCAGCCCATTTCTTGAGAGTTGAATATGAAGAGGATTCTGTCCCAAGTGTGTTGACCATATCCTCATGGATTTGCATTGGAGTCATTCCTTTGATATGGAGGTACTTGATGATTGCTCTGATCACAGTTTTCTCCATTCTCAAATGATGATTACCTATCAAACGTTGTCTGGCATGTACCTACCAAAGAAAACATTTGATCCTTATACCAGTAGGTCATGTTTTATTCATATTAGTGTAACTATACATTGAAAATAATACTAGGTTCATAGTTAGAGATATAGCAATGTTATAATTCACCAATGAAGTTGCTGCACAGTAGTGAAAAGTCACTTTAGTGGAGTCTCGAGAAGTTTTCCCAGACCTCAGCAACTTTGACTTTGCCTGAATCACAAAGTTTTTGCTGTGAAGTGTAAAGTTTTCGACACAAAATTCTACACTTTACTGTGAAATTCTGCACTTTGCAGATCGATCCGCACTCTGCAAATTGTATGAAATTAGCAGATTAATTTGCAGAGCAAATTTTGCCGACTTCACTCATCTCTATTCATAGTGTATTTATTTCTGTGTCAGGCCATGAACCTTTTGATTGACAGTCGTAGTCTGACCATAATACCCTATCTTACTCCTAAGACCAAAAGTATACATGGAGTTTATGACCTCGCAACCCACCCACATGTTCTCTGCCTTGCTGCTACCCCACGGGGTGACTATTAAATCTTAACTGTGCCCCAACCATATTTAAAGCTGGTAATGATCTTGGTGTCCACCACCTCAGCTGCAGTTGGTTCCACAGTTCAATTACTATTTCCATAAAAAAAAGAATTCCTTGTGCACTCCTGAATTTCCATCCTGCTAGTTTCCACTCATGTTCCCATGTTCTAGATTAGCTCTTCCTGTTGAACAGTTCTTCACAGTTTCACTTGTTTATTCCTTCAGGAACCTGAAGTGCTCTGTCATATTACCACTCTCCCTTCTGGCCTCCAACAAGTACATGTTCAGTACCCTAAGCTGATCCTCATGAGAACTGTCCCACAGGCTATGAATTATTTTTGTAACTCTATGCTGCACTGTCTCCAGCTTATTCCTGTCTTTCCTCACTTAAGGGCACCAGAACTGGGCACAGTACTCCAGATGTTGCCTTACTAGTGATCAACAGAGAGGTAGTAATACTTCCTTTCTCCTGTTATCAAATCCCTTCCCAATATACCCCAGTATCCTGGCCCTGCTTAAGGAAGTAATTTATGATTATGTATAGTTTCCTTTCCTCAGCAGTAGTGTCCAGCTTAACTCCTCCCATCCAATATTCTGTCCTAGAGTTACTGTTGCCAGTGTGCATCACATTGAAGTTTTTGGCATTGAACTTCAACTGCCAAACCTTGAACCACCTCTTCAACCTTTGCAGGTCCCTCTGTAGCTCCCTTACTCCCTCCTCACTGTCTAATCTACCACAGTATTAATGTCATCTGAGAAGAGATACATCCTGCCCTGAATTTCTTCCCCATGTTGCTTATGAACATAAAAGGACTGGACCAAGGACTGAACCCTGTGGTAGGTAAATATTGATGAACCTACAAATAGGACACAGAGAAGGTGCCCTGGAACATTGTTCATTGGAACTTCATTTGGGCGAGCTCCTATATCTCATACCCCTGCCTTTATACTTCCTTCCAAATGCCAGCTAAACTACTATTGGTTAGTGGCTTATATTTAAACAGGAAAATCAGGAAGATGAAAGAAGGGAGGTAACCTTAAATTAATGTAATACAATCATTGTCATTTGCTTTATAATATTCAACAAACAAGATACATAAGCTGAATCATTAAAAATATCAAATACAAAACAACACTATGGATGTAAAAAGCAAATATTCTTCTTAATACTCAAATTATTATATCTGTTCTTTAAATACATTGATTTGATATTAATATGAGCATAAAAAGACCATCAAAGTTGCATCCTGCCAAAGGTTGGGATCCCATTTTTTTTTAATTTATTGTTTTTAATTTTAAAGCAATCACCCTAAAATAATATTCATCACAATCACTATTTTGAACTGACAAATGAACTGCTACTTTTAATCAGTGATCCAAACCTTGCTGGGAGCTCAGCGAACAGAGGAGAGTGTAATATAACATATTTGTCTAAAAGCTCAAATGTTTAATTTTTTAGTCAATCATATGCCTTTAAAGTAGATTCTATTGAATCATTGTTATGCATCTCTGACACTGAAACATAATTGTGTAGTAGTTACTTATGTTTTACGTTCTTGCTTGTCTAGACGCGGAACCTATTTAATGAGCTTGTGCTCAAAGGTATTATCCAAGATCTCAATAAATAAAATAAAATAAAAAATATAAACAGCAAACTCTCACAAACCAATGTGGAGGTAAAAAAGTGAAACAACAACCAAATACCAGACAAACGCCATAGTACATCTTAAATACTCACTATGATTCAATAGAATCTACTTTAAAGGTACATAATGGTTGAGTAAGTGGAACATGATAAAAACAGGAACAAGGAATTGCTGTGGGGGAGGATTCTACTAACATGTTGAAACTTGCATATAACCACCCTAGAAAACATTATTCACACACACTGGCACAATGAATCTTATGTGGTGGATTGAGATCTTGGGATACTTCATAAACAGGGATTACTGGAATAGCTTTAAGTCCCTATTATTGTGCAGCCCTGATGACTTCAGGGCTTTCAATGAGAAGATCCAAAATGTTTCTCATCTCAGAAGTTTTTGGAGACAATTGTCTCCTGTTGGTCTGGTAGTAGCCATGTCAATCCTCATAAATTTTTATTTCTTGGGATCACTATAGTGGAATTCAAATAAATATTACCCAGAGGTATCTGTGTTCCTAGTCTTGATATTTCTGAGGTGCTCTAATGTTCTTTCTTTCAAGGACAATATCATTCTCCAAATCAGTCCCTGGTGCCTGGTGGTAATCACCACTCTCAGGTGAAAAATGTTTCAGTGCAGCAAATTCTTAGTCAGGAGAACTTTGTGACAACAAGGTGGTAGGGTTGCCCAGAACTAAAAATAGGCCTCAGCACCAATAGTTTAAGTACGTGCATGTTTATTTAAGATACCCCAACATTTCACTTGTATGGCTTCTTCTGGGGACACTTTAAACATACAATAAATATTTTTTTAGCAAAATATTAAAATATTATAATCATTAATTCAAGCTTCAAAGTATGTCCACAATACTTCACGTACCAGTACTCCTTTATATTTAAGTTCCTTTTGTTCAGTACTTAATCTAAATTCAGTTATTTACCTAAATAAATGAATTATACGATCAGTTTGTTTCTGTCTGATATCACCATGACTGTAAACCCACCATCTCACCAGTGTAATGCATTCATACTCATGTATAAAACATTTACACATTGTACCCACCATTCTATGACTCTCACTATGTATGGCTGCCAGATCAGTAGGTGATTTTCACTTAATATCTGTAACAATTATATAAAAAATGCTTTATGATTTAGAATCTATTTATCTTACCATTCAATATCTTAGAATACTGTATGTTATCACATTATATATTTAATCAATGTCTAATATACTATAAATGAATCACATATACTGTATAACGACATTTTCTATCTTATTTCATTTTATTTTCCTATGTATTTTTTAACACATTAACATTTAAAAAGGCATACACTTGCTTGGAGTGGAACACATGCATATCCTTATTAGAAGCACTTAGTTTTAAGGTCTGGAGGAAGTATTTTATTATTGATCATATTAGGAATTAGAGTAATCTATAGTAATTTAATGACTGGTACATAGGATTCCCAGGTCACACCTAATAGCACTGTGTCTGAGTAAAATTTTCATATCTCACTCAGTTCTTGTTCAAAAAGTACATTCAGGTAATTTTAAATGCTCTCACACCCTACGAGTGTAGCATTCACAATGTCCTTATGCAGACTGTACAAACTGAAAAATGTTGTGTTTCTATCACTTTACAGATTTTAATACATTAATGTTAGTAAAGCTTTTACAACCAAATAGATAGATATTTAACAGTAGCTTAAACTTGAGTATTCCTTATGTGCCCTGCCTATTCCTGGTCAGACTGACAGCAAGAGCGCACTAAAAGGCTCCTCCTCTTATACCCACCATTGAGTTGTGCACTCACTTAACGGATGTTCAGTGATCGTCCAGAAGGGACACTGTCACCATGGCAATCCATGGCCCAGAGGTGGATGCAAAAGTGGTGGACCTCAGATTTCTAAAGAATCTTTTTTTCTGCACAAACATACCTGCATAATTGTAAAGCTACACACAAGTGCATTTAACTGGCACTGTTTTGTTCTAGCACTACTACTAGGGATTTGCTGCATGTTTCCAAATGATCACTAATTCTAAGGTGTATTTCATTCTCTACAGCTTTTAGATATACTATAGAATATTTTAACTAATAATTTACACTCATTGCAATAGACAGATTGTCCATGCATCTCTGTTTTAATTTACCATGTATACCATGGTTCTAATAATCAGTCTTTATACTGTAGTTTACTGTACATGAATGTACATGTGTACTCTGTAAACATACAAATATTATCTTGCCCACAAGGTCAATTCCCAAATAAGTAAAAGTAACAACATACAGTTTTGCCAACCCCATACTGCCCCTTGTAGACCACAGGGAGCGGCAAACACAAAGCAACCTGTATGCCCAACACCTTATCATTAAGTGATCCAATTCCTGTAACTTGGAGATTCCTGAATCCGCTAATACTAATATTTCCAATATAGTTCTGCATTAAAATGCCACAGTACATCAAGTTCCCACAGGACACCCACCATAGAGCCCCTAGGCCAGCCACATCCCATACACATGGTATTCATAAACTGTATCTCATTCACCAACAGGCTTACCAGTTAGCCTCCTCGTTCAGACCCCAGGAGTTTTAAGGGTCCCTAGTTCAAAACTCCAATGCAGTTCACATTTCTCTAATTTCTTATCAAAGTCAACACACCTAGTTGCTGAGGATACTTGTTACAGTCCCCAGAATCTAAGATGAGCATCAGTGTGGCCCTAGTCCTTAAAATGCATTGCCACACTGAAGCCCACATCCTGCCTCCTGATTGTACTCTTGTGTTCTGAAATTCTATTTTTAAATTCCGTTTGAGTCTTACCTAAGTATAAATAGTCACACAGGCATTGGATTACATATACTATGCCCATCAAGTAAAATGTATATGTGAATGTATAGGTTATTCTTTAACTATGTGTGAGTGCTAAATATCTCCTTTCAGGATGTATGTCCACAAACAGAGCATCTCCCACATGGGTACATAGTATTCTTCAGTGGTCCCAATAATAACTGTCCAGAATTACCTACTTAGTAATTGTTTCAGTATGCACCAATTTCAATTTAAGATTAGGTGCCTTTTAGAGTCGGTCAGAAAGCTTTATTGATCGGTGATATGCCTTATAGCTTAATACAAAATACATAAAAATGAATTCAACCATATATAATAATGGAAAAATCCTAAGCAATGTTATCAAAGAGTAATATCCGTACCACACCCAACTACTGCACTTGATCCCAAACTTTTGAGCTAGCTAGCTTGCACTTACCCCTATCTCATTATGTACCACAACCCAATACCTTAGCAGGATTTCCTCATTGTAACTGTTACTCTTGACTATTAGGGTATTTGTATTAATCCACACTCACCTATTCCTGTCAAACATATGCAGCTGTATTATCTAATTATATGTTTTCAAGGTATAAAGCATGACTTCCCCATGTAATTGCTACTATACTATAAGTATGGGTAAATTGTCATCTACGCCCAACTATTTCTGTCAAATGTTTTCAACTGTATTGTAATTGTATGTTTATATGTCAGGACCTGGACTACCCTTGTCCGATTCCCCACTGTACCCCTCCCCCCAGATCGCACCAGGAGACAAGCAGTTCTTGCTCAGTGTGCTTTTCATGGTGAAACAATTTCAATAAATAAATAAATAAATATACACACAATAAGTCATGGTCTTCCATATAATAAATAATACACATACAGATAAAAGCAATAATCCAAAATATCATAATTTAAATCCTAATGCAGATGTTGGAACAGGGCTAGGAAAGATGCCTATCCTAAAGGCATGTAAATCATAATTTCTCTGATAATCACAAATCCTAGTGAAAGAAGAGCTGGCTGGGACAAAAAAAATGCATGTGACCCCATGAGGCACCATTGTAATTCGTATTTGGAGCCCCATGGGGCAGGGCATTAAAAGATGCAGGTAACTGCATGCAAATCTAACAATGAAAAAAGCCCGCCCCCCTTTAATTTGGACATCTCAAATATGAAAAGACGTCCCTTAGGGCTCAAACCTAATCCTGGTCCCAACAACATAATTCCACCAGTCAAGGTTTAGGTTTACCCTTCCAAACTTTTTTTAATAATATAGAAATAATTATCAAGTTTATTAATAATAATAATATTGTTCACTGTAAGAAGAAAGCTAAGAAGATCATCTGGGATATAACTTGGATCTGACAATATGTTATTTATCCTTATAACATGTGAAGAACAATTCTAGTGATTTCAATGGCTGAAAGCAGCTCAGAGCTGTTTAATTATTGACCCATAGTACACTCCTGAACTACTTTCAAACATTCAAGCCCCATGACATAAACATAGAAAAGTATCATTACACTCCCACATTCTGACAGGAGCTGTCACTTCAGACCTGTCACTTCACCAACAGGCAGTAAAGTGAAACAACATCTACACAGAATGGCAAATTACATTTTTGGCCTATCTGCATCACAAAAACATTTTTGATTGTACTGCTGTAAACACTACTTAATGGGATAAACAGGAGACTGCACTTTGATTAGGGAGATAGAAAAATCAGCTATTTACTGTACTCACAATGCTTCACTATGTAAATTAGTATCCAGGCTATTATATTTCTTTTTTTTTCTAAATCAACAACATTTTTATTAAGTTTTAAAAGTATACAGACAAGAGAGCATGACATGTGAACAGGTCAAGGAAAAAACACAACATCCCCATAACCCCACCTCCTCCCACCCTCTTAGTCCTCAACCACCCCCCCAATTGGAGTGCATCACTAACAATAATAACTGCACACAGTAACAAAGCCTAAATGAAAGGCCAACTGGCCTAGAATAAAAGGAAGAACCAGGATGAGCAGGACCCCAATCAGTGCAAATATAGAGCATAAAGTTTACCCCATTTTTTGTCAAAGACAGGGAGCTTACGATTCATACTGCCAATCATACACTCTGTTCTGAGACAAAAGAATAACTCATGCAACCATTCCTTATGTGAGAGACATGACTGGTCCATCCAATGTTTAAGGACTAATTTCTTAACAGCCAAGGAGATTAGAGCAATGTGATACTTACATACTCTAATCCTATTCTGACTATAGTCCCCAATAAATAAATTTCTGGAGAGAATAGCTCCTCCAAGCCCAACAACGGGTCGATCCACGATTTAATCAAGTCCCAGAGTGGGGCAACCTTTTCACAATGCCAAAAAATATAAAAGAGTGCCCTCTGATTTACCACACCAAGTACATAAGGGTGAACTAAGGTGCCCCATTTTAGCCAGCTTCACTGGGGAATAGTACATATTGTGCAAAATATGAAACTGAGTCAGCCTTAGTCGGTCTTGGGTAGTATACTTATAGAGGTTCCTCCAAATATGATCCCAGTTAAAGTTGCTGTAGGGTAATAGAACATCCCAACAGGCTATTATATTTCTGTACTCACAACACAAATATGAGGCTACTTCTCTCAGTAAAGAAATCTTGTCAGTTATATGCTGTCTGCACAATGCCTCATTTTGTAAATAATCACCTGAGATCTTATCTTGTTGTAACCACTACAAAAATATGAGACTGCACATCCCAGTTAAGGAAATTAAAAATAACTTCATATTGTACACACAATGCCTTGCTATGTATATTTACATATTAGGTACTATGCTGAGATAACCACTGCCAAAATAGAAGACTGCACCTCTGAATAAGGAACATTTAAGACACTTTTATAATCTACTCAGAATTCCTTGTTACTGTATGTAAATCACCACAGGTCATTACTATGGAAGAGTGTCCCAAAGTAGCCTGCCTGTCTGTAAGGTTCTTCCTGCAGCAGTGGTGGGAGGTCTCTCATGGCTGGTTGGTGGGGAGAGATCTCTTTTCTGTTTTCCACAGTTTAGGGGCTGCTACAGTGGAGCCACTGGGCTTGTTGTCAAAGCGCATGTGTGCAAACTGTCAGGACATCACTGCATGCCTCCCACAATTCCAGCAGAAGTGTGTCCATCGTGGTATCTCTGCATGCAGTTAATAGCACCAGTTACTTTTCCATCTCAAAGTGGTTGTGTTGGACTCCCCTTGGATTAATTCCAGTGGGTAAATATTTTTCTGCTAAGTACAGTAGCACCCTTTTGCCCCAGGCACATGAAGAATTTACCAGATGCAGGTACCATATTATCTAAACTGAACCTGAGATTTTCTTCCTGATGGCATAAAAACTCTAGCAATATTAGTATATAATAAATTCTGCCAGCTGCACTTCACCACAGAAATTGGGTACAGCTACAGTGACACACAGGGTTGGAGCCACACCCAGTGGGAAGTAGTACCTGGCCATAAATAGTAACTCACTTAAGCACAGGGGTGGCTGTGACCTGGTGAAGACTTTGACATAGCACACATGCACCAAACACATGATGCATGGTGACATCCTCATGAGGAAGAGGAGGATTCAGGAAGTGTACCATGAGAGCACTTTAGGAGTTTACCATTACAAGTATTTACTCCTTTATATGTATTGGAATG
Source organism: Neoceratodus forsteri (assembly GCA_016271365.2). Classification (NCBI taxonomy): domain Eukaryota; kingdom Metazoa; phylum Chordata; order Ceratodontiformes; family Ceratodontidae; genus Neoceratodus; species Neoceratodus forsteri. Next base: position 1,075,086,014 of record CM028129.1, on the reverse strand, counting down.
CTGCTATGAATTATTTGCATGATCAGCATGATTCTGCACATAATCAAATCAAGCACATCTTGAAAAGAGCTAAAGATTCTTCCTTTTATTATTACCAGAACTGTTGGCTAAAAGTCTTCACTAGGCCAGCCACTCCTGTGCTTAAGTGTACAGCTACAGTACCATGTGACTGCCTCTCCAGCAATCATGTGATTTCAATAATATGCAAACTGCAGTTCACCTGTTTCACTGGTTCAAACCATTTAAACCATTCGACCAAAAGTTCGAGTATTGGCCCTAAAATTTGTAAAAGTCCATGAGAATCGAACTCCCAAATTACAAGGGGTTAATTCTCTACAAGAATCAAACTTGCAGTTCTAATCTTGATAATTACTGAAAGTGTGTACCTAATAACATTGATTTTGCTGCTAAATAATCCTAGTGATTGAACCAGTCCATTAGCACAGCAGTAGCACAATCACTACCATGATGACCCGAGTTTGGCAATGGATTCTAGTCACTCTGGGGCTGGCTAAGTGAGGAAGGACTAAGCATGCCAGGGGACTGCTCTTCTCCCTTATGGTGTGGGAGGACACTATGTCCTGCTGCCTGCTTGCTACCTAGGATAGATTAGGTGGCAACACAGTAGAAATGCTCACTCAGAATGCTCTGCCCTCAGGTAGCACATGAGCCTTCATATGCATAAATGTGTGTCTTTGTAAACTGACAACCCTTGGGGCCAAAAAATCAAATGGAAGATCCTTGACTGGCAGTATGACACCAGCACCCTCTCTGATCTGACATCACCAACCATGGCACTCACCCACCAGAAGAGGGTCCTATCTAAATGGTAAGTCCTAGAAAAAGTGAGTTTCGGGGCTAGAGTATGCTGGCAGGCTGGGTGAGTAGGGAGATAAACAAAGAATGAAAAATAACCCTTGTAATTCTAAATGTAAAATGCAAAATTTGTTAAAATTTGTACTTTCTATTAAAAGACATTTTACAAAATCACAGATAGCAACTCCCGAGATTGAAAGAAATAATGAATTCCCCTCTCTGGAAAGCACTTCAGATAACTGATTCCTTAGCACATGTAGCACAAGAAGACCATTTTTGACAATGTATTTCCTTACAAAATGCAGGCAGTTAATTGTTGGTGACATGGTACATTATGGTACACTTCTAATGTTATGAGATCACCCTTTTTGGAAGTGTACAGTAACTAGTGCTTTTGATTAGTGCTCTAGTTTGACCTTGTTTCCATTGTTATGATTCATGCTGCCTGCTCATTTTAATTATATTTGCAAAGACTATAAACAAGAAGAATCAGTGGAAGTCATTCCCCCGACCCTGAACCTCTTTTTTTAGAATCTAGTACATCACAGAGCAGATTTACTAAAATAGCTCATCTCTGTCTGTGTTAAGCACTAACTCATAACAGGGTCTGCTGCTATAAGAACTACAGACTCTGGATAAATTGGAGGCATGAGGTTCAGCTGAGTGCCTTTAACCACTCTGGAAGTGCAGTTATTACAGCATAAATGCATACACTGAAGTGTGTTATAGTTCTTATGAAATGGTAACAAAAGCCCCAAAAGCTCAAAAGATATTTTAACTGACCCATTAGGGTATCCTGTGTCAGTGTCGTAAGCCAATTAGAATAAATAAAGACTGCCACTTAATACCCCACAAACTACGACAACCACTTCTTTAGTTGATTATCCACATTTTGGACATGCCCATGATAATTATCTGCATTTGAAACATGCACATGATAGTTTATCCACATTTAAGACATGACCAGGATAGTTTATCCACATCTGAGCACAAACAAACCATGCACCACAGGGCAAGTGTCCAAAAAAACTTTAATTTGTGCAAAATTTAAGACTGGAAATGGCACCACAATCCGCACAGGGGTTGCATACAGACCCCCATGTCAGGGGGAAGGAATAGACAAGGATATGATAGAAGGCATACTTAGGATGGCAGAGAAAGAGGAGATACTGTTGATGGGGGACCTTAATATGCCAGATGTTAACTGGGGCACCTTTGCTGCAGCCACATCCAAAAGCAGGGCCATTCTTGATGCCCTTCAGGTGGCATGCCTCAGACAGCTAGTTTTGGAACCTACTAATGAGGGAGCAGTCTTAGACCTCGTACTCTCAAATGGGGACAGTGAGTGAATCTCAGATCTAGAAGTGGGTAGCCATTTGGGAACAAGTCACCACCAAACACTGTGGTTCATGATAAACTCAGCTACAGAGTCAAGTCATACAAAAGTGAGAGTTCTGGACTTCAGGAGGGCTGACTTTGGCAAGATAGGAGAGTGCCTTAGAAAAGCACTAGCAAACAGGCTAGAAGGAGGTGTGGAGCAACAATGTGGAAATATCAAAACTGCCATCACAGAGGCAACAAACCTTTGTGTGAAGCAAATAAACAAATCAAAATGAAAGAAAAAGCCACTATGGTTCTCAAAAGAAGTGGCAGTGAAGGTTAGGGAGAAAAAGATAGCATTTAGGAAGTATAAGGAAACACAGAAGGAGCAGGACAGAGAACTGTACCAGTTAAGGCAAAAGGAATCAGGGAGGGTAGTCAGATTAGCAAAGGCACAGACTGAGGAAAAGATAGCCAACTCGGTTAAGAAGGGGGATAAAACCTTTTATAGGTATATCAGGGAGCATAGAAAGACAAAGGGAAGGATAGTGAGGCTGAACAGAGTGGATGGTGGGTGGGCAGAGAGTGACAGTGAAAAAGCAGGGATACTGAATGAATACTTCTGTTCAGTATTCACAAAAGAGGAAGTGGGGGAGGTGCCTAATCCAATTAACAGAAGCACTCTGGAGAGGGGGGTCGATCCCAGTCCTTTCACAGAAGAAAGTGTTCTGAAAGAACTCCTAAAACTGAAGGTGGACAAAGCAATGGGGCCAGATGGAATGCACCCCAGAATTCTAAAAGAATTAAGCAGAGAACTAGTGACACAACTGACTACCCTTTATAACAAATCATGGGAGGATGGTGTGGTACCTGAGGACTGGAAGAAGGCTGATGTGATTCCCCTTCACAAAAGTGGGACCAAGATAGAGGCAGGAAACTACAGACCTGTCAGTTTGACCTCTGTGGTATGGAAAGTGATAGAATCACTTCTGAAGGAAAGAACTGTTGAGTATCTAGAGGCCAGTGGGGCACAGGACCCAAGGCAGCATGGGTTCACAGCGGGAAGGTCATGTCAGACGAATCTAATTGATTTCTTTGACTGGGTGACCAAAGTAGTAAACCAGGAAGGGGCTGTGGACATGGCCTACCTAGACTTTAGCAAGGCATTTGACACAGTCCCACACAAAAGATTAGTAGTCAAATTAGCCAGCCTTGGAGTGGGTCCCAGGGTGGTAGCCTGGGTAAAGCATTGGCTGAACAATAGGACACAGAAGATAGTTGTAAATGGAGTCCACTCTGAAGAAAAAGGGGTTACTAGTGGGGTACCGCAGGGTTCAGTATTGGGTCCATTCCTTTTTAATGTCTTTATAAGTGACATTGCAGAGGGACTGGAAGGAAAAGTATGCCTCTTTGCAGATGACACAAAGATCTGCAACAGGGTTGATACACAAAGAGGCGTGGAAAGGATGAGAAGGGACTTGGCAAGGTTGGAGGAATGGTCAGAAGTATGGCAGCTTGGATTCAATGCAAAAGTGAAAAGTAATGCACCTGAGAAACAAAACCAGGGAAGATTACAAAATGGGAGGGAGGGAGTGACAACAACAAAAATGGAAAGGGACCTGAGGGTAATCATATCAGATGACCTTAAGGTTGGCAAGCAATGTGAGAAGGTGGTAGGAAGGGCTGGGGGGATAATGGGTTGTATAGGGAGAGGCATCACAAGCAGAAAACAGGAAGTTGTTATCCCCCTGTACAGACAGTTGTTGAGACCCCATCTGGAGTACTGCGTCCAGTTCTGAAGACCCCATCTCTGCAAGGACACAGACTGGATGGAGCAGTTCAGAGGAAGGCAACTAAAATGGTGCAGGGTCTGCAAGAGAAGCCATATGAGGAAAGGCTAAAGGAGCTTAATATGTATACTCTTGAGGAAAGGAGGGAGGGGGAAACATGATAGAAACGTTTAAGTACCTCAGTGGAATCAACAAAGTCCAAGAGGATAGCATCTTTCAGAAAAAGAGATGTGCAAGAACAAGGGGACACAATTTGAAGACAGAGGGGGGACGGCTCAGGGGCAATGTGAGGAAGTATTTTTTCACAGAGAGGGTGGTGGATGCATGGACCAGCCTTCCTGAGGAGGTTGTGGGGTCTAAAACTGTGGGAGAATTCAAGAATGTATGGGACAGTCATAAGGCAATTTTTGTGGGGGGTAGGAAGAAATAGGCTGTTGGTTAAATAGGATCTGCAGCTGATCCTCTAGGTAGGAAAATAGACAGACTAGGTGGGCCAAGCAGTCCTTAGCTGCCATCAAAGTCTATGTTTCTATGTTTCTATGTAAAATGTGCAAAATAACAGCTGCCCAACAGCCACTGACACAACTCCGACTGGTTTCAAAAAAGGCAACTTCCACATCAACTACCACAGTGCTATTAAAAATACTAATTTCAAACTTCCTCATTATATAGAGGATAATGTATGGGTTTTGATCGGTAATCATGCTGTAACCATTTTGAGAGGCTGCCATGACAAGTCTGTAAACCTCGAGAGTGAAACTCAGGAGGTTTTCTATTGTCATGATAACCTCGAGAAGCAATTTCAGCACAGTTACTGATCAAAACCCATACATTAGCTTCTATAGTGTAAGGGCAAAAACTAAAGTTAGCACCAGTTCAAAAGAAGATAGTCCTTACTTTTTATCATTTCCCCACTGTGCCTCTCTGCCTTAGGGCCAGCTCTCACAACTGTGGCCATTCACTGTGTCCCACTTGTTCATAGCCAAGCATGCGCAGATCCACTCCTGTTATGGTATTGTGACATAGTTAAGAGGAGTTAACAACCTCTTGGTGTCACAGCAATACCATAACAGTATTATAAACTGTGCAATTTCTGCAAGTAATAAGCCTCTCCCATACATTGTATAATAATAATTTTCATTTAGCTGGATTATACTCAGAATAACCAGCTTCTGCAGTTAATTACACACCTCACCCTTTGATCTCGATCGCTTAATCACCCACATCAGCCAGATATTTCTTTGTATATTCCAGCTAACTGAATGTTACGAAATAACTCCCAGTCATGTGACTGGACTCCACCACTCACAGAACAGGATTTCTTCTACCCATTTTATATTTTCCTAAGACCTGTTGTTTAAGAGCATGCTTTATTCTTTATTAGGACTTTACAATACAAATACAGTACTGTTCAGGACAAATACACACAAACACTATTCTGTTTACAAAAACAAATACAGTGCTTCCTCGCTATAACAAACCTCGCTATAGCGAATACACGGCTATAGCAAATGGGTCATTTGGATCCCAAGCATGAAACGCTAAGGCAGCTATGTTGCTGCATTAAACAAGTACCAACGTGTCCCAATTTGTCTTTCAACACACTAAAGTAGTGAGTTACAGCAATTACTGTAGTTAATTGATCCTACTTTAAAAGCCACGTCACAGAATACTCACCATCTCTACTGCCAAAATGAAATAGTCTGAGTATTCTGTGAAAACAAAGCTGGACATCCTTGATAAGCTGAACGGAGGAGAAAGCCTGAAAAAAATATCATCAGAGACAGGCATCTCCAAGTCGACAATATGCACTTGGAGAAAGCAGGAAGATTCCCTGTGTGAATTTTTGTTGGAGTGCTCAGAAAGCAAGGGTCTCAGCTGAAAAAGACTCAGAAAATCAGATGAGGCTGATATCAACAAGGCAAACACAGATTTGGTTTGTTCAACAACACTTTAATGGTGTACCTGTGTCCAGGACCTTGGTACATTAAAAAGCAAACTAGTTTGCCACTGAACTTTATGGGAACTCGTAACAGCTTCAGGTCCTCCACAGGATGGCTGTAGCATTTTCAACACCGATGAGGCATTCGCCGTGTGTGTATCACTGGAAAGCAGAGATCCAGGGATGAAGTGGCTGCTACAGTTTTTGCTGAAACTCAAAAAAGTTATTGATGATGGTGGTCATACACTCGACCAGCTCTATAATTGTGATGAGATAGGCCTGTTTTGGCGCTGTCTGCCAGATGTCACCTTGGCTGCAAAAAATGACAGCAACGTGTCAACGGGCTTCAAACTGTCAAACGACAGGGTAACTTACTTGTTGTGTACGAATGCCACTGGCTTCCACAAGTTAAAACCCCTCTGCATAGGGAAATTTCATTCAGCACACTGCTTCTACCACCTCAACATGTCCTCTCTCCCTGTGGAGTATGAATCACCCCAAATGTCTGGATAACATCAGACTTGTTTCAAAAATGGTTCGATGAATCCTTTGTGCCTTCTGTGTGAGCACATCCATGCTCACTGCATTTACCAACAAAGGCAATTTTGCTGATGGATCAGTGCCCCACCCAACCCCCTGAATTTATTCTTATTTTATTTTTTTTTTTGAGTATTGAATAAAAGTCTTTGCTGCAATAAAAGTCTAAATCAAACTTTTACTGTAAAGTATCACTGCATACATTTCCAGGCATCACTGTTAATAATTTTTCCTCACTGTAATGAGCACAGTACTATAACGAACGATCTGGATGGCTCTACTTGTGTTCGTTATAGCGAGGGAGCACTGTACTCTATTGGTCTTAAGTATTTGTATTTGTGTTAGACCACATAACATATTATTAAACCTTGTCTGAAGCTGATGTGACACACACAATATGAGTACTACTGCTGATAACATGAATGCCTATATTACTGATAACTCTCCATATGTAACCAGCCTCTCTCCCTTTTTCTGGTTTGATTTCAGTTACTATGCAGTTAACAGTGTGCCAGAAATCTGTTAGAGACCTTGAACATTCAAAGCTTCCCCTTCACCCTTCGCTTTGCTAGAATGTTAAGTTTACTGCTCATGCCTGCACATGTGCGCAGTAGCTAAGCAAATGCTGGTTCATTGCCTGGCCCTCCCACTTCCTATAAAGGGAGAAAGTAGAGCTTCAGACAAGAATTGGACTCTTAGATCACAGAGAGACTCTAAACACTGGTGCAAAGAGATCAGTAGCTTGTCTACATCTGATGAATGCAGGAAGAGAAATGAGGGAAAATATCTAAGATGGATAAGAGTAACCAAGAGAGAGGGATGAAAAATGCAGTACTGAATATAGACTGAGAAAAACAGAATGTAAGTTCAAAGGCCACATAATCTCAAGGGTAAAAAAGAGGCTAAGCAGAGGAGTTGTGCAGGTCTCCCTTCAAGGGAGCCACCCAAAGACCATGAGGGCCTGCTCCAGGTTTCTAAGTGGTGGCAGCAGAAGTTCCCTAGTCTATAAGACACAGCTGTGGGGGAGTCAAGAAGAAGCCCTCCAATTCTGTTGATACCATTTGCTCCGGGAAGAGGACATACATGAGTGCTGAATATGGCTGTCAGGTATGTGTCTGTGCCTTGGGAGACTCAAGAAAGTTCCACCTTTATGAACTGGAGTTGCAGGTAGGATGAAACCTACTGTAGCCTGGGGAGAGGTAGTTATTTAAATCAGGCATCCCAGTGGAAGGGTAACATCGGCCCCACAAGTGGATCCCAGAGGGTGGGGGCTATAACACTATACCAGTTCCTGATATGATATCAACCTGGGTGCAGAGTGAGATGTATAGAGAAAAAAAAGGAAAGACATGCTGTGTAGAGGGCTTCTTGCGATTCAAGAACCCTATGGAAAATGCACTGTATGTATTTGTCATCTGAAGAATAAGTATGGCCTAAACTCAGATGTGTAGAGAGACACGTACTGTTCAGGTGCTCTGTAAGAATGGCCAGTGCTGGGCCACCAGAGCAGTGGTAGCATTGCAGCTTGTGGTACCGGTGACCCAGGTTCAGGAATGAGCCTGGGCCATCAGAGGGCTGGACAAGGAGAGGAGGATTGAGCATACCATAGAACACTTTCCTCCTCGAGGGAGGGTGTTACAACCCACTGTATTACCACCACCTGGGTGACCACAGGTGGTGATGCAGGGATCTGCAGCTCAAACAGAAGCCATTGGAGCACATTCTAGGGTTGGCTGCATCTGTCTTCACTGGCAACCAATACAACTGCGCACTTCTAGTAAGGGAGTGGGGCAGAAACATGGAAAATTGAGGCACAGACAGATAAAACCTCTGCCAGCCCACCACATCCAATGCTGGATCTGTGCCTCTATCCTAATGGGAAGCTAACAGTCTTCATCTCTGCTGTGGGGGGTCAAATGTCCATGGGGAAGAACTGCCGAAGAAGTTGAAGGCATGCCTGGCCCTGTGGGTAAGCCAGACGAGGGCAGCACAGAGTGGCCCCAATGGATTGGAAAGGCAGGATCTCAGGCAGGATGGGATCAGGACAATTGGCAGTAGGTGGAAGGAGGTTCTATTCTGGCCTGAAGCAGGAGGAAAAAATATATTCAAAAAATATAAATGCCAAAACATGTGTCTGTATTTGTATATGAGTTGAGTGTCCGTAAGAGGAATATGTTGTGTGATTATTTTATTTTTTTTTTTTTCAGTCTTTGGTAACTGGGTAAGGCCCACTAGGCACAAGTGCTTGTTTTCAGGGGCGACCTGGGAGCACTGATTGGTTAATTGACTTGCTCAGAGTCACACAGTATGCAAGTGGAGGTTGTGAGAATCAAACTCAGGTCTGGTTTGCTGGATGTATCAAGCTCATTCACACCTCATTCCTCAAACCTGTAGGCTATACTGCCAGCCCAATATAGGGTTACATCACTCAATGGGACAATTGGCCTTTGTATGTAGAAAATGTGTTTGTATACTTTATCAGGCTTTAGGAACCATTAGTTGCCCACTTGCCCGGACACAAATAAAAACCCTTTCTGGTTCCCTGCACCAAGGGGTGTGGTCCATAGCACACAGCATCTGAAGGACCATTACAAATATTAACCACTCTTAAACCCATGATCTGGTCTGGTCTGGTCTGGTCTGGTCTGGTGCCATCATTAAATAGCTAGTACTGGCAAAAATAGCAAGCAGAAAATGTACTGATTTTTTAAGAGTCAGTGTTATAACAAGGTTGGGTGGGGGGAGGGTGGATGACTTGGCTGCTACTAGAAACTCACTAGTCCAGCTGGAAATTCATTTTGATTTGCTTGATCAGGATGAGGCTATACTATAGTACTGCACCTGGAATGGGCTAGAGTGATGCTACTCGGGGGTATGGGAATCTATTCCTCTATGATAGGGGTGGAGAAGCGTGTGCAACTTAACTATATGAGTGAGTGGGGGGGTTGGTCAAGATTTCTAAAAGTCTTTTTTTAATAGAATACTTACGTACCAAAACCAGAACTGCCAAATATGGCTTAATACAGCTGGTATTCAGAATCTGTCAGAATACAGCTAGTATTTGGTGTATTCTACTGTCGATTTGGATTCATCCTCACCCTTACTAAGGGCCTGATTTACATGCGTCTCAAGATAAAAATGCTTCAGTATATCAGGCTGGTGAAACTCCTGTCCACACCACTTTACACTTCTGCACTTAGCAGGATTCAAAGCCCCTCACTGTCCCCATACAGAAGCATGGAGGTTCATGCATGGGTGGAGGAAGGGGGAAACTGGACGTGGTACAAGGTTGCCAATATGAAGCCCAGGTCCACTGCTCTGCATGGGATGTGGAGGACTACCATATACCCATATTGTGCCTGGTTAGAGGGCTGGGGGGTGGGTCATCTGGCCCAGAACCACACTGGGGGGTGCATACATGAGAAGTGGACTTGTAGAACTTATGCTTTGAGTCCTCCTGGTGTAGCATATGTGCCATAGGCCACCTTCTCAGTGCATAAATTGCACTAGTTATCCCACTGGAGTGTGGCCACATACCACACTAGAGACTCTGACCCAGTCATCTGCACAGTTTCACAGATTAAGTTGGGACCACCTTCCTGGGCTGTATATTTGTGTGCTGGGAATCTGCAGAGGCCTCCATAGGTGCAGGTAGCAGCCTTCACAAATTAGGGGCCTCCCTATGTGCCTGTGTAGCATTTTCTGGATTAGGCTCTAAAACAGCAAACAAAACCATAACAGAAAAAAAAAAATTTCTTTCTGTCTTCAGAGCAGGAGCCAGACAAACTAATGAATCATATTCCTCAATCAAGGTACTAAAAAAGGCCATTACAAACTCCTCTCAAAAGGAGAGAAGAGGAATTTGGTTTTACAGGGGAACCTGCAGGTATATAATAGAATACTGCAGAATTCTGCAGCAAAGTTACTGCAGGAAACAGGTAGATTAAACGGCAGTTAATCCCTTTTGTCATGCAATGCCACAGGTACTGGGTTGCATCCTGGTGGGCTTCACTGCATACAGCACCTTTTATCAAACTGTATTCCAAAGTACTACATAATCCTGGTGTGGGAGGAGAGAATGGTGCTGCCATTTTTCACCACACAGGAAGAGTCAAACAGCACAGAGAAAGACTGCTGGGAGATTATGGAGAGATTAACACAGGCAGGTTAAATGACTTGCTCAGGGTCACACAGCACATAATTGGTGGTTATGGGATGCAAAACTGGGTCTTCTGGTTCCCAGCTCTGCACTCAAATCAACAGGTAAATATGTCAACCAGCTGCACTGTGAATCAGGAGATTGTAAGGATATTAATCTTGCAATAGTCAATAACTCTCTTTGTGACCTTAAATATGTTCATTGTCCTTTCAGTGTTCCCAACTATGAAAATAGTTAGAAGCAAGACTATACTGTAAGTGAAATGTTGCATCATTAGGCTGTCCTGGGTATTATAACAATTTAAAGCTGATTGTCTGCTGAATTAAACAACCAGATGCAATCAAAATGGAATTCTTGGAAGGCGAAAAACAAGTAGCAAAGAGAAAAATGATCATGCATACATACAAAAATGTGATTTAACTCATGCTGTTCACCCTAGTAAGACACTGCAGCTTCTGTCAAATTTCCAATGGACTTCATCTGGTTACTGGTTCACAGTTTGTAGACTTTGATACCTTTAATTAATTATTTGTTTTACTAGATATAGCGGTTCCTGATGCTTAATTTTAGCCTTCATTCCTAGCCATTCCAGTTTTTTGTGCTTTAGTTTCACTCATTTCATTACTCCAGATGTCCCTTTAGGTTTCAAACATTATCATGATTGTGCTCCAGGTGGGTGGGAGGTGGGATTTTTGGGGGGACGGGGTGGAGGGGGGGTTAGTGGGATTTTGTTTGTTGTATGTTTACCATCAGTTGCATACAGAAGTTTGTATGTTTCTTGTTTGTTAACCCTGTTTTGTCATTTGTTTTATTATGAAAGTTCAATAAAACATGCTTAATAAGAAAAAAAAAATACTGATCTTTTCAACGGATTATATTTGAACAACCAACCATAAAAATGATAGCTGATGTAACATTTTTGTAAGACAGTACAAACGAAATAAAAAGGTGTCAGTGTGGCTCAGTTGGTAGCACATCTGCCTCTGGGACAGAAGGTATTGGATTTTAGTCTCACACTGGGATTGGGTTTATACTGTAAATGCTGGCACCTGAGTGCAGCACTGTGGGGGTGCTGCACTCTTTGGGTATGCTGTCCTTCGGATGCCATGGTAAAACCAAGGTTCCTTCTACCCATCTCAGATGTTGTGTTGGTGGGTGTCTGGGTGGAAGTAAAAGAACCCTTGGCACTTTTCACAAGCATAGGGGATTTTCCCCAGTTTCCTGGCCAACATTCCCCTCCCTACAAAACCAGCTTATGCAGTTGTCCAAGGCTATGTGTGAATGTGGATGTGTGAAATAGCTACCACTGCAGGTTCATGGTCACGTCAGTGCTAGTCTCTCTTTGCTTGTTTGGGATACAGTGTGTATGAAAAACACTATATAACTGTTTCTTCCTCTTCTGCTTCCTCTTCTTTTAAATGTCCTATATTTTTCCTATTTCAACAAGTTTCAAGGCAGAAAAATTTGAGTTTTACCAGTTGAGCTTGGAATTCATCTTTCTGATAATTTGTCCATTTCAGGAGAAAACACATGAAATTCACCAAATCTGAACTTTTTGAGCACTCTCCAAGCACCAGAGAAATCTTGCATTCTGCTTATCCATTGAAGGAAACAGTGTGAGTCTTTGGTCTTATGGATTCCCACCCTGTTAAATGTTTTGGCTCTGCACCATGTCAAGGTAACTCTAGTAATTGGAGTTGTCTTGACGTGCACCAAGCTTGAACATTTGATTAAAAACAAATCCATGGTACCAAAGGATTGTAAAACTTCTCCAGAAACATCAAACCACTTTTGAATTTCTGCCAGGAAATGTCATCCAACAAATTAGCGGAAACATACACAGTTCTAATCTATGACAAGTGCTGTCATCGGCTGATACTTTAACATTCCAAATCAAGAGAACAAACACATCTATGATTTCCTGCCCTGCTGGTCAGGTCAAAGAGTGAGGTCATAAGATCCAAAAATATAATGAGATTCTTATTTTCTAAATGTAAGGGAAATTATTTAATTGAAGAACCTTTCTCTCCCAATAGTAGACGGACCAGAGGTGCAAACTGTTTCTCACAGCACAATCAAGGTATGTGTTGCTGGATGAAAAACCATTATGCACCTTTACTGCTCAGTATGTGTTATTGGTTGTGTACCACCAGAGTGAGAGGAGAAGGGAATATGAGAAAACATACTCTAGTCTGTATCACTCTAACAGTGCAATAATTAAAAATTAGATTTAAAAATGTGCATACAAATTCTCAAACTGTGGTCTATATGAAACACTGAGCTGTGTCACTCTGATCGAAATACACATATCTATCCTAACCAGAATAATAGCTACAAAAACTAAATTGGTAGTATTGTAACTTCTTCAAATGACCCCCAAAGTCCTGTTTACTCCACTTAAAGGAGAACATCCCCCTGAAGGACATTTTTCATGGAACATTCAAAATCTCAATGATTACAACAACTGTATATTTAACAGAGAAAAAGTGGCTCAGACTGAGCAAAATTATGTTCACTGTCTCACTTTGTTAAAAAGCAGGTACCCGTGAAAATAAAAGTCTTAACATTTAGGGATGCAGTTTGGCCTAGTGGTTAAACTAGGGCTATGAACCTGCTTATCTGTGTTTGATTCCCACCACTGCCATGTACTCACCATGTAATCTTGACCTTGTCACTTAACCTCCCTGGGATCTCTATCTAATCTACTGTATATATGTTCTCTTTGAATCAGCACTGTACTGAACTGGCAACACATTCTATTCTGTCCTTCTCCTGGATGGTTTGTAAAGTATGTTGGGGTGCAGTTTTTTTTGTAAGGTTATATACTTAAATTCATTTCCTTCCTTTCTTTTCCTTATAACATATACAATAATGTGTGAACAGTCATACACATCAAGTCTGTGTCTGCATCGAGCAGTTCTATGATAACCAGGAATCTCAAGAGGTTCTATGGCAGCCATAGAAAACTCAAGATGAAGACACAGGCTCCTCTGTGTATGGATGACCATACATTATCTTTCATAGTGTGTGGGCATCCATGCCCATTTCGGACACTGTTTCATGTTAGTGAACTGGTGATTGTGGGGAACCATTTAAACGGTTGGTGGCAGACTCAATATGCAACTAGCAACTGCAGCAGTTTCTGTAAGTTAAAAGTTAACAAAAAAAAAAACTGTTTCCCATCTCACTGGCTGGAGAAAACACCTGTGCTGTGGTATTCTCAGTTGTTGTGTTGTGAAAGCACTACTGTAGCACAACATATTGATGTCACTACTGCAGCACAGCCCTATTCTACACATGGATTTCCATGTAGATCAACATTCTATCATACACTATAAAGCTGCATTTCCATAGAATGGTTGTGATCTGGGATAGATTGAGTGGCCCATCAATAATCAGAACCCCTGGATCCAATACTATCTGGCAGACCTGGATAAATATGGACTTTACTATTCATTGACTGTGTCTAGGGCACTGTATACATACTGCCTACCACATTGCTGGCAGACACTTTAGAGAGAGTGAAACAAAAGGCAAGGGGAGTCAAGCAATTTACTTAGTAATTTTTTACGGCTGCATGGGCGGAGCTCCGCAGATGTATTGCTATCATTCTTTTTAGGAGTATAGTGGAAGCACGTGATTGGACCGCTGTCTGATGTGCTTCCACAGTGCTCAGGCACTGTTCCACTCATTGTGTTTATGTGTTGCCCTTCCCCTCCGCAGGCCACATAATCACCCCCCTTCCTAGAGCAGTACTTTTTCTTCCACAACAGTGGAAGTGACAGCCACAGTGCACAAGATGGCCGCTGATGCAAACTGTGCATGCATGAGTATCGTGCATGAGCAGTTCTGTTATCATGGCCATCTAGTGCATTGCGGCCACTGGTGCTGCTGGTTCAGTGAGAAAAAGCTACAGGTCTCCTCATTTACTGACCCACATGAATGCAATCACTGTTTACTCAGGTGTGGTGAGAGTTCTGAGTCTTCATTTACTCACTCTTGCTGCGCTGTGCAGCCATATTGGCTCTGACCAGAGTTTGTTTTTTCTACTGTCAGTGATGATGTCTGATGTGCCTACTACACTACTCTGGTCCGGCCTCCTCCTGGCTCCTCCACCGTCCACCAACACCAGCAGTTGAACTGGCCATTTGGCCAGTAAGTTATCCCTCTGTCTCCTCAGACATCACTGATTAGATTCTTTTCTCATTGGGTCTTCCATCCTCCCCCTTTGTGAGTTACGCCAACAGCAGTTTAGAAACAAATCCTGCAGGATCCACTCTGGCACAATATGTGTCATAATGTGGCATAACATGACCAGCTGCGGAAGTCAGACGTAGGACTTGGATTGGGTCAGCTGGGTCATGAGTTCTTTTTTTGTTTGTCAGCCTGGCTATGAAAAGCCTTTTACACTCTATCACAGCTAGAGTTGGATCGGGGGGGGGGGAGGAACAGTTGTGTAAGTGAGATGGTGGTTCGGAAAAAAATGGTTTTACTTGGTGATGACACATGCCTCCACATGCGTGCATCACATCTGGGATGCAAGGGGACTAGGATAGGGAGAAAAATGGAAAAACAACTAAAATACCTATGGAAAATAAACTTACCTAGATAACAGCATCGTCTTACCAAAGTTAGAGGTATCCAGAAGGTGACATGGGAGGGTACCAGGATCTGCGTCTTCCAGGATTTTCCTCAGTCGGTCTATGACTGGAGAACTGCCTACTGGACCCTTATTTTAGAATTGATAGCGTCTCACATCAGCTTTAGGATGTTGTATCCTGCCCAACTCCACCTTTTTTATAATGGAGCTACTTGGAGCTTTGAATCTTCAGAATAAGCAAGACAGGAACTACCTTCATTGTACCCTGATCTGTTTAAGGCAGAATGACAGGCACTAGGTTCCCACGTAGTTGTTGCCTATATGGTCTGTGGTCCCACTGACTCACTATTCCTGTTTGTTGCACTTGACCTGACTTTACTGGTTGAACCCTGTAATTTGTTCAATGTTGTTGAGGTTCACTGATGTTGGATACTTGGAATTTGATTATGTCTCATTGCCCGTCCTTTTTCAAATCTGGTTTTGGATGGTGACATGGATCTGAGTGTTACCGACTGTATTTTCCTCAAGCTATGAACAGAGTGGACTCATCTCCCTACTACCTGCCTGGCTTGGCCCCTTTCCTTTTTGGTTGGCTTAGAAGGGCTTGTCACTCATTTTCTTATAGTCCAGCTATATTTTTAACATTCTAGCCGTGGACATGTATGCCAACTGACTTGTCTTTCACACTGTTTTGGTATGGACTCTCACTACGTCTTAATCCATTGCAGAGCTTGGACATCATTTTGTCTCCAGCCTCCAGTATTGTTTACCAAATCCCCATTGGAAGCTTATTTGACTTCTATTTAGTTTTATCTTATTTGACTGGTTTCCCGAAGTACGGTCATGGTCTAGACCTTCAGTTGGCAGGGAGTGATCAATGGAACTGTCATAGAAGACTGTAGTTTCTTATTAAACTTTGTCTCCATTCATTTCACCTTGTTTGCTAACCTGTAATCAAGCTAATTTAATTTTTTATATGGTTATACTCATTTCTGGTTTCATTACCTTTTACGCTCCAGCTGTGGAGATGCTTGCACAGGCTCAAACTATGTTAATTCACCTTTTACTATCCTTGTAGCACCATTTCAATGAGCGTTGTCTTACAGACATACTGCTGTCCCTTGGATTGTTTGTTTTCCTTCTTCTCCTACATTTAGAGGGTCACGGTTGGCTTCTTACAGAGCTACTTGTTACAGGGTAAAGTGTAACCCTGTCAAGTGTTGCTACAAGAGGGGGGCTTTTCTTTAGCCTGCACTTCCTGTTATAAGTGTGGGTGGTTGAAGGGCTCTTTCTCTGCCCCTTTCTCTTGGCCTCTTACATGCCTGTTCTTATCAATCTGTTTTTTCCTTTTTCTTACTTTGTTTCAGTCTTCCTGGTTTGGTATTTCACTTACTTGAGTCTGATGAGCTCAGACCAGGGCGGGGGGGGGGAGTGAGCTTTATGACAGCTTGGTGCTGCTGTGTGTATTTCCCTTTCTAGTGTGTCTCCCTGTTAGTGTTTGTCACTTCCCCTTTGGTTTGTTTTTGGGGCACCTGTCAACCTCTTCCCTCCCACTGTTGTTTTTCCCCTCCCTTTAGGTTATGACTTCTTGTTGGTTTGTTATTGCTGGGGGACTCAGAGTGATGTTGGTTTTATTGCACTTATTTATGAATTCTAATGTTCCTCATGATGTTATGTTCGACCCCCCCTTAAATCAACTGATTTTTTTTCTATCTGAGGCCCTTCTGTGTATCTCCATTGAAGGGTTCTGGAGTTCTCCAGATACTGGGGGTACCACCTTCACTTTGAAAACTTTAACAGTGGCCATACACAGATTTGTGGGGGTATTTTTGCCCCTTTGAGTTCCAATTCATTCTGTCATCACCAGGGATCAGAGCGGTTACTCTGCAGGCAGGTTGGGATTCATCACATGCCAAAAGATTTTGAAGGAGTGGTCATTTGGACAGGGGGAGCTTTGGGTACTGGAGATTATTAATTCTGTCATATATTACTTGTGGACATTTTTTAGATTTGTTGGCTTCGAGCTTGGGAAGGTTGGTATATCCTTTGTGTTACTTGTTATGTGTTTATCTCTGCCTTAGGATGTCTTCAGGGATTGTACTACTGTTCAGCTTGTTCTGTTATTGGATTTATTGGGGGTGTATATTTTGGGGGTGGGTCCTCCAATTGTGTTATATAGTTGGATTTTACTATATGACAGGACCATGGAGGATAGTTCTGTGGAACGTTAAGGGCCAGCAATCTAAAGAAAAAGGCCATTGTCTCTTAAATCATTTGAACAGGTTAAAGGCACAGATTGTCTTTTTATAGGAAATTAATTTGCCTAAATTTCAAGTCTCCTTGTTTAGATGTGAATGGGTTGGACTTGTGCATGGAACCAGGAACAGTACCGGGCAACATGGTGTGGTGGGTTTACTAGCTAGAATAGTTCCTTTCTCTCTAATCACTGAAACTGATGACCCTGAAGGACGCTGTATTTTGCTACATGGCTGACTGGGACAGGTAGAATTTTTGCTGGGCTCAGTCTATGGCCCTAATAATGATTGCCCAGTCTTCTTTCCTAAGTTAGCCTCTGAACTGGTACAATTTGCCCATGTACCTGTAATACTTGGCAGGGACCGGAATCTCATTTTGCAGAATGATTTAGACCATACCACCAGAACCAACATGGGGCTTTCACCAGCACAGCATACTCTCTGGGAATTCACCCAGCAGATAGGGCATACACATTTTACTTTACACCCCATAATTCTTTTTCACATTTAGACTGCTTTCTTATCAGTGCACAGCTTACTCCCCCTTTATATGCCAGTCATGTTGAAATTCAGGTCCTCTCCAATTATGCCCCCATTTCACTGGAGTTAGATGTTTTGCAGCCCTCTGCCAGGGATCATAAGTGGTCCCTTAATGCTCAATTGTTGCAAGATGCCAGTTTAAGAAACTGGCTAAAGCATTTCATACAGCTTTCCATACAGGAAAACATTGGTTCAGTCTCTTACTTGGACCAGTTATGGGATGCCTTAAAGTGTGTCTGGAGGGGGGAAATTTGGCTAGCCAATTACTCTCCAAAATCTGTGAGATAGAAAAACACTTCCATCCCTCTTCTTCAGAAGAGGTTCATACCCAACTGACTCAATTACGGGCTAAATACTCATATTACCTCTTAGAACAAGGGAAAATAACTATAACCAGGTCCAAAGCTACATATCTGGGACAAGGGGAGAAAGCAAGTCACTCGTTGACCCTCCATCTTTGTCAGCAGGAGGTCTCAAGATGGCTCAATGCACTGCAAGATCCCACTACTGGTGAGTTAATTACTCAGCCTAGAAAAATAGTGGAGATTTTCAGGGATTATTTTCTTAATCTCTACACCGATGATTTAGTGAACTCTGCCACAAACACCGAGATGACTAACTGTTTAAGAAATATTCCCCTTCCGCAGCTGTCTGATGAACATCAACAGTTTTTAGAGGGGATGAAATTCAACAGGCTGTCCTAACTATATCTGTTGATAAAATGCCCGACCCTGACAGCTTTTCAGTTTTTCTTAAAAACCTTTCTAGACAAGTTAGCCCCAATGTTGACCCAGTTAGTTAACTATTTACATAGTCATGAACTGAAGGAACCCCAGTTTCTTGAGGCTGGAATAACCTTGATACCTAAACCGGGTAAAGACAGAATTCCACCTGATAGGTATAGATCCATCTAATATTGACATTAGGATTTTAGCCAAGGTCTTGGCTGCCAGGCTGAGCAAGGTTTGGGGAACTCTCATAGGTCCGGAGCAGGCCAGCTTCATGGTCGGGAGGCTCTCCAGTGCCCATCTCCATAAAATATTTCACTTGATCTCTGTGTCCAGGGTGAAGAACACTGACATGGTTTTGGTCTTCCCGGATGTGGAGAAGGCTTTCAACAGAGTATCATGGCCATACCCTTTTTCACTTTTGCCTCAATACGGTTTTATGGCATGTACATTTGTTGGCTCTGTGTCCTGTATCAGTCTCCTTCAGCCAGAGTCCAGTCAGATGTTTTCCCTCTTGCAAGAGGTACTAGGTAGGACTGCCCCTCCTCCAATGCTCCTCAATTTGTACCTTGAGCCTTTGACCCTAAAAATCAATGCCACCCCTACTATTGGCTCTTGAGAATTCAAGCTCACAACTTACACCAATGACATTCTCCTGCACCTTACAGACTCTCACACCTCTTTACCTGAATTCCTTCAGGGAATAGTAGAATTTTTTTTTTCAGCGTATGAACTCAATATAACTAAATCAGTGTCCCCCCATTCACCTTACATTAGGAAACAGGTGGTAGAACCCCTCAGGTTGCAGTGGGAAACCAGATGTCTTAATTATCTTGGCATTAAGCTTGCCCTACACCCACATCCTTAAAATCTCTTAATATTGATCCATTACTTAAGACAACTGAACAAGATCTTTCCAGATGGAAATCCTTGCCTGTAATATTGTGGGGCAGGGCTATCATAATTAACATATTATTATATTCACTGGGGATGCTAAATATTGTACTACCTACATGTCGATTCCAACAACTTCATACTATGCTAAGTCAATTTCTTTGATTAAATAAACCGGCCCAACACTTCTACAGCCCAAGATTTATGGCAGTCTACATCTCCCACATTTCACTCTGTACCATTTTGCACTCCATGGGGCTAAATACTTTTTGGGGGGACAACACAGTGGTGCCCAAGCTGGTACTACCTATGTCCCCTAGTTGGTTGCAGATTGAGTGGGAACTGGCAGCCATATACCGGTGCTTTCTCTCTTCTTTGTTACACATTCCTCTATCTCATCTACCTTCCCCACTTCGACACACCCCAGCTGCATGGTCAGTCCAAGCCCATGCCCAACTTTGTCAGCATCTCAAACTTTCCTATCACAAAGACATTCAACAACCTCTGTTCCACAATCCCAACCTCTTAACAGCTAATAAAATGATTACACCAAGTTTTTGGCAAGGGCTCAATATTCCTTCCTTGGATGTGCTGCTTACAGATCAAGCTGTCAGGTCCTTTCTTTCCTTTGAATAGGAATATGGGGTCCAAAATAAAGACTGTTTTAAATTCTTTCAGATGACACATTGCTTTTCACTGTTCTTAGGTCCTGCCCCATGGTCTAATCAAGTAGGTTTCTGTTTTGAACATTTATCTGTTATAGTCCAGCAGCCCTCATGCAATTTTGAATCTTTATAAAATAATCAGGCAATACTTTTGGAATACTACTTCTTCTAAGGCTTTTTTACTGGGAAGCAACTCTGGGTCTGGACTATCCTGATGAGTACTGGCAAAGGATATGGGCTCGTCTGTATAAATATGTCAAGCAAGACTGTCTTCAGTTGCAGACTTTTAATATCCTTCATAATCTCTATTTTTTACCTGTGTAGTTATTTTAAATGAGTAAAAATCAGTCTTCCATCTGCACTAGGTGTGGTTGGGATGAGGGCACTCTGTTCCATATGCTCTGGAAATGTTCAAAAATACAACCTTTTTGGAACTATATCAGAACCAGTTTGGATTTTCTCATCAGCCTTCAAGGCGCTTTCAACTCCAGAGATTTGTATAATTGGGGATTATGGTAACCATCTCTTTTTGGGCTCAGGACGGGTTATATTGCACAAATTGCTGCAGTTACAAAATTAATAATTTTACATCATTGGCTGAATACCATGACCCCAGTATGGGCTGAGTGCTTTCAGGAAATGTTAAACGCCCTCAACACAGAAAAATATAGCTAATTTTTTATCACACCCTATATACTTATAAGTCCTGCTGGAAGACCTTACATATGTTATTACTTATTAGACACAAAGTTGGACTTTATACTTTTGGTGAAATTGGACAGTAAATTTCTTCATAATTATTACATTTGTTTCAGGGACTCCCCATTGGTTTGGGAGCATTGCCAGGGCTCCTGCCTGGGTACTGGGGATGTCGGTGGGAGAGAGTGGGGGGACTTGTTTTCATCCGTTTGAATTGTTTATTGCTTGTTGTACATGACAATGCTTTTCTTGTTTGTTTTTTTGTCCTTGTCAGTTGTAAGATACTTAATAAAGTTCACGTAACAAAAAAAAAAAACACAAGCCCACATACTGTACATGTGTAGTATCAAACTGATAACACAAATTCCCAAGGTAATTACTACATTTATATGGCAGTAAGAATAGCCTCACACATTAAAAAGAATTCCTTTTGCAAGCAAGTTCAGCAGTCTTGCATGCTGTGAACACACACACACACACACATATATACATGTACACACACAGAGCCTTTGGCATTCATCTTTCCACTCCAGTACGGTATACTTGTGTGCACACACACACACAAACACACATGACATACCCCCTCCCACAATCTCCTCAACATCTTGCTCTCACTACACCTGATGATTAAATACTGTAGGTTCCCACCAAACCCTTAGTAGCACCCCATTATTCCAGTGAAGTTGTCTTTGAAGGCAGACAGTAAAATGTTATTTATTTATTTATTTGATAACGACATAAGTGCACTGATCCAAGGACCATTTTCAGGCACAATCCGGGCCACAACAAATGGCACCGATTAAAGTACAGTACAATAAAATGATAATGTCAATGTACTATACAAAGCTTTACAACACAAGTTACAGAGAATACAAATCCGTGCACAGGAGCAATTACATAGCAAGATAATAACACCTGAGGTAGAGGATGATTGTACTGGAAATGGAGAAAGTACACAGAGTTAAAGTGCAGCAGAGGTTTGTGAACACCCACCAATGGTATTTAGCAATCCAGAGTAAAGAGGAAACAGCAGAAACAGAAGGCAAAGAGGTAGGACATTAGGAAGGGAGAGGTATAAAGGAGAGATTTGAGTAAGCAGAAAAAAATAATAGGGGAGGGCAGATAGAGGAAGGGGAGCAGGGATATAGGTTGGGTTGGTGAAATGAAGTGCTATAAAGGAGGGGGGAAGTGGGTCTCCCAGAAGGGAGAGGGATCACCCTGGTGAGCATGAGTAGCCAGAGTCAGACAATTACCAGGTTTTTTAATCATCCTTGAGAACAATAAATTACCCTTCACCTTTCCCCAGTAGAATTCCCAATATCAACCCAAGTGGGAGTGAGGGGATGCATGCCAAAGGCTGTAAGTGGGTTTGTGTGTGTGTGTGCACGTGTGAACACACACACATACTTGAATGCGCATGTGTGTGTATGTACGTGTTTACGGAATGCAAGACATCTGAACTGCTGGAGTCTGTCACTGATTGTTTGTTAGCCAGTTAGGTGTTACTATAGGTGAAAACATCATTGTTCATTCATTTTTCAGCAGGACGCTGGAGAGATAGAGAGAGAGAGAGAGAGTGAATCTTGCTCCAGTGCAGGGCAGTTTTCTTTTATTACAAGTTTACTTTAAATCTGTCTATCATTTACTTTGGGGCTTGTGGGGCAGGAAGACAGGAGGTTGGGTGCTATTGAGTGGTAGTGTAGGAGGCTGCCTATATCTGTGACTTGATGACAATGATAGAGGGATGAGGGGTGGTGTGTAATACAGATGTGCCATGGTAGGGTGAAGTGACGTAAGCCATATAATAAAAAAAAAAACCTCTTCTGATGTTGAAGTAGGAGGGAGTAGGGTGCTAGAGGATGGTACAGTGGTGTTGGCTATTTCTGTGCGTAAACATCCCATTCTGGGATTACCAGACATAGGCTTTCACCCCCTCATTCCCACACTGGAGGTTTTCCAGTGGTCCCAGGTGGGCTCCAGACCCAGTGACACCCTCCTTAACTTTGCATCAGCAGCCACCCATTTTCTGGATCCTCAGCCTCTGTACTGAAGGTCTGAATTCAGTTTCCACACCTCTGGGTGCTCGGGAGGCCCCCCCCCATCAGCCCCTGGAGCAGCAAACAAGCCTGGATCTAAAATCAAACAAAAAATATGACTGCTTGTGTTCCTCTGTGCATGCGAGGCTGCCAGGTGTAGAAATTTAAAGGAGCCACAGCCTTGGTTATGTGTTTTGGCTTCAGCCATTATTTAAATAATATCCCCGAATTCAGGACAGGCATCAGAGCTAGGGATTGGGTGGAAATTAGACTGGAAGGACTCTGGTACTGGGGCAGTGTTTGCAGCCCTCTTAAGGGTGAAATAAAAAAACTGAGGAACTGCTGCTGGGACCGAGAAAGTGAATAAAGATTGCAGTCCCCATAGACTGTGACAAAGTGGGGGCTGCTGGGATAAAAGGTTAAAGGGGTCTGGAAAAACTGGACAAGCAGTAGCCAATCAAGGGACTGCAGGAAAACTATATATACTGCTGTTTTGCCCACCAAAGGGGAGATTCAGTTAGGATCTGAGCATGAGCACAGTGCAGGAGAGACTGCTGATGGGTGACCAAGCCCAAGGCCTGCATTCTGGATTCCACGGCCAGCTCGGCCCCAGCATCTGGCCAGTATTCAAGACCCTGCTTGCCAGAGACTGAGAGGAGAAACTGCAGAGGGTATGTAACAAGAGATTTGGCTTTAGTCAGAAAGAAAGAGAAAGAGAGGTGAACTAAGAAAGCAGCAGAGCAGGAGACAGCAAGCTGTAGCCACAGTGTGAGAGCAGGAATTGCCAGTGTGCAGCAAACTGTGAAGGGTTGCAGTAGTGAGTAAGGACTGAGCCACTGTGTTTTCCCCCTCAGTGGGACAGGTTCTGAGAATTGTGCTGCCGAATACCTGAAAGACTGTGTGAGTGTGCTGGGGCTAGAGGACTGTGTCAAAGCCCAGCCACTGCATGCATTTAAATGTGAAGTGAGAGTGCTGGCATTAAAGAATGAGACAAAGCCCAGCCACTACTTGAGTCCTGCAAGGGTGTGCAACAGAGGGGTCTACGGACCATGTCTGCCTTGTTCCTGGACCAAAGAGGAAGTGGACCACTGGAGAAGAAAATGAGAGGCCTGCCTTGTGAACACTGTCTACAAAGTGCGCTGAGGTCAAGTTGACAAGGCCAGGCAAGTGAAGATTAGTGATCCCCATCTGCCAGCTTGTTCCTTCAGTGGCGTACCTAGAGCAATACTTCCATGGTACAGGGACCAAACTGAATCTAGACTGCTGGACCCCCAGAGACTTCAAAACTGTGAGTACCTCTGGATTGCAGCACAGAGGAGAACATAATTAGCTAGCTAGCTAGGTAGAAATCAGTGGGTAGGTCCTGGGCAGGACTCCACTAGACAACTACGCACAGGCCTGAAAGTGAAAGCTAAGAGTTGCAAATTTAAAGTTTGGGTCCCAAAGAACCCCATGTCAACTTCTGCACCACGGTGCGGTACCCACCAAAGAGACTAGAGGCTGTCTGGCAGCTGCTATTGGGGGGTCAGGTGCACCTGAGGTGGGAGGTGGGGATTCAGAGGGGCACTGTTTGCTAGCCAGTTATTGCTGTTACTGTTGTTTTATCTTCCTCTTTCCCTTCCCCAAAAATAAAATACTGTGATTGTTCATGTTATTTGATGTTCTAGAGTGTCATTGTAAAGAAAGGGGGTATTGTCATTGTATGTGAGGAACTGTTCGGAGGCAGCTAAAAAATTTTCCTGGGGGGTGATAACCTGCTATTTGCCCACATGTATTCCCTATCACTGCTTCGGGTGGAGGCACTGTGCTACCCTACCACTAACCTTTCCAACCCAGGCCGGCCTTCTTGAAGGTGTATGCTGTGAGCACCGTGAGGGTCCCAAAACAGCTGAAGGTGAGTCAAAGGGCTGTTACATGTGACTTGGAAGCAAGGATGTGATGTGGGGTAGTGGGCAGTGGTACGTAATACTGATAGTCCACAGGTGGAAGAAAGGGCTATAAGCCTTATAATACTAAAAACCTTTGTTGGGACTGTGGGATATGAGGGGACATAGGATGGTATCATGTTATATGAGTGAGTATTATTGAGTGCGTCAATATGAGCGACTCAATAATACCACTCACACTGAGAACTAGTGGTGAAAAACATCAATATATCCTGCAGAGCAAGTATAGCAGGGAGCTACACTCGCTACTACAGGATATAGGATGTTGTTTGGCCAGCCCCTGACAAGCTGGCCAGTTAGCGTAGTGGTGTAAGCCACCGCTTATTATTTTAAGTTTGGAGAGTACAGGGGGCATGCCTCCTGCAAAGGGTCACATGGGGGGCATAGCCCCCCACATAAAAATACTTATTTTGGTAGTTATTTTGTTTGAATGTAGCAGCCATCACTATTTGTGACTGTTGCTGCATTATCAGTCACCCTTTTGATGATGGGCTCTTTTTTAGTCATTTTTTGTGATTGGTGGGCTTTCAGACTTGCCGTTATCCCATAAAACTGATAGGGTACTAGAGGATGGCAAGGTGCATGTTGGCTATTTCTGTGACGTGAAGATATGAGGTGGGGGGTGGAGGGTGGTGATGTAATACTGATTTGCCATGCATAAAGGGCAGGGCTACAAAAAATGCTTCAACAGGACTATGATGGGGAAGAGTACTAGAGGGTGGCAGGTAGAAATCTGTAATGCTAAAGAGTCTGCATAATTAAAGGGGTGGGTACACTATATCACAGTGGTTAGGGTGAGCTTTACATTTGAAAAGGTTTAAAAAAAAACATCAAATTTGCTGTGCTTAGTTGGGGGTGCAGCCAGAAATTGCATCCAGCTACATGTTGCACAGAGTTGCAGACTTTGCACCAACTTCACTGGCAAAGTTAAACTTTGCAACACCTTTTATGCGTGCACATTTTAACAGCCCACTGTTAGAGATTACATATAAGGCTAACTTACATGCAGTCTCTATGGACAAATCCTTGGATAGGCAGACAGTAGCAGAAGGGCATTCAAAAGTGGTTCACAATGCACTGGGCGACTTTTCCAACTTCCTTACAGTAGACGTACCTCACACATGCACAAGATGTCTGCTGGCTTACTTAAAGCAGTTTAAATATGTCACATATTCTTGTTAAAAACTATTGCTTTTACAGTACTTGAAACTTCTCTCAGATAGCCAACATCCTGATAATGGCTTGATACCAAGTGTGATTCTTCTTTTGTGGTTTCTTTGCAACACAGTTTCTACATCTGTACTAGGTGGTTTATACTCTCCCGAAGGATCAGAAAGAAAAGAAAAGAAGAGAACGTTTCTTTCTGTTCAAGGGAAATTGTGTCTCGGTTCCCCCTTGAGAGAAAAGGTCAGTACCACAGAAAAAATATAAATTAAGAGTTCAGTGCCCATATCTAACCTTCCCAGCCAGACCAAAATCTTACATTTTGACACTGTAAGAAAGAAAGAAAAAGACTTGCATTGGGTGGGCATGAGTTCTTTAGGGGGTGATTGCACATGCGAGGGATTGGAATCGTCTAGGCATATAAGGTTACATCAAGCATTAAAAAATAAAAACATTGTCTTCTTCATTATTCCCAATTCAACTACTCATAACTACAGGTAGTTGTGGAATAAAGCATTGAAATTACAAGCATATGATGTCTTCCATGAAAAAGAGCTAAAATACAACTTGTGGATGTACCTCAAACACATTTTGATGGCACTTCATTGAAGAATTGCCCATCTAAATTTCAAATCACAACTTGTTCTATTGACAATAAAGCAGTCACTATACTTTTTTTTCATGTGCATCATAACAATTTCTTAAATTATGTATTAGTGTACCTTCATACTGATCATCTTTGCCATCATGCAACTTATCAAAGCAAATATTGCTTTGTACAACAAAACTGTCCTGCTTTGCAGTTTTTCTAAGCTAGCATCTAGTCTGGTTGGTACTAACTGGCTGTATGTATTGTGATTGGAAAATATGAGCATTACAAACCTCAGAAAACACATTTTCTCAGCAGGAGGTTTAAAATACAAATATGCCAATACTGGGCATAGCAACAGCTCAGCAGCCTTGATACGATTCTCATTCATTTTTGTATTAGAGAGATCCATTAGTTCAGCGGCATAGCTGAAAAATTGGGTAAATATTGATACCGATGTCATACTTTGCAGGGTGATAGGGATGGTCAAGCTGATTAATTTCTGATATAGTGCCATTTCCAATTAAGCAACAAGACCATTTTTTATAAAAATGCTATGTAAATCTGTGTATTTACCATGTGTTTTCAGTATGCACTCAAACATGAAGCCAGGTGGGCATCTAAATTTATCATGCTTAATAAACTACCCTCATTTTGATGTATGGGAGTATTTTGTGATATGCAAATGTCCATTTACCTTCATTTCTGCCAATGGGTTAGTTAGTATGTCTCTTTGATTCTCTGCCATAAGATGCCTTTGGTAAATTTTGAGCATGTTTAGATTGCTGCTCCTAACTGGCTAAGAAAGACAAAATACTGTATATAGACCTGGAACTGATAAAGATAGTTTCAGCATTTGGTGAACATACTACATCTGATGCCTCTTTGCGTAATCATGTATTAGGTGTAGCTTGGTTGTCTCTTGACATTAGCAGAATACATTCATTGTTCAGAGTTTGTATCACAGTTGGGTACTTATACAAATGCTTTTACATCTAATTTAATGTTTGCAATCTTCTGGAGCTGCCAATATTAGATGATTAACACTTAGTTCCTTGTGTTTTCCTTCTTATTTTGCAGAGTAAACATAGAATGAGGCAGCAGAATGTAGTCATTATTTGGTACTTATGAAAAATGGAAAAACATCCCAAGGAATGTCAGCTGAACAGAAACAGTCCTTTTCCAGGGCATTCAACACCTGCCATTGACTGGTCAAAGTGTATTATATGTCAAGTGTATTATATGAGGAGGCAGTATGGCGCAGTGGTTTAAGGCTCTGAGCTGCAAATCTGGAGACCTGGGTTTGAATCCCACAGCCCCCACTTGCATACTGTGTGACCCTGAGCAAGTCACTTAACTTCCTCGTGCTCCCAGGTTGCACCTGCAAACAAGCTTTCGGCTTAGTGTGTCTCACCTGGTAAAATAATTGGTAAAAAAAAAAACAAGCTCACAGAAGAATGTCTCCAGTGTCCCGTAAAGTCCAAGAGAAAGGACTCTGGTGCAGGTTACAGAACAGAAGAGGATCTGCAGGGCTTTGCTGATGTCCATGGGTTGCCCACAACTTTGAACTTAGCCTACTTGGATGAAGGTGATGGAATTGCAGAAACTTTACTCAAGCATAGTGCCTTGTGGCATAAGTCATGCAGAGATATGTATAACAAAACCAAATTAAGTCAAGTGGTGAAAAGAAAGTCATTGGATGCTGACCAAGAGAAGGAGTCAAGAGGAATCCCCAAATGCACTCGCTCAGCTTCCAATATCCAACAGAAAGATCCAGCTCAAGTGGCATGCTTTTTCTGTGACCAGGTGTCCTCTGAGGATGACCTAACACAAGCATGCACTTTGGGTTTAGACTCATGCATACAGTCAGTGGCTCTTCAATGATACCAAACTTCTTGCCAAGTTAAGTGCTGGAGACCTAATAGCCATTGAAGAATAGTATCACAAGAAATGCCTTGCTGCACTCTATAATCATGCACAGGATAAGGCTAAGAAAAATTTGTTCTAACTGGACAGTGAAGTGATGACTCACAGTATTATTCTTGCTCAACTGATGTCTTACATAGAAGATGCTCAATTAGTCAAATCAAATACATCCATCTTCAAACTTACAGACTTGGCAAATGACTGTTGCATAAGGCTTGAACAACTGGGTGTGAAACAAACACAAAGACTCCACACAACCAGACTGAAGAACAAACTTCTGGCCCATATCCCAGGTCTCAGAGCACATATCAAAGGAAGAAAAGTTTTCCTGGCATTTGACGATAACATAGGGCAGGTACTTTCGGATGCTTTTCAGAAGGATAGTGAATTTGATGCAATGTGTATGGCATGTGTAGTGCAGAGAGATTGAAGGGAATTCTTTGAAGAGAACACACCTTTCAATGGGACATTCCCCCCGATTGCCAAGAAAAGTCAGTCTCACCGTCAATTCTGGAACTCATTAATATGATTCTTAAAGGATCAAACATCAAAAATCAATCAGCCAAACCAACAAATCAGGCAGCGTTATCTATAGCTCAGCTGCTGAAGCTTAACAGTGTAAAGCACTAAATGGACTGCTCTGCCAGAGTCTGCCAAAACATGTTATGAACTTGTACACTGTGATTGTAAAAAGGGCTGTGCATCTTGATGCAAGTGTGTAATGGCTTCTTTACCTTTCTACCCCACTTTGCATGTGTGATGATCAATGTGCAAGAGACTAGAATGATGAATGGCTGGATGCAGTTCTGTAAACAATGAGACTGCATGAATGTTCTAGCCTCAAGTATTCCTTGTTGCTTATTATTTTGCTTCTTCATGGAATTTTGTTATTCTGGAATGTGTGTTAAGACAATAAACCCAGGATCTGGATATGACTTTAAACCATACATATTTTGTAATGTTGAATGGTACAATTATATGTAGATAACATTCAAGTTGATTTCAAATTTATGGACGATAATATTGGCTTTGATACTTATTTCCTTTAAAGCAATGCTGTCTGTACAAAAAAAAAGTCTTTTTTTAATCATTACAGTATCAATAAAGCAGATTTCCCTAACATAAAGTGATATTTTCATGAATACTTAGAGAGAAAAAGATGTATGGTGAATATTTGGATCACTGTGATTGCCTAATAGAATCATGACAGCAATGGGTGCTGTAGATAATATAAGCTTCCAATTAAGTTGGTTTCCATAGTAACAGATTATTTTAAAGTTTGGCACTATATAAAAAATGATTGTCTTATGAGCCTCTTCAAATATGCCAGGTGTCATGCTGGTATCAAAAAGGCCACAATTCACCCCCCAAAATTGAGCTATATCACTGGATTACAAATACAACAGGTCTATAACACTATCTTTGGACCCTAGTTAAAAAGGTAAAAACACAATTTCTACTGCATTTTTTATTTTTTTTTTATTTTAGCTTTTGTTGACCGGGTAAGTGCACTAGACAAATCCTGCCTATTTTCAGGCACGACCCGGGAGAGGGGGATACAGATGAATGCCAACTGATCTTGAACCAGATTAAGCTGTTGGTAGCATTTTGAGTGAATGAGGGAAATTTGGCCAGGACACTGGAGAAATTCCCTTACTCTTTCGATAAGTGCCATGGGATCTTTAACATCCACCTGAACTACCACCAATCCAGGCAGATGGGACCTCGGTTTAACATCTCATCCGAAAGGCGGCACCTCAGAAGTGCAGCACCCCTCTCATGCTGCACTACAGTGTCAGTACTGGGATATTAACCCAAGTGCCAGACATGGGAAATGAACCCACAGCCTTCTGATCTCCCAGCGTCAGAGGCGAGTGTGCTACCTACTGAACCACTGACACTGCAAATATTATTAAAAAATAGGAACCTAAGTTTTCACCTAATAAAAAGTTATAAGGGATACAATTTAACTTTTTAGTGAACAGAGAAGTGATTTATAAAAATATAAGATACAATGTAAACCTGGTAAATGTGTTACCACTACAATCGGCATTTTGAAATGAAATTTTCCTAGCAGCACACCCACAACTTCCCCCAGTTGTCCCAAGAATGTTGTATGAACTGGGGAGTGTGCATAGGGTTCCTGTATAGTTGGAGTCTGTCAGTCTATACTAAGTCTTGGTATAGCACCAAGACATGTAAACTGCAAACTGGGGCTATTAATAGCTCAAGCTATACAGGACCCTTATGCGTACACCCATAGCTGCTCCCCAGATCATATGCCATTCTCTGGACAGTTGCAGGAGTTTGTGGGTTTGCCGCCAAGGGTGCTTCATTTCAAGGTGCCAGTAGGAGGGATGGCAGGATCAACCAGGTAAAATCTTAATTACTAAACTCACTGTAAGGTGCTAGTGTCTGGGGCTATGAAAGGAGGGGGCTAGTGCCAGGTGCTTTGGAGGGAGGTGGGCTACAGTAGGGGACCTGAGAAGGGAGGAGGCTACTGTCAGGGGGGCCTTGGGGGGGATAGGGCTAGTGTCAATTGCTGGGAGGATAGTGTCAAGGAGCCATGCAAGGAGGTGGGTCTAGTGGCTGGGGTGGGGAAGCTAGTATCTGAGGCTGTGGGAGATGGGGTAGCATGTGCTGGGGACCGTGGTACTACTGGCTAGTGCCCAGGTCAGTGGTGGTGGTAGCAGTAGTAGCCATCTTTATTTTATGTGGTACCCTTCCCTGGAGGCTCAGAGTACCATTACAACATTAACCAGTAGTAACAAACTAAAAAGCATCTCAAAGAAATATTAACAAATCCCCAATAAATAAATCTATTTAAAATAATACAGCATTCACAATAAATAAATTCATAAATAAATTAACCAATACTTAAAAACTGGGATGACATAACTGTGGGGAATATTAAACCCTAAATGCCTGAGTGAATAAGGTTTTCAGACCCCACTAAAAAGCCTCCCCTGAGGGGGCCTCCTTCAAAGTTCTCAGCAAAGAATTCCAGAGGACCGGACCTGCTACTTCAAAGGTCCGGTCCCCTGAGGTCTTGAACCTTGTCCTTGAAACTACCAACAGGATCTCCCCAGAGGAACAGCGAGGATGTGAAATGTACATGAGGGTGCAACATCTCAACCAGATAGTTCAAGGTAGGGTATGTGACCCCACAGAGAGTGCATGTGTGTGTGTGTAATTCTGCCCAAAATGTGTTTTCACATATGCGTTGCAAAATGAAGGCTTGGCAAATATTTTATAAATGACAAC
Organism: Neoceratodus forsteri; assembly: GCA_016271365.2. Taxonomy (NCBI): domain Eukaryota; kingdom Metazoa; phylum Chordata; order Ceratodontiformes; family Ceratodontidae; genus Neoceratodus; species Neoceratodus forsteri. The sequence continues at coordinate 1,075,054,144 of CM028129.1, read as the reverse complement.
TGTCATAATCAGAAAGGGGAGTCCTAAAAAGATCATTATTAAAATTTTGGGTCAAAATGTAAAAAAAAAAAAAAGAAGTTATGAAAAAATGCGTACAGGGCTAACTATTAGCTCAGTGGGCACTGTGTTGCCCTTATGTGTGGGTGAGCTGTGTTTGGGTAGAAACATAGACAATGGTAGCAAAAAACAATCAATGATCCATACAGTCTGCCGGCAGTTCCCCATCAAGCCTCAGAACCTACTGTCCATTCAGGGCACTAGCCTCACTATCCAGCTGTGCCCCCCCCCCCCTCCCTATTACTACCACCCTGAGGCAACCATTATACATTTAAGCTCTCTGCCAGCCATGTTTGTACCATTTAAGGGTTTGGTGCCCACCACCACAGCTGACAGACTTTTCCATAGTTCCACCACCCTTTGTGGTAAATAAAACATTCTCATATTCCTCTTGAACCTCCACTAGGGTTACCATCTGTCCTGATTTTTGCAGGACAGTCCCAATTTGGGCAGCTGTGTCCTGTAAAAAAACATGAAAAATACTAAATATCCTGACTTTATAGTAGAAACAATGTTTTCTAACTTTCTACTAAATGTTGTAGAAAACTATAATACCTTAACTAAAATACCTTAAAATGAGTAGAAACAATAGCAGCAGCTACGAAACTACAATACTTTGCCTTAATTCTGATTACATAAAGAAAACAAGTCTGTTGCAATGGTCGAGGTTATGTACAGTCCTGGGAAAAATCGTGTTTCAGTAAGACATGTCCCACTTTGGGCTTCTTAGAAGGTGGTAACCCTAACCTCCTCCCATCTGCTTCCACTCATGCTTGTGTACTTGAACTTTTGATCATGATATACTGTATAGTTCCTCATAATTCATCTCATTTATTCCTTTCAGGAAACTGAAGATCTCTATCATATTATCCCTTTCTCCTCTAGTCTCCAGTGAGTACATGTTCAGTGCCTTAAGCTAATCCTCATCAGGTCGGCACTACTGGCCTTGAATCACCCTTCACTGCACTGTCTCTAGCCTGTCCTTATCTTTTCTGAAGTGAGAAATCCAAAACTAGACACAGTACTCCAGGTGCAAGCTCAGCTCAGTGAGCCAGTTGGATGGGCTGAGGCTGGGAGGAAGGTGTTGTGGCATGCAGCACCAGCCCCAGCCCAGTGAGGGACAGTGCAGTGTTCTATCATACAGGTGACACCTTGTGGCAACCCAAGGAGTCTTGCATCACAAGTGGTTGACATGTGTGTCAAGGCCTGATGGGGCCACACACTGTGGGAGAAGTGGGTTGGCATGAAAAATGTGAAAAATAGCAGCTGACCCCATCGCTGCAATCCCCACACCTCCTCCATGCCCCTACTGCCACTAGCCTCCAAGCACCATCACCTTCCATACCAGGGACTTACTTTGTACTTTAAATAACCACCCATGGATTCCCTCACCATCATGGGGATAGGAAACAGTGGGACATCCTCCCCCCCTTGACTCTTGCCCAGTTGGACAGTACACTGCCCTGTCAATGTTGCAGGCCATGCGAATATTGATGGCTTCAATCTTCTCTGGTGGTGCTCAATAAGTGGAGCAACACCCCCCCCCCACTGAGAGGACAGTGGTCCAAGGGATGCTGAATCCTGTCCACCTACCCCCAAGCTGGAATTCATGAATGACTGGAGTCTGTTCCTGAACTCAGGTTGCTGCCCTGGTACTGGTATTTACACTGTTCAACAACCTATTTAAAACAAAAACAAAAACATTTTAAAAAATCCTTTTTTAATTTTAAAGCCATCCACCTGACCCAGCAAATCAGAATTTTTGTTATTAATATTAGCTTATTTTCCACTCTGTCTACAAGTTCCATGGAACAATGATCAATGTAACAGGACACCATTCCCGATGTGGGAGGACACTTACCATGTGTACCAGATAAGTACTGTTTTATCATTGTATTACCTTGTTTGTTCAGTTAACTACTATAGAGCTGCACAGCCTCTGTGACCCTGTTGCTATACTTATTTTATAGGGACGACCTGATGTTTTCCTCGAGTCACCCAACCCAAGTTCCAATATTCCCAGGATCCACGTAAGTGCTCTGTATTATTATCTATGCTAGGATATACAGTAATAGTGTAATGGTGCAACTACAAGTACCATGCTAGCCATTATCTTCCCATCTATTGTGCTGAAAAGGGTCCAGTTGGCAGAGGGATATTGATGTCAAGATGATATCGACAAGAGGGGAAGACCAACTAGACAGCCAAAATTTACTTAAATTCTTCCACTCCTAGTTATGGGAGGGGATTGGAGGGGTACAGTGTTCCCTATATTTTTGTATTCATAGGGCTCAGGGAGTTGGGTTAGATTAAGGTGGCATGGGGAATGAGTACCAGGGAGAGGAAGGTGGTGAAAGATTGTGGAGGGGATGGGGTAGCCATACAAATCTGAAATCTTACAGTCCATGAAAGACAGACCCTCACCACCATGCTCACCAGAAGAACACATCAAAAAATATGGAGTGGTGAGGAGAGCCGTAGAGTCTGTAAGCAGCTCTATGGTGGGAGGATAGCAACCAGGCATCTTGTGCTGTGGGATGAGATTACAGCCATTAAGTTTCAACTATCAGATGGCAAACATTGTGGGTTAATAATCAATGCCATCCTCTAGTTGTGCCATTGATGTCACCAGTAGAGAAGGCTGCCCATGCCCTCCACTCCCAGAGCCAGTGCACATTGCCTCCATTTCACATATTGGCCTCTCTGAGATAATGAATGGAAGTCTGGATCAGAAGCCAGTCCTGAGTCTAGCATATTGCAATGTGGCACACTATTAGCTGACATCATCTGGGCATGTTGTATTATGACTGTTTATTTGGATGATATGAAGTCGGCTTAATACATCTCCATTGTATTGCTTTGTATATTTGTTTTGAAATAGTCTTATGTTTTTGTTTATTTTATCTCCATTGTTAATGCTGTCTTTTTCATACCAAATATCCATATTTTGATTAGTTATCAGTTATGGAACTCAATAACATCAGTTGAGATAAAGTCTTAAATGATGATGCAGGCCTTATGATCAATGGACTGCATTGGGTAACAGAACTGCTACTATGTGACTAAATAATAAATACTGGGCTGGAGAAATGACAGCAATTATAAGGACACTAAAAGGGGAATATGGAAAACAGTCACACCATAATACGCTGGGGCAGTGTGTGGAAAATATAGTGGCATGCTAACAGGGACAGTGCTACAGTAAGTGTTTTGGGCACAGCAAACAGAGTCAGAACTAAAAGTGTCATATCTGAAGACACAGTTAACAGTCACAAAGGTAATGCACAGAAGAATATATTACAATATAATAACTGGTTATAGTGATGAACACGTGCTGGGTTTCTCTCGCTGCATGCATGTGCCAGCCACTGCTCTTACCTTAGCATGTGACACTCGCACTTGGCAGTAAGTAACTAAAAAAAAATGAATAAACCTTTAAAAAAAAGGGAAAGGTTTCAGCAGCCGCTTCAACCTGACTGTGGACCGTGCTTAAACACGACCGGACCGCAGCTGAACAACGATGTATTTCAATTTTTTATAATTGCTGTGGTGAAAAAAATGCTCCCCAACAATTATATAAAATAAAACATGGTGTTGTGTATAAGACTCAAATTTTACACAAACCCATGGGGTGGATTCTTAAACAAACCCCTCAAGCTTTGCTTTCAGGGTTTATGCAGCATCCAACACCTCGGGTGTGTGTAAAATCTCATTAAACACACCACCCCATGTATTATTCCATATATCATTAACGTAAGTGTTCTGCTGAAAACACTATCATGCCTTATGTGCACAGTATGCACAAATCTTTCATTACTTGATGTGTGTGCACAGCCAAGTTCTGTACTGTAGTGCAGTGTGTGTAGGGGCTCAGGATGCTTTGAACATCATGGATGTCAAGTTCCTATGCATCCCACATCACACCAGCATGTATGCTTAGGCCCCCAGTCTGCAGTACTTCACATGACAGGGCAGAGAGTGTGTGCAGTAGCTTGAGTAACCAACATGACCTGCTACCTCAACCCCACTGATGGTAAATGACTTTTCTCTGAGTTAAGAGCAAATAAAAGATCAGCATGACATTCCCTGAAAGATAGCAATTCCACATCCCTCCAGTGCCATAACATAATTTTGTTTTACAAGACCCAAAATTAGGGCCATATTGAAATTTTGTGCAAAAAGTAATATATTTTTTTACCATCCTCACTCTGGTTGGCTCATGGTCCCCTTTAGGAACCTGCACATCCCCAACCCCATCACCCTACCATCTCCCAGGTCTTTCCTCTACCCAGCAGATTTCCTTGTGGTATCTCCTCTACATGATGGAGGCCGCTGGGCTGGACCAGGTCCATCTAATAAAGCAGGCTGATTGGTGGCCCAGAGATATGCCCTGGTTAGTGAGAATGGGGTCTGCAGACTGTGCAGGGCAGTCATGCGGCAGTGATCAATAAATAAATAAATAAGGGCATTTCTGCATTTCTCCCAACCACTGAGATTCTGACTGCAGTGGCTTGCAGTACATGTATTACCCCGATCCCAGTGAAGGAGCAGGCTCCCTGCCCTACCATGTAGGGGCGCTGCTGCAGTGGCTACTGGCACCAGTTCACCCTGGCTGGTGCACACTTCTGAGGCAGTACTGTGCCAAGTCTGGTTGGTCAATAACAATGATATGAAAACAATTTTGAATCTGAGTCACTATAGAAGCACAATGGCTTCTGCTGAGCCTTCTGATATCTTTACACAGTTTCTCTCTTTTTAATCACACCACCTACTGACAAGTGATCATCATGACTACATTTTCCTCAACGAGTGTACATGAGTAACTTCTTTCACAATCATACCTCTTACCCTTGGTTGGCTTGCACGGCCAGAGTGTAAAATGTTCCCTGCCGCTCTTGTCCTCCTAGATCATTACCTTCATTGTTGTCTAGCAGGTTGTGCAAAAGTCAAGAACAACCCTTGCTTGCCAAGAGGGCTGAACCACTCGCCTCCATGGGTGGTTAGGAGTGTGTACACAAGTTATATACATACCTTGTTCTCCCAGGAAGCTGAGCCCTTCATCTCCATGGCATATTCAGCTCTCAGTTGACCACAATGCACAGTATATTCACAGTGACACTGGCTGGTAATAAGGTAATATCTTTGTGAACACTGAATTTAATCATTACGGTTCTACTTCCATACAGAATATGTCTGAGGCCAAAATATTTTAATGGTGGGAAGAGAACATTTTCCTTTTTGTTCCAGCCTTCAGTACTTGTGTCATGGAACCTTATCTCAGCAGAGCAGCAAGCAATCAATGATGTGACGCAAGCTACAGTACCAAGTGCACAACAAAGGCTATTGAAATGTGGCTGGAAGGAGAGGCGAGTGACTAACACAGGCGGTTAAACTGCAGCTTTAGAAGGAGGGAAAGTCTTGATATTGTTATAGGGCTTGTACAATATTAATATTTAAAATTCTGATGAGCACTGAAATGGCACAGCATACATTCACCGCATGCACACTACATGAACACTCACATCCAGACCCAAAGATGCGCACTTAAGTCGAACTGTGTGAAACTTGAAAATAATTGACACAAATAGGGCTTTAAAACCTGGCCCTTTATATGTGTCAACATAGTATCTGAAAACTTAAAAAGCAGTTTTGTGTAAACAATATAGTATTTTAGCAGTACAGTAACAGCATTAATATCCATTTTTCTTGTAATATAATGATACTGGATGGGATTTGGAGTTTTCTAGTTACTGCTTTTTGACAACACCAACTGTGAATAAATTAAACATTTTGACGTGGTGTTCTGCTATGATCACAAATGGTGTGCCTTCACTTGCCTAAGACATCCATGGTAATTCCAGTATGTAGTTTTACCATAGCGCTTTGACAGCGCTAGCGCCAACATCCCCTTCAGTGACAGCTACCATGCCGACTGTCAACATTGAAGCCTCGGGATGTCAGTGCATACAATAGGGGGTCTGTGCCCCCCCAAACCTCCCCCATGTGGAAGGCTCTGCCCGGTCTCTAGAATTCCTACTCTGAGTCAGAGCTGGACCGGCGGGGCAAACACCCAGCGAGGCAGTCCCAGTCACTGCACAGACCATCACAGCGATGTGCGGGTTTTGCCCAATTCCTGTCACTGTGATGGTCTTTGCAGTGCCGAAGTCACTGTGGTGATGGTATACCCCAGTATGTAAAGTCAACAGGAACTCAGTTCCACCACCTCTTAAAAAACTGTATGACAGTTCCACCACCTCTGTTATCTTTGTCCACTGACTACTACAGGAGAGTTCCACCACTCAGAAATCTAGATGTTAGGAATTCTACCACCTAAACATTTCAAGTTTAACCACTGCAAAATATAACCACAAGGGCTGACCCCCCTGGCGCAATGGTAGCGCTACCACTTACAATGGCAATGACCTGAGTTCAGGAATGAACTAGAGTCATTGGAGGCTGGTGGGGGAAGGGAGGATGAGCATCTATGGGACTGCTCTCATTTTCTGGGTAGATGGCACCTGGCAATATGTTAACTCCCAGCAGAAGCTGGGAGAAAACCAGCTTGGACCAATGCACATGGGAGGGAGCCAACAGCAGACATCAGCACACCATGTATAGCAGCACGCATGGCTACATGCTTTCCATCAATGTGAAGCCATGCCTCCAGTGGAGGGAACCTCAAGAGAAAACCCACTAGCAAGGAAGCAGCATGGCATCTGGACCCCAGCCTCCACTTAGTGCCAAAATGACTCCAGTGTAAGTCTCTGCTGGGATCTCAGGGTGATTTAAGTCTCCCGTGGGGAGCCCCTCTATGAGGGAACATCACAGTCCTCCCAGACTGGTCAGCTAGGGAAAGTTCTGGAGAGATGTGGGTGATTTGTGGATCCTGGAACACATATGGGGTACATGCCCATGGCCAGAGCACCAGAAAAAGAATTTGTGGAGAGGTAATTGCAACAGATTAAAAGAAAATGCTAGCAGGCATTTTCAATTGAGTATTACATTAAACAAATTAGTAAGAAAACTTATTTTAAAAATATCTGAGAGAAATAACATCAGAAGTATGAGATTTTTAGCCAGTTATTAAACTATCATGATTTGAGAGTGCATTTACAATGTAAAAGTAATTTTTATAAAACAAATACAAACGTAATCAAAAGCTGAACTTTTGCATATTTCGTTACATATGCAGTCAAATGTAATCCATTAAGATTTGTTTTGTATTGAAGCAAAAAAAAAATTAATTTATTAAAAATCCCAAAGTAATACAGGATTTCTCATTTGCATATTTGCCATCATATAAAGCCAAAAGTAAACACAAAATAATCCATTTGGGGATTTTTCAGTTCTACAGCATTTTTGGCATTGCTTTGTAAAGCCATGTAAAAAAGGAATTCTAATTAGCACACTTTGCTGTGTATGCAGCCGAAAGTAAGCTACTAATAATACAAGAAATTACTATAACAAACCTTCTTGATTAACTACAATTTCAAAGGAATTCAAATAATTAGAAAAAGGAAGAAGTAAGTCAATCTCAATCCATGTAGTTTGCTGAGTGATTAAAATAATGACAGATCTGTCTGTGTTTCTTAGCCCTGTTAGATGTGGATTTAGTCTTCCATAGCCTTGGAAATGCTAGTAAGTATTGTTTTAAACTAATCTGTTTTCATTAAGTGACAGTGATTCCCTCATGAGATGTGAAATGTAAACATAAGACTACATATGCAGTAACTTAATATTTTTCTAGTTTCTATATATGTATCCTTAGAATATGTGCCCATGTATGTTGATATACTGCATTACTGAAAGATGTAAAACAATAAAATATAAGTTTAAAAAAAGGTAATGTTGCAATAAAAATCATGCATTTACAACTTTAAACTGCAAGGCTTTTAATCGCAAGACGCAACCCGGCTTATAAAGCACTTGCCAGAGCTTACATCTAGAGACTGCTACACCAGAGATACGGGGAAGGAGGTTGGCTTCATTCCTGCCTAGGACCTCCTCTTCCCCTGCAACGCAGAACTGCCACAGAAAATTTTTGCCTGGCTGCAATCGGCTGAAGATAAAGACAAAGGAGATGCTGCATCAGACAAAAAGAAATTCCCACCCACCCTCCCCCACTACCGCGACTCTTTAAATGCTATGCCTAGGTGACTTTTATGATTAAGCAGTTAAGAGAGGAGGTTGGGCTATGTGGAAATGGGGATAATCATCCATATAATAAATAGTACTGCACCCATAACCACATGTTTTTGTTTAAGATTCAGTAGGGAATAAGCTCAATTGAGAAATGTTTTAAGCTGCTTGAGCCTTTACTAAATTTTTCATTAGTGATACCTGTTCCATGTACTGATTACACAGCTACAGTAGATCAGAGCATACAGTATTCTCAAACAGAAGTAGACCCCTGGTGGAGTGGTTTGCTTTCATTAGTAATATCTGTACACTGTATTTAATTTCAAGATTCAGTAGGGCCCTAATTTAATTAATTGTTGGAAGGATCCATTCTCTGTTATTCATGTATATGGCAAGAACAGTACAGAAGGTCTTCTCAAACAAGTTTAGCTCACACTTAGTAAGTGAGTGGAGTTGTTGATTTCATTAGTAATATCCGTACTCTGTATTTAATTTCATATTGATTTCATTAATGATATCTGTTCCCTTAGTGTAGTGGTTTTCTCCTAGAGGAGTGTTTTGATTTCATCAGTGATATCTGTACCCTACATTAAATTTCACATTGATTTCACTAGTGATATCTGTTCCCTGTATTTAATCACTTGGTCACTAGCCACTCCCAAGTGGAGTGTTTTCCCCCTAGTGGAGTGGTTTGATTTCATCAGTGATATCTGTACCCTGCATTTAATTTCATACTGATTTCACTAGTGATATCTGTTCCCAGTATTTAATCACTTGGTCACTAATTTACAGGTTTGGATCATGGTTAAGTTTATCACTGAGTCACTGGAGAATGGCTGTTGGGAAGGATAGAGACAGGTGATGGTAGGGTGACAAATCAAGTAAGGGACAAGTGAGGATGTGGAGAGGCCTGGAAGGTAGAAGGATGGGAGGATGGGATGGATGGAGAGGCCAGGAAAGTAGGGTGTTGGGAGGAGGGGGTGGGCAGAGAGGCCAGGAAGGTAGAGAGATGGGGGAGGGGTGGGAGAAAGCAAAAACATGGCAGTGGGGTGGGAAATGGTCCTAGCAGGATAGTGAGATGTAATGGATGTGGTGCAGCTGTGCACATGGATACACTCTGGAGAGCAGGAGCATGTCCTATTTGCATGAGGGTGTTACACCTGGAAAGAGAAATTTGGGAGTTAAGGAGGGACATGGAGAAATTAATCAAAGGAGTAGGGCATGGGGGTATGTGGCAGTGGTCTTGCAGTTCAGGGGGAACATTTAAGACATCTGATGTGAGAGAGGAAAAGGGGTAAATGGAGAAGGAATTAAATCAGGCTATGGGAAACACAGTAAGTAGCAAGAGGGGAGGGGGGTCTGGCAGCTCAGGGAGGAACATTTGAGAGTTCCTGTGAGAGACAGGAAAGGGGGCAAATGGAGAAGGAAATAAATCAGACCACAGAAAACACAGGGGAGATCAGGAAGAGGGTAACAAGAGTAGAGGGGCGAACAAGGGATGGCAGGATGTGGTCAGGAAGAGAGTGGGGGGGTGGAATTAATGAAGTACTGGATGGCGGTCGCGGTAGGGCCAGCGGGATGAATGACATCGGTGATACAGGAGGCATGGTGGTGATGAACAGGTATACCCCAATACAAAATAGAAGGGATGCAGAGGATCATGTGGAGATGGTGGAGACTTATGATGCAAGGGGAGAGCAGGAGAAAAATACAGGAGGTGTGGTAGTGAAGAACAGGTATACCTCAATACAAATTAGAAGGGACACGGGGAATCATGTGGAGATGGGGGAGACTGATAATACAAGGGGAGAGCAGGAGAAAGAGGGGGAGACAGTACAGGGCATAGGAAGGGATCCAGTAAAAATTGCTGAGGATGGAGGGGTAGGGCTTGTGAGAAAGGAAGATTTCGGAGGGGGTGATGAACACTGTCCCTGGAGGATCCATAAGGGACAGGAATAGTGTTAAAGTGGATGGGCTTGCAGGACTAATTGTGGGGGAGGAGCTTGGAAATAAGGTGGAGTAGCTAGGCATCATGGGCATGGAGGAGGTTGATGGGTCAAGGGGGAAATTCAGGAAGGGAAAAGTTAAAAGGGACTTATTAAAGCTCAGATAGAAGGTGGCAGTGGTGCTAAACAGGGAAAGAGGAGTTGACAACAACACACTGTGTCCAACTCCATTGGGCACCGAGGTGCTGATCTTGGGGGATTCCATAATCAGGGGAATCTAACGGGGGGGGTAGTGGTGATGGGAGGAAGAGCTGTATTAGTCTTGAGTGCATGCCAGGTATAACTGTGCACAAGGTAAAGAACCCAGGCGTACTTATAGTGGGCGGGAAGTATGGGGGGTCACCAAATATTGTGGTGCACATAGGCACAAATGTTCTGGCAGAAAATAATGTGATGGAGGTACAAGCCAGATACCGAGAGATGGAGAGAATATGCAATGCAGAAGGAATCACCCTCTCCTTCTCAGAGTCCTGCCAATACCTATGGGGACTTTAGAAATTAACTAGAATATTTGGGAACTTAATTGGTTGCGGAGATGGTGTCCAGCTATGGAGTTTGAGTTTGTGGGAAACTGAGGTGATACGTGGCAAAATAAGGAACTATTTGCCAGGGATAGATTACACCTAAGCAAAGCTGGAAAAGATGTACTGAAAAATAAACCGAGAGAGTAATTGGTACTGCAGTGGGGGGGGGGGCAACGGGAGGCAGACAGCAGTGCAAAACATGGGAGGCCAGAGGCCAGGCCTCTCCCCCCATTATGTGTGCTGGTGGAAAAGGCAAGCTTGAACTCAAAAACGGGGAGAGAGTTAGGGAGAATGGATAGGGATGGTGAGTTAGGATGGAGGGTGGTCTTGATTAATGGAAGACATTTGTGGAATAAGATGTCTGAGCTACAGGCTCTGTTGGCAGAGGGAAGGGTGGATGTGGCAGCTGCAACAGAAACCTGGGCCACACAGTGCCATGATTGGGACCTGACCCTCCTAGGGTGCACAACCTAAGAAAGATAGGACAGTTGGCAAAGGAGGGGTAGTAGCTTTGTTCATTAGGGAAGGGATTGAGTGTAGCAAGGATGAGGACATGGGGGGAACATGGAAGCAATATGGGCCACCTTGCAAGATGGTAAGGGAAGGAGGGTTAGCCTGGGGGTTGTATACAGGCCATCATTGCAGTCAGAAGACACAGACAATGAACTGGTAGCCAGTATTAGCAAACATTGCAGCAGGGGTGGGGGAGGAACCATGGTATTGGGGGACTTTAACATGTCAGGGGCAGACTGGAGTACCATGGCATCAGCATCTGCAAAAGAACAAAAAGTTACTGAATGCCTTTCAGGATGAGTTTCTAACTGAACTACTGGGAGAATCGACAAGGGAGGGTAGCATCCTAGACTTGGTACTTGTGAACAGGGACCAGATGAAGAATTTGGTAGTGGACGGCCCCCCTGGCAGGGAGTGATCACTCAGTTTGGTTCACCTTAGACCTAGGGAAGGAGTGGAAACAGAACAAAATGACTGTGGTGGACTTTAGGGGAGCCGTCTTCGGGGAGATGGCTGACATACTCAGGGAGCATCTAGTTAATATCAGGCCAGGGATGAGTACAGAGTGTCAGTGGGGGATCCTGAAACTGGGCTTGCTGGAGGCTACAAAAGTCTGCACTAAATCCCATCATAAGAAGGCTAGGGCCAGAAAACCTTACTGGTGGTCCAGAGAAGTGCAGCAGGGGGTGAGTGATAACTGGTTGTCCTCAGACGGTACAAGTGTTCCTGCAGGGAGTCAGACAGGGAAGAGTACCGCAGGATCTCAAATGAAGTCATCACAAAGGTTAATAGTGGCCAAAGCAGCTAAGGAGCTTAGGCTAGCACAGGGGATCAGGGAAGGGGAGAAGAAATGTTATGGATATGTCAGGGAGAAAAGGAAGGGGGGCAGATGCACAGGTTAAAGAAGGAAGTGGGTTGGGCTGAAGGAACAGAAGAACAGGCAGAAATAATTAATGAGTATTTCTGCTCAGTCTTTACTAGGAAAAGGGGACATCCTTTACCACAAGGGGAAGGCAGGACAGGTACAATGGAGTCATTTACAGACTGTGAGATCCAAGTGGGGAGGGTGCGGAAGGGTCTCAAGTCTTTGAGGAGCGATAAGGCCCCAGGACCAGACGGGATCCACTCCAGAGTTCTAAAAGAACTGGTGGCTGTCCTGGCTGCTTCAATGATGGAATTATTCAATTCATCTCTCCAATCAGGATGTGTACCCCTAGACTGGAGGACAGCACATATTGTGCCTCTCCACAAGAGTGGACCAAAGGATCAAGCGGGAAACTACAGAGCAGTTAGTCTGATGTTCATTGTTGGGAAACTGATGGAGGCCATCTTGAAGGAAAGGATGGTGGAGTTCCAGAAGGCAAATGGCTTTCAAGATGAAAGTCAGCATGAGTTTGTCTGGGGGGAAGATTGCATCAGACTAATCTAGTCAAATTCTATGACTGGGTGACAAGATCCCTGGATAATGGAAAGCCAGTTGATGTCCTGTACTTGGACTTCAGCAAGGCTTTCAATTCAGTCCCACATAGAAGGCTGATATGTCAACTGAGGAACCTAGGTGGTGGTAGGGGGAGAGGCTTTGACTCACAGGAGGGTCATCAGCAGGGATCAGTATTGGGCCTATTCCTGTTCAATGTGTTCATTGCAGACATTGGGGAGGGAGTAAGGAGCAAGACGAGCCTATTCGCAGATGATTCTATGTTGGATGTGGTGATAGACAGCAAGAAGGGTAGGAAGACACTTCAGGAGGACTTGATTCAAGTTGGAAAAGTGGGCACATACTTGGCAGTTAGGGTTTAATGTTCAGAAGTGCAGTGTGCTACATCTAGGATCCAGGAACCCTGGATATAACTATCATTTGTGGGGAACAGCTGTTGACATCTAAGGGGAGAAAAGACCAAGGGGTGGTCATAGATGCCAGGATGACTAATTCAGAACAGTGCCAGAGGGTGGCTGCTAAGGCAAATAAAATGCTTGGATGTATCTCTAGGGGATTAACATCAAGGAGAAGGGAGGTCACTCTGCCTCTGTACAACTCCTTAGTGAGGCCTCACTTGGAGTACTGTGTATAATTTTGGCAGCCTTACTTGAAGAGGGATGTTACCCTTCTGGAGAGAGTACAGAGATGAGCCACAAGGATGATCCAAGGCCGGAGGGGAATGTCCTACGAGGAACGACTTGGGGAGTTGAACATGTACTCCCTGGAGGTCAGATGGGATGGGGGTTCGATAGAGTCTTCAAATATATGATGGGGATAAATAGGGTAGATACGGTGGGTCTCTTTATGCTGAAGAGGGAGGGAGGGAAGGAAATAAGATGGGACATAACCTTAAGCTAGCAGGGAGGAGGTACAGGGGGAGGTGAGGAGACACTACTTCACAGAGAGGGTGGTGGCACCTTAGAATGCACTACCAGGGTAGCTGTTGACAAATGAAACAGTGGAGGGTTTCAAGGTGGAGTGGGGCAGGTACACAGGCAAGGTGCAGGCTGGGGGGGAAGTTAACAATAGGGTGCTGGGGAGTGCCAGGGTAGAAGGTGTTGCATGATATGCCAATATCCATTTATGTGGGTTCATACTGTATATGCTGTAATGTACTTTAGAATTAAGACACTGTCCCTTTACCAGGTAAATACAAAACTTATTTCTATAAAGGCTAGTGTGGACCTGTTATATTTCAAGATAAGGGAGACAGGTATATGGCCCCAGGAAGGCATAAAACATCCCACTGTGGCTTTCCATGAAAGGGAAGGGGTAATGTAATGACCTAGGGGGTCAGAGGTTAAGCCAAATGCATGGACCAGATGTCGCTGGGATTGGCATGGAACCACAGTGACACCTACAGGGAAAGGTAAACTGTTGCACCCTAATATCTGTATTGTCCTAGAATCATTAACCCCACCCCAGGGAAACAAATACAGTGGGTGTGTCCTAAAATGACCTTCAAGTAAATCATCAGACACACACTTTGAATGCAGAGCAGTTGAAAAAAAACAGTAGCTGGAAGACAGTCTGTCCAAGTGGCATATACTTTTACACCAGAAAGTATATGCATAGGCCTGGAAAAAAATCTTTAAAACCAGACCAGAGCGTGTGGGTAATAACTCTTCACATATTGAACAGAAAATTCAGATTTTAAGTCAGAATTTTGGAAACCAAGGCTTTTCAACAAGGACAGCACCTGGAACATTTTAAAAGGACATCCAGAGACTTGGATCAAGGACTTGCTACAAATTATATTGCCTAATGAACTGTCATCTCCACAAGGATATTTCAGATCTTGTCTGAACTTTAATATCAAAACAAGGTATAGTTTAGAATATAGTATCTAGTGTTTTCTGTAAACCATCCAGTTTTACTTTTGTTATTGTCTGCATTTCAAAGTTCTTCCAAACTGTAGACTTTTCTGTATTGCTTTTATGTTAAGTAAACTTATATGATTTTCTTATCAACTCTGCCCAGGGTCTGATTGTGTGATTTAATATTTTAAACAGAAGGGTTTTGAAAAGACTGTGTGCTTAAAAAGATAGAACCACTCAGCTATCACATAAAACTACCTAGGCAAGACATAGCCAGTGGCCGTGGTGGGATTCAAATATTGAAAGCAGTGCAGGGTCAAGGGAGCTCAAAACCTACAGAATCCACCCTCCCACTGGAAAAAGGAAGGTTTGGTAGTACGTCTTCCTGAAACCCTTATTCCTGTTCATGAGTTCCTGAATAGGGGGATCATCTCTGCAAACAGGAGGTCCTACCGAGCTGCCCGAGGCTTTGGGGACCAGGGGCGCATCACAGAAGGGAGCACATGAAGGGGGGGAGGCAGTTGCTGAAACTTAATCAGGAGCTGCATCTCGGGCAGACGAGATAGACCGATAGGCCTAATCTGCTGCCATTTTGTATGTGTGTATGCACAGTACAAGTCACATTAAACTGTTCCATCAACTCACTGGTGTAGCATTTCTTTTTTTGTGATGCTACTGCAGTGGCAGCTCAAACTGTTGAAGCTTTTAACCATTTTCCAACTATCATTTACTGCCTATTCAGCTCACTTGTACCTGTTTAGTGAAATGGCAGTAGCGGTTTGTAGAGTTTATGCAATGTATTTTCATGGCATTGTTTATAAATATCACAGCATTCCTTAAGAGCATTGTTTATAAATATCACAGCATTCCTTAACAACATTGTTTATAAATATCACAGCATTGCTTAAGAGTTGTTTAGTCTGCCTTCTGAAATGAAACTCATAAGCACTCAGCTGAAAATAAAGCTTATAGTGCATAACAGCTTGTTGCAAACTAATACTAACCTTTTACTAATTCATTGAATTAAACACTGCACAGATTAGGAAACTCATTGAACAATGCTGCACCAGTGAGTTGAAGGAACAGTTTAATGTGACTTGTACTGTATGTATGTACGTTTTGGAAACTGTAAATACTTACGTCATGTAAGGACTTTGCATATACTTTATTAAAGTAGATGGCAAAGGCATATATGCTACTATACTTAAATTTAATGGAATGCAACTCAATATGACCAGGATTTAAAAGGAGCAAATGGCCCACTGTTGTCACCCACATTCTTTTTGAAATTAACTATAGTCAGTGTGTTTAATGGAACAGCTTTGAAGTATCTTGTTTTAATATCCAGGAAACTAGCACAATGTCTGGGATTTTCAAGTGTTATTTTTGTACAGTATAGAAGTTTGGCTTTTCTGTCTGAGCTATCATGAGAATTCCTCATGACCCCACTGCACATTGTCTAATCATTCTTTAAAATATTGGAAACTTCCAGAAATATAGGAAACTATTACTGCTTATTTTAATTTCTAGGAAACCTAATGATGTCCTACTGTTGGGGTTTGAGCTATCATGTAGATGCAGTCACTCTTAAATTTGAATTACATGAAATACATCTCCTTAGCATATTTTGTCCCCTTTTCTGATTCCTCCCATCTTATTCTTGTGTTCCCTCTTGTCCGTCTCTACACCGTGCTGTGGCTGTCTCCAGGACTACCTTGTCCAACTTTGACTGACACCTGAGTATTGTCCCTTCTGACAGAATGGACTCAAGAGTAGTGGGACTGGCAGCAGTTAGGACAAGCTCCAGGCATCCTGCTGTGTGTTGGGTGGGGCTGCTTGTAAGGGGAGTTCTACATATCTGTCTTCCCTCCCCTGGACATACACACTGCAGCATATGCTGCAGTCCCTCCTGCAAGTCCAAGCAGGAGCCTAGGCTCAGAATAAAACTTAGGTCCTCTATCTGATAAACCCAAAGGATACCACTAAACTGTCAAGCTGACTCAATTGAAGATTCATTGCAGAATAAGCAGATTACATTTCCACGTGTTTATCTTATAAAGCTGGAACCAGTAACTCCAGCTCTCATTGAATTTTAATTGTTCAGCAGCCATTTTTACAAGCTGAAAAGTTTTACTGAATTGAGTTGTATTTAGTTTTAGAAAAGAAATCCTCTTTTTAACTTGGTTTACTTGTCAAACCAACATACTATATAATGTCTAGGTATAACACATTTCTAATATATATTGTTTCAACCCGCACTCTCCTGTTTAGTGCAATAAATACCAGAAGCCTGAAGTAACACAATGACCCTTGGAGTGAATCACTTTTTGGCTGTAAAAAGAACAGATAATTCAAATCCTAATATATCCTGTGAGACTGATAGCTGAGGTAAACCACTTAAAATGACAGTTTTATCTTTAGACAACTCCCATAAAAATGGCAGCATCCCAGCACTCATCCAGGGGTCTATCAGTCACTGCTGGATACTCAGATAGCACAATCCCACTTGACAACTAAAGACATGTCCAAGCCTTAACTTTCTAAATTAAGAAGAAAGCACTCACTAGAAGATGAAGTAAGGCTGCCTTCTTCAAATGGCAGCTTCATAAAACAATGGAGGTAACTGAGGTAAACCAAGTACAGCACCTAAAATAAAATTATGCTTAGAAACAAAACAAGATATCTTTTTTCCAACTTTTGATGAACTGGAAGTTATTTAGTCAGTGCAGCACGCTTATGCAATACTTCAAACTACTAACTTGGCTGTATCCATATTTTTGACTACATTTTTCTGGTCTTTCAGATAAATAAAGATAATTTAATTTATTTATTTATTAATAACTAGGATTACAAATACCTTTAAACCAGGAGTTCTTTTACAAAGGTTCTATGACAACAGCCAAACAAGATAAAGACACTTTGATCAAGTAAACAACGAGGTAATACAGTGTAAAAGCAGCAGTGTGTAATACATAAAGATACATCAGGAAAGTGTCAGAACAAACATAAATAGCTTACAGAAGTGCCATCCATAATAGACTTTGTCAATTGTGAGGAAGAGCAGGGATTAAAAATGGGTGAAAAACGGAGAGGAGGTGGCGAAATGGAAAGGAGAGAAAGGTGGGAGCAACAAGGGATGGGAGATGGTACGGAGGCTAAGCAATGGAGAGGACAGAGTACAGAGGCAAGAGTGGGGGGAGGGTGTAGTTTTGTGAGGGCCAAATGGGCTGGGGGAGTGGCACTGGGACCTAGTGCACACAGTCACATTTACTTTGCGCTGTGAGGTGTAGGTGGAGCATAGATTTAAAAGCGGCTAGCTTAGCTTCAGAGAGGACTGCTACTGGTAAGCCATTTAGCCAGGATGGTGCCCTATAGCTGAAATTGTACTGGGCTTGTCAGGTCTGACAGCGAGGGATGAGACAAGTCTGTTCATACTATGTGTGGACCACTGGTTAGCCGATGGAAGTAGCAGGGACTGGGTGGCTAGTGAAGTTTGGGAGAGGCATACTTTTTTGGCAAGTAGGCAGATTTAATAGGTGATCCTTCCCTACAGATTGAGCCATTTGGATTGCAAGTAAAGGTCACTGGTACAGGTGTGTTTTTCCACACCAATTACAAGTCTGCAGGTTTTATTTAGAGTGACCGTTAGACGTCTGAGGGAGGTTTCAGTAGCAGCACTGCAGATGACTAAGCCATAATCGATAAGGGACAGGACTGAGCTAGTGACCGCTAGTTTTAGAGTTGCCAGTGTAAGACAGTGCCTCTGCCTGTACAGAACCCCAAGTCTGCTGTTAACCATCTTGGCAATTTGATTGGTATGTTGGGTGTATGAGTCTGGGCTGTCTAGTGTGATTCCGAGGTACATGCACCACCTTGAGAGACTGGTTTTAGTTGTTCTGGATTGTTAGGGAATCCTACTTGAATTTATTATGGTTGCTGGCAAAGAGCATCATTTTGGTCTTTTTGTAGTTCATTAGCCTCTTATGGCCAGCAAACCATGATTCAACCTTGGTGAAGCTGTGTTGGAGCTCATTAGTGAGGGGAGAGGGGTCAGTGTGGCTTCTAAAAAGTACAGCATCATCTGCATAGAGAACCATGTTGCTGTTACATGCTCTGGGTAAATTGTTAAGAAATAGGCTAAAGAGCAAGGGTCCCAAGAAGGAGCCTTGTGGAACTCCCGATCACACTGGAAGTCTGCATGAGAGGGAATCACTTATTTTTACCTGCTGTGTCCTATTTTCAAGGTAGCTACTAAACCAAGTGGTCACTGCATTGAAGAGACCAAGGGCAGGAAGGGAATGCAGAAGGAGGAAATGATTAACAGTACTGAATGACTTAGTAAGATCAATATAGATTGATCCTACCAGAAACCCTCAATCAGGGGCTTTGTGGATGTAGTCTATGCATTCCAGGTGGGCTGTGGTGGTGCTATGAGCCTTTCTGAAACCGTGTTGCTGGGGGGCACTGGATATTGTATGCATTTAGGAACTTAGTCAGCTGGTCAATGACTATTCACTCCAGGACTTTGGATAGAGGTGGGAGAATTGAAATAGGGCAGTAGTTTGAGTGCAAGGTTCTGTCCCCACTTTTGTGCACAGGTGTGACAACCACTGCCTTCCACTGTTGTGGTAATTGCCTTAGGGACAGTGACAGATTGAGGATGGTGGTCAAAGGTTTTAACATTACATCGAGAGAGATTAAGAAGCTTCATATCAAGTGAGTCTCTGCTAAATCTGATTTTGCCCAGCACCTTTTGGAGATATTTTGTAGCCTCAGCAATTGTAATCCTCCTGAAGTAAAATGGGGGGGGATGAGTGGGGGGCCAGTATCTGAAAGGCCCCTTATGTCAGATTCTACGAAGAAGTTTGGGAGAGCACCTGACTGATATCTCTGAAAGCTCTATTAAAAGCATCAGTGATTGATCTAGGTTCCTGTATAGGGGTATCATTTACCACCAACATGGTGGGAGATGACTTACTTGGTTAGCCAGGGAGTTCCTTGACCTTTTGCCAGAAGTTACAGCTGTTTCCCCAGGAGCTGGTGAGTTCATTTTGAAAGTGGACAGTTTTGGCCCTAAAAATCTCCCGGGTGCATAAATTTCTGGTGGCTCTGTAATGATGCATATCAACCAGTTTTCCAGTGGCACGAGCGAGATACCAAAGATTGTCCCTGGCTTTCTTCTTGCATAATAAGTCTGCAGTGATCCAGGGGTTAGTTACACCCCTGGTTTTTACTTTACGCACCGGGGCAAAGATATCACAGGCTTTAAAGTGTGTGAAAAGGTAGCTTAGCTCCTGATCAGCACTACTAGATGAGCTCAGCGGTGACCAGTCGCATTGTGCCAGGTAGGCATGAAATTGATCCAGTTTCCCTTTTTTTAGAGTGCACTGCTCAGTGACTTTAGCAGGGGGTTTGGGTGTTTTGTTAGACCAGTGGGTGATGACAGGAGAGTGGTCACTCAGAGTCAGGGAGAACTGTGGTGTTAGTATGCCTTTTTAGGTTGAGTGGTTAGAATTTGGTCCAGAAGAGTGCTATTCCCAGTCCTCCGATTTATTCTTATAGGGGTAACCACTAGTTGGTATATGTTGCGCGCAGCATGGGCATCTTTAAAAGTGGCAGCTTCTTCGGCCAACCAGTTGATGTTAAAGTCACCCATAACAACTACCTCAGCATGGTGAGGTAGATTTTCCAGGTGGTCCAGTACCATATTGATACCCAAGGTATTGTTGCATGGGGGGATGTAGACAGAAAACACATAGAGGGATTTTCCCTGTTTTCCAAGGAGAATTTTAACTCCAAGCATTTTGGAATAGTTAACTGTGGTAAAAAGAGGAAGTGCTCATCCTTTAAGGAAGTCCTTTAAGTAGACAGTGCACCCCCCAACGCTTTTACCAACCCTATCCAGCCTGAACAGCGTATACCCATTTATCATTACTGCAGAGTCAGGCACTTTGACTGAGAGCCATGTTACATTTAAAGTGATCACGTCAGGGTTGTGCTGTACAACCCAGATTTTAGGTTGTCTATTTTTGGCAGGAGGCTTCAAATATTTTTGTAACATGGGGAAGAGAAAGGGTTGCGCAGGACTGGTCAGCTTGCATCAGCTGACCATACATTAATCCTCAATTAATATATGGTTGTGTCTGCTGACATTGTCTTCCCCCTCTCACAAGAATCTATTACAGATGCAGTAGTACCATTCAGTCTTAGCCTGCAATTCATGGCTGGCCAACAGATGGCTGTCAAACAAGAATAGATATGCTTAAGTTAAATTTCTGGTAGTTCTGTCATAAGTAGCATGAAAACATGTATATGACTATGTAATGTGTTTTTTTTTTTATTTGGTCTATTGACTCAGAAACACATACTCTTTCAGTAACTACGCAGACATGTATGGCACATATGATTTTCAAGATTGCCTGATTTTCCAGATTGCCTCCATGTATTTTTTTAAACATCTAAAAAAACTACTTAAACAGTGGGACCTAAAAACCACAAAAGCACACACATTAGACCAATCTCAATCAAA
This sequence comes from Neoceratodus forsteri, assembly GCA_016271365.2. Lineage (NCBI taxonomy): Eukaryota > Metazoa > Chordata > Ceratodontiformes > Ceratodontidae > Neoceratodus > Neoceratodus forsteri. The sequence continues at coordinate 1,075,033,079 of CM028129.1, read as the reverse complement.
CCTGAATGTTTCAGGTTTCAAAGTCTCTAATTTTTTTAGTTATCGAGTGGCAAAAAAAGGCTTAGCATTTTTAAAAACTGAAAGTGTTGCATTTTTTTGCAGCTTTGTAACTTTGCCTCCCCTAAACTGACCAACATGGAATTTACAAGATCAAGAGTTCCTGACACAGACGCTGTGCTTTCTAAATTTCATGTACATCAGTTGAAAGGGGGCACAGTTATTATTGTACAATGTTGTCTGTAAAATTCACAGATAAAAAAGATGTAAGCTTCAGTGTACTACTATCTGTAGATCAGCCAAGGGAATTGCAGCAACTACCAGATCTCAGATCTCCTTTGCATTTAAATATATGAATTTCCCATAATGCACAACAGCCAAATCCCAAACATCAAACATAGCAGGAAAAATGGAGATGATTCCACAGTTTACAAACCTAAGTCATTCAAAATGAGCACATATTCTGAAACGTTGATCACACATGCATGTAATCAGTAATTGTTCACCATTGCAATCACAATATAAAAAAGTTCAGCATGAAGTTTTTTCATCAGGTGCAACCCCCTTTTTCTTCCCCATGGTAGGAACCTTAATATCCTTCCAGAACCTTTGTAATTTTGTACTTTAAACTTACTTTTTGACAAATGTAACATGAGGAAGAGAAACATAAAAACAGCACCAAAACCTTTCTCTTCTCCATATTAGAAGAGGATTAACCCATGCCAGAGCGTGGGTCTCTCAGGGATTAATGTATGGCTAGGTGGTTGGAACCACGAGGCCAACCCCACCCTCCCAGCCATACATTAATCCCTGAGAGATCCATGCTCTGTCATGAATTAATCCTTACATGGAGGCTAGTTTTAAGTACTCATTTTTATGCTCCTTTTTATGTCTTGCATAGGACCAGGGTCTGGGTGCACATTGCCAGAGATGAGAAGCAGGAGCAGGGCAATTCTGTACAGGTAGGGTTTAAGGTATTTGATCCCCAAGTTCTTTGCATGGCAGGTAAGTTTTTTATGGTTAGTATAAACAAGGGGTAGGATAACAAGTGGGGGAAAAGGGTGCGTAAATATCCACTGTTGGCTGGAATGACTGCATTGGATTATAATGGTACTGTTTTTGCTAGTGGGGATGGTAGCTTGGGATATGGTACCATGTGAAGAAACATTAGGAGAATATTGACCAAGGTGTATGAGAGTAGGGGTGGCATTGTATCAGGCAGGTATTAGAAAGAGGAGTAGAAGGGTGAGTAAGGTGATGGAGTGGGGGAACATCTTGGTGGATGTGTGAGAGAGGTGTATGTACAGGCGTGATTATTACAAGAAAGTATGGAGTGGACAAGGCTTAGGGGCAAAAATACAAGTGAAGGGGGAAGTAGTGGCCAGGAGCAGTAATATCGAAGATAGGGACCAAATTAAAGGGGGGGGGGGCAACAGGCTGTAGAAAAGTTAGAAAAAAGAAAATCAAATAAAGATAATGGTAAAAGATAGGTCTTAGTAATTGGGGCTGCTACAATAGCATAGTGGTCAGGGTGCTCACCTCTGATGCAGAAGGTCAAAGGTTCAAGGCTGACCAGGGGCTGGGACATTAACACAGGGCAACAACAGGGGATTATGAGGAAGCAGGGAGTGAAAGAGGGAGGAGAGTTCAGGAATGGGGATAAGAGGACACAGTTATGAGAGGAATAGTAGAGAGCACCACAGCAACTCCTAGGGGCAGCAGGGTATAAAATAAAAATGTGAAACTAGGGTGTTACAATGTAGTCAGGCAGTAGGTCACATGACCAGATGTGGCTTATAAATGAGATACTGGGCCAGGGTGGGAGGGGCAGTCCCCATAGTGTGATGGGCAAACACAATGCCCCAAGTTCTCCAGTCAGAAGGGACTAGAAAGGAATACTCCACAAAAGCATTTTTCAGCAACCTTGTAAGAACAGCTGCCAGCTCAGGTTCCTCTGCGGTGCTCCATTCGGGAGCTGAGGGGGTAAAATGGAGGAGCTTGTGAAAGGAATGGGGAATAACAATATGCTGCACTGTAAAATGAATGCATGGTTATGTGACCAGTTTTCACCAATTAGAATGCTTGCTTGAACCAAGCCATTATTGTAATAATTATTATCAGGGTAGTGCTACATCACTGCACACCATTCGCCAACCTTATGATTGGGCACTATGCTTTGAACATTTAAATATTTCAAAATATAACAGATATTTATTTATTACAGTATATACTAGAAATTGGTGATTGGGAAAGCAAATGGTGCCAAGGTTCATTCCCTGGTATGAAGCAAGGTGAAAGGTTACAGAAACTAAGTGAGGGAGGATAAACGGTTAATTTTGAAAACAGTACTTTGCCAACAGACAATAAAATGCATGGGATGTTGTTGTACATTATGAGTTTTTTTACACATCCGTGGTGCATAATTCCACATAAACCATAACTGCAAAGCACAAGTAGTTTGTGATGGCATTACACACCAAAAGTGTGTAAATAAAAAAAAAGTACAACACCTCAAGGTTTATTTTATATAACTGCTGGTGCACGGCTTTCGACTGATGGCCTTCACTCTCACTGCTTGACTGCTGTCAACTCTGATGGGCTAGAAGGGAAAGTGTGCCTGTTCGTGGACATCACAAAAATCTGCAACAGGGTGGACACGCGAAGGGGGGGAGAGTAGAAAAAATGAGGAATACTTTGCAGAGACTAGAAGAATGGTCATGTGTTTGGCAGCTGGGTTTCAATGCTAAAAAACACAAAACCATGCAGTTGGTGCACAGAAACACAGGAAATACATATCAGCTGGCAGAGGAGGTACTGGCAAACACCCAACAGGAAAGGGACCTGGGGGTAATCATGTAACTGATGACCTGAAGGTAGCCAAGTAGAATTAAAAGGCGGTGGGAAAGGACAGTAGAATGCTGCAGTGCTTAGGGAAGGGTATCACTAGTAGGGAGAAGGAGGTAATATTACCACTGTATAGGTCACTGGTAAGACCACACTCTAAGTACTGTGTACAGTTCTGGAGGCCCCACCTCCAAAAGGACAAAGATAGGTTGGAGGTAGTACTGAGGAAGGCAACCAAAATAGTGCAGGGAGTGCAGCAAAGGCCCTACAAGGGGAGACTAAGAGAACTGAATACGTACTCACTGGAGGATATGATAGAAAAAATCAAGTACATAAAGGGTATTAATAAGGTACAGGAAGGTAGCATTTGCCATGGAAAGACAGACTCGAGGACAAGGAGCCCTGCTATGAAGCTAGAGGGGAGGGAGGCTCAAAGGGGATGTGAAAAAATATTTCTTCACAGAGAGAGTGGTGGAAGCCTAGAACAGCCACTCAGCAAGGTGGCAGGTGCCAAAACAGCTGTAGAATTCAAGCATGCATGGAACAGATATAAGGGGACCTTGGAAGTAACACAAGGGGTGGGGATGACCAGAGATAGTGAAGGGTCTGCGGTGGCACAGTATGCAGGGAAAATGGGCAGAGTAGATGGGTCAGATGGTCTTTATTTGCTGACAACTTCCATGTTTCTATGTAACTCTGCTTCTCTTTAAAAAAAATCCAGTTTTAAATATCACTTTGGAGAAGTGATATTAAGCAAAAATGACTTAGACAGTTACTGAGTGAGGATGGATCATGGGGGGGGTGGTGAGGACACGAGACAGCTGCCCTCAATTTCTCAACACACTCCTTGTTGTGTGGGTGACACCCACACTAAAATAACTGGCTGCTTATCACTGATGGGATCCAGTTATGATGGATAGAAACAATTATTATGGATGGAACCAGGTTATTACGGCATAAAAAGTGGTGTCTGTCCAGTCAATAAATAGCATCACCAGTAATTAACATAAAGAATATCTTAAGCAAAACTATATATTGGCATTACATTAATAGATGAAAGATAAAAGCTATTTAATATTTGCAGAAATAAAAAAAAATTGTAAAGAGTCAACATGCTACAGTTAGCCTATGCTCAACTAGACTGTTCACTTGACAGAACTATTTACATGCATTGCCCACTGGCAGGATCAACAGATATTCAAACTGTTCTCTGGTGATGTTTATAAAACCAAGTCAGGGACAAACCCCCCTGGGCAGTTGTCTTCCATTGCATCCTAGCAGAGTATACAAATGGCAACTAGCTTAGTAGAAGCATCTAGATATTAAATCTGGTTGAACACCTGTGAAGCAGTTAGAAAAGGTTGTATGAGAGTGACATAGTGTACAGCATGGCTGACCAATACAGTGCAACAAACCAGTTCTCTCCAGGATCTCCATATTTCCAAGGGCGGGGGGGGAGAGTTCAAGACCACAATTTAGAAATACAGAATCATAAAAACATAGAATGCGTCAGCAGAAAAGGACAAGTAGGCCCACCTAGTCTGCTCTATTTACCCTGCCTAACACTACACCCTAGGCTCTATTTGGTCAGCAGTGACCCTCCCTCCTCCCTTACTTATATTTATCATACCAATGTGCCTATCCCAAGCATGTTTGAAGCTCCCCACTGTCTTTGCCCTACATCTCTTCTGGCAGGTTGTTCCAGGCATCGAACACCATTTATATGAAGAAGTATTTCCTCACGTCCCTCTTAAACTCCCCCCTACCAAGCTTCACTGCATGGCTCCATGTTCTGGTGCTCCTCTTTCCATGAAAGAGACTCCCCTTCTGCACCTTGTTCACCCCTGGGATATACTTATAAGTCTCAGTCATGTCCCCTCTTACTATTGTCTCCTCCAGGGAGTACATACTGAGCTCCCACTGCCTCTCCTCATATGGTTTCTCATAAACCCTAGCACCATTTTAGTAGCCCTCCTCTGAACCATTTCCACCCTGTTGATGTCCTTGAAGTGTTGTGACCTACAGAAGTGGACACAGTACTCTGCATGGGGTCTCACAAGTGAGTGAAACAGAGGCAACAACACCTCCCCTCTCCTGACAGAGATCCTTCTCCCTATGCATCCCAGCACAAGCGCACCTTGCCTGCTGCTCTGCTGCAGTGCCCTTCCATCTTGAGATAATCAGATATGATCATCCCAAGGTCCATCTCTTCCTTGGTAACTGTAAGTATCCACATCTTATACACAGCCCCTGGGTTTCCACATACTAAGTGCATGACCTCTTAGTGTTGAAACCCAACTGTCACTCCCTGGACCACTCCCCTAGTTTCCCCAGATCCCTTTGCATTCTCTTCACCTCCTCCTGGGTGTCAACCCTGTTGCAGATTTTTGTGTCATCTGCAAAGAGACACAACTTCCCCCTCAAGTTACTCAGCAATGTCACATATGAAAACATTGAAAAGTACATGGCCCAGTACTGATCCTGTGGTACACCACTGGTCACTTTCCCATCCTCCAAGTGACTGATGTTCACCACCACCCTCTACATCTTATCCTTCGACCAGTTAGATACCTAGCCCCCAGTTAGATACCTAGCCCATCACCTTCTGCCTCATCCCAGGCTGCTAAGTTTCTTAATCAACCTCTTGTGTGGTACAGTGTCAAAGGCCTTACTGAAGTCCAGATAGGCCACATCCACTGCCCTCACTGATCCACATCTCGAGTTACCCCATCAAAGAAATCTATAAGATTTGTTTGACATGACCTCCCCACTGTGAAGCCATGTTGCTGGTGGTTGCACACCCAATATCTCCAGGTACTCTATCAGTCTCTACTTCAGCAGGGATTCCATTAATTTTCCTACCACTGATGTAAAACTGACCGACTAATTGCTGGCCTCCTCCCTGCTGCTGCTCTTGTGCAGAGGGATCACATCAGTCCTCCTACATTCCTCTGGAACCACCCCTGTCTCCAACGAGGTACTAAACAGTATTGCCAGAGAGGTGGTTAGCACTGTTCTCAGTTTCTAAAGTACCCTTGGGTGGATCCAGTCTGGCACCATCACCTTCTTCAGGGCTTCTTCTGTAAATGGCTTGTGTACACTCTACCCTTCTCCTGATGCCTGTTAATGCATGTTGCCCCCCCCCCTCCACTGTGAAGACCAAGCAGAAGTATTCAGTTAGAATTTTTGCTTTTTCTTTGTCTTCCTCTGTGGAGTCCCCCCTCCTGGTCTCCTGATCATTACTACATAACCAATTGCCTTCCTTTCACCACTCACATACCTGAAGAAAGTCTTATCCTCGTACTTGATCTCTTGGGTGATACTATCCTCTTCTTGAGTCTGTTGTCCTTAACCTCCTTCCTGCATCCCTTTGCTTCTCTAGATAAACATCCCTGGCAGCCTCCATTTGGGTCTCCTTGTCCTTCTAAAAGCTTTTTTTTTTTCTCTCCCTTAATGCCTTAGACACTGCCTTTGAGAACTGCAGTGGCCTCTGTCTCCTCTTACCCTTACTTTTTTTTATTTTATTTGTATTTCAGATGACACCTTTGAGCCAAGGGCTCTTTTACAAAGGTTCCACATCAAGGCAATAAGGACAATAAGGTACAAAACATAACATGATCATTACAATGGAAATTTACAAAAAAAAAGACAAATAAGGTTACAATAATAGCAGCCAAAGGCATTGTCAAGGAATTGTGTTGCAGGTTAATTATACAGTACAAGTCATAGGTGGCTCAGTGAAGCTTTGTTAGGAGTGGGTTAGTGGGAAAAGAGAGAGAAGAGTGGTGGTGAGGGGGTGGTATGGGAGACAGAGAGAGGGATGAGGGGAGAAATGGGAAGAGCACTGCGTTGGGTATGTGGTAGATGGGAAACAGCAAGGGAGGAAGAAAAGGGGGGAAGGATGAAAAAGAAAAGGAGACAGATTCATCCTATACCCAGTAATGGGGGTTAGGAGAGGAGAAGGAGCTGAGGCAGTGAGGAGGGATGCTTGAGGGTAGTATGCGTGGAAGGGATTATAAGAAACAATTACAGAAGGCACTAGCCACAAGGTGTTGACGCAGTTTACACTTAAAAGCACCAATCGTAGCAATGTTGGAGATTTCGGTAGGTAGCAAGTTGAACCAGGTGGAGGCTCTGACAAGGTAAGAATGCTGAGTTTCAGAGGTCCAACAGCGAGGTGTTGTAAAGGTTATACTATCCAATCTTCTAGTTAGCCGACGGACATGCTGTGGGGTCAATATTGATTGGACTCCAGGGGGCATAAGGCCCAGTGGTGTCTTCTTAGCTAGCATGCAGGTCTGGTACTTTAGCCTGCTGGATAGCTGGAGCCAGTTAGCCTGCTCATAAATGTTACACTGTGAGTAAGGCAGGCAGCTGAAATAAGGAGTCTACATGCCTTATTAAGGGCTACAGCTATGCGCCGGAGTGCAGTATCAGTAGCGGATCCATAGATAACAAGCCTGTAGTTAATAGTTATTGTACTTATTACCTTTAAACAGTTTGTGGTTACTTAGTTATTCCCTCCTTTATTCTATTCCATTGTGTCTCCACCCCCAGCTATCTCACACTTCAAGGTATTTCCTATGGTAGTCTCACATTTCTTTGAAATCTGTTCTCCAGAAAGTACAGGACCCTCATCCTAGTAATGTATTTCTCCAGCCCAATCCATATGCCAAATCATATTGTACGGTGATCGCTTCTACTCAGGAAGCTACCCACTGTGACATCCATGAAGCTGTCCCTGCTCATAAGTACTAGATCAGCCCCAGCCTCCCCATCTCTAGTGGGATCTGTTACCAGCTGTCTGAGAAATGCCCCCTGCATGAACTCTAGGATGACTCTGCACCAAACTGTAGCTGTGGCCAGGATGTTCTAATACACATCTGGCAGATTAATTTCAACCATAATTACTACTTCCCCCTTACTTGCCATTCTACCTATACCCTCCCCAAAAATCCCAGTCCAGTTCATCCCCCCCCGTACTGGTGGCCTGTACACCACCCCACACATATAAAGACCCCAGACCCCATCTCTAAGTCAAACCAAAAACCCTTCAGTGGACTCTTATCCTGAAGTGTCCTTGCATTTCTGTGGCCTTTATACCTTCCCTTACATGTAAAACAACCCCCATTCCTTCCTGCCCTCTCCTATTAAAACATGTTGTAGCCCAGCATGACATCCTCCCACCTATGGTTGTAGGTGCACAATGATTCTATTATGGGCACCAGATCCAGATCCACCTCTGCAATCACAGCCTCAAGGTCAGGAATTTTTTTCCCTAGGCCCCTTGCATTTGCGCACAAGGCTCTCCACTCCTTTTGTTCCGTCCTGCCTTACTTTGCCCTCCTTTCCCAAGTCTATCCTTCACACTTCTATTTTCACTGTACCATCTTTCCCTATTTTTCCTCCTTCTGCACACTGTACCTAGTATTATACTCAGCCTTAGTTCCACCTTTTGACCTTCCCATCCCTGTCCCCCTTATCCTTACTCCCCACTACCCCTGAAGAATCCAGTTCCCCTGGGCTTTTCTTTGCTGATGCTCCATTATCTGGGGGATGGCATTCACTACCTCCCTCTTTTATTCTGCCCCTCACCCACTAGTTTAAAAACCCATCAAAGTAGCATTTAAACCATCCACCCAGGACTGCTGTTCCTCTCCTGGATGGATGGATGCCATCCCATTTGTACAGGCCTTTATCCCTCCAGGTATGACCCCAGTCCCTGATGTAGCCAAACCCCTCCTCCCTGCACCATGCCTTCCATCAGTTGTTGAAGACTGTGGTCTGGTTTTCCCTTTCCTTTCTACAGCCCTGCACAGGTAGCACCTCAGTGAAGGCCACTGAGTAGCTACCAGCTTCAAGCCCCTACCCAGCTCCCATAATCAATCCTGCACCACCCCGCTGCCAGGTCACTTGTCCTCAGATGGACATTTACATTCAGATCCCCCGTCCTGCCCCACTGTGTACTGATCCTAAGGATCTGCTCCTCATCTGTCCATGCAGAGGCACCTTAAGAACAGGATAGGCACGGTACCTCCCTCTTTCCCTCCTGATGTGTTCTCCAAACTATCCTCCAAAGACTTAGTTCCCACCAGAAATTGTTTACTCTACCCCTTGGAGTCTCCATTCTGAAGGACCCCCACATCTTCCCTTTCCACTACCATGGGTGCCTCATCTTAGCAGTCCCATCCCATCAGGACAGTGAAGAGTTCTGTAGTGGCACTGCCTGAGGTATGTGTTCTGTTATCCCCACCTTCCCGGAGCCCACCACTGTCCAGCCGTTCCTCCTTCTAGGCACTCTCTGAGGCAACAGTGGTGAACTCAGTGGCCTCTGGGTGGGGAAAGAGGTCCCCCAAATCTTAGCCAAGTCAGCCCAGAGAGGTGAATGCAGACGGGGCTGCACCTCAGTCTCCAGAAGGTTTCCCTGAAGACTGCCGCTCTACAGTCACTGTACTGCATCACTCCCATCATTCCCAAATCTATGCCCCTATTACCTGAAAATGAATTCATACTCTTACCCCGGATAGGGTGCTATTTGATTTCTACTTTTGTCCAGATTACCCTCGTTAGTATACCTTAGATAGGTACCAGCTTGCTTCCCTTTAAATTTCTGAAAAGACTTTCATTAGGTTTTTCCCATGGTACCCTGATCCTAGATAAGGTGTTATTAGTATTCCCCATTCCTTCTTAATCTCTTTGTATTCCTACCTTACATAGGGTGTTGCACCTATTCCTCATTATCATCCTTCCCAGCAGTGAATCCTACAATAGAAGGGACCAGGTTCCTTACCTTAGACAGCCAACAGAGTCCCCTGCTTCCTTGCTTCCTACTGCAGACATCTGCTGATGCCAAACATGCCAATCTTACACCTGTTCCACTCTTTTGTTGTTCCACTCATATGCTGGGACACTAACTTGTGTGAGACATGTTAGGTGTAGTGTAATTTATACAGAAATCTGGCCCTTCATGTAGCTCCCAATTGGTCCCAGGTTCCTGTAGAACCACCTTCTCCCTTCCAACCCCTGCCTCTCTCTTGCTGCTCCCTCCCCTACAATGACCTTCAAAACAATGCAGGTTAATGATTTTCTTTATCAAATGGCAAACAAAGTAATTTTACCGCATTTCAGCTCTCCCTGCTCCAGGCGGTTGTTTGAAAAAAGTGTGCCGGAAGTCTGAACTGATGGGTTTTTAAAACCCTTGCTCCTATTCCCTTATTGGTCCCAGGTTCCTATAGTCCAAGCTTCTCTCTTCTGACCCCCAACCCTCTTTTAATTTATTGATATATTTGTTTGTTTATGTATTCATTCCTTCTGTTATTTTAGAAAGCAAACTCTTGATCAGGTAATATTGAAGGCCAACTCATGGACTATGAGTCAGAGAAAAAAATTATAATATTGTGTATATATATTAGATTTTATTTTGCATCTAAATTAAGGTGGGAGTAGAAGCATTAATTGTGTTACCATATTCGGTATTTCACTATTATATTTACTCATTTGTTCTGTCTTGATTTTTCAATGAGATAATGGAACAACTAAATCAATGGACACAATAATATACCTAACATTTTAAAAATTTTGGATCCCAAGGTATAGGCTCTATTTATTTCTCCAAATCTCCTGTTAATTCATGTATATAAAGGAGAAGAACTTATAGACAAGGTGGAGAACCTGGCTGTTAGATCTCCTTCCTCTTTTATAAATGTTCAACTTGAACCAGTTTACTGGAGCACTAGCAAGGGATCTTGTTTATGTTTTATTTTTATTTTATTTTATTTTTTTTGTCTACTTAATGTTGAAATGTAACGGACATCTGTAACCCAACCTCACCATCCCCCTCAGAACTTTGTTAGGTAAATTACTTTTTGGTACCACACGTCATGAAGAGTGTCACTGTAATTTCGTTCACTTGTCCCGAAAGGTGATTTTGCAGAGCAACAGTGCCATTCTGTGCCACAGGTATGAAAACATGTTTCAGGCAGGATGTGAAAAATTACAGCTGTACTATTAATAAAGAGGTGTGCAAAAATGGCAATGTTGAAAATCTGAAGTGAAAATATTAAAAACTGGTGAAGTTAGGAGCATGCGTAGAAACTGCACAACGCATGCTCATAATGCATTAATATTTATTTTGCCCAAAATTTTCAACATGTGCTTGAACCCCACCTCATGAACAGTGGCACTCGTTGTTTCGACATCGTCCCAAAGGTGATTACGCAGACCACAAAATCACCTTTTGGGACAGAGTAACAAAATGACAGTGACAGTGTTAATGAGGTGGGATCCCAAGAAACCCATGTTAAAAATTTGGGCAAAAATTCCTAAAGATGACTGATATATCAACATAAGTTGAAAACCCCATTGACTGCCATTATTTTTCCCCCCAATTGTTTAACCAGGTGAGACACACTAAGCTGAAAGCTTCTTTACAGGTGCAACCTGGGAGCACAGGGAAGTTAAGTGACTTGCTTAGCGTCACACAGTATGCAAGTGAGGGCTGTTGGATTCAAACTCAGGTCTTCAGATTTGCAGCTCAGAGCCTTAAACCACCGTGCTATACTGCCTCCCACCCATTATACCATGCTTACCTTTGATTCTTCAGTCTGCAGTTCAGCTTTGAAGAGCGCAGACATGTCTCGGTCCAGAGAAGATGACAGCGCTGACCTCTGGAGGTAAGTATGGGGTAAGAGGTGGGCGCCGGGAGGTGAGTGCTCAGTGGAAGGGTGGAGTTAGGGGGTACTGAGGTGACAATGAGGGACTGTTTTCTTTTTTGCAGGTAAAAAAGACATCGGGGGATGGTTTTCTTTATTTACACAAAAAGAAAAAAAGCATAAATTTGAGCAAACCGTGGTGGGCTCCCAGTGTGCCACATGAGTTGGGGAGTTCATGATGACAACCCAGGGATTGGGCACCCCGATGGCAGGGGGGAAGGAAAAAAATATAAATGTGGGCACACTGGAGTGGGCTTCCAGAGTGCCAATTGAGTTGGGAGGTACATGATGTGAACATGGGGATTGGGCACCCCGATGTCAGCATGGGGAACATAAAAACATAAATTTGGGCACACTTGGGTGGGCTACCAATGTGCCACAGCAGTTAGGGGGTACATGATGCTGACACAGGGATTGGGCACCCTGATGTTGGCATGAGGATGTAGAATGGAGGGAGCGGGAAGGACAGCAGCAGTGGGAGGGAGTGGGAGGATTTTATTTGCTGCCGATGCTGGGAGGAAATGGGTAGGACAGGATCAGTGGGAGGGTGCAAGAGGAGTGCCATCCAAAAGATGGCAGCGGTGATGCAACTGTGCATGCACAACACTCGTGCAAACGTAGCTGCAGTGAATGGCATTCTGCCATTCACAAAATGGTAGCACCAGTGGAACTGCAAATGCATGCAAGTCGTACATGTGCAGTTCTTGTCCCAGAATACAGAAGTAACAGCTGAAATAGTGAGGCTGTTGCTCCATAGTGGTCAGTTGTAGCGGAGTGTTTTAAACTCCATTGGACTTTCAGAAGGACACTTCCAAAAGTCCAAGGTAAGGTGCCTTTGGCCATTTTAAGGCAAGACATGCCAAAATGTCAGTAGGTTCTGCCCACAGCTGTAAAAAGCATTCTTTCACAATTTGAGCAGTTCAGCTGCCAAAGTGGGAGAACTACTGTTTAAACCTGGTATGTGTAGGAAACACACTTGTTCAGATAATCCTTTTGAAAATTGTGTGCATGCTTGCCTTAGTAAGGTGTGCTTGTATAGAATTCCCAGCAAGTATATATTCTTTTAAAATGAAGTTCAAAATGTACACACCATTTAAGACTTGCTACATATTTATCTGCAAGTTCAATTTTTGAAAATTGACTGCTGTGTATTGTAAATTACACAGATACCATATTAAATATGACATAGTTATACAGGTAGAAAAATCACATATCAACAAATTTGAACATAATTGTATTAAATAATAGGAGTGTTGTGGTTGAAGACAGACAGCAGAACTGTTTTCTGAACGCTTTTTGTCTGATTTATAATTCTCTACTGTGAGTATGGTTTCTAGCACTCTTATCTGTGGGCCTGAAAGTTATAGTTTCTAGTCAAGGAACTTAATCATGGAAATGGCAATACTGGACCTGGTTCAGTGTTTGTGGAATAGCAATGAGGTATATAGTGCTTGTGTAACTTGTAGTGCTTTTTGTGGATTAACTCTATTCCCACCCTTGAGTAGTAGGTATGTAGGTAGGAATTCTGTAGGGAATAGAAGTCCCAGGAGCAAGGGTGAGAAGAGTGCTGGAGGAGAAGGAGGAGGAGGAGATGGTGGTAGATGAAAAACACTCCCTAAGCTCGGGAGGAGCGTTTAGTGGAGGGCTTAAGTAGAGGTTGTGGGAGGAGCTATTCCCCACATTGAACCATGGGCTAAGTCCTCCCTTTCAGTGTCTGTGGAATAGCAGTGGGGTATATAGTGTGTGTGTAACTTGTAATACTTTTTGTGTCTTAACTCTATTCCCACCATTGAGTAGAAGGTATGTAGGTAGGAATTTTGTAGGGAATAGAAGGCCCCAAAAGATACCTCCTCCAGCTCATGCAGAGTATAACCCCCCTGACACTCAGGAGAGGAACATCCACCTCCAGGTGGAGGAAGCCTCTGAGAATCCATGGCCAGTGATCTGCCTGTCCTCTGGGCATGTTAAAGGAGAAGGACATAGGTTCTAGTAACCATAGTTAATGAAGACAGGTGATCTTGTAGAGATGATGGTCCATCCTTGATCCATGGACAATGCAGATTGAATGATGATCCTGAGGTTGAAGAGTTGGTCTTTTCTGCAGGAGCAGTATAATCCCAGTGTGAAGCAGATCCAGTTGAAGAAGGATGAATGAAATCCACATTTCTGAGGTGATGAAGGATTCTGGTCCCTACAGTAGAGTCGGTGCATGCCTGATAAGAGGACTGCTTTGAGTGATTAGTAGACAAATGGAGGAAGAGTTGCAGATCTGATAGCAATTGAATATGTATAGAGACTGATTGGAAGTTCAGTTTAAGGAATATATGACTTAGTTGGGCATGATGTTGTTACTATACTTGTATATGCTCAGCTGGTACACTGGCTGAAGTAAATGCAGGTATTTCTGCAGCATGATGCCCATGAGATGCACTGTGGTGGCTTATGGTTGGTTAGACTACAGATAGTCCAATGCCTAAGTCCTTGAGAGAAGCTTGGAGGCAGATACACTGAAGAGTCTTAACGGTTGCGGATTTCCAGATGGCAATAGAAAAAGCCTGATCTCAGTGACAGACTTTACTGGAGAGATTAATGTAGATAGTTTGTGAAGGAGAGACTGAAGGGTCCTCTGGAAGGGCGATTAACTTGACTGAAGGTACTAGGTGAAGAAGTGCGGATGATTGTATGAGAAATGGTGACATCCAAGAGCCAAAACAATGATTAGGATGGTGTGGCATTCATAAGCAGCTAGGTGGTAGAGATCCAATGATGAATAATCTGAAAGCAGCTGGAAAGATCTTAGAACAAGCAGAGTCTGTAGAGGAAGTAAGAGTCTAATGACATGGTCAGCAAATTTTATGATTGTAGAAAGCTGTGGACTGAAAGCAGATAATGTCCGAGATGCCTTGATGTATCTTGCGAGTGGGATCCTGGGATTATTGATGGAGAGTAAGGAGAAGCATAACAGAAGAGGTTACATCCCTACTGTGAGAGAGGATAGCCTGTGAGGCATGATAGATGGGAAAGTCCATGAAGAATGAATGGGCAAGATTCATAGGGAGTATCCAATGTAGAGAGACATGTATGTTTCCAATGTCAAGCCAAATGAGAGTGCGGAATGATCGAGGGGAGCGGATTGGGTATTATGGAAAACATTAAATTAATGTGAGAGTTTCTGAGGCAGGTTGCCAAGAACTGTGAGCTAGAAGTAGGTTCCTCAAGTGAATGAACAGTGATCCACCGAGTAGTGGATGGGAGCTGTAAGGATGGCCAGAGTAGGAGTATGCAATAAATAAAGGAGGGTAGAAGTTGCCCGAGTAGGAATACTGGCCAGGGATATGGTAGGATGCCCAAAAAAAGACACAACGCAGAGAATGAAGCCCTGAGCCAACAAGGCAGAGAGGGAAAGCAGCCATCTGGAAATGGAAGGAAAGTCCAGAGTAAATTCAAAGGGACTGAAGGACCTAACCAGGACTGTGTCGAGGTGAATGAAGTCAGAAGGCATACCGTGCTGGAAGGAACAGGAGCGGATCAACTCCTCAGCAAATGACAGCAGAAGACAGTAAGGTTGTAGCACTCACTAGACGATGATCCATGGAGGGCTAAGAAGCTAAGCAAAGGATGAAGAGCAACAAGGTAGATGTACAGCAGTCCCACATCAGACGAGGGCTTCAATCAACTAGTGAAGGGACAGGAGGTTCTGCAGCAAAGAAGGACAATGAGTCGACATCCAAAGGAGGAATGAAACTTGGATGTCAACTGGATTGGTGGGTGACCTGCAGCAAGAAAGTTGCAGAGACAGACATACTGAAGTGGGATGATATGCATGATGCTCCAGATAATGTGAGAAGGTGAAGCACAATCAGGACATGCTCAAGTACAGGAGGGAGCAGCAACTGACATTCCAGCGGAGCAAAGAAGATCAAAACAGTTGATTGTAGCACCAGCATCTAGGCTTGAGAATGAGGAGAGAGAACTAGCCTTCAATACCACTCTACAGGGGTAGGAAGATGGAGACGGAAGTTACAGAAGTCC
The DNA here is from genome assembly GCA_016271365.2 of Neoceratodus forsteri. Lineage (NCBI taxonomy): Eukaryota > Metazoa > Chordata > Ceratodontiformes > Ceratodontidae > Neoceratodus > Neoceratodus forsteri. The sequence continues at coordinate 1,075,017,495 of CM028129.1, read as the reverse complement.
TTTTCAGATGGCAAGTGGCAACCGGGCAAGGGACAGAGGATACGATAACCCAGAGAATCCAGAGAGGGGCTACCACTCCCAGATGTCGATGGGAGGCTGTGCAGTCAATGTCAATATGGGGAGCCAACTGAAGAAAGCAGTTGAATTGGGATGGTCCCATTCCCGAAGGGAAAGGCAACCTTTATCTGGCAGAGGATGCAGAAGAGAAAACAGTGATGCAAGCTTAGGCATTCAACCAGGAAAGGCAGTGTGATGACACCGGAGAGAAGGCAACTGGCAATGAAGGACTGAGACTATGAGCAGGAGGAGGTCCAGGTCCAGGCCCAGAAGGAATGCAGTGTCTGATGATAGACAGAGGACAGATACAGGAAGCGGTGTAATATAAACTCGATCATCAATCCATGATGGTCGAGGCACAATGATCCTGACTGGATGCAGCAAGGAGAACTAGGAAAAGGGTACACATGTGAAGCAGTTCCATACCTGAAAGAAACAACAACCAGCATAAGGAATAAGAGGCAGACAGTGGAAACAGTCTTATACGGACTCATGCTTCCTGCTACGCAGGTAGTGGAGGGGATCATGAAGTGAGGCTGCAGACTAGGTAGGATGGAAAAGGCATGTCAGATGAGTTAAGGTCTGAAAGGAAGCAGCATCGAGGTATGAGGTTGAGAATGGGCAATTCAAAGCAGAAGACTATAGACTCAGGTACCTGTTTGGATGGCTGAGGTGGGAGGATGATAGTTGGAGGCAGTCAGACATAATTAGAATGAGGAGGCCACGTGGGGCATAGAAGTTCCATTCTCAAAGGGAAGCAGCAACTGGAATGAGGTACAGAAGGTATGGTAAAAGTTAGTAGATTTTAGACATGGCTCAAATCCCTGGTAGTCTGGGTGAGCTAACCTTCACTCAATGCTGCCAGCAGAGTTAGGGATGGAGGACGTCAGCTGGAAAGGAGCAGGAGATAGTGATCGTAACGGAATCCCATCCCCGGTAGACAGGGGAAGCCTACTTTCACTCAGCACCTCAGAAGGTGCGAGTTAGGGACAGAGTCTGGAATACTGCTGATATGAGCTGGATAAAGTGCAATGATGCAGTAGAGAGAGTGGTGAAGTAGGATGTATAACGGATAGAATGATAATATAGTGGTTGACATTGAAACATAGGAAGGTTATTAGGAATGGTAACACCAGGTGGGGATGATGTTGAGGGAAGTGCCTGAGGCATAAGGAAGAGAGAACAGTGAAGAATGAAGGTAAAACAATGGGAAGCATGGAATGGAGCTGTGCGAACAAGAGGAGCAAGGGGCAGTAGGTACTGTAGCTGAAGGACTGGGATACAGGATTCCTATGATTAGAGGGAAAGGCATTGATGATCCATAGAAGTGGGCAACAGAGACAACCTGAAGAGGGTCCGACTACAGCACAGGAAAGGGGGGGCACACTAGAATTGATGGATGAATCAGGTTTAGAATGCTCCCCATCCCCCCATGTCTAATACCTGAAGTGAGCAGTGTGAGGAGAAAAACGGGTACTGTAGGATGCATGGAAAAAGAGCACGAGTCCTGGGTGTAGTCGGTGCATTTATGAGATAATAGAAAATGACTGAAATTGATTACCATTGTCCTGGATGTATACAGAGTAGCTTAATAGTTTGCAGGGAAGCTTCGGTATGAAGGGTCAGTTTAAAGAGCCCATAACATTTTTGTAATCATTTATGGTGCATTGTTATCTCTATACTTGTTTGTTCCTTATCTGTTATTTTGCGTACTCTAGTAAATTAAAAGAATATGTACCATTCTCCACCAGATTATTTTAGAAATGAATGTAAAAATTCAGCAGCTGGATGAGTAGATCAGGCTAAACAGTTACACATCTTTAGTTCAATGTTTGTGGCTTCTAGGATTTGAAATGTATCCGTGATCTAGGAGATATGCAGGGCAGGGAGCTGAGCAATCAGTTGCCCCAGGACAGTGTTTGTCGGTAGTGAGTATGCAGTATCAGAAGAGGGATCACCTTGGAATGGGTTTGTTGGGCTGGTATACAGAAAACCAGTGGGTGTAGGGAAAATGGAATCAAGAAAGCGTACTTTCTGCTGAGAGCACTGTACAGCTGGCAGAAGAATCCTGCCTCCATGTAGGGGAGAAGGCAGAGAGGAATGAAACTGAAGTGCCAGGCCTGGCCGGGAGGCCGCATGAGCAGATGGAGCCTCTGGAGGCAAGATGTAAGGGACAGAGCAAACGGCGAGGACAGGAAGTGGGAGAGCACACTTGAGGGAAATGAGGATGAGATTGGAGGGAGGGCTTGGATGTGCATAAGCGCTGGTGGCCGGGCTGAGCAGAGAGGCCTCGGAGCATCGGGGAAAGAAAGCCCAAAAAGGAACCACCAAGGAAACCCCAGGGCACCTGGGAAGGAGGAGCTGGAAGGGAGGGGGCCCTGAGCTGCTGAGGACAAAGGACAGAAACCCGAGTAAGGGAGAACAAACGTGGGAGGATGAAAAACAGACAGAGCAGACAATATGTGGAGAAGACACCAGAGTAGCAAGTATCAGGTAGCACAGCACACAGCCACGCATGGAGCTCAGCGAAAAACGCTCCCTAAGCTAGGGAGGTGCATTTAGTGAAGGGCTTAAGTAGAGGCTGTGGGAGGAGCTGTTCTCCAAATTGATCCACGGGCTAAGCCCTCCCATACTGACAAACAGGACAGTGTTGCTGTTGCTGCAATGGGTAGCCACCTGGGGACCAGTGATCATTGTACGGTGTGGTTCAATGTAAGAACAGGGCCAGAATCATACCACACTAAAACGAGGTTCCTGGACTTCAGGAGAGCTGATTTTAAGAAAATGGGAGAGTGCCTCAGGGATGCCCTAGCAAGGATATGGAAACTGGGTGGAGTCAAGGAACACTGGGCAAAAATAAAGAGTGAGCATTGAGAAGGCAACAAATCTTTGTGTCAGACAGATTTACAAGGGTAAGAGAAAAAAAGAGACAGCTATGGTTCTCTAAAGAAGTCACTGAGAAAGTAAGGGCAAAAAATCTAGTATTTAAAAGGTACAAGAGGACAGAAGGAAGAGGACAGGGAGAGATATTAGGTGGAATTGGGGGGAGCACTGTCAGATTACATTTTTTTTATGTATGAAGCAAGATCTCTGATGGAATCTGAAGTCATGTTCCCCAGAGTCGCAGTTTCACACTTTATATGGTCCACAATTCAGTACAGGTAAGGTGTATTTTTTGCAACTGCCATCTTTTACCTCTTTGTTCTTAGAATCAAGTTAGGTTTTTAATTTCACTTATAGTTCTGAGTTCTCACGAGTCCCCACTCCCTTCACCTCTGGGTGCCATGCTTTGGGTGAGTTGGATGTTAAAACTGGGCTTTCATCTGCCTCTTTCAGGGGGACATTAAACAGATCCTGCTGTCTCTATGAAAAGTTTAAGAAAATATTTTTTTAATATAAAATGCAGTTCTATTTCATGTGTTTCCATTAATTAGCATCCCCAGGTTCTACAGAACTATGTACATACTGTATACAGTAACTTGAAACGACGTTGGAATCACCATCCATTGTACTTTATCTGATCTGGCTGATCACAGTCATCAGATTGTGACATCATAATAATTTCACAGTAACAGATGTTGATGTTACTGTCGATGTAGTCAAGTATTCATAATACTTTTTTACATTTTAAAACTATCAATGGGTGTTGAAGGGAAGTAAACTGCTTTGTTTCTGCAATTACTGCAGCATGAGGCTGTTAGGGTGAACATCATGGGTGGCCACAGAGGAGCAGAAGGCACTGTAGGTTTTCTAACTGCCATATCAGCAACAATTGACTTCCAGAGAACCAACAGACAAAAATAAACGTTATGGCATCTGGCACAAAACTCATAAAGACAACAAGGGCCTCATATTCAGCTGCAAAGGTCAGCCACTGCTGACATTCTGAGCCCCTTGCTTAGTGCTGCTCCCAAACCTTTCCCAAAGAGTCTCAAACACCTTTGCCAGCAGTCAGGACAGGGGGTGGTGGCCACCATGCAAGTGGCTAGCAGTACTAATCTCAAAGCCATGGCAGCCTTTGCATGCCCAGTCATATGTTACTATTTCTATAGCTCTCCCAGGATTCAAACTAACCCTAGTAATTTCTCCTCTTAGCCTAATTACATTTCAGTTTTTCATAAAGCCTCTGGCTTCTTGCTGGCCCTTGCTACCTGTCACCTGGAGTTTCACCAGTCTGTGGCCCCATTTTTTTTAACTATTTGTGAAAGAGAGATAGAAATAGCAACATACATATTTGGGAATGTGTAAAGAATAGATTCAGATAACAACTGTTTGTCCTGATAAAGTGGTCAGACAATAAACCTCAAAACGTTTACCTTTGGCCTTTGGTTGATTTGTGAAAGAGTAACTGATAAAACTATAAACCGGTGAGTGGGTCTTGCCTCCAACAAGCTGGGTTATAGATTCTGAGGGTATATGGAGCGGATCCTTCTCTGTGATATGTTTTGTGTTCCAGGTGCTTGGTGGTCCACAGTGCTACGATGTGTGTTACACACTTATTCACCCCACTCATTCCCAAGCATTCCTGGGTGTCCAGTAACACCCCAAACTCTCTCCCTGCCCTGTTCTAAATGGCTCCTCATGTCTAAATCCCACCTCCTCTCCTCAGCTCATAATAAAATGGTGTTTAATGGTACTCCCTCCTTCTCCCACTTAATCTCTTGTATCCAGTACATTTCACCATAACCCAATTCAGTCACCACCAAAGTGATTTAATTCACCTTTCCTCTACTGCTGATGCAACCTCCCACCCCACCCCTAAGATGGTGACTAGTGCAGCCTTGCTGTTACTTCTGCAGCCAATCACTGTCTGATGTAAAGAAATGCCATCACACTTTATTTACTCCAGTAGCTCTGCATACGTGTACCTCTTTAAATGACATAACATGTGCAAACAGTTTTTAGTATCAGATCACAGATATTGTGGAAATGACAGAAGGATTGCATAGGTTGACATCCGTAGGAAAGAATGAAACAAGGGTATGTTGTGCCACAGTATACAGGAATTATCATTCTATAGTATTTTTATGGGATTTTTAAAATGTTCCTTGTAATGGAACAGGGGGTGGGTGGGGCAGAAAGTGCAGGGGCAACAGTGGGATGGGGAAGGGAAACTTTATTTTATGAGTAGGTGAGTAGGTTAGGGTAGTGGGGAAGGCACAGGTATCAGTAGTAAGGTGGAACAGAAACTCATTTTTTATCCATGTGATAGGTATGTACTTCAATCATAGGACAGACTGCAAGGATCCTGTGTCATAGAAATGCTGTACTACTCATCCATTTACAACAGCCTTATAAAAACAGCTGTATTGAGCTTGCCAAGACCCTTGTATGCAAAATGTATTTTGATGCTCTTAATTTAAAGTTAGCAGCTATAAAAAAACACAATAGACAGGAGTCTGGGAAAGGATCTTTGAAATCTGAAATGCACAGGTTTCAAATCTGTACTGTTTTTAGTAACTGGTGAGTAATAGGGCATCTGAATACCAATGAACTTTTCTTTATTTACCACCCCCAGTTATAAAATTACTTGCACACTTATCATATTTGTTTGGTTTCCAGACTCATGTCCAAAGAGGCTAGATGCCAACGTTCAGGTCCCTGGAATTAATGATACCTGAGTTTTATGCCAAACAATATGGTCATTTAACAAAGACATGACTACTTAACTCTAACTATAGGAGGCACTATGGACTAGGCAGGTGAAGCACCAGGTTGGGAAAGAAGGGATCACAGGTTCAACCCCTCAAAAACATAGAAGTTGACGTCAGATAAGGACCGCAAGGCCCATCCAGTCTGCCCATTTCTTTTTCTACCTTATAAATGTGCCATCGGCCTTTGCTCTGTCAGTGGCCTATCTATTCATACTCATCTGTATTGCTCCCTTATGCCTATCCCATGCCTGTTTGAAGCCCTGCACTGTATTCATAGCCACCACTTCCTGAGGTAGACCGTTCCATGCATCCATCACCCTTTCTGTGAAAAAGAATTTCCTCACATTCCCCCTTAATCGGCCTCCCTCTAATCTCATGCTGTGTCCTCTTGTCCTGCTATTTTTCTTATATTTAAACATGTTAGACTCTTTCACCTTGTTAATGCTCTTAAGGTATTTGACTGTTTCGATCATATCACCTCTCTCCCTCCTTTGCTCAAGGGTATACATATTGAGCTCCGTTAATCTGTCCTTATATGTCTTCTGATGCAGTCCCTACACCATTTTGGTTGCCCTTCTCTGGACTGCCTCAATTTGGTTAATGTCCTTGTGAAGGTGTGGCCTCCAGTACTGCACGCAGTACTCTAGATGGGGCCTACCCAGTGTCTTGTAAAGAGGGATTAGTACCTCCCTCCTATGACTTGTGATACCCCTACTAATACACCCTAACATGCCCCTAGCCTTACCTACTGCTTTAGAGGGCTGCTTGGATGATTTCAGGTCATCGGTGAAGATGATGCCCAAGTCTCTTTCTTCCTTTGTGACTGCCAGCAACTCCCCTCCCAGCCTATAGGTGGCTTCAGGGTTTCTCTTCCCTATGTGCATGACCTTGCACTTCTTTGCATTAAATCCCTGTTGCCACTCTTCTGACCAATTTGCTAGTTTATCCAGATATCTTCTCATTCTGCCCACCCCATCTGGATCATCTACTCTGTTGCAGATCTTGGTGTCATCTGCAAACAGACAGGCCTTACCCTCTAGTCCATCTGCAATGTCACTAATGAAGATATTGGAGAGGACTTGCCCCAGGACTGATCCCTGAGGTACCCCACTTGTGACTTGCATCTCTTCTGACTGTGTACCATTTACCACCACTGTTTTCAGCCCATCAACCAGTTTGTCACCCAGTTGACCAACTTCTGACCCACCACAAGCTTACCCAGCTTATTTATCAATCTTCTATGTGGAACAGTTTTGAAAGCTTTGCTGAAGTCAAGGTAGGCGACATCAATATAACCACAACCTCAACCCCCCACACATTAATTCCCCACCTCCTCCCCCCACGCACAACCCCTGCCCACAAAAAATAACACACCATCCTCCTACCCCAACACACACACAGAGTAATCTGCCCCCACACACAGTCCCCCCACACACAAGACAACCTAACATCCTCCAACCCCCACACATACACACATTTATTTGGTGAGAAACCAACATATTGATAACCAGCTAAAAGGACTCTATGAAAAAAAACACTGAAGTCCTTTTAAATGTCCATCCTATGAAGTAAAAGTCTGTGTAAGTTTAATTAGGGTAATGTGTCATGAAACCCAAATCAGTGTTCATACCATCTGCTACCATATTGAGAAGCAAAATAAGCCTGATCTCAAAAGTCGGTCTCTGTTGTGTATTTCTGAAATGTCCTTTTAAGGCCATTACTGATGTTTAAAAAATACAGAAACAAAGCGGAATTAAAATAACAAAGGATGAAATAAAAAAAGGATTGCTTAGTCTTAACCCTAATAAATCCATGGGACTGGATGGAATTCATCCCAGGGTGGTCATTGAACTGGCAGAAACCCTGGCAGAACCCTTGACATATTTATTTCAAATTTCCCTGAATCAGGGAGAAGTGGTGGAAGCATGGAGGGAGGCAAATGTGATCCCTATTTTTAAGAAGGGCCCCAAGCAAAAAGTCAGTAATTATCGACTAATAAGCTTAACATCTATTCTGGGCAAGGTGTTGGAGGGTATTATTAAAGACTATATAGAACAGGATATGTGACTCAAGGGCTTTATCGATAATACACTGCATGGTTTTAAAAACTGTAGGTCATGCCAGACAAACCTTATGAGTTTTTATGAAATTGTAAGCAGGTCCCTGGATGATGGCTGTCCTGCGGATGTTGTGTTTTTTTGGACTTTTCAAAAGCCTTCGATAGGGTCCCACATGGCGAATTAGTGGATGCCCTGATTGAACATGGGATCCTAGGGAATATTACCCATTGGATTGACTCCTGGTTGAGTAACAGGAGACAAAGAGTAACAATTAGGGGATGCAATTCTGGCTGGTCGGAGTTCACGAGTGGGGTCCCACAGGGATATGTATTGGGGCCTTGCCTTTTTAATATATATATTTATTCAATGAAAGGTGGGAATGATGTGTGGGAGGCTAAATTTACTGACGATATTAGACTTGGTCACACAATAAATAGCCAAATAGATAGCACTACAATACAGGAATCCCTAAGCACATTGGAGAGGTGGGCACAGGACTCTAAATTGACCTTTTATGTGTAAAAGTGTAAGGTCATGAACTTCGGCACAAATAATTTAGGTGCAGCTTATAAATTAAATGGACATACGCTGGGAGTTGTCAAAGATGAAAGAGATCTGGGAATTTGGGTTTCAAATGACCTCAAGTTCAAACAACATACTGGCCTATTGGTAAAAAAAGCTGGCAACATCTTGAATTGTATATTTAGGCATATAAAGAGTAGGAGGAGTGAGGTTTTGTTGCCCTTGCATGGAGCACTGGTGAGACCACACATGGAGTATTGTTCACAAGTGTGGTCACCAGGATATAAAAATGATATTATCACCTTGGAGAGAGTCCAGAGAAGGGCAACTAGGATGAGTGGAGAGTTAAAGGGTAGGGACTATCAGGAAAGGTTAAATTGCTTGGGGTTATATACACTAGAATACCAAAGATTGCGAGGGGATATGTGTATGGTATATAGAGCAATAGGAGATACCAGTTTAATGAGATCTCTGGGATTAGAAATATATGAAGTGCCATACCAGATCAGAGGGCATCAATTTCAGTTAAAAAAGAGGGCTATTCAAGACCACCAGGAGAAGACATTGGTTTAGTGTTAGAGTTGTGCCCCTATGGAATGATCTTCCATCTGAAGTAGTTAACAGTGTTGATATGCAGGCATTTAAAACCAACCTACATACATTCCTGATTAGTAATAATATTAGTACCTATTACTAAGAAGTAGTGGCGAGCATATGGACGTTTAGTCTTTTCGCTCTGCAAATTTTTGAAACCTATGAAACCTATGAAACTGGGTGAGAGTATACTCTATGAATGTGTAAATCAGTTGGTCATACTAGGGACATTTTCTTTATACCCCATGGTTCCATATATAGAAAACTTCTGTTGTAGAGTTTTTTATCATACAATACTATCAAATTTTAATATGCACTTATTTGGGTATTAAATAATAAGGTCTTGCTTTTAACTAAGAATGTATTCACTTAACACACTCATTCAATCATACAGTTAGTGGGACTGTCTGTTTGGAGTGTTACCTTATCTATTCTGTTGACATTTGACCTTAGAAGGATTCTCAAGCAGTAACAAACTAGTAGAATCTAGTTCCTTTCATTTAAATCTGTGATTTTATAAAATAGGTATTTTGAACCGAGAATGTTTTCTGTTTTTTTATGTATGATCTGGGTGTTACTAGAATGTGATTCTCTAAACAACTGGCATACTGTAGGTCTCCAAGGAAGGACTTGGTTGGTCTGAAAGCTTAGACACTGTTTTCTTTTTGTAACATCTATGTTGGTCCAATAAAAGATATCAACCCATTTGCTTCTGGATCTGTTCTTATAAGGACGAATACAGCAACTAAACTGATTCAGTATGTTATCCCCAGAATGTCACTGGTTTTTCCTAGCAAAATGTGACATGCAAAACCACAGTACATTCCACTGCTTCTATACAGACTTTGTTTTAGTTGCACTTCAGTAAAGTTATGTTGAAAACTGCCTCTGGTGTTGTCTTTTGTTAATGAAGTCATTTTCACCCTAGTTTTTCAATGTATATAAAATTTCTGGTTCACTCAAAGTTTTGCATGGCACATGCAACTGTGGTGTCTAAGCAGATTGCATTTTTTACATGTTCTACAAAATTTCAGCAAAAGCATCCAGTTTTTCTTGAGTGATGATTTTCTTTGGAGATGGGGTCTTAAAAGTACTACAGGACTTTGGTGAGAGAGGGGTGCAGGCAATGTTTTTTTTTTAAATTAAACAGTTGTTTGGTGTCCACTGTTGCATATGTAATGTTTGGTGTCCACCGTTACACAAGCAACACGGATGGTGCTTTTTTTCTCAAGTCTGATATGGAGTTATCCCACAACATAGTCCCTGTTTCACTATTGGGTCATAGTTTCTTGAAATGATTAGTAAAATAAAGAAAAGTATTTTTTTTTAATTCAAATTAAACACTTGTTGTGTCCACTGTTGCACGTGCAACGTTTGGTGTCCACCATTACATGTGCAACACTGAAAGTGATTTTTCTAAAATCTCTGCTAGGGCATTATCTCATGATCTGGTCCCTTGTTCACTCTTGGGTCACAGTGTCTTGACTAGATTACTAAACTTGATCTATTGTGGATTTGAAAATTTGACCCTCATGTCACACTTTGGTAACCCCATTTTAAGGACTTACCCTTTATGAAGACAACAAGTCACAGTGTGCAAATTTAGCAAAGTTTGCAAATTAATTCAAGCTACAAACTCTGCAAACTTCACACATCTCTATATAAGACTTGTTACTAAAATAAAAAAAGTTATTCTTGATGGGAGATGTGGTTAATGACATACATATAAGGTAATAAACATTTCTGTACATAAAAATGTGTATTTTCATGTAGGACTACCTGCAGGGCTAGGTAATAGGATTTATTTGCTTTGGTTTATACCCTCCCCAGTTGCATAAATATAAATGGAATAACATATGACTCCCTGTTATTGTGCTGTAATTCCTTTTAGGAATTCCAGTGACATCATAATCCTTGAGAACGTGACTTGTGAGGTTTATGGAATCACTGGGATTCTGAGATGCATTTACATGCAATGTAACAGACAAGGAACAATGTGTTTTTTGTAACACATGGTCCCTGTTAACCAACAACAATTCTATCGATCCAACACTACACTCCATCCTTCCCCATCTTTTCACTCAAAAATGCACAACTGACTGCCTGCTTTCTCTCGTCCTCACCACTCAATCCTCCTCTCACACTGGTAGCTGCTTTATCATCTGCTTGACTACCATCTTTACAAAATATGGCTACAGAGATCTCTGGTACCCCCCAGTTCCTGTCTAGCATGTCCCTCTGTCCTCCTGGTAAGCAGACAACTCCACGATGCTGGATTCAGAAATAAAAGTCTCCCTTGGTTTGCCCTCACTACCATCATCTGGTGATGCTCACTTGAGCAGCATGGCATTTCACTGATGGCGGTTTCAAATTGTGATAGTATTGCAAGCGTACTGAATTCAAAATCATAATATCACTGTTTCAACATTAGAACAATAGTATTATAACTTCTTGGCATTAGACTGATGGTTTTACAGTTGTCAAACTACATTGCAACCCAATGAGGAAAACATCTAACCATGTGTTACATAACAGTAACAGTACTTATGCACAAAAGAGCGGAAATGCACCCAGATGCATCATAACGCCAGCCTGCAGCTGCATGCCCCAACCATCTGAAACTCAACATGCCATTCACAAACACATGTGCTGCACAGATCAAGGCAGAAGCATGGCCAACAGATACACACAGTGCTGTATGCAGGGACTGCCTGGCAGAACAAAAGTACATGGACCCACTTCCTTGACCCCACCATATATATGAACATGTGCACTGCCCCATGCACACACAGGGAAGTGAATACCGCAATGGAGGAGGGCCAAAGTGCAACACTGCACCTGGGGTACCCAGACCACTGAAAGGTTCCAGCAACATGGACATGGATGCCTTGAGAGCCCTGGAGGTCACACACCCGGTCATGGTCTGCAAATTTCACAGGCAGCCAGGTGGCAGCAATGGTGACAGATACATGGGAGCGTTATTCTGTGCTGTATGGAGCTGAGTCACTGAAGACACCTGTGGAGACCAAAGCACCCCTGTGGCTTGACATCTAGGCCACCATTAATGCAGCCAATCCAGAGGCATGGACATTGGTGGTAATAAACACAAGCGGTGTAACCTCCAGTCAGTTGTGAAATTCAAGCTGGCTGCCATAAAACAGGCACAGGGAGGCAAGGGCAGTGGCCTGCCCACATGGATGCCCATCTTGACACCCACTGAGAGGATGGTGACCAACACACTAGCTGACATCAGTCTGCACAGGGAGGAGGAGGGTATGGACACACTGGCAGGTGTGGGGTACAGTGGAGTGACACAGGACGGTACGTACAGGACAAAACTGGGGTATTAACACCCTGTCCTACACCTTGCAGAGCCAGTGACTGTGGCCAGCACCCAGGCACTGGAGGTGGTGGAGGTGGACTCATAGGGCGAGACAGACACAAACAGCACTGGTCAGTGAAGTGCATTGTGCCCAGCAGAACACATGGCAACACATTGCAATGCACCAGCAGACAACAATGACACTACTCTCACCCACAGGTACCATGTAGGGGACTGAGGACAAATCACAGGAGACTGCCTCACCCGAGGTCATGGAGACCATGTTGGACACAGTGGAGGTTGTGCAGGACATTGACACAACACCCACAGAGAGCCAATACATGGCCAGTACCTGCCCTTCACCACCTCCACAAGCACAGCACAGCCAGCCACCCATTGGTGATGGGTAGGGCATGGCGGTCCCAGTGACACAGCCCTGCATGCCTTTCAGGATGACCTGTCTGCACAGGCCCACTGCTTGGGGCAACAAGTGGGGACCATGCCACCACACAAGGACCATATGATAATGAGGATGAGGGTCCCTCACAATGCCTGCCCTGCAGGACATGGAGGGCGTTCACAGAGGGCATACTACACACATACTACCCTGAAGTGTACCAGCTGGAACGTGACTGCCTACAGGTCCAGCAGGAGAACACAGAGGTCCTGAAGGACCTGACTGTGGGTGTGTGGGGTGTGTGGTGGGGCACTGACTGCATTGGTGACATCCTGGAGCAGCTGCCCAACCACCTGCTAGCCATGCGCATCACACCAGCCCCACCCATCCCCATGCCACTGACAGATGCAGCCATGTCATTGGTGGCCAACAGCCCCCTGACCCATGCCACAGAGGAACCCACAGTCCACAACATTGTCACCTGTTACAGCGACCCCATGCTTGACATGGACGCCCCCCAACAGCCACCACTGGCACCCCCATGAGACACACACACACACACAGATGGTGGCATCCACCAAGCATCTACCACCACAGGAGTCCTGGTGCAACCACAGCAACCAATGGTCACACATCCCAATATACAGCCATGCGGAGGAGGCAAGGCAACTGCAAAGGCAAAGCATGTGGCCACACAGTCATTGGCAAGGCTTGGTACACAGAGGGGTAGTAGGATGTGAGACATGGCAGTGACAGGACAGTGCAACCACAATGACACAGCATACACAGACCCTGGCTGGTGTGCCTGGGTACCATGCATGGTCTTTGTCTATTCCCTGGCTAATGTCTATACTCTGGGACACCAATGGTGTACATACAGTGACTACATAAATGTGCCTCATCACTAAGCACATGATGACAACCCATAGCTAGTGTATCATACTGGTGTGGACTACAGAGTATGAGTGTGTTACATTGGCCCATCCACTACTGAGCCACCATGTTGGCCCTGGTGGCTACATACCATGAGGACCCCCATACCGCAATATGACCATGGGCAGATCATACCTTCACAGTTACAGAAGCACACAGAGTGACTGCCCACCACTACCACCCCCACTCATGAACATGGACAGTAAAACAGCACAGCCATGCGAATGCACACAGAGCCCCTTCCCTACATGGGCACTTAGGACATACCAGACTCATCACTGTGCCACAATGGGGTACCCTCTAGCTCTGTAATGCACTACACACAAGGGCATGGTGAGCCACATGGCCAAACAGTGTCACAGGTCTAGGGTGCTGTGGGTCCTCCCCCTCCTCCTCGCCCTGTGAAGCATCCTCCTAACATTGTGGCATGGGTAGCTATTTGCGCGCAGCATGTAATTTTGTATGATGCATGCAGCAATCACTCTGCAGGACTTCCCAGGGGCCAACATCATTGTGCCACCTTTGTGATCCAGGCAAAGGAACCTCATCTTCAAAACAAAAATGTCATAAGCTATGGTTGTAGTGGGTATGCACTGTCACCTTGGCAAAGTTACAGAACAGACATGTTACTGTGCCATGGCACTGCACCCATCTGTGCCACATATGCTACCTATCCATACTCACCCAGAAGCCATCTATCACCACCATCATGTGCCACAAGGTGGGCACACAACCTGGATCTGAATACATAGATGTCATGACATGACCCACTGTACTTTGCACACACATTAGTGATGATTCCACCCATATCACAGACAAGTTGCCAGTTCATGCTGTAGAAATCCTTTCTGTTCCTCTACACCTTTTTGTCCAGTCTCGATGCTAGAATTGCCACTTGGGTACAATCTATCATACCTAATACATTAGGCATGTTATGCATGGCATGGAAGGCCTCCTTTGTTTCATGGATCCCTGCCAAGATGAGGGGAATGGTATGTGGTCCTGCACATGCTGAATTAGGGCATCCATGACCTGGTGCAGGGCCCTGAACATGGACGACTGCCTGTCATCAGTGACCTCCCCAGCTGCCCTGTGGAAGGACCCTGTTACAAGTATGATAGGGAACACAGCACCTTTGATTCCACAGACATGGCTTGTGACCTCCCTGTCCTAGGTGCCAGCTGTGGCTGAGGCACGTCGTAGAGCCCTGAGATTGGTGTGTGGTCCAGGGGGAACTGTTTCAAGCAACATGTATCATGGAGGTGCCCACATTCAGACATGGCCTGAATATCCAAGGTCTGGTGCATCTCCTCATAGGCCTTTCCCTCTCCTGCTCCCTCTCTTTCAGAAAAAGATTAATTAGCAGTCCAGGGACCTCCTGTGGACCCCTGTGTGGACAAAGTACTATGTGTAAGCAACACAACACTTCACACTACACACAGCTCTGTAGAGTGTATTGCAGTGGTGGCCACAGCTGCAGGTCCCCATTTATATGGGTAGTGACCTAGCACACTCATGGTGTCTTGCACTTCAGTGGGCATCACTGGCAGCTGCACACTTTTGGTGTCCAAAATGGCAGAGTCTGCAGCAGAGAGAACAAGGACAGGGACTGCACCTAAGATGGGGCACCATGGGGTGTACCCTCACACAAGCTGTGATGGGTGTTCTCCACAGCGTATCAAGAGCACCTGGATGGAGGCCAAATGTGCCAGATGATGGGGCTGGCCAAGGTAAGTGGCAATACATAATTAATGTCTCTCTGCTTCAGTCATGTCCATGTCTCTTAGTTCCTGTCCTTATATAGTAAATGTGGTGTATACACCTGTACCATGGTGGACACTCTTTATTGGTGGTTGTGTGTCCCTTTCCAACCAGGGTAACTCTAGGTTCTGTGACATTTGTGGTGCAACATCTGTTGGTCTATGTGTAGGTCTCTGTTGTGTTGTACTGTGTCAGTCATGTGGTACCCTCCCCTTGTGTCTCTGCAGGACTGCCATGGGTGCCCAAGGAGCTTCATACTGCAGCATGTTCTGCCGTCAGACAGGGTGGCATCAGTGGTGGTGGTGGCCTGGTGGAGGTGTATTCCCTGTGCCTGTTGTTCTTCCTCTTATGATGTGTGAGGTCCCAGGATGCACACTATATATTATAAGGACGAGCTTATGGAGCTGTAGGCCATTGAGGAACCCTCCAAAATGTGTACTTCAGGTGTCAGCATTGAATGTGTGTGCAGGCTGTACACAGCATTGGCCCACCATATCCATACCACTCATGGTTGTCCTCTGTCCTCTTTTACAGAGGTATTGTGGCCCACTGAGGAGAATGCTGTTAGTGCACCAGGAGTGCCGGGGGGGGGGTACACCAGTACCACCCCCTTAGAGGTTGAGTGAGGACTCCGAAGACCCTGAGGACTTGGTGGGGGCATTGTATTCCTGGGGAATGGGGCTGCCCCTTGGGCTTGTGTGTATGTTTCATTAATATAAAAATATTTTTGCTATACACATTACTGTCATCCTCATTTTGGGTGGTGTTGTCTTCCCAACATTCTGGTCTGTGGACAGGAGTAGGGGAGGAGGTGGGTAACTGCATTATACATTTCTGCTGTAAGCTCTATGTACCTGTTTCTGCTTAGTAGGGATGTTCTTAGGTGTGCTACAGGGCATTCTCTGTCCTTGAATCATCCCGTAGGTCTCCGCTTTACCCATGTCAGTGTCGCATACTGCTGTTTTATACAGCGGGACAGTCATTTGGGACATGGCATGACAATGTGGCCTTCCACAGTGCTTGGCATGGGTATCAGCTGCCTGCTACATCTCTGTTCTGTTTCCACTCATTGCCCCCACAGCCAGTGTTGGCAGTCATATCCCTCATCTTGGGGGGGGGGGGCAGCTGCTGCTGTTGCAACATGCCCTGCTGTGGTTGTATTCGGCATGGCACAGAAGTCTGGCACATGATGCGTATCCTGCACCCTATCTTGTATGTTGGTTGTCCTGTTGTCCCCAAGTCTTGCTGTTCCCAATTGAAGCCTAATGTGCATGTCATACAAATGTTGCAGTGACATCTGCTTCCCTACTACACCCATGGGTACCAGATGTGTAGGCCAGAGGGGAGTGGGTTGCCATAAGGTGACATGATTGCAGTCCTGCCAACCTTCTCTGCATTCCAGGGGAGGCAGCTAATGCCACCCCTCAACCATGAGTTCAGACACCTCTGTCTGCACTACATAACTTGATCACAGTAGCCTCTGGTATTCATCAGTGAATTGCTGTGGTTGGTGTGCCATATTGTGGTTTCAATATTTTATATCTGTCACTGTCACATACTATATATTGTGCCATATGTGCTGCACATTTCCTGGCACCAGTATATGTCCTGTCCACCACTGGGCATACTGACAGGGATGCCCTGCATCCTGTGTGCCGTGTTGTCTCCACATTGTGGGTCCTGCCCTGTCCTGTGCCTGTGGGTCCATGCACAATGGCCATTCCATACAGCACCCTATGTGCCTGTGTTATGCACCTGCCATTTATGGCTACCCTCCACGTCACATATTGCTGCACATTCTGGGACACATGCCTAGGTGGCACTGTGCATGTCGTGCATGTGTGTACTGCACTATGTGCCTGCCGCTATGTGGCCACACTCTAAGGCACGCACATACTGAGGCTAGCACATAACTATGTATCTGGCCTGTTTGCTTGGTGCTACACATATTTTGTGCATGCTGTTTAGCCATGGCACGTGCAGTGTACCATTGTATACCATTACCCATGGCCGCTGTGCACTGCACAACTGCAGCCCTCAGTTCATGCATAGGCCTGAATAAAAGCAATGTATTCATAGTTCTTCATTGCCTGTCTATCACGTTTTTGGAATTTTTATTGTGGATATTTTTTACAAAGACTGATTGAGAAGGATTAGTTTGTCAAAAACTATTCTTAAAGGGCATATCATATCGAATAAACGATCATTTTCTGTATATTTGCGGCTTGTTGTAGCAAAGATCTTTTGCAGATATATTTTTGTAGTTAATTTTGTGGTAACATTCTAAATTTTACATTAAGTTTGATTTACTGTGTCAAGATAATTTAACACTGGTATGTTTCCTGTACGTGCGGTCAACCATGTGTGGTTTTTTTGTAAAATAAACAAGCCATTAAAAAAATGATGGGAGCAGTCTGAGTCGTTTGGTAACTAAGACATTTTACCATCAACAAAATGTCTTGCTACCTTGCCTCAACCCCAGCTGGTCACTGTATATCAAAGGTTCAATATTTGTAAAGGCCATTTTCATTCCTTTATGATTAATGACCCAGACAGCACAGTAAACACATGATCAGCACAAAGACTGCAGAGTACAGTTTTTTGTTAAAATACAACTCAAAATCTAAAAGAGGTACTGTCATATTTTTTGATAAATTAACTTAGCACGTGGGTGCTGAATACTGTATGATTTCTAGTATAGCATATAGAAAACCCAAGACTTTTTCTATGCACTAGTACACAACAGAAAAAAACGAAATCAAAACCCAGTTAATCGGCAACTCAAAACACTCTCTTCACAAGGTAAATGTTGAAGGCCCTTCAACAATACAGCAAATGGAAAAATTGTTTGCTGAATTTAGGGTAAAACATCTATCTCTCACAGGAAAAACAATGGATATTTATGACATCGCAGTAGTTCAGGTATCAGACACTGAAGTTAGTATTAGCAGCCTGGAACACACTGATGTGACAGAAAGTAAAGGATGGAATAAGATGGCAAGATGACTAACCAAACTTCAGGCCAGAATAGAGGAAGCAAAGGATGATTCTGGCAAAACTACCTCAGGATTGTGGGAATTCAGAGAATGTCAAAGCAAAGGGAACTATTCCCTTTGTCCATAAACTATTGAGTAAAAATGCAAGCTTCAGGCACAAAACCTCTGTGGCACCAAGCAGTCTTGATCTGAAAAGCTCAAACCATCTCCACAGGAAAGGTGCTCAGTGTTCCACAAAATGTGTACATTCAATGTTCTGGTACAGGAACTTAGCTGTTCTGAAAGAGTTAGAAGATTTTTTTAATTATTATTTTATGTTATATTTGTTCCCTTCTTACCTGATTGACCAGACTTTCTTTCAGCCATCACCAAGCCATGGATTCTATCCATTCTTAAGCAGAAACTGCTGGCTGAAAAATATCCACTGCCTATCCCCTTATATACTGTTGTAAACCCACCTAGATGACTGATGCCAGACTGCCAGAAGGGGAGCCACTTGCAACTTTCTCAACCAGAGTGGGGCAAGAATCCTAGAGATTTAGGCACCGTAAGCAGGCAAGGAAAGCACAGCAGTGTCATCCACCCCTGTTCACAGCAGGGACATTTCTAGTGTTTGAAAAGATTAGGGGCTTGTGCCCCTCCTGCCCAGTGAAAAAACAAACAAATAAGCCCTGTGCAGTGTTAGGAATAGCACATATATCATTAGGGACCAGTGAGTAAAGATTTGGAGTTCCAGCTCATATTGCCCACCTCAAGTGACACCACTGGTTTACACCTGTTTTTCATTCCCACCTCACCTAGGGCATGGCATAGTCAGAAATGGATAGAGACCAGCACCAGCAATCACAATCAGAATGTTTGCTGGCATAGGATTGGATGTAAGACAAAACTGTGTTTTATGTCACCATTCTGCATCATGCCAGCAGCAGTTCCTTCCCTCCTATTTGGGCGATGCATTCCTCCTTCACCCCCGCCCCATAGAACAGTTGTGTAACTGCAGGAGCCAAACCTATGAATAATATCCTTGGAAGTATTTCCTGGTTAATGTTCACAGTGACTAAGTTCGGGACAAATTTTGATAAATTTTTATTACAGATGTCATGCTTCCCAGCTTTGGAACAATTTTCAAAGCAACCTTCAGTTAAGGAAATTTGTCACTTACTTGAAGTCTCAGGAAATGCTGGATCCTCATTTTGAAAATGATTGCGGATATATGTAAGTCTGTTAAGTGCGTAAATGTGTCTGTATTTCATTTTTTTTTCTTTTTTGTAACTTTGTACTTGAATCCCATGGCTTTCTTGAAAATGACTTTGCACTTAATAGAACCACTTCTAAACCAACTGCCATGTCTGAAGCAGAAATTTGTCTAAAATGGACATTCAACACAACCTCTACTACTCAATATGTGACAGCTCTGGTCCAGAATGAGAACCAATGCCATCAGTGTGGTAAGCTGCAGTGCTTGCATTATTAGATGGCAAAGAATATCCATATGTTTAATAATACTAAGCTGGCTTTACATGGGAAGTTTGTAAGGCAACTACAGTATATCAGCTTTGCATTCAGGCAATATTATACAGATGTTGACCAGAGCTGAGAACTAAAGTTGGGAAATATTGACACACAGGGATCCACTATTGACTGATAATGATGTTATTGACAATGCTGAAGGCGGAGGGTAATATAACTATTAGAAGTCAGTTTTTCATCTGGAGAGGTTAATAGTTTTCCCAGTATATCATGAAAACTCTGGTCAAAATCTCTTTTTTTTTGCCTATTGTTTTTTCTTGCTAGTGGTGTGGGCAGGCTCTCAGCCCCATCACCACCTCCTCTCACCTGGCACCCACCACCTTGGACCACCATTCCCAAGATCCCCATCGATTGTCCCCCCATGGCAGGGCTTGGAAGAGGAGGCCATCCTCCCCTCCCCTTCCCCATGAGACACACATCCAGATTCTTGGTCTTGACAAGCAGCCCACGGCACAGGGCAGAGGTAAGCTGGCAAGGAGCCATGTAGCCCACACCAGCCTGTTGTTTTCTCCCATGGGTCCCCTACCATTACAACACATCAGGATGTGTGCATGCCCTGATGCATTGCAGCCCCTCCCTTCAAGTTGCTTGCACCTGTATCACTAGCAGGTCTCCGACCAGTGGCAGTAAAGGGCCAAGCCAACAGGCCACCCCTCCACCCTTCCCCGAAAGTGGATAGCAGTCCCTTGGACACTCAATCGCCTTCCACCCCACTGACCCCCAGCAACCCATGGTTGTTCCCAAACACAAGTTGTCAGTGTGGCAGGAGGTAAGGTAATCAATGCTTCAGCCCTCCAGACCACTGGGCCAGTTAGGTCAAAATCGCTTTAATTAAATTTTGCACTCCCACCTAAAAATGCTTAAATCTCTTAAAAATAGCTTTAACTAAACTTCTCTGACTTTTTATATTCAACTGCCAAGCACAGTGGCTTACTTCTTTGTCAGTCTCAGCTAACCATTTGTTCGCCTGTCAGATGTGATCACTTAAACGAAGCCCCTTAGTGTTTCCTGTATAGCCATGGAAGTGGCTAGCATGTTGATGGCTCATGCTGCCCATTTAACCTAGGTCCAAACAAAGAGCTTCAGAGTTCTTTACACTTTAGGGACTTAAATAAAAATAAGCACTCCTGGGCTTTCTCATACTGCTACAGGTGCAGTGTCCATGACACCAAAAGCCACCCACCTGCCCAAGCACACAGTGGTGCGTTTGGCAACCTCCCCATCCCCACTGCACACTTATCCGACACAGGGGCACAAGCATGGGCACTGGCACAGGGCTGCACCCCCCAGCTGCACTAAACAGCAACCCTCCCCTACCAGCAGTGCTGGTCACCCCAACCCCCCTCTGCCGGGTGGCATGCCCCACACCTGTCCCACTGCACCGATCGGTGCCAACAGGGGGCCGGTGGCATTGCCCTCCCTCACTCGCCACTGCTGCTGGCCATCAGGTTTCCGTGGGGTGCACTGCCAATGCGTGCCATGCAAGGGATCCAGTGTGGGTCCTGGTCCAGGCATCCGACTGGATGCCCGGCCATACCTGTGACCCTGCCCACGGCCACCCTGTGGAGTCCTGCACACCAGCAGAGGGAGTGGGGCCACAGACAGGTGGCCAGCAATCATGAATACTGCTGGTGCGCACCTGTCCGTGGGTGCGCATCTACGTGGGTAGGGTTATGCGTGGATTCTGCGCACCTCTGCCCCCTACATGCATAGCACCCATTGACTGCAGATGAAGGATATAGTGTGAAAATACTGACCCAGAGAGATGAACTATTGCCTGACAGTGGTATTGCCAGAAGCTGAAGGCTGAGGGCAATATGACAATTTGAAGTCAACAGTTCATTCAGAGGGGTCAATAGTTTCCCACTGTATCATGAAAACTCTGGTCAAAACTGTTTTATTAAATCTTGCCCCCCCCAACTTACATAAATACCTTAATAAAAATAGCTTTAACTAAGCCCCTGAGACTTTTTATATTGAGCTGCAAGCACAGCAATTTATGCCTTTGGCAGTCTCAGCTGCCTGCTTGCTCACTCACTGGGATCTGCCTCGTAAACTAAGCCCTCAGAGATTTTCTGTACAGCCACAGGAGCAGTGTATATGTTGGCAGATCTTGCCACCCACTTAACCTGGTTCAGAACTGGGAGATTCAGAGTCCCATGCCCTTTGAACTTTAACTAAATAAGTATTCATGGGGTTTCTTACACTGCTGTAGCAGCAGCATCCATGTTTGCAGTTCCTACCACATTTCTTCTGCTGTAGTTAATATATTGCAGTGTTTTGGACTTTTCAGGTCCATCACTTCATCAGCAGCTAATAGTTTTTTTAAATTATTGGTTGTTGCCATGCACTATTTCTTATTTTTATGGACTCAGAGGGCAATGTTGTAGGCTTTTTGTTATTTAAATGTTTTCTATCTCTGGTGAAGCTCCCCATCCAGCTGATCATGCCGAGGCCCCTCTCGGTGTCTCTGGCACTTACCTCCTTCCTCTATCCCACAGGTTTACCCTTCCCCATGATGAAGCCTGGCCAAGCTAGGCAATATCATCCGCTGCTCGAGATGCCATGGTGGAAAAGCCTTTGGTGGGGTCAATGTGGCCAGTGATGGAGAGTGGAACCTGAGCATGACAGTCATCATGCCACTAGCACTAGGTGTTTTTCCTGCTTTCTGTAGACCTTCTCCCAAGTACACAGCCTATTCAAGCCAAAAGCACTGACCTGGAGGTAGGGATCAGTCAACACTGCGTGATCACCCACTGTCTCAAAACAGCTCCAACTTCACAACTGCAGGTGATTGCTTGTAGAGTGGGATACTGCAAACCATTCGCCCCAGTGTCAACACATGATACCTCTATATTGCCCTACAGATCCCACCAGCTTTGAGTAAGGGAGTTGGGTTCAAGCCACAAACCTGGGTTTGCCATGTGGTAGTGAAGTACACCAACAGACAGTGCTCCATGGGCTGCGTGCTGCAGGCTGTTTTTAATTAAGTGATCAACATTCAGCCAATGGAAGGGCTCAATTTTGATCCAAGGTTCTATAAAACATTTTGCATGTACTGTAGTAATCAGAGAATAAAGGTTACCCTGAAGCAGAGCCCCGGTCATTTATGAATCTCTACAAGTGCCCAAGAGAGACAGCAAACACAGGTGCAACATCATCTGTTTAAAAATGGCCAACAAAATATAAAAGACTAGATGGTGCTTAAAGATTTTTAAAAAGTTTTTGGGAGCAATGGGATCAGTCCCCAGAACTTGGATAGTACTTCACAAAGCAGTATATACAGTTCCAAAGTAAGTGTATTCAGTTATGTCTTGTATGGGATGAGTTAAGTGATGGACACAGGTATCAGTAAGTTGAGGCTGAGGGAAAAGAAACCGACAGAGTAAAATCTCATGTACAGTACATATTCAAACTGGGTTATGAATGTAGTGTGTACATGTATTTGTTGGTTGGTTGACTGACTGATTTAAGAGTTGGTTAAAAAGGCACATTGAGCTATACTGCTCATTTCAGGTGCATCCTGGGGGAATGGGATAATGGAATAATACAAACATGCAAGATAATACAATGAATATACAATTGCTGGAAAACTATAATGGTTGCAAACCACAGCAAGTCAAATAGTACAGATAAAAAAATCCATGAATCAAGCATACCCCATATTTGGGACAATTGCAGGCAAATAAATAAACGCCATAAAGGGGACTTCTCCTTTCGTTTTCCTTCTCTCTGGAATAAACTCCCCTCCGACCTGAGACTATCCTCCTCCCTCTTCTCACTCAAAGGCCTACTCAGACTTTTGCCTCACTGACAGTGCTCCCTGTGCACCCTAGCCCTGCCTCCTAAGCGTTAGTTAACCAATCACCTACAGTTGCAAACCCCTGACAGCCATATCTCCTTGTCCAATAGGAACCCCATTGTCGTAACTTGTGCCGTGCTCTCTGTATTTCTTTTTGCCCTGACTTATTATATATTATTTGGTGCAATGGCCTGTCCTGCAACTGGACTGTGGTGCTATCTGTGGATACTCTGTTTTATTTATTTTTTTGCTTTAATGTTGTACCTTGATGTTACCTACTGCTATATGCCTTGTAACCGTGACCCTTATTTCTTTTTTTGATCATACTATGCTTTTTTCCTGCCGGCACCCCTAGCCCTGTGAGCAGACTCGCCCTGGGCTCGGTGACCCGTACCCTCACCTGGGGATGCGCCCCCAAGTGGGGCCGCTGAGGTGGAACTGAAGGTGGCTGGAGGGTTGGGCACCAAGCCCCGACTCATACATGGGGGCCAACAGAGTTTTTTCAATGGAGTCCCCTTGGAGCTGGGAGCGTGCAATGTTGCTAATGCCAAGGCAAGCGTCTGTCCCAGCTCCACCCATGTTCTGGCATGGTACCATGTCCCCTGACCTCCGTCAGGGGACGAGCAACACCAAGGCCAGCTCCCTTGCCCTCCCAAGAGAAGGAGAGCCATCCTTCTGGTGCTCAATCTTTCTCCTCCCCTGCCGACCCCCGGTGGCCCATGTCCATTCCTGAACACAGATTGCTGGCATGGCACGAGGTGTGGCGTCCAGCGCCTCAACCCTCAGCACCACCAGGCTGGGCTGTGACCCTTATTTCTTGTTACTGATGTGTTTTTATTTGCCATATGTAAATGTACTATTTTCCCATGTTGCCTTTCCCTTGGTCACACCTGGAAATGAGTCTCAGCTCACTGGTGCTTTTCCAGGTTATCAACTTTTAAATAAATAAAAAATAAAGAAACAAATGGACACGATAAAACGGACCACTGCAGCAAATACTGGAAGAAACAAACACCCTAAAGTGGATCATTATAGCAAATAGCAGAAGCAAAAGCCAAGCAAGTGGACAGCTGTTAGTTAGCAGATGCCAGCCTAGGGGGCCATGTAGAACCAAACACAGGTCATAGGGAGCAGTTCCCTTCAGTGCCCCTTCAGTGAGCAGTGTGAAGAAGAGGCTTGAAGAAGTGGAGGGAGGCAGTTTCATATGGAGAAGGCCTCCAACAGAAAGTTCCTCTTCCCCAAGTGACCTGCAACTTCTGAGGGTAATGAGCTGTAGTTAGAGTATCTGAGGTGAGAGGCCGAAGGTGGTGTGGGCATCAGCAGAGAGGAAAGGTATTCAGGCAGGTGGTTAGACCAGTAATTAAAGAGCAGACCTGTAATTATAGAGCAGAAGGGCATGCAAAGGCAGAAGAGAGGTCACATCAAATGCAACTGTGGGATGGGCAGGGTTTACCAACAGCAGAGATCGAGTGCTCAGGGGTAAATGACACTCCTGTAGACAAAACTCACACTGAGGAGCCAGTTATTGTAGTCAGGCTGGTAGATACATGTGATATTATGTTTTTCATGCCTGTGCTCATCCATTTTCAGAGGAAAAATGTTCATAATAAGGTTTAAGAAATAATTTGGGGAAACACCACCACAGGGAAGGGAGTGATGACTGTTTCTAGTTGAAAACTGCATTTAAAGTAGACATGGTGGACTCACTCTGTGACATAACACCTACCCACAGGCACAGATGATGGATAGCATGAGGCAGTGTAACATCAATTTAAGATTAGTCCAGAAATGTCCTCTACATAGTTTGCCGATTAGTTAACTACATCAGATGGCATTCAATACTATCCAAGGAGGGTGGTAAGTTTAACTCAACTGTTTTGGGGATGAGCAGGATAAAGCTTCTGTTCCGTGAATACATGATTGCTTTTGCATCATTTGCAACTATGCTATATGATTCAGTTGGCAAGGAGGAGGTGAGGATGACAATGAATTGTGGTCTAACAATTGCAACACTGATGGACAAATAAGGAAAAGGAGGGTTTGAGTTACTGCGCTGCATGAAGAAATGGGGGACTTCAAATGTGAAGGGAATGGGCAGAGAAAATGTAGGCCAGGGTTTAACTCTAAATGAAGAAGGTAAGCAATATAAACACACAGGTGCTGCATATTATCACCAGAAACAATATCTAGTGACCCTGATGGAAGTTTTCTAACAGTTTTCAGGACATAAGATAGAACAAAAGTCCCTTTAGTAAATACACATGCCCCCACTAAAGATGGTCCAACAGGCTTCATTCTCTTCCTGTCTAATGAGGTCCCTTTTGGTAATAATTACCCTTCAATTGGTGGTGATTTTAATCTAATCATAGACCCTAATTTGGACAAGTCACATCATTCCAATATCATGACTGGGAGAGCAAATGAGACTCTGGGAGAGCTTGTAAATTCATCTGGTCTAATGCCTGGCTGGAGGTTTTTCAATTCCTCTGTGAAAGACCCAGTTTTACAACAGCTATTCCAGAACAGATTATCTTTCCCAGTCTTTTCCTTCAAGCTGATGCCAACAAGGCTGGTCTTGCTTTTTTCTGTTGTTATCTTTTGTTTATTTTCATAGCAGAACTTACTTTCTCACCGATCTTGCCATTATAATTGCAGTTATATGAGGACCCCAGCCAATGTCAGTTTTAAGATTTTCTGTATGCAGTTCCTGCAGGGAAGGCTTTGACACAGTGGCAGTGCTTTTCAGTAAGGCTTCACAAAATGAAGACAAAAAGTAGCTTTTGGCATTGGGTTGGCCAGTAGATTCTGAGCAGCTCAGTGTGGATGAGTTTATTTCGTTCTAGTTTTACAAAATAGGCAATTTATTGTATTTCAGGGTGTGGACAAGGCAACACTCATTCAGAATATGACTTGTGTGCTAACCTGTTACATTTCTAAAGAGCACTTGTTGAGAACCATATACTAAAAAAATAGAAAAACAACAAGGTAAAGTTTTCATCTTGAGGTTCTGATGACTTTGGAGACATCTATACATAAGACTGGGTTAAAGAGTCTTTCCAGTGTCTTAAAATAATAATTTTTGCTGTTATGGATATAAGTACCATATGAGGTATGAGGGAGGGGCTGTGGACATGGCCTACCTAGACTTTAGCAAGGCATTTGACACAGTCCCACACAAAAGATTAATATACAAGTTAGCCAGCCTGGGAGTGGGTCCCAAGATGACAGCCTGGGTAAAGAACTGGCTGGAGAATAGGACACAGAGAGTAATAGTAAATGGAGTCCACTCTGAAGAAAGGGGGTTACTAGTGGGCACCCGTGAGGTCCAGCATTAGGACCGTCCTCTTCAATGTCTTATAAGTGACATTGCAGAGGACTGGAAGGAAAAGTATGTCTCTTGCAGATGACACAAAGATTTGCATCAGAGTTGATGCACAAGGTGGGGTGGAAAGGATGAGAAGGACTTGGCAAGGTTAGAGGAATGGTCAAATGTATGGCAGCTTAGATTCAATGCTAAGAAGTGCAAGGTAATGCACCTGGGAAACAAAACCCAGGGAAGAGTACACAATGGGGGTGAGATACTAACAACAACAAAATGGAAAGGGACCTGGGTGGTCATATCAGATGACCTAAAGGTGGGCAAGCAATGTGAGAGGGCAGCAAGGAGGGCTGGGGGGATACTGGGATGCATGGGAGGCATCACCAGTAGAAAACAGGAAGTTATTATCCTCTGTACAGACAGTTGGTGAGACCCCATCTGGAGTACTGCGTGCAGTTCTGGAGACCCAATCTCCGCAAAGACATAGACAGGATGGAAGCTGTCCAGAAGAGGGCAACTAAAATGGTGCAGGGTCTGCACTGGAAGACATATGAAGAGGGACTTAAGGAACTAAATATGTATAGCCTCGAGGAAAGGAGGGAGAGGGGGGACATGATAGAAACTTTCAAGTACCTCAAGGGAATCAACAAAGTCCAAGAGAGTAGCATCTTTCAAAAAGAGTGTGCAAGAACAAGGGGCACAATTTAAGAAGATAGAAGGGCTCAGAGGTAACTTAAGGAAGTATTTTTTCACAGAGAGGGTTGTGGATGAATGGAATGCCTCCGGAGGAGGTTGTGGAGTCAAAAACAGTGGTGGAATTCAAGCATGCATGGGACAGTCATAAGGCAATTCTAGGGGGTTGGGGTAGAAAGAAGTAGGCTGCTGGTTAACTAGGATCTGCAGCTTATCCATTAGGTAGGGAAATGAGCAGACTGGGTGGGCCAAGCGGTCCTATCTGCCGTCAAAATCTATGTTTCTATGTTTCTATGAGCATTCTGAACTCTAGAAAGGTCAGTGGGAAAATGCCCTGCTAAACAAATCTTGGATCTAAAAAGGTCATGTCGGCCTAGGAGGGGATCCAGGGAGTCTTTAATGGATTTCCAGAAGGGGACCACTTTATCACAACCCCAGATTACATGTTTCAGTGTGCTCTCTACCAGGCCACATCTAGTACAAAGTGGAGAAGAGATCTTCCCCATAATATAAAGTTTAGATGGTGTATAATAAAGATTAGTGAAGATGCAGAATTTTGTGAATCTGTATCTGTCCTGTTTGATTTAGAGAGCACGCCAAACTGCTTGCCAGAAGCCAGGATTAGTCTGCAATCCCAGTGACTGTGACCAATAAAAACAGGTTTCAGTGGTCCAGAGTTTGAAAAAGCCGGTAAAGCTGGGATACTGAGTGGGGTTGAAGGGCAGCGGCAAAAAAAGATTCTGGAACCTCCAGATCCCACCAGTGCCAGGGCCTAGGACCAAAAAAATGTGAAACAGCATGGGTCAGTTGAAAGTACCTAAAACAAGCAGAGGCAGGAAAGGCATAACATTCCTTGAGACTATGAAATGGGAGAAAAGTATTACCATCTAGCAGGGAATTTATAGTTAAATTAGAGAGTGAAGGAGGAAAAAGAAGGGAGAACAGGTTTTCTAGAAATCTGAATATTGGGATAACCCAGGAGAGGTTGGGAGCCTGATCTGGCCCCCAAAAAAACAAAAATATGCGCTGATTTGGTGATGGGCTTTCAAGGACCATAACAGAGGGAAAAAAATGCAATGATTTTTGAAGCAAAGATGGTTTGCAATACAGTAAACTGGGGAGTCTAAAGCCTTGGGCTTTACACAAGGACCTCTCATACTCCAACCAGAGGGGAGCATCATGACCGGGCAAGGAGACATCCTTGGCAACATGCCACAACAAGGTCTTACTATTATGAACAGCACTGTAATAAAATAAAAAGTTAGGAAGTTGAAGGCCACCACTGAACTTGGGTACCGTTAGTTTAAAATAAGCCCGAAAGATGGTGCCACTCCTTGAAAGAAAATCATGGAGTACCATTTGTAAACTGAGAAATCAGGATTTTTGGTTAAAACACATTTAATATACCCATGGGATAAAAAAAATGGGGTAAAATGTTCATTTTAATTATGTTGATCTGTTCCCAAAGAGAAAGAGAGAGAGGGGCCCATCTGTGTAAATCTTGCTGTATGGTAAGCAACAAAGAGGTTAGGTTGTCTTTAGCTAAACAGGATGGAAACCTGCCAATTTTAATACCCAAGTAAGTGATGACCCTTGGCTCCCACAGCAGGCCAATATTAATCATTTCCTGTTTGTGGACTAAGTGACTTAGCGGAAGAACTTTTGATTTGTTCAAATTCAATTTATACCCTGATAGAGCAGACAAACTATCAACTTCCTGGAATACAGCCTGAGAGACAGATGGGTCATCAATTTGCAAGAGGAGGTCATCAGCATAAGCCAAAAGAACATACTTGTTGCCTCCTAATTGGATACCCTTAATACCAGGATTATACTAAAGATAAAAAAATTAGAGATTCTAAATAAAGATTAAAAAGGAAGGGGGAAAGAGGACAGCCCTGTCTAGTACCACGTTCTAAGGGAAAAGAATCAGACAGGACTCCATTACAACGAATGAGAGCTGTCGGGTTGCTATATAATTACTGAATCCACTTTAAAAATTCTTGAGGGAAACCAAAATTACTTAAAACTGCAAAAAGATAGGACTACGCCACAATGTCAAAAGCCTTTTCAGCATCCAGGGAGACCAGGACTGCAAGGGGACCTGCCCTTCCCAGATGCTGAAATCAGATAATGTAACTTTTGTATATGGTCGCTTGAGATGACCGCTCATAAAGCCGACTTGTGATGGACCAGTCAACCCCTTACAAACCTGGGAAAGCCTGGTGGCCAGAATTTTTGCTAACAATTTGATATCCGTATTAAGTAAATATATGGGACAATAGCTTTCTGTGGAGGTTTCATCTCTATCTGGCTTTCGAATGAGTGCTATCCAAGCCTCTGAAAAGGAAGGTTGAGAAAAGCCCGAATGATACCAAAAATTATAAACTCAGACCAGAAGAGGAGCAAGTTTTTCTGCAAAAATTGAGCAAAAATTGTTGATAAACCCCATAAGGTCCTGGGGCTTTATCGGGGGAAGTGATTTTATGGCCTGCAAGACCTCAGCAAGTGTGTTGGGAACTTTTAATAAATCTTGATGTGAGGACTCCAAGGTGGGAAGTGGGAAGGGATCCAAATAGGCTGCAAGGTCAGCTAACTTTAATGCAGCACCCCTGAGCTTTTAAGTTTTCTTTGTTTCCCCACTCACATCACCATTCCCCCTCCCCTCGCCACTTCCTCCTTCCCCTTTCCACTCCCCTCCCCTCCCCACCTTGCCCCCACCCACTCTCACTTCCACAGTCATCTACCTTCTTGTGCAGTTATCCAACTCTGTTGCAATGAAAAGGCCTCCTAGGCTGCCTCCTCTTGTGTAATCCTGTTATTATCCTATTCTACTAAAGTGCTCCTTATGTTACCTGTTTGACTATAGCCAGTATTGTACAGACATTGTTCCTTTACTGTTTCTACTTAAACCATTGTAATGTGTTACCTCTGTATGTTTTGTACCCTTCCCCACTGATGTGGAACCTTTGTAAATTAGCTGTTTTTTGCTCAAAGGTACTGTAATCCAAGATATCAATAAATAAAATAAAATAAACTTCTGAGAGTCAGGGGGAACATCTGCGTATAGTTATAGTAAAATAAATGGAAAATGTCCGCAATACACCAGGGCTGAAAAACAACCTCCTCTTGCACACTTGGCCATATCCCAGGAATACAATTATAAGATTGCATATTTTAAAGCCTAAGGCCAGCAACTTATACTATACTATGGTTCATACTATGGCATAAGGAGCTAAGCAAGGCGGTAAGCCCATATTAGCTCCTGTATTTAGTTGTAATAGGAGACAGAATTACCATCTAAAATGAATCGATCCAGATTCTTTTTGAAGTGAGCTTTATCTTTGCTATTAATTATCTCTTCTGGGAGACTGTTCCAGGGATTGACTATTCATTGGGTAAAGAAAGCTCTTCTTCATTCTGTGTAGAATTTACCAGACAAAAGCTGTTGCCCATGTCCTCTAGTGCCCTTATTAAGATGTTTTTAATTTCAGATTTAGTTCTTCAAAAAGATTATTGTCCTGGAATAAAAGTATAGCAAAATAACAAAGTCTCCCCTGATTCGTCTAGAGTGTAATGACGTTAAATTTAATTTAGTTAGGCGATCCTCATATGACATGTTTTTACATTCATAAACTAACTTTATAGCTTGCCTCTATACCTTTTCCACCCTATCCTTAATATCCCCCTTTATTGTACCCCATAATTGCAATCCATAGTCCAACAATGGCCTTACGTAAGATCCATACAGAGGCATGAATACTTGGGCTTCCCTACTTTTGAAATTTCTTTTTATTGTCCAAAGAATTTTATTAGCTTTGACCGTCTTTTTCCTCCCCCAATTCCAAATATTTTATTTTAGTCCTAAGCAAGTGCTAATTCTGCCATTTGAGTGAGTAAATCAGCATATTGTGCTCGAAGATCATGAAGTTGGGACCAAACATCTTGGGTGGAGTATGATGAAAGCGTGGTCTCAAAGGATCTAATGTCCCATAACAGACCATCCAAGTGAGCTTGCCTAGATTTCGCACATTTAGACATGAGGCAAAAACATTCACCCCTTATTGAGCATTTCAACTCTCCCATAATAAGTCAATCTCGGTGACTGAGCTCTCATTCTGAAGTAAAAAGTTCTGTAAATAACACCGAATGGTCTGGAGTATGTCAGGGTCCTGTAAAAGTTGAGAATTAAAGTGCCAGATGGGGTCACAGTCCTCCATCCCTCTAATAGTATGAATCAGATATACAGGAGCAGGACCAAATAATACCATTGAGAGTATCTCTGAGGAGAAAACTCCTGAGAGTGATTCCCGGTTTATGAGAAAATAGTCCAAGCGAGAATATGACCCATGAGGGGAAGAATAAAATGTATACTCTCTAGTAGAGGAATGGAGGATTCACCAGGGATCCACTAGGTCCAATCCATCAATAAAATTATGGAGGCCATGTTGACCTGGAGAAAGCCCACGTCTATATGTATCTGACTTGTTCACATCTGGTTAACAGATGAGATTCCAATCCCCACCAATCAGTATTGACAAGTGAACAAAAGGAGTCCTTATAGGGATTAATTTGGTGAAAAATGTAGGAGAGTCTGTGCAGGGGCTGTACACTGATCCCAGCACAATTTCTGCCAACCTTAATTTCCCATGTAGAAAATTAAATGCTCCTCGGGGTCCCAGATCTCTTTAATCAAAAAAGGGGATCTGCTGATCAATCAAAATTACAACACCCCCCCTCCTTTTTGGTGCTGCAACCCACCCCATAAACCTGAGCTATGCATAAACATCTATATAAATGAATATCCTCCCTCTTAGTGTGTATTTCCTGCAAATATACAACTCATGCCTTCAGTTTCTGGAGATGGTGAAGCACCATATGGTGCTTACAATTCTCCTGCCCCCCCCCTATATTCCATGTAATAAACTTATAACTTGACATGTATGAAGAAAAAACAAAGTACATGAAAAAGCTAAGGGAGTCCCGAACAATTCCACCATTAGTATGAAAAACTAGGATACATAGCTGAGGCCAACCTCTAAGACTACACACTTGTATATAGAAAATAACCAGTATCCCAACAAGAAAATGCAGATATCCCACCCACAAAATGAACAAATTCCAAAAAACAAAAACAGTCCAAATGACTGCAACTCCACAAACAACAATCTAGCCCATTACATACTAGCCTACACCCAACCTGCCCCACCCCAAAATTTGCATAATACTCAAAATATCAATTAGATAGAATAAACCAATTAAGCTATTAAATCTAGTAGTCGTGACCTCAATAAAGGTGAGATTCAATAAAGAAAAATGCAGGTAAAGCACACCATTAGTAAAAAGGTATTGAATCAAACATGTGAAACTATAACATAAAATATGCAATCCCAACCTTCGTAGATGGGAACTAAGCAGGTCCTCACTCCTATATAGCAAAACTGTACTGAAAGGACTTTCTAATGAAAAATAACATCACAGTAATATTTAAAAAGAAAGTATAGGCTGGGGAAATCCACCAAAGAGGTCTATAGTATAAAATTAAATCTGTAAAAAGAAAGCCATCAGAATGTTCATATACAGGCCCACAGAAATATGCTAACAGTAGTCTGGGAGAAATGATCTGTTTAAAGTCACTATGAGGAGTCCAAGTAGAAGATCATTGTCTTCACTCCAGAAAGATGGCCAGTACAAGCTGAAGGTAAAAAGGGGGAGAACACATACTAGCATCAGCAAACAATATATTCTCTGGCATCTGACAGGATGGCACAATAATGGCAAAAACTGAACAGAGAACAAATGAAAATCTGTCTTGCCATCTCATTGTCCTGCAGACCTCCTCAAAGCCCCCTTGTAGAAAATGAAGATGATGTAATATTAATAAAATAAGGAGATATCTAATCAAATATGTCCTTAAACGAACAGAGCCACTAATGTGTAAATCTGTAATGTGTAAATCTGTTTACAAAGTAGCAAAGGGAGTCATAATAATTGCTGGCAAACTACCACCAATCCATGCAGATGCAACCTCGGTTTAACGTCTCATCTGAAAGATGGCACCTCAGAAGTGCAGCACCCCTCTCATGCTGCACTACAGTGTCAGTACTGGGATATTAACCCAAGTGCCAGATGTGGGAACTGAACCCACACCCTCTGATCTCCCAGCCTCAGAGGCAAGTGTGCTACCTACTGAGCCACTGACACTGCGAACTGTTATCAACTGCCAGGATCTCACAAGGTAAAACTGAAGGCTCCATACAGATTCTCCGGAGCGGTGACTACCAGCTGTGAATGCCACAGTCTAAAACCAAAAGGTCCTTAATTTCACAGTATAGGGAATCCTGGCAAGGTAATCAGCATTGTCTGGCCAAGACTAATCCTGGAAAGAAAAGGCTGAGAACTAACAGTGTGATCAGAAGTCTCCAGGCAGTAGAACACCATAAATATAATGAAGTACGACAGTAGCCAGTCCAGTCACAATAGGAGACAGAGACAAAATACAGTAAAAGGCAGTTTACCCATGCTGACTAAAAGACAAACACAAGAAGCGACTGTCCAGGGAAGTAATTCATGTATCTGCTTTGAACAAGTCAGGGAATAAATGGGCCAGTTCAACCTTTGCCTCCTCGAAGGATTCAAAGCGCTTCTATGTCCCATGGTGAAGAATCTGAAGACGAGCCCCGTAGATCATTTTAAAACTAATATGCACAGCTATCAATTTTAAAAGTAAAGAGCTGTAAGCCACTCATTTTTGGTACACTACCAAGGGAAGACCCTGTGTGATCCAGAGTCTATGTCCCTCCCAGGTAACTTCTTTCAGTCCATGTACCTTTTCCAATATGTACTGGTGGTCCAGGTAATTAAAGGCATTTGAAAAGAATTGGACGTGGTGGGGAGCCAGCTGGAGGCATGGGGTGGAGGGCCCATAAGCTTTTCTAGAATGTAGGATGGCCCATTTGGAGAAGACCAGCTAACTTCTCACACAGCTTCTGAATAAATATTAAAGTGTTAGGGCCCTCAGCTTCCTCTGGTAAGCCCAATATCACCAGGTTATTACGCTGGTTACATGCTTCTAAATCTTCAAGCTTTTCATCCAGCCATGCCATCTTCCATCCCAGGGCTATCACCTCCAGCTCCCAGCAGTCCCACCAGTTATTGAGAGAGCTGATACAAGTCTCAATATCAGAGAGATCCATTCAGAGATGGCTTTGTTCTCCACCCGCATTTCCCACAGCTCTTCAGTAATAAATTGTAAAGATTCTTTAAGTGGGAGATCTTCTGAAGGAATAAGTTCTTGGTGAGAGTCTGTGGAGCAGAAGATGATCCAGAAGCTGAAGGGCCCTGGGCCTTGGTTTGCTTGGATGGTTTGTCCAGTGTTGTAGGAAGGGTATGGTGCATAGGTGCATTTTTCATCTCTTAATCCATCACGTGTAGCAAAAACTGGATCACTCTTCTCCCAGAGAACTATTAAGTTAGGAGAACACCCAGTAATTCAGAAATACTAGATTTAATTGACATTTAATATTGAGATAGCAGGCAGGAGGAGTGGAGCAGGCTGGAGCAAGCGCTTAACCACTAAAGCACATCACATGACCCCCATGTGAGGAGTGTAACAAAACCAGGCCTCTTAACCTTGCTTGCCCCCCCCCCGGGTGCAAGGAAGGGGTAGTAACCAAGAAAGTAACACTTTTAATATCTGTATGGTGACTCAGTTACATCTTTGGAGGCACCACAGGATTCTCCTTTTTACCAGTTGGACACATATGGGACCACTGTAGGAGTGGCCACCATCCCCAAGTGAACTTTAGGAAAATTTGGAAGAGTTTCAAATAATGGGAAAATTCAGCAAATCAAAATGGCATTTAAGGAAGTCACAATAATGGCGTTCACAACAAGGTTTGGACCTCAAGAACATGTTGCTGGCCAGTAATATCCCAACTTAAGGGACACTTCTGAATTTTGTCTGTGTTGGAATGTGAACTGACTGGTCTTGGTAGAATGAAAATACAGCATGTGGTATGAGTGCCAAAGAAAACAAATCCTACGTTTATTTCTGGAAACTGGAAAAGATCTTACTATTATTGAACTGCCTGAATCTGTGATGCCCAATGAAGATGAAGCTTAGCACTTTTATAGGGGAGCATTGTAGCTAGTTATCCTGGGTCAACCTCCTTAGGGAGTCAGGGAGTAAAAGACTGTGTGAGACATAAGTTTCCCAGAGAATCCAACAATTTTCAGTGAGTGAGTGGGATGTTTAATGTGTGATGAAGAACACCACAAGATCTGTTTGCATAAGAGAACTTTCAGAGAAAGATCCAGGTGTCTGACATTTGCTGACACTGACAAGTGAGCTCCGCCCACAAAAGGAGGAGAGAAGCAGCATGGCAGCACCATTGTGCATCCATGCCAGCCGAAACGCTGCAGAGCTAAGCTCCCCAAGTTATTCCAGCTTATAGTGCTCATCTTATAAATGTGGTGGTCAGCAAGTAAAGGAACTATACAGGCTTCTTACCTTCTATATGCTGTCAAGTATACCCGCTGTATTCATTGCTCTTTTTTGACCTAAAATGAACCCTGGTTTGGCTAATCCACGTGGAGCAAGACCAAAAACCCACTCCATGAATACATGTAAAGCACTGGGAAACCCATTGAAAAAAAGGAACCACCCACCAGTGGAAGAAAATTTTGTTAAGAAGGTAAAACCCCCACCTCCTCTCTTCCCTTTATTTTATCCAGTAGATAAGACAAAAAAAAACTATTTGTATTACCAGAGATGGCTCAAAAAGAATTGGATGCAATCAGGAGCCAGCTCAAAAGCCCAGAGCTTGAACAGGGTGCTGGAATGCCCCAGCTGAGCACTGCTAAGACTACCTCTTCAGATATGCAGGAAAGTGAAGAAAGGTTGCCCAAAACAGAACTACATAGTCAGGCCCGAAATGCCAACTAGACTGAGGGTGAATAAGTACAGATCCAGCGCAAGGAGGAGGAGAACGAGGAAATGGTGGTGGTAAGCAATTCCAGTTCCCTCTTTCACAGAAATGAAACCTTAAAAAAGTTTGATGAATTAAATGTAAAAAAGGCTTCAAATTATGTTATGGGTTCCATTGATTTTCCCAGTGCTGTAAATACAATTGTTGGGCATAATGGCAACATAGTAACGGATCAAATAAAAGTAAAGAGCTCTCAGGAAGTGGTTTTGCAAAATTGTAATACAAATGATTTACCTCAAAACACCCAATCAGAGTCAGCCAGTACTAAAAACTTATGAGAACCATTAATACTTGTAGAAGATTCTGGGTCAAGTGCAGGGAAAAAGAAACAGAAACCTGTGACTATCAAATATCAACGGTTAAATGATGAGGAACTCAGTTCTGAACAGGAATGCTATTCTGATAATTTAGAGGAAATGTACACAGAGGAACAGCCAGTGTGGGGAAAAAAACCTTTTTCTCAGATGTCCGTAATATCTGATAAAATGGAAAAAATGCTTACTATACAAGAGAAATTAGACACTTATTTCTCCTTAGCCCAGAATTTAATAAAAGAGAACATGGAACTAAAAACTGAAATGGCGTCAATAAAAGATGCACTTAATACTCTACAGGAAGAGTCAATGCCTATTTATAAAAAAAGTAAAAGAATTTGAGCAGGTCAATATGGACTGTAAAAATAAACTTATGGACTTTGAGCTGAGAGTAAGAATGATGAATATTTGCATTCTGGTGGTACCAGAAGCATGGGACTCCCATAGAAGTCTTTCAGAATCATTCAAACAAATTGCAGCAGACCTGTTGGATACAGAACCAATTAATATCAGTTTCAAAGTGAACAGAATACATATGTCTTTAAGGTCCAAACCCGGGGGATTTCAGACCACCTAGGCCCATCATAATGACATTTTTAAAGTCTCAAGATAAAAAATACTTACAGTACAGTATGTCTGCAGTTTATAAAAAAAGAGAATAAATCTGATGGGCACTTCCATTTCCACATATAACAATTACCCACATGAAATAGTGCAACAAAGGGAAAAGTACAATTGGTTAAGGAATAATCTTTGGGATAAAGGGTTTAAAGCTACAATACTTTTTCCTGCAAAATTAAGGGTAATAATTGATGAAAAAAGATATACATATGAAACACTAGAGGAAGCAGT
The DNA here is from genome assembly GCA_016271365.2 of Neoceratodus forsteri. Classification (NCBI taxonomy): domain Eukaryota; kingdom Metazoa; phylum Chordata; order Ceratodontiformes; family Ceratodontidae; genus Neoceratodus; species Neoceratodus forsteri. The sequence continues at coordinate 1,074,979,699 of CM028129.1, read as the reverse complement.
TAAGGAAAGGGTCCTATAAGAGCTTGATAAGCTTAGGGTGGACGAGGCAATGGGACCTGATGGCATACATCCTAGGGTACTAAAGGAGCTAAGGGTGGAACTAGCAGAGCCATTATCAGAACTGTTTAGTGAGTCTCTGAGCACAGGAGAGGTCCTAGAAGACTGGAGAAGGGCTCATGTGATCCCACTTCCACATGAGTAATAGCAGGGAGGAGGCAGGGAACTACAGACCAGTCAGTCTTACCTCAGTAGTGGGCAAGATTGTGGAGACATTCCTTAAGGAAAGGATAGTGCAACACCTGGAATCCATAGGAGCACAGGATCCAAGACATCATGGGTTTACAAAAGGAAGGTCCTGTCAATCTAATCTCATAGATTTCTTTGACTGGGTAACCAGAGTGGTGGGCCAAGGGGGAGCAGTTGATGTTGCCTACCTTGACTTCAGCAAAGCTTTCGACACTGTTCCACATAGAAGATTGATTAATAAGTTAGGTAGGCTCAGGGTGGGTCAGATGTTGGTCAACTGGGTGGCAAACTGGTTGATGGGCAGAAAACAGATAGTGGTGGTAAATGGTTTACAGTCAGAAGAGATGTAAGTCACAAGTGGGGTACCTCAGGGATCAGTCCTGGGGCCAGTCCTCTTCAATATCTTCATCAGTGACATTGCAGATGGACTGGAAGGTAAGGTTTGTCTGTTTGCAGATGACACTAAGATCTGCAACAGAGTAGATGATCCAGATGGTGTGGGCAGAATGAGAAGAGATCTGGATAAACTAGCAAAATGGTCAGAATAGTGGCAACTGGTGTTTAACGCAAAGAAGTGCAAGATCATGCACATAGGAAAGAGAAACCCTGAAGCCACCTATAGGCTGGGAGGGGAGTTGCTGGCAGTCACAAGGGAAGAAAGACTTGGGAGTCATCATCACTGATGACCTGAAATCATCCAAGCAGACCTCTAAAGCAGTACATAAGGCTAGAGCGATGTTGGGGTGTATTAGTAGGGTTATCACAAGTCGGAAGAGGGGGGTAATAATTCCTCTTTACAAGACACTGGTTAGGCCCCATCTGGAGTACTGCATGCAGTACTGGAGGCCACACCTTCACAAGGACATTAACCAAATTGAGGCAGTCCAGAGAAGGGCAACCAAAATGGTGCAGGGACTGCATCAGAAAACATATAAGGACAGATTAACTGAACTCAATTTGTATACCCTAGAGCAGAGGAAGGAGAAAGGTGATATGATTGAAACATTCAAACACCTTAAGGGCATTAGCAAGTTAAAAGAGACTAACATGTTTCAACATAGGAAAAATAGCAGGACAAGAGGACACAGCATGAGATTAGAGGGAGGCCGATTAAGAGGTAATATGAGAAAGTTCTTTTTCACAGAAAGGGTGGTGGATGCATGGAATGGCCCACCTCAGGAAGTGGTGAATATGAATACAGTGCAGGGCTTCAAACAGGCATGGGACAGGCATAAGGGAGCAATACAGCTGAGAATGAATAGATAGGCCATTGACAGAGCAAAGGCCTATGGCACATTCATAAGGTAGAAAAAGAAATGGGCAGACTGCATGGGCCTTGTGGTCCTTATCAGCCATCAGCTTCTATGTTTCTATGTTCTATGGAATTGAAGGTTAAAGTGCTGAATGTGTTTGAATAATTATCCTATTTAATGTTAACTGGTTATGAATCTAGACGAGCTGGAGGGGGGAGTCTCTGTAACAGACTACAAGATATGAGGGCTGCTCCTTTTGTCAGACCTGTGAATAACAGAAGGTTTATATTTCCACATATGATGCTGATTGTTTTTTGCCTTAGTGGAGGGGGGGGGGGGATGTTAGGAAAGGAAACTTTACCTCTGGAGCAATATGGTGTTTGCATAAAAAATAGCCTTATTAATATATATTTTTTTAAATAATTTCTTTGGAGGCTTTCAAGATGTTGTTGATTCTAATTCATTTATTGATTTGATATGGAATGTAAAAGAGCCTTTTTTTGCTAGGCCTAACATGTTGTCATGGATAATAAAGATCTCTGATTTGGAAAAAGTAAAATGCATAAAAACAGAATAAAGATTTCCCTAAACATTAATGGACTTAACTCTCCTATTAAAAGGTCCAGGCTTTTGAATGTTATTAAAACATCTAATTCAGATATTATTTGCCTACAAGAAACTCACCTGGAAGAAAAATAAATAAAACAAAAACTAAATGGATAAACCATGGTTTGTTTAGTATGGGTACAAAAAAGAGTAGGGAATAGTAATTCTAATAAAAAAAAAAGGTTTTGAGGTTAAAATCATTGACCAATTTAGTGATTCAGAAGGAAGAATAACAATGGTCAAACTACTAATTAACAACTATGAAACAGTATGCAGCTTTTGTATGTCCCTTTTACTCACTATTCAATGTTTCTAGCTAAACTAGTTGAGGGGTTTCAAAAACTACAATAACCAAATATAGTGTTGGCAAGAGATCCGAATAACATGTTGAATCTTTATACGGATAAATCAATTAGCCCCAATAGCATCAATTTGATGGATTCAAAAAACACTGGTTGACTTTATGTCTTTAGAATCCCTAGAAGATCCATGGAGGTTAAAAAACCCAAAAGAAAGAAGTTATACTCATCACAATTTAAAAACTAAAATATTTACTAGAATAGATTACATATTAACATCTAAAAACCTAATTAGTAAAGTAATAAGTGTTGGAATGGACTCAATATATTTGTCAGACCATGCAATGACATACTTAGAATTATTAATCCCTGATAAAAATAGAGAATATTCAAAACAGTGGAGATTTTATAATGGTTTATTAAGAGATGAGATATTCTGTACCCAAATAAAAAACACTATTAAGGAATACTGTTTTTTCGATTTTGATGGACAGTTACCAGTTTCAAAATTGTAAGACACCTTTACAATTAGGGGCAATAATTTCATATCAAATTAAGGTAAATAGAATAAGAAAAGGTAAGAGACTCTAACTGATACTACATTAAAACAGTTGGACACATTAGTCCTAGAAGATTATAATAAATATAAAGATGACTGTGAATTGTATAAAAGACAAAAAGACAAGACTTGGCATATCAGGAACAGTTAAAGGTAATAAAAAGCCATTAGGAAAACAAAATATTTCCATGCAGACAAATCTGGAAAAATCCTGGCTGCATTATTAAAACAAGAACATCAAAGAAACCTGATTACATCTATTTATGATCAGCAAAATGGAGTTAATTCAGATGGACAAATAGCCGAAGTATTTATAAAACATTATAAAGGAATATGCACCAATAACTTTATTCCTAACTCAGGGAACATGAATACAATTTATAGAGGAATCAGCTACACAAACTCTCATTTAAATTTGAGCCAATTACCCAAGAAGAAATAAAAAAGATTCCATTAAAAGCTTACCCTGAAACAAAACTCCTGGTATGGCTGGGTTAAAGAATAAATGCTACCAAGCCTTTTCAAATGAAATAACACCTTGGTTATAATGTATTATACGTGAAATAGTAAACTTAGATATACAGAAACTCCCAGAGACCATGCAGATAGCTAAACTTATTCTTATACTTAAACAAGAGAAAGTAGCCAATCAACCAGATAGTTACAGACCCATATATATTTTAAATTCTGATAATAAAATCATAGCTAAGATTATAAATAGGATTCAAAAATATATTTATGAAAACATTCATCAGAATCAATATGGGTTTATACCAGGAAGAACTATATCTCAGGCTAATTATAAATTACAAGCAGTAATTAACTTAATAGTAGTACTAAATATGCTAATGACATCTCCTATGCTGTGGCAATAAAATAAATAAATAAATGCCACTAAAGCATTTGATTTGATTAATAGACATTTTTTGTTCTTGAAGCATGGGCAATTCTGAAGGAATTAATAACATTACTTAGCACACTCTACAAGAATGCTAAAATAAAAATTCAAATAAACAATATGCTAACTAAATCAATAGATATGCATAACAGTGTAAGGCAAGGGTGCCTGTCATCACATATACTTTTCATATTAACATTAGAACCCTTATTAAATGTAATATGATCAAATACATCCATTCAAGGCATTGATATACCAGGAGAACACCTGAAATGAAGTGTATTTGTGGATAATATGTTATTAATTATAAAAAAATATAGAACACTCTCTACCTAACTTTCTGGACATAATAAAGATATACTCAGAATTATCAGGACATAGCATTCATAAGTCCAAGTCTATAATAATGAACATTTCTAAAAACAACTCATTCTCTTTCAGATAATATAAAAAAACTAATTTAGAATGCAAGATTATATAAAATATCTGGGTGTATATATTTCAGCTGATCAGTCATCTACAATCAGGGAAAATTATAATAAAACAAAAGATAAAATAACATCCATTTTAGAAAATTGAAGAAATGTGTCATTATCTTTATGGGGTAGAATAGATACATTAAAGATTATGGCTATGCCTCATCTGATTTATGTAATTCAAAACGTATGGGGTGCTCCTTCTGAAAAATGGTTCAGAGAATTGAAAATAATATTTGTAAAATTCCTTTGCAGAGGAGGGAAACCAAGGATAGCATGGAATATATTGATATTGCCCAGGAAACATGATGGCTTAGGCTGCCCTGATCCTTATCTGTATATGCAGGCTCACATATTGTCTATAACATACCAATGGCTATTTTTCCCCAATATGGACAATAGGTTATTACAAGAATTGATTTTTTTCTGCAGAGAATAAATTGGCTAAACTAAGAGATATTTGGTAAGATTCAAGTTTGTTTTGAGGGGGAATTAAATTTTGCATAGCGGTTTAATACCATTAAGACCCCAAACTATTTATTAATCCCAGTGTCTTGTTTGGATATAAAGCTTGGAAAATGTATATGGGGTGATAAAGTTACAATAGATCTTTCTATTTTTCAAAAAAATAACATATATAAATGGAAAGACTTTATTATAGAGAACAGATTTCCCACAAGCCAATAAATTCTCTCTTTACTGAATATTAACAGTTGCAATAATCGATTTTATATTATTCTGCAGAAAAAAATAATAAATGAAAAAAATGTATTTGGAGGACTGGGAGCATGAGTATACACAATATTATTATCCAGCATCAAAGAGAAATTAATAAAGGAACAATGAAATTATTAGCCTGATTTTATAATACATTATTTTCAAAAAATAAAGTTGCAAAAACAAAATGGAATATGGAGGCTGGAGTCACTTTAACTATTCAGCAATGGTATAATCTCAGGATTTTATCCAACAAAATAAATGTATCAGCTAAAAACAAAACAATTCAAAATAAAATTAATAATAGAGCATATATTACACCAAGTCAAACTGCCAAAATTAATAATGATTATTCAGGGTTATGCTTGCATGGTTGTAAGCAAAATGGGAATGTAGTATGTATCACTGCTTTTGGGATTGTCAAATAATAAATGAATGATGGCAATTCATTAATTCAATTATATCAACATGGCTGGAAAAATCACTATTCCAGAAATATCTTTATTTAATGATTTGTCACAGTTAATTTTAACACCTACGCAAGGGAAAATAATGGCTCTAGCCTCTATGGCTCTAAAATGAACAATTTTAACCAACTGGAACTCTGATCAAATACAAAATATCCAAATGCAACAGTGGTGGTCCATATTTTATGATATTTTATTAACAGAAAAAAATTATATATGATGTAGATAATGGGGCTGATGATATTTATGGTACTAGCTGTAAAGAAATTTTGATGAACTTACCCACTCTTATGAGGTTATAATGACATTTTATATTGTATACTAAAATACATGATATTCAAATATTTTGAAGGTGGAGGAAAGGGTGATATTTTGTACTTTTGATTATTGTTGTTAAGGAAATTAATTGTAGAATATATGTGGAACGGATGATATGCATGTAGGAACATAATTAGAATAAATATTCTTGCAAAAAAAAATTGCTGACATTGACAACATCAAAAGACATCTGCAACAAATGTTGACAGTTGGTATCATCAGAGAATCACATGCTTCACTCATCATCGTGGTACAAACAAAGAATGGAACTGTGAAGATGTGTGTGGACTATTGCACTACAAACTTCTGAAAAGCCAGCAGAAAAAGGCAATTATGTTGATTGAGTCTGCTTGTATTGCAAGGTTAGTGTCAGTTACTGACCCTGCCCTGCTCAATCAGCCCTTCCCCTCTGTCCACCCACCTCATGACCCTTATTTTCCTCTTAGCTCTATTCCAACCTTTCTTGAAGCTGCCCACCATGTTCAACAAAACCCCCTCCTCAGGAAGCCCATTCCAACCTGTCTCCACCCTCTCCATGAAGAAATGCTTCCTAGTCACTCTCCTAAACCTTCCTCCCAACTTGAGACTGTGATCCCTCTTGTTTTGATTCTGACTGAGCTTGAAGAGACCCTTGATGTCCACCATATTTACTCCTTTCAAATACCTGAATGTCTCAATCATGCCCCTTTATCTCTTTTCTCATCCAGGAAGCACATGTTCAGGGCCTCCAACCTCTCCTCATATGTTCTACCTTGCTGGCTCATGAATATATTCGTTGCCTTCCTTTGGACTATCTTCAGCAGGCTGCTGTCCTTTTTAAGGTATGGGCACCAATACTGTACACTGTTGCTTCAGATTTGACCTCACCAATGACCAGTACAGGGGCAGTATTACCTCCTCCTGTCTACTACTGGTCCCCCTAGCAAGGCAGCCCAACATTTTACTTGCCCTATCTGTGGCTTTCCTACATTACATGGAATAGTCTTTGGGTTCTTAGCTCCAGTGTGCATAATCATATATTCCTTTGTATTGAAGTCAAGTTGTGAAATCCCAGATCATCTCTCCAGCTGTTCCAGATCTCCCTTAGGGTTTGTATCCCTTCTACTGTGTCCACCCTCCCACACAGCACTGTGTCATTTCCAAATAAACAAAGTTTGTCCCTAATGCCATCCCAAATATCACTGATCAAGACATTAAAAAGCACTGGTCCAACAGTGGGACTCCACTGGTGACCTTCCTGTTACTTGAGAGATCACCTGCCACCACCATGCTCTGGGTCCTGCTCCTCATCAGTTTTCCACCCACCCGGTCAACTTCTTACCAGTCCCTAAATGTGCCAACTTCCTGATCAACCTCTTGTGGGGTACAGAGTCAAAGGGCTTGCTGATGTCCAGATAATGGATATCCACCACTAGGCTCCAATCCACTGCTTTAGTGACCCAGTTATGAAGTCAGTCAGATTTGTCTGACATGATCTCTCTCCCATAAACCCATTCTGCAGCTCATCCAGGAGGAAATTCTCTTCCAGATACCCTACTAATCTTTTCTTAAGTACAGTCTCTGTGAGCTTGCACAAAACTGTGGTCAGACTGACTGGTCTGAAGTTCCCCAAGTAATCCTTGGGACCGCTCTTATGGAGGGGCATTACATGTGCCATTCTCTAGTGCTGCAGTACGACATCTGACTGCAATGAACTGCTGAACAGGTCAGCCAAGGAACCTGTAAGCTCCTCCACCAGCTCCCTCATATTATCTGGGCCTGGGATTTATCTACCCTTAATAACAGCAACCCATTCTGGACCCTATCAACCTCTATCAAGTCATCCCTGTGCCCTATTCCTACCTCCTCTCCTTCCCCCTAGAGGCACTGGTCCATCTCTCTCTCCTGGTGAAGACTGAACAGAAGTACAGTACTGATCCAGTATTTCTGCTTTGCCCCATTCTCTTCTACCCATCTGTCCCCTTTCCTGAACTTATCAACCCCATCTTTCTTGTCCTTTTTTTGTTAATATAGTGATAAAAATGCCTTTTGTACATTTTTAATTCCCTCAAGTAGTTGCTGCTCCTTCTGATCATTCACCTGCCTGACTACTCTACCTGCTTCACTAGCTATATTCAGATAGTCCTCCATATCTTCCTCCCTCTGGGTCCTCCTGAGCATTTTGTAGGCTGGCCTCTTTTCCCTTACTGCCTGGGCAACCACTGTGCTAAACCAGCCAGGTGCTTTGGCCCTCATTTTTTTTCTTTGAGCCTAGTGCACTCCCTTGTGGCTATGATTATTACCTCCTTGATGGTGGACCACCTTTGGTGTACCCTCATATCCACACAGATGCTTGCCAGGTGGTTCCTTAAAAGCTTGCCCATCCTTCTGAAGTCCATCTTTTTATAATCCAGGATTTTAGACTGAGTGGGGGCCTTTTTCCCTGCCCATGTCCAAATGGAACCACACTGTGGTTCTGTACTCTGACCAAATGAACAATCCTTGATCAATACATGATGCCAAGAATCCACGATGCTCTGAGCTGTTTAAATGGAAGTCAGTAGTTTTCAGCACTGGACCAAAGAAGTGGGTACTGTACTACCAAATATGTATGGCAACATCAGACTGGAAGAAAAAAGCCTTTATCAGCCTTTAGGGTTTTTACAAATTCTTAAGGATGCCCCAAGGAATATCAGGAACACCAGCCATTTTCCAGAAACTTATGAAACGAGTCACTGGTGATATGAATCTCCTCATGTGTCTTACCTACTTAGATCACTTCTTCTTTTGAAAAATGCTGGATGAGCACGAGACTGGTCTATTCAAAATGCTGGATCAGCCAGAATAGGATTTCTCAAATGGTAAGGCCAGCCTCCTTGGGGAAGCCCCAAACTGTTCCATAGGAGTCTCAACAAAATCTGAAAAAGTACTGTATTTAAATTTTGAATTTTAGATATTTGGAATAATTGAATGAGGTAAACTGAAAGAAGACAATAGCTGGTGAATTTATGAATATATTTACAAATCAGTAATCAGGAAAAGCACGCTGAGCCAAGGCTCATTTCAAGTATACCGGGGGAAGGGTGCGGAGTGAATACAATTCAAAAGGTAACTGCAAAACAGTCAAGCAATATAAAATGAGCATCTACCTGCATGTGTCTCTGCTTGATGTTATGTATCTGGGCTGTTTATGACATAAAACTGCATTTGAACATCTAAATATCATAAATGATGCCTTGGTGCTAGTAACAATCTAGATCTCTAGAGTGAGATTTCCTTGTTTGTGTTCTAGTTTATACTATGTTGGGAGCATGTGCACAGGCCATTGCGTACTAGAAGCTGGGACCACAACCTTTTCTGTTTATGTTTATTAGCCTCAGATACACCTGGGAAGAAAAGCTAAGCTAACAAAGCAAGATATAAGAAAGTAACAGCCCAAGGATTGTTGCCAGGAAACGGGGTCTTGGTGAGGAATTTTGGGTTGTCTGGAAAATGCAAGCTCGCTGATCACTGGGGAGACAGCCCCTTAGTAATTATAGAGTAACTGAATGACATGCCGGTGTACAGAATACAGCCTGAGGGAGAGTCAGGAGAATTGAGGACAATCCATATAAATCATCTATTTCCAGCTGGACAGATTGAGACAAATGCAAATCAGGAGGTGTCTGAATGACCCCAAAAACACCAAACCAGATCTGGAACTCATAGGAAATCAAACACACTTCACCCTAGTGATGATCTTGAACCCGACAAATCCACATGTATACAGCAAGCAGTAGACCCACAAGTAGTGCCAGAAGATGCGTCTGATGATGAATTGGAACCTGCATAGTACTATTCTATAGAGAACATTCTGAACTCCTGAAGGAGGTCACTGCCATGTTGAGACTATGTAAAAGTAATACTCCAGTGAACAGTGAAAATGAGGTAGTGGTGCCTGAGGTTGCAAGCTTGGTGACTGAAGAGGATGTTTAATCTGCAGCAATGGAGGAACCCATGGAAAAGCCCCTGAAGGAGTTCAATGCACCTCTGGAAGAAGTACAAGCCATCCCAACTAAGGACCTTATCTTGCTGGACAAGAAGGTTAGGGAAGCAAACCCATGTGTCAAGGATGGAATGACTTTCAATTGAGACACTCAGAGAGACCAATTAAGCCAATACGGAAACTATTGTATAATGTCCATGGGGCCTCCACTGAGTTGCCCATGCTCATGGTGCAACCTCAGGTCTTTGCCCTGAATCAAGCTCAGTAATGCTAATGGGTGAAACAGTGTATAAAAATGTGGAAGTGGATATTCTAATTATGTTAATGAGAGACTGAAATAGGACAGAAATGAACCCTTCTCCCAGCTGAGGTGGAGCTCAGAACAGTACTTACCAAGCAGTTGAAGAGGAGAGAGGTGCTGAGGATGACAGCTGAGAGCCTAGCCAGGCCTCAGACCCAGAGATCCTGGTGTGTGTGAATCTGGTTTCTGGAAATTCTATTCAAGCTAAGAAGTGCTGTGAAGCCTGCACTGCTATGAAGAATTAAATCTGTTGAAGCCATCTACAGGCTGCTGCAATCAGAGGTGAGAGCAAGCTGTTCTACCCTGTCTGGTGTGACCAAGGGAGTAGGTGGTCAGGTGCTTATCTCCAGGGTGTCTGCACCCTTGACTTGGGTGAGCGCCCACTAAGTGATGGAGGGTAGCTCATCAGTCTTGACTCTTCTGAACTTGCTACACTGCCACGTGCTGTTCAAAAGGAAAGGAAGCTGCAACTCGGTGAGCAGGCCTAGCCTAGACCTACAACTTTCATCTCCCTGCTGCTGTGACATTGCCATCCAGAAACATCTAAGACTGCTTTTCCTTGGTATACAACAAGTAAGTACTGGCTTACCAGCATGACATGCTGCTGCTGTTTGAATTTTCCCTGTTGGATAATAAATTTGTGTTGGATTTCCCATTGAATTACAATTTGCTTCTGATATAATCATAAAAGCGCCAGTCAAAAAGTCAGTCGGGTGAGATAAAAAGCAAGCTTGTGTACCTGTAACTGCACCAACACAACATCTGGGCACCACACCATCAGACCTGCAATAGTGTATCATTAATCTGGGTACCCACTAGTTAAAAAGGACTGCAGTTCAAAAATAAATCTGATTGCATGAAAGCTAATGGGAACTGCAGGATCTGATAATGAAGGTAGTGGTGAAACCCTACAGTATAGTAGGCTTTGGTTGCAATCTCATATGTAGGTGTTGAAATGCCTAATGCACTAGCTCTGTGGAGAGACACTGTTACTGGAGAAGTGCATTGCTTGGGGTGACACACTTAAAAATAGTGAAAATAATAATTATGCATCTACTGCTTAAATCATTGCTAGACCCTTTTGCATAACCCTCGTTCCCTTTACCAGACCTGCATTACTGATTAATAAAGTACTGGTGTAAGTTTCTAAAATTTGGTGTGCAAGAATATTATTAGTGATCTACCCTAATTGGTGCACAGTGTTTGAAACTGCAACTGAAGTATGTGTACAGGTACAAATCGGTTATCTGGTGGTGTCTGATAGCAATTGGGGAGGTAAGTAGGTACTGCATCTCGGGTCAGTATTCTACTTATGATGAGGCCCACTATTTCCTTCTCTGAGTGGGGGAACCAATCTATTCCCCATCTAAACCAAATCTGCTATGTGAGGAGTTTAATGAAACCCAGGCCACTGAACTCTGCTTGGCCCCCACAGTTATGAGGAATGGGTAGTAACCAAGAAAGTGACACCTGTAACAGTCATATGGCAACCAAGTTACAACTTTGGAGGCACCGGTGGGATCTCCTCTTTATCAGTTGGCACATCTGGGACCAGTGGAGGAGTGGCCACCATCGCAAGTGAATTTTGGGAACAGTTTGAAAATGCTGAAATATTTTGAACATTTTGAATAAATTCAGAAATTCAAAAAGTCACAATAATGGTGTCTGGAACAAGGTTTGGACCCCACGGTCATGCTGTTGGTCAACAATATCTACGAGGAAGGGGACACCTCTGAACTTTAGTCATTATTGGAATGTGAGCTGACTGGTCTTGGTAGGATGAAAATACAACATGTGGTACGTGTGTCAGAGGAAAAGATCCTACATTTATTGGTGGAAACCAGAAAAGATCTGTTATTGAACTGTCTGCATCCCTGATGACCAATGAGGATAAGGCTGGGCACCTTTATAGGAAGGTGAGCACTATAACAAGTCAGCCTTGATCACTGTACTCAAGGAGGCAGGGGCAGAAGTAAAACAACTTCTAGAACAAGCAGATAAATCACAGTAAGATTTCAAAGGTTTGTTGAATGTGGCTAGGCAGGTAAATTCACACGCAATAGAAACATAGAAACATAGAATTTGACAGCAGATAAGGACCGATTGGCCCACCTAGTCTGCCCATTTCGGTACCTGATGGATAAGCTGCAGATTCTAGTTAATCAACAGTTTACTTCCTCCTACCCCCCACTAGAATTGCCTTATGCCTGTCCCATGCATTCTTGAATTCTCCCACTGTTCCTGACTCCACAACCTCCTCAGGAAGGCTGTTCCATGAATCCACAACCCTCTCTGTGAAAAAAATGCTTTGTAACATTACCGCTGAGCCATCCTCCCTCTATCTTCAAATTGTGCCACCTTGTTCTTGCACATCTCTTCTTCTGAAAAATACTACCCTCTTGTACTTTGTTAATTCACTTGAGATACTTGAAAGTTTCTATCATGACCCCCTCTCCCACCTTCCCTCAAGGGTATACATATTAAGCTGCTTTAGTCTCTCCTCATATGTCTTCTGGTGCAGACCCTGCACCATTTTGGTTACCCTCCTCTGAACAGCCTCCACTCTGTCTATGTCTTTGCGGAGATGGGGTCTCCAGAATTGCACACAGTACTCCAGATGGGGTCTCACTGTCTGTACAGAGGGATAACAACTTCCCGTTTTCTACTGTTGATGCCTCTCCCTATGCATCCCAGTATCCCCCCAGCCCTCCTTAATGCCTTCTCACATTGCTTGCCCACCTTTAAGTCATCTGATTTAATTACTCCTAGGTCTCTTTCAATTTTTATTGTTATTAACTCACCCCCCATTGTATACTCTTCCCCTGGGTTTTTGTTTCCCAGATGCATTACCTTGCACTTCTTTGCATTGAATCTGAGTTGCCACATATTTGACCATTCCTTCAACCTTTCCAAGTCTCTTTTCATTCTTTAATTTGTTGAATGCTATAGAAAGATTAATGTACAACTGCAACACCCAGTACAAGAGCACGAAGAGTATAGGAGGCTTCAGCCATTTCTGGCATGAAACCATCTCCCATTGGGGAGTATGACTTTGATACATGGATTGAGAAAGCCACCAACATGCTGCAAGATCTGCAATGTTCTGATGCTGAGAAAAGAGTGCGAATGGAAGAGTGTCTCCATGGTCCTGATTTAGATGCAATTATTGGTCTCAAAGCTACCAATTCAAGTGTGACACATAACAATTATTTAACCACCCTGGAACCAATGTTTTGGCATGTAGAAAAGCCTGACACACTCCTTGCAATATTATCTTTAACCAAGCAGTATAAAGGAGAACAGTTGTCCGACTTTCTGGTGAGGCTGGATAAAGAATCATTAAAAAAAAGATCCTAATTAAATCAGAATATGAATTATTGGGACAATTAGAATTTGTTTTATTGGACCTTTCCTATAAGTGTGCTGATGCATTTATGCATATTGCAGAAGATTTTAATGCAAGAGTAGGAAATCTGATAGAGAACAGTTCCAGTACTTTGTGTTGCTATTGGCTAAAATCATTGCTAGGCAATCTTGCATTAACTCTGCTCTCTTTTCAGGACCTGCATTGCTGATTACTAGGGATTATCAGCAATCTACATTAATTGATGCAAAAGTGTTTTAAGTGCAAGGGAAGTGTGGGTACTCATATAGGTTGGCTCTCAGGTGGTGTCCAATAGCTACTGGGAAAGTGAACTGGTAGTACATCTCAGGGGTTAACTCAGTATTCAAGTTGTAATCAGGCCCACTATTTCCTTCTCAGGGTGGAGGCACTGCACGATTTCCCTTAGTCCCCATCTAAACCAAACCCCAATGTGAGAAGTTTAACAAACCCAGACCCTTCAATACCTCTGTATACATAGGAAATGCACTAGAAAAATTGAATCAAATGAACAATTTGAGGAATTAACTAGTAGGTTCTTGTCAAGAAGAAATTACACAAACCTTTTAAAGGGAGCACTTGAAAAAGCCTGAAACTGTGAAACAAAAGCAGTACTGACCCCCAAAACAACAACAAAACAAATCCTGAAGAAAAAACATTGGTGTGTTTTATCACTAAATACACCCCCATTTGCCAAAATTAGAGGTCTCGTCAAAAACTGGCAAATTATTTAAAGTGACCCTGTACTGGCTGGTGAATTAACTAACTCCCCTGGAATTGCCTTTCCTCATGCACTGAACCTTAGAGACAAACTAGTCCATAGCCAATATAGAAGTACTGTACCCATACCAGAATTTAGGAATTGGCTACCATCACCCACACATTGGCATGCATTGCTGTGACCATTGCAATATATGCCATCTTTGCCACCAGGGACAATGCCTTAAACTTGATGGTTATGACAGAGAAGTACAGGGCAGAACCTTTATTAACTGCAGCAGAAGCTCTGCTATACAGTACATGCAATCTGGTGCACCTGCCCCTTCCTGTACAATGGACACACAATAAGCCCATTATGCAAAAGAATACAGGGGCACATTTGTTGCATCAGATCTGAGCTAGTCAACACACCGGTTGACAAACATTTCCCTGAGCAAGATAAAAAAGATTCTGCATGTTCATGGTGGATGAGCATTGAAGTTGTCAGTGAAAGTATCAAGGAGTGGTGACAGGCGTAACTGTCTTTATTAGATTTTCACTTGGGGTACCCTACAACCAAAGGGTCTGAATGTAGCTTGGGACTTAAACCATGTCTCTGAACCCCTTCTTATGAGTGATGTTTTGAAACTGCTTAAATTGTTTCATTTATATTCATTCTGACAATAATTTTGTTGTAGCAGATGATATTCAATGATTAATACAGATTTCACTTCTCTTTTTTTTTGTCTCCCTATTCTCTCTTTTAGATACCTCTATAGTGGTAGACCAAACTACCAGCTAATCCCCAAAGTATTTGCTCTATGACTTTACAAACTATGGGGAGATCGCAGGAGAAGGAACATGTTCTGCCTATCTCCTAATTTTTCTGTCTATACAAAGGAAAGTGTTTTGCATCTCCTAAATTACAATTTTTTTATCAGTGTAATTATGCATGTCCATATGTAGATATTACAGTATGTAAATACCCTCATGACACCATGCTGTATTTAGCTGTTCCTGTTGATCTATTCTCTACCCACCCCTCTTGTTCCTTTTACCTTGTTTGTCCATCTCTCACGTCCCCTCTCCCCCCCACTCACACATCTTTTTACCTACTATAACCTCATTTACCTTCTTGTGGTACATTATCAAACCCCTACTCACTACCCCTCCACTTACATCACTCCTGTTCCCATTTTCTCCTTCCTCTCTGGCATGTATTTCTTTTCAAGTGGCACATAACAGTTTGTTTGATGAAAAACTTCTGTACAGTATTTCTCTGTAACTCCTAGTGTATTTGGCCTATTTAGAGAGGAGCCAAAGTTTTTTTTTATATCATTAGAATTTACAAACAAAGCAAAAGGACTAGCGCACACCCCACATAGCATAACATTTAAACTTTCAAATGCCAAAATTGGCTATATTTACTTTCAAGCTCCATGTGAGGAGAGGGTCCTCTTAGTTTCAGATTGGAATTCCAATTTGAGTAAGCTAAATCACCAAACGTCAAGGTGGGACCCTTGATTTAGTCCTAACTTTACAATGCCTCGATGGCTACTAGCTAACTGCTTTTATACTGTGCTCCCAACAGGATTTTACACAGGTGATTTAACTTTCAAATGCCTAAATGGCTACTGTGCTCCCAGAAGGGATATAACACAGACATTTTAAAGGGAGCATGCTATAGAGGAGCACCATAAACTCCCCAAATTCAAGTAAAACCATACAAACAAAAAATAGCTGCTCAAACCTTTAAATTACTACACACTGGAATTCACATTTCTCACAAAGGGTGCTGCTAGATGGTAACAAATAACAAACAAAGCAAAAGGACTAGCGCACACCCCCTTCCCCACATAGCATAACATTTAAACTTTCAAATGCCAAAATTGGCTATATTTACTTTCAAGCTCCATGTGAGGAGAAGGTCCTCTTAGTTTCAGATTGGAATTGGAGTTTCAGATTGGAATTCCAATTTGAGTAAGCTAAATCACCAAACGTCAAGGTGGGACCCTTCGATTTAGTCCCTAACTTTACAATGCCTCAATGGCTACTAGCTAACTGCTTTTATACTGTGCTCCCAACAGGGATTTTACACAGGTGATTTAACTTTCAAATGCCTAAATGGCTACTGTGCTCCCAGAAGGGATATAGCACAGACATTTTAAAGGGAGCATGCTATAGAGGAGCACCATAAACTCCCCAAATTCAAGTAAAACCATAAAACAAAAATAGCTGCTCAAACCTTTAAATTACACACTGGAATTCACATTTCTCATGAGGGGTGCTGCTAGATGGTAACAAATAACAAACAAAGCAAAAGGACTAGCGCATACCCTCCCACCCCCACATAGCATAACATTTAAACTTTTAAATGCCAAAATTGGCTATATTTACTTTCAAGCTCCATGTGAGGAGAGGGTCCTCTTAGTTTCAGATTGGAATTGAAATGGCTTTTATACTGTGCTCCCAACAGGGATTTTACACAGGTGAGGCATTGAGGCATTGTAAAGTTTGTTTTGTTTGTTATTTGTTACCATCTAGCAGCACCCCTTATGAGAAATGTGAATTCCAGTGTGTAGTAATTTAAAGGTTTGAGCAGCTATTTTTTGTTTTTATGATCATTAGAATTTAACTGTTTACTTATGTTGAATGAATTATAATTTATGCTGTGACCTTTTCAGCACTGTGGGAACTATGACGTGTATCTTTGCAGTCACTTTTGTTATGTCTAAATTAAATGTGTACTCTTACTGAACTCCAACCATGATCACTGACTAAACAACTTTTGAATTCTTTGTATTTTTAACTCAACGAATCAGCATTGAGTGATTCTCTGGCAAGTGGTACAAATAGTGGGAGGTCCTCTGAACAAACTCAGACCCCTGATGAAGACTGCGGATGAAGCACTGGGGTTGATCCAGAGTGACAGGAGCTTAAGATTTTTTATCTATATATTTACTTTTGGTATATATTTGCTCTGCCTTTGCTGTTTTATGCATATATTTTGCCTCTTCACTGAGTGCTCAGATTTCCTGTTTTGGTCAACTGAAGTGTGGATACTGTTACAGATTGGTTCTTGGGTGGTGTCTGATAGATATTGCAGAGCCGGGTTGGTACTGCATCTTGGGGGCAGTATTCAAGTTGTGATCAAGCGCACTATTTCTTTCTCTAGGTGGAGACACTATACTGTTCCCCTTATTCCCCATCCAAACCAAACCCCATGTTAATAGTTTAAAGGCCCAGGCCCCAAAAACTTAATTGGCCCACATGGCTTCATGAGAGGGGGGTAGTAACCAAGAATATAGCACCTGTAACATCAGCACAATGAACCAGTTACACTGCTTTGGGACTAGATGCCACACGATATGATCAGAGCATGTATTATGCATTTTGGGCTTCCCACTAGACATCAGGGTAATGAAAGAAGGAGGAGGAGGTGGTGAGTGGGTTTGTGGAGTCTGTGATGTGTGAAACAGGGTGGAGCAGGAAATTTACATCAGGTTCTAGGGTAAATGCTGATGGAGAGAGAAACTGTATGTGTTAGAGACTGGGGTTGTTGCTGATTGTTGGATGAGGTGCTTACTGGAAAAACAATTGAAGGGTATTGCAGTAATTGAGGCAGGGGATGTGTTTGTTGTATTCTTGGCAGCGCAGAATCTGGTTGACCACTGTGATCTTTCTGAATTGCTGAAATCTGACAGAGGCATAGAGGTTGCAAATGCAAAAGCATATGAAGAATTTATTTATTTATTGAATGTTGTTGACCAGTCAGGCTCACTAAGACTAAACGTCCTCTTTTTAGGGGTGACCCTGAATTAATTACATGGAAATATAACATAACAAAGCAGCACACAAAGTCAGATGAGCAGCAGTACGAGCCATAACACTGACAATGAAACCACAGGGTTACACAGTTAGTAGCAGTGGTTTAAACACAATAAAGAGCATGCACACAGACAGGTCTAAGTTTACGGACGGTTGCCCACCCGACAGTGACAGTTCGACAGCAACATCCCCTACAGTGGCTACAGTGCCATGCCGCTGTAGGGAACCTGCTGAAACCTGGCACTGTCTGTCTGTCGGGGGTCCTGCACTCCCCCCCCCCAAATCAGCTCCGACTCAGAGAAAAGACATCCAGCCTCTGGAAACTGGCAGCCGACTACAAAATGCAGTTGACCTGCCGGTTTCGCTGTCGGGGCATTTGATTAATATTTTGTCGAACACCCAACATGGATCCGTTTATGGAGAAGCAAATTCAAAAACAGGTAGATTCATCTCAATGTATGCAAGTGCAGAAACTGCATTTCAGGAAAAGAGTCATAAATCCTTCTTTAAAGCTACCAAGCAAGGAACAGTTTTGGAAGGGTGCAGGTAGAGCATTCCACAGATAAGGGGCAGAGTAAGCACATGATTTTTTGCCTGCATAGGTCCTTGTTCTCGGAACCCTGAACTGCATACCACTGGAGAACCAGGAGCATTCTCCTCATGGATTTAACTGCCAACACGTCAGCCTGAGGCTGAGGGGGAGCACAATATCTCTTACTAGTCTGGATGCTAGACAAAGGAAAGGATACTGGAATTGTTCTTCATAGGAGGGACAATTTGATAAGTAGAAGACATCACAATGGTGCTTCCTAGGTGGAGAACCGGCGGCAAATTTACCAGTTTTATTATAGAGGATCTTTAGCCTATTGGCCATTGAGCACCTTAATGTCTGAAGAAGTGCAGCACCATATACTAGACCTGGGAGCAGAGTACTGTTAGCATTAGAAGTCTGGAGTTAATGGTCAGATAATTACTCAGCTGGTAAAGAAGCCCAATTTTCTAGTGCAGGGACTTCAAGCTTTGACCCACATGGTGCTTAAAGGAGATTTCCTGGTGTAACCCCCCTGCAAATGGGGGTTCCCAAAAGACTTCCAGGAGCTTGCTTGAATGCTCCAAGCCTGAATGGTGTTTGGCATTTAAGCCATTTATCAGTGAGTGTTTTTAGAACCTCTGGTACTGTCTCTTTAAGAGCTGTCTGCTTGCAGACATAATTAGTTTGTATGGGGGACTGTGTGTTTCTTTGATTGAGTACCACTCAAGCTGCTGCCAATTCACTTCATTTTGCAGTCACTAGGAGTGCAAAGGAACCTATCTGAAAGATGTAACTGTTTGCCAGAAATTATTTAGAGTAATAATGAAATTACAGTTTGTCTAACCTGCTTTCTTTGCAGTCAGAACTGTGTCTGCTAGTTCCCCATTCTAGTTTTGAACTGCTGAACTGGACCAATCAGTGTGGGGTAAGCTAGCTCTAAAATGGTGCCTTGGACAAATCAGAACTTGGACTCATAATCTAAGCCAGCCACAAGAGGATTGTATGGGCAGTGACTCTGGGAGATGTAGTTTAGACTTCAGTGCCTTTTTGGACCAACAGCAGCAGTCTATTGTGAGTGACAGCCAATCCAGTCAAGAACTGGGAGGAACTCAAAGGAAGTGCCCAGCTTTGTCAGTTGGAGTTTCAGTTGAGCTTTGGCAGTGAAGAAGGAAGGAGCCCTGTGCTTTTCAGTGTGCAGTTTTAGTCAAAAACGTGTTAAGGCCCAGAGTTCCGTCTGCAGCTTGTGTAACAGCTTGTTAGGACTGAATCCGTCCTGTGAAAAGAATCAAAGGATCTCTGAAGAGTAGAAACCAGGCTCACCCTGTAGAAGACTGGAGGAATTGCTGAAATTGCATTCGGTCTGTCAGGAACTGAATCTGCTGTGTGTTCTCCGGGTATTGTGCAGTAATTGCGATCGGGATACAGATGCAGCCTGCCTGGTATAGTGCTTTCTTTTATATGGATGTGTGAAGAGGTTTGTGTACCTCAAGTGAGCCCTGCTGACATTGAAGGACCCTATCTTATTTGGAGGTCGTGAGTACTAATTCAGGGTCGCTCCTGTTGAATTGCCACATTAAATCCAAATGGAATTACTGTACTGCTGACTGTTTAATTCTCCTTTTCTCTGTGTGAAAGGGCCCTACCAGCTGCCACGGTTTGGACTAGCCACTAGGGCTTGGGTACCCAGGGACAGTAACTGATAGGGATAGGCCTGTGCACAGAGCCATAGGTAGATTATTAGAGTGATAAGCTAATTAACCTGATTTCCTGTCCTTGTTATATCCCCTAAATAAATCAGAGCTGCTTGTTTCAGCAAAGTTATACTGCCTGAGGTATTTGTCTATGTTAAAGTACTGTACTGTGATTGTTGCACTGTATCTCATTTCACAGGAGGTCCCAGTGCGGAACCAGACCTGGGGTAAGTGTATACTGTGAAGGTAATTCTGATATATTGTGTGGGCCACTAGTGGGAAGAAGGGGGTTGCAGTGTCCCAGAGGGCTGTGACCAAGTTAGTTTAACTATTGCAAACCCTGACCTCTGGGTGGAGGCACCGCCATTGGATCCAGGCCCTCAACCTGTTAGTGGCAAATCAGGCAGGGGTAGTAGCCCCTGGGATAGCGCCATCTAGGGGTTGCATCTTGGAGGCTCACCGCTGGGATTGTGTGTCCTCTGGTGGCCATATTCTACGAACCACTGTTAAGAAAAAATGGTACCCGACAGAGTGGCTGTCACGGCTGGTGGAGTGGTGTACTGGGGAGGAGATCGACCCCAAAATGCTATGCTTATCCTGGACATCCCCTGGGTATCAATACGGACACTGTGCAGGAGTACTTTCCAAGGTGGAAGGTTTACAAACCCTGTGGTGGTGGGTCGGCATGCTAATCTGCTCACCCACACTTTCCTGGCCCTAGTAGAGTTTAAGGATCCCATAGATAGCTCCAAAGTGCCACAGACCATTACCCCAGAGGGAGCCCACTGCTTGGAGAGTGATAACTAAGGACAGTAAAGACCTGGGGAATCAGCCCCACCACTATCTGAAACTTTTGAGGAGAAATTTGCTGAATGGTTGCTGGGAGAGGGAAAACTGTGGAGGACTTGAAAAACTATTCTTGCCACCTGGGGTGTTCCTCCCCAACACCCTCTCCTGCTCCAGTGCCCGTAATGGTGGCTGAACCAATGCAGACTCCTATTTCTGCACCTGCCATTAGTCACGACTCTTACCGAAGGTTGAGGATCTTCTCTGGCACCCTCCCCACCCCCAAGGGAGGATGACTGGGAGACCTGGATAGACTATGTTGCCCCCCAAGTGCTAGAATGGCAATGCTCGGAAGGCGAAAAGTGAAAGAGGGTTAGTGAGAGCCTCCGAGGTCCTGCCCTGGCTACCATCCGTGCTAAACGGGCCAGTAACCCTGAAGCGACTGCACAGGCCTATCTTGAGGCCTTGGAGAATGTGTATGGGAGCCCAGATTCTGATGAGGACCTATGGTGGAGAGTAAGAGATGCACAACAGTACCAAGGGAGTTGTTGTCTGTATGTATCTCGGCTGGAAAAATTGTTGCAAGAATGCCTCAGAAAGGTAGTTTGCCAGCGATTGAACTGGACCAAACCAGGCTGGACAGGATCCTTAAGTCTGCCCCTTCTCAGAACTGCTGTTGCTTCAGTTACGCCTGGCAGATCGACTGAAATCCCCCCCTCTATGATGAGTTAATGAGAAATTCGAGGAGTTGAGAAAAGCGACCTGGGAGGGACCTGCACCAATAGCTGCGGCTACGACCAGTGACTGAGGTGACCCATCAAGTGAAGTTCAGGGGCAGAGGTTGGCAGTCAATGAGTGCTCTGACAAGGAAAAAGATATGCCACAATGGGGCGAACTGTTGAGAGAGATCCGGGAATTCAAAAACAGTCCCTTTATGAAGGCCACGCCTGCAAGTACGGGCTCTGACCTATATCCGACTGCATCTGCTATGGGGGTGGGGGTACCCACCCATGTATCTCCTGCTGATAACAGCTCCAACTCGATTCCTTGACCATGGAAGTGGAGAAACTGACGATGTCTCCAAATGCTTATCACGCCGCAGACAGAGATGGCACCAAGGTTTCCAGTTAGTAATACCCCGCCCTGGCTCCCAGTGTGGCGCCTCGGCCAGCTCAAACTCCAGAAAGTATGTTTTGCTATAATTGTGGGAAAGATGGGCACATGAAAAGGGAATGCCAGTCCCCAAAAGACACTGACAAAGTTGCATATAGGCTACAAAGGCGCTTCGAGAAGAAATCAGTGGTTAAGAGGTGCGACATGATCCCAGTGAGGGCACCAAAAATGCTAATTCACGTCCTTTTGTGGCAAGGTCAGTTGCCCAGGTCCCCACTACCGCCTCTCCAGACTGGTCCAGAATAGTGGGTCCCTCCATGGAGACCACTGTAAAGGTGAATGGAGTGTCTACAAGAGCTGTATTAGACAGTGGCTCCCAAGTGACAATTATGTTCCAGGATTGGTATCAGAAGCATTTGTCAGACATACCCTTACAACCATTAGAAGGACTACATGTATGGGGGTTAAGTGAGAAGGCCTACCCCTATTCCGGGTATATCCGAATTTGGCTGTCTTTCCCCACCTCCGTGGCTGGAGTGGCCGAACAAGTAGAGACCCTAGCCTTAGTGTGTCCCCCCACTGGACTGTATGATGGTGTCCCTTTGTTGATTGGAACAAATGCTCATATGTTCGAAGGCTGGCACAGTTGTGTTATGAAAACAGGGTCAAAGACTAGTAGAGCTTAAGAGTTCTGGCTTTAATTAAGAAGGCCTATGAGGCACAGAGAGATGCTGAAAAACAGAACCAGAGGAACCGGTCAGAATTGTATGGAAGAAGGATCCTGAGTCTCTGATCCTGGCGCCAAATGCCCAGTGTACCTTACAGGGAGAGGTCCGTATCAGAAAGGATGTTAAGAATAAAATATTAATGTTGGATGCACAAGGCGATGAAAATTGCCAGAGGGACTGCTGGTCAAGCCTAGTATTTTGCCCGCTAGAGCCCATGCTTATGCCAGAAGGTAATGGTCCAAGTTCATAATGTGTCTGAAAGAGACATTCGAGTAAACAGAGGTTGCATCCTGGCTAATGTGCATTGTGCAGACACTGCAGTGCTACCCAGCAGCAAGAGTTCAAAGAAGAATGACAGAGTAACGCCTGACTTGTTTGATTTGGCGACTCCCGCTGCCAGCTGAATGGAAGTGAGGATCAGTGAGAAGCTTGCCCAGAGGGCCAGGTGTTTTCTTTAAAGGAATGGGATGTAGGATGCGTGCAAGGAGCTGAGCACAATATCCGGCTGCATGACGAAAGACCATTTCGTGAGAGGTCTCGACGCCTGGCACCTGCTGACATAGATGATGTGAGACGGCATCTGCAAGAGATGTTAGCTGCTGGTGTAATACAAGAATCCAGAAGCCCTTATGCTTCCCCATTGTGGTAGTGAGGAAAGAATGGAACAGTAAGGATGTGTGTGGATTATCGCACCTTAAACCGGCGGACTATCCTGATCAGTACACAATGCCCCGCATTCAGGATGCTTTGGACTGCCTAAGCGGGAGCAAGTGGTTCTCTGTGCTGGATCTCCGCGAGTGGGTACTACCAGATCCGATGGCCCCAGAGGACCGTGAGAAGACGGCCTTTATCTGTCCGCTTGGCTTCTATGAATTCATGAGGATACCTCAAGGGATTTCAGGTGCCCCAGCCACTTTTCAACGATTGATGGGCGTGCAGTGGGGACATGAACTTACTAGAGTGCCTGGTATACCTAGATGATGTTATTGTATTTGGCAGCTCACTGGAGGAACATGAGAGCAGATTATTTAAGGTATTGGACCGACTGGAGGACTTTGACCTTAAACTGTCCATTGATAAGTGTCAATTCTTTCAAACATCAGTAAAGTATGTGGGACACATAGTATCCACCGAGGAATAGAGACCGACCCAAGTAAAGTTGAGGCCTTGACCACCTGGCCACAGCCAAAAATCTAAAAGAACTGCAAAGATTCCTGGGATTCTGTGGTTATTATGGAGCTTCATCAAGGACTATTCAAGAGTGATCCGCCTTTACTTAACCTTACTCAGGGTATCCCCAACCCACAAAAATACCAAAAGTCAGCGTCCTCAAGACTGAAAAGTGTATTTTCATCCAGTGAAGTATTTGGGGCCCGCTGGACTCTGATTGTGAGACTGCTTTTCATGAGATCATATATCAACTTACCCATGCTCCAGTGCTGGCCTATGCGATCCAAGAAAACCTTCGTCCTGCACACTGATGCTAGCTTGCAAGGGTTGGGGCTGTGTTGTACCAAGAGCACGAGAATGGCCTGAGACCAGTGGCCTTTGCCAGTAGAAGCCTGACCCCATCAGAAAGAACTATCCTGTACATAAGTTAGAGTTCCTAGCTTTGAAGTGGCTATTGTTGACCAATTCCATGAGTACTTGTATGGGGCTAAAATACTAGTAAAACTGACAATAATCCTTTGACCTATGTGCAGACCTCAGCTAAGTTGGATGCCACTGCCATAGGTGGCTTTCTGCATTATCTACATATGACTATGCTCTCCAATACCGAGCAGGTCTGAACCACATAGATGCTGATGCTCTCTCCGGAGGCCTGTTCCCCAGAATGATTGGGTCCGATTGGCAGAACCTGACATTCGGGCACTCTGCCGAAGTTTGACAGGGAGGAACAAATGTCCACGGACGCAGTGGACTGCATGGTGGATTGCTTAGAGCCTCTGAGAATTGCATACCTGCTGCTTATTGCCACTTTTCTGCAATAGACATTGGTGCACTGCCTCAGCTGGACAATGACAGTATTCGGCGGCTCAATCGCGATCCCATGATCAAAGCAGCTTTAGAAGCCCTCTATGCAGGAAAAGATGTGTCCAAATTACGCTCCACTGATTTGAGAACTGCACTGTTATACAAAGAAGGTCCTAAGTTGAAACTGATCAATAAACTGTTATACAGAGAAACAGTAGACAGAGGGGACAAGTAGACAAACAACAACTAGTGCTGCCCACTGCCTTCGAGACTCAGTACTGAGGTCCTTGCACAACCACATGGGCACCTTGTATAGACAGAACACTTGACTTGGTGAGATCCAGATTCTATTGGCCTAAGATGGGGGCTGATGTGGAGCAACACATTCGAACTTGTAGTCGCCCTTACAGAGGAAAGCTTTTGCCCCAGAGGGCTGCCCCTTGTTAACATAACCACCAGTGCACCCATGGAGCTGGTCTGTATTGATTTTCTAAGTTTGGAGTCAGATCAAAGAAATATCAGTAATGTGCTGGTGGTCACTGACCATTTCACGAGATATGCCCAAGCTTTCCCACCAAAGACCAGAAAGCATCCACTGTAGCCAAAGTACTTGTAGAACAATTTTTGTTCACTATGGGGCTCACAAAGAATCCATTCTGATCAAGGGAGAGACTTTGAGAGTCGTCTGATCAAAGAGATGCTTTCTCTGTGGGAGTCGAAGTCCAGAACCACTCCTTACCACCCCCAGGGGACCCACAGCCTGAACGTTTCAACCGCACTTTGCTAGATATGCTAGGCACCCTGCACCCAAAGGACAAGCCTAGATGGAGCCAACAAATTAGCACCCTGGTACATGCTTATAACTGCACCAAAAGTGATGCCAGTGGGTTCTCCCCCTACCGCCTGATGTTTGGAAGAAGCTCGACTACCAGTAGATGTGTGTTTTGGGGTCTCTCTGATGGGGTTCAAGCTGACAACTATTTACAGTATGTGCAAAGTTAAAAGCCCAGCTAACTCATGCGTACCAACTGGCTCAAACCATGGCTGCCAAAAGAAATCTGGCCAACAAAGAAAGGTATGATAAAAGGTGAAAGCACAGGAACTCCAGGAGGGAGATCGGGTATTGCTAAGAAATCTGGGACTGCATGGCAAGCACAAGATTGCTGACAGATGGCACCATCTCCCTCACATTGTAGTGGGTAAACTAGATGATCTGCCAGTGTACAAAGTAAGGCCTGAGAATAATTCAAAAGATGTAAAAACAATGCATAGAAATCATTTACTGCCCATTGGACAAATCCTGATTGAGTCTGAGCACCCAGAAGATGCCCCTCTGGACCAGTGACTAGAGCTGCTGCTAAGAAAAGACCAAGGAAGTCTGCACCTACAGAAGCAGAGTTAAAGTGTTCCCCTGCACAAGTCCCAGTTGAGCATGACTGTCAGTCCATATCAGAAGAAAGTGAGAGTGACTTTGAATACTATCCTTCTTACGAACTGAGTCAATTGTTTCGGGGCAATCCCCTAGTCAATACTGGAGATGAAGCTGGGCCTTCTGGACTGTCCAAGCCCCCAGCTTCGTCCCTGGAGCCAATGCTCCCAGAAAGTGAAGTGCAAAGCATCAGATCAGATGAAATGGAATCATTGTGCATGGTTGAACTGTTTGAGCTTTCAGGAGAGAAATGATAGATTGGGGCACACTGGTGATACACCCGAACAAGAAGAGTATTTTGAGTGCCCTGACAGTCCACTGCCAGTGTCCAAGCTCTCCATGCGAGCCAAATGTTGTGGACTCAGAAACTGTAACTCCTGGGCTGAAAGTGCCCCAAGTTCTAGCCTCTCTACCCCCATGGAGACTCCTGACAAGTGAGGACAATGCTGAAAATGAGGCTCAGAGTGCAGAGACTATAACAGTTCCCTAGAAAGACTGGTCGAGCTGTAAAGCCTGTGGTGCACCTCAGTTATGATTCACTTGGAGGCCTGTGGACTTGCTCTCAATGTTGTCCATAAAAGGGTGTATGTGTCCCCAAGCTCATTGCCCAAACTGAGCGTCAGTGCTAACTCCAAGTTACTTGTGTTGCCCTCTAAGTATGGTGCCCTTGCCCCATCCAGCCCCAAGGTAACTGATAGGGAAGGGCTCCCTCTTTTCAGGTTTCATGTACAAGAGGTAATAACTTGAGTTATGGTACAATGTGTATGTAATACTGTGTAAAGAGTGACGTACTGCAATGTTTCAGAAATGTGTTCTTGGTAAAATGATATATTGACTGATGATTACATATGCGAGCCTAATGCAAATATATATGGTTGCAGTTGAAGCACGTAGTAGTCTAGCTTGACGCGGGACGCCAAAGCTTTCCAGGTCAGGAAGGGTGTAACCCTGCAAATGGGGTTCCCAAAAGACTTCCAGGAGCTTGCTTGAATGCTCCAAGCCTGAATGGTGTTTGGCATTTAAGCCATTTATCAGTGAGTGTTTTAGAACCTCTGGTACTGTCTTTAAGAGCTGTCTGCTTGCAGACATAATTAGTTTGTATGGGGGACTGTGTGTTTCTTTGATTGAGTACCACTCAAGCTGCTGCCAATTCACTTTATTTTGCAGTCACTAGGAGTGCAAAGGGAACCTATCTGAAAGATGTAACTGTTGCCAGAAATTATTTAGAGTAATAATGAAATTACAGTTTGTCTAACCTGCTTTCTTTGCAGTCAGAACTGTGTCTGCTAGTTCCCATTCTAGTTTTGAACTGCTGAACTGGACCAATCAGTGTGGGTAAGCTAGCTCTAAAATGGTGCCTTGGACGAATCAGAACTTGGACTCATAATCTGAGCCAGCCACAAGAGGATTGTATGGGCAGTGACTCTGGGAGATGTAGTTTAGACTTCAGTGCCTTTTTGGACCAACAGCAGCAGTCTATTGTGAGTGACAGCCAATCCAGTCAAGAACTGGGAGGAACTCAAAGGAAGTGCCCGGCTTTGTCGGTTGGAGTTTCAGTTGAGCTTTGGCAGTGAAGAAGGAAGGAGCCCTGTGCTTTTTCAGTGTGCAGTTTTAGTCAAAAAACGTGTGTAAGGCCCAGAGTTCCGGTCTGCAGCTTGTGTAACAGCTTGTTAGGACTGAATCAGTCTGTGAAAAGAATCAAAGGATCTCTGAAGAGTAGAAACCAGGCTCACCCTGTAGAAGACTGGAGGAATTGCTGAAAATTGCATTCGGTCTGTCAGGAACTGAATCTGCTGTGTGTTCTCCGGGTATTGTGCAGTAATTGCGATCGGGATACAGATGCAGCCTGCCTGGTATAGTGCTTTCTTTATATGGATGTGTGAAGAGGTTTGTGTACCTCAAGTGAGCCCTGCTGACATTGAAGGACCCTATCTTATTTGAGGTCGTGGAGTACTAATTCAGGGTCGCCCTGTTGAATTGCCACATTAAATCCAAATGGAATTACTGTACTGCTGACTGTTTAATTCTCCTTTTCTCTGTGTGAAGGGCCCTACCAGCTGCTGCAGTTTGGACTAGCACTGGGGCTTGGGTGCCCAGGGACAGTAACTGATAGGGATAGGCCTGTGCACAGAGCCAAAATGAATTATTAGAGGTGATAAGCTAATTAACCTGATTTCCCCCTGTCCTTGTTATATCCCCCTAAATAAATCAGAGCTGCTTGTTTCAGCAAGTTATACTGCCTGAGGTGATTTGTCTATGTTAAAGTACTGTACTGTGATTGTTGCACTGTATCTCATTTCACAGGAGGTCCCAGTGCGGAACCAGACCTGGGGGTAAGTGTATACTGTGAAGGTAATTCCTGATATATTGTGCTTGGCCACTGGTGGGAAGAAAGGGGGGTTGCAGTGTCCCAGAGGGCTGTGACCAAGTTAGTTTAACTATTGCAAACCCTGACCTCTGGGTGGAGGCACCCGCCATTGGATCCAGGCCCCTCAACCTGTTAGTGGCAAATCAGGCAGGGGTAGTAGCCCCTGGGATAGCGCCATCTAGGGGTTGCACTGGTCCATGTACACTCCAAGACATTTAATAGTGCCAAACATCTCAATTTGGACCCCAGTGGTTGTGGCAATATTTAACAAATGCTGTCTATTGGGACCAAGGTATCTGTGACCAAACAGGATGGCTTTAGTTTTCATGGTATTCAGGACTGGCTTGTTACTAACAAACCATTCTGATGATTCCCTGGAGTCACCATTAAGATGACTACCAATTCGGGTGACATCACCAGAGCATCTGTATATTACGGCGTCATCTGCATACAATAGTAGATTAGCCATACCACAGTGTCCAGGCATATGATTAACAAACAGAGAGCATATAGGGGCATGGCTTTGCCTCAGAAGTAATGGCTGCCTAGATTTTTATCGCTGCACCCCTTGAGGCACAATATCCTACATCATCCATAAAGAATAGCAGTCTTACAAATAAAAACACTACTAGGTGGTAGCTCTTGACAAGAGCTGGTGTTTTTATTTTCTGAATAATCGCAGAACTCAAGGTGTTATGACCCATCGAGGTCCTGGACTAAAATATCACCCTGATCATCTGCATGGCCACAGGCAGAAGGCACAAATGGGACCCAACAGCAATAGAAAATATATTTGCCAAACTTAAGCAACAAATGTCTGAAATAATAACTGCCGCCAATGTAACCACACAAGCTATTCAAAAGGTGGAAACCAGGCTATTTCAAACAGAATGGAAAGTGGCCTCACATGATGTGATAATTCAGGAATTCATGGCCATGCCGGCCCATCGGCGCAGCGGTGGGATTCCACTTGCGACGCCAGCAACCCAGCTTCAGGAATGGACCTGGGTCGTCAGAGGGCCAGCCGTGGGAGAAGGATGAAGCATCCCATGAACTGCTCTCCTTCTCCGGGGGAAGGTGGGAAGAATGTCCGGTGCACAGAGGGACCCCTGGACCCCTGGTAAGACTACGGGCACCACAAGCAGCTGCATCAGGACATCTGGGGGGTGGGGTGGACACTGGTCGTCATTGCACATCCCCGGCCCCAAGCCTACAAGGGGGAAAAAATACCGCCACCAGCGTCTCCATGACACCCATCTCACCGCTCCTTCATCAGTTCCCAGCCGGCTCCCCAAGACTGGACCCATGTCCACAGTGCCTTGGCCTGTGCCATGGCCCCAACCTGGGGTAAACCAGTGGGCAACCAGGGAGTCTCGGCTATCTGGGAGTGGAGGGTGGCAAGGACCGTGACCAGGGCAGAAAGCCCAATGTTGGGACGGACAAAAAAAAAAAAGTATAATAAATAGAAGAAAAAAAAAAGGAATTCATGGCCCTTGTTAGAGAGCAAGGCCTCTTGGTACAGTACCTGCAAGACAAGGTTAATGACCTAGAAAGCTATAGTCACCTCCACAATCTATGGTTTCAAGGCCTTCCAGAGGGGAACCGAAAATTGGGACACTATCTCTTTCTTACAACAGGCCCTGCCCACAATACTTAAAATGGAAAGCATCCTGTGGCTGGAAATTGAAAGAGCTCACTGCTCCCTGGCACCTCCAGCCAACACTGGGGACAAGCCACGGCCTATCCCATATACCGTTACGACATCGACACTCCGACATAGACTCCCTGACATCGAAACCCTGACGTTGACAGACTTTGCCTTGATGGGTATTTCTCCTTGACAGGGATTTCTCATCTGGGGTGAGGGGTAAGCACCTAATTCCACTGTCTGTGCAATGTGGAGTTAGATGTTTAAAGTAGAGGAGTGTGGGGGGTACAGCCCCCCACACCCCGGGAGCACAGCCCCCCCGCATAGATACAATGAAGTGTTTTGGTTGGTGTCAGCATGTTGCAGGTCATTGTTGGGCTGCGTCAGTGTCAGTGATGTCGGCAGGACTGCATCGAAGTAAGGGTTGTCATCGGGATTTCTATCACTGCACCTTGTTGGAACCAACCTATCCTAGCCAGATTTCTAGCCTTTTAACACCAAGGAAGCAATTATGACATGGGACTGACAGATGGGACTCTTAACGTGGCAAGGGCATTGCATTTAAATGTATATATCAAGATTTCTCACAGGAGCTCTGTACCAAGTGGTGGGCATAAACGGAGGCAAGGCATATTATGCATAATCTTAGAGTCAGATTCTTCCTCTGTTACCCGGCCACCATGAGAGTTGTTCATAATGGGGTATCATGAATGATTTCTGTGCCCAAAGCTCTAATGGATTTTCTTTACAAAACCTGGCCTCAGGAGATGAGAGCTCCCAGGCAAACTGCCAGTGTACCTATCAACCCCAAACCAGAGACCACGGACACAGAGGACACCACTTACCCTGTGGCTGATCATGAGCTCCATGAAGACAAAGACAGGAAATGGACTCTTCCTCCCAGCAGCAGAACAAGACATCACAACATAAACATTCCAGAAGAGATCACCCTTTTGACAGAACTCATTCCAGGAGCCGTAACAGGGAAAAGTTTCCTGTGGGTTCCACTGATGAGCTGGGTCCTCTACTTTCTGCCAGTCATTATGCCCTGCTCAAACCTGCATTGCCTGAACAGCAGCACCATAGCCTATCATTCCTGGAAGAAAATGAAGAGCAAGTTTTTGCACAAGCGGCTGGTCCATCTAAATCCTAGGCCAAGGTTGTGATGGACAACACCACGATTGCTCCAGTTGGTTTGCCTAAAAATAACTTTCCTCCATGCAACCACAGCTACAGGAAACTTCGACCAACACTTCTGCATCTGGGATTCCTGATCAAAGCACAAAGGAGCAAGGTTGAAACAGCTATCAGTTAAGTACTGCTACTTTCTTTTGAGGAGGGTGGGGAAATGGAGATAGGATGTTTGGGGAACACAACACCCTGGGTTCACATAAGAAGGGCATTCTCTGTTGAGAAGTGCGGACTAGGGGTCACTTACTAGGGTTAAATTAGCTTCCACCCTCCAGAGAACCTCAGTGAGTGATCAATGGGAGAACTGTCTCCTCCCTCCACCCCATCATACGTTCTTCGTGGGAGCAGATTATAAATGCCAACGTGGTCAAACTTGAATTTACAGGCCCAATTAAAGTCTGCATCTTAATGTACTAACTGAACTAGGCTCCATCTGCAGCCCTACACAACTGTGATACACTTAACAACAACACCCAGCTCCACAGATGTATCCCCCACTACCCCTTATTTCATACAAATGCTACACTGTTGAAAGATGGGAGAACATCTAAAGCACAACCAGTACAAAAATGGTTGCAATGGTAGCTGACCAGATAATTGTGCTTCCCACAGCTTATTGAACTGAGGTTACTGGCTGTGTCCCATGTCATATGTACACTTTCCAGTGCACTCCCATAGATGTAGCACTAGGTTCTGCAGGCTGCTGGTTAATGCTACAAGTGCATATGATGTAATATGCCAAGTTGTTTTATTTCTCGCTGGCTTAGTCTTTTAGTATCAACCCCCCCCAGAGGGAGCCATAACACAACTATTTTGGACTACTGACCCCCGACTAACTCAGGCTTCTTTATATCCCCTTACCTATTAGAAGTATACAGGTCACAGGGAGAAGAAGGGGGGAGGGAAGGGGGACATCAAGGTAAAGGCCTGATGAATATGCAGGCCAGTCCAGAGTATTATGCCTTAAAGTCCATACCTGTATAATTCTTGTGCATTCCCTCGATAACCTTAAAGGCACTGGCTCTACAAGGTATAAAACTACCTGACATGTTACTGTAAAACCTTAGCTCCTAGGAGGTACAAACTTGAGCTTGCCAGCGGCAAGAGTATATCTCCTATAACTGCTGTCCACCTTGAGGAGCAGTGGATCTGTCTGAATACAGCTGCTTTGTTTCAGTTGGATATGCAGCTCCCAGACATTTACACCCATCCAACATGTGCCATGTTCTTCACAGCACACAGGTGGGCCTTGCTCAGCTTTTTGCTGCAGTTCTTAAGCATCTTATGTTCTTACTTGTACTGTGTATCTAAGTGTGTGAATAATTTTTCACTTCAATTTATTGTTAGTAGAATAGATATATACAGAGAAATGTATATGTGGATAGTTCAATACATTCCAAACAGAAATGTTAGGTACAAAAATTCCTTCCAAATGGGAAGTGCTTCACTACCCCTTGCTCCATGGCCACTACATAGGGGGAAGAGACTGATCTTAGCTTCGTGTAGGTGGGTTGACACTTGACACTTCATTAGCTCTTCCCCCAGATCATGGGTGAGGTTATCTGTCATACTTGAAACGTCCAGGTCCCTAACACCCCGGTGAAAAGAAAACAGGTGTTACCTCACCTAAAGAAGCTCAAGTCACCATAGTCCTTCCTACAGGAAACAAAACTAACACTAGTGGATCATGCCAAACTCATTAGAGATTGGGTAGGGCAAGAATTTCATGCCTCTGCCCCCACCGGCAAGTGAGGGGTTGCGATCCTTGTTCACAAACCCCTTAGATGGGTCCCTATCCACTCTGCCAGCAATACTCAGGGCAGATTGGTGTTAGCACTAATGGACACTCCAGAAGGGCCTATTCTCCTCAGCTAATATATATATATATATATATATATATATATATAAATTTATATGTGCCTAAGGAAGATGACCCCACCTTTTGCTTAATCTAGCAAAGAAAATGGGACAGCAAGCCAAAGAAACCACTCTGGTAATTATGGAGGAGATTTTAATCTCACACTTGTACCCCTGTTAGATAGATGTTTTAAGGACATGGAATCCCATCCAAGTGAGACTACTCATACTACTCTCAAATTTATAGCTCACATAGCCGTTTGGCTTTTTGGCTGACCTCCTTGTCAATAGCCCAGGCAGCCCTGGACTTGCCAATCCTTCCTACGGTCATCTCCGACCATGCCCCTGTACAGCTCCATTTTATCCAGGGCTCTCCCCCACCCACCTCCCCCTCCTGGAGGCTAGACCCTGTCTTGCTCCAGGACACAGATTTTATCCTATGGGCACAAAAGGAGGCTACTCTATTTTTCAAAGAAAACCATATAAAAGACACCTTAGCTGGGACAACATGGGAGGCCTTTAAAACAAATATGAGAGGAAAGATTATTGGGTACTCAGCAGCTAGATGTAAGAGGAGGGAACAATGCCTCCACAAGCTGAAGCAAGAACTATGCGCAGCAGAGGCCCAATTCAAAGCACATCCCCACTCCAATGTGCACTCCCCCCTCAGGTGCACTATTATAAGGCTCTGAATGGAAATGAATGACCAACTTTCTAGGAAGGTAGAAATCTCCATTCTTCACCTAAAACACAACTACTGGGAAGGGGGGGAAGCTTCTGGCATACAGACATCAGAAGCAACATTCCAAAAGGTTTGTAGCAGGTCTTAAGGATCCCATGGGGAAGGTTTATACCAAACCACAGAAGGTTCATAACATTCTGCCAAAATGTTATGCTACTCTATACTCGATATTTCGATGCCCAGACCCCATGGCTATACAGACCTTTCTAGACACAGTTGCTCTCCCACACTTATCTCCTCGACAAGTAACATTGTTGGACACTCCTCTGTCCACAACGGAGGTCTCACAGTACTTACTTTCACTGAATAAGGGTAAATCACTGGGAGGAGATGGATTTCTTGCAGAATTTTTACAGTCACTAAATCCCATCTTTTCCGCCATATTAAGCAAAGTACTCCGAGGCAGTGACATTAGGCGCTTCCCCCTTCCTTAGAGAGGCAATTATCATGGTGCTTCCCCAAAAAAGGAAAGGATCCTGCGCTAGTTGCCAGTCATAGACCTACCTCCCTAATTACTGTGGATAGTAAGGTGTTTGCCAAGGTATTGGCCAACAGATTTAACCCTCTTTTCCCACACTAAATATATCCCTCTCATGTTGGTTCTGTATAAGGTCGATATAGTGCAGACCACATCCGCTCCTTACTGAACCTTGTTCATACAGCAAAGAACCTCCCCTCCCCCACAGCTGCAGTTGCAATGCACTTTGAGAAAACATTTGATTCTATAGAATGGGATTATCTGTAATTAGTGCATGTCCATCTAGGATTTGAGGGAAGGTTTCAATCATGGATCCACTCCACCTACTCCTTCCCAACAGCTCAAATTCTCACTAGCTCTCTCCTGTCCAAACCCTTTCTGCTAGTGAGAGGCACATGACAGGGATGCCCCCTCTCCCCACTCCTCTTCATATTGGCAGCTGAATCATTTGCTGTGGCTATTAAACAACATCAAGAGATTTAGGGTATAGAAATAGGCCAATAGCCATATTCCACTCTTCTGTATGCTGATGACATTTTAGTTCCCCTAGCCAATATCACCCATTCATTGAGGCCCCTTCTAAGTCTGTTAAACCACTTTACACATTATACAGGCTGAAAGGTCAATCAGTCTAAAGCTGAGGTTCTCCATTTGAATCCAGTCTGCCAATCTTGCACAGTAACATTGCAAGGTCTGAGATGGGCCTTGGAAGGAATCACATACCTTGGTATTAAGATTTCCCCTACTCTCACTAGACTATGGGAACCTATAACAATTATTCACCACTACTAGAACAGAATTCAAGTGCTGGAAGCTGCTCCAACTCAACATGGCTAGCAAAGTTACAGCCATCAAAATGGTGACTGCCCCTAAAATATTTTACCTACTGTCTCATTTACCAGTAGATCTCTCAGTTAGCCGGTATGCTAAGATAGACAAATATACTGGCAACTTTATCTGGGAAGGGGAAAAAAACTATATCTAGCCATAATAAGCTGAAAGCACTCTGGTGGAAAAGAGGATGGTGTCTCCCATGGTTTGAGGGATACAAATGGGCCTTTCAAGCAGTACAAACACTACAAAGGTTTCAACAGCTAAATACCAATTCCTCTAAATGGGTTCTGATGGAAGAGGATTGAGGTAAGATACTTTTTCTCCCCTTGCTTTTATGTGCTCCAACCCCTAAGGGACTAGTGTCTTACCCCCATTGTCTGGACTACACTTAAATACTGGTCTCAGATCCACTGAAAGCTGGGCACAAACCCAATCCCCATCTGCCTTACCACATTTGGGGCAACACAGCCATATCTGTTGACTACAAACCCTTTACTGGCACCAATGGGCCACTAAGGGAATGTGATGCTTACATGATGAACTGGGACCCAGAGAATTAAGGATAACCACTTTTAAAGAAATACAGGCTCGATGGGACCTCTCCACAGCCGACTTCTGGAAGGACCTCCAACTATGAAGCACCGTTTACTAGGTTTACTAGGTTTTTTGGACAAAAGAAGGCATTGTTGCCCATCGAGATTGCCCCCTACACGTGTGGGTCATTTTATACCAATACTTGTTTTGAGCAACAGAAGTGGTCTAATGCCTTCTTAAAGCTAGAAATGTTCATATTGACTACCTCCTGCGGTAGTTTATTTCACAGTTTGGCCACTCTCACAGTAAAGAAATGGTCCCTTTTATATGTATTAGACCATGGAACCACAAGTTTCTTATTGTAGGATCGAAGATTATCTCTTTTGGTGCAGAACTGTAAACCAAACTGAGAACTTAAGTCTGGAGACTGCAGTATTTTATATAGTAATAGTAGGTCACCCCTCTGGCATCTGTTTTCTAATGAAAATAGGCATGTCTCCTGTAGCCTTTCTTGATAACTCATACATCTTAATCTAGGGATCATTTTAGTTACAGATCTTTGAACCCTTTCCAACTGCACAATGTGCCTAATGAAGTATAGTGACTAGGTAGGGGACCCAAAGTCTAGAAGAGGTCTAACATAGCTTCTATTCAGAGGGATAATACACTGATCATTCCTACAGACAAATGTTTGCTTGATTCTTTAATCATTCCATTTGCTGTTCTGGCTGCAGACTTAGTTGTCTATGGAACAAATCTTATTTATTTGTGTTCCTAGGTTACATTCTAGCAGGGAAGGTTTGATCGGTTTGTTATTCAAAGTGTAGGCATATTTAGGGTTGTTCCTCCCACAGTGCATAATCACACACTTATTAATGTTAAAGGACATTCCATTTGTTGAAGCCCATGTCTCTATTCTACCAAGATCATTGGTGAGGGATACATGCTTTAGTAAGGTGTTCACCACCCTCCCAATCTGGTATCATCTGCAAATTTTATTACCTGGTTTTCCAGGTTTTTATCATGTCACTGATGAAGAGTCCAAACAAAGTTGGACACAGGACAGAGCTCTGAGGAATCTCACTCCAACACTCCCTTCCTTGGACAAATGCCCATTTATTCTTATACTTCGGACCCTGCTATACAACCAATTATCAATCTATTTGACCTGGCAAACACTCATACCCATGTTCAGTAATTTGGTAATCAGGATGTTATCATAGGAATCAGGAAAATTTATGAGACAAGTAGCTTAAGTCATATTAGACTTGTAATTTACCAATGGGCAGTTGTGATATTCATATTATCAAAATATTTATCAATGGATACCTTAAAAATATTCATAGTTAGACTATGTATAATTGATTCAGGATGACTGTTTCACAATGATACCACCCTCTGGTTCATCCACACTCCCCTCTTGGTGGTCCTATACATTTCACCCCTCAACAGGCAGTGGTGGCTCCCTGTATCTTTTTTTTACCAACTTTCTCTCCAGGCCTATACATTCAAATAGGTCACCATCCTGAAGTGCCTATTCACCATACACAAGTCTCCCCTCAGGAGTCTATATTTCAGGGAGAAAAGATTTAGTTTCCTGAGTCTGTTTCCATAATCCATATCTTTTACAGATCCTGTCCTCTTTGTTGCCCTTCTCTGCACTCCCTTTAGGAGTGCAACATCCCTTTCCTTGTTTGGGGCCCAAAACTGGATGCAGTACTCCAGGTGGGGCCTCACCAGAGCACCACACAATGGAATGATGACATTTCTTTTTCTGCTTTTAATGTGTTTTAGTATGTAGTGAAGCATTCTGTTGCCCTTTTTCGCTACCTCTCTTGTATGCTCAGTAAATGTCAGTTTGTTTGTTATGGTTATTCCCAGATCCCTTTCCTTTACCATGATTTCAAGTTTTACCCCATTTAGATAGTAGTCAGTCATTTTATTCCTTATGCTGAAGTATATTACTTTACATGTGTTTTCATTAAAACGCAGTTTGTGATCTATAGCCCATTTCTCTATCCTTGTTAAGTCCTCTTGGAGTTTGGTGCAGGCTGTCACATTGTCACCTATAGCTACTATTTTTGTATCATCTGCAAATTTGCAGATCCAGGAATCTGCAGACGTGTCCATAGTTGATTATGAGAAACTGTAACAAACGTCTTTGCGAAATCCAAAAGGATTACATCAGATGGTATATCCTTGTCAAGACTATTACTCACTTGATTATAAAAGGTTACCAAATTGGTGGTGCATGATGTCTCTCTTTTGAAACCATGTTGTTTTTTGTTGCTTAACCCCAGGTCTGATATTTCATATTCTAACCTAAGCGTAATTAATTTCTCCATTACCTTACAGCACAATGAAGTTAGGCTTATTAGTCTATAATTCCCGAGTTTACTCCTATTTCCTTTTTTTGAATATAAATAAGTTCAATCCTTTATCTGCTCTAGACCCCAGAATAACAAGGCAGGTGGCTGTCCTTTTCAAAAGGTCAGGCCAGTAAAATATATTCAGCTATTTGGGACACTATGCCCAGTAAATTTCAGGACTCCAAGGCCAAATGGAAGGATGCTCTATGTACAGTAGTCCTATATCCAAACAACAGTGGATGTGGATGCTGGAAGCTTGGGCACACCTTCCCAGATGCTAGGAGTAGGATGATTCAGAACAAAATCCCCCACTCCTGGTATAGAACCTCTGCATACCTCCATGCTGCAAAGCCTTTTAATACAGACAAATGCTGGGCACGCCAGACACACAAAGGTAATCTATACCACATTTTGTGGGCTTGCTCCACACAATTCAACCCTTCTGGCAGCAGGTTTGTCACCTAGGTATCAAAATCTTATATAAAATGATACCACAGACTGCATCCCTATGATACTTGGGCTGGCATCTGAAGCATCACTCAGTGGACTCAGTTAGCTCACACTTAGGCAACCAGAGTTGGGGAGGTTCAGTGAATGGCCAAAAATCCCACCTCATGTAGAGTAAGCTCGATAGCCTGCTGCTACAGTAACTGCTGCAGTGAGCTAAAAACTCGCCCCTCAACATGGCGCTATGCTGTATACGCATGCAATGCCAATAGTGTAGGTATGCACAGTATTGGCAGATGGTAGGAGGGCACTAGAAAGGGAATACAGCACACATAATTGATCCATCAACCAGATCAGCTTAGCTGGGGGAACTCCAAACTAACATCGTCAGATGAGGGCCTTGGTACTGCTCCTCCCTGCTTTGTGACACCCTGCCACACTGGATGGGACTGTGCCAATGGTGACGGAATGCCCCCCCCCCACAATAGAGGGCCAAACCATACAGTGGATGGAGGAAATAAGCAGAGAAAGAAAAAAAAAGAATGGTCGTATTGTCCAACTTTCCTCATTCATAGTTGTGTTTTACATATAGGCTGCCAATTTTGGCCATCTTTATAAAAGAACATGCACATGAAATATTACTGAATTGTTAATAATAACAAAATAACATGTCAGCTGCTAATATTAAGATAATAAGGCAGTTTAAAATTATTCCCATATGAGTTATTATCCTCAAAAGTCCGTTTGCTCCATTGTCAGATTTTGTCATTTGGCTTATCATCAATTAAGTTTTTCAAGCCAAATGGTTTGCTCATTTAGCAATGCCAACACCATAATCAGGAAACAAAATTGCACTGTAAAAGCAGTGCCTTTATTTATGTAATCTGAATAACTGTATGCTGACCTTTTTATAGAATTCATTAGCTCAAAAGTTGGCATGTCCAAAGTCTACCATGTTTCTGTTTAGACTTAAAGAGTCATGAAGTAGACAGACAGATTTTGTTGTGGCTTTGGTTTAAAACCAGTAAAAACACAAAAAGGCTATCAATACATGACTGTGGGAATGCAGTCTGAAGGTGACTGTGAACAAAAAAAATGTTCAAACAAGATGTATAGCAGTCATCATAACAAATTATAAAACTATGCAATTCTCCAGTGCTAAGAGTTTTGAACTTTGCAAAACATACAGTAACTAAAACAGCATAAACAGAAGTAATGCACACTATACCATTAATCATAGTTTTAAAATAGGACAGCAAGAACGTTTTCATGTTATGATGTAGTGCGATGAGTTATTATAATTATCATATTAAAATGCAGTTGTGGACTGATATTTTGAACAATCTGAGTGAGCATACTAAAGAGGCAGTTTGAAGAGTAGTAGTAGTAGTAGTAGTAGTAGTAGTACACGGGATCCATACAATGATACTAGAAGAGAAGAGATATCCAAATTGTTTGGTTTTTACACAGCTCTTGAAACGATGCAGTACTACCCAATCTTAGTTGTACAAGTCAGTATGTATCTATAGTTATTCATTTAATTTACTTAGAAACTGATGACCGGGAGAAGCACATCAAGTTGAGGTGTGTTTTCAGGTATGATTCAGGGGGAGGGGGTGTTATAAAATAAGAGAGGCAGCACAATTTCAAAACAGTCTTAAACAACATATAGGATAGTGTATGGGAGCCATACACATCCACACTATTCTAATACTGAGTGGTTTCCATGACCAAGAGGACCTCTAGAGCGAAGCTTGAGAGGCCCCTGTCATCATGAAAACCACAAGGTAGGAGAGTAGAGTGGTTGTGTATTTGGGCTCCCATACACTTTTTTTTATAGTGTATGGTGCCCAAAAATATGAGACCACTTACTTATTATATTGTTTGATGTCAGTGTTTGCCGCCAGCAACCCACTCTTCTCTTTGGCACAAGTGCCATCCTGCTTGCGTACACAATGGGTCAACAGCCCCCTGTCCTTTGAATGGCACTGATGGAGGTGATTGCATTATGACATCCTCACTAACACAGGATGAAAAGTCATTCTGCATTAGTGAGGACTTCACTACTGCAGCAGAATGACTTTCTGCAGTGTATGGCTTTCCATACACAATCGCATTCCACCACACACCATAACAGTATAGTTGCCTTATGTTAGATGAATTGTAATTTAAACATGCAGCTAGTAAGCAGTAAAAACACTTTGTCATTCTCAACATATTTGGGATCAGATATACATGCTTGTTTAAAGGTTATCTCTGTTCTGGCAAACCCTCGCCAGCCTGACTTGCACAAGGATTTACATACCCATGATGCCCTGCACTGGGATTGAGGCTCTACAATATGTGTGTGGCTTAGAGAGATGCACAAAAACATGTAACACATTGGTGATTCATTACAGAGGAATATTTATGAACAGTGCCCATCATTTTGTTTTTTAAAGGGCATGTTTGTTACATATTTCAACTAATGATTTTGTAATTCCTCAGTAGCCATATTAAAATCTGTGCTAAGTTCCAGCTGGTCCCATTTCTTATTTTGCACACTAAGATTAAAACTTTCTGAACTGAAATTTCTATTGCATCTGTTTGTTCTATGGTTTTGCTTAAGGACCTTTACAGTTGTAAAGGCTGCAAGCTACTAGGCTGTACTCTCCCAGGTTTGCACTTGGTACCTGACATCTTTATATGTGAGGCTGGGAATGCAATAGACTTGCTATTTATTGCCTCACATATAAAGATGTCAGGTACCAAGTGCAAACCTGGGAGAGTACAGCCTCCACCTTAACTGCTTCTTGTAGGAAGCTTGCTATGTGGGAATACTGTCAAAAGCATAAGGATAGATGTTTGCAAAGATCTGTAATTTAAGGTAGAGGGAAATACCATGGTTTTAAAGCAAATAAACATGTATTACTGAATTGTACATTGCGCATCATCACACATCAGGGGCTGCTTTCATCCCTTTCTCCAAGGCTTACCACAGGCTCTAGTGTTTTGTTTTAAATGGAAGGTGGGATGCAACCAATCGTGACTTACTGTCAGACTTGTACTGGTGACATTTTTATCAACAATGGGACATAAATTAGTACAAACTCATTTGCAGGTCTGCCTATAATATTTCTGCCTCCTACTTATCTGGCAATTTTTTTTACCTTTGACATCTAAATATAAGCTGATAGATGTGTACAAACAGGCCCTAGAGTTTATTTATTTAGTTTTTGTTGACCAGATAAGTGCACTAGACAAATTCTGCCTATTTTCAGGCACGACCCAGGGGAAGGGGATACAGATGAATCTCAACTAACCATGAACCAAATTAAGCTGTTGGTGGTATTTTTTTTTTTTAGTGAATGGGGGAAATTTGGCCAGGGTACCTGGGGAATTCCCCTACTCTTTTTGAGAAGTGCCATGGAATCGTTAACATCCACCTGAAATACCACCAGAACAGGCAGATGGGACCTCGGTTTAATGTCTCATCCGAAAGACAGCACCTCAGGAGTGTAGCACCCCCCTCATGCTGCACTACAGAGTCAGTATTGGGCTATTAACCCAAGTGCCTGGTCTGGGGATAGAACCCACAGCCTTCTGATCTCCCAGTCTCAGAGGCGAGTGTGCTACCTGCTGAGCCACTGACACTACAAGAGTTCATACATAATACAGGCAAACTTTCTTGTCCCTTGCAGCACCATATTCCTGGAAAATAGAAGAATAAAGCCTTAGGAATTCTGTTAGTTTGGCTACTTTTTCTTCAGAAACGCAATTGCATATGTTAAAATATCGACCACATTGTACATGTTTAGATTTTTTTTGTGCATTTAATTATGTAATTAACTTTTATTTGTTAGCAGGATATTCCACAAATGAGATTTGCTTCTCATGAAATGTATCTATTACATTCATGTGAAACACTGAATGAACAGATTAAAAAGTAAATACTGTGGTAGCCGGAATTATAATATGCCCCAGAAAGTAACTAGATGTACCCACATATATTGAACATATGAAAGGAAAACTCAGTGAAATTAATGGAAATTTCCTGTGATATATGTAGATGTACATTATTTCAACTTACTTCTGGCTACCAATGC
Organism: Neoceratodus forsteri; assembly: GCA_016271365.2. Taxonomy (NCBI): domain Eukaryota; kingdom Metazoa; phylum Chordata; order Ceratodontiformes; family Ceratodontidae; genus Neoceratodus; species Neoceratodus forsteri. Next base: position 1,074,936,880 of record CM028129.1, on the reverse strand, counting down.
ATACAAATGGAGTGGAATAAATGAGGGTATAGCCACTCTTAAAACGTCCAGAGTACTAGTACAAAATGTGATGTGGAATCTTTGTAAATGAGTTCTGCTCAAAGGTGTTTCTGAACATTCAATAAATAAATAAAAATAAATAGTAGAAGAAACCAAATTGTATAAAGGTACAACTCATCACAATAAATTGGGATGTGAGCCAATATATCATGATTTCCAGTTGAGACAGGGTCCAAGTACTGACCAAATTGCTTCCATAGCTTTCAACAGACTAACTTACAGGTGGGTTGGGTCCAACAATCTTACAATAAATAATAAATGGTTTGAGATTGCTCTAAGAAAGGCTACCATAGAGAGACATGAGTGTAGTAGTGCTGAGGCATGAATAAGTCTTTCTCTGACTAGATGTGACTAAAGTCAGGAACTGTAAGATTGGTAGCTTTTTTCTGTCTTGCCTCATACATAACAGGGCTAGATTTTTAAACTTGATGATTCAGTCACAGCTCAGTTTTGAGTTGAGACTGTATCCTCTGAAATGTACAAACACATACATTTCCAATTTTAAGACATTTTGACATATGTGCGACAGTTTACCTGCTTTATGGCTGCTTGAATCAAAAGAATAGTGCATACACCATGTTTTGATGCTAATGGCATTATTTCTGCAGTAATCGTGTATAATGTTGTCAAATGTTAGATCCACTCTCATCTGGTCAAGCTGTAACATTTGTCATAACTGCATGAAATTCTACTAAAAACATGCTGCGACTCCTTGAAAAGCCAAACCCTATAACTGTGTCTATCTGCATCACCATGTCCCCTTTCCCTCTCCTTCTGTCCCCTACTACCTGTCTGTCTATCTACAGTGGCACCAGCCAGGATGCAACACAGTAATTACATGTTACAAAATACTACAGAAAAAAGGGCTTAAATGACACTTAATTACATTGTCTCTTGTAGCATACCACAGCATTTTGTGATATACTGGAGCATTATTACACTGCATCCTTGCTGATGCTGCTGTATACTGTATATGTATGTATGTATAGTGTATAGCAGACCATTCTTCTATATAGAAATCCATCCATTTCAAAATGCTCTTGTACCACAGTTCAAAGGTCATGGAATGCAATTGTGCCCTTCTGTGGTAGAACAGTACTCTAGAACCTCTAGAGACTGCACAAGTCAGTTTCACTGTGAAAGAGAAAAAAACACCACTCACACATTTCACATATACTATACACTATAAAAAATACAGGACGAGCAACTTTATGCATAACCAATGTGTTCTGCCACCTTGGGGATCTGATTCCCATGGACCTCTTGAGCTTCACTCTCAAGGTCTGAGGGAATCAGAACCCCTCTGTGGCAGAACACACTGGTTGTGCACAGTTACTCATCCAATATTCTCTATATCTATCTAACTAGATATGCATGCATCTATCTGTCTGTCTTTCAATCTACTTATCGTCTATGGCCCCACATAATTTTTATTTATTTATTTATTTAGCAACAGAAGGGGAAAAAATCTTGTTTTTTTCTATTCTAAGCTTTTATTTTTTAATATTTTCTAATTAATTTATACATGAGCCAACTTTTATTTAAACTCATTCATTAGGAGGATAGAAAAGAGGAAACAAAGCAAACAAAGAAACACAAATCTACATCTGTATAAAGAATGATCAAAGTTACATAGAAGTATCTCAAAAAGATACAAGTTATAAATGGCATTCATAAAGTTGAAGGATTTAACAATTAAATGTGTAAGAGGAGGTTCTACAAATTTCAGGTCTATTTCAAAACACCAAGAATATTTTATCCAAATACTGTATTAGCAATCAGCATAGAAGTTATTTGAATCAATAGTGAATTGGTACTAAAACTAAAAGCATAGAATTATAACAATAAATCCCACTGACCCAGCAATGAAAGATTGTCAAAATCCAAGTCCAGTAGTTTAGGGAAAATCATATATGTATTCAGCACATTTAAAATACAGTTACGTCAACTGACATGATCAGATATTTCCTGATATTTCTATTATATCACTAGAAAAGTTCTATGCCTGCTGCAGTACCACTGTAGGGCCACAAGAAAGAATATCTTTGGAACTGAAAGGCTGTAAGACTGTAGTTCAATGATTGAAGCAACAGTCATGCCCCCGGCCCATGCCTGACCTATTTAAACCCTTCCTTCTTGCTTCATTCAGAAACTTTTTTTCTTTAAGGATGTAGGCTCTGTCTGCCCTCTCCTCGGGCCCAGCCTTTCCTTGGCCCTGCCTCCTCCCCCATGTACTGTTTGTCTCCTACCTTCCTTTGTGTTTGGAACTCACTGGCTATCCTGGACTCTGTCTGGCTTGTATGCTTCTGCTTTTGGGTCAGTATTTGGCCTCTGGCTGCAGTCTGTAGTGCTTTTCTCTCAGTAGTTTGCTTCACCCTTCTGCTCCAGTGCTTATGTTTGCTTTGTTTTCTTTTGGGGCTTTTAGGTCTATAGCCCCTTGTTTGCTTTGTTATGTTCCATGCATTCTCTCTTTTATCCGTACTTGTTACCTGTGTGCTCTCTGTTCCAATTGCTGTTTCCATGTAGTCCCTGTGCTTATCACCTTAATTGTTTACACCTGCCTCTCTCAGTACTGGCTCCTGTTGTACTGTGTCTGTTCTGCTGCTCTGCTTTTACTCACTCAGTACTTGCTCCCTGCACTCTCAGTGTTTGTGTTATGCAGGCTCATATGTTGCTATTTCAGCATAGCCTCCTGCTTCTCCCAGGCCGCTGGCTTCACCTGGCCTCCTTACTCCTTATCACTAACCTGCTACCTCATCTACAGCCTCAGAATTTCAACAAACCATACTTTTACCAAGGGTCTTGCAGTCCATTTCTGACCATACTTTTACCAAAGCCTCAGCAATCTATTTCTGACTTCTACCATACTGAAACTTCAGATTTCAGTTGGATCTACTATTTTTTTGGAGGGGGAAGTTTACCCTACTGACATTATAGTTGCTGTTCTCTTGGTGCTCAGCTCGTGGCTTCCCTGTTATTCCCATGACAGGGGACTGTGATGCCATGATGGGGCATCATGGCTCCAGATAGCAGGAGCATGCTTTATCTAAGTTAAATGAATCCTGCTTCCTTTGCCTACATGGCTTCTCAGCTATCTGTACAGAAATATATTAACTTGCTAGCCAACATGGCTTGTACAGTATTCATTGCATGGATTTCAAGATTTTCATTCCATTCCATTGCCATGTTGCAAATGTTCCTTACTCGAATAACTTAACTCTGCCTTAAAGGCATTTAAGTTGTACTTTGTGATTGTGATTGGTTTTGTTTTTCATTCCTTGTTGTTTGCTATATATTTTATTCATTTTTGTATTCTAGCTAGTCATCTGTGAAAATGGGCAGCTTGCTCATCAAGCTTATAAGGGTAAAAGATTTAAAAAAATGCCACCCATATCAATTCTCTATTTATGCTGCAACTATAGCAATCACTGCTAAACCTCTTTGATTCAATTTACTAAATCTCATTGAATCAATATCTGGCATCACTGCCTCTCACTGATTGATGGCTTCATAGCCTCTCACTACTTAATCACCTACCTTCCATGACACCCTTAATCTGCCTTCCATAGTGCAATTGGTTGGCTTGCTTTCACTAGCTCTGTTCATATCACTCAATCATATTAAACATTCCTATCCATCATTCACATCAGCAAATTATATCAATCCATTGTATCAATCAGTCATCTCAGACAATCATACCATATACCAATACCTAACTGACAGCTGCTGACTTCACCCAGCCACCTCATATATACTGCTTCATAGTTATCTGTCTGCCCTCCTTCATAAATCGGAGGTTTGCCAACCATGGCCATTGCTTTCTATGGCTCAGGGCTTCCTTGCAGCCAATGGTCTCGATCTGCACTGAAGTCTGCATCTTGAACATGAGAAATCCAGGGTGGGGTCCTTCTCATTTGGCCCATAGTGGGAATGTCCACACTCCAGGTGGAGCTTTAGTCATTTTCACTATCGATGGCACCACTCGATGTAGAATTTAAGACTTCAGCTACAAAGGATGGGGTTCTAAGGCCCAAGGGCACTCTTTTAGCTGGCTGAATCAGATTCAGCAGTGCCTTCTACACTATTCTCCCCATGAATGCCTCTGGTTCACCCAATGTGTTTTAGTTGGTAGACCAGCTGAGTGCCTCAGTGGTCACTGCTCTCCTCCTCCCTCCTTGGGAGTCCTGCTCAACTTTCAGAACTTCTGTTGTTGCAGAGGTCTCTCGCAACCCTTCATGGCATTCCTATTAGAGGGATCATGAGAGCTTTCCTCCAAATTAGAATATTTTCCTTCCCTAAGAGTGGGTTTCTAAATTGCAGCAGCAGAGTTGTCACTAAATAAAACACCCCTAACCTGGAGGAAAGGCAACCTAGGCTTTGGATCCCCAGAGGTTTTCTCCACTTAAAAGAGGGGTTTTCCTCTCCTCAGCACCAAAGGTCATAATATGTAGTCAGTTGTTCATAGTATATTCCCTGGTTTCCTTAGGTAGGTTACTGCTGTTGGATGGAGATGGGTGGTGGCCCTCCTTTGTCATTCTCTCTTTCTCTATCTCCTTGGGAAGTCATTCTCTCTCACTATTATTCATTCAATCTATGTTCAAACTGTTACTCATTTCAGTTATCCCTAACCACTACCCTCATCTTAGATGACCATGTAAATATTCCAGTCTCAATACCAACTCATTACATCTGCAATACCATCTAATCAACTCATTACCCCTGCAATTCTTTCCAATCTATATTTTTTCTAGGGCTTTTCCTAAGCTACCTTCAACCTAAGGGAATCCTTCCCATGGCACCTCTAGGGCTGGAACCCTCCTCCAGGGTTCTTGCCTTCGGCATCCCTACAGGGTGGTATTCCTGAGGTACAGAGAGGTGAATGGCCACAACAAAGTTTATTCAGCAAGTTGCATAAATACAACAACACACTATGTTGCATAAGCACATTGAATTGAAAGGCTATAAGCCTATAGTTCAATGGCTGAAGCAACAGCCACACCCCCACCACCTGACCTATTTAAACCTTTCCTTCCTGAATCATTCAGAAGCTTTTTTCTTTGCCTCACCATCCTCCCTCCTCCTCAAGCAGCTAACCTCTCTCCTCAGGACCTTTTCCTAAGCTATATTTAGCCTAAGGGAATCTCTCCCATGGCACCTCTAGGGGTGGAACCCTCCTCCAGGGTCCCTGCCTTCGGCATCCCTACAGGGTGGTATTCCCAAGGCACAGAGAGTTGAACAGCCACAACAAAGTATATTCAGCAAGTTGCATAAGCACACTGAAATATTACAAACTATCTGACAATATCTGACCATGTCAATTGCAACAACTGTATGAGCATATAAAGTTAATCATTCTTATCTATGGTTCTAGATATTTCAATCATCTGTAATCTGGTTCTGGTAAAAAAAGATTATCTTTTTGCTCTTGCTGCTTTTTTTGTTCATTTTTTGTTTGGGTTCTTGGCAATAATGACAAGTTCTAAATATGTTACAGGTCAAAGAAAATGTATTATTGTGATTGATCCATTCCAATTCAAATGGTCACCTACTGCATTACTTAAGGACTTAGTTTGAGAAACTGTAAATAAATGTAGTTCCAGCCATTTGTGCTATATTGTTTTACTTGTGCTATTTTATACCACATGGAACCTTTGAAAATTAGCCCTTGTTCTCAAAGGTATTTCCTAATAATAAAAATGAAATGAACTGATGTATAACTAAAGAAAATCACTAAAAAATACCATCAACAGCTTAATCTGGTTCAGTATGTCAGTTTGCATCTGTACAGAAACATATAAACTGACTGCAGATAAGTACTGCTTGGCCCTCCCAGTCTGCCCATTTTCTCTACCTACTACAATACGACAGATTCTACTTGATCTCTGACTTTTACCATCTCTTTCCTACCGCTAGAGGGTTCCCTTGTGCCTATCTGATGCATTTTTGAATTCCCCTATTGTTTTTGGCCCACCAATTCTAATGAGAGACTATTCTATGCATCCACCACCCTGTCCATGAAAAAATACTTCATGTTACCCCTGAGTCTACCCCCCCTCCAGCTTCATATCATGACCCCTTTTTCTTGATCTTCCCCCTCTCCTCCAGGATGAGGCTGAAAATAGGCAAAACTGCCTAGTCCTTCCTTCCTGGTCAACAAAAACTAAATAAAAAAAAAAAACAACCACACATCTCTTAACAGCTGGGAAAAGCTTAAGACAAACACATTTCTGAACCTACCCTTTATAAAATCATACTTTTTCCTCCTGTCTTGCATGGTGACCAGAGCATCAGAAAACATGTAAAACTTGTAAAATGGTGAAAAAAGTGCTCCCTTTCTACATTTAGTCTGGGCAAGTACTGTTTCTCCCTGATAGGTACCAAATGCTACCATTATTACTGTATAATCATCATTCTGGCAGTGTAGTTCTCAGTTGTACCTAATAAGTTCTGTCTTTGCTTAGCAGAGACTGAACTTTGATAATTTACTCAAGCTTAATTTGATGCAATGTATAATATAATTGGGGTTGGCACTCTTCTTCTGTTACAGATAATTGCAATTCTTTTTTTTTTATTATATGCACTTCATTTACTTGGAACCCTATAGGCGTTGGTAATAAAGGGAAAACTGTCCTTTGATAAAACAAGATATTAACAAATATACATTTCAGCATTCAGTACAATTTAGCAAGGTGTCCCACAGGGCTCTGTGCTGAGGCCGGTGTTGTTTAATGTCTTCATCAATGACATTGGGGATGGCATTAAAGGCAAAATGTACCTATTCGCAGATGACACCAAGCTCTGTGGAAGAGTGGACACAGCTGAAGAGATAAGGGACCTACAGGAAGATCTGGAACAGCTGGGGAGGTGGTCCAGGATCTGGCAACTTGGCTTCAATGCCAAGAAATGCAAAGTTATGCATATTGGAGACAAGAATCCCAGGACAGAGGATTACCTGGGTGGAGTCCGAGTATCTGCATCAGAGGAGGAGAAGGACCTGGGAGTGATGATCACTAGTGACCTGAAGCACTCCACGCAGTGCAAGAAAGCAGCAGCAAAGGCAAACAAGATGCTGGGATGCATAGCTAGGGAGATCAATAGTAGGAGAGAGGAGGTTATACTGCCCTTGTACAGGTCACTGGTAAGACCGCATCTAGAGTATGGAGTGCAGTACTGGTGCCCACACCTCAAAAAGGACATTAACCTGCTGAAGAAGGTACTGAGGAGGGCTACAAAGATGCTAGCTGGTCAGCAGGGCAAGGAGGAGAGGCTGAGGGCACTGAACATGTACTCCCTGGAAGACATGAGGGACAGAAGGGACATGATTGGGACATTCAAGTACCTGAATAAACAAAGTTGATAAGGAGAGTCTCTTTAAGCTGAGTGGCAACCATATCACAAGGAGACACAGTTTTAAGCTGGAGGGTGGAAGGTTTAGGAGGGAGGTCAGGAAGCACTTCTTCACAGAGAGGGTGGTGGGCACATGGAATGCGCTGCCAGGAGAAGTTATCTCATTGAAGATGGTGGGCAGCTTTAAGGGAGGCTGCAATAGGCATGGGGGAAGGTAAGAATCATAGGTAGGGAGGGTGGGAGGAGTGGGGAGGGAGGGCAGTGACATTAGCTCAAGTTGTGGACCCTGCAGTACTAGCAGACTTGATAGACCAAATGGCCTTCCTCTGCTGGCTTCTTCGTATGTTCGTATGTTTCTCAATTATATCAGCAATCCCAACAAAGTGGATGTTCTTATCCTTAATAGCATTTTCCATCATCTACAATTTCAACTGCATGGCCACACAGTCTCTAGTTTTAACAGAAGCAAATGCATCACAGTCAAGAACTTCCTTGTAGTGTTTCAAAGTCAGATTTAAGACTTTCAGTGTACCTTTTACTTTGTCAGGTTTGTCACTGTGGGCTGCAGAACTCTTCAAATGGCAGTTCAAGAGATACGCTCATCCAGCAATTTGTATTTAAACATACATCAGGGTGGGAAGTCATTTGGGGACCACTGATCACTGCACAGTATGGTTCAATATAAGAACAGCAATGGATTCCAACCACATAAGGGCAAGGAGCCTGGATTTCAGAGGAGCTGACTTTACATAAATGGAAGAGTCCCTCCAAAAGGACCCGGCAGGAGGAGAAGTCCTGTGTGGGTGGAGAGCAATGGGCCAATCTAAAAGAAGGCATAGTAAAGATAACAAACCTGTATGTCAAGCAAGTAAGCAAAAGCAGAAGGAAGAGGAGAATGTTATGGTTCTTGAAGGAGGTGGCAGAAAAGGAAAAGACAAAAAGAGTGGAAATCAGAAGATATTAAGAGACCCACAGAGAGGAGGCTAGGGGAGTGTACCTAGTGAAATGGAAGGAGGCAGACAAAGTAGTAAGGAATGCAAAGGTGCCAACTGGGGAAAGAATAGCCCAGGCAGTATCAAAAGGGGTCAATACATATTTTTAGGTATATTAGTGAGAATAGGAAGACAAAGGGAGGGATTATATTGTTAAAGAGGGAGGAGAGACTGTACAGAAGTGGTCCAAGAAAAGGCAAACATCTTAAGCAAATGTTTATGCTCAGTGTTCACACTAAAAGGGGAAGGACCATGAAAAGGCACCAGGAGCTTTGAGGGGAGGTAAGTGGGCACAAGTCATTTTTCTGAGGAGAGGGTCAGGATAGCACTTACCAATCTGAGGGCAAACAAAGCCATGGGACCAGATGGGGTGCATCCAATAGTGCTGACGGAACTCAGGGGGGTACTGACTGCACCCCTGACAGATTTAACAGTTCATTGGAGACCGGTGTGATCCTGGAGCACTAGAAAAGAGCAGTCATAGTCCCACTTCACAAAAATGGTGGCAAGGAGGAGGCGGGCAATTATAGGCCTGTCAACCTGACATTGGTAGTAGGAAAATTAATGGAACTATATTAAAATAAAGGATTGTGGAATACCTGGAATCCAATGGATTGCAAGACCTGAGGCAGCATGATTTCACAGGGGGAGGGTCTTGCCAAACAAATCAGATATATTTTTTTGACTGGTGATCAAAGTATTGGATCATGGAGGGGTGGTGGACATGGCCTACCTAGATTTCAACAAGGCCTTCAACACGGTTCCACATAGGAGGCTGGTAAACAAGTTGTGTGCATGGAGGTGGGCAATAAGGTGGTAACCTGGGTAAGAAACAGGTAAGGGGAAAGGAAGCAGAGGGTGGTGGTAAATGGAGTTTGCACCAAAGAGGAGAGAGGGTGACCAGTGGGATACCTCAGGAGTCAGTGCTGGGGCCTTTCCTCTTTAATGTCTATATTAGTGACATAGCAGAGGAGCTAGAAGGGAAGGTATGCCTCTCTCTAGATGACACCAAGCTCTGCAACCGAGTAGACACTCTGGGGGTGATGCAAAGGCTGGTAAGAGATTTTAACCAGCTGGATACGTGGTTAAGGTTTGTCAACTAGGGTTTGGTGCAAAAAAGTGCAAAAGAATGCACTTGGGCCACAGAAACCTGTAGATGGAGTACAAAATGGGGGCAAGATACTTGCAATGACCAAGCAGGAATGGGACCTGGTGGCAATCATATTGGATTACCTAAAGGTGGCCAGACAATGTGATAAGGCAATGAGAAGAGCTAGTGGGATGCTGGGGTGCATAGGTAGGGGTATGACCAGCAGGAAGATGGAAGTGGTACTGCTCCTATATAGGTAACTAGTAAGACCACACCTAGAGTACTGTGACCAGTTCTGGAGATCACATCTCAGGAAAGACAGACAGAGTGGAGGTGGTCCAGAGGAGGGGTACTAAGATGGTGCAGAGTATGCATCAAAAGCCTTTTGAGAAGAGACTAAAGGAGCTCAATAGGGACACCCTGGAGGAGAGGAGAGAGTGGCAGGATATGACTGAGAACTTTAAATACCTCACAAGGGTAAATAAGGTACATGTTGGACATGTTTTTCAGAGGAAAAGGTGCTCTAGAACAAGGGGTCATGATATGAAAACTGAGGGGTGTAAATTCAGGAGAGATGTAAGGAAATACTTCATACAAAGGGTGGTGTATGCCTGGAACAGCCTTCCAGCACAGGTAGTGGAGGTGAAAACAGTGATGGGATTCAGAAAAGCCTGGGATAGGCATAAGGGAAGCATACAGGAAAGGAAGGGGGTGGAAGAGACAGTGTCATAGACCGAGCAGGGTCTGCATCATAGGAAATCACAGTAATAATGGGCAAACTGGATAGTCTAAGCAGCCATTATCTGACACCAGTTTCTATGTTTCTATATCGTGCAGCTGCTGAATGGCTGCACCAGTCTCAGGTAAGGACTGCAATTTAGCTGTTTGTATCACCAAGATTTGTGTTGCAGGTCTGGTAGGGGTAAGACTAGTGGTTTACAGGCTGTCCTGGCTCGGAGACATTGTGACCATCTTCCTGACACCCATTTCAACTGTGCCAGGGACACACAAAACATATACTTGTAAAAGGGGCCAGTTTCTGCCAACAATGACATCTCATTTGGCTAGTGGTTATTCATGTTTCTTTTTCAGATTTTTTTAGAAGGTGGTGATATGACTTGTGGCTCTTCCGGCTCTATATTTCGTTGTAAAATTGTCATCATACTCAGAGCTAATGGAAGCTGCTCCCTTAACAGCACCATCTTGCCTGAAGGTAATGGAGTTGTCATTTATACCAGTTTTCCCTGTGGTACTTCTCCCTTAGTTGGGATCCTGGAAGCTTTAGACAGAAATAATAGCTTTTCAAAGGGAGAGCTAGAAATTCAGTCATAGTTTTTACTAGTCTTCTTGTAATCTCAGACGGAGAGTCCAAATAATTCAGTAAGCCTACTAACATAAGGCTGTGATATTTCACCACATTTTCCAAATATTTTATTTTTCAAAGGAGTGTTAGCACATTTCTTGTATTTGACATTGTCAATGCTTCCACAACTGAATATTTTACTGTTAACTCAGCCAAGTCACTGTCAGACGATTCCACTTGTGATTTAATTTCATCTCTTTCACTGTTAAGTGCCACGGCATTGGTTTCCAGTGAGTCTGCCTTCTGGATAAAAAGAGTCAAAGTTCTTGGCCACAGTGTTAAACATTAAAAATGACTTCTGAAAACATGCGTACATCCAAAAAGTTTATTTTCTGAACTTCATGAATCACCATATTTAAGGGTTTATCAGAAAGAGAGAGATCTTTTTCTGGAGAAGAATCCACAGCTTCAGGTAGAGATCTCCTTTTGTAAGAGTTTTGGTCTGGCACCTTTACAGTTGTAGTCATAGACACATTTGAATATTTAAGATAGTTTGTGATATATTTAGAGAGATTTTCTCTTGTCTTACTGCAGGCAGGCAAGGAATTTCTTTACAGATATCACTGAAATGTCAGGAAATATCCGGTTATGTTCTTGGCTGCATCTGTATCATCTTGCTCAGTCACTACTATTCTGAAAGAGCTATCGATCAACTGATGTGACTGCATCATCATGTACCACAGGGGCTCTGGTTGCAATGCTTGTGATGGGTTTACTTCTACCATGTCATTTGGTGCAACCCCACCTATGTCCAGATTTGTTGGACAAACACATTTTATCTGATAGTCATTTGTTGCTGGTGTATCACCCTCAGTCAATGCAGATTGCCTTTATTTGCATTTTTTTTTTCAGTGTGGGGGTGCAGGTTTTGAAGACGTTTGCATTCTACAACGCATTGTTTAATATACCATTACTGAGTGCTAGCAAGATATAGCTCACCTCCTCGCACCATATCAGAGTCTCAAAACTTCCTTTTTCTAAGGAAGACACTTTCATTTACAACTAAAATACTAAAAGGATCTTTATAATACTAAAGCAAAGGAGTCTCCCAATCTTCAAAAATTACAGTAATTAGATTAAATTAGTTAGATGAAATTTATTAAAACACAATTGCAACCATATCTGGTTAATCAGGATAGCTGACGTAAAATAGAATAAACAAACAAATATAACAAAGCACGCACATAATAACAAGCACAAATTAAAATATTAAAAAAACTCATTTAAATAACATACATCTAACCCATCAGTCTATATACTTTTAATATTTACTAATGCTTCCAAAACTGTTCCCCCCATAATTGTTAATCATTTGGGTATCTTACAAACTTTTTTTGTTTTTACAAGTGTTTTCTTCCACCTAATGTAACTTGTTTGTGCAAACCATAGTTTGTTTAAAAAAAGTTATATTTGCTCATAGAGACCAACAGGGGTACATGCATGACACTAAAGGAATAATTCTGATATTCAGTCTTACATGTGTAACCCCTCTGTCCCGGGGCCTACCTGATTGCCCCCTTTGGGACTCCCATTTCTAACATTCTCCAGGGTTTTGGTCCAACCCCCATTTCTTTTTATTCTGGTCCCCTGGTTTTCCTGTGTCCTGGTCTCCCATTAGCTGCCTGTATGATTTTTCAGTGAGATCAGGGCTGAAGGAGTGGATGTGTGGAGCCACCGCTCGCTTTTGGCACTCCGCTGCTGGGTGACGCTCTGTGCATGCACATGATGTGCCATTTTCATTTGGCCATTTCATCGGCCATTTGGGCTGTCTCTCCAGTGGTCCTGGTCTCAGGGCAGATCAAGGTAGGGACTGGGACCATTAGCAGCAATGGAGAGGTGGTGGGACAAACAGAAAAAGGAGTTTTGTGAGCACCAATTGCACTTGGAGTTTCAGAGCCACCTCATACATATTAATGAGGTGGGTCATGAATATTAATGAGCTGGGAGCCTGTCCAGTGCCTAGGGGCACTAAGAAACTGTGCTAGTGACAGGAAAATAAAGCAATAAAATTGATTAATGGTGGCAAGGTTTGACAGGGCTCATAAGGGGCTACCAAATGGTGGGGCATTAAATGAGTAATTATGAACCCTTTGGCTGCAGACATGGAACAAAGTGGGATGCTGAATGGTCTGCAGTGGGACTGTGTGTGCTGCCTGGGGTCAGTGTGGAACAGCAGCAGCAACTGAATAAGGGCTGGCTGAATGTGTTAAATGATGCAGCTGCTTAAGAAGGCACAAAGGTGGCTACAAGTGTGTGTGGGGAAATAATCTATTATAAATAAATGGTTTAGCTGCACAAGGACACTGAACTTGGGACACTGTATATACTGCACTTCAGTGGGACTGTTTGCTATAGCAGCCATAATTGCAGCCAGGTGACTCCATCCAACCAACCATCAGGCCAGGACTTGCCCAGAGGATTATGGGGATTTTAAAGGGACTCCTGGGGGGAAAAGACTGGGGAAAATCTAGCCACCAATTTTCTGCACCAATGAGGCATCAAGGGAGCCTCATACATATTAATTTTTTCTTAAGGACAGTGGCTCCAACCAATGCAGAGCTGCCAAAAAGCTCCCAAAAGCAGAGAACATTTGGATTTTCAGTCAGTCTGGGGACAGCCCCTCCACAGGGAGGGGGGGGCTCTTGCCCCTGGGAGGAGAATGGGGCTGTAAGGCTAGAAATGGGCCTGCCTGGGAGTTGCCAGCAATCTGCCCGCCAGGGCAGGGAGTGCCCTCCCCCCATCAGAGAAGTAAAGGAGAAGCAGAGAAGAGAAAATTTGTCAGAGGCAGCTTTGATGAGAAAGAGTGAAGCTGCAGATCTCTGGAATCTGTGCTGCTAAGGAGAGAAAATGCACCACAGCAGTGAGATGATTGAGAGGAACAAAAGGTTGTGTCCTGAGCCTGGAAAAAGGCCAAAAACTGTGTCTTGAGCTATAAAAAGACAAAGGTTGTGTCCTGGGCCTAGGAAAAATTACAAATGTTATGTCTGAGCCTGCGAAAAGATGGGTACTTTTGCCTGCACCTGATCGGTGAGGAAAGTGGGAGAAAAGGAAAATGAAAAAGGAGAGAGTTGTGAAGAGAGAGCCTCCTCAGACTGGAGAACTGCTATGCGCCTGCACGGTGAGCAAACAGACTGGCGAACTGTGTACTGAGACCAAGTTCTACAATTGTGTGTGAGCCAGAGCAAAATTGTGGCTGTGTTGAAGCTGAGAGACTGTGAAAGCAGAAGGATGGACAGGTGCCTATCGGGGCAAGGTGCCTGTTGTCTGCTCCTGAGATACAGCAAGAAATAGACTATTGCGGTAACCCTGGGTTTTCAGACTCTCCACCCACTGGAGTCTGGGAGACAGGAAAGGACAGGAATGATTTTGGCTATGCTCCATAACTGATAACTGAGAGAGAAAGAAAAGAAGAGGAAAAATGTGCTGAATGTTTATGCTGACACTGGGACCAGGTGGGGAACTCACTAACCCCCATCAACTGGGGTCTGCTGACTGCAGGGGATTACGGGGTTGTCCTCTAGTGCACCCGCACTCTGATCCATGGGAGAAGCCTGGCCGGTGGGCCACTCCTGGGTCTGGGTCCCTTGTGGGTGGAAGACCTTGAACACGTGCCCTGCAACATGCCTGCAACAGACCAACAAGCTGCAAGATCTCCAAGCAAGCTGAAGATACAAGCTGCAGCCTCTGTGCCCCCTGTTTCAAGCATTGTGCCTGGTTCTGTGCCTTCTGAGTCATCTCCCCCCAGGACTTCAGCCATCTCTGCCACCCAAGGACTGATCCAGTAGATCCATGAGTAAAAGCAGGAATTGGCCCCCTGCAAAACCTGGGAACTGTATATAGTTTTAAGTAGGCCCACCAGGGCTGGAGGTAGAGTCAATGCTTAAAGTAATATAGAGAAAGAAATGTAAAAGTTATTTAAAATCAGCAAGGCGTGCCAACACCGGCCAACCAGCTGCACATCAGGCCTGCAACTGTAAGATCTGGGTACCCAAGAACAGAATTAGGGGCATCATTATGGACTAGTACCAGTTGGGGGTTCTGAGTATGGTAACACCCGCAGCAGTTAGCTAGTTAGATAGATAATGGTGGCTGCAATGATTAATAATGTGGGTTTTGAATTCAAAGGGAAATAATTGTGGGAAAAGCAAATCCTAAATGCAAATCCTTAAAATGTTTGCTTAACTTCTATTCCACTTACCCCATCCCAACCCTCTCCTTGTAAATCAATTGTGATGTTACTGTTTTGCAGAAGAACGGACTCCAGAGCATAATTTTAGTGAGCAGGTTATTGTCTGAAATGTGAAATGCTAATTCTCGGGATTGGGGAGGGTTGACCTTGGTAAGTCCGTGTTTGAGGTAAGTGTTTGGGGAGGTGGGTTGGTACAACATCCTAGGGGGTTGTACCAGACCCACTAATTTTCTACTCTGGGAGAAGGCACCACCATTTTATTTGATCTTTTGGGAAAGTAACCCTGTGTAATAGCTTATGGGAACCCAGGCCCCTTAACCCTGGTCTGGCCCGCAAGGCAAGGATAGTGGCCCTCTCTAGGTTGGTGCCAGAGGGGCTACACATACATGTCTCACAATACTGTACTAAATAAGGCAAAACAAGATTTAAAAGTTCTAGCATGATACAATGCAATCATTCAATATCAATTATACTTTAACAAACAAAAACAGGGAAAAAAAAGAATGTCTATGCCTGCACTCAAAGTAATAGAATGAATAGTACTATGTAACTACAGCTCAATGGAAAGAACCAGGCATTATCTACCAAAGGTAAAAAAAGGGAAAAGAAAAAAGAGAATTCAAAACCTAAGACACTTTATGTCTCTTTGGAGGAGAATCAGCTGGCTGGACTGGATGGCATTCAGTAACCTCCACCTCCTTCTTTGTAAGAGTCAGAGTCTATATCATCAGGGAATTCGACATTGGTTTCAAAGAACCTCTTTGCTGCATCAGGATCCTCAAATATTTCTACCTTTCCTTGGAAACTGATTTTGAGATGTGTTGGTGCAAGTAAAGAGACTGGAATCCCAGCCTCTTTAAATTCAGATAAGACAGGTAGAAAATGCCTCCTAGACTGGATCATTATGTAAAAGTCCAGGTATAGGTGCAGTCTAGAGCCAGCATACATAAACTGGTTTCTCTGTCTAAACAATTGTAAAAGTATGTTTCTATCAGCCAGGGATCTCAAAGTAACAATTACATATTTTGTTCCTGAGGACTGAGTGGCTATAATTTCACTTGGGTTAGGGTCTTTCATCATATATTGGCCCACCTAGTCTACCCATTTCCCTACCTATTGGATAAGCTGCATATCCTAGTTAACCAACAGTCTTCTTCCTCCTTCCCCCAACTACAATTGCCTTATGTCTGTCCCATGCATTCCTGAATTCCTCAATGTTTCTGACCCCATGACCTCCTCAGGAGGGCCATTCCATGTGTCCACCACTCTCTCTGTAAATAAATTCTTCCTCACATCTTCAAATTGTGCCCCCTTGTTCTTGCACATTTCTTTTTCTGAAAGATACTACCTTCTTGTACTTTGTTGATTCCCTTGAGGTACTTGAAAGTTTCTATCATGTACCCCCTCTCCCTCCTTTCCTCAAGGGTATACATATTAAGCTCTTTTTAGTCTCTCTTCATATGGCTTCTGGTGCAGACCCTGCACCATTTTAATTGCCCTCCCTTGGACTGCCTCCCACCTATGTCCTTGCAGGATGGGGTCTCCAGAACTGCATGCAATACTCCAGATGGTGTCTCACCAACTGTCTGTACAGAGGGATAACAACTTCCTTTTACTACTGTTAATGTCTCTCCCTATACATCCTAGTATCCCCACAGCCGTCCTTACTGCTTTCTCACATTGCTTGCCTACCTTAAGGTTGTCTGATATGACTACCCCCAGGTCCCTTTCCATTTTTGTTGCTGATAGTCCCCCCCACACTGTGTACTCTTCCCCTGGGTTTTTGTTTCCCAGGTTCATTACTTTGCACTTCTTTGCATTTAATCTAAGCTGCCATATGTTTGACAATTCCTCAACCTTGCCAAGACCCTTCTCATCCTTTCCACCTCCACCTTGTGTATCAACCCTGTTGCAGATCTTCGTGTTGTCTTCCCAAGAGACATGCTTTTCCTTCCAGCCCCTCTGCAATGTCACCTATAAAGACATTAAAGAGGACTGGTCCCAGTACTGAATGCTGCAGTACCTCACTAGTAACCCCCTTCTTCAGAGTGTACTCTGTTTTTGTTTTTTTTAGTAATTTATTCATTTTTTGGCCCGTTTTCTCCCCAGACCCAGGACCCCAGCACATATGTGAGCATGTTTGGAGGTGCACATGCATGCCGGGTACTGGCTCGGCCCCTTCCACCTCTCCCCTGGCTATCACCACTGCCCCCTCCTGCCTACACTTCCCAGTGGACCTCCACCCGGTGGGAGCAGAACTACGGGGGGCGGGCAACCACCCTGGGAGGGGAGAGATGCCTAGCAGCTGCTCAATCCCGCTCCCCCCCCCACACTGGCTCCCCAATGACCCAATGTCATTCCTGAACCTGGGTTACCAGCGTAGCATGAGGTAAGGCATCCAGCGCTTCAGCCCTCAGTGCCAGCCCAGAGTGTACTCTGTTTACTAGTACCCTCTGCATCCTGTTGTTCAGCCAATCTGTTACCCAGGCTACCACCATGGGACCCACTTACAGGCTCACTAACTTGTTTATTAATCTTTTGTGTAGGACTGTGTCAAATGCCTTTGCTAAAGTCTAGGAAGGCCATATCCACAGCCCCTCCCTGGTCTACTACTTTGGTCACCCAGTCACAGAAATCTATTAGATTCATCTGTCATGACCTTCCTGCCGTGAATCCATGCTGTCTTGGGTCCTGTGCCCTGCTGGCCTCTAGGTATTCAACAATTCTTTCTTTCAGAAGTGATTCCACCATTTTCCCAACCACTGAGATCAAATTAACAAGTCTGCAGTTTCCTGCCTCTGCCTTGCTCCCATGCCTCTGCCTTGCTCCCACATTTGCGAAGGGGAATCACATCTGCCCTCCTCCAGTCCTCAGGTACCATACCATCCTCCCATGATTTGTTAAAAAGAATAGTCAGTGGTGTCACTAGGACTCCCCTTAGTTCTTTTCGAATTCTGGAGTGAATTCCATCAGAACCCATTGCTTTGTCCACCTTGAGTTTTAGGAGGTCTTTCAGGACCCTTTCTTCTATGAATGGACTGGTATTGACACCCCTGTCCAGAGTACTTCTATTGCTTGGTTTAGGTACCCCCCCCTTCTTCTTTTGTGAATACTGAGCAAAAGTATTTGTTCAGTATCTATGCCTTTTCACTGCCACTCTCTGCTCCCCTGCCCTCCCTTTTATTAAGCCCCACTATCCTTGTAAAGGCTTTAGGTGGGAAATAGGATGAAAAACTGAGTCCAACACCAAAGGGGGTTCAATTGAAAAGACAGAAGACAAAGCTTGTTGCACCTATTACTTTAATTAATTTAAAAGGTACTGTGTTAGGGAAGCCAATGAGAAGAAGGTCCTTGAAGGAATAGTATTTTCCAACCACTCCATTCTAGAGGATTGTAATGTCTGCTCATGTTCAGCAGTATTACCTGCTCCTTTCATTTATTTATTGTATTTATTTATTTGTATTTCGGATGACACCTTTGAGCTGAGGGTTGTTTTACAAAGGTTCCATGTCAAGGCATTAAGGACAATAGGGTACAAAATATAACATGATCATTACAATGGAACTTACAAAAAAAAAAGACAAATAAGGTTACAATAATAGCAGCCAAAGGCACTGTCAAGGAATTGTGTTGAGAGTTAATTATACAGTACCAGTCATAGGCGGCTCAGTGAAGCTTTGTTAGGAGTGGGTTAGTGGGAAAAGAGAAAGAAGAGTGATGGTGAGGGGGTGGTATGAGAGAGAGAGAGAGAGAGAGAGAGAGAGGGAGGAGGGGAGAAATAGGGAGGGCATTGCGTTGGGTATGTGGTAGATGGGAAACAGCAAGGGAGGAGGAAAGGGGGTGATGAAAAGTAAAGGGAGACAGATTTATCCTATACCCAGTAATGGGGGGTAGGAATGGAGGAGGAGGAGCTGAGGCAGTGAGGAGGGATGCTTGAGGGTAGTACGCCTGGAGTGGATTATAAGAAGCAATCACAGAAGGCACTAGCCACGAGGTGTTGATGCAGTTTACACTTAAAAGCACCAATTGTGGCAATGTTGGAGATTTCTGTAGGTAGCAAGTTGAGCCAGGCGGAGGCTCTGACAAGGTAAAAACGCTGAGCTTGAGCGGTCCGACAGTGAGGTATTGTAAAGGTTAGACTGTCCGATCTTCTAGTTAGGTGGCGGACACGCTGTGGAGTCAATATTGATTGGACTCCAAGGGGCATAAGGCCCAGTGATGTCTTCTTAGGTAGGGTGCAAGTCTGGTACTTTAGCCTGCCGGATAGCTGGAGCCAGTTAACCTGCTCATAAATGTCACATGTGTGAGAAAGGCGGGCAGCTGAAATAAGGAGTCTACATGCTTTATTAAGGGCTATAGCTATGTGCCGGAGTGCAGAATCAGAAGTGGATCCATATATAACGAGCCCATAGTCAATAGTTGAAATAACAGAGCTCTGGATAGCGAGGTTCAAGGCTTTAGCCGTTAGGCAATGTTTATGCTTGTACAGTAGCCCTATACGGGAGTTCACAGTTTTAGCCACATTGTCAATGTGTTTGGTATATGAGAGGGAGCAGTCAAGGGTCAGGTCCAGATATTTAAACATATCCACCTGCTCAAGAGCAACGCCTTTGTGGTTGTTAATTATGAGCTCTTGGTCCTTGTACTTGTTGTGGGTTCCATGGAACAACATTGTTTTAGTTTTTTTGTGGTTAAGGATGAGTTTATGTGAGCAAAACCAGTCTTCCAATTCTGTGAAACTTTTCTGTAGTTGAGACTGAAGGGAGGTGGGGTCGGTGTGGCAAATGAAGATTACTGCATCATCTGCATACAGTAACATTCCGTCATGGCAGGAGGCAGGGAGATTGTTCAGGAATATGCTGAACAACAAGGGACCCAGGATAGAACCTTGGGGTACTCCAGAGTGCATTGGTAGGGATGATGAGAAGAATTCAACAATCCTGACCCGATGGGTCCGGTTACTGAGGTAGTTTTGAAACCAGAGAGTAGTTTCACTTGAAAGACCAAAGAGGGATAATTGTTCAAGGAGAATGGAGTGATTGACAGTGTTATTTTCATAGTTAATGTTCTGGCAGAAATTGTCTATTTTTTATTTAGCCCAACTGCTTTCTCCATCCCTTCTGCTCTGGCTTCAACAACAGTATATGAAGTGGATATCTCTTAATGAAGCTGTTCCATTTTTGAGCGGACGTGCTTCAGCCTGAAATTCTGAGAGAATCAGAAATAGATGCAAGTGTCGGCTAAATTGAAGTTTTCTGTTTCATGCCTGGCTCTGGGTGCTGGACTGCAGGAGATGTCCCAGCCCCAGCCACTCAAAGGAAACCTACTGGCCCCAGGGATCACTGCTCCTCTCCCTGTGATTTTTGGGGACATAAACCTTTCCATTAGACCAGATGTAGCATCCATCAAAACACTGATACTTCAGAGATATGGTCATTTTCTCAAAAGGTAAGTTATAACCATGTTTTATTTATTTTTATTTATTTGAACATCAGTTTAACAACCTTTGAGCCAGCGGCTCATTTACAAAGGTACCTCGTCACACGAAGGACAGACAGTGACACAGAAGACAACAGATAATACAAGTTCAAGCAAGTAACATAGTAACATAGTAGGCACAGTTGGTTCCAATGCAAGTTTAGAGTAAATAGACAGGATGAGGGTTAGTGGGGAGATGTAAAGGAGAATGGGGGTAAGAGGGGTGGGGACTAGGGAGAAGACGGAAAGGGAGAGCCAGGGTGGAGGAGTGGGGGGGGGGAGTGCATATTGTATTTTGTATTTCAACTGAAATGCGTTTTCCTTTGCGAGCTAAAACAGACATGCAGTCTGGGCTCTTGCTCATTAGCACCATACAAACCATAGTCAGATACACATTTGGTTGGCAAAAGATCATGCAACCTATGATTTGGCATATATGTTTGTTTGTTTGTTTGTTTATTTGCTTAACGGGTGAGCACACTGGAAACATGTTCCTTTTACAGGTGCGACCCACATATATTGCATACAGACAATACATAATCAAACATACATATACAATGCAGCAAATTGCAGCAGAAATGTCTTTGTTACGTGTAAAATTCATAAAAAAAATTCATAAAAAACAGTTACAATTAAATTAAGATTCGAAATACATCCTTAATGCATCGGCAAACTTTTTGACAGAACACAACCACCTAATATCTTGAGGAATTTCATTCCAAATAAATGGAGCAATATAAGCAAAAGATCTTTGTCCACTTTTAGATTTCATAAAGGAATCTAGAAACCTATTGTCTGACCTATGTCTAGAATAATGACCATCAATATATGGTCTCAAAACTTTGAAATACTATGTGGAATTCCAGAGTCCATAACTTTATATATGAACTTAGCCACACAGTATTGGAAATTTAATGAAACCGTAACCAGCCCATTTCTTTCAAAATCACACAATGATGAGATGACTTAGAACAATTTAAAGCAAACTTAGCTATCAAGTGAAGTAAAGTGGATTTCTTTGAAATCACTGTCATGAAAGCAGTGTCAGTAATCATAGCTGCATAGTTCACAATAGGAGGTAAGCAGCAATTTGAAATAACCAGCCTAGACTCAGGAATAAAAATGAGCAGTTCTGTACAAGAACCTAATCTACAATGTATTCTTGAGGTAACCTTCAAAAATGAGATTCATAACTTAGATGAGAATCTAGTAGTACCCCAAGATATTGAAATGTATCAACATAGTCAAACAGTAATCCATCAAGAGTTTAACTTCCAAAGTACCAACCTCAGATCTCAGTCTAGGTGGGGTACCAAAACCATCACCTTTGTCTTAGATTTGTTTAAGAGTAATTTACAGGCCATAAGTGAAGACTGAAAATTGCACATTTCCTCTGTTAAAGAAACACCTAGATCTCCAACTGACAAACCCTGCGTATAAATTACTGCATCGTCAGCGTAAAGTGTTAGAGAAGCATTATTAATCACACTTACTAGTTGATCAAAAAACAAAGAAAACAAAAGTGGCCCCAAGATAGAACCTTGTGGAACCCCACACTTAACCATTACAGAGTCTGATACAGCACCCCTATATTTAACCCTTTGAAACCTATTTGTTAAATAATCCCTCGTCCAGTCCAAGAAAGACTCACCAACTCCCAATGACTCAAATCTCGAAATCAACAATTGGTGATCAACTGAGTCGAATGCCTTGCTCAAGTCCACGAACACGGCATCCGTCAGACACCCTTTATCCATGCCATTAAGTACCGCGTTCGTGAACTCGACCAAGGCAATCTCAGTACTCCTTCCCTTTCTAAAACCATGTTGGTTCTGAGACAATAATCCAAAGCGATCCACATACCCAATCAACTGATTATAAACTATTCTTTCCTGAACTTTAGCTAAAGCAGACAAGATAGAAATAGGTCTGTAGTTACAAAACTCATGTTGTGAACCAGATTTAAATATAGGAGTGACCAAAGTATGTTTCCATATATTAGGTATAGTACCTGTAACAAAAGACAAGTTGAAAATAATACTAACTGGAAGTGCTATAACTGAGGCAGCATCTGCCAATAAACTAGGACATAAGCCATCAGAACCAGCTGAGCTGTCCCTCTTAATACAACATAACAACTTCTCTACCTCCTTGAGATAGTAGTCCTTAAGTACAGTTCAGGATTAACTGTAAAATCTTCAGTCAATCCCAAGTAGTTCACCTTGGACTGGTCACTAAAGGAATCAGGCAATGCAGTAAATTTCAAATTAAACTCATTAGCTATCTTCAGTGGACAAGACAACAAGTCACCGTTCAACCTCATTGAACCTGGTTGACAAACATTAGGCCTTATGAAATTGTTAATTGTTTTCCAAAAAGTAGTAGCGTTAGATAACCCTTCACATTGTTTATGACGAATATAGTCTGTTTCAGCCTTCCTTATCTTAGCCTTACATTGGTTCCTTAAAGTCCTATACGCATGATAACCAGAAGCAGAATGGTTCATTTTATACGTTTTCCAGGCCTTGTCTCATTGTCTCATAAGTTTAATCAAAGGAGGTGTTAACCACCCATAAGTTTTCCCTCGGACCCTTCTTTTAACAAGGGGAGCTAACTGGTCCAAAACATGTGTAAACTCAGTAATGAAAAAATGCAATGCAGAATCCACATCAGGGATAGAATATAAAAAAGACCAATCTATTTTACCCAACTCTGTACAAAAGAATGTACATCAAATTTAGAAAAGATCTCGAAATCCTTATAATTGGCTTAGACTTCTTCAGTCCCCATGTTTCCAAATACAGAAGACTGGATGATGATCACTTAACGAATCAGAGGTCAAACCACATTTTATCATATTAATAGGTCTATTTGTTAATATCCACTCCAGCAATGTGTGATTTCCTGATCTATTATTGTGTCGAGTGGGCAAAGTAATAATTTGTTGTAAACCAGACTGAGACAAGACCGTATTTAACTTTGTTATATCTGAACCCATCCAATTTAAATTAAAATCCCCCAGTAGTATTAACTCTGTAGAAACCCCAGTATTCAAAGCATTTACAAGTTCTTGTAAGCCTGATTTGCTACCATTAAGTGGAAGATATACACAACAAATAGTTAATTTTTGACAAATCCAACAATAACTGAATAGTAATATGTTCACAATATTCCAAATTACTGTTAAATATAGTGGTCTCATTTACCATTAAATATTCCTTAACATAAAACAAAACCCCACCCCCTCTACCAGTGACACGATCCTTTCTAAAAAGTTTATAAACAGGTATACAAAGTTCAGTATCAAGAACAGGTAAGGTTAACCAGGTTTCAGTCAGTGCCAGAACATCCGGATTATATAAACTAATCCATGACTCCACCTCATGAAATTTAGATGTTAAGCTTAATACATTAAAATGCATAATTTTGAGGCCATATGAATGCTGCAAAAAAATCACTATCTGCCATATCGTTTGCTAAGGACCAGGGTTGCTTTCAACATTGCCAGATCAATTAGCAAGAGAAAGCAATGTAACCAGGTTCTTATGCAAACAGGCAGAACACATTTCCGTGTCTTATATTTCCTAACACTGTAACCCAAATTATAACACATGTATTTAACCTTACACCAAATAAATGACTATAATTAGGAATAAACAGTTGAGTCTGGAACTCCAGAATCTGATTATTTTCATATGTTCTAAAGTCATTATTAACACACATAGAACAAAATAACCCATCAGTACACAAAACACAAGGTGTATAGGCTACACACAACAATATCCCTCTGTTAATCATAACTAATCTATAGGTACAAACCCAAAAGAAATTATTAACTCTAAGCAAGATATTACAAACTCTAGTAGCCCAGTCCGTCCCCGGTCTGACTCTGGTCAGACTCCTCTCTTCACTTTGCTGTCCCACTTAGCTGCTGCCGCTTTGACGCTGCCGCTGTGTAGAAGGCAGCCTTTATATTGAAATCGCCCCCCCTCCACTTCCCAGAGCTGCCACCATCTAGAAAAATGTGGAGACCAGTACAGAATTCAATGAAAGCAGGTGATGGCAATAATGCTGCAAGCAGGTCAGGTACTGTGCTATTACCTAGCAACCCAAATCAGTCACAGCTCCACAGAACTTTAGCATATACAGTTCTCAACAACAGATGACTCATGTGCAGACTCAAACAGCAGTCTATGCAGCACACTTCAGGTCCTGTAGCAGCTTCAATGTGATTAAAGTTAAAATCAGTCTACGAGTTAAGGGGGAGGGGGGTAAAACAGGTCAAACACAGCAATTCAGGTTTCACTCACAGGCTTGCAGGCTGTGAAATTGTGATTCACAGCAGTCGTTGGTAACTCACAGATGGCAACACTGACAGATAGAGTGTTATTAGCAAAAGATAAGAGGAAATAGCCAGTCATAGAGACTGCCACACACTCGGTCAGACCTCTCTTCACTTTGCCGTCCCACTTAGCTCCTGCCGCTTTGACGCTGCCGCTGTGTAGAAGGCAGCCTTTATATTGAAATCGCCCCCCCCTCCACTTCCCAGAGCTGCCACCATCTGGAAAAATGTGGAAAATATGTATATACTTCTGTAATAAATGTTCTTAGTGTAATTTCTGCTGATCACTCTGTTTGTATTGTTTTGTAATGTCTTTCCCAGAACCTCCTTGTAAATGTGCTTGCTCAATGAAGCTTCTTCCTGGTAAAATCAATCTATCTATCTATCTATCTGTCTGTCTGTCTGTCTGTCTGTCTGTCTATCTATCTAATCTGTTTGTCTGTCTGTCTGTCTATCTATCTATCTATCCACCCATTCCTCCATCCATCCATCCATATCTATCACTAATTTTTAGGTGTTCTCCCTCTTTATGCCAAGTAGATTAGTGAAGACTGCTTCAAGATGGCTGCCAGGCTGAGCATGCTACTGCTGCTCCATTTTAGGAATGTTAATTTTATTTAAATTTTTGTGTTAAGTAGTCCTTTTCTTGGTTTTATTTTGCGATGTTCTTTTTTGTTTATTTGTTCGAGTCCCACTGCTTAGTGGTAGCAGCAGTGGTAGTTGCGTGGTGTCGGCACTTGTTTTTGGACTTGGGGTGAATGCCCTGCCCTTTCCACCACTTCTGTTTTGTCCACCGTATACCATTGCATATCACAGTCAGCATTCTGTGCTATTTGTGCCGACTGTGCTAACCGGATTTCTTTCACTGGCTTGTAAGGAGTCGTCAGTGCCATCGTGCTTGCTCACTCTTGTTTGCAGTGTGCTGCACAGGCATTGGAAAGAGGAGTACTGTGGAGAATTCCCGGTTGGTCCTGGTCATTCATCTGAGGAGTGTTCCAGTGGAGTACTGTTGGTAGAGAGTCTTGCTGGGAGGAACTTAGGGTGTTAGTTCCATGCTTTCCCTGCCTGAGAGGAGTTATATGACTGGATGGATGTACTGATGGTGAGGGCTGTTGAAGAATCGAGAGTATTTTGGACTCATGCTCTGTAGATGATTTCCCTGTAGTTTCTTGCTCTGCCTAGCTAATTTTGGTAGTGGAGTTTTCGAGTCTAGTAAAATACTTGTCCTGTGGTCTTTTTGCTGGGTGTATTCTCTGTGAGATTTGCTGCCCTACAGGGGGCTAGGTGTTGTTATCCAGCCGGGGAGTCGGCCTGGGTTCCTTTCTCCCGTGGACTCTTAGAGGTGGTTGCAAATAGCGGCCTTTTCTTGGGGTTCTTTGGTATGGGCTGCATTATTTCTCCTGAAGTGCACCTGGCATTGAGTAAAGGGGCTTTACTGTATGGACTTGTGGTCTCTGCTTTTGGTTTTATGTCCTCCTTCGACTAGTCAGGTTTGGCTGGTTCCTGGTTGTGGCTATACTTATTTTTGGGCCTTCATTGAAGATATTGCTGACTCTCCTCCCCCTCTCCTGGATTATTACTCCATTTGTTGTTTGGATGGCTGGGTGGTTTCAGTGATACCTGGGCTCACTTTTACTTACTTCTGGAACTGGATTGAAGAGACTGCTGACTCCTTCCTGATTTTTGAGGATTACTAACTTTTATTCGTTTGGATGATCGGGTGATGAGAGGACCCTGCATCCATGTACTTTATTTATTTTTTGTCCTGCTGGATTTTACAGTATAACTGTTTTCTGGCAGTGTGGAAGATTGTAGTCTTCCCTTTCCTCGGTTGTGAGAGGCCCGAGGGGGGAGTTTACAGTGTTCTTTTGCTTTTATTTTTGCAATAATTTTGTTATGTTTTTCATTTGTTATTGTATTATGATAATGTTTTAATTGTCTGCAGTAAGACTACTACCCTCTCTCTTCAGTGATGAGAGGACTGGGTGGGGAGGGAACAAAATATTTAGTGTATTGTATATTGTTTTTTGCCTCTCTCCCCCAGTGGTGAGAGGACTGGGTGGGGAAGGGGAATTTATTATATATTGTATTTTGTTGTATTATGTATTTGGGTTTGGGGGGTGAGAGTCCCTAAGCTCTGTTTTGTTGTGTATTTGTTTTAGTGGGTTATTTCATGTTAAAGGGGGGTTGTCAGTGTCTCTAAATTTCAGGATCTGAACTGATGTTAAGTTATTTTTATTAAGTGTGTATTATTAGTTTGTTAGTTTCATTTTTCTTTTTAGGTTTTGCTAGTTTTATTTTTAGCCAGTCAGAAAAAAATCAAGACCCATCTAATTATACATAAAAGGAGCTTGTACAAATACATTTTCTCAATTAGACTATAAAGATCTATTTAGCCAGTGGTACAGCATACAGCATGTGTTGGCCTTCACCCACCAAAGCTGAGCGCTACTCATCCTCCTCTCTTCGTGCCCTTCGCCCTTTTTATTCCCTTCCCCTCCAGTTTGAGACCTACCAGTGATGTAGGTCACTGGGTATTGTACGTAAGAGAGGGAGAAGGGCATGGGGCTTCGAACAGGGGAAGATGATAGAGGGGGGGGACATCGTATTGGGGTGGTTAGGTCCAGAAGGCACCCTGGGGCGAAATGGAATCCAGACCATGGTTTCCCATGTCTGGTGCCCATACTCAAGGGCACCACTGATTATCGTGGGCAGTTAATCTGGGCAGCCCGTGAGATTCGTCCAACTCGGGCGGTGTTGTGCAATGTCAGGTCCATTAAAAACAAGATCACAATTATTGCTGATCTTGTTGGTGTGGTGGACCTGGCTTGCATTACTGCGACCTGGCTAGACGAAAATTCTGGCCCATTTTGGAGGCTATGACTCCAGCCAGGTACTTGGTATTACACTGTCCAAGACTGGATCGTGGGGGGGGTTGTGGTCTGTTTCAAGACCGAACTCGGCCTCATGGAGGTCCCAGTGGGGGGGGGTTGAGTCCTTTGAGTGTATAGTAGTAGCAGGTGTAGGCTTTCGAATTGCTCTCATTTACCGTCCACCCGGTGATGAGAAGCTATTTCTTCAGGAAGTGGCAGACTTCATCGTCGATATGACGTTTGAGTCACCCAGATTGATGCTTCTGGGTGACTTTAGTGCCTGGGTCGACGAAAAACTCTCGCAGTTTCGCAGTTTGTGTGCCCTACGTGCTATAGTTTGGATCCTGGACCAACCTCCCTAATTTTGGGAGGTACTGATATCATCGGTCCTGTCCTCATACAGATAGTCAGGTGCTCCCTGGAATCTGGTGAGTTTCCTAGCTCCCTGAAAGAGGCAGTGGTGACACCCCTCTTGAAGAAAGCTACCTTGGACCCTGACTGTCTTGTAAACTACAGACCTATCTCTAACCTTCCCTTTGTTGGGAAGGTGATTGAAAAAGTAGTGGCTGCACAATTGGAGGACCATTTGACCATCCATGACATCTATGAACCTCTCCAGTCCGGATTTCGTAAAAGACATAGTACCGAGGTAGCGCTGGTTCGGGTGCTCAATGATCTCTTGATGGCTAGAGATCAGAAGAGCCATTCCATCTTGGTTCTCCTCAACCTTTCATCAGCATTTGACACCGTAGATCACATGGTGTTGATAGAATGCCCGAGGCTGCTTTGTGGAATAGCTGGAACCATCTTAAGATGGTTCATTTCATTCCTCACTGGGAGATCACAAAGGGTTGTGTCCGGGGTTTTTTCCTCAGATTCAACTGCTTTGTTGTGTGGGGTGCCTCAGGGTTCAGTATTGTCACCCATGTTATTTGCGGTGTACATGCTACCCATTGGAGACATTGTAAGGAAGTATGGGCTGAGGTTTCACTGTTATGCAGATGATACGCAGCTCTACCTTTCTTTTGCTCTCGACCAGGAGGGAGCTCTCTCAGTCTTTAACAGCTGTCTAAAGGAAATCCAGGAGTGGATGACTTCCAACTGGCTGAGGTTGAACTCGGATAAGACTGAAGTGCTGGTAGTGGACTCGGGCCGAAAGATAGGGGGGTCGGGTAGTGTTGCGTCATCCGGAATTTTCCTGGGTGGTGTTTCTCTCCCGACCTCTGAATGGGTGCGGAACCTGGGGGTAGTTCTTGATGATAGGCTGACACTACACTCACAGGTGTCGGCAGTTGTCAAGACTTCCTTTTATCATCTGAGGAATATCGCCAGGATTTGGCATCTTGTTTCGTCTGGCGACCTGCCTACTTTAGTCCATGCTTTCGTGTCCTAGCGCCTGGATTATTGCAACTCCCTTTATCTAGGGCTTTCTGGGGTTGAAATCTGTTGCCTGCAGCTAGTGCAGAACACTGCAGCCCAGCTTTTGACAGGTTCTAGAAGATCCTTTCATATTACTCCGGTGCTGCGCAAACTGCACTGGCTGCCAATTTGGTGCCGGATCACCTGTAAGTTGGCTTGCTGATTTTTAAAGCCCTACATGATCTGGACCCAGCCTATCTGAAAGAACATTTGGTTCTCTATCGCCCTGATCGATCTCTCCGCTCGGTCAATGAGGGGTTGCCAGAGGTTCCAAGGGTGAATCTGAAATCTTCTGGTGCTTGGGCATTTTCATATGTTGCCCCCACCCTTGGAAACTCTCTACCCCATCGGTTGCATGAGTGCACTTCTGTGGAGGGTTTTAAGAGGGGTCTAAAGATCTTTTTATGGAAAACAGCATTCCCTGAACCCTGAATCTTTTAATTGGTTTGCCTGTATTTTTTTATGATGTCTGTTTTAATTGTGATTATGTACGGCGCCTTGACACTTGAAAGGCGCCTTATAAATAAAAATTATTATTATAACTTATTATCTCACATTTACATGTTATTAAAGGGACACTGTCAACCCCCTTTGGCCTCAAAGTGTCCCTAGTTTAAAAAACACATTTTATGATTGTTCTCATTCTATAGAGACTGCTGATGTAGCCGGTTGTTTGATTCAGACTCCTTTTTCATTTTAAAAAGTAAAAAACTGAGTGTCCACTGTACTGGTGTTACCACACCAAAACATATTTGCTTACATTTCTTGAACAACTTCAACTGCATCTTTCCTGGACTCAGGAACACCCCCCAACACAATCTAGCAACTCTTTATGCAGTGCAAGTATATGAGACTATTGTATCACAAGTGGCTGCACTGTTTGAGGGCAATTAAAATTTTCAGGAAGTATGCAGTAAACTTAGGTAAACAATCTGGAACAAAACAAGGCTGTGTATAACTATACATTCCCATGCAATTCAGTTCTAATAAACAAGGAGGCAGATTAAACAACCAGCAACATCAATGAATTTTAGAGAAGCTAACCAATCATAAAATGTGGGTTTTTACTTAGAAATAATATGATGCAAAAAAGGTTGCCAGTGTCCCTTTAAAGCTTCTCTGCACATATAATTTCCAAAAATTACATGTATCACTAATTTTCATACTCCAAAATAGTAACTTTCTGCACTTGTCAGCCGACTGCGACAGATGGAGGTGCCATATTCAAGGACTGGTGTAATTACTATGCCATAATAATAAATCAGATACAGACTAGTACATGTTGTATGTGTTTCTTTGACCATATGTCTACTTGCTTTGCAAATGTGACGTTGTTTTGGTACAACGAGCCAGTAGTTTAACCTGTTTACCACTTCCACTTCTGAGCCTCCAAGCAGTATGGGGTCTTATTGACAATATATTCCTTTTACCAAGTCTAATTTCATTAGATGTTTTCAGGATTTACTTCCATAACATTATTTGACCATTCTTCTGTGGCTTGTAACTCTCCTTGTATTCCTTACATCACAAAGGGCATGGTTTGAAGTTGGAAGGGTGAGGGGGAAAAGAGGAGGAGGTTTTTCACTGAGAGGGTGGTGGACCCATGGAATGCGCTGCCTGGCAATCTGGTTCAGAGATCCACAGTGGAGGGTTTCAAGAGAGGGTGGAACAGACACAGAAAGTGGATGTATCAGATGATGGCCTGGCCCAGGAGGGTGGGGATGGATGATAGGGGTTTCTGGAACACAAGGGGGGGGAGGGCCTCGGCACCCAACTAGGGATCTGAGGTTCGAGCAGACACGATAGACCATAAGGCCTAATCTGCTGGCAATTAGTATGTTAGTATATAAACTTCTATTATAGTAGTATCAGCAACATACTTAATGCATTGACCAACAGTACTCAAAACATTTTATCATAAGCAAAAAAAAAAAAAAAAGAAGGGGGTCAAGCTTAGTGCCAAGGGAAACTCCACCATGAATATTACCCACTAGATTTCATACCATTCATTTTTAGTCACTAAGACCTACCTTGGAAAAAAATCAAGACCCATCTAATTATACATAAAAGGAGCTTGTACAAACACATTTTCTCAATTAGACTATAAAGGTCTATTTAAACAAATGCCTTTTGATAATTGAGTAGTACATCTCTTGCAAACTTCTCTTCATCCCTGACTCTCATACAAGTTTTTATGAATTTTAGGGCTGCAATAGTAGTCAAACTAACTTTTAATGACCCACAATGGCTTTGATTAATCTCCAGTTCCACACACTACATCGTCCATTGGAAATGAGGATATGGCATTACTGAAATGGGTGCCACCTAGGAATTTAATATATGAGATATGGGGCAGTTTATTTTAAATATAAGATGGTGTGTAACTGTACAGCAGTGAAAGAAAAATGTTATATTCTTTTTCTTATTTTCTTTTTCAAACTATACTAAAATCCACATGTGGTATGGAGTTAACAGCCACTGTTTGGCAGTAGAACACAGACAAACCTTCAACAGGAACTGGAATGTTAAGGTACTTCCAGGTTAGAAATGTGATGTAATGCAGCTAGAAAGCTGGTAGAAGTGTTTGCTGTGATATGTAAACAATAAAGGTGTGCAATACTTTAATCAAGTTACTGACTGCAGCTGGAAGTGGCTACTCCATGCAACCAATTATTAATGATATTTAATGAGTTAGGATCTTTATCTCTTTCTAAGAACCAATACAGAATCTTATGTTTAGGGTCAATGGCATCAAAAATAATGACTGTATTTTGGATTACTGGAACAGTCAATCCCTCCCAAGTAAAATAGGGCAGAAGTGGTGGCATATTTTGAAGGAAACATTACTATCTGAAAATTTGTTGCTCAACTCTGAGGCTCAAGGTGATTTATTGGGCACCTCTTGGAATGATTTCAAGACATTGTTTCATGCCTTGTTGAGGACTTTGAATGAAGGATATTTTTCTGTCTCATTCAACTGTAATCTGGAAGTTGATAGAGGTAAGGAGTAGGATGGAGGTTTAGAGATGAGGATGGAGAAGGAAGGCATGGTAAGGTATGTATGGATAAAAGTCCTTCTCTTGTGAATATGGATGTACCTATGTTTCTTTTGAATAAAATATCATAAAAAAGTTACTGACTGCTAGAGTATACTACAGCATGCTTTATGGAAACCATGGACGTAAAGCCTTTTATTATAATTAAGGCTATTTCTAAAGAACTTGTAGTACAAAAAGGGTTTTTCTAAATCAGAATGTTCTACACAGGAAGAAATAAAAGAATGCAAGGCAAGCAAGTTTCATAGCACTGGGGAAATATGTTAAAATACTTGTGTAGAGCTAAGCTTATCTGTATTCCCCTGATTACTACAATTAAATTAAGCATCCACACTTTTAAAATGCCAACTTACTTAAGTCATTGTTTAGGTTAAAATAAGGTTAATGCATTATGTTGAAAGCAAACATGTATGCTGTGTTTAATGCCAACAACCACAGGGCAGCAATGGCTTACATCATTTCAAAACAAAGGCAGGAAAGAATATAATGCATTCAGACATTGGCACTGAGGTGACAAGATTTCTAAGAAAACCTAACATAATAACTATGAGTTTGTGCCTACTAGTCTAAATCAGCTAAGTGCTTGTCCTACATAGACAGAAACACAAAGGGCTCAATTTTCAAAGCCTGGGGTTGACGCAAGGTGCCTGCATTAAACATAAATGATGCAAGTGGCACCTTGCATCAAAAGATGCGGCATTCCCAATTTTCAAATGCAGTCTGCATTGAAAAGGGGAGCTGTTGCACCATAGTGGCACTGCACCAGCCTTCTTGCAACCCAAATCAGGATGTGCCAGATCATAAGGGGACTTGCACCATGGCAGGGTTGCAATATCCCCTTTTTTGTGATTTTGCAAGCCCCACCATGGATGCAGCAAGGGGCTCCACTTAGACCAGCCAGGCGGTGGTGCAAGGGACATGCGCCAGTGCCACATGCTGTGGCAAAGGGGGAAGTGGTTCACAACTGGGCTGCTGGGGGCAAAAGGGGCACAGGAAGTGGCATGGGGAAGTCAAGGAGACAGCTGGGCAGGAGAGAGAGAGTGAGGTGGCATCTGGCAGGGTGTGATTGCTTTGTTATATATTTTATTATTGTCTATCATGTTTTATTAGTATAGTACAAAGTACTGCACCTATTAATTATGTACTAAATACAGAAACAGGTACATCCAACTCATCCAAGGAGAGGCAAGTGATATTCCCGAATAACACTTCGTCATAGTTAAATGTAACTCAGCAGACCTTAAAACTTGTAAGTTGTACTGGACATTACGATCATCTATGATATACCTATATTGGGAGTGTCATTTGCATATCCTCACTGCCGATGGGATGGGACTGTCAAGGGGGTATTCCAGGGAGAGAAAGTGACATGGCACCATGTGGGCATAGGACAGCTGCCAGGGTTTTGCCCACCTGGTGCCACATCACTTTCTGTCCCTGGAACCCCCCCTTGGCAGTTCCATCCCATGGGCAGCGAGGATATGCAAACAGAAGCCCCAATATATGTATATCATAAATGATTGTAACAGTCTGTATAACTTACAGGTTTTGAGGTCTGCTGAGTTATATTTAACTATGATGATGTGCTATTCAGGAGTATGACTCGCCCCTCCTTCAATGAGTTGGATGGGTCTGTTTCTGTTCTTAGTGTATAATTACCAGGCACAGTACTTCGTACTACACTAGTAAGATGTGATAGACAATAATAAAATACATAAAGCAAACGCACCCCTCCAGGTGCCACCTCACTCACTCTCCTGCCCAGCTATCTCCACAACTCCCCCTATGCCACCTCCCATGCCCCTTCTGCCCCAGGCCCCCTCCTATCCAGCATATTTACCATCCCTCAACCATCCCAACCCCTCTAGTGTTGCAGTGGGTGGGGGGCAGATCCCTGTGGCAATTCCTGCAGGTGCACCATATGTTTGGCTCTAGCCTGCAGCTGTGGCAATTCCTGGGTTTTTTGGTGCAGGGACCCCACCATTTATAAACTGGGGTACTGGGAGCAAAAGGGGTATGGTAGATGGCATAGGTGGAGTTGGGGAGACAGCTGGGCAGGAGAGGGAGTGAGGTGGCACCCAGTGGGGTGTGTTTGCTTTGTTATGTATTTTATTATGCTCTATCACATCTTATTAGTGTAGTACAAAGTACTGTGCCTATTAATTATACACTAAATACATAATTAGACATGTTCAACTCATCCAAGGAGGGGCAAGTGATATTCCCGAATAACACTTCATCATAGTTAAACGTAACTCAACAGACCTAAAAACTTGTAAGTTCCACAGACTGTTACAGTCATCTATGATATATCTATATTGGGGGTGTCAATTGCATATCCTCACTGCCAACAGGAAGGGACCACCAAGGGGTCCATGGACAGAAAGTGACATGGCACCAGGTGGGCACAGCCCTGGGATATATCCCATGCCCACCTGGTGTCATGTTACTTTCTGTTCCTGGAAAAAAAAACTTGGCAGTCCCATCACATCGACAGTAAGGATATGCAAACAGCACCCCCAATATAGGTATAGCATAGGTGACTGTAACAGTCTGTATAACTTGAAAGTTTGGAGGTCTGCTGAGTTATGTTTAACTGTGATGAAGTGTTATTCTGGAATAACCCTTGGCCCTCCTTGGATGATTTGGATGTGTCTGTTTCTGTATTTAGTGTATGACTAATAGGTACAGTACTTTGTACTACACTAATCAGAGGTTATAGACAATCATAAAATACATAATAAAGCAAACACACCCCACCGAGTACCAACTCACTCCTTCTTCTGCCCAGTTGTTTCCCTCCCTGACTCCACCTATGCCACCTCCCATACCCCTTTGCCACCGGCAGCCCAGTTTACAAATGATGGGGCCACCTCCCATGCCCCTTCTACCTTCAGCCCCTTCTGTCCAGCAGATTCACCCAACCACCCTGGCCACTCTTGTGTTGCACCAGTTGGGGGGGTAGATCGCTGTGACAATTCCCACAGGTGTGCCATACGTTTGGTGCTAGCCTGTGGTTGCAGCAACTCCTGAGTTTTTGGCATAGGGCCCCCCCTTTTATAAAATTGGGCACAGGGTCCCTGATGCACCTGGAGTTTGCCACAGCCCTAGAGTGACACAACTTGTGTTGCTCTAAGGGCTCTTTGAAAATCATGCCCATTATAGCAGGAAGTTATCAATATGGTAAAGCTGGTCCATGTGATGGGCTCTCAACCACTGAGGAACCAGAACTGGCCAGACCTCATTTTATAATAGATTGCAAGGTTGCCTTTTGGTCAAATTACACATATAAATGATTATAATCAAAATGGGTTCCCTTTAA
This sequence comes from Neoceratodus forsteri, assembly GCA_016271365.2. Lineage (NCBI taxonomy): Eukaryota > Metazoa > Chordata > Ceratodontiformes > Ceratodontidae > Neoceratodus > Neoceratodus forsteri. The sequence continues at coordinate 1,074,901,349 of CM028129.1, read as the reverse complement.
CTGGATAAATAAAAGCTAGCAGCATCATCTGGCCTTTATGGCCCTGTGGCATAACCCAACTCCTAAATATGTCTACACTTTATCTGTTAATCTGAATTATCCTATGATCTGACAAGTCCAACAGTGCTGTTGATGTTGCTGCCTATGCTTGAATTGAATTACACCCTATACACTGCAGGGCTGAGGCCCACAAAGGATTATGACCTGTTCAGGACAGATACATTGATGCCTGACAATGTGGGCCCATCTGCATAAACCAAAGTCTAAAAAGCATTCTTGCATGTTAACTTAAGAATTCTAAACAGGGCCTTTAGCACCTGGTGTGCACTAGATTTCATCCTACAAAAAGTACTTCCACCTAGTGTACCCCCCCTGAAAAAAAAGGTTTTCCTAACAATGAAAGCCTGGGTCGATCCCTACATCTCAGCAACTGAAAGATAATGATCAGCCCATCGAGTGTGAAGCAGCCAGTTAAAGAAATAAACCCAGAGCCTTTACTGATTGGCAAAATAATATTACATGCTCTTCTCAAAATTGCAACATGTTCTATATAATGTCTCTTCTAACCTGCAGCAAACTCATCCCCCTGAAGTGTGCTGAACCCTATCACAGAAGAAACTGAACTTCATAAATATCTCTGCTGATACAAACCAAGATTCCACAGTTTCCAAAAAACGCCATAGCAGCTCCTTGAACACTTGAGTATGGTCCCTCCTGAACTATCAAAAGACAACTGATGACTGTGTTTTTGGCATCAGACTGTACCAGACTAACCCAACTGACTTTTCTGATTGAGGTACAAAGGCAGTTGATTGGGGTCAAGCAGTAGATTTGTTATTCTAGAATGTCAGCATGGCCTTCAATTCTGTACCGCACAGAAAGCTGGTTAAAAAAACTCTGTGACCTCTGTATCAGGAACAAACATGCCAGTTGAACAAGAAACTAGTAGGGTGGCAGACCTCAGCAGGTAGTAGTCACTGGTGAATTTTCTGGGTCCAGGACATCACCAGTGGGGGCTCACAGGGATCAGTCCTAGTGCCGGTGTAGTTCAACATCTTTATATGCAACATGTGGGAGGGTATACAGAGCAAGATTTCTCGATCTGCTGATGACACCAAGATCTGCAGGAGAGTGGACTTGGAGGAGGGTATAATGGATATGAAAAAGGGATTTAGAAGCACTGGAAATGTGGTCCAAGGTGTGGCAATTCTAATGCAGAGACAAGCAAAGTTAAGCATATCAGTAGGTATAAACTTAGAACAGACTATTGGATGGAGTAGTTAGGATGGTTCAGATCACTGTGGAATGGGAGCTGGGAATCATTATCAGTGGCAACCTGAAATCAGTTCAGTTCAGTTTATTTGAAGGGATTACAACCATTGAGCAGGCTCGTTTGCAAATGAGCCTGCTCAATGGTTGTAATCCCTTCAAATAAATGAAGCAAAAATAACAATACAGTGAATATACAGTACATAAATTACAATAACAAAATGCAGCGTATACAGTAAGACACATACAGTATGGCATGAGTTAATTCACCAGAGATTTATACTTGATGTAGTGGCTAAATAAGGGATTAAAAGAGAGAGTTAACTTTAAAAGCAGCAGCCAATACCGGACGCAGCCGGTCATCAGCAAAAGTGCACAAGAAGATAATTGCAAAACAATTTTTTATTAGTCAGGCAGGAAGGTGGAGAAGGAGAAGGGTGGGACTGGGAATAATTCAGGGTGTTAGAGTTAAAGGCATTGGCACGTGTTGGGAGTAATTTTTTCAACAAGCGACTTGAAAGCACCTAGTGGTAATAAGTTTTGGAGTTTGAGCATAGATTGGAGGGTGTTCCAGGCAATGGGAAGAACATAATTCATGGCAGCCTTGCCTGCTTGAGTGTGAATTTTGGGTACTTCCAATGAGATATAAGTGCATTTTCTTAGTGCTTAGGGACTACTTGTATGATGGAGGAAAGAAGAGATGTAATGGAGCAGCTTACTTATGAGTGCTTCGTATATCCAGATGTAAATGTTAAGTCTCATGGTTGCCAGAGAGGCCCAACTCACATCCTTATATAATGTACAATGGTGCATTTTGGCTGGTGCATTTGTAATGAAACTAATGGCCCTGTGGTGAAGAGGTGTTGAGCTTACAAAGACTGGTGATTCAGCAATTATTATATATAATGTCCATGTAATTCAGTAGAGGTAGAAAGGTGGCCTGAACCAACCGTATTCTTGAGGGACGAGAAAAGAGAGATTTGTTTTCTAAAAAAGAAACCAAGCCTCTGCTTCAATTTTCTTGGACAGTGGCTTGATGTGGGGGGCAAACAATAGGTAAGAATCAAGTAGGACCGCTAAGTATTTGAAATCATCAGACTAATGCAGTAAGGCATATGGGAAGGTAAGCAAAATGATGGAGTGTATAGGTCAGGTGCTTACTAGCAAAAGGAATGAGGTGATACAGCCCCTTTACAGGTCCATGGTGAGTCTGCACCTGGACTACTCTGCACAGTTCTGGAGCCCCACCTAAGGAAGGACAGGGACCACTTGGACAGGGTGCAGAGGACGGCTACAGAAATGATCCATTGGCAGGAGGGGAACACTTACAAAGAGAGGCCACAGAGTCTCAACATGTACTCTCTGAAGGCCTTAAGAGAGATTGGGGGACATGACTGAGACTCATAAGTTCTTGATGGGAATCAGCAGGGTTGACAACAGCAGAGATCTAGATGTGAGGAATGAAAGCAATGTAACCAGGGGGCATAAGTGGAAGTTGGTGGGGTGGGAGATTCAAAGGGATGTTAAAAAATACTTTTTCATGGAGCTGGAGGTGGACAGATGCAACAGTTTACCCAAGCAGGTGGAGGAAGGCAAATCAGTGACTGTTTTAAAGCATAGATAGGGGAGGACTACCAAAGGAATGGGGGAAGACTGACAGTCAGGAGTGGGGGCACTGAAGTACCAGGAGGGCAAAAGATCCTGTAAAATTCCAGTCCAAATTTAAGTTAGAGATGAAGACAGGTAGGCAGTGAGCAGACTGGATAGACCACTGGATCTTTGTCTGCCATTTTGAGGACTGCGGGGGAAGCCAGGATATCAAAGGGGATGTCCTTGCAATGACATTATTTACTCATGGCACTGGCACTGGCACCTGCATTTATATTTAGAGAAAAAGTATGTGAGAAAATAGGAGGGGATGGAGCATGGGAAATGGCTAAAGAGAGAAGTAGACAAGGTATAAGTAGACACATGGGAAGGGATAGAGGCTTTCGTAAAATGTTGACCCTAATGTTGAATACCAAGTACTAAATAGCCCAGTATTTGGGGTGACAAGTATTAACACTTGTTGACAATTCAAAAAAGAAACATTCACACCCCTAGTACATAGTGACAATTGGTCACACTTGGGGGGGCACTGTGGCACACGTACTAGAAGGGATGCTGAAGGATATTTATGTTTCTAGTATTTTACCATCTCTCTGCACCCTGGCTGTGATGTGTTAATGTGTGCCAGTGCCCAGTTATCCCAGGCTGTGCCATACTGCATGACTATCTGCTGTTACTCTGCTCAGCAGTTGGGCAATGACGTCTTTGTTGCTAACATTATAGGCAGTGCTGGTACAGTAGTCCCTAGCTATAACGAATGAGTTGGGAGCCACAGCAGCTGTTTGTTATAGTATCTCATTCATTATATCAAGAGACATGTAACAAACAAAAAACAACAAAAAAAAAACTGGCAGAGCACCAAGCACTATTTAATACAATAACCCCCTACAGATATCAGACAAATAAAGTCATAAGAGAAATCATCGTTCTGAGTCAGTAAATGATTTACAGTAGCAGTTTCCAGTTTTGAAAAATAAATATAAGCAAGGTCAGGAAAATAAGGCAGAGACATTAAGTGCCTCCCTAGTAACACCCTCCTACCCACTCACTCACTTGCTCAATCCTCAGTCCCCACTGTTATATTCATTCTAGGATTCGTTCTACCATCACTCTGGAATGTGCTACAGAAATCATTGAAACTGAGGACTCCTGTTAGTATTACTCTGTTTAAGTCCTTATACTCAAAATACATTACAGAAGCCTGCAACTGCTTCCAATGATCCTAGCTCTGGAATGTGCTACAGAAATCATTGAAACTGAGGACTCCTATTAGTCTCACTGTGTTTAAGACCTTTTACTCAAAATACATTACAGAAGCCTACAACTGCTTCCAATGATCCTAGCTGACTTACACCCCCCTTCCACAACCTCCCTGCTTTTTCCATCCTCCTTCCTTCTTGTATCAGTGCATAACTTGTCCCTGAGCCACCTATTTATCTACCACCCTAAATCTCATCCTCCCTCACCCATCTATTCCTTGTATACCCATAGCATCTCATTCCTTCACTCCTAGTATTATCCCAGTTCCAGACCCTCCACTGGCTGCCCACTTCTCCCAACACATGTCTCCCCCTTGATACGGCTGGGTCTTTTTAAACTGACTATGTATGTCTCTTCTCTTGTAGCATCCACTTCAACTAATCTCTTCACTGGACTATAATGCCTTTACCTTACAGGAATACTAAACTATGTATGTTGTTGTATCTGGTATAAATTTTTACTGACTTGCTACCCTATTGTTATGAATACCCTTACCAACTGTCTTTTACCTGAACCCAAATGTGTTTTTACTTATCCTGTCTATTGCAGGCCTTCCTTGTACTGTTGCACTCTTGCATCTACTGTCTATTTGTCTGTATATAAATGCATTGTTACTTGACTTGTGTAATGCAGGTCCACCTTGTAAATGAGCTTGCTCAATGGTGTTCGACTGGATAAATAAAGAATTTGATTGATTGATTATATACTGTATACTGTATTTTGATGCACAGTAGCTATTCCAGCTAGTTCTTGTACATGAACTGAGTTCAGTACATCTGCAGTCAGTGTCACCTGGACCCTAACACGGAATGAAATCTCAACAAGTACAGCCTACACTAAAAACTAACTAATTTATGTTTCTCTTCTGCTGGCTACCTCCACTATATATCTGTCATATTTCTACCCCAAGTCTGCTTACTCCTCTATTTTACTTTATTTAGTAACTTTATTTTTAGTTGGTAACTTACAGTGCCCACCTGGAGAAACTGGATCAGAGATCCCAGACAGAACAAACAATCTGGAATCAGTTGAACGGTCAGTTGGTAAGGCGAGCTATAATATTATAAGTGCAGTAGGTACTGTACGTTGTCATTTTAATTTTGACCAGTACTTACAAAGGGGTTTGAGTGACACAGGACAGGCAAGCACAGGACAGGAGAGTGGTGATGCGACAGCAGTGTTACAATCATGGTAAGCAGATTGATGTTTAGAGTCAGGCAAACTGTCCTTATAACCCGGAGTTCAGTATAACAAGGTTTGGTATAGTGAGGGGGAAATATATTTTGTGTCACAAGGCAGTACCAGTATTTGATGTTACAAGGATGTGCCATGGTGTCAAGGGGATTTGCCATCACTACTGTAGCCCCCAGGGTCATGTACAGTATTTCTGAGGCTGGAGAGTCACACACACATTCACACGCCAGTCCACTGCTGAGTCTTGGTAGCTGCACATGTAAATCATGTGCATGTTTGGAAAGGGCTGAAGTACAGATGTGTATGCACAGCAGGTCCACACATCGCATAGTGTGTTTTGTGGATCTGTTTATGGTCTGGACCCTGCAGCTCTTCAATGTAAGTGCCTAGGCTATACACTTTTACTGTGTGGCCACTTAGCACTCCTGAACCTTTTCTAGATTAGGCCTTGTATCTATTTTAATGCAATTTACCATGCTAAATCCACTTAAACCCCTAAATGTTTAGGACTTTGTTGATTATTATGAGGGCAATGAGATACCATCTTTCTGCAGTGTAGTTCTACACCTTAAACGGTTATACTGTATACAGTCCATGGCACATCAGTTGTTGTTTTTAATAATTCTCTAAAACACTTATACAAGCTTATATTATTTACCTGCCCAGTAGTGCACTGGCAGGGAAGTAGCTGCTCTGCTGGCATCCTGGTTTTGAGTCATGAGCCTTGATTGCTGAGAGTGATTGTGGGCACTCTTGTCAAAGTAAGCTCTGCCTCAAGGAGAATGGATGCCATCAACTAGTGTATAGTTGGCCCCTGTGGCTCAGGAGGTGCAGAACAGCACAACACAACATAATAAAGTGAGGGTCTGCCTTAGGCAGCAGGGAATGTTAGCCATGAAAAAAATTAGAAGAGCTGCTTTTGATTCACAAATGAAGCAGCCAGGCTCCCTTACTAAATTACACTACTGTAACTTTAAAAATAACTAACATAAAATAGTTTATTTTTACCTTCATTATGTATTTAGGATCAGCATTTAAGATGATGCTGCCCTGCCTCCACCAATTCTAATCACAGCAGATGGCTGAAACAGATGTCGATCATGATTGCTGTAGAGATGGTGGGGTGCCAGGACCATCTCATCTGTTGATCTGAAGAAAATAACTAAGGTCAATATAAATTACTTTACCTTAGCTATTTTTAGGTTACAGCTGCGTGATTTAGTTAGGTAGCCTAATCACGCCGTTCTTGAATCTAAAAGAGCCCTGACATTTATTTTACAGCTAACATGAATTGCTGCTATAAGTCAGAGAAGGAGTGGCTGTTGTAGGAGGTAGGCAGAGGTTCCAAACATAGTACAAAACTGCACAAAACCTGGATCCATTGTGACTCCTCAAACATCCTATGGGAGAATCCATAAAAAAACTGTACCATCAATGATGGGGCAAGTTAGCCCAGTCCTTTCCCACGCTAATGACCCAAGAGGTAAAAGAAGTACCAGTGATAGTTTGGGGTGGGTGGGAACTGTTACTGAAAGAATACTGAAGCCTGGGAGACAGCGTAAATAAGAAACTGAAGGTCACACAAATTTTACTTTTGGTCCCATGCAAATAAATCATTCAGGTAACGAAGAACTTGATGAAACACAGGATCACTGCAGAGCCCCATCACAACTATACTAAGTCCTTTGACAGTTAAGCAAGACAAACAGCATCTGGATTTTTGTGCCATATGTTCAATGCCTTTATATCCTATGCATAGTATTTGGCTATTTTGTTTGCCTTATTTAAGTCCTGTAAAGCATTTTGAGCCCAGAAACTGAACAGTATAAATAAAGTTGTCAGTCTATCTATTTCACAGGCATACACCTGTTTACAAAATATTTCCCCTGGCACTTGAAACCTAGCCAATGGTCATCATCTGGATGTTCTGACAGAAGATGAAATGCAGGCCCTTCAGTATATTATCTCCCCATGTGTACGATGGTACCGTTCCCTTATGCTCTAACCATATCAGTGTCTTTAAAACACATATGAATTATGGATCACTGTAAACTTTAGCTGCAGATTTCTGCCACTTTTGCATTACTATCACCGTAAGTCCTACTTACATGAAAACAAGCAAACACACCTGATAAAGGTGTGCATGTCTCCTGCCAGATGCAGTGGCCCCTGTTAAATCATTAACCACTCTTCTATAGCCACCAACTGAGGTATTTAAAACTGGAAACCTGCTTGCTGTGTTCTGAAATAATAATGATTTATAATCAGTAATACCTAACTACTCAGTTCTATCCTCAGAAAGGATTCTTTCCCATCTGTATACAGTAGTTTAAGCATGCCATCCTTCTATTTTGGCATGGACCATACATATGGCAACCTTAATATTAATGTATTCATTATTTATTTTTAAGCACTTTACAATATCTGATGCGAAAACAACATTTCTAATTCTAAAATCTGATGGTCAGTTACCAGACGCCTTTTTGCTGCAATGAATTCCTCACTTGTACCCAGTGATGAAGCACAATAACATTAAGGAAGCATTAATTACACACACTTGGCAAACAAAATAGTTCCTATAGTATAGCCACTAAAGCAGCATTCTAGTTTTTTAAGAATAGAAGCACATTTGTTTAACACAATATCATAGTATAATCTCACTCCCAAACTGGTAGTTTACCTTTTGGTCCCTAGGTGCCACAGCCATGTGCTATTGTTCTTGATCCCTCTTTTCCCTGAGGACTTGGACTGGCAGGGGAGCTTCAGCAGAGTGAGGATGAGCCCCAGGATTTCTTTGGAGGCCTCTGAGCTGCACATCAAAAGGGTAGCTACCTGTTGCTGACATCTGAGTGACTGACCCTTGAAATTAGACTGGGAAGTCTCCAACATCAAACCTGACCCGACCAAACAATATAGTATGATCACATCAATCACACCTTGGGCAAATGAATATTTACAGGGAAAGAGCCCTTCAAAATTGATGACTTTGGAACCAGTGCCCTTGGACTAAAAATGCGTGCATCATCCTAACCATCTCAATGGGTTCACAGGCCATCATGCTGTCCAAGCAGGCTTAAAAGCCTGATCAGAGCCACAAGAGTGCTCTGGAGACTTTGGAGGACTTCATTATACACATAAGAGAAGGGAAACTAATCACATATTGAGTGGCAGCCAGTCATAGAAACATAGAAATTGTCAGCATATAAGGACCGCTAGGTCCATCCAGTCTGCCCGTATGCCCTTTACATTGTATGTGGCCACTGACCCTATGTGATCAATGGCTTTTCATCACTCCCTCCCCTCTCAAGCTTCCCTTGTGCCTGTCCCAGGCATGCTTAAGACCTTCCACTGTTCTTGCCCCCACTACCTCCTGTGGCAGACTGGTCCAAGCATTGACTACCCTTTCTGTGTAGAAAAACTTCCTCACATTACCTCTTAATCTACCCCCTTCCAATTTCATATTGTGCCCCCTTGTTCTACTACTTTTTCTACATTGGAAAAGGTTCCCCACCTGCACCTTGTTTATGCCCTTGAGGTACTTGAAATTTTCAATCATGTCCTCCCACTGCCTCCTCTCCTCCAGTGAGTGCATACTGAGGTCCTTTAGTCTCTCCTCATATGTTTTGTGGTGCAAGCCCTGCACCATATTTGTTGCCCTTCTCTGGATAGTCTCCACCTTATCTATATCCTTACATAGGTGTGGCCTCCAGAACTGCATGCAGTACTCCAGGTGAGGCCTTAGCAATGTTTTATACAATGGCATCACCACCTCCCACCTCCTGCTAGTGATACCCCTGCCTATGCATCCCAGCATACCACTGGCCCTGCCTGCCGCTTTTGTGCACTGCTTTGATACCTTAAGGTCATCAGAGATGATAACCCCTAGGTCCCTTTCCTCTTTGGTGACAGTCAGCTCCCCCTTCCCTACCTGTAGCTCTCCCCAGGGTTCCCTCTACCCAGGTGCATTATTTTGTACTTCTTTGCATTGAACCTCAGTTGCCACATCTCTGACCATCTTTCAAGCTTCTCCAGGTCCCTTTTCATTTTCTGCACCCCTTCTGGAGTATCCACCCTGTTGCAGATCTTGGTGTCATCTGCAAACAGGCAGACCTTTCCTTCCAGACCCTCTGCAATGTCACTAATGAAGACATTGAACAGGACTGGTCCTAGTACTGATCCCTGTGGTACCCCACTGGTCACATCCTCTCCCCAGATTGTACCCCATTTACCACCAATATCTGTCTCCTGTCTGTTAACCAGTTCCTAACCCAGTTCACCACCTTGTCTCCCATGCCCAAACTATCCATCTTGTTAATCAGCCTTCTATGTGGGACGGTGTCAAAGGCTTTACTGAAATCTAGGCAGGCGATGTCTACCTCCCCTCCCTGATTTACTTCCCTAGTCACCTTATCAGAAAATCTATTAGATTTGTTTGACATGACCTTCCTGCTGTGAATCCATGTTGCCTCAGATCCTGAGCATCACTGGATTCCATATGTGCCACTATCCTTTCTTTTCAGCAGTGTCTCCATGATCTTTCTCACCACTGAGGAGAGGCTGACTGACCTGTAGTTCCCCGCCTCCTCCCTACTGCCGCTTTTGTGCAGTGGGACTACATGTGCCCTCCTCCAGTCCTCTGGAACGACACCCGTGTTGAGTGGCTCTGTGGACAAGGCTGTCAGGGGTGCTGCTAGTTCCCTTTGCAGCTCCTTTAATATCCTAGGGTGGATGCCATCTGGCCCCATGTCCTTTTCCACCTTCAGCTTTGTGAGTTTTGCTAGAAATCTCTCCACTGTGAATGGACTGGTGTCCACCCCACTCCCCATTGCCTCTGCAACCCAACTGTGGTCTCTCTCTCCTTAGTGAATACTGAGCAGAAGTATTTGTTCAGTATTTCTGCCTTGTCCAGATCTCCTTCCTTACACTTTCTCTTCTCCCCTTTGAGCCTCACAATTTCCCCCTTGTTTTTTCCTCTTTCACTGATGTACCTATAAAATGCCTTATCGCCTTTGTTTACAGATGGTGCTAAGCCCTCTTCTTTCTGTGCTTTTGCCCTCTTAACAGCCTTCCTGGCTTCCCTTAGACATTCAAGGTACACCTCCCTGTCCTCCTCCCTTTGGCGCCCCTAATATTTCCTGAAACTCAGCCTTTTAGCCCAGACTTTCTCCCCCACCTATTTGGAGAACCACAGAGGTTTCCTTTTTTCTTTTCCCTTTGGGAAACTGACAGAGGGATTTAGCCAAATCAGGAGGCTGGCTGCTGATGGTAGGATTGGGAAATATTCCATCACATCCTCAGTCTGCTGTGGTGTATGGAGAGAAGCAGACCTCTCATCTGCTAGGATGATAAGGGAGCTGTGCAGAGGCTGTGGAGGGAGAAGTGTACTTCTACAGCCACCAAGAAGGAGACTGTAGCTTGAAGCACAAAAGCAGACAGATGAAGTCTGTAGCTGAAGGTATTCATCTGTAAGGGTAAGCTGCTCAACAGCCAGAGATACCTTTCCAGAGATACACTGGAGGGCTTTTAGCAGAGATGGAATAAGCAGGGCCTATGCCACTGTGCTAACTTCCACAGCAAGGTGAGCTTTAGAGGTCTAGGATCCTCTAGACATCCCAGAGGGAGAGAGAGAGAACAATGGAAAGAGAGCCCAGCGGAACTTGTGTGAGATAGCAAAGACAGCAATCAGCAGAGTAGACCTGAGGGAGCTGTCAGAAGTGTAGCATTATACTGGGGAATGGAGTAGGTAGATTTAGCCAGGACTACAACCAGAGATGGAGGCCTGCCTGCTTCAGCGTAACAGTGAGTAACCAAACGTGGCTCTCAGGTTCTGCAACATAAATCTCTGCATAGCTCTTCAAGGCCACAAGTAATTTTAAGTTTGTGGGACTAGGCTATTTGCTTTTTTAAGTGTACCATCATGGTCCAACAATACAGTTGGCCAGGGACACGGAGTGTTGATCAGGGCCAGGATGCATTATTACTTCAAAGCTGTGCCTAGCAGAGCAAGTGAAAACCAGCCAAGTCAGTCAAAACGGCTAAATATTTTGCTTGCTTTCTCCTAAGGTCTTTTCTGGATTCCTCAATAAAACCTTTTAATAACTGTATGCAGTCTTTGTGTTGCCTGCATACAATTAGTAGCATGCTAAGTATTATAGTGTGCCATCCATCACTGTACTGTATGGGAGTGAGGAGGGCTGTGCTAGTGTGGACCTTACAGGGTTGGTATTGTTTCCCAGTGGCAGTGCCAGCATATAGAGTAACCCATTTATGTAATAATTCCCAGGGCAGAGGCATCACACACCTTATTGTCTGAGCTTTAACTCAACATCTTTGAGTAAAGCATCTTCACAGAGTTACTGACCTAGGGCTCAGCCTTATTTCAGCCAATAAAGCAGGGGTAGTGTATAAACATCTACAGTGGCACAGTACATATTTCTGGAGGCATCACTTGGATCTTTTGTTTACCACCTGGATACCACCAGACCCCCATGTTAGTCAGGGAGTGTTTGGGACCCCACTAAATCTTGGGAATTCAAAATGGCCTTCTGGGAGATCAAATGATGGTGTCTTGGTGAGGATGTCGATACCAGGAGGATACGTCTGGTTACAAATATTCCCAAGGAGTCAGGTAGAGCTGTCATTGTGAGAGTGTTTTTGAAAGAGCTTAAAAAGACTGGAAAGCTAAAATCCACCATCTACAGTAGCTCATGATCCAAGCACTAAACTTGTAACTGCTACATCCAAAAGTGATAAGACTATCAATTTGCTGATATCCACCTTTACACATAAGGGTACCAGTGAAGTGTGGGAAGACTGAGCAGGACCTGCAAGCATGTTTGGCACCCAGTGGGAATACAGTGATGTCAACTGGTTCATTACCCTGAACAGTGGTATCCTTAATGAAGAAGGACAAGAAGCCATAAAGGGAGTACAATGAGTAATACAGAGAATGATTTGGAGAATGAAGCTTACTGTCAGTGGTGAGGAAGACTTTGATATGTGGATAGAACAAGCCATTCATGTGGTGTAAAACCAGACCTGTTCTGATAATGAGAAGAAGGCAAGAATGTGTGAGTGCCTAAGAGGACTTGCACTGAACTCTATTTAAGTGCTGAAAGTGACCGGCCATGATGCAACCTAACTCAATTATCTCACCAGACTGGGAGAAATATTGGGGAGTACTGATAAAGTAGGAAGAGTGATGATTAAGTTGGCCACCCTGGGGCAGGAAGAGGAAGAGAGGCTATAACACTTTCTGATCTGAATGGAGAAAAGCTGCAAAAGGCATACCAAAAAGGCAGTTTGTCAATAAAGGACATGGATTGGTGTTGCAAGGAGCTACGTACCCTGATCAAATACTGACTAATTTGCATCTGAAGAAATGGTTGGACCAGTTGCCCCCATATGGGAAACTCAGAGAGATACAGGAGCAGGAGCAAGTGCCCTAAGCAGGGACCTCCCAAACTCCCCCATGGGTGTCTTAAAATGCAATGCCGATTAGCATCACTCCTACTGATGTGAGTGAGCTGGACCTTAGTGAACTGAGAGATCTGAAGGAGTTACTGTTCAGGCTCCATTACCCAAGTAACTGCCAAGTAACTGCCATACATCAGTGTAATTGACTTTGTAGAGACCCATCATGCTCAGACCTGCTCCTATGACCTGGCCATGGCAACAAATTAAAGCACTTATTATCCTTCTCACCTGTATTCTAGCACTTGTTAGTCATTGCGCTGGTGGAAACGTGGCTATCTAATTCCACCCCTGACTCCCTTGTTACCCTCCCTGGCTACACCCTATATCGTGAGGATCGAGTAACCAAACGTGGGGAGGCTGCGCTATCTACACCAGGAGCTCCCTCACTGGTCTCGCCCTCCCTGCACCAGTCCTTGTAAATGGGGCCCAAGCCCTCACCATTAAGCTTACCCTGGACCCAGCCAGATCCCCCCTTTACCTCACCACTGCCTATATACCGCCCAGGTTCAAAAACCCAGCTCTATTATCCCTCACTGACTACCTTGCCACCCTTCCCCACAATGCTGACAAAATCATAGTTGGGGACCTCAATGTGAACTGGCTTTGTCCCTCATCCTCCCCCACTCGGGACTCCTTCACAGCACTGGATCTAACCCAACTAGTCTCCCAACCCACACGTGTGAACCCCAAGAGAGTTACTAGCACCCTCCTTGATGTCATCATCACTAACCGCCCCCCTAAAATCCTGGACATCCAAGTCCTCCCTGATTCACTCAGTGACCACTCCCCTGTGCTCTTCCGCTGGTTGGCCACCTACCCCGACCCACTGCACAGCGCGTTCCCCGCTGGCGTTTCAGACCTTATGGCCTAAAAAACCTTAAACAGTACCTTGAACTGCAAGACTGGTCCCCGATTCTCCATGCACCTGACATAGATACCGCTCTTGCCTTCTTTACCTCCACCTTTAATAAACCCCCGATCTCTTTGCTCCCTCTCTGCCGTCCGCCCCAAAAGACCTAACCTGCCCTGGATTACCCTGCACTCTCACTGCTGCTCAGGCACAGGGACAACCTTTGTAACGTACATAGAAACTAGGAGCCAGCTGACAGACAGGCCTACAGTGCTGCACGGAATAAGTGTACATGGGCAATCAGGAAAGCCAAGGCCGACCACTATCAGGCCACCCTCACTGCCTCCTGGGGGAGCGCCCGTACCTTCTGGGATAAGGTCAAACAACTGAATGGAAACACCCGCTCCCCTCCCCCATCCCAGATTACCACCAACACCACCATCACAGACCCCGCTGACATTGCAAACCTCCTCAACACCGCCTTTACAGACCTTAGCCCTATCCTCCCCAGTAACTTCTTTTGATCAGCCACCCCCATCCTACCCCTGCCCCTCCATCGCCCTTGCTTCCACCTTCGTAGGGTTACTCACCCAGGAAGCCAGACTGCACCTGACCCGTGCACTAAAAGGCAAAAGTCCCAGTGACATCTCCCTGGATCACAAAATTCTCCAGTTGGTCCTGGATCAAGTCCTCACCCCACTCACCTGCCTTCTTAACAAATCCCTCTGCCTGGGACAATTCCCCTCCTCATGGAAAACTGCAACGGTTACTCCAATCCATAAAGGGGGTGACAGGTCCTTAGCTGGGAACTATCGACCGATCTCCATTCTCCCACCCCTTTCCAAGGCGCTGAAAAAACTAGTTGCTGCACAAATAACTGAATACCTGACCAAATACAACATACTCTGCCCTGAACAGCATGGCTTCCGCGCAGGACACAGTACTAGCACTGCTCTTATTGAATTCGCTTCCTTCCTTCACTCCTCACTGGATACTGGATCCCTGGCGGGGGCCGTGTTCCTTGACCTATCAAAGGCCTTTGACACGGTCTCCCACTCCCTACTACTGGAAGCCCTCTGTCATGCTGGTTTTGCCTCTGGACCACTTGCTTGGTGCTCCAGCTACCTTTCCGCCCGCTCCCAACAAGTCAAAATTGGTGGGACTCTTTCTGACCCACGTTCGATCCTCTCAGGGGTTCCACAGGGCTCCATCCTGGGGCTCCTTCTCTTCTCGCTATACCTTAACACCCTGCCCAGTGCGTGCCCTGGGAAAATTCTGCTGTACGCAGATGATACCGTCCTCTTTGCCACTGACCGTAACCCCACTTCCCTCCAGGTCTCCCTACAAAGGGCCTATGACGGCGTTGAAACTTGGCTTAAAGACATAGATTGGTCATAAACCTTAAAAATCTAAAACCATGCTCTTCGCCACCCTCAAAACAAATCATCCAACTCCCTCTCTGTATCCTCTCCAGCTCTAAACTACAACTGGAGCAAGTCCAATCCTATAAGTATCTAGGGATCTTATTTGACTCAGCCCTCTCTACCATACCCACATCGACGCTCTCGCTTCTGTAACCAATATCCGACTCGGTATCCTGTACCGCTACAAAAACTGTCTCCCCCGACGCCTCCTCCGCTTGCAGTTACATCCTCCATACTATCCCTGGTGGACTATGGGCTACCTGTCTGTGGTGCTGCCAACATGACGGCCCTCAACAAAATCAGTCTCCTCCTAAATAAGGCTTGCAGGAATCTCAGCCCCTAGGCTCACTCACATAACTGCCAACTCTATGACCTTGCAACAATGCTTGACCTCGATGAACGCCTGCTTTACCAAACGTGCTCATTTCAAAACCCTACTAGGATTTTCTCCTCCCAGGCTGACTTCCTCCCTCCTCCCAGCACAGCCCCTAGTCAGCACCTGGACCTCCTGTAAAGCCACCTTCCTGGTTCCTCGTGCTAGGACCTCACTTGGACAGAGATCTTTCTGCCATAGAGCCCGTGCTTGGTACAACACTCTTCCTCGGGCCATCACTGAAATCCCCACCATCTCCACTTTCAAAAATGCCCTCAAAAGCGAGCTATTCAGCAAGCGCTGCTGCTCCTGTGCCTAACGGATGCTCAAACCCCCCTCTTCACTGACAATGCCCTCTGGGCAGCTCCGTCCCCTCACTTCCTTATTTCTAACAACTTCACTACTGCCACGATTCCCCGCCTACTGTATCACTACTGTCTCAGAACGAACCACGTTGCATTCCTTATGCTGCTTATGCTTACTTATTTACTACCCTGTTCCATACGGATCATACCTCCGTTCTGTACTACTCCTGTCTCAGGCCCTACGCTTTTGTAATCTGTTATCATATGACCGGTGTGACTGCTTTATCGATTTACCTGTACTGTTCCTGTCTCATGCCTACGCTCTTTGTATTCTGACACAGTAGACCTGTTTGGCTGTTATCACACTTCCATGACATACCGTTATGCTGCTAAACCCTGTTATTCTCCTGTTGTCAATTATACCATATTTTGCTCTGTATTACACTACCAATGTTTGCTGTAACCATGTGCCATTTATCCATGTCTGTTTATACTCATGCTGTTCTTTAGTATGTACCCTGCTTTCTGTATTATCTGTATTATCTACCATTGTTGACGAGGTACCTTTGGAAATGAGCCCCTGGCTCAAAGGTTGTAAACTGATTGCATTATAAATAAAATAAATATGCAATTTTTTCCTGTCCACCTGCTTGTATCCTCGTGAACTTAGCATTGTAACTACTTCACTTCTTGATGCACCTTTGCTGTATTTTTATTAGTTTAATTGTCCCACTTGCCTTGTCTCAAATATATTATGCTTGCACTAAGTTGTCCCATTCACTGTATTACTCTATCCAATATTGCCTATGTTTTGTATTGTACTGCTTGTATGGATACATGTGTTGTACACTACTACTTATTGTAATGTTGTTAATTTCCACTTCCCCCATGTAATCCCCCTCTCCCCAGGATGTTTCTGGAAAGGAACTGTTCTCAGCTCATGTCGTCTTTCCTGGTGAAACTTTACTAAATAAGTGAAAAAATAAAATAAAAAATGAATGAATTATGCCCGTGATCAGGCTAGTCAGGGGAGTACTTTATGCCCTGAATCGGGCTAGTTGGAGTGGGGGAAGAATTTCACTTATGCCCGCGACCGGGCTGCTGCGGGGGAGGGAACTCTGCTGCCCGCGATCGGGCCATGGGGTTACTTTATGCCCACGATCGGGCTGCAGTGGGGGACACCGAACAGGAGGGCCACCCACAGGTGGCAGCTGCTGTGTTGCGCCTGCAATGTGGCAGCTTACCTGTGGATGGCCCTTGACTTGATCCTTTTTTGGCTTAAGTTGTGCAGAGGCACAGGTAGGGGTTGCGCCTGCATAACTCTGCATGGCCCAGCTGAATATCGGGCTGTGCAGTTTATGCATGGTTCCTCCCCCTTCGGTTGTGCATGCTTTCATTAGCATTGCGCCGTTGCTCAGCATGATTTGGGGGGCGCAACTGCCTCCTGCTGAATATTGCAGCATGGCACATTTTGGACTTGCGTAGGCGCAACCCTATTGCGCATGGCTCAGCTCTTTTGAATATCTGGGCCAAATTATTTAGTTCAATTCCAATGTCCTTCTCTCCTGATGCTTTTCTTTTTCTTAATGTTACCTGTTAGCATTAGAACACACAGGTCCAGAAGCAAGAGAATGAAAACTTTTAATATCTTAGAGTAAGATAGTGAAAGCCAACAAATAAAGTGTTTTCTATGCATGCCCTAGTAAAGGAGGCTTACCAAAAGAAGTCACAGAAAGGAATTAAAGTGACTGAGTCAGCTGGAGTGGTTTGGCATTTGGAGGAGTCATTCACATTGCTACCCAACTCAGAATAAGACATCTTCAGAACTGTGTGGTTCCAAATGACGTGAAGAATCAGATCCTTATGGTTGATGGCCCAGAAGAACATTGTCTGCCTGAAGGATTGTTAGTGAAGCCCACTGTGTTGCTCATACATACCTATGGGTATGTGAGGAGTGTCATGGTCCAAGTGAAGCACAAGTCTGAGTAAAACATTGTCATCAAAACAGGTTGCACTTTGGCTTGTGTGCACTGTGCAGACACAGTAGTTAATCCGAAGACATCTGTGAAAGATGGTTGAACCCAGATTAACCCAAGAGACCTTGATTTCCAAGATTCCCTCAAGCCAGAGGGTAGATGGCCCAAGTGAGCAAGAAGTTATCCTGGAGGAATAATTCTCTTCTTTGTTTGAATGGGATGCTGGCCATATCTGAGGAGAGGAACACTGCACAGGACTTCATGTTGACAGACCATTGCATGAGTGGTCTGGAAGAGTAGCCACCATTTTAAGAAATGGTTTGCAGCTGGAACATCAAAGAATTAAGGACCCCATGCTCCTTGCCTCCTGTGTATGTATATAAATAGAATGGGAGTATCCAATGGGAGTATCCAGATGTATGTGTGGACTACTGAAAACTTAACAAGAGGATGACTCCAGAGAAATGCACCATGCCAAGGCTGCAGGATGCTTTGGATTGCCTAAGCTAGTGGTTCTCCATGGTTCACCATCATAGTGAGTATTATCAGATACCACTGGCCAAGAGAGTATGGGAGAAGACAGCCATCATCTACCCACTTAGTTCCTATGAATTTCTGTAAATGCCACAAGAAATTTAATTTTCCAAGATACTGAAGACAGCAGCAGCAACAGACAAGACAGCTCCAGATAAGTATTTTACCTTTAGTTAATTCAAGTTAGTCAAGTTATTCATTTACAGTTAGTATTTAGTTTTGTAAGTTAATTACATACAAACCTTAAATAAAAGTAAAAGCTAATTACTGGAAAATTGCCTCCAGCAGTAAATTCTGTGTTAAATATACCTCAAGATTCCTTAACACAAAACAACGTAAAGCAAATAAACCTGATGTAAGATGAGATACAGGATCCTACAGTCAATCCATTTTCATCTGATCTGGCTCCTAAAAGAAATTTGCTTGCCTCCAAGATTCACAAACATGTTGGAGAACAAAGGGAAATTATTGGCAAAAGGTTCTCACATCCTGCATATGCCTAAAGCTACCTTCAGGAATTTGATACGACTTTGATCCATAGCAACAAGAGTTTCCTGGACCACTGTAGTCTGTCTTTTCACAGGGATTTCTCTGTCTATTTTTTCATCTTCTTAAGTCCGAGACATTTTTCAAAAGGTTGTTTTTGGTGCAAACTCAGGATGCATCAAATATATGGTGCACCGGACCTGCAGCATAATGATGCCTCATATTGGCGCTCACTAGACTACTTTCCTGTGGTGTACTGTGCATCAGTGTTGGAGCCTCTCTCAAGCAGCTTGCAGCTAAACTTTGCCACACATTACTGTAAAGGAGGTCCAAACATTGCAACTGTGTCTTGAGATTATAAAATCAGGTGCAGTTGTGGCATTCTGCCTTGGTGCAGCAGCAGTGATACAAGGGATTGATGCAAGACTTAATGCAAGCCCTGTGTCTACCTTTAAAAATCTGCCACTCAACTCTTAGTAAAGACATTATGTGGCATGTCTGGACTGGCACTCCATGCAGTAGTTCATCTACTGTACATTCGTATTGGTTGGCACAGTGCATAGTTACTAGTATATAAGTGTTCTGGGAGGTTCCATGGGTCTGGTACATGGTGAAAAGGCACACTAGGGTGTTATGTCACCTCCCTCCCACAATGTTGACTTTGATTTGCAGCTATGGAACACTGCACTTTGAGAGATTACTCTTCTGTGTGGAGCTGTACTGACCACATCAGACCTTCTTATGGATGTATAGGCACTGCCCCCTGAACTACTGGATCTAACTGCTTTACTGGGTGCCATTGTTTTTAAACTCTGACAGCAGCCTCATCTGAGGCTGCCTCATCATTTTTAATCTGACTGCATACAGTGTGTGACTGCTGCTATATTTCCTGAATCCCCCCCCCGAACTAATTCCTGTTCTCCTTGCACAATTTCCACTAGGTAGTATTTCATTTGCCTGGTGTCTTGCTCTGAATAAGTATTATGGTACTTGCATGGTGCCTTGGTCCATAAGTAATTTTTTTATTTTACTAGGTTAACCTTTCGCTTTTGTTGAATTATACTGTTACTGGACCATTATTGCTTACTGTACATGTCCTAATCAAGTGCTCTGCTTAAATGTGATTGAAGCTGTACTGCATATTGTTCCTTAATATAAATATTTTATTTTCTGACTACCACCACAACGATGTTGGCTAGGGTGCAAAATGTCCTCCTCAGGGCAAGAGATAGAGGAGACAGGTCAATTCTTGTCCTCCTTGATCTCTCTTCAGCATTTGACACTGTAGATCACTTTGTGCTTCTAGATTGCCTTAGAGAATATTGTAGACTCACAGGTACTGTCATTAACTGGTTTGAATCCTATCTCCTGGGCAGGGAGCAATGGGTGGTGATGGGGAACTTCTCCTCCTACTTGAAGCTCCTGCCTTGTGGAGTGCCTGAAGGTTCGATCTTGTTGCCAAAGTTATTCGCAGTGTACATGCTACCCCTGGGTGGTCTCATTAGGTGCTATAGTTTGGGGTTTCAGTGCTATGCAGATGATACCCAACTGTATATGTCCTTTGCCCCTGGAACACATGGCACCATGGAAGTGCTAAACAACTGTCTGGCTGAGATTAATGGCTGGATATCCCCTAACAAGTTACGACTGAATCCCAATAAGACAGAGGTCCTAGTGATTGAGCTGGGTCGTGGGCATGATGGGCATACCTCCAGAGTGGTGACAGGATTGGTCTTGGGAACCACTTCATTGATGGCTTCCTCTAGGGTGAGAAATCTTAGCATCGTCCTGGATGACAGATTGACACTTGACGCTCGGGTGTCATCGGTGGTCCAAAGTCATTTTTAACACTTAAGGAATGTTGCCAGGATTAAACCACTAGTTCCGTCAGGGATCTGCCTTCACTGGTACATGCCTTTGTTACATCCAGGCTTGATTACTGTAATGCTCTGTACTTCCGGGGTCAGAGAAGGAACCCTCCGCTGGCTGCAGCTAGTGCAGAGCACAGTGGCCAGGTTATTGATGGGCCTGTTTAGGTCAAGTCATGTGACCCCAGTCCTGCAACCTCTGCCCTGGCTGCCTGTCAGGAGGAGGATTATCTTCAATGTGGGCTTGCTCACCTTAAAGGCCCTATAAGGATTGGGCCCTGGCTACCTGGCTGATCTTCTGCCACCTGCCACCTCAGTCCACTCCCTCTGCTCCTCTATCAGGGGCCTCCTTGCAGTTCTGAGGGCCAGGTTAAAAACTTCCAGTGATACAGCTTTTGAGATCACTGGACTGGCCCTCTGGAGCTTGCTTCCCATCTCTGTTAGGGAAGCCAGACAGTGGAGACTTTTAAAAGGGTTCTGAAGACTCATCTCTTTAAGCTGGCCTTCCTGAGCTAATTAAAGCTGTTATATTTTAAGATTGTATTTGTTAATTTTAATCTGAATTATATATTATATAGTGTATTTTATGTATTTGTTTGTAACATATTTTATTTTGTACAACCCTGCCTGTTTTTATGTAAGGTGCCCAGAGGCTCCAGGATTGGGTGCCATATAAATAAATGTGCCTTGCCTTACCTTACCTTACTATACAGTATGGTTTCACATAAAGGTAGGAGCAGAGGTGAGCCACATGAGGACAATGGCGCTGGATTTTAGAAGGGTGGATTAAAAAAAATGGGAGACTGCCTCAGAAAGTGCCTCATGGGGGGTTGCCAGGGAGGGGCAGAGGCACAGTGGGGGAAAAATAAAGGACAGCATAATTGAAGCAACCAGTCAAGGGTCCTTGAGGAGTTGTCTAAAATAAGTGTGGACAAGGCAATGGGCCCTGATGGAATATACCCAAGAGTTCTAAAACAATTTAGGGATGAACTTGCTGCCCCACTTGCTGAACTGTTTAACAGTTCACTGGAACAGGGGATAGTACCACAGGACTGGAAAAGGGCCATGGTTGTGCCATTGCACAAGAGTGGTAGCAGGGAGGTAGCAGGAAACTACTGCTCAATACGTCTGACCTCAGTGGTGGTTAAAATAATGGAGACATTGCCTAAGGAAAGGGTAATGAACTACCTGAAAGCAAGTGGGCAACTTGACCCAAATCAGCATGGCTTCACATTAGGATGCTCTTGCTAAGGAAATTTGATAGAATTTGACTAGGTTACAAGAGAAGTAGACCAGGGGACAGCAGTGGACGTGGTGTATCTGGACTTCAGTAAAGCCGTTGATACAGTCCCACACAGAAGGCTAGCCAAAAAACTGGAGCAAGCTGGCATCGGTCACAAAGTAGTTAAATGGATCACAAGTTGGCCGCAAGGCAGGACACAGAGGGTTATATTAAATGGCACCTTGTCTTAAGAGGGGAAGGTGTCAGGTGGCATGCCACAGGGGTCAGTACTAGGCCCCATCCTGTTCAACATATTCATCAGCGACATCGCTGAAGAACAGAAAGGGAAAGTCTGCCTTTTTGCAGATTATACGAAGCTCTGCAACAGGGTGGATACACAGGAAGGGATCGCAGAAATGGAGGTAGATCTCAGGATTCTAGAGGAATGGTCCAGAAACTGGCAGTTGAGATTCAATGCCAAAAAATGTAAAGTCATGGACTTGGGTAGAAGGAACCCATGCATGAAGTATGTCCTGGAGGGGCAGCTACTAGAAGAAACAAAGCTGAAATGGGATCTTGGTGTCATGATCTCAAACGATTTGAAGATAGGGAAGCAATGTGAAAAAGCAGCACTAAAAGCAAGCAGCATCCTCAGATGCATTGGTAGGGGTATTACCTGTAGGAAGCATGATGTAATCCTCCCACTGTACAGGTCCCTGGTGAGAACTCACTTGGAGTACTGTGTGTAGTTCTGGAGACCTCACCTAAAAAAGAACACAGACCATCTGGAAACCGTTGAGAGACATGCCACCAAAATGGTGCAGGGTCTGCACCACGAAACATACAAAGCTAGGCTCAGCCTGCCAAATTTATTCTCCCTCAAGCAGAGTAGGAACAGAGGAGAAATGATTGAGACATTTAAATTTGTTAAAGGGAGCAACACAGTACAAACCAGGAACCTCTACCAGGAAAACAGGGCTGCATGTACTAGAGGACACAACATGCGGCTGGTGGGAGGTAAATTCAAAACAAATATTAGGAAGTACTTTTTCACGGAGAGGGTTGTGGACCCTTGGAACAGCCTGCCACCGGAGGTAGTAGCAGCCATGATGGTTAGTGAATTCAAACAGGCATGGGATAGACAGTATAGTCATCTTAGTAACGCAAATTGATAGTGAGGGGTAGAAAACCTGAGCGGACTAGATGGACCACATGGTCTCCTTCTGCCAGCAAATTCTTATGTTCTTAGTCCATGCATGAAGGACATGAGTAAAAGCAGAAGGAAAAAAGACCATTATGATTCTCTATGGAAGTGGTCAAGGTAGTGAAGGACAGAAGGTCACATTCAGGAGGTATAAGGAAACACAGAGGGAACAGGATAGTGAGGTATACCAAGTACAACAAAGGAAAGTAGGAAAGGCAGCGAGGAGAGCAAAGTTACAGACAGAACAAAGGATAGCCAAAGGAGTCACTAAAGAGGATAATACAGTAACTACCTCTGATACATAAGTGAGCAGAGTAAATCAAGGGGGGGATATTGAGGATTAAAAGGGCAGAAGGGGGAGATTGCACCAAAAAGGGCCAAAATAAAGCTTCCATTCTGAACAGATACTTCTGCACAGTCTTCATAGTGGAGAGGGAAGCGGGTGGACAGCCAGGGAGTAGCAGGAATAGAGGCTGTTTGTATATACAGGTCCATTTTCAGAGGAGAGTCATGAAGGGATTTGCAACTGTGAAGCTGGACAAGGCTATGGGATCAGATAAGACACACAAGGATACTAAAGGACCTCAGGGAGGTGACAGTTGCCTGAAAACCTTATTCAAGAGCTCATTGAAAACAGGAGTGGTCCCAAAGTACTGGTGAAGAGCTGAATAGGTCCCTCTACATAAGAGTGGCATCAGGGAGGAAGCTATCAACTATAGACTGATCAGTCTCACTTCGGTGGTGGGGAAATTAATGGAAAGACTGGTGCAGTATCTTGCATGCTGTGGACTGCAAGACCACCGGCAGCACTGATTGGTGGGGGGGGGGTAGGCAGTGCACATGGCCTATCTGGTCTTTAGCAAGGCCTTCAACACTGTGCACACAGGAGACAGATAAAGAAATTGAGCAGCCTGGGGTGGAACCCAAAGTGGTGAATTGAGGTAGAAACTGGTTAATGGATAGGTGACAGTGGGTGGTGGTTAATGACACTCACTCTTATAATGAGAAAGTGACCAGTGGGGTGTCACAGGGCTCAGTACTGGAACTGGTCCTCATCAATGTCTTCATAAGGGACAATGTTGAAGAACTAGTGGGGAAGGAATGCATTTTTGCAGTTGATTCTCAAATCTGCATTAGGGTGGACATTCAGGAGGGGGTGAAGAAACTGTGCAGGGAACTTGGGAAACTCAAGGAGCGGTTAAGAGCATCACAGGTGGGGTTCAATGACAAAGAGTGTAACATTATGCACATAGGGTAATGGAACCCAAGAGCTGAGTATAGGATGGTGGGGTACTCATGTTCACTAAGCAGAAAAAGGATCTTAGGATACTATAACTGATTAACTCAAAGTGGCAGGGCAGTAAATAAAACAGTGGATAGGGCTAGTGGGACTCTGGGGTACACAGAAAAGGGTATCTCTAGCAGTAGGGAGGTGGTGTTGCCACGAAAAATTTGCTCAGGAAACATCACCTTGACTACTGTGTTTAGTTCTGCAGGTTGCACCTCAGAAAAGACATAGGATGTCAGCAGTCCAGAGGAGAACAACAAAAATGGTGCAAGAGAAGCCCTATGAAATGAAACTTTAGGAATAATTCTCAACATGTACACCCTGGAAGAGAGGAGAGCAAGAGGTGACATAATGGAGATCTACAAGTACCTCATAGAAGTGAACAGGGTACAGCGAAGGAGACTCCTGCAAATGAAAAAGAGCACCAGGACTAGAGGGCATGTGATGAAGCTGGAAGAGGGGGTTAAGAGGGATGTGAGGAAATACTACTACACTGAACAGGTGGGAGATGCCTGGAACAGACTGCCAACAGACATAGTGGAGGTGAAAACAATGGAGGGCTTCAAGCATGCATGGGATAGACATAGGGGTATATCAGTAAACAGATAGAGAGAAGGGAGGATCGTCTGAGACCAGGTAGGATCTGTAGAGATAGACTAGACAGGGAACATCTGGGCAGAGTAGCTGAACCAAGCGGTCCTTTTCTGCTGACTTAGGCTGTGTTTCTATGTTGCTCCTTGTTCTGGTGTTCTGATGTTCATAGTTACCTACTGGTATTCTTTTTTTTGTTGTTTGTTTCATATAGAAGTTTTTCTGCCTGGGGCATGTCATAGGCAGCTGCTCTGTTCAGTCCTCTCTACTTTAACTCCTGCAACAGCGCTCCTGACTCACCAAGCCCCATATCCCCATGGATCTGCACCCTGTGGTGGGGCCAGGAATGGGAGAGCCATCCTGCCCCCACCCATAGATCCATCATCCAGATTTGTGGGTTGGTGAGCCAGTGGCAGTGAGGAGCAAGGGCAGACAGGCAGGACTTGATGGAGCCTATAACCACCATTTTCTCATTTTCTCCCCATTCTTCTGCTGTGACATAAGTGTACGCACATTGAGATGTGCACACGCTACAACTGCAGCTCGTCCCATCATATCACTCAAGCTGCTAGCACTACCTCCAGGCCACCACCCAGGGGCAGACAAGGACCAAGATGTCAAGGATCCCCCCCCCCGCTGAGGAACGCTGTCCTGCAGATGCTTAATCCTCGCCCTCTTCGGCCAACCCCTGGAGACTCGAGCTTGCTCCTGACCCGGGTCACCGGTGTGGTGTGAGGTAAGGCGCATAGCACCTCAGTCCTCAGTGCCACTTGGCCATCTTCCTACTGCTATTCTTCTGTTTCACTCTTCTGGCCTCTTGGCTTACGTGGCTAGCTTTTGATTAATCTGCACTTTATGTACCGAGTTAATTTATTGCTCTTACCAATGACACATCTGGAAAAGAGAAGATGCCAGATCAGAATGTCTTTCTGCTAAAACTTGTGAAATAAATTCTTTATGGATCGGGGGAAATATGTCAGGCAGGTAGAAACATGAGTGTAGAAAAAAAGACCTAAATAATTAATAAAAAAAAGCAAGTGCACAGAAGATTTTTTTCTTTTTCTGCAATGTTCATGTAAAAAATGTAAATGGATTTAACACCAGCATACCTAAACACTGTACTGTGGTTGCTGAACCATACCAGTAAAAAAAGAATTAAAAAAACACAGCACCATGGGCCAGATATTCAAAACTTTGAACTGGGTGCAAACAATTTGTGCTGGGTTTGCGCAAGTCCCATATTTTCAAAAGACCAAATAGCGTGGGCAAACTGCATTAGTGCCAGGCAAAATTATAATGCATACATCGTGCAAAGAGAAGGGGTGTGTACATGAATACAGGCACTGTGCTATATTCAGTGTGTTAGTGTATTTGTGCGACTTTGCAAGACATTTTGTGAGGAGCAAATTAACACCCAGATAAAGGTAGTCTTAACTCTGGGCAAAACAAGGATAGGGGGCATGGACACAGCAGCAACAGGCAATATGGCCGTAAGCAACAACAGCATCATGGTGCATTTGATAACTGCAGCCAATAAGGAGGAAGAGAGGGCAGATGGCCATCCTGGGCCACTCCATATGCCATGGAAGAGACATGCTACACACAGATGGCACCACTCACATTGCCATCATCTGGCACCAGTCCCAACTCTGCCAGGCATTTGTGGGTGCCCCAACACCCAGTGGACACCTGGTCAGTGCATCCATGGAGCACAAATGTCCAGTCCCCCCATAGGGGTACACCACCACAATCCAGCACACACATGCAGCACTGGAGGAATGAAGGGTACTGAGGGGAGGGTGTACAGGTGGCCAGGCTGCACCACATAGTAGGTGCTACCACACAGCTGAGTCCATCCACACAGTGCACATGGCACATGTGCCAGTGATGGGATTTCCCCTCACATGAGTGTGCCTATAGGATGGAAGAGAGTCTACTGACTACCCCACCTCCACCTAACTGGTCCTTTGCAGAGACAGGAACATTAAAGATGAACTTGTTCAATGTGTCAAACAACTGAACAAAATAAAGAACAATCACTCTGATTTCTATAGAGTCAGCCCATCAACAAACACCTCTGCCATGTGAGGCTGCTGGTCTCTTCCAATATCCAACACAATGGTGGGCATGTACACGGTAACTCCTTGACTAAGCACTTAACCAAGCATAACTGCCTGTCTTGCATCTGCTCAGGGGGACATCCATACTCAAATGCCCTCACCACTACAAGCACATCAGCCTCCTCACTTTATCAATTTGAAATTAATAATATTGCTGGGTTGCAACAGTATTCAGACTGATATCACAGACTACCAACAGGGGAAGAATTTAAATTTGTAATGTCATAAAATTGATCTAGCAAACTTGTTCACACTGGCGGAAAATTAAAGAACTAAAGACACATTCTAGATCTGGAAGCTGAAAACAATTAGGGCACTTTAATGGAACTTCTTCACACAAAGGGTACTGAATATTGTAAATGGACTGTGTTCCCGGCATAGGCCACTGAAGCAACAAATGTATGCATCTGGAACAGAAAGCTACAATAGGGAGCATGCTTCAGCAGCATGATGAAAAACTGGTTGGCAAAAAAAAAAAAGCCTAACTGGTGCCATGCTTCTGATCAAGTTACCAGTTCAACTTTTTTGCCAATGCAGTGGGAATGGCCACTCACCCAACACACTGCACTGACATACCCATGGCCTCCCCTATTGTGCCCTCTGAAAGAAATGAGAGGGAGAGAGAGAGAAAGAGAGAGACACACACACACATGGGGAGAGAGCAGGCAAGTAATAAAAAAAATTAACCAGTAAAGGGCAGACACTTTGGACCAACTGGCCTTCTCCTGTTATCATAATTTCTTATTTGATTGTCATCAGCCTGATGGCTTCAAACTCTCATACAGGTGTGTATCTTAAATTAGTCAGTCAGCTGGAGTTTTTTGTAGATTTTTTTTACTTGTTATTATGTTGGAGAAGGGTACTGAATATTGACCTAATACTGTAGTTGCATGATTTTCAGTGAGATATCTCTCAGCTATGATAGTGGAAATACTCTCTGGTATATTGATATATAGGGTTTGCATTAGGCAGCAGCTGGCTAAGGTGGAGGAGGTGGAGTCAAGAGTGCTGTGGCAGCCTCTGCCTAACCCTGACTAATAATAACCTTTTTTTGTGGGTATCAGTGTACCCAAAAGATGGTGAGGGTGGGAGTTATGGTGTTGCTATATGGGTCGGAAGAAGAGGTTCATTTATGCCATAGTAGTGGGATGCAGGAGAAGGAGGAAAAGGGTGTGAGTGGTAATGCTAACAGAGTTGGGGCAAGGGGGTTATTTTTAATGTTTATTGATGATTGCTACATTGGGGCTGGAGGGGAAGGGGTAAATGGGATGCTAAGAGGGTACGGTAAGGTTAACTAGGTGTGCCGACTGAACAAGAAAACTTTTAAGGCAAAATCCCCCACAGTGACAATTTCAACATTTTCAAAATTGTCACTGTGGGGGACCTAAGGGCAAAATTTCACCCTTTTGCCTTCTGTCACCCTACTTCAAATCAACTCTGACTCAGAGCTGATAATTTTTAGAAGGGGGGCAGAGAAACTCCAATGTCTGACAGGTGAAATTTCACCTGTCAACACTGAGGATCTTGCTATGCCGAACTTCAACAATGATGTTGTTGATTCGGCATAGGTAAACCAGTTAACTATGACTTTTTACAGCCAGTGTTAGCACTCGCCAAAGGTGAACGTTTTGGATTTGTTTTTCCATATTCTACATGATGAAAACTACTCAAAGTGTAGGGAATGGGCTTTGCCTATCCCTAATACTAGTAAAAATCATCTTATGTGTCACACACAAGTTTTTTTACATTGTATTTATATAGGATAGCACAGTTGAGATGCAACATCTTATGTTCAGTGATGTTCTGTTTTCACAGCTGCATAGTGAGAGCTATGCAATGTATTGTAAACAAGAGGAGATGGAGCTGGGCAAAGGAACTATGCCATATATGTGGTCTTATTCCACAGTGAAATCTCATCCCCTCATTGGTATGCTTGAGATCCCTGCTTTTCTGTGTCTGTCTGTGCCCCCACCCCATCCTTCCAACCAGATCTACTTTATTCATGAGTCAAAGGTTGTGGTGCCTTTTTATTTATTTTTTTATTTGTTTTTTGTGCCACAGCCACTGCTGCAAGAATGCTACTGACTAAACAAAATACTTCACATAGCAGGGACAAGTGTCAGTGACCAAAGAACAATTCTGTCATCAGCTAATATAGATCTGACACAACAGAAACAATTTTTTACCTCAACAGTATGTACTGAGAGAATGGACAAAGGGTGTCAAGGAAGAGACAGGCACAGGCAGCTATTATGATGATTATAAAGCAGTCTCAAATTTTCATCCAATCAGAGGGGAGAACCGCTGTACCTCTTATTGAGTGTACAGATGCTGCCTCACATGTGTTCAACTTTTCTTCTTCTTCTGTCTCCTACTGTCAACTGCTGGTCTTTACTCACTGTTCTGCTCTGCATTTTCCTGCCTCTAACATATGCCTGTTCAGTTTCAAAAATACCTGAGAAAATTTTAAAAAATGCCTCCTTAAATTGTATTTTTTCTCTAAAACAAACAGCAGGGAAATTAGTTTTGTTGGCTGCTTCCTGCTACCATATCAGAGCATATTGAGACTGTACAACTTGTCAGCATTACTACAGGTGGGACAGAAACTATAAAGAAATAAAAATGCTTTTTAAACAGTTATACTGATAATTTTATTTTTCCAGAAAATCTTCAACTGCTTCATAATATATTAATATGTATACTTGTTTGTGTGTTTCCTACTGCATGAGACTCTTATCTTGGGCTGTTTGGGGCTAACAGAACTACTCAGTTTTGCTTCATGGTCCTCTTGTCCAAACAGCACGAAATAACATTCTTATGCAGTAGGAAACACACACAGCTATGCATATTAGTATATATAATGACTTCGGCTTACTTAGGTATGCAGAGAATGGCACAGCAAACTGAAACCTGAGCTCTGGTTTGGCCTAGCCAGCAAATCAGCAGCTTCTAATCATAAAGAGAGTCTGCCATTTTGTGACCTAGGTCAGTAAGTTGTAGGTGTAGATGAAGATGCAGCATGAGTCAGTTCCCTAACAACAACAACAACAACAAACAAATTCTGGCCAGAGCCAATAGGGCTGCAGTTGAGGAAGCTGGGGTAAAAATATGGAAAATTAATTTTTTTAATATGTGCACATCAGATTTGCAACATAGCCTTGTTCAGACCCTGCCTCATGAGGAAGGGCAGAGAAAATGTTCAACGCTTGGCTTAAAGGTTATTTTGTACAGGGACTATGAAATCAACTTTCAGATCACAAAAACAAAAATTGGGGCAGGAGTTGAAAAATGATAGCTATCATATTCATAAGGTACTGTAAAGAAATGGTTATGTTGAATGTTTGTGATAAAAATATTTACCATTACCAAAGTTAAGAGGCTGCAAAAATTCAACGTAGAATCAGAACTGTAGTATTTTTTTATATTTTATAACAAATCTTCAACCTAGTCTTCTTATGACCCCACCTCAGGAACAAAGGTAGAGAAAATGTTTCATTCCTGACCAGAAGGTGATTTCACCAATGGACCATGAACTCCCCTTTCGGGATATAAAAATAACCATATTGGCCAGGATTTGAAAAATGACAGCTGTCACACTCATGAGGTGCTGTAAAGATAAATGTAGGCTCATAACGTGGTTGTTTTTTTTAATATTTTTACACCAAATTTTCAACATAGCCTTCTTATAACCCCACCTCACGAACAAGGGCAGAGAAAATTTTCGACTCCTGCCTGAAAGGTGATTTCATACGGGGACCATGAAATCACCTTTCGGGATGCAAAAAAAAACACATTTTGGCCAGGATTTGTAACATGACAGCTGTCACATTCGTGAGGTGCTGTAAAGATATGGCTGTGTTATAAACTTGGGGGAAAATATAGAAAATTACCAAAGTTGCAAGCCTGCGTTCTGAAGATTCAACATAGGCTCATAACTTTGTTGTCTTGCAAGATTTTTACACTAAATTTTCAGCATAGCCTTCTTATGATCCCACCTCATGAACAAGGGCAAATAAAATTCTCAACTCCTGCCTGAAAGGTGATTTCATGCAGGGACTGTAAAATCACCTTTTGGGACACATCAGCCTAATGACAGTGTCATTGTTCATGAGGTGGGGTCCCAAAGGGGGCATGCTGAAAATCTGGGGCAAAAATGGCCAAGTTATGGCACTAAGTTCAAAGCCCCATTGAAATGCATTGAACCGTATACCTGTTTCCTCAGTTTGCAGTCTGGCTTTGAAGAGTGAAGATGTGTCTGCAGTCTACAGAAGATTACAGCACTGAACTTGCCGGTGGGTAAGTAAGGACTTGAGGGGGTGTTGGGTGTTGAGTGGGAGGGTTGGATGGGGGTCAATAATGGCTGCAAAAGACATAGATGGACAGTTTTCTTTTTTTTAGGTTTAAGAGAAGAAAAAAGACTGAGGATTCCCATTCATGATACTGAGGGATTGGTCACCCTCAGTGTCAGTGTTATGTTTCTGAGTGGGGTGTAGGTTGGTGGGTGTTAAGAGGGAGGTGTGGTGGGAGAATTAAAAAAAGTGGATGCACTTGATCTAGAGCACTGAGGATTGGCCACCCCAGTGCCACTTATGTTTCTGGGAGGGGGTGTGATGGGTGCTGAGAGGGAGGTTCAGGTGGGGGGGATATTTATAATTTAAAAGAAAACAAGAATCAGCAGTCACTGCACACTCTGCCATTTCCAAGATGGCTACCACAAAGTACTGCACATACGCTAGTAGTTACGCATGCACAGTACACAATGGTGGCCATCTTGGGAATGGCAGAGTGTGTCATGACCACTGATTCTTGTCTTTTAAATTATAGATACCTCCCACCGACCTCCCCTCTCAGCACCACCACTCCTACTTACCCCCAGAAACATAAGAGTGATACTGGAGGTGCCCAATCCCCCAGTGTCGCGACCTGGACTCTGTGTGTTTTACAAAAATAGTTCAGTGCCCCTGGAAACAAGGAGCGGAGTGCTCCAGGGATGCCACGGATGGAGGCGACTATGCTCCATGTTCAATATGTTGTTCAGTCACTAGAAATGTGCTGTGTCCTTTTTCTGTAGCAAGTGGTATGCAGTACTATGCCCACTACAGCCCTCAAAAGTGTTACCTTGTTCAGTTATTTAAAGTTGTGGATACAGCATGATCAGGTCCAATCAGCATGGAATGTTACCACTTTACAACTAAGGTTGGTCAATAAAAACTGTGATTGCAGCATGTCAAATCTCTGTTATCAAGGGACTGTACCACTTCAGGAACATCATCCAACTAATCACACTTCTCTGTATTAGAATACATGAAAACAAAACATATGTTGCAAGTGATATCTTTTATTGGACTAACAACATTGTTTTTGTAACTAGTTTTTGAGAGTTGAATTTCCTTTAGCATGTCAGTGGCCACTGACCTGATGAAGGGAGTTTAATTCCCAAAAGTTAGTCACAAAAACAATTCTGTTAGTCCAACAAAAGGTATTAACTGCAACATTTTTGTTCTTTTTTCATCTGCATCGTAAACTGGACTGACATACAGTAGCTGCCACATTTCTCCATCAGAATAGAGCAAACTGTTTTGCTCTGCTCCAATTTTGATACAAATCTGAAGTCGCAGATTACTTGAACCCACACTGTTATGCATGATGATTTCTGCAGAAATCAGTGGTGGTGGGGAAGGGGTGAACAAATGATAAAAAAGTGAGTGCAAAACATTTGTTGGGAAAGTGCATTTCAGCACCTGATTCTCAATAGAAGCAGAGCAAAAACCCAGTATAACTGGTTGCAAAACAACATAATTCCTCATATCTCATGAACCTTGCTCTTGTATTAATGCTACGGCAGCTCGATTGGGGTAATAGTAAGTGGCTCTGGTGAGATTTGAACTTGAACTTGCTGGTTCCCAAGTCTATGATCTAACCACTAAACCCCAATACCATTCCTTTGTTACATATTTAAGACAGTTTAGGGAAGCTTAAAGCAGACAGAAATGGAAATGGAAGGGGACCCTGGGGCAACTCAGTTCTGGGACAGAAATTAAAAGTCTGACTCAGTTCCAGGAGCTAAATGAGGAACACATGCTTCTATGTAAAATATGCACCCCAAAGGAATAAAACTGCCTAGATAAAGTACAAACATGCAAAATAAAATTAAAAACACATCCTCAGACCACTGTCAGATATGTTTGATGCTGTATCAAGGGTGATGGTTTTCCTTACTGAATTCTTTCCATATCCAACCCTGAAAGCAGACTTCTTGTTAGCAGTCTGCTGGGCATGAACAAAATTGGTAAAGGTGAACTTTGCTGTTTGAACCCCTCAAAGGGAAAAAGTGAGCCAGATGCCAGCCACAGCACAGCTGTAATGAAATGCTACAGATTGCACAGGAATACCAATTGCTTGACCCCCCACCCACCCACACATTCACGTAGCTCTCTCAGGGTAGCTAAATCGTGTCAGTTTTTCTTCTTGTTGTCTAGTAAACATGGTATTTTTATATCACAATAATATAGCATGTAAATTACAACTAAGCCACACATTATTCCATATCCCTTAACTAGGCTAATGCATCAGCAGCCATATTGGCTCTGACCAGAGTTTGTTACCAATTATTCCAACTTGTTGGACTAAAGCACTGAGAGGTTAAGTGAATTGCTCCAGGACATAGTGCATGTGAAAAGCTCTTGTAGGGATTTATGCCTAAGTCTCCAGTGTCTTCTGGACTCTAAGCCTGTGCCCTAACAGCTAGACTAAGCTGTTCTTTTACTCTAGCACCACTACTGAGCTGTAGACTGTATGCCCACATCTTTCAACTCATAGAATACTGGAAATATAAGCACAGGAAATGGACATTCAGACCTACATTGCTGATTCAAAGTCAGTCCCCATTTCTATCTGTCACATAGTACACCTACCAGTGTCCAGCATTAGCAGAATAGTATACACTCTCAATATTGCAGAGTTAAGTGACACAAACCACCTAGAAACATAGAATTTGACAGCAGAAAAAGACCACTTATCCCACCCAGTGTGCCCAAATGTTCCCTGCCTAGTCTTTCTCCATGGACCCTAACTGGTCTCCAGTAACCCTCCCTCCTCTCTGCCAATTTACTTATATTCTACTATGCATAACCCATGCACACTTGAAGCCCCACATTATTTTTTTACCTCCGTCACTTCTGCTGGCAGTCTGTTCCAGGCATCTACCACCCTTTCAGTAAAGTAGTACTTCCTCACATCCCTCTTAAATGCCTTCCCCCAGCTTCTTTGCATGCCCACTGGTCCTGGTGTTCTTTCTTATTTGAAAGAAACTCCACTGCTACATTCTGTTTACCCCCGTGAGGTACTTATAGCTCTTTATCATGTCCCAGCTCACTCTTTTCTTTTCTAGGATGTACATGTTGAGATCCCTCAGTCTCTCCACACAAGGCTTTCATTGAAACCCCTGCACCATTTCATATGCCCTCCTCTGGACTGCCTTTACCCTGGCTATTTTCTTTCTTGGGTGCAGCCTCCAGCACTGGGCACCATACTCTATGTTGGGTCTCGCCAGGGAGTGATAGAGTGGCAACACCACCTCCTTTCCACTGCTGGAGATACCCCTCCCTAGGCAGCCTAGCATGCCACTAGCCATACCCACTGCTTTGTCATGGTACCCTGCCACTTTGAGGTAATTAGTTATATCCCTAGGTTTCCTGATTAATGATTGTAAGTACCTCCCCACCACCACCACCACCACCACCACACTATACTCACCTCTTAGGTTCCTATAACCTAGGTGCATGATTTTGCATTTTTTGCCATTGAACTCCAAGTACCATGATCTTGACCACTCCTCAAGCCTCCCAAGATCCTTCAGCAATCTCTCCACCACCTCCTTAATGTCCATCCAATTACACATTTTGGTATCATCTGCAAAAAGCATATCTTCCCTTCAAGTTCTTTTGCAATGTCACTTACAAAGATGTTGAAGAGGACCAGTCCCAATACAGAGCCCTGTGGCTCCCTGCTTGTTACTCTCCTATCATTAAAGTAACCACCACCCTCTGATGCCAATCCATTATCCAGTTTCTAACCCTATTCACCAGTTTGAATCCCATCCCAGGCTGCTCAGTTTCTTAATTGGTTTCCTGTGTAGCACAGTGTCAAAGGACTTGCTAAAATCCACCTAAAATCTGCTCTAATAACCTCAATTAAGTTGTCCTTTGCCATTGTAGGTTTGGTATCAAATCTATGCAATCACGGTTGAAATTTTTCTTCATTACGTTCTGCAGGAGCAAACCTCAATTTGGAGGTACAGAGTCATCAGTTGGGGATATTTTTTACAAATCTCACTCATTTACACAGTTCTAGTAAACTTCACTACTGTATATTAAGATGATTTGTGGGCCACAAGATGTACTTACTAAGATTTGATTTTGCCTATGGTTCTTGCATGTGTGAACACCCTATCTTGAGGAGATACCATCAAAGTTTAAAGGCCTAGTTTGGTTCTTTCCTGCAGATTCCATAACTGAATCAAACTTAAAGCACTCAGTACATGCATCATAGTTTGAAAAGAAGTGTAGAATGCAGTTTATTTACTTTTCTCAATAATTTTGGTATTGAAATGTCCACTTTACATATAGAACATACCTGCTACCACCCCAATCCCACATGAGGACATGTTGGGCTAGGTGGGGTTACATCAGCTGATGCCATAACAGGTGTCCACTCATATACTGAAGCTCTTCCTGACACAGGCAGAAGTCTGTGCAGTCCTCATTTTAAGCAGAATACTAAAAAAATTGAATTATAAAAAAAATGTCTTGGGATAGTATGTCATTTTCTGTAGAAGATAAACAGTTTTGAAGAGGCACTAGAAAACTAATACAGTTGAGTACTGTATGCAGATTTACTGCTGTTGGTTTGTATACTTTATTCTTTTATTTAGCTAACTGACTACTGTTACTGTAGTTAAAATCAAGCATTGCCATGCTTAGCATATTCATAGTATAATAATTCTTCTTGAGTTTCAGTGGTATAATAAGGACTATCAAATTCACATATACAAACACTTGGCATTTTCAAGTTACTCATATTTATTATTGTGTCATAAAGCCTGAGATTTTCTTAAAGTCTAGACTAAGGAATGCAGGCTATTGATAGCATCGAAGTTACATTTTGACCCTGGCACAGCTTCTAAACCTTATAATACAGTACAGTAACTATGCTTTCCTTTCTGATCTTCACCCAATTTTTTCCAGTTTTCAGTGCCTACAGTACCATGTTGTAATGCTGATTGCATATCTTACATTTTCTCTGAAGAAACTGGTACTACTGGGAATGCATTTGTAGACCAGCCTGACCTAAAGTTCCTAATATGGACTATCATGTTAAGTGATACAGCATAAGGCATATTGGCATTTACTCACAGTTGCTATGATGTGCTTACAAATTATTATACAGTATAGTTATTTTTGTGGTGTTAGTGCACCACCTTCAGCTATTAACCATAATGCTATGATCAGCATATTTTATGAATCATTGTATCGTAACCCAAAAGTAGCTTTAGTCAGCATATCACGTATCACTGTGTACATGCAAAACCTAGCAGACTTGGGCATGAGCTGCCCACCAGTATCTACCAACAGAATTGCTTTGTTTAGATCTTCTGCTATGCAGATGAGCCTGTTACCAGGTAACGGACTTTCTTATCACTGACTATAATAGTCTATGCAAGCCTGTTTTTCACTGAGTTTTTCTATGATGACATCACGGTGTTCAGAGGTTCCAAACTGCCAGCAGGCACACTGGCCTTTTTACATGTATTTGGGGAATAAACCTTTAGTCTGTGGCACCTGTCTTCTGTGTCATGTTTTGCCATCAGGTTTAGAATCCTCCCAAACCCAACACATTTCAAACAAATAAATGACAGATCATTGGAAAGAAGTCATTCAGTCTTACGGCTCAATCCACAAATGACCTTGGACACTTTCTGGACATTGAAAAGGCCAGTGAAAGGTAAACAAAACTACCCACCTTGTACCCCCCCAAAGTACACTGCAAAACTCACTGCATGTGTTGCACAAGCCCTCTGCACCTGACCCTGTAACACATGTATGTCAATGAAAATATCAAAGCTACAGAAATTCAGAATACACAAGGAGCCAGAAGAACTGTGAGTCACCCTGGAAACAGGAAATGGGACAGCCATATGAACTGGGGTTGTCTACAGGGCCCCAGACCAGGGGGAGGACAAAGAAACA
Source organism: Neoceratodus forsteri (assembly GCA_016271365.2). Taxonomy (NCBI): domain Eukaryota; kingdom Metazoa; phylum Chordata; order Ceratodontiformes; family Ceratodontidae; genus Neoceratodus; species Neoceratodus forsteri. The sequence continues at coordinate 1,074,864,054 of CM028129.1, read as the reverse complement.
TTACTATTAGAAGATATATACAGCATGACAGCTAAAGGGGAGGTTCTGATAATGGGAGACTTCAACATGCCAGATACAGATTGGTCAATACTAGCAGGAACATCTGCCAGAACTAGACATATGGTGGATTCACTGCAGGGGGAGGGCCTCATCAACTGGTACAACAACCTACAAGAGACAGGGCTATCCTAGATCTAGTACAGACTAACAGGGAAAGGATCACAGATCTCCAGGTAGAAGGTCACCTGGGGGCCAGTGACCATCCCATGGTATGCTTCAATTTGGCCACTAGAACTAAATCATCCCATTCCAAGACAAAAATATGGGACTTCAGAGGAGCTGACTTTGATAAGATGGCCAACAGAGTTAAGCTAGCCCTGGCAAAAAGAAATACAGGTGAGGGGGTACAGGCAAAGTGGGCAAGCATTAAGGATGCAATACTTAAAGCAACATCCCAATGTGTTAGAGAGAAAAGGAAGTGCAAAAGAAGAAGGAAACCACTTTGGTTCTCAAAAACAGTAGCAGAAAAGGTCAGAGCCGAAAGGCTGACCTTCAGGAAATCTAAGGGCATGCAACGGGATGAAGATAGGGAAGTTTGGTATGCCTCCCTAAGGTAAGCAGGGAAGGCAGTAAGGCAGTAAAGCAGGCAAAGGCCCAAACCGAGGAAACACTAGCCCAAACAGTAAAAGAAGGAGACAAGACTTTCTATAGATACATTAGTGAAAGGAGAAATTCCAGCTGGGGTATTGCAATGATCAAAGGAGATAAGGGGGCGTGAGAAGAGGAGGACCATGTAAAAGCATCTATCCTAAATAGGTACTTCTGCTCAGTATTTACTGAAGAGAAGGTAGGGCAGGGGCCCACAGCTCAGCACCATGGACACAGGGGGGAGGGAGGGAGGTGTACACTAGTCCCTTCACAAAAGAAAGGGTCCTACCAGAGCTTGATAAGCTCAGGGTGGACAAGGCAATGGGACCTGATGGCACACATCCCAGGGTACTAAATAAGCTAAGGTGGAACTAGCAGAGCCATTATCAGAACTGTTTAGTGAGTCTCTGAGCACAGGAGAGGTCCCAGAAGACTGGAGAAGGGCTCATGTGATCCTGCTCCACAAGAGTGCTAGCAGGGAGGAGGCAGGGAACTACAGACCAGTCAGTCTTACATCAGTAGTGGGCAAGATTATGGAGGCACTCCTTAAGGAAATGATCATGCAACACCTGGAATCATAGGAGCACAGGATCCACGACAGCATGGGTTTAAAAAATGAAGGTCCTGTCAAACTAATCTCATAGATTTCTTTGGGTAACCAGAATGGTGGATCAAGGGGGAGCAGTTGATGTTACATACCTTGACTTCAGCAAAGCTTTTGATACTGTTCCACATAGAAGACCGATTAATAAGCTGAGTAGGCTCGGGGTGGGTCAGAAGTTGGTCAACTGGGTGGCAACTGGTTGACAGGCAGAAAACAGAGAGAGTGGTGGTAAATGGTATACAGTCAGAAGAGATGCAAGTCACAAGTGGGGTACCTCAGGGATTAGTCCTGGGGCCAGTCCTCTTCAATATCTTCATCAGTGACATTGCAAATAGACTGGATGGTAAGATTTGTCTGTTTGCAGATGACACCAAGATCTGCAACAGAGTAGATGATCTAGATGTTGTGGGCAGAATGAGAAGAGATCTGGATAAGCTGGCAAAATGGTCAGAAGACTGGCAACTGGGGTTTAATACAAAGAAGTGCAAGATCATGCACATAGGGAAGAGAAACCCTGAAGCCACCTGTAGGGTGGGAGGGGAGTTGCTGGCAGTCACAAGGGAAGAAAGAGACTTGGGCATCATCATCACTAATGACCTGAAATCATCCAAGCAGACCACTAAAGCAGTAGATAAGGCTAGAGGGATGTTGAGGTGTATTAGTAGGGGTATCACTAATCGGAAGAGGGAGGTAATAATCCCTCTTTACAAGACACTGGTTAGGCCCCATCTGGAGTACTGCATGCAGTACTGGAGGCCATGCCTTCACAAGCACATTAACCAAATTTAGACAGTCCAGAGAAGGGCAACCAAAATGGTGCAGGGACTGCATCAGAAAACATATGAGGACAGATTAAGCTCTATATGTATACCATAGAGCAAAGAAGGGAGAGAGGTGATATGATCGATACAGCCAAACACCTTAAGGGCATTAATAAGGTGAAAGAGTCTAACATGTTTCAATATAAGGAAAATAGCAGGACAAGAGGACACAGCATGAGATCAGAGGGAGGCCGATTAAGGGGTAATGTGTTCTTTTTCACAGAAAGTGTGGTGGATGCATGGAACGACCTACCTCAGGAAGTGCTGGATATGAATACAGTGCAGGGCTTCAAACAGGCATGAGATAGGTATAAGGGAGCAATACAGATGAGTATAAATAAACAGGCCATTGACAGAGCAAAGGCCGATGGCACATTTATAAGGTAGAAAAAGATATGGGCAGACTGGATGGGCCTTGTGGTCCTAATCTGCCATCAACTTTTATGTTTCTATTGTGACTCTCAGCTGCATATGGGCAAGATAAGGGAAGGGAACATGCATTTTTTTCAATGCAAAGGGCACTCTGCATGCTGTGGAAGGAGTGTGAAGAGTGACAGCATTACATGATGGAAATGCTGCCATAACAGCTAGCTACCCTAGGACACATCACTCATACCTTCATCTGTCTTTCCCAGGGTCCTCCACCAGATGCTCCTAGTCCTCTAAGCTGCCTTTGAGGACGGGGCAAAGTCCATTTTTCATTACTTTAAAATTTTGCTGTGCACTTCAATGACTCTAGCAGTTCTAGCAAAACTGGTTGAATCCAACAGTGCAATGTTCTGTGTGGAGCAGGGGATCTGCTAACCAGTTGGCCAGCATCCAGTTAGATTCCCACTGTTGATTCCCAGACCACTCATGGCATGCCCCTAGCTTCTCTGTGCAAGTGTCTTTGTGCTAAAAGTGCTCTGGGATGTGTAGGTGGGGACTGGTGATTGCACCTCTGGCATGAACCTTACATGTGTGGAACTCTGCAGCCCAGATATGTGCCTGTGGCACATATCTGGCCACTTCTATAGATCAAACCCTTGTTATCTACCAATGCTTTTGCTGGCAAAGCCTTTGAAATCAAGGAAGAGTAGTGAAAAACATGTATACTGTATACAATTGTTGTATCAATATAATAATTTATATATTGATATAAAGGAAACACCTCTGTTGCACATTACCAATATTAAAAACAAATATTATCATTGAAAAGTGAAAAATAGGATTGCCGCACATGTTTTTTCATGAAAATATACAACCAAAATGAATAGACAGGTACTGACACATGAAAACCATATTAATATGCTATAGTCATGACAGCCTGACCCAAACCTTTTATGTAAAAAATTAAAGAGCTAGTAGCACCAAAACTAGCACACAGAAAAGTTAATACATTTTTAAATGTAGACAGTTGTTACTTTTTATTTCTAAAGAACTTTTCTTTTTTTCCATGTGTTAATTAGAGGTTTGTTTTGTTACCTGGTAGCATTAGGTAGACTATAAAGAGCAATACTTTAGCTGGATGCTGACATACCTAATTATACTTCACTTTGTACCTCATTCATTACGTTCTAGGTGATAACATAGCTGAAAACAACATTATGGCACAATATGCCACAACCAAAATACTGACAGTAACTAAAAAAGTTGGTAAAAACACCAACAACAGAAATCCCAACAGACCACAAAAATAAAATAAAAACAGCAGGAGCTCTTTTATTTTCTGGGAGGCTCCATCCCTCACACCCCCCAGAATTAAAATAACCAACTCCAAGTGGATGTGTACCTAGGGGATGGAGAGAAACTCAGGAAGGGGAAAATGCCTTTAAAAAGAAACAGAACACCAAGGTTCAGTTCTGGGAGATGGGGACCCAAACCCTAGTCCCCAGGTCTCCTCCACTCCGGGAGCAAGTGCCTTAGCTACCCTACCACAGGAGCGGCTTGGCCAGGCACCACAACTCCTGCTCCCTTATCCCTCTCCCACTACTATGTTCCCTTCCCTGCCCACATATACAGCAACAGGGGTATGCATAACTTCATAACGACGCAATACCCCTGTTGCTGCAAAATCCCCCAACATTCCAAGCCACAATGATATTATTGCGGTAATGTTTTTCAAATGATGTTATCAGCGGATACCATTCAGTACTGTCACCTAACTTACTATGACTCATAAGTGACCAATCTTGCAGTAGGTTATTGGCTCTTCTTGGTCAACTGTGATGTCACTGACACTGAGATCTTAGCACTAATGATGTAGAAGGAGGAGTAGAACTAACTATGTCAGCCTCTAGACAGAGTACTGTTCCATATATCAAACCAAGTATTTTCAAGTCAAAACATTTTTAATTTGCAAATGAGAAAAGAACATAATACTGCATATATAAGAAGTAGCAGTTCACTAATGGAGTGTAAAGATTTCACAGTTTACTCAATATAGCATACTAAAGGGAAGCCTCTGGCATAGAGTTAAGGATCCCTTACATTGGTGCTGATTAGATCAGTTTTAGATTGTAAATCACTATTTAGGTGCATTATATAATTTAAATGATCTATTCTAAATTTATTTTAGGAAGTTATATAAGTGTTTTTCATTTGTAATTGTTTTATGCTGTACTATCCTGACTTTGTACTGCACCCTAAGCCACAGGGAATGGGCGCTTAACAAGCAAAGTTTTACTTACCTACTTTTGAAAGTTAATATCAATGTCAATTAATATATTAACTCTTTAACTTTCTAGAACAATGGATCATCAGTTAAACATTTTAAAAAATAATTTATTTAAAATTGGCTATTTTGAATCTTAAGGGCTACACACTTTATTTGAAAATTTAGATTCAGCTAAAGCCACTTTTACATGACAAGCTGTGCACCACATTTCTTGGTGCACAGCAACTGGATCATTACCACTGTTGTTGTGTAGAGGCTCCTGGTACCGCATCCAAAGCAAGCAATCACTGAAACAACGTTCCCTGTTTTTCTGGGTTTGCCATTTCAGCATGTCGTTCTGCGCCGCAGCCAGTGGTGATGTAATCATCTGGGATCTGTCCTTAGTGCTTTCCCAGGGTGCACTGGACCATATCCCTCCCGAGGCTCATGTGGGGGGGATCTTAAACTCAAGTTCAGTTAAGTATATCTTAAGTTACTAGAAAGAAGGCTGAACTCAGGCAACTAGCTCATTTTTAGTAATGAGGGCTAAGAAATACTTAAAAAGCACTCAAAGTGGAACTACCATACTGGTCATATGCTGATGCATATTCATATCCCAAGGGCTATGAATATGCAAAAACGCATGCACAGTATGGCGACTCCAATTTTGGAGAGCTTTTTAAATATCTTTTAGCCCTCATTACTGAAAATGAGCTAGTTGCCAGAGTCAGCCTTCTTTCTAGTATCTTAAGATACCATTAGCTGAACTCATGATGAAAATGTAAATTCTGGCAAATTGGGCCCTCCTGGCTAGCTGGAAACATGGCTAATACAGAGGATGGGCCAAGAGAGCGATGCAGGGGTTGGCATGAAATGCTGGTACAGAGCACAGCATGGAGAGTGGTATGAAATGCTAACAGTCCAAGATTTCAGGTAGGTGCCATGTAATAGTGGTTGAAGTTGACATACTGTGATATCCTGCTGCTGCAGTTTCTATATATCATCAAATAAAAATGCAAAATGGTTGAAACAATTTTAACAACTTCAAATCAAATCTAAAAAGTCATGGGGCTGGATTTTCAAAGGTTGATGTAAGGCTTGCATCAAGCCATATGTCAAATCCTTGCACCACCGCAACTGTAGAACTGCAGATTACAGCTCCCAATTTTATACCATTGGGTGCAGTTGCAATAGTCTACCCAATTTATTGCAGCTTGCTGCAAATTTCAGCCGCATGCTGTATGGCAGGGTTTCCTCAGAATGATGCAAACTAGTCCACAAAAAACAGGGATAGCATCAATTTGATGCAAGGGGTGGAATATTCCTCTAGAGTGCTGCAAGGAATTATTAATGTTAGAAAAGCTGGTCCCTTACCTTCATTATGAATCAGCACTTCACGTTAAATTGCAAATTTTGAAGCCATACTTTTTTATTTCATCTTAGATGTTTTTTCTAACCGTTATGTAAGATGTGTCTTTTATGTTACTATTCTGCTGCAGCATTTTGTATTACATTTTAATTGATTAAAATTAGCTCTGTTTCAAACATGTCTGCTCCAGGTTTTCAGTAGAGTCTGCAACTGTTTTGGAAAGTGTATTGTTTTACACCACTATTTTAATTAGTGTTGGGGACCAGAAGGGAAAAGACATTGATGCTTGACCTTAGGGGATGCTGGGGACAACATGGCAATTCCAGCCTATAAAAACAAAGTTCAAATATGGTAGTGTTCTATGAATATACAATTAAATACAACAAAATATGGTTATGTCTGTCTCTTCCAACAGTAAGGCTCACCAAACACCCTTGATGGGAGTTGAACCATGGACCCTGAGTCTGCAAGGTAAAAGTTCTAACCAGAAACTGCCATTAATCAGAAGGCTAGACGTTCCTTCAAACTTGCCCATTGCTTCAATCTGTTGCATCTAGCAGTCACCTCTGTTGCAGTTTCTTAGCACTTTAGAACTCTTTTGTTGCAACATCTTCCATCTTAATGGAACTGCTCACAAACAGCTTTGTACATCCACAACACAGAAGAAATGGAATTTAAAAGGCAAGGAGCCACATGGGTTTGTATAGCGGGCATTATTATGTACAATATTTTTTTTTCATAACTTGTTATATCATTAATTTTCAATTATTTTGCAATACAAGTTTAATATAACAATTCTCATATTAATTAGATTTCAATTGATTAAAATTAGTTTTGTTTAAACTTTGTCTACACCAGGTTTTCAGCAGAGTCTGCATCTGTTCTGGAATGCTTACTGTTTTGTACAACCATTTTAATTAATGAGGGGGACCAGAAGGAAAAATACATTAATCCTTCACCTTATGGGACACTGAGGCCATCAGGGTAATTCCAGACTATGAAAACAAAGTTCCAGCATGGTGGTGCTCTATGAATACACAATTAAATACTGCAAAATCTTGTTACATCTGTCTCTTTCAATAGCAAGACTAATCACGCAACCTTGATGGGAACTGAACCATGGACCCCGAGTCTGCAAGGTAAATGCTCTAATCAGAAACTGCTATTAAAACAGAAGGTTCAACTTGACAGCCTGTTATATTTAGAGGGGCATCTCTGTTGCAGTTTCTTAACACTTCAGAACTCTTCTGTTGCAACACTTTCCACCTTAATGAAACTGCTCACAAACAGCTTTGTACATCCACAACACAAAAGAAATGGAATTTAAAAGGCAGGGACCCACTTGGGTTTGTGTAGTGGTGTATCATTATGTGAAATATGTTTTCTTTTTTTTTTTTAAACTTGTTATACTATTCATTTTGGATTATTTTATAACACAAATTTCATATAACATATATCATGTTAAAAAACAATACTGCATATAGAATTTTTTAAACTCACGTAACATTTAAAAAGTTCCTATAAATCTTTAAAACAAATGTAAGTATAATCCCTAGTTTAGAGGGATTCTAAAATAAATAAATAAAAGAATCACAGAAAAGAAAAATTATAAGTTAAAGTCCCCAGGTATGGGATCCACATGGCTATGATAGCAAAAAATTATGTTTTCTTTAATAAATAAAAATAATAATTAGGAAAACATGTTAAAGTCAGGGAAAGACAGCAACAGTATTTCTGTGCATTTAGTATGCCATATCAGATAAATTATGAAAATGTTATAATCTATCTGGCAATTCAGTAATACTGTATATCATTGCTCAAATCTGCTGTCCTCAAAAGTCACCAATGTTAAAATAACAATCAGTTAAACATTTTAAGTTCAATAAACCCAATTGTTTAACTCGGGCATCTCCAGCTCCATCACATTTGGGCTACTGTTTCCTTGGCTTCTAAGAGATTCACTTGCTCTGTGGTATCTGAGTTGATGCCCTTTTTTTCCTCCTACTTACCTTTTCAACATATTAAAACTACATAGTGTTTAGGTCGGGTGGGCTCAAAGAACAAGTGTTTCTAGTGATCAAGCTATGCCAAGCACTTTGCAGGAGAGTAAGTAGATACAGATTAGGCTGCCATGATATTGATATCGAAATGATTTTTTCAGGTAGTGATGTGAGAGATTAGAGATTCTGTATCTACAGTAAGTCTATGTGAAACTTATAGTCATAAAGAGTTAGAGTACTTTGCCTCTGTGTTCACTAGGGAGGGGGATGGGATATCTACAAAGCAAGGCATGATGGGAATAGAAGCGGCAGTGAGTGGGATCAGGGGAGCAACAGAAATGGAGCAAGAGGGAGGGAGAGGTACTCCAAGGGTGTCACATCAGGATAAGGATAAAAAGGCCAGTAAGGTGGAGGGAATGGATGATGCTATCTCTGCCAGAAGGGTGTGGGTAGCCCTCAAGGACCTAAAGAAAGACAAATCTCCTGGGCAGGATGGCATTCATCCGAGAGTACTATGGGAATTGGCGGACATACTGGCTGCACCCCTGGTGGAGCTCTTTAACAGGTCACTTGAGACAGGGAGGGTACCTAGGGATTGGCAAGAGGCACATGTGGTGCCAATCCATAAAGGGGGGGTCGAGGGAAGTACCAGGTAACTATAGACCCATCAGTTTGACCTCGGTGGTGGGAAAATTAATGGAGAGTATACTAAAGGAACGATTGGGGGTGTACTTGGAGGAGATGGGAGGTCTGGATAGTCGGCCACATGGGTTTGTGCCAGGTAGATCATGTCAAACCAATCTTGTTGAGTTCTACGAAAGGGTAACATCAGAACTGGACACAGGAAAGCCTGTGGATGTATTATTCTTGGATTTCAGCAAGGTGTTTGACTCTGTCCTCCACAATGGTCTGGTGAAGAAACTGATGGGGTTGGGAGTAGGCCCTTTGATGGTCAGATGGATTGAAAACTGACTAGCTGGACACACCCAGAGAGTAGTGGTCTGTGGGGAGCTCTTGAACCCTAGAGAGGTTGGTAGTGGGGTACCGCAGGGCTCGGTCCTGGGTCCGATCCTGTTTAATGCATACATATCGGACATCAGAGAGGGTATAGGGTGTGAAATGAGTCTCTTCGCTGATGACTCCAAGATGGAAGCAACAGTTGAGGGAGAAGAGGGGAGGTTGGCCCTGCAAGGGGACCTGGACACCCTGGAAAGCTGGGCTCACACATGGAAATTAAATTTCAATATCACCAAGTGCAAGGTGTTACATCTTGGGTGGAAACCTTAAACACAGGTACACCCTGGGAGGAGGTGCTGGAGGCCTCAATAGGGAAAAAGACCTAGGGTCATGGTGAATGTATGTATGAATAACTCTGAGCAGTGCAGGAGAGGCTAGCAAGGCAAACAGGATGTTGGGATGCATCGAGGGGATCACCTCTAGGAGCAAGGAAGTGATTCTGCCGCTGTACAATGGACTGGTTAGACACACCTTGAGTACTGTGTACAGTACTGGAGACCACACTTGAAGAGGGACATACAGCTCCTGGAGAGGTACAGAGGAAGGCAACTAGATGATATGAGGGCTAGGGGATTTGACGTATGAGGACAGACTTGAGGAGCTCTGCCTGTTTTCATTGGAGGAGAGAAGAGACAGGGGACATGATTGAGGTCTTCAAGTACCTCAAGGAATAAATAGGGTAAACACGGAGGGATCTTTAGACTAAAGCAGGAGGTATCACCAGAGGCATGGTTTGAAGTTGGAAGGTGGAAGGTGAGGGAAAAGAGGAGGTTTTTCACTGAGAGGGTGGTGGACCCTTGGAATGTACTGCCTGGCGAGCTGGTTCAGAGATCCACAGTGGAGGGCTTCAAGAGAGGGTGGGACAGGCACAGAAAGTGGATGTATCAGATGATGGCCTGTCCCGGGGTGGGGGTATGGATGATAGGGGTTTCTGGAACACAAGGGGGGGGAGGGCCTCGGCACCCAACTATGGATCTGAGGTTCGAGCAGATTCAATAGACCGTAAGGCCTGATCTGCTGGCAAATAGTATGTTAGTATATGTTAGTACTGCCTGAACTTTCAGAAGAAGTGGACTATTACTATTACAGAAGTACTTTTTTCTTTTCCCCTTGTGTTAACTAGATGGTTTTCTATCTGACAGTACTTGGTGTGATATGTGGAACAGCACTGTACCAGGATGCTGACATAGCTAATTCTATTCCCCCTCATACAGTACATGGGCAGGCCTATGACCTGTCTATGACATCACAATCAGACAAGAAGAATCAATCAACTGCTGCCAGGTCAGTCACCTGTGATGTCACAGTAAGTGAAGTCACAATGCTGATAGCTTGTGAAATGAAATATAATTAAATAGGTTACTCTCCAGGTAATGTACTGCTTTTTATATTACACCTAATACTTACAGATAAAAAAAAATTATGAGCCATTGGAAGAAAAATACTTTAACCAGCTACTTTTAAAAATCAGCAAAATGTTCTGCTATTTTTTTGCACTGCAAGCTCTTAAAAAGGGGCCTTTTTTAATGCTGTATGAATAATGATTTCACAATTAGTTTCAAGAGCATGAATCTTAACATCTTAAAAAGGCTGCTTAACAAGATGGTTAGTCTGGGCATGGGACACAGGGTGGTAGACTGGTTTAGAAGCTGGCTTGCAGATAGGAGACAGAGGGTGGTGATAAATGGGATCCAATCCAGGGAGAGTAGGGGTGACCAGCAGGTCACCTCAGGGATCAGTCCTCAGACCAGTCCTGTTCAATGTCTACATCAGTGACATTACAGAAGGACTGGAGAGAAAGGTCTTCCTGTTCATGGATGACACCAAGATCTCCAACAGGGTGGATACTCCAGAAGGGGTAGAGAAAATGAAGAGGGACATGAGGAAGCTTGAAAAATGGTCTCAGGTGTGGCAGCTGGGGTTCAATGCAAAGCAGTGCAAAATAATGCACCTGGGAAGAGGGAACCCTGGGGAAACATACAGAATGAGGGGAGGTGTTGACAATCACCAAGGAAGAAAGGGATCTAGGGGTTACCATTTCAGATGATCTAAAGGTGTCCAAGCAGAGCAGAGCAATAAGGCTGCAAGGAGGGCCAGTAGCATTCTGGAATGCGTAGGCAGAGGTATCACCAGCAGAAGGTGGGAGGTGGTAATGCCACTGTATAAAACACTAGTGATGCCTCACTTAGAGTACTGTGTGCAGTTTTGGAGACCACACCTTCGCAAAGACATCAACAGGGTGGAAGCAGTCCAGAGAAGGGCAACCAAGATGGTACATGGCTTGTACAACAAAATGCATGAAGACAGATTAAAGGACCTCAATATGTACTCTCACTGGAGGAAAGGAGGGAACTGGGGGACATGATAAAAATATTCAAATACCTCAAGGGCATTAACACAGTACAGGGGAGAGACATCTTCCAGTGCAGAGGGTGTGCAAGAAGAAGGGGGCATTATATGAAATTGGAGGGGGGCAGGTTAAGGGGAAATGTGAGAAAGTTCTTCTTCACAGAGAAGGCGGTGGACAAATGGAATAGCCTGCCACAGGAGGTGGTGGGAGTAAGCACAGTGGAGGGTGTTAAACATGCCTGTGATAGGCATAAGGGAACCTTGAGGAGGAAAGGAGTGATGGGAAACCACTGACCACTTGGGGTCAGAGGCCACAAACAAATATAGTGCTTAAGGGCAAATTAGATGGGCCTAACAGTCCTTATCTGCTGACAATTTGCACAAGGATATTGATAAGATGGAGATTGCAGAGGAAAACTACTAGGATGGTGGGGGATTTGCAGCATAAATTATATGAGGAGATAGTGAGGAACCGCAGTATGCACACACTGAAACAGAGGAGAGAGCGGGGGGATATGATATAAACTTTCATGTACCTCGAGGGTATAAATGAGGTTAAAGGGGAGGGCTTGTTCCAGTTTAAACAGTGTGCAAGGACAAGAGGTCATGACATGAAACTGGAGGGTGGCCGGTTTAGGGGGAATGTAAGGAAATACTTTTTTACAGAGAGGGTGGTGGATGCACGGAATGGTCTACCCCAAGGGGTAGTGTCAGCAAGGTCAGTAACAGGACTCAAGCATGCATGGGACAGGAATAAGAGAATCTTAAAGATGGGAAGGAGTAACTATAGCAGGTGACTAGGTAGGGTCACAAGCTGCTCATGCAGGTAGTACAAAGGGGCAAACCAGATGGGCCTGGCAGTCCTTATCTTCCAACAGTTTCTATCTATGTAATTTCTATGTTTCTATGTTCCTATCTTTTTTTTTCAATATTGTTGGCATTATTTTAAAGTCAGACTTGGGAGCTTAATGTTCACAGTACAATCTTATATATTCTGCTTTTTTTTTCTGGAGTTTGCTTGATGTTGTCAGGAGAAAACTTAAAAAACAGGGGGCAAGCCACAGAGTAAGGGGTAAGTGCCATCAAAGGTGGGGTTGGGGCTGGGAGGCTGCCTACAGGTGGGTCTGTGCTAGTGATGTGGAATACAAACAGAAAAATAAAATAAAAAAAAACAGATATTTGATCTGGTGTCCACCCCAGTAGGCAGCAGGAATACACCCTACAATACAAATTCGAGGGAAAATTTAGAAGGAACATTTTTTCTGAGAAGGTGGTGAAGCTATGGAATAGCTTTCCAAAAGAGTCAACTAACATAAAAACAGTACATGTCTTCAAGATATCAAAACTGCAGAGTCCCTGGGTTAAAGGGTTGTAGTGTAAGTATGGAACCAATTTAAATTAGCACTTTTTTTTATATCGTACTTATTGATCTCCAAATAGGAAGCACAAGGCAGACATAATGGACCTGAAGTAGAATCCCTTCCAATTTTAAATGACTCTTTTACTATGTACAAGAAGCTAAAGCACTTGTAAATCCATTTGCTGTAGTTCACTGGATTGATGGGTAAACAGGTTTGTTTGAATGCTTATGCATATGATGACACTTTGGCCAAAATCAATCTTTGTCTCATGTATGCGAAGAAGACTTGGCCCATTTAACAAAAGGAAAATGAGAGGGGAAGCAAATATTGAATCCCCAAGAGAGTGAACAACTGGCAAAGGAGGGGGGATGGGGCACAGCAAAAACCAAGCAAGTATCAGTTGGAGCTGGTACCTTAAATGAGTTTTGTGGAGTAGGATGGAGCAAGTCATTTACTGTTCCTAACCTACAGGCATATTCTTTACATTCACTGATTCAGTGGATAAATGGATATTGTCTGAGTGCCTATGAATATGGCAATTCGTTAGCTTAAATCTCTCTCTTAGTCTCATGGCCGAGACCTTTACAGCCTGACAGAGAGGTCTCAGAAAGAATTTCTCACATCTAACTAACAGAAAATGAGAGGGGATGAAAAATGTGATACATAGATACGCCTAGTAGATGTATAGGGTCAAAGATTTGCATCCATTTAGTCTGCCCTGTATTTCTACCTCGAGTTATTGATTCAGGCCTCCACTGTCTCTGCATTCAGTACTCACATAGCATAACACAATAATTTAAAGTCAGAAGGGACATTAAGGCCATCATGTCAAAATCTTCTAATTGTGAAATCACTAATACATTGCCGTGGAAATAATATGCCACCAGCAGTTGATAAGGGTTTCGGCTAGATATGATCAGTTGAATTCCGAGGGATAAATATCCCATCTCCATGAAAATGCCTTTTGTAATCAACCGCAAAGGAAATCACAGTACAGAAAAAATGTGACCTAATACTATCTTATTTGAAATTTTTATGGAGGTGATGGCCCCTCTGGTCAATGCTACAAATGAGTTCTGCTTCATTATGTTTAATGTCTGTAAAGAAACCTTTAACCTGCTACTACAGTGGATGTTTTTTTTAGCAGTTTTAAAAGTTACATACTGGTTATGTTCCATATCATTAACAACTAACATGATGTTTAGAATCAAAACAAAAATGAGAAACACAATTGTTTGGGTTCTCAAGTTGAGAGGAAAGGGAGAGGCCACCCCTTTCAGCTTACAGAGTTTACTCTGGACACAAGCCACACTGAATATTTCAGAAACGCTGTAAGTCTTGATACAACTTTTACAGTTACCAGAAGAAGAATTAGAGTGATAATTGTATACATATCCTGAAGACTTGTAACCAGCTCATTTAAATTATATGCTTTATACATATTGATTTAATAACCCTAAATAAACCACATATTTCACATCACACCAGACAAATGTTGTCTTTTAAAGCAGCAGGGTAATTTTAATTAATGTGATAGTTATAAATCATGAAATTGTTCTGAGCCAAACAAGGCTTTGTATTTCCAAACATTCCAGACACTTATAAGTGGGTGTTATGCTAACAGTTCCAAAATCATGAAGTTGAAGGTTCAGTTCGCATAGTCCATTTCCCCTGCAAGGGATTGCTTGTAAAAATGCACAGTGGCTTGGTAGGTAAAGCAGCCTGATTGTACAGTACCACTAGCTACTAAAGATATGGACCTGTATTCACAAATATTACCACAAGAGTAACAAGACTTTACTTTGGCTTAACAAACCCGATTTGGTAATCTCTCATGCTGTTCAACAACACACTGCAAAACTGCAAAGTAAAGTGATGTTTATGCTGGTGGTAATGTTTGTGAATACAGACATAGGTGTCCTATTATATGTGCCCTATGCTTATATGTTACAGTACTTAAACAGCCTCTTGCTGTATAGTACATACTGTAATATATTGTGTAGTTTTGAAATTTTACCCCCCACATTTTGTATTCTGTATTATTTGTTTGGGTGTTTCCCCCATGATGAAGCATTTTGAGGCATACATTGTGTGAAAGATGCTATATGTAAATAAACTGCATTGTTTCGTATTAAGGCCATCATAAAGTACGTTTTTGCCATGAAGGGCCACATTCTTATTCACGCTGGCCATCTTAAAGTGGTAACAAAGACCAGTATGTAACTGTACAATATTTGTAACCCCATCTTCCCTCACACCACTATAGGTACTTTGGGAAAGGTGCAGAGCTGCACACAAGTGGTGCACAGGGTCATTCAAAAGCAACTGATGGCCTCAACAGGTAAACTTGCTTGCCACTGCAACCTCCCCAGTTACCTCTAGCTAAAAATATATAGTAATTGTGTGCCAGTGGTATGAGCAGTGGCAACTGGCAGCTGTACAGTCACAAAGCTGGACCTACACTTGGGAAGGGGAGACCAACGGATTTCTAAGCATAGCTGCAATGCAACAGAGAGGGAGGAACCCACCAGACCAGCAAGGGAAAACCGACAATGTGAGATCATAAGTGAAGACACCTGGTCTACCAGATACTGCATACTTAGGGTGTATCACTTAAGAGTAACCAAACACCAGGAACACTGCACTCAAGGGAGTTGGCAAGGTACTGAAAACAGGCACATACATGTGCCTTATTCCAGGAAAATGACACATCATTTTTCATCGTGATATGTGCCAGTCACGTATCCCATTTATATGGCATGCTACATTTAAAACTGCATACCAGGATGTTAACAGGTGCAACCCTCGATTGCACCCAATAACATCTGGAAGGCAAGCTGCACTGTGCCACATGCACAGGAAGGACTACTTCCCCTGTAGTATACATGGAAAGATGGGTAATGCAGATTTGGATGGCAGAGCAATGGTGTGGGTGCTAAGTTTTTATTCTGTACCACTACTGATGAAATAGAGAATTGGGCCCTGGATATTTTGCACAAAAAGTCCTTTCACCTTAATGGAAAGAACAATTATTTCACAAACCATGATAGTCATTGCATTTATCAGTCATGTTTTTCATACTTACCTCCTTGATAGCTTGATTCAGTATCAACTGTTTGTGTAACCTCTTCTCCTTCGTCCTCTTCTTCTGATTCATAATGGTAAAGAGTTTGGGACTGCTTGTGGGGAACCTGGCTCTTACTGTCTCTCAAAACAATAGGAGAAAGAGTTGTTGGACTAAACTGAACTGTAGGAAATGCAAATTCTTTATTCTCTTGTCCATCTGTTCTTTTTGTGTTTTCTGCCATTTTTATAGTTTGAGGAGTATCTGAACTAGTTGGCCTGCTATAATGGAACATTTTCTCTTGTCCAGTTTCACTATGTTCCTTTTGTCTTTCCCTTGAAGCTGGATCTGTCATTGTGACATCTTGCTCAGTGTATGTGTCATCTGTAACTGATTCTTCACTTCCTGTTACCTCTTCTGTATATGAAGCTTCAGTAACTGGATCAGTCTCAGTCACCTTGTGTGTGTCTGCTGCTTCTGTTGAAATCTGTTTGCTTTCTAGGTCTTTCTCCTCTATTTCTACTACTCCAACAGCTTCAGACAGCTGCATGAAACCAGGACTGGATCCCATGTCAATTGATGGTTTTGTAGGAAGCACATAGTTGGGAAAAGGCGGAGGAGCGATGGAGCTTTCTGTGTATTCATAGTCTTCATTATCTGGATTGATGCTGTTTGACTTGTACAGTGGTGCCGTGTCCTTTTTACTGTTCTTTGGTTCTTTATATAATGGGTCCATTTCTTGTACTTCTTGGTCATAGCTATAAGGATCATCATAATGCCGCTCTGGTCCTCTTGCTTCATTATTTTGTGAGTGATAGGGATTAAGTGTAAATGAATCACAGTCTGGAAGAGGATAGCACATGAGTTCCCCTCCAACACTGGGGCAATGGCAAACCTGGCAAGGAGGTATTTTAAATGTGTGCCCTGCTTCATATTTCTGGTCCCCATTAAGGCAGCCAATTTTACCACACTGGGAGCATCCATCAGCTGGCTCTATGACCTCAATGCAGTTCTGTGGTAGCTCCGGACAGGGAATAAAATGACAACTAATCTTCCCTCCTCCTGCAGGGCATAAACATTCTGTGCTACCAAAGTCAACAAAGTAGGATTTTCCTTCAGGTACTTTGCCATTTCTGAATCCTGCATTGACACAGTCATAATACTGATAGCCTTCACAGGTGCAACCTTGTTGTACGCAGGAAGCACAGCAAGCACCAGGCTCAAGAACCTCTTCCATACAGTTTTCCAGCCCTGGGCATTCAATCCCTGTACAGTCTTTTTGGGCCTGTGACTTACCAGTCCACATTAATACAAACAGAACACAGTTCAAAAGGCTTAAAGGAGTAGCTCTTGGTGTATTCATTTTCAGTTTGTGTCTTCTCATAGAAAATAAGGTACTCTTTAGGATATGTTAGCAACAGTGGTGCCCACCAAAACACTGCAGGCTTTACTTCAGGTGGTTATTATTCCATCAATTGTTTCTTCTCATATCCTAGATTTGAGAAAGGAAAGTGTATTAGAAGTCATATTCAGGTCGCTTCCTGTCAATCATTACCAAACAATGTACATCCTGGAAATGGAGCCAACATTCAGAAACATAAAAGAAGAATATTGTTTTTTTCCAGAAGCACAGAGACTAGCTAAAAATTTGCAATCATACTATTCACTTGATTTAGCTTCAGGTGTGCCCTTAACTATATAAAATAATTTAACTAGATTCTGTTAAGCATATTCAAAGTAATTTTCAGATGTTTTATATCAAAAATCTTATTTTAGCTATAAGCAGTTTTGCATCAACCTTTTAAATCATGGGTTCCATTTGTAGTTCTTAAACAATATACCTACTTTAACTAAAACATGACCACATGTAGCACTAGAGCATTTAAAGTGGCATAAAAGACATTTTAAAGTATAACTGATAGATGAAAAGGTGGTTGTTACAGTGAGTGCAATACAACATGAAGTAACAGATATATGAATGGATAAAATGTGTTAACATTTGCGCACCTGCCCCTTCAGCCTGTCCTGCTGAATGTCTTGTCTGCCCAGATAAGGGGTGAATGGCCCAGAGTAACTCCCATTTCTAGGGGTATCTGGATGTTATGGCTTGCTGGGAGCCCCCTTACAAAAACCTGAACTATATACAGTCTTTTACATATTTAGGGTACCAGAAACAGTCATGATATCACACAATCAATCTCAGCTCTAGGATGACAATTCATGTGCAGTCCCTTTACATAGGGGACAGTGGGGTGAAGGGTAGTTCTTATCATGCACATCTCAGATCATTTCTAGCATATTTGGGGATGGCTCCCTGTCCTTTGCTTGGGCCATATTTTATTTGCGTGCTTTTTGCAACACAGTCACATAACACTTCTCCTTACCTGAGACTCTCCCATCCCTTACTGTTATCTTGACACCTCTATGCACCAATCCTATCAACATGGGAGCTACTGTTGCCCCATGGGAATATTCTATCAGAGACCATGGGCAACTCCAGCTCTTCTATCCTGTCAAAGACAATACTTCTTGAACAAGACTTGGTCCATTCTTAAATAGGATACATGCTCTTACTATTTACCATAGCTAGCAACTGCTTCCAGTGGTTACCTTCTCTGAGATCTCTTGTACTGATGGTCCCTTTAACTCATCACCAAGGATTCCTGCAGCTCCTCTGCCTCAACACAGAGAACTCTCCTGGACTGAAAGCCACTGATGCACATCCTTTAAGGGGATGCTCACCTGGGAACTCCCTGTTGCCAGCCTGTGCCATTACCCAGCCATCCATACCCCAGATCAATATCCACCTACCCATGCCATCTATCTGAAAGCACTCAAACCTAGGATGGTATACCAAGATATCCCACCAGAAGGACCAAATAGGGTGGCTAAGACACAAAGGAACCCACAACTTGGTCCCCTGGTACCTGGCAAAGGTACATCTATACCAAGTACCACTGTCTTTCACTCCCCCCTCCTCCAAAGGTTTTCTGACTGATCTGGCTCTACAAATGCATGGCTACCAGGTCTTTCTTGCCCTCCCACAGGACTCCCAGAATGGCCCAGTCTCAGATCCTTCTGCCTCCAATACTGTAGGCAGAGAGAGCCTAACAAAGGGTTCTATGCCATTCTGACCTTGCCGCCTTCTCACTGAGCCATGGCCAGTGGACCTCTCTGACTCACAATGGTGCCTCAGGGACAACAGAGAAAACCCATGCCACTCTGACCGTGGCATCCCGCCACTGAGCCAGAGCTAGTGCAAGTCCTTTCAGCTCCCAGGGCTGGAACCTCAGTGGTGGCACCCCTATGGTTGTAACCTACTCCCTTCATGTGTCTTTGACCCCCCAAGTGCTGTCAACCTTCCTTCATTCACAATTTGGGACTGTGTAGTACAGTATGGTTTGCATGCCCATTGGCCCATGCAGTGGACCAATAGGCGTACAGCCCTACTGTACGCTGTCAGTCAGTGGCCAACTTGTGGGGGGGTGCTGCTGCCCACCTCGGACTGGGGAGGTGCAGGGTGGCAGGGGATACAGTGGGCAGGTGGGGAGGGGGTACCACTGGACCACCAGGGTGTCCGTAGATCGTTCCGCCTGTGATCGGCACTGGTGGGTGGGTTCCACTGGACCACCAGGGTGTTTTAACCTATGTCCACGATCGGGCACTGGGGATCGGTCCACTGGACCACCAGGGAGATTTGTATCTTATGCCTGCGATCAGGTGAGGGGGAATGGTCTACTGGACCACCAGGGCTATCTGACATATGCCCGCGGTCGGGCGAGGGGGATCAGTCCACTGGACCACCAGGGCTTATATATACACATGCCCGTGATCAGGTGAAGGGGATCGGAGCCCACCAAGAGGTAGGAGGGCATCGGTCCCCAATGGCTGCAGCCTGGCAGGGCGCCAGGCGCAAGTCACTGGGGATTGGTGCACCACATCTAAAAGGGGCCATAATTACATGCAAATGGCCCCACTTGTGCATTGCATGCATAATGGCCCCATTTGCATGACCAGTGCTGAATATCACAGTTGATGCATCTAGTGCAACCACACTTGTGCTGGCACATCCCCCTGCACCCCACTGGCCACTTGTGCAGGTGCAATGCCACTGCACCATGCACAGTGCGTGCACCCTCAGTGCCATATTCAATGGTGCTGAGCCATGGCGTAGCACCTTTGAATATCGCCTGGTCCCTGCCCTGGCTCAGCCCAGCTGCACTGCGTCCAGGCTTCCACCCCTGCCTGGCGCAGTCTGAATATCCCGCCCAGAAAGTATAACTAAAAAAAAAATCTAGTGTTTGTTTTTCACCACCCTATCCACAACAACAACTAAAATGTGGAGCGCAACTGCCTGCTTCTTTTTTTTCATATTTTTATCAAAATAAATTCTATACAAGTGCATCTGGACATTTAAGATAATTACATCTAAAATGCAGGCAATTCACTGCCTGTTTGTATTTTTAACTTGCTGAATAAACAAATTAAACTCCACCTGGGTACCAAAACTGAATGTGAAAAACACGAACAGCAATGTGTTTACTATACACCTCACAAGAAGGAATTTTTCTTACTTTATCTTTCTGTTATGGCTGCTGACCTTTGTCCTCTGAATTAAAACAATTAGGTCATAAAATATCGTCATCATCATCTTCAAATGCCACCAAGGAAGCATTCTTATTATGAGGCACCTGTTGCAGCTGTTCCTCATCATTGCTTTTATGTTCCTGCCACTCTTCCCTGAACTGGTAAGAAAATTTGTTGACTGACTTTTAGGAAAGTAAGGCACTCTACATTTTCAGGAGTAAGCCTTGTGTGGCTATCAGAGACAATACTTCCAGCCATACTAAATATACACTCACAGTAAACACTAGTGGAAGTGCAACTAATAATCTCTATAGTAAAGGCAGATAGTGCAGGGCAGATCTTTTTTCTTTTCCAGCCAATACTCAAAAGGGTCATCAGTTAATGAGTGAGTCTCTTAAATAGGCATCTATAATATCAGCAGCTCCACAACACACACATCTGAATTATCTGTTTCCATGAGTTTTGACCAAAAAGTGTGAAAATCAACTGTGTGCTTTTCAGAATGACATGCCTTTTTCAAAGATCATGAAAGAGGACTTTCTACATGACTACCCAATGTTGAGAAAGGAGTACATGGTGACACTAAGTGGAAATTACTACGGTCACCACCAATAGATGCTGTATCATCAGATTCAGCATCCACATCACGTGATTCACTTGTATACGTCAAATACAGCTCCTTCCTTCCTTCCTTCCTTTTCCTGAACAATTGCTGAAATCAGCATGTTTTTGTATTCAAGAGTCAGCAAGATCAGAAGGATGCAGCTGTTGCAACTTAAATTGAGGGTCAAGAAGAGTCGAAAGAAGAACATTTTTTCTCTTCTGTGATATTGTTAAGTCTTCTCCAATTTTGGAATTGCTGTATCAGTCGGTCTGTAAGGGATACACCAGAACTGTCTCCTTTTTGTTCAACACCTCTATGCAGCCTCTTGAGTTCCTTGTTCAATAAATGTTTGATGGGAATAACCTGGCTTAGAATAGAATTATCCTTGCTAATCTGTCAAGTTGCTTCTTCAAAGAGAGTCAAGAGCAATGTAAGATGCTCCATGATGCCCCACTGGAATTAATTCAGCACAACACCATCTGCTACACTACTCCATGGCATATTCATGGACTGCCTTCTTTTGTAGGAGATGTCTCTCGCACAGTTAAAACGTTGAGTTTCATCTTGTCGGAACATCTTGTTTTAGTTGCTGGATTGGCAAGCTTTTTCTTTTCCTGGAGGTCAGCCAAGATACTACGTGATTTTACAGAGTCAATAAAATGGCCACAGATTTTCTTTGCAGCTCCCACTAATGTTACAATACTGTTGCAACTGGAAAGGAAAGCTCATACTAACAGACTTAATGAGTGTGAAAAGCTTGGAATGTGAGTAAAACCACCACATTTTAGTAAACTAACAATACTGGCACCATGGTCTGAAACCACAAATACAGTATGGAGTCCCAGGGGCTCTAACCATTCAGAAATTTTGTCACGCAACTCTTCCAAGATATTGTCTATGGTGTGATGCTTACCAGACATACTAATGCAAAGTGCTGCCATTCTTTGTCTTCCTTCCTGCATACTGCTGCTTGTGATGGTGGTACTTGAAGATGATTGTGACATCTAATGTGCTGTGATGCACATATAATCAGTGGTTTGAGAACTCGTCCACATGTCTGTGGTCAGGTGCACAGCACCACATTCACTCTCTTTAAAAGCCACTTTTGTTTTACTTTGCATACATTCATACTTTTTGGGATCAGCCACAGTTGCAAAACGTTTATGGCTTGGTATGTTGCAACGAGGAGCAAAATATTTTAAAAGGGCTCTATAACCATCATTCTCCACCACAGAAAATGGTTGCAGGTCTTTGGCAGTAAATTCAGCAATTAAACGATTAGTTTTTAATGTTACTTGACGTGCACTACTGTAGGCAGTTTTTTGTTCAAGC
Organism: Neoceratodus forsteri; assembly: GCA_016271365.2. Classification (NCBI taxonomy): domain Eukaryota; kingdom Metazoa; phylum Chordata; order Ceratodontiformes; family Ceratodontidae; genus Neoceratodus; species Neoceratodus forsteri. Next base: position 1,074,841,663 of record CM028129.1, on the reverse strand, counting down.
ATCGCAGTAATGGTATGCTGTTTAATTCATGCAAGGGGGCCAAAACCGTGGGATTGCAGTGGCGAAGCTGTAGCTTGTCAAAATACTTTTGTCCCCTACTAATTTCTAGATGTCAAAAGGAGCAGACAGCAGAACATTCATTTTTGGGACTTATATGAAAATAGCTCCGCACAACTGAGGTTGAACATTCTGTTGTCATGCGAGGAACTGCAGCAATTTTGGTGGCTTCTGTTTCTGATCCTGATTCATGCAAACTGTGGCTGTCCCCAGAAGAGCTACTGTGATTGCTATTAATTTATTTCCAGTATTGGCTATGGCTAGTGGTGGTGCTTGCTGTAGGCATTTTTTCTTTTTGGATTTGGCAACCCAGGTAGCATCCTCTACCTCATCGGTATCACATTCCAATTCATCACCTTTGGAAAAGCATAACTGTCATACATCATGATCTTGTTCTTATACATTTACATCCTCTTCATCAGAGGCAATGTTTTCTGTTGAAGGAGCCGGTTATGCATGATTGGCATATAGTGGCATGCCACGTGTAGAGGTACTAGACAAAGCCTTTCCCTAATCATTGACTTTCTAGGTCTAACTGTTTTGGCTACCTGCTTTTGTGTTTTATCTGATTCTTCTGGCAATGCCAACTTTGCTGCACTACTTTGATCAGAGGATTCACCAAAATTATTTTCTTAGTAGTAGTAGTAGTAATCCTTTATTATTGGAAATCAAAAAAAGGATATCCCAATTGAGGCAAGGGTCATTTACAGTGGGTTCTATCATTCATACAATCATACACAACAGTATCAAAACTTTACACGCAGCATTATTAAAACTTAATTAAACAGCAAAGGTTGTGTAGTTTGTAACAAAATGCAAGTTGTTGCAATAAAAGATTCTAAAATGAACTTTGAAACTAAGATCATTTTATAAAAAGTTGCCTAGTTAAGCTTTTGCATTGTAAACACAACATTATTTGGGCAGTGTGGATTCACTTATGAACCTGGCTTTTGTTGAGTTCCATGAAACTTTTGACTTTGATGGGTTTTGGTTTTTTTAAAGAATTGGGGAAGCTCATTCTAGGCTCTAGATCTAAGACTAAAAATGTCAAGTTTTCTTTAGATATTTTCAACACTGGGACTTTAAGTTCCAAATTGCTGGCTATCCTTAAGCCACTTCTTACTATACGAATTTGGAATAAGTTGTTTAGATACAGTGGAGTTTTTTCGAAAAAAGATTTTGGTAAGTTAATGATAAATATACAGATTTGTATGTGCAGTCAGCCTTATCCATCCCAAAGATTGATATGGGAGGCAATGGTGAGTTAACTGAGGGGCATCCAGGATGAAATGGACAAACTTATTATAGACCACGTCCAGCTTATCCAGATCCCTCCTAGTCACCCCACCAAAAATCTTATCCATATAAATAAAAAACATGGATCACCACTGTAATAATTCCCTTTTTACCTTCCATGGAGATATATCTCCTAACTCTATAAAGGACCCTAACCTAGCATTCAATTTTTTAATTAAACAGTCTATATATGCATCCCATTTACACTGGGAGTCCAACCAGACTCCCAGGTATTTATGGAGTTTACTTGATTCAAATTTAATCTGTTTTGGTTGTAACATATAATATTTGATGAATGTTATTTTGTTTATTGCTAAAAATCATCACCTGAGATTTTTTTGTCATTCAGCACTAGTTTATGTTCTATAAAATAGTCTTGCAGTCTATCAAAGTCCTTTTGTAATTTGGCCTAAATTTCTACTATTGATTTGCCTTCTAAACATAAAAACTATATCATTTGCATACAGATGGTTCTGGGGCTCCATTATAAGAGTCCCAATTCCATCTGTATACAGGCTAAACAGAATCAGGCCCAATACTGAACCCTGGGGACTGCTGATTTAATAAAATCAGGATGAGCTCTACAATTCCCTAGTGAGACCATTTGTATTCTCCCTAGTAAATATTCTCTGAACCAGTTTAAGGCAACCTAGTTAAGGCCAAGCTTCTCCAATTTACTTAATAAAATGGTATGGTTTAAGTTATCAAACGCTTAGACAGATCTATGGCTACGGCCCGACCAGGAGGCCTTTATCCATGGCCAGTTGATTATCCATTATTACATTAACTAAGGCAGTACACACATGTGCCATGTCTTACACAAGACCCTGATTGGTTTGGGTTATATGTATTTTGTGTTTCCAGAAAGTTTTCTTCATTGATTTCCAACAATCATTTCAATATTTTTCGATACAACTGAAGTTTTTTCTGGTTATGTTGCTTTATTTTTATCAATTGTATTAGTTATATCTGTAGCAGTGAATTTCCTTTTTTCCTGAATTTCTTTTTGGGGAATATTTTAATTTTTACTTGTGCCAATTTCAGCCATACTGTTGGCGTTGGTCACATGTTTCATAACATAATCTAATTCTGAATCAATTTTTTGGGTCCAACTTAATTAGTAATATTGGTTCAGATACAAAGATGGTGAACACAGAGTCTGAGATGTGACACTCCCGTCTCCAAATAAGTGAGGCACTATGACCTAGTAGTAGTTCAGGCACAGAGATGGGGATTATAGAGTCTGGGACATGATATCCTCCTTCAAAATCTGTACCGCATTATGACCTAGTAGTTCAGGCACAGAGATAGGCAACACACAGTCTAAGATGTAACACCCTCCTTCAAAAGGCTCTATGACCTAGTGGTGATTCAAGTACAGAGATGGACAACACAGAGTCTAAGGTGTGACACCCTCCTTCAAAATCTGTACAGCACTATGACCTAGCAGTAGTTACTTCAGGCACAGAGACAGGGAACAAACACAGAGTTTGAGACAGGACACTCCCCTCTAAAAATACATGATGCACTATGACCTAGTAGTACTTCTGGCACAGAGATGGGGAACACAGAGTCTAAGACATGACACCCCCCCTCTCAAAATAAGTGACGCACCATGTATTTATTACCTAGGTAGTAGTTCAGGTGTAGAGATGGGGAACACATAATCTGAGATGTCACACCTTCCCTTCAAAATCTATATGGCACTATGACCTAGTAGTTTTGGCACAGAGACTGACTGATTGATAAATTGATTGAGTCACTTTCAATTCATTCATTTATTTTATTTGTTATAATGGAAAAAAACCTTAATGGGCAAAAACCCTTTTCCATAAGTGTCCAGTACATACATAGAATCATAGAAGGTGATGGCAGAAAAGGACCTCATGGCCCATCTACTCTGCCCCTTACCCCACTAGCCCAACCTACTGTAACTTGTGGCACCCCCTTCCCCTTAGCCCTATGTGTCTGTGCCACATGGTTTTGAAACCCTCTACTGTCTCTGAGTCTACCACCTCCTCTAAAAACCCATTCCAGATCTCTACCACTCTCTCCGTGAAAAATTGACCTCTCACATTGCTCCTGAAGTGTCCCCCCCCCGAGTCTCAGTCCATGCCCTCTTGTTATGTTTCCTTCCTTTCTGTGAAATAACTTCCCTGTGCCTCCCTTGTTCAACCCTTTGATGTATTTAAAGGTCTTGACCATGTCCCCCCTCTTCCTCCTTGTCTCCACTGTATACAGCCACAACTCCTTGCATCTCTGTTCATACAGTTTGCCCTTCATCCCCTGCACCATCTTGGTCACCCTTCACTGAACCCTTTCAATCGAGTCTATATCCTTGCGCAGGTAAGACCTCCAAAACTGAACCCTGTACTCGAGGTGTGGCCTCACCAGGGCTTGATACCGGGACACCAGTACCTCCCTATGCCTGCTGGTGATCCTTCTGCTGATACTTGCCAGCATCCCATACACCCTCCCTACTGCCCTTGAGCAAACAATAAAAACAAACAATACATGTAGAGTAATAAAAAACAATTAACTAAATACAGTTACAAGTAGACTGAGAAAATATATAATTAAGGCATGCATTTTTGAAACTAACAATTGATTTAAGTATACAGCATGATGTGGGTAACTTATTGTACCAACTCGTGACCCTATAACCCAGAGATTTTTGGCCCGGATGGCTGTTTATGGTTGGAATATGACAGACACAATTTGATAAAGATCTTGTATGCCTATTATTAAATGATTCTGTAAAGATATCCTGAATACTTTGTGGAGTAAGTCCTAGAACCACTTTCTGGAGAAAAAACAATGCCAAAAATATAATACGATTGTCCAGTGAAAAACAAAATGCAGAGTTAAGCAAAAGACAATGATGTGTATGACAAGGGAGGTTTGTTTAAATTCTACATATGGAATTATAAAGCACCCTCACCTCGCTCACAGAGGAATATACTATACATACAAACATATGAAATTGCCAGCAGATACAGGCCATATGGTCTATCTAATCTGTTCAATTGTGCAGCACTTCAGCCCATTAGACTGCAGCTGCCTCCCTCCCATTAACTCCTATACTAGCAGGCCATAATCGATCAATGGAAATAACAAACCATCAGATAACATTTTTCTAGACTCAATTGTTAAACGATTTGTAACTATATATGACATCCAATTGTTGATGACATTTTTTTCGTAATGTAGGATATATGGGGTTCAAATGAAAGAGAGCTATCAAAAAAGGGGAACACAGAGTCTGAGATGTGACACTCCCTCTAAAAGAGAGGGACTATGACCCAGTAGTGGTTCAGGTGCAGAAATGGGGAACACAGGGTCTGAGATGTCACACCCCCTTCTCAGAATAAGTGAAGAACTACTTATTTATGACCTAGGCAGTAGTTTAGGCACAGAGACGGGGAACACAGAGTCTGAGACATCACACCTTCCCTTCAAAATCTGTACGACACTATGACCTAGCAATACTTCTGGCACAGAGATGGGGAACACAGAGTACGAGACTTGCCATGTGACACCCCCGTCTCAAAATAAGTTAGATACTATGACCTAGGTAGTAGTTCAGGCTCAGAGATGGGGAACACAGAGTCTAAGATGTGACAACCCGCCTCCTTTAGTTTTCTTCTTTTTTTTTTTATTATTTTTCAAAAAAAAATTTTGGCTGCTAAAGCCTAGCAGTGGCACCAGAACAATTGTCTGTAAGTGGCTGCCACTGAATTATTAATCAAGTTTGCCTCATGCCATGGCACTGCAGCATGTGCAGGGCCAGGCCAAAATGTAAAGTGACCCTCTTTTTTTTTCACACTCTCCTTTCTTTAATATGCAGTTAAATGAAGAAAATGTTTTTTCTTTCCATTCTAGCCTTCTTCTGAGTCTCTCTCTCTCTTTATGCTGCAGATTAGAACTGAACTACTGCACAGTACAGTGGTGTCTGACTCTAATCAGATACATGTCTGCGTCCTTAAACTACATAGCTCCAAATGAGCTGAATAGCACATCTATGAGGGTCATGTGATGAGTTACACAAAGGACTGGCTAGCACAAATGTCAATCACCCCAAACAGCTCCAAATTGACTGGCTAGATTCAGTACCCCAATATCCATGAGTGTTGCCTTTGTTGGTCATGAGGTATGGTTAGCCAACAGGTTTAAAAAAATATATATTTTTTTATTTTTGAATGATTATTATTTATCATTTGACTAGTCTGTTTCATTCATTCCTGCTGCTGCTGTTCCAAGCTAGCCTCCTTCCTCCCCGCCCCCTTGCTGTGTTGCTGCTGTTTTTCTATTTCGGTCTCCTCCTCACCCCCTTGCTATGCTTAGCTGCTGTTCCATTCTGGTCTCCTTCTCCTCCTTGCCCCCCCCCACACTTGTCATCTGATTGCCTCCTCACTGTGCTTGGCATGAGCCATGGACCACGGAAACGGCATGCTGGCAACCTGCTATATCAGTGGAGTCGGGTCAGTGTCAGGGGATATCAATGTGGTAGTGGCAGTAAACTTACTTAATGCCACTACCACACTGATATCTCTGGACAATGACCTGACTCCCCTGATATTGCAAGGTTGCCAGCATACTATTCCTTCATCACCCTATGCAAGCTCTTGCTCCAGAAACTGGACTGCACTTCCAAACCTGACCGACTCCGACATCAGGTTGAGCCACGAGGCCCAGTATTCTCAAGTCAAGTCATCCAGGTCTGGGGTTCAAAAGTGCCACAGAATCGGTTGACGCACTCCCAACTAAAACCTACTTGTACTGTACATGTATTTTTAGTTTTATTTTAATTTAAACTACACAGTTTTCTATATAAACAATAAACTACAGTATTGTAACTTAAACATTATAACAAATTAATATTTTGACTTGCATGTTCATATTTTTAAAACAAACCTGAATTTATTATATTTCTGTACAACAGAACTCCAAACCTTGTTAGCTGAACTCTGGCATCGACTGGTACCACAACCCAATTTCAAATCAAGAAATCAGCTTTGCAAAAGATGCTACATTCAAGTGAATGGAGCATGCCCCTGTGTTCTCCTTATAGAGATGTCACAAAACACTGGAACATGGGGGTGGATCACTTATTCCATAGCACAAATGTCAATCACCCCAAACAGCTCCTAACTGGCTGGCTACATTCATACTGCTAGACCCCTGGGGGCAAATTATGATCCCTTCTCTTCCTTTGGGGGCTAATAGAAGCATTTTTAAACAGTGTGAGGGAGTTTCAACTGAGATAAGGGAGCTTCGTGTTTCTGCTTTTAAGAAGAAAAAAATGCAGGAAATGATCACTTTAAAAGGGCTGCACCGAGTCTTCATTTCTTTTCTTCAGCAAATGTACCTATTGGTCCAAACTTTTTGGCATCCATCTGGCCCTTGTAGCTCCCCTCATCCATCAATAGATATAGTCATCTATATTTTGATTCTCAACTAATCTGATTATCAGCCACGAGGAGCTGGAAGACAACACACAACCTAATGGTAGGTCAGGTGGGAATATAATATTTTGGCTCTGTGTGTTTCATAAAATTACGACTTCCCTGCAAGCTTTTCTTTTGGAAAATCACATTTTTATGTTAGCACATGGAGGCTCAATATTACTGCTAGTTTAAAGCCTTGAAGAAAACAGTTATATCAGGAGAATCAGTGACTGGTTTAAGGTACAAGTGCTTATATACTGCATTCTTAGCCCATTCACCTGCTTTCAGGATGTCTTCAGTCCTGGCTCCCACAGGGGCTGTCTAACATGCCATCACTTCTTACTGAGTGAGCTCAGAAAAAAAAAAGAAAAGAAAATCAGCCCTTGCTTCAGCCATGATCTGAGTGAATCAACAGGTCACAGTTGCCAAGAAGATGGGAGCACAAGGTTTCACAAATAAGGCCATTAATTGATCGGGATAACCCCAAAGTGTGTCAGTTCTCAATTCATATTCATGAAAACAATGAACTACACAAAGGTGCCATTCTTGGTCAAAGGCAAGGAAACTCATGGGAGGATGTAGCCATCTTAGTTCACCTGACCACTCTAAACATAACACTATGGGAGAAATGGTCTCCTAGACACATCTAAAGCCTCACTATCAGAAGATATCTTTGATGTCAAGCATAGCAGCATTGCCAATTTAGACAATTGAAAGGTGCATGCCTGTGGTTATATGGGGGAAGAGCTCCTCCCCCACACTCTACATAAACTAGCAGGCAAACCACAGCTCTGCTTAGAGCGAGTCACACTCGCTGATGTTGCGGTGCTGGTGCTTTGCTGCTCTCTTTCCTCATTCTGTTGCTGTGTCCCCCACCCCTTTCCTCCCGTCTCTCTGCTTCTCTGTTGTGTTGTCCCCCCTTCCCCTTTTCTTTGATTTGTGTGCTCCCCCATTGTTGCCGTGTCTTTTTGTACCTTGTTCTTTTCGGCATTCTCGGTGCTTCTGCTTGCACTGCTGTGCCTTTGGTGGCCACTTGCTGCCTCCGCTTTACCAGCATGACTTTGTCTGCTTCCTGCTACATGCTCGGTCTCCTTCCCTGCTTCTGTCCTTTTTTGAGCAGCTGCTGCTCCATGCTAATGCCGAGTCCATGTGTGTTGCTTCCAGCACTCTGTACCCACCTACGCTGCACCGCTGCTCCTCCTGACTTCCATTGTGACTGAACACCACCACCGATGTGCTGGGCTTACATTCCTTCAGCTGCTGCTTCCCAGACACCTGGACTATCTCCTCTTTGGCACCTTCATTCCTGCTGTTGGAACCTGTTTGCTTTCCCTCCTCCCTGGATACCTTCCACGATCATCCCTCTTTTCTCTTGGATGCCATTTTGCATCAAAGCAACCAGTCAACTTGAAAATGTAACACAGCCCATTATAATATTCATTTACCTATTGAGCAATCTGATTGGCTACATAATGCAATACCAGCGCATCTAAGAGTGTTAAGATAACAGTGGCAGCGGGGTTCAAATGGGGCTCGAGCTTTATTAATTTTAACAATTCATGCACCTAATGAGTGCAGACATTGTTGCAGCTCCTGCTTTCTGCTCCATTGCTGGCTTGTGACTATTTTTGGGGACCATTTTACATTATCTATATAGCATTCCTGAACCCACTGTTTATCTCCAATTCTTACTGTTATCTGCTACATAAGTTCAGGTCCCATTTCTGTGCACTTGCCTCTGCGATATATGCTGTGTCAGGCAGCCCTCCTTGGCAAATCTCCACAGCTATCAGCACTCTAACCCCATCAGTTGCTTTTCATGTCTACGACTCCATCCAGTCCTCTGGTGTCCACTGCCTGTTGTTCATACCTCTCAACCTCCTGCCTCACAACTTGGGGACAAGACTTAACAAAATCAGAGACTAAGGACCAAAATCAAAGACACATCTTCAAATTGGAGATATCAACTCAGGAAGTCAGTAGAATAAGGGGTTTAGTGTGAATGCATTTCCAAAGAGGAACAAGTCTGCATCTTAATGTTGGACAATAATTGTGCTTACACTATTCCACTGTTTGGTCACTACACAAAACAAAATTTTAGGAGGGTCAGACTAATTCCCCACTATTTTCATTCCTCACTGGTCTCCACCATGTACCATATGCACTAATTCAATACTACTCCTTGCTACTTCATCTGCATCTCATGCAAGTCCAATGACGACTACTACTACTACTACTACTATTACCGACCTATGTGAACCCTTGCTTACAACTTGTTTCGTGTTGCTCACACTATTTATCACATTCCTGCCTCCTGCTTTTCCTTGATTGCCTGGAATTCTGCCAACTACTTTGTATCTTTTTGGGCTCTTACTGCTCCTGCAACTTTCGGACAGTTTAGACACTGGAGCTGTTCCCACACAAACGCATGTAACAACCTTTATATACCTTACAATTCTACACAATTATGATCTTTGATCTGGGTGTTTCATGGACACTTAACTCTGTTTTAAAACCTGAGGCAACTCCATCAGCAGTCTAATCTCCAACACCTGTTCAGTCTGTCATTATTCATTACTTCACCATGAAGAGACTGGCTTCAGCAAGATTCAGACAGTTTTATCACCGGCTAAGTTTACATGACTTTCTCTTCATAGCAACACTAGTTATTGCCACATTCGTTAGCACATCAACCACTGGGCAAAGGATTGGGCATGTCTAGAACCATGTTCAAGTATGTATTCTGGATGCTTATCGTTAACTACGATAGCTGTCAGTCACTTATGGACTTAACACACTCATTAATGTTTCTTCAGGGAGCTAGAAACCTGGTTCACTGAACACCGCCTGATCATCAACTATCAAAAAACAAAGTACATGATCTTTGAGCACCAACAAAGCCCGATAAAGCCTGCACAGTCAGTCAGCACTCCTAATCAAAAACAAACAAGGTGCCCCACTTGAACATGTTACATGTTTTAAATACCTGGGAATCTCATTAGACACCTCCCTCTCCTACCATAATCACATACAACTTCTCTCCTCCGCTGTCAACACTAGAGTGGGTATCCTCCACAGACTTAAACACTGCTTACCCACACAGGCCATGCATCTTGCAGTCTCCTCCTCAATCCTCTCCCTAGTAGACTACGGGATAGTGATATATGGTTCTTTGGAACCCACTGCCCTACATAGCATTAACACCGCTTTGAATAAAACTTGCCGCCTAGTCACCAGGTGTGACAGATTAACTCATACCTGTGAGCTCTACGCTTTGGCTGGTTGGCTAAACTTCCAAGGAAGACTTAAGTACCACTCCTGCGTCCTTGCAAAAAAGATACATCTCCAGCTGGCTCCCATCGGCCTTCTCTCCATAGTCAGCACAGCCCCCCCCAGGCATAATACAAGACTCGCAGCATACTCCTCATTTCTGGTTCCCCATTGTAGAACATCCCTTGGGCAAAGATCCTTCTGCTACCGTGCCCCTCTTTGGCTAAAGCCTCTCCCTATTCAAAACAGGACTCAGAGCCCAACTCCTTGAGTCAGCAAAATGTGACTGTGGCTAACTCTCTGCCCTCCTCTGGTGTTTTCATACCCCCCAAAATACTTGACACAGGGTCTCTCTAGATCCCAAGAATCAGCATCCTGCACGTCTCAGACAAGGGTTATCCAGAATCGCTGCCTACTACTATCACCGGTTAACTAAGATAAAGCCTGGACTGCACTTACAGTACTGTTATGCGAATTTCTGCTTGTTTATTGTGCGTTTTCTGTATTTGTTTACCCTCCACCCTCTGTAACTGACGTAAAGCCTTTGCAAAAGAGTCTGTGACTCAAAGGATTGTAATTCCGATTGTATCCAATAAATAAATAAAATAAATAAATAAATAAATTTAAAGGAATCTATTTACATACTGCTTGTTCTAAATGCCTGACCTAATCTGTCAACTGCGGCATTTTACACACACTGCAGCTCACTACACTGTCATGCAGTTCACTACTTTTTTGATAGGAGGCAGTTCTAACTTGTATTCAGCTACACAGCCACTCAGCATTCAAGTAAGCTTCAGCCAGCTGTACAGGATCCTCATTATTTTCTCAGCACGCCGAGCCCATTTTGCTCACCAACTTTTAAGCTCATTCATTTCCAGGCCAGTCTGGTTATATCCTTTTAATAGCCAGACCTCCTCTTGCCTAGCACTCTTGCTGTTTGCTGACTTTGTTCCCTCAGCTCTAGCCTCTGGGATGTCTGCTACTCCGGGCTACCCTCCGTGGCAGCACCCTAGTCATCTAGCCTATGTGGGGCCTAGCTGACTCACTCTTCCTTCACCTGGCCTTTGAGGGACACGGCTCTACTCGCCGGCCACACGAGGGCTTCACCCAGTATCACTTCACCGCTCCTTGCTTACCATGAAGAACTACAGTCTGCTACTTCACGGAGCCCTTGTTCCTATGGACTTATATCTGGATCAGTTGGACTTTCACCATCAGTTCCTTGGATGCTTCTGCCTCGCTGTATCAGGTCATGGATTTACTACTACTTCACTCCTGCCAGGACATTTAGTTGAACCCATCCGGAAAACCTTCCATCTCATAATTTAGGCCTCTACTTGACTCTACTCTATTGCTCGGTTACCGGATCCTGTGACACTGCTACTTAATCTGACTCGGTCCTTCACCATTTATTTACTATCCTGGACTATTACAGCATGGCTCTTTAGACCCGTCTCATAAGTTTCATTCATCAGCCGTACCATTTGGCTCCCCTAACTGCGAATATATACACATCAATACAGAACTATATTGCTCACCTAACGGGAAGCTCATCGATGTACACATTTACTTGCATTCCCTCAATGCTATACTGCATACTATATATAATTCATGTACTACTACTTATCTGCTACTGTGCCTGAATTATGTAGGTACAATTTACTACTGCTGACCTATGCTCAGGTCCATTATGAATTCTATCTGCTTTTACTACCTGCTTCCCCCTTTCAGGGCCTAGAGGTTCATCAACGATTGTCTGGCATATTCTGCGATCTGCTTCACCCCTTGGGGCCTGGAGGTCCATCCAACTTTACATCTACCCATTTGTACTAAGATCTATCACCGATTCACTCTGCCTGCTTCAGCCACTCCAGACCGGAGGTCCCTAGCACTCTGTCCTCTCCATTGCGTAGCCTGCTTTTAGCTCGTGTGCTCCATCACTAAGGCCTTCCTATCCTAAGCTTGCCATGGGAACATGAACTACCAGTCTTCATATTCTGCATCTAGAGACTCAGTCATTTGGTTACAGGTTCTCTTTGGAAAAGATTCCTCGCATTCTGAATTGTTTGGCTATTGCAATTTCGACGCTTTAAATTTATGCTCAACCATGGATTCCTATGTACTATCAGATTCTGCCCTGGACCTGGACTTCTTGGACTAAGAATTGCTAAGAAGGATGTGCTGCCATCTGCACTCGACACTCTAACATCAGTGCTATGATTCTAGCCTTCCTGCTTTCACTGCTGAAGGATCTACAACTTGGATTTCAGATTAGCTGATAACTTAATATTGTTAGTTTAGGATTATTCTCCTTTAGTATGCCCAGAAAGACGAGTGGGTCAGTAGCCATGGGTCCTCAGAGGTTTCCCCCCAAGGGGGGTTTTCCTCTCCTGCTTGCTACTGGTCATACTCTCTGGAGCTGGAGGAGATAATCGTTTGATATTATTATTCTTTTAGGGGGGTCTCATACTACTGGACTAAGCATCCTTCTTGCAGTGTGATACAGAGAAAAGCCAAAACATCACATCATAACAAGTTACTCATCAGTTCAAGCATCTAAGCACCTTGCATAGACTATCTAGTCCACTGGTACTATAATCACTGACTTGCTCATGACCATGTCGAAGTACATAAGCACTGATCAATTCAAACTACAAATACCTTGTGAGCATTGTCCTACTTACTGGTCTGGCCTCTGTATCCAAGCACAACCTATATCTTTCAGCTTCAGTATGTAACATAAGCACTGAGCTCTGAACCACATATAATTGAAAGGTGCATGCCTGTGGTTATATGGAGGAAGAACTCCTCCCCCACACTCTACATAAACCAGCAGGCAAACCACAGCTCTGCTTAGGGCGAGTCACACTCACCCTCCATTCTCCCCTGACACCTCTTCCTTCTCTGGCACTCTTATTACACCAGGGGGTCTCATACTACTGGACTAAGCATCCTTCTTGCAGTGCGATACAGAGAAAAGCCAAATCATCAAGTCATAACAAGTTACTCATCAGTTCAAGCATCTAAGCACCTTGCACAGACTGTCCAGTCCACATATACTATAATCACTGACTTACTCATGACCATGTCGAAGTACCTAAGCACTGATCAATTCAAACTACTAATACCTTGTGAGCATTGTCCTACTTACTGGTCTAGCCTCTGTATCCAAGAACAACCTATATCTTTCAGCTACAGTATATAACATAAGCACTGAGCTCCGAACCGCATATAACTGCTTAACAGATCTCTATAAATTATGCCCCCATGTTTTAAACATAATTAACACTATTCACATTGCAAAAGAAAATGTGTTTTGGTAATGGCACCTTTGCTCATTTTAAACCTCCCATGAATAGTTTTACTTTGTGATGCTTAGCCACATGTTTCTCATTAATAGGCGGATGCCCCACAAACGTGGATGTGCTATACATATTAAGAGACCTGTACATTCTACCCACTCTATAAGAGTAAACAAAAACTCCAAAATTTGGGTTACAGCTACATGAAATGAATCCTAGTGTTTTGAACCACACCAGCTGGACTAGGATGCCCATGGGAATTTATAGGACTTGTAAGTATCTGGTAACCAAAATTCTATGGGGAGAGCTGCAGTTCCAATGAATAAAACTGTGGCATAGTCCAAGTTCTGGTGAAATGTTTCGTGCTGCCAGTGAGACTGATTGACTGATCACCAAAGGGTAAAAGGTCTCTTAATGATTGGATGTTAGGTCCTGCCAGTGAGGAAGGATGATAGGGTTGTGAATGGCCATCTCCAAGAGGCAGGAATAACATGGCTTAGTTAGATACACTAGTATGACTATGACAAAACTGCTCTTCTGTCTCCCAACCTGGGCCATGGTTCAGGAAATCATCACAAATGGGGAAAACTGTACGGGTTCAAATTCCTCTAGCCTTGGAGAAACCATACATCACCAGACCTTCCTGGTGCATCCTCCAACTTAAAAAAAATTTCAACTGAAGATTCAGCCTTGATGCATATAGAACCATGTCTAGAGACATCAGGATTATCTGCATCTGCGCAAACACTTCCCTGCCAAGAATGAATCACTTGAATCTGTTAAGTATTTGAAATGTCAATCCACAACCTAGTTTGTCAACCCTTATATATTTTGCCCCTGAACCATTATCTCAAGTTGAAGGCAATATTCAAGAATTTCTTGGCCAAGGATGCTAGATTTGACTCGAGTCCTGCCAGCTTGTTTACAGCACTTACTGCTGACATATTATTCATGTGCAACAAAATCAACATTTCCCCCTTCGGTTTGGCTAGACTCATGGTAGCAAAGAAACCTTCCAGGAGTTCCTGGCAACTGATGTGGAGTTAGGTTCCTCCAGAGCCCATTTTCTCCCTTTGACTACCTCCCCATATCTGGCTCTCCAACCTGACAGACAAGTGTATGATTTTATAACTACATCCAGAGTCACACTGAACACTGCCCTGCCATGTTGTCTTGAATTTTCCTTTTGGTTATGAACTCCATAGTGTCCAACCCATAACAGCTGTTTGTTTGTTTTTTCAAACATATCTGCACTTTTGTATCTCTTTTCCTGTTTTGTCCACTTCAGCTTCATTTTTTCTCTGGACTGTGCCTTTGTGGTTGCTGTGCTGAGCTAGTGCATTTCTCTTATGCTTTGGAGGGTTACACAGTTTTCCTCTTTCTGAGTCCCCTCACTAATTATTAGGTATGTTTAATGTATACTACATACAGCCACAAAAGGAGGGAAATGTAGTGTTAGGAGTTTTTTCAACCCTTTTGCCGTTACTTTCCCCTAGACTGTAGGCTTGTGACCCAAGCCCAAGTTATAGGTCCTGGCTTGTGCTGCAAGTGTCAACTGCTTCATGTTACAGTGCTGAGCCATGGAGCAAAGTCTGGTGCTTCATATAGGACCTGAATCATTAGTTATAATATGCTCTGCACAGGGCCCTGCAGGACCTTCATAAAGCATGAGATCAACTTATTACTTACTTTGTGCAGGGACCTGTGTGAATCAAAATATAACTTATAACTTTCTATATGCCAGGCCCAATGGTCCCTATATGATGCATGAGATCAGTCCTACCATTCTTCACACTGGGCCCCAAACCTGTACCTTGAATCAATACACCCATTGGGCATGGCCCTGGACCTGTAGTTTGACTTTGTGTCACACAGCTAGGGGCTAGGCAGAACAATGGGTATTACAGTTGAAGAAACCGTAACACATTTCCCTCATTCTGTGACTGTGGAACTCTAATGATGGATTAACTTAGCTTTTTTTTTTTTTTGCAATGAATTTCATAAACTAATGAGAAAGTAGAGTCCTAACTTGCTTTGTGTAGGGATGTAAATCCTAACCTGTTCACACAATACCCCTTTGGCCCTATGTGAAACAGAAGTCAGTCCTAAAATGCCTTGTACAGGGCCTTTTTGACCCATGCAAAAAAACAGTTGAACATATGAACATACAAAATTGCCAGCAGATGCAGGCCATTCAGTCCATCTAGTCTGCTCAAGTGTGCAGAACACTGTCTTGTTAAACTGCAGCTGCCCCCTTCCCTTGCATCTTCTAACTTAGTGCCCTCCACTTCCGATCTCTCTCCCCCCACTCTCTCCCCACAGTTTTGACCCTCAATTTGGTCCTATCCCAACCTCTCTTGGAGCTGCCCACCATCCGCAGTGCCACTACTTCCTCTAGCAGTACATTCCAACCAGCCACCATCCTCTCCGTGAAATAGTGCCACCTCATCTATCTCTCTTGAACCTTCCTCCCTCCAATTTTAGGCTGTGTCCCCTGGTGTCCCTCTCCCCTTTTAACTTAAACAAACCATATGAATTAACTCTGTTTATGCCCTTCAGGGACTTGAATGGCTCAATCTTATCTCCTCTCTCTCTTCCATCTTCTAGGGTGTATATGTTGAGTTCTAACTTGCTTCATGCAAGAGTCCTAATTTTCTTTGCAGCAGTCTGCAGAGCCCTTTTGCAAAGCAGGAGATGAGATAGTTTTCTTACTTTTTTGTTTATGAGTTGCTATAAATGTAGTACAAAATCAACACAATATTTTTTTTTTAAGTAACACAATGTTTTTTCCCCCGGCAGTGTATGACAGAATTTTTTTTGTAACAATTTTTGTGTTTTAAACATTTTTATTTGTATAGACTTAGAGAAATGTTTGCACCAACTCTGATGATTTTTTGTACATGTTGGACTTAGAATATAGACTCATTTCTGCTCATGGCACCAGCAGTACCTCCAAGAAGACTACCATACATGTAACATTTCTTAGCCTTCTACCTATCTCTCTGAACCTACTGTTAGCTGCTGCCTATCTCTCTGAACCCTAATCTCCACTGCAGTGCACCATATCAATCAAGCAAAATTCTTTATTGTTCAGCAAAGCCATTACAACATCCCTATACACATACCCTGTAATCTAAATCATTAAAATATTGTAAAAAAGTGTGTTGTACATCTTTCTTTAGTTAAAATAGTCCACTACATAAATTCATATAGTTATAAAATCCTGCTGGCAGAAAAGGACCACTCAGCCCATCCAGTCTGCCCGAAAGAGAGATCCCACTTCAGTACCAGCATAAATCATAACAACAGTCTCAAACATAAATACAAGTTAAGAATAAGCCTCTGCATCTAGAGTTTTGTGGAGTTCATGAAAAATGTCAATCTGTTATGTGTGTCTTTGTCTTTTATATTAAATAATTCAGCCAGAAGTTGGTTTGGAGGGAGACCATGGTGCACCATATTGTTGATTGGTAGGTGAACCACAAAATCCACTTTCAACCCTCTACCCTGGTCAAGTTCTCTTGCCAGGGAGGCATACGGTGGATCATTCCCCTGGTGTTGAACCATTCACCAATCTCCCCATCCCTTTGACTAGAGTCACAGATCAATATAACCTTTTATCTACCCTTCCTTCCCTTGATCTGCACCTTCTCACCTGGCTCATCACTCCAGAATAAAGCCTCCTCCCTGGAAGCACAGACTGGGCCCTTGAAGTTCAGACTGTTCCCTTGTGCCTCCAACACCAGACTGGCAAGGCAGTTCAGAGGCTATACCCCTTAGGAAAACTATTCTGCCTGAAACAACCTCCCCTACCTCCCCATTACAACAGACCCTTGAGCGTTTTTGGAGTAATGGAACTGCAGCTCCCTAAATCCTGTACATGTTGTCTCTCCTGAAGTAGTGAACCTCAACTCTATGGTTAACGACCTCTGACATAAGGATCTTAAACCACAAACACACTTCTCAGCCCCCCACCACACACACACACACACACACACATATATCTTAGACCACCCTCTGTAAATTAGCCATGGGACATCCCCTACAACTAACTCCATTACCCTCCTACCTGCTTGAGTATAGTTAACAGTAACTGCTTCTCCTACTATCCAGATATGGAAACCATTAAGCAGCATTTCATTTCACAGCCCCTATCTTCTCAGGACACTCTAAAGTCCCTCTTAATTTGGTGACACTTCAAAGTGGCACTTTTTGAGAAACTCAGTCACTGTTGCTTGACATACTACTTCTTGTAGGAAGTTCCCTTTTGTACTTCAAGGAGCTTTATAACCTGGAAATGCTCATCCCTTCTTCTTATGTCTGTGGGTCAATAAAATGCCTCTTTACACTCCCCTTGGTTTGGACCCAGAATACCTACTACAGGAAAGCAGCACTTCTACTCTGATTATCACCTGAGGCCCCAGACCAGACAATTCTCACCCAGCCCCCAAAATGAAGGGTGAGGCACAGCTCTTTGATATCGTACACTGAATGTGGCTGCTGTGGCTGATCTCAATTACCCTATAGACACTATTTCAAAACATTTACACAACAACATACACTACTTATTTTCTCTTACAAATAGACTTTTGTTTGAATTGCTTTGCTCATTGCTTGCAGACTCTGTTTTAAAACCCATTTGCAGGAGTGAGGCTTATATACAAAATCCGAAAACAACCTTCACTTAGACATCTGACTTAAGTACTGATCCACATAAAAGGAAGGGATATGCTCACAATAAGCATATCCTTACCATGCAGTCATGTACCAAGCAACCACACAGGGAGAGGTACAATCCAGGGCCCATCCTCCTGCCCTCTGCTGCCACAGAGTCCCCTCACAGGGGCTGTAGGCAGCATCAGGGGCATTTCTTCCAGAATTCTTAAGCATCCAATCATATGCTTGGATTAGCTCTGCAGTTGATCCCCTGCTCTGCACAGTGCAGGGGTCCATGGGATATGGCAGCCTGTGTCAGCCCCCAGTAGGCTGTCATATCATCTATGGGCAAAGGACATGTGTTTCTATGGCCACCAGCCCATAACCAGTGTCCTGTGGCAGAGGTCCAGTAGATCAAGGGCTGTTCAGGTCCTGGACATTAAGAAATGGCCAAGTGGAGAGGGACATGTAGGCACTATGGCAGCCACTAAGGTTGCGTAGCATCTGCCCTCTATGCCAGCCATGATTGTTGCCCTGGCAGTGCTAAGGTTCAGGTGACTGTCTGCCCACACCCCCTTGCCCACCCCAACCTAACTGACTTGGAGACGGCTCCACAGCCAGGGATCGGGCATGGAAAGGGCACACAGCCATGGCTGTGGATGCTATTGGGTGCCCCAAAGGTGGGCATCATGGGATTTCCTTGGCACTCTGTAGGTGTGGAGCGGCTACACACTGTTTTGGATCAGGCATTTAGTCCATTCTCCAGTTCTCACCTGACTGGGGCTCCAAGCCAGCCAATTCTCACCCAGCCACCAAAATGCAGTGCAAGACACAGCTTATCAATACTGCACCCTTCCTGGACAACAGTTTTAAATAAATATATGAATACGGCATTTTTCTCATCTTGCTGTGCCTAACCTGTATGCTACCGCATGTGGAAATGTTAACTACTGTTTGAAAAATTGTTCCTGTTCTGTTCAACTGTACATGACAAAAATGGTGTGTGGATGAGTGGGCACATATTAAACTACATGGAAGTAATGGCACACCAGGCCTTTTATGAACATCCATGTCCTAGTACTGGCAGTACAGCTAAGGCAACTTCCAGAATTTATCAGAGGAAGGTGGTAGCATGTGTATAGGGGTTCCAGAAGAATCATGCTTAACAAAATATTTTGCTGAAACTGAATGAGTTATTTACTACATGACTGATGAGCAACAATCTGCAACCTGGACTAATCTTCACTGAGAATCGTTGAAACCTTATTAAGACAGTCAACAAAAAGAAGTATGACCATGTCACATGCCTTGCTCACTGCATAAGTCTGCTCATGAAACAGTTAATCAAAAATAATTGACTGGTTGAGGATCTAATTGGTACAGGGAAAAAATACTCTCTTTTTTCATTCTGTAAAGGTCTGGAAGGAGCTGAAACAGCTGCAGAGGGGAAAACATCTCCAGCAAACATGCACTAAAGCAGGATGTGGCAAGTCAATGGAATTTGACATACTATATGCCCAAGCAGTTCCATGAACAGCTACCATCAATGTACAAATACTGTCTGTGCAACAAAATTGTAGGGCTGGATATTATGTTGAGTGCAACTGCAGAAACATTAAAACACTTGTCACAGTTATGAAATCGTCTGAGCCAGTCACTTGTGAGGTCTGTTCACAGAAATCATGTTTCAGTATGATTCTCCCACAGATTCACTTAATTTATAATCACTGTACTTTGTACCTAGAATAAGCAAATTGTCACCACTGATGATGTTTCGCTGACCAACTCATATAGCCACGGTCTATCTGAAAATGAACAAATTAACACTGTGTTTGAGAAAAAAACTAATTGCAGGTTGCCATTCTTGATCCTAGATTTTAAAATATGCTTCACATAGTAGAACCTTGCCAGAGGGCTGAAGACATTGAATATTGGAAAGAGGCTTTGTCTAACAAGTCATTCAAGCTGGCACTGAAATTTGGTTCCGTCTAATCATAGTCTGCAGATACGGACACCTTGCTGAGTAGTGGTCTGCAGTCTACTTTGGAGGTTGAAGCAGTTGAAAAGGCCTAAGTCAGTGAGCCTGATAAGATTGAGGAGGATGCTGAGGAAACACACTTGACACATGTAGGGTCTTCCTGTACCCTCCCAGCACCTCTGAAGTAGCCAATCATCAGCAGTTTCCCCCTCATTACTGCCTAGGACTTTGTTGGGTCACAAGAGTTCTACTGTACCATCTCCACTCCTCTGAGGCAGACAAGCAGCCAATCACCAGCAGTTCCCCATCATTACTGCCCAGAACCTTGATGGGTCACAAGGGTCCTCCTGTACCCTCCCCACTTCTCTGAAGCAGCCAAGCAGTCAATCATCAGTGGTTCCCACTCAACTGTGCCTAGGACTTCGTTGGGTCACGTGGGCCCTGCTGTACTCTCCTCACTCCTCTGAAGCAGCTGAGCAGTCGATCATCAGCGGTTCCCCCTCATTACTGCCCAGGACTACGTTGGGTCACAAAGGTCCTCCTGTACCCTCACTGCTCCTCTGAACCAGCAGAGCAGCTGATCAGCGGTGCCCCCCTCATTAGTGCCCAGGACTTTGTTGGGTCACGAGGGTCCACCTGTACCCTCCACACTCCTCTGTAGAAGCTGAACAGCTGACCATCAGTGATTTACCCCTCATTACTACCCAGGACTTTGTTGGGTCACGAGGGTCCTCCTGTACCCTCCCTGCTCCTCTGAATCAGCTAAGCAGCTGATTATCAGCCATTTCCCCCTCATTACTGCCCAGGACTTTGTTTTTCGAGAGACTCCTCCTATACCCTCCCCACTACTCTGAAGCAGTGGAGCAGCCAATCATCAGCAATTTCCCCTCATTACTGTCCAGGACTTTGTTGGGTCATGAGGGTTCTCATGTACCCTCCCCATTCCTCTGAAGCAGCTGAGCAGATGATCAGCAGTTCCCCCTCATTATTGCCCAGGGCTTTGTTGGGTCGCGAGTGTCCTCCTGTACACTCCCTGCTCCTCTGAAGCAGCTGAGCAGCTGATCATCATCAGTTTCCCCCCTCATTTCTGCCCAGGACCTAGTTGGGTCACGAGGGTCCTCCAGTACCCTCCCAGCTCCTCTGAAACAGCTGAGTAGCCAATCAGTGGTTTCCCCCTCATTACTGCTCAGGACCTTATTGGGTCATGAGGGTCCTCCTTTACAATCCCTGCTCCTCTGAAGCAGCTGAGCAGACAACCTTCAGTGGTTTCTCCCTCATTACTGCCCAAGACTTTGTTGGGTCATGAGGCTCCTCTTTTACCCTCCCCACTCCTCTGAAGCAGCCAAGCAGCCAGTCTTCAGCAGTTCTCCCTCATTAATGCTTAGGACTTTGTTTTGTCGATAGGACCCTCCTGTACCCTCCCCGCTGCTCTGAAGCAGTGGAGCACCTGATCATCAGCGGTTCCTCCTCATTACTGTCCAGAACCTTGTTGGGTCGAGAGGGTCATGCCGTACCCTCTCCACTCTTCTGAAGTGGCCAAGCAGCCAATCATCAGTGGTTCCCCATCATTAGCGCCTAAGACTTTGTTTGGTCACCAGGATCCTCCTGTATCCTCCCCGCTCCCCTGAAGCAGCCAAGCAACTGATTATCAGCCATTTCCCCCTCATTACTGCCCAGAACTTTGTTGGATTGTGAGGGTTCTCCTGTACCCTCCCCATTCCTCTGAAGCAGCCAAGCAGGCAATCATCAGCGGTTCCCCTCATTACTTCCCAGAACTTTGTTGGGTTGCAAGGGTCCTCCTGTACCCTCCCTGCTCCTCTGAGCCTTTGAAGCAGCTGAGCAGCCGATCAGCAGCAGTTTCCTTCTCATTACTGCCCAGGACCTTGTTGGGTCATGAGGGTCCTCCAGTACCCTCCCAGCTCCTCTGAAGCAGCTGATTATCAGCGGTTTCCCCCTCATTACTACCCAGGACCTTATTGGGTCACGAGGGTCTTCCTGTGCAATCCCTGCTCCTCTGAAGTAGCCGAGCAGCCGATCTTCAGCAGTTAACCCTCATTACAGCCCAGGACTTTATTTTGTCAAGAGGGTTCTCCTGTACCCTCTCCTCTACTCTGAAGCAGTGGAGCAGCCAATCAGTGGTTCCCCTCATTACTGTTTACAAATTTGTTGGGTCGTGAGGGTCCTCCTGTACCCCCTCCACTCTTCTGAATCAGCCGAGTAGCCAGTCATCAGAGGTTCCCCTCATTACTGACCAGGACTTTGTGGTAGCCTGTGACACGGGCTTCTGTAATTGGGCACCTGCAATAACGGTGACCCAATCCCCGGTGCATGTCATCAGGGCTACCGACGGGGTAGGGTGACCGGATTGAAGGGGGTCAGCGAATAGTGCGACGGGATGTTGGTATACACACGCGTGCAGGATTGGAACAAGCATGCACAGCGAAAGGCGGGAGGGATTGTGTGGGGTAGTGCTGTGGTGGGTTGCCAAACTGGCCCCGGGGCATGGTGGGTGAGTTGGTGGCTTCGGTGGGCAGAGTGCTGGGTTCGGGTCTGGGCGCTAGTGCATTTTTGTTGCTTCCAGCCCCAATTTTTTTTTACATGTTTTTGCACCCCCCCCAACATGCACCCCCCTGGAGCTGAGAATCCTTAAGTAGGGGTGAAGCACCCCATGAGAGGGTGGTGGCACAGACCCCCCACATAAAACATGTAAAACACAAGCCTCCAGCACCATTTGCCGGGGAGTCAGAGTGCCGAAATTGATTTTCAGCACTCTGGCTCCATGATAACGGCTATCACCTTTAGGCTTTCTCCATTATCACATAAATCCGGACTTTGTTGGGTTGCACGGGTCATCCTCTACCCTTCCCACTCCTCTGAAGCAGCTGAGCAGTCAATCATCAGCAGTTTCCCCCTCATTACTGCCCCAGACTTTGTTGAAATGCAAGGATTCTCTGGTACCCTACCCCTCCTCTGAAGCAGCCGAGCAGCCAGTCATCAGCTGTTTCACCCTCATTACTGCTGAGGACCTTGTTGGGTTGCAAGGGTCCTCCTGTACCCTACCCATTCCTCTTAAGTAGCTGAGCAGCTGATCATGAGGGGTTTCCCCCTCATTACTGCCCAGGACTTTGTTGGATTGTGAGGGTCCTCTTGTACCTTCCCCACTCTTCTGAAGCAGCAGAGAAGCTGGTCATCAGCGGTTTTCCTGTCATTACTGCCCATGACTTTGTTGGGTCAAGAGGGTCCTCCTATACCCTCTCCTGTAAAGCAGCAGAGCAGTCGATCATCAGTGGTTTCCCCCTCATTACTGCCCAGGACTTTGCTGGTTCGCAAGGGTCCTCCTGTACCCTCCCTGCTCCTCTGAGCCATCCGAGCAGCCAATCATCAGTGGTTTCCCTCTCATTACTGCCCAGGACTTTGTCAGGTTGTGAGGGTCCTCCTGTACCCTCCCTGCTCCTCTGAAGTAGCTGAGCAGTTGATAATCAGTGGTTTCCCCCTCATTTCTGCCTAGGACTTTGTTGCATTTCGAGGGTCCTCCTGTACCATCCCCACTCCTCTGAAGCAGCTGAGCAACTGTCATGAGGGGTTTCCCCCTCATTTCTGCCCAGGACTTTGTTGGGTTGTGTCAACCTGTACCCAACCCACTCCTCTGAAGCAGTCAAGCAGCTGATCATCACGGTTTTCCTCTCATTATTGCCCAGGACTTTGTTGGGTCATGAGGGTCCTCCTGTACCTTCCCTGCTCCTCTGAAGCAGCCTAGCAGCAAATCATCAGGTACTCCCCTGAGCAAGGGAACACGTGGGTTTTGGCATTCTGTGCCATTACCCCCACTCAATCTGAACTCTGTCTAACTTTTGGCCAACTGCTATGGATTGTTATTTGCATCTTTCTGTTTCTGCCAGCCTTACTACATTTTCACTGGTTTTGCTTAGATGCCTTAATCGCATCTCCATGCATGTATACGATTGTCATTGTAATAGTATGCTTTATGTGCCTATTAACTCTGCTTAGCTCACTTATCCTGTTATAGTCTGCCTTCCTATTCAGATTTGATTTCAGTTTAGGAACAACCCACTGACCTCTCCTTTTCTTCTCTTCTCTTCCGCAGTGGTTTCCCCTCATTACTGCCATTGACTTTGTTGGGTCGCAAGTGTCCTCATGTACCCTCTCTGCTGCTCTGAAGCAGCTGAGCACCTATTCATCATCCGCTGAGCAAAAGAACACACAGGTTATAGTACTACCCTCCCTCCTGCCCCACCTCCCACCCTCCATGGTGTTGCTATCTTTATCCTGGCTGTGAACCAGTCAGCTCACTTTCATCCCCCTATTTTGCAAGAGCTACTTATTCCACCACCACCACACACACCCCACTCTCTCCACCTCAAGGTTCCTTCTAGCTTAGAGCCTGCCTGAAATTCAACTGTCTCTCTATCACCCTTCCCTTTTGTGAGCTGCTTGCTTGTACTTGCTGCTCTTGCAATTCCTTCCCCTTAGCCATAGTACCCTATATATCTAGCCTTTTTCTTAGGCAGCCAAGGGCATTCCACAGGAATCCAGTTAGTTTCTCCTAGTTCCTTATCTTCAATCCTCCCCCTGCATACAACTTTGCCTATTCATTCAGATTCGGTGACCAAACTCAAGCTCTCTCTCTACCATCTGTATGTGCAAAAGGCACATCAGGAAACTCAGTTTCATTCATCCCCTCCCCCTGCTGTATCTGTCCCTTTCAACTGTCCTTGCCCAACCACCTTTCCCATGTTCCAAGGTGCCCTCTGTCTTCTCCCCTTCCTCTTCTCCATAACATCTCTCCTCCCCGTATCCTACCCCATGCAACCTTGCTATCAATCCCCCACATCTCAGTTCATATACTATGTCCTGACCTCCCCCTTCCTCTACTTCATCTCTTTGCTCCCCTGTCCTGTCCATCTATCCGTGGCCCACTGGTGCATCTATTCTACCTGCCTCATACTGCCTCGCTGGTCAACTTGAACCTAAATTCCACTCCCCCCCTTCCATTATCCCTTCCGCTCCTCCTACCCCTTGGTCAGGAGGTGTACCTCAGTCCCCACTAAGCTCCTTATCATGATACTGCTGCTTTTGGCACATGATATAGAACCTAACACAGGTCCTGTCCCCTCTCACCCCACCCACCTCCCTCATGGCCTAAAGCTTGCCCACCTAAACATCAGGATCCTCCTCCCTAAAATCTCCTTACTTCAACCTCTTACTTTAATCCTCACTCATGACTTACTAATCCTCTCCAAGTCTTGGCTCAATTCTAAAATTTCTGAAAGCAGTATCTCCATACCTGGCTACTCTCTTATCTGCCAAGACCGGTCCAGTTGGGGAGGCAGCATTGCCATATATATCTCCTCATTGACCACATTTACAGCTATACTAGCTACCTTCCTTCCAACGGCTTACAAGCTTCTTCTGGCAAAGCTACAGTATCTCTCCCTTTCTCCCATCCCATCTTTGTTGCAGGGGTCTACTGTCTCCCTGTCATCTCCCCCTCAACTATCACTTACCTTCTGACCACTCTTTTGTTACATGCCTCCCCAGGTGAACTTTACATCATGGGTGACTTTAACTTGAACTGACTGTACTCTTCACTGTCTAAAACTTGTAGTGACATCACTTCATTTAACTTGTCCCAGTTAATAAACGAGCCTATCCACTTAAATATACAATTCCGAAACCATACCTTCATTGACTGGGCTCTCAGCTTTTGTCCACACTGAACTGTTGCAGCTAGAATCCTTCCAGAGGCCCTAAGTGATCAGCACCTGATCTACTTGGTATGAAAAATCCACTGGACCAAATCCAAACCTAGGCTCTGAATGATCCACTCATACAAATCCCTGGACCTGGCCCCTCTCCTTGGGAATTTGTCAAACACTGACTGGTCTCCCATCCCCGCTGCCACCTCAATTGACCAAGCCTTGGAGTACTGTATTTCAAAACAAAATTCCTTGCCATCTGGAACCACTATGACACTCTAAGTTGTATCAGGGTGTGTGGAAACCACCTCCCCTAGATCATTGCCAAACTGCTGGCATGCCTGCATGCCCGAGACTAGGCCTGGAAGGTTCACAAAGCCTCCGGTTTCCCTACTGATTACTATAGGAACCGCTCACTCCATAATACATGCACTAGAGCAGTCAGGCATTCCAGGGCTGAATACTGCTCTACTACCTTCCAGACAAATATGAATCATCCTTCCAAATTCTGGAAGGTAATTCACACTGTATTCTCCACACCAGATCAGCTCTCTGTCCCTGTTCAAAGAGTTGGCAATTCCACATTGGCTGACCCCCTAGCAGTGGCCATGGAGTTCAACTCCTTCTTTACCCCCTGAGCCTTTACACTTCTCTCTTCCATCCCCCCTCCTCCCCATCCCTTCCCCACCTCCTCAACAGATGTCTCCCCAACCCCCCCATTTCTCCTTTTCCCCTATATCTCTCTCTGCCACCCTCATGGCTCTCCTTTCCCTAAACCCCCTCCAAGGGCAAGTCCACCAATGGGTTAGACTCCAAGATCCAATATATGTCTGCTTCTGCTATCTCCTCCCCCTTGACTCTTTCCTGAACTTCTCCTTTCACTTGCCTCTGTCCCAGCTGCCTGGAAGCATGCCAATGTCCCACCCCTCCATAAATGTGGTGATCCCTCTATTCCAGATAATTACCGGCCCATATCTCACCTCCCCATCCTTGTCAAGCTCCCAGAACATGTGGTGTTATCCCAACTCTCCTCCTACCTTGATTCCTCCTGCTTCTTCACTCCTTTTCCGTCTGGATTCTGGAAGCAACACTCCACTACCACCCCCCCTTCAGGCTCACTGACTACATCCTTACCGGGATGGATTGTGGCTAATCACCTCTGCCGTCTTTGTCGACCTACTGTAGCTAAGGCATTCAGCACTGTCTCCCACCCCCTCCTTCTTGCCAAACTCTCTGCAGCAGACCTCTCAGACACTGCCATCAACTGGTTCTGTGCCTACCACATGGGAAGGATACAATCTGTTGGGATTCCTGACTCTTTATCCCCCCCCATCAACACTGGAGTCCCTCAGGGCCCGGTGCTTGGTCTCCTTCTATAATCTGTCTTCCTTAATGACCTTCCTGCTACCTGTTCCTCCACCTCTATCCATATGTATGCACACAATACCATTCTGTATTTCTCTGGTGCCTCCTCTTTTGATGTGGCATCCAGACTGCAACATGACTTTGACAAGGTTCTGCTCTGGTTATGCTCAAATCATCTGTTCCTAAATGCCAAGAAGACTGTTTCCATGACCTTTGGCACAAGGCAGAGACCCTCTCGGCTCCTCCCCCCTTTCACACCCTTGATGGGACTACAGTGGAGGATACCACCTCCTTCAGATACCTTGGGGTTTGGCATGACCAACACCTCAAGTTTTCTGGATACATGGACACCACCCTCAGAAAACAGAAAGCTAGGTACCCTGTAAAGAAACCGTGGGTGTATTCCATTGAATGCCCAACGTGCACTGGTCCAGAAAATGATCCTCCCAGTTTTTGACTACGGGGATGTAGTCTACACTGCCACACCCAAGACTTCCCTAGCCAGTCTGGACACTCTGTTTCATTCCTTCTGTTGTTTCACTCTTGACTGCCCTCCTAGCACCCACCACTGTTTGCTCTATCAATCTCTCTCCTTCCTCTCTCTCGAAGAGAGAAGCCAATCCCACTGCACCATCTTCTTAGCTAAATTCTGGCTCAGTTCTCTCCCCACTTACCTCCCTTCCAACCCCTCCCTCCCACTCCTTTAGAAACCATGACTCTTGCAACATGGCTGTTCCCCTAGGTCCTCTGCTGCTGGACAGGCTGCATTTTCCCACCCTTTCCCGAAACTGTGGAACTCCATTCCCCCTTCTACCTGCCATGCCTCCTCCCAAATGCCCCTCCTCCCTCCTACAACTTCTTTTCCCTACTTGCAGGTGTGCCTAATCCCCCAAACCCCCATATTTATTTCTTCTCCCCCTTACTTTATTTCTACCCCTTCCTTCTCACCAACTCTTACCCCCACTCTGGCTCCTCTGCCCTATATTGACATTCCCACTCACTCTGCCTGGCCAACTCTCTAATCGCTACCCCTCCCCCATCTTCTTACAATTAATCTGTAACTATCACAGTACTATTTGCCACTGTGACTACAAAGCCCTCTGTATCTACAATCTGGCAGTTTGTACCTATGCTAGTCCTTTCTTCACTATCGTAGTTCAGTCTCTCCAACAAAGTTACACTTAAATAATGTAAAATACTGTAACCTTCTCACTCTGCTTATGGTTTGTTAGCCATGTTGATTTTACTGTAATGCTTGCTTGTTACCTCCCTTCCCACTCCCTTAGGATGCATCTGAAAATGAGCTATGCTGCTTAGTATGCCTTCCTGGTGAAATTTTTAAAATAAATAAAACAACATGTCATTTATGCATTAATTAGTATGTAGTAAAATAACTGCATCCTCAAGGCAAGGGTGTAGCCTCTGTGTTGCTGAAATGATGGCTACATACCATCTTTGATAGTGAAGACGATCATCTTAACTACTGGCAAAAGAAGCAGAAATTATGACCTGCTTTGTCAGAACTGACTATCTTTTACCTTTCCTATCCATCTTCTAGTGTACACTCAGAGTATTCAGCACAACTCATAATATTACTAGTGGCAGCCAGACTTTACTTAGCCCCCCATCAGTTTTGAACGATTTGCATTTGTAGAAATGAATTTGGGTGAATTTCATGTTAGGCCACCAGAACAGCTGAACATCTGCTATTACTCATCAGTATCACTGCCAACAAAGCAGGAGTCTGATCAGCCAGAAATGTGGCATGATGATAAAAAAGAATGAATGCAGTTCAGTGTTTCACTTGTACATGACCTTAACTCTATGGTGCCATGACTAATACCGATGCCCAGCCAGCCCACTTACCCTCCAACTCAGAGTAAAAATGTTGAACACATCTCTAGTCAAACTAAATACCTCACTCTGAAAGTCCTGCTTGCAAGTTTTGTCTACCTTCAGCTCTCCGCTGCACATTTTTTTTACATCTGCCTACTGTCTACTTCTTCAACAAATGTATGTTGAAATATTTGTTCAACTGCACTGAAAATATATCTGCATTCTGCAGTTTAAGTCTTATTTTGACTCTGTACAATAATTATCTCATTTAATATTGGTATCACTGAATAGCAAGCTCAGAGTCCCTCCTGAGAGTCCTGACTCCTGGCCCATAGGGACTAACCTGACAAATCAAAATGTTTCCTGTCATGAGGCATCCACTCATCCAGTCCAATGTCCCTGTGCAGTCAAGCCTCCAAGTGTGAGCTACTGTACAAGTTCTCAAGAATTCCGTCAGTCCATTCAGATTACAGACCCCAGTTCAAACTACATAATCATGACCTAAGCACTCCCTGACTTCAATGAGTTGCCACTCTTCAAATGATAGTAAGTAATCATCTGTAATAATTTTTGATTAGAGTACCAGCTTGGCATCACACACCTTAGTGAACAAAAGACCATCTGATGATGTTTCTCAGTCTCCACCTCCTCTCCAGTGCTGACAGTGAAGCGAGGTCTCTATCTCCAGCTCATTTTCACCAGTGTAAGCTCAGTAGCATGCACTATAAGGATGAAAAAACCCAAACCAATGATATCCTTCAGTTTTCTCCTCTCTAGCAGCAACTCAACTACAAGTACAATAGTGAACAGAATCCCAGAGTGACTATGTCTCTTAGTATACTCCTTCTTCTTTTCAGTAGTACCTCAGCAGCACACACCATTGTCAACAGAAGTCTAGTTTGATGATGACTCTCGGTCTTCTCGTCCTCAGTGTACGGAAGCCCAGACTGCATTATCTAATCTTTGCCTTTGTGGTGTTTAACTGGCAGAAAAAGGTCTTGAAAAGTTAAGGTGTCTAACTCAGTGATCTTATGTTTTCATGTTGTGCATTGTGGTTTCATACTATGATTTCATCAGATAATGAATATTCAATCCAGCAATATTATACAATGGTTAGTCAGACTTCAAAAGGATAATCCAATATTTGTCAGACTTCCATTGGTTCAGATAATGTAGTACCCAGCATCAAGAGTCAAAATCATACAGATGGGAGCCAATCACCACTAAAGAAATCACAGAACACAATTACCAAACACTCCTTATGCCATTATAGTGACATCTGAACAATGGTACAGCAAAATCCTAATGTTACATGATAGTACAATACAGTAGTCCCTCATTATAATGAACTTCCTTATAACGAAAATCGGGTATAACGATTGGCCCATCTGGCTCCCATTTAGTCAGAGGTGATTCTCGGGAAATTCACCTCCACTACACTATACCCAAAGATCCCCTACAAAGCCACTGATTGTAAAGTGTGGGTGACTTTTATTAAAACTGTTTGAGCAAGCACAGTGAGAAAGGAGAGGATTGGGGAGTTGAAAGCATGGTTGGTAGGATAGTGTTGAACTAAGGGGTATGGGGTTGTGGATGGCTGGGGCAGTGCCTGGGATAATAACAATCTGTTTGCAAGGGATAGGCTGCACCTGAGCAGGGAGGGGAAGGAGGTATTAAAGCAAAGACTGTGGAGGTATAGTGCGACAAAGGTGAATTTAAACTAGATGGGGGGTGGCAATAGGACAGCAGGTAGGCAGGGATCTGATAGAGTGGAATCACAGCCTACCCCCCAGGCTAGCAGGGAAGAATTCAGGGTGGCTGAAAAGGGAGGGAGTAGAAGGGAGGAGATGGAGGGCAATGAAGGGAAGAGGGCAGGATGGAGGGTGGTCTCACTGAATATGAGAAGCTTAGGCAACAAATCAGCAGAGCTACATGCACTCTTGGCAGTGTGGAGGGTGGGTACTGCAGCGGTCATGGAAATGTGGTCAACCAAGCACCTGGACTGGGATCTGGCAATCCGAGGGTACAAATGATACTGGAGGGACTGCAAAGAGGGGAAGGGTGTGGGGTGGCAGTCTATGTGAGGGACATGATCAAATGCACAAGGAACGAGGGGGAGAAAGGAGAACAGAGGCAATCTGACTGCAGCGCCTAGACTCAAGGGGTAGGAAGCTGAGGTTTGGGGTGGCATACAGGCCACCATCCCAGTCTGGGGAGCTTGACGGGGAATTAGCTGGACAAAATTGGAAAGATATGTAGAAAAGGGAAGGTGGTCATCATGGGGGATTTCAACTTGCTGGGGGCTGACTGGAGCATTCCAGTCACCTCCAGTGCTAGGGAGCAAGTGCTCCTGGACGTGATCCAGGAGGGTCTCCTGATGCAGTTAGTCAGTGTACCTACTAGGCTAAAGAACACTTTAGATCTGATATCATTGAATGGGAAGGCAGTAAGGGAAATAAGGGTGGAGGACCCACTAACCGACAGCGATCACCAAACAGTGTGGTTTAGTATCACGATGTGCGGGGAGCCAGAGAAATCATTTAACCGGGTGGTAAACTTCAGGGGGTGGACTTTGGGAGGATGCGGGAAGTACTGAAAGAGAAACTGGAGGGCATAAGGCAGGAGATGGATGTGGAGCAGAAACTGGATATTATTAAACAAGGAATTACAGACGCAACAGAAGCCTGCACCAAGACACAGAGTAAGAGGAGCAGAGCAAGGAAATTATGTTGATTGAACAGCGAGGTAGTGGAGGTGGTGAGGGCAAAACAAGAGGTGCACCAGAGGTATAGGAGGATGGGGAAGGAAGAGGACAGGGAGGAGTATGCAAGATGGTCCAGGGAGGTGACCAGAAAAGTGAGAGAAGCCAAGGCCCAGTGGGAGCTGAGATTAGCATAGGGCATTAACGGGGGGGGGGCCTTTTCAGATATGTCAGGGAGAAAAGGAAGTGCAAGGAGGCAATAGTGAGGATAAAACAAGGTGGGGAGTGGACAGAAAAGGGGGGAGGAACAGGAGGAAGCACTGAATGAATACTTTTGCTCAGTGTTCACGGAAGAAAAGGGACTGCTACCACCATGGGCTGGGAGGGTGGGATGAAAGGAGGTGACAGATGGAAGAATTGAGGGAGGTAGAGTCCTAGAGGGACTGAGGGCACTGAGGGTAGACAAGGCACCAGTGCCAGATGGTATCCACCCCAGAGTGCTGAGGGAGATTGTGGAGGTGTTGGTAGAGCTGCTGGCAGATCTGTACAGCACCTCACTGGAGTCGGGACGTGTGCCACTGGATTGGAGGATGACACATGTAGTGCCGTTACACAAGAGTGAACCAAGGGATGAACCAGGTAATTATCATCCAGTAAGTCTCACCTCCATAGTGTGTAAACTCATGGAAACGATACTAAAGGAAAGACTGGTGTCTTAGTTTGTTTCAGGGAAGTCTTATCAAACCAACCTGATACAATATTATGACTGGGTGACAGGTGCGCTGGATAAGGGTCATGCAGTGGATGTTCTTTACTTGGACTTCAGCAAGGCCTTCGATTCAGTGCCTCATGGGCGGCTTGGGGGGAAGCTAACTGGTGTAGGGGTAAGGGCAGAAATGAAGAACTGGATTACAAGCTAGCTGAGTGGGAGGCTGCAACGGGTGGTGGTCAGAGGGGAGCTCTCAACTCTGAAGCTGGTAGCGAGTGGGGTGCCACAGGGCTCTGTGCTGGGACAAGTATTATTTGGGCTCTTCATATCAGACATTGCACATGGGGTGGTGAGCAAGGTAAGTCTGTTCACAGATGACACCAAAATGGGAGCAGTGGTGGATGTAGGGGAAGGATGGAAGCAGCTGCAGGGAGACCTAAGTAAGCTAGAGGAGTGGTCAGAGAGGTGGCAGCTGAGGTTCAGTGCAAAGAAGTGCAAGGTTATGCACTTCGGGGCAAAGAACCCAAGGAAAGAATACTGACTCAGGGGGATTAAGCTGGGGATCACTGAGGAGGAGGACCATGAACAACACTGTCCAATGCAGGAGAGCAGCTGCAAAAGCGAACAAAATGCTGAGGTGCACAGCGAGGGGAGTTTCATCCAGGTGAAGAGAGGTGATCTTGACCCTCTAAAGGTCAAAGGTAAGGCTGCCCTTGGGAGTACTGTGTGCAGTTTTGGAGGCCATACCTGAAGCGTGATATCAGGCTACTGGAGGGGGAACAGAGGAGGGCAACGAAGATGATATGTGGAATGGAGGGGAAAGACTATCAGAGCAGGCTGAGAGACCTGAATATGTACATCCTGGAGGACAGAAGGGATGGGGGGACATGATAGAGACATTCAAGTATTTGAGAGGAATCAATAAGGATGGGGCAGATGGGGTCTTTAAGCTAAGGAGGGGAGGGACACCAGGGGGCACAGGCTAAGAATACAGGGGGGGATGATTTAGAAGGGAAATGAGGAAACGCTATTTCATGGAGAGGGTGGTAGCAAAATGGAACGTACTACCAGAATGGGTGATATCATGTAAATCTGTGAACAGCTTTAAAAGGGTATGAGACAGACAGCAGGGGAGAGTAAGGGTGGGGGAGGTGGGAGGCAGCAGTGGGATGACAAAGGGGAGGAGCATGGGGTAGCTGCAAACTTAGGGTGTTAGCTGCACACTCAAGCAGACTTAGATGGACCGGGTGGTCTCTTTCTGCTGGCACATTCATATGTTTGTAATGAAAGATCCAGCAACCATGGAGATTATTTACTGAAACTGGAGCTGTGGAGCGAACGGAATGACTGAATGAATGTGAGTTAATTTACTGCCGATTGTTGGCCAAGCCTTGTGGCAGGAGAGACTGTAATGCAAGCTTTTATTGGATTAAAATACAAGACTGTGGTAAGCTGGTACCCCAGCTTTTCCTTGTATTGTCCTAAGTAGAGATACTTTCCTGGTTCCTTAAAGAAAACATGAAACGGCAGGGTTTACAGTAGATAGTGCACCCTGAAGCAAAATTAAATCCAAGAGATATCTCGGAGGGTGCGACTGCCAAGAGAGGTCCCCTGTTACTGTTTGCCTTAGCAAAAGAATTGTAGTTATAAAGATTCTGTCTTGATTTCTTAGTGAGGGACAGCATCTCACACTGGTTGTGTTTCATGCGGTGTGCAGGGTACTCTACTTGAAGGTCGAGCATCACAGATAATGAATTAACTTCAGCTTAAAAAAATAAACTTAACATATTTCCCTTTCTTGTGACATCTACATTAGTCCTACAGCTCAGAAAACAGCTGACCGCAAAACACACTTGTGGTATATCTTAATTGAGCAACCCCCTCCCCCCAATGCTCCCTATCCCATCATAGCATCCTTCGCTGTAATGAACGGGGAGCTATAGCGAATGGCTGACACGGCTCTCATGCCATTCATTATAGCAAGGGGTTACTGTATTTGGAGGGTGCTAGATTTCCACTGTAAACACTGGATGAACATTTATAAAATCTTTTGATTCAGAACAGTGAGAGGCAAAATCAGAGATACAAGAAATCATGGCCCTGGGTTAAAAAGGAACTGCTTGTATATATAGATAGATTTGCATAAAAAATCTTTGCCTAGGAACTGGAAAATAGTCTATGCAAAGGAAGGTTCTTCTCACATTTTGCAGCATTCAGAATGTCCCAGTGTTTTCCATAGAGAAAAATCCTGTCAAACAACCACAGGGCTGCCATTAGCCTAGTAAAATCAGAATCATTTGGTCCTCTACTTTTAAACAAGGGGAATAGGCTAGACAATCTAAGGGTCATATAAGTGCAGAGTGACATTCTGATACCGTATTATATTACTCGACATTGATATTGCTATGACAAAGGTGTGAACATTACAGGGTCAGTTTTGAAGCACTGTCAATATTATTGTACTTCAGAATCTTGAAAAATCCTGTTTGGGGGCATTAGTAGGGGATTAACACAAGCCGTGACACCATTATGTTTCTTACATGAAAAATCAGTTGTCTTAATTCAGCTTTACCCATTTAGCTATATCAGGTTTTAACCTGCATTTATTTTCTAATCTACAATACAGAGAAGATAATATTTGTTTTGGCAGACCTACAATTCCCTAAAGGATGAGGAACACTTTTGTAGCACATGTCTTGTGGTTATACATCTTTCCCAGGAATTCCTGGAGTGGAGAATACAAAGGTACAGTATGGAAAACTGCTGAGCAAGCAGGACAAGAGGAGGGATGTTAATTTATAGAGGATATAACTCAAAGAGGAAAGGCAACCACTGCACAGGAGCAGTCTGCTTAACCTGGGAATCGCATGTATTCTAGAGAGAACTGTTCCACATATATCACAAATTATGCAACCTTGAAACATCACCAATTTTATATCGTAAGAAATGATATATGCTTTATGTAGCCTGATGTTTAAAACATATATTTTAAGAGCTTGCAAAATATACCATATAGAAAACTATTCAATATGGGGGAAATTCCAGCAGGTTCCCAGATATCAGAGCACACCTCCACATTTAATAAACAAAGCACATTTGCAAGGTTTTGACTACTTCATCCCAATTACAAATATTCATAATGGCACTACAGCAGGTACACTATGAACTTAGGAAATTAACTTTTAAATCTGATATTTAGATTCCTTTTTTGGATGCCCTAAAAACATACTTTATAGTACACAACTAATGCACCCAGGATAGCACAGCAAAGATGCTTTTTCCTATTTTCATTCAGAATGTTCCTCCAATCCAGTTTTGCAGCTGAAAAGACTAAGAAGATCTGGGGCCAGATAGTCAATAGTTAGCATGGGTGCTAATGGGTTTTTGCCCATGCTAACCAGTTTGCACACAGACTTTGGGTGGGTCTATATTTACAGACCCCTGTAGCATGCGTTAAACCCATTAGGACCCAGGCACTAACAGAATGCTGCACCCACGCAAATGAGGGGGTTCCCCTCCTGCATACAGGTACAGTGGCAATTTCAAAGGTTTGCACTGGGGGTAAACGACGCCCAAACCAGCACCATTTATCACCTCCGGAAACCTGAACTTTGTTAGGTGCAAAGGTCATGCACCTACCCCACTGATGGTGGGATGGCTGTACTGCAGTTGACTGCCAACATTCATCCATCACATGACAGTCAGAAAGCTCTCTGGTGTCTAGTGGCACCCCCACTCCCCCATCATTTGTTCCATATACATGAAGCATTCCCCTGGTGTCTAGCAGCAGCGCCCTCCCCTAATAACCAGTCCCAGTTAATATAAACACTTCCCTGGTGTCCAGTGGCACCCCTGCCCTCCAGTCACCCTTTCAGGTGCATACAGTGTTGTCTCTTGTATCTAGTGGCACCCTCCCACCTACTAAATATCCATCCTGTATACTGTCATGTTTTCCCTGTTGTCTAGTGGCACCCCCAACCCCAAACACCTGTCCCACATATTCTCATTTTTTCCCTGGTCTCTAATGGCACCCCCCTCCCTCCCTCCATCTGATCTCCCATCCCACTGCACATAATGTTTTCCCTGGTGTCTAGTGGCACCTTCCACCTCCCCAGTCTCCCAGCACATGTAACTTCTACAATTCATGGTGTCCAGTGGTACCCCACCCACTGCCCCACATGCCAGTCAAAGTGGCTCCCTCCCACCCACCCTGCCCACACCCAGAATACTACCCATCCAACCCCTCCTGACCAGTCATTCTGGGGACATGTGATAAAGCCTCATACAGTGATCAGCACAGCTCTCCTCTTATTCTGTGGCCAGCCACCATGAGTTGACAGTGAGCGTGTGTACAGTATTCTATATACTATGTGTGCACTCACATTCAACTCATATGGCGGCTGGCTAAGAAGGTGAGAGAAGGGCTGTTCTGGCAATTTTACTGGGCTTGATTTAAGTTATGTGGACTGGGAGATAGGGGGGTGTTGGGTTCCACTAGACACCAGGGAACACAATATGTGCACCAGGATGGGAGATTGGAGGGTGAGTGGTACCACAGGTGTTCCAAAGATGGGGGGGTGCCACCAGACACTAGGGAAACAATGCAACATATGAGACAGGTGTTCAGGGAGTGAGGGTGCCACTAGACACCAGGGAAAATGTGACAATATATGAGATGGGTGTTCAGGAGTGGGGGGTGCCATTAGGCACCAGGGACAACATTAACATCTACAGGATGGGTGACTGGTGGGTGTCAGGTGCCACTAGACACTAGGGATAATGTAGCAGGTTCCCACGGGATGGCTGGAAACGGGCTACCTATTCCCATGCAAATGAGCACATAGCGGGTATGCTAATGGCCCCTTACTGTCTTGCATGCCCAATGTGCTCATTTGCATTTTGCTGCTGAATATCACTCCATGGCTCTTAGTGCTATGCACTCTGGGGGTGCAATTGCCTATGGGATGAATACAGCTAAGGTCCATGTTGGGGCAGTGCAGATTAACTTAGCACTGCACCAACATGAGTCGATATTCAGTTGGACACTGCCAGTCTGCTTTCTGACTGACTATAGCAGCCTCTAGGTTGGGCAAAGGTGCAGGTGCAGCCTAAACCATTGCAACCCGCCTGAGCTTGTTTTTGAATATACGGCCCCTGGTGTCTTATTGAAGGTTACAAAATGTACAAATTGTATGATGGATTTGACCTTGTATCCTGCAGTTCACAGCCTGTGTTCTCAACACTGTAATACACTGCCTCACTGTTGGGTCAAAGCCTATGTATCTGAAGTTCAATGAAAACAGCGAGACAATACTTTAAAACATAGTATCCTGCATGTCTGCCAATGCCCTTGTCAAAAAAGTGCTTATCTGTTTATGTTGGGTGGACATTGTTGTCCATTTTATACCCCGTCCATTTCCCTTGTAGTCTAGATGCTACAGAAAGTTTTTTTTGGGGGTGGGGAGGAAGTCACAGTGAGTGGTCAAATCTTAAAACCAGTCCTAGAGCCATCAAAAAGTGGCCAGATTATTATTTCAGCTGTAGATTAAAGTGTAACTGCAACTGCTTAAAATACCATACCTTGCAATTTCACACAGTAAGTAAAGTCAATAACGGTCCTGGTTCTGATGTGTGAGTTCACATGCATGTAACACCCTCCTGTTCCCATTACTTGATGTTGGGTGTTACTAGTCCTTTGGGGAAATGCATATAGTTGGTAATGTAGAGTAGATAGAAGGAGATAATGGGTGCTGCTTAATAGAAGAGGCTTAAGGGTATGCATAGAGAGGATCAGCTTTTTAGGTTGGCGATCCCTATGGGCTCTGTGACACAGGGTTCCCCAGGGATTAGGAATTAACTAGCCTGTAGCCCATCCCTTGAGGAAGGCTATGGACATGATAAGATACGTGGAGCAGAAGAGTGCCCTAGAAAGGCAGTGGCTGGAGCTCAAATACTGTAAGGGACTCCAAACATAAGAGATGGGATATTCCCAATCAACATCGTAGTTGCGACTGGCTGGACAGGAATTACCAGGCTCGTAGTGGTGGCAGGGTCTAGAAACTGGGGTGGCACCTGTTCTCCCGTAGGCCGTGTTTCCATAGGCTGGACCCAGGCTGGGTAAAAGGACTCTGCCTTTGGTGTAGCAAAAGAGAAAAGCCTTGAGGGGATGTCCAAGAATTTCCCATTCCAAATGCTCTTTATATTTATATTAAAGGGGAATTGTCAGCACTAAGAGCCCCAAGATAAGATTCAGACATTTTAAGATACAGTACCACACATTTATGTGAATGTCCATTTTTATATAACTTAGCTCTGTTTCTAATTTAGATATCATATCTTTGTACAACTGTTTTAACTCGTCTATTTTTGCTCATTGTAAATTTTTTTTAAATCAGATAACTATGTTGCCACTCCAATTTCTCTGGAAATGTTTAAAAATAATTTATTTATACCACTATAATGATTGGTTATATTATTTCATGTCCAGATCATGCAGAGATATTGCAAATCATCAAGTTACTTAAAGCATTCCCCCATTATAAGTTAATCAACAACATTAATATACTAAACCAGAAATTTCAAATACAAAATGCTGCTAGTATGTTCATGTACAACATTTTCACTGGTAAACTGTCTGAACAGGATAGAAGTTGATCGGTAGAGGAGGCCAGTTTCTCTTTTTCCAGTGGAATTGATCTGGTTGTGATTCAGGAGATCTAGGTTGGAATTCTGATTCCACTAAAATTCTTTTAACTTCAAATTGCACAAGAATAGTGACCCATGGCACTA
This sequence comes from Neoceratodus forsteri, assembly GCA_016271365.2. NCBI lineage: Eukaryota > Metazoa > Chordata > Ceratodontiformes > Ceratodontidae > Neoceratodus > Neoceratodus forsteri. Next base: position 1,074,802,537 of record CM028129.1, on the reverse strand, counting down.
TGGTGCTAGAACAGTAAATCTACACAAAAGGGTAAAGCTCAAGAAAAATACCAAGTACAGGTATGAAACTGGTCTCAGATGAGGTCTAAGGAGAACAATCTACCTGGTGTGGAGTTTATCTACTTCCACAGATAAGCTTTTCAAATGTTTCACCCTGAGACTGACAAGTAAATGTCATCAGCATGCTTAACAGCAGCTGAAAGATCTGCAACTGTGATGAAAATTATGGAGGAAGCACCAGGACAAGATACAGAGCTAACTGTAATCACAAATCGCACTAAAGATGAACAGCACCCCCACAGCTACTTTGCTTAGCTGCAGCCAAATCTGCTCTGCTTAAAGGTACTGCTTTTCTGAAATAACAGAGCAGATTGCTATACAGTTGTCTTCATGTCTATTACAATGGGCCCTATGCATGAACCCAGAGTGCCTGGTAGGTACGCAGAGTGGATGCGCAGCAGTGATATGCATGAAAATGTTGTACACCAGTGTGCTGCTGCATGCACCAATGGAGCATGCAGCATTACCCATGCGCTGCCACTGCACAGCCCATGCATGAGGGGTAGTGGCCGTGCACAATCATGTGCAGCAGCAACCTATGCACATACATGAAGGCATATACATCAAAAGGATGCATGAGACGGGGCATACACGCCAGCTTCAGGGGTGCTGTACAGGGGCATGTAGGTAGGCCACGGTGGCCAGCAGGCAAGCATGACACAGGTAACACAGCCCCCATATCAGCAGTGGCGGAACCGGTAGAGGCAATGGGTTGGGCTGTAGTGGTGTGAAGCCCGTGACAGAGTGCAGTGCCCCCCTACGATGTCCGCCATGTGCCCCTGCAGTACGCACCTGACAGCACACGTAACAGTAACCAACAGGAGAACAGTAACACAGCAACAGCAGCAGGAACCAGCCACTGCAACAGAGTGATGCACAGGAGCTGGCAAGCAATGTAGGAACAATAGGGGTGTGGAGCTACACCCCCGCCACTGCTGTGAATTGGCACTGAGTGTCGGACACCGCCACAGTGGCCCTCCGAACCCACCCAATGAATGGCCCCACACCAATGGATGCAGACTACTGCCAGCTCCTGTGGCAGCACTCCACTGCAGAACACTCAGGCCCCCCCCCCAACTAGAGTCACTGAAAACACATACAGTCCAACAAAGCAACAACAACCAAAGGTACACAAAACAAGTCCAGTTATGCATCCAGGGCAACAACCATGCCCTGGCATCACTGGCCACAATACAATCAGCCCAGCAGAACAGCTGTCCCACAGTCCTCCACAGCGTCCTCCTCCCCTGACAATGTGCTCAAAGTCGAGGCTGAGTACCACCCCAGCACATCCAGGATGAAGCACCGCACAGGGCCCCTGTAGTGCTGAAAAAGAAGAGGGGGACTGACGTCAGTAACGTGCCCATGCAAGACCTGCTAGCATGCAGGCATCTGTGAAATGCAGTGCAGGGACTGTGAATGGAGGACATACTTGTGAGGGGATCACTACCTTCCACAAATCAGTGGGGTCTGACTTGTAGATGACACCATCCACCATGTCCCACTGCCTGGTGAAGTAGCCCGGGACCTGCAGTTGCCACTGCCCTGTCCTCTGCCGAGGAGACCACACCATGCATGGCACTTCATCTGGCTGCTCTACATTGAAGAACTTGAGCTACTGCACCAGTTCAAGATGGTCCTGTAAGGGAAGGGACAGGGTGAGCAACATGTGATGTCTGCCGAACAACCTTACCCAGGCCCTGCCACCAAAAGACACTGCACCCATGATATTCACCAGCCTTTGGCACACAACATGCCACAGGGTCCCCCCTCCATGGCAGTCAGTGAAGTCCTCTGACACCCTCATTATGTGCCTGGGAAACAGAGGACACCACTGCTCGGCCTCCACTGCCATGACCTGCCCTGCCATAGCTCCACTTGCCCGCAGTGAATGTACTGACCACATGCCTCGGTATGGACACAGCATGTATGGGCATGGTGCATTTGACACTGACCACACCCACATAAGGATGCACACCCATGACCCACTGTGGATGATGCCCTGCAACTGCGATGGTTCAAAGTCACAGAGGGTGCTGCAGGACTACAGAGATGTGTCCAGGCCTGCTGCTAAATATCTACCTGCATAATGAGGTGAATGCGAGGTATAGGCACCCACGACCGTGGAAACATGTGTTCCGGCCATGCATAGACACCAGTACACTGTGGGACACATGCTGTATGGAGCACTTCAGGCTGCTGTGGCCCATGATTGTACACCTGTGCAATATGGTCCGGGATAGCGTCGTGCCAAAGACATGGGGCTCATGGCAAGGAGTGTGGAAACAAAGGTGATGTGTGCACTGTCCTACTATGCATCAGGGTCATTCCAGCATGTGGTGGACAATGCTGTGGGTGTGAGCCAGTCATCCGTGTCCAGGGTGTTGGCACAGGTGACAGACACCATGGTGGAACACACACAGTCCCATATCAGGTTACCCACAACTGTTGCAGAGGTCCGTGCCACCAAGCAGGCATTCTATGCCCTGCACAGCATGCTCAATGTCTGTGGGGCAGTTGATGGCACACACATTGCCATCCTGACAATCTCCATCAGTGAAAAGGCCCACAGGAACAGGAAAGGATTCCACAGTGTGAATTGCCAAGTGATCTGTAATGCCACCGGCATGTTCACCAATGTGTGTGCCATGTTCCCCGGCCCATGCCATGATACAGACATCCTGGATGCCTCTGGCCTGGATGCCATGCTTCCTTCATGCTGGATGGCTCAATGGCTGATTGTTGGGTGAGTAGGATGCGGCCATGGGGGGTGCCCTTGGACGTCCATTACTGACCACTATGCCATTCTTCCACAGATGACAGTGGATACCCCCTGTGCCCATATCTGATAACAGATCCTCGCCCTGATATCAGCCACTGAGAAGGCATACAACACAGCACACAGATGGACAAGGGGCATCACTGAGGGAAGCACTGGCCTCCTGAACATGCACTTTCAGTGTCTGGACCACACCAGGGGGACCATCATGCTAGCACTGGGCTGTGCCTGCAGAGTATTCAGCATTTGCATCATGTGGAACAATGTGGCAGTGTGCCGTGGCCTGTCAATGTTGGAGTTCTCTCCGCTGGAGCACCGACCAGAGCCACCAGGCATGGAGCCATGCCGTGGACAGGAGATCACAGCATGGTGTGCGGCACGTACAGCACTCATGCAGGGCATGTTCCAGCAATAGCCACATCCGAGGAAAAATCACACCGGTGCTGGGGGCATTGCCAGGTGAGGGGCATGCCAGTGTGGGGGGGGCATAGAGTGTGCCGGTGACCAGTGGGCATCCTTGTTTCATGCCATGTGAGACACCCCACAACACCTGGCATGTACCTGATGATGAACAACAACTGAGGGCACCCGAGGGAGGCGGTAGCCCATATCACAACACAGCCCTATGCACACATGCCACGTCACGTGGCCAGCAGAATGGTATGTGCCACCCCCTCCCACATCCCGCTGGGCCATGGCTGGCATTTGGTGACAGTGCACATGGTACACTGTGTGAAGCCTCTGTGCCATGACAAGGTAGCCAGCCCTATAGAGGGTCGGTGACAGTGGCGCACTACCACCATGTCTGTTGGAACTGGTCCCAGCTATGCGCCCACATCCACATGCAATGGTGTCTGGTACATCACATGACCATGCGGCTGCCTGTGCCACCCCCATCATGTGTACATGTGCCCTGTGTGCATCATTGCCCTGGTGAGCTTTACCACACTGCCTGCAGCCTGGCAGAGGCCCGTGTGCCATGGTGCCTTGCCTGCCCAAGGGTCCTGCCACCACGGCCATGCCGCCTACTGCCCTGGACTGCAGCGGACCCTGTACCACCCTGTACATCTGTGCTATCTGAGCCCTGGGCACTGTTGCCTTCATGCTGTCTCCACTGTGTGCTGGTCATGTTGGTGTCCTGTGTGTCAGTGTCCTGTGTGTCAGCATTCAAGAGTACCTGAGCCCCCCGTCAGGACTGTTATCCATGCCCACTGCATCCACCTGCTGGCAGTGCACCCTGCTGCACAGTGCCACTGTCGTGTTCCCCCAGGATGTGTGTATCCGGGACGCATGTCGCAGTGGTGGCTGTACACCAGCAGTGCCAGCATCCATTCCTGTGCACTGATGCCACAGCCCATATCACGCACCACACCAGTCAGCTCCACCAGTGCCTCTGTATCCTGACACTGGGCCTCCAGCCTGTCAAACTCCAGTTGTCGGAGCTCCCTGTACTGGGACTCCAGGTCAGTATGGCTGTGCCCCCTGTCATGTGCACCCTGCCAGTCTGCTGAATGGGCCCTCATCCCCACTGTCAGTGTCTGCACGCCCTGCTCTGCCCCCTCCCAACAGCAGTGGCATGGGGCAGCAGTGCGGCCCCAGAGAACAGACCATCTGCGGCATGCGTTCACTTTTCCATCAGGTCTGTGTGCTGCCTGGTGCCAGGGCACTCCACTTCCATCAAGCCGGTGTACTCAGTTAACCCCTCCTCTGCATCTCTGACATTGGACTACTTCTCCGTGGATTCCTGCTGCCCTTCTCCACTCCATGTTCTGGTCCTGTATGGGTAGAAGGGGATGGTGTTATTGATGCACCGTATTGCCAGTGGTGGTGTCCCTGCTGTGCAAGCCACCTCCTGCCTGACACCCTATCTTTCCACATCAGCTGCCTGTGCCTGGCTGGTGGGCACTGTGCTGGCTGGGGGGTTGACCGATCCTGGCTGTGTCTGTGGGTGCAAGGCACATCCATTAGCCACACCCTTTGTCATGCCACACTGTCCACTATGCAGGGTGTCTGCCTTCTATTTGCCAGCGTGTCCATGCCATCACACTCCCCGCTGATGGTGGTCAGCGTGTCTGCCACCATGAGCACCACAGGGGTCTGCTGGCTGTCCAGGGAGAACGAGCTCCCGCCTGTGTCTTTCTGTGTGCATGACTATGTTGCAACCTTCCACTTCATGGAGGACTGCAGGTCCCACCATTTATGTTTAATGGTGGACAGTGTTTCAGCCTCTGGTCCAGTGGCATTTATGGTAGCCTATACGTCAAGCCACAGCTGTGCGTTCACCTCAGGGGAGTTGTCTGGGATTGCGGCCCATACAGCTTGCCATGGTGAGCACAGATCTTGCTTACCATGCCCACCACCTGTGCCCCTGTGAAGCTGGGCAAGCATGGATGGCTCCCACCACCACTGCAGTCACCACCGGGTGCCTGTCTGGCCACATGGCCAGGCCACTCAGGCTGTGCCAGTGTGTGTACTGCTCTCTATGCCGGCACCTCTTTCCACCATTGTGCGTGCACTTGCCTGCTCACCCACATTCATTTATGCATTGGTGCGCGAGGCAGGGAGCATGCCCTTATATGGTGGGATCAAAGGGTGGCAGTGTGTATTCTGGACCCCCCTGGTCTGTGTATGCACTCCACTCCATGCCTGTTGCATTCACGTCCCCTGGGCCTGCATGTTGCATGTGGACCACTGTGTATTCCATGTTGTGCTGGTGTCCTGCATGGCGTGCTCATGTGCACCGCGGATACATTACTTTTTCATGTGGTTTATGCACCTTCATGCACAGTGCCCAGTGGGAATGAACACACTCTAGGCTGTGCATCACTGGAGGCAATGCACAGTACAGGGTCTTGTGGCACCCCCGAATTAAAAAGCCCTCATGCCTTGTGCCTTCTTAGCTCAAGAAGTGTGCATTAAATCCCTGGATAATGCTTCACTTGTCATTTCAAGTTTCTTTATTTGCCAGTCAGCACATGATTTTACAACATAGGTTACACAATTTAATCACAGCATTGGTATACCACATCATAAATATACATAATATATAAAACAAAAAAAAAAACTTGGGCTGCTGACAAAAGCTAAATATAAGTGTACTAGGATTACCATAAAAATGCAATCATTAAGCAAGTGAATTCATAAGAAATTTATAAAAATAGTATTTCCTACTAAATTGAGTATTGCACATTCATAAACTGATCAGTTCTGAGATCATACTAGTATTCAAATGTCTTTTTGAGGCTAAGAAATCAGAGTGCTGTGTAGTCATTACACATATTTCAAATGTAACTTTATTGGTAACCATAATATGCACATTATTAAACAGGCCAAAGTAACCAAATATTTGACATTCACAAGAACCCAAAAAACCTTGAGTATGAAACCCAGTATGCTAGGGTTCAGGTCTGTTTACCTACATTCCCAGACTAGGGATGGGATAATTTCCAAAAAGAGTTAACTGCATCAAATAAGATGCTAATAAAATGTCAGTAGTTGGGCACTGGGGCAAACTTAAATGTATGGATTTAATAAAATCTACAACTTTATTTAAAATCAAGAGGGTAGTTGTAAAGAAAATGCCTTAATTTCATCCAGGGGATATACTATTCACTCAGGATTTCTTTGAGACAAAAATCCCTCTTCTCCTTATAAAGTGAACAGTTTAATAGTACATGTTTTAAATCATTAATGGCACCCTTTGCACACTTACATACCAGGGATTTACAACTTTCTCTCTTCTGTTTGAAGAGCGCATTATTACTTTTAAAGGGCTTTAATCTAAATCCTGTATAGAAGAAATCTGTTTTCTCTGTTCTCCAAATAGGCAAGATAAAATTCCCTATTCGCCACTGTTTTGATTTGTTTATATGCTAAGTGGATCTTGCTTTTATTCAAGCTTGCTAGGTCTCATTGCATCACAACACCTCTACACCTTTGGTTAATTTCTGAAATTATTATACTTCTTGGTTTTCTACATTTGTCATGTAGCACGAACAGTACATAAGGCCAAATGAGCAGAATGTGTCCTTAATAAATCAAAGATATGAAAATTTAAAACCTCTGTTAGAATAATCAATCTGCTCTGCAATATATATTTTGGGCAACCGTGATTTGGGCAAAAGCATGAAACCTAAAATAGATATAATGTATGGTAAGTGCCTATTAACCACCATAATCAGCACTTACACAGCTTTGTTATGCACTGCTTAGAATTTTAAAAGTTGTTAACCACACTTTGGAACTTTCAAACAGTGGCAAAACAAAAAAAGAATGCACCAGAGTTCCATAATTCTCACAGATAGAATGCAAACAGTGTTTTTTGACCATACACTATAAAAGATGATGGCTGGTGATCTGGTGACAACCACACTGAAATCACCTCTCGTGGTTGCTAGGGCTACAGTAATTCTCTCGAGCTGCGCTCTCGAGGTTTACCATGTTGCCCTAGCAACCACTTCGAGGTGATTACAGCATGGTTATCACCTAATCCCCAGCCATTATCCTCTATATAATGTATGGTAAGTGCCTATTAACCACCATAATCAGCAGTCACACAGCTTTGTTATGCACTGTTTAGAATTTTAAAAGTTGTTAACCACACTTCAGAACTTCCAAACAGTGGCATAACAAAAAAGAATGCAGCAGAGTTCCATAATTCTCACACATAGAAAGCAAACAGTGGTTTTTTGACCATACACTATAAACGATGATGGCTGGGGATCGGGTGACAACCACGCTGAGATCACCTCTCGTGGTTGCTAGGGCTACAGAAATTCTCTCGAGCTGCGCTCTTGAGGTTTACCATGTTGCCCTAGCAACCACTCAAGGTGATTACAGCGTGGTTATCACCCGATCCCCAGCCATTATCCTCTATATAATCAACTTTTCAACAATTAAGGTGGACAATGAGCATTGACCAAGCTACACTCTAAGAATTCATGCAAGTACACAGTTCAGTACATTCTGAATATATCTATAAATTTGTTTCATTCTACCTCTAGCAAAGAGTGATCTCCAAGACCTCAGATCTGAGAAACATATACTATAGCAGTTTCGATTTTGGTGTTCAATACCCTGAAGGAACCATTTACTGAGTGGCATCCAAAATTGTACATAAATCTTTTAATGCTACTAGTACATTTAATAATTTTCTGACTTACATAATCAAAATGTGTGTTACAAGTTGTATTTCTAACAAAAAACATAATCCCAAATAATCATGATAGGATACTCTGTCATGAGATTCCGCTTGTACAGTATTCTTTTTTCCATGTTTTTCTGTGTGTGTGTGTGTGTGTGTGTGTGTGAGAGTTAGTGCTTGTAAAAGGCGCTGGGTTGACAGCACTGAAACTTTGGACTCCTCCATTTATCCACATGAGAGATATAGCACAGGTGATCACAGCACATGCTTCCCCATACTGCTCCACCAATGTGCCTCAACCCTGACATGGGAAGGACCACCACGTAGGTGAAAGGGTAGTTCAGACTCCACGCCCATTCAGGCCTTGACCTCTGATGTGAGACTGATGACAAGACTGTCAATTAACACAATCTGTGTTGGTGGTTTTGTGATGTGGACACCTGACCGATGGTAATTGGACGGAAACCACCACTACTTATTTCACATAGACCACTAAACAGCCACCAGGTGATAATGGCTTTTAGCCACTACCGACCTGTGCTCGATTTGAACCCATGACCTAGAGGTAAGAGACTTCTTGACCCCATACCAATTCACTGAGCCATCCAGTTTTTATGAGTACAGTAATTAAATGGTTATTCCTATTGGTGCCACCAAAAACCAGAAGCTGTTTTTTTTTACTTTTTGTTAATATTAAGGCATTTCTGTTTACATAACTATCAATTTACTTTCCTTTGCAGCCCTAGCTGAGATGGCAACAGTAGCACATCACTATCTGCATAAGCTAGTAGGTTAACAGATCTGTTCTTTATTTTGGGATAATGGAAATCAGAATCATTCAAATTGTTTATGATATAATTCTGATACAAATTGAACAGGATAGGGGCTAATATGCATCCTTGTTGAACCCCGGCATTAGTATTACTTTATCTGTGAGATGACCATTACCCATTAAACTGTACATTAGACCAAGAAGTCTTAGATCACAAATAGTCATGAAGACTGATGATACTATGCAGGAGGTAAATATCCAGTTCAAGTGATAAATGTAATTTTCTTCTTTTATTTTTATTAAAGTGATTAAACATAATGACAACTGCCCATTTTCTTATGCCAACAATAACATGATATTAAATACCATATACATTCCATCATATAAATATCTGTTATTTAAAATAAGTGAAATATGAACATTTCTGTAATAATCTAAAAAGAGATTTTCTGAATGATAAAATTGTACTGCGCTATCTTCCCTGCAAAGTTTAGCCTGTCATACGTATATCCCTTATTGATGTTATGCAACACATTTTTAGAACATTTATTTGCACTTATGTCTGTTCCTGTTCTTCCAGGAGCTTACTTTACCTTCATATACAAAACCCATTCAGTAATATAGAAAACAGGGAACTTTCAGGAAGGAAGGAAGTTAAGAAATAAGAAAGGAATTTAGTTTTATATAATGTATTTCATACAAACTATACCCCAAAGCTTGTTAGAACAGTGATGTGCATGTGGGAGCTCTCACAGGCTCTCCACTGGTGGCTATTAAATCTGTCCCCATTTTAAGACGAATGGTAAAGGAAAGGTAGAGAGCCAGTTGTTAAAACGTCAAAGACTATTATTATAAATGTGGCAGCACATTTCTGCATTATTGAGAGGCACTGTGGGTGACAGCATACTGCTGCCATTTTTGGTGTTCCAGAAGCTTCCAACCACACAGATGGATAAGAGAGGTATTAGGGAGAGGTTAAGCAGGGCTGCCCACTGGTGTATCAGCATAGCTACTGCTTGTGATGCTTGCAACCTCATTTTAGAAATGAGTCCAGTGCCAGGGACAGAAATCAGCCTGAGAGGAGGATCTGCAGAGAATCTATAAGTTTTAAGTGATCGCACCATACAGGCTCCCCTGACACACTGGTCCTTCACCCTTCACATTAAGTTGAAGTGACCCTTTGGCACTCTAAAATCTAATACTCTGATCACAGACAACCTTTACCTCAAACATGGAAGAAAAATACATTGCCTAGAATTTCTAAGAATACCTCCAGAATTTACAACTGTTATAAGATCTGGTGAATATGTCCTTAGAAATACTGGGCAAGCATTTGTCTGCCAGAAATTTGCTGGAGTGATCAAACTACACATACAAAGGTTTTGGAGACCAGCGGGTAGCCCTTTGCAGGAGAAGCATATCTGTGATGTGTCACAAGGTCACCTGCCCTATCAGTCATGCTCATGTACAGGTGTGTGTGTTTGGTGGTGGTGGTTGGGGGGGTAGCAATTGCACAAGTAGGCAAATGGCCTATTCAATCTGTTGTCACATGACACTCGTGGGACCATTTCCAGGCCAAGTATGACCATGTCTCCTTTTACTAACCAAGAGAAGCTCCTGTTGCTCACAACAGGGGCAATCACTTTAAATAGGGGTTGCCCATATAGTATGTGACTGTACAAGTAAAACAGGTATCTCGAAATGTGGGCCCCCTGAGCCTTGATCTTTTAGCCTCTGGGTACAAAATACACACAGTTGCGGCTGCTTCAGTGATCTATTATTTAAGATTTTAGGCTTCCATTCAGGTGACCACAAATTCAACTCCAGAGCCTACAATCCCAATTGACAATGGAAGGAAAGAAGAGTAGCCATCCAATTGATGCTGTCTACCTCCTGGGGTGGGTCTCCTGTCCTCATTTGTGGAAGTCCCATAGGATAGATGGTAGTGAAGTGCCAATACTAGCTCTCCAATCTAATGTTGGGAATGGGTATCATGAAGCTCAGTCCACATTAACATAGCAGTGGAGGGTGCCCCACGTTGACCAAAAGATCATCCCCTCATCATGGTCCACCACCACCCATGGTTTCAAGGAAACAGCACTTATGGTGAGGGACAATACTTTGTTCAATGTGTCAATCAGTAGCATGATCAGTTGAGGAGCTGGTCACTGTGTGACTCTTCCTAGTGTTGGGATATCCTATGGGATTCAGCTTGTGCCTGTACCTAAGCAGAATCCCGTAAGTGGCAGATAAGAGCTGTGGAGGAGGGGGCCAGGGGAGGAAATCAGAAATGCCATTTAAATAGATACAAAAACACTCAAAGCTGGGACCTCTTATGACAAATTTTGTCATGGATTAAAAAAAATTCTTTAGACTTCTGAATGTACCTTACAACTTTGCTTTAAACATTATACAAATTACACAGTGTTAGAAAGACACTGAAGAAAAAGACCTTTCTTCATTGTTTAATATTTTATTATTTCCTTAAATTACTTTTCAATTTTTCTCCAAAGAAAGGTGAGTTTTGCTTTCTGAGAAATATTAAATAAATATAACATGCACTGCCTAGCATCAAAATGATAGTGCCACCAGTGACTGCGTTGAAAATGTGGGTTCAGAAGTGGAACTAGGTCACTGAAGGGCAAGCCAGTGGGAGGAAAGTCAAGCATCTGATATGACTCTTCCTTCCTCCAGGGTAGGGCTTCAGTTTTCCAATACCACACTGCCCCTTAGGAGACTACAGGTGGAGGTGCAGTGGAAGACAACAGTTTGGAGGAGGACATCGCCAACATCAATGGGGAGGCCCCTTATGACATAATTCTGAGATATTCTAAAAAGAAGTAAAATAAGAGGGGAAAAAGCAGAGCCTGGATGCAGGATGAACTCAGCATCTCACAGGTACCATACCCACTGGCCAAGCACTGATCCAAATGGAATATGGGCTCCATTGGGAGCGCTCCCATACTGGTAGCCTCACTGTGGGGGGTTACACCACAGACAGTGCAGAGACAGGTGAATCCTGGGGATGCTGGGGTAGCTGGGAGATGGGAACACAGTTCTAAGAAGAATCACAAAAAAGAACAGAAAAAGATGAAAATTAAAAGGAGTACAAAAATAAAAACACTTATTTTTTAATAGATATTATCCTACAATAATAAGAACTGGGGCCGGCCCGGTGGCAGAGAGGGCTGAGGTGCTGTAATGCCCCTTATCTCTCCCACATCAGCAACCTGAGTTCCAGAACAAGCTCAGGATGCCAGGGGTCAGCCAGGGGGAGGACTGGGAGAGGAGTGAGCAGCCATCAGGTAGCTCTCATCTCCTGGATTGGGGAAGTAAGCCTTCCTGGCCCCTGCCTGCTACCACTTGGAGGTCTAGTGGTAGTACCAATGCTCGAAAGGGGCTGGCATCATGCTGAGTGTTTGGAATGGGACTGGTGGACCCAGTGCACATGCACACCTCCACATGCATGCACAAACTGTGTTGGCCATAGCCACAGGGTGTGGGGGAAAAATGGAAAATTGGTTGGCACAGGGCATATGCAGCCCTGTCAGCCCACCTCTCTTCCTCACCACCACCTGAACACTGGGTCCAATCTGGATAAGAGTCACCAGCTGGGGGGAGGATGGCCCTTCCCTTCGTGGCCTCATCATTGGGGCAAGGCAAAGTTTATTTATACAGCGCCCAATCTCAGAGGCTCTGGGCACCTTATATAAAAACAGGCAGGGTATTAAATAAAACATATGCCATAAATAAGACAGAAACAGATAAAGCAATAAAAACCTTTGTATACAACATTAACATTAGCCCTAGCGATTTTTAAGGCTGGTCAGATAAATTCAGCAGGGAAGGCCATAGAAAACAGGTAGGCTTTCAGACCACTCTTGAACCTCTCAACCGACAGGGCCTCCCTGAGGACAGTTGGAAGGGAGTTCTACAGGACCGGTCTGGCAACACTAAAAGTCTGGTTACTGGAGGTTCTTAATCTGGTCCTGTGAACTTCGAGGAGGCCCCAGGTTGAGGAGCGGAGGGAGCGGACTGAGGTGGCGAGTGTCAGGAGATCAGCCAGATAGCCAGGGCCGAGCCTGTGTAAGCCCTTATAAGTGAGTAAACTCACCTTGAAGATAATCCTCCACCTAACCGGCAGCCAGTGGGGGGCGTAATCCATGGGAGATCTCAGGCTCTATGCTTCAGGGAAGGTAGGCGCAGTACAGGAGGAGGCTGGGACGGAGTTAAAAGCTCACCTGTGGCCAAGCCAAGACTGGAGAAACTGCTTTATGGAAAAACATTAAGAATTGGAAAGTACATCAAGTACTTCACATGTAATCAAACTAATATGCATTCTTTGACATACTCCATTTGTAGTGTACCTCCAGTCCTATGCTAATACTGCTAACTTGGCGAAGTAAATAAATCTGGAAGTGTTTAGAGAACGTACTGGGATGACTGTCCTTAACACTTTGTAGCAGTCCTGGTTGTAAAAAAAAACAAAGCACTCCTGGGCAATCTAAGATGAAGACAATATTCCACACAAAAATAATATAGGTCACAAATTATAAAAGGGATTGCTTTGTGTTTCCCAAAGTGACAGGTTTCATGGCAATCATCTGATAATTACTGCACCTTATTCACAAGAATGTCATACCTGAAATGTTACTCTCTCAAGCTGACTTGCATGATATTGATGTGTAGAGAAAACCCATTAGATGTACAGTATACATTTAGTCAAACACACAGCATACAAGTAGAACTTTGCAGAATCTGTAACATATAGCATTTCTCTGTTTAAAAAATTGAAAAACAACACCTGAAATAAAACTAATTGGAACCTCTACCAGTTCACAAAACCTTAAAGGTAATTTTTGGACTGGCTACTGACATGGGGATATTCAGACTGGGGATGCGGTGGTACAGTATTTTGTTACCTTTAAAATGGTGTGAAGTTATTACAGCATTAACTACCATTTATCATAAATACAGATTTTATTGAGTTTAAAATTAAGTGGTTTAACTGGTTCACTGATCATGCATATGCAATTATATTGCCGATGTACAGCAATATAATTGCATATGCATGGCCCTGTGCCGTACAGCGTACGTCAGCGCCATTTTGATGAACCAGAAGTGAAACCAACAAAACTGGTTTCACTTTCAGCATGTGGATCATAAATGCAGACTTTCTGGTTATGATAAAAGTTATGTATGGGTCAGGTTTGGTGAGGTGATTGGGGTCACCTGACTCAAGTCTGACCCCAAACATGCAGCAAGTAGTAGACATTGGAGAGGTCTGTGCACAGAGCTGCCCAGTGAAAGAATCTACAATCAGGGGCTGAGTATTATTTCAATCAAAATCAAGACATCGCTGAGGAGCTGGAGCAACACTGCTGCAATGCAGGGCATGTTATATTAACCTTTTCATAGCAGAATCCCTACTTTATAGGGAAAAAGTATATTTTGTCAATTTCCATCCAGGTTTTGTGCATTGCATGAAATTGACCACCAAGATATTTATGCTCCAAAAACCTAAGGCTGTGCTCTCAATAACAGTATATACTAAAGGTTGTTGCAGAAAGGGGGAAATAGATTCAGGCATTTAAAATAAAAATTTGCATTTTTAAGAAATAATTACTGGCACCGAAATGGCAAACTGCCCAGGTAGTGAAAGGGTTAAAACAAACTCTGATACAATTACTATGTTACAAATGGATCCGTTTTATTTTCAAATTTGCTCATGACCAGAGTAGTGCAGACCTGAAAATCTTTACTTTCTAAAGAGTCATCAAGGATTTTACTAATTCTCCTAAGTTATTCAGACTGGATCATGACTATAAGTGATGAAAACCTGCCTTTTGAAAATGACCTCCTCCTCTTTATTTGTGTGCCTTTCTAAATTAGCCAACTGAATGTAAAATTCTAGTTTCATCAGGAAAACTATCGTTTCTGCTTGGCAATCTATATGCAAAACTCTGTTCTGCAGCTTCCATGTAAAGTCTCCTTTCTGCTGCTGGCAAATAATTAAATGTCAGCCAGACATCATTCTAATCTAAGACATTCACAACTGGCAGAACCCTTCCATATGGTTGAAGGAAGCCTCTGGCATGAGCTCATAGCTCCCCCTCCTCAGGGATTTGCAGTACAAGTGAAGAAGAAACCAAAAAGGGGTGGTAGCTTTTAACTCTGCCTTCCAAAAGGGATTCATTACTTTCTAAAAGAATCTGAAGCTATTTTAGGCAACCTTGAGTATTAAAGGGTTACTGATCAAGACTTGAAATGACAAAGGGAAATGTGAGGCATTTTTGTCTTCAACATTGTCAAGCAGCATGTCTGATCATTGCTTTAACTTAAATTGGCTTTCAGGGATGAGAAAGTTGCCAAATCCACCCTAGTACAGTCAGACAGTGCCGTGACTCAGTGAGCAAGCATTTTCAGGAATTAGTCATAAGGGAGCTCATGGCCAGTCTACACAACTGTCCATGACTTTTGTTTGCAAAGTGTAGGACTATCTTTAGGAAAGGTAGCTTGGTACATGTAAGAGAAAAAACAGAGAGTGATGAAACCTTGTTATAGTGTATGGGTGATAGTGATTGTGTATGGAAATCCATATGCACAAAATCATGGTTCTGCTGCAGTAGTGACATACTACCATAGCACAATGACCAGTCATTCTGCATCAGTAGATACTTCATAAAATAAAGTGGCTGAATTAGAAAAAAAGAACTGTAGAGGCAGGAGTATCTGGAAGCAAATTTCCTGTGACCTGATTCAGTATTGAAAAGGATTTAGCCAGCAGTTGTAGGGAGTAGTCGCAGTGCAGTTGTACATTTCTAGTTGTTCAGCCTTGGTGGAGTTCCTGCCAGTTTGGTCAGTGTGGAGGGGGGAGGGGTCATTTCAATCAGGATCATGGAGGAGAAAAGGGGACTTCTGGTGATGTCTCCACTCTGAATGACTGCTTGTGTGTGTAGCTCTCACACTCTACCCAGCTAATTTGCACCAAAAGCAAACAGTTTCTGGGCTTTTTGTTATAAATTACAGAACGTAGTGAGCCTCCATCATGGATGAATCCAAGAAAGCAAAGCCAATACAAAACTGCAACCTGCTTCTCTGGCAAGCAGCAGTGCCTCATCCTCGGTGCTCTCTGCTAGTGTTGCCTTTCCTCCTCTCCACACTTTCCCACTGGCAGCTCTCCCTCAGAATTGACCAATGACTGTCTTCTAACTAAACTGCTGGCCTATCAGGTGGAGTTCTAAGACTCTCTAGCTGGTAAGGGGTAGGAGATTGACTCGGTTAAGTAGCAGATCAGGAACCTACAGTCAGCAGCAATGAAGATCACTGAAAAGGTGGACCAGATTGCAGATCCTCTCTGACACATCACCACCATCTCCAGCTGGACCTGAAGTAATAGGATTTGGAGGGCAAACTGTGTAATAAAAATATTCAGATCCTGAAGAGTCCTCGAGAGTGCAGAGGGGGCTCAAATTAGCAAATTTGTGGATTGCCTATTCGGGATAGCCTACAAACACCCTGAGGGCAAGGTATCTGACCTGAAGTAAGTTTACCAAACTCTGGGTCCCAAACCTGGCCTCAAGAAATGGTCATGATTATGAAGTTTCTGCATTTCCAGGTCAAGGAAGAGGTATAGGTGACAGCGTGATGCCAGAAAGTTGTAAAGATCATCAAATATTCTTTGACTACGATTATGTGCCTGTGATCCAGCAAAAGTGAAGGGCATAAGCTGCTTACCTTCATGCGCTAAAGCCAATGGGTATAAGGTTTCACATGCAATTCCCTAACCAAACAGAGAGTTCTGGATACAGAGAGAGAGAGAATGTTATACTCCTGAAGAAGCAACATTAGACCTACAGAGAAGAAACATCCCTGTTCCCCAGCCACCAAGACCACAACATAGTATCTACTGTTAAGGAGGGCAGCTAGACTAGTGGTTTAGGTTATATTGTTTTAATTTGCTATAAGAGGAATTAGTTGTAGACTTGGAATGTGTTGGTCAGTGACTCCCATAAGAAGGCACTATTCCCCATCTCAGTTTTGGGACCTCCACCCCTCTGATTGTCCCTCATTGTCATCTGAAGTCTATGAACATTATAGGGCATTGGCTATTGCCAGAAGAGGGAGTAGGTGGGGGGGGGGGCTGAGAGGCCTGTTTTGGAGAATGTTGCCATAGAAAGACAGATAAATGTGGTGGGCTCTAGGTGTTACCCTGGGGTGAAATGGGTTCATGATAGGAGTCCTCCCTGTCTTGTTCCCATACCCAAGGGCTCCACCTTTGGTGGGCAGGTACCCAATGGACCAGCCTCATCTACCTGTCCTTCTTGGGCAGTGCCAAGTCTATTAGAAACAAGATGGCTATTGTAACTAACTTGGTTTCAACAGCTGACCTAGCTTGCATTACCACGACCTGGTTGGACAAAAATGCAGGCCCAGTACTGGAATCTGCAGTTCCTGCTGGATTCTCGGTGATCCACTGCCTGAGAAAGGATTGTAGTGGTGGGGGTGTGGCAATATGTTTTAAGTCAGACTTGAACTTCATGGCCTTCCCAGTGGCAACAGCAAGGTTTTTTGAATGTGTGGCCAGTCAAGGAGTTGTGGATGTAAGTTGCAGGATCCTTCTCATTTACTGCCCCCCGGGACATGAGAGGGAATTCCTGCAGGAAGTCGTGGACTTCATCATCGAACTAGTGTTGGAGTCACCTAGATGGATAATTCTGGATGACTTCAATGCTTGGCTCAACAATGAGCTCTCACCATTTGGACAAGATTTCCTCTGAATAATGCAATCATTGGGCCTGACACAGGTGGTTACCTCTGCATCCCATGTACATGGGCACTCTTTGGACCTTGTCTTCTCACTAGGGCTGGAGGTCACTGACCTTATGGTGGAACCGGTTGTTTGGTTGGACCACTATACCGTGAAGTTGTTGTTTGAAGACCTCCCCAATAGACCCTCCCCTACGGAGATGGTCCAGTACAGCCCTTTGAGGGGTCTGACCCCAGAGGGTCTTATGGTGGTCTGGACCTATCAGGTGTGATGAGTACTTGCAAGGAGCCTGGGGAGTTGGTGCCAACCTATAATAGGGCCATCACTGATACCTTCAAATCCATCGCACTGGTCCGTGTTTGGCCCCGACCTCACACCGGAGATCCCCATGGTTTGATGGGACTCTCAGGAAGTTGAATGCGAGGCACCAAAGATTGGAGGTGTGCTGGCGGAGTGCCTGGTCTGATGGGGACAAACTTATTTTATTGTCTCATTATAAAGATATCAAACAGTAATTTCCCATAAGAAGGCAGAGTTTCTGTCCTGGGAGATTGCTGCAGCAACTAACAGATGAGCTCAGCTCTTCCGGACTGTTGACGGGCTGTGTAATCTGGCTTGTCTTCAGTCCATTAGAGTTTTTCACAATCTAAGTGTGATAAGTTTGCTCTGTTCTTTGCTGATAAGATTACCTCTATCAGAACTGGGTTCCAGGCAGTGCCCTCCATTAGGGCTTGCAGTGGTGAACCTGTGTCTGTCAAGGGCATTCCATTTGTCTGGTCTGACTTTGACCAGTTGGCATTCAAGGATGTCGTTACAGTCATCCAGAAGTTGGGCCTACCTACTGTAGCTTGGATCTGGGCCCGACGAGTCTTCTTATAGGGTGAGTTGATTCCATTGGCCCAGTCCTCGTTAAGATAGCCCGGTGTTCTTTAGTGAGGGGGGTCTTTCCTGAGCCTCTCAAGGAGGTGGTGGTGAGATCCCACTTGAAAAAAACATCATTAGACCCAGACTGTCTGGCACATTACAGACCTGTCTCTAACCTACCTTTTTGGGGGAAGGTGACTGAGAAAGTGGTGGCTTTTCAACTGGAAGCCCATTTGTCCACTTATGACATCTACAACCTTCTCCAGTTGGGTTTCAGAAAAAGGCACAGTACTGAGACTGCCTTGGTTTGAGTGCTTAATGATGTCCTGGTGGTGAGGGATAGAGCAGAAGCGTTACATTCTTGTTCTCCTTGACCTCTCAGCTGTGTTTGGCACCATGGACCATGGGGTATTTTTGGATCGCTTGCAGGTTCTCTATGGACTTTCTGGTGTAGTCCTCAACTGGTTCCATTCTTTCCTTACTGGTAGGACACAGAAGGTGGTTTGGCAGGCTTTTTCCTCCAGACCACTACCCAGGCTATACAGGGTCCCGCATTGTTACATCTTGTTCCCGATGTTGTTAACATAGAAACATAGAAACATAGAAGTTGACGGCAGATAAGGACCGCAAGGCCCATCCAGTCTGCCCATTTCTTTTTCTACCTTATAAATGTGCCATCGGCCTTTGCTCTGTCAGTGACCTATCTATTCATAGTCATTTGTATTGCTCCCTTATGCCTATCCCATGCCTGTTTGAAGCCCTGCACTGTATTCATAGCCACCACTTCTGTGGTAAGCCATTCCATGCATCTACCACCCTTTCTGTGAAAAAGAATTTCCTCACATTCCCCTTAATCGGCCTCCTCTAATCTCATGCTGTGTCCTCTTGTCCTGCTATTTTTCTTATATTTAAACATGTTAGACTCTTTCACCTTGTTTATGCCCTTAAGGTGTTTGAATGCCTCGATCATATCACCTCTCTCCCTCCTTTGCTCAAGGGTATACATATTGAGCTCCGTTAATCTGTCCTCATATGTCTTCTGATGCAGTCCCTGCACCATTTTGGCCCTTCTCTGGACTGCCTCAATTTGGTTAATGTCCTTGTGAAGGTGTGGCCTCCAATACTGCACGCAGTACTCCAGATGGGGCCTAACCAGTGTCTTGTACAGAGGATTATTACCTCCCTCTTACGACTTGTGATACCTGCTAATACACCCTAACACCCCTAGCCTTACCTACTGCTTTAGAGGTCTGCTTGGATGATTTTAGGTCATCAGTGATGATGATGCCCAAGTCTCTTTCTTCCTTTGTGACTGCTAGCAACTCCCCTCCCAGCCTATAAGTGGCTTCAGGGTTTCTCTTCCCTATGTGCATGATTTTGCACTTCTTTGCATTAAATCCCAGTTGCCACTCTTCTGACCATTCTGCTAGTTTATCCAGATCTCTTCTCATTCTGCCCACCCCATCTGGATCATCTACCCTGTTGCAGATCTTGGTGTCATCTGCAAACAGACAAGCCTTACCCTCCTAGTCCATCTGCAGGGTCACTAATGAAGATGTTGAATAGGACTGGCCCCAGGACTGATCCCTGAGGTACCCACTTGTGACTTGCATCTCTTCTGACTGTATACCATTTACCACCACTCTGTTTTCTGTGATCAACCAGTTTGCCACCCAGTTGACCAACTTCTGACCACCCGAGCCTACCCAGCTTATTTATCAATCTTCTATGTGGAACAGTGTCAAAAGCTTTGCTGGAAGTCAAGGTAGGCGACATCAACTGCTCCCCTTGGTCCACCACTCTGGTTACCCAGTCAAAGAAATCTATGAGATTAGTTTGACAGGACCTTCCTTTGTAAACCCATGCTGTCTTGGATCCTGTGCCCCTATGGATTCAGGTGTTGCACTATCCTTTCCTTAAGGAGTGCCTCCATAATCTTGCCCACTACTGAGGTAAGACTGACTGGTCTGTAGTTCCCCGCCTCCTCCCTGCTACCACTCTCATGGGCGGGATCACATGAGCCCTTCTCCAGTCTTCTGGGACCTCTCCTGTGCTCAGAGACTCACTAAACAATTCTGCTAATGGCTCTGCTAGTTCCTCCTTTAGCTCCTTAAGTACCCTGGGATGTATGCCATCAGGTCCCATTGCCTTATCCACCCTGAGCTTAGCAAGCTCTTGTAGGACCCTTTCTTTGTGAAGGAGTAGTGCTCACCTCCCTCCCCTGTGTCCATGATGCTGAGCTGTGGGCCCGCCCTACCTTCTCTTCAATAAATACTGAGCAAAAGTATCTATTTAGGATAGATGCCTTTACAGGGTCCTCCTCCTCACATGCTCCCTTTTCTCCATTAAGCTTAGCAATACCCCCTCTGGACTTTCTCCCTTTCACTAATGTATCTATAGAAAGTCTTGTCACCTTCTTTTACTGTTCGTGCTAGTGTTTCCTCAGTTTGGGACTTTGCCTGCCTTACTGCCTTACCTGCTTCCCTTAGGGCAGTTTGGTATGCCTCCCTATCTTCATCCCGCTGTGTTCCCTTATATTTCCTGAAGGCCAGCCTTTTGGCTCTGACCTTTTCTGCTACTGTATTTGAGAACCAAAGTGGTTTCCTTGTTTGCAGTGTATTTGCTACCACTAGGGGACATCATAAGATGGCACAGACTGAGTTTTCATTTCTGTGATGATGATACTCAGCTGTACCTTCCCGGACAACAGGATGCGGTCACAGTTTTTAATCGGTGCCTTGCTGAAATCCAAGATTGGATGAGTGCCAACTGGTTGAAGTTAAATCCAGATAAAACGGAAGTACTGGTGGTGGAATCTGGCTGCCCTGTGCTTCCAGGACCCATTCATCATGTGGTGGGTGTGCAGGATGGTCGAATCATTGGGCTTAGACCTGGAGATTCCTAGCTTCTCACCTCTGTTAAGGTGAAAAATCTTGGCGTTGTGCTGGATAGTGGCCTGACACTTGAATTTCAGGTGTCGGCCGTGGTTCAGGGTGTTTTTTTTATCTTAGAAACACTGCCAGTATTAAACATATGATTCCCTCAGGTGATCTGCCATCACTAGTCCATGCCTTTGTGACATCATGGCTTGATTACTGCAATGCCCTTTACCTAGGGCTATCGGGGCTTGATCTTCACTGCCTACAGCGAGTACAAAATGCAGCAGTCAGGTTGTTGACTAGCCTTTCGAGGTCATTTCATATTGCACCTGTGCTACACTTTCTGCACTGGCTCCTGATTAGGTGGCGGATCACCTTCAAGGTTGGGTTGCTGATCTATAAAGTCCTATATGGACTGGGGCCTGGTCACCTGCAAGACCTCCTACAGCCCTACCATCTTGTCCCCTCTGGTCAGCCGGTGACGGCCTCCTAGTGATTCCCAGGGTCCACCTGATGTCATCTAGCACCCAGGCATTTTCTGTTGCAGTGCCGACCCTGTGGAACTCACTGCCTCGGTTGCTCAGAGGGGCCCCCTCAGTTAGTACCTTCAAGCAGGATCTGAAGACTTTTTTATTTAATATAGCTTTTCTCTCCATTTATCTTTTTAACTTACTGTGTCTGTTATATTTTATGTATAGTGCTTGGGTATCTATAAAGCACCTAGAGTCACAATGAGACCTGAGCGCTCTATCAAATTAATAAACTAAACTAAACAGCAGAGGCCTAGAATTGCTCAGCAAGGGTCATGGAGGCATATCTTGCTGGCCAGGATGCAACTCTCCATGGATGATTAGAGGTACAACACTCTCAAAACACAATGACTTCTATAAAGGAACTCCAGTGGCAATTTGGAGAATGCCTTAAGTACTACATCTCCCT
Source organism: Neoceratodus forsteri (assembly GCA_016271365.2). Taxonomy (NCBI): domain Eukaryota; kingdom Metazoa; phylum Chordata; order Ceratodontiformes; family Ceratodontidae; genus Neoceratodus; species Neoceratodus forsteri. Next base: position 1,074,780,331 of record CM028129.1, on the reverse strand, counting down.
TGTCAGCACAGCATAGTCTGTAACTGATACCTCCTTTACTTCTGATTCTGGACTTGCTGTTCATCAGTCCATTCAGCAGTTCATCCAGGGACAGCACAAATCAGGCAAGGGGGCTCCTGCACTGTTCGGGGGAGGGAGCAGGGGACTCCTGTCTGATCCCCACAGCACCAAAGCAATTCTTTTGAGCTTTACCAAATCCACTGTTTGCAACTTTTACTCCCTCTTGATGACACCTAGCTTATCCCTGTATTGAGGTAGTGGGGGCTGTTGGGGGCGGATGCTGCCTCAGACAGCAAGGCCTAATATGCAGTTCAGCCCTGTGTGATGAGTGGTTTCCCTCTACCCCCCCATCCCCTTACTCTTGAAATTCTGCTGTACACTTTCTGCCAACAGACAAAGGCAAAGCTAAAATTTCTAGGCTGCTCATTTCCTGACTCACCTTGCTTGCTGCTGGTGGGGGGGGGGGTGTAGTCACCTTCGGTGAGAGACCTAGATTGTTCTGGGCTGGCCAATTTACAACACAGGGAACCCCCCCCCACTTAGGTTGACATGAGTTGTATTGGAATTTTAATAGAGTCATCTCTGTATAGTGTGATGAGGCTGAAACACAGCAGAAGCCTTCAACTTGTATGCCATTCCATGTTCCCTCGCAGCTGTTTTTGGGAGGCTTATTCCGACCTCATCTGAGGCAGATATGTTGCAGAGGGTCAAAGGATACAATGGCTCACTTAACCCAGCTCAGACCCATCAGAGAAACAGACAACTTTGTCCAATTCATATATTTTATTTTATTGCATACATATTTAAAAACCCTGGTGTGCACATCAGGAGACTTTGGATATTAGTATATACTTTTTGAACTTTGCTTTCTGGACCCACTGTGTAGCTGCACAGCTAAACTAAATAAAGTGGATGATGGGAAACCATATAACTGGAACTGCCTAGTAATGCACTCTCCTCACATATGGCTTTGTTTTCTCTCCACACCCACAGAAACTACTTTTTCCCAGGTTGAGTGTTAGCCATGAGTTTTGACATGAGAGTTCTATGTCCACACCTTGGGTTTTCTCCTTAACCTTCCCTGGAGGAGAGAGACATTAACTGACAGACGTCTTTTGGTTGCATTAGTGGAGACATAGCAATACATTTAAGACATTTTATTATATCTCCATGCCTTGGATCACAGTGATCATCTCTTTCCAGCTGAGGTGCAGGACAATACCTACTTGAATTTGTCAGCAGGTGGTGTCCTCTTTTTCCCCAAACCCTTACAGGACACTAACTCCTATATGGATGTCCCACTGCTGCAGTAGCAGTAAATATCCTTACCAAAATAGTCCACACATTGACTTTGTCAGTGGTGGAATATGTTTCTGACCCCCAGCCTCAAAGTACATTCAGTTGTTTTTCTCCTTAGACCATTAACTGTATGGTCTAATAGGGGTGATGGACCTGCCATGGTGGAGTGCTCTCTCTGATTTTCTTTTAGCCCAGCTGGTAGAAGGATCTCCCTTTGGCCCACTGGGTCATCATTTCACTGTTGTTCTGCTTATTTTGGGGTACAATAATGTTAAACCAACAAGGGATTAATCTGTCCCATTCATTGTGAAGGAGAGAGGTGTTTAGTCTCCACAGAGTATGTCTGTGACATTTTACCAAGTCCAATTACCAGGCATGGTCTGATAACAAACAGGGTACATAAGACAAATCCTAAACCATATGAAAATATTCACAGGCCATTACAAAATAGTCCAAGCAAGCATAACTATTATGTCATGCCAAATAGTGTGTATATATTTTACTGGAAGTGAAAAGCTGATGCTAGACGTACAAAGTTTGGAAGGTAGTTTTAAGACATTTCTGAGTGGGCAAGGAATGGTGACATTTTGGTTTAGAGGCATATGGCTCAGGAGACATGGTTAAATTAAAATCGCACATCAGTTGACCTGTGAGCACTTCCATCAGTCTGCTGAAGAAAGCCTGAAAGATCTTCTTCAGTGAATGAGGGGGAAGTAAACATTTGCAATTGTAACAACATCATCATATAATCAGCCTGTCAGTATCACATATTGGCTAGCGGGATCAGTATAGACAGAGTCACAAGAAAAGTGGTAATGGACGGAACCAATATGGCAACCCCCACCTACTACCGTCTTTCTGAGAGGAGAGGAGGCAAATACTTTTCAACTGCCTCCTCAACTAAACTTGGAATATTCCTGGGATGATAAATGAGTTTTCTGCAAGTAAATTACAACCACTTCCTCTTTATGAACCTGCAGGAACAACTTACTACATTTAACAGGATTGTTGATACCATTAATATTAAACAAGAGTTTCAATTGTGCTTATGCAACTGGATGAGATGCATGATTGTGTGACTTTGATACATCATGGCTGTTCACCTCTCTATCCATGGGATATATCACCCTGTAGGGTTACGATGCAAGGAACCCTAGAGGAGGGATCCCCCCACATAGGTGCTGTGGGAATAATTCCCTTGGTTAAAGGTAACTTAGGAAGAAGCCCACAGGAAAGACAGATGAGCCACGGGAGGAGGAGGGGTGGATGGTGGGGCAATGAAGAAAGAATCCTGGAACAATCCAAGAGGAGTGGCCTTTTAAGGCCTGATGGGGGAGTGATGTTGTTGCTCCATCCATTGAATGTCAGGCTTAAAATCTTCCCATTCAATTGTGCTTATGCAACTGAATGAGATGTATGCTTGTGGGACTTCATTACATTGTCGCTGTTTGCCTCTCTATCTGTGGGATATACCACCCTGTAGGGGTACAACGCAAGGAACCCTAGAGGAGGATTCCCCCTATAGATGCCATGGGAATAATTCCCTTGGCTAAACGTAGCTTAGGAAGAAGCCCAAAAAGAATACCCAAAAGGGTGTTGAGCATCTAAGAGGTGAGAAATCAGAAGACATTTCAGACTGGAAATAAATGTGGCAGACATAGATAGGAAGGACAGAAGAAGAAAGATATATGGCTAGGACAATGAAACAAAGGAAATCTGACAAGATGCAGAAGGGCAGACTTCCTAAGGAGAGAGGGAACAGCCGAGGCCACCATCCAACTCCATCCAACAGCGGAACCTAACTACGGAACCTATGAAAGCACTAACTCTGACTAATATTATGACCATTGGCATGGAGGAGAGGCAAATTCCCTTTGAGAAGGAAACCTCTGGGGATCCAAGACCTAGGTTGTCTTCCTTCCAGGATGAAGGACATTTTGATAAGTGATGGCTCGGCTACAGCAATTTAAAGTGAAGATCAAGGAAGGAGGAAACATCCAAGATAGAGGAAGCTCTCCCTCAGTCCGTCTAATGGACAGCCGTTGAAGGATGTAAGTGATGTCCCTGCAACTAGATGCTCAAAAGCAAGAGAGAAAGTACAAGGATGGAAAGAAGTCATGAAGTCCTGAATGGTTCAAGGTGAGGAATGAAATGGATGATGTACGATGATGAAATGAGGCCTAGAAGGCCAGCACAGTTAAGGCAAAATATGAAGAGGAAGATGAACAATGATAGCGTGAAGCCATGGAAGCCGGTACGGTTTAGGTGAGGCAATAAATGAACGATGTACGATGATGGAGAGAAACGTGCTAGCCCTAAGAAAATGGGCAATAGACATGAAGGCATGTCTCCAAGTGAATAGCAGGTCGAGTCAAGGTAGCATGGACCTGAGAGGGTAATGCTCGAGTAGTTGATGTGAAGGAGTAAACCCACATAGAGGTTGGAGGACCGAGGGATACCCAGATGCGGTCATGAGAAGACTGATGGTGATAATAACCACAGGAGTGCAGCAGTACTATGAGGTAGCATAAGACCCAATGATAGGTATGCTCAATTAATTGATAAGAATGAGCAGACCCTGAGGTCAAACTGAGCAAAGAAGAACCAGACTCAGACCCTGGACATCAGACGGACTAGTGTAAGAGAAGGATATGAATAGGGAAGGTGATGGCAGGTTAGGGGAAAACCCCAAAAGAAAGCAAAGGCCAGAGGAGGAGCAGAATGGAGGGTGGAGGGAATGGGAGGAGGAGGGTAACAAGTGGAGTTGACAGGGTAGACACCCCCGATACAGCTGAGATAGGTAGAGAGAAGGACCGAGGCAAGCAGTGGAGGTCGATGATGGAACAGGATTCATGACCACAAAGAGCTCCAACAGCATAAGGGGTGTCTATAGAATGCTATACTACCATGAAGGACACCACATCCATAGCATGGCCAGCCTGAGCAAAGCATAACAGCACCCAGCCACATAAGCCACGTAGCTGAAGGAACCTGCAGCAGTGAAACGAAGAAAGCGCTACACAGGCTGGCCAGTTGCTATGACACTGGAAGGCCAGAGCTACGACTGTCAACACCGAAAAGTTGGCAACAGTCAGGCATGGTGAGAGAATTGGAGGGTGATGAGGAGAGATGAGTTAGAAGTAGGAACGCAACAAGACAGTGAAACAGCAAGATACAGAATGACTTTTCAAAGGGTGGGCACTGGGGCAAAAGCCCTAGACATTTTCCCTTGCTAAGATCCTGTTTCAGGGGTCAGGAATTGCGTCTATGTCTCCCAGTTTTCTGCTGTTCCAGGCAGAACTGGTGGGTTCCTGATGTTAGGGCTGCAATCCTAGAGTGGTCATGGACTCTTTTATATAACAGTTTGGTACAGTTTTTGGTAATTATTTTTATGGCGGTAGTGCCGGTCCATATATAGTACTTTTGTTTAACGTTAATGGTATCAACAATCCTGTTAAATGTAGTAAGTTGTTCCTGCAGGTTTATAAAGAGGAAGAGGTTGCAATTTACATGCAGAAAATTCATTTATCATCCCAGGAACATTCCAAACTTAGTTGAGGAGGCAGTGGTGAAGTATTTGCCTCCTCTCAGAAGACGGTAGTAGACGAGGGTTGCCATATTGGTTCCGTCCATTACCACTTTTTCTTGTGACTCTGTCTATACTGATCCTGCTAGCCAATATGTGATACTGGCAGACCGATTATATGATGCTGCCGTTACAATTGCAAATGTTTACTTCCTCCTCATTCACTGAAGGAGATCTTTCAGGCTTTCTTCGACAGACTGATGGAAGTTCTCACAGGTCAATTAATGTTGGAAGATTTAATCTATGTTTCCTGAGCCATATGCCTCCATACTAAAATGTCAATTTTCCTCGCCCACTCAGAAATGTCTTAAAACTACCCTCCAAACTTTGTACTGGTAGATGTCTAGCATCAGATTTTCACTTCCAATTAAATAAATACACACTATTTGGCAAGACATAATAGCTATGCCTGCTTGGACTATTTTGTAATGACCTGTGAGCATTTTCATATGGTTTAGGATTTGTCTTATGTACCTTCTTTGTTATTAGACCATGCCTGGTAATTGGGACTTGGTGAAATGTCACAGACATACTCTGTGGATACTAAACACCTCTCTTCTTCACAATGAGGAGTTTAAGACCCAAATTAATAAAGCCAGCTCCACAATGTTGCAGAAAAATGACACAGGGGAGCAGAGTGATCTCCTATTATAGGACACTATTAAGACAGTGATTTGGGGGGGGGGGGGGGGGATCATTACCTATGCCAGCAGGAAAACAAATAGCCAGATGAGTGAATGGCCCTACTCACTGACATCCTGTCCACCCTCCTGGTATTACACATGCAATATGATACCTACATCACTGCTCAGATTGCACACAGACTCAGACTAGAATACAGGATATACTGAATGAACAGATAGAACATTTCCTTTTGTTCCTTAAACAATCATATTACAAGGAGGGATGAGTGCTAGACTCTTGGGCTTGTTTCTCGAAGTCCTGAACCCCGACCTTGCCCATTTACACAAATATATTAAAATCCGCAATCCCTGGTGGTATAGTGACCCCCATCCCCCCAACCCCGATGTCCCCGGTAATACTACTATATAGAACTCTCCGTACATTGGTGGTCCAGTGCCCCCTCCACCACCCCAGCAGATTGTGCCCTCTGCCTTGCTCCCCACCAATCCCATAACAGAGCTGGGGACTGGCACAGCCCTCGTCACACCTCTGCGGCCAGCCATCAACTGAACGGCCACTGAGTGCCTACTGTAAACAGCAGGAGCTCAGTGACAGTTCAGTTGGGAGCCGGCTGCGGAGGCATGAGGAGGACTGTGCCGGTCTACAGCTCTCTCATGGGATGGTGGGGAGCGAGGTGGTGGGCACAATCTGCTGGGGTGGGGGAAGGGGCAACTGGACCACCAATGAACAGGGAGTTCTGTATAGTAATATTTCCGGGGACATCAGGGTTGAGGGACGGGGATCACTATACCACCAGGGATTGCGGATTTTAATATATTTGTATAAATGGGCAAGGTCAGGATTCAGGGAGTGTGGCTCACTATACCACCAGGAATCGGGGATTTTACAATACAGTATTTCTGTAAATGTGTGAGATCAGGGTTCAAGGAGGGGGTCACTATACTACCAGGGATTGGGGATTTAAACATATATGTATGAACCGGCGTGATCGGGGTTCTGGGAGGGGGGGTCACTATACCACCAAGGATTGGTGATTTAAACATCTATTTATGAACAGGCATGATCGGTGTTCCAGGAGGGGGTGTATGTATACCACCAGGGACTCTGTATTTTGATATATATTTATAATTGAGTGAGATCAGAGATGGGGCTGGGGGGTTGGGGACACTAGCCCACCAGGGACTAGAGCAACACACAGCTGCCCCAGGCCTGCGCCTAACCCTCCCAGTGCACCCTCTGTTTGGTGCACCACCAAGGTTGCCGCAAGCTGTGGAACTTTGCTGCCGGGACCCTGCCAGTTAGAGAATGGGGCGCAGGGTCCCTGGCGCACTCTGCTTTGGCACAAGCTGCTGTTTGCCTCAGCATTCACCCACTCAAAGCCCTCTTTAAGAATCATGCCCTTGGCCTACAGGCTCTGATCCAAACAGAAGCCGGCTTGTATGCTTCAACTCCACAACCCTTCCTCTGGACAGTTAGAACATAAACTAGGCAAAGTCATGGCAATAATAAAAGAATATTACCAAATATCATACAATAAACAGAGCGCCCCCACAACACAGGAGGCAGGTCACACTTATCTGGTGGCCAGAAAACTTCCCAACTTACTGAGAAGCAGCAGCATCTAATTTAGCAGCAGTCACGTTGTTAGAGATTAAGTTAGTGTTGAGCTCTGCTAAGACTCAGAAATGTCCTGAACCAAATGGGTTCCATGTCAAATGTTATAATATCTTTTCTAACCCACTTCTCTCTAACCTGCTCCTGGCATTTCAGGCAATACAGGCAGGACAGCCCCACCCCCCACCTACATGGCAAAGGCTACAATCTTGGCAGTTTTAAAGCCCAATACAGAGCCTAGTAATCCAACATCCTACCTCTCTATTTCCATACTTAATATAAATTATAAGTTTTTATGGTGTAATGGACCTACCACCTTGATTGACTGCCCCCCGCCTTGATACATCCAGATCAATCCAGGTTTATTAGACAGGACAAAACAATGGACAACATTAGGTGTATGCTACATCTTCTAGATTATGCTACTCAAAGAGGCATCACAACAGCACTTCTCAGCCTAGATGCCGGGATGGCATCTGTCAGGGTTTCCTGGGGATTTATTTAGGAGACTCTGGTGGCCTATGCTTCCAGGATCCATTCATCATGTGGTTGAAAAACATATATCCCCTCCCCGGCATGGATCAGAGTCAACAGGTCATGAAGTGGAGCCAATTCTGTTGGAGAGCGGCATAAGGCAGGGGTTCCCCCTCTCGGTTCTCCTATTCGCCCCCTTTATAGTAATCTTCAGCAGTAGTTGTAAAACAGAACAGAGGTATGGAGGTGATATGCCTGGGGCACCAAGTTTAAGGTTACATTATATGCAAATAATGTCCTTTTGAGTTTGCTGTCCCCTACGCACCCCTGAGGAAGCCTGGCAGGAAACAGAGGCACTTGGTGTTGTTTCAGGGTCAAATAAAATTTACAAATAAATAATGAAAACAGGCAAAAAATGGTCTAGTCCTCCTTCCCAATCAAAAAAAAAAAAAAAAACTAAACTAATAAAATTCTGCAATTTAACTATGATCCTTCCGTAGGGCTCAGAAGGAAGCATCCTTTCAAATGGAATTAAATCATAGGGAAACGTCTTGGTATTTGTCACTACCCAAAAATCTTGACAATCTGGAAATGCTAAATTTTGAACCCATAACCTGCAATTACACAGGATTTGCCTACTTGAAGCCAGCTCCTACTTAGGTTTTTCTCTATTGTAGAAATGGTGAGGATGGTGATCCTCCTTTGCATCCTGAACTTGTTCCAGACCCTCCTGGTTCCTCACTTGTATCTCTATTTTAAGACTTGGGATAAGCTGTAATCACACTTTATTTGGGAAGGTCAACACATACAAATTCATTATTCAACTCTACAGCTTCCCCAGGAAAGCAGATAAGGCATAAATCTTCCTAATTTACAGATGTATGCACTGGCAGCCCAATTCTGCATCATATGCTGCTGAATTTCTGACAGCTGCATTCCCCTGGTGTGGAGGGGTTGTGGGATAACAGATGGACCAGATGCACAACTTCAGGTTCAACATACGATCTCTGTGTAATGTTTATTTAAAACACGGGTGATAACCATAAGCAATGGCATATCCCTTCTTCAATACATCAATCTGTAGCGACAGACGATGCACATCCTTCCTCTACATTTGGCCAGCATCTACTGTTCCACTGATCTTCCTCTATAGTGAAAAGTATTTAATTTTCTATGATGGTCTTGTGTGTTTGGGTGATGGGGAGCTCAAAAAGGAAAACCCAAAAACAAGCTAAAGACAAAGAACCTCAGTGCAGAAGCACTGAAGCAAAGTTTACCCTAAAGGGCATTGGCAACAAAGCCAAGTTTATACCCCTACAATGCAAAACATCATGGGATATATATGCAAAACACCATGACATTTTAGGCTGGTTCAGCTTAAAGCAGGAATATATGGTGCCAAAGGGGCCTCTCAAACAATCTATAATTTGCATACACTTTAAATAACACAATGGGGAGGTAGCCCAGTAACTTAATTTTTATAATACAGTCCCCTAGTAACTTTTTACCTTTATCAAAAACACATAGTGCTGTGTTATTTCCAACATTTACAGGTTTCATACACATAAGGCATATACATTAAGGTATTTTATGACACAGTGCTATTGCATACTAAATCCGAAAACAGGGAACACAGTGTGTTGTTTTACATCAGCCTGGAGGTTACCATAATAACCTCCCTATATGAGGACCTGATAGGGCAAAGGAAAGTTAAAGAGGACACTATAGCATAGCCAAGAAAGGGGAGGGAGGGCGCCCATAGGTGGCCAACCTTATGGACTAGAAATTGTAAAGTGTAGATTAGGCTAAGAAATAAAAGAACTGTTGCAACAGATTTAAGAAAAGGTCGGTCCTCAAGAGTGGCAGGATCTCCCTGTCACATATCTCCCACCTTACAAGGGAAGCAGTTATCTCAGACTGCTTACCACCTTCCTGTCCAAGGAAGGGATGGAGCATCCACCCATCCATCTTCAGAAGCTCCGTTTCAGGATCCCTATTAACAATAAACATTCCATCATAAACACAGTGTATATTATCATTATTTACCCTGAGGCATTAATTTATCAGAACACCACTACAAAAAAAATCCCTTTAAAAAAGGGAGGTGGAGGGGCTACTTGAAAAACAGAGCCAGCGCACTAAATATACCTCAGAGCCAAAACCATCACATCCACAAACAACAGAGTAGGCAATTCTACTCCTAGAAGGTCAGCACTTTAGGCAGCTTGTAATAATAAAAGGCACAGTCTTATATGACCTTGTGAAAAAAACTTTATTACAAGTAAAAAAAAAGATGCAACAATAAAATGTCAAAGAGAGAAAATCTCACCCACATCTCCTACAGGTCGTCCCAGTGCACTCCTGTGTAAATTGCTTTGCAGTGCTGGTAAGGTGCTTGGTACAGTGCTAACACTGTAGAAGAACATGCCTTTCAAATTCCTTGGTGCAACATTGCAAAACTATAGTGACAAACTGATTGGTCACAATGTATCTAGATGCCATGCACGTGACTTCAAAGGCAATAATGCAGAAAATTAGAAAATAAGCACAGTCCACACCAAAATAGCAGCATGCAGAACACCAAGATGGCCTGGGGTTACCAAGAGGAAGTGTACTTATGTATCAACCATGTTAGGTCATCCTCAGAGCGTGCTACCTCACACCACCTATTCAAATTTATGTAAGAGATTTTAAAGTGACAGTGCTCATTTAATTAAACGTGCCATATATAAATAACAGGTAGCCAGCACCACATGCAATTGGTGAATCTGTAAATACAACTAAAAATATATATAAACAAACAAACATAGTCATACTAAATACTGTATATACCAATATAGCTTATTACAAACAGAAGAGGCAGAGCACAGCAAGTCTAACCTCTGTATGACCAGAGCATGAAAAAGTCTAACCCATACAAACAGGAGTCAGTATAAGCAGGCAGAGCCAGAAAGTCATGCCTTCAGCTATAGGTAGAGCCTGAATCCTTCAAATTCTTGTATTATTTCCTGCAAATCTTTCTGTTGCTGAGACACCAATTCAATGTTTATCAGGATCTCCCCCACCTGTCCTGGCTGCTCTAACCTCTTATAGGCAGCCTTCAGCTCTGACTTCAGGATGGAAATAAAGGGAGGGGTTAGGCTTCTCATGCCATTTTCAAAGGAGGTTCACATGGTAAATTTTCTGGGGAGGGGGGTCTTTTTCCTGGCATGCTAATTTCATAATTCACTGTTCCTGTTTGCCTCAAAATGGTGAAGTGGCCCTGCCATTTTACGAGTAGTTTGTTCTCTGTGGAGGGAAGGAGTAACACTTTGTCCCCTGACTGAAATGCTTTAGCCTTCAAACCCTGGTCGTGTCTTTCTTTCTGCAAGTCTTGCTTCTCTTCTAAGCTCTGGTGTGCCAAGCTGATACACTTCACCAGGCATTTGCATAACTGAGTCATATACTCTACTACATTAAGATGTCCCACATCCTTCCCTTCTTCCCAGTGTTCTTTAACCACATCCAGTGGTACCCTTGGGTTTCTCCCATACAGTAATGTGAAAGGAGGGAAACCAGTGGTTGCCTGTGGGATTTCTCTTTAAGCATAGAGTAAGTAGGGGAGGTACCTATCTCAGTCCCTATCCTCTTCTTTTACATACTTCCTCATCATTCTCTTTAATGTCTGATTACACCTCTCTACAAGACCATCAGTCTAGCAGGTGGTATGGGGAAGTACATACTGCTACCACACCCAGAAGATGGTACAATTTTTTTAGCAGGTGTGCATTAAAATGAGTCCCCTGATCAGTAAGTATTTCCTGGGTGATTCCCATGCAGCTAAATACCTTTGCTAGCTCCTCTGCTATCCTCAGGGTAGTGACAGTTCTCATTGGGATAGGTTCTGGATAGCAGGTAGTGTAGTCACATATGACTAGCACAAATCGGTTTCCATTGGTGCTCTTTTCCAGAGGGCCCACTACATCCATGACTATCCTGTCAAAGGGGTTAGTCACAATGGAGATGGGTTATAGTGGTACTCTATTTCTTTTTCCTGCCTGAGCTACTCTGACACTTAGCACATACTTTACAATACTCAGCTATGTTCTCATGGGTAGAGGATCAATAAAACCTGGGTAATATCCTGTTCAGGGTGCTATCTCTGCCTGCATGTCCTGCTAAAGGGATGTCATGCGCCAGATATATGATCTGGGAGTGGAACTTTTCTGGAACCATCAGTTGGTCTACTGCCTCTCCAGTTCTGGGGTTAGTGTATTCTCTGTGCAGTATTCCCTGTTTTATAACAAACTGAGGGGCATATTTTACCACTCCCTTCCCCACCTGTAAACAAAAGTGTTAAGTGAAGGGTTTATCTTTTGCTCATGCTGAATATCACATTTAAAAATGTGTCCCAAGTCTCGCTGTACACCAGCATGAGTATCCATCCAGTCCTTCTTTAGCTTCTTTTCCTCTGCCTTAGTTTTACGGTCTTTGCCAGGATCCTCAAAAATATCATAATCAAATGGGAACACGGATGGTAAATGTCCCTGCTTCACTTGAGCTCTGGTGGTTATGGCAACTACAGCAGAGTCCTGGGCAGCATGACAATGTATAAATGAAGCAAAGTTTGGGTGGTCATGCCCGATAACAACTGGCATGGGTAGGCAAGGTACCAACCCCACTTCTGCTTAATGTGTCTTTTCTTGAACAGTCATTTGCATGGTGACTGTAGGGTAGCAATGAGTATCTTCATGCACACAAGTGACTGCTGTATCTGGCCCTTTATTATTCCCAGTCACCAGATCTGCTCGCACAAGAGTCTGGTGGCTCCCTGAATCAATCAGTCCCATCATCTGCTGTGATCCAGTCTGCACATTAGCCATAAAGTGACCCCTGATTGCTAAGGCTATGTGAGCTGCCTCTTTCTTCATTTTAGGACAGTTTCTTACATAATGTCACTTCTTTTGGCACCCATAACATACAGTCTCTGCTAGTGGAAATCACCCCCCTCTCTCTGCTCTCCAGTCTTGTTTCACTGGGGCTGGATGTGACAGTTTATAAGTAAAAGGGTTCCTTACCAGATTGCTGGTGGTTGCAGCTGCTGATGTCCCCTGTAACCCTCTGGGTCCAGATAGTCAGGTTGCCAGGAAGTCTTCTACTAACATGATGGTTTTATCAACGGAATCAGGCCTATGCCCCCGAACCCAAAGTTGTACATCCTGGGGTAAAACTTTAATAAACTGTTCAATAATTATGACCTCCAGAAGTTGGTCCTTGCTCTTGTTATCTGTCTGCAACCATTTGTAGCAGAGCTCCATGAGATGGACATAAATCTCTTGGAGGTATCCAGTGACTGCATTTTTAAGAAACCTAAACCTCCTCCAATAGGTTTCAATGTTTATGTCATAGCTCCTGGGAATCTCCTGCTTCACACGGTCATAGTCCTCTACCTCTCGGGAGTCCATGTGGCTATAAACAAACTGGGCACTGTCAGGTGCGGTGCCAGTCGAACAACCCACTGTTCCCTTGGCCATGCACATGTTCGAGTGATCCTCTTAAACACTGTGAGGTAGGCTTCTATGTTATCACTGTCCGAAAGTTTAGACAGTTTAATGTCTTTTGGGCTACTGGCTCTTTCTGTTTGCCCTACATTCATGGCATGCAAGACCCTCATGGTATCTGCCTATTTGGCATCTTGCCTTCTCCACTCAATGTCTATCTCTCCACTCAGTGTCTATCTTTTTCCATCTGCACCTGTTTTATGCAGAGCCATTTCAATAACTCCCCTACATCTTCAGGTGGAGTGTCTTCAAGACGAGGAAGTTCCCTTAATTCTTCCTCGCCCCTTTGCATCTCTTCATCATCTTCAGGCTTGGCTTTCCTCCAAGCTCCCAGATCTAGTCCAGGCAGCAGCTTCTCTCTCAGTCTGTCAGCCATGGTTCTGGTAAGAACTTCATGGACTTTCTTCTCTGGGTTCTCCTCTGACAACTCCTGGTGCATTGGTCTACCTGGGATATCTGGGCGATAGTCATCAGAAAACGTCCCCCTAGTCCAGTCCAGACATTTCCACCCAGTTATCCCACTCCTATAACCAAATCTGAGGGGTTGTGGGATAACAGATGGATCAGATGCAGAACTTCAGGTTCAACACGCAATCTTTGTCTGATGTTTGTTTAAAACACAGGTGATAACCTTAAGCATTGGCATATCCCTTCTTCAATACATCAGTTTGCAGCAACAGACTATGCATGTCCTTCCTCTGCACTTGGTCAGCATCTACTGTTCTACTGACCTGTCTCTTTAGTGAAAATTATTTAATTCCCTATGTTGGTCTTGTGTGTTTGGGTGATGGGGAGCTCAAAACAGGAAAACCCAAAAATGAGCTAAATATAAAGAACCTCAATGCAGATGCACTGAAGCAAGGGTTACCCCAAAGGGCACTGGCAATAAAGCCAAGTTTCAAAGAAACACAACATCACATTAACCCCCATAATGCAAAGCATCATGGGATGTATATGCAAATCACCATTACATTTTAGGTCGGTTAAACTTAAAGCAAGAATGCATAGTGCCAAAGGGGACTCTCAAACAATCTATTATTTACATACTCTACACTGGTCACTTAATTTTTAGAATACTGTTCCCTAGTAACTTTTATCTTTATCAAAAATACCTAGTTCCATAGTATTTCCAACATTTACAGGTTTCATACACATAAGGCATATACATTAAGGTATTTTATGACATAATGCTATTGCATACTGCATCCAAAGAGGAACACAGCTTGTTATTTTACATCAGCTTGGAGGTCACCACAATAACCTCCCTGTACAAGGATGTGAGAGAAAAAAGGAAAATTAAAAAGGACACTATAGCATAGTCAAGAAAGGGGAAGGGGCACCCATAGGTGGCCAGCCTTATGGGACTAGAAATTGTAAAGACAGATTAGGCTAAGAAATAAAAGAACTGTTGCAACAGATTTAAGAAAAGGTCGGTCCTCAAGAGTGGCATGATCTCCCTGTCACACCTGGCAACCCAGCATTTCATCTGAATGATTTAGTTAATACTAGCTAATTTCTTTTTGCCCACCCTTACAAATTCACTCAGGTGATTTTTCTAGATATGCTGCTATCACTCTGGCCCAGTGGACCGAACTTGTTGCCCTACTGGGAATTTTGAGGGACATACTGTATGGTATTGCTGGCTCCTATCCTATGACTCAACATTTACCCCATTGCAACTAGATTTAACATTTTGATGATGGAAAAAAATTGGAACTCCAATATCTTCTTTTAATTTCTGGACGCTCAAGGAATCAGTTCCTTTCAACATTTACAAGAAATATATGGGATTGATAGGGAGGGAGCACCTTCATTATATTCAAATATGCTCCTCCCTTTTGCAAACACCCTGGGATGCCCCTAAACTGCCAGACCCACTCCCAACTACTCCTCTGTACATTTATGGACATATTGAAGGTACAGTCCTGGGCACCATCTAAATGGCCACCTATGCAGTGGGCTCCACTCAAGGTCACACACACATCAGAGTAAATCTTAGACCACTGGAATCACTAAAAGGGTACTATACACACATCTCTAACATGGCTAAAATATTCCCTTTCTGCTCTATGAATCCCAGCATCTATGCTTTGGTACGAAGTCACTTGGAAGTGTTAATCCCGCTATTTCCATACACTTCATAAACAAGTGAAAAATATGGTTACAGAGTTAGTACATTGTTACTGAAAATGTGTTGTTTAGGTGGCAGGCCAGATAGATATCTTCTGGGGGTGCCTGGCACTTTGGGAGTATTGGCAAGACCATACAAAAGTATTTGAGATGCCTTCACTTGAGGAGTTCCTAATTTACTGATCCATAAATTCATTGTCTATCCCACCCAGGGTGGGGGGGGGTTGTGAGTGGTTTCCTACTCCTAGTTTATTATTAGAAGCAAAGCAAGCCATAACTTATTTGTGGTTACAACTGCAATCATCAATGGTAGGACAGTGGCAGCAGATAGTTACAATGATGTAGAAGTTTGAAAAACTGACCTACACACTGAGAGGGCAGAGCTCTCGCTTCCAGGAAAAGTGACAGTCCTGGGTACTTTATCACATGCAAGCTGATAATGAACTTTGTTTCTTAAAGTTTATTGGAAAATATCTAGGTTCCTTAGAAACTAAACAGATGTGGGGGGTGATTATGTTATTTCTTGATCAAACACAATGACTGAATACAGTGACATTTGTAGATGTAGGTTCTCTGTGATTAATATTCCCCAAATTATATTGAAACAGGATGTTTTTTTTGGTATACAGTATGTACACTGGTATGAGTTTGAAATACTATATGATGGTGTGTATTTATTCCTTTTGGTTCCTATATATCCCCTGTATAATGCTGGATATAGAACTGTCTGTGTAAAAAATTCAATAAACATCAAATTAAAAAAAAGGAGCAAAGAGCAGGCAAATCAGACTTTTGTGTCTATGTTGCCAGGCATAGACAAGTGTGTGTGTGTGTGGGGGAAGGGTGGCACCACTGCCTCTGATTGTTGTGTAGTAAGGACGGATGGAGCCAAGTTGGAGGGAGGGCTAGAAAACATCAAACAGTAAGTTGTGATTTTCTGCTTTTTTTTTTCTCTACAGCGTCACATTATTGATCCAGACAATGAACTTAAGAGCTGCCAGAAAAGAGACACTGAAAGAGACACTGCAGTAGCTTGCAGCAGCTGAGATTTAAACAAACATTTGTTGTCCTAGAACAAAATGAAGAGATATGTTAAAAACGTTCAAGTTGTGTCATTTTATCTTTTTGTATGTTTGCCGATGCACTATAAATAACAAGACATGGGCAACCATATATTCCAAGGCTGTTTTCAATCTCAGGTTTGCATGATAAGATGCACTTCTCAAGCTTCACTCTCGAGGTCACTCTATCACCATGGCAAACCCCTTGGGGGAAACACAGCCTTGCTGTGTAACGTTGCCCATGTATAATATAAAAACACTGTAGTATATGGTTAAAGAGCTAGTGTACTGCCTAGAAATAATATTAGTTTTTTAAAGCAGTCAACCATTACCTTTTATATCTGAGGTACTTTTTCTTTTCTTTTTGGTTGATTAGAAGATTGTTTACTTATGTTAGTACATGTGATATGTGGAACGGCTCTCTACCTGGTAGTGGACATATCTAGCTCTGCCCCCCCCCCATTACATGTTCATCATTGTGACCTCAGTGGCTATGATGTCACTGCTGCTTAGGACCGGCCATTCACTTGTTGTCAGGTCAGTTTTCTTTGATGACACTGTCAGTGGGATCACAATGCTCATGGTATAATTAGGGGAGAATATAGATATGTCAGCTGCCAGGCTGAGAGCTATTCCACTCTTCCAGCCAATATTATCACATAAAAACTTTCTAAAGAACAAAAAGAAAAAAATACTTCAGAAATAAAATGTTACAACTGCCTACTTCTTCTGTTTAATATCTTCATAGGGGATGTAGTGGTGGGTCCTGAGGGGAGGATGAGTCTCTTTTCAGACAATGCAAAGGTCTGCAACAGAGTGGACATGCCAGAGGAGGTGGAGAGGATGTGAAGGGATCTGGTTGTGGCTAGAGGAATGGTCCAAACAATGGCAATTGTCATTCAACATAACTAAGTGTAAGATCATGCATTTAGGCAAGAAAACTGTGAGGGCAGAGTACTTGCTTAGAGGTAGTTCCCTGCAGGTAACCAAAGAAGAGAGAAATGTAGGCATCATCATTTCACATGATCTGAAGGTAGGAAAGCAGTGGGGGGGGGCAGTGGTAAGAGAAAGCAGAATGTTGGGTTTCATAGGGAGAGGGATCTCAAGCAGAAAAAGGGAAGTCATAGTACCCCTTTACACACAGCTGGTCAGGCCTCACCTGGAATATGGGGTTCAGTTCTGGAGGCCCTACCTCAGGAAAGATGTGGCAATGGTGGAGCAAGTTCAGAGGAGCATGACAAGGATGGTGAGGGGTCTAGAGCACTTATCATATGAGGGAAGACTGAACAATCTGGGAATGTACTCTTTAGAGCAAAGAAGGGAGAGGAGAGACATGATCGAGACTTTTAAACACCTCAGGGGTACCAATAAGGTGCCTGTGGAGAACCTTTTCCATTTGAAAGAGAGATCTAGGACAAGGAGTCATGAATGTCAGATTGGGGGGGAGAATTTAACAGTAACTTCATGAAATATTTCTTCACTGAGAGAGTGGTAGACAACTGGAATGAGTTGCCAAGGAAGGTGGTGGGGAAGAAGACAGTGGAGGGCCTGGGATAAACACAGGGATTGTTGAAATGGGGGGAAGGACTACAGCAAAAGCCTAGGGGAATCCGAGGCACTCTGGGCAGACTGGGTGCGTCTGGTGGTCCTTTTCTGCTATCACATTCCTATATCCCTACGTTCTTGCTTCTTAACATTTGTAGAATGTTTCTGTCTTTCTATTTTGGTTCCACTAGCTCTTTAAGTGTTACTGTGTATAAATTTCTATACACTCAAAATCCATGCTGTACACGGGCAAAAGTTGTTTGCATAGTTGCTATGCACAATTTAAAGGTCACAAAAAGCTGCTGTGAATGCGTATCTCCTGTAAAAATCCCTCTCTTGATGTAATAATAATAATTTATCTTAATATAGTTTCTGACTATGAGCAGTGAAAGGTGTGTGAGAGGGGAGCAGATGGGTCCCATTTATTACTGTATATGAACGGAAATTTTCACTTTTGACATACAGTAAAGCCGTATATATTAAAAAATAAAACATTGGCAGCTATGGCCAACTCAGATCATGTTTTCATCTCAGGGTTGAGATGACATCATAGACTTCTCAAACTTCATCCATGAGGCTCATATGATACCATCTCAACCCCTTGATGGAAACATAGCATCACTGTATATGGCTGCACATGCATCATTATCTATACAGTAACCAAATTTTAAATATAGTTCGAGACTTGATAATTAAAACAGCAATATTTCTTAGCAGGCAAAAAGTTTCATCATACTTTTGGGGGGCCAAAGTACATGTCTGGCATCTTTAAACTCAAAGACTGTTTTTTTTTTTATTTTCTCAGATACTTAAACACAGCTTCTGGAACAATTTTTGTAATTAATGACTCAACTCATTAGAGATGGCCACCACTCAAACTATTTACAAATCTCCTTCATAAAGGATACCTTTTGACTGTAAATACGGGATTAATACTGTGGATATATTTTGAAGGAGCTAGCACATGTTTCAGATGGTAAACAGCACCGTACCACACCAAGATATTCAAGTTTTTTTCTGGTGGGCATTGTAAGGGAGAAAAAAACTTAAAACATTTCACTGAAGTGTCTTAGTTCAGGAATGTCAGAACATTTGTAAAAATAATTGGTATTGTAATGTTTTTGTTAGACATATGTTATTGTAAAAAATGTGGGGTCTTACTAATGATGCAACTGTATAACATACATCAGGACAAGTTAGTTAGTGATGACAATTTCAAAGTCATAGAATCATCATGAGGACTTACGGTGTATGCCAGAGGAGTCCTTTATATTGTTGCTGCTGCTGCAGCTGGGAGTAGTGAGCTCTGCCAACAAAAGATGCTGTGCACTCACACAGAGGATATGTGAGTTAGGAAATAATGACTTGATTCTTCAGTGCTTATACAACATACTTTATTAAATTACCATGTACAACAACTTGTGCATGGAGTAGGATCAGTGACCACTAGACGCCTGACCCTGGACAACTGTCTTCATTAAGGGGTTGTGTGTAAGTGGTGGGCACCCTTCCCTCCTTAAATTCTCATAAGATCCTCAGACAGTCACTCCCATAATGGTCACTGCTTACAATTTACAGCAGGGATTAATGACATTGTGGGGGAAGGGTAAATACAAATAGTTAATAAAACAGTTTCACAGATAGCATCATTGTTATAAAATCATATTAGCAGATGATACTAAACAAACCATCAATGTGCCAACTTAGAAATAAAAATGTTGTTATACACCAAGAGCGAAGATTTAATTCTGTAACAATTTATGCAAGACACATATATCAAAAATAATGGTGTGTTAAAGGAAGTAGTGAGCTGGACAATATCAGTGGTCTAGTGACAGTGAGAATCCATTGAGACTTGTCATCAGGAGGTGTGGGAATAAAAGGTGCCACCTGCTGGACATGGCTGATCAAATGCATAATTAAAGTTGATCTGTGCTGACTACAAATTCAAGATTCTTTGGATCCAATCTTGAGAAATGTGATGAGGCAATATCCCCAATTGTACTGAAGCACTTTTCTGAAGCAACAGATGTTGGAAGGTATTCCACAAAATAGAAAACCACTTTAGCCAGTGCAGGCCAAATGACCTGCCTGTCTTGCCACAAGTGTACTGGAACAGTATTTCTGCTAGACACTGACCCAGCTACATAAGCCTACATTATGTACAGTACTATGATGACATATCTGACTCTTACTCCAAAATGTGTGAGTGGCACTATGTTTAAGGGAATGATAACTATGTAATTAATGTCCCATAGAGTGCTAATTGTGCATGTCTGATGAGCACATGACCCTCCACCAGATTTAGTCTGTGTCAGAAACAAGATATATGGCTCAAATTCCTCATCATTCATTGTCTTCAGCATCCTACTGTCATTGTTCATTACAAAGATGCCTACATTCAGTTGCTGAGGGGGATATCCAGATGTCTAGCAGTTTCCCCATTATGCTTCCCCTTCATTACTGCCACATTAAGTAAATCACTTTCTATATTTCTATGTCTCTGTGAAGCTGTATGCTTCAAGATGAAGGTGGGGAAGGAGTGGCAGGATAGAACTGTGATGGTGTTTGATTTGGAGACAGCCCAATAGGCAGTGAGACTCAGAAAGCTTTAATTTGCACTACTACTCGAGATGTCACCAGTGAAATGCACATGGCCCCCGCTGCCTCCTTCAAAAGTGTCATCATTTATATGCACACACTACTTCATACATGGTGGGGATAACATACCAAGAAAATGTAAAGGAAAATGAAATTCTTCCTCCCAGAGATCACCATGCCAGCCCCCACTCACTCAAAGATTGCCAAGCAAAAGGAGTGGGTGGACTAAGGTGGGCTCGAGGAGGGTGAGGGTAGTGGTTCAGAGCCCAATCCCCAACCAATAACACTATGAAACTCCTTCCCAATACTGGAGGAATGGATGGTCCAGCAATGACCTCCTGGACAGCATCTGAGGGGGATGGGAGAGACATCCAGACTGGATACTAAAGGGAAGACAGTGGTTGACCCCAGTGGAGAAGGAAGCAACTCCTG
This sequence comes from Neoceratodus forsteri, assembly GCA_016271365.2. Classification (NCBI taxonomy): domain Eukaryota; kingdom Metazoa; phylum Chordata; order Ceratodontiformes; family Ceratodontidae; genus Neoceratodus; species Neoceratodus forsteri. The sequence continues at coordinate 1,074,759,404 of CM028129.1, read as the reverse complement.
GTAGGGGACTCCATTGTCAGGGGAATAGTACTAAGAATAAGCAGCAAGGGGGACAGGAAGGAAATGTTCCTGCCGGGAGGCACTGTTCAGAAGGTTGGGGAGTGAATCCTAAGAATCACAAGGGTAATAACTAGGAGGGAGGAGCTTGATGTCATTGTCCACTTGGGGACAAATGACTTCGCAAGAGATGAGGAAATGTTAGATCAGGTACAGGAAGAATTTAGGAGACTGGGGAGGAGCCTCAAGAAGACAGCAACCTGTGTCCTTCTCAGAGAGGTGCTGCCTGTTCGAGGCAAGGGGGAGGGCAGGTCACATCACATCATTGACTTCAACTCCTGGCTGAAGAAATGGTGCGGGGAAGAGGGTTTTGGCTACATGAGGAACTGGGGCCCCACCTTCAGGGACAAGGGCCTGTATAATAAGGACAGCCCACATCCTTCCAGTGAAGGTACGACTGTCCTCACAATAAGTTTAACAGCTTCCTTGAGAAGGGTTTAAACTTGCCACAGGGGGTGGTGGTGGAGTAGAAGAAAGAGTTGTGTACCCACCCCCTAATTAGATAAAATCAGACAAGAGCAGCAAATACACATCAGATGACTCAAATAGTCACACAAACAAGGAAAATAACTCATTCAGGGCAAGGGAGGATAGCCGGTTAATCAAGAGGGGGCAAATGGGAATAGTGGGGAAGGACAAAAACACAAAATGGAAAGCTATGTGCACCAATGCTTGTAGCCTGAGCAACAAAATCTGTGACCTAAAGACCACTATGGTGGAAGCAAACCTGGACATAGTGGCCATCACAGAAACATGGTGCAACGATAACCAAAGTTGGGAGGTGGTTATTCTGGGATACAATCTATTTAGGAAACACTAAGTAGGCAAAAAAGGAGGGGGGTGGCATTGTTTGTTAGAGACACGATCAAGGCAACAGAGGCACAGAGTAATCAGGGAAAAGCAGAAATATGGGTCACACTGGAAAAGAGAAAGGGCACAGCTATCTATACAGGGGTGGTCTGTAGACCCCCATCTCAGGATGAATCTATGGATAAGGAAATGTTAGAATTGATTAACAAAAATGTCAAATAAGGGGGAGGTGTTAATAGTTGGAGACTTCAACCTCCCAGATGTGGAATGAAGGCTGCAGACAGCCGCTATGGCTAAGAGCAAAAATTTCTTTGAGGGTCTCATAGGGTGTTCCTAAATCAGCTAGTCACAGACCCAGCTAGGGAAGGGGCCATACCTGACTTGGTGCTTTCAAACAGAGGAAATGTGGGAAAGGTCACTTTAGGGAGCACTTGGGAAACAGTGATCACCAGACAGTGTGGTTTGAGGTACTAGCTGAGCACGAAACAAACCCCACAAGGACAAAAACCCTAGACTTTAGAAGAGTGGACTATGTCAAAATTGGAAATGTCATGAGGGCAGCCCTAGGAGGAGTCACAGGTATGTCAACAGTGTGGGAGCAGTGGAAAACACTTATGGCAGCCATAGGGAATGCAACAAAACTCTTTGTCAAACATCTAACCAAAGGAAAAAGAAGAAGGAGGCCACTTTGGTTCTCTGGGGAAGTGGCTAAAAAGGTTATGGATAAGAGAGTGGCCTTCAAGACTTACAAGCAGACTCAGGCAGTAGAACACAAGGAGAGTTACCAAGCAAAACAGAGAGTAGCAGGGAAGGCAGTTAGGTTGTTGAAAGTGCAAATGGAAGAAAAGTTGGCAGATTCAATAAAATATCTATAATATTAATATGTATAATATGTTATTATATGTATATCGGCTCTATTGTCTGCTCTGTATTTGTTTGTTATTTATCTAGATGATCCTGTCATATACACTGTTTCTTATTGTTTTTTTCAAATTTAAATAACTTTATTACATTTTTAGAACCATAAAAAGTAGCTACATAAACACAGCAGAATGTTGCCAATCAAGTCAAGCTCCGTAATATGCAGACATAAAAAGGCAGAAAATGTGCAGCAGGAGGCAATATTATAAAACAATACACAAAACAATCTTAAACCCCAATAAACCCCCTCCCCTCATCCTCCCATCCCCCACCACCAGAGAATCTCAGCAAATTAACATTCAGCTATAGGAAAACAAGAAATTATATGGAAAAAAAGGTTACATTGTAAACCACCCCATAAGGAACTATAAAAACACTATAATAGAGCGCAGATACTACATATTTTGGTTAAAAACAAAGAAACCAAGAAGCATAGGACATAAAAGGTCAGACCAGTTATATTGTTAACAAAGTGTACAAAGGTTCCCAGACTTTTTGATATGTGCGAAGGTGACCCAACAGGCTGGCTATGGTCCTCTCCACCTGTAGGGCAAAAAGGATCTCTCAAAACCATTCCATCACAGATGAAATATGTTGATCAAGCCAATGCCATATTATCACCTTTTTGGCACAGACCGACATAAGGGACATGTGCTGCTGATGATGTTGATTACCAGTCAGACCATTACCATAATCGCCCAGTAAGCATATTTCAAGAAGAAAGGCTTCAGGCAACCCCAAAAGGGGGTCTAGTAGAGACTGAATTGCCACCCAGCAAGGGGTTACTTTTTCACAGAACCAAAGAATGTGACATAATGTACCAGGTTCCTTACTGCAAATAGAACAGAGGTTTAAGGGAAGCCTGCCCATTCTATGTAATTTGTCAGGAGTGTAATAAAGGTTGAGTAACACTTGGAATTGAAGCAGATGATATCCGTCCCATTTGATATGTTTATATAGATGTTTCCAAGTTTGCGGTCAATTACGGGAGGAGTGAGTACGTGGTAAGGCTTGGCTCCAGTGGTAAAACAACTGTCCTTCCAACTGGGCCACAAAGTAAACTAACTGATGATAAACATAGGATGTGATATAGAAGGTAGGGGCTCAATAAAGCACAGAGAGGACCCGTTTCTCATATAAATTATCCCAGTGGCGTGCACAAAAGTGATGGAGAAACATATGAGCGAGTTGGAAATATTTAAAGTATGCAGAGGAGGGCAGTTGAAATTTGGCCTGGGTCACTTGGAAAGTGAGCTGTTTTCAATCTTACACTGTTCCCTATTGTAAATATCGTCAAATATTGTTTTTACCTTTTTCTCTGTATCATCAAATTTATGTAACACTGGACATTTGTGAAAATAGGCATTTTTGTTCGCATACTTTACGGTAAAAAAAAAATAAATTTAAATAAAAAAACATTAACAAAACATTCTTTAGGTACATAAATGATAGGAAAAAATCTGGGGGGAGTATTGTCAGGCTGAAAAATAGGGAAGGAGGGTGCATGAAGGATGATGTACTCAAGGCAGAAGTAACAAACAATTATTTCTGTTCAGTATTCACTGAGGAGGGGAAATGGAATGGCCCATCTTTAAAGGTAAGGGACACAACGGGTAGGGAGGTGGACACTAGTCCATTCTCAGAGGAAATGATCCTCAGGGAACTAACAGCAATAGAAACATATAAGGCAATGGATTTAGATGGAGTGCACCCAAGGGTGCTGAGGGAGCTGAGGGAGGTGTTGGCGGCACCACTGGCAGCTTTGTTCAGTCTATCACTGGAGACAGGGGAGGTGCCAGAGGACTGGAGGAGGGCTGATGTGGTCCCACTACATAAGAGTGGTAGTAAGGAGGAGACAGGAAACTACAGGCCAGTAAGCCTAACCTTGGTGGCATATAAATTAATGGAAAAACTGCTGAAGGAATGGATAGTGGACCACCTGGCAGCGACCGGTCTCCAAGACCCAAGACAACACGGTTTTACTGAGGGAAGTCATGACAAACAAATCTTACAAAATTCTTCATCAGGGTAATCAGTGAGGTGGACCATGGCAGGGCAGTGGATGTGGCATATCTGGATTTTAGCAAGGCTTTTGATATGGTACCACACAGAAGGCCGCTAAATAAATTACGGAGCCTTGGGGTAGCATGCAAGATACTGAGATGGGTGGGGAACTGGCTAGACAACAGAACTCAGAGGGTGGTAACAAATGGGATGTTCTGCAGAGGGAAGGGTGACTAGTGGAATACCACAGAGATCAGTGTTGGGCCCAGTCCTCTTTCAATGTCTTCAGTGAAATTGCTGAGGGGCTGGAAGAGAAGGTTTGCCTGTTTGTAGAGGACACACAAATCTGCAACAAGGTGGACACTCCAGATGGGGTGGATTAAATGCAAAGGGACCTAAAAAGACTGGGATGACTGATCTAGGGTGTGGCAGCTGGGGTTCAATGCTAAAAAATGCAAGATGATGCATATGGGTAACAATAACCTGGGGGCAGTACAACCTAGGGGGAGAGCACATTTCAAGTTCTAAACAGGAGTGGGATCTGGGTGTCATCATCTCAGATAACCTGAAGAAGGCCAAACAATGCAACAAGGCAGTAGCAAGAGCCAGCAGGATGCTGGGTTGCATAGGTAGGGGCATACCCAGCAGAAGGAGGGAGGTTATACTCCCACTATATTGGTGAGGCCTCACCTTGAGTATTGAGTCCTGTTCTGGAGACCCCATCTCCAGGAGAACATGAACAGAGTGCAGGCTGTACAGAGGAAGGCAACCAAGATGGTGGGAGGCCTACACAATAACCCTATGGAGACAGGTTAAGGGAGCTGAACATGTACTCATTGGGGGGGGCACGACTGAAACCTATAAATACCTGTGGTTTAGCATGGGGATAGAGACACATGCTAAACCAGAGACACAGTCTAGTCACATAATGGCAAAGATCTTAGATTTTAGGAGGGTGGATTTTGCTAAATAGGGAAGTGTATCAAAGAGGCCCTGGCAAGGAAAGAAATAGGAGGGGGAGTTGAGGAACAGTGGGAACACCTGAAGGTAGTCATAGAGGAGGTGACAAACCAATGAATCAAGATGGTAAACAAAGGCAAGATAAGGAAGAAACCACCATGGTTCTCAAGAGAGGTGGCAGACAAGGTAAGAGCCGAAAGGGCAGGTTTCAGGAACTACAAGGAGACTTAAAGGGAGGAATACATGGAGGTATACCTAAAGAATCTAAGGGAAGCAGGGAAGGCTGTAAGGAGAGCAAAGGTGCAGACTGAGGAAAGACTAGCACAGACAGTGAAGAATAGGAACAAGACATTCTATAGGTACATTCAGCGAAAGAAGGAAAACCGGAGGGGGGATTGTAAGGCTCAGAGGGGATACAGGGGAGTGTAAGGAGGGAGACCTGGAAAAGGCAGAAATACTGAACAAATACTTCTGTTCAATTTTCACTAAAGATGGGGAGAGTCAGGGACCACAGCTGGAAATCAGATACGGAGGGGGGGGGTAGACACCAGTCCATTCACAGTGGAGAAAGTCCTGGAGGAGCTCACAAAGCTGAGGATGAACAGAGTAATGGGGCTAGATGGCATACATCTGAAGATATTAAGGGAGCTGTGAATGGAGCTAGCAGCACCTCTGGCAGCCATGTTCACTGAGTCGCTCAGCACAGGAGAGGTACCAGAGGACTGGAGGAAGCACATGTACTCCCTCTACACATAAGTGGTAGCAGGGAGGAGGCAGGGTCCTGTAGGCCAGTCAGTCTCACCTCAATAGTGGATAAAATCATGGAGGCACTGCTGAAAGAAAGAATAGTGGCACACTTGGAATCCAACAGTGCCCAGGATCCGAGGCAACATGGACTGATGGCAGGGAGGTTGTGTTAGACAAATCTGAGATTTTCTTGACTGGGTGATGAAGGAGGTAAATCGGGGGGAGAGGTGAATGTTGCCTACCTCAATTTCAGAGAGGCCTTTGAAACATCCCATATAAAAGGCTGGTTAACAAGATGGGTAGTCTGGGCATGGGACACAAGGTGGTAAACTGGGTTAGGAACTGGTTAAAGGACAGGAGGCAAAGGGTGGTGGTAACTGGGATCCAATCTGGGGAGAGGGGAGTGACCAGCGGGGTACTTCAGGGATCAGTCCTTGGGCCAGTCCTGTTTAATATTTTCATTAGTGAGAACTGATACCACTAAGATGTTAAAAAAGTAGAGGAACTACTTTACCAAAAAAAGTACTTAAAATTACTTTATGCTCATTTTTTTTTTATTTTATTACTTTATGTTTTTAAATCCTATTAAAATATTGCATGAGACCCATTTTCTAAGCACAATAATACCTGGCAGGGTGGGTGGTATGGGGTGCACTGGACCATCTAGGAGCTATAAGGTCCTCTGCCTGGGGTGTTGGGTCTCATTATGCTTCTGAAGCAATTCCATATAGCCCAATGCCACCCTCCCTGTCAGGTATTATTGCTTACACAGGGTACAGCAGTCAATGGACATACCTCATGAAACCTGGACATTTTGAGGGAAGGTCCCACAGTAAGTACTGTGACCTCTCCTCTTCACAATATATCTGCTGGGTCTAGAAGAGTATATTAACAACTTGAGCTACCATTTATATGCTAATGACACAGTCTTCTGTGCCTTTGGGAGGATCCTTACAGATGTCCAGACAGTCCTTCAAACTGTATTTGATGCTTTTCAGACCTCTTCAACAATTTCAAATTAAAACTGAATCCAAATGAGACTAAACTGATCTTATTTTGATCTTCTGCAGCATTAAGGAAGGTACAAAACAATCCATTTTTCATTTCCAGTGTGGATGGCTAAGCATTTGAATTGGTGGACTGCTACAAATATCCAAGTTTTTGGCTCGAACTGAGTAGTACAGGAAACAATCACGTGGATTGTGTTGTGGATTGTATTTTATAAAATGGGTGCCGAAAATCCTGTATTCTGATTTGTCAAAACAAGTCACCTGACCATGGATTAATCCCCTGTAAACCCACAGTTGCCTTGCTGCACTACAAAATCCTGAGTGACAGCAATGTAAAATGTCTTCAGATCACTCCCCCAAACATGTAAAAGACTACAACTACAGCATCCTCATTTAAGACAAATCCACCCATGGAGAACTACAACTATAGCATCCTCAGAAGGACAAACCCATTAGGTGGAAGAACTATTTTATTACACATGCATGTAAACAGTGTTTTTTTTTAATATTTATTTAGGTAAACCTCTAAACTAAAGTCGCCTATTTTACAAGTGGAATAACCCACTCCAGAGCATGGGTGTACTGAACATTAATTCATGCCTGGGTTGAAGTCATTTGGCCTGCGGCCTTGTGCCTCACAGCCCTCCCCCTCCGGTGTGGATTAATGCTCAGTAAACCCATGCTCTGTCATGAGTTAATCCCTCCTTATCTACTACTTGTATCTTTTATACTGATTTGCTTTCAATATTTATGATTATGTTCCTTGGATCTACTGTACTGAATATATGACTTCCATTTTTGCAGTGTAGTACTGTTATTATTGTTTAGATTTTTTCCACCTCTTGATCTATCTCCACTTCCTATCTACCACAGGACACATCTGGAAATGAGCTGTTAGCAGCTCAGTATGTCTTTCCTGGTGAAACTTTTGAAATGAATAAATAATAATAATAATAAAAATGGTAAATGTGTTTGACTACTACATAGATACAGAAACTGTTTAAGAACTGAACCAAGGCAAAAGATAGTTGAGACACAGGTAATTGCCCTGTCTTGATTAGGAAGACACCATCTATGATTATTCCACTGCTAAAAAATTAGACAGACTTGATGTTCTGTACAACAGACTTGCTAGACTAATTTTGTATTGCTCTAAAATAACTCACCACTCTAAGTTATACAAAAATCTGGACTGGCTGTCATTAGACAACCGCAAAAAGTGGTAGCAAATTGTTTTTGCTATGAAGAGCATTGATGAGCAAATATCATATTATCTAAAGGAATGTCTGTTAGGTAGGTTCAAAACAACCTCATTGTGAACAGCTGGACAGTATAAGCTGACAGTCCTGAGTTAAAACTCAAACATCCACACATTTCTTTAGTTACCAAGTCCCCTAGCTTTGGCATTCCCCATCATCCAGTTTTAGGGTGATATGGAATAGGAAGCCTCCACTGAAAGCACTACAAAACTGGTTTAAAAATATCATTGCCCAGTTAGGTCCTTGTTGTCCAGGGGATAGCACAGCATATAAAATGAATAAAAATTTTCATTAAGCTATGTGTGTCTATAATTTTATACTTGTATTATACTGTAATATATCTACATTCTGCTTTGTGTTATGATACTTTAATGCTGTCTTGTGTTAATCTTACTTTATTGTACTGTAGAAATGGAAATGAAATTATTTGCAATATATCTATATTCTGCTTTGTGTTATGGTATGTTAATGCAGTCTTGTTGTAATCTTTATTGTATTGTGGAAATGGAAACTAAATTATTTGCACAATCTAAGGAACGTCATTGCAAATGAAGTTGTCTCAATGGATAACTCCCTAAATAAAATTTAAAACTGAAACAAAAAGTACGAAACCTGTCCAGAACACAGTGGTTGGTTATTGCATAAAAGATACCATAGTAAGGTTTTGATGCAACATAACCTCTCTCACCTCCATTTACAGGAGAATGAAATAACTGCTTCATTGCCATCCTGAGCAACCACCTCTGTCGAAAGTTAGGTGTGAATGAGCAAAACAGTCTTTAAAATGGCATTATGACATGCCTTTTGCCACAGACAGATTCAAGAGTCTGCAGACCTTGTGCAATGTGCCACTCTACTTGACGTTTGTACAGGCTTAAATGCTTAAAACATTTTTTTGACATTATTGGTATTGAACACAATGAAACTACAATCAAATCAGCTGAATGGCTTTCAGTTTTTTTGTAATAAGCATAGAGCTAAAAACAGTCTTTACTGTTTGCAGATCTCACCTATGTGACAAAGCACTGACTTCCGAACAGGTGAAAGAAAGTAACACCACAAATGGCATCGCCAGAGTGCAGACATTCTGATTATCACAGCGAACAGCAAGTCTCAGCATCTAGCATTCTGGGTGAAGCATAGCACACAATCCATGCCTAAAAATCACATGAAATGATAGATTTTCATATTGAAATGCCAATCAGGCACTGTTACATAACAATATTTAATGAATAATGCTACCAGTTTACTTTCTGAAAAGTTAATCGCACATGAACTTTAAATACTACACCATGATGTGTTGCCAACCATGGGTCTGCATGGCTAAAACTTCCCTCTGAGTGACAGACCTTCTCACCACCTGGTGAGAAAGCCAGGTGCCACAGGAGGCAAGTGGCCTAAGATGGACCTCCACTGATAAGGAACTCACCCTCAATGTATGGACTTCAAGGGGACTGAGTTAGCTTGATTGATAATGGCCAGCTGGAATGTGTTCATACTGCCTGATGGCAAGATGCAGAAATGGACTGACTGGTGAGTAGTATGATAAGGCTGACAGGCCAAATGCTTGTCAGCATTATGATGACTGGCAAGTCAATTGCTTGTTAGCAGTATGATGTGGACTAAAGACTGACTGTTTGGTTGAAGAAGGACTGGTATGATATAAAGTGAGCTGAATGACAAGATACCAAAAATATGAATGCATATTGAAGATCATTGTATTGGAAAACACTAAGCCATGAGCAGAAATGCAGGAGCAGTAGTACAAACAGGTTTGTGGGAATATGTTGAAACAGACTTATTGAGAAGTCTGGCTGAAATGACTGAGTTAAGGGGTTGCAGCTGTTGGCAAAGCCAGGTGGAGTAACTGAATGCAAAGCATGCAGAGGAACTGCAGTGAGATGTCTGTAAGTGTTGGTTATTAATAGCAGAAAAAAATGAAAATGTAGCAAGTGTTTAGGTAAGAAAAGCAGGTAAAGCAGACTGTGATGCAAGAAACCAGATAGTCAGACACTCCAGAACACAGAAAAAATGCAGAAACTCTGGTAAGTGGCATGCAAAAGGGTTTAATCTAGTTCAGGTTCAAACACTTAGTTGAAGACAGTGTTGTCCCCAGTGCTTAGGCCCCACAAGTGGATCCCCTGACAAAAGCTCAATTGTGGGGCCGAAGCACTGGGGACAACACTGTTTTCCATTCTAAGTGTTTGAACCTGAACTTGGATTACATCATTTTGCATACAACTTACAGGAGTTTCTGCATTGTTCTGCCATCTGGAGTGCCTGACTATCTGGTTTCTTGCTTCTAAAATACGAAGGTGAGCCCCCTCATGTAAGGCACCTGCAAAGTCTTTCCAGAGATGCACATACAGACTGTTTTCAAAGCAGATTGTGATAAGACGCAAAATATTGCAGCATAACAGTGGCAGGACATATTATCAAGTAAGCACACTGAAAACACATTGCAAGTAAGCACTGAGCTGCATGAGGAGAAAATGCAGCTGGAGTAGCAGCCCTAAAAACACAGAAAGTAGAAAACTACCACCAGAGAAACAAACAAAATATTAACCCAAACAGAAAGGTCCAAAACAACTGAGAGGAAAACCCCAACTAATGGGGGTGGGGTGGGGGGCAGCAGAGCCTCTGGCTGCAGCAAAGAAATGGAGCTTGGAAGGAAAACTGAAAATTAAAAAAATATACATTCTCTAGTAAATTATAATAGGGGTATTAGAACTATAAAGTATATATTGAAGTACATGGCTGTGCATTAATATTAACTGTTGATTTATTTTTATGTAATATATGGATATTCAAAATAATAGCATCAGAAAGCATATGAAAAATTCCCGGTCATACACCAGAGCCAAAGTGATAATAGTATAGTTGACAAGTTCTCAGAAGAAGCCGGAAGGGGAAGGAAACATTAATTTCAGTGGTTTACAGTAACTGGCAATTGCTATTTTTGTTTTAAAACTTAGATTGTGGGCTTTTAGTGACACTGTAATTTCTTTGCTGTCTTTACTTAGAATTGTGTTTGAGCTGCTGAAAATTTAAAATGTAGTGGTGGTGTATTTCTTTGCTGTCTTTAATTGCTGCAAATTTTCACCCCCTTCCTCCCCTTCCCCCAACTCTTGATTATATGCCCTGTTAAATCTGATTGACAGGAGCTAAACACAGGGGATAGTAAGGGGTGTGGAGTTGGAGGGGCATAAGGGGGAAGAAGCCCACCCTCAGCACGAAAAGTGTTTTGACTCATTTTTTTTTTTTTTAGAAAAGTATCTGAGGATCAATGGCAGGATTTTTAAGACAGTAAATTAATAAAGAGGGAACTAGGAGAGCGTCAGTAACAGACAAGTAGTGGAATAGCAGTATAATTGCAGTATAATGTGGGGAGTGGTGCAATGCAGTGGCTGCGGGGCAGCCATATTCAGGCAGACCTTCTGGACACTGAGGTGCTGCCCTATCTGCATGCATCTCTCTGGACTGTGGGATGTGGTAGCCAGACTCACAGTGGAAGTAAACTGGGTCAGGAGTACTATCGCCCCTATTCAGAGACCACCCAGTCCAATGCCACTGCCTCAAAGGATGCCAAGAACGAGGAGAACTTGGATGACAGTGGACTCAGGGAGGGTTAGGGTGGTCAAGAAGAGGCACATCCCAGATTGTATTCCACTCAAGAACTCATATGCCACACTGGCAAATGGGGACAACCAAATAGAGGTACCCAGAGAAGTGGAAGGAAAAGATGTGGAGGTTAGCCAAGGAGATGACCTCAGTAGGGAAAGCAGTGGACCCCAGAGGAGGAGGAAGCGAATCCTGGTGGGGGACTCCATCATAAGAGGAATCCAGCTAGGAACACAGAAGGGGGAGGACAGTGACGTGAGGTGCCTACCAGGTGCCCCGGCATGGAGGGATGGAAGGAAGATCCTGGGGATCGCTGAGAAGGCAAGATGGGAGGGTGAGCTGGATGTCCTTATCCACCTAGGTACTAATGACCTGGCAAATGGGGAGCCAAAGGAAGTTCAGGAAGAGTTTAGGAAATTGGGGAAGGGTCTCAAGCAAGTAGCTACTTCTGTTACCTTCTCAGAAGTACTACCTGCAAGAGGCATGGGAGAACATAGGAGGTGCATGCACCAGGAACTTTAACTCATGGTTGAAGAATTGGTGCTGTGAGGAAGGGTTTGGATTCATTGATGACTGGGGACCCACCTGGAGGGATGAAGGTTTGTTCAAGCCTGACAGCCAGCATCCATCCTGGAGGGGAATCCAAGCACTCAATGATAAGTTTAAATGCTACACTGACAAGCATTTAAGCTAGCCAAGGGGGGTGGCAGGCCAGCAAGGAGGGTACCTACTTGCTCACCCCCCACAGCTAGCAGTGGAGCCAGTGAATTGGAGGAGTAGATATCTCTACAAAACAGTGTGCAAAAGATGGAGATTAGCACCCAAGAGGTGGATAGGTAGAAAAGGGTCAAACTTCAGCAGAAGGGCAGACAGCAAGGAGAACCAGGGATAAGGGACAACCAGGGAAGGGGCTGGAGTAGAACAGCTAAACAGTCTAGGAAGGTCAAATCATGGAAAGCCGTGTGTGCAAATGTCAGGAGCCTTAGCAACAAGATGGAAGATCTGGAGGCTGTCATGGTGCAGTCAGACCTGGACATTGTGGCCATCACAGAAACCTGGTGTAATGATAACCATGACTGGGAGATGGTCATACCTGGCTACAACATATTCAGAAGAGACAGGGCAGGTAGGAAGGGAGGAGGAGTGGCACTGTTTGTGACAAATGACATAAGGGCCACAGAGATCCAGGAGGAACAAAATGGGGGAGAGATACTGTGGGTTAAGCTGGAAAGGAAAATGGGGCCAGCCATCCACACAAGTGTGATCTATAGACCACCAGCCCAGGAAGAAGAAACAGATAGGGAGCTGATACTAGCCATCCAAAGGATGGCAGACAAGGGTGAGGTAGTGCTGGTTGGAGACCTCAATATTCCAGATGTGGACTGGAGCATCCCAGCAGCAGCATCAACTAGGAGCAGATTTATCCTGAACTCCCTTTAGGGTGCATTCCTCAAGCAACTGGTCATGGAACCAACTCGGCAGAAGGCAATACTGGACCTTGTGCTCACAAACAGGGACAGTGTGATGGGGTAACAGTGGGGAGCACCTGGGCAACAGTTTACCAGTCATTGTGGTTTGAAATCACAGAAGGAGCAGAACCAAACCACACAAAAACACGTATCCTGGATTTTAGGGGCAGACTTTGGGAAAATGGGGAGATACTTGAAAGAGGCATTAAGGGGAATGGGGCAGGAATCCGGGGTTGAGGAACAGTGGGCAGTACTTAAAATGGGGATTACAAGAGCAACAGAATTATGCATTAAGCAGGTTAGCAAGAGGAAAAGGAAGAGGAGACCATTATGGTTTTCCAAGGAGGTAGCAAAGAAAGTGAAACCCAAAAAGATTGCATTGAGGTAATACAAAAAGACACAGGCAGAAGGGGATAGGAAGAAGCACCAGGAGAAGCAAAGGGAGGCAGGGAGGTCAGTAAGGGAAGCCAAAGCTCAGACAGAAAAGCACATTGCAAAATCAGTGGGTAGAGGGTACAAAACCTTTTACAGGTACATAAGTGAAACAAGAAAGGCAAAGAGAGGGATAGTGAGACTGAAGGGGGAGGATGGGGGCCGAGTGGAGGATGACAACAGTAAAGCTGACATATTGAACAGGTATTTCTGCTCAGTCTTTACTGACGAAGAGGAGGGTAATGGGTCTGAAGGGAGTATAAGGGGTGAGAATGGTGCAGAAATGGACACAAGTCCCTTTACATGAGAAAGGGTCCTGAAGGAACTGAAAGTAATAAGAGCTGATAAAGCAATGGGGCCAGATGGGGTGCACCCCAAGGTCCTTAAAGAACTAAGAGAGGTGGTGGCTGAACCTCTGGCTATCCTGTTTAGCCAATCACGGGAAACAGGGAGGTACCCAAAGACTGGAGGAACATATATAGTCCCCTTTACAAAAGCGGGAACAAAGAGGAAGGGAACTACAGACCAGCCAGCCTCACCTCAGTAGTGGGGAAGATCATGGAAGCACTACTGAAGGAGAGATTTGGAACATCTGGTTGTCAATGGACTACAGGACCCAAGGCAGCATGGTTTCACCAAGGGGAGGTCATGTCAGACCAACCTCATTGAATTTTTCAACTGGGTGACTAGGAGGTGGATCAGAAGAGGGCAGTGGACATGGCCTATCTGGACTTCAGCAAGGCCTTTGACACTGTGCCACATAGAAGACTATTACATAAACTGGGGAATATTGGTGTGGGCAGGACAGTAGTGTGGTGGGTAGGTAACTGGCTGGGTGGCAGGACACAGAGGGTGGTGGTAAATGGCAGTCACTCCACAGAGGGAAGAGTGACCAGTTGGGTACAACAGGGATCAGTGCTAGGACTGGTCCTATTCAACATCTTCATCAGTGACATTGCGCAGGGCCTAGAAGGCAGAATTTCACTGTTCGCTGATGATACAAAGCTCTGTAACAGAGTAGACACACCAGAGGGTGTAGACAGAATGAGAAGGGACCTGCAGAAACTTGAAGAATGGTCAGTGGTTTGGCAGTTGAAACTCAATGCAAAGAAGTGCAAGATAATGCATATGGGGCACAAAAACCCTGGCACAATATATCAGTTGGGGGGGTGAGGATATAGCATGCACCAAGCAGGAAAGGGATCTTGGGGTTATCATCTCTGATGACCTCAAGGTAGGTAAACAGTGTGACAAGGCAGCAGGTAAAGCAGATAGGATGCTGGGATGCATAGGCAGGGGCATCACCAGCAGGAAAAGGGAGGTCATAATTCCACTATACAAGACACTAGTGAGGCCCCACCTGGAGTACAGTGTACAGTTCTGGAGACCTTACCTACATAAGGACATAGACAGGGTAGAGAAGGTTCAGAGGAGGGCAACAAAGATGGTACATGGATTGCATCACAAGTCCTATGAGGACAGGTTGAAGGAATTGAATATGTACTCCGTGGAGGAGAGGAGGGAGAGAGGGGAACATGATAGAGATATACAAGTATCTTACAGGGAGGAACAGGGTGTAGGAATAAACTATTTTTAAGTGAAAAAGATGTTCCAGGACTAGAGGGCATGGGATGAAGTTGGAGGGAGGACGATTCAGAGGAAACGTGAGGAAGAATTTCTTCACAGAATCGGTGGTGGACAAGTGGAACACCCTGCCAGAGGAAGTGTTGGGGGCTGAAACAATCACGGGATTTAAGAATGCATGGGATAGATATAAAGGAATTCTGGAGGTCGGGGTAAAGGGCAACAGACTTCTAGGAAAACATAAACTGAACTTACAAGCTCAAATGGGAAAACTGGGTGGGCCATAGGCCCTTATCTGCTGACACTGTCTATGTATCTATGTAAATGATAATATTATGAGCTCTGAACAATAGTATTATCATTTGAGCTCTGAACAACAGTATCACCAAACCTGAAGAGCGCAACCTCAAGATCCTCCAACACCATAGGCTAGTTCCATCCCCAATGCAGCCTCCTAGCCATGTGTGGTGACGTTCCTAATTGGACATGGTTCCTCTGTGGGTGGGCAGAACAATTAAAAAAACATGGTGGCTGTCTCTCACTTAGCAAGAGAAAATTGTCCCTTCACTTTACTGTCAATGCTTTTTTATTTCGACATATTCTGCAGAACTATCTGGTTAAAGAAACAAGGTAAGACTGCCTATGAAACAAAACTCTTTCAAGTTAAAAGAGACACCAGACCGGATGAGCAGAGGTGCAGCAGGGGTGGGAGGTGCACATGGAGAGAGTGAGTGAGCGAATCCTCACTGTAGCGGTAGCATGGCCTCACAGCACCATATAACAGAACTGCTGCAAACCAAACTCAGATCCATATATTACAAAAAATAAAAAATAGGTGAGGGTCTATCACAAAGGAGTAATAGACCCTCATCTAGCTATTATTCTATTTTTAATATATGAAAAAGCAAAGTAATATGTCCGAAAGGCATACAAAAAAATTCCAGGAATAGCATTGCTGTAAAAGCAATAATATTATTGATGCAGACTGATAATAACATAATTCAGAGCCCATAATACTATCATTTGGAGCTCTGAATGATACTGTTATCACAGCAACTTAACAGCGCAAGTGCAGGATTCCCCATAATCATTCAATGGTTGCTATGCACCCAATCAAACATTACAATTGACACTGTAGCTCATGACTGGCCACTTTCTGTCTGTGGGTGGGCAGAACACTTTCAAAAACACGGTGGCCATCTCTTGCTTAGTGAGAGTGTATTGCATCCTCAATATTTCCACATTTTTTCTTTTAATTCTACTAAACAAAGGACTTATCTGAATAATCCTTTTTTAATATATATTTGTATTTAATTGGGTTTTTCTGATTAATAGCATGTATCAAAATCACAAGAGTATGTTATCAAAGCAATCTTCAGTACAATTTACAAGAGATATTAACAATATCAAGAAGCCATATAACTGACGAAAAAGGCTATTATGTAAAAAGGATGCTTATGTACATTTCAAGCTATACTGCTCGGATAAGTATGTCATATTTATTATTAACCCCCTCCTCCATCCCTTAATACAAATTGGTTATATTCTTAGAAGTGGTGGTAGTATTGACATAATTTCTTTCCAATTACTTTTTTTTCAAACATCAATGTTTCTTTAAAAATGAACTTCCATTCTGGCGCTACATCCCATGGGATGGCCTTGGGTATTCCAATTTTTGAGAATCAC
This sequence comes from Neoceratodus forsteri, assembly GCA_016271365.2. Classification (NCBI taxonomy): domain Eukaryota; kingdom Metazoa; phylum Chordata; order Ceratodontiformes; family Ceratodontidae; genus Neoceratodus; species Neoceratodus forsteri. The sequence continues at coordinate 1,074,742,844 of CM028129.1, read as the reverse complement.
GTTTCATCGTAAGTGAACCTACAGATACAATCTTCAGTTGGATTTGGTTTAATTTTATTAAGTCGTATAGGTTCAAAATCAAAATCGAAAAGGAACAAGGAATGTTTATCCCCAATAAACTAGAAAGTTCATTGGAGAGGTTCTCCCACCACTTTTTTATGGTAGGACATGCCCATAAGTTATGTGCCAAATTACCAATTGCGTTGCACATATGCCAACATTTATTGGAATAAGTGGGGTAGAATTTGGATAAGAGACTAGGGGCCAGATATTCAAAGCTTTGTGCTTAGTGCAAATCCGTAGCACTGGAATAGCACTGGATTTTTGCAAGGCTGCAATATTCAAAAGCCCTATTAGTGCCAGCGCTGTGTGGTAGCGTCGATGCTAATAGATAATCATATGCAGGGGCGGGGATAGGGGAGTGCCCAGGAATGCCAGCAGCATGGCATATTCAAAAGTATAATGTCGCACTACAGGCGGTAGCGCAACCGGTAGTGCAGTGCTAAATACTGCCAAAAAAAGCTGGCAGTACCCCCCCATGAATCCTGACCTCCGTTGCATGTAATATATTAGACTTCTCCCTGGTAGTCTAGTGGTCCCCAACCACTCAGCATGAATCCCGACCCCCATACAGAATAAAATAAAGTACTTTTCCCTGGTAGTCTAATGGTCCCACCACCCAGCAGTGACACCCCCACACATCAAAATAGCATCCCATGAATAGAGCCAGAGACTGGCTCAGCCCTCTTCTCACCACCATGTCTGGTCACCAACTGAAGTACGAATGAGTACTATTGTAATGAATGGGCTTATTCATTCTCTATTTTCATGGGATGCTATTTTGATGTGCGGGGGCATCACTGCTGGGTGGGGGGACCACTATACTACCAAGGAAAAATACTTTTTTTTATTCTGTACAGGGGTCGGGATTCATGCTGGGGGGATCACTGGACTACCAGGGAAAAGGTATTTTATTTATTTTGTATGGGGGTCCAGATTGATGCTGGGGGGTGGGGGGACCACTGGACTACCAGGGAAATGGGTATGTAATAGGCGCACATATGCATGGGTGCATCCATACCTCTTGACTGTCCCTGATTATCAGGGACATCCCTGATGTTGCCTCCATATTTCCTCTGTCCCTCATAAAAGTTGTTGTTTCGTGACAGAACAGTGGGGGAATAAACTCTCACAACAACTGTCGAATATTAAAGTTACAGACCTGTTCTTCTGAGAATGCATCTTCTCACAAAGCCCCTTATTCTATCACCATTGTGAGTGAATAGTACTACTCTTTAGGATGTGTCCTTGATTTTGGGTCTTTGTCCCAGATTTGTTTAAGCCTTATCCCTGATTCAGGAGGCAAGGGATTGAGAAGTATGTATGCACTGATTGTGTCTGCCAGCGCACACAGTTCCTGCTGCTTCCAGCCTGTGCTTCCATTCTGACCAATAGGGGATGCCTTGGCCTGCTGTGCCCAGCCTGTACTTCCATTCCAACCAAAAGGGGGAGCTTTGTGCTCCATGCAGTAGCACCGGGCAAACTGCATGGTAATGTATGCTAAGCAGTAGTTAATGAGATGCAAATGTACCTGTTTGCCCACAGCTTACGTAAGTAGGCTCATTTGCATGGGAGCTTTGAATATAGCTCCCGTTTGGCCTGGGCTAACCAGTTTGCATTGGGCTAATGTGTTAGCACTGTGCAGTCAGGTTAGCCCCAGGCAAACCTCACTTCAGCATAGCACAGTTCTGCAGTATGTGGCTTACATTGGTGTTTGCAGTAGATGTGAGACATCTCTGTGCAATCACACACAATGTTCTCCACCTGCAACACTGGCTTTCTCCAGGGTCTAATGAGCTGCAGTAGCAGTGTGACCTTCCCTGTTGCTATATTCAGTGCTGTCTTATTCCCGGGCTATTTTTGCCCAGCACTCCTGGCCCTGTTTGCCCAGCTTCCTTCGCTTGCTATCTTCAGCTGGTTTTACTCCAGGCTATTCCTTTTCAATATAGCTTGCTTTTTGCTCCGGGCTAAGTTTGCCCACCAGGCAGTGTTACTTTAGCCCCAGGGCAAAGTTTTTAATATCTGGCCCTAGGTGTTATATAAGCTCTGTTAATTATTTTTTGTTGAATGTCTGTTTTGTGCTGAAACAATATTTTAGTTGGCTCCAACTTTGATTGCACGCCATTGGTTTATTTGTAATGTCATATTAATTTCTTTCTCCCATGAATGGTCTTGTCTTGTTTATTTGGTCTTATGGTTTTGCATTATAAGACTATAAAACATTGAAAGACTTTTCCTTTTGGATAAAAAGATCCTTTTTTCTTCTTCTTGGGTTAGTTTAGAGAGATTATTGAGATCTAATCTGTGTTCCAAACTAGATGTTTTGAATGACTGGAAAAAGATTTACATATATCAAATAATTTAGAATTTTGTGGTTCTTGACCATTACCTTATATAACTTATAAGAAACAAATTGGTTATCCTTGTTTCCAAATTGTTGTATTATCTTGTTGCAGAAGACCATATATTTTAAAAATGTATGGTTTATTAAATACTGAATCTATAAGACATGGGGCGTGCAACCATGAGAAAATGTTGGGCATTAACTTATTTTTTGCTTTTATTGTTAATAAATATAAGTGGTGGAAAGGATCCCTCACTTTTACAAATTTGCAATTGTTAAGGAATACTAATCCTTTGATTGATATCTGGGGGTTAATTTTTTGAATTTCCTCCTGCAGTATATAGGAATCCCCCTGTGGGTAAAAAGACCATTCCCACATGTTTACTATAGTTTGTGCTAGCATATATGACCATGAATCAGGACATCCAAAGCCTCCCTCATTCACAGGTAAAATAACTGTACTTCATGCAATCCTTGCCCCCAGAACAACTTTGAAAAAACCTTTAATCCCAAAAACATTTTTCACCAGGAGAACCTAGTATTGATTGTAAGGTAAATATCAACTAAGGCAGAACCATCATCTTAATGGTTTGACTCTTCCCCAAAGTAATAAGGACAGATTGATCCAAATATCTAATTGTTCAGTGATTTTTTTTTGTTTTGCTAATTTGTAATTAATATTAGTACTAATTTCAAATTTGTTAGTAAGGATGATCCCTAAATATTTTAATTGTTCAACCTTGTTACATTTTTATAAGAAGTAAAGGCAGGACTGACTTTATTTCTGGTTAATTGCATGATCATAGATTTCTGTACATTTAGCTGATATCCAGAAAACTTGGAAAATGTATTAGTAATGTTTAATAATGCTTCTATTGAATTGAAGTCTGAAAACATAATTAAAGTGTCATCAGTGAAAACACTTAGTTTTGTTTCCTGCCCTTTGATAAAAAGGTCTTTTATCATGGAGCAACTTCTAATAGTATTAAGCAAGGGCTCTAAACACAAAATAAAACTCAACAGAGACAGGAGACATCCCTGCATAACTCCTGCTTCCATGGCAATTTCTGGAGTTTGAATACCATTAATCAGGAGATTTGCCATCGGGTTACTGTAAAGGGCCCAAATAATTTTTTGTATATTTGCTGGGATTTTCCATTTTACTAATATATAAAACATGTATGATCTATTAATTAGGTTGAAAGTCTTGCTAGCATCAAGTGCCATCAAGTAGCATAATATATATCGTGTATTTGTTGTACATATTCTATACCTATCTGTAATTTTTTAATTGTGGAAAAAGCTGTCCTCCCTGGCATAAATCCATTTTGGTCTGGGTGGACGTGGAGGGGGATTTCCTGTGATAGTCTATTAGCCATTACTTTTGCAATTATTTTGTAATCACTGTTTAGTAAACCTACTGGTCTATAACTGCTTGGTAAATCTTTAGGTTTATTTTATGTAGTAAAATGATTTTAGCCTTTAACGTGGATTCAGGAATTTGCCCCTTCCTGTCCACCCATTCCTGCATCATTCATAGTAACCATGGTGCTAGTAGATCGCCAAATGTTTTATAGAATTTATTGGTTAAACCATCAGGTCCGGGGCTCTTTTTGGATGGTAAATTTTATATCACTGATTTGATTTCATCTAATGTAAATTGCTCATTTGGCATAGTGAATGCATTCAAATTAAAATTATTAATAAATGTTTTCAGTATTGCAGTATTATTAATTGGTTATTTTTATATATATATTTATAAAAGAAACTGACATAAGTGTTGATAAGTCTAACCATTCTGTTTTATTCTGACCTAAGGCATTCTTTAAGTTTGTAATCATGTTATTTTCTTTCCTCTTTTTCAGAAGGTGTGCCAATAATCTACCAGATGTGTCCCTCTGGAGATATTTAGCCTGTTTAATTTTCCTTAAATTATGTTCATTCTCCTTATTTAATATTTTCTGCCATCTACTTCTATAATCATACCATTCTGATATATATTTACTGTAATCTTCCAAAACTAATTTGTCTAGTTCTTTTAATCTTGTTTGAATGTGTTGTTGTTCCTTTTTCTTTACTTTGTATAGTCCTGTTTGATGAGATTTACATATGCCCCTTATCACAGGTTTTAAAGCATCCCATAATGATGAAATAGTTTGTTGACCTGTATAATTGTATAACCAAAATTCCTGGATTGCCACACTTAACTTTTCTATCAGGTCATCATTTGTTAAGAAGTCATTATTGAAGGACCAACTTCTTAAAGATGGTTTAGAATTCTGCGTGAGTTTAATATATATTTCTACTAAGGCATGATCTGAAAGTGTAATAGAGTTAATTTCTGCCTCCATAATGTTTGGTAATAAGTTTTTTTAAATGAAAATGTAGTCCCAATCTTGAGAAATTCTTATTTTTTCATCATGAAATGTAAATTCCTTTGATTGGGGATTATACATTCTCCATGGATCCACTATGTTGTTTTCTTCTAAAAAGTATTTTAAGATTGAAGATATTTTGTTATTTAGATGTGTAATATTTGTATTTTTGTCTAGATAAGGGTCATGGAGAGCATTAAAATCTCCCTTTATAATCCAATTTTGTGGCTGAATTTGAATTAAGGCCTGGGTTATTGTTGCAGTGAAACTAGCATAATTAATAAATGGTCCATAAACCGAACCTATTGTTATAATAAAATTATTAAAGATGGATCCTTTTATTATTGAAATTCTATCTTCTAAATTCAACCATATGTCCTGTAGTTGAAAATGTAAACATTTCCTTAATAAAATAGTAACTCCTGCAGATTTCTTGGTACCTGTAGAGAAAAAGTTGTGGGATCCAATTTCTAGATAATTTCTCAACTTCTAAATTATTTAAATGTGTCTGCTGTAAAGCAATTACATCCAACTTCAGTTTATTGATATAAGTTAATATTCTAGGTCTCTTGATAACCAAGTTTAGACCATTAACACTACAATATGCACACTTAATTTCCCTTGTATTAGCCATACTTAACAGAACCATAGAAAGATAGGAAGAAAAGGAGATTTTAATATATTCAGCATGGATACCTGTCTATGTACCAGACTATAGCTAATGTTTAACTGATTTGTCAAAAACAGATGTTGACTTTAACTTAGTCCTGATTTATTAAGAAGATAACTAATTATATCACTACCCAAATTTTCTTTTATTAATCCACCTAAGCAATATAACAAAAAAAATCCTGGTCCCCCACCTCATCCTCTTGAACTATAATAAGGAAAAAGACTTACAGGCTAAAAAACAGTGGAGGATAAGTTTCTCCCCCATTAGTATCTGCCAATTCCTTCCCCCTCATTCTGCTGTCACACTGCATTTCCAATAAGGTTTCAACACAATTTCTATAACTCAAGAAATTTCCCACCCTCCCTCCACTTGGAGGGAGGGACGCAGAAGTACCATATCTTCTACCATTCTTCTTAATATCAATCTAGACACCATGGATTAGTACCATATCTTCTATCTTTCTGCTTTATATCAATCTAGACACTATGGCCCAGATATTTAAAAGGGTTGCGCCATGCGCAACAGGGTTGAGTATGCGCAAGTCCTACATTGCGCCATTCTGCGATATTCAGCAGGAGGCAGTTGCACCACTGAAAACAGGTTGAGCAACAGCGCAATGCAAATGAATGCATGCTCAACAGGAGAGGTAACCATGCATAAACTCGTGCAACCCGATATTCAGTCGGGTTGTGAGAGTTGTGCAGGCGCAACCCCAACCTGCGCCTGCACAACTTTGAACCAAAAAAAGGATTGTTGAGGCCACCCACAGGTGAGCTGCTGTATTGCAGGCACAACACAGCAGCTGCCACCGTGGCTGGCCCCTCAACTCAGTCCCTGTGCCCCCCCACCAGCCCGATCGTGGCAGAACATAAAACAACCCTCCCCCGCCCAAACATCTCCCAATGCCCGATCGTGGCAGAATGTAAAACAACCCCCGCCCAAATATCTCTAATGCCCATCGCTGGCAGAACGTAAAACAACCCCCGCCCAAACATTCCCAATGCCCGATCGCGGGCAGAACGTATCATGACAACCCCCAGTGCCCGATCATGGGCAGAATATAAAAGACCCCCAACCCATTATCTCCCTGGTGGTCCAGTGGACCGTGAATGCCCGATCAGGGCAGAATGTCCAGTGACAACCCCCAAACACTCCCTGGTGTCCAGTGTGCCCCCACCCCACCCACGCTGATGAAGCCCCACCACCCCGCCTCCTCGGCAGCTGGGCGGGTGGCAGCATCCCATCCACCTGCCACCCCGCCGCCCACTGACTGACTGTCCGGTAGGGCTGCACGCCCATTGGTGCAGAGCTAGAGCCAATGGGCGTGCAGCCCATACCATACATGACAGTCCAGATTTGTGAATGGCTAAGCTCCTCCTCCCCAGTCAGTTTTGGTGACTTATCTGATTGATTTTGCATTCTCCAAGACAGTCTAAAGGTAGGACTGCCTACCAAACTGAATATTCAAATTTTCTTTTGTTACATGGCATGCTTACAGGGTGGGGGGAGCAAGACAGAGTGGCAGTCAGCTAGGACTGAGACAGTCCTTCACTGCAGAGGTCAGCCACCTGACATCACAAAATTATGAAAAAATAATAAATAGAAATCGGATCCATATATTAAAAAAATAAATTGGTTAGTGTGCATTACAAAGGGGTAATTCCATCTTGAGATTCTGGGGATATGGGAATCTCTTGAGCTTCGCTCTTGATGTTAAAATTGTCCCCAGAACCTCTCGATGGATCTATTCCTTTGTAATGCACACTAACCTATTATTCTATTTTTATTAAAAGTTTTGGTTTAGGAGGCCACATGATGCAGCGTGTCTTGTGTTAGCTCCGATTCATCGCTCCAGCCACCCAACCAATTTATAAGTTCATTTTCCAAATATTAAACACCAGTAAAGATTTAAAAACTGGATCAGAAGACTCATCAACTGGTCATCTGCTATCTACAGCTGCAGTTTCCTTCATGGAGGTGGAAATGCGGAGGGCTTTACCTAAACATACTCCTCCAACTACACCAGAAAAAAGTCGGAAGAAGCTTAGGGCAGCTAGTACCTCTGAACCCCTGGGGACCTCCCACCTCTCACCAGAACAAGAGCCGCTCATGCTTGTAGGTTTCCTGGCTGAGTTTAAACCTTTTCAAGAAGAACTCTGCTTGATCACCTCAGAGATAAAATCTCTTTCCCAAGCATTAGAGGACATCTCACGGTGAACCTCTGACACAGAAACCCGAGTCAGCTACCTAGAAAAGTGAGTAGAGAAAGTGGATCCAGGGCTTGTAGCCACCAGACAACTAGCAAAAATGGAATTAAAAATAGAGGACCTTGAGGGCCATAGCCGCAGAAATAATGCAGTCCTCATAGATCTCCTGGAGACTGAAGAGAGTCAGGATGCCATTCTTTTTATTCAGAAATTTGTGGAAAAAATAGCCAGGCCCTCTTCATTTGGGTCAAAGTATGTGATAGAATGGGCACACAGGGCACTCCAACCAACCTCCCCCAGCAGGATCCCCCCCCCGAGGCCACTGATCTTCAGGTTCCTGAATTATTTAGAACGCCAACGCTTCCTCTCAAAAGTCAGGGAACTACAAGAGGTCTGTTGGGAAGGAGCCAGAATTCGAGTAGGCCAAGATCTACCAGTTACAATCCAGCAGCGCAGAACAGCCTTCCAACTCCTGGTGTCTAAGCTAATTGCCGCCGGGGTCAGATTCCGAATGAATTACCCAGCAAGGCTTCAGGTCCTAGTTGGGGGAAGCTGGCAAACCTATGAAGACCCAGATGTGGTCCGAGCAGGGCTCAAGACCACCCTACCAGACCTCTTTCAGGACACCTGAACTGGCCATGGCAGGTCTTGGAGGGCTCTCTCAGATAATAGGGGGATAACTTAATTTGATGTGAACAAAATTTGTGTCAGTGAAACAATGTGTTAGGACTGATCATGTCCTTATGATTCCACCTCTCCTACAAAGCTTACTACCCTTGATTCTGATCGCTTCAGTCCAGAAGGGACTGTTGGGAGGCTAGAAAGCCTTAACTTAAAACAGCCCCCACTAAGCCTTATTATGATGCTGAGATTTACCAGTGAGAAGCAGCACCCCACCAACCACTAGTACTACCTGGTGGAACCTCTCAAAGCTGTGCACGTTCGTGAAGTACCCGCTCTTCATCTCGGCAAAGTCCATATCTCAATACGACCACTAGAGGGAGTGTGCCGTTCATGTTACATGGACTCAAGAGCTGACACTCAAATACTGCAGTAAATGTTGCACGGTCTGGTTTGTTTTCCCAGTCCAGTGCCTACCATCTCTTTCCTTTTCTCTTTTTTCTTTTCAAGTTGTGGTTTTTAATTTGGGATCTCACTGGATGTTGTTTGATCCCATTACTAATTTTTTGGTTTGTAGGTTACTCTCCAGCAGAGGTTGGACACTGGATTTTGGGACACGTTTTTATGTTGGGCTATTTGCCCATACTTTATACATTTAAAGAGCCTGACACAGGGTTTTTAAAAAGAGCAGGTGAACCTATAGGAGTCTCGCATTTCTGAGCCTCCACACATGATTTACTTTGGCAGTCAGGGATTGTTCTGCCATGCTTTTACAATGTAGAACGGAGTAGTCTGCACTTTACCTGCAACTTCTATGTTTACTTTGGTTATTGACCTGGATCACAAGGCTCCTGGTACAGTTCCAGATCATTCTTTTCTACAGCAAGATAAAGGACAGGGAACAGTTAGGGGTGGCTGGAGGGAGGAAGCAGTAAAGAAGGGGTTCTGCAGAATGACATTCACAACACTAGGGGGAGGAAGGAGGGTTGGGAGGGTTCAAAGGTTTAGGGATGTTTTTCTTCTTGTTGGGTTTTCAGGATTGGGGGACAGTTGGGGAGGGTAATATTGAGGGGGAGGCTGGGGAATAACACAGAATCAAGGCCTGATAAGGTACTGGTAGTACCTGTATACACTTTGAGAGGCACTTCTCAACCCAGTTCAAATACACCATATGGCTAGAAATCTTAAAATTGCTACTTGGAATGTTAAAGGGGTCAGACAGAAATTGAAACACTACAAGGTACTGAAGCATTTGAATGTACTGGATACTGAAATCATTTTCATACAGGAATCTCATTTGCTAGACTCTGAGGCTTTAAGGATGAGGAGACAGCAAGTGGGCCAAGTGTCCTCAGCTGGGGGTACCACCCAAAGCTGTGGAGTTATGATTTTAATAGCTAGGAAAATCCTATTTTCACCTACCCAGATTGTCAGGGATCCTCAGAGCAGATTCATTTTGATTCGGGGCGCAATACACACTACAGAGATTCTTTTGGGAAGCATTTATGGGCCCAACATGGACACACCGGGGTTCTTCACACAGCTAATTAATGTTCTTACCCCCTTTCTCGTGATACCAATAATCCTCGGGGGAGACCTAAATTTGGTATTTGATCCAGCTCTGGACCGCTCGAGTCATTCCCAAAAAGGGCTTTCTCCAGCCCAACAGGCATTTCGAGAACTCATAGACCAGGTAGACCTACGTGATGTCTGGTGGGTACTAGGGTTGTCAGAACTAGTTCTAGAAAGATTCGAACCCTGCTCGAACTCTGGTGTTCAAGTTCTAAATTAGAACTCAAACACCAGAGGGTTTGCATAAGGGTTCGGATCTTTTTTTTTTTTTGTATTTTGTTCACCTCCACGTCCTCTACTAAAGCCTGTACACCTGTCCAACCCAATAATGCAGTCACTATCCAGCATTATGCTTTTGGTTTTGACTGACAGGGTCAATGAAGTCACGGGGAGGGGCACAGTTGAGTCTGGGCTGGCGAGTGTGTGGTATTCTCTGTTCTGGTGCAAACATCAGCGCCGCGCTCAGCCAAACTTACTCACCTTCTCTGCACCTTTGCAATTCAGTGTGTCATGCGTAAACAAGGTCGGGGCAGGCCACTTGGCTTGTAGCAGGCAGCACTTCAATTTTGGCCCTTTTTTACGTATTCAAGTTGTCAGTTGTGAGGTCGGACTCGTGGTCATCAGTTGAGGAGTTGGCTGGGTATGGAATGAATTGTCTCCAGTTCAAAAGCAGTGGCTGGGTGAGTCATTTTTCAGTATGGACATCTTGGGAGTGTATCTGATTAGAGTAGTAGACTCTGCTTAGTGTACTGCCTCAGTACTGAGTGCCAAACAGTGTGGATGGGTGGTGCCGTGCTGTGCCGGCGTCAACTACTAAGGCAGTACAGGCAGCAAGCAGGAGTGTGTTTGTTAAGAAAGTCGAAGGAGATAGATCCTATCCTACCATGGCATCATCAGACAGGCCCAACACCCCACTCAGAGACAGTATACTCTGTGATGCTGGAAGCAGGGACTTATTGTCAGCCAACTAAGCCTGAAAGCTGCAGTTTGTTGCCACTAATGCCACAGCCCCTGCCCACAGAAAAATATATCAATGCCCAAGTTTGTTTATTTAGTACAGATAAAATAAATAGTCATCAGGGGCAGAGTAGCCAGCTTGGGATGGGGGGGTATGGCAGATGAAGGTATGAATCATATGCTTCCAAAAATAAAACTATATCCATGGCAATAAACGAAAGTAAAAAAACAAACAAACTCAAAGCACACTGACAGAGTGTGTGAAATAAATCAAATGCACAGTTGGCATACATGCATTGACATTTATTTGGCACTGTGTCCTTGTGTAGTGTTAGCTAAAAGGCTAACTAATGTCTGCTGGTGGCTGTTACTTATGTGTGTTTAATCTTATTGATTGGTATGGTGGATGTAAACGTTTTAAAAGCAGCAATGTAATTTAATGCAGGACTTGTTGCATGGGTCTTGTGTGGTGTTGTAATGGTGTATTGATTTGCTGCTGAATTACCATGTATTCAGTGATGCAGACAGGCTGGCTACAGTTTAAGCTACTGCTCCTGGCTGGCTGTTGCCTATCCTTGGTGCTAAAAATGGGTCTGAGATAACAGAGTTACAGATGGTTACTGCTGTGCATAGGGCCCACGGCAGTGTAAATCTGGCCCTGGCTGTACTAGTAATCCCCACAGAAATGCCTCAATGACGAAAAAAGACACAGTCCTGATGACTGCCACATGCTTCTACTTCTGCTCTCTGCCTTCATGCATGCTGGAATCGCTGTCAACAAAGTGTGGGAGCAGCTAGGGAAGCAAGCAAATGACATCAGTACTGTTCAACCAGCCAAGAAAGCAGGAAAGATGTCCATGCAGCATGTGTACGCCGGGTTTATGATAGTAACAGTGGCCAGATGGCCAAGGGAGAAGGCAAACAGTCAGTGAGGGTGTGGCATTGGGCAAATGACTCAGGAGTAGTCAGCAGCTGAGAGAGAGGCAAGCAGTCAGTTGCAGCAACTCTTCAGTCAGTCAGATCAGGATGTCTAGAGAAGATACAAAGGTTAGTTTTAAATGAGGAAATCAATGGGTGGATGTGGGGACTGGTGGAACAAAACAACCTATGTGCACTGAAGAGTTGGAAACCTATAATGTGAGGGGAAGGGTTCAGGATGCAGTCTGTTGTGAGGAGGACTAGGTCTGGGAAAGGGGTACATGATGATGTATAAACTAGGGCAGGGAGGAGGAAGAAATGTATTAACTATAGCAGAGAGGATTGGATAAGGGAGAACTAGGACATGGGGTTGATCTGAAATGTGAAATCTGGGACAGAGAGGGGCAAAATGTAAGAAGTGGGTCAGGAGTGAACAGATACAATATCTGAAAACTGGGGCAGGAGGGGCAGATATGTGAGATCGGGGCTGAAGGGCAGAAATGTAAGAAATGGGGCACATAGAAAGCAAGGATGTGAGAACTAGGGAAGTAGGGTGGCAGCAGATTGTGGAATTGGATGATGATCATACTGTACAGGGCAGGGTGAAAAAATTTTACTTAAAAAATATCTGTGGCTCCTGTGGGTATACTTATCATACTTGCTGTCCCCACTGGGACTGCACTGACTGTACCCGGTGTGTGCGTGTGCCACCCAGCAGTACGTGTGTGGTATTTTGGCAAATAAATAAATCCTAGAAATATTTTAGGTGACTGGAGAGAACAGAAAAATATGTAATTCATTTAAAAATATCTTGCATGGTGTACTTTCCATCTGTGCTGCTGTGCTCCATTTGACTGCACTGTACCAAGTATAACCATGTGCCATCTGGCACTAAGCACACAATATCTCATATGGGTGGGTATGGGTGGTCCTGTAAGCACCCATAATTGGCTCTCTTTCACTACTGGCAAAGAAGAGGAAACCACAGAAAACCCTAGCTAGAGTCTTGTCAAAGTCACACATGATCATCTCTCTCTCCCATTATAATGAACAGGTTTATTTGTTTTTGCTCACAGTTTCATGACATGTATTTCATTATTATCTTCATTTTAGCAGCACAATTAAAAAAAAATAGGGTTCGAGTTCTAAAAAGTTCTAAAAAAGATTAGAACCCTAGAACTTTTTCAAAAGTTCTAGACTAGAACTAGAACCCAGAACTTCAGAGGGTTCTGACAACCCTAGCGGGTACTTAACCCCACAGAAAGAGGATATACTTTTACCTCACCAGTCCACAAGTCTGCCTCTCGTATTCATTTACTTCTCTCTCAGAACTTACTTTCGGGGGTTCTCAATTCCTCCATCCAACCGGCCCCCCTTCGGACCACATGCTGGTTACGTGCCAACTTTCCCTTTTGTCCCTCCCCCAGAGGGGGGCATGTTGGAAGATTAACAACCAGCTGCTGAAGGACCCTGGGGTAACCACATACCTCTCCGAACATATTGACCAGTTCATCAGTGTTAATCATAATTCCACCACCAAGCCAGACATGGAATGGTGTGCCTTTAAGGCTTATCTTAGGAGGATTTTAATTGGCTTGAGTTCTCAAAGAAAAAATAAAAGGAAACAGAAACTGCTGAACATTCTCTCCCAAATCCGAAAAATTAAAACAAATTTAGCTCCACACTCTCCTGAAGCACTTAGGCAGAAACTGGCTAAACTAAGGGATGCCTACGTAGAACTCCTGAGAGAGAAAGCAGAATTTGCAATCCTGAGGACCAAAGCCTCTTACACAGATTAGGGTGAGAAAGTGGGATGCCTTTTAGCTCTCAGAATAACACAACAAGAATTCTCCAGATTCATAGCCTCGATACATTCTTAGGAGGACAGCTCACTGAAAACATCCCCAGCAGACACTGTAGCTGAATTTAGTAGCTACTACAAACAGTTATATGGCCCTATGCCTGACCCACCTTCTGATCAGGCCCTGGATGAGTACCTTGAGGCATTACATCTACCCTCCATTTCTGAAGCACAACAACATGCACTTATATCCCCCATTTCCTGATCGGAATTGACAAGAATCATCAAAAGTCCCCCCAAGGATAAACCCTGGGTCCAGACGGATTTTCGTCCAACGTTTACAAAAAATTCAAAGATCAACTAATTCCTCTATTATTACCACTATACCAATATATCTTGTCTGGAGCATCCGTAGACCCGACTCTTTTTGAAGCCCTGATTGTTCTTTTGCCCAAAGCTGATAAGAGTCCAGAATTAGTCATAAGTTACTGCCAAAAAATCCTTATTAAACCAGGATGTAAAAATTTTAAACAAGCTGCTGGCTGATCATATCAGTGTAATTCTCCCAGATCTCATTTACCCCGAACAGGTAGGCTTCATGAAGGGGAGGTCCTTGGTGGACCACCTCCGAGCCCTAGCTCAGGTCTTCTCAGTGTTCAGAGATGCGCATATGAAAACTGCCCTGGTATCTCTGGTTGCTGAGGAAGCTTTTGACAGAGTAAATTGGAATTTCTTATTTCGGACCCTTAAGGCCTTTGATTATCCTCTAGAGTTTCAATACTGGATACAAGCACTGCATCACTCCCTGTCTGCTCATGTAACGGGCAATGGAGTGACTTCCAACTTTTTCCCTTTGCAGTTGGGTACCAGACAAGGCTGCCCCTTGTCCCCACTGCTTTTAAATGTTTATTTGGAACCTCTCATTCACCATCTGACAGATAAGTTAAATGTTAGTAAAACTGTTATATTTCCCCTTAATCACAAGGTTCTCAAAAGTATCATTACAGCACTAGGGCTCTCCTGGAAACAAGATTCCTTAAGATATCTTGGAATTGAATGGACAAGAAACCCCGCCTCTGCCCAAAAATTGAACCTGGACTCCCTGGTAAATACTATTAGTTATGACCAGGATAGATGCTCCAAACTCCCAATCTCTCTCTGGAGCAAAATAAATCTAATCAAGATGAACATTTTCCCTAGGCTTTTTTATCCCCTTAATTTACTTAATATATGGCTCCCCGTCTCTTAGTTTAAAAAAAGTACATGGCTTCATCACAAAATTCATCTGGTCTGGTAAACAGCCAAGATTAGCCTATCACAAACTAGCCGCTCCTAAATTCAGAGGGGGTTTACGCCTCCCTCACCTAGTGTTTTACTACTGGGCCTGTCACTCTACTAAATACCTCAGATGGCTGTCCTCGGCCGACTTGGTACCCCCCCCCATTTCTCACCACTCTGGCTTAGAACTAAGTTAGCTCTTATTAGATCCTGTGGTCTATCCCCAGCTGCACTTTTACACACCAAAACAACTGCTCTCCATCCAAGATTAAAGACCTCTCCCACAGCAATCTCTGTCAAAGCTCATTGCCAACTGAGTGCCTTTCTCAAGTATAAACATACCCATGACTTAGCACATTCCATATGGGGTAATCCTAATTTTAAGATTGATAACAGAGTGCTCACAGTTCACTGGATGCCTCTCTTGGGAGATGGTCAGCTCATCCACTTTATGAAAGAAGGTGGCTCATGGCTTTCTACTACGGAGATCATGAATAAATTCAATATCCCAAACCATAGTATGTTTAAAGTTTTTCAATTGAGGCACCTACTTTTGAAAGTGCTGGGATCAGACCCCCCCCCCAACTGGCAAGACTATCCTTCCAATTAGAGCTAGGCCACTTGGTAGGCTTCTAACAAGCTGTGTCCAAGACCTATGGGATTTAATATGACTGGACCTATATGGGCTGTTTTGGCCCTATGTCTTATTGGACTCCTTTTTTCCCCCAGTTTGAATATAGACTGGCCATCCCTATGGCGTAATTGCCACAAATATGTTACTCAGGACAGGTTACACCTTATGCAGTTTCATATATTGCACAACTTATATTACTCCCCTCAGAGATCAGCCAAATTTGGTCTAATTCTATCATCAACGTGTATCCAGTGCCAACAAGAGGACGGCATCTTGTACCACATCTTATGGACCTGCTCCAAAGTAGCGCCATTATGGGCCAGTTTTCAACAAAGAGTGGATCCATTGTTAGGCCTGAATGACCCTTTTACTCCGGAAATCTGCTTGTTGGGAGACTATTCAGGGATCTCAGTGCTCAATTGCAGATACCATATGGCCCTTATTTCCATGTCCATCAAAAAAGTGGTATTGCAACATTGGAAGGATAGCTAAGATATTTCCTACACTGAATGGCTTAATGAGATGCTAGCAAATCTCAGAAAAGAGAAAGCAATATCAAGTCTCAGTAATAGGATAAAAAGGTATATGAAGATTTGGGACCCTTTACACACCCTCTACTCCTTATAACAGAGATGTGCTGGTACCTTATTAAGTTTCAAATGATCAAGAGTCACCAGTCTGTGTTGGAGGTGGGGAGTTGGGGGCTGAATGGATCCATCACATTGTCAAATATTCTTTTGGTGTATTTCGTTAATTGTGAATCTGTTCTCTGTATTGTAATAGGTCAATAAAATTTGAATTGAAAAAAAATTTCTGGTTTAAATAGCAATAAAGAGTATCAGTGAACTATGTAGTGATGTGGCATCACAATACCATGAAATTACTTGTTAGTGGGGTCCCAGACAGAAGCACATGGAGAGAAATTGGTAGAGAAACTCCAAGGATTACTACCTCCACCCCAATAAAAAAAGTACTGTAAATATGTCACTAGCTGAAATAAAATGACATGCATATGGGACAGAATAATAGATGTGACTGAGGTGAATTTGGTAGAAGGCCCTATTACTGATCTTGCTAGGAGTCTTGCTACTGAAGCCAGCTCTGCCTTGATCAGTACTGTGTGCTTCACTTCCATATTTAGGTCTTTTACAAAATCAATCTGTGAACAGACTTCGCATGTAGAGGCCTAATTCAGTGATGGGAGCAAGTCAAGGGGAACAGGGGAAATCCTTTTCAATTAGTAGATGTTTGTGCAGCATATTTTATTCATCCCTGCTTATGATGCAGATAAGAGTGAGGGCACTAGAGTACATTCTCACCTTAAAGTACTATGTTACTATGCAACTGATAAGTGCAGGGGGAGGAATAAAGATATTGTGAGACTAGACTAGTACAGTGGATGGTAGGATCATACTGTGGGACCTGCCCACCCCCATACATGTGTTGCTGCCCCCCCCCCACACTGGTTACCACTGCTCTATTTATCTGGGCAGTATAGAAATCAGCCTCAGCTCCATGAAAACTGTTCAGATCTTCTTGGGTAGTTCCAGTACACCATACTTCTCTCTTCAGTACACTTCAGATGTATTAATTTCCACACTACTCTCCCATGCTGCCCTCCCTAGATATTAAAATCTCAAGTTATAGTAGTCTTAAAAAAAATCTTTCCTGGGAGTGCAAAGCTTATGGGATGTATTACTCACCCAACAAAGAAGTATTTCCACTGATTTCAGAGTTTCATTAATAAAAACAGATGTACATCATTTGAAGCAAAACTGTTGTCTTTGTTGCATCACTTGAGTGTGCCTTAGAGTTCTTAACAAGTTTCACATTAAATGAGCTGTGGAGGTGTAAACTGTGCTCGGCAGTGGGTTTATAATAGACAGTTCTCTATACAAACAATGCCTTCATCTGGTTCTTCATTTTCCTATTGATACTTTTTCCCACCACAAAAGCATTGCAAGGAAGTTTTCTATTTTGGACTAGACCTGAAATCTAAACATCTTTTGTAGAGCCATTTGTTCTTTCACAACACCTACCACACAACCTTTGGAATCCATTTCCCCCATACAGTAGCTGTCTCAAAACCCCTAACCACTCCACCCTATCCTATCCAAACACAGGCAAAAAGACTCACTAGTATACCAGCAAATTTCTCTGTCATGCAGAGAAGGTCATGTGCATTATTTACACATCACTGAGGATTTTGTTTTAAATTTCCAAAAGAGTAATGTATTTTGATTAAGAAACATCCAGCCAATTTACATCAGAGAGATGTAAGCAGTCTCTCATGACAATAAGAAAGTATTTTGTGGCATTCAAGTGTGTCAGAACATTGGAACATTGAGGGTGCAGAAAATAAATTGATAACTAGATAATTGTTTGTTGGATTAATTTTTTTCTGATTAACAAATACTGCTGTTTAAAGACACCGTATGGGCACTTTCTATGTGTATGTTATAAATGGTTCCAGCATCTTTGGATAGAAAGAGAGAGAGAGAGAGAGAGACAGATACAGATGGTTAGACATAGTTAGAGGGTAACATGTTATTTATTCTTAGAAAATGGGCTAGATACTATCAGCTCTCTGATTGGCTGAGAGCTAAAATGGGGGGTACATTAAGTTACAATAGATGCCCACTTTGAAAGAAGTGCCAATTCGAGGTGCCCCATTATGTAAGAATCTCTTTGGGCACCCTGAATTGGCATACTGAGGAGTCGCCATTTTTTCGCCCTTGCTAAATGACTGAGATGTCGTCAATCCATAGCATCTCATGTGCCACCTTCCCCCACCTGCCATGCCAGTGTACAGATTCAAAATGAGTTTAAAACATTTCTTACTTGAAGCTTCTGTCCCTCGCTCTCCCCTGCAGTTTTTTTCCCCTCATTCTAACCCCTGTGGCTTCCTCGCTCGCTCATTTACTGAGTCTCATCTTCCGTGACCATCCCCTAAACTTCTGGTCACCTCACCAACGGCCCGAAAACAAACAAACCAAAAAAACATTAAATAAAAAAAAAATTAAAAACTGGCAATATTCCTTGTGTCTGTCTGTGTCTGTGCGCACGCTGCGGGAGATGGCCGAGTCGCAACCGTCAGATTTCAGCACGCAGAACATCAAAAAGAAATCGCACCAATGAGGTGCAGTAAGAAGGGGACACACTAATGGGGGGGCTGAAATGCGCTCTTTAAATTTAAAAAAAAAAAAACAGTACTCCACACTGCCCTGCAATATCGAACTTCTCGATCTACCCTCCTACTTTTGTGCAACAGTGTCATGATAAATCGTAACTTCTCAGAAAGGGCTAAAAAAAGTGGCAAGACAGATAGAAAACTGCATTTTTTTTAAAAGAACCTCAATATGTTCTCGCAGATGTGGTGGAGCAGTGTGTTTGAGTGGGGGGAGGGAGAGAAGATCAGAATAGCTCTGTGGGGGGGTAGCAACAAGACACAGAACAGCACAGAAAAGTAGGGATTACTTTACAGCAGGACAACTTTAACTTCATCTAACTAAATTTTTTAATTTCTCTTTTCATTTTTTTTATAATCATACATACACATGACACAGGTAGCCTATTTTCTAAGTGCAATAATACCCTCCAGGGTGGGCGGTATGGGCAATACCTGACCTTCCAGGGGCTATAAGGCCCTCTGCCTGTGGTGTTGGGCCTCATTATGCCCCTGGGTGGTCTGGTATTGCCCAATACTGCCCACCCTGTCAGGTAGTATTGCTTGCATATTGCCAGTTCCCTAGCACTCTCTGATTACGTCCTCCTAAACCTTTTAGCATTCAGTCCTCTAATTGGCCCCATGCACCAATGGGTGAGTAATATGCACCAGAGACAAATTACCCACCTGCGGAGCTCCGCACCTGCAGCATTCATGACCGCTGACCACCTGTCTGCGGCCCCATCCCCCCGGCATGCAGGTCCATGCAGGGCAGGTGCAGACGGGTGTGGGCTGAATGCCCGGCATGGGCCCAACAGTAGATCCCTTACATGGCGGGGCGTGTGTTGGCAGCATGCCCCATGGATGTCTGAGGGCTGGTGGCTGTGGCAGGTGGTAGGAGGGCAAAGCTGCCAGCCCTCAGATGGCACCGAAGTGGTGCAGAAGGATGGGGGGTATGTCGGTGGTGGAACAGTACCACTGGTAGCGGGGTGCACATGCAGTGTTGTTGGGGGGCAGCTGTAAGGGGTTTGGGTTGGAGGGCAGTTGCAAACACCACTGTGTGCTGTGCCAGGTGGGTGGCACTGGGCGGCCATTTGCTGTGGCCCCGGAGGGTCAGCGGGCTGTTCACCCTGTCCTGCGGCATGTCCCGGGGTGTGCACAGGATGTGTAGGGGGTTTACGGCAGGAATCTCACTGGAATACCCTGTTTCCCCTACACTCCCCCATGGCCAGCACTACACACCTTTGTGCATGGTGCGTAGTGCTGGCACACTCCCAGTGCGGTGTAGACTGCAGACCTGGGGCATCTGGCATGTCCTGTCTATGCACCCCTCTCCCTTTGTGCATCTTGCATGGGGAAGGTACAATGGGTGCGGAGTGACTGCGAACCCCAGATACATGCGCATAGCCACTCTGCTCCATTAGTGCATAGAGCCCAATATCACTACTTAAACCATAGTTAATGAATTCTCAGTTATTATTCTCCAACATCTGAGTTAATGACCTGTGTACTTTGTCAGTATTTTTGCTATGTGCCCAATCTGGACCACCAATCAAAAATCTTGCTGGCCAAACTGAAATCTTAGGTAGCCAAAATATCTGTGTCTGTCAGGTACAGTAACCTATGTAATGAAACTGCAGGATGATTTTTCTACTATTGAGTGAACTTGTCAAAATTGTTCTCCAATTTGGGGGCAAAGAAATAAACAGGAGTCACCCTATGACAACCTAACAATGTTCCCACTGGCCGCTGTCAAGCCCAGATCACTATGTCAGCTTAAAGTGATTATAGTGTAAAACACTGTTAATCCCCACCACACACACACACACACACCTTTTGGCTACTACTACCTCTGCAACAGTCCACATGCAACATTATCTAAAACCTATGTAAGCTGAAACCTTAATTCCTACCATTATCCAACCACCTTCACCCACTTGACTACTACAACTCCCTCTTGCATGGTATGCCACATCCCTCCTCATGGAGCTTCAATGTGTCCAATACACTGCTGCAAATCTTCCACTTTCACATGCAGGACAACATTATCTCCATCCTTAGAAACCTGAACACAATCCCAGTCTATGTCAACATTTCTTACTAAACTGCCTTACTGGTTTTCAAAATTCTTCATAGTCTGCTACCCTCAACCCAATTTCACAAACTTCCACATTATCTACTCTCCATTCTATACTCCCTACTCTGCTAACACACAGCTTCTGTCTGTGCACCCTGGTATCCTCTCCATGAATGGGAATAAACTTTATTTCAGCTGCCCCTTCATCCTGGAGCAGTTGTTCTCCACCAATATGCCTAAAGTCACAGACTTCCACCACCTTTAGATCCCATCTCAGAACCCTCTTCTTCCTAGCTGTTGATTCCTGAACCTCCAGTGCCAACCTAGCCAGAGCACAAACATATGGAATGCAAATTTTGTCTACCATTTCTTGTTTTTAACATAGGTGTATAGTTTTCTGTTACACTGTTGTATATGAATTACTGATTTGTAAAGCTTTCTAAGATGCAATGTATAAAATACACTATGTAAAATATAAAACTGTATTGTATTGCCCAGCCCATGGTTCAGAAAGTCCCTTATCACTACTTTCTTATAATCAAATGAAGTAGAACCCCATTTATTACAACTCCACTATCCAGTCCTCAATATCTAATTAAATGGCAGCTTGTCTTCTTGGCTCCAGCAATTCACACTGTCAGCTAAAGCTGATTACCCACATTATAAAATGATTAACGGTGACAGACAGGTTTGTTTGTTACAGCACTTTGTGATGGTGTGCAAGAAAAAGAGATTTTAATAGTTTTTTTACTTTGTCACAGAAACTCTAAATTGTGGAACAGCTAGAGAAAGACAAACACGCTGTGGGTCTGGATGATGAATACGGTGTGAAGAACACACTGATGATAGATATCAAGGATGCAAAACAGAAACTTAGAGACTGTGTTGCTGATGGAGAATGCTAATGTCAGGAAAAATATGACATCTTGCCATGATTATGAATGTGAAACTGCAATTTATCTTAGGTTCCATCTCAATAGTGAGAATGGTATCCCTATTTCTAGACCACTGCTTATGCAGAAAGCCCTGCTGTTTCACTCTATACTGCCCAATCAGGGTTATTTTGTGGCACATCATGGCTGGTTTGACAAGTTTAAGGGGGGCCACAGTATCAGGTAGCTGAGATTGATTCCATGATGAGCACAGTTGATGAGGATCATCAGCCCATTCGTGAATTGGCTGAACCAAATGACAATGACAAATTTGTTCTAAAGAAAGTGTATAATGCAGACAAGAATGGCCTTTATGGCGCTGCTTGTCAGATAGAACACACTAGCCCATGGGGCAGAAAAGGATGCCTAAGATTCAAAAAAACAGAAACACTGTGCAACAATTTTAGGATGCACCAAAGATTAAGAATGAAGACATTACTGATGCGATTGAATCAGATACTGAGGAAACAGAAATGGACCCCATGGAAGTGGTGGCACACTCAGAGGTAGTAGAGCACTTCTAAAAATATGCAGTATTCTCTACTTGGTAAACCAGAGCGAACACAGCCCTGTACAACTTATACTGCAACAACATATGTGTCAGAGAGCCAGCAAACAATGGTTTGACTCACTACTATAAAACAAAAATCACAGATTGATTTTTATCCAATAACCAACACAACTAAGCATGTTTAACCAAAGCACTTTGCAGTATCTATATTCTAATGGTTTCCTAGGTACCTCTGATTAAACAAACAGTAGATGATTTGAACATATCGAGGGTCCCCTAGTGGTTTGGATACCTGATGTTCTATTGCATCTACCTTCTCTTGATATGTGTGCATATACATGCTTTTTCTTTTTTTTTTTTTCACTAACTAGAGAAGGGGGAAGGGAACATTTTTTAACCAGGAGTAGCATACTAAGCCGAAGCTGGTTTCCAGATGAGCCCTGGGAGCACAAGGAAGTTAAGTGACTTGCTTAGGATCACACAGTATGCAACTAGGCAGCTGTGGGATTCAAACTCAATTCTCCAGATCTGCAGCTCAGAGCCTTAACCCACTGCGCTATACTGCCTCCTACTAGATTTTTTCCCCTTGAAAATTGTTTTAATTTTTATTTCTAGTGCATTCAGTAAGATCATTTTTATGTTTGCTTGCACGCATGTGCAAGAAACAGTGCCATCATCCGAGTTTTCAGAGGTATGGCACCCGTCTTCCAATTCAGTCAGTGTGTTTGCAGGTGCAGCCACAGTTCTCCAATGAATGCTGCAGCTGTCTATGACAGCAGTTGAAAATGCAGTGCTGTACAGTTGAAAGGGAGAGCTACGCTTCAGTGAATAGTGCTCCCCCTGCTCATGCGCTCCCCCCCCACGCACACACTGTATGGACAATGGGGGTGTCCAATCCCCATCAGCTCGATGCCCCCAAAAGCTTTCCAGGTGCCACACTGGGAGCCCACCCCAGCGTGGCAAAATTGTTATGGCCAACGGGTGCCCAACTTCGCCAGCTCCAGGTCCCCCCAACAACCTTCCAGCTGCCACGCTGGGAGCCCACCCCAGCATGGAAAATGTCCACAGCCTTCCAACTGCCATGCTGGGAGCCCACCTCAGCATGGCAAACGTCCCGCGTTGTCTTCCAAAAAAAACCAAAACCTGTAAGCAAAAATACATTCCCTCGGCAGTCTCCCTGCCCACCCACGCCTACACACTGCGCACCCTGCCTCCCCACACCCCCCTCACCCCATACTTACCTCCAGAGCTCAATGCGACGATCTTCGGTGGACCAGGAACATGTCTGCACTCTTCAAAGCCGACCGCGAACTGAGGAAATGACGGTAAGCTGTATCATGCAATAAATAGGGTTTTTTTCAACTTTAATGCATATCTCAGGCATTTTTTGGAATTTTGGCATCAAATTTTCAACATGGGGTTTTTGGGACCCCTTCTCATGAATTCTTTAACTGTCATGGCATTTATCGGGCCTGAAGGTTGATTTCTTAGTCACTGCACAAAATCACCTTTTTGGGTCCAATTAATGAAACGACAGTGCCAGTGTTTATAAGGTGGGCTCTCAAAAAGCCTATGATGCAAATTTGGTGAACAAATTCCTAAAAATGACTGTTTCACGAGTGTGCGTAGCGCAGTTCCTACGCATGCTCGTAAATTTGTGAATTTTTAATATTTGCACTCCAGATTTTCAACATTGCCATTTTACCATACCTCCTTATGAACAGTATAGCTGTCATTTTTCACATGTCACCCAAAATGTGTTTCCCTGCATGTAGCACACGATGGCGCAGTCGGTGTGCACAATTAATGTTTGGGACAGAGTAAGAAAATCACAGTGACACTGTTCATGAGCAGAGGCCTTAAAATGGGTATGTTGAAAATTTGGTGAAAAAATTACCAAAAATGACTGTTTTAGGAGTGCACATTGCGCAGTTCCTATGCACGCTCGCAAGTTTGCGAATGTTTAATATGTGCATGCCAGATTTTCAACATTGCCATTTTATTACACTTCCTTATGAGCAGTACAACTGCCATTTTTCACATCTCACACAACATGTGTTTCCGCACATGTAGCACACAATGGTGCAGTCAATGTGTGAAAGCAATGTTTGGGACAGATTAAGAAAATCACAGTGACACTGTTCATGAGCAGAGGTCTTAAAATGGCTATGTTGAAAATTTGGTGACAAAAGTCCACAAAATTACTGTGTTATGAGTGAGCATTGCGCTGTTTCTACGCACCCTCGTAACTTCATGAATTTGTAATATTTTCAGTCCAGATTTTCACCAGTGGTATTTTTCCACACTTCCTTTTGAACAATACAAGCTGTCATTTTTCACAACATGGCCGAAATGTGTTTTCACACTTTCAGCACAGAAATGCGTGGTTGCTGTGGGAAATCATTGTTCGGGACAGATAAAGAAAATCACAGTGACACTGTTCATGATCAGAGGTCCCAAAATGCCTGTGTTGACAATCTGCTGTAAAAAATCCCCAAACTAATTACATTACGGGTGTGCATTGCACAGTTTCTATGCATGCTCATGACTTCATCAGTGTTTTTAATATTTTCACTGCAGATTTCCAACATTGCCATTTTTTACACCTACCCATGAACAGTACAGCTGTCATTTTTCATATCCTGTTCAGAATGTGTTTTTGCACCTGTGGTGCTAAATGCCGTCGTCGATGTGCAAAAGCAGCTTTCAGCTAACAAACTGAAATTGTCACTGTTCATGAGGTGGGGGTCACAAAAAACCATGTTGAAAATTTGGAGTGAAAATACCAATGAATGTCTGAGGCGTTAGGGTTTCCGACCATAACTCCCCACCCCATAAAGAATGACAGGCATCAGGGGTGTGACTTGGGATTCTCGCCCGTCATTCTCATACCATTCCACACTCTGCAGCCAGTGAGAGGCATCGAGGTGTGCCTTGGACTCTTTGGCCCCAAAGTTTACCCCATTCTCCTATACCGCACCCATCTCACCGTATTTCCTGATGGAATGGGTGGGCATAAGGGCCAAAGACCCCAGCAGCACACCGTGACACTTGTCAGTGTCTGCAGGGTAGGGTGTGGTGAAATGGCATGGCCATTATGCCTGACGACCCAAAGGCACACCCCAATGCCTGTCAGTCTCTGCAGGGGGGTGGTGGTGGGGTTGGCTTCAGTTCAATACTGCACTGCCATTCCCATAATGCAGCTCTGTAACTTCTACACTACCAATGCCAATGCCAGCAAGCAAACATTCGGCATTGACACATGCTTGTTACTAGTTGTAGCACCCCACCACACACACACACACACACACACACACATATGCATGCTTTGTGTTCCATCTTTGACAGATTTGTCAGTAAAATGCAAAAAAAAGTTGATTCTCTCATTTTGAAGATACTGAGGCAATGGGGGGTGGGGTGGGATATTAATAATGACCTCCAATCAAGAATGTTTGATGTAGTACACTCCATCAGGAACCCCGTTTATGATGGTTAATCAATATTATTTGAAGACACTCAATTCAACCATTTTGGAGCTATTGTAGTAATGAAAAGTTGGCCACCACACAGTTATGTTGTATCTAATATGCAGGTTTCCTTGACTTTTGTGATTTCCTAGATGTAGAACATGCTGCAGAATGTGTGCCCTGCTGCAGAACTGATGTAGTGTCATAGAAATCATTATGGTGATTTTTCTTTCATGTATTTTTTCCCCAAAGTGCCTGACTACCTTTCACCCTGTTTATCCTGAAGTTTCTTCATGTTCAACATCTGATGTTATCAATGACATAACATGAAACGTCAGCCAGTGGCTGGACTACATCCTGGTAGACTAGTGAATAATCTATGCCCCAGAAATGAGAAACCCAACAGCAGAAGACTAACAGACCTGACACAGAAATTAGGACTGAAGAATGAGGAGTCCTGACTGTATACAGTACATTCATCAAAATCTAATCAGCAAACATTTTTGTAAACAGTATGCAGGCATTTTGGAGGCCTCACATAACGAGTGTTTTTATCTTAAAACAAACATGGGCACCAAGCAACCATATTTATCTGGATAATGTATGTGTGTACAATAATCAACATACCTGCACATGAAGTGTTATTTAAAATAAAATAAATCCATGCATGCCCTTTTTGGAGTAATCATAACAACAGTGTTTGTCAAAGATGGTTAAGATTCAACACACAATCTAATTGACCCACATTCATACATGAAGTGTCATTATCTTGTGAAAAGTAATGAAATCCATTTAGCAGTTTTGTCAGAGTCACTGAAAGGAGCATTTCTGACCTGTAAACACCATGCAGTCATGACATGTGAGTGCTAAAACCTACCAGGCAAACATGCAAATAACAGGTGCTGGCATGCATACAATGTGCACTGGTATATTTTATTGGTTTTGAAAGGTACCATGTTGTCACAGGCTGTGGGTAGAGATGGACTGATAAGGCAGTGAGGCGACAGTAGTTCAAAACAAAATCAATGTTGATTCTGCACAGCAGTACAATAATAGGTAAAATAAACAAACTTAGGCGACAAAATAAAAGGAGGCAAATCAAAACTCCAGACTATGTACATCAACTAGAATAGGCTAGTTGTAGTAGGTATTTACCCTTCAACACTCTGATGCTACCTATCTGCTAGCTCTGATCTCTGACCTGTCTTATATAGGGCTTTGCACCCATGTGATTGCTAGCTCCGCCCATTAGTACTTTTTGCTTTAAATTCTTTATTTACAACATATTTTCTATCAAGCAACACATTATACACATTCTTTCATCATAATAAAGGGCCTAGGGCATTCAAACCATAATAATAATTTTGAGCACCAAACAATTTCTTTGTTCTGTGACCCTAAGCACCTCCCCAAGCTATTTCCTGCATAAATCTAGCAAGGGAGAGGCCGGCCTGCTCTACAGAAACACAAAGCTGAGGAGGGGCTATATCTAAAGACTAGACTACACTCTGAGAAACAAGCATTTTACAGGTAAACTTTTGCTTTTAATTCCCTGTTTTAACATAATAGCTTGGAATATGTGCCCAAATGCTTTTGTAGGCTGTTTCCTGACTATTTTGTTACTTTAGAGGAGCTGTGCTCCAAACACTGTTTAAAGGTGTGGTGCTTCAAACTGCCACTTTTACACAAAAGGGAAGGAGCTTGAGAAGCCACACTGCTGAGGAAAAGTTAAAAACAAACCTCAAGCTCCAGGCAGTTGCTTCTCTTTAGTTTAGAGCCCAGGCTGCTTGTTTGTGCAGAAAATAGGCTTTGTCTGGCAGTTGCTTTGTTTTTTAGAGGTACCTAAAGCCATTGTTTTACTGCTTACAGGCTTTAGGGTACCTGGGGGAATAAAAGCAGCATTTCAACATAACAACCAAAACAAACAGTCAAAAAGGAGCTGTACGAACATGCGTACAGTCGTAGCTCTGCAGGGCAGAGACTGGGGAATTTTACAGTCTGCAAACAACAGTACAGCTGAGGAGAAAAGTTAGAAAACAACTTGTAGCTTTCTCTGGATTGCAGTACCTTGCTTTTCCTGGACCAGGCTTCTTTTTAAACAGCAACAACATTAACAATGTGGATAATATGGATATCAGTATTTCTTTTATTTACAAGTTTAAAGCCACAGCTTATATCAGTGCATCTCAGTAGCAAACCTTTTAAGGGCATTTTAAAATGGGAGTTGAGACAGTAACTTCACACTATGCCTTGGCTTGGACATAAAAGCTGGCTAACTAACAGTGGCAAAACCCAGGGCTGTGAACATAAAACATATAGAGACAAATGGACAAACAACAAAGTGGGTGACCAGCCCAACAAACAAAAATATATAACACAGTACAACATATAACACAGGACACTCACAATCCAGGTATGCCAGCATTACAGTCCTTAGTGTGGAGTATAGAGTTGAGCATGGGGCTAAAGATTAGCTGCTGCCCCTTTAACTAGGCACAGTAATGGGCAACCAGCTATGGTCACGTGTTATGCTAATTAGTGTCCAGCTGGGGCTAGGGAAGGGAAAATTCCTTTGTCCTCTGGTCAGTCTAAGATGTTCCCTGAGCTGATGAGATGTGCCTTAAGCTCCTAAATAAACCTTATCTTGTTCATCATTTTATGTGTCTGACTCAGTTCATTCAGTACCTAGTGACTCCTGCAGCAGAAGCACCAAATGGGAAAGCATAATACCAGGATGTAAGTGGTCCTAGTGGCAGACCAAATACCAAAATGCCAGACATGGTGGAGAATGCGGCCCTTCCTCTTCTGCCCAGGCCCCATCTTGCGTGCTCTGCGTCGTTGGGTACTCCAAAGTCATCACCCCAGTGTGCCTGAACTGTATGCATGCTCAGAAAGAATAAACTTGGCAGCAGAAAGGAAAACTAAAACTGAACTGTTCTCTGTTAAAGTATCTGCATCAGCATATGTAAGTCTCATCGCATATAAATGTGCTCCAAATTAGAACACTGTCTGTGCAACTAAGGTACAAAGTTATTTTATGGCTCAACCATCCCCAGGGAGCTGCATGCTACAAACCTTGGCAGGCTTCTGCAAACTCCATGTCTAGAAAGCACACCAAAATCTAAAACTCGGCTCCCAGCCAGCAAAAGCATAGAATATACACTGCAATCCCTGCCCAACTGCCTTCTACTGTAGGGATCAGCCACCAAACTATAAACCAGCAAAGCAGCAACAACATTTTAAAGTATTTTTCCAGATGCTTTCTCTAGATTGTAGCTCCAGCAAATGCAAATTCCATACTAACCCTGCTAACTAGCAGCCTGCCCACTGTAGAATATGAAAAAAAAAAAAAAAATAAATGTGTGTGCTGCATATTACCAGCCTGCCAACTGAATGAACTGTAAATTACAATCATGCTAGCCTGAGCACCACGGGCTGGGGACTGCCTTTTCATTAACTCTTAAACCAGAGACATATGGCTTTCTGTTATTTTAAGCAGAGGTGCCTTCCAATACACAGACATTTGTTTTGCCAGTTCTGCCTGAAGAAAGTATTCGAGGCTTCTAAACCTTGAAGAGAGCAATAAATCTCTCATCACAAATACTTTGGATAGCCTGAGTGGAAGTCACTCAGTCAAACCAAAGCCTACCACTTAACTTTTGAACAAACTGCAGAGTGGCCATCTTGCATTCTTTCATTTGCCCTGAGATAAGCCACTTCCTACAACTACAACACAGGAAGCAACCATCCCCCCATTGGCAGCCATATTGGGAATGTCAAATTAGCCAAGAAGTCTATGTTACAGGTCCAGTGGCCATCTTTGTGAGGGGCATCAGCTTGTTCAAAGTGACCTCACTCCATGGGAAGTAATGATGGCCATGGTTTTGAGGGGCACCCATTGAAATGAATGGACACTGCAACAAATAGCTGCATCTTGCAAAAGAAAAGTTTATTTCAATAACAGACAACACCAAACTAGAGTGGCAGTTGTTTATTGAGACGTCCCTTGCTGAAAATTGCTTACATATAACTGTACTTGTCTACAAAAAAACCCAAAAAGTTTTATTCTTTCAGCGAATCATTTCTTCCAAGTCATCTCCTTCTCTCCATGACAACCACTCCTACTCATCCCTATGACCTTCGTTCAGGGCCACGCAGCCCCTCTCCAACCATGTCTTCTGAGGACACCAACGCCTCGAACACTGTCAGCTCTGGGGCTTCACCTTCACCTACCTCAAGAGCATGGGGTCTCAAGACTGAAACTATGCTGCATGACATCCTGTCATCCATTCCAGCCCAAGGGACACCCACTATACAGGCCATCCAGGATGACCTCGCCTACTTTAAAGCTATTTCCACACACTCAACGGTCCACTCTAGCTTGCAGCCAGTACCATTCTCAGCACTATGTCATGAAGATGCTGTCACCTGGCTCGAACAATTTCAGGCTTGGATCTCCTTCAATGGTTGGATGGATCCCTTGTGAATTTCCAACATTATGTGCTTGCTCCTGAGAGGGACGGCCATATCATGGTTCAATGCCCTTCCAGATCAGACGAGAGGGAACAATGTCACCCTGTATTCCACCTTCAAGGACTATTTCTTACAAGCTCATCCACCCTGGTTGTTAGAACAGCAACTATGGGAGCACAGTATGCAACCCTCTGAATCACTGGAAGCATTTATAGTGGACACTGAATCACGGTGCAAACGTCTACAAAAATCAGAAAAAGACCAGATTACAGCATTTGTCCGGGCCTTGCCGCCACAATTTTGTAGCTACATTATCCAACAAAAGCCAACCACCTGGCTAGACATGATCCAAGCAGCCCGTTTAGCCCAAGAGTCTATTTCCATGCTTTGGCCTACCACTGTTCAGGACCCACAGTCCTCACGGTTGGCTGTACTTGCTACTTATGTCCAACAGCAACAAAAAATGATTGACCAGCTCATTTCAACTGTCAACAGCATACATTTCCCCACTGCAACTCCCACTGCAACTCCTGTTAATGCCCTACAGCCATCTCCACAGCGACCGAGCCACCTCCATCTTCACAGGAGCCAGTGACCTGTCGGAGATGCGGGTTCAGGGGTCACACTGTTGCAGTCTGCCGCAAACTTCAAAACTTTCATAGGACTCAAGACAGCCACAGGCATCCACCACAGTGCAATCAGCAATATGCTAGCAACTAATCACAGTACCAGGGTCCGCCCAGCAAACTAGGGGATCTTGTTGGGCAGGAAAATGAAGCAACTGACTGCCCCACTGACTCACATAACACAAACAAACAGCACCCTCTAGTTGCTAAGTCAGGCACAATCATGCCTAAAGGAGCCAAAGTTCCTGTCGTCAGATCACCCCTCCTAGCAAACTACATCCCCGTCACTATTGGCAATTGGTCCACGCATGCCTTGGTCGACTCTGGAACAGAAATCTCTGTGATCCACAGCAGTATTCTAGACAATCCAGCTATTCACCATGTACCTACTGTTGCTCCAGCCGAACTAAAATACATCATCACTACAAGCACTGCTACCATACCTATCACTGGCATGGTCCATCTCAAGCTCCACTTCGGCTCACAGCAAGCTACAGATAAATTCTACTTAGTGCCTGAACTTCAAACAGACGTGATCCTTGGCCTGGACTTTCTCCAGGTACACAAAGCCATACTGGACTTTGCCTCAAACTGTCACTAGATCCCCGGAGGCAACTCGCAGCTACAGACTCAGTCACTGTACCTCCTAAGTCAGAGATGGTTTTGATTCCCAAGATTTGAGGTGACCCCCTTCCCCAAGGTGTTGTTGGCATCATCACGGGATCCCCAGCTTTGCACTCCTCAGGTCTCCTCCCAGGGAACACCCTGTCTGCTGTGCATGGTGGTTCAGTATTCCAAAAGTGCTGCAACTTCACGGATGAACCAGTGGTCATCTCCAAGGGTGCCAGTATAGGGAAGTTTGTTTGTCTGTCTTCGGGGGATCAGCTTCAGCTTCTACCCGAACCTCAGCCTGGTTCCATTAACAGTCATCCTGTCAGTAACACCGCAACCATCCCCACTTCACAAGAAATGCAAATGCCCTTCAGCCAGCGCCTCTCTGCCTCAAAGCTCCCAGCCTGTCCCGCAGAGAAACAGCAACTTCTGGAGTTCCTGGAAACCTACTCAGATGTCTTTGTCGGCCCTGATAATAAGCTTGGATGCTGTGATACCCTGCAACACACCATTGATGTGCAGCCCAACCAAAAGCCAATTTGTCAGCGAGCCTACAAAGTGGGACACAAACAAAAGCAAATCCTAGAGAACTTAATCATGGACATGCTCAAACAGGACATTATTGAGGAGTCCACCAGTCCCTAGGGTGCACCTTGCTTGCTGGTAGTCAAGAAGGACAAAGGGTATCGGTTTGTGGTGGACTACAGAAAGCTCAATGCCCTCATGGTACAGGATGCCCATCCCTTACCCACCACAGAGGATGCCTCAGAAAGCCTTGGTGCGGCCAGCCCAGCCTACTTCACCACTCTAGATCTCCAGAGTGGATTCTACCAAGTTACTATTGATCCAGCTTCACGTCCATACACAGCCTGGCACTGCCACTTGGGACTTTTCCAGTTCAAACGTCTGCCTATGGGACTTCGGAATAGCCCAGCCACCTTTCAATGCGTCATGGAGGCTGTGTTGCGTGGACTGTCTTGGAAATCTTGCCTAGTGTATCTCGACGATGTTATTGCCTTCAGCAGAACTTTCCAAGAACACCTCCAGCATCTCAAAGAGGTGTTCGAACGTCTCAGGCAAGCCAACCTCAAACTCCGTCCAGAGAAATGTTGCCTCGCTCAGCATCAAATCCATTACCTGGGACATGTGGTCAGTTCACATGGCATCTTGCCAGACCCAGATAAGCTTTCTGCAGTAAAAGACTATCCAAAACCCACAAACCTCAAAGACCTTAGAGCTTTCCTAGGTTTGTCTGGCTACTGCAGAAAATTAATTTACAATTATGTTAACATTGTAGCTCCCTTGTACGCTCTCACAAAAAGGGGATCTGACTACATATGGACTTCTGATTGCAAAGAGGCCTTTGAAACCTTGAAAGACAAACTTATTTCTTCCCCAGTATTGGCCTATCCCTGTTTTGACTAGCCATTCAGGCTTTACACAGATGCTAGCTCCTTTGCAGTGGGCGCTGTGCTGTGTCAAATCCAAGATGGAACAGAACGAGTTGTTTCCTATGCAGGGTGCTCTCTTTCTTCAGCTGAGCAAAACTATGGCATCACAGAAAAAGAATGCCTAGCTGTGGTCTTTGCTGTAAAGAAGTTTGACTGCTGCCTTCGCTACTCCTCCTTCACGGCCACTGTGGATCACTCAGCCCTCAGATGGTTATTTGAAATGAAGGAACCAGTAGGAAGTTTGCCCGATGGTTTGCCATACTGCAAGGCTACACTTTTGAAATCCAATACCGGCCAGGTCAAGTTCACTCCAATGCCGATGCTGTAAGCTGGAGACGATATCCCTCTGTAGCAACCTCTCCTGACGAAGAAGCCTGCCTACAAGTTCTCCCCTTCTGCTCCACAGATGGGCTCCCTGTGGGCACTCCTACAGCACCTCAAGTCACTTTACTGCTCCCAAATGCTTCTACACAAAAAAGTACCAGTCCTCAACTATTGTAAGCAGCTGAAGAGCTTCTTACAACCTCCAGCACCGATATCTCTCTGGCCACGATTCAACTTCAACATAGAACTGATCCTCAGTTTACAGACATCATCACTTATCTTGAGTCTGGAACTTTACCACAACAAAAGAAACACCGCCAGGATGTACAATTCTTTGCCTCACAGTATTTTCTCAATGACGGAGTACTTTTTCACATTTGGACCAAGGAGAGCAAGGGCCATCGCACAGACAGAACTCATGTACAGTTAGCTGTGCCAGCCTCTCTAGTCTCTGAAGTTCTTCAGTCCACTCATGTGCAGTTAGTTGTGCCAGCCTCTCTAGTCTCTGAAGTTCTTCAATCCACTCATGCCTCTTCACTTTGTGGAGGTCATATCAGTATTCACAGAACTCTCAAAAAGACAAGGCTCCACTTCTTCTGGCCTCACATGAATAAGGACATTGTCCATTTTGTAAAATCCTGCCAGCCCAGTTCCCAAAGAAAGCTGCCTGCCAAACCAACCAAGGCACACATCATTCCAATGCCTGTAGCCACAGAACCCTTCCAAAGAGTCAGCACTGATATTCTTGGGCCCCTGCCTACCTGCCCTGACTCCAGCAACAAGTACATTCTTGTCTTTGTGGGCTACCTAACTAAATACTTGGAACTGATCCCATTAAAAGACATTAAAGCTGCTGCAGTGACAAGTGCCTTCCTCAATACAATCATTTGCCATCATGGTTCCCCAGCGTACCTGCATTCAGACAGAGGCACTAACTACCTCTCATCTATTGTGCGAGAAACCTGCAAACTTCTCGACATCAAAAAGACTCATACAACCAGTTACCATCCACAGTGCAATGGACAAAGTGAGAGAATGATGTTGACCATTCTTAACACACTATCCAAGTACCTGGATGAGACTCACAGCACTTGGGATCATTTTGTTCCCTTCATTTAGTTTGCATACAACTCCAGCCCTTGTGTTGACAGCACAGAGTACACCCCATTTTTCCTAGTCCATGGACATCACCCAAGAACACCTCTGGACAAAGATCTCTCATTGCTAGAGGTCCCAAAGTCAGCTTCCTCCTTCATCATCCCAATGTTGAAACAGTTTGAACTTGCGAGACAGGTTGCTATTGACACCCTGGGACAGAGAAAAATAGCAATGCAAAAAATGTCTGCAGCCAAGTGTCACGATCCTTCATTTTCTGGGGGAGACATCATATATTTGTATTGACCTGTCCTTGTTCCAGGCACCATCAGAAAACTGCTTCGCCCCTGGACTGGGCTATTTTACATTGTGGAAAAGCTTCCCCTAGTTCATGTTCGCTTGCGTCGAAAGTCAGATGGGAAGCTGGTACACAATAAAATTCACATTAACAGGTTGAAGCATGGGTACTTGCATGATTCCCTCCCTGGTGATCCCATTCCCCCAAGTAATGAAGCTTCTTTGGAACCTGCAATCCTTTCAGAAACTGAACTTCCTGCTGACAACTTGACAACTGTTCCACCAGCACCTCATGGTACTGACACTTATCAGCCAGATCCCATTCTTCCTGCCCAACCAGATGAACTTTCTGGAACTTCTCCACCTCTTGCATCTTCTCAGGACTCTTATACCCCAAACAGTATATCAGATCGAGAAGATTCTGTGCAAAAAGTACATCAATGGATCTTGGTCATACCATCTTAAATGGTGTGGGTATAACAGTGCTCACAACTCATGGGTCCCCTTTTATGACTTGACCACATCCTGTCAAGAACTAGTTCAAGCCACCCACTCAGCAATTCCAACTGACTGTAAAAGCCACAGAATCCAGTGAACTTATTATTTGGACCCAGTGCAGTAATTCTGTTAATTCTTTGTCTTAATCTGCAAATTGCTTCTCAATTCCTGTATGATCTTGATTTTTTTTCTCTTCTAAATTTTATCATTTTCAAGCAATCAACTAATCCATTCTCTTCTAGTAATGTCTCAACAATACTGTTAAATGTTCACTTACTGTTACTAAGGTTTTGCTACTTTTTATTGTAGTTCATGCATAACGATGTCTTTACTTGTTCGAGTGGTACTCACGTTTACAATACCTGGGGTGATGTGGAGTACAGAGTTGAGCATGGGGCTAAAGATTAGCTGCCACCCCTTTAACTAGGAACAGTAATGGGCAGCCAGCTATGGTCACATGTTATGCTAATTAGTGTCCAGCTGGGGCTAGAGAAGGGAAAATTCCTTTGTCCTCTGGTCAGTCTAGGATGTTCCCTGTGCTGATGAGATGTGCCTTCCTAAGCTCCTAAATAAACCTTATCTTGTTCATCATTTTATGTGTCCGTCTCAGTTTGTTTGGTACCTAGTGACTCCTGCAGCAGAAGCCCCAGATGGGAAAGCAGAATACCAGGAGGAAAGCGGTCCTAGTGGCAGACCAAATACCAAAATGCCACATTAGCATACTGCATTCAAAAAATGGGGGGGACACCCTTGCACACATGTGTGCACCTAACATTACGCCCTCCCCCACCCAATCCCTTTAGAATGTACATGACAGTCTGTGTAGTAGCATCTCAACTCCTCTCCATGCTCCAACCCCCCCCATTCAGTCCAGTCCCAGTGACATCTCTAGCACATTCCACACGCATGTGCAGAACCAGTCTCAATTCTTTCATGGGGATTTGCATACAGGTATACTTCTCAAGATGCTTTAAATTATTGATAATTTTGTATTTCCCTACACATACCTAGCATCACTCATGTCTACAGTCATTCACCATCTGCCACTCTCAAGTACTGTATCACTCGCTATACAACTCTGTATGGCAACACAGTACATGCAGGATGTCTCCCAAAAATCACAGACCTTAAGTAATTTTTGAAAGATGTCATTGCAAGTACTGTGTTGCTATATAGAGTTGTATAGTGATATGATACTTGCATGTGGCAAATCAAAGTTTGAGTAAGAGACAGTTCAGGAGATTTCTGTGAGTCCACCTGTCTGGAGAATGACATGGAATTCCAGTCTTAAACTGACAGAAAGAGGAAGCAGAAAAAGGAGTCACTGCCCTGTGTAGAGGGGGGGTTGTCCCAATCAGCTGCAGTTAGCAGTGCTGTTGGAGGGTTTCAGCCCAGGTGACTGAGGCAGGCATGGATCTCAGGGTGAAAGGACTGCCCCAAAGCAGCAGCCTCACTAAATAGTTAATTTTTTTTGTTTTATTTATTTGGTAATTCAGATCTCTCTGTACTGGCCAACAGGTACAAAGTTGTCAGCTCTTTCTCTGGCCACACCAGTGACTCTCCTTTTGTGATCAGACAGCCACCTGGTGAGTACTAAAACTACGTCTGGCCAGTTAGCATAATGGGAGAGAAACAAATTGACCCATGCCAGGAAAATGGTCCTGAGGTAAATGACACAACATACTGCATACTACTGGACATGACTTCATATGTTTGAAATATCTTTTTTTACTGGACTGGATATTTAGAAATGTGATTATACCTGATGGACAATTTGAATTATGGACCAAACCTGCCAGTAGAGTTTAGGATACTGTTAAAAATTATGTAGCTCCCACATTGAGTTGCTTTTTGGTTTTCATGATTTTATGAATTATCCATTGCCCTTTTATGTTTAGGACTGCTCAACCTCTCTGTGACTACAGGAGTACCATAAGAAATGGGGGTGCTTCAAGAAATATGAGGCTACTTCTATGTTTTTATCAGAGAAATATGAGGCTACTTCTGCATTTGTATCAGAGAAATGTTTCTGTGTCATCTCCCTGGGGCAAGGGGAGGTTCTGTTCTGACACAGGGAGCCCCTGTCACCCATTGCCAAAGCCAGCAGCCCACAATGAAGACCTGACCTGACCCGAATTTTGGCTGAGATCGAGAGAGTGACATCACCCCCACTGAGTAGCCAGTCAGTACCTGGGACAACATAAGCATCAGTTTTGAATCCTGGAATTGTAATAACCCTGGCTAACTGTTTAAAAGCACAGCCATACACTTTTTACTCTCTACCATCTGCCAAAAGCTCTTGGGGTGAGAGGAGGTGTTTTCCTGCTGTAGGAACCCCCTCTTCCTCATCGTTGAAGCCACCAGCCCACAATGAGGTCCTCACCTGGCCAAAATGTGGCCAAGACTGAGACAGCAACCCCCCACATGCAGCCTATAAGCACCTTGGACTACACAGGTGCTAGTTTTGAATCCTGGAATTGTAATAACCCTGGCTGACTAAAAGTGGAACTGTGTGTTTTTCACTCTCTACTGTCTCTGCTGCAAACTCCTGGAGTAACAGGAGGCTTTGTCCTGCTGTAGACACCCCATCTCCTCTATTGACAAAGTCATCAGCCCACAACGAGGCCCTGAACCAGCCTGAATTCAGCCAAGACTGAGAGAGTGACACCACCCATGAGAAGCCAATTAGATCTCTACACCTCCCCCTTACATAGGAATCGGCCCAAGCGGTCTTCTGTGTTTGCGGTCCAGAGCACTAAGGGCCACACTGCAAAGGGTGTCTACTGTGGGTGTCAGCTGTGGAGTCAGCTGTCTGCTGGCCATGCTTCCCCAGAGTAGACCCTTTCTGCCATACCAAAGCAACACTTCTCATGGACTGTTACCAGTCTGCTTGAGGATTGACTACATTGCAATAGGACACTGATGCAAATATGAAATTCACTACTCTTTCCCTCTCGTATGCGCTGTGTTTGAGGTGGTAACCATTCCCAAAAGAGGTGGCTGTGAAAGTCAGGAAGAAAAAGATAGCATTCTGGAAGTATAAGGAAACGCAGAAGGAGCAGGACAGAGAGCTGTACCAGTTAAGGCAGAAGGAAGCAGGGAGGGTAGTCAGAATAGCAAAGGCCCAAACTGAGGAAAAGATAGCCAACTCGGTTAAGAAGGGGGATAAAACCTTTTATAGGCACATCAGTGAGCGAGAAAGACAAAGGAGGGATAGTGAGGCTGAATAGAATGAACGGTGGTGGGCAGAGGGGACAGTGAAAAAGCAGGGATACTGAACAAATATTTCTGCTCAGTATTCACAAAAGAGGAGGGGGAAGTGCCTAACCCAATTAACAGAAGCACTCTTGATAGGGGGGTCGATTCCAGTCCTTTCACAGAAGAAAGGGTTCTGCTAGAACTCCTAAAACTGAAGGTGGACAAAGCAATGGGGCCTGATGGAATTCACCCCAGAATTCTAAAAGAATTAAGGGGGGAACTAGTGAAACCACTGGCTACTCTTTTTAATAAATCATGGGAGGATGGTATGGTACCCAAGGACTGGAGGAAGGCAGATGTGATTCTCCTTCACAAAAGTGGGACCAAGACAGAGGCAGGAAACTACAGACCTATCAGTTTGACCTCTGTGGTAGGGAAAGTGATGAAGTCACTTCTGAAGGAAAGAATAGTTGAGTACCTAGAGGCCAGTGGGGCACAGAGCCCAAGGCAGCATGGGTTCACAGCGGGAAGGTCATGTCAGATGAATCTAATAGATTTCTTTGACTGGGTGACCAAAGTAGTAGACCAGGGAGGGACTGTGGACATGGCCTACCTAGACTTTAGCTAGGCATTTGACACAGTCCCACACAAAAGATTAATAGTCAAATTAACCAGCCTGGGAGTGGGTCCCAGGGTGGTAGCCTGGGTAAAACATTGCTTGACAACAGGACACACAAGGTAATTGTAAGTGGAGTCCACTCTGAAGAAAGAGGGTTTACTAGTGGGGTACCGCAAGGTTCATTATTGGTCCAGTCCTTTTAATGTCTTCATAAGTGACATTGCAGAGGGACTGAAGGAAAAGTATGCCTCTTTGCAGATGACACAAAGATCGGCAACAGGGTTGATACACAAGGAGGCGGGAAAGGATGAGAAGGACTTGGCAAGGTTGGAGGAATGGTCAGAAGTATGGCAGCTAGGATTCAATGCAAAGAAGTGCAAAATAATGCACCTGGGAAACAGGAACCCAGGGAAGAATACACAATGGGGAGGTAGTAAATAACAAAAAGGAAAGGGACCTGGGGGTAATCTTATCAGATGACCTTAAGGTTAGCAAGCAATGTGAGAAAGCAGTAGGAGGGCTGGGAGTATACTGGGATGCATAGGAGAGGCATCAGCAGCAGAAAACAGGAAGTTGTTATCCTCTGTACAGACAGTTGGTGAGACCCCATCTGGAGTACTGCATCCAGTTCTGAGGACCCCATCTCCACAAGGACATAGACAGGATAGAAGCAGTCCAGAGGAGGGCAACTAAAATGGTGCAGGGTCTGCAAGAGAAGCTATACGAGGAGAGACTAAAGGAGCTTTAATATGTATACCCTGAGGAAAGAAGGGAGAGGGGGACATGATAGAAACTTTTAAGTACCCTCAGTGGAATCAACAAAGTCCAAGAGGGTAGCATCTTTCAGAAAAAGAGACGCAAGAACAAGGGGACACAATTTAACGATAGAGGGGGCGGGTCTAGGGCAATGTGAGGAAGTATTATTTCACAGAGATGGTAGTGGATGCATGGAACAGCCTTCCTGAGGAGGTTGTGGGGTCCAAAACTGTGGGAGAATTCAAGAATGCATGGGACAGACATAAGGCAATTCTTGTGGGGGGTAGGAAGAAATAGGCTGTTGGTTAACTAGGATCTGCGGCCTGTCCTGTAAGTAGGGAAATGGGCAGACTAGACGGGCCAAGCGGTCCTTATCTGCCATCAAAGTCTATGTTTCTATGTTTCTAAACTCTCTGACTCATAGCTTGCAACTGTTTCTTGGAAACTTATAGGATGTTATTTATGTGTGCCTGTATAATGTTTGCTACATAAGGGATGGCTACTGATGCATACATGCTGTTTATTCATTTGACTGAACCCCTGAATGAGAATATAATAATTTAGGACTAACAGCCCCAAAGCATTCTTCTGGACTGCTCTTGTTACCACCATGTCACTCTGGTTCCCAGCTGACTAATGTTGCTACCACTTAGCTATTGCACTGCCAGTTCATTAAGGCTTTGCTACTCCTTACCCGGGGCATGGTATATATCTCTCAGTTAAACCAAACTGGGTTGCTGGTTTAACCCCTACCAGATCAGTTCTCTCTCCTACATGTGCTCATTTATTTTTTGTGTTTGCAGCAGACTTTTGTCTTATATTCCAAAGAGAGTGTTGCCCCATACTCATTTGTAATAAATAGCCTTGCTCTTGCAAATCATACTGTTGTTGCCGATTACCTCGTCACTGCTCCTAACCATGTTCTTTACCATTCTCATGTGCTCCCCACCACTCAGTCCCAGGGCTTCCAATTCTCTAGCTTGTCAGTTGTCACAGCCTCACATCCAATTCTAAAGTAGTGCTACAGACCCAAGCATTTAATTTTAATAACACAGCACTTTGCTAAGTGTAAACTTTACTACTCCCTTTGGGATCCCTAGAATGCTGAGCTATCTCACCTATGGCGTCTATCTCTCTCTCATTAACTCTGACTGGTGACACTGAAACCAAACCAGTTCTACAATGCAATCTTGGTCCCAAAAGCCCCTACCCTTGGTTTAATACTAAAGGTATCAAGGTGGCTCACCTCAATATAGAGAGCCTTACAGACAGTCTTCCTGAACTTGAAGCTTGGGTCTCTCACTATGGTTCTGATATCCTTGGAATTACTGAATCTGGGCTAAAACCCCCAGTTCCTGACTAAATGTGTTCACTAGTAGGATACAAGATGCTTAGATTTAACCATGCCTCCATAAAAAAGGGCTGGGGGCATTGTCCTCTATCACAAGGCTCATCTGCACCTAACCGCACTACCTGGTGTTGCCCTATTCTCCTGCAAAGTCCTTCACTCCCTACTAGTCCTAGGGTATACGAAGAAAACTCATATTATATGCACATATAACTCTCCTAGGGGAGGCAGGTCTGGCCTAACTGAATTAATTACTTGCCCTATGCTGTTGGGAAGAATGAAATAATTCTAATTAGTGTTTTTAATCTGGACTGGCTTAGTAGCCACTCTAAATCTTTTGAGTCACTTCTAAATAAGGTCCACCTCTCTCAACTGATTGGTGACCCAGACTTCCCCCAAAGGTGGTCATCACTTGCTCATAGATTGGATTATTTCTAATCAGAAGGTTAGCACTATTGCTGCTGGCACCCTGATCACTCCCTGCTTTTTTGTGGATGGAATACCCACCCTCCCTCCTGTCTTCCCAAGGAGATATTACTGCAGGATTTCTCCTCTTTTGATCCAAATGCCTTCTTTGCTGATCTTTGCCTCATAGATTGGTCATCGCTATATTGCTTAAGTGATGTCGATGAAGCCCGGGCCTACTTGATCTCCACCCTCCAATCATTTCAAGATAAACATATCCTTCTTATCAATGAAGAGTACTGTAAGAGGTAAACCCACTAGATGGCTACATAGTGACCTGCTTTCCACACTTAAGGCCAGTGAAAAATGTTGGGTTAAATTCAAATCCTCGTCACTACACTCCAACTGGATGGCATATCAGGCCTTGAGAAATGCCTGTAAAAAAGAAATCCAACTGGCTAGAAGAAAATATTGCAGGGAGCTCCTTCATGCTTCTACTAGAGACTCCAGGAGCTTCTGGGCTCACATTAACAGACTAACTTGGGAAAGTAAAAATTAAACTCCACCAGATATGATTTCAATAACTCGAATTGCAATAATCCTGATACTATTGCCAAT
The DNA here is from genome assembly GCA_016271365.2 of Neoceratodus forsteri. Lineage (NCBI taxonomy): Eukaryota > Metazoa > Chordata > Ceratodontiformes > Ceratodontidae > Neoceratodus > Neoceratodus forsteri. The sequence continues at coordinate 1,074,700,931 of CM028129.1, read as the reverse complement.
GCTTTTAACTCCCACTACTCTGACTTAACCAGGTTTGGGACTCTAATGTTGAGTGCAACTGAGTGTCTTTTTCCTCCCAATTGCCCTTCCATTCTTCCATTGTACTTCCATGCTGTTTCTCACAGTGAAGTCCTGTGGCTTCTAAAATACATCTCAACCTGTGGGAGTGTTGGCCTAGATGAGTTTGAGCCTAAATTCTGTATGTCGTCTGCCCCCTTTCTTGCCTTACTGATTACCAGACTGTTAAACCTGTCTCTTACCACCACTACTGTTCCTAAAAGCAGGAAGTTGGCCAAGATTATCCTGGTGTTTACAAAGGGTGATACAAAGAACAATGAGAACTACCAGCCTATCACTATCCTGCCCATTCTCAGCAAACTGCTGGAAAACTTGTGGCCTCCCAGGTTATGGACTACTTTAAAAAAACATAACCTGCTATCCCCCACCCATCACAAATTAAGGCTGACTCATAGCATTACCATAGTGCTAGTTCAATTCACCAAAGATGTTAAAACTGCTATGGACAAGGGGATGCTAACTGGAGCCTTGCTGATATACCTTACAAAGGCATTTGACCTTGTTAATCACGCCCTGCTAAAACTCAAACTATCATCCCTTGGGGTCTGGTGGTTCTCCAATTATCTTAGTGACATGCAACAATTTGTTAGGTTTAGCAAGGCCAACTTTGCCCTTACTACTATCAATGCTGGAGTTCCCTCAAGGATCCATCTTGGGCCGCTGATTTTTTCCATCTTTATTGACGCCAGTAACATCCCTTTTCATTGTAACACCCTAATATTGTACATGATAATGATATGTTTCTTTACCCTAGTTCCAAGAGTTAGATGGACATCAATGTTAAGCTCAATGTCGATTTTGACAGAGGTCAGATCTGGCTTGTCCAAAATTGCCTTGCCCTAAATTCTAGCAAGACTCAGGCCGTCCTTTTTGGATCCTCACATAAATTATGGGCATGCACCACTGGTTTAAACTTCCACTGCTTAGAGGGCTCCACCATATCTATGGCTAACTCCTTCCAATACTTAGGACTTACCCTTGATCCTGCCATGGATTTTACGCTGCATATCTTGAACATCTGCAAGGCTGATAATTCAAAACTTTGGCTTACCTACAGAATCAGTTATGTCCTGACTCCTGCAGCTGGTGTAGTGATTACCCAGGATGTCCTGTTCCCTAGCCTCTCATATGAGTTCACCTCATTTTACCAGGCCAGCGTTGCCAGCTTATCAAAACTGAATGGCACCTACAAAAATATTTGTAGGTTTGTCCTATCTGCCCCTTGGCTGACCCACCACTGCACGTTATACACCAGTCTTGGTTAGTGCTCCCCCACCCCAGTGCCTTTATACATTAAGTACTGCTATGGACAACATCATCAGGCCATCCAAACCTACCACTCTTGCTTCTCTGTTAACTCCCTCAGACTAACCTCGCACCCTGTGTTTTAATGACCTGTCTATGCTGGCCATGACTAAGTGCTCCTCTAAAATAGGCAAGCTTTTGCTTCTAGGGTCTGGAACTCTCTCCCTCCTCATCTTCAAGTTTGTCAGTCTCACCACCAATTCAAAAATAAACTTCTCAACTTTTTACACACCACAAATAAATGCCCTTGCACTTGACTGTTTTAGATACACTGCCTTACTAGGATATAACTTTTACACTTTGTATTCCTCTGTCCACATAACTACTGCTCTTATGACCTTTGCCATATTGTGACTTTGATTTTGCACTATCTCTTATTGTTGTTTGTTTGTGTTCTTGCAGATCTTTGCCTACTATTTGTGACTTTGGAAAACTCATATTATGTTCTTGTTCTTCTGCTCTTCTACAATGTTGTGACTCTGCTGTTTTTGTAATCCAGATGTCTTTGTAGCCTCTCAGGCCATGCCTGAAAACAGACATTTTTTTTCTTGTCTAGTACAACTATCTGGTCAACAAAAAGTAAAGGAGCCAGCACCATGAAGAAACAGACAGGACAGCCAGGCAGAACAAGGCTGATACCATGCTTGCAGCACACAGGCTTTCAACACTGTGATCCTCCACCCCTTCACTGTAAGATCAAAGAGATCTCCCAAGTTTAACACCTTAACTTGCGCACTCACCAACGCGGTTGAAGGTGATACTACATTATGCAGAGATTTAGAATTGCAGTCTGTTACTTAATACTGGTTGAAGGACTTAAATGAATACTGATTGTAAATATACTGATTGTAGCTCAATAAAATTATATGAAGTTATAATTATTTACAACAGCACAGACTCTGACTCAGAATTTTTCTGCAATATTTATTCAGTAATGGTCAGAAGAGGTTAAATTATGTTTTGTGTCATTAGCCAGCAGGGAAGAGACTGGAGCCAGTCATTGGCCCAACTGCACAGTTACTTCCTCCAAAACCAGCCATCAGAGCTAAAGTAACTGTGCTACTATACAAAATCTACCAGCTTTTAAACTATATGCCAGTTCCGATTTTAAGTTATTCTGTCATTAGCCAGCAGGCATAGAGTCTGGAGACAGTCACTGGCCCGATTATGTAGTTACCTTCTCCAGTATCAACCATCAGAGTTAAAGGAACATTGTTCTGCTATATAAAATCTATCAGCTTTTAAACTATAAGCCAGTTCCAATTTAGACACTGGGTTAGATTTAAATGTTGCAATGCTGTTAGTAATTACAGTATAGTAGCTCTGATGCCAGCAGATTATGTCATTTGCTGGTATTTATGCAAAATATGCAACTTCAAGGGCTTAGACACCCATGCAACTCAGAACCAAATAATTTGGGAAAAACAGCACAGGAAGGAACAGATGATAGTGGATAGGCCTCACAATAAAAGGGGCACAGTTTGACTCAAAGGTTTTAGTGAATTTTAAACAGTGAATGAAAATATTTTTCACATTTAAAAACTGGCTCAATGCCTATGTAAAATGCATATGCCCTCAACGGGTTGATGCTCTGCTTTCCTAACCTTGTATGTTTGTATGTTCATAAGTCCCAACAAACAACTGGCATCTATATATATTAAGAAGCAAAAATATGCTTTGTAAATGTCCTGAATGCTGTATCAGGAAGATTAGCAAAGGGAGGAAAGCAAGAAACCCACTGTGGTTCACATCATATGTGAAGAAAGCAGTGAGTGCAAAGAGGAGGGCATTCAATGACTACAATTGGAGACAAAGGGAAAGTAAAGTGGAGAACTATATAAAGGCCACCTGGGAGTCCTGCAGAAACATCAGAAATGCTATAGTTGAGACAGAGTTCAGACTAATAAGAAGAGCGAAGCTGGGGGGCAATGTGTTCTTCTGTTTTATTTGAGAAATATGCAGTCAGTGAGGGTACTGTGAAGTTGAAGAAAGTAGACTGTCAGAAGAAAGGGGATGAATGCAAAGTGAAGATGTTGAACCAATACTTTTGTTCAGTATTTACCAGGGAGGATGAACAACCTTTACTGGATTGTGTGGGTGGGTATTATTAGGAGGGAGGAAAGGAGCTTTAACAGTCAAGGAAAAATCATGGAAGACAGAGTGATGGAGGAGCTAAAAGGGTTAAGGATAGACTTATCAATGGGGTGAGATAGGTTGCTCCCTAGAATGCTCAAGGAAGTGGCAGAGGAGTTTCACTCACAAATATATTCAACTGCTTGCTAGATACATGGGAGGTCCTTAGGGACTAAAGGCAGATGATGTGGTGGAAGAAAGGATGAGCCAGGTAATTACAGACCAGTCAGTCTGATGTCTGTAGTGGGCAAGTTACTTCAGGCGATACTGAGGAAAAGGCTGGTGGATATTCTCAAAATAAAATTGTTACATGATAACAGGCAGCATGGGGAGGGCATGCCAAATGAACCTGCTAGTTCTTTGACTGAGTGACTAGGGCCACTGACAAAGGACAGGCAGTCAACATACTGTACCTGGACTTCATCAAGGCCTTTGACTCAGTTCTGTCCAGGATGCAAGTCAAAAAGCTGAGAGACCAAGTGGTGGAAGAATGGACAGCCACTTGAGTGGACAGCTGGTTCAGTGAAGGACCCAGGGGGTTGTAGTAAATGGTAAAACATCAGATATTGATGAGGTTACAAGTTGGGTACCACTGGGCTCAGTCATGTGCCCAGTCCTCTTCAACATATTCATTTGTGACTTAGGGGTAGACACATGGATTAAGATCTGCATCTTCACAGACAACCTGAAGATCTGTACAAGGCTGACCCTGAAGAGCAGTAGATCAGGGCACTAAGGGAGAACATAGAGAGACTAGTGAAATGGTCCAAAATCTGGTAACTAAACTTCAAAGAAAAAAACGAAAATGTAAAGTACAATAATTCACATTGGAAATGGAGCCATAAAATGTGATACTCAGTGAGGGACTGATACTGGAAAGCATCACTAAGGAGAAGGACCTTGGGGTTATAATCTTGGATAATCTGCAATCTGCAGCACTGTACAACAAGGATGTGGGCAACATGAACAGAATGCTGGGGTGCATTGTGAGGGGAATCAGCAGCAGAAGCCGGGAGGCAATTGTCCCACTAAACAGAGCACCTGGAATACTGTACTAAGTTTTGGAATCCACAAGAGAAGGGTGACTGAAATGATTCAGAGAATGGGGGAAAGGTATACAGTATGAAGAGAGGTTTAAGAAACTGCACATGTATGCACTAGAGACCAAGAGGGAGAGAGGGACATGACAGAAACTTAAAAGTACCTGCATGGGATAAACAGGGTGGAACTCAGTGGCATTTATTTATTTATTTATTTAGCTTTTGTTTACCGGGTAGGTACACTAGACAAGTAATATGCCTATTTTCAGGAACAACCCAGGAGAGTACAAACATACAGGATACATACAAGGCAACTTAGGAGGAACAACTTATTACAGGAAGTACTAACAATTGTAGAAAAACAGATGCACAAGCAGCAATTACACCACATAATAAGATTACATAGATTGACATTAGTGACAGCAGAATTCATCTGAAAACATTTCACTACGGAGGCTTGAAGCAGTCACACACTGATGATAATTTTAAGTGTGACCACAGGGAGGAGCGAAAGATCCCATGGGAGGGGGCCATGCGGACATGGTCAGGAAGAGAGTTCCAGAGTCTGGGCGCGTAAGTAGCAAAGTCTCGGTCCACCATAAGAGACCGGGTGAGAGGGACTTTGAGCAGTCCAGCAGACTGGGACCTAAGCTTGTAGGGCATGGTGTCCATTTTTGGGAGGAGATGCACCAGTCCCTGTGGAGAGCCAGTAGTGAGCACCTTCTTGGAGAAGCTTCCAACACCGAAATCCAAATATTCAGCTGGAGGCAGCCAGTGGAGTTTATCATAGAGCTCACAGCGATGGGTGAGTTTGGGGCAGCTAGTAAACCGACAAATATTGTTATATGCCGTGTTCCACCGGACAAGGTGAATTTGGGGGACCGGCAAATAGGTGGAATCCATAGCTGAGGGAGGGAAGAAGCACCTCTTGCAAGTGTAAGTCTCGCCCCCGGGTCAGGTTGTATTTGGCCCTATAGGCCAAGCCAAGCTTGCAATGTGTGGTTCTACAGATGTTGAGGATATGACTCCCCATGTCAAGTTGGGGGTCAAGAGTAACCCCAAGATATTTGATTGTATTCAATTGCTAAACAAGGGTCCACCATCACAAGTTATGTGAGCAAGGCTGATGAGGCTTTTATCTTGGCCGAGAACCAAAAAGCATGGCCTGTGTTTTATTAGGGTTCAACACCAGCCTATGGTGAGTAACCCAGGCCAGGACTCTGCTGAAATCATCAGTCAGGCTCTGGTTTAGTGCTTCGACATTAGGGAATGGGCCACTAGCACCAGATTGTCTGCATATAGAGTAACTTGGCAATGAGAGGTCACCAGTGGCAGTTGATTGATAAAAGCGAGAATAGAGAGGGCTCAGCACTGATCCCTGGGGACTCCTCATAGTCACCACACTCCTGGCCCGAGAGGCCCTGAAGCGAGGTAACGCTGCTTTCTACCCTTCAGGTAGCCCATAAACCAGCTCGAGGCATGGGAAGAGAGACCAACAGCCCACAGCTGCTCCCCAAGAAGGTTATGGTTAACAAGGTCAAAAGCTTTTGATAAGTCTATAAATATAGCACCAGTTTACATTTGCACATTAAAGGGGAACATCAGCACTAAAAGCCACACACCCAAGTGTGGGGCTGGTCCCAATATGCACTTTGGCCCAGATATTCAAAAGGGTTGCACCAGCTCAAGTCCGAAAATGCACCATTTTGTGATATTCAGTGGGAGGCAGATGCAGCCCCCCCCAAATCACAATGCGCAAGAGTGCAATGGGAATGAATGCATGTGCAACTGAAGGGGGAGGAACCATGCATAAATGGTGAAGTGCGATATTCAACAACATGCGCAATGCGCAATAGGGGAGCAAACAGAAGTTGCTCGATAGCGGAAAGGATCCAAAATAAAAAGGAACAAGAGAGAGAGGTGCAAGAATGCTACAGGGAAGCCACATGTTGGTGAACTGCAGGCAGCCACACAGGCACACAGAAACAGTGAGCAGGACAGGGCAGGAGCAGGACAGAGCACCTGGAACCACCAGGAACAGGGAAGGTGTGGGAGCCTGTGCCGCAGTGCAGGACAAAAATTGGAAGTGCCACACAGCACTGAGGGCACAGACAGTGGGCAGTACGGCCACTACAGGGAGGTGTTCCAGGTGCAGGGGGAGTAGCAGTAAGGACAGTGAGGGGAACTGTAAAACAGCTGCCAGGGGGGGTTACACAAGCCAGGGACATGGCCAGTGCCACCATCTAGATGGAGACAGTTATGAGGGGGTGAGAAGGCAGGCAGCAGGGGAGCACGGTCATGGAAGGGCCCGTCGGTGGTATGCCCCCAACAGGCAGTACCGAGCCCGCACCAGCTTCGAGTTGTACACTGATACTGAGATCATGGGCCGGTACTGCCTGAACCAGGTGATCCTGAGGTGGCTCTGTGAGCTGTGCAGTGAAGTGATGCAGGCACCCACATGACGGAGCCATGCTTTGTCAGTGGAGACCAAAGTGACAGCTGTCATGTGCCTGCTCACCACGGGTACCTTCCAGAGACCAACAGGGAACATGACAGGCATAACTCAGTTGGCCACATCACGCCATCTCAGGCAATTCCTCAGTGCACTGCTGCCACATGCTGCAGAGTACATCCATTTCCCCAGCACACCGGCGGAGTGCACAGCAAACATACAGGAGTTCCACAGGGTAGCATGTATGTCTGGCATGCTCGGGGCAGAAAGCAGACTGCACCTATGTGGCCATCCGCATGTACCTGGCCCTGAAGGGCCACATATACTCATCGGAAGGGTATGCAAGCATCAACTGCCAGGTGGTGCGACGGGCAGGGCACATAATCAATGTCTGTGCCACGCACCCTGGGGAGCACATGATGCCTTCATCTGGCACCAGTCTGCACTGTGCCACAGGTTCGAGAGTGGGGACATCCCCACTGGCCACCTAGTGGGTGAGTATGCAAATCACGCAGAAAGACATGGAGCTTGGGAGGGGCATAGTCAGAGGTGACATGGTTACTGGCCTAGATGGTCCATGGCAGGGCGACGCTGATCACCAAACTAATGTCCACCCTCTACACACAGGTGACAGTGGATACCCACTCCGTCCCTGGCTGCTCACACCATACCGGCGGCCCGTGACCCCATCGCAGTAATGCTATAATGAGACACATGCCACCACACACAATGTCATCAAGTGGGTGTTCGGGATGCTGAAGGCACATTTCTGTTGCCTGGACACGTCTGGTGGTGCCCTACAGTACAGCCCCTCAAAGGCCTGTGGGCTATTTCTGGCCTGTTGCATCCTGCACAAGATGGCCAATGACCGTGGGATAGCCATACAGGTTGAAGAGGGGGACAGTGATGGGGACGACGAGGACGCTGGTGAAGATGGTGATGGGCAGCCCCTTGGTCAAAGGGACCCCGACTGATCCGGATGGCACAGCTGCACCAGGACACCATCACAGAGGAGCACTTCAACCAACCCAGGTAAGTCATGGGGCCATGTGCAACCACCAGTGGCAAGGGCACAACCCACATATGCATGGACAACAAACCCAAGGGGTGGTGTCATTATGAATTAGACGAAGCATGAACCGCACACACCACCAGGGATGGGCAAGGCCGACACAGCATGCAGTCACACACACACACACACACACACACACACGCACACGCACACGCACACGCACACACACACCCACACCACAAGACATGCACAAAGGGTAGGAGGCACGCCGACCCCAACCGCCACCCCTAGCCACACACACATCCACAGACCATCACACCAAGTGCCTGTCATTGTGCGTGTCTCAGACACTGGGCACCATTTCACAGTGGCGGACAGCACAACACAGGCATCATCATGCACACACCACAGCGGACAGCAGCCGGGAGGGTGTGCAGATGGAACGTGTGTGTGTGTGTGTGTGTGTGTGTGTGGGGCCGAGTACCCCACCCATGCATTGCATGTTGAACAACACAATGCACTCAGGGCAGCATCAGATAGTAGCCATGGTGGGAGACAGGTCAGTCACGCACCACAGTGCCACGGCCACCATGGATGAGTGGGTGGCCCCGCTGAGACCCGCCAGCAGTGACAGGCTGACCAATGGCCTCATAGGGTGGCACCGACAGTCCCCCAAGGGTTCTGCTGTGTGAATGTGACCGTTCTCGCACAGGGGTCGGTAGCACACTGAACATGCCCGTTCCAGGCGTGCTTGGGATTCCCACAGCTGAACCCAGTATCGACAAGAAGGGTGTCACACGATGCTGGGAATGGGGGGTGGACATTGCACTGCATGGTATCTGCGATGCATGGGCAAATAACTGTGTACCCACTGTGGCCATGGCAGCTGTGATTTTCTGTGTCAGCTTGTCAATGACAGCGGTCACATCCTCCCGCATCCAGTCCATCCCTGCCAGGAGCAGCTCGGTGTCCCTGCTGCACGGCTCCTCTGCCTGGCGCAGGGCCGCACTGAGTGAATCCACCGCTGTCACAAGCCACAACTGCTGATCGACTGATTCTTGGAGTATGCAGGTGTGCTCTTCTAAGAGGTCATCTGCCTCATCGGTATGCTGTCCCTCACGGTGTTCGTGGCCCAGATGGGCAGCACCCCTTGAGGGTGGGCACTGCACACCAGGCCATGCCTGGGCATGTCCACAGGTGGTGCACTGATGCCGCCCCCGACACTGTACCCCCATGGCCATTGGCCGACTGCTGACACTGGGCCTGTGGTGTTCCCCGCTGTCCACTGAGCAACGGCTCCTGGTCAAGGTAGGCCTCAAACAGGGCATCTGTTTCTGCCTTGGTGAAGTTAGGCCTCCTCTTCCTCCCACGTCTCTGTTCCTCTTCCTCCACCTCACGATCACTCATTCTTGATCCTGTGGGAAGGACAGGTGTTACCTGTGACTGTGCAGTCCCATGCATGTCCCACACACCACAGTCCACACTCCCAAACAGCATGCAACTCACCACAGTAGACTGCAATAACAGACTATGGCCACTGCAGCCCAATGTCACATTTTTATAGCACAACGCATGCAAATGAGGTGAGGCCCAGTTTTAAGTGGATGCTAATGCGGTATCCACGCCATTGAATAGCTGATTAGCTGATTTGCATATGCCGGCTGAATATCGCACTGTTGCACTTTGTGCAATTGTGTTGAACGTGCTCAGGCAAGGGCACATTTCTGTGACATGCACAGTGGACACCGAATGGTGCATGCCCGGGGTGCTGACACTGACACCTGCCGCGCTGCTGACGTACTGTGCGCGGGAGGCAATGCAGTGCACGGCCACCATTGTGCCAGTGGTGCTACTGCGCTGTTCACATGTATGGCACTCTGGCACTGGGGCACCGTAGGCGCACTGGAGGCCACAGCATGGTAGGCCACTACAGGTAGTGGCACACAAGTGCCCTACTGCGCTACACATGGTGAGTACCAAGCTTGCTGTGGCAGTCCATGCACAAGAGACCCCTGACCCTGTGCCGAACTTTGCCCCTAGGTGCCATGGGTCCACATGGGTGCACCTCTTTTGCACTGTTCAGTGACAGCGCGATGGGGAATGACAGCGCAGTACCGCGCAGTATCCACACGTGGTGAACATGCACTACAGAGCGCCATTTTGACTCTAAAACAGTGCAGGATGGCACGGAGATGGGTGCCCATCTGGAGCCAATGGGAACTGGCTAATCTGGTCCAGTTAGTGGAGCCCCATGCTGCTGCCCTATTTGGGGAGGCACCCCTGGACAGGGCCAGGAGTGCGGTGTGGGAGGAGGTGGCGGTGGCCCTGGAGGAGGCCACAGGCATGGAGAGGACCACGGAGCAGTGCAGGCACTGCTATGGTGACCTGCAGTGCAGGGACCCAGAAAGGCTTGCCCGCCTGCGGGCACCTGCCAGTGGGGGCACGGTACCATGGCCAGATAGGTGCCCCATCCATACACTGTTAACGTCCATACAGGTATCACGGTGGCATGTGTCCAGCACATGGGGGGGGCCATCCAGTGTTGGCCGTGGTGGTGGTATCGGGGTGGGGGGAGGATGGGTATGGCTGTGTGGGATTGCACACACACGGGGCAAAGGGACTTTGCTACCAGATTGTACTGATTTTCCTCTCTCCATGTTTACACCTTAGGCCCAGAGGAATGCTGGCGTGCGAGGGAGAGGAGGCTGCGCCGTGATCAACAGCAGGCCGAGAGAACAGCCGGGCAAGACAGGCGCAGGGACCAGCCTGATGATGGTGAGTGCCTTACATCCATGATTACTAATGCATGCTGTGTAACAGGGCAGGCAGCGGGGCAGGGCCACCATCCACTGACACCACTGCCATGTACGCAACTTGGTACAGTCAGCACTGTCAAGTGGCACTGCATGTCTGGGAGTGCGTCAATGGTGGTCCATGCGTGCACCGGGTACATGGCTGTGCCACTGCCTTCGCACCGCACAGCCATGTCATTGAACAGCTACGGTGGTGCTGTGCAGGACTTGGCCGGTGGGTGTGTGCAGCAGTCCGCATGGCTGTGTGCTCCTGGGTGGGTAGGTCTTGTGGACACGATCACTGTGGGTGGTCACACACCATCACAGAGGCATGTCCCATGGCCATATGCCATGCACAGTGGGTGGGCTGCATGGGGCTGTGCATTCACACCTATTGACTCTGCTCCCTTGTCCTAGGTGGACGGCAGCTGCAGGCGATCAGGGAGGTGCTGCGGGAGATCCTACATGTTGCCAGGACATCACTGGAAATCCTGGAGAGGATAAACAGGCTGGGTGTCAGACGGCGTCATGGCAGGAGGAGCAGCCTAAGCGGGGAGCGGGGCTCCTGCTGAGCTTACTGATGCCCTTGATTTCCCCTACACCCTGGACCCACCCTCACACCCCCTCCTTCCTCTACCGCTTGTTCACCCCTGCCCTTTACCCACCTTTTGTTTGTGGCTCTCTCCCTCAAACTTTTTATAAATAGTTGTATATAGTTTTGTTTGCTGTTTTTCAGTACATTTGCTTTGATATGCCTACTGTGGTGGTCTCTGATTTGCAGCGGGCTATAGGTGCTCAGCTGCAGTGGTGTGCATGGCATCAGGGGTGGTGCAGTCATGTGCATGTGTGTGTGTCCATGGGGAAGTGAGTATGGTGTGGGAGTAGCTATCAGTCACTGTCTGTGGTGTGTGTGTTGTTCCCTGTGCACTGGATAACTGTGTGCAGTGGTCCACAGTGCATGATCTGTGTCCATGGTGCATCTGTCAGACCATCCATGGCCTGTGCAGCTGACACCCTTGCATGTCTGTGACCTGCACAGTCCGCTGGCATGTCAGTGGTGGCTGTCCATGCTGGACAGCCACTGTACCCAGCACAATGCTGGGTTGCCTCCTGTCACTGGTGTGGTGCATGTCTGCCTTGGGTGACACTGTGGCCTCTGCTGTTGTTGTCCCACCTCCATGCTGTCGCTTGTGTGTGTCACAGGGGATGTGCACCACTGTCTGTCACTTGTGTTCCGGGCACACGCTGGTGGTGTACAGCTCCACAGTGCCTGCGCAGGGTGGCTGGCACTCCTGTGCCATGGAGGGGTGCTGGCCATGTGTACACAGTTTCCGTGGCCACACGCTGGGGGCTTGGTTGCCCCGTTACTGTGTCCCTGTGTTGGTGTGCCTTGGGTATGGGTGGGTGTTTGTCCACGCACTGTGTTAGATCCTGTGTGGCGCAGTTCTCCATGCACCATTGCGGGTGTCTGCACTGGCTGTTGTACAGTGCTGGGTTGGGGTGTGTCCTTGGGAGGGTGTGCAGGGTGCTGTACCACTGGTGGTGGGGTCCAGGGCATGCCCTGTCACATGTGGGGTACCTCATGTGCCGACGCATGGTCGGTCTCTCAGCTGTACCTCGGGGGGACGTGCGTGGTGGCACTGTATATGCAGTTGTTGCATCACTGTGTGCTGCCACCTGCTGACGGGTGCTCGTGGTGGGGCTGCCTTGCATGGTTCTGTGGTGCACAGGGTTGCATTGTCACAGTGGGGGTGGTGGCATGCATAGGGTGTCCTGCACTGGTGGATGCTGCTCCTGGGCAGGGTGTCTGGGGATCACGGTGCAGGGTGTGCTCTGCATTGGTGGGATGGTGTGGCACAGGGTGGTTGGCTCTCCTTGTGTGCCAGTCACAGCTTACCAGGGGGTGTGCTGGAGCACCACGCCCTGGCTGTGGGTTTGTTGCTGGTATCCATGAGCTGGTGGTTATTCCGGCTCTCCACCGGTTGTGCAGTACATGGGGTGTGGGGGGCGATGTCTGTTTTGCTGTGTGCTCCTCTGCCCATCTGTGGCATGGGTGGTGGGCCCCTGCATCCTGTCCCTGCGCACCCCTGGTTGTGCTGTTGCACTGCTGCCCTGCTCCACTGAGCATCCCTGGTTGTGCTATGGCGCATCTGGACTGCGCAACTGCACATCCCTGGTTGCACTATGGCACAGGTGGTGCAATATTCAGTCGTGTGCTACAGGCACATCTTGACCTGTGCAGTTTTTGAATATCGCATTTCTTGCGCATTGGGTGCAGTGGACTTGTGCTTGCTCCTGCTGTTGTGCACTTTTTGGGTGCAGTTTGAATATCTGGGCCTTTTGTATGCAATTTTCTTTTTACTTGTGGTTTACTGTAGCATAGTAAATTGTATCAGACTGATTCAGCTAACTTGCAAGCTGACATTTCCTTTAACAACAAATCCCAGAATCCCCTACAGTTGATGTAAGGGGAAGGCTGCAGCAGTGAGAGATTCAATAACCTGCAATGCATGTTCAGAGTTTTTATAAGCTCTCATCTTTTTTTTGCTGTTCCCACTGTGCTCTCTGGGCTAGGTACAGTCATAGAAGACTGTATGAATAAACAGGTGACTACTGCTTTTCCTTCAAGATCAAATTTGTTCCCAAGGCATTCAGAATTTGAGTGAAATGTTGGTTTGTCTCTTATTAAATTTTTGCCCCATTTCTTACACTGGAATCAGACCTAGACTCCAACACGTGCCTAATATATAGTCTTATAGAAAATAGATCTTATGAAATAAATTAAATGAAAAAGAATATTATTGAACACTGTAACTTAGTTAGGTTTAATTGCCACACGCACTACAGGTACAGTATCTTAAAGCACTATAAGAACTACTAAATAAGAAACTGGCAGAGCAGGGACTGTACGTAAACAGACCAGCCTTTATGTGCTCAACAGTGTCCCACATAAACTGTATTAGAACCTTTTTTGGGGGAGTGAAAGAGGGAATGGGGAATGAATCTATGTTAATTATGTGTTCATTAAAAAGTACCCCAGGATCTTTTAGAGCTGAAGGCACCTGGTTTTAAAGCAGCAGTGCAATGAAAAAAGGTTTTCCAAAAAAATTAGTTTCAGCTACAATTAATAAAAATATTAGCATATCTGTGCAATGTACTTTCCTATGTAACTCCTGTGCTGTGCACTATAAGTTGCTTTTATTTTCTTGAACCTAACCCGTACCAAGTTTACAATGATATTTCTAAGTCAAAAGTGGCAGCTGTCTTTTTTTCTTGAGAAAAAAAACAAAATGAAAAAAATATATAAAATACTCAAAGTCTGGTGGAACTAGAAGATTTTACCACCAAATAAAACTGGAAGATGCCTGGAATCTTTTATAGTAAAAAATGGTAGGTTCAACTGTTTTTCCCAAGTCTGTTGCACTGCTGTATTAATGCTGCCCTCAAAGGATATCAAATCCAGTAAGGCAGCATCCATTGTACAGTACTTACAGATGTCGTCATTGGCCATAAGCCTGGGTCTCCAGTGTGGAACTCAGACTGCGGAGGCAGTGTAGTTCAGTGGTTTAAGGCTCTGAGCTGCAAACCTGGAGACCTGGGTTTGAATCCCACAGCCCCCCACTAGCATACTGTGTGACCCTGAGCAAGTCATTTAACTTCCTTGTGCTCCCAGGTCACACCTGTAAACAAGCTTTCAACTTAGTGTGTCTCTCCTGGTTAAAAAAAAAAACAACTGACTACCTTCTGGTCCCAAGTCAAGCAGGTTACCAATGATCCTGCTACTACAAGATCTTATAACCTTTGTATCAAACAGAAGATATTTTCTTAAAAGGGTGTAAGAGTTTCTGATGATAGGATACAGAAATTATTGTTGCCGTATTGGTTCTTGTAACACAAGATCAACACAAACCGATGATTTGATACCTTTTACTGGACCAACAGAGTTGTTAAAAAGAAAATAGGTGCTTTGAGCTTTAAGATTACACAGAACCTTTCATCAGAAAACGATGATAGTTGGTTTGGAAGAATTCTTCCAAACCAATTGTCATTGTTTTCTGAAGAAGGATTCTGTGGAATCCAAAAGCTCATAGCACCTAGTTTCTTTTTAACAACTCTGTTGGTCCAATAAAAGATATCAAACCATCTGTTTGTGTGGGATCTGACAATAGGATAGTAAAGCATGGAAACAAAGTTCATTGTAATACATGCATTAGCACATTTTGCCATAGGAAAAGGGTGACACTGAGAAGTCATAATACCACTGATCTGATGTCACAAAGTCTTAATATCATTGATACTGTTAGAACAAGTATCAGATTCAGTGTAGTTAAGGATGCAATTCATGTTTCTAAACAAAAACATCCAATTATTTATTTTTGTTTTCTTTCTTGTCCCTCCCAACTGTTAACCTGATGTATAAAATTATTAATTCAGATTTTTAATGTAGCATTGCACTTTTATTTAATGAGTATGCACCCTATGCCCTAGTGCACCATGTTCCTTGTGCAGTTGGCTCCCTCCTGCTCATGCACCCAACTGATAGCTTTCCCTTCATCTAAAAATATAACACAGTGCTTACTGTAAATCTACAACTGAGGCAACCTCCCTTCTTTAAAAAAAAAAAAAAGAAGATGGCATCAAATAGTGTCTGTTAGTATGGACTCTTGAACCACAACAACCTACATAATTTAGGAGGAAGGAAGTTAAGTGATCCGCTGAGTGTATGGGCAGGAGGCAGATTTCAAGTGCCCATATACTACATAGGGAATAATGCATATGTAGGTGTGTGTTATGAGGTTGTGCTTTTTTTTCTTACACACCCAAGGTGTGTGATAATCCATAAATCTTGAGAGCAAAGCTCGAGGGGTTTATGAGATTATCTTACACTGAGGGTTTGTAAAGAAGACTTATGACACACACTTGCATATATGTTATTTTTTTACAATAACTGGTGCAGGGTGTATTTCAAAGAAAAAAACTGTAATCTTGCAGAAGTGAAAGCAGTCACTTTTAATGTAGTCTTCTACACATTACACAAGAAATAGTTTAACATTGTACAATATGTTTCAACACTTTAACTGGAAGTGAATAAGTTAATAAATATTTCAGTAACAAATTAATGGCAAATATGGTTTATCAGATACTGCTCACTTGGGATTTCGTTGGTATGTGTGCATCTGCAATCTCAACGGTTGCCATTTTGCAAACACACAACAGTCCTATCTGACTGTGAACTTGGTAGAACTTAACTATTTTTAAACTGAAGTGAACTTTTTTTTTCATGTCTCTGTGTGTGTGTCTTGTTTGATGGTTGTATTCTGCATCAGTCTGGTTGCCATGGGAACCAGGGTAAAAGTGCAGTTTTTGTCTCATGCTTCTACAGTGAGAGAAAGAGAGAGAGAGAGAGAAGCATAGCAGTGACAGCATGAGGCCCAAAATGCCATAATATTTCAGCATTATTATGCCATTTGTGAGGCTATTATTGCATTTTAAAAGCAATCACAAACCAGTTATTATAATGGGCCACCAGTTATTATTCTATTTGATGTGTCCCTTTAGAACAATGAGGGCGAGCGTGCCAGACAGGCAGTTTGTAGGAAAAATAGTACGTAAGATTCATAATAGGATGCTAGGAGATACACAATATTCAAATAGTTTGTTTTTCTGTGCATCTGTCCAAACCATACACATACTTTCAAGCCTTATTCCCAGAGCAAGGCTTCATGGGTAAACAAATCCTTGTGCAATTAAACCTAGCAAGGCTTTGTCAGAACAGAGATTACCTTTTGAAAAGGCTTGTTCATCTGATCCCGTATAGGTTGAGAATGACAAAGTACAGAAATTAGTTTTCTTTGAATTTCATTCTACAGAGTGTTTCATACAAACAGTATCCCAAAGGGCTTTACAGTCCAGATGAAGGAGGTGAGAGAATGTTGCTGCCGTTTTCAGTATACAGAGGGATTCAATGAGCACAGATAGATTGGAGAAAAATTAGTGAGGTTAAGCGCAAAAAGTTAAAAGACTTGCTGGAGGTCCCACAGTGAGTAAATGACAGTTTTGGGATTCTAACCCCGGTTGGTCTTCATGTTCATAACTTTACACTCTAACCACTAAATCAAACTACCTCCAAAAGTGACAGAAACATGTCGTCACACCTGCAAAAACAAGAAAGCAACAGTTCAACAGTTGCAACAAGCTTCCATGAAACCTCTTAGCATGCAGGACCAAAGTCACATAGTAGAGCAAATATGTAATTTTCTATTGCTATGCTTCTACTACTCCCTATCTCTCTACTATGCTTGACTTGTACTTAGACAAAGCCACATGTGTGTTGCCTTGTTTCTACTTCTTCTGTCATGTAAACTCTCTATTACTTGAAATTGTGCTTTAATCTTCTGAGGAGAGAGGGACATTTGTAAATGAACACTTGTGCTCAAAGGTGTATGTCCAAATTGAACTGATGAATAAAATATGTTATTCAACAAAATACCATGTGGCTATTTCTTTTACAGAAAGTAATGAAAAGATACAATGTTTTTGCATTAGTTTAGGAGGGCCATTTCTTTTTACGAAACTCATCAAGGTCTGACATTTGGTAACTCAATCTAATAGCAGCTACACTTTTCCTTTTGAAATTCCTAACTACAAGGGTAGTATAGTATAAGTGGCATTGTTCTAAAAGTTTACAAATACAGTACGAGCCTCAAAGGAATGTACCTTGCAGTGAGTAACAGGGTTTGGGGCAGTGGGGTTTAGTGGTAAGAGCCCAGAATGGTGAACCAGATGATCACAGGCTCCTGTTTTGTCTAACCTTGAGCAAGTCAAATAATTTCTGCTCCCTGTGGTCCAGCCAGCTGCAAAGTTGTGTACAGACAGGACCGCACTGTTAATGCGATGTTTAAGTTCAGCTGAGCTATCCTGATTAAATCAATTGTAAATCAAATAAAAAAAGAGAAAATAATTGGATGGGCTTGTTTTGCTCCTCCCCCACCTCCCCGCCCACACACACCTAACAGCCCCCCCAAATTATAGCTTGTCCCTTCTGCAAGTTGCAGACTAACAGTAGATGGCGACATATTTCGGCAGTCATACATACTGCCATACCTCTCAACTTCCCTCACCACAAATCAGGGACAAGACTTAAAATGATCAGGGACAAATGACCAAAATCAGGGACACATCTGAAAAAATAGTAATATTAGTTCCAGAAACTGAGTACAGCCTGCTTCTTAGTGTAAATAGCATTTTCTTTATGAGAACTAGACTGTAACACCAATGGCTGGCATTATTTTGTGATTCAAATTCCTACTTTTCAGTGACAGAAATGCCAAATTTAGGAGGGACAGAAGAAATTTCTGAGGCAAAATCAGGGACATCCCTGAAAATCAGGAACAGCTGAGAGGTATGCATACTGCGAGTTCATTGGAAGTGATTTAGCCGGGATTGCTACTGATTTCCGCGTAAAACAGTGCTATGTATCTGCCAAAACAACTCTTTTCACACGAACAATATTTACTGGAAGCACGTGCTGTAGGTTTTAAAGCTAAAAGAAAGTGAACTCAGTGAAAACTGCGATCTATGCAGAGCTGTGAAATGAGAATGCCACTACAACCGCTTAACAGTAGTCGCTGCGTGAACTTGAGCGAGTTGCTAGCCCTTCCAAAGCTTCAGCCACATTTATAGCAAGACCCCACTTTAAATAAGATGCTGCCGCTACTTAGTTTAAAGTGTTATATATAGATATATTTTTTTAAACTGAATAAATTCGTTTGTTGCTGTTAATCTTAATAAAACGGGGTACAAACTCCTTGACTTTGCAAATCTTCACGGAACTGGAGCACAAAAAATTAATAGTTTGCTCACGTGCATCTCGCTCAAAAGTCAGGCCCTTAAGACTTTCTCTACATATCCCTGTGCGGTACTTAATTGGAAAAAAATATTTTTTAACTGCAGTGACCACTTATCCACGGCTTCTGGAGTACCATTACCTAAAACATAAGACACCATGTCACAGTGAACACACACGTATTTATTTCTACCATGCATTTGATTTTTTTAATTAAAGAATAATACTTTTATTTATACTACACATTGGTAATTAAAGAAATGGCTAATCCGAACGCCAAGCTTTCAACAGGCAAGGCTAAGATATAGTTCTTTATCATTTACATTCGTCCCTTAGTAGCGTCCTAGCGTTCTGAAAGTTGAAACAGTTTTGTGCAGCCATAAAAAAAAGACAGGCATCTATAAAAGTTTAACAGTACTAAAGAATGTATGCCGTCTAAATAGGAGTATTCTAAATCCCCCTATTAGTTTTCTGTTTAAAGCATGTACACTAGACATTTAGAGTTGTATGTAATTGACTTTTCATACAGGGAGCCCTCTACCCATACTACTTAGAAAGCTATTTGTCCTTTCCCGAGCAAATCAATAGTTACTGATTACAGAAACACGTCGTCGCACCCCCTGCGTTTCACTGCATAATGTAGCGAATATTGAGCGACTGCAATGGTCGGCAGCGTCCAGGAATCACAGCTTAAGAAATCTTAGGCATTGTTCATTGGTCATATTCCAGCCATGTGAAATCCAGGGTTGTGTGTTACACATTACACAAAACATATTTATTGCATGCTATAGTGTAGCCTGCTAAATGCAAAGACAACCAAGCAAAACCCTGTCAGTGCTCCAAATTACCAGCCTTACAAAATCACAGTACAGTATGTAAGACACTCACAGGACACGTGGTTAAACTAAAGATGACTAATGACACGTGTCCATCAAAGCAGCAATTTATAAACCGCTAAAGATGAGCGCAAGGCACGTAATTCAAATATACCCAACCTGGACTTGGCGGAACTCAAAATGCTTCTTACTGGGTCGTGTGCTTCGGGAACTTCCTATCCTATCAGTGTCAATGCATTAAGTTCTCCGTCTTTACTCCATCCTTAGCAGTGCTCCGACTCCCCGAAACAACCCAAGAAGTTAAGTACCATGTGTGTGCCTGTGTTTATATAGATGTTTCTACAATACTATTATTGGACGAGCTTGCTGCCAGTCAATGCGATTGACGGCAAATGAGTCCAACCAAATGCTCCGTGTCAATACACCCCCAAGTGGTTGGGGTCGCGGTAATCCTTCACTATGGAAAACTAACTACAGGGAGTCGAACTCGGGTTCTTCTAAGTAAGCCGCGCCCGGCGTCTGCAGGGGAACTACCATAACAACAGCTCGAGACCGGCACGAGGCTCCTGGCATATCACAACACTGCTGCGCTAAGGAAGCTGTTATAAGAATCAACATCTGGACTGAACATGAAGGTGATAACCCCAGCCTCTCCATCCGCCCACTGCCTGCCAGCGCAGCTCCATGCATTTCAAACTAAAAGCCCTGTCTGACACACTACCTTACCTTAGTCCATGTCATGCCCCGCAACCCTGAAAAATTAAAATCAGGGATGGGAACGGATTTGGAATCATCCCTTTTTTGTTGCTATTTGGGAAAGCTGGGGGAATGCAATTTGTATCCCCTTCCCTCATGTGCAACCCCAGGGAGGGCACAGCCTGGGCATCCTGACTAGTTGATTTGTACTGTAACTTACATAAACTATACTGCAGCACTGAAAGACTTACCTGAGCTGGCCACGGAATTGCTTTTGGACATCATTCCCCACCCCAGCACACAGATCAATCACTATAGGGGTATGGGCGAAAACAGGAATGCATTCAGAAACAGAGTGTCCCGTCTAGGGCCAGAAGATGAGAAGGTCATGGATTTTAGCACCACACCAGGTACCTAGGGTAATATCTATTACAGTATAAGAGGTCCCTTCTGCCCCTTTCTTGTCACCCTGAAGATGGAAGTTAAAGACCCCCTGGCACTTACCGAAGAAGAGTAGGGGAGTTTTCCTAATGTCATGGTTAACACTCCCCCATCAATAAAACAGATCCATGTAACCCACCCCAGGATGCACCTGGAAACCAGCTACATGTATCACATCTTAGGTTGCCTTTTCTGCTGAAAAAAATAAATCATAAACAATACACTCATCCCATATTCAGAATGGTAAAAACTGGACTGTACATTTGGTAATGCCTACAAAAATAAATGCCACAGCTACCTGAAATGGCTCCTAACCAAAATGAAATGTCATAACTGGAATGCTCCCCCAAATAAAATGCCACAGCTGGAATGGCCTATAAAGACCACAGATAGAATAGCCATAAAGTAAGTAAAAACCATTATTCTTACACAGGATAAACTGTTATGACAGTAAACTCTGTTTACAAAGTTGTCCTGTTTCTGTTAGGACTAGACAGATTACTTAAGAAGACATGCACTGAGGGTCATACAAGAACAGGGCCCCACATTTTCTGCAATTTTGTGGTTCCAGCAACTGCCACAGAAACATGGTCCTGCTGCAGAAACATGCCACTGCCACCACAACATTTTTGGTGCAGTAAAAATGTGTGCTGCCACTGAAAATCCCCAACTAAGAATCTATAATGCTTGTTAGCAAGCTTAAAATGGCATTAGTAACAGTTTTCTGGCAGCTCCATTACAAATCCCACCCCCCCGGTTGCAGTGGTCAATTGGGCAACCCCTTCCAAACCACTGGCATCGTCCCAAAAGTTGATGGCAATTACAGCCTTTTACAAACATCAATTTTTATCTTTGCTTGTGCGCATGCACAAGAAAAATGTTGTGACAGCTTGCTGGAGAAGCAGATTGTGGAGTTGCAGTCATGTTGTGGCCAATGCCACCACTGCTTTTGGGGGCTTGTGTGTGTGGCACCACTAAATGAGCAAGCTGTCTATGACAGCAGCTCAGAAGTGTGCCACCAACTTTTGAAATGATTTTGCCACTGCAATGAGGGAGCACCCCCTCATTGCAGGTCGTGCCTTGCCTGGTGTTACATTTCAATAAACATGGCGGCGGCTGTCGCTGTCTGCCTTTCACTGTCCCAGGAAAGCCGATGTGGGAGGTGCCCAGTCCCCCTATCAGCATTGCCCCTTCCCAGTTCATTTGCTGATGGGGAAGCCCAATCCCCCTCAGCATATTTATTTATTTATTTAGGAAATCGGAATTACAACCCTTTGAGTCACAGACTCTTTTTCAAAGGCTCCACATCAGAATAAAACAGACATTCATACAGTGCATACATAGAATAAATGTGGGTGAGCAATCACAAGTACAATGAGCACAGGTTAATACCTATACATTTGGTAGCTAAAACAGGGCAGAGCTATCAACGTATTTACCTAATGAGTGGTTAAGACCTATACAATTGGTAGCTAAAGCAATGCATGGTATGAGTTGGTAATAAGCCACCTCAGGGAGGCCTTGTCCTATACATAATACAATGCATTCATAGTCCAGTGCAACTATATGGTAACCGAGGGAGGTGAGGAGCCTGTATAATGTCCCTCCATAATTTGTCTGCCGAGGGGGGTGTCCAATCCCCTTCAGCATCATGCCCTCCCCAAACACAGACCCTTTTTCTTTGCCGACAGGGTGCCCAATCCCCGACGGCTCCAGTCCCCATCCCCAAAACTACAGGTGGCACACTGAGAGCCTGCCCCAGCATGTCAAATGTAACTGTAAAACAAGAAAACCTTCCTGTGAAGTTTTTTTTTCTTAAACCTGTAAACAAGAAAATGGTCCCTCATTGTCTGCAGGGCCCCCTCCCCAACCCGCACCCACTCTCTGTGCACCCACCTCCCCACATCCCCTCACCCATACTTATCTCCAGAGCCCGAAAGGCATCTTCGGTGAAGGGAAATACTGGCCTGCACTCTTCAAAGCCGACCATGAACTGAAGAAATGCCGGTTAGCTGTACAGTATAATGGCATAAATGGGGGGTTTTCAACTTAGGTGAATATCTTGGCCATTTTTGTGACTTTTAGCACCAAATTTTCAACATGGGATTCTTGGGACCCCACCTCATGAACTCAGTCACTGTTATGTCATTATTCCGTCCTGAAAGGTGATTTCACGGTCACTGCGTGGAGTCACCTTCCGGGACTGATTAATGAAACAACAGTGTCATTGTTCATGAGTTGTGCTTCCAAAAAGCCTATGTTGCAAATTTGGTGAAAAAATTCCCCAAAATGACTGTGTTAAGAGCGTGCATTGCGCAGTTCCCACGCATGCTCGTAACTTCAAAAATGTTTTATAGTTTCACTCCAGATTTTCAACATTGCCATTTTTCCACACCTCCATAAGAACAGTGACAGTGTTCTTAAGGAGAGAACCCAAAAAGCCCATGTTGCAAATTTAGTGAAAAAAGTCCCAAAAATAACTGCATTACCTGCATACGTTGCGCAGTTTCTACACATGCTAGTAACGTCGCCAATTTTTTATGTTTTTACTACAGATTTTCCACATTGTCATTTTTGCACACTGCCTGATGAACAGTACAGCTGTCACTTTTCAAATCCTGCCCAAAACATGTTTTCACGCCTGTGACACACAATGGGCACGGGTGCTGTGAGAAATCAACCTTCAGGACAGATTAAGAAAATTACAGTGCCACTGTTCATAAGCAGAGGTCCCAAAATGCCTATTTTGAAAATCAGTGTAAAAAATTCCCCAAATAATTGCATTATGGGTGTGCATTGCACAGTTTCTATGCGCGCTCGTGACTTCACCAAGTTTGTTATATTTTCACTCCTGATTTTCATCACCATTTTTTTACACCTCCTCATGAACAGTATAGCTGTCATTTTTCTCATCCTGTTCGAAATGTGTTTTCACACCTGTGGTGCCAAATGGCACAGGCACTGTGCAAAATCACATTTCGGCTATCGAACTGATAGTGTCACTGTTCATGCGGTGGGGTCACAAAAATCCGATGTTGAAAACTTGGAGTGAAAATTCCAAGAAACTCCCTAGAGTGTTAGGGTTTCCAGCCATAATGCCCTACCCTGTAGGGACTGACAGGCATCAGAGGAGTGACTTGGGATTGTTGACAGTAATGCTCATGCCATTCCTCCCCCACCCTCACCCTGCAGCCAGTGACAGGCATCGAGGTGTGCCTTGGACTCTTCAGCCCCAGAATTCACCCCATTCTTCTATACTGCACCCATTTCAGCATATTTCCTTATGGAATGGGGTGAGTGTAAACCTTGAACACCCCAAGGCACACCTCAACACTTGTCAGTGTCTGCAGGGTAGGGTGAGGTGAAATGGTGTGAGCATTATGGGTGATGACCCAAAGGCACACCCCAATGCCTGTCCATCTCTACGTGGTGGGGGTTGGGTTGGTTTCACTGCCATTCCAATGCTAATGACAGAAAGCAAACATTCGGCATTGATAAATGCTTGTTATTTACTCTTCATGCTCCTTCCTCAGTCTTTGTCCTCTACCAGCTGCACTTTCCCAGCCCCACCACTCACGTTCTCCTGGATCTACCTCTGCTACCAGTGCCTCCATGGAGTTCTTTCCATGGCGGGGCCACCTGGGTAGGGACCTGACTCCCTTCAGAGACCAACATCCAGTGTGCAAAACAGAGAGCTTGCTCAGATATGTAGGGTCCAGTGTCATATTAATGGATGATGCATGCATGCAACAGGTATACATATCACCTAAGTCAGTGAGTCATCCAATCCCTCCCACTCCTAGCCCTGAACTACCTGCAGCACCTAGGGGACTCCTGGGTGCCATTGCAGCAGCCAGGCATGATCCACCCTCCCTCCTTTAGGAGGTGATCATCCTTTGGAATGTTCAATCCTTCTCCTCCACCTTTGGCCCTCCAGTCTCCCTGGCTTGTTCTTGAACCTGGGTTACTGGTGTTATGGGTGGTGGTGCTACCTGTGCCCTGATGGGCTTGTGACCTTCCACAAACATTGAAGAAATCTCAGGAAGTCTTTTATAAAGTGCAAAATAAGAGAAGATGGTTTTATTTGCAAATTTCATAGATGTGGAATGAAACATAATTAGCAATTACTGCAGAAACACAACATGGCAGGCTTTGTAGGCTTGTATCTAATGTAAAATGTTCCAGCTGCTGTCAAGTCTCAGTAAATTCTTGTAGGGTGAGAGAGAGGAAGAGAAAGCTACATGATGCAAATGACACTAGTGGTGTTGAAGATGATGAGCAGGAAAGTGGACATGGAGTGGCATTACAACACAGCCCAGCACCACCAGGTTTCAGACAAGTGCATGGGAAGAAAGGCACTATTAGAACAGCATTTCTTTGAAACCTGGCAGCACTGATCTTCAAGAAAGTGAGCAGTCAGGCAGAGGAATCCACAGGAGTGTCAGTGTGGTAAAATAAGGAGGGTTAAACAGACTGCAGAATAAAAGTAAACAACCCTTCAAGTCCTCCTCAGTCTACCACCAAGCTAGTTCATCGTGCCAGAACTTTATTGTATTGCCTTGCCTGTGCAGCTACTGAACTGCACCATGCTTCCTTTTTCTTGGCATTCTTTCAGAGCAAAAAATTTTGTTTTGGGGCTCATGTGCTGCCACAGAATGTATAGCGTATCACAGCGTTTTCACAGAATCGCTGCATAATTACTCATAGTCTGGTTGCAGCAAGCAGAAGATTCAGTCATGGAATGAGGTCTACATAGCTACAATGTACACAGGGCCCTGAACATGAGTAAGAGTTGCATTCCATCTGATAAGTTTGGATGTGTGTCCATAGTCTGCCCAGCAGCAGAAAGTGTGGACGAGACATCCCTTCTGACACCACAGTACTATGTTAGTGTTGTTCTCTGTTCTGTAGAAAACTACTGCCAATCACACATTTACAGAAGCTAAGTTCAATTCATCAGACCTGCTTTTTGATTTTGAATATTGACAGAGGTCACACCCACCCTACCACCACTAAAAGTGCAGCAGAACAACTCTGGTTTCCTCTATCCTTCAAAAGTGGTAAGAAATTATTTTAATAATTTGTATAGGCTCAATCATGAAATGTTACTAAATCATCATTCTGACTCCTGCATAGTCTACAGGTTGGCAGAAATAACTCACTCTGCCAAAAAATCAGGAAAGGGTCTTTGGCCAACTAGTGTGGGGAGTTCAGTTATGTGATGATCATGTGATATCACCTTTTTCTGCCTTGTATTGAGTTAATTATTTTAATTGTGTACTTTTGTCTAAACATTACTGTGTGATTTGTACAGTAACTGTACTTTTCCAATGTGCTGTTAATGTTTTTAATCTGTCTGTTTTCCAGCTATCACTGCCTCTCAAAATCAAAAATCAAATCAACTTTATTTTTATAGCACCTTTCGAAACCAAGGAGCTGTACGTCAAACAAATACATAATAATAACATTTTTTAAAACAGCATTAAAATGTAACAACCATAACTAAACAAACACCAGGCTAAATAAATATGTTTTCAGACCAGTTTTAAAACTGTCGACGGTTGGGCATCCTCTCAACCAATGAGATAGAGAATTCCAAAGGGTTGGTGCTGAAAAAGCAAAACCAAGAGATCCTGATGTCCTTAATCGAACCCTGGGAATCTCTAGCAATCCCTCGTTGGCGGAACGGAGAGGACGGAGGGGGCAGTAGGGAATCAGGAGATCTTTCAGGTAGCTGGGTCCCTGGTCATGTAGGGCTTTAAGGTTAGTAAACCAACCTTACAGGTGATCCGCCACCTAACAGGCAGCCAGTGCAGTTCGCGGAGCACAGGTGTAATATGACTGGTTCTAAGTGTACCAGTCAAAAGCCTGGCTGCCACGTTCTGCACCAGCTGCAGGCAGCGGATATCAACCCCATGTAGCCGTAGGTAAAGGGAATTGCAGTAATCAAGATGGGTAGTGACAAAGGCATGGACCAATGTTGGAAGATCACCTGGAGGAGCCAGGTGTTTCACCCGGGCGATATTCCTCAGATGGTAAAAAGAGGATTTAACGACAGCTGACACCTGAGATTTTAGGGTCAAACCGCCATCAAAAATAATGCCCAGATTTCGCACCTGATCAGAAGCAGGGAGCGGCATACCACCAAGTAACAGGCCTGATGGTTGTTGAACTCCCAAACCCACCCCCCCGGACGACTTGGGTCCACTACCAACACCTCAGTCTTTTCCAGATTCAGTCTCAACCAGCTAGAACTCATCCAGAGTCTGATCTCAGCAAGGTAATTATTCAGGATGGAGAGTGCATCATCCTGGCCGGGCAGAAAAGACAGATACAGCTGGGTATCATCTGCATAGCAGTGAAAACCCAAACTGTATCGCCTGATGATTTCTCCCAATGGCAGCATATACACTGCAAACAACATGGGAGCTAAAATGGAGCCCTGCGGTACCCCACAGGGCAGGGAGTGGGCGCCAGAGGAATAAATTCCAGTGGCAACTCTCTGAAACCTGTCTGTGAGGTAAGAATGAAACCATTTGAGGACTGTACCAGACAGCCCACAATAAACCCGCAGGTGATCCAGTAGCACACCATGGTCTACAGTGTCAAATGCAGCAGAGAGATCGAGAAGGACCAGAATGGTACATGGCTTTCGATCTCTAGCCATTAGGAGGTCACATCAATACTTGGACAAGGGCAGTCTCCGTGCTATGCTTCTTCCTAAAACCAGACTGGAGAGTATCATAGACATTGTGAGTTATCAGATGATCGTCCAATTGCAACGCAACTGCCTTTTCAATAACCTTACCAGCAAATGGCAGGTTAGAGATAGGCCGGTAGTTAGCTAGACAATCTGGATCTAAGGAGGATTTTTTAAGGAGTGGTCGAACGACCGCCTCCTTGAGGGGGGTCAGAAAAGACCCCCCTCTCCAAAGACTTCTAGACAATGTCAGCAAGGATTGGGCAGATAGCTCCACACATCCTACTAAGAGAGGTAGGGCCGGATCCAAACTACAACTAGTTGGTCGCAGTGTTTGGATGATCTTCACAATGTCACTGAACTCCAGCCGTGAAACTCTGACCAGACAGACCGAGTACATGTCACTTCCTGTCGACCACTGCAATCCCCTATAGGAGAGGTCAGACCAATACCAGACCTGATGCTGTCAACCTTATCCGCAAAGAACCGATCGAACTCCTCGCATCTTAGCTGAGAAAAAACTTCTCTGGGCTGGAGGCAGATTGAATTGGATTGAACAATCTGTCCACAGTCCGGAAAAGCTGAGCCGGTCGGTTTTGTGCAGCAGAAATCTCCCTGAACAGGAACTCTGCCTTCTTATGGGTGATTTCTGATTGATAGCCATCATAATGTGCCATCAACCTAAGCCTGTCAGCATCATTACCGGGACTTCCGCCAGACTCTCTCCAACCTTCGGCCAATATGCCTTAACTCCTTCAAGGATCCATCAAACCCAGGGCTCCTTGGATGGAGAGCAAGAGGCCGAACATGAACAGGAGCAATCTTGTCTAGAGCATCTCCGACCACCTTATTATAGGCTAATATGAGATCATCTGGACTCATGCATTCACTCGACAAGCCTGATAGGTCCAGTACCGCCATTAGGTCAATGGGTTTTATATCCCTTAAAGGACGGTACCGAACCATCTCCATAGGGGCAGACCTATTGGGGGGGCCCTGAGACTGAACCTTATGGTGTGATGGTCAGACCAACTGACTGGTTCCACCCCCAGATCAGCGATCTCCATACCCAAATGGAAGATCAGATCCAATGAATGACCTTTTTACATGGGTCAAGGAGGTAACAACCTGTGTTAGGCCCAGCATCATCATCAGCTGGAGGAGATTTTGACCAAAATGTGAGAGTTCATTGTCGACCCAGACATTGAAGTCCCCCAAAACTATCAGTCTGGGAAACCTCAAAACCATGTCGACGATGAAGTCTGCTATCTCCTGCAGGAATTCTCCACCGTCACCTGGTGGACGGTAAATGAGGAGAATCCCACAGCCTACACCCTCTCCCAGGATATATTCAAAGGATCTGGTACTTCCCAATGGCACATCCACAAGGCCCAGCTCAGTCTTAAACATAATGGCCGCACCCCCGCCCCTATGATCCAACCTTGGATGGTGTATCACAGAGAACCCGGCTGGAACTGCTGAGGCCAATATAGGACCTGAGTTTTCATCCAGCCAGGTCTCAGTGATGCAAGCCAGATCAGTTGAACCAACAAGATCAGCTATAATAGCTGTCTTGTTTTTAATAGATCTGGCATTACATAACACCGCCAAGGTGGGATGAGCTGTCGAGGAAGACCTCGGCACCTGTCCATTAAGATCGGAACCCGTGGGTATGGGGACAAGACATGAATAACTCCTATCCTGACCCCATTTTGCCCCAGGGCATCTCCTGAACCCCAAAACCCCAATCCACGCCGCCCTCCTGTCCCCCAACAAGCCCAGCTCTTCACCTTCACTACGCTTCCTGAGAATGCTCAGCGCATTGCACTACCCATGAAAATAGGGTGTCAGATGATAAAGGGGCATCTAAAGGAGCATAATTCTGAGCTCTGTGGTGGAATAGTGCCCAACCGTCACTAAACCTCCCCAACACATAACAGACAACAACTAAACAAAAAATAAATAAAAATAAAACTGAATAAATTAACAAAAATAAACCTATCAATATCAAATAACTTGGGGGGCATGGCTTGGCTCCTGGTGAGATGGCCGACTGATGTGAGCGCTCCATATCTCGGGGATAATTTTAGAGTGATAGCTCCGTGCTTCAACTCATATCAAACTAATTAGCAGCCTAGAAGATATCGGGAAGGGTTTGGCTAGTTGGTTAAACTGAGAAACTTTGGCCCACACGTCTGATCGAGGCGACAAAGGTTAAGGCACTGGATCATGTCGAAACGAAGTGGCCCTGGGAAGGCCGCAGGCCCCAGTATGCAACAGACTCAGGATATGTTTACCACTTTATTGAAACAAATGGCCGAGGTGACATTGGCAGCGAATAACACGACGACGTCAATCAATAGGCTTGAATCCCGACTCGATACAACTGAGCAAAAAACAAAAGAAAACGCCGTTGCACTGGAAGATCTTTATGCTATAATAAGGGACCAAGAGAGGTCAATCCAGGCTTTACAGGCTAAAGCTGATGATATGGAAAATAGAAGCCGGTGTAACTAGCTGCGGCTGTTAGGGTTCCCCAAAGGAGTAGAGCAAGGTAACCCTATTGAATTTCTTTATGATACCTTCCCTGATCTGCTGAAGCACGATCTCCCTCCCAGTTTTACGATCGAGCAAGCGCACAGAACACTCGCTCCCAAGCCAAAACCCAGTGACAGACCGAGACCACTCATGCTACGTATATTAAATTTTGCTGACAAGGAATGGGCTACATCTCGAGCCCGGGAGCTTGGAGCTCTTCACTGGTGAGGGCATAAAATGATGATGTTGTTTCAGGACTAATCTGGAGACCTGGCGGCTCGCCAGAAAGAATACTCTGAGGCCAGGCGTATAATGCATGAAAAAGGTATCAAATTCTCACTTTGTTACCCTGCGATCATACGTCTAGAAGAGAATGGGTCTTTTCTCTCATTTGCCACCCCGAGCAGTTTGTCTGAATATCTTAACAAAAAATGGTCAGTGAATGTTAATGAGATTAAGGCTCAAATGGACCCTGTTGTACCAGTGGAGTGTCACAGAAATATTGTATCGCTAGATGGTGCTTTCACATCTACACCTCGTCCAAATGGCTTCCAGTTTCAGGGCCAGAGTACTCCACTCCCTGCAAGAACATGGAAACGTCAACAAAATGAGAACCACCCCAAGAGAACCCATCCTATTGATCGTGCAGGGAACGTTTCTGAAATGACGCTTAACCCGATGACTACACCGGATGGCTGCGATTCCCAATTCCTCTCCCCCAACAGATATGCACCACTCACCTCCATCTCTCAGGATGAATTTCCAGACTATCCCAAAGAGGAGATGCTGCAGGAGGTTTCAAAGGCTGAA
Organism: Neoceratodus forsteri; assembly: GCA_016271365.2. Lineage (NCBI taxonomy): Eukaryota > Metazoa > Chordata > Ceratodontiformes > Ceratodontidae > Neoceratodus > Neoceratodus forsteri. The sequence continues at coordinate 1,074,670,252 of CM028129.1, read as the reverse complement.
TCTCCCAACTGTGGATTTGCTCCAGCTGTGCCCCTACTTAAGTACTCTACCCAAGAGCTACATATAAACAGTCTTGTGGGTAACAGCTCAAATCACCGTACTCACCAGCTTTCAACCATCACAGAAACTCTGCCTCCCCTGGATGCACAGGGTCACTGTTAGATAAGTGCTCATGTTTGTACTGTGTTTCAGTGGGCGGTTATGAGGATTGGGTGGGAGAAAGAATATGTGTGTGCATTCCCTTTTTCAAATGTCAACCCTTTGGTCTAACCGGTCCTCCCGCACTTTCTTGGTGCTAGCTGGGGTATCATACATTGCAGGTTTAATATATGATAGATCTGGCATGGCCCTTAACAGTAGCATGTACCGGACCTCCGGTTCTATGAAGGGCTTGTGAAAGGGGGATGGGTGGGAGAAACTCTGATTACTAGCGTATCTCTCTCCATATTTTTTTCTTCTTGTTTGGCCCTGGGAAATACGGCTCTGCTTCGCTAAGGTTTGCACCAAGTTAATTTCAAGAGTCGGAGTGGAGAATTCCCTCCCCCCACGGGCACCAAAGCTAATTATGGGATCATTATGCTATCCAGTATGCTAATCTGACCGGACTGTTGCTAGAGAGACCAGGTGTGGGGCTATCCCAAAGAAAGCACTTACAGTCACTCATAAGGTCCCCATGGAAAGGAGTCACTTATATGGGGCAGCAAAGTCCTCATTAGCTTACAAGTCCACCACCCTATTTCAGGTGAAGTGATGTGGCCTGAGAGGATTTCGACTCCTCGGCCTGAGACACCGCTTTTCTCCAATGCACAAAGCAGCGCATCGCATATAAATAGTTTATTTTGTTAGTATTTGTTATTTTTCAGACTATACTTAAAATTTTGCAGAACAGATGTGAGGTGCTAAGCACTAGTAAACTCTGTCCTATGCTTGTATGGTTGCAGATTGGATCTGGGGAAATGATACGAAGGCTGGCCAATCTTACCCCTACCTCTCCCCCCAAAAGATTTTTTTATAACCATCCTTATGGGTGATATCTCCTTTATAACTTGGAACGTATGAGGGTTAAATTCCCCTTCCAAAAGGAAGCAGGTATTCACACATCTAAAAAGGCTTAAAACCCAGGTTGCCTTTGTGCAAGAAACTAAACTTGCTGAGAAAGATTGTAAATACTTAATAAGGGACTGGGTAGGTTTGGAGCTGCATTCCTGCGCGTCCACTAAAAAAAGAGGCGTAGCAATCCTGCTCCACAAGTCACTCCCCTGGACTGTGGTAAAGAAGAAGGCAGACTCTCAGGGGCATTAGGTAATAGCCTTGCTTGACACCCCCAATGGTCATCTTCTGGTGGTAAACATTTATGCCCCAAATCTGGATGACCTTTCCTTTTTTCTAGCTCTGAACTCTAAATTAGACACAATGGTAGAGCAAGACACACCTATCATCTTTGGGGGGGATTTTAATCTCACATTAGTTCCTGTGTTAGATAGGAGTGATCTAGGTAAGGAAACACACACTCGGGGGGCTCGAACCATTCAGCACCTAAGTTCTGAGTACCAACTGGTAGACATATGGTGCTTAGTGCACCCCTCTGTCTGGGATTACTCCTATTATTCCGGGGTTCACGGCACTTATAGTAGATTAGACTACTGGCTTATTTCCCATACCCTCACAGGCTTAGTCATGGACTCCGCTATCCTTCCCATGGTAATTTCGGACCATGTGCCAGTACAAGTGATTATCTCTTGGGGTCCTTTAATCCGAAGGTCTTCCTCCTGGAGACTGGATCCGCTACTCCTGCGAGATCCCAATTTTGTAAAATGTGCTAAATCAGAAACCATAAATTTTCTTAGGGAGAACCGTATCGAAGACACCTCTGCCCAAAACACCTGGGAGGCTTATAAAGCTACCATGCGTGGGAAGATCATAGGGTATGCCTCTCACAGGAGGAAAAATAGGGAAGGGGAAATGGCACAATTGGAAGATGACCTGCTCAGTGCCCAAAAGACTCTTAAGGCACAATCTCACCCATCTTCTCAGTCACTGTGGGGTCGATGGGTCCTTGCCATAAGGACCAGGTTAAACTAACTTATTTCCAGAAAGGCTGACTTGGCACTTATCAGATTAAAGCACTCTTATTGGGAGAGTGGGGAAAAAAGTGGAAACATTTTGGCATACCAACGGCGGCCACAACAAGAGAATAGGTACATAGGGGGGCTGAAAGACCCAGTCACAGGTATAGTGAAAACAAAACCACAGGAGGTGAATGATATAATGACTGCATTTTACTCTGAACTATATAAGTCAACCAGAACTAATCCATGTTTGGATATGTCATCATTCTTAGACAAGGTGAGGCTCCTGAAGCTGTCCCCAATGCAACGTGCCACTCTGGAGGAACCCCTAACTCATGCAGAGGCTGCGACATCCCTGATGGCATTAAAAAAAGGGAAGGCCCCTGGTAGTGATGGGTTCCCTGTGGACTTTCTGCAACTAATATCCCCTCTGATTTCTCCCCTTCTTTGTAAGGTCTTTAAAGAGACCAAGGAAAAAGGTATATTACCTCCTACACTAAGGGAGGCTGTCATTACAGTTCTTCCCAAAAAAGATAAACCTCCTGAAGAGGCAGCTAGTTATTGCCCCATATCCCTGATAAATTCAGACAGTAAGGTTTATGCTAAAGTGTTAGCTGACAGACTGGCCCCCATTTTACCATCCCTGATTCATTCATCGCAGGTCGGCTTTGTAAAAGGTAGATACAGTACTGACCATATCAGAACACTTATTAATCTTATTCATATAGTGAATCAGGATATATCAACGCCATCAGCTGCTGTAGCCATTGATTTTGAAAAAGCATTCAACTCCGTGGAGTGGGACTACTTGCAGAAAGTTTTGCATCACATGGGTTTTGGACTATACTTCAGAGCGGCTGTCTCCTCCACATACACATCTCCCCTTGCAAAAGTCCTCACCAGTTCGGTTTTATCTAAACCATTTCTTCTACATAGAGGCACAAGACAAGGATGCCGTCTCTCCCCTCTTTTCTTCATCATTGCTATTGAGCCATTAGCAGCTGCAATTAGGCAGAACACGCGTATCACTGGTATCGGTAGGGTGCAGGTTCATGTTTCCACCCTACTGTATGCTGATGATCTGCTGGTAATGCTAGGAAATGTCAAAGAGTCCTTACCCCAACTTCTAGGTATCCTGGACTCCTTCTCGTCAATCTCAGGGTTAAAGGTAAATCAATCTAAAACGGAAGTACTCCCTCTTAATTTGCAATGCAACTCCCACTTGGTGGCACAGTTAGGATTAAAATGGTCACAACATATGATCAAATACTTGGGAATTAAGATTGGGAGTAACCTAGTGAAGTGGTGGGATAATAACCTGTGCCCTCTGCTGTCCAAATGTAAGCTTGAAATGGAGCGAATAAACAAGCTTCATTTAACTATGGCAGGCAAGATAGCCGCTTTCAAGATGTCCCTCACCCCCCAATTTTTGTATTTTCTAGCTCATATTCCCCTATTTCTCCCAGCTCATTGGCTTAGGAAAACTGATGTGATGATTGGCTCCTTTTTATGGAGTTCAGTTAGACCTCGTCTCAGCAGAAACCAACTTCGGGCTCATCCTCAGAAGGGGGATGGGGTCTTCCATGGATTGAAGGCTATAAGCTAGCTTTTCAAGGTGCACAAACATTGAAATGGTTCCACCCCTATAATAATGAATCCCCTCAGTGGCTAATGCTTGAGCAGACTTATTGTAATAGCCCTACTGCAGTCTCTTTTCTCTGCTCCCCCCTCGTCAGGAATATCTATCACATCCCACTATTGGCTCCTCAATCAGATATTGGAGGCTTCTACATAAAAAAATAAGGCTCCCGATTCTTCCCATTACATATATGCCTTTATGGAGCAACCCTAGCATAACCATCGGTGGCTCCATGGTGGTTTAGCCCTCTTGGCAAGAGAAAGGGATTACATTTCTTCAAGACATATTGGGGCCTAACTCCCTGGTGGTGGATACATATCAGAATCTGCAATCTAGATGGAATCTGGATAAATCAGATTTCTGGAAATATCTGCAATTGCGTGATAGTCTTAGACCTCTCTTACATCAGGGTAATGTCTCTCCAGCCTCTAACTCACATTTAAAAGGGTGGCTCCACCTACCCAACAAAGTTGCAGCCACTTTATATGCAGCAGTGAGGGACTCGATACCTTCCTTGAACATAAAGTCTAAGTCAAAATGGGAAAAAGCCTTAAATATACAAATATCAGATTTACAGTGGAAACAGTGCTGGCAGGTCGGGTTCAAAACTCATAAAGATACCCGGAGTAGACTCATTCATAATAACATTTTGCACTCTTGGTACAGGACACCTGTAATATTAAAGAAAATGAAAGTCCTTGTACATGATACTTGCTGGAGATGCCTCCAGCCTGGTGGTGATCTATTTCATATTCTTTGGCAATGCCCTCGGATATATGGTCTATGGGAGAAAGTGTTACATGAGGCTAGCCTGATACTTCACTGCCAGGTCCCTGCTAACCCTGCTCTTATGCTGCTGGGTCTGAGGTCTGGTGCCCCCCCAACCATCAGGAATTTAGATGGCTAATGCTACTTAGTATGCAGGTAAAATTGGCAACTCTGCAAAATTGGCAAAGTACTGTTTTGCCTGGTCTCAATGAGATTATAGCATCACTTTCCTCCATATATGAGATGGATAGGTGGACACACATGTCTACCAGGAAGATGGAACCTCTCTCTCTCTCTCTCTGTTGGGCCCCTTTTATGGCATATTTGTCAGCCAGAGCTGGTATTGGATGATTTATCTCCTGATATCTAACTGCCACCACTCAATGTCTGAACTGAGTGTTATCTATGGCTAGTACATTTATGAATCTATTGATATAAAGGTACAGAGTGTTAGTAACTTGCATTGTTGTTTACGTCTGAAATGATATAAGGTGTACATAGTTTACCTGCAAGTTGTAATGTTTGCTTTGTGGGTTTAGTATAAGTTAAAGATTTGTATGTGTATACTTACTACATGTTAAATCATGGAGTCCGAGTAATGATACCTAGCACACCTAGTCCACCTATACAGATTGCACTTTACTGTTTATTGTTCAATAGCTGTGCCCCACAGCAGTAGCAGCTACATTATTTATATTACTTTGTTTACTCTGTGGTCTCTCTCCCCCAGACGCAGTGTAAGAAGCGGCCATGAGAAGGTGTAACTATTATATTCTATGAAGCCTTGTCTTATATGTGGTGATACCTCCCTATGGTTGCGTTCGCTGGAAAATAACTTAAAAGAAATATAAATAAGTTTACTCCTCACTCTATCTCACAGAGGAAAGAAACAAACAAAATAAAACATTATTACGTAATACATATTAAAAGGGAACTAAAATAAAAGTCCAACCCAAAATAAACCCCAAGTAACGATGAATACAATTTTAATAACTGCAACAACAGTCTGAGCATCTGTTACTGTCCAAATAAATCAATGTCCAATGTCTTCATGAGTTGCTGAGTTCATTAAAGTCAAATAATAATAAATCCAAAATGAGAAAAGAAAAGAAAAGTGGCACTCTCACTGCCACAACAAAAGTATTAAATTCAGACTAAGAAAGTTAAGGAAGTTGTGGCACTCTCACTACCATCAACTGCAATTTGAGTTATACATAGGTCTCTGATATTGCTGAAAAGCTCTCTCACTGCTTTCCAAAGAATAAATATAATTACAGTACCTGAAGATGATGAAAAATAAACACAGCAAACCCTTAACAGTCAAATCCAGGAGTAGTATCGATGGTGCTGGCCAGAGGAAAAAAGGGGGGGGAAGCAGATTAAGAGACACCCCACTTAGCCCACCAAAGCCACCCAGTCAAACTAGGGGTCATGAGGAGCCCAGGAGGAGGATTCTTCACCAGCCCTCCAACTGGTAGCCTCAACCCCCACAGGGAATCCCAAAAAACTGGGCACCCTGATTTCCTCACAAGCCAGTTCGAAAACCCCTGATTTCCACACCAAGTCTGGCTCTGAACTCCTCCCAAAATAGCAATCTGATGAAGCTCAAGCAGTGAACCACAACCGATATCCACACAACCGCCAGCCAGTCCAGAATCCACATCCAGGAGCACGGAAGGCAGCTAACCGCTGAGAGGTTAAGACGGGCTGCCAAATCCAAGTCTGGATCCAAAACGAGAATCCCAAAGTATCGGACAGTATATAAAAATGTCAGGCAGGCGGCAGATATCCAGAAAACCACTTGTTATGACAAATTCAGGGCAGGAGATTCAAAAAAGCCGCTTGTTATGGCAAATTCAGAAGGCAGCACGAAGCAAAACCAGATGATCAGTGAATAACAGCAGAATGCCAATATCACTGCAGCAAATGAAAAGCAACAGGAATAGCTATCGCAGAAGTCTTAGATGAGTTGCAGTTGCAGTTACAGTTGCAATAATCAAATAAAACAAATACAATGAATACAACATTACGATGTTAAAATAAGCTAAAAATATACTAAGAACAAGCTTAACAATGCTAACATAGTGGCAGACCCAGCGTAGTCGCCATCTTGACTTCCCACCAGGTATGCTAATCAAGACACTTTTGTAAATGAGATGCTGTGTCTCATAGTCATATTCTTGGTTAAAGATTTTTCAAATGAGTAAATAATGAACACCGGCACACAAGTGCAATATTAGGGGGTGCTGTACTGTCAAGATGTGCCATCCTTCACATGAGACATTAAACTAGGGTCTCTTCTACCTGTCTCTGGTGCCATCCTTGTAGCTGTCCAGGTGGTAGTAAAATAACCCAATGCACTTTTTCATAGAGTGGGGGATTTTCCTCAGTGTCCTGGCCAACATTCCCCTTCCCATAAAATAGCAATTGTCCAAGGCTTGTGGGCCTGCTGATTGTGTGACTTAGCTATGAACTTAATGGGCACATAGACTACTTGGGGCAGGTAAGGGGACCCCTTTTCTTGATGACTTCGCACAACAGGAATCATATTGTACTTGATCCACAGGGACATTGTATGTAGCTAGGGGGTATACCCACCTGTCATCAAAACTTCAACAGCAACCTGCACTACAGCGACTAGAGCGCCAGGTCACTGTAATTTTGGTGCTGGAACCCGGGACTGTCTTCTGGGGTCTTGCACCCCCCCAATCAGCTCTGACTTGGAGTTGATTATATTTAGTGCAGGGGTGTGGGGGGCATAGTCCCCTGCATGGGGGTTTGGGGGTGAAGCACCCTGATGAAAACATGTAGGTTTGTAAGAAACCATATGCTGACCACAAATAGCGGGCAACATGGTGGTTTTGCAGTCTGTTCATTTGACAACATTTTTGTCGATGAGCAGTCATAAATCCTAGCCAGGAATAGTTCTGGTAAGAGCAAGTGTTTACATGGAAAGATGGTACAGGAATAATGGCTAAGTAAGTGGCCCTGCCTTATGTTAATACACAACATGAATTCAATAACATGATTTATTTAATGAATTTGTATCATAGTTACCCAATGTAAGTGATTAACTATTATACTTTGATAAAACAGGAGTAGAAGTCCACCATAGGTGCGTCAGGTCTACTCTCCCACTTTACAGTGGTGATCCATTTGTCTTCCCATGTATCCATAAGAACATCAAAGTATTTCTTAAAATAATCCAGATTTTGTGCATCCACAATATACTGTGGCAAATTATTCCAATATTTTACCACTCGTTGTGTAAAGTATGAACCCCTTTTATTCAGTTCTAAATAGTTTACCATGTAGTTGTTTGTCGTGGTTCCTTAAATTAGGTAGCCAGTCAAGAGCATGTAGTAATAACAGCATGGTAAAAACCACGTAGACAAAAAAGCATAACACAAAACAGCTACAGGTGTGTAACAGCGAAGTCATAATAGTGCAGTATACCTTGTATCTGTGGTCAGTGATGCTGGGAAGTACAAGTGTTGAATTGTGAGGTGTTTCACTGTGCCAACATTGTGACGTACAGTGTAGAGGCACAGGAATAAGTTTCTTAAGCTACTGGCTGGGGCTCGAATTCCAGGCCTGCTTAGTATTTTTTTCATTGCTCACCATTACTTGGACTTGTTTTTCCATTGAAGACCATGTCAACACTTACATTAACTCTCCCCCAAAAACAATTTTCACCCCCTGGACTTGCATGTCCCCTCACTGACTTTTTTACCAACTTGAAAATCTACCCCATCCCAACTTTCTTCCCCCTTCCCTGAGTATGCCCCCCCCGAGTTGATTATATACTGTATATTGGGGGTGCAGGGGCAAAGCCACCCCACTTAGTAGATCTCCTTGCTGTGTTGCTGGTTGTGTGTTTATGGGTGAGGTGGGGCATGTGGAGCTGCTTGGGATGGGCTCATAATTTGCTTTCACCTTTATTCCCTGACACTGTATTTCCCAATGCTGTTTTGCCTGCACTGTGTTTAACCACATTATTAAAGTTTAGCAGTTTTGACTTGATCCCTATATCTGTATGTTACTATTTTAAGTTCTAATCCCATGTCTATCAATAACTCACTGTTCTTAATTTCATTATAGACTAGAATGAGATCTCCCCATAGTCATCTCCTTTCTAAGCTGTGCAGCCCCAATAATTGCAACCTAACGTTATAATTGAAACCATACATGCCATATATAGATTTTGCGAATCTCCTTTGCACCCTCTCTACATCAATTATATCATTTTTTAAAATGGTGATACCAGCATTGAGAACAGCAGTCCAAATTTGGCCATGCCAAGCTTCTATACGAGGCACAATTACATCTTTATGCCTGCTGACAAAGTTTCTTTTTATGTACACTAGAATTCTTGAAACCTTTGCAATAGCAGCTGAACTATTAGCTCTAAAGGACAGGTTATGTTGAATAACAACTCTTATGTCTCTTTCATCCTTAACAGCTTTTAGTACAGTGCCTCCTAAATTGTATGAAGCATAGACATTATTATTGCCCAAATGGAGTATTGCACATTTATCGTAGAAACATAGAAACATAGACTTTGATGGCAGATAAGGACCACTTGTCCCACCCAGTCTGCCCATTTCCCTGCCTACTGGATAAGGTGCAGATTCTAGTTAACCAATAGCCTACTTCCTGCCACCCCCCACTACAATTGCCTTATGTCTGTCCCATGCATGTTTGAATTCCCCCACTGTTTTAGACCCAACAACCTCCCCAGGAAGGCGGTTCCATGCATCCACCACTCTCTCCATGAAAAAAAAATTCCTCACATTACCCCTGAACCGCCCCTCTATCTTTAACTTGTGCCCCCTTGTTCTTACACATCTCTTTTTCTGAAAGATGCTACTCTCCTGGACTTTGCTGATTCCCTTGAGGTACTTGAAAGTTTCTATCATGTCCCCCGTCCCTCCTTTCATCAAGTGTATACATATTAAGCTCTCTCAGTCTCTCTTCATATGGTTTCTGATGCAGACCCTGCACCATTTTAGTTGCCCTCCTCTGGACTGCTTCCATCTCTCACCTTTCAGACCACTGTTATAGTAAATCAAGGTCTGCTTTTTGCAATTTTGTACTCAGCCTATGATTTTTGTATTATCAGCAAATGTATTTATAAATACGTGTAGACCAAAATGCCATTCACATGTATGTTAACAAGAATCAGACCTAGCACAAATCCCTGAGGCACCCCACAGGTAACTTTAAAATACAGTAGCTTGAAACTGCATCACCTTCTCTGACGCTTTGTTTTCTATCAGTTAACCAGTTGCAAGTCCATAATGTAACTCTACTATCCATATCTAGTTTTTCAAGTTGTGTAAGTAGTTTTTCTTGATGAACTCGATCAAAGGGTCACTACTACACTCACTGTTTTGACAGCAGCTGGAGTATTATAAGAATTGTTTGATATTTTTCATTCTCTGAATTTGAAAATCTTTCAATAGAAATATTATTCTAAAACTATTTTTATGACTCTTCTACTCATATTGAATGAACTTTGTGATTGTGTGTTTTTTTTTTGTCTCCTTATTGTTTACACAGTGTGTTTCTAGGTTTCCTAAACTTTCTTTGTCATTTTACTCTGTTTCAGTTTTAAGCAACCAGCATGAAACAGTGAGAACTGGCATCATAGTATGCCCAGGAAAGTCTGAAAAAGAAAGTTATAAACAGTATATTTCATAAATCAACAGCATAATTGTGAACATGAATAAAACATATTTTTCTAAATCAAATCATACCCAAAACAAGTCAGAATAGTGGAAATCATTGAGTGGAAACATTGAATGGAAGATATACACAAGTTTTTAAAGATATTGCAAAGCTTTCACTAGCACCTATTATTTTGTATAAGAGTAAATCCTATGTAGATAGACTTCAGACTACCTTTTAGTGGATTTATTTAAATTGATTGGATTAGAAGTTAGAGGGCTAATCTTTCCAGGCAGGAACTGATCAATCACCATGACAGGGTACCAGCTGTAGAGGAATGAGTTTCTCAAGGGCTGTAGTAGCCATGATAACACCACTGATAAGCATGGTTAAACTGACAGAAGCTGGGGCTGGCCCCTCATAAAAATTCCAGCACCAGTTAGAGGATTAGTCACCCCTACTTTAGAAATACAATGATTTTCCTGATTGCTTGTTACTAAGAAGTATTGCCTTTATAACTGAAAGAACCACCAACTTTAGAAATTGCAGTAAACACCAGGCACAATGTATTTATTTGCAAGAAATGAACTAAACAATATGACTGCACAGTATGTCTCACAACATCATGTGATCTGCTATCACAGGGGGAAAAAACTGGTAATTCACAACAGCTTATTGCAAAAATAATAACAATTAGCTTAACCACTTTACAAAATTGACACCAGTTATTGCAGCGCCTCTGATTTACTGGCCCAAATAATCTCACTTCATTGAAACACGGTCATGTATTGTAATACAAATATAAGAACAATCTTATCCTGTCATAGTTGTAATTGGGATGAGTGAACCATTTCTGGTTGTAATTAGAAGCTGACAAAGTTCTAAAAAGTTATTGTTTTGAACCTATTTTCCTATCTCTAACTCCTCATTACAAAAAATGTGGGACACTGTACTTGGCCCCCTACTATTTGCTATCTATATTAATAGTATTGATGATAGCATATCCAAGGCAAATATACACCTATTCGCAGACGACACTGTTCTGTACCTTAGTTGCCAGACCCCGGAAGCCACCTGTGTAGACCTCCAGGAGGAATTCAACTGTCTTCAGAATCAGCTTTTCTTCAAAAAACTCTTGTTAAATGCCAAAAAAACAAAAGCGATGCTTTTCTCACCCTACAGTCATGCTGTGAACCTGGTTAATACTGGAGCATTACCTCACATCACTACTGTCCTTGGAGAAGATCTGGAGTTTGTCATGAAATTCAAATACCTAGGAGTGTGGCTGGACCAAAATCTTTCATTTTTGGAGCATATTGAGGACTTGCTTAAGAAACTAAGGCAGAGACTGGGCCTCTTCTTTAGGATTAACCAGTTCTTGACTACAGATGCTAAAAAGTGCCTGGTCCAATCAACATTCCTATCACTGGTTGACTATGCAGACTTCTTATACAGTCAGTACCCAAAAGCTTCCCTTGCTAAACTGGACACATTTTATCACAGAGCTATCAGATTTATAACAGGCCTTCCTCTCTCTACCCACCACTGCTTGCTGTATGCTGCCGTAGAGTGGTCCTCTCTTATGTTTAGAAGAAATAGAAATGCAGTGTTTTGGACTCAGAGCTGTCGAAAAAAAGCTTCTGCAGTATATCTTTGACTGTCTCCCGCTAAGCACACCAGGAACTTATGCCTTAAGAAGTGCCTAATTTTTCACACTTTGTTTTCCAAAGGTCTCTTCACGCTTTGGTAGAGCAGCATTTAGCTTTGTACTGCCCACCTTATGGAATCAATTGCAAAAATCTCTGAAATTGAGTGTACCCATCAGCTTGGATTCCTTCAAGCCCTTATTTGCCCGAACTGTGAGGGAACACTGTAGCTGTTTTCCTTGCTCCATAACCTATCCTGAATCCTAGGCACCCAACTCTCAGCTGCCTTCAGTGCAGAATAGAGTACTGCTGGCCCTATGGATACATCTCATGTTGTGAGCAAACCCTTTAATTTCTCTCTGACCAGTTAGGTTGCAACTGCACACTAGCTACTTGTTTTCTGGCTTAGGTCCTCTACCTCCCTCATCTATGCTCTCCTGTACCCACCATGCCCTCCCAGCTCCCCACCCTCACTATTCCCTTCTGCTTTATTCTGCCACTGCATTGAGCACCTACATTGTATTATTTGTGTCATATGATGTACTGTCACTGTTGTATATAAATCTCTTGTGTACTGGTATTAACCAGGCCCATCCTGTAAATTAGTTTGGTATTTATGTGTTGCCTTAATGATATATTGTCACTGTTGTATGTAACTCTATTTTGACCGGCCTTAACCAGGTCCATCTTGTAAATGAGCTTTGCTCAACAATGTTTGCCTGGATAAATAAAGATTTTGATTGATTGATTGACTAGATCACAAAAGGTGGTCAAAAAAGAAACAAACCATGGGATACGTCATGCAGTCTGGGACATACAATTTATAAAATGGGTAAGGAAAATCCTGGATCCTGATTGGCTAGGACCAGTACATTATGAGGGCGTGATGTATTTAAAAAAAAAAAAACTGGTCCTGCCAAACAGGATGCAAAGCATTCTAAAAATGCATGTGCCTGCCTTTAAAATGTTTTAAAATAAAACAGCCACCATTTTATTTTGACACATAACCAACAGCAATTACTGTGTTGCCTGCTATACTAACAAAAAGAAACCCAGGCAACTTTTAAATAAATACTAAAATAATATAAGAAGTGGCTATCAGAATCATCTGTAATAGTAGATTTTAAAGTTTTGATGATAACTTTGTCTCCCTGGCACTTGCTCTGCCACCGCAGCCAACACTGATCTACTTACTACTACATCTTCTACATCTTATCAAACTGAACAGCGTTATCAAAAAATATATATATTTATTTTAACTGTAGCACTTTGTCCCATGTTAGAAACTTGGCACATCAATGTAGTGGAAAATATGTGAATTGACCGTCCCCACTCCAAGCATTCTGAAACGTTGTCTCCAGCTACTCACTGAGACAATAGAGTGGTAGTTTCTTGAAAAACAGTAATGCATATAGTAGTGTGACCATTATGCAGCCACAGCCTTGTCACTCCAATCGGCAGTAGTACTGGTCAGCTCCTGACATGCCATATTGTTGATCCCATCAGCAAGGTAAATTATTTAAACTAAAATAAACTTGTTTGGGGGGGGGGAGTGAAGAAGAACATCATATTAAGTTGCATAGTATGAGTAAGTTAACAGTTAACAGTCAATCATTGTTTTTAGTCAGACTTTCAATTTTGGCAGCATTACCTGTCTGCTTATATCAGTGACAGCAGTACCAATTCAAGTAGCACCAGTAGTGGTGAGGGTATTAGGGAGGACAGCCTACTGAACAGACTTCTGTAAGACTAGCATTTGAAAAGAACAGCCTTCTGGAAAAGCACATTTCTCCCTATTAGAACTCTTCCCTATTAGCACCTAATGGTGTAGGAACAATTTTAGCATTTTGTGTTTCAAAATTTTATTTCTTTTATTTCCTTGTTCAATTGTTGTAAGTATTATACATTTCCCAAAATATTAATTTTATGAGTGCAATACAGCACTTCATGGGTGTGCATTAGGCTGCGATAACCGCATTCCCAGGTGCTGAAGGCACTCAGCTCCTGGAAGTGCTGTTATCACAGCATATGGCACACTCTGTCGTATCGCATCTTATTGCTTACTTAGAACAATGTGGGAATTTAGGTGCTGGTTTGAATATTTGTGATGTATCTGTTTTCAATAATTTTTCCCTTTTTCCCCTTCTCTTTCTGTTTCTCATTGTTTAGTGGATCATTATGATAGCAGAGTAGATACTTATCTGATACCATACAATAAGAAAATGCAACAAACCTGTGCTGCTGAAAGGAATAAAGAGCTTTGACTGATGCACCTTTCTATCAATTATAGATGTGTGGTATCCTGTGATGTGTTCTAAAGAAACATTTAAATAATTTTATCTCATACATTTCAAATTATATTTGAACACAATGTATAATTTTGGTTATAGGATCTCTTCCATTCAGCTATATACAATGATTTTTTTTATGATACTGTACTGCAATTTGTAAAATGAATGTAATTTGTTTTATCACACTGTCACTAGCACTTTTTATTGTCTTTTGGCACAGTAGCACTGAGCAGTTTTGGTTTTAAACTAAGCTGTAGTGTTAGAGAATGCACACACATTTAAGACCAGTGGTATAAGTTCTGCAACTCTGTGACTGACCCCCTTAGTTAAAGCATCAGAACTATGTCAAACATAAGGGGAGTCTGCACTCGGGTTTTGTTAAAGCTTTCTTGAGACATGATCATACTGCAACAAATTGGCATTCACTATTTGGAATGCTTGTGTGTGCTGTTTCTTTTCAGATTTCATGTTCCTGCTCTCCTTGAAGAGTGACACAGTATAACCCATGACATTTATACATTTGTCCTGTGAATAGATCATTATAAATTAATGTGGGGTTCAGTCTGAAAGAAGAACTGCATTGAACCAGTATGTCTCTTTTTTCTACAGAAGCTGTTTTGTTAAATGCTGGTTCCCATCCTGTTACTCTTCAATCATTCGTAAACTTTAAGGAAATTTAGTGGGTGTTTCTGATTTGCACACTGTAGGCAGCTACCATTTTAGCATTTTAGATTTGTATAAGGTAGTTTATGTCCCTTTCAACTGTAGAGTTCTATAATAGAACATTGAGACAATGTAACAACAACCCAAAAGCTTAACAGGGACCTAAAATACATTACTACAGTGGTACTCGGCTCCTTACCAGCGGTGTAAAAATCAAAAACACTCTGTGAAATTACTATAAGACCTGCAAAGATGGAAAATTAACAAACTGAAAACCAGTACTGTATCTGAAAAACAGCTTCTGCTGAAAATATGGGTTTACAAGTTCAAAGCACTTCTGTTTTAAAGTGCCATTGTAATGTGGGATGTAATGTGCCTTTTCTGTGTGGGACGAAGGGTTTCAGAGAGGTTAAATGAGGGACCTCCTTTTTAATGAGTGACTATTGAGAGGTATACCTCTTTTTGAACCTTGTAAGTTACCAACATATTACACATTAATTGCATATAAATTGAATGTGAATTACTAGCTGATATTCTGAAACACTTAAACTGTTTTTAAGAGTTTTTTTCAGTTCTAAATTGTATAACCTGGCAGGTCTTAGAGGGCTCTTTCTTTAGAACAGGTTCTACATGTCCCTTTTTATTTATATCCAGTTCTTCTCAGGAGCTTCTCTTTGTAACTGAATACTTCTTAAGTGGCTCTGAAGTTACCACTGTCTTGCAGTTGCCATTAGGGAATGAAGTAAAAAGCACAGACTTTGATATTTTAATCAATAAATTGTTTACATATGCCATCAGTGGCACCAATTAAATGAATCTGAGAGCCAAATACATTTTCATCATTCAAAGCACTTCCAAAAAAAACATGCCATATTTCAAATAGCTAAAGTGACCAGTTTCCTTCTAAACTGTTTTCTGACATTAATTGTAGTGTACAGATTGTTCTCAGAAATATAAGGAGCAAAACACAAAGTATGAATTGTAACACTTTACTTTTAATAAGAATCTCATGATGCAACATATGAAATGTTCCAAAAATAAGACCAAATGACAGTGGAATCAGCAAGGGAACAAAGAATACTTCAGTCCAGAAGTATTCCGACTTGGAATTCTTACAAAGTGCAAAACATTTGTGATGTTTTCTTTGTTCTTTTCTCCCACAAGGCACATTCCCTTAATAAAACTGAGGGTTGCATGCCAAAAATAAATGCCTGGTACCCACTGTTGAATTAAAGGCCTAATTTAAAAAGGTTAGTAGCACTTGTTTTAAGCATTATTTCCTGCTTTTTTTCTCATCACACATTGTTAAATGTAACCTTAAAAGGTGTTTTTTTTTGTCTTTTGTTGCATGTTTTCTAGAAGCTGCAGTTGCAGCCATATAAAAGATGGGTAATATCTAGATATAAGTAAGTGATGGGCCCTCTTCCTCATGGAAAAACCCATCAGTCCCCATAATGTCCCTCTATATTTACCCAATAAAATGTCATATACCTCCCCAATTAACCATTTCCACTTAACCTGCAAACATTATAATAACACACTAATACCTAAAGAGCATACTGAAGCACCATACGACAACTGTATCAGTATATAACAACCACCTTATTAGCACATGTAACAACCACCATAAACACCTCACAATCTCTCACAAATACAGTGCCTAAAAAGCAGCACAAGTACATATAATCTACCTAGAAAAACTGCCCTAGCCTAAAAACTCTATCACTAACCAAACTTTCTGTCCAGCCTTACTTACAGTCACAAAAAGCTAAGGAATCAACACCACTAACATGCCCCAAAGATGGCCATGTCACTTAATGCATCAGCTTTCTCTCTTCCATATGTAAGCCTTTTATGCTGTTGTTGCCACCTCCATTACTGCTGCTGCCGCCATACTTGTCATATGTCACAGACATGGCTGGAAATTAGCCCCTTGTGACCCAGCCACTCCTGGTCCAACAGTAAGTAATTACTGCTGCCACAGACTCCCAGCTGTTTAACAACACTATGCCATGATGCTATTGACCACAAACTGCATCCTTACAACTTTTAACCACTCAACCACAAACTATGTGCATCTCCTGACCACAGACACCATGCCCCCATCATGACTTCTACCACAAGGCTCTAAAGAATAGACGTGCACTGCCACGCCTTCTTTTATACCATATCCACGCATACATTTGCAAATGCATGCATACAGCACTGCATTATGAAAAAACACTAGGGACAGCAGACTTCAAATTGTAAAACCCCAGAAATTATTGCAAAAGTAATATAAAGCTAAAGAAAGGCAAAGCAAGGCAAATTTTATTTAAAAAGACACCCATCCTGGAGACTGTGGGTGCCATACAGATTAAAATCACATACAAAATAAAACCAACAATACAATACAATACACCTGATAATAAATATGCTAAACTAGAACTCATTATTATAACATTTTATAACTAATTTACTCAAAACTAAATATCAAAAAACGAAATACATAACCAGGGACAGACACTAAAGCACAGAAGTCAGGCATAGGATAGGGTTATAAAACAAAGTCTGGGAAGGTCTGATTATACAGAAAAGCCTTGAGATGAGCTTTGAAAACCTCAACTGAAGGGGCCTCTCTTATAACAGGAGGTAGTGAATTCCACAGGATGGGGTGGGCAACACTAAAAGCTCTATCACTGGCCATTTTTAACCTCATCCTGGGAATTGCAAGGAGGCTGCTAGAGATGGAGTGAAGGGAGTGGACCAAGACAGCAGGTGTAAGAAGGTCCTTCAGATAACCAGGGCCCAGTCTGTGTAGGTCCTTAAAGGTGAGCAAGCCCACCTTAAAGAGGGCCCTCCACCTGACAGCAGCCAGTGCAGTTCACCCAACACTGGGGTGATGTGACAGTACTTAGACTGCCCCATCAACAACCTAGCAGCTGCATTCTGCACTAGCTGCAGCTGGTGGAGGGTATCTCCAGAGACCCTGAGATAGACCGCATTATAGCAGCCAAGCCTAAATGTCACAAAGGCATGAACCAAAGTGGGGAGATCCAGGGGTGGAACTAGAAGCTTTATCCTGGTGATATTCCTTAGATAGTAAAAGCTGGTATGGACAACAGACAACACCTGAGGTTCAAGTGTCCGTCCGCTGTCAAGAATAATGCCCAGATCACATACCCTAGAGGAAGCATGCAGTGGTACAGACTCAAGAAAAAGCCCCATTTCAGTGCCAGAGGCCATCCTATCATGCTCTCTGTTCAACTTCAACACCAGTACCTCTGTCTTATTGGGGTTCAGTCACAACCAGCTGGAGGCCATCCAGTCATTGACCTCGGCAAGGCAGGTGTTTAGCACATCCACTGCATTTAATGTCCTGGGGCAAAGGAAAGATACAGCTGGTGTATCATCTGCATAGCAATGAAAACCCAGGCTTTACTTCATAATGAGCTCTTCCAGGGGCAGCACATACATGACAAACAACATTGGTGACAAGACTGAACCCTGGGGTACTCCACATGACAGGAGGTTAGGAGAGGAGGAGAAATTCCCCATCACTATCCTTTGCTTCCTTTTGGTGAGAAAAGATTCAAACCAGCAGATGACAGTGTCAGTGAGTCCACAGAATTCGCTCAGGTGGTCAAGTAACACACTATGGTCCACCGTGTCAAATGCTGAGGTGAGATCAAGGAGAACGAGAATTGTCCCCACCCCTTGATCTCTCACCCTAAGGAGGTCATTGCACACCAAAACAAAAGCAGTTTTTGTGCTATGCCTCACACAAAACCAAGACTGGATGAGGTGCTCCTCAAGCTGAAGTGTCACCACTTTCTCTATAATCTTAACCAAGAATGGAAGGTTGAAGATGGGACGGTAATTTGCCTTGATGTCAGGGACCAAAGATGGTTTCTTCAGAAGATTCTCACCAGTGTCTCCTTCAAGACATCAGGAAAGACTCTCTCCAACAAGGAACACTAGACAATCAAGGCAAACACTGAGCCAACGGAGTCAACACATCCCATTTAAAAACGTGTCGGCACCAGGTTCAGTTCACAAGAGGTGTGCCGCAGCTTGGAAGGAACGTCAATGACTTCTGCCACCTCCGCCGATCTAAACTCACCCCAACTAGGCAGAGTACTCTCCAGATGCCCATGGTGACCACTGCTGGCCACAATGTGACTCACTGGTGGAATTCCCTGCCAGATGGCAGACACCCTGTCTAAGAAGAACCAAGCAAACTCTTCACATAAAGCATTCGAAAAGGATTTTTTTGGCTGTAGACAGGATGGATGGAGAAGCCTGTACACAGTCCGAAAGAGCACAGTTGGTCAGTTCTTCCCAGCTGCAATCTCCCTGGACAGGAACTCTGCCTTCTTATGGTTGATTGGCCCCGGTATACACCATAGTGTGCCCGCAGAGCCAGTTTGTCCACCTCCAGCCCAGTCTTCTGCCAGCAGCGCTCTAATCTCTGACCCATAATCTTCATCGCCTGGAGCTCCCCATTAAACCAAGGGGACCTTAAGTGAGAGGATTTGGGTTGTACATGGTCCAGAGTCAAGTGAACCAGACATCACCTTATTATAGGTAGCAACTGCTGTGCACTCACCCCAGAGCATGCACTGTCCACAAGAGATAGATCAGCCAGAAAACCCTCAAGGGTCAAACCTCTGAAAGGGTGGTAGCTAACCATCTCAGCAGGGAGAGGGCTCTGGAGGTGGCCCAAACAAGAAATCCACCATGCAATGATCAGACCAAAGACCCGAATAGTCTTGAGATTATTTATCTCATGCCCCAGTGAGAAGACCAGGTCTAACATATGGCTGCCCTGGTGGGTCATGGAAGAAACTTTTTGTGTCAGTCCCAGAGATTACATCATCTGGAGGAAGTTGTAACCAACCCGAGAGGATTCGTCGTCAGCTCAAACATTGAAGTCCCCCAGCACTAAACATCTGGGAAGCCTCCAATGTTTCACTGATGACAAAGTCAGCTACCTCCTGCAGGAATTCTCCTGCCACCCCAGGAGGGCAGTAAATCAGGAGAATCTGGCAACCTGTGCCCAGACCCCCATGAACAGCCACACACTCAAATGAACCTGGTGCTCTAACTGGGTGCAGGGTGAAGCCTAGGTCAGATCTAAAACAGATGGCTACCCCCGTCCCTGCATTCCACTCTGGTGCAGTGCACCATGGTATACCTGGGTGGGACAGTAACCTCTAGAACTGGGCCAGCATCATCACTGATCCAGGTCTCCATGATTCAAGTTAGATCAACTGAAAGAAATCAAGTCCTCAATAATTGTGGTCTTGTTCCTGATCAATTTGGCATTGCAAAGCACTGCCCTCAGGGGATTGGTGGACAGTGCAGCCCCTCTGGCTACCTGCCCACTTGGTCTGGTGGGAACCCTGGTGACCGGTACTAAACACGTCTGGCCTCTCCCTTAGGCCCATCTAACCCCAGGGCACCTTCTGCACCTGACGACCTCGATCCTGACCCCTACTGCAGTGCATGGGGCACCTCCAACTGATTGAACAGTGCAGTTCCTCTTAATTTCAGCCTTCTGACAGCACTTTGCTATAGTGGTGGAAACTGGGAGGTTGGAAAAAGGGCCACAGATTGAGCAGCTTGGATGCCCCGTACACTATCCTACTGTAGCCTGCCCCAGGCCCTCACACCTTCCCAGACACATCTTGCCTGACTACACAGTCCCAGGCCCACAAAATCCTAACTAAACAATCACACAAAATACAGGCATACACTAAAAACAAAAAATCCTAAACCACACACTACACACACACACGCACGCGCGCGCACACACACACACATTAATAAACTAAAACCCTCGGGGGCATGGCTTGGCTCCAAATGCAATGGCTGCTTAGAAAGAATGATCTCTAGTACCCCAGGTCTTTCTCCATTATTTACGTCACCTAACTCAGCCCAACAGAGTGGTGTAGCAGAGGATTCATCATTGGACCTACCAGGAACATTTTCTCCGATTCCATTTTATTTTTTACTCGCATCTGCTGGCACAGTTCACGCCATAAAATCTGGAGTAAAAGAATGGCACAATACAGACAGCCTGAGGCCTCTATGGACTCAACTACACAGCAAACGACCGAAATGTTCACAGCCTTACTTAAACAAATGGCCGAAACTACACTGGCCTCTAATAAAACTATGCTTGCTATTCAGCAGCTAGAATCCAGAATTGGCCAAATTGAGGTTAAAATGGACAAGAATACAGTTGTAATAGAATCACTTACAGCTATAATAAGAGAGCAGGACAGAGCGATTCAATCCCTACAGAGCAAAGTGGATGATATGGAAAACAGAAGCCATCGGAATAATCTCCGACGCCTAGGCTTCCCTGAGGGTGTGGATCATGGCAATACACTCAGTTTTCTTTATGATACATTATCCAAGCTGTTACAGCATGAACTTCCACCGGGGCTTATGATCAAACGGGCACACAAAACGCTCAGCCCAATACTGAAGGTTGGAGAAAGACCTAGACCTATTATGGCTGACATTCTGAATTTTGCAGATAAAGAGTGGATCCTTGTGAGAGCTTGAGAACTCGGAGCCCTATCTTATCATTGCCACAAAATCTTAATCTTTCAGGATTACTCTCTCAAGTTGGCTGCCAGATGGAAGGAATATACAGAAGCCTGCAAAAGGATGCACTCACTTAATATTAAATTCTCCTTACGTTATCCAGCAATTATGCGACTAGAGGTAAATGGGACATATGTGTCTTCCTCCACCTCAGACAGCCTCATGCAATACTTGCATACTAACTGGCCATCTCAACCCACCCCAGAACCTAACAGTAGCCAGCAGACAGTAAGAGAACAGAAAACATCTGAGTCAGCTGCTATTGATCCTGTGAGGGCTTATGCGGGAGCTTCTGCGGCACCTCCACCACCTACTTTCCAATTTCAAGGCAGGCGACCAGGCATCCCGGCTCGAATACGCAAGCGGCAGCAATCTGGACACCACCTGAAGTGGGATCACCCCCAGGACTCGACTGAAGAGGCTCATCTGTCACCCTCAGTTCCCCCCGATGACATTGTGGCACAATTCTCTACCCTGAACCGCTTTGCCATCTTAACACCTGCAGATTCAGACAACACCACTAATGTCTTCCCTGCATATACAGAAGAGGAGATGGTGTGGAGTGTTGCTAGGACTGAGGCCTACACTCAGGACTCGATTACAACTACAGCCGCACACGTGGCCTCTTCTTTGACTGACCCAATACTCTTTCGGGCAACTCAGACATCCGAGAAATCAGCAGATGAATGGTCACAACAAGCACCCTCAGATATAGACTTACTAAGGATGGATCAGCGATGGATCTGCAGAATCAGCTTTAGATAAGTGTCTATGTTTTCTTTCCATTTCCTTTCTTTTATAATATGCGCGGCCTAGTACTGACCCTGGGGAGGTGGCTTTCAGTTTACAGTAGCTCCCGGGATAAGTTTAAAGGCAACTTAGCTAGCTCTCTCTTGACAGAACCTGTGGCCTATTCGCAGTTGCAATGGCTGCGTCTGTTACAGAAAGAATTCAGGGCACCACTATGTAAAAATGCTGTACCTCATTCTAGCTGCTATCATAAGGTACCAATTTGTTTACTGTTACACCAGCTGAAGCAAAGTGTGCAAAGTTCTAAGACACTAGTCTCTCTCCTATTCATATTTCCAAATGAATGTTTGAATATTCTCTCTCCTTTTCATCTGTCTTTTACCGAAAAGGAATGGAGGGGAGGATTAGTGAGGCAACTGTTCTAACCATCTGGTGCTGCATGTTGAATCATGCAGATAATGCTATTTTAAAGTTTCCCCACAACCCCTATGCAAGTGCGTGGTAACAGTCTTTAGGCATGCTGCCCCCTGTTATTCCTGGGGGAGTGCGTTTCTCTTTCTAGGCCCACCTAATCATATTGGAATCAATGGTTCCACCACCCCCACCTGGCTAAAGTGAATGGGCTGCAGAGGATGGTGAAACCTCTGCCCAAATTACCCACTTGTATTTCCACGCAAGGTTGCGCACTATCTGTAAATAGTTTACGCAGACTGTGCCTCCTTCTAGTAAAATTGTCATGTTTATATATTTTGCTACTTTTTATGGACTATATGCATGAAAGTAAGCTTAGACTAATGTCTGATTTGTCAACTGACACCTCTAATAACATGAGACCTCAAGAAATGTATGTCTTGTTGCACTGCCACTCACCTGACACGTTTTCCCCTATTTTACCACTCCATTTACCCTGTTCCACTACTGGTCTGACTATGGCTGAAACCTCTTTTATAACATGGAATGTCAGGGGTCTTAATTCTCCTTCAAAAAGAAAACAAGTTCTAACCCACTTGAAAAGGTTAAAAACCCAGATTGCCTTCTTACAAGAGACTAAACTGACCAAGCAGGATCACAAATACCTGGTGAAGAACTGGGTGGGACAGAAATCCACGCCAGCTCTCCCACAAAAAAGAGAGGCATAGCTATTTTAATTCACAGATCTCTCCCATGGTCTATCCTGTGCAGCAAAGCTGACCCTCAGGGCAGATGGGTGATTGGCCTACTGGACACTCCACATGGCTAAATTTTAGTAGCCAACATATATGCACCAAATGAGGATAATGCCTCCTTTTTTCTGGACCTTATTGCTCAACTGGGGACAATGGCAATTCAGGTATACCTATATTGGTGGGGTGGGATTTCAACTTAACTCTTGTCCCTACCCTGGATAGAAGTGACCGAGGGAAAGAATATCATATGCGAGGAGTACAGGCCACATTAAATCTTAGCTCTGAATATCAACTGGTAGACATCTGGTGCCTTGTTCATCCTTCAGACAAGGATTATACTTTTCAATCAGGGGTACATAGATCCCTTTGCAGACTGGATTTTTGGCTAGTATCCCAATCTATCACACAATTTGTCCTAGGAACTACTATCCTTTCCATGGTTATATCAGATCATGCCCCAGTACAGCTGACTCTGCTCTGGGGACCACCCACCCCACGGTCCACTTCCTGGAGACTAGATCCCCTTCTTATGTAAGACCTAAAATTTGTTGAATGGGCTAAATCCCAAACATAGCCTTTCCTACAAGAAAACCCCATATCAGAGACCTTGGCCCAAATCACCTGGGAGGCACACAAAGCTACTATGCGAGGCCAAATAATTGGTTACGCTGCCCACAGAAGGAAATGTAAAGAAAAGGAACTTACCTTCTCAAAAATGAGCTTGCTACTGCAGAGCAAGAATATAAGGCTTTAACCCATCCCTTCCCCCATTCTGTGTCTAGTAGAAAAGTCCTACACCTGTGTATTAAACTTAACAAACTACTATCTAGAAAAGATAACCTAGCCCTTCTTAAAAGCTGTCATATGTACTGGGAAGGGGGGACAAAAATAGGAAGGTCCTAGCATACCAACTCCATAAACAACAATCTCATAGATATATAGCAGGTATGAAAAATCCAATCTCTGGAACTGTTCAAACTAACTCTCAAAGTGTGAATGACAGTGCGGCAGCTTTTTATTCTCAGTTATACACCTCCTCCAGACCCGAAACTACCTCTGAAACTCAAGCCTTCCTTCACTCTATTAAGTTACATAAACTCTCCACCCATATTACTACCCTAGAAGCCCCTCTCACACCACAAGAAGTTTCTATAGCCTTGATGGTGCTCAAAACAGGGAAGGCACCTGGAGGAGATGGATTCCCTGTGGACTATCTCCAGGCTATGTCCCCTATGATTACCCCCTATTATGCCAAGTCTTTATAGAGTCTGAGGCTAAGGGTATTTTACCCCAAACTCTATGAGGGGCTACTATTACTGTCCTCCCCAAAAAAGGGAAAGCCCCTGAAGAATTGGCTAGCTATCATCCCATCTCCCTGATTAATGTCGACAGCAAGGTATACACTAGGGTATTGGCTAACAGACTAAACCCTATACTCCCATACCTGATACACCCCTCCCAAGTGGGATTTGTAAAAGTAGGTATAGCTCAGACCACCTTCGAACCCTTCTCAATCTCATTCATATAGCAAAATCTGCTCCAACACCCGTGGCCACACTGGCAATTGATTTTGAGAAGGCGTTCGACTCTGTGAAATGAGACTACCTTCACGGCGTCCTCCAACATTTTGGATTTGGACCCCACTTTCAAGCTGCTGTATCAACTCTTTACACATCTCCCCTTGCTAAGGTATTTACAAACTCTACAATATCAGACCCCTTCCAACTTTACAGAGGTACAGGGTTGCCCCTTATCTCCCCTCCTGTTTCTCCTAGCAGTTGAACCGATGGCTGCCACAATCAGACAACATCACCTTATACAAGGTATTGCTGCAGCACACCCACGGCCTTCAACCCTTATGTATGCGGATGACCTATTGGTTATTCTAGGAGATACCTCAAAATCTATTCCACATCTTCTTACTTTGCTAGACCACTTCTCCTATATCTCTGGGCTCAAAATTAATCAAGCTAAAACAGAGATCCTTCCACTTAACTCCAAGTGTCTTCCCCATACTGTGTCTCATTATGAGCTTAAATGGTCTCAACATACTATTACGTATCTGGGAATTAAAGTAGGAGCTAATGTTGGGAAATGGTGGGACAACAACTTGGGACCCCTAATATCTACCTGCAAAACTGAACTGGACTGATGGTCCCGTCTTAATCTCACACTAGCTGGTAAAATAGTAGCCTATAAGATGTCTGTTGCTCCCAGATTTTTCCATTTAATCTCCCATATTCCCTTATTTTTGCCTACGGTATGGATCCACAAAATTGATAAGCTTATCGACTCCTTTTTATGGGGAAATATTAAACCTCGATTTGGTAAAAATACACTTCAGGCACACTGGAGACATGGAGGATGGAATCTCCCCTGGATGAAGGGCTATAAGATAGCATACCAGTGTTTGTAGACCCTGAAATGGTTTCATTCACAATCTGAGGACTCTCCTCAATGGTTAATGATCGAGCAAACTTTAAGTGGTTCTCCTATTACAGCTACCTTACTTTGGCCTGGGGCCCCTCAGGATCTCCTATCTCATCCCACTATAGGTCCCTCAATAAGAGATTGGCGCCTCCTTTACAAAAAACTAAATATCTCCACTTTCCCCCTTCTATACACCCCTATGTGGAACAATCCCACTATTACCATAGGTGGTCTGCCTGTGTCCTGGTCTGCATGGCAAAAAAAGGTATCTTTTTTATAAAAGGCCTTTTGGTCAAGGTTTTTTTTTGCTGGTGGATACATTCCAACAACTACAGAACAAGTGGAATCTGTATAGCTCTGATTTCTGGAAGTATCTTCAGATCAGGGATGCCCTAAAACATTTGCTTCACCAAGGAAATTTGTCAACTGACCTCACACCTCCAATACACAAGTGGCTTACCCTACAAAAAGGGATGGCAGGTGCCCTGTATGCCCTAATCAGAGATACCTTGCCCACCCCTAACCAATCCTCAAAGGCTACATGGGAGAAAGCTCTTCAAATAATACTTACTGACCAACAATGGATACAGTGTTGGCTGGTAGGCACAATGATACAGATGCTAGGAGTAGACTTACCCATAACAAAATAATGCACTCATGGTATAGAACCCCCACAATGTTAAAGAAAATGCAAGTGCTCCCACATGATAAATGTTGGAGATGTCACCAACCGGGGGGAGACCTGTGTCATGTTTTATGGCTTTGCCCTCTGATTACAGACATCTGGGAGTCTGCCTATAATGTTGCAAGCACAATCTTACATTGTAATATCCCCCCAGTGCTCCCCTTATGCTCCTTGGACTCAAATCCAAAGCCTCAAATTCTAGTTGCCACAAATTCAGATGGTTAATGATGCTAAGTATGCAAGTGAAACGTTCTATCCTCAAAAACTGGAGAAACCCTATTATTCCTAATATAACAGAGATTTTGTCAGCACTGACTTATATATCTGAATTAGATAGATGTTCTCACTTGCTGAAAGGACAACTGCTGCTTTTTTTATCTATGCTGGGCTCCCAACATGGAGTATCTGGCTTCCAGAGCAAGTGTCTGTTGACTTCTTTCATAATACTTTTATGGTCTTTCCTTATATGATAGTATTGCAGAGCTAGACTACTGAAGCCACACCCAAATAAGTATGTGCTGTCTTCTTATTTCTACCCTATAGCCAAATGACAGTAATGTAAATAGTTTTTGGATACTATATATTGTTAATGTTTTGTTTATGGTTTCTCTTTTAATGATTATGTTCATAGATGGTACAGTGCAAAGTTGTATGTTGGCAATTCTTATCTCTAAAATTGTTACCATTTATTTTTAGTTACTCTGTGGCACCCTATCCATCTCTTTTTCAGAGGTCCCCTCAGATTCGGCCATTAGAAGGTACATCTACTGAACCACATGAAACCATGTCTAATGAGCAGTAGTACCTCCTTATGGTTTTGGAATTCTGGCAAAGATCTAAGGTAGGTGACCCTATTATAGAGTATGCTTGTTGTTTTTTTTTTGTTTGTTTTTTTATACCTTGCATATCATCACTTTACATGATCCAAGAGATGCTCTAGTAACCCCTTTTAAATAGCATGACGTAATTAGTATCTGTATTAACCCTATAAGTCATTATATGTGTCTGTACTATGTGATGTCACAAATTGAATGTTGTTGGGTGTTTCCAACTTTTGTATGTTTTAAAAATAATAAAAAACTTTTAACAATAAACTAAAACCCTCACCCTCCACCCAAATGACCATCCCACCCACCACCAAAGCAGCAGGAAGCCTGATTTATAAAAGTTAAAAATCTTGGAGAGCAGAATGCAGCTCACATAAGGGATCCAATGATCAGGATCACACAAATGTATTACTGATAAATAGCAAACAAAATGCCAATTTTCACTGCCAACCACTTCAAGGCAAGGGCTCTCTCACTGCCCCAGTCTCTTCACAGTCAGATATTCCAGCAGAGACTATTAAGCATGCATCTCTGAGAGAGAATCCTGAATGAGCCCCAGAGCTGCTCTCACCAGCTACTGGGACTCCACAATGGACTGAAGGTGGACAAAGCAATGGGGCTAGATGGAATTCACCCCAGAATTCTAAAAGAATTAAGCAGAGAACTAGTGACCCCACTGACTACCCTTTTTAACAAATCATGGGAGGATGGTGTGGTACCTGAGGACTGGAGGAAGGCAGATGTGATTCCCCTTCACAAACGTGGGACCAAGACAGAGTCAGAAAACTACAGACCTGTCAGTTTGACTTCTGTGGTAGGGAACATGATGGAATCACTTCTGAAGGAAAGAATTGTTGAGTACCTAGAGGCCAGTGGGGCACAGGACCCAAGGCAGCATGGGTTCACAGTGGGAAGGTCATGTCAGATGAATCTAATTGATTTCTTTGACTGGGTGACCAAAGTAGTAGAGTGGGGAGGGCCTGTGGACATGGGCTACCTAGACTTTGGCAAGGCATATGACACAGTCCCACACAAAAGATTAATAGTCAAATTAACCAGCCTGGGAGTGGGTCTCAGGGTGGTAGTCTAGGTAAAACATTGGCTGGACAACAGGACACAGAAAGTAATTGTAAATGGAGTCCACTCTGAAGAAAGAGGGGTTACTAGTGGGGTATCACAGGGTTCAATACTGGGTCCAGTCCTTTTTAATGTCTTTATAAGTGACATTGCAGAGGGACTGGAAGGAAAAGTATGCCTCTTTGCAGATGACACAAAGATCTGCAACAGGGTTGATACACAAGGAGGCGTGGAAAGGATGAGAAGGGACTTGGTAAGGTTGGAGGAATAGTCAAAAGTATGGCAGCCTGGATTCAATGCAAAGAAGTGCAAAATAATACACCTGGGAAACAAAAACTTAGGGGAAGATTACACAATGGGGGGAGGTAGTAACAACAACAAAAATGGAAAGGGACCTGGGGGTTATCATATCAGATGCCCTTAAGGTTGGCAAGCAATGTGAGAAGGTGGTAGGGAGGGCTGGGTGCATACTGGGATGCAGAGGGAGAGGCATCACCAGCAGAAAACAAGAAGTTGTTATCCCCCTGTACAGACAGTTGGTGAGACCCCATCTGGAGTACTGTGTCCAGTTCTGGAGACCCCATCTCTGCAAGGACATAGACAGGATGGAGGCAGTTCAGAGGAGGGCAACTAAAATGGTGCAGAGTCTGCAAGAGAAGCCATATGAGGAGAGACTAAAGGAGCTTAATATGTATACCCTTGAGGAAAGGAGGGACTGGGGGACATGATAGAAACATTTAGGTACCTCAGTGGAATCAACAAAGTCCAAGAGGGTAGCATCTTTCAGAAAAAGAGATGTGCAAGAACGAGGGGACACAATTTGAAGATAGAGAGTGGGATGGCTCAGGGGCAATGTGAGGAAGTATTTTTTCACAGAGAGGGTGGTGGATGCATGGAACAGCCTTCCTGAGGAGGTTGTGGGTTCTAAAACTGTGGGAGAATTCAAGAATGCATGGGACAGACATAAGGCAATTTTTGTGGGGGGTAGGAAGAAATAGGCTGTTGGTTAAAAAGGATCTGAAGCTTATCCTCTAGGTAGGGAAATAGGCAGACTAGGTGGGCCAAGCAGTCCTTATCTGCCATCAAAGTCTATGTTTCTATGTAAGTGATAAATCCACAGGGGCAACCAGTCCAACTCCCATGTGGCGTAACCTCCACCTTGCTCTGAAGCAGTCACTCCAGTCCATGAAGCAATCCAAAAGTCCCACAAAGCTGCACGAAATCACTCCAGCAGATCAGTTTTGCCAGTAATCCCTTGCCCTGGGGACACTAATGCTGAAGTGCTCTGTGACTGCGTGCCCCAGGAATGCAGTCATGCTGAACTGAGAAGATGAACCCAAGTTGATGGCCCTCTCATTCAATGTAGAAAGAAGCACCAGCAAAGTGCACAGTTCTGAGCAACAGATAGCCACAAACAAGAAAACTGTGAGAGTTCTGCCCACCAACCAATGGAGCTAGCAGGTGGGTTTCCTCCAAAGTCAGGCCCTCCAATAGTTAAGAGAGCACCTTCCAATGAGGTGCTGAATTGGACTTAGAACAGTGGCTGGAATGGGCAGCAGTGGACAATGGAACCCGGGAAGAACACCAGCATGCCAGCAATCGGGAATCTTGGGAAGCAATGCAAAGGATAGGTGAGCTGCAAGACTGTTTTCAAAAAATAAGAAAGCTTACTACCTGAACTTCCTCACTTCCCAGCCCTGTCTGTACTAAAAACCTTAACTAACACCCTAACTGAGCACACTGGCTAAAATTTGGATTCTCTCGGTCAGTTCAAAATGCCTGAGAACACACCCACCAAATTTTCCTAAACACTTTCCAAAACAGGCAATAAAAACAGTTTTTTGTGGGAGAATGCTTTCTCATGAAGAGTTAAGCAAGCTGCAGCACAGCACTGCCACCATCTTGCTCCTCCTCCCTCCTTTCCTATGTATTATATAAAACAAACAATATCCAGATGAGTGGTATTCTCAGACATAATACCATTTGGGGGGAAATTGAGTTATAAAGCCACTCAGCCTTAAGCATCATGATATTATCATCTCACATGTCTCCTCAGTTATATTATTGCCTTGTACACCACACATGGCCATCCTTTATTTTTTATGTATCTATTTTTAATTTTATTTATTTATTTGATCAAGACATAGACTGTGTCTTGTGGCCTTTTTAGCAGTGTATAGGGAAATATGGTACATGAGGATGGAATATACATAATTTAAGAACAAAAATAACTTCACATATAATCATTAAGACAAGTAATGCAAGCCAGGAAAAGGAGGCTTGAGCATCTGAGGGACAGCTCGTCTCCCCTGGGAGGGGGGGTGATGGCCCTGCACTTGCTTGGCCTCTGGTAGAGACCAGAGGTACAGCAGGTCGGAGCCTTACATCAGGGGGGAGGTGTGGCAGATGTCGGTGTATGCCTTGATGTCGAGGTACAGCCACAACTCCAGGGGTCAGCGGGGTAAAAATATGAGAGACCGGCATTACCACAGCCAATGTAGGAGGTGCGCCTCACCAGATGACCAGCGAGGCCACAATGGGGACCTGATGAAACAAGAAGCTTGGGAGTCTTGCCCACCTCATCCCTTCCTGGGGGGTATAACTACAGCTCTATGAGGGTCCGACTGATGGATCGTGGAGTCGGGTTAGGTTGGCGGCAGGTGGGCTGAGGCTCCCGGAGGGAAAAACAGCAAATACAAAAAAAAAAGACTAGTAATGCACACAGCTTAAGAAGTACAACTGCTTTGCTCATGATTAGACAAATGAGCAACAAAAATCTTTCATTTTTACAGAAGATGGTAAATCATTTACAAGCTTTAGAGCATATACTTTAAATGATGTTTGCCAACTTTGGTTTTACGTCTTGGTTTCACAACCTTTCTGTTACTTTACATATATCGTTAACAATTTCTCATTCGTTTCAGTTAGATTTTTTTTCCACCAAAAAAGTTTTTATTGTTTCATTTCATTGTAACACAAATGTCCAGAGTACATAACAAAGTACAGAGATAGTTTCATTTCAAATACATGAGCTCCATCAAACAACAACAAGGCTGTAAGTTAGCTTTTTATACCCTTATTGGGTATTATATACCAATCTTCAACATTCCTACATTTAACATTTAACACGCCTTTTGGCCTATATTATTTGAACCGTATTAGATATAGTTCTTGTAGGCCTATTCCTAGGACCCTTATGTGGGTGTCCTTGGGAGATTATTTTATTTATTTAGTTATTTATTGATTTCAGTTTGAGATTAACACCTTTGAGTCAAGGACTCATTTTCAAAGGTTCCACGTCAGTGTTGAACAAACATTACAAAAATACAATGTTTACACAGAAAAAAAAAGAAAAACATTAAAGCATATACACAGGCAGTAATAGTAAAATTTGAAGTTATACACTTCAAATTAGTACATATGAACAGATTGACTGATTAGATAAGTGGGGGTTGGAGGGGTTAGCCAGAGGTGGTATCATCTGAGGTGGGAGAGAGGTGGAGCTTTCAACCAACTGAGGCCATGGCTGGCCCAGTGGCACTGAGGGTTGAAGCACTGGATGCCACACCTTGTGCTACACCGGTGACCTGGGTTCGGGAGCGGACTCTGGTGCCATGGGTCGGCAGAGGAGGGAGAGGATTGAGTGTCCAGAGAACTGCTCTCCTCTCCCAGGGGGAGGGCTGTGGGGAAGTCCGGCATCCTGGTGACCCCCGGTGGAGATTGGAGGTACTACAGGATGCAGACTCGCATGGAGGGGCAAGTGTGGCTGACACCGGCAGGGTTGCCATGCACCATGCTATCATTGCACACTATGCTCAGGGGGGACTGGGGAAGCAAAAAAAATCCTCCCTTGGACTGTGGAGATGAAGAGGGCACCAGTGGTTCTTCCCACATCCCATCGCTGGCTTCCTCACATTGGACTCCTCCTCAGGCACCATCCGATGCTCAGGTAGGTCTTTGAGTTTGTAAGGTCACCATGGGTGGGTGAGCGTTTCCTTGGGGGCAAAATGGGTTGCCGGGGAACAGACCTGCCTGGGGTCAAGGGGAGGAGTTCTGACTAGCAGGGAGTTCAGGCCAGAAGTAAGAGGTAGAAATCAAGTGTGCTGCTCAGAAGGATGCCCAGTCTCAGGATGCAAGAAAAGAGATGTAAAATAAAAAATAAAATAAAAAAAAACTGAGGCCATCATCAGGTAATTGGGGGTAGGGGAGCGGGTTAAGAAAAAAGTGGTATATAGCAGAAAGATATAGGTCAGGTAGGAAAATTGAAAACTCGGGGTGAGGTACTATCACATTAGCGCAGGCAGATACAATTCATTTTAGAGCCAAGGAGAGATTTGAGACCAGCGCTATATCTGCTGTGTAAAGAACTGGGGAAAGCTGCAGTAACTGTGTTACCATGTTAAATTAAGAACTGTGCCGTTACTCTACCTATGTGCTTTTCTGACGTATTTCCAGCAGTCTGCCGTAGCTGAATCAGCTGTGTGGGGGCAGTAGACAGAATCCACGTCGCACTAGGAGGAGGGGAAGAACAAGTATTTAAACTTCGAGCTGCTACCAACCGAACAGGTACACTTATCAGCACTACATCTGCTGTTTAAAGAACTGGGGAAAGCTGCAGTAACTGTATTACCCTGTTTAATTAAGAACTGTGCCGTTACTCTACTATGTGCTTTTCTGACATATTTCCAGCAGTCTGCCAAAGCTGAATCAGCTGTGTGGGGGCAGCAGACAGAATCCACGTCACACTAGGAGGTGGGGCAGAACAAGTATTTAAACTTTGAGCTATTACTGCGCGAGCGCAGTGGTGCCAGCGTGAGTGGAGCGAGCGCCACTTGGTACAGAAAAAACCTGTACTGAAGTGTTTTATTAAAGTTTTAATTTTATTTATTTACTTAGGCTTGACATTGTGTTAGCAGCTGATAATTTATCTCTGTTGTTTTACAAGTTTTACAGCAGGTATGTACCTTGTTACTATGCGTGATGTATTGATAATCTCATTATTAGCAATATTGTATATTAATGGAAGGGGTAATTCTAGTGGGGGAAATCTTGCAAGCATTAATTCTATACAATTATTTGCAGGAAATTAGATTTTTCTTCCTAATGTATTTGCAGAGAATCTTGATTTAACG
Source organism: Neoceratodus forsteri (assembly GCA_016271365.2). Classification (NCBI taxonomy): domain Eukaryota; kingdom Metazoa; phylum Chordata; order Ceratodontiformes; family Ceratodontidae; genus Neoceratodus; species Neoceratodus forsteri. The sequence goes on along the minus strand of CM028129.1, from coordinate 1,074,636,842 downwards.
GAGAGCTTTGTATTAACATCAGCTAAAGGGTATGGGATTTCACATGTGCGTACACCCGAGTTACATTATAGACATACTAAAGATTTACAAAGACCAAAAACATATTTAAATAAGAAGTTTGTATGGGTGAGGAAGTTGATACTAATGAGTTTAATGATTTCTGGTTTGTACATATGAACCCTGACCCCCGACTGAGAAACGAATACTCCTTGGTTGATTTTGAAAGGAAAAACTTGGGCTTCTTACATTTAAATGTTAGAAACTTGTTACCCAAATTGGATATAATAAGAACTCAAGTTGAAACAGTTAAGCCAGATGTGTTAGCAATAACAGAAAATTGGCTTTCATCTAAAACTAAAAATACTGATGTATCCATAGAAAATTATAATATTTTTAGACACAATAGACAAAAAAAGGGGGGTTATGTTATATCTTAATAACACATATAAGGGTCAATTGAAATTTGCAACAACATTCCCAGATCAATTAGATTTATTAATAGTACAAATGCAAGGGAAATCAGGACTTCATTTAAATATTATGGTTTGTTAAAGGCCCCCATCTGCTAAAAATGCTGCATTACAGACTTTATATGAACATATTGCTCCTTTTATAAACTGTGAAACAATATTGCTTGGGGATTTTAATTGGCATATGCTAATTTCTCAGCTTGCGATTTTAAATCAGTTTGTGGCTCTTAACTTACAACAAATGATTAACACACCTACTCGACTGCATAAATCAAACAATGACAAACATACTTTATTGGATTTAATATTTACTAATAGACCTGAGAGATATATATCTGCAGTTCATGAAAATGATGTGAGTGATCATTGTTACACTTCATTTATTACAGATACTTTGGTGGAAAAACCTCAGTCACAATTTATTTATGCAAGGATGTTTAATCAATTTAATGAACAGGCATACTTGAAAGATGTGGCTAAAATTCATTGGAAATTGCTATACACATGTCCAGATGTACATACAGCATGGCTTTTCTTCAAAATGTCCCTTTTGAGTGTTATTAATAAACATGCCCCATTCAAATGAAAAAATGTAAGTAAAAAAAAAAGAGTGCCCTGGATAACACAAGAATTAAAGGATTTAATAAATCAAAAGTCAAAATTATGGCATATAGCAAGAAAGACCAAAGCAGTAAAGGATATGCTAGCTTAAAGGGCTGCTCGGAATAATTGTACTAAAAACATTAGGAAAACAAAAAGGAAATATAATGAAAATTATTTTTCCTCAGTAGAAAAAAATTCAAGAGCTTTAAGGAAAGGTATTGACTCGATGAAGGGGAAGCAATGTTCAGTTACTTTACCAGCATTTTTAGCATCTGAAGGGAAAGTTTTTACTACAGATAATGACAAAGTTAGTATGTTGAATTCTTTTTTTGTTTCTGTTGGTGATGTATTTAACAAAATGCATCCTGAATTGCCACCTCCTGTCTTGGATATTGACTTCATTAATAAATTGAATAGACCTGTGTTCTCTTTTAGCCCAATTGAAATGTATGATGTTAAAAAACAGTTGCAGAGTTTAGATATTGACAAGGTCCTGGATGTGATGAGATCGCCCCTTTTTTTTTTAATTGGCAGCTGAAATATTGGTACCTCATTTAACATATATTTTTAATTTTTCTTTGGATAGTTGTGAATTGCCAATTAATTTGAAAACAGCTTTTGTCACTCCTATATTCGGGGATCCATCAAATCCAGGTTCTTACAGACCTTTTTCAGTATTACCAGTATGTGCAAAAATATTTGAAAAACTTGTGTGTATGCAGTTAACAAATTATCTTATCAAATACAACATAATAACACATTTGCAGTCTGGTTTTAGAAAAGGGCATAACACAATGTATACAATATTAAAAGTAGTTGATGACATATTGAATGCCTTCAACAGAAACCAAGAAGTTCCATCTTTATTCCTGGATCTGTCAAAGGCATTCAACACTGTACATCATATTATATTATTAAATCAATTAAAAAAGGTTGGTTTAGGTATTCCAGCATTAGGCTGGTTTTACACTTATTTGAATGGGAGGTTACAATCTGTCAGGGTGGGGGGGTGTTTGCTCTACGCCAACTGCTCTGTTAAATGGGGTACCCCAAGGGTTTGTGCTCAGCCCCCTTCTTTTTCTGTTATACATAAATGATCTACCAAATTATTGTTCACCTAAAACCTATACACAACTTTATGCTGATGACACTATTTTGTACACCAGATGTAATGATGTGGACACAGCAATGATGATCTTGCAGCAAGATTTTAATAAAATACAAAGGGAACTTGTTAAATTGAGACTGCTTTTGAATGAACAAAAAACACAGTGGATGTTATTTGGGAAGAAAGATCTTAACGAGATAACTAATAAAGAACTTAGATTTGTATCAACAATTATCATAGAACTTGTAGATTCCTATAAATACTTAGGGGTTATATTAGATAAAAACTTAACTTTTGAAGTGCACACAACATCTATATCTATAAAACTAAAAAGACTTCTGAGTTTCTTTTACAAGAATAGATCCCTTTTTAATTTTAAGATTAGGAAACTATTGGTTTCTACCTTGTTCTTACCTATATTGGACTACTGTGATATAATTTATAAAAATGCAAAAAAACCACTACTGTGTTCTCTGGATGTTCTATTCAATAGTGCACTAAGATTTGTAATAAATCTTCCATTTAGAACTCACTGCTGTGTTCTATATCAAAATTCAGTTTTTTTCTCATTGTTTGATAGGAGAGATATCTACTGGAATTTATTGGTGTATAAGTTTGTGCTGCAATTATTACCGGTCTTTTTATTAAACTTATTACAAATAAGGACACAAAAACAATATTCCCCAAGGTCTTTTACTTGAATAAGTTTTTATATGTCAAGCTCTAGGACAAAATTCGGTGATAAAACCATATCAAATTTAGTGCCCAAAACATGGGAACGACTGTCTAAACAGATAGACAGTACAGTAGTGTTACCATTCAAATGTTTTAGGTCTTTTTTGATGATTTTGTACAGTAAACACTGTAATTGTTATGGATATTTATGCTTATATTATGATGTAAAATTAACTTTGTACTAAAACTGGAATCTTGTAAGGAAGTCTGTTTTGTTTTGTGATGTTATATGTTGGATTCAATTGCAAAAGAGATAATATTATCTCAATTTAATATCCAATAAAAAAGGTTGAAAAAAAAAAGGTACTAATCTTGGTAGTATAAGTGAGGTCAGCAGGTAGTTCATTATACTGTACCATTTTGGTCCTTGATACAGGATGGAGTTCTGGGCAAGTTTTATCCTTTTGAAGGGAATCACTGTCTTGTCAGCGACCACACTATGGGTAGATTTCACTGGTTATTGGTAGGGATTCTTTTCATATTCCCCATGGCAAGCCATATTGAGTCTCTGCACTATTCATCCCTCTTGGAGTTGTTCTAGTGTACAGGCTCAGTCCTCGGGTTGGGGTTATTTCAGATATGCATTTCCTGTCATCCTGACATGTTCCTTATTGTGAGGTTCTTATTTAAGTTCAGTGGTCAGTGTGTGTGTGTGTTTGCCTGTGTGTGTGGGGTTGTCTTGTTGGTATACCATCTGTCTTAGTTCTATGGGTGATTCTCTGTTATCATGGGTCCTTTCTGAGGGAAAAGCCTCTACCAGTGGCTATGGATCCTCTGTCAGCTCTGTGTCACTTTTCTATGTTGTTCAACTCCTGTTGGGGCTCACCTACTGTATGTTGCAAGAGGAGTGGAGATCCCAAGTTTTTGGCAGCTAGGTAAGGTCCCCAGGTTTTCCAGTATTGTCCCAGTTTGCCCACCACTGTGTGTGCTGTTTTTTCATATCTGGATTCCTGCATCAGAAGTGTTTGCCACTCCTGTACTGTCAGTGCATCAGATTCTCTCCAATGCCTTTGGATTACCCTCTTGGCTGCTGCTAGCGCCCCATTTGTCTACTGTTCTGGGGGGGATTAGGGATGAGTCTCTATTGTTGGCCCAAGATGCCCAACTTGGGGTCTCTCACTAGTGGGAGTGGGGCTAGTTCCTTGCACTTATTCCATATGGTGTCCCAGAAGTCTGCCAGAGCTGGGCATGTCCACGATATGTGTGTTAGTGTAGTCTGTGGAGATGAGCATCTCCAGCATTCATTATCGAGTGTCTAGTGTGCTTTGTATAGCCACTGATGTGTTCTGTTTGTTCTTTGCAGAATTTTATATTGTATTGTTTTGGCTTGGAGATCTCTGCTAGCCTTGTATGCCTTGGCCCAGACTGTTTCCCATTCTATCTGTGGAATTGTGGTGTCCAGTTCTTTTTCCATTGTACTCTTAGGTTTTGGGCATGGGGTGGGGGTGGGAGTTCTCTATCTTGTAATTTCAGAAACTTGCTGGCTAAATGGGAGGTGTCTTTCAGGCCAGACAGCCATGTATCCCACTTGATGGCCTTGGGCAGTGCATACTGTGATGTCATTTTGGTTTTAAGGAGGTCTCATATTTGAAGAAACCTCCAAAAGTGGGTCTTGGGTAGTCTGTATTCTATTTGCAAGTCTGCAAATGGTAGGAGGATCTCAGTGTCCCTGTGGTGGAAGTCCCCCAGATTAACTATCCCCTTCTGCTGCCATAGAGGCCAATGTATGGGCAGGTTTCCCAGTAAAAGTTGTGGTTTATGCCAAACTGGGCATAGTCTGGAGGACTTGTTGTTCCAGTTTAGTTTTGTAGTTTGGGTTACCCACACCTTCCTCATATGTTGGATACAGAATGCTGTTATGGGCCCTAGTTTCCAGGCTAGGAGTATTAGTGCCTGTGGCCCAGGGACGTCTGCCTGGTACATTTCAGTAGTCACCCACAGGAGTATGACTGAGGAGAGTTCAGGTCTCATGCAGGTGATTGCCTGCCTATTGAGGGTGCTCTCATGGAACTTCTTAAATTTGGAAAGACTTAACCCCCCCCGCCCATTGCTCCAATGTGTCAGCATTATGCTAAGTTGGATTCTTGGGGCCTTGTTTTCCTAGATGAACTTGGATATTTTTGAACTGAGTTGCCCAGAGAAGGATGTTGGGAGTGCCAGTGGAAGATTATTCAAGATGAACTGGAGCTTGGGGAGGACAGTTATTTTCAGTGCATTCACCCGCCCCCATGTCGATAGGAGTAGTGTCTCCCATCTCTGGAGGTCTCTTGTAAGAGATTCTAACATGACCCCTGATTTTCCTGAACTGTTGTTTTAACATTAGGTCGAAGTTGTATCCCTAGGCATGTGATGCCCTTGGGCACCCACTGGTATGGGTATTGGGCAAAAAGGTCCTGTGTGCATGATGGGGTGAGAGGCATGAGTTGAGACTTGCTCCCATTATGTTTGCACCCTGAATGGGCTGAATATTCTTGAAGCATCCCATCCAGTGCACATAGGGCAGGGGGTATATTTGATAGAAAAAGACTGACGTCGTCGAGAATAGCAGTATTTTAGTGGTGAGTTACCCCACTATGATCCCAGGGAACTCAGAACTTGCTCAGATTTTGACTGCAAGTGTTTTCACTGCTGGAAGGAACAAAAAGGGCAATAGAGGGCACTCTTGTCTTGTTCCTCTGTGAGAATGGTGCCAAGATTACAGAGTTGGTAATCACTCTTGCTGTTGGGGATTTATACAGTAGTTTTATCAGTGAGATGAAGCAGTGTGGCAGTCCGAATCTCTGGATGGCGTCAAAAAGAAACTCTCAGTCCACCCTATTGAATGCCTTTTCCACGTCAAGCAACAGGGTGGTTGTGGGTTGAGCCTGTCTGCTTGCTTCCCAGATAATATCCAGGGTCCTGCATGTGTTATCTGCCCCCAACCTACCTGGAACAAAGCCCACCTGGTCTGGATATATAAGGTTGCTCATCAAGGTCTCTAGCTGATGTGCAATCAGCTTTGCAAATATCTTTGCATCCATGTTTATAAGGGATATAGGCCTAAACTGTGAGCATTGGACACTCTCTTGGCCCTTTTTCAGTATTAGTGTAATCAATTCTTGCTGAAATTAAGGTTTTAGTGTACCTCTCTCCCATGCGTCATTGAAAACATGTGTCAGCTTAGGTGCTAAGATGCAGGGGAAGGTCATATAAAAGTAACTAGGATACCCGTCTATCCCCAGGAATTTCCCTCTGGCCATAGATCGTATTGCTGTCTTGACCTCTGTTGTTGTGATGGGGGCTATAAGGTGAGGTATGTCCCCTATCAGTATCTGTGGGAGGTATTGGTCCCTATAGAAAATATCTAGTTGTGCCTGTGTAGGGTGTACTTCTGAGGAGTACAAGTCTGTATAATAGTGCTGAAAGGTCTCATTGATCCATTTTGGAGATGTTGCTTTTGCACCCTGGGGTGTATGTATCTTTGGGGTATATCTTTTCTCTGCCCTTGCTCGCAGGTGATATGCCAGTATCTTCCCTGGTTGCTCTCCGACCTCCCAGTATGTTTGATTTAGGTGGAATAGAGTGTGTTCCATCCTCGACTGGAGTCTGTCCTCTACCCTATTCCTTGCAGCCTTAATCTGAGGTTTTAGAGTTTCCCTCTGCTCTGGGGAGGACATGGAAAGTTTTTCAAATTGACTTACTTGTTGTTCAGCCTGTCTTGTCTTGCCCTCCCTGTCTTTCCTCACTTTGGAAGCATAGGGTATAAGACTCCTATGAATCACTGCCTTCATTGCCTCCAATCGGGTAGCTGCATTAGTGTCTGGGGTTTCGTTTTCTTAGAAGTACTGTATGTTAAAAGTACTATACTCAACTACAAATTCTGCATTCTGTAGAAAGGACATATTGAATCTCCATTTATCCCTTGTCCCAGTCTGTTCCCCCCAAGTCAAGCTCAAAGAGACAGGTGCATGGTCAGATATAACAATATTCTCATGTGTAAAGTTCCATGTCTTCTGTATCAGTTCTGAGGAAATAAACATCAAATCAATGCGACTATAGGAGTCATGTATGGAGGAAAAATAAGTATAGTCACATTTAGTTGGGTAAAGTGTCTTCCATACATCCCTAAGTCCTGCTGAGTGAAAGTCTTGGTACACCTCTTGGCCCAGCTGGATTTCAGATTTACTTCCTGTCCCAGTTCTAACAATGGGTTCATTGCTAGGTTGAAATCCCTCCTATAATCACTTTCTGTGAGCCCCCCCCCCAGGATGGTGGTCATGATTTGCTGGAAGAATTGAGTATTGGGACTATTTGGGGCATATATACTTCCCAAGGTCAGTGGGGTCCCTTCATAGGTTCCTTCCAAAATCAATATCCTTCCCTCTGTATCTCTATGTTCTGCATGCACCCCCATCTGCAGGCCTTTTTGACAAAGGATGGTAACCTCTCTTGTTTTAGAGTTATAGGCATTGTGGTAAACTGTGCTTGCCCAGCTACCTTTAAGGTGTTTAACATCTGAGGCTAACAAGTGCGTCTCCTGAAGGAGGGCTATGTCACATTTCATGTCCTTCATTTTAAGAAGGATTTTGCTTCTTTTAAATTTACAGTTTAGACCTCTGGTATTCCAGGTGATAATCTGCAGGTTATCAAAGGCTGCCATCCTTTCTCTACATGGACTCAGACTAGGGGTGCAATGGTTTAGGCCCACTTCACTTCCTAGCTCTCCCCCCCTCCTGTCCCCTCCACACTAGTCACATTGTTCACAGAACTGCAGTTAACAAGACTTGCATTTAATGTTCTGCTCTGGTCTATTCTCTACAAGTACACACACACTTATACTTAATAATTTCAAAACACAGAAGCAAACGAAAATGTAACTTCTATAAACTTTAACTTTAGGTGGGCCACACTAGCTGAAGCAGGCTAGGAGGCTCTCCTACTGAGAGACTAGGGGGGCTTTAAGGCCTTTGCCTGCATGGAAACTGTGGTTTCAGAGGTTAGAGGTTGCTAACCAGCTGCCCCAGGCCTCTTCTTGCTTACTTCCTTATCCCTTCTACCATCTGTCACAACTTGTCAAGTTGCATATGGATGTCATTGTGGGGAGTGCCCTGCCCCTCCCCTTCCTTTGTTTTCCTGTAAAGAGTTCCCTCTGTCTCCCAGATGTTTAGATTGCCATGGGGGGGGGGGGTACTGGATGGCCATCCTACATCTGTATTAGGTTTCTATCCAATTTGCTTTACCCCTGTTTGTCTTTTCTTGAGCCTGTCAGCCCACTAGTGTGGTTGTGTCTCATCCCATTTTTGGATGAAAGTTACTCCCTTTTCACAAGATCTGCATCTCCCCATGGGGAGGCATGTCTCTTCAGCAAGTGAGTGTATCTCTGAGCCTTGACTTGACCCCCTAGTAGGGCTATTAACTCCCTTGGTTGTGTTTGCATTAATTACTTGATCCCTTAGGATCTGACCTCTCACCACAGGGGTTTACATTATTCCTGCATTCTTAGCATGCACATTTACTACTCATAAATGAGCCTTAGTAGTTAGGCTCATTTCATTTTATTTACTCACAAAAACATCAGTATTTAAATCCAGTGTTAGGGGTATTCCCATAACTGGTACACACAGTGAACAGTCCTCTGTATTCAGGGTTCACTTTGTAATGCAAATGGGTCACTGCCATTTCAGTACACCACAGTAATTAATTTGTCTTTGCACCTTTTGTTTGAGTTGCCACCATCAGATGAGAAGAGTTTTGACTTTCTTGGGGGGAGAAAGAGATGAACAACAAGCAGTAATCTTTCTCCTTCCTTTAATATTCCATCCATCTGCTCAATATGTTTGACAGTTTGTGAATTTTGTCTTGTCAATTTTTGTTTGTTTTTGCTAGAACCGACAAGCTGTCATGTCAGTGTCGCTTCCCACTCGACTTGCTGAATTAAGTTCCAAGCTGGGAGGGGAGCATGTCTGCTGTATTCTGCAATTGGCATATACACTTGGTGAATTAGGCACAGTTGTCTGCTAGTGTGAGCTGCAGAGTGTTAAATTCGCCTCCTTTTTGCTGGAGACAGTGTCTCATAGTCCCCCTTCCCATGTGCACTCACACCGCAGTGGCCCGCAAGAGAGATTTAAGTTCATGTTTTCTTTTCAGCTGCGATGGCTTCTCTCCATGCTGCAGTCAGGTGTGCACATGTGTGGGACTCAAAATGGATGACCCTCCTTCCCATTCCATCTCTTTCTAGGTTATCTGATATTTTGGCCTTTTTGGTAATAAAAGGCATATTGTTACTTACTGCGGTGATATTTCTTTCCCATTTGCTTCACGTTGTCTTCTTTTGTTTACTGTTGGTTTGGTGGTTCCTATTCTTCCCTTCCATCAGTGTCCTCTGTAGCTCTGGGATTCCATTTCCACTAATGGCCGCTCTGGGGTCGAGGCAGTGTTGAATGGTCCTGTTTTGTCTTCTGTATTTTCTTTGTCTTGTTTGTTCTTTCTCTCATTGCTGACCTCTGGATCATTTCTCTTGTTGGGGACCCTAGTTATTGCTGGAAAATTCATCTGCCTTCTGTGGGGTTTGGAACTGCCTTTTAGTTCCATGGAACTCAACCTGCAGAATTGCTGGATATAGCAGGGAGTACATGAGCCCCCAGTTTTTGAGGCCCTGTTTAATGTGATCAAAGGCTTGTCTTCTATCTAGTATTGACTTTGGACAGTCTGGGTAAAAGAAAAGTCTGGTCCCAGACACTTCCATGTTGCGAAGCTCTTATGCCTTCCCTAGGACAATCTCTTTGTCTAGAAATCTTCGAAATGTAAAGATAAGCGCTCATGGTTTGTTGCTGGCTTTGGAGAATCTGGCCCTTTTAATTCTGTGCACTCATTCTGTTTCAAACATGTACTGAGCAGGGTCCAACTTCAGCCACACCGGTAGCATGTCTTGAAGAAACCTGATTGGGTCTTTACCCTCGATCTCCTGTTGTAGACCCAAAATCTGGATATTTTTTCTGCAGCCATGGCCCACAGCCCTCCAGGTCTTTCAGCTTGGAGGTAAGCGACTTGATCTGTCCCTTTGTCCATCTTTTTCAGTTAGGACTGTGATTTGGGTTTCTGCTTTTGTAATTTTTTGTGTTAGACCGGGGAGACTATTCTGTGTGTCTGTTACTGTCAATTCAACTCAGTTTTCTCCACCGAAGTCACTATTTTCTCTAGAAGGGTGTCACTGGCAGGTGAGCGGTTCTGTAAAGATCTACAGTGTTTGCCATTGCTGCAATGCCTCATGTGGTCGGTCCGGTGAGTTTGTCCGTTATTTCTTCATATTCTGTCTGTCAAAATTTCCCAAACTCCCACTGATTGTGCTGCGGCTTGTCCTACACCTGATTCTTCATTTTTCAGGGACTGGGCTATCAATTGTAAGTAATTAAATTAGAGTGACCTGCTGGGGTGGCTAGGAGCTCTTTGATCAGGCAGCCATCACCATCAGGTCCTCACATGACCTCCCCATTTCAGTTAGATTTAACATGAGATATCTTTGATAGCTGACCCTAAATTTCATGAGTGGATACAGAAAGAGGCTTCCCTCTACTTTGGCACTAATGATACCAGCAAATTGGGAAAGGTGCTGTCTTGGAGACGTTCAAGGTCTTTTTGCATGAGCACACATTGTATTCTCCTAAGCCCAGTGGAAAGAGAGGGAGGTGGAGAGAAAATGTATCCATACTTCCCTGGCCCAGCTGAAGACCTAACTCAAAAATACCATTCCTGTAGGGGGCCCTCATTGCTTCAATCATAGATTTAAAATACAGTATTAAGGACCTATGATGCCAGCTCGACAACACTTTTGTCGACCGGCATCTCATCTACAAGAATTATGTTGACCGCAAGTTGCGGTTGACATAATTCCCCCTTTGTCTCCCAGTCTGATTTTTACATTGGGGGCTTCACCCCCAGAACCCCCGTATGGGGGGCTCTGCCCCGCACCCCCTGTATTATGGATTGTCAACTCCAGTCAGAGTTGACTGGGGGAGGGGGTGCAGGACCAGGAGACAGTGTGCCCTTGTGTCGGATGCACCAACACAGTGACCTGTCGGTAACCTGTCAATTTTGTCGATGGGTTGGTAGGTCGCTGTGTTGGTGTCACTGTCGGAGGGGACATACCCAGTATTAATATCTCACTGCACTGCAAGGTGGAGTGGCAACTACTATGCTACAAACACCACTTCTAGGAGTCAGGGGAGAAGGGGAGCAGACTCTTCATCTGCAGACTCTGTTGTCCCAGCTAACCACTCTCTGGATACCAGATGGCTCCACAGCTATGAGCCTTGCAGATGTCAACATTATCATATGCCATTTCTATAAACAGCTGTACTCCTCACATGCATCTGGAACCACCCAATTAGGCATCCTATACTTTCTGGGGGACCCATCATCCCCAAGCTATTGGATGACATGAGGGAAGAACTTGACAAGCCCCTTACCAAGCAGGAGCTTCATGAAGCCCTCCCTTCACTGGCCAAAGGGAAAGACCCATGCATGAATGGCTTTAATATTGATCTGTATCAGCTGATACCAGAGATGATAATCCTCCTGCTGCTTTCCGCACTGAGGGAAGCCCAGGTTAATGAACACTTTCCACAAACAATGGGGAAGGACTTAGTACCCTGTTACCTAAAAAATCGAATGATCCCCAAGACAGTGACAACTTTCGTCCCATCTCCCCAGACATGAAATCCTGGCCAGAGCTTTGGCCACTTGCCTAGAGACAGCCCCACCACATGTAATCTGCCACACAGTCAGGATTTTGTAAAGATAAATCTGTCTCAGACCACCCACAGACACTCCTGAATCTGAAACTCCACATGATGACTCTCAACACTCCCATGGCTGCAGTAGAGGTGGATTTCCACAAAGCCTTCAGGTCAGTTGAGTGGGACTAACTTCACAACATACTGTTGTTGTTTGGATTTGGCCCTTCATTCAGGTTATGGATTTGTACCCTATATCATGACTTGATGGTAATCCTCAGCAAACCAGATCATATCCCCACTGTTTCAATTGCACAGGAGTATTAGGCAGGGGTGCCCCTATCCTCCATCCTCTTTCTATTGGTCCTAGACTCCTTGATCAGGAAAATGTTATCAACTACCTCCATCCATCAAGGGAATCATGGCGAAGGAGTCCACCTACCTGATAAACACATGCACGAATGATATGCTCCTCAGACTGGCTCAACTTGAACTGTTGCTCCCCCAGTACTCAAAGTACTTGCTGATTTTGCAACTCTTTCAGGGCTCAGTGTTAATCTCATTAAGCCGATGGTATCCTCATTGAACCAGCAGTGCAACAGCAGCTGCTGGCAAGGGCTGCAGGTCACATTGGAGGGCATGGTGTTCAAATATCTGGGAATTCAGGTCACCACTAAATGGGTAGACCTGCTGTCAGCAAATCTTTCTTCTCTCCTTATTGATCTGGAGCAAGATATTTGATGATGGTTCAAACTAAATCTCTCATTAATGGCAAAACTCAAGGCCATATTTATGCTCGCCTTGCCAAAATATGAATACATATTTGGCAAGCTACCTCTCACCATCCCAGAAAAGGTCTTCGCTAAGGTGGAACAACTCCTCAGTCATTTCTGGTGGGAAGGCAAACTCCCAAGGCTGTGCAAGGTCAAGTTCAGGGCTCACTGGAGTAAAGGGGAGGTTGGGCCTCCTCTGGTTCAAAGGGTACACCCTTGCTTATCGCATGGCACAGGCCTTCAAGTAGTTTGCCCCATGTTGGATGACTTGCCACAATGGGTCAAGCTCAGATCAGGAGTGACACAAGTACCCTGCCTAAGCATTCAGCTGGGTCGTGCTATTACAAGAATCTCCCTCTAGCACCCCATCATGCTAGCGACCCTACATGACTGGAACAGGTGCATAGCCCTTACCTCTACTCCGAAGGCCACAAGGACCCCCCCCTAACCACACTCCTACATCTGACAGAATCCAAATATTTAAATCAGTGGTCAGATCATTGGGGAATGGAGCTGGAAAGAGAAGGACATTAGACTCCTGTCAGATGTCACTATACCTAGCATGGCCACATTGCCTTCTTTCCAGCAGATGCAGATAAATTCAGGTGCACCACATACAAATTCTGGAGGTACCTGCAGCTGTAGGCAGCCACGCTGAAGCTTGGAAATTACCTACAACACCCTAATCATTGGTAGTGGATGCAAAAGCTAGACATTGCCACACCCCCAAAAGAACTGACAGGGAAAGTATATGTCATGGTTAGAGATACACAGAAACTGGTCAGGGAGGCATGTAGAGTGAAATGGCAACAAGAGCGTGGCTCCCTCTTTAGATCCAGCTGGGGGGGATCCTGCATATTTGTGGCACACCACACCTATAGAGACACTAAGAGCAGGCTCATCCAAATAAAGATATGCCATGGGTGGTAGGGGATCTCATCCAACCTGCAATATATATGATTTTTGTCACATGCTAACTGCTGGAGATGTTCACAACCAAATGTTGCATATCTTCTGGGACTGCCAACAGCTCTCCAGCCTTTGGCAAAGATTTGTAGATGATTGTACCAAAGTACTTCATACACCTATCCTGCACTATCCAGCCCTGGTGATCTTGGGATTACTTCTCAGGTGACAGCCCTACCCAGGCCTCAACAGTGCTGGTTGCTAGCAGTATTAACCAAAGCCAAGTGCCTGATCTTGATTACCTGGAGACAGGCAGGTGTTCTATTCCTACTTTCCTGCACTCATAATTGTTGAAACTGGTAATATTTGAGAGGCTGTCATTCTCAGCAGTGGGTAGAATGGGGCTCTGTCACAAAATGTTGAACCCCTTCTTGTCATAATACATACATTCAGCCCCACTCCTGCAACCCACACAGATGGCATAACAGGTCGTACAACTATATCTTATCTCAAAGTCTCAGTACTCCACCCTTCCTGATCAGGAGCTCAGGTTAACTTAACCTCTGGCCCTCTGAATAGCTTTGTCATTTGCTTGCTTTAGTACAGTTGTAATACTATTGGTGTATTTATTTCAGTGTTGATACTCTGTTATTCCTGTTTAACCCAGTCAGGTATGAATTTGATCTTTTGTTAAACAATGGGGTACCTGTTTCAAGTTAATTTCTTAGTTGAATACTACTTATAATGTTTACAGTGCTCTTTGTTGTGCACTGTTACATCAGCCACTACATGTTTTAGTCAGAGGTGCTTTGTTTAGATAGATTAATTTACATATTGCTCTATTATATATCATTTTGATGGACAGTTTTTGTATGCTGGATGCATGCTGTATGTTTAAAAAATCATCAATAACATTTTCCATGTAAAAAAACATGAACTATATTCACGTATCTGTATAGTGCTATTAGTCACTGGCTACAAATGTAGTTGCTATTTTAACTTGGCTTATATAAATAAATTATATATACATTTCTATATTTGCATTTTTGTACTGATTTCCTTGTCAGTCTTGTAAGTTGAACTTGATTCAAGTGAGCTTTGCCCTATGTATGTATGCACTCCTCCCCTCCCCAGCACATCAGGAGCTACAGACCTGCAAGACTTCAGGCTGCAGTTATCACTCCTCTCCTCCCCAGCACACCAGGAGCTACAGCATGCAAGACTTTAGGTAGAGCACCTCCTTTTCCTGCTTCTCCAGCTCTCTGCTCATAGTTTCTGTCTCCATTTTTCCACTCCCCTGGGGATGCGTTCTTGTAGCCAGCATTTGCCTTGGCTTCACTGGCTTCCCCACCCCCCCTGCCTCCCTTTCCTGCTCCTGCCATGACCCCTGCATTTGCTATGCCCCTTTAACCCCTTCTGTGAACCCTTTCTTTATCTCTCTCCCCAGAGCACAGTTACCACTCCTCCCTTCCCCAGCACACCAGGAGCTACAGGCCTGCAAGACTTCAGGATGAGCACCTCCTCAGAAAGCCTCTCCAGAGACACAGGCACTGTGGTAGCCCGTCATCTCTATTGCCCCACCCACCCTGGGCCTTTCCTTTATTGGTAAGGCAGGTCACATAATTCTCCTGCTCTGGAACTATCTCCCCATTTTCCCTGCTGCATTTTATACTCCTCGACCACTCGACATCACTGTTTCCCCTACCACTCATCCCTTACTTCCCTAATACTGTATAAAGTACCTTTCCACTGTTAGCTTATGATTCAACCTGTCACCTTGTTTTCTATTCAGCCACACACCTAGCCAGCTTTTCCTCCCCTGTCCTTCTTATACTGTGGGATTCGAACCCCCATCACTTTACACCAGAGTCTGTAATCCTAACCCCTAGCCTATCATAGCAGGACAATTAGGTATCAGTCTTTTAATTCCCTTAAACTTTCTTTGGTCTTCCCCCTCACCCTCTGCCCTCTTAACCCTCTTGCAACCTCACCTGCTGTCTGTTCATGTCAGTTGGTAAGGCATATCTCACAATCACCACTCTGGTCTTGTGACACACCTTCCATTAGGCCATACAGCCATTTTGTCTTCATTACTCTATTCAACCTTTACCTTCTTCTACTACTATTCTACTCAGAATCTGAAATATAACCTTTAACCTCATCTTGATATATAGCTCCTGACACCGCCCACCTGTCCCCCATAACATTTCTGAATTATCTCCCCCTGTGGATTCGAACACCTGCCTGAGGTGCACACTTCCTTCTGGAGTCTGTGACACATCCACTAGGCCATACAGTCATCTTGTTTTCCTCAATACCCTACTCAACCTTTTCCTTCTTCTAACACTGTTCTACTCAGATCTGAAATATAAGCTTTCAGATCTTTTTTTAAATTAATTCAGCTTTATTACATTTTCATTTTTCAGATACAGACCAGTTACATGACTCATGAATATGACCAGACAATGCCCTACCCCATCCCACCCCCACCCCAAAATCCCCCAATCCCCCAACCTAGGGTGTGCCAATTACCGGCAAACAAATATTCAAATAGTCATAGATCCCAAGGCAAAAAGGAAGCAGCCTTAGAGAGCCAGAGGAGCACCAACTTGGGTTAATTCAAGTATAGGGCATAAAGTTTACCCCATTTTTTGATGACGAGATAAAGTTTATGGTGAGTACTAGCAATCAGGCATTCAATTCGAAGACAGAAGGAGAGCTTGTGTTGCCATTCGTTATGGTATATTGAGGATTGGTTGAGCCAATGCTTAAAAATCAGTTTTTTTGACTGCCATGGAGATAAACGTGATGTGATAGCTCCTTTCCTTAACCCCAATGTGAGTGTAGTCCCCTATGATACAAATTTCTGGGGTGAAGAGCCCATCTAGACCCAGGAGAGGGTCGATACAGGTTTTAATCAGATCCCAAAGAGGGGAGATCTTTTCACAGGACTAGAAAATATGTATGAGAATTCCATCCACTTTGCCACATCTAGTGCAGGAAGAGGATAGAAGATGGCCCATTTTAGCCAGTTTAACAGGTGTATAATCCATGTTATTTAAAATTTGGTACTGGGTGAGTCTTAACCTATCCTGAGTGTTGTACTGATACAGATCTTTCCATATATGGACCCAGTTGATAGTACTGCCTGGTATCAGGGCCTCTCAGACTTTGGAGTCATCTAGGTGAGAGGGATGGAATGTGGACAGGAGTAATGAGTATAGCAATGAGGTCCTATGAGGCCAGGTTGCTAAATCCTGTATCTGTCCCAGTAAAGTATCTAACTCTGAGATGACTGGAAAGGGTCTGAACCATTGCAATAATAGGTGTCTCAGTTGGAAAATGTTAAAGATATGGGATGGGCACAGGTGGCATTTCACCAGGACTGCAGGAGAGGGAAGCAGAGCATCATGGGAATAAAATTCCATAAATCTAACCCCTTGAAGTTGGGGGAGCCATCCAGGGGGGAGATAGCTATCACCTATCATGATATTTGGATTAGACAGAATAGGCTGGGAAAAGTCATTAGTTGGAGATTTATGGAGGGAGACACATAATTGTGAGAAGACCCTAATGGAGGTACCAGTTACTGAGTCCCGAATAGTGGGCGGCAGTTTCTTCCAAGATAAAAAGAGGATAGAAGATGGGGAGAGGTTAGAGAAGAGAAGTAGATGAGATTCTATCTGTAGCCCGAGGGGAGTGAATTCATCTTCAGGGTGATTTAATTGTAAAAAGAGCAATTTCCCACACTTCTGGAGATGGCTAGCCCAGTAGTAATACATGAAGTTTGGGAGTTGGAGATCTCACGACTCCTTAGATTGTCCCAATTTGAGATATGAGCATCTTGGTGATTTGTCTAGCCAGATAAAGCTAGAAATAAGGAAATGGATGCGATGGAAGAAGGAGAGAAGAAGCCAGATATTTAGCATATTTAAAGGATAAAATAATCTAGGTAAGATATTCATTTTCACAATGTTAATCCGGCTCCATAAAGAGATAGGAAGGGCTTTCCATCTTAAGGTATCTTGTTGGATGTCCGTTACCATGTCATCCAGATTGAGCTTTCTAATAGTGGTGGAATCTGTGGATAGAAAAATGCCGAGATATTTCATATACTTAGGAGACCAACACATCCCGAAATGGGTAAAATCAGCCTTGTAAGTAAAGTGGTTTGGGGAGGAATTTCTGTTTTGTTACAGTTCAACTTGTAGTTTGAAAAACAACTATATTGATCTCTCACTCTGAGTTTCTGCAACAGAAGAAGAGGAGTGAGAGAGATGTAAAAGAATATCGTCCACGTAAACTGATAAGGATAGTGCCGTGTCTCCCACTGGTATAGTGAGTATATGAGGGGAAGATTTTAATTGCCTTATTAAAGGTTCTAGATAAAGGTTAAAGAGAAAGGGGGGCAGTGGACAACCTAGCCTGATACCCAAGTAAAGGGGAAAACAAGAAGAAAACACCCCATTACAGCAGACTTTGGCAGTAGGGGACAAGTAGATGGTTTGGAGCCAGTGAAGAAATGGGGGGCCCATTCTGAGTAAGGTGGACCACAGAAAGGCCCAGTCAACCCTATCAAATGCTTTTTTGGCATCAAGGGAGACCAGGGCTATAGGAGTGGAAGAGAGTTTAGCAACTTGGAAAATGTGGACCAATTTATGCAAATGATCAGCAGAAGATCTACCTGGGACAAATCTGATTTTCTCCAGACTAAGAAGATGTGACCAGACCTTCCTAAGCCTAGTGGCCAAGATTTTGGTAAGAATCTTGAGGTCAGAGTTTAAAAGGGAGATAGGATGATAGCTAGATGGGTGAGAAGGGGGTTTGTCTGGTTTGAGAAGGAGGACAATTTTTGCTTCTAAGAGAGAGGAGTGTACAAAATCAGCCAAGAGCATGAATTGGAAAAGATGGAGTTGGAGGGGAGATAATTCTTTGAAAAAACATTTATAAAAATTGGAGGGGAACCCATCTGGTAACGGGGATTTGTCTAGGGCTAAACTATTAATGGCTGATTCCACCTCAGCCAAGGAAATTGAATAGGAGAGGAGGGCCTAATGATGATCCAGAAGAGTTGGAAGTGGAATATGCATCAGGTATGCCTCTGTGTCTTCTGTGCTCGGTGGGGAGGGTCTCCAGCTGTAGAGACTGACATAAAATTGTTCATAAACTGAAACAATGTCCCTAGGGGGGTCTTGGTGGATCCATCCTGATCTGAAATGGACTGGATAATTCTAGAGCTTTCTATTTTCCTCAAACAGAGGGCAAATAAGTGGCCTGCTTTGTCTCCCTGCTCAATATATGTAGACTGGGTCTTTAAAATTGCATATTTGGTCTTTTCTCTTAAGAGCTAGGCATATTTATCACAATGAGGCAATAAGGTAGCTAAGGAATCTGGGGGAGATGAGGGTGATAAGGATTGCTCCAGAGCTCAGATCCGTTCTAGTAAAGCTTTAATAGTAGATTCACAAATTCTCTTCCACTTAGCAGCTAGCCAAATAAATTCTCCTCACAAATAACATTTTAGTGCATGCCATTTGTGGTCACCTCTGGGGACAGAGTTTAGATTAGATTCAGTGTAAATTTGGATATGAGATTTTATTTTTGAGACTATATTGCCATCCTTCAGGAGCTGAGTGTTTAACTTCCAAGAAGTGTCACGATGCAAATCCAATGAAGGAGTAAGAAGGAGCCAAGCCACTGCATGATCAGAGAGAACTATGGGATCTAGTCTACTATCACACATCCCAGGCAATAAGGATAGGCTGATCGAAATATAATCAAGTCTGGATGAGGTATGGTGGACAGCAGAGTGAAATGTATAGGAGTGGGTGGAAGGGTGAAGGATCCTCCAGGGATCATAGAGGCCCAGAAGGTCCATGAAATCACTCAGAGCACGTTGTGATGGAGACAAAGGTCTAAGAGGCTGGTTAGAGCTGTCTAAATCTTGAGGGGGGGAGGTTCCAGTCCCCACATAAGATGAAAGGGGCCGGTAGAAGGGGGCAATTTTATCAGCTAGGTCCATGAAGAAAGTGGGGTCACCCCCAACTGGATCATAAATACTTCCTAGAATCACCTCACTCCAGTCTAGGAGGCACTTAACCAGGGCAAATCTACCTTGTGGGTCCAAAATGATTTGGTCAGCATGGAAGGAGATGCTTTTCATAAGTAAAATTGCAACACCTGTACTCAACATTGAGTCCCCAGCAGAGAACACCTGATTGACACTTTGCCTGCAGAACCAAATAGCTTCCTGGGCAAGGAGATGCATTTCCTGTAGGAAAGTAACTCAGACTTGGTGTAACCGTAGATGTTTGAGAACCTAATATCTCTTAACTTGCTTCCTAGCTCCCTTAACATTCCAGGTGGCCAATCTAATAACAGTATTAGTCATAGACATGATAACCAACAATCATAAAATAACATATGTCCATATATTGGCACACTCCAAGTACTCCCTCACCCCCCTTCCCAATCCAGAACACATATGACATTGAATTAACCCATGAAATGGTAAACATGTAGAGGAAGAAAGAACATTCCAGTGCCCCAGCCTCAGGCCAAATGACTAGATGATCTTTATAGGGCATCTGAGTCAGGAATCCCCAGCTCCCACCTCCCACTTGGGAACCTGATCCCCCTCCCCCGAAAATACTCCCTTCCATGTCGAGATGCCATCACCTCCTGTGGACATATATAAGAGTAAACCCACTATCAGAGGAGGGATGAAGCATGGTACTAGTGAGAAACCCACCCCAACCCCCTATCCTTGTCACCAAACCTATATACAATGTCTTCCTAGGTGCTCCTAGGACTAATGGAAGTAAATAATTAAGTAGTAGGAAAGGCCAAGCCCCAATAACCTCAAGGTAACTGCTCTCATTGAAGAAACTCTCCCAAAAAACCAGGACCTTGAATTCCCCCACAGGGGTAGGGAGGCATAACCCAGGGAGCAAATTGGAATCCAGGAGTTGAATCTTTTCCCAGGTGCACTTTGATGAGAGTTAAGTGCCTCTCATATACCAATTGATTGGGTGGAGGCTAAGGGCAATCCCCCCTATCATCCAGTGCATAATGAAATACAGCCCACTGTATGCCAAAAAGCAAGGACATCTCCCCTTCCCTCCACCTAGCATTGCCATTATAATTAACTGAGGATTCCTTGCTCCTACACCTTCATAAACAGCTAGGTGTATGGAGTAAAACAAAAAGGAATAAGGAAAAAATCTTTGAGGATTACCCCCACAGTATGCTCTTGCATCCCCCCTCCCAGCAACCCACTCAATCAGCAAAGGTTAGGCCGCAGTGCCAGATTATGTCAGAGTGTAGATTGCCCTGTAATATAAATCGGCGACCTAAAAAATAAAGAAACTCTATAGTCCAGCAATAAAAGACAAGGAAAAATGAAAGAAAAGAAAAAACACACTATGTCAGAGGAAGTCCAGCCAATGTAGTATAGAAGGAGGAACGATTCACATAGCAGCTCCGCAGCAGCAACAGGGGGAGCCAAAAATTGCAGAGACCAGGTGCTTCAAGAATATGCCCCCTTGGAAAACTCAACCTCTGTGATCCAGGTCCCAGTAACAGAGCATCTACCCAGAACCTTCCCTCAGGCTGCTAATCTCCACGCAGGCTGCTCCTGAAATGGCTCCTCTCAAGGCCGGACTCCCAGACACAACAGAACCAAAGGAACGATCCAACCAAGGTAATGGTGAAATTTCACTTTCTCCATCTCAGGTGAGGTAGATCGAGGCATAACAGATATAACAACTAGCTGAACTTAGTCTGAGTAAGAAGGATGATCCCATTATAGGAGGAGTTTCAGACATTTTTAAACAGATCTGGAAGTTTAACAGAAAGCTCTGTAATTGCTTGATCCATTAAATCAAAGGACATCCACAATACCGAAATGAGGGCTTGCAGCCAAGCTGGGTAGGCCATTTTGAACTTTATGCCCGCCATGATAAGCTTGTTGACAATTGGGTGAAAGGCTGCCCATTTCTGCCTGGTTTCATAAGGTAGATCCTGGGTGATTCTGAGTTGTTTACCTTCTCAGAGCACTGACTGAAGCTCCCTGACTTTAGCGAGGACATGTTGCTTTTCAAGGAAGCTGAGAAATTTTAGAATGAATGGCCTAGGAGGAGACCCCACTGGGGGCCGTGGTCTGAGCAAGCAGTGGGTCCTCTCAATTTGGTATGTAGGGTTGAGTGGAGAAGGGCCTACCACCTTAGTGAGGAATTTCTATAGAACTAGGATGACATTAGGACCTTCTTCTGATTCCGGCAGACCAAAGATCAAAATGTTGTTGCACCGGTTATGGCTTTCAAGATCCTTTGTCTTTACCTGTAACTTGGCCAGCTGTTGTTTTAGGTTGGTGATTTTGGGGTCAAACTTCTCCCTCCAGCACTCCAGGGATGTGGAGTGGGCCTCCACATCACCCATACTGCGGCCCAGATCATTTAGATTACTCCTGAGTGATTTTAATTCCGAGGATATATCTGCAAGGGTTTCTCTGAAGTGAAGAAATTCCTGAAGGAAGTGATCCTTGGTAAGAGGTACCACTAAAGGTGGTGAGCTGAGGGGTTTTGATGATTGAGCACCCTGGGCCTTAGATTTCTTCAGCAGTTTTCCGGGGTGGTGGGCGGTGTATGGCGGAATGGGGCCTGCCGCATATCTGACTTCATCGTGGTGGGAACCACCAATAACTATGTCAGACTGAGCTGGATGTGAGCTGCGGGCAGGCACTATGTGGAGAACCAACAATTTCTTGTTTGTGGAGCTGAAGTATGATGTTAGAGAGGCAGATGAATGGTGGAACTCGAGAGCTCCGTGCTGTAGTTGCTATTAGGCTGCTGACATCACGTGATCTCCTTTTAGATCGTCTTGTTGTATAACTCTTGACTCCTCCCACCTGTCAGCCATAAAATTTCCTTCCATCTGTCCCTCACTGCACCACCTAAATTACTACCCCACCCTTCTCCTGTCACCTTCTGCTTCTTCTCCCCTTGTGAGTTTTGATCACCCGCCTGTGGTACTCACTTTTCTCCCAAGCCTGTGACACCTTCCTCTAGGCCACATACTCTTCCTATTTACCCTCAGTCTACTATTCATCCTTTACCATCTTCTGCCATGTGTTTTTCTATCTCTCTGTTTAACCATCTGCAGGTTATTCTGTTCGATCTGCAGAGAGAGTTCCAGGTTTAAAGGTCATTTATCCTCTCCTTGAAGTGCTCTTGCATCATAGAGGGAGCCACAGGCTACAGCCTCATTGCTTCTCACCTGAAGTGCCTTTGCTTCTCCACATATCTCTAATCCTTACAATGTTCTCTTTCCTCCTTGTGTTGCTATCCATCAGCTCCTATCTGCCATTCCCTTTCAACACCGGTGCTATCCCACCCATTTGTTCAGTCTCCAGATCTTTCTTCTGCCTTTCCAATGTGCCCCTTTTGAAATTCTTCTGCAGCAGCCCTTGTGTTCTTCCTGAATTATTCATGTCCGCAATAAGTTTTGGGCTATGCTGCTCTTCTATGCTATGTTCCCATCCTGCCTCACCAGCTTCAGTAATCGGACGCCTTGCTCACATCCTACATTCAGGTTTCCCCACTTTTCAAAATTCAAATTATTAAGTAGATGGATCAAGAATATAATCTTTCTACTCTTGTTCTGTGCTGAAAACATTGAACTAAAGCCTGGCCCTCCATTAGCTGTAGCCTTGCCTGCTGAGTTTGTAGTTGTCAAAGGTATGAAGTGTATTCACCAACATGTGTGTAGCTTACTAAAACAGATAGACTATGTCCAAGCCTGAGTATCTCACACTAACCCAGATATATTTGTAATAACTGAGACCTGGCTAAAAAGTTAAATCACAGATAACCTGATATCGCTTCCCACCTATAATATTTTCCATATCAATAGGCAATCTAGGGGAAGGGGCGTTGTCATATATGTCAAGGACAAGCACGCAGCTTCTGTAATCACTACTGTCTCTACTCTGAAGGAATTTGAATGCTTGGCATTAAATTTGGTAATCTCCCCTGTAGAGACCATGAATCTAATAGGCTGCCATAGACCTCCAACAAGGGGTATGGAGCTCTTAAGTCATTTGCATAACTTTGCGGACTCTAAGCAAAATGAAACTATCTGGACTGGCATAATACCAACTCTAGAAGTAAACAACTGAGAGACTTTTGCAATAATTCAGGCTTTACCCAATTAACATCAGAATTCACTCACCCCAACCCTAGGCATAAACAGCTCATTGATTGACCTGATCCTTACCAATTGACCTCATAAATTCTCCCACATGGCAGTTTTCCATAATGATGTTAGCGATCACTGCCCAGTGGACTGTATTAGAGGTTTACTAGTAACTAAGTCCATCAGCAGATTTATTTGGAAAAGAAGTTTCTGCAAATTTAGCCTTGCCCATTACTTTGCTTATCTGAGAGACATAAACTGGATGGACTTCTACATGGCCTCACATGTCAATAACGTGGACTTAATTTTTACTGGCACAATAAATAGCATCATCAATAAATACGCCCCTATGAAAAAATGTAGAACCAGGAAGCAATCCTGTCCATGGTTCAATGCTGACCTGAAAAGTGCCCTAAACAAAAGGGACCAATTATGCTCCACAGCATGGTGTACCTATCACCCCTCTGATTGGGCAGCCTTTAGAACTAGTGGGAACAATTGCACCAAATTGGCTAGACCCGCTAAGGGTAATTATTACTTATCAGTCTTCGAAACAGCAAAGGGTAACTCCGCTAAGTTCTGGGGGTTATAAAGTCAGTGGAGGGAAAGAAATCAACCTCTACACTATCAAAAGATTGCCCATCAGGGTATGACATAAACCGATAAGTCAGAAATCTTGTATAGCTTCAATGTCCACTTCACTACAGTAGGTCTAACTTTCGACACATCAAAAGCCGCTACCCTAAAATCTAGCCTACCTCAATCCCCCTCACCAATCTACAATATTTTCACATTCTCCCTGTTCCAGTATAAAAAAGTTGAAGACCTGCTACTGCACCTAGACTTAAAGAACGGTGCTGGTGCTGACAGATAGGACCTTTTCTCAAATCTTGGTTTCATTAATTAACTGCCCCCATTCTTCATTTGTTCAATTTGTCAATTACCGCCTGTATTGTACCTGAGACCTGGAAAATAGCACATGTTCTTTCCTTATTCAAATCTTGAGACCCTATATACTTGAATAATTACCAACCAATTTCCCTACTACCCCTACTCTCAAAACTTTTAGAAAAACTAGTAAATGCTCAGGTAAGAGATTACCTTGATAGGTCAAACTTAGCAAATCCATGTTAGTAGGGCTGCAGGCCAGCTCACAGTACAACTACTGCCCTCACCATGGTCACAAATGCTTGGCTTCTTGCCATGAACAAAAAAACAGATCTTAGGTGCCATATTCCTGGATCTTAGTAAAGCATTTGACACTGTCAACCTTGATTTGCTCCTAATCAGGCTAAATGGACACGGCATAACCAGCCAGGCGCTAAACTGGTTTACTAGCTACCTGTCAGGTAGGATGCAGCAAGTAAAGGCAGAAGAGTCGATCTCCCTACCTCTCCCTCTCATAAGGGGGGGACCACACAGCTCTATTTTGGCACCTCTTCTGTTCACGATCTATATAAATTCCATCAGTGCTAATGTGAACAAAGCAAAAATCAATTTATTCGCAGATGACACTGTCCACTATACCTCCAAATCCTTGCTGAATGAGGTCTATGTGGAACTTCAGGACAAATTTGACATCCTTCAGCATAATCTGTTACAGACCAAACTCTTTCTGAATGCTAAAAAAACTAAAGTCATATATTTCCACTCTATCTTACCTCATTCCCTAAAAACCTCTCCTTACTGGCTCCCATCAAAACCCTACTCAGTGACAACCTAGAAGTTGTCGACAAATTTAAGTACCCTGGGTGTTTGCTGGACCACCACCTGTCCTTGTTTGCTCATATCGATTCACTTGCAAAAAAGCTGAAGCAAAGGCTTGCTTTCTTCTTTAGGAACAGGTTCCTTTACCCTGCGGAAGCCAGGTTGAGACTGGTTCAGACCACGGTCATCCCACTACTGGACTACGCAGATGTGATTTATGGCCGTTGTTCAGATACCCTGCTGCAGTCACTCAACATGCTCTATCACAGGGCAATATGCTTCATCACAAATGCCCACCATTGCACTCATCATTGCAATTATGTGTGCTTCTTTGAGCTGGGCTTCTCTGTCCACAAGACGGTATCTCCACTCACTCTTATGGCTTTACAAAGCCCTCATACCAAAACTTTCTTCATACATATCGTGTCTCTTCCATCGCACTGTCTGCCTCTATTTGCTACGGAGTAGCTCTTATATCATGCTGGATGTCCCTAAATCTTGCTCCCGCTTTGGTAAAATGGCCATCAGCCATGCTATCCCTGGAGCTTGGAACAAAGTACAACCTACCCTCAAATTACAAAGTTTGTTGCCTCTAAATATCTTCAAAAATTTAGTTACCAGCAAATTACATGATTCCTACATATGCCACCCCGATCGTTGACCTCGCCCTTACCCCCACTAATTCCTCTCTGCTCTGATTATGTCTGTTGGAATAAAACAGTAATTCTGGGTAGTGATCCTCACCCTCCACCTCACCCCTTCTGTGATCTCTCCCCCCTGCTTCCCATCCATCCCACTTCTTCTGTACTTCACCCTTGTTGGGTTCCACATCAATACAATGACAACGTCATTGTCGAAACCCCTGACATCGATGGGAACAATGCCAACTGTCAGCAGTGTTCCCATCGGGAAGAAGTGTTTTCTTGTTGAGGCTGTGCCTCCCCCTGACACCCATGCTTAATTAACCAACTCCAAGTCGGAGTTGGTTTGGGGTGGGGGCACAATACCAGGAATCACTGCGTCAGCAGACAGTGGACCACCACAGCGACCTGGCGATATTTGTCGCCGTGGTGGTGTTCACTGTCATATTGCGGTGGTGAGCTACTCCCTTGTCACCCCTCTAATTTCTCCTTGTCTCATGTTGTCAACTGTCTGTTCCATGTCCCACCCCTGTGAGTTTCTACTGCTGAAATGCTTCCACTGTTCTAGAGTAGGTAACTTATTTATAAATATCATGCACTTTGGCCTCAGCACTTGTACCTAAAGTTAATGGGATTGTATATATCATACAAATACTACAAGTTTTGGCCTTTTGTACAGAATGCACTGATGCTCCTCAACAACCACTGTATTATATGCACCGTCTATGTCTCTTTTCGATTACTACAGTGTTACTATCCATCTCTGTACTGTATTGCTCTTCCTGTTTACTTTTGTACCAACTTATGCCATGTGTTGCATGCATTTTAAGTGTCTCTCTCAGGTCCTCCTT
The DNA here is from genome assembly GCA_016271365.2 of Neoceratodus forsteri. Taxonomy (NCBI): domain Eukaryota; kingdom Metazoa; phylum Chordata; order Ceratodontiformes; family Ceratodontidae; genus Neoceratodus; species Neoceratodus forsteri. Next base: position 1,074,610,143 of record CM028129.1, on the reverse strand, counting down.
GTAAATGAGTTTGCTCAATGGAATTCTTCTGCCTAATAAACTTGAACTACTGTATCTTACCTGGTATTAAAAATCAGTCAATCAATACATAAATAAATTACATTAATTAATTTAAATGAAATACCTTGCACTTTATTTTAAGCAGAGGGCTCTTAATTGTCTCCACTTTAAATCCCAGCCCTATATTGAAATGCAGTATATACCCACATATTAAAAGAAACAACTACAGAAACTCCATACTGTAGATATCTGTAAGGCTATAGCCTAGGGTTCAGAGTGTAAGTGTAAGTGTAAGTGTGTAAGGCTGTAAGTGCACACACACTCAAATATCCTGCAGAAGCTAATTTTCCTTTGCTGCTGAGAACCCCTGTACCTCCCCCTATCTGCTTCCCTGTGTGCTTCTACTGTGTAAGAAAGCATTTCTCTTGGAGTTTTTAGGGTCTTTAAATTTGTATCTGCTGCCTTCTGCAGCTTGTTTTGGTCAGCGATTGTTTCACTTTCTACCTTTAGAGGGCAGTATGTTTCAGAAAAGGAGATGTGCAAGAACAAGGGATCACAATATAAGGCTTGGGCGAGGGGGACTCAGGGGAAATGTGAGGAAGTATTTTTTCACAGAAAGGGTGATTGATGCATGGACCAGCCTCCCAGAGGAGGTTGTGGGGGGCCAAAACTGTTGTTGAATTCAAGAATGCATGGGACAGGCAGAAGGCAAAACTAGTGGTAGGAAGGAGGAGGTAGGCTGCAGATCAAATAGAATCTGGAGCTTATACAGTAGGTAGGGAAATTGGCAGTCTAGGTGGGCCAGGCAGTCTTTATCTGCTGTCAAGTTCTATGTTTCTATGGTTCTGTGTTTTGTAGTAGCTGCACTAATGTACCCTTATTTATTTATTTATTTATTTCAGTCATGTTCTGCTTTTAAGAGTGCACTTACAGTAACTTACCTGCCTTTATCAGTATAAACTTTTCCATCCTGCAAATTTCTTATGCTGTTCTGGAAACAGGCCTGCTGCAGTGGACCAGGTAAATGCAGTCATGTTTACTGGCTGTGTTCTCAGTATATTTGGAGCTCAGCTTTAACCAGTTTTCCTCTTTCCTATATAACTGTTTTAAGTTTTGTCATTACTTGCTTTCCGTTTTGGTGCCTCACCCAGCCACCTGCTTATATAAGATACCTGCAACTCCACAAATACATTTTCAGTATCTGTTAAAAAATGTCTGTCTGCCTATCCATTTGTGGTCAGCATGCCTAATTAAGTGCCAAAGCCAAATTCCATGTACTTTAACTTGCTTCAGGTGCTCTTTGATCCTTCTGGGCTTGGGACTTGACTTTTAGGATTTGGGAAATACATTATTCCCAATGCAAGATCTAGATAAATTCAAGATCTGATTCTTTACTTCATAGTATGCACTATTTTCACCTGATTACTGCAATTTCTCTTACTTTCATTGCACTCTTTGACATTCAGCCTCTTAGAATTAGATTTTGGTACTTCTGAGCCATTACCTATGACTACACTTAATCACATGCCAGAACTTCATTTGGTCCTATTACAACAGCATCTGCAACATTCCATGCATTTTCACTGCATCACACTGCCAGTAAACATGCCACCAGTCTCCCAGTCAGCTCTCTGTTTCTGTCTATGGAGCTAATCACTTACACATGTACTACTACTACACCTACTGCTAATGCAATCATTATTTGTTTTTTTATTGAATTTTGTTGACCCGGTAGACCCACTGAGACTAGAAGTCCCTTTTTCAAGGTTGACCGGAGGACGGGGGGATACAGATGGTAACCAACTGAAATTGAACCAGATTAAGCCATTGGTGGTATTTTTAGTACCTACAAGTCATACAACTCTGTCTTTGATTGGGCAAATGCCCCAGTGCATATCTGTTAGAGTCAAATGCTTCTGGGGTATATGCTCCAGCAGTAAGACAAATGTCTAACCTCTGAAATGACAAGCTGCTCCCCTCAAGGGCTTCACTCTAACATCAAATCCCTCCAGGGGTGGACAACAGCCCACAGGATGTGACTCCAGTGTTCCGCACTACCTTGCCCCTCAAGGTCTTGGTTCCTTTCCTGTGTACCTGAGTCTTGTACACAGAGGAAACTTTTGGTACTGCCATGCCAGCAGCACCTGCTCCAAATGCCTCTTTTATTCTTCTGAATATTTTATTATTCTGAGGTTCCTTTAGCATTCAGGTGTAGCCTTTGTGCATCTCTCAAGGGTATGCCCCCATAGCAGGTATTCTTTCAGTTGCAGGACCACACCATGCAGCATCTTTGTGAAGGTGGAAATCTCAAGAAGACAGAAGTAGAGTACAACATTCATTCCTGTAGTTCCACCAGCAGTGTCTGGCAGATTCAACAGCATGCTATGGGTTAACAGAAATATTAGCTCCTTCCATCTGGAGATAGCATTTTCAGTAACAATGTAAATATATTAAAGTTATTCCAGGAGGGATGATAACCATGCCCTTGGATCCCCAGTGGTTTCCTCTACAAGGGTCTTTACCTATACTCTGTGCTGACTGTCATAATATAAATATTTATATAGTTTTATAATTAGAGAAATTTTGTCATTAGGATTGGACTGTGGTTCCTTTATACTTTTAATTCATACACTCTACTCATCATCATCCACAGTTCCCTTTCTTTCTACAGGAAGTCGTGAAGTAAGTGAACATTTCAACTCAACTTGATATTTTTGGCTCCTTTCCTTAGGTACTGTACATTTAGTCTAAAGAAACATCGCTCCAATGGCACCCCTAGGGATGTAACCCTCCTCAACAGTGTCCCTGGGGTTTCCTGGTACCCCATAAGGGTGGTAGTCCCAGTCCAAGGCTGAGAGTATGAATGGTGACAACTACATTGCATATGCATTCACACACAATTCTGTCATTCAAACATTTCCAGTTAAAAGTGTCCCACCAATAATGTACTATGTTGCCCAACCATAATTTCATCTACCAATACTTATTTGAGCACTGACCCACTGAACCTTATTTAGCACTTTAGAGATCCTTCTAAGACTTATTCACTGGTTGCCCCTGTAAATGGGCCATGTGGCAAGTAGGCTAGCCAATTACCAAATAATTAAAGAGCTGGTGACATGTTCAGGTGAACTTTAACACAGACCAGCTTGTATTTCCCATTAGTTCTGTGTTTCTCCTCCCCATTATTTATTAGTAAGATCACTTGTACGATAACAGGATTTCTGCTCTGGAAGAGTTCATCTATTCCTGCTGCTTTCTCCCTACCTGAAGTCATAATGAATTTCTTGTGACATCACAGTTACTCCCATGACAACAGACTGTGATGTCACAACAGAGGATTATGACTAAGAGTAGGGAGTAAGCTATAGAGGCAGACAAACTCAAAATAAACTGTAAGGGACAACAATCATATATTCATACACATTTCCTGAGTAATAAATTATGGGGAGCAGAAATAGATGAAATATAAATGGAATGCAAGCAGAATTATACCTAATTATTATAGTTCTGAAGTTTTCTTTGTGGTGTAAGTAGCTCTTTAAATAAAAATATCATAGGTATGTACTGAGCTGAGGGACTTTCATCCATTGTGCTCATCATCTGTTACTAGAACTGATCTGATCGGTATAACTCATAAAGGCAAAGTTTGAAAATCTTCACAGATGAGCTTTCCACCACGTCCTTTGGTAATGCATTCCATATTGGAATTGTCCTCTGTTTGAACTACATTTTCCTGTGCCATGTTTTACAATTTTCCCCCTTTAACTGAAGTGTTTGTACCCTGGTATTATGAAGTTTTTCCCTCAGTTCCAATTCTAGTTTTTCCCATAATTCGTGATCTTTAAGTGGTTTAAAAACAAGCACATGTCCCCTCTCAGTCTCCTTTTTTTATACTTTATTTTATTATTCCTTAAGAGAATAATAATTGACAATACAATTATTCCATCACACAAAAACCATAAGAAAGAAAATATGTTTTAAAGAAGAAAATTGACATAATAAAGCATAAAAAAAGTAATTGTTTATAATTTTTAGGGGGTATAAAAGAAAAAGTCAAAATTATTCATTAACTTACTAAAACTTGTTCATACCTTCAGTAATTTTATCTTGTTTGTGCTCCATGCTCTTACTTACCACTTAAGTAATAGCTATAGTTAAATACCAATTTTACTTTAGAATAACCCCCTCCCCACTGAATTCATTTCAAGGTTCATCATAGTATAGTAAATGAAGAGAAGTTAAATATAATCATAAGACAACAATCTACACCCAAGTTTCCTTCTTTCCAAAAAAGCAACAGTTTTTAAATGTTCACTGGGTGATATTCTGTGAGTTCAGCCTCTTCATCATCCAATATCATCCGGTAGTCTCACATTCATCTCAAAAAAAGCCTTAGCTAAATCAATATCCCCAAAAAAATACGTTTTCTCCTGGAACAATATTTTAAGCTGTGCAGGTGCTAGCAAACTAACAGCGAGTCCAGCCTCTTTAAATTCACTCATAATCGGGAGAAAACGTTTACATCTCCGCTGCATTTGTAAACAAAAGTCCGGGTAGAGGTGAAACCTTTGACCATCATAGAAGCATTTTTTTACAGTACGGGCCAATTGTAGCAGCTTATTACGATCATTAAGATTGTAAAAAGTTAGAATAATAAATCTTGCCTTTTGGTCCCTCGTAGATTCTTTTGCTGGATGACTGGGATGCCTGTAGACACTTTCTAGTGATAATGGAGGTTCCAGCCCGAATACTGAGGTCAAAGCATTTTCCACATTCACCTTTAACTCAGTGGTAGAATAGAGCTGGGGAAACCTAATAATCGTAGTTTTTTTCTCAGAGCATTTTTTTTCGAACACTCTAACCTTGAAGCTTGATCCAACTGCTGATGTAAGGAACCATTAACTGCACCCTCTAAAGTTAAAGTTCCAGTAGTTAGGGCTTTGACCTCATTATCTGTGGTTTTTACTGTTAGTTCCGTATTCCCGAGCCTTTTCTCCATCGCCGAGTAGTGAGAAATAATATCATCCAGTGAAGTCTGAAACTCTGAAGTTGACTGATGTGCCTCTGCTTGAAATTCAGTAAGGAGAGACTGAATTGAAGCCAAAATTGGCTTTCCCTGTTTGGGTTTGGTGCCCTGCTCTGAGCACACCTTTACTACGGGAGGGGTTCCAACTCTGGCCATTGTGAGAGAACCCTCGGACCCTCACACCGAAGCCCCTCTCCCTGAAAGTTTAGGAGATACAAATTTATCCATCAGCGCTTTCGAATGCAGTAACTTCAGTAGCGATTCCCAAAAGAAAAAGTTAAACCTTTTAGGTTTTAAGGTCATTATTAACAGAGTTTGTAAAAAAACAACGGCACTCAAAACTAACGTGACGGCCTCGAACAACAGCTCAACAGCGCCTCCTAGATCCACCACTCTTGGGTAGCTAGCAATAGCCCACTCTCAGCCTCCTGTATTCCAATGTGAACATGTTTAGTTCTCTCAGTCTTGTAGTATAATTCTTTGTTTCCACCTCCTTTATTGAGCGTGTGAAACTTTCTTGTACTTTTTTCAAGTTTGGCGATATCACCACTATGACATGGTGACCACACCTGGGCTCCATACGTGAGCAAGGGTCTCACTAATGATCCATACAGGGGGAACAGAACCTTACTATCCCTACTAGCTATGTGCTTCAAAATACACTTTAGTACTCCATTTGCTTAACTGCTTATATTAGTGCAGTGTGTCCCAAACTGAATGTCATTGGAAATTGTAATTCCAAGATCCTTTTCTTCTGTTACTGTTTTAAGCCTTATGTTTCCTAAGTGGTATTGTACTTTAGGATTTTTGCTATCAAGATGCATTACTACATTTTGGGGGATTTAAGTGAAGTTGGTATGTGTTACACCATTTATAGATGTGATCCAATGCTTGTTGCATTAACAAGTGGTTATCCTGATCTGTCAACTCAGCCTCCAAACAACAATCATCGGCCACCTTTGTCATCCATACTCTCTCCTGCTCATACCTCAGCATTGACATGTATATATATTAAATAGGCATGGTCCAAGGACCGAACCTTGTGGTACCCTGCTAGTTATTTCAGTCCATTCTGACAAAGCCCCCCTAATGCTAACTCTGTCTTCTGTCTGCAAGCCATGATGAGATCCATGACACTATGTTTCCATGGATCTCTATATCCTGCAGATGAATAAGTTCCCGATGGGGAAGTTTGCCAAAGGCCTTAGTAAAATCCAAGAAGACCACATCCACCGGTCTTCCCTCATCTAATCGTTTGCTTGCCCTGTTGTAAAAATCGAATATGTTTGTCTGACAAGATCTGCCTTTCTTAAAACCATGCTGTGTGTCATCCTTCAGCCCTTTATCTGACTGATAGGTGGTAATGCTTTCTTTGATTATGCCCTCTAATATTTTACATAATGTGCTCATAAGACTAATTGGCCTATAATTTGACAGACACTTCCTCTCGCCCTTTTTTAAACAGAGGTATCACCACTGCCTTCCTCCATGAACTTACCACTTCCCCCTTGTCCACAGAATGGCCCAGTCAAACCTGTCAAATGCTTTTTTGGTGTCAAGAGAGACCAGGGCTATAGGAGAGAGAGAGAGTTTAGCAACTTGGAAAATGTGGACCAATTTATTCAAATTATCAGCAGAAGATCTACCTGGGACAAATCTGACTTGCTCCAGACTAAGAAGATGTGACCAGACCTTCCTAAGCCTAGTGGCCAAGATTTTGGTAAGAATCTTGAGGTCAGAGTTTAAAAGGGAGGTAGGATGATAGCTGGATGGGTGAGAGGGGGGTTTGTCTGGTTTGAGAAGGAGGACAATAGTTGCTTCTAAGAGAGAGGAATGTACAAAATCAGCCAAGAGCATGAATCAGAAAAGATGGAGTAGGGGGGTAGATAATTCTTTGAGAAAACATTTATAAAAATTGGAAGGGAACCCATCAGGTCCAGGGGATTTGTCTAGGGCTAAACTATTAATGGCTGATTCCACCTCAGCCAAGGAAATTGAATAGGAGAGGAAGGCCTGATGATGATCCAGAAGAGTTGGAAGCGGAATATGCATCAGGTATGCCTCTGTGTCTTCTGTGCTCAGTGGGGAGGGTCTCCGGCTGTAGAGACTGACATAAAATTGTTCATAAACTGAAACAATGTCTCTAGGGAGGGTATTGGTGGAGCCATCCTGATCTGAAATGGACTGGATAATTCTAGAGCTTTCTATTTTCCTCAAACGGAGGGCAAATAAGTGGCCTGCCTTGTCTCCATGCTCAATATATGTAGACTGGGTCTTTAAAATTGCATATTTGGCCTTTACTCTTAAGAGCTAGGCATATTTATCACAAAGAGGCAATAAGGTAGCTAAGGAATTTGGAGGGGATGAGGGTGATAAGGATTGCTCCAGTGCTCAGATCTGTTCTAGTAAAGCTTTAACAGTAGATTCACAAATTCTCTTCCACTTAGCAGCTAGCCAAATAAATTCTCCTCACAAATAACATTTCTGGGCACGCCATTTGTGGTCACCTCTGGAGACACAGTTTAGATTAGATTCAGTGTAAGTTTGGATATGAGATTTTATTTTTGAGACTATATTGTCATCCTTCAGGAGCTGAGTGTTTAACTTCCAAGAAGTGTCACGCTGCAAATCCAATGAAGGAGTAAGAAGGAGCCAAGCTACTGCATGATCAGAGAGAACCATGGGATCTAGTCTACTATCACACATCCCAGGCAATAAGGATAGGCTGCTCAAAATATAATCAAGTCTGGATGAGGTATGGTGGACAGCAGAGTGAAATGTATAGGAGCGGGTGGAAGGGTGAAGGATCCTCCAGGGATCACAGAGACCCAGAAGGTCCCTCAGAGCACATTGTGCTGGAGACAAAGGTCTAAGAGGCTGGTTAGAGCAGTCTAAATCTTGAGGGGGGGTTCCAGTCCCCACCCAAGATCAAAGGGGCCGGTAGAAGGGGACAATTTTATCAGCTAGGTTTATGAAGAAAGTACGGTCACCCCCAACTGGACCATAAATACTTCCCAGAATCACCTCACTCCAGTCTAGGAGGCCCTTAACCAGGACAAATCTACCTTGTGGGTCCAAAATGATTTGGTCAGCTTGGAAGAAGATGCTTTTCATAGTTAAAATTGCAACACCCCTACTCAACGTTGAGTCCCCAGTGGAGAACACCTGATTGACACTTTGCCTGCGGAACCAAATAGCTTCCTGGGCAAGGAGATGCATTTCCTGTAGGAAAGTAACTCAGACTTGGTGTAACAGTAGATGTTTAAGAACCTGTTATCTCTTAACTTGCTTCCTAGCTCCCCTAACTTTCCAGGTGGCCAATCTAATAACAGAATTAGCCATAGACATGATTACCAACAATCTTAAAATAACATATGTCCTTATATTGGCACACTCCAAACCCTCCCTCACCCCACCTCCCCAATCCAAAACATATATGACATTGAATCAACCCATGAAATGGTAAACATGTAGAGGAAGAAAGAACATTCCAGTGCCTCAGCCTCAGGTCAAATGACTGGATGATCTATATAGGGCATCTGAGTCAGGAATCCCCAACTCCTACCCCCCACTTGGGAAACTGATCCCCTTCCCCGAAAATACTCCCTTCCATGTCGAGATGCCATCACCTCCTGTGGACACATATAAGAGTAAACCCACTATCAGAGGAGGGATGAAGCATGGTACTAGTGAGAAACCCACCCCAACCCCCTATCCCTGTCACCAAAACTATATACAATGGCCTTCCCAGGTGCTCCTAGGACCAATGGAAGTAAATAATTAAGCAGTAGGAAAGGCCAAGCCCCAGTAGCCCAAAGGTATCTCTTCTCAGTGAAGAAATTCTCAAAAAAAAACCAGCACCTTGAATTCCCCCAGAAGGGTAGAGAGGCATAATCCAGGGAGCAAATTGGAATCCAGGAGTTGAATCTTTCCCCAGGTGTACTTTGATGAGAAATAAGTGCTCCCATATACCAACCCACTGAGAGGAGGCTAAGGGCAATCCCCCCTATCATCCAGTGCATAATAAAATACAGCCCACTGTATGCCAATAGCACGGACATCTCCCCCCCTCCCTCTGCCCATCTCCCCTTCCCTCCACCTAACATTGCCATTATAATTAACTGAGGGTTCCTTGCTCCTACACCTTCATGAACAGCCAGGTGTATGGAGTAAAACAAAAGGAAATAAGGAAAAAAATCTTTGAGGATTACCCTCCACTGTATGCTCTTGCATCCCTCCTCCCGGCAACCCGCTCAATCAGCAAAGGTTAGGCGTCTGTGCCAGATTATATCAGAATGTAGATTGCCCTGTAATATAAATTGCCAACCTAAAAAATAAAGAAACTGTATAGTCCAGCAGTAAAAGACAAGGAAAAATGGAAAAAAAGGAAAAACACACTATGTCAGAGGAAGTCCAGCCACTATAATGTAGAAGGAGGAACAGTTCACATAGCAGCTCCACAGAGGCAACAGGGGGAGCCAAACATTGCAGGGAACCATGTGCTTCAAGAATATGCCCCTTGGAAAACTCAGCCTCTGTGATCCAGGTCCCAGTAACAGAGCATCTACCCAGAACCTTCCCTCAGGCTGCTAATTGCCACGCAGGCTGCTCCAGAAATGGCTCCTCTCGAGGCCGGACTCCCAGACACAACAGGACCAAAGGAACAATCCAACCAAGGTAATGGTGAAATTTCACTTTCTCCAGCTCAGGTGAGGTAGATCGAGGCATAACAGATATAACAACTAGCTGAACTTAGTCTGAGTAAGAAGGATGATCCCATTATAGGAGGAGTTTCAGAAATTTTTAAACAGATCTGGAAGTTTAACAGAAAGCTCTGTAATTGCTTGTTCCAGTAATTTAAAAGACATCCACAATCCCGAAATGAGGGCTTGCAGCCGAGCTGGGTAGGCCATTTTGAACTTTATGCCCACCATGATAAGCTTGTTGACAATCGGGTGAAAGGCTGCCCATCTCTGCCTGGTTTCATAAGGTAGATCCTGGGTGATTCTGAGTTGTTTACCTTCCCAGAGCACTGATTGAAGCTCCCTGGCTTTAGCGAGGACATGTTGCTTTTCAAGGAAGCTGAGAAATTTTAGAATGATTGGCCTAGGAGGAGACCCCACTGGGGGCTGTGGTCTGAGCAAGCAGTGTGTCCTCTCAATTTGGTATGTAGGGTTGAGTGGAGAAGGGCCTACCACCTTAGTGAGGAATTTCTGTAGAACTAGGATGACATTAGGACCGTCTTCTGATTCCGGCAGACCAAAGATCAAAATTTTGTTCCACTGGTTATGGCCTTCAAGATCCTTTGTCTTTACCTGTAACTTGGCCAGCTGTTGTTTTAGGTTGGTGATTTTGGGGTCAATCTTCTCTCTCCAGCGCACCAGGGACGTGGAGTGAGACTCCACCTCACCCATACTGCGGCCCAGATCATGTAGGTCACCCCTGAGTGACTTTAATTCCGAGGATATATCTGCGAAGGTTTCTCTGAAGAGAAGAAATTCCTGAAGGAAGTGATCCTTGGTAAGAGGTACCACTAAAGGTGGTGAGCCAAAGGGTTTTTATGATTGAGCACCTTGGGCCTTAGATTTCTTCGGCAGTTTTCTGGGGTGGTGGGTGGTGTATAGCGGAGCATGGGCCTGCCACATATCTGACTCCATCGTGGTGGCAACCACCAATAACGATGTCAGACTGAGCTGGATGTGAGCTGCAGGCACACACTATGTGGAGAACCAACAATTTCTTGTTTGTGGAGCTGAAGTATGAAGTTAGAGAGGCAGATGAATGGTGGAACTCGAGAGCTCCATGCTATAGTTGCTATTAGGCTGCTGACATCACGTGATCTCCTTTCAGATCATCTTGTTGTATAACTCTTGACTCCTCCCACCTGTCAGCCATAACATTTCCTTCCATCTGTCCCTCACTGCACCACCTAAATTACTACCCCACCCTTCTCCTGTCACCTTCTGCTTCTTCTCCCCTTGTGAGTTTTGATCACCCACCTGTGGTACTCACTTTTCTCCCAAGTCTGTGACACCTTCTTCTAGGCCACATATTCTTCCTATTTTCCCTCAGTCTACTATTCAGCCTTTACCATCTTCTGCCATGCGTTTTTCTACCTCTCTGTTTTACCAGCTGCAGGTTATTCTGTTCGATCTGCAGAGAGAGCTCCAGGTTTAAAAGTCATTTATCCTGTCCCTGAAGTGCTTTTGCATCATAGAGGGAGCCACAGGCTACAGCCCCATTTCTTCTCACCTGAAGTGCACTTGCTTCTCCACATATTTCTAATCCTTACAATGTTCTCTTTCCTCCTCGTGTTGCTATCCATCAGCTCCTATCTCCCATTCCCTTTCAACACCGGTGCTATCCCACCCATTTGTTCAGTCTCCAAATCTTCCTTCTACCTTTCCAAGGTGCCCCTTTTGGAATTCTTCTGCAGCAGCCCTTGTGATCTTCCTGACTTATCCATGTCTGCGGCAGTTTTGGGCTATGCTGCTCTTTTATGCTATGTACCCATCCTGCCTCACCAGATTCAGTAATTGGACGCCTTGCTCACATCCCACATTCAAGTTCAATGGACTACAGGACCCAAGGCAGCATGGTTTCACCAGGGGGAGGTCATGTCAGACCAACCTCATTGAATTTTTTGACTGGGTGACTAGGGATGTGGATCAGGGGAGGGCAGTGGACATGGCCTATCTGGACTTCAGCAAGGCCTTTGACACTGTGCCACATAGAAGACTATTACACAAACTGGGGAATATGGGTGTGGGCAGGACAGTAGTGTGGTGGGTAGGTAACTGGCTGGGTGGCAGGACACAGAGGGTGGTGGTAAATGGCTGTCACTCCACAGAGGAAGAGTGACCAGTGGGGCACCACTGGGATCAGTGCTGGGACCGGTCCTATTCAACATCTTCATCAGTGACATTGCACAGGATCTAGAAGGCAGAATTTCACTGTTCGCTGATGACACAAAGCTCTGTAACAGAGTAGACACACCAGAGGGTGTAGACAGAATGAGAAGGGACCTGCAGAAACTTGAAGAATGGTCAAGGGTTTGGCAGTTGAAATTCAATGCAAAGAAGTGCAAGATAATGCATATGGGGCACAAAAACCCAGGCACAATATATCAGTTGGGGGGTGAGGATATAGCATGCACCAAGCAGGAAAGGGATCTTGGGGTTGTCATCTCTGATGACCTCAAGGTAGGGAAACAGTGTGACAAGGCATCAGGTAAAGCAAATAGGATGCTGGGATGTATAGGCAGGGGCATCACCAGCAGGAAAAGGGAGGTCATAATTCTGCTATACAAGACACTAGTGAGGCCCCACCTGGAATACAGTGTACAGTTCTGGAGACCATACCTACGTAAGGACATAGACAGGGTAGAGAAGGTTCAGAGGAGGGCAGCAAAGATGGTGCATGAATTGCATCACAAGTCCTATGAAGACAGGTTGAAGGAACTGAACATGTACCCCTGGAGGAGAGGAGAGAGAGGATATGATAGAGACATACAAGTATCTTACAGGGAGGAACAGGGTGCAGGAAAACACTATTTTTAAGCGAAAAGATGTTTCAGGACTAGAGGGCATGGGATGAAGTTGGAGGGAGGACGATTCAGAGGAAACATGAGAAAGAATTTCTTCACAGAATGGGTGGTGGACAAGTGGAACACTCTGCCAGAGGAAGTGGTGGGGGCTAAAACAATCACGGGATTTAAGAATGCATGGGATAGACATAAAGGAATTCTAGAGGTCAGGGGTAAGGGGAAATAGACTTCTAGGAAAATAAACTGAACTTACAAACTCAAATGGGCAGACTAGGTGGGCCGTAGGCCCTTATCTGCCGACACTGTCTATGTATCTATGTATCTATGTATCTATGAAAGTTTCCCCACTTTTCAAAATTCAGATTATTAAGTAGATGGATTAAAAATAGAATCTTTCTACTCTTGTTCTGTGCTGGAAATATTGAACTAAAGCCTGGCCCTCCATTGGCTGTAGCCTTGCCTGCTGAGTTTGTAGCCATCAAAGGTGTGAAGTGTATTCACCAAAATGTGTGCAGCTTACTAAAACAGATACACTATGTCCAAGCCAGGGTATCTCACACTAACCCAGATATATTTGTAATAATTGAAACCTGGCTAAAAAGTTAAATCCCAGATAACCTGATATCGCTCCCCTCCTATAATAGTTTCCATATCGATAGGCAATCTAGGGGAAGGGGCATTGTCATATATGTCAAGGACAAGCTCGCAGCTTCTGTAACCACTGCTGTCTCAACTCTGAAGGAATTTGAATGGTTGGCATTAAATTTAGTAATCTCCCGGTAGAGATCATAAATCTAATAGGCTGCTATAGACCACCAAATGGGGGTATGGAGCTCTTAGGTCATTTGCATAACTTCGCAGACTCTAAGCAAAATGAAACTATCTGGACTGGCATAATACCAACTCTAGGAGTAAACAACTGAGAGACTTTTGCAATAATTCAGGCTTTACCCAATTAACACCAAAATTCACACACCCCAACCCTAGGCATAAACAGCTCATTGATTGACCTGATCCTTACCAACTGACCTTACAAATTCTCCCACGTGACATTTTTCCATAATGATAGTGATCACTGCACAGTGGTCTGTATTAGAGGTTTACCAGTAACTAAGTCCACCAGCAGATTTATTTGGAAAAGGAGTTTCTGCAAATTTAGCCTTGCCCATTACTTTGGTTATCTGAGAGACATAAACTGGGTGGACTTCTACATGGCCTCAAATGTCAGTGACGTGGACTCCATTTTTACTGGCACCCTAAATAGCATCATCAATAAATACACCCCTATGAAAAAATGTAGAACCAGGAAGCCCTCCTGTACATGGTTCAATGCTGACCTGAAAAGTGCCCTAAACAAAAGGGACCAATTATGCTCCACAGCAAGGTGTACCAATCACTCCTCTGGGCAGCGTTTAGAACTAGTCGGAACAATTACACCAAATTGTTTAGACCCGCTAAGGCTAATTATTACTTATCTGCCTTCGAAACAGCAAAGAGTAACTCCGCTAAGTTCTGGGGGTTATAAAGTCAGTGGAGGGAAAGAAACCAACCTCTACACTATCCGTAAAGATTGCCCATCAGGGTATGACATAAACCGGTAAGTCAGAAATCCTGTATAGCTTCAATGTCCACTTCTCTACAGCAGGTCTAACTTTTGACACATCCAAAGCCGCTACCCTAAACTCTAGCCTACCTCAATCCCCCTCCACCAATCTACTATATTTTCACATTCTCCCTGTTCCAGGATAAAAAAGTTGAAGACCTGCTACTGCACCTAGACTTAAAGAAAGGTGCTGGTGCTGACAGATTAGGACCTTTTCTCAAATCTGGGTTTCATTATTTACAGTAACTGCCCCCATTCTGCATTTGTTCAGTTTGTCAATTATCTCCTGTATTGTACCCGAGACCTGGAAAATAGCACATGTTCTTTCCTTATTCAAATCTTGAGACCCTATATACTTGAATAATTACCAACCAATTTCCCTACTACCCCTACTCTCAAAACTTTTAGAAAAACTAGTAAATGCTCAGGTAAGAGATTACCTTGATAGGTCAAACTTAGCGAACCCATGCTAGTCAGGTTTCAGGCCAGCTCACAGTACAACTACTGCCCTCACCATGGTCACAAATGATTGGCTTCTTGCCATGGACAAAAAACAGATCTTAGGCGCCATATTCCTGGATCTTAGTAAAACATTCGACACTGTCAACCTTGATTTGCTCCTAATCAGGCTAAATGGACACGGCATAACCAGTCAGGCACTAAACTGGTTTACTAGCTACCTGTCAGGTAGGATGCAGCAAGAAAAGGCAGAAGGCTCGATCTCCCCAATTCTCCCTCTCATAAGGGGGGGTACCATATATGGCTCTATTTTGGCACCTCTTCTGTTCATGATCTATATAAATTCCATCAGTGTTAATGTGAACAAAGCAAAAATCCATTTATTCACAGATGACACTGTCCTCTATACCTCCAAAGCCTTGCTGAATGAGGTCTGTGCGGAACTTCAGGACAGATTTGACATCCTTCAGCATAATCTGTTACAGGCCAAACTCCTTCTGAATGCTAAAAAAACTAAGGTCATGTATTTCCACTCCAGCTATCTTTCCTCTTTCCCTGGCTCCCATCAAAACCCTACTCAGTGACAACCTAGAAGTTGTCGACAGATTTAAGTACCCTGGGTGTATGCTGGACCACCATCTGTCCTTCTTTGCTCATATCAATTCACTTGCAAAAATGCTGAAGCAAAGGCTTGGTTTCTTCTTTAGGAACAGTTTCCTTTACCCTGTGGAAGCCAGATTGAGACTGGTTCAGACCACGTTCTTCCCACTACTGGACTATGCAGATGTGATATATGGCCGTTGTTCAGATACCCTGTTGCAGTCACTCAGCATGCTCTATCACAGGGCAATATGCTTCATCACAAATGCCCACCATTGCACTCATCATTGCAATTTGTATGCTTCCTTGGGCTGGGCTTCTCTGTCCACCAGATGGTATCTCCACTCACTCTTATGGCTTTACAGAGCCCTCATACTAAAACTTTCTTCATACATATCGTGTCTCTTCCATCGCACTGTCTGCCTCTATTCACTACAGAGTAGCTCCTATACCATGCTGGATGTCCCTAAATCTTGCTCCCGCTTTGGTAAAATGGCCATCAGCCATGCTATCCCTGGAGCATGGAATAAAGTACAACCTACTCTCAAATTACAAAGTTTGTTACCTCTAAATATCTTCAAAAATTTAGTTACCAGCAAATTACATGATTCCTACACATGCCACCCCCATTGTTGACCTCGCTCATACCCCCACTAATTCCTCTCTGCTCTGATTATGTCTGTTGGAATAAAATAGTAATTCTGGGTAATGATCCTCACCCTCCACCTTACCCCTTCTGTGATCTCCCCCCTCCTCTGCTTCCCATCCATCCCACTTCTTCTGTACTTCACCCTTGTTGGGTTCCACATCAATACAATGACAACGTCATTGTCGAAACCCCCGACATCGATGGGAACAATGCCAACTGTCAGCAGTGTTCCTGTCGGGAAGAAGTATTTTCTTGTTGAGGCTGTGCCTCCCCCTGACACCCATCCTTAATTAACCAACTCCAGGTTGGAGTTGGTTTGGGAGGGGGCACAATACCAGGAATCACAGCATCAGCAGACAGAAGACCACCACAGCGACCTGGCGATTTTTGTCGCTGTGGTGGTGTTCACTGTCATATTGTTGTGGTGGTGAGCTACCCCCTTGTTACCCCTTTAATTTCTCCTTGTCTCATGTTCTCAACTGTCTGTTCCATGTCCCACCCCTATGAGTTTCAACTCCTGAAATGCTTCCACTGTTCTAGACTTATTTATAAATATGATGCACTCTGGCCTCAGCACTTGTACCTAAAGTTAATGGGATTGTATATATCATACAAATACTGCAAGTTTTGGCCTTTTGTACAGAATGCACTGATGCTCCTCAACAACCACTGTATTATATGCACCGTCTATGTCTCTTTTTGATTACTACAGTGTTACTATCCATCTCTGTACTGTATTGCTTTTCCTGTTTACTTTTGTACCAACTTCTGCCATATGCTGTATGCATTTTAAGTGTCTCTCTCAGGTCCTCCTTGTAAATGAGTTTGCTCAATGGAGTTCTTCTGCCTAATAAACTTGAACTACTGCATCTTACCTGGTATTAAAATCAGTCAATCAATACATAAATAAATTACATTAATTAATTTAAATGAAATACCTGGCACTTTATTTTAAGCAGAGAGCTCTTACTTGTTTCCACTCTCAATCCCAGCACTATATTGAGATGCAGTATATACCCACATATTAAAAGAAACAACTTCAGAAACTCCATATTGTGGATATCTGTAAGGCTATCGCCTATGGTTCAGAGGGGCTGTAAGTGCACACACACACTCAAACATCCTGCAGAATCTTAGTTTCCTTTGCTGCTGAGAATCCCTGCACCTCCCCTTATCTGCTTCCCTCTGTACTTATACTGTGTAAGAAAGCATTTCTCTTGGAGTTTTTAGGGACTTTAAATTTGCATCTGCTGCCTTCTGCAGCTTGTTTTGGTCAGCATTTGGTTCGCTTTGTTTTACTTCTACCTTTAGAGAGTAGTATCTCTCAAAAAAGGAGATGTGCAAGAACAAGGGGTCACAATATAAGACTGGAAGGAGGAAAACTCAGGGGAAACGTGATGAAGTATTTTTCCACAGCAAGGGTGGTGGATGCATGGACCAGCCTCCCAGAGGAGATTGTGGGGGGCAAAAACAGTTGTTGAATTCAAGAATGCATCTGACAGGTAGAAGGCAAAACTAGTGGTAGGAAGGAGGAGGTAGGCTGGAGATGAACTAGAATCTGGAGGTTATACAGTAGGTAGGGAAATTGGCAGACTAGGTGGGCCAGGCAGTCTTTATCTGCTGTCAAGTTCTATGTTTCTGTGTTTAGTAGTAGCTGCACTAATGTACCCTTATTTATTTATTTATTTATTTCAGTCATGTTTTGCTTTTAAGAGTGCACTTACAGTAACTTACCTGCCTTTATCAGTATAAACTTTTCCATGCTGCAAATTCCTTATGCCGTTCTGGAAACAGGCCTGCTGCAGTGGACCAGGTAAATGCAGTCATGTTTTCTGGCTGTGTCCTCAGCATATTTAGAGCTCAGCTTTAACCAGTTTTCCTTTTTCTTATATAACTGTTTTAAGTTTTGTCATTACTTGCTTTCCATTTCGGTGCCTCACCCAGCCACCTGCTTATATAAGATACCTGCAACTCCACAAATACATTTTCAGTATCTGTTAAAGAATTTCTGTCTGCCTATCCATTTGTGGTCAGCATGCCTAATTAAGTGCCAAAGCCAAATTCCATGTACTTTAACTTGCTTCAGGTGCTTTCTGATCCTTCTGGCCTTGGGACTTGACTTTTAGGATTTGGGAAATACATTATTCCCAAAGCAAGATCTAGATAAATTCAAGATCTGATTCTTTACTTCATAGTATGCACTAGTTTCACCTGACTACTGCAATTTCTCTTACTTTCATTGCACTCTTTGACATTCAGCCTCTTAGAATTAGATTTTGGTACTTCTGAGCCATTACCTATGACTACACTTAATCACATGCCAAAATTTCATTTGGTCGTATAACAACAACATCTGCAACATTCCATGCATTGGCACTGCATCACACTGCCAGTAAACATGCCACCAGTCTTTCAGTCAGATCTCTGTTTCTGTCTATGGAGCTAAGCACTTACACATGTACTACTACTACTGCTAATGCAATCATTATTTATTGAATTTTGTTGACCCAGTAGACCCACTGAGTCTTGAAGTCCCTTTTTCAGGGGTGACTGTGGGGAGGGGGGATACAGATGGTAACCAACTGAAATTGAACCAGATTAAGCCATTGGTGGTATTTTTAGTACCTACAATTCATACAACTCTGTCTTTGATTGGGCAAATGCCCCAGTGCATATCTGTTACAGTCAAATGCTTCTGGGGTATATGCCCCAGCAGCAATACAAATGTCTAACCTCTGAAATGATAAACTGCACCCCTCAAAGGCTTCACTACAACATCAAATGCCTCCAGGGGTGGACAACAGCCCACAGGGCCGGACTCCAGTGTTACACACTACCTTGCCCCTCAAGGGCTTGGTTCCTTTGCTGTATAGCTGAGCCTTGTACACAAAGGAGACTTTTGGTACTGCCATGCCAGCAGCACCTGCTCCAAATGCCTCTCTTATTCTCCCGAATATTTTATTATTCTGAGGTTCCTTTAGCTTTCAGGTGTAGCCTTTGTGCATTTCTCAAGGGTATGCCTCCATAGCAGGTATTCTTTCAGTTGCAGGACCACACCCTGCAGCACCTTTGTGAAGGTGGAAGTCTCAAGAAGACAGAAGTAGAGTTCAACATTTATCCCTGTAGTTCCACCAGCAGTGTCTGGCAGATTCAATAACATGCTTAGGGTTAACAGAAATATTAGCTCCTTCCATCTGGAGATAGCATTTTCAGTAACAATGTAAATATATTAAAGTTATACCAGGAGGGATGATAACCATGCCCTTGGATCCCCAGTGGTTTCCTCTACAGGGGTCTTTACCTATACTCTGTGCTGACTGTCATAATATAAATATTTATATAGTTTTATAATTAGAGGAAATTTTGTCATTAAGATTGGACTGTGGCTCCTTTATACTGTTAATTCATACACTCTACTCATCATCATCCACAATTCCCTTTCTTTCTACAGGAAACCATGTGAAGTAAGTGAACATTTCAACTCAACTTGATATTTTTGGCTCCTTTCCTTAGGTACTGTACATTTAGTCTAAAGAAACATTGTTCCAATGGCACCTCTAGGGATGTAACCCTCCTCAACAGTGTTCCTGTGGTTTCCTGGTACCCCATAAGGGTGGTAGTCCCAGTCCAAGGCTGAGAGTATGAATGCTGAAAACTACATTGCATATGCGTTCACACACAATTCTGTCATTCAAACATTTCCAGTTCAAAGTATCCCACCAATAATGTACTATGTTACACAACCATAATTTCATCTACCCATACTTATTTGAGCACTGACCCACTGAACCTTTTTTTAGCACTTTAGAGATCCTTCTAAGACTTATTCACTGGTTGCCCCTGTAAATGGGCCATGTGGCAAGTAGGTTAGTCAATTACCAAATAATTAAAGAGCTGGTGTCATGTTCAGGTGAACTTTAACACAGACCAGCTTATATTTCCCAATAGTTCTGTGTTTCTCCTTCCCATTATTTATTACTAAGATCACTTGTATGAAAACAGGATTACTGCTCCTGAAAAGTTCATCTATTCCTGCTGCTTTCTCCCTACCTGAAGTCATAATGAATTTCTTGTGACATCACAGTTACTCCCATGACAACAGACTGTGATGTCACAACAGAGGATTATGACTTGGAGTAGAGAGTAAGCTCTAGAGGCAGACAAACTCAAAATAAACTCTAAAGGACAACAATCATATATTCATACACATTTCCTTAGTAATAAATTATGGGGAGGAGCAATAGATGAAATATAAATGGAATGCAAGCAGAATTATATCTAATTATTATGGTTCTAAAGTTTTCTTTGTGGTGTAAGTAGCTCTTTAAATAAAAATACCATAGGTATGTACAGAGCTGAGGGACTTTCATCCATAGTGCTCATCATCTGTTACTAGAGCTGATCTGATCGGTATAACTCATCAAGGCAAAGTTTGAAAATCACCACAGGTGAGCTTTCAACCACATCCTTTGGTAATGCATTCCATATTGGAATTGTCCTCTGGTTGAACCACATTTTCCTGTGCTGTATTTTACAATTTCCCCCCTTTGACTGAAGTGGATGTACCCTGGTATTATGAAGCTTTTCCCTCAGTTCCAATCCTAGTATTTCCCATAATTCGTGATCTGTATGTGCTTTAAAAATAAGTACATGTCCCCTCTCAGCCTTCTTTTTTTTATACTTCATTTTATTATTCCTTAAGAGAATAATAATTGACAATACAATTATTCCATCATGCAAAAACCATAAGAAAGGAAATATGTTTTAAAGAAGTAAAATTGACATAATAAAGTATAAAAAAAGGAATTGTTTATAATTTTTAGGGGGTATAAAAAAAAGTCAAAATTATTCATGAACTTACCAAAACTTGTTCATTCCTTCAGTAATTTTATCTTGTTTGTGCTCCATGCTCTTACTTACCACTTAAGTAATAGAGAGCTATAGTTAAATACCAGTTTTACTTTAGAATAACCCCCTTCCCACTGAATTCATTTTAAGGCTCATCATAGTATAGTAAATGAAAAGAAGTTAAATATAATCATAAGACAACAATCTGCACCAAAATTTCCTTCTTTCCAAAAAAGCAACAGTTTTTAAATGTTCACTGGGTGATATTCCGTGAGTTCTGTCTCTTCATCATCCAGTATCATCCGGTAGTCTCACATTCATCTCAAAAAATGCCTTAGCAAAATCAATGTCCTTGAAAAAATAAGTTTTCTCCTGGAACAATATTTTAAGCCTTGCAGGTGCTAGCAGACTAATAGCAAGTCCAGCCTCTTTAAATTCGCTCATAATCGGGAGAAAACATTTATGTCTCTGCTGCATTTGTAAACAAAAGTCCGGGTAGAGGTGAAACCTTTGACCATCATAGAAGCACTTTTTTACAATACGGGCCAATTGTAGCAGCTTATTACGATCATTAAGATTGTAAAACGTTAGAATAATAAATTTTGCCTTTTGGTCCCTTGTAGATTCTTTTGCTGGACAACTGGGAGGCCTGTAGACACTTTTTAGTGATGATGGAGGTTCCACCCTGAATACTGAGGTCAAAGCATTTTCCACATTCACCTTTAACTCAGTGGTAGAATAGAGCTGGGGAAACCTATTAATCGTAGGTTTTGTCTCAGAGCATTTTTTTTTCAAACGCTCTAACCTTGAAGCTTGAGCCAACTGCTCATGTAAGGAAGCGTTAACTGCACCCTCTAAAGTTAAAGTTCCAGTAGTTAGGGCTTTGGCCTCATTTTCCGTGGTTTTTACTGCTAGTTCTGTATTCTCGAGCCTTTTCTCCATCACCGAACAGTAAGAAATAATATCATCCAGTGAAGTCCGGATCTTTGAAGTCGACTGATATGCCTCTGCTTGAAATTCAGTAAGGAGAGACTGAATTGAAGCAAAAGTTGGCTTTCCCTGTTTGGATTTGGCACCCTGCTCCGAGTTCACCTGTACTACGGGAGGGGTTCCAACTCTGGCCATTGCGAGAGAACCCTCAGACCCTCACACCGGAGCCCCTCTCCCTGAAAGTTTGGGAGATGCAAATGTATCCATCTGCACTGTTGAACACGGTAACTCCAATAGTGGTTCCCAAAAGGAAAAGTTAAAACCTTTTAGGTTTTAAAGTCTTTATTAACAGAGTTTGTAAAAAATTGCAGCACTCAAAACTAACATGACTGCCTGGCACAACAGCTCAACAGTGCCCCCTAGATCTACCACTCTTGAGTAGCTAGCAACAGCCCACTCTCAGCCTCCTGTATTCCAATGTGAACATGTTTAGTTCTCTCAGTCTTGTAGTATAATTCTTTGTTTCCACCCCCTTTATTGAGCATGTGGCCCTTTCTTGTACTTTTTTCAAGTTTGGCGATATCACCACTATGGCATGGTGACCCCACCTGGGCTCCATACTCATGTAAGGGTCTCACTAATGATCCATACAGGGGGACCAGAACCTTACTATCCCTACTAGCAATGTGCTTCAAAATACAATTTAGTACTCCATTTGCTTTCCTGCTTATATTAGTGCAGTGTGTCCCAAACTGAAGGTCATTGGAAATTGTAATTCCAAGATCCTTTTCTTCTGTTACTCTTTTAAGGCTTATGTTTCCTAAGTGGTATTGTACTTTAGGATTTTTGCTACCAAGATGCATTACTACGTTTTTGGGGATTTAAGTGAAGTTGGTATGTGTTATTTATAGATGTGATCCAATGCTTGTTGCATTAACAAGTGGTTATCCTGATCTGTCAACTCAGCCCCCAAACGACAATCATCGGCCACCTTTGTCATCCATACTCTCTCCTGCTCATACCTCAGCATTGATATGTATATATATATATATTAAATAGGTATGGTCCAAGGACCAAACCTTGTGGTACCCTGCTAGTTATTTCAGTCCATTCTGACAAAGCCCCCCAATGCTAACTCTTTGTCTTCTGTCTGCAAGCCATGATGAGATCCATGACACTATGTTTCCATGGATATCTATATCCTGCAGATGAATAAGCTCCTGATGGGGAAGTTTGTCAAAGGCCTTAGTAAAATCCAAGAAGACCACGTCCACCGCTCTTCCCTCATCTAATCGTTTGCTTGCCCTGTTGTAAAAATCGAGCATGCTTGTCTGACAAGCTCTTCCTTTCTTAAAACCATGCTGTGTGTCATCCTCCAGCCCTTTATATTACAGATAGGTGGTAATGCTTTCTTTGATTATGGCCTCTAATATTTTACATAATGCGCTCATAAGGCTAATTGACCTATAATTTGACAGACACTTCCTCTCGCCCTTTTTAAACAGAGGCATCACCACTGCCTTCCTCCATGAACTTACCACTTCCCCCTTGTCCAGAGAGTGTTGGAACAAATACATTTTCAATGCAACTTATTGGTGGTGCTAACTTAGTAGCCAGCTCCTTAAGTAGCCTCAGATGGATACCGTCTGGTCCCAGTGATTCATTTAGATTTAGGGCTGTTAATCTATCTTTTATATCACTGGTCTCAATTTTTATGGGACAAGAAAAAACCTTGTTTTGTTTCCCTGATACACCTATGCTACATTTGTTATTGAAGACCAAAGCAATGTATGTATTTTGCGCATCGGCCATGGCTTTGTTTGTAGTTGCCACCGACCCATCTAGCCCTATAAAGGGTCCAATTGTGAGCCCACTGCTTTTTTTTTCATTTACATAAGCTTAGAAGGATTTAAAGTTATCCTTCGATTTGACTGCCAGTTTGATCTCATATGCTGCTTTTGCTTTCCTAATTTCCTTTTTTACCATATTTTGGAGATGTCGAAGCTTTATCCAACCTGTCCCCATTTTGTTTCCCCTTAGAGACTTAAAGAGTTTTTGCTTCTTTCTAATCAACCTTTTTATGTTATTATTCATCCAGCTTGGTGTTTTTAATCCTCCCTGATATCTCTTTTTATGGGGATGTTTCCTTAATGCACTCATTTAATTTAGCTTCCAAAGCATCCCTTATCTCCACTGTGGTTTTTTCCTTGAAGGTTTTGACCCAATTCCACTCCCACAACCTTTGTTTAATAACATTGAAATTTGCTTTCCTCCAGACTGGGGTATTTGTGTCTCCCTCTATGTTTTTATTAGATTCCATATTTGTGAAGCTGACCATGCTATGGTTGCTATCGTCTAAGGGTGTGGTAATGTTACAGTCATGTACGTAAGTTTTAATGTTTGTCAGCACCAAATCTGATGTGTTGTTTCCCCTAGTTTTATACTGCACCAATTGTATGAACAAATACATTTGATATATATATATATATTTTAAATATACTGAATCTGGTCTGTTGGTGCAGCAATTGGATTTCTGCTTGCGACGCTGGTGACATGGGTTAGGGAATGGAACCAAGTCGCTGGATGGCCAGCCAGGGGGAGAAGGATGGAGCATATCACAGCCTGCTCTCCTTCTCTAGGGAGAGGGCAGGGAAGTGTCCAATGCAGGGAGGACACCTGGCGGAGGCCGGGAGTCACTCAGCTGCTGGCGCTCGCGTGCATAGGAGGCATTGTGGACACAGCCATCATTGCACATCCCTGCATCCCAAGAAAACTGGAAAAAGAGGGTGGGTTGGTCCTCCATCTCCATGAAGCCATCCCTGGAGCTTCAATTAGCCACCGTCGCCAAGCACTCCCGACTAGTTACTGGTCCTGTGGCTCTGGATAGGGGCCCGGTGCCGTGACCCCACCCTCTGGGGGGTTAGCTGGGGTGACCAGGAGAATGCTGGAAATAGACAGTAGGTGTAAGTCTGGGGGCCATGACCAGGGCAGAGACTGATGGAGGACCTGCCAGGAAAAAGAGAACAATTTTAAATAAATACAGTATACTGTATACATCTATATATGTAATCCCTAACAGTTTGCTACATTGTGTAGCTTCTTGTTCTTGCTCCTTTGAAGGTTTAGGGCTATTTCTCATTTTACTTCTCTTCACAAACATTATAAAACTGCTTATCCACAGCATGACTTAACAGTGATCAGCACTTATCCTACTGGCAAAACTGATGGATCAGCCTATCTAAGCTAAACAGACAGAAAAAAAATAACACCCATGCAATTTTTAGGAGTAAAAACACCTACCTTCCAGGATAGCAGAGCAAATGGAAGCCTTTTTATTATTACAGTCATGCATCTTTTTTGTATTACTAACCAGAATTAAATGCTCCAAACTAGCTGTTCACAGTGTCTAATAAATTACTAAAATGAATGTTTTTATTTCTGATAAGAAAGCATGCTAGTAGTCATTTATACCAAAACTGCATTTGCAAAACAAAAGAACAGTAAAACAAATTCAATTCACTGTTTAGCCTGAATGTTCACATGGGCTATCTTACAAGTATTTCTGTCTTAATGAGTAATTAATATGTCAGACAAGATGGCTTAAACAATTAGTATAGCTTTGGCCCATCTATTATGAAAAATAGGTAACTAGTTCAGGCTACAGTAGCAAGATGGGAACTAGAACAGTTACTTTGTGTAAGACATCATTATTGTGGTTATAAATATCTTAAAAATTGGGTTAAATAAATGTAGCACATCACCACCAGTGGATGAAAAAACAGATACCTCATCCCACTGACAGTTTTTATAACCAGAAAAATCAACTATCTGCTATAGCAGTGCAATAACAGCACTTCCTTTTATTAAATTTGTGTAACATTTTTCATCATTTAGCTGACATTAAATTCCTCAAACAATTTTCCACAGTCACTGACATTCTAGTAATGGGCTTATTTATTTCTGCTAACAGTATATGTTCTCAGGCTTGAGTACCTAAATTGTATTTGTAGAACAGTAATAAAACAAAACCTAATTACCTGGTCTTTGAGAAATAGCACATTTATGTCCTTTCCTTAAACATAGTCCAGGCATTGTTTTGAACTTCTGTTGAGAACATAAGTTGGATTTGGTCCTGGTATGCTATAAACATTATCAAACAGTAGTTAAGAACAGAAAAACCTTTTCCATTCAGTTGTCCAGTACCAGCAATTTATCACCCATTCAAACAATGGTTTTCAGGGCAGTGGCATGCACAAGTTCCTGATCTTTTCCTGATATAGCCTTAATCATTTAATAAACCTAGAAGACTCACACAAAGAATGTTGTAGAGTTGCACTGCTGCTTCTGCCAAGGTTATCCACCCCTCCTGACTTTGCCTAAAGGATTACGTCCATATTCTAAACACCTATTTAACTCTCTCTGTGCTTTGCTGTCTCCTCCCTCCCCTGAAAAAAAAATGATTTTAGTGTTGTGTTACATACCAGTATGTGTTTATGTACAGTTACTGGCTTTGATTTTCAAAGATCTTGATTTACATGTGTGCCTGTGGCAGGTTGAATGTGGCCACATTTCTGAATGCTATTTTCAAACATTTTGCAGAATTTATGGCAGTTGATGCCACTTTACAGCAAAATAACAATGCACACATCATTTTAGGACTCCTGGTGTGCTGCAAGTCATGGCAGATGTGCACATTGGTTAGACAATGTTTCATGTGATGTAAATTATAGCTGCAGTCATCAGAGATGTGCCAAAAGTCCTACTGTCCAGCCATATATCCAACTTACTGTGTTAACTATGGTTATAAGAGGGCATTCCCAAGTTCTTGGGATAAGAGCATTATGAAGTAAGGGTGAGCAAATGTGAAAATGCTCTGCTGTGGTTTAACATCAATTCAGGCCCCTTTCTTTGGTTTGACTTTAACACTTCAGCCAAATACCTTTTGGGACTTTGGCATGGGGGTCTAGTAGGATGAAAAATTGGGGTAAGAGATATTTCTTCACCACCTCTCACCTACATCAGTCAATACCAGCCTCTTCTACCCTTCCCCATTCCACCAGTCAATTTTGTTTCAGAAATTCAATACCTGGCATAGTGCCAGATGCAGATTTGTTTTTGTTTATAAAAACAATTCTTAGGGTGGTGGAAGGGGGAGGGTGGTCACAGGACTAGCCCTGGCCACCAGCAATGGGCTAGAGAGCCATTTTTTAAATAATTTGTCTGAAGGTCAAAACACTGCAACTTTACTGTGTAGCAACAATCCAAATTCTAAATTCTGTCACTTGATTTAAACTAAGCTCATTTGGATAACCATGTGTGAAAGTCACAGATTGTTCTTTATCCCTCCCCTCCTGCCTGATTCACAAAGTAAGTGAAATCAATAGAAGAGACAGCACAGGGGTGTAGGCACTCACAATAAACCTCCAGTATGTAAATACAAAAAATTGGACACACACCATCCTGGTAGAAGAAACAGGTGATCCTGTTCAGTTTTTGGTTTCAATGCATCAAAATGTGCTAATTTATTAAGGCTCCATGAGACAACATCAAAAAGCACAATATCTGGTGCCTCTTGTGTTGTGGATTTCGAAGCAATCCTTCCTCAAAGGTTTTCTACAAAGGATGTGACGGCCCACATTTTTTGTATTTACACAAAGTAAGTTATTACCTATAGGTATGTCTGATTATTATATGAAAGCCTCCAATCACTCCAATGTGCATGCATACCCACACACCAATTACTCCAATCACTGCAATGTGCACAGACACACACACACGTTTTGTGAATGAAAGTCACCCACAATTAATTTAAAAGTAATTTATAAGTGCCTAATTCTAATCCAATAGGTAATTTTACCTTTTTTAATAGGGGTTCCCGTTTTCTGTAGCTGTCCCAGCTGTAATGACACCAGCAACTATAACCTTTTAGTATAAAAAAAATTCAGTGAGAAGTCTTGTACAATCACACGCTCATCCATTGAAGTGCTCATTTGAGCTGCTGGCTGTGGAGGTGAGTGGAGGGCTGTGCCAGTGGCCCAATCAGGGTACTGGGGGGAATGAGATGGGGGCTAGCTCATGATGACAAGGTCGGGGGTTTGGGGTTCACTAGACTACAGGTAGTGTGGGTCTGATTTTTTAATAAAAGGAAATGAGGGGCCAGGGAGTTGGGGGCTTTATTCAATTACAGCTGGTGATCAGCCAGAGGGGACCACTGACACCAGGAAGAATAATTTGGGCAAGTGAGAAGCCGGTGGTATGGGGGCCACTAGACACCAGGAAAACTCTCATTAGTGGTTACTCTTTAAATTTCACCCTCTAGTAGTGAAATTACATCTCAGATGGCAAAATTTCACCCACGAGTGACAAATTTCACCAGTTTGTGGGTGAAATTTCATTTGTTCCGTGGGGTGAAATTTCACATTTCTCCGTGATAAGTATTTTGCAAAATGCGTGAATTATGCAAAATATTTTATAGAGTGAGTGGCTTGGATGCATGAAAAAAAAAATGACTAAAAAATAAATCTTTCCCATGATTTCCCATCTCCTTAAAGATGCTACTATGTGCATATGCATATCTCTGTTACATATCAAGAAGTGAGTACAATAAAATACCATTTCTAGTTTTATTCACCTCCTAGTGCTGAAATTCATGTGAAGTGGCTATTTCACTAGGCCCAACAATTAGTTATGCCTCCATGCTTTTTTCCTGTCATCAGTCTTTTTTTTTGTTCTGAATGGTAAATGGTGGTGGTAGTCAATTCCCTTTTCTGACTGACTCACAGCTGCTAGTGATGCCTTCCTCAGAGGTGTTAGGTACTGTAAGTCAACCTCAGTGCCCTCCTCACCCCATGGCAAATGAAAACTAAACTCTATATTCAGCTGAAACAGCAAACTATCACATCTGATCCTCATTGCACCTCCTTCGTACGTATTGCTGTCATAGAAAATTTGGGAATGAAGGACAGAAAAGCAAGTTTGAGGGTGGAATACACCAGCTAGGAGTCATTTTACTGATACACCGAATCATCAAGAAGAAACAATTACTCACCATGGTAATGTTGTTTCTTCACAGGAATCCATCACTGTGGTTTACGAGCATCATCCTTTGGCCTGGGAGTGATGCCACAGAGATAGAACTTTATGCAAATTACAGAACTCTGCAGTGTGGTCACATGCCTTCTAGCTCTCTAACATCAAATTTGTTTCTAAAGCTAGGGGAGCTGTGACCACTGAAACTAACTTATCTGTCTTCCAAAAATGTCTAATATCTTGAAATAGAATAAAAAAAATCAACTTTATGACAGACAACATGAAGGAAATGTTTAACTGACCACATTTTACAGTTGCTAAGGAATTGCAATAAGTAAATTGATTCTTGTGTGAACCTGTTTTCAGGTTCTGGGAGAGTAGGCAAGGTCAGGAATTATGTATCACAGTGATGGATCCCTGAGAAGAAACAGTATTACTATGGTGAGTAACTTTTTCTTCTAACACCAGGAATCCTTCAGTGATGCTTTGCAACAAGCAGACTCTCTAGTAGTACCTTGGG
This sequence comes from Neoceratodus forsteri, assembly GCA_016271365.2. Lineage (NCBI taxonomy): Eukaryota > Metazoa > Chordata > Ceratodontiformes > Ceratodontidae > Neoceratodus > Neoceratodus forsteri. Next base: position 1,074,580,930 of record CM028129.1, on the reverse strand, counting down.
AGGCTATGTCCAGAACCTGCTTAGGAAAAACGTTCTGTAAGATAGCAGTTCTAAAACTGGCATCCCTCCTGGACTATATATCCCTGAAGTAGAAGGTGTGCACTGTTTTCCAGATAGCTGCTTTACAAATGTCTAGTAGGGGATGCCCCTTGTAGCTGCCACAGAGGCAGAGGTACCTCTTGTGGAGTGTGCCCTTAGACTTCTAGAGTTGTTTTGTCCAGTTTTTTCATAACAGAACTGTATGCAGGAGACTATCCAATGAGAGAGTGTTCTCTTAGTTGCTGGTTTACCTTTGTCCACCTCACCACATGTAAGAAAAAAACTGTGTATGCTAGAACTTGACATCCCCTACCCAGTCCATGTAGTGGCCAAGTGCTCTTTATCCATCCAGACAGTGCAATTTCTGCTCACCTGTGCTAGAGTTTTCAGGGTGGAGCACAGGAAAGGCAACTGACTGGTTCAGGTGACATTCTAACAGCACCAAAGGTATGATCCTCCTGTTAGTCATAAGGACAACCTTATCCTTGTGGAAAATTATATAGTTTGGATCTGTACAGAGAGCTTGCAGTTCACCTACCCTCCTGGCAGATGTCATCACAATCAGGAAAATAGTTTTTCAAGTGACATTTTTTTAAATCGGCAGTAGCCATCAGCGCAAAGGGAGACTCCATCAGCTGGAAGAAGCAAATATTTATGTCCCATGGAGGTACTAGGTCCCTCACAGGAGTACAGGTGGTTGAGGCCTTTAAATAACCTTTTAAAAACAGATTGTGCAACCAAGGACTTTCCCTTACCTGCTGATGTGTAGGCTGACAGTGCTGCCAGGTGTACCTTTAGTGTTGATGTCATTAGGTCTAAGGACTGTAAGTGTACCAGGTAGTCCAGAACTGTAGGTAACCCTGCTTGCACTGGGATTATCTTCCTGGGGGCACACCAGCATAGATACATAGATACATAGACAGTGTCAGCAGATAAGGGCCTTTGGCCCACCCAGTCTGCCCATATGAGCTTGTAAGTTCAGTTTATGTTTTCCTAGAAGTCTGTTGCCCCTTACCCCTGACCTCCAGAATTCCTTTATGTCTATCCCATGCATTCTTAAATCCTGTGATTGTTTCAGCCCCCCCACTTCCTCTGGCAGGGTGTTCCAGTTGTCCACCTCCGTCTGTGAAGAAATTCTTCCTCACGTTTCCTCTGAATCATCCTCCCTCCAACTTCATCCCATGCCCTCTAGTCCTGGAACATCTTTTTCACTTAAAAATAGTGTATTCCTGCACCCTGTTCCTCCCTGTAAGATACTTGTATATCTCTATCATGTCCCCTCTCTCCCTCCTCCTCTCCTCCAGGGAGTACATGTTCAGTTCCTTCAACCTGTCCTCATAGGACTTGTGATGTAATCCATGCACCATCTTTGTTACCCTCCTCTGAACCTTCTCTACCCTGTCTATGTCCTTACGTAGGTAAGGTCTCCAGAACTGTGCACTGTACTCCAGGTGGGGCCTCACTTGTGTCTTGTATAGTGGAATTATATGACCTCCCTTTTCCTGCTGGTGATGCCCCTGCCTATGCATCGCAGCATCCTATTTGCTTTACCTGCTGCCTTGTCACGCTGTTTCCCTACTTTGAGGTCATCAGAGATGATAACCCCAAGAATCCTTTACTCATTGGTGCATGCTGCTATATATCCTCACCCCCCAACTGATATATTGTGCCAGGGTTTTTGTGCCCCATATGCATTATCTTGCACTTCTTTGCATTGAATTTCAACTGCCAAATCCCTGACCATTCTTCAAGTTTCTGCAGGTCCCTTCTCATTCTGTCTACACCCTCTGGTGTGTCTACTCTGTTACAGAGCTTTGTGTCATCAGCGAACAGTGAAATTCTGCCTTCTAGGTCCTGCGCAATGTCACTGATGAAGATGTTGCATAGGACCGGTCCCAGCACGGATCCCTGTGGTACCTCACTGGTCACTCTTCCCTCTGTGAAGTGACAGCCATTTACCACCACCCTGTGTGTCCTGCCACCCAGCCAGTTACCTACCCACCACACTACTGTCCTGCCCACACCCATATTCCCCAGTTTGTGTAATAGTCTTCTATGTGGCACAGTGTCAAAGGCCTTGCTGAAGTCCAGATAGGCCATGTCCACTGCCCTTCCCTGATCCACCTCCCTAGTCACCCAGTCAAAAAATTCAATGAGGTTGGTCTGACATGACCTCCCCCTGGTGAAACCATGCTGCCTTGGGTCCTGTATTCCATTGACAACCAGATGTTCCACCAATCTCTCCTTCAGTAGTGCTTCCATGATCTTCTCCACTACTGAGGTGAGGCTGACTGGTCTGTAGTACCCCGCTTCCTCTTTGTTCCCACTTTTGTATAAGGGGACTACATCTGCTGTCCTCCAGTCTTTGGGTACCTCCACTGTTTCCAGTGATTGGCTAAACAGGATAGCCAGAGTTTCAGCCACCACCTCTCTTAGTTTTTAAGGACCCTGGGTGCACCCCATCTGGCCCATTGTTTATCAACTCTTATTACTTCCAGTTTCTTCAGGACCCTTTCGTAAAGGGATTCCAGTCCATTTCTGCACCATTCTCACCCTTGTACTCCCTTCAGACCCATTACCCTCCTCTTCCTCAGTAAAGACTGAGCAGAAATACCTGTTCAATATGTCAGCTTTACTGTTGTCATCCTTCACGCCCCCATCCTCCCCTTCAGTCTCACTATCCCTCCCTTTGCCTTTCTTTTTTCACTTATGTACCTGTAAAAGGTTTTGTCCCCTCTACCCACTGATTTTGCAATGTGTTCTTCTGTCTGAGCTTTGGCTTCCCTTACTGACCACTCTGCCTCCCTTTCCTTCTCCTGGTACTTCTCCCTATCCCCTTCTGCCTGTGTCTTTTTGTATTGCCTTAATGCAGTCTTTTTGGCTTTCACTTTGTTTGCTACCTCTTTGGAAAACCATAATGGTCTCCTCTTCCTTTTCCTCTTGCTAACCTGCTTAATGCATAATTCTGTTGCTCTTATAATCCCCATTTTAAATACTGCCCACTGTTCCTCAACCCCTGATTCCTGTCCCAACCCCCTTAATGTCTCTTTCAAGTATCTCCCCATTTTCCCAAAGTCTGCCCCCCTAAAATCCAGGATACGTGTTTTTGTGTGGTTTGGTTCTGCTCCTTCTGTGATTTCAAACCACAATGACTGGTGGTCACTGTTCCCCAGGTGCTTCCCCACTGTTACCCCCATCACACTGTCCCTGTTTGTGAGCACAAGGTCCAGTATTGCCTTCTGCCGAGTTGGTTCCATGACCAGTTACTTGAGGAAGGCACCCTGAAGGAGTCTAGGATAAATCTGCTCTAGTTGATGCTGCTGCTGGGATGCTCCAGTCCACGTCTGGAATATTGAAGTCTCCAACCAGTACTACCTCCCCTTGTCTGCCATCCTTGATGGCTAGCATCAGCTCCTATGTTTCTTCCTCCTGGGCTGGTGGTCTATAGACCACACCTGTGTGGATGGCTGGTCCCATTTTCCTTTCCAGCTTAACCCACAGTATCTCTCCCCCATTTTGTTCCTCCTGGATCTCTGTGGCCCTTATGTCATTTTTCACATTCAGTGCCACTCCCCATCCCTTCCTGCCTGCCCTGTCTCTTCTGAATATGTTGTAGCCAGGTATGGCCATCTCCCAGTCATGGTTATCATTACACCAGGTTTCAGTGATGGCCACAATGTCCAGGTCTGACTGCACCATGACAGCCTCCAGATCTTCCATCTTGTTGCTAAAGCTCCTGGCATTTGCACACTTGGCTTCCATGATTTGACCTCCCTAGACTGTTTCACTGTTCTACTCCAGCCCCTTCCTTGGTTGTCCTTTATCCCTGGTTCTCTTTGCTGTCTGCCCTTCTGCTGAATTTTGCCCCTTTTCTGCCTATCCACCTCTTGGGCGCTAATCTCCATCTTTTGCACACTGCTTTGTAGAGATAGCCACTCCTCTGGTTCACTGGTTCCACTGCTAGCTGTGGGGAGTGAGCAAGTAGGTACCCTCCTTGCTGGCCTGCCACCCCCCTTTGCTAGTTTAAATGCTTGTCAATGTAGCATTTAAACTTATCATTGAGTGCTTGATTCCCCTCCAGGATGGATGCAGTCCGTCAGGCTTGAACAAACCTCCATCCCTCCAGGTGGGTCCCCAGTCACCAATGAATCCAAACCCTTCCTCACAGCACCAGTTCTTCAACCATGAGTTAAAGTTCCTGGTGCATGCACCCCTATGTTCTTCCTTGCCTTTCACAGGTAGTACTTCTGAGAAAGTGACAGAAGTAGTTACTTGCTTGAGACCCCTTCCCAATTTCCTAAACTCTTCCTGAACTTCCTTTGGCTCCCCATTTGCCAGGTCATTAGTGCCTAGGTGGATAATGACATCCAGCTCACCCTCCCGCCTTGCCTTCCAGTGATCCCCAGGATCTTCCTTCCATCCCTCCATGCCGTGGCACCTGGTAGGCACCTCACCTCCCTGTCCTCCCCCTCCTGTGTTCCTAGCTGGATCCCTCTTATGATGGAGTCCCCCACCAGGATTTGCTTCCTCCTCCTCTGGGGTCTACTGCTTTCCCCGCTGAGGTCACCTCCTTGGCTAACCTCCAGATCCTTTGAGTTCTTGAGTGGAATAGGATCTGGGATGTGCCTCTGCCTGACCGCTCTAACCCTCCCTGAGTCCACTGTCATCCAAGTGCTCCTCGTTCTCGGCATCCTTTGAGGCAGTTGCATTGGACTGGGTGGTCTTTGGATGGGGTGATGGTACTCCTGACCCAGTTTACTTCTGCTCTGAGTCTGGCTACCTCATCCCACAGTCCAGAGAGATGTATGCAGATAGGGCAGCACCTCAGTGTCCAGAAGGTCTGCCTGAATATGGCTGCCCCACAGCCACTGCATTGCACCACTCCCCACATTATATTGCAATTATACTGCTATTCCACTACTTGTCTGCTACTGAAGCTCTCCTAGTTCCCTTTTTATTAATTTACTGTCCTAAAAATCCTGCCACTGATCCTCAGATGCTTTACTTTTTAAAAAAAGAAAATAAACCAAAAAATAAATAAATGAGTCAAAACACTTGTTGTGCTGAGGGTGAGCTTCTTCCCCCTTATGCCCCTCCTACTCCTACTCCACACCCCTTCCTATACCCTGTGTTTAGCTCCTGTCAATCAGATTTAACAGGGCATATAATTAAGAGTTGGGGAAGGGGAGGGGGGGTGAAAATTTGCAGCAATTAAAGACAGCAAAGAAATACACCACCACTATGTTTTAAATTTTCAGCAGCCCAAAAACAATTCTAAGTAAAGACAACAAGGAAAGTACAGTGTCACTAAAAGCCCACAATCTAAGTTTAAAAGAAAAATAGCAATTACCAGTTACTGTAAATCATTGAATTGAATATGTTTCTTTCCCCTTCTGGCTTCTTCTGAGAAAATAAAACTCACTTGCTACCTCAACTCTGACTAAGCCCCACCTCCAGTTATGTAGCTGAGGTCAGAGGCCAGACAATTAACACCCCTCACCCAAACTACAGGGCAAGTCAGACAAACCAAGACTAAATTTGCAGCAATTAAAGACAGCAAAGAAATACACCACCACTATGTTTAAAATTTTCAATAGCCCAAAAACAATTCTAAGTAAAGACAACAAGGAAAGTACAGTGTCACTAAAAGCCCACAATCTAAGTTTAAAAGGAAAATAGCAATTACCAGTTACTGTAAATCACTGAATTGAATATGTTTCCTTCCCCTTCTGGCTTCTTCTGAGAAAATAAAACTCACTTGCTACCTCAACTCTGACTAAGCCCCACCTCCAGTTATCATGTAGCTGAGGTCAGAGGCCAGACAATTAACACCCCTCACCCAAATTACAGGGCAAGTCAGACAATCCAAGACTAAATTTGCAGCAATTAAAGACAGCAAAGAAATACACCACCACTACGTTTTAAATTTTCAACAGCCCAAAAACAATTCTAAGTAAAGACCACAAGGAAAGTACAGTGTCACTAAAAGCCCACAATCTAAGTTTAAAAGAAAAATAGCAATTACCAGTTACTGTAAAACACTGAATTGAATATGTTTCTATCCCCTTCTGAGAATATCTTCCACTTAGAGGAGTATGGATTTCTGGTTGCTGGTTTCATGGAAACCAGAAGCACCCTCAAGACCTCCTCAGACAAATTCAAATGAAAAAACTCTAGCTCTTTGAGAACCATGCCCTCAGACATAATGTCCTAAAGTCTGGAAATGTTATCCTGACCTGGGATAGAGTCAGTAGGTTATACCTCAGTGGCAGGTTGATTAGATTCTTGCTGGACAGGGCCAGGAGAACTGAGTACCAGGCCCACCTGGCCCAGTCCAGTACAATCAGGATAATTGTTGCTTGTTCTCTCCTGAGCTTTGTGTGCACTCCTTGAATGAATGGGAATGGGGGTAAGGCATACAGTACTCTCCCGGTCCAAACCAGGACTAGCACATACTCTGGGACTGTACCCTTTACTGATGGTTTGCAACAAAATTGTGGAGGCTGATTGCTGCTCCCAAAAGGCAAACAGGTCTATTTCTGGAGTGCCCTATCCCCATCTTCTGAAAACTGAGATTAGCACTTGTAGACAGGTGTACCGGCCTAATCTTTTGATTCACGTTGCAGAGGTTGGTATCTCTGCAGATTCCTGTGTAGATAGACCTCATCTTTCAGAATGTGCTTTTTAACCCTGAGAAAATTTGAGGATGGGCTCTCGGTGGGCCTATTTCTGATTTTGAATGTTGTGGGCCCTCCGGGCCCCATAGCTCGGCATAGGAATGTCCAATTTACAACTCCAAGGTGATGTTTTCTACATTTATTGCCATGCCAAGTTGGATGGAACAACTTAGAAAATCCAAAATGACCAGCAAAATCCAATATGACCACCATTTTGCTAGTAAATACTTGATTCACTAATAATTTCCAAATCCCTAGCTATCAAGATACTGATTATCAATGATTCATGAACATCTATATATTGAGCATTTATTCATGAGCATTTATGACATCTATATATTGCTTTGAGGCTCCCTGTTAGACACAGGACCAAATGTACACATTAATACTACATAAAACAATTGAATTCACGAAGCAATTTACTGATGAAATAGTCTGAAATATGTAGAGTAATGCTTAAAATCTAAATGTTGTATGTGCTGATTTGTTGTTTAGAATTAAGCCATTGTATCAATGATTTGACCCAACACAATAAATATTTTGGTTCAACAGTACACCTTGGTTGTAATGTCCAGTCTTGAAGTCATTATATTGGAGTCAACTCTGAATCTGAACTGTCACATTCACTCCCAAAGCGTGAAGATTCACAGAAGTTTGTTCATTGGCTGTGGATGTGTAATTTTCAGTGTTATCCTCTCCTGTACAATCAGTCATTGGCACTGTGGTCAAAGGTTTTTGTTTGGTCTTCTGTGTGTCTCTTTGAGGCATTGACTCACCTTCATTATCTGCCTTATCTCCGTCAGCTGGACATCGTCGGCTGGCTAACCTTCCACCCTTTCTTCTATGACATAGGGTGTCAGGTAACTTAAACCCAGTGAACCTCACAGGTTTCAGTGTTTCATCCTCTTGTTTCCATCCTGACAAAGAAGGGTCAACTTTCGGGGTTTCTGGCTTTTTGCATTGGCTCCAATAGTAGGCTACAAGATTTGCTCTCTTTATGCGCTGACATAGGCTCACTGTGTCTGGTAGAATCATTTATGTAGTCTTCACTTTCAGGATATTGTATTGCCTTACTCGTGTGTCTACCAGATTCTCTCCTCCTGTATCATTGTACATGCAGTGTTGAATGAAGGTCTTGACATTTTGTTCCGTTTCTTGTGAAGCATACTGTATGTGCTTTTCCCAAGCTCTGAAAAGAGATTTATTCTTTGTTTGACCCTGTGTGAATGTTGAAAGACTAATTTCTTTGATACCTTGTAGAAGTAATTCTCTACATCGCATCCAGAGACAGCATGGTATGCTGGTAAATTGAGCCTTGCAGTGTGTCCAGTGTGATCATATATAGATCCTATGTTTATAAATATGTCAGGGTCGATTTGTAACATCCATGGTGAATCTGGAAGGTTCTTTGCAAAAACGTAAACTATCATGACGAGGATGACTGTATCTTTGGCTCAGATGACAACTAGACCTTTCGCAAGAGCACAATGCAGCACTATCCTCATATCTGCCTCCTCATGATTGCAGGAAAATAGGAATTCTTCTGAATCTGGGTATATAGTATACATTCATCTCTCATTGCTGATAGTAAGCAGGTATTGTAAGTTTCTTCTGGCATCCTCTTGTCTATCATACTCATTGAAGCACTGTAGGAGATCTGTTTTGTTGTCGTCATTGTGAAGGTACTGCTGATACACCTTTCCCTGTGGCATCTCTTGTGAATCTGATCCCATGTGAAGTCACATTCCTCCCTGTTCTTACTGCTCTCTCAGCTCGTTCTTGCTGTTTCACCAAGGACTCCTGATCATCCTTATAATTATCAAAAACAACTTCCACTGGGTTTGCTGTAGATGGAGGTATGAATATGACAAGAAGTGCTTTCCAAAGGCTGTCCCATGTACACAGTGTAGGAACTACTCCAACCATCGCCATGGCGTTGTATATGTACACTGAGCATAACAGAGGAGGGGAAGAACTTTGAGCTTTTGCTTCATAGATGAGATAATTTCTTAAGACATGTTTGGTATTAGGTTTGTAGAGATTTTCATCCAGAGTTGCTATTGCAAGAGGATATGTTGTGAGTGGATGGGAAAATGCATCTTTCTTGTCAGAGCACTTTGCAACAATGATATTGAGAGCCTGACGGTCTTTTTTCAAGACTGATTCTGCTTTGGGTTTCTTTTCTTCTTGTCCATTCCCATCGAAATTCTGCTGCATTTAATGGGCTTGAAGAAACCAACTTTTCTTGTTAGGAGGTGGTAGTTTATAAATGCACTCAATATAACTTCCCCTGTGGCCCTTGCCTTCAAAAGGCCCTCTACTATTGCTGGTGGTATTTCAATGCCCATTATGATGTGTCATGCTACATCCTGACATGGATCTGAATATGCATGAAATTTCTTCACTAGTTTTTTCACTTGACCATCATGTTTTTTCATGGCACCATATGTCAACTCATTGTGTATGGCCGATGTTTTCAGAAGCATCTTCTTCTTCAGTGACAAACAAATTTTAGTGAGCTTGTGGGAATTCAAAACGAAGTCACCAGCAGCTTCCTCAGATGTATTGTAACCACCTCTCATGGGTCCACCCCTCACCTTGACCTCTATGTTGATTGAGACCTCAGTCACTTGATCATTAGGTATCATGGAGAATGCCTCACTGGACAGACTAACCCCAATGCCATATTCCTGCAGTTCATTGTATGCGTTCTCACTGATGGTTTTCAGATTGATGAGGTCTACATGATGCCACATCAAATACCAAGAGTAGTTTTGATGGTTGAATGCAAACAGTAAATGTAGAATATCTCATTGAGCCTGCAGATGCAAGTTCAGATTTTTGTCTCTATGTACGGTGATCTGGGCGAGAAGAGAGCTGGTGTCACCAGTGTAGCCTGTCACCCACAGTCCCATGGTGCCAGAGGTTTACAGCATTCGTGACTGCACTTCAGGGAAAGATTAATCCAAGAGGACAAGATTCAGGGATTCTGGGATTCTGCCAATACAGATCTTCTCATATTGATAAGCTTTTCTCATAGTCCATAGGTTAGTGAGCCATGAATCTTGGATCCCATGAATTGTAGAAGAACCTCAAGGCACTGTTTATTAACCTCATCGATGTAGAATAGTGGCGTCCTTCCAAGGCCTGGTCAACTGATCCATCCACTATTATCCCCACCTGAACCCACCAGTCATGAAGACCCATAGCACTGTATCACTTGTAGAGGATCTTCTGCCTCACCATCAATTCATGAAATACTCCCATTAGATTAGCAGATTTTGTATATTTTTCTTCTTTCCACATTATTTGTGAAATCTTGTAGAAAACTGCATGATTGCTATGGCTGAAGATGTGGTCAATTTGTAGGCCATCCATTAGATCCATGAGAAAGTCAAGGTAATATTTGCAAACTGCATCATCTGGTTCATGTGGTATAATGGGCAGGAAATCCATTTCAGACTTGAAGGTAGCAGTCAGTGTTGCTTTTTTATTGAAAGCTGTCCATGATCCTAGGACTGGAAGAGATTCATCTTCTCTGGAAGATTCTACACTTGCTGCCAGAGCTCAAATACAATCTTTGTTCAAAAGAAGATTAAGCTTGATCCTTCTTTCATCCTCATCATAGGATGGGACGATCAATAGGGGTTTTCTCTTTCCTATTTTATAATCCCCATAATCAGTAGGTTCTGAGCTCTCAAAGGTTTTCTAGACTTCTCTTGTTGAGCTGCTTGGAATCTTTTGTTCTTGTACTGGCAAATCACAGATGACAGCAGGGTGTGAAATTCATGGTATGTACATCATTGAGTTAGTGTCATGTGTTGTTGAGACTCCTGTTCATGTCTGTTGCTTACCATCTGAGTTATCAATTGTGACATGAGTTGGCTGTCCATGCGAAATTGTTTGCAGTGCTTTTTTTTTCTCAGATTTACTATCATGGGCCAATTTCTTGTTTTGTCTTCTGACGTCTGCGTAAGAAATACCAGCCCCTGAATGATGCAGAAGATTGCTTCTTTACTTCTGGTGAGATGATGAATGACCATGGATAGAACTATGAATTTTGGAGACTGTTCTCCGGTAATGAGGCATTGCTAGTCACTAGCAATGGACCATATCTTGGTAGCTTGAATTTCTGTTGGGATGGTCACATAACCTAGAGCATTAATCTTCTTAGGACTTATAGAGAGAGCTATCACATTGAAGATTTCCAGAATGGGTTCATAATTATCAAGCTCAGAAAGCAAGTCTTTGTATGCCATAGGAAACTGCGGTGACTCAATTTGTCTGCCTTTTAATTTCTGATTGATCATCTTTGCAAATGCCTTGGTGATGTTACTATCTCTTAGCCCAGCTCCTCTCAAGGTTGCCAAAGAATAATCAAGTGGGTTTACTTTTGTCGTATGAAGAATGAGAGGATTCCTGTGTATCCCCTTCCCCGCAGTAAAACCTATCTCATCTCTGAATTTATCGCTAATAAGATTCTTCAACTGAAATGTGTGATTTATTCCAGCATCTTGTTCACATCCATGGAACTCATAGAGGTTATGAAGATCCTCTAGTAACTCTGGGTGTAAATAGCAACATTTCTGCTTAACAACCTTTCTTCTCATGATTTGAAGAAACTCCTTTTCAGCACTCTTTGTGTGAATGCTTTCCAATCTGCCTGGTGTTTGTCGCTCTCATTTGCCGACATAGATGAAAGTGTTGTGTGACAGGGTGACCCCTGTCAAGGGTGGGTACCGTGATGTTCCTACAACCCCCCCAAGAAATAATAAAATAATAAAGTGCCAATGGGAATGTGCTAGGTACAAGAAAGATATTGCAGGTTATAGCATTAAAATGCCCATAAACATACTTATGTAGAATTATGTGCAATATGCAGATTATGCTGTATTCAGGTTAGAAATTAATTCAGGACAGGAGCAGTAATCCTGTTATTTTCTGTACCCCTTTCCCTGCTGTTCCTTGTCCAGTGGTTTTAAGATAAAGAAAGCCAAAATGAAAGGTTTTATGATGGCTCTTGTCACCCTGCTTTATAGTTAAAGTAAAATATGCCCCTGTTTCACTGGAGAAGTGCAGGTCACACTATATAAGAAACAACCAAAGGGTTGCAAGAGAAAAGACCCTGTGGGTCTAAATAAATACATAAGCAAGCACTTGCATGTACAGGGACAGGAAAACCCCTAAAATGAAAAGACAAATAAAACACAATAAGAGATAGGTGACTGCCTTTCCAAAGGGACGGGCAATGGCCTCCATTGCCCTCGGCCGATCAAAAGAGAGTCAGGTTCAGATCCCCAGATGTGGAGTAGTGGAGATGGGCACCTTGAGGCATCCTGTGCGGTAATGCAAATGATCCTGGAGAAGCCGGTGAGAGCCCCTGGGAGAGTTCTCTTTTCTTTGTAAAGGGCAGGGCACCCTGAAATGGGTTCTCCCAAAAGAGGGGCCTGAGTCCTGGAAAGTGTTGCAGTTCCAGTGGTGTCAGGTGAGTTCTCGCTGGCCCTTGAAACTCTGGGGGAGATCTTGTAAGTCTTGTGCTGTGCCATTCCCATATCTGAGGCAGGTCTCCAAGGTGAACAGCCTCTTCTGGCATGTTAGAAGCTTTGAAGCCCGAAATGGAGAAGGGTTCCATGTGACCAGCAGTAGAACATGGGTCAGTCAGTCCTAAGAGATAGAGGGAGTCAGTCTAGAGCTGGCTGTGGGAGGTGTAAGACCTTAAGCTGGGAAAGTGTGTGTCTACACACAAGAAAGCCTTGTATCCTTGCAGAACTAACAACAATTATCTTATTTTCTGTGATATCCTGAATCATTTTATGGAGAGAAAATAAAATGATAAATGCCAGCCTGGCATTTTTTTATGCACTGATTTTGTTGTCTGTCTGCAATTTGTCTCCTGATCAAGTGACCCTACAACAGTTGGTGGTAGAAGTGGGATGTCCTGGCTGATTGTCTGAGGGTTACATGGGAGAACTAAGTCAGGGGTACTAGACCTAGTACCTCAGGAGAGATGCAGACAAAGTTCATGACTCCAGTGGAGATGAGGATGTATGGTGACGGTGGCCTGGGTGAGGCATGGTGAGACCAGATGGCAGACCAGAGGAGCCTGATGCAATGGATGCATGACCATTGGATGGATGCAGAATGCCATTGGAGAGAGGAAGAGTGGAGCTACCTCAAGCTGAGGATCCATATGGAACCGGCCAGGGATATATCCAGTAGGGAAGAACCTGAGATTCTGGAACCAGAGGAAGCCCATTTGGAGTGTTTCAATTCAGAGGTTCCTATCTTGCCCATGTTCCCAGGAATGTACTGGCTTGAGGACAATGGAGCTATAACACCAGATAAGTCCTCAGGTAGGACTGTTCTTGTGAACTTAGGGGTGAAGAGTGGGACTACAAGCAACACAGGTGAGGCTTTTAATGCTGAAGGGACTTGTGTACATAAGACAAACTGTAAATCTGATTGTAAACTTGAAAGCAGTGACCCTAGTATAACATGGGGAAAGTTACAGGTGGGTGATCCAGATGTAGCCCACTTGACAGAATATATTACAGATAAGGAAGAGTGCAGAGGTAACAGTTGTCAGAAGGTAAAACCCTTATGGTGGGTGGAATGAAAACAGGGCATCCTCTATTATGTGAAGCCTAACCTGCAGACTAAAAGATTGTGTGATTGGATAGTAGTGCCTATCACATAGAAGGAAGTGGTGATGGAGAATGCTTGCTCCAGCCACTCCAAACCTTTGATATATGAGGAGGTGTTAGCAGAACTAACCTCTGCTTTCTACTGGCCAGGCATGTACCATCAAATAGTGGACTACGTAGAAAAAAAGGGGTGCAAGCCAGAATGTATCTACCAAACACATGGAAGGTGATACCCACAAATGGAAGGGCCATAGAAAATGGCAACCATGGGGAAAAGGAAAACACCATTACATGTTAGGAGGTACAAGGTGGTAGATACACATGAAGAACAGTTATAGTAATAAACAGACCCCAGAAAGTTACGATAAAATTCTATAGTAGAGGTGGGAAAAGGGTAACCTCTAAGAAAATCAATAGATGAGGTAAGAGGAGGTGTGTGACCGACGCAGAATTTCGCTCTCTCACTTTGTGGAGTAAAGGGGAGAAGTAGGGAAACTTTGCTCGCTATTTTTTTTATAACAGGTATGCCACCGTTGCCTGTGTATGTCTGTCCCCTTACCAGCAAATCTTAAATTCTGCCTTTTGTTGGTCGGAGTTTTTCTTGGTGCCTTTGCCTTTTTCCCCCGCAGAGGAGAGAAGAAAAAAAAAGTGCGGTGTGTGGAGGTGTGGAGGTGTCCACTAGCCGGTGGCAGCTGGGAGGGTCTCCTGAGGTGGATTCCCCAGCCAGGGTTTAGACACTAGCCAGTCGGAACTGCTTTGCACCAAGGGAAAAGAAAGCTTCAATCCTATTTGCAAATTGTGTATTCTTCTGCGGTAGATGTCACCGATGTCTGTGTCCTTGTTGTACAGCATTAATCACTGTATAAAATTCAAGGGATGTAGATTTTTATGTTTTTAAGTGTTTTATACGTTCTATACATTTATATTATATTTCACATCATATTTTATGTTTTACGATTTATGATCCATATTTCATGTTTTAGTGCTTTAGTGGTTACTCAAAAAGAGATAACCAAGATTAATCAAGTATTTTAAGGAATATCGCTCAGGTAGTAAGAGGTTGATAATATCCCACCTCAGGTGGTTGGGCCTGAGGCCAACGGCCGAGGGCGTCCAACACCTGAGGCGGGCTGTTATCCCAGCATAACACCCACCCTGGAGGGCATTATTCCTATTATACAATGGCTTGTTGTTTTATAATAAAAAAAAATAATTTTAAAGAATGTTTTTGTTAGTGTAGAAGAATATTTTTGTTTCTTAAGATGAGATGGAAAAAAGGGCTTATCATCCAAAGGCTCATCAGGATGATAAGCAGCCATAGTGATAGCTATAGACCTTTGAACAGCAGGGATGTTATGCCAGGATAACACCCCTGCTGTGATGGCCAACTGACCAATCAGAGCCCAGGATTCTTTCTTGCCATTGTATAATATAAAATAAAAGAAAAAGAGAAGTTTATTTTATTTTTCACGCCAAAAGGTGCACCTCAGTCGTGTAAGCTAGGTATTTATACACATGCGTGGTGTTTTTACCTCAGATCTCCTTTTTGCGAGTAAAGATTCGTCACGCCCTTTTTGAGTGCTGCTGAGCAAAAATTACTCTTTTGTATCCTGAACCTTCAGTTTCTGGCTTTCGCTTCAAGTCAGGCTTTTATTATCTTTGAGTTTCCTAATGAGGAAAACGCTCGCTTGCCTGATTATCTGTGTCTTTTTTGTAAAATTGGGTGTAAATGTGAATGTGGATGTGAACCTCAAGTTTTGTTGCCATTGCCATTGCTTACGTGGATTTATCCGACAGAAACTTCTGCATTTTTTCAGATATATTTGGCTGCTCTTACTCCAAGAAGTAGGTTTAGTTTTTGAATTCATGGTACAATTGACTTTGATTTTTGGGAGCCTATGTTTAATATTTTATGTTATATAGAGAGATATTTAAATTTTTAATTAACCATAAAGTTGTAAAGCCATAGGCTTTCCGTGAGAAACTTTTTGACTAATTAGTATTGTTGCTGCAGCTTCTGCTATCTGAAGTTAGTTAATCACTCACTAATTGTTGTATTATATTTTGTTTGTCGCTTATGTATTTCCTTTTTATCTCTTGCTTGTTTGAGTGCTCAGTTTGGATGCAATGAATATTGGAGATTTTGTTATATCACATTTTACCAGAATTCTCCAATGGACCTTTCAGGGGACTTTGGCTGGGAAACAAACTTCTGAATTAATAGTGGGCTTTGACAAGTTCCGGTAATTAAGCCGAAGATTCTACCTCTATATAAAAACTTGGATCAAGAAGTTAAAAAAAAAAACATCATTTTTACAAGATTTCAGACTTTGAGGTTTTGAGATTTAAACCATGCAGATTGTGAAGTTCGAAGTGAAGTTTGAAGCACTTGCTGCTAGAGTAAGAACTGACAGAATTAAAATCTCATTGTTTTGGACTTGTAACCACACAATTAAGGATTTTAATTTTATTTTTCTTCTTTCCTTTTTGATATACCTCCTTTTACTAGAAGTAAAATGCCTCTTAGTGATAAACCAAGTTTGGCCGAAAATATATTTAAGAAAGTTAAGCAAGGAGGGTTATCTAAGGGTATCCAAAAAAAAAAAAAAACACTTTCTTTAAAAAAAACTAGCTGTGAAGTCACTTAGCAAAAAACAAAATTTGTTTAACGACAAGTTTGTATTGCAAGACAATAGTAGGAAAATTAAGGAGAAAAAAAAGGTTGTTACCCAATTAGCATCTACACCAAATGAAGGTATATTTACATTTTTTAACATTGTTTCATCACAAGATAAAAAAGACAATCTAAAGTCTACAACAACTGTAGATTTTGCATCTTTTACAAGTAAAGAGGGGATAACGTGTCACTTTCCCAGCAATAAGGTAGAAAGGTCTAGTCCACCCAAATGAGGGATCAGTGAGGAGCCCGTAAAGACCCATTATACTAAAATTGATTTTTCAGATATTTTTCATAATTTGACTATATTAGACACAGAGGTGAAAAGTATGAGAGAAACCGTAAGGTCAGATTTTAGTGACTCTGTGCAAAGGGAAGCTGTCCAGTCTGGAAAAAAAGCCCTTATAAATAAAAGAGATACAAAGGGAAATATATCAGTGAAGTACCCAGAGGGGGAAGGGGAGAATCAGACAATAGAGGCTTTAGATTGCTCTACTGGGGATGACTGCACTTACACTTCATGGACAATGAGTCCAGAGAACAGAAGCATTCCAGATTTTGAGGGATTAACCAGAGATATTGTCAATGTATTGAGAGATCCACTCAATTCTAATATTTTTTTGTTTAAACAGTTATTGGATATTAAACAAGACCTTTCTTTTATTAAAGGGGTATGCCTGGAAAATAAAGATAGGTTAGATTTGATGGGTAAAGGACATGTGGGAGAGGATGAGGGAGAGATTGTGATCACTCAGTGCACTAGAGACAATCTAATTTTAGATGAAAGCATGATTAAACCCCCTTTGGGCCAAACTTTGGGTTATAGTGGTCAGTTTTATCAGGAGTCTTATATCTCAGAATCTAATGATATTTCAAGAGTGAAAGATAATTTTTCAAAGCAGTCAACTATTAGCAATGGCTCTGAGTGCATAATGCTACCCAATACAAATTTAACAGATACCAGCATTTGCAAAGAACTGGCAGAGAATTTTCCAATTTTATGGAAAAAGGGGAAGGAGCAAGAGGGATCCAGAGAGATTTCTAAGGCTAGTAAAGGCAAGTGTAAATGCAAATGTAAGAGTAAGTATAAATGCAAGAGTGTTAAGGGGAGTAAGAGAAAAACTGGTGGGCATCAAGGGGGAAAGGGAAAAGAAAAGAAAAATAGGGAAGTTTCAGTAAAACTTAAAGAATGTTTTGAAACAACCACAAGCCAAACAAAAACTGACACTGTCCCATTACCATCAAGTGTTGTAGGCATTAGTTCAGATTTAAATGAATACCAGGGATTATGAAAGAAAGTAAGTGAGAGCAGTACCAAAAAGGGAATTAGTTTGGAGAAGTTGAAAAAATCAAAGACAAGTAAGAAAATGCAAAATAAAAACCCTGTATCAACAAATAAGGGAGATGCCATTAAGGCACAATAATTTAGTTTACTGAATAGTCAGGATAGAGTGACACAAGATGACAGTAAATGTTTTAGAAGTTTTTTGTTAAAAACCTCAAGAAGTGATTTTGTGTTACCATTATTTAATGTGTCATGTATTCCACAAGAAACGCAGGATAAATTAATAGAACTAGTGAGTGACTTATTAACAAATTTATTGGATGGCTGTATTTTAGCTAAACATTGCATCAGTATAATTAGACCAATTTCAACCTTGGAGTTGGTTTTGTTGGTTTTGTTGGTTTCTAATCAGTATTATCTTTTAAAGGCAGTTGAAAAAAAAAATAAGGAGTTTGAGAGGATGGGAATTAAAGTTGGGGATTTACTGACTATGAACAAACTGTTTCCTGAATTTTACACTGACAAGGGATATGCAGCAATCCAACAGGAAACATTAGTTTCTATTTTTGGACTAAAACAATTGTATAAAGAGAACAAATTCAATCTAAAAAGAAAACTGACAGAATTTTGGGGCTCCTGTTAGGGAACTTTTGTCGGTAATTCCGACATTGACAGTGTTAAGAGACTAGAATATGATGGACAGGTTGTATTCAAGGTCAAACAAGAAAGTCTGGTCAGTGAATTAAACAGGAAACAGTTCATTTTGGATCACTTAGGTATTTATATTTGCATCGAAAATACCAGGAGTAAATCTGAGGATACTTTTTTATCTGCACAGCAGAGGGGACAATGCTGGGAGACCTTGGTTGAGACAGCCAATAGATATGAAATGTTATCTTCATTGAACCAATGACAAACATATTCTGTTAGAGAGAGGCCACAGGGATCAACCTCTAATTTCTTAGGTGTTACTGATTCCAATAAACCAGATATGTCCACAAATAATTATGATACGCTTAAGATTTTGTCTTGGAATCTAGCAGGACTTGGGGAAAAGCTAGTGGATCCAGAAACAATTCAGTATTTGAATTTATTTGATCTGATCTGCTTACAAGAAACATGGGCATTTTCTAACTCTTATTTGGATGGATATAAATCTTATAACAAATTGGCTAGTCAAACTAGGAAATTTTGGAAGGGGTCTGGATGGTTAACAATCTTCATTAAATTGGATATTGACATAAAAACTGAAGAACTAAGCAGTAATAGCAATGGTTTACAGGTGGTTAAAATAATGGACAGTGACAAGAATGCATGGTTCATAATTAACATCTACCATAATTCTGCTGGAAGCAAATATGGAGACTCGGACCTCTTTGGGACCCTTAATGATGTAGTGATAAGTATTCAAAGTGATTTTCCTGAATGTGGATTACTAATTATGGGGGATGTTAATGCCAGATTAGGTAATTTAAGGGTTTGTAATAAAGATATAGAGGCGGTTTTGTCCCTAAATAAAAAATCCAAAGTACAGATTATAAGAAAAGCAAAGGATCTTGTAATGAATAAATGTGGAATTGAGCTGCATAGGTTAATGATTGACAGGAATTTATGTCTTTTGAATGGAAGGATATCGCTGGACATAGAGAGAGAATGTTCATTCAGGGGGGTAATGGCTCATCAACCATTGACTTTGTATGGACAGATTTAAACCTGATTGATCGATGTTATTCATTATATTTGAATCCAAGACCTGAGAGTCAGCATCCAGGAGCTGAACTTACTTTAATCAGGAAATTAGGCACTAATAAACTAATTAAATATGAACCATTATCGATCCAGTTGAGAAAGAACAGAGTTGAGTGGGATATG
The DNA here is from genome assembly GCA_016271365.2 of Neoceratodus forsteri. NCBI lineage: Eukaryota > Metazoa > Chordata > Ceratodontiformes > Ceratodontidae > Neoceratodus > Neoceratodus forsteri. The sequence continues at coordinate 1,074,561,736 of CM028129.1, read as the reverse complement.
ATTGAAGCTCCAAATTTTGAAGAGATTCTACAAAATGCAGGTATCTTAATGTGATTATCAGAATCAGTGGGTAATGTTTGTGCTAATCAAATAATGTCTGACTATAATTCTATTATAAATGCCGTAGCTTATATCATAACGAAATAGACAAAAATAAAGAGGAAAGAAGGACAACCCTGGTACAATATAGAATGTAAACAAGCTAGGAAACATCTTAGTAAACAATTTAGATTATTAAAACAGCACCCGAATAAAGAGAATAATAAAAAAATGAATCAAATAAGGAGAACTTATAAGTTGGTGCTAACTAATAATAAAAGAAAATACGCTAAACAGTTATGGATGGAATTATAAAGGGCGGTCCACTTAAAGGACAATAAATTGGTTTGGCATATTGTTAGATTTGGAACTAAAACTTTTGATTAAATTGAGGCACATATTGAGCCCAGCACTTGGGAAACTTATTACAAACAAATCTTCAGCAGGGATGAACCTGATTATCTCCTAAAATCAACACAGCTGAAGATTAGTGAATGAAAACATAGACCCACTGATGAGATAACCACAATAGAGATAGAAAATGTGATGGACTCATTCAAAAGAAGAAAGGCTCCAGGCCCGGATGGGGTTCTTTTTGATGTTGTAATCAGGATTAAACATCATTGGAGTCCCTTTCTTCATAAATTGTTTAATCATGTGTGGATAACTGGACTATTTCCGAGAAGTTGGAATTTAAGTATTATTGTACCAATTTTCAAAAAGGGTGATAGAAAGGATCCTGGTTGTTACAGGCCAATTAGTTTACTTGTTAATTTAGGAAAATTATTTACCAAAATTATTAACAGAAGACTGCATTTACGGGTAGAGTCCAATAATGTAATTGATAAAGCACAAGCCGGATTTAGGAAAAATTATTCAACAATAGATCAGACTTTTGTTTTGGCTCATCTTATTCATAAATATAAAGTAGTAAAAAAAACAAAAACTATATTGTGTGTTTATCGATCTCAAGTCAGCATTTGACAAAGTTAATAGAATTCTCCTTTGGGAAAGACTCTCAGGCCTTGGAGTAGATCCTTCATTACTGGAAATAATCAGGCTAATGCACCAGGACAATTATGTAAGCATTAGATATAATAATAAAGGTGAAATTAGTAAATGGTTTAGTTCTAATATAGGAGTTAAACAGGGTTGTTCATTGGCACCACAGTTGTCAATCTGTTTTTCTGCACTGTATTAAACAAAATGTATAACAAAGAATTTCATTTGCCTAAAATTGGACTAAGAGTATTACCTTATCTGGCTTACGCCGATGATGTAGCTTTACTTTCAACTAGTCATTTGGGCATAACAAGAAGCTTGGATAATTTTTATGCAGAATGTTTCAGTGCTGATCTACAGATAAACTATAAAAAACTAAGGTACTGGTATTTGGGGAGAATAAGAATAATTATAAATATTGCATAAATCATAATAGATTAGAAGAGGTAAAGAGTTTTTGTTATTTGGGAATAACCTTTAGCCAAAATGGGAATTGGTAGAAACACCTGAGGGAAACCAAGATAAAGGCAGAGAAGTTTTTTCCCTGCTACCTTGTCTTTTTTTTCAAGGTTCGGAGAGAACTCTAATAAAGAGAATCTGATGGTTGTTGATGCCAAAATCAGATCCCAGCTTCTTTATGGAGCTGAGATTTGGGGCATCAATTACAACAGTAAAATGGGACTTGATCCGAGCTTGAATAAACTCTATAAGAAAATGTTGAGACTTCCAATCTCTGCCCCATCCTCGTTAGTGAGGGCAGAGCTTGGAAAGGTCTCAACTGAATGCCATATACAGCAAAGGCTGGTAAATTATTGGTTAAAAGTGTTTCAAATGAATCAGAATAGGCTCCCTAGGGTTTGTTTGGAGGAAGGTTTAACATATCTTCATTCTCAAATAATCTTCCCCTGTATGAAAGTGGTAGAAGAGATTATTAAACCACTTGGTCTGATGCAGATTATAACAGATTGTTTAAGACTTTCCTTACTCCAAATAAGAGAACAAGTCAATTCCAGGATAAATAATGTATATATACAAAAGGACTTGGAGACCTGCAGATTGTTGAAAGTATGCCCATTGTTAGCTAAAAACAGAAGATCTCATAAATTTGAACTATATTTGGATATTTTACAAAATCCCAAACACAGAAAAGCAGTTACTAGATTTCGCTTTGAATGCTTTTTAAGTAATGTTAGGAAAGGAAAATTTGAGAAAAGTAAAAATAAAGATCTTTATTGCAAATGTAGGTTAAGCGAAGACAACTTATTACATGTGGTATTGCTTTGCCCCCGTATGAAAAAATGAGGACTTCCCTTTTGGGTGGCCTAATTCAACAACTTACATATCAGCCATTTCACATATTGACTTTTTTTATTAAAAACTCATAAAGAAGCGGTGCTTGTCCCTGTGGCCTCCCTCCTAAGATATATGGAACTTAAATGTTTCCACCTAAAATCGTCCCCTATGTAAAAGAATCAGTGATTCTGTGTAATGGATGGTGATAAAAATGGTATATATTTTGTATCTTATAACTAAATTATGGTAAACATAAGAACGATTATATGGCAAATGGATTTAAATTGTAAGACAGTGTTGTAATGCGCATGTGATGATTTAACACTATGTGGCTCTTAGGTACTGCAAATGTGTTTTTATATTACTGAGAATTGTTTTTAATAATATGTCAGCTTGACATGACTTTTATTAATTTAATATTTATGTCTGGATTTGTAATGGCATGATATACCGAGCAATAAACTTGAATTGAATTGAATTGAATAGATGAGGTAAAGCAAAAATGTTTTGCTATATTGATATATGATGCCTGACCACCGGTATAGTATGACTGAATGTGGAAATGCAGGAGATGAAGTGCTTTTTTTATCAAGCCTGTTATGGTATTTGACAGTATATGAGGTATACCATAAGGATAATGGCAATAGCACCAGGGTAAAGACAGATTATGAAGGTTTGAAATGAAAACGTGTACAATAATCTGATTAAAGGGACCCTGGGGTGGAGCTTATGGGTGAGGGTTGGCCATAGCTCCCTTCCCTTCCAGAAAGGTGTGAATATGGATTGATATTCCCAATATGCTAATCTTCTCTTCTGTGCTGCAACAGTCTTTCTCTTCTATCTTTTCCAATATCTTCCAACAACTGGAGGGTTGGCCACCTTTGGGTGATTTCTTCTCCTTCTCTGATCTATTTCTAAACCTGCTGATCTGTTTATGTCTTTCTCCCTGATCAATATGACACGACCTCTGATAGTTTACTATCGGAAGGTGCACTCTAGGAAAATGGGTGCCTGATAGTACTAAAGCAAAAGGTGAATTCTGGTGAGGAAAAGAATTCAGTTATTTCTGGTCGGTTTTGACTGGTGAAGGTTATTACTATAAGAAATGTGGGACTGGTCACTTAGAAGTTTACTAGGCTGAACAGAAGAATAGCCCCAGGGTAAACAAAAATGCAGTATTGTTATGTGGGAATGATAAATACTGTATGATCTGATTAAAAGGACCCTGGAATGGAGCTTCAAGGTGAGGGGGGCCAGAGCTCCACCATACCCTGTACTGGGATGGGTATGAGTCTTGGACAACCTGTAGATGGTTGCCTTCTTAGGTGGGGAGGAATGTTACAGGGTGACCCCTGTCAAGGGTGGGTACCATGATGTTCCCACAACCCCCCCAAGAAATTATAAAATAATAAAGTGCCTAAGGGAATGGACTAGGTACAAGAAAGATATGGCAGGTTATAACATTAAAATGTCCATAAACATGCGGCTGTATTTAACCCATGGGGCTAAGTATAATTATGTGCAATATGCATGCTGTATTCAGGTTAGAAATGAATTCAGGACAGGAGCAGCAATCCTGTTATTTTCTGTACCCCTTTTCCTGCTGTTCCTTGTCCAGTGGTTTTAAGATAAAGAAAGCCAAAATGAAAGGTTTTATGACGGCTCTTACCACCCTACTTTATAGTTAAAATAAAATATGACCCATTTCACTGAAGAAGTGCAGGTCACGCTATATAGGAAATAACCACAGGGTTAAAAGAGAAATACCCTGCGGGTCTAAATAAATACATAAGCAAGTATTGCATGTACAGGGACTGGGAAGCCCCTAAAATGAAAAGACAAATAAAACACAACAAGAGATAGGCGAGTGCTGTTCTGAAGGAATGGGTGATGGCCTCCATTGCCCTCAGCTGATTGAAAGGGAGCTGGGTTCCGATCCCCGGATCCAGAGTGGCAGAGACAGGCACCTCGTGGCATCCAGTGTGGTAAAACAAACGATCCAAGAGAAGCCACTGGGAACCCCTGGGAGAGTTCTCTTTTCTTTGTAAAAGGCAGGGCACCCTGGAATGGGTTCACCTCAAGAGAGTTACCCAAGTCCTGGAAAGCATCATGGTTCTGACAGTGTCAGATTAGCTCTCGTTGGCCCTTGAAAATCTAGGGGGAGAAGGTGTAAGTCTCACACCGGGCTGTACCCATATCTACAGCAGATCTCCAAGGTGAACAGCCTCTGGCATGTTAGAAGCTTTGAAGGCCGAAGTGGAAAAGAGTTCCATGTGAACAGCAGTTGAACATGAGTCAGTTGGTCCTAAGAGATAGAGGGAGTCAGTGTACAGCTGTCTGTGTGAGGTGTATGATCTTAAGCTGGGAGACTGTGTCTCTACACACAAGAAAGCCTTGTATCCTTGCAGAACTAACAACAATTTTCTTATTTTCTGTGATATCCTGAATCATTTTATGGAGAGAAAATAAAATGATAAATGCCAACCTGGCATTTTTTATGCACTGAATTTGTTGTCTGCCTGCAATTTATCTCCTGATCAAGTGACGCTATGACATGTTGTAACAACTTTGATTGTATTTGACACCCGCAGCAAAGACGTCAATATTGGTGGTAGTGACTTTCAAACATTTGGCTGCACCAGACAAAAGAGCATCATTGGAATTTTCATTGCGTAACATGCTTTTGTGTAATGTAATCTTTCCATCTTCAAATTCAACTCTTTGGAGTTTTTCTTCCATATTTCCTCTCTGTTTCCTTTTATATCATAGATGAAACAGAACTCATCCTTCTTAAATTCCAACAATTTGCTTTTACATCGAGTTACATGGACCGCTTCACTGCTACTGGACATCTGTGGATTGGGTATGGCAGAGAATTCAGCATCAGAAGATTGATAAGAAAAAAGTTGTTTCATTGAGTTGGTGTTTAATTTCCTTTCACTGATGAAATTTTGGTGACACCTTGTATAAACAGGTAGGCCTGTTTCTACAGGGCCAGGGGGAAGTTGGTCATGGATTTTATTCTGTACGAGGTTGAAGTTTCTGGCATACTTGGAAACTGGTTTTGTGACTGACCATTTCTCTGCAAAAGCCTTGACAGTATTCAACCCATTCTCTCCTAATATTTGTTGCAATTCTGTATCTCTAATTTGGTTCTCACAAAGAACACAGGTAGGCAAATCAGATGGATTGACCAATCCAACAGGTACAACTAGAGGGCTATCCATGTTTCTGAAGCAGAAACAGACACTAAAATTAAAAACTAGAAACTAGAAATACAAACTAAACAAGCATATAACGTACATGAACATGCCATGCAATCCTGTGAACAAAGTGCAAATTCTCACAGAGTGGACGCAGATTTGGGTCAATGGCACAAACAAGCAGATTGATGCATTATGCATCATTTATTTATATTTATGTTCTATTAATTTAATATGTGTTTATATTAAATGTAATAATAAAGGAATAATGCTAGTAACTTAGAAATTGGGTATTATGCTGGGACTGACATCCCACCTCGGGAAGGTTGGGCCAGGAGCCACCGAGGGCTGCCCCAACACCCAAGAAGGATGTTATCCCAGCATAACACCCACCCTGGAGGGCATTATTCCTATTATACAATGGCTTATTGTGTTATAGTTAAAAAATAATTTTAAAGAATGTTTTTGTTAGTGTGTAAAAATATTTTTGTTTCTCAAGAGAAAAAAAAAAGGTCAGGAGCATGCTCCATACCCTATAAACAATCAGCAGGGATGTTGTGCCAGGATAACATCCCTGCTGTGACAGCCACCTGACCAATCAGAAGCCAGGATTCTTTCTTGCCATTGTATAATAATAATAATAAACTGCCCGTTCATGAATCATTGATAATCGGTATCTTGGATGGTAGGAATTTGGAAATGATTAGCGAATCAAGTATTTACTAGTGATATGGTGGCCATTTTGGATTTTCTAATTTTGAATGGTTTAGATCATTCCTAGTTGGCAGGTCTCAGAGGGTGGTCATTGGAATTTATTCCTCTGACACCCTTCCCCTGTCCTGCTAGGTGCCGCAGGGTTCCATATTGGGGCCCATGTTGTTCACAGTGTATAGGCTGCCATTGGGAGATATCATCAGGTGATACAGCTTGAGTTTTCACTGCTATGCAGATGATACTCAGTTGTATATGTCCTTTGTGCCCAGACAGGTTGATGAGATCTCTATGCTAAACAGCTGTCTCTCTGAGATTAAAGACTGGATGAGCTCAAATTGGTTGAGACTGAATCCGGATAAGACTGAGATGTTGGTTGTGGATCCAGGCCACCCAGGGGCAGGTTCTGGGTCTGGGCATGAGTTGGGCCTATGGCTTGATGTGTCCAGTTCATTACCTCAGTTTGGGTGTGTAACCTGGGCATTATTTTTGACAATGGCTTGACCCTGAAGTCCCAGGTGTCAGCTGTGATTAAATCCTCATTTTGCTACCTGAGGAATATCACCCGGGTGAAGCACCTGATTCCACGAGGTGGCCTTCCAACATTGGTCCATGCCTTCATTACCACCCATCTTGACTACTGCAATGTCCTCTAGCTAGGACTGTCTGGGGTTGATGTCCGCTGCTTGCAGCTAGTGCAGAACGCAGTGGCCAGGCTGTTGACTGGTACTTCCTGGACCAGTCACATTACGCCTGTGCTCTGCAAACTGCACTGGCTGCCAGTTCAGTGACAGATCACCTATAAGGTAGGTTTGCTTACCTTTAAAGCCCTACATGAACAGGGACCCGACTACCTGAAAGATCTCCTGACTCCCTATTCCCCCACTCACCCTCTCCAATCCACTGACGAGGGATTGCTAGAGATTCCCAGGATTCATTTTAAAACATCTGGAGCACATGCTTTTTCATTTGCAGCACCAGCCCTGTGGAATTCTCTACCTCATCAGTTAAGAGAGTGCCTGACCGACGATAGTTTTAAATCTATGCTGAAAACATATTTATTCTCTTTGGCCTTAATTGATTGATTAATTTTAACTAATTTATTATGTTAGCTGTTTTAATATTGTAATTTGTATCATGTACAGTGCCTTTACTTACTTGGTTTATTTGGTTCTGAAGGACAAAAGAAGGCCATGGCCCATCGAGATTGTCCCCCACCACTGTGGTGGGAAATGGTTACACCCAGGAGCTATTCAACTCCATCCATTGATCCAGACCTCTTTTAAAAGAATAAATGGAATTACTGTCCACCAAATATTGTGGTAGACTGTTCCTCAGTCTGAAGGTTCTTACCGTGAAGTAATTTAGCCTTTTATTATTTTTTGATTTTGCCACATTGATCTGTTTATTATGAAGCCAGTGGACAATCCTTCTATTGGAGAATTTTAGACCACATTGACGCAGTAAGTCCTAAGAATTTTGGATTTTATACAAAAGGAGCAAATCACCTCTACTTCATCTAGTTTTAAGGGAATATAACCCAGTTTCCTGCAGTCTTGTCTGGTAATCACATTTTGCCAGACGAGGAACTAGTTTTGTAGCCCTCCTCTGAATTCTCTCAATTGTATCTATATCCTGTCTTAGATAGGGGTTCAAGAAAGGGGACCCATAATCGGAATCTGGCCTTACATGGGTCCTATAAAGGGGATAATACATTCTTGAGTCCTGGAGATGAGTGTTCATTTAATTTGAGTGAGTAATGCATTAGATGTTTTGGCTACCTTAATGCATTGGTCAGTAGAGGACAATTTGTTGTTAACAATAACTCCAACGTCCTGCTCAATTATTGAAACTTTAAGAGGGATATCATTTAAGAAATAGTTCTGTCCTGGGTTGTTCTTGCCAAAGTGTAATACAGTACATTTGTCTGGATTGAGCATCATCCCATTACAAACTGCCCATTGTTCAATAGTTTTAAGTTATTCCTAACAATGGTCCTGTTGGTAGCAATGATTATCATCCCCCCAGCTTAGTATCATCCTCAAACTTAGAAAGGAGATTGTATGCACTAACCTGCATATCACTGATGAAAACATTAAACAAGCTCTGTCCAAGGATCGATCCCTGAGGCACCCCACTGGTCACACTCCCCACGTCAGAGAGAATGCCATTTATTCTGACTTGTTGTTGTCTATTGGACAGCCAGCAGGAGACCCATTTAACTAATATCTGGGAAAAACCCAGTTTCAGCATTTTATCAGTACGTTTACCATGTGGCACCTTGTCAAAAGCCCTGCTATAATCAAGCAGGATTACATCCATGGGGTTACCACTGTCGAGTCTCTCACTGATATAATTGTAGAAGGATACCAGGTTAGTTGTACAGGAATACCTATGCCTGAATCCATGTTATGTATGGTCAATTATATCACTGGAAATTATTTCCTTTTCCAAGATTTTTTAAATAATTTTCTCCATTAATTTACTTATAACTGACATTAGGTTTATAGGATGGTAATTTTCAGGCTTAGAATGATTGCCTTTTTTGAAAATTGGTATGACTGTGGCATTAGACCAGATATGGGGAATAAGACCTTCATGGAGAGATTTGTTAAATATATATGTTAGGGGCTTAGCTTTGGCCTCAGCTGTCTCTAGCAGAAATTTTGGGTTAATATTGTCAGGTCCTGGACTTGATGTCTTTTTTAGTGATTGCAGGGCCTCAAGTGTGTCGGCTTCAGAGATGTAATAAAATGTAGAATTACTAACTGAAGGCTGATAAAATTTGGGGTCCTCTTTTTTGAAAAAAAAACAACAACCTAAAAACTGCTCATTAAAGGTGTCAGCAATTTCCTAATTTGTGGATATTATAGAGTTAGTTACTGTTAAGGTAGTTACTGTTAAGGGGCCCATATATCTGTTATTCACTTTTTTGTTATTAAGATAGGAAAATAACGATTTGTAGCTATCTTTGGAGTGTGCCAGACAGAACTCCAATTTTCTTTTAGACTGTAAAATAGTATATTTCAATTGTTTTAGTGTTTTTTTTTGTATTTGAATAGTATTTGTTCTTTAATAGCACCCTCACCCTTTTTTAGGAGAGAAAATAGCCTTTGTTTGCTTTTAATTCATTTCTTTATAGCTTTATTTAACCACAATGGAATCTTCCCCTTTTATTATATTTCTTTTTCGTGGGGACAAATAATTCTTCCTCATGATAGATCATTGTTTTCAGATATGCCAAGGTTTCCTTAAGTGAAAGAGGAGATAATATTTCCTCCCAAGGAAGCTTATTTAGATGTTCATTAATAATGTTAAAGTTGGTATTATCATAATTTTTGAATCCGAGTGGCTTAGATTCTGTTGAGAATTAAAGATTAATGAGAAAGTAATTTAATAATGGTCACTAGTGCCCAAGGAGTCCCTAATGCAGACATTTGATATATTGCTCCCAATGTTGGAAATCACTAAATCTAATGGCCCAGATATTCAAGAGGGTTGCGCATGGCGCAACAGTGTTGTGCCATGCACAACCCACTGATGCGCCCCAGCGCGATATTCAAAAGGGAAAAGTGCACCACAAAAATCCTGATGCACCGGAGCGCATCAGTAATGTATGCAGGCACAGGTGGGGGGGCATGCCCATACATAAGCTGCACAGCCCGATATTCAGCCCGGGATGTGCAGAGTCATGCATGCGCAACCCCTACCTGCGCCTGCACAAAGTTAAGCCAAAAAAAAAGGAACAAGTGATGGCCACCCACAGGTGAGCTGCCGCATTGCAGGGCGCAACACAGCGGCTGCCACCCGTGGGTGGCCATCCGAGTTCCTGCCGCACCTGGCGGCTCCTCCCCAATGCCCCATCATGGGCATCCATGTAGCTAAATCCCCCCTCCTATATTCCTGGTGGTCCAGTGGACCACTATGTGCCTGATCGCGGGCATTTGTCTACAAGAATAACCCACCTCCAACATCCCTGGTGGTCCAGTGGACCACTATGTGCCTGATCACGGGCATTTGCCTACAAGAATAACCCATCGTCCAATATCCCTGGTGGTCCAGTGGACCACACTCTGCCCGATCGCGGGCATTGGTATTATAACCTCCCCCCCCCACGTCCAATATCCCTGGTGGTCCAGTGGACCGATCGCTGCCCAGTCGCGGGCATCTGTAAATCATAAAATATTCCTATTACCCTGGTGGTCTAGTGTACCCCCCTCCCCACCCGCTCACTGGCCCCACCGCCCGCTCCTCTGGTCAGCGGCAGGCAGCAGCACCGCACCGCCTGCCACCCGCGCCCGCCGACTGACAGCTCAGTAGGGCTGCCGCCCGATGGTTCACAGCATGAGCCAATGTGCGTGCAGCCCATACGTACTACTCAGTCCAGATATGAATGAATTCATTCCATATCTGAACTAAAAGCTGTCTGTTATAAGCTACATGCCCGATTCGCTCATGCTGTGAACAATGGGTGTGCAGCCCTGAGCTGTCAGTCAGCGGCGCGGCTGACAAAGGTGGTAAGTGCTGCCACCGCCAGCTGACCGGGGAGAGCGGGTGGTGGGGCTTAGTGGGCGGGTAGGGAGGGTACATAGACCACCAGGGTAATAGGAATATTTTATGATTTACAGATGCCCGCGATCGGGCAGCGATCGGTCCACTGGACCACCAGGAATATTGGACGCTGGGGGGTTATAATACTGATGCCCGCGATCGGGCAGAGTGCAGTCCACCGGACCACCAGGGATATTGGATGGGGGGTTATTCTTTAGACAAATGCCCGCGATCGGGCTGCAGGGGGTGTCGGTCCCCGATGGCTGCTGCCTGGCAGGGCGCCAGGCGCAAGTCATCGGGGATCAGTGCACCTGCATGCTAATGGCATGCAAATGAGGCCATAATGACATGCAAATGGCCCCATGTGCGCCTTTCATAAATTATGGCCCCATTTGCATGTCCCCTTTTGAATATCGCTGGTGCTGTGCATGGAGCAATGGCACTTGCGCTAGCGCATCTCCATGCTCCACTCTGGCCACTGTGCCATGCACAGTGGGGGTGGCCAGGGTGCGATATTCAAAGCTTCTTTGCCATAGCGCAGTTCCGTTGAATGTCACCCAGGCCACACCCCTGCGCAAGTTGAGCTGCGCCCAGGCTTGCACCACAGCCTGGTGCAGTTTGAATATCCGGGCCAATGTGTTCTTTCCCCTGAGTAGGCTCAGTAATAACCTGTTCCAAACCTAAGTCTACAATAAGTGAAATCAGATATTTTTCACCTTAAGTATTACCAGTTAAGGAGGTCCAGTTTATAGAGGGCATATTAAAGTCTCCTAAAACTAAAATATTACCTTTAGTAGCCAAATATGATATTTATTTATGTAGAAGAGAAGCATAATCAGAGTTAGATGATGGAGGCCTATAACATGTTCCAACCAACAGCTAGGGTTGTCCCTTTATCTGAATATTTACCCATATGGTTTCTATGTCACTGAACTGGGGGAGTTGAAAGGAAGTTATATCCTCCCTGATATATAGGCAAACCCCTCTTCCGGTATTCCTTGTCGATCCCTATGATATAGCTTATAGGCTGGTAAGCGTGCTATCCCTGTAGTGTCAGGGTCCCACCATGTTTTGGTTATGGATATAAGTCCATAAGTGGCCGTATCACATTTAGCTTCACATTCAGCCATTTTAACCAGATTTAAAGATCTGGCATTCAGGGACAGAACCTCTCAAACAGTGGGATTACTAACAGAATTTTTTAGAGAACATGAGAAATACCTGTTCTCCCCCCAGCCTCTAGTTTAAAAGTTTATTAATTGCTGATGTAATACTTTTGCCCAATAAAGTACTTCCCCTTCTGCTGAGGTGCAAACCATCCCAACAGAACAAGGTTTTTTTTTTGTAGAAATTTTTCCAGCATGCAAGGCATAGAATATCCTGCTGGAGGTACCATCTCCTGAGCCAGTCATTAAAGGCCTTAATTTTGATAGTCATTAAATTAGTTGCCCTTGGGACTGGCAAAATCTCAACAAAGCAGACAAGACTATCTTTGTCTGCCAGCACATTGTTAAGTGCAATAATGTTGTGTTTAAGGTCCCCCAAACTGGGTCTATTGATATCATTTGTGCCAGCAAGAATAACAAACAAGGGATTTTCTCCTGCCCCCACAAGTACCTCTTTTTTTTTTGCATTATCTATTTTTCCGGCCCCTTGCTCACTGGTCCTCCACTCCTTCAGGCTCTGACAAGTTCCCCCGACCTCTTCTGTCCTTTGCCCGGCCCTCCTCTAGTCCCCAGATTGCAGCCGAACCCTGGGATATCCCAGTGTATCCCTTCACCTGGCGGGTCCCTCTCCTCCGAGGGGGAAGGTACCGTGGGGGAGGATAGCCCCAGCACATCCTTCTAGGGCCCAGGAGTGCTGCTGGGGAACAGGAGGCACCAGGAAGGTGCTGGAGGTCCCTAGGAACAGACAGACATCATCCAGAGGGCCAGCGAGTGATTTTCCTGGCTTTCTGTTGGGGGCAGCGTAGTGACGTCATGGCATATGCCAACGTCTGCTCCTTCCCCAGTTAGTATTGGGCCATGCATCCTGTGATACTCCCAGCCTCCGCTAGGAGCCAGCAGCCGGACCAGTCCCCTACCCTCCCCGCAGAGAAGGAGAGCTGTCCCTGGGATGCTCAATCCTTCTCCCCCCGGCCGGCCCTCCAGTGACCCGGGCTTGTTCCTGAACCTGGGTCGCTGGCGTCACAAGCGGAAATCCAACCACTGCACTGGTGGGCTGGCACAAGTACCTCTTTAACCATAGTGGCAATGTTGGAAACTCTAGCCCCTCTTAGGCTAGAGCATGTCTGATTGAGTTTGTCCACATTACTTACTGGATGATCTATATGTTTAATAATAGAACCTCCAATTACGAAGATTTGTTTATTTTTGGGCAGGTGGTTAGTATTTGTACATGGGGAAGTTAGTTTTTCATCATTTAAACTATTGGCTGTATCCCCTGGATTAGGATTGGAGACATTTGCATTTTTTTTTTTTGTCTTTTATTAAAGAACATTTTGGAGGATGATAGGATACTAAATTATTCCCCAGGGTATTGTATGTATTATTATTCTGTGGAAATTCTACATTCTCTTGAGTGAGAACTTCATAATTGTTAGATAAGGGTAATAAAGGTGCACTATTAAATATCTGCCCTTCCCTACATTTTGTTTTATGTTTGGTAACTACTGACCAGTTATCTGAGTCATCCGAAAGCAAGACGGGTGAAGCAGAAATGCTGGAGGGATCATTTTCTAAAATGGGGGTCTCAATAGGGTGTTTGGGAACATCTAATGGTGTTATTTGACCCAACATTAGATCTATGTAATCTCCCAGATCCTCAATTTTGAAAGGTGCTATATAAATAAAGTTTGCTTGCTTGCTTGCTAAGTTGTTCCATCCAACTTGGCATGGCAATAAATGTAGAAAATTACACCTTGGAATTGTAAATTGGGCATTCCTAGGCTGAGCTATGGGGCCCAGAGGACCCACAACATCCACAATCAGAAATAGGCCCCCCCCCCCCGAGGGGCCATCCACCAATTTTCCCGGGGGTAACAAGCAAATTCTGAATGGTGAGATCCATCTACACAGGAATCTGCAGAGATACCAACCTCTGCATTGTAAATTGAAAGACTAGGCCGGTACACCTGTCTATTTCAGGTACAGAGTCCATTCATGGTTTCCCTGGCTGAATCTGCTTAGGGAGTCTGCTAGGACATTGTCTTTGACTGGCAAGTGAACTGCAGAGATATTTGCATCTAGGGAGTAAACCAGATCCTGGATTCCCAATGCCTCTGTGCATAGTCTTGATGATCTTGTGCCTCTCTGCTTGTTTATGTAGTATATTGTTGTGGTGTCGTCTGTTCAGACCCGAACAGATTAACCTTGTAGTTGGGAAGGAAAAGACTGCATTGCCAGCAATATTACCCGAGCTCCAGGAAACTGATGTGCACCAGGATCTCCTGTGGTGCTCCAGATGCCACGCAACATGAGGTCCTCCAGATGAGCCCCCCACCGTAGGAGTGAGTCATCTGTTAGGAAGATGCTTGCTGGGGATTTTACAGGGTCGTACCTGCAAATGGAATTGTATCCCAGAGTGCTAACCCATTAAACAAATCAAATCAAATTGAAAATCAAGGAAAGGAATGTCTTCTCTGAGGTTGCCTTCTTCCTTCCTCCACTCCAGTGCCTATACCACTGTCTTTGTGATTAGCACTAGCTTGAAAAGTGAGTCCCATCTTTGAAACAAGTGGTCTCTTCAGTGGCACTGAGTGTCCCTCATTTGAAATTTAGACCATGGCACCACTGTTGGGATGTGGCCATGTGGGCCAGTAACTGCAGGAAATCCCTTGACTGGCCTGGTGTTAAGGATTTTGCAGTGGCTATCAAATTTGATATCCTTCCCTAAGGAAGGAAAGCTTTCCTTTGCAGGGTATCCAGCTTTGTGCCTATGAGGTCAAATACTTGAACAGGTTCAGTTTGGGACTTCTGCAAGTTTATCAGGAATCACAGACTTTCCAGGGCGTTGTCACCTTCTGGACGAAGCACCTTGCCTCTTGCTGTGTTTTTTCCTAAGACTTACCAGTCATTCAGGTAGGGAAAAAACACCACACCTTGCCTTCTGAGGTGTGCTGCCATTGGAGCTGAGAGAGGCCAAAGGGAAGTGCTACAAACTGGCACTGGCAGTTTCCTAGCCTGAACCTGTGGTATTTTCTGTGGGTAGGTGTGATTGGAATGTGAAAGTATGGTAGGTAGGGCTGGCAGTATAGCCTTGAGTTTTGAGGAACGCGGTGTGAACAAGCTTGATACATCCAGCAGACCAGACCTGAGTTTGATTCGCACAACCTCCACTTGCATACTGCGTGACTCTGAGCAAGTCACTTAACAGCCCAGTGCTCCCAGGTCACCCCTGAGAACAGGGAATTGTGCCTAGAGGGCCTTGCCCTGTTACCAAAAACTAAACTAAAACAAATAAAAAGATCCAGTGATCCCAATCAGTCCCGTTTGTATGGATGGTATTGCTGTGCTCTGTGTAACCATCTTGAATTTTTCCTTATGATATGTTTGTTCAGATACCTTCAGTCTAAAATGGGTCATCACTGTCCATTGTTCTTGTAAGTCAGGAAGTATCTTGGAGGCTCTTGCTCCACTGTAAGGTAGGGACCTATTCCACTGCTTTTACCTACAGCAGCACGTTTAATTCGAATTCCAACAGCATTCTTTCTGTAGGTTAATAAGCTGGAAAGTTTTTTTGGTTTCTGCAGTTTTAGAAACTTCTTAAACTGCAGTGACAGTTCCTGTCCCACAACATAGAGGACCCACTTGTCTGTAGTAATTTGTACCCATCCCTGAAAGTAGTGAGCCATCCTCCCCCCACTGGAAATGGTTGAGTGACCTGAGTAGAATTGTCAGGAGTTTTGTTTTGGCTGTGGCTTGGGGGTCAGTGCTGCAGCAGCATACCTGGCGCTCCTCCTGCCTCTGCTTTTGTAGTAACCTCTTTGAGGTTAGTTACTAATAGGGTGCATAGCATCTAGAATAATAGACCCTGCCTCCGCCTCCCCTACTGTAGGGCCTATAAGATGTGGAGGTGTCTTTTTTTTATCAGTGTTGTTATGGTAAGTAGTCTTGTACTCATCCACGTTTTTCATGTATGACTCTGTTTTGTTGCCAAACAGTAAATTTCCTTTGAATTAAAGATCATTGCCTTGGTATGGGTGTCCTAGGACAGGATAATTGTCCTTAAGCAGGAGAATCTCATCAATGACACTGCATGAGCTAAGACGCTTGAAGCAAGGTCATTAGTGTCTTTAGCCAAGTGGAACTGATATTTAGTGGCATTAAGGGCTGACTTTACTGTGGCAGTCAGGTCCTTAGCCCTTTCCCCTTCCACCTTATCAATTAGTGGCAGCACTGTATTCTACAGTGCTTTCTGATACTGAGCTGTATATGCCAAATAAGATGCTTGCCTAATGATCAAAGAAGTTGTTGTATACCTTTGTGGCCATAGGATCCTGTGCAGGGAAGGGGACCTTAGCCAACTCTCAAGCAATTGCTTGGATTATACTTTAATGTTCAGGATGGGCATACAGGTATTTCAACTCCTGCATGTCCACCTGATACTTCTTTTCAATCTTTTTGTCTATGCCTGCAGCTGAAGTAGGTGCAGACATGATTTTTGAGTAGGCTTTTTGGCGTGATTTGTGTATGAGAAATAGCAGACGGGTGGGCTGGACCTAGAGCCTGGGGAAGGGAGAAAACATAACTATGAAATTTCCCATAGTCTGAAAGACCTGGGAAAAAATGCTATATTTTTACAGTGTTCTCTGCTGAGGACATTTGTCTTAGGTCCAGTGTCTGCTCCTTTCCCTTTTCAGGAGGAGTGGCACAGGCATTCTTTTATTTTTGTTTTTCTTGGCAAATGCTGTTTCCAGTGCTTGCTCTGAGGCTTTTTTTATAATCAATACTTTATTAACTTTTAACGAGAATAACAAGAACAAATACAACAATAGCCAACATGAACAAACAGCCTGGCCTGAGTGAATCACACTCCTTGGATATACAATCTAGGAGTAAATCTAAACATTACATTGTACATTAATAAACAAAAAGAAAACCAAAGGGACATTATGAACATACGAAATTGCCAGCAGATAAAAGCCTTACAGTCTATTAAGTCTGCTTGATTGTGCAGCTAGCAGCCCTTATACTGCAGCTACCCCTCCCTCCCCCCTCCAGTGATCTTCCCCCTTATCCTGTCCCATCCCCTTTTGAAGCAGCCCACTGTGCTACAGGATACCACTTCCTCTGGCAATGCATTCCACCCAGACACCACCCTCTCTGTAAAAAAGTGTTTCCTCATTTCACTCCTGAACCATCCCCCTTCCAATCTCAGATCATGCCCTCAAGTGTCCCTCCCCCTCCTTAATTTGAAAAGCCCCTCCATGCCTGTCTTATTTATTCCCTTCATGTAATTGAAGATTTCAATCATGTCCCCCCCATTCCTCCTCTCCTCCAGGGAGTAACATGTTCAACTCCCTCAGCCTGCTCTCTTATGGTAAGTCCCTTAGGCCCTGGATCATTTTTGTTGCTCTGCACTGCACCCCCTCTAGTAGCCTAATGTCCTTCTTCAGGTACGGTCACCAGAACTACATGCAGTACTCCAGGTGTGGTTTAACCAGTGACCTGTATAGTGGCAGGATCATCTCCCCACTTCTGTAGGATATGCCTCTGGCAATACAACCCAGCATCCTGTTGGCCTTTGCAACTGCCTTTCTACACTGTGCTGAGTTGTTCATTGCTCCCATTATGATCACCCCCAGATCCTTCTCCTCTTCTGTCTTGGTTAGTTGAATCCACCCTAGCTGGTAGCTCCTCCTTGGGTTTTTTGAGCTGAAATGTAGCACCTTGCATTTCTTGGCATTGAACCCCAACTGCCAAGTGTCCGACCAGGCCTCCAGTTTTCCCAGATCATCTTGCAACCCCTGCCACCCTTCAAAGTCATCCACTACTGCTCCCATCTTGGTGTCATCTGCAAACAGATTGATCTTGCTCCTGATGCCTATTGAGATGTCTGCTATGAAGATCTCAAACAACTCTGGCCCCAGTACAGAGTCCTGTGGCACCCCACTGGTCACTGCCCTGGGAGATGAGAGCTCCCCTCCCACCACCACCCTCTGCTGTCTCCCTTGCAGCCAGTTCACTACCCATCCCACCATCTTTGTCCCCGCCCCTGTGCATTCCAGCTTATTATCTAGCTTCCCATGCAGCCTCAGATTGAATGCCTTACTGAAGTCCAGGTAGAGGACATCCACTGTATGGCCCCTGTCTAGTTGCCTGGTTACCCAGTCATAGTACTCCACCAGGTTGGTCTGACAGGATCTGCCTGAGACAAACCCATGCTGTCTGCTGTCTTGCAGCCCATTAGCCTCTAGGAGGGAAACCAGCCTCTCCTTCAGGATTGTCTCCATCAGCTTTCCCACGATGAATGTGAGGCTTACTGGTCTCTAGTTCACTGGCTCATCCTTGGGGCTGCTCTTGTGGAGGTGTACCACGTGCACCATTCTCCAGTCCTGAGGTACATACCCCGAGTCCATGGAGGCATTGAACAGGTCTGCCAAGGTTTCTGCCAGGACTTCTGACTGCTCCTGCAGCACCCTGGGGTGTATGCCATCTGGCCCAGATGCCTTGTCCAACCTCAGTGCACTCAAGCTCTCCAGTACTCTGCCCACTTGTATTTTCCCATCTGTCACCTCCCCCCCCCCCCGTGGCCACACTCCCACTCCCATTTGGAACATTAAAAGAAACACTACCACCATTGGGAGAGGAATAAGGTAAAATAAAAAAAAAACAAATAATACAATAAGAGAGAGGTGGAGCAGGTGGTGCCCAAGTACAAACCCATACCACCATCTAGAGCCCACAAGGAACCTTCATAAAATAACTCCTGTCCAAGATGACCCAAATTATTTCATGTCATGTCATGTGCGGGGAGAAATAAGTAAACATCCCTGTTTGAGAGTGGTGCCAAATCGCGACAAAAACACCTGAGAAATACGTACAAACCACCCCTAGTTCCCGGTTGCAATATATGATAATCTCTCATATCCCACTAGCTTAAACATGCCTTCCATCCACTCATCAAATGTGGGTACCTCGTGGAGTGCCATCTTCATAAAAGGAGGCATTTAGCCTCCATGATAGCAGCCATGAACCATACCTTTTGAGAAGCATTGATAGTCAGGATCTTGGAAGTGTTACCTGGTACCATAAGGGAAACATCCTGCAGGACCTTGACCCCCAATACTGCCTTCATAGAAGACAGGACCGTGGCCTACCAGGACCCAATTTTGGGGTACTCCCAAAGTATTTGAAGCAGGGTACCTCTCGCACCGTCACAACGCTAACACCGAGGGTGTTGCAACAAACCCATATGATACAAAATGAAAGGAGTATGATAGCATAAATGTAAAGTCTTCAATTGCATAGTTTGGACAGCTGAGTCCCTACATTCCCCATAGGCATTAGCTCAAAGCCGAGCCCATTCCTTCTCAGAAAGGGAATAGCCTAACATACGCTCCTACCGCAGATGCAAACATCATGTGTCCGAGGAGTACTCTTCCAACAGTGCCTTATAAATAGTCCCCAACATAGAAAATATAGACCCCTCAGACACTGCCAACCTACTAAAAACCTCTCCCCACCAAGACACTGGAGGTAAGGTAAGGGACCCTCCCATCTTCCACTGTAACAAATGCTGCAATTGGAGATACCTCAAATGATGCAAGGAGGGTAACAAATACTGCTGTTGTAGTTCACTAAAAGATTTAAAGCACTGCGAATCCACAGAGAAAAGATCACCCACCCTCTGAACTCCCCCAACAAACTATGAAGGCCAATAGATATGGGTACCTCCAGTAGATAGCCTTGAATTAAACCATATAGGCCAAAGTTGCAAGGGAATATCCCATGTCATACCCAGGCATGACTTAGTGCCCTTCCAGACATGGAGGGCATATACCTGAGTAGGAAGGGGTCGTAATATACTAGAAGGACCCCAAATAATAATTTCAGGGGGAGCTTTACCTACTAAATCTTTCTCCAGCTTTAGGCAGTACACAGATGAGCTAAACTTTTATGGGTACAGCCACAACTAGATTTGGTGAAGGTCAGATGCAATATAGTAACCCTTAAACCATGGGGACCAAAAGCCCCCTTAGTATAGGGGGCCATTAAATGCATAACTGACAAGAGAGACTTTTTCCCCTTGCAAAGAAGTGCAAAAGAACAGCTGAAAATTGCTTCCACCAAGTATTCAGAATCTTAAGGGGGATATAATGAATAACATGCAACACCTTAGGGAGGAGCATCATGTGTATAACCTGTATCTTACCCCAGAAAGAAAGACATAAATACTTCCATCTAACTATATCCTCCTTCAATTTAGCCAATATCAGCTGAAGATTCAAGGAGGGCCACTCAGCCAAACAAGGGGAAATAACAATACCCAAATACTGAATAGGGCGGGTAGTCCAGTGTAACCCTGGTACAGGCAATGGTAGGCTATCCGAAGAAGCAGTCATGGGCAGTACATCTGCCTTACCTCAATTATTTTTCAACCCAGACAAAGAAGACAAATGATCCAGCAGATGAATAAGATTAGGCAAGGATGATGCAACATTTGTTAGAATTAAGAGAATATCATCAGCAAACAGCATAGTCTTATAAATATGTTGACCACTTGAAAACCAGAAATTTCCTGGGATTCTTGAATTTTCTGAGCCAGAGGCTCTATTGCAAACAAAAAATGAGCACGAGATAATGGGCAAGCCTGCCAAGTACAATACCTCTGTCTAACCGTAAAACCAAGGAAACCCTACCTTTAGTGAGAACAGCTGCTCGAGGAGAGGAGTAGATAACCTGAACCCAATGAAGAAAATTAGGGCCAAAACCAAATTTTGGAGGACCACAAACAAATATGACCATTCAATGGAATCAAGTGCCTTTTCTGTATCTAACACCATCACTGCTGCCCCTCCAGAAACTGACACAGAGACACTAAAGAGGTCTATCAATCTACAAATGTGGTCCACCCCATCTTTCCCCCCAAAGAACTCTGCCTTATCAGGGTTAATTAAATTCAACAAGACCTATGCCAAACAGTTAGCCAAAATGTCTGCTAAAACCTTATAATCCACATTGAGGAGAGAGATAGGGCGATAACTGACACACTGCTATGAGTCCTTGTCTTTTTTTTTTTGTAAACTTTATTTTAGGCAAAACTATAATAGTGGTGTCGTAAATAGTTGAGGGGAGCTCCCCAGTTCTCCAAGCATTTTTCAAAACCTCTGCCAAAACCTAACAAACCAAATCCCCCACCACCTTATAAAACTCGACAGAGAACCCTGTCTGGTCGTGGGCTGTTACCCACCTTTAGCTGCTGCACTGCCATCTGGACTTCCCATGATATAATTGGCCCATCCAGAGCCGGGCTCTCCTCATCAGTATGACAAGGCAAAGCAAGCGACCCCAAAAACCCCTGTATATCCCCAGATGGCCCTTCCTGCGGTCTTCTTGAGGTGTAAAGCTGACAATAGTAATCCTGAAAAACTGAATTGATCCCCTTCAGGTCCAAAATAAGATGTTTCCCCATTTTTATTCCTGGGATTTTACTAGAAGCCTCCATCTGCTTGATCCAATAAGCCAATAACCTGCATGCCTTTTCTCCCCCTCTCCATAGGCCTGACGGGTCCTAAAGAGACCAAATTCTGCCTGCTGAGTATTTAACATGTTGATCTGAAACTGAAGATCCCAAATGCACCAAATCAAGGAAGAATTCTGCAACTCCACCTTATGCTACTTTTCAAGAACCCCCAATTAAACCTCCAAAGCCTGAAGCCTAGCCTGCCTCTCTTTCTTGTGGGCAGCAGAATAGGCAATAATTCTGCCTCAAAGATATGCTTTAAGTGCCTCCCAGACCCATTTAGAAGCAGTGTCCCCAGTGTGACTGATCGAGAGGTAATACCTGATTTCCTTCCTAAGCCACTCCTTGAACCAAGGGTCCATCAAAAAACTAATGTTACAACACCACCGTACATCCCAAGGGCCCCTCATATCTGATTAGAAAACTAAAGTAATAAGGGCATGGTTGGAGAAAACCATGGGCTCAATTGTGGTGGATGAAACATTCTTAAGCAAAGCATGGGAAACCAAAAATAAATCTAGCCTACTATATGTCTGATGCATTGAAGAATAATATGTATAATCTCGGACATCAGTGTACCAAGTCTGCCGAACATCTCATAGCCCATGATCATCCCAAAATTTAACTAAAGCACTAAAACCCAGCACAGCTAACCTAGAAGGGTTACCATGATGGTCACAAACAGGATCAAGAACCTCATTCATATCACCCCCAAAATAAGCTCCCCCAACCCCTTATCCTGAAGAACCTGTGAAAATTTATGGAAAAAAGGTGGACCATCAGTATTCAGCCCATACACAGAAACCAAGGTAAAAGGCCATCCATCCATGACACTAACTTGTTTTTTAATTTTCTCTTTTAGATATTTCCTGAAGAAGACCTAAGGTTGAAACATAGATTTTTAACTCTATTTTCTATTTTCAACGTGCATTTAAGATAACCATTTTGTTTTGCTTTTAGACCACATCCTGACGCAGTGCCTTGTGTTTGTTTCATACCATCCAAA
Source organism: Neoceratodus forsteri (assembly GCA_016271365.2). Lineage (NCBI taxonomy): Eukaryota > Metazoa > Chordata > Ceratodontiformes > Ceratodontidae > Neoceratodus > Neoceratodus forsteri. The sequence continues at coordinate 1,074,539,245 of CM028129.1, read as the reverse complement.
GTACCAGTAACTAATACCCAGTGGCCCTGCAGATCCCTTGCAACCAATGTGGTAACCCAGTCACATTCTTAGTCAATAAGATCATAACCCCCTCCGTTTGGAGGTAAATGAGGCTGCAAAAACATGGCCCTTCCAACTTAAATCTATTCACTTCCTTCTGAAGCAAATGTATTTATTGTAAAAACACAATTTGCCCCCCTCAAGTTTCGTCAGATGGGACAGCACCCGTTTAAGTTTGATATGGCCATTTATTCCCTGCACATTCCATGAGACCACTTTATATGACAGCATGACTCCTCCCCTCAACCAAAAGGGCATAGCCAAATCCCCCAACCCTCTCCTGGCAGCAGCAGTGAAAAAAAAACTTAGCCAAAAACAAGGCTCCAACAACATTACCAACTACCAAAAAAATAACTCCAAATACCCAAAGCCTATATAGAATAAGAAGAAACGCACATTCAGTCAAACATCACACTCATCTGCGTATGTGTGGGGCCACTGCAGCCATCCCATGGATACTTATTTCCAGAACTAGAAACACCCCCCCATGGTGACCCCCATCATTGCAAAAGGCCATCTCCCAAAAAGAGCAAGTCCCCAAAATCACTGTATACCCCTGAATATAAGAGAAACATAAAAAAACACAATCAAAATCTGTCATAGCATCAAAGAACAAACAGTATACAAAACTGAACCCCCCCCCGGCATGTAGAAACAACTCCCCAACAATATCCAAACCCAGACCCTCTCACAAATCCTCAAAACACTGCTGAGTCCAAGTCTGAAGAACCAGAAGAGAGAGCAAAGAAATAATATGTCCAAAGGGAAGCACAGTAGATCATCCAAAAAGAGAACAGACATTACAAAAGCTGAATCCCCAAAGTACCCCCCAAGATAGCCCACACTAACAACCAAAAGTAAAACCCCAGCCCTCCCACAATCCATAATAAGCAGCTAAGCCCCAATCCAAGCAGCCAGAGGGGAGAACAAAAAACAAACTGCATCCAAAGGAAAACACCACAATCCCCCAACAATCCACATCACTTCCGATGGAAAACAAATGCAGAGCCAAAACAAATGGCTGAAGTAAATGGCCCACAGCCCCATCTCCCCTCAAAAAATAGCCATGGAAGGGAGATGTTAGAACAACCCAAAATTCCTAAAACTTCCTCTGGCCACCCATAGCATACTAAATTAACAGCATGCCCCAACTCCAAAAAACCCAAAGCAAACAGAAAAGTATGGCCACAAATAATGACCACTAACTGTTCCATAGACCAGCAGAAGAACTGGTTCATGCCACTGGATCATGAATAGTCCTCAGTCCATGGAATCCTCATCCTGAGGGGGTAGACAGGGCGAAGAGCCCTGTACCACTGCTTGGCCTGCTGCAGGTGTAGGCTTTAATGCTGACTGGACTGGCTGAGGTTTAGGAGCTCAAACAGTCCTTTCCCTGTCGAAACATCCTCTGAAGTTGGGCAAGGAAAATCCAGTTTGAACTGTTGAGCCTCTGCAGGGGTGTTAAAAGATTCCACCTTATCTTGAACATATAATCATAGAACAGCTGGGGGAGTCAAGAAACACCTAATCCCCTGCTCTCTCACCAAGTCCCTAACTCAGTTGAAAGCTTTAAGGCATTCCAGCACTTGCTTAGGAAAGTGCAGCTGAAAATGCCATCGAGCACCCTGCCACCATATGTCCTTTATAGTCCTGGCCCCTTTGAAGATGTTCTCCTGATCCAAGTACCGAAGCAACTTAAACACTACTGGCCAAGGACATGTTGTGGGATCTGCCACAAGAGGACCAGTTGGTATGCTATAGGCTCATTCAGTTTCCACTACAGTCCCTGATTGCCAGCTGAACCACCGAGGCAGCTGAGCCTGTAAACATTGTATCATGTCTCCCCACTCTGATCTTTCTGGCAGCCCAAATAACTACACATTGCTCCTCTGACTCCTGGTCTCCTGGTCATCCAACTTGTCCCACAGAGAGTGAATTTCTTGCTTGGCCAAGCCCAGGCGTCTCTCGGCAGGATGGGATCAATCCTCAAGATGTCTGATCTGCAATTTGGCCTGTTCCACTTGGTGACCCAAGGCTTCAGCAGATACTGACACTGCTGTCAGTGTCACCATGATATTATTCAGATTGGCTCTAATGCTACTCATAAAAGCTTTCATTTCACTCACCTCCCAAGCAACTAAACTGATCTCTGTCTCGCGCTCAACCTGTGTGTCTGGGCTAGGCCCAGGCTAATCTTCAGGAGGTGAGGGAGAAGTGGAGAATTGTATTTCTTCTTCACAGAGTTGCCAGGTTTGCCACTCTCTTGTTTCCCAGCCATGGCAACACACTACTACAGACTACAGTAGTAGCCACAGACATGGTCAGATATTTCCAGATATTTTGTGAAATTTCTTAAGAGTTTCTCTGCTGCCTCTACTGTGGAAATGCAGAAAGCAGATTTCTCTAGAAACACCACAGAAATTTCAGGAAATATCTGACCATGTCTTTGACTGACTGTACTAGGGCACAAAGACACCACAGGGAGGTGCAAAAAATGAGAAAATACCAGCTGTAGGATGGCGCTGCAGAGCCTTGCTTCACTTAGCTCGGCTGCATCATGTGATCTTCTCTGAGGATGTTTTATTTGCATTTTTGCCGTCACTTGACTCAGTGTTCCCCCTTTTGGATACCCTGGTATCTTTACCATCTTTACAATGCTTATCTGATTGCTTAGCAGCTTTATCTTTTTCCTGTGTCCCCTTTAACAGGGACTGCAGCTTTTTATGAGGAGACAGACCATCTCTGATCCATGCTTTCCGCCATCATTGGGAACTCATTCAGAGTCTTTATTATGTTTCGGTGACATAGAAGAAGACTGCGAAGTCATATATTCTTCTCCTTTTTAATTATTTTCTTTTGGGTTTTAGGGCAAAACTTTTTACAGAGCTCACAACTGAAAAAACATGATCTGGACACAGGCACCTTAAACAGAGCTTGTGGCAGTCTGCCTTTGTCAATTGGACCCCACTGAAATCAACCACACCCACACAATAATAAATTGTTCAAACATTCAAAGTTTATTAAAAGGTAGATTCTCACAATTCCATGTATAACTTTAAAATCCAAATACCATCATCACATTTATTTACAACCACATTCTCTGGGGATTCTCCCTTTATATACAATTCCATTATTTTTCAACATATATATTCAGCACTTCTTCTCGGGCCCAGGTGTAAGGCCCAGATGCCCCTTCATTTCTTCCTCTTCTTTCTGGGCTGAGGTGACCCACCTGACTTCCCCCAGCCCTGTCTCCCTTGAGGTGAATACTTCATAGGGAGCCATCCCATCCTCTGCCCTGCCATACCTCCATCTGGCTGGGCCTCCCTTTTTTCCCCAATCATGCTCTCCAACTGTTGCTCTTATCCAGCAACCCCATCCTTGACACCTCAGGTGTCCCTGTTGCCCTCAAACCGGCACCCCTCACATGATAAATACTCCTAGTCATCGTGACTTCCCCTTGCTTCTTCTTTAGGGAGGGTGGGTGGGAAATAGCAAGCTATCAGCTGCAGTAGAGAGGATTCCTCTCTGCAGCACCCTTTCTACCCTCTATAGCCCCTCCTGAGATTCCTTCCCCCAATCAGGTGGACTGTCAATCATCCAGTTTACCTCGAACTGAACCTGCCCCTAGTGACCTCACTCCCTCCTTTGTGATGTCATCCCCTCCTTTCCCTCCCTCTCACCTGCCTTCTTCCCTATGACTGTACCTGGCCTGTCCCCTCTGTCCCCCCATCCCCTTCCTGCTTCCTTCCAGCTAATCCCAAGGGTAACATTGACAACTTGGGCTGCCCTTTAATAGGGTAACCTCTTTTGTCAATTGGACCCCCCTGAAACCAGCCACACCCACACAATAATAAATGGTTCAAACATTCAAAGTTTATTAAAAGGTAGATTATCACAATTCCATGTATCACTTTAAAATCCAAACACCATCATCACATTTATTTACAACCACATTCTCTGGGGATTCTCCCTTTATTTACAATTCCATCATGTTTCAACATATATATTCAGCACTTCATTTCGGGCCCAGGTGTAAGGCCCCGATGCCCCTTCATTCCCTCCTCTTCTTTCTGGGCTCAGGTGTCCCACCTGACCTCCCCAGCCCTGTCCCCCTTGAGGTTAATACCCCATAGGGAGCCCTCCCTGCCCTGCCATACCCCCCATCCAGCTGGGCCCCCCTTTTTTCCACTAGTCCATAGGCTGACCACTAGTCCGGCCTCTGGGCCCCCCCATTAAAAACTAGCAAACAACCCCCCCAAAACTCTGCTCTTTTTCAATGGCCTCCCTAATAGCCCCATTGAGTGCTGCATTGCCTACTCTGGACATATGCACCCTGTCTGAATGGTACCACCCTGGCATATTATGCGTGATCAGCTCATGTTTTATATACACGCCCTCCAAGTTTCTAGCCCAATCTGCCAGCTTTCTGTTCACCCTCTTCCTAGCCTTATCCACTGCCAATACATCCCAGGCTTTCCTCCAGGTTCTGTGTAGAATAATCTCTAACCACGCTATTCTCATCCATGGCCATCTGAATTTTATCATCTCAAAGTCTCTCAATATCCTGTAGACCAGTGCCACTCAGGGCAGGGTGCCCAAATCATTTTTCCCAGCATGTATGATAAGCAAGTCCAGTGCTGGCAGAAATCCTCTATTCTTATCCAGCAGTGGTAGCAGCTGCTCCATTTCAATCACCCCCTTGCCATTCAATCACGGTCCTCTCCGGACCCTGTCTCAACTGGTGGCCCCCGGCCACGGTGAGTGACTGCTGCTCTGCCCAATGGATAAATGAATGGCCAACAATCCACACCACCCTACGTTGTCTGACCCCTGGAAGACATATGATTACATTGGTTAACAGTAATTTCCGAACATATCTCTTATAAGCCTGGGAGGACCATCTACCAACCTGTTTTACCTCAATGGGGGAATCTCTCAGTCTGGCTACCTCTGAAGCTGCTCCTATTCTGAATGAGTGAGAAGCAAAACTCCCAGGCTCCTCTCTGAGGAAAATCATCCCTTTTTTAAGCACAGCAGTGACCTGAGCTGTGGTTACCGGATCCCCGTTGCCATGCCTAAAGAAACCCCCAACCCCTTGCAGCCTGACTGCTACATAGTCATCTATGGCTGTCACCACTACTGCTTCAGCCTCATTTTCCTTGTAAAGCTCTACCGTACAACCCCATACCACTTGATCTGTTTTGGAACGTCTAAGCCAAACCGTGGCTGTGCTAGCCATCCATACAATATCCCCTTCCTGAAGGCTGCCCAACCTGTCCCTCTTTCTCTGTGCGACCACCTCCCCCACCCAGAAAGCCCCCTTGTGCATTACTCTAAAAATGGTTGCAAACAAGCATGCCTCGTATGCCAAGGAACACACACATGGCAAAGACGCCACCAACCTATCATCCAGCGCCTATCCAGCTTTTGGCCTTGCAACCAAATCCATCCTTGCTACATCCTGCAGATAGTTGGTGCCCTGGCAGGCACTCCCCAATCATTCAACTGGCAAACCATGCCAATGTTAGCTAGGTGTATGGCTGTGGTGGCTCCGGACATACCTGCCCCCCACTTTCTTTTCTACCATATACCGCATGATCTAGGATTCTGTCACTGGGCCACTTACCTCCCACCTAGCCCACCCCTTGAACCCCTGAAAACTCCTCCACACTGCTTCATAGGCCCTCAGCATGTTTGGAGCCCAAGCATTCTGGATGAGTAGCTGGGCTCGGTCCATCCAACCTCCCAAAGGTGTGGGGGCACTTGAGTTCTCTGGACAGCTGCTCTCGAGGCCAATGCCTGGAACCTGTTCAAGTATAAATGTGAAAGACTGTCAGCTATCTCATTCTTCACCCCTTCCACTTGTCTAGTCTTAAAGGACAAGTTCAGCTTCAACCCCTCCCACACCAGCATGCATGCCACCCAGAGGACCGCCTCTGTGGTTCCCGATTGCTTATTAATAATGGACACCACCACCATATTTTCACACCTGAAAATCACCTTCTTGTTCCTAAACCTCTGCACCTATACCACCAGGGCCACCCAAAAAGGAAACGCCTCCAAGAACGTGATGTTATTCGTCAGCCCCAGCTTCACCCACCTGGGTAGCCATGCCTCCAAAATCCATTCACCCTGGCAATAGGCTCCCATGCCAAAATCACCAGCTGCATCCGTAAAGAGTTCAAGTTCTGCTCCCTCCTGCCAGTTGCCCCTCCAAAATGTCACCCCATTGTAACTGTCCAGAAAAACCTCCCATGCTAACAAGTCATCCTTCACCCTCTTGCTAAGGTCCACCCAGTGGTAAAGTAGTTTGGCCTTCGCAGACACCCTGGCCAAGCGCCTGGTGAAGGTGAATACCCTCCCCGGTGCCACTGCTCAACATGCAAAGTTCATATGTCCCAAAACTTGCTGTATTGTCCTGAGTTGTACTCTCCTATGCCCCTTAATCCCCTGGATGAGGCCCTTCAACCTGTCCACTTTGTCCTCCAGCAGGCAGTAACGCTCTTGGTCCAAATCCAGTTCTGTCCCCAAGAAATCCAACTGCCTGCTCAGGCCTACAGTCTTGTCCCCGGCAAGAGGGACTTCCAACTCCCCACAGATTACTTCAGAAACCTTGAGCATGGTCTGCATGTTCTCCCTGCTGTCCCCTATGAATAGAAAATCATCAAAGTAGTGGACGACCGCTCCCTGCTTGTGCTTTACGGTAAACACCCATTGCAACCAAGTACTAAAAACCTCGAAAGTGGCACACGCCACCAAACATCCCATGGACATTGCCTTATCGAAATAGTACTTTCCCTGAAACTGCAAACCTAGCAGCTCCCAATCCTGCTCCCTGACCGTCATGAGCCAGAAGGCAAATTCTATAATGGTTTTAGCTACCCAAATCCCATTCCTGTCTTTTATCAGGTCCACCGCCTTTTCCAAAGTGGTGTATCACACCGAACTCCTATCTGGTGCTATGTCATTGTTCGCCGACTCCCTGTCTGGGTATGACAGGCTGTGTATCAGCCTGTATTCCCCTGGTGCCTTCTTGGGCACTATGCCCAGGGGTGAGACCCTAAGGTTCTTAAAAATGGAGGGGCTTTGAAAGGACCCTCCACATGGCCCACCTCCCACTCTTTTCTAATCTTCCCCTCCACTATTTCTTCTTTTCCACTAATTGATGCCAGATTCTTTGCCCCATGGCCTTTTTAGGCCTGGAATAGTACAAATTAAACCTCATTGTAAAACCATCCCTCAATATTCTTCCCACCTCGTAATCCAGGTAATCCCTAGTCCATGCCACACTTATTTCTGCTTTTGTCAGATATCAGGCCAGGGGAAAGCCCATCTCCTCCAGTGTCCCCGGGTGAACTGGTTTAGCACCAGCCAAAGCTCCCCCTTCCGCTCTGCCACCTAAAGTTACCTCCTTGCCCATTGTACCCTTCCCTGCCCCCCTCCCCATGACTGCCTCAAAAGGACTGGCCCTGTGCTGGTGCTGAATTGCTGTCACCATGTATTCAACATCTGAAAATGGGGTGTGCCCCCCCCCACAACCTGAGCAAGTGTGCCTATACTTGCAGTTAATCCATGTACAGCTCGCCTTATTGTAGGCCCAGCAGGCATTTGTCCCTGTCCTCCCACTGCCCTTCTTCCCCTCCCTGCCCACACTCCATGGTGCTAACAGGGTCCTAATCCACAGTTCAGATAGCTTGACATCCCGCCTGATGTCCCTCTGAGATACTATTCTCTGGCAGAACTTTTCATCATAGATTAACCACCCGTACCCACTCTTGACCCTATAGGCATCCCTAATGATAGCCGAGGATGTGAGTAGTGGGATAGCCAGCTTGGGCTTCTTTTAGAGCATAATCACACTAAAATGTGTGAAACACTCCATCCATGCCCCTAAAGTCTTGCACTTGTAGGTCACATCCTCACTGGTCTTGCTCACAATGGCTAAAGCTATCACCATCCCTGAGTTGCCAACTGACTTCTTCTGCTCATACTTCTTTGCCGTATCTTTACAGATGAGGGCAAACATGTCCACGTATTCCACCTACCATATCTTTTCCTTCAGGGCTTGAGAGACATGGTCCCCCAGGGTCATCCCCGGGGGCCAGCCATAGCCATCTTTACTGTCCCCTCCCCTTCCCCACCACTAACCACAGCCTTCTCAGTTTTCTTCTCCTCCTCCTGCAGCTCTTTCCATACTTTATCCACTTCCTCCCAACCTTCCTCACCTTCCTTCTCCATAATACCTGCCGAGTAACCTTTTAGACTCCCTTCCATCAACAGGTCAACCACCAGTGCCTTACCCTTCTCCAGTTGAGGCTCACCACCCTCTTCCAGGTTGCCCCTGGTCAGCCTCTTGCTGGGTCTCTCCTTCCTGGCCGTCAACTCCTTCCTCTTGTCCGCTTTTCTCTCCTTCTCTTCCTTCTGTCCTAGACTCCTTGAGGATAGCCTGGACATGCTCCATCAAATCTGCAGATTTTTGTGCCAGTGCCTCACTGGCCTTCTGCTTGTTAGCCTTCTTGGGTCCCATCCTAAAATCATAAGAGACTACCTAAACTTATCCCCTTTTGTCCATGTCCATGCTTGGCTGCCTGCCCACCAGCTACTCAGTTCGCCCCTTGGGGTCCAGGGCCGACCCCCCCCCTGCTCCCACACCTGGAACAATCCCCATTGAATTGCCCCCTCCCCACACCTGTATCTTGGTGCTCTTCAACTCTTCTCCTTTTTTTTTTTTTTGGCCGTGTTCCTTGTGAACCCCATCCTCCTATGGGCCTCCCTAGTCAGTTTTTGATTTGTTTCATTATCATTTTCCCTTTTTTTTTAAACCCCCTACCGAGCTCCTTACATGTTCCCCACTCAGTCCAGAATCCCGTGGTATGTTAGGCTGGGGGGGTGGTTCTCTTAAACATCCCCTTACACATTTTATATATGTGTGTGTGTGTGTGTGTGTGTGTGTGTATATATATATATATATATATGTATATTTATATGTGCAAAAAAGGCCGCTTCATATGCTACAAATCACGCATGTCCTCGCTCGACAGTCTGCCGCGAGGCCTGCTGCTTCACCATGGCCAGTTCCCCAAAATGGCTGCTGTCCCACCAGCCCTCAGGCCCCTGCACAAAATGGCAGCCAGGCTTCTCCTGGGAAAAATTTCTGAAATGAAAACAGACCACTTACATTATCAGGGCGGATGTGGCTTAAAACCATCTGCTACCCCGGCCATAAGGCTGGAAATGTCCCACGGCCTTTACGGCTATTTCCCGGTGACTGAGATTTGCCTCCTGCCCGTAGTCCCACTCCCAAAACCTAAAACGTCTTTCTTGTTTTGAAAACCTGACTGTGGTGGCTCCACATGGCCCAACACCACCTATTCCCAGTCCGGATTCCTTCCGCTTGCCTCTGGGCCAAACCAAATGGGTCACATGGCCATGATTCCTGAAGAAACACTGCAGTGGTCCGACTAAACTGGCAGAGGCCTTCTGCCCCATGTGGCTCCAAAATAAGCAAACCTTGTAACCCCAGCCCCCTACCCAGTGAAAATCCACCTTTCCCACCTGTGAGCAAGCCCTCAGTTCCCCAAGAAAGGGCACTGTGCCCCCCATCACTTCCGTCCACTTCCCTGCCTCAGCAGGTCCCTGCAGCTTGGGCCCGAATAAAGTTTTCTCCTCCTGGCCATGCACCCGCTGCATATAGTAGAATGCCCCAATGCCTGCGCCATGTGGGATCCCACTGTCACAATGTGTGCACTGCAGAGTGCTCACCTCCTCACACCACGTGCCTCACAATGCCATGCTACCCACTCACACCCAGGTCAGCCTGAGCACCCAAAACCAAAATTGCCACAAAATTACTTCATTTGCCACTGGACCATAAGCCCCAATGCCCGGGTGGGCCCCCCAGGTCACCATCTCTGAACCGCAACAATTAAATCTCTTTTTTTTTTTTTGCACAATCATCAGTGGTGGATGCCATGCTCCCAGGTCTACTAGATGACCCCAATGCCAACAAACTGCTGCAAAACCAAAGGCTGCAGCCTGACCATGAGTCCCCATCCCAGAGGGATGTCACACCAGAACCAACTGACCCTTTCTTTTCTCAAACTGCGAGGAGGGCATCAGGGGCCCAGGCCACTAGCTGATCCACTGTTTTTTTTATTATTATTTCTTTTCATTTTTGTGTAACCAACAAATAAAAAGCACTCAAAACCACTCCATCCTTCCTGTACTTACCACCCTTGTATCCAGGACATACTCACATGCTGGATACAAAGTTGACCCACTCATTTATTATAAGCATTAGCAGATGCAACCCTAAAAGGACTGCAAATACAAAAGCAAACACTCATTAATAATCAGCACAAAGCCAACAAAAACATCCTCCTGTCTATGGTTCTACCAGACCTAATCCTGGAGGCCCCCAAGCTGCCAGGCCTGGTCCTCCCATACCCACATTGAGATGTCTTGTGCAGAAAATAGCAAGCTATCAGCTGTAGTAGAGAAAGGGATTTCCTCTCTCTGCAGTGCCTTTTCTACCCCTCTATAGCCCCTCCCCGAATCAGGTGGGCGTTCAATCACCCAGTTTACCTCACCTGAACCTGCCCCTTGGTGACCTCACTCCCCTCCCTTTGTGATGTCACCCCCTCCCCTTCCCCTCCCCCACCTGCCTTCTTCTCTATAACTGTACCTGGCCTGTCCCCCTCCCCTGTCCCATTCCTGCTTCCTTCCAGCTAATCCCAGGGGTGCCATTGACAACCTGGGCTGCCCTTTAATAGGGCAACCTCTTTTGCCAGTAACTGGAAACCAGTAGTACAGTTTTTGAAACCTGTGGGTCCTGTGTTCTTTTTCTTAGGTCTATCAGTCATGTCAGATACTGTTGACCTTAATAGAAACATTTTTTCTCAGTTCCCAGTCACATAAAATTTAAGCTATCAGAACCTGTATAGTAAATGAGGTTCTGTGAAGAAAAAAAGTTTCACTCCAGTTCTTTAAACCCAGGAACCATATTCAAAATACTTGAAAATTTAAAATCTCTAATGTTAACCTTATTTGGAGTGGCCCAGATCCCTCTCAGCTGGAACTGCTTAGAAAAAAAGCAGTAAACAGTAAAACCTGCTGATGTTGAATGTTAAAAAGCATTTTTGTTAAATTATTTTAGTCAAATATGAAAAAATCGGTGTGGTTCCCTTTAGGCGGGAATCATGTTATACTATGGCTTTCTCCGGTTCCTAAGAACCTATCAGGGACCGGGGAAGCCGTAATTATTATTAACAATTCAAAATTTACTCCCTAACTAACACAGAGTAATCTAAAACTAACTTAATTAGAAATTTTTACAATTAAAATAACAAATCTAATCTGGAGACCATAATCCTAGAGCTGTACTTGGGGTGGTTGCTTGCTTCAGCGGAGAAACAAGTCTGACGTTAGAGAGCTAGGGGGTGCATGACCATATCAGCAGAGTTTGAACTTGTATTCTAAGTTCTGTAACTGGCATAACATTCTATCTCCAGGACATCACTCTCAGGGTGGAGGATAATGCTTGCTGTAAAGCAGCAGTGAAGGATTTGTGGTGTTAGAAATTATAATGTTACAGTTCTCATTAACCTTAATTGTCAGAAGGCAGGTTTGCATCTTTATTTGCCAAGTTTGACTTTATGTAACGGCACAGACCTTCCTAGCTGTTTTCTGTCTCCTGTTTAAAGTAGTGCTTTACTTAGAGTATAGCTATAACTTTCAGCTGATGGAGCAAGGCCATGAGTTCCTTATTCTTCCATTGTCAGATTTCATTTGATTTCTACTCTGAAGCTAGGAATTTTTAGATCCCTTGCCTGGATCATGTGGCTTCCTGGTAATACCAATAAGTTTTTCAGACTTTGTAAAACATGTGGATTCATTTATTTCTGATAACTGCAGTCCTTAGAACACTGATTTCCAAGTAAAGCAAACATATAAAATGTTTTTCTTTTATCTCTGTACTTAACTGTCGACCCCTTAATGAGGGGTACAAGCCCACCTCTAGTTCCTCCAAAGTCAGTCCTCTTCCTGGGTGCACTGGATAAATGGAGTTAAAATTGTGCCAGCTAGAGCTTAGTATGCCCAATGATATTCTGGCGAGTAACACTGTAAGATAATAAGGCATTTAGTAAACTGGGAAGCAGCATATTGAAGAGGCAGTTTTCAGGAAGAGCAGTGCATTGGATCCAAAAAGAATGCTTACTTTAAAGGGACACTGTCAATCTCTTTTGCATCGTATTGTTTATAGTTAAAAACCCACATTTTATGATTGCTTACCTTCTCTAAAACTCATTGATGTTGCTGGTTGTTATGTCTGCCTCCTTGCTTAGTAGAAATGAAATGAATGCTAATGTATAATTATAAAAACAACCTTGTTGTGTATCAAATCCTGAATCTGTTCTTACTAAATTCTTCCTGAACATTGGAAACACCCCCAAACAGTGCAGCCACTAATGATACAATAGCCTCCTAAACTCCCACTGCATAATGCATGATTAGACTGTGTTGAAGCCAGTCCCAAGTCCAGGAAAGATGCAGTGGCAGTTGATCAAGGAATGTAAACAAGCATGTTTTTGTGTGGTAACACCAATATGGTGGGTAGTCTGTTTTTCAGTTTTTGAAAGGAAAAAAGAATCAGAATCAAACAACCAGCTACCTCAGCAGTCTCTATATATATGAACTATCATAAAATGTGTTTTTTAAACTAGGGACACTTTGAGGCCTAAGGGGGTTGACAGTGTCCCTTTAAAGTATGCATATGGTTTGGAGAGATATACAAAAACCAAACAGATTGTAAAGTAGTATGAATATGTATAATGTCTAAACACCTTTGTTTCATCTTCTTTTCCTTTTTAAGTCTGCATGTAAATGCAGATCTTACTGTGGTTGGTTTTCTTCAGTGCATAAAAGGTTTAACTTCATGCAAAGTTCTTGTAGGGTTCCAGGCCAATGATTGAATCACCACAGAAAGCTTCACTAAAAATACATCCCCTGCCCCAATTATTATCACTCTAAATCTCCATATTATGCTTGTTACATACAAGAAATATTTTTTACAATATTGTATTGATTTCTTTGTTGTATACCATACAACTGTAAACCTTTTGAGTTAAGCATTTAGCTCAGTTTTTTACATGTTTTCAGCGTTTATTCTAGCCTGCACATACATCAACTTTAACACATAAATAACTTAGGAATTAAATAAAATTCATGTTTAAACCATTCAAAGGCACTTCTTTGAGACAAACTCTAATGAACCTGTAGGTTTTAAAATTTAAATCAATGTTGTTTCTTTGCCAGCCAGTAGCAAAAAAATGATGCAAAAATCTGGGAATTTTATGTAATTTCACTATTATCTGTTGAACTGCCTGACTGACCAGTTCACATGAAACCTTAAAAAAATTAACCACAGAATGGTCTGCACTTCAACAGTCAGGATTAGTTGATGCAGTTGAATAGACTGGATGCCAAAGTTGCACTGTCCAGATCAACATAGAACATTTATTTCACACATAGATGAGACAACAGGACAACTGCTTGTGAAACCAACACTATTTCCAAGACCACAGTTCAGGTGCCCTGGTGCTTCCTTTGGGTCGTAGCTTCATCAGAGGAGGGTACCTGATTCAAAAGAAGTCCCTTATATGCTGACAGTTCCACTGTTAACATGTTCACAATACTAAATGACTGACAATCATTGCAATAAATCTTTTGTGTATGCAGAAACCCAATATGAATTGATACATTGTACATGCTAACAGTGGCTATTACTGAGTTCTGTATAGCTACTCTTTTCTTTTTAATTTTTGATATTGAAACATGATTCTTTTGTATTAAATATATGTATTTGTGCACTTTGGCTGTTCTTGTTAAAATCCCACCAGAGGCAGATCAGTATGTCAGTGCAGCTAATACAGGCTCATGCTTACAGATGACTTTTAGCTACAGTGCACTTCACTTGTAACAGACACTGTTGTAATGGACAATTGGTTATAGTGCACAAAAACTGAGTTCCCAAACCAAACATATCAAATGGAATACATTTTGCTCTGGTTATAATGGAATGAAACATTGCTTATAATGGACACTATGAAGCTTTTATGGGCACTTTTAGTGCTTTTTTTTGGGGGGGGTGGGGAGTGCAGAATCGGTGAGGAGATTTGGTAAATGTAGAATTAAGATGGATGAGCTACTGAGATACAGTAACATTTCTAACCAAATAATTCTACACAAGCTACATAAACTTTTTATTAGCAAGTTAGTTAAAGTAAAAGTAAATGGTTTTATATTTCAATAAAACCCTTACAGTACACTTGCCTTTGTTTTTAATGTCCTAGAACCCTAACATCCAGCCACTAGAGTTATTATCTTCTTCTTACCTTCAATAAACTTCCCTGACAGTTCAATAACTTTAAATAAACATGCAGAATACAGAAACATGCTAGGCAGGATCCTGAGGAATCATTGAAGTTTTTTAATAAGGTCTCATTGACTCTGAAACCATGCTCACACACATCAGCAACCTAACACATAGGCTACACCTCCTCTGGATATAATGGACACTGGATAATAATTTATTTATTGAACTGTTTCACCAGGAAGGCACACTGAGCAACAAGTCACTTGTCTCCCGATGTGACCTGGGGTGAAGGGGTACAACTGGAATGAGACATTAAACATTCAAGTTACAAGATCAACATTAGCATACAGTTGTAAGGCAGGTGTTGCAAACAGTATTACAACAGTGTTGCGCATAACATGTAGAAAGAGTGGAGAATAATAAGTGCCAGGTTAATAAGTAAACAAGTGCTTACGTGAAAGAAAAGGGGGAAGGGGAGGGAGGGGGAAGAGTAGTGAACCTGGAGACCCCCTTGGGATGTGAGGAACCCTGCAAGGGGACTGGGGGGACCAGAGAGAAGGGAATAAGGCAGTGGCCCAGAGAGATAATGGACAAAAGTTGTGCACACAGATGCATCCATCATAACAGGCTTGCACTGTATTTGGTTTACATCACAATTACATCACTGGCATTGTCAGCATATAAGGGACATCTTTGAAAACAGGCACCTGCCTCTTGGCAAAGCTCAAACTGAGTGAAGCTCCAGGACACCAGCACTATGGTCTTGGGAATACTGTTGGTTTCACAAGCAGTTTTCCTGCTGTCTCATTCATGTGTGAAATAAATTTATCAACCCCAAGGAAGACCCCACCACTGATTTGCCAAAGCTCTGGAGACCCAAAACCTTGAAGGTTTTTCATTTACCTATTTTGTGTGCTTTGTGTTCTTTAACCGTAATGTCTACATTAAAATATTTTTTCTCAGCTAATTTTCCTTCTTTTTCTGATAGTGGAAATGTATCCTCATTCAAACAATACTGAAATAAATAGAATACCTAAGATAGTCCTGACACAGTACGTGGGCCCATCAGGCCTCAGCATGCATGTAAACACATTGTGAGAGAAGGCTCCCTGGCCCACCACACGGTGTTGTGTGTGTACCAGTACACTGCTATGTCCCTTTCAAGGCTGAGGCTAGTCCCCCACATCACAGTGCCTTCCCCTCCTGCCTTGGCTTCAACCAGCTTATTGAACTTGCACCCAAGCTCAGGTCACTGGATGAGGAAGGCAACGTGATCACCGCTGGGCCAATGAAAGCCTGCAAGCAATATTACTTCATGATTGTTTCCTTTTGTGACATTTTGACCCCAAATCTCAACAATATCAACGGAGTATTTTTATGACCCTTCCATCTGAACATGACAGAGGTGTTATTTATAAAATACTGGCAAACCATCATTTTGTGCCACAAGTACAAAATCACATTTTGACCAGGATTTGAAAAATGACAGCTGTCAGGTTCATGAGTGGTGTGAAAAAATGGCTATGTTGAAAATTTGGAGCCAAAATATTCCAAATTACCAAAGTTATGAGCAATATTTTTTTTTTCATATTTTGACCCCAAATTTTCAATGTAGTCCTCTTTTGACCCCACCTCATGCATCAGATACCGGTAGCTGAGAATTTGCAAATCCCAACCAAAATGTAATTTCAGGCCACAGATGTGTAAACACATTTTGGACAGGATTTAAAAAAACAGCTGTCATGTTCATGAGGCGGCATGAAAAACAAAATAGCTATGTTGAAAATTTGGAGTCAAATATTGAAAATTACTTAAGTTTTGAGTGAGCATTGAAAAATTTCAATGTACACTCATAATTTTGTTGTTTTTTTATATTTTGATCCCAGATTTTCAACATAGCCTCCTTATGACCCCAGTTCAAGAACCTGGCAGACAAAAATGTTCAAGTCCTTCCCAAAAAGTAATTTCACAGACTGACTTTGCAATCACCTTTGAAGGTAGATTTGAAAAATTCCACCTCCCTTGTTCATGAGATTTCCGGTCCTAAAATGACCATGTTGAAATGTTGGTGTAAAAATACAAAAAAATGACCAAGTTATGAGTAAAAGTTGAAAACGCATTGAAATACATTATACAACACATACCTGTTTTCCTCTGTTCCTGGTCCAGCATGGAAGAGTGAAGACATGTCTCTGGTCTGGAGAGGATTACAGTATTGGATCTCCACTTAGTAAGTATAGGATAAAGGGGATGGAGTTGTGGGTGCTGACTGCAGAGGTCAGGGTGGTGGGTGGAGATGGCAGCAGACAGTGAGGAACCATTTTCTTTATTTCAGGGATTTCAGGGGTTACTGTAGCTAATGTACTTCTGACACTGGGGATTGGGCACCCCAGTGTCAGCAAGATACTTGGGGACACTGGTGTGTGGGCACCCCAGTGTCCCAGACTGCTGACAGGGTTGGGGGCATTGGAGTACACCAACACCAGGGAGTGGGCACCATGGTGTTGGCAGATCAACATAGTGGGGGTTGAAAATTAAACATAATGGGGAGACAAACTGGCACTGGGGTGGGCACTCCATTGCTAGTATACAACAATAATACACATTTCACTGGCACTGATGATTGGGCAACCTGGTGTCAAGTTTAAAGCAAGGCTGCTGCTCCTGTGGCTAATGGAGGACAGCAGGGGAAAACCAAAACAAAAGAATCCCACATGTATTACATATTCAATGGGGGGCTACTCACTGACACAGTTCTTCCCTGGTGAATGAACATGTGACACGGTAATACACATACATGGAAACAGCCCTGCTCCCTGCTACATTAATGCATTCTTGTAATATGACCACTTGACTTCATGTGGTCATAAAAATTCAGTTATCTTTAGAATGCTGATTTGAAAACTGTGCATGCTCAGAAACAAAATAGTTTTCCTTAAATATTTTTAAAACTACTTAAGTGAATACATTGGGTCAAACTCTAACAGACCAACAAGTTTCACGTTTCAAATCCTCCTACTTTTGTAGTTATAGGTAGGGCCACTGGAAAATGTCATACATTTTGCAAACTTTCCTGGAATTTTGCAGGACTTTGCATGTTTTTTGTAGGGATTTTGAGACTGCTGTGCATGCATTTTCCTCTGTAAAGTATAAATATGGGTTTTCAGTTTCAATTGCTTTCTTATGCGTATTAAAGACAACCAGCAAAAGGTGTACATTTTTTATTAAACACACACACACACAAGAACTGATCAAAAACAGTAAAAATTATAATAGTAGCATCATTTTGTCCAATCAGAAGTATAATAAACCAAATAATATACAGTATTCTACAGTAAAAGTATAGTGCCACCACCTCCACCACCGCTAAGTGATCAAGAAAGTATTTTCACATCAAAGAAATAGCAGCAACTGTTTCTAACTCAGATTGATAATAGCCTAAGAATTTCTTATTGTACTTCAACTTAAGAAGCAGTCTAACATTGTCATCCATCAAACTTCACCAATTATCTTTTAAAAGGTCTGAGTACAGTAGAAAAGTCTGTTCAGTATCCGCTGTGCTTATGGGGAGCCAGATATATCTTTTTGACAGAGCAACAAAATGTATCAGTGTATCACTTTGTGCTCTCCGTTACTCAGCAGTATTAAAATCATCACTCGGTATTGACTGGGCAAGAGTTCTGTACCCATGTTACTCAAAGTTGGAGACATTAGCAAGGCATGGTAGCTCCTGGATGTATTTTGATTTTTTTTGTCCAGTGTTGGCAGCTGCTTGGGGTCAATGATTTGGACAGCTTTGAATGTACTGAGTGAGGGATGAGATTTTAAAATTTGGTCCAACTTCTGACTGCTATCCAACATAACCTTCTGAAAAAGGTTGACACAGTTTTCATTTTCCTGTGCCTGACATCTGGACAACTGTATTTGTTCTGCATTCTGTTTCCCCTGCTGTAGCACAGAAGTCCACAAACATGCATATTTTGCACCTTTCCAAATATAGAGTGTCCCTGTGGCTGGCTGTTCAACTGTAACTGTTCAATAAGGTTAACTAGTTCAGAAGAATGTTCTTACACAAAAGTAGCTTGTGTCACTAGCTCTGTTGCTTTGTCTTTTAACAAGCACTTCAGGCACTTCAAGGTTGCTGCACCAGATGGCACCATTTCAACAAATTATGTTAAAACAGACAAATAGTCTGCCAAATACTGAACAGCATTCACCCAGGAGCACCATCGAGTTAGTACTGCGTATACTGGCATCTTGGGTACAATTCCCTGCTTTGATTCCATGAATGCAAAGTACTGATGCCTATGAACTGGGCTCTGGCAAAGGATTTTCTTAATAAGGGAAATAACAGTGTTTAAATCTTCCAGTATGTCAGCCCAGACCTCCAAGACCAAATTGAGGAGGTGGGCAATGCAAGTGACATGCATTGCCTTTGGCAGGACACAGGACAGTACAGTTGCAAAAGCCTTGGCATATAATGTGCACTGTCTATGACTATGGCAAAGACTTTATTGAGACTCACTCTATTAGTGTTTAGGACTTTCAGCATTGCTTGGGATATAGTGGTGTTGTTCACACAATCCAAAAACTCAACATGAATTAGGAGAGGCTGCTCCCCAACATTCAGCAAAGGTTGGGCCAAAATAGCCAACATGCTATGTCCAAAGGCATCTGTTGTCTTGTCCAGGAAAACGAAGAGGTTTTGATCCTCAACTGCCTCTTTCAGGGGCCATTCATGATCAGGCCAAAGTGCTTGGAGGTATGTGCTCTAAAGTTGTGCTGGCCCAGGAAGACTACCACCTTGCTTTGAGTACTTCTTTTTCAGAAATCTTGAAATCCAGAAGCCTTTTCCAGTGGGACATCTGCATGAGTCAAACAGCAAATGAATTCCAACACAAACGCCTTCTGTTCAATGGATGATTCCATTGCTTGGCTGAAACAAGAAGTCAGTAACTGCTGGCTTAGAGGTGTACATGAAAAAAAATCAATCAAGATATAATATTTTACAAGGAAAAATGAACTGCAGGCTAGCTGAGTGGCATGGAGGGTTGTGGCACTGTATGCCTTACCTCATGCCACACCGGTGACCTCTGTTTGGAAACAAACTTGCATCACCAGGGGTTAGCAGGAAGGGAGAGTATTGGGTGTCTGACTTATTGTTCTCCTCTCCCAGGTGGGGGTGAGAATATGCTGTCTTGCTTCTTGTCTGCTGCCTGTTAGAAGCCAGTTGGTAGTGTTGAACTCAAGCAACAAGGAGGGGGGACACAGGGATGAGTTGCATGCGAGACTCCCCACATAAGAGGTCAAATAAGCCATGGCAAGGGGGTGACAATGGAGTTAAACAATTGTGACTGTGGGCTTCCTGAAGCCCTGCCTGCCTGCCCTCATCCTGCTTTGTTACCCACTCAAGGAGACCCCAGACTGGATTATATGCACTAGGAGAGGGAGAAGACAGCCCTCCCCTTCCTGGCCTTGTCATGGGGGGGAGAATGTGGTTCCATGGTGCTGGAGAGAAGGGGGAGCTGAACTTGGGAGGCAGAACAGGACTGATACCAGCCACACAAGGTGCACCCAGGAGGGGAAAAACAGAACATGAAAAAAATTAAATTAAATAAACTGCAAATGTCTGAGTGAGTAGTACTTATTTTGCTGTTTTTTCTTTGCTGCTTCTGTTCTCTCCAGATGTTTCTGTGACTTCATATGCATGTTAACTGTATGCTTATGTATGAAGTCAATGGTGTGGGTGCAAACATGACAAAACAGCAGCCCTCCATCCTTGTAAAGATCCTCTTGATAAAACTTGACCCAATTGTGGGTGCGCACAAAATAGGAGACATGATGCTCCTTGGCCTCTTCACGTGAAAGATAAAAGCACTTTGAGGGTGCTAGTGTGGGCAAGGTATAGTTCATTAACTAAGAAAAAATAATATACCATAAAAAATGTGAAAAGAGAGTGTCTCTACACAGTAGAAGGAGACCTTTCCTTGGGATGCTCGATTCTGCCATATCACACCACTGGCCTGCATCCCAGTATGTTTTAAGCTGGGCAGTTTTGTTTCAAAACCTCCACTCCTGCCATTGCCTTGTTGTGGCACTGAGCTTGCCCGTAGACTCAGCTAATATCCATGGAATTAAAGACTTCAGAAATTCAGTTTTTTCTTGCTAACTCTCAAGTCATGTTTTTTTTTTGTTTTGTTTTTTTCAATCTGGGTGCTATATAGACCACAGGAGCAAGAGTGCATGTGTGCCCATTGGCTTGGCCTGTACATCATTCCTCTATCAACAAACCACAGGAGCAAGGGATGGTCCCAGCCGACTGGTATACATGATAAAAACAATTGTTCTGTGTCAGTCAATTCAGCCCATGGCCCACGATCTGCCCACCATTAACCAGAGGCCAGAACAATTTTATCAAACATGTGTGCCAGTTAGCCTGGCCTTCCCTAGCTCCATCCTCCATCAACAACAAACCACAGGACTGAAGGACTGACCAAGCTGACTGGTATACATGTAAAAAAATTGTTCTGCGCCAGTTGATTCAGCCCATGGTACATGATCCACCCATCATTAACCAGAGGCCAGAACAATTTTATCAAACATGTGTGCCAGCCAGCCCAGCCTGCCCCAGCTCCATCCTCCATCAACAACAAACCAGAGGACAGAGAGGCTAACCCTGCCGATTGGTATATGTGTAAAACAAAATTGTTCTATGCCAGTTGGTTCCTTTTGGTTAATTAAAAGATTGTTTACCTGATGTTAGTAGGTGTAATGTGTGGGGCAGCACTCTGCCTGGCAGCTGACATATCTATCTCTATTCCCCCTCACTACATCATTAGCATTGTGACCTCACTGACTATGACATCAGTGCTGTTAGAAACACCAATTCAGTTGCTGCCAAGTAAGTCACCGATGATGTCGCTGTCAATGAAATCACAATGCTAATGATGTAGTGGGGGAGTACAGATACAGTTGTGTCTACTGCCAGGCTAAGAGCTGTTCCACACATCCAGCACAATATTATCACGTAGAAGACTTTGGAATGAGCAAATAAACAAAAAAAAAATACTTCAGAAATAAAACATTATGACTAACTACTACTTAAAATTTGTATTATTTTCCTGTTTGCCAGTTTTGGCTCCATTAGCTCTTTAAAGTACTTACATGGTCCTAATATACAGGTGCTACCATGCCTGTATAATATATATAGAATATATGACAGGCAACTGCCATATACAAGGATATATACCTGTTGAGGGGGCTAATTAAGACTATAAACCATGATCCTGAAGGATAAGTGGCATTATTACCCTAATTAGCCCCTGAGATGGGTATGTAAACTTAAATGCCATAGTTGAGTGTCATTTATTAATTATAATACATTAAGAGGACTTGTAGTCCTACCTTTTTGTGGACCAACATCTTTTCTTTGGTCATGGCCATTTTAGTGATTGACATTGCCCTCACTGTTTTTGTTAGTAGTGTTTCCATAGTGTAGGGGCATTCTGGATATGGGCACTCTCTTGGTCCTTGTGTATTTCTGTAGTGTATGGTTCCCCTGTTAAGGTGTGTGTCTTCAGTCAGTCATCCTTTAGTGCGTTGGTGGCATTTGGCATGAAGCTGGCTGTTGCAATCAGGAGCAGCTTGTTGGGGAGAATGTGGCATGAAGTGGCATCTGTAGTATCTGGGTGGGTGGGTGGGAGTGGAATTGCTAAGAGGAATAGTAACCAGTGGAACAAGCTGCCAGTAGCATTGTAGGGATGACATCATTGGTAGTGGCTTGTCAATGGCAGGGCATTGTGTGGAGATACTGCCTGCTATATCATGAAAGTCATGGTGTCTGAGGGACATTTATGTTTGCTAAGAGACTGGTGGGATTTCTTGTTGTATGGTGGGTTTACTACTGTGTTATTTGTTTGAGACTTTTTCTAGGTTTGTGGCAGGCTTGGAGGGGTCCTGGATGCTGGTGTGTTAATTGATTTGTTAATTGGTTTAATTGGTCATTAATTTATTTGTTTTGGTGGTCATAATGTTGATCTATTGGTGCTTTATCCCATGGTATACAGGCTTTGGTGCAGAGGTATACAGCTTTAATTGGTATATGTACAGAGAAATACATGCTAATGGTGCCAATGGGGAAAAGTACCATACACATATTATAGATATTCATTGAAAAACAAAAACTGGGTTAATACACCAGTTAGGGTTCAAAGTAGGAAACTGTGGCTTTAGGGTATCCAACCCTAGCAGCAAAAGGACATGACCACACAAATGACCCCAGATAGCTATCATCTGGTAAGCCAAATCACATGCAACTGTTTCCAGATAACACAAATGCAGTAGCAGCTGATATGCTACCTTAATGGGTTTGTTTATGCAAATGGATACTGCAAAAGATACACACTCACTCCTGGCTGCAGATAGAAATCCATGGTACTCATATCAAAATACTACTTCTGCCTCCAGAAGTACAGGGCCCTGCAGCCACAGCTACAATTCCATGATTTTCAAATTATTAAAGTTCTTTTTATCTACATATACACAGACCCCTATGGAGCCAGTGCTTCTTTAACCACAGGTACTTATACACACTTTAAGACATGCATACACTTCTGGCTGCAGAAACACAGGCTCCAGAGGGTCATGCACCTCTGCAACCATAGATGTAAACCATACACACTGACCTCTGGCTGCAGAAGTGCAGGCCCCATGAAATCTATGATATCCCAAATTGCAACACTACTTCTGTCTGCAGAAGTGCAGTACACTATGTGGCCAGTGCTTCTGTAGGCACAGGTACTCATGCACACTGTAAGACATGTGCATACTTCTGGCTGAAGTTGCATGGGCCCCTTCAGGGCCTATCCTTCTGCAGGCCACATTTACAAGACATACACACTGACTTCTAGTTGCAGAACTGCAGGGCTTTGTGGGGCCTATGCTTCTGCAGTTGTAGATAGAAATCCATGCTACCCAAATAGCAACACTACTTTTGTTTGCAGTACTACAGGCTTCTGAGATGCCTGTGCTTCTGCAGTCACAGTGTAAGACATACTGCACTTCTGCAAATGCATATGGAAACCATGATGTAAACATTGCAACAGTACTTATGTTTGTAGAAGTACAGACCCCTGTGGGGCCAGCACTTCTGCAGCCACAGGTACTCATACATGCTGTAAGACATACATACACAGTTCTGGCTTCAGAAGCACATGCCCCTGTGTGGCCTGTCTTTTGCAGTGCTGATAGAATCCACAAAGGTAACACATCAATGCTATTGCATTTGTGTCATCTGGCAATGGTTGCATGTTTTTTGTCTTACCTGAAAATGGTTGCCTGTCATTGCATGTGCTGTCTTGCTCTTTTGTTGCTTGGAGGGAGTCAGGGTTGGAAACCCTAATGCCACATTTACATACTTTAGTGGTGTTAAGTTACACCCTAAAGTTGCATTAATGCAATTTTTTGCAAACAATTTCATTTATTTTTGAGATAGTGGAATTGTATCCTCTTTCATGCAGTTCCTGAAGGGACCTGCATGAATAGGTGAAGACATGGAGGGTCCTCTGGGTCTGATGGAAAGACAAGAGTTTGTCTGTATGTGGAAGTGCAGCTACAGATGCAAAGAATTTGTGGGGCTAGAAGAGTTTGTCTGCCTGTGGAAGTGCAGCTACAGATGCAAACAATTTATGGGACTATCTGGGGGGGGCTGCAGAAGGGTGGCCCCTACACTTCTGTGTGGCTACAGATACAGATGTGCAGGATCAAGAGTCCATCTTTCAGCCAAAAGGCAGGGCCCTCTGGCAGCTACAGAAGCAGAGGTGCAGGGCCCTGTGAGTCCTATGCCAAGAGGAGCCTTCTCTTCACCATACAGTATGGTACTTGGGCCCATGCGGCCAACCTTGCATCTTACTTTCCCAGGCTGGGGATGCTGTCTCATGGTGAAGCCATCCCCCCAGCCTAAGCCCCTCACTGAACTCACCCCCAAACTCAGCTCACTAGCACAGGATCACAGATCTGTACCTGCTGGGCCAAAGGCTAGCCCTGCAAGTGTTTCTCAATAATTTATTTTTTTATTTTATTTTGACCCCAAATTTTCAGCATAGTCATTTTATTACTCCCCTTTTATAAAAATTAAATGTGTTATTTAGAAACATCTTGTCTGACACATCATTTTGCACAACAAATGTGAAAACGCCTTTTGGACAGGATTTGAAAAGCAACCCCTATAATGTCATGAAGTGGTGTGCAAAAATTTCCTGTGTGGAAAGTTTGGTGTCATAATACTGAAAATTACTAAAGTTATGAGTGAGCATAGAAAAATGTTGATGTACATTCAGAACTTTGTTGATTTTTTTTATATTTCAACCACAAATTTTGAACATAGCCTTTTTATGGCCTCGTCTCATGAACCCAATAGTTGAACATTTTCAAATCCAGCCCAAAAGGAGAGGTGATTTCACAGGATGACTGGGAAATTGTCTTTTGGCCCAGATTTGAAAAATGTAACCTTTCTTGTTCATGAGGTGAGTTCCCAAAAAGACCATGTTGAAAGTTTGGTGAAAAAATATTGAAAAACAGTGAAGTTATGCATGAAAACTGAAATATTTCAATGCCACTCATAACTTGCTTATTTTACCATATTTGTTCACCAACTTCTCAGCATAATCTTTTTATGACCCCATCTCATAAACCTGTTGGATAAAACATTTCAAATCCAGGCTGTAAGGTAATTTCACTGAGTGACTGCGAAATCACCTTTTTTTCCCAGATTTAAAAAAAATCACTACCTTGTTTATTTGGTGGGGCCCAAAAAAGCCATATTGAACATTTGGTAAAAAAATATTTAAAATTGAAAAATCTATGAGTAAAACCTCAAAATACATTGACATTATGTACCTTGTTTCTTTAGTTCATGGTTGCATTTCAAGGAGGAGGACATCTTTTTTGGTGAGAGGGGATCTACACCTAGGGACGCTCAAAAGGTGATTGAGTGTATGTGTAGGGGTGGGGGGTGCTGAGTGAGGGTTGGGGTGGGAATCAGGGGGTCAGAGAAGAAACCACTATAGCATTGAGGGGAAAACTATTGGTTTAGATAGAAAAAAAGCATTAGACCATATTTACAGAACTCTGGCTACAGTTACAACTTCCACCAACAGTCACTCTTCACAAAGTTTAAACTTAATCCATTGCTTGTCAGCACTTGAGCTACCGCACCTGCAATACCACATTCAGCATTATAGTTTGCAACTGTACGTTTCATCTCAGAGAGGTAGAATGTTTCAGTTGTCAATGTAAACAATTTGGCAGATGAATGCAGCCTAGAAAAGCCTCCACTGCTTAACACCTTATTACCACATAATTGTGGCTGAAGTCATGTACCCTCAAGAAGATTATTACCAACTCTTTTCATTTAGTATCACTGATGATTTGGGTGCTAGCTGAAAATTCTCCTATCACAGCATTTTGTTTGTGACAAGAGAATTCTCTGCTCCTGACCTGGAAAATACCCACTTGTTCCCTTAGCTGGGTACCCATGACATTTGGGGTTCTCAAAAAATTTACTTATGGGCCATTTTTCAAACAGTAAACACAAGGGGAGATCACGTGATGAGCTAGCAGGGTTCAGACGTCTCCGAGACTGCTCTTGAGTTTCGGCAAATAAAATACAAGACTTAAGCATTTTTTGACCCCTTAAGCTCGTTATTGCGAGGATCCCTGATGACTAGATGAGCGCTGCATTGCGGCGAGTGTCTCAGGTTTAATTGCACAGGAGAATAGATCAGCGTAGCACCAGCAGGTCCGGTGGGTGAAATGGCTGAGCTGGAAAATGAAAGTCCCGAGCCTCTTGCAGCAAGAGCACCAGCAGTTAAACGCTCCAAGCCCCACTCCCTGACTCCAGAGGAGGCCGAGGATTCGAGAGCAGAAGTTCAAGGGGGGCATTCAACTTCACAGGATATGAGCGAGATTAAACAACTTCTGCAAGGGCTAGTTGCTGACTTTACTATACTGAAGCCGGCGTTACATGCCTTAACGCAAAGGGTGGGGGATGTAGAGGCTAGAGTGGCTTCACAGGAGAGAAAAATGGGAGCCATAGATCTGGAGATGATCGGACTTAAAAGGCAAGTCAAAAAGCTAGAAGATCGCTTTGAGGATCAAGAAGTCACGTGGTCGAACAACTTAATAATGGCAGGCCTACCTGAGAAAGCGAGGCTCGGACTGTGTAACTTTCATGCAGGCGCTTCTCCTGAGGCTGTTTGGTCCGACGCCGTATGGCGACTCATACAACACTGAGAGGGCTCACCGGTCACTGAGAGAGACCCCTCCACCTGGAGCTCGACCTCGAGTTCTTATTATGAGGTTCTTGAACTACAAGGAAAAGACTCATGTTCTGAATAAAGCTAAAGCAAATAGAACCTTGCAGTGGAATGGGGCTTCAATTTGGATCTTTCAAGTCTTAGTACCTTCGGTGACAGAGAAACAGAAAGAATACGAAGAGATAAAAAAGAAGCTGTACCTGGCGGGTTTGAAATTTCGACTGCAGTACCCAGCTATACTGACTGTGAAATTACCAAAAGGAGACAAACGTTATCTTACAGCAACTGGCCCTGGAAAGCCTCAGAATGGAGCTACCAGAATTATTCAAGTCGGTGACTTGAAAGAAAGAAGGGTTCGTGAAGGGTGCTGGCAACGCAGCGGCGAATGCGACCAGTAACATTGGGGAAGTATTGTGAGAGCTGGCAGAAATAGCTAATTCCTAATCTCGACTGACGTTTGGACTTGGGAAGAGAGATCAGTTGCTTTCCATCATGATTTTCCTTCCTCGTTTGGGGCTATTTTAGTTGAAAGTTTCAAGAGGGGGTGAAATGAAGCCCTTCAGTTGACCTTTTAGCATGACTTTATAGCTATTCCTCCCCCCTTTTTTTTTTGCAGCGCATTTACCAGATATATACCAGATGAATATAGCCTCCTAGTATGGAGAGGATAGCTCAAAGCAGCATGAGTAATACAGGGCTAGATGGTTTTGGACTGTAATGAGACAAAGAGTAAGGAGTGGGGCTGGCTTCATCTTGGATAAAGGGTTAGCTAAATAGAGAGAAGGGTGGGTATCACCTAGAGAAACAAGAAGGGATCATCACGTACCCCCCTTTTTTCCTAGATTTCCTTTGGCCGGGTTTTTCGATTCCTTACCTCAGGGGTATTTTTATTTGGACAAGATACAAGAGTAAACTGTTAGGCTGAGGAAGGCTGCTTACTTGTTACTAAGCTGTTTTATGTATTGGTGGTGGGGCCATTAAGCTCTTTCTTTCTTGCCACTGATCTAAAGTTATAGAAGGTGGTAGGTAAATTTAAATTCAATGTTGGGGTTGGGAAATGTGGGGAGGTCTCTCAGTGGGTGATACGCTGAGACTTGAGGGGGGTTTAGTGACATCTTGAGGGCTGACTCATACACGTTTCATGAGGATTGAGGAGGGCGATCGAAGGATCAGGGGAGGTAGGAAGAGGAGGTACTGGGGGGAAAGGAGTGAGAGAGAATCCATAATGCATGACGTAAAGAAGACACAACATATGAGAGTGAATATCTGGGGTTGTGGCACAGAAGGTGGTAACACTTAAATTTCTTTCATGGAATGTGAAAGGTCTCAGGGGGAGGAAAAAAAGATTGGTTATGCTGCAGTATATAAATCAATTGGGGTACATATTGCTGCACTCCAAGAAACCCATTTATTGAATGAGGAATTATATCTTCTCAAGAGGGGATGGGTAGGCAAGGTAGTAGGAGTTGGGAAAACGAAAACGTCGGGGGGAGTGGCAGTACTAATCAGGAAAACGTGCCCATATGTAGTTGAACAAACCCAGTCAAGAGAGGATGGTGGGGGTTATATGTGATGGGCTTGATCTTGGGATGCCCATTTTCTTGTGCTTCTATTTATGGCCCTACTCCAGCTAAGTCAGAATTTTTTGCTTCACTGGAAGCTGATATTACTACGCTCCCCCATAGCCCATTTATTATGGCAGGTGACTGGAATATCTACTTTGATAACAGGGTGGATATGAACCCTGCCTCAAACAGACCACCTACTCCCCCACAGAGAGCCTTAAATAGATTTTTGGAAGCAGCAGCATTAGTAGATCCATACATAATGTATAAGAAAGGGGATACAGAGATGACTTTTTATTCCGGGGTCCATAAGACGCATACGAGGATTGATTTTTTTGTGGTTAACAGGGAAGTGCTGAGGGGTATTAAAGGTCTGAATACTTATAACAGGGTATTATCTGACCACTCGCTGATCCAGTTGCTATGGGAACTGGATAACATTCCCCCAAAACCATTTAGATGGTGACTGGATGAAGGGATATTTGCGGTTGACAGTATGGTGTCTAAACTAGAGGATACAATTAAGGAGATCATTCAAGCTCAAATCCCAACACTAGCGGACAAGAAACTAGCTTGGCCTGTCTGTAAGGTACTATATGCAGGAATGGCGCAGGAGTATACCTCTAGGAGGAATAAATTGAATAGAGCACGGGAAGAGTTTCTAATTGGGGCCATTAAGTCATTATTACCTTTAGACGGTTCATGCACAGAATTGGACAAGGAGTTAGGGGACTTAAGAGAAGAATATAGAGGTGTATTGAACCTCAGGGCTGATCGTTGACTGGAAAGATTAAATACTAAATAATTGTTGCAGGGGGATGTACCTGGCCGCATATTGGCTCATAGAATTAAGGAGTGGGAGGTGGAAAGAATGATCATGGCAGTGAATTTTGTGGGAGGGACTATTACAGAACCGCAGAGAATGGTGGATGCTTTTGTGGATTATTATACAGGGATATATCAAGAGGGGGGGTACTAGCACAGAGACAGAAATCAAAAGGTTCCTTGATAAAATACCATTGCCCAAACTGGAATTAGAGCAAGCCCGGGCATTGGCCGCTCCAATCTCGGAAATGGAGATCAGGGGTAATCAGGGACCTGCCAAATGGTAAGGCGCCAGGGCCGGATGGGCTGTCAGCAAAATTCTATAAAGTCCACCTAGGGATAATAATGCCTTTATTGAAGGACCTATTCTCGAATATTATGAACGACGGGGTTCCCCACCCTCCCTTATACCAAGCCTATATTACCTTGATTCCAAAGCCGGATAAACCCAGGGACCTACCAGGTAATTATAGACCCATTGCTTTAATCAACCAAGATATTAAAGTACTTACAAAGATTCTGGCCAACAGGGTTCTGAAAGTTGCTCCTTTATTAATTGGTTGTGACCAAGTTGGGTTCATGCCAGGAAGGGGGGCACATGACGCATTAAGAAAGATGCACCATATTTTACATAGGGCTTCCTACTCACAATCTGCTATGGCCCTGATAGCACTTGACGCCGAGAAGGCATTTGATCGGGTTTCCCATGATTTTCTATTTTTTACAATGGAGAGAATGGGTTTCCCAAAGGGTTTTCTCAGATGCCTCAAAAATCTTTATAAAGCCCCCACAGCCAGAGTCCTATGTAATGGTTATTTATCTAAAGAGTTCCTCTTGCGAAATGGGACTAGACAGGGTGGCCCCTTGTCACCAATTTTATTCAATATCTATTTGGAACCTTTGTTAAGATCACTTAATATGGAGCCCAGGGTTCAGGGGATTGAAGTTCAAGGGATGGAGCTTAAATTCTCGGTATTTGCAGATGATATTTTGTTACATTTAAATAGCCTCGCTGCTAGTTTTCAAAATGCTTTGGAAGTCATTGGGAAATTCTCGGAGGTATCCAATTATAAATTAAATTTAAGTAAAACTCAAGTTCTCCCACTTACTGCTTATACGCATAGAGCAGATTTCAAGCGAGCACCTCAAGCTTAACTGCGCCCCGAAAAAAATTAAATATTTAGGAATTTGGATCACTTCTAGGTCGGAGGATGGGGTGGAGAAAAATGTGGGTAACTTGTTAGCTACAATTAAAATCGACATTTTAAGGTGGAATAAACTTCCTCTAAACTTTACTGCTAGGCTGGGATTGATTAAAATGAATCTCCTACCCAGATTATTATTCCCGATTCATCTCTTACCCCATAGCATTCTGAAGGGAAGGTTTAACAGTATTCAAAGGGTAACTTCAGAATTTTTGTGGGACTCCAAGCTTCCTAGGAGGAAGCACGCTGTCTTACGCCTTCCTTATTTTAAGGGAGGGATTAAGCTTCCGGACCCATTACTATACTATGTGGCTGGACAGCTTGGTTTGATGGGGCAGTGAACAAGGAGTGGGGAAGAAGGGGGATACACTCCAATGTGGCTTCAACTTGAACAGCTTATTCTAAAGGATTTAAAACTATCCCCTGCTGCAATGCTGTTTATAGACCCGGAGGCTCTGCCGGAGGGGGGAAAGCAGTCACCAATTTGTAAATCAGTTAAAGCGTGGTGGGAGTTGCTAAACTTGGCACAGAGGAAGACGCAGAGGGGAACCAGAGATCAGCCTATAATAGGAAACCCTAACCTTCACCTAGAGGGGCAAGTAATTAGTGGTCAATGGGCACCACAACTGTCTGACTTGAACCTGTCAGATTTTATGCTAGAAGACAGAGTGGAACTACCAGTGCAAGCCAGGGCATGGGATCCTTTTAAAAAGATCCAAATTACAAATCTAGTACAAAAGTTTATATGAGACAATAAAGAAAGGGGACAAATACCATTTACTTGGGACCATTTGAAGGAGACTGACCTCTTACAACACCCCCTCTCAAAAGTTTACAGGGTGCTGTTGGATTTTATGAGTTTGGAATTTAAGGCTCAGATAGCGTACTGGGAGAAAATTCTATCCCCCCTGAGGCCTGAATGGAAGGAAATTTGGAAAAATATTAAGGTCTTGCCTATACCGAAGTATAAAACTATGCAGTTTTTTATTTGTTCAAACATCTACTATACTCCTGTTAAATTATGTTCTAGAAAACTCAGACAGACAGACCTGTGTTTCAGATGTGGAACAGAATCAGGGGATCTGCTACATGCAATGTGGAGCTGTCCCATAATTCAGCCATTGTGGGTTCAAATTGGTCAAAAAATGGATCCGTTACTAAATTATTCTGAGTATATTAAACCAGAAATATGTCTGTTGGGGGACATGCAAGTGGTAGTGAGGGACTCAGCCAAATATCATGTGTCTCTGATGTCCACCTTGGTTAAAGCATTTGTCCTCAGACACTGGAAAAACAATAGTATTTACAGCTATGACCAATGGGTTAGTGACCTGTTGCAAGTCTTGGACAGACTTAAAAGACAAATGGTAATAGAGGGGAAAAAGAAGGTATATGATAAAAGATGGAGGGTGTTAGAGGCAGTGTACTCAATACAGCTGAGGAGTGCTCGGACACAGATCTGTCTGTCTGAAGGAGTTTAGCTTGTATGTTTTTTTTTTCAGGAAAATGTGAGAAGGGGATAAGACTGTATGGAAATATAGGATTCTGTATAACGTATCTCTTTTATTAAATAAGGCATAATACTCTCATGAGACAGTCTCTATCTGGATTAGCAGGTTTTTATTTCTGGCGGGTCAGGATGGATTCTCTCTCTCTCCTAGGGACGCAGTTATTAGAGTTCTGTCCGGAGAAGATACAACCTGCCTTGAAAGTTGGGATAACACTGTTAAGAAAATTTGGGCTAAGAAATAGATTAGATTAGAGCCAACTTTTAAGGAATAGTATTGAATGTAACATTAGGTAAAACGACCTAAGCTCTTGGCCCTGATAAAATATAACTGTGATTGTAAATAGTTGTGGGGATGTATATAGTATCCATATCCAGTTTGGGGATGTGGGCCAGGGGTTAACCCTGGGATATGTGTGTGTATGTATATTGTTGGATAATATAAAACTTGCAATAAAGAAGTTTTAAAAAAAATAAATTAAAAAAAAACAGTAAACACAAGAATCTAGCTAAATGGATCCCTTTTACCTGGGTTCAAGTTTTTTTTTGTTTTTTAATACTCATTTTTATTTATTTTCTAACTTTAAAAAAAGAAAAAAAATAAGATGGTGGCCATCATGACACGAAAACTATTTTCTTACATGGAAAACACTCATTTTGTGAAAATAAAGAGCTTGTGAAAGAAATATTTTGGTGTTGTATCAGGTGATTATCCTAAAACCCTACTGAGCATACTCATAAGCCAATTTTCAAACCCTCATAACTCTGGAACCAATTACTTTTGTTTTCACAAAATAGTCAAAAGGCTTGCCCTTGGCATTAGTCCCTTCACTCCTGAAAGTTTCAGAGCAAAATTCTGCTCCATCTTGGCTGCAGGTAAGATAAAAAAAAAGCAACAAATTGCAAAAAGTGAATGCTTTGTCTATATTTGCGACACATCTGAACCTCAGAAACCAGATAAGTGCCCATCACAAAACATCCCATATCTTGAGACTTAACCATCCAGACAATGCATACCGACCTTGGGGCAATTTTTCTGAACACTGTCAAAGGTATTAAGGTGCAAAGAAAGGCATATAACATCAATATGCTGCTCAACCCTAACTATACTTGTGTTACCATGCAAGTATAATATGTATGTGGCAGTGCCTGTATATTAGGACTGAGTAAGCACTTGCATGTTAAATGCCATTTTTTCACCTTAATAATTATGTCCCCATTCATTTGCCAAAATCTGATGGGGTCTGGGCTAGGGACTCTGGATCCTAAAAAAAATTGTGTCAATCGGATTGGGGGTGGCAAAGTTACAGAAGTGCAAAAAATTTGAAAAGCCACCCAAATTTAAAGTTGTTTTGCTCACCATTAACTAAAAAACAAAAAACTGTTTTTAAAAACCTAAAAAAGTTTAGTTGAGTCTGGCTCAAGTTGAATGCTTTCACAAGTTTGAAGTTTTTAACTGATATAGTTTTTAAAAATATAAGTTAAAAACCGTGCCATTTTCTGAGCATGTTTAAATAAAAAATATGAATGTTCTCTGGATAGCTGGATTTTTGCATTAGCAGCTTGAGCAAAAGTGATTTCCTTTAAACTGCTTTCATTAGCCAGTTGATAAAAGCACTTTGAGGGAAATCAAAAGTGATTTCCTTTGCAATTCCCCCAGAATACAACCCTCTCACCATTATAATTATCGGATGGTGGGCACCAAATTCAGCCAGTGGTATCCACCCTCCTGACCCACATTTCAGTTTTATATTGCTGGATGGAAGGTAACAAATCCACCATCTATATTAACCTTTCTCCTGACCCACATTTAAAAAAACTAAAAAGGTTTGAAAGGGGCCCAATCCTGCCAGCTAGTACACATTTATAAAAACTAACATTGGGGTGCCCACCCCTGGTATTGGCTGTGATAACCCCCTCAAATAAGAAGCAGAACAGGGTGCCACCTCTGGTACCACTGTAAACAGCCCCCCTCCTCTCCTCAACTCGCCACCCACCCTCTACACATAGCTGATGACATGGGGGGGTGCTCACTTAGTGCTGCCAAACACTCTATTGACACTTAGGTACCCAATACCCAGTGTCATACCCCTGAAAATATACACACTGTCCCTCAAAGACTACATTTTTTCAACCTCAAAGTAGAAAACAGTCCCTCATTGATATTTAACCACCCAACCCAACTCACTAAGCACCCATCACCACACACACACATCTCACACCCATCACCACACACACACCCCTCACATCCTAACTCAGCTACAGAGGGTCCCTTGGCATAAATTCTCTCTAGCTGAAAAAGACTTACTCCTCCATGAAGCACAACCATGAACTGAGGAAATACAATTAGTGCCATCAATGAATTTTCAATGTGTTAAACTTTTACTCATAATTTTGTCATGTTTAACTATTTTTACACCAAATTTTCAGCGTGGCCTTTTTATGACCTCACTTCATGAACAAGGCAGATGAAAGTTTTCAAATACAGCCAAAAGGGATTTCACAGTCAGTCTTCAAAATCACCTTTTATGTGGGATTTAAAAAATGTCACCTACCAGGTTCATGGTGTTGAGTCATAAACAGACCTTGTTGAAAATTAGGTGAACAATCTGGTAAAATGATCAAGTTATCAGTGAAAATGGAAGTAGCTCAACATTCATTCATAACTTTGCTATTTTTCAATATTTTTGGCCAACATTTTCAACATGGCCTTTTTTTTTTTTTGACCTCACCTCTTGAAGAAGGGATGTGACATTTTTCAAATACATCTTTAGTGGTTTCCACAATTGCTCTGCAAAATCACTTTTTGACCCAGATTTAAAAAATATGACTTAACAGATTAATGAAGTGGGGTCATAAAAAGACTATGTTGACAATTTGAAGTCAGGATATTAAAAAAAGAAAAAGTTATAAATAAATGTAGACTTTTGTTCAATGTTCACACATAACTTTGCTATTTTTCAGTATTTGAACCACAATTTTCAATATACTTTTTTTGTACTCCACCTGATGGATGTCACATGTGTCATTTTTGAAATCCTGCCTGAAATGTTTTATTGTACTTGTGGTGCAAAATTATGTTTTGGTCAATATTTTCTAAAGGATACCTGTCATGTTTAGAAGGGGAGGTCATAAAAAACAGTGCTGAAAATTTTGGGACAAAATATTTAAAAATAATTATCAAGAAACATTTTGTGTATGATTGGCCATTGGCTCTCTGGGTAGCTCATTACAATCCTGTGCAAGTGAGCTGAGTTCAGGGGTGAGCTCAATGAATCAGCTGGATGGGCTGAGGTTTGGGTAATGGCCCTACTGTGTGCCACCACTCTCAGCTAGGGAATGGATGGTGCAGTGTTGTGCTAAATGGGCAACCAGTAACCAGCCTTTGCATCCATAGCTGCATTGAAGAGCAGGGCCCAGAGGGCCTTGTGTGTCCACAACCAGATGGACTATTGGCCCGGTGCATCTTCATCTGTAGCCAAATGGAAGCAGTGGACCCCACAGATTCTTTAAATCCATAGCCAGAAGGAATTGCAGAGCCAAGAGGGACCTATGTGTCTGCAGCCAGATGAACTGTACCCTTAGTTCAGGGCCCAGAGGGTCCTACACTTCTGCATATGTTCTTGCAGGTCCTTAGTGGACATTTGTAAATGAGGATTCCATTATTATAGACGGAAGGGGAATTCATTGAAAAAGAAAACCTACATTAATGCAGACATTAGGGTTTAAGAATGCAAAGTGCACAAAATAGGGGAATGGAAACATATTAGTGTTTTGGTTCTCCAGAGTCTTGTCAAATCAGTGGTGGGGTCTTCTTTGAAGATGTGAACTCTAATGCCCACCCCTTCCCCAGAGGGAACAAGGTCAGACAGGATCTCTTCTCTTCACACAGGGTCCACAAGACCCTGTGTGAAGAAGTCTATGTTCAATTCTGTTGGCAACATGTGGTGAACCACATTTCTCTACCTCGGAAGAGTACTGTATGTAATTATGAGACACTGGCTTGGAGTTGTATTTTGTGCTTTGAACAGGAGTTTATGGGCTGGGGAGAGGGTGTGGGCATTAGGGTTGACAACCCCAAGTTAAATCCCCACCTTTTATGTGCCAAGACTCCGGAGTCCCAAAACCCCAATATTTTTTTTTTATTTCACTACTTTGAGTGTTTTATATTCTTCAACACTAATATCTGTATTAATGTCATTTTCTGCAATAAATATTAAGCATGTGTGGCAACACATGTATATTGTGTTTCAGCAGAGTACTCAGTGTTAAACTGCAGTCTTTGCACCTTAATTAATCTGATGGCATTTAATGAAAATGCACAATATTTGGCATTTGGAGTTTGGGTGGCATGTTCGCGAGTCCTGGAAAGTTTCGGGTTAGACACTTAACCAGATTCTGAGATCCAAAACTGTCAAAAATACACAAAAAGCATCATTTTAGCCTTTTTGTTTTGCTCTCACTTACAGCCAAAATGGTATGGAATTTTGTTCCATAACTTTCAGAGCTGAAGGGGCTTGTAGCAAGGGTGTACCTTTTGAAAGGTTAGTGAAAAAATATTAATCAATTCAGGA
This sequence comes from Neoceratodus forsteri, assembly GCA_016271365.2. NCBI lineage: Eukaryota > Metazoa > Chordata > Ceratodontiformes > Ceratodontidae > Neoceratodus > Neoceratodus forsteri. Next base: position 1,074,502,818 of record CM028129.1, on the reverse strand, counting down.
ATTACATGGTTTTGAAATTTGACTTCTGAGCCTGCTCCATTTTTTTCAGATAACCCTCTAAAACAAAAGAGCTATACTTTCATGACCCCTTTTATTATAATAAGAAAATGTGTTTTACTTTCATGAGAAGTTTTACTGTTTTGAGTTTTAGCATTAATAACTTTGGCATCCTTCAATAAATTTGTATGACATTTTGCATGCGCAGTCAGGGTGCCAAGTTCTTATGATTTGGCAAGTTTCTTGATGGCTGCTTGTCTGGCTTCTGAAAAGCAGGGAGTGTAAATAAAGAAAAAAATGCTTTTTGGCCTTTTGTTTGTTCAGGTCTAGAACAAAAATTATGTGGCTTTTTTATTTGCATTCAGAGCAGAAATAGTTTGGAACTGTGTTCCATTTTTAAGGTAAGACATGCCTTGGCCCAAGGAGATACCTTTCAAAGATTTTGTGAAAAAATATTACTCTGTTCTTGAGTTATAAGGTTTCAACAATTTAGCTTCTGAGTAAGGTTTTATAGCACTTCATTGTTAAACAATTTTTGTATCTTGAGAACTTTGGTGCCATGCAACTAAATTGCATAAAATTTTGCGTGCACAGTCCAGGTGCAAAGTTCCTAAGACTTTAAAACTTTTGGGATGGCCACTAATCTTAATTTTGAGATCCATACATTTAAAAATGCCTGTAAAATGTATTTTTGCTAGGGTTTTTTTCTCTCCTTGGGAGCAAAAATGGCTTGAAATTGTGTTGCCAAATTGTCATGGTAGAATGGGATCAGCCAAGGGCTGTGCTTTTTGGAAATTATGTGAAAAAAATATTAATTGGTTCTTCAGATATAAATGTGGCTTCTGAGCATGGTCAATAGGGTTTTCAAGATAGCTGACTAGTGCAAATAAATAATTTTATGTTCACAAGCCAATTTTTATTTTAGGAGAAAAATGTTTATGTTCATGAGAAAAAATGTTTGTGTTATGAGAGGTTCCATCTTTTTTTCTGTGCAGCAGAATATTTTCTATAAAGAAAAATGATGCCTTGTAAAAATAAAAACAAGCATTTGAACCTAGGTAAACAGGACCCATTTCTGGAGTTTGTGTGACAATAAAATGACCCAGAATTACATTTTCTTGGCACCATGAAAATCAAAAGTCACCAGTTTAGTGAGGGTTGCAATTCTCTTTAATTCAAATTCTCAATAATTCGCAAAGTATTGAGAGTAGAGAGTAAGCAACTTCAATGATGAGGCGTCAAAATGTCAAACATAGTTATGAAGAAATATTGTGTGCAAGGCTGACTTTTTGCCCAGGGAGTAGTTCATTGTGATCCTATGCAGTGAGCTGAGTTCAGGGCAAGCTCAGTGAGCCAGCTGGATGAGCAGAGACTAGGGGGATGGCACTGCCAGCCTGAGGAGGGACAGTGCAGTGTTGGCTGCATGGGCAATAAGAACTGTATAGTGAAGAGAAGGTTTCTCATGGTGTGGAGCCGAGAGCTCCCTGTACCTCTGCACCCATAGCTGCATGGAAGTGCAGGACACTTGGGGTCCTGTGCTTCCCCAGTCAGAATAACTCCTGGCCCTGATTGTCTGCATCTGGAGCCTCCCAAGTGTCCAGTGCTTCCACAGCCCAACAGACAGCACCACCTATTATTTGCATCCATAGCTGCATGGAGCTGCAGGACCCAGAGTACTTGCTCATGATCATGCTCTGTGATTGTTAGACAGTAGCCTGCTGAGGTGGTATGTTGAGGGCTTTGCCAGCCACTGATCTGACCATGGATTTAGTGGTGAGTGGTGATTGGGGTGAGAGGGGATGCAAGGTGGGGGTTCTCAGCAGGTGGGCAGGTGGGGAGTATCAACCAGGAGGGGGCTCGGTGACACCTGGTGTGGTGATGGAGGGCTCCAGCCCAGCAGGGAACTGTGATTTGCATTAATGGGAAGCTGAACAATTGGGGAGAGGAGTTCACTAGACAATCAAGGATACAGAATGAAAAGTATGAAAGGTAAAGCAGGGGAAGGGGTCCACTAGACTACCAGGGATACAGGATTGAAAGTACGACAGGGGTGATCAGAGGTGGGGGGTACACTAGATGCAGGGGCAGGCAGCTGTAGAAAATCCATGCTGCCTTCAGGGTGTTGGGGGGGCATGGTCTTAGCATTGCATTAGCACAGTGCTGATCGGGGAGCTATTTAGGCTTGCTGAAACCATTTGAATACATCACTGCACTGTAATGCATAAGGGACTCCCTCATTGGCATTAGCACAGCACTATAGTTAGTGTGATCATGCTACTGGGTTTGCATGTGGGCAAACTCAGTTAGACCCATGCTAACTTTCTGAATATGGGGGCCCAATGTTCTCATCAGAACCTGATATGTTGAAGGTATGCATAACGATTTTTGTTTGTGCTCAGTCTTAAAGAATTGTTGTTGGTGGTGGTGACTGTTCTTGAACCTGTGGGCTGTTTTAATGTGTGGCTAGTGCTAAAGTGACTCATATCCATATTTTCAAATAAAGTATTCTTATCTTCTGCCTCAGAATTTGTTGCACTTTCGTCTACAGTTATATATTGACAGTGTGGTTCTAAAGTGTTTTAGTCTTTTTCAGATACTGTAGGTTTATTTTTCTTTTCAGCAGACTGTACTTGTATTTCAGGCATTTGCTTTGCACACATTTCCTTTGTTATAGTCATACTCATGGATTGTTTTTGTTGTTCGCAAACATGAGCAGCCTAGTGTTAATGCTTGATTTGGACTTATGCTCACTGACTGCCATTGTACGGCATCTTTCAAAACCATGTTTACCTAGAATTGTTATGCAGGTTACTCTTAAATAGTGGAGTGAGTACACCCAAGACACATCTACCTATCTGACAGTGTTTTCATCATGTTTAGAGTGTGTTCTTTCCTACCGGTCATCTGCAATACCATGGTTGATCATCTGGTGGTACTGATGTTCTGAGTTTCAGCCACAGAAGTGTATTTTCAGGGTGTAGTTTAAGTTGATACTTCTCAAATGTTGTTACTGGATATCTGATGTTTCATAATAAAATACATATGTAAAAGAGAAATATTTTGAGTTGGGAAGAAGATATTTTTTTTAAAGTCATTTAATGGTGGGAGGGGGTACTGCTGAGCAACAAGATGGCAGCAGCATTTTAGAGCAGCTCCAACATAGCAGTATATTAATCTTAAAAATTGCTTGATCCCTCTTTTACTGGAGTTATAAAATATCACTGTATATAACCGTGCCAAAGATGGGACTGAAGAGAGACTCAAAGAAAGCTACAAATAGCCTGGACCAGTTCCTCTCTAATACAAATGCTAATGCCAGCCCTGGGCTGTCAGCAGCAGCAAATACAATGGTGTCTGATCTCCCAATTACACAAATCCTGGTCATGCTAACTAAGATCCAGGAGACTGGAGAAGATACCAATAAAAGGCTAAAAGTGGTTGAGACAAAGATCATGGACACGGAATGGAGTATTCAGGATAATGTTACCTCTATTAAGGATCTACAGAGTACACAAGTCCACCAAGATGCATGTAATGTGATGTATGTACGAGAACTGGCCTACCTTAAATCTAAGGTGGAGACTCTTGAAAATTCACATCAACAGGCGAATATTCACATTGTGGGATTTCCACCCAGACTAGCAGGAGCTACAGAACTCTTACCTGTGGTCAGTCATTTAATTTTTGAGGATTTGCAACTTATTCCTTTGGAATCAAGAGTGCAGGTTCTTAAGGCCTTTGCTATCCCACAGCGTGCCAGGTCTCGAGGTGCAGTGCAACAGCGACCGCTCACAGCAGTAGCCACGTTGTCAACACCCGATGCTTGAATAGCCCTATTGCAAGCTGCTAGATCAAAGGGTGAGATAGTCTGGGAAGGTAGCCATCTGGGATTCTTTCCAGACTTCGCATAGACACAGACAAGGAAAAAGGAATTACAACTTGTTAAAAAAGATCTATTAAAAAATGGAATTGAAGCTCGTCTGAATTTTCCTGCATGCTTACAAATCAAGCACGATTCAAAACTTCACGTCTTTCAGGATCCAGAGGCTGCAGCTCAGTTTGCTGAAAAATTACTACAGAAATGACACCCACCAGTTCCCTCCTCATCTGATGAAGAAGGGTGATGTACTGTTCCCATTTCTTCTTCTGAAATTAAACATTGGTTAAGGGAATGGTGTACTGGTTCCCTACAACAAAGTTGATCCATCGGGACTCTCTCAATACTAAATATTAGACTGCTGTGTTGAAACTCTATTGACCCTACTGTTTACTGTTTAACTTCTGTATTACCTTTTATTGGGAGTTTAAACTGGGGTCTGTTCAGATGCTGCCTTTGCTGCTCTAGTTTTATATTCTTATTTTATTAATCGTTATGATCAGCTATTGCAGAAAAATATTAATAATTTCCTTAGATAATATCTGTTCCCATAGTACAGGACAGTACTGCTATAGTCTATGGGAGTATTAAGCAACTTAACTGGGCCCAGACTATCTTATATTACTTCTGTCTGCAATGGTTGTTCTCACTCAGCCACCACCCCACATTAATCCTACCAGTAGACTTATATCCTGGCTTTATAGACAGATTGGGACTTCTTTTGTGGTGAGAATGAACTAGATCTACAGGATAATTAGCCCATAATTTCCTCCTGGGTTCACTCCTGGTGGTTCCTATAGTTGTATGGAATTAAGGTTTTTTTCAGTCTATTACTGTTCTATAACAAATGTACCTGTACATTCATACTGTAGGTCTGTGAATCACAAATCTTTTCTATGTTTGTTGCAGTTTTGACTGTAAGATCAAAAAACATTTTAAAAATAAAGTATATAAAAAAAGTCATTTAATGGTTTATAAATAGGCTCATAACTTCTCTGTGGTACATTCTTGACTTTATGTTGTTATCAGTTTTGGCTTATGGTGAGGCAGCTTCACTTTTCTGCAACATTCATACTCATCCCATTGGTACTAATGGAGGTTTTCTCTCCCTTTATTAGAGGAATAGCATCAGGTCCACAATGACTTTGTATAAAAAGTGATCAAGAGAGTTAATATTATTGCTGGGATACAGTTTCCATAAATCTGCAGGTGTTAGTAGCTCTTCATGTTTAACTTCTGCTTTGCGATCTCTTTCTAGCCAAGTTAGCCCTGCTGTAAACATTGTGCTGCTGGTTAAGAATGCAGGTTCATGGTGCTAAAATAAGTCTCTGTAGTCCATAACAAATTAGTATTAGTGATTTTTTTGCATACTCTTGGGTGTCTGTTTTTTAATTTTTAGAATTTTGTGAGTCTTTTCTCATAGGAGCTGCTAAAAGGCATCATCAGTAAAATCAGAGACTCTAACTGTAGCCATCTAGTATGTTCTCTCATTTCCTGTTTAAAATGTTTGTGATCAGATATTAATTTGGCTTTGTTCAGTCTGTACCCATCTTTGTATTAGATAAGTAATTTTCTTGGGGGGGTTAAAAGGCATCCTGTAGAGAATCACCAACAGCCTCTGTCACTATCTCTTTCATGCTGCCTGCTGCTGGTTGCAAATTGTATGATTGGATGTTAAAGAGGGACTGAGGCCAACATTTTTGGCATCATAAAATTCAGAATTTGGATCAGCATATCCAAAATCAGCCTCATGCCAAAAAAAAATCTGTAAGTTACTTCATTTAAAAGTTACAAGTCATTTTGAAACCCTTAATTCACTGCCTATTCAAAACAGCCAGTTTCAGCGAATTGTTGTTGCTGCTGTCATCTCCCGAACTCACAACCTAGTCCTCCCTGCAAGTTACCTTGTATGTCTTATTTCTCCTATGTTACTTAAAATTGCAGGTGTAGTAAATATCTGATAAAGAAAAACTGACGCGGGGGGTCAGCACATGTACTTCCATAACGTGCAGATGCAAGGTACAGTAATTCAGAACATGATGAGAGGGGAAGGAATTCAATGGCAAACATGGCTTTAGAATGATTAAGTTGAGTGCAATGTTTTAAATACTGCAGTTAGGAGATTTCAAAATTTCACAAGGTTGCAATTGTGGAATGTAGCAATGACACAGGTTCAGAAAGTAGCTAGAATACATAATTTCAGAATGTGGCATGACGCACAAATTCGGAATGTGGCAGTGATGCAAAACTTTGGAATGTGACAGTGACGCACAATTTCAGAATGTGGTGGTGATGCACAATTTTGAAACATGGCAGTGATGCACAGTTTTGGAATGTGGTGGTGACATATTGTTTTGGAATATGGTGGTGATGCATATTTTCAGAATGTTGCGGTGATGCTCAATTTCAGAATGTGGTGGTGGCATATAATTTTGGAATGCAGCAGTGACATTTAGGTTCAGAATGTGGCAGTGGCTCACAATTTCGGAATGTGGTGATGAAAACACAATTTCAGAACGTGGCAGTGTTGTACACTTTTGGAATGCGGTGGTGGCACACAGTTTTGGAATGTGGTGGTGAAACATAATTTCAGAGTGTGGCACTGATGTACAGGATCAGAATGCGGCAGTGGCACACATTTCAGAATATGGTGGTGATGCACAATTTTGGAATGCGGCAGTGATGCACAATTTTGAAATGTGGCAGTGACGTACAATTTTGGAATGTGGCAGTGATGCATGGTTTTGGAATGTGGTGGTGATGCATATTTTTGGAATGAGGCATGATGCTCAATTTCGGATTGTGGCAGCAATGCATAATTTTGGAATGTGACAGTGATGCATAATTTCAGAATGTGGTGGTGACATATTATTTCGGAATGCAGCGGTGACATATAGGTTCAGAATGTGGCAGTGGCTCACAATTTCGGAATGTGGTGATGACACACAATTTCGGACTGTGGCAGTGATGCACACTTTTGGAATGTGGTGGTGGCACACAGTTTTGGAATGTGGTGGTGACGCATAATTTCGGAATGTGGCAGTGATGTACAGGATCAGAATGCGGCAGTGATGCACAGTTTTGGAATGTGGTGGTGACACACAATTTCAGAATGTGGCAGTGGCACACGTTTCAGAATGTGGCGGTGATGCATGATTTCAGAATGTGGCAGTGATGCACAATTTTGAAATGTGGCAGTGACGTACAGTTTTGGAATGTGGCGGTGATGCACAGTTTTGGAATGTGGTTGTGATGCATCATTTCCGAATGTGGTGGTGATGCATATTTTTGGAATGCGGCATGATGCTCAATTTCAGAATGTGGCAGTGATGTACAATTTTGGAATGCGACCGTGATGCATAATTTCAGAATGTGGCATGATGCACAATTTGGGAACATGGTAGTGATAATTTTGGAATGTGGCATTGAAACACAACTTTGCAGGGATGTGCAATTATGCATTTTTGATGCACCATTTCAGAATGTGACAGGGATACAAACATACAAACATACGAATCTGCCAGTAGAAACAGGTCTTGCTGTCTATCAATTTAGTCTGCTCGAATGCACAGCTAGCACCCTTATATTGCAGTTGCCCCACCCTCCTCCCCCCACCTTTACCCCATCACACCCTGTACCATGCCCTTTTAAAACTACCCACTGTGCTACAGGATACCACCTCCTCAGGTGTCCCATTTCTCCACCATCCTCTCTGTGAAAAAAATGCCTGCTCATCTCTCTCTGATATCTTCCACCCTCCAACCTGAGACCATGCCTTCTGGTGCCCTTTCCTCTCCTCAACTTAAATATCCCTTCAGTGCCCATTTTGTTAATTCCCCTTCAAATGTGCACATTTTGGATGTGCAATTGGGAATGTGGAAGGGATGTGCAATTTCAGAATGTAGCAGGGATGCATAATTTTGGAATGTTGCTGGGATATATAATTTTGGAATGTGGTTGGGTTGTGATGCACAATTTTGAGATATGGCAGGTGTGTACAATTCTGGAATGTGGCAGGGATAAGCAATTTCAGAATAAATGGTGTGTCCTGTCACATTCCAACATGTGCATCCCCACTATATTCCAAAATTGCCAGTCCCCAACAAATTCCTTTATGTGTGTCCCTTTGGTATTCCGAGACTGATTGTCCCACCACATTTTGAGATGGCACATCCCTGCCACATTCTAAGATTGCATGTCTCCCCCCCCCCCAATATTTTAAAGACAGAGCTTTCACTGACTGGAGCATAACACTGCAGTATGGTTTGGAATTCTGTACTGCAGTGCCCAGCTCCAGTCAGTGTAAGCTCTGTCTTTTAGAAAAAAATAAAAAAAAACTCCCCTATGGGTCAAATCAGTTAATACAATAGCACTGTAATGTACAAAAAACAATATGCCTCGGAACAGACTAACTGGTGATTAACTGCTGACAGCTGAATGTTTGAAATATATATATAATTTGACAGCAACTACAGCATTTATAGATCAACAAACTAACTCAGGCAGTGTGAAAAAAAATAAATACATTTTTAAAAAATATATACGTTGACAGCAACTGCCGCATTTATGGATCAAATTAACTCAGGCAGTGCACTACACAGTCAAATATCTACAATCCAGTTCCTGGTCCACCCCTCCCGCTGGCATAGATACTGCTGCGTATCTTTCTTGTACAGTGATGCTAATATAGTTTATATGAACCTAGAAGGTGGCTTCGTATTTTTTTAACTCAAAATACAGGTTTATTTTTTCTAGCTCAACCACATAAATTAGATTTTTATACAAGAATAAACAGTGTGCATGTGATACTGATAACTGGTCAATGCAGAAACAAAGTTGGCAATTCTACAGGAATAAAAAAATTCATGAAGTTATGCAGAAACGGTGTCGGTAATTCAGATGCATTAAAATAGTTTGTACTAAAAAATGACAATGACAGCAGGTATTAAAAAAAGTTGACACATAACCATTTGACAGCACTCTAAGAATATTGCGTGCCTGGCATGAGTACAGTAGGTGACACCAAAACTCAAACAGACAGTTCATGAATAAACCAGCGCACTCACTAATCCTCTGTAAATACCGGAAAGATTAGTGAAGTGGCCTCACTAATGGCCATATTGTGAAACTCAATTAAATTATTAATAATAAAATAAAAATGACAAGTAACATTTCTCTTCAGAATAATATACAAGCCAGCAGTCCAAATATTAATGGCAGGACACATTTTGTAGGACAAGTACCATTTTTTATTTCCTGTCCTCTTTAAATAGCTCAGAGAATGCAACATTTATTTAGTTTTTAACCAAAAGAGTGCGCTAGACAGAAACTGTCTTTTTTTTCAGGCACAACCCAGGAGGTTACAGTAGAAGGACTGAGCATAACTGCATTCCAATACATTGGTATACAACAGGCACAGAGATTGGGAGATGTAACAACAAAAAAGTAACCCAAGTTAAGGTTACAAAAATATGTACTAGCATAAAAGCAGTAGTGGTACAACAGTAGGTGGAAACGTTTAACGCTGATGAACTGATATGTTTTCAATGAGTCCGATACATTCAATACAGGTAAATGTGAGCAGTACATGAGGAAGTGTATTTTACTGAATGACTCCACTGATTTCAATACAATTTTGATGGTATGCCATTTTGGATTTATGCACAAAAGTTGGATGTACCAAGCATGTGCATACTTTAAGAACTGACTATAATTACTTCTATGGAGAACCGATGAAGTGGACCATCACCATCTTGTTCCTGTCATTCTGTCATGATTTAGAACTTAGCCTGCTGATGGCACATTACATTGCAGCGCATTGTCTTACTCGGGCTTAAATTCAGGGGGAGTTAGAGTTGTGCAAATTGTGCTGTTTTTAGCTCCCTGCAAATTCAGAACCCCCCAAGCAGGGTAATCCAATTCACACACGCTCCTTATAGCACAGTGGCAAAGTGCCATAGAGCACCATCTAAGGCACTTTGCCACTGCAAGTTTTGTCTTGGTCCCTCGACCCTTTACAGCTGCCTTAGTCCCTGGTGGTCTAGTGTGTGTGCCTCTCATCCCTCCACTGATCTTTTGAGTGTGGTTCATGTGGAGGGGCTGAAGAGATGTCACAGCATTGGGCAAGAGACACTATTTGGTGAGGAGACCAGGAGGAAGGAAGAGCTGAGGAGGAGTCAACAAGGAGAACAAACGCAGAGACAGCAATGACTAGAGTATGTCATGTCTGGGTGGCAGAGATTTATTATAGGATGGCTGGGTGGCAATGAAAGGGTCAACAATGATCCTGAAACCAATTACCAGAAAAAAGAAGATTTACAACAAAGAACTTGCACTGTATCGGTGGTGAGAAACAGAGGGTAGTTAGCCAGTAGAGGACACTCGGTTAGTCAGAGGCAGGGACAGTGGTTTACAGCATACACGATGACATGGACGGAATCCAGGAACTCTGATTGGTCCGAGGGAAAACAGCGCCAAAACGGAAACCGCGTTTGTTCTCGTAGCGCCTGTGATCTTGAACCTTTAAAAGTTACAGCCTCAGTAACGTGGTTTCTACTTGCTTGCCTGCTTGATCCTGTGCGGTAGGTGTCATCTAATTATTGCTGCTTTTCTGCTCCACGTGCTTCTGCCTCTCATTTCTGCTCCTATTCATAAGTAACCACTAACCAGCTAACAAGGAATGTACCTGCAGTATTTTTATTTCATGTTTTTTGTTAATATTATCAGTCCGAATTCATTTTTTCCCTTATCCGCTTATCTGCTTTTGCTGCAAAACCAGACCGTTGTACAGTAACCCCTCGCTATAACAAGCAGATTGGGAGCCATAACTTGGGTTCGTTATAGCTCCCAGTTTGTTATAATGAGGGACGCCGAAAACGAAAAAAAAGCAAGGTACATTGACTACTGAGCGCTACTGCAGTACTCTACATTCCCATTCCAGTAACATACAAAAACACAACTATTCTTATTGCTTAGTGTACAAGTTTTTTTCTGGCTACTGTGTGTGCAGCTGTATGCAAATGAAAGTGATAATTGTTGTGTACAGTACTTTCCGTTCTTGTGGCTGCTCTTCGATGACTTTACACTTCCCCGACTTCTCTCCAGAGTCAGTGTGCATGCTAATAAGGGATGCAGGGGGCTAGAGAGGGTTTTCTTCACAGAGAGAAGGCAGAAATACAAATGAACACCATTATGCTGACACTACCAAACTGCTATGACCCACTAAAGTGAACCGCTGGCAGTCACGCTCTCCCTGCCAACAGAAAGTCTCAGTATGGGGCACAGTTTTGTTTTAAAAGGAGCAGTAAGGGGCCAAGTTTGTTTAAGGGCTTCATGATGGGAGCTGAAGGGAGTTTTTACTGTTATGCTGACACCACCAAACTGCAGGCTGTGACCCACTAAAGTGTACCGATGGCAGTCACCCTCTCCTTGCTAACAGTGTGGATATACAGGTATGCCTCGCTCAGTCTCATTTTTTTTTAGCAGTTGTTTTTAGAAAGCCTCAGTATGTGGAGCAGTTTTGTTTAGTTTTGTTTTGTTTTAAAAGGAGCAGTAGGGGGACAGGTTTGTTTAAGGGCATCATTATGGGAACTGGTCTGTTTTGGTTATGAGAGCTGATTTACATCAGGACTCAGGAGCCACACGGACCATTCAATATTCAATATTCAATATACTAATATTCAGTATAATGGTATAACGGGGTTCTCTATAACGAGGAGTTACTGTACTTTGTTTTTCCCCTGGCTACTTTCTTTTCTGCTGTGCTTGGTGTGCTATGGGGCATTAGCAGTGTTTAGCAATTTTCGGGTGCGAGCGAGTGAACAAGTTGGGGGGGGTCATCAGTACCTGTACCTGTACCGAGCTGTGACTGTCACAGAATCCTTGCTTAAATCACAGGGAGATTGTAAAATGTTGCTTTCTTTGAGGGGACACAGTGGGGTTGGGTGTGGAAACTGGTCACGTGTGGCTCCATTGGGGAGAGTGGCCGTGCCGGTCCATTGGGGTGGGGAGAGTGCCCGTGCCACTCTGTTGGGCTGGGGAGAGTGGCTGTGCCAGTGTGTTGGGGTGGCTGCACCCTGCAAACTTTGTGCTGTTCACCACCCTTACTAGCAGCCTTGTACTGCTGACCTGCACTTTCTACTGTCTTGTGCTGTACCTGACCTTCCTTGCCATCTGCTGTGACAGGAGTACTGCCATTCTAAGTGCCTGCCATTGTCTGGTAAGTTTTTATGTTTCTGATATGACAGCCTGCTGTTATGGGAAAGCAAGGAAAGGAAGATGTGGGGCATGAGCTGGTATGTTTAATTAAAAAAAAAAATAAGTGTATTTGACATATGGCAGACATGCTGAAAAAAATGGCCTCGGAGGGAGGGGCGGACGGGTAGAGTGGCATAGAACCATTTTTCCCAGCATGTATGCCAGTCGGCCAGGTCCGTGCCATGCTCTGGTACTCTTTTGTTGATTGTCGGCTGAGGGACGGGTTGAGCGGATTGGCACACATGCTGGAAAACATTGGTTCTGGCCTCAGAGGGAGGGGCAGATGGGTAGAGTGGTGCAGAACCATTTTTCCCAGCATGTATGCCAGTTGGCCGGGTCCATGCCATGCTCTGGTGCTCTTTTGTTGATGGTCGGCTGAGGGATGGGCTGGGCGGATTGGCACACATGCTGGAAAACATTGGTTCTGGCCTCAGAGAGAGGGGCGGATGGGTAGAGTGGCGCAGAACCATTTTTCCCAGCATGTATGCCAGTCAGTCGGGATCATGCCATGCTCTGGTGCTCTTTTGTTGATGGTCAGCTGAGGGATGGGTTGGGCGGATTTGCACATGTGCTGAAAAACATTGGTTCTGGCCTCAGAGGGAGGGACGGATGGGTAGAGTGGCACAGAACCATTTTTCCCAGCATGTATGCCAGTCGGCCGTGTCCGTGCCATGCTCTGGTGCTCTTTTGTTGATGGTCGGCTAAGGGACAGGCTGGGTGGATTGGCACACGTGCTGGAAAACATTGGTTCTGGCCTCAGAGAGAGGGGTGGATGGGTAGAGTAGCACAGAACCATTTTTCCCAGCATGTATGCCAGTCAGCCGGGTCTGTACCACACTCTGGTGCTCTTTTGTTGATGGTCAGCTGAGGGACGGGCTGGGCGGATTGGCATACATGCTGGAAAACATTGGTTCTGGCCTCAGAGGGAGGGACAGATGGGTAGAGTGGCGCAGAACCATTTTTCCCAGCATGTATGCAAGTCGACCGGGTCTGTGCCATGCACTGGTGCTCTTTTGTTGATGGTTGGCACCGTGGATACCCAAGTGGGGACTGGCTGCATGACAGGCCTGGTTCCCAGGCTTGTGATGCAGCTGTTCCACATATCTGCCCCCCCACCCCGGGTTGGGGGAAGGTGCATTGTTTGGTTTGGTGGTGATTTGTTGGGCATGTGTCTTTACTAAAATGCATATTTTTCATTTGTTTCATTTATCATTTCCTTTGTTGTGTTGCCTGAGACCTGCTGTCTGTATCCTGACTATCCTGTATTTAAACATGGTGTAAAGTATTGTTGTTGGGTGGTGTGCATGTCTGTGTAGAATAATAGACACACGTTCAGACAAAAATCTTTATTAAACATCATCAAACTGAATCAACCTCCATGTTTCATCTGAACCCAGAGGGCATCATCTGTGCAGTTGGAAATGTGGATTGTCCTTCTCGATTCCCTTCATCAATTTTGGAGGACGCAGACATTGGATTACCTAGGGGATAAACAGACAAGTTAAACTGTAGAACTGCATGTTAACAATTTTACCACTTTTATTAAATACATTTTCTATGTTGAAGCTTTTGCCGGAATTTCTAATGGAATATGTTGGAGGCCTGTTGGTGGCCTGTCTTGATTTGTGCTTATAAAATTTAAAAGTTCTGAATAAAGAAGCTGTTGCTGGGGGGGGGCCTTTGCAGCAACCTGGGCTACCATCCTCGGTGGCCAGGGAACAGAGGTTGTTGGATGTCTTTCAAGACGCATTCCTAACTCAGCAGGTGGGGGAACCGATTGGAAGCGCGGGTACTGGATGTTCCATGATCTGGTTCTGCCTGGACCTAGGATGGGTAGAAGGCTGCACAAAGACAGAGGTAACTGACTTCAGGGGGGCGTATTTTAAGGAAATGGGAAAGATCCTTAAGGAGCATTTGGATGTGATTGGGTCAGACATGGATGCTGACAGTAGGTGGTAAATCATCAGGGGGGGCAGGATGCTACCAGCACCTGTGCAAGAGTAAGACAAAAATGCAGTAGGGCCTGAAAACCCTGCTGGTGGACCAGGGAGGTCCAGGAGGTGGTGCGGGGAAAGAAGGCAGCCTATAGGCAATTCAAGTGCTCAAGGAGTGAAAGGGATTGATGAGAGTACAAGCTGATGGCTAGAAGGGCCACTAGGGTGGTGAGGGTGGCTAAGGCAAGGAAGGAGCAGAACCTGGCCAGGGAAATTAGGAGAGGGAACACGCGGTTCATTAGATACATTGGGGAAAAATGATGGGTGAAGGGGCAGATTAGCAGGATTAAAATTGGGGAGAGATGGGCACAAGACCCGGGGGAGCAGGCTGAGGTACTAAATGAGTACTTCACCTCAGTTTTCACCAAGGAAAATGGGGTGCTGCATCATACATAGGAGGAGACAGTGATACTGAGGAGAAGGGGACCCTTACCGATTGGCAGGTCTGGGGAGAGGGGGAGGCATCACTGGCAGGAGAGGGGAAGGCTAAGCAGGGAGAAGAGGTAGTGGAGGTGGAAATCACAGCAGAGAGAGTGAGGGAAGCCTTCAGGTCCCTTAAGACAGAGAAGGCACCGGGCCCGGATAAATTACATCCCAGAGTGCAGAAGGAACTTGCAGATGTCCTGGCAAAACCACTGGGGGAGCTTTTCACCATCTCTCTGAGGACAGGGTGGGTGCCCCAGGACTGGAAGGTGGTGCATATAGTGCCTATCCACAAGGGGGATTAAGGGAGGTGGCAGGGAACTACATCAGCATGACATCGGTGGTGGGTAAGGTGATGGAGGGCATTGTCAAGGAGAGGCTGGGGTGGACCTGGAAAAGTCAGGGTGCCTAGACGATAGACAGCATGGATTCTTCCTGGGGAAATCATGCCAGACAAACCTTGTGGAGTTCTATGAGTGGGTGACGAGTGCCTTGGACCTGGGTAGACCAGTGGACGTCCTCTTTCTAGACTTCAGCAAGGCATTTGATTCTGTTCCTCACAAGGGCCTGTTGGATAAGCTGGGAGAAATGGGGGTGGGGAACCAGATGATCAGATGGATAGGCAGTTGGCTCCAGGACTGGTTGGTGGGATAGTCTCATCCCCATGGAGGGTCATTAGTGGGGTCCCACAGGGATCAGTCCTTGGGCCCCTCCTGTTCAACACCTACGTCTTTGACATATGGACAGGTATCAGGAGTGAGAGGAGTCTCTTTGTGGATGGCTGAAAACTAGGGGCAGTGGTGGATGGGGAGGAGGGGAAGGTGGCCCTACAGGGGGACCTGGCGGTTCTGGAAAGATGGTCTAAAAAGTGGAAGCTGAAGTTCAATGCAGGGAATTGCAAGGTACTGCACCTGGGGGCCAGAAGCCCGGGCCAAGTGTACACCCTTGGGGGGATGCTACAAGTCTTGATGGCTGAGAGGGACCTGGGGGTGGTGGTGGATGTCAAGATGAACAAGTCGGAGACTTGTAGGAGGGCAGCAGCCAAGGCCAACAGGATGCTGGGATGCATCGCTAGTGGGATCACCTCCAGAAGGAGGGAAGTGATACTCTGTATAACTGCTTGGTGAGGCCAGACCTTGAGTGCTGCGTGCAGTTTTGGAGGCCACACTTAAAGAGGGACATGAAACTCCTGGAGAGGGTCCAGAGGAGGGCAACCAAAATGATTTGGGGCCTGGAGGACAGGACCTATGGGGAGAGGCTTGAAGAGCTAAATATGTACACATTGGAAGAGAGAAGGGACTGGGGGGACATGATAGAGGTCTTCAGGTACATGAAGGGGGTAAATAGGGGAGGAGTAGTCAGGATGCTTCGCAGGAAGGAGGAGGGGGCCACTTGAGGGCATGGGTGGAAGCTGGAGCAGGGAAGATTCAGGGGAGAAAGGAGGATGTGCTACTTCACTGAGAGGGTGGTGGAGCCATGGAATGCACTGCCCAGGGGGCTGGTGGAGGCAGAGACAGTGGAGGGGGTTCAAGAGGGGGTGGAACAGGTACAGGGGAAGGGTTCTGGAAGCAAAATCCAATGCAGTGAGAATATCCGGAACTGGGAAGGGAGAAGCCAGAGAAGGTGAGAGGAGCAGCAAGGTCAGCTCCCAGGGTGGGGGCTGACCAAAGGAGCAGACATGAAAGACTGTTAGGCCTATTCTGCTGGCATTTTAGTATGTTAGTACCACAACCAGGCCCACAACCCACTGTCTCATCATAAGTGATGCTAATAAAAATACCACCAAAGTATTTGCCTTTCAGGGCATACTGTGTGGCAGTGCATGGGCATCTGGAGTGGTCATTCATACAAACTTCTTGTGGTGGCTTTTCTCCTAGGTGGTGTGGTGTAACTGCCTTGGCACCAGGGCAGTCCATGTTTGCTAGGATGGGGATGGGGAACTAGAGATGGTGACTGGTGAGTTCTTAAAGGAGAACTACTGGCCAAGGTGAAGCCCTGACCACTGTACAGATTGGGGCTCGCTTCATCTATCTTGTCCCCCCCCCAGCAGGCACTATATTAAGTTAATAATCTTTGCACATAATCACTCAAATGTTTTAATTCTCTGGTGTATCCGGCTCATTATTTTTGGAGCTTGTGAACATCTCGCACTCTCGCTCATGAACTGATGATGCTACTTTGTCCTTTCTTCAAGTGTCCTTATGCTTGGACATTGAAGTTTTGTGCCCTTTTATTATAAGTATGATGGAGGGTGTGTCTAGGCCATTATAACACTGCCAATTAAGAAAGGAGTGAAGCATTGTCATTAACTTGCAGTTTTAATAAGGAAAAGAGTGTGTCTTGTTCAGTAGCGCCATAATTAACATTATGGGTGCTCCAGAGGATGTACTAATTGGTATAAGTGATCAGGTGCAAAGATTCATTGACCTATACTACTAACTGCAGGAGGAATAGGAGAGACAAAGCCCCATTCTGAACAGCTGTCATGGTTTCACCACTGCCAGCAGAACTACTTTCTTGAGTTTGAGCTCCGACATGATAACTAAGAGGCTCCATTTTCATGAAGATAGCCAGAAAGTTCACAATTTACTATTTTTGTGATTCTGGATTGGTTTATTCTTTGGCAGAGATTGTTTTGTATCTCTCCATTAGCGTCTTCATTAATCACTTGAATTTTTTAAGTTGGATGCACTTTGTTTACAAATAAACCAAATCAGGCACGCATCCATATATTAGATAGGGACTGAACCGACAGAGTCCACCTTGGTGTCTGGTGGTTTGGCTTACTTCACGTCTGAGCTTGGACAGATTTGTACATGGCATTGGGCTGCAGTGCAGCACATGCTGCCGTCACACAGGATGGGTGGGGGCTGCAGTGCCGCACATGCTGCCATCACACGGGATGGGTGGGGGCTACAGTGATGCACATGCTGCCACCACATGGGACGAGTGGGGGCTGCAGTGATGCACATGCTGCCGTCACATGGGACGGGTGGGGGCTACAGTGCTGCACATGCTGCCATCACACGGGATGGGTTGGGGCTGCAGTCCAGCACATGCTGCCGTCACACGGGATGGGTGGGGGCTGCAGTGCCGCACATGCTGCCGTCACACGGGGATGGGTGGGGGCTGCAGTCAAATATTGAGGAAAGACTGCGGTTTCCATTTTGCCTGGAGATGGAAGTTGAAGTGACTTCTTGGTGCTTTCAAGGCTGTGCTCTGCTACAGACTGTACTGCTATTCAGCTCACACCCAACCCTGGCCTGTTGACTGATGTGGATGCCTGAACTCCAGACTGCTAACAGCAACATGTCCTGTCCGCTGAAAAAGTAAGTTTATTTTGGATGCCTCATCGTTCACTTTTTTGGTGAAGACTGGTTCAGTTTCTTGGTATGGGAGCAACAGTAGCTATTATAGGTAGTTTATTTTCAGCTGGTTAGTGACTGAATGGTTTGGAGTGTTGGTGGCAAGTTGGGCTGCCATGTAATGTCCCCATCATCAACCACAATTAAAATAATTGCAAATTACTTGAAGAGATACTGACACCAACCCTGGTTGGACACTTTTTCAGTGATGGTCCTTGTGCCAGTCAGTGAGAGTACTGCAACCCAGTCAGTGAGGAATTGCCCATGATGAGTGGCTTGAACGAATGGAGGGTGTCTGCATCAACATCCTCCCTGGAAGTGGGTTTTGTTAGTACAGCCGGCCAGATGTTGACCCAGAGCCCTTGTCCCCAAATGCAGACATTTGGGGATCTGCTGCTTTAAGTTTTATACACCCTGGGTGGTTTGCACAAAGGTGTTTCCTGTGGGTGGTGGTAGCTAGGGACTGGGGAGTGTAGGTGGCAAGCTGAATCATTGCAATAAGACCCTAGCTATATGGCCCCTTGCTTGGCATTCAGGATAGGTGGCTGCAACCATGGCTATACTGGCAACACCTTAGTCCTGGTGGCTCACAGCTGGACTTTTGGGTTCAGTCTCCCAGCAGAGGAGGCAGATGGCATGTCTAACTAGGTGTCATTTACTTGTGCATGTGGGTGTGTGTGGGTGTGTGTGTGTGTGTGCATGTGTCCTTAGATTATTTTTTTTTTATATTTTCAAATTTTAGGCTTTAACATTCCTGCCTGGTGTGAATTTCTGCTGGAAATAATCATCATCTCTAAACGGTATGGTGTGATCTTCATATTCATGTGTTTTTTTCAAGTCTTAGTTTGTTTGAGCCGTGGAGACCGACAAGGTCTTAATGCAAGGCAGGCAGCAAGCCCGGGATCCTGTATGTCATCAGGATTTCTCATCAGCTGTGACCAGGGCTTTATTTAGATGTCAGTATTGTACTTTTGTATTATATAGTCAAGCCTGTGACAGCTTCTGAGGACAGCTTGATTTCTGTAGCTGCTCCTACCTACTGCCATCCATGGATTGAGCATGGTCTGCATGGATTAGCAGTGAGATTCTGATTCTGGTATTGTTTTTTGTATGGATTGTGAGCAGCTGAGATCAGCGTGTTTTCTGTTGTAGTTCTGCAGACTCTCATCCATGGGCAGAAATTATCTGTGATATTTCAATACTTAATGTAGTAGTTGTGAAGCTTTAAGTAGTTCTAAAGCCTATTTTAATATCTCTCTAACTTGTGTTCCACTTTTTAGTTCTTTGAAGTCATCTGTTCTACGCATCGTGATGGCAACACCAAACAAAATGGCAAAACTTTCCAGTGTCACTGCTAAGGACCGTGCATTGCAATTCAAGTTGGAAGGCATGTATGAGGATGGAGGGAAAATGTTTTGTTGCTTTTGTGATCATCCCATTGACTATGTGAGGAAGGATACAGTGGTGGATCACTGCAAAAGTAAAAAACGTATGAAGAATGCAAGCCAGAAGAATCACAACAGACAGGTGATGCTTCACACCAGCTTTAATGCCACAACTTCTGCAGCAGCAGCATGGGAGAATACTGTATTGGGTGTATTAAGGGCTTGGTGTGGTGCAAATATACCCATCGAAAAGTTGGATCAACCATGCATAAGAGACTGGATGGGGGACAACATTAAAGGAATTGGTGCTCTCCCAAAGGTATCCACCTTAAGGCAGAACTACTTGCCCAAATTGAGAAAGCAAATGGAGGACGGAATTTCACAGCTTGTGAAAGGGAAGACATTTTCTGTAATGTGCGATGAGACGACAGACGCAGATGCCCGCTGTATACTGAACATAGTTTTTGTCATGCAGGGTGGAAAATCTATCATTGCAGACACAACAGAGTTGACAGCAGTAAATCACACCACTGTCACACAAAGTGTTATAAAGACATTGCAGAAGTATGATGTGGAGATGGACCAAGTAGTCGCCTTCATCAGTGACAATGCGTGGTACATGGTGAAGTGCTTCAAAGAGGTTTATATGGCCTTATTGGTGCCCATGTGATCCATGTTGGTTGCTGGGCACATGTGTTATCCTTGGTGGGAGACACATGGATTGACCATTTTGAACTGGTCAATAAACTTGTGGCACTTGTGAAATATTCATTCCAGCAGTCGCCCAAACATAAGAGAGAGTACTTGGCATTCCTGGAGGGGCGAGATGTAGAAAAGAAAATATTGCCTCCTGTTCCTGTCTTAACCCGTTGGAACACTTGGTTTGAAACCGTTAAGTACCATTCACTTCATCTTCAGCACTTAAGAGACTTCTTCCAGGAGGAAGCAAGTGATTGCAACTCCATGAATTCGTTGAGAAAACTTTTCCAAGACTGGTTTACAGAGCTACAGATTCACACAACCTTCATCGCTGAAAACTGCAATGATCTCATCAGCACAATAGAACTTCTACAAAGGAAAGACAAACCCTTGGCTGTTTCTGTATTCGATGCACTACATGGAATAAAACAGAGGTTTCAGATGGGTGTATCAAAAACAGAAGCATTTGGAGAAAGGACAGATGAATACTTAGCTACTCTTAGGCCACGGGTTAAGCAGGAGCAGATTGCAATTTTCCAAAAAACATTTGGAGTAGCCCTAAACAAAATGGCAAAACACATGGAAACAAACCCAGCCATAAGGTTCTTGAAAGCCTGCCATATTTTGAACCCCTACAACCTTCCTAAATTGAGTAGGGACTTCACACACTACTCCAGTGACATTGGTGTATTTGAACTGCACAACCAAATTGCACTACAAAAGGACTGGGAGATGTATGGGACATAGGAGAGCTTCAGACATAATGGACTTTAATGTTGGCCAGTACTGGATTTCAATTGCACACACAATTACCAGTACTGGCCAAAGCTGCTCTGCAAGCCATTTGGATACCTGTGTGTGCCGATGTGGAGAGATCTTTCTCGGTCTACGGACAGATCCACACAGACCAAAGACGTAACCTGCTAGTAGACAATATGAGATTACTATCCCAGCTTATGTACAATAAATCAAAGGATTAGATTGGCGGACATTTTCTACAGGCATTTTGCACATTTTTTAGTTATAGGGTGTAAACACTTTCAATAACTTTGTTATTTTTTTCCATATTCCTTGTCGTGTGTGTGTGTGTGTATTTATATTTTGTTTTAGTTCATGTTTTTTTCACTGTATATTTTGTCCTACTGTATTGCACATTTTGCACATTTTCATTTAGGTTTTGTTTATGCACAGTTTTCCACAGTTCCTGTACCTTTGCACATTTGACACTTCGCGTATTTGTATTTAGGTTTTAGTTCACTTGTGTTTCAATATATATTTTCACTTTTCTACATTCTGCACATTTTCATTTAGATTTTGTTTTTGTTCACATTTTTCAACTGTTGTATATTGTTTTTGATTTGCAATATTTGCACTCTTTATAAACTACCTTTCTTGAAATGGTATACTTGCTTTTATTGACTTCATTAACATTTCTTGGGATGAGAACTTACGAGAAAGGTCATGTAGGCGGTAACTTAGTCTGCATTGTGTGGTGACAGGTGGCAGTCTCTAATGGCTAGTTCCTTTTAATTTATCCAAGTGTCCTGCAATCTAATATTCTGTATTGCCACACCTGAGGGATGTGGGCTGCAGAGCTTTACTGCCATGTTACTGACAACACACTGGAAGGATGGAGGCCACAGTGCTGCTGGCATTGCACAGGAGAAGAAGAAGAAGAATCAGCATTTATATAGCACTTTTCATACACAGTATCCCAAAGTGCTTTACAAGCAATGCTAGACTGGTAGTGAAGTGACTGAATGTGTGGTGGCGGCCATATCGCACATCATCACCCACACACAGCCTGGATAATTGCATGAACCAGTTTATGGTCAGGGGAATGTTGGCCAGGACACCAGGAAAGTTCCCTGCTCTTTGTGAAGAGTGCCCTGGGTTCTTTTACTTCCACCGGGACACCCACCAGGACAACACCAGAATGGGCAGAAGGGACCTCGGTTTAATGTCTCATCTGAAGGATGGCACACCCCAGCAGTACAGCACCCCCCAATACTGCACTCAGATGCCAGCGATTTTTAGGTGCAAGTCCAATCCCGGTGTGGGATGAGAACCCATGACCTTCTGGTCCAGAGGTGGATGTGCTGCCAACTGAGCCACACTGACACCTACAGCCTACCTGACACAGGAGGGAGGAGGGCCACAGTGCTGCTGCTGCCATTACACTGGAGGGATCGGGGCTGCAGGGCTGCTGCCAATCAGACCAGAGGGAGGGGTCCACAGTACTGCTGTTCCCATTGCATCACAAGGATAGGGGACATTAGTGGTCCTGTCATTATACAGGAGGGATAGGGAATGTAGTGCACCTGCTGCCTTCACAAATTGTAGCTTCTAAAATAACTTGATAGCTACAAGTGCAGATATGCAACAGCAGATGTAGAAATGTGAAAATGCATGCTAGCAGAGTGAAAAAATGGTTAAATACAGGTTACAAAGCCAACACCGGTAAAAAAAAATTTTGGATTTGCAGACACCGGTGACAATACCGGTTTTGTCAATCTGCAAAATGTAATTTGCCTTTTCTCAATCATGGTAAACCACTGTCCCTGGTCAGAGGTCATTCAAAAGTGCAGAACACTCAAAAAAATTAAAACTCATGCAGCAGGCACAATAATGTGATGTGTCAGTCAGTGAAGCAGCCAAATGAATAAATACACAAAATACTGAGCTAAAGAAGGTCTGCTGAGTGAAACAGAAAGGGGCCTTTGGCATAATGTTATCCTTGTCATTCAGAAGTTGACAATGTTTTTGGTTAGCTGCTTACTGCCAGAAAACATTTTTTGAGGGTGAAACAGTCCATGACCTGGGTGTATCCCAAGACAAGCTAGATTTATTACAAAAAGATTAAAAAAAAAAGAAAACCATAAAAAAGAAAGTTGGGCCACTGTGGAGAAGGAAGTGAAAGGGGTGGGTGAGAAGGTCCGTGACCTGGTTATATCCCAAACCAAGCTGGATTTATCACAAAAAGATTAAAAAAAAGAGAAAAACATAAAAACATTGGGCAACTGTGGGGGAAACAAGTGAAAGGGGTGAGTGGGAAAGTCCATGACCTGCATATATCCCAAGCCAAGCTGGATTTATAACAAAAATAATAAGTCAATGTATAGGGAATAACTGTAATGCTTGTGTGAACTTACTTGTGATTGATTATTTTATTTTGGCCCTTCTATTTCCCATCCTCAGCAGAAGGGTGGCAGGTTACACAATGAAAAGGCTCAGTAAGAGAGCAAGAAAAGTGCTGAAGGAGAAGTAGGTGGGGAGGGTGAAGGTAGGAAGAACAAACTAAGCTTTTCTGAAAGGTAGGGGCAGGTATAAAAATGGTTAGGGTGTGGAGTTATTCCCCTCACATTGAACCATTGGCTAAGCCCTCCCATTCAATGCATGGGGAATACATGTAGTACTTGTGCAAACTTACTTGTAATTAACTGTTTTATTTTGGCTATCCCCACTCTAAGTTGAGGGCCAGTGGTTTATAGAATGAAAAGGCCCAAAAAAGGAGGGATGAAATAACCTTCTCCAACTCATGGAGAGTATGTTAGCAGCAACACAGGAGAGAAAAAAAACCCTGTGGGGGAAACCTCTGAGGAGCCATGGCTGCTAACCACCCCACCTCTGAGCATACTTGGAAAAGATCATCCTAAAGACTTGTCTGATTTCTTGCTCTGAGTTAAGAATGTAAGTTTCAAAACATGATGAAGTCCATCTTCTGTGTTTTTTGATGATGTGAGCTGGGATATTGTTTTGAGATGCTGAGGAGGAGGCACCAATTCTAAAGGAGTGACCTGAAAATGAGAATGAATTTAGTCCCAGTCTTTGGAGTAGAGCCCTCACATGATTCATGAATTGCTATGTAGTCAGACTGGTCCATTCCAAAGTAGATGACCAAGAGAGCCCTACATGGACAGGGTCTGAGCTATCTGCAAGAGTTTCTTTGCCCTTACCACCCCCTCCACCTCCTTCGTTCCACTGATGAGAGATTGCTAGAGGTTCCCAGGGTGCAGCTGAAAACATCTGGTGCTTGTTCATTTGCTTTTGTAGCACCTACCTTGTGGAATTCTGTACCTCATCGGGTTTGAGAGTGCCAGACTGTGAAGAGTTTCAAGAAGGCACTAAAAGCCTATTTATTTAAGCTTGCCTTTGTGAATTACTGTGAATAATCACTGGTTGTGTACACTGGATTTTAACCTTTGTGTTAAAGTTTATTATTTATATCTGTACAGCACTTTGATATTTGAATTGCACTTGATAAATACAAATTATTATTACTATTATTATTATCATAGATAAGGGTGGGTCTGATGGCTTGAAGGTAGAGTGGCAATGGATGAGTTGATCTAGAACCCAGATTGGACACCAGTAATTGTTGAAAGGATAGTAAGTAATTTGGACTCCTTTGTGATATTTCTATCAGTCTTTGATTTTGGTAAATGAAGAATGTGGTGGTCTGACTACTTCTTAAGGTTAGCAACTGAAAGGAACTCTGGAGAGGAAGATGATTGAACTGAAAATTCTCTGGGGTGAAGAAAACCATAAAAGGCCAGGCAGACAGCTGATGTTACCATGATATTGACTATAGATTCAAATGGTTTTGAATAGAGCATGTGCATTAATTGTCAGAATGTTGGTCCATTTATTGGTTGTTGTTTTGGTTCTTTCTTGATAGATGACCTGCTGATACCAAGTAACAGGAGCTTAATGGAAGAGTTTGATAAGATGGAGGACATAGATGGATTCACTTAGGTAAGAAAGAATTGAATTCCAGATAAATATTGTCATATAGTTAGGATAGAACGACTTAAAGTCTGCTGGCAATAAGTGATGAATGCAAGGATGTAGTCAACTGAAAACAATGCAATATGACTTGGTTGGGTAGAACAGAAAGTTATATATTTCTTCCAGGCAGTAGAATAAGTGGCTCTGGTATTGGGTGATAGAGCAGACAACATCAGGGCTTCAGCTCGATGGTGATGAAAATTCAGTTCATCATAAAGTCTGAGAAGCTGGGAGGTGGAGTCATGATGGGATTGGCTAACATACAGATATGATGAAACTCCTGAAATTGGAAATCAGTGAAAGAATCAGCTGCTTGATTCACAAAGCCAGGTACATGAAAGCATTACATAGTAAATTTATGGCACAGAAATATTCAAGTCAGCCTCCACATGAACAATATAATAGAATGGGATGAGGATCTGCCTTTGTTGATTATAGCCACCGTAGATTGTCTATCAGAGAATATAGACACTTTTTGGAGTGACCAGAGATGGTCCCATGTGAAGGCCACTGCAACCACTGGGTAGATTTCGAATAATGGAGATGTCTTTGAAAAATCCCTGAGGTCATAAATTTCTGGTGGCCAAGGATAGGTGAACCATGAATGTCCAAGACTGCAGAAAATTCATAGGTGGGGGATGCATCAGTAAAGATTCTTGGATGCAGATCTAGAGATGGGTCTTTGCAGAACAGGGAGCAGCCATTCCAAGTGGATAGAAAGAGGGACCACATTGCCAAATTTGATTTGGCTGATGCAGAAATAGTGATATGGTGATGTAACATAAGGGTGGAGGAAGCCAGCTGGATGAGGTATGATATGAAGAATCACCCATGAGGAATAATGCACATGTCAAAGTTCAGGTATCCCAGCAGAGAAAAAAGTTCTTGCTTAGTACAATAGGAAAGCTTTGAGAATAAATCTACAAGTGCTTGGATCCTGCACAATTTATCCATAGGCAGACGAACTTCCATGAGCATTGAGTCGATTTCAATACTGAGGATTTCGAGAGATGTAGTAGGGCCAAGAGTTTTCTCAGTGAATAAAGGGACTCCTAATCACTGAAAAAGGTTGTATGAGCAGAAATACTTGCAGCTGGAGGAGAGTTGGGTGGATCAATGAAAAGGAAGTTATCCAGAAGGTAAATTACTGCAAGACAATTGCAGTTGTGGAGTAGCAGCCAACAAAATGTATCTGAAAATAAATCAAAGAGTTTTGGACTGCTTTTACAGCTGAAGAGCAGAAGGTTAAACATACAGCAAATTAGAAACTTTTCTCCCAATGAATGCTGTAAAGATGCCACAAGGAATGGTGATTTGCAAGCAGCTTGAAGGTGTCAGTTATGTTGGCTTTAGAAAGCCAGGAGCCAGGACCCAATCATTTGATGATAGTGATAGCATTGTCTCTATGGGCAAAAGATAGGGTACAGTCCTCCAAATGAATTAAAGAATTGATACTAGGTGTAGGTTTTGAATGAGGGGATGATCAACCACTTCTTTCCAGAAAGTTTTCAAGTGGCAACACCTATAGGACTGATCCTAAAGGAAAGAAAAGGGTGGGTACTCAAAAGCCCTATAAGAAATCCCTTTTGCAATTCCTTTTGCAGCAGTTGCTTGATGACATCAGGTTCCTGCATAGTGGATTGTAAATTCTTGCAGATGAAGGATTCTGACGAAGTGGCTAAGACTCCAATATGAAAACCAGCAGCAAAACCAGTTATAAGAAAGTTCACAAGGGCTGTATCTGGACAGGAAGACAATACAGTAGCTAGGTCCAGAATGTTGATGCTGGTGGAAGGATGCTTTAGTTATTATTGCTTAGGCCAGGGCATTTTTGGACATATAGAATGAGAATAAACATGAAGGAGGTGACAGCCCAGGCAGCGCATATCATTGAAATTGTTACAAATGGGCTGATTATGAAAATGTTTGACTGGACAGCCATGTCTATTGAAATTAGGGTAAGGAAAAGCCCCAGGATTAGAAATAGTGTGAATTATTTTTGAAGGGGATGCTGGTCCAGATGTAGAGGTTCTTCGAGATGGAGTAGGTGAGTCAGATGTAGTTATAGGGCAAAGAGAAGCAAAATGAGAGATGGAGCCACATACTGTATATGGCAGGAATGAGCCTCTTGACCAGCAAAATGATGAAAAATAATTCATTGTCGAAGACAGCCCAATTGAGCATGGGGTTAAAATGAGTTAAAGTGGCTACTGATTTTGCTGAAAAAGGGCAATTATAATCATAGAATTGAGGGGCTCCATAATGAGCTCCAAGATCAACTACCAAGTAGAGATAGGGTACAATTCCTCACTTCTAGATGGGAAGGCAGAGCACGCTATGTCTCTATAGAGGCTAAAGGCAAGCACAAACTCAGGAATAGTTAGTTTGTTCAGGAGCCTGGGGTCTTTAGATTTGAGCATGACTGAAACATCTCCACAAGAAACTATTCGATTCTCAATGACGTCATGTGAAGAAAAAAGGAGAGAAATTAAATTAACATCCTTTCCCACTATGATATCCTTGTGGAGGTGACCAGGAATGAGGTGTACAGGGGTTACTGTAGGTAGAGAAGGAGAAGATGTAGATGTACCTGGAATTGGAAGAGATGGTAATGCAGAGACAAGACATATATTGGATGGAGGCTGAACACTGGGTTGAATGTCGTCTTCTTGGAAGTT
The DNA here is from genome assembly GCA_016271365.2 of Neoceratodus forsteri. Lineage (NCBI taxonomy): Eukaryota > Metazoa > Chordata > Ceratodontiformes > Ceratodontidae > Neoceratodus > Neoceratodus forsteri. Next base: position 1,074,475,356 of record CM028129.1, on the reverse strand, counting down.
TGTTGAGGAAAAAGGGACTACAGCGGCTATAGGTGCAGAATCAGATCGAGGGGGAAGACGTCATTCAAGAGTTGTAAGGCGATTCTGAATATCTGAAATCAAAGAAGCAAGTAGTAAAATGAGGTCTTTAAGTTTTGCATTAGCATCAGAAGAAGGCAAGAGTGCAGGATCCTTGGGAGCTATTGTTTCTTCTATTGAGGATTTAGCTGCACAAAAAGGTTAAACAATTATTTTTTCTTGGCTGACACTGAAGAGGAAATTCCAAGTTTTTAGAGTTTAGTAATGAGGCAAGGAATTTTCCAGTCTTTCAAGGAGAATTTAGATTTAGCAGGATGCTTTCGAGTAGATTGTTTGGTAGGACTTTTATGTGGGAAGCTGGAAGAGCCTTCTTCTGGGTCAGAGCAGTGGCCAAAAGTGGCTGAATCCATAGCAGCAGATGAGAGAGAAGCAGGTTGAAAAAGATTTTGAATGTGCCGAGTATATCACACTGCAGTGATGAACTACACAAGTGTAGCACAGAATTAGGAGGACACCTGAAGACTCTTGTCTTGTGAGGACTGTAAGTCGTACCCTGTCTATGTTCGGCCACTTGCTGAGAGGTAGACAGACAGAGCAAAACCACTGGTGAGGGGTGGAAGAGACAGGAATTAAATAGGTTAGACGAGAATAATGAGCACAAAATGCAGAGCACAAATATGAGAGTATAATGTCATAACAGGTAATGGTTGACTATAGCTTTAAGATGGCATCATACACCAGGAGAAAGAACCAGGAAGAATGCAGCATGCAGCACAGGCAAGGAACCCCAAAAAGACAAAGAGAGAGAAAAACAAGCACTGAGGATTGAGGCACTGGATGCCACACCTCACCGCTGACCCAGGCTCAGGGGCAAGCTCCGGGTGCCAGGGGTTGGCCAGGGAGGAGAGGATAGAGCACCTGGAGGGCTTCTCTCCTCTCCTCTCCTGGGGAGTGTGGGCTGTGGATCTCCCAGCATCAGCAACTCCCAGCAGAGGCTGGGGATGCAACAGCCAAGGGACACATCAGGAAAGGGTTTGGGTGATGGCAGATGTCCACGGGATGGGCGTGGGAGCACACCTGCCTAGCGCTGGACATCATTGCATGTCCACTCCTCTGGGGGGTCATGTTTCCAGTTATGAAATAAGAAACAAAAACAGAATCTGGGAAGACAATGACAAGCCAATGGCAGCCTCACACCCACCACTGGATCCTGCCCAATCAGGCCCCCGATATCCTCTGGACTCACTCTGCCTGTGGATTTGATTGAAAGGAACACCAAAGTAAGTGGCTGGCAGCCCTGTCTTGGAGGGTACAAGCTGGGAGGGGGGTCAAAGCAGGGCAGGAGTGCAGGTTGGAGTTCTGGGGGGACCTTGGACTGGGGATCTCAAGCAGTTGAGAGAAGCTGCCAGTGACTATGTCTGAGGGAGTTCCCAGGGGCTGGTGACCAGAGGAAATAAAGTTAAAAAAAAGGTAGGAGACAAGGACAAGAAGGAAGAATGGAGGAGGGTGATGAAGATGCAGACAAGAAAACTGAGACAGCAAAGAAAACAGTGAGGAAATAAAGGGAGAAGGAGACGGGAGTACGGGAGTACAGCAGAGGAACAAGGGGAGAAGGAGATGGGAGGAAACAAAGGACAACCAGGGACAAACAAAAAGGGGAGCGGAGAAACAGAGCAAATGAGGAGAGAGGAGTGAGGGAAGCAAAGAGTGGGGAAAAGAAAGCAGATACAGCAGCAAAGACAAGCACAATACAAAAGCAGCGAAGGGCTAGAGCAACAAGCAAGAGAAATGCACAGCAACAGGTACCACACAGCGGTTCAGCCATTTGAAAAAAAACAAACTAAGCACTGCTGAAAGGTAGTGGCAGATTTAAGAATGGTTAGGGGTTGGTGTTTTTCCCACCACACTGAACCAAGGGTTAAGCCCTCCTTAAAAACAGAAAAACATGAAAAAAGTTGGGCAGCTGTGGGGAAATAAGTGAAAAGGGTGGGTGGGAAGATCCGTGACCTGGGTATATCCCAAGACAAGCTGGATTTATTACAAAAAGAATAAAAAATAAAGAAAAATATTTAAAAAGTTGGGCAGCTCTGGGGAAACAAGTGAAAGGGGTAGGTGGAAAGGTCCATGACCTAGGTATATCCCAAGACAAGATAGATTTTTTACAAAAATAATAAAAAAAAAAAACAGAGAAAAACATAAAAAAATAACTTTTCCAAAAGCTGTGTGGGGAAGTGAAAGGGGTTTGAAGGTTTGCCTTGTCTTGCATGTCCTGACTGTGTGTCAAGAAAGAAAAGCTGGTCCCTGAGTGTGTATGTGCCGAGAAGACCTACTGCCTGGGTGGGAAGGTCTAGCTGGGTGAACCCCAAGAAAAGGTTTTGTTTGTTATTTAAAAAAAGAGAAAGAAAAAAGACAAAAATGCTTTTCTGAGTGAAGCAACTGAGTGAGAAGGTCTTTTACCAGGGTGAATCCCAAGACAAGGGTTATTTTTGAAAAAAAGACAAAAAAAAACTTCTCTGAGTGAAACAACGGGGAGGGGCTTTTACCTGGGTGACTTTCAAGACAATGACTCTTTTTTGTGAAAAAAAAAGAAAGAAAGAAAAAGACAAATCCTTTTCTAATATATTTCTTTGACTGATTGACCAGGGAATTAGATTAGGGTGGAGCGGTTGATGTGACCTACCGAGATTTTAGTAAGGCCTTCAACACCGTTCCACACAGAAGACTCATTAACAAGCTGGGCAGCCTAGAATTTGGTTCAAAGGTGGTAAACTGGATAAGGAATTGGTTGGGGGAATAGGCAACAGAGGATAGTGGTAAATGGAGTTCACTTAGAGAAAGGGAAGGTGACCAGCGGGGTACTACAGTGATCAGTACTGGGACTGGTCCTCTTCAATGTCTTTATTAGTGACATTGCAGAGGGGCTAGAAGGGAAGGTATGTCTTTATGCAGAGGACATTAAGACCTGCTATGGGTAGACACTGCGAGGGGGGTGTGTGTGGAAAAAATGAATGGAGGTCTAAGAAAGGATAAGGAGTGGTCAAGAGTGTGGCACCGCTGGCCCAGTGGCGTAGAGAATTGAGGCACAGGTGCCTTACCTGGACCCACGCTGGTGACCTGGGTTCAGCAACAGACTCTCGACATCGGGGACTGGCTGGGGCAGGAAAGGATTGAGCATCCATGGGACTGTTCTACTCTCTTGGGGGTGGGCTTGGGAAAGCGTCAGTTGACAGCGGCCTCTGGTGGAGACCAGGAGCACTGCATGACGGCACAATGAGGAACGTCAACCAGAAAATGTGAAATGTTCCACGTCATGCCGGATGATGGCTGCCTGGATCTCCAAGCCCATCAATGCCTGTGAAGCCTTCCATCTCAGCAGCACCCTCCGGGCCAAGATGTTGCACTGGTCTGCAGCCCCTCTGGCTGGTGCCTTCCCTCTTGGAGGAGGGGGACCCATCTGGCAAAGGGATATGCCAGGTTACCCATGGGGGATTAGCTGTCATGTGAGAGTGGAGGACTCTGGGGACAGGATGAGTCAGAAGTAGCATTGGCTCCCCTGAAGGAGAGGCTGACGTGGATGCATGTCGGGGGTGAAAAAGAGATAACACAAAACAAAAAAGAGAGAGTGGCAACTAAGTTTCAATGTGAAGAAGTGCAAAATCATGCAGTTGGAGCACAGAAACCAAGGGCTGAATGCAAAATGAGGGGAGTAGTACTGATGACCACCAAACAGGAAAGAGACCTCGGATTAATCATATTTGATGACCTAAAGGTGGCCAAACAGTGTGACAAGGCAATGGGGAGAGCTAGCGGGATGCAAGGGTACATACAGAGGGGTATCACCAGCAGAAAGAGGGAGGTGGTGATACCGCTGTGTCGATCACCAGTGGGACTTCATCTAGAGTACTGTGTCCAGTTCTGGTGACCACATCTCTGGAAGAACATAGAGAGGTGGCGGTCCAGAGGAGGGCAACTAAAATGATGCAGGGTCTGCATCAAGCACTTTGTAGAGAGACGAAAGGATATTAATATGTAAACCCTGGAGGAAAGGAGGGAGAGGCGGCATATGATAGAGACATTCAAGTACCTCATGAGTATAATAAGGATGAGTGATGCATGCCTAGAACAGCCTCCAAGCAGAGGTGGGGTTGGGCAAAAACTGCAATGTGCTTCAAGAATGCATGGGATAGGCATAATGGAGCCTTAGTGGAAAGGAAAGGGGGGGCTAAAGGCAGAGATCAGGAAGGGTCTGCTGTGTTATGTTAGATACATAGATACATAGACAATGTCAGCAGATAAGGGCCCATGGCCCACCCAGTCTGCCCATTTCAGCTTGTAAGTTCAGTTTATGTTTTCCTAGAAGTCTGTTGCCCCTTACCCCTGAACTCCAGAATTCCTTTATGTCTATCCCATGCATTCTTAAATCCCGTGATTGTTTCAGCCCACACCACTTCCTCTGGCAGGATGTTCCACTTGCCCACCACCCATTCTGTGAAGAAATTCTTCCTCACGTTTCCTCTGAATCGTCCTCCCTCCAACTTCATCCCATGCCCTCTAGTCCTGGAACATCTTTTTCGCTTAAGAACAGTGTATTCCTGCACCCTGTTCCTCCCTGTAAGATACTTGTATGTCTCTATCATATCCCCTCTCTCCCTCCTCTCCTCCAGGGAGTACATGTTCAGTTCCTTCAACCTGTCCTCACAGGACTTGTGATGCAATCCATGCACCATCTTTGTTGCCCTCCTCTGAACCTTCTCTACCCTGTCTATGTCCTTATGTAGGTAAGGTCTCCAGAACTGTACACTGTACTCCAGGTGGGGCCTCACTAGTGTCTTGTATAGTGGAATTATGACCTCCCTTTTCCTGCTGGTGATGCCCCTGCCTATGCATCCCAGCATCCTATTTGCTTTACCTGCTGTCTTGTCACACTGTTTCCCTACCTTGAGGTCATCAGAAATGATAACTCCAAGACCCCTTTCCTGCTTGATGCATGCTCTATCCTCACCCCCCAACTGATATATTGTGCCAGGGTTTTTGTGCCCCATATGCATTATCTTGCACTTCTTTGCATTGAATTTCAACTGCCAAACCCCTGATCATTCTTTAAGTTTCTGCAGGTCCCTTCTCATTCTGTCTACACCCTCTGGTGTGTCTAATCTGTTACAGAGCTTTGTGTCATCAGCAGACAGTGAAATTCTGCCTTCTAGGTCCTACGCAATGTCACTGATGAAGATGTTGAATAGGACCAGTCCCAGCACTGATCCCTGTGGTACCCCACTGGTCACTCTTCCCTCTGTGGAGTGACAGCCATTTACCACCACCCTCTGTGTCCTGCCACCCAGCCAGTTACCTACCCACCACACTACTGTCCTGACCACACCCATATTCCCCAGTTTGTGTAATAGTCTTCTATGTGGCACAGTGTCAAAGGCCTTGCAGAAGTCCAGATAGGCCATGTCCACTGCCCTCCCCTGATCCACCTCCCTAGTCACCCAGTCAAAAAATTCAACGAGGTTGGTCTGACATGACATCCTCATGGTGAAACCATGCTGCCTTGGGTCCTGTAGTCCACTGACAACCAGATGTTTCACCAATCTCTCCTTCAGTAGTGCTTCCATGATCTTCCCCACTACTGAGGTAAGGCTGACTGGTCTGTGGTTCCCTGCTTCCTCTTTGTTTCCACTTTTGTATAAGGGGACTACATCTGCTATCCTCCAGTTTTTGGGTACCTCCCCTGTTTCCAGTGATCGGCTAAACAGGATAGCCAGAGGTTCAGCCACCACCTCTCTTAGTTCTTTAAGGACCCTGGGGTGCACCCAATCTGGATCCATTGCTTTATCAACTCTTATTACTTCCAGTTCCTTCAGGACCCTTTCTCGTGTAAAGGGACTTGTGTCCATTTCTGCACCATTCTCACCCCTTGTACTCCCTTCAGACCCATTACCCTCCTCTTCCTCAGTAAAGACAGAGCAGAAATACCTGTTCAATACGTCAGCTTTACTGTTGTCAACCTCCACGCGGCTCCCATCCTCCCCCGTCAGTCTCACTATTCCTCCCTTTGCCTTTCTTTTTTCACTTATGTACCTGTTAAAGGTTTTGTCCCCTCTACCCACTGATTTTGCAATGTGTTCTTCTGTCTGAGCTTTGGCTTCCCTTACTGACCTCCCTGCCTCCCTTTGCTTCTCCTCGGTACTTCTCCCTATCCCCTTCTGCCTGTGTCTTTTTGTATTGCCTGAATGCAATCTTTTTGGCTTTCACTTTCTTTGCTACCTCTTTGGAAAACTATAATAGTCTCCTCTTCCTTTTCCTCTTGCTAAGCTGCTTGATGCATAATTCTATTGCTCTTGTAATCCCCATTTTAAATACTGCCCATTGTTCCTCAACCCCTGCTTCCTGCCCCATTCCCCTTAATGCCTCTTTCAAGTATCTCTCCATTTTCCCAAAGTCTGCCCCCCTAAAATCCAGGATACATGTTTTTGTGTGGTTTGGTTCTGCTCTTTCTGCGATTTCAAACAACAATGACCGGTGATCACTGTTCCCCAGGTAGGTTAAGTAGGGAAAACGGGCAGACTTGATGGGCCAAGTGCTCCTTATCTGCTGTCAAATTATGTGTTTCTATATTAAATGAAGCAACTGGGTGGGAAGGTCTTTTAACTGGGTGAATCTCTAGACAAGGGTTATTTTTGAAAAAGACAAAAAAAAAATAACTTCTGAGTGAAACAACTGGGTGGGAATATCTTACCTGGGTGAGTCCCAAGACAAGGGTTATTTTTTATAAAAAAGGAAAAAGAACAAAAAAACTTTTCTGAGTGAAGCATCTGAGTGGGAAGGTCATACCTGGGAGGATCCCAAGAAAAGGTTTGTTCGTTATATACAAAGAAAGGAAAAACAGACAAGAAACGAAAAAAAATTTTTTGACTGACTGAAGCAACTGGGTGGGAAGGTCTTTTACCTAGGTGAGTCCCAAGACATTGATATTTTGTAAGAAAAAAAAGGTTTTTTCTGAGAAACTGAGGGTAGGGAAGGTCCACAATTTACCTGGGTGCAGACAATGACATGACACCTGCATCCTTATTGATTTGGCTGAAAAGAAAGCAACCAAATGTTCAGGAGGCCTCTGAGGAAGAACAAGTTCCAGAAAAAAAGGTTACATGACAAAAAGTAGTGGATGCACAAGACCCAGCACCAGAACTTGAGCCTCAAGACTTAACAGTTGATGTGCCAGACACAAAAGACACTGCACCAATCTGCAGCAGCTCCTCTAAAAACAAGATAAATTCCAGCAAAGGTGACAAAGACAGTGGTCAGATGAGCTATTCTGTTTGTAAGTCTTAGGCCCTGTCCACACTACACCACTAAAACCCTGTAACAGTTTCAAACCATTACAGACGGTAAACGTTACAGTCTGTCCACACTGCCAGTGAACTGTCATGATAACGGTTCAGAACCATTACAACCAGTTCACATTGTGGGTGATGGGTAACCGTTACGGTTGGCACCCTATCCCACAATGCAGTTCATGCTGCACTGAGGGCAATGCTGGAGCTACACGCTCACGCGACCACACCACAGCTGGTAACCTTACAGAGGCAGTACAGTTTTCATAACCTTTGTTGAAACCACCTCATAAGTGGCTTCAACAATGGTTATGAAAACACCACCTGTAAGGTTACAGGTGTAAACGCAAACCATTGCAATAACGATTTGGACCCTCTGTAATGTTACAGAGGGGAGTTTTCAGTGTAGTGTGGACAGGGCCTTATGCATCCATTCCTTTTAAAAGCACTTATTACAGGACATTGACTCTAATAAGACATTCTGGTAGCAGTGCTCATAATAAAGCATTAAAAAATGGACTGTGAATCAAATTGGTTGGCAATGCAAAGGCAATAAATAAGGCTACAGCACAGAGTGATGAGCAACTTAAAGGGCTTTTGAGAACTGCATAGTTTGTTGCTGAAAATGAACTGCCTAACACAATGTTTGCCAAGTGTGTTCAGTTTCTGTATGAGATGGAATGTCCATTCCTGAGAGACTTCAGAACAGATGGGGCTTATGGCACCTACATGAATGTAGCTGGTCCATCCAAAATGCATGAGGCCATTGCTCAGATCATGTTGGAGAAGCTGGACACTGCTGTGAAGAATAGCCCAGTGGTAAGCTTGATACTGGATGAGTCCACAGACATCAGTACTAGCAAGAGACTCATAATTTACATATGATACTTAGACAACCCCCCATATATTTGCTTTTATTGAAACATAGAAGTTTGTAATGGAAAGGCTGAGGCTATTTATGGGGCACTTTGTCAGCTTCTGAATGACAAGAACATTACTGGTAAAAAAGTTGCTGATGTCTGTACTGATGGAGCATCAGTTATGACTGGTTGTCATCAAGGTGTAGTGTAAAAACTAAGAACTGATTATAATCCTGAATTGATTGGAGTACACTGTATAGCCCACCAGTTGGCTCTGCGTGCCAGTGATGCAGTTCAGTCTGTGAAACAGGAGAAAAAATATCAACGACACTTGCAGTCCATTTTAATTTTCTTCAGTAGTTGTGCTATCAGATGCAACAAATTGCACGAACTACAGAAACAGCTGGAAGAACCAGTTCTGAAATATTGTCAGGCTCATGCAGTTCGATACCTATCCATTTATGTTGCAGTGTCTGTTGTATGCAGGACTCTTAAATCATTAAGAGATGTGTTAGAACATATGTCTTCATCCAATTGGTATACCCTCTGTACAGCGACATTATTACAGCGAACACGTTGATGCTGACAACATCAACAGTTCACTGTAATAGTCTGCCCGAGACCCCGGCACTCTGTCCCCTGATCCTGCACTCCCTTCCCGAATCAACTCTGACTTGGAGTTGATAATCCATAAGTTTGGGGGGATGGGAAGCCACGCCCCCCACATTGGGGTATTCAGCAGGCAAAGCCCCCCACGATGGAAAAAGAACCGGGTCTCCTTTCAGATTTACGTCAACCGCAACTTGTGGTTGACATAAATCCATCGCTGTGATGTCGGTCAACAAAACAGTTGTCGAACCGGCATTGTAGATACCTTCCAATTCACCTGATAGTGACAAAGCAAATGAACAGTTGCTGTCTGTACATCAGTTAACTTTGTGGCTATTTCTCACGTAATGTTGGACATCTTGTCACATATTGTGTCTCTTTCAAAACATTTCCAAATGGAAAATCTGAATTTCTCCACTGTGCTGCTAATGGTCACGAGCACTAAAGAGGCTGTAAGTTCTTCAACTGAAAACCCAGGTCCATCAGAGAGACAACTTTTCAATACTGATCTTGAAGGTAGTAACTACAGTACATAGGTGATAAACTCTTCGATATTCATACTCAGAGGCCAGCTTTTGAAAACTTAAAAAGCACATACATCAGTACTTTAATTGATGAACTGGACAGATGTTTCCATTATGAGACCTTAGACATATTATGCTGTTTCTCTGTTTTAGAACCCCAGAGAGCTGCAGTATGGAAACAGCCAGAAGAATTCAGTACATATGGTGAAGGCTCTCCAGACAGAATACTGAAGCACTTCCACTTTTCTTACGTAGCTGCAGAATCTGCAAAAAGGAAATTCCTTTTGCTAAAACAGATCACGGTTTCAAAGGATTACTACCAATCTATACCATACCAGCAGTTTGCTAAAGTTGTACTGAAAGAGCAACCAGGTGTGTTTCCAGAGTTTGGAAAGTTTTATCAGATTGCAATGGTCATACCTGTGGCTAGTGTAGAATGTGAACAAGGCTTCTGTACTCAGAACTGAAAAAAAAATCCAAATTCAGGAACTCTCTGAACAATACAAACTTAGAAAACCTAATGATAATTTCAGAATTGGTTGGCAACATATGAACTGTATGGTTTGAGCAAGCTGCACACACATGTCGAAATATGAAGAGAGGGGAAAAAGAGAGTTAGGCCTTAGGCTATTCAATCACCAGAACAAGGGAGGCAATGTAAGTTTAGGGGAGGTAGGTTTTAGCCCAGTATTTTGTGTTTTCATTTTCTCAGCTGCTATTTCACTGACTGACTGACTGTGTTTAGTCTCTGTAGTTATTCTGTCCTCACTGTCTGTTGCCCCTGACCCCTGACATCCACTCAGACTCAATTCTGTTTTTGGTTTTTTTTTTACACTCGCCCCCAGTCTCTCCACTCATTCGGACCACTCAGAGCTTCTGACATGCCTCCTGTCTTAGAGTCTGCTCCTAGAGTGCCTTATTGATCTCTTCAGTAGTACCATGATGCCTGGATAACCCCCCTTGGTGGGGCGAGAAGAGATCCCCACTTAACCTTCAGGGGAGCGAGCAGTGCATAGCAGAGGCTGCCCCTTGATGGCCAGCTGGCATGCTTTCAGCTGGAGAGTTCATCACCTAAGAGTGACGGGGAGTTTTTCCACTTGTTCTGGTTGCCCAACCCCTGCTGTCGTCAGCACTTAAGGAGGGCCAATTGAAAGGAGTGCGTTGTAATGCGACTTCTCCCAGGGCTGTCAGCCGACATCAGCCCCTCCCCTCTCTGTTACTAGTTCTGACCGCACTGCCAATCCCAGGTTCACCCGAGAGATGGCAGTAGAGCAGCAGGAGCTGCACTGATCCCTCCCCAGAGTGGGAGAGCTGCCGCTGGGTGCTCAATCCCTCTCTCCCCTTGCCAACTTCCGGCGCCCTGGGTCTATCACCGAACCTGGGTCACCGGCATGGCACCACTCTGTCTCAATTCTGAGAGAAGTTAGAAGCCCCAAAAAAGGGAAGAAAGGAAGACCAGAAGACATAGAATTGAAAGTACAATGTTTATTAAAACACACACATCAGCTAACTAAATATCAGTTTTTTTAGGGAAATCCCCCTCACAAATGTGGGATCCCTCCATTTAGTAGAGCTGGGGGGTGGGGATTTCCCCTGTGGAGCCAAAACTGAATTTTAAGCCCTGGTACATGTCATGCTATTCCTCTTTTCTCTGTACAGTTCGTATTATTAACCATTGATTAGTGGCAATATGGTCAATAGCAGGTAACCTTCACATGGCATGTGACTACGGATTAACCAATCACAGTGCTTGATTTATGTCGCTCACACACACACACACACACACACACACACACATTATTGACATATGGTAGCACTACTATAGTTAGGGTTACTCTTTAAAACCTATTTTATTGATTGATTGATTGCTTGATGTAGTTTTTGTTTACCTGGAAAGGAGAGCTAGGAAATTAGACAAGTGACCTGGCTATGTACTGTACTTCACCTGGACAGAATGCTTCAGTGTATCAACACCACTAAACCATGTTCTTTTTTTTTATTGATTTTGGTTAAAATTTATCCAGCAACATGACTAGTGCAACCTTTAATCAAGGAAAATGACTGATGCTCCACTCTCTGAGTTATCAGGTTCTAGATATACTGGACTGGATTTTCAGAGCTTTAGAATGGTGCAAGGTGCTTGCGTCCAACATGTTGGATGCAACAAGCATCTTGCACCAAGAGTAGTGCCCCGAGATAGTTTAGGATGCAGTCTGCGTCAATCAGCAGACTGCTTGCACCAAAGTTTGCTAGCACCAGTCTTGCATCACAAAAGTGGCTGAGGCATGGTACTAGGGGGCGTGCAGCAGACTCTGGCTACCACAACCCTAAATTCCTAATTTTCAAGGCCTTCCCCAGGGACTAAGTGCTAAGTACTGCTAGACCAGCCAAGGGATGGTTTAACGATACTTAGAGATCCCCTGGGACAGTAGTCCACCATGTACCATTGTGGGCCACCCAGTAGGCCAGCAACCGGTCCCCCAGCCCCAATGTACCCATAACCTGTACAGTACAGTGCACAATATTAGCCCTGGTGATCCTGTACCCCCCACCACCAAGCCCCGATCTGCCCTTACCCACTACCCCTACAATTACCCCCTAGTGACCTCCCCACTCTGCTCCCTGCATGGTGGTATGCAAACAAATCCCTGGTGATCTAGTGGCCCCCCACCCTGACAGGTATTGCCAACTACCCCTCTCTCTCCCCATCTTGACCTGATTTGGTGACAGCACAGCCCTCTGCACTCTACCACAGCCAGTCACCAAATGACCTGTCAGGGCACATACTGTATGGGCTTGAATATGCTCTGACAGTTCATTTGGCAGGCAGCCATGGTGGTGTGTGGCAGGCTGTGCCAGTTGCTGAATCGGGGGTCAGAATGGGGGGGATCAGGGTGGTTGGCAATATCTGACAGGGCGGGGGTCACTTGGTCACCAAAGATTTGTTTGCATACTATCTTATACCAGGATTGAAATGGGACAGGCACTAGGGGTAATTGTGGGGTACCAGGTATGGGCAGATTGGGGCTCGGTTGGGTGGCATGAGCCACTGAAATTCCCCTTCCAAGGGCACAGCTCGCATTCAGCCACCTCGCAGCTGCTGCAGCATTCCTAGTTGGTGCACCATCTGTTTGGCACACTACCACCATTGCTGCAAGCCATGGTACTTAGGCACCGGGACCCTGTCTAGTGGAAAATCGGGTGCAGGGTCCAGGATGCAATGGCACTCGGTGCAAGTGGCCATTGTCGCAGCTTGCACCTGAGGTATGAAAATCTGGCCCCCTGTATTTATGTTATTTTTAGCCACCTGAATACATACCAGGGTCAGTGTTTCATGGTTCATTAGATTTTATCCATCTGAATACAAACCAGGGTCAGTATTTCATGGTTAATTCTGCATCTTCTTGTCTGCTGGTGGTCCTACAATATACACATGTGCAACAAATAAAAAGATAAAATACACACTTTTAGTTCATGACTGTTGTCATATCGTAGTCCTTGTTAAAGAAACAGACTACACCAGTGAATACTATATGAAAAGTTAAGTGCTACAGTCTCCTTTATACCCCTGTATACAGACATCACATCAATAAGGCTATTTGTATGTCATTTATTTTTTCATGATGTACTAAATTGTGCTGTTTTAATTTGCTGTTGACTTGACATGTTACACTGACGGATATCTATATATTATCCTATACACTGTTACTGCTGTAAAGACACCTTAGTGACATGTTTATTATGTTTGCTTGTGCGCATGTGCAAGAAACATTATGCGGCAGCTTAGGAGAGAAGTGGTTTGTAGAGGTGCAGCACTGTGGCAGCCAACGGAGGCACTGCATTTGGGGGCTTGGCACTGGTGGACCAATGGAGGCACAGTGTGCTGATGACACTGGTCTCCAAAAGTGCCACCAAGTTGAAACGTTTTCGCCGCTGCAGTGAGGGGCCGCCTCGTCATTGCAGCATCAGTCATTCTTCTGCAATGAGGGATTGACCCATCATTGCAGTGCAGTACTTTCCAAGTGTAACAATTGCCTCTCGGCCCCATGAAAGCTGATTGTGGGTGGCCAATCCCCCTATCGGCAGCCCCCAACCCAGTTAATTTGCCAACGGGGATGTGACTTCCTGTCTGCATGATGTAACCCCCTTCCCCATTTGTTGTGTGCCGAGGGGGTGCCCAATCCCCCTCGGCATCATGGCCCCCCAAACAGTCATTCTTTGCTGATGGGAGGGCCATAATCCACATTGGCTTCAGTACCCCCACCCAAAAAAAGGCAGATGGCACACTGGGAGCCCACCCCAGTGTGCTGGAAGCAAGCCTGGAAAAAAAAACCTTCCCGTAACGTCTTTTTATTTTTTTTATCTCCCTGAAACAAAGGAAATGGTCCCACGCCGGTCACCGTCCTCTCCCCCAACCCGCACCCACCCACTGTGCACCTGACCTCTCAACACCCCCCTCACCCCATACTTACCTCCAGAGCCTGGCGCGATGATCTTCGTTGGATCGGAGCACGTCTGCACTCTTCAAAGCCGACCGCGAACTGAAGAAATTCTGGTAAGCTGTGCAATGCCATAAATAGGTTTTTTTCAACTTTGGTGCATATCTCAGGCATTTTGGGGAATTTTGGCAGCAAATTTTCGACATGGGGTTATTGGGACCCCTTCTCATGAATTCAGGCACTGTTATGGCATTATTCGGTCCCGAAAAGAGACTTAGTGGTCACTGCACAGAATTACCTTCTGGGACTGAGTAACAGAAATGACAGTGCTCTCAAAAGGTGGGCTCTCAAAAAGCCTATGTTGCAAATTTGGTGAAAAAAATCCAAAAAATGACTGTTTTACTAGCGTGCGTTACACACTTTCCCTGCATGCTCGTAACTTTGCGAATTTGTAATATTTTCACTTCAGATTTTCAACATTGGCATTTTTCCACACCTCCTTATGAACAATACAGCTGTCATTTTTCACATCCTGACTGAAATGTGGTTTCGCACTACCAGCGCAGAATGGCGCGGTCACTGTGGGAAATCAGTGTTCAGGACATATTAAAAAAATCACAGTGACACTGTTAATGAGCAGATGCCCTAAAATGCCTATGTTGACAATTTGGTGATGAAAGTCCATAAAATGACGGTGTTATGAGCATGCATTGCGCAGTTTCCATGCATGCTTGTAACTTCGCAAATTTGTAATATTTTCACTCCAGATTTTCAACATTGGCATTTTTATACACCTCCTTATTAATGGTATACCTGTCATTTTTCACATCCTGGCCAAAATATGTTTTTGCATTTCCGACGCAGAATAGTGTGATTGCTGTGGGAAGTCAGTGTTCGGGACAGATTAAAAACAAATCACAGTGACACTGTTCACGAGCAGAGGTGCTAAAATGCCCATGTTGAAAATTTAGTGACAAAAGTCCATGAAATGATTGTGTTATGAGTGTACATTGCACAGTTTCCATGCACCCTCGTAATTACGTGCATTTGTAATATTTTCACTCCAGATTTTCAACACTGGCATTTTTTGCACACCTCCTTATGAACAGTACAACTGTCATTTTTCATATCTTGCCCAAAATATGCATTTACACATCTGGCACAGAATAGCGTGGTAGCTGTTGGAAATCAATGTTCGGGACAGATTAGGAAAGTCATAGTGACACTGTTCATGAGCAGTGGTCACAAAATGCCTATGTTGAAAATTTGATGGAAAAATTTCACTAAATGACTGTGTTATGCACATGCGTTGTGCAGTTTCCACATAAGCCCAGAAGTTTGAGTATTTTTAAAATTTTCACTACAGATTTTCAACATTGCCATCTCTTCACAGCTCCCTATGAATGGTACAGCTATCATTCTTCACACCCTGCCCGATCTGTTTTCATACTGCTGGCACAGAATGGCACTGTCACTGTGGGAACTCAAAGTTCGGGATACATTAACAAATCACAGTGCCACTGTTCATGAGAAGAGGTCACAAATGCTTTCATGAGGTGGGGATCACAAAAAGGCCACATTGAAAATTTGTAGTGTAAATACCAACAGACGCCCGGGGTGTTAGGGTGTCTAACCATAACATTTCACCCTGTACAGACTGACAGGCATCAGGGGTATGCCTTTGGATTGCCGACTGTAATGCTCATGCCATTCCACCCCCAACCTACCACCCTGCAGCCAGTGACAGGCATCAAGGTCTGCCTTGAACTCTTCTGCCCCACAGTTCACCCCATTCTCCTATACTGCATCCATTTCAGGGTATGTCCTTATGGAATGGGGTGACTGTACAGCTGAACACCCCAAGGCACACCTCAACATGTGTTGGTGTCTGCAGGATAGGGTAAAGTGAAATGGCATGAACTTTATGGGCAATGACCCAAACGCATACCCCAATGCCTGTCTGTCTCTGCAGGGTGGAGGTGGGGTTGGCGTGAGTTCAGTACTTCATTGCCATTCTTATTCTGCATCTCTCTAACTCCTGCATTTCCAATGCTAATACCAGCAAGCAAACATTCGGCATTGACAAATGCTTGTTTTTGAATAATGTCTAGTACTCTGATGTGCAAAAAATTACAAATTAAGCATTTTTTTTAAATGAATTCAATTCAGCATTGGGTATCAAATTATTTTCTTGAGTCTGATTTTCTGTAACTGCTTTTGGCACACTGTTTGGGCAGAAAGTCAAAGCTGGGCAAATTATGCTTTATGAGACCTGCCTTCACTGTTTTGTAGTTAAAAATGCCTTTTATGATCGATAAAGGTGTCAGTAATGTGATAGATTAAAAACTGGCACTAGCAGATCCAGTTATGTAGTGAAATATCACTTGCTACCCCCTTAGGCCATTAAACAGTAGTTGAAACCTAATATGAATTTTTAAAGAGAACATGTCACATTTTTCTGGGTAAGAGTCACCTGCTTGACAGAATTGCTACCTCTTTACATACATTCTAGTTCTAGTCCTGATTAAATTTGTTATGTAAGTAATAATACCCGACAGGGTGGGTGGTATTGGGCTATACCGGACCACCCAGGGGCGTAATGAGGCCCGATGGTGCAGGCGGAGGGCCTTATATCCCCTGAAAGGTCTGGTATAGCCCATACCACCCACCCTGGAGGGTATTATTGCACTTAGAAAATGGGCCATTGTATAATATATGTTTACAAAAATGTTTAAATGTTAAAATTAATTTCTTTTGTAATAAAATAGTTCCTCCGCCTGCATTAGAATGCTCTTTTTTTTAACTAGGAAGTTTTGAAGAGTAGGGAGCTGATTGTCATGGTTACCCCCATATACAGACACACACAGTGTAGCTGCTTATCTGCATGAGCAGCATAAAATTCATTGGGATTTTAAATTTACTGCCTCCCATGAAGTGCAGACTGTGCAGTTCTTCGCTGCTGAGTGCTGGTATCTGAGTGAAAGAGAGAGAGAGAGAGAGACAGCGAGAAAGAGAAAGAGAACAAAGCGAGTGATTTTTCACTTGTTACCAGTTTTGTTCTGCCAGGCAGGAGCAGCACAACCCCTTTACCAGCAAACTTTGACTTACTTGTAGCTTGGGCAAGATTCTTCGGTGGCCCACTCTCGGTTTCCTTTTCAACAATGGGTTTCCCTTGCCAGTCGCTAAAATGCTGCCGTTACTCGGGCTTCCACCACTCCTGCTGTCTCTTTTATTGTTCCCTCAGCCTCTTATAGACTTGCCAGCATCCGCATTAAGATCTGAGTCTTTTAACAGCACAGCTGGTGGAGTGAGCAGTGAGAGGTGGTGATCACTCATGACTGAGCTGTAAATGTAGCTTACAACCATTTAAAAAGGACTGAAGAAGGAGGACGTTTAGAGGGTGTAGCTGCCGAAACACTGTTTTCTATTTCTGGTGTTTTTTTCCTTTTTTTACCTGCCTCTGCTAGAGTTGGGGTAGTGGGAAGAGACTGCAAGTGCACTGAGATGGATGGGGGAGTGGAACATCAGGAGCTTGCCAGCAATCATGTGCGAGTTGTGAGTTTCTGAACAAAACAAAACTGACTGGTGGGGGAATAGCATGGGAGAAGGCTGAGAGGGCAGTCATCCATTGGAATCTTTCTTTCGTTACCTTGCTGAGTTTTCTGGAATGAACCTTACAGCTGTTAGCTGTTTCCAGGTAACTTGGGGTGGGGGAAGGGGGAAGTGGATCATGCAGACTGTCCCTCACTCCCTAAAGGAGTGGTAAATAGCTAAGATATGAGCTGTTTGTTGTTGTGGGTGGGGGGACAACTTATCCATCCTTCACTCTTCCTCTGCCGAGCACTGCTCCTTTCCTGGTACAACACCACTGTTTTCAGTAATTTGTGGTGCTAGTTGAGTCGATTATGGTTGGTTAGTGCGTGCCCGAGGTCAGGTGCCCACTGCTTCAGCTGCCATAGCTACCAACACCACAGTTGCCTTCTCCTCCTTCTCTCAGCTGTCTTTGAGTTGTCTACATGACAGGAGGCAAGTGCAACAAACACCCAACTTGCAGGCAGCTGGCTCTCGCTAACCGATAAAAAAAATGGCAGCAGTTTAAAATTGCTTGCCCAGTGCTTCAGCCAATAACGAATCAGGTTGGGCACAAAGATACTTGGGTGGGCATGAGGCAGGTCTGAGCATGGACTTTTTATATGGTGGGCATCTATTGTCTGATAGATGCCCACTTTGCCAGGGCTATCAGCCAATCAGAACTTGGAGATTTCTTTGCCCATTTTCTAAATTACTTTAAAATACAATGACCTGTATTCACAAACATTACCTTCAGCTTTAACATCACTTTATTTTGACTTTACTAACCCAATACAACAATCCCCCATGTTGGTCAAGGACACATTGTTGAATCAGGTTAGTAAAACAAAGCAAAGTGGGGTTAACGCTAGATGCAAAGTCCATGAATAATAGGCATTGGGTTATTTAAACATGTTTTCGTACAGTAGTACCACCTAATAAACTTAACACTCTCAATTATTGTAGTCCTAAGCTGTTAAACAGTAGTAAATTTGAATGTAAAAGCTAGAAAACTGAAGATTTATACATGCTTGAAAAATTAATAGACTTTTCTGAGTTAGAAACCAGTTTCCCAGAATAAGAAACAATGATCTTAAAATCACACTTTTCAGGTAAAAAAATAAGTATAATAGCAATGTTACTTTTTAATGAATGATTAATGTGTGCAGAATTAGGGGACAGTCCTCTTTCTATACAGTTGTAGTTTTACACATGCTGTTGCTGAGTAATTACTTATTAGCCTATGCACTGTATATTATTCAGCTGATAAGGAATACTGAAGGAGTAGAGCTTGCCCACTGTATAAAAACTGCAAGAAAACTCAGCTCTAACTATCTTTGCTCACAGGAAAACATTGCCACATGTGTGTCATCATGACACTCGACTTTATCCAGAGGATTCCTAAGCAATTTTGTCATGGCAATTATTTGAGTTTTGTGTAACATTTTGGCAATTGTGTCAATTGTCATGATGTCACACAAAACTCAAATACTGTATACCCCCACATTTATTTACTTTATTTTACCAGGAAAAGACTCCATTGAGGAATGCTTATTCACAAGAAGGTCCTGAGTAGGACAGCATACAATAACAAGAGCATACAGTACAGCAAGTAATATAACTACAGGACAATGCCTGTCTAAGTAGAGCAAATACAAAACAACGAAGTAATCCAAGTAATGAGTAATATCTATCTACAGACAAAAAATAAATACAGTGGAACAGTAGTAGAAGGTTGCAGTGCTAAGAAATTGATACCAAGTACTAAGAGAACAATGCAATGCAATTGGTATAGTAACAAGCATTTGTCAATGCCGAATGTTTGCTTGCTGGCATTGCCATTGGTAGTGCAGAAGTTACAGAGCTGCATAATAGGAATGGCATTGAAGCATTAAACTGAAGCCAACCCCACCACCACCCTGCAGAGAGTGACAGGCATTGGGGTGTGCCTTTGGGTTGTCAGGCATAACGGCCACGCCATTTCACCACACCCTACCCCGCAAACACTGACAAGTGTCACGGTGTGCCTTGGGGTCTTTGGCCCTTATGTGCACCCCATTCCATCAGGAAATATGGTGAGATGGGTGTGGTATAGGAGAATGGGGTGAACTTTGGAGCAAAAGAGTCCAAGGCATACCTCGATGCCTCTCACTGGCTGCAGGGTGTGGAATGGTATGAGCATTACAAGCAAGAATCCCAAGTCACACCCCTGATGCCTGTCATTCTCTACAGGGTGGGGCGTTTTGGTTGGAAACCCTAATAGCTCATGCATTCGTTGGTATTTTCACTCCAAATTTTCAACATGTTTTTTTTGAGACCCCCACCTCATGAACAGTGGCAATATCAGTTTGTCAGCTGAAAGCTGCTTATGCACAGTGACTACGACATTTAGTACCACAGGTACAAAAACACATTCCAAACAGGATGTGAAAAATGACAGCTGTACTGTTCATGGGGAGGTGGAAAAAATGGCAATGTTGTAAATCTGCAGCAAAAATATTAAAAAAACTGGTGGAGTCACGAGCGTGCATAGAAACTGTGCAACGCACACCCATAATGTAATTAGTGTGGGGATTTTTTACAGCAGATTGTCAACTCAGGCATTTTGGGACTTCCGATCATGAACAGTGTCACTGTGATTTTCTTTATCTGTCCCAACAATGATTTCCCTACAGCAACCACGATCTCTGCGCCTGAAAGTGTGAAAACACATTTCGCCATGTTGTGAAAAAATGACAGCTGTACTGTTCATAAGGAAGTGTGGAAAATGCAACTGGTGAAAATCTGGACTGAAAATATTACAAAGTCATGAACTTACAAGGGTGCATGGAAACTGTGCAATGCTGACTTGTAACACAGTCATTTTATGGACTTTTGTCACCAAATTTTCAACATAGCCATTTTAAGACCTCTGCTCATGAACAGTATAACTGTGATTTTCTTAATCTGTCCCAAACATTGCTTTCACACCGACAGCACCATTGTGCGCTACATGTGCGGAAACACATTTTGGGCGACATGTGAAAAATGGCAGCTATACTGTTCATAAGGAAGTGTAATAAAATGGCAATGTGGAAAATCTGGAGTGAAAATACTGAAAATTCGCAAACTTATAAGCGTGCGTAGGAACTGCGCAACACACGCTTGTAAAGCAGTCATTTTTAGAAATTTTTTTCACCACAATTTCAACATAGCCATTTTAAGACCTCTGCTTATGAACAGTGTCACTGTGATTTTCTTAATGTGTCCCATACATTGATTTCGCACACTGACTGCGCCATTGTGCGCTACATGGGTGGAAACACATATTGGGCAAGATGTGAAAAATGACAGCTGTACTGTTCATAAGGAAGTGCAATAAAATGGCAATGTTGAAAATCTGGAGTGAAAATACTGAAAATTTGCAAACTTACGAACGTGGTAGGAACTGCGCAACGCAAGACTTAAAACAGTGATTTTTAAGAATTTTTTCACCAAATTTTCAACATAGTGATTTTAAGACCTCTGCTCATTAAAAGTGTCACTGTGATTTTCTTAATGTGTCCAATACATTGATTTTGCACACCGACTGCGCCATTGTGCGCTACATGGGCGGAAACACATTTTGGGCAAGATGTGAAAAATGACAGCTGTACTTCTCATAAGGAGGTGTGGTAAAATGGCAATGTTGAAAATCTGGAGTGAAAATATTGAAAATTCGCGAACTTACGAGCGTGCATAGGAATTGTGCAATGCACACTCGAAAAACAGTCATTTTTAGGAATTTTTCCACCAACATTTCAACATAGGCTTTTTGAGAGCCCACCTTATGAGCAGTGGCAGTGTCATTTCATTACTTGGTCCTGAAAGGTGATTTCACGCAGTGACTGTGAAGTCACCCTTCAGGCCCAAATAATGCCATGATAGTGCAATAATTCATGAGGAGGGGTCCCAAAAACCCCATGTTGAAAATTTGAGCCCAAAATTCCCAAAAATGCCTGAGATATGCAAAAAAGTTGAAAAAACCCTGTCTATCCCATTATACAGCTTACCGGCATTTCCTCAGTTCGCGGTCGGCTTTGAAGAGTGCAGACGTGTTCCCGGTGCACTGAAGATCGTCGCACCGGAGTCCGGAGGTAAGTATGGGGTGAGGGGAGTGTGGGAGGCAGGGTGTGCAGTGGGTGGCGCTGGGGAAGACACATGAGGGACCGCTTTGATTTTCAGGTTTTTGTTTTTTAATGAGACGAAAGTGGACTTTGCCACGCTGGGGTGGGCTTCCAGCATGGCAGAAGGATGGCTGGTTGGGGGCATGGAGCTGACGGGGGATTGGGCACCCCAGTCGGCCATAGCATCTGTTGCCACTTGGGGTGGGTTCCCGCGTGGCACCCTGTACTCAGGGGGGACAGGTGAGCCGACAGGGTTGGGCACCCAGGCTAAGAGAGAGTGTAGCCACGCTGAGGTGGGCACCCAGCATGGCACATGGAACTGTGTTTCGGGTGCTGCACAGCCAATGGGGATTGGGCACCCCGCCGGCTATACAGTGTGTGGGTGGGTGGCACACAGCATATGTGTATGTGTGTGTGTGTGTGTGTGTGTAGGGGGAGTGCGCATGAGCAGGCAATATCTTATCACTGCTCACTGAAGTGTAGTTTCCCTTTCAACTGTACTCCACTGCATTTTAGAGCTGTCATAGACAGCTCCAGCAGGCATTGGAGAACTACGGCCGTGTCTGCAAACACACTGACTGAATGGAAGAGGGCTGACACACCTCCGAAAACTCAGATGATGGCACAATGTTTCTTGCACATGCATGCAAGCAAACATAAAAATGATAGGTGGTGAGAGGCTACATTCAGAGGTTTTGTTATTCTTTTCTATGTGAATATTTTTACCAAAACCTCTGTCTTATCTGTGAGTCTGGAACATTTCTAGTGACATTAACCTAAATAGTGCATTACTGGTGTACTTTGCTGCTATGGGATATGATATTCTTCTGCAAATGATAGACATGCAACTTCAATCTACACCTCAAGTGAGCGAGACATAAACTTGAGGAAAATCTTTCCCAGCTGTATTACAACAAGGAAATAATGCAGCAAAGGACTGTGAAGTTACATCCTTTGGGACTTTATGAAACATGCCCCAAATTATTGCTAAGATGGCTTTTGAAAAGAAGTGAAAACAGATGATGCTCTGACAGCATTTTATTTGTTTTAGTCTCTTTTCTGGTCTCTATCTACTTTAGTGGAATTCTGCTTTCAGCATCAATCTGCTGTGATGGAAGCCATCGTAAACCTACATGCACCAGCATAACAATGCGTTTGTTAAACTTTTTCTGCTTCTACTATATCTATGAAACACCAGTTTTGAAAAAAGAAACCATATTTATGATTTTAAGTGCAATATGCTTATCTGTCTGCTTTAAGTTGTCACAAAACAAAGAATGCCTCTCATTTTTTGTCCACAGTGACCCTAGGATTTATATTTTGCCATCCAAAATCCAAACTAATTTCAGCGTCATGCATGGATCTCATTCACATATTTGGTTGACATTTGGTTACCTTAATAAGGCCTCAGATGTGAGATTTTCTAATTAATAGCAGAAATTGTGTACTTATCTTGGGCATGCTTGACTGACTGCAAGAAGCTCATTGTTTGTTTTAAAATAACCAGACTAATTTAGTATAAAATATACTTCACACAAAGATCACATTGTTTATCTATGGAAACTGTCTAGGCTTACAACATTAAGGCATGCATAAGAAGACTGTAGGTTCACATATAGTATGTAAAAACTGTTGAGGTACTAATATATCAGGTAAAATAAACTTACAAAATGACATGCTCTTCCTGTGAAAAACCAGATGCTTATACTTATGGTTTGCATTTATATTGCAGTTAACTGTGTTTGTGAAATGTAACTAACTCCATCATAAGTTCCCAAAACGCAACAGGGAACATCCAAGTTACTTTTGTAACAAGCATTGAATATATTTTTCTTGAAGAATGATTTTCAGAGGAATGCTTTTTTTCCCAGTCATTGTGAAACAGTACCAAAAAGTTATGCAAAACAAAATATAATTTCACTTCTTTTAAAAAGTGTTCATTAGTCAGCCTTCACTGTTATATAGTACATTACAATTAACTCAAAAGCTATGACTCTAATTCAATGAGTGGGATCAACTAGCCCCCCCCCCGAGCTATTTAAGTCAGCTTCCTCCAGCCTCATTCAATACTTTCTTTTTCTGCAGCCAGAACCTCTGCCCACCCCCCTTGCTTCCAGCATTTGTCTTGCAACTTCCATTTATGCTGTGTTTCTGCTTGGTTTGTGCCTCACCTGGCTTCTCGATTAGTGTTTTGCTTTCTGCCTCTGGCTGCAGTTTGTGCATCTCTCTGTCTCCCTTTCTGCTCTGTTCTTGTTGTCCTGTGCCTTGTGTTTCTCCTGTTTCATTTCTTTTGGTCATTTAGCTTTTCCAGCATCCTTCCTCTCTTGTTTTTGACTTGTGCTATTCAGCTCCCCTTTTGCTGTTTTTCTCAGCCTGTAGAAAATTTCCTGTGCAAATTCACTCTTAATTGTTTACACGTGGCTCCTAGCAGGCACCCCTTTTGGCCTCTACTGTTTATCTCAGCAGCTACTTCTCCCTAGTTTTCAGTTTCCGTGTGCTCATGCCTTCCCTAGCAGTTTTATTTGTTGCTTCTACTGTCAGTGGTTCCCATATACTCCTGCTTTCCCTTGCAATGCATCAGCAACTAACACTAACCTCCCTTATGGAACTGGATGGCAAGCATTCCTCATTCAGTCCACACTTGTAACATTCAGTCTCATTGTCCTAGTTGTCAGTTAACGTCTTAAACAGTGCCTTGGCCCTCTGGATTTGCCATGATCTCTGTTATTCCTGCATTCAGCTTAACAAGCAGCTGTTCAGTCTTACCTGTGTTTGTTTTCTTCATGCACTCATGGCCATCAGGCTTCACCACAGCTTCCAACTACTCCTGCATTCAGATAAAAAGTAGCTGTTCAATCTTCCTATGTTTCATTCCCTCCATTGCTCATAGCCATCAGGCTCCACCATGGCCTCCACAAGTCCTGGATCTGAATGCATGCCAGTCACAACCATAGCATGGCTTCCAGGGCACTGCCCTTTAAGTTGATGGTCTCACTTTGCCACCTTGAAGTCCATATCTTGAGGGTGGGTTCCTTGACTGTGTGCAGTCCTACTCTTTCTGTTGTCTGGTGAGAATGTCCTCCCCTCTGGGAGAAGCTTCAGCTATGCAGAGTGACTCAGTGGCACCTCTTGATGTACTATTTAAGACTTTGTCTGCCAGAGGGTGATGCTCTTAAGTCCCAGGGGGCTCTTTTGGCTGTGCTCATGGAGTTGGCAGCACCTTATAAAGCTATTCTCCCTACAGCAGCCTAAGGTTCACCTGGTCTCCACCTCTTTCCCTTCCACTGCCCCTCAAGGGTGAAGACCATACAACTCTAAGTCCTGGCCCCTCAAGGGTTCAGTTTTCCCTCTAGGCCTCCCCTCATGGAGACCAGATGAGTGCCTTTCAGTTGTTGTTGATGTCCTCCTTCTGCCTTGGGTGGGCCTCCTTGCCTGGAGCCTCCTGCTGCTGCAGAGATCGCTCATGGCTCCCCATGACTTTCCCATTAGCAGGATAGAGTGACAGCATTCATCTAAAAAAATGTCAAAAATGTCCCCTGAATTGGGTCTCTAAACTGCAGTAGCCGAGCCATCACTAATCTGTTTCAAAGCCTGGAGGGAAGGCAACCAAGGCCTTGTATCCCCAGATGGTTCCTCTTCATAGAGTTTTTTTTTCATCTCCTTCATGCTGAAGGTCAGAAAATGAGGTAGTCACTGCAACAGGTAGTTTCCACTGTGAGTTGGGTTTGAATGGTGGTCCTGTTTCCATTTGCTGTTCCCTCAATACTTACAGAAGTCATGCCTCTTCTACAATTAGTTCTGATATCTGCCAGTCATTGCTTGATTCAGTCTCTGCCTGTTTTTAGTGACTCATTGCTGTCACTCCATCCTCATGTAAACTCTGTGTCACAACTTGCTGCTCAGTATTTTGAGGGGATTCTTCCTAAGATACCTTTAGCCTGAAGGAATTATGTTCCCGTACTTTTCGGGTTGTACCCCCCTCAAGAGGGTTTGTTTGCCTTCACAGTATCCCATCAGGGTGATAGTTCCCAATGGAACAGAGAGTGCAGATAGCCAATGTATTCCTATGACGAGCATTAACACATTCATTCTATGTTCTACGTTCATTCAAATACCTTCAGACTATCAACAAATCTGCACAAGCCTAACTCTTCACTAAGCTGCAAAAGCCAATTGAATTGGTCTTTGGATATACAAGAGGGAAATGAGAATGGATTCACAGCTCCCATTTGAGTGACTAGTGTGTAAAGGGCCCAGTGAGAGACCATGGTGGTTAGGTGGGCTGGCCACTCTCAAAAAGTCCTCCAAAGTTTGCTCTGCCCTACCCAATCAAAGAGAATGTTTGCTGCATCTAAGACTAGCAGTAGTCATGTCCCCATCAGACTGATGCTTTTACAGGGGACCGTCTCTCCATGACCTCCACTCCCACCCTCCTGCCCCTTGTCAGTGTAGATTTCTATTGTCTGTTGCACAGACATTTGGTTTGAATTAAAGAAGAAATGCATTGAAACGAAGCCATTTTCTTCCTAACATACTAACATACTAAAATGCCAGCAGAATAGGCCTAATGGTCTTTCGTGTCTGCTCGTTTGGTCAGCCTCCACCCTGGGTGCTGACCTTGCTGCCCCCCTTGCCTCTCTGGCTTCTCCTTCCCAGTTCCAGATATTCTGCTGCATTGGATTTTGCTTCCAGAACCCTTCCCTGTTACCTGTCCCACCCCTCTTGAACCTCTCCACTGTCTCTGCCTCCACCAGCCCCTAGGCAGCGCATTCCATGGCTCCACCACCTCTCAGTGAAGTAGCACCTCCTCCTTTCTCCCTGAATCTTCCCCTCCAGCTTCCACCCATGCCCTCTAGTGGCCCCTCCTCCTTCCTTCTAAGCACCCTGACTGTTCCTCCCTATTTACCCTCTTCATGTACCTGAAGACCTCTATCATTTCCCCCGGTCCTTCTCTCTTCCAATGTGTACATATTTAGCTCCTTGAGACTCTCCTCATAGGTCCTGTCCCCAAGCCCCAAATCATTTTGGTTGCTCCTCCTGGACCCTCTCCAGGAGGGTAATGTCCCTCTTTAGTGTGGCCTCCAAAACTGCACGCAGTACTCAAGGTGCGCCTCACCAAGCAGTTATACAGAGGGAGTATCACTTCCTCCTTCTGGAGGTGATCCCCTAGCGATGCATCCCAGCATCCTGTTGGCCCAGGCTGCTGCCTCCACAAGTCTCTGAGTTGTTCATCTTGACATCCACCACCACCCCAGGTCCTTCTCAGCCATCGAGACTTGTAGCATTCCCCCAGTGTGTACACTTGGCCTGGGTTTCTGGCCCCAGGTGGAGTACCTTGCATTTCCCTGTATTGAACCACTAGCTTCCACTTTCTAGACCATCTTCCAGAGCCTCCAGGTCCCCTCAGTAGGGCCACCTCCCTCCTCCCCATCCACCACCGCCACCAGTTTGGAGTCATCCGCAAAGAGACTCATCTCACTCCTGATTCCTGTCCTTATGTCAGAGATGTATGGCGTTGGAAGAGGAGGGCCCAGGACTGATCCCTGTGGACCCCACTAATGACCCTCCTTGGGGATGAGACTATCTCGCCAACTACGACCCTCTGGGTCCGGTCCTGGAGCCAATTGCCTATCCATCTGATTATCTGGTTCCCCAACCCCATTTCTCCCAGCTTATCCAACAGGCCCACGTGAGGAACAGAGTCAAATGCCTTGCTGAAGTCTAGAAAGAGGACGTCCACTGGTCTACCCAGGTCCAAGGCACTCGTCACCCAGTCATAGAACTCCACAAGGTTTGTCTGACACGATTTCCCGGGACGAATCCATGCTGTCTATCGTCCAGGCACCCTGACTTTTCCAGGTCCCCCCCTAGCCTCTCCTTGACAATGCCCTCCATCACCTTGCCCACCACCGATGTCAGGCTGACAGGCCTGTAGTTCCCTGCCACCTCCCTTGATCCCCCCTTGTGGATAGGCACTATATTCACCACCTTCCAGTCCTGGGGCACCCACCCTGTCCTCAGAGAGATGGTGAAAAGCTCTGCCAGGGGTTTCGCCAGGACATCTGCAAGTTCCTTCAGCACTCTGGGATGTAATTTATCTGGCCCCGGTGCTTTCTCTGTCTTAAGGGAGCTGAGGGCTTCCCTCACTCTCTCTGCTGTGATTTCCACTTCCGGTACCTCTTCTCCCTGCTTAGCCCTCCACCCTCCTGCCAGTGATGCCTCCCCCTCTCCCCAGACCCGCCGATCGGTAAGGGTCCCCCCCTCCTCAGTATCTCTGTCTCCTCCCATGTATGATGCAGCACCCCATTTTCCTGGTGAAAACTGAGGTGAAGTACTCATTTAGTATCTCAGCCTGCTCCCCGGGTCTTGTGCCCATCTCTCCCTGATTTAATCCTGCTAATCTGCCCCTTCACCCTTCGTTTTTCCCCAATGTATCTGAAGAACCCTTGTTCCTCTCTCAACTTCCCTGGCCAGGTTCTGCTCCTTCCTTGCCTTAGCCACCCTCACCAACCTAGTGGCCCTTCTAGCCATCAGCTCATACTCCCCTCAATCCCTTTCACTCCTTGAGCACTTGAATTGCCTATAGGTTGCCTTCTTTCCCCGCACCACCTCCTGGACCTCCCTGGTCCACCAGCAGGGTTTTTGGGCCCTACCGCATTTTCGTCTTACTCTTGCACAGGTGCTGGTGGCATCTTGTACCCCTCTCCTGATGATTTCCCACCTACTATCAGCATCCATGTCTGACCCAATCACATCCAAATGCTCCTTAAGGATCCTTCCCATTTCCTTAAAATCTGTCCCACTGAAGTCAGTTACCTCTGTCTTTGTGCAGCCTTCTAGCCCTCCTAGGTCCAGGCAGAACCAGACCGTGGCATGGTCACTCCCCGCCAATGGGTCCCTTACCTCCAGGCCCCCAATCTGGTCACTGTCTGCCAGGACCACATCCAGTACCCGCGCCTCCCTGGTCGGTTCCCCCACCTGCTGAGTTAGGAACGTGTCCTGAAAGACATCCAACAACCTCTGTTCCCTGGTCACAGAGGATGTCATAGTCTCCCAGTCTGTTCCTGGCATGTTTAAGTCCCCCAACACCACCACCATTTCTCTGCCCAGTCTGCAGTGTCTCCCAACATCTGCCACCAAACTCTCCTCCAGCTCCTCTGCCAGGGCAGGGGGTCTATACACCACTCACCTGTAGAACTTCCTGTAGAAGTTGTTTTTTATACTGGTTTCAGCTCTATTATCATTCTATCTTTACTGCTGTTTTAGTAAATGTAATTCATGTTTCAGAGTTACACACCAGTCCGTTTTAGACCTGTGGTGATGTACTCTGGGTACCTATCAATTGCAGAGTTCTGTAGGGGAACATGGAGGTATTGTGACAACAATGTAAGAGTTGAATAAGGACATAAACTACATCATATAGTTTTAAAATGGTCCTAACCAGCAGCGTGTAAATCATAAAGACTAGAAATTCCTTAAATGGCCCGTAAAGATCAAGCAGTAACAGAAGGTACACATGTACTTGAAAAACATTTTGTATTGAAAATACAGGCTTGCAGGTTAAATGCTGTTCACCTTTAAGTACAGTGTCCCCTCAGGTAGTAAAGCTTTGGCTTTGTCAAAGTTAAGGTTTATTTTTTATTCTGTTTTTGTATTGCAAGTCTGAGGTTATTACATCACAATAATAAAACAAGTAAATTATAAGCCAAATTACATATTAATTTTATATCATCCTGTAAGGCTAATGCATTAGTCATCATTTTGGATCTGACCAGGGAGTATTATGATATCCCGACAGTCAGTTTCCCCGACACCCTGAATCCTGATGCCACTTGCCCAAAGCCCCCTGAAACATGAAAGAAGCCTCACCATAGCCAAATTGTAAATGTGAGTTTTAAAGGGTATCTACATCTAGTGATGCAGCACTATTAGAAGTAGCCATTCTACATTGTTTTCATTTGTTGCACGTACATGGGTTAGTCTGTTTGGAGCTATGTGAATCCTTTGTATAAGTGTCTGCTTTCAAATAGAAAAAATATCTTAATGTGGAACTCTGATCACCTGCAAAGAGAAAATCACTACTGGCATCAACAGAGCTCAGTTACACAACATTCCCAAAAATTGAATTTCCAGCCATTCCATGCTTTATTACTAGCAGCATTTGCAGGAAAACAGGATCTTCTTTTTAATCAATAGTTTTCCCTTCCTCTGCTACTGCCCCATCTGCCCGTGTGACCATTCAGCCTCATTGTCACATGTACAGCACTCACTGTCCAACTCCCTAGCTTGCCCCCTTGGTGGGGCCAAAGGGGGACCAGGCCCCCTAGAATCTTGAGACCTGTATGGGTAGTGCATTGTACAGTAGGCTGTGAAAAGCCTGAATGTACCAAGCATCCTTCTGTAGTTGAAAGGAATTTTTCCAGCATTTGTCCCACTAGGGGATCCATTGTGTACATGTACTGGCAGTCACATGGTGTCACACACAGTCAGGGAACATGACCCCCACTCTTGTCATTCAGCCTGAACTTCCTTGTGGTCACTCAGGAGTCACTACTAGTGTGGTACCTGGCAGCAACACGACTGGAGAAGGAGAATGTTCTCAGGGATGCACAATCCTCATCTCCCTGGCTGACACTCCAATGGACCAGTCTTGTTCCCAAACCAGGGTTGTCAGTGTAGTAAGTGGCAGTCCTTCCACTGTGTTGATCAGCTGGCTGAAAATTGGATCTTTTTATTTTAAAATTCATCTGCTCCAGTTATTAATCCCCTAACTGTAGTCACCACAACCTATTGCTGTGTAAATCATGCTGATGTCACAAGCAGGGGATTATGACTAGCGCTGAATGAGCATTGAGATGTTCAAAGTCTAATGTTTCATGAAATGCTGCTGCATGACAATAATCTGCAGTATTTGTGTACTTTTCACAGGTTGCAACCTTTATTCAGAACAAAATACCAGTCTGCAACTTGCAGAACAAAATTCCATAACTCCACAACTGGCAGTTAAAAACATTCTGAAAACATAAATGTGGAACAATTTATTTATTTATGTATATACATATGTCTTATTTATTTATTTAAATTTTGGGGCCAAGCCAGGCACAATGAATCAAGGCTCATTTTCAGGTGTGGGGGAGGTTAGATACATTAGTGGAGAGGGTAATGTAAAACAAGAAGTGCAAAGTAGTGCAAAGTAAGGGAAGTTCAAAAGCCATAATAAATAAAACAAAAAAGAAAATAAGCTCTGGTCAGAGGATCTGCTGCAATATCCTGACAGTCAGTTCCCCAACATCCTGAATCCCAACACCACTTGCCTGAAACTCATTTACCCAACATTTTGATTTTGCCCATGGTGGGGTTTATTTCATGTTTCAAGGGGCTTTGCACCTCCCATACTTTAAATAACTAATTACCCTGTGGGCAAAATTGAAATGACGGGCAAACAGGTTGTGGGCAAGCGGCATCGGGATTCAGGGTGTCAGGGAAGCTGACTGTCAGGATATCGTAATACTCCCATGTCAGAGCCAAAATGATGATTAATGCATTAGCCTGACAGGATGATATAAAACGAATGTGTAGTTTGGCTTATAATTTACTTGTTTTATTATTGTGATGTAATAACCTTAAACTTGCATCACAAAAACAGAATAAAAAATAAATCTTACACATCAAGTTAATGTAGAAGCAGCTGTTGTTGGCTCTTGAAACAGAAACAAACACACTTGTACATACACAAAGTGACACACAGGTACATAAATACAATATACACACACACAGATTTACAGGCTCATACTTGTGCGCACTGAGATGGCCAACACCTACAGTATATGCAAAAGTGTGCACACCTTAGACCGTAAAGATGCCCACACACACACACACGCATGGGGACACACACATGGACACACACACACACACACGCTTCCACACCCCAACACACTCACACAAAAATTTTGTGAGTGCTGAGGGTCACTAATTTTGGGAGAGGTGCAAAATTTGGTTTGGGTGTGGATTAGAGATAATGTGAAGTTATTATTTGCTGGCAAACTTGGCACAAATCTGTGGAAATTCACAATTCATGAAGGCTGCAGCAGACACACTAACCTTGCCAGATGATTTTTATTTTTTATAAAATCCTGAAACTTAAAAAAACTCCCCCACCCACTATGTTGTAAAGCCACCTCTCCCCCCACCCAAAAACATACATTCATTGATTCCCCTCCCATCCCCCACTAGCACTCTTCCCCCCTGCAAATTCAGGCTGCTGCAAAAAGTAAACCCTACCCTTTCTCACACCCATGTGCCAAACACACTCCACCTACCTTTCCCTTACCCAAGTCCCATGAGTAAGTCAGTTGTCAAGACTAAGAGTCATCATCATAATTAATCAACCCAGTTTCCTCACCATAACCCCTCTGGTTATCACCACCCTCCTTCCCACCAGCACCCAGAAAATCAACTGGCAATAAAGAAAACAATCATCAGGTGCAGAGTGTCTGCTCTGTTTGATGTCTGTCTCATAATGCGAATGAATGGATTGTGATGTCTTTTCTCCTAATAAAATCTGACTGACTGAAAATTCATCCAGATAGGTTTTACTATGAGCAAGGACGTCACTGTGTATTCATTCACTTTATGAAATAGACACTGAACAGAGCAGGCAGTCTGCTCCAGGGGACCGTTTTCTTTATTGCAGGTTGATTTTCTGAGTGCTGGTGAAGGGAGGGGGCTGGTGGTGGACTGGGGGTGTTTAGTTATGATGACACCTCTTAGTCTTGATGAGTGACTTATTTGGTGGGGCTTGGGTGCAGGTAGGTGTGGGGAGTGTGTTTAGTGCATGGATAAGGGAAAGGTAGTGACTGCTTTTTGCTGCAGGCTGAATTTGCCAGGAAAGGGGCTGAGGAGGGAAGAGGGGTGCTAGTCGGGGATGGGAGGGGGATCAATGAATGTAACATTTTTGGATGACGGGGAGGAGGTCTAGCATGCAGTTTGCATTGTGAGTTACCCATGAATTGGCCATTGGAGTAGATTCACCATGTGAATTTGGCCAGTTTGCCTGGTGAATAACAATCTGAATTGCAGTCAGCAGCTTTGCAGATTTGCTAAAATCTGATTTTTTTCCCATGGAGCAAAACTTATCCAATGTGCGCAACATTAATGAGGAGCGCACATTTATTATGTGATATTAGGTAAAAATTTCTGAAGCATTGCAGATATGGAATTTGAGGAAGGGAGTGTGTCACAAATTTCAGGAGAGCAAGGGTTGCACATTTGGGGAGAAGAACAGGAAGGCATATCTTGATGAATATGGGTATTGGGCCTAAATCTTGGAAGAAGTGCAGGTCACAAATTTTGTGGCTGCAAATCTTTGGAGGCAAAATGGTTGCAAACTTTGGGTGGTGTTTGGAGAGCTAATTTTTGGAGGGGTACAAGACATCAATTTTGGGAAGTGTGCAGGAGATAGAGTGCACACTCTTAGGATGCACATTTTGAGGGAGTGGAGTATACATTTCAGGAGAGGAGCATATTACATGCTTCAGAAAAGGAAGGATGAAAATTTTGGAGGATGTAACTCACAAGTTTTGGGATGGGTACACATTTTTAGAAGGGTGATGAGACAGATTTCAGGAGTGGGTGCAGGATGTCTATTTCAAGAGGGGTGCAAGAACCAATATTTTGGTGGGGAGCAAGGTACATATCTTGGGAAGGGTATGGGGTAAAACTTTCAGGAGGAGTACAGGGTGAACATTTTGGGACGGATGAGGAACCCACAATTTGAGACAGGTGTAGATGTAAATTTCAGGAGGAATCTAGGCCACAAATTTCAGTCATGTGGGTACAAAAATGTTGGTAATATGTTGTGGTGCTGTTTATGGAAGGGATGTATGAGTAAACTGGGGAAGGGTTGGAGCACATAATTCATGGATGCAGACACTAATCTTGAGAAGGTGCAGGGATCAAATTTCAGGGGGATGTTGGGCATGAGTTGTGGGAGGGATACCAGCTGTAGAAAAATTCAACAGGTTGTGCAGTGTACAAAATTCAGTAGAGATGCATGCACAAAGTATGGACTGGTGTGGTGTATAATTTTTAGAAGAAGTGTGGGGTACAAAGTTTTGGAGAGATGCAGGGCACAAAAATTTACTGGGCTTTGATGCACATATTTCAGGAGGTTTATGGGGAACACATTTTAGAAGGGCCATAGGGCAAATATTTTTGTGAGGGATGTGAAGTGCCAAATTTGGGAGGGGTGTGGTGTTAAAAATGTGGAAAAACCATGAGGCATACATTTTGGGAGATACAGGGGTACAGATTTTATGAAGGGATATGGGCTAAACATTTCTGGAAAGGTATAGTGATCAATGTTCGGGAGGAAGGGTGAAGGGTATACATTTTGTGATTGATATTAGAAAGTCTATATGAACTAGTGATCAGAAAATGTTGTTGGCAGTGTGTGCCCTTGCTGACATCACATGAAATTAACAGCAGCTCTTTGCAGAATCTAGGTTTTTTTTTTTGTTAACCAAGCAGAGAAATCATGGTAACAAAAAGACTTATAACATTTAAATAAAGTAACATAGAAATCTAAAATCTGGCATGATATTATTAGAGATCTGTTGTTCCTAATTACAAGTTTAGTTCTTTTGTTTATATCCCCTCTTTAAAAGACAGATAAATAAGTGCACCTGTCAGTGTATTGGCAGTGTTGGTGCTTGTGAAGATAATGACTGAGTTCAGGAATAGACTCATGCTTGCCAAAATACTGGTGGGGGTAGAAGTGGGAAAGCTTGATTTTCCCAAAAGATGCTTCTCTCCTCCAAACAGGGAGGGTGATGAAGACCCACTATGCAAGTACCACCAGTGATCGCAGGGCATACTGTATTCAGCAATGAGAAGGAGGATGTGTGAGTGTGCTCTCACACATTCCCATCACCTGCACTCCCGGAAGAACATTTCATCACCATCCTAGAGGGAGGGAGAAAAAACAGGAAATGCTGGCTGTAGAATGAAATCAGTCTGACAACACCAAAAAAATGCAGCATATCCATTTAGCAGCAACAAATGTATAGTAAATAGAGAGCCCCAACATAGAATCTTGGCTCTGCTCTTCCCTTACACACACAAAACCACTCTGGCTATCTCTTTCTCCCCTCCCTCTCCCTCCCTCTCTTTCCCACTGCCCCCCCCCGGCACTGTGCACACCAACGATCCTAAAAGTACTACTACTAGGCAAAGGAAGGGGGAGGCAGTAGCCCAAGCATCTCTGCAAATGTTTTCCCAAAATTACATAGAGGAATACAATCATTTTCAGAGTAGAAACAGTTGCACTTTGTTTCTTGTGTTGTTCCAAGTAGTTTCATTTCTTAGTCTGATTAAATAGGCATTTTATAATTTATAAGGTGAATGATATTCTTTCTTCTATTAGTTACTATGTTTTGTACACACAGAAATAGTTAGTTGCTGTATTGGTCTTTGTAAGAACAGATCCAGAAACAAATGGTTTGATACCTGTTATTGAACCAGCATAGATGTAACAAAAGAAAACAGTGCTCAAGCTTTCAGACCAACCAAGTCCTTCCTCAGAAGCTTTTGACAACTGCCATAAGCTTCCGAAGAAGGACTTGGTTGGTTTGAAAACTTATGCACTGTTTTCTTTTTTTACATCTATTTTGGTCCAATAAAAGGTATCAAACCATTTGTTATGGGATATGTTTTGTACAGTTACTTTGTACTTTTATGTCAGGTGTGACTATAAAAGGGATTTTACCCAGGTTAACTTCTGATAAACAATAAACTCCCCTGCTGCTACTGACAGAATGCTGTGCCCTGCTGAGTAAGACAAACATAGGAGAAGATGGTAAAAGGCTGTGTTGTGTGTCATACCAGTTCCACAGTACTATGGGGGGGGGGAGGTGGCTCTGAGACTCCTCATAACTGCCAGGCAGGTGACTCACAGCTGCATTCCCATGTCGGACAATCATGAAGCATATTTTTTTTGTTTTGTTGTCTACCAATACTGCCTAGTACCATGTGAATGCATTGAAATGAGATGGCAAATGTTCAGACTGATAGTAATAGTCAACCCATCCTAAAGTACAATATCCATGATAAGAAGATTCTACA
This sequence comes from Neoceratodus forsteri, assembly GCA_016271365.2. Classification (NCBI taxonomy): domain Eukaryota; kingdom Metazoa; phylum Chordata; order Ceratodontiformes; family Ceratodontidae; genus Neoceratodus; species Neoceratodus forsteri. The sequence continues at coordinate 1,074,439,736 of CM028129.1, read as the reverse complement.
AGCAGGATGCCTCAGAGGAAGATTAGTACACATGAAATACTTCTTTGTTACTGTCATTAGGCAGCCCAGGTTCAATAGTGATGCTGCATCATTTTGGTCAAATTGTATTACTGTTTGAATCCCAAGCTCCCAAAGAAGAGTGTCATAAAAAAACTGATACTGCTTGGCTCTGAACTCATGCCTCCTGATCCCTGAGTGCTACACTTGGGTCCTGGCTGTTAAATGGAACTATGTGCCTCAGATAAAAAGATGGCTATTACTGTGCTCTTTGCACTTACTACTCTGCGTGCCTGGAAAAAATACCTGACACAGCTGGGCTTTCACTGCACATTCTGCACTAAACTGAGTGACTTGAAATGTACAGACGACCTGATTCCTGAGTGAACTATGTGCTGATTAAAAAAAGCTTGTCTTTGACAGGACTTTTGGCAGCAGGAAACACAATTCAACAAACAGAGCAGGCTAAAATTAACACGTGTGGTCTATAAGATTGCATCAAGGGATTTGTGCCTTTGCCTAGTCAGAAGAGGTAGGAATGGGCTCTGTTCCAGCACAGCAGTAGGCACATATACATTTCATTTTAATCTGTTCGCTAGGTTTTGTTTCCAGAAGCCAAAAGAGCATGAAAGACAAGTTTTTTAGTCAGGCACACAGTTCACTCAGTAATAAGGCACTTGGTAAATTCTGGGCTGCTCAGATTAATGCCAAAAGTGCTTTGAAAGTCGAACTTCCAGGTTTTTTTTTGGGACATTCAGTGCAGTAGATGCCAAGGCACAGTCAAATCAAGAGCCACAGGGACTACATGAAATAGGACTGTGGAGAGTAGGGGGATCCACTAGAGATAGTACAAACAAAGCAAGACAGGGAGTGACCTACGTACTGCAGTACTACAGATCCCTAAATGATAAATCAGATTCCATTAAGCCTGTTGTGTGGTCAACACCCTACTGGGTTTGTCCAATGAAGTTAACAAATATGATAATTCACTTCATCCAGTTTGGCCACATGTACCACCCTCCTGAAATAATAACAAAAAGCCTGATTTTGGCTATGCCAATCAGCCTTATAAAGGAGAACAGGAAAAATCTCACTGAATGGGCGTGGAAACAACTGGTGAGGGGGGAGCAATTCTGGACCTAGTAATACCCAACTAGAATATTACCAGTCATTTCTCAACTGACAACTTATGTGCCAAAACAACTGAAACGCCATTCAGTTCAATATTGTTTGAATTATTAGCAACTGAAATCCAGCACTGTGATCGCGGACTTTAGGAAAGCTGACTTTGGCAAAATGATAACTGAAGGCCAGCTGAAGGGGTTTTCGAAATGTGGGGGTGGGAAAAGCAATACATAGGGTGATCAAACCACCCAAGAGTGCATAAAATGTGTTAGCAAAACAAGCAAAAGAAACCTTACTGGAAATAGAAGCAAATAAGGGTTGCAATCAAGGACAAAAAGAAAGCCTTCAGGGATTGCAAGGGGGAGCAGCATGAGGCCAAAAAGGTGGAGTATAAGGAAAATCTGCACAGAAAACAAAGAAATCATTAGAATGTGAGAGTAAAAAGATATTTTAGCCATATTGATCCTTGAAAAACAGAAGTCATTGGCATATCTTTCAACTTTTTGTAACTGAATTGAGAGACACAGACACTAAAAATGAGGGACAATGAGGGATACTGACCCACATAATGAGTAACACATCCTCGAACATGGAGATACAAGCCCAGAACTCTGGGTAAACCATTGTGTTTACCTGTACAAAGTTTATTTCTGATTTAGCATCTTAGAATATAATTAGCTTCTGCTTTAAAGTTTCAATTCACAGCACATTGGGCAGGTGGGCAGTACCTTCTCCATGTGGAACAGATGAGGGACAGATCAATTTTGAGGGGTAAAATCAGGAACAGTTGAGAGGTGTGGTTGCTGGATAGTTTGATACCTTTTTATTGGACCAACATATATGAACATATGTACATACGAAGTAGCCAGCAGGGTTAGGCATTCTGGTCTGTGAAGTCTACTTGTTCAGGGATTTAAGCTTTCTTTAGGCTGATGTCCCCACTCCCCTCTCCCTATTTCATCCCTATCCTCCTTCCCTCCCCTTCCCTGATCTTAATCCTTCCCTGATGTCTATCACAGCCCCTCTTGAAGCTACCCACTGTCCTTGTCAAGATCACCTCTTCTGGCAGTGCAATCTACTTGGTCACCATCCTTTCTGTGAAGAAGTGTCTCATAACCTATATGTCTTGTATAAAGGTGGTGTAGTACACACCAGATTTGTACAAGACACATGTTCATTGTATAGAAGGGCAGAAACAAACATTGAATTAGTAATAGCAGAGGGAGTGGAAAAGAATGATAACTTTTTTCAGGTACAAAAGGGGAAACCATCAAATAAAGGTGAGCATATGAAAGAGGAGAAAAGATAGAGAAAGCATGGCGTAAGATGAAGGGAAAGCAAACATACCATACTAAATGAGAACTTCAGTTCTGTGCTCCCTGTGGAAGCTAAAGGACAGCACCACGATGGCAACATAACTTTCATGGGTACAGATAGCTAGAGAATATAGACCTAAGGAGAGAGGATTGCAGTGTCTGCAGAACTTGAATATTAATAAGTCCTTAGTACTAGACAAGCTGCATCCAAGGGTGCTGAAAGAGATGAGACAGGTCGTAGTAGCATGCCATCAGACTTGTTCAATACATCCTTGTGAACAGAAATGGTGGTAAACTAGAGGGTGGTAAGCATTGTCCCTATGCACAATGGTGGGGATAGGTAAACTGAAGACCTGTGAGCCTTATGGAAATAGTGGGCAAGTTAACGGAGACAATAATAAAAGAAGAGATGGCTGAACTTCAAGAGGAGAACAGGCTTACACATACTGTAAGAACTAATATAGATTTAGAAGAGGCAGATCATGTCAAACAAATTTAACTGATTTTTTTTTCAGTTCAGTGATGCAGATGATGGATGGGGTCAGGCAGTCAACATCTTGAATCTGGGTTTCAGCAGGACTTCTGGGAAGGTGCTTCATAGAAGATTAGTAAAAAAGGTAGGAAGCACAGGGATAAGGGAAGGGCTAATGAGGTGGACCTGGAACTGGCTGACAAATAAGATACAGAAAGTAGTCCCAAATGGAAAGTTCTGTGATGTCAGAAGGTTCATTAGTGGGGGCCAAAGGGGCCTGTCCTTATTTTAGCAATATTGTGAAGGATTACAGAGGAAAGTGAGCCTGTTCATGGATGACACATAACTCTGTGGGAGAATAAATACAGAGGAGAGAATTTACAGTGTGAAAAGGGATGTTGAGAGGTTGCAGCAGTGGTCTGGAATTCTGTAACTGATGTTCAGTGCCAACAAATGTAAAGTGATGTGCATGATATTGGTAATAGAAACCCACAGCTAGAATATTGCATCAGTAGTATCACGATGAAGCATTCAAGAGAAAAGGGATCTGCAGATGATGATTAACAATAGTTACAAATTATTGTCCCAATGCAGTATGGCATATGGGAAGGCGAACAGCATGCTGGGGTACATCAGGAGGGGCTTTACAAGTCACAGGAGAGTGGCAATACTGCCACTGTACAGGTCATTGGTTTGACTACAGTTGGAGTATTGCGTGGAATTTTAGAAAACACATCTGAAAAAGGAGAGAGAGAGAGGCTAGAGACTATATAGTGGAGGGCTAGCAGAATCATCCAGGAAGGACAGAGTAGGTCCTACAAAATGAGTCTGGACATCCTTTATATGTACTCTCTGAAAGGCATTAGGGAATGGGAGACATGATAGATACACATACCAGAACAAAAGGGCCAGCCTCAACTTAGCTGTTGAATTCTTTCAAAAATATATTGACACAACCATTCACGCCATTAAATTAATCTGACATTGCCTTAGCCAACATTTCACGTCCAAAGACATTTTTTTCAAGGCAGATATGGACTAGGAAAATGAAAACTATCAAATAAAAACTATTTATAACAATAAATATGAAATGTGTGCCCTAGGAGAACCACTCAGTAGAGACCATTAATACAGTATATAATACAGAAGAGTCCCACTCACCAAATTAGGTGGTAAAGAAAAGCACCATCCTTTTTTTAATTCACTTATTTTGCTTTTTTGCTAGTCTTGATCTGTAATACTATAATAAAACAATGAAAATCATTGGAGAACTTCATCATACATAGAAACATACACATAAGTTGTCAGCAGATAAAGACCTGTTGGCCTACCTAGTCTGCCCAGTTTTCCCTGCCTACTGTGCCACTGCAGACCCTACTCAATCTCCGATCACCTTCTTCCCTAGCTTGCTACCTAGGTTCCCTTGTATCTGTCCCATGCATGCTTGAATCCTGTCACTGTTTTGGCACCCACCACCTCCACTGGAAGGCTGTTCCAGGTGTCCACCACCCTCTCCATGAAGAAGTATTTCCTCATATTTTCTCTGAGCCTTCCCCCACACAGTTTCATAGTGTGACCCCTTGTCCTCAAGCTTCTTTTTCTATGGAAAATGCTACCTTCCTGTACCTAATTAATGCCTGTTAGGTATTTGAATGTTTCTGTCATATCCCCCTTTCCTTCTCTCTCCAGAGAGTACATATTCAGTTCCTTGAGTCTGTCCTCATAGGGCTTTTGATGCAGGCCCTGCACCATTTTTGGGTAGCCCTCTTTTGTGCCGTCTCCACATTATCAAAGTCCTCGTGGAGGTGGGGCCTCCAGAACTGGACACAGTACTCAAGGTGGGGTCTTACCAGTGAGCTATACAGAGGTAATATTTCTCCTAATTCCTACTGGTGATACCCCTCCCTATGCACCCAAGCATCCTGCTAGCCTTCCTTGCTGCCTTATCACACTATTTGGCTACCTTCAGGTCATCAGAAATGATTAAGTAGAGGTCCTTTTCCTGCTTGGTGGTTGCCAGTACTTCCCCTCCCAACTGGTATGGAGCCCTAGGGTTTCTGTGCCACAAGTGATTTTGTACTTTTTTTTGCATTGAAACCCAGCTGCCAAACCCTTGACCATTCTTTCAAAATTTTCCAATCATCCTTCATTTTTTCCAGCTGCCCAGTGTGTCTACTCTGTTGCATATTTTTGTGTCATCCATGAACAGGCATGCTTTTTCTTCTAGCCCTTCTGCAATGTCACTAATAAAGACATTGAAGAGGACCAGACCTAGTACTGAGCCCACAGGCACCCCACTGTTTACCTTGCCTTCTCCAGAGTAGACACCATTTACCACCACCATCTGACTCCTAACAGATTCAAGCAAGTACAGTTAAAATACATCACGTATGAGAAGTCAACTTTATTGCAACAGTACTAAGAGCATACCTAAGGTAAACAAGCAAATTTATAGTGGTAGCTGAGCTTTAGAGCATGCAGGTAGAGTTATGGAGGGTCAGAAGTGGTGGTGAACAAAGGAGGGGGGAGGACAGAATAGATGAGAGCATGGGAAGGGTGGGGGCAGAGACAAAGGGAGGTGACAATAAGGGGGTTGAATAGTCAGAGGAGTAGGATTGGATAGGAATCTACCCATGTTTACGTAAGTAAATGATAGGGTAGGGCTGGATGATGTGGGGGGAGAGAGGGATAAGGGAAAGGGTTTTAAAGTGGGGTGGGTGAGGTGAGGGAAACCATGGGAGAGGGGTGTAAACTGGAGGATTAATATTGTGAAGAGAAAGCAGGAAGGTGGGGAATAAAGAGGGACATGGGGGTAAGTGCTCAGTGGGGTCACACCAGGCAGGGGAGGAAGTGGGGGGGGGAGATGGGTGCTATGCAGAACAGATAAGCTGTCAATGACAGTAGGATTATGCACAGGTTATGCAGTCGCATTTACTAAGAGTGGACAGATACTGCAGCAGCTTGAACTTAAATGGGAGTAGTTTCGTTTCCTCAGTCAGCTCAAAGTTAAGGGAATTTAGCCAGCAGGAGGCCCTGTATTCGAAGGACCATTTCCCTAGTGAGGTCTGGCAGAATGGGATAATGAAGGCAGCTTTACTCGACCCCCTAGTTAGTCTAGAGGAAGTGGAGTTTCTTAGCAGCTGCCTCACTCCAGGAGGAGCAAGACCTAGGGTGGATTTTTTCGCTAATAGACAGACTTGGTACTAAATTCTGCTATTCAGGTTTAACCAACCAGTGCTTGAGTATAGTTCACAAGGGTGAGTTAAATAGTCCACATCCAGGACTAGTCTACAGGCTTTGTTTAAGACAATCTTGATTCGCCTAAGTGCTGTATCGGTACCGGCTCCATAGGCTACCAGTCCATAATCTATGATGGAGAGAATGGAGCTGTTAACTGCAAGCTTGATGGCACTTTTGGTGAGGCACTGCCTATGCCAGTAGAGCTGACCTAGTCTGGCACTAGTTGCCTTGGCAGCATGGTCTATGCGCTGGCTGTAGGAGAGAGAGCTGTCAAGGTAGACACCAAGGTACTTAAAGGTGGTGACCATTTCGAGTCCATCAAACTTGTTATAGTAGATATTGAGATGATGGGACTTATGATGGTTTTGATGGGAGGCAAACAGCGTTGTTTTAGTCTTACACAGTTTATAACTTTTTGAACCAGTCCCAGACAGGCCAGCTTATTCACCAGTCTTCTATGTTGAACAGTATAGAAGGCCTTACTGAAATCCAGGTTGGCTACATCTACCACTCCTCCCTGATCCACGACCCTGATCCATGTCTTTAAATAATCAGTCTCATAAACAGTGTTGACCTCTAATTTCCTCAGTCAGCTTTGGGGAAAAGTTTACACATATTTCTAAACAAATAAATGATATTTTATCATCATGGGCTTATGCCTCCTGTTTCTTATTTTCAGTATCTAGTCTTGAGAAATTTATTTTTATCCTGACTATTCAGTTCATTTATAAAAAAATAAATGAAGTATATTTTACAGTTAAAAAAAGACACAACTCAATACTACTTTTGACTTTTGGGGGAACATGATATAAACATGCAAAGACATTGAAGGATTTAATTCTGTGGACTTACAGAGTTGTTCATATTAAGGTACAGTACAACCACCAGGAGGTATACCCTTAAGCTGGAAAGTCAGGAGGTCTCAGAAAAGACATCTGAGGATATTTTTGCACATCAAAATATATTTTTTCACAGAGTCAGTGGTAAATGGGTGGAATGGTCTACCCAGTAATGTGCTCCGTGCTGGGACAATATTAGAGTTCAAAGTTAGTTGGTCAGTTTCAAGTTGGTTATTGGGAACTAAGAGGGAGGCAGAGGCAGGGAAAACTCTAGTGGGGTAGAGTACATCAAGTAGGGCATCAGAGCAGACTTGATGGACTTATAATCTTTTTTGTTGTTTTTGTTCATCTTTCTATTTATATGTCTCAGAATAAATCACAAGTATATACAAATAGGCCTGAATAATTTATGTACAGCAGACCAGAAGAAAATGTTTAAGGACAAAACAACCAGAGAAGATACTGTTAGAGGTATAGAAAGCAAAAGGGAGTGAAAGGCAGGTGGCAGGGTTATGGAGGGGTTAGAATAGAGGCAAATGACAAGAGAGGAAGAAAGCAGGGGAGGCTAGTTAAAGGTGCAGGTATGTAAGAAGAGTTTGGGGAGCAGAGATCTGACAGAAATGGAAGGGAAGGGATATAAGAAGGGAGGGGCAGGTTATTCCAGAGGTAGGGAAGAGTTTGGCCACCAAATTACCCAATAAGTCCACATTTATTTCATGAATGTAAAAACTGAGATTCTACCAATGTTCAGTTGTGGACTTTTTACTTTTGCCCACCCCTAATTATGACCTCATAAACTGGATAGCCATTCTGATAGAGCAGGAGCAGCAGTGGGATATAATGGACTGCACCCATCTCACTTAGCGGCATATTCTTCTATAAATAGTTGTAGATATGAATGTGGGCTACTTATTCTGTAACTATTTTTATTTTCATATTTATTTATTTTACCAGGATACAACTCCACTGAGCAGTGCTCATGTTCACAGAGGCCCTTTATTTATTTATTTATTGAACTTTTGGAGTTTCAACCTTTGAGTCAGTGACTCATTTACAAAAGCTCCATGTCAGAGGCACAACAACATACAGAGATACAAAAATATACAAGTTTACATAAGATATAATACAAGGGATTATGAACATATGAACATACGAAATTGCCAGCAGATACAGGCCATTCGGTCTTTCTAGTCTGCTCGAATGTGTAACACTTCAGTCCATTAGACTGCAGCTGCCCCCTCCCTCATATGCCCTCCCCCCATCTCGCATCCCCTCCTGGTTTGTACCCTCCCCTTGAATCTGTCCCACCGCCTCTTGAAGCCCGCAACACTCTGAAGCGATACGACTTCCTCTGGCAGAGCGTTCCACCCTGCCACTACCCTTTCTGTGAAATAGTGCCTTCTCAGTTCCCTCTTCAACCTGCTCTTTCCAACTTTATAGAGTGTCCCCTTCTGCCCTTCAGATTGAACATACACCTGGTGTCTACTCTGTTCAAACCCTTCAGGTACTTGAAGGTCTCAGTCATATCCCCTCTCTGCCTTCTTTCCTCCAGGGTATACATATTGAGCTCTCTCAGTCTCTCCTCTTATGGTCTGTCCCCGAAACCCAGGATCAGTTTTGTTGCCCTGCGCTGTACCCCCTTCAGTAGTTTAATGTCCCTTTTCAAGTAAGGGCACCAGAATTGCACACAGTACTCTAGGTGTGATCTCACCGAGGACCTGTACAGGGGCAAAATTACCTCCTCACTCCTAGAATTAATCTCCCTTGCTATGCACCCTAACATCATGTTTGCCTTCGCTGCTGCCTTCCTGCACTGAGCAGAGTGGTTCATCTACCTGGTTACCAGCACTTCCATATCCTTGTCCTCCTTGGATTTTGTTAATGGGACACCCTCCAGCCAGCAATTGTGTCCTGAATTCTTGCCTCCTAATGCATCACTTTGCACTTCTTGGCATTGAAACCAAGCTGTCAAGTGTGAGACCATTCCTCCAGTTTTGCCAAATACTCCTGAAATACTTTTGCTCCCCCCCCCATCTACCTCGGCACAAATCTTTGTGTCATCTGTGAAAAGACTGATCTTGCTCTTAATCTCTACTGCAATGTTGGCTATGAAAATGTTAAACAGAACCGGTCCCAGCACCGAGCCCTGTGGTACACCACTTTATACTGCCCTGGGTTCAAATGCCTCCTCCTCCTTCCCCCACTACTACCTTCTGCTGTCTACCCTGCTGCCAGTTCTCGACCCATCTGACCAGTTTCCTCCCTGCTCCCAGTCTCTTCAGCTTGTAGGTCAACCTACTGTGTGGCACTGAGTCAAAGGCCTTGCTGAAATCCAGGTAGAAGACATCCACCACATGTTCCCTGTCCAGTGCCCTTGTAAACCAGTCATAAAAATCAACCAAGTTCATGTGGCAGGATTTGTCTGAGACAAACCCGTGCTGCCTGCTGTCCTGGAAGTTTTTATCCTCAAGAAATTGCATCAATCTTTCCTTGAGGATTGTCTCCATCAGTTTTTCCACAATTGCAGTAAGGCTCACCAGTCTGTAGTTCCTCGATTCATCCTTGGACCCATTTTTATGGAGCGGTACCACATCTGCTTCCCTCTAGTTCCTGGGCACACACCCCAGGTTCAGAGAGGTATTGAACAGGTCCACCAATGGCTGTGCCAGGACCTCTGCCAACTCTTTCAGCACCCTGGGGTGGACTTCTTCTGGGCCAGGTACCATGTCCACCTTCAGGGACTTAAGGCCCTCCCTCACCCTTTCTACTGTGATTTCTCCATCTGTGGTTGCTTCTCCCCTATCCTCTCCCACCTCACCCTTCCTCTGAGGTATGGGCCCATCCCTCTCCTTGGTGAAGACTGAACAGAAGTGTTAATTAAGTACTTCTGCCTGCTCAGACTCCTTTTCTGCCCACCCACTTCCCCCCCTGATCCTAACAATTTGATCCTTGATTTCTTTTCTCTCTGATATGTCTGAAGAAACCCTTTTCTCCTCCTTTGATCCCCTGTGCTAACCTCCATTCCCTAGACACCTTTGCTGCCCTTACCACTCTGCTCACTTCTCTGGATTTCTTCACCTATTCTTCTTCCTCTTCTTTGTCTTCTACCCTGTTGGATAGCTTGTAGGTCCAAAATGCATTCCTCTTTTCCCTCACCATCTCCACTACCTCTCTACTCATCCAACTAGGTTTCCTGGCCCTGGCTTTCTTGCTCTGGATCTTGACACACGTTTTAGTGGATTCAGCCAGTTGTATCTTGATGTCTGCCCATTTTTGTTCCATGTCCATTTCTGGGCAGATGCGTACCAGCCAAGGTCTGCCCTTTTGAAGTCCTGGACCCTAGTTTTTGTAGTGGCTACTTCCCTACCCAGGTTGATTGAGAACCACACTGTGCGGTGGTCACTGCTTACCAGAGATTCCTCCACCCTTACATCCCTGACCTGTTCCCCATCTTTCAGTACCAGATCTAGTATATCCACCTCCCTCATTGGCTCCATTACCCTTTTGGTAAGGAAGCCATCCTGGAATGCTTCCAGAAGGATCTGCTCCCTGGTGCAATTGGTTGCTGGGATGCTCCAACTCACCCCTGGTATATTTAAGTCCCCCACCACCACTATGCTCCCTTTGCCACTATGCCTCCTCATCTGTTCCCCCAGTTCCATGTTAATGCCCTCCTTCTGGGCAGAAGGTCTATAAACAACCCCCAGACAGTCTTGGTCCTTTTCTGGCTGTGTAGTTGTAGCCAGATTACTTCTGACCTGCCCTTCTCCCCTTCCTCCCTATTATATCTGATCCCTTCCCTTAAGTAAATGGCAATCCCCCAGCCTTCTCTTTACCCTATCCCTCCAGAATAGTTTTTACCCTTGGATGGTTAGGTCCCAGTCATGGTGACTGATTGCCCATGTCTCAATAATGGCAGCTATGTCCACCTCTCCCTCTGCCATCAATGCCTGCAATTCTGCCAACTTGTTTCCCAGGCTCCTAGCATTTAGTGAAACCAATCTCCATGCTGCACCATCCTTTCTGCTTCCTTACCCTTCACTCCAACTCCTATTTCACCTAAGGTTGTATCTATCCCTGTGGTGGGGGGATGTCCATAGGACCCCCTGTCCTGGTGATTTCCAGCTCCAGTGCCTCCCCCCACCTAGTTTAAATGATATCTCTCATTGATGAAATCTCCTAGCTTCTGCTTCAACACCTGTGAACCTGCCCTACTGAGGTGTAATCTATCCCCTGCATAAAGATATGTGTTAGCTCATGTATTACCCCAGTCCCCCACCAATCCATACCCCTTGTCCCACACCATTCCCTCAGCCACTTGTTGAAGTCACTGATTGCATGATACAGGAAGAGGCACAAAAATGCTAAGGTACAAGATACATAGAAGTACAAATAATAGTACCATAAGTACAAGGTGCAATGGCAGACACTAAACAAGCAGTTACAAAGATATCAAAGGTGGCAGTGGGGGGGTAGTAAATATAGAGGGAGGGGTAGGTGTGGGTGCAGTCCAGGAGACCTTGTCATATTTGGGGGGGTTAGACCATGTGAGATGGAGGGCACAAGTGATAAGCAGTCAGTAACAATCTTGTCTTAGATAGGTGGAGCCACTGATTGGATAAAAGAGAGCCAAAATGCATGAGGGTGAAGAAAGCTAGGTACAGTCACAGTGGCCACAGGGCAGGAGATGTTGCCAAAGTGAGAGTTTGAAAGGACCGCCTTTTTTGTATAGAGGAGACTTCAATGGGCAAGCTATTTAGCCAGTAAGGAGCCCTATACATGAAGGTCCTGTCCCCCATGGAAGTCCTGCAGAAAGGGGCCTAGAAAGTAGCTTTTACAGAGCTTCTCATAGCATTGGGGGGGGTGGGAGAAGGCTTTAGAAGATGGAAGGTAGCAGGAGGGGAGAGATCAGAGGCTATCTTTTTGGCTAGGAGGCATGTCAAGTAGGTGAGCCTACCCACAAAGTTTAATCAGTTTTCTTGCTGATATAAATTGCATGTGTGAATGAACCTGTCACCACCAACCACAAGGTGACAGGCTTTGTTCAGGGCAACTTTAATGTGAGCTAATGTAGTATCAACTGCAGAGCCATAAATTACTATGCCATAGTCAACTATGGACAGGACACTGCTGGTAATTACAAAGCAGAGAGCATTGGGAATTAGACACTTCTGGTGGTGGTAGAGAGGGCCAATCCTGGTATTTACAACCTTGTAGACCAGATTGACATGTTCATGATAAGAGAAGGTGGAGTTGAGGATGATGCCAAGATATTTGAAGCTGTGAACTTGTTCTAGGGGTTGTTGCTGTCTATTCAGAATATGTAGGGGCTGGCCTTTGTATTTGTTGTGAGTATTGGAAAATAGCATTACTTTTATTTTTTTATAATTTAGCATGAGTTTGTGTTGAGTGAACCATGATTCTGTCTCAGAGAAGAACCACTGGAGAGTGCATTCAAGGGGGAAGGGGTCATGATGGCTGGAAAAGATAACTGCATTGTCTGCATAGAGTAGCAACTGACCAGAGCAGGCAAGGGGGAGATGTTATAGAAGAGACTGAAAAGGAGGGGGCCCAGGATAGGGCCTTGGAGTACTCCAGAATGAACTGGTAGGGTGGAGGAGAGGGTGTCTTGAATCTTGAACCACTGAGATCTACCACAAAGGTAGTTAGTGAACTCGGAAGTGGCTTCATAGGACAGGCTAGGTGGGTCAGGCGGTCCTTATCTGCTGTCAAATTCTGTGTTTCTATGTTTCTAGGCCTAAAGATGAAAGGGAGTCTATGAGGATAGTGTGGTTTACAGTGTCAAATGCTTTTGTTAGGTCTATGTACACAGACCCAACAAGATGGCCATAGTCAATGGCTTTATGTATGTAATCAGTATATTCCAGGAGGGCTGTGGTGCTGAGACCCTTCCAGAAACTGTGCTGCTGTTGACACTGTATGCTGTGTTTTGAAAGATAGAGAGTTGGTCATAGACTATCCTTTCAAGGGCTCTAGAGATGGGATGGAGGCTAGAGATGGGGTGGTAATTACTAGGTAGGGTTCTGTCTCCAGTCTTGAGAATGGGAGTAACCACAGCCATCTTCCACTGTGAGGGGAATTGACCTAGACAGAGGGGGAGGTTAATGAGCTTGGTGGGGGTTGTGAGGAATACATCAAGGGCTAAATGCAGTAGTTTTAGGTCAAGGGAGTCTCCACTGAATCTGGATTTACCCAGGACCTGAGATAGATACCTTTTTGCTTCACATGGAGAGATAATCCTGATGTGGAAAGGAGGAATGCCTGTGGGGGGTGGGGGGAACTAGAAGTCTTATTGAAAAAATCAGGAGGGAGGACACTACCAAGGTCAGAGAATGCAGTATTAAAGGTATCAGCAATCAGCTGAGGATCCTGGGTGGTGACACCATTGATGTTACGTAAAGAAAGGGGGAGGAGTTGGGTTTACCCATGAGATCCTTAATGTTGTTGCAAAAATGTTCTCCCTTGTCCCTAGGTGGGGGAGGGGCAGTCTTGGACGTTTGCCACTTTTGCATGACAGATTTCCTGGCTACAAATGTTTCTTGCTAGAACAAATATGGGTTATAACATAAAATTACAATGCAGTCAACTTATAGATTCTCAATTGAGGATAGATATGTGTCTGTATTTGTTAGGATTATAGGTATTCACAGAAATAATAATAGGTGTGAGTTACACAATTTTCCAATCATTTGGGAAAACTCCAGTTTTGAAGCAAAGAATTAATAATGTATGAATTATTGGAGTTACAGGATACTCAGCAGAGATGGAACATTTTGTTTACCACCAGTGAAAAGGTGCAAAATTGCCTATTTCACACAATTTTTTTAAATTTGAGCCAATAGTTTGCAATTTCTGTTTTGCTTTTTTCTGCATTATTAAAAGTATACATTTTTCATTGCTTACTACAGCTTGTTAAAATACACAGTTTAATGAAAATTCACTAAAAATTTGTCAAAGTGCACAAGAATTGCACATTTACACTTCACAATTTTGAAAGTGCCCATTTGTATATCATATCTTACTTGAGCAATGATTTTTTTTCTTTTTACTAAAGAAGCTCCAAAACAACTAACATGTGAATTCATTCTTTGAAATGCAGTCTAGTTTTGTGAAGTGCACCAAATTTTGTTAAGGTTTAAAGAATATCACAAAAACTCTGCAGTAAGCAAATTTCACATATAGTAGCTCTGATACCTTGCTCCAAGTTTTACAAGTTTTGCATCAGGTTAAGCAAGCCCAGAAGATTTTCTCTGTTTGAGCATTAGCACTTCCCTTGAAGCAAATGTCATCAAACCTTTAATAAATTTGATAAATGATGCCATATGATAACACAATGTACTGACACTCCCACCCACCACACCATCAGGTCAGCTATGAAATCTTCTTTGTAAACATGAATTTTAATTATTTTAAGGACAATACATAAAAGAAATGCATTAATTTATTAATACGTTATGCAGTAGAATCTAGGAAACTGCTGACTGAGACCAAGTCTCACTTTCTTTGAGGTCCTGTGGCAAGAGTTGGCAAAGCACAGCAAATGAACACAAAGGCTACCAAATGCTTATACAAGTGAAGTGAAAAAATATTACATTAATTCTGAATATGTAAAGTGGAGTTACTCAGTGTAAAAATATATAAAGTAATCATGGACGTTTATAACAAATATACAATAACAGAGTATATGCAGCTGTAGAAACTTTTATGTTTTGCTGAAGTAAAGATGTTGGCATTGAGAAACTCTCTAGAACTAATCTTAGAGTTTAGCTTTGAAAAACTGGAGATAAGAAAAATGTGCCTAATACTTTCAAGGAGGGAATTCCAAACTGATGGTGCAGATGACTTTGCTCATAAACTAAATCTACCTGATCAGAAATAATTATGAATGATGTTCTTCAGCATTCTACTACATTAGTCACAGCTTAACAGTATTGCACTAAGGAATGCATGACCTAATCAAATATTTTTGATGCGTTGTCAGTCTCCAACACTCTTCCTGCAGCTAAATATCTTTCTAAATCACTGCATCTTCGTAAAATGTGTGATATAACCTATAGTATCTGGTTCCAATACCTTTTATTAGACCTACAAATAATTTTCAGTAGACAAACTTTCAGCTCTTTCAATGATTGCCCTTCTTCAAGTAAACTGTCTGGTTTTGGTAATTTTCAGATTGATAGTACGTGTTCAATATATCACTGAAAATGTGGGTGGGGAAATAATCCTTTGTATATTTTTATTTGTAAAATTTGACCAGGAAGGCTACGCCAAGCTGTAACAGCTTGTTTCCTTCTGCATCCTTGGGGTGAGTTACATGAACTTGTTTTAATGACAGAGGAATGTAAGCCATAACACCAGGGAAACTCCATCGCTCTTCACATTATTCCTGTTTGGGAGATGGTGGTACCTGATGCTGTGGAGGAGGACATGACAGCCCATGTAGTGAAGATTGCTTCCCTCACCAGCTGGAATTCTAAGGAAGCTTTTCCAAATCCTGTGGTTGGTGTTTTGAAGGCACCTGGGGACTCTGTTACTACTAATCTTGTTCTGAGCAACAAGTCTGTCCATGTACCTGAAAAAGGTGGGGTGGAACCAGAGGTCCTGGTATCCACAGAGTGTTCTAATGCTGCTCCTGTAAGACTGCCTGCAGCTAAAATGTTGTCTGAGTTGGCAGAATTTCCTTCCAGTCTGGTTGGATTGCCTGTTAAAAGTTGCCAAGGGAGGTACTGGAGGTGTACC
Organism: Neoceratodus forsteri; assembly: GCA_016271365.2. Classification (NCBI taxonomy): domain Eukaryota; kingdom Metazoa; phylum Chordata; order Ceratodontiformes; family Ceratodontidae; genus Neoceratodus; species Neoceratodus forsteri. The sequence continues at coordinate 1,074,423,987 of CM028129.1, read as the reverse complement.
TGCTGGTGGAAACCAGAGTGCTACTGGCTTTTCAAGTGTGGAACACCACTTGGCTGAATCAGAGGAATCACTTCTGGAGAAAGAACTAGAGAGAAAAACAGTCAGCTTAACTTCATTTCATTGCAGATGAAGAGAAGCAGTTTAATCAGGAAAAACACAGAATAAGACTGACAACTGCACAAGGTACAAATACTTCTATCCCTTTCATTCCTGTTGTACCTGGTACTGAAAATATGGCTCTATTAAATGACAACTCTTTCCAGTGCTGGCAAATGTCAAAGGTAGCCAGGGAAGAGTTGCACTGATTCACCATATAGCTGACATGCTGGCTCCCGCTACAGAGAGTGCAAGGGGAATTGTTATGGCTGTTAAGGTCAGGACTTTGTTTTTGTACATAAATACTTTGTTGAGTTTTCAAAAAGTGTAAAATTACAGAGGAAATCATAGCCAGTATACAGAAAATGTAGCAAACTTTGATGAGAGATACCATACAATACATACATTTGCTCATCAGGCTTTATGCCAACCAGGTCAGGACGTTGAATGGGCATTCAAAAAGTCCAGAAGTAGTTGGGAGAGGATGTCAGAAGATGTCAGATATAGTCAGGGAATAGCTGAGGCTAATATTGACCTACTGGCTCCCATCAGAGAAAATGAAAGCATGACTGTCATGGCAGAACTAGTGGGGAATGCAAGCAGGCACTCACATAGCCTGGCAAATCTGCTACATCCAACACATTTATCAATGGCTGATCCTAAAACAAAAAATCATTTTTCTGTCCTGATGCAAACTGTTAGCACCTCCCACAGTTGGCTGTGGAGAAACTGCTACAGAACTGGCTAGGGCTAAGTCCCCAGACAACTATGGTGGTTCCTACAAGGCACATTACTCCACATTCCCCATGTATAATGTGGATCAGGCACTACTGGGAGCAGGGCGGGACAAGACAGCCAATTTCTCTGGTTAGAACCCCAGGTCATCACCTATACAGTATAGACTAGTTTAAATAGTCCTGCCAAAGAACACTGACAATAATGGCAGAGTACTTCCCGACAATGCTGTGCAAGACCTCCAAGAGGAAAGCAATATCAAAGAATCTGCTGATACTACAGGAGAGTCTGTACCAGGGCAGACTAGCATGGAGTTTCAGCATTTATTCTGTCATGAAGTTCTGGATACGTATCAGGTTATCTCCCCTACAGACCCTGTGCTATTCAAAACAGGGATTGGGGGTAGCTTTACAGTTCAGAAGATCCTCCTCCACAGAGTGGATGCTGGGAAATCTGGTGATGGAACTAACAGGCCACCTGTTAAAAATCCCCAGCCACAGGTTAATGAACGCCACCTTGATGAATCTGCAGTTTTGTCCCACACTCTACTGCCAACAATAGTGGCATACAGTCAGCCTGCATCTCTAAAAATCCTGGCTCTACCCCCTCTGAAATGGCTGATGTGGCTGCCAAAAATGTACTTGCATCAGTTGGTATTTATGCAGACTTTCTGTCTAAACGTGACTCGCCAAGACTGGGATCCTTTCAGCACCAATCAAGGTTACACCCCCCTGCTCAAGAACAAAAATTATATTCAGACTTTTTTAGACCACCAGCTGAGCGAGCCCACAGAATAAATTCAGTCAGACTGCATTACAGAGGTGGGATGAATGAAGTACCGGACAGAGTCTTTGTTGCAAGGACACTTTTGAAAGCTGAAATGGAGTTCTTTGCTTCAGAGATTTTTGCACTCATTCACTCTGTTGGAGATACGTACTATGATATTAGTTTCAGATCCCCAATTGCTCTGGATAATTTTTGCTAGAAATATGCAATTCATAAAAATACCCCTCTATAGACTCCCTTTTTTGCTGTTCCTCTTACTAAACCAGCTGTTAAGATGATTACAGTTTTATTTAAAATTGAGGGAGTCAGCATAATTTACATTTTGCATTGACTGAAACAGCATTGCACTATAATAGATAACCACAAACCTATTATAGATTCAGAATACATTTTGACTGAAGGGCTGGAGATTTAAAGTTTCTCTCCTACATTCTGACTTGGGGATCCAGCATCTGCCAAATTGCTTCTTCTTAGGGTGGGACAAGGGCGTGTCATTCTATTAACGTCAACCTAAGGCCTGTTATAGGTGTGATTCAGAGTCCCATCTGAGTAAGGCCTTTGATAAGGTCCACTTTTGACAGTGTGCAGAACTTGGACATCTTGCCTCCCAGTGTAAGACAGCAATGAGATGTAACTGGTGTGATGAAGCTGGCCATTCTTATGTGTTCTGCCCCTCGACAGTACACAATAAAGGGGATCATATGGATCAGGCAGAACATGATCATTACAGTACATCAGTCATGTGAAAATAGATGGCTCAAAGAAAGATGAAAGGCAGCCTTTGACCCCCTTCCCCACCCTCCCCTAGAAGAGCAGCATGAGGAGGCTTCCATTGTCAATCTTGAACTGGATCAGGAAATTGAAATTTATAACTCAGGAGGGTGCTCTACAACAGCTTTCAAAGGATGCACCAGTGCCCCCCCCAAGAGAACCCAGAGGTAGGAGAACAAAATAAGATGGAGGTTCAAAGTTTGGAGGAACAGATTGACTTCCACATTTCTCAGACTCCTGTACATCAAGTTTTGGTGACCCAGTCCTGCCCTCCAGAATCAGAACTAACACCTGAGTTGGCTTCGTTAGGTTCAGTAGTGTCCCCTGAACAGACAAATACAACAGATATGCCACAATCATTCACACTGGTCATGGAAACCCTGCAAGTAATCACCAGGCACAGAAGGACCTGAGGTCAGCCTAAATCCAAAATGACAAAGAGGGAATTTATACTAATAAGGAATGAATATGATATCCTCAGGAAGAGGACAAACTGGGGAGAAACAGAAGAGGGTTCGGATGGTTCATATGGGGAACACGACAATTCGCTTCTGTCAATTTGCTCCCCTACATTTGGCGCCCGACAATTCACTCCTGAGTCAACTCGCTTCTCCTCATTTTTGCTCCTATCAAGGGACTGCCAGTAGTGAAGCTGCTGTGAAGCCGTGTATAGCTCCGTATCACCTCAACAGCAAAGAAGCAATATTTTAAGCTAGATCCAGATAAGGGGGACCTGTATATCAGTGACTGAATTGATAGAGAATACAGTCCTCACCACTTACTGCTACAGCCTGACCTTAAAGGTCTCCATGCTATTTCTGTGGAAAGATTACTACATTAAGCCAGTACCACCCAATTCTGCATGTAGTTGCTCTGGATTCAGGTTGGAGGGAGGCTTCACACTTGTATTTTGCAGTTGCTAATATCAAAGGTGGCATATTAAGTATCCTCCTACCTGTCTGGAGAGGGACTTGGGCTCAGGCTGTTTAAAAAAAGAATCCAGCAGCTTCCTTATTCTCATGGGCAGTGACTGGGGCATATTGGTGTTTTTGGGGTTCATCGCAGTATTGAAAAGCACCTCCAGGTCCATCTTTGAGTCCCCCTGGATGTGCACAATCTGGTGGCCCATGAGGGGAAGGTGCTGCTTGTTCAGATCCATGTTAAACTTACAGTTACCATGGTCCCCTCCAGACCTGCACCAGAAAAGCCACCAAAAAATTTCAAAACTTGGCAATACCTTCTGCTTTTTAAAATCCTGCAGAGATAACTTGATGTTGATGATCTCCAGAATCACAGCTTCAGAAACAATTGCACCCCACAAAACACAAAGTTAATCTTAAATTAAAGTCTACACAGCTCCCACATGCATTCCCAGTAGCAGCAGGACTAACTTTCAGATCCCCACCACTTCCTGATACAGCCTGACACTGATCGCTCATCTAATTCCCTCTCCCATTCTTTGTTCCATCACCCCCCAAACTAACATACCAAAATGCCAGCAGAATAGGCCCAATGGTCTCTTGTGTGTACTCGTTTGGTCAGCCTCTACCCTGAGAGCTGACCTTGCTGCCCCCCTTGCCCTCCCTGGCTTCTCCCTTCCCAGTCCCAGATATTCTCACTGCACTGGACTTTGCTTCCAGAACCCTTCCCCTGTACCTGTCCCATCCCCTCTTGAACACCTCCACCATCTCTGCCTCCACCAGCCCCCTGGGCAGTGCATTCCATGTCTCCACCACCCTCTCAGTGAAATAGCACCTCCTCCTTTCTCCCCTGAATCTCCCCCCTCCAGTTTTGATCCATGCCCTCTAGTTGCCCTCCCTTCTTCCTTTGGAGCACTGACTGCTCCTCCTCTATTTACCCCCTGCATGTACCTGAAGACCCATGTCCCCCCAGTCCCTTCTCTCTTCCAATGTGTACATATTTAGCTCTTCAAGCCTCTCCTCATAGGTCCTGTCCCCAAGCCCCAGATCATTTTGGTTGCCCTCCTCTGGACCCTCTCCAGGAGTTCAATGTCCCTCTTTAAGTGTGGCCTCCAAAACTGCATGCAATACTCTAGGTGCAGCCTCACCAAGCAGTTTTACAGAGGGAGTATCACTTCCCTCCTTCTGGAGGTGATCCCCCTAGTGATACATCCCAGCATCCTGTTGGCCTTGGCCACTGCCATCCTACAAGTCTCTGAGTTGTTCATCTTGACATCCACCACCACCCCCAGGTCCCTCTTAGCCATTGAGACTTGTAGCTCTCCCCCCAGGGTGTACACTTGGCCTGGGTTTCTGGCTCCCAGGTGCAATACCTTGCATTTCCCTGCATTGAACCTCAGCTTCCACTTCCTAGACCACCTTTCCAGAGCCTCCAGGTCATCCTGTAGTGCCACCCTCCCCACTTCCCCATCCACCACTGCCCCCAGTTTTGAGTCATCTGCAAAGAGACTCATCTCACTCCTGATGCCATCCAATTTGGGTAAATATCACCAATATGGCACTTATGGCACTTAGTGTGCTAGTCAGCACCCAGTGTCCACAAAAGACTTTATTTCTGCCTGTACAATGAGATCAGTTTCTCCTATTTTAGTATCAAATTGGCATTTGAAGAGTGCGGGTCACAATCTAGTGCATCAATCAATATTACAAGCTGCTAAAACTATGACTTGTCAGGAGCTAAATGTTGAGGAGCGAATTGTCATGTACCTGTTCATCTGTTACATCCTCCCAACATGATCTATCCTCTGAGAATGAAGGAGGTTCTGCATTTTGGCAGTCTTCTTAGAAGAAAAGATCTAAGAGGAAGAAAAGAGGACACAGATCGATATAATGTTAATTTGCTGGTTCTTTTTATAATTCTGCTCTGCATGTAATCCTGCCTTGCAGACCCCACCAGGTCTGCCCTTATTTCCAAATCCACCAAGCAGGCCTATGACACTACAAGACCTGCCTTCCCAGCCTTCAGGTCCATCTCCCCCTCCAGCCAGGTCTACTCCACCACTGGACTTAACCAGGCCAGCCCCATTGCCTCCACTTCCTCCACTACCGAATCTAGCACTGCCAGGATGGCTTCAGCCTAGACCCTTCCATGCACCTAATCCACCAAATTTGCCTATGCCTTTGAACTTTCATGGCCCTTGGCAGGAACTGCTTGGCCCATTAGACTTATCTCTTCCACCACACCCACCTATACCACCAAGCCATCAAGCCCCATGGCTGAGAAGCTACCTAGGTTTATTCACTTCATGGGCTGTGCCTGCCTCTTTGCCCCCAATAATTGAAGAAATGGACCCAGGGACCGAAGGGATGGTGACTAGATGAATTACTGCAGACATTTCCAATAGACACTGAAGCTAAGGCTAAAAGTATAAGATAAGCCAGTAAGGCTGGGGCATTATCTTGCTATTTTTTTATAATTAATAAGAGATTGCAGTAGTTAATTAATAATTATAAGTTGCTGCTTACAAATAGTCTCAGCATGTATTGATCCTGTACCAATTGATTAGAAATGTATAACCTAATAGATTATTCCTATGTACTTTAGCAATCCAGATACTTATTTTTTATGTTTTATTCTTTATTTTTCTTTTGTGACTTCAGGCAAATTTGAGTGTAAAAGAAAGGCTTGTAATTTTCCCGACACACTGCAGCCTCATATGCACTTAGCATAACCTCGTGAACTTTTGACATTTGTTGGGGACTTTCCATTAGTAACCACATGAGCAACCACGACTAGTCAATCCTGTCCCATTAAAAATTAATAATTGGCCATGTGAGCGGCCAGCCATGTCCCACCAAGTAAACAGCTAACCACAATGTTGTATCAGCTGTTCGCACCTCAACCACAATGAGAGATCAGCTGTTCACACCTCTGACAACGGTGTGCACCATCTCACAGCCTTGTTTTGTTTTATTTTTAGCCCCTGGAAAGTTTCTTGGCTACCTAAATGCCATGACGTCAAGTCCAGGTTGCAGCCCAGATATTTTTCTTTATCAGTCAAATGCCCCTGGGTTATTGACAACTCTCAGCATCTGATCACCAGTTAGTGACCAGTTGGCTTGTAAAAGCTGCTAACATATAAAACTATCAAAGAATCAGGCCCTCCTATTTTCTGCCTTGGCAAAGTGTATATAAACCCTCAACAATTCCAACCAAGGTAAGGAGTCTCAGAGGAACAGCTGCCTCTTGCTCCCAGGGTCTCAGAGGACATCAGGTTTGCAAGGTCTGGTGAGTGTTAACACACTTTAGGCATTGTACCTAAAGAACTGGCACTCTGGCATTATTTTCTATTTCTTTATATCACTACCTTAGTCAGCGATGGGATTATTATTTTATTTTTGCTTGTACTGCTGATCAGTAGCTATAGTAATTATGTTTTAATAATTTGTTTTAATTTGAAAGATAAGTGCTTGCCTATCCATATATTGTCAAAAACTGACTTACAGATGTTATGTTGCTAGAATAGTTTAACGACATGACAGAAATCTTGAACTCATGATTACCTATGGATTTTGTTGCAAAGATTAACTTGTAACCACATGACAGCAAACCAAACCGAAAGTAAACACTTTTGACTATGAACCCTGGTACTAGTTTTCATTCTCAATTTAATATTATTAAACTGTGAGCACTGGATATAGAACAGGACACTCTCAAAAGTAAAACAGGCTTAGATTTCTGTTTTAAAGGCCATGCTGGTACTCTTAAACTGACAGTTAAGGGCTACATCCACATGTTACATTGTGCAGATCTGTCAGGCATTGATCCCCTGCATAAATACTTGGGATGGTGTTTTCTAGACCCCGGGAAAAAGCACTGGTGCAAAATATTTGATTGCCCTAGACATCAGGCAACAGATGGGTTTAATTCATGTGAAAATATTTGAGGAACTGTCTCCAAGTACATAATCACAACCACAAAAGTAATTTGGATTTTAACGAGCATACAGCCTTTGCAGACAGAGACCAAATAGTCTTGGTCAGCCAGGTGTCAGATGCAATAATAGTGGCAGGTGCCCTAAGGCAAAACTTAGTGGGCACATTGCCCACTCTTTGTTTCTCGACTCCTAACAAGCTTTATCCCAACCTGGCCAAACTGGTGGAAGAATTTCAAAAACATCATTCCCAGTCAGTGGCATGTACAGAGGAAATGTCAGGCTTCACCAGTCTTGGTGAAAACCAAATATATGAGCCTGATCAGGGCAGTTACCAGGGGGAGCCCGATGGCACCCCTAGTAATCCCCACACAGCAATTCCTCAGTTACATAGGGGGCCTAGTCCACAATTTTCTGGTGGGATCCATTAGTATCAGTAGCATGAAAATTACTAGATGGATTTTTGCCATGATAGATTTCTTACAGGACACCCAATGTGATATCTTATTTTTACAAGATACTAGGTTAAACACATGTATGGACTTACATAATGCCCAAAATATATGGTCACATGGCCCATCTTTCTGGTCTATGGGGGATTACAGATATTCATGGGTGGGAGTTTAGTTCTGTAGCCAAGAAGTTGAATTGATTAGGTTGGTTGATATTACTCCTGGATGGATCTTATTCCTCAATGTCACATTTCATGCATTACATCTTCAACTAATCAATATTGTATGCCCCACAAATGAAGGCTGACAGAGTAGGGTGTTTTAAATTGGTCGAGCCATCTTTATTTACAGGGTTAGGTACTAAATCCCGACTAATAAATTCACGACAAATAAAATCCCGTCCCCGGAATCTCTACTTATTATGTGTCCAACTGTTTCATTGCCCATCATCAGAAATCCTGACATATGCTACTGAATGATCTGTGCACTATGTAAATGCTGATAAATGCAATGCAGTCATACCCAGCTGAAAGTTCCCCTTAGATGGCTACAATCCCACAGTAGCACAGAAAAAATATCTCCCCTCCCCAGGGCAAACACAATCCCTGTCTCTCTTCTTTAGAGAAAGTATTAGGAACTGGTCATCCAGAGTTCTAAATGCCTGCAATTTAAAAGCTGCCCTGAAGCAGTGTAAGGCAGCATAGTGAAAGGAGGTTATAAAATGTTCCAGAACTCCTTCCAGTACCATTTATATAGGGAAGTATGATACTGAACCATGGCTATAATCCCAAACCCTACTTCACTTTTGGAATAAGTTCTCCACCCTTGACAATTACCTCAGAGTTTAAAGCTGTTCCATAGATATGGAGAATAGAAGCCCATGTCCACTGGATCTCAATAATCAGTCTATGGTGTCTTCTCCTTGGTGCAAGTCTCCCTTTTCTGCTGCTGGTGCTGGGACTTCTCTTGCCTTCCTCAGTGTTGGTTAAGTTACTTTTTCTATTACTTTTGAAAACTTGTTCCAGAAAGCTCTGTGCATTCACTAGCAAGGATGGAGAAGTACTAGAAAGTGTAATACACCTTACAGTTACAGTTACATATTTTGTTTCATACAAAAACAATACAAAAGTAATAAATAATTATAACTGATTACATTTTTTGTGAGTAATAGGTTAGTTACTAGTTACTTTCAAATAAATGTAATCAATTACAGTTACAGATTACTTTTGTGTAAAGAGACATATGTAACTGTAAAATGTGTTACTTGTTCTAGTACTTCTCCATCCTTGCTAGTGACTGCACAAAGCTTCCTGGAACAAGTATCCAAAAGTAGTAGAAAGTAATAGAAAAAGTAACTTACCCAACACTGGCCTTCCTCGATGCTTGCTGATCCAAGTCTTTCTTCCATGGGGGGTCAAAGAGGCAGACACTCTCTGTGAAGAGTTCTAGAAGGTGTCCCTGGTGATTTGGGATTCTATTCTTTTAAAAAGTGGCATGCCTCCCCCAGTTTAGTAAATAAGTAGGAGCAATTATCCACATAAATCTTTAGAGTAGCAGGGGATAACAGGAAACAAGGAAATCCTTGTGTTTTAGCCAAATCCAGAACAGTCAAAGGCCTTCCTTCTCTCCATGACTCTTTTAGGGAAGTCTCCATAGAAAGATAGTTGGGCTTTCCTGTAAAGTGTATCAGATCATTCTGAATCAATCTTTACCATCATGACAGTCGCATATGTCGAGATTTTTGAAGAAGGGCAATTACACTGTTGAGCATCTAATATGATGGGATTCCAGTGAGGGGAATTTTGTTGTCAGGATTATATGTGTTGGGAATTCATACGGATTCCTTATTTACCTCCTGTGTGGTAATTTGGTGTGGAGACTTTAACTGTGGACTAGTTCCCTCAGACAGAGGAGCTTATAAATCTAAAATGTATTGTGATATGAATTGTCTTGAGATTATGGTAAATGTCAGTCTAGGGGAAACTGCATGTAAATCTTGAGGGTCAGAAGACCATTCCTTTTATAAATATCCTATGTTCCCCATGGCTAGACAGTTCTAAGGCCCAGACTGTACATTTGGTGACTTTGGACCACAGGATTGTCCAGATTTAGTTTGGCTCTGATCCAAGTGATACTTACAGGCTGGGTCTATGAAAACTGCAAGTACCTCTTTTGGAACAAGATACAATTATCTGTAAATTGCAACAACTTATTCTGGCAATAAAATCCACTTTGTTTTTTTTTTATGATTCCCCACTTAAATGATGGGAGGAGGTTAAGTCTGATCTGACATCTTTCAAATTGCAGGGTAAAAAATTGCAAATGAAAAATATCTGAATTACTTTTATTGTAGAAGGCAGTATCATAAACTGCTTCTCTTTCAGCAACAACTGGACATGATTTTTCTCCCAACTGGCTGTCCTATGGGAGGAAATGTTTGAATTTCAGTACCAGAGAATGTTATCATTGCTGGTGGAACATAAATACAATTCTAAGGGTAGAAAGCTCCATACAAGCCCCTTCGATGACTGTAAAAGCACATTGAAGGATCGATCCTTTTCATAGTCAGCTGATAAGGATGGAACTCCTTTGTCAGGTACTAGGGAACAATTAGCCTTCCATAGTACTCATGTCAAGGCCACCTTTGGAACCCCAACTGAGGCAGCCTGTTTCTTACGTGATTTCTTCTCAGATATACTAGTCCCAAGCCTGCCTCAAGAGGATATGGGCATACTGTAGGCTGTTTCCCCTTGGGAGGTCATGATGGTTAGTAAACCCCTTTTGATGAGTTTTGTCCCAGGTTCATATGAGCTTCCAGGAGGGAGAAGTATATAAGCTCATTGGGGAAGAAATCAAGATTAAACTGGATCTTTTTTTCAATCTTATATTAACTTTAGGTGTTATGGATCTCGGTGTACAACAAGGGGTGCTGATTTACCTGTGTAAGATAGGGGACAAGACTGATATTTTTAACTGGAGGCCTATTAGCCTCCTGAATTCAGATTTGAAAGTGTTACCCATAATTATGACCTCAAGATTGTCTCAGGTGCTCCACTACTGATTGATACCTCTCAGTCTTGTGGGATACCTGGTTGAAGGATGTAGGCTAATATTCATGTTTTACATGAAGTGGTTAAGAGTGTAAACAGGGGAGGGGTTTCAGGTCTTCTCCTGACACTTGATCAGGAGAAGGCCTTTGACTATGTGTCACATGTTTTTATGTTTGGGTTCTTCAACATTATGGGATCCCAAAGAAATTTGTTGGATGGCTTTGTTTACTGTATTTTATAGTTTGTGTGGTCCCCCGTTTGGCTGGTTGGGGGCTCACTAAATATATAGAGAGGGGTTCAGCAAGGGTGCCACCTCAGTCCACTTTTTTATATATTTTGTTTAGATTCTCTGATTATGAAAATTAACAGTTTACAGGATACTGAGTGCATCACTACTAGAGTGGAATCCTTGTATGAGCACAACCTAAATGCCAAGCAAAAATCTTATAATTGGAATGTTCTTATAAGAGGGTTTCATTGAAAACAGTGAAAAATATGTGCAAAATCTATGGTTAATATGATGAAAGTGGCCTCTAACTTATTTTTAGAGAACTCATTATTAAAATAATATGATATAACTTTTTTAAAGAGCTCTTGCTCAATTAAAGTATTGTAAAATTAATTCAGTGCCTCGCCTAACTATGAAGGAATGTGTGCTATCTTCTTCATATGGCATCTTTCAAACATCCATTCACTACGTATGTGACAATTAATAAGGAAACTAGATGATGGTTCATATCAGGCTTTGCACAATCAGAGGTGATAATGACCATCTTCCACTATAGCTGGAAAACAGCTGTTCTTGTAAATGGTCTGAAAGTTCTTATAAATGAGCTTTACTTCCATTGAAAACAATGGGCAAAAATCTGGGCATCCTAAAAATGTTCTTATAAATGGAATGTTCCTATATCCAGTATCCTTATAGGTGGACTCCACTGTATTGATAACTTGATTTTACCTCCACGTTTTGTCTTTGCAGACGATGTATGCTTATTAGTTCAAAATTTGGAACATCTGAGATCCATTTTTGGTATTTTAGAATTCTATGCCAGGGCAGCAGGGGTGAGGGTTAACCTGCAGAAAAGTAGTGGCATGGCTTTGGGCTCTTTGAAGGAAGGCTGTGCAAGCCACATTCTAGGTATTCCCACTGAAGATGGCCCCTTACCATTCTTGGCATAACAATTGCCCATGGAATTAGGCTAAATGAAACTGGGAAGTAAAACTGGCAATCACAGACAACAAAGTGATTTTTGGAATTGGTGGCCTATGAAAAAAATTGAATCACTTTTATATGATTAGGATAGTCTTAGTTCCCATTTTTTTGTATTTCAGCTTTGCTTTTCCTCCCTTAAAAGAGTTAGAAGCAAAACTGTACAGTGTTTTCTTCAGACTATTGTGGGGAGCTGCTTCAACCCAGCCAAAAGGGTACATATCAACAGAAATTTGAAGGAAGGCAGGCTCAGGATGATAAATCCTGTGATCTTCTTTTGTTGTGTTTTTTTATGCAGTTTGTAAAACTGGTTTTATTACACACAGCTAAAATCTGGGTGCCTTTTGGATGGGCTAGGTACCATGCCCTTTTTAAACCCATGGGAAAATGGGGGTTGTAGTATCATTGGTCACACCCCTCCCCATCTTCCAGGCCTTCTGAGTTCTTCTTTGTAAAACATTGAACAGTGGAACCTTTCTTTTTCAAAGGTTTCCTTGTCCAGGGTAATTTTTTATGAGCATATTATTCTGGAGCATTTCGCTGAACCAATTTTTGTTACTACTAGTGATGTTAGACCTTTGGTAATTTTGAAACAGTTTATTGATCTTAGAATTTCAAATGAAATGAAAGACTTAATGTGGATTTGTGCCCATGGGGGGGGGGGATGGCTCAGAGGCAATGTGAGGAAGTATTTGTTTCACACAGAGGGTGCTGGATGCATGGAACAGCCTTCCTGAGGAGGTTGTGGGGTCTAAAACTGAGGGAAAATTCAAGAATGCATGGGACAGACATGAGGCAATTTTTGTGGGGGGTAGGAAGAAATAGGCTGTTGGTTAAATAGGATCTGCAGCTTATCTTCTAGGTAGGGAAATGGGCACACTAGGTGGGCCAAGCGGTCCTTATCTGCCATCAAAGTCTATGTTCTATGTTTCTATGTACGGCAAGCTACAAGTAAGAGGGAATCATATGCATAAAATTACTGCTGACCATTTTTGTCTTCAGGAGTCTTGCAATCAAGATATAGAAAATACAAAACAATAGTTCTTTACATATCCATATACTGAAGATTTCTGGTCACTTTTGGGGATCAATGGAAAGCTTTAAACTTTTTGATATAATATGTCGATGTAATGTATTGCTCATATTCTCCTGAGTATTCTAGTTGGTATTGCAGTACATTGGGCCCTATGCATGAATGGGTAGGAACTATGTGCCGGAGGCGCTTATCCCACCCATGTGGATCCGCACCTATGGACAGGTGCACACCCAGGGGTATGCACCACAGAAGTGCACCTATCTGTGGCCCACCCCTCCAGCACACAGGACTATGCAGGGTGGCCAGGGGTGGGATTGCAGTCCCAGGTGGCATCCAATCAGATGCTCATCATGGGCCAGAAGTGGATCCTTGTGCTGAGAGGCACAGGTCTGGGTGCATGAATGCCCACCTCAGTCACCCAGACCCAAGCACACATGCCCCCATGATGGGCTGTTGGTTGGCGCCCTCCCACCCACCACACTGCAGGGCCACTACTGGAAATGGCAACATGAACCCCCTCGCATGCCCCTGACTGCAGCTGGCCAACCCCATGCTGGTACCCCTTCTGTTGGTGACTGCACTCACCTGCAGTTTGCCCCAACTGGTATGTCAGCCAGATGGTGACCCCCCATGGCACCAACCCCTGCAGCCATCACCCCCCCACCATCCCCTGTACTAGTGTGCCAGTGCCGCTTCTGAGATGGCCAATGGCACTGCCCTCCTCTCATCGCCATGGCCGCCGGCCATCTGATATATGCAGGGGTGCTCATCCGCTGGGTGCCTTCATATGTCAGATGGCCAGTGGCCATGGCAGTGAGAGGAGGACTGTGCCACTGGCTGTCTTAGGAGTGACATCAGTCCACAGGTACAGGGGATGTGGGGTGATGGTGCCACAGGGGGATGGGGGCCACTGGACACCAATGTGGGGTGGGGGTGCACTGTGCTGGGCTGGGGCAGTGCTGTGTGGCACAGGAGGTTGCAGTGCATGGATGAGGTCAGGGTCAGAAGGGTGTGTGTGTATCATGGGGGGTCCTTAGTCACCTGGACCGGGGAACCAGTGGGTGGTTTAGGGTGTTGTGTGAGTGGCCCTGGGGTATGGGGCGGTCATGGAGGGGTGGGCACATAGGGCTACTGCCACAGCTTTCTCAGCACTCAACTGTTCAGCTGCCCCAGCTCTCCTCATCAGCTAGTGGGCTGTGGCAGCAGGGGGGCCCATTACCAGTCACCCAGCAACAGACAGTGCAGTACCTGTGGGCAAACAGTGGGTTACAGCAGGGTCCCAGTTACCATAACCTATGCCCAGCTCTGCAGCCATGTGGCAAGCACTATGTGGTTATGTGCATAGTGTGTAGTGCTGGCACACCCCCAGATTGCTCCTGGTACATTGCAGTCTGCACATCCGGAAGAGTGGCCACATACCTGCCTTGTGCCCTATTCGTGAATGCTGCATGGGGTCTGTGGGACCCCACTCCATGGCATTCACGCATATCGATGCCAATGCGTCCAGTTTCCCGATGCATTAGCATTGTGTATAGGGTCCAACATGTGTAATTATGGGATATATCAAATAATGTATATGGCAGGCCAGATGTTCTTTTATTTTTCAGCAAAAAATAGTCCCACTGCCAATTCATGTAAAAAATGTTTACAAAAGAAGCAAGAGCTGTCTATAGTCAGCAATATAACACAATGTCTAACAACACTGGATTAAACTTTGGAAAAAGGTAACTTGGGTAAAATATTTACACGTACTTATTTTTCTTGTTAATTTGTCCTCCTAGGGTTTGTCCTTTATATATATTTTCCTTTTCAGTTTTACTTTAGAATTGCACTGACATGAGAGGTGTCAGCATTGGTTATCTGTTTTGGTTCATGTAGTTATGATGATCAAGCATTGTTGCTTTTTTGTTTGTTTACATAACTAATAGTGTTTGAATGTATGTGTTGGTATTCTTTCCTGTTTGTACGTATTCTTTTCATCAATAAAAACACCCCCACTCTTCACGCACTTCAAGATGCAAAAAATGGCCTGGTTACTTTATCAATAGAAGGTCTTAGGGATGGGAGGGACTGACGATGAATGTGATGCATCTTTGGTTGTATCATCTCAGCCCAACTATTCCGTAGAACAGAAGAAAGAATGACTGATGCTTCCACTAGGTAATGGAGAAACCAAAAAGGCAACTTCAGGAAAAAAATAATGCATCAAAATGATTGCTGGTTTCACCGTTCTCTTTCTCTCCTGTACAATGTCTTTAAGCCAGAATTTTACTTTAGCTACAGCTAATGTGAATAGCATTAAAAACATTAAAAGATGCTTAACTGCTTTCTCTTTTTTAACATTTTTCTGGGTTTGACATACTCTTTATGCAGGGCATTAGAGTACAACTAATATCAGAAGTCTCCTGAGTTAAAAACTTTCTGGTCCTTAGGGATGAAACCCTGCAGAGGGGTGAGTATTCTTTTTAATACCCCTGAAGTGGATGTCATCAAGCTTTAGGACCTTAGTTCTGGACATGTACTACTTTTGGAGGCATGGGGTCATAATGTCGCAAGACATTATGCCACAATAATATACCGCACTGTCAATACAGCGCAATATATTGCTAGTGGCATATCTCTGTGTTTTGTGGGGGGGCTGTGCCCCCCACACCACCCTGTTACAAGGGGATGTGCCCCTGAACCCCCCTCCAACTAAAATAATCAACTCTGGGGAGACGGGTTACACTTAAATTGCAAAAAGTGTGAATAAAAGAAAAATTCCATGTGTCTGGGACCGGGACTCGATACCCGGTTCACAGACACACCACCTCCATTACTGCCTGTGGCTCATCCTGTTGAGCAACAGCAGCTGCTCAGTGGAAACTCCTCTCAGCAGAGAACTTATCCTCTGCTAGAGAACAGTGACAGGGTGCACAACTACGCACAGACCATTTAGTGATTTTGCACCCTGTCGCTATTCCCACCCGCGCTGTCTGTGTTGCATGGTTTGGCATGCTAAGGTAAAACGGACTCTGTTGAGACTTATATGCATATGTGCTTCCCCATCGAAAGCAGCATGTCTAGATTTGTTGAAACTGATTCAACCATATCTTTACACTACAAAGCCTGTATTGTTTGGTGGGGATTTTAACTGTGTCTTATCTTTTTAGATGGGGTGTTTCTGTGACATATCATTTTTGCAGTCCAATACACAGTCCTCAGGTTTATCAGATACTTATTTTGTTTCCATAGAGAAAGGGGTAACATTTCTTTAAAGGGGAAGCTAGCTACACATATAGATTTTTGGTTTTGTTGTGTTGGCGGAGACCAAGGGCTATGAGAGTGATGGTCCTTCCAGAAGATGACAGAAGATGTCACAGGTGTCAGTCAGTCATCCATATCCTGAGCATTGCAATAGATCACCTATGCCCTGCTAATCCATGTGCATGAGCATATACAATTCCCCATCACACAGGCCAACATGCAAGCACAAAATAGGCATTCTGTGCCATGCATTGCGTGCCAAATGCTTTGGGTACCACTGAGTACACATGTGTCAGTCCTGGCACATCCATGGATGAGGAGGCATACTGCAACCACAAAGGGTACCACAGCATTAACAGCCAGACTAAGGCAGGGATGGATGGTTGACAGGCAGATACCATACCATACCATACCATACCATACCATACCATACCATGCCATACCATACCATACCATACCATACATACATGGTACACTAGTGAACAATGAGCAGCTGCATGGTACTAACCCTGTTTCTCACCCACTGCACAGGTGACATCAGATATCCACTACAGCCATATCTGATGACACTGTGCCTGAAGGCACATGGATCTGACAGGTGTCACGATAAAGTTTGCCCCAGGAAAGGCATGCAGAGTGCTCACATGATGTGTCAAGCTATCTAGCTTTAAGGTGTCAGCTACCTATGCCATGTGACTTACCGGTGGATGCGTCACTCGGTGATGAAGAAGGAGGGTCTTCCAGGGGCATACGAACATACAAACATACGAAATTTGCCAGCAGATAAAGGCCTAGAGGTCTATCAAGTCTGCTCGAATGTGCAGCTAGCACCCCTTATTCTGCAGCTGCCCCTTCCTTCCACCCTTCCCCTTCATTAACCCTCCCCCTTGTCCTGTCCCATCCCCTTTTGAAGCAGTCCACTGTTCTACTGCATACCTCTTCTGCAGGTAACGCATTCCACCCAGCCACCACCCTCTCTGTAAAAAAGTGTCTCCTCATCTCCCTCCTGAACCTTCTTCCTTCCAGTCTCATATCATGGCCCCTGGTGGCCCTTCCCTTCCTTACTTTGAACAGCCCCTCTGTACCCGTCTTGTTTATTCCTTTCATGTATTTAAAGGTTTCAATCATGTCACCCTGTCCCTCCTCTCCTCCAGTGAGTACATGTTCAACTCCTTCAACCTCCTCTCGTATGATAAGTCCCCCAGCCCCTTGATCATCTTTGTCGCCCTGCGCTGTACCCCCTCCAGTAACTTAATGTCCCTCTTCAGATACGGGCACCAGTACTGCACGCAGTACTCCAGGTGTGGTCTAACTAATGACCTATACAGTGGCAGAATCATCTCCTCCCTCCTCGAGGATATACCACTTGCAATACTACCCAGCATTTTGTTGGCCTTTGCAGCTGCCTTCCTACATTGTGCTGAATTGTTCATTGACCCTGTAATGAGCACACCCAGATCCTTCTCCTCCTCTGTCTGGGCTAGCTGCAGTCCCCCCAGCTGGTAACTCCTCCTTGGGTTCTTCATCCCAAAATGCAGCACCTTGCACTTTTTGGCATTAAACCCCATTTGCCAGGTGTCTGACCAGGTTTCAAGCTTTGCCAGATCATCCTGCAACCCCTGCCATCCCCCTAGGTCATCCACCACCGCGCCTACCTTGGTATCATCAGCAAACAGACTGATCTTGCTCTTGATGTCCCATAATATGTCTGCAATGAATATCCCAAACAACACTGGTCCCAACACCGAGCCCTGTGGAACACCGCTCATCACTGCCCTTGGGTGTGAGAGCTCCCCAACCACCACCACCCTCTGTTGCCTTCCCTGAAGCCAGTTCCCTACCCAGCTCACTTGCTTTGCACCTGCCCCTGTGCCTACTAACTTCCTTCCCAGCCTTCCATGTGGCACCGAGTCGAATGCCTTACTGAAGTCCAGATACAGGACATCCACTGCATGGCCCCTGTCCAGTTGCCTAGTTACCCAGTCATAGAACTCGACCAGGTTAGTTTGGCAGGATCTGCCATGTAGGAAGCCATGCTGTCTGCTGTCCTGTAGTCCTTTGGCCTCTAGGAGGACCACCAGCCTCTCCTTAAGGATAGTCTCCATTAGCTTACCCACGATGGATGTGAGGCTCACTGGTCTGTAGTTTCCCGGTTCATCCTTGGGGCCACTCTTGTGGAGGGGCACCACATGAGCCATCCTCCAGTCCTGAGGTACACACCCGAATGTAGTGAGGCATTAAATAGGTCTGCCAAAGGTCCTGCAAGGACCTCTGCCAGCTCCTTCAGTACCCTGGGGTGGATGCCATCTGGGCCTGGCGCCTTGTCCACCCTCAGTGCCTTCAAACCCTCTCGAACTCTGCCTTCCATGATTTCCCCATCTGTCACCACTTCCCCCTGCTTCTGCCATTTCTCCCACCTTGGGTGTCACCCCCCTCTTCTCTTTAGTAAATACTGAGCAGAAGTACTCATTTAGTGCTTCCGCCTTATCGCACCCTGTTTCCACCCAACCCCCCTCCTTCCTTATCCTTACTATGTGGTCCTTACAGCTCCTTTTCTCCCTGATGTACTTAAAGAAGTCCTTCTCCCCCTTCTTAATGCCTTGTGCCAGCCTGAGTTCCGTAGATGCTTTGACTCCCCTTACTGCCCTTGTCACCTCCTTCGATTCTGTCAAGTACTCCTCCCTGTCCTCCCCCCTCCCTGTTTTTTTGTACTTCCTAAAGGCAGCTCTTTTCCTCCTTACCTTTTCCATGACCTCCTTGCTCAACCAGTTCGGTTTCTTAGCCCTAGCCTTCTTGCTCTGAGCTTTGCAACAGGTTTTGGTTGCCTCCACTATCCCCAGCTTTATGAGCTCCCACCTCTGGTTAGTGTCCATACTAGATTGAATTATGGCCAGGTACCCTTTTACCACTTCCCCCATCCTCCCAAAGTCGGCCCTCCTGAAGTCCAGCACTCTTGTGCCAGATTCCACTCCTTCCTTGCCCATATCCAATGTGAGCCATACTGAATGGTGGTCACTCCCTGACAGTGGTTCCTCCACTGTAGTTCTCTCACAAAGTCCCCATTTGCCAGCACAAGGTCAAGGGTATTCCCTAACCTGGTTGGTTCACTGACCATTTGCAGCAGGAAGCTGTCCTGGAAGGCATCCAGCAGTACCTGCTCCCTTCTGTTCCTGGTTGTTGTTGTGCTCCAGTCCACTCCTGGCATGTTGAAGTCCCCCACAATCACCACATTACCCTTCTCGCAGGTCCTCCTGATCTGTCCTGCTAGTTCCCTGTCTAACTCCTCCGTCTGAGATGGTGGCCTGTACACCACTCTCATTCTAAGAATCTTATTCTTGGAATCCTGGATTTGCACCCAAAGTGACTCTGTACTACCCTCCTCCCCTTCCTCCCTTACACACTTCAGTCCTTCCTTCACATATAGTGCCAGCCCCCCTCCTTTCCCAATCACCCTGTCCCTACGAAATAACCTGTACCCTGGTACAGACAGGTCCCAGTCATTGTATTGGGTGGCCCATATGCAGAATCAGGGTGCAGAATCACTGTCCAGTTGGGTGTACAGCACAGACTCATGCAGGGGTCATTCAGCTGTTAGGTGGGTTTCAAGAGCAACATTGTTATGATGTCCCACCCTGAGTGCTGAAAAGCCCTAGTATGAGGGAGGCTTCTGTGTCCGTGCTCTGGGTTTCTGTGTTGGGGGTATGTGAGGTCAGGGTATATGTGTTGGGGTTATGTGAGGTCCGAGTATATGTGTTGGGAGTATGTGAGGTCAGGCTATATGTGTTCAGGGTATGTGAGGTTGGGGTATATGTGTTGAGAATATGTGAGGATGGGGTATATGTGTTGGGGTATGTGAGGTTGGGATATATGTGTTGGGGTAGGAGTATGGTATCTGTACAGTGTGTGTTTGTGTGACACTTAGTGTTTGTGGTGTGGGTGTAAGGCATCACTGTTTCTTACATAGTCACACCGTAAGCACTCAAACAAGGATCACAATTACAAAAGAATATGGTACAAATGCAGGTTTATTGTCTGCTAGGGCCAAAATAACTATTACCCCTAGCCCCTTGGCAGTGAAGCCTTCTAAGGGGGTATAGGAAACAAATAGAGTAGTTGAATTTAAATACACAGTTAATCTATGACATCACAAAACAGGTGATAGAAAACAAATGAGGCATCCCACAAACGTTATGTCAAAAATCAGAACATCTAAAAATATAATGATAAACACAAACACAATATAATGCTAATCAAAATTAAACCCTGTTAAAGTTATTATTATTATGGTTATAGTTATGTATTATTCTCATTCCTATAGAATTTTATTCCATATTAAATTCTTACTAAATTGTAAGTGTTCAAACATTTATAGCTTAAATAAGCATATGTTCTGAAATTACTGACAAAAACATGAACTTTTAAGTGAAGAAATGTATCAGAAGAGTTGATAGCAAGTAGGAAAATCAGAAAGAATTCGCCATAGCAATAAATTCAGTGATCACCCCCTCAGGTACAGATCCGACCTGGGCCACTAGTTTGGGGATCCACATAAATGTTGCTTGTAACTGAAACCTAGGTAGGTGTAGCTCCTTCCTTCCTGGAGAAGAAATAACAAAGAGAAGGAATATTAATGCTTGACATAATATTAAGACTATCCAACAGATAAATACTAATATCAGGTCTTGACTTATTGTTTACCAAACAATGTTTGTTTATAGTGAGAAACTATGTATACAAAGTCATATAACAATTTCATCTTTTCTTTAGAAATGGTTTCAAATCCCACTGCTCGTTAAGCCCATCTGACTTCACACTGACCAATATATAGATCCATTCACTTTCTTTCAGGAGCTGTGGGTTAACTTTGTCACCTGCAAATTTCATTGGTGGAACCCATTCAATCCCCTTGAACTTAAGTCTCCTCAGATGTGCAGCATGGCATTCTGGAAAATGAGAACCTACAGGGGTGTCTAACCTCTTGTTTAATAATATTTATGACATGCTCCTTTATGCATATTTTCAGGGGTCTGTTCGTGCAGCCTATGTATAACATGTTGCAGGTACACCATAATACATATACTGCAAAAGCAGTATTGCACGTAATGAATTCTCTAACTGAAAATTTAGACAAATTGTCTGCAGAATGTTCAAACACACATCCCTCAGTGCAGTAATTGCACGTTACACCTACAGCACTTGTACATTCCAAGAGGTCTGACGTAGCCAGTCAAAACCCAGGTTTACTAACAGCTTTTTCTTTGGCTTCTACTAGTAGTTCTTTAGAATAACCTCTCCGAAGAAATTTGGACTGCCCACATTTGAGGCACCAGCTCTCTTTGTCGGCATTGCAGCAGCACTTGTGGATCTTTTTATCACTCCTTCTTAGCCTTCTGCTACTCCTACTTTATAGAAGCATGTGTGCCCAGGTAATGGGTCTTTGATGTGGCCTTTTCTCCTCTGATTGCCCATGTGTCGGTGCATGTACTCAATGGCTGTGGCAGGTTGTTGTTCTTCTGCACCTTTGGTTTGCTGGTGCGGGCAGGTGTGTGGTGCTTGGCTGCTTCTGGGGGTACATGGGTTACAGATGGTGTAGCCTGGCACTAGGTCAAGATGCTGAAATCAAATACAGTGTGGTCATAAACCACACATGCAAAACTGCAAAATCAGTGGTAGCGCTCAGTAAAAACATTGACCACTACCATGCTGTCACTCAAACACTAGCAATAAGAAATGTTTAAAGGGGGGCCCTGCCCCCCACCCCCAAATCTGATAATAATCTATTCTGCAGGGGGTGAAACCAGTGTTAAGTAAGTTACTTTTAAAAATTAATCAGTTACAGTTATCATTTACTTTTAAATAAATGTAATCAGTTACAGTTATTTATTACTTTTTTATAAAAAGTAATTAGTAACTGTGACTGTACTGCATATTACTTTTTATATTACTTTATATTACTTTTGATAACATAGTTGTATTTGCTTATTGAACATAGCTATGTGTTCATGAATCCCCAATAAGTGTATACAAGAAATAAAACGGATTCTAAAGACAATTAATATGTTAATTTATAATGCAGTACCCATCTGACTTTGCCAGCCACAATGATCCCTTTACATTTCCATATATAAGAACTCTATTTAAGGAAAAAGAAAAAACACTCAAACACATACCCTGCATCTACTGCTGAGCTCCATAATCTTTTTCCCCCACAGCTTAATCCTGACTTTGCCAGACACTGCTGTTCCTGACCTTTTTCATTTCCATAGCACCCTCCAACACACACACGCACACACACACACACACACACACACACCCTGCATCTACTGCCAGTGCTCTTGGTGATCTTTTCCCCACAGCTGTATATCCTGACAATGCCAGCCACAACTACCCCCTTTACATCCCACCCTTACACCACTGCCACACCCACCCTGCAGCATCTTCTGCACTTGGCAATCTTTCCCACATCTAGCCTGTGTTCTCCTGGTGATAATACAAGAGCCACAACTACCCCTTTAAATTTTCATAATAAAACCCCACCCTCACATGGCTCCCCCTACACTCACACACATGCACTCTGCATATCTATTGCACTTCTTTGCCTTGGTGATCTTTTCTCATTTCCCCACAGCAGCCTAAATCCTAACTTTGCCATTGCCTGCCACAGATCCACCCCACATCACATACAATAAATTCCACCAGCACACACCTGCTTACACCAACACACAATTTAAACACTTTTTCCCCACAGCTGAACATTGGCTTGCCACTGAGACACAGTTATAATTATAACTAAGTCTGCCATGACAATTATGCCACTGCCAGTATGCCACAACTCAGGTAAATGAGATTCTGCATTCGGCCCTAATCACTGAGATGGAGAAGCTGAATGCTGAGAGAGTTGTGGAGAAGCCCTGACAGCAGGACTCGCTGAAGCCTTTTTGCCTTTTACTAAAGGTATGCCACCAGTTTAAAAAAATAGTCTTACCAGTCTGTCTTGTGCTGCTCTATCTCTGGCTTTTTTGGGGTCCTGGTGTGTTTTGTTTTTTGTAGGAGGAAAGCTGTATGGTGGTGGTGGGATCATAGGAAGATGAAATGGCCCTTCAGAAAGGCCAAAACTGGGAAACCCAGAAAAATTGGGTCTTTGCCTCATGCTGCCTAACTGCACCAGCCTACACTAACTAGATGAGGAGAGTGAAGGAACCCGGGTTGGAGTCTGATGGTGTTTGATGGTGACTATTGATGATTTCTAGAGATCACTTGAAAAAGAGAGTATAAGGATATAGGAAGGGATCATGCAGTCTTATCATCATCACTACTTTTTACTTTCTTGTAGCCATCTGGTTAAATAGGGATGATTTTATTTTAAAACACCTTTTCAGTAAAATTTTAAAACATACAGGAAACATAGGAAGAATAGATTGTTTTTACCTGCCCCTCTCTGTCGAAAGTCTGTGTACTTTGTCTTAAATCTTATTAGGTGCCTGTGCTATATGGAAAATGCTGATTTATATATATATATATATATATATATATATATATATGTATATATATTTATATAAAACATTAGTTGATATTGTGTAAATGAAACTTTTAAAATAGTACTCTTATTTTTCGTGCCACACAACAGATCCTACCACAGGATTGGTGATCTGTCCCCATGTGACCCGAGTGTATATACTCAAGCATGACAAAATGGTTATATTAAATGCACGCTGAAAATAGAAAATAGAGTTAAAAATCTATGTTTCGACCTTGGGTCTTCTTCAGGAACTATCTAAAAGAGAAAAAAAACAAGTTAGTGTAGAGGAGAGGTAAAATGAGAGAGATATATATGTGGAGAAAGAAGAAGGGGGAGGCTAAGGGAGAAGAAGTGATAAATGGTAAGATTAAGAGAGAATCTGTGAAACAAAAAGGTGATGATCAGAAAGATAAAGCATAATGGGAGAGAAAGAGCTGGGGAAGTTCCCAGGTGGAGACTAATTAACAGGGCCTTGTAAGAAGGCTGAAAGGTGACAAATGTGTGGGAAGGAGACAGAAATGGAGACATATGGTGAAAATGAAAAATAAATGAGTACAAAAACAAATTGACTTTAGGGAAAAAAAGGGATGGCTGAAAGATGTTAGTGGAAAATAAGTCTATCATTTAAACCAGAGGGCTGCTGGGAGCCAAGGCGGATGATCAGCTTGGCTTCCATGTTTTTTCTATGGTCAGGATCCTGGAAGCCCTGCTGAAGGACACAAACAGAAAGGTCATTGACATTGTGGTCCCTGGAGATAAAGTGGGATACAATGGGTTTAGCAGTTTCACCATTCCTGACTGCTCTGTAATGTTCCCTGAAACGGTCAGCAAGACGCCTACCAGTTTCTCTGATGTAAATAGCTGAACACTTCCTGCAAAGAATACAATACACCACATTAGTGGAGGTGCATGAGAACTCCTTGGTGATGTGAAAAACACCTGTAGGCCCCCGAATCTCAGTCACACTAGAAAAAAAAAGCAGGAAACTATAGACCTGTTAGTTTAACCTCAGTGATAGGGAAAATGATGGAATCACTTCTAAAGGAAAGAATTGTCGAGTATCTAGAGGCCAGAGGGGCACAAGACCCTAGGCAGCATGGATTCACAGCGGGAAGGTCATGCCAGATGAATCTGATAGATTTCTTTGACTGGGTGACCAAAGTAGTAGATCAGGGAGGGGCTGTGGACATGGCCTACCTAGACTTTAGCAAGGCATTTGACACAGTCCCACACAAAAGATTAATATATAAGTTAGCCAGCCTGGGAGTGGGTCCCAAGATGACAGCCTGGGTAAAGAATTGGCTGGAGAATAGGACACAGAGAGTAATAGTAAATGGAGTCCACTCAGAAGAAAGGAGGGTTACTAGCGGGGTACCGCAGGGTTCAGTATTAGGACTAGTCCTCTTCAATGTCTTTATAAGCGACATTGCAGAAGGACTGAAGGAAAAGTGTCTCTTTGCAGATGACACTAAGATCTGCAACAGAGTTGATGCACAGGGTGGGTGGAAAGGATGAGAAGGGACTTGGCAAGGTTAGAGGAATGGTCAAATGTATGGCAGCTTAGATTCAATGCTAAGAAGTGCAAGGTAATGCACCTGGGAAACAAAAACCCAGGGGAAGAGTACACAATGGGGGTGAGATACTAACAACAACAAAAATGGAAAGGGACCTGGGGGTAGTCATATCAGATGACCTAAAGGTGGGCAAGCAATGTGAGAAGGCAGCAAGAAGGGTTGGGGGATACTGGGATGCATAGGAGAGGCATCACCAGTAGAAAACAGGAAGTTATTATCCCTCTGTACAGACAGCTGGTGAGACCCCATCTGGAGTACTGTGTGCAGTTCTGGAGACCCAATTCCAGAAAGACATAGACAGGATGGAAGCTGTCCAGAGGAGGGAACTAAATGGTGCAGGGTCTGCACGGAGGACATATGAAGAGAGACTTAAGGAGCTTAATATGTATAGCCTCGAGGAAAGGAGGGAGAGGGGACATGATAGGAAACTTTCAAGTACCTCAAGGGAATCAACAAAGTCCAAGAGGGTAGCATCTTTCAAAAAAAGAGGTGTGCAAGAACAAGAGGGCACAATTTGAAGATAGAGGGGGCGGCTCAGAGGTAATTTAAGGAAGTATTTTTTCACAGAGAGGGTTGTGGATGCATGGCATGGCCTTCCAGAGGAGGTTGTGGAGTCAAAATCAGTGGTGGAATTCAAGCATGCATGGGATAGTCATAAGGCAATTCTGGGGGGTGGGGGTAGAAAGAAGTAGGCTGCTGGTTAACTAGGATCTGCAGCTTATCCAGTAGGTAGGGAAATGGGCAGACTGGGTGGGCCAAGCGGTCCTTATCTGCCGTCAAATTCTATGTTTCTATGTTTCTATGTTTCAGGTGTAGCAGCGAGCCCTGTTGCAAGGTTTGGTACCGGGGGGAGGGACTGTTAGGAGTGGGTAGGCTGCTTTTAACCAGGAGATTCCACAGGTTAGGTGGCCGGCCGTAGGAGGCAATAGGTGGTTCTGTAAAGGAAGCACCAATGTTAGGGTCAGTTTGCAAAATGGGAAAGTTACTAGTGATGATCCTGTGAAGAGAAGGTGTGCTCTGATGGAAAGGAAGAACTAGTAGAATTATCATTATTCTTATGTGACAGTATCCCTCCTGCGGGGGTCAAGGTTATGGGGCATGTTACTGACCCAGGAGAGTGCTCTGTCCACTGTGCTTTTAGGGTATCCCCTGTTGATAAAAAACTATGCATTATTTGGGTCTGCTCAGCAAAATCATTCTCTTCACTGCATAACCTGCGAAGTCTAAGAAACTGTGAATAAGGCAGGCCATTCTTGACATGTTTAGGATGGAAGGAGCTATGGAGGAGGAAACTGTGAGAGTCAGTTGGTTTGTAATAGACTGATGTCTTCAGACCAGTGTTCTGGACTGAGAGCTGGATATCCAGAAAAGGCAGTGTAGAGGAGGATACTTCAACAGTGTACTGAAGGGAAGGATCGGCCGTGGTGAACTTGTCAAGGAAGACTTGGAGGGTCTCCCTGGAGCAGGAGGTGGCCCCCACACAGTCATCAATGTAGCATCTGTAGAGTTCAGGCACAGTCCCTGTGAATGAGAGAAAAAAACGTTCCTCCACCCAACCCACAAACAGATTAGCAAAGCTGGGACCCATCTTGGTACCCATGGCAACTCCACTGACCTGCTGAAAAAAACTGTTATTAAAAGAAAAAGCATTGAGTGTAAGAACCAGTTCTGCCAGATGAGTTAGTGTGTGTGTGGGTGGCTGCTGGACTTCCCGCTTGTTCAAGAAATGCTGCAAGGCTGTCAGATCATCATCCTGGGGGATCACTGTGTAAAGAGATTTGATGTCCATGGTGAAGATGAGCTGATGAGAGTCACTGAATCTGAACCTGTCAAATAACTGGAGAGCATGGTTAGTGTCTTTAACATAGGAGGGCAGGGACTCAACAAGGGGTCTCACGAGGCCATCCAAAAATGCGGAGCTGTGGGATGTGGGGCAGGAGCAGGCAGACACTATGGGATGACCCAGGTTACCTGTTTTGTGGATTTTGGGAAGAAGATAAAACCTGGATGTCTGGGGATGCTGAACTATGAGTCTCTTAGCGGAAGCAGGGAGCTCATTGTTTTCAATACCAGAGGTGATGGTGGTGGTGACCTCCATCTGATAGTCAGCAGTGGGGTCCTGTGGAAGAGAAGAATAAAACCTGGTGTCAGAGAGTTGCTGTGTGGCTTCTGTGATGTATAGCTCCTTTTGCCAGACCACAACAGCACCTTCCTTATCAGCTGGTTTAATAACAATGTCATTCCTACATTGTAGAGATCTGAGGGCTGCAAGCTCACCAGGTGTCAGGTTGGAATGGTTGTGCCTACAATGAAGATTTAAGTTAGTGGTGTTTTCCATGCATTGGTTAACAAATAATCAACAGCAGCTAAACGTCCTGGAGGGGGTGTCCATGCACTTCGCTGGGGATTGATGTCATTGATAGTTCTGGTGATACTGTCATCATCTGTGGGAAGAGAGTCATATTAGAAAAATGAGCTGCAAGCGTACTCTACAATAGAAGCACTGCAGATCAACTTGAACCTAGGGTGCATCAAGATATCTGGGTGTGGGCACAAAGAGAGACCTTTGCTAGAGTGATTGCTCATCTTGTGTCAGGAAAGGTCGAGAATACAAAATACCAAATTGTTAGGTTGTGTCTGACTCGAGGGTTCATGTTGGTTGTTGATCTGCTGGGTGAGAGACTGGAGTTTACAGATTTGGTATCCTTGAGAAACTGAAAGAGAGTGGAGTTAAGGTTTTTGGATGCAGTGCTTAATAAAAGGAAAGGTTATGTGGAGCGTTACTACAGGAAATTCTTTTGCCTTTGAATGGTTTTGTCCACAGAGATCAGCTGTGTTTTGATGGGAGAATGGTGTGCATGATAAGTTTCTTAGAAAGTTTTCAAAAGCTTGTTAGTAGAGGAAACATGTGTCTCAGATCCCTGTGATTCAGCCTGTCAGATCATCTGAAACACTGCAGAATGTGCGGTTTGCTCAGAGACAATAAAATTGCAACTGGACTGTCATCTGAACTATGGTACTGCTTTCCTTTTACTATAAGTGTGTTGGATGCTGTCAGTGGGTCATGATTTGGTTACCTACTGTGTAATTGTGTCATGCTTGCTGGAAGCTATATCCAGCACTACTGGACTGCCATCCAAATTGTTCACCTGGTCTGGGCTCTGCCAACCTGGTCCAGCCAGCTACTCATGCCACAGAGAAGACCACTGACGAGAGTCCTGCCTGGGGATCAGCATCATGCTCAACACCACAAACAGGAATGACACCTTGGTGATTTGTGTGGGCCCTGCTTCTCCCTGGCAAACCACTAAGTCATCCTGAAGTCTCAATTTCATCACTCCTGTGTCCTATACAGGGTAGCACGAGTAAACACTAGGGTATCTCCCTGCAACAACAGCTCAATCAAAGTGTTTCATTTGATTTAATTGGTGGGTTTGATTATTACGAACTGAGCCTCCTGGCTCCCGAATTACAAATTGTTGGTTATTGTGCATGACTTGACTTTCCATCATAGGGCCTAGACCAACTGTAATGCTGGCCTACCCCAGGCAATGTGTCAGGCTAGCCTATCTCATCAATGGGTACCCAGATAAAGTGCATGCCTTGTAGCATTACTGAATCAGTACCTAAACCAATCAACCTGATTACACCCCTTCCTTGATCATTCCTCCTGAATAAATCAGATCTGAATATTTTTGTACTCAGCTTGTCTGTGATGCACTTCTGTACAAATAGCACTGTGATACTACTGTTTGCTATGTTTAACCTTACTTTACTGGGGTCTCCAGGGCCGAACAGGTGGAACCAGCCCTGGTGGTAAGTGAAGTCATAGTGGGGATATATCTGCTGTTTGGGGGCTCTTGTTCCTGTGTGTTCTGTTCATTGTTTAGGCCACTAGAGGGGAAAGGGGGGTCACAGTGTACCAGAGGGCTGTACCCATGTCAGCTATGCTACCACTAACCCTGTCCTCCAGGCGGAGGCACCCGTTTTCAGTACCCAGGCACCTTAACCTGCACTTAGTCACTCAGGCAGGGGTAGTAGCCTTAAAACAGTACCACGTGAGGTTACATCTTGGAAGCACCACTGGGATTCACACCTTCTAGTGGTCAGAAGTGGATACTACAACCCCACATTCAAAAAATTGTGACAAAAAGGAGGCGCTTACTACGCCTAAGTTTAAACTCACTCCCCATAAGCTATTAGTGCATAGTATGATGGGGTGGAGTGAGACTGAGGGGATGAACCCCCAACAATCTCTTCTGTTATTGGATGTCCCCTTAGGGACCACTAATGCAGTTATTATAGATACCGCTGAAAAAAAGTTAAGTGCTTGGGGAAGGTTGTGGTGAAAGGGAGAGATTCAGATCTATTTGATCAAACCATGGTGGTCCTCCTCTCCTGCAGCCTCCCCATCAACCCAGAGACGGTGCCCCCTGTTATTTTGCCTGAAGCATCTCAGAAGGGGTGGAGGGTCATTCATCTACACAGTGATCTGGCTACTCCTGGGTGGGGGGTTCCCCAGAATAGAGGGGTTCAAAGATAAGTTGCTAGCCTCTGAGGGGTGATCTGCCAAAGAGTTAGTGAAGATGCTAGATCTTTCTGAATATGCCACTTCCTTGCAGTCTCCAATAGCGCCTCCTGCTACCCCTAGGGCTCCTCTATAGTCACCTCCCACATAGTGATACCATCCATACACCTGGATTCTTACTGTAGACTTAGACTCTTAGGGGAGGATGACCTGGAAACATGGATAGACTATGCCACCCCTCTGGTCCAGGAGTGGCAGTGCTCTGAGGGGGAGAAAAGGAAGAGGCTCATGGAGAGCTTGAGGGGCCCCACACTGGAGGCCATTTATTATCTTTGATCTACCAGCTCAGAGGCCACTACTGCCAATACCTCTCTGCACTGGAGGGTCTTTGGTAGCACCAAGTCAGGGGCAAGTCAGGGCCGAGGCAGCAAAAGATGCTAACTCTGTCAGGCACCTCCCAAGCGAGGTCCCACCTGGAGGGGTGGAGGTGCACGTCATCTCCTCTGAAACCCAGACTGAAGGTAACCTGCTGGAAGAGGTATGAGAACTGAGAGTCCTGGTGGGAGGCCTGCTCTGAACTATGCAAGCTGCTGACCCCTGGGGAAGCCCGGAAAGCAGGAAGGCAAATCACAGATCAGAGAGGACTCCAAGACTTGCCTATCATGCCCAAGCAGGGGAGTGGCTCTTCATCCACTAGAGACTCTAAGGAGCCCATCTTTGCTATCAGTCACTGTGGAGAACACGGGCATCTCCAGCTTAATTGCAGCTTGCCTGAGAATCTGAGAAAGGTTACTACACGGCTGCTGGTATTAATTCAGAGAAGCAATATATGGCCTCAGGCTGGGCCTACCAGAAGTAGTTACTTATCCAAGGCAGCTATAAGACAGATGTCTAAGTCCTCATCTCCTGACTGGTCCAAAGTGGTAGACCAGTCCATAGAGACCACTGTAACAGTAAATGTTGTATCTGACTGGGCCATGCTTGACAGTGGATCCCAAATGACAATAGTGTTTCAAGACTGGTACCAAAAACACCTGTCTGATGTGCTCCTACAACTGTTGGAAGGCCTGCATGTGTGGAGGTTAAGCTAGCAGTCCTACCCATACTGGGGATATATCTGGATCAGGTTGTCGTTCCCTACTGCCGTGGCTGAAGTCGATGAACAGGTTGAGACACTAGCTCTGGTGTGTTCCCCTACCGCATTATGTGATGGGGTTCCACTGCTCATCGGAACAAATGCCCACATGTTAAAGAGGCTATCACAGTTGTGCCAAAAGAAACATTGGCAACAGACTGGGTGAGCCCTGAGAATTCCAGCCCTGATCAAGAGAGCCTATGACCTGCAGAAACAGACTACTGAGGCGGACAGATACAAGACAGTGAGGATAGTGTGGAAAAAAGATCCCGACTCTCTACTGCTAGCACCCAACGCTCAATACACCATTCATGGAGAAGTTCATCTTAGGAAGGATGTGAAAAATAAAATATTGATGCTAGACACTCCTGGTGAAGGGAAATTGCCGGAGGGGTTGTTGGTTAAACCCAGTAGTCTACCTGTCCATGCCCATGCCTAAGCATGTCGAGTGATGGTCCAGGTTTGAAAAGTGTTGGATTGAGAAGCCCGGGTGTACACTGGCTACAGTACACTGTGCAGACACTGCAGTATTACCCAGCCACATGCATTGTGGTGGAAAGGAAGAAGTGATCTCAGACCTATTTGACTTTGGTGATTCCCCCTTGTCTGCTGAATGGAAGTCTAGAATTAGCAGGAAACTTGCCCAGAGGGACCAGGTGTTTTTGTTGAAAGAATGGTATGTGGGATGCATTTGGGGTGCTGAACATAATATTCGACTGCATGATCATAGACCTTTCTGGGTGCAGTCCCACCACCTTGCCCCAGCTGATATAGACAATGTTTGGAGGCACCTATAGAAGATGCTAGCTGCCGGTATTATTCAAGAGTCAAGAAGCCCCTATGCATCTCCCATCATAGTTGTGTGCAAGAAGAATGAGTCCATGAGGATGTGTTTGAATTATCGGACCCTAAACCAGCAGACCATCCCAGATCAATACACCATGCCACGCATATAGGATGCCCTGGACTGCCTGAATGGGAGTAAGTGGTTCTCAGTACTGGATCTCTGCAGCAGATATTATCAGATTCCAATGGCCCTGGGGGACCATGAGAAAACAGCCTTCGGTCACGTGATGACTGCTTAGCTGATGGTCGTGCTCTCTCCTCGCTCCCCGTTAAAACGAGTGATTTAGCCTTCCTATCGCTAATTTCAGCTTCTAATTTGGAAAGCACTGCTGTAAAGAAGCTTTCTGAAGCGATTAGGAGAAGGAAGCGAATGGAGGCAGAAATGTGGAAGGCTCCCTGTGGCATACACCCCCACCTCTCCCGAGAAGGATAAGGCCACAAGAGGCCTAAGGCGCAGGCACTTTAGCAGAGCTTCCTCCACCGCGCTGCTCCTGCCACTGACCGAGGATAAGTTTATGGAAATTATGCTGCCCCGAAGGAGTCTATAGCGACCATCTCTAGTGATGTACAACAAATTAGAGAAAATCTAAACTCACTCTCCACTCAAGTTGGGGATATAGATGCCCGCCTGGTATTGGTAGAGAAGTGGAGGGACAAATCTGAGTTGGACTCTTCCTTGCTGAGACAGAAGATGCGAAAGTTAGAGGATAAGTTAGAAGATCTTGAAGGGTGCAGTCGCCACAATAATTTGATAATATTCGGGTTACTAGAGAAGCAAGAGAGCATGAATACATGTTTAGTTGGAGGTAAGTGGCCTTGCAGGTTGTATCCAGGGTTAGGGAGAACAGTTTGGTAAAAGAGCTAGGCAAAATGGCTTTTGGACCACTGTGAGCTGGGCCAGAAATCAGGAGAACTGCTGTAGACACAGTGGGGCAGTAGGTCCAGCGAGTTGAGAGGGAGTAAGTTGTACTGCTTGTGCTAGGCAGAGGGAAGGTCATGAAGCAGTGTGGTTTGTACAAGGGTTTTGGACATTGTTCATTTATTAGGAAGAGAAAGGGCAGTGAGGATTTACTGAGAAGGACAATGGGAGCAAAGGGAGGCAAGTGAGGGCGGGACTTGTGCGGATTTAATAGAGATCGGGGCCGGGAGGGTGGGTAGGACAAAACAATACAGAAACAGAAAAGGCAGCCAAGGAAAAGTCGGTCCCATGCTGAGGATTGCAGAAGGGACCAGGCTTGAGTTCCTGAGGTCGGTTTACTGAGGTGGCCAGTAGTGTGGCAGAGTTCCGCAAGCGGACCAATCACAGAGGTCTGTGTCTGCTCGCTTGGCCAATGGAGAGAGGAGCCGGTGCCAGATTCAAGCCAGCCCACTTGCAGAGAAGATCATACCTGGAGGGCTGGAGCTGGCAGAGGGACAGCAGCAGGAGAAAGTGCCATTCCTGGAGGTCAGTGTAGCCACTTGTGGCTGAGAGAGAGCCCACTCAGGGCTCTAACACTGGAGAGCTGGAGCTGGTGGAGGGGACAGCGGCTGGAGAAAGTGCCATTCCAGAGAGAATGAGGATAGGCAGGTAGGTAGGAGAGATGGCTCCAGGCACAGAAGGAGAAGGCGCTATAGCATCCTAGTTTTAAAAATCAAACTACAGGCTGTAACACAGGAGAAACTAGTTTACAAATGCTAACTGGGCCAAAAACAGTGATCACAAATATCAGCAAATAATTAGCAGTGGTAGGTAATAGCACTTAGCCTAGACTGAAAAACAAGATAATCGGGCACAGTGCAATAAAATTACAGGTTACAAACAACAGAGAAACAAAAAAAGGCAGCCAAGAAAAAGATGGTCCCACACTGAGGATTGCAGCAGGAACCAGGCTTGAGTTCCTGAGGTTGGCTTACTGAGGTGGCCAATAGTGTAGCAGAATTCCCTGAGTGGACCAATCATGGAGGTCTGTGTCTGCTCACTTGGCCAATGGAGAGAGGAGCCGGCACTGGGGTTCAAGCCAGCCCGCTTGCAGGAGAAGATCGTACCTGGAGGGCTGGAGCTGTTAGAGGGATGGGGTCAGGAGAAAGTGCCGTTCCCAGAGGGTCAGGGCAGCCACTTGTGGCTGAGGAGTGCCCGCCAGAGCTTTAACACTGGAGGGCTGGAGCTGGTGGAGGGGATGGCAGCAGTATTCCATGTCATGTTGAAACAATCATACTTGTTGCTCCTTTAATAAAATCAGTTCTCTAATGTATTTTCTTGTTCATCACCATCATCAAGAATCAACTGAATAAGACCAGCACTGTAATTAAGGCAATGCGTTTGCCACTTTTTCCAGAACGGGTTTCTATCCTGACCAAATGCAGGCTGTAAATTAAATCTCAAGCCTCTAGGAGCTCGATGGACCGTCAAATAAGCCGACATAGTGACTTTTTGCCAATATAGACGTCTGGCTTTTAACACCACTCTTTCTAATTGAATAAAATCTTGCTTAATTGCCAATGGTGTATCTTGTCTCTGCAAATCATTTATATTGCCGAGCTGCTCTCTCTGATTCAGTTTGGTCAATAAAGGATTAACGTCCCCTTTTCTAAAAAATAAAGACTCCACAAAGTCATCCTCCTTAACAGTGCTATCAATATTCACAGATGAACAATCCACAATTGTGTGCGTAGTCATATCTAAAGGATCCATATCTGTATACTCACGAAATACAGAAGGAATGCTGCTTGTCAAGTCCTCGGATGACTTATAGAAGAGGCAAAAATATTGCTGATATGGTCACCACTAGTCAATTTGAATTACTTCAGAACCAGAAGCAAGCCACATTACCAAATGGGATGTTCTGTTGTGGTAACTGTTCTTTTTGTCAGCATTTGAATACAGTTTCGACTTTTCAACATCCTGTTATAAATAAGGAATTTTCCCAATTGTGATTTCATTAGTTGTTCCACTACTAATGTGATTTATTTAGCGCAATGTCTTTGTAAAGATTTCTATGTTGGTAAAACTCAGAGGGTTTTTAAAAACAGAATTGCTGAACATTTACATTGTATTGCTAACAAGGATATTACCAACGCTTTAGCTCTACATGTGGTACAGAAGGGTAACACACATTTGTTTAAATTCCAAGGTCTTGAAAGAGTTTCATTAGGAAGTCGGGGGGGGGGGATTTGAACAACAAGCTCCTACGTGCTGAAAGTAAATGGCAATGTTGATTAGGAGCACATAAAGAAAAAGGTTTAAATGTGATGTTTAGTATTATTCCTTATTTAAAATGAAGTGATATTGTCTGGTTCTTCTTCTTTTCCTTTCCCTTGGTGTTGTGTTCTGTATTTAAATGTGATTTTTTTATGTGGATTAATCAATTTGTATTCCTGCAATGTGAAACAATTATTGCTTTAGATCTGTTGAGCTTCTTTTTGATTGCTCCTAATGTGCTTTAACTGTTTTAATTATTTGAATGATTGTGATGTCAATTGTTTTATAGACTATATAATGTGGGATCCTGTGTGAGCTTGATATCACATTGAAAAAGCGTCTTTGGGACGTGAAACTTGCGTCTGTGATTTTTTATATGCTGCTTGCTTCAGTTATCTGATTAAAACTGTTTTAACTATATCTCCAGTTTTGGATGCATGTTTTCATCGATTACCGGGTAGCCGTTCTGTGTTTTCGTCTGCATTTTCCTTGTTTGGCTCCGGTCTTGTCCGTTGGTGGCCGCCTTTTGTACATATAATTTTGACACTAAACCGATGGCATCACAGCAGAATTTTTTAAAACCTTAAAAACTATATTGTTACCCAGACTTACAAGCTTTACAATACCTTTAACAGAATACAAGGTATTCTGAAATCTTTTGAAGAAGCTTCTATTCATCTATTTAATAAACAAGCTAAAGAAAGAACAGAATGATCATCTTACAGACCAATTTCACTCCTCAATGTGAACTATAACATTGTTACCAAAATATTAGCTTTAAGACTAGAACAGATTCTACCAGTATTAATATTGCAAGACCAACATGGCTTTATCAAAAGAAGATGACTAACAGAAAATATAAGAAGAACCATAAATATAATAACAAATAATGCCAACTGAGATGCAATAATACTGGCCATTGACACAGAAAAAGCATTTGATTGGGTTGAATGGCAATTCACACATCAAGTTCTTAAAAGAATAGGTTGTAGGATACAATTTCTAAACTGGATCAATTTGATTAACACCAAACCATCAGCAAAAATAAAAACTAATAGCAATATCTCAAGAAAAATCTTTCTAACCAGAGGAACCAGACAAGGTTGTCCACCATCACCCTTCATATTTGCACTAGTCATGAAACCCTTTCCCATAGTGATCAGAAAAAAATCCATTTATTACAGGCATCACAATTAAAACTTCCATCCATAAAATCAATTTATATGCAGATGATGCATTGTTATATCTCACTAATTCAACTAGCTGTCTAAAAGAATTTATTACAGTTTCAGAACAATTTGTCAATGCATCTGACTATAAAATTAACTGGAATAAAATGATTATCTTACAACTTGAAACATTTTCTTTTCAGATACCTCTAAGCTGCCCATGAAATAGAACATCAATAATAAATTATTTAGGGGTAAAAATATCTAATAAAGTAGATCTACACTAGCAAGAGAATTATCCAGCAGTATTAGAGTCTATAGAAACAGACCTCAAAAATAGGTTACACTCCACTTACCTTAATTGGAAAAATAGATGTCATAAAATGAAAATTCTTCCCAAATTGATATACATATTCCAATCTTTTCTAATTCCAGTCCCTATAGAATGTTGCAACAAACATAAAAAAATGACAAATAACCTAATTTGGAAAATAAAAACTCAGATTGCTTACAACAAATTAAAATCATCAAAATTAAAAATTGGACTAGCTCTTCCCCAGTTTCAGATTTACCATCTGGCATCCCAAATAAGTACTTTTTGGTCCTGGCTACAGGAATCAAACTCTACACAGATATCTTTAAACATAGAACACAATTTACATTCATACCCCAAACTCAAATATTTACTATTTTCTGGTCATTATCAACAACAAAAAAAGAAAGACAAAAAATCTTACAACCCAAACTACAATTCACTGCTGGAAAAAAGCTCAAAACATGGTTAAATATAGTCTACCCATCAAACCACAAGACTCTACTTAAAATTATTTTCCTCCTTCAATTACAGTTAATGCACTTAAAGGCTGGCAACATAAAGGATTATATGAAATAGATCAACTATTCAAACATAATACATTCAAATCATTTGAACAACTGAAGACTTGATTTAATTTACTGCATTTGCATTTTTTCGATACCTAGAAGTAAGAAACTTTATAGCCAAAACTAACGGTACATTAGGTCTCTCACAATGCTTCTCAGTATTACAAGTACTACTCAATATGAAGAAAAATCAAAAATTATCTCAGCAGTATATCAATGCATCAATGCAAAATAATAAATTGTAAAAACATACTAATGCATCAGTTAGGGTTAAAGTGACAAAAGTAAGGAAATGTTTCATTAGGGTTGCCGTGATATACCTACCAGAGCCATCATGAGATGGTTGGAGGCCATTCAAGCAGGCGTGGCCAAAGATAGTGCCTTCAGGCCAACTATGCAGTGAGTGATACAGGCACTCAAGTTTGTGGCAATATAGCCATGGATGCCTCAAAATGTCATCCAGAGTCACAGTTATGCCAACAGAGCCAGAAGACAAGTCTGGCTAAAATATGGGATGCAGATCATGAATCCAAGAATAAGGTTCTGAAGCTGCAGTTCCAAGGGAGAAGATATTTGGTGCCAGAATTGAGGAGTTCACCACCAAGCCAGGGACAAGGATCAACTACAAAATTGACCACCTACCTTCCTTTCAGCCAAACAGCTTTCACTAACACAACAACAGAGACAGGCATAACCAGTTTATTGAAAGTAAAAAAAAGAACAGTTATAGATTCAGCTTCAGGCAAATCTACTTCAACAGGAGAGGCAGCTTCAATAACCGAAGAGGCAACAATCACTCTAAACCCAAGGATTCAAGCAAAGTGACAGGTTCAGAAGTAATTAAGCATGAGATGATGCAGCCCCAGGAGGACAAGAAGGTGATAGGGGGGCAGGCTGCAGAGATTCAATGTCACCTGGGCAAAATCAATAACAGACAAGTGGGTTCTGGAGATAATATTGGGGGTTACACCATAGCATTTTCAAAGAGCCCATCAAGGTCTCAGTTCCTGCCCTCAAAGATCTCCTGACCAGACAAAAGGTACGAGCACTCCTAAATTACCTATTGGCAGAAGGGACCATAGTACCAGTGCCAGTTGCAGAGAGAAAGATGGGGCATATATTTAGTATTGTTTTTGGTCCCAAAGAAAACAGGAGACCTCAGGCCAGTGCTGGACCTAAAATTCCTAAACAAGTTTGTAAAATACCACAAGTTCAAAGTAGAAACCTTGCACACGACAATAGCAGCAGTCCAAAAAGGCAACTGGTTCACTTCAACAGACCTCAATGACTCGTAACGCACACATTCCAATCAGACCAGCCCATCACAAATTCCTGAAGTTTTCTGTCTTGGGTCAACATTTCCAGTATCAGTGTCTGCCATCTGGACTCACTGCAGCACCAAGCGTGTTCGTCAAAGTAATGGCCACTCTATCAGCAAAGTTACTCATGGAAGGCATTCATATAATTCCCTACTTAGATGACTGGCTAATAAGGGTGAGATCAAGGGAGGATTCCCAAAGGGCAATGAACAGGACAAAGGAACTACTCACACAGCACAGGTGGGCAGTGAACACAGAAAAGAGACACATGAACCCCTCGAAGACACTAGATCACCTGGGAGTGGTATTCAACACAGAACTAGGGACAGCAAAACTCACAGATACGAATCAAGGACATACAGGATCTATGCCAATGAATTCTATTGTGCCCAAGAGCCACACTTTGGGAGTTGAAGCAAATTCTGGGCCTCATGGCCACATGTCTGGATCTACACAATTGGGCACGCCTCCATGAGACCAGTACAACATCTGCTTCAAGACTACTGGAACTACACAACACAGAATTACATAAAAATAATGGTCATTCTGGAGGCAGAGAGTCCATACGGTGGTGGACAGACCTGAAACACCTGAATCAGGGTGCAACAATAGACAAGGCAGGCTGAGGGGCAATAATGGGAACATGCTCCGTACAGGGAAAATGTTCACCAGAAGAGTCAAGCCTGCCCATGAACATACTAGAAATGTGGGCCATAAGACTAGCAATACAGTACTTTCTCCCTCAAATCAGGCAACAGCATGTAAAAATAAGAACACACAATGTCACAGCCATGGCCTACCTCAACAAACAGGTGGGGTACAAAAAGCCAGGTAATGGCAGCAGAAGCCTCAATTGTCCAAGACTGGGCAGAAAAACACCTCAACAGTATCACAGCAGTGCATCTGGCAACTGAACTAAACACAGGTGCATACTTGCTCAGTTGCCAGGCATTGCATCCAGGGGAATGGCAACTTCACCCACAGGTATTTCAAATGACAAACTGCTGTTAGGGGTCAAAATCGATAGACTTGATGGCTTCCACCAGCAACAAACAACTTAACATGTTCTGCTCCTGTCTCAATAACATGGAACTTCATCAGAGCATACGTGTTTCCCCCTCTGTCAATGATTCCATTAGTACTCCAACAAATACAAGCTACCATCTGATGTGGGCAGAATAATTTGCACCCTCAACCCCTGGTCCATATATTCTCAGAGTCAAAAATAGCCTCCAGATGTCCCACCACTATACATCTTTGCTTAAGCCAAAACAAAAGATCTGTGACACTCGCCTCATTGTGGAACAAATTTGTGACTGTTTTCTGTGCAGGGTGAGTGAGAGGAATTACCTCTAAGGGGACCACAATGGAGAGTGCTTAACTGTTATACTCACCCAGAATTGCTCTAACCCACTGTTTAGTTTGAAACTAACATCAAAGGAAAATTCTCCTGACACATGAATCAATGCATACAATTCGGAGGCATGAAACTTTAAACTTTCCTTCAGTAAGGTGTATCCCACATATCCCCTATCAGGGAACACCTCCAAACCCTCTTTATAGACAAGCCTGATGGCATTATGCCTCTTGGCCAGATAAACCTGCTGCTGAAAAAAGGAGGCATAAGGTTGTGATTATTGCCTATCTCCTGAATTGCCAGATTTATTAGTATTTGCCTCAGTCTATTCAGATGAAGTGTCATTTATGTTTGAA
This sequence comes from Neoceratodus forsteri, assembly GCA_016271365.2. Taxonomy (NCBI): domain Eukaryota; kingdom Metazoa; phylum Chordata; order Ceratodontiformes; family Ceratodontidae; genus Neoceratodus; species Neoceratodus forsteri. Next base: position 1,074,383,887 of record CM028129.1, on the reverse strand, counting down.
AGTTCTGAGGGTTTGCTAGGAGCATCTTTGGTCCAAGGTTCCATTTGCCTTATGTCTCCTTGCAAAGTTCTCAAATTTGCAAAAGTTAGGGTTGTATTTAGTGTAAGAGATAACTATTGTGGGACCACAAGCATATCTGTGTCTTTATCAATAGGCTCTCCCTCAGAAATAATTGTTGTTGACACAGGGGTGGGAACAGACTTTGTAGCGTCTGTAGAAGAAGATTTTAGGCTTACCCCTAGTATGTGGATTGGTGCAAATCCTGAGATGTACTGTCCTGATGTTGGGGAGCAAGCCCATCCCACGGCTTGCAAGGAGCATTCCACAGACCAAGGCTCATTGCAAGCATCCACTTGGTCAGCCCAGGATGCCTTTGGGAGGGACCGCTTTTTTCTTTACTCACTCCTTCAGTTTGTTCACCTGTGCAGAAAAGGAGAAAACCGTAGCCTTGTCTTGATTCTTGGGGTCAGTCTGAAAAATAATTCCCTGGCTAACTGAGGCAATGTCAGTCTCTACACTCCTTGCTTCTTCAGTGCTGTTTCCAGGCAACTCCGCCAGCTGCAGCCTGGTTACCATGGTACTTCGTTCTCCACAGCTGCAGTCTGAACTTCATCTAAAACAGCACACAACTCTTGCTTTTCTTTAAAATTTCTCCTCTTTGATTTTAGTAAAGCAGTAATAGATTCCACGGTCTGGAGTTTGAAACATTTTGCTGATTCTGAAGTCAACAATTCATCCAGTATGCTGGATAGCCTCTTCCTCAGTAACTCAGAATGCAGAGGCAGAATGCAGTGGCAAGATTACTGATGAGTGCATGTTGGTAGGACCATATTACACCCATCCTCCATGGACTGCACTGGTTGCCAGTAAGATGGAAGATTGCCATCAAGGTTGGATTACTGATCTATAAAGCCCTACACGAAGGGGCACCAGTCAACCTGCAAGATCTCCATGTGCTTCACTGTCCATCCCAGGCTCTCCGTTCCACCGAGGGTTGTCTCCTTAGTGTTTCTAGGGCTATGTTGCATCACTCTGGTGATACAGCATTTTCAGTGTCTGCACCTACCCTATGGAACTTATTACCTAAACTGCTGTGGGACTGACCCCTGGTGGATACCTTCAAAAAAGGACTAAAAACATATTTATTTAGCCAGACTTTTAATTCGCAGATAGTATGAATTAGATTTTAATTGACTAGATAGTTTTATACATATTATGTTGTTTGGATATTGCTGCTTGTTCTAACTTTGTACTTAATGAATATTTTAAAATTGTTGTATTGTGTTTTAATTGTGAAGCACTCCGAGTCTCTGGAAAATGGCACTATAGAAATAAAGTGTCTATCTATCTATCTATCTATTTATCTATCTATCTATCTATCTATCTCTTAGAACTTGCTCAGAGAGTCCTGCTGTATCAAAGAACTCCTCCATCTCCACGGATCTCACAGCAGAGGGGGGAGAATAACCCCTCAGCCATGCTCACATCCTCCTCCATCACAGTCTACACTGAGACTGAACTGGCCATCCTCCGACAGCCAGAGAACCCCCTACATTCAAGTAGGGGAATTTTCTATTAATATAACATCAAAAGCAAATTATTACAATAAGGTTACCTTACAAACACTCAGACCCGAATTAAAGGGAAAGGGAGAAAAAAAAATAAGTATTAGAGTCATACCTAACTGAGGAGAGTGACCCAAAACCAGTGTGTCATAATCCAAATACAATAACCATCTCATATTCCATTTGAAAGCTAGGAATTTCCAAAGAGACATGGTATATGTACAAAAAATAAAAAACGCTCCACTGTTTCTTCCAGAGCCACGCATTCTAAAAAGGGGCAAGTTCTTTCATTTAAAGCTTTATGCTTAGCATTACCTAACCCTAATCCTTCCAAAACTGTGAGCCATAAAAACTCCCATATGTATTCTGGCAGACTAGGATTATTTAATCTCTTGAGTGCTTCCACAGTTCTGATTGAAGGACAGTTTTAAAAGCTGGTTCAACTGGATAGAACAACATTACTGTATTATATAACTGTGGTCCTTTACTGTCCTTTACTACCTGGGTCAGTAAACTCTATTTAAAGAGCTTTTTTGCAATTGGCAAAAAATATTGCGGTATTAATAATTACTGAACAGGCTTAGGAGAACACGTAAGTCAAATAGAATAATAATGAGCCAATACGTGTTTCATTAATAACCCATATCTAGATGTAACTGGCAACAACTCAACCCTAATATTTTGTGCTCTAAATAATGTACAGAAAAAAAATAACTGGATCCACCATCCCTAATTCCCCCTTTTTCTTTTGCAAGATATGTGTATTGCCTTTTTATAGGGTTGAGTCTGTTACCCCATACCATCTGGAAAAATAAACTGTAAATCCTCCTTTCTAACCTTATTGGTAGTGGAAATATCATTGCAGTGTATAATAAACCTGGAATTAAAAATTGTTTAATTACTTGTACACGTTTCAATTTTGACAATTTCCAATGTTTCCAGATTTGAATTTTCCTATCTATAGAAGCTAGTGCATTTTCCCAGTTCAATTCTAGAAGATTCTAAGGCTCATATAATAGTCCTAAAATGTTTATAGGATCTGATGAGATCGAGTCCCTGAATAATAATTTCTGATGGATAGCCAACCCCAATAAACAAACCCTGGCTTTTTGTTTTATAAATTTTTGGATTGGAAACAAAAGAATAAGAATTCATAAAATCCAAAAATAATGCCACTTGTTTATAGTTGGAAAAAAAACACACAGATCATCAGCATAAGCCTGCACATGTAATTCTTCCAATGTGGGAGGTCCTAAGATCCCTTTCCATATTGCATATTGTGAAAGTGATTGAATTAATGTATCTGTTATGAAAGCATATAATAAAGGGCTTAAGGGACAGCCTTGGCGCACCCCAGTGGGAACATGGAACCCCTCCCCAATTTCTTTTCTGTATGTTTGGGTGGATAATAGCATTATTATACAGTGGTTTTACCCACGTTAAAAAAGTCTGGAACCCCATACTGTTTTAAAGTCATAAATAGAGCAGGTGATAAACCCAATCAAGGCCTTCATTTAGTCCACTGAAATAATACATCCAGAATGTTTATACAAACTAGAATGTTCTATCAAATCTCAGATAATTATATGAGCATGTTGAATTATTTTTCCGGAAGCCCACAATATTGAGAAGGGGAAAGTACAGTGGCAGCAAATTGTTTAAGCCGAGTATTCAGAATTCTTGCCAAAAGTTTGTAATCAGAATTCAGGATCGTAATTGGTCTCCAATTCTCTAGGAGTTCTGTATCCCCAGATTTATAAAGAAAAATTAACAACCCCTCAGAGAACCAAACTGGAAATTCCACAGAGGTAAAAAAAAATTAAATACAAGTTCTAAACATTCAGAAAATTCAGAAGGGAAAGCGTTATATAGTTCAGAAGTTAGTCCGTCAATCCTAGGTGAAGTGCCTCATTTTGAGATTTAATAGCAGTTACAACTTCTGCGCGTGTGATGGGACAAATCAACAGAGATTTATTACATTTAGTATCCGAAAGTTTTATCTTATTTAAAACGTCCTCATATCTTCCACACTAGGAGGCACCGCCAGTGTATGAGAAAATAAAAATGTCTTTATAACAGCTTGAAGGCCCTTTGGATCCTGCACAAGTTGTCCTTCTTGATTAAAAAGCTCTACTAAATGTGTATTATTTTCATATTTTTTAAAGGCTTCATAAGGATCACCGTAAGGATGCTTTTTCATGCCATATTGAAAAAGCACCTTTAATGTGTTAGCTCTACTATATTGTACCTCCTGAAGTTGGTGCTTTAAAGCTAGTATTTGGGAAGAAAAATCACATCTTGAGGTATTTGCAACAGAAATTAAATAATATAACTGCTGACGCAATTTTAAATAATAAAGAAATTTCACATTTTCCCTGGAACTCCCTTGATTTTTTAGCAGACTACGCAAATCTTCTTTAGAGTCTCTCCACCATCGCCCAAGTCATCATATAAAAAGAGACTATGGGCTGGATATTCAAACTCACGCCATTCTGAGCGAACCCTGCGCTGCACAAAATAGTTGCTGCAGGGGGGGGTGATATTCAAAGGAGTTGGCCATTGAGCAACTCCTTTGAATATCACCCCCCAGCCACAGCCACTGTGCATGGTGCAGTGGAACTTATGCCACTGCAAGTTGTCAGAGTGGAGCATTCAACTTGCGGTGGCGCAAGTACCATTGCGCCATGCGCAAAATCACGATATTCAAAAGGTGACATGCAAATGGGGCCATAATTCATGCAAGGTGCAGGGGGGGCCATTTGCATCTGATTATGGCCCCATTTGCATGCCATTAGCATGTAGGTGCGCCAATCCCCGAGGACTTGCACCTGGCGCCCTGCCAGGCAGCAGCCGTCGGGGACCGACGCCCCCTGCAGCCCGATCGCGGGCATAGTGCCTCCTCCCCCACCAGCCCGATCACGGGCAACAATGTAACCCCCGAACATCCCTGGTGGTCCAGTGGATCGAAATGCCCGATAGTGGGTGAAAGTAAACTGAACCCCGAACATCTCCCTGGCAAAATGCCAATCGCGGGCGAAAGTAAACTGAACCCCCAAACATCTCCCTGGCAGCTAGTGTCCCCACCCCACCCACCCACAGGCCCCACCACTGCTCCCCGGCGGCTGGCGGGCGGGCGGCAACATCCCACCGCCTGCTGCCCGCGCCCGCCGACTGACTGCCGGTGGGCCTACGCCCAGTGGTGCAGAGCAGAGCCAATGCGTGCAGCCCATACCCTGCCATGACAGTCAGATTTGGCGAATGAACATTCATTCACAAATCTGGACATGTCATATGCGGTATGAGCTACCGCCCATTAGCTCTTGCTCTGCACAATACCGCTACCGCAGTCAGTTAATGACGGCGATGCGGCTGGCGGGTGGTATGCTGCCGCCCGCCAGCTGCCAGGGGAGCGGGGTGGTGGGGCTTCGTGGGTGGGTGGGTGGGGGGACACTAGCCACCAGGGAGATGTTTGGGGGTTTCAATTGCTCTGCCCGTGATCAGGCATTTCGGTCCACTGGACCACCAGGAGATGTTGGGGGTTTCGTTTGCCTGCCCAGCGATCGGGCATTTGTATCCACTGGACCACCAGGGAGATGTTTGGGGGTTCAGTTTACTTTCTGCCGCAATCGGGCATTTCACCAGGAGATGTTCGAGGGTTCAGTTTACTTTCTGCCCACGATCGGGCATTTCGCCAGGAGATGTTTGGGGGTTCAGTTTACTTTCTGCCCGCGATCGGGCATTTCGTCAGGTAGATGTTCGGGGGGTTCAGTTTACTTTCTGCCTGCGATCGGGCATTTCACCAGGGAGATGTTGGGGGAGCCACATTGCTGCCCGTGATCGGGCTGGTGGGGAGGAGTACACTATTCCGTGATCGGGCTGCAGGGGGCACAGGGACTGGGTTGAGGGCCAGCCACAGGTGGCAGCTGCTGTGTTGCGCCCTGCAATACAGCAGCTCACCTGTGGGTGGCCCTTGACTTGTCCTTTTTGGGCTCAAAGTTGTGCAAGCGCAGGTTGGGGGTTGCGCCTGTACAACTCTGCACAGCCCGGCTGAATAGCTGGCTGTGCAGTTTATGCATGGTTCCTCCCCATCCAGTTGAGCATGCATTCATTTGCATTGCACTGTTGCTCAGCCTGTTTTCAGTGGCGTAACTGCCTCCTGCAGAATATCGCAGAATGGCGCAATTTCGGACTTGCGCATACACAACCCTGTTGCGCATGGCGCAACCCTTTTGAATATCTGGCCCTATAAGTCTAGCAAAAAGTAATGCTTGGATATTAAATACTACTACAGGGGATTTTAACAAAAGTGCACTAAGTTTCCATCATGCTTTCTGAATGATTGGTAAAGAATAAGGGGAAAAATTACACTGGAGGAGCATGTGATCTGAAAAGGAAACCGGGAAGGTGTAAAAAATAAAGGGGAGATTATCTGAAAGAAAAATGTAATCTATAGTGGATGTATATAGGTGTCTTTTATAAGTGAATTTTGGACCACCTTGCTGATGGCAACTACTATTGACCAGCCCAGACGATCTTATCAGGTGACATAATGCATTAGAATCACAGTAAATATTTCCCCCCACCCATGGGTTTACTTTCCACTGATTTTAGCTCACAATTAAAATCGCCACAAAGAAAGATTTCAAAAGAAGTTAGTAAGAAGAGTTTTATCATCTGAAAAAGTGCAACCTGTTCAGCTTTTAACTGTGAACAGTATACATTAATAAATCTGCATGTCATGGATCGCCAAACCCCATCTAGGATCATTAACCGCCCTGGGATTAAATCCATTCATTTTATTAAAGAAAAACCATAAGAATTAAAAAGAAATCCTAAACCATCCACTGTTTGTTGTCCAAAGGACCAATAAGATGGACCCCAACACCATTCTCTTTGGAAAAACCTGGCCTGATCTAAAGTATACATCCAAGTTTCTTGTAGTAGGCATACATCCAGAAAATTATTATGGTTATAATCATAAATCACCTGCCTTCCTCTAAAGTTCAATAAACTGTGAACATTCAATGAACCTAGTTTAAAACAAGCCAGTTATGAAACCTGAGGGTCAACCATCTTTTTTCCTTCTCTTTTTCTTTTTACCCTTATAACCTTCCTGAACCTGAAAAGGGGATGGGGGGCTATCCTGTATAGGTTGAGAGTCAGGTTCCTGACAATCCATTTCTGAATCACCCCACTGTGCAGACAATACAGCAAAGGGATTACTGGTTTCCATTTCTACTGGGGGGGGCAAGAGGAGGTTTAAGGTTCCTGGAGGACCTTCTTACTTGAATAACTGGTGGATTAATAGAAGAATCCTGAGATGGCCCTTCCTTTTGTGCAGAATAACGAACAGGAGAAGGGATGGGAGAAATCTTCACTAGAACATCAGGAGGGTTTACCTCACAAGTATCTTGAGATGGATGTGAAGAAGGGATAACTACTTCTCCTGTATACACAGGAACTGTCTGGGTAACACCTGTAGCCAGGTCTTGAGCTTTTTGAATTAAAAGACCTGGACTACCACTGGATGCTTTGTTTTTTGTGGCCCAGACACATTCAGAGAAAACATGACCAGTCTCCTCACAGAGGTAACATTTGGTTAAATTAGCACATTGGAAAGCAATATGACCAATTTCACCACAATTGTCACATCGAGGCTTATCACATGAACTGGACAAGTGTGTTCTGGAACCACATTTGTAACAGGCCTGGGGCTGTCCAGCATAAAAGCACCCCCCCCCATCCCAGCCTAACAAAAAGGAGTTTGGAATATGTTCTATCCCAGTATCCATTTGCCTGAGCTTAACTTTGAACCACCATCGCCCTGTCCAAAACTGTTCCAAATTTAATATAGCTTCAGGAGAACTCAAGATCTCAAATTTTTGAGACAACCAGTATGAAATATCATCCATATGAACTCCCTCATTCCTAAACATTAGTGTAACATATTAAATTAAGGGCTTTGTTAAAGGGATCACCAAAAAGGGAGTCCATAGAATTTGATGGCAGATAAGGACAGCTTGGCCCACCTAGTCTGCCCATTTTTCTACCTAACAGATAAGCTGCAGATCCTAGTTAACCAACAGCTTACTTCCTCTACCCACCCCTAGGACTGCCTTATGCCTGTCCCATGCATTCTTGAATTCCCCACTGTTCTTGACTCCACGACCTCCTCAGGAGTCTGTTCCATGCATCCACAACCCTCTCAGTGAAAATACTTCCTCACATTACCCTGAGCCATCCCCTCTATCTTCAAATTGTACCCTTGTGTTCTTGCACATCTCTTTTCTGGAAGATGCTACCCTCTTGGACTTTGTTAATTCCCTTGAGGTACTTGAACGTTTCTATCATGTCCCCTCTCTCCTTCTTTCCTCAAGAGTATACATATTAAGCTCCTTTAGTCTTTTTTCGTATGTCTTCTGGTGCAGACCCTGCACCATTTTGGTTGCCCTCTGTTGGACAGTCTCCACTCTGTCTATGTCTTTGTGGAGATGGGGTCTCCAGAACTGCACACAGTACTCCAGATGGGGTCTCACCAACTGTCTGTACAGAGGGATAACAACTTCCTGTTTTCTACTATTGATGCCTCTTCCTATGCATCCCATCCCATGTGGAGGAAAATTTCACCTGGTTGTACTGCTCCCAAAATAAATCCAAGGCATAGGCTGAGCGAAAGCTCACATCAAAGTTATCTTCTCCAGATATATTTATAAACACAAACACCTCTCTGGGCGAGAAATGCAAAGAATCTTTCAATAAACATTTACCTACATATTGTCTATCAGGCCTGACCTCCAAACCCCCCTTATATCGCAGTTGTACAGCATTTCTATGTGGTGCTGCTTCTTTTTTAATTTTAGAAAATAATTCTGACATCAGAGCTTTCTCAATTTCAAGATTACCCTGTATTGTATCAGCAGGTTGCTCAGATCCCAAAATATTACTGGCTACTGGAGGAGTGGCCTGTGAGGCTAAAACAGAAGGCCCATCTCCCCCCTGTACCCCTTTAGTAGTTCCAGGAGTTATATGTGAAATAGGTAACTGTGGCTTCCATGTTGGTTCATTTTGAGAAAAATTCAATTTGGGGTCCCAATCAGATGTGGGTCACCAAGACCCTTTGTCCATAGTCCATCCAGCATCACTTAAAGCTTGCTGAGGGGACCATGTTGCATCTGTCATGGGGCTGAAGGGGAGGAACAACAACTGAAGATACAAAACCAGTCTCTGCACAATTGGGAGAAGAGTCTGCTTGCACCCCTTCGAGTACCGCTAAGTTCCTTTTGGAAAAAAATCACTGCTGCTCTCTTCTCGTTTCCTTCCTCCCCAAACTTCTCATGATGTGACTGAGACCATTTTGTAAAAGAGAATTCAGAAACTCCGTCCTGATTAAGTGGTTCTGTGTGAAAAACACAGTTTACCTCCATAGTTTGTAGTGCTGAACAGGATGTTTGAATAGGAGCACGAAAAAAAAAATCCTGCTTCTTTAGTTAGTGTGATAGTATGCCTGGTAGAGACGGAGCCTCCGTGCTCCGAGGTAGACACATCTGGGGCTTTAGAATTCACCATAGCAACCAGCGGTAAGCCGTGAGGGACCGCAAGTGATCCTGATTCTGCTAATGGCTTTTGGCACTGAATCCCTTCAGATTCTTGACTGCCAGCCAACACTATAGTACAAAAAAGTGGTTTAGGCTGAACTGAAGTAGAAAATGTTTGCAGCAACTCACCCGACTGATCCTTGTCAGGAACTGGAGGCACAGACTCAGAGTTCATATCGGTGACAGCCACAGGTAAAGCAGTGACAGATGAATCCTCAGCGTGTAACAAAACCAGCTGTTTCTTAACGCATTCTTGCTCCCGTGCTAGTTCCGCAAGCTGTAGCTTGAGCTGCTCTGGCTGGTCCTCAGTAACAATCATTGTAGAAAAGTTTCCATGCTTTACTAGTGCAGCAGATATAATCAAATCCTCGGTTGAGAGAAAAACATCACCATCCTCTAAATCCTTATCTGGATGCAGACTCCCAGCTGGCTCAGTAGATTCCTTAGTCACAATAGTAGAGCCCAACTGCTCTCCATTCTCCATGATGTCCATCCTCCACCTAGTCTGACCACAAGTGATCCTACTCACAGGCAGCAAGTCCCTCTACTGCCAGCAATGGACTAGGGGAATTTCCCCGGTGTCCTGGCCAAATTCCCCCATTCACTAAAAATACGACCAACAGCTTAAAATCTGGTTCAGTTTCAGTTGGCATCCATCTTTATCTGTAGCACCCCTTGTGGTCGATACCCCAACGACAAAACACAGAAAAAGACCATTATGGCGATATTCACAGTAATGGTCCTTTTTCTGTATTCCTCTTCCCAGTGTTCTGCCCTCCCCAGACCAACTCCGACCTGGAGTTGGAATCCTAGAGTCCAGGGGGTGCAGGGAGAAGAGCCCCCCGGATGGGGGGTGTGGGGGGCACAGCCTCTCACAGAAAACAACGATAGAAGAGGTGGCATAATACCTGTGCCGGTATTGTGCCGTCGCTGTGGAGGAGGTTGGCATTCTCGCTGACGAGATATCTTGGTGCTTCCATCTGTATCCCCCCTGAGATGAAGCCGAAAATAGGCAAAAAAATTGTCTATTCCTAACTAAATAAAAAAAATACATATATTTTGAACTTACTAAATATTTGGGAGATGCTTTCTAATAGCTTGCTCACCTCTAATTACATGTGGATTTGCCAGATGGAAACATCTATTGGAATGAAGTCAATTTAGGCATTGCTTCCTACCACAGACCACACAACCTTCAGAATGCCCTGATATGCAGCAGCCTCCATACTCTTAACCATTCCATCCTACCAGGTATGAAGGCTTGTAACATAATCCAGTGTCACTGAAATCCAAGATCCCATAGGTATTTTTTCACATCACCAAGGAGTTAACATATATTTCCAGCAATATGATATATTGTATTATTTGCAGGAAGTGTACAAGTATCTATATCGGATTGACTGGCAGATGCCTGGTGATAAATTCAGGGAACATTGCAAGGCAGTTAAAATGGAGACACTGATAAGACCACTGTGTCCCTCTTTGCCTCCAGGGACCATGATGTTGATGGTCTTTCTGTTTGTGTCCTTTAACAGGGTTTCCAGGATCCTGACCAAAGAAATAATGCAAAAACAAAGCTTATCATCTGCTTGGACTTCCAGAAGCCCTCTGGTTTAATTGACAGATGTTATTTTCTACTAACTAACATCTTTTAGCCACCTTATTGTTTACCACTGAAGTCTGACCTTTTACCCCCTCATATCTTTGTTTTCATGCATGCAAAGCATGTATGAGTGTCTGGGTGTGCCTGAGGTATATGTGGGAGTACTCACATGGGCATTCCAGCTATGTATGCATATCCATTTTCATTTCCTCAAGGTTTTCCTATCTCCTTCCCCCACACTGTCACTTTTCACCCCTCTAACTATACCCAGTTAAAGGGGAACAGTCAGCACAAAAGGCACACACACTCGGGTGAGGTGCTGGTCCCAATGTGCACTTTGTAGGTAAAAACATTTTGGTTTTCTTAGTGTTTATTGTAATATAGTACACTGTCTCAGACTAATTTTGTTTAGTTGTAGGCGGACATCATCTATTACTACAAATCCCAGAATCCCCTGCAGTTGACATCAGAATTTTTTTTTAAACTTTATTTCCTCCTGTCATGGCTAGGGGAAACTCTCTCAGGCATCCTCTCCTTATACCTGCCTGCTTGAGAACCACTGTGGGCTATGCCCTTTCCCCCCCACCTGCTGCCAGCACCCCTGGTTTGACCCGCCCAGGGAGGGTAGCCCGACCACTTACTTGGGCTTCTTAAGAGACAGCCTCTGGCAAGCAGGCAGGGATGGGGTGCAGGAGTGAAGAGGGACAGCCCCAGTGAGATCCAGCTTTGGGCATGGAGGAAAGGTGTCATCGCCTATCCCCGATCACCAAGGTTTTTCCATTTCCTTCCCTTCTTGTCTGTGCACCCCCTGATGCATAGCGCACAGCAACTCCGCCAGTGTCAGGCATGCTGCGATGTACCATCTGAGTTTCTGCGGCACCCTGATCTTCACCAAGGTTCGCCAAAGCTCCAGACAACCCAATGCCCTCCCCTGGGACAGGAGAGCAGCCCGACGGGTGCTCAATTTGATCCCTCCCCTGCTGACCCCCAGCTCCAGAGCTCACTCCCAAACTCGTGTCGCTGGCGTGGCATGAGGTGTGGTGTCCAGCGCCTCAACCCTCAGTGTCACTGGGCCGGCCCGACATCTGGGAGATTCAATAGCCTGCAGTGTTTTTTTTTCTTTCTTTATATACATAAGGTATGGAACTGTGTAAGTATGTGAAACAGGGTACACGTTTTTATGTGCAAAGCAATTTTCATTGGCAAATAGGCTTCAGCCTGAGTATGTAATTATGTATAAAAAATAATATTTTACCTACCTTACCTACCAGGTTAGAGCTTTGTTAAAATTCGATGTTTACAGGTTTTATTTTCTCCAGGGGCTAAGTACAGTCCTCTGTGACTGTAACTTAGCCCAGAGAGGACAGAAGGACCAGCAAACAAAAGATCAGAAGTTATATAAACTCCAACATGCACAGCAGGCTATTGAATTTCCCACTACTGCCTACTGATTTGATGCTAGCTGCAGAGGATTCTGGGATTTGTAGTAACAGAAGATGTCAGTCTACAACAAAGCAAAATTAGTCTGAGACAATCTACCATACTACAGTAAACAGTAAGTAAGCCAAAATGTTTGTACACAAAAAGTGCACATTGGGGCCAGCTCCACACATGAGTGTGGGAGCCCTTTATATCTCTCCCTCCCTATTAACAACTTTTTATTTTCCAGCTTCTATTCATAAGTTGCTTATTCTCACTTTTTCTCCAAGATCCACCCATTTCCTTCCTCATGTATGCCTCCCCCACTTCCCTTTACCTCTCAAGTAATCTTGCTGCTTTCTCTATGGTGATACATAGATTCCAACTCTATTCTCTGTTGTCAGTGTGCATTTAATATTACCAATAATAAGAAGCCAATACAGGCAGTTCATTTTTGGACTGGACCAAACGGAGGGGTTCCACCTTGGTATCTGGTGGTTCAGCTTAATTCACATTAGAGCTCTGATATGAAAACTAAGAACCCCACTTTCTTCCTGGAGATAAAGTAAGGAAATAGCCAAAATAGGCAGAAAGAAATGTTTACCTTTTTAAAGATTTACTGTTGGGTAGGAGCACAGGTGCTGGAAGCTACTGGTGAGGGGTGAAGGCAGCCCCCTCACTTTTACCCGTGAGCATTCAAATTGCCCCTATAAAGAATGCAAGGTCAGAAGAGAAGCATAGGAGGCAGTATAGCGCATTGGTCTAAGGCTCTGAGCTGCCAATTTGGTGACATCCAGCAGACCAGACCTGGGTTTGAATCCCACAGCTTCCACTTGCATACTGTGTGACTCTGAGCAAGTCACTTAACCTCCTTGTGCTCCCAGGTTGCTCCTGTAAAAAAGCTTTCAGCTTATTGTGCTATACCTGGTTAAACAACAAAAAAAGAAGCAACCATGGATTCTTTTATAATCACTACAGCCACTCCCCTGCCCCATGTTTCCCCATGCCCCGGCACCCATGGGTGAAGGTGAGTGTCCACTAGACTGTGTTGATTCATGCCTTACTCCAGTAGCACACCTTATGAGTAATGTGATTTAAATGTTATGAATGAAATAAAAGTAGAGCTTGCTATATTTGGAGTTTGTTAAATGTTTGGGAGGTGTGTGGTACTCAACAGCTTACTCCCCTCTAATCACCTGTGAATTTGCTAGGTGAAAGCACTTTATTTAACAAACAAAAAAAAAACAATTTAGGAAATGCACTCTGTATAACAGAAGGCTCTACAACAGTTCATTTCGGGATAGAACCAAACCAAGGGGTTCCAACTTGGCATTTGGTGGTTCGACTTAATTCACATTACAACTGTGATATGAAAACCAAGAAACACACTTTTTTCTTGGAGCTAAAGTAAAGAAATGGCCAAATTAAGCTGACAGGAATGTTAACCTTTTTAAAAGATTTAACATGAAGGAGGTGTGAGTGTGTACTAGACTCTGTTTGTTGATATATGCCTTACTCCAGTTGTACCCCTGCTCTGAACTTTGTGATTTAAATAAGGGTAGTGCTTGCTATATTTGAAATTCTTTAGATGTCCGTGAGGTGTATGGCACCCTAACAGCTTGTTCACCTGTAATCACCTGTGAATTTGCTACTGTAGTTGGAAGTACTTTAGATGCCAATTTTGGAAATGCATTCTATATAAGAGAAGCCTCTACACATGATTCATTTTTCTGATAGGACCAAACTGAGGGGTTCTACCTTAGCATCTGATATTTCAGCTCAGTTCACATTACAGCTCTGATATGAAAACTAAAAGATCTCCTTTTTATGGCTGCATGGGTGGAGCCATGCTGATGTGTTGCTATGATGCAGGAGAGAGAAGGGACCGTGGAAGCATGTTACTGACTACACAGAGCATCTTCTTCCATGTAGTGTTTTGACTGGAAATGAGTCACATATCTCCATGTTCTCTCCATTTATGACACTGGTGTGTTTGTGTCTGCCCCCTGTGACCCCTGCTGCCTGCACTACCTCACACTATTTCATTGCTCACTCATCTCTCTCACACACACACGCACACCTCTTTTGTTTTAGCCTGCCAGAGTGTGAACATTACCAACATTAAAAACAGCAAAACACTCTGCCTTCCTTTGAACTAATGCCTTTGCCCAGCCACACTGAAACAAATTAGTCATTGCAAGCTGAATCAAATTACAGTAGCTTGCATTCCCACACAGAGCTCATGTCTCTCTCTCTCTCTCTCTCTCTCTCTGTCTCTCACACACACACACACACACACACACATACCACTTCTGTTCCACTGGCTGCAGCCTGTCATGTCTAGCTGCTACAGTGCTGATTTATTGGAAAATGTGTCTTTTAAAAGATATATATTTAATACAATGGGGGTGAGAGCAATATGAGTGGGATAACTTCAGTTATTTCCACTGCAGTGAAATAACTTACGATGATATCACCGGAGTTAAAATAACTTACAAATATACCTACTCTGCAGATGTCATCAATCACTCACTCACGCCAGCCTGCATACTAAATTGAACTTCTCCACAAATCTGTTCCTCACTGCTACTTGCAAGTAACTCCATTAACACTGCAAAGGACATTCAGCTGTTTCCAATAGTATGTGTAAAACTCCCAACCCATCACTATGCTACCATCATTTTCAAGAAAGCTTTCATTCTAAAGAACAGTGCCTCACAGTTTCTGTTTCTCACTGCTTGCTGACACTAACTCAATTAGCACTGCCAAACACATCCACCTGTTTCTCATAGTGTTTGTAACACTTCCAGCCCATTCAGAAACACTTACACCCACTAACAACACACACAAACAGTGCTCTCAGTATAGCCTAGAGGTTTAGAGTAATGAGCTTTGAGTAAGCTTGCTACATCCAGCACACCAGACCTGGGCTTAATTCTCACAACCTCCACTTCCACACTATGTGGCTCAGAACAAGTCAATTAAGTGCCTAATGCTCCCAAGTCATCTTTAAAACTTACCCAGTTACAAAACACTAAAATAAAAAGACAGAGTACACAGGAAAAGGATGCAAAAAAACATAACACTTCTGAAGTTCCTACCCCATTGTATAAATAGCATACAGGATGTGTAGATTGTGGAACATGGAAAATATTGTCACTTCTGCAGAGTGAGCTGTGCCTGTGGCACGTGTGACACTAGAGAGCTACTCTGCAGGAGTGAGAATATTTTTCATATTCACTCCTGCCCATCATATATATATATATATATATATATATATATATAGTGCCTCATGCTTTTTTTAGTGTTGACATTTCTAGCTGTTTCCATGTGCTTTTTGCCCTGTAGCCCAGCCCCCAACCCCCTCAATTTATATAGGGACAGAACTTAGTTATAATCCTTGGTTATCCTGGTAGTTTATCTTCCGCCTTCTTGCAGCTTGTAATGGTCAGTTCTTTGCTGTATTCCCTCTTCAGATCAGACCCATAAATGCATTGTATTGTTATAGAGTATTCCTCACCTCTCTTATTTTATTAAACTATTCAATGTACACCTCCACATATACTTTTTTTTATTTCTAAGTGAGCAAGCTTCACAGCAGGTGAGGCAAGGTAGGATGAAGCTTAACAGCTGTATCTTTATAGTACAATGTATCTCATTTCATTACCATTTTTTGTGCATCTGCAGCAGCCTGTATATTTAGGGCCCAATCCTCAAATGGTTCATTACCCCTTCACACATGCAGAGGTCCTGGAAAAGCCTTGGTGTGTCCCCTATGCACTACATGCACACCATCCAGTTACTACACAGCATCCACAGTATTACTGTGTGCCCAATATGTGCCCAACCAGCACACCTCTCTATGCAGGTGGGTGGGACTGTGGCTTGCCAGGAGGCATAGGCTAGTATCCAACTGATCCTGGACACAAACTCCTCAAGGCATAAGGCCAGTAGGGGGCATTAGCTTTGCTTGCCTAAGGACAGCAGTAGCAGCTATGTGGCCCCTCTGCCTGTCCATAAACCACATATCCCACCCTGTTTGGCCCTATCTTCTCCAGATCCAAACTCCTTGGGGGCCTCTGCATTGTGCTGGGTTCATCACTGGCATCAGGTGGTAGTCAATGAAATGCTGCTTAATTGTCTGTGGGGATATGGTAGTCTAGGAGGATTGTACCCTCCTCAACCCTCCACTCACCAATGAAATGTTATTTAAACACTATGCAAATGATGAGCACCCCATTGCTTGTTTAACTTCCTATTTATGCTCCCTCCAATCTCAAGTGCAGCTCTGCTTTATGCTACCCCAAAGTACCAGACCTCTATTACCTCTGACTGCAATATACCACTTCCATCAAGCAATGGTGCTGCACCACAGACAGTGGCAGGAGTGTGCAACTTCCCCATATCTCAAATGCTGCATCAAGCAGTGTGGTGGGAGTGGTGCAGAGTTCAGATACACTGGAGGATCATCTCTGACTGCTGCTGTGGCAGGTTTATGGCTGTTTTCTCCCTATCCCTGGGACATCCACAAATGGGGAGCAGAGCAGCAGTATGCACATCTACATGCCTGCTGTGAGCCCAGAATATGTCACCCCAACCATGCCTCTGCACTACTTCCACCTGTGGCCACCCAGGTAGCAGCACTGTGGTGGAGACAGAGCCCCTCACACTGTGGAGGAGGGGAGCATCCTGTGAGACACTTAGTCCTCCAACTCCCTGTGCAGCCTCAAATGACTGTGGCCTGTGTCAGAACTCAGGCTTCTGGCCCTATGACTGGTAGCTCTACAACTGTGCCAATGCCAGCCTTTGGCCATTTTCTACCTGCAAAAGAGAGAGAAGACAATAGGAACTTAATTTGCTGTGTACTTTACTGAGTGGGAAAAAAGATCTGTTGTATTAAGGGAAAGGGATGAAAAACTGTAAAGAACAAGGCCATTAGTAAGTTTCGGAGGCTGCACTGTGTGGCCCTCCAGATATGTTGCTTGAAAACCACCGGTTTGTTGTAGTATGCCTGTGTGTATCATATGAGTGTGCTCAGTGGCCTGTGTAGGTGTGCTACACACAACCCATTGATACCTGTATGTAACTTGGTCCTTTGCAAAGCACTTAGGGTTACAGTGTTTAGGAAAAAGGCATTATATTACATAGTTAGGTTCTGTTCTGCATGGCTTTCCATCCAAATTGAAAAGCTTTGGCGCCACAGGTCACAGGTCATAGAATGCTGTTGCACTTGTATGTGGTGTAATAACATTTTAATTAGAATGGAATTTCAGTGCCACATGTGCTCTGTTCTTCTCACAATTGTCTCCTCTCACCACACTCACCACACAGAAACATTCTTTTTTTTAATTAATTTTAACTGATAAATCCACCATGCACCCAGCTGCTAATGCCCCATCCAGTGTCACTATTAGTGTTTTGCTTTCAAAATAATTTAAAGAGAATCTTACTTACAAAACTGAAAGGAACTGGAAAACATGCATGAGCACGATCTGCAAAATAACATATTTGTGTGGCTCTGTGTTGATTTCAATGGAAACACGTACTGTAAGTGCTGATCTTGCTCTCACTCATTACCCAGGTCTTCTTCTTCTTTTTTTTTTTTTTTTTATGAAGTGAGCTTTTTTTTCAAATTATTTTAAAAGCAGATAAACTGTCAGTTGCATGGCAAGGAGTAATAGCAGTTGGCTGTAGGGTGGGTTTATTAGTTTTAAAACTTCCCCAAATTATGTGCCTTTTGTGTGTGGGGGGAGGGGCAACAATGTATTTGTTAAGATAAAAAAAATACTGTATAACACAGTGGATTCCCAGCTGCAAGCATAATTAAGCCTGCATTGCCAGCAGGGTTCTGACTACTCTCGAGGTTGGTGACAACACAGGCTTGGATTGCATGGCTGGCTATCCACTGTCCTCTATATACAAAATTATAAATTCCGACATCATTCTTGGCTAATCAGGATTGGTTATTTCTAAACATTTCAAGTACCATTTTTCCCACAAAACATCTCATGCAAACAGTTTTAATGCTACAGTTCTAAATTTAGTTAGTATAGTCCATTTCATCACACAGGGGTTCTCTAATTTTCCACAAAATTTAATAGTTGTAGTTTAAAGAGGACAGGAAATCATTTATGTATTGCAGCTCCATGAGTAGTTTGATGTCATTACTTGTCAGACTTGATAGATGTTTGTCTTTTCTCTTATTGATGTAACGTGTTTTTTATAATTAAAATTTTGACAATCAATAGAAAAATAAAATATGGCAGTTTCTGAAACAGTTTGTTTCATGTTTCCTGTTTTGACTAGTGAGCATGGTAGCCAAATGGTGACGTTATCATTCATACATTCCAATGGAACACTCTGACAGGCGCACGTGAAGCTGTCAGAAACTGACAGCAACCAGAAAGTGATTTACGTAGTTAACATAGGTATTTTCTTAAGCAACAAGTTGTTTTATTTTCATTGACTAAAATAATTTATTTTGCTTTGGCTGAATCAAATTCTTAGGATCAACATGATTAGAATGAGATTCCTTTTGGTTTAATCATTCTATGTCCATATTTCATCAAATTAAACCAAATGGCACTTGCAGTGCCTTTGATCTTTGTTTTTTTAGTTACATGCTGGATATATTAGTTTCTTATGCACCCGCTATTACAAAAAACATGTTCTGTAATAATTTATACCCATCATTTTTAATTTAATTTCAAAGAATGTGCACTCCTATTGCAGATTATATCCCACACTCCCCAGTGAACTCACACACATACGCATCGAAAACACAGAGCACAGTACTCAATTTACACTGGACTTTCTCACTTATCAGTAAGTCCACAATACAGTCAGCAGTAGCAGCCTCTTCTTGAAGAATCATGTCTCCTTCTTCCAGCTAAATCACAGACTCTTGGTCAATTGTGCTGTTTGAAGAATAAAGTGCTGTTACTGCAGATGGAGAACATCTGGTAACAGACATGTGTTGTACTGCTATCACTTGTTTTCCCTGTATGGGCACAATCCCCTGGACCCGCTCCATCAGACCTTTTTTTTCATTCTACCCCGATTTTTAAAAGTCCTGCCATGCTAGATTCCCTATTCCCACAGTCGTTGCAGTCTGCTTTCCATTCCATTTAACTTTTTTCCTTTAACTTGTGCAAACTAAAAACTGAAATATTGTATGTATTGGGGGGGGGAAAGTAATTTTTACCACCAGATCAGAAGCCTGTTTCAAGTGCCCCATTGATCTTTCCACTTTTCATCTGATCTGCCCATATTCTGCTGTTGCTTGGGAAAGTGTGAGTGGTAGGTCTATAAGGTTGAGCTTGTCATGGTAGTATTTTATTTGACCAAAAACTACCATATTATCTATGGGAGATGATTTGAGGGGGGGGGCACTAGCTATGATAGAGTGTATGAGTATGGCATGGAAAAGGGTGCTGCATACCTCAAGCATCTTGTGCTAATTGCAAGCTGTGTTGTTAAAAGTAAGTATAACAAAAAAATATTCTTTTATCAATCAGAGCTGGTGGCTCAGATAGATAGTCACTTGTCCTTGATGTAAAGGGTATGGGGTTTGATTCTAAGAGGGGGCATAATTGAGATTTTTCTGGCTAATGTTTTTAAAACTGTAATTTTTTTTATTTGTTAAAAATACAAGGCTGATGACATCTACACATATTTGCAAGGTGAAACTACTGTACTGTATCCATTTCCAGTTCATGACATTGCTATCTGTGGCAAAAAAATCCATCTAAATCGCAGCTTCCCAGTGAACAGACACTGACTGAAGAAGTATTGCATGGAGCCCAAATCAAATACAAAAACTGAAGCAGGTACAATTTTGAAACCATACAATTGAACACAAGGAGGCAAGCAATACATATTGGAATGCATCACTCAAGTACTTTGTTAGGTCTACAACGTCGCTGGTTCTGTTCCCACAAATACAGCCTGCACATTCTGTCTTAACTGAATAGGAATTCAGCATGACTGCAGTGCTTCCAATTTGTCACTTGCAAACATGCACTTTTTACAGGATTGACTTTTAGTGAGCAAGCAGGTGTTTTAAATAAAATAAAATGGATTAGGTGAATTTCAGCAGTGAACAGACACAGCCGTGCTGTGGGAAATTTCAGTGGGGGATGGGACACTGAACGTAGGGATAGATAAAACTTCTGTACTACATGGATTATAGGACAAGGTTCACGTTACCATGTAGATTTGCTGTCTTTTCTTTGGTACATTCATAATTCGAGAGGCAACCATTGTATTCAAACATTAAAATCAATCAGTCTCTTTTTTTTCTGATCAAGATCTTAGGCACGTAATTCTTATCAGAAGCAGCCCCAACTGTATCGATCTCAATCACACACACACTTACCACTCCCATGATTACCGAATATATATATATATATATATATATATATATATATATATAAAAAAAGATTTTCAGAAATAAGTTTATGAATATTACATATGCCATTAGTATTGTACGAACATCAGGAGATTACCTGAAACAACACCAGATATTCATACGTGGCTCTGTTGCAGAGATCATTCATTATGTGGGATTTCTAAAGTACATTTACACACCTCATGAAGTTGCAGAGAATTAAACTAAAACTGAGTTTTTCTCAAATACAAGTTTATAAGGTATTCAGAGTCAGCCTACATTGCTACTGTAGTAAAGCAAGCAACTGCATGGAATTATTGTAGGAGGTCACGCTCACTAAACATAATCTGTTCAGACTTTCTTGTGCCTATTTAGAATGTTGATGCTGGTACCAGCAGCACTTGTGAGAGCGAACAGGCAGAAACATAAATAAAACCACACAAACTGGCCCTTTTTTTACATGAACACGTTTTTAATTATGACAAAATAGTTAGATAACATGAAAAAAAATTGAAAAAACAAATTCCTGTCCCCTTTAAATTCAAGTTGCATTTCTTAACAGAAATCCTCAACATGATATATAATACATTTATATGTACATTTCCCATGTGTCTTTGTGGCTACAAGAGTTTCTGCTCAAGTCCTTTGTGTCCCAGAACTGCTGAGCTTCACTTTTGTAGTTCTGTCACCCGAAGAATTCAAGAATGCACTCTTATAACTATAAGAGACACAGTAACTGTACATGCAAGCATATACCAAATTATGTTCTATTCTATTCTTCTAAACTAAACCTAAAAATGCTTGCAACATTTTGGGGCCCTACCACCTGCGTGGCTCAGTGTCTTGAAAGCTTTAATTCCAAGGGTGTTCTTATTGTTAAAGCAGGCAGGGGACCGCACTCCAGGAGTAACAACAATTTGTAGAGGTAAAAAAAAAAACAGACTGGATCAGTACTTTCAATTGTAGGAATACTTTATTATGTTATAGCCACACAGACAGCACTTATAGCCACACACAGAGTGCAACACATACCTGGTGCTTCAGATTCAAACTCAATTCTTTATTGGGGGCCCCCTGATGAAGAACATAACCGAGTTTATGTCTGAAGCATTAGGTAAAAGCAGCACTCTCTGTGTGGCTATAATTTAATAAAATGTTCCTGCAGTTAGACATATTGATCCAGTCTGGGTTTTCCTTTCTCTACAAATTGGTGTTACTCCGGGACTGCAGTCTCACGCCTGTTGCTCCTCTTGATTCATTAAACTGGCACATGCATGGTGTCAACTGTGCGCAGAGCTTTAAGTAGTTTTCACTTAGACTTGTTGCTCTGAAGCAGCCATGTTGGCTCTAACCAGTGTTTGTTAATTCAGGCAGAAAGAAATTTGCAAATTTTTAAAGATTTTCCACGAAAGGGTGAGATTACTGACGCTGTTATCTTACAAAGTACAAAATCATTATTTCTCCGTAATACTGTTTAAAGAAACCTCATGTTTAAAGCCCCTTGATAACTTATTGAGGTATTTCTTTCATGAATTTTACTTTCCCAAACTGAACACAGAAACCACTAGAGAGTTATGTGTGCAGACTCAGTAGTACTCCACTAAGATTATGTTCTTATAAGGTTGATGGCTACCAAAAGGAGTGGAAAAATGTGCATCTATTTAATGAATGTTATCAAGTGACAGGTTTGAGGAGGTACAGTAGGTGGTGGATCTTCTCTCACCTACAGTATTATAGTCAGGGAAGTACTGTGCAGTGCTTTCCAACAAAACAATATATAATAACAATAGGAAATATGTTACTTGAGTCCTTGGCAAAACAAGGATTGGTGGTGATGGTATAGCCATGAAACTGAGCTCCATCGCCCTATCCAAGGTCATCAGACCCATCAACAAGCTATTCAACCTGTCCCTCTGCCTGGCTACTTTACCCTCAATGTGGAAAACCTCCCTGGTCACACCTGTTCTCAAAGGAGGTGATCGGTCACTGGTATTGAATTACAGACCCATCTCAATTCTCTCTCTCTCTCTAAAGCACTGGAAGGATCACAGCCGACCAACTCCTGGATCACCTGCACAGATACAACCTTCTCTCCCCAGTTGCACAGCTTTTTCAGACTGCATAGTACTACCACTTCCCCCTAAATAACTTCACTGGTTACATGCACGAGGCACTTGACCAGGGTCAGCTGGTCAGGGCAGTCTTCATAAACTTAACCAAGGCCTTTGACCTTGTGGATCACCAACTGTTGCTTCACAGGCTAAGTGGCCTAGGGCTGTCCCCAGTCACAGTCCGGTGGATCTCCAGTTGTTTATCCAGGAGATCTCAGAAAGTCAAAATTAATGGTGCCATCTCCAACACCTGTGAGGTCTCAGTAGGGGTCCCCCAGGCATCCATACTGGGCCCACTCTTATTCATACTCTGTGAACCACCTCCCTGATGCCTGCCTCTTGTCTGAGATCCTGCTTTATGCAGATGACACAGCAGTATTCTCTCAGAACTCCTGCCAAGATGTGCTTACTAGGGAGCTGCAGCACAACTTTAACTAACTACAGGAATGGTTCAAGGACAGCATGCTGATGCTCAACAGTAAAAAACCAAGGCGATGCTCTTTGCTGGACAACAAAAGAAGAGATCTTCCGTACCCTCTCAATTACCTGTAACTCTCACACCACCTTGGTGCACGTGTCTGATTCTGATATCTTGGCCTCCAATAGAGAGTCCTTGTCATTTGATGAACATATATGCAATACCATGACTGCAGCCAATAGGAAACTAGGGTCCTATACAGGCTTCAGTTCTACCTTACCCCAAGGCCAGGAAACAGACAGTCAGAGGTATAGTCCTACCTATCCTGGACTCAGGGAATGTTGTCTCTGAATGCCACTGATGCAAGCCTGCTCAAAGTACACACCTTGCTAAATAAAGCCTGAAGGTTTGTGTTAGGTGCTGATCACCCAACGACATGCAACCTTTACAAAGGACTGAATGGTTCCCATCAGGACCGCATTAAGCTTCATGCCTATGTGGAAAGAAGGCCCAACTTGGAGTTCTACTTCCTTCCTTGCAGGCCTTATTCCATCCTGCTCCAGCCGAACATGCCACTAGAAGTGCTACTAAGCAAGCATTAGCTGTTCTGTTCAGAAGGACTGCATTGGGAGGTGGCCTTCAGTCAGGGATACCACCTGGTTCAATAAGCTGCCACCCACTGCCACAGGACTTACACACCTCAATCCTTTAAGTCTGAGCTAAGAAAGTCTATCTCCTTCCCCATACACTGCTACTGCCAGTCTTAGCCCACAAGCCATGCACACCACTGTCCTCGCAAGAATGAGCAATAAAGACCATTTCCACACCTATTCACTGCTACCGCCACTCTTAACCTGGCTGTTACCTGACCCCTGAACCCAGGGCCTGCTAAGATTCAACTTGCACTTTACAAATTGGCCTGAAGCTCCCTGCTCTACACCTGCCCTACTGGCCTACCTACCATGCACCACTCCACTCCCCTCACCTACTCACTGTTAGCCCTTGCCTCCCTATTCCATACCCTCCCTACCCATGACCCTAACCTCCATTCCCCTCCTCTGATTCCTCTTCTGCTATCTATTCCTCATTATACCATGGACAGAAGTGAACAGCCAATGAAATAGTCAAACTGGCAGTTTACCACCGGTGTAAATCCTCTGATAATTACTGGCTGATGAGCAAATAATAGAGCAAATGGTCATCTGCAGCACAGGAATAAATACAATAAAAATAAAAAACAAAGCAACCTCTTTAAAAGTTGTATTTTATTATAGTAAAAAAAAATTAACTTTGGTATAATCGCAACAAGCCACTCTGAGGATGTGGGTTATCGGGGGATTCCGAGGCTGTGCGAGGATTTACCCACTTGGCTGTGCCTCATGGGCAAACCACTCCAGCCATGATAAATCCCCGATAACCCACACCCCTTGTGGCTTACTGCTTAATTAGTTCCATACCTACTGTTTATCACGGCTATGCTTACTCCTCTGGATGTAGCCTAGCAACCAATTAGGTATCAGGAATGATGTTCAGCCACATCTCCTGTTCCTCCCTACAAGCTCCTGTATAGCTTAAATCTCTGATTTTCTAAAACTAGCACCTAACTTGACTTATGCACTTTATTGTCTGCCCTGCTGTGCGTACTGTATCCCAATGTACCCTGTACCCACACCCTGGTTATGTGTTCCTTTTGCCTTTGTTACCTAAGTTGTGTTGCTATTACCAATGTTACTGATTGCTACTGATCACACTATGATGTTTTGACAATGGCTATTTAGCTGCCATTGACTCCCAAACTCATGTATGCTCCCCTCCCTATAAGATGAGGATCCTTTGTAAATGAGCTTTTAGCTCAAAGGTTGTCATTCAATTACTTAAATAATAAATAAATAAATGACATAAAACATTTTCCCAAATAATAACAACCATTTGAATGATTTATTTTTAAATATATGTTTTAATGTTAGGTAGCAACAACGAGTACAGTATTTATAATATACGGTATGCACTGCTGTATTATCTGGTTTATTAAAACATGTTTTATAAAAGTCATTTTTTATCTGAGCTGTTTCTAAATAATGACCCTGCAGATACGTTTCACTGGTCCCATTACTGCTATAAGGAGGAGGAGATGTTTTGCTCCAGAACAAAATACCACAAATGACAGAAGTGTAATAGCACCTAATTAGAAGATCAGAGGTGCAAACACTGCCTGGAAGCATTGAAAGAATGGCCTCATTGCAATAAATGCCTGATCCTGATGCTATAACTAAGGTCACCTTCAGGGTAAATAACAGGAAAAAGCTTACAATCTTTATCCTTTTATTCCAGCATTTGTATCTGACATGGGATGAAGTAAAGATTTCTTGTTAACAGGTGAAGACCAAGAAGCCTGAAAATATAATTACTTGACAGTTATTATTTTGCTGGAAGCACTGTTGATACCTTTTATGACCAACTTAACCACTTTTCCCATTTATAGTCTTCAGCAAACACTATTTATACAGATATTATTTCCCAACGTATTTTGTAAGAAGACCAAGCACCACATATTCAGAGGGTTAGACTGGGCTAACAGTAGTAGCGCCGAGCAAAAGGGAACAGTGCAGCTGATAGCCTCACCGCAGCTGCTGCTTTATTCAATACGGCATTTAGTGCAACACAAACCTGTTAGTGTATGAGCACTGACTAGTACTGGCACCTATGCTTATGAATCCAAGAGTGCTGTATGGTGGTCAATTGGCATATTGAAATGTTTCTGGCAAATGCTAACTGACTGGCAGTTTTGTCCTAGTTAATGTTGATGAAAACCTAGTTTTGCAACTGTGCATAGTGGTGCATGGTCATAGACTCCTTTACCCGATTACCATTTCCAACCTTCTGATGAAAAACAGTTTCTATTGGTCTAGTGTTCCCTCTCATCCAACCCACCTGTCATCTGCATGAAAATTAGACCTTAGTAATCTAGTGATTTCCTCCATCACCTGATCCCTGTTTCCAGTTATCTTTGTGAAAGCAGTCCCTGGTGACTGACCCCCTCCCTGTCCATGCACTATTTACCCTCTTGCATCCCAGCAACCATGACTGGCATAGACCCATCTCTTACCTCAGCAACTGGCTACAGTCTACCTCATGCAAGCACTGTATCGCTATCACAGTCAGTTGTATAGTGAAACAGTACTTGTGGGATGTCTGACAGATGCCCCCAAACTAAATCTAACTAAATGCATGCAGTACATGTGCACAGCCTTAGTTTGCTTGGCATCTGTCAGATGTCCTGTAATAACTGCATAGCTACGCAACACAATACTATAGTGATACAGTGCATGCATGAGGCAGACATCAGACATCCACGGAGGTCAGAGGTGGGTTTGTGCCAGTTACTGTCACAAGGGGGCTGGGGAAGCATATAGCACATGAACTTGAGAGGGTCAACAAGACAACAAGGGACTGCTTTTCACACAGATCACTGGATAACAGGGACTGGATGAAGGAGGGGGGACAGAGATAACTAGATTGCCAAGAACTGCTTTTTATGTTAACATCTGGATGACATGGATCCAATTAGGGAGGGAAAACACTAGACTACCAGGGATTGTTTTTCATAGAGAAGCTGGAGAACAGGGATTAGGTGAGGAATGGGGAACCACTAGACTACCTGGGAACATGTTTCATGCAGATAAGTGTAGAATGGTGATGGGGTGAGAGAGGGACCCAAGTGGGTTTCTACCATTTGTGCATATGATGCATCACAGGTGGGGTGGGCAGTGCAATCTATGAAACAGTCTAGAACCTCTCACATTAATGAGGTCAGTAATATAATGCAAATGACAGCATAGCACATTGGATGAGCTAAGGGTCAATTTGCATGGGGACCACTGAATATAGCAAGTCAGTGCATTGCATGTCTGGGATGCTACAACTGCTTTTCTCCTTGCTGGTCTATGATACAGTAGGTCTTATTACATCGGGTAACTGAGGAACACAGATGATTGGCTCTCCATGGTCACCTGACAGTGCAATAATGTTCACTTTCCAACACTGTCAGGGTGATCAGGTCTCCCCCTAGCAGATTCTCGGCAATGTGACACTTGTGCAGATGTTGCATTTGTAAGTGAACAGCAGCCATTTGCAAGCAGAGCTAAACGATACAAAGGGAGTTCAGAGCTCCTGCTGTTCCACAGCTCTTGTGGCATGGTGTTCAGCACATTGATGGCTTACTGTACACCCTTACATCTGCCACTAGTATCACACTCTGGAGTTCATTGTAGAGTAGCAACTATATGTGCGGTCTAGTACTGTGTAGTTACAGCGGTCAGTGCTCTGTGCCCCCCATGTAGCAGAATTATCAGCATAGTATTCCCATGTTCCTTCTGTCTATCCCACCCACCTGCCCAGTGCACATCTGAGGACCCTCTGCAAAGGCCATCCTCAGTGGTCAGTAAGGGACATCCATGCCCCATTGTACCCGCAACCCTCTGGACATGTACTAAAAGGTGATCTCCAGCCACAGTTTGCATGGTGCCAGCACATTGCCATGTCCTCTGCATCCCATGGCTGTCTTGTATAGTACCAGAGGTTACTACTTGGTGGTGTACCCCACTCCAAACATATGTACCATGCCATGCTCTTTCTCTGTCTGACCACCCACCCAGTGGACCTGCAAGCACCCTCCGCACAGTACAGTCACTGTAGTTAGTTCCGATGGTTTGTGATTACATGTCTGACCATAGTTGAAGTCCCCACAGCGCCTCCCCAACACCAGCCGCCCACCCAGCGAGAGAATCCACCACACCTTGAGATACAGGGCACACTTCTAGCAACCCCACAAGAGAGCGCGCACACACACACACACACACACACAGAGCAGCAGCTGCACCTTGTGACACATGACGCTTTCTGTGACATCTGTGCAGAATGGATGTACAGTCCAGTAGTGAGACATACAGAGCTATGTATGACTGTGTTGGGCACAGCACAACAATACAAAAAGTCACAATCCCAAATAACATAACCGTTGCACAATGGCAACAGGGTATCCTCCTTCCTGCATCAGTATACTGAGAGAGAGAGAGAGATAGAGAGACAGAGAGAGAGAGAGAGAGAGAGAGAGAGAGAGCGAGAGACACAGAGACGTGCATTGTGTGCAGACGTGTTTCTGTACGGTATTCCTCTGTCCCCCATGTGTGTGGTCTGCCACCTACATGTCAAAACATGATCCAGATCACAAGGACCATGGTGCACACCACAAAGAGTCATAGTGCACATAGTGGCACGGTGTCCTTGCAGCCCCCCAACCCCAATGATGTCCACAGAGGGAGACAGTGTCAGTGTTGGATCGAGTGGGGTTGCCATGGAGGACAGACATGCTAAGAGACCACAAGTCACAGAAATGCTGTCCAACAGCAATGGGAGTGCCAATATGTGACAGGCCCCTTCCCCCAGGAGATGTGCTTCCCTGCCATGTTCTCCATGTGTAGGTACCAGGAGCTATTCTGATATATGGCACAAAGTGGCAGCTTGGAGAGCTTAATTGGCTGTACAGCATGCCGCATGGTCTGAGATTGCTGAAATGGCATCAGCTGAGCTTGACTTCATCTTGGGTGAAGGTACAGTATCTGTGACTCCAGTGGCAGAAAACCCATGCCTGTGACTGCACATGCTCCCTCTGCAAGTTTCTCTTTGAGTGTGTATTGAGCATGCCTGCTACACTACTACCCAGTTGCATGGCTACAGGATTGAGGGGACCTCATGCTTGGTACAGTGCACAGCCTACTGAATGCAGGCTGTGCAATGGTGTCAGAGTGATGGGAAGAGAGAGAGAGCGAGAGAGAGAGATATATAGCTAATGAGACAGTCATGACTTTCTAAACCAGGTAAGAGAGATGCACTGCATGCACAGAGTGAGAGCCAGCACAGTGACAGGCAGTCACATTTTGTTTCACTTACACTCACTGGTAATCTTCAACATCATCTCTATGCACATGCACCATGTATCATGTAAGAGCACACCTCATGGTGCATCTACTGCCTAATTATGGCATATCAGGGCCACTTCAGCAGTGGGACTACTTTCTGTGGGGAATACATTCAGAAATGTCAAGGTTTTTTATCATGTTATGTGACTTTCCATTATGTTTCTGATACTCGATTGACCCCATGTAATAAGTGCATTAACTCACGACAGGGTGTGCTGTTAATGGGGATTAATGCACACCCCTGGGGCTGTGAGGGCACTCGGCCTACAGCCTCATGCCTCACAATGCACCCAAGATGTGCATTACTCCCCATTGACAACAAACCCTGTTGTGCGCTAATGCTTACTAGGCACATACCCTTAAGTGGCCAGCAGGGGTTGTGCTCAGTGCTGAATGCACTTTTAGCACCTTCATTAAAGCTTTGCTCTATGGGGAACTACAGTCAAACAAGTTTCAGCACTCACAGTATGCACCAAACCAGCATGAATATAGCAACTTTAGAACAACGTGCTAATCTGTGCTCAGAATAGGGACATTGAACATTTCAAACTGGGAGCTTTGAATATCTGGCAAAAATGAATTTTTGATATTTTAAGTAGAGTGTGCTGACTATGTTAGTCACTTACTCTAATAATTCTACAGAATTCCTAAAATGATTAGCCTGTTGAAAAATATTTAGTGATTATAATGCTTGGAGCAACAACAGACTGGAACTCTGGAGGCTGGTCTGTTACTTAACAATTTCATTGCTGCAGCACTGGAAGTCATGGTGTCAGCTTCCCTGCACTGCTCTGCCAATGTACCTCCACCCTGTTAAGGAAAGATGGCCTCTAGTGGGTGAGAGAGTAGTTTGTACTCCATGACCAGTCATTTCTTGGTCTCTCATGTCAGACTACCAGCACAAGATCAATTACTGCTGACTGTTTTAATGTTCTTTGTGATAAGGGTACCTGTTCCTCATAGCAAGACATAGGCAGCTAAAAATCATATAACCAAGGTCATTAAGCATCCAGCCTGGCTTCTACCAGCAAGAAGCACATTAAAACCAGTGATTTATTGGTGAAAGACCCCCAACGCTTTTTGTGAGTTCAATAAGCTTTTCAATCAACCATTCAGTTGGTAAACCTAAGGGAAATCTGGTTGTAATTTGTGGAATGTAATCCCTTCATATTATATAAACCTCAGGCATTTCTTGTTTCACTCTTTCTGGGACAGAAAAATGTTCCTTCTCCACCACCTATAACCAAGAGAGAGGAGTTACAAACCTCTATGCTCCACTGGGTTGCTTCCTTCTAAAGTAAGCAACCATTTCTCTAATTCATTCATTTCCATCCACTCTAACAGTGCTTTACTGAAGCTGAGAATAGCATTCAAGACTCTCACAGAGAGCTGTCTTGCAGTTAACAAATTGTATCTCACAGATTCAAAACCTCTCTCTGTTCCTTTCTGGTTTCCTCTGCCTTCAGCAAGGTATGAAACAGTATTTCTTCCTGAGTTCTCACTCGTTAGCTACTGTACATTCATAAATGTTGTCCTGTGTTTCAAAAGATTTTGAGGAAGCCAGTTACCAATGGCATCTACTAAGGGACATATATTTAAAGCACATGGATCAGATTTTCATAGATGTGAGATGCTGACTCATAGACAACATCTACCTGATTGCATAAAAAGTTGGTAGTCCTATTTTCAGAGGCTCCTAAGTTTTAGTGACAGCTTTGACAGGTTGTAGAACTTTGTGTCAACAAAATGATGCATACATCATTTTTTGTGTTGTCTTGCACATGCACAAGCAACATCTTCTGGTCATAATAGCACAGTGGGCGGTGTCAGTGTTGGCGAATGCAGGGCATGCTTTAGTAGGTGCGTCCCTCATTCCCCAATTAGCCAGCATGCTAGCGCTGATGCAAAATTTATGTAAAGTGCCACCAACTTGAAAGAAATGTGCTGCTGCAATCAGAGACAAGCTTGTCATGCAGCGGCAGAGATTACATGCCTCCCGTACATGCCTTTCCTGGTGAAACATTTCAATAAACAAGGCAGCGGCTCCTGCCACTGCCACTGAATCCCCAAACAAAGCTGACATCAGGGATGCAACCTCCATGTCGGCATGTCCCCACCTTTCCACATTGTGTGGCACACTGAACCCACCCCAGTGTGTGAGGCCACTCAATGGCCAACCGTGTCAGCATGCTCCCCCACCCCACTTTGTGGCACACTGGGAGTTTCCACCGCAGTGTGCCTAACAAACTGTCTCACGATGTCCTTTGTTCACATTGTGTGCCACACTGAGAGCCCACCCCAGTGTACCACCACTCACACAAAGCTGACCATGTTGGCATGTTCTTCCCCACCCCATTGTGTGGCACACTGGGAGCCCACCCCAGTGTGCCTAACAAATGATGTCATGATATCCTTTTTCTTTTTTACCTGAAAAAGATAGCGGTCCCTTATTGTTCATGGTGCCCTCCTTCCCCACCACCCTCTGAGCACCTCACCTCCCACACCCCTCACCCCATACCTACCTCTGGAGGGCAGTGCTATGATCTTCAGTGGAGTCGGAACACGCCTGGACTCTTAAAGCCGAACTGCAAAATGAAGAAATGCGGATAAGCTGTATAATGGCATCAATGGGGGATGGGATGCAACAGGTGGATATCTCAGCCTTTTTGAATTTTGGCTCCAAATTTTCAACATGGGGTTCTTGGGACCCCACCTCATGAACACATGTACTGTCATCTCGTTACTCAGTGCCGAAAGGTGATTTTGTGGTCACTGCGCAGAATCATCTTTTGGGACTGATTAATGAAATTACAGTGCCACTGTTCATGAGGTAGGGTCCCTAAAAGCCTGCATTGCAAATTTGGTGAAAAAATTCCAAAAAATGATTGTGTTACGAGAGTGCATTGTGCAATTTCTGCACGCTTGTAACTTCGACAATTTTTAATATTTTCACTCCAGATTTTCAACATTGCCATTTTTTCACACCTCCTTATCAACAGTACAGCTGTAATTTTTCACATCCTGCCCAAAATGTGTTTTCGCACATCTGGTGCACACTGGCACAGTCGCTGTAGGAAATCAACTTTCAGGATAGATTAACAAAATTACAGTGCCACTGTTCATGAGTGGAGGTCCCAAGATGCCTACGTTGAAAATTTTGTTAAAAAAAAACCAAAATAATTGTGTTATGGGTGTGCACTGAGCAGTTTCTATGCATGCTTGTGATTTCACCAATTTTTCATATTTTCACTCCTGATTTTAAACATTGCGATTTTTTACACCTCCTCATGAACAGTACAGCTGTCATTTTTCACATCCTGCCCGAAATGTGTTTTCGTACCTGTGGCATCAAACAGTGCAGTCATTGTGCAAAATCACCTTTCGGCTAACGAACTGATAGTGCCACTGTTTATGAGGTGGGGTCACAAAAAGCCCATGTTGAAAATCTGGAGTGAAAATATCATCAAACGCCTGAAGCGTTAGGGTTTTCAATGGTAATGCCCCACTCTGCAGAGACTGACAGGCATCAGGGGTGTAGCTTGGGATTGTTGGCTGTAATGCTTACGCCATTCCACCCCCACCCCCACCCTGCAGACAGTGACAGGTATCAAGATGTGCCTTGGACTTTTCAGCCCCAAAATTCACCCCGTTCTCTAATACTGCACAAATCTCAGCATATTTCTTTATGGAATGGGGTGAGTATAAGGCCCGAAGACTCCAAGGCACACCGCGACACTAGTCAGTGTCTGCAGGGTAGGATGAGGTGAAATGGTGTGACTGTTATGGCCAATGACGACTCCAAAGGCACACCCCAAAGCCTGTCAGTCTCTGCAGGGTGGGAGTGTGGTTAGCATCAGTTCAATACTTCAGTGCCATTCCTATTGTGCATCTCTCTAACTCCTGCACTACCAATGCCAATGCCAGCAAAATAACATTCTGCATTGACAAATGCCTGTTTTATGATTCAAGCAATGTGAATAGTGTTGCAAACTGGTGCATTTGTCCAAACATTGGACTTTGCTAGGCCACCTGTTAAGTAGTCTAACAGCATCCAAATTTCAGATGCTGTTGCCTTAGTATATTACTAGTATTGCTCAGATGTATCCGGCCAAATCTGGATCCACAGGTATCTGCCCTTTTGCGACAGGATCGTGGATCTGCCAAATACTTCCACTATCTGCCTGTCAATCCAGCTGTCGGATCCCTGGTCAGATTCTGCATTATCCGATGGCTGGATCCAGGGATCTGACACTGGATCCCTGGATCTGGCATCAGGATCCCTGGATCTGGTGCCAGATAATGCAGGATCTGACCCTGGATCCAACCTCCATATTCGGCTGGATCCTGGAACGGATCCAACTTGAATAGTGCCGCCATCTGCCGGATCACTGGCAGATCCACAGTGGCACTATCCGAGCAACACTATATATTACATTGCCCCCCCTTTTCTCCTAAGCAGGCTGAGACATACACAATCCTTTGGAGAAAATGGCCATAGCCATGTGTTTACTGAAACATATTTGTAACCCAGGTTACACTGATAGTGTAATGTGCATAGCAAGTATAACCCCTAGGTGGTGCTATCCCTTGGGCTACTACCCCTGCCTGCTTGGCTATTAACAGGTTAAGGGGCCTGAGTTCTATAATGGATGCCTCCACCCAAAGGTCAGGGTTGGTTAGGGCTGGTCTAACCAGGTCACAGCCCTCTGGGACACTGTGACTCTTTCTCTCACTAGCGCCCACACAGTACACAACAATAACTTTCCCAATACCCCAGATATGCAAACCACACATTTGTACTTGCACTTCCCCCAGGACTGGTTTCTTCAACTTGAATCTGAGGACCCCTGTAAATAAGGTGATGCAGTACAACAGCAACAATGCAATACCTTTAGCATAAATTGACACCACGGTCAATGTAAATTTGCAGAAACAAACAGATCTGATTTATTCAGGGTCTGTAACAAGGAAGGGAATAATCAGGTTAATTAGCTTGAACACAATAATCACGGTACTGTGCATGCACTCAGAATCCCATATAATCACGCTCTCTGGGTACCCAGGATGGATAAAGGGGCTAGCCAGGTCCATTGCAGATGGTTGAGGCCCTGTGATGGAAAAAGAACATGCACCCACAATATGTAATCCGGAGCTGGATGGCTCAGTTCATGGAAAGAAAAGCACAAGCAATCAGATGACACACTTTGATTAAACAAGAGTTGCAGGGAGCTACCCTGGTAATTACTCACGTTGCCCAGGTTTAATCACAGGAGGGCTGATGGATGAATTCTCTGGATTGCCAGAGGCTTGGCCCTCGATCGATGGATCTTCTGTGTAGCAAGGTACTGAGGCAAGACCTCGTGGCAGGGCCTATCTGCACCAGGCAGCTTGGATTCAGTCTGATTCTTGCTGGGAAAACAACTCCCAGCACTAGCACACAGTTTGTAGCAAATGGGAAAACCAGATCGCGATCCCCTTCCAGCACATAGCACATTTATATGTAAAAGAAAGTTTACTGTACCAGGCAGGTGACTCCTCAGTCCCGATCGCAAAACACACTGCAATTACCTGGGAGCGCTGTGGTAGCTAAAGTCTTGACAGGTCGATCGCTTTCAGCAAAATCTTTGGTCTTCTACAGGGTAAGCCTGGTCCCAACAGCAGTAGCTTGCTTTTTCCTCACAACTTCGTATTCAGTCAGAAAACACCTTTTCTCTCTCTTTCTCTTCCTCTCACAGCAGCAAGCAGGCCAAGATTCAGGCCTCACACTCGCCTCCTGCATGAACTACCATGCTGCTCGAATAGAGCAGAGCTGAGCTCCTTCACTCTTCACTCTCAACTTGGATCTGGTTTCTTCTCTTGCCTTCTCAGGGCACATCCACGACTCTCCAATGTGAACTACGGTGCCACACGGCTGCTTGCACACACTAAACTGTTTCAGAGACGCAGTCCGACATAAAAGTTCCCTTCTTCTGTTCCTCTCTGCTCATCATGCCCATAGCTTGGGGCACAGTGAAGTAATTTGGAGACATGGTCCAAATTGAAGCTGTCCTTTTTCTCTCCCTGCAGGAGAGCCAAGTGCAGGAAGGCCAGACTCAGCCTTCCTGCCAAGTCCCCACACTGTGCCATGGGGCAGCAGCTCCTTGAGCTGCTCACTCTTCCAGCTCCATCTCTGTTCTGACTCTGTGCTGCAGGCTGCTGGGGAATTTCCCTTGGGTTCAAAAGATTCGGTTGGCTGATTCTGGTGTCAATCACAGCAGAGCTCCCTCTATAGATGCAAAAACATGCCAAAGATCCAAAACTACATTACCCAGATGCACCTTCCATACAGTCCCCTTCAACAGGCTCCAGATGGGAGTCCCAGTCCCGACTGGCCCAAAGCAGGCTCCTTTTAGAGTCCCAAGTACTGATTGGTCCCACTCGCAGTCTGGGACCAAAATGGTAGCTAAACAGAAACAGTCCAGGCTGCAAGAAATCAGGTTAGAACAAACTACATTTTCATTATTTCTCTAACAGGTCACCAGTAATTAATTACATCTTTCAACTGGGCTCCCTCGCGCATTTAGTGACCACAGAAACAGAGCGATTAGACAGCAGCTCGAGTGGGACTCGAGCAGGGAAACCCACAGACCCCCATCCAAATTAATCATACTGCAGTTAGGCAGATTTTAAATGGACAGTACACAGAGGCACTCTCATACAATTTATTTTTTAAAACAGCTGAAACACAGAACACCAGCCTGGCAGAGGGCATTTAGGCACACCCAAAGAAGGCTTTTTAATGACCCCCATTTGTAGGGGGTTACACCAGAAAGTTGTAGCAAGGCTTTGGGTGGTCAGGCTTGAGCTTGGTAATCTCTTACCCCAAAGAGGATCCAACAAAGGGTACAGACTATGGAGGTACTTCCAGCATCCGAGGCATAAGAGGTGGCACCCAGGCCATGTGACATGTTCCCTCCCTGTTGGATGATGTTACATGCAGGCCATGCCAAGATGGTATTCCCCAACTTCCCCACAGGGACACTCCATCCATCTGGTCCTCACCTCTTGACAGCCTCAGGAAGAACCACCTGAAGGAGACACAAGTTTCCTATTTACTCTTTGTACTCTCTTGTGAGACTACCGTGCTGTCACGTATACATAAATGTGACACCGACCACTAATCCTGCATTCACAAACTCTTTTACCTTGCCGAGAAGGCAACAAAACAAGAAAACCTTGTGGAAAAAAACAGGATAATCCCTTCTCCACCCCTAAAGTGATTCTCCCTTAGTGGAACAGCAAGTTCCCTACTCCCGTCCCTGCTGTTACCATGCCCTGCTTTTACACTGTGGGACATTTGAAAATCTGTCCTGTTATAGTTGGTAGTATAAAGTCCCATATTCTTTATACAGTTCGAGCTAGCTATGGTTTTGTTTTTAATTACATTGCTGCAGTCTGAAGATATGAATATGACTCTCAGGATAGGGTTCATATTTATAACAGTGCCGTGAGTTTCCAGATTCCGTATGCTGGCAGTGGGGTTGCTTTTTTGCAGTGGTTGTCCCAAAGGGATGAGTATTAACTTCCTTGCCTGAAAACTATTTTTTGCTGCTTCTCAGTTTCTGAAGTAGTTTAAAAACACAAGCCTGAGTCAATGCAACCCCATGGTCCTATCCATAAATTTATGCTATATGTAGGTTATGAAAAGCACTGTATAGAAATCAATCTAAAGAAAACAGCTGTTAAACATGTATTATCAACATCTGCTACTACAGATGTGGGCATTTTGCCTTCACAATTCTTCTTGATTATTTATTGCTATGGTTACAAAACACTGCTGGGGCAGCCTCACTGAAACGCTACTCGTATAGGTCATCTGTACTTACAGGCATGATTTATTGGCCCTTTGTTTCAAAGCCCACCAAAAAAACATTTCTGCCTACTCCCTCATTAAAAAATCTGTGATTACAACAAAAGCACTTGTGCTGACAGCAACAAAATGGTATATTGCTGGCAGAGACTTTACTGTGTTCATATCCTATAACTATGCCAAGCCAAATTACTTGCCTTTCAACATTCAGCTGTGTTCAAATATGCTGACAGGCCTCCTTCTGGTGAGCCAACTAATGGTATAACAAGCAGTATTGACAAGTATATTGAGGCGTTCTGTACTGCTGTGATGTCAGGGGTGAACGTGAAGTATGGGCCTCATGGACACTGCGCTAACTGCAGCTAGCATCCCAATAAACTGGTGTTTAGTAGGGGTATGCAAGGGAGGGATACTATTTCCTGAATACCATGACTAATGCACTATTTGTTATTCAGATACAAATAATGTATAGTGGCACTATTATTCGTAGCTGGGAAATGTTTTAAAAAAAAAGTAAACACTGGGGGATTATTTATTTCCTAGGATCTTTTTTTTTAAAAGTGCACCAGCGTTACAAGAGATGGCGGCCAGCCATGGAGGTGGGTGGATTGTGCCCATCGAGGGATTGTTGTCTTCATAATAAATTGCAGGTTCTGGCAGGGGCAGGAGAGGTGGGTGGGAGGATGGGGGTTGTGATCTTTAGACAGCTGCCCCCAAGGAACACGAATCCTGAATATAAGCACTGAATTTAGAATATTTGGGATTCCAAATATGAATATTCGGCTGAATATTCAAATAAGGTATTCGCCCACCCCTAGTGCTTAGACTTCCTTTATCGCAATTTACTGCTAGCTTTGAAACAGGCACGGGAAGCACATAACCTGTAATAGAACACTTTCACTACTAAATCAATCTGAATTTCATAAATGCAAGAACATTTTAAGTGATTATTTAAAAACAATAAATATGTTGTCTTTTTTTTTCTTCAAGTAGTCATGTAAGCAATAACATATGACAGGGTGTAAAGTTATACTTTAAAAACTGCAAGCTCTGAGGCAAAGCTAAGGGACTTCAGCCACCTGGAAGTGGGTTTATTGCAGCATAACTGCACTCCCTGGAGTGTGGCATGGTGCTTATGAAATGGACATAAAAAATCCACAAAACGCTCCAACGTAAAGACATTTTAACTGACCCATCCAGCTGTGCTATAATATTTGCACTGCTATGTGACTAGTGTCTACCACAGCACTGGATTTCTCATTTCCATTTTATATTACAATGTTTTTGTGCTTGTGTATCTCTACAAGGGTCCAATCCACAAAAGTGTCCCAGACCTTCTACACATGTAGAGGCCAGAAAAAGCCATGGAGTGACCATTCACGCATGATGCACAGCCACAGGGCACTTCAGAGCATCCAGAAAACATGAGATGTAGTCCCTCCACAACTTATTATGAGCGGTCAGTGGATATATGGTTGTGGCAGGTTCGGGGTGGGTACATCGGCATACACATGTATCCATGCAGTACTCAAAAGAGTATCCTTGACAGGAACAGCACATAGGGGCCAGTAGCATTACACAACCCAGAGAGTTACTGTAATGTTGGTCAAGCACATAAGTTATCCACGGCATCATTCTGTCAACTCTGAGGCCTGATGTGCCCCACTGCAGCCTGCCCTGGTCCTCTGCACTGGAATGGAAGACTAGCAGCTGTTCTTTTAATTTTTAAGTCTGTTTTTCAAAGAATCTTAAAGTAAGGTATATGGCCTTGAAAGAATGCTATATCCCACAATTCCCTGCTCCACACAGAGTGGGGGATTTATAACAGTTGGTCAGCTGGTCCAAGCATCTGACTGGATGCCTGCAGTCTTGTACCACTTCACCCAAAACGCATAGACACATCCCTTCTGTGATGGTTTCTGCTCCTGAAGTAGGAGCAGGGAAGAAAGGTTAGCACAGTGAATTGTGCTGAAGTTCCATGCCCCAGATATGTGCCAAAGGGCCCGATGGGTGAAACAGGAGTCATTTTAAGGATTGTCATTTACAGGAGAAAGGAACATTGCCACCATTTCCTTGCTTTTTATTGTAAATCTCGTCCCTGAAAGACCATCAACTCAGGGGCCTTTTGTGCCCCACTGCAGGTTGCTCTTGGCCCTCTGTGCTGGAATGGAGGGCTAGCAGCTGTTCTTTTACTTCTTAAGTCTGTTTTTTAAGGAATCTTAAAGTAACGTGTATGTCCTTGAAAGACTGCTATACACCACAATTCCTTACTCCACACAGAGCAGTGGGTTTACTAAATAGTTAGTTTGCACATCTGACTGGATGTCTGCCATAAAGTATTGCTTCACCATTCATTCACTCACTCATAAACACACACACACACACACACACACACACACACACACACACTCACTCACACATGTCCCCTCTGTGCTGGTTTCTACTCATGGGGCAGGATCAGGGAAGGCAGGTCAGGGCTGTGAATCATGTGAATTTCTGTGCCTGCATACATGCCAAAAGGCCCTAAGTCAGCAACAGAAGTCATTTTAAGAATTTCCAGTTAAAGGAGAAAAGAACGTTGCCAGAATTTCCTGGCTCGTTATTGCACTTCTAGTTATTTCATACTCATCAATATTCTAGTAGCTGTTAGATGTTTCATTAGGGATCTTAGATAAGGAAATCTGTCACGTACATTTAGCAAATCCTCATAGCTGTGATCGACAAACATAGTCGTGATGCTGCCCGTGCCAACAATATTTTCCAAACATTGCAGCAAAACAGAATACTGTATGGCATATGCTTTTAACAACATCCTCAACATAACATCCTCTAGGTAAAGATACCGACTTTGTTGTTTTTGGTTTTCAGAAAGCAGGTTGAAGTTGCATTTGCCATCCATTCTTGCTCACTAACATGCAATAATATCCCTGCAAACCCATTAGCTTAAACATTTTATTTAAGAACCAGTAACTTTACGAAAATGAATTTCAAATAAAATATAGAGGGTTTCAAACTTGGTATGCTGACACAGAATCTCAGCCAGTTGGAACATGCACATCACAGCTGCCCTACAGCCAAGGTTAAAGGCTGTCAAAAGTATTTTATCAATAAGTGTTAAACAAATGATGTCATGACAGATGCAATTTGGTCTATGTAGTGAACTATGAACTTTGCTAGTTCTGTAACGTGCGAGATCAACACCTCAAAACTATAACTCTGAATACATTGTTTTCAAATTATAACAAAATATCACCACCTTTAAACTATAACTATAAATACATTTTTAAATGACGACAAAATATAAAATGTATTATATATTAATGCAGCTTCACTCCTACAGTCATGGTCATATAGCCTATATTCTGGAAATGGCTGAGCCTGGCCTCTCAGTCAACATTCTGTTATTCAAAAGTTCATCATCTAAACAGCGCTATTGCAGCAGCATTCACAGTGCACAGCACAATCAGGATGCATTCTGAAGATCTGAAATGCACTCGGCCATTTGTTTTTAAAGCATTGTTTACACTAATAGATAGAAATCATGACACAGAACAACATTTAGGCCCTGGACACACTACATAACTGTTTTGAAAACTGTTTTTAAAATCAGTTTAGTTAAACCATTTCTGCGCAGCCACACTACTGGTGCAACCATTTTGATAATGGATTTGTGTAGCGACTGCTAGTGTTAAACCTGTTAAACCATAGAACTGTGCTTGCATGGACACACTGCAGCTAGAACTGTCTTAGTTAAACCATTACAGCTTAAAACGTTTTACTCCTGGACAGACCTGTCAGTAAAACCATGCTAGCTCAAAACGTTTTTAAAAAGGTTTTAAGACTACATATCTAGCAGGGTTTAAAACACTTTTGTTAAAATGTTTTCAGGGCTTGTAGTCTGTCTGCAAACAGTGTTAGAGGATTTAACCATTTTAAGGCACTTAAACCATTTTAAGTTCCCAGTGTCCAGGGCCTATATCTAAGCAGGGTTTAAAAACATTTTTGTTAAAACATTTTAAGGTGCTTGTAGTCTGTCTGCAAACAGTGCTAGGGGGATTTAAAATGTTTTAAGGCACTTAAACCCGTTTTAGTTCCCAGTGTGTCCAGGGCCTTACAGATGACTAACATGATGTTGCCAGTGCCAACATTTCCCCTCTATCTAAATAACCTACCCTATGTGATACAAACAAAAACAAAAACAAAAAAAAGAAGCAGTGCACACAGAAAGCTCAATTGCAGAACTTTAATTACTTGTGCAACATAGAAAAACTGATCAGCACCCCTTACATTTCACCTCTGATGAGGCTGCTTGAGAGGGCTATGAGACGCCCATTTTTTTTTTCAGATGGGGACAACCAAATTGGAGAAACATAAGTCTGGAGCAAGTGGAACTGCAGGAATTATATTTTGACTCCTTGGAGAAGGCAGCCCCTATCCTTTCCACTTTGCAAGTTTTCACCCAGTCCCCCCCCCCCGCACTCAGATGCTTTTAGTCTAGTAAGAAAGGTCAGAATAGTACAAGAATCATTCAATATTTGAAAAAAAGAAAAACATCACATTAGACTAGAGATAGATTTTTGTATGCTCTTTCATATAACAGCAGAACCAAGTGATTCAGCAATACTTAGGGGCTGCAAATGTGTATTTTTTTATTTAAGAATACCCCAGCTGCAGCCATTAGTACCAAATGTGTGCTTCACCAGCAGATAGATTTACATATTATGTAATCTTCATCTTAGATATTTGATATCAGTGTTATCAATAGTATGAATGTCATCATTTTCTTGTAATTATCTTGTTTAGTAACATTGGCTTCCAACCACCAGCCATCTCTCTGATTTGCTCCATTCTACAGTAGATAGTGGTGTGGGGAACCTGTATGGAAACTGTGCTTATTTACTGGTTATATGCTCTTACATTAGAGCTAGAAGTTTGTTTAACCTGCTTTCCTTGCAGCTTATTTTTCTGAATGTAAGCCACCATGTTAGGTCCAGAACTTCCAATAATTGGACCAATCAGACTCTGGGGGCCTAAAATGGATCCTGGCCCAAGGGTCACATGGGAAGGAAAACTGTAGTTTTTGTAGTTTTTAGGTTGGCGCCAAACCTAGCCTGGAGGGGGGAGCCCTAACTGTGACTGAAAGCTTTCTCAGTCAACCTAAATGCTGGATTTGCAGGGGAAATCCCCAGTGTTACATGAGACAGTGGATCAGTTAGAGCTGGAAGTTGATGTGTGAAAAATTTGAGCTTTTGGGCAGCTGCTCCCTGAATGGAGTATAGGGGAATCAGTGGGAAGAGGCCTACCTTGCCTCCTGCTACCTCTTCCCTGCACCTGAACTGCCTGATTGCAGAAGTCGGACTTGTCCGAGTCAAGCTTGGAACTGCAACAGGAAGAAAGAAGTTTACCAGTACCACTTGTGATTTGGACTGAATTTGCCCTGTGAAGCGATCGCCCAGCAGTGTGCAAGACGAAACTGGATCAAGAGGTTTGCTCAGTGAATTGGCTGAATTTGCAAGTGGATTGAATCAAACTATACCAAGTTAGTGCTGTTACCTTTGAATGTGCTGAATGTGTTTCATGGGTCGAGTCGCTTGTCTATGACCCAAACTGGAGGTTTCACCAGTAAGAAAACAAATAAACTTTTCTAAATTGCTCATCCTGCCTGGGTCTTTGTCAATCTGGCCCAGATCAACTGCCCTGCACCAGAGGCTGTCATCAGCGAGAGACTGGCTTTGGGGATCCAGCCCCTGCGCAACAACAACCTGCTGCTTGCGGCCACCTTGAGGAAAAGCCATGAAGAGGTGTGTCATGTCGGCCCTGCTTCCCTGTGCTCATCAGTGAACACCACGAGGTCTCCATATCACCTGCTGTTTGCAGAAATCTGGTAGCGTGGAGTACAATCAGGGTAGCCTCCTGCAACAGTTGCTTAAATCACTTGTGGTACCATCGAATTGCTTTTACTTTTCTGGGTTTACAGGAACTGAGACAGCTGGCTCAGATTACGTAATAGTCATCTTGTAATAGAGCATGCTAACTGATTTTCTTTCCATCAAGGACCCCAACCTCAGCTGCAATGCTGGCCACCCCAGGGCAATGCCTCTGGCCCGCCAGATATTCCATCCTGGGTACCCAGGGTTGTGTGACTGTTATTTGGGACTAGAAAAGTGCATGCCAAACCTGAATCAAATCATATTGCCAATCATTTGCCTACATTCATGCCCCTTCATTGTTCATTACCCCTAAATAAACCTGATTGTCTGTTTTCACGTTTAACCTGGCTAGGTGCATATTATTAGTGAGGTTACAGTGCTGACAGTGTACATCTGTATTGCTAACCTTATTTTACAGGGGGCCTCCAGGCAAATTGCTGCAAGTCCAACCCTGGCGGTAAGTGTGAAAAGTGTGAGCATATTATTACTATGTTATACTGACAGTGAATTTACTGCTGTACCAGGTATTGGGCCACTAGGAGGGTTGGTGGGTAGTTATAGCTTCCCAGAGGGCTAGAGCACGATAGGCAGACACCCCCAATACCATTACTGTGGGTGGAGGCACCT
The DNA here is from genome assembly GCA_016271365.2 of Neoceratodus forsteri. Taxonomy (NCBI): domain Eukaryota; kingdom Metazoa; phylum Chordata; order Ceratodontiformes; family Ceratodontidae; genus Neoceratodus; species Neoceratodus forsteri. Next base: position 1,074,340,403 of record CM028129.1, on the reverse strand, counting down.
TAATACTGAATCCAGGCCCCTCAACCTGTGTATAGCCATACAGGCAGGGGTAGTAGCCCTTAGAATAGTGCCGCCTAGGGGTTGCACTTGTAATTACCTTGTTTAGTAATCTTGTATTTACTTTCAGGAAAGCTATGGAAGGTAGAAGACAAATCACCTGATAAAATGCTGTCGAGTAGTGGCTTCAGTGGCACAGTACTAGTGCTGTAGTCTACTAACATGGATGTGACAATGTCCAAGAAGTGTAAATTTGTAAATCCTGGGGAAGGAACTTTGAAACTGTAGCATAAGTCCACAAAGCCTGTAACAGATTGGTGCCTTTGTGCTTTATATCAGATAGACTGAGATGAAAAATGTGTGAACCCAAGAGAAGCAGCATTCAAGAGCAATGGAAAATAATCTGGTTATAGAGTTATTGCAGAAAACATTCTTCAGTTTGAAAAGCCAGGCTGGACATCGACACATAAAGACTTGATGATGGCAATGATATAGAAATGAAATCCAAGTCAATGAGGCAGTGTGACATAAAAGCTGCCGAAACAGGTTAAACAGACAAAAGCTCCAACATACTCAGAACAGGATAGCTAACTCTGACATAGAACCTGAACATAGTCCAGTCAAAACAAGACCAAGTGTAGGTTGGGAGACTTTGTCAAGCACAAACAAGTATTTTTTTTGTGGCAGTGATGAAAGTAGTGAACGCCTGCACAATGCCTGCACATTAGCAATAGATCATCGAGTTTGTGAATATGTACACATTTTACAAGACAGGAAGTTAAGGAAAGTTGTCTGAAGGAGATATGCATGTGTTGGATGCCAGATAGCACCTCAGTTGTTTGACTGCTTTGCACAATCATGTTAGACAACACGGTGCTAGAGGAATGCAGCAAGAAGCAGAAAAGGCATTAGAGTGAATAGTTTTAGGTGAGCTAGTGTCATACTTGGAAAAGCATAGAGATGATGAAATACTTCCTGTGTTCAAACTGTCAGATTTAGGGAAGTTGTATCAGTGCAGACTCCAGGAGTTGGATCCAAGTTTCTCTGGAAAAGTCAATACAAGACTGAAGAAGAGACTGCTGGGTATTATTCCAGATTTAGGAGCATAAGTTCAAGGAAAACCCTAGTGGCATAACAAGAACTGCCAAGTCCAGCTAGCTGGGGTTGGAAACTAGCAGTGTGAAAGACTGGATTCCAATGTGAACAGTCCTTCCAGAGGCAGCTAAATCATGCAAAGAGCTGAACAAATGTGGTTGCAGAAAGGCTTACAGACCACCATGCAAATGTAGCAATGCCTCATATGCAGGATCATGTTGCAGAGATTATAATAGTGATAACTAAGTATTTTGGTAATTTCTGTAAACAAGTATGAGAAGTTTAATATCATTCATCCCTTACCTGTAACATGTACAGTAATACCCCATTTATCCGAACCCTGGATAACCAAAAACCTCAGTTATCCGAAACTCAGTCATGTCCCACATACAGTACTTGCAGTCATTCGCATATAGGTACAGTAGTTAGAAACAATTAGCCCATTGGTGCTTTTCAGTACTGAAATAAATTCCAACTGCTGTCTATTGTGTGCAGAAAGTAGGTGTTAATAGGTGGCAAACAGCATTTTTCAAATGGCTGATTGCCACCTGCTAACACCTGGGACTCCATGGAACTCTTACAGCCTTTGTCTTTTTGATTATTGACTACGAATATGAAGGGAGACTGAAAAAAAATGTCATTGTAGTTTTTGAGTGAAGAAGCACTGTCTGCTCGTACAGGGAAATCCAGCTAAAAGGCAAGCAGACAAGCTAATCAGCCACGATTAACTCTACAGTCCCGGCTCCAGATTGGACCGTCAGCACCTCCATAAAGAATGTAAGGCTTTTTGCAAAAAAAAACAAAAACTGAGCACACTGTTTAAATGCTGCAGCATTGTTCCTGACCCCGAATGAAGCAACCACCCTTTTATCAGTAAGTCACAATGCTTGCGGGGGGCAGTTGAACACTAAGAAGTGAACCCCTGGGCTCCAGCAAACACCCACCCACCGACACCGACTAACCTGCCAACAAAGAAGCAGAACTTCTGGGCTCCAGCAACCACACACCTGCCCACCGATGCCAACTGACCTGTCAACAAAGAAGCAGGACCGCTGTGCTCCAGTAACCACTCACCCACTGACCGACGCTGACTGACCTGTCAACAAAGATGCACTGTACTGCCAAAGCACTCTGGGTCCACTGACCTGTGGTGCAGCTCAGCATCAATCCTCCTCCCTTTGCAAAGGGAGTTTATGCAACACCACAAATCATACCACACAGAAACCAAAACAATAATTATAGTATTTCAGTGTTTTCATCCACAGTACCCCAGACCCACCCAAAAGTCACACAAACAAATGGAACCTCATTTATCCGAAACACCATTTATCTGAATGTTTTTCATGTCCCCCAAGACATTTGGATAAACAGGGTTTTACTGTATTTAATACTGAAATTTTGTAACCTGATTATGTGCGATCACAGAACAATGGGCCCTATGCACGAACAAAAAAGTTGCCCATGCGTCACGCAACTGAGGCATGTAGGCAACTTTATGTGTGAATGCCACACGGTGGGGTCCCACAGACCCCCAGTGGCATTCACCAAGGGCACACAAGACACTTGTGCACTGCCGTCCCAGTCCCTCAGGGAGCACTGCGTTGTGGGCGTGTCGGGGGCATGCCTGCACTACGCGGCATTCACTAAGCGGCGTAGTGCCAGGCACAGGAAGTGCTGGTATGCCATCTGGGACCAGAGCACTGATACCGCCCCTGTGTCCTACATCTGCTGGGCATGGTGGACCAACACAACTGACCTCTGGGCTGCCCAGCCCACTAGGCTGCAGGAGAGGGCTGGGGCAGTGTCCCGGGCGAGTGCCCGGTGGAAGTCCGTCTGGTGCTGCTGTATGCAGCTGGCCCAAATTCTGTGCACCTACTGAATGGGCGCAAGGGATCCACCAAGGGACCCAGTACAGGCATCCAATTGGATGCAGCCTGGATTGGTGGATCCACCCCCCGACTGCTCACGTGACCCTCCGCACTGAGGGGGCGTGGCCATGGACAGGCACCTTGTGGGTGCATGCAGTCATGCGTGCTGCACACCCTGTGCATGTCCAGGGCCGTGAAGGTAAGGGGTACGCGCCTCAGGCATGTACAACCCGCCTGTTAGTGTATAGAGCCCATTATTTGTGTGATGTACACTTTTGTGAGGCAATGACTGTAAACATATCCTGTTTCCATTTCATTAGCATTTTAAGCAATCTTTTTAAAAGTTTATCTTTAAATACCTATCTGTAATAGATATTTCTAAAGATAACATAATGGGTGTTAGCTTTTCTTTAGATGGCAGCACATCTGTACATCACAGTTATCTGTATTCTTCAAATTGTACAATAATTTTGGACATTTTTCCACATGATACAAGATTAATTTAAAAACAAAGGTCTGCATGTTTGGTTTAAAGTAGTGATGTAAAATATAAAAGGTTATTTGGTGTAATTTGTAATAATCTGGAAACATATTTGTGGACCAATCAGTCAAATGTATGCGTATTTTGGGTGTTTTATATAAACTGTATTTTGGCCACCTTAATATCATCAAATCATGTGTGTCCTGCTTTTGTTTTAAAGAAACCATAAAAAACTATGATCCAATTTTTATGCTTTTTTCACATTTTGAATAATTTTTGCAAAATTATGCTAGACTATTTGTGACTTCGGAGTTTGGAGAGTGGTGAAATGGAAGTTTACTCACCTGGTAAAGCTGATTATAGGACCACCTTTTATAGCACTCCAAAGTAATCACAGATGGGCTATTAAGGCCTTCTCTGAATCTCTGATATGCTGAAGCACAAACTGAAACTTTTAAAATAATCTCGTATCCACACCTTCCTGATGGATCAATCCTGATTGAGCAAAAAAAACCGGAGATTGAAACAATTACATAGGAGGGACACCGGCTGAGTGTCATAAGATCTACCTGCTACGACCCGACAAAAGACAGCCGCATTTAATCCCATCTGTATTAAATTTCTTGCTGCCACCATTCAGTTCAGAACGTTGTACCCTGCTAAGTTCCAAGTCTACTGTAAAGACTCTTGGCACACGTCTGAGTTGGTGGAATAAGCAAATAAGGAATTGAAGCGGCTCCTGCCTGATCTATTCTCTAATACCTGATTAAATGTTCCTGCTCAGCCTGCCTAAAGATGTTGTCAAGTCAGATGTTTTTCATGTTTTTCATGTTTAACATCTGAGATCCTTATTTGTTCCATTGTTTTCAGATACTTTTGTGGGTCCTGCTATATAGCAGCAATGGAGACCTGTCATAATATCGATTCGGTACCCTGATGGAACAGGATCCTTCTGAGTTCACTGAATCAGTAGCAAACTACGTCTGAGATATTTCATTCGAGGATGGTGCTCCCTCCCCACTGCCTCCCTAAAGCTTTCACATCTGATATACAAGTCATGGCGAGTTTCTGGTTTTAATGACTGCACAATTTATTTCATTACTTCAGCAGTGTCTATTTGGGGTACGTGGACCCCCAGTTATTGAGCTGAACTGCACATTGGTTCAACCTTCTCCTTTACACCAGAAATGTTTCATCCTGCCCCACTCTCTTTAAATATGGGTGACGTCAGCTCAGCACAGGTGAATTTTTCTATCCATGCACTGTCTGCTGCCCATCCTGAGTTTTCAATTGTCTCAGAGTGACCTACAAGCCTTTTCTTTGTTTTTCGTTCAGCACTGGGAACACTTTCCTGAATTTATTTTGCTTTGGACCGGCCCCTCACATGTAAGACTATTGGGTTTTGCAATATGTGGAGTTTTTTTTTCTTTCTTCACTGGAACAGTTGATTCTGGTTCTAGTCCTTTGGCACTATTGGTATCTCTACTCGAATTATGATCTATGGAGGTCATTACTTGAGACTGCAGCTTCTCATTATTCCCTGGGGAAAGATCAACCCTGGTTTATTTGGTGGACCTGCCACTAATTTTTATTGTTCGGGGGTGGTTTTGTCTCCACGTCAGTTGATATGCTCTTATTTCCTTTTGGGGGAAGCTCTGTTAATAATGTGTATACAATTGAATTATTTCCCCACTGTGTTTTATTAATTGATGGCTCATCTGCCACATGCATTGCTAATATGCTTTTATATCTCTGCCAAGTTTAGATTTGCTTCTTAATACTCAAGATGATGGAGTTGGTTGACCCTGCTTTTATTACACATTTTAAGGCCAGTCAGGGTTCTTATTTGTTCTGGGGTATTGTTGTTGACCTGGGGCATTTTCCGACTATAGTGGCTTGGGATGCTGTGTAGAGATGGGCGAAGTGGCCCCAATTCTCTCCACGAAGTCATGCACGGAGTGAAGGCCAATTCGTGGAGTGCTCCACAATGCGAGGTCGAGTACCTTGCGTTATAATAGGTAACGGAAGTCCATAGAAAACAATTACTTCATGTTACTCCTCGCCTTTCCCAAACCACTACTCCACCAATTTTTAAGGTGAAGTACATTGAAAACAATGTACTTCACCTCACTTTGCCTTGTTTTTAAGCTCCAAAGTGAATTTTGCAGTGATTCATGGGATTTCAGGTCACATGGGCTCTAGATTGTTCTGCACAGCCCCAGTTTGGGGTAGTGTGTGTAGAAAGCTGTAGGAGACAATCTGCTCTGAGAGCCCTCTGCGAGTCAAACCTTCTAAAAGCTGTTAAAAAAGCCTTTTTGAGTCATTTTTTTGCTGAAACTTTAGTTCATCGATTATAGGAAACCCTCCTATGCTCATATCATCGAGCATTTATTGTTTGTGTGTGGATTTTGAATGTTAATGTACAACATTCAGTCTGTGTACTGAGAGACAGTGGAAGTGTGCTTTGGGGAGGGGCGTACCTGTGGTGTAGGTAGATTAACTGGGAGAAAAAGACAGTGCTTTCTGTTTTGGGGAAATTTTTCTTGTATAACTGTATTAATGTACACACAGCAATATTTTCAATAATTCTTGCCATTTTTTTTGCTGGTTGTTGTGGTGCAGCAGTGCACAATATTAGTTTGTTTAAAATATGTGGTTATATTATTGAAGTTTTCAATTTGCTATGCATTACTTAGTGTGTGTGTGAGTATGTGTGTGACGCATGTCATCAAATCAGACACCTTTTATTGTGCCACATAATTTCAGCAATGTGAACCTGCTATCCACTGCAGCTATGTAATTTTTGTACTTTTTGGTGGTATCTTTACTGGTACTAGTACTAGTGACCGTTACTGCAGCAGTGCAGTACACTGCCCCCCCACAGCAGCCCGCCCCAACCGGCAAAAGTATTCTTTCAGATATGAATTCCTGATGGTGAGCACTGGTTAGGTGTCATGCCTTTGCATCTGCATCTCTTCTGTGCACAGTGCAATCTTAATCTGTCTGTGCATTTGCATCTCTTTAGGGCCCAATCTCCATCTCTAACTTAAGTCACAGTAGTTTCTTTGGCTTCCTTCAGAGTACTGGACAGCTGTGGTGCATAATTCTGCATGAATATTGTAGTCATTAATATGTGGAAGTCAAGACCATCATTACGAGTCACTCGTGATACAAATTATGTTCTTCATCATCACGGTCACAAATGCAGTCACAAATCATGATTTACGATCATGTTACGAATCACAAAATAAATTTTTTTAACTAGTTACTTGGATGTATTGTACGCCTGTTTTGTAGTATCTCTCCATGCTTCACCACCCCACCATTGTTCTCATTAATGAGTGTTTTTAAGTCGGGGAGTTTTGTGCCACATCTCATCGGGGCCCAGGGAAGTACAGTCATAGGCATTCACGTTTCTTCATCATCATGGTCACAAATGCAATCACAAATCACGATTTATGATTACGTCATGAATCACAACATTAATTTTTTTACTAGTTACTGGAATGTATTGTAAGCCTGTTTTGTATTATCTCTCCAGGCTTCATAATCCCACCAGTGTACTTAATAATAAGTGTTTTTAAGTCAGGGAGTTAGACAGTGCCTGCAGTACATACACAGACTGGAAAGAAGACTGACTGCACACATGCAGTTTAGCACAGTATACTTGCACTGCTCAGAATACAAAGTGTCACGCATACGGAAGACAACAAAAAAAGGGCATAATTACATACAAGGGTCAGGGATGGTGGAGGAATACATTTTATAACACAGCAAGAAAGGTGTGGGGTGGCACATGGTGTGAGGAAAAAAAACTAATATGGGATCCCACGGTGATCCAGCAGCAGTTTCAGCGTGGACATAATTTGCAACTGATGTCCCTCTATGTGATCCAGCTGCTGCTCCACAGCACTCACCCTCTCATTGTTCTCCTTGACAGCACTCCAGAGAACTGCCAAGTCAGCCTGTGTTACAGGCAGTTCTCTGGGGTCCACATGTTCTACAGGCTGACCTACTGGTGGTGGTGGTGGTGGTGTGGGTACTGGTGGAGCAGCAGGTGCTGCTGTGTCCCTCCTCTTCTTAGGGATACAGCCATGCACAGCTGCACCCTCTGCCACAGAATGGCCAGCAGGTGCAGGCATGGCCTGTTCTGTGGCAGCCTGCCACTCCAACTGGTGGGGGATTGAGCAAATGGGTGTGCTGGCCCCCAGTCCCTAGGTGACCACACTGCTGCCCCCCCGACACAGTCAAAAAACTGCCAAACAATGGAGGTGAGGGGAGGACCAGGCACAGGCAGGGAAGGGCCAGATGAACTGGCAGCTGGCTGGTCACGGTGCTGAACAGGGATAGGATCCACACCTGGGCCCGGGAGAACAGGCACATCCTGCTCCAGAGGACCTGGTGCTGGACTTGGTGGTGGTGGTTCAACTGTCTTGTGAGTTGTGATGAGGTGGTGATAGGTCTTGCTTTGGGGGGGATAGTTATAAGTTTTGAGTAGTTCAATAGGAATGGGTACTCTATGGTTTCTATGTATATGTACATAAAGGTATTACTACTACTTACATGATTTCCTAGAGTTGCCTTTGACGTAAGATATTTCTTCTCACCTTGGTCTAGTCTTCTCATTGAGTTTCTCAGTTCGAGCAATCAGTACTCACACTGTCATACAACACACACAGTCACACAGACACAAACAACTAACTACTTAAAAAGGTAAGAAAAATAAAATTTACAGAAAGAACAAATTAAGCAAAAAAAGAGTACAGAAAAGACAAAAAATGTAGCTTTTAAAAAAGCTGTTGGGTCTAAATCAAAGTTTAAATCTCCTCCTAGCTCTGATCTCAAAGTATCAGCAGTCACAAAACACAGTCCTCTCTCTTCGTCTGCAAAGGAGAAAGTAAAAGTGTCTGCTTGTATGACTCACTTCCTTCCTGACTAGCTAAAGAGCATGTGACTTACAGTACTGCAAGCCATGTGATGTGTGGGGGGGCTGCCAAGCCTGAAACACCAAGTGGATCACTTAGAATCATAATGAGGAATGAAGTACATTAAAAACAATGACTTTGCCTTACTTCACATTGCCATTCATATACTTGAAGTGGTAATGACAAGGAGTGAGCACTTTGCATTGCCCTCTGCGTGGTGAGTGGCAACATGAAGTACCCACTTTGTGTTCATTCGCCAGCAGAATTTAAATTGCTGCATCCTTAGTGGTGGGTGGGGGTGGGGGTGAGTGTTTGATGCAGCTATTTAGGAAGAGGGCACGAGCCAGTGTGGTGGGATGATTTCTTCCCCGATACCAGTGTGGGTTGTTTTTCACTAGCTGGTTCTGTTTTCATGTGGGGGCATGGATTTTGTATGGGTGGGGAAAGATGGGTATTTATGTATGGGGGAGGTGGGGTTGTTTTGTTGTCAGGCAGTGGTATCCTACAATATATAAGTATAATCTTATCTCTTTTAATTGGGTTTTACTTTACTAGTCCTTACCTGTCGACAAAGTTTATTGCTGTTTTTATATTGGCATTAGATATTATGGGGTGGGGGGGCACCACCTGGGGAAGGAATGGGGGGGCAGGGTTATCCCGGGAGTTTGTCCCAATAAATATGGTTTATTCTCTATTTTTGGTTTGCTCTTTTGCACCTAACTATGGCTCCTGGATCTCACTGTTTGCTTTTCAATGGCTAATTATAAGTTTTATAGTTGGAATATTAAAGGCACTCAGTCCCCTACTAAGTGGGCTAAGGTTCTCCTCCACTTACAGAGACTGCAGGCTGATATAGTGTTCCTGAAGAAACCCACCTGCTCACATTCCAGGTCCTCCTTTAGGTGGTCCTGGGTGGGACAGGTGTTTGGAGCTGGATCAGATTCCCAGAAGAAGGGGGATGCTATTTTAATAGCTCAGAGAGTTCCCTTCCATCTCCTCCAGAAATTTACAGATCCTCAGGGCGAACATATAATTCTCCACGCCTTGCTATGCCATGTGGAAGTTATGTTAGGAGCAATATATGGCCCTACCACTGAAGACTCTTCCTTTTTCACCTAATGGCCCTTCTGGCTCCTTGGATTTCCCGTCACATTATATTGGGGGGATTGGGATTTGGTCCAGTCCAAAGATCTTGACAGATCTGGAAGGCCCCAATCTGCGCTCTCCCACAGTCAACTGGCACCTCGGGAGATGATGGACTCTATGGGTTTGGTAGACCCGGGAAAACATTAAACCCCACTACTCAAGATTTTTCCTCTTATTCTCCCCACATCAATCATTTTCCTGAATAGATTATTTTTTGGTTGGAGCAGAATATCTTTTTGTGTTCCTTTTATGTCATTATTCTGCAGGTTTATATCTGACCACTACCCTGCCCTTCTTCAGTTAACTATTACTCCCTCATTAGTTAGAGATACAGTATGGACAATGAAAAACCATTTACTTATATCAAGTGACCTGTTGAAATATCTCCAATCCTTTATCTCCTCATTTATGGAGATTAACTCTGTGTCTATGCCTACCCTAGACATTCTATGGGGAGCCCTGAAGTGTGCCATTAAGGGGGAACTAATCCAGCTCACGATGAAGCAGAAGAAATACATTTTGGCTACCTTATCTTCCTTGCTATCCCAGATACGGGATTTAAAGAGATGTCTTCTACAGACCTCCCCTCAATCTGAGTGAGTACAATTGGAAAACCTCTGTTTTCAATACATTTCTCTGTTTGGGAAAAAAGCAGAACATCTTCTGCTCCATTCAAAAGTGAAATACTTTGATCGGGGAAGAAGGCTGGAAAATTGTTAGCACTTCGGCTACATTCCCAGACTATGGATAGTACTTTCTATTCATACTGATTCTGGATCTCGTCTCACATTGTTACGAGATATTGTTGATTCTTTCTGGTTGTTCTACCAATGCTTATAAGATTCTCCCTCCTCCCCCTTTTGCTCTGTGCAATTAGATACCTTTTTACAGGACATGCCACTCCCCAAATTAACTGACCCACAAGTTGCCATTTTATAAGACCCACTTATCCTACTGGAGATTTTGCAAGCTATTGACTCTCCAGCTCCGGACAAAGCCCCTGGTCCAGATGGCTTTACTACTAATTTTCATAAGTCATGTAAAGACCAACTAGCTCCCATCCTCTTGGACACTTATAACTATATCTTTAAGGCTGGTCTTTCTGACTTATCTCTTATGGCTGTGATGATTGTGGTCCTCCCTAAACCTGATAGGGAGCCCCTGCTGGTCTCCAACTATAGGCCTATATCCCTTATTAATGCTGATATGAAGATTCTAGCTAAAGTATTGGCCTGCAGGTTGGGGCTTGTATGGGGGTCCCTTATTAGTAGGGCACAAGTCGGCTTTGTTGAAGGGTGACTCTCAGCTGATCATCTTAGGAAGTTATCATACCTCTTTTTGGCATTCAAAGATTCCTCCACTCCCGTAGCGCTGGTGTCCCTGGATGCCAAAAAAGCTTTTGACCAGGTCTCATGGGACTACTTGTTTGCCCTCCTCCCTAAATACTGGATTCCCCAGATGTTTATTTAATGGATCATGGTGCTTTATTCCTCTCCATCAGCCCAGATTTTTTGTAATGGGGTTTTATCATCATCCTTCACCTTCCACCAAGGCACCAGGTATGGTTGCCCACTTTCCCCTTAATTATTTAATCTTTTTCTGGAACCCCTCATCCATAAACTTAATCTTTCCCCTCAGGTCTCAGGTATTTCAATTGGACATATTGCTTATAAATTATTGGTATATGCGGATGACATTCTGTTGCATATCTCTTCACCCACTACTTCCTGCCTGCTGCCTTTCAAATTATCTCCCAGTTTGGTGATATCTCTAACTATAAACCTAAATCTCTCAAAACTGAGGTCATGCTTCTTAACAAAGCCACTCTTAGAGTTGACCATGTCACCTCAGCTTACTTTGGAAACCAGATGAATTGAAATACCTGGGATCTATCTTAGTATTTCTCCTCCAAGATGCGAAAATATAATTTAGATACCCTGGCAACTCGCTTCAAGGTGGACTTGGATCGCTGGTTACTGTTACCCCTCACACTATGGGGCAGCCTGAACATTATTAAAATGAACATCCTGCTTAGGTTACTGTATCCTCTCCAGATGTACAACTATCCCTTCCCCCAATCGTGGTTTAATCAAGTTCATCGTCTTCTCTCTTTCCTTTTGTGGCAGGATAAAGTAGCCCGTAGAGCTTTTGTTAAACTGATGAGTGCTAAACTGGATGGGGGGCTAAATGCATCTAATTTCTTTCTATACTATTTGTCCTTTCACTTCACTCAGCTTTCTCACTGGTTGAGACCAGCAGGAGGTGACCCATCTCACTCTTATGTTCCGCAATGGGTGGACATTGAGCATTCCCTTTGCTCAGACAACAGTTTAGATACCTGATTGCTTTCTTATCTTCCTCAGAAAAAGCTCTCTTCCATGCTATGAGACTCCCCCTGGATGCTTCTCTGTGCGTTCACGTGCAATTCTGCTCTTTCTTTAAAACCTGCCCATATAAAGACATATCCCAGCCTTTGTTTGGGAATCATAATTTTCGTATAGCCTGGCAGATTCTTTCTCAGAAGTTTTGGCCTGAATTGGGAGCATGAATAGTTGGTGATCTTGTTTCCAATCAAAAATTGCTCTCTTTTCAGGAGGCCCAAGTCCAATACCACTGGCCTGCCTCCTCGTGCTTTTGATATCTTCAGTTATCACACATGCTTCTCCAGCATTTCAGTAGTGGCCCTTGATCTTGTTCATTTGATGATTTGGTTTTCCCTCTAGTTCAACATGCCCCTACATCTCATTACATTTCGTATTACTATCAGGCATTACACAACTTTCTGGCTACTTCTGCAAGCCCAAGGTTTTATTGTTGGGACCAGTCCCTCTCACCATCCAATGCTACCAGGAACCAGACTATTATCTGGAAACATCTTTATAAATTCAGAATAAATACTAGAAAAGCAGAGCACACAAAAACCCAAACTCACCAGGCACCAGTCTCATAAAAAAAAATTATTTTATGAATACAGAGGCATCAGCCTGACACATTTTGGATGTACCATCCTTTCTCAAAGGCCTTTGAGAAAGGATGGGTACATCCGAAACGCATCAGAATGATGCCTCTATTCATAAAATAATTTTATTATGAGACTGGTGCTTAGAGTTTGGATTTGTGTGCTCTGTTTTTAGTATTTATTCTGACATTTTTCAGCATTGAAGCACCAATTTCCATGTGCCAACTCTGTGAGTACTGCAAAATCTTTATAACTTTATAAAATGGGATAGGTACCATCTTTTGCAGTTTAATATTATTCATAACCTATATTACACCCTGTTAAACTGCACAAATTGGTAGACTCTGTGGTGAACTTTGCTCCAGATGTGGCAGGAACTGGGCACTCTACTTCATATCTTGTGCTCCTGATAGAGGGTGGCCCCTTCTGGATTCAATCAAACCTACCTAGATCCCTGTTAGGGCTATCTGAGGCCTTTCTCCTGAAATATGTATTTGGGGATTATACCACCATCTTGGTTGAGAATCAAAGGCCACATATGGCCCTGATCTCTGCATGTGCCAAGAAGGTTATTCTCCAGCATTGGATGGATCATTGCATACCCAATTCCTTGAATGGCACAAGGAGATTCTATTCACCCTACAAGCTGAGCGCCTCATTGCCAACATGGCTGGCGAATATCAAATACAATCAGGTCTGGGAACCTTTACAGGTTCTATTAACAGTTTGAACCCAGCCATTCTTTCCTCAGGTTGGTTTTCTCTTTGGCTTTTTGTTATGGTATAGGTGCAATACTTTCTGTGTACCACTTGTTTTTCATTCTATGTTACTGTGAGTTCTCCTGGGTTTCCTGGTGGTGAGGAGGAGAGGATATTGTGGGGGTGGGGAAAGTGGGGTGTGAGGATTTTACTTAAAATTGTACACCATCTGGTTTTATTTCTGTAACATTTACTCTTGTTAATGTGCTCAAGACTCGACATTTTCTGTGTTATATTGTTTCTTCTATTGGTGTTTTCAATAAAGTTTATTCAATTTGAAAAAATAACAGGTGAACAAGCATATAAACACAGGTTAAGAATACAGGCATTTAGGTAAATAAAGGAAGTGCCTAGCATTGCAGACTAGTGGTTGAATACAAATCACTGAGGACGATATCAGAAGTGCATTAGTTTATCGTTGAGGTGGGTACAAATGAGAGAAAGTACAGGCAACACCAGACAATAGCTTTGATTTAGTAAGGCAGGAGAATGGCCAGCTATTTTAGAAAAAGTAGGAGTGGCCAGCAGGAGACGATGAGATCAGAAGCATGAACATTTGTCAGAAATACAGAGGTGGTGGAAGAGATCTTTTTTGAACATACTATGGGAGTTGGAGACCCGGAGGTGGGCAGGTAAGGATTTTCAGAAATTGGGGATATAGTGGGTGAATGCCTGTCCACCCATCTTAGTGGAGTATTTAGAGATGGTTATCGGGCCTGTGAAAAAGAACGTAGAGAGCATGCATAGTCTTCAGGAGAAAACAACACGGACAATGAGGCAGGTTGGGAGGATCTTGTAATGTTGCAGTGAAGCAGCCAAGAATCTAGGAATGCCTAGATGAAGGACACAACCAGTTTAAGGATGAACAAAGCAGGCAATGGTGGGTGAGCTGAGGGGAGGAAGAGGCAAACCTACATACACTGTTGTAAGCAATGTCCCATTTGTGAAGGCAGTTGGCAGTGGTCTGGAAGAAAGATGGGAGTGCGTAACACAGTGTAGGAAGTAGAATTCCTTGGGCTATAGCAATGTGAGTGGCTGGGGTATGGGCATGGCAGATACGATAGGCAAGACCAAGCTTGGTGACAGATCTACAAATATCATTAATGTGAAGGAAGCGTTGAGGGCAGGATCTAGGGTGACCCTAAGATATCTAACAGAGAGGGACAAAGAGACAGGTGACCCATCTAGGCATTGAATGGAGAGCTTGGAGGTCAGGATATGGGTCTTATGGGGACCTGAGGAGCACAGCTTGGGCCTTGGGAATGTTGAGGATAAGGCGGTTGTGGGAAATCCAGGTTTGGATAGCATGCAGGTCAGAGGCAAGCTTGGAGTTGATTTCATTTAGGAGTTGAACCCAATGTAAAGTACAAGGTCATCAGCATACAGAAGGGTCTTGCAGTGGGAAGAGAAGTTCAAAAGTTTTCTGACAAAGATTGAAAAGAGTAGTGGACCCAAGATGAAACCTTGAGGAACACCTAGTTTTAAGGGGACAGGAGAGGAGAGGGCCTTGTTGATGGATAGAAACTGATGGTGGTCTCAAAGGTAGTTCGAGAACCAGAACAGGGCTGAGCTAGAGACCCTGAGGGGACTCCAGCTTATGCAGTATGAGGGAGTGGTTGCCTTCATTAAAGGCTTTACTTAAATCAATGAAGATGGCTCCTATAAGTAGATCTCTATCCATATTGGATTTGATGTCACCAGTGAATAGAATTAGGATGGTAGAGGTACTATGGGTGGGTCCAAATCATGCTGGGCAGGGGACAGGAGATTAAGGCTCAGCAGGTAGTCAGAGACTTGGGAGTGGACAAGCTTTTCAAGGAGTTTACTGGAGGATGGCAGGATAGCGATGGGGCAGTAGTTTGCGATGGAGTTAGGATTGTCTTTTTTAAACTCTGGAACATCCCTAGCAGTCTTCCAAATGGTAGGCACTGTGGAGGATTGAAGAGATAGAGAATGTAGTTTTATTTGCTTATTTACAATAATCTAAATTCAGGAGCATTTATTTGAACAAAATTATGTTTGTAAGTTAAAAACAAGGTTAATACAAGCAGATTCACATGTTATGTTGGACAGACAGGTTGTTACACACAAGGATAGTACTGTAGGTATCACAAGATTTTTCTGTTAGAAATTGTCCTGTCAAGAAATCTGTGCCACGCTCATTGTACTTACTGTTTCACACATTTAAGTCCCTTTTCCTATATATTTACTGTTATAACACCATGCCACTATGGATCACCACTCTAGTAAAATTCTGACCTCCCCCCCCCCAAAAAAAATGAGGGGATTTGGTCTAGATTCAAACCACAATCTCTTGTTTATGAGGCAGTAGACCTTTTCACTACACCACAAAGTTGGCACAACATTCAAACTCAGTTCTTTAGCTGTAGAGGTTAAAGCCCAGCTGGGAGGGGGAAAAACACTGTGTGGTGTTCCTAACAGGGCAATTTCCTGATCTTGACAGGACAATTTCCTGACAGGGAAATCTCGGGGGAAAATGGGTGTGGCGGTTCCTGATAGGAGAGTTTCCTATCAGGAAAATATCACAGTACCTTTACCATCCTACCTTGTTACACATTTCACAGCCATTTTATGCCTCGTGAACAGTGCAATCCATTGCTGATGTGTCACATTTAAAAATAAACACCATTTGTATGCTGTTTTAAAGAGGGAGTCAGATTCCTTCTGTACTTAATAATGACCATAATAGCATACCTATAAGTGACTACTCTAGTTTCTTGTGCATGGAGTAATGAGAATCAGATTAATACTTGTATTTTCATCTAAGCATAGAACAAACACCTAACCACAACCCCACTCCCTTGGTTTAAGTCCTGCTTTTGCAACTGTTTATCATACTTAAATTGATTTGAAACATAGAAAGTGAAACATACCAAAAATGTGGGGGCAGAAATTAGTTGTCCTGGGGCTACTGCACGTAAAGTACTACAGCTGTATTCATTTTATACCATCAAGTACAGTGCTCTAATAAAGTTCTGTTTTGTATTAAAAGCCATGTGTATATACAATATATATTTTGGTGGCACGGTAGTACAAGTGCAGTTAAGAATTGCACAGCATGCTTGGCTCAGTGGTTGTTGGGCAGTACATAACATTGCCAAGTATGAGCTCAGAGTTTTCACCATGAGTTTAACTCAAACCCCCCCAGGTCAGTGGAATTTAGAGGGGCCCTGCGGAGGGAGGCAATTCTGATGCCAAAGGGAGGGCTACCTGCAGCATTGGAGCCTGACTCCATCAGATCTCAGAAGCCAAGCAAGGTCAGATTTGATCTGTAGTCAGATGGGAGATCTCAACATACATCAAGTACTGCAGGAAGTAGTGTTGGTAACTCAGCTGATTGCACTCTCTCCCTTGATTTAAGTAAGCATGCTGAAGGCCCCAGCAAGGTTTGGAGGGACACTGTGCTGTCATGAGGTGCCATCTTCTAACTGAAACATTATGCAGAAGTCTTGTCTGCCTGTCCTGCTGGTTGTTCAGGTGAACATTAAAGATCCCACCATGCTTTCTATTTAATATAATAAGGGAATTTTCCCAAGGGTCCTGACAAAATTCCCCAACCCCCAAGTTACTAATCTACCAGCAGGTTTAACTGTTTTGATATCAGTCAGCACATTCAGTATTCTCCTCCCTCAGGGCTTAAGTCTGAAAATAGAACATACTGTGTATCCTAAGCTTAACTTAAAGGTCAACAAAAATAAAGAAAAAATATAGAAAAAAAAACTGTAGTTCTCGTTATTAGAAAATCTCCTGTATCTTGTAAAACACCACAGTCCGAGCCTTAACTTTTACCATAACTGTACTGTAAATCAAATACAGTATCTACTCACATGTACTTCATATATTCACATGTAGTTCATAGTGATTATATTAAGTTGTGTAGAAAAAACTGAAACTATACAATTCTAACATGATATTGCATGCAAATGGTGGGAGGGAGTTCACTATGGAGAAATTCCTGTTCCACGTGGATTTTAAGTGGGAGAGCTGTACACTCAGTCTAAATGGAAATAACAGGCTTTCTAAGTGAAAATTAATATTTACCCCAGATAACATCATTTATTTTCACAATTTATTTCACATACATCTTCCAACACATATCTCCCATTCTGAAGTATTGCCCGACACTATCAGGGATCACTCTCCTATCAAGCGTTATTGGTCTAAAACTTATCAAGCCCCCTGCTAGAACAATCACAAGTAGAGTGCTATTCTGTGGCCACCTGCAGCCACTAAGGTGTCTCCTCCGACAACAAGACTAGTCTTACATTGAAACCACACCTGATATTGACTCAGCTCTACAATACTTCATTGAACATTTCAATGAAGCCTGTGACATCCATGCCCCTTTTAGGACATGCAGGATCAGGGGACTTGATAATCCCTGGATCTCTTTTAGCCTTCTGGCTCAAATGAAAGATCGTGACCACCTCTGGCATAAGGCCAGAACCTCTGGCAGTCAGCCTGACATACAGGCCTATAAGAAGGCCAGGAGCATGTACTAAGGCTATCCGTGAGCACAAAGTGCATTACTATAAGGACATCCTTGCCAAGACCTGGGCTGATGGAAAATATTCTGGGAAAACTTCTCAGAAATCAATGGGAAAGCATCCAAACAGGCTCCAACTATGTTAAATGTTGATGGAGTCTATCACCCATGACCCCATGTTAATTGCCAACACATTTAATTCATCCTTCACAGACCTTAGCCAAACTCTGCCCCAAATTTCTTTGAACCACCCAGCACAGCTTCTACATCCACCAAATCAGAAGAGGCCTCTATCCACCCATGTTTCTACTTCAAAGCTATCTTGGAAAGTGAGACCAAGACAAATCTAGGTAAAGTTCTAGGAGGAACTAAGGCAAGCAGTGATTCTCGACCTAAAACTTCTTACCCTAACTCTTGATGAAGCCTATCCCCCTCACCAAGATTCTCAATCACTCCTCATACTTTCACAATTCCCCAGATCTGGAAATCCACTCTGGTTACACCAGTTTTAAGAGTGGGGACAGATTACTACCTGGGAATTATAGGCCAATATCTATTCTTCCCCCATTGTCCAAAGCACTTGAAAGGATTGTTGCTGACCAGTTTGTGGAACACCTGGAAAAATACAACCTTCAATGTGTCCAACAACATGGTTTTCAGAAAGGGTACAGCACATCTACAGCCCTACTGGAATTCACAGGTTTCATTCACCATACTCTTGATCAGAATCAACTTGCTGGTGCAACCTTTATTGACCTGTCTAAAGCATCTGACATGGTCAATCGCCATTTGCTGACACATCAACTTGCATCCTGTTCTGAACCAGTACTCCTCTACACGGATGATGCAATCATTTTCTCAAAGACTGCTGACTTTACCATCCTTCAGGCCCAACTTCAGAAAAGTTTTACTGAAGCTGCGTCCTGCTTCCTCTCTCATAGGTTGGTGCTTAATTGCAAAAAATCTAAGGTCATGCTCTTCCATGACACCCACAGCAAACACAGAACCAAACAATTGGTGATTAAAAACAGTGCGGGTGTTATCCTTGATCATACTCAATCTTTTAAATAACTAGGAGTTACTCTGGATACTACGCTGTCCTACTCCAACCATGTTGAAAATGTTGCCAAGGCAGTTAACATTTGCCTAGGCCTTCTACACAGGCATAAAACACTGCCTTACTACCGAAGCCCTCAGACTGGCTATCCAAAGTTCAATTGTGTCTATCATTGACTATGGTTTAGTCATTTATGGTTCCGCCACATACACAACCCTATGTCGGCTCACCACAACTCTGAATAAGGCATGCCGTCTACTAACTGGTGCAGCGTATCATACTCATACTTGTGACCTTTATGAACAAGCAAACTGGCTTCAACTCCAGGCTCACATTGAATATCAAGCCTGCCTTCTGGAAAAGAAGGCAGATCTCTGTCTCCTACCTCCAGCATCCCTTCAGCTTTTCAGTAACTTCCGGGGCACTCGAAGCACACGAAGTTCTGTAAGCCAAACTTTTACTGTCCCACGCTGTCGAACCTTGCTCCGACAGCGATCTATTGCAGTTAAAGTTGCTAATTTATTTAATTCTCTTCCTCCTGAGATTACGATGACTTCAGCCTTGGGACCATTTAAGCGGAAGCTGCGTCAATTCTTAGTTTCCAGAGCATCTTGCGACTGCTATACATAATCTCTGCTGACAGCTAAATGCACTGGGATCTCCCTCTTTTACCATCTGCCCCTGTATAGCCCCATCCTGTTGCTGTGCTATTCCACTCACAGCACTTCCTCCCTTAACCCTTTCCTATTCCTGTCCTCTTTTCATCCTACCTCATCCCCCTTCCTTTACCTCTCCACTCCCACTTCCTCCCCTCTCTCCTGTTTCCTCACCTTGTTCTCTCCCTCTACCCCCTGCCCCGTGGGTCTTTCCTGCTTAAGCTTCATTGTGAAATCTCCCTCCTTGCTCTTAATTTGCTCCTTCCACCCCCCAATTCACCCCCTGTACTTTCTCTCCTTGTAAGCCCTTTCACCCCTCTCAGACAAGGCCACTGGCTGCACTTGACACAATATTTATCTTGCCATATTGTTCTTTTGTTTATGCAATTACTTTCCTCATGTTGTACAACTTACTGAAACCATTGTAATTTGCTATTTTTGTGACTTGCGTGGAGCGTCTATAAAAGACCCTTGGCTCAAAGGTCTTTCAGATTTGTTAAAATAAATAAATAAATACATACAATCTTCCTAACTTCCCCTTCCAAAAACCTGTATCTTGCCAGTCTCAATCTTAATGTTCTCCCTCGCCCTCCACCACCAGCTGTACCTACAGTGATTCTACCCCTCCCTTGTCTCCAATGGATTTCCTCTTCATCAATCTGATATTGTCCCTTACGTATAATGCAACTCCACCTCCCTATATCTCTCTCTCTCTCTCTCTCCAAAAAACAGCAAAGGCTGGGATTGAGAGGTCCCAATCATGGCTGGTTACTGACCACACGTTTATGATATGGCTATGGTGTCTATTTGACCCTTTCACTGCCAGCGTCTGCATACCCCCATTTTATTCCCAAGGATTCTAGCATTAAGCTGATCACACTCCCCACTTCCATTCCTCTGACTGCCCTGATCTCTCCACTTCCTCTCCACCATTTTATCTGTTAACTTCTCCCACCCTTCTGTTTGCTCCCTTCTGTTATTTCTGTTTTTTCTCACTCCTCTGGTCAAGGAAGCTAGCTAGGTCCCCCTATTCTTTCCACAATGCCCTGGGTTCCCCTAACATCAGTCTAACCCACTCCCAGTTTAAATGCCTAGTGATGAGGACATCAAACTTCTGCTCCAGAGCATTTGTCCCATCTTTAGTGAAATGAAGACCATCCCTTCTAAAAAGCCTCCTATTTCAGAAGTGTCTCCGGTCCTCTATATATCTGAATTTCTCCTATCTGCACCACTTCCTCAGCTATGAGTTGAACTGATCTACCTCCAGAAGCCTCTAATCCTGGTTATGCCACACCAGCAGGACCTTTGCTGGGCCTAACTGCCCTAACCTTCTGACTACCTGCACAACCACTTTCTCTGTCCCCCTTACAATCAAGTCTAACAACCATAATTTGTTTAGCCACTCTCTTGGTTTTTGGCCCCTCCATCTGCCTAGGTGCTTTCCTAGTTCCATCTGTTGGAGTGGGATATGCAACCAGTGCCATCTCCCTTTGGGAGTTCCTTGCTGGATCACCTCCACAAGATGGGTGAAGCTGTTTATGGTCACAAATTCAGTACCTCTTCTATAACCTGGAGGACCCAGTATGGCTCCTCACCCTGCCTACAACCCTTGCTCTCCCAGGGTAGGTTCCTTTAGGCCACTGCAGGAGAGGAAAGGTAGCACCTGACCACAGTCCTCATTCCAGTTTGCTGAGCAACAAGTGTACTTCATTCCATGTTGTAGCTATCTCTGAAGTGAGCATTCCAAATTTCCTACACAATGGACAGGCACCGTGCCTGCAGAGCACCATTGTAAGATGGCCCCTCCACTGTCACAGGTACTGACTATGCCCCCAAACCACCCTTGCCCTGCACATCATCTGGCTTTAGTCTATTCCTTCACCTCCTGTGCCTGCATCATCTTACATAAGTGTGATCCTACCCAACCCACTTCCACTCCTTTTCTGATCTATGCCACTTAGCCTGTTAGAAAACGGTAGAAAATCCTGTCCTCTGGTTGGCTGAAGCTGTTTGGCACCCAAGTTCCTTTTTCAGTACTGTGCACAGTTTAATAATAGTACCAATGTAAGGGTGCTGCATTAGTGAAAAAAAAATCGATAAACTTCCTGTGGAATTTTAACAATTATGACAAAACAGGCACCTTTTTTATTTCCTAGTAAGTACAAGTTTTAAACCACTTATGTTTGACACAGTCAAAAACTGCCATTATTTTCTGATTGCCCACTGCTTTGCTTTGCCAAAGTTTCATGTAACACTTGAAAGACCCATGTCTGCTTTGCTCACAAAACCATGTCTGTAGCACATGATACCAGTCTTCACTACTAAGCTGTCCTGCTGATTGCAAACTGCTGCTGAGTGTTAGCGAGACTGCACTATGATTGAAACAGATGTTGGAAATTATAAACTTCCAGCATGTATGGTGCTGAGGCTGTCTTGCTCCATGAGACAGAAGCATACCTCTCAATCTCTCAACATTAAAAATTCATAGCAATGGCCTTCAAAATTAGAGCAAACTGACACTTTTTTATTTTAAAGAATAATTTGTCTTTAAATAGTGGGGCAGATATATTTGTGTAAGGAATATTTCCATTATGTTAGTTCAACGATTTAATAGTTTGTGTGTTGAGAAATAGCTCAACATTTCTAAGAATATTAGTAAACTTTTGAGGAGCAAGGGTAAATTTGAGTGTAAAATCATAGTGCTATGTGAAATTCATAGCAGTTGAGAAGTATGGACAGTAGTAAAATGAAAACATGACTACTATTTAGTCATATGAACCTCTAAATGCTAGTACCCCATTTGTTTTAGTTTTTTTTACTTACCACCTACAAACCGATGGTGCTCACTCACTCCTTTCCTCATACTACTCACGATACTGTAACTCCAATATTTAAAAAAAGAAAAAAAGACACATCTAATGACTGTAACCAACTGCTACCATTTTTTTTAAATGGACTCCTAATAAGGACTGGGAGGATATCAATCTTAATGTGTGTTGGAGGCCAAGTACAAGATGTCTCAGCTGGTCCAAATTGTACTGCCTAGTGGCAAAAAGACTGTTTGAGAACAATTCAGTTATAAATGTAATTTTTTTTCTTTTTGCTCATTTGCATTAAAAACCATTTTCCAGGACCAATAAGAAACACCAGGGTGCGCATTGTGCTGAGATAAACACACTTCCAGAGGCTGAAGGCACTTGGCCTGTGGCCCCATGCCTTACTAAATCCCTGGTGTGCATTCATCTAAGTAGACTACACACCTTGTTTCTTGTTGCTTATCAACTGTAGAGATACAGTTAATACATGAACGTATCATTACCACAGCTGTAAGTTTGTACAGACCCAGTAAAAACAAACTCCCCTGTACCAAGAATGGTTTTATTCCCATTACTTGTAAGTAGTCCCTTCACCCCTGTAGGATAAAATCAGTTGTAACAGGGATTGTACAATAGGTGTACCTTAGTCTCCTCCTGGCAGGATACCAGGTGAATCCCAGTGTACTGTACCTTTGTCCTGGGTCAGCAAACCATCAGAGTCCACGGCAGAACAGCAAACTAGCTGTGTACACCCCTGCAGAGGTTGCTGTCATGATCCGTGTTTCTCATACTCTGAGGTCTTTCATACTCGGGTCGCTTGGTGCTACTGGTCTTTAAACAGTACCAGTTCTGGTGCTTTCTTGGCCCAAATGTCAACAGATGCCACTCCTACAGTGTCACGTTTTTAGTCTGGAGAGCAGAGAGCACTGGGGAGGGGGGTGCTGCATTGATAGTAATGGAATCCATTTGCTAAATCCTACTTTTGTATATTTTAGAGGGCCACAGGTATCCAGTTAAAGCCATTGCGCAACTAACAAGGCCCTTGTTAGTTGAGCCATGGCTTTGATTGGACTCCTGTGGCCCTCTAAACTATAAAAAATAGGATTTAAAAACTGGATCCCCATAATATGAATACTGGCTCCCATTTCTATCAATACAGTGCCCCCGCGCACACTCCAAACTAATACATCACAAAATGTAAGAGCGTAGGAGCAGCGCCTTTTGAAATCGGGGACTGGGAAGAGGAAGGGATTGGGTGGCCAGCTCCTCTGACTGAGAAATTATGATCCCTTCTCATGTGAAATACACAAAGTAATAACTTAAGAAGAGTGGACTTTTTAAGTTCATATGAGGTAAGCTGCTGCTGGGTGCCTTATGAAAAAAATTGAAAATGATCACAATTGGTGTTCTTTAAAGCAAAGGAAGCCTGGGCCTAGCTCTAACTAGTGTCAGCTGGAAGTTAATCTCTAAGCTATGTTACACCCTCAGCCTAATTTCCAATAAACATCTTGTGTAATTAACATTTGAATTACATGGCCACTAGAGGTACATTAGATTCCTTTCCACCTCTAAGTGAAAATACTTTATTTCAGCTCCTAAGGTCTATTATTCCTCACACTCCCTCTTTGCTGGTCCAAGTTGAATTGCCCCTCTGCAAATTAAAAATCCATCTGCCGATAAATTATATATCTTTTTCACTTGGATGAGTTACTTACAATATTTTCTTTTCAGAAAATCCTACTGCATATGCCAAGGCTGCCACCAAGTTCCTCTCACATGGGATACTTCTAGAATCCTTGATCATACATGTGGAGAGTGGAGTGAGGAACCGCCTCCTCAGCCTTTTGCTCCTCCTTCTCCTTCAGATGAGCACCACACTAGGCCACCAACTCAAAATCCCAATCACTGGGGACATCCTACAGTATTTTAGTCCCCTCAGCATAGATTGCCTTCCAGCTGATGGTTGGGATGTGCTCGGTTTGGGACCTGTAACCACCCTTTCTGTAGGTCCTGTGGGCATTTCTTCCTTCTCTTTCTGACCCAATTAACTCCTGCACATGACACTCCTCTCTGCATCAGCCTTCTGGACTTCCACTTCTGGATTGGTGGCTACAGACTTTATAATGGTTCCCTGGGCCTCATGTGGAACTTTGGAAGATACAGGGGCTGTTGGTCTAGTTGACACTGCCCTTCCTCAGCAAGATTCACACAAATGCTTAACCCAAATGTCTCAGTGTACAAGCCATGTCTCACCTGCTCACCCTTCAGCTTGTTCTCTTCATTGCGATACTGAACATGAGGCATATAGTATTGGTATTAGTTTCCTTGAACAGGTGGTTTTGAGCTTTGTTTGGTTGTTGTTGTTGTTGAATTTTGTTGACCGTAAGCCCACTGGGCTTAGAAGTCCCTTTTCAGGGCGACCAGTGGGGGGATACAGATGGTAAGCAACTGAAATTGAACCAGATTAAGCAGTTAGTGGTATTTTTAGTGAATGAGGGAAATTTGGCCAGGATACTGGGGAAATTCCCCTGCTCATTTCGATAAGTGCCATGGGATCTTTAACATCCACCTGAACTACCACCAATCCAGGCAGATGGGACCTTGGTTTAACGTCTCATCCGAAAGACGGCACCACAGAAGTACAGCACCCCTCTCATGCTGCACTACAGTGTCATTATTGGGATATCAACCCAACTGCCAGATGTGGGAACTGAACCCACAGCCTTCTGATCTCCCGGCCTCAGAGACGATGTGGTGTTTCCCATAATTCCCAACTAACTGATGCTGATACCAAGTGCACAATGAGAGTCTTGGTAAATATCTATTGTATTTGTGATTAGTGTATTCATTCACAGCTGGACCCCACTAGCCAGAGGGTCACTTCATCAGAGCCTGGCACTCTCCCTGGGAACCGTCCTCACTCTGCCTTGTACCAGGTCAACTCATTCTTGTTGATCTCACTCTTTCTGCTCTTAAATGCAAACAGTTTGTATTTTAGGTAAAGTTCAGTTTCTGTGCTGTTTTTTTTCTTTCTCTCTTTCACTGTTCTATGCTTCTAGCAGCCACACATGCCAGACACCACACTGCAACTCATGTACTCTGTTTTTACGTCTGCAGTGGGCGGAGCCTGCAGATGTTTTGCATCGGAAAAGGACTTACGTCATGTTTTCTGTCCGTGGAACTGTTTGTCCTCCACCTGATCCTCCCCCAAGAAGCAATCTGCCCATGTTGTCCCTATGGACTACAGCACTGCACTATATCACAGTGGGTGTTTTTTTGTTTTCATGGGTGTTTTTTCATTTCTGCATCCCTGCGTAGCTACCGATACACGTCTGTCACGCCATGGCGTGCAGCACATGAAAAAACTCTGAAATGCCCAAACCTGTACAAAGGGAATCACTTAATTAGGGGATCCTTTCTTGACACTCCGTCATTCCAGGATGCACTACATACATGCAGTGCAGCTCATGCAACTGCCAACAGCATTTGCTCTTAATCTTCTTAATTGCATTCATGGGGACAATGCAGAATGGTACACATAGATAAATAGCGTTGTTGCTAGTACTACTTTACACCTGTAAATGTGTTTTCCTTTCCTAAACACCTGCTTGATTGCAATAATGTAAAAATAACCTCAACCCCCTTAGTAGCAGATATGAAAAAGTGCATTAGTTTCCCTCAGTCCCCAAGTATTCTTGAACATAAACCAAAACAGCTTAAAAACAACAACAATTAACACCACCACAAAATAAGGATTTACAGGCAACCCGTTTCCTTATCTTCCTTTGTCTTACAACTGGAGCTAGATTGAGGCTGTGGTTAAGTATAAAGATCAGCATATGTTTTTTTTTCTATTGTGAATTTGGAAAAGTGTATCCTTTTCAGAGGTTTAATTGGACATGCATCTTTCTCCACTGAAAGCTATAGGAGTGTTCTGCCACTAAGAGGTGACAGTCCCCTGCCTGTATTTGGAAAGCTGAGTCCCACCACCTAAACATTTCAAATCTAGTCACTAAGATTCCTTTTAGTTGTGTATTTCACTGATTTAGAAATTCATGTGAGATCTCCAAGTTGGAAAAAGCGCATCCCTTTCCATGCATGCACAAGGTTCTGGGACAAAGTTGCAACTGAAAAGGTATGACATCACCTGCAGGCACACACCCAACCATGCAGGATGGGGTGGGGGTGATCAGAGAGGAAGAAAGAGATCCTGCAGTGCCACAGTACAGTATATGTTACTGATGCAAGCTTACCACTGAAGCCTCGAGATGGCACAGAATGTCATTCGAATGCTCAGTGGTGCTTTGCAATTTTGATGCTATTCCCCCGACAATATTCACAGTTCTCAGAGAACTCATTTCGTCCACTTTCCTTGTGTTTGGTTTGTATCAGTTTGGCTTTAGAGACCCGATTATTCCTGGCCATAGGCTAAAAACAAAAGCCTATTACAGCGTGAACAGCTTTTATATTTGACATGATTTAAAATGAGCATTACACAAATTTTATACTTCTAAAAGTCCTTAGCAAAAAAAATTGCCGTGCCATGTTAGCCTACACTAAACCATGAAAAAGGGAAAACATTTTTTTTGTAATTTTTGTTGCTGTTGTGAGAATACCCTTATTAGGAAAGCTAAATGTATGAGATACAAGCTTTCTTGGCCTCTTTACCTCTTCATCTTTTCATCAGGCATGTCGAGCAACATACGACTACGTATGTTTTATAAAGGTTTAATTCTAATCAAAGAAGGGGATTTTTAGTCAATTTCAGTTGCTCAGTTGAGATATAAAGAAGTTTTATAGTGTGCAATTGCATCAAAGAGGAGATGATTTTAACATGGAACCATATAATATTGCTGGTTGTACAACTTCAGAATAAAGAAAAGAAAGGCAATTAACAGTGTGTGTGTGTGTTGAGAGAGAGAGAGGCTGTATGGTGCATAACAGTATTTATTTGGATTTTTAAAGTTACTTAACACTTACTGAAAGGGTTAAAAAGCAAATTCAAATTTAAATGCACAAATTCAATGGCTCCCCCCCAAGTCGAAAGAGTTAAAAGCAGATGTATATTTTTCAAAATTAAAAGACAGTCTAGATAATTTCTTTCTTATGTTGAGCCCAGCTTGTTGTTTTTCCATTGTAGTATGTTTACTGTGTGCTGCAGGATAGCTTTTGATTGTTCATATATATCGATCCGTGTGGGTGATGTATTATAAGTGATGTCAGTGAGACTCGGGCTTCAACATGCATTGGGGCTGTACCTGACTGTTCTCCCAGCTGGTGCAAAATAAAAAAAAAATCCCTGTAGGTATTAGGAACTCTGCAATTTTCTGCTTGTTTTTCGCTAATTCGGCAGTCGCGATTGTATAGTCGCTATTTTAACAGGATACCTATTAAAATGTATCAAAAAGCAGCAGCTGTCCATTTTGGAAATGAAAAGCAACATCAGAAACAATGCCAGAGCCCAGGGTGGATTTATCAGTCCCCAATATGTTTTGAGCTTTCAGTGGGAAAAAGTTACATTGATTTCAACATTCTGCTATTGTTCACAATCATGTCTGTAAATAATGTGAATTTATTAGTTGGCTATAGCATTGTAGATATTGTGGTGGAGCAATTGCACAGGGAAAAGGGAAAGAAAAAAGCCGTTATTGGCTCAGCAGACTCGAAAACTGAGGCACATAAATGCCTTCGGTCAGTTCAGGCTATTAAATGATGAGAGGATCCTCCCGATTCAGAATACTTTAAATATCATATCAAGTATATATCATTTGGCCAGTTTATTAGTTTTTAATGCTCTCTTTCCTTTCTTTTGGAGTACTCACAGGACTGACTGCATCTGGCCAGTTATACTTCCCTTTCCTGGGCTCAAGTTGGTACCATGGGACATTTTAAAAAGGTTTGTGGATTTTTTGGCTGAGTGGGAGCGGATGATTCCCCCATACCAGAAGTGAGCACTGAGGTCTGATGTCGTTTTGCAATTCCATGCTGCCACTGATACTGCTCTGCTGAGGACCTGCCTTACATTTCACTTATTTTATGCATCTTCACACACTATTCCCCACTATTACAAAACAAGGACACCAGTATTTCAAACTTTAGCTCTGCAATAAATTCTAAGTGAATATGCATCACACTCCCTGGGTATTACTTCCAGTATGAGAATCGTGGAAGGCCAAACCTCCAATTTGCAACACTCAATGTCATAATGCTGGTCATTAAAAAAAATTCATACAATCATTATAGCAGTTGAAAATGGAATAAAACCACAGCCTCTCTGTATATATTGCAGACTAAGCTGATTCAAAATACAAAAAAAAACCTTCTTGTAATTGTTTGTTGCAAGATGTTTTGCTGGTTCCAGTTGACAATTATGTACATTAAATTATGCTTGTTACATTTCCCAATTATATACTGCAAGATGTTTTTATGGGATAGATGAACCAAAGTCTAACCTGAATTCTATGAATTGACATGATTTAAAATGAGCATTACACAAATTTTATATTTCTAAAATCCTAGAAAAAATTGCCGTGTCATGTTAGCCTACACTAAACCATGAAAAGAGAAAACATTTTTTTGTAATTTTGTTGTTGTTGTGAGAATACCCTTATTAGGAAAGCTAAAGGTATGAGATACAAGCTTTCTCGGCCTCTTTACCTCTTCATCTTTTCATCAGGCATGTTGAGCAACATACGCCTACATATGTTTTATAAAGGTTTAATTCTAATCAAAGAAGGGGATTTTTAGTCAATTTCAGTTGCTCAGTTGAGACATAAAGAAGTTTTATAGTGTGCAGTTGCATCAAAGAGGAGATGATCAGTAACTGCTAAGTAGTTTTAAAAATCCAAATAAATACTGTTATTCACCATACAGTTTCTCTCACACACACACACACACACACACACACACACACACACACACACACTCACTGTTAATTGCCTTTCTTTTTCTTTATTATTTATTCAAAAAATCTCAGTAGCATTAGTGGTTTAGGATGGCAGGAAAGAAACACAAGGAATATTTCCCTGGTGTCTAGTGCCCCTCCAATCTGTCCCGGTAATATTTTTCTCATTTCCTGGTGTCTAGCGGCACCACCTCCCCCAGGCTCATGCTTGCAAATTATGCTTGTTATACAGTCAAGCAGCATGGTTGGTGACCTTCTCAACTGCCATATTTAGATCCTGAACCAACTGTTAAATGCTTTAGTGAGGTTCACTGTGTCCTGAACTGATAGCTCTGGAGAGCGCAGAACAGAGGAATTCAGTGCCTTATCAGTGTCTCATAACATAGCATACCAACAAAGCATACCCATCTCAGAGGAAGGTGCACATCTTTAATGTTATACTTCCCCATTTTGCCATGTCATGCATGTGCAAGTGGCTCAGAGCAGAAATGTTTGCTGTGCCCAAGATGGACACTGTATCTTACTGCACATGTGTGAACTCCACTGACAATCTTGGACACAGCAGACATTTACACTGTGAACTCCATAACAGAGAGAGACTGTTTCCACCATCACTTTCATGCTCTCCTAATAGCTTCATGCAGACTTGTAGGCTCTGACCAGAGCCTGTTGTTGTTGAAGCCATATCCAGAAGGACTGGCTTATTCATTTGTTCACTCCCCTACCATAACCAGAAGCCCAGTGTCAGGGGAGATGCAAATTGTGGATCCTCCTCTCCAGGTGATAAGACAACACATGCCACTCTGCATGTTCTTGAGTCCTCAGCTGGCCACACACATCCTGAACTCCATGCACTAGTGCCAGGTTCTATAAGTGTGGTCACAGAATTCAAATGGCAAGATGGTCACTTTTTCCATTTCAATGCTCACCACTGCCACTGCAAGGGCTCCAGTTTTCACTGTGGTCAGGCAGCCCTAATGAAATAAATCTCAGCAGAGCCTATATTCTGTGAACTAGCCAGTGTCTGCTGTTGTGCCACATTTGGGCCCTTTAGGGACATATCCCCACCCACATCTTGAGGGGGCTGGTCTGGGTGCTTCGATGCACAAATGCACAGTTGATTCAGTACTTTAGTGCTGTGCCTCTACCTGGATTAGTCTACTGCACTACACAGCTTGCATTCAGGAATACTGCCCCCCCCCCAAGTCCTTCTGGTGGGGTTTCAAGGCATAGGAAATCATCCTCTTGAAGCCCGCTTGCTTCATCAAACATTTTCTTCACCATCATTAAAAAAACACATAAGGCTTGCTGAAGGAACAATTTAATTTTCTACAGGTACGTATTAGGGTAGCGGTCATTCTCATATACTGATGCTACAAATCTCAAAAATCAGAAAAAAAGATGTTCTGTGCATACACTTCTACATAATCTGAGCTCTTATATTTGGGAAACAAATATAAATATATTTTTATGAATATCTCAAATAAATGTAAAAGCACATTTTAAAACATACTGTCATAATGTGTCTGAAATATATTCAAAATAGTTTATTTTGGCCAATTTGAAATATCTGATTTATGTACAAAATACTGTATATGTGGTAAATATATTTTATATATTATAAATATATTAAAAATGATCTAATATATATTTTTTACATATACTGTATACAACCTAGTCAAAAAGATGATGAATTAATGATTTTGACTGATAAACTGTGCTTACAAATAAGCAAATTAGTTATACAAGTGTATACAATGTACCAAATAAAGCATTTACAAAAAAGTATATTTAACACATATAAAGAATGTATTACTACATATATTCTACAGATACTGTATCTTGCATAAAAAAATTCTGACTGTATAGTTTTCTGAGAAGATATGTAGAAATAATGAATTCAATATATGTCCACAGACTGTAGTTTACATATAATAGAAACACAGAAACATAGACTTTGACGGCTGATAAGGACTGCTTGGCCCACCTAGTCTGCCCATTTCCCTACCTAGAGAATAAGCTGCAGATCCTATTTAATCAACAGCCTATTTCTTCCTATCCCCCACAAATATTGCCTTATGGATGTTAAAGATATAATGTATGTATGATATATACTAATCATATTTATTAAATATAAAAAATATATTAATCAACTAAATAACACATATATTAAACATTAATTATGCATGCACAATGATGATGAATATCAAATATTGCAGATATTTTCCAGATGTATATCAGGTCAATTCTATTTATACTGTATATGAACTATAGCTAAGAACATACTGTATACTTCATTTGTCATTTCATTTTATTTCAGGGTTTAACCATTGAGAACAATACTCATTTAAAATGGTGACCCATGGCAAAAACATATATTATACAATAACACATGCACACTTTAACAAATCAAAAATACAAAAACATACAAATATAAGACTAACAATAATTTACATACAACATATATACATATAAACATATCTAACTAATTATTGCACAACTCTTTATCTGTCCTTTTACAGTACCCCTAACCCATTGTTTGAATAACCTCAGTGATGGAGGTCTTCCATTCACAAGACGAAACCTTATTGGCAAACTATTCCATAATTGGGGAACCATATAACTGAAAAATAATTTTGACCTTTCAGTAGTAGACATTGGTACTACCAATGCCCTATATAATGCTTTCCTTAAGGTTGGATTTACATCCTTAACCATCAGCCTTTCAAAAAGAAAGTCTGGAACATCTCTCTGTACACTTTTATATGCAAAAACTATCTTATGGTATTTCCTCCTATCCTTTAAGGAGAACCAATCCAATTTTTCATACATCATACAATGATGTGTATCCCTTGGACACTGTAAAATTAATCTTGCTAATCTATTATAGAGAACCTCTATTTTTTGTGACTTAGCCTGATTGGCAAGATCATATAATATATCACTAAAATTGATTAAGGGAAAAACTTGAGTTTTCACTATTTTCTTTAACAGAGTACTTCCTAAGATGTTTTTATTTCTATATAACACCCCTATTCTCTTACCTAAGTCCACAATAAGTTAGTCATCATGACAGAATCCAAAACCCTAATTATTTATACTGGGAAACTTGCTCTAATCTAACACCCCTTCATCTATTATAGTCAAGTCAGCATTATTATTTAATTTTGATGCAGACCCCAAAACCATACACTTTGTTTTAAAATATTCATTTTAGTTTAGAACACCCAGAATAATCTTATAATATTAAAACTTGCTTGCAGTTGCCCTCAGTTTCTTGGACAGTCCTAGCCGAAGTATATATTATTGTATTGTCAGCATACAGATGGTATGCCAACCCAATAACTGCATCCCCAAGTTTATTCAAATATATTAGGAACAACAAAGGTCCCATCACTGAACCCTGTGGCACCCCTCGAACAACTGGAAGAGAATCAGAAGTAATGCCATTTACAGTTGTTACCTGAGATCTCCCTTCCAAATATGAGGCAAACCATTTCACTACACAAATAGATAACCCCATGTCCATCAACCTGAATAACAATATCTGGTGGGCAACCATGTTGAAGGCCTTGGAGAGGTCAACAAAGATGGCACCAGTCAAATGACTTCTTTCCATAGCCCTGTTGACATCATCCAAGACCCTCGGCATGGAGACCACCGTACCATGGGACCTACAAAATCCTGACTGGCATTTGTCATACAAATTATTCTGTGACAAATAGCCTACCAGCTGGGCTGCCAACAGCCTCTCAAATAATTTAGAGACCTGTGGCAGCAAGGAAATTGGACAATAATTTGTCAATTGGACAGGACTGCCCCCTTTAAAAACTGGGACAACCCTGGCCATCTTCCAGCCCTTTGGAATCACTCCCTCACTCATGGACCAATTAAACAAATACTTCAAGGGGCCAGCTATTTGCAAAGCTGAAATTTTTAGAAGATAAGGAGTCAGACCATCTAATCCCCATCCTTACTTGTTTTCAGTCCCAACAGTTGTTTCAATACCTCAAATTCCTCTATTTTCCTAAATACAAAGGGAGAACTACCTTCAGCATGCTCAAAATCTACATCCTCCAAATGTTTTACACGATCACTGGAATCCCCAGCTACATCTCCAGCCTTAATGAAATAGTTATTAAAAACATCAGCAAGGGTACCAGACTCCTCATACTCAGGGATCTTAATATTACGCATCTTCCCCCTTGGTCTGTCCATTTAAACTATTATTTATTTTCCAAAATGCCCTGGGGTCACCTACGGCTGCATCTAGCTTAAGACTATAGTACTTTCTCTTGGTTTCCCTCACAACTGCCACATAATTATTTCTCTGCCGTCTATAAAAATCCCAATCTATTTTATAATTTGTAACATGTACAGTTTCCCATGCCTGTTTCTTCTGCCATTTAAGTTTTCTCAAGACTGAGGTAAACCATGGGGCTGCTTTCTGCTTAATCCCTTTTGTTTTTAATGGCATGTGATAATCAATTATACTCATTAATTCAGACACAAAATAATCCCATGCCATTGCAATATCAAGGATTAGAAAAAGTCTATCCCAAATAATCCCATCCAAATCTTTAGCAAATAATAAATAATCAAACTTCTTCGTCTTCTGAAAGAAAATAAATCTAGGCTGTACTGAACCCTGACCCTTCCACAATACAGAAAACTGTATTATGAACACTACTGAAATCTTCAAATTGCCCTGCAACAGAACTATGAGGTGCATTTGTTAAAATCAGATCCAACAAAGTTGAATCTGTTGGGCACCTCACATTTACTCTGGTAGGTATATTAATCATTTGCTCCAAACCAAGAGAAAGTGCTAAATTCTTTATTACACATGCATCACCCCCTTGCAACCAATTCTCATTAAAGTCCCCCATCAGAAGGACTTCATGTGTATCCAGATAACCATCTAAAACTATTTCTAATTGTTTCAACTTTTGTTTTGAATTTCCTGGTTGGCAGTAAACCCCCACAAAAAGTGTAGGTTTCTCAACAGCAAAAACAATTTCTAAAGCTATATACTCACAGATATCAGGACTTTTCTCTAAAAAATAATTGTTTTACAATATATTTGTCAGATACATAAACCAACAACCCCCGCCATTACTATCTGCCCTTAAAATGGTAAATTCATTAATTAGGATACTAGCATTCTCTACTCCCTTATGTAACCAAGATTCTGTAAAT
The DNA here is from genome assembly GCA_016271365.2 of Neoceratodus forsteri. NCBI lineage: Eukaryota > Metazoa > Chordata > Ceratodontiformes > Ceratodontidae > Neoceratodus > Neoceratodus forsteri. The sequence goes on along the minus strand of CM028129.1, from coordinate 1,074,306,035 downwards.
AACATAAAATCTGGGGTGTTCTCAAGTGAAAATTCTCTGATGAAACCTATTTTGGGCAACATATTCCTTACATTAGCATGAGTGAATAAAATACCCTTTCTATTTTTCAGTTGTTCAAGTCCAGGGTTAGGATTAATATCACCACATTATAATAAACAAAACATAACAAACAACTGGTTCACCCACTTGCTTCTTAATCCATGTTTCCCATAACAGTATCTCCAATACTGTATAGTGAAATATGTTTAAAAATCACTTATTATAGATATTACTATGTAAACTTTACATTTACATATCAATATAATTGTCATTATTGAATCCATACAAACATTAAAAGTAAAAAAAAATTATTTTGTTTGATAGTATAACAAAATATATATTTAATACATCTGTGCCGAGAATATATATATGTATATTTTTTTATTTATTGAAATTTCAGATAACACCTTTGAGAACATGCTAATTTCATAGGTTCCATGTCAGATGAACAATGCATATTGGAAAAGTATGAGATGGAGAACAAACAAAACAAGGAATTAAATAAGACATTACAAAAGTGTATAACTACAGAAGTTCCAATACATGTGGCATTGTACAATGTATGCCATGGTGCATATTTAATTAAAACCTGGAATTCAAAGGGTCATATTAGAAGGGATGGGTCTTATGAAATGAACCTTTACAGGAAAATTAGAACAGACTCTGCCTAATAATATATATATATAATACATCTGTGCCAAGTATAAGGTATATATCATTGAATTCTGCAATCATCTAAACTATATCTGGAAAACATTTACATATGGTATGTCTGAAATATGCTTGAGATATATTTAGATGTATTAAGATATAGTTTATAAAGTACAGTATGTTAACACAATATAGTTCTTTTCCATATTGGCAGTTCATACTATAGCTTCCACTATGGCAACTTCCCTATCTCTGGCAGAATATTAGCCATTGCCCTGCTGACCATTTTGTTTACATGCAATACCTGGGTCCCCACATGGACCTCACCCACCCATATGGGACTGTAGCACCCATATGCCCTCTCACCATGGGACTGACCTGGGGTCCCAGCTAGAGATGTGTGAAGTCAGGAAACTTTGCTTTGTGAAATACTTTGCAAAGTTTTCCAACTTTACCAAATGCAAAGTGTAACTTTATGTAGTCCTTTGTGTAGTGAAGTGCACTTTGCTGAGCAAAATAACACTTTGGTCACAAAGTACAATCTGAAGTGGCACAACTAAGGCAGTTTTTTAAAAACATAACACAATGATGCACCTCCCACACTTTGGGTTATTGACACCTACCCCCTTCCACTATGCCTTCTGTTTTTATCTCCATCCATCCCTTCACTAGGTTCCCACTTCCCTCCTCGCTGCGTACCCTGTAAAGGTTTTAAATAGAAAGCACAAATCTGTCAGTATGCATTTTTCCTCTGCCCTCAAAAAAGTTCCCCCTCTTTCCCTTCTCATCCCTGTTATTACAGAAACTCACTTCCCTTTTCCACCCTTTTGCAAATTAATACCCCCTCCTTCGCCAAAAAGTGCAAACCCCAGTTTTGCTTGTCTTAAAGCTGTAAAGAAGAAAACCTTCCTGTGGTGGAGTGAGCATCTTCTCTCTGCAGTGTTTGGAATAGGGATGAATGATGAGTGATGTCTATTCTAGCAGTAATACCTGATTGGCAAGCTATCAGCAATAGTAGTTCCCTCTGTGGCCCTAGAGGAAGGGAGGGAGTGTCCTAACAGGATAAAACCCAACCCAATCAAAACACTTACTGTTCAACCTTAAGTAAATCACTTTACTTCCAAGTGCGTCAGTCCACGCAGCTGCAGAAATGGGAAGAAGCTGGACCCCATCGGAAATGAGATGTTGCATCTCAACTTGCCTATCCCAGGTAAATCAATTTTAAAATAAAAAATATATAAATAACGATGCATCAATATATTAAAACTGTATCTACATCCTTTATCCACATCATCCTAACTCCAAGCTTACAGTAAAAATAATTACATTACCAGTCCTAATACTCTGTTTCCAAAGTTAGCTTGTTTCAAAAAAAGTACCATTAGACAAGGATAACTGAAACCATTATGGCTAAGAACTCACTGTTCTATATCTTTCATGTTGTCGCTGCCTAATTCACAATTACTGTAGTAATAATATTACTATCTCATCATGCAGACTGACACAGTGACATCGCTGGAATGAATGTAAAAAGAAATTACTGTTGGTCTGCTAGAATTTCTTCTTGTTTTTAAATGAAAGCTGTGAGTCATGTTGCTATACTGTATAGAAGTAAGTTATGACAATACAGATTCGGTGCATTAAAACATGGCAATTTATACTGATATATTTTTGTTTCCACTGTCATATTGCTTTAACAAATTAGGTGTTCTATCAGTATTGCATTTGTTTTATTTCAATCACTTGTATTAATATACAAGCATCATAGTTTCTCTGGTTTTATTTTACAATCATTGTACTGATATAGTGAAATTAAGTTTTTTGCTACAGCATCTATGCGAGCCTTCTCAGGCAAATGGCCTGCTCATACATTACTTCAGTACTCACCCCCAATTCTGTAAACCCTTTGGGTAAGGATGTGTTAAACCACCTTGATGGATGACCAGGCCTCATATCCTTCCACCCCCTGCTGGTAATAATGTATGGCTTATGGGACCCTCCCCAGTACCCCTCCTTGTAAGTAATCAACCCAGCCCCACATCAATTCTGTGATTTCTTTCATTTCCTTTTGAGTATTGTGAATTAACTGTGAATACCTCATTATGTTACAATATGTAAAGTCTGAATGGAGTGTAATGCTCATATATGTATTGAGATATATGCCTTGTCTCTATAACACAATAAAAAAATCTAACTGCAAAAAAAAAGAAATCAAGTTTTTTAATGCTTTTTCAACATTTCATATTTTTGATTCATATTCAGATCAAATATGCAACATTCAGCCCATTTGTCAACTCATAATCTATTTACGAAATATTGCAATCATGTCACTAAAATTGCAAAAAAAATTTAATGTATGTGTAATCCCATACGAAAGATAATAAATAAATTGCTACCACTAATCTACTGTGGTTGGATGAGATGTGACATAGAAGAATTGATCATTTATGGTGAAGGGGGCTGAGCGAGGTATTTTTCAGTGTTTGAAATACATTTCACATTTTATGCCAATTTATAGCACAAAACCCATACTTTGTGCATTTTGTTATGAAATTCTACCCCTCTTCACTTAGCATCAATTTTTCATGTGACAGTCCCTCTACATAGTGGGAATGTTCTGCATAAAAGAAAAATATGTTGTGCAACATTTCTGTACCAGATATGAGGATTTTTACTTAATTATCAGAAAACTGAAAAGCAATGGATGTTAAGATTTTGTCAAATGGAATTGCTCTTTGTTGAAAATAGAAGATCAGTGGCTGTAATCCCCCCCCACCCCAAGTATAGGTTTGAGGCAGGCAACAGAGGGGATAATCTATCTGTTTTCTTGCCCCAGTAGTCAAGCACATGTGGGACAGACAAAATGTACATATGTTAAAATAGGGTGTGGTAACATAAAAATGCAGTCAGGACTGGCAACATTTCTTATAGCATGACATGACATTTCAGTGATACCAGACATGGATCTGTGGCCAACTTACACTTCTTGGGAATGGAAAGCATTTTACTAGACCAAAGACGGGGTGATTTCTCAAAGACATTGAGGTCAAATGAAACATTTTGTGTTAACAAGCTGAATACCAGAAAAATAAACAGACTAAATGATAAGTTTTCATTGTACTCTTTTTGGTGACTTTGACAGGAGAGTACCACTTATTTTTTGCTCTTTTTCTCCCCCCATCTGGTCAGCCCCCATCTCGCAGACTCCCCAACACCCTCATTCCCATATCCACCAGAACATACCCAGCCAGCTGTCTGCTCCCAAGGCTTACCCCCCCCCCGTATGGCCGGTGATCTTCCCAGACCCTGCTGTAAATCAGGATCCAGTTCTATCAAGTCCCAGCTGATCAGTTGCAGTGTCTGTGGGCTTCAGCAACATCCTGCTGCCAGCCAGTGTTTTCATTTTTTTCCCAAGAGGTATGACATGCAATGACATCATGAAATGCGCCACAGCCTCCCACACAACAGGCATCAACATCTGCCACCCCCTACTCTGGCTGTCCTGAACTGCCTTCCCCAGCTTCTGCTAGGGGCCAGGTTTTACCATGCTCTGTGATCCCTCCCCATGAGGAGGACAGCAGCCCTATGATACTCCTCCCATGGTTGCTTCTGAACCTGGGTCATCAGTGCCACAAGCAGTAGCACTATTAGAGATTATCATTTATGTACCCTCTTTGTGAGAGCTTATTTATTTAAAAAGTTGATAACTAGGAAAGGCACACTGAGCCAGGGCTCATTTATGCTTGCTTATGCAATGAATGATAGAGCTTTAAAATTATATTATTGTATAGATGAATTTGATTTGTTCCAAATTGTACCTGGTTTTCCCCTCTGCAACTCAAAATTTCCTTTAACCCTCCCCCTTATGCCACCTTTCTTTGCCCTCATTGTAATACCCCACCATTACTATTATATCTTTCACCCCCTAGCTTATTGCTATTTCATATATGCCACCATTCTTAAAATATAAATTATGCAGGACTTATTACTATCAGAGGTTGGCGATCTACATCGCCTTTTCATTGATCCACTAGTTTTAGCTCATATCATTTATATCTGACCCTTTTTTTTTGCCCAACCCGATACCTCTCCTTGTTTATCTGGTAATTTAATTACTACTCTTTATTCACAGTGTATGGAAATGTATCACTTGAAAAGTGTTTTAAGCACTTGCACTTTAGTTAGTTTGCACACTTGGCGAATGATATTATTATTGCAGTCATTTAATTAGCCATATGTAAGGGTTGTATAGCCACACATTGCATGCTCTGATGAAGCTTGCTGTAAAGCATCAGTGTGTGCGTGTGCTAACATAACTGGGGTCAATTGTCAAGGTCAATGGAGAAGCTGAAGCCTCTCAGGATCACCATGCTGGGAGTGTCAGGCGTGCCTGCACTATGCGCATTCACTAAGCTGTAGTGCCAGGCACACTGGGTGCCAAGGCACACCAGCCAAGACCAGGCCTAGCCCATAGCGCTCTGTGTTCTGCATCCACCAGGCACAGTGGCACTGGCCAACAGTCATCCATGCTGCCCAACCCACTAGGCTGCAGAGGAGAGCTGGAGCAACTGCAGGGTGAGTGTCTGACTGGTGTACTTCCACTGCCACTGTACATGGATGGCCCCTACTCTATGTGCCCACTGCAGGGGTGCAAGAGATCCACTGCAGGACCCGGTACAGGTATCTGATTGGATGCCTGCCTGGGTCTACATCTCCGCCATGACTAGCTGTGTGACCCCATGCTCCGAAGGGGCATGGCCACAGACAGGCACCCCACGGGTGCATGCGGTCATGCATGATGTGCATCCTGTGCCTGTCCAGGGCTGCATAAATACACAGGAGGGCTATGTACCTCAGGTACATTTAACCCACTCATTCATGCATAGGGCCCATTGGTAGTAAAAAAGAAGCTGCAAAAAAGCTATTCCAATTGACAGCACTAAGAAACATTTGTTGCCCCCTTGGGATGTTAAGACCCCCAAACATGCTGTCACCTGTTACAACAGGCTTTGCAAGAGAAGTGCAACAAGAACAGAAGTGCAACAAAAGTAAAGTAAAGGACAAGGGATATTTTAAAGAGCAACTGACATAACTCTCATGAGTTAAGTGTCTTGTTCCAGTGAGCTGCAGAATCATCTGTGATGGTAACTATTAGAATTGCAATGTAGTTGTGCCCAAAACAAACAAAAAAATAGCCACAGTAATCCATTTTATTATGCTGCACCTTAAATGTGCATTTCACTCATGGCTGTGCTTGTTTACATCGCGAAGACACTAGCGAGTGACTTCAGGTGGGGAATGTGTCCTGTGCTGTTGAATGCTGCTGTACTGTGTATTACAAGAGATCAGTGAGTAACAATTGTGCTGCTCAATGTGGCAATGTTCTCTTCCGTAACATTGTCATCAGCAACATCTTGTGAGATGTTTGATGATGACTCTCTGGGCTGACTCCTACAACAGTTAATTTAAAATATTGTATGATGCCGGACTACTGGCACAGTGACAAGGCATCCATCTGTGGCACCGAAATCCCGGGTTCGGGGTCAGACCCAGGAGTCAGAGGCTGGCCAGAGAGAAGGATTTAACATCCTGAGGACAGCTCTCCCTCTCTGGGGAAAGGGAAGAATGTCCCAGCAATGAGGACCCATTGGCAGAGGCTGGGGTCCCATGTGGCTGGCACTACATTTCAGGAAGCAGGGCAGATGCTGGCATCATTGCACATCCCCATCCCCAGGAGAAAAACCTACAGAAAAGATTTTGCTGCAAATGTTGGCCCGCTATGCCTCCGCTCCCCACTCAGACCATTGTCCACCGAGGGGGGGTCCTGCTCCCATGACCCCACCCTGTGGGGCAAGCCAGGGCTTTGTGACCCACATTCTCATGGAGGGGTCAGCTGTCTGGCAGCCCCATCTGGGGGGGGCCTGGAGATGGGGGAGCGGTAGGTGGGGACGTGGACTGGAGACATCAGCCCCAAAAAAAAATATACATATATTTTATGATATGATATGTTATTTACATAAATGCAGTTTTAACATAAATGTAAAGAGCAGCCTTTACTTTACCTTGCTATGAAGCCAGATTTTGGAGTTTGTAGTTTTAAAAAACTGCTTGTTTAGGTACCCTTTAAAGCTCAGAAATACTGATCCGTGACTTGAAAGCATAACTTGAGAAAACTTTCATAATGAAAAAAGTAATTACCAAAGACATAGCTACATGCACAATAACAATGATTTTAACAATACAGCAGAAAAATGTTGATTTATGACAACAATTGTATGTAATTCTTTCTATCACACTTTAAATTACTGGAAAAAAATTATAGCCTTCATGTAGGTTTACGTGCACAACGTATAGCAATGCAATGATTTCTGTGTCACAAAGTCACCTCAATAATTATTATTCAATGTGAATGCGGCATAAGGAATGGTGAATGGAACAGTGAATGGCATTAGAAATAACAAGCTTTATTACAATAAATGGGGCTCATAGAATCACATTTACATAGGAATAGGACAAAAAGAATGAGATCCCAAAATGACTTTGCCACTGTGCTGATAAGCCTGCTAGTGGAACTCAGAATCCCAGGAAATAGGATTAACAGCATTATAATAACTGCATCAATACAAAGTTCATAACTTTTTATGAAATTAGCTTGGGATTTATATTTTGTTATTATACCTGTCAAGCATCCACACCAGGCAGGATTGCAGTTCCAGCTGAGTGAAACATAACTGTGCCCTTCCAGCTTAGGGACTCTTGTTTCCCTACTTGACGTCAGTGCAGCATGCGAGCAGCAGCAGCGCTACAGTAAAGTGGGAATGCGCATCAGACCAGCAGCTGCACAACATGCCAAAAATGAGGTAAAATGTTTTATAATTGAAAAAAATGACAAAATATTATTTCAATGAATGAGTTGCCCTAATGAGAAAATGCACGGATCGACTTGTGTCAGAAGCTCTTTAAGTTCCTACGATTATCTGAACATGAGTTTGTATAACCTGTTTCAAACGTTGTCATATAAGGCCCTAAGGGTTGCAGCTGATTTCTGTGTTGCCTGCCCATGTCACTCTGCTTTACAGAGTGGTATACACTCTGCATGTTTGTACAGAGGTTTGTTGTGTGTGTGCTGGGCAGAGCACTAAAGCCTTCAGTAGTGGTGCTGTTTTTCTGTTTCAAATAATACTTGAATACAAAGTTCCTATAGAAATCTGATACCTCTATCATACTTGCAAGAACAATAGCTAGCACTAGGCCAGGCCAGCTTCAGTAAATGTAACAAGGATACTAACAAAGGGGAAAAAGGGTTTTGTAACAGATTTGATACAGTTTGCAAGTTTGTACCTGAATTCATTTTTTTTTGGGGGGGGAGGGATTAAATTCCACAGTTTTTGCTGTGTGGGAACATGTTGATTATATACTGTACACCACAGAAGCCTATTCATCTCCTCCAGTGTCTCATGACTGATGAGCAGTTTTAGTTGTAACTGGGACCATTTAAAGAACACCGGAATTGCTAATATAGTCATGCCCACTTAATACAGTAGCATACCACTTGCATGCAAATCCTGCATAAACTAGTAATATTTTCCTGTTCTCTAATTCCTTTCCTATGTAGTCCATTATTCAAGGCTCATTTAAATGCATTAAAGGAGCCTGTATAAATGCATAATTTTCTAGTGCTGTTCTAGTGCATTTCTGTCAGTGCGGCCATTCCCCCTCCCTCTTCACATGCTGCTCTCATGCAGCTGTCAAACCAGGCTCTCCACTTCAGCCGAGTGGCCCTGGCACTGCTACCTGCTGGCGGCCGGACCTCTGCATCCAGCCCACCACCCCCTGACCAAGGAAAGCAGCCACAACCCCAAACCAGGCTCTCCACTTCAGCCGAGTGGCCCTGGCCCTGCTACCTGCTGGCGGCCGGACCTCTGCTTCTACCCTGCCACCCCCTGACCAAGGAAAGCAGCCACAATCCCAAACCAGGCGCTCCACTTCAGCCGAGTGGCCCTGGCACTGCTACTTGCTGGTGGCCAGACCTCTGCATCCAGCCCACCACCCTCTGACCAAGGAAAGCAGCCACAAGCTCAAACCAGACTCTCCACTTCAGCCAAATGGCCCTGACAGTGCTACTTGCTGGCAGCCGGACCTCTGCATCCAGCCCGCCACCCCCTGACCAAGGAAAGCAGCCATAAGCCCAAACCAGGATCTCCACTTCAGCTGGGTGGCCCTGGCGCTGCTACCTGCTGGTGGCCAGAACTCTGCATCCAGCCCGCCACCCCCTGACCAAGGAAAGCAGCCACAAGCCCAAACCAGGCTCTCCATTTCAGCTGAGTGGCTTTGGCTGCTACCTGCCGTGGCGGACCTCTGCATCAGCCCGCCACCCCTGACCAAGGAAAGCAGGTACGTTTGGTCAGCTCCTAGCTTGAGGTGCCAGCTTCAACTCTGACTGGACTGGCTCCTGGGGACTGTGGCTGCTTCCCGATTGGATGCTGCAGATCCCCTTTGAGAAAGAAAGCATACAAGGCACTTAAAACACAGCTCGGCCACTGCCTTGCTGTACTGCTCTCTGGACAATTTTTTCTGCTGAATTTACTGCTCATGTGGAAATATATATATATATATATATATATATATACATATACACACACAGTATATATATTTTTTTTCTCTCCTCTTGAAATTCTCTGCTGTTTAGCCTGCCGTATTAGCTAGGCCTGACTTCTATATAGCTTATGTCTTGCACTGCTGAATATTTTTACTGCTTACCTTTAAACTATTGCACTGTATATGCAGGAATTGCCTAGCAGAGTATAGCAGGGTTGTAGCAACTTTGACTGCCTGATGTCTATATAGCTTACTACTTGCACTACTGAATTTTTTCTGCTAATTGTCCAATATTGTAGAATAGCTAGAACTGACTACTGCCTGCTGTTTGTTCTGCCACACTCTTCTCCCATCACAGTTCCTCTCATTCATCCTCAGACTGCCTTCTTTGTTTCCATCTTTCTCTTGCTTTTTTCCCTTTTGTATTTATTTCTCTCTATTTCCCACAATGTTTCTCTTACATCTACTGGATCCCTGATTCCCTCTCCTGACACCCCCCAGAACCAGCACATTCTGTAAATATTGCCTGGCATTTTGGGCCACCTTCTCTACTCATTCCAGACTACCCTGAGTCCTCTCCACCACACGTCTCCTTCCCAGCTCTCCCTGGTCTCATTCAAGGGCCCCCCCACCTCCTGAATCAGCCTTTTGTTTTGCTAAATTTCCACCTAGCACCTTTGACCAGACCTCTCTGCAAGAACCTTTTCTCTTCCACTATTTGCACCTACTTCTGCCCTGAGCACTAAATTGCCCAGGGCCATCCCACCAATTTACTTGACCTTTGTCTTTGACTTTTTAATTAACGGTCTGCCTTTTTTTCTGATCTATTTTAGCCAGAAGCCCAAACCAGGCTCTCCACGTCAATTGAGCAGCCGTGGCAATGCTACCTGCTGGCGGACAGACCTCTGCATCCAGCCTGCCACCCCCTGACCAAGGAAAGCCGGTATGTTTGGTCAACTCCTAGCTCGGAGCTGTCAGGCTTCAATCCGCATAATTGGATTGGCTCCTGGGGACTGTGGCTGCTTCCCAATTGGATGCTGCAGATCTCCATTGAGAAAGAAAGCATACAAGGCACCTTTTTCAAAACACAGCTCGGCCACTGCCTTGGTGTACTGCTCTCTGGACAATTTTTTCACCCAGCCCCCACCCTCCTCCCTCCTTTATTAAGTACACTTCCCCAGTGATCCCCATCCCCTGAGGCCTCACGCTAGTCAATTACAGCAACTCCTTAAAGGGGCTTTCCTTTCTGTAACTTCTTAAAGGGGTGATCCTCTCTCGTGCTCAAATAACTTATTGTCCTCAATGCATCTGGGATCAAGTGCATTGACACTGACTATGGTCCTCCTCCTACTTCCTACACCAGTCCCACCTTATTTAGGACCATCACCCTCTATGCATAGTACTCCCCCTCTTATCTGCAACACCTCTACCAGACCCACACCGACACGCGATCACCTCCCCCCCTCAGTATCCCCCACACTTCCACCCCTGCTACCTCTTACTTCCGCTCATACCTTGGTCTCTTCTCCTCAAAGCCTTTCTCACCCTTCATACTCCCACCCTTGCACCCCAGCACCCAGCCCCATGTCCAGTTGCAAGGGGAGATGCCACAATCACTACCACACTTCGGTGTGCCTAATCATTCTCATGTTGCTTCTGTCAGGCAACATTCATCCAAATCCTGGCCCTGTGCCCAACCTTATGAACATGCCTGCCTAGGCTCAAGGACTCCACATAACTTCTAGGAATATTTGCAGCCTCCTTAAGAAGGCTGCTGCATTCCAATGCTGGGTTACTCAGCACCAACCAGACATTGTCGCACTCGCCGAAACCTGCTGTCCCAACCACCGACTCTCTGCCTCCCTCCTCCCTCCTGGTTACACCCTTTTCAGGGAAGATCGGATGGGTAAGCATCTAGGTGGTTGTGCTGTCTATATCGTGACTCCTCCTGGACATGCACTTCCACCACCCAAGCTTGATAACGGGACACAAGCCCTCACACTAAAAATCTCCCCCAACCCTGGTAAGGGCCCACTCTTTCTCACTGTTGCCTATATTCACCCCAGAAAGCAAGACCTTGCCATTCAGGTGCTTGCTGACTAGCTCTCTGGCCTACCACCCAAAATGGCCCAGATAATTGTTGGTGACCTGAATATCAACTGGCTCTCTGCCATGGCCTCCCAAACCAGAGATATCTTTGCCGCCCTTGACATGTCCCAGCTTGTCACCACCCCAACTAGATTCAACCCCGCTACTGGCTCCATCACCCTCCTGGATATCACCATTACCAACCTCCCCCTGAGGGTGCTTGATATCAGTGTACTTCCCAACTCACTTAGTGACCACTCCCCACTTGTAGTCTCTTGGTCCGCTGCCAACAGCAAACCTGCACCACAAACCACCCAGCAGCGTCGCCTACTCCCAGGCAGCCTGCGTCGCCTTAAACTGTACCTCTCACAACTGGATTGGTCCCCAATCAGGCTTGCACCATGCATAGATGAGGCATTTGATTTTTTTCCCTCGCACTTTTAACACTGCCTGTGACCTCTATGCCCCCTTCGCTAGAAATCGCACCAAAAAGCAAAACATGCCCTGGGTTACCCCTCTCTACTTCACAAACTTAAAATGAGAGACAACCTATGTCACATTGCCATGGAATCTGGCAAGCCAGCTGATAGGCAAGCGTACACGCTGAGCACAACAAGTGTGCTTGGGCCATTCGACAGGCCAAAGCCCAGTACTACCAATCCGCTCTTGGCTCCTCCTGGGGGTCAGCTAGAAACTTTTGGGATATTGTAAAGGAGCTGAATGGGGAAATCCCGCTCACCACACCCCTCTCAACTCTCCTTTAATGGAACTGTCTGCTCTGACCCCTTGGCATTGCAGACTGCCTAAACCACACTTTCTCAGACCTGAGTTCAGTCCTGCCCAGTACCTTTTTTGATCCCATCCCAGTAGCACCCCTGCCCACTCCAGAGACCTCCTTTCTACCTATGTACCATCTCCCCATTGGAGGCTAGACCCCTTCTGCAAAAAGCTGTTAGTAGTAACAACCCTGGCACTGACCTACTTGACACTAGGCTACTTCGTCTGACGTTGGATGCTATCCTAGTCTCACTTACCAAGCTGCTCAACTGCTCTCTGTGCCTGGGGCAGTTCCCCAGCACATGGAAAGCTGCCATCATCACTCCCATCCTAAAGAGCGGTGATCATGCGACCCTGGGTAACTATCAACCTATCTCCATCCTCCCCCCACTCTCTAAAGCCCTTGAAAAAGTAGTTGCCAACCAGCTTGCCGAATACCTGGCCATGCACAATATCCTGTGCCCTGAACAGCATGGCTTTCATGCAGGTCACAGCACCACAACCATGCTACTTGAATTCTCCAACTTTCTGCACTCTGCTCTTGATGCTGGAAGTCCTGACAGTGCCATGTTCATTGACCTCTCCAAGGCCTTTGAGATGGTTTGCCTTCCTCTCCTGCTTGACTCCCTCAGATGCCTTGGTTTCTCCCCCAGCCTCCTTGCATGGTTCACCAGCTACCTCTCTGCCAGAACTCAGTGTGGAAAAATCAATAGCACCCTATCTGACACACAACCTGTCCACTTTGGGGTTCCCAGGGCTCCATTTTAGGCCCTCCTCTCCTCTTCAGTCTCTACCTCAACTCACTCCCCTTGGCCTGCCCAAGTAAGATCCTCCTCTACGCGGATGACGCTGTGCTCTTCGCTGCTGACTCCAACCCCAACACACTCCAGACCACCCTCCAACAAGCTTTTGATAGAGCTGAGCATTGGTTCACATCATGAAGGCTAGTCCTGAACCTAAATAATACCAAAGCTATGCTCTTCTCACATCACCAAAGCAAAGCCAGTGGTGCCCCTCTCGTGATACTGCCTAGCACACTAAACCCCATTGAGCAGGTTTCCTCCTACAAGTATCTGGGCATTACCTTTGATTCGGCACTCTCCTTCCATTCCCTTATCAATGCCGTTTCTGCTGCCATCAATGTCAGGATTAGACTGTTATACTGCCATACCACAAGAGGCCCTTAGATTGGATATCATCTCCTTTGTCCTGTTGCTAATCGACTTTGGGCTGCCCATCTATGCTGCAGCCAACAACACTGCGCCTGCAAGAATTTAGCTCTCTATAAACAAGGCCTGCAGGCTAATGCTGGGAGCCCCTAGGCGCACCCATACATGCCTGCTGTACTCCACCACCAACTTGCTCAACCTTGAAGAAAGACTCCACTTCCAAACCTGCCTTCTTGTAAAAAAGACCCTGCTAGGACTCTCCCCCCCTGGGGTCACCACCTCCCTGCAGCATGCCTCCCCCCAGTCTCCACCCACAGCTTTGTCAAAACCTCCTTTACTGTCCCCAGGGTAAGGACCTCTATGGCCCAGAGATCCTTTTGCCATTGGGCTTTCCCCTGGTTCAATTCCCTCCCAGCCAATATAGCTGACTCCACTAAGCTTGGTCCTTTCAAGGTCTCCCTCAGAAGCCATCTGACAAGCACTCGCTGCTGCAACTGCACATAATCCCCCACCTGCCCCTTACCTTCACCCCTAGGCTGGGTCTGCCTGTCTACTTTTTGCTGTATATACCTGGGGTCTCATGCAACATCTGCTGACTAATGTAATAAAATATGTCTGGTTGCTACCTGACATGGTACTCGTGTACCTATATTATGACTACTGTGATATACCTATTACCAAGCGTGTACCACCAGTGGATGCCTGTAACACTGGCTGCTTTTTTAATCTAAGCGTTATGTACTGTACTGTTTTGTTTTCTGTGATGTATTACCGTCTTGACAAGGTGCCTTTGTAAATGAGTCTATGACTCAAAGGTCTGTAAACCGATGATCTAATATATAAATAATTAAATGTGGTGATTAGCTAGCGATTGAATCTTATCACCTGTTATTAATCCACATTCCGTATGCAATCCTGGCAGATATCAGAGTTGCAGCCTCTTTTACCAGCCTATTTGCGACAGTTCAAGCACTATTCCCGTACTGACACCAACACAAACTAAAGTTCCCTGGGGTCTAGTGGCACCCCCCACCTTCCGATCCCCAATCTCCATCTCTTATCTTTCCTCTAGTGCCTAGTTGCATACCGTCCGGCCTGTAGATCCCTGATCTCCATCCCTTAACTTTCCACGAGCAGAGGAGAGCTGGTCTTAGCTGTTTTATACAGAACTGGCACTGGAGAGTTTCAGTTGTTTTGCTTTTTATTAAAAAAAATAAATAAATAAAAGCTAAGTGATCATTTCAAAAGGGAAGCTATAAGGAAGTAGAGGTGAACAGTCTACTTGCACGACAACAGTAACCGAGCATGAGTGAGACTGCAGGCTGATGGCTGGGTGCAGTGTACAAACAAAAAGGTAATGCTTTCTTTTTTAACAGGAGAACAGAGTGGCACCCCCAGCCCTCTGTTTTCTGATCTCCACTCCCTTATCATGCCCTGGTGTCTAGTAGCACCCATCCCTGCCTCCGATCCCTGATCTCCATCTCTTATATTTCCCTGGTGTCTAGTGGCACCCCCTGCCCTCAGCAAAGCACTAATACAGCAAGACTGCGAGGGCATAAAACCCACTTAAATGCATAATCAGCTGATGTCCAGAGGCCATGCGTTTAAGTGGGTTTGACTGTAGTTGGTGACTTTGTATCTGTGAAAGCAGGGGAATGAAAAGAATACCTGCTGTGTCTGGAGCTAGGTCTCACAGAAGGGGCCAATTAAAATAATGAACTTCAGTCAAATAGCCATTAACCAATTTAAAATGCGAATAGTTGTTTGGAAGATTCAGCCTTACCCTGAAATTCTAGGAAGAGAAAAGTCCACAGAATTCTCCGATAACCAAGGGGCATGACATGAAATTAAAGGAAAACTAAAGTCAAAATTTACAAAAAAAAATATGTTGTGCAGGGTGTTTTGATTTGTAGGTGTATTCCAAGTATGTCTTTCCTTTATTTGCTGAAAGGAGTTTTTTTCTAACATTGCTTGTTGGTTGTTATGGCCCCTGGGGATCTTCATATTAGTATTTTTAATGGCTCTTCTTGTTCCTACAATGCCTCTTGTCCCATGTGACAGTGATGCACCCAGGACCATTAACTCAACAAAAGCTGTATGATTATAGTATTAGAGATGTGGTGCTAATTAACTCTCCTTGTCCAGGAAGCTCTAATGAAGATTAGAAATGCCTGATGGATAATTGGGTGGGCTACACTGTAAGGAAACAGCAAGATCCTCCACTAATTATAGCATTTGTGACCTTGATAGGATGATTTGTGTGCCTTTTAATGGTTGTGTAGTCTGATAAAATGAAAGCTTTAACAACAAAACATTCACTTCTGCTGGCTAGACCTAGACACATATCTAGAAAACAGAAGCTTTGGATTAGGCAGAGTTATTTAGTTGAAGCCAGAATATCAGACTCCTAACAGTAGATTGCTGGCGCATCAATTATTACTCTCTAAATCAATGGTGCTGGATGCATCACTGTCACATAGGACAGGAGGCACTGTGGGAACATGGAGATCCCCAAGGGCCATAAAACCAGCAACAAAATTTAGGAAATAAAATCCTTTAAGCAAATAAAGGGAAGGACTTACAGGAGTACACCTACAAATCAAAATACTGTACTTTTTTTTTTTAATAAATTTTGACTTTAGTTTTCCTTTAACTATGCTGGAATAAGGCCTATTGCATCTTGGAAGCTCTCGGCACACATGCCTTTAATCAGGGAATAAAGGGAATTTCATCCTCTTTCCTCTTCCCCAGTGCTAGAGAAACACAGGATGCTAGACACAGAGGTGGCTCTGTGCAATAGAGAAAGGCCAATTTTACCACTGTGAACAAGAAGATAATTGTTTGCTGTGCTGATGCTTCTAAAGGCTTAAGGCAACACCATTAATATAGCTAGTTTTCTTATTTAGTGAATTTATGTTTAAATCTATTTACTTTAAATTTCCTAGTGTATATTCCTAACAGTCTACTATATAACGTCTAAATATTATGTAAATGTTAGATACTTTAGATTTAATATATCTGTGACTGTAGTGTTTTAATAAGTATAGGTACTCTATTTTCTGAGCTATTCCATGATCCACCCTTGAGAGTAAGGGTGAGAATGTGAAAATTGTTAACTTGTTTCAACTTCAGTTTGCACACTCTGTCTTCAGTTCAGCTTCGACATTTCAGCCAAAGATACTATGGATCCAAGGTATGGGATCTAGCTGGACAAAAAATCGGGATAAGTGGCAGCCTCCACCACCTCTTGCCAACTCCAGTCAATCACAACCTCATTCTCCTCCATTCCTCCAATCAGTATTTTAAAACAACACAGTCAGCACCTGGCACAGTGTGAGGAGTCAGATTTTTTTGTAATAAAATGCCTGGATAGATGGGAAGGAGTTGTAAATTGACTGAGTTGAGAAATTTATTTATTTATTTATTTATTTAACTCTTCAGAAATAACCTTTGAGCTATGCGGTCTTTTACAAAGGTTCCACATCAAGAGACAATACAACAGTTACAATGGCACACTCCACATAGACAGAAATACAGGTATCTAACATAGGAGTACTAGCTGGACAAGACAATAGCTAAGTAGTTGATTACAAGCAGTCGCAAATTACAAGGATGAGAGGTATAACTAGCTGCCCTGGGACAAGGCATTGTCACATGTTTCAGGTCCTAATTCTTCACAGCAGTTGCAGGTATAGGGAGAGAGGGGTGCGGGAGCAGGAGATCAACATGCTCAGTCTCTCGAGAAGGGTTGTAAAATTGGAGCTAGGAGAGCAACAGGTGACAGGTGAAGTAAAGTAGAGGTGAGTATGGAGCAAGGGCAGATTAGGGCGGCAAGACAGCAAGAAGGGGGGAGAGGAAATGAGGGGGTAGGAGCAGGATAAGAGTCACAGTGATGGAACTGCATTATTGTAGCTTGGGCATACAGAGAGAGGGGCAGGAAGGGACGAAGTTAGGAGTATGAGCTTGTTTGGCCACAGGACTAGCCCCGACCATCTGGGAAGGGCTAGAGTATTATTTTATTTGCCCAAAGTACAAATCCTTTAAAGTGGCCCAAACATCCAATTGGGCTGAACTGAAGGTAAAAGGGTTGAATTTTGGCACACTCACCAAATACAAATTTGGATTCAGCTTATCCTTGCTTCAGTGAACACTTCCAACTTAAAAAGTAAACCTCTGTCTGGTACAGAACAGGGGTAAGGTGTACCAGAAGCAACTACTGGGGTTCCTTCAATGGCGGCCAGTGATATGATGCAGAATATCCATACATATCATGATATATCATGATATGTATGGATGTAGTAATCAACTACTTAGCTACTGTCTTGTCTCTCAATTAACTTCCTATCTTTCCGACTAACTTTTCCTCCGTTCCAATCAGGGTTGCAGAAGAATCACTCCACCACTACCTCTTTGATTAGGCTCACTGACTTCATCCTGTCAGGGATGGACAGTAGTCAAATCATGTCTGCCATTTTGTCATCCTAGCAAAGGCTTTTGACACTGTCTTTCATACCCTTCTTTTAGATTCCCTCTCCTTGGCTGGCCTAACTGACTCTGTCACAAGCTGGTTCAAAGCCTACCTAGTAGGTAGGACCCAGTCAGTCAGAATAACAGAAGCCATATCTCCTCCTCCTCCTCTCCCTATCAACACTGGGGTACCACAGGGTTCCGTGCTGGGCCCTATCCTTTCCTCCATTTTCCTAAATGACCTTCCCTCAGTCTGTTCGTCCACCTCTGTCCACAGGTATGCTGATGATATCATCCTCTTCACTTCAGGCCAGTTCCCCATTGATGTTGAAACCAGACTTCAGTATGACTTCAATAAAGTTTGGCTCTGGTTCGGCTCCCATCACCTCTCCCTAAATGCCAAGAAGACAGTTTCTATGACCTTTGGCACTAGGCAGAGACTCTCTCAGCTCCCCCTCCCTACCCTCCTTCCATACCCTAAACAGGACAGTCCTTGAGGATACCTTTCCCTTTAGGTATTTGGGGGTTTGGCTCGACCAACACTTCAACTTCTCTGGACATGTTGACGCTATCCTAAAGAAGCTGTGCCCCAAACTTGGTGCATTATACAGGAACCGTAGCTTCCTCCCACTACTGGCCAGGCACGAACTTGTCCAGAAGATGATATTACCTATCTTTGACTATTATGATGTGGTCTACAGTGCCACTCCCAAGTCTTCCTTAACCAGATTGGATACCTTTTTCAGTGCCTTCTGTCACTTCACTCTAGATGCCCCCTGTCTCACCCACCACTGTATCCTCTACCACTCCCTGGCTTTTTCCTCCTTAGAAGATCGCCACCACCTCCAATGCACCAAATTTACATCTAAATTTTGGTTTGGTATGCTCCCCCCATATCTTACCTCTCCCTATGTATTCTTCCCCCAACGGATCATTCCCTTAGATCTTATGACTCTCGGTTACTGGTAGTTCCTCAGCGGTGTACTGTATCAGGTCAACTGGCCTTCTCACATCGCTTCCATAAGCTATAGAATGTCCTTCCTCCCCAGATTCACTATTCTTCCTCCCCACTCCATCTGCTTTCTCCCCTGCCAGCTGGTACACTGTATTCTATCTCCTGTTCGGCTTGCTTGCTCTCTTGATGGTTGTACTTCTCTGTTCCATTGTAATTGCATATAATTGTATTTTATTACTGCACTATAATGTGCATTACTTTGTTATATTTTGCAGTGTTTAATCTGTCATGCATCACTGTATAATTGTATTAATGTTGCTTGATGTATGTCTTGTAAGTTTGCATGTATATTCTCCTTATGACCCCCGGACACACCAGGAGATGAGCAACTTGATGTTTAGTGTGCCTTTCCTGGTGAAACATTTCAATAAATAAATAAACAAAATATATTACAGGAAATTCCCATTTATGACAATTGGATTTCTATAATATTTAATGATATATTCAGATATATAGTGTATCTTGTCAGTGGCTACCACTGTACAGCATGTCCAAGAAGTGTAGTACCAGTGTGAGCAGGCCCCTGTCTTATTCTGTGTGAGCAGGCTCCTCTGGAGGGACATGAATGGAGCAGCAGTGAGTCAGCCATGACAGACTGGTAGCAACATGATTCAGTCAGCAAGACAGTTCACAAAGACAACCTACAGTGTGTTAGGTGGTGTTGAAATACCCTTACTTAAGCAATACTGTCTTAATAACCAGACAGTTCCTAAGAATTAACACCTAGCAGGGATGGTTGATGGCCTGAAGTGCAGCCAAGGGCCATTAACCCCAGCAAGGTGGCATTAATCCCTTTTGTAAGGACACTATTGCAACTGTAAGTCAAATTACATTACAGCACACCTCTGTTATCCACAAACAGTGGTACACCTGGCCCAGCCCAGCTGAGCAGGGAGTTTGTGCCGCTGATGCCACACCTTGTGTCACGCCAGCAACCTAGGTTCAGAAATTATTCCAGGCCATCTGGGGTCAGCAGGTGAGAGGATTGAGCATCTGAGGACTGTTTTCTCTCGAGGGGAGGAGGAGGGATTGTCATCCCGCCTGTCTGCTGCCCTCTGGTGGGGGCTGGTGGTAGTGCAGGTCGGGAGGGCATAGCAGCCTGTTATCATGGTGTGCATGTTCCCCCACACATGTGCGGTCATGCACCAGGAGGGAAGGGGGTCCAGAAAAAAGGAAAATGGCAGCTGGGGGATCTTCATGAACCCCTTCCACGTCCCACTGCTCTGCCACCTCCCCAGATTTGGACTGTGCTCCAGGGAGGAGGGAAGCTCCCTTCTTGGCCATGCCATGGGGGGTAGCTGTGGGGGATCTTGGGATGGCTGGCGGGCAGGCATGCAGGGTGCTTTGGGGTGAGTCCTCATCCTCCAGTACACGGGGGCAAAAGACCAATAAAAAAACAGTGGTACACCAACTTTTGATGAATAATAGAGGTGGAATAGTTTACACAGATAAAATAAGTAACATTTTTAAAACCAACACAGAACTATAATTACTGTACTAATCATTTTCTTTGAACTCTGCCCAAAGTGTCCGGCCTTCTGCCTAAGGACCAATGTTATATGTTATTATGTGTCTGGACACCACGACCGACATGATGCTCCAACACCATTCAGCTCCTGCTTATATTACAGCTGGGAGGTGTGAGGCACTTAATTGAGTAATTACAACAGTAAACATTCTATCATTAGAAGTTATTTTTGGTTGTGTTTTTTTTTTTAAAAGGTCACAATGTAAAGATACATCCCACCCATTACAGTTGAAATTGATTCAGCATGGATCAAGCATGGGGATCCTGGCACACACACTGAAGGCAGACCACATGCAAGCACACACTAGTAAACACATCCCCAGTACTCTTGTCAACCAAACTAAAACACCCAAACATTTTAAAACTGTGAATTCTTAGTCACGTGATGAGCCGGCCCGGGTAAGACGCATCTCTCGCTCCTCCGAGCCCAAGCGTCTTTATTTAGTTTAAAATCACCTGATTTTGGTGGCGTTTCGAGCTCTCCTTTGTTGTAGTCTACGGCTGGGAGCATCGGGTGGTCTGTGGGGCGGTGTAATTTTCGGTGTGCAGTGAGACGAAGAAATATATTGGCAAGCCAGTGGGAGTGTTTTGGGGTAGGCCAACCCCGACCTTGAGTGAGTGATGGAGACCGAGACTGCAGCTCCACTGGATGGGCGCGCCCCAGCATCTAAGAGGCTGAAGCCCCACTCCCCCGCAGACCTGGAGCAGGGTGAAGTGCACACTATAGAAGGAGGCTTGGGAGTCACTACTGAGGACATCAGAGAGATTAAGTCCCTGCTGCAAGGCTTGGTAGTTGATTTTGCTGAGGTGAACTGCTGCGCTACACCTACTGGCCCAGAGGATGAATAATGCAGAGGCCAGGATCGCTTCACAGGAAAGAAAAGTCACTACTTAGACCAGGAGATGGTGGTGCTTGGAAAAGTTAAAAAATTAGAAGAAAGGCTGGAGGATCAAGAAGCAAGAAATCGAGAAATAATTTAATATTAAGGGCTGCCAGAGAGATCAGAAGGTCCAGATTGCGTTTCCTTTGTACAAGACCTGCTTTTGAAAATGTTTGGCCCTTCGCCATTTGGAGAGGGGTACAACTTAGAGTGGGCTCATCGTGCATTGAGGAGGCCCCTGCAGGGCCAGACAGGGAGTGATAATTATGAGGGTTCTAAATTACAAGGAGAAGTCACATGTTCTCCAGTTGTTTATGCAAAAGAAGCCTTACAGTGGAATGGAGCCTCTATATGGTTCTTTCAGGATCTGTTCCGGGGTCAGAGAGAAGCAAAAGGAATATGGAGATATTAAGAAGAAGCTTTATCTGGCTAGTATAAAATTTCGGCTTCTGTATCCGGCTACATTAATGGTGAAATTGTCTTCCGGGGAAAAGAAATTCTTAACAGCAAAGGACGCATGGGATGGACTCTGTGTTGATCTTCCAGACCTCTTCAAAGGGTCAACCTGAAGATACCCTCTGTGTGAGGGCAGGACTTATTCGGAGTTAATGGGAGGAAGCTTTTGGTCATTTATAGTGCTTGGTTGGACAAAATTGGCCTCGGCAAGAAAAGGATGCATTTATATAAAGACTGGGGTTCAGTTCTAAGAGGGCCCCTGTGGTGGGAGGGGGAAGGGGTGGGTGGTTGGGAGGGAGGTCGGGGGAGATCAAGAGGATTCAGGGCTGTTTCAGGGGAAATATGTAGGTTATAAGGGAGCTGTCTTGGATTGCTAAGGGCCGGGTTTATATAAGGGTTGGACTAAATAGACTTATTGGGGGAAAGGGATGCAACAAGGACAGTAGTGGGCCCAGCAACTACTAAGAGGGGGAGCTCTGAGGGAGAGCAATGGACTATTGCTGGAAGAGCTGCCTGAGAATGTTCGACAATATACTTTGAATGGAAACTGGACTCGCTGTATGGGGGGTTTGCTAATTTTTTTGAGGGGTAATGGACTATCTTGGGGCAACTATCTATTAATGGCTACTGCTCAGATTTTTGGGTTCTGTTAGGGAGTTCGGGGGCCACATTGAGGGTTCTTGTAAATCAAGTGGGTCTCTGGGGGGACGAGGAAAGTGGTTCATCCATGACTCATAGAGATATGGTGGGTCGGTCTTGGGACCGGGGGAAAGGGGAGGCGAGAGAGAGAGTCCCAACTCGGGAAATTGTGGGAGTGGATCCGGGTTAATCTGCGTTCAGGTTTTGTTATTTAGCATTGCACTAGTTAGATGGCAGTATATAATATTATTTCCTGGAATGT
The DNA here is from genome assembly GCA_016271365.2 of Neoceratodus forsteri. Classification (NCBI taxonomy): domain Eukaryota; kingdom Metazoa; phylum Chordata; order Ceratodontiformes; family Ceratodontidae; genus Neoceratodus; species Neoceratodus forsteri. Next base: position 1,074,283,465 of record CM028129.1, on the reverse strand, counting down.
CAAAGGTCTAAGGGACCGACATAAAAGATTAACAATCCTGAGGTACATCGAACAGCAAGGAGCTCACATTGCAGCTCTACAAGAAACACATCTATTGTCGGACGAGGTGGAGTGTTTAAAAAAGCGTTGGGTAGGCGAGGTTTTTGGGGAGGGTCGAGAGAGAGCATCGGGGGGGTCGTAATTTTAATTAATAGGTTGTGTCCCCTTGAGGTTAACCAGGTGGTAACCAGGCAAGATGGCAGGGGAGTCTTTGTGAGGGGCAATTTACACGGGCACGCGGTTGTGGTGGCGTTTATTTATGGGCCAACTCCACCAGACCCCGAATTGTTTGCCTCTATAGAAGAAAATATTGCAGTGTTCCCATCAACGTCATTGATACTAGCAGGCGATTGGAATCTCTGTTTTGACAACAAAAGAGACAGGAGGCCTCCTGGTAAGGGCCCTGGATCTAGAGCCCAGGCAGCACTGGCTAGGTTTTTAGAAGTGGCAGGTTTGAGTGACCCAGCTAATCTGTTTGGGGATGGGGGCCCTAAGATGACATTTTATTCACCGCCACATAAGGTTCATACCAGGATAGATTTTTTGTCAACAAGGAGGCTTAGGGGATTAAAGCCTTCTCAACGGAAGGTAGAACTTTCTCTGATCATTCTTTGATTCGGATTCAATGGGAACCAAAATTGCTGCCTACAAGGCCTTTTAGGTGGAGGCTGCAAGACTGGCTATTAACGTCGGAGGAGAGAAGGGAAGAGCTTGAGGGGGCCCTGCAGGAAATCATTGGGGTACAAATACCCACGTTGACAAATAAGAAATTAGCATGGCCCACATGTAAATTCCTCTATTCTATGGCTGCTAAAATGCTTGCTGACAAAGTGAGAGTGATTAGAAAGGCGAAAGAGGAATTTTTAGAGGCTGCTATTAATTCTTTATCACAACAAGAAGGGACCTCAGTGGAAATATATAGGGAGCTTAAAAGTTTAAGGAGGGATCTCTCTGAGATTCTGTATGGCAAGACGGAATTTTGGCTAAATAAGATTAAGGCTAAGTATCTTCTTCAGGGGGATGTGCCTGGGCGCCTCTTAGCGAGGATTAGGAATGGAAGCCTCCAGGACTATCAGCCGATTTTTCATGAGGGGCGTTAAAACGGATCCCCAGGATATAGCGAAGCCTTTGCCTCTTTCTTTGAGGAGATTTATCAGGGAATCCCTTCAGGGGGACAAGGAGATAAGAGAGTATCTAGAACGTATTCAACTTCCGACTTTGGACCCTACCCGGGCTAAGAACTTGGAGGCCCCAATAACTTCCTCTGAGATTATTGAGGTGGTCAGGTCTCTCCCTTCAGGGAAATCTCCGGGGCCCGATGGTCTAACGGCTAAATTTTATCAAACCCATATTCAGTCTATTCTCCCAATTTTAAGGGAATTTTTTCATACTATTATGCGGGAGGGTATTAATCATATTCCCATTTACCAAGCATATGTTACACTAATACCCAAACCTGATAAGCCGAGGGATGACATGGGAAGCTATAGGCCTATTTCACTGATAAATCAAGATATTAAGATACTTACAAAGATACTGGCCAACAGGATAATTAAGGTAGCTCCAAATTTAATCAGCTGGGAACAGGTTGGTTTTATGCTGGCGAGGGCACTAGATGCACTTAGAAATTACATCATATTATAAATTTTGCCTCAGGCTCTGGGATTCCTTTGGCCCTGATCTCCTTGGATGCTGAAAAAGCATTTGACCGAGTCTCCCATTCCTTTTGTTTAGAACGATGGAGTAAATGGGGTTCCCAGAGGGTTTGATTAGAGGCATCAAGAATTTATATGCGCCCACGGCCAGAATATTATGTAATGGCTATCTCTCAAGAGAATTTCGTTAAAAATGGTACCTGCAAGGGTGCCTCTTCACCGATTTTGTTCAATATCTATTTAGAGCCCCTATAAGGTCGATCAGCAGGAGGTTAGGTCCAGGGAATTGGGATTGGCAATATGGAGCTAAAGTTTTCTGTTTTTGCAGATGACATCTTGCTCCACCTTCAAGACCCAGTTTCTTCTTTTAGTTCTGTCAGGGAACTTATAGAACAGTACGCTAGGTATCTAACTATAAGCTGAACCTGCTAAAAGCAAATTCTACCCCTGACTCCGCATGTATTTAGGGCAGATTTTGCTTCCATGGGGGTTCAGTGGAATAAGGATAAGTTAAAATATTTGGGTATTTGGATTACTGCAGATCAGACAGTGGGTGCGGATGCTAACATGGGGGAATATTTCGGAGATCTCAGGGGATGTAGTAAGGTGGAGAAAGCTGCTCTGAATTTTGCAGTGAGATTAGGTATTATTAAGATGAACATGCTGCGAGGTTGTTGCACCCGATCTACTTGGCTCCTTATGTCATCCCGCAAAATGGTTTAAGGTTATTAAGAAAATGGTGTTGGGTTTTCTTGGGGTAATAAACCCACTAGGATTAAGTAGTAGAGTGTTGTGTAGGTCCTTGAAGAGGGTGGAATCAAGCTGCCTGATTTTCAGGCTTACTATGTAGCAGGCCAGTTGGGTTTGATGGCTCAATGGGCAAAGGATCTGGATGGGGGAGAATACCAACCGACCTGGTTACAGCTCGAAAGGAAGTGGTTGAAGGATGTAAATTACTCGCCTGAATCACTGATATATGCTGGGCCTAAGGTGGTGCAATGTAGGGCTGAGGAAGGGAGCCCTATTAGGAAGTCTCTGGAAGCCTGGTGGGCGTTTCTTACCCCGGGGCAAAGAAACTCTCAGGTCAAATCTCGGGATCAGCCTATTTTAAGGAATCCCAGTTTGACTATTGGAGGCCAGGTGCTTGGTCAGAGGTGGGTTCGATTATTTGGAATGTCTTGCCTTGAGGGATATGCAGCAGAATGGGAAAGTCTGGTTGCCATCACAATGCAGTCTCTGCCCTTTTTCAAAGGTTACAGCTCAAGCAAATGCTTCAGGGGTTCGAGGGGAAAGGGAGTTCACAGATAGCTTCCTTTCGTGGGAGTGCCTGCAAGGTAGTAAATAGAACTGGCTTATTCTCACGGGTATATAAGTTACCTTGAACCCCGTGGTGGTAGTGATTTAATTTCTATTACTTATTGGGATAAAATATTGACCCTGGGCTTAATTGGAGTTCTATTTGTAAACTATCAAATATCTGGTCAGTTCACAAGTATAAATTTCTACACACCTGTTAAACTTACTTGAGGGGTTTGAGGCCGACTGATCTTTGTTCAGATGTGAAAAAGTAATGGGTGACCTGCTACATATCTTATGGAGCTGTGAAAAAATTGTCTGTTATGGGACGAGATTAGACAGGGACTTGACCCTAGCCTGGGATATTATTACTATGTTACGCCGGAGATCTGTGTATTAGATGACTATTCCCTTGTTGAAGGTACTGCTCCAAGGTTTCACTTAGCTTTGATGGGATCATTAGTTAAAGCGTTTATTTTAAGCCATTGGAAGGATGGTCAGATATATTTATATGAGCACTGGGTGAAGGATTTATTGAGGTCGCTGGCTAGGATCAAAAACCATCTTATGTCTGAAGGTAGACAGGAGGTGTATGTTAAAAGGTGGGCTAGCTTAGAGGCAGCTTACCTATAGCCTGATTAGAGCCTCTGAATAGAGGTCTGTATGTGTTAGGGAAGCTGCTTGCCATATTTGGTGGAATGGGATGTGGTACCAAGGGGTTGGCATACTGTATATTGGGACTTTGTCTCACCAATAGGTTCCCTATAGATTGTAGGTATTATTAGGAGGGAATGAGGAGGGTTTTTATTTAACTGGAATGGACATAGATCTAATGAGGAATGACATTTGGGGATGGTTAATCCCTTGGTTTGGGACTCTCTCTCTCACAGGGATGTTCTGGATACCCGAATGGGCTGAGTAGGATTGAATTTAAATTGAGATGCTTTGCTTGTTTTTTTTCTCGAAGATGAGGGTGGGTAATTAGTGTATGGAGACTCTGAGGGTTAATAGTGTATTATTTACTACCAACTGCTATTCAGCTAGTTTTTTTTTGTGTGTTATTATTGAACTGTGGGGGAAGTTTTTTTGTGTGGGTATCCAGGGGGTTTGTAAATAGGGGTTGTATATAGTTTGCACATTCAGTTTTTGGAGTGTGCGCCCGGGATTCCGGGTTTATGTGTGTGTATGTCTCACTAATCTTGGAAAAAAATTTAATAAAGATTCTCTTTAGGAAAAAAAAAACTGTGAATTCTTTTTTCAGGTTTGTAATATTCCTGTTCTGAGTTTGTAACACTGTTTGATTGACACTCGGAAACAGGACCATGATGCACCACGCTGCCACCACGTTGGACAGAGTGAAACTTACAAAGCTTTGCAAGTTTCAAACTTTTGTAACTTTTGAAGTTAAATGAAGCTACAATGCTTTGTTAAATGGATAACACTCAATGCTATTCTGTGGTAAACTGTATTCTGACTTGAATGCCACTAACACCATGATGATGTAGAACACAGGAACATAGGGAAAATGAGTGATCTGTGAGCAATGACCAGGCAGTTTATAAAACCAAAAAGTAACTGAACTGGGAACTGGGTACTGAGAGTTTACACACTTGCACACTTTTGTACACTTTGTATATTTCTGTGATGTATTGAACTAGTTTAACAGTACTGTACGTGAAGTGGCCAAGCAACTGGTGGGTGGGCAAGAGCAAAATGCATGTAGTTGAAATCTTAACAAATCTAACAATGAAATGTAAATGTAGCAGTCTAATTTCAGGTACACTGTATGTATTATTTGTATGCAGCTCAGTGTACACTAGTGCTTTTTTCATTTTAAATCAGTGATTGTTATCAGAAGATCATGGGGAACTAGGAGGGACCACAGCACTGACCACACTTAGGCAGATAAAGAGGGAAGAAATAACAGCACTCTGAGGATGAGACAATGAAAGAGGCTGGCAGATGGCAGATCCATAGTGTGGCAGATATCAGAGTGAATTCTCATAGACACTAAATGGTACAGAAGGTAAAGTTGTTGGATAGAGAGGGTGGTGGATAATCGAGGGGCAGATAACAGAGGCTGCACTGTAGTTTTGCAACAAACTTTTTTTTTTATAAAGGATGTTTAAAATCTTTATGTGCCACTCTGAACTGTACTAACTAGGTCTAAGGCAGTAATGCCAAGTACAACAATCGATCAGAGTGCTTGCTGGCCTAATAAATAACTAAGTAAACATATAATTATGTTAACCCATAAGGTGGGCGCATGAGGAAGGGCACCGTCCATAACGGCGACTCCTTCATGGTGCAATCCCTCACGGCAATGGGAAGGTAGGGCGACTAGATGGGGGGGGGGTGCGAACTGGGCTGCAGGATGTCGGTATGTACGCGAGCATGGGGCGGCGAGCAAGGCGAGCTTGGGCTGAGAGGGTGGAGGGGCCGAGGGGGTGATGCTGTGGTGGATGGCTGAGCTGCATTGTGGCATCAGGGGTTGGCTAGTGGTTGGGGTGGGTGAAGTACTGGGTTCGGGTCCGGAGCACTGGTGGGTTGTGCACCTACAGCCTGAACCTTTATTTTTATTAACTCCACCCCCGACATGCAACCCCTGGGTTGATAATCATTAAGTGGGGGGAACAAAGCCTCCCTACAGAAAGCATTAAAGAACTTTTCTGGCACCATTGTCTTGTGCGCCGGGTTGTCTGACTGGTGCGACAACAGTGATCGCTTTTTGCATTCGCCGTTATCACATAGACCCTATAATTACTGTTAATCTAAATGCCCTTTCTGTAATCTGCAGATTTTCAACATGGTTTCTCAGATCACATTGGACTGAATTTGTATGAAATGAAGCACATTTTCAGATTTTAATTGGGACCTGTACATGCTGTCCTGTCTTCAAGAAGCCCATGACAAATCAAAAATGCAAAACCTCAAAGGTAAACACTGTTTAGCAGGTACACAAGCTTAGGAAAACAAAACCTAGCACTGTAATGCAGAAGTGTGGTCAAATAAACATACACTTCTGCCTTATGCTGTTGCTCAAAGCTTCAACTCACGTGAAGAAAATGTAATTTTATAAGCTATCTACCTTTCAACTGTGACTGAATTTCCACACGCCTTTTTAACCAATGCCTACTGTATACCACAGCACTTAGTAACAAGTGTGGGGCCAAATACACTGCCAGAACCTCAAATACAAATGTGTATTTAAAATGTGGTGGTGGGGACTGCAGAATCCATGACACGTATGATTAAAAAGCAACATCAAAAGTCAGAAAAATAAAAACAATAGTTTACAAATCTTTACCACTTGTTGTTTCTCTTGTTTCCTGCCTTTCTGGTATCCTGGTCTCTGAAGTTGGCAGAGCTGTGGATAAAATACAACTACAATTATTGATCTAGTCAGTAATGATGCATTATTATGGTCAATATAATTTAACTGAAAAGACCACACACTTATTTATTCCACCTTTTGTGGACATATACACTTTAAAATGTCCAAAGAGGTCAAATTCCCGTCTTTCAAATGTTAAAGCTAATCAAGTAGCATAGATAGTTTCACTGCATCACGTCTAGGTGAAAAACAGCAAAGGTAATCTAAAATGGAGGGATGTTGTTTTTTCCTTTTGAGAAAGAAACAAAACTTGACTATTAAAATATTGGCATATTGATTCAAATAGGTTGTAGATACTAACAACTCAGCTTCATCTTGGTACTCTTTATTAAAGGAGTACTACAGTGAAAATTTGCAAAAACATATGTTGTGTAAAGTGTTTTGATTTGTGTGTTAGTCCTGGTGTATCCTTCCCTTTGTCTGCTATTTAGAGTTTTTTCTAAATTTGCCTACTAGTTTTGTGGCCTCTGGTGATCTCCATTTTAGAATGGTTTATTGCTCTTCATTCTTCTAAAATGCATCCTGTTTCATGTGACAGTGATGCATCCGGGACCACTGAGTCAGTGAGGGAAAGTACTGCAGCTATAATCTGAAGATAGAAGCCTGATGTTCTGGCCTCAACTAAATAACAACAATTGAATATCTTTGCTTTTTTATTTTAAATTTAGCTTTTGGCCCAAGTCACCCCCCGCCAACTGGCAACAGTGACATATAGCATTTTGAAGATTTTCTCCCCTTATCCCCCGAGGCCCTGGCACATGACTGTGAGAGCACGTGAGGCATGCTTCACACCCCATGGCGCCAGCTCAGCCCTTTCATCTCCTGATTCTTTGCTGCCCACTGGACCACCACCTGGTGGGAGCGGAACTACAGTGGGCGCCAACCACCCTCACCACATGCAGGAGAGCAAGCTGCCTACCAGCATGCTCAATGCTACTCTGTCCCCGACTGCACCCTAGGTTGTCACCGAGTCATTCCCAAACCAGTCACCAGTGTAGCATAAGGTAAGGCGTTCAGTGCCTCAACCCTCTGTGCCACCGGCTGGCTAATATTTTGTTTTCTGTATGTTTTATGTTTGTCTTGTTCTAGCCAGCAGGAGCAAATGTTTTACTTTTATATTTCATCTGACACCAGCCATAAGAACACACAAATCACCCTAGATCATCAATGCTATAATTAGTAAAGACTCTGACTGTTTTGTTACAGGATACCCACTCAGTTATACATGAAGTAATTGCTGAGTTGTAAATGTAGCCTTCAGCCCACTGGTTGATTACTTGTTGAAGCTATGGTCCTGGATATATCACTGTCACATGGGACTGGAGGCATTGTAGGAAAAGAAGAGCAATAAACCATAGCAAAATGGAGATTCTCAGAAGCCATAAAACTAGTAGGAGAGGCAATAAAATATAAGCAGTGTTTAATCAGGAAATGCTTTCTGAAATAAATAGGTTTTGGAGGCTTTACAACCCTCCACAGAGCTGGCTGTTCAGATACTGTATTCAAAGGAAGTGCATTCTAATGTGGTAGAGACACCACTCCAAAAGCTCTGTCCCCAGATAATTTTAGTCTAGGCAGGGGGCAATGAGCAGGCCTGCATCGGTGGAGGCGGAGAGGATGCATTGGGTGGTAGGGAGGAGGAACTCTTTTAAGTAGTCAGAACCCAGACCATGGGTTCTGACTACTTGTCAACAAGCAAACCTTGAAGGTGATGTGCCAAAGCACCAGCCGCCAGTGCAGTGCACACAGGACCGGTGTGATATGTTCGCTCCATAAAGCGTTCACAGTCATCTGGGCTGCAGCATTCTGAACTAGCTGCAGGCATCGCAACAACCCCCCAGATGACTCTAGGTACAGAACACTGCAATAATCCAACCCTGAAGTGATGAAAGCATGGATGATTGTTGCTAGGTAGTCAGGGGCAAGAAATGGCTTTATCCTCATCACATTCCACAGATGAAAAAAGCCAGATTAAACAACAGATGACACCTGCTGTTCGAGCGTCAGTCTGTTGTCCAACATGACACCCAGGATGTTTACCATATCAACTGCAGAGAAAGGTTGGGATCCCAACAAAGCGAGAGCCATACCATCCCCAGCAACTCTGCCTCAATGACCTGGCTTAATCACCATGACCTCTGTCAATCCTGGGTTAAGGCACAGCTACTTCAGGGCCATCCAGTCATTAATTTCTGTTTTAGGCATCAAGTCAGCACCAAGGCTGCCATATCATTATCAGGAGAACAAGACATGTAAAGCTTTGTGTCATCTGCATAGCAGTGAAATACAAGTCCATATCATCTAATGATCTCGCCCAGTGGCAGCATATATACAGTGAACAACATCCGGGCCAAGATTGAGCCTTGCAGGACTCCACAGAGAGCACATAGGCCCCCAAGATGAAATTGTCCAAGGCAACCTGCTGTGTCCTCCCAACCAAGTAGGATTCAAACCAACACAAAACTGTGCCAGAGAGCACAGATAGTCCCACAGGCAATCTAGAAGCACACCATGGTCAGCTGTGTCAAACGCTGAAGATAGGTCCAAGATCATCAAGATAGAGTATTGCCCTCGATCCCTCCCTAGAAGAAAGTTATGAGTTACCCTAACGAGAGCAGTCTCAGTGCTATGTTGGGACCGAAAGCCAGATTGGAGAGGTTCATAGATGGAAAAAGATTCTAGGCGATCTGTCAGCTGCTCCACCACCACCTTCTTAAAACCTTTCCCTAGAAAGGGGAGGTTACAGACAGGTCTGGCATGAATGTGTGAGCCCAGCAATGGTTTTTCAGAAGGGGTCTAACCACTGCCTTTTTTAAGGCCATTGAGAAGACTCCCTCCCTAAGGGACCCATTAATGATCTAGGCAAACACTAGACCCAGGAACTCAACACAGCGAGGATAAGACGAGGACCCGGGTCCAGAATACAGTTGGTAGGATGCAGGCCAGAGACTACCGAAGGACCTCATCCTCTATGACTGGCAGAAACTCATACCAGGCAGGCAGATCTACATCACACAAGGGACAACTGTTACTGGTGTGCTGGACCACCAAGGAGATATTAGATCTGATGGTCAACACCTTGTCAGTAAAAATCAACCAAACTCCTTGCACTTCTCTGTAGAAGACACCACAATGGACTGCAGATGGGGGTGTTCATCAACCTGTCTACAGTGCAAAAGAGTTGAGCTGTATTATTTTTCCTGCAGCAATGGATCATGACAGAAAGCTTGCCTTTTTCAGATCGATTGGCTGCTGATATTCAACATAATGAATTTTCAGCACCAATTTGTCCTCCATCAACCCAGTCCTCCTCCAGTGCTCCAACCTCCATCCTTAGTCTTCATCCACCACAGCTCAGGACAATCACAAGGTGAGCTGCGATGGGAGGTCAAGGGCTGAACACGGAAAGGTGCAATAGAGTCCAGAGTGGATGCAAGCATTGAGTTATAGTGCTCAATGGCCATCTCTGGGCCTTGTGCACAAGCCAGCAACATACTTGAGACATTCTGTGCCTCCTGGAGTTTGCGTGGCTCCAATTTGGGTTTACAGCAGTACCAGATGGTCTTTAAAGAGGGGGTGTTTATGTGGCGGACTCCACACTGGAATGACACTGCAAGATGATCTGACCATGTGACCACACAACCATGATCATGCAAACTTCAAGTCCTAATGAGAAGATCCGGTCTAGTGTGTGCCCAAGCTGATGTGTTGAGAGGTAACAGCCTGTGTCAGTCCGCTGAAAACATCAATTGAAGGCTCTCTGAGCAAATTATGAGGATTCATCATCGATCCATGCATTGACATCCTCCCAAACCAACAGTCTGGGAACTACCAACACCTGCTTGGCAATGAAGTCCACCCACTTCTGCAGAAACTCATTTCCACCCCCCCAGAGGACAGTAGATGGGAATGATCCTGCCACTGACACCTGCACCACACCTAGCCATCACAAACTTGAATGATCTGAAAATTCTCATGGGGAGTGCAATGAATCCAAGGGTGGATCTAAAACAGACTGCTACCCCAACTCCCCTCCAGTCCCTCCTCAGGCAATGCAGCACAGAGCAACCAGGCAGGACAGAAGCCCCCAGAACAGGTCCAGAGTCATCACCCAGCCAGGTCTCTGTGATACAAACAAGGGCCACCAAGGAATCAGTGATGAAGGCCTCCATCACCACTGTCTTATTATGCAGTGACCTTGCATTACAAAGAATGGCTCAAAGGGGAGAACTAGAGCTGGCTGGTCAGACTACTACCTGCTCGATGACATTAGGTAGGGCAGTATCCTGCCCTGGTTCCGTACCCTCCCCAGGCATCTCTTCAACCCCACCATGCCTATCCCACCCCCCACCACCAATTATCATACTCTGTGGAATTTGCCGCACGTTTGCAGGATTCCCAGTTCCCTGCAATGGCTGAAAACCTCTACAGGGGGAACTATTGGAATGCCTGCGAAAGGATGGAGCAGCCGCAGGTGATCACTGGAGTAGATAAGTCTGGTGACAGTGCCTCTATGCATCCTAACTAAGATTGTGTAAGCAAAACTACAAAGCTAAAAAGTACCCACCCTACCTAAACCCACCCTCATAAAAACTGAACAATAAAACAGGCTATCCATACCATTCACGTAAACATGCACCAACAATCATACCTGACCCACACCAACGTTATAAAATAAATATAAATAACTAAACCAAAGTCTGAGATTTGAGTACAATTCAAAGTCTAAGAAATAAGTTAAAAGAACTATAAAATGTTGATAGCAATATGTGATAAAGACTTTCATGCCATATTGCAGGTTCATCTCCTGCCCCACCTTTTGAAACTATCTGGATTTCTAAATCGGGGAGAAAACCATTTATTTATTATATGCATCCTACTGTATATAACTGATGTTGTACAAACTACAGACAAGATTCATCAAAAATGAGAAAATAAATTGGCTATTAGGATTGATGTGCGGCTATGGCTTCAGACATGGAAATCTATGTGGTTGATCTCCTCAGCTCCATGGTGGAGGAATTTATGTGGAAGCTCCGATTATATACTTCAGAGTTCCTGAGATAGTTTCAAAATGGTCTCCATCAGTCTCCCTGTCTGCTGGAGAGGATGTGGTGAGAGATCAGACTCACAGACTCATATTTTTTGGTCTTCTTGGGATTAAGGCTCTACTGGTTGGGGATCCAAGACCATTTGCTGGCAATTTTTGGTTTAGCTACCTGCCCTGTGCCTGAAAATTTGTGTTTGGGTTTTTCACCATTTGAAATGGTATGTAGAGATTTTAAATACCTATGGAATATTTTGCTAGCAGCTGCTTTCAAAGCTATCACTAAGAAATGGCTTTCTCCTCACCCTCCTACTGTAACAGAGTGGAGGGAGATGGTTTCTGCAATTTATCAGATGGAAAAAATTACTTTTTCGCTTCAGCAGAGAATTTCTCAATTTCATAATTGCTGGACAAGATGGGACTTGTATGAAGGCTTCACGTCTTTCTAATTGATATCTTCTGACCCTTCTTATCTGTTGTTATACATACCATTGTAGCAGTACATGACTCAAAGGTTTATTTTTTCTGCTATGTAGTCATCTTCAGCTCCAGTGCACACTTTTGTTCTGGCTTGATAGCTTTTAAATACTTTTACAAGGACCCATTGTTTTATTTTGTTTTAGTTTTGAGTTAATTGTTTCTGCATTGCTTTATTATTGATCTATGATCTGATTAAAGTTTATCATGTAAATTTTATAATCTTTTTGGGAGACCGTTAACTGTTGTATAGTTCTTTATGTAGAGATTAAGGCTATATAGGTCTTTATGTACTGTAAACAGTGGTTGGTTGTTTGCTATAAGCTATCAATAAAGATTGAGTATAAAAAAACTGGAGGGAGGCAATTTCAAAGAAATATGAGGAACAATACTTCACTGAGAGGGTGGGTCCCTGGAATAAGCTGCCTGAGTGGGTGGTGGGAGTAAACTTCAGTGGGGGAGTTCAAGAGGGCATGGGATACCTACATGGGATTAAATAAGAGAGGTAAGGGTATGCATCCAGTTGGGAAAAGGAGGTCTGGAAACTGCATTAGGGAGGGAGGAAGGGAGGGCAAGAAAGTAGGGAGTAAGGAAAATAGGGCAGAGGAGCCCAAGTGGAGGGGAAGGGGCAGGCTAGATGGGCCAAGTGATCCTTCTCTACTGACATATTTCTATGTTTCTAAATGTTCCCAGGGTCTAGTGATCCCTCCTCCTGCACCCAGTGTGACACCTCCCCATGGGCATCACCACTGGTGTAAAGATCTTCCTCCCATCCAAACACAGAGCTCAAATACTGTTACATTCAAGTACCCTGTTCCCCCCAGCGATTGCCACATTGGTGGCAGTGGCCCCCACCTTCCTCCAACGACACCCACCCCCTGGTCACCTGTATCTCCAATTTGGTGCCATGGTCACATAATGGTGAACAGCACAGCCCACCACATTCCACCTCGGCCACCCATCATCCGACTGATGCTGGGAGAACATTATTTATTTATATAGCAAGGCACATCACTCTTGTCCTATAAATAAACAGCATGCTCCAACATCAGTTTGACTGTGAGGCAGCCGAGGTGGACTATATGGAGGGAACTGTTGCTTGCCATTTGACAGCAGCACTGATCCAAGATAACAGGGACTGGAGGTTAGGTGTCAGTGTCAAGGAGGTGGGGAATCACTAAACACCAATGAAGGTGCTGGGGGATGCATTAGCTGACTGGAATGGGACCTGGAGGCTGTATCCGGGGGGAACTTGCTACCTGCAGCTAGGTTGGTAGTGGCAGCCAGGTGACTGCCAGTGGGGGGCCTTGTGACACCAGGACCAGGGATTGTGTGGGGGGCGGGAACCCTAGACACCGAGGAACATTTACTGTGGGTCAGCCATGGGTTCAGGTGGGGGAGTGGGACCACTAGACACCAGAGACATATTGTTTGTATGTTGGGTTGGGTTTCAGGTGGGGGAGGGACTGCTATACCACCAGTGACAGTGACATACATCATGCAATGGCTGTCGGGTGGAGCAAGGGACCCCTAAACCACCAGGACAGTGACATACATTACAGGATGGCTGTTGGGTGGGGGGGCCACAAAATCACCAGGGACATTGACACTACATAACATGATCAGAGTCAGGTGGGAGGAGGACTGTTAGACTACTAGGGACACAGTGTTGTGGGTCAGGGTGGCCTGTTTTGCACTACCTACACCTATCACTAGGGTTGTGCGGCCTCAAGAGAAGATTTTCCTTGGCAGTATTTGCTTCGTGCAAAGGGACCACTCAAGAGGCCCTTGCTTGGAGCAAATGCTTTGTGAATGGGACAGTGCCAATATGCAGGTCCCATCTCACTCATTTGCATTGCAGCCCCCTCCAGACTTTGCTCTGGTGCAAACCCAATTTGCAGGTGCAAACTTGGCTTTTGTGAATAGCAGCTTGGTGCAAAACCCAGTTTGTGCCGAACAAACTGGGTTTGCACCAGGGTAAAGTTTTGTGAATCTGGCCCCTGGTCTGTGTGACACATTGCTAAACCAGTATTCTATAAGTACATTAAGTGCTGTGAGTGCTCATAGGTCTAAATTATAAGTCTAAATGAATCTTTGTTTGAAACATTAGTACACAGAATACAGAAACAGATATGCTAGGCAGGATTCTGAGTATTCTGTGAAGTTTTATAATTGGTTCTCATTCGCTCTGAGCCCCTGCTCACCCACATAGACACACTAACATGTAGGTTCCACCTCCTCTGGATAAAATGGACACTGGATATAACGGACTAAAGTTGTGTGCACAGATTAGTCCATTATAACAGGCTTGCACTGTAATTAGGACACAAACTTAAAATAATATAGTCTTAATTTCAACATGAATGTCAAAGTTTCAACAGTTACAGAGTTCTATAAAGTTGCTATTCAGACTATGGCCCCTATGCACTAATGGGCATAAGTTGCATGCCAAAAGCATGTAACCTGCCCATGCAGCTCTGCACCTGTGGACAGGTGTGCACCTGCCAAGATTCACCAACGGACACCACCTGTCCATGGGCATGCCCCCCGGCATGCAGGACTCTGCAGGGTGGCTGGGGACAGAGTTGCAGACCCCAGAAGGGCATCCGATCGGATGCTCTCCAGGGTCCCAAAGTGGATCCCTAATGCAAGACAGTGGGGGCCCAGGTGCATGAATAGCACCAGTGGACACCCGGACCCACGCGGCTATGCTCCATTGGGCAGCGTACCCCTGGCCGAGCCCCTGGGATATTAGTGCAGCCACCCATTGTTCTGCCACACACCCCCAACACAAGGCACCCATGCAGCAAGCCCCCCAACACATGACTGCCCCAGTCCCCATGGAGCACCAGCTGCACCCCTGCCCACCACACTTTGTTGCCCCCTTCCCCAGTGCACCACATGACAGCCCCCCCACAACCAACACAAGTTCCCTGGACCCACACATTGGTCCCCCAATACAGGTACAGGTCCCAGATCCCAGCATTGGTGGTTAGTGGCTCCTCCCTATGGCACTGACCACCAACCTCTGTACTGTATAGTCAGTGCCATGGCCCAGAGGAAAGAAGGGCACAAGCCCTCCACACACCTCCACAGCCACCGACTGTCCAAGTGATGCTGGGAGCATGCAGCCTATTCATGGGATTGTATTCCATCACCATTTGGATGGCCACCAGCTGTGGAGGTGTTATGAAAACTGTGCTGCTGCTACGTTCATTGCTGGCCCCGGACTGGCAGGTACGGGGAAGGTTGTCAGTGCTGCAGTGGGTGGATGGGGTCCCATGATGCTGAATCTGGTGGGGGCTGCCTTGTGCTGGGGCAGGAGGCACTGGACCATATGGGGTGGGATGGGATATGTTGTTTTGGGGGTTGCTTGGAAGGCCACAGACTGGCAGGACAGGCGCACCACCTGGGTGCAGATCCACGATGGTGGACCATGTGTGCCATTTTGTGCAGACACTCACCCGGTCAGCTGCTCCAGACCTCCACATCTGCCTTCTGGGCTGTGGCAGCATGGAGGGTTGCTTCCCAGTCCCACCACATCTGGCAGGTGAAGTTTGTGGAGATGTGCAGTGGGTTTCTGCTCCCATAACCTGCTCTGCACTATGCACCCTGTGGACAGCACTACATGCCTTTGTAACTGGCGAGTAGTGCCAGCACACCTCAGCATACCCCAGCACGTCCCCACCCACTCCCAGCATTGCTATCCATGAAGCCAGGGGATCGGGTGTGCAACTGTCTTTCACCCTGTTTGTGGAGTGCCACATGGGGTCTGCAGGACCCCGGCTCTGTAACATTCATGCATAACAATGCCAATGTGCCCAGCTTACAGGGCATGTTGGCATCTTGCATAGAGGCCCATTAAATCTAATTTGTAATGTTGAAGCATACTACTTCAGACAAACTGGATAAGCTATACATGCTTCAGAGTGCCTACAGCAATATGATTACAAAGTTTTCATAACCAGTATTTGTCATTTGACACCAGAAACACATCATATTTCAAACATGTGAATTATACTGCCTACAGGGTTAATGAAGGCTATGTATTAAGGTTTTAAAGTTTCATACCTTGTTAACAATAGTCAACAGCGAAAATGAGAAAAAAAAATGTAAAAGTGGATTTAATTGTAATCACACCTGGTTTCACTGTACTGTTTTGGATTCTTTCATTGAAAAATGTTAATGACTTTGCTATTCTTGACTCTTATTTAGATATATACAGATGGTAATAATCTCAACTTCATTGCAGTACTGCGAAAAACTGAAAACAGTATGGAATAACATTTTCCCCCCACCTACAAGCTACTTTTAATAACAATGTAATATCAAAATGTAATCAGCAGCAATATAACATATTATTTCTCCCTCCCCTCCCAAAAAGGTTAAGTTATAGGCATATTAATTTCATGGCCAGTAGACTGCTGTATAATGACAGCAGGAAAATACGTGTGTCATGTCACAATTGTTATATGTTCATGAGAGAATTACAATGAAGTCCTGGTGAAGTTTTCATTGTACAGATTGGCCATGAAAGATTCATTTAGTTGCAGCCCAGTATGCATAGTGCTATTACCACCTTGAATGGAATGTGTGTGTGGGGGTATGACTGTAGTGTCATACAGCGGTGTTTGTGTTACTTGAGAATAGAACTGTGCACTGGTGCTGGGCACAGCAACAGTACTATCTGCATCATGGGCATGGGAGGGGAGCGGCACATGTGGAGAGGAACTCAGTATGACAGACACAGAGTTGTTGTGGTGTGCTGTCTAAGTGGCTGTCATCATGCTAGGTGGAACACTGACCTACATGTTACCATTGGAAGGATATTGAGAATGACTGCATTGTTCTGTCTGGCATTGGAGGCAAATAGTCTCATTAAATTTTGGAAGAATAACTTATTTTGCTCTACCTTTTCATGGCACATTCTGGCTTCCAATTCTGGCTCTCCCTTGCCTCTTACTCTCTCCATTTCAAGCATTTGGTTGTGTTGTCCCATAAGCATCATGCAGGTTGCTCCAACACATCTCCTGCATCCATGTAACTTTTTCCTCCTGTGAAGCTTTATCAAAGGCTCTGGCTCTGGTGTCTCCTCACTCGCGTGCTACTATCTGATGTATTGTCAGTGCAAAGAGATATGGGGCCCGATTCTAAAGCTCCCAGGGCCGTGCAAGGTGCTTGCTTCCCAATGATTGGTGCAAAGTACCCCTTGCACTAAACAATGCCCTGGGAGTGGTTCACAAAGGCATGCTGCACCTAACACATGCAGCCTGAATCTAGTGGGGCTTATGCCACCCTTGTGCCACACACTGTGCTGTGGAATGGCACCAGGGACTTGAGGCAGATGCAGGCTACCAAATCCCCTGAATTGCAATTCACAAAACTCCCCCATGGTGAAATTTTTAAGTACCCTTAGACAACAGGGCTGGTCTAAGGTTACTAGCAGTTTCACAACTCGAGCTGACTTGGTTGTGGCAAGTGCCATGGTCCTCCTCCGATGTCCCCAACATTAATGAAATAAACTCCCGTGGTGGTTAAGGGCCCCCAAATCCCTGATTTCCCAGAATGTAATTTAATGAAAACTCTGGTGGTCAAGTTCCCCATCGATCCGAGTCCCTGAAAATAATATATGCAAAACACCCTGGTGGTCTAGTGGAATCACCACCTGGCAGTGCCCTACCACCCTACTACCCCATTCCATAACCGGAGGTGCAACTGGCCCCAACACTTTTACCAACATGGCCAGCCACCAACTGAGCTCTCAATGAGCACTGTAATGTAATCAGCACATGCTCACTGATTGACAGTGCTGTCAATCAATGGGCATATACTGAATACAGTACATGATGCTGCCTGCATGGTGGGGGTGGGGTTTTAGGGTTGGAAACCTTAACAGCACATTTCCAAACCTTTGGCCCTGGAACCCTAACTGATGCATTAATGAAGTTTTTTGCCAAAAATGTCCTTACTTTTTGAGATGGTATAATTACATCCTCCACTATATTGTATCTCATAGCCTTATTTGCCTGTGGTAGTGCAGGGCCCTGAGGGTCCTGTGCTCCCATCCATCCATAGTTTTTGATATAGAGTAATCATACTGTTATTTGCCTTGGGAGCACAGGGCCTTCTAGCACTGTGCTCCTATCCCTATAAATGCGTATGTGCATGTATCAGTGGAAGGCCCTGCATTTCCATTTATAAGGCAACGGTGACCAAATTGCAGCATAGCCATCTTATTATCCCACCTCTTGTACCTGGTACAGAAAATGTTCAAATGTCTACGAAACATAATTCTGAGAATTGCAATACATTTACATACCACAGGTGCAAAAAACACATTTGGCCAGGATCTGAAAAAGTGACAGCTGTGACACACATGAGGTGGGATAATAAAACTTATGAAATTTTGGGTCAAAATATTTAAAATTTCCAAAGTTATGAGCATGTGTAGCAAAACTGCAATGAATGGCCACAATTTGGCATTTTTACATATTCTGACCCAAATTTCCAACGTAGCCTTCTTATGACCCCACCTCATGAGCAAGTGTGGTGAAAATTTTCAAATCTTGCCTGAAAGGTGATTTCAACAAAGTGACCTCGAAATCACCTTTTGGGCAGGAGTTGCATAATGACAGTCATACTGTGCATGAGGTGGGGTCCCTAAAAGGCCATGTTAAAAATTTAGTGCCAAAATGTCAAGAAATGGCTTAGTTATGCATAACAGTTGAAACCCCCATTGAAATACATTGAACCGCATTTACCTTAGTTTTTCATACTGCAGTCGCTGATTCCAGCAGCAAGACGTGTCTTCCAATGGAGAGTGGATCTCAATCCTGGGACCTGTTCAGGTGAGTGAGGGTGTATGGCGATGTACTGGAGGTGGTGAGGTGGTGGGTGCTGAATTGGAGGTGGGGGTGGAGGGGTCAGATCAGCGAGGGATAGTTTTCTGTTTTACAGGAGAAAAAAAAATCCAAGGACTGTTTTCTTCATTTAAGGTCTGGACGGGTGTCAGGAGGGCCACAAGACACATTCAATGAGTGTGCTCAGCTGCTCCTGAGGGGTGGCGAGGTGGGGGAATGAATGTGAAAATTTTCCCTTGGTGCTATGGCAGCTGGAGTTTGGTTTTGGCTGGTCTTGTCTCCAAGCAGTCAGCAGCAGGATAGCTGTCAGTATCTGCGATCTCTTACTCTCCTGGCAGTAAGTAATATTTAGTAGAACCTGATCATTCATACATTGATCATGTGGAGACACAGGAGGTATCAAGGGGTTAAAGAGAAGCAGAGTGGTGGGAGGGCGTCCTCTGAGAACAGTCCAGTGAGCCAGAGTCAGCTACTCACAAATGAGATCATAAGCCTTGTCTGCTGTGGGTTTGCCTGCCACTTGCCTGTCGGACAGTAGCAGGCTGAGCTCAAGCTCAGTGTGACGTCTTTCTGGCCCAGAGATCCTCAACCTGCTCCCGCGCTGAACTGTCATCATCTAGCTAAACTCATCCCAGATAAGATTTGGGGTTACTTAGCTTGACAATGAGAGGAGATGACAACTGGTTTCTCTAAATTCCCCCCACCCCAGCAGTGTGGTCTCACCATCTGCATTTGTCGGAGAGACACTCATTGCCTGCTAAGCAGTGTCAGTTCTGTATCAGACAGGCCAGTGTGCAGCACAAAGCTCACAGCCAACTGTCTGTCTGGACAAGTTAGACTGTGCCATCTAGGTGACTGCTGCACTTTCAAAAACACAAACTAACCTGGCTTTACTGCCCCAAGTTCTCTGAACTGCATTGTTTACTTCCCGCCCATTTAAAATACAAAACGCATACTGTTATAACCCAAAGTACAATTGTCCTGTACGGCAAGAGTCTAAGCTTACTTTCTAAATTTTCCCTCTCTAACTGAGAAACAAGATGGCAGCAGCACAAAAAAGGATTTCCCATTTGCGAGAAAGGATTATTCATTTGCAGCAAAGGATTACCCATTTGTGGCAAATGATCCTTCTTCACACAAGACATCTAACTGCTCCCATTGAAAATAATGGGAAACTTTAACATTTAATAGCTTTGGAATGAAATGTATAGAAACACAGAAACATAGACGATGATGGCAGAAGGGGATATGTGGTCCATTGATTCTGTCCAGGCAAGGTATCCTGGGACCTATTGTGCACCGGTGTTCTGTCCTCCTAGACACCCAGCCTAGCCCCTTGCCAGTGCCATATGTTTGTTACCAATCCTTGCCTCACCTGTGCTTAAAGCTTGATACTGACTTTGCAGCCACCACCTTGTGAGGTAATCTATTCCAAGGCTCCACCATCCTCTCTGAGAAGTAATACTTTCTTATGTCCCTCTTGAACGCTCCACCCTTCAGTTTCCACTCATGTGAAATGGCCTAATATTTTTTCACCAAACCTTCAAAAGGCATATCTGTGACCCAAGACCTGTTTACCCTAAAAGTTTCAGACCACAGTTCCACACAGTTTTTGCACAACTGCATGACAAATAATTCACACAAAAAAATGGTAATTTTCTGACACTCTGTTTCTCTGCTCCCACACATCTGACCTCACTGAAGCTTGCCACATCCAGAGATCTTTGGTCCCTGATGGTGCATGCAAGTTTCATGTGAATTGGTTGAACGGTTGTGAAGTTATTACAGTTCAAAGGTTTGTGTGTAACAAAGAAGTGACCGTAGAACCCTAACTATAGCGGTGCGAATGTGCCCCAATCTCTCTCTCTCTGAATATATATATATATATATATATATATATATATATATTTGAGGCAAAAAACTCTATTTAATGCATTAGTTAAAGTTGGTCCACAGTGACAAAAGCAAGGAATTGATTGTTAGGGTTGAAAGCCCCACTTAGACCCCTACCCCACACCCCCAACCGGCATCCAGGGTGCGGCGTTGGGGTTGCGACCTAAATCTCACCCCATCAGAGGTGTGAAGAAGCAGAGGTATAGGAGAATGGGGTGAGAGTTAGGACTGACAACCTCAACGTGCACCCTGATGCCAGTTGGGGGTGTGGGCGGGGGTCTAAGGGGCTTTCAACCCTAATACCGAATTTCCTTGCTTTTGTCACTGTGGAACAACCTTACTAATGTATTAAACAGAGTTTTTTGCCTCTAATTTCCCTTCTTTTTGAGAATGATAATGAGAAATAGTGAATGTAATGCGGTGGCAGAAGCGTGGGGCCCAAAGGGCCCCACTCTCCCGCCATGTAATGTCTTGTCACATAGTAACACTGTGCCCGCCAACACAAATGGTAATGCGCATGGTGACGCAAAGTGAAACAGAAAGAGAAACAGTACTGTAGACAGAAATGTTAAAAACAATGCAAAAGCAAGCGCAAATGAAAACGCAAAGGAGTAGCACATGGTGGCGTGAACAAGAGCAGTAAGTGAAATGGGTATGGAACCGCATGAGGAAGCAGTAACAGTAACAGTAATGTAAGCACACAGGCTGGTTTTCCCCAAAAGCTGCATAGAGAAAGACAGTGATTACAAAGAATGTATGCATAATAATGGGTCTTGGAGCAGAAAATGATGAATTGGAATACTAAATTGCTTATATCTCAGAAACCGTACAACATAGAAAAAAAATTTAAAAGTCATATGAATTATCACTTTCCTGGCTAGTTTTGTACTTAGCTCTTGTTAGAGAGCTAAGCATTTTTGTGACGAAAAGTCTGTATCTCGCACCGTTTCCGAGACACGGGCTCTGAAAGGCGCAGCAAACGCTGTAATGTTATCCTTTTGGAAAAAAAAGAGAAGTTTGGAGTGCCATAACTTTGCCTCCCTGTAATTTTTTTTCACCAAACCACTGAAAGGCACATCTGTGGGATGTTGGCTGTCTTCCCTCCAAATTTCAGCCCAAAAGACTGAACCATTATTTTGCAGCAGGGCACCAAAGGATTGCTGCAATGTGTCAGATGCCATAATGTTATCCTATGGGAAAAAGCATCAACTTTGGAGTGCTGTAACTTTGCCGCCATGTAATATTTTTTCAACAAAACACTGAAAGGCACATCTGTGAGATGTCGGCTGCTTTCCCACCATATTTCAGCCCAAAATACTAAACCGTTCTTTTGCAGCAGGGTGCCAAAGAATTGCTGTCATTTTCCCACAGCCTAGAAAAGTACTGCTGCAATTTGCGAAAGCTTTCGCAAATTCATTCGACAGTGCCGCAAGTGCGAAAGTACTTTGCGAAAGTACTTTTTCCAGAAATTTGAAAAACATATTTCTGGGCTGTTTTACCCCAAAATAAAGACATGGCTAGCATCCTCAGGGTTCAACTAGGTAAATACAAAAAGAATTAAGTTGCTAGAGAGTCCCAAATTTAAATGCAAAGCATTTTTCTGATCACCAACTGAAAACAAAATGGCAGATTTGCGACAGTAAAAGGGCCATTTGCGAAAGTAAAAACTGCATTTGAGACACTGTCGAACTTTCTGTTAACTTTTCCCATTGACTTATAATGGGAACTTGTTTTTTGAATAACTTTTGAACTGTTTAATATTTTTTCATGAAATCTTCAAAAGGCACATTGGGGACCCTGGCTGCATGTTCCCTGAAGACTTCGGACGATCGCACAAACCGTGCGACCTGTAGTATAACGTAGAATTCCAAAAAGCGTCATCGCATGCAAGATCCGCTTTAATAACTCCACAGCCATATATCTGACCGTATGAAACTTGGCAGATCCTAAGGCATATCGGTCTTGATTGTGTATTCTAAATTTCAGGCAAATCCACCAA
The DNA here is from genome assembly GCA_016271365.2 of Neoceratodus forsteri. NCBI lineage: Eukaryota > Metazoa > Chordata > Ceratodontiformes > Ceratodontidae > Neoceratodus > Neoceratodus forsteri. The sequence goes on along the minus strand of CM028129.1, from coordinate 1,074,260,805 downwards.
ACAGTTGCAAAGTTATTAAGGTGCAAAATATGGGGTTTAACATGTAAATGGCTCCTCAACCCTAACTCTGGTAGCACTACTGTGCTACCATAATATATGCTGTATATATATATATATATATATATATATATATATATATATATATATATATATATATATACATGTATATGTAGGGGATATGATATGGCCTGAGTGAAGATATCATATTTATCTTCACGAGAGGCCAATGATATCTTGATGTCATTGGCCTCGAGTGAAGATAAATATGATATCTTCACTCAGGCCATGTCATATTCTGTTTATACAAACATATGTTTGGGCTGAATTGTAATGGAACCCCTCCCTGAACACAAATCAAAACACACCCACAACCCAGAACACAAGGGATAATGTTCTCAAAAATAAAAACATATGTATGGTAGATTCTACCAGTTTCAAAATATAAATAATGTTATTTGGTTGATCCTGCCAATTATTTTTTTCTAAAAATGTAATTTAAGCACTTATCTGGTTGATCCTGCCACTGTGATAGTCAGCGGAGCATATTACTTTCACTTTCCCCCTTCCAAGTAGTGTGACCGAGCGGTGTGAAGATCGACCCCTTAGGATATTACAGTAGTTAATAATAAAGAGCTCTGCACCCATTTAGTTAAAAACTGTGCAATTCTATTTTACTTTGTGAGAAATTGCCGACTATGTTCAGAACACGAGTGAGGTCGGGGCGTCATGGAAACGGGAGGTGCGGGCGTGTGTTGCTGCAGCGGGGCTGGGGTCCTCCTGGCTATGATGGGACTCACACTCAGCTAGGCTGGTCTAATAAATAAATGACAACACAACTAAGTGGATATGAAACTCTGTGTGCTGTGTATAAGGGGTGGTCTTACCGCTGACTCACTACTGGAAGAAATAATGTGTCTTGTGAATCAGCCAGGGAAATTATTTCAAAAAATAATTAACGGGATCAACAAAGGGAGTGTGTGTGTGGGGGTTTGGGGGACAAGTTTTAAACAGAGGAGACGGGGCAATGTACAGTGACAGACTTTCAGTTTAGATTCAATGACGTATAGGAATGTGGAGATATCACTATGGCACATAGTAACATGGAAATATCAATGATATCTTCATGGTCATAGTGATATCTCCATGACCTGCCTCAGATACTACTTTTTATCCATGAATTTATTCCCAAACATATGTTGTATAAATATATATATATATATATATATATGTAAATGTAATATGAAAGTAATATCAACTCCTACATATCAGTGCCACTTGTTTATTCACTGAAATTAATCACTGTGAAAATGGACGAGTTCAATAATTAGGGACTGCATATGGATGTCACTGCAATGTCACTACGCCACATATATTTGGTATACAGTCATTCTACAATTTTTAGATTAAAGAACAAGATACCACTACTACACTTTACTTTACATCTCAGGTAACACATAGGGCAATGGTGCACTGTCATCCCACAGGTTAAAAACTACAAAGGCCACACACCAGTGAACATAAATTTTAGTATGAGCCTCTATACAATAATATGTCAGATCTCTGTAATGTCACTATTATTTAAATGGCTTCAAATGGAATATTAGTTCATTCCAACACACGTGACTTCGCTGTTTGTATATTAAAAGGACCTGCACAATATGTCCCTAATAAACAATCACAACTGGTCTGATTGCCAAGAATACTGTTTACATACAGATGTATTTTTTGACACTTCAGAAATGAAGTGACTAAATTACTGTCAAGAAGGGAAAACCCCTCAACACTGCCTTGCCTCTGTGCATGACATTTCAATGATGTTTCCACAGCACAGGAACACTAAATCATGGCTCCTAGGAGGACTTGTGAAACATGATGCCTAGAAACACGCTACAGACTCCTGTCCTCACTAGTAAGGTAAGTGTGTTTCTAGCAGATCTTATTAAAAAACTTGCTAAAACCCTGATACTATCAGGGTTTGAACACACAGAGACATAGAAACATAGACTTTGATGGCAGATAAGGACCACTTGGCCCACGCAGTCTGCCTATTTCCCTACCTATTGATAAGCTGCAGATGCTAGTTAACCAACAGCCTTCTTCCTCCTACCCCCTACTATAATTGCCTTATGTCTGTCCCATGCATTCTTGAATTCCCCCACTGTTTTTGACCCCACAACCTCCTCAGGGAGGCTGTTCCATGCATCCACCACCCTCTCTGTGAAAAAATACTTTCTCACATTGCCCCTGAGCCATCCCCCCTCTATCTTCAAATTGTACCCCCTTGTTCTTGCACCCAACCATTCTCAGTGAGGATGCGCACTGTGTTTGGCGGGTCCTGTAATGTTTTTGCCTGTCTGTAATGTTTTAGAACACTAGTGTGGACAGGGCCATAGAAAACTATGGGTTCAATTCTTGATGGCTGTGTCCACCGTTCCCCTGGGTGTATTTAAAAAAAAGTTTTTCTGGCTCTAATATATCTGGGCAGTATTTTCAGTGGTGGCTGTGGTCCTGCACAAATGTCGCCTATCTCCGGCAGACTTATGCAGGTTCCACCGCGACACGGTGGTGGATGACCTAGGGGGATGGCAGGGGTTGTAGGATGATCTGGCAAAGCTTGAAACCTGGTCAGACACCCGACAACCGGGGTTTAATGCCAAAAAGTGCAAGGTGATGCATTTTGGGATGAATAACCCAAGGAGGAGTTACCAGCTGGGGGGAGTGCAGCTAGCCCAGACAGAGGCAGAGAAGGATCTGGGTGTGCTCATTACAGGGTCAATGAACAACTCAGCACAATGTAGGAAGACAACTGTACAACAAAATGCTGGGTTGTATTGCAAGGGGTATATCCTAGAGGAGAGAGGAGGTGATTCTGCCACTGTATAGGTCATTAGTTAGACCACACCTGGAGTACTGTGTGCAGTACTGGCACCCGTATCTGAAGAGGGACATTAAGTTACTGGCGGGGGTGCAGCGCAGGGTGACAAAGATGATCAAGGGGCTGGGGGACTTATCATATGAGAGGAGGTTGAAGGAGTTGAACATGTACTTACTGGAAGAGAGGAGGGACAGGGATGACATGATTGAAACCTTTAAATACATAAAAGGAGTAAACAAGACAGGTACAGAGGGGCTGTTCAAAGTAAGGGAGGAGGCCACCAGGGGCCATGATATGAGACTGGAGGAGGAAGGTTCAGGAGGAGATGAGGAGACACTTTTTACAGAGAGGGTGGTGGCTGGGTAAAATGTGTTACCTGCAGAAGTGGTATCCAGTAGAACAGTGGACTGCTTCAAAGGGATGGGACAGGACAAGGGGAGGGTTAATGAAGGGAAGGGTGGAAGGGCGGCAGCTGCAGGATAGGGGTGCTAACTGCACATTCGAGCAGACTTGATAGACCTTCTAGGCCTTTATCTGCTGGCAAATTTTGTATGTTTCAGTATGTTCGTAGTTGTATACATGGTGATTGTAAAAGATAACAGTGTGACTGTGTTGAGATCTAACAGTTTGTAAGGCTCAGGTCAGAGGTAAACAACCAAACACACATTCCCAAAATCAAGTGAGCCATTGGTAAACACTTTTAAAAGGACATTCAAAGATCCTTCTGAACTTTACAGAGAAATTTAAAAAGTCAGCCCTGCATGCTGTATTCATAGCTAGAAAATAACTCCCTCACCTCATTTTAAAAATTCCTTTAGAGAGCATTTATTTACACAGAGGGAGGTGGGCATCTGGAATAGCTTACCAAATGCAGTAGTTGAGTATAGAACTCTTAAGATTTTCAAGGCAAATCTAGATTAAGTGCATGAGAGAGGTAAACCTTCAGTGCTATAATTACTAAGACGTGGAGAGGGTGTTTGATGGCCTAACAGGCATATTTCCATCAGAGATTTCCATGTTCCTTTTGCAGTTATAGGAATGTACAAAAAAAAAAAAAAACATATAGCCACAAAACCAGAAGGAGGCTAGAGAATGTGCGCAAAACCAAAATCTGGTTGAGAAGGTCTATCCACTGAATAAAGCCAAGATGTATTCCCTAGGTGATAATGAAAACATTTCAAAGGTTGCAGTGTCGGTTTACATCAGCCCTCAGAAAACCTAGGCACTGCTCCAGCAAAAAAAAAAATCAATGAAAATGTAGTTCCTCTGTTTCTCATTTTATTCAGTAATTAAATGAGTGTTTTTCATTTTTGGAGGCCCATGTACATTTGTACATCAAAACCAGTGGTACAACATTACATTATATCCTCACGATAGGAAAATTCAACCATGTAAGACTTCATGGTTCTGATTTGGAAAATGACATTGGCCCCAATCCTCATGCATTTTGTCAATTATTTTCATACCTTCATAATACAGGACGTATTGGGTACAGACTGCATAGTCACTTCCTAATCAAAAGTTGAAAAACACATAGACAGTCCTGAGTAAACATAAAAGTGGAACAATACTATTTGTCAGCCAATAAAGGTTATTTTGAACCTAAGAAGAGGCTAAAGACTCAGGCATGGGCAATCAGTAGTTGGGGAGGAGCCAAGGTTACTGGGCTGCATCACCCAGTTACAGGAGCCACCATGTATTTAATGTTTCATTTACATCAGTGTTTTAAATTCTTTGAAAAGTCACAGGAAGTTCTAACAGGATTGGGGTGGGGTGGGGGTTCAACACCCCATAGTTTTAATACAGCTAAATGTATCTTCTAATAATGTGTTCTTGTCTGAAAATAAATTGTTTATTTTGCATTCGTTTCCTGATGGTGGGAGCTGAAACAAACATCTGCTAACTCTAACAGCAGAGGCAAGAGGTCCTATTTCCAAACATTTTTCCCATGGGAGCAGAATGGGAGATACCCTTTGAAAATAGGGCAGTGAGTGTTTTCCTTATAACATTTTCTAGTATGAAGGCAACTTTTTTAAAAATATAATAGCACAATTCTAGATATACTGCAATCATTTTCTGTATTCACGCTCTTCAATTTTCATTACTGAGGATGTTTGCATGAAAACAGGATCTTTACCTCCCCAGACTCCATCTTACCCTCCTGTTTCTCCCTCACTGAAGTCATAATGCTTTATGACATCACAGTCTGTTGCTGTGGAATGTATTTTGATGTCACTTTCAAGCATCATGATTTCAGCAGTGGAAGGGGCAGGAAGACAAGGGAAACTGAGGCACAAAGATACTGTAGTATATGGTTAGCCCCTATTGTGTACCAGTTTCTAGACATGCAATTTTTGTTGCTGTAGGATAGTTAAAAGATCCCAAATGTTGTTGTAGGACAGTTCAAAGGTCATGAAAGGTTGCTGTAGTACGGTAGAGACTGATAGGAGTACTATACTACAACTTTGTCCTTTGAAATTTGTCCCAACACTGTCTCCTCATGAGCCTCCCCTGCACTTCATCCTCATCCAAAACATAAATCTGCCATTCATGTTTTACAGTTTAGATTTTAAAAGTAATTTATTCCCTTTTTTATTAAGAACAAAAGTACTACAGCCAGCTTCTTTATATTTACTCATGCAGTAAAACCCACATACTGTAAAAATAATACATGGACAACCGAAACACCATGTGGCATGTGTTTCCATTTCAGGGTTCAGATGGCATCAGGGACCTCTCAGTCTTTGCCCTTTAGGTGCGTATGCAATCATCTCAACCCCATGATAGAAACAAAGCCTTGTTGTATATAGTTGCCACTACATCATTCTATATGTTTTTTTATCTAAATATTCCAAATACAGTACTAAGGAATGACAGGAAATAAATGTTATATAATTTGAACTGTGCCTAAATATTACACTTTAAAATGCTTTCCTGCATACCTGAAAAATGCATTAACATATTTTTAAAACTGAAGTCCTGTGCAGTATATAAGCAAGCAAGAAAGACACATTAAATGTATTGCTCACTTAGTAAAATGATGTTCTTCAGTTAGCAATAACTTTACAAAAAAGACAGCTTTTAAATCTGGTATTCCAGCATTCTGTTTTTGTCCGCATGAGTGTTGTGATTTTGTTAACAAAAGAACAACCATTTACATGAATGTACACTACGGAAACTCTAAGTAAATTGCATATTTAATTTCGGCGGAACAGTTTATTCATCCATGCAGTCTGTCAGTGTTTTCACTAATTCTTTCTGTTATGCCCTCTGAAATACCAGTTCCTACTGGATTTTAGAGAGTATAAAGGCCAATTGTAAATTCCGTCTACTGAAAAAAAACCTGCTTTGCAGTGGCACACTCTGTAAAGCTAGCCATTTCAGTTCACTTTAAGCTCTATGAATTGTAAGATGCACTTAAAGTGTAGATGTAAATAAAAGGCATCTACATGATTTCCTAAATGTTTACATTAGAGCAATTGTGAAAAGAACCGAAAACACAACAGCAGCTGTTTAAACTAACCCAGCTGCTTGTGTGGTCATTGTTAGATGGTTTCCTCTCCAACAGTAGTGTAGTTAAATGCAAGTTTATTAAGATCCATGGACACTGACAAATATTTAAGTGTTTCTTATAATACATTTCATAGGGCTGTGCACTGCTACCCATGCTTGTGTGTCCTTAATATTCTTTGTGAGGTAGCTGGTGATTAAACTGAACTGAGTGTTGCTGGCTAGGGCTGTTACCAGAGGCATATTCATCTGATGAGCATTTGCAATGCTGTTGAATAATGCCCTAAAATCAACAGCTACTGTACCTCCCCATGCATTCTTTTCACATGTGGAGGGCAGTCCTATGTAATCTGAGAGGCAGTGACAATGTTCTTTCTGTTATAACATGGTTGTACCTCAGAAAAAATAATAAGAAAATGGGGTACAATAGCCAAATGCAGAAAGAAGACCATCACTAGGTTATATCTCGTGGCCACATCCTTAGGGTTGGGTTTTTGGGCCCAGGTCGGTGAAGTGATTAGCGGCCATGGATCTCGTGAATCACGAGATCTTGGTGGCCATTTGAGGAGGGTTACCCAGCCGTGAATAGGGTGATGGACTCCAGGCCTAGCCTGCCAAGGCCTGGTAGTTGCTCGGGGTGGAGCAGATAGTCCGTGCAGTTCCTAGGATCACTGAGGAGGACAGCAGCAGAATGGTGCTGGTCTGTCTCGAGCTATTTTACTGGGTGGTGTGGTGGCCATGAGGAGTTGCCATCTTGAGTGTGGCTGAGTAATAAAACATAACTATATATCATTTTTTAAAGAAACCCTTTTCAGGTACAGGGTTTTAAAGAGCAGCTGACGCCATTAAAAGAATTTTCACAAAACATAATATTTAGACCCAGTCCAGCTTGTATTTCACATTAGTTATGTATTCCTCCTCCCCATAATTTGTTACTGAGGTCATTTGCATGAACATAGGATCTTTGATCCTGAAGAGTTTTATTAATTCCTGTTGCTTCCTCCCTTCTATTTTATTGTATGGAAATTTTAGTCATCAAACTTTTAAAGTTAAGCTAGAGAATTATTTTCTTAGCAAATTGTACAGTCAATGTTTTTGAATGTTGTTTCTGTTATGTGTATTGAGTATTAATATTTTTCTGTCATTATTGTAATGTTTGTAATGTATGTTTAACAATTTTGTACCATCTTGACTGTATAGATATGGTCCTGGGTTGTACATAAAATGGCCTTGGCTCATTGTACTTACCTGGTAAACAAAAGTTTAAATAAAAAAATAAAATAAATACCTGAGGTCATGATGCATTGCTTGTGACCACACAGTTACTCCCATGGAAACAGATTGTAATGTCACAACAGAGGATTATGACTTGAAGTAGGGAACCAGCTATAGAGGCAGATGAACTCTGAGGGATAAAGATTTATTTATTTATTTAACAGTTTTACCTGGAAGGCATACTAAGCAGTCTTTTGCTTAATTCCAGATGCGCCCTGGGGAAAGGGGCATGAGAGACAACACAGAATATTTTACATCAGCAACACAAGTACAACACAATGCATACATGGATACAGCAGGAAAATCAATTTCTATACAGAATAACACAAATTAGTTAGCAATGTAAGTACAATGCAATACAATACATGGATACAGCAGACAAATAATTAACTATACAGTGCAGTGACCACAATTTGTTAAATGACAATAGGCAAAATCAAGAATACAATTAGATAGAGTGAGCACCCAAGAACAATAAAGTGCCCAGCCCAAGCTACTGGTAGACTGGGTCTGTCATCCCTGACCTGCCAGAAATTGAGAGGCCCCGTGGCTAAGTCAGGAAATAGTGGGAGTAGGCAGGTGTATGCACAGGTCGTGCAGTAATGGTCTTTGAGGAAAGAATTGAGTTGGTGGGTGGAGGGGGCATGCCAAATGGCAGAGGAGAGAATTCCACAACTAGGCATGTGATGGAGAAGGCTACTTGTTCTGCAGAGGTGGACATGCGAGGACAGTCAAAGAGCGGGTGTCAGAGTTTCTGAGGAAGTGTAAGGGTGGTGGAGGCTCAGATAGGACAGCGTATAGATATTGGGGCAGGGACTGGGTCCAGAAATTTGCCTTGAGCCTGGCGCAGTGGGAGTGCCATCTATCCTGCAATGAGGGGAGGTACAAAGTCTGGTAAAGGTTGCAGTGGTAGGTGCTGGGAGGACTGTCATGGGTGAAATGGCAGAAGGAATGGAAGAGGATATCCAGTCTGGTTAGGGTAGTTTTGGGAGTGACACTATATACTACGTCTCCATAGTCAATGATTGGGAGGATCATTTTCTGTACAATTTTGCATCGGGCCAGCAGAGGGATATAACCGGAGTTGTGGTGCAGGGCTCCCAGCTTGGGATGCAGCTTCTTGTGGACTGGCTCAATATGTACAGAAAAGTTGAGGTGTTGGTCAATCCAGACCCCAAGGTATCTGATGGAGGTTCAGTCCTCCAGCATTGTCCCATCCAGGGTGCAGAAAAATAGGAGGGAGGCCGAGATAGTCTCTGCCTTGTGCCGGAGGTAATGGAGACAGTTTTCTTGGTGTTCAGGAACAGCTGATCTGAGAAAAGCCAGAGTGGGACATCATTGAAGTTGCGCTACAGTCTGGTTGCTATATCAGAGGTAATAATAATAATAAAACTTTAATTTTATGGTGCCTTTCCAAAACCAAGGTGCCAAACACAATTTAAAAACATACACATATTATACACATTACAGCAGCTGAGTTAATATGACAGACATCCGAACAAACTTCTACAATTAAGATACTGTAAATACAGCCAATCAGTCAATCAGTGGCTAAATACTTGTTGCCAAAGATGGGTTTTTCGGGCTCGTTTAAAGCCATCCACGGTCATGCACTCACGTAAATGGTAGGGTAGAGAATTCCAGAGAGAAGAGGCCACATGCATAAACGCCCGGGCCCCAGAAGATTTTAAACACACTCTTGGAATCTCTAGCAATCCCTCACCAGCTGATTTGAGTGATCGCCTGGGGTGGTAAGGTACCAGGAGCTCTTTCAGGTAGTCCGGGCTCTGTCAGAAGACCGACTTTAAAGGTGATCTGCCATTGTACTGGCAGCCAGTGCAGATCATGCAGCACTGGAGAAATGTGGCAGAACCAAGAGGTTCCTGTCAAAAACCGAGCTGCTGCATTCTGCACTAGCTGCAAATGACCCAGATAGCCCTAAATATAGGGAGTTGCAATAATCCAAGTGGGAGGACACAAAGGCATGAACCAGCGTGGGAAGGTCGCTGGACAGAACAAGGTGTTTAATCCTGGCGATATTCCTCAGGTGGTAAAAGAGGTCTTGATGATGGCCAGGGTCAGCCCTTTGTGAAAGATTACCCCAGGTTTCACACCTGTTCAGAGGCCAGGTGTGATAAACCCCAAGGAAAAGCCCACAGGATAAACCTACCTCCAACCCCCCTATCCTGTGTTCTGGGTCCACAACCAGCACTTCAGACTTTCCCTAGTTCAACTTCAACCAACTTAAATCCATCCACTCCTGGATTTCTGCCAGGCAGTTATTAAAGACTGAGATAACTCTATTCTGGTCAGGTGCAAAAGAAAGGTAGAGCTGGGTATCATCAGCATAGCAGTGAAACCTCAGCCCATACCTCCTTACAATGTCTCCGAGGGGCAGCATATACACTGCGAACAACATGGGGGACAGCACCGATCACTGAGGAACCCCATAAGACAGAGGGATAGGGTCCGAAGAATAAATCCCGGACACCACCCTCTGAGTTCTTCCAGTGAGGAAAGATGTAAACCACCTGAGAACTGTACCTGACAGGCCACAGATGAACTTTAGACGGTCAAGCAGAACCCCATGGTCCACAGTGTCAAATGCTGATGAAGGATCAAGAAGGACCAAGATGGAATGGTTCTTCTGATCTCTAGCCATCAGGAGATCATTGAGCACCCAGACCAGCGCTGTCGCAGTACTATGCCTCTTTCGGATACCAGACTGGAGGGGTTCATAGATATCATGGATGGTCAAATGGCTCTCCAGCTGTACGGCCACTACCTTCTCAACCACCTTCTCTAAAAAGGGAAGGTTAGAGATTGGTCTGTAGTTGGCATAGCACTTTGGATCCAAAGAAGCCTTCTTCAGGAGGGGTGTTAACACCACCTCCTTTAGGGAGCTAGGAAACTCACCTGTTTCCAAGGAGCACCAAACTATTTGTGCAAAAGCCAGATCAATAGAATCAATACAACCCAAAAGCAGGGAAGTTGGTCCTGGATCCAAATTACAGTCATAGGGAGCACACCCTGGACAATCCTCATGACATCCATGAACTCCAAGCGGTCAAAGGTGCCCCAGGAAAGCTGGAGGCTAGTGGCCAAGCACTGGTCATCAGCAGTGCCCATAGAGTGTGCTGACTGGAGAGCTGCTCTGATGTTAGCCACCTTAGTTGCAAAGAACTGAGCAAGTTCATTGCACTCCTTCTGCAAAAACCCTTTCCGAACTTGTAGACAAGCTGGGTTGCACAGCCTGTCCACAGTTTGGAAAAGCTAGGTAGGGGGGTCGGATGTAAACAGGACTGTGTCGTCTGCATACATGTCAATGGATGTGTGTTGGCAGGCATAGGGCAGGTCATTAAGGAAGATGGAGAACAGTACTGAGCCAAGGACAGAGCTTGGTGAACCCCAGTTGAGGCTGGGTGGGGGGAAGAGAGGGAGTTCACAATCCTGACAGCTTGAGTCCTGCCCACCGGGTGCGCATGGAATCAGGTGGTGGCCTTGCTAAACAGGCCAGCTAGGGAAAGCTTGGAGAGTAGGAGAGGGGATGAGACAGTGTTGAGAACCTTAGTGAGGTTGACAAAGATGGCTGAGGTAATGTGGCCATTATCCATACCTGTGAGGATGGCATCGGTGAGCCTAAGAAGAGAGGGCGGTGGTGGTGGAGTGGGACTTTTAAATCCAGACTGGAAGGGGATAAAGAAGGAAGTGGTTTCAAAGAAGGAGGAGAACTGGGAGAGGACTAGGCATTCCTGGAGTTTTGCTAGACTAGGGAAGAGGGAGACAGGGCGATAGTTTCTGGCAGGGCTGGATTTACCACAATGCCAAGTATGCCTGTGCGTAGGGCTCAACGTTTGTTGGGGACCATTCTTCATTATAACTGTCTAATTTATTTATTTTTTTGTGATTATAGATGAGACTGACTCAAGTCAACAAGTGAAGTATTCGGTGGGGGGGGGGTGGATTTGGGCTCGTCTGTCCATGACGGTGATTCAGTGTGCTGACTAAAAAAAAGGCGTGGAGTGTGGTTGGCTGCCTGCAACTTACTGTACTGCCCAGTGACAGTGCTGGCTGGATTGGTCCTTGGATAATCGTCTCACTGCTCTTCACTCTGTCGCTCACATCAAGTAGTAATTCTGATCACTCATAGGTCACTCTGGACCGTGGTGATATTGCCATAGTAACTACTGCTTTAGCACTATCACCCAACCTATGAGCGATCACAACATGTAACTCATCAGCATACCAGTTTTGAAAGGGCACATGCTTGGTCCACTGAGCGGGAACAGACTTGAGCACATATATAAGCTGTGGCGCCATTTGAAATTGAGATTGAGAGAGTGCGAGAGAGCCAGAGGAGAGAATCAAATAGCATTGGACACATTCATTGAGTTGTGCCATTTATTCAGGCGCAGCAGAAGACTAACAACCGCCACCCACCTGAGAAAACTGCTGAGCTGACCCTCACTCTTGACCCATCTGGAGAGTCAGTGGTTAGAGCAGCCTCACCAGCCTGAGCTGCTGCTGCCTTTTTTCATAGGTCCTGTGGCTGCCCTCCCGACCGCATCCCTGCTGCTGGCCCCTGTGGCCTGCTAACCCACCCTGGTTCGGCCGAGTGAGTCTGACTAGTCCTCGATGGCCTGAGATGGGTCGAATGATGCTTAGCCTATTGCTGGCTATAGTCTGAGAAGTGAGTGAGTCTTCCTGCATGGCAGCCTGAGAGAGTGCCATGGGGGGTCCTGGTTTGGACTGTCTGTGTCATCGTGCAGCAGAGCCTGGTGGAAACAACAAGAGCGAGGAGCATCAAGGACAGCCCAGGTGATCAAGCAATGCCAACGTGGCTGCAAGCAGGCTGCGCAGAGCACTGGCCATCACTCACCACACCAGCTCAGCCTGCCTGCTGAACCCAGCCATTACGTTACTTATTACCCACACTCACCCGACACCCGCCCCCAATGACTGACTCCACCCAGCAACCCAAGTCACCGACCAGAACAAGTCCAGAGAACAGCAGAATTGTCCTCCCAACAACTGTCTGAAGCAAGCAAGAAGAAGTAGGTGTTATAACCTGCCTTGGGGGAATACAACTGCATAATTGCATTGATGATTTATTTTATTTTATTTTATTTTATTCACGAATGTTTTGGTGTAGGCCTGGAGCCTGGGATTACTAGTACAGGGGCTCAAATGCCATGCCTGCTACTGCTGATACAGTGGGGGGTGGCATTCTGCTTCTGCCTGGTGAAGGTTGCTCTCAGTGTAGCCACTCTTTATTTTAGAAAATGACTGAGCATCTACTCAGGACTGCCCATTTAAAATGGCATGATGGTTAGAGGTACCACCTTTTAAGAAGCCCAAAGTGGGGCATTTCTAACAGAAACATTATTTTCCTGCAATTAGGTCAGGATTTGTAGTATTTTTCATGTGTTTTATGCAGGACACAGCTGCCCAAATCAGGACTGTCCTGCGAAAATCAGGACAGGTGGTAACCCTAATGATGGTGCCATGCTGACTAAAGTTCTTCAGTTGTTTTAATTCCAACAAATTAGTTGTGGACTGTGAACAGGTGAATAGATTGATTGCTCTGGAAGTCTGACTTATAGAGACATTTAGGTGCAGATGGGGCAACCTGACAAGGCAAAGTAATTAGCTTCATAGGGGGGCATCAAGGTAACCTGTTTGGTTGGCCAGATATAATCAATGTTCTAGTAGTGTTTAACTGGTGTAGGTAAGGTGTCAGGGAGCCTGGGGCTCAGAAACAGCTGTCTTCAAGCTTATTAACATTTAATTGTTATTATAACATTCATTTAATGCATTATTTGTCATGGTGCAAACTGTCTGGCATGGGATAGCAAAAGGTAGTGTGGGTCATAATGCTAACCCTTTCCCTGCTATTTGCTACTTTTGTAAATTGAACCCTACTGTCTGTTTTTATTTCCTGTTTTAAACCTGCCCCCTTCCCTGGTCACACCTAGAAACAAACTGCAGCTCAGTGTGCTTTTCCAGGTCAACAACTTATAAATCAGTTCCTGAAACACACGGTAGCAGACTCTACTAAATATTATTGTGTCTGTGGGCTTCTCGGGAGATATTATAAATAAGAAATGTTTAGTTTGCTCTTCTTTCCCAAAATGTCCTTAAAGATTTGGCCCAATGGCCCTTTTCATCAAGTTTCATTTGCATATTTTAAGTGTGTTGGCTAATAACATGGTGCTATTTTTAATATATTGAAACTAGTAAAGCAAAACGTTAAATGTGCTACTTGAGTTTAAGTACTGAATGTTTGCATGGCATGGTTGGATGTGCCGCCGCACCACCTTTTCAGGGTGGGGTGAGACAGAAGGGGTGCCCGTGGTTACTGCTGTGCATAGGGCCCATGACAATGTAAATCCGACCCTGGTTTCTGGGGGAGGAAAGGTCACCACCCTTATGAAGGGGGATGACCGTGGCATGCTTCCATTCAGAAGGGACAGATGCTAGAGAGAATGACAGGTTGAATATTGAGGCCAGGGGAAAGTAATTGCTGGGGCAGACAGAGCATTTTGGAGTCCAATCCAGTGGGGCATTTGCTTTTAGAGAGGTTTAGCACAAGCAGGACATTGTAAACTTCGGCTGGGGTAACCTGGTGGAAGGAAAATGCATGGGAGGCATCTTGAGCACTGACCATAGCTCCAGCATTGGTTAATCCTAACCAAGCTTTAAGGTATCATTTCTCATTTATAATATGGCAGTGATACCAAATTAGTAAAAGAAAAGACAATAATATCAATATTACAATATCTTGTACCTTCTTGCCAGAAGTGCCTGTTATTGTCTGTGCTGGGAATAACCCAGACTGTTCCTGGCTTTTGCCTGCTATTGTCTGTGCTGGGAATAACCCGAGACTATTCCTGGCTTATGCCTGCTACTGCAGCCACAGTGGGATGATCCAGGTGTCACTGGTGGAGGGAGTCCTGCATCATGTGTAGACAGTGCTGGCACTATGGGGAGGTACCTGCACAGTGGAGAAAAGTGGTGTGCAAGCTGCACGTAGTTCTCCATCTATGGACTGTGGTTCAGTAGCCATCTGGGGTGGAGAATGTGGTGGAGAAACCAGATACCATCCAGTCTAGACTTGACTATTTAGATGCTTTATCTCAATATTTACCTATTTTAATATCCATACAGGCAACTTAAGTTTGTCTCTCCAATATCTTCCCAATAGGACAGATACACACCTGTTACATATCAGTAATGACATTGTTATGATATTATAAAACCCCATTGTGAAGTTTACATTTCAAATTTTTATAGTAATACAAGGTTTGCTAACATTTACCCTTATAATTACATTCTGTTGTTTGAGGAAAATCCTGAAACACCACCGTGACCAGTTAAAATTCCTCTGTCATGCATGCCTCAGGCCTGTAGATGAATGGTGCCTAAATGTCTTCTTTTATTGTGTTGCCACTTTTGCAAACAGGGTAACAAAGATGGACTGTTGTGCCCAGGTTATACCTATTGTCCACATACACCTTATACTGTATTCCTGGTCTATTATACTGTGATACTGCTATTTTGCACTAACATGTAGATTTAAGCACCCATCTATAAGCATGAGTGCCAGGAATGTGCTTTGCAGCTAATATGTGCTAATGTTTACCTCTTTATAGGATTATGTCATGCATGAGTCATTATACCTCACTATAATGCATTTACCTAGATTAAATTTGTCTTTTATATATATTCTATATATAATCTACCTAATTATTGATAAGATGAATCAAGGATTGTCAGTAATTACTGGATACACCTATATACTTATATTCTCACATAATCATATGTAGTGTGTTTCTTGCACTTAGGCTGGTATACCATGTGTAGTTGTGGCCTGTCAGCATTTCTCTTTGTCTAAGCTTCATGCTGATGGAGACAAATCCTTTGTCTCACATTATACTCTTTATTAATTCTGTCTCCTAAGTAATTATCCAAGGAAGGACTCCTTGTTTATAATACAGAATCAACACATTATATTCCTTAAATCTGCAACTATAATGTAATCTCTATTGCCATGATGTTATCTATGGTATATAACCTTGTGTAAGCCTGCTCCTCATTGAGATTTTGTACATTCTTCTGGAGACTGGTGAGAACCCATCTCCCTTGTGATTTTCTCTGTCACATGCTTGGCATGAGTATTGTAATGAATTATCATTCATATTTCTGCATGTGTGGTTGTTTCTTTGGCTGACACTGTAGACATACAAGAATCTGATTTATTTACCCCAGAGTTGGTTTCTGGGTAACAGTGGGGTGGCTTGGATTGATGTGGTGTGAGAGAGAGAGAGGATAGCAGAGCTGCACTACAGTTTGTGAAGGAGTTGAACTCAGTAGCCACTGCTATCTGGTCCACTACAGGGGGGAGCCACCAGTGTTAATGACTTGGGTATGTGGCTGTGATGGAGGGATGAAGAGTGATTGGTCCACCTTCCAAAATTTAGAGGGGTGATTTATATTGGAATGGAAGGTAGATCAGAAATAGTTTGATTTTGCCAAGCTGATTTGTCTAGTGCATGCATTGCGAAGAATGTGGTATGTCTGGTAGTCTGAGCAGGAGCCAGAGGCTTCATGGGCTTTCCAAGCCTGATCCCTTGCTCTGAGGCAGTCCATGACATCAGCTGTTATCCAGGGCAGATGAGCCCCCTGCACCTGGGTGCATCTGAGAGGGGTGTAGGAGTCGTAAATGGAGAGGAATTTGGTCTTGAAAAAGTCCAATGCTGAGTCGACGGAAGGGGCATGTGGGATAAAAGACCAGTCTACATTTGACAGTCTGTTTAAGAGGGACGTTAGGTCCAGAGATTTGTAGAACCGGACCAACAGTGACCTGGTGGAGGGCCTTAGGCCTGTAGATTTTCCTTACCGAGTAGATTAGGTGATGGTCGCTTAGTGAGTCGGGTAGAGACCTGTGGAAATTATACAATGTGGGTGGGAGGTGAAAGACCAATCTAGTAGTGAGTAGTTCTGGGTTTTGGTGTTTAGGCAGGTGGTTTCCGTAATCAGTTGAGATAGGTTTAGCACGGCTACATCATTTTGAATTTTGGAGCCGGATCAGCTGAGCCAGTTCACTTTAAAATCGCCTAGGACATGGAGCTCACCGCCTGCTGCAAGGAATCTGAGGGTGGTTAGACGGTCCTTTACGGAGGATAGAGGGGAATCGGAGGGTGGTAGAATCGCATACAAAATGGGGATGGAGTGAGGATGGGTGATTTTCACTAACAAGGAGTTTATACACTGTGAGGTGGGACGGATAGAGACACAGGGATGAATTGAATGGTGGAGCTGATGTACATGGCTATGCTCTTTGAGCACTGACAATTGAGCTGATGGTAGTGTACCCAGGGATAAATATGCTTGTATTCTTGGTGTGTGGTTTTAGCCAAGTCTCAATAATGATCATAATATCCGATTTTATGGTTAGGACAATTGATTGGAGCATTGCAATTTTTGGGAGGAGGCAGCAGATGTTCAAGTGAGCCAACCTCAGGCCTTGAGATAGTAGTGGGGGGTGGCAGGACCAGGGTTGGGTTCAATGTCCCCTGCCATTAGTAGCAACATGGCTACCAGGGTCCCTAGTCAGGGCTAGCTTAAGTTTGATAAGTAGGGAGGCTGATGAGGAAGTGCCCAGATGGGCTGATAGGGGAACTCGGCGAGCAGACCTGGAAACTAGGGGAAGTATGAAAGGGTCCGGTGTCCAGGAGTTGTGGAGAATGACATGTGGCAGGGAGAGGAATGTGGCAGCAGAGTTGGGTAGGAGGGGAGGCACAGGGTGGACCAGTAAGTGGTGGTCCAGAACCAGTAAGATCATGTATTCATGCACGTTTCCTTAGTACTAAATAATGGGGATGAGAAATCTATAGGCTATACATGGAATGCAAGCTGAATCATACCTAAATATTATGTTTTTTAAAAGTTTTCTTTGAGGCATCAGCAGCCCTTTAATCGATGTTGCTGTTGGGATGCATAGGGCGAGCTGCAGTGGCTCACTATGCACAGGCACATCTGCTTGAGGCAGAAGGTGCAGGATTTGAATCTGGCAGGAAGCTAATTTTGCCCCCAGTTTATTCTCAGCAAGGGCTGGATTTACCTTTGCCTAGGCTAATATATTCTGACTTGCAAAAACTATGGTAATTAAAGGGCACCTTTGCTGTGGACCCCAGCAGCACCAGCCAGCATAACTGCGCCCGGGCAGCGCATGGTTTGCTTCTTGTCTTAGCAGCCTGGATGTTCCACCTTCCAGTTTGGGAAAGATGGAAGAAAGTAGGCCCCAAGGCCTTTAAAAAAAAGAAGAAGAAAGAAAGAAAGGTAACAGCACTGTGTGATTCTTGGCATAGCCAGGCCATGGGGGGCTGGGTCCCAATGTGGCTGTGTAGGACACCTATTGACTATGTCTATGGTGGAGGGGTTTAGTTGTCATTATAGGACGATGTCAACCCACCAGAGAACCCCATCAGAGAAGGCACTGGCATCCGTAGAGGTACAGCAGTGACATCTTTACCAGAAAAAAGGTGCAGCATGGTTGGAGGCTTGCCTTGATGGTTTGGAGGGCCTGTCGACTTCTACCAGAGCCACGAAGAAGAGGACAGGAAAAGGGAAGTCCATGCCCCCAGTGAAGGTACCTTGTGCAATACATAAGACGCAACCCAGTGGGTTTCAGGTAAGGGCCCATGAAGTTAGACAGGTGTTAGGGGTGCTTAGGGGGCAAAGAGAGCTATAGTGAGGCAGAAGGGTATGGAAATGGGGCAGTGTCAGAAGCTGAGGTAGATGTTGTGCCACTGGGGCCAGTCCCTGTGGCAGTGGTAGAACAACCTGGCAGTGTAGATGAGGGCCTGGGGGGCACCAGTGGGGGATAATTCATGGGTGGCAACCACAAAGTGGCTGAAACAGCTAGTTGGGGTGGTAGTGGACTTAGTCATGGGACTGAACAACCAGTCATTTTCAAAGGAGGCCAACGGGACAGGCTTGGTGGAGGGGGGATAGCCAGCCGAAGGATCTGCGCCATCCTCGGGAGAGAATCTTTATGCAAGACTTGACCTACTGGTGGGAACACACTTAACTGAGATGGTTAGACAGCAAATTAGGAATTGGGAATATGTGGACATTTTCTCCCTCTTGAACTGCCTGGTGGACCCAGATGAGGGCAAGGGGGACAAAGGCAAGGATCGAGGTAGGCGGAGGGTTAAGGTCCTGCAGACGTATGAGAATTGGATCATTGCCTTTGCAATCTGTGCCACAGTTATTTTGCAGGCCAATAAAAAGCAGGGTGTGGAGCTCTTCAACTACATGCACCACATCTCGTTGATGCACAGGGGAAAAGGGGGCATGGCATGGCTAGATTACGATGAGGAGTTCTGCCAGAGATGTCAAGTAGATACAACCCTGGGTTGGGGAAAACTTGACATGCTCCTTCTATTGGACGTGATGCAGGTTGGAAGAGTGCTGCATACAGATAGCAGCCTCCCCATCAAGCTGTCCTCCCAACAGTGGCACAAGGGCTCAAAGCCCCAGATGTGCAAGGCTTACAATCAGGGCACAGGTACCAGGGCCAACTGTACGTTTTGTCACGTGTGCATGGCATGCAGATGGCTGCATCCATTCTTGCAATGCTCTTCCTTGCAGGTGGCTAGGGGGAGCCTTCAGGCAGCCCAAGGCAATCCTCCCAAACCGCAAGGTGGGAATGGTGCCAACCCCAGTATGGGAGACAAGGATTAGGCCATGGTTGGACCAGTACCTGGACAGAGCGGCTGCCTGCTTGCTGGACAATGGATTTTCAGTGGGCTTTAGGATCCCATACTCAGGCCCCAGATGAGGTTATGAGGCAGAGAACTAGAAGTCAGCCAGGGATTGTCCGCCAGTTGTCTGGGACAAACTAGAAAAAGAGAGGCAGCTGGGCGTGTGAGCAGACCATTCCAGTTGCCCACTTGAGCTAACTTGAGAGTGTTCCCAATTGGTCTGGTGCCCAAGAAGGTGCCAGGGGAGTTCTGGTTGATTAACCATCTGTCTTACCTGGAAGGGGATTCAGTTACTGACCACATAGATCTGGCTTGCACATCGGTGCATTACAAGTCTTTTGATAGGGTGATAGAGGTAGTGCAAGTGGCTGGCCACGGAGCACAGATGGTGAAGGCAGACATGGAGTCAGCCTTCAGACTACTTCCTGTGCATCCAGAGGACAGAGTCCTCTTGGGAATAAAGTGAGAAGGCAACTACTACGTGGCAAATGTATGCCCATGGGATGCGCGGTGGTGTGCGCTGTTTTTGAACAATTCAGCACAGTTTTGCATTGGGTAACATTGCAGGTAGCAAACAATGATGCCATAGTTCACTATCTGAATGACTTGGTGTTCACTGGCCCAGTTGGTACTCAGACACGTGGGTTGACTCTGGCAGCTTTTGAGTGCGTGTGTGTGGAGTTTGGAGTTCCTTTGGGTCATGAGAAGTCCGAACCACCAGGGATGGTGCTGACCTTCCTGGGCAGCGAGATTGATTCAGATGCATGGTTTGTGCCGATAACCAATTGTTAAAGTGGAATCCCTGTGGGAGCTGCTGCACGCTGCTGAGCAAGACAAAAAGTTCACATTGGCAGACGTGCAGCAGTTGATCGGGCACTTCAGTTTTGCCTGTCAGGTTATTCCAGTGGGGAGGGCTTCATGAGGTGCATTGCAAAAAGGCAAATATGCTGCAAGAAACCTCCCCATTACATCTGGGTGTCCGAGGAGTTTAGGGAGGACCTGCAGGTCTGGAGGATTTTTCTAGATCACTTAATGGGGTAGTCATGTGGCAGGAGCCAGGAAGGGGTCAGCCTTTGGAATTTTGCATGGATGCATCCAGTTGGCTGGGGTTTGGGGCGTACTTCCAGGGACAGTGGTGTGCAGGTCAGTGGCCACCTCATTGACTGGTAGTCGGATGGGGCAGGTGGATCACGCTATTGGATTTCTTTCCAGTGGTGGTGGCCCTCTGTATCTGGGGCACAAGGCCGAAAGATAGGAAAGAGATTTTCAGATCTGACAACATGGGCATGGTCCACGCTATTTACAGGCAGCTAGGCCCAAGGGGTCCGCTAGGGAACTTGATGGAGGTATTTGTTTTAAGATGTATACTGTTGAACATTCACTTCAGAGCAGTACATATACCAGAAGTTGACAATGGAATTGCCGATGCTTTGTCTCATTCACAGTGGCAGAGATTCAAGGAGTTGGCTCCAGCAGCAGAACAGTGGCCACGAGTGGTATCACAGTTCCTGTGGGATGTGGTGACCAGGAGACTTGGAGATGCAGGGAGGCTTATTACAAAGGGGTTGACCTTTATATTGCAGTACAGGAGGTAGCTGGATGGGTAGACGCATTGCCGATCCCAGTGGATCAGCTGTGTGCATACATAGTGTGGTGCAAGCAGGAAGGTTTGT
This sequence comes from Neoceratodus forsteri, assembly GCA_016271365.2. NCBI lineage: Eukaryota > Metazoa > Chordata > Ceratodontiformes > Ceratodontidae > Neoceratodus > Neoceratodus forsteri. Next base: position 1,074,239,704 of record CM028129.1, on the reverse strand, counting down.
CGCTGGGGACAGTGGGTGGCCATCTTGCAGGACTGTCATGGGTGGCCAAGGTGATGGGTTTCATCCGCAACTCTAAGGCTTTTAAGGTATGGAAAGTCCCAGAAAGATGACGGAGGTCGCTGATCAGTTGCCCAGATGAGAGGTGGCCTATTACCCCTGAACTCATGGATTACATCCGGGCAGCATTGCCTGCAGTGTACTGCAACAACTATGAGGCACGGTTGTTCAATATATTGTTTTTGATGGCTTTCTGTGGGGTTTCAGGGTTTCAGAACTGACACAGCTGTCAGCCACCAGGAGCACATCAGGCCTGTTAGTAAGGGATGTAGTGTCCATGACGGAGAGCGGGTCATTGGTATGCACTGAGGACTCCAGCTGGCTCAGACTGTCTGGTGGTAGAGAAAATTAATGCATATCATGAGGCCTGCCCGCAGACAGGGGATGCTTTCTTTCACCATGAGTATGGCAGGCCAATGACAACTCATCAGTTTAGGTACATCCTCAATAGGGTCATTCAGCATGCGGGCATGATTGGTCAGGAGTTTGGGACCCATTCCTTTTGGATAGGAGCAGTAATGAATGCCAGGATTCAGGTCCAGCTGGATAAGGCGATCCAGGCCTTGGGTCAGTGGAAGTCCAAGACATTCTTGCGCTATGTCCAACCTGACTTGCATTAATGTTGCTTTGTCTGTTGCAGGTTCCCTGGATGGCCCCATTAGCGTATGGATATGTAGACATTCCTTAATCTACTGGGCAGCATGGAGGGCAGTCAGCCAGCTGGGGGGGGGGCAACCTGTTAATGGTGGAGCAAGTAGAGCACATATCATGGTTGGGAAGGAGCGACATGCACTGGATGGGGGGTGGGATTTCTCCCATTGCTGTGAGACAAGGCGGGTGGGTGGATGGCCCCCGGCATTTTGCTGATCCACCTAGGAGGGGATGACCTAGGACACAGGAAGATGGTGAGCCTGCTGCTGGCAATGAAGGAGGATCTTTGCTCCATTAGGGACTGGTGACCCCATACGATTCTCATCTGGTCACAGTTCATAATGAGAGAGTATTGGCCATAGGCAAGGGATGGGGGTGCATTGAACAGATCTTGCATGAGGGTTAATTGGGAGATGAGAATCTTTATGGAATCTGTGGGAGGTGCAGTAGTAAAACATGAAAGCATTTACCTCTCTAGTTGGGGCCTGTCAATGGGAGAGGATGGGCAAGTGCAGGGGGAAGGCTCAGATAGGTTGTTGCAGGATTTCATATGGATCTTGGAGGAACAAATTGAGCGAGCAGCTTGGGGGGGTTGGACGGGGTCCAGCCAGTGGCAGCTCAGGAGGAGCACACACCAAAGGTAGCGGGGGAAGAGAGGGGGATGAGGTCAATTCTCCTGATGGTCTTGTCGCCTTTGGTCAACATGAGGATGGGGACAGCAAGACCCGGTCTATGGGGGTCAGTCCAAACTCATCAGTGAAAACTGCAAAGACAGCAGTGCCAGACAGGGGTGGCTGCAGGAGACTTGGCCATATGACCTACCCAGCAGCCATGAGGCATACTTCAGCATGCACAAATAGGGCTCAGACGGGTGAGTGGGTGTGAAGTGCCGGAAGTACAGTGCATCCTCTCTGCAGCGCATGCTGCTCAATTCATGTTCATGTATACATCAATAAACACATGGCTGTGGCCATTTCCTCCAAGATCTGTGTCTGAGTCTTGATTGGGAGAGGAGAAAATGTGGAGCTACTGGACAATTACTGGGCTGCCCAAGAATTGCAGCATCCAACCATTTGCCTGGGGCCCCGCTTCCCCTCAGGACAATCAAGAAATAGGATACCTCCTCCTGGAATGGACAGCAGGCCATGGGAATGCTCAGAAGGAGGTTTTACCAAGCTGCAGACAGGGAGGGGGACATCCACGGGGAGGATACAGAGGGGATAACTGACCATTTGACCGGTATATCTCCCTCTTTCTCTCCTGGCCGATTGATCTACACCCCCCCCACCCTTGTAAAAGCAGGGTTATGGGGCCAGGCTAGGCAGGGCCCCCTTTGACCCAGTATGAGTGACTGCAATAGGAGCCAGGGAGTGTATTTTCCTGGTTTTCCCCCTAAAGGTGTTTTTTTTGGGGGGGGGGGTTACCTCCTCCAGAGGGATGTAATCGAAGAAAGATATCAAAGTGGGAAAGAAGACTGAGGTGTGGTTTCACTTGCAATGAATATATATATATATATATATATATATATATATATATATATATATATATATATATATACACATATATATATATACTGTATATATATTCTGGTAGCATGGTAGTGCTACCATAGTTAGGGTTGAGGAGCCATTTCTATGTTAAACCCCAAAACTTTTCACCTTAATAACTTTGCAACTGTTTCACAGATTTGGCTGAAATTTGGAATACATGATCAAGAACCATAGGCCTTGGGATCTGCCAAGTTTTGTACTGGTCGGATTTACAGCCGCGGAGTTATTAAGCATGATCTGCTGTTACGTTTATGCTTATTCTGGATTTCTACGGTCGCACCTACAGGTTGTATGGTTTAGTGTGACCGCTCCAAAATCTTCAGGGAACATGCGGCTGGGGTCCCCGATGTGCCTTTTGAAGATTTCGTGAAAAAATATTAAACGGTTCAAAAGTTATTCAAAAAACAGTTTCCCATTATAAGTCAATGGGAAAAGTTAACAAAAAGTTCGACAGTGTCGCAAATGCATTTTTACTTTCGCAAATGGGCCTGTTACTTTCGCAAATCAGCCATTTTGTTTTCAGTTGGTGATCAGAAAAATGGTTGGCATTTAAATTTGGGACCCTCTAGCAACCTAATTCTTTTTGTATTCACCTAGTCGGACCCTGAGGATGCTTGCCATGTCTTTATTTTGTGGTAAAACACCCCAGAAATATGTTTTTCAAATTTCTGGAAAAAGTACTTTCACAAATTACTTTCGTGCTCACGAAAGTGTTGAACTTTTTTGCGAAAGCTTTCGCAAATTGCGACAGTAGTTTTCCATCTGTGGGAAAGTGACAGCGATTCTTTGGCACTGCGCTGCAAAAGAACCGTTGGGAGTTTGGGCTGAAATTTGAGGAACGGAGTTGACATCTCACAGATATGCCTTTCAGTGTTGTATTGAAAAATATTACACAGCAGAAAAGTTACCACACTCCAAAGTTGACATTTTTTCCCATAGGATAACATTATGACACCCGACGCATTGCAGAAATCCTTTGGATCCCTGCTGCAAAATAATGGTTTGGTCTTTTTTCCTGAAATTTGGAGGGAAGACAGCCAACAGCCCACAGATGTGCCTTTCAGTAGTTTGGTGAAAAAATATTACAGGAGGCAAAGTTATGGCACTCCGAACTTCTCTTTTTTCCCCATAGGATAACATTGATACGTGACGCCGCGACCTTTTTCAGGGTCCGTGATCTCGAAACGGTGTGAGATACAGACTTTTGTCAGAAAAATGCTTAAATTGGCCAGGGCAGTTGTAAATCATATGACTTTAAATTTTTTTCATCAGACGGTTCCTGAGATATAACGATTTAGTATTTCAAGTTCTCATTTTCTGCTCCGATACTCATTATTATGCATACATTATTTGTACTCACTGTCTTTCTCTATGCAGGTTTTGGGGAAAACCAGCCTGTGTGCTTACATTAATGTTACTGTTGCCCTTTTCACTTGCAGTTCCGTACCCATTTCACTTACCGTTGACGTCTGCGCCACCATGTGTGTTATCCTTTGCGTTTTCATTTGTGCTTGCGTTTCTGTTATTTCTTGCCATTTGTGTCTACAGTACTGTTTCTCTTTCTGTTTCACTTTGTGTCACCATGCCCATTGACATTTCCATTTGCAGGCAACATGTTACTATGTGACAACACATCACGTGGCAGACCGTTCCCGTCTATGCCACCATGTGCGTTACCCTTTCTGTTCTCATTCGTGCTTGTGTTACCATGTGCGCCACTGTTAGCACTTCTGTTTGCGTTGCTGTTCCTGTTACTATGCCACAAGACATCATGTGGCGGGAGCGCGGGGCCCAAACGTTCCCGCCGCTGCATTACATTCACTATTTCTCGTTATCATTCTCAAAAAGAAGGGAAATTAGAGGCAAAGAACTCCATTTAATGCATTAGTTAGGGTTGTTCCACAGCGACAAAAGTGAGGAAATTCGCTGTTAGGGTTGAAAACCCCGTTGGACCCTCCCCCCAACCGGCATTGGGGTGTGCATTGGGTCATCAGTCTAACTCTCACCCATTCTCCTATACTTCTGCTGCTTTACAATGTGATGGGGTGAGAGTTGGGGCTGATGACTTAATGCACTGTCTGATAATGAGCAGAAGTCCAGGGGCCTTCATTGTGAAACTCTCTACTGTTGCTGTGGAACAACCAACTAATGCATTAAACTGAGTTTTGTCTAATATATATATATATATATATATATATATATATATATATATATATATATATATACAGTATTTGTCACAGCCATGCGGGAGCGGCTTGGGAGGAGTGCAGACCAAGGTAGTGGGGGAAGAGAGGGGATGAGGCCAGTTCTCCCAAAGGTCTCATCACCCCTGGTCAGCATAAGGATGGGGACGCAAGACCTGGATGTATCGGTGGGGTCGCTGCTCAAACTCATCAGTGAAAACTGCAAGGACAGTGGCACCAGATGGGGTGGTTGCAGGAGCCTTGGCCATATGACCTCCCAGAAGTACAGGATTTACTTCAGCACACAAAAAGGGCCCAGATGGGTGGGGTGTGGGTGCTAGAAGTACAGCGATCTTTCCGCAGCACATGCTGTTCAGTTTATGTTCATGATACATCAATAAACAGATGGCTGCAGCCATTTCCTCCTAGATCTGAGTCTGAGTCTTGATTGGAAGAGGGGAAAATAGGGGGCTACTGGACAAAGAGTTCAGTCCAAGAAGCTAGCTCTAAATAAGTCACTAGGAGGGATACATGCACAATAAAACTGAACTTCCATAGGAAAACTGGAATCCACTCATTATCCTTTTCAAGTTTTCATCTGAACTCCACCACTTACTATCTTCTGAAGCTTTTGCAAATGAAGCCTACAACAGCAAGAATGATATAGGATTACTAACAAAAAATTAATATTAATAAAAATGACTAGCATCCAGTGTGGACAATGAAACTTCATTCATTCATACTAAGATAATACATTAATGAACCAAAGTTTATTTTCTTCATGTAGAAGATAAAAACACGCCACTCCACACATCAGTGTAGAGGTTTTGTAGCAAGGGATGTGAACATAGTGAGTATCAGAGTACCAAAGGGAGTAGAACAAATGGATGGAAAGAGAAAGGAAGGATGCAAGTGAGCCAGAATTTAGTCAGGAATGAGGAACAGAAAGAAAGAAAGACCGTGGGCCTCAAGGGTAGTAAGAGAAATGTCGGTATAAATGGAGAAGTGATGTATAAAAGAAAGGGTGTTAAAGGTAAAGCAGCAAATGTAGTGGGAAGTAGAACTCAGTCTAGCCAGGGTGGATTTGAGGACAACACTGTAAACCACATCCACATAATCAAACACCAATAGGATCATTTTTAAGATGAGTTCATGGTGGACAGGGAGTGAGAGGCAGCAGTTGTTAAAGTTAAGTATGCACCACGCTTGGGGGGGGGGGCAATTTTTGTGTATGATGTTGATGTGGGAAGAAAAGCAGAGGGTCTCATCCAGTCACACACTAAAGTACTTTAAACAGGGAACTATTTCTGGGAGGGGTGCTATCAAGAGTCTTGCATACTGAGGTAAGTTGGAGTCCATCTCGCCTCTGTTTAGTGCTAGAAGTCATGTAGACAGTGGCCGGGATATTCAAAGGGGTTGCGCCTGGTGCAACAGAGTTACACCAGCGCATCCATGCATTGCGCCCTGGTGGGATATCGAGAAGGCTGCCTGGTGCAGCACATATCCAGATGTGCTGGGGCACAATGTAATTGTATGCGATTGCAGATGCAGGGGCATGCCCATGCATATGTGGCACATCCGATATTCAGCCGGGATGTGTAGGGCATATGCCAGTGCACCCTGCATTGTGCTGCAAAGAGGGCTCAAAGTTGAGCCCGTGAAACAGTGGAAAATCTCCGGCCACCCACAGGTGAGCTGCTGTATTGCAGGGTGCAACACAGCAGTTGCCACCTGTGGGTGGCCCTCCCAGACACCGTCCTCAAGCACACAACATCACCCTGGTGGTCTAGTAGCCCCCACCCTCCCAGTCCCCCAATAAATGGTAATGAAGACCTTTCCTGGTGGTCAAGTGGGCCACTTCTCCCTCCTGAGTCCCTAATTCCCCAATAAGGTAAAAAGACCATCCCTGGTGGTCTAGTTGTCCCCCCACATCGCCATGATCGCGGTACAGCACCATCAGAAATATCCCTGGTGATCCAGTGGCACCCTCCCCCACTCCCACACAGCACCCCTTGCCCACCCTGCTCCCCCCATCATCGGTGGTTGGCAACAACCCACCTGCATACTGCCGAGCAGCCTGTCAAATGACAGGTACAGTATGGACTGTAAACCCTTTGGTCCCCAATGTGGACCAATGGAATGTAGGGCATACTGTACTAGACAGTCACAAATATGAGAGCGACTTCATTCACATATTTGGGTCTGTCCAGTACAATATGCCCTGCAAGCCTTTGGTCCACTGAGACCAATGGTATTACAGCCCATACTGTACCTGTCATTCGGGCAGGCGAGCAGCTGGGCTGGCGCGGCAGGTTGCTGCCACCCACTGATCTCGGGGCGGAGGCAAGGGGTCCTGTGTGGGTGGGAGGGGAGGAGGTGCCACTGGATCACCAGGGATATATCTGATGGTGCTTACCGTGATCACGGCGATGGGCCGGGGGGGACATCTAGACCACCAGGGATGGTCTTCTTTTACTTTATCAGGGAATCGGGGCCTCAGGAAGGAGGAGGGACCACGAGACTACCAGGGGCTGTCATGTTGTACTTCTACCACTATCACGGCTATGGGGCAGGGGATGCCCCAGGATCCCCACTGCACACATCATGCTGTGCAGGGCGCCAGACACAAGTCGCGGGCTGCCCTGACGCAAAGGCATGCAAATGGAGCCATAATGACATGCAAATTGCCCCATTTGCACCTTGTATATATTATGGCCTCATTTGCATGCCCCCCACTGAATATTGCAGGTACTGCGTCTAGCACAACTGCACTTGTGCTGGTGCATCCTGCGCTCCCTATCTGTGGCTTGTGCCAGCGCAGTGCCACTGTGCTGTGCGCAGTGCATGCCATATTCAATGGTGCTGCGCCATGGTGCATCACTGTTGAATATCACTAGGTCCTGCCCCAAGCGCATCCCAGTTGCGCTATGCCCAGGTTTGAGCCACTGTCAGGTGCAGTCCAAATATCTGGGCCAGTAACTTTAGCAATACGCATAAGTTGGTTTGAGTGGAACAAGTGTTGGACATGTAAAAGTCCCACTGCAGAGCTGATTTAAGTGTAACCAGTGTTGAAATTGTCAAAGTCACACTGCAGGAACAGTTTTAGCTCAAGGACAAAAGCCCCAGAAGCAAAGAGTATTGTGTCATCATCCTAGTGCATGTGAATGTGCAGGGTGACACAGCCAGAGGAGAGGTTATCAAGAAAGAAAAAAAAAAAGAGTACATGGCTACAGATGGAGCCCTGAACAACACTAGAGATGATGGACAGGAGGAAGGATACACTAATGTAAACCTGGACCAGCTGAAAACAATCAAAATGTTAGCAGCAAACCAGCTATAAACCAGTCTAGATAATCTTGCCCCACCTCCAACTTATCCATAATGAGGGGATGGGTAGATGTATCAAAGGCCATCACATGATCAAAGAAAATGGCCATGATGTTGCAAATAGCGATTTTGGCACTGCAAAATGGTTAATTAGTAGTTATCCTTCTTACCTTATTTTAACAATGAGATGGCGATAGAATAAGTCTTAAAAATATGAGATCACAAGTTAAGGGTATATATGTGAACACAGAAGTTCACAGCCAGGTACCATTTGTGTGGTGTCATGGGGTGTTTAAAGCATTACAGCCTATAGTAAAATAAGCCCAGTTAAGGGTGGTGGAATAATGAGTGCAGACAGAATACAAAAGGTCGATGGAATTTATAAATACGAAGGGCCAGATATTCATAAGGGTTGCACCTGCGCAAGTCCGAAATTGCTCCATTCTGCGATATTCAGCAGGAGGCAGTTGCGCCACTGAAAACATGCTGAGCAACAGCGCAATGCAAATGAATGCATGCTGAACTGGAGGGGGAGGAACCATGCATAAACTGCACAACCCGATATTCAGCCGGGCTGTGCAGAGTTGTGCAGGCGCAACCCCCAACCTGCGCCTGCACAACTTTGAGCCAAAAAAAAAGGATCAAGTCGAGGGCCACCCACAGGTGAGCTGCCGCATTGCAGGGCGCAACACAGCAGCTGCCACCTGTGGCTGGCCCTCAACCTAACCCCTGTGCCCCTGCAGCCCAACCGGGCAAAAGTGTAAAACATCCCCCACCCCACCCCAGTGGCCCGAGCTGCAGGCATAAGCTAAATCCTCCTCTCAACCAGCCCTATCGCGGGCAGCAAAGTGTCCCCAACATATCCCTGGTGGTCCAGTGGACCGACAAGCCCGATCAAGGGCTGAGATGTATAGCACACCACCCCCGAACAACATCCCTGGTGGTCCAGTGGACCGAAAGCCAATCGCAAGCTGGAGATGTATAAGCACCCCCTGAACACATCCCTGGTGACCTAGTGTCCCCACCCCACCCACCCATGAAGCCCCACCACTCTGCCTCCCCTGCAGCCGGCGAGCTGCAGCATCCACCAGCCTGCCACCCCGCCGCCTGCCGACTGACTGCCGGTAGGGCTGCATGCCCATTGGTGCAGAGCAAGAGCCAATGGGCGGCAGCCCATACTGTACAAGACAGTCCAGATTTGTGAATGAATGAATGGGGGTGTGTTTATACATCTCCAGCCCATGAGCGGGCTTATCGGTCCACTGGACCACCAGGGATGTGTTGAGGGGTGCTTATACATCTCCAGCCCACGAGCAGGCTTATCAGTCCACTGGATCACCAGGATATGTTCGGGAAGACTTTGCCGCCCGCAACGCTGGTGGGGATGGTTGCGCCCGCAATCGGGCCAGTCGGGGAGGGGGACTTTTCTGCTGTTGCCCGCGATCGGGCCAGTGGGGGTGGTGGTGGGGATTTTTCACTCTTGCCCGCGATCGGGCTGCAGGGGCGTTGGTCCCTGACGGCTGCTGCCTGGCAGGGTGCCAGGCGCAAGTCCTCGGGGATCGGCACACCTGCATGCTAATGGCATGCAAATGGGGCCATAATCAGATGCAAATGGCCCCCCATGTGCCTTGCATGAATTATGGCTCCATTTGCATGTCACCTTTTGAATATCGGAATTTGCGCATGGCGCAATGGTACTTGCGCCACCGCAAGTTGAATGCACCACTCTGAACACTTGCGGTGGCGCAAGTTCCACTGCGCCATGCACAGTGGCTGTGGCCGGGGGGTGATATTTAAAGGAGTTGCTCAAGGGCGCATCTCCTTTGAATATCGCTCTGGCCACACCCCTGAACAACTATTTTGTGCAGCGCAAGGGCTTCCGCCACAAAATAGCGCCAGTTTGAATATCTGGCCAAGAGTAAAAGTATTCTTTTGCTTTGTACTATACTGTATAAAATTACAGGATCAATGATATTGGGAGACTTTCAAAGAAAACGATATATAATGCAAATGATAATCATTTGGAGGTAGGTGCATTTTAAAGCATAATAATCATTAATTATATAAATTATTTATTGGTACAAAAATAATTAATTTTCTTTTCTAAATATTTTATTAGGTGAAACGTCAAATACAGTTTATAGGACATTCTGAAACCATTTTCATCACAGTAAGTTATATATTGTGTTTTGTCCTTTAACATTAACATATGGTCAGTTATCTGATTCTTGACTTGATCTCAGCCCCTTAGACAATTTGATAAATGAATATCAACTGTACATTCATTCACACATTTTCCATTATAGCTTAAACCTTTGAATTTCTACCTTTTCTGCTTATCTCTTACATTCAGTTATGGTATGATACAACTTTGTTTTCCTGGGTCTAATGGATATATTTCCCCCCATGTTCTCTTTTTCACTCATAATTATGGTACAAAGTACCCTTCTATCTGTGCCATGTACCAGATCCACCTTTGCCATTTGTCTCGAATGGGTATGATTCTATCAAGTATCTTTGCTGTTGAACATTCCAACCTGTAGATCTCTAATACTCTAAGTCTCCACTCAGAAATAGTTGATATTGCAGTGGTAATCCACCTACATGTTATTACCTTTCTGGCTGTTAAAATGTACAAGGGTAACACAGTTTTGGACCCTGATGGTCTATGTTCTGGAAAAATAGACAGTAAGAACTGATGATGTTTCTGCATGAAAAAAAAAAGACAATATATATGAGCCCAATTTTAGAAAGACTTGTGGATGCTGCAAGTCCCTGGTATGACAAACATACAGTGGGGGGCTTGCAGAATTCCTGTGGCCCTGATCTTGATTTTCTTTTAGGTGCCCCAAATGCTACAAGTTATACCAGCTCCTCCCTGGTATAACTTTGCACCATTTGAAAATCCTTCTTATTCGACTTGCACCAAATAGCACAAGCTGCCATGCATCATGGAAAGGGTCACACCTGTGCCCAATGTACTATAATTGGGTGCAGTTGCATCAAAGAATTTGGCGCAGTTGCACCAAATATTGAGGCTGATGCAGGGCTTGATGCAAGCCTTGTGTCAATCATTGAAAATCAGGCCCCATATTTCCAGATTAGACTATATAACTATTCCCCAGAAGAAGCCAGATGTGGCAAAACATCGGGGCTATAAAAATAAATAGAGATGATTATCAATACCCTAAAGGTGTTGTAGTATCTATAGCATTTAGAGAGATCCCCCCTCATTTGGTGATACATGATGATGTATCCCTGATCTACCCCATTTTGGACTGAGTTAGTGAACAAGAGAAAGATGGACACAGCTGAGTGATGATTGTGGAAACCACACTCAAGAGGACAGAGAAAGGAAAAGGAATTAAAAGGATGAGAACAGTGAGGGACAGTTTCTCCCCACACCTTATCAAGAATAGGGAGGCGGGAGATGGAACAGTAGTTCCTATAGAAGAGTCACCCCTTTTGGAGGGGCTTTAACCTATTTTCAGGTCTGGGGAAGGTCATAAGCTTGAATGAGAGGTTAAGAAGGGTGGTTAGAGATGCACAAAAGCAGGGCAGCAAGATGAAAGCATTCCAGGTCTAAACCATGGGAAGGTCCCTCAGAGCAAGGGGAATGTCGAGAAGAGCCAGAAGGGAGGGAGGGAAGGAGGAGGGAAGGTGAGACTGGGAGGAAATTGATGAGGGAGGAAAATGTAAGTTGAAGGGAAGAGATGAAGGAGAGTGCACAAAAGAAGAAAACCTGTGTGAAAGCATTGGCAACATCAGGCTAGCATATCTTTGCTGTCTGCTTCTCAGCACCAAAAGCAACTATCGCCAGCTGGCTGAGGAGGCACTTTATGGCAGAAGTCGAATCACCAAAGAGAATCATAAAGATCTCCCTGGCCGTCTCGTCTAGTGTCATCAATAGGGACTGAGGTATCAATGGTTGCTGCGGCTCTAACCTCACCTTCCTCTAGCTCACCTCCAAGCCTGGCTGGGTGTTCCCCTACTCCTGACCCTAAACATCCCTGTCTTTCTCTGGTTTCACAGGAGGGATCCTATTGCCAACCAGGGTGGAATCTGTTGATTACGGTGAGGATGAATTGATTTCAGCCATTTCCACTGATACTCCAGGGACTTCTTTGTTGGTGGGTGCTGCTAAGACTCCTACTGCTCTTCCTTCAGATACAGGCCTGAGTGAAAGGTCTACTGCAGTGGCAGCACCCGTTGGAAATGGAGATGTATGATCTACAGGATTGAAACCTTCCTTCTCATCACTACAGCTTGTGGCTGATACAGGCTCCTGGACTGATCTTTTTTGTATTCCGGGGGCTTGATATATCAGGCCTAGCTCTGGGAGTATATGTGTCTGGTGATGATTACCAGTTTACAATAGTGTCTGGATTTATTGAAACTGTTCCGATTAGCCTTTTTTGTTCTTATGCCGAATTACAGCTTGTATCACCTCTTTTTGGTTACAGAGATGCTGCAAAGAATTTAATATAAAACTGAGGCATCTCTGGTCTTTTATTTTTCTTGGCTGTTTGGAGTGGCTGGAATTTGATTGGGGCTACTACACAGCTGCTCATGTTTAGGTGGTGATGCCCACCTTTGTGCCAGCTGAACTTTGAATTGAGGAGCGAGTGGGCATTGGCCGTGTAAGACCACTGGCTCAGATTATCTCACTCCTCAAGCCAATGGCACTTTTATTTGGGGGTTTATACGAGTGGTTATTTTATAATTCTCAAATTGAATACATTGGAAGGGAAGGGGGATAGGTGGTATGGGGTATATTGTTCAAGATATTTCTACAATTGAAGGTGTTGTTACTTGGGGTTGTCAAATAAGGTTTTGCATAATAGTTTCCGGAAAGTTCTGCAGGTTTCTATATATGGGGATGTTTTGGATAAATGTTTGTAATATCTGGGGTAATTATGGTCCCTATTTTCTAGTGTTCATAATGTTATATAGAGACTTGGCATTTGTATGGTATTTATGTATGGCCTTTTTTAACATCTACCTTCTTTGACCTAGGATGTCTGGGTAGAAAGTCGCATTTATTTACTTTGATTTTCTATTATGGTTAACTTAAGAATTTTATCATGGAATGTTCAAGGTATGAATATCCCCATTAAGCATAAAAGATGTTATCATATTTGAGGTCCTGTAATGGTGACATTACGTTTTTACAGGAAACTCGTTTCTTGAAGAAGGATGCAGAGACTTTGGCTAGATGGTGAGTGGGTAAGGCTTTCTCAAGTTCCTTCATCTCAAAGAAACATGAGGTTTCTATATTGATTAAGCGGGGTTGTGTTTTAAATGTTGAATAATGGTGTACTGACAAAGAGAGTCAGTGGATCCTGTTGATGGGGAGACTGGATACTGTCCAGGTGTTCTTAATTAATTTGTATGCCCCTAATGAAGATTCTCCAGATTTCTTTGCACAGTTAGCACAGGCCATAGCTGACTGTTATTGTCAACCTATGGTGGTCATTATGGGGTGGTTTTAATCTGGTGTTTGACCCCTTTGGACTAGTCACCAATTGAAAGGTCCCTCCTCCCATCAAAACTCAAGGAGGCTGCTTATTCATTTTGTACCAAATTTAATTTGATTGTTGGAGGATCCTCAATCTAGATGCCCTGATTTTTCCTTTTGCTGTCCGTTTCCAATCCTGCAATAGGCTGGACTATTTTCTCGGCAGTTCATTTATACTGTCAAACCTGCTGGAGGTTTCCATCATGCCTACTATTCTATCTGTACTCCCATAAGTTTGGGGTGGGCTTCTAAGCGGTGTGTGATTAGATCACCCCAATGACATATCAATCCAGCTTTACTTTGTGGGGATGAGTTTAAACAGTGGTTTCAAAGGAAATTGATTTTATTTTCCATGAATGCTTCTTTGGAGCTCCCCTCCACCCTTGGAAGCTTATTTAAGCCCTTTATCCAAAGGGCATATAATTTCGTATATATATCCCATGTAAGTAGGAAATGGAGGTCAGAGATAGAGTCCCTTACAAGGCATATTAAGCAGTTAGAGATGCAAATTTATCCTCCCCAACCATGGATAAAAGCGAAAGTGCAGAAAGTCACCACCTGTAATTATCAGCTGAACACTATGTTTTAACAAGAGGCCCAAAGGGCAATTTTCTTTATATGGCAATCTTACTGGGAATCAGGGGACAACGTGGGGAAGCTCCTGGCTTACATGTGGCAGAAATCCATGGAGGCCCAAATTTCATATCTGTGGGGGGAAGATGGGCAAATGGTTACAGATGCAGATCAGAGGCCAGGATTTTTTGAGCTTATTATTTAGAATTGAATAAATCCTAAGTTAACCTGATGATAGCAGATTTTGAAACCTTCTTTGCCAAGATCCAGCTACCTAGTCTACCATGGATGCTGGCCTTGATTCTGGAAGCTGATATTACTCTATAGGAAGTTCAACAGGCCATCCAGGCATTAACCCCTGACAAAGCCCCAGGACCAGATGGGCTCAGCACTGATTTTTATCAGGCGTTCGAGCTGCATCTTTCCCATTGGCTGTTGGCTCTTTATCACTCCATCAAAGAGTCTGGCATAATGCCACCCACTATGTATGATGCCACTGTCACTGTCCTGCCAAAACCCAGCAAAGACCATAAAATGCGTGACAATTGCAGGCCAATATCATTATTGAACATTGACTGTAAAATGCTCTCCAAAATATTAGCTACTCATCTTGGGAAAGTTCTACCTCTATTAATCAGTAAATCCCAATTCATTTTTTTGAAGGGTAGGCAGGACAGTTACAACCTCCAGGCTGTTCTTAATTTGATACAGGTGGCTGCCAGAGGCCTGAACTCAGTGGCTGTGGTGGGGATCAACACGGAGAAGGCGTTTGATTCTGTTGAATGGCATTATTTGCAGTTTGTTCTCACCAAGGTGGGTCTAGGGCCCCAGTTCCGAATTGCATCAGTTCTCTTTATTCAACTCCTTGTGCCAGAGTTCTGGCTAATGCACTATTATCAGATCCCTTTCCATTGTTTCAGGGCACAATACAAGTTTGCCCCTTGAGCCCTCTATTATTTCTACTGGCTATTGAACCACTTAATTTGGCTTTGAATCAACACCCAGATATACATGGCATTTCAGTGAGTGGCAGAGCTTTCTCTACCTTACTGTATGCTGATGATCTCCTCTTAATGCTGCCAAAAGTTGAGCTCTTGTTACCAAAAGCTTGGGAGGTTATACTTTAGATTATTTCAGATTTATACTACTGTATATCTGGTCTACAGATTATCTGGGGGAAAATGGAAATACTGCTCCTCTATAATGCAAATTGTGAGTGGGTCTCCATGGGTCCCTCCACTTTAAAATGGGCTCCCTTGGGTATAATATATCTGGTTATGTTTATTTCTAGTCAACCAATAGAAAAGTATCTTAAGAATATACATGATGTATTAGAAGAAATTGCTGTTGATATGCATAGGTGGAAGAAACTTCACTTGTCTCTTCCAGCAAAGTTGTCACAATTAAAATTATGTTTTTTCCCTATCTATATTACAGGTTAAGTAGCCTCCTGATAGTTATTCCTATAGGGTTATGGAACGTGGTAGACAGGTTACTTTCAAATTTTATTTGGGATGGGAAATCCCCCCGCTTTAGCAGGAAAACACTCCGTGCACCCGGTGTATGGGGGGAATGGAATATGTCGTGGCCTTTGGCTTATCAGTTGTGCCATGGTGTGAAACAGACTATGAATTGGTTTTATCCTTCATCCCAGAATTCCCTCTGTGTATCAAAACTGAACAAGCCTTGTTACGGGATATCCCTCTAACAGTTCTACTGAAAATCCCTTCATCGCATTTAAGGAGACATTTCCATGTTTTTTTCAAGGCAGGTATGGGAAAAATATTTTAAGATGTTGGAGTGGGATTCCAGTTATTTGAATGTTCAGGAACCCCTATGGCATAATCCTGCCTTACAGGTAGGTGACTCCTCTATATATTGGTGTACGTGGGCATTTTAAAGTATTCATGTGTTGGCAGATCTACTTGACTAGAGGACTGGCTCTTTGCTCTCTTTTCAGGATTTGCAGACTGTTTAAAATATTCCTCAACACAATCTGTGGAAATATTTACAATTAAGGCATGCACTTTTT
Source organism: Neoceratodus forsteri (assembly GCA_016271365.2). NCBI lineage: Eukaryota > Metazoa > Chordata > Ceratodontiformes > Ceratodontidae > Neoceratodus > Neoceratodus forsteri. Next base: position 1,074,223,813 of record CM028129.1, on the reverse strand, counting down.
CCCACATTTTTTAAATCCTATCAGGTGTATAATACTGATTTTACCACCCATTTATATAAATGGTTTAAGATTTTGAGAGGTCATACCAGTTTACTGTATAAAGAATTACGAACATATGAACATACGAAATTTCCAGCAGAAAAAGGCCATAATGGTCTATCAAGTCTACTTGAGTCTGCAGCTAGCTTCCCTACCCAGCAGCTGCCCCCCTTCCCCTCCCCTTTGACAAGTCCCACCGCTTCTTGAAGCATTCCTCAGTGTTACATGCCACCACCTCTGCTGGTAAAGCATTCCATGCTGCCACCAACCTCTCCATGAAGAAATGCCTCCTCATTTCCCTCCTGAATCTACCCCCACTCCAATCGCATGTCATGTCCCCTAGTGTCTCTCCCTACTCTCCTCCTGAGTAGATCTCCTGTGTCTGTCCTGATTATCCCTTCATGTATTTGAAGGTCTCAATCATATCCCCCTCCCGCCTTTCCTTCAGTTAGTACATGTTCATCTTCCTCAGTCTGTCCTCATGGCAACTCCTTGACCATGAATCATTTTTATACTTATTTTTATTTTAGTTATAGTTTTAAAAGAGGTAGAGTAAATTTCAGTTATAGTATAGCTTGCAGAATTATACAGCCATAATTTCATGTCAGTCAATTTGTGGCAATACAATCGTAGAGGACAATACAATCAAATTGTTATACATCTATGATCCACATTCTGCCAGAGACTCATTCATGGAACTCTGCCCCACTCCCGACCCCTTTCCATCAGGAAGACCCTGTACTGACACCTTAACAATCCCTCTCCCATCCTTACTCTAGGCCCATCTTCTGTGAAGGCATGGTAACATCATCATGGGACAAATGTAGGGTCACGTGCTAAATTATAGAGCACCCAAGCCCTCCATCTGATTTCAAACTGCTCCCCCCTGGCCTAAGGTCCCAGCTGTCATTCTCTCTAAAAGATAATGCTCCACCAGCAAGTCATGCCATTTGTCTGCTGTTGGGGGTCCAACTTGTTTCCACATTTTAGTAATCACTTTCTTGACTAAAAGAATAAAGGTATAAATAAGAGAGCTCCTTTGTATCTTAAGACCTTCTGAGGAATTGACTACAGTCGCGAACTGTGGCATAAGTACCAGATCTGGTGAAAATATTTTCTAAGGCCTGCTCAATCTGTTGCCAATAAATGTGCAGTTTGCAACACCCCCAAAAGATATGTACGTGGTCTGCCCATTCCTCTCTGCATTGTCTCCAACACTCTGCCCCCAGTGTAGGGAAAATTTTTATCAACTTTGCTGGTGTATTAAAGTACCTATTATTGGACTTGCACACAAACTCCCACCAGTACGGAGCCAAGGAGGTCCCTAAGGAGGGATGGGTGAATTTTACCCATAACTGATAGGACACCCGGGAGAGAGATTCTTTATTCCACACCTCTAGCACTGTCTCAGAGCTGTCAGATACAAATTCTCACGCTCCTTTATACAGTAACCCTATCATATGAAACTGATCAGACCCTCTAATTGCATTAATAGCCGACTTCAAAAACAAAGGAGGAGGCTCAGGCAGGCAGCTTCTCAGAGGACCTTTATGTAACAGAGAAGTCTGTATCTGCAGGTACCTATAATAGTCTCGGTTCCCCAGATCATAGTCCTTTTGGAGCTGTACAAATGGAATTACCCCCCATGGGTCTAAAAACTGAAAGATAAATGAGAGACCTTTCCTATGCCAAAGTCTAAATGTTAAATCGAATTTAGTCGGGAGAAAATCTTTTTCTGCAGATAATAGTCTCAAATAGTAAAATACAGATTCATAGCTGGTAAGGCTCTGATTCTATACCAGTTTTGTAATACCTGCCTAGTGCTGGTTTCAAAATCCATTAAATTTGGTAAGTTAGTCAGGGGAGCAAAAACTATCTTCTGGGGATCATGTAAGTCATTAAGAAAGCATTCTATTTTCTTCCAAGGAGGTCGGACACCCTGGTTCACCCATGTCAAAATGCGGGTTATTCCTACTGCTACTGCATATTGAGTCAGATCTGGAAGATTTAGACCTCCCTTATCTTTTGGTAGCTGTAACAAGGACCACCGAATACGTGGCCTACGGCCGTCCCAAAGAAATCTGGATAACATTTTATTCCAAGAATTAAAGTACATCTTTGGAGGGGTAGAGTGGATTGTTTGGAATAGGTATAATAATCAGGGGAGAATATTAGATTGTATAGTGGCTATTTTTAAGTAAAAAGAAAGCTTCAGCTGGGACCATTTATGTATATCAGCTTCTAGAGCTTGTGTTAATGGTTCATAATTTACCAAAATCACATTAGATAGTTGTAGGGTAATTGAATACCCAGATACTTTAATTTCGTAGTTCACCATTTAAATGGCAATGTTTGTTTTAGTTGAGGAGAGGGTTGGAAATTAAGAGCTAAAACCTCTGTTTTCGAGGAATTAGTTACATATCCAGAGACCGAGGCAAAATCTTTGAGAGTCTGCCAGGCCCCCTTCAATGATAGTTCAGGATCTGTTAGTGTTAATAACACATCATCTGCGTATAGTGACATACAGTATGACTCTCCCCCTAATTCTACCCCGCATACCTCTCTAGAGTCTCTCATGGCCATTGCCAGAGGCTCTATATAAAGAGCAAACAGCAATGGTGACAAGGAACAACCCTATCTAGTCCCCATTCCAGATTTATGGAGCAGACAAAGATCCATTTACTTTCACAAAAGCTTGAGGGTTGGCATAAAGGTTACCAAGCCAGGTAACAAACTCACCCGGGAACCCAAAAGCCTCCAGGACCCACCAGAGGTAGCTCCAAAGCACCCAATCAAATGCTTTATAAGCATCTAGACTAGCCACCACAACCGGGAGTGAAGTATTGGCAATGTAGGACAAAAGATGGATAATTCTAATGGTGTTATCTGATGTTTGTCTATTTTTTAGAAAGCTGGACTGGTCTTGATGAATTATACCTGGCAACACTTCTCCATTCTTTGAACCCAGACTGACATATGTAATTTGTAATCACAGTTTAGGATAGAAATGGGTCTATATGATTCAGGGTGTCTAGGGTCTCTGCCCGGTTTAGGAATTGTTGAAATCACTGCATATGCCAATGAAGGCGGGGGGGTTTCTATTTTGGACCTCTGAGAAAGCCTGCTTCATTAGCCTAATTAAGATAGGGAAAAAGACTTTATACCATTCTTGGGGGAAGCCGTCCGGGTCTGATGACTTAAGAGTTTTCGCTTGTCTGACCACCCATCTGATCTCTGCTTCTGTTACTGGGGACCTCAATGTCTCCTTCTGGGCAGGAGTTAGTTTAAGGAAAGGTAGGGGTGAGAGGAACTGTTCGATACTATGCACCGAGGGGGGTAAGGGTTTGGCATATAACTCCCTATAATAGTTTTAAAATATTGGCAAGATTTCAGGGGTGTTTCCCTTCACTATTCCTGTTACAGGGTCCTGCAATTTTGTAATGGTAGCTACCTACCTGGAGCCGCTAAGTTTCCGGGCTAAGTTTTGTGCCCCTCTAGGGCCCCCTTCATAATAGTATCTCTTAAACTGCTGTAATTTAGCTTGTACTTGGTAGTCCAGTATAGCCTGGAGCTCCCCCTTGAGGCGTCTTATTTCCTGCTCTCTTGTCCCATTGAGTGGATCCTCATCTTGTTGGAGAAGAGTCAGCCTAGCCTTTAACCACTTATACCTAGTTTCCCGCTGTTTGTGCTTTCGAGCAGCATAAGCAATCAATTCCCTTTGGATTACTACTTTTAAGGTATCCCATATTAAAACAGCTGATGTATCTGAAGTAGTATTTTCCTCAATTATCTGTGGGATCCTTGTTTCAAGAAAATCTTTAAGTTCCTGCTCCTTAAGCAGAGACAAGTTCAGTCTCCACATACCCTGTCTACGTGGTCTCCCCAGATCCAATTTGAGTAACAACGGGATATGGTCAGATAAAAACAGAGCATTTAGTGACAGATCTCTTAAGACATTCATATGTTCCATGGAGATGAAAAAGTAATCTATCCTAGAGGAGGTCTTAAACCTTGGTGATTTATAAGTGTACCCACCCCCAAGAGTAGTAATGCCTCCAGACATCTAAAAACCCTAGAATCTTAATCTGAGAGCGTAGCCATTTCTGTGCTGGGGATTGTCTGTGGGATGGGGGTTTGAGGTATCTACTTTAGGATTTAGTGTAATATTAAAATCCCCCCCTCCCATGATCAATAATCCTTTCTGAATATCTATGACTTTGTTTAAGAGTTGGTGTACCCTGGGCTGTGGGAATGCTGGAGGGAGATGCACATTAACCAGTGTAACATCTTGCCCAAATAATGTCCCCTGCAATGTTATATAACACCCAGCAGGGTCAGCATATTCGACCCCAACCTCCAGTAGTAACATAGCAGGAACTAAGATTGCCACCCCCCTCCTTCATCCTGTCCTACTTGCAGCTGAGTATACCTTATATCTGCCCCCTGCCCCAACTTCATATGCTCAACCTGTGTCAGATGAGTCTCTTGAATATATATAAGATCTGGTGCATGTCGCTTAATATATTGAAGCAGCCTAGAATGTTTACTCGGGCTATTAAGTCCATTTACAATATGTGAGAGCACAGTACAAGGTGAATTAGCCATCATTATTATGAACATGGACACTGTCCCATCTTTTAAGGAGAATGCCTTCTTCTTGCCCCCTCCTCCAATCGACCCTCATTCTGGAATACTACTCTCTACACCCTTGCCAAGTATGACAGTTGACAGTCATTTTATATTTTAGCTTTAGGCTCTGATTAAGAGCCGTTCGTATGTATGAGGTACCTCTATTTGAACAATATAAAAACATGAAACAACATAGCCAAAAAGAACCTTTTGCCAAATTTGGCATGAACCATTGAAACAGGTACATAACCAATAACTGTATGTAACAGTACTGAAGCAAAAATAAATATGCAGTACAAAATTGCCACTTCCAAGGTAGGGGAGGTTTACCTTATCCTCCCTGTATTTCTATCATGGTCACTTGGTGAACAACCGGTGCCAAAAGGAAAGGAGGGAAAGCCATGATTTAAAAAGCTTGGGGCCTCCTGGGAGCAGTAATATGTTCCCAAAATATCCAATTAGGAGGAAAACAAATATGTAAGGTAATGATTTCTAACATACTGATCTCATTTAACTACTACAAACAGTCACCCAGTATAGGGTCCACTCCCATCACACAGTACTAGAACTGAAAACTGGTGCAAGCAATTCTTCTGAAGTTCAAATTATATAGTCCTGAACTGGGTAGTAAGACATTTTGCTCTTTTATACAACTTGGTAAATTCAACAGAAACGATAGTCTCATATATAAATGGTCCCTCTCATTAAGTTCGCTCTTCGGGGTGAGGGGATGGCAACCATCTCAACACCACCTTGGCAAGTGGCCCATCTGGCTTTGTTAACATCGTAGTATTATAGCTGACAGTATGACAGGCCTAGAGTCAGGGCAGTAGAGGAAAAAGAGCCTGGGATAATCCCTCGCCCCCACCAACTAATCTTCAATTATGTCCTCATCTCTACCGAAAGGCCATTCAGGTCAGATAATTCCTGGAGGTATTCTCAGTGCAACGAAAAGCAGCCAAAGTGTTTTTTTGCATCCTGATTGTTATACCTGCTCTTCCCTTCTTTTATGGTTGAAGGAATTGTTTGCCATCGAAGGGGTTTGGAAGTAGGTTCTACTGTCCCTTTCACATGATCGGGAAAGTGTAGACCCATACTGGTGAGATCTTCTTTAGCCTCTTGTGCTGTAGTATATTCCTTTGTGCAATTTTGGAGATATACAATTAAGCGGGCTGGGTAGGGAGTTGGAAATTTGTGTCCTGTGGCCTTAATCACCGATAACAGCGGGAGGTATGCCCAGCAGAGTTTCATGGTTTTTGGTGCATAGTCATGGTCCAGATAGAAATGCCTCTGTCCATAAAAGATGTTATGCTTTTTCCACACCATCAGTAGAATCTGTTCTTTCATAGAAAAGCTATTGAAGCAAGCTATTATCGACTTTGTAGGGGCCTCTGGATCCACCAGTTTGGGGTTAAGGACCAATGTACTCTTTCTATATTTAGTTGGAAACCTCAGATAGCTCCAGAGCCGTGTGCAATAGAGTGTCCACAAATTCCTTGATATCTGAGCCTTCAGAATTCTCTGAATACAATATATATGTATGTTCTCTCATCTGAACAAATGATGCAAGAAACCACTATGGTTCTCAAAGGAGGTGGCAGGAAAGGTTAGGGAGAAAAGAGAATTCAGGAAGTACTAGGAATTACAGAAGGAGCAGGACAGATAATTGTTTCAGTTAAAGCAAAAGGAAGCAGGAAAAGCAGTCAGAACAGCAAAGGCCCAAACCGAGGAAAAGATTGCCAACTCGGTTAAGAAGGGGGATAAAATCTTTTATAGATACATCAGGGAGCGAAGGAAGACCAAGAGAGTGATAATGAGACTTAGTAAAGGGAAGGGGGTGGGCAGAGGGTGACTGTGAAAAGGCAGAGATACTAAACAAACACTTTTGCTCAGTATTCACAAATGAAGAGGGGGAGGTACCTAAACCAAACAATAGAAACACGCTGTATACGAGGATTGATACCAGCCCTTTCACAGAAGAAAGGGTTCTGAAGGAACTCTTAAAACTGAAGGTGGACAAAGCAATGGGGCCTGATGGGATTCATCCCAGAACTCTAAAAGAACTAAGGGTAGAACTAGTGACACCACTGACTACCCTCTTTAATAAATCATGGGAGGATGGGGCAGTACCTGAAGACTGGAGGAGAGCAGATGTTATTCCACTTCACAAAGTGGGAGCAGGGCAGAAGAAGGAAACTACACACATATTAGTTTAACCTCAGTGATTGGGAAAATGATGGAATCACTTCTGAAGGAAGGAATTGTTGAGTACCTAGAGGCCAGATGAGTGCAGGACCCAAGGCAGCATGGATTCACAGTGGGAAGGTCATGTCAGGCAGATGTAATAGATTTCTTTGACTGGGTGACCAAGTAGTAGATCAGGGAGGGGCAGTAGACATGCCTACCTAGTCTTTAGCAAGGTATTTGACACAATCCCACACAAAAGATTAATATATAAGTTGGCCAGCCTGGGAGTGGGTCCCAAGATGGTAGCCTGGGTAAAGAATTGGCTGGAGAACAGGACACAGAGGGCGATAGTAAACAGAGTCTACTCTGAAGAAAGGTGGGCTACTAGTGGGGTACCTCAGGGTTCAGTACTAGGAATGTTCCTCTTTAATGTCTTTATAAGTGACATTTCAAAGGGACTGGAAAGAAAAGTATGTCTCTTTGCAGACAACACAAAGATCTGCAACAGAGTTGATACACAAGGTGGGTGGAAAGGATGAGAAGGGACTTGTCAAGGTTGGAGGAATGGTCAAATGTATAGCAGCTTAGATTCAATGCTAAGAAGTGCTACGTAATGCACCTGGGAAACAAAAACCCAGGGGAAGAGTACACAATGGGGGGTGAGATACTAACAACAGCAAAAATGGATAGGGCCCTGGGGGTAGTCATATCAGATGACCTAAAGGTGAGCAAGCAATGTGAGAGTGCAATAAGTTGTGCTGGTGGGATACTGGGATGCACAGGGAGAGGCATCATTAGTAGAAAACAGGAGTTGTTATCCCTCTGTACAGACAGCTGGTGAGACCCCATCTAGAGTACTGCGTGCAGTTCTGGAGACCCAATCTCTGCAAAGACATAGACAGGATAGAGGCAGTCCAGAAGAGGGCAACTAAAATGGTGCAGAGTCTGCACCAGAAGACATACAGTATCAAGAGAGACTTAAAGATCCTAATATGTATAGCCTCAAGGAGTGGAGGGAGAGGGTGGGACATGATAGAAACTTTCAAGTACCTCAAGGGAATCAACAAAGTCCAAGAGAGTAGCATCTTTCAGAAAAAGAGGTGTGCAAGAACAAGGGGGCACAATTTGAAGCTAGAGGGGGGACGGCTCAGAGGTAATGTGAGGAAGTATTTTTTCACAGAGAGGGTTGTGGATGCATGGAACAGCCTTCCTGAGGAGGTTGTGGAGTCAAAAACAGTGGTGGAATTCAAGAATGCATGGGACAGGCATAAGGCAATTCTAGGGGGTGGAACTGGAAGAAGTAGGCTGTTGGTTAGCTAAGATCTGCAGCTTATCCATTAGGTAGGGAAATGGGCAGACTGGGTGGGCCAAGTGGTCCTTATCTGCTGTCAAATTCTATGTTTCTATGTCTGGCCCTATTTTCAGCGTCTTCCTGCCTAGCTTCTAGTGCCTCCTGCTGCTGTCATATTTGCTGCATTTGTAATTCCAGGTCATCTACCCAATTCTTAGTGGCTGTTACCTGCCTTTAGGTATCATCTGCTCTCTGTTCTAGCATCATGACATCTTTGCAAAGCTCCTCATAAAGCTGCTTGACCTCAGCTCAAAAGGATAGTAGCTCTTGATAAATTAAGTCAAGTTTTGCTTTCTTTAATTTGGGTTTAGATGTAGAGTGAGAGTTCTTCTGCATGGCCCTGTGGCAGCCTGAGCCTTTGACCTTTTGTGTAGTTTCTGGGCATGAGGCATCCGATTTGGATCTTTCGACATCACTCTCTCTATAGCAGCTCACCATACATGAAAAACACCAGTATTTCTCTCAGAATACTCTCTGTTGCCTTTTGGTATGATTTTGACTGCATTTATAACCACAAAAAGCATTTGTTGGAGGGTATTAGCTCAGGAGTTGAGCAGAGTTCCACACTAGGCAGCCATCACTCGTGGGGGGCAGAACTGGAGGTCCCCACCCTGAATCATTTTTGTTGCCCTACACTGCACCCCCTCTAGCAGTCTAATGTCCTTTTTGCAGGTATGGGCACCACTACTGTATGCAGTACTCCAGGTGTGGTCTAACCAATTATCTGTATAAAGGCAGAATCACCTCCCTTCTCCTCGAGGTTATGCCCCTTGCTATGCATCCCAGCATTTTGTTGGCCTTCACTGCTGCCCTCCTGCATTGTGCAGAATTGTTCATAGCCCCTGTGATGAGCACCCGCAGATCCTCCTCCTCCTCTATAACTTCTAGCCTCACACCCCCCCAGATGATAGCTTCTCCTCGGATTCTTTGTTCCGAAGTGCATCACCTTACATTTATTGCAAAGAATTGCAAAGAGTCACTTTTCCCGACTGGGAGTCTCATAGAGGTAAGTGGGAAGAGGATTTGTAGGCTATGCTGGACCAAGAGATATGAGTTAGGTGTTGGGCTGAGGCCCGTAGGGCCTCCCCGATCCAAAATTGCAGCTCACCCAGAAGAAGGTGTTGAGTAGATGGTACCACACTGCACAAAAATTGGTTAAAATGAGATTATTAGGGTCAGATGTATGTTAGAGATGCAAATTGGGAGCAGGTTTGATTTTCCATATTTCATGGGACTGTCCAGTGTTAAAAGATTGGTGGGCAGGTATTATTGTTTTTTTTTTGGAGAAGGTACTACAATTTCCTATTTCACATTCCCCTAGTTTTTGGATTTTGGGGGATCCAGAGCTTCTGGACATACAGGCTCTGGAATGTAAGGGTTTGATTTATTTTGCTGCTTTGAAAGCCAAAAGGCTCCTTCTTTTGCATTGGAGAACCTCCACTATTCCCCCCTTTAATCCAATGGAAGCAAGCAGTCTCCTAATCTGCTTCTTACCTTCAAGTAATTTTTTTGAGAAGGAACTTACTTCCCAAATGTTACAAGATGTGGGGCAAGTGGTGGGCATATGTGGGTTTTGAGATCAGGATAATGCTGGGGATGCAATATTAGCTGGAACGAATCATTGACTGTTTCTTTAATTTGATACAGTTTTATGGTCGATGTTTAGGCTGAGCAGTGCCAGTACTCCTTTGGTGTTCTTAATCTGTGCTTAGTTTAGTGTTAACCCTAGACTTGATTAGTTTGTCAGTTTGATCTTATTAATAGTTGAACTTTCATGTTTCCCTTCACAGGGTGTTATAATGATTACTGACTTTCTTTACTTTCTCTTGATAGTTATTGTTTGTGTGTATTTCTGAATAGTAGTAATCTTTAAAATTTCTAATAAAAATGTTTGTATAAAAACCTTGATTAAAATAAAAGGTCAATGTGTTGGAGTGATCCAGAGAGGTGGACCCATGGTCAAAACATTTCTGGAGGCTATGCATACATGTCCCAGATTGCAGTGAATTTGAACAGAAGATGGGAGAGCACATTATCTATATCTGTTTATACAGAGAAGAGTGACCAGTTGGTGACATAAAGATCATCTAGGAAGACAGAGAGGTCAAGGGACTGAGCAACTTTTCCCATACAAACATCAGGAGGCTTTGTGGTGGGGAGCTTTTGGGCAGGGGCATTTCAGTGATACCTCTTTTATATAGTAAACAGTATACCATACATGGTCACAAATAGTATCTGAGAGGACAACAGCAGAGACAATGTGATGAGTGAATGACAATAAAACTCAGTCAATAAAAGAGTGGTTGTGGGGATGGGGGTTAAAGGGGATGTGCTCAGAGAAGACCTGAGTGAGACTGAGGGATTCCATAGTATGGCAGATGTTGTCTGCCAAGGGGGAGAACAAATTTACATTTACGTAGGTCCACAAGGATCAAAAGCTTAACAAAATCAGAAAGGGAGTAGAGTGAAGAAAGAATACCAGGTAGAGAGTCACACTTGGCTTTAGGGTGAAAATAGGCAAGGAGGTAGGTAAGTATAGCCTTCGAAAGGTAAGGTTTTAAAAAGACAGATAGGAATCTCGATTTATAAAAGTTGGCACAAGCTGCACCAATAGCAGTTTGCACTGATTGCCGTGCACCAGGGACCCTGTGTCTGACTCTCTATCTGGTAGGCTCCTGGTGGCAATGTCCAACAGTTTCTGCATCTGGGCCATGCACCAAACAGACGGTGAATCTGGCAGGTTTGCCACAAGCTGTAGGCATGGTCAGGTGGCAGCTGCACCTGCAGACAGTGACCAGCACAGTGTAAGCACCAAGCACAATACATCCCATCCCTGATGTCTATCAGTCCCCAATCCCTGATGTTCCTGTGTGTACATAACAAAACTCCCTGGTGGTCTAGTGGGCCCATTTCCTATCACTGATCTCCTCCATAAATAGTAACATTTCTTTCCCTGGTGGTCTAGCAGACTCGCTTCCTATCCGATCTCTCTTATAAATATTTATATTTCTTTCCCTGGTGGTCTTGGGATTCCCTTCCTATCCCACTCTGCCCTATTAATATTTATATTTCTTTCCTTGGTAGTCTAGTGGAAGGCACAAGTCTAGGCAAGCCCCCTTTGGTGTATACAGCCTGCCTTGTGGATTACTGCCAGTGCATCTTTTGGCACAAGTCACGCCTTGCATCATTTCTTGTGGCAAAAAACCCTTGCACCATTCAGAGGAGCTTTGTGAATAGGGCCCATTACTTTTAGACAGGATAAGGGCTGTTAGGTCACCATGGGCCAATTTTTAATGTTTTGCTGTGATTACGTATGTTACAATGGCTTTGACATTTACAAATAGGAGGGCAATCTCATTACATTAGTACTGACATTGACAGATAGGAGTACAAATGCAAAGTATGGACCAAGACAGCAGATGGTGATCCAGGGAAGGTTGTTACACAGTTAGAGGATCAATCAGACAATTTCAATTTAGTTACAATTACAAATGTTGGTGAATTCTGTTTGCAGTGTGGTTTTAAACTGTGAAGAGTTTTGCTCATACGTGATGCAGGAGACAAGGAGTTTCAATTTTTTGAGTTTAAGTAATTGAGGGTCATTATCCCATAGTTGGTTCAGGCCAGGAGGACATGGAGCTCCTATTTTGATCTCGCATATTATACTTGTTTTGGAAGAGTTGTTTACTAAAGTTTTGGTATCTGGTTATCTGGCCATTAGCTATTTTGTAAGCCATGATTGGCTTGTATTTTTCCCTTCTGGTTTTGAAGGGATTCCAGTTTAGTCTACTGGTCATTTCACAGTGGTGTGTGCAGTATGGGCATCTGAGAACTAATCTTGCCATGTTATAGTAGGTTATATCCAGCCTAATATGCTTCCATACTCTAGAACTGGCAATAACAGATGTGTGACAAGAGTCAGTCTGCTTGTTTTGGTTATGGCTTAGATGTTGCAGAGAGGTGCTCCCAATCTGGTATTCACTTTTTTGATCATTGATTTAATATGGTTCTCAAAGTTTAGAGGATTGTCAATTTCTACTCTTAAAGGGACACTGTCAACCTGATTTCCATCATATTATTTCTAGTTAAAACCCTACATTTTATGATTGCTTGCCTTCTCTAAAATTCCTTGATGTTGCTGTTTGTTTTGTCTGTCTCCCTGTTTAGTAGAAATGAAATGCATACTAATGTATATTTATAAACAACCTTGTTTTGTTTACAATCCTGGATCTGTTCTTACTACATACTTCCTGCATTACAAACACACCCAAACAGTGCAGCCACTCATGAGACAGTAGCCTCCTAAACTCCTACTGCAGCATGCGGGGCTAGACTGCATTGTGGGTGTTCCCTAGTCCAGGAAAGATGCAATTGGAGCTGATCAAGGATTATAAAAAAGCCTGTGTTTGTGTGGTAACACCAGTTGGTGGGCAGTCTGTTTTTCACTTAAGAGAAAAAAGAGTCAGAATCAATATACTAACTACATCAGCAATCTTTACAGAATGTTGGCAATCATAAAATGTGTTTTTTAAACAAGGGACACGTTGAGACTTAAGGCAGTTGAAAGTGTCCCTTTGAGTATTTGTATTCTTGGTATCCTGCATTGACATAATAGCGCCTGACAAAATCACGTGTCTTTAATAGCGTGAGCCATTATAGCTTGCGTTGTTTTACAGTGCGGTGCTCTAAGTATCGTTGTCCTGGTGCAGATTCTGTTTTACCTATTGCCACCTGTCAGGTGTTTTATGGATCTAATTGAGATGGTTGTTCACTGGTGTGGTGGTTGTTAGGTGTTTCATGGATGTAATTGGGAGTGTGGTGGTCCTGCTGCAGGTCATGGAGTTTTTGTTTATTTATTTAAGCATGTAGGAATTACAACCCTTTGAGTCATAGACTCATTTTCAAAGGCTCCGCGTCACTGTAACATTTGGATACATTAACAGAGGAACAATAGACAGCAGGGTACACTGGTGTATCAAACATGTGAAGTTTAACAGGCAATAGGACAACAGATAGGTCCAAGGTATGACAATAAGTGTGAGTCGATTTGGAAGAAGCAGCCTAAGCAGCTTTGTACAGACAGTCTTGGTACATACATTCAAAAACAGTGTAGGTTACCTATACAAGTGTTAGCTAGGTTTTAGTTACATTATTGGTACAATGATACATATAGATGCTACCTCCGAGAGGTATTGTCAGATTTTTATGACAGGAATTGAGATCTTTAGCTAAGCTAGATGGACCTTTGACTGGCACCTCAGCGGTGGGTGGCAGAGTGCAGCGTCAGAATAGGCATTGTCAGTGTCAGAAGGGTTCTAATGCTTTGTGAGCTGATGGAGGATGTTAGTGGGCACAATGGCAGCTGTGTGAGGCAAGTATATGGGATTTTAGCTCTGCCTTATAAGGACCAAGCTTGGTGATGGATGAGATAGCTGGGGGGAGGGCATTGTACCATGATGGAGCTCTCGAGAAAATCTTTGTGCTGGGAGGACCTGACCTTGGGTACCTTCCAGACAGATTTGGAGGCTGCCTGGTAGCAACAAGTGGGGTGTCTGACTGAAGAGAGGCCGCATCCCCTATTGGTGTTAGCCCAAGGTGTATTTTTTTGTAAGTAGACAGGTTTGGTACTGTAGGCATTTCTCTAGTGAAAGAATATTGGCAAGAGCATAGAGGGTGCAATTGTGCATACATTTGACTGCACCCGAGATGAGCCGGAAGGCTTTGTTGATGGCCAGTTGGATTTGGTGAAGTGCTGTGGGGTCAGCAGCTGAAAAGATTGTATGGCCATAGTCAACTAGGGACATGACTGAGGATGTGACTGCCAGGTGTAGAGTTTCAGGTGGAAGGCAGCCTTTGTGGTGGTGGTATAAGAGGCCAAAACGGATATTGACAGCTGAGATGAGAGTTTTGATGTGCTCATGAAAAGTGAGAAAGGAGTCAAAAGTAACACCCAGGTACTTATAGGTTGAGACCTGTTCTGGGGGATGAGTGAGTTGGATAGAATTTTAATAGGGCGACCTCTGACCCTATGTTGTTGGCGCACAAAGAGCATAGTTTTTGTTTTCTTAATGTTGATAACTTGTCTGCCGGCTATAAACCAGTTTTCATTCTGTTTGAAGGAGTCCTACAGAGAGAGCTGAATGGAGGAGAGGTCAGGGTGAGAGGCTACTAGAACTGCATCATCCATGTATAAGAGGATATTTCCAGTGCAGGAGTCAGGCAGGGCATTTAGATAAACACCGAAAAGGAGGGAACCTAGGATTGACCCTTGAGACACCCTTGAGCGTACTGGTAGAGTGGATGACAGGGTCTTGTTTATTTTAATGCACTGCGATCTATTAGTAAGATAGCTGGTGAACTAGGTGAGGGGACCTTGGCCAACTCTGAGGTGTTGGAGTGTGGCCAGGAGGAGTGGGTGGAGACCGTGTCAAAGGCCTTTGAGAGATCTATAAACATGGCCCCAGCAAGGTGCCCTCCATCCAGTGCAGAGTGCAGCACTGGAAAAATTATATCAGAGCTGTAGTAGTGCTATGACCTGCTCTGAACTCGTGCTGTTCCTACATAAATGTTATAGGTGAGGAGGTACTCAGTGAATTGGTCTGCTAGGATTTTTCAAGGGCTTTGGAGAGTGGCGTAGAATTAAGATGGGCTGGTAATTGTTAGGGAGGTGCAATCACTGTTTTTAGAACTGGGGTTATAACAGCAGTTTTCCATGCATCCAGGAATTGGCCCAGACACAGGGATCAGTTTAGAGGTCTGTGAGTAGGGACAGAACTACGTTGAGAACATGGAATAGAATTTTCATGTCAAGTCATCTTTATTGTAGGCGGAGTCAGAGGGCTTTGGATAGGTAGTATTTTGCTTCTGTAGCTGTAATGACTCTGAGATGGAAAAAGGGGGTGCAGGTTTGGCACTGGGGTGGGTTGGATAGAGTCAAAAAGTTCTGTGGTAGTACCTGACTAAGGTCTATGAAGGTGGAGTTGAGGGCTGTTGGCAATGACAACAGGGTCCGTGTTGACATTGCCATCAATGGTAGAGATGGGGAGGTGTGACTTCCCATTGAGATCTTTGATGTTATCCCAAGTTACATAGTGGAGTGCCTTGGTTTTTCTTATTTCTCAAGTACACCTATTTTGGGCGGCATTGTAGGCCTGTCTATCCACCTGTGACCTAGAGTTAATGGCACGATACCAGAGGGTGTCTCTTTCCTTTAGCTGTTGTAGCAGGGCAGAGGTAATCCACGGGGTGCTACATTTCTTGGAGGTTGCATTTGTAATGGAGGCAAATGCATCACAGGCATTATTGAAAATGCAGGTGAAGTAGTTCAGGGCTTCACTGATGTTGGTAGCCAGGAGATTGGATCCCAGTCACAATGTGCCAGGTGGTGTTTGAGTTTAGTGAGACTGCCAGGCCTTAAGCAGCGACAGAAGGTGACACTGGGTGGTGGTTTTGGTAGTTGGCAGGACCACGTAAATAGGATTGGGGAGTGGTCACTCAGGGAGTTGGGGAGGACCACTAGGTCAGTGACTTGGTCGGGGCAATTTGTAAGTAGTATGTCCAGCAGGAAGCTTGAACCATTAGAGGGGTTGACCCTTGTGGGACTGGATATGAGTTGAGATAGATCCAGTGAGGCAGAGATATCCTTGGCATGGGAGGCTGTGCTTGCTAACCAGTTTATATTGAGGTCTTCAACCAGGATCCACTCCAATTTGTGAGGGAGGGTGGCTAGGTAGTCCGCTAGGGATTGGGTTGCTGCTGACTGATTGCGGGGGATATATGCAACTGTGAGAAATAGCGGGGCTCTGTTTGGGTCTGGTGTGAGCTTTGTCATAAGGGCTTGGGCATTATTGTCCAAAGTTGCAGTAGGTAGGGCTTGGTGGTGCACAGTGTCCCAGAGATAGAAGGCAAAGCCTCCACATGCTTTCCATTTCTATCTTCCTGAAGTAGGGCAAAGCCAGGAGAGTGACAAAACAGTCAGGTGTTTTGAGAGCCAGGTTTCAGTTAGAGCCAGGACATCAGGTTGATACTGGGCTATCCAGCATTGTAGGGGTACAATTTATTTGGGTAGGCTGCAACATTCAAAGCAGCTATTTGTAGGCCCTGGGTGGTCTGTGACTGGTTGTGGTCTGCTGGGCCTGGGTTGGGATGGATGTTGCCAGACATTAGTAGTAACGGGGATATTAATCAAAGGAGGGCAGTGTGTTGGCGACTTTTATCTCAGTAGCAATAGCGGGATGGCTTGCAAGGGGAAGGGCAGAGAATAGGCATACAGAGAAGGGCTGTGAAGGTTTGGTGTAGGAGATGGGAAGTGGGCCAAAGGGGGTGTGATGTGGAGATTGTGTTGGCAGTGTTACGTTAAGTGCTTTGTCGTTTTCCATTTTCCATTGTTGCTTGTATTTTAAAAATGCTGCTGCAGTATATTTAAAGTCAGAAGGGTGGTTATCTCTTGTTACATGAGGGTTTTTGCAGAGTGTAGATTTCATGTAAGAAGTACTACTGGAAGTTCTTGGACTATGGTAAGTGAAAGTGCCATGCACATTTCCATACTTGTGGGGAGTCAGTGGTAAAGACTACAGTAAATCATAATCATGTTCCTGATGCTGGCATTATGTTGGTGAAGGAGGTATTGTCTACTGTCATGGAAAGAGCTACATCTGCATGTGAGACTACTCATCAAATAGTAGTGGCTTGTACTTCTGACATTTAGTCTTCTGTCGGTGGCAAGCTTCCTTCCATGCCGTTAATGAAGGGTATTATTCGAAGGGGGCAGTGGGCCTGTTCACGTTCCCCTGCAGAGCCAGAAAATGTTAGCAGTTTAGTTATTCCTCTGGAGTATACCTTAACGTAGAAGGATGATTCTTTTCTTTTGTTTGATAGTGGTCCTGAGGAGGACAAATTTTTGAAGTATTCCGCAATGCAAAATTTAGACTATATGCAGCACTGTCCACACTGGTTTTGTGATGGAACACTGAAGTGTTGCCCCTCTCTGTTTTGTCAGTTATATACCATTCATGGTATTCAGCTTTCTTCTTTGTACCTTCTATTTTCATTTTTATGTGTTCCTGTACCTTGGCAGCTTATTCTTGGGTTCTGTCTGAACTGAAACGTTTGTGTCCACATTTGATCCCTCAGACTGTCATGACTGACTTTGAACAGGTAGCTGTTGAGTCTTTTATGTCAGTTTTCCCTACTGTGCAATTGTGGGAATGTTTTTTTTTCCATTTCTGTCAAGCCACGTGGAGAAAAGTGCAGCAACACCCTGATGTGTGTCAATGATACATTACAGATGAAGAGTCTGCTGTATATGTTAGATGTCTACCCGCTCTGGCAAATGTGCCCCTCAGAGATATTGTTTGTGTGTTTGAACAGCTGAGATCCTGGAAGTTCTTAGATCTTTGGTAGACTATTTCAAGGTCAACTGGATAGGTTGTCCACCGGATCAGGTAGGGACAACGTCCGTTATTTGCAGTAGAGTTTGGAACTGCTTTGAAGCTGTACAGTCTGATGTTTCTAGGACAATTAATTCATTAGAAGCATGGCATCAGAGATTCAATCATTTTCATTGGAGCCACTCATCTATCTACTGTATATGGTGGTTTATTAGCAGTTTGAAAGCTGAACAGCTTATGAATGACATGGTTATAAAACAACTGGTGTCTGGTGTTTATGTGCATTTGCGCCATAAGACGTAAAAGGACACTTCGAAACATATTAATGCTGTTGTTATGGACTATGGTAATAGATCAGCTTTCGATTATTTGCATGGCACTGCATACAGCTTTCAAATGCAGGCTTAGTGGGACACGTTGTGACATACATTTGTTTGTCGTATATCATTTGCTCCTTTATTCTGATGATGAACTGTATGGAGTTATGAATAATTTTCAGAACTTCTGTCACTTGTCATGCTTTCCCTTCTTTTGGATGCTGAAATATGAGCTGTGACTTGTGTATATGTATGTGTCAGGTTTTTATTTGGTTTGATTTTGTACTTTACTTTTCACTGCAAAACCATGTATCAAATAAATGTTTATACAGCTGTGCACAGTAAGTCATGTCTATTTACTTTTTTTATGTAGTGTGCCTTGCTTACTAGTTGTGCAGGTCATATGGCTGTGTTCCATGATTGCCATATGCCCTGTACTATGTGACTTGAAGTTTGATATATTTATCATGAGGTGTAACAAGCCCCCCCACATTACACTCACAGAAGGTGTTTGTCAGACATTTGTAGCACTGTAATATGCTGTAGCTATTTTATGAAACTGTTATGTTTTGAGCCACTGTTTTGTCTTCACAGTATTTTAATGTACTATAATGTAGACACTGTTTTGACCCTAAACCATATTCTTTGCTGTCTTTGATGGTAGAGTTATCTAGTAACTGGATTTTTAGCTCCTTGATATTTCTGTTTTCTATCCCTTTTTGTGAAAGGCCCTAGACTGGGTCTTTTTCCCACTTAGAGCTATCCTTTCAGTGTTGAGCCACTTTTGGAGTGCATCAAAGTCTGTTTGGAGTTTTCTCTCCATTTGGAAGAAATCTGTCTCTCTGGCAATGAGGACTGTGTTGTCTGTGTAGAGTTTTATCTTGTAATGGTATATGTGGCCAAGGAGGTCATTCATGTAAACCAGGAATAACAGGGGACCCAGTATTGATCTCTGTCAGATCCTCCCCCAAAAAAGGCACCCCACTTCTGACAGGGTGTTGTTTATGGCTATTGACTGCATGTGGTTGAATAAGTAAGATGTGAACTATCAGCTCACTTCTGCTACAGCTCCTATTTTCTTTAGTTTTTCTAGGAGGATGTTGTGGTCCACCACATCAAACACCTTCAAGAGGTCCATGTGCACCACTCAATGGAATCCCCATCACTTATGGCCCCGACTTCCTTGACAGTGTCTTCTAGAGACGGTGGACATGGACTTGCCCATTTGAATCCTGACTGATGAAGTGTCAGTAGGTTGTATTTTTCTACGTATGAGGTCACTTGCTTACAGACATTTTTTTCAAGTACTTTTGATATCACATATAGTAGGGTTATAAGTCTGTAGTGGGACAGATCATCAGGCCCCCTTCCCTTGTAGATTGGGACCACTTTTGCATGTTTCCTGGTCTCAGGGAAGGATCATTCTATTAGGCTTCTATTGAAGTGTTTTGTCAGTATTAGGTATATATGGGCTACTGCTATTTTTAGGAACTTAATTTCTACATTGTTCAGCCATGGGGACCTGATTGTAGAGGACAGTGGACCAATAAACATTGACAAAGTTAAGGCTGTGATACTGTGACATGTATAAATCAGTACTCCACCACTATGCTTCCCACAGTTCTGTCTGTGAACCACATAGCTGGAGAGTCCAACTTCCACATCATTGATAGGAGCAGAGAGTCATGTCTCAGTGCTGACTAGGACATCAGGATAGTAATGCAGGACCCACAGCCTCAGCTGGTCAAGCTTAGGGAGTATAGTCCTCAGTCAAGATATTCAGAATCATGGGACCAGATTAGAGTCCACTAAATGCTTGCTCCAGGAGTAAATTTGTACCTGGAACATACCAGAGGTGTATTGTAACATGCTAGGGAATTTTGTGAGTGCTAAAGACATGCTCCAGCAGACTAGCCAGGCACTAAGCAGATTGCAGTTACAAACCCCTTCCCTCTACCAACCACAGGAAGTAGGTGGCCAATAAGGTGATATAGGGATTGCGATCACAGTTGGGCTGTTAAGGCATACTAATGGTAATTGCTCCTCTAGAGCAATCTGCCATTTTGATACCATAAGATGCAAATGATTCCATAGCACTAGCAAGATGCTATAGGGTCATTTGCATTTCATTATGGCTTCAATACAAGCCAGGAGCAAACACGGTTTATGACCCCTTCCACAATGCCTGTTGGGGCTGTTGGTACTGGTGGCCTAGTGCCCCCTAAAACACCCCCACCATTATGTAGTACTCAGTCCTTGGTATCCAGTGTTGGCCTCCCACCACTGAACACCCCTCTATTAAATCTTGTATATTTCATTGGTGTCTAGTGGTGCCTCTGCTACAGACAACCATCCACTGTAGACAGAGTTCAAAGAACTGAGGCATATCATAGTCTTCATAGATGCTACAGTCAGCCAAATAGCTAACAGAGTTTAGCAGAAACTGGTCACACACCAAGCATACATGAAAACAGATGAATTGTCTGTTGTTAGGCACATGACAAACAACTGGATATAACACCCCTACATATTGAATTTAGTAATAAGACTTTCTGTGTTCTGCTTTTTGCAGCATAATTCAGAGTTGTAGCCATAACAACTCACACACATCCTACAACAGCTTATACATCCATTTCTCAGAGTCAGTGAGGTGTTTCCAATCTGCTGTTAATGGCAACAAATCAGAACCAGGATTCAGGAGATAAAGCCTCATATGGCATTGAAGTAAAGTCTAAACAACTGGACACTGAAGTGAGTGCCCGGTATCAAAATATCAGGGGCAGGCTTTTTTCAAGAAGGTACATCTGAAAGCATAGTGAATAAAGACCTCAAAAATCATTGTTCATAAAACTTGAAAGATTGTCCACACAGGAAGTAGCATTTGGCTTGATAAAATAACTTTAGAACAATATCAAGAGGTCAAGAAGGTTCCAAGAGGGCTCTATGTTCATAAGGCACCTCCATCAGGCACCCTCAATGATGATCTTTGTATAGAATGGGAAGATTCACTAACTAACTTCTGTAAGATCTAGAGATTAGTCTAGTTGAACAAGCCAGGAGACAGCATAGTAGGATCAAACAACTAAACGTAATACATACTGAGTTAGAACCACACAGTAACACATTGGAGTTCATTGCACTTGATAAAACCTGAAACAGAAGATATGTAAATTGGAAGGAGAGATGGAACAGTGAAAGTGGAACTAATCTGACAGAGACAGAAGAGACTATGAAGCCAGAGGTGTTTTCAACTGGGACTGGAAGTTCCAGTCCAGAAATCATGGACACTCAAGGAGCTATAACAGTTATCAAAGGAAAGGACAATTACATGACAACAGCTTAAGCTATTCGCCAATGAGCCATGAGTCTTTATTTGAGGAGTCCAACTGCCAACCAGCAAAAGAATCACAGTGATTAAGTACCAAAGTGAAAACAAAGAGGAGATGGAAAACCCACAGGAGAAGAAAATAGTGATCCCCAGTTCAAACTGTAGCACCCTTTTTTACTTCCCTCCATTCCTCCTCTTACCCTTTCCCAATCTAATCCCACTGGTTATTTTTGGGCTCCCCAACATCCCACTTTTTGTTTGCCTTTCCCTCCTCCAGATCTACTCGACAAGGTCAGAATTAGGCTGCTCTTGTTTTCCCATCTTATACATTCTGATCTGTCGAAATATTGCTACTTATGCTATCACCACTTTACTCAGAATTTGTCACTTATGTTTAGGATTACCTGAGCATTTTTTTTATGTCTAAATTATTGTATATATTGCTGTTTGTTTAGATCATGTTTGTCTCTTTCACTGATGCAGAACCTGTGTAAAAGAGCCTCTGACTCATAGGTCTTGTAGTCCCAGTAATAAATAGATAAAATAAATAAATAAACCAAAGTGGTCATATTAGAAGAAATAGAGACACAACAAATTGTGAAAATTCAAAGCAAATATCTCAAAGATGCCAAGGAAAGAGTCCTGTAGAAAGGGCTCTCGTTTGTACCCTCTATGAAATTTGACAACTTTAACCTGGAGGTGAACTTCTTTAAGCTTCTTCATAAGCTAGATTTAAAAGTCCATTTTTTTGGAAAGTGAATACAAGAAATTAACATTTTATCCAGACATGGGGTTTATGTCTCCTAAAGATACACTGGAGTCATTGGGTAACCCAGAACTGAATTTGGACATTGCTTGTGAAATATTTAATGATGCTGAATGTAAGAGGTCTGATGAAGTGGGGGTTGGGGAGGGCAATGATATGCTATTGGCAAACATAGAATCACATGATAACAAGAGTAAGTCTCCTATCAATTCTGTTGTTTGGGACAATATTGGTCTGAGAGGTAAAAATATATTTTTTGTAAATGGCCCAAGGCATCCTACAGTAAAGGTTTTGAGAACTTGGTTACACATTACCTTGACAATCTGCTGAAAAACTCCTGAACCAAACAGATGCCACAACCTGTTTGCAGAGGAATTGAGAGCACTGAGTTATAACATAATCTAGAAATTACCACTAAATCTGTAGTCAAGGGTGGATCTGTTGTGGTCCAGGATACCACCAAGCATGCTTATGCTGCAGATATTCAGAAACAATCATCTGATTAAAACTGCTATAAACTTCTCACATACAAACTGATGTTGACCTTCAAACATATTTTGTATGATATTATTGATGATGCATTTTCAAAGGAGTGGATGGACAAAGATAAAATGATGTTTTTAAAATTGATTTAATCATTTGCCCCACCCTTTACACCATTCCAAAGATCCATAAGTGTGTCACAGACTCTCCTGGGAGGCCCATCATTTTCAGAATTGAGACTGTTAGTGAGAGTCCTTCAAGATTTGTATACAATTTTCTTAAACAATTGGTCACCAAAAATCCCAGTCATATACATGACCTCATGGATCCACCACATAAAATTGAAGGATTTAAATGGAGGGACAATTATTTTTGGTTGGTAGTTGATATTGCCTCCCTGTATACTTGCATACAGCATAATGCAGGAATTTGGGCTTGTAGAGAGTTTCTCTATGCTGATTTTGATTTTGATCTGGCCCTTGGAGAGCTGATCAGAGAAGTTCTGTAATTCATATTGGAACATAATTTCTTTATATTTAATGACAGATTCTATCAACAAATTCAGGAGATAGCTATGGGGACAACTTTGTCACCCTCAGACATCAGCCTGTTCTTGGCAAGGTGGGAGAAGCATGTGATTTGCTTGCAAACAAACCCAACCTCAGGCACATCATATTTTGGTATCAGTTTAATGCTGATATTACATGTGTCTGGGGTGAGGGTTCTGAAAAAAAATCACAGAATTTATGGAATGGGTCAGTGGTAACAACCTCAATATAACATGCACCCACAGAACAGACTCCTTAGGCTATGTGGCTGGCTGTTTATGTTTGTATCTGTCAGTAGTTTAGTTTTGTGGATTTTCATGTGTTTCTGCTTGGAGGAACTAGACCATTCTTGAACATGACATCTATGAAAGTTTCCTGGACTAAGAAACTGCAAAACATCACCACCAGGTATTGGCATTCTCATTATAAATCAACTTTTTTGGAAGCCATCACAAGCAAAAGTAAGTCTAGCAAATAACTTTTACAAGCTCTGAGTTGTGGAGTGCTGCACTGAATCCACACTTTCATCTGACCTGTTCTAAAGGATCTGGGCTTGTCTTTGAGATCTATTCACAATCATTTTGGAGGACAAAGGGAAGACACTAACAAAGGATTTTTACATCCTGCATATGCCCTAGGCCAATGTTCATCACCTTCAGGAATTTAACACATTCTGGGTCTTTGATCTATAGTGACAACAATTAACTGGTCCCCAGTATTTCACCATTTCCTGTGGATTTGATTATTTTTCATCATTTGTCTCCTGGTGTCTTGGACAAGATTATTATATTACATATCCCTGTACATATCTATCTGCATGATCTAATATTATTACATCAAGAATGAAACCTAACCTGTTCCTGCTGCACCTGCTCCTTCTGACCCTACTGGCATCCCACACTGCCAATATATTTAAATGTCCACTGCAACCAACCTTGGATCGCCAGGTTGATAGCCCCTTGCACAGAAGTGGAATGGTTACCTGTAGTCTCAACTGCAGCAGCTGTCATCTCTCTCTCCCAAATACTAGGATACACAAACATGCTACTATGCCCATGGTCGACCCTACCATCAAACTATTTCTCCCTGTTCATTCTATCATGAGTTGGGTCACTACAGACAACAACTAAGAATAAGTATAAGGGAAAAAGGGAAAAAGTGCATGTAGCAGTCCCTGCAGGTATCTTTAGAAACTCCAAAAAAGACTTATACTGCTACTCCTACTAATATCGGGCAATGTTCACCCCAACCCTGGACCACCCCTAGCTACCCCTAGGGAGCAACACAGAACAAGGTCTCTCTCACTAGCTAGCATCAACACCTGCAGCCTTACCAAAAAATTAGATGCCCTCACTGACTGGACAGCAAAGCACAGCCCGGATATACTATCTGTAGCTGAAACTTGGTTGTCTCCAATTATCCCTGACACTACTGTGATAATACCTGGGTACACTATCTTTTGGCAGGATCGACTATCCAAAAAAGGGGGCAGCTGTGCCATCTATCTAAAAGATTTTCTGACAGGGCATGCCCTGACCCTACCCATTAATGGTAATGAGTTTCAGGTCCTTGCTATTAAAGTCATTCTTGGGGTCCATTACAAAGCTCTGACAATAGCCTCTGTATATATCACACCCAAACTGACAACAACAAGCATGAACCCATTCCTTACCTGCATCAGTAGTCTAAAGCTTAACTCAGAAATTATATTGCTAGGGGACTTTAATGTTAACTGGCTTGCTCCCAGTGCAAGCAACTACAAGGATGCCTTGGCAACTGCAAATTTTATACAGCTAGTTACCTCACCCACTAGGATCAGCTATAAAACAGGGACCAGTACCTTACTGGACTGGGTACTCTCAAACCATCCTGACCATATTAGCCATACTACAGTTCTCCCTGATGCCATTAGTGACCATTCCCCAGTCCAGTGCATATGGTCAAATAAATTCTATAAACCCCTGTGAAAACTATCAACAGTCGTATGCTAATTAGTGGACACCTTGCACCACTTAAGGCACTCCTGCAACAACAAGACTGGTCCCTGATTGACACCACTCTGGATGTTGATGCTGCACTTCAATACTTTATCTCAAAGCTCAATGCAGCGTGTGATATCCATGCCCCCTTTAAGAAATACAAAATTTAAGGCCTTGATGACCCTTGGATCTCAGACAAACTCCTAGACCAACTAAAAGCTCGGGACCTTCTATGGGCTTATGCTACAGTCTCTGGTAATCAAGCAGACTTTCAGGCATACAGGGCCACCAGGAATGCCTGTACCAAAGTTATTCACACTGAAAAAGCCAGTTACTACAGGAACACCCTATGGTTGGATAGAAGAAAATTTTGGCAAAGCCTCTCTGACGTTATAGGGAAAGAGTCCAAAGCAACTCCTAATATGCTAAAAGTTGATGGCAGCAACATCCTGGACCTCACCACAATTGGCAGCACTTTCAATCTGGCACTCACTGACCTCAGCCATGTGCATCACTCTAACTTCTTTGACACCAACCAAACCATGGCCTTCCAGTATCAATGGACTCAGGATACAAATCATTCACATTTCTATTTCAAGGCAGTTACTGAAAGGGATGCCAAAAAATACCTCCTCAAGATGCTAGAAAAATCCAGATCAAGTGGGGACATACTTGACTTGAAGCTCATCACCCTCATCCTTGACGGTGTCCTGCACCCTCTTATCAAGATTATAAACTAGTCCTCATGCTGTCCTAATTCCCACTCAAGTGGAAGACCACCCTGGTTACCCCAATACACAAGTCTGGGGATAGGACATTACACTGTAACTACAGGCCCATCTCCATCCTACCCCCTTTAACCAAAGCTCTTAAAAAAATCATCACAGACCAATTGGTGGAGTACTTAGAGAACTACAACTTGCAATTTCCACAGCAATACAGCTTTTGCAAAGGATATAGCACCACCGCTGCCCTCCTTGAATTTACAGGCCTCATTCATCTAGCACTAGACCAAGGATAACTTGCCAGTGCCACCTTTATAGACCTCTAGAAGGCCTTTGATACAGTCAACCATCCATTACTACTGGAACAACTTGGCAACTTAGGGCTCTCCATGATACTCTACAATGGCTCAACAGTTCTCGCTCCAACCAGTCACAAGTGGCACAGGGTCATAATGTCTCAAGACATTATGCCGCATGACAAAATGGCACTGCCAATACAGCGCAATATTGCCATGCAGCATAATTCTTTTTCTGGAGGGTTCCACCCCACACCCCTGTTCACGGGGCTGCACCCAAGCCCCCACTAAAGATTCTCAACTCTGGGGGGGGTCCAACTCAAGGAGCGCACAATCCATGTAAAAAAATGAAATGTCTGGGACTGGGAATCAAACCCAGTCCCAGACGCAGTACCTGGGTTCCTGCTGCTGTGGCTCAGTCCAGTGAGCCATGGAAGCTGTTCAGCAGGGCTCACTCCCAGCAGAGGTCTTATCCTCTGCCTGGGAGTGTGCAAATGGTGCAATACTGCATACAGCAGTATATGCGGTATTGCACCATTCGCTGTCCTGGAAAGTGTTATTTCGGGTTAGCTACAATGTCGTAACACTATTGCATATATTCATACCTGTAGGTGTGTAAGACTGGTTGTTTGATATACAGTTACAATAAACAGTTAATCTACTTTTATGTGTGCCTGGTGTGTGCCAGGTGTTTCTGAACCCTCTGTTATACTTTGTATATTTGATGGTACCTAGTGGTCTTTCTCCCTGAACACCCCTCTGATATACTTCCTACATTTCCTGTTGGATAGTGGTCCCTGTCCCTGAGCACCCTTGGATATACCTGGCATGTGTCACAGATGGCTAGTGGTTCTCCAGTCCCTGAACACCTCACTGATATATCTGGCATGTCTTGCTCACCTCCACAGCAGGCCACTGACTGACAATTTGTAACTGTACTTACTGTACTCACAGCTGATTACAGTAGGGATGCAACTGTGAACTGTCAGTTAGTGCTGAGGAGGTAGTGGAGGTCTGTGCCAATCACCAAGGGGTACTGAGGACAGGGAGGGCAGATTGGGAGGTCTGACCTATAGGGGTTTGTGCTGATGAGAGGCAGGTGGGTAGGATCTCTTGGGGGATTTAAACCTGGGGACAGGGGACCACTAGCCACTAGGGACATATGCAAGATATATGGGATGGGTGTTCAGGGGCTGGGAAGATGACTTTTCACCAGGGACATATACCAGATATAGAGGAGGGGTGTTCAGGGGGCTGGGAAACCACTAGCCATCAAGGAAATAGAGGAGGTATAATGGAGGGGTGTTCAGCCAGTGGGGGGCCATGGTTAGGGGACACAGTCAGTGAGATCAGGTTTGGGGAGGTGGTAATTAGCACAACACTGACAGTTTCTTACTATCTCTCTAAACCTACCAATATGCTGGCATGCCTATATGCAAGGTGCTAACAGGTGCTTTGCATACATGCTCTGGCAGATTTTAGGGCTGGTCACAAACATGGTAGCAACTAGCTAACCATGCTTTCCAATATGTAATTTTGTGGTCGTTCCCTGCTCGCAAATCAGTGTTAGTGACTTGTTAACCCATTTTGCAATCACAGACAAGGTTTCAGTATCCCAGCCGTCATGTTTAAGTGAAAAACATTCAAACATTTCAAAGAGGAAAGGAAGAAGAAAGGAAGGAGGCGAGTTAATTCTGCACTCCTTGAAAACAAACTCAGAAGGAAATGAGGAGCAGGACAAAATGTGTTTTGCAATGGTGGCAGGGCTTGGATGGGGACAGTGGGGGTAATCAGGAGTAATTGAGATAAAGCAAGTAATAGCTTCAAGATTTGAGGGTAGACAGGAAGCTGGGTTGGACAGGAACATTAAAGGAAGAGAGGGGAAGATTGGAAAAGCAGTAATGGGAAGGGAGAAGAAGAAGAAGTGACAGAATGAAAAGGGTGAAGAGCATGAAGGAGGAACACAAAGGGAAATAGCTAGAGGAGAAACATGAGAGAGAAGGGGAGAGAGAGA
This sequence comes from Neoceratodus forsteri, assembly GCA_016271365.2. Lineage (NCBI taxonomy): Eukaryota > Metazoa > Chordata > Ceratodontiformes > Ceratodontidae > Neoceratodus > Neoceratodus forsteri. Next base: position 1,074,195,762 of record CM028129.1, on the reverse strand, counting down.
GAGCAGGAGAGGATATCAGTCTCAAGAAATGGAGGGAGGGTGGATGGGAAAAGAGGTGGGAATTAGGAGCACCTTACCAAAGGATATGAATTTCAAGTGCAGGTACAGAGAAAAGAGGGGATAAAAGAAAATGTAAAGAAGCTCAAAGGGTAGTGATAGTGCTGCATGGAAGAGAAGCTGCAAAGGAGGGTGAACAGATGAAGGGTTAAGGAAGGTTTCAACTAGTGCAAACAAAATAAACCATTAACAGATAACAACAAGGCAAAACATAGCAGGGCATGCTAATTTATTTATTGATCTAGTTTTTGTTGACCAGTAAAGGATGACTAGACAATAGTACCTATTTTGAGAAGTGGGTGGGGATACAGATGCAAACCAAGTGAAGCTGAATCAGATTATGCTGTTGGTGGTATTGTATGGAGTACAAGATGTGTGAAGGGCACCTAGCGAAATTCCTCCTCTGTCAGTGGGGGGAGCCCTTGGTCATCCGTTCCAAGATGGCCACTGCTGTAGAGTCAGAGGACAGGATGGATGTGGAGGAGACAGGGGAGCACAAACTCAGTTGGACCCCATGTTTAAGCTATCTGATTTATTTCAGAATAAGGGTGAACCCACTCCTAGAAGCAACATGGTTCGATTAATCTACAAAGAGGGGTTAGAGTCTCCACCGGATAGGTTGCATATTGCAAGAATTCTGTTAAAGAGGTCAATGAAGTTCTTTTCCTTTGAGATTTTTGACATGACTCATATTGATAGTTCCACTTATGATTCAAGCTTTAAAAATGACTAGTTAAGACAGATTCTGGTCACAGTATCAGGTACTTAAAAACTCTCCAGTCTGGATACTGTTTTTGGCGATACCTCTTACTAGGCCCTCAGTCAAGAACATAACAGTCATGTTTAAAAAATGAAGGGGTCAGTGTAGAGGATATTCTTTTTTGGTTGCCGCAGCGATGTGAAATATTAGGTAGGCCATCCCCTATGCTGGATAGTGAACAGATCTGGGATGGTGGGTGGAGGATAAGTGTCAAACTGTTCTCTTCTAATAGTGGCCCAGTGCACCTCCTCAATAGCTTTATTATGGGTAAAGATCATGGGTCCCTCCTTTACGTAGGGCAACCCCGATCCTGCTTTAAATGTGGGTCACGTACCCATTTAAGTTCTGCTTGCAATACTTCTTGCTGCAGCCACTGTCTGGAATATGGTCAAGTCACTACAAATTGTTTAAATTTATTTAAGTGTAATCTTTGTGAGGGGAGGATGGTCCATCCCATGGAAGTCTGATTAATAATGTCCAGAAGTTGCAAGCTAAAAGAGTGGCAGAGGAGAGTCTTAGGACAGCCAGAGAAACCCTGGTGGCAGAGAGGGACACTCCAGTACAGGTAGCTCCAGAGCCCGAGTTGGATGCTGCACAGAACGCAGATGCCTAAATGGTGGTAGACACCCAGCCTGCTTCTCCCAGCACAGTTGAGGTATCTGTTTCAGAGATGCCACTCCCACCCCCCGACAGGACAAGCCTTTCAAGTTGATTACCCAGAAAAAACGTTCCAGATTAGGGAAATCCTTGGCAACCAAAATAACTAGGGATCCTGGGGGTGTAAAGGGAATGGGTTCCTCCTCATGGCAAAAGGGGAATAAGTATGCAGTCTTGTCCATTGCACCACCTGAAGGAGATTCAGGTGAAGAAGAGTCAGATACCTCCTCCATAGCTTCCACTACAACTGATACCGGAGGGGGGCAAAGACACCATTGGAAAAACAGGTAAAAATATATTACTTTTGGCACATTCAGGGCTATTTTACATGAATAGTTCAGTTTAGTGTATGCCTCAGGAAACACTGCTCAGAAATTATGAAAAATGTAGGAACAAAGCTGACAGTGTCCCTTTAAGGTGAAGAAGGTATTACAAGGGGGTTTGCAAAGGGATATAGAATGCTTTCCAGAAGAAAAAGTTAAATATCTTTGGGTGAATTGTGATAAATGGATTTCTTGAAGTGTTTTTATGAATACTACAATCAGGAAGAAGGTGTAGGGTTGGGTGTAAGTATAATACAGGGTGATATTGGGTTAAGGATATTTGCTGTATGGTTAAAATAGACACTGTGTTCGCTGTATGGATGGTTTATAGTTCACTATATATAATGTCCTCTTAATATTGTATTTTTATGACTGCATTAACTGATATTGTATATATTGTATTGTTGTTGCATTGAAACCCACTTTTCAATAAAAATTCCTCTCCTCTGGTGGTGGTTGAAGGGCATTCAGTTCCACAATCTATTTATTTGCATTCTGCATGTTTTTTTTATCCTATTTCCCGTTTCAAATGGTGAAATCTGCTAAATACCCATAAAAGATATATGTTTAAGGTCAGTATCATTATGACGCATGAAATGTTCTCTCAGTTCATTTTCTAGTTTTTTTTTCCCAAATCTGTTCTTGTATACTACAGTTTAAAGATCTGATTGTGTGCCCTATATATAATGTAAAGCAGGAACACCACGCAGCATACATCACAAAATTTATGTTCCATCTTTCCTTGAATTAAGTTGAATCTTTGTTCCTGTGTTTGAATAATAGAAAAAACAATAACCTTTGTATAGCAGCATATACAACACCTAAAATACGTGAAAAAATCTTTGTATGCAGTAGTTAGGGAACTTTGTTTGATTTGTGTTAGGGTCCAAGCTACTGGTAATTGCATTGCTGACCAGTTGATCGTGCATGTTTTCTGCCCCTTTGAATGTAATGCATGGTAAATACTCAATGCTCAATGCTCTTCTCTAAGTCTGTGTCACCTTTAAGATGTGCCACTGTTTACATACTATCCTTTTCACATTCTGTACCCTGTAATTAAATGTCATGATACAGTTTATGCATTCTCTTTTCCTTTAATTTTCATTCCTAGGTGTGAAGAGTGATTGTCAGTTGCTTTAGGTTTTCTAGTGTCTGATTGATATCAGTGGTCGAATATCTTCTTTCTCTTAGTCTTTTGCAAAGATCCTCTGTTTGAATTTGAAACATGTCATTAGCAGTACAGTTCCTGCTGATCTGAGGGAACTGGCCAGAAAGAATCCTATTGACCAGTTCCCTCAGATGGTATCTCTCTGACCGTAGAAGAGAGTAGCCAGCTGTTAGTTTTCAATATGATTTAGTGGTAATACCCACAAGGGAAACAGAACAATCGACATCTAGAAATATGATGGAATTACTATTCAGTTTACACATTTTAAAACCTAATTTCAACCTTTTGGAATTTAACCACCCCAACTGTTCTACTTCACATGTGACCCTCCTTAGATGTATAAAATATCACTGACAAAGTGAAACCAAACATGGATCAGGGAAAGAAATGCGTTAGTTTCTTTGAACTTGATGGTTTCCTCCAACCAACCTAAGTAGAGGCTGGCAAAGGATGGTGCCATAGAGGCACCCACTGCAGTCCCAGTTTAAAAAAAAATGTTTGCCAAATAAAAAATAATTCTGGGTTAGTATAAACCACACAACTTCCTTAATAAGCTCCAGAGTATGTGATGGGGCTTTGCTCTCCTTTTCTATAAAAAAAAAACACAGTAGCTTTCATGCCCTATCATGATTGATGCAAGTATACAAAGAGCTGTCATCTATTGTTAGCTATTTAAACTGCAGTTTCTGATTATTTATTTATTTAATTACACTGATAATGTGCATAGCATCCCTAACATGGTGAGGGATCTTTAGTAACTAATCCTTTGGGGTGAAGGCTAACAAATCACAAGATACCCTGGCAAAATCACTGAAGACAAAATTATCATGAATGTTTGCTGCTCTTTGAATGTAACTCAAAACGAATTCTCAATGCTCTTCTCTAAATCTGTATCACCTTTAAGATGCGTCAGTGTTTACATACTATCCTTGTCACATTCAGTGCCCTGTCATTAAATTGTATGATAAAATTAATGCATTCCTTTTTCTTTTTTCTTTCATTCTTAGGTGTGAACAGTGATTGTCTATCAGTTTCCTGTAGCTTTTTTTCACGCCTAGTTGTTATCATTGGCCAAATAGCATCTCTCTCTGTAACTCTTTGGCAAAGATCCTGTGCGTGAATTTGAAACATGTCATCAGCACTACAATTCATTCTGATCTGAAGGAACTAGCCAAAAAGATTGCTATTGAACAGTTCCCTAGGGTGAGAACTCTCTGACTGTAGAGAGAGCCGCCAGCTGTTTCCAGTGAGGTTTAGTGATATAATCCCCAAAGCGGAAACAGAAAAATCAACATCTAGAAAATATGATGGAACTGTCATTCAGTTTACACATACTGTACAGTAAAGCATAATTTCAACCCATTGGAATTTAACTACACCAGCAACAGTTCTATTTCACATGTGAACCCTCCCCAGATGTACAAAGTATCATTGATAAAGCAGAAACAAACATGGATAAGGAAAAGAAATGTGTTAGGCTAGGAGCAACCATTCATGGACCAGCCATTTGAAATCCTGTGTGTAGGCCTACATAGCCCACTAATTCCAGCTCCCCAGATCAAGATGGCAACAGTCCACTTTTTCAGCTTGGGACCTGCAAGGAACAGACTGCAAGCTTTTTTCCTACTCTGAGCTCTTCTCTCACCTCTGATCGTTCTCCTCTACCTATTGCCAGCATGTTTTAGAAGCAGCCATTCATAGACCAGCTATTTGAATCCTGTGGGTGGGGCTATATAGCCTGCTGATTCTAGCTCCACTCAACTTAATTCAGGGGCTCTTTAGCAGTCCTTCCACACTGAGGCCCTTGCATGAAGGACCAAGGCAAAGGACATTGAGGAGTCTGCCTGGAGTCAGCCATTAAGCTGGCCACACTGCTCCTTCAGGCTGTCATTGTATGCACTTGCTGCTTTTACTCTGTCTTTCAGTTAATAATAAGTTTGGTTCCTATTGTGTTACCTCGTACATGTTCTAGTCTTGCTTCAAAGGTGTTATTTTATTTTCAGAAACTGTTCCACAACAACTTACACTCTTACAGGGTACACCAACTGCCTTGTGCTGTGAATAAACTGTTTTAATATCTCTATGTTACTGTGCTGTTCTGGCCTCCAAGCCCTTATTTTCTGCTGCATATTTTATGGAGGGGCAAAGCGGCAAGATTGCCACAGTGCTGCTCCACTCCCTGCTGCACTCTGCTTGTTGTTTCTTGGTCAATTACTAAAAGCTTTAGTCAAATTTGTATGAAAGAAACTCATGTTGTTTTGTTTATTGCCTCTGGGCAAGTGCATCTTGTGTACATAAAAAGCTACAAAGTGCTTTTTCTTTTGCCCTGAACAGTTGTTCGGTTGTCCCTTGGCTTTCAGCGTCCTGAATGATATTTGTGAAACTGAAGTGAGACAGGCAAAACAAAAACACAGGACAAAGGTTGGAAGCCTCTTTTAAAGTTGTATGGTATTATTGTTTTAGAGCTTTAAACTAAGATGCTCAGCTATGAACTAAAACAATGAATTTCTGAGGTGCTTGTGGTCTGGGAGAGTTTACTGGTCAGACATTCTGATGGCTGTTTTCAGCATTTTTTCTCCCCTGTGAATATGTGAGCTGAAGCTGGCTGGCTTGAGCATAGGAGAGAGCCTCATATATATGAATGGATAATCACACTGGAAAATGCTGAAAGGCACAATTTAACCAAATATAGGTATGTCATTTATGTCAGTGGGTTTGAGGAACATTCAAGTTCTTGGTTTGATTTACTATGCTAAGAAGAGCAATTCTTTGTTTTTCCTCTCCAGGTCAATGAAGGAAGTAACATATTAATCCAGAATTAATCATGGCTATTGATGCACTGGTGTTACAGACTTTTGGGAGAGGAAGGAAGTTATTTGTAATACTAAGCAATGCTGACCCTTTTAATGAAAACATTTTTGAAGTTCCCTAGAAGTTCTTTTGCAGCAAGGGGCTGCTGTGTCAGTAAAGGTTCAGTATTGAAGGTAGTTCTTCAAGCCTGTTTGAGCTTTCTTGTGCTTGGTATATTACCACTGAACCCTGAAATTAACTCACAAGGTACGTTCTTTTTTTCTAACATGACCAGTTATATTTTGAGAGGTGTACTAATAACCTCAAGTAATGCATAAAGAACATGCTAAAACTTGGAAATGACTCAAAAATTCTATAATTTTACTAATTTTGGTCTCCGTGTGTTGTGATTTAGTGAGAAACCACACATGGAGTTTTCTATGACTTTGGGAGCTCTACTATAAGTCTTAGCTTGCTGTAAAATTTCCTACATTTAAATAATGAAACATGGAATTACCTGAAAAGGTCTCTGATCAGATCCCTGATAAACCTTGCTTTTGTTCAAGAGAAAAAGGAAAATTAGATATATATTGACTCCTGCAAGGAGATCTTTCCTTTGGCCTTTTGATTGTTTAACTGATATGGGCATAGCCAATGGAGGAACTAAGCAACCAAAGAAACTGTTGTTGTCAAATTATAGGCATTGAGCTCCAGGACTCTTCATTGGAGATACAGTTATCTTGGAGAGATGGGCATTTTTATTTTTGTTTATTTGACATTCAACATTCAATATTCAACTAGTTCTAAAATGTAATTAATTTTATCATTTTATTACGTTCTGAATTGAGTTTGTTACCTCACTATTTGGAATGGAATACCTTGGACTCCTTGAATTAAATTACCTTTGTCAGACTCTATCTTTTAGTTGAGCCAAATGGATCATACAAATTTGATAATCTGTACTGCTATATGAAGTTTATTGATTCTAATTCAAACTTAAATTTACATATTTATTTTAGTTGGTGAGACTCCCTTTATGGTCTTTATTTGTGTGGAGTTGTCTCCAGGCTCACAACTGGGGTAGAAATTATCAGCTTGCCAAGATCTGCTTTATTAAAAGCCTGGCTGTCATGTAGCACAGTTACTGATGTCACAAAAGTTTGACAATTAGCCTTGATTATCATTTTATCTATAAAAAGTTTTTTAAGGGGCTGTGAAATTAATGTCTCAGAGGCTTGTTTGAAAGTATTAAAAATGTTTTATGAATGATTGCAAAATAATAATTTATGATTTTGTTTTATTTTATGATGCAGTGCACTACTAGGGTGTTGGACTCCTTGTTTAGAGCCGATTTTTACTGTGGAGCTGACTAGAAGTTCTGGTTAAGGAACCACTGGGAAATAATAAAAACAAAATATATGCTTGCTCCATGGCTAACTGTTTTTATTGCCTGTTTAAGAACATTATAATACTAATATTAGGGAATCTTAATTTTTCTTGCATTATAGCTACCCTTATCATAATGGCAAGTTATAATAACAATGTTCATATTATTTTTTTTGTTTCTTATCATATTGCAATATTTTGGGAAAATAAGCAGCTCTTACCCAGGATGTTTTTTTAATTAATTTCAGGTGTGACTCAATTACTTTGATAATTATGTGGCCTATTGTGAGAGTAAATCAGAAGAAATAATTTAATTGAATTAGTGCAATTAAGTTGTAGGTGTGGGAGCTTTATTGGAACTGTTTTTCCTTACCTTTATGATGCTTTTTCCTTTGACAGAATTTCTAGAGCTGTATAATAAGAATTCAATGTGTGGTATATGAAAGGGTTGTGTATACTTATGAACATGAAGTTTATGGATTTGAAGGTTATGAACTTGAAGGTTATGATTTGAAAAATGGCTTACTCTATTCCACCTTTGATAGGAATGCTGGGTAGGTGTGAGGAATAGAAGGCCCAGAGTCAAGGGTGAGATAAGAGTGTTGGAGAAGGAGGAGGCTGGGGAGGATGGTGGGTGATTTTGAAATGCTTGAAGCTGAGTGACAGAAGTGCTGTGCTTAAGTAGGGATGTGGGAGGAGCTATTTTGCCCATTAAACCTCAGGCTTTAAGTCCTCCCATTCAATGTGTGGTGCATAGTGTAGTGCTTGTGTATATTTATGAATCTGAAGTTTATGGATGTGAAGGTTATGAACTTGAAGGTTATGACTTGGAATTTGGCCTTACTCTATTCCCACCCTTGATAGAAATTCTGGGTAGGTGTAGGGAATAGAAGGCCCAGAAAGATTGTTAACAGTTGAGATTACCTCATCCAGCTCTCTAGAATGTGCTCAGTAGCACACAGGAGAGGACCCACCCTTTGAGGGGAAACCTCTGAGGACCCATGGCTACTGACCTGCCAATCCTCCAGGAACCTAAAAGGAGGTAATTCTAAATGAGCTGGATTGAGTTTTATTTCTGGTTAAGTTGATGAGTCATATTCTGGTTCACTACAAGAGTCTTATCCTCTGAAATTTTGCTGATCAATAAGTTATATCCTCTGAATCTTTGACATTGTGAGTAGGAAGGTTGATTCTGGAAGATGAAGAGAATCTGATTTAGATGGATGCCCAGATGAAGAAAGATGGGTAGTTATGCAATGTCCAGGATTTCTGTTGTGGTATTCAAGAACTGGAAGTTTGACATGAGGATGAGTCAAGGAACAAAACTGATGGATGGTTGAACACTAGACTGTGGCGCACTTGGAGGTCCCAAAAGGAATATAGAAAGAGGAAGTCCAGGAGGCAATCCAGATCCAGATCAAAGACAAGGAATCCAAGCCAAAGATGAAGGAGGGGCCAATGGAGAGGGGACCCAAACAGGTAAATGATGGACAGAAGGAAGGAACAGATACGAGGAGCAGATTCCCATCACTGGCGGGTGGAAAAGCCAGCCTTAGCATGATGCCACCCAGGCAGAGCTAGCGATGGAGTTGTTCATGGAATGAAGTGGAATGAGTAGAGAACAAAGTCAGAGACAGGGACTCCCATCCCCCAGTGGCTGGGGATGCGCACCTTTGCTTGATACCCCAGAGGTAGAGCTAGGGATGGAGACTGTCAGGTTGGTAGGAGCATGTGAGAAGACTCCCACATAGGTCAGCGAGAAAGGTCCTTCACAGAAGACCCAAGATGGCATTGACCAAGACCTCCATGTAGGTCAAGGTATAGATGCATTTCAGGATGCCAGGACTACCAACTTAGAAGGTCAGGAACAGTAGATAGAGGCACAGAAGAGCTGGATGAACCCACCTCAGAGGCAGATGAAGTGTCACATGAAGGTATAGTCACCATAGCATGATAGGATGGGCAGGAACAGGAGCACTGACAAATGTAATCTCACTAGATAAGCAGCAGCAATGTGAAAATCCAGTGAATGGAGTGTCACGAGACAGTGGAATAGGAACCCCATATATGTATAACAAGGAAGCATGAGCAAAGTGACGTCCACGTAGGGTATCGCTAATGATCCTTCCCGGAGGACCCAAGATGGAATAGACATGAGCCCTCCACGTAGGTCTGAGTTAAGCCCATAAGGCAAGGATCCACACATAGCCATAGAGGAGGTGACAAGAGACAGACCCACATGTAGGTTGGCAGATGGCAAGCCAGCTTCCATGGAGGCGTAGGGAAGGTGAAGTGGGTATCGGAGAATGATGCAGCTTGCATGAAGTGACCTCCACATAGGTCAACTATGATGGTCCTTTCTGGAGGACATGAGATGGCATAGAATGAGACCTCTGCATAGGTCTAAAGGTACAGAAATACACATCACAAAAACAAGTAGGAAAAGGAGTCCGAAATGGGATTGAAAGCTAAAGTTCAGAACACTGGATCACTGAATAGCAGGTAGGTATGTAACAGCACGAAAAACCACTAGAGTCCTCACTGGCATTTCCAAGGTGGTTTGAATCATCAGCAGAGACAGGGGAAAAATAACAGACATATAAGATCTCACGCCAATGATTTGAGAATAGGAGACCTGCATACACAATGGACCATAATGCCAGCAGCCATGCCTAAGTGAGTGTACTGATGGAGAGCGTAACCAATCCTATCCAGAACCACCTGAAAAATAAGCTTGCACAATGGAGTTCTGCAATCATCCACTGTTGGGCTCCCATGTGTGCAAGCCAAGGGGACAAACAAACCAGAAAGGTGATGGCTGCAACAGCTTGAGGAACATCAGGTACAATGGAGGTGGGAGAAAGAGAACAGAACAAGTTGGTAGTTCAGAAACAGGAGGGGACTCCCCAGAGTTCCACATGTATGGGGGGAATGCCAGATTTAATGTCCAGAGAGGGTAGGTGTCTGATAAGAATGTGGGAGCATCCCACAGCAATGTTGCTTGCACTGTTGGAGAAACAATCCATTTGACATCAATACTTGGTGTGAAGAGGTCACCCTAGAACACTATAGTTCAATGGGCTAATGGAATCCCCAGGAGCAGACAAGGGCTGCAATGCCCATAGACACTGAGCATGAAACAGCCCTGTGGGTCTAGACTTCCTGAACCCCTGGCAGCACGGGGGGTGCCACCGGAGCAATCCAACCTGCAAATGGCACAGAACACGGGGCTCAGAAGCGGAGACAGAGGCTGGCATGGCAGGTGACATCACACTCTGAGCACCAGCAGGATAAGCCACCTAAAACAGGCACAGTCCATAGAGGTGCATTGCAGAGGTGTACTGTGTGAGGTGGACATAGGAGGTTAAAGGAAGCAGTGAACCAAAGTCTGGAACAGTGGGTAGGGGACACTGCCGCAGGTCAAGCAGGACCAGAAGCAGGGCATCAATGGACCCAGAAGAGGGGTGTGGCAGGTGACAGTATGCCCCAGATGATCCATCAAGAAACATAGAAACATAGACTTTGATGGCAGATAGGACTACTTGGCCCACCCAGTCTACCCACTGGCGGGCAACAATGGCAAGGTGTGGGACAGAGAACTGGGAACTGCAGGCAAGGGAGAAGGTAGGTGAAGGAAAAGCAGCAGCCAAGCAAGAATGGGTAGGAAGTAAAGGAGCAACGGGTAACTACAGGTCCGAATCAGGAGGAGACAGGAGTGCAGAGGAACTGCCGATACACTGAGCTCGGGCTTTAAGCCCTCCCATTGACAGCATGTATAGTGTCATGTTTCAGCATTTCTGATCTTATTGTATGTATTGTGTATTATATTTTATATTTTTTTAGACAATGTTGTAATGGTTTATAACTGATCAACAATAAACTTGAAACTTGTATATTTTACTCTTCTCACGTACCACACTCTCCCAGTTATTAGAATTTGCTCTGTTTGTGTGACTCTTAATTGTTTATTTGCATAACTAATCTGGATTGCTCATAACTGCATTTAACTGCTCATATCCCTGTTACCTGATTTTGCTCTGCTTGCATGACTGCTAGAATCATGCCATCAGGGTGTTCTGTTTTTTTGCATAATTAGTCTGGATTGTTCGTAACTGCACTGTAGTTTACAATTGTTGCCTAGGTCTTGTTATGCATGTCAGTTCACTTGTATTAATATGGTTGTTGTCCCACACTTTTACATAGGCCCCAAGTTCCTTATCCCCACTGTTCCCTATTAACTGATCTTGTTCTTTCCCACAGCTCACTGCCCTTTGCTTTTATAGTGTTTTATTACAATAATACAGCCTAAATGCAGGCTTTTGCATGCTTACACTTTGTGATACTGACCGTACCTTGTTTACCAATACCTCACTATCATGCTCCTCACCTTCCTCTGCCTTATTCAGTTCCCACTTGGTCTCCTCCTCTCCTCCCTCCCCACCTTCCTCCCTCACCCCATCAACCCTCTCCCTCTCCCTCCCTCTCACCTACTCTCCTTCCCCCTCCATACACCCATGCAGCACTTCCCCATTATCCATCCATGGCTTCTCTTAGCCTCCTCTCTTAAACTTGGAGTTCCTGCACAGTGCCCTCCTCTCCTCCCACCATTCCCTCTCTCCTTGCTCTCCTTCTCACTCCAAGAGGAGGAAGTCACAGTCCATCTGTCTCCCCATACTCCTGCTCCTCCTCCTCCTCCTCCTGTCAGGTGATGTTGAGCTCAACCCAGACCCTCCTTGCTCTCCCTTTGGATATTACTAAAGGCCTTAGCATTTTCACCTTAGTGTTAAGCATTCTCCCTAAGGTCAGCCTCTCTGTTTGGCTCCTACAACACTCTCCAGACATTCTCTGCATCTCTAAGTCCTGGTTCTCTGCCGGAATCCCAGACTGAGACTGGTCCCTTTCTGACTTCCATCTCTTCATGCAGACCAGGGGAAAACGTGGTGGAGGCATTGCTATCAACATTTGTCAGAGCCTCGTCTGTACTCTGGAGTTCAAGGAGGCTGTTTCCTCCTCCCATGAATCCCTCCTCACCAGGGTCATATTCCCCTCATCTATACCCATCTTCATCAGGGTTTTCAATATTTCACCTAAGATCTTGCCTTCCTCTGGGATTGACTCTATCTCCAACATCACTTCACTTTCCTCCACTGGTGAACTCATTCTCCTTGAGGGCTTCAACATAAATTGGCTGTCCCCTACATCCATATAGACCATCCAGTGGATTGGGTCCCTTAATTTGTCCCAGGTTATCTCTGAGTTCACTCAGCTCAGTCCCCATTCCTCTAACCACATCATGCTGGACTAGGTTCTGTCCTTCCACCTCCACTGCATTGTTGCAGCAGGTGTTTTACCTAATACTTTCAGTGACCACTGCATGATGTTCTACATCAGGAAAATCTGGCAACCCTCCTCACCCCTAAATGCATTGGGTCCATTTGTCTCCATTTGCTGAGCATTAACAATGTCCTGAGTGACCTTCTGTGATAGACTGTTCAGTCATCCCCAGGCCTCTGACATTGATGTGGCCCTCTCCTTTTCACTTCAAATTCTCCACAGTCGGGACCTGCACTCCTTTAGGAAATTCAGGGTCAAATTATCTCATCTCCCATGGATTTCCACAGAAATTATTGATCAGTGCAAGTCCCGTGATTTGCCTGGGCCCACTATAATTAATTCCATTCCCTTCCTGATATTGTCCACTACAGAGTCCTGAGAAATAAGTGCACTAAGGTTGTCTGGGCTACGAAATCCCACTATTTCAAAGACAACCTCCACAATAACCTTAATTCCCCTGCCATATTTTTGGAAGGTAATCCATGCCAATTTTGACCGCCCCAGTCTGCTCCCCCTATGCTCATGGTTAGTGGTTCACCTTAATCTGACCCTTCCTCTGTTGCTGCTCACCTTGATGAGTTTTTCACAACATGTGTCCTCCCCTCACCCTTTCTCCTCCTGCTCACTGATCCTCTCCCCCGCAGTCCACCCCATGGTTCCACTTCCCCCCATCACCACCATGAAACCCTGCTTGCCCTCACCTCTCCAGCCAGTCAAATTCTAGTCCTGATGGGCTTGATCCTAAGCTCCTCCACCTCTTATCTCTGGCAACTACTCTTCCACTCACTCACCTGCTCAACCTCTCATTCTCCCTCTGCACTGTTCCTCCATCTTGTAAGACTACCACAGTTCTTCCACTTCATGAAGGGGGTGACCTCTCCTCCCCTGGCAACTACTAGCCAATCTCTCTCCTCCCTTCCTTGCTAAACTAGAGAAGCTGGTCTACACTAGTCTTCTTCACTACCTCACCTGTTCCAGTTTCCTTTCACCCTTTCAGTCTGGCTTCCAGAAGCACCACTTCACCATCTCCTCTCTGTTGTGTGTCACTGACCCCATCCTCTCAGGGATGGGTCAGGGACATAACAAAGTAGCCATTTTCATCAGTCTGGCCAAAGCCTTTGACTTGGTGTCCCACCCAATCCTCCTGGGTAAGCTGAGTTCAGCTGGCCTCTCAACTTACGATGTAGACAGGTTCCATTCCTACCTAATGGGCCACCTACAGTCAGTACAGGTTGGAGGTATGTTATCACCTCCCCTTCCCATCCAAATTGGGGTCCCACAGGGCTCAGTTTTAGGTCCCATTCTGTTCTTGTTTTTTTCTAACCACCCTCTCCTCCAGCTGTGTCAACTGGCATATACACATGTTTCCAGTTGATACAGTCATCTTCTCAACTTCACATCTGGCCCTTCTACCACTCTCATGGAAGAACTGCTCCAGCAGAATTTCCACAGTGTCCTGAGCTGGTTCCTTTCCAACAACCTCAAGGTTAACACTAAAGAATTGAGTTCATGATCTTGATAACAGACAAAATTGACCAGGATCTCAAGATTTCAGGTCTTCACCACACTGGATGGCTCCTCTTGATGTGGTGCAATCTTTCAAATACCTTGAAATTTGGCTTGACTGCAAACTTGAGTTCTCAGCCCACTGATGCTATCCATGCAAAACTCTGCCCTAAGCTAGGTGCCCTATATTGTAATGATGACTGCCTACCACTGTTGGTCTGCTGCACGCTGGTTACCAAAAAGGTACTCCAGATCTTTGACTATGCAAATGTTGTCTATGTTATAGCCCCCTCCACCCGTTAGCCAGACTGGACACTCTCTACAATGTCTTTTTTCTGTTTGTGACAAGCTCTCCTCCACATACTCACCACTGCTCCCTCTATTCCTCCCTCTCCCTCTCCATCCTCCCCCTACCCTCACGTTGCCTGTTACACTGCACTTAAACCTCACATTGCCTGTTATATTGCACTTCCTTCATGTTGAAGTGCTGGCTTGGCTCCATTTCTTCCTATCTCTCCTCTTTACTGTACCCCCTGTTCCATATTCCCTTGGTTCTAGGGACATGATAACTGTCTAAACTCTTCACCCTTTCCTGCTGGGCAATTGGCCTTTTCCTATTGCCTGGCATCACTACGGAACCAACTCTCTTTTTTCCTCTGCCATGCCTCGTCCTCCTCCTCAGGCTCCTTCAGGCTACAGCTGAAGTTTCTCCTGCTTCCCAGCTGCACCTGTTTCCTATAGGAGGTCCCCCCTAATTATTTTGGTAACTCAGGTTTTTGGGTCCCCTAGTCCTTTACTGATACCTAGTACACTGCATTTCTTACAGCTGTACTGCTTTGTTGTTGAACTCCCAGTTTCCACTTGTTCAGGTAGTTGTAAAATATACATGCACTTTAAGTTGTTCAAAGTTTGCACCAAAGTATTCATTTTTGTATTGTTTCTGCACTTTATGGGCATGCCATGTAATGTACGGAATTATATTTGTTTCTCCTGTAGCAACTCCTTTGGGTTGCACCTGGAAAAGAGCTTTGGTTCAGTGTGCCTCTCTCAGTTACCAGTTTTCAGACAAATAAATAAATAATAGTTTATTTGATCCTGACTGTTTCCTCCAACCAACTTAAAAGAGGTTGGCAAGGGTGGTGCCATAGGGGCACCAAATACAATCAGTTTTATAAGAATGTTTGCCAAATAAAAAATAATTGTGGATTAATACAAACCATAAAGTTTTCAATGAGCTCCACAGTATGTGGTAGGACTTTGTTCTCCTTTCCAGAAAAAAAACAGAGCTGTCAATACCTATCATGGTTGATGCAAGCATACAAAGTTGACATCTACTGTCAGCCATTTAAAATGTGGTTTCCATTTTATTTATTTAAATTATACTGAAAATGCATAGCATCCCTACTATAGGAAGACATCAGATCAACCAAATCTGCGGATGGTGGTCCACAAATTACAAGAGATCCTTAGTTAATGAGTTTATATTCAAACAACTGGTCTCCTAGGGGGCCTCTCACTGACTTGTGTCCTTTTTGAAGCACATAAAATTGCAGGGGCCACAGATAAATCAGTTTTGAGGTACAGAAGTTCAGCTTTTTTGATCCAGTTCCATTTGTGTGCCTTTTGCAGAAATCTTCCAATCACCATTTTCAAGATGTTGGTTCAGTATCTCAGCCTTGTCTCTGTCCCCCTGCTTCCAAGCTTCCTCTTTATTTAACCACAGAATGCCCTCCCTGACTTTGCATTTCTCCTGAATGTAGCATAAGAATGCCTTATCCTCCAGCTTTGCCCCCTTGCTTGCTTAAGCTCTGTCTCAGCCTTAGCACTTGTGACCCTTCCCCCCAGATTATCTGGTTACGTTAGGTAAGTCTGCCTATCTTCATCCTTCTGTCATCGCTTGTATTTTTGAAATGCTCTTCTCTGCACTCTCACTGCTTCCTTTACTTGATGTGCACCACAGTGATTCATTAGCCCTTTTCCCCTTGCTATCCCTTTCAATAAAGCAAGCCTCAGCCTCTGATACACCTAACTTGAAGCCTCCCAATTCCCTCATACTCCTTCAGTCCCTGTTATACTCCTCATACTTACCCCCAGCAGCTCCCGTGTCCTATTGAAGTCTATTTTCCTGAAGTCAAAACCTTTGATGTACTATTCTCCTTGCTGGCTTCCAGTTAAACCTCCAACCACACCATTTTGTGATCACTTGACCCTGATAGTTCCTGGACAACTGCATTATGCAACTGCTGTTGGGGGATGCTTCACTGGAGAAAAAGCTCTTATACAACTTTTAAATTCTTGCTCATGATGATCTTTTATTCATTTTTAACTCCACTGTTTCACCATTTCAAAACTAACTTCTTCAGGGGAATGCCTAGAAAATCATCACTTTTAAATACTAAAATTAGTTATTATTTTTGTTTATACATACTAGAGATATTTTTTTCATTGGATTAGTTAATGGTAAAAATGCAACAGTGGTACCTAATCAGATTCTGTTATACAGAGTTATTTCTTTTCACTCTTTGGGTTACATGTCAAAAATTATTGTTTGTTTTTATATTATAATCATACAGTGACAAGGAATTTAGACAGCTCATGACTTATTTCATTATTTTTGTGATCAAACCATATACCACCATCAATGTCCTGTGTTTCAGTTGTGCCAGCAGAATATATTAAAGCCCTTTCCTCTTCTAACAATGTACTACCATTACTCTGTTACCTGCCAGCTGAGAGGGTCTCTTTTAAATATTTTTCTGGGATCTCTTGTATTCAAATTTGATAATGGCTTGCTTGCCTTGGATTCTTAGTGAACAGAGTAGTAAATGAGTTTTTTTTTGGCTTTTTATTAAGTGCTTTTATCTCATCAAAGTTTTAGAATTTCGAGTTTTAAAGGGAAGAGTATTCTTACCTTCCTTAAAATGTTTTCCTTTCATGCTGGCAAGCAGTGACTGGGTGCTTCAGAGCTTATCTTGAGCCCAAGAAAAGCCATGACATCATGTGGCATGTGACATCACTCGACGTGCCCACATGTCCTCGTGCCCTGCTGACACAGCAACCAGGGACACTTAGACACGCTGGCCAGCTTTCCTCACGAGACCTTTTACAGGACTGAGCAGAGCAAAACAAACCATAATTTCATGCCACAATAACCATGCAATCTGTTCTTAGCAGACAACATTTTTTCTATGCCTAACTAGAGTTCTTACTTACTAGGCTATAAAGCACTCGCTTTTATTTAAATTTACTACTGATATCCTTCCCATCCAATTATATTTCCCTGACTATTTCAGAAATGTTATTTTAAAATTTAAAGTTTCTTATGTCAGTTACAAATCTCAAAATAAAACAATAAATGTTAACTATTGCAGAGAAATCAATAGCAGTTTCTCATATTGCATTCACATTACTAGCTAGAGTGGAAACACCACAAAACACTGTGTTTACCATTCCTATTTATCTTTGTTCTTTGTCTATATATCATATTAACAGAGAGGCCATGCAAAAGTAATAGACAAAGCAGCTGGAGAAAACAGAAAAAACTCATAATATACACGCAAATTATAGCTTTAAAGTTCAATCATTATTTTAACTTGAGTCTTGTATGCAGAGGAGCAACATCCCAGTCACACTCCTATGCAAGTGAATTTGTTGTATCACCAACATGCACTCCAGCTGGCATCCTTAGCCCTCGTTACTGATAAGGACATCCACCATAAAAATCCATTGCATCTCAGACCTTTTCAACAGCTTATTAAAATCTCTACCTCTTTTAGGTTTCTCAACCACTTCAATTCCCCAAAACCAGAATGCAACACTCATTTGTCCTGCTCCTCTTAAGCATTCTGCAACTGGGGAATCTTTTCCTTACTCATGATCATGCTATTATGCTATTGCACACAGACCTTAAGGGGCCTTAAAGTTTTGTTATATCTTCACAAATGTTATCACACCGACATTTTAATACATGTACTACCACATTGTTTCACATGTGAGATGTTATTTGAGGTGGAATGTTTTGTTATTAGAAGGGTGTTTGTAGATTTTTTTTTTTACTCATGTGCCTACATATACTGCACCTCCTGCACGGTACCATCCCTGGCTATAGGGGGCCCAGTTGTAGCTATCTTTCTTGTATTTCTGCTTCTGGAAGGGGATGAATGTGTGGACTAATTTATCTTTTAGAGTGGCCACCTTTTTTGCTGCCACTATTAGTCTCTGTACAAAACCTGGATCAAAGAAAGATAAACTAGTCCACACTGTTCATCCCCTTCCAGAAGCAGAGATGCAAGAAAGACAGCTATTACTTGTGCTCCTAACACTTCAGAGAAGCAGAACATGCAGGTGCAAGACTCAGGTTAAAATAATGATTGAACTTTAAAGCTATAGTTTGAGTGTATATTTTGAGTTTTTTCTGTTTTTTTCAGCTGCTTTGTATATTACTTTTGCATGGCCTCACTGGTAATATGATATATAGACAAAGAGAAAAGATAAATAGGAGTGGTAAACTTAGTTTTATGCAGTGTTTCCAATCTAGCTAGTCATGTGAATGCAATATGAGAAACGGCTGTTGATTCCTCAGCAATAGTTAACATGTATTTTATTTTATTTTGAGATTTGTAACTGACTAAGAAACTATAAATTTTAGAATACTATTACTGACATAGTAAAAGAAACTTAATTGGATGTGAAGGAACACAGTATTACATTTAAATGAAAACAAGAGTTGTATAATCTAACAAGAAAGACTCCTAGTTATGAATGCAAAAAATATTTGTCTACTAAGAAGAGATTGTATGGTTATTATGACACAAAATTATGGTTTGTTTTACTCTGGTCAACCCTGTAAAAGGGCCCTAGAGTAAAGTTAGCCAGTATATCTAAGAGTCTCTGGTTGTCATGGCAGTGGGGTGCCAGGACATTTGGGCACATCAGGTGATGTCACCATTGCCTGATGTTATGGCTCTCTTGGTCTCAAGAGGAGCTGAAGCACCCAATCACCCTTGACAGTATGAAAGGAGGACATTTTACTGCTGGTAAGAGAAGTCTTCTTTAAAACTTGAAACTCTAAAACTTTGAGGAGGAAAAAGATCTTAATAAAAGAAAATGCCTCTACTACTTCTATTTACTAAGAATCCAAGGCAAGAAAGCCATTACCAAATTTGAGTATAAGAGATCCCAGAAACACATTTAAAAGGGACTCTCTTAGCTGTGTGAGCATTACTGAGAATGCCAAGGACACCAGGTGAACCAAATAAATGAAAGGCCAAGTTAAAAGTCTACATGAAGTTTTTGTAAGAGCTAGAGAGCAGCACAGTGTAGGTCTGTAACCTCTTGTTGTATTATCACTGTCCAGTGAAGAGGGCACGCGGCAAGAGTAAGCAAATAAAGGCAATTAAAGTTGGCAACACAATGAACAAGAGAACATACTGAATGCCATCTAAATAGCAAGTGTCCCCACTTGTAAAGTGAATAAATAGGTGGGTTTAAAAAGCACTGAAAGTCAATATATGGGTCAAGACAAGTTTTTGTGGGTAAATGGGAGAACTGGGTATATTTAAAATGGAACCTTAAAAACCTTAACATGGTGCAAAATTCCAAACGGGACATGGATTCTTGTTGGTGCAGTTCAAAAGAAGTATACCTTGAAGCCTAACTTCTGCCAAGTAAAGTTAATATGTGCACCGTGTGTCATTGCACAAATGTATACCAGAAGAAGGCATGGTGAACAGACGTTAAACTATTATTCTGACTCTAGTTCAGAGAGCAAATATAATGGAAACTGCAAGCCTATACTTTCAAAAAAACAAACATAAAGAGACATTAAAAGTAAAAAAACATAATAATTAACAATAATACAGCCGACAATCAAAACTTCCTTCTTTTATCCTCATCCCCACAGATTTACCGCCACTGGTTTCCAATAAAAACTCAGGCAGATCGTATACTAAAGGGCACCACCAAGAGACAGCTGAAGTGGAGGAAACATCAGTGAATACTGACCAAACAGTGCAATCTGGAATTTTTCAACAAAGGAAGATACAGTATCAAAAAATGTCTGAAATGGCTACCACTACAGACCAAATGGAGGTAACGAAAGCCACTGCTGACATTCCTGAGTACCATGCTAGCCAAAAGGCAAGCAAACCTGAAGAAGAAGAGCCACCTGCATTGTCAAAACCATGTTAAAGGAAATTACAGAGATGAAAGAGAAGATGGGAGGTTGGGAAAATTGGTTCTAGACATTGATACCATACAAATAATGCTAAGTAAGGTGGAAATCAAGGTGAAAACAGTGGGGGATCAGATTACTGAATCTGAAAAATGCATTTCCTCAGTGGAAGACAACATTCTACAACTAAAACATCAAGGCTGAAATCAAGATATTGAGATCAAAAAAATGAATGACAAAATTATTGAAGTGGAATCCAGGGCAAGACAGAACAACATTAGAGTTCTGGGAATCCCAGAAAACTGGGATCAGCATACTACCTTGCCACAAACAATCTATGAAATCATAGCCTGCTTCTTAGAAATCCCTAAGTAACAAGTTAATATGGAATTTGATAGAATTCATCAGGCCCTGAGACAATGGCCTGAAGAGGATCAATCCCCCAGAGCTGTGATTGCTAAATTTATGAGATCTGAGGAGAAAAACAAAGTAATGGCAGCAGTTATATGGAAAAAGAAAATTAATATGAAAGGAGCCACCATCAATATTTTCCAGGATATGCCAATGGAAGTTATCGCAGAACGAAAGAAATATGCCTATCTACGTACACTAATATGGAAGAACGGATGTAAATCTGCCTTTATCCACCAAATAAACTTGAGATTTTTCATAAAAGAAAATCGATGGATGTATAGTTCAGTGGAAGAGACTGAGAAAGACATGAGGCAAAAATTCCCAGAAATATTTAAAGATTAGGTGGATAAACGTTATAACTAATAAAACAGAAGAAATATAGTACTTCACCAAACAGTCAAAATAAAACTACAGGGATGAAGAAGAATTGTGGGAATCCAGTAGGATATGAAGTAGAAAATTCAAGTGGACTTTTGAGAAAGAGAAATTGTGCTCCTCCCCCATTCTCTATCTCCCTTATTACTATAGGTATAAGAAGAAACTGGAAGAAGTAGAAATCAGAACATCAATGAGCATTCATGAATATGCTATCTTTTCTCTTCTTCTTTTTTCTCTCTTACCCTTCTTCTCTAATTTTCCCTTTGTATCTAGTTCTACTTTCTCTTTGTCTATTAACTAAACAAGAATGGAAGGCTAGCGCAGTCAATAATGTCGTTAGGAGTGTCAGGATAAATATTAACTCAGTGCTGACACTTAATACGTGATCATAACTGGTCATGGAACAAGGATTATAAGGGTTTTAATAAACTAAGTTATGTAAGGGTAGCCAAGAAAATGAACAAGGAAACAAATGGGGTAAGATTTGAGAAAAGTGTAGTACATTATAACTTATGAAATCTGTTAAAAAGTAAGATTACTAACAATAAGATTATAAATGGAAGGATATTATGATTACACAAAAACATAGTCAAGCATCTCCCAAAATTGTCATGGCATCAACAAACGTAAACAGTATTAACAAAAGGAAAAAAAATGGACATGATATTACTATATGCCAAAAAATTAAACGTAAACATTTTACTAATGCAAGAAACATGCCTCACATCAAAAGAACATAGTAAAATGAAAAAAGGTTGGATTGGACAAGTTTACTATTCTTCAGGTTCAGAAGCAGAGGTGTGGCAATACATAGAGAATAATGGATATGTAAGTGTGAGCTATTGATTTTTTTCACACACCTGATGTGTGTGAAAAAAATCCATAACATCAAACTGACCTAATTTTATTTTTTTTTTATAATTGCTGGTGTGGAGGTTTAGACTGTATTTCTAGCAGCTTGAAAGAAAAATACTTTTTATGCTAGAGTGCAGTTTTGTTCATTGAACTGTACATCAATATAAAATATTTGAAATACTGTAGTTAAAATACTTTTTTGTGAAACAATGGAATGCAACAGTTTCAAAGTCTTTTCTTTGGGGAATGTCATATCAAAATGATTTCAGGTTATTTTGCAGTGTCATATCAACCTGATTGCAGGATATTATTGCCTTTGGAGCATAATAACCTGAAATCTGGTTGATATGCATTTTTAACAAAATGGTAATCCAGTTGATATTTATGGTCACCAGTAATTATTAATTGATAAATTGGTAGACTTTAAACTAGATCAGCAGTGGCATGACAATGAGGGGAGGACAATCTTGATAAAAGGTTATCTATGTGGAACAGAAATTGTAATAGGTTCAGTTTATGGTCCTTTTTTAGCCTACAGTTATTTTTTACAAGACATAACAAGGGCACTTTCTGAATTAAATGTAATATATACAATTAAAAGAGGGGATTGGAATGCTTTGATAAACCCTGCTAAGCCAAAACCCAAACCCACAATAAATGACCTAAGGATTGTTATACTTTCTGAAGTTTTGAATGTTAACAGTTTCTGTGAGCCCTGGTATATTATAAATTATGAAAATCTAAATTTACATTCAAAGTCGGATACATTAATACATATTCCAGAACTGACTTCTTCTTATAAAGAATGCATGAATAGCATAATAAGTATTACGGACTGCAATGATCACTGTGGTTTATACCCCAACTTTGACAGGAAGAGACAAATGCAATGGAGATTTGACAGTTGTTTACTTAGAGACAAGTCCTTTGTAGAGCTTATGAAACAACACATTAAAGAATTCTGGGAATTTAATTACCTAAGTAATATTTTGTTTCAAGAATATGGGACCCTTTAATGCCATGCTTAGAGGTCATATTATTGCATATGAAATTAAAAAAGGAAATTGGACAAAAAAAAAGAAATAGAACTTGATCAAAGAAATCAGTAAGTTATACAAAAATTGCCAATGGCAACAATGAAGCTAAGGAAACATTGAAACAAAAATTAGCAGAAAACATCTACATTTCTACAGTAGTTCACAAATATGTGGAGCTAACCCTTACAGAAACACTCCTAAATTTTGCAATATGTTACAAAACTAAAAACACAGGAACAGGGTGCAGAGTGTATTCTGTAAGGGTTAACTCACATATTTGTGAACTAATGTAGAACATGTGCAGCCTATAGTTGAAAGCTTTCAATTTCAGTTGATAGAGGTAATTAAAATGTTTTTCACCTGTGTTCCTCTTATAATGGCAAGATAAAATGTATTGCTTTTTCCTCACTGATGGATGTGGTCACTTTTCCACAGAGGTCAGGCTTGATCATAATTCAACTGGATCATGAGACCAAGAACCCTCCAACTTTTATGACTAGTAAGAATATTGGAGTTATTTTAAACTGCAGGCTTTTAAGCAGCAAAAAGGGGAGGGACACCATTTTCACATTCATAACTAACTGTGGCATTATTTTTGACTGCAGTTGTGGTCTGTTTTGCCTCTCAGTTTAAAGTTGATTTTAGGTGCTGACCTCAACCACACTGGCAGGTATCTGTTCATGAGTGTGCTATATGAAAATTATTAATAAATTTCAAAAGCTTGTGAAAAAGAACTCAAGTTGAATTTTAACCCCAAAATTGGCAAAATATATGGACAAATGCAGATATATTATATACAACAGCCAAAAACAAATCAATTCAATATAAGATTGTAGACAGAGCATACTCATGCCAAACAAATTGAAATATTTTCTCCGGAATAAAAAAATAAATGCTGGCATAACTGTAATGGTCAAGAGAAAATAGACCACTTGCATCTATTATGGGAATGTCATGAGATAAATCAATGGTGGCAAAGCACATAATTAAAATTTTGAAAAATTCTTAGGGATGTGGATACCTCTATCCCCAAAAGCCTTTCTTTTAAATGACTTTACAGAGTTAAATTTAGGATACCAAAAACCAAAAATAATGGCCTTAGTGACCATTACTACTAAAATGATCCTTTCTCAATGGAATAACACCAAGCTAGAAGCATTCAATAGAAACAAATGGGTTTTGAATTTCATAGAATATTTAATTAATGAAAGAATGTTGGGCCATGTATATGACGAAGAATATCTGTTTGACACAACATGGAAAGGAATACTGAATTTACTGCCTGACCTAATACAAATATAATTAATTAAATTTATCAAGTATTCCATGGTTTCCAAACTCAACAACGTAGAAGATAGTATGATAACTGGCTACCCAAAGACTAGGGGAGTGCATGGGGGGTGGCAGGGTAAGTTTCACATGGATCTGTGATGGCGGTTCAACAACACTTTCATCGACCGGCATCACAGCGACGGGATTTATGTCGACCACAAGTTGTGGTCGACATAAATCTCGGAGTGTCTCTCAGTCTTTTTTTTTATTGGGGGCTTTGCCCCCAGAAACCCCTCCACACCCCTGTTCTAAGGATTCTCAACTCTGAGTCGGTGTTGATTCGGGGAAGGGGTGCAGGACCAGGAGACAGTGTGCCCCTGTCTCAGGCACAACGGCACAGTGACCTATCATCAAACTGTCGATTTTATTGACAGCAACATAGGTCGCTGTGTTGGTGTTGCTGCCAGGGGGGCATACCATTTCACATTGTGCAGATAAATTAGACTAAGTAAGAGTAAAATAATATAAATAAGTGGATTTTTCTTTTTTCATTATTTATTCTTAATATGTGTATTATTATAGTTGATAAATTAACTGTAAATGATTTTGACTTATGAAATTATGCTATGTTGTACAATATGAAACAATAAAAAGGAAGTATGTTTTTTTAAAAAGTGACCCTCTTAGCTGGCAGGTAATAGGGTGCAGGTATCACATTGTTATTAGATGAAAGGGCTTTAATATAAGCTACTGCACAAGTGAAAAATTATGTTGATGGTGGTACACGGTTTGATCACAAAAATAATGCAATATGTTGTGAGATGTTTGAAGCTACAGCAAAAGAATATTGGTGCACTCACCACTGGAGTAACAGGCAAAACCTCAAGTTGGTTTTAAAAATAAGGTTCCACTCGATCCCATGAGCCTGACACATTTCACACTGACAAAGGGCTTTTTCAAAAGCAATAGTGCTCAGGTAATGATGACATTATATAGTAGCAGTCCTGAAAGCTGTATACAAAGAATAGCAATGGCATATAACTGGTGTTAATAACACTGAGTGCAACATGCAAAATTAATTAACACAGTGAGGATGGAGATTTTGACCAGGGAAATTGACTGACCAGGATTAAATTTTGATTTTGAACTAGCACCATTTCTGAAGCATTAAAACATGTGCCTCTATCATTGTTGTAATAATTATGTTCATCTTCTTTTACCAGCAATTTCAGTTATAGACTTCTGTTTCTGATGTGAGGTTCTTGAATATCTATTGGAAGAAGTCCATTAGTACATAAAAGGATACTCTGCAACCCTACTTTAAATCTTCATAAACCTGCAAGTACGGCTTCTTGTAAGTGATACTTGTGACCCTAAGCATAGACTCCTGTAAAAAGTAGCTTATTTAGCACAGTATTTAAAGAGATCTTTGAATATGCTCTGTTTTTTTAGCATGTTTATGTCTAACTTATTGTCTGTTTTGTCTGTTATTAATCTTGCATGTTGCACTTAGTGTTACTAACACCAGGTATACGGCATTGCTGTTCTTTGTATACAGCTTTCAGGACGGCCACCATATAATGACTTCATTACCTGAGCACTATTGCCTTTGAAAAAACACTTTGTCAGTGTGAAATGTGTCAGGCACGTGGGATTAAGTGGAGTCTGATTTTTAAACATTTTTGTATCTGAGACATGACTAAATAAAAATTCTGTACTAACTTGCATTTTGCTTGTTACTCTGGTGGTGAGTGCTCTGATTTTCTTTTGCTGCATAAACTGTTTATTCATGAGCACCCTTTCCTGTGGTGTGGTATTTTTTTTCTTTTACAGATGTTTAAAGCCTGTGTCATGATATTATTACAATATAAAAACACAAATGTCGTTTTTTTCACGAGCAACCCACAAAGTGAAAAGAAATATATTATACCATGGACCTTGGACACTGACCAATGAAAACGGCAGGCTGGCACCTTACCACCGTTGTAAATCCTCTGATAATCACTGCAAAATGTGCCAGCCAGCCGAATCTGCACACAATTCTGTACCGCTGCACCCACCTCACTTCACTCAACTCCCGCTTCTTCTCCGGCTCCACTCGGTCCCAATCTGACTCATGGCTCCTAGCCCAATCACTTCCTCTCTTCCTCAGTAATTGTTAAATAATGAATAAAAAATGGCACTTCTAAACAAATCGCCTGAACACCATCAGAATTACATTTGTCCCTCCACAGTTCTACCTGGAAGATGACAAACTTGAACTCGAACAAACTGACATGCGGTCTTCTGTTCGCTCGTACACATACTCTGTTGGCTAACAGTTAATACCAGCTCTCAGAAAACGATGTTGAAGAAAAAAAAACCAGTAACTACCCCTGTGTCTCACATTTCGCCACTGTCCCTCATAACTTATTCAAAGCTGTCACTAAGCACTCACTGCTCACTGAAACTCACACGCTGTGATCGGCCCAGCTTGTCTTGTAACGGAACACCGCAGCTTTGTCTTCTCTCCCTTTCGCGGCGCTACTGGCAACCACATCAGTCATAAGTAGTTCTAGAATCCCCATAATTTTTTTTAATACCCTTAGCCTGCTTATAACATGTTTCACAATAAACGATGTATCAGTGGGGGCAAGATCTACTTAATATTCAACCTACCAACAGGGAACTATTTTTGGGGTGCAACAATAATCTCATAAAATATCATTTAAACTAGCATAAGACACTATTTTTTTTACATTTTACTCAGTTACTAAAAATACACATTGTATAATCGCAATAACCACTCGGGATGCAGGTTATCGAGAGTTTACAGCTGGTGAGATTTACCCACTCGGCGAAACCACTCCAGCTGTGGTAAACTCGATAACCCACACACCCCTCATGGCTTATTGCTTAAATAATGCATAACAGAATCTGAGAAGATACCACCGTTACATTTTTATCATTAACTGGTAAAATAAAAAAAAGATCTCCAATATGTATAAACAAAATAGCAACTAATATTTAGTTAGTTAGTTATTCAGTTTAGGATTAATACATTTGAGTCAGAGACTCATTTTCAAAGGTTCCAAGTCAAAGACAAACAATACAGATATAGCAGTGATTACAGTGATTAATATTATTTTATTATTTAAAGTTGATGATTTTCTAAGCATTCCCCTGAAGAAGCCATTTTTTAAATGATAAAAAAGGTGTTAAAGGCAAATAAAAGATCACCATGAGGAAGAATTAAAAAGTTATGTAAGAGCTGTTTTCCTTCAGTGAAGCACCCCACCCCCACCCAAGCAGCAGTTGTTATGGAAGTGTCTGGGTGGTAGCGCCTACATACTCAGTAGTATGAAACTTGTTTAATCATTTCTGATAGTACAATAGAAAGAACTGCCACTACATTATGCACTAACTCACTGTTTGTGAGTAACATGTCCAGCAGTGCTTCCTTCCTTCCTAGTGGGCTTCCTGGCATGCTTCCACCAGGAACCAGATCCTTTAGCTCACTGCAACTGGGACCTTTCAATCCACATCATGCATGTTGAAGTACCGAACTACTAGTACCTCTCCTAACCATGCTGAACTCTTAAGAACCTCTGCTAGTTCCCTGTCTGTCGCTGGTCTTATCCTGGTTATCTGTAAACCACCCCAGTCTTAACTTGTTTCCTCATCCCCATCCTAATGATTATTTGTAGCCACAGGTTATCCAGCCCCATGGAGCCTCCCAGGTTATTTAGCTCCCTAGTGTCAATCCCTACTTTTCCATAGAGCGCTACCCCTTCACCCTTGCCCTTTGCCATGTCCTTCCTAAACAATGTATACTCTGGTATGTCCATGTCTCTGCAGTAGTTCTAATTTGTACACATCTCAGTGTCAACCACCAGGTTCAGTTTACCTTCTGTGACCAGAGCCTGCAGTTCTGGCATTTTCTTTCCCAGATGTCCTCCCTTTCTCCTTTCTTACTCCCTGATGTTTGCCATGTTGAAACTAACATTGCATGAGGGGAGGCTGGCAGGATCCCATGACGTTTCATTTATGATAGTGTTTCTGCTGAGCTGCCTCTCCCTACCTAGTTTAAACTATTTATTCATATCTCAGATTACAGTACCTTTGAGTCAATGACTCTTTTACAGAGGTTCCATATCAGAATGAAGACAAACATAACAGAGAACTAAATACACAGCAAGTGGAATACATGTTACATGGAGTTGGGGTTACAATCAGAAATAAAAGTTACAATCAGGTGAACAGTGTTAACATTCAGGTTACACAAAAAAATTTCAATCAGGTTAAATTTTACATTCAGGTTACAATAAGATGTATAGGAGGTTCCGTGGATTAGGGAGGTGCCTTAGGGGGAAAGAGCAGGGAGTGATGCTGTGAAGAAATTTGACAATGTCAGGGAGTGTAGTGGGAGATGAGAGGTGAGACTGATGAGTGAGAAGGGGGACAGTGGGGAGATGTGGAGTAAGGGGCTGGTAGTGGGTCTGTGGGCAGTGTTAGGACTGGGAGAATGAGGGGGGAGGAGGAAGGAGAGTGAGAAATGGGAAGGGAAAGGAAAGTCAGGGAGGAAAGGAGAAATAGGGAAGAAAAAAGGAGGGTGAGACATAGGACAGAGATGATGGTTGTTAAGGAGAGTGCAGGCTGTAAGCAGTGTGTGAGGCTGAAATGTAGGCCTACGTGTGGCAATCACAGCTGCTAATGGCAGTAAGGTGTTGTCTGAGTTTCTGTTTGAAAGGGCCCAGTTTAGGTTCTTCTAGACTAGAGTGTCCATGGGAAGTTTATTTAACTAGCTGTAATGTATTGTGCAAACCTTGCTCCAAGCACCCTCCAACCCACCGCATTTGGATGCAGACCACCCCTTTTGAACAGCTTCAATCCTCCAAGTTTCACCCCTGTGCCCATGGAAATGAAATTTCTATTCCCTGCACCACATCCTTACCCGTATTGACCTGAAATAGATAAACTGTTCCTCTCTCATTCAGGCTTGTCATAGTAGAACCTCAGAGGTTATCACCCTGTCCTTTCATTTGCTAACTTCCTTAGTGCACAAAGTTTATCTTCATCTGTTCCATGCATCCCTGCTCAGATTAATAATATCTACATGCAGATCTGGCTTTCCTCCACCTTAGTCATGAGTTTCTCTGCTAGTGCTCTTGGAAAGCAGTGCACAACCTCCTGCCCATCTGATGTTAGACTCACTTCCTCCTGCACCCTTTACTATCACATATTCCATTACAAGTACCTTCCTTCTGCCCTTTGGTACTCCCCTTCCTTCTTTGGCTTGCCATCCACAAAGCTTGCCTGCCTATTGGATGTGCTGGACCCATCTACCTTGAGAGGGCCACTTGTTGTTTTACTGTCTGAAACGGGGGAACCTGTTTCTAGTGCATAACCCTGGTTCAAAAGGATTCATCTTCCTACCACTCCTCTTTCTTTTCCTCCCCACCACAGTCCAGTTACCAGCTCTAGCCTAAGTGAGCCTTGGTGGTAGCTCGGTGCACCCCTTCCTGTCAACACCCTGACTACGAAACACGAAAAAAGACCATTACGGCGACATTCGCTGTAATGGTCCTTTTTCAGTGCTTCACATTCCGCCAGTGTTCCACCCCTCCCCAGACCAACTCTGACCTGGAGTTGATAATCCTAAAGTCTGTGAGGGGGGAGAGTCCCCGTGGGGGGCACAGCCCCCACAGAAAACACTCTCTGCATGGGCAGCACAATACCTGCATCGGTATTGTGCTGTCACTGTTGGGGAGGTCGGCATTTTCACTGTTAACTTCCCTTGGTGCTTTTGTGGTAGCTATGGCTGCTATGGCAAAGGCATCCAACAATGCCCAGTAGTTGCAGCCTTCAAGCGGCTTATCTCAGCCCTTATGGCTTCTAGGTCCACTCTCATGGCCTGGAACCTCCTACAGTAGAGGTAGTGGCAGAACTCCCAGAGCACCCTATGGGCCACCACTGTTCCACAACCCCTGCATTCTCCCCACATCCCACCACAATGTCCCTTCTGCATCATTGTGTGCTTGTACATGTGCAATTTAGTTAAAATACCAGTAGGTTTCTCCTATAAACTACACTGCAAACCCTCACTACTTACACAGCCCCTAAAGTTGATGCATTTGTGGCAGTAACCTAAATTAGATTTTTCAATGACTCCTTTAATTTTGGTTATCTGCTAACTATCAGGGAGTATCATTTACTCTTACCATCAGCAAAACTGAAATGCAGTTTTATGCACCATGGTTTGGCTGTCCCTTCCTTCTTTAGTGCAACTCTGTCCTCTCCCTTCTTAGGGCCCCTCACACTTTGTACTTTGTTACAGCTGGTGTCTGTGTCTACTGGTTCCTAGAGTTCTCTTTTACTGCTTCACCACTTTGCCCTTGTCCTAATGTTGCTGTCATCTCCTCAACCCCTACTGTTACTATTTCCACACTTTAATGCTATGTATCCGTACTATATCTGTCCCTAGAACTGTGATGTGCCTTGGGCAGATAGTTCCTATAGTGCATTCAGTACTTAAAAAGGTTTACAGTGAGTACTTAGCATATTATAATTGTTATACTCATATTTCAATACATAACTTGTTTTGCCCCAAAAGTATTACACCTGTGGTGCAGCATCTCCTGCCAACTGCCACCCAGTACCGATACCCAAATGTGATGCTCTTATACTCCAACTCTTGCAGTATATCCCACCAGTGCAAATGCCTGCTTGGTACACAGTCAAGTTGGATGGTGTGGAAGTTTATTTATTTATTTATTTATTACTAGGATTACAAATACCTTTGAACCAAGGGTTCTTTTACAAAGGGTCCTTGTCAGCAATGGGTGCAAGCAAAACAGTGGTAAGATACAATACAGGGTCAGGAGGATAACATAGAAGTAAGCAGATGTAAGATACAATACAGGTCAGGAGGTTAACTTAGTAGCAAAAGACAGTACATGTGTATAGACTAGCACAGTAGCAAACAGTCAGTGGCAAATATCAATGCACAATTAACAATATGGGTGCATATATAGCAAGACACAAATGCAAATAAAAACATCCTGGGGTGACATAAGTGGATGAAGGGGTGGGGTTAAGAGGGGAGGGGTGGGGAAAAGGGGGTAGGCAGTCAATGATTTGACATTGTCGTAAGTGCAAGAGCAGAAAATAAGTGCTAGGTAGTCTGGGGTGGGGCAACAAGAGATAGGGTGATAGGGAGGGAGGCAGGAGGAGAGGATTGGGAGGAAATGGAATGGTAGGTGGGAGGTGAGAGGGGTAGAATGGTAGGTGGGGTGGGAGAGAGAGACGGGGAGTAGCAGGGGATGGAGGGATGGAGAGAAGTGGGGAGGGTAGCAAGAGATTAGAGAAGAGGAGGGAGAGACGAAACAAAGCCTCAAGCCTAGGCAGAGCTGTTACAACTGCTGAGATCAGTGATGTGCTGGTGGAGTTTACGTTTGAATGGGGCCAAGCTTGTTTTCATCTGCAATTTCAGGGGGAAGGTTGTTTAGCAGCGGGGGGGCCCTGATGTGGAAAGTACGTTGAGCCTGGTTGGTACAGCAGAATGGAACGATAAATGCTGGTTAGAGGGAACTGCGCATAAAAGTTGGACCCCATCCTAAACCAGAGTGACTCTGAGCAAGTCACTTAACCACCCAGTGCTCCCAGGTCACCCCTGAAAACAGGCACTTGTGCCTAGTGGGCCTTACCCGGTTACCAAAGACTAAAATAAAAAAAAAAATGAGTAGCCTCCCAATTGCAGGAGGGGTGCACACCTTGGAAATATAGTGCTGTGAACAGTTAGACAAAGTTAAACAATTACTGCTGTTTGTAAATCCACACAGCTGGCTCAAACACAATGACTTAATGAGCCAGACCTGGTTCCACACTCCCTAGACACACAACATGAAGCTCTGCTTCTCCCTCCTCCTCTGAAGGAAAAGCTGATGCAGGGCACCAAACGCTGAACAAGTTCTGAATGCTGAATTACGTAGATGCATAGATGTTGATGGCAGATAAGTGCCTATGGCCCACCTAGTCTGCTCATTTGCACACGTAACTGTGCTTCTTAAAGATGCCCTGGAACTAGGTTGTCCCCATCCGCAGACTACCAGGATCCCCTTACGCCTATCCCATGCATTCTTAAATCCTGTAATCATTTCTGCCCCCACTGCCTCCTCTGGTAGGGCATTCCATTTGTCCACTACTCTCTCTGTAAAGAAGTACTTCCTCATGTTCTCTCTTAACCTCACTCCATCTAGTTTCATCCCATGTCCCCTAGTCCTGGTGCATCATTTTCTATGAAAAATTGTGTTTTCCTGCACCTTGTTCCTCCCTGTGAGGTACTTATATGTCTCGATCATATCCCCCCCTCCTCTCTTACATGGAGTACATACAGTATTTAAGTCTTTTAGCATGTCCTCATAGAGTTTATGATGTAATCCCTGCACCATCTTGGCTGCCATCTTCTGAACTTCCTCCACCCTCTCTATGTCCTTATATAGGTAAGGTCTCCAGAACTGGACACTGTACTCAAGGTGTGGCCTCACCAATATCTTATATAGTGGAACTATGACCTCCCTTTTCCTGCTACTGATACCCCTGCCTATACATCCCAGCATCCTGTTTGCTTGTCCTGCCACCTTTTTGCACTGACTCCCCACCTTGAGGTCAGCAGAGATGATGACCACTAGGTCCCTTTCCTGCTTGGAGCATTCTATATCCTCACCCCCAGCTGATATGCTGTTCCTGGGTTCTTGTGCCCCATGCGCATTATTTTGCATTTTTTGCATTAAATCTCAACTGCTACTCCCTTGACCAGTCCTCAGGCTTCTGCAGATCTCTTCATTCTATCCATACCTTCCATCCACCCTGTTGCAGAGCTTTGTGTCATCACCGAATAGCCAAATTCTCCTCTAGGTTATTTGTAATGTCAGTGATTTATTTATTTATTTATTTGTTTATTTATTTATTTATTTGTAAGTATCAGAAGACCTTTGAGCATGAGCTCTTTTATAAAGGTTCCACGTCAGGTGGACAAATAATACAGAACACAAATACAGTAGTTACAGATTTCGAACAAATACAGTTGTTACAGGGTTCAGCACATTAGGCAGTAAATAGTAGTACATGAGAATTTTAGGCAAACAGTGGAAACAGTGGAGTAGGCAAACAGATAAAGATGTTAAAGAGGACTGGACCCAGCATTGACTCCTACAGCACACCATTTGTCACCTTTCCTCCTTCAGAGTGACAGCCATTTACCACCAACCTCTGTGTCATGCTAGCCAGCCAGTTCCCCACCGCACCACCATCCTGTCCACTCCCATGTTTCCCAGCTTGTTTAACAGCCTTCTAGGTGGCACAGTGTCAAAGGATTTGTTGACATCCAGGTAGGCCACATCCACTGCCCCCCATCCACCTTCCTTGTCACCCAGTTGAAGAATTAGCCACATCCACTATCCTACCTAGCCTTCTGATTGAGAACCAACAATGCTGGAATTGAAGGCACATTCAAAACTGAACAGTTACTAGTGTTAATAAAGTAACACAGCTGGCTCCAAACATAGCTACTTTTAATGAGCATATCTGGCTTTTCACTTCTTGGCCAAACAGCATGCATCTCTATTCCTTCTCTGTAACAGAATCCTGCAAAGAAGTCATTTCACCCATAAAATTATATTGTCAAATGTCTCCCTTGTGATAATCTATTCCTGTTCTTGTATTCTCTTCTCCTTACTAACATCACATATCATGGGGGTAATGGTTGTGAAAGGAAACAAGTTTAGGTCAAAAATCACATGCCATTTAGTTTAGGCAATGGAGACCTCCAGTAGTTTACTGTACTTTCCAAACTATGCTTTGGCACATTTTTTCCCAGTGATTGAGGTTTTAACCCCATGCCATGTGATAAGCAACTTACTGACCTCTCTTGCTATCTGCTCATCATCCTCTCTAATTAAATCATTAACCAGCTGTGTTGTGTCGTTCCGATAAGCAATAAATTGTCCAGCTAATATCAGTACTGTATGTGCATTAGTCAAAATGCACAGAAGAACAGCACAACCTTGTACATGCAGTTACCCACACAGCCAGTTGAGCAAGGTCTGCACACTGCAAATGTTCGTAGACACCACTTTTTGACATGTTGATCCCACAGCTCTCCAGAAAAGCTTGGACCTTTTGCACCACTGAACTTGCATCCTTCATTCTCTTGATTATCATGCCCATCTATGTAATTATCTTCTTGAACATTTTTCGGGCAAAAAAATTGAAATATGTCAATGGAAAAGGTGTCTAGCAAGTTAGCCTTCTACGTAGTACCTACTCTAGATATGACATCACCAAAATAAAGGTACTGTATTTATTTGTAATGACTATAGAATACAACATCATAGGTATACATGTTTATTGAGCTTGCCGCCCTTGCCTCAGCAGGGCATCATTCACACTTATGCCATTACTCACTATGCCCAGCACCTGAAAAATACTATACTATAATCACTGATTCCTTTCCAATTATCAGTACATTTTCATCTTTTTCATATTTCCTTGTATTGAGATGGATAAATCAATATTCTACAGAAGATCGTATGCACTAGGAACTTTCAGACAGCAGAGGCCCACACCAAGGAAAAAGCTATGCAGAGAACATAGTTAGCAGAGAGAGTGAATCAAGGACCAGCAGTAGAGGACATATGATTTCACCACTGGCCAAGGTTCTAAGGAAAGCCAGACCCCTTAAACCAAAGATATAATACTGTTGTAAGTTACAACTTTATAAGTACTTTGGGGTTCTTGGGGAGGTGTAGTTGTAAAACCGGGCTACCTATGATGAGGACAGGGAGATGCTGAAGCACATACTGTAGTTTGCTTTTAAAACTGAGAGTATGCTAAAACAGCACAAAGGTGATGCCTGTAGTTCAATGGGTGGGAGCTACCAGCCACCACACACCCTTCCTGTGCTTTTTAAGCCAGCTTCCTCCAGTTTCATTCAGAAGCACTGTTTCTGTGCTGCAGCTAGAGGTTCTTCTGCAGCTCTGCCCCCCCCCCACATGTTTCTCTGCTGTTTTCCCTTTGTGCTTTTGGGCATTCACTTTCAAGGTCAGTATTTTGTTTTGTCTACATTTCCTGGCACCAGCATGTGCTTCCTCCTTTCTCTAGGTCAGTTACTCCCACTGCACCACTTTCTTAATATGAATCCTGTGTTTCATTCTGTTTTGATATTTGTGTGCTTACTAGTTTCCACAGTATGTTCTGCCTCTGTCATTCTGCTGTTTTGGCTTGTGCTGTTTCAAACTTTCCATTTTCTGTTCATACTGAGGCCACTTGCAAATCTCTCAGTACAAATGTTCTTCTTCAGCTTCTTATCTTGTGGTAGGTCACCCTCCATGTATATGTCTTTAAGAGGATGCTGGTAGAAATTGTGGGATATAGAGGGTGACCACGTCTCTTGATGAAACTATAACTGCAAAACATTGAAATGTTGTTGGATGGGACAGTGTGTTGTTTTATCACTGTATGCTGAAAAAAAAATTGTTAAGAAGATTTCTTTAACTACCATTGGCATGAATGCAGGTCATTTGTTGTTTTTCACAGCTTTCAAGTTGTGACTATCACACTGTAGTTTCTCAGTAGCCTTTTCTTTTATTGTGGTTACGTTTTATTGGCATGGCTCAGTCAGATGCTGCCATGCAGCCCACAGGGACTGCTACAGCATACGCAAAGTTGTGTTGACACCTGAAACAACACCCAGCCCCTCTTTCAGCATATCATATGGTGTTCTCAAAAAAACTGATTTAGGAGATATCATTGTACCTGCTTCACAGAATTCATAGACTCCTCACCTCGAACTTGTAATATCTAAACCACTTACAGTCAAGGAGGCAGTTTATGAATGACTAGCCCTCAAGATTTGTCGACTTATGTGGCAACGGGTCACCTAAGACAAATACATAGCGCTAGGAAGGGTCGCAAGAGGACTCAGAATCCTGAAGTTCTCCAGCTTCAGATGGGACCAGGAAGATTTTTTTTGGTCCCTGGGAAAGTAAAATACATGACTCCTCATTGCACTTCATCAAGTTTACCTTTGTTGGATTAACCAAAACAACACCAGCTTCTGTCAGAAGATTTAAAGTTAAAGGAGGCAGAGCTAAATCAATTTGATAGCCCTGCTGAATTTGAAGGCCTAAAACAGTGGCTGAATCAAACTACAGTGAGCTATGACAGACACCCAAAAGCATACTATCAAGAAGTTGCTAAAAGACCAGTGTGATCACAAAAATGGTTGCATCTTCAATTGGAAGCAGTTTGAACAGCAACAGAGACAGCAGCAACAAGCTCTGACCTCTGCTAAAATGATTAACTTGTCCTCTGAGGTGTTGCAGTTCTTAATAAGGGTCTCATGTTTATGCCTACTGCTAAACTTGATCATTTTGGGACAACAGTGGACCTTCATAAATTTGCATGGACACTCTATTTTAGGTGTTTGTATGCTGATAAAGACAATATGTAGACAACCAGTGACATTGAACCCTGATAGTATGTTGGAGTCTGGGTGTCTCCAGACTCTGGTGCTTTTGGATTTAGTAGTCAAGTGATTAGTAATATTTCTGTGTTTCCACAGTGTTGTCCTCACTCCACATTTGTACCTGCTATGAATGATGTTGTGTGTTTCTTTACTAGAACATGTGAGAAGGACATTGTGTCTTTAGTAACACAAGAGTTTGTTCTAACTTATGTAAATATGAGTAGTGCAGAGATGGAAGCCCTTAATGAACTTAGAGATAACCCACTTATCACTGTTAAAGCAACAGAAAAGGGTGGCAGCATCGCAATTATGGACAGACAAGTATGCATGAGAGGTCAGAAGACAGGTAAAGTAATAAAGACCACTATAAAATGTTGTCTCCTAACCCACTAGCAGTTTTAAAGCTGCATTGATGCATATTTGTTAGATGCACTTCAGGGTGGCTGGATTGATGAACAGACCTACAAATTTCTAACTAGGGACCATCCAGTGTGCCAAAATAATATGTAGTAGCAAAAGCACAAAAAGTTTGAGGCACCACT
The DNA here is from genome assembly GCA_016271365.2 of Neoceratodus forsteri. Classification (NCBI taxonomy): domain Eukaryota; kingdom Metazoa; phylum Chordata; order Ceratodontiformes; family Ceratodontidae; genus Neoceratodus; species Neoceratodus forsteri. Next base: position 1,074,158,606 of record CM028129.1, on the reverse strand, counting down.
GGGTCATCCCATCATATTAGGATTAGGTTCCTTATTGAGTCATTATCGATCTTTGTTGATGAGCACATAAAAACATTGTCAGGGCCATTAGAGCACAGAGATATGACTGATGGTTTTGTTGCTGGTGGATGATCTCCACATACAGAGTGATTAGTTTTGGTCACCCTTGATATTTTTATTTATTTATTTATTTATTTAAGTCTAGGATTACAAAAGTACCCTTGAGCCAGAGGCTCTTTTACAAAGGTTCCATGTCAGTAAGAACAGACAATACAGGATATGAAATTGCACTCTACACCAATATACCTCATGGCAAGTGTTTATCAGCATTGTGTACATTTCTAAATTGCAGGCAATCCAGAAGTATGTCTCACACTGACTTTCTGATCCAGCTGTCCAGATATGTTCTACAGTGCAACAGCTTCATTTTCATGGGGGTTCTTTTATCCAAGTTAGTGGAACAGTGATAGGGCAACATTTGCCTCCAGCTTTGCTAACCTCTACCTAGGACTTCAGAAGAACAAATCATCTACATGGAGAGGTTAATTGTTACCTCCCATTGATCTCCTTTTTCAGATATATATTACTGATATATTAATGACATGGAAGGGGACATGGAAGAGCTTAAGGATTTTGTTGAGTATTTAATGAGACATAATTGCAACTTGTGGTTTACTGCAACTTCCAGTAAGGATAGTGTCCTTTTTGATAATGTAATCCAAAAGAATCAGGAAGGGTGGTGGATACCAATTCATGCCACAAGCCAACAGACAGAATACACTACTACTCGCTGGCTCCTGCCATCCCTGCCATGCCATTGATAGTATCCTTACCAGTCAGTTCTTATGTAACTGCAGGAACTGTAGTAGAGAAGTGGATTTTGAAAACAATGTAAAGAAAATGCTGGGCAGATTTAGATAGGGGGTATTCTGAATCTGAGATACCAAGGGCTTATGCCAGGGCAAAGGAGACTCCTTGGCAGGAGGCAATGAACCCAGGGGACAGAGGTAGGAGGGCTGTACTGAAGAGGCTCAGCTTTATTACCAGTTAAAGAACTTAGTCAAAGAAGGTTGTAAATATAATCAGGCATAATTAAAACATCATTTCTGCTGATCCCAAGTTGCAGGAGGGCAGATAACCCACTGAGAATAGTGTTCAAATGCCCGTATGTGGCTGACAGAGTTGTTCACAGCATTCGGCTAGTCTACAAAATGACTATTTGGTTACCCACTTTACCCATTGTCTATTTCAAGTGTAGCAGAAGTAAATTCTGTGAACAAATTGTGCAGTCTAACACATTTGAATATCTAGGGTCCAAGGAGGTGTTCCACATCAAAAGGTTTATTAATCGCATACCACATTTGCAGTTTATTTAGTAGTTTGTTCATACTCAAGCTTTTACATGGGGTGTACAAAGCAAAAGCTTAACGTGAGAGTGGGGGATCATATGCTGGCAATAACACATAAAATCCTGGCATATGCCACTGCAGCCCACACTGTAGAAGTTCGGGATCCAGAGAATCATAGATGGCCATTCTTGGGCACTGAAAAAGTTAATTTAGGCCCTAAGGGAGGAGATCATTTGAAATTCCTTCTACAAAGGACAAAGACAGGGTTTTTGGATTTTTAAACTAGGGGCCACTAGTTGGTGGGGCCATAATAATAGGCTTAAACTTGCCCCTTACTTGTAGAGCTACAGTTTGATTTCATGTGAGTTGATATAGTCCACACATGATGTGTTTTGGGCATTTAAAACTGTTGTTTGGAGCAAGTAACAGTGTCACCCTGAAGTAATATTATTTAGCAAATATAATAGTTTGCATTTATTTATTAATTTTTTCCATTCTTTTTATCTGTTTATCTCCTGGATGAAGGTGGGGGAGGTACCTCCCTATCAGTTCCAGGACTTGCCCTCTCAGAATCCCCCACCAGGCTGCCCGGACTGGGTGGCCCGTAGCTTGACCCCTATGGTGGGGCTCCCCTGGGGATGTGGGGGAGGGACCAAAATCTACCAGAAGCCCTAGACCAGGCTTACACCTGGGGCATCATTCAGAAGGTGGTCCATGGATGTCACGGAGCTTTGTGACCAGGGGTTTTCCTGTTTGGTTACCCAGGAGATGTGGGTGTGCAATGACATCAGTGTGGGGTGGGTGTGCTTCTGCTCTCACCCCACAGATGTCTGCCACTGTCTCCACAAGTGCCAAGTCATCCCAGCTGCTGGACACCCAACCTCTATTGTGTGTCACTAAAATGCTGGGAAACCACAACCCTCCCACCCCAGAGCTGGAGAGCTGTCTATGGGATGCTCATCCAACCTCCTCCTGACCTACCCTCTGATATACCGTGATCACTACCAAACCAGGTCATCAGCACCACAGGTGGTAGCACTACCACTGCACCAGCAGGTTGGCCGGTAGTTCACATTTATAAACACATGTTGGTGACACTGTATAACAGGTTTAACATTAATGTAATTGAAGCTACACAGTTTGGATACTATCTGTAGCATCAATTATAATGGAAATGCAGTCTGGATTTTTAATCCTTTTATTTCTCTCACATATCTTGTGTTGGGCCATCATCCATGTATATGCCTTTAAGAAAATGTTGGTATAAGTTGTGGCTATAGAAGGTCACCACGTCTCTTGACATTACAATTATTGTGAAATGTTGAGACATTGGTGGAGGGAGCCACTTGTTTATCACCATATGCTGAAATTAATTGCTAAGAAGATTCCTTCAACTGACATTGGTGTGAGTACAGGTCATTTGCTGTTTTTCCCAGTTTTCAAGTTGTGACTGTCACACTGTTTGTTTCTGAGATGTCTTTTCTATCATTGTGATCATCTCTACAACCTCAACTCCCATCAAGAGTGAAATACAGCCTGTAGCTTTGATTGAATAGAGGTGGTATGTCTGAAGGCAGGTCATGGTGAGGTCTCTAAGAAAAATTGTGAAAACTCTCCATGGAGATATGTAAAAACTAGGAGAAGACAACACAGAGCTCACCCCGGAAGTGCTGTATAAAACAAGCAGATGAAATTGGACAGTGTGCTGCAGATGTTGAGAGGAAATGATGGGACTGTATTCAGTTTGTTCAAGTTTGTCCAGATCATATACAGAAATACTTTTTTGGACAATGACTGCCCTGTCTTTGATGTGCCACCTGAGAACAACATTGACATGCACATAGGCAGTACTCCAAAACAATTGCCAGAAACCATCTAGTTGCCTGATTTCATTTGTCCACTCATCTGTACCCCCCAGCATCACACATTTAAACCTTTAGAGAGCATTGGTGACCTGTGGAATGTTGACTTGATCAAGCTGGCAGAGTCAAAAGAACTCAAGTATGTTAGGCTCTATGGGGGGAGGCTGGATAGTCTGGCAGTTCTGGTGGTCTGACACATAAACCCAAGGAAATCTATAAATCATGGGGGTATGTGGTCATCTGGGATGGGAGCACAGGATGACACGATTTCTCAGTAAATCTGCAAACTGAGATAGTATGGGTGATATGCCATTATTGTGAGTTGTATCTTACTCAGATGCAGAATAAAAGGGACTATATAAGTGAACAATAAAATGGCTTCATTGTATTTTGTACAGTCAATAAAATCAGAATCAGGATGTTAGGATACATAAGAAGAGGCAGAAGAGAAGAGGTGATACTACCCCTACATAAGACCCTGGTTTGGCCTCACCTTGAGTACTGTGCCCAGTTCTTGAACCCACACCTGAAGGAACTCAGGGACAGGCTTAAGACAGTACTGAGGAGGACCATCAGGATGACCCAAGGGCAGCATGCCAAGTCATATGAGGAAAGACTCACGGACCTCAATATGTATTTGCTGGATTACAGGAGGGAAAAGGGTTATATGATAGAAACATTCAAGTTTCTGAGAGGTTAACATAAGATGGATAGTAAGGAACTATTCACCAGAAATACAACTGCAGTTATGAGAGGGCAGACTTGGAAATTAGAGGGGAAACATTTAAGAGGGACATCAGTAAGTTTTACTTCATCTTTTTCAGTCCTTACCAATCTATCCAAGTAAAAAAGACTTTAAACAATGGAACAAGATGATTTCAGAATTCATTTGACAAAAGAAAAGACCTAGAATTAAATTAGAAATACTTCAACTCCCAAAACAAAATGGGGGACTTGCACCCCCAAAACCTAAAAAAATATGCTCAAGCAGCAATGATTGTACATGTCCTACAGTGGATAGACAGAAATTTGAATCCCTTTTGGAAGGAAATAGAGATGGGGGATTTGAGGGATGAGATAGAGAAATATTTATTTACCCTGACCTTATCCAGATCTATATTAGAGAAGGATATTAAATCCCAATATACGAGACAACTAATTATAATCTGGAGGAAAATAATTCTAAATATGAAGGACAAAACCGTGCAGCTTTTTCTAAAAATTACATATGACTCTAGATTTATCCCAGCAAGTCTAGATAATACATTCAAGAGATGGATGGATCGAGGCCTTGTGACCTTTTTCCAGTGCTATAGAAGAGAGACCTTTCTTCAGTTTACAGATATAGAGAGACTCTTTGGTCTGAAAATAAGTGATTTCTTTAGATTCTTACAGATAAGAAATCATTGTAGAGAACTGGTAGGGCTAAGCTGGGACCCCGAAAAGATAAATCTTTTATCCAAAATCCTAATCAAAACAATAAAGAAGGGTATCCCAGAACATATAATATCATAAACTTATCAAGCCTTAATTTATAATAAGGACAAAGGGACAAGAACTTGGCAAAAAAGATGGGAGCAAGAGATGGGTTTATTAAGACAAGATGAAGAATGGGAATCAATATGCTTGATACTACATAAGGCTACTAGATCATGGTCATGGAGAGAGTTTGGTTAGAAATGTGTGATTAGATTTTTTAGAACCCCACAGATCAGTGGGAAATTTGATGGGGAATCTGGATCGGAGTGTTGGAGAGCCTGTGGTGAGCCACTGGCAACACATACACACATCTTTTGGGAGAGTGAAGTTTTATTCCAATATTGGAAAGAGATAGAGAATGCCTTAAGAAAGATATTTCCAGAAATACAGAATTTAAAACCTGAACAGATACTTTTATTAGATACCCCCCATGAGATTAGGGGAGATAACTCTAAATTTTTGCTAGCTATTCTTGTTCTGGCAGCCAACAAGGCAGTCACAAGAAAGTGGCTGCAGAAGGTCTCTCCGATGCTCCAGGAATGGGAAGATAAAACATACCAGATATATAAAATGGAGATGTTAACAGATGGTATTAACTTTAGAGTCCAAAAATGTATTACCTTCTGGTCCAGGTGGTGAATGTGGGTTATAGACCATAGAACAGATTTGATCCCATGATGTGAACTAGATTTAGACATTAAAATGATGGCAGGTTGACTCACCCTGGGTGAACTAATAATAAAACCTGCATATTGGAGGCACTTTGGAGTACAGTAGTATACCACCTAGAGTATTTAGGGAAATTTATTATACCTGTTAAAGATGAATATACATTATATTTAAGACATCTCTACGATGAAAAAACAGGGATACTCCGTGGATCATGCAGACCCTCCTTGAACTGATGCACCACAGAGATAACTTCTGGCATAGGGCCCTGAACTCCCAGCTTCCCCAAGACAGGCAGCTTTACAGAGAGGTAAGAAATAAATGCACTTGGCCTATTCGGCTAGCTAAGGCAACTTACTATAAGCAAGCCCTCACCTCCACATGGGGCTCTGCGAAACATTTCTGGAAAAATGTCAAGGAACTCTGTGGAAAAGCCATCTCCCCTGACCCAACACAACTATGAGTCAAGGAAACCCTCTCTCAGGACCCTACCACCATATCCAATGCCCTAAACACCTCTCTGACCTTAGTCACATCCTCCCACAAAACTTCTTTGACCCTAATACCAACCACCCCTCTGTCACCCCTCCTACTTCTATACCCCCTCCCTTCCAGCTGCGAATCATCTCCTGCAAAGCGGCTAAATGCTACCTCTCCAAAGCCCTCTGCAACTTGCGCTACAGCAGCGACTCCCTAGACCTCAAAATTCTCTGACTAACCCTTGATGAGACCCTGCCTCACCTCACCAAACTATTAAACTGCTCACTGCACCTAGGTCAAATCCCTGCTCTCTGGAAAAGAGGAATTATCACTCCAATCCTAAAGAATGGGGGTCCAACTGCCCCTGGTAACTATAGACCCATTACTATCCTCCCCCCACAAAAGCTCTCGAAAAAATTGTGTCAAACCAGCTCACCGAATATCTGGACAAACACAACCTGCTTTGCCTTGAACAACATGGTTTCAGAATGGGACACAACATGACCACAACCCTACTCGAATTTACCTCTTACATTCATGAAGCACTAGAAAAGGGGTCAATAGCAGGGGCAATCTATGTTGATCTGACCAAAGCATTTGACACAGTCAGTCTTGCACTACTTCTCCACTCTCTTCCCCTCCCTCCATTTTGCCCCTGAAGCTATCTCCTGGTTCAAAAACTATCTCACAGACAGGACACAGCAAGTCAAAATTAGCACCACCCTTTCCTCCAAGCATCCAGTTTGAGCAGGTGTACCTCAAGGGTCGATCCTAGGCCCTCAACTGTTCACTGTCTTTCTAAACTCCCTCCCTCAGGCCTGCAGTGGAAAGCTATTGCTCTATACAGATGATGCCGTACTAGACTGGAAACACACCAATCCAAACTCTCTCCAAAATGCCCTTCAAGGCTGTTTTAGAGAACTAGAATACTGGTTCACTGACCATCGACTAATACTAAACTACAACAAAATGAAATCTATGATATTTGCTCACCGCCAAAACCCCTTCAGTAGTGCCCTGCTATCTGTCTCAAACTTGCAGGGCATCCGCATTGAACAGGTCCCACATTTCAAATATCTAGGTATCACACTGGATACATCCCTCACCTACTACATCCACATTAAACACCTCTCCTCCTCTGTTAACACCCGATTAGGGATTCTATACAGACATAAACACTGCCTACGCCCACAGGCCCTATGGCTGGCTGTTACCTGCTCAGTCCTTTCGTTGGTTGATTATGGGATAATAATTTATGGCACCACTGACCAACCTGCCCTTAACTGCATTAATCTAGCCCTCAACAAAGCCTGCCGTCTGGTCACAAGCAGTGAAAGACTAACCCATACATGTGTGCTCTATAAGCTAGCAGACTGACTGACCTTTGAAGGGAGACTAAAATACCACATTTGCCTCCAAGCCAAAAAGATACTAATGAAGCTTACACCTAATGGTCTACACTCCCTCATCCAACCAGCCCCACATAGGAGTACCCCTAGGCACCAGACATGCATCTCCCTCATAGTCTCCCACTGTAGGTCCTCACTAGGGCAAAGGTCCTTCCATTATCGTGCTCCCCTCTGGCTTAACAAGCTACTATCCTCCATCACATTTGCCCCTAATCTTGACTAATTCAAAACTGGTATCAAGAGACTTCTTCTTGACTCTAAGACCTGTGGCTGTTACCAACAGTCCTCCCTAGGCTGAATGTGATCAAAAAAACTCACTTATTCCATAACTGCACAACTAGGCCTTCAACCTTGCGGTATTTATACCTCAACATAGGGTTTGGTAAAGTCCCTCTGAATTGGTAACCTGTCCCACCACACCTCGATGACCCAGGCTCCTCTAACAAACCTTGAGATGGTAACCAATCATTGTAAATACCTTGTACTGTGATATTATGTAAAATTAGTTGAAATGTAATGTTCTGTTTTGAAAACTATGCACAATATGTCTAGCTGTAATGTTCTGTTTTGTACTGATGTGGAGCCTTTGCAAAGGAGTCTTTGACGCAAAGGATTGTAATTCTGAAATTTCAGTAAATAAATAAATAAAATAATGCTATGAAATGTCTTGGGCTCTTCCTTCCTGTAAAGAAAAAACTAATAAAGAAATATTTTAAAAAAAAGGAAGTTTTACTTCACAGAAAGAGTGGTGGAACAGAGAAAAAAGCCACCAAAAGAGGTTGTGGAGGCAGAGACAATAAATGGATTCAAGGTGGGGTGGGGCAGATTTAAGGGGTTGGTAAAGACTAAAAGGAGAGAAGAGAGGACTGGAGTAGAAATGTTTTTCATGCAGGCACTAGTGCAACAGAATAATGTATGCATAATAGCATCAGTTAAAGGCAACATTGATAGACTGCAAGTTTATTGTTTTTTCTGCCTTTGCCTTTTATGTATCTATGCAAGAAAGAAAAAGAAAAAAAACAGAATGACAAAGGGAGATAACATGGGAAGCACAGAAGCTGTAACACAGTATGGGAAAAAAGTAAGGATTCCAGAAGTCTTTAAACAATCCTACAAAAAACCTGTGTGGTGTACCCTGCAGTTCTGCTGGCAGCAATTAAGTTAAGGCCAAAAGGCACAATGGAAGTTGAGAGTTCACTCACCTCTATCCCTCTTGACTCCATGTCTCCAGATCTCGTAGGCCCCTGAAGTACTTCATGCACCCAGTTGAAGCTGAGCAGTTCGTGGAGACTGAGTATGCAATCTTGGTAGGAAGATCCCATACTTGAACCACTGCTCCTGCTTATTAAACCTCAGGTCCCACTTTCCTTTCCTAGGGGGTATGTACTGTGTTTACTACAATCAGCTTATATAGCATAGTCCCTTAACTTGCTGAAGCCCTTTCCCCATCACTCCTAAGGAGGGAACGATACTGACCCCCAAAACACACACACACACACACACACACACACCCTTTTCCCAGCTACAGGGAAATTTATGTGAACAGCCATTAACAAGGAGGTTACTTTGTTTGAACTGCTTTCCCTATGCCAAACTATTAGCAAACAGGTTAAATTAGGGGTGCATACTGTACTTCATGGTCGGCCAGGACAGTAGCAGTTGGTTGGGTCCTTGGGCTATGTGTGGCCCTAGGGAGTGGAGGTGCAATGCCAGTGTGAAGGGATGACAGGGTTCAACACCTCAGAAGAACTATCCTTTGGTTAAATTTAATTTTATATGGCACTCGTTTGTAAACTTGGACCTACCTAAATGACAATAGAGAGAGGCAGTGTGACTGGTGGAAAATGTTTAGTAGCTCTGGATGGTTGTTTGAGCCATAGCAGGTTAAAATTCCGTGGAAATATTCCCCCTTATCATTTTAAGCATGTCATATCGGAGTGTAGAAAATGGTTCTTTCCACTCGACTGCATCTGGCAATCTTGTACAGCCTAGCTGTGGTCTACTCAAATGTGTACAGATACACTCAGTAGCTGGGATCATCTCAAACATGAGCAGGTTCACACAAGCAATTCTGGAACCCTCACAGAGCCACATTGACTCTTGAACACTGTAAGCGACTTCCTTGCACAAAGTCATGGAAAGGAGGTAGCAGCTAAGAAGGTAATGATGAATAAGAGGACCACTTACTGCTTCTTACTACCTACATGTCAAGGACACTAGCAATTGTTTTTCACAGGTTAAACGGGTGGTCCTAAACAACTCTGGACACACTGTATTCTCTTAAGGCACTGGTGAGCTTTACTTCATAAATTAAGACAAAGTTGAAAAGATTCTAACAGTAGAAAGAGATGTTAGCTATATTGGTCCTTGTAAAACAGGAATCACTGGAGAGATATATTTTATTGGACCATCATATGTCTTGAACAAAGATAGTATAGTACAAAAGCTTTCTGGGCCATACAGGTCCCTTCTTCTGGTGAATAAAAACTAAGCAAAATAATCTGACGTTATATACACTGTGATGCATTGTTTTAAAATAATTTATGACAGGATAGTGGAAAGACTTACAAGGAAGGGTGAGAATGACTTAAGAGGAAGGATGGGAGGGCCATGAATGTGAACAGGTTTATAGCTGTGAAGGAATGATTAGCAGGAAGTGCAAAGATATTTGTAGGAGAGGCTGACTAAACACCTTGAAATGTTAATGTGAAAGGTATCCTGACTGGAACATCAGCTTCTTTAGTTTAGTTTGCTATTTACCAGCAGGTGGGACATATGAGGCCCTGAAAGCTTGTGTGCTATTCTGTCTTCTTTGTGAAAACAAATGTTGGTCCAATAAAAGGTGTCAAACTATCCAGTAACTCTGAAATTCTTATAGTAAATATTAGGTTAGGTAGCCATAGCATTAGGTTAGCTAATCATGGCATTGTTAGAGCTGATTGCAACTCTGGGTGAGGCAGGGTGAGGCTTCTGCTTCACTCCTCACCCCAGTAACATGTTAATGCTATTTTACAGCTGTTAATTGAACCCTTATGTTTAATTGTAACTAATTTATGCCTTACAATGACATGAGATGATTGCTACTACATTGCAATGAAACATGAGGCTGTTTATTTCTACCTGAGGTGAAGTAATGGGCTGTGGGGTTTCAGGTGTTCCGTTTACTTATTGTTACATATCTAGTTAATCCAGGGATTGTTGGGGATGGGGGGAGATCCTAGTGGAGGAGGGGGAAGGGTGTGTTAAAGTGGTGAAAAAGTTTGAAAGTTGAAATGTCTTGGGTCCAATAAGGGCAGTGACAATAGCCTCAGAGCAAAATGTGATCCATGTGCAGTGGCAGAGCCCCTGGGTTCTATTGTGTTCATGTTTATAAATTGTAATAGATGGCAGGATAACAGTTACAACCTGGAATATAAATGGCTTGAAAGATGTAGTGAAACATAAAAGGGTGCTAAGCAAAGTTAAAAAGACAAAAAAAATATTTTTTTTCTGATGCAAGAAATGCACATGTCAAAAGATGAATCTGAGAATATAAACAATACTTGGAGGTAGAAGTGGGTAGTCTCTTGATACAGTCTGAAGGGACAGACAATGGCAATATGGATAGCACAATCCTTCCCAGAGATATAAGCCAAAGAGCTGGTGACGAGGGAGGAGGTACGCCCTTACCCAGATCAAACTTCACAATGGAGACTCCTTCTCCGTGACTCTGTTTTTAGCCCCAGTAGAAGATGATGGCTTCTACCAAAAATTGTGACTGGAGATGTCACACTTTCAAGGCCATGGTTGCTAGGGGAGACTCCAACTGTGTTTGTAATACTGTCCTGGAGAAGTCTAACACCACCCCAATACCCATATCTAGAAACTTCTGAGCCCTGGTGACCCAGCAGCGACATACAACCTCAAAGACATATGGAGACACTGCAGTCCAGATGGGTGAGAATACAGTTTTTTCTCACATGCACACCAGTCATATGCCAATATTGACAGATTACTTTTATCTCACCTTATGGTTGCTAGTGTGAAGGAGGCTGCTTGCTTCACTATTCTGTCTGTGATCATGCCTCCTCTACTCTGTCACCAAGTGGAAGTTCTTCGTACCCTCCTAACAGAGCTTGGAGACTAGACCTCATCCTACTTAAAAGTGAGGACTATGTAGACTTCATATCAAGAGCCATCTTAGAATACTTGGCCCACAAAAAAAGGACAGACACCTCACATTTGACGAGGTTGGAAGCCCTTAAGATCTATATCTGGGGCCAAACTATTGCAGATGCTTAATACCAGAAATGCTGCAGTGAGCAGGAAACCCAGCAGCTGGAAGAACAGATCTCAGCACACAAAAACGGTCATATGCTCTGACCAACTCCCCTTCTCTATCAAATCTTGTAAAAGCTTAAATGGAAACTAAATACCATAAGTAGTGTTCACATCAAAAGGGTCATACTTTTTCGAAAGCTGGGCAGTATTTTGACAGGGACCCAGGGGGTAAGTTTCTTTTTTTTTTTAATACAGAATTTGTTCTTATTTTTCACTATTTTTTCCCTTTCCTGGGGTCATGGTGTACACATGCATATGCGTGCGTGGAGGCACGTGTGCATGTCAGGAACCGGTGACCCCTTCCACCCCACCCCAGGCTTCTGTCACTGCTCCTGCCACCTGCACACCTATCAGATCTCCACCTGATGGATGTGGGACTATGAAGGAGTGAGCATCCACCTCTGGAGGGGAAATACCGCTCCAACCCTCCCCCCCCAGCCGGCTCCCCAGCAACCCGAGGTTGTTCCCGAACAAGGTGTGGTGTCCAGTGCCTCAACCCTCAGCACCACCGGGCTGGCCAGGGGGTAAGTTTCTTGCATGGAATTTGCAGCATAGAGAGGGAGAGAGAACAATAGCACAGATCCATAGGGAGGGGGTGGCTTCATCTCTGACCAGGCTCAGATTGGGAAAGTCTTTTTCAGTTTCTACATATTTTTGCAAACCTTGGAAGTATCTCCTTCAGCTTCTTAACTGGACAACTTCTTTCTGAAAGCCAGAATAACCCACTAGCACCACTCCAAACACAGTCACTTAATGCCCCTCTCACAAGTAGACAGATTGTTCTGGCCATTAAGGGACTTAAGGGTGGCAAGGCACCTGATCTCATTGCCTGCCAATAGACTTTCTTAAAGCACTTGTGAGCTGTTGGTAAAACCCTCTTTGATATGATTAATGAGAGCTTTGTCTCAGGGAGGCTGGCCCCCTCTATGCAGTCTGCCATAATAGCAGTTTATCCAAAGCTGGGCAAGAACCCTGCACAATGCTTTTCCTACTAACCTATCTCCATGCTCACCTCTGACTACAAAATTGCAACTACAGTCATTGTTAAAAGAATTGAAAAATCTTTACCATTCTGTATTTATCCAGACTAGGCCATCTTTACAAAAGGCAGACTAGGAAAGCATACTATGCATAGAACTCTTAATATACTGTATAACCCCTTTATTATGCTGTATTTTTATTTCCGCGCTATTCGCTTGTCATACAGTTTACGCGAACATTAAGTAGCAGCGTATACTAAATAGCAGCGTATATATAAAATTCGTACTTACTTACTGTAAGCACTCACCATGCGTTGTGGTGAAACGGTGTTGGCAATGGTAGTGATCATTTATTAGCCACGACAAACTCAAAATCGAATCATGTGATACTATAGTAGTTCACGTGATTCTACATGCTATCTGTTCCATTCCGATCTCTGTTTGTGGCATGTATACGGAACGATCAGTATGTTACATAGAAAATCTACAATTACTAAACTGTCCAATTTCTTCATCAGCCTCCTATGTGGCACATTGTTGAAGGCCTTGCTGAAGTCCACATAGGCCACGTCCACTGCCCTTCCTTGAGCTGCTTCCTGGTCACCCAGTCGAAGAAGTTGATCAGATTCATCTAGCATCCCCCTCCCAGAAATTCATGTTGCCTTTGGTCTTGCAATCTGTTGGATTCAAGATATTCAACTAGCTTTTATTTTAGCACCATTAATTTCCCCACCACTGACAAGAGACTGACCAGTCTATAGTTACTAGCCTCCTCTCTGCTGCTGCTCTTATGGAGTGGGACTTGTCAACTCTTCTCCAGTCCTCCAGAACCACCCTCTATTTCCAGTAAATTGTTGAATAAGGCCATCAGTGATGCAACAAGCTCCACCTCCCGAGTTCTCTGAGCACCTTTGGTGTATCCCATCTGGTCCCATCACTTTGTCCAGTTTTAGATTTGCAAGTCCCATCAAGACTCCTTACCCTGTAAATGGACTTAGTTCAATCGCACCCTTGTGTTTCAGCTGTTCTTCTGTGATCTGTCCCCTCTCCAAACATTGTGATGACTGAGCAGGTGTACCCATTTAGAATGTCAGCTTTATCCTGATCCTCCTCTGTGCAATCACCATCAGCCATCCTCATCGCCACTATCCCTCACCCTCTTCTCACTCATGTACCTAAAGAACATCTGGGTCTCCTTCTGCCATCCTTCAGCTATCCTTTCTTCTGTTTGTATCTTCGCTTGCCTCACTGCCCTCCCTGCTTCCCTCTATTTTACTTGGTGCACCTCCTGTCCTCTTCCCTGTGTTTCTTTGTACCTCCTGAATGCCACCCTTTTTCCTTCACTTTCATGGTCTCTTCCTAGAGTACCATAGCAGCCTTTTGTAGCTCCTGCTTTCGCTCACTACCTTCATGCAGTGGCTGGTTACCTTCACTACACCTTCCCTTAATTGTCTCTTCTTCTTCTCACCCACCCTGGCAATCCACCCTGCTAGACTGCTTCTAAGGCAGTCTCCTTTCTTTAAAATCTGCCTCCTAAAGTCCAGGTCCCTTGTCCTCATGTGGTTTGTCTTTGCACCTGCCTTAATGATGAACCACACTGGACCGTGATCACTAGTCCTCAAGAGACTACCCACTGTGATGTCTGCAGTGTTGCAAGTGGTAGACAAGAAGTGCAGGAACTCAGGCCCTGGCAAATATGAAATGCAGAATAAAGATCCTCAATCTGAAGGATAGCTGTGTCAAGACACATGTATCTATTTAAACACTAGCAGATTGAGGTAGAGATATTGAAGTATTTCTTGGAAATTAGCATTGTTGTACAAGTCAAATGTTGTTATGGAAACCCTGATTTCAGGTCACAGGCCCAGAAACTGTCATTATGTTGCTGGTTTAAAATTGCAGTTCTAGTGTCAGTGGGAAGAAGTACCAGAACGCTGTTCCTGCTACAAAAAGTTACAGGAACTGAGTTCCTGTACATTCCTGTTCACTTTCATCACTGAATGTCTGCAACACTGTCTCTGTTAGTACCAGGTCCATTACTGCCCTATCAGTAGTGGGTTCGCTGACTAGCTGAGAACAGCCATGCAGAGAGTCTAGGATTTCCTGCTTCTAGCTGAGGCTGCAACTGGAAGGTGCTAATCCACATATGTCAGGTTTAAGTCCCCTACCAGTAACAACTCCCCATTTTTTGCCATCCTCCTGATGATTCCCCCTAGTGCCTTGTCCAAATCATCCCTCTGGGCTGGATCAAGGGCCATCATCTCCCAAATGTGTTGTGAAATACTTACTGAAAGTAGATGAATAGCTGGCAGCTTAGTGTGGACATGTAATGACACAGCCACTGTAGTTTGTTTTGTTGCAGCCAATTTAGGAGCAGTGCTGGTGGTGTGTAAGCCATGCCTGGAGGTGACTGCACTCCTTGTGGCGCAGCACCAATGCTGGTGATGCATCAGTTGACTGCTGCAACTGCTCAGTGACAGGATTACTTGGACAAACCATCTTAGCCTGCCACTTCCCTCGACTGTTCTTGCTGCTGCTGGCTCATCTAATAATAATAAAACTTTATTTCTAGAGCAATATTCCAAAACCAAAGTGCTATTCAGAATTATCAATAAAACATATGGAAACAAGTGAGATAATAAAACAATGGACTGGGGACTGGGAATGGATGTGACTGTTTGGAAGGTGCCATGTTCACATTTTAAAATGATTGGCAAGAACACTGGTTTTCAAAGTTCAAGCAGACTGATCTTTCTACCACACTGATACACTAGTGGATTTGTGGTGTCATTTGTACAATACTCCCCAATGCAGAGGATCTCTAGTTTTTTTGTTTTTGGTTTTGTTTTAGCTACAGTGGACTGGTAGGGGGGCCTTCAGGAGTAATTAACATACAAAAGTGTAAGCAGAGTTTATCTCAGGAATTAGAGCAGGGTGGAGCAGTGGATGTGGCCTACCTAGATTTCAGTAAGGCATCTGACACAGTTCACATAGGAGACTATTAAGCAAGCTGGGTAGCTAGGAGTGGGTCCAAAGTTGATAAACTGGACAAGAAATGTGGTAGGGGATTGGTGTCAGAGAGTGGTGGTGATAAACAGAATTCACTCCAAGGAGGGGAGAGTGAGCAGCAGGGTGCCTCAAGGATCTGTGCTGGGACTGGTCCTTTTTACCGTCTTTATATGTGACATCAAAGATGGGCTGGAGGCGAAGATCTCTCTGTTTGCAGAGGAAAATGGGGAGATACTTAAAAGAGGCATTAAGGGGAATGGGACAGGAATCAGGGGTTGAGGAACAGTGAGCAGTATTTAAAATGGGGATTATAAGAACAACAGAATTATGCATTAAGCAGGTTAGCAAGAGGAAAAGGAAGAGGAGACCATTATGGTTTTCCAAAGAGGTAGCAAAGAAAGTGAAAGCCAAAAGATTGCATTCAGGCAATACAAAAGACACAGGCAGAGGGATGGAGAAGTACCAGGAGAAACAAAGGAGGCAGGTAAGTCAGTAAGGGAAGCCAAAGCTCAGACAGAAGAACACATTGCAAAATCAGTGGGTAAAGGGGACAAAACCTTTTACAGGTACATAAGTGAAAAAAGAAAGACAAAGGGAGGGATAGTGAGTCTGAAGGGGGAGGATGGGAGCCACGTGGAGGATGACAACAATAAAGCTGACATATTGAACAGGTATTTCTGCTCAGTCTTTACTAAGGAAGAGGGGGGTAATGGGTCTGAAGGGAGTACAAGGGGTGAGAATGGTGCAGAAATGGACACAAGTCCTTTACACGAGAAAGGGTCCTGAAGGAACTGGAAGTAATAAGAGCTGATAAAGCAATGGGGCCAGATGGGGTGCACCCAGGGTCCTTAAAGAACTAAGAGAGTGGTGGCTGAACCTCTGGCTATCCTGTTCAGCCAATCACTGGAAACAGGGAGGTACCAAAGACTGGAGGACAGCAGATGTAGTCCCTTATACAAAAGTGGGAACAAAGAGGAAGGGAACTACAGACCAGTCAGCCTCACCTCGTAGTGGGAAAGATCATGGAAGCACTACTGAAGGAGAGATTGGTGGAACATCTGGTTGTCAATGGACTACAGGACCCAAGGCAGCATGGTTTCACCAGGGGGAGGTCATGTCAGACCAACCTCATTGAATTTTTTGACTGGGTGACTAGGGAGGTGGATCAGGGGAGGGCAGTGGACATGGCCTATCTGGACTTCAGTAAGGCCTTTGACACTGTGCCACATAGAAGACTATTACACAAACTGGGGAATATGGGTGTGGGCAGGACAGTAGTGTGGTGGGTAGGTAACTGGCTGGGTGGCAGGACACAGAGGGTGGTGGTAAATGGCTGTCACTCCACAGAGGAAGAGTAACCAGTGGGGTACCACAGGGATCAGTGCTGGGACCGTCCTATTCAACATCTTCATCAGTGACATTGCACAGGATCTAGAGGCAGAATTTCACTGTTCGCTGCTGACACAAAGCTCTGTAACAGAGTAGACACACCAGAGGGTGTAGACAGAATGAGAAGGGACCTGCAGAAACTTGAAGAATGGTCAAGGGTTTGGCAGTTGAAATTCAATGCAAAGAAGTGCAAGATAATGCATATGGGGCACAAAACCCTGGCACAATATATCAGTTGGGGGTGAGGATATAGCATGCACCAAGCAGGAAAGGGATCTTGGGGTTGTCATCTCTGATGACCTCAAGGTAGGGAAACAGTGGACAAGGCATCAGGTAAAGCAAATAGGATGCTGGGATGTATAGGCAGGGCATCACCAGCAGGAAAAGGAGGTCATAATTCGCTATACAAGACACTAGTGAGGCCCCACCTGGAGTACAGTGTACAGTTCTGGAGACCATACCTATGTAAGGACATAGACAGGGTAGAGAAGGTTCAGAGGAGGGCAACAAAGATTGTGCATGGGTTGCATCACAAGTCCTATGAAGACAGGTTGAAGGAACTGAACATGTACTCCTGGAGGAGAGGGAGGAGAGAGGGATATGATAGAGACATACAAGTATCTTACAGGGAGGAACAGGTGCAGGAAAACACTATTTTAAGCAAAAAGATGTTTCAGGACTAGAGGGCATGGGATGAAGTTGGAGGAGGACGATTCAGAGGAAACATGAGAAAGAATTTCTTCACAGAACGGTGGTGGACAAGTGGAACACCCTGCCAGAGGAAGTGGTGGGAGCTGAAACAATCACGGGATTTAAGAATGCATGGGATAGACATAAAGGAATTCTAGAGGTCAGGGGTAAGGGAAATAGACTTCTAGGAAAACAAACTGAACTTACAAGCTCAAATAGGCAGACTAGGTGGGCCATAGGCCCTTATCTGCCGACACAGTCTATGTATCTATGTATCTATGTCCTAGGTAGGGCACATTTGCCCAACCTGAAATGAGCAGGCAAAAGAGGAACGATTCAATGCCCAGTCTGCAGGGAGGTTGGCTCTGGCCCGATGGGAGTCTAGCTCTGCCCCAATTAATTGAATCACCTGCAAGAAGATCAGCTTGAACTTGGCCAGATAGACCAGAAGGCCCACATTTCTGCAGATCTGGGGGGCCGGATCCCTGGACCACTCCACCACCTCCTTGGACAGCCAGACTATCAGTTGGTTGTCTAGGTAGGGGTACGCCTGATCCTCTGATGCCGCATGAAGGCTGCCACCCACTGGCATGCACTTGTTGAAGATCCTGGGCACCGAGGAGATGCCAAAAGGCATGACCTGGAACTGATAGAGAAACCCTTTTGACCAGAACCAAAGATACTGCCAGTGGGACAGAATGACAGAAATGTGGAAGAATGTATCCTGGAGGTCCAGGGAGCAGAACTACATGCCCTGCTCCAGAGATGGTATAATCAGGTTCAGCGTGACCATCCTGAACTTGCGCTTCCTGGGAAACTGATTAAGATCATGACGATCCAGTATGGAGCGCCAGTCCCCCCATCCATTTTGGGACCAGGAAGTACCTGGATATGAAATCCTGGCCTGCCATGTAGTCTGGGACACGACTATGGCCCCTTTGGCAAGGAGCTAAATCATTTCCTCCCTAAGGAAGGCGGACATACGTGCTGCGAACACCAATGGCGTCCTTGGAGTATGGGGTCAGTAAGGACAGGAGAGCCTCGAAGCTCAGAGGCAACCCTCTGCCCACCATGTCTAGGACCCATCTGTCCAAGCTAACTACAGACTAATAATGCCTTAAGTGGTGAATCCAAACCCCCATGGGGAGTTGAGAAAGGGAACGGACGGGCAAAAGGTGGACATACCTCGACCCATTACTGGGCACCTCTGGAGGGGGCACCAGCCGCTGCTACTGAAGGGGCATCACTACCCCTACCCTCGCCCTTTTGGGACCCCTGACTGGGGAACTTGGTCTTGGGCACTAAGCTCGAAACTGTTCTGGGGCTGTTGTTGCCATGGTTGCTTTGATAGAAAGGGCCGAACTGAAACGGTTTCATTTGTTTCTGCCCTTTCAGGTCTTTTGGGAGGAAGTCACAGAACTGAGGGTGGCATTGGACTCTCGATGCTCGAGAGGAGTCCATCCACATCAGAGTCAAAGATGTCGGCCGCCAAGAAGGTAACATCGACCAACTTATGTTGGGTGTCTGCCGTGGAAGGTAGAAACCACAGCCAGGCCATATGAGGCATCATGACGGACGCTGCCATGGTATGGGTACAGGAATTGTCAATGTCCAAGGCCATCTGAAGCTGATGTCTGGCCAGTGCTTAACCCTGGTCTTGGATCACTTTACTGCCAGCTGCTTGTTGGCGGGGAGGTAAGGGAGGAACAGGGTGCAGGAAAACACTATTTTAAGCGAAAAGATGTTTCAGGACTAGAGGCATGGGATGAAGTTGGAGGAGGACGATTCAGAGGAAACATGAGAAAGAATTTCTTCACAGAACGGGTGGTGGACAAGTGGAACACCCTGCCAGAGGAAGTGGTGGGGGCTGAAACAATCACGGATTTAAGAATGCATGGGATAGACATAAAGGAATTCTAGAGGTCAGGGTAAGGGAAACAGACTTCTAGGAAAACAAACTGAACTTACAAGCTCAAATGGGCAGACTCTGCCGACACTGTCTATGTATCTATGTACATCAAGATCTACAACAGAGTGGACACACTGGGATGTGTGTCTGGAAAGAATGAGCGGAGACCAGAAAACTCAGAGTGGTCCAGAGTGTGGCAGCTGGATTTCAATGTGAAAAAGGCAAAATCATTTACCTGGGGTGCAGAAACCCAGGAGCAGATTACAAAAGGGTTCCCCCATGTGTTATTGATGACCACCAAGCAAGAGAGAGAGAGAGACAAACCTAAGGATAATAATCTCTGATGACCTAAAGGTGGCCAGGCAGTGTGACAAGGCAGTTTGAGGGCTAGTGCAATGCTGGGGTGCACAGAGAGGTACCCCAACAGAAGGAGGGAGGTGGGTGCTGCCTCTGTAAGATCACTGGTAAGACCTCACCTAGAATACTGTGTACAGTTCTGAAGCCCACATCTCCTTAAGGACATCGACAGAAAGAAGGAGAGTAACTAAATGATGTGGGTCTGCATCAAATGCCCTATGAGGACAGACTAAAAGAACTCAATATGTACACCCGGGAAGAGGGGGGAGGGTATGCTAGAGACCTTTAAATTAGGTACCAACATTCTATTAGGCAGAACTGGCAGTTAGTGCTGATTTTGCTCTGTGACATGATTTTCATTTTTGTTTTACAAATGTGAAGTATTTTTTTTTTTTTTTTTATTATGCCTTTTCCCCTGGCAGGACCACCGGTACCCTTTCCGCCCTGGTCACGGCCCCCGGGGACTTCCACCACCGCCAATTGCTGCTGAGGACCCTCGGTCACCCCCGGCTTGCCCCCCGGAGGGTGGGGTCGTGGGACACCTTCGTCACCCCGGAACTGTAACTGGTTGGGGTCCTGCAGCACAGTGGCAATGCGTAGCCTCCAGGGAGGGGTTTATCTATTGTGGTCCTGCCCCACCATCTTTTCTCCTTTTTCTCCCATGGGAGGCGGGGGCGTACAATGGCGTCAGCGTCCACTCCTCCTCCCCGTCTAGCCTCGGCTACAGCGAGTACTCGGCCTCCGCCAGGAGTCTCTGAGCTCGGGTGCAACCCACACTTCCCCAGGAGTAGAGCTGCCCAACGACGCCAGTCTTGTTTTCCCATCAAGCTTCCCTCCCAAGACCTACAGGTCCGCTCCTGAACCCGGTCGCCATGCCGCGAAGCGGAAATCCAACCGCTGCGCCGATGGGTCGCCAAGTATTTTTTTAAAGTACATCTTTTTATTAAAGATAAAAGTGTGCATGTGTGAGTTATTTAATTAGACTGGTGAATAAAACAGAAAACAAGTGTTGTTTTATCTTTTGAAAAGTGTGATACACTAAGTTTATAGTGCAGTGAACTATCATGAAATGGAATCAAGTGTGTAGCAGAAATGGTCACTGCCGGTTTGGCATCTAGTTGTTTCATGCCATACCACACACAGTAGTGAAATTGACTTCAAGTATTTTGCAGTTTCTATGATGCAGGTTCATGCCATACACTTCATATAGTTGTTCAGTAAAATTTATAAATACCTGTTTTAAAGCTATTTTTTACATAAAAACATAAATTCCTATTAAACTGTTGAACTAACATCAGCAATCGTTATATTAAAATAAAGCTTAGAATTTTTTTATTAAAATCAGGAAAAATACTGCAAAACTTGCATGACACATTTGGTATCCTCAAAATATACATTATAAAATGTATTTTTTAACAAAAAGATAGAAATGACTCTACTTGCAAACCAGATTCATCTCTTCCCCATTGGTAGCATGGCTATTAACCCTGCAGTCCCTTTGTTACTAGAACATTTAGCAAAATGCTTTCTTCATACCAAACTCTTATGTTATGGAATTCTGTAAACTTTCTATGCTTTTGAGACTGATGTGCTACATTATATTCTACTCTGCCCTGCATTTAGAATGTTTATGATGGAACTCTTGGCAGCTTTGCTATGAGATTCCTACAACACTGTGCAGAATTCTAAGAGCATCTGCACATATAGATACATATAAGGTGATGGCAGAAGGGGACCACATGGTTCATCTAGTCTGCCCATGTTTTTTTAGGTTGCTGCCCCCCCTCACTGACTACTCATTCTGGATAATGATGCCCCTATGCCTGTCCCATGCTTGCTTAAAGTGCCCTATGGTTTTAGCCTTGACAGCCTCCGGGGACAGGCTGTTCCAGATGTCAATCACCCTCTCTATAAAGAAAAATTTCCTGACATGTGTCATGAATTTGCCCCCTCGTAGCCTCAGATCATGCCCTCACATTCTACTACCTTCTTTGAAGTGAAAAGTTAATGCACCTGAACCTTGTTTACACTCTTGATGTATTTGAATGTCTCTATCATGTCACCCCCTTCCTCCTCTGTTCCAGGGAGTACACATTTAAATCCCTTAACCTTTCCTCGTATGGCTTCTGGTGCAGTCCCTGTATAATTTTTGTTGCCCTCCTTTACGAACATATGAAAGTTACCAGCAGAAAAAGGCCATCCTGGTCTAGCTAGGCTGCTGGAGATTGCAACTAGCTCCCTTTGTACTGCCTCCAACCTGCCTATGTTCTTTTTGAGGTGTGATCTCCAAAACTGTACACGATACTCCAGGTGGGGCCTGACCAGTGCCATGTGCAGTGGTTGAGCCAGCTCCCTCCTTCTACTTGTGATCCCCCTCCTGATGCACCCCAGCATGCCATCAGCTCTTAGTGCCACCTTTTTCGCATTGTCTTCCCACTTTCATGTTGTCTGTTATTTTGATCCCCAGATCATGTTCCTCACTAGATTTTGCTGGTTTCTCCCCTCCCAGACAGTAGTCAGTTCTTGGGTTGTTTCTTCCTAGGTGCATGACCTTGCACTTTTTTGCATTGTAGTTAAGCTGATATGCTGCAGACCATTTTTCCAGTTTCTCTAGGTCTGACTTAATTTTTATCATTCCCTCTGTAGAGTCCATTCTGTTGCAAAATTGGTGTCATCCACAAACAGACACACCTTTCCCTCAAGCCCCTCTCCAAAGTCGACTATAAATATGTTGAAAAGTGGAGGGCCAAAAACGGAACCCTGGGGCACCCTGCTGGTTACCTCCCTTTCCACAGATAATGTACCATTTACCTACACCCACATGCCAAACAAATCTAAATATCTTGAAAACTTTACAAGCTGCACAAAAGCAACCAGCAGCAGAGTTGTTCAGGACAAAAATATCTTTACAATGAGGGTAGTCACTAACTGACTCTGTATAGTTTTTAAAATATAGCCATCTATTAAACCAAATTTCCATGTTTTTTTTTACCAAATTTCCCACTTCAGAAGGCTATATTTTAAAAACTATATGGAGTTCAGTGTAGTGACTACCCTAATTGTAAAGGTTTTTGTCCTTAACAACTTGTTGTTTTTGTGCAGCTTGTATAGTTTTCAAGATATTTAGATTTGTTTGGCATGTGTGCAAATGTGCTTGCAAACAGCAGCTGCTTTTTTTTCTCTGAGCAAACACTCTAGTAGATATGCTAAACAAATAGAATTATATTGAAAACCATACAGTTGCACATACACAACCAGTGTGACAATTGTTCAGGACAAAAACCTTTACAATGAGGGTAGTCACCAAACTGAACTCTGTATAGTTTTAAAATATAGCCATCCAAAATCAGAAATTTGTCATAAACAAGCTTACATCATATATATAATGTTTTATAAAATGGCAAGAAAAAAATCTAGAAATCTCATTGGCCAAGAGACATCAGCTGACAGAAATCTCTATAAATGCACAGTCACTGTGGTCCTAAACCATATCACACAATCAGCAAATCAGTCCTCCTACAACCAAAAATATCTTCCATCAGTCCCCCTACAACCAGAACTGATCTTTCATCACAGACATGGCTGCTACCTTTACACTGTAAAACCTTTAGCTGGGCCCTAAAATAAAACTACCTTAAATAAAAATAAAACAAATAAATTGAATGTTGTTTCCTGATCATCACACTCTCCTTACACACATAAACACATTAGAAATATTAAGTATTGTTTACAGTTTTCATTGCAACTGTTTCTTTTCTGACAGTGAAAAATCCCCTTCTATTTTTACCTGCTCATCAGGGAAATCTCTTCTGCTTGCCCTGACAATGAGATAATTGAGTCTCTGGCTGTAGAAGAGGCCTTTAGAGTGTATGTTAGAACATTGTTCTACCCAGAAATCGATGTGAGCCAAAATGTGGTTCTGCTGCAGTAATGACATCCGTACTGCAGCAGAACATTTCATTTTGGTTTAGTACGGACATCACACTGTGCTGTCCATGAGTGCTACTGTCTCTGTGGTAACCATGGAAATCAACCCCCCAACTGCTTTTTGCACAAAGCTCAGTAGCAGCCACAATGCTCTTGGGGTGAGGGGTGAGAGGTGAAGGTTTAAGTAGTGGGGGGGGGGGAATAGGTAGCCGTTGCAGATGGAGGGACTTTTTTTTTTTTGTCAGTGTGCCCTGTGTTGCTGCTTATTCACTGAGCTGCACTCTCAACAAAACCGTAAGTTGTTTAAAACCCTCTTCCCTTTTTATCTCTTCATAGTGCACTGACGCTGCTGTTCTGTTCCAGCTTACAAGGAGGAAGACACTGTACATTGTGTTTTTCCAGTTCCTGATCATCATGTTGTGTTCAAAAGTTTGACTTGTATCTCAATAGTAAAGTATTTTCTGGCATCTATGTTTTATTTTCTATTTTTTTCGAGTGGTTTCCATTTGTCGCTGCCACACACTATAAAGAAAAGTGTATGGTTTATTCACAACAAGGCTAATCTTTACCCTCATGGTTGCTATGCCAACTGTTTGACCTCTCGAGCTGTGCTCTCAAGGTAAACAATCAACAAAGTAACCACTCAGGTAAAGGCTAGCCTTGTTGTGAATGATAAGTCATACACTATCCTATATGTTGTGTGTGTGTGAGTGTGTGTGTGCAGTATGTTAGGAGAGGAACATTCTGCCAGTGGAACTGAGCAGAATTTTAAATCCCTGTATTCCATGGTAAACATTCCATGACAAACATTCCATATCTTGAATGTGAGGAAAAATAGAAAAAAAAAGAATGAAGAAAGTAGGCAATAATACTTTATAAACAAAAAGGAAAGGTGGGAAAACACAGTTACATGGGCTGAGGCAGACCAAAACTGCTCAAATATATTCCTAAAGTTTATAAAAGCATGTAGATTTGAATCATGTATGGGTGTTTTCAGGTAAAATCTGCCCCCCCCAAAAAAAAAGGTAACCTAACAGGTTTAATGTCTTTAACACATTTCCATTAAGAGACAATACTTAATACTTGTATTGATTTGAAATGCAAGGTAACATGTTTTTTTCTTACCAACTTTTCACCTCAATCCTTAACAGTTTTCTTCTTAATTACTAGACCATGATACATAAGTAAAACAACAAAACTAAAGAGAATGCTGCTTTCAGTGAAACTATATTACTACATTCTCATGAAAATAAAGTTTTAAACACTGCTTATTGTTTTGCAAATGTACAGATGTTACAGTGCCTTTATAGGAGAATGTACATGTTACAGAGAAAATACATATTTTCAACTTACACTACTAATAAATAACTTTACTGCAAGGTACTAATTAATCTATTGCTGAAATATGCTATTTATGCATTAATAGGGACTACATTTTTCAGGTTTTAAAAGTTTTAGAGTTACTGTATTGTACACTTGTTTGAAAATAGTAAAGACATTTTAATCCCTATCAAAGTGACTCAAACGAATTATTTTATGATGGCCCATTTTATAAGTGTGATAAGCCGCTCCAGGGTAAGCATTAAAGGATTTTACTGCACTTCCCAGGGGCCTTCGGCCTCGTGCCTTAGCATGCTCCTGGGTCATGCATTAAAATCCTTTAATGCACACCCTGTCGTGGCTTATTGCTTACATAGTGTATGGTGGAATGTTGTTAGGGATGGAAATTCATCCTTTCAAAGACTTTGTTATGCTGCACTTGCTATGTCAGCTAGTTTGTTATGCTGCACTAGCTACATAGCTAGTACAGCGTAACAACTTAGAACACAATTGGGCATGTGCAATACTCAAATTTCCCCCTTTACTGAAGCGGCCCCAGTGGTGAGAGGTAAACCAGAGGAGAGCATCAAACAGAAGAAAATGTAAAAGTAAGGAGTCAGTATTTCACATAGACTCTGATATTACTCAATTTTCATGAAATAGTGGACCATACACTATAAAAGACAGTGTATGGCCGGCTATCCATAACAAGCAAGAGTCACTGTCTCGAGGTTGCCATGGTGACCAAAACTTTTAAACGGTCACCGCTGACAACCTCTTGATGGCTATCCATGCTTGTTATTGATGGTCGACCATCCATTATCCTCTATATGCAAATCAGAAGCTCTTAATGGGTTGTCCATAGGAAAATTAAGCCACTGAACCGTGTTTGAGGCTTAATATCTCTAACATTAATCAAAATGTAAACTTAAAATGAGACGTTTAGTTTTGTTGCTAAAACAAATTATTAAGGAACTAAGGTTTATAGTTTACAATGCTGTCTATTACATTACATCAAAGATGGTAAATTGGTCAATTTCTACATTTTCAAATTTGACTTTTTTATAAAAACTGCCAGTTTTAGAGCAATGTATCTATACTGTCTTATCTCTAATTATTTATCAAACTGTATTAAATCTGTGGCTATTATTAGATATAAAATAGAGAATAATGGATGGGTGGGTGGTTATAACGAGGATTTTACACTCCCCAGGTGTGGGGTGCCACATAAACCATGAGAGTGAAGCTCAAGGAGTTAATTAAGGCATCCCACACCGAGGGTGTGTGTAAAATCTGAGTTTTGATCACTTTCCCATCCTTTTTTATATACAATTGCTGGGGATCATTTTTTTTCACCACAGCAATTATATAAAATAAATGGATATCTCTATAGAGTTGAACCATGATCCGTAGGGGTCCCTGGACAAAAGCAGTGTTCACTTTTTTATTTATTTCATACCCAAAATAAACATTTTTTTATGGCCAGTGATATTTTTGTTTAAATAAAAAAAAAGGGATTTACAGCTGACTCCTAGTGTCAGTGAACTGTACAGTACTGAGGACTGGGCACTGTGGGGTATGGCACAGAGAAGAGGAAGATCACAGTTGGCACATGCACTGAGCTAGGGAAATTGAGCACGTGTTCACCATTATAACCAACTGCTTATAATGGTGAAATTATTACCCAGTTTCCCTGTAGGGAAAAAATGAGACCCAGTTATTATTAAGCTATAACAGGTTCTCCAGCAAGATGTGTGTTCAGTAACAGGCTGTCAAACTACACAGATCAGAGAAACTGGTAATCAATTCCCAACACTGCAATTTGGTAGTAACATAAACACCCATAACTCAAACAGTATAACAAGTATTATCAAAAGAAAAGCATCATTGTAAAAGAATTAAACACAAGTTTATTGTTTAGAAAATGTTTCAACAGTTTCTGACTATTTCTACAAAATTAGTGCAGGGACCTATTTCTTTATTTATCATCTTGGAGTAACACCTGAGAGCTAGAAGTTCATTTAGAAAGGTTCCACATCATGACATGTACAGTTACAGGTTAAGACAGACAATCTGAGTTACCAGTAGAAATATATTAAACAATACAGGTATAGTATATACAGTACATAATTAGTATGTGTTGAGAAGAGCATTCGGGTTTAACTTTGTCAACAGGCAGAGAGAGGTAGAGAGGAGTAGATAGATAAGTTGGGAACATGCAGGGGGGGTTAGAGGCATTGAGGCGGGTAGGATGGTGGGAGACAGATGGTTGGATAGAAAGGGCGGAAGGGGGAGGACACGGGCAGGGTGGGTAAGGTAATTAGGGTTAACAATCACAAATACTTAGCACAGTGAGGTGTTGGAGGAGTTTTTTCTTAAACAGTCTGAACTTTGGCACATTAACTATATCAAGAGGGAGATCACTGAGACAACAAGGTGCTTTGTAAACAAAGGAGCATTGTGCTAGCATTGTGTGACAGATGTGGACTTGTAGGCCATTTCTAGCCATTTCTCTTGTCTGGTGAGGGTTGGTTGCTGGTTTAAGGATGTTTTGGATGGCTGTAGGGGTTAATCCGAGGAGTGTTTTTTTTCCTCAAGGAGGCATACCTGGTACTTCACTCTGCCCTGGAGGTTTAACCACTTGGACTGGGCATATAGGTCACAAGTGTGGGCTAGTCTGTGCACACCTAAGACTAGTCTGAAGGATTTATTTAATGCAGTACTGACCGTTTTAAAGGCAGTGTCTGTGGCTGCACCATACAACACTAACCCATAATCAATGACAGAAAGGACTGAGCTTTTGACAGTGAGTGACAGTGCTTCTGTGATCATACTATGTCGGTGTATATAGAACAGACTGATTCTGGTGTTGACAACCTTTACAACATGATCAATGTGATAGGCAAAGGATAAGGAGCTATCAGTGTAATGCCTAGATACTTAAAGGTATTCACCTGTTCAAGTGGAGCTTGCTTGTTGTTAAGTATTGTCAGTGGATAGAATTTACAGTATATTTGCTTTGGGATTCACGAACATCATTACCTTTGTTTTATTTTTAGTTCAGAAGGAGTTGTTTTGGAGAACCATTCCTCAATGGTGGCAAAGCTTTTTAAGGCTGAGTTTAGAGTAAGTGGATGTGGATTATTGGAAATAATGACCACATCATCCGCAGAAAGTAGGATTTTTCAGTGCAGACTAGAGGAAGATGGTTGAGGAACAGACTGAACAAGAGGGACCAAGAATGAAACTTTGCATCACACCTGTGTTTACCTGACTGCTATCAGAGAGATTAGCATTTATTTTTACTTGTTGCATTCTGTTGGTGAGGTAGCTTTTGAACCACTGAACATTTTCCAGTGAGAGTCCAGTGGTGTGGAATTTGCTGTGCAGAATGTCATGATTTATGGTGTCAAAGCTTTTGTGAGGTCGAGATATCGACCCCTCAAGCTGGCTCCTGTCTAAGTTCTCATGAAGAAAGTCAGAGTACTCAAGTAATACTGTTGTGGTTCTGTGTGCCTTCTGGAATCCATGTTGCTGGGGCATTGGATATGAGACTTGTTAAGGCAGTCTACAAGTTGGTTGGAGACAATGCATTCTAGGGCTTTGGAAAGGGGGGGGAGGATTGAGATAGGCTGGTAATCAGCATGGAGGGATTGATCTCCACTTTTGTGTGCCATGGTGGCCACTGTGGCTTTCCATCTGTTGGGGAATTGTGCAAGTCTAAGGGATAAGTTAAATAATTTTATGAGTGGCAGTAGTATTTCATCAAGGGTGAGAGCAATTAGTTTTAGGTCGAGGGAGTCATTACTATGCTTGTTTTTGTCAAGCGTACATTGGAGTTATTTTTCTGGCCTCAGAACAGGAGATTTGTTTAAAGTAGAAAAGGGGGTTCCAGTAGGGGGCCTGTTATTGACATTCCTAACATCTTCCCTGGTCGCTGCCTAGGAAGTCTGATGGTAATATGTTACTGAGGTTGGAAAAACAACATTGAAGGTGTCCCCTATTGTTTTGGGGTCTTGTGTGATTTCCCCTTTTCCTAGGAGCACGGAGGGATAGGATTTGTTTTCTTTCCTGTGAGGTCTTTTAAGTTGTCCAAATTTTTACCATCCCCTCATGTTTTTAAGACTGTCTTTAAAGTGTTGTATTTTAGCTAGCCTGACCTCATGAGTACAGGCGTTTCTTGCTACCCAATACTGCTGGATGTTGGCCTGCTTGCTAGTGGCCTTGGCTCTGTGCCAAAGATGGTCCCTATTTTCCATGAGGTCTAGCAGAGCTGCAGTGATCCAGGTATTGTTGGCCCCTTTTAATTTTCATTTTTGTTAATTGAAGCGTAGATATCACATGCTGTGTTAAATGTGGTGATAAAGTGATCTAATGCCTGATCAGCATCAAGTAGGGAGTCAAAGGGGGGACAGTCAATTTGTTTGAAGTGAGACTTGAGCAAATTTAGTTGCCTTCTCTTGAAGACCCGAATTTTGGTTATGTTAGGGGAGGGTTTTGTAGATTTGTTGGACCAGTAATAAGTCACTGGAGAGTGGTCATTGAGTTCATCAGCAAGGACTGAGGAGTCCGAAATCCTCTCAGAGTGATTCATAAGGATCCAGTTGAGCAACATTTAAGATCCAGTCTAGTAGTTAATCCTGGGGGGGGTATCTCATTTGAGAAAGTTGATACTAGTGAGGGTGTCCTTATAGAGTGCTGTCTCTTGAGACATCCAATTAATGTTGAAGTCCTCTAGGATTACAACTTCCCAGTTTTGGTGTAGGCCTTTTATATAGTCAACTATCTTGTTAAATCCACAGGATTGTTCTTTGGGGGTATGTAGACTGATAATACTGTTAGGAGTTTGCTGCGGGCTCCAAGCAGTAGTCTGGTGGCTAGAACCTGTGCATTTTCCTAGTGTCTATTGGGGGGATGGCATGTCCATGGAGATTGTCTCTTAGGTAAACTAGACAGCCTCCACCCATTTTTCCTAGTCTGTCCTGCCTGAATAAAGTATACCTATTTAGAGTTAGGGCCTAGTCAGGAAAATTTGGTGAGAACCAGGTTTTCACTACGAGGAGTTGGTCCATCTTGGGTAGGAGATTACAGATATTCATAGATGCTAATTTTAGTGTCCCGGACTAGGTATCCAGAGAGGTAACTAAGTATGTGTTTGTTACGGTCTCAACGACTGCTAGTGCCTGATCCATGATGTAGCCCTATTATGGTATGAGGGGAGAAGTTATCCCGGAAGTGCTCAAAAGAGACCTTAAATGAGATGGTCAAGAGGAGGACTGTCAAAGACCCATTTCTAGGAATGGCCATTTTGAACTTGTGCAAATGGGTGGATTGGTGACTACCTAGGGTCAGTATTGGTAGGATGGTAAGCAATGCCTATTCACTTTGGTCATGTTTTTTTAGGGTTGCAGCAGAGGGCAAGATGAGACCACATTTTGGGCTGGAGGAGGGATTGGGTGAGACCACTGTGTGGAGACTTGTGGGGGTGCAAAAGTGGGCTGATTCTTTCTGGTGGGGCCAAATAAAGGACAGACCACCTTTGAGTGGAGAGTGGCAGGGGAAGGAGAATGGCACCCACTATACGGTGCCACACAAAGTGTGGTGCCATTCACTGCACTGGAAGAGCAGAAACAGGTAGGCTGCTTAGCTGAGCGTTTGAATAATGTTTTTACCTGGCTTGTAGAGGTAGTTGTAGGTATGGGGAGAGGTAGTAAATAAGGTACAGGAAGAAATAATTTTTCAGAAAAAAGGTGAACAAGAACAAGGAGACACACTATGAAGTTGAAGAGGGGTAGGTTCAGGAGAGATGTGAGGAAATACTTCTTCACAGACAGAGTGGTAGATTCCTAGAACCGCCTACCAGCTGATATGGTGGGGACAAAAGCTGTGGTGGAGTTCATGAATGCATGTGATAAGCACAGGGGAATCTTAGTGGAAAAGAATGGAGGGAAGGGACAAAGAACCAGAGATCAGTTATGATCTCTCTCTATGGAGATACTGAAGTAGGAAAAAAATGGGCAGACTGGTTAGCCAAGCTGTACTTATCTGTCAACAAATTCCGTTTCTGTGTTACTATCTCATCTCCCCATTTTCCTACCTGAGCTGTACCAACTTAGCCTTCATCATGCCTAGGCTAAAAGCCTTTGTCATGCCTAGGCTAAATGCCAACTAGTAGTTTATCACCTCTCCATGTGCTACATTCCCATCTTAGTTTTCACCAACCCCTTATAGCTGTCCCGTGCTTTCATGAAACCTGTCACACTATCTTAACATTTACCACCTCCTTTGGCAACCTATTCTACCTATCCACCACACTTTCTGTGAAGTACTTTCTTATATGCTTCCTGAATCTACACACTACCAGTTGATACTTGTTCTCTAACTGCAGATTCCACACTATACTTACACTGGTAATTAAAGGGAATTGTCATCAACAGGATTTCTTACTGTCTGAAAGCCCATAAAAGCTCATTTGGAGTGAGCCATTGTGTTTTATCTGTGAGTCCTTACAGTCCAGAGTTATTCATACAGTATGTAAATCAGCCTGTAATTAAGGGCTGGTGGCAGCCACATATTTTGGGCTCCTGACAGGAAATGATGTCACCGAGGGTCTAGGTCCTCCTTTGATTGTATTTAATCCAATAGGTTAAATAGGAAATTGACTGTTTTATTAAGTGAGTTTTCAGGTGTTATTACAACACTTTCTACATCTGTAATAATTGTTTTGTACATGCATTGAAACTAGTGAGTTATCACCTTTACATCTCAAAACTGTTAGTAAAAGTAATCCATCCTCGGATTGCTTTAACCTCTAGGATATACTGCCATCTGAACATGTCAGTACAGATTTCTGGGGCTGCCACAGTACCAACTTTGTCTTTTTCATTCCCTCTCTAACAGCCTTTTCTCTTACAATTGTGGGTGTGAGCTTGGGTCTACAAGATGCAAATGTGGCTATGTGCCTACTGGCCAGGCATCATGGCTCCTCCTATGCTCCCATAACACACCCAGGAACAAGCTGTTTCTCAGTGTGCCTTTCCTGGACAAAGACAGCAAAAACAATCTAAGCATGTGTTATGATTCTAAAAATATTATATTCTTTCTATCCAGAATTGACTTGGGAAAAAAAAATGACACAATTACTTGCTTATTAATTGCAAAACACGTAGATGGATAACATTGTTAAAACATGCATACTCTGTAATGTATTATTAAACAAGTATTTTACTTATTATGATGAAGTTAAAAGTATAACAGTTTCTTACTGAAATACTTTGAATGGAATGGGAGTTTGTAATTACAACACTTTCTACATTTATAATAATTGTTTTGTATGAGCATTGAAACTAGCGAGTTACCACTTTTACATTTCAAACTGTTAGTAAAAATAATCCAATAGAATTCTGCCATCGTTATGGTAGAAAATACCATTCCATCCAAAGTGTTTCAGTAAGAAACTGTTGTACTTTTAACTTCATCAAAAGAAATACTCCTTAATTAATGGTGATCATTTTTTACGTACAGATAAAGACACTTTTATCTCCAATTACAACCTCCCGGTTGATATTTTTGGTTACAACCGGGAGGTTGTCATCTGCATCTGTCAATCAAGCATCACCACAGAAACCTAATTGGTGCATCGTTTCACTGTGAGCAGTTGAACATCTTGCCCAACATGGCTCCATTACTGGGCACCGGTACTGGCACTCAAGCTTTGCAACACGCTGTTAAGACAAATAAGATTTTAAATGTTTTTAAATATCTATCTAGTTGATCCTGCCTTCAAAATGAAAACAAAAATTGATCTGATTGGTCCTGCCGCTCATTCCCGTCTAGTGCATCTTACATGTTGCAGTTATGCCGACAGACTGCGACTTTCCAGAATGCTGTTTCTACTGTAATGTAAAAAAAAGGGAAAAAAATACAAAAGAAAAGAGAAAAAAAATAAAAGGGAGAGACAGGCAATGTGTGTGTATGTGTGTGTCTCTATCTCTGAGAGGAGTGCTGCACTAACTGAACTATGCTGAAAGGGAAAAAAATAAACATCATTAATTAAATAAAATTGTGTGTGTGTGTGTGTGTGTGTAAAAAACAGAATTTTACACACACACTCAATGTGGGATGGTTTTAAAAGCAACCTTGGGTTCGCCCTTGGGGTTTATGTAGCATCCCATACCTCAGGTGTGTGTAAAATTCTGGTTACACATACCCACCCATATATTATTCTATATTTTAATAATGCACTTTAGGTTATGCATGTTTTACCAATGCTTTCCATCTATTTTTTGGTTTTGCAACTAATAAACAAGTAATTGTGTCCTATTTTTTTTCTTTTCAAGTCCAATCTGGATAGAAAAAGCATCATCTTTACAGAATCTTAACACATGCTCAAAACCCATTCTGCTGTATGAAAGAAGCTTGTTCACGGCTCATTGCTTTAACCTCTAGACTGTACTGCCAGCTGATTTATTTATTTGAAAAGGTTTCACCTGGACAAACAACATGAGCAGTAAACATATTGTTTCCAGAAACGTCCCGGGGGGGTTGGGATTACATAAGGGTAGAATAAGCAAAAACCAAATAAAATAAAATACATACAGTGCAAAATTCAAATACATAAGAAGTTAGGTACTAATACAATACATCACAATTTTAGGCAACAGACAATATTGTGTTATGTAGCAAAGTAAAAAGCCAGAGACAGTGGGTGAGACATAATGGGTAAACAGGACAATATACAGGTATAACATATAAGGTAGCAATCCTGGAAAAGGTAACCTGTATGGTACAGCCAAGAGGAGAGCAAAAGTATCAGGCTGGGCACACAAATTCTTAAGTGTAGTTAGATCGAGAGAGGTAACTAAGTGTTAAGAAGGATTTAGAAGAATGGAGTTGAAACACAAGAAGTGGAGATGGTGAGGTAGGGGGAGGGAGAGAGATGCAAACCAAGGGCTTATTCCTTCAGGATGCTGGGAACCCTGCAAGGGGCAGGATCTGGGAGAAAGGAGAAGAATGAAGGGGAGAGGGGAGAGGGAAGTCAAGAACTAGATCCCTTCAGGATGCTGAGAACCTGCAAGGGGACAGGGCTTGGCAGATATGGAGATGAAGAAGGGAAGCAAGGGTAGGAAGGGAGGGAGGGTGGTGGGGAGAAGAGGGAAACCTGAGAAACTATTCCCTCAGGTTGTTTTAACCCAACAAGGGACAGGACCTGGACAGGAAGGGAGATGAGAGAGAGAGAGAAGGAGGAGGCAGGCCAAGAATTATTCTCCTTCAGGATGCTGAGAACCCTGCAAGGGGACAGGTTCTGAAAGAAAAAGGGAAGGTGAGAGGGTAGGGGAGGGGAGGAAGTAAAGGAAGGGAGAAGCAGTGGGGGAGGGAGTTGGGGTTGCAAGACAAGAACTCTTCCCATCCAGGATGCTGGGAACCCTGCAAGGGGACTGTATCTAGCAGAAGGAGAAAGGGGAAGGGGTGAATGGGGGAGTGCTGGGGACAGAAAGAGGGGGAATATGGAATATGATGCAAGCTAAGGACTATATCCCCACAGGATGTGGCGAGCACTGCAAGGGAAGGAGGGGTGGTTAGGTGCAGTTACAGGAATGAACAGTGTGCTTGCGGAGAAGGAATAAGCATGAAAGGCTGGAATGTGCAGAGTGAATTTCTAGTGGGAGGGATTTCCAGGTATCTGGAAACTTATATGAGAAGGTGGAGTGGCCTGACATAGTGCGCTGGGGTGGGAGGCAAGGGTTCTGTGGGTGGAGACATGGACAAGGGTGCGGAAGATGGTAAAAGCTGAGGGGCTGAGAATCAAAGGGCACTTATGAGGGACAAAGGGCACTTTTTCTATACTAGTTTTTGCCATACAGAAATAAAAAGTGGAGTGGCTGCCATCCCTTTTGCCCCCCCCGGTTCCTGCACCTGTGGACGTGGAGGGTGTAGCTGGATGGGAGTGGGGTTGCTAAGAGGGAGGACAAATAGGGTGGCAGAGAACCAAGCTAGAACTTCCCAACTAAATTAGCAATGTGTGATTGGTGCCTGGCATGGAGAGAGGGAAAGGAGAGTGAGGAGTATAGGTCACAGTGATAAGTATGTGGGGGGCAACCGAGGATGTAACAACAGAAGGAGTTGAAGGGAGTGTCCAGTCTGGATAGGTTGGTTTTAGGGGTGGAGCTGTATACTATGTCCCCAGAATCAAGGACATGGAGAATCATCTTTTGGATGATTTCTCTCCTGGCTTACTGTGGGAGGCGGTTGCTGTGTCTGTACAGAGCACCGAGCATAGGGAGTAGTTTATTGTGGATGGTGTCGATGTGTACTCCAAAGTCAAGATTCTGGTCTAGCCATAAACCAAGGTACTTAAATGTGACTACATCATCCAGCGTTGTACCAGTGAGGGTGTGGAAGGTGGGAGAGGAGTTCATCCTGGCCAGTTTTTGTCTGGAGCCAAAGCTGATAATGAAAAGCTACACATTTCAAGGCTGGCCCCATGATGCCAGGCCAGTAGGTATGTAGCCATATTTGCATCTTGTAGACCTGAGTTCACACCTGAAATTGTAAGAGAAAAGGCTGCAAGGGAGGGAACAGGAAAAGACAGAAGTTGGTGCTGTGGCAGTCGCAGAAATCTGTACTGACATGAACACAGCCAGGGTTTTGAAATCCTAATATGGGGCCCCAATACCTGTTGGCACCAAAGGGCCAGCTTTGAGATGTGTAGTTTTTGATGATCAGCTGGCAGTATTGCCTAGAGATTAAAGCAGTCCTGAAGAGTGATTATTTTTACTAACAGTTTGAAATGTAAAGATAATAACTCACTAGTTTCAATGCACATATAAAGCAATTATTATAAATGTAGAAAGTGTTGCAATAACACATTAAAACACACTTAATAAAACAGACGATCTGACTTCTGGTGATGTCACAGCAATGATGGCTGCATAGATCTTGCTGCCCCCGACCTGACCTGGCAAACTAACCTAATCCGCATCGAAGCTCCAATCTGCAATCCTCAGACTGGTGGGGCCATTTAGCACGAATGTCAGCAAAACCAAGGTGACAGAAGGAAAAAAAAAATATGGCCAAGAAGTCCACTTTGAGGTAGCTCCCTATAGATGTGGGTATGGAGGGATTTGCGGCCTACGTGAAGCTCGATCCATCTCTGAATCCTCATGGGACCCGGACCTGGAGGAGGAGGATGATCTGCCCAGTAAAACTGACAGAGCTCTGGCAAAAATCCTGAGATCAGTTAATAAAATTGAATCTTCCATTGCGGACCTGTGCATGGACTTAAAAATGATCAATGCTAAAGTTCAAGCTAACGAAAAAAAAATTACGGAAGTGATGGAGTCACAGGATAGCAGCAATAGAGTCCTTACCTATCTTCTACAAAGGGATCGCTTGACCCACTCGTTTGGAGGATGTGGAGAACAGGTGAAAAGAAATAATTTCAGGATTCACGGAGTGCAGGAGGGCCGAGGAGGGCTTTGCCTCCCGGCGGACTTCATTCTTAAACTGCAAGACCACACTTTATTTACCTTCTGATTTGCCTCTGATATCAGCGAGCTCATCGCCGCTGGGCCCATGCCCATCTGATCCCAAGTCCAAACCGCGATCATGGATAGTTCGCGTGCTGCACTACAAATCCAAAGAGTACATCCTGTTGGAAGCCTGGCGACATAAAGATCTTAAATATGCAGGCCAAAATATATATTACGATCACAACTTCTCGACGGAGCTCCAGGCAAAACGACTCCAGGTAAGGCAAGTTATAAAAGAACTGAAAGAAAAGAAAAACATTAGAGCACAGTTAAATTTCCCCGCTAAATGAAAGGTGTACCTGGAGGGGGGCAAGCGAGTGTTTGGATCCTTGGCAGAGGTGGCGCCATTTCTGACGGAACAAAAAATCTCGATCCCAAATCAGGAACTGGAGATCCTAGAACACAGGCTGCTGACTGAAGCATGGGGAACACAAATAAGAGGGTGTAAGAGATCCTCCCTGTGGCTGCTCTCGCACAGAACTGCTGTGGATGTAGCCAAGTTGATTAAAAGAACGGATTCAGGAAGCCCCAGAAGTTTACGAGAAGATAGCCAAACTCAAACGTGACTTTTTGTTTGAACTTGATCCACGGGCATAACAACACAGTGGGACTTCCAGCCCTCCTGGGAGAGGTGAGGAACATCTGCCTACATGAATCCCGGGAGGGGGGCTCTTGAAGGAGGGGCTGTTTGATTTGCCAGTTTATTACTAAATGGGAAAACTGGCCACAATTTTAAACTTGGATGTGTGGGGGCAATCCTTAAACAAAGCCTGCTACGGATGCTTATTTGAGCATATGTCAAGAAGTCAGGGAAAGATACACGCTAGTACATTTACCATTTTAGAGAAATCCCAGGTATCTGTTTCATTAGCTGTTAGGTGTTGAATCATTATGAGGGATTTTCTCGCCTAATGTGGAGCTGCGTTGGGGAGAGGGGGAAGGGGAGCGGGAGGGGTGGTGCTTTGAGCCATCAGAATTTCATCATGAAAGTGAAGACGGGGCACTTGTGCAGGCTGCTCCTTCTACTCATACTGATGGGGGAGAGGGTGCATTGCGTGCCACACCAAGAGGTATTTGTTATAACCTCTAAACAAACATCAGTGAGGTTGCTGTAACCAGAAAACCCCTGCCTAGGAAATCATTTCATGAATAATAATGCTGAAAGCAGGTGTTGCTTTCTACAGCAGCAACACATTCAAATTGTGTTAATTCTTATATCACTGTTAATAAAGTTTTTTTGTTAATAGAGCTTTATATAGATACAGTCTGTCAAATATGGAAGGTATGTACTGTATAATAAGACTCTTGTTATACTCCCAGAATGCCTAAAATGGCAGGAATATAGGGTAACCAAAGACAAGGGGAAATGGAAGGAAGATACTTTTGATACCCAACAAAATGAATAGTATAGAAATCATCACATATAATGTGAAAGGAATTCACTCTCCTGTTAAGCACTCTAGATTGTTAAGCGAACTGAATAAATTCAACTACACAATAGCTTTTCTGCAGGAAACACACCTGAAACTGCAAGGACAATTTAAATTGAAAAGGACATGGGTGGATAGAATAGAAGCAACTCCCTCTTCTACAGGTAGAAAAGTAGGAGTCTCTATTCTCTTTAGGAAAGGCTTTCCATTTCAGATCACAAATGTAGAGAAAGGATAT
Organism: Neoceratodus forsteri; assembly: GCA_016271365.2. Taxonomy (NCBI): domain Eukaryota; kingdom Metazoa; phylum Chordata; order Ceratodontiformes; family Ceratodontidae; genus Neoceratodus; species Neoceratodus forsteri. The sequence goes on along the minus strand of CM028129.1, from coordinate 1,074,120,258 downwards.
GAAAGGCGCTTTCTAAGAGTCTCAGGTACTCTTTATGGTGAACTTTATCATTTAATAAACCTATACGCACCTAATGTTGACTCACATATTTCTCAGGGACATACTTCATAAAATAGCCACTTTGCCAGATGGAAAGCTGATAATCGGGGTAAACCTCAAGGCAGTGATCTCCACCGGTTTAGACAGAACCCATCAATCCCCATATCAAAATAAGCAGAGTTCCAGAATCCTGAAAGCAACGTTAGAAGTGTTGGGTCTCATTGACATATGGAGACATCAACATCAGAGTGAGAGGGATTACACATTTTTCTCCACAGCCAACTAATGATATTCGAGAATAGATACGTTTCTAATCCCTAAGGTACAGACATATAAAATGCTAAAGTCAAAAATCCATAGTATAACAATATCAGACCATGCCCCAGTCTCAATTACCTGGTCCTTATCCGGCGATCAAAAGCAGACACAGTGGTGTTTAAATACTTCATTATTGAATGATAAAACTTACTACACTAATAAAAGAAATATATGATATTAACATACAACAACAATGCTCCCCTATTAGCACCTCAGAAGCTCTGAAAGCAGTATATCAGGGAGAATTCATCAGTGCAGCATCTGCTAGGAAAAAAATCACTTTGTTGTCCCGAAATAGAATTTTACACTCGATTAATGCCCATGAAATTGAGCATAAGAAATGCCCTTCTAACACCAGAATCCTTTAAAACTTGATAAAGTAAAGAAAAGAATTGCAAAAATTAGACAACTATAAGGTGGAAGGTCAGCTTCGATACATTAGTCAAAAGTATCATGACACAGGTAGCAGAGCAGCCAAACTGTTAGCAATAAGGCTGCGCAAGTCCCAAGCTGATAGAACTGTGCCAAAATTAATTAACAAATCAGATCCCACTGCCCCCTGGATCAAGCCGCAAGATATTGCAGAGCAATTTCAATCCTTTTATCAGCTTCTATATAAGAAGGAGGACCAAAGTCAGAATATTAGTTTAGGCGCTGAACATTTCTTGTAGGGGTTGCCTCTGCCTAGCCTGCCAGAGCAGGCCAGAGTGGAGCTAAATTGCATGATCACTACTCAAGAAATTAAAGACGCAATCCAATCTCTCCCATCTAGTAAGGCACCGGGCCCAGATGGGTATGGGCCACAATTTTATAAACAGTTTAAAAACTCAATTGCACCTATCTTGGCAACAGTATTTAATACATGTCTGGAAGAGAACCGGATCCCAGACTCATGGAGGGAAGCTACTATCACCGTCATCCATAAAGAGGGTAAACCAAGGGATAGATGTAAAGCATATAGACCTATATCATTGTTAAATCAAGACTTGAAACTTTTAACTAAAGTCCTTTCAACTAGGTTACAAAAACATGTAGAATTATTGATTCACCCAGACCAGATGGGCTTCATACCAAACAGACATTTAGCAGATAATATCCGTAGGCTGCTGAATGTCATGGCATATGGTTCACCCACCCCCTCTACACAGATAGCTCTTTTTTGAATGCTGAAAAAGCATTCGACCGCCTAACCTGGGAATATCTGTGGATTATTCTGGGGAGGATGGGGATGGGAGATAATTTTATACAGTGGGTATCATTGTGCTATAATAACCCCACTACCAGGATTAGAGTAAATGGGACTCTGTCATCAAGGATTAATTTAGAGAGGGGAACTAGGCAAGGCTGTCCCCTTTCTCCCCTATTATTTGCGTTAAGCCTAGAACCATTGGCTATGGTAATCCGGGAATCAAAGGACATTATGAGTATTAAAGTTAGAGAACAATTCTGCAAAATTTCAATGTATGCAGATGACACCCTAATATTTGTGGATAATCCACGCATTGCAATCCCCAATCTGCTGCACTTGTTGGAGAAATACCGAGCTATATCAGGCTTTAAAATAAATACTGATAAGTCAGAAGCCTTGGTGCTGAGGGGTAGGGTGACATCAGATATTAAAGCGAAAATACCATTTAAATGGGTATCTGAAAAGGTTAAATATCTGGGCATCTGGATCCCGAAAAATCTCTCTAATTTGTATAGGTACAATTATGAACCCCTAATTAGCCAGATACTCACTGATATTGGTAGATGGATGACCTTGCCCCTGACCTTAGCTAATAGGACTGAAACCATTAAAATGAATGTATTGCCAAGGTTGCTATTTTTATTTTCCACCCTCCCAATACCAATCCCCAAAGCAAGTCTTCAGAAATTACAGCAAAAAATAACACACTTTGTCTGGGCTGGCCGGAAACCTAGACTTAGACTGATAAAAAGACAAGAAACTAAAAGAAAAGGAGGTTGGGGTTTGCCAGACCTGAACCAATATTATTGGGCGGCACAAATGTTGCCCTTAGTTAAGTTACTAAATAAGAATTTGAAAATACAGTGGTGTATTCTGGAACAAAATGCTCATCTGGACATCCCCCTGTGGGTCCTACCTTGGATTATCTTACCCAACATAATCCATAAGCTGGAAAACAGATGGACAAAGCACACCATGGCAATATGATGAAGGTTAGGGCAGTGTGGGAGAAACCTGGCTATGTGTGGCCCTACATTCCCCTACTGTACCTTCCAGGCTTCCCATGCATAAAGGGGGATAAAACTATATTTGGTTGGGCTAGACAGGGTCTGACCACATTAGGACAACTAATGATAGGGGACTCGGTGAAGGACTTTAAAACACTGCAATTAGAGTATAGCATACAGCGTACTGATTTTTACAGATATTTATAACTTACGCATTACATACAAAATGGACTGGGGGTTGAAGTCCTGTTGGGGCAACTAGAGGAAGGCTTGACCCAGATAAAGCACATTGCTGACTCTGGCAGCTCAAAACATCTTATATCCCAATTTTATAAACTGATAGATGAAGGGGTTTGAGTTCTGGCAACCCAAAAAAATACAGGGGGACTGGGAGAAGGAGCTAGGGAGAGAACTCCCGGACTGTCTTTGGAACAAAGTTTGGACTAATATACACACTACAATGAATTCTATGATCTGGAGGGAATTTAAATGGAAAGTGGTGGTGCGATTTTTTATCACACCCACTATCTCCCAGCACTATGCTAGAAATCCAACCGACAGATGTTGGAGAGGGTGCGGACATATAGGTTCCCATCCTCACACATTTTGGAAATGCCCTGAGGTGAGGGTATGTTGAACCCAAATCAACTTGGAAATAAAGAAAATTATTGAATTAGCACAGGACTTGGATTTTGAACATTTGTTTTTGGGTGGTTATCCCTCAGAAATTAGAACAAAGGGCCAGAGGTACTTATTTTCGATTTTGACAGTCACTGCAGCTAAGGTAATAACACAAAACTGGTTTACCCAAAAACAACCCACCATAACACAATGGCTGATTAACATAAATAAAATTAAACAAGTGGAAGCTATCACTGCCATGTTAAAATTACAAGTAGAAAGGTTTAATACTTATTGGCACCCGTTCTTTAACTATGTGGAAGAGAAAGACGGAACATCAATTCTAGAACAACAATTGAAAGCTTGAGGAGGGATAAATAAATTGTTTCACTGAATCTAAATACTGCTAAGAGATCTTTTAACCAATTAAATAAGAAAGATAGACTGTAGTTTTATTGTTTAAATAATTGTATTATTTGTTTGTGTGTTGAAATGAAAACAAATGGAATAAAGGTGTTTTTTTTTTATTTGTATACACAATACGGCTGGATGCATGACTCAGTTGTTGGGGTCAGATGATTGAAGATATTTCGGACATTCTCTGCTCCATATTCACAGACTCTCTGATAATTATCGATGAGTAACATCTATTGAGAAAAAAGAACTATGAACGGGTTATGAGAATTGTTAACTTGCTGTACAATGAGTTCACTCAGACTGTATGTAAACAGTTATTGGAGAAAGTGTATTCTGAGACTATAAGTAATGTGTATGGTATTCCTAATAAATTTTACAAGTTTTAAAAAAAAAACAGATGATCTATTTCATCTGTTGGATTAAACACAGTCAAAGGAGGACCGAGACCAACGGCAACATCATTTCCTGTCAGGAGCCCAAAACATATGGCTGCCACTAGACCTTAATTACAGGCTAATTTATATATGAATAACTCTGGACTGCAAAGATTCACAGATAAACACAATGGCTCATCTAAATTAGCGTTTTATGGGCTTTCAGGCATTAAGAAATCCTGTAGATGACAGTTCCCCTTTAAACTCTACCCTCTTTATTCCTTTCGGATACATCAAGATTTCTGCCATGTCCCTCTCCCTTCCTTTCTGGACTCAACTGAGTACATGCTCATGCCGGCTAAATGCTCCTCCTCATATGATTTTTCCTTGCTATCCTGTATCATCTTTGGAGACTGCCTCTTGAGAGATTCTATGCAGTCTTTATCCTTTTTCTGGTGCGCGCTCTCCAACTGTGCAGCAACTGCATTTTTGTTGTTTTGTCACTATGTAATGACACGGCTGGGCATGGGCAGGCAGAACAGCAGTATGTAGTACAGTACTATCTGGATAATTATGCAGTGGTTATGGTATGGGGCTTGTCTATGGATTTCCCTGCCTAAGAAACTCCCTTTCTTGCTTTCCTCTTTTTAATTAGCTTTTTTAATTTTGTCATCTTCTCTCCTGGTCATCTCCTCCTCAGTTTCACACTCATCATTGTTAGCCACTGGCATAACTGACATTAGACTTTAAAGCTCCCCTTGTTTATCATCCTCCTCTTGTGTCTGTGCTTTCTAATGCCTCTCCTCCTCTTGTGCTTCTTTCTCCTGCTGCTTCTCTCGTCTTCCTTTCCTCCTTCTTCTCCTCTCATACTTCTTCCTCTGATTCCTGTTCCTCCTACTTAGGTACTTCTTCCATCTTCTCCTCCTCCTCTCATGCAGTTTCTTACCCCTGCCCATCCTTCTCCTCATCTGAATCATGTGCTTTTCCCAGACCATTTTGTCTCCTACTCTTGTGCTTCCTCTTCCTCCTCCTCCTCCTCCTCCTCCTCTACTGCCTCAGACTGATGCCCTGCTCTGAAAGATCATGTTCCATATCCTTCTCATTGGCATTCTGCATTACAAACTGCTTTGGTGGAAGTGCTGCTTGCTTGCTTTTGTAGAACTGTGGGACAGTACACCTTACTTTTTCTGTACTCCCATTAACAACTGTATGTTTTCCTGTGGTGACAAGATAATAAAGTAGTTAGTGTCAGTGCCAGAACTAGACACAGTATCACCTTCTTCATGTGTTGGTAGAGCAGCAGTACTCAGCTGTGTGTTTCTGGTGATGATGCCTGATTTGGGGACTGGGGGAATCATACAGTGATTGTAGGCAAACAAGCAACTGTCGGCGGACATGCCCGGGGACTGTGGCAACTGCTGCACTGTTTGAATCTAACAGACACAGCGAGGGCTTGCCTTTACATTTCTGGAGTGATCACTTCTATCCCATGTAGGTGAACTGGAAGCTCTTGTAGGAAGGGAGGGAAACTGGTGTGCTTCTTGACTGCTCCGGATGGTTTCAGTATCAGATACACTGGACGGCAACCAAGGAAGACTGCTTGGAGTGGGAGTGAAACAAGTGGACTTTTGGAGACTAAAGAACCATGGTTTCTTTGGCCATGCTATCACACACCCAGCCATAGTCCTTGTACATCCCATGACTAAGACTCTCAGTCCCTGTGCGACCATGACCATCTCATTCTTCATCACCATCACTTGCAGCACTTGTACCTGGTGGAAATGGCATGGTGGAACTTTAAGCTGCCCTTTTCTTCCCAATATATCCCTTTCTCTTTCTGTTATCTTCCTCATACTTTCTAAATAAATCCTTCAAGAATTCTCCCTGCTCCTTTCTCTGTCTGCTAATGTCGCTCCCTGTCCTGCTGCCGGGGCTACAACTGCAAGCCTGCAGCAAGCATACTACACTCTGCACTCCTCTGCAGCGGGTCACAGTTTAAGTCACAGGCCTACCTATCTGAAACTGCATTTAAACATTGCAAACTAGCTAACTAGAGTGATAATACACACCACTCTAGCCATTTATTACTTTTCTGATCACAAATCACTCTTTTAACCCAGGAATAAAGAGCTCTCAAGAGCTACATCCTTTTCTTCAGAAAAAGAGAGCTAGAAATGGCACCAAGACGTGTGCAGTGCCAGGAGTTCTTGATCTCCAGTATTGCTCTTTTACTGCGGTAGGTCACATAGCTTGCAATAAACTTGTATACACTCACAATGTGCTCCCTACAACAAAAAAGCACTATGTCATGACCTCAAAACGAAGGAGAATCCCATCTGACCTGCTTCCCTGGTGTCAAAAGTGTTGCTTTCCACACTTCCTCCAGTCTACAGTTGAGCAACGGCTCACACTTAGACCACACTGTCACAGTTGAGTAGATATGTGGGGGAGCATGGGATATATGGAAAATAGGAGAAACAGTATACATTGTTGTTTCACCAGCTTCTGTCTTAGTAATGAGCACAAATAATAATCCTTGTTTTATTTCTTCCAATACTGCACTCTCTTTCCTATTCCAGGACATCTTTTTTTCTCAGTGTGCCACTTCCTGGTGAAATTTTTAATAAGGAAATAGAGTCTCAGACATTTATTGTTTTTCTAGTCTGATCATGGACAACTGTAAACTCTATTTTCATTTTTTTAACATTTAAGAGCAATAGTGATAGTTAAAAACCCAACAAAGAATCTGATCTACTTTTATGCAGCTCAAGAACCAATGAAGATGAATAATTTAGCCATTAGTGTGGAAAAGACTGTAATTTGGTCACAAAAAGGTGTCTTATGGAAGCCAGCCCAGTGGTGCTGAGTGTTGAGGTGCTGAATGCCACATCTCGCGCCATGCTGGCGACGCAGGTTCGGGAGCAAGCTCAGGCCACTGGGGGAGGAGAGGATCATGCATCTGGAGGACAGCTCTCCTTTCCTGGCGTGGGTTCCTGGGGATCTCCCACCTGGTGGCAGCTCCTGGCAGTGGTCGGGGTCATTGCACCACTGGTGGGGGCAGCCAAATGGGGTGCTGGCAGCAGTGGGTGTCTGTGGAGGGGGGGGGAGCATCCCACTTACATGCTGATGCCAGTGCGTCTGCATCAGTAGCAGAGGAACAAAGGGAAAAAAATCTGCCCCTATCCTGGTAGCGAAAATGGGTTCAGGGACTCCACACCCATGCCCCCTGTCGGGTCTCTCGCCTCATCTGGTGGTTCGCTGCCTGGCCGCTCTATCAGATTCAGATAGAGCACCAGAAATGGAGTGGGTGGTCCCACCCTGGGGAACTCAGAGCCGGGGAGTCAGGCAGTTCAGGCAGTGAAGGTTCTGACACCGGAGGAGGAACAGATTTCAGACTGGGCAGGAGAAAGCAGAGATCGAGCAATCACACCAGATAGAGTCCAGGGATGGAGAAAGTAAGGAGCATAAACAGAATATACAAAAAAAAAGTGTCTTATAGGAGAGGAAAAAAACAAGCAAAAAAATTTTAAGTTAAACAGAGACAAATATAACAGAATTTGCAAAGGTTACACTTATCTTCTGAAGTTTAAAATCATCCTCTTAGCTCTGTCTAATCATAAGCATTTCTACTGTTTTAAAAATATCCTTCAAATGTTCAAATCATAGATAAAAAATATTGGGTTGAAATGTATACTATGCACACTTGTGTTCCTTTTTCCAATACTTTCTTTCTTATACTTCCAAATAAGAAAACTGAATTTCCCCTATTCCCAGGGAACACAGAAAATGTGTTCTTTCTCTCAGGCAGGAATACATTAGCATAATAGCGTAAGAATGTAACATCATAAATGCAGATTGGAAAACAAGATCATAGGAACTGCAATCTGAACTGAAACACATTCACTTCCCTGCTCTTTTCGAGTCATGAATATACACAGCAATGTTATAGGTAAGAAGTGCTTCTAGAAGATTGTGTAGTAACATCTCTTATTTACTTAAATTAACCTTTTCTGTAATTTTGTAAGCATGTATTTATTGCTAGAAGCTGTATATGTACAAATATGTTCACTTATCTAAGCTAATCTTTTTTTATGATTGCTCTACTTGGATTCTGCATCTGACATATTTGATGCATTCTGATTGTGTTTAGATTATATGTATTACAATGCATTTTTTTGAGAAAAAAATTAATACACCCTGCAGTCACCAAATGGCTACATAAAAGAATCACTGACTTCACAGTGAAAACTTAAAAAAACATAATATTTCAGGAAAATCCAACATATACTTCAGATATGCCTAAATTACTCTCATTTTATTATTTACTACTGAGTATGTTTGCATAAAATCAGGATCTGTCATCTGGTTATCTGTTTTGCCAGCTTGCCCACAAGTGATATCGTAATCATCTGTTGTGACAACTTCTACAGCAACCAAGTGTGGTCATAAGCAAAGGACTATATTGTCATTTGTAGGCATACTGCAAGAGCAGATGAAGCCCAAATGGTAGAGATAATGGACTCGATACTCAAATGTTTTGTGCAGTGCTAGCAGGGTTTGTGACACGTAAAACGTGCTTTGCGTGTCCCAAACCCTGTGAGCAGATCAAGCTACATTCAACTGTTTTGGCACCACCATGCTTGCTATCACTGCTGAAAACCTACTTTTAACATTGTACACAGTGGTGCATGAATGCATCTCCCACCACAATCAGCAAGCATCTATGGTGCCCTCCCTGTTTCTGTAAAACACAAAACCGCCACTCTGTACCCTCCCTCACCAAATCCCCCTTGGTTGTTGTATCCTGGCAATGGTGATTAGCACACACACAATATTGTGATAACAGTACCTGTGTGAGCCAGATGTCAGCTGGCTACCTAGATAAGTGGTGAGTCTGTGCTTGTCACCCTCACTAGTACAGGACTGGGCAGAAGACAAGTATTTGATGGCCATATCTGGAGGTGGATCCACTAGACTACCATGGAAGGATTTAAATTTTATATACCTGATATACATGTCTTGGGAATTGTATGAGGGTGATGTAACACTGATGGGGATCAAGTAAAGTTCACTAGGCTACCAGGGAGTGATTTACATAGTTAGTTAAAAATTTATTTTTATACAGGATAGAATTTTAGGACCAATAGTCTTATTTACAAAATTGTCCTGTGTACATATAACATACTAAAAACTGACATACAATAAATTCATGTAAGTACATAAAATATACATATATTGCACAAATATGAAACAGTAAATAGTCAGATACAGATAATGAGATCCAAAAAATTTGGCAGCATTAATAATAGCAATTGCATTCTTGAATTATGCTCATGTTTAACTGAGATTTCAATGTAGATACTTTTGCCAAATTCCTGATTGTTAGTGATAATTCATTCCAGATTCTAGCCACTTGGTACTGGAAAATCATACTGCCGTAATGGGTATTAATTTTGGGAATTTTGATACCCCTGTGGACTATCTCCCTCATTTGCTGTAAGTTGAGGTTACCTGTTATCAAACTCTTTTGGATTTTAAAAATAAATATTGAATATTGCTTCTTCAGTCATACATCCATACTGTCCCACTTCAGAGTATTATACATCTGGCAATGATGTGTCCTAAACAGACATGTGAGAACAAATCTTGCCAGACAGTTATAGGATTTGTTAACTTTATCTAAATATTTTCATTCTGCAAAACCATAGACCAAATTATCGTATTCTAATACCGGAATTATCAACTGTTCTGCAATTTTTTTTACTTGTCTGATAGGACACTATTGATGCAGATCACCTCGGAGCACCAATTCTTGAATTTACTTTTTTTGTTATGTAGTCCATATGTGCGTTTAAATTTGAGTGAACTATCTATAATCACCCATAAAAATTTATACTGATTAGTTACTTTTAATAACTGATTCGCTCTAGTTACAATCCCTAGGTTTTGACTGGGGATGCTGCTATTCTTGATCTTTTTATGAAAAAGCATTACTTGTGTTTTCTTTGGACTCAAGACAAACATTGATTCAGTAAACCAATCCTGCAAAATATTAAAGTCTGACTGAAGTTTTTCCAGTAACTGATCTTGTGTTTTTACTGTGGCTAGCAAGACAGTGTCATCTACATAAAGCCTTACTTGTGAATTTAAAACATATTCGGGTAAGTCATTTACATATATCAAGAACAGCAGCGGTCCCAGTATTGACCCCTGGGGAACTTCTCTTTTTAAGTGACCCAGGTCTGACATATAATTTGCAACTTCTACCCATTGTTTTCTATCCCCCAAATATGATTTGAATCATTGTAATGCTCTTGGGGCTATTCCTATCCTTTTCATTCTCCCAAAAAGTATTTGGTGATTCACCAAATCAAAGGCTTTGGACAGGTTGACGAACACCATGCCCATGGACTCCCTCACATCCAAGGCTTTCGCCACCATATCTATGAAGTCCATGAGCGCAGTGCCCATCGAATACCCTGTCCTAAAGCCATGTTGGAATTTAAGATAACTTTGAATACTTTTCCAGGTATTCACAGAGTTGGTTATACACCATCCTCTCCATTAACTTTGAGAGAATGGGAAGGGTAGCAATAGGCCGATAATTTGATGGATCATCAGATTTACCTCCTTTAAAGATAGGGACAATTTTTGTGATCTTCCACAAGTCAGGAAACAGATTGTCTATTAGGCTTTGATTAAATAAACTAGTCAGCACTGGTGATATTATTTCTATCATGTCTTTTAACAATTTTATTTCTATCATATCAAGACTATAGGATTTTTTGGGGCACAGAAACCAAGGGTGGGGTACAAGATGGGGGGAGTAGTATTGGTGGCCACCAAACAGGAAGGATCTGGGGGAAATCATATCTGGTGACCTACAGGTGGTCAAACAGTGTGACAATGCAGTGGGGAGAGTCAGTGGGATGCTAGGGTGCATAGGGAGGGGCATCAACAGCAAAAAGAAGGAGGTGGTGATACTACTATACAAATCATTGGTGGGACCTCATCTTGAGTACTGTGTCCAGTTCTGGAGACTGTATCTCTGAAAAGACATAGACAGAGTAGAGGCAGTCCAGAGGAGGGCAACTAAAATGGTGCAGGGTCTGCACCAAAAGTCCTATGAGGAGGGATTAAAGGACCTCAATATATACACCCTGGAGGAAAGGAGAGAGAGAGGGGGATACGATAGAGACTTTCAAATACCTCACAGGTACACATAAGGTACAAGAGGGTAGCATTTTTCTGAGAAAAAGATGTTCAAGAACAAGGAGTCATGCTATGAAGCTGGGCGGGTAGACTCAGGAACTGTGGGAAAATACTTCTTCACTGAAAGGGTGATGGATGCATGGAATAGCCTCCCAGAGGTGGCGGTGGGGAAGCAAAAAGTGTGACTGTCACAGGGTGCCCCTGTGAAGGGTTGAGGACCCCGAAATAATTATTGTAAAAATGCTGGGTACCTGAAGGTCTGGCTGTTTAATGCCCTAAAGGTGCTGCGATAGTGAGCATCATCAGACAGGCAGGCTGTTTAGTTCAGCCTGATGTACGTCTTTATGTGCTCATGGTTGTTTTAAGGCAACTGCTATTCTAGGGGCATCCTTTGAAATAATAAAATAAGGGAACCTAGTAGCTGAGCTTTAAACCTGTTAGTGAAAAGAGCTATGGATATAGAACAAAATTTCTTAATAGTGCCTCTCCCCCCCCCCCCCCATTTCTCTGCATTATAAAATTAGGAAGTTAGCACTTAGGATAGAAGTGAGTGCTTTAGGTGTTGCATTTCTAAGGTAAATGAAAGAAACAGAAGTGATATTGAAAGGAAATAAATAAGAAAACTGTAAGGCTTTAAATGCTATAAGTGGTATTCTAGGTTAGTCAGCAATGACTAGAATCTCCCGGTTTGTCCTATATAAAAGTTGTTTCCAACAGTGCAGGCTACCTGCTTGTATAGTAGTGAGGGTTTCTCTTTTGTGAGGAAACAGCCCTCCATATTGCAAGGTGCTGCTAATTCTGTTTCAGCCCTATTTGTCCTTGCTGTGCTTTCAAGGACCTAGCTGAGTTTATAAATAATAGTGAGAACCTGTTGGTTCTCTCCTGCTTTCCTTGTTTAAAATACCTACTTGTAGCTTTAAGCAAACACTCAGTTCTGTAAATATAGGGTGCTGTTTTATAATGTACTAAATAAAACATAACATTTTGTGCTCTACAAACCTTCTGAAGTTGGAATAAGGAGGTTTGGTGCTGCAGCTGGGACCTCTTGAAAGCAAAGGTTTGTGCTGTTTTTCATTTGGTGTTTCAGAGCCCCAAGTGGACTCAGCTGCAGTAGTTTCCTTAGGAGTCAGCCAGCCATTTCCTGACTGCCTTTATACTGAATAAGAAGGGGTGGTGCTTTCTGGGAATAGAGATTGAATTAAATATTTCACAGAAAGACTGTATTTCACTTCTATGTTCAGAGTGAGTTGTTATGTCAAATAGAAAATGTTTAGACATTCAATATAAAATATACAAGTTGTAAATAAAGAGATAATATTTGAAACAAAGTGTAGGGGTGGGGTTAAGATGTCACCTGACCCTTGCAGTGTATAAAAGCTGAACATTGAGTTTGGTAATCAGATTTGCTTGTGGGTCTGGAGGTACACTCCAGGAAGTTATTGAAGGTGCTGTGTGGAGTGTCTATGTGACTATTTGCTGCTCCAAATGGATGATTAAGCTGCCAGATTATTCTGCTGTTTTGAATTTGTCCTGATGTAAACAACTTCTGAAGAAGAATTAATTAAATCTGGAACTTTTACAAGAATTGGTGATGTATGTTGCTCTGATTGCCCACTTACACCTGCGCCCTACCACAGCGACAATTCAAAAATGCATGGGATAGGCACAAGGGAACCTCAGTGGGTAGAAAAGGGAGGGTAAAAGCTAGAGATCAGTAGAGTCTATGGTATTACAGTAGATAGGGAAAATGGGTAGACTAGGTGGGCTGAGCGGTCCTTGTCTGCTGTCAAATTCTATGTTTCTATGAAACACGTTAACATTTTCTGCTCATATTACATATTACAGCTGCATAGCAGAGCAATACTAATGTATTGCTATTACGTTGTAGGGAATGGGGACTCTGGAAGCACATGACCGGATACCTAGACTGTGTCCTTCCACAGTGGAGTTGAAGCACATGCGGTCCTCTTCACTGACCACAGAGCTGTTCCTTTGCCCCCCCCCCAATCATCCACTGCCAGGTGAACTATTTTCTTGCTCCACGCTCACTTCCGGTTCACTCCTAGGTTCAGCAGAACAAGAAGGTCAGTGATTGTGTCCATATATGGCAGTTAATGGTTAGAGCACCAGGACAGTATTCTGGGGGCCTGGGATCAATTCCCAGTGGGTCACATTATTCCTTTCATACTACAATGTGTGATCTAAATTGCTCAGCAGTGGCTAAATACTGCACCAAAACAGCTAATGGTCATCTCAATTGTTTCTAATTGTCAGATTTGCAATGCCCGAGAAAGGAAGTATGTCCGGGAAGAGTCAGGCTAACCATGTGAGCCCATAGCTCAATGGTTTTAGAGCACTAGGACAGTATTCTGGGAGTCTGAGTTCAATTCCCAGTGGGTTACATTATTCTTTTTTCACTACAATTAGTGATAAGAAAGCACTAACCTGTGTAAAAAGGTTGGCGGCTGTGTCCATGCATACCAATAATAAGAAAGCACTAATCTTTGTAAAGCTGTTAATGCATTCTTATCACTGGCATATATGGACACACTGACAGGGTTGCCACCTAGCCGATTTTTTTCCCAAAATCATCCAGAAATCGCGAGTGCTGCCTGGTTCCCTGGTTTTCCTTCTGCTACTCTGGTAATTGCCTGTGGTGCTGCCACGGCGGGTTATATCCTCTCTCTCCAACCAAGTCCATCCGTGAACTGCTTGTGAAGTAGGGGAATTAAAAGCAGGCAGCACACAGTACACATTTCTGAGGTCTCCACATGCTTGCAGCTCTGCCTCTCTAAACGTTACACTACATGAACTGCCAATGCTATTGCTCTACAATAAATGTCACTGGTTGACTTGACTGTAATCCAAGAAATTCTGTCCTTATTTCTTCAAGTCCATGCCCATTCCCTTGAAAGGCTATATATTTTGTGACCATTTCATAACCTGGTCCCTCCTTCCTCCATCTAACATACAAGAAACTGAAATACCATTTTTGAAACCCCTGTTGTTTCTGGACAGTCTTAAACCCACACACCAGCATATATAAAGTTTGAATCCAACCCCCCTCATTATGTTATGTTTACATCACTGTTGGTAGTATTTTATTCAATGTACAAAACTATTAAGTTGGAGGGAGCGCGGTATTATTAAATGATTTACAAGTTCTATACTTTTAAAACCGATGTTCCAAAATGCAGTTTACATAAATGACTCCTCAGCCAATTAGTTTAATTATTAAATTCCCAAACTCTGAAAAAGGAAAAAAACTTCACTATTATACTATTTTACTGGGTTATAGATAGGCTTAACAGCATCCCAGTATCCCTGTATCTTCATTCTCACTGATACACTGGCTCCCAGTCCTTGCCTCTTCCACTTCCAAGGCTTCTGAATACCTGTGGTAAAAACTCTGTTCAAGATCCCTGGGTCCCCCTCCCCAGGAAAAGTGGGCCAAGGTAAATCATCAAACTAGGAAACAAGACAAGAAAACAAAAAGTAAACTATAAAAAATGGGAACTGTAGCATCTAATGTCAGTTTGTTTATTGTTTCCACAGGCGCGTCCTTCCCTTTCCCCAGTCTCCCATTCAGCTGTAGTGTCCGGTATGAGAGAGGGCTCACTAATATCAGTTTGTTTATTTCTTCCAAAGCTGCAAGTTGCAAGTAAGCCACTCTGTGACACTCAAACTCCCCATTCTCTCTGTCTCTCTCTTTCTCCCCCTTCCCCATGTCATATCAGGTTAATGCACCTAATGTCAGTTTGTTTACTGTTTCTACAGGCACATCCTTCCCTTTTTCTGGTCTGTCATTCAGCTGCAGTATCAGGTACAAAAGTGGGCTCACTAATATCAGTCTGTTTATATTTTTCAGTCATTTGCAAGTAAGCTGCTTTGCGGCACTTAAATTCCACCATCTCTCTGTCTCTCTCTCAGCCCCATGTCACATTAGATCAATGTATAGCAGCCATTTTGGCTCTGACTAGAGTTTCTTTTTTCAATGTTGGCACTGTGGTGTCCGAGCCACAGTGAATCTCTTAGGCCTAAAAAGGAATTTGTAAGACAAAACAGAGAACTATATAACCTTTTAGAATAAAGTGTTCCTCTGTTTTGTATGCATAGAAAAGTTGTTAAAGTTGCTGATCCGAATGATACTAGTGACCTAGTGATGTTTACATTCCAGTACTGAATTTTACTGCGGCTGAACAAAAGCAATGCATGTATATGTTCTTTTCTATTAATCTTTGCATAGAAATAATATTTTAAAGCACTAGAACAGAAGTACCATCTGTATTTCATGAGATTGAAATTGGAGTCCTGGTTATGAAATGCTTTCATGTCCAGAGGGTGACAGCACCCCTTTAATGAAGTACTGTAATACAGTGGCAGCTCAGCATTTAAAACCAGTTTGTACTTGCATTACACAAGTCTGAGAGACTGATTCTCTTGTAAGTTGTCTCTCAGCCAGTAGCCTCA
The DNA here is from genome assembly GCA_016271365.2 of Neoceratodus forsteri. Taxonomy (NCBI): domain Eukaryota; kingdom Metazoa; phylum Chordata; order Ceratodontiformes; family Ceratodontidae; genus Neoceratodus; species Neoceratodus forsteri. The sequence goes on along the minus strand of CM028129.1, from coordinate 1,074,104,611 downwards.
GCATATCAGTGTCAGCTAGTCCTGACTGTGTTCCCAAGGTAGGAGGGATCTGCCTGCTTTTCACAAAATTACTTCATCTGCAAAACTAACTTCTCATTTGCGGATTCCTCCTCATTAGTTAGCATTTACCTGAGGATTATAAAAGGGTGTGGGTGAAAACCAGACCAGAGAACATTGATAAAAGCCAAACACAACATTTGCGCAACTTGCAAACTTTCTGGTGGTACCAGCCAGTCCAGCTAACCAGTCTGGGGCTAGATTAACAAAAACTCACAAAGCACAGTGCAAAAGTTTGTGCTGCAATTTGCGGTTGTGCAGGTGTGAAATCTTGCTATTCAAAGTCAGATAGCACATCACTGTACTACTAGGGTAAGTTATTTTTATTACTTGGGATGGCGATCGACAAGGGGGGGCTGAAGTTCCTACGGCAACCACTAGGGTTGCACAGAGTTATTTATTTATTTATTTTTATTCGATTTTTGATAAATGAGTGGGTGCACTAGACATTAAATATGCTTATTTTCAGGCACAACCTGGAGAGTACAAGTCAAAAAATAGATACAGTCAAGACACTAGAACAGGGAAACAATTAAAGTGAGCAATGCAAAAGGTAAAGTTTGTAACATAATAAACTGGTGAAAGAAGAAAGAATCAAAGGCAGCAGGAAAAAATCATAAACTAAATAATAAAAACAATATAACTTAAAGCATTATAGTACAAAATACAACATACCTGATAATAAGAACATAAAACAGGCTGGCCCACCAGTGCAGCAGTTGGATTTCCACTTGCAACACTGATGACCTGGGATCAGGAATGGACTCAGGGGTCAGAGTGCCGGCCGGGCGGAGAAGGACTGAATATCCCAGGGACTTGTCTCTTTCTTAAGGGGGAATGGGGAATGTGTATCCAGCCCTGGACTGACCTCTGGCAGAGGCCGGTTGGGGACAGCAGTGGCCAGTGCCTGAGTTACTGTTGGAGCATGCCAGATGACCATGCAGAATGCGTCCGCAGGTCACTGCATGCCATGCCCCCCATGGTCTAAACTAACAAAAATAGTGGCTGCATATATGATGTCCCACTTCCCCCAGCACCGATCACCTGCCACTACTCACCCAAAGCCAATCTATCCTGTCTCCCACTATATGTGACTCAACTCCATGCCCCTCCCTGGGGGGGCAAGCCAAGGAGGCTATGCCAGTAGGTGCTCCTGCCGCCATCCTACGCCCATCATCGAGCAGGTTTGCACCAGTGAGGTGGCCCCATCCTGGGGGCAATCCAGGGGATATCTGTCACAGGAGTTAAGTCCCAGGGTACTAGATGGGGGTCCAGGGGTGAGCAGGGGCTGAGCTACTGGGTGGCATGCAAAAGAAAGCATACTAAATAAGAAAAATAAATAAATAAAACACAATACATTGAAGTACAGAGTACAACACTGAAGCAATGCAAATACAGCTTCAAATAATAGTAAGGGCTAAGGAACATTAAAATGGGAAGTAAACCAGGGCAGAACAGCACAACCAAGAGGGGAAACAAGAATGCAGTATGCATAAGTGCACTTTATTAGGTAACAGGTACAGGCTGTAGTTATGTGAGGTAAACAGGGCATTCAAGGAGGGAGGAAACAGGTACAGGGGTTATAGTTTAGGAGGTAGTGGTGTAGCTGAAATGGGCATGAGAGGGGGAGAGACAGATGGATACTGGGAGGGAGTTGCAGTAGGTGGGGGCAGCGTAGGAGAAGGCCTGGGATACCATGATTGTGTTGCATCTAGGAACAGTTTGAAGGAACTGGTCACCAGAGCAAAGGGGTTAGCTAAGGCTAGGAGGAGACAATAATAGGGCTAGAGAGGAGGTCACTCCATTTCTAATGATATTATCTGTCAGGGTGCCAAGAGCGTAGGAGCAGCAGGCTTCTGGGGGTTGCCATTTTAGATTGCTATAAAGCTGACAGCAGTGGGTGAGCCAATGAGATGCCAGAACTAAGTGACAAATGTTGTTATAAGATGTATCCATTTATGAAGATTGACTTTAGAAGCAAGTTCAAAGGTGACAGCTCCGTAGGTGAGGGTGTGGAGAAGAACCCCTTGAGTAATGGCAACTCTGGCAGAGGGTGTAAGGGCATAACTATTAAGAGGAGGTTTTCCTTGCCGTTTTTTTCTCCATGCAGGGGAACCCCACAAATGGCCCTTGTGAGGAGAAAATGCTTAGTGGATGGGACTGCACCAATATGCAGGTCCCCTTCCCTCATCTGCACTGCGGCTCCCTCCAGACTTTGCCCCGGCGCAAACTCGGTTTGTGAGCACAAGCTAACCTTTTTTTTGAAATTTATGTTTTTTGGCCCCGTAGTCAGCAGCCTGCACACCAACTTCCATACTCGAACCACTGCAAGCCCGAGCTGTCCCCCACTGAGCCTTGGCTATACCCTCCGGGCTGGGACAAGGTGGGCAGCTCATACCCTAGTATCTTCTAGTTTCCTCGGGATGCCCTTTGAAGCCACAGGGCCAGTAGGTGAGGGCCAGATTGGTGCCGGTCTTCCGTCAGCAGCTTGCTGGGGCCATACTTTTTTCCATACTGTGTTTCTTGTGGAGGCGTGATGTGCATGTGACATGAAGGTACAGCATACACCAATGTCCATCATGCCTCACCCCCCCCCCGAGCTAGACACAGACTTGTTGCATCTCCGGCTACTACCAGAAGCCAGTCAAGCACCAAGCCTGGTCTCACCTTCTCCCCTGGAGGAGACAAGCGGTCCCACAGACACTCAGGGTCCCCCTGCCAGCCCACTGATGCTCCATGCTCATTCCTGAGCTCGAGTCACCAGTGTCACAAGCAGTAGTGCTACCAATGCACCGGCAGGCCAGCCTCAAGCTGGGCTTTTGTGAATACCACCTTGGCGCAAAACCCAGTTTGTGCCAGGGCAAAGTTTTGTGAATCTGGCCCCTGGCCCTGTCCAGGTCCAGACATCCAGTTTTTACCAACTCCTGGCCAAAACATTTGGACATAGCAATTTGATTGTTTATTTTATTAAAAAAATATAGTGCACAGGTTTGGTGGTAAATACCTGCCCAGAATTGCCAGGAACATCACTCAAATTTTTAATACTCTTCCTGCTAAAAAGTTAGTCTTTCCTTAAATTCCATGAACCACCAAATTGCATACGCAAATGCTGTGAGTATCGGGCTCAAAATATTTGATGAAATCTGTAAATAAATTAAAATATGATAATATAAACTAACTTAAAAATTGATTATAGTCAGATACACATTTTAAAAGAAATTGGTCGTGCTCCTATACTAAAGGGAAGCTTGCTACATTTTTGCTAAACAGAAACACTAGAAATCAGCATATCATTTCTGTAGAAACCAATACATGTTATAAAAACAAGAATGCATCCATTATGCACAAAGCATATTATACTTGTCATCCTTGTGTATTGTACGTAAACGGTCGGACATTCTGCGTGCACCCCAAAATCAGTCCTCTGTGTTAAAAAAAAAAATCCTGTTCAACTGGTAGCAGAACGAATGTGCAGCAGAGGGAAGAGAGCTGTGCACTTGACTCCACTCAATGAAGCAGAAAAGGAGGTGCTTCATATATACCTTGCAAGTCAGGATCCACGTATTCACAGTTTGCAGCAGTGATTGAAGGGAGTGTGTGGGTATGTTCCAGTCAGACTTAAAAAACTAATGTAGGTACATTGTGCTAGAAGAATTTGTCTTTTTTAAAGTGCCCATATGCCATACCTCCATATTAGAAGTTTGTGGCCTGAAAGTTAAGGCCATGAGCATACCAGCACTACTGCTATTGATTTTGCATGTGTCCTGAAAGTTAAGGCTAGAAGTCTACCATCACTACTGCTATGGGTTTTGCATGTGGCCTGAAAGTTAAGGCCGGGAGCATACCCCAGATCCCTCCCTCCCTCCCTCAAGCTTCCCTGCTGCCCACGGAGCTGCTCACCCGACGTCAACTACAGATCCCTCCCTTGGGCTTCCCTGCCACCCATGGAGCTGCTCCCCCAACTGCCGACTGCAACTACAGATCCCTCCCTCATCCATTATACACAAAGCATATCATACTTGTCATCCTTGCTCATTTGTTGTGACCAGAATGAAGGTGGGGATCATTTATTATGCCTGCTGCCTTTAAAGCAATCAACTAAAAATCTACTAAACTTCAGACATTCGGGGTTTGATAATGTAAGTTAATTTACTGATCTGAGGTACAGTACCACTTGCCATGGGCCAACGAGACTTAACTTCTAGTTACCCAATATTGCCAGTGGGTTTTGTTGTTGTGTCAGGAATGAAAAGGCTGTAGGGACCTGAAGTGTTGTATGTAAATGGTCCGACAGTGTGCTTGCACCCCAAAATCAGTCCTCTGTATTAAAAAAACTCATTTTCAACTGGTAGCAGAATGAATGCACAGTGGAAGGAAGGGGGCTGTGCACTCCACTCAATGAAGCACAGAAGGAGGTGCTTCATACATACCGTACAAGTTAAGATCCATGTATTCACAGTCCGCAGCAGTGGTTGAAGGGGTGATGCAGGTGTGCTCCAATCAGACTTAAAAAGCTAATGTAGGTACATGGGAGCTAGAAGAATTTGTCTTTTTAAAAGTGCCCATATGATATAACTCCATATCAGCAGTTTGTGGCCTGAAACTTAAGGTCATGAAAATACCAGCGCAACTGCTATGGATTTTGCATGTGGCCTGAAAGTTAAGGCCAGGAGCATACCACAGATCCCTCCCTCATGCTGCCCTGCTGCACACAGAGCTGCTCCCCTGACCATTGACCGCAACTACAGATCTTTCCTTCTCTCGAGCTTCCCTGCCACCCACAGAGCTGCTCCCCAACTGCTGACTGCAACTGCAGGTATCTGCAAGGGCTCTGTTCGCTGCCAGTGAATCTTCATTCAAGCTTGGCACCTTTTTGAGCTCATCATGAATTCATGTTCCCAGAGCAGCAGTCAGCATTTAAACTCAGCTCAGCGCAGCACTGTCAATTAATTCTAAGCCCACAAAGATTACTTCTGTGATTATTTACAAGCAATTTAATTTTCTTTTAAAATACAAGAGAAAGTGAGTGAGTGGTTGAGTGAGTGAGTGAGTGAGTGAGTGAATGAGGTAGGCAGACTGAGTGTGTAGTGCCTACAGGTTCCCGATGCCGCTATGCGGCATCTCCCCGACCATCCTGTCTGGACACTTCCTTTTATACCTACAGTGGTGATCTGTAATTGGTCTATCTACCCATTTTGCCATTGGCCCATTATACTACTTAACCACTCTGAAACTGTCAATTAGTCACATCGTGACTGTAAACAGTGTAGCACATCCTGATACAACAGATCTCCATCTCTCTTTTCCCTATTACTTTCCACAGTGACCCCATGGCCTTCCTCTGTTTTCTCCTCTACCCTCTCTTAACACTTCTTTGCTTTCTCCCCATCCCCCCGTCCATGCCCCATCCCATTCCAGATTCTCCCCCTCTGCATCCCACCACTTCTACAACCTTTCTACCTCTGCCTCAGTCTGCATGCACTGCCCCCCCTCCCTCCAGTTCCCACTACCACACATTGTTAATTCACCCTGGGCTCATTAACACCTCTCTCATCTCTGCCCTCTGGCACCCCCTCACGTCTCCCTCTCCATGGCTACCGACTAAAGCACAAATGCCATGCTCCCCACCACAGCCTCTTAGTCCTCCTCTTCCTTCTTGTAGGGGATATTGAACTAAACCCTGGTCCCTCCAGCCATCCCCCCCCCAGTGGATCCCTCAAAAGGTCTGCGATTCTTCCACATAAACACTCATAGTCTGCTTCCCAAACTGGACGAACTAAAAGTGTGGGTCACTCAGCACTCCCCTGATATATTATGTATCATGGAAACGTGGCTATCCTTGCATATTCCAGACAGTCAGTTGGCCCTGCCTGGCTATTACTTCCACCAGCTAGACCATAGTAAAAGAGGTGGTGGGGTACTATCTACTCCTGTAACTCCATAACATGCACTATCTCTCACCGTGAAGTGATCCCACAAACTCCTCTTAGCCAACCTCTCCTTTCCATACTCATCACCACTTTCTGTGGGCATTCTGTATGCCTTCCCTAAACTCCCCCTCATCCCTTATCTCCTGCATCACCCCTGCTACTTCCTTCACCACCAAAAACAAACTGATCTTCCTGGGTGACTTTAATCTCGACTGGCTCTCACCCTCATCCTACATCTCATGCCTCCAGATGGAAGCACTAAATCTGACCCAGATGATCAAAGAGAAACTTGCCCTAACCCTTGTTCCCAGTTTCACTCCTTGCTTGACTGGGTGCTTTCATCCCACCCTCACTGCATCTGCTCTGCTGGTATACTACCCAACGTGCTCAGCAACCACTGTCCCACCTTTTGCATCAGGAAGTTATTTCCTCCACCAAACCCCCCCAAATACATCCAGTTTAGTCCCCTCAAAAGTCTTGATTTGAGTAAAATATGCCGAGACCTAGCCATGGCAAATTGGTCACCAGTCCTCTCCTCCACCTCAGTTGATGCAACCCTATCCCACTTCACATCAACCTTCCAAAAAGTATGGGATGTTCACGCCCCCCTAAAATCAGTCAGGGTAAAACGCTTTCACTATCCATGGATCTCCTGGGAATTCTTGGCCTTGTGCAAAACCTGTGATCTCTCCTGCCGGCACTTTAAAATATCAGGTGACCTGGCCGACCTGCAGATCTACCATGCCCTCAGCAATGGCTATACAAAATGAATCCAGCAGGCTAAATTGGAATTTTTCAAATTTCATTTACAATCCCCCAATAACACTCCATCCTCTTTCTGGAAGGACCTCCGATTGCTTCTACACCTACGAATCCCCACAACCCACCCTCTGCATGGCAGATTCATTAGTATTGGACTCCATCTTAGTTGCTGAAGCCCTGAGCAAGTTCTTCATGACCTGTAGCCTTCCCCTAGACCCCCTTCCTCCCTTCTCTCTGCTACCCTCCTCCACACAGCCCCCTGACTTCCAACTCCCACCAGTATCCCCCGTGGAAGTTCTTAGAGCTGTTGTCTCCCTCAACTCCACAAAATCCTGCCCCAATGGTTTGCACCCTAGACTCCTCAAAATTTCTGCACCCTCTATCTTGACCCCCCAACCTACCTCCTCAATTTTTTGCTCTCCTCCGCTATTGTTCCCTCAACCTGGAAGTCTGCTATGGTCCTCCCCCCCTTCTCAAACGTGGTGATCCCACTGTTCCTGGCAACTACCACCCAATATCACTTCTCCCCTCGCTCACCAAGGTCCAAGAATCCCTAGTCCTTTCTAGATTAAATGATTTTCTCCTTGCTTCCAACATTCTCTCCCCTGTTCAATCAGGATTTTTACTGATTCTAGTCACTCTGCTATGGATCAAGGGCAGATTACCTCAGCCTTTTTTGTTGACCTTGCAAAGGCTACAATTCAGTCTCTCACCCCCTCCTCCTAAATAAACTAAGCGGTTCCGGCCTTTTCCCAGCCTCTGTTTCCTGGTTCAGCTCTTACTTAACTGGATGGTCACAGGCAGTAAAAATCAGTAATGTCCCTTCTCCCTCCCTCCCATCCTTGCTGGCTTACCCCAGGGCTTGATCCTCGGATCTGTTCTCTTTTCCCTGTTTATCAATGACCTCCCTTCTGCTGCACCCTAGCCAAGATCCACCCCTTCCGGCCATTAGAGCACCGGCATTAGTGCACTGGCACATCAGGGTGCCAATTTTGAGATTCACACCCCCTTCCCAAGGTCAGCCCCCCCCCTCAGACTTAGAATAATAATAATGGGGGGCACAGGGGATGCAGCCCCCCCCCCCACAAAAACAAGGGCAGCGAAATCCTGACTTGACGCCCTGATGACTGGGTGCTCTGAATGGGTGGAACCAAGATCCACATATATGCGGACAATACCATCCTCTTCCTATCTAATCCATCTGCCCCTGCCATCCAAATTCCCCTTCAACAAGATTTCTCATTGGTCACAATCTGGTTCAATGTCAGCTGCCTCAAACTGAACTAAAAAAAGAGTAGCCATGACCTTTGGCTCCAGACAGAAACCCACCAGGACTCCTGCCCTACCCTCCTTCTCATATGATGCTAATACTCCCCTTGACAATGTCCCTGCTTACAAGTACCTTGGAGTGAGGCTCAATCCCTCCCTAAATATCTCTTCCCACTTTAATGCCTTTCACTCCAAATTGTGTCCCAGATTTAGGTTACTCTACCACGACAAGGCTAGTCTTTCCCTTCCAGTTAGACGTGACATAGTGAGCAAATGGATCTTCTTTGCTTTCGATTATGCAGATGTAGTTTTCTACGCAGCTCCAGCTACCTCCCTTGCCAAACTTGATGTACATTTCCATACCTTCTGTCGTTTCTCCTCAAACTCCTTCTACCTGACCCACCACTGCAACCTCTACTCCGCCCTATCCCTCCAATCCTTCTTGCAGAGACGCTTATCCCACTGTGCTACCTTCACCTCTAAATACTGGTTTGGGACTCTTCCATCTTACCTAGCCTCTTTCCTAAATCCTGCCACTCCTTCCCCCAACAACTCATGAACAAACGGCATCCGCTACTTTGCTGTCCCATGAGTACTCGCCTCAGCTGGTAAACTAGCCTTCTCTTATGGACTTCCTTCCCTCTGAAACAATGTCCCTCCCTTACCAATCTCACTCCCTCCTTTTCCACCCCTAAGAGCTTACTCAGACCTACTCCTACTACTTCCTGTACTTGCCCGACTTCCTAACGTCTCTTTTTATTCTCTTTCTTCTTCCCTGCTTTACTCTGTTTAGCCATTATCAATTATATATCTATATATATATATAGATATATAAAATACCAAAATGTAAATAGCCTTATTATACATTGTTTTACTCTGTATTTGTATTATGTACCCCTCTGTTGTATCTGTACTCCCTGTCCCTGGGCTGCACCTGGAAATGAGCTTTCACTCAGCATGCCTTTCCCGGTTACCAAATTTTAAATAAATAAATAAAATACCACCACTACTGATATAGATTTTGCAGGGTACAGCTGAATTTTGAAACCCCTTCAATGTGCAAATTTGCACGTTATGGTGGCTCCAGATTTTGTCATGTGTGGTATGGGGGTAAAATCTGAAAGTCAGATTCGGAACAGCCACCTAATCACGCATTGATGACCCCACCAGCTGTAATGATTGCCTTGACCCAGCCAGATCACCTGCTTGAATGGCCCCTGAGTGCAGCTGTCCACCTACAGTTCAGAAGGACATCCCTAGGAACAGAATGCCTACTGAGAGAGATATCATTGGGCTGGAATGCAAAATAACCACCTTGTGTGCTAGAATGCCTTCCTTAGAGTTGGAATAACAACACTCAGTACCGACGGGCCAGAATGCCCACCCTCACTGCCCATCCAGGTGCCAGGATGCCCACCCTGGGCCCAGAATGCTCACTCATGTTCCAGCATCTCAGAGTAAACAGGGCTAATAGAATGAAAAATAGGTTGCCAGCCACAAGGGGGATGCCACTAGCTTTGTATATTAATACTTGAGACTACACTGGTACCAGATTATAAGTACTGAAACTACTGATAAGATTTTTAAAAACATGTATAAAGTGTCGGCCTACTCCTTATGAGTATGATATTTAGTCTGTTTAAATTGTTGCACTGCACCTTTAAGAATAACCTTGCACTTTATGTACCTGCACTTTAAATTTGGGTCTCCCCCATGGATCTGGGACCTTTTAAGAAAGCCTCTTGGTAAAAAACAGTTAGGTTCTCAGTGGCAACACCGACCACCACTGCTTAGGTAATACTTTTCATATCTGTGCATATGTAGGTTTTTAATACTTGGTGTGAAATAAAGTTTCTTAAGTGTACTGTCACAGCCTGGTGCCAGTATTTTTTTCTATGAGTTCTTGTTATTTACGGGGCATGGATTTTATGTATGGAGCGACTCTATGTGTTTCTCATCTAGGCCGCTATGCCTACTCTAGGGCCAGAATGTTTCCCCTGGGGGCCGAAATAATCACACTGGGGGCAAGAATGACCACGCTGAATAGCACAGTGCCCCCCACCCAAGAACCAAAATGCTCACCCTGATGGGAATAGAGTCCAGCCAAAGTCCAGAATACCCATTCTCTGTGCCAGAATGATGACCCTGTGGCCTAGATTTCCACACTGTTGGACACAGAACCAACCAGTGAGCCAGAATATCCACACTTTGTGCCAGATTGTGCACCCAGTGGCCAAAACCCCCACCCTGGGAGCCAGAATACACATCCTAGGGCTGGAATGACCACACTGGGGACTGGAATTGCCACACTGATGGTCAGAATCTCCACTCTGAGTGCCTGAATACCCACTCTAGATCTGGAATAGGAAAGGGAAAGAGGAAGGGGGAAATTGTTTAACCAGGAAAGGCACACTAAGCTGAAGCTTTTTTCCAGGTGTGACCTGGGAGCACAAGGAAGTTAAGTGACTTGCTCAGGGTCACACAGTACGCAAGTGGGGGCTGTGGGATTCAAACCCAGGTCTCCAAATTTGCAGCTCAGAGTCCTAAACCACTCCACTATACTGCCTCCTGGTGGTCATTCCCCACAAGGGTGGGCTGGAATGCCACCTCTTGTGCCTCAGTGCCCGCCCTTGTTCAGGAATGACCATCCTCTGTCCCTCAGTGCCCACCCTTGGGCCAGAAAGTCTGCCCAAGGGCCTGAAAGCTCACCTTAAGGGCCAGGATGATCACCTAGTGCCCAGAGCACCCACCTTGACACAGAAATAATGTACTTCCCCCTATATAATGGTAACACTGCCACAGGATGGCCTACTACCACCCACAGAATACCCACCTTGAACTGAGAATGGCCTTCTGCCCCAGTGCAAAAGTGAGAGGATGCTATTTTACCCCTGGGAGTGCTTGACATGGGCTTGGAGATGCATACCAGTTGAAACCAGGGACTGCTTGACACGTGCTGGAGGAGGGAAAGTGTTCCAGTGGACACCTGAGAGCATTTGGGGCGGAGTAGGTGGGGTGCCACTGGATCTAGTGAGTGCTTGATGCAGTCACAGAGGGAAGGTTTAGTAGACACCTGAAATGGCTGGGCATTAGCAGGTAGAGAAAGAAATGCCAATAGACACCAATGAGTGCATTAACAGAGGGTCATGATGCCACAACGCATCTGGGAGTATTTGACTCAAGTGTATAGAAGGCAGGATTTCCAGTAGAAACCAGGAGTGAGTGGCATGGAACAGGGTTATAGAGGGGTGGCAGTTGACACCTGTATTTTTTTCCATGTTACATGGAGAGGGAGTGGGTTCCACTGGTCAGCAGGAAATAGTTGATATGGGAAAGGGAAGGGATACTACTAGACAACAGGGGCTGTTTGGCACCTGATGCATGCTGGTGGACTTCTTGACATGAAATGGGGTGTGGAAAGGGAGCAGCACTAGACAATACTTGGCATGGGAGAGGATGAGAAGAGACTGCCACTAGTTAACAGGTAGTTTTTGGCAGGATAAAAGTGGGGAGTGCCACTGGACACCAGGGATTAGTGCTCAGAAAACTTTTCAGGTTCTGCTTATACAAAAAATTTCACAAAATACTGTGTTATGTAGAATCTGCAATATTCTGTGTATTATTGCCTTTTCCTACATGAAAGTAGCCATAACTGCAGAATTAATGTAAACTATGGGGAAAAGTCCACAGTTTGCATAGAACATCCCTTTAAACTGTGGTTAAAAAGACACCAAGCCACTCATCTGTACATCTGCAGAAAATAATTCCACAGTTTACAGTGGAAAATACAAACATTACTGAATTCTGATAAATGGATGTTACCGTGTGGTGCTCATCCCTGGTACTGGTGCCCCAGTGCCCTAACTTCAGCACCAAGATATATATTTATATATTATAGGGGCACAATAGTGCCCCTATAGTTAGGGTTGGGTAGCAGTTTCTATGTTAAACCTGAAATATACACGTTAATAACTTTGCAACCAATCAATGAATTTGCACAAAATGTGGTATGCGCTGTGCTGTGGAGTAGATCTCTTGATGTGGTAAGTTTTGTTCCAGTCAGATATATGAATTCTGAAATCTAGATAGTGAAAAAAGTGAAAAAAAACCAACCTTTTTTGTTTTTTTCCTCATCGCCTTGTGGACAGATGGTGTGGAATTTCTGCATGATTTTTGTAGGGTAGAAAGAACTTTGTTAGCAGAACAGAGACAGTGAAAATGTGGTGCAATAATATTAATCTGTTGCAAAGTTATTAAGTTTTTTAGTTCCCATTATATCCTATGGGACTTTTCTGAACATTCCAATCTTTGGATAGCTGTCTTTTTTCGACAAAGGATTTGAACTTGTGAACAAAGATTAAGTCTCATGAGAGCAATTCTGATTCGTGAGCATAGAAATCCTAGTTAGTAAGAGAAAATTCCTATTTCGAGAGACATTTTGTTTTCTCTTTTATTCAACAATAAAATTGAAAACCCACAAAAATGAAGTACAGTAGATACACCAAGGCATGTACAGTATCTTGTTCATTGGGACTCCTTTACACGGATTCTGAAGTTGTTTTATGTGTAAGCAACCTCAGAGGGTGTTTATTTAGTCTTTTCCTTTTTCGTGACTCCTTAACTTCCTTTTTCATGTTAGCGAGTCACGTAAAGGAATCCTTTTTCGCTACCCTCTGATTGCTATACACACTTTTGAAAAAAAAAATGTTTGCCAACATCGGGGTGCCCAATCCCCATATCAGCAGTAGGAGACCCCCTGCCAGTGTGGGACACTGAGGAGCCCACTCCCAGGGTCCCTTGATTCCTACACCTCATGCCCACTAGTGTGGGACACTGGGTAGCCTACTCCCAGTGTCCAGAAAAAATATTTTTTTGTTTGCTGACATCAGGGGTGCCCAATCCCCGTGTCAGCACTAGAACCAACACCTCCCCCATGCCAATGAGGGACACTGGGTAACTCACTCCCAGTGTCCCCAGTTAGTTCCACCCCCCAGTACTGTGGGGCACAGGGGAGCCCACCCCCAGTGTCCCAAAATATTGCTTAACATCTCTGCAAAAAAAGAAAACAGTCTCCTGACATCTTTTTTTTTATTTATTTCCTGCAAAAAAGAAAATGGTCCCAGCAGCCCCCCTTCCCCATCCTGACCCAACCACTGAGCACATCCCCCTTACCCTGTACTTACTACTGGAGGTCAAGGGCTATCATCTTCTCTGGACCAGCACACGTCAGCACTCTTCAAGGCCGAACCGCGAACTGAGGAACAAGGTAAGTGCTGTATAATGGCCGACACTGGTGTTTTGAACTTAGGTTCATAACTTTACCATTTTTTGGAATTTTTACACCAAAGTTTTAACATAGCCTTTTTGGGACCCCACCTCATGAACACTGTCACTGTCATCTTGTTAATTGGGCTCACCAATTCCATTAGAAAATAAGATGACACAGTTGCAGCACAGGATAATGGGGTGAGCTTTAAGGTTCATGGGCCCAAGACAGCCCCCTTTCCCCTCAGCTGTGGGCCTGTGCAGAGTGAAGAATGGGGTGTTAGGGTTGAAAACCCTACTTTTGTCACTTTAACCTTAGCTGAAACCCTAACTGATGCATTAATGCAGTTTTTGTAATATATATATATATATATATATATATATATATATATATATATACACACACACACACATATATGTATGCATGTATATATATATATATATATATATATATATATATATAAATATATGTGTGTGTGTGTGTGTGTGTGTATATATATATGTATATATGTATATATGTATAAATATATAACATAAGGCTGGAAGGAACTCTAGGTTCATCATGACCACCCACCACTTCATGAGCCGGTATGAATAAGTATCCTGCTTGAGCATGTACTAACTTAAAGGAGTTCCCTACCCACTCTAGGGAATCCAGTGCTTCCCTTATTAAGCAGAAATTTCCCAGGTTTATCTTCTAGGTCTGTACTGTCATCATGTTCGCTGTCTCTACTGGTAGACAGTTCTATAGGTTTGCCACTGTGTGGGAGAAGAAGTACTTCCTAATGTTATCCCTGATTTATCACCTCTGAGCTTCAAGGCATGCCTCTATGCCCTGTTAGAGGGCACCAGCTCAGTCATCTATGAGTTCAGTTGTGTTGATACCCGTGATTATGAAAAAACTTGAGATCATGTCCCCACTCAGCCTTTTTTCCCGATGTGAACTTGAGTGCTCATAACTTTTGTCTTCCGTGCTCCTGATCATTTTGGTGGCCCTGTGTTGCAGTCTTTTGGCTGCCTTACTAGCCCTTTTGTTTTGGGCAGCCCAGAACTGCATACAGTATTCCCCAGTTGATGGGTGGTCTACCTTGATATTTGGTAGCTGGGCAACTTCACAGCAGGGCTGGGATGTGAACACCAAGAGATCCCCACTTCTATTGGTGATAAGTAAGTGGCCAGTTCAGGCAGAAACAATATGATGCTTAAAATGTTTGCTGTGGGTGTGTGTGCGTGTGTGTGTGTGTGTGTGTGTGTGCACTGAATTCTCAGTTTTAACTGAATATTCCTTGTAGGACCTGACCAGGGCCTTAAGAGGCTGGATAACTTCCCTGATCCTGTTGGTTACCCTTCTTTTGATCCACCCCAAGCATTTCTTGACAGCAGCCATACACTGCATGTCATGCTTCATCCCCTTCTCTATTATGACCCCCCTGCTGCTTTTCCTCTTCCACTACAGCAAGAAGAGACTCACACAGTATGCATGCTCTGCCTCTCCCTTTTCTCACTAACAGAAGCACCAGGCATTTGACTGCATTGAATCTGAAACTCTAGGGGTCCAATATTCAAAGCTTCGCCTGGTAGGTGAAGTGACTGTGCACCTTTCGTACGTAATACTTTATTTATGGAGCCCCCATCCCTGAGGCTCAGGGCACTTTACAATGTACAGACAGTGAGAACAAAGATTAAATCCACCATCAGAAAACAATAACAAACAGAGCATTATTAAATAAAGTAAAACAAATTAGTGGCAGTTAAGAACATAAACCAGTATGGATCACATCCGAAGGCTTCCTGAAGAGTTTGTCGGGGGGGGGGGGGAGTTGTGACTGTGTGCAGTATTCAAAGAGGGCAGGATTGTACACTAAATAGGAATACATGTGTGCAAGGAGATAATGTAGTTGGTGCAAAAAGGAAGGGGTAGGGACATGAATGTGGGCACACTGTGACATTCAACATGCTAGTGTTGCACAAAAGGAATAGCACAGGCAACTTTGTGCAGCACAATTACCACTGAGAAAAAGGCTGACTTACTCTGGGCAACCCTTACTGCCGGCAGAGATACTGCAGCCAACAACTAAGTTGGTGGCTCGGGGAGTACACCTGCTCCCTTCTGTCTAGTGACACCCCACAGCCTCTGAACCCCATCCCCGTAAAAGCACAATCATTCCCTAGTGTCCAGAAGCACCCCCAACCCCCGATTGCCATTCCTGAACATAAATACTAATTCCCTGGTGTCTAGTGGCACCCCTGCCTTCTGATCCCCATCCCCAATAAAGAAGATGTATTCCCTGATGTCTAGCGGCACCCCCAATCCCTGTCCCTGTAAAAGTACAATCATTCCCTGGTATCCAGTGGCATCTCCACCCCGATCACCATCCCTGTATAGAAATAGTTATTCCCTGGTATCCATTAGCACCCTCCAATGCTCACAGCAATAGCTATAGTCCCTGGTGTCCAGTGACACCTCCCCCCTCTGATCCCAGTCCCTGGTAATGAAGAAGTGCTCACTGGTGTCTAGAGGCACCCCGTGTCCCCGATCCTCATTCCTGGTAATGAATAGTCATGCCCTGGCATCTAGTTGCCCCCACCCCCCCGTACCGAGAAAACCACCCTGTCACATACCCCAGACATCAGGGAATTATTGCTCTTACTTCGAGTTAGAGCTCTTGCAGCAGGTAATAACAATAAGGACTAAACCGCCAGGTGTCTGGACCCCACAGAAACCTTCTAGCTAGCAGCCTTCAGTGGGGCACCACCCACGATGTCGGCACTCCCTGACATCAGCCAGTGGTATAAACCCATTCACATTGGCTCCTTTCACATCTTCAGTGATTTTGCTGGCCTATTTTCCTCTGAAAGTTTTTGCTTTATTCCTTCTTCTGCATGTTTTCATCTCTGGTGGTGTCTGTCTCATCCATGGAACAAAGAAAATCCAAGTGTGATTGTGGCAAGCAGCTGCCATAGAAGGATGGCTATGAGGCCCACCTCCTCTGCCTAGGCCTGAACTATGACACCTTGGCCTGCGAGCATTGCAAGAAGTTCAACCAACGGACTCAGATCCACTGTCAGGAGGCCCTTAAGGCACATCTCCTCGAACAGCAGCTTGCCGCTATGCAGAGTCAGTCAGAGAGGAAGACTCCTTCTTCCTCTTCACCAGTTTCTACCTTCTCAATAAAACTGCACAAGGACAAAAAGAAGGCCTCGGGGCAGCACAAGTCCCGGAACAAGTGGCTGGGAAAAGTCCCAGGGATGCATCTGCTCCAGATCCCTGCAACACAAGAAGTATTCATCCAGATCCTCTTCCCACGGAGGTTTGGAGCACTCCTCCCGGCCTGCCCACCACTCCTCCAGGCTTCCAGCATCCAAGCTTCTCGCTGTCGTCCTGGTGGCAGGTGGCAGCAAGTCGGGGTAAGGGTCCTCAGTCTCTACCTTGATGTTCCTCAAGGTGAAGGTCATGCCAGCAGCATCACCCTCCACCTTAGGGGCTGGGATAAGTCAAAAGCAAGGTGGTGATGCTTTGGTTCCCGCCCACCAGGTCCTGACGAAGGTCTCATCCAAGGCTTTGGACAAAACACCCCATTGTCAGGGGCAGGCATCGGACTCGCAGACGCCTCCACCCCGCACTTCGGTGCCTTCATCTCAGGCCTTGGCCAAGCTGCCGGCTGTGTCTACACCAGACTCCACCAAACAGCCACCCACTAAGGGGACATCTTCCTGGGCATTGGATCAGGCTTCTCCTGCCTCTTCACCGGCCTGGTCTCTGTTGCCCATCAGCATAGACTCCCCAGTTGAACCTAGACCAGACTAGGTGTCTAACTACCTTCCAGCCCTGCCACCACCTCAGACACCGGACACCCTGATGTCAGGTGCTCCTGATGCCAGGCAAATCGACACCAGCTCCACAATCACCAAACAGCCCATCGGGCCCGCAATTCTCAAAGGACCAGATGCAGGAGCTCTTCTTCTTGTGGTGAGACCAAGTTAAAGAAGACTTGCTCCCTCCTAAGGAACCCATTACTATTGAACTGGTGCTGAAGCCAGATCAGGACAAGGACCAGGAGCCTAGACAACCAACTCCTGCTCCCAAGAGCCATACTCCAAGCCCAGGGGACCATCATGGTAGAAACCCGCACAGAGGGCTCTCCCAGTCATCACTGTCATTGGTCTTCTAGACAATGCTGGCATCATAGAGGATGCCAGTCCCATAGATGATGTAGGTCCCATGGCAGATATCACTCTAGCTCTTTGTCCTCCTCTTCTGTGGATTCTAGCAGCAGTTCCTCACCCTCAGGCTTGGACCATTCAGAACCTAGGGGATCGCCCTTCCTTCCTGCACACTAAGGACACCCCTAGGTCACCTCCTGATGACCCAACATTCATGGATGTCTTGAGGCACAACCAGGCCTCCAATGGGTGGGAGATGGAGGACCTGGATCAGGAAAGACGGAGGTTGGCAAAAGTACCCGAGGCAGAAGGAGCCCAAGCCTCTAGTGGTGCCTCCTTTGGCCGATACCTTCCTGGACCTGCCAAAATTAACCTGGAAGCACCCATCCACTACCTCTGCCATCTCCAAGAAGTCAGACAGGCTGTAAAGGGCCCCTAGGGAGAAGCTTTTCCTGGCAGAACACCCTACAGAGGACTCATTGGTGAGTATGACTGCTCACACTAGATTGAAGAAGCCTAAGCACCTGGGCACTCAGCCTCCCAACAAGGAGTCCAGATTCATTGACCAGATGGGCAAAAAGGTAAATTCATCCTCCACTTGCTCCATCAGGTCCCTTAAGTTTCTCACACATATGGTGCAATTCCAGAATGCCCTATGGGAGAAAGGTATGGAGATAGCATAGGCCCTTCCAGACTCAATGCAAAAAACTGAACTCCTGGACCTCCTCAAATTGGGGTCGGATGTAGGCACCCACATTCTGTGTGCCTCATACAATACTGCAGATACAGCGGCCAGAGCAGCAGCTTCCAGCACCTGCCTCAGGTGCCATGCCTGGCTCAGAGTCTCCAGATTCTCCCAGAATCTGCAGTCAGGCATCTTGGACCTTCCCTTTAAAGGCTTGGTCCTCTTTGGCGATGAGACAGAAAAACTAATCACTCATCTCCAAGACTCTAGGAAGTACATCCAAAAATTATATAAAGGGGACCAGAGACCTTTTAAAAAGTGGCCCTTTCGGAAATCCTCAGGCCAGCAACCCTGTAACCAACCTCAACAAAGGGGAGGCTACAAAAGAAAGGCCACCTCCCAGACTCCTGGAAGCTCAGCCTCTCAAGCCCCAAAGTCCTCCCAGGCCCCTATGCCCACTCCTGGAGCCACACAGTGACTCCTTGCCAGACCCCCCTCCTCCATTGAAGTCTATGGGGGAAGTCATAGGGGGTCACTTCTCCCTCCATCTCAAGGGGTGGAGCAAAATAACGACAGACCTCTGGGTTTTACAGCTCATAGAGAGAGGTCATGCTCTGGAGTTCGGACAAATGCCTCCGGAAACTCCACCAGTGTTCCCCCACTATCCTCCTTCTCATGTCCCCCTGATTGAAGGAGAGATTCAGGCCCTTCTGCACAAACAGGCTATAGAGCCAGTGCCTCCAGATCAAAGGGAAAAGAGGTTTTATTCCCACTTTTTTCTGGTCCCCAAAAAGACTGGGGATCTTTGTCCCATCCTGGATCTCAGCTCTCTGAACAAATTCATTGAATACAAGAGATTCAGGATGGTCACACTGCCAAGTCTGATTCCCCTCCTGCACCAAGGGGACTGGCTCTGTTCTCTGGATATACAGGATGCATACCTGCACATCCTAGTGTTCCTGCCCCACAGGAGGTTTCTGCATTTCCTCTTCCAGGGCTGACATTATCAGTTCTGAGCTTTGCCATTCGGCCTATCCTCCACCCCCAGAGTCTTCACCAAGTGTCTAGTGGTGATGGCTGTGGCTCTCCATCACCAGTGCCATTATGTCTTTCTCTACCTAGACAACTGTCTCCTAGCAACTCCCACAAGGGAGCAGATGCTTTGCACTCTCTGAGACACCTTTACACTTTTCCAAGGCCTGGGGATCACCCTAAACATCCCAAAGTCATCCCTACTGCCCAGTCAGAGTCTCAGTTCATTGGGGTGGTGC
Organism: Neoceratodus forsteri; assembly: GCA_016271365.2. NCBI lineage: Eukaryota > Metazoa > Chordata > Ceratodontiformes > Ceratodontidae > Neoceratodus > Neoceratodus forsteri. The sequence goes on along the minus strand of CM028129.1, from coordinate 1,074,085,208 downwards.
TAGACACAGTGCAGGGCAAGACCTTCCTCCCCTCAGACAGGTGGTTCGCCTTCGAGGTCAGGCACAATTGGTATCTTCAGTTCCTCACATCCCAGCTCAAGTCTTTCTAAGGCTCTTCAGCCACATGGCAGCAGCCATCCCCATGTTCCCCATGGCTCACCTCCACATGAGAGTCCTGCAATGGATGTTTAGGGTGCAATAGGACCAGAGGTCCAACAACCTGGATCAAACAGTTTTGGTCTCTGACCCAGTTCGCAGGACACTAACCTAGTGGATGGACACTCTCAATCTTTTGACAGGGGTCTTCTTCTAGCAGGAGCCCCCAAGAAGAGTTCTGACCACAGACACGTCGGGTCTCAGTTGGGGTGCTCATCTGGAGAACAGGCAGACCCAGGGGACCTGCTCTCCAAATGAGCAAATGCTCCGCATCAATGTGCTAGAGATGCGAGCAGTCCTGAATGCCTTCACAGGCCTTTCAAGTGGACTTACCTCAGGGCCCTCTACTCAATGAGGTGAACAACATATCCATAGTCTTTTACATCAACAAGCAAGAGGGGGACTCACTCTTACCCCCTCTGCAGGGAGGCAATGAGTAGAGACCCACGAAAATTGCAAATGCAAAATAGCATGAAATGAGATGAAATTAAGAGCAAAAAATGAAAAGTACCCAGTAAAACAAAATAAGCATCTTTTTACAAAAAGTCATATTTTTACTTGTTTTTATGTTGTCTTGACATGCGCAAGAAACATATTGTGGTAACTTCGAATAGCAGGTTTTGGAGGTGCGGTCCTGTAGTAGTCAGTGCCACCACTGCTTTTTCGGGCTGGGCTCTGTGGCATGAATTAGATTGCACGCTGTCTATGACAGCAGTGCAAAAGCGTGCCACCACCTTGAAAGGATTTAGCCACTGCAATAAGGGAGTACCCTATCATTGCAGGGTGTGCCTTCCCTGTTGTAACAGTTCTATAAACATGGCGGAGCCGTCCGCCTTTCACAGTCCCCATAACAGCTGACATCGGGGTGCCCAATCCCCCTGTCTGCATTTGCCCTTGCCAGTTCATTTGCCAATGGGGTAGCGCAACCCCCATCAGCATAATGTGCACCCCAAAAAATGTTTTGTGTGCCGAGGGGGTGCGTAATGCCCCTTGGCTAATGCTGCCCCCCCAAAAGCACACCATGTGGCTGATGAGGGTGCCCAATCCCCATCAGCCCCAGCCCCCCCAAACAAAGCCAGATGGCATGCTGGGAGCCTACCCAGCATGCTCATGTCCCCCTCAGCAAACTGTATGGCCGATGGTGTGCCCAATCTCCATCAGCTCCAGCCCCCCAAGAAACACTCAGGTATGCCAGCATGCTGGGAGCTCACCCCAGCGTGCCCAAAGCGTCCCACGTTTTTGTTATTTTTTTTCCCCCTGGAAAAACAGAAAACGGTCCCTCACAGTCTCTCATGCCATCCAATCTGCACCCAGCCTCTGTGCACCCACCTTCCCATGCCCCCTCACCCCATACTTACCTCCAGAGGTAAGCCAGCACGACGATCTTTGGTGGACCGGGAACACGTCTACACTCTTCAAAGCCAACCGCAAACTGAAGAAATGCCGGTAAGTTGTGTAATGGCATAAATAGGGTTTTTTTCAACTTTGATGGATATCTTGACCATTTTTGGGAATTATTTTGCCAAATCTTCAACATGGGGTTCTGGGGACCTCACCTCATGAACTCAGTAACTGTTATTTTGTTATTCAGTCCCAAAAGGTGATTCCGCAGTCACTGTGCAGAACCACCTTTCAGGATCGATTAAAGAAATGACAGTGTCACAGTTCATGAGGTAGGCTCCCAAAAACCCTATGTTGCAAATTTGATGAAAAAATTCCCCAAAATGACTGCACTACGAGCATGTGTTGTGCAGTTCCTACACATGCTCGTAACTTAGAGAATTTTTAATATTTTCACTCCAGATTTTCAACATTGCCATTTTACCACACTTCCTTATGAACAGTACAGCTGTCATTTCTCACATCCTGCCCAAACTGTGGTTTCAAGCTACTGGCACAGAATGGCACAATCACTTTGGGACATCAACGTTCAGGACAGATTAACAAAATCACAGTGCCACTGTTCATGAGCAGAGGTCCCAAATGCTTCCATAAGGTGGGGAGAGAAAAGTCCCATGTTGAAAATTTGGAGTGCAAATACCAACAAATGCCCAGGGCGTTAGGGTTTCTAACCATAATGGCCAACCCTGTAGAGACTAACCAGCATCAGGGGTGTGACTTTAGATTGTCAGTTCTAATACTGATGCCATTCCACCCCCACCCCCATCCTGCAGCCACTGACAGGCATCGAACTGTGCCTTGCACTTTTCAGCCCCAAAGTTCACCCCATTCTCCTATACTGCACCCATCTCAACATATTTCCATATGGAATGGGGTGAGCGTAAGGCCTGAGGACCCAAAGGCAGAACGTGATACTTGTTGGACTCTGCAGGGTAGGGTGAGGTGAAATCACATGAGCATTATGGCCGACACCCAAAGGCACACCTCAGTGCCTGTCAGTCTCTTCAGGATGGTGTGGGGTTGACGTCACTTCCATACTTCACTGCCATTCCTTTTATGCATCAGTCTAACTCCTGCACTACCAATGTCAATGTCAGCAAGACAACACTTGGCATTGACAAATGCTTGTTTTAATGTGTTTCTGCACTGACAACATAGTAATCACATTGAATTGAGTAGCACACATCCTAGCAAGCCTTTCCGCACCTTGATTGCCCTGCAATTAGCGCATTTACAGCTGCTCTAGTTTTCATGTTTGTATTCTCGTGTGTTCTCATCAGCTAATCCGCTTGCTCACTTTGCTTTCATGCTGAAATCTGTGGCAGTCTATGCTGTCTCAATTAAGAACTGGCTGTTCCTGACCTCGTAATGCATGTCCCTTGTTTCCCTGGTTCAGTATTCTGTGCCCCGTTCACCCAATTCAGTAATTGTTCCCGAAAAGGTTTAGATGGATATATGCTGATCACTTCAGTCCAGGGCATCCTGACATCAGCACTTAGAATTTCAATAGAATGACAGTGCAGTTTGTTTAATGGTGTGGTAGCCACTTTGGGGTGGGGGTGGGGTTACAGAGCAAACTCTGAAGGACAAAATCAGTTGAGCAACAGTAATGAAAGACAATTAGGCAGGTCATTTGCTCAATTACTTAATTACTAATTTCAGCAGCTAAGCGTTTAGCATAAAGATGTTCATACTGAGCTGACCTTGACAATTGTTTCTGCTCATTACATGTCAGTGAGTGCAGGTAGCAGTTTACGTTTCTGCGGTTTTGTAAACGGGCATAAGCATGCCGAAACTGCACATTAATATTGGCCAGAGATGCATGGAGTTTGATGTATCTGGCCAACAGCAACATTTTGATGTGCTGGTTCTGTAATTGCCATTTAGAGTGGGAGTCAAGAGACATCTTGGTTAAACATTGTTGTTCTGCTAGCCACTCGGAAAAGAAAGCTAGGGCTGCTGAAAGTTCAAAGAAAACCTCCATTGAGTCCACAATTGGTGAATCTAGTCAGCGTTCAAAGAAGGCAAAGTTAGACAAGACAGCTTATATAGAGGAGACAGTTTTAATGTGTGGCTTGGCTAACATACCATTGGAAAAACTGGACCACCCTTCAGTGAGGGAACATTTAAACAAGTGCATACTGGGTGAGATATACTTTCAACATTTTTTTTAATAAATGTATTTTAATAGGGTTAACAGAGTTTGTAAAGTAGCCTTTTTGTAATTGCTTTTAAGAGCTGGTGATCTTCCAACAGCTGACCATCTTAGGTGTGAATATCTTCCTCAAGCTGGCCAGTTAGCAAAAGAAGAGGTCCTGTCTGCCATTGAAGGGAAAAGAATTGCTGTTATCTGTGATGAAACAATGGACAGTGCAAGATGTTGTGTGTTTGCTGTTCTTTTTAAAATGCTTGAAGCATCTAGTAGCATCCATCTGGCTGCAATATTTTTCTTAGAGACTGCTAATGCAACCACATGTTCACAGTCAATCATGGACACACTAACGAGCTACAATGCAGAACACTCAAATGTACTTGCTACTGTTAGTGACTCTGCTGCTTATATGTTGAAATGTTTTAGTGCACTAGAAATATTGTTAGGACCACAGGATTTGCACAACATGTTGGGCTCATGAACTACAGATTGTTGGGAATGTATTTGTGGATAATTTTGAAGAGCTGAATTCTGTAGTGGCAAAGGTAACACATTCTTGTCAGATCCACCACGGCTGCATAATGAAGTTTGTGAAGAAAATGGGCAGACTAGGATGGCCCCTGTGGTCCTTACCTAGTGTCAAATTGTATGTTTATGACAGTAACGTAGTCAGTTACTTTGGAAAATATGGAATGTTAATACACCAAGAGCTATCTTTTCTGTGTCATATTGCCAATTCTGATAGTAACTTCTGTTTAAACTACACCAAGACTAGATGTAATTAAATATATTGTTACAAAACAAGAGCACTTAACATCACCTGCTGAAAGCCAGGAGATTAGCTGGGGATAAATAATGGTGTGCTAAAGACTCATATTTAGTCCACTGTGTGATCCCTAAAATTGTACTGCTAGGTGCAAGATCTTAAGGAGCCGTTAATCACACCTGGGCATCTGGAACAATGGCAAACATGAAAAGAAATTAACATTCTCAATAATTCCAGAGAATACTAGCACTGCTATGAAATCCCTTCTCTGCACTTAGTGCCCCCCTTGACAAATTACCTAGGTCTTGTATGATTGAAGCCTCCCAACCCCCACCACCTACAACCAAGTATACACTACCACTCGAATGATACTGGACCACACATAACTGGAACATAGAAAGGTGACAGCAGAAGATGACTAGGGGTCCATCTAGTACACCCATTTTTGTTTCTGTGGCATTTGCTGAAAGAGCAGCTGACATCAGCAAAACAGCGCATTTTTCTTGCCGTCCTGTGGGCTAACAGGAACCTGGCTGGATCATTTCATTGAAGTCTTGTGCTTTTCTTGGGTACAAGAAGGGGTGGGGTGGGCTACAGGACTGAGTCTGAAGGCAACCAAGTGAAGCAACAAATTATGATAGCAGGTGCTGCAGAGCTAAATATTCAGTTCCTAATAAGTACAACACACCTGTCACCCTCACCATGCTGTACACATGGTTTAAAAGTAATTATAAAAAGGATCTCAAAGTGCTGCAACATGATTGGCTATTATGCCCCCAGCAGCCTTAAATTAATCCCCATTACAATGTCATGTACAGCCTGATCACAATGGCATATTCTTCCTGTCAACATTCCATCTTACATACTAAAATGCCAGCAGAATAGGCCTAACGGTCTCTCGAGTCTGCTCGATTTTCAGCACCCGCACTGAGGGCTGATTTTGGTGTCCCTCCCCTTCCCCTTGGGTTATACCATCACAGTCCCAGATGTTCCACCTGTATTGGGCCTGGTCAGATTTACCCTCCCCCTCTACCTGTCCCATCCCATCTTAAACCCATCCACAGTCTCCACCTCTACCAGCTCGCTGGGCAGTGCATCTTGTAGCACTGTTTAATTTCTGGAATGTTGCATTCTGGTTTTGAACCATCATTATGTAACTGTTGGAAGAAGAAATATTTACATAACACTCTCCCTCTAAATTAGAAAAACATTCAAAAAGTATACTTTTAATAGTTTATTTTGAAATATTTTTTATAATAGCAGTACAGCATGACCAGGGGTTAGATTTATCATAAGTTAATAAACCTCTTGTGCAATATGGCACCCGGCCACACCTCATGCAATGTTACACCCCGAGTGGACGACTAGCAGGCTGTTAATCTAACCCTGGTCATGCCTTTTTGCAATTATCAAATCAATTTGTTTCATTTATAACACTTTAAACTGTGCACTATTCATCCAGCTCTAAACTGTTTACATGCTAGATGCATGAAATAATGGGCATCAGATTATAGTTGGTTAGAAGTAAAACAGGGCAGTGACGGGTCTGTGGAACACTCTATAGAAGCCATGGGGCATTCCAGGGAATCCTGTGCTTATGAGGTCAGACAAAATTGATACTGACATAGTGCACAGTTCATTATATTACAACTAAAACAAAATGCCAGGAGGCTGACAAGGTTGGGCTATAAAGTATAGGGTATTTTGCAAGTACAGGGGACTTAAAGCTGTCCAAATCAACTTGGTTAACAGTCAGTAGAGATAATTCCCTTCTCAGAGTTGAAACACACAAAAATGAAATGTCTAGAATAACGAAATGTCATGTACAGTACTGCTGTTTCACATTTCAGTCACAAAGGCACTACTTGGGGCATATGCTTTACTGGACCATTTTTATGAATGGAAGCCATGTGGTCCTGTATACCCTCCATGACTGATTTTTATCACCATGCCAAGTTGTTTTTAGCCCTCTTCCTAGTACTTTTGTCACAATACATGTTACATTTAAAATAATTGCGGTATCAAATTAAGATAAAAATACAGCAATAATTTGTTGTTGTGCCTAGGGTTACCACCTGTCCCTATTTTTGCAGGACAGTCCTGATTTGGGCAGCTGTGTCCTGCAGAAAAACATGAAAAATACTAAATGTCCTGACATTACAGTAGAAAAAATATTTTCTGATTTTCTTCTAAATGCTGCAAAAAACTATAATACCTTAACTAAAATACCTTAAAAGAAAAAAAAAACACAAAAAACAACTAAAAAACTACAACACTTAGTCTTAATTCTGATTATTTAGAGAAAACATGTCTGTTGCATTGGTCGAGATGACATATTGTCCTGCGAAAAATCCAGTTTCAGTAAGAAATGTCCCACTTTGGGCTTCTTAAAAGGTGGTAACCCTAGTTGTGCCCCGCTGTCTACTGCTATTGTGTTTTAGATAACATTAATGGAAACAGTGCTGGCCAAATGTTTTAAAAAAAACAGCTCTGTAAAATAATCCTCCAGCCTATCTTGATCTGATTCAGGTTCAATTCCCAGCACCAGCCATAACCTACGATAAAGTAGTAATCTGAGCTGTGCCCCCTATTAGACTTCAGATGCTAAGAAGCATCTGACCTTTCTCCACCCCCCCCCCTTTGGGGGCCCCACCCGCCAACAGGCACAGAGGGCAAAAGTAAAATATTCTATTTTTGTATTGTAAAAAAAAACGAAAAAAAAAGTAAGCACTTTATTTGTATGATATTATCCATTCTCCACCACTCTGTTTGGAATTGTTTGCATGATTAAGAAGATATCTGTCTGTTTCCCCTGCTCTGCTTGAATCAGGAGTGTGCAGGCGGTCAAAGAGAAAATGGATAGAAAAGCTAACATTCTGTTGGCTCAAATGCACTTAAGTCACAGTACAAAGGAAATGACTATGTATAATGTTTCCCCCTGCCTGGTCTGACATTTTGCCATCTGATACTCATTTTCCCACCCGTTCGCCCCAAAACCAACACACAGAAAGGGCAAAATTCTACCTTAACCCTTTTTTTTTTGTATTGATAACCTTAAACTTAGAAAAAAAAAGTCTCTGACTCAGGGGTTTGCAGTATAGAGGAAAAAAATGCACAGAAAAACAAACACTTCTGACTCATGCACGTATTTAAAAGAGTACCTTTGTACAATGAATGTTTCTGAACACATACACTTTCGGGGGATGAAACGAGAAAAACGTGAATGAGCCCATTCAGGGCTTTGTTCCTTTTTCTCACTGGGAGCATTGATTAAATATTCTGCACAACCGTAAGCACACAGGTTCGGAGGATGAGACAAGAAAAAGCTGACTTGCTCAATTCCGCTGTCATCTAGCATTCTCCTGTCCCCTTCCCAAGCATGAAAACCTCTTTGTGTGTTTTTTTTTTTTTCCAGTATCTTTCTAATCGGGCACAAAATCACAAATGGGATGGGGGAGAGGAGTGGCTAATATTTATTTGTTTTTGGTAACCGGGTAGGTGCCCTACCACACAAGACAAGACACAGAAGAGGTGTTCAGTCAAACGTTCATCAATAGTAATTGTAGTATGTAAAGAAGGTAGCAGATTACTCCTGGAATCATCATGCTGCATACTTAGGATGGAAGACTTCATTTTCTCCAAGCAGTTCCAAGGCTGTTCTTCCACTCACCCCTGCAACACATGCACAAAGGCAAAAGAAATGTACATAAAAACACCCATAAAAATAAATAAACGCCCATTGTGATATAGTGCAGTGCTGCAGTCCATAGGGACAACATGGGTGGATTGCTTCTTGGAGGAGGGTCAGGTGGAGGAAAAACAGTTCCATGGACAGAAAAGATGACGTCAGCCCTTTTCTACATGCAAAACATCTGCAGGACTCCGCCCATGCAGCCGTAAAAACACAGTGTTCGTTCTCTAGAAAACTAAAATCTGCATACTTAAGACTTCTTAAAACAGCATATCCAGACCTACCTGCTGTTTTGTACCCCCAACCAGTTTTAACCAGATGAAACTCCTGGTTCAGGGCAGTTTTTTTTTATCTGAATGATTCTTTAGATGCTTTAAAAGAGTTCTTTGAACAAAGTGAGCAGAAACCTGCCAGCATGAAAGCACTGCTTAGTTTACTGAAAGATATAAGGATTAACCCATGACAGAGCATGGGTCTATCAGGTATTAATGTATGGCTGGCTGGGGATTGGATCATGAGGCCAAAGGCCGAGTGGTTCCAACCACCCAGCCATACATTAATACCTGGTAGACCCACACTGTGTCATGGATGAATTCACTTGGAACATGGGCAAGAAAGTGTTCAACTCCTGTTGAGAGTCTTTTTCTGCCCATGTTACACATTTTACAAAGTTAGTTTTGTGTTCTCTCATGGCGGAACTAAAAACATCTGGCTTCCTGCTCTCTCAAGGATTCTGAGTAGATATCAGATTGTATATTCTCTATTTTTACAGTGAATGTTAATTTTAATTTGTTACCTGAGTTGTCTAAATCCTGTACGATTACTGTAGCAATCGTGGTGACCTGTTGGAGCAAGTTCTGCAGTATTACTCAGTTTCTGATGCTGCTGCTGAAGATCTGCCATTTCAAAATGCACCGTTACTGTGGTATTCCACATTTGGTGAGGAAACATTAGTTTTCATGCCAATACCTGTGTAGGGAATTCTCAACATTATAACAGCCACAGTGTCCTTTTTTACACTTTCATTGGGTGGTTTTATAAATCTCGCATTCATTATTGAATCCTTTGGAATACCTCAGTGTAGTCTGCAGAATGTTCAGACATGTACTGGTTGTGTTACAGCACAATACAGACACTTTCATAAAATAGCTAATTACAGTACACATTTTTCTGTGTGTGCCTTACTGCAAGCATTGGTTCAGAGCTCTGTACATTTCTGTACACCATCCTTACACAAGAACAGCTATAGTACTAATTACAAGACAGATCGCTTTTCTGCTTCAATAAAATATTCTTTATTTGTGCTTTAGTAGTGATATTGACAGTTATCAAATCTTTAGATGGTACAGGGAATCACATAGCAAGGAGGAAGTTCATGAAGAGCTTTAGGTACAGAAAGAGTACTAAATATTATACAATGGCAAGAAAGAATCCTGGCTTCTGATTGGTCTGTTGATAGTCACAGCAGGGATGTTATCCTGGCATAACATCCCTGCTGATTGTTTGTAGGATATGGAGCATGCCATGAGCATTTTTTTCTCTTGAGAAACAAAAATATTTTTATACACTAACAAAACATTCTTTAAAATTATTTTTTAACTATAACACAATAAGCCATTGTATAATAGGAATAATGCCCTCCAGGGTGGGACTTATTCTGGGATAGCATCCTTCTCAGGTGTTGGTCGGGCTCACCACTCAAGGTGGGATGTTATCCCAGTATAACACCCACCCTGTCAGGCATTATTCCTTTATTAAGGTCTCATGTTGAGTGAGTTCTGGAAATATCTCCTGCGTAAGTGATTATACAGACTCTGCTACTCTAGTCTGGTGCAAAATTCTAGTGCTCTGGATTCCATTCGGATGGGTACGTGGGAACATCAAGAGAGCTGCATAGAGACACTACCACATTTGGCGCACCTATGAGACGTACACTTCTATATATTTTATTTTACAGGTAAACAACATTTTACAGGACAACTTCAGTGTACTGTGGTTCTTTTCCTGACACTTCCTCATATTACATGTATCAGCACCTACAGGAGATAATTAACATTAACATTTCTGCTCCATGTACTAGGCGTCTAGATACGCTCTCAGTAGTACAGCATGCATTAATTAAGCGCGCCATCCATTAATTGAGAATTAATGTATGCCATTGTCTCACATCGTGATCCTATTCTCCAATAACCGTAACCCTTTTCTTGCCCATGTTATAAACAGAGTTTTTCAGTGATAAAATTTCAGTGCAGTTTCATTAAGGCACTCTGTGCAACAGTTGCTGATTTAACTACACAGTTGGAAGAAACAAAGAAGGCTTAGGCATACTTGCTCTTAGCTGAGATATAGATGTTGAAAAGAAATGTAATTCTGTTAACTAGTGTAAAAATGATAACATTATTACAGATATGAAGACATATGTCAAACACAGGGCAATTCAATAGCTTAAACTGGCCCTTCAGAAGTCAGTAGAGAAGCTGGAAAAACACATGCCAGCAAAATCACCTACTATGCAGTTCCTCACATTTGTTAACTCTCTTTTTAACCCTGTAGTGATTGGCACACGCCTATTAGTGAAAAAAAAAATAACAAGACAATGGATTTCAAATGCACCTCTGCTAAGAGGAGTTGGGATAAATGATTTTAGGCTGTGGTACCTAAAATTTTCTGACAGTGTAAAAGCTTCCGTGATGCACAATTCTGATGACTTAGTTGATATTATTAAAATACTATTTGGTATGAGATGCCAAAATGCACACCTATCCAATACTGCTATCTACTGTCTAATGTACCCAGTTGTAAGTATAGATTACGAACATTTTTTCAGTAGGTAAACATTAATTGTTAGTGACAGAAGGCAAAATATGAAAAGGAAAATATTGAGTATTGCTGTATGCTTGCTTTTAATTGTTAAACAGCCAACTACTGCTGTAATGGCAGTTTTACTGCTAGAAATATCACACAACTGTGTTTTTTAACTGTTTTGTATCTGTTTTGTACTTGAAAAATAATTACATTTAATAACAAGAAATAAAATGAAATTCTGAATAAATGGCAAGAAATAAGAATTTCTTAAAAAATAACAAGAAATTTGGTAAAACACAACAAAAAATTCATGGGTCTCTAGCAATGAGGGCCTGGTATTGGGATCTGGAACACCAACTCAAACTCACCGCTGTTCATGTTCCAGGTGTCCAAAACATCTTGGCCGACAGCCTAAGCAGGTCTTGGTCAAGGGCTCATGAATGGGAGCTCCTTCAATTGGTGGCAGACCAGCTCTTTGACAGATGGGGCCATCCAGAGTTGGATCTTTTTGCATCCCCACTTAACACCAAACTGCCCAGTTTTTGCTTGCGAGATATATCGTCCCTCTGTTGGACAGGTGGGTTCCTCTATGCCTTCCTTCCCTTCCCCATTCTACAGAGGGTACTTCTGAAGTTACAGATGGAGAGAGCAGAGATGATTCTCATTGTCCCCTTTTGGCCTCAGCAGATTTGCTTCCCACTACTTCAACAGCTGGCAGTGGAACCTCCAGTTCCCCTGCCTCTGAGCTTGCACTTGCTCTCCCAGGACCAGGGCTGACTAGTCCATCTGGACCTCAAGACCCTGCATCTTCATGCATGGCTCCTGCAGACATAGCATTGGTGAGATGCGGGGTTTCCCAAAAAGTAGCAGATGTCTTCATGGCAGCCAGGAAACTCTCTACTAGATCCACTTATGCCATGAAGTGGAAAAGGTTTTGCCTGTGGGCTAATGCATGCTAGCTTAATCCCTTTTCCTGCTCCCGAACTTCATGCTTGAGTATCTTCTCTCTCTCTATTAGAGCAGGGCCTGAGCTACTTATCCATAAAGGTGCACCTTTCCACTGTCTCAGTGTATCATGCACAGGTGGAGGGGAAAACTCTCACTCAATTGGACATGTCCCACATTTTCTTGCAGGGCATTTTTCACCTAAAGCCTCCCATCCTAGATCCCGTTCCTCCATGGGACCTCCTATTTATCTTGGAGAAGCTCACAGTCCTTCCATTCAAACCAGTCGCAGATTGTGAACTATGCTTCCTTTTATGGAAAACATTATTTTTAGTTGCAGTTACTTCAGGCTCTAATGTGTAAAGAGCCTTATTTGGTTTTTCATAAGGACAGAGTGCCCTTGCGTACAAATCCTAAGTTTTTGCCTAAGGTGGTGTCAGAGTTCACCCTAAATCAAGACATCCACCTGTTGGTCTACTATCCCAAGTGCTCTCACTGGGGGGAAGCATTGCTTCATACTCTTGACATCCACAGGGTGCTTCGTTACTACTTGAAACGTACAGCTCCTTTGCGAAAAATGGATCAATTGCTTGTTTCGTTTGCACCCAAAACTCAGGGTGCACCAGTTGCCAAGCAGACCCTGTCTAAATGGTTGGTCAACTGCATTGTTTTCTGTTACAACAAGTACAATAAGCCCTTACCTAGACCGGTAAGAGGCCATTCCACCAGAGGGGTAGCCTACCTTGCCTTCTTATAAACGCCTCTGCAGTGGACATTTGTGCTGCAGTGACCTGAGCTCTGTTCACACCTTTCACAAGCATTACAACTTGGTTAGAAGCCCAGACATAGGACTGGGTTTGGCCTGGTAGTTCTCCAGAGCCTCCTCCTAAGCCTCTAGTTGGGCATTTTCAACCTCCTCCGAACTTGTCTGCTCCTTCTCCCTTGGTTGCTTGGGACTCAGTCCTTATGGTTATTGCCTGCTGCAAGAGCTCTAACTTGAAGTAAGATAGTACAGTTACGTAAGAACTTACTGTAACAGTAGATCTTTGAGAAGAGCTCTTGCAGTAGGTGTTGCTTTCCCTTCCTCCGTCCCCCCAGGCTTTCTCTCTGCTATTCATTTTTTAGGCAAGAACCTGTCCAGTTCTCCTTCCATGCTAGACTCCAGGTCTCCAGTGGGAGAACTGAGGTGGGGCTGGGGACCACCCCCTTTATACCATTGGTTGATATCAGGGAGGGCTGACGTCGGGAGTAGTCCCCTGCTGAAGACTGCTAGTTAGAAGGTTTCCATGGGGTCCTAATACCTGGCGGCTTAGTCCTTATGGTTATTGCCTGCTGCAAGAGCTCTTCTCAAAGAGCTACTGTTACAGTAAGTTCTTATGTAACTGTGCTTTTATTTACCAGGTGTTACCGTGCCACCAGTTGTCGTATGTCATGTTTATGTACGGTGGCTAGTGACATAGTAACACAGACTACTCTGGGTAAGGCACATAACAGGACACATTAGTAAAAGTTAATTGTGACAGGCATCCACTTGCAATATGTATGCATTTTAGACAGCTAAGTCTGCTTTATGGGTTATGATCTTCGTTGGCCCACATTGGTCGCCCACCTCCAACACCCCTTGCTTGTCCAGGCCTACAAGCTTCTCAAACTCCACGCACCACCAAGCATTGCCAGGACCATAGCCCTCAAACACAACCCAAGGAACCTAAGGACCTCAGATAGAATGCTATTAGGAGTCCCTAGGGTAAGGACAAATGCTGGCGGAAGATCCTTTTCCTCCCAAGCAGCCTGCCAATGGAACAAGCTCCCTCCCCAGGTCCAGGCCTCCTCCTTACTCATGAACTTCCGCACCAGGCTTAAGTCCCATCTGCTGACCTCAAGCACGGGCCACTGTCATGGCACTTAAAGCTCCTAAGGTACTCCCCTCCTCTCCAACTCCCGTCTCCTAGCTTAACCTTCCTACTACCTGCCTTATACAGACTGCTCACCAGAGGCCACGTGTAACCCCTGAATAAACTATATGCAAAGTACTACCAATTGCTTACATGTCATGATGATAACCATGCCTGTACCCATGCCTGCATCCACTGCTTTTCTTTTACCATGCCTGTAAGCCATGTCTGTATCCACTGCTTTTCTTTTACCATGCTTGTAACCATGCCTGTATCCACCATTTTACTTTACTGTAACCACCTCATGCTGTAACTCGTAATGCCTCAAATGTTCCTTATGTCCTTATTCATTCTTATAACTTGTATTGTTATCCCGGGTCGCCCCTGAAAAAGGGACCTTCGGGGCTCAGTGGGCCTACCGGTCACCAAAATTTTAATAAAAATAAAATGATTTTGGAGGTAGCACCTGCTCCTTTACAGTACAGAGGACACGCACTCTGTCAGTCCATATGGCATCCGGCCATGGTGGTGAGAGGAGGTCTTGCCAATCTTCATATTGGATCTTCATGGCAACAGTGGTGACATTGGTTGGTGGGTAGCAGGAGGTTTGCTCAGTGCGGCAGTGTGGGGGACTGCTGGGCACCAAGGCATGACTATTCATTACCAAGGACAGGGATTGGGGGCAGGTGCCACTAGACACCAGGGAATTACTATTTATGTATGGGGATGGTGATCAGTGAGTGGGGAGTGCCACTGGACACCAGGGACTACAACTACTGCAGCTGGGATGGAGATCAGAGGGTGTGGGTTACCACTGGACAACAGTGAATTACTACTGTATTTATACATGATGATGGCAACTGGAGCATGGGAGCTGCTGCCAGACACCAGGTAATTATTGCTTCTGTATGGGGATTGGAGGGTGGAGGTTACCACTGGACACCAAGGAATGATTATTTCTGTATGGTGACAAGGACACCAGAGAATGATTATTTCTGTATGGTGATGAGGCTTAAAGGGTGGGGGGTGCAACTGAACACCAGGGAATGCTTAGTCATTTAGAGGGATGGGCGATTGGAGTTGGGGGGACGGTTGCAGGGTTGCAAGCTGCCACCACTTCCCATTCAAATGAGCCCATAATAGGCATATGTGTCGCCCCGTAGCACCTTGTATGCTCAAAGGGTTAATTTGCAGGGTGCCAGCTGAGTATCATGCCAAGGGTGTCCAGTGCTATTGGGTCTGGGGGCATGGTTCCTTGCACGTCCCAGATCCATGTTGGGGTAGCGCTACTCAACCTAGCTTTGCACTGACATGCTCCTATATTGGATTGTGCCAGTCTGCTGTCCATCTAAATATAGCATCCTTGGGGTCAAGGACAAGTGCAGCAAAAGCCTTTGCATGCAGCTTTTGCCCATTTTCCAGTATCGGGCCCCAGGAGTCTGAAAAATCATCCAGCTTGTTCAGATTCTTCTGACGTTTGTTCTCATCCTCATAGAAGTCCGCCACCGTGGCCAGCATAGTATCACCAGCAAACTTAAGCGGTATGCTAGAGACCACAGCTTCCAGATCATTAATAGAAAGGTTGAACAGCAGTAGTGCAAGCACTGAGTCATGAGGGATGCTGTTGAGTACCTCTCTCCAGTCAGAGTACTGCCCATAAACCACATCCCATCTGCTTCCTGCCCCAAGTTGATTAGTAAGCCACTTCATGTATACATCACAGGTGTACTTTGCCCAGAAGCTTGTCTTGGGCCACAGTGTCAAAGTCCTTAATGAAGTCCAAATGGACTATACTGTTAGGTAGAAAATCTTCTAATGAGCAACTGGAAAAATAAAATAATTCACAAATAAAAATAACAATTGACAATTTTTAAAATTACTACCACTTCCATTTTTGTTGTCACTGGCTCTTTTTTTTTACTTGAAATTTATTGAAGTTTTTAAATTTATACAGAGACATGGGAGGAATCATGTAGTTATACATATGAGACTATACAATACAATACAAAATACCTATATATATATATATATATATATATATATATATATATACTAATACATCACCTAAGCGCACAGTACATCATATATCCTGGAAGGAGCCCACATCTATCATGCATGATGGTAATCCTGGGAGGGAGGGGAGACAAATAAGTAAGAGAAAGCAGAGCAGAAAATACCAAACACAGGCCAGCCCATTGGTCCAGCGATAGTGCTGCTGCTCGAACACCAGCAACTCAAGTTCAGGACCAAACTTGGGTCCTTGGGGCTAGCCAGGGGAAGAAGGACTGAGCATCTCAAAGGACTGTAACCCCAGCACCTCTGTGACAGACAGCCCCAGTACATCAGGGTCCCCCACCTCCCACCTGATGCAGACATGACAGTATGGGGTATGTTCCCCCAACCACACGGGGGGCGAACCATGGGTACATGGAAGTAAAAGGCAATGGCTGGGAGATAGGCTCAGTAGGTGCCTGACAGCCCTGTGTAGTAGAAGGGCTGCAGACAGGGGGCATAAATAGAAAGTATAAGCACAAAAAAATAAAATACCAAATTGAAAACCTTTAAGTCACTGAAAGATGTAGACTGTGTTACAGTACACAAGGGATATACATTACTGCGTAATAATTAATGAGTTTCATTTTTTTCCCATAGGGAAACCCATGGCATAATTTGCTGTTATAAAGGAGTGTTTATAACGGCAAACACATGGTAGGTTTCCCTTCTCCTATGCACGCACCAGCCACCGCTCTTGCCTTCCTCATGGCTGGATGACATTGCTTAACGCCGGTGACTGGACTGCCACTTGGACTCAGCAGTAAGCCCCCCCCCCCAAAAAAAAGTCATTGCTGAGCTAAAACTACTGAAAATGGGTTGCTTTTTTAACCAACATTGGAAAAATGTAAAGTAAGCCTTTTTTTCCAACAGCCGCATCCAACCTCTGACCCTCCTGAAACCCGGTTGAACCGTGGCTGCACAGAGAGGTATTGTTATTTTCTATAACTGCTGTGGCAAAAAATGATACCCAGCAATTATATAAAATAAAACATGGGATTGTGTGCTTAACTCAAATTTTACGCACACCCTCAGTGTTGGATGCTTAAATAAACCCCTCAAGCTTCGCTCTTGGGGTTTATGTACCATCCAGCACCTTGGGTGTGTGTAAAATTCTTGTTACACACACAACCCCATATATTATTCTATATGCTATATCTTGGCAGTGGTAGAACAAGCTGGGTCTTCTTCACTGAACCTGCTAGAATATGGTCTGTGAGATAGGTCAGACAGTCACATATCGCACAACCAGTAGGCTGTCAAAGAAGGAGGTCCCTTCTACCATGTCCAGATAATTACAGAAAGGAAGCCATATGGCACTGAAAAGATTAGCATGCAACCACAAATCATGGGTCATTATTCCATACTGAGAATTATTTTGCAGTGTCCTAGGCAGTCTGATACTGTGGGTGAAGATGAATCTAGCCATCAACAAGTGATGGTCTTAGCAAAGGCTGCCAAGATGATCCTGAACAAGTGCCTTCCATTTGAGGTAGAAAGCCCCTGTGGGGACAGACCCAGAAGGAGCCTGGGGGTGTCTATAGACCCAGGTCTTCCTGGTGTCTTCTGAGTGGTGCTTATTATATCCTGTATGTACAATGTCAGACCAGGGCAGGCCCAGAAGATGTGCAGATGATTGCTTAAGTTCCCACAACCCGTCCAGCAGTGGTCTTTGTTTGCAGGTTTGTAGTATCTGGTAGCGACTGGTGTATGGAAATATCAGCTTACTGTCTTCCATTTAAATTTTTGCCACTGAATATTGGCTGTTGTTTTATGTACCCCCCCCCCATATCCTACTCCATTCTGGATCTGTAAGGGGGATGCTGTAATTCTTCATGCCATTTAGAGTGAGTGTGATCTAATAGAACTGTCTGGTTCAACAAACCTAAGCAGGAAACTACCTGTGACACCATTCTTTTAGATTGTTCCTGAATGGCCAAACCTTACAGAAATAGATATAGTGGGTCTGGTGGTGCTGTGATTTGCTTTTGTAGCAGGGAACTCAGGATCCTATCATGGATCTGCAAGTATCGGTAGAAATCCAGTTGCCTTCGATTAAATTATACCTGTAGGGACTGAAAATCCATCATTACTCTCCCCTGAAACAATTGCCCTAGTGTACTTAAGCCTATGGTTTGCCATCCCCAAAAAGTAGCATCAGTTCTTGCACGGGGGAAGGCTGGACAATTTGGACATCTGGTGATGTCACTGGCTTAATGGCAGACTAACTCCAGATCTCTGGGACCCACACACAAATATTCAAGTAAAGGATTGGCTTCATACCACAGAAAAATGAAAAAGAACTACTTGAGAATCTTTCTAAACATGGCGAGCAACAGATAGAAAGGAAAAGCGACCCAAACAGCAAAACTAAAAGCTACGATGGAGGAGGACAGGAATATGGGTCTACAAGACAATATCCACCCTGACTCCAGCATCGAGGGGTCAGAGGAAGGGCTGACAACACCAGACCATAGCTTGGTCCTCAACAAACTGAATGGCATTATAAAAGCAATACACAGAGTAGAGTCGTCAGTGGTGGATCTTCGTGAGGACTTAGAACAAATGGATAAGTGCATGAAAGTGGTGGAGAGGGAAGTCGGATCCCTCACAAACATCACAGGCAGGCATGACAGGGCCATCCTATACTTGCTTACAAGGGAACAGGTGATGCAAGCTAAAATCAAAGACCAGGAAAATCGGGCAAGGTGGAACAACTTCCTCATCCATGGCATACCGGAAGACTCGGGTAAATATTTTCCTTCAATGGAGGCTTATATCCTAGACCTACTAAGAAATACACTGCAGATACCTTAATTGAATCCTCTCATCATCGAAAGGGCACATCACTCTCTCGGGCCACAGTTGGATCAACAGCAGGCAAGACTTAGATCAATCATAACAAAAATGTTAAACTACCAAGACAGACAAGTAGTGCTACAGACATATCCAAAATGAGCATACTCAAACCTTTTATGTTGCTTCACACACTAGATTTCAAATTTCTTCTAAGGGGTGCTGCTAGGTTGTGGCATATAACAAACAATCAAAAGATACTAGCGCACACACACACCCCTACACACAACATAGCATATTTAAACTTTCCACTGCCAAAATTGGCTATATTTACTTTAAGCCCCATGTGAGGAGTGGGTCCTCTTAGTTTCATACTGGAATTCCAATGTGAGGAAGCTAAATCACCAATGTGTCTTTAAACACCTGTGTAAAATCCTTGATGGGAGTACAGTGTGTAAAATGAGTCAATTAGACACATTAGCCATTGAGGCATTGGAATGTTAGGGAATAAATCAAGGGTCCCACCTTGACATTGGTGATTTAGCCTTCCAAGATAGGGGAAGAGCGAGGAACACTCCAACAACTGATTATGGGTATGATTAGGATAAAGACCCTGAATGTTCAGGGGAATTAACTCACCTGTTAAAAATACTAACATACCTAAAACAATTAAAGACAGATATTTATCTCCTATAGGAAACAAAGCTACTTAAAGAAGAAATGTTAAAACTATGAAAAGCCTGGGTTGGAAATGTAATAGGGTCATCATATCCGGAGAGAAAGAAAGTGGGGGTGGCCATATTGATTAGGAGGGACGTACCCCTAGAGATACTGAAGGAGGAAATACTGGAGGAAGGCAGGATAGTGGGACTCACAGGGACCCTGTATGCACAGACTGTGCACATTGTTAACATCTATGCCTCAAATACAAACACGTCAACCTTTTTCAGCAAGGTGTTCAAGAACATATCAGAATTGGGAGGGGCTATAACTGTGTGGTGGATCCAAGATGGGACAGATCATCACATACAGTGGCAACCAATAAAAGAATGGGCAGAGAGGTAATTGACAGCGCTGGCCCTTGTGGATATATGGAGAGAGCTATATTAGACCGAGAAAGATTACACCTTCTATTTGAACCTTCATAAATCATACTCTAGAATAGATTACTTCTTAGGAAATAGTATTGACTTGTATAAGATAAAAGAATGCAAAATACACCCAAAAATAGTATTGGATCATGTGGCGGTCACACTGGATATCCAGTTGGGGGATTGGTATAAAACAACTTTTTGGAGAATGAACACCTCACTTCTAGGACAAGAAGAGTTCAAAACACTGATGCGAGACACAATTACAGACTATAGATGGAACAACAGTAGTGAAGACACTAAAGCAAAATGGAAGTGGGATGCCCTGAAAAGCAGTTTTTTGAGGGGGTGATCATCTCATATGCATCCAGAGTCACAAGACAAAATAGAGAAAGGCAACAAAAGTTAGAACAAAGATTAGGGGAAATGGAGAAACAACATAAATGGGGCTGGCTCACTTACTAGTAGAAGTCCAACAGGTAAGAAAAGAGCTCAAAACCTAATGGATAAATAAGTGGAGGGGAAATTAAGTTACATAAATCGAAAGTAGTACTAACAGGGAAATAGGGCAGGAAGACTGGGCATTTCAGCTTAGGAAGTAACAAGCAGCTAGAACAGTGAAAAAAAAAATCAAAGGAGAACAACGAGGGAATAAATGCACACCGAAGGAAATAGCAGGTGAATTTAGAAAATACTATACTGCCCTCTACAAAGCAGACACAAGGGGTCAGAGGGATGTTTCTGGCTGAGGTGACCATTCCCAAAATAACAGAAATAGAAAAACAAATGATGGAAGCCCCACTAACCCTAGGGGAAATCATACAAACCATAAAGATAATATGCACAGGAAAATCTCTAGGCCTAGATGGCTTCAATGTAGAATTCTATCAAACCTTTCAGCAACAGCTGACACATATTTTACTGCAGGTTTTTAATTCACGCGAGAAAGTGGGAGACCTCCCACATTCCTAGCAGGAAGCATTCATTACAGTAATTCCTAAGGAGAGGAAACCACCAGAAATATGTAGTTCATACCAACATATCTCACTTTTGAATGTAGATTCAAACATTTTTTGAAAGATTCTAGACACCAGAGTTAACACAATCCTGGAAAAACTTGTCCACCCAGACCAAGCAGGTTTTGTACCAAATAGGCATCTGGGGGATAATATAAGAAGATGTCTAAACAAAATGCACAAAGGGGGTAATGCCAGAGAACAGCAGACAGCAATAGCAATCAATGTTGGGAAGGCATTTGATCACCTGAATTGGGATTTTTTGCTGCAAGTACTACACAATTACAGGTTCGGAAGCCAGTTCCACACCTGGATTAAAACTATTTATAGTATCCTAGTAGTGAGAGTGAAGGTCAATGGTGCCAAATAAACTAGAGATTCAGAGAGGCACTAGACAGGGTTGCCAACTATCTCCCATACTCTTCGCTGTAAGTATTGACCCACTAGCAGAAAAGATATGAACACACCTGGGGATTGCAGGTATTACAACAGGGCGAGAGGAAAATAGAATCTCACTATATGCAGATGACACCATGCTATACCTAAGAGACCCTATGACAAGCTACTCTATTATGTCAGATACTGCAACAATATAGCCAGATAGGGCTTAAAATTAATGAGAACAAGACAGAGGTGATGATGGTGAGTGGCACTTGTATGGAAACCCTTACTCAGCTGATCCCTTTCAAATGGATGACCTCCAATTTTAGATATTTGGAAATATACATCCCATTGAACCTGAACAGTTATATCAAATTAACTATGGTAGGTTGATCAAAGAAAATTTGATGGATTTGAAAAGGTGGGAAATACTTCCATTGTCTATGATGGGGAGAGTGGAGTTGGACGGAATGAACATTCTCCCTAAGTTCCTTTTCCTCTTTCAGAATCCACCACTTCACATTCCATGAACAGAATGGAAAAAGACTGATAGAGCCTTACATTACTATGTGTGGGGAAGGAAGATACATAGAATAAAATGGATGGTTCTCCAGAGACC
The DNA here is from genome assembly GCA_016271365.2 of Neoceratodus forsteri. NCBI lineage: Eukaryota > Metazoa > Chordata > Ceratodontiformes > Ceratodontidae > Neoceratodus > Neoceratodus forsteri. The sequence goes on along the minus strand of CM028129.1, from coordinate 1,074,063,442 downwards.
CAAAGATCAGGGAGGGATGGGTCTACCAAATCTTAGGCTTTATTACCAAATGGCACAGTTGCTACCATGGATAGCATACAAAAAACGAGACCCAAACAACATGTGGGTGACACAGAAACTGGGAAAATATGGGGAAACCCATGGGAGGACTTTGAGGCCACAGCACAATCACTTCTCACAAATAGATCCAGTAACCCCTGGATGCAACAGATGTACAGAGTGTGGGGAATGGTAAAAAAGAAACGTTCTATTGGATACAAGATAAGAAATAGAACAGAGATAGCTCAGTGGACCCACTTCACACACCCAAAACTGGACCACACCTACTCTATATGGAGGAGACAGGGACTGATTTTATTTTGTGCAATTCCAACTGGAAGGGTGAATTAAAACATTTAGAGAGATGCTGAGAGAATTCAGCCTGAGAGGCCAAGATTTTTTCCGATATCACCAGGTGGCTTCCTTCATGGGAGAGGAGAGACAGGTCGGGAATGTACGAGAGGACCCACACTCAGTGCTCATGGTCATATTACAAGCAGCAGAGGGCACCCTGAAAAAAAAACATATATCCACACTAGTCCAGACACATATGGCCACAAGAGAACAACCACCACCAGTATACCAAGAAGTATGGGAGAGGGAGTCAGGGAAGATCCTAGGAACACAAGTATGGCAACAAATTTGGGATAGAGCACTCCAAACCACAGCTTCCAATAACTGGAGAGAGTTCCAACGGAAGCTACTAAGTAGATTTTTCCTTACACCACACCAGAACAATGCACACTAACACAGACAGATGTTGGAGGGGATGTGGGGGTGAGGGAACCCACTACCATATATTTTGGAGCTGCCTGGATTTAAAAGAATTTTGAGCAAATATAGCAAAACACTATGGGAAAATGATAGGCACAGGGGAAACTCTGGGGTTTGAGCACTTAATCTTTGGACTGCTGCTTAGAAATCATTTGCAGGGGAACTATTTGCAGCGGCTGGCAAGGCCATCACAAAGAGGTGGCTGGAACCTGTACCACCCACAGTGCATGACCTGAGTGGCGTAGTAAAGGGAACATATAAAATTGAAAAACTAACAGCAGACCTCAGACTGCAAACAGAGAAATGTACAGGGGTATGGCTTCCATTTATGCATTTCATCGAGGAAGAGGAGGGGGATAACAGTATTAGATCAACAAGTGTTTTGGTACTAATGCACTGCAGACAAACAGCAGGGACTGAAATAGGAAAATTACTGAAGTTAATAAATCGGGGGGGAAGAAATGCCACACACAAGATACGTTTTTGTTTTTTGTTTTTTTTATTATATAAATGTTTATTGGTGAAGATAAAAGTATTGATTATGTCCAGAAAAGCTGTCATAAGGGTTAGAAGGCTACAATAAAAGAAATGCGTAATAGACAGATAGATATAGATTAATAGAGAAGACCAGAAGAAATAAAATCTATAATATAAGCTCCTTATACAACAGCATACCCATAAGGAAGGGGGGGGGGATACCCATATAAAATTCAGGAGAACATTGGTGACAGTGGTAATCTAACATCACAAACTCTATTTTAGGGAAGGAGCATGATGCCAGAAGGAGATGCTGTCCTTGAATGAAGCCATGAAACTCCCGAGGCACGGAATCAAGTTCCATATCACTGATCAGGTTCTTTTCCCCATACCAATTGTCTTCCCACTTCAGGTCAATGGACTTCAGCAGGCAGCAACCTCTTGAACTTCACAACCAGAACTGGAGGATTGAAATGGTAGGCACTGGACAACAGGTAAGATTTTCTTAAGATATTATATTGTTGGAAGGAGTCCAACCGACAGGGGTCCCTGCTGGTATAAGAGAGAAAAAATTAATAAAGAAAGATAGAATATCAAAGGTAAATAGCACATCTTAACTGATATTATGTCAGATCTAAGGGAATGCATATACAGCATACAAATGTAAGAAAGTAGAAGGGGAGGGTCCTAGATTGGGGGGTAAGATATTGCTCAACACATGACAATGATGGTTAGTAAAAATGTGATATGAATGTAAGTAACGATCACAATCATAGGCCAAATGTTGTGGCCTTGCAAAAGTATGTACTGTAAACCTTCACCTTTGACAACTTGAATAAAGATAAGTTTAAAAAAGGCCAGACAGTTTGCTATTGGGATAAAGGCCACACATGATGCAGCTGATGGTTGGTGTTTCAAATAGCCTCACACCTCAAAGTTGCATTAACCCATGGGTTTTGAAGGGCTCAATGTTTCCTAGTTAGGAGTGCTAGGGTTGGCAGGACCTTGAGTGGATACCGGGGAAAGGCCAGAGCGTCCATCTGCCTCCAACCTGTTTCATACTCCCCCGTTGAGAGGTAGGAAACCAGAGTAGTAAGTTGAGGCACTACATAGTATTGGAATAGATCTTGGATACCCATTCTTCCATGGTGTTTTGCCACAGTCACCACATTCCAGGTATGTCTTTGACTTCTGTCCCCCCAACCCCCGAGGAATCTGGAAAGGTTTTTATGCACCTTCAAGAAAAAGGCTTTTTTAATTACTATGGGTAAAATAAGAAAGAAAAAAAAGAAATGATGGCAAAGGGCAGGATTCACAAAAGAGATGCTCTGGGAGCAACTGAGATGCATGGCGCAAACAGGATGTGCCAACCAGAAACTGAGCGATCAACAAAGGCATGCACCATGGGATGCACCATGTGCAACTCCTCTGTGAATTGCACAGAAATGGCAGGGTGCAAATAGAGATGCACCAGCGTAAGCTGGATGCACTGAGCCACACAGGGGAGCAACATAGTGCAATCAAGACAAATAGGAACAACAGGAGTCGAAGTGCCTGTACACAAGAGTGAGGGACAGCGGTCCAATGGGACAGACACCCACCAGTGAGGCAAGGGCACAACAGTGGCCACAGCAGACACAAAACCGGGAAAGGGACCCAAGAACAGCTGAGCCCATGACCACATCCCACAGGGGCTGGGGTAGGCACACAGAAGGGGCACTTTGCAGCAGACAGTGTGGCACATAACAGTGTGGAGATGCACATGGCATGGTGGAGGGCAGTGGAAAGGGCCAACCCCACAGGTGGCCAGCACCAAGACAGTGCTGGGGGGGCACAGGGCAGCATCATGCCAATCAGCAACCAAGACACCAAGGCACCACAGTGCCAGACAGCCAGGTCACAACCCCAAGCACAGGAACAGCACACAGGCACATAGTAAATGTGCAGCGGTGCAATGTAGGTGTGCCACACACAGCACGTACACAGGGACCAGGGGCAGAGACATGACCTATTGAATGGTGAGCCACGCACACAGCACAGGCATTGGCAGCACCGCATGAAGAGGGTGGGCCTGGCAGGGGGGCCGGGAGATCAAACAACACTGTGGGCAAACACAGCCATGGGAGGAAGGGGATATGGAACACACCCCTGACAGTATATACACACACACACACACACACACACACACACACACAGAGGAAGGTGGAACAGTAAAACAACATGGACACAAGAGCAGATTGCATAAAGATTTATAAAATGGTAAATGAAACAAAGTAAACGTACAGCAACAGTAACAAATGTTGAAACTATATACAATATGTGGACAAAACATGGGAGTAGAAGGGGGAATGAGTGGGACCAACAAAGGAGGAATGAAGGGGCAGGAACAGGGGGCTATTTACAACTGTGCCCGGTGGCAACATGGGTGGGGGTCACTACTGTGGCCGCGCAACATCCCCACATGGCCACATGCAGGCAGTAGGCATAGGAGGCCCCTGATGGATGCACTGTGCCATCCTCTAGTGTGGTGTAATGGCCGTAGCACCTCCTGGATGGCCTAGCTGATCCTCTGGTCCAGGTCCCCCACATGATCAAAGACACCTCCTCCTCCGGCTGCAGCACGATGATCCTGGGGACCTACAGCAATGACAGAGAGAACACATACTAAGGACCATAGCAGAGACACCACCCTCACCAAGCAAGAGCCCACACCACCAGAAAGACAAATACCACAGAGTGCATCACCTGCCTACCCCTGCATGTGCACTATGCCTGGCCCCCGCAATACCCTGATGATGAACCTCAGTGGCCTCTGCGGCCCACCGCCTGGCCTCCAGCCTTGCAAGACACAACAGAGAGAGAGCACCATGAGTCAACACAGCAGTGCACAAACCACACCCCAACGCCAGTGTGCACATGCAGTGAAGGGGTACTCAGCCAGTGCAACAGTGGTGGACGCACATGCAGGCCACAGTGGTGCATGGCCACTGTGCCCCAACCCCCAGTGTGCTGTCCTGTGTGCATGCACCACACACGGTGGCACCCTCCCATGCAATACACAGTGCCCCGGACACACAAACAGCACTGCATAGTGCCCACCTCATGTGGCACTTAGGACAGGGCAACACAGGGCATGTGCAGCCACAGCCATGAGTGCGTGGTGTGTGTGAACCATGTGTGCACCCCATGTGTGTAGGGCCACACACAGCCTGCATGTGCCAGTGAAGTCAGTGAATGCACAACACCTACCTGACCATGGCAGTGCACCTCTGCGTGCATGATGACGCAGATGCATCAGTCAGTCCTTGTCCTGTCATTGGAGGTCGCTGTATTGGTGCCTGCACTGTTCCCCAGTGAGTGGAACCCCCGTGCGCCTCACCAGTTGATAGGCAATGGTGGCCCACACATGTGACCTGGGCACCTGCAGGTCCTCATGACCAAACAGCTGCCTCTCCACAGACATCACCAGTGCCACCAGGTGAAGCAGCTCTCAGTGTCCAATTCATGGCCCCAGGCCCAAGTCTCCCTGCCCTAGGCATCACAGTATGTTACAGCTCAGTGGATGCATGGCATGAGACACAGTATGCCATGTGTGACAGTAGAACACATGCAGCGCACCACGCACAGTGTCGTGAAGCACAATTGGCCCAACAGCACACAGTGGCGCATGTGCAATGTGGACTGCCAAGGCGTGGCAGGGGTCATGCCCCTGGTCACGTATGCGTGATGCGCATGACACCGTCATGTTATGTACGGCAGGCATGATCACACAGAGTGGCCATGATGGGCATCAGCACACCATCACATACACCTCACCAATGCACAATACAAGGTACAATACCATCCGCCAACACAATGATCATCACGCAGGTGGGTGTGTAATGCACAGCAGGCCACACCGTGCATTGGTCAGCAACCGTACAGCCATGATGTCAATGACAGGACAGCTGCACACATGAGGGGATGCGCCATGGGTAGTGGGGGCAGCACATGCATGAGATGTGCACCACGAAGGATGCACCCGATCCAGGCACATGCTCCAAACGCTACATGCATGCGTGGGAAATGCGCCGTACGTGGATGAGTCCAAACCAACAGATGTGCCATGCTGATTGAGATACGCTGGGAGCAGTTATGCAATTCCCAGACAATGTGCCCAGCACAGCCTCATCCTGCATGCATGGACATTTTAACTGTTTGGCATCTCATTAACACAGGCCCAGACCACATTTGCATACCCTGAGCCATAAATGTTCCCAATTCAGCATACACTGAGATTAGGTAACTGAGAGGATGCACAGCCTTGAGGGTGAGTACACAGCTATTCCTACATGTACAACTGCAGGTAATGTGGTGTGTCTCTATGATTATGGGAGTCTCTGCCTACAGTACGGCACATCCCAGGTGTGGGGGAACCAGCGATGTGCAACAGAACTGTCAGATGCATGCAGCAGTGTCTGTACAGGCACAATGGCACTGTTGCAATGCCACAGGCTGGGGCCAGCTGGGCCATACACACCATCAACATGCCATGTGCAGGTACCTCCGGCAGCTATACTAGCATCCCACAACCCATCCTATAGGCAGTGCCATGGGGGGGCATGCTGGCTGATGCGGACACCCCAACAGTGCGGTGTGCATGGTGCATGTGCAGGGCAGACAGCTGTGCATGTGTCCTTGGGCATGTAGCACCGGTGGTACAGCTGTGGCCCTGCGGCTGTCTGTGGCATGTGCACTGTACACACTGGACACAGTCACAACAGGTACAGCACACTGTGGATGGCCATGCACATGCACGCCCTACTGTCCCTGGCTGACAGGTGCTGGTGTGGCAGACACTATCCACAGCCTGTCAGAATGGGCCACAAGTGACCACCACAAGCATGGCTAATGTCTGTATGTATTCTCCCACAAAAACCATGATGTCAGAAGGCAATAGTGTCACCAGCAGGCGGTGCCCTAACTTTACAAAGGACAAGGAGCAGGCCCTCATCGAGGCATGCAATCTGCGGCTGTATGTCCTGACTGGCAGGGGTGGCAGCTGGACGGTGCGGGCAGAGGCTGGGAGGAGGTGGCCTGCCATATCAACGCTGTGGGGTCATACAACTGCACCACACAGGAGTGCTGCAAGCACTGGAATGACGGACGCAGGAGGGCGAAAGGGAAGGTGACCCACATTGAGGCATCCCTCCTGCAGACCAGAGGTGGGTCACCCACAGAGGTCCACCTGAGCCCCAATGAGGAGCTACTAGCCTCTACCATCACCAGGTCTGCTGTGCTGGGTGTCCTGGGAGGTGGCTGCCAGACCAGTGGTAGCCCGTTGCAGCACGGTAAGTAGCTGTGTAGCCCTGGCATGCCTGGACCCACGTGTGCCCTGGCTGCCATGCCTGTCACTGTGTGCTGTGGAGTGCTACTGTGTACCCAGGGGCTGTGCCATGTGTCCTGGTTGCACATGGCTGGTCCATGACATTCATTGTGGCAACACAACTCCCATGCCCATGTGGTGCATGGAAAGTGCAGCTGCCAGCAATGCCACTGGGTGGCACACATGGTTGTGTGTGCCTGTGCTGCCATCGCAACGCATTGTACCATGTGGCCACTGCCTGTCACTGTATAGTGCCAGTCACAGCATGCGCATGGCTGGTGTGGTGTGGTGGGCATGGCACAGCCCTGCAGCAGACTGGCATGCTCACCCATGGTGCTGTGGTGCACCTCTCTGTACATGTGTGCATATCTGATATCCACTGATTCATACAGTGCAATAACCATGTTCTCCCTTCTTCTTTCCACTACTTCATCACGCCTCACGGGTGCAGCTGTGGCCACAGCTCCACAAGACGCCCTAGTGGGGCGATGATGCAGGTCCGTTGCACAGGGATGCTGGCACTGCGGTGGATGGCGCTGTCCCTAGACCATCCACCATACCAGACACACTGGTCACAGCCCCAGTGGAGGCAGGCCAATCAGGAGCCTCAGCCACCACTGGCTCTGTGGCCAGTGAGGACACTGCATGGCTGGGGTGCCTGATTGGGTACTCTGATGATGACCACAATGATGCGGTGGACATCACAGATGTCCTCCTTGTGCTCGGGAGGACAGTGCTGTCATCGCAGATATCAACACCACACAGCTCAACAGGGACATGGCTGACGGTGGTACATGCAGCACGCAGGTGCCTATGCAGGTGGCCCAGGACACCACTGATGTCCCCGCTGTACATGGTGCAGCTGCAGTGGCTGCACAGCTGCCCACAGTGGTGGATGCTGTGCACCCTGCATATGTGCCATGAACATTTGCAGGGACATCAGGGGGGCCAGTCCGGATGCTGCAGTGCACGTACCTGCACCGTTGGACCGCAATTACACCAGCCATGGACATACAATGGCTGAACATGGCCAAGGCCCACCCATGCCATAGCCTGCCATGGTGCAATCACCACCCATAGATGCCCCAGGGTGGACTGTCTTCATCCCCGCTCATCAACGACGCCACCATGACCCTTCACCTGCTGACAACATGGAGGGCTATCTCTGCCTCCTGCATGCCACAGTGGAGGGGAAAGCTGCCCTCTGGGAAGAGTTCTGTAGCCACAGGACAGTGATGGTCCAGGAGCATGAGTCCGTGCCTTCTTGGTGTGCACAGATGTTGACCAAGGCTCACCTCATGCGGGTGGGCATGAGTACACCATTGGAGTGGGTTGCAGCTGCTGCAGAGGCAATGGCTGCATCCGTTGCACGCCATGGACATTGGACATCCAGTCGGACACCCAGGAGCACATCTTGCACACCCCAGCAGTGACATCAGGTGGACCGTCTGCTATTGACGCCATTGCCGCATGCCTCTACGCCCAGTGTCCATGGCACGGATGTTGGCCGTCGGTACCACTGAGCACATGTTCACGGTTTCAGTGCAGTATCCCTGCAGGGTTGGTGGATACTCTCCCTGTGGCTGGTGGTGGCACAACAATATCCACCAGTCATGGCAGAGGCCACCCACATGTCTGTGGCACCTGAGGTGCCACCCTGTAACGTGCTGGTCCTCATTTCATCAGCGGAGGCACATACCACCAGTGTGCACCACATGCCTGGCTGCTGGTGCTTGGGGCAGTGTGTGTGGCAGGCACCTGCCTCGATGCACCACCACCACCACCAACACCACCTTGGGCTCCCTGTACAATACCATCTGCGAGTATGTGTGTGCCATGTGTCATGGGCATGATGAGTGCATTCTAGTGTCTGTCGTGCCAGTTCACCGGTTGCAGTGCACACTGACCCATGACATCCCTGGCATGGTCCTGGTGGTACAGTGTGTTGCTGGCTCTGTGTGTGTGTGTGTGTGTGCGTGTGTGCATGTGTGTGTGCCACTATCAGTGTACTGTCCAGTTTTTGCTATGCATGGCATGGCCCATGTTCACACCATAGTGCACCTCCAAGATACATACCTTCTACACTCACCTGCTGTTCCCGAAGTTCTCCTCCACCAGCCTGCCTCAGTATTTCCTAGCCCGTGCTCCCAGCTGTGGGTCCAGGAGGCCCTGTGTGGTGTCTGTGCCATGGCCCTGTGGTGGTGCTCCATCCCCCCTACCTCCTCCTCCCTGGAACAGTCGCCCTCACTGGCCTCGACAGGTATTCCATGGTCTAGGGCCATGTTGTGTGGCATACAACAGGCCAGGAATATGTCACAGGCCTTCTCCGGGCTATACTGTAGGGCACCACCAGACCTACACAGATGCCGGAACCTCATCTTCAGCATGCCAAAGAACCCCCCCCCATGATGGTGGTGCGTGCAACGATGTGTGCCTCATACCACTCCTCCACCTCTGTTCCGGGTTGTCGGAAGGGGGTGAGGAGCCAGGGCCTCAGTGGGTATGCCGCGTCTTCTGAGGGGGAGAATGGGTGTCCATTAGTACATTGGTAGCATGTGTGGCATGCACCCTGTCCCTGCCCATCACCTCACTGGTGTGTGTATATGGCATGCACTACTGCCTATGCCTCCCCCTTCCCTGCAGCCCTGCATCCCTACATCGGCAGCTGTTGTGTGAATCTGTCCACTTTTGGTGTGCATGACCCTGCCTCACATGCACCGCCATGGCAGTGCCCCACACCTGGCGTGCTTTGCTCATGTGCCACCCAGTGCCTGGCAGTGTCTGCCTGTGTCCCCTTGCACACCTCCGCTGTCCCATGGCCTGTGCGCCTACTGTGCATTGTGCATGTTGTCCCCTGCCAACACCTCGTGTCCTGCCAGTGGGGCCCTGTTGTGCATTTTTGTCCATGCCAGACACACCTAATAGATGGCCTCTTGGTATGTCCCCTGTCTCGAACCTCTGGCAGAGGGCCAATTGATGCCAGATGAAGGCATCATGTGTGCTCCTAGGGTGTGTGATGCAGACATTGCTGATGTGTCCTGTGGCATTGCACATCACCTGGCAGTTCACGGAGTGGTAGCCCTTCCGGTTCACATACAGTATGACTATTAGCACTTTAGTTGTAGTATGTAAGTGTTATTTGTATTGACTTATATTTGAATGATGATATTTTGGAAATGTAATTGTAAATGTCGCTTACTGTATAAGTCTTGCTATATTGTATTGTGTTTAATGTATTTTGCCTAATCAAGGTAAGAGTAACTGGATTAGGCCTCTCTGGACCTCACTGTAAATGAGCTGTGGCTCAGTGGAGTTATCCATATTCATTTTTTTATGAAGAAACATTTTACCTACCTACCTACCATATGTTATGGCTTCCTCACCAGGTTGTGCGTGGATTGCCACATGGGTGCAGTCTATGGCCCCTATGACACTTGGCATGCGTGCCACCCTGTAGAACTGCATGGCTTCTGTCTGCTCTGCTTACATGCTGGGGAAACAGATGTATTCCAAAGCATGCAGTAGCAGAGCGGTGAGGAACGGTGTGAGGAGCCAGGAAGTGGAGGCCTGTGAGATGCCAGTGGTGTTCCCAGTTGGCATTTGGAAGGTTCCCGTGGTGAGCAGGCACATAACTGTTGTCACCTTGGTCTCCACCAAGATGGCATGACCATGTGCTGTGGGTGCCTGCATTTCATCATGGCACATCTCACAGAGCTGCCTCAGAATGGCCCTGTTCAGATGGTGTTGGCCTACTGTCTCCACATCTGTCAGCTGCTCAAATGACAGCCTGGCATGATTCTGCTGTGGGGCAGGCCGCCTATGGTGCCTTCCGCCTCCCCGTCTCCTCATCCCCATGAGTACACCAAACATGGCGACTGGTACTGGGTCCATGCTGCTGGTGTTGTGCTGTCTGTCTGGCTGTGGCTGTGGCTGTGGCTGTCTCAGGTTCTCAGGCTCTCTGGCTCCTTGGCTCCCTAGCTCTGTCTCTCTCTCTCTCTCTCTCTCTCTCTCTCTCTCACCGCTTCCTCTCACAGTCAGTGTGCAGGTGTTGTTGTTCAGCCAATGACGTGCAGGTGGTTTGCACTTAAGTCTGCTTCTTTTATATTTATCTTTTCATGGCGCATTTGGTATTTGCACTGGGATTGCTCTGTCATTGTACCATCATTTGGCACTGTGAATCATGTAGCGCTATGTATGCATGAGTCCGCCCCCTTGTTTTTGTGCCGCATATCATTATGATGCTCCTATGGCGCTTCTTGTTCGGTGCAGTGCATCTCGGATGCATTGGCGCATTCACCCTGTGTGTGAATCGCTCCACGGCACATTTTCTGGTTGCACCAGTGCATCTCAGTTGCGTCCAGTGCATCTCTTTTGTGAATCATGCCCAAAATATTCATTCTGATCGCCTTACCACAGGCCCATAAATATAGAAGTAGAAGCTCCCAACTGACAATATCCTGTGTCATCTGACTATATAAAGACTCTAAGTTATTCTTTAATAGGTTGTATGGGTTTGCAGAGATCTGGACCCCTAGGTGTCTAATCAGTTTGGAAGACCAGTTCAGGGGGATCAGTGCTTTGACTTATGGGGCCCAATATTCAAAACATTGCCCGGGTAATGGTCCTCTTGTGCAGCACACATACAGTCGATTGAAACCCCGACTTACTCCCATGCAACCCTAGTGGTTGGCAGAAGAAGTACAGTGGCCCCCCAATCCCCAACACAGTGGTCACTGGAGGGTCTAGTAGTCTCTCCCCAATGGCCGATTGCCATCCCCTTCATAAAGAATATGAAACACCCTGGTGGTCCAGGGATCCCTCTCCCCTCACTGATGGCCAACCCATACAGAAATAATTATAACACCCTGGTAGACTAGTGGTCCCCTTCCCCCTCGCCAATCACCATCCCATTCAGACATGAAATTATCACTGGAAGCTAGTGATCCCTCCCCCACCCATTCATCCACCCAGTACCAATAACAGTTATTTCCTGGCGTTCAATGTAACCCCCCCCATCCCTGATCCCCTGTATAGGTAACAGAACCCAGTCTCTGGTGGCCTAGTGGACTCTTAACCCCCACCCTGGCAGATAGTGACCCACATCACCCTCTACCCCATCCTGAAACCAAGTCAGCGACCAGCACAGCCCTCCTTGCTCCACTACAGCCGGCCACCGACCAAACTGTCATTGAGCGCATACAGTATTATAATGTACGCACTCAGCGACAGCTCAGTTGATGGCCAGCCATGGTGGAGGGAAGAGGGCTGTGCTAGTTGCCATCTCAGTTTCAGAATGGGGGTGAGCGGGGTGGTAGGTCACTACCTGCCAGTATGGGGGGGTGGAGGTCCACTAGACCACCAGGAACTGGGTTCCATTCCCTATACATGGAATTGGGGATGGGGGGTTACACTGGATACCAGGGAATAACTTATTGGTAGGCCATAAGACTTTCATGGTCATATATGTTTTTATTCATAGAATGGTGGGGGCGTGGTCAGGACCCGACGGTAATGGCAGCCTAGAACGCGAGCTCCAACCCAATCTGGCGAACGATCGTCCTTAATCCGCCAACATGCCAGACTGAAATTTACCTAATGCAACTGGAAACTCCCTCTTACCTCTGCCACCTTGAAATTGGTGCTTTGGGAGACTGAAAGTCTGGGAGGACAGTAATGACTGATGCAACATTGCTGGGAGCCAAACTGCTCATCTAGGCTGCAGGAGCCCGAGTAACTATTAGTCTGGGCGCCCACATCCCCCTAGTAGCATCCGGAATACTTTGGCACCCAACGTGAGGAAACACGTCGAGATCTCGAAAACATCCCGACCACCAGACGGGTGAAGGGGAAGGCTGGTAACTCCGTTTATTTTTATTTGCTCTCCTGCACCACGATTCGGATGAAGGGCCTAGCTAACAAAGCGCCAGAGACATGCGGCCTGCAGGCCTCATCAACCCCTGACAATGCATAACTTGGCGATGCATTAGCTAATATCACTAAAATGCTGGAGGCATTACTCACAAGAGTAGACAGCATTGGAGCATCACTGGCTGGAAATGTGGAGGACATCCGATGACTTGAAGATAAACAAAACATGCTGGAGCAAAGAACGGAGGACCTAGAGCAGCAACACTTAGCCATGCTACAGTGCTTGGGGGACAATGAAATGAAACTGACTTAGTTGTGATTCTGTGCTGAGGACCAAGAAAAACAAAGTTGCAGGAACAATGTGCACATTTTGGGGGTCCCAGAGGGATTGAAGGGGCCCAACATGGAGTGCTTCTTAAATGGTTGGATACCCCAACTATTGGGGGACAGGTGGAAGGACCCGCTAGGCGTGAAGAGGGTGCATTGGGTCCCGGCAGAGCTGATTCCAAGTCTCCATGAACAATTGTTGCCTACATATTAAAATACTCAATCAAAGAAAAGCTCCTTCAGGCTACCAGAGACATGGGGGAACTCACTTGGAAAGGAGCCACGATCTCGTTTTACAGAGACTTTTCTTCAGAAGTTGCAGCAAAGAGGAGAGAATTTGGCCCTCTTCAAAAACTTCTTCAAGCTAATGCCTTCCAGTATAGATTTATGAAACTCACCGCCTTACATATCTACAAGGAGGGGAAGGCATTCTTGGCAGAATCCCCGAAGGAGGTCGAAATCTGGATCAATCAGCAGTGGCCTAATCTGATCCCTCAAACTACCTCTCCCTGAAGCCTCAGGGCTCCAGGGGATCAAATTCTTAAAGGAACAACAGGCACGGGGAAGCGCTCACCAGGGGAAGAAATATGTAGCCAGACAGGTACCACAAGAACATGGTTCCCCACTCGCACATTGCAAGCACCGCAGCGAGCTCTAAGGAGTGGAAATGGGCGTTGGGCAACTTCCAGCCAGCAAAACACAGACAGGCTGCTTTCTCTAGAACGAAAACCACTAGATAAGGCATGTGGCTATGCTCAGCCCTCTACTGCTCGAAACCATCAGCGATCGAGGAGTCCCATGCAGCCTAATGCCAACAATTGCTCCTCCTCTCCCCCTGCTAAACCTTCCTGGGCAGCTGCAACGTGGGTGGATGGACTGCATAGCTCAGACTCGGAGCCTGGAGAGTTAATGAAGGCTGCCACCTCTTTGGACTGGGCTACAAAGATGGAGGAGGAGGAAGCCAAGAAAGCAATGGAGTCAGAGGCCCTGCGACCTGGGAACAAAACCTTTGCAGAAGTGCTGGGCTCTCCCCCCCAGAACAGACAGAGCTGAAACATCCTCTGAAGGAACACATGTGGCATCTGGAACTGATGGCTGACAATCAGGACTCTTATGCCTTATCTAAATCCTTTTTTCTGGCAGGCCTATTATACCCAAATCAGGGGTTTTGCATAGTCCCCTCCCCCTTCCCTCAGTGGCTAACTGAGATACTCTGGAATGCCAACCTCTCGGAACTGTCCACCAAGCCCTATGGGGGGTATGATAGTTTAGTGGGGCACTCCCATGCTGATGTTAAATCCCCCGACTGATAGAATATCCATGTCACCCAGGGGCCTCCAGTTATCATCCTCAAGCAATGATCTGGGCCTATCCGTCCACAAATATTGCTGTTTTTTTATATGACCCAAATAAGCCTTGTCACAGTAATCTTCCACTTGGAGTGTGGCGTTAGAGGTCCCCTTCCCTTTCCCCTCCCCGGCCCTTATCCTTCCAGTTGCTTAATACCTGTTTTGTTCAGGGCCATGGGCCCCTGAATATGGCCACACACTGAGATTCAGGGGCCAGACGGGGATGGTACACCCATGGTGATGGTGACACATCCCCAACACTTGGTGCTAGAAATAGTGTGGCACAGAGCCTAGTTAGCTCTCACACAATCACTTCGGCATCATTAGTTAGTTCATACCAGTTTGAGGTACAGTTGTTAGTTCTTAAATACTGTTTAGTGTTTTTTCTCAGAGTGGTTAAGTCATTTTAGGTTACTGAGTATCTGTGTTTTTCATCCTTAGAAAGTTTAAGCCAGCTACTTAGACAATGCAGTGGTAGTCCTAGACTTCCATACAGCTCTATATCTCTGTCCATTAAAAGTTCCTAGCAGATGAGAGACCTGCCAGGTCTGACCTTCTACTAGGTGCCTTCTCCTCTCCTCTTCTCTCCTGCTTCCTACCCCTGGTACTGCTGGTGGGTGAGTACTCTTTTGGTTTATATCTTTCCAGCATCTTGCTAGGATGGCAACAGGTAACGTGGTTGGCGGTTCATCTCTTACCCAGGGCTGGAAATGTGTCTCCTGGAATGTAAAGGGACTGAATCATCCAGCCAAATGCACAAAGGTGCTTCAGTTTTTAAAATATATGGGAGCAGACATAGCGCTTCTACAGGAGACCCATTTAACAAACAGAACAATTCACTGGTTGCAAAAGCTCTGGGTAGTATCATTAGTTGCCAGATGTGCAACCTCCAGATCAAGGGGGGGTAATCTTACTGCGTAAGGCATCACCTTGGGTTATTGAGGACAAACGTACTGACCTCCAAGGTCGTTGGGTGGTGGCTAGACTTTCGTACCCAAGGGGAAGGGTCATGATGGCAAATGTGTATGGGCACAACAACGACTCAGGAAGTATTTATCTGGAAGTCAGCCAGGCCCTTACAGAGCTTATGGCTGACTTCTCAGATATACCAGTACTGCTAGGGGGGATCACAATCTGGTCCAAGATATTTTTTTTGGATAAATCCCTTCCAACCCCACAAACACACCTCAAGACGCTGGCAGGTATGATGGCAATGATGGAGGAATGGGGAATGTCAGACCCATGGAGGATGAACAATCCCAAGGGGAGAGAATATTCTTTATACTCCTTGGTCCATCACATGTATACTAGAATAGACTATTGGCTCGGTAATAAGGTGGCAGTGCCGGGTATTCTGGACACCTCGATCGATAGTATAATATTAGATTATGCCCCGGTGTCCATTACTTTTCTTCCACCTGGCCAAGGTGTGCAAGCCACCAGATGGAGGTGTAATCCACTACTTATACAAGATGATGCTTTTCAGTCCTTCATAAGGGAAGAGACTCGTACGTATTTCACCCTCAATACAACAGATGAAGTCTCAGCTTACACAACATGGGAAGCCTTTAAGGCAGTCATCCAGGGGAGAATCATATCGTTCACCGCAGCCAGAAATAAGGCCCAGGCTGCAACAGTACATCAGCTGCAGGAGGAGATAATGAATTTAGAAAAGCAGTTTAAGGTGTCTGCTCACTGCCCACTTAACTCTCCACCACTAGCTCAGATTACAGGTCTGAAATATCAGATCAATTCACTATTACATACGAAGACAGAATGGCAGCTTTTACGGGTGAGACATAAGTCATGAGGGGGGCAAAGGGGGAAAATTACTTGCTTATCAGCTGTGTAAGCAGCAAGCTGCATCCAGAATCCTAGCACTTAGAAATAGAGAGGGCAAGGTTGTCTCCACACCCCGGGATAGTAACGATACAATGCAAGCTTATTACCAGCAACTTTATCAGACACAATCCTCACTAACACCCCAGGAGCTTTCGGCGCAGGTGACAGAATTCTGTGAAGGGACCTCCCTCCCTCCCCAAACTGTCTCAAGTGGAATACAGCTCCCTATACGCTCCCATATCACCAGAGGAGCTGCGTACAGCCTTCTTTCAAATGGCAAAGGGAAAATCTCCGGAGCCGGATGGTATGACGGTGGAACTGTACCAACTCCTGGGTAAGGAGATTACCACCCCACTTTTACGAACCCTCACAGAGGCTCAAGCAGCGACAGTACTCCATCCTACAATGAGGGATGCACTAGTGACACTGATCCCCCAAATATCCTCGGATGCACTAGACTGTGCAAGTTTTTGGCCCATCTCTCTATTGTCAGTAGATACCAAAATATTGGTCAAAGTGCTTGCTAACAGATTGAAGCAAGTACTCCACAGGCTAATACACCCCACATAGTCTGTTTTTTCCAGGGGCAAGTCTGGGGCAGACAACTTCCACCTGGTCCTCAACTTGAAGTGGATAGCACTCCACTCTAAGATGTCAATGGCTGCACTAGCTATTGACTTTTTGAAAGCTTTCAATTCCTTGGAGTGGAATTATTTTCATGAGGTACTTACCTTATATGGATTTGATAGCCACTTTCGAGCATGGGTCTCCACCCTATACCATCTTCCCACAGCCAGGACTGTCACCAACCAAGACACCTCCTCCCCATTTCCTCTTCAGCGGAGGACCAGGCAGGGCTGTCCCCTCTCTCCCTTGTTATTCATCATAGCCCTTGAACCACTCATTCACAAATATATTGATACACCTGGCATCTCATGCATTCCGGTTAGACAAAAGACGTTCCTAGTTAATGCATATGAAGACGATATGTTACTCACCATGTCAAGCCCTGAGACATCCCTCCCCTTGGTTCTACAGGTGCTACGGCAATTTGCCCATATTTCTGGTCTAGCAACAAACCAGAAAAAGACACTTCTCTCCCCACTGAACTCCAACTGTGGCAGAGGATGCCTAAAGGGTACTGATATATCCTGGGCCCCTCAGGGCTTCCTGTACCTGGGATATACATATCTGCAGCATGGAATAACCTGGAAAAAGTGAACTTCTCCCCCCTCATAACCATTTTGATGGCAGAGATGCAACACTGGCAAATGTCGACTCTCCCTGAAGGGCAAAGTAGCGGCTGTCCATATGTTTATTTTACCACGGGTCTCGTATCTGCTGAATAACCTCCCAATTGCTTTCTCCAACAATTTTCTTCTCTGGACAAACTTCTCACCTCCTTCCTCTGGGAAGGAAGAGTGGCACACTGGGGATGAGCCAAATTAAGGGCCCATTGGACCAGAGGAGGGCTGGGCCTACCCTGGTTCCAGGGGTACTGCCTAGCCTTTCGTATGGCCCAAGCTACTGCATGGTTTGCTTCCCCAACTCCCCACCCTTCACAGTGGGTTAGTCTTGAATCCACTCTGGCAGCAGAGCACTCTCTGTTTGCTTTGCTCAGAAGTAAAAAAGGTTCATGGCATCAAATGACCCCCACTTATGATACAAACTGCAATATTTGGCACCGGGTGATGAACCTGACTGGCATATCGGGGATTGCTAGGTCCCCCCATCTCCTATGTCCCTTTGGCATAATAGGCTCATCACAGTGGATCAGGAGCCCATACATTGGCCAAACTGGGATAGGAAAGGGATCCGCACAGTTGCAGACCTCCTCACCCCGAATAGCAACACGTTAATGTCGTTTGAGCAGCTACAAAACAGCTATGACTTGCCCAAAAAGGATTTCTGGTGCTACGTACAGATGAGGAGCGCTCTCCAAGCTCTGCTGGCACAGCCTATAGAAGAGCCAACTTGGGGATGGCTATGATCTCTCCACAAACCAAGGCATGGCCCTGGACTGGCTGGTACCTTCTACAGGATCTTGAGAGATAAGTAGCCTGACACCACTTCTTCTTGCAGGCAAGCTTGGGAAAACAACCTACAGAGTCCAATCACCCAGCAGAAATGGGTTGACTGCCTAAAAGCTGCACATACTATGTACGAGGATGCCAGGAGCCAACAGAGGCAATTGAAAATCCTCCTTAGGTGGTATAGAACCCCAGCTTTTCTGGCCAAGATCAAACTACTGAAACATGCTGAGTGCTGGAGGTGTAAGTCATCACCGGTGACTCTACTGCATATTCTATGGACATGCCCTGTACTTCGAGTCTTCTGGTCCTCTGAGTTAAAGAACTGCCAAGAATTATAGGCAAGCCCATACTCTTGTCCCAACATTCCCTGGTGATAGATATTTCACCCCTACAACCCCTGCAAGGACCGCTTATAGCTTGGGCAATGACTGCAATCATGGAAGCGAAGAGAGCCATACTGATGAACTGGAAACAACCTACCACTCCCATGGTCTCCACGTGGAGGGTGGCTGTGTCAAGACTAGCAATTTTTGAGAAGTGTACAGCAGTGGGAAAGGGCTGTCTTCCCAGATACTATAGAAAATGGGATGCATATCTGCACTCCCATATATGTATGGTTACGCCTACTCCCCATGCTAATCCACCCCTGGGCCATTAGTCATCTTTCCATTCTTCTTTTTTCTCAGTCCTATACCACCCAAACCAGCACATGACACACTGGATCTCATGGCACTTTTGTTATCACACTATGCATTCTTCTTCTACTCAATCCAGGGACTGCTACTAGCGGCCAGCTAGATGCATCTGTCAAACACTATAGTAATTTCTAAATGTATAAATGTTTTTTTCTTGTTGTAAATGATACATTTATAGGACAGGTGAATATATAGAACTTTATTAAGATACAGTAATCTGATTAGAAATATTATGATAGGCTGCAGTGCTTTGCCTACTTAAAGTTTTTTTGTGAAAGATTTTTGTGAGAGACAGACTGACTATTAATAAAATCCTAACTAGATATGTACTCTGGCTGGCTAAATGTATAAAGTAATAGCTAAATGCAATGTAAGGCAAGTGATGTGTTGTATATGAATAAGAAGAATCAATAAAATCTTATATGATAAAAAAAAATGTCATGGAATGGTGATTGGCGATGCGGGAGAGACCACTAGACTGCCAGGGGCATATCTTTTCTTTATTCATGGAACAGCGATCGCCGGAGGGGGGAGCACCATTAGTACCTTGAATAGCTCCAGGGAAACAGGCAGTTGGGATGGAGGGGTGCTGTGCTGTACTGCCTTGCTGCCTATGCAAATGTACGCATAATGGGCATGCAAATGGCCCCTTAGCACCTTGCATGCTCAGTGGGCTCATTTGCATAGGTCCCTCTAAATATGGGGATTTTTGCCTTTGTGCAAGCCATTGTTCTGCCCTATTGTAGGGGCTGTGTCTACCCAGTGCTAGGTGGAATGGCACTGGGCCCCACTGGCCCTATTTTCAGTGGAATAGTGCTGAAACACTATTCCACCAAATATAGCAGTTTTGGACACCGGGGCAATTGCATGGAGCAACGCAAAGTTTTGCCCTCTGCTTTGCCCAGATTTGAATATCGGGCCCCTTTCCAGCCAGCCACCGCACTTCTGACTTATTATTATTAATATGAAAACCAGAGACCTGGCCGTATTTGTGCAGCAGGGCTGATAAGTGTGGGAAGTATCTGGCAAAATTATTTAAGAGCAAGGTGTCACTGGCATATAGTAACAGTCTATGATCCAGTCCACCCGCTCTCACTCCCTCCAAGTCTGGATAGCTATGACAGCCTCAGTCAAAGGCTCCATGCCAATTACAAACAGAAGAGGGGAGAGCAGGCAGCCCTTTCTCATGCCCCTGTCAAACTTAAAGGCATTAGACAAGGCTCTGTTCACCTATGCCGACACTGACGGCAGTAGAGACCTGCCATCTAGCCCCTGAATTGTTCCCCAAATTCCATCTTACTAATGGTGGCCCATAAGAAGGCCCAATGTAGCCTTTTAAAGACCTTTTAGCATCCACCACTATCACAAGTTGTCACCCCAGAGCCCCCCTCATGGCAGTGATTATATTCAAGAGCCTACAGATATTATCCCTTATAATTATAGAAACATAGAAACATAGACTTTGACGGCAGATAAGGACCGCTAGGCCCATCTAGTCTGCCCATTTCCCTACCTACAGGATAGGCCACAGATCCTAGTTAACCAACAGCCTATTTCTTCCTACCCTCCACAAGAATTGCCTTATGTCTGTCCCATGCATTCTTGAATTCTCCCACAGTTTTAGACCCCACAACCTCCTCAGGAAGGCTGTTCCATGCATCCACTACCCTCTCTGTGAAATAATACTTCCTCACATTGCCCCTGAACCGCCCTCCTTCTATCTTTAAATTGTGTCCCCTTGTTCTTGCAAGTCTCTTTTTCTGAAAGATGCTACCCTCTTGGACTTTGTTGATTCCACTGAGGTACTTAACAGTTTCTATCATGTCCCCCCTCTCCCTTCTTTCCTCAAGGGTATACATATTAAGCTCCTTTAGTCTCTCCTCATGGCTTCTCTTGCAGACCCTGCACCATTTTAGTTGCCCTCCTCTGGACTGCCTCTATCCTGTCTATGTCCTTGCGAGATGGGGTCTCCAGAACTGGACACAGTACTCCAGATGGGGTCTCACCAACTGTCTGTACAGAGGGATAACAACTTCCTGTTTTCTGCTGATGATGCCTCTTCCTATACATCCCAGTATACCCCCAGCCCTCCCTACTGCCTTCTCACATTGCTTGCTAACCTTAAGGTCATCTGATATGATTACCCCAGGTCCCTTTCCTTTTTTGTTGTTGTTACTACCCCCCACCCATTGTGTATTCTTCCCCTGGGTTCTTGTTTCCCAGGTGCATTATTTTGCACTTCTTTGCATTGAATCCTAGCTGCCATACTTCTGACCATTCCTCCAACCTTGCCAAGTCCCTTTTCATCCTTTCCACGCCTCCTTGTGTATCAACCCTGTTGCAGATCTTTGTGTCATCTGCAAAAAGGCATACTTTTCCTTCCAGTCCCTCTGCAATGTCACTGATGAAGACATTAAAAAGGACTGGACCCAATACTGAACCCTGCGGTACCCCACTAGTAACCCCCCTTTCTTCAGAGTGGACTCCATTTACAATTACCTTCTGTGTCCTGTTGTCCAGCCAATGTTTTACCCAGGCTACCACCCTGGGTCTCACTCCCAGGCTGGTTAATTTGACTATTAATCTTTGTGTGGGACTGTGTCAAATGCCTTGCTAAAGTCTAGGTAGGCCATGTCCACAGCCCCTCCCTGGTCTACTACTTTGGTCACCCAGTCAAAGAAATCTATTAGATTCATCTGACATGACCTTCCCACTGTGAACCCATGCTGCCTTGGGTCCTGTGCTCCACTGGCCTCTAGGTACTCAACTATTCTTTCCTTCAGAAGTGACTCCATCACTTTCCCTACAACAGAGGTCAGACTGACAGGTCTGTAGTTTCCTGCCTCTGTCTTGGTCCCATTTTTGTGAAGGGGAATCACATCCACCTTCCTCCAGTCCTCAGGTACAACACCATCCTCCCATGATTTATTAAAAAGAGTAGCCAGTGGTTTCACTAGTTCCTCCCTTAATTCTTTTAGAATTCTGGGGTGAATTCCATCAGGACCCATTGCTTTGTCCACCTTCAGTTTTAGGAGTTCTTGCAGAACCCTTTCTTCTGTGAAAGGACTGGGATCGACCCCCCTATCAAGAGTGCTTCTGTTAATTGGATTAGGCACTTCCCCCTCCTCTTTTGAGAATACTGAGCAGAAATATTCGTTCAGTATTCCTGCTTTCACTGTCCCCTTCTGCCCACCCACCGCTCATTCTATTCAGCCTCACTATCCCTCCCTTTGTCTTTTCACGCCGCTGACGCTATAAAAGGTTTTATCCTTCTTAACTGAGTTGGCTATCTTTTCCTCAGTTTGGGCCTTGCTATTCTGACTTCCTCCTGCTTTCTTCTGCCTTAACTGGTACAGCTCTCTGTCCTGCTCCTTCTGTGTTTCCTTATACTTCCGAATGCTATCTTTTCTTCCTGACTTTCACAGCCACCTCTTTTGAGAACCATAGTGGCTTTTTCTTTCGTTTGATTTGTTTATTTGCTTCACACAAAGGCTTGTTGCCTCTGTGATGGCAGTTTGATAATTCCCCATTGTTGCTCCACACCTCCTTCTAGCCTGTTTGCTAGTGCTTTCTGAGGCACTCTCCCATTTTGCCAAAGTCAGCCCTCCTAAAGTCCAGTACCCTCACTTTTGTATGGCTTGACTCTGTAGCTGAGTTTAACGTGAACCACACTGTTTGATGGTCACTTGTCCCCAGATGGCAACCTACTTCTAGATCTGAGATCCTCTCACTGCCCCCGTTTGAGAGTATGAGGTCTAAGATTGCTCCCTCATGAGTGGGTTCTGAAACTAGCTGTCTAATGTCTGCCACCTGTAGGGCATCAAGAATGGCCCTGCTCTTGGATGTAACTGCAGCAAATGTGCTCCAGTTAACATCTGGCATATTCAGGTCTCCCATCAACAGTATCTCCCCTTTCTCTGCCATTCTAAGAATGCCTTCTATCATATCCTTGTCCATTCCTTCTGGGAATGAACCCAGTTTGGTTGCAACATGTTAATTTCTGGATGAATTTCTGAAGTCTGATGGCAAAAATTCTCAAAAACAACTTAAAATTTAGGTTTAAGAGGGTGATAGGTCTGTAACTGGCACAGTTCATAGGATCCTTCACCTCTTTATGGATCCCAGAGAGCTGGACTTCTTTCTATGAATCAGGCACATAAGGCTGAGCACATCATTAATCACTTTTAATAGGAATGGAAAGAGATTATCTTCAATTTTTTTACAAAATTTCCTTCCGTAGCCATCAGGGCCTGGCACTTTTCCTTGCTTCAGCTCTTTTATAGCTAGCCAGTTCTAGGGCTGTAAACAGACCATCGTGTTCATAGTATTTGTGGTCCAAATATCGGAGGTGTCCCTCTAACTGGCATGTTAATAGTTCCTTGTACTCCATTCTGGCCAGGTCCAGCATTCTAAGAGTGTTTCTCCCCCCCCCCCACTTTCCTTATGTAAGGACTCCAACTCTGCAATGTTACTGTGTAGCTTAATAACGTGAGTAGATCTTCTTTTTTTTTTTTTTTTGTGTGCAGCGTACAAGATAATCTCTCCACAGATGACTGCCTTAAGGCTGTCCCATATATATGTGATGGCTACCTCTGTGCCAAAGTTTAATCTTTTCTCAAATTTCGGTGTTAAAAATTTCATAGTATAAAAGGGAGGAATCAAACCTCCATGTACACCTCTGAGGCTCATCATTCATCTGCAGTAATAGAGAAACTGGCACATGGTCACACAAGGAAATCGTCTCTATTTTACATGAGGCAATCTTTTGTCTGGCTGTGGTGGAGACACAAAAATGGTCTAGCCAAGATTAAGACGGGTTCGGGTAGGAGAAAATGAAAAGTCCCTCTCCCCTTTATGTAGCTGCCACCAGATATCTAGTAGGCCTGATACAGAGGTAATTCAATTCAGGGCTCTGGCCTCTGTGTTATTCATGAACACATACACAGAAGAGCAGTCCCATACAAGCAATGGTACACAATTGTAGTTACCACTGTGATGATGGATTCTTTTAAAAATGGAAGGCTTTCTTTAAGTCTGTTGCAACAGCACTATTTCTGTATAAAGTTCTACTTTCACTCTCCTTCTAAACTCACACTATCAGGAAGGTCACCTGATTTGCGTATCTTTCTTTTCCTGTGCTTTCTATGCCTTAATTTCCCCCTTCCCTACTTTATTGAATCCATCCAAGTGTTATTCCTCACTCATGAATTTCGTTTGGGCTCCTTAGTATCTTTTTGAAGGCTCTATAGATGTACGGGAGTAGCTTGTTGCTTTTGTGTTAATAGGTATTTTCATGGGTATACCTGAGTGAGTTACTTAAATGGGTAGTTTGTTTTAAAAATAAAAAGAAAAAAGGCTAAAGTTGTTAAAGAAAGGTATTCGCCCCATTCTGAGACGACTGTAGTGCTGTCTCAAGACTGTAAGCCATGCAAGGCGTTGTTTTATTTTTATGTTCTTGTGAACCGTATAAAGGTTACAGAGTATAGCAAAGGATATCCTGGTATAATCCTTTGGGACTTAAATCAATTGTGTAGTACCATACTTGAAAATGGGGTTAGAGGACTAATATTTGGAGAACGCATTTGCTTCCTTCCATTTCTTAAAGACAGCTTTAAGCACTGTTCCTGAGTTAGAGCAGTGTCTGCTTAGCCGTGAAGAGAAAGCGCAAGGTAGTGAAGTTAGGCTACCCTAACAAAACTAATTTATTCTTCCTTGGGCTACCTCAGTATACAGTAGATTTATGTCATTTATACCTTTTATTTTTAAAACATGTGGGAGCATATTGTGCTTGCATAGAAACATAGAATTTAACGGCAGATAAGGACCGTTTGGCCCACCTAGTCTGCCCATTTTCCTACCCAACAGATAAGCTGCAGATCCTAGTTAACCAACAGCTTACTTCCTCCTACCCCCCCCACTAGGACTGCCTTATGTCTGTCCCAGTTAGTTAGCAGTTATGCAGTTAGTGTTCTCGCTTACGGAGACTGTAGGAGCCGTTTACTTCTCTGCATTCGGGTTACGCTCCAAACAGCTTTGTTTACAACCATAAAGAAAAGATAAAAAAAAAGATTAATGATTATTAAGAGCTTCTTCTTGCATTGCTGATACAGCACTACAAATAATTGACTCATTTGTTTGTTGTTTTTAAAAAGCTTGTGTTACCTGTTTCAGGTATTTTTTTTTAGGGCGGGGTTTCCTCACGTAAAGCTTTGGAGGAGTCTCAACTGCTCTGTGTCTCTGTCTATACGAGCCGGCCAGCATTTCCTATCTTTCTTTATGGATTTGACACAGAGGGGGGCGGAGTTTCATCTGAACCTTTGTCAAATGTCCTTTATATTATTATATTAATGGGATTATAAGTATGGGACATGATGTGAACAAGTAATAATATATATAATTTATGTTTAAACAAAATAATGAGACTGTTTTCATGTGTTTTTGTTCACCTGATAAAAATGGGAGGAGATTCTTATCCCCTCCCCTGTCTTTCAAGTATATATGGTGTGCTCCTATTCATTTGGACAGATAGTTTTGTGAGGTGCAGACATATTCTGTTCCAAGCAGTTGAAACACTAGCTAATTCTAGTGTATTATTTAAGTGAACCTTCTTCGATGTTCTGTTTTGTATTCAATTATATTTATTTTATTTGTTTTGTCAAACAAATCCGTTAAGTTATTTTGACAAAAATAAACAACTTCTTTAATTTGCAACATTTGGCTTTTTTCCTCTCAATCCCACACCTCACAAACACCCATTATGATTGGTCCAGAAAGCAGATATGCCAAATTTTATTTATTTTTTTATTTTATTTTATTGAAATCTAGGATTACAAATACCTTTGAGCAGGAACTGCTTGTTTACAAAGGTTCCATGTCGAAGGAATGGGGGTATACATACATACAAAGGTCAACATAATAATACATAGTTACACAATAGAAAAAAGTAAGAGGCTAAGGCTTAGGAAATTCCAGTAATTCAAAATGTGCCAAATGTTAGGTAGCATGACATACCAGCCAAGGGCAATCTTAAAAATAAGCACTGCAGGTGAGAGGAAAGGGGGTATGCATGCAGGAAGGCCATTGTCGGAGGGTAGAGGGTGAGGGTAAGAGCTCTAAAGGAGAGGGAGGAGGGAGGGATAAAAGTCAGGAAATGCCCAGGGGAAGGAAAAGGAAAGGAAAGGGAGAGGGGCAAGGGGTAGGCAGGTAGAAGGGGCAAGGCGGGAGAGGTAGCTGTCAAGACTGAAGTGGAGGGCAGTGAGTGGTGGGCCCCTGATTAGGAGAGGCAGTCACAATGACTAGTTGAAATGAGATGAAGTCGGAGTTGTCTCTTAAAAGGGCCAAGAGCAGCAACAGTAAGAGTTTCTTTGTTGAGAGTATTGTACCACTGTGGTGCTCTGTGGGCAAAGGCTCTCTGGCCCATGGTAGTCCAGCATCTGGGGACAAGGAAGGTTAGTTGTTGTGAACTTCTAGTTTGCTGGGTGCTGTGGTGGTCAATGAGGAGCTTTTAAAATGCCCGGGGGCATGACCCAGAGGAGAACTTTTTTGGCTAAGAGGCAGGTTTGATACTGTATCCGGCTGATGAGAGGAAGCCATCCTGCCCAAGTGTACAGGTCACAAGTGTGTGTAAATCAGTCAGCCCCAGTTAGCAGCCTGCATGCAACTGTAATTCTGCGGAGGGCAGAGGTGGAGGCAGAGCCATAAATTGCTAGCTCATAATCGATGATGGAGGTGACAGAGCTGTTGATAGCCAACCGGAGAGTGTCAGGAGTCATGCAGTGTTTGTGCCTGTAGAGCAGGCCTATATGGATGTTGGTGGCTTTGGCGACAGAATCTATGTGCCGATGGTAGGAGAGTGAGTTGTCCAATGTAACACCTAGGTATTTAAAATCAGGAACGTGTTCAAGTAAGGTCCCTGTTTGGTTTAGGATGGTGAGGTCACGGGATTTGTACTTGCTCCTGGTGTTGTAGAAGGTCATAACCTTTGTTTTGATGTAATTCATGACCAGTTTGTGTGACTTGAACCATTCTTCGATGCGCATGAATTCAAGCTGTAATTGTTTCTTGAGGAGCTCTGCATTTTGGTGGTTGGTGAACATGACTGCGTCATCAGTGTAGAGCAGTAATTTCTGGTGGCAGATACTGGGGAAGGTCATTGAGGAAGATGCTGAAGAGTAGTGGCCCCAGGATGGACCCCTGTGGGATCCCTGAAAGGACTGGCTTTTCTTCTGAGCTGACACTGGCAATCCTAACCCGCTGGACCCTCTCCCCAAGGTAGCTTGAAAACCAGAGCAACACTTCATTGGAGAGCCCAATGTTTGGTAATTGCTTGAGTAGGAGTGGGTGGTTCACAGTATCAAAGGCTTTCGTAAGGTCGATGAATACTGCCCCTACACAGTTTCCTTGATCGAGCGTGGTATGGATGAAGCCCGTGAATTCTAATAGTGCAATGGTGGTACTGTGCCCTTTTCAGAAACCATGTTGCTCAGGACACTGGATGTCGTATTTTTCCAGGTACTTGACAAGTTGGTCTGAGGCAATGCACTCCAGGGCCTTAGACAATGGAGGGAGGATGGAGATAGGTCTGTAGTTGGAGTGCAGTGATTTGTCTCCACTTTTGTGTACCAGTGTGATGGTCGCCTGTTTCCAGCGAGATGGGAACTGAGACATCCTTAGTGATAGGCTGAGGACCTTTGTCAGGGGTTCAAGGACTTCTTCAAGGACAAGTGCTAACAACTTCAGGTCAAGGGAGTCACCGCTGTAGCCTGCGTTGTGAATGGCCTTCCGAATATAGGTTCTGGCTTCATGCACTGGGATCTCCTTGAAGTAAAATTGTGGGGCAGGGTGTAGGAGAGGAGTAGTTGCAGGAGGGTTACTACCAGAGGGGGCATCAAAGAAATTAGAAGGGGAGGACACTATCCAAGTTGGAGAACACATTGTTAAAGATGTTGGTGATTGTGTACAGATCAGATGTTGGTGTTCCATTTATGTTGAGCATGGTGGGTGGTGACTTAGGGTCCTTGCCTGTAAGGTCTTTCAAGTTACTCCAAAATGTTTTTCCATCACCCCAGGAGTTGGAGAGAGCTTCCTTGAAGTATTTGCTTTTGGCGCTTCTAACTGCCCACGTGCAGTCATTTCTGGCAGCTTTATATTTATGAATATCACCAGGTTTTGATGTTGCAAGGGCCCAATGCCAGAGATGATCCCTATGTTTGAGTAAGGTGATTAGATCAGGGGTTATCCAAAGGTTAGCTCTGCCCCTGACCTTCAGCTTTTTGAGAGGTGCAAAGATATTGCAGGCCGCAGTGAAGTGGCTGATGAAAAGGTCCAAGGCTTGGTTTACATCAATGGCAGAGTCAATTAGTGTCCAGTCCAGGTGGCTTAGGTGTGTCTTTAGTAGCTCAAGGTATCCCTGCTTTAACACTCTGGTGTGGGTTATTTAGGAGGGGGCTTAATGAATTTGTTTGTCCAGGTACCTGTGACCGGTAAGTGGTCACTGATCCTATCAGGGAGCACTGAGACTTTTGAGATTCATTCAGAGTGATTAGTAAGGATTCAGTCCAGAAGTGTGTGCGACCCTGTCCTATAGTTGCATCTGGTGGGGGTGGTAACAAGCTGGGTGAGGGTCTGTGACGTTACAGCATTCTTGTAGTTTCTGACCTCCAGCGATAGTCAATTTATGTTGAAGTTGCCTAGTACTATGAGTTCAGAGTTATGGTGTAATCCCTGTAGGCTTTCCAATATGCTCATAAATCCTGATCTTTAGGGGGTAGGTACACAGAGGCAATGGTGAGCTCCTTGTTGTGCGCCCTGAGTAGAACTTTAATAGCGAGAACCTGCGAGGGTAGTTTAGGGTTTGAGAATGGAAGACTTGACCCAGATAGGAATTCCTCAGGTAGATGGCACAGCCCCCACCGCTTGAAACCCTATCCTGCCTGAATATAGAGTATCCAGGGATGGTGACTGCAGCATCTGGTATCTTGGGTGTTTCATGTTTCGACAACAGAGAGCACATCAGGGCTATGTTGCTGGACCCAGGTTTGCAAGATGTCAAGTTTGTTAAGGAGACTGCAGACATTGATTGAGGCTAATGTGAGGACCCTCCCACCTTTTTGTGGCATGGGTGCTAGGCCGGTAGGCCCCGGGTTAGGATGAACATTTCCAGATATCAGAAGTAGCATAAGTAGTATCCTAAGAAGGTACGCTTTAATCATTTTGCAGACTAGTTTTGTTGTAGGGCATCTAGTCCTCTTGGCCTTGCTGGTCTGTGTTTGCCCCGTGATATTGCAGAGCACAATATATAAAGCCATGTTCTCAGAGGTGCCACGTGATTGATGAAAAGTAATCAAATCCACAGGAAATGGTGAACTACCGGGGACCAGAAAACTTATTGTAGCTCAAAGACCCAGAATGTGATAAATTCCTGAAGGGGTTAAATTCCTGAAGGTGATGAACATTGGCCTGGGGCATATGCAGGATGTAAAAATCCTTTGTTAGTATCTTCCCTTTGTTCTCCAAAATGGTTGTGAATAGACCTCAAAGACAAGTACACATCCTTTAAGAACAAGTCAGACGGAAATGTGGATTCAATGCAGCACTCCACAACTCAGTGCTTGTATAACAGATTTACTGACCTTACTTTTGGCTTTGATGGCTTCCAAAAAAGTTGATTTATGATGAGAATGCCAATACCTGGTGGTGATGTTTTGCAGTTTCTTAGTCCAGCAAATGTTCATAGATGTTATGTCCAAGAATGATCCAGTTCCTCCAAGCAGAAACACATAAAAATCCACAAAAACTAAACTACTGACAGAGACAAACACACACAGCCAGCCACACAGGCTCTAGTCATGCCAGGACACAGGTCAATGGTGTGAGATAGATTTGGCAAAGGTGGGGGAGTTATCACTTGGGACATAAATGTTTATTACATTGAACTGGGAACCTTGATGATTCAAATTAATCAATGCAATACTCCCATGAACATTGTAGATGTTGTTTATTGTTTGCACTGAGAGACCCCATTTTGCCAATATTGCCACGCAAGGTCTCTTTGCCAAGGGGTGGGAGGAGACTTGACCTACCCAGTGTTGTCTTAATTAAGAGTGTTTAGAAGGGTTCAGCTAAAATGTTCGCTCTCTTAATGTGCGTTTTAAGCCCTTTAACACCCGTATGGGAAAATTTTAAGATGCACCAGATGCAAAGAAGCATGCTTTTATTGTTTGCCAGCAGACTATCCCATCCACCCCGGGGGGAGAATATTCCTTGATATGTGCCCATGAAAATACAGAGCGGGACCTGAAACAACAACCATGTCAACCTGTCGACGAGGGCCTGCTCTCAGGGGCAATTTCCATCAACCTCTCTAAGGCATCTGATCTCGTAGACCATGACCTTCTCCTAAATAAACTCAAATCATACAGCTTTTCCGCTGGCACCTCCAAATGGTCTCAACATTATCTCAACAACAGATCCCAGAGGGTTCACAGAGGGATAGCATCATGTCTTCTTCAAGTGAGTAATGGTGTTCCGCAAGGGTCTATACTAGGCCCAGTCCTCTTCTCCCTGTTTGTCAACATCTTGCTAGATGTCAATCCAGAGTGCCAGAATGTCATGTATGCAGATAACCGTATACTTTTCAGGTGTGGCCACAGCCCTCATAGCCTGTCCCACACTCTCTTCAAGGATTTCTCATGCATCCACGGCTGGTTCACTGCCAACAGACTCCTGGTCAACACAAAGAAAATGAAGACCATGCTTTTTGGGTCCAAAATTAAGTTGGTTAAAAGCTCTGGGGACCAGCCCAACTCCTTCCCCATCTATGCCTCAGATGAAACCATTTTAGAACTGGAGTCGTCTTGGACCCCTCCCTTACATTCCATGACCACATTGGGATGACAGTAAGGAGAATCAGTCAACAAATCAGTGTGTGCTATCACCTGGAGACACTTCCTTACCATGGAGGTGCATCTAGCAATAGGGTAAGGCACACTCCTACCTCTTATAGACTACCATTCCTCCATTATAACCCAAACCTCATCTCACCTAATTGCCCATCTCCATATTACATACAACAGGATTTGTCATTTCATCCTATTTGCTCCACTTGCCACTCACCACTGCTCTCTATATGCCTCACTAGGATGGGTATCCCCCCAAGCCCATCGGGACCTTAGCTTGGGCGCTCTTGTACATAAATCCCTTAGTACAGGACCTGCATTCCCACTAGACAAACTTCTTAAAATTAAATGGAGCACAAGGGAGCTGTGGTTATCCTCCCAATAACTACTTGACCTCCCCTGATCCTCCATTGTTATGGGACAGAGAGCCCTCTCCATTGCTGGATCCAAACTCTGGAATAGCCTTCCTGACTCGCTCTTCTCCATTGGCTCCCCAACTGCCTTCAGAACAAACCTGATCAGCCTCCTACTCTCGGTATCTGCCTGCAAGTGCCCCCCCACCAGACCTCAGTACTCCTTTTCTCAAGCTTGGCTTGCCGGATACCCTGGCCTAGGGTCAGAACCCATTCCCCACTTTCTCAAGTATCCAACATAATTAGGTATACTGGATTTGCTACTGCCTGTTGCACCCTTGCTTTGACTGGTATATGACCTATGTAGCTCCTTTGTCCAAGTTCTGCTGAACTACTAGATATCTCATGCCAAGTTATCTAAGATTGTACCACTCATGTTCTCTAGGTCACTCAAATAACATCTTACCTGTTAGTCCTCTATTGCAGCTACCTTTGTATTGCATCCAAAGAGCTGGCATGCTGAAGCACTTTACATACTACAGGACCTTTGCATTCGTACCCTGCTTAAGTACCCTGATGTATTGTTTATTCTAAATACCCATGTCTTGCATCCTCTGTTTCATTGTAATGATGGCAGTATAGTCTAGAGGCTAGAGTAATGAGTTGTGAACGAGCTTGGTACATCCAGCAGACCAGACCTTGGTTTGATTCCCACAACCTCCACTTGCATACTGTGTGACTCTGAGCAAGTCACTTAACCACCCAGTGCTCCCAGGTCACCCCTGAAAACAGGCACCTGTGCCTAGTGGGCCTTACCCGATTACCAAAGACTAAAATAAATAAAATAAATAAATAAATGTGCTATCTTTATGGCCTGGGTAATGCCTGAAAATGATCCCTGGGATCAGTGTACCTACCTGGTTAACAAATGAATAAATAATATAAAACAAATAAATGTGGATTCCAAGAAGCCCCAACTCACCTCGTCTTGGAGATTCAAGACTATATGGAGCAAGAAATTGCCATTTTTTTATTTTATTTTTATTTTATTGCAAGATCAGTTTTACAACCTTTGAGTCAAAGACTCGTTTACAAAGGTACCTCGTCAAGAAAGGATGGGGAGACGACAAATAGAGTGGTGTTAGGACAGGGATGACAGACAGGTTAGATACATAAAATATACATTTGGAGAGTGCAGACAGCGAGCTGTACTGGAGCAACTCGTGTAAGGTGCTAACATTGGTAAAACAACAGGAGATACGTTATTCAATTAACAACATGTCGCAATTAATATGTAGAGTTAAAAGAGGACCGGCCGGCGAGGTGCTTGAAAAGTATTAGAAAGGACCGGCACAGTGCAGCTTCTGAACATTACAACATCGGTTGTCAATAATATGCTGGCGGAGGGCAATTTTGAAACGGCCAATGCCTGGGATCTTGGAGATGGTTTCAGGAAGGGAGTTAAACCAGGACGGGGCTAGGTGGTGGAAAGATCTTTGGCAGCGGGAGGTCCTTGCTCTGGGAATGTTGAAAGTGGCTGCGGCGGCGTAGCGGGTTGGCAGGGATCTAGCTGCCCGCTGCAGAGGTCCAGAGACCCCAGGAGGGCAGAGACCTAACATGGATTTTTTTGCCATTAGGCAGGTTTGATATTTCAGTCTTTCCTCAAGAGTGAGTATTTTTGTTTTTACTCACCTATCTTCCAAAAATGCTGCAGCATGCTTCACTGCAGAGTTGCCATGGAGAAAAATCCACAGTGACCAATAGGAAAGCATAAATATTTATTTTATATAAGTTGGAGGCTGTAGAAAACTGGGAACTTTCAATGTATTGTTTTCTGTGCTCGTAGAGTGTCCTGCACTGAACCAGACTGGTTTAATAGCTGCATCTCACATGCAAGTTTACTTGAGTCCCCAAGCACCTCCTGTATGAAAGCAGACCTCCCCCCCCAGATTCTACAGAGAGTGACAAAACAGAAATAAAGAAATATAAATAAAAGGAATACAGAGGGTCCCATTTATGTATTTGTGATGATTTGGCTGTAATGTTCAGTGACTTTGTAGTGGGCACCCCAGGAGCCACTACCAAGGCCCCCTCAGACCCATTTCCAGGTAGGCCCTTTGCTTCCCAGTCCGACCCTGGGTGTATCTGTGCTGATGAGTGTGGTTAGGGATGTGTGGGTATGACAGTCAGGGAGGCTGAGAGCTGGAAATCAAGAGCACATCATTCAGCAGTAAGGGACCACCACATGGTGGACTGGTGTCCTAAAAAAATAGACCAGTCCAATCAGGTTTTCCTTTTTGTGTGTGGTGGGGGGAGGTTGACTGAGTTCAACCAGCGGGTGAGGTGAGGGTATACACTTATACATTATGGGACATTACTAAAACAATGCTGTTAGTGCTAACTCAGCAAGTCTTGGAATTAAGATTAGAAAATTGTCAGGTTGAAAAAGTCAACCAATCCAGTCAGGTTTTCTTTTCAGAGAGAAACGCGGAGGTCAGCAAGTAGGACATTTAATTCCGAACACAAACAACAGGGTACAGAATTTCAGCAAGTAGGGATTGCATTTTGGACATGCAAAGACTGACAATGAAATGAATACAATTAATAAAAATTTTCACTGTAAAACTAAAATATTTTTGCAGTGACAATTTGTAGTTCTATAGTATATTCTGAATTGTGTCTGGAATTGTCCAAAATTGCCAATTTTAAACCATCGGCATTGAAGTAATTCTATATCCAGGAAACACTGGCCCTATTCATGAGTTTAACTGACACTCAGTACGTTTACATGCGGTCAGATTTCTGAATCAAATTGGAGTTTTGAGTTATCAGATAGCCGAGTCGGAAATTTGTCAGTCATGTAAGCTCGTAAATATCTGATTTTAAACATTACCCAATATGTGTTGTTTTCGGATTGTGCTTGGTTGAAATCATCATTTTAAATCAGATATCTGTACCATGTAAATGTGCGTTTCTCTAATTTCTTTATGAAACTGACATACTCATGCGCAGTAGAGCCACAGAATGGAATGTCACACTTGTAAACAGTGGCACGAGATGAATAGCAATTACTTCTGCATTCTTGATAGTCAATTGCTGGTTGTCAAGCACTGTCCGAAGTGTTTTTTTTTTCCTCATTGATTTTAGACATAGCTGTCAAATATTTATCTTAAAAGTAGTCTTTTTTTTGTGTTTTATGGGTCAGACAAATGTAAGTAGTTGACAGAAAGAAATAACTAGTGCAAAACTCACAAGAAGAACTTGGGGTGATTTGTCTTTATTTCCTTATGGGATGCTATTTTCATGAATGGAATGGTTGTAATTAATGTAATAAAATGTTGTATTCTTTATATGTTTTGTGTCACAGTCTTGTAATGCTATCACAAATAATGCAGATGACCCTCACAAGCAATTCCTGCTAGCACATTCTTTCCTATTTTCCCAGTGGTTGATTCTCGAGGGAGAGAGTGTGATTTTGTGTGTGTGTGTGGGGGGAGTATAGAGTAGCAGTAGATTGAAGTGTCAGTCAGTAAGTCATTCTTAATCAGCTTGTGTATAGGCAATGCAATAAGTTAACATTAATGTGTATATTAAAAACTTGGTATAACAAAAAAAAAAATCCAGTTCCGTAGTTTGACCAAATACAAGATAGCTGGAAAGGCAGGATCCAGGTGACTTACGTTTGTGTTGTGAGCCCAACCCTTTACTGGAGTGGGTCTCCAAAGGAGGGAGTGGAGACACACACACTGCAACAGGATCTTTTACAGCTGATAGGCATGCAGCACTGGGGACATGGGTGAACATATGCTGATGGCTAGGCCCAGCCTAGATTACTGCCACTGGAGACAGCCCTCAATGCAGGAAGGGAAGGAAAGACTTTCTGGGGGAGAATAAAGGGTACATGGCACTCTGCTAACTCCAATGATATCTCCCATGTCACAGAGCAAGTGAGAGCCCTGGACCTCCTACCAGCCTCAATCAAGCCAAACAGGCAGCTTCCTCTTGGTTGAAGAAGGGGTCACCCTGAGCTGGCATAAATCAGAGTCCAAGGTACTGGGGGTAAAAGAGGGAAGGGGCTAAGTATAAAGCAGATTTTAAAGACCAGGTGGGGAAAGAAGAACAATGCGATCCCTATACAAAATTGGGAATCATTAAATCATTCTTAGCTAATCAGTATTTTTTTTTTCTAAACAGGATAGTTCTACCCTTAATAAATATGTAGAACAAATCCATCAACCTGTTCGGTCAACACCTATGTCGTAGATCTGTGTATTGCACAAGTAAAAAGAAAAAAAAAGGCTGGATTTCAGAACACAAAACACCAATAATGTGAAGCTCCACAGGACTGCAGCATGTCCAGATGGGCAGAGGGGCACTGGGAGGCCTGAAGGGTGATGTACTGGTGAAACGCTGGGAGCAAAGAAAAGCAGGACCCCATTGAAATCAAGATGTTGCATCCCTGGATGGCTACTGTAAATGAACAAATTAAATAAAAAACAGATCGAAAAGGTCACAGATCTCAGCATAAATTCACCTGATAGGGCTTTGTGAAATGCCAGTTTGGTTGGGCGTCCTCAGGCTGAGGAGCTCAGCTTTTTCTTGCACTGGATAAACTGCTTATATTTATGCACCTTTTATTTATTTATTTATTTCATAATTCAGATTTACAACCTTTGAGTCAAAGACTCATTTACAAAGGCACCTCGTCGCAGAGAGGGCAGACAACAATTGGCGGTGGAGTACAACAATGGAGAACATAACAGGTGAGATACAATAAAAGAACACACAAAGCAATTCCAGTAATACAAAGCTGTACAAAGGCTTCAATTAGTTACAATTAGTCTAGTACGTAAATAATAAGTTACCACTAGGGGTTCTAGGGAGCGATACCGTGGGTGGGGGGGGGAAGGGTGGTTGCTGGGGGAGAAGGCAGTCCGGAAGGACATTGTCTGTAAATTGTGCCAGGCGGAGCTCTAGGTATGGGCCAGTCAGGGGCATTTACAGCTCTGAGTGTCAGTGAGGTGGTTTCGGAGGGTGATTTTGAAGGGGCCAATTTTGGGGATGTTTGGGATATGAGTGGGGAAGGAGTTGTACCAAGAGGGGGCTCTGTGGTGGAATGATCTTTGGGCGAGAGAGGTCCTGGCTCTCGAGACCTGGAAGGTGGCTTTGGTTTCGCTTTGTGTGGTGATCAAGTGGGAGGCCAATTTTAGGGATGCAGCAACCCCCGGGGGGGAGAGCCCAAGTAGTGATGCTTTTGCTAGTATACAGGTGTGGTAGTGCAGGTACTCATCAAAGGTGAGTAAGTTCGAGGAGGAGTAAAGCTGGCATGTGTGCGTTCTGCTGGGGCCACCAGTCAGTAGCCTGCAAGGCTTGTTAATCGAGGTCTGGACTTTGGTGAGGGCAGTGGGGTCAGCAGCCGCATAGATAGATAGTCCGTAGTCGACCAATGACAGGATGGAGGAGGTGATAGCCAGCTAGAGGGCATTCTGAGGGAGGCAGTCTTTGTGACAATAGAGGAGTCCAATCCAGGTGTTTATGGCAGTGGACAGGGAATTAAGATGAGAGTGGAAAGAGAGAGCTGAGTCGAAGGTGATGCCCAGATATTTGCATGCAGACACCTGTTCAAGGGGGTGTAGGGTGCTGGGGAGGATGAGAAGGGGGGCATTTCTGGAGTTACTCTGGCGGTGGGCAAAAAGTATAGATTTTGTCTTCTTGAGATTCACCTTACTTATGGTGTGGACAGCAGTTTCATTTAATTTGTGCTAAGTGAGTTCTGTGATGTTTTCTACTGGGATTACATGAAGTACTGATGGTGTCATGCTTAACTGTGCCCCTGCATGCGACTCTGACATTTCCAGGCTAAATAAAAAGCAATGCAGCAATCACCACATGATTTATTTGCAAGTAGTATGGGGTTTATTGTTTATGGGTTTCTGCTTTGGGAGAGTGAATGTTTCCTGCTGTCCTCGGGCAATGGCAAGAATAGAACAATTGCCAATCCAGATGCAACAGCAGCTGTGTTTTATTTTCAGACTTGATTTCTGCTCTCCACCCATCTTGTCACTTCCCATGATGATTGTGTTTTTTTGGGGGGATCAGGGGTTAGTCTACTTAGTTTAACAGGAGTAGATGAGAGTTGGTAAATAATGCAATTGGTATGCAACTTCGGATGCCTCAGCCTTGCAAATTCCAGATCCAGTTGTAAAGCAGCAGCATTTAAAATTAGCACAGGCAGGCAGCACTGGTTATTGTGCCATCAGTGTGGTTGAGCAGTAGGAGGCATGAATATCCCGCAGAGGCTCTCCTACTTCTCTGGGGTGTGCTGTGTCCCTTGTTGCTTCATCACCACATGGGTGACTTAAGGTGGCAGCAGCCAGGAAGGGGAGTTCAAACTTTTTAGATGTTTGTGCTTGCCTGACAAGCCCAGCATTATGAGTATAATAATAATAATAACATAAAGGTTTTGCTATGCTGTAGGTAAGGAAGGGATAACACACAACAGGGTGTGCAGTAATAAGAGACTAAATATTCGCACCTCAAGTGATTAGGCACAAGGTACAGCCAAGTGTAGCTGACCACCTGAGATATATGTGTATCCTGCAAGACTGCATACCATGAAGTGTGTTCATTCACAAATAACATGGATGGGATACACCTGGAAACGAGTCTTGGCTCAGTGTGCCTTTCCAGGTTACCAGTTTTCAAATAAATAAAAATAAATGGACGTCCCTTACGCAATAAAGGTAGAGTTTTAATGGTGCATTTTACAGTTGGTAACAATCTAGCAGGATCTCCATTCTGTTATAGTAGGACAAGGGCCCACACAGCTGAAGCATGACTTCAGGTCAGGACATTAAAAAAAACTAGTGGGGCTACCATCTTTTATGTACATCCTGACCTATTATTGACACCTATAGACATAGAAATGTGACGGCAGAAAAGGACTGCCAGGCCCACCTAGTCTGCCCACTTGTCTAGCTCTCTGCTAGGGTCTGCCCTTGACCCTCACCCACCCACCTTTCATGATGGTCCAATAAGTCATAGCCTGTAGTCATTAAATGCAGTGTTGGGTCTGAAAGGGTTGTTGCATTTATTTTTTTGGCAAATGTTTACTCTGCCTTCCATAATTTGGATTTGTTTTGGAGCTCTGCTGCACTTGCCTTTGCTGTTCAACTGCTAGGCTGCTGGCTCCTGATTACATCACAATAGGGAAGAGGAGTGACTCACACTGTGCAGTACCATGTGTGCTTTCCCTATCTTCCTGGTGGTGGATTCGAGAGAGAGATAGAGAGAGAGAGAGAGAGAGAGATTGTGAGTGTGAGTGTGTGCGTGCGTGCGTGCGTGTGTGTGTGTGTGTGTGTTTGGGGGGTATTTTTTACTTTCAAAATGTGCTTTAACTCTTTCTGTCTGCTGTGCAGTCACCTGCTTCTAACTCAGTTATCAAGAGATTTGTGGTTATTGCATTTCCATGCCAGTACATGCCTCCCCACTTAAGATTCACGAAATAACTGGATCCTGTGATGAGCTGTCACCGCTGTGTAATCATGTCTGTTTGATGTTTAAACAGACAAGTATGATGGAAGAAGCAAGCTAATCTGAATTCTAATAAGCAGTGATGCGAAAAAAGGAGTGATCATCATGTTTGTACTAACATAAACTGCCAAAATTGTTCTTGTTTAAGAGTTTTGTCAATCTTCTTAAATTAAAGCCCACACTGAGAAGTAGTCCATGTAACTTTAGAAACATAGCAAAGTGTGATCTGTGTAGATTGGATGGTGTTATTATGCTGATATTGACATAGCAGCATACTGATATGCCAACAGATTAGGTCATATAGTACATCAAGTAAATGCCTTTTCAAGAAATCGGTTTGCGCCCCGCCATCCTAACAAGGTCTACTGTACCCCAGTTGGGCTCTGGGATGCACTCTCTCTGTATACCTTACTAACATTGCCAGCAGAATAGGCCTAATGGTCTTTTGAGTCTGCTCGATTTTCAGCATCT
This sequence comes from Neoceratodus forsteri, assembly GCA_016271365.2. NCBI lineage: Eukaryota > Metazoa > Chordata > Ceratodontiformes > Ceratodontidae > Neoceratodus > Neoceratodus forsteri. Next base: position 1,074,024,419 of record CM028129.1, on the reverse strand, counting down.
GCACTGAGTTTCGATTTTGGTTTCCCCCTCGGGTTACACTGTCCCCAATTTTAGATGTTCCACCTGTATTGGATCTGGACAGATTTACCATCCTCTGTACCTGTCCCATCCCCTCTTAAACCTGATCACAGTATCCTCTGCTACCAGTCCCCTAGGCAGTGCATTCCATGGCTCCACCACCCTTTCAGTGAAATAACACCTCCTCCTCTACCCTCTGAGCCTGCCTTCTTCCAGCTTACACCGTTTCCTCTTGTTACCCCACCTCCTTCCTCTGCACCACCCTGATTGGGCCCCCCTTATTGATCCCTTTTATGTACTTATAGATCTCTATCATGTTCCCCATGTCCTTCCTCTCCTCCAGGGTGTACATGTCACGCTCCTTGAGCCTCTCCTAATAGGTCCTCTCTACCAGGCCCCAGATCATTTTGGTTGTCCTCCTTGGACTCTCTCTAGGAGTGTAATGTTCCTCTTTTAAAGTGGTCTCCAAAAATGCACACAATAGTCGAGGTGTGACCTAACCAAGCAGTTGTACGTGGGGAAGGATAACTTCCGCCTTTCTGGAGGTAATCCCCCTGACAATGCATCCCAGCATCATATTTGCACTTGCCACTGCCCTCCTACAGGTCTCTGAGTTGTTCATTTTGACATCAATCACCACCCTCAGGTCCCTCTCACCCTCCTCAACTTGAATTTTGTCTCTTCCGAAGGCATACCCCTGGCCTGGATTTCTGACTCCTAGGTGCATAACCTTGCACTCTCAGACACTGAATCTTAGTTTCCATATTCCTGACCATCTTTCCAGAGTCTCCAGGTCATCCTGCAAGGCTAGTCTCTACACATCTTCATCCACCACTGCACCCAGCTTTCAATCATCTGCAAAGATACTCATTTCACTCTAGATCCCTTCCTTATGTCTGAGACATAGGCATTAAACAGGAGTCATTCCAGCAGTGTCCCTTTGGGATGAGGCTAGCCCCCCCCCCCAACCACCACCCTCTGAGTATGCTCAGAGAGCCAATGTCCCATCCATCTTAACAACTGCTTCTGTACCTCACTTTCCTTCAGGTTAGCCAGCAGGCTATAGTGGGTACCAAATCAAATACCTTACTGAAGTCTAGAAAGAGAACATCCACCGGAAAACCCTGGTCCAGGGCCATCATCACCTAGTCATAGAACTCCACAAGGTTTGTCTGACACTATATTCCCGGGACAAAGCCATGATTCCTATTGCCCAAATACCCTGTTTGCTCCAGTAACCCCCTAGCCTTTCTTTGACAATACCCTCCACCACCTTGCTGACCACCGACGTCAGGCTAAGGGGCCAGGATTTTCCGACCTCCTCTCTTGATTCCTCCTTGTGGCTCAGCACAACATGCGCCATTCTCCAGTCTTGGGGCACCAATCCAGTCCTTAGCATCTGGCTTGCTCCAGCCTTTGTGAAAGGGATTCATAGCCACCCTCCTACAGTTCTTAGGTACTACACAATCCTCCCATGATTTGTTAAAAAAGGGTAGTCAGTGGTGTCACTAGTACTCCCCTAATTTATTTTAGAATTATGTGATGAATTCAATCAGCGCCCACTACCTTGTCCACCAAGTATGGATTTTTAATAAAATTATCAGGTGAAGTTATAGGGCTGGATATTCAAACTGCGCTATTTTGTGGCGCAAGCCCTTGCGCTGCACAAAATAGTTGTGCAGGGGTGTGGCTGGGGCTATATTCAAGGGAGTTGCACTATTGAGCATCTCCTTTGAATATTACCACCTGGCCACAGCCACTGTGCATGGCGCAGTGGAACTTTTGCCACCACAAGTGGTCAGAGTGGAGCATTCAAGTTGCGGTGGCGCAAGCACCATTGCGCCATGCGCAAATTTCCCATATTCAAAAGGTGACATGCAAATGGGGCCATAATTCATGCAAGGTGCGGGGGGGGCCAGTTGCATCTATTTATAGCCCCATTTGCATGCCATTAGCATGCAGGTGCGCTGATCCCTGAGGACTTGTGCCTGGCACCCTGCCAGGCAGCAGCCGTCGGGTACCAATGCCCCCTGCAGCCCGATCGCGGGCAAAAGTGTAAAAAATCCCCCCCCCCGACTGGCCCGATCGCGGGCAGCAAAGTGTCAACCCCCAAGGACATATCCCTAGTGGTCCAGTGGACGCTAAGCCCGATCGCGGGCTGCAAACTATTCAACCCCCCAGAACATATCCCTGGTGGTCCAGTGGACTGCTAAGCCCAATGGCGGGCTGCAAAATGTTACAACACACCCCAGAACATATCCTGATGATCTAAGTAACCACCACCCCACCCGACCCCATCACCTGCTCCCCCGTCAGCGGCGGGCGGCAGCATCCCACCCGCCTGCCGCCCGCCACCCAGCCGACAACTGCCCAGTAGACTGCACGCCCATTAGTGCAGAGCAAGCCAGTAAATTACAGCCCATACAATATGGCAGTCCAGATATGTGAATGAATGAATTCATTCACATATCCTGAATGCCTTGCAATATGAGCTACACTCCATTGGCTCTGCTCTACAACCAAACATGCAGCCCTACTGGGCAGTCAGTCGGCGGGCGGTGGGGCGGCAGGCGGTTGGATGCTGCCACCCGCCGCTGACGGGGAGGAGCGGGGTGGTGGGGCTCGTGGGTGGGGATCCACCAGATCACCAGGGATATGTTCTGGAGGGGGTGTTGTAACATTTTGCAGCCCGTGATCGGGCTTAGCGGTCCACTGGACCACCAGGGATATGTTCTTGGGGTGGTGTTGAACAGTTTTGCAGCCCGCATCGCTCTTAGCGTCCACTGACTACCAGGATTTGTTCTGGGGGTGTCGGAACATTTTGCAGCCCGCGATCGGGCTTAGCGTCCACTGGACCACCAGGGATATGTTCTTGGGGTGTGTGTGGGAACAGTTTGCAGCCCGCATCGAGCTTAGCGTCCACTGGACCACCAGGGATTTGTTCTTGGGGGTGTTGAACAGTTTGCAGCCACGCGATCGGGCTTAGCAGTCCACTGGACCACCAGGGATATGTTCTTGGGGGTTGACACTTTGCTGCCCACGATCGGGCGGGTGGGGGTGGGTTTTATTTTTCACTTTGCCGCAATCAGGCCAGTTGGGGGTGGGGGCTGTTTTACACATATGCCATAATCGGCCCAGTCGGGGTGAGGGGTTACTATATGCCAGCGACTGGGCTGCAGGGGGAGCACAGGAGTAGGTTGAGGCCACCCACAGGTGGCAGCTGCTGTTGCACCCTGCACGCGGCAGCTCACCTGTGGGTGGCCCTCGACTTACCTCCTTTTTTTTTGGTCAGTTGTGCAGGCGAGGTTGGGGTTGCACCTGGTGAGCCAACCTGCACAGCCCACTGAATATCGGGCTGTGCAGTTTATGTCATGGTTCCTCCCTCCAGTTCAGCATGCATTCATTTGCATTGCACTGTTGCTCAGCTTGACTTGGGGCACAACTGCCTCCTGCCGAATATGGCAGATCGCATGCACTAACTTACGCAGGCGCAACCCTATTGCGCATGGCGCAACCCTTTTGAATATCCAGCCCATAATGTTTAGAAATTGTGTGTTTTCTTAAATGCAGATCCAGTTTGGGAATGGCACATCAATAAGGGCCATGTATTTTGAGCTGGACAGTAATTTTTACATCTCTCTTGTCCAACAGATTCCTAAGATGTCTGACAGTAATAGTAAGAAATAGTTTTGGACTGAAGAGGAAACTGCTGTTTTGATCAGCTATTTAAAAGAGCTAGACATAGTAAGACAACTTGATGGCCGTAAAGCTAGGAATAGCGATATTTATAGCAAAGTTGTTGAGAAGATGAAATTGGTAGGATTTGTACGCACAGTAGATCAGGTGAAGCACAAGTGGAAAGTCCTGAAGACCCTATATTTTAAAGCAAAGAAAAACAATGGCAAAAGTGGATCAGGGAGAGCTACATTTCCCTTTTACAATGAAATGGACAAATTGGTCATAGGTCATCTTCACTGATGATCACAAATACAATTGATGTTGGGTTTGATGAAAACATTCCATCGAACACTGGTAACACTAATGATATACAGTTGTTACCAGAACCTTCAGCTGGTGAGTGGAATCAAGAAAGTGACTGAAACATGATCAGTAGTTGTATGTCTCACATTTAGTGGCTGATGATCGCGTCTGCTATATTGTGTCTAGGACTATATAGGTTTATTTAAGCAATATATCATGACAGGTAGTGAGTATATTGGTGAATTTACCATGCTTTGTGTGGTAAATCCACCAATATACCCACTCCCTGTCATGGTATATTGTTATTATACAATGTTCAATTTTTTTTGTTTTTATAGTGATATAAAACTTTTACAGTGGGTATACTGGAGGATTTATCATGGTCATGTGATGTGTTTTGACCAATGAGGTTACAGGATTTTCATACCCTATTGTATAATTGTCTCTAAATAACATTTGTGATGGTAGTGAGTGGTGGCCTTCAGACTAAGAGGTATTTAATGATGGAATGATTTGATTTGTAGTCATGGCTGGATGAGGGAATCAACATATTAACAGGAGTATCTGCTCTCTTGTTCTTGTTCTTTCTTGGTGGATGGCACATCATGGCATGCAAAAATGTTTGGTATGCATGGGATATGGCATGGGTTAGCATGCCATACACTTTTAATCTTCACTCAGGATCTGTGCCCTCTTGCTGCCTCACTTATGGCTAAGCCATTTGTTAGGGTCAAGGTGTAACAGACCTCTAGTGAAGGTAAAAAGCTTATGACATGCTAACCCATTCCATATACCCTACATACCAAGAATTTGTGTATGATGGCATGATTTATCCACACCTGATATAGTGGTTTGCTCATCCCAACAGGGTTAATTGTCTTTGTACCTCCCCATCCCATACCATGCAACTGCCCATCCTCAATAGCAGTGATGGTGTGGTGGGGAAAGTGTGGAGATAGACATGCAGGTACATCATCCCATTATATGATTGAATGTTTTGCACATTGTACATCATGTTATCCAACATATCATGACCCAATGTTTCTATATACATTGTATGATAAACTGTACATATACTGTATACAGTTGAATTGCATTTGGAATATTTCCCATAGATTCATCATTAAGTGAAAATAATGTAGACACAGTTATGGAAGATACAAGTCTGGGTCATGATGAAGCAATACATATGCAGTCTTCTGATGAAAATGATGATTGTGCAGCCTTGGTGTCGCATACTGCATCTGATGATGATGATGATGATACTAGTGGAGAAGGCTGCAGCTATCATACAATGTCACATATGTTTCTGTCACAGTTATCTCTTAATACATTTGAGACAGTTTGTAATATGCAGGGTTTCGAACATCAAAGTGTAACTGGAGCCACATTTTAGATGAAATCACTGTTAATAAGAAAAAGCAGTTTTTTACTTTTTCTCAGTACAGCATTCCTGTAAATCAAACACAGCAACCAGGCACACATAAAAAACATGGAAAGGAAGTTAAAAAAAAAAATACAATATAACAAAACTGAACCCCCCCAAAAATACTGTTTCATAAATCAAATATGTGTGGGTGCCTGCGGGATAACCAAATTATTTGAACAGTAGCATGTGATCTTTCGTAAACCTCACTCATGGCTTTGCCAGTCATGTGGTGACTCAAGGTCACAAGATACTGTACAAATAATCTGGTTATCCCGAAGATGCCCCTCACATATCCCATATGTATTCCCAGTGATATTTTTTAAAAAAGGAACTGATCACTGTCAAAAAAACAGACGCTTATGAAAAAGGGTTATTACAGTAATGTGTTTGGGGATTAGATGACAACGTATTTATGCTGGTTATCATACCATAATGCACAGCCCCTGAGTGTCGTTTTATGCCAGTCAGATTGCAGCATTTCTGAGACATATTTTACAATACATTATAAAAAACACAGGATAAGCAACTTCATGCACAGCCAGTGTGTTCAGTCATCTCAGGGTTCTGTTTTCCATGGACCGCTCGAGCTTCACTGTCGAGGTGAGATGGAATCAAAATCCCTCTGTTGCAGAACACACTGATTGCGCATAGTTGCCCATCCGGTATTCTCTATATTGTGTATGGTGGAATGCTGTAATGCATGGAATTCCATGCCTAGAATTTGCTTGTTCTGCTGCAGTGCTGACAGAATATTTACTCTCACTAGCACACAACACAAGGCCTCAGATGGAACCAGTTTTTTTTTTCATCTATACCTCTCTGACTTTTCATGGCGATACCGGTATATTTATAAAAAAAAAAAAAAAAAGGGGGTGGTAGGTGTACTGAGGTTGGAGACTAGACTGTTGAGATCAATCTGATCTAAACTACAGTTGTTATTTGAATCTCCCACTTTTGCATCACTAGAAATCGTCTGACTGTTAATACTTTCCATTTGCTCCTCATAACATTAGGTAATGCAATGCCTAAACACAAAAAAAGGGAAGATGGTTGAAATTCTTGATCACTGGTCACGTGAGCAATGTTATTTTATTAAGTCTCTAGACAGACAACGACAGTTACGCCAGGAGTGCAAGGGAAAAATGAACAAGAAAATGATGAAGGATTTTAAAGAGGCTTCTTCCAGTGCACTAAAGGAATTGATGGCCTTATTTTTTCAGGGGATGCAGAACATAATGTTTGCAAACCAACCTAACACTGTGAATCAAAAAAGGTTATGGTATATCAATTTAAATATGAACAATTTAAAAGTAATTTTTACAGTGTCTTTCGGCATTGGGTACAACATGTTTATAGAGTATAGTGGCGTGTTATTCGCTTTCATGATATTTTAGACAATTGACTTTTAACTGAGCAGAGTGCACTCCAGTTTTTCTGCCTTTCAAGTTCATCAGCTACTGTCAAGCGCAGCAGTGGAGGGACTACTTTACAGAACCTTCTGTTTGGCATTTACAGTATATTTATTTGTTACATTGCTGTAGGAATTTCATGTGAAATGTAAAATATAAGAAAACAGTTTCTAAGCACAGTAATAACCTCAAGGGTGGGTGATATGGGCAGCACTGGACCTTCCAGGGACTATAAGGTGCCAGGCCTCATTATGCCACTGGGCGATCTGATATTGCCCAATACCACCCACCCCATCAGGTATTATTGTTTACATAATTTCTCACTTTACATTTGTGTAGTCTGCAAATGTAAAATAAGTGTTATGTAATGTGGTTTTTACTCACACATAATTTATTTTACAGTGCAGGCAGAACTGAAGCTGATGTGCCAATGTTTGACCTGTACTGTTCTGTGGCGCTTATATAGCGCAACGCATACAAATGAGGTTTGGCGCAATGATAATGACATGCTAATGCACCCAGTGTACCACGCATTGGCTGATGAGCTCATTTGCATGTGGCATCTGAATATCACGATTTTGCTATGTGAACAATGACATTGCTCCAGAGCACATTGTGGCACAATAAGCACGCAAGCATGGTGCGCAGGCCCACAGTGCACATGCACTGAATGGTATCATGGTGTCAATCGTGCACTGTGCACCAACAGCGCAATGGGGGGGCACAGCGCATGATGCTCTAGGCCTGCTATCATGCTCGTGCGCACTGCGCAGAGGTGGGCAACCCCTGACCCCTGCTGTGACCCCTGACCCCTGGGTCACTCCCCTCACCCAGTGAGCCCGCCTAGCCACGCCCATGCTGTGCATCTCTGAGACTGCATGATGGCCGGACACAGTGCATGTTCCCTTGTGCGCTTACTGCCACCATTTTGGTCACCGGCTTCATTTCGCAGCATGACGTAGCGATGGGTACTGAGAGCATAGAACTGGATACAGGTCAAGCTGGTCAACCTGGTCACCTGTGTCCAGCCCCACGCCCCCCAACTTTTTGGCCAGGTGCTCCTGCAGCAGCCCAGGGTCGCAGTGTGGCAGGGGATTGCTGCCACACTGCAGCAGAGGACTGGGGTGGCCAGGACAGGGGAGTGGTGCCACCACTGGTATGGCAACCAAGTACGGAGGGACCCAGAGAGCCTGAGGAGGCTTGAGGCATGTGTCAGGCTTAGGGCTGTGCCACAGCCAGGTAAGTAGGCCCATATTGCATGTGTGCCCTGGTGCTGTACTGTGGTGTTGGCTAGGCTGCCTGGCATGTCCTGCAGAGTGCTGCACTTTCATCGTGCACATCGTGGGGTGGCATTGCCAGCCACTGCTTGCATTGTGATGCAGCACTGTGGGATGTGTCAGGCAGGGGTTGACGTTGTGCCCAGGGGTGGAGTGGTGGACAGCTGCTGTGGATGTTTACTAATGTGTACCTATCTATGTTCCATTCCCAGGGCCTGAGACTCACCGGTGGGCGCAGGCGGTGGTGGCAGCAGTCTCGTCAGCAGGACAGCAGGCCTCAGAGGGCCACAGAGGTGGAGCAGGATTGACTCCAGCACTAGTGGGGAAACGGAGGGCAGGTAGGCACTGTCATTGACTTTTGCACATTACATGGGGGGGGTGGGTGCGGGCATGGCCACCTGTGCCATGTGCCGTGGTAGCTGTGTGTGTCGCACTGTGCGTGGTGCTTCCCACTGTGGCACATCCATTGGACACATGTGCCAGCTGTTGGTGGGTGTGTGCCCAGCTGCCACTGATGTTGCTGTGGTGCTGCTGGTGCACTGTGCCATGTGACTGTCATTGCGCTGTCGGGTGGCCATTGTGCAGCAGGGACCACCTCTGTGCACTGTCATGGTGTGCTGCATTGCTGGCAGGCATTGGCCCACCCCCTGCGGGTGGCCGGTACTGGCCCTTCGGGGGGGTGTGTTCCTGCTGCCCATTGCATGCTGTGGGTAGGCATGGTTCCTTGGGACATTGCACTGATCACCTGTCCTGTCCCTTGTCATAGGTGTTCAGTGAAGACAATGGAGGCCTGTCTACTGCAGACTGCTCCAGCAGCTTATCCTTATTACATCCACCATGATGGAGGCTGTCTGCAGGTTCACTGCCTGCTGCTAAAGGAATGGAGGTAGCGAGGGCACCAAGGGGCGACAGGCCATGGCTGTTGGTAGATTGGCCCCAGAATTCCCCTGTTTCCCCTGCTGTACCTTCCCCTACAGTCCTCCATCCCACTGTACAGTATCTGTTCCCTGTCCCCTTCCCTCACTTTCCTACCCTTTCCCACCCCCTTGTTGTTGTAAATAGTTTGGTTTTGCATTATATATTCTTTGACTTACCTGCCTGTGTCAGTGTCTGCTTTGCAGGTGGCGTGAGGAGCCATGCTGCAGTGGCCCAGTGTGTGTAAATGTGGTGTGCATGTGTCAGGGCGCATGTTGTGCTTCTGTGGTTCACTGCTGTGTGCTGTGGTGTGTCCCACTGTGGAGGTGTCCTTCCCCTCAGTCGGTGGCTGTACCTTGGGGTGTCCATAGGGTGACTAACAGGGGTGTGTGGTGTGTGTGTGTATGCATGGTGATGGCACATGGCCATGGTCTTTAGTCGGGTACTGGCCGCACGCTGTGTTGGGGCCCCTGCTTGGCATTGTGCAGCCTGTCCTATTTGGTCTGCCATGTGACATGCCTTCCAGCACATTCCATGCCTACTGTAAGGACCGCCTGTGTGGCATGTGTGTGTGTGCTTGGCTGCGTGGTCCTGGGTGTGGCCTGCTCTAGTCTGGGTGTGTGGGGGGGCACTACCTGCAACCTGCGTGGGGCTCCCTTAGTGGCCCTCCATTGGCCATTGGCACATCCTGTTGTCTACTATCTGTGCCACTGTTGTGTCCTGGGGGGTGTCTGGGTGCCTTTGTGCACCCTGCTGTGCCCTGCTGGTGGTGGCCTCCTGTGGCCTGTCACTGTGCTTCCCTGGCTCTGTCCCTGGGTCTCTTCTCTGTGCCGTGCCCCCTTCTGTTGCTCTGCTGCTGTACTCCCACGGTTGTGTTGGAGCATCTCTTTCTGTGCCATGGCACAACCGTGTTTGCACCATGGTGCAACTCTGGTTGTGCCATGGCACAAGCCTGGTTGTGCTATGGCTCAACTGTGTCATTTTCAGCCAGGTTGCACTGGTGTAGTGCAGCCGGTGCAACCACTGAATATGGCTCCTGTTGCACCACGGCGCATCAGATTTGCCTTGTGCCGGCCTTTGGCCTATTTCTGAATATCTGGGCCACAGTGTAACTATTTAAGCAAAAAGGCATGACAGGTTATGCATTGTGTTTTGATTGTGGCACACCTCCGGTATGCCTTGAGGCATTGCCTGCCTTCACTTCAACCACATGAGAATTCCTGTCATTCCACCACAATCAACACCCTGGAGTGTCTCACTGTGAATATAAAATGGGTCCAAGTTTTCAACGTTACAAAAAAAAATTCTAAAATGTTACCAAATAATGTAAAATAGTCCTTCCACATATGTTTTTCAACTGAGGATCATCTGTCTTTCTTCACGCTTAATAAATTGTGTAATTGTTTACCATGGAATGGAAGATTTCAATGCTCTGCAGTACTCCAAAAGTACAATGCCCCCCCCCCCCCAATCCACGCTGATAATCAGTATGTGAGGTACAACTTCAGAATTGCCAGAGATCCACTTTGGTGGATCATGGATGTTCAGAAGACAGTGAAGGCTGCCTATAAGCGCTACAAATGGTGATGGAGTGAGATGGATCATGGAGAGTATGAAATGATGGCCAGAACACTCAACATGGTGTTGACTAAGGCGAGGACAGAGCTAAACTTGGCTAGGAAGATCAAGTGATGAAACAAAAGGTTATTTAAATATGTTGGGGAAAGGGGACAGTGAGGGGGCAGATTAGCATAATTAGGACAAGGAAGCGATGGGCAGAGGATGCAGGAGAGCAGATCGAGGTAATAAAGAGTATGGGAGGGGGGATTCGGGGGCTGGCACCATCAGGAGAGTGGCAGCCAGAACAGTATAGGAAGGAGGCGGACAGGGAGGTTGAAACCCCCATTGACAGTGTGAGGGATGCCCTCAGATTCCTAAGAATGGAAAAGGAAAGCCTAGAGGACTTTTTGGAGGAAATGGGTTGCCTAGAAGATAAGTCACATGACTTTGTCCTGAGCAGATCTTGCCAGACAAACATTGTTCATTTATATGATTAGGTGATGAGTATCATGGACCATGGCACACCAGTGGATGTCCTCTTTATAGACTTCACCAAGGCATTTGATTACGAACATCACAGTAGCCTGCAGTCAAAGCTGGAAGCAATGGGGTTAGGGAAGCAGATTATCAGATGGATAGATAACTGGCAGTCGGAGCAAACTCAGAGGGTGGTGTTGTGGTGGTTATCACATCTCTTAGGGGGTTATCAGTTGGGGATCCATCTTGGGGCCATTCCTGATTAACGCCTATGTCTCTGACATAAGATAAGGTATCAAGAGCAAAATGAGCCTCTTTGCAGAAGACTCAAAGCTGGGAGCGCTGGTGGATGGGCAGGAGGGGAGAGCAGTCCTGCAGGAGGATCTGGAGGCCTTGGAGATGTTGTCACGTAATTGAAAACTGAAATTAAGTGCAGGGAAATTAAGTGTTCTTCATCTGGGGGCCAGAAACCCAGGCCAAGCACTCCCCCCCGCCCTATTTTCCCTATTGAAGGTACTGGTCCATCCTTCTCCCTGGTGAAGACAGAACATAATTATTCATTCAGTGTGTGTGTGTGTGTGTATGTGTATATATATATATATATATATATATATATATATATATATATATATATATGTATGTATATATATTTTGCTTAAGTGGGAAAACAGTATGCCAGCTAGCACCTTTTAAATTTGCTGCCATAATTGGCAAGCAGTTCCAACAGCCAAAGACACTTATTAATTCATTACTTGCATAAATGCTTTATTTTATTGCTGCTCATTTCTTTGTCCATCCAGGGATCATTCAGTGAGATTGAGGTACAAACCCCTAACTGAGTGAGGAGAGCAGCCCAACAGGTGCTCAGTCATCACTCACCCAAACAGCCCCCGAGTGACCTGCTCCATTTTCTGAACATGTGTCACCAGCAGCTCATGGGGGAATTAAGCAATAAACCATGACAGAGTATGGGTTATGCTGGGATTTACCCATGGATGGCATGGCTCAGCCACAAGACCGCAGGCCGAGTGGTCAAACCAGGTCAGCTGTGGGTAAATCCCAGCATAACCAACACCCTGGAGTTGTTTATTGCGATAATACAATGTTCTCATTCCTTTTTTGCAGTAAACAAATTAAAGAATAGTACAGTCTTTGTTAGTTTTAATGAGTTTTAGCGAGTTTATTATTGCGCCACAGAAAATAGTTCCTTGTTGGTAGGTAGAATAATGTCCACCTCCTCTCCCCGCAAGTTATGGTCTTTATTCTTTTAATGCTGTGGGTGGATTAATGTTAAATTGTCAAGAGGATGCAGTTCTTTTCTTCCCCTATCACTGCTTCCACAATTTGCTTTGAGGAAAAAGCAGAGAGGAATCACAAACGTACAGTGAAGATTAGCTGCACGCCAAAAGTCATGCAGTCCAAACTGAAAGTTTTGTTGAATTTCTGATGGGGTTGTGGGTGTCCGGAAGCCAGACAGATACAGTCTTAGATGCAGTTTACATTTTTTTTATGTGAGACACTGTGCCTTACGCTGACATTGGTGTGACTATTTTATCTCTAAATTCATTATAATAAAGTTATAACTTCTGATTTGTTTCTTATGTTTATTTCTTAATCATTAAAGTCTTGTTGGATTTTTTATAGCCATATTATAATCGCAATAAGGCAATCCAGGGTGTGCGTCGTCCCTGAATAATGTCACACCTAGGGTGGTGGAAGCACTCGGCCTGTGGCCTCGTACTTCGACCCACCCTAGGTGTGATGCTATTCAGCAATGAGGCACACCCTGTCATGCTTTATTACTTAATTAACCTTCTGGAGAAGTTACATAGGGTGACTACAAACATGATGTCCGGTCAGCAGAGCAAGGCATATGGGTAGAGGTTGAGGGCACTGAACATGTACTCCATGGAACACAATAGAGAGAGAGAGAGAGACAGGACACGATTGGGACCTTAACTTACTTGAAAAGGGATAAATAAGGTTGATAAGGATAGACTATTTAAGTTAAGTGACAACCATAACATGAGAGGACACAGTCTTACGCTGGTGGGTGGGATGTTTAGGAGGGAGGTTAGGAAGCACTTCTTCACATAGAGGGTGGTGGACACTTGGAATGCACCACTGAAATAGGTCCTCTCATTGAAGGCAGTTAGCACATTTCAGAGAGGCTGAGATAGGCACAGGGGGAAGATAAGTGTAATGGGTAGGGAGGTTAGTAGGAATGGAGAGGGAGAAAAGGGACATTACCTCAAGCTGTAGACCTTGCAATACAAGTAGACTTTTTTTTTAAACTCTCTTTATTCACTTGACCCACATGGAACTCTCTCTCAAGCTGCCGACCTATGTCTGACTCTACCTCCCTGTCTGAAACTCACCAGAGTAAGGCCCCTCCAGCCTGGCAAATCACCCGGCTCTGAGTACCCTGAGGTAGGGCTGCCCACTCTGTTGCTCTATCTATAATTCAATGCGCCAGTACTAGAGTTGGAGAAAACCCCTGGATGGTGAGTCTGATGTCAGAAGTGTGTTCAGGACATAGGCGGCGCCTTCGCCTACTCACAGATCAGGATTTTTTCAGCTTGTTCTCCCCCCCCCGCCAGTCCAGCAGTGCAGTGTACTCCAGCACGGTGCATGCATGCTCCCGTGCACCCCCGCATGAGAGCTGCCATGGTTAGTATCCTGTGTCTGGATTCTGACTGCTGATTTGACCCCGATTCTCCACTGGGGGTCGCCAGATGGCGGAATCATGTCCCCCCACCCTCCCAAGAAAGGAGAGCAGTCCTCTGGATGCTCAATCATTTCCTACCCCGCCGACCTGACTCTGTTCCCTAACCCGAGTCACCAGTGTGGCATGAGGTGTGGCGTCCAGCGTCACAACCATCAGTGCCACCGGGCTGGCCAATATGAGCAGACTTTATATACCAAATGGCTTTCTTCTGCTGGCTTCTTCATATGTTCGTATGATCGTAGTATTAGTTTTAGGCCCAGTGATGTGGAGGGCTGAAATGCTGTACAGCACGTTACCTCCTGACATACTGGTGACCCGGGTTCGTGAATGGACTTAGGTGAGAGATGATGGAGTGACCAAAGCACAGCTCTCCTCCATCAGGGAGGGGAATTCTGTGGCCCCCTACTTGGCCATCACCTGGAGGAATCCAGAGGGATATGTGGGTGGGTCGTGTCTAGGGTGAAAGCACCACCTTCAGAACACTAGGTGCATCTCCATGGAGGCAGAGCATACAAAACATGCTCATTGCATTCTCGTGTTTGGCCAAGATAGAACAAGAAGAAAGTGGAGGATGGGCTTCATGAAGCCCTGTCTGTCCATTCAAAGGCACACTCTGACACTCTGGTTCTGCAGCACTCTAGTATGAGTTACCAGGGTGGGGTGACTGGTGGGGGAAACAGCCCCCAGTATCTGAGGAGGTCAGAGATGAATGTGGTAGTCATGAACAGGGATGATGAACCTGTCCTTCCAAAGGGAGGGAGTAAACAGTGATGCAAAAAGATTTATGGCAGGCTTGTTGTAAAATAAAATGCATTCTTGGCTTAACTGGGTATTTTGTCTTTGGGATTTCCAGTTGCCACGATACAGTTTTTGAAAGAAAAAAAAGACACAGATTTCCCACTACCTTCGAATCAAAGGTGTGCAAACAAGTATGAGCTGTAAGAGACAAAAGTAATGTAAAACACAATACACAAACGAGCAAGCTATGTGGAGTCAATAACAATTATTTTACTAAATAAAGTGCAGCACAAAATATTAAGGGACTTACAAGTTTCATTATGGGTCTTGAGGGAAAACATGGCTGGCTAATCTACCGCAATATTTTGCTCCTTACCCTGAAAGTTACACCTACAATTTTGGCTTCCCCTTTTTCCAGAAGAAGAATATCCATGCATGGGAACTTATGTTCAGTAATGGACATAAGTCATTACATTTGGACGGTCTGGCTGGTAAGAGTACTGCCCAACACATTCCATCCTTGAGGAGGGACAGTGTAACAGTTGGGTTTAGGTGAGCACTGCTGTTGCTGTATGTACAAGAGGCACTGGTTCCATTGAGGAAGTGGGCATAACACATGGCACTGGCTTACAACACAGAAAAAATCCAACAAAGCTGAAGATGTTAGCCAGTACTCCTGTGCCCTGATGCATTGTGACTCTTGTTGTAACAAACTAGGGTCCTTAGGTGGTTATGCATGCATGCATTGGATGTGTGGGGTAAGCTATAGAGGACAGTATCTGGGGATTAATGGCAATAAGGAAAGGGAAAATGACAGCTACAAGTCATGGTTGCACAAAAGCACAAAAAGCTTAGTGAAGAATTACCAGTTATTAAACTTTACAACCCCTAAATTTTTAAGATGTTTACAGGTAAAAAATTCCAGCTGCACACATTAAAACCAGAGAGCAACCTTAGCTATAGCCTCTTTGCCCTAGATGACACAAGCTTGAATGACACATAATGCACATCATCTGCCGTGTTTTTCATTTAAAGCAGCAGTTGACTGAATGAGGCTACATCAGGACCTAGTGGGATCAAGTCCCAATTACTGAAACATGCTGTTTTGAGGACACCGAACCTGCATTAATAATTTAATGTTATTTCTGGCATGACCTTCCTTCATGAATAATAAATATGACTGCTCCCCCAATCAGCAAACTTCAAGTCTCATATCAACTAGTAAGTGGACATGCTCCTCCAATATAAGCACTGTACTTAGCATAATCATACCACTGCTAAATAAAATGCTAAATTTTTAATATTTCTATCTGCTCTGGTACACACAGTTATCTGCTATAACAAAAACACAGAATCTACCAGCTGGTAGAAACTCTTCCAGCATCAAAAGGCATCACAACGCGAGCTCTCCATGACAAGACTCACACATGCGCAAAAAAGATTTAAAAAATGCATGCTTGAAGACCAATAAAAAGGGAAACTCCATCTGGATTTCGGATAACTGAATTTCTCGCATGTAAACTGCCATATCCCATATCATATCAGAACAAGCATTTGCCAATGCCGAATGTTTCCTTGCTGATATTAGCATTGAACGTGCAGGAGTTAGACAGATGCAGAGTAGGAGTGGCAGTGAAGTATTGAACTCATGCCAATCCCACCTCCACCCTGCAGAGATGGACAGGCATTGGGGTGTGCCTGTGGGTCGTTGCCCATAATGCTCACGGCATTTCACCGCACCCTATCCTGTAGACACCGACAAGTGTTGAGGTGTGCCTTGGGGTGTTCGGCCTCACAGTCACCCCATTTAATAAGGACATACGCTGAAATGGGTGCAGTACAGGAGAATGGGGTGAAGTCTGGGGCTGAAGAGTGCAAGGCACACCTCGATGCCTGTCACTGGCTTCAGGGTGGGGGTGGGATGACATGAGCATTACAGTCGGTGATCCAAAGTTACACCTCTGATGCCTGTCAGTCTGTACAGGGTGGGACATTATGGTTAGAAACCCTAATACCCCGGGCATGTGTTGGTAATTGCACTACAAATTTTCAACATGACCTTTTTGTGACCCCCACCTCATGAAAGCATTTGGGACCTCTTCTCATGAACTGTGGCACTGTGATTTTGTTAATGTGCCCCAAACTTCGAGTTCCCACAGCAACCGTGCCATTCTGCACCAGATGTCTGAAAACACAGATTAGGCAGGATGTGAAGAATGACAGTTGTACCATTCATAGGGAGATGTGAAGAGATGGCAATCTTGAAAATCTGTAGTGAAAATATTAAAAATACTCGAAGTTCCAAGCATACATGGAAACTGCATAACAGATGCTTGTACCACAGTCATTTAGTGGAATTATTTCACCAGATTTTCAACACAGGCAATTTGTGACCTCTGCTTATGAACACTGTCACTAAGATTTTCTTTATCTGTCCGAAACATTAATTTCCCACTGCGACCGCGCCATTGTGCGCCAGATGTGCAAATGCATATTTTGGGCAGGATATGAAAAATGACAGCTGTACTGTTCATAAGGAGGTGTGGCAAAATGCCAATGTTAAAAATCTGGAGTGAAAATTTACAAATTTGCGAGGTTATGAGGGTGCTTAGAAACTGTGCAACACACGCTTGTAACACAGTCATTTTATGGACTTTTGTCACCAGATTTTTAACATAGGCATTTTAGGATCTCTGCTCATGAACATTGTCACTGTGATTTTCTTAATCTGTCCCAAACACTAATTTTCCACAAGCAATCGTGCTATTCTGTGCCAGGACTGCAAAAACACATTTTGGCCAGGAGGTGAAAAATGACAGCTATACTGTTCATAAGGAGGTGTGGAAAAATGCCAATGTTGAAAACTTGGAGTGAAAATATTACAAATTTGCAAAGTTACGAGCATGCGTAGAAACTGTGCAATGCACACTCATAACACAGTCATTTTTTGGAATTTTTTCACCAAATTTGCAACATAGGCTTTCTGAGAGCCCACTTCACGAACAGTGATTGGTCTGGAAAGGTGATTCCGCGCAGTGACCACAAAATCACCTTTCAGGACAGAATAATGAGATGACAATGGCTGAATTCATGAGGTGGGGTCCCAAGAACCCCATGTTGAAAATTTGGTGCCAAAATTAAAAAAATGGCTGAGATATGCACCAAAGTTGGAAAAAAAACAGTTATGCCATTGTACAGCTTACTGGCATTTCTTCAGTTCGTATTCGGCTTTGAAGAGTCCAGACGTGTTCCTGGTCCACCGAATATTGTCACGCCAGGCTCTGGAGGTAAGTATGGGGTGAGGGGGGTGTTGGGAGGTAGAATACACAGCAGGTGGGTGCTGGTTGGGGGGGGGTCAAGGGTCTCAATGAGGGACCATTTTCTTTTTTAACAAGATTTAAAATAAAAAAAAAAGATATCGCTGGACACTTTTGGCATGCTGGAGTGGGCTCCCAGTGTGCCACCTGGCCGGGTGTTTGTTGGGGAGGTGGGTAGTGGAGCCGATGGGGATTGGGCACCCCCATTGGCCATACAGTGTGGTTGGGGGGGAGTGGGAGTGCATGAGCCGAGAGGGATTGGGCACCCCCTCGGCACATAACAAATGGGTTGGGGTGCATCATGCCAATGGGGATTGGGCTAGCCCATTAGCAAATGAACTGGGGATCGGGACATGCCAACAGGGGGATTAGGAACCCCCAAGTCAGCTTTCATGGGGACTCTGAGGCAGGCGGCAAGAGCCGCTGCCCACCGCCATGTTATAGAAAAAAGTTACACCAGGCAAGGCACTGCCCTGCAATGATGGGTCACTCCCTCATTGCAGCAACGGATTTGTTTCAAGGTGGTGGTATACTGGCTGAACTAGTGTCAGCAGCAGCATGCCACCACATTGGGGAAAGCGGGCCAAGCCTCAAAATGCACTGGGGCCATTGGCCCCCACAGTGCAGCACCTCCAAAACCCCACTTCTCTCCTAAGCTGTGACGAAATGTTTCTTGCGCAAGCAAACATAAAAAGCATCATGTAAACTGAGGAGTCAGATATCCGAAAAGAAATACAGGTACTCGGTTTATTTACATTTTTGGAAATCAGCCCCACATGTAAACATACTGACTGTCATATAATGTTTTGTGAACTTCTGTACTGCAGTAAGATAAAACAAGACATTAATTAAACCAAGAGCAAACAGGGCTAACCAAACAAACAGGTTTCTCGCCCTTGGAGTGAGAGTGTGCATGACTGGCATAGGAATGAACCAGGAGGTGAATGTGAAACTATTGAATTTGTCAAAGTGAAAAGCTGGCTGGGGAGAGAGTATGCATGGAGTGGTTGGCCAACCTGTCTCTCTCGGGCAGGAGTAGAGAGTATTTGCTCCAGGCTCCAATGGAGTGGAGCCTTAATCTGTGGACTTGTAAGTGGAAGAGTCCCATCACTAAGAACAAGCAAATCAGGAAAAA
Source organism: Neoceratodus forsteri (assembly GCA_016271365.2). Classification (NCBI taxonomy): domain Eukaryota; kingdom Metazoa; phylum Chordata; order Ceratodontiformes; family Ceratodontidae; genus Neoceratodus; species Neoceratodus forsteri. Next base: position 1,074,005,435 of record CM028129.1, on the reverse strand, counting down.
AAAATGAAAAAGGAAGGAGACAGACAGAGAGTGCCCCGTTAGTATGTCCCCCACCATGAAAATAGAGCTGACGTGTGTTGCTGTCACAAGCTCTTTATAGTACAAAAGCACTACTAACGTGTGTTGGAGAATGTAACATTTCAAAAAGTGAAAAAGTCTGTAGGGTGTGGGTTTTCCAGTTACTAGCATAGCTGACTACGAACTGAAAAATGTAATTATAGTAATAGTTGTCAGGTGATAAAATATTAAGCACAGCCCAGATCCACATGCCTGGAGCTTGATTATGTAATGAAAGAAAAAGTACCAGGGAATTTCCATGGTGTGGAATGAAGCAAGCAGAAAATAATTGATTGGTGTAATGAATGAAGCAGCAGAACCTCACAATACATAGGGAAAGTTTACTCCATGCTTTGTGGAGGCTTTCTTCATGCCATTTATTTACTTTAAAATAAATCTGTCCTACCTTCTGTTTCACTTCTGCAACTGATGTGCATCTCCTGCCGTTGATGTGTGCCAACTCTGTTTGTGTCTAAAGTTAGCATTTAAAACCCAGCTTTCTTGGCAACGAAGAGAAGTTTGTCTGCTGTGTAGTCTTTATCTGTGTAGCCCAGGCGCTGTATGCCAGTGGGCTACCACCCCTGCCTGCTTTCCCTGGTACAGGTTAGGGGCCTGGGTCCTGCTATGGTGACAATTAGAGGTTCATCCCCAAAGATATAAATGATAGCGTGATGCCTCCACCCAGAGTAAAGTATAAATGGGTCAGGTATCTGCTTGGTACAACCCCCCCTGGGATACTGTACCTCCCTACCTCCCTAAACAACCACTCTGCACACTGAATCCCCAATAACCTTGATCCACCACAAACTATAAACCTCTGCAATAGGCAAATGCAAATGAACCTTGCAACACAGCAGTTTCAACAAACAAACTCACAGTATTGGGGGTAAGAGCTAGGGAAGGGATACCAGGACGAAGGATGGCTGTGAAAGAAAAAAAGGTTAGTGAATCGTTTAACAACAGTAACCATTTGGGCCCGCAGGCCAAGCCCACCCCCACTGGTACCAGTGCTCCCAAACTGTCCTTAGGGGTACTCACTAGGTGCAGGCCTGGTTGGTGCCGTGGATTGGCCGGCTGTTGGAGCCCTGAAATATGTGCAAAAAGATTAGTTTAATAAAAAAATTCCCCTTTTCCCTCTGTAGGAACCAGGTCCTGGGTACTCACTGTTTATTGATCTCAAAAACCTGGGGAATGGAGCTCCTTGGTCAGTGCAACACAGCGCAGAAGAAGGACGGCCTTGATCCCCTCTCTCTGACTGGATGGAACTTGCTCGAGGATCTTGCAGCTGATCACCTTGATTGCAGTTCTGGCCACTTGTCACCTTCAGCTGCTTCTAGACCATTGCACAGCACTGTGGCAGGGTCATACCAGACCCAGAAGACCCAGACCCAGGAATGGCTCCACAGCCCGGCTCCCCACAAAGGAACACAGGTGCCCTAGTACCCCAGCAAGTGCTGCTGACCTCCTGAGACAGGGCGCCACACTTGGAAGAGGTTTTCAGGTTCTCTCCCTGGCTCTGGGTAAGGACTCCCAAGCTGTGGGGGGGTCCTCTGCAGTCCCTGCACTGAATTTGTGAACCACAGAAATGGTAGGCAGTTGCTCCAGTAAAATCCAATTCCAGCAGCAGTGGGTGCTAGCTTTAAACTATCAGGCTGGGATATTCAAAGGGGTTGCACTGGCGCAACCCTGCAGTGCACCCCAGTGGGATATTGCGAAGGCTGCCTGGCACAGTGCAACTCCCAATGCACCAGGGCACACTGAAAGTGTATGCGGTGCAGATGCAGGTGGCGTGCCCATGCATATGCGGCACATCCTGATATTCAGCCCGGGATGTGCGGTACATATGCCAGTGCTCCCCTGCATTGCACCTCATGGGGGGGCTCAAAGTTGAGCCTGTGTAAATGTGGAGCAACTCCTGGCCACCCACAGGTGGGTCGCCGTAGTGCAGGGCGCAACACAGCGGCCGCCAGCTGTGGGTGGCCACCGCCCACCCAGAACAGCATCCACAAGCTCACACGCATCCCTGGTAATCTAGTGGCCCCCCTCCTCCCAAGTCCCCGATTACCGTAAAGGTAGCCATGCCCTGGTAGTCTACTGGCCCCCCTTCCTCCCATGTCCCCGATCACTAGAATACGTCTGACAAGTGATGCCCTGGTAGTCCAGTGGAGCCCCCTCCCTCCCATGTCCCCAAACGCCAGAATACGTCCAACAGGTCATGCCCTGGTAGTCTAGTGGAACCCCCTGCCCATTGCCACAATTGCAGCAAGGCACCAGAACACAATTCCCTGGTGATCTAGTGGCGACCCACCCCTCCACCCATGTAGCATCCTTTGCCCACCCCTGCCCACCCTGTCATTGGCGGGTGGCTGCAACCCACCTGCCACCTGGCCGAATGACAGGTGCAACATGGGCTGTAACCCATTGGTCCACACTGTGGACTTGTTGGACGTATTCCGTGATCGGGACCTGGGAGGAGGGAGGCCACTTGACTACCAGTTCGAGGCTACCATTACGGTAATCAGGGACTCGGGGGGAGGGGGGGGGATAGACTACCAGGGATTGTGCTTTACACATTTCTGCATTCGCGGTTACAGGTGGGGGTTGCCCCGGGATCCCCACCTCATACATCATGCTGAGCAGGGCGCTAGGCGCAGGTCCCTGGGCTGTCCTGCACAAGGCATGCAAATAGGGCCATAATAACATGCAAATGGCCCCATTTGCATCTTGCATATATTATGGCCTCATTTGTATGCCCTCCGCTGAATATCACGGGTGTTGTACCTTGAGCATCTGCAGTTGCATTAGCACATCCCCTTGCTCTCTGTCCATGACTTGCTCCAGCACAGTGCCACTGTGCCGTGCGCAGTCTGTGCCATTTTCAATGGTGCTACGCCATGGTGCATCACCGTTGAATATCACCTTGCCCTAGCCCCGGTGCATCCCAGTTGCACTGCATCCAGGCTTGCACCCCTGCCGGGTGCAGTCTGAACATCTGGCCCTCAATGCACAGGTGCATGCAGCAAGGGATTTCCAGCACAACAGATCCCTGCTTATTAATTCGCTATTCTCCCAAATAAAATTGATGTCTCTCAGCTACAGCTATGACACAGCTCTTAGCCACTCCAACAGTTCCCTCAGAAGAAGTTCAGCACCCAGCTAGCACCTTGACTCCAGAGATGCTTTGCCCCTTTAGGATTGCAGTCTCAGTCCCATTCAGGTTAAGGGCGCTCTCAACAACTGTAACACTCAGAGGATTCGTACAGTCCTTTCAGCCAATTCAGCTTACTAGTGCAGGGTTTCTGCAGCACTTAACTCCTCGATGATAATAAAGCAACTCCTCAGTACCTGGGGAATCAGAGTAACAGTTTAGTCTCTTGCTTTCTTTTCCTCTCTAGATCCTGTTCTACAAGCAGCAGTCTCCATTAGGGACCTTGGAAAGGCCCCTCCAGTCCAAAGTCCAGTCTCACAAAATACTTCCCACTCGTACAGAGCCTGGGAGCAGACTGAAGAAATCCCAACAAGTCCTCAGAGAATCAATGGATCTGATTGGCTGATGAAGCCTGTCAATAATTTATAACCATAGTAATCAATATTTCCCACTGACTTATTGGGGCATGGTTTAGGCACCTGAATTATTCCCCTCCTGTTCCCAGGAGTCCCTCTGTCAAAGTTTTAGGTGCCTAAAGAGTTGATTGACTGTCATTTTGGGGTCATAGTATCATCAACATGTTCGCCCCCATGAAGTTCTAGGCAGTCTCACACAGTTCCCTGCTTTCTAATATCTGGTGCAGCCAAGTCCAGTACTCTCACTTTATATAACCCCACCATAGGGTAGCCGTAACTGTCCCCTGTTAAATGTGCCTATTCTTGAATATTTGCCCCCAGTAGATTCCCCGTCACTGCTGCCAAAACTCACTGCTCCTAGAAGGCAGACAGCATCTCATTCATATTCATGAGGCTGCCACTGAATTATTTATGAGCCCCCATACAGTGCTTTCCTGTATTTACTTATTTTATATTTAAGAGGCCTCTCTATGGCCTTGCTTGAATCCCTGGTCTCTATTCAGAACACCAAGGACAACGGGACCCATGGAAACTCCTCCTGTTGACTGCAATGGCGGTCGGAAACAATGGCACTTCCCAGTACTTACACAAGCGCCCAGCCAGCTTCCAGAAATGTGGGTGGCTTGCAATCAGCTCCGACTGCCCAGTGGGGCTCAAAAAAACAAGGAGGCTGTCCAGAAAAGCACTGGGGCACCAGGAGGACATGGGGAAACAGGAAGACAATGGAGGAGGATGCCAGCAGCAGCAAAAGATCAGGAGAAAATACAGGTAAGCCCCCAAGGAGGGGGTCACATATGTATCTCAGCGTAGTGACTGTGCCTACCGACACAGTTGCAAATCACCAATGTAGGACATTCTGTCCAGATACTTCTAGCTACGGGCACGTCTTTGAAGCTGTCAAGAACATCTAACATCAATATTGTATCTGTAGCTCTGTCCCCATGTAGGGCCACTAGTTGGACTTACTCAGGTCTACCCAGTTGAGGGAATATCAGGGAGAAGTAGAATGATCAGAGCCAAGGCATAAAGGGATGAACCACAGGAAGAGTTAGTTTTCAACTGAAGTGGTCAAGTTTGGAGGCAAAAGAGGGAACAAGATCCCAGCCAGGCTGGTGAGTGGCTCTATGGCAGTGACTATGTGTTGCAAAGGGTGGGGGGTCAGGAATGACCCCTCTGCCATGTGGTGATCTCCGAGGGGCCCAGGTCCAGGCCCTGGCTCAGGAGCTCCTCATGATCCGAAGGATCCAGGTTGGACCAAGGAGGTTCCAGGTGTCATTAGACTACCAAGGGCATTAATATTGTTCAGGGTCCCAAAATGGATGAACAGAGAACAAGGGGCTAAATCAGAGCTATTAGTGGTATTAGGAAACTGTGAAACTGTGAACCAAGGCTCCCACAGCAGCCTCTGAATAGAGCTCTGAACAGCTTTGGGTACTTATTGATTTTTGAGAACAGTGCCTTGTGCATCTGGCAGGGGTTCGGTGGTTGTCTTTTAGGTGGCTGGTTGGGCGAAGAAGAGGGTGCCTGGGATTGTTGCCACTGCAGGCTCTAGAAAGAAAACTCATGGAAGGGTGGCATATTACAGTGTGGACATTTTCTGTGCCTTTTGAAAAGATCAAGTCTAGAGTCAGGAATTTACTTGGGTGTGAATGAACTGTGAGCTGGGAGAATGAGTTGCAAGTACCCATCTGTCATCTGAAACAGTTGAGATTTCTCTGTGTTGTTTTGCGTCCTACTCGAGGACATTACCAAGTTTCAAGTTGGAGTACATCTGTGATTCCAGATCTGACCTAAAAGGATATCCTGGACATCCTGGATGTAAAATAAATGCTCAGAAGTGAAATGGTCTCAGTCAAAGTATAAAAGGGGGAATAACAGGAAGGAAAGCTAATTCAAATACGGAGTGATGAGGTATGGGGATGAAGGTGGAAGCAAGTTCCCAGATGGGCTGCTAAGTGGCTCCATGGCTGCAACTGTGTGTGGCTGGGAGGATAACAGGAGTGACCCTTATGCAGTACACTGGTCTCTGAAGGGCCCAGGGCCAGGCCTGGACAGAGGACCTCCAGGGGGGGGGTCTATGAGCCCTAGTGATTTGTAGAGTCCAAGCTTAACTGATGAGTTAGGTCTTGCCATGCCTCCAGGGGCACCAGCACTGTTTGGGATCCCAGAATGGGCAGACAGGGAATGAGGTTTATGTCAGAGCTAATCATGGGACTTATACACTGTGGGAGTGTATAATGGGACTTCTGAAAGAGCCTCTAAAGGGAACTAAAAACTAGTCTGCAAACTTATCAATGCCTGAGGACAGCATTATGTACATCAAAGCAGGGTTCCCCTGTTTTTTTTCCTGTGGTTGCTTGTTGGTGAAAGAAGGGGAAGCTCAGAATTGTTGTAACCCTGGGCTCTGGAAAGGCAACTCCTGGCAGGGTGCTGTACCTAGTGTGGGTATTGCGGAAGGGGCTGCAAGATGCCAGGGACTTCCTGTATGAAAACTGTGGGAAGCGCTCAGAGAGTGTGGGACAATAGGGAAGGTTTTATTTCTCCTGACGCCAAGGATCGGAGGGTGGGGGGAGAACGACTGAACACCATGGAATACATTATTTTTAACAGGGCCAGGGATTGGAGGGTGGGGGGACCACTGGACACCAGGGAATACTTTGGGGGGGCCACTGGACTACCAGAGAATAATTAAATTTTAATGGGGATGGGAATAGGAGGATGGAGGAACCACTGGACACCAGAGAATATTATACTTTTAATGGGGATGGAGGGTGGGGGGACCACTGGACATCAGGAAATAATATTTTTAACAGAGACGGGGACTGGAGGATGAGGGGAACCACTGGACACTAGGGAATAAGTTAACTGTAACAGGGACAGGGATCAGAGGACTGAAGGGATCACTGGACAACAGGGACTGTGTTACTTTTTATGGGGATGGCCAATCAGAGTCAGTGGGGCCGGCAAGGTAGAAAGCAAACAGCAAACCTGCCACCACTTTCCATGCAAATGAGCCCATAATTGGCATGCATATGGTCCCTTCATGCCTTCCAAGCCCAATGGGCTCATTTGCATGGTGCCGGTTGAATACTGAACCGGGGGCTCCCGGCGCTATCGGGTCTAAAGGTACTGTGCCCTGCACTTCCAAGATCCATGTCAGGGCTGTGCTACTCAACTTAACAATGTGCCAACATGCCCCCATATTCTGACAAATAGCACCGGAGTGCTATCCGACTCAATATAGCATCCCTGGGGGTCATGGGCAAAGGCAAGTGCAATGCAAACCTTTGCACTCTGCTATTACCCCTTTTGAAATATCAGGCCCCAGAAGTTTCTTAAACAGCAAAACATTCACTCTCCTTATACAGAAAATAATTCAGTCATCACAACGAGATGTATTCCAAAGTAAACAAGGCTAAACAGTGCAATCAGGAAAAATATGTGAAAAGAAATGTTTGAAACAGAATGCACAAGTACATAAATCTAGACTGATTTAGGTTCCCAGTTAGCAGCAGAAATGTTACATTAGTCATATTGAACTTGGTGGCTGGTTCCTAGACAAAAGAAACCTTAATCCTCTGTCAACACCCACACTAGATAGTCTGATGAATTTAATACTACCTGCCTTCTTTGTTGCGTTCACTGACTGACACAATGAAATGACTGAAGTTTCAGTTCTGCACATTTTGTGGGTTTTTTGCTTTTTTTATCTTTTTGGGTGCAACCCCCTCTTGACCTCGGACCTGTCCATCCTCCGCTCCCATGCCCAGGTTGACCCCCCTGGGGTGGGCTGCTGAGGGGGCTTCCCACTCCCAATGGACATTGTGGGCAAGCCCTGGATTACCCCCCAGTTCTAGGCCACGAGAGCGGGACCCCCCCCCAGTGAACATCAGAGGCAGTGGGTGGTGGAGCAGAATGTGCCGTCATGCCGGGGCCCACCATTTTGTGCTGCTTTGTTACCCCATGGCAGGGATGTACAGTGACATCCAGTGTCTGCTCCACCCCCTAATGTACAGGTGCTGGTCGTCGCGGTTGCCCTCAGCCTCCGCCAGGGGGTCCATCAAGCACCGGCACGCCACCCTCCCTCCTCCTCCCTCCCCTGGAAAAGGACAGCAGTTCCCAGGATGCTTTGATCCTTCTCCTCCGGCCAGCCCTCTGACTCCCAGATCCATTCCCAAACCTGAGTCATTGCCATCACAAGCAGAAATCTAACCGCTGCACCGGTGGGCCGGCACACTTCGTGTTTTGTATACCTGCCACCAACCTGCCCCACCAGACAACAACCTCTTCAAATTCACTCATTGTATTTGCTTTGATCAAAAGGAGATCCTCTATAAGAATTATGACTGCCTTTAAAGTTAGTAAAGGGGCCTGTTGGCATCCTCTCCTAGCCTTTCTGGTGTGGCATCAACACCTTATGGGCTTTATAATGCTGATCACCCTGCAAATACACAGACCACAGACCATTTGGTGTTCAATAAAATGTGCACTTTAAAAACATTTTGCCTCTTTTTTAGACCAGGCTGCTGGAAACAAAAGTGTAGCCTCCCTCTCCCCACTGTCTAAGGGCCTGATAGTGAATGAGGCAAGGGGACATCACTTCGTAGCAGAAACGCATCCAGAAGTGAACAAAGCTGGCACATACCTGGGTTTGTAAGTCCACAGATGGTCACTGGGCACGGCCTAGAAACAGGATTCAGGTGGCATACAACCTAAACTGTAGGGCAAGGTGATTAACAAGCAGCAAACATTTCAGTACAAGAAAACAGCAGGAGTCCCACACTGAAGCAAAGTTCAACAATAAACAAGTAAATTTATTACAGGCTAAACATAATCACATGGCTCCTGGGAGCTGAGGACATGGCTTGAGATAGGGAGAAACAGTCTTCTGTGGCACAAAGCCATGGCACCAATCTTATGGCTGTTCAGGCTGAAATACTGAATCCTACAAATGGAGCCAAGTGGCTTGGTAATAGACTTTATGATAGCAGCACAAGCTTGGGCCTTTCAACACTTCCCGGCCTCTCCCAGACAACAGCTCGATATATGGCCTACTGCTCTTCCCTCTCACACATTCACAGTGGCAAACAACAGGCTGCAGCTCTTCCTACAGATTACTCATCCCTCCTGCTACTCAGGGCCTACTGCACCCGGGCCCCCAGCATCCCTGTACATCCCAGGTGTCAGCGATCTAAGGGATGTTCTGGGCACATTAACTTGCTCCATGCAGCCTGTCTTCATTTGGGCAGAGTGCCACATGGGTATGGGGAGGTGGGCTGCTACCACTGCACTCCCCGCGACACCAGCTGAAACCACTGCATCGCCCCCTCAGACCAAGACTCCATACTAGGCCGCACAGTCCTGGAACTGGTCCCAAATCCCACCCCGGTGCTGCAGTACATGAAGGTGGGTGCTTCTTAACTCCACAGGCTGTGGCTCCCAACTAAATGAGCTCAGTCCCAGACACGCCATAGATCCCTAGACCACCCTTACTCCGCCCGAGCGAACTCACACACTCCGAGCCACAGAGCTCGAACTGGGCCAAGGCTAATGCCCCAGCCAGCTGGATTTCTTGCTCTCCCTACCTCCTGCCAGCCTCCCCCACTGGTCAAAAAAACATCCCTTATATACCCCAAGAGCACTGGCTACACCCAACCAATGGGCGGGCCAGCCCCTATCCCAAAATGGTCAAACTGGGAGGAGAGCATTACCATAGCAAGTATCCCCAAAAGGGGGTGCTTACACTGTCCCCCTTTTAAACCATTTGCTCCTCCTGAATGAGGCACCCCGCTACCTCCAACCCAGACTTAAGGATATGGTATGTGCACTTTCCTGCCCCTTCTGGTGGGGAAAAACTAGCAACAGAATTCTACCTAGGGACACAGGGCCCCAAAACACCCCTGAAAATACAGTGCTGCTACCATAGATGAGGACTCAGCAAATCAATAGTTACTTAAACCCCAAAACCACAAAGCCCCCCAAAAGTTAATATAACAGCAACAACAGGAACAGTATAAAAGAAATGCTTCAGAACAATTTAATACCCCCTTCTCTTTTTTTCCTTCAGTTTTTACACCATACTAACACCTGCAGTCACCCAACACACACACACACACACACACACACACACACACACACACACACACACACACACACGAGACACATATTTACAACTGATATGCACACCAGAGCCACTCCACACATGCAGGTACACACACACGCACGCGCGGCCGCGCACACACACACACACACACACACACACGATCTCATACAATATCCCCCTCACTTAAACAATGGGCAAACTGGCTCAGAGTCCATAAGAGTTGCATAGTTCAGAAGAGCTCAGTTTCAAAAAGTCCTGGGGTGTGAAACCACCTTTTCACGGATCCATAACTAACAGATGGATAACTATTTCCCTCATTATTAAAGCATTAACAACATATATAATAAAAAAACACAACATTTAACAACAGAGGGAAAGACTGAAAAGGTCTCACCTATTTTAAAAGTCCCCAAACAGTTCAGGGTGTCTAAAAGACAGTCCTGAGCACATCAGAAACAATTACTTAGTCCAGAATAACTTAAGAATGGGACCTCCATTGCGGGAATAATAAAACTGAGAGTCAGGTTTGGTTGTCTCGACTCCAAAGGTGTCAGTGGAGATGATGTAATTCTTGGTGCGCCATCCCATTATGTCTTGAATCAGAGCAAAGTGCTTTAATACAGTGAGTTCAGTCCAGACTGTTGAGTTGCAGAGCAACTGAGCCTTAGTAATGGTGGATGCTATAGGGGGGCCCAGTCTGTCGATTCCTCAGCTGGAGCTTGTCCACGGTGCCCCTAAATAACCAGTTGGACCCCTTTTCCTCGATAACATCCCATATCCACTCCAACAAATATGGATAGTCTTCCTTGGGATACTCAACTCAAATCCTCCTGCAGACCAGACCCACCTCTCTGCTTTGGACCACTCTGGGATGTGACGTACACTGGTCCGTGGAGTCATACATTCCTCCAACCACACACCAGAGCGGTACCTCACATTCATGGGGTCATCTGGCAGGAGTCCACCCATCTTTTCCTGGAGAAGAATACACAGGTAGGGCAGCCTGAAGGTGTTATCTGGCAGTGTATTACATGGGCAGCGATAAAGCTGCGGGATAGCATGCTTCACATCCTGGTCCTCAAACTCCAACAGTGAGGGCAGCTTACCAGGTGGCAAATACCTGGGGGTCTCCATGGTCTGAATCGCCAAGGCTAGCCTTTAACATCTTGCCATCAAGCAACTCCTTTCCAGAAGCAGAAACCTCATGACCTGAGGAGCTAAAGGCACTGGCAGGTGTGGGAGCCGGCCCTGACTCCTTGGGCCCAGGGGAGTCGGCAGGTTTTCCAGATCTCCCACGACCTGTCCCTCTGCCATGGGGAGGCTCAGTTGCCTTTTGGTGGAGAAGGGCTGTGAAAATGTCAATGGCCACTATCCGCTCGAGTATCTTCCTCCTCAGGCCTAGCTTCAGGCACAGATGGATCCAAGGGGGCAGTAACTGATTTCAATTAATCCCAGTTCTACAAACTGCCTGTAGTTGAAATTATGGTAGTCCCAGGAGACATGGACAGTGCCCAAAGCCAGAAGGGCAAATAAGAAGGGATAGTATACACGTTGGCCATAGGCAGCACTCCTCAAGCACACAAGGAGCACGGGGCAGCTGAACGACTCCTACCCTCGGTACCTGCACAACACACACCTATCCAGTGGAGCTCCCCGTCCTGCAATGCTCCATACCCATGACAGTAGTGTCACTGGAACCATCACTAATGGGTCACTTTCCTGGGAACCTTCTGCCATCTCATCCAAATCTCACAGCTGCTTGCACCTCCATGATCTCCACAGAAATGGCGACCTCCAGCTTGGTCACCCAGATGCCCTATGCCTAACCCAGCTAATCCGCTGAAACCCCAGAATCTGTAGCATAGGATGTCCTATGCAAATACGTCCCCACTCTGGCACCAAGGGAGGAAAAGATGTGAAGCTCCATCCAATCCAGGAATGTATCCCAGCCCAAAAAAACAGGTCTCAACCTACATGGATGCTGTGACTGCCCTCCAGGAATTAAGATACTGTCTTGCACCCCAAATTTCAAATCCCGGACAAGCTTCCACATTCTACCCTTCTCCTTCTCCCCTCCTCCCCACTATCTAGGAGCTTGATGGTGAATGAGGGGAAGGGGCACCACTTAGCAGCAGAAATACATCCTGAAGTGAATAAAGCTGGCACATATGTGGGTTTGTAAGTCCACTGATGATTGCCAGGCATGGTCTAGAAACAGGATGTAGGCTGCAGACATCCTAAACTATAGGTCAAAGTGGTTAACAAGCAGCAAACATTTTGGGTCATGAAAACAGTAGGAGTCCACACTGAAGTAAAGTTCAACAATAAAAAATCTAATTTATTACTGGCTAAACACAATCACATGGCTCCCGGAGCTGAGGGCATGGCTTGAGATAGGGAGAAACAATCTTCTGTGGCACAGAGCCTTGGCACCAGTCTTGTGGCCATTCAGGCTGTAATGCTGAATCCTACTAATGGAACTGAGTGGGTTGGTAATAGACTTTATAGTAGCAGCACAACTTTAGGCCTTTCAACACTTTCCGGCCTTTCCCAGACAACAGCTCCACATATAGAGTACTGCTCTTCTCGCTCACACATTCGCAGTGGCAAACAACAGGCTACAGCACTTCCAACAGATTAGTCATCCCTCCTTCTACTCCGGGCCTATTGCACCCAGGCTCCCAGTATCCCTGCACATCCCAGGCGCAGGCGATCCAAGGGATGCACCGGGCACCATAACTCTCTCCACACAAGCTGTCTTTGTTCGGATGGAGTGCCACATAGGTATGGGGAGGTGGGCTACTACCACCAACCTCCCCACAACACAGGCTGCCACCACTGTGCCGCTCCCTCCACCCAAGACTCCATACTAGGCCTCACAGTCCTGGAACTGGGCCTGAATCCCACCCCAGTGCTACGGTGCATGAAGGTGGGCACCTCCTAACTCCCCAGGCCATGGCTCCTAACTAAACGAGCTTGGTCCCAGACATGCCACAAATCCCTAGACCACCTTTACTCCTCCCACGTGGATTCACACACACCGAGCAATAGAGCTCAAACTGCAGCTGGATTTCCTGCTCTCCCTTTCTCCCGCCAACCTCCCCCACTGGCCCCCAAAATACTTTGTATACTCCAAGAGCACTGGCTCTGCCCAACCAGTGGGCAGGTCAGCCCTATCCCAAAAATTGTCGAACTATGAGGAGCGCATTACCATAATTAGCTTCCCCAAATGAGGGTGCTGTCACTGTCACCCATTTAAACCACTTACCTCCTCGTGAATGGGGCATCCGGCTACCTCCAACCCAGATTCAGGGACAGGGTATGTGCACTCTCCTTCCCCTGCTGGTGGGGAAAGCCAGCCGCAGAATTCAACCTAGGGGCACAGGACCCCAAAGCACCCCCAAATATGCAGTGCTGGTACCATAGACGAGGACTCAGCAAATCTGTAGTTACTTAAACCCCAAAACCGCAAAGCCCCCCCAAATTTAATATAACAGCAACAACAGGAACAGTATAAAAGAAATGCTTCAGAACAATTTAATACCCCCATCTCTTTTTCCCCTAATTTTTACACCATATTCACACCTGCAGTCACCCAAAATACGCACACACTAGAGACACATACTTACAATTGATACGCACACATGCAGACACTCCACACATGCAGACACACACACACCCTGATCTCATACAATAACCCCTCACTTAAATCTCCCACAGGGTTGCACCAAGCACTGGGGGCCGGGGTATAGGGAAAGGAGTGCAGGAGAATACTCAGGGGTCACATAGAGACCCTGGCAGAGGGGCCTAAAGGACACTACCAAGGACGCAGGCAGGTAACTGGGGACCTCACAAAGGGGGACGGAGGGACAACATTCTCAGGGAAGTAGGCTGATGGCCAGTGCTGGACAGAAGGAAGCAAGGCAGGAGGTGGATCAGACCTTATACTTAGTAACTGCTTCATCTCTTCTTCTGCTCAAGGATGGGGGGGATGTAGCCACGACAGAGGTGGTTAGAGATGGAAAGGTGTGGGAGTGGGGGCAGGAGGCAGGGGCCAGATAGCAGGAAGAACAGGGGGACCTGGAATGCAGGAGAATGGGGAGTAGTAGATCGGAGCAGGGAGAAGAGGGAGGAAAGCACAAGGAGAAGGACCAGTTGGGAGGAAAGGTAAAGAAGGACCAGAAGTACAAGGATGATTCAGTAAAGAGAGCTGAGGGGTTAGGCCAGGGGAGCACGATGAGCAAGGAGGAACTAATGGAGACAGGAAGGAAGGGAGGATGAGCCAGGCTAGTTTAGCAGATGGGGAGAAGGACCAGTTGCAAGCAGTGAGGGGGAATTAACAAGGTACAGAAAGATACTCGAGGAGGAGGAGGCATAGGATTGGAGGAGGAGTGGCCATGGTAAATAAAGGAGCGGGTGGCATGTGGCACCCAGATAGGGGAGGAACAAAGAGCCAGCTGGGTGGGGGCGGTAGAAAGGATGAGGGACATGGAAGGGAATGGAGGAAAGGTGTCAGAGTGCTCCTGATGGGGATTCTATGATCAGGGGTATCAAATGGGATAGGGAGGAGAAGCCTGGCCAGTTAGAACAAGATGCTTCCTGGACTAACGATGCACAGGGCTAAGCACGAGGTATATCAGCTGGCAAAGGACTGTGGGGTTCCCCAGACATACTGGTCCACCTGGGCACAAATGACATTGAGGAAATAGCGAGCTAGAGATACAGGCAAGATTCAGGGAGCTGCGCCAGGGTCTGTCATGACATAGGATGCACAGTTTCCTTCTCAGAAATCCTGCCAGTGCCAAGGGCTAGTGGGGAACACAAAAGAAAAATTAGGAGATAAACCAGTGGCTCAGGGGAGTGGTGTGAGGCCAGAGGGTATGGGTTGATGAGGGATTGGGGGAGACATGGGAGGATAAGGAGCTGTATGCTAGAGATAGACTACATCTCAATTTGGAGGGGAAGGGAATCCTTAAGTTGAAAATGGAGGAGTTCATTGGTGAAAAGTGGGGTTTAAACTTGTGAAGGGGGGTGGGATGGGAGAAAAGGCAGTCAAGGGGATGCCGATAAAGGAGGGACTCTGTCTCCACCCCCTTGGGGACCAGGAGGATTGCAGGAAAAGACCAGCTGGCAAAGTGCAGACCAGGAGAAAACAGAATCCCCAAGGGAACACGAGCAGGGGAATGAAACCAAAGGAAAGGGTGGAAGGTAGTCCATAAATGCCAGGAGCTTGGGCAATAAATGCCTGAGCTCCAGTGGCGAGGTTAACTGAGGAGCAGTGGATGGGCAGCGGTCACTGAGACTTGGCCACTGCAAGACATGACTGGGACCTGAACCTGGAGGTTACACTATGTTCAGGAAGGACAGGGGAAGGGAGGGGGGTAGCAATGATAGTAAAAACTGCATTGGCTTAGGGGAGTTGAGGAGGTGGAGGGAACCGTGGAGGCGATTTGGTCACTTTGATAACTAGGGGGGCAAGAGAGTAAAATAGGAGTGTGTATAGACCCCTGCCCTGGCGGAGGAGCTGGAGGACAGTCTGGTGGCAGATGTTAGGAGACACTGCAGACTGGGCAGAGGAAAGGTGGTGGTGTTAGGGACTTAAACATGCCAGGAACAGACTGGGAGACTATGACATCCTCTGTGACCAGGAACAGAGGTTGTTGGATGTCTTTCAAGACGCATTCCTAACTCAGCAGGTGAGGGAACCGACCAGGGAGGCACGGGTACCGGATGTGGTCCTGGCAGACAGTGACCAGATTGGGGGCCTGGAGGTAAGGGACCCATTGGCGGGGAGTGACCATGCCACGGTCTGGTTCTGCCTGGACCTAGGAGGGGTAGAAGGCAGTACAATGACGGAAGTAACCGACTTCAGGGGGGTGGATTTTAAGGAAATGGGAAGGATCCTTAAGAGCATTTGATGGGATTGGTCAGACATGGACGCTTGATAGTAGGTGGGAAATCATCAGGAGAGGGGCAGGATGCTACCAGCACCTGTGCAAGAGTAAGATGAAAATGCGTAGGGCCCAAAACCCTGTTGGTGGACCAGGGAGGTCCAGGAGGTGGTGCGGGAGGAAAGCAGCCTATAAGAAATTCAAGTGCTCAAGGAGTGAAAGGAGTATGAGCTGTTGGCTAGAAGGGCCACTAGAGTGGTGAGGGCGGCTAAGGCAAGGAAGGAGCAGAACCTGGCCAGGGAAATTAGGAGAGGGAAAAGGGTTCTTTAGATACATTGGGGAAAGACGAAGGTGAAGGGCAGATTAGCAGGATTAAATCAGGAGAGAGATGGCACAAGACCCAGAGGAGCAGGCTGAGGTACTAAATGAGTACTTCCTCAGTTTCACCAGGAAAATGGGATGCTGCATCATACATGGGAGGAGACAGAGATAATGAGGAGGGGGACCCTTACCAATCGGCAGGTCTGGGGAGGGGGGCATCACTGGCAGGTGGGGGAGGGCTAAGCAGGGAGAAGAGGTACTGGAAGTGGAAATCACAGCAGAGAGAGTGAGGGAAGCCCTCAGCTCCCTTAAGACGGAGAAAGCACTGGGCCAGATAAATTACATCCTAGAGTGCTGAAGGAACTTGCAGATGTCCTGGCTAAACCCTGGCAGAGCTTTTCACCATCTCTCTGAGGACAGGGTGGGTGCCCCAAGACTGGAAGGTGACGATGTAGTGCCTATCCACAAGGGGGATCAAGGGAGGTGGTAGGAACTACAGGCCTGTCAGCCTGACATCAGTGGTGGGCAAGGTGATGGAGGGCATTGTCAAGGAGTGGCTGGGGGCCCTGGATAAGTCAGGGTGCCTGGACGATAGACAGCATGGATTCATCCCGGGAAATCGTGTCAGACAAACCTGGTGGAGTTCTATGACTGGGTGACAAGTGCCTGGACCTGGGTAGACCAGTGGATGTCCTCTTCTGGACTTCAGCAAGGCATTTGACTCTGTTCCTCACGGGGGCCTGTTGGATAAACTAGGAGAAATGGGGGTGGGAAACTAGATGATCTGATGGATAGGCAATTGGCTCCAGGACCGGACCCAGAGGGTCGTAGTTGGTGGGATAATCTCTTCCCAAGGAGGGTCATTAGTGGGGTCCCACAGGATCAGTCCTTGGGCCCCTTCTGTTCAACGCCCACGATCAGACATAAGGACAGGAATCAGGAGTGAGATGAGTCTCTTTGCAGATGACTCGAACTGGGGGCAGTGGTGGATGGGGAGGAGGGAGGGTGGCCCTGCAGGGGACCTGGAGGCTCTGGAAAGATGGTCTAGAAAGTGGAAGCTGAGGTTTAATGGAGGGGAAATGCAAGGTACTCCATCTGGGGGCCAGAAACCCAGGCCAAGTGTACACTCTGGGGATACTACAAGTCTCAATGGCTGAGAGGGACCTGGGGGTGGTGGTGGATGTCAAGATGAACAACTCTGAGACTTGTAGGAGGGCAGCAGCCAAGGCCAACAGGATGCTGGGATGCATCGCTAGGGGATCACCTCCAGAAGGAGGGAAGTGATACCTCTGTATAACTGCTTGGTGAGGCCGCACCTGGAGTACTGCGTGCAGTTTTGGAGGCCACACTTAAAGAGGGACATTAACCTCCTGGAGAGGGTCCAGAGGAGGGCAACCAAATGATTTGGGGCTTGGGGACAGGACCTATGAGAGAGGCTCAAGAGCTAAATATGTACACTTTGGAAGAGAGAAGGGACCGGGGGACATGATAGAGGTCTTCAGGTACATGAAGAGGGTAAATAGGGAGGAACAGTGAGGGTGCTTCAAGGAAGGAGGAAGGGGCCACTAGAGGGCATGGGTGGAAGCTGGAGGGGAAGATTCAGGGAGAAAGGAGGAGGTGCTTTCACTGAGAGGGTGGTAGAGCCATGGAATGCACTACCTAGGGGGCTGGTGGAGGCAGAGACAGTGGAGGGTTTCAAGAGGGGGTGGGACAGGTACAGGGGAAGGGTTCAGGAAGCAAAATCCAATGCAGCAAGAATATCTGGAACTGGGAAGGGAGAAGCCAGAGAAGGCGAGGGGGACAGCAAGGTCAGCACCCAGGGTGGGGGCTGACCAAACGAGCAGACACGAAAGACTATTAGGCCTATTCTGCTGGCATTTTAGTATGTTAGTATGTTAAACAATGGGCAAACTGGCTCAGAGTCCATAAGAGTTGCATAGTTCACAAGAGCTCAGTTTCAAAAAGTCCTGGGGTGTGAAACCACCTTTTCACAGATCCATAACTAACAGATGGATAACTGTTTCCCTTATTATTAAAGCATTAACAACAGATATAATAAAAACACAACATTTAACAAATAACAGAGGGTAAGACTGAAAAGGTCTCACCTATTTTAAGTCCACAAACAGTTCGGGATGTCCAAAAGACAGTCCTGAGCACATCAGAAACAATTACTTAGTCCAGAATAATGTAATATTGAGACCTGCGTCGTGGGAATAATAAAACTGAGTATCAAGTTTGGTTGTTTCAACTCCAAAGGTGTCAGTGAAGATGATGTAATACTTGGTCCACCGTCCCATTACGTCTTGGAGTCAGAGCAAAGTGCTTTAATAGAGTGAGTCCAGTCCAGACTGTTGGGTTGCAGAGCAACTGAGCCTTAGTAATGGTGGATGCTGCAGGAGGCCCAGTCTGTTGATTCCTCAGCAGGAGCTTGTCCACGGCTCCCATAAATACCCATATGGACCTCTTTTCCTTGATAACATCCCATATCAGCTCTGACAAATATGGATAGTCCTACTTGGGATACTCATCTCGGATCCTCCTGCAGACCCACATCTCAACTTGGGACCACTCTGGGATGCTACGTACACTGGTCCATGGGGCCATACATTCCTCCAACCACACCACAGAGCTGTATCTCACATTCATGGGGTCATCTGGCAGCAGTCTATCAGTCTTTTCCTGGAGAAGAATATGCAGCAAGGACAGCCTTGTGGTGTTATTAGGCAGTGTAATACATGGGCAGCAATAAGGCTGGGAGATCACGCACTCCACATCCTGGTCCTCAAACTCTAATGGTGAGGACAGTTTACCAGGTGGCAACACCTGGGGGTCTCCATGGTCTGAACCACTAGGTCTAGCCTTTACCACCTTGCCATCAGGCTACTCCTTTCCAAAAGCAGAAACCTCACAACCTGAGGAGCTGAAGGCCCTGGGAGGCGTGGGAGCAGGTCCTGAATCTTTGGGCCCAGGGGAGTCAGCAGGCTTTCCAGATATCCCACGATCTGTCCCTCTGCCATGGGGAGGATCAGGTGAATTTTGGCAGAGAAGGGCTGGGAAGATGTCTATGCCCACTATCCACCTGAGCATCCTCCTCCTCAGGCCTAGCTTCAGGCACAGATGGCTAGGTGTGGGGGGGGGGCAGTAGCTGATTTTTATTAATCCCAGTTCTCCAAACTGCCTGTAGCTAAAACTGTGGTAGTCCCAGGAGACATACACAATGCCCAAGGCCAGGAGGGCAAATGAGGTGGTATAGTATACACGTTGACCATAGGTAGCACTCCTCAAGCACTCAAGGAGCACAGGGGCAGCTGAACCACTCCTATCCCCTTATAGCTGCACAACACACACCTATCCAGTGGAGCTCCCCATTCTGCATTTAGTACATATTCTTTAACCAATTCATGAGTTATTAAAATGAAATTCAGAGGGCACCATCTCATTTACCAACTCTGAAACATCAGAAAAATCCTGTTGTGATGCCTGATGTTCTGAGTGGTCTTCATAAGAAGAATTTCCATGGGAAAGAATTCTGTAGTTATCCAAGTTGCCAAAGAACTTATTAAAAGCTTCAGAAACAGATAAAGTATCATTAATTACACCTGTCCCAGACTGAATAGAAATATCAGGGTTTTTTTTTTTTACCCCTCCCAGTCAAACCATTTAACATATCCCAGGTTTTCTCGGGGTTGCCAAAAGATTTATTTTGTTCTGAAAGAAAAAGTCCACCACTGTTTTCACCCCCACCACCTCCACTGGAAGACTGCTCCATGTATCCACCACACTTTCAGTGAATAAGTAATTCCTCACATCTTTTTTGGGGGGGAGGGGGCTACTTCATATCTTTTTTGGGGGGGGAAGGGGTTACCAGCTGGCTCTTGTTCAGTCCGTCCCCTGCCACTCCATCCCCCAGAGACTTACCCTCTGTCCCCAGGATGCACCCTGGCTTCACCTCCAGGGTGGAGCCATGGGAAGGGGACAGTACTCCCTGATTGGAGACTGAAGCTGATCTGGGGACAGAATTCCTTGGTCCACTGTATGGGGTTCAGGGAAGTCGATGTCCTCCTGCTTAGCCTGGTAATGTTTGTGTGCTAGTTCCCCAGGGAGGCGTGGTGTGCAGTGACGTGATGGTACACGACCAAATGTCTGCCACCCACCCCCAACCATGTAAGCTGAAGCTGTCAGACCCCTAGCATCAGCCAATCAATACTGGGTCCATCCCCACCCTCCTGGAGGAGGAGGAGGAGTACAACAGTCTATAGGACGTTCAATCCTCCTTCCTCCAGCCGGCCCTCCAACTCCCGGGTACACTTCTGAACCTGAGTTGTCAACATTGCAAGCCGTAGCGCTACTGCTGTGCAGGTGGGCCAACTATTTTCTCACATCTTTCCTGAATTTACCCCTTTCCAGGTTCACTGTATGTCCCCTTGATTTTGTGCACCTTTTCCTCTGAAAAATGTACCCTCCTGTACAATATTTACCCCCTCTGAGGTATATATAGGCCTCTACTATATCCCCCTCATTCTTCTCTTTTCCAGGCTGTACATACTGAGGTCATGCAGTCTCTCCTCATAGGGCTTCTAATGCAGCCCCTGCACCATTTTAGCTGCCTCTTCTGGACTGCTTCCACTCTGTCTATTTCCTTCCAGAGATGTGGACTCCAGAACTGGACACAGTACTCCAGGTGGGATCTCACCAGTGAACTGTACAGAGGCAACACCACCTTCCTTTTTTGGCTAGTGATACCCCTCCCTGTGCACCCCAGCATCCCACTGGTCCTACTCACTGCCTTGTTGCATTGTCATGCCACCTTGAAATTATCAGATACAATTATTTCCAGGTCCCTTTCCTGTTTGGTGACCTTCAATACTGCTTCTCCTATATTGTACTCTGCCTCTGGAGTTCTGTGCTCTAAGTGCATTATTTTTCAGTTTTTGGTATTGAAACCCAACTGCCATGCCCTTGACTACTCCTCGAGGTTTCTCAGGTCTCTGCACATTCTTTCCACCCCCCTGAGGGCTGTCCACCCTTTTGCAAATTTAGGTGTCATCTGCAAAGAGGCAGATGTTACCTTCCAGCTCATCTCAGTGTCACTTCTTAAAGAGGACTGGTCCCAGTACTGAGCACTGTGGCACCCCACTGATCACCCTTCCTTCCCTGGAGTGAACTCATTTACCACACCCTCTGTCACCTATCCCTTAACCAGTTTGTCATCCAGTTTATCACTTTTGGACCCACCCCTAAGCTGCCCAGTTTCCTTATGAGCCTTCTGTGTGGAATGGTGTCAAAAGCCTTACTGAAATCTAAGTAGGCCACATCCACTGCCCCACTCTTATCTAACTCCATGGTCACCAGTCAAAGAAATCTATCAGATTTGTCTGACATGACTTCCCCCAACCAGTGAATCCATGTTGCCTCAGGTCTCGTAGCCCAGTGGACTCAAGATACTCCACAATCTTTTCCCTTTTAAATTACTCCATTAGCTTCCCTGCCACTAATGGCAGGCTGACTAGCCTATGGTTGCAAGCCTTCTCCTTGCTACTGCTTTTGTGAATTGAGTCTGCATCTTCCCTCCTTCTCCTCCTATGCAACCACTCCTGTTTCCAGTGAGTTGTTAAAAAGGACTGTCAGAGGTGGCTGACCTGTTGGCACTACATCTCACAATGCTGGTGGCCCAAATTCAGTAATGAACTTGGGTCCCAGTCAGCCAGCTGGGGGGAGGAGGATTGAGCATCTCAGGGGACACTCTCCTACTCCATGGAGGGTGGGTAGCCGATCCCACTTCAATTCTGCCACCTGGGTAACCACAGATGACAGTGCAGCTGAGGGCCCAGTGAGAGGGAAGGACACAGGCCAAGGGACTGGTACAGCAGCATGCTTCTGCATGCGCACACACCTTGGACCTCTCATGTGCAACTGCATCCCTGGGGCTGGGAGAAACACAAAAAAAAGACACCACTGCCAGACAGATGACAGCTCCAGTGGAGAGGAGACAGACTAGCTCAGAAACCCTCAGCTGCCAGCCTGACAAGGTTAGTTCAGGTGGGGAGGCATCCTCTTTTACCTATATGGGAGGTCTGATAACCATGGCAGGGTACACAGTCAATATGTCACACAGATTATAGCGCTGTGTAATCCGTGTGGCAAAAATAGCAACCGGCAATACAGCTACAGGGATAGTCTAACACAGGTACGTTAGAGCTACCCCTCTAGCTGTTCTCCATTGGAAAGAGGAGGATAAAGGATTTTCTGCATGGTGTGCTGTTGAGTAGCCACTGTGGCACAGAGGGTAGGGTCACAGACAGCAAATGGTGGTCGAACGTTGGTGGATTGAGATTCCATTCCCAGTCCTGCTACTGTTGCCTTTTTTTCTTGTCTCCCTCCCAACTTTCCTTTGTAATTTGTCCACCCAACCCTGTACTTTTTGCTCCCCACCCCTGGTTGTCCTACTTGGTTCCCCTTTCTCTCTGACTTGTGTCCCCCAATGATTCCTCCCCCCCTCGAGGTTTCTGCCTGTCCCCCAGTTGCCTCTCCCCAGAGGTAATTGTAACCCACCTTTGGGGGCTTACTTGGTGCTTCCCTGGGCTCTCACATTGGTTCTCAGCCATAGAAGGGCTGTTGGGGTCCAATCCGCAGAACCAATGACTTTTGTGTTTGTGTGGAAGAGGTCACCGGTCTGCACATGTGCCGTAGCTCTGCAGCCTGATTCAGTTTAGTGGTGCCCTTGCAGCCGTTCTCCTGCTTCCCTGGTGCTCTCGACCCCCTTGCCCACCTAAACGGGGGTCAGACACCTTGGGGAGTTGGTCAGAGGTAGCAAGTGATGTTTTAAAACAGCACCATGAGAGCGTTAAAGGAAAGGGGGATGAATATTCAGCACGGCACATGAATATTAATGAGCCCGATCGCAGCTCCTAGGGACAGTGAAGAATGGAGCTAGCAACAGGGTCTTAGGGGTTCCTGTAATGATGGAGGTGCAGTCACTTAACAGGGGATAGGAGCCCTCCTAACATACTTGGGAATCTTGTGTTAAATGTAAATATTGGGGTTATAATCAACAGTTGAAGTTGCACATTTATATGTATTAGACATCCGGCACATTTATATTCTAGAACCAATTGGCACAACTGAAGAAGGCAAGGCTTCTTCCACCAGGGGCCAGGCTGTCTGCCCTAGTCAAGTGTCTTAGAAAACAGTTCTTTCCAGGTTACTGAAGCCCAAATTATACTTCAGGGTCTCAGTTCGATTCATGGTTGTGGCTGTGGCTTGCAGCTCCACTAGACATCTTGACCAGATAGCACATTACTGGACCACCCAGGCAAAGTTAGGATGAGCCCCTTGACTTAGTGCTCCCCTTAAAGTCTTGTAAGCTCCACAGCAGACATTACATATCAGCACATTTCTACCATGTTCTGGGCTCACATGGGTCCCCCAACAGTTACATTCAGCAAAAGTACTAACATACGGGTCCACCCTGGCTGGGCTAAGGTTAGGTGCAGCAGTTGCAGAGTACAGACCCGAGAACAATCTTACATAGCACAGTCACTTGGGCAAGGCTGCCCCAAATTAGCAAGATTTCTTTCTTTCTTGCACCGGGGGGTGGGGTACAAGACTACTCACTCAGGCTCCTCATGGTAGAATTTCTGCTATCAAGGCTCCTGAATTCTTCAGTCCTCTCACAACTGAGGTGCAATCAGCTCTCTCACTCACAGTTGGCTTGATGTCATCAGGTTGCAGATCCATGTCTTTCCCCTATGTGGAAGGGAAGGCTAGCACCTGGGGGCATTCTGGCAACCCCCAGGCTAGCAAGTACTGCAAAAACTAAACAACTTTAACTGTTACTGCTAAGAAGGAAAACATCCCCTTCTGGATGGAGAGGATCAACTGGCTTTTCAGGCTTGGATGCATAGCTGGGGGCCAGAGTCCCCACCCCCATGGACGTTCTCGCTCGAATCAGGCAAATTGCTGAAAAACAGTCTCTTTTAGGGCTCTCCTGAGGCTCCTGATTGGCTGAAACTATTTGGTGCTTGGCCTCCGATTGGCTGGAGGGCCTGTCAGTGAAGAACATTTTTTCAAGGAGAGGGTGGTGGACACATGGAACGCCCTTCCCGAGGAGGTCATGGGGTCATAAACATTGGGGGAATTTAAGAATGCATGGGACAAACAAAGCAATTCTGGTGGGGGTTAGGAAGAAGTAGGCTGTTGGTTAACTAGGATCTGCAGCCTATCCAATAGGTAGAGAAATTGGCAGACTGGGTGGGCCATGCAGTCCTTATCTGTTGTCAAAGTCTATGTTTCTATGTTTTTATGATTGATAATACTAGGCAATGAATGAGAGGACAGTACTTTAGGGAGAACTCCCAGAGACTTCGGGAGTTTGGTCAGTCTGAACTGGGCTCCTATCGAGTCAGGAGGGACTTGTACTGAGAGAGCTTGAGTTTCTGAGACCTTCCACAGGACTCATTCTTGAAATTGGTCGAGAGAGAGAGTTAAGTGGATTCTCTTCTGAGAGGAACTGTGCTGGACTGAAAATGTACTGTTTTGGGAGATATTCTCTTCTACAGATATCCTGCACTAAGGTTTGGACCACTTTGAGGGACTGCCTTGTAAGCTGAAAGTTTGCTGGAACTGGGTGCTACCCAGGGCAAATTGGAAGTTGTAAAAGCTGGGAGAATTCAGGAGTGCTGTTAACCAGCAGAGTGGAAAGTGGAAGTGGCTGTGAAGCTGAGAGACTGTGAGGGAAAAGGTAAATATTGTCCAATGCTTTGGGACCCAGTGGTTGCTATTCTAACTCAAGACAAGCATTTGTCAATGCCAAATGTTGGCTTGCTGGCATTGTCATTGGTAGTGCAGGAGTTAGAGAGATGCATAATAGGAATGGCAGTGAAGTACTGAACTGACGCCAACCCCACCCCCACCCTGCAGAGACTGACAGGCATTGGGGGTGTGCCTTGGGGTCTTCGGGCCTTACGCTCACCCCATTCTACCTCACCCTACCCTGAAGACACTGACAAGTGTTGCGGTGCGTCTTGGGATCTTCGAGCCTTTACGCTCACCCCATTCCATAAGGAAATATGATGATATTTTCTGGAGTATTGGAGAATAGGGTGAAAGTTAGGGCCGAAGACTCAAAGGAACACCTCAATGCCTTTCAGTGGCTGCAGGGTGGGGGTTGGGGTGGACTGGCATGAGTATTACAGCCGATGATCCCAAGTCACCCCCCCCCGACGCCTGTCAGTCTCTACAAGGTGAGGCGTTATGGTTGGAAACCTTAATGCCCCAGGTGTTTGTTGATATTTTCACTCCAAATTTTCAACATGGGCTTTTTGTGACCCCATCTCACGAACAGTGGCACTATCAGTTCGTTACCCGAAAGGTTATTTTGCACAGCGACTGCACCATTTCGTGCTACAGGTGCAAAAACATATTTCAGGCAGGATGTGAAAAATGACTGCTGTACTGTTAATGAGGTGGTGTGAAAATATGGCAATATTGAAAATCTGGAGTGAAAATATAAAAAATTGGTGACGTTACAAGCGTGTGTGGAAACTGTGCAACGCACACCTGTAATGCAATCATTTTTTTTAGATTTGTTTCACCAAATTTTCAACATGAGCATTCTTGGGCCTCTCCTCATGAACAGTGGCACTGTGGTTTTGTTAATCTGTCACAAAAGTTGATTTCCCACAGCGACCGTGCCATTCTGTGCCACAGGTGTAAAAACACGTTTTGGACAGGATGTGAAAAATGTCAGCTGTACTGTTCATAAGGAGGTGTGAAAAAATGGCAATATTGAAAATCTGGAGTGAAAACATAAAAAAATTGGTGAAGTTATGAGCGTGCGTAGAAACTGCGAAACACACACTCATAACGCAGTCATCGTTTGGAATTTTTTCACTACATTTGCAACATAGACTTTTTGGGACCTCCCCTCATGAACAGTGGCACTCTTGTTTCGTTACTCAGTCCTGACAGGTGATTCCATGTAGCGATCGTGAAATCACCTTCTGGGACCGAGTAACGAAATGACAGTGACATGTTCATGAGGAAGGGTCCCAAGAACCCCATATTGAAAATTTGGAGCCAAAATTCCAAAAAGTGTCTGAGATATCAACCCAAGTTGAAACCCCCATCATAAAGCTTACTGTCATTTCTTCAGTTTGCGGTTGGTCTTTGAAGAGTGCAGACATGTCCTGAGCCACACAAGATCGCTGCTCCCAACCTCGAGAGATAAGTATGGGGTGAGGGGGTGCTGGGAGAAGAATGTGCAGAGGGAGGGTGCGGATTGGGGGGAAGGGGGAGACCTTGAGGGAACATTTTGTGTTTTACAGGTTAAATAAAATAAAAAGACTAAGGGGGGACTGTTCTATTTTACAGAGGGAAATAATAAAAAAAAAAAACATTTAGGCACACTGGGGTGGGCCCCCAGTGTGCCACAATGGGGGGGCACATGCCATTGCTGACATGGAGATTGAGCACCCCGGTGTTGGCAAAGAACATAGACGGGTTGGGGGGTGGCACATCCGACATCAGGAGTGGGCATCCCAGTGTCAGAAAAAATTATTTCGGCACACCAGGGTGGGCTCCCAGTGTGCCACACTAATGGGGGGGATACATGCTGACACGGGGATTGAGTGCCCCCAATGTCGGTTTTGCAGGACTGTGTGGTGGGTGGCAGGAGCTGCCATGTTTTGGCACACTGGCGTGGGCTCTCAGTGTGCCACATAATGGGGGAAGGGACATGCCGACACAGGGATTGGGCACCCCATCGTCGGCTTTCTGGGAGTGCGTGTCGGGTGGCAGGAGCCATCATTGCGGAAAGCCACGCTGCGGGTATTTCATTTATTGAAATGTTTCACCAGGAAAGGCATACTGAAACTCTGCTTGTAACTCCAGCCACGTGCATTACTGTGCACTGTAATGCACATGGCCGGAGTCTTGTCATCTGCCGCTGCAATGAGGAAACTGCATCTCATTGGAGCGGCAGATTTCTTTCAACTCCATGGCTCTCTTTGAAATTGCTGTCATTGCCAGCATGCTCACAGACTGGTGGCTGAGGGACGCACCCACTAAAGCATCCCCTGCATTGGCCACAACACTGACACACCTCTGAAAGTGCTACTACCGCAAGATGTTGCTTGCGCACTCGCAAGCCAACATAAAAAGAGAGAGCCTGCTGTGCTGGACTGTAGCTTCATTGCCAATCAGCGCTGGAAAAGTTAAAGCTGTGTTTTTGTCTGACTGCACCTTGGTGGTACCTGTCTGCTGAGCTATGAGTGAGAAGTTTTCCATCTGCTTCCAGAGCCAGATAGGAAACTTGTCAACCTCTACCAAGTGGGGCCTGCTAGCCTCAGGGGGTCACCAGTGTATGCTGGGGTGCTAGGGCACTTGTGATCTGTTGGGGGAGATTGGCCATGTAGCCACTCCTGGTTTCTGGCCCGCTAAAGGTTTGGTGAGCTTTACGCCAGTGCGCTGCAATGGGTCAGAAGAGGCTGAAGATGAAAAAATGGCAGATCTTCAATCAAGGGAACAAGCTGCTAGACCTTCAATCAAGATCAAGGATTCAAGATATTTATCTGCTGCCCTGTGCTGTGCTCTCTGTGTATGAATTGCACTGCTCCGGGACTTGTGGTGGCCTCTCTGCCAGAGGCTGAATACAATCTTCAGAACCGTGAGTACCCAGGGCTTGTCACTGGAACCCAAGGGGAGTGTGCAGTGCAAACTTAATTATAGTTTGCAAGTTCTTAGGGCCCCAGCAGCCTGCCAACCCATGGCAACCTCCAGGCCTGCAACTAGTGGGTACCCAGATAGACTTTTGGGACAGAACACTAGTACCAGTGCGGGTGGGCAGCTGGGGTGGTTTGACCTATGGTCCCATGTTGTCATTGTTTTGTCATTTTCTACCAATAACCCTTTTCTTTCCTTCCACAGCTGTCCATGGTCCCTGTACCCCTACCCTAGCTTTTACCCTCAATAAAGCTGTGATCTATTGTTTGGAACTGCTGTGCCAAGGGTATTTTTTTGTGTCTGTCAATTGTAAAGTGTTCATGGTTTATGATATTAAGAAACCGTTGGATATCCAGTGTGTGGGGTGGTTGGTAGGGGAGGTGGGTAGGTACAGCATCCCAGGGGGCTGTACTAGCCAGTCACCTGACCCACTGATAACTGACTCTGGGTGGAGGCACTGCACTATTTACTATAACTTTGGGATAGAACCCCCGAACACCACCGTAGCAGGACCCAGGCCCCTTAACCTGTTAGAGGGTCAACAGGCAGGGGTAGTAGCCCACTGGCACATTGCGCCTGGACTATATAATTATATTTAGTTGGGGGTTCAGGCTGCAAAGCCTCTCATAAAGGGGTGGAGTGGGGGGGGTGGAGTCCCCTGCAAATGGTCATAGTTCATATTTTTTGTTTAGCCATGGTAACGCTTGCTGTTTTTCCTGAGCACTACCTTCCGCTTCTCTGCTTTTCCTACATGACTTTTAAGAGTCTGTTTTTGCACTCAACATGATCACCTAGTGCCCCATAGCAGCATGGCAGTGGGTGGCTGGTGGAGGTTGAAGCATGGCTGAACCAGGCACCTTGGGGACCCTGAGGGAAGTCATGGCAGTAGTGCAGTAGGGGGCTATAAAGAAGGAATAAAAAATGGACTGTCAGAGATGCAGCCAGTACCTCCCTGAACTCCCTAAGTACACATGGTTGCAGGGCCAGATTAAGGCAACCTGGGGCCCTAGGCCCAAGATAAATTTTTGGCCCCCCTCACTGCAACCATAACCCTTCGCTAGGACTGTGCCTCTTTGCTGTGACTGCACCCCTCGGCCATTGCATATCAGTTACTGAAACATGAAGAAAAATAGTAACATAATAACATAGAAATCGGCAGGGAAGGACCTCTTAGCCCACCTAGTCTGCCCTATTTTCCCTACCTACTCTGCCATCGCATACCCTACTCGCTCATTGGACTTCACTCCTCCTTGCCTTATTTCTAAGGTCCTCTTTGTGGCTATCCTATGCATGTTTGAATCCCCCTCCTTTCCTGTAGAGAGTACATGTTTAATTCATTGAGTTTTTCCTCATAGGGCTTCTGATGCAGGCTCTGTACCATTTTGACTGCCCTCTTCTGTACTGCCTCCACCCTATCTATGTCCTTCCAGAGATGGGGCCTACCAAACTGGACACAGTACTCGAGGTGGGACCTCACCATCGATCTATACAGGGATAAATCTACCTCCATCGTTCTGCTGGTTATGCCACTCCCTATGTTCTAACTGTCCCTCAAAAGTGGCATAAAACATAAATAACCTAACTAAAATGCCTGGAGTCATCTACAATCCATTCTCAAACTTACCAGTGTTGTCACAGTTGACTTTCATAAATCCCTGGCGGCTGACAAACATTAAGCCATGTGTAACTGGCATTGGTATTCTCCCTTTTGTGTCCTCACTCCACAGCCTGTCACCTTCCCACACCCCCTATACCCCTGCCCCTTCCCACCACCCCTTCTATCCCTGTCCCTTCTGGGTCCTATAACTTATTGCCCCCCCAACCTTCTACCCTTAACTAATATTCTGTATTATCATGCACTTATTTATTCGCTCATTATGTGTCATGTCTCATATATCATCCCAAACTGAAACTGAAACTTGTTTTGTTTGCTAATTCTGTAGTTGTATGTTCTTTGTACAATTTTGTAAATAATGTAACAATTTTGTCCATTCATTTGATTGAATAGTATTCCTATTTAACGTCTTATGTGCTTTGGACATCCTACTAATGTCGCAAATTTGATGTTCAATTTAATGTTTGTCCTTTGTATATGCTGTTATGTGTATAGGACCTCCTTGTGAATGACCCTGCTCAATGGAGTTTTTCCTACAACAAACTGTAAACTGTAAAATACTTCAGAATTAAGGAAACTAATAATATCAGTATGGAAAAATAACAATAGTCTGAATTTTGATAATTTAAAGAACATAATTACTAATTGGCCTGGTTTTGCATGTGAATTGTCATTATGTGCATTTCTCCAAAGGCCCCCCCCCCCCAAACACACATGTATGTGCTTGCAGTCTGGTTGTTATCATTTTCTCCTGTCAGGTAAGATCCAGAACAGTGTAGCACTCTACAGTAACCCCTTGGACCATAGAACCACAGATTGTGCTTTGAACTTGAATACAAAATAAATGTTTTGAAATTTCATCTACAGTTTGCATGTTTTCAAGTGTTATTGCAGAGTGCTACGCTGTTCTGGGACTTGTTAAGCATTTGGGCTGGCCGACTATTTGTGTGTGCACCACCTCATCCTGGCAATTTGCAGCAGCTGCTTCTTTGGACTGTGTCCTGTCAGGTATTATGAATCAGGATGCGGGACTTTTGTGGGGGGACCCATATCTAAAAGACTAGGTCCTTAAGTGGTGTAGGAATGAAGTTGGTAGTTTACTAGAGGAGTCATGAACTTTAGACATTATATTTCAAAGTGAGTGATTGTTGGAAGAAATCATTCCCAGGATCAAAAATGTCTGGTATTGATAAGTAAGCCAGGATCTATAACTGGCAAGATTTACTGACGAGATCCTGGAAATACATTCATTATTATTCACCCTGAAAACAGAGCTATATCGAGGTCAGAATTTCAGTATGAGTGAGATAAGGGAATTGAAAAAAGAAAAAAAAAAAAAAAGAGTACAATTTTTAATTGTACCACTGACCCAAAGGCACACCCCAATGCCTTTCAGTCTCTGCAAGGTGGTGGTGGGGTTGACTTCAGTTCAATACTTCACTGCCATTCCTATTATGCATCTCTCTAACTCCTACACTACCAGAGCCAATGCCAGCAAGCAAGCATTCGGCATTGACAAATTTTTGTTAATTGTACTACTGAAATGCATTGTAGATTTCTTAATTTTAGGAAAGAGGTAAAATATAAAGCACACCCATTGAATTGTACTGCTAATCTATTATATTTAATAGTAAGACTTGATTGTAAGTGGGGTTGGGAAATAAAGCAAAATAAATGGTCCGGTTCACACCTTAAAGGTCAGCGTGGCCAGAGCCCCTAAAACTATAATCTACACTTAACACCTAATCAGGGAGGTGAGTCATGTCACAGTTCATCCAGTCGTGCTCAGATTACTCAGTGGCTGAGTCCTTTACAAAAAAAAAATGCAGCTTGGGTAAAAAGAAGAGTATATATAGTAAATATATGTTGGGCATTGCAGGGGGCCCCGTAGCAGGCTGGGGCCGTAGGCCTGTGCCTACATTGCCTATGCCTTAATCTGGCCCTGCTTGGTTGTGCCCACGCTGGCCTCATAGCTTTGTCTACTTTCAGATTTGCAAGTCCCTTTAGGACTCTCTGCTCTGTAAAGGGGTGTGTATTTACCTCCCCAGTCCCAGTGCCCCTATTGCTTTAATGTGGCCCATCCCCTTCCCCTTCCTCTGATAAGACTAAACAAAAGTATTTTTCCAGGATGTCTGCTTTTTCTTGATCCTCCTCTGTACAGTCCCCACCGGTCCTTCTTAGGCTCACAATTCCTCCCGTAGTCTTTCACTTCTGTTCTTAAAAATGCCTTGTCCCCTTTTGTTTCCCCTTGGGCTATTCTTTTCTCAGTTTGCACCTTTCTACTTCTCACTGCTTTCCCTGCCCCCCGCTTCTCCTGATATACCTCCCTGTCGTGTTACCGTTGCATAAATGTATACCTCCTGAAAGCTACCCTATTAGCCTTTACCTCTTCAGTCACTTCCTTTGAGAACCACAGTGGTCTCTTTTTCCTCTTATTTCCGATCACTTTCTTTGTTGCAGAGGTCTGTTGCCTTCACTATGCCTTCCCTTAACATAACCCACTGGTCCTCCACCGCCCCCCCCCGGTCATCCACCTTGCTAAATCATCTCTGAGGCATGTACATATTTTTTTTTTAAATCTGCCGTCCTGAAGTGTGGCTCACTTCCACTATCATCCTTGTGTTGAACCACACAGTACAGTGATCACTGGTCCCCAAGTGGCCTCCCACATTGACATCTGCAATACTGTCCTTATTAATGAGCATGAGGTCCAGTATTGCCCCATCGTGAGTGGGATCCCTGGCTAGTTGCTAGAGAAATGCCCCTGCAGGGAGCCAAGGATGCTCCTGCCTCTAGCTGAAGCTGCAACTGGGAGGCTCCAGTCTGTATCCGGCAGATTGAAATCCTCCCTCCAGCAACACCTCCCCATTTTCTGCCATTGTGCCAACAGCTTCCATAAGTGTCTTATCTAAATTCTCCCCCTGGGTTGGAGGTCTTCAGATCACACCAGTGCAAACAGTAGCTATGTTTCCCATCTCCAGGGTGACCCACAGTACCTCCAACCCCTCCATTCCCCCAGGATTCCCTGTGTCTCCATCGCTTTGATACTGTCTGTTACATACAACACCACCCCTTCTCATTTCTTTCCCATCCTAGCTTTCCTGAACTGAGTATAGCTTGGTATGGCCATGTCCCAGTTTTGGTTTCTTGTGCTCACTGACTCAGTAATGGCTACAGTAACCAGGTCTGCCTCCACCATGATGGCTTCTAGGTCTAGAAGTTTATTTTCTAGACTTCTTGTATTTGCACACATGGTCTTCTACATTCTGTTACCACTCTGCCTGCTACCTCATTTGTTTCCTTTTTGCCCTGCCTCCTTTTCCCCTTTCTTTTACAGCTCATGTTCCTGTCCCTTTTCATTTCAACCATACTGCTTTTTTTCTTTATTTTACTCCCTTGGGGATTTATCTCCCCTCGCGTTTTCCTACCTCTTCTCTCTGTGGCGGTGGGGCTGTTTATGCCTACCTGATTTCTTCCACCACCTCTCTTAGCTAGTTTAAATGTTCATCAAAGAAACATTTAAACTATACACTGAAGTATTTTATTCCCTTCCCAGAGAGATGCAGGTCATCACCCCTGTATAGGTCCTTATCCCTCCAGGTTGGTCTTCAGTTTCCAATGTTCCTGAACCCCTGCTCTCTGCACCACTGCTTCAACCATGAGTTGAAGCTGCTGGTACAAAGATCCATATTCTCCCCCTGCCATTGTGAAGAGTACAGGAGTTTCCCCGGTGTCATGGTCAACATTTCCTCTGTCACTAAAACAAATCCTTGCAGCCCACCTTCTAGGATGTACATGTAAATGAGCTGCCTCAGCTTTGTGTGCTCTTCCTAATTAATAAATTACAAATAAATAAATATTTGCCAACCTCTGACCCTTCTTAAAGCTGGGAGATCTAAACACTCTGGTGCTGGTATTTATTTCGTTTTCTGGCTGCTAGTAAAGCAGAGCATCAGCTATTAGGTGATTAAATGTTTAAGGTCTTAAGCAGTCAGGGTCCCACCTACCACTGAGAGCTGCCGACCGCCTACTGTCCAAGGAGAATCCTTCATTCAAGGAGCTGCTGGATGCCCCCGGTTAAAATAATTAGGAAATGGGGCATTCTCTGTGGCAGCTCTCTTCCTCTGGAACTCCACCCCATTCACATCTAGCATATTACTTTTTAGAGCGACTTCAGGAAGGAGATTCAGAAAGTTGACACCATCACCTGAGCCTCACCAGCTGTTTATCAGTGTTTTAATGTACTTATTTACTAACGTCTGTATGTATTTATTACATCTGCTGACCGTTCTGTAAAGTGTTTTGAGATGCTGAAAGGCAGGCACTATTCTAAAACAATATACCTACCTACACAACATACCTATTAACACAAAAATCTGTAGAACTGGCATTTAAAATGCAGAGTAAATTGCCAGAATTTATAGCATATTTTTAGTTTAAAAAAAAAATCATGTTTAAGAATAGTAGGCACCAAATCTTTAGTGGTAGGCTTGTTTCTATCAAGTGAGTTCTATTTCTTTAATAGTTTATGCGTTTGGAATTAGCACTAACATTATTTGGAATGTCTCTAAATATTCATGGAACGGGGTAAATCTGGGTGTAACATACAAAACTTTTTTTGCAAAATGCATAGCAGTAGAGGGCTACCTATTTGTCCTGTATGTATGACTTCTGAGAAACAACTTTATATTTATTATTTATTTATTTCAAAAGTTTCACCAGGAAGGACATACTGAGCTGGTAACAGCTCATTTCCAGATGTGTCTGGGGGGGGGGGAGGATGGAGTAGACAATAACATGATGCAAAATAAATCACATACAAAATATACAGCACAGTAATGTGCTAGAACAATAAAAAATATAACAATGCTGGGTAGTCACAATAAAATGCAAAAGGAAAATTACACAGTACTGTTAACTACAAGAGTAATACAAGCCGCAATAAAGCTGGATAGTCTTGAATTTGCAGAATAAACCTGTGTAGACATTATAAAAGGAGAAAGGTTAGTACACAGAACAAGTGGAAATAGTAATCCATTTGTGAACTCATTGAGGAACAGATTAACGCCACACAGACTGGGGCTTAAGGTGGTCAAAGAGAAATTGCCCCATGCTGGGGGGCACCCATTAAACAGGGAGGAAGGCCCTATGACAGGGGTCTGGTGCAGTTGCAGGAAGGAGTAATAAAGCAATAAAGAAGGGACCTGAGGGGAGAGAAGAAGGAAGCAGAACAGACAGACAGGGAAGAGAGGATCAGAGTGTGGGGAAATTATTTAAGAAAGGAGCTTGGCCCGTAGTAGTTTTCCTGGAAGGGAGAGAGAGATGGGAATGGGATCCAGTTTTCCACAGAGGATAGGGG
The DNA here is from genome assembly GCA_016271365.2 of Neoceratodus forsteri. Classification (NCBI taxonomy): domain Eukaryota; kingdom Metazoa; phylum Chordata; order Ceratodontiformes; family Ceratodontidae; genus Neoceratodus; species Neoceratodus forsteri. The sequence continues at coordinate 1,073,970,801 of CM028129.1, read as the reverse complement.
AAGTAGGGGGGAGAGTGGAGGGAGAAAATATATGGAGGGAGAGAATGAAATGAGAATTTGGAGGTGAAGGAGGCACAGTTTGTGAGGGTTCACCCACTGCATTGTGACATGAATCTGGTTGCTGTAAATTAGGGTACCTGCAATGACCGTGGCCCCACATTCTGCGGCAACCCAGCCATGCCGACAAGGGACAGCATGGGAAAAGAGTTAATTTTTGTTAGAGTCTTTGCCCCCCATGCCCCCAACACTAAATATAATCTCCTTCTGGTCTGGGCATGAGTGGACCAGAGGAGAACAGTGTAGATGGTGAAAATGTTGTGAGTGCAGGGCACTGTGAAATCTAGTATGCCCCTGTCACTCAACCTTTTCTAGTTACCCTAATTGTGGTGCCCTAATTGCATCGCCCACCTAATAGTATACCATTTGTGAAATGCCTGGCATCCAGAGAAGGGAAGGAGGAGGTGTGGTAAAGGGAGCAATGGTAGGTTTGGGGGGGCAGTCCAAGGCAACCTGGCAGAAAGAGTACAAAAGGGTGTCCAATCTGGCAAAAGGGAACTAGAGAGCAGTGCTGTAGACAAAGTCACCATAGTAAAAAATTTGGAGAATCGTCTTCAATAATAAATCTCAAAGCAGGATGCTGGCTTTGTTCCTGTAGAGTACATCTACTTTTGGTTGACTTTTTTAAGGAATGGCATCAATGAGCACTGAGAAGTTGAGGTGACAGTCTAGCCGTATCATGAGGTACTTGAAAGAGGAGACATTTTTATCTACAAATAGGTTTGCAGTAGATCAATTTTAAAGAAACATTTTTTTCATTGATAGTGAGGCAAATATGTCCTCATGGGAAGTGGGAGGTGGTAGCAGATATTGGTCAACCTGTAATACTGGAATTATTGCCACTTTTAAATCTCGACAGATAAAGATTACCCAAACTTCTTTTTTAAGTTACAAATGTTATGGACAATGTTCAAACTGTACAACAATGCATTAAGGGAGGATATAGAATGCCCCAAGCAGGAAAGGGAGATAGGGGTTATCTCTGATTACCTCAAGGTAGGGAGTCAGTGGGACAAGGCAGCAGGAAAAGCAAACAGGATGCTGGGATGCATAGGAAGGGGTATCACCAGCAGGAAACGGGAGGTCATAATTACACTATACAAGACATTAGTGAGGCCACATCTCGAGTACAGTGTCCAGTTCTGGAGACCTTGCCTACATAAACACATAGACAGGGTGAAGATAGTTCAGAGGAGGGCAACCAAGATGGTGCAAGGATTACATCACAATACCTATGAGGACAGGCTGAAAGACTTAAATATGTACTACCTGGAAGAGAGAAGGGATATGATTGAAACATATAAGTACTTCATAGGCAGGGGAAGATGCAGGATAACACAATTGTTCATAGAAAAAGATGCTCCAGTACTAGGGGACATGGGATGAAACTAGAGGGAGGGAAGTTCAGAGGGAACATGAGGAAGTACTTATTCACAGAGAGGGTGATGGACAAATGGAATGCCCTGCTGGAGGAGGCGTAGGGGCAGAAAAGATTACAGGACAAGAATGTATGGGATAAGCATAAGGGGATCCTAGTAGTTGGGGGAAGGGGACAACCTAGTTCTAGGGAAGCTTGAAGAAGCACAGTTACATGCGTAAATGGGCAGACTAGGTGAACTGTAAGCCCTTATATACCATCAACATCTATGTATTTCTGTTTACAATCAGGTAAGATCTAACAACAAGCATTTACAATCTGATATACAGAGAGTAGGTTAACATCAAACAGCACATAAAATAATTCTGCATAAAACTGCAGTACCCAGTAGCCTATAGGAGCAAGAGGAAAAGTTAATCAAGCTACAGACTTCATTAAACAAAAAGAGCTGCAACTTAGTGTGTTAGTCAGCTGGGGAAGGGGTTAGTATGGCAGGGAGAAAAAAAATTGTTGCAATCAACAGTGCAGTGATAGATTTGGCCATACTTTGAATAGGAGATACTTCAGTGTGATATACGAAGGGCCCCATACCTTTTCAAATCATGTGATGCTATTCCTGGCATTGTGTGACATTCTCTTATATTCAGCTAGCTTTATCTTTGAGGTCTTCCAGTCTGTTAGTATGGAAGATGTATCAGATCTCCATGTGAGCAGAATCTGCCTCTTGGCTTCCACTGTGACTGGGAATATCCAGGATACATATCTGGCAGCATCCCCTGGTATCACCGATAAATTACCCAGTATCTATGGTCTGGGGTCAAAGGGCAGGCTACAGTGCAGGGTATGCTAATGCTATCTTGACATTTCAAGTGCGACTGACACTACAGTGACAACAGCACAAGGTCACTGTAGTGTTGGCGTGGGACCCTGCCACTGCTTTCCGGGGGGTATTGCACCCCTCCCTGAAACAACTCAGACTCAGAGTTGATTATTTTAGTAGTGGGGGATGTGGGGGCAGAGCTTCCTGCATGGGGGAATCGGGGGGCAAGGACCCCAAAAGAAAACAATCTGTCCTGTGACTCCCTTCATGCTGACCACAAATGCGGTCAACATAAGGGAGTCACTATAACGTCGGTCGACAAATAATTTGTCGACCACCTGTCATGGATCCACCATGGGGAGTGCAAGTGCACTCATCAACCTCTTTCACCCAGTATGTTCCTATATGGGAACAGGACCACAGGCTGTGCAGCAGAGATCCTGTTTATACATGGCATCTCCAGCACTGCACTATAAGGATTGCTCCCAGTTTAAGGAGGAGTGTTGGGGTGAGGTACCACCTAAGCAAGATCTTTTTTTTTATATTAGCTGGTACCTGATGTTGTGTAGGTCAATATGGGCCTGTTTCAGGAGATGGTCCCAAATTTCCTCTGTGAGTGGGCAGTGGATGGAGAGTATTTCACTGTATATCTTACTGCCCAGTCCCATGGAAGTTTGTAGCCATTGCAATATTTGGGCCAGTTGCATTGCTGACTGTAGTAGAGATTTAGCTCTGTCTCTGGCAACAAGTACTTGGCAGATTTATAAGTACCTCCAAAAATGCAACCTGGGGAGGTGAAATTTGTCTTGAATATACTTGTAGGTTGTAAGTCTGTTTAACTCAGGGACCATTGAGTGGTCCACAGTTATTATGCCTTGTTGCATCCAGTGAGCCCACTACACAGGAGGTTTGTTTATCTTGAGGTGTTGGTTGGGCTAAAGTGGTTCCCTTTTCCCTAAATGATTTTTGGAACAGTGATGCTGTTTCATAGGTGTATTCCTGGCCTTCCTGGTGAAGGATACTACTGGTGACATCATTGCTGCATTGGTAGCATCATTACCCTTGCTCTGTTTCCATGGGTGGGAGCTTTTATAGCTGTCTCCAGAAACCACAATATTGGGGTGGTGTAGTTCACTGGCTTGAGCCAGTGAAGCATGCGTTTACTTTCCGTGGTTTGGTGATAGGCCCAGAGCTGTAGTAGACCCACCCTCATTTTCTTCCCAGCCTTCTGAGTTTTTGTACTGAAAATTGTGGTCTAGCACCTTTCCAAAGAAAGGAAAGAAATAACTTCTCCAGCTTGTGAAGCAGCTGTGGTGGTATGTGGGGGAGGGAGGTTACTTAAACAGAACAGAACATTTGGAAAAGCCATAATTTTGTATGCTGCTACTTTGCCTCCAAAAGTGAAACTGAGCTTTTTCCATCTGCTGTATTCTGTTTTTAATTCTTTAATGAGAGAGGAATGGTTGAGGTCTGCCATACATATAAGATCATGGGTAACTATCATATCAAGATACAAGAGCTGGATTGAGGACCATTTGAGATTATATGTCTGCATGTGGTCTCCTGTGCACTTGCTGTTTAGGGTAGCACCGTTGTTTTCACAAATTAAACTCTGGGCCTGGAATCTTAGCAAAGGCTGTCAAAGTCGCAAGAATAGTGGTATAGATGTGGTTGAGTTTGAGACCACGAGGAGGAGGTGGTCCATATAGGCCAAGGTTTTAAGCATGGTGGTACCTATAGATAAGCTCTAGACCTCCGACTGTTGTGTTAGTTTGCAAAGTAGTGGTTCAATGGCGATGAGGTACAGCAGGGGTTGTTATCCATGGTCCAGCACCCCAACTGGCCTCCCTACCTCGCAGACAGTAATACTTAGAGCACAGACACTTATCGTATAAGCATAAGTGTCAGGATCTGAGTTCTACTGTTCTATTGCATTGCTAATGATCCTAATTGTACCACTGGAGAAACATCTCTGTTATATTATTGTATAATCACTAATTAGGCAATGCTGCCATCTTGTGGCCTAGTACAGAATATCATTTATTTCTGTAATAATTATATAAGTTTCTATAACAGTTCGAATACAGGTTCCTTTGTTCACTTATGTTGTCTTTTGCTAGCTCAGCATGTGTTCTCAGGCTAGTAAGACAACAGACTATGTGGCATTATCCAATGATGAGACCAGTGTTGGGTAAGTTACTTTTTCTATTACTTTCTATTACTTTTGGAAACTTGTTCCAGAAAGCTCTGTGCAGTCACTAGCAAGGATGGAGAAGTACTGGAAAAAGTAATACACCTTACAGTTACAATCATTTATGTCTTTTCATACAAAAGAAATACATAACTGTAACTGATTACATTTATTTGAAAGTAACTACTAAATAACCTATTACTTTCAAAAAATATACTCTGTTGTAGTTATTATTTTTGTATTGTTTTTGTATAAAAAGAAATACGTAACTATAATTGTAAGGTGTATTACTGTTTCTAGTACTTCTCCGTCCTTGCTAGTGACTACACAGAGCTTCCTGGAACAAGTTTCCAAACATAATAAAAAGTAATAGAAAAAATAACTTACCCAACACTGGACGAGACTTATGTATATCTTTTTAGTAGTTGCTATAGTAATTATCATAGGTATAAGACCTGTTGCATTATGTATTTTCTCAGGGAAGAGACAAAACTGCTGCTTTGCTTAGGTAAGCTATGAAAGATTGGAGATGTTTTCTCCCTGGTGACCTTCTCTCACTGTGATTTTGGTTTTAAGCCTACTTTGTTTACCAGTAATAAATCCCTTTATGCAGTGGACACCACTTGTCTATCGTTTCTTCACCTTTGTGCAGTTTCAAACAAGAACCTGAGAAGGGTGATTTATTACCCAATTACATTTGACGACCACATGCAGCTTGGAATGTACAAAGTGAGGATTCCATTTGAGTTCTTTTGAACTAAATGTCAAGCAGTGTAGTGTACTTTGACTACTTGGACCTGCTTACACTTACAGTGGTTGTTCTTTTACCGACTTGTTCTGTTTTGGTCTTGGGAGTGGCAGACCCACACCAGACCTCTGGTCCACTCACTTTGTAAGTACCAGTGTATCACTTTGCCTACAGTGTTTGCCCTCGGGGGACTGGAAAGCCATTGGATAACAGTGCCAAGGATTTTATTCCAGTCTTTCAACTGCTTTCTTTGTTTGTGTGTTAACCCCTTTGTGTCTTATGTCTGAACTGTGCACAGAACTGAGACTGGATGTCTCAAATTACCTCACCTCCTATGGAGGGTGGACTGATTTCCTGCTTGATGCCAAATCAGCTGAAGACCCCCTGCTTGCCATCTCAGAACAATATCCTGAGTCCAAGCAAAAAGCAAAAAAGTACCATTCTAAGGGTCTATTGGTTGCAGCTTTACATACAGCTGTCGTCAGTTTGCTTGCTCATTGTGCTTCTCTTGAACTGCAAAATACCTCTCTAAAAAAAGAGGTGGGCTTGCAAGCACAGGAGTTAGTGCAGAAGGAAAGAAATTTGCAGAGGCATAGTCCCTCTGTGACCACAATAACAGGCATTGTACTGCTCAGGAAACAGAACGTGAAAATTGCATGTTGAAAGAGAACATTGAGAGGTTAAAATATAAGAAACAGCTGTCTTATTTAAATGACATTTTGACTGATAAGAATGAGAGTTTGCGAGATGAGAATGTGGAGTTGAAAGAGGAGAATGCAAGGTTAATGAATCAGTTAGATCAGGAGCTTAGGGAAAATGTTGAATTAGGCGCAGCGTACAGAGTGTTGCAGAGACAGATTGAGAAAGGGATTGAGCAGAGCACTGCTAGAGTCTGCCATCAGAGATGTAAGGCAAAGATGGCGAAACTGCACCATCAGTGAGAGGTTCTTGCTGGCCATGTTGAAGCTATGAATGGTTTTCAGTACACATCCATTGACATCACACCATCAGGAGATGATGACTCAGATTACGGTGACCTGGAGTGCCTTGTCACATCCAAGCCCCTGCCCCACAGGGCAGTTGCATTCACTAGCCATCCCCAAGATGGCTGCCACGTTGGCATGTCACCCACATTGCCACATCACAACAAACATGACAGCCCCCATGACAACAACAAACATGGCAGCCCCATGATACAGGAGGCCCACCACCACCCAATCATCCCTGCCATCCACCACCTAGCCATGCACCCCCACTGACTCCTATCAGCAGGACAGAGGTTCACACCATCCCACTGTCTCCTGTCAGCAGGCCACAGGTTCACACCACCCCACTGGCTCCCATTACCAGGGAAGATAGTGCAATAGTGTGAGGCATAGTGCAGGAGGTTATTACCAGCCTAGCTACCTCCACCACACTGGATGCACCATCATCCTGGATGACCAAATTGAATGCATGGTTGAGAATACTGTCAGCCAGGACAGTGTATTCAGAACAGTTGCTGATGAGGCAGCAGCTGCTGCCCTCAGCAGTGCTCAAGCCACTACAACCCGGACATACACATCCAATCCCCTGCAGTTTGCTCATTCTGTTCAACAAATTGCCCAAGGCAATGGACAGATGGGTCCCACTGACAACCTCAGCTGTCATTTGGAGAAGGTGCGCGCCCTCTGTGAGAAGCTTTCTCTCCAACCAGAGTGCCAGGTTCAAGTCCTGAGACAAAACATCGAGCCCACCCTCTGTGCCAAGCTCCCAGAGGCTGCCCACTACTGTGACATGCTTGATTTTAATGACATTGCCCAGGCCCTTCTCTCAGCCAGCACCCCAGATGTCATTGGAGCCTGCTTGGCCTATAAGGTTAAGCAGGTTGTTTTTGTAGTTTTGGTTGTTGTAGGATTGGATTACTTTTAATGTTTTTAGCTATATCATTTTTATTATGTCATGTACAGGCACCTTGGCTTTGGAAAGGTGCCTTTTATAAATAAAGTTTGACTTGACTTGACTTGACAGAATGTAAAGGGAAGCCCAGCTGCTTACCACCAATGGCTGTGGCTTGCATATGAAGCTGGCAAGGGCTTGGCAGATGAGACTGCCAGTAAAAAACAAACTGAGTACAAAGATTTGTTCAGAAACATGACTCTGGGCCTGAGGGAAAAAGTTGAACTCAATGTTTATCCACAGACTGACACTTTTGAACAGATCCTTACCAAGATGGAGACAGCCTTCCAGGTCTACCTCCACAACCTCACCTCAGGCAAAAATAACAACAACAAGGCAGCTGCCATCACTACCACACCCCAGGTGGACCCGGCCCAAGTCACCAAAGTCAACCCTGCCCCCCTCACTGCACTGTGGAAGGTGGCAACACCAAGTAGGATGCCCCTTCTGACGACCGTCGGGCCCAGGCCCACAGGGGAGTAACCAAAACTACAAAAACAACTGGAATAACAATAACAACAATCAGAATTGGCAAAACACAAATCCCAGTAACAAGTACCATAATGGGCCTAGCTATAGGGATTTAAAGGATGAAAATGAGACCCTCCAGAAACAACTGGAAGAGGCCCTTGCTGTAACAGATGGCACTGCAGGCCATTCTGTTGCAGCCCTGGCACCATTCAGCAGTACAAACCCTTTCAGGTGTTCAGTCTCAGCAAGGTTGAGTGGCCGAGGGACAAACCCCTTCACAGCACCGGGCACTGGCAAGGCCGGTGCAGTGATTGAGGAACTGCCCATTGAGCAAGTAGAAATTGCAGTTCTTATGTCACAGGTACAGTATTCCTGTCCTGTGAAGCCCCAAGGGAAGGGTCCAATGAACCCTTACAGGCCACAAGGCCCAGGTACAGGGGGATGAGGAAGAATCTGGTAACTGTTCAGAATGACAATTACAGGCCCCAGTCTGGATTGTGAGTGACTTGCTTGTTGACACAAATAGACGGCCCTGTGTAAGGGCCACAGTCAGGAGCTACCAACTCGATATGCTTCTAGACACAGGAGCAGCCATGTCAGTTCTCCATGATGAGAGCCCATCCACTTGTGCCTGGTCCACCCACTGGCAGACTAGTGCACAAGGTGTAGATGGTACCCAACTGCAAACTTTTCAAACTGTAGCACTACCTGTGCAGGTAGGCCACCTAAAAATGAAATTTGTTTTTGACCTCATGGTATTACATCATCACCCCAGCATATTGGGAATTGATTTCCTTGCACAGCATGGCTGTTTTGGACCTAGCTAACAGGCTATTGCTATAGATCCAGGGACAGTGCCATGCTGTCACCATACCAGACTCACATGCGGTGGCAGCCATCAAACCCAACAACAAGGAGTATGACGTCATAGACTTGTTCAAAAGTCATTACTTGTACGCTGAGCTGGCACCCTTGCTAAAACAGCATCTTGATGTGTTTGCTACTAACAAGCATGATTGTGGTAGGAGGCACACCATTATTGAGATCCCAGGACCCAATCCTGCAAGGCAGAAACAATACCCGTTTCCTGCTGAGGCCTTGCCATCATTGAGGGAGACCGTCTAGTTACTGCTGCAACAAGAAGTGATTAGGCCTTGTGTCTCTATTGTAAATTTGCCTATTTGGCTGGTGAAAAAGCCAAATGGAGCTTGTAGGCTTACAACTGATTACAGAAAGCTTAATCAAGTCACCAGCTGTGCCCCAACTGTGGCATCAGCCCCTGATGTGCCCAAGTTGCTGACACCTGACAAAAAGTGGTTTTCAGCTCTTGACATCTCTAATGGGTTTTGGTCACTCTCATTAGTCCAGGAAAGCCAATACAAGTTTGCTTTCACCTTTGAAGGATGCCAGTGTACCTGGACCTGCTTACCCCAGGACTTTCACAACCGCCCTTCCCTCTTCCATCTGCACATGATGGATGCCCTGCATGGGTTCTCCATGCCCAAAAGTCTCCTGTAGTATTTGGATGATTTGCTTTTGGCAACTTCCACCAAAGAAGAACTCCTAACCCTTTTGGATGAACGACTGACTCTCCTCAGGAGAGCAGGCCTCAAGTGCAACCCCTCTAAATCACAACTGTGTCAAAATGAGGTCATGTTCCTTGGCCTATGCATCACAGACCAAGGCCAAAGCCCAGCTGTCAAGAAGATTCAAGGCTTGCAAGATCTACCACTTCCTACAAGCGTGGCAACACTCAGACGCTTTCTAGGTATCGTAAACTATTCCAGGAATTTTATCTCTGACTTTGCCTTAAAGGCTGCTCCCCTCTATGAACTTCTGAAAAAGGATGTCCCATGAACATGGGGCCCCACACACACTAAAGCTGTGACACAGCTTAAGCAAGCCTTAGCCTCAGCCCCAGCACTGATTAATCCCAATCCAAGATTGCCCTTCCACATGGAAACTGCCACCTCTGATTAGGCTATGTTGGCTGTGCTCGTTCAAAAGTACAATGGGTACCTCAGGCCCATTGCCTATGCATCACAGATGATATCCCCAGTAGAGAGAAAATATAGTATCTGTGAAAGAACTCTGTTGGTAACCTTTTGGGCTGTCAAACACTTTCTCTATATTATTGGATATGCTCCCGTTGTTCTGCACACCTGTCATACCCAACTAATTTTTTTATTTCAGACAGAGTAAAAGAAGGATCAGTTTCTAACACCAGACTCACCCATTGGTCTTTGCTTTTGCAGGATAGAGACATCAAATTACTGCCTGCCAAAATGCAATCCATCTTGGCCCATGACCTACTATACACAGGTAGGCCTCATGATTGTGCCCTCCAACCACCTGACCTACCTGACCCAGGGCACTTCCTGCCAGCCACACCTGAGGTCCTGGAGGACAAAACAATGTTTCACATCTTCACAGATGGCTCTACATCCTGTCTGGATGGAGAACAGGTAGCAGGCCTTGGAGTGCTCATACTGGATCATGAGGGTGATTACAGATGCATTTCTAGGAAATGCACTGTTGTCTCCTCACAGTATGCAGAACTCATAGCTGTGGCCTGTGCATTAGAAATGATGCCCCATGGTGAAGCAGACTCCAACTGGGTATGCTCATCCCTTACTGAATTCTTTCCATTCTGGCAGAAGAATAACTTTACCTCATCTGATGGTACCCCTGTCAAATATAGGGAACTGTTTGTGTGCATACACACCCTCACCCAGATGTTCACACACAAGCTGTACATACAAATGGTAAAGGCTCACTGCAGATCTGACCCTTAACATGAGTACAACAAGTGAGCAGATTTGCTTGCCAAAGCAGGTGCTCGAGGGGGGAGACATGAGAAATGACTCACCCACAGTGTATAGCAGCCATTGTAACATCTATAATTGCTGCCACCAAGAAGCCAGTACCAGAAACCCCATTTGATCTTTCTGCTGTGCAGAAAACAGATGCAAAGATCAGAGATGTGTTCAAATTCCTAGAGAAAGGAACTGAGCAAGCACTGCCAACAGGTAGCCCCTGCAAAAGACACTCAGATGATTTACATCTGTCCAGTGATCAGAAGCTCATCTGGTATCACAAACAGGATACAGGTGACAAACTGTGGGTGGCACCACACTCACTGCGAACTGAATTCATCCATATGGTTCATAACACTCCCACTGGTGGACACCAGAGGAGAGAAAACACTCTCCAGAGACTCAAAACAGCTGTCTGGTGGCCAGACATGGCAAAAGATGTAGAATACTATGTTGACAACTGCATAGTGTGTGCCCATGTCAAATCCACTCCTGCAAAGAAAAATGCAAAATTGCTACCCCAAAGGTAATCTGGACCATGGAATGCAATTCAAATTGATTTCATTGGCACTCTTAACAATTCTAGTAAGAACAACAAGTATGCCCTTGTTGTCACAGACCTGTTCTCTAAGTGGGTAGAAGCATTTCCCACTAAGAACAACATAGCCAAGACCACTGCCAAATCCTGGTGGATCAGCTATTCTCCAGGTGGGGTCTACCTCTCAAGGTGGACTCAGATCAGGGTTCCATCTTCATGGCTGAACTGATGCAATAAACACTCCAGCTTCTTGGAATTGATCAGAAATTCCACATCCACTACCACCCTCAATCCTCAGGCCAGGTAGAGAGAACAAACAGATGCATCAAACAAATGTTATCTAAATTCACCGATGATAATCACAAGGATTGGGATTCCCTTTTGCCACTACTTCTCATGGCAATTAGGACCACACCTGCAGCCATTACACAGTGTACCCCTTATGAGGTAATGACTGGTAGAGCTATGAGACTACCTGAGCACCTATTAGTTGATCTTCACTCCCCCACTGCAGATTGAGTATCCGTAGACAAGTATGTGGAAAAGCTTCATGATGACATCATGAAGACACATTTGTTTGCTGCAAAGCAAATTGGCAAAGCCCAACAGCAAGCCCATTTTGACAAACATGATAAAGAAGTCGACTGACAAGTTGGAGATCAAGCTATGCTACTCCAATATAGACAACCCACTCCTTCATTTGCCAGCAAATGGGAAGGCCCCTATCACCATTGTCAATAAGATCAGCCCTGCTGTGTATTAAGTGTATCAAGTCAGAGTACAACAGCAGAAAAAGACTGCTAACAAGTGGTTCCATGCTAACCAACTCAAACTGTATAAAGGTGACTAAACTTACTTTTCCTAATCCCATAGGGTGGACTAGTACTCTCAGCTCATTAACCCTTTTTTGTTCTTTCAGGTATTAACAAGATGGCTATCTTGTACACTCTTCTCCTACTGGTGGAATTTCTACCTTTAACCATTCTTGCTCCCCCATTTCCACAGAATCCAAAGGATCGATTGGACCAACTGCTTGGCACCTCTCCCATGGGTGTTAAAATAAATATTCCTAACAAAAATGTTAAAAGTTACTCAAGGAAAATATGCTTTATTAGACGCTGTTGTTCTTGCCCCAGACAAATCTTCACTCTCCATACAAAGGGATACTGATGCTATGGGCTACAAGATTCCCATAGCCTGCCTAGCCAAGGGTACATTCCATGGCTGGCCTAATACTGACATATCACAAAATGTCACTCTTTCTATGAGACAGGCTTCCCCAAGACACACTAGTCAGTATAACCTTACTGCACTTATTGACCCTGCCTTCTGTGAATGACTCCCTTCACAGGTGGCACGAGAATTTTGCTCCCAAAACTATGCTGCGTCTTCATCTGTTTATTTCTCTGTCATCTCACCCAGTCAGGAAGAACTTCTTGCCTGCCCTCATCTTGACAAGGGACCTCCTAGTGGTTTGACCGCCACATCACTCCCAGAAGCCCTTATTAACTATGTATGATTTATGCATGTCCCAGTTATTTTCAATTTATCACATTGGGATATGGCTGAATTTGGTTTACGTCAAGATACTAATACCTCTAAATTCACAGTATGATGCTTACTGATATTGTTGCTCCTTTTCAACATGCACAAATGCTCCTGTTGGTGGGCTCCACACCACAGATCACGTAGGTGTTTTTAGACCTGCCCGTAAATACTCTAAACCCAGATCAAACACACCAAGTGGAATGCAGCCTAAGATGCTGCTGGTGCTGCTCGTACTGCCTCTGGTATTACTGGAGTAGCCGGCACTGTTACTGGCCTTTTTGGCTCAGGAATATCTATTTGGAATAGAGCTGATATTGCTTCCATTAAAGCACAAACACTAAAGTTCCAACAAACACTTGGCAATGATGTTATGCCCCCTACCTTGCAAGGTGTTAATACTCTAAGTGAGGAAGAAAGATACACTATATACAATATGAAAAAGATTACACAAGGGTTCAATGAAACAAGAACCAGACTTAATGATCTTATTTTTCAGAACAACCATGAGGCAGACAAGCACTATACTGGGTGTGAAATTTTATTTTCTGCTTATGGCTCTTATATTATTTCTACTGTTAACAGTCTCTTCAGGGACTTGGAATCAGGCAAAATTCCAGATCTTATTCATGATCTCAGGTTGGATAAATGGTATTGCCCCCATTGTAAAGTTACAGGTTGCATTTCTACGTGTTTATAAGATACTCTGAATATTTCCATGGCAACTGTCCAAAACATCGGTTATGTTTCCAGATTCCCCAACCAAGCCCCTTGCTACAAGTCCAGAACATGTTCTATCAGGGAGAATGTGTTCGTTACCTTCACAGTGTCCCTTCCATGTTTTGATCCAGCTACATCTGTCTTCGACAAACTTGCCCACATACAATCTATTGGACACCTTGAAAATGAAATTTTTCATGAACAAACTGAACTGCCTGCTGTGTTGGTGTTCCATCTTGTTCTTCAAGCCTGGACTTCTCCTCACACTAACTGTTGCACCAAGAAAGGATATTACTTTTTGTGCCACTATGATGTTTTAGACATCATGAAGCCAGTTTGCGGCTATTCACCAGAACATCTTTATTGGGCCTTAACCTTGGGTGAAGATCTGTTAGGTGACCCTACTGATGTTGAACCAGATGATGACATCCCTCCTGCTGCTGCATCTTCAGTGTTCGATGCTGAAACAGCAACATCTCAAAGCTATCTTGAAGAATTACATTGTTTCACCATCTGACTCACCAATTCTACATTTACTTGCCCAGTCAGACTCCACCACTGGAGAGTCTCTACCCTCAGAGACACATATACTGCTGAGGGCCAATTCTGTGTTGTAACTAATCATAAAAGTTATGCCTATGGTTTACGTACATGTGTTATTGATAAAAATAATTTCTGTTTCACTCCACAGCAGAAGACGGTCATCGGACACATGGTGATGATGCCTGTTCCTCTCCCTGAACTAGACATTATTGATACTGATCCCAAATATTGGCTTGCCCTGTCTCAATATTTACCTATTTTTAACATGCACATTGATCCCTTGACAGTCACTTTGAGGTCTCTTTTAGCTAGAAAAGATGATCACTTGATTTATATTAATAATAATATATCTAAAGCAAATGATATTCTTAATGATCTCATTCATGATGGTGATTTAAGCTTAGCTGTAGGTAATTACTGAGTTGAATGATCTTTTAAAGTTTTTGTGATTATTCAAGCATTTTTGATTGTTTTTCTAATCTCCCATCTTTGCTGCCTGTGACGAACCCTAAAACAACATTGAGAACAACTCAACTTCATTTACAAGCCTCATGCATCGAGCCTGTAAAATTACTGTGTTACGTGCGTGCATTGCACAGTTTCCATGCACACTCATAGCTTCACAAATTTGTAATATTTTCACTCCAGATTTTCAACATTGGCATTTTTGCACACCTCCTTATGAACAGTACAGCTGTCATTTTTCACATTCTGGCCAAAATGTGTTTTCGCACTACTGGCGCAGAATAGTGCGGTTGCTGTGGGAAATCAATGTTTGGGACAGATTAAGAAAATGACAGTAATAGTGTTCATGAGTAGAGGCCCTAGACTGCCTATGTTGAAAATTTTGTGACAAAAGTTCACAAAATGAGTATGTTACAAGCGTGCATTGCACACAACTGGCAAACAATGGCGTGGTCACTGTGGGAAATCAACACTCAGGACAGATGAAGAAAATCAGTGTTCATGAGCAGAGGTCCCAAAATGCCTATATTGAAAATTTGGTGAAATAATTCCACTAAATGACTGTGTTATAAGTGTGCATTGCGCAGTTTCCACGTATGCTTGTAAATTTGAGCATTTTTAATATTTTCACTCAAGATTTTCAACATTCCCATCTCTTCAGACCTATCTATGAATGGTACAGCTGTCATTTTTTACATCCTGGCTGATCAGTGTTTTCCCATTTCTGGCACAGAATGGCACGGTTGCTGTGAGAAATCAACGTTCGGGACAGATTGACAAAATCACAGTGCTACTATTCATGAGCAGAAGTCCCAAGCACTTTCATGAGATGGAGGTCACAAAAAGGCTGTGTTGCAAATTTGTAGTGCAAATACCAACAAACAGCCAGAGCATTAGGGTTTCTAACCATAATGTTTCACCCTGTACAGACTGACAGGTATCAGAGATGTGCCTTTACATTGCTGGCTGTCATGTTCATGCCATAACACCCCCCCCACACACCCTCAAGCCACTGACAGACATCAAGGTGTGCCTTGGATTCTTCAGACTCACAGTTCACCCCATTCTCCTATGCTGCACCTATTTTAGCGTATGTCCTTATGAAATGCGGTGACTGTAAAGCCAAACACTCCAAGGTACACCTCAGCACTTGTCGGTGTCTGCAGGATAGGGTGAGGTAAAATACAATGAGTGTTATGGCCGAATGGGGTGAACAAAAGGCCTGAGGACCTCAAGGCACAATGTGTGATATTTGTCAAGCACTCTGCAGGGTAGGTGAGCTGAAATGCCATGAAAGTTATGGCCGATGCCCGAAGGCACACCTTAGTGCCTGTCAGTCTTTGTAGGGTGATGTGGGGTTGACATCACTTTCATACTTCACTGCCATTCCTATTATGCATCTGTTCTACTCCTGCGCTACCAATGCCAATGTCAGCAAGACAACATTCGGCATTGACAAATGCTTGTTAGTAGTTGCTACAGTAATTATCAGAGATATAAGACTTGTTGCATTATGTATTTTCTTGGAGAAGAGACAAAACTGCTGCTTTGCTTAGGTAAGCTATGAAAGATTGGAGATGTTTTCTCCCTGGTGACTTTTTCTCACTGTGATTTTGGTTGTAAGCCTGCTTTGTTTACCAGTAATAAATCCCTTTATGCAGTGGACACCACTTGTCTGTCGTTTCTTCACCTTTGAGCAGTTCCAAACAAGAACCTGAGAAAGGAGATTTATTACCTAATTACAGGGTGAAAATGGGCACCCTTGTGTTGTCCCTGTTTCCAACCAGAAACGATTAACTATGCGGCTATTCATAAGTGTGCTGGGCCTGTGGGTTGGTATACAGTAACTTTACTCAAGCCATGAAGGAAGGACCAATTCCCATAACTTTCATAGCTTGGTACAGATGGTCCCATACCACCAAATTGAAGGCCTCTGTATCAATGCTCATAAGGAGGGCAGGCTGACTTTGCTTGCCAGTTGACCAAAATAGCAGATATCAGTGCTAAAGTACTGTCTATTGCCATTCTGCCCTTGACAAAACCTGTCTGGTGATGGTCAGTCAGCTGGGGAATATATATCTACAGTCGATGGGCCAGCACTTTAGCTAGCATTTTAGCATCAGTGTTAGTCAAAGACATTGGATGATAATTTGAGATTATTTTGGCATCGTTTCTGGTGCTTTGGTATTAGTGTAAAGAGGCCTTCATCAGGGATGGTGGTAGTTTTTTGTTATAGTAGACAGCACTGTATGTGCCCAGTAGCCGGATATGCAACTGAGCCCAGAATGCACTGTACAGTTTGACTGAGAGGCCATCCACATGTGGGGTTTTGCCCTTAGAGAGGGCCTTAATCACTTGTCTCCCTTCCTGTAATGTTATGGGAGCATCTAGTTCACTTGTTTCATCCACAAATAGAGCATCCAAGGTTGTTTATCCTAAAAAGGATGCTAATGTATTTGAATGGGGGTTGTGAGTCTGCTGAGATGAGTACGACTTCACATAAATGTCCTGGCTGCCTGCTGCCTCTTGATCCAGTATGCCAACACTTTCCCAGCTTTTTCTCCTGACTCCCAATACCAATGTGAGGTGTGTTGCACCACCCTCTGGGCTATAGAGTAGGTAATGGTGTTGATCTCATATTTAAACTGGAGCATTTCCCATTATAATTGTGGGGAGGGTGAGCTCGGAGAGCTGGAGCAGAGGCTGTCTTTCTCCCTTAGCAGATTCTTGAGCAGAGAGAGGTGAAGGAGGCATTGTTTGTTAGCATATGCTAATGACTCTACCCCTGAAGAAAGCTTTGCAGGTGTCCCATAACATTTCCCTTGAGGTTTCTGGAATGTCATTTGTGAAAAAATAGATATCTATTTCTTTCTCCATCCATTCTAAAAAATTGGTGTACCTGCAGTAAGTATGTATTCAGTCTCAGTGGGGGGGCAGGCCAATTGCTAGCGTTAAGGAAATGCAGACATAGTCTGAGATCATTATTGGCCCTATTTTTGCAGCTGCCATACTAGCCACCTGAAAGGCATGAAGCATGAAAAAGTTTAAATGTCTTCGTATGTTGTGTCTGGCTCAGTGGAATGTGAAATCCATGCCCCTGGGGTTGAGGACTTTCTAAGGAATGGTCTGACTGAATCTTTGGACCATATGGTGCATGGCTCATTGGGTGTTTGTGTAACCTAGGCCAGATGAGTTGTGTTTATCCAACATCAGGTCCCAGACCTCGCTGAAGTCACCCCATAACCCATAATTAAGAAAAAAGGCAAAACAAGGTGTGTGCTAATGTGTAAAACCATCATGCCTCGGGTAGCTGAAGCATGAGGCCGCAGGCTGAGTGCATTCAATGCCCGAGAAGTGGCATTATTACACAATAACACACACCCTGGAGTGCCTTATTGCTATTATACAATGGCTCCCTTATAAAACAACCATAAACATTGGTGTGCCACAAGGGTCTATTTTAGGACCACTGCTTTTTACCATCTTTATCAACAGTATCACTTCTAACCTCCTGCAGACCTCTTCCCTGTTATATGCGGATGATATTGTCCTATACAAGAGTGTGAAAACTGTTGAAGAGATCAACCAAAGTCTCTTCCAAGATTTCCGACAAATACAATGATGGCTGTTAAGACACAAACTTGTCCTGAATGAATCTTAGACCCAAGCCATGCTATTTGGGTCCATTATGAAACTCAAAAATTCCCAACCAAATTTCAGAGTCTCCTCCTCTAATGGAACATCAGTTGGGGTGGTAGACTCATTTAAATGCCTAGGCATAACACTTGACCCGTTACTTAACTTCGATATCCATATACAACAGACCTGCAAGCTGGTCAACATGAAACTCGGTATTGCTTACCGAACCAGCTATGTCCTTACCCCCTCAGCAAGGCTTGCCATAGCATGAAGCATACTCCTAAGAACCCTCACTTATGCTGTTGCAACATATGCCTCTGAGGGCAAATCATACCTTAATAAATGGGATGTTACCTACAACAACGTCTGTCGTTATGAGTCCTCCTCTCTCCAGCTGAAACATCACTGCCTCCTTTACTCTGATCTGTGGTGGCTCCCACCACAAGCATCACAGTACTATGCATATGGCACCATCATTGACAACATTATTAGATCACAGATACCCAAGCCACTGACAACTCTCTTCCGAAACCACACTTCCTGCTATGGATTATGATCGATGGAAAATGCCCTTGTCCATATCCCTAAACACAGCACCTCCAAAGGTGTGAGTGCTTTTGCCTGTCACACCACCCAGTACTGGAACTCCCTTCCTGTAAAATTACACCAAGCCTCTTCTCATGCCAAATTCAAGAAGGAGCTATGTAATCATCTCACCACTTCCAGCATGTGCTCCTGTTTCAAACCACCTTATCTTCGTAACTTTCCCTAACCTCCACCAACCAGGCCATTTCTGTTATCCCCACTTAATGATCTGCACTTGCTCCTAGCTTCTCTTACTTCCCTTACATCAACTAAATTCTCCCTCTTATCTTGCTCTAAGCCCCACCCTATCCCACCCTCTTCCCTCCATACCTCATTTTTTTATCTGCTACACCTACCCGATATTGGCTATTTCATAGATTATAGCAATCATTGCATTTTCCTCCCCTATTTTCTGAAATAGTTATGATTTAATGTATAACTACCAGTAACATAGAAACATAGAATTTGATGGCAGATAAGGACCGCTTGGCCCACCCAGTCTGCCCATTTCCCTACCTACTGGATAAGCTGCAGATCCTAGTTAACCAGCAGCCTACTTCTTCTTCACCCCACCCCAGAATTGCCTTATGACTGTCCCATGCATGCTTGAATTCCACCACTGATTTTGACTCCACAACCTCCTCCGGAAGGCGCTCCATGCATCCACAACCTCTGTGAAAAAATACTTTCTTAAATTACCTCTGAGCCGCCCCCTATCTTCAAATTGTGCCCTCTCTGTTCTGCACACTTTTTTTGAAAGATGCTACCCTCTTGGACTTTGTTGATTCCCTTGAGGTACTTGAAAGTTTCTATCATGTCCCTCTCCTCCTTTCCTCGAGGCTATACATATTAAGCTCCTTAAGTCTCTCTTCATATGTCTTCCGGTGCAGACCCTGCACCATTTTAGTTGCCCTCCTCTGGACAGCTTCCATCCTGTCTATGTCTTTGCGGAGATTGGGTCTCCAGAACTGCACACAGTACTCTAGATGGGGTCTCACCAGCTGTCTGTACAGAGGGATAATAACTTCCTGTTTTCTACTGGTGATGCCTCTCCCTATGCATCCCAGTAACCCCAGCCCTCCTTGCTGCCCTCTCACATTGCTTGCCCACCTTTAGGTCATCTGATATGACTACCCCCAGGTCCCTCTCCATTTTGTTGTTGTTAGTATCTCACCCCCATTGTGTACTCTTCCCTGGGTTTTGTTTCTAGGTGCATTACCTTGCATCTTAGCATTGAGTCTAAGCTGCCATACATTTGACCATTCCTCTAACTTGCACAAGTCCCTTCTCATCCTTTCCACCCCACCCTGTGATCAACTCTGTTGCAGATCTTAGTGTCATCTGCAAAGAGACATACTTTTCCTTCCAGTCCTTCTGCAATGTCACTTATAAAGACATTGAAGAGGACCGGTCCTAATACTGAACCCTGCTGTACCCCACTAGTAACCCTCCTTTCTTCTGAGTGGACTCCATTTACTAATACTCTCTGTGTCCTATTCTCCAGCCAATTCTTTACCCAGGCTGTCATCTTGGGACCCACTCCCAGGCTGGCTAACTTGTATATTAATCTTTTGTGTGGGACTGTGTCAAATGCCTTGCTAAAGTCTAGGTAGGACATGTCCACAGCCCCTCCTGATCTACTACTTTGGTCACCCAGTCAAAGAAATCTATCAGATTTGTCTGGCATGACCTTCCTGCTGTGAATCCATGCTGCCTAGGGTCCTGTGCCCTCTGGCCTCTAGATACTGACAATTCTTTCCTTCAGAAGTGATTCCATCATTTTCCCTATCACTGAGGTTAAACTAACAGGTCTGTAGTTTCCTGCTTCTGCCTTGCTCCCACTTTTGTGAAGGGGAATCACATCTGCCCTCCTCCAGTCCTCGGGTACCACCCCATCCTCCCATGATTTGTTAAAAAGGGTAGTCAGTGGTGTCACTAGTTCTACCCTTAGCTCTTTTAGAATTCTGAGATGAATCCCATCAGGCCCCATTGCTTTGTCCACCTTCAGTTTTAAGAGTTCTTTCAGAACCCTTTCTTCTGTAAATGGGCTGGTATCAACTCTGTATCCAGAGTGTTACTACTGTTTGTTTTATGTACCTCCCTCTTCATTTGTAAATACTGAGCAAAATATTTGTTTAGTAGCTCTGCCTTTTCACAGTCTCCTCTGCCCACCCTCCCTCCCTTTATTAAGCCTCACTATCCCTCCCTTGGTCTTCCTTTGTTCCCTGATGTACCTATAAAAGTTTTATCCCTTCTTAACTGAGTTGGCTATCTTTTCCTCAGTTTGGGCCTTTGCTGTTCTGACTGCCTTCCCAGCCTCTTTTTGCTTTAACTGATACAGTTCTCTGCCCTGCTCCTTCTGCGACTACTTGTACTTCCTGAATGCTTTCTTTTTCTCTTGAACCTTCACTGCCACTTCCTTTGAGAACCATAGTGGTTTCTTACATCGTCTTGTTTTGTATTCTTGCTGTACCTTCACACTGTTATGTACTTACCCTACTTTGTTGTTTACGCCTGCTGACACTGTTCATATGATATACTATTGTCTACTATGTACTGTAATTTATATGCACTGTAATTTGTTTTCTGTCATTTTCTCTGTAACCTCCCGGGTGGTGCCGAAAAATAGTCATTGCTATGGCTAGTTGCTCTTATCTGGTAAACAAAAATTAAATAAAAGAAAAAAGAAAAAAAAGTGGGGAAACTATGTTTAAAATGCTGTTTTTTATTCAGTTTTTGATAGGGTAAGTATACCTATTAAAAAAGTAGTCCATAGTTTCTGTATCCTCCAGCAAGTGGTGCTGCTGGTACATGTTCACTTTGTATCCAGTTGCAGGTCTCTCTGTGTCTGTAAGATGCCCCTCCCCCAACACACACAATGATTAGTTGCTCTCTGCCTCTGTTTTCACTCCAGCAAGTAATTATTAGAAATTCCACACTCTGCTGTTTTTTTTTTTTTTTTTTTTTTATTTCTGTCATTCTCACACTGCTGTTTTTTCCTTAGTTCCTGTGCTGAGCAACTGATACATGAAGCCGACAACCAGCTGCACAGGTTTTGAAATACTGCTCGCTCGCTGATGTGGTAAACATATTTCTTCAACTTCTACTCACTTTAAAAGCCATTGTAATTAAGCTCGCTTTGTCCCTTTTCCACAGAAGCTCCACTACTACATTAACAAACAAAATGAATGCTGCAAATTAAAAGAAAGTTTAAAGGACAAGAAAACAAGTACCGAGGGATGGAATGTGTGTGTATGGGAGGGGGGTTGGGTGGTGCTGGCTTACCAGTTATCACGTGCCATGCAGTAAAAATGGCCACTGTTTGGAAATATGGGAGGATTCAGATGCCGCTATTATGGCTTTCTCTACTTTTTCTTTTTAGGACGGATGTTAATGGAAGGCACTGTGAGATGTATTGGTTGCGTGTGTAATTTTTTTTTAATACTGCAAGTGACTATTTCTGACTTTCTCTACACAGTGGTGCAAAGTGAAACAGTGTCAATTTCAGGGTTGTACAGGAGGGAGGATATGTTTTACTGTGGTTGTCTTTGTGACTGCTCTAGATACAGTGATGTTATTGTGTAACAACATCACTGTCTTTAGGGGTCACCAGCCAATCAGGTAACAATAATTTTTCTTGCCATTGTATAATAGTACAATATTGCCTTGCTGTACATGCCAGAGAGTGCATGAGACACTTTGGAGATAAATGAGACAGAGTCTTCGTTAAGTCCATAAATGTTACCCAACACAACCACTTTGGAGTTGATGTTAAGTCTTAGTAAAATACATCTCCCTTCTTTGCTAGTACTTGCTTTAGGAGCTGTATTGGGAGACATCTGTGGATAAGTACAGTGATGCCCTGCCCCACAGGCGCTGGTCACATAGGAGCTTTCCATGACTTGGCCCACCCATTATCTCTGTAACTTCAGCATTTCTGTCAGGAAGATGTGCTTTTCTTGTAATAGGGCAACAAAATCAGTGTGCTGACATGTAAGATGTGTAAGCATTTGTTTTTGTTTGATTGGGGAATTCAAGTCTTGCACATTTGAGGACAAGATTGTGATATTATAGTCTTTTAGATGCCATTTAAACTACCATAGAGGGGTGTGGCTGAGCAAAGGGAATTTACACGTCTGTAACATAAGTATAGGTAGTTGGCACCTTTGTAGTGCCTTGGGGGTTGCTAAGTGAAGTATGAAAAGGGATTAAAGGGAGTATGTCAGATCTTTTGGTAAATGCTTGAAGAGCAAGCCTATATTTAGTTCAGGATGCCTGAAAGCCACAGCACAGCCACTGCACTAGTTGAATTTTCTGACTATGTGTACAAGGCTATAGATGGTAGCAAGTTACTGGAATCTATTTTCATAGATCTCACTAAGGCCTTTGACGCCATCAACCAATCCATCCTGCCTGAGCAGCTGCTGTTCCTGGGACTTGCCTCTAAAACTGTCCACTGGTTCAAGGACTACCTGTCCTACAGATCTCAGTGCATCAAAATAGGGTCTGTAACATCCACTGCAAGGGAAATCAGGCTCAGGGTTCCTCAAGGCTCCGTATTGGGCCCCATCCTGTTTAATCTATTCCTGAACAGCCAGTCTGAAGTTTGCAGGAGCAAAATCATACTATATGTGGATGATGCAGTCATACTCGGTAGCAGTGTACAGCTTCCACAGCTGCAGCAGTAGCTACAGTCCACCTTCTACCACCTTGAGGATTGGTTTAAGTTGTAGAAACTTCTTCTTAACTATAAGAAGACTAAAACAATGCTGATTTCAAGCTACCATCTCAAGAAGGCATACCCTGTCCCTTCTATTGTTAGCAACAATGCCGAACCCCTGGAGCAGGCACATACCTTCAAGTACCTCGGGGTCATTGTTGATGACACTCTGTCCTTCACTCAGCATATTGATCAGGTTGTAGAAGTGGAGAATATCAAGCTGGGTGTCCTACATAGACATAAACAATATCTTCAACCCACTGCCCTACGGCTGTCAGTCGTTAGTTCCATTCTGTCAATAATTGACTGTGGATTGATGATCTATGGTGTGGCATCAGATGCTGCTCTCAAGTCAGCTAATAACTACATTCAGTAAGGCATGTAAACTTATTCTTGGTGCAGATAACCATACTCACTCCTGCCAGCTCTATAAACAAACTGGCTGGCTCAATCTAAATAATAGGTTAAAGTATCAGACTTGCCTCCTGGGTATGAAAACTCTACTTGGTAAACCTCTCCCTTGCATTAAAGATATACTCCATACTAGTCACTCGGATTACCAGACCAGGGGTATTAACCGATGCTCCATGGCTGTTCCATTTAGGAAAACCACCCTCGGGCAACATTCCTTCACCTACAGGACACCTCTATGGCTTAATGAGATCCCTTCTATTATACTCAACAACAACAGTCTCCCATCATTTAAAGCTGAATTGAAACAACACCTCTCCGTTGCTGGTTCCTGTGCTTGCAGGCTACCAGTCTGAGCTGCAGATACCACCATTGCATGATCTCAACCTCCCACTATTCTATCCTCTACTCTTGATCAGAGGATACCGCCTCCTACCCCAACTGGTTTTAGCACTTTACATCTGATACTGCACTTCCTTCACCCCTCTGCTGAGTATTCCCACATCCATCCCTTGCCTTACTGTTGCCTTGGGCTGCCACACTGCTGCCACAAGTGCACACTTGCCTGACCCTATTCCCTTGGCCTACCTTGTTAACACCATTCCACAAACTCCCTGACCTAAACTACTCAAGCCCTACCCTCCCTACCCCTTCTCTGTTTGCCCATCCATGGCCTCTAGGACTCGTTACTAGTACTTACTGCTAGTCCTAGTCATCCTAATCCCCTTCTTTCCTCCACCCCCCTCAGTTCCTTTCACCAGTGACAATGCCATCCTTTGGCCACCTCGCCTTTCTTCTAAAACTGCTATTCTAGCGCAATGCACTTTTTCTATCTTCAGGTTATGTATGATCTGAAAATTAGATCCTCCGGTGTATGGACTTGCTGCAAATGTAAACATTTAAAGCTTTTAGATTTCTAATACTTTCACTTCTCGTGTCAATGTAAAATGGAACATTTTTCGTGATGTCTTCTATGTGTATAATTTCCCTGTTTTGACGAAGAACCTTTGAAAAAGAGTACTTTGCTCAAAGGTTATTTCCAAATGAGTAAACAAATAAATAAAAATAAAACTATTATAGGTCTGGTTTAGGCTATTTAGAATAATGACAGTAAAGTACCTACTAAGGTAAACACTGGGGTAAGTAGTAGCTCTAGTCATAGAGAGCGATAGAACTATAACATAATCAACAGAGAATTTTGTTTGGGGTGTACACATTTTCCCATATGAAAAGTTATTTAAGAACTATTTGCCAACAAGGTTATCAACCATAAATTTCAACATTAGTGACAGAATAAACATACAAATCCCTTGCAGGGGGATACTAATGATCCTCATAAGGCACTGAAAGAAACGTCTCTTGCCATAGGCCGAGCATCAGGCCCTGGTGAACCCATTGTTGGAGTGCTCCTGTTGGGGACATCGGGCATAATTCAGGAGCATTTCTTTTCTGTGGCATGCAATGGGTGAAGTACACGATGTGCAATTTGTGCTGTGGGGGGAGGCAGGGTGAGGTCTTTCAGTGGTGAGGGGATACCTGCTATTAGGAGGGAACTGAAGACTGCTGAATTGCAGCTGGGCTAACAGCCACACCATGTACACTCACAAAACCAAAAGTAACTTTATAAAGCTTTATTTATCATTTTCTCCAGCATGATGTCTGGTTAAAAACTTATAGACAGCAGCACACAGGGAGTTAGACTACAATTGTTTTGCCTCAAAAATGTTTTTTCAAGGCTAATCAAATATTTGTCTGGAGGTCTTTATATAGTGTCCATAATTACATCTAATTAAAAACTCCCTACAACCACTTTGCAACTAATCGCACTTGAAACTACTGTACCCCATATCTCACAATACATATGCCAATTTAATCCCTTAAATACAATAAATGTTCCTCCATCTTTACAGACCATTTTTAAAATTACATCAAACACATAATAGTAAGTTTAATCACCAGTCCAAAAACACACAGAAATTCATAATACTTTTCATAAATATTTAGACTGTAAAAAGTCAGCAGCTCTTTCCACATGCCCACTTTAAAGGACAGCTTTATTCTACATTTTTGATGCAGCTTGGAGCATAACATCACTCTCCCTCATTGCAATGTATTGTGATCAGGAGCAGGATTCACAAAGCTTTGAGAATCGCTCAAATCATTTGAGTGAAGTTTGTCCGGCTTTTGCGCCAATGTATGATTCACAAAAGGACAACTGCCCGGTGCAAACTTTTTTGCGTGATTGGGACAACATAAAGTATGCATGGCACAAGCAGGAGGGGAGTTGCCATGCATACAGGTGCAATGCAATTCACAAAGCATTTCTAGCATGCAAATTGTCTTGTGCGGCACTTTGCACCATGCAAATTGCCACCTGTAAAAATGTTGTCTTAATCTGGGTAAAGCCCAAAAACCAAAGATTGAACTGTAGAAGACAGCATGATGGCTGACAACACCTGCAGCTGCTGTATGTGCTGGGGGAGGCACTCCAGGAAGAACAGGAAGGAGGATACCCTGGGCCCATCTATCACCAGTGGAGGCACCCTGCCACACAGAGACGGTTCCAGCAAAGGGTCTCCTTTGAGACACTGACTGATGAACAGCTGGTTGGCTGACACCATCTCAACTGGGCCATGCTCAGGCAGCAGTGTGAACACCTGGAGGAAGACCTGCACACCACCACCCTCCTCAGCTATGTCCTGATGGTGGAGGTGATGGTGACTGCTGCCATGTGCCTCCTGGCAGCAGGCCCCTTCGACACCTCATTGGGGATACCACAGGAGTGTTGCAGACATCCACTATGCACCTGCTGGCTGAATTCCTAGATGCTCTGCTACCACATGCCAGGGAATTCATAGTTTTCCCCAGCACTGCAGAGGAATGCACAGCAACAATGCGGCAGTTCCACCAGGTAGAGTGGCTGCCACGTGTACTTGGTGCTATCAGCTGCACCCATGTAGCCATCCGTGCACCACCTGGCCCAGAGTTGGATGCCTACCTCAACAGGAAAGGCTTCCACTCCATCAACTGCCAGGTTGTGTGTGATGCCACTGGGCGCATCACCAACGTGATGGTGCATTACCCTTGGAGCACCCACAACTCCATCTGGCAGAACTCCACATTGTGCCAGAGATTTGAGGGAGGTGAAATACCTATGGGACACCTAGTGAATACAACAACTGGGCTGGGACTGGAAATCCCTCTGGATCACATAGGGTTGCATCCCACAGAGGGGGGAAGGGGGAAGGAACCGTAAGATGGTTCTGGAATGTGGGAAGAAAGCAATAGCTATCCAGACAGAAAGGGCAGGAATGTGACATGGTCTGCAGAGGGGCCACTGAGAATGTGACAATGCATCACAGCACAGGTTGCCAAACCCATGAAGGAAGTCTGGCCATGTGGCGTGGGTAGGGGATATGCAGGAGTATGCCAGAAGGTTCCAGAATATGGACCAGAGCAGCGCACCACAGACATGTCCCATCTTACATAAGTGCCCTGTCCTTTACAGGTGACATGGCTACTGTCTGAGACCCTGGCTCTTCACCCCATCTACCACCCCACAAACAAGGCAGAGAAGAGGTACTATGTGGCACATACCACCACATGAAACCTCATTGAGTGGGTCTTTGGCATGCTTAAAATGCATTTATGGTGCCTGGACCACTCAGGCGGTGCCCTGTAGTACACATCTGAGAAGGCCTGTACCTTATTCCTTGCTTGTTGTATACCACACAACATAGCAAATACCCATGGAGTACTGCTGCCAGTCCAAGAGGAACAGGCATCCACAGGCACAGAGCCAGAGGGGTAGAAGGTGGCACAATGGATGCAAAGCAGGGATACACACATAGCACAAAGGGCCCAGGAGTACAGACAGGACATCATCCAACAGTTGGAAGCCAGCAAAAGGTGATTTAGAAGCAACTAATACATATGGCACCATGTATGACCCTTGTTTATTGTACACAATGCACAACATGCACAGATGCACAAAACAGAAATGGAACCTAAAGGACACAGTAGAACCAGGCACACAAAGGTACAACCAGTCACAATCAAAACATGATGTATCATGAAATCAAACGAAAAATGTACAGGGTATAGGAAACTACAAGGAGCAAAGCCATACATCAATGAAATAGAGATAAATAGAAAGGGTCACATAATGCAAAAACTGTTATGTAACATGCCACAAATGTAGCAGGGGCAGCATGCCCAGCCATGTTATGCAGGACACCACATAGTAGGGGACCAGATGGTGAATGGGACAGTGGAAAAAGAGACCCACACACAGGACCTAGCTGGAGGGGGGAGGAGAAGGAGCCGGAGACATAGCAGGCTATGACCTCCAGAAGCCACCACGTGTGCTGATAATGCCACGGAGCACGGGACGGGGGGATGTCACTGTGGCCCCAGAGGAGGCCAATGCTGAGCTTGAGGACACACATGCCTGTAACACCACCTGGGAGCCAGCGCAGCTGCTTGGGGATATGGATGCCCACAATGACAGCTGCCAACCAGGGGTGCATGGATGACCAATGGATGCGGGGGAAACAACTGTGCTGCCACTGCCAGAAGTATCCCGCCATGGTGTAGACACATGCCACCATCCCTGCTGTGAAACAGGGTATAGCCCACTGTCTGCAGACATGCCCCAAGCATGGCGCTTAGTTGCGTGATGCACCCTGCTTCAGTGGTCAACTGCCCTTGTGAGGTCCCTGAACAGATGCATGATGGTCCCAAGGAGCCATTCCCCAAACTCCTGGGCCCACTGCAATTCCAGCCTGTGTTGCTGCTGGCAGAGGTGAAGGTACTAACACAGCAGGTCCTGCATCTCTTCATGGACCCTCTGGGATGTGGCCTGGGTGTCCATGAAAGCATGCATCAGAGAGGGGCACAGGTGCTAGAAGGGCCCTAGATGGATGAGTGGCCAGAGGAGGTTATGTGTGCCTGTGACAGCACCATCAGTCGGTGGCAGCCTAGGTGGAGGTGGTTGATATGCACCACCCTGCATCCCTGGACACATGCTGTCCCTGGGCAGAGTGGAAACCCAGATCCTGTTGTTCCAGTCTATAAGCAGGCATGACACTGGAAATGGGGGACAGGAAGGTGAGGCAATGTAGATGGGGATGGAGGTGTGGGATGGCTGGGCCAGGTCTGGAGCAAGGGCCTCTGAGGTGGTGCAGGTAGAATGGATGTTAGCAGAGTGATGTTGGGTGAAATTCATGGTGGTGGGGGGGATCAAAGTAGCATCCATCACTGCCAACAAGGATGTCGAAAAGAGCTCCTGGCTGGCTCCCCCATGTGCCCAGGTCACTATCTGCCAAGGAGTCTGAATCACTCTCCACTGGGAGGTCTGCTTGTCTGGGGGGGTCGTTCCCTGGATGCCATGGGATGTACCTGGCTGCTCTGCCACTGACTGTGGGTGTTCAGTGTCAGGAGCTGCGGGGACATGAACATATTTGAGAGGGACAGAACATGATGCAGGGCAAAGCCTACCAACAGAGTAATGGCGCAGCACTACCATGACAGTGCCTCATGTATGTGCCCTGTGTGACCGGGCAACACTCACAGGTGGAAGTAGAGACCATCACTGTGCAACACACAGTGAGGAATGTGTACACATACACATAGACATGCAATACAATCAATGCAGTAGGGCATGGAACAGAAAATACACACTAGTACACAAGGGCACACCATGCAGAGGGCTGCATACAGTGGTGGTGACAGTAGGAGTAGGGTGGGAATGAGACACAATGCACCATGGAGACACAAATACTATTACCGGGTGCACACTGTGCACAGTGTGGCCCCAAATCACCAGGGTAGCCCCACCCATTATCGGCAACAGGCCCAGGATAGTCCAGAGCCACCCACAGAAACCATTACAAAGGTGTTCACCAGCTGTAGCAGGGGTGGCTCAAAGATATGTGCTGTGGAACCACAGTGGTACACCCAGTGATGTGGTGCATGCCAGCACAATGGTGATACCAGTGTACTACTTATGTGGCTCATTGGCTAGTATGTAGGCCTCAAAGGCCATGCCAGGCACCCCAGACACCTCAACCTCCCACAACACTGATGCCACAGCCTCCCCAACAGGATCAAGAGGGTGGTACACTGCAGGGGCAGGAGGGCTGCCGCCAATGGCAAACTGCTCCTTGCACAATGAGGCCAAGTCGAACTTGCCATGACGGCAGAGATCACTGTACCATTTGCACACAACATCAACCAACCTGTTCCTACCACCAATGCAGTCAGTTTGTCAGCAATCTCCTGCCATGCCTGGCATACGATGGCATCGGTGTTGCAGTATGGCCTGATGACAGACACCTGGGCCTGGTATGCCTGGACTAGGACTTCAAGCTCCAGGGCGCTGAACCTGTGGTCATGGAGCCTGTCCCTGTCATGGGCAGCACCTGCTAGGGGAATGGCAGAGGGAGAGGTCAGTGTCATTTAGGCCCTTTGTGTTAACAGCTTAGCCAAACCCATCCATGGCAGGGTGCATGAACCAAATGCCAGTGTGCATCTAGTGAGTGGTTGACTATAACCCCTAATGTCCACTCCTATCCTACAGAAAAATGCATAGGGGCATGCCCCACAGGCTAACCATAGGGGCCCCTGGCCAGGGCGACCACTAGGCCAATAGGGGGACTACATGACACAACATGAACAGCATTGGCAATGGCACCACTGTCTGATATGAGCCAGCTACAGTAGGCCGCACTGGACAAGGCCACAGTACCCCGGCCCGCAGTACCACCAGTGTGCATTGAGCTGAGGTGCAATACATATGGGACACAAAATGGTCCATGCTGACATGCAAGAGCACCACACCCTCATGCTGGGGCTGTGGGGGTCCACCTGGACACAATAGGAACACAGGACATGCACTCCATTGGGTATGCAGGCAGATGTACACAGGATAGTGCATCACAGACATGGATGGTGAGCTATGTCCCTCTTCGGAGACTGGCCTGTCCATGTGGGTTGCTGGACACCCAAGAGACTGTCACACTGTGTGTGTGACACATTGTCATGCCCTGGTAATGTATCCACCTGACCACCCAGTGGCAATATTGTCTCAAATGTCAGGTTGCCAACAGCAGATGTGTGCCCATCTGCACACCACACCATACCCTGGGATATAACCTTACAGGTCTGAGCTGCACACATGTGCCGGAACGTGACACCACTGGGATGGGATGTAGGGGGGGTGGGCTGCAGGATACCCACAGAGTCACAGCCCAAAGCACACAGTGGCCAGCAGGGCCACCACGCTGTTGAGTGTGTCATAAAACTGATGGAACCCTCCCCCCCAAGTTGGCTCCAGGCAGTGCATCACATCTGTGCTCTGTGTTCCAGCAGGGGTCAAGATATGCAGTGGAAAAAGAAATGGTCCCTGGTTCATGTAGGCTGGGTGGAATGCAGGACACAGGATGAACGTGCAGGTGCTGGCCCATGTGCCACTTATACACCAACATTGGTAGTGGGCCCAAAGGTGAAATGTCACCACAGTCTGTGTACCTGTAGGGACATGCAGCTAGAAGGGAAGGCAGGGTGTTTGCAGGACAGTGCCTGCCTAATGACAATCAGATAAGCAGGGGTGGTGTGCAGCATGGTGAGATGGACAGCACATGTGTCATAGATAGGAACAGACAATGGTTAGACATTTAGAAAGTGACATATGCTTACCTTGCTGTGTGGCATTTCCCTCCTGGCTCGCAACTGTTGCAGGCTGAATGGGTTCCATGACTTGCAATTCCACAGCTGTCTGACAGTGGTGCACAAGTTCCCTGTTATAGTACTGGAGAAAAGTAGTATGTAAATGCATGCAGAAAGCTCTAGAATGAGATGCAAATAAGCCACTTTGCCCACTGAGGGTGAGATATCCAGACTGCACCAGGCAGGGGCGCAACTGGGTTGAGCCAGGGCATAGTCCAGGTGATATTCAACGGTGCTGTGCCATGGCTCAGCACCATTGAATGTGGCACTGGGTGCGTCCGCACTGCACACAGCGCAGTGGCACTGCGCCAGAGCAAGTGGCAGGTGAGGAGCATGGGGCTGTGCCAGCGCAAGTGCAGTCGCGCTAGGCACAGCAAGAGTGATATTCAGATGTGAGTATGCAAATGAGGACATTATGTATGCAAGGCTCAAATGGGGCCATTTGCATGTCATTTGGCCCCATTTGTATGCGGTGCACCGATCCCCAGTGACTTGTGCCCGGCGCCCTGCCAGATTGCAGTCATTGGGGACTGACATCCCCTGCCCCTCAGCGGGCAAAGCGCCCCATTGCCCAATCATGGGTGTAATAAAACTATATCCCTAGTGGTCCAGTGGACCTGCTCCACTGCCCGATCGCAGGCATATGAATAACTTAATTCCCTGGTGGTCCAGTGGACCTGCTCCCCTGCTCAATTGTGGGCATATGAATAACTTAATTCCCTGGTGGTCCAGTGGACCTGCTCACCTGCTCAATTGTGGGCATATGAATAACTTAATTCCCTGGTGGTCCAGTGGACCAGATCCCCAGCCCAGTCACGGGCATATGTGTTAAATGATAGCCCTGGTGGTCCAGCAGTACCCACCCACTGAGACCCGCCACCTAGCACCCCCCCGGTCAGCGGTGGGCGGCAGTTTCCCACCCATAAGTCACCCGGCTGCCCGCCGACTGACAGAGTATAGTACGGCTGTATGACTATTGGTCCACTGCCCGGGCCACGGGCGGCAGATCGTGATTGTACTACATGGTCCCAAAACGTGAATGAACCCATCTACATTTCGGGACTGTGTAGTACAGTGCACGGTCTGCATGCCCATTGCCCCATGCAGTGGACCACTAGGCGACAGCTGCACTGTACACTGTCAGTTGGGTGGCTTGTGAGTGGGAGCTGCCGCCCACCACTGACTTGGGGGATGGGGGTTGGCACATCTTAGAGGGCGGGTGGGAGGGGGTACAGCTGACCACCAGGGTTATCATTTAACACGTATGCTCGCGATTGGGCAGAGGAGAAGGTCCATTGGACCACCAGGGGATTAAGTTATTCATATGCCCTCGATCGGGCAGGGGGGCAGGTCCACAGGACCACCAGGGATTGTCATTAACTATTCCCTCGATCAGGCGATGAGGTAGGGTCAATTAACTCTATATGGTTGGGCCAATGAATTTAAAATTTTGATTGTTATGTTATAGTGACATCATGAATATGGGTCTATTTATTTTATGCTCTGTTTAGTGTGCCTTAACCTTTGATAAAGGATCAGCTGGTCCAAAACACGACAGGCAGGCATTATCTGTGTCTGCTTTTAAAAAAATATGTGATTGTCTATTGTAAATAAAAAGACAATGGAGCAAATTTTTTTGAGCCTTGGTGTCCGTTTTAGTATGAGGTGGTGAGTGCCCAACTTTTGCTTTTGATAGTGTCCCCAGGAGTGTATCAGAGACTCCACAAATAACTAATGTATGCAGCGAGGGAGAGGAGTCATTGCAGTGCTGAGGACTGGGACTTATGAATACATGACTGCACACTTGAATGTAACTAAATGTGAAGCCTGCTAAAACTATTGTATTTTCTTTTCCTTTTAACATTAGACAGGGAAAGTGGGGGGGGGGGCATAAATTGGGGCAGCTAGATGTGGTGTGTGGCAGAACGATATGCATAGAAGAACAAAATATTTGACAATGACAGAGTCCTTAGAAGTGGTTGAGGGAGGAACGATCTGCACTAGAAGCTATGTGCCTGCATGTGGGTGGCAATTATATAACAGGTCAAATGTCATCTATGGAGGACAGGCCCAGCCAGGGAGGACTACGTAAGGCTTGGCTCTGCGTGGTATGGCCACTAAGGTATAAAGCAGTTGAGCACTGTGGAGCATGCCTGTAATCTCAGTGGAGGGTGAAGGAATTCTCCACCCTACAGAGAGGCAAGGATACCAGCAGAAGACCACACAGCAGCACAGGTGATAAATGCCCCCCTCTGCTCCTTATGAGAAATCACTTCTCAGCCCTCAATGCAGTACATAGCTCTCTGAGTTACCGTCAGCCCCCACCTGTAGATGCTAGTACATAATAGCATATCTAACTTCCTAGCCCCCAATCACAGAACCCCACCCAGTTCTTAAAAAGATTAACACATCATTACAGCCACCTGAAAGGTCAGTGACACCTTAATATAACATACTGCAGCACACTTCTGTCATTGGTCCCTCTGGGTAACCTGGGACACATTAAGTCATTAGCATGTAAACTGCCAGGCCCTAATTACAATAAATGGAGAACCATTACTGGTTCAGAGTATGAGGTGACCTCTGATCAATAAACAGGGCAGCCTCCCCTTATGCCACCATATGCTGGGATGGCAGGGGTCACATATTGACATATACCATACACATCTGTAGACATCCCTCTATGAGACTATGTTTCCCCCAACCCCACCCCCAGCGGCATGTGCTATCCACAGCGACGCACCGCCTGGGGTTTTGAAGATTTTGCTCTTATTGTTCCAGAAGTGGTTGGAAGTTAAACTTGAATTATTGAACAATAATACTGTACTACTTGGTTGTTGACTAGTAGTCACATTTCTCATTCTTTTTACTGTTACGTGTTGGATTTTCAATCTCAGAGGTGCAAAAGTCTGGCACGCTTCCAGAGTCGAGTACAGGAGAAGGACATAACAAAGGGGGAGACTGGACAGATGCGTTCTGGGACAGGGTATAGAAATGACTGCGCAATACAGGTATGCCATTTTTCCAAAAGTGACCTATCAGAATTATAGTCTGCTAGGAGTGCAAGTGGGGAATAATCCAGGGGTATCATCCACAATTTTCCTCAAGGAATGTCAGTTTTATACATCTCAAGTAAAACAGAAAAGGGACACAATTTCAATACCAAGGGCCAGGATAAATTTTGAGGTCCCACTAGCCAGTCACCAGAGCCATGTAATGGAAAAAAATGTAGACCCAAAGGATGAATTATGGCATCAATAAAGCTTACCATGTATACATAGCATAAAGGGTCTGAATAACCCCATCGAGAGAACCCAAGTCCTAGTTCACCTAAAACAAGCATACTGTATGTCAATGCCAAATGTTTGCTTGCTGGTATTGACATTGATACTGCAGGAGTCGGATAGATGCATAATAGGAATGGCAGTGAAGTACTGAATTAACACCAACCCCACCCCCACCCCCACCCTGCAGAGACTGACAGGTATTGGGGTGTGCCTTTGGGTCATCAGCCCTAACGCTCATGCCATTCCACCTCACCCCACCCTGCAGACACTGACAGGTGTCAAGGTGTGCCTTGGGGTCTTCAGCCCTTACATTCACCCCATTCCATAAGAAAATAAGCTGAGATGGGTGCAGTATAGGAGAATGGGGTGAAGTTTAGGGATGAAGACCCCAAGACACACCTCAATGCTGGTCAGTGGCTGCAGGGTGGGGATGGAATGGCGTGAGCCACACCTCAGATGCCTGTCAGTCTGTACATGGTGGGGCATTACAGTTGGAAACCCTAACACCCTGGGAGTTTGTTGGTATTTTCACTCCAGATTTTCAAAATGGGCTTTTTGGGACCCCATCTCATGAACAGTGGCACTGTGATTTCATTAATCTGTCTGAAAAGGTGATTTCACACAGCAACTATGCCATTGTGTGCCACAGGTGCAAAAACATGTTTCAGGCAGCATGCAAAAAATGACAGCTCTACTGTTCATAAGGAAGTGTGAAAAAATGGCAATGTTGGCAATTTGGAGTGAAAATATTAAAAATTGGTGAAGTTACGAGCGTGCATACAAACTACACAACGCACACTCAAAACGCAATCATTTATTTTTTTTTTATCACCAAACTTGCAATATTGGATTTTTGGGAACCCACCTCATGAACAGTGGCACTGTTGTTTTGTTACTCAGGCCCAAAAGGTGATTCCATGCAGCAACCATGAAATAACACTTCAGGACTGAGAAATGAAATGACAGTGCCAGTGTTCATGAGGTGGGGTCCCAAGAACCCCATGTTGAATATTTGGGACCAAAACTCCCAAAACTGGCTGAGATATCAACCTAAGTTGAAACCCTCCATTGACTGCAATTATAGGGCTTACCATGATTTTCTTCAGTTTACAGTCGGGTTTTAAAGCACACAGACGTGTTCCCAGTCCACAGAAGATTGCAGCGCTGGACCTCTGGAGGTAAGTATGGGAGAAGGGGGTACAGGGAGGTGGGGTGCACAGAGGGAGGGTCAGGATGGGGGAAGGGCAGTGAGGATGATGAGGGACCATTTTCTTTTTCTTTAGGTTTAAAAAAAAATACCTCAGGGGACAGTTTTCTTTTTTACAGGCAAAATAGTATGAAAAATAAGTTTTGGCAGCTAGAAAACTGGGGGCCTTAGTTGTAGAAACAGGCATGTAAGATGGGTGGAGATGGCAACATCCCCCAGAACAGGATTATACTTTCTACTTTAACCCGCACAAATCATACAGTCATATAGACAGATGGTATCTACCGAAACCACATCTGTATCGTATTACAGCCACCAAGAGTCACATGATTGTTTTTTCTAACCATACTCCAGCGACCTTAGAGTTAGAACTGGGGTAGCCAACCCAGAAGGGGGATGTGATGCCTAAATGTGGGAGCACTGGCTAGTGAGCCCTTCAGGCAAATGATCAAAGAGGCCTTAGAACCATGCTTTCTCTTAAATACTGATGATTCAGTTAGCCCCACAACACTATGGAATGCAATGAAACCAGTCCTAAGGGGGGGATTATTGCCTATCTCATCCACCAAAAAAAGAGAAAACTAAGAAAAAACTTGACCTTGAGAGTAAATTGGAGGAGTTGGAAAGTAAGCACAAAAGAAGAGGAGAAGAAGAGAACAGGACCTCCTACTGTAGGTCAGATTAAAGACATACGGGCACAACTACTCAAAATATCAATGGAAGAGGGAAAAAGAATTCTCTGACATACAAAACTCACATACATGCCTGTTCAATGTACAAACTTGTTTTACCGACTCACTAAATGCTGAAATAAAAACCATTTACATAGCCTCTGATTTTCTTCAGTTGTCAAGTCAGTCTGGTAATATTGAGAACATCAGTATAATATGCACTCGTGGGTTTAATCAAAATTATTTAAGAATGTTACTGCACTCGTGGGCTAAGTAAAAAGGTATTAAAGAATGTTGCTTGACATTTGAAATACATGTATGTAGAAAACATATCTCAGTCAAGCTAAGAATTTATAATAAAAATGGGAGAAGAGGCCAGCCCATCGGCGTAGCAATAGCGCTACTGACACAGGTGACCTGGGCTCAGGAACAGGCGGGATGTCGGGCCGGCGGGGAGAGGAGGCTTGAGCATCCCAAGGGATGTTCTCCTTCTCCAGGGGAAGGAGGACCACTGTCACCACTGCTATACCACCACCTGGGTGACCACGGGTGGAGGTGCAGCCTGGGGGTACTGTAAATAGGGGATGATGTTGGCCAGGGTCTGGAGCAGCTTGGATGTGCCTCTGTGTACCCACACTCCCTTGAGCTCCTTGTGGACCAAAGTCTGGGGAAGGATGTATGAAAAATGGAAAATGGCCCCACAGCCATGCCAGGTGAAGAGCTCCTGGCGCCCTAGCCTGGACCCGCCCCAGGAACTGCAGATCCTGACTGACATAGCTAGCATAAGGGGAAAAATGAGAGGACACCCTCCTTTCCAACCAGGTGGGTAAACTGAGGCACTGTGGAGTATGGGGCTGCTGATAGCTGGAGGTCAGGCAGAGTCATAGGACACCTTAGGAGAGCTCGGAAGGAAAGGCTACCTGGGGGTGATGATAGGGAGCTTAAACAGAAAGTTAAAAAAAGGAGGTGAGAAGAATGGATTTCCAAAATTAGATCCATTTAACTTGTTTTTTATGTTTACAATCACCCTCAGGTTTAAAATAGCTCTTCTGCGGTTCTTTAATTTCTGAAGCTCAAGAAACTCATCCTGTGTGGAGCCAACTGAGACACAAAGCAGACAGCTGTGCTGATGGTGTGAAAGGCAGAGCAATACTGATTCACTGAATATTTCATAAACTTATAAGAACACATGTTTACAGATCTCACTTATCTTTCATAGATAGTTTGTCATGTAATCCATGCATTGTAAATCAATTTTCTAAATTCATCCAGTGTTTAACATTCTTGTTGCCTAGGCCATCATTGAAATGGCATCATAACATAGCAATGCTGATCAATGGGGACAGTTCAAAACATCTTAATCCACTGATTGGTTAAATTACATATTTCTTCACTGCAAGTGTAAAAAGGCTATACATCTTGCCAGGAGAGATATTTTTTTAAGGTAGCATACTACTAGTTTATCTAATCTAAAAAAAATATCTGGGGATGCCTAAATAATTTAATAATTAATTACAAGACCACATCAGTAATAAAAATCAAATCTGATGTCTTAGAATATACTAACATAATCTCAATTACCAATGTTTTTAATGGTTATCTCTCTGGTGTAGTAAAATATTGTGAGACTGCAAATGATGCAGAAAATTATAATCAGTAGAGTATGTTTTTCATGAGTCTTACCACCTAAAATGTTATAATAGAAAAGTAACTAGTGCTTAGGTTTATAAATTGTTATGTGGACTAAAAACTATCAAAGCTGCTGGGGGAGATGCCCTGAGTCCCTTAATTTTTTTAAACTCGCTGCACTAGTTGTTACTTAACCCACATCAAAAATCTTTTAATTTTTTATTTGAATTACAACAGGTCCTAGTTTATGGAAACTTGCACATGTTGTTCTGCTGCACAAAATATGGAAAACTTCTATAGTAGCTGATTATAGACCCATTGCAGTATTGGCTGCTTTATCTACAGTACATGTTCGGAATAAATAGATTGATTATTTAAGTTTTGTATTAACTGCAGTGCAGTATCTAGAGCTCGTTAAGAAATGAGGGGCCCAATATTCAAAACGTTGCCCCGGACAAAATTAGCACTGCCCAGCAGGCAAAATTAGCCCACATCCAATTGCATGCAATATTCAAAGGAACAGTCCAGGGACAAAAACAGTTGGAATACAGCAGGCAAATGAAGGCTGGAAAACAGGGCTGAGAGTGCAGTGCAAAGACAGCCTGACCAAGAAGACAGCACTCAATATAGAAAAGCATGCAGCTCTAAATATAGCAGCTGAGCAATGCAAAAAGTAACAGCAGCACAGTTCACACAGAGGATGAGTCACGCACAGGTGAACCATGTATCCACTGGGGGTGCAAGCAAAGAAGTGGTGCCTAAAATGTGAAAACCTGAGCACTGAGCAGTGTACAACACAAACGGCAAAAGAAACACCAAATGCAATGCCAAGAGAGGAACCCCAAAATGTAGCAACACTGTATGGATGTGAACTGTGGAAAAAGTGCAGGCATGAGACAGTGGTGATGTGACCCACAAAAAGGACCAACTATGCCTGTGTGGCACTACAATCCCAATCAGTGCCCACTGTGCAAAAGGGGAGGGGACCAGGATTCCTGACACAGAGCAGGGGACAGCACACCACAGGATACACAACGGGAAGATTCAGGGGGATGGACATCAGCCATGGCCACATGGACAAAGCCACACACACAGGCCTGCAGACCAAGGCCTCTCCCCCCACCAGGCAATGCCATTGGGGTGCACCCAAGGAACAGGGAACAGACCATGTCCATGGGCAGGCACAAGCCAGATTTCATCTGTCACACACACACACACAGGCTATGCAGGGTACACATGGAGAACAGACTTTGTCAGCCAACTGGAGGACAAACCTACCATGCCCACAACAACCCACTGCCAGATGCGCAGCCACAGACAGCACAGGTAGAGCTGTGGTGAAAACAGTGCCAGAAATCAGGCCAGGATGGCATCCACCATGGTGAACTAGATGGTAGGTGCAACATGGCGCAGCAGTGACACCGACTACAGTTACCCAAGAAAGAGACTGAACACAGGAATACACCAAGAAAAAATATATATTGTAGAAACACCAATACAAACTATTTACAGATATGTGCAAAATGAACAAAAACAAAATGG
Source organism: Neoceratodus forsteri (assembly GCA_016271365.2). Classification (NCBI taxonomy): domain Eukaryota; kingdom Metazoa; phylum Chordata; order Ceratodontiformes; family Ceratodontidae; genus Neoceratodus; species Neoceratodus forsteri. Next base: position 1,073,931,152 of record CM028129.1, on the reverse strand, counting down.
GGGGTGGGGACAGGGAAGAGTGAAAAACAAGGGAAGGGGGGGATTAAGGGTTTGCAGCCTGGTTCTGCTCCAGAAGATGCTGGTCCAGGAGCTCAATTATTCTTCTGGTTGCCTCTATCAGCACTGCCTGCTGTTCTAACATCATGCACTGCTGGTGCACTATTCACCTCAGAAGGTCGTCCCGGCCCTCTCCCTCCTCAGGAAGTCTGGCCCACATTGCGCTTCGATGTTGACCTATGGGGGGAATGATGCTCATGTAAGAATGGTGCGCTGACACTGTGGAGCAATGTAAAACTCAGGATGTGGCCCCAGGGAAAGAAAGCATGTCCCAACCACTATGCCCATATACCCAACAATGGAAACAGTGCATATGCCACCCGATCTGTGCCTGTATGCGGCAGCATGAAACCCCATGGTACACAGATGCCCATCCCACACAGATGTGAAGGCCCGTAAGGCCATTGCCACCACCACCACAGATGAGACAATACCCCATGCATACCCAATGTAGCCCCTGTCACAGTACAGCTACACAGCCCTCCTGAGGCAAACCACAGTTTGCCCCATAGCAACAATAAACAAGCTGTAGCAACAGCAACATCACAATCAGAAACCTCGCAACCACTGTCTACATGGCAACAGACTGCAGCCTGTAATGGCAATCCACAGGGTTATGTAGCAGACACTGCTGGTGTTCCCACACACCCTGCACAGCCACAGACACCATCCATGACACAAGTGTGTTGTGTAGACATGCAACGGACATAGTACCCCAGGCTAAGACATACCACTGAGCCATACTTCAGTAGCAACAACCCCCTCCGAAGACAACGGGTCAGCGGCCACAGTGTGCAGCACAGCCCCAACATGATGGCACACCAGAACAGCACAGTGCAATGTGACAGGTATGCATGCGTGATGCAGATGGTGCACACATGCCCACATCACTGTGAGTACACAATGTCCACAGGAACCATGTCCAGGCCATAGGCATGCCATGCGGTGTATGCATTCTGTGGGCAGACACGCAACCACAGGAACCTGACAATACACCCACCCAGCATTACACAGTCATGAGTACCACACACCACGTGGCCACCGTACAATGTATACAGTGCAAACATGGCCATGGCACATGTACGGGTGCAGTGCACCACATGACACAAGAGAAGATCGCCTCAGGCAATGGTACAATACAACCATGGAATGGTAGTAGATATACCATGCACATCACACATGGTGAACAGAGTGGGATAACAACATTCCGACATAGCCCACTGGTGTTGACTGATGTCCCCATGGTGGACCGTAAGCCACCACATGCAGTCTGATGCACAGTGTGCAAGGAGGCAGTCATGCCCATGCTACCATGTCACAGATACAGTTGTGAAACAGGGCCACTGAATGGCTGACATGCAGCGCCTAGGGTGCAGATGCAGCACAGCAGAACAGCAGCACCAAGGAGGGGATATGCCCGTGTAGGCGAGTGCGACTTGCAGAGTACATCCCCCACATAGCACAGGCATGCAGGACACACCATGATGCAGCAGTGCAGGACTGTGAGCAGCCATGTGCTGCCACAACACAGGCCCATAGTCTGAGTGGGCAGGCTAGGCAGTGTCCATGTGCACTGAACCATAGGAAGCAGAAGGATTGCTCAATGCCCTCCCCAGTAGCACGGCACCATGGGCACCCCATGGCCACGTGCCCCGGGACCAGTGACATGACACAGGGCAAATGCACATATGTTGGCAACCTAGTGTCATATAGGGTACAAAACATGCCCCTCCCAGCAAGGTATGAAATACAAGTAGACAAAATAGGAGCATACTCACGTGTGGCATCCTGCTGCCTGTCACTGCTGTCCCTGGCCTGCTGTCTAGGATCCTCAGGCCTCCGGCTGTGCCCTAACTGCAGCCCCCTGGCAGTCTAGTCTGCAAAGTGAAGGGAATAGAACAGTGTCAGTACCATCATGCACATCAATGAACCTCCCTCCAACTGTGTCAGGTACACATTGCACAACTGTCAAACAGTGTAGTGTGACCCTCCCCAACAAGCATATGATGCATGGGACACGTGTACTGTAGATGCAATGTACATGTGCTACACAACCACAGATGGTCAACACTGATACCTGTCATGTGATGCCACAGTGCATGTCACATGTATGACCACAGACACAGGCACTGTTGACCCACACACGAGTGCCACTGTACCCATATTGGTGCACACAGGGCACTGCATTGTACTTACCCAGCAGCATGACAGATATGTGTGCAGTGACCCTCCCTACATATATGTACCCACATGTGTAGTGTGTACATGGCAGCCCACACCCATTGACATGCAAAAGGCTTGGCAATGAGAAAGGTGTCTACTTATCTGGTACAGGCACATTGCCATCATGCACCATATGCCTGAAACATTCAAGCCGCTGCCCCTCCCTGTGCTGCAGGTCAACCTATCTGCACCTGCACTGTTCACCAGTGTGGGTATCCCAGTGCACTGTGACAGGTGACATGCAATGGATGCCCACACCTGTCTGCGAGGCTTGTCCCCCTCATGCACCTCACCAAAGAGCTGGTGCTCCCTGGCCATGACAAACTGAGCCAGGTTTGCCATCTCAGCCTCCCCCCAACCTCTGGTCCCTTTGGACTACCGCTCTCACATGTCTTCTGGATGCCATATTTGTATTTCCTCAATCTTGTGCCTTACACCACCGCTGCTTTCAGTTGTGCAGGCCACAAAATGAAGTCCGCATACTGTAGTGTTGTGCTAGCTGTGTACAGCACTGCACAATATGGTGTAGTGCCGTGCCAACTCAGATGTGCACCACTAAGCATGAGTGAGCTGTGCGTGACCTTCCCCATGATTACATCATCACGCATGTGCCCTATGAGCGACACTAATTCAGTTTGCTCGGTGCAAACCTGTTAGTGCTGCGCCACTGTGCTGTTTGCCTGGTGCAATTGTGTTTGCCCGACGCTAATAGTTGCAATGTTCAGTGGTAGTATGCAAATTAGCCTACTTTGGCATTCGGAATGCAAACCACCACATTAGCATGTCATTATGGCATCATTTGCATGCATTACCATGTGTTTCTTGCCCCGGCTATTTCAGTGGTGTCCTAGCACCACCTGCACAGCTGACAGGAACTGCAGGCAGAGGGCTGAATTCAGTGCTGTCAACACTAAGCCTCACCATGTCTCAGGAGATGACTTTCACAGGTACAGTTAGGTGTTCCTCAGTCGATACCTTGCTATTATGATCCGCAACATTGTGTGAGTTCTGCTACAGTGAGATGGGGCTACAGGTTTTTTGGGTGAAAATTAATGAGATGTAAGGTGTCAGCTAATGCAGAATGTTGCAGTCACACATGCAGCAGGCCCAGCATGTAGGTGTGGACAAACAGAGCGCAGATCTGTTGTAGCCTATGTAGACACTGTGGTGGGGTGGTGAAGCATTGACAACACACAGCACGGCAATACTGTCCACATGGCAATGGTCTATGATGCCACCATGTGTTTGTGTACTCCATGCCATGCTATACAGCAACTGGGTCACAATGTGCACTATGCCATCTGCACTGGTCCCTGTAGCCACCTCCTGTCACACACCATCTGGTGTGCAGACAACACACAGGACCTGGTGCATCCCCTCACAGTACTGGTTGCTGCTGCTATCTATGTGGCACATCAAAACTGTTATGTGGCTACAGACAACAGATGGACATGCTGAGGACATTGATGTGCAGGGACAGCATGGGGCGTAGGCCGACGCCCAACTTCACTGTGACTCCTGCCCACAACTGATGCCACAGAGTAACCCATAGGATGTGTGTATTGCCTCTCTCCCACACACATGCATGCACACACACACCCTTCGGGACAGCCACTGACCACTGGCCATTTATATTCCCACACAGGTGCCTCTGGTGGCAGAAAAAGACTGTGAAGCTACAAGTTCTCCAGGGAGGAGCTGAAGGCCCTGGGTTGATGCTTACAAAGCCAGGGAGAACTTGTTGCTGTGATATAAGTCCACCAATGCAGCACTGAGGGACCTGTGGGTTGAAATCACAGTGGAGGTGAATGCTGTCGGAGGAAGGGGACGTAAGATGGATGCAGTCCATAAGAGGTGGCATGACCTTCAGCGCTGGGTGAAAGAAGACCAGGCGGCACGCCGTGCACTGCAAGGCACAGGAGGTGGTCCTTGGCCAGCAGAGCTCATCACACTAGTGGACCCTGTGTTGAAGGTGGTGGCATCCACCATTAGGACTGTGGCCATGGCAGGTGTCAACAGCGGTGGTTGTGAAACACAGCTCACAAAACACAGGACATGTGAGTACATGGCTGCATAACAATGTGGTAGGACTGTTTGTGCATGGGTATATGGGGTGCTCTGCCTGTGTTGTACCACACTGCTGCCCTAGCCTGTGCACACATGTGTGCAATGTGATGGCCTGTGTGCAGTATGGCACTGTCTGGTGGTGTGTCCAGCACACTACCAGACTTGCTGCATGTGACATGATAACACAGTCATGCTGTACTCTGGGGACAGAGTCTCTGTGCTTGTGCACATAGGGGGTTTTCTTGGCATCAGGTATGCCTTCCACATGGGGTGTTGCTTGCTGCAGCATGTGTAACTGGGTGCTTTACCTATTACCTTCATTTGAGTAGCAGTCACCATGTGTGTGGGGTGTGATTATTACATTTGGTGACAGTCATGTGCATGCCTGTAGGATCCACATTACGACCATAGGTGTGCGTGCACCCTGAATGTGTGGGTGGGTTGGCAGTGGCTGCCTGTTTTGTGCCTGCACTGAGTGTCCTTGACTTCACTGTTGTGGTTTGCATGTGGCGGCACTGGTACAGGACCACTGTGTACTGTGCATCACACTTACAGTGTTCTTCTTCTCTGTCCATAGTGCAGGATGTTGGCACCACAGCCGTGGAACAGGATACAGAAACCACCAGCACAGGCAGAAGAGGGGGTGTCCATGGCCTTATTGTTTGAGGACATGTCTGACAAGGATGATGACACATACATTCCCCTAGAGAACTACCTTGCCGCCATTGCTACCCTGTGGGGATTCTCCCCATCAGAAGTACCCCTAGACATGGCAGAGCAGTCAGGGGCTGACAACAGCGGGGCCATCACTGCCTTTTAACACAGTCCCCTGCCATGCACACATTGTCATTGTTGCTGGCAGTGTCCCATGAGGGTCATGCCTCCGGTACCTCCAGTGCCACCACCATCATCACCACCCACACAAACACTACCACATGTGTGACCACTGTCATGAAGCCACTCCTGGGGGCCAGGTTCACTGAGCTCACAGTGCCCACCCCAAAGTGCAATCCGTGATGGGGGGACAGGAATACCCTCCAAGTGTCTGTCTAGAGTGCTTGTCGAGTTCATGACTGAACACCCACCATTAGGTCCCAGGGCTCCCTCTTTAAACTCTGGATAAGGGTGCAATATCAGTCTCGAGTTTTATAGCCAAATGAGAACCCTTCTTGGTTGTTGCCCTAAGGGGAAGATCTAGGCATCAGGATCTCTTTGGGGTAGCCTCATGACCCTGATTTTGTCTTCTTCCACAGGGCATGCAATAACCTGGTTCAAAATCCCCACAGTCTCTTTCCTAAGACTTTTGTATTCTCCCTAGCTTTACCCAGATTTCCCTTACAGATCCTTGCTCAACTGGTAGCTTATGGTGGCACCCCTTTAGCAATAACAGTTTGGTCACAGGTTATTAATAACATCCCATGATCACACACAATATAAAAATGTCGATAAAGCAGCTTTTCTTTAAAAAAAACTTTCTTTTTTTACTAAATACTTAAATAATTATCATACATTTACAACTAAAAGATTCATAAATTTGGTCACAGAATAACACAAATAAAAGTTGATATGTACATACACTGTAACTATTAGCTATCTAGTTTCTACCTGGTTTTGTGGATGATCGAAGTCCAGAGAATAAATGGGGTTGCAAAAATTTCAGTCCTTCTGTAACAGTCTGGCTCTGTTGTGTGTCAGAACAGTGTCCAAAATGAAATGCAAAAATGCACTGAGCTTCTGTTTGGAGGTCCTATTTATAGGCATGGCCTCTCCAGTCTGTGACACTGCTCTTTGTCAACTGGTGGCCTTGTCTTTTTGGGCCAGCAGGGGTATCTCTTGGTCTTTTCCCAGATTTGAGGGAATTATTATGTCTACAGTATTTCACACAGTCCAATTTCCTGGCTGTCTTTTGATGTTGTATTGCCTTACAATATAACACTGATAAGACAATTCACACCAGCCTGTCAAGAATGGCTACTTCCCTGATCCTGGTTCCTGAGCATCCTGCCTTTGAAGTGCAAAGGTTTACCTCCTGACTTTTTGTTGCCTCTGCATCCCTCAATAAAGTTTACAAGGCATTCCCCTCCTTTTGGAAAGTAATTTAGATTCCACAAGACGCTGGTTCCTAGATCACAGAGGAGTGTTAAACATATTGCAATAAAGCCTCTCTCCCTATGTGACCCTTTCATTAACACCGGCATTCATACAGCATTTACACATAAACAAAATCACGTAAAAAAAAAATAACAGAATTATATCTGCAAATAATGACTGGCAGTGGCTAGCTCACCACAACCACCTCAAACATAGGCTCACACACCACCCGCCTGACACAATAGGTGTCTGTGGTCAGCCTTCCTGTTGCCACAGCTGATTGCCCCCATGACATGCGGGGCACCACAGCCAGTAAGGCAGTGCAACACACAGCCACACAGGGTGTGGGCTGCTCACACCCCACTGGTCACCATCAACCACTTCCACTCAATGTCCTAGGTGACCATGCACCCCAGGGCCAGGATGGCTCAATGGCCCAGCAGCTCCTCCAGTCTGCGGTGAACTCACAGTCCACCACACAGAGGGAGCTGCATGCCATCCAGAGGAAGGTAAGCCAGGAACTGGCCCAATTCCAGGAGGCAGTACATACAGACCTCATGCATGTTGACCAGTGTGTGGAGGAGGGTCATGCATGATTCCTGAATGCCCTCCACCCTATCTATGATGACCTTACTGGGGTTGTGTGGGAGCTCACAGCCACAGTGAGAGAGGTTGAGATGATAGGCAGCATAGCACCACTGGCACACGCCATCAGTGTGCTGGTAGTGTCCCCTGGCATGCATCCACATCATGGAGTGGCAGGTTTGGGTCAGCCAGCACTGCTGCTATTCCATCATCCATGGGCACTCCATGGACCACTGGGTGGCACGTATCCTTGACTACACCTAGCATGGGCTATGGCTGGTATCGTTCCATGGTGTCCCTATCCCCGGATACATCATCAGTCAGCTCCCTGGTCCACAGTACACCCCCCAAGTGTGCTCATGGTTGGGCATCTGTGAGGACCCATGGTGGGAGATGGCGTTGATGCCATGTGCTTGCCACACCTTATTGCACCCTTCCCCACCTGTCCCCTTCACATCCACCATATTGTTTGTAACCACATCCCACCACAATCCCTGTATCACCGGTGTGCCATCCTTCTGTTTTTTAAGTTTGTTTTGTGCATCTTATCACTGTTGTGTTCTTGTCACTATACTGCATATACTGTAAATACACTATTGAAATCATGTATGTTGTCCATGTTGTTTTCACTCACCTGCCCATCTGTGACAGGGTTCCTATGAACGATGTTCAGCCTGTGCTCCTGGGCCTTTCTGGCCATGTGTGGATCACTCCTATTGAGCTGCTCAACTATCCCCTGAACCTCTGACTCTGGGTCACTGTCAGCATGTACCTCAGGTTCTGGCAGATGTATTCCATGGTTTAGTATCATGTTATGCAACATACAATAGGTTAGGAATATGCCTTCTGAGGGGTATATTGTAGGGCACCACCAGAATGGTCCAGGCATCTAAATCTCATTTTGAGCATGCTGAAGACATGCTCAATTATATTCCCTGTTGCGATGTGTGCCTCACTGTATCGCTCCTCTACCCCATTTGCTGGCTGAAGGACTGGGGTTAGGAGCCAGGGTCTCAAAGGATAGGCACTGTCCCCTGTGGAAACATTAATTGGTAGGTGTGTACTGTGTCATTCACCCTGACCAGTTTGCAGCCCCTACTATTTAGATCACCTTGTGTACCTGTACACCCTCCCCTCCCCCCTCCTCTCTCTACCTCCTTTGTGTACTGTATTGTGGCACTGTCCTAACATTGAGGGAATTGTGGTTGTGCCTGCTGCAGGTACTCACCAGCAAGATGTCCACTGGGTACGTGGCCACCCTCAAATGCCTCACACAATTGAGACTGATGTCAGATGACGTCATTGTGGGCACTGCCAGGGAACTGTGCAAGGACATTGATGATGCGCCCAGTTGCATCACACACCACCTGGCAATTTATGGAGTGGCAACCCTTCCTGTTGAAAAAGTTGTTTTCCACTTCACCAGGTGGTGCATGGATGGCAATGTAGGTGCAGTCAATGACACCGAGTACTGCTAATAGGTGCACAACCCAATAGAATTGCTGCATTGTTTCTCTGCGCTCTGCTGCTGTGCTGGGAAATACAATGAATTCACCAGAATGTGGCAGCAGGGCATCTAGGAACTGGGTCAGGAGGTGCAATGTGGCAGACTGCAAAAAGCTGATGTTATCCCCAACCAGTGTCTGGAAGGACCAGGTGGATAGAAAGCACATTGCAGCTGTCACCTTTTGCTCGACTGTCATGGCATGGCTGCGCTGGGTGGTAGACTGCAGCTTCTTATGCTGCCTCAGCAGGTCCCTGCTAAATATGTACCGGCGCATGAGTTGGTCATCTGAGAGTGTCTCAAAGGACACTCCGAGCCAGTACATTCTGTTTGCAGCATATCTCCTCCATAGCTGATGGAGTGGCCCAGGGTGGCCTTCTTCCCTCTCTTTCTCTTCAATGACAGCTGCCGTCAGGTAAACCATCACAGGGTTGCTTCTGATTACCATGTTGCCTGTTGCTATGTCGATGCCCCCCTCTGTAGTTTGCCCTGGGTTAAGACTACCTTTTTATAGGTGGTAAATTGCACTGCGCTACGTGTTGCACTAACACAGGCTACATGGGCTGCTGCACTAAACATACTATTGCGCCTATATTCATGTCCTCACTCCTCACTTTGTTCCATGCATGCATTATCTTTTTACACTGGCACTATCATGTTGCATCGACGCTATTTGGCCTTTTGAATATGGCAGCCCACGCAGTTGTAGCACAGTTGGTTCGTGCTTGGCACAAACTTTTGAATATCTGGCCTAAGATGTAATAATATGCACATTTGCAATCCTGAAATGCAGTACTTATCACTCTTTTTATTGGTTTGGAAATAGAGTTGGTGGTAAGTACATTTGTGTTTTATATATTAAACTAGGAAGGGCAGCTTAAGTATATCAAACTAGGAATCATACTAGGAAAGATAGATACACAAAAGGACAAGGCCCATAAGTGTGTATCTTCAGCCATGCTGGCACATCAGCCCTTATTTAATTGGTATTGATCTAATTTGTTTTTTAAATCTGCATTGTTTAAGGAATACACTACTGTAGTAGGTAGGGAATTCCATAATGGAATTATTCTTTGTCTATAGAAGAAATGTCTTTTATTGTTTTTAGGATCCGTCAAAGACAATTGTTACTTATGACCTCTGAGGTTTTGCTCCCGGTGACCATAATTCATTCCCAACTGTGCCATAAGTGTGTTATCAGTGGACAATTTATACATCAGGAGGAGGTCCCCTCTCATTCTTCGTTGTTCCAGGGAGTACAGATTTAGTTCCTCGAGTCTTACTTCATATTCCCTGTTATACATATTTATAATCATTTTGGTCGTTCTTTTAAAATCTCTGGTGGAAGGGTTAAACAAACAAACTAAACTAAAAACAAGAAGCAAATTGCACTCAACTATATCTAATTCTGTTCCGATGAAAAACAAAACAGTGCCTCTACCTGTTGCACAAACAATAAAGAACTCAATACATTTACTGACCACTTGGTAACTGCTGAGCAAAGGGTGGAGAGAGTACGGAATACAATCTGAAGTGGGAATTATGGTGATGGCTGCTGGAACAGCAAAACAAAAAGTGCAGTTTAACTAATATAACAAGCATTTGTCAATGCTGAATGTTTGTTTGCTGGCATTGGCATTGGTAGTGTAAGAGTTAGAGAGATGCGTAATAGGAATGGCAGTGAAGTATTTAACTGAAGCCAACCCCACCACCACCCTGCAGAGACTGACAGGCATTGGCATGTGCCTTTGGGTCGTCAGGCATAACGGCCATGCCATTTCACCACACCCTATCCTGCAGACACCGACAAGTGTTACAGGGTGCCTTGGGGTCTTTGGTCCTTATACTCACCCCGTTCCATCAGGAAATATGGTGAGATGGGTGCAGTATAGGAGAATGTAGTAAACTTTAGGGCTTGAAGGAGTCAAAGGCGCACCTCTCGACTTGCTCCTCATCACTGGCTGCAGGGTGTGAAAGGGTGGAATGGCATGAGCATTACAGGCGACAATCCCAAGTCACACCCCTGATGCCTGTCAGTCTCTAAGGTGGGGCATTATGGTCTGGGAACCTAACGCCAGGCGTTGTTAGATTCACTCCAAATTTTCAACATGGGTTTTTTGTGACCCCCAACTCATGAACAGTGGCAATATCAGTTAGTTAGCCAAAAGCTGATTTTGCCATTTGGCACCACAGGTGCAAAAACACATTTCGAACAGGATGTGAAAAATGACAGCTGTACTGTTCATGGTGAGGTGTAAAAAATGGCAATGTTGAAAATCTGGAGTGAAAATATAAAAAAACTGGTGAAGTCACAAGCATGCATAGAAACTGCGCAATGCACACCCGTAATGTAATTAGTTTGGGGAATTTTTATAGCTCATTGTCAACACAGGCATTTTGGGACCTCCATTCATGAACAGTGTCACTGTGATTTTCTTAATCTGTCCCAAACATTGATTTCCCACAGTGACCATGCATTTCTGTGCCAGAAGTGCGAAAGCACATTTCAGCCAGGGTGTGAAAAATGACAGCTATACTGTTCATAAAGAGGTGAGAAAAAATGCCAGTGTTGAAAATCTGGACTGAAAATATTACAAATTTGTGAACTTACGAGGGAGCGTGGAAACTGTGCAATGCACGCTCATAACACAGTGATTTTAAGGACTTTTGTCACCAAATTTTTAACATAGCCATTTTAAGACATCTGCTCATGAACGGTTTCACTGTGATTTTCTTGATCTGTCCCAAACATTGATTTTGCACACCGACGGCACCATTATGCGCTACATGCACAAAAACACATTTTGGGCGAGATGGGAAAAATGACAGCTGTACTGCTCATAAGGAGGTGTGGTAAAATGGCAATGTTGATAATCTGGAGTGAAAATATAAAATTTGTGAAGTTACGAGCATGCGTGGGAACTGTAACCTGCTAAATAACACAACATGGCACTTGAAGTCTGTTTGGGGCAGTGGAGCCAATGGGGATTGGGCACCTCCATTGGTCATGCAGTGTATGCTGGTGGAGGGGAGTGCTTGAGCACGCTGGGTTGAGCTCCCAGCGTGCCACGTAAGTGTTTGTGAGGGAGGGGATGATGAACTGTCTATGACAGTTCAGATGCAGTGAAGACGTACATGGAGGCAATCTGCATACTGCTGATGGAGGTATGCAAATTGACTACATGTTACCACCGCTGATTGTGGTGGTGTTTTCCTCAGAACTGCATGCCACTACATCTGAACTGCTGTCAGACAGCTCGGACATTCATTGGCGCGGTGCAGCCGCTCCTGCAAAAGGAACCAGGGCATTGGAAGTGGGGGAGGCACACCTATAAAAACTCATATGGTGGCACTAAGTTTCTTTGTACATGCCTGCAAGCAAACATAAAAATGACCACTTGTGCACAAGATCTGGATGACCAGAGAATCAGACCCATTCCTGCAGTACCTACGAGGAATGTGGCAGAAACTTCTGGCTCATGGACTGTATTGGTGACTATATCTGGTGTTCGTACCTGAGACCAGGTACTGCAGCAAGCAAGGAGAAAGCAGAACATTGGGATGGAAGGAGCCATGGTTCAAATTTTCCCTGACACAAGGTATGCCACATGCATAATCAATTCTATGCAGTTCAATATTTCCCATACTCTACTGCAACTTGCTTGACTCCAGCCATTTCACTGGCAGCACGTTTTTGTTTGTTTGGACCCAAAGGATGCAGGGCACTGGTTGTAGAAGCTGGAAAAGGAGTATTACCACAACCAGTGGAGGACCTGTCTGTGGACAAGCAGCATAGACTGTAGGTAACATTTCTTTTTTGTTTGATCAGAAGATGAGCTCTTGATTTATGGATATTGGAGGAGGCTGTAGTGTGAAGGTGACTCTTGCTTGCTTCTCTGGCCAGTGCCATTAGTTACATTTAAAAAAAAAGTTTGTTATTGTTTCTCAGTTTTACACTTGAAATGACCATGGGAGAGTGTTCTGCTATGGTACCTGTTGGCACTGTGTCAGACCCTTTCAATAAATTGGTAGTAAAATTGATGGAGAACAGTGCACTACTGCATAAAGGGCTGCTACATAGCATTGTTCACGCTGATCGGGCTCTCTTCTCTTTGACTTCATCAGGCTGCATGTTGGTAGCCATTTTAGTGAAACCAAACGAGGGAGATTTGAATTGGGAGAGGCTGTTGTTTACATTTTTAAATGCTACAGTACTGCACTTATCTTAAATAAATGCAATTTCAGCATTCGTGTCAGCAGCAGTCTTTGCTTTAAAGGGCTATGAAACCTCATTTTAGAAAGTCAGCATGTCGAAGTCTCCTGTTATTTATCAGCATTACAGTTGCAGCAAAGTTGAGACATGCAATTTTAGTTGTACATGTCTGGTTCACTTGTGTTAACCATGTGCCATAGTTCTGAATCTTCTTACCCTGTATTTAGCTGTCACATAATTTGGGCGTACAGAAGCTACTGAGAGAGATCATTTTACTGTGAGCTCTGAAAGTGGAAAAGCACAGCTTATATGCTTTCAGCGTGATGTACTACTGATTAAGGATGGGCAAAGTCCGTAAAATTCGCTATATGAAATAGTTTTCAAATTGAACAAAATTCACGGAGCGCAATTCGCAAATATGTGTAGGCGGATTGACCAGGAAGTGTGGAATTTTGCCCACAAAATTCCCCACTTCCCCACAAAACCTTTCCTATTATTTAGTGGGTGCCCCCCATAACTGTCAGCCCCAATTAATAAAATATACATATCCCTGGTGTCTAGTGCCTCCCCTGCCAATCACCGGTCCCAGTTTAAAAAATTATATATGTATTTTTCACTAAAATCCCTGGTGTCTAGTGCTCCCCCCCCCACCAATCACTGGCTCCAGTTTAAAAAAAATATGTTTATCATTAAAATTCCTGGTGTCTAGTCCTCCACATGCCATTACCCGCATCAGTTTAAAAAAAAAAAATATGTAATTATTAATAAAATCTCTGTCTAGTGGACTTCCCACCCAGTCAGAGAGTACCCGTCCATCAAATTCAATCACCACCCCCCCACCCAGACCCCAAGTGGGCAATCAGCACAGCTGTCCACTCTCCACTATGGCTGGCCACCGACTGACCTGGCTGGAATGAATGAGCCCGTGCTTGTACAAGCACAGGCTCATTCACTCACTATTCAGCCACAATCCAGCTAATTCACTGAGCTTTCTTTGGGGGTGCAGACAAACATGGAGGGCTTTTCCAGTGCCGGTGGGGGATCAGGATAGGGGGGAATGGTGTTGTGGACCCCAGAGGGGTACATGACATCATTCCCCCCCTTTCCTGACCCCCCTCCAGCACCAGAACAGCCCACTGCTCTTGTCTGCACCCCCAAAGAAAGCTCAATGAATGAGCTGGATTTTCCTGAATGAATGAGGGCATGCTTGTGCAAGCACGCACTCATTCATTCCAGCCAGCTCAGTCAGTGGCCAGATGTGGTGGAGGTGGAAGCTATGCCAGTTGCCCACTTGGGTCTGGTGGGGGAGGAGTGTGATTGAATTTAATGGAGGGCACCCCTGATTCGGTGGGGGGTCAACTAGACACCAGGGATTATTAATAATTACATATATATTTTTTTTAAAACTGATGTCAGCAGTCGGTGGGGGAAGGGGAACACTAGGCACCAAGGGGCTTATTAATAAATATATATTTTTTAAACTGGGGCTGGTGATCAGTGGGGAGAGGGCACTAGACACCCGGGATTTTAGTTACTTTTATAAACATAAACTGTGGCCAGCTATCAGAAGTGGGGTGGGACGACTAGACACCAGGGATAGATCTGGGGTGTTGTTGGGGGATTCCCCATTTGTAACCTCTAGTTGCTTTGTTTTTTTAAGTGCAATTCACACTTAAAACCCCCATGAAACAAGGCAAAGTCTCAAATGGCGAATTCTGGGTAATTTGGAAAAATTTTGCGGAGTACTCCACGGAGACGAATTTGTGGACTTTGCCGCATTTTTGTTCACAAAGTAAAACTCTACTGCATCTCTACTACTGCTAGCTCTTTTTAGCTGGTTCCACCAGCTACAGTATTTTTTTTGTTTCATCTTCTTTATTGAAATTATTTTACCAGGTTTGCAATAAAGAGCATCATCTCTGAAGAAGTCTTGTTTACAGCTATAACTTAGGAAAAGGAATAAGGGAAGGTGTAGGGGAAGAATAAATAGGGATAAATACATAAGAGAAAAATAAGCAAAATTAATTCACAGCAAAAAAGTACAACCATAAATACTTTGCAGTACAACAGAAAACAGTAAGACAAAATACATAAATACAGGCATTCAGAAGGAGGAAACAAGTCAATTTGGGCAAAAGCAGGAAAAAACAAAGTGATGCTTCAGTTTTAACTTAGAGATGTTTAAATTCAAGGAACAAGTTATGTCAGATAACAAGCTATTCCAGATTTTGGGGAGCCTAAAACTTATTGCATCTTGATTCTTTTTTGCAGAGGGAGCTGCAACTTTTTGTCCAGTTGTGAGCTTATTGGTATGATGGGATGGAGGCAGGGTTAAACAGATTGCAAAGGTAGTCAGGGAGTTTACCAGACCAGAATTTTGCATCTAGGAGGGCCGAGGGGCTTAATCACCTAAGGTCAAAACTGACCCAGCCAAGGTTATCATACATAGTACAGTGGTAATGAGTGTGTTGACCACAACTCGAGATGAATCTACATATAGCGTTATAAAGACAGTCGGTTCTGGGGCTGCAGGATAGATGACATCTCCATGATCCAGAGGTGGTTGTAACATTTGTTCAACTATGTACTTCCTTTATTTAGGGAAATTTTACCTTCTAAATCTGTGGAGTGCACCTGGTTTGACAAAGCAATTTGCAAAAACTGAGTTAATGTGAGTAGAGAAGATTAGTTTCTGCTCAAGTAACAAGCCAAAGTATTCAAACTGAATCACGTTGTCTAACACAGCATCATTACAACGTTTAATGTGCAGCGGGCAGAGATACTAAGCCAGTGTTTAGAGTCAAAAAGCATTGTGACTGTTTTGTTTTAACACAAGTTGGTTGGAGATACACCAGTACTGGATATTAATAAAGTCTCTTTGTATGTTTTGCCAAATAACAGATGAACAGGGACCAGCAGTATACAGGATGTATCATCAGTACACATATGTATGTTGCTGGTGCTAACACAGGAAGGAAGGAAGTTCATTCACAAAAACTGAGAAAAGAAGAGGCCTGAGCACAGAGCACTGAGGAACTCCCCTTTCAACAGGAAGTAAGGAGGAGATTGATCAGGCAATCTTTATAGCCTGTGAGTGACCAGTTACATAATAGCTGAACCAACTAAGATTATTACTAAAATGCCCAATGTTTCTAATTTAGCTAACAGTATATTCTTAAAATCAGGCTACGAAATGTTCTGTCATGCCCCGTAAAAATCAATTAAGTGACTCAAGGATCATTCAAAATGACACTTCACTGGGGTGTGCCATAGGAATCTCTTCACCTATGGAGTTCCCATTACTGAAGTGTAACCATAGCACCTGAACGAGCTACAGCACTGGTCACTTTAAAGTGATATGGTAGTTATATTATATAAATATGCTTATATAAATGTAAGTATGGCTATAGTAAATACATTTTTATACACCTGATTTGTCCTTGATACCATAAAAGTTGTTGTTGTTCATTTTCTTTTCCAAAAACAAAACAAACAAACCCATCTTTAGCCTCACATTTTGAAGCAAAACATAGGAAAATATGGTTTCTGTCCCACATTCTGTACAACTTCCTAGAAATAACCTCTTAGGGCCCACATATTCAAAGGAGATGCATGGCCCAAAATGGAGATGCACGGCACATCTCAGAAAATGCACAGAATCATGATATTCCAAAGGGAGAGATTTGTCATGCATTTCTGAATGTGTGATCGCGCAGAAATAATGTATGCAGCGCAAAAAAAGGGGGCATGTACACAAATTTTTTTTTCTGTTTGTTTCTTTTCCATCATGCATTGATTGTACTGGCCACTTATCCTTAATAATTAATTTGTATAATAATTGTTGTTTATCATGATGTACTGATTTTTTTTCAGCTTCTCATTAATTTTACTATCCTATGTCACTTTCTTTGTTCACCAATTGATGTCTATATATCCACTTTGTTCACCAATGATGTCTGTATATCCACATAGCTTGTACTCATTGTATAACTTGTCACTCCCTCTGTAACTGTCGCCTGTGTGACCCGGGTCGTGCCTGAAAATGGTCCCCTGGATCAGTGCACTTACCCAGTTACCAAAGACTTAAATAAATAAACATGCTACACATCCATATATTCAGCCAAAATATGCATTGCATCTACCGTGCATTTCAGAAGTGTGCCACGCAAAGCTAGGCAGACAAAAGGATGGCCTAAATCAGCCAGCCACACAGGCAGGCTGTGGAACTATAGGCAGGCCATGCTGAGACAGCCCTTGGAGGTGCACCAGGATGTGCCCCAGGCACCCATGCACAGCAGTCATGCCAGGACGGAAGTGCTCAAAGCCATAGGTGTTGGGACACTACCGGCACTGCCCAGAGACCCACCCTCCACACTGCATCGAGGAAGCAGGTATCCAGCAGCCACATGGCAGTGCTGTCCTGTGCTCCCCAGCACACCAGCAGAGCAGAAACCCCCAATGCAGCACATGTACAATGGGCCATGGCCTGCACCGTTGTGGCCTGCAGGGTGCCACCCAGTGGTGGCATGCACCCATGGTGCCATCTGGGGCAATGGTGCCCAGGTAGCCTGGTGGCAGCTTGGCATGGGCCAGAGACTGACCGGTGGACACACCCATGGTGGTAGACCATAGGTGCACTCAGCACGCCCTTGCCAGGCCCACACAACAGAGCCACAGACATGACACTGCCACAGGGGCACTGTGATGGGTTGAAGGAGTCCAGGTGGAAGGACAGCTGGGGTCCAGTGACCACTACTTGGTTTGGTTTAGTATGGAGACAGGGACTCAATTAAGCCACACAAGGGCAAAAGTATTAGATTTCAGGAGGGTGGATTTCACTGAAATAGGTAAATAGGTAGGGTAGCCCTGGGGAAGGGGGAAGTAATGGAAGGGGTGGAGGAACAGTGGGAGAAACTGAAAGGATCCATAGTGGAGGTAACTAACCAATGCATTAGGATAGTGGCCCAAGAGAAAAGAAGAAGGAAACCACTATGGTTCTCTAAAGAGGTGGCAGAGAAAGTAATGGATAAAAGAGTGAGTTTCAGGAAGCATAAGGGGACTCAAAGGGAGGAAGACAGGGAGGTGTACCTTGAACATCTAAGGGAAGCAGGGAAAGCTGTTAGGAGTGCTAAGGCATGGACAGAGTAGGGTTTAGCAAGAACTATGAAGAAAGGGCAAAAGACATTCTATAGGTACATCAGCAAAAGAAGAAAAGTCAGGGGAGGGATTGTGAGGCTCAAAGGGGAGGAGGAGGAGTGCAAGGAGGGGGATCTAGGCAAGGCAGAAATAATGCACAAATACTTCTATTCAGTATTCACTAAGGAGGGGGAGGTTCGTGGACCACAGTTGGGTAGCAGGGACAAGGGGGGGGAGTCAACACCAGTCCATTCACAGTGGAGAAAGTTCTGGAACAGCTCACAAAGCTGAAGGTGGATAAAACCATGGGGCCAGATGGCATATACCCAAGGATATTAAGGGAACTGCGAAGGGAGCTAGCGGCGCCTCTGGCAGCCCTGTTCACAGAGTCACTCAATACAGTGGTGGTTCCAGGGGACTGGAGGATGGAGCACGTAGTCCCACTGCACAAAGTGGCAGAAGGGAGGAAGCAGGGAACTATAGGCTGGTCAGCCTCACCTCAGTAGTTGGGAAGGTCATGGAGACACTGCTGAAAGAAAGGATAGTGGCACACCTGGAATCCAGTGGTGCCCGGATCTGAGGCAACATGGATTCACAGCAGGAAGGTCATGTCAACTGAATCTGATAGAATTTTTTGATTGGGTGACTAGGGAAGTTAATCTGGGAGAAGCGGTAGACATTGCCTACCTAGATATCAGCAAAGCCTTCAACACCGTCCCACACAGAAGGCTCATTAATAAGATGGATAGTCTGGGCATGGGACAAAAGGTGATACACTGGGTTAATAACTTGCTGAGGGACAAGAGGCAGAGGGTGGTGGTAAATGGGATCCAATCCAGGGAGACATTGGTGACCAGCGGAGTACCACAGGGATCGGTACTGGGGCAAGTCCTGTTCAATGTCTTCATTAGTGACATGGCAGAGAGGCTGGAAGGAAAGGTCTGCCTATTTGCAGATGTCACCAAGAACTGCAACAGGGTAGATACTCCAGAAGGGGTTCAGAAAATGAAGAGGGACCTGGAGAAGCTTGAAAGATGGTTGGAGGTGTGGCACTGAAGTTCACTTCAAAGAAATTCAAGATAAGGTACCTGGATAGCGGGAACCTTGGGAATAGCTAAGTATGGGGGGGGGGTGCTGACTGTTACCAAAGAATAAAGGGACCTAGGGGTTATCACTTTCTGATGACCTTAAGGTATCAAAGCAGTGCGTAAAGGCTACGGGGAGGGCTAGTTGCATGCTGGGGTGCATAGGCAGAGGTATCACTAGCAGGAGGTGGGAAGTGGTGATGCCATTGTATAAAACATTGGTAAAGCCTCACCAGGAGTACTGCATGCAGTTCTAGATGCCACACCTGCACAAGGACTGTCCAAAGAAGGGTGACAAAGATGGTACATGGCTTGCACCACAAAACATATGAGGACAGACTAAGGGACCTCAATATGTGCTCACTGAAGGAAAGGAGACGGAGAGCAGGGGGCATGATAGAAACTGTCAAGCTCATCAAGGGTATAAACAAGGTGCAGGTGGGGGACCTTTTCCAATACAGAAAAAGTACTAGAACAAGGGGGCACAATGTGAAATTGGAGGGGGTTAGATTAGGAGGAAATGTGAGGACATTTTTCTTCACAGAGAGGGTAGTGGATGCTTGGACTAGTCTGCCACAAGAGGTAGTAGGGGAAAGCACAGTGGAGGGTTTTAAACATGCCTGGAATAGTCACAAGGAAACCTTGAGAGGGGAGGGAGTGATGAAAAGCCATTGATCACATAGGATCAATGGCTGCATAAATGTATAAGGCTTATGGGTAGACTGGATGGGCCTAGCGATCCTTATCTGCCAACATATTCTATGTTTTTATGTTTCTATGTCTGTGTGGTGTTCCTGTGGTTGACACAGCACAAGAGTGAGCAGCATGGGGCAGGGGTGGCACAACCTGCGGCCTGGGGGTGACATGGGTATGCCTCACAGACACCCGACCCCTCCGGTGTTGGACATGTGGCCACCAATGGCATGTACATGGCCAGTATCAAACTGGCCACTGGGTTACCTGGAGTGGTCCAGGTGGGACCCACACACTTGGGTACCTGATCACCTTCTGAACTCTGACTCTGACATTCCTTGCATTTATCACCATGTTCCCATCATATGGGGGTGTAACCCCCCTGCAAATGGGGGTTCCCCAAAAGACTTCCAGGAGCTTGCTTGAATGCTCCAAGCCTGAATGGTGTTTGGCATTTAAGCCATTTATCAGTGAGTGTTTTAGAGCCTTCTGGTACTTGTCTTTAAGAGCTGTCTGCTTGCAGACATAATTAGTTTGTATGGGGGACTGTGTGCTTCTCTGAGTACCACTCAAGCTGCTGCCAATTCACTTCATTTTGCAGTCACTAGGAGTGCAAAGGAACCTATCTGAAAGATGTAACTGTTTGCCAGAAATTATTTAGAGTAATAATGAAATTACAGTTTGTCTAACCTGCTTTCTTTGCAGTCAGAACTGTGTCTGCTAGTTCCCCATTCTAGTTTTGAACTGCTGAACTGGACCAATCAGTGTGGAGTAAGCTAGCTCTAAAATGATGCCTTGACGAATCAGAACTTGGACTCATAATCTGAGCCAGCCACAAGAGGATTGTATGGGCAGTGACTTGGGAGATGTAGTTTAGACTTCAGTGCCTTTTGGACCAACAGCAGCAGTCTATTGTGGTGACAGCCAATCCAGTCAAGAACTGGGAGGAACTCAAAGGAAGTGCCCGGTTTCGCCAGTTGGAGTTCAGTTGAGCTTTGCAGTGAAGAAGGAAGGAGCCCTGTGCTTTTTCAGTGTGCAGTTTTAGTCAAAAACGTGTAAGGCCCAGAGTTCCAGTCTGCAGCTTGTTAGGACTGAACTCGTCCTGTAGAAAAGAATCAAAGGATCTCTGAAGAGTAGAAACCAGGCTCACCCTGTAGAAGACTGGAAGAATTGCTGAAAATTGCACTCGGTCTGTCAGGAACTGAATCTGCTGTGTGTTCTCCGGTATTGTGCAGTAATTGCGATCGGGATCACAGATGCAGCCTGCCTGGTATAGTACTTTCTTTTATGGATGTGTGAAGAGGTTTGTGTACCTCAAGTGAGCCCTGCTGACATTGAAGGACCCTATCTTATTTGGAGGTCGTGAGTACTAATTCAGGGTTGCTCCCTGTTGAATTGCCACATTAAATCCAAATGGAATTACTGTACTGCTGACTGTTTAATTCTCCTTTCTCTCGTGTGAAAGGGCCCCTACCAGCTGCCACGGTTTGGACTAGCCACTAGGGCTTGGGTACCTAGGGACAGTAACTGATAGGGATAGGCCTGTCACAGAGCCATAGGTAGATTATTAGAGTGATAAGCTAATTAACCTGATTTCCCCTGTCCTTGTTATATCCCTAAATAAATCAGAGCTGCTTGTTTCAGCAAAGTTATACTGCCTGAGGTATTTGTCTATGTTAAGTACTGTACTGTGATTGTTGCACTGTATCTCATTTCACAGGAGGTCCCAGTGCCGGAACCAGACCTGGGGGATAGTGTATACTGTGGAAGGTAATTCTGATATATTGTGTGGGCCACTAGTGGGAAGAAAGGGGGTTGCAGTGTCCCAGAGGGCTGTGACCAAGTTAGTTTAACTATTGCAAACCCTGACCTCTGGGTGGAGGCACCCGCCATTGGATCCAGGCCCCTCAACCTGTTAGTGGCAAATCAGGCAGGGGTAGTAGCCCTGGGATAGCGCCATCTAGGTTACATCTTGGAGGTCACCGCTGGGATTGTGTGTCCTCTAGTGGCCATATTTACGAACCACTGTTAAGAAAAAATGGGTACCCGACAGAAGTGGCTGTGCACCGCTGGTGGAGTGGTGTACTGGGAGGAGATCGACCCCAAAATGCTATGCTTATCCTGGACATCCCCTGGTATCAATAGGACACTGTGCAGGGAGTACTTTCCAAGGTGGAAGGTTTACAAACCCTGTGGTGGTGGGTCGGCATGCTAATCTGCTCACCCACACTTTCCTGGCCCTAGTAGAGTTTAAGGATCCCATAGATAGCTCCAAAGTGCCACAGACCATTACCCCAGAGGGAGCCCTCACTGCTTGGAGAGTGATAACTAAGGACAGTAAAGACCCGGGGAATCAGCCCCACCACTATCTGAAACTTTGAGGAGAAATTTGCTGAATGGTTGCTGGGAGGGGAAACTGTGGAGGACTTGAAGAAACTATTCTTGCCACCTGGGGTGTTCCTCCCCAACACCCTCTCCTGCTCCAGTGCCCGTAATGGTGGCTGAACCAATGCAGACTCCTATTTCTGCCCTGCCATTAGTCACGACTCTTGCGAGGTTGAGAATCTTCTCTGGCACCCTCCCACCCCCAAGGGAGGATGACTGGGAGACCTGGATAGACTATGTTGCCTCCCAAGTGCTAGAATGGCAATGCTCGGAAGGTGAAAGCGAAAGAGGGTTAGTGAGAGCCTCCGAGGTCCTGCCCTGGCTACCATCCGTGCTAAACGGGCCAGTAACCCTGAAGCGACTGCACAGGCCTATCTTGAGGCCTTGGAGAATGTGATGGGAGCCCAGATTCTGATGAGGACCTAGTGGAGAGTAAGAGATGCACAACAGTACCAAGGAGTTGTTGTCTGTGTATGTATCTCGGCTGGAAAAATTGTTGCAAGAATGCCTCAGAAAAGGTAGTTTGCCAGCGATTGAACTGGACCGAACCAGGCTGGACAGGATCCTTAAGTCTGCCCCCTTCTCAGAACTGCTGTTGCTTCAGTTACACCTGGCAGATCGACTGGAATCCCCACCCTCCTATGATGAGTTAATGAGAGAAATTCGAGGAGTTGAGAAAAGACGACCTCGGGAGGGACCTGCACCAATAGCTGCAGCTACGACCCGAGTGACTGAGGGTGACCCATCAAGTGAAGTTCAGGGGCAGAGGTTGGCAGTCAATGAGTGCTCTGACAAGGAAAAAGATATGTCACAATGGGGCGAACTGTTGAGAGAGATCCGGGAATTCAAAAACAGTCCCTTTATGAAGGCCACGCCTGCAAGTACGGGCCCTGACCTATATCCGACTGCATCTGCTATGGGGGTGGGGGTACCCACCCATGTATCTCCTGCTGATAACAGCTCGAACTCGATTCCTTGACCATGGAAGTGGAGAAACTGACGAGATGTCTCCAAATGCTTATCACGCCGCAGACAGAGATGGCACCAAGGTTTCAGTTAGTAGTACCCCGCCCTGGCTCCCAGTGTGGCGCCTCGCCAGCTCAAACTCCAGAAAGTATGTTTTGCTATAATTGTGGGAAAGATGGGCACATGAAAAGGGAATGCCAGTCCCCAAAAGACACTGACAAAGTTGCATATAGGCTACAAGGAGAGCTTGGAGAAGAAATCAGTGGTTAAGAGGTGCACGACATGATCCCAGTGAGGGCACCAAAATGCTAATTCACGTCCTTTGTGGCAAGGTCAGTTGCCCAGGCCCCCACTACCGCCTCTCCAGACTGGTCCAGAATAGTGGGTCCTCCATGGAGACCACTGTGAAGGTGAAGCGGAGTGTCTACAAGAGCTATATTAGACAGTGGCTCCCAAGTGACAATTATGTTCCAAGATTGGTATCGAAGCATTTGTCAGACGTACCCTTACAACCATTAGAAGGACTGCATGTATGGGGTTAAGTGAAGGCCTACCCCTATTCCGGGTATATCCGATTTGGCTGTCTTTCCCCACCTCCGTGGCTGGAGTGGCCGAACAAGTAGAGACCCTAGCCTTAGTGTGTCCCCCACTGGACTGTATGATGGTGTCCCTTTGTTGATTGGAACAAATGCTCATATGTTCGGAAGGCTGGCACAGTTGTGTTATGAAAACAGGGTCAAAGACTAGTAGAGCTTTAAGAGTTCCGGCTTTAATTAAGAAGGCCTATGAGGCACAGAGAGATGCTGAAAAACAGAACCAGAGGAACCGGTGGAATTGTATGGAAGAAGGATCCTGAGTCTCTGATCCTGGCCAAATGCCCAGTGTACCTTACAGGAGAGGTCCGTATCAGAAAGGATGTTAAGAATAAAATATTAATGTTGGATGCACCAGGCGATGGAAAATTGCCAGAGGGACTGCTGGTCAAGCCTAGTATTTTGCCCGCTAGAGCCCATGCTTATGCCAGAAGGGTAATGGTCCAAGTTCATAATGTGTCTGAAAGAGACATTCGAGTAAACAGAGGTTGCATCCTAGCTAATGTGCATTGTGCAGACACTGCAGTGCTACCCAGCAGCAAGAGTTCAAGGAAGAATGACAGAGTAACGCCTGACTTGTTTGATTTCGGCGACTCCCCGCTGCCAGCTGAATGGAAAGTGAAGATCAGTAAAGCTTGCCCAGAGACCAGGTGTTTTCTTTAAAGGAATGGGATGTAGGATGCGTGCAGGAGCTGAGCACAATATCCGGCTGCATGACGAAAAGACCATTTCGTGAGAGGTCTCGACGCCTGGCACCTGCTGACATAGATGATGTGAGACGGCATCTGCAAGAGATGTTAGCTGCTGGTGTAATACAAGAATCCAGAAGCCCTTATGCTTCCCCATTGTGGTAGTGAGGAAAAAGAATGGAACAGTAAGGATGTGTGTGGATTATCGCACCTAAACCGCGGACTATCCTGATCAGTACACAATGCCCCGCATTCAGGATGCTTTGGACTGCCTAAGCGGGAGCAAGTGGTTCTCTGTGCTGGATCTCCGCAGTGGGTACTATCAGATCCCGATGGCCCCAGAGGACCGTGAAAAGACAGCCTTTATCTGTCGCAGCTACTATGAATTCATGAGGATGCCTCAAGGGATTTCAGGTGCCCCAGCCACTTTTCAACGATTGATGGAGCGGCAGTGGGGACATGAACTCTACTAGAGTGCCTGGTATACCTAGATGATGTTATTGTGTTTGGCAGCTCACTGGAGGAACATGAGAGCAGATTATTTAAGGTATTGGACCGACTGGAGGACTTTGGCCTAAACTGTCCATTGATAAGTGTCAATTTTTCAAACATCAGTAAAGTATGTGGGACACATAGTATCCACCGAGGAATAGAGACCGACCCAAGTAAAGTTGAGGCCTTGACCACCTGGCCACAGCCCAAAAATCTAAAAGAACTGCAAAGATTCCTGGGATTCTGTGGTTATTATCGGCGCTCATCAAGGACTATTCAAGAGTGATCCGCCTTTACTTAACCTTACTCAAGGTATCCCCAACCCACAAAAATACCAAAGTCAGCATCCCTCAAGACTGAAAGAGTGTATTTTCATCCGAGTGAAGTATTTGGGGCCGCTGGACTCCTGATTGTGAGACTGCTTTTCATGAGATCATATATCAACACCCATGCTCCAGTGCTGGCCTATGCCGATCCAAGAAAACCTTACGTCCTGCACACTGATGCTAGCTTGCAAGGGTTGGGGCTGTGTTGTACCAAGAGCACGAGAATGGCCTGAGACCAGTGGCCTTTGCCAGTAGAAGCCTGACCCCATCCGAAAGAACTATCCTGTACCATAAGTTAGAGTTCCTAGCTTTGAAGTGGGCTATTGTTGACCAATTCCATGAGTACTTGTATGGGGCTAAAATACTAGTAAAACTGACAATCCTTTGACCTATGTGCAGACCTCAGCTAAGTTGGATGCCACTGGCCATAGGTGGCTTTCTGCATTATCTACATATGACTATGCTCTCGAATACCGAGCAGGTCTGAACCACATAGATGCTGATGCTCTCCCGGAGGCCTGTTCCCCAGAATGATTGGGTCCGATTGGCAGAACCTGACATTCGGGCACTCTGCCGGAAGTTTGACAGGGAGGAACAAATGTCCACGGACGCAGTGGACTGCATGGTGGATTGCTTGGGAGCCTCTGAGAATTGCATACCTGCTGCTTATTGCCACTTTTCTGCAATAGACATTGGTGCACTGCCTCAGCTGGACAATGACAGTATTCGGCTGGCTCAATCCCGCGATCCCATGATCAAAGCAGCTTTAGAAGCCCTCTATGCAGGAAAAGATGTGTCCAAATTACGCTCCACTGATTTGAGAACTGCACTGTTATACAAAGAAGGTCCTAAGTTGAAACTGATCAATAAACTGTTATACAGAGAAACAGTAGACAGAGGGGGACAAGTAGACAAACAACAACTAGTGCTGCCCACTGCCTTTCGAGACTCAGTACTGAGGTCCTTGCACAACCACATGGGGCACCTTGGTATAGACAGAACACTTGACTTGGTGAGATCCAGATTCTATTGGCCTAAGATGGGGGCTGATGTGGAGCAACACATTCGAACTTGTAGTCGCTGCTTACAGAGGAAAGCTTTGCCCCAGAGGGCTGCCCCCCTTGTTAACATCACCACCAGTGCACCCATGGAGCTGGTCTGTATTGATTTTCTAAGTTTGGAGTCAGATCAAAGAAATATCAGTAATGTGCTGGTGGTCACTGACCATTTCACGAGATATGCCCAAGCTTTCCCCACCAAAGACCAGAAAGCATCCACTGTGGCCAAAGTACTTGTAGAAAACTTTTTTGTTCACTATGGGGCTCCACAAAGAATCCATTCTGATCAAGGGAGAGACTTTGAGAGTCGTCTGATCAAAGAGATGCTTTCTCTGTGGGGAGTGCGAAGTCCAGAACCACTCCTTACCACCCCAGGGGACCCACAGCCTGAACGTTTCAACCGCACTTTGCTAGATATGCTAGGCACCTGCACCCAAAGGACAAGCCTAGATGGAGCCAACAAATTAGCACCCTGGTACATGCTTATAACTGCACCAAAAGTGATGCCACTGGATTCTCCCCCTACCGCCTGATGTTTGGAAGAGAAGCTCGACTACCAGTAGATGTGTGTTTTGGGGTCTCTCCTGATGGGGTTCAGGCTGACAACTATTTACAGTATGTGCAAAAGTTAAAGGCCCAGCTAACTCATGCGTACCAACTGGCTCAAACCATGGCTGCCAAAAGAAATCTGGCCAACAAAGAAAGGTATGATAAAAGGTGAAAGCACAGGAACTCCAGGAGGGAGATCGGTATTGCTAAGAAATCTGGGATTGCATGGCAAGCACAAGATTGCTGACAGATGGCACCATCTCCTCACATTGTAGTGGGCAAACTAGATGATCTGCCAGTGTACAAAGTAAGGCCTGAGAATAATTCAAAAGATGTAAAACAATGCATAGAAATCATTTACTGCCCATTGGACAAATCTTAATTGAGTCTGAGCCCTAGAAGATGCCCCTCCGGACCAGTGACTAGAGCTGCTGCTAAGAAAAGATCAAGAAAGTCTGCACCTACAGAAGCAAAGTTAAAGTGTTCCCTCCACAAGTCCCAGTTGAGCATGACTGTCAGTCCATATCGGAAGAAAGTGAGAGTGACTTTGAATACTATCCTTCTTACGAACTGAGTCAATTGTTTGGGCAATC
Source organism: Neoceratodus forsteri (assembly GCA_016271365.2). Lineage (NCBI taxonomy): Eukaryota > Metazoa > Chordata > Ceratodontiformes > Ceratodontidae > Neoceratodus > Neoceratodus forsteri. The sequence continues at coordinate 1,073,903,847 of CM028129.1, read as the reverse complement.
CCTAGTCAATACTGGAGACAAAGCTGGGCCTTCTGGACTGTCTAAGCCCCAGCTTCATCCCTGGAGCCAATGCTCCCAGAAAGTGAAGTGCAAAGCATCAGATCAGATGAAATGGAATCATTGTGCATGGTTGAACTGTTTGAGCTTTCAGGAGGAAATGATAGATTGGGGCAGACTGGTGATACACCTGAACAAGAAGAGTATTTTGAGTGCCCTGACAGTCCACTGCCAGTGTCCGAAAGCTCTCCATGCGAGCCAAATGTTGTGGACTCAGAAACTGTAACTCCTGGAGCTGAAAGTGCCCCAAGTTCTAGCCTCTCTACCCCCATGGAGACTCCCCTGACAAGTGTGGACAATGCTGAAAATGAGGCTCAGAGTGCAGAGACTGTAACAGTTCCCCCTAGAAAGACTGGTCGAGCTGTAAAGCCTGTGGTGCACCTCAGTTATGATTCCCTTGGGAGGCCTGTGGATTTGCCTCTCAATGTTGTCCATAAAGGAGTGTATGTGTCCCCGAGCTCATTGCCCAAACTGAGCATCAGTGCTAACTCCAAGTTACTTGTGTTGCCCTCTAAGTATGGTGCCCTTGCCCCGTCCAGCCCCAAGGTAACTGATAGGGAAGGGCCCCCTCTCTTCAGGTTTCATGTACAAGAGGTAATAACTTGAGTTATGGTACAATGTATGTAATACTGTGTAGAGTGACGTACTGCAATGTTTCAGAAATGTGTTCTTGGTAAAATAATATATTGACTGATGATTACATGTGCGAGCCTAATGCAAATGTATATGGTTGCAGTTGAAACTTATGGGGGTACTTGCTTGACGCGGACGTCAAGCTTTCCCAGGCCAGGAAGGGTGTAACCCCCCTGCAAATGGGGGTTCCCAAAAGACTTCCAGGAGCTTGCTTGAATGCTCCAAGCCTGAATGGTGTTTGGCATTTAAGCCATTTATCAGTGAGTGTTTTTAGAGCCTTCTGGTACTGTCTCTTTAAGAGCTGTCTGCTTGCAGACATAATTAGTTTGTATGGGGGGACTGTGTGCTTCTCTGAGTACCACTCAAGCTGCTGCCAATTCACTTCATTTTGCAGTCACTAGGAGTGCAAAGGAACCTATCTGAAAGATGTAACTGTTTGCCAGAAATTATTTAGAGTAATAATGAAATTACAGTTTGTCTAACCTGCTTTCTTTGCAGTCAGAACTGTGTCTGCTAGTTCCCCATTCTAGTTTTGAACTGCTGAACTGGACCAATCAGTGTGGAGTAAGCTAGCTCTAAAATGATGCCTTGGACGAATCAGAACTTGGACTCATAATCTGAGCCAGCCACAAGAGGATTGTATGGGCAGTGACTCTGGGAGATGTAGTTTAGACTTCAGTGCCTTTTGGACCAACAGCAGCAGTCTATTGTGAGTGACAGCCAATCCAGTCAAGAACTGGGAGGAACTCAAAGGAAGTGCCGGTTTCAGTCAGTTGGAGTTCAGTTGAGCTTTGGCAGTGAAGAAGGAAGGAGCCCTGTGCTTTTCAGTGTGCAGTTTTAGTCAAAAAACGTGTGTAAGGCCCAGAGTTCCAGTCTGCAGCTTGTTAGGACTGAATCCTGTCCCTAGAAAAGAATCAAAGGATCTCTGAAGAGTAGAAACCAGGCTCACCCTGTAGAAGACTGGAAGAATTGCTGAAAATTGCACTCGGTCTGTCAGGAACTGAATCTGCTGTGTGTTCTCCGGTATTGTGCAGTAATTGCGATCGGGATACAGATGCAGCCTGCCTGGTATAGTACTTTCTTTTATATGGATGTGTGAAGAGGTTTGTGTACCTCAAGTGAGCCCTGCTGACATTGAAGGACCCTATCTTATTTGGAGGTCGTGAGTACTAATTCAGGGTTGCTCCCTGTTGAATTGCCACATTAAATCAAATGGAATTACTGTACTGCTGACTGTTTAATTCTCCTTTTCTCTGTGTGAAAGGGCCCCTACCAGCTGCCACGGTTTGGACTAGCCACTAGGGCTTGGGTACCAGGGACAGTAACTGATAGGGATAGGCCTGCACAGAGCCATAGGTAGATTATTAGAGTGATAAGCTAATTAACCTGATTTCCCTGTCCTTGTTATATCCCCTAAATAAATCAGAGCTGCTTGTTTCAGCAAAGTTATACTGCCTGAGGTATTTGTCTATGTTAAAGTACTGTACTGTGATTGTTGCACTGTATCTCATTTCACAGGAGGTCCCAGTGCGGAACCAGACCTGGGGGTAAGTGTATACTGTGAAGGTAATTTGATATATTGTGTGGGCCACTAGTGGGAAGAAAGGGGGGTTGCAGTGTCCCAGAGGGCTGTGACCAAGTTAGTTTAACTATTGCAAACTCTGACCTCTGGGTGGAGGCACCCGCCATTGGATCCAGGCCCCTCAACCTGTTAGTGGCAAATCAGGCAGGGGTAGTAGCCCCTGGGATAGCGCCATCTAGGGGTTACAGGGGTATATGGGGCACTGCAGGTGGCTGTAAGCTGGAAACATAGCTAGTGTGTCACATTCCTGTGGTATACTGATCAAAGTGTGTCACCCTGTACCCTCCCCTGTTGCTTGACCTGGTATGCCCCCTGTACCCCAGTCTGACCCTGTACATGGCCATGGGTAATAACACTGTACTCAGGCCAATGCAGCCCACCCACCCATGCACAAACATTCCATCACACCTGCCTGCTAGGCTGCAATACCTCCTGTTCACTTTTGTGGAGTGGTGGGGCAGCCCTGCAAAGTTGGAACTGTGCATGCCTTGGATATGCAAATGGCCCGAATACATTCCAGTAATGAGCTGTGCATGGGCTCGGAATGTGCAATGAGGCCATTTGCATAACCCAACTAACTACTGCAGTTTTGCACACCTCACATGTGGCCATCTATCGCCCATTTCCTTATCCCTCATGCAGGTCTCAGGGCACCTGCTGCACCACACATTTCCCACTGCACAATCGTGCATGTTCAGGTTATTCAGCCACACATGCATGATCGCATCTTACAGCTCATCTTCTGAATATACCATTATTTTGTGCCTGTGCATCTCAGTTGCGCGGCACAGGCACTTGAGCAATGCAGCCTAGATCTTTTGAATATGAGGCCCTTAGATTTCAGTCTGGTTTTCCACCAGCCCACCACACTGAGACTACATTAGTCCAAGTACTGTAGCTAATGACCTCCTCAGGACTAGTGCAAGGTCTCCCTTTCTGTACTAATACTTCTTGACCTAAACTCAGCATTTGACACCATGATTCTTCACATTCTCATTGACCACCTTGAAAAATGTGTTGGTCTCTCTAGGACTGTCCTGTGTTGGTTCAATTCCTATTTGTCTGACCACTCTTTGTTAGCCTCTGTGGTGATGGCTTCTGTTCCTCTAGCAAACTCCTCTTGTATGTGGTCACCCAGGTTTCCGTTTGTCCTCTCTCCATCATCTGTCTTCTTTGCTGTAGACAGATGATCTCCCATTTCAATATTGGATACCATTTTTATGCTGATGACATTTAAGTGTATATTTCCTCTGACTCTTTTTATCTACTTCTCTCCTTTGTCAGTGTCTGACTCAAAACTAGTTTTCTCCAGTTAAGTGTAAATAGATCTGAAGTTATCCTGCTAGGCAGAAAAGATGTCCTCTAAAGAAATCCCCTCACTTTATTTCCCCTGCTAGGTTCCAGTTGTGACCCAAATAAATGTGCCAAAAATCTGTGGGTATACTTTGACCTATCCTTTAAGATTCACATTAACCACACCCGCAAACAACATTTTAACGTCTGCATAATATTCCCCACATTAGGTCCTACCCTCCTCTCTCCTCAGCACAATCATCCACTGTTATTGAACAATAGAATGTGCTAAAGGAAACAAGCCAAATTCCTGAATCATTTTTGTGCCTGGGATGTTAGTTTTCAGCTGGCAATATAGTGTAGTGGTTATGGGCAGCAAGCTGCAAGCCTGGAGATCTCAGTCTGAACCCCATTAGCCTCCACCTGTGTACTGTATGACCCTGAGTAAGTCACTTAACTTCCTTGTGTTCCCAGGTCCTACCTGGAAACAAGCTTTGGCTTAATGTGCCTTTCCTGGTTAAACAAATCCCCCTTCCCCCTCTTTCCTTTTCCCCTTTTAATTGATTGTGTGTGATTAAATAGGAGTGTACCTTGTCTCAAGTGATTATGCAGGGGTTAACTAATTCACTTATAATAACTGGGTCTTCCTTTTTTACATGGGAAATCTGTGGCATTATTTGCCGTAATAAAAGAGTGTTTATTATAGCAAACACGCACACGGTTTCCCTCACTCCACACATGCCCCAGTGCCCACACTTCCTTTCCTGAGTGCCAGATGAATCAATTTAACACCGCAGCTTATGGTGACACTCAGAATCATTGGTAAATCAATTTTAACAAAAACAAAACAAAAAGAAAAACACAGAAAAACACTGCCCAAATGTAATGTTATTTAAAAACAACAAAAAAAGTTTTCTTCCACATCCTCATCCAAGCTCACTTAAACATGGTCAGACCGTGGCACAGCAGCACCCTTGAGCACTTTGAATGCAGTATGCATCAAGTCCTCGAAGGCATGGAGTGGTTGTGTGCTGCATGGATGATATCATTGTCTTCAGCCACACCAGAGAGGAGCACAACCAGAGAGTCTAAGTAGCTCTAAAAAAGGTCCAGGGTGCAGGGCTTACATTGAATGCCATGAAATGTGAGATTGGGAAAACCAGAGTTTGGTTCCTGGGACATATCATCTCGGACAAAGGTGTACAACCCAACCCAAAGAAGACAGTAGCCATAAGAAGCATGACAAGTTCAACAAATGTGTCCAAAGTTCGAGGTTTCCTGGGAATAGTCAACCAACTGGAGAAGTTCATACCTGCCTTAGCAGAGAAAACCAAAGTCCTACGAGAACTCCTGCCACAGGCAAACCACTGGGTTTGGGGTCCAGCTCAAGAACAAGGATTTACAGCTCTCAAAGCAGAACTTGTGGCACTGCCTAACCCTGTTCAATCCCAACAAAGAAACAAAAGTAGTTGCAGATGCATCATCCTTCAGACTAGAAAGGGTCCTGATGCAAAATCATGAAAACCACTAGAAACCAAGTTGGTCCAGTGGTGTGGAGAGCTGAGGCATCTGTGCCTTACTTCCTGCCATGCCAGTAACCTGTGTTCGCAGTGTGAACAGGCCATCAGGTGTCAGCTTGGGGAGGGAATGTATTGAGTGTCTGAAAGACTGCTCTCCTCTCCGGGTGAGGGAGGACTGGTGCTTCTGCCAAATGCCTGCCCCTGGGTGGAGGCTCGAAGGTAGTGTAGGACTAATGGGTGCCAAGGAAGAGAGGCTGCTGTGGGACTTCCATGGATGTGCCATGCCTCCACGTATGCACATCTGAAGTGTGTGCCCGAGAAAATGGAGAGAAAAATCCCCTCGCTGTGGATGATGACCAAGCCTTTGCAGGCTCCGCACCCAGTGACAGGGCAGAACTCTGGAAGGTGAGTCCTGGTGATACTGGGGTGACGGGCTGGGGGTTCATCTGAAGGGGGCAACTAGGGGATGACAAAGGAGCATAAAATGTATGTATAAAAAACACTGGAAACCTGTTGGGTATGCCTTAAGAACATTGATGCTAACAGGACAGTACTATGCACAAATTGAAAGAGAGACACTCCCTAGTATGGGCATGTGAATGCTTTAATTGTTACCTTGTGGGAGCATGCTTCACTTTAGAGACAGACCACAAATCTCTAGTAAGTCTGTTGGGCACCGGCAGCCTAGATGACCTTCCTCTGAGGATGCAGAGGTTCCGCATGTGGTTGATGAGATACGCCTACCCATTGTTCATGTTCTGAGCAAGTCTTTCCTTACTGCTGATGCCCTGTCAAGAATGCCTCTCAAAGGAAAACATTTACAGAAGGAGATACAAACCTCATGGAAGAAATAAATATCTATCTCACTCAAATACAAGACACACTTCCAGCATCAGACAGCAAAAAGACAACAGCTACAGAATGATCATGTATGTCAACAAGTCATTAAATTTTGCCAACATGATTGGACCAAGGGTTCAAGATCCGGACACTGTTAAACCATTCTGGTAAGAACAATGCACCTTGACCATTCAAGACAGCTTGCTTCTAAAGGAAATCAGAATTCACAATCACAAGGGACACCAGAGCATAGACAAATGTCACAGGAGAGCACAGTAGATTGTGTGGTGGCCAGGACTTGCTGAAAACTAAAAACCCTGACAAAAAGTGTGAAGTATGTACCAAAGTCTGCAACAATTCAGTAAAAACATTTAATCCATCTAAATTTCTGGACATACCATGGCAAAACGTTGCTACAGATCGCAACCTGAAAAGTCAGAAATTCCTCATAGCTATGGACTATCATTTGAGGTATGCTGAAGTTGTTCATCTGAACTTTACCACTGCAAGTCATGTTATTGGACACTTGAAAGCAATTTTTACTCACCACAAAGTACCAGAGATTCTATTATCAGACAACAGTCCACAGTTCAATTAGTCAACCTTTCTCAATTTTGCAAAAGACTATGGCTTTGTACATCTAACAAGCAGTCCATGACATCTGTAAGGCAATGGAGAAGCTGACAGCGCAGTACAGACAATAAAGAGACTTGCCAAAAAATCTAATGATCTGTTCAAAGCTGTACTTGCCTACCGAGCCACATCACTTGCTAAATGGCTACAGTCCAGCAAAACTGCTGATGGACCAAAAACTGAGAACAACCGTACCTATTTTGCCATCTCTTTTGAATCCAAAACTTCCAGACCAAGGAAAAATCCATGGCCATGAGTAGTTTTCAAGCTGCAAATGTAAACAATCATACAACCAATGACACAGAGCTCATACTTTGCCACAGCTTCAGCCTGGAGAATGAGTCTGGATTCTGGACATGAAGACTGCGGCACAGGTCACAGAACAGCTGTCACCTCATTCCCATCTTGTGCAGACTCCGCAGGGGTGGGTGTCACGTGATGGTATTGTACAAATGCATGCTGATCTAAGCTATGCAGACTCACTGCATAAACCAAACTAATACTGCTGATTAACACTTAATTCTCAGGCTTGAAATTTCTGAGTCAGCAGAGCAATCAATACAGCATCTCTTGATGAAGTCTGAGTTTGTTATCTGTCAGTAGCGTTGAGAAAAAAAGTGCCAATGAGATTGCAATGGACGGCCTGCTGCAGCTGCACATGCTGCCTCCTTTACCAAAGTGTGAACAGGGCCCTAAACATCTGAAGACCTCCTCCTCCTCCCAAATCTCAACAGCTGCTGGCCATGAGGAATCCTACTACACACCCAAATGATTCTTCAAGGAGCTCGACACAATCAAGGAGGCCATCCTTGACATATCAGGGGAGCTCAAGATAATTCAACAACCCTCAGTGCCCTGTCCAGAAGGGTCGGGGATGCAGAGACCCGCATCTCTCCAGTGGAAGGCCAGCAATCCCATATGCAACCAGAGCTCATGGACCTCAAAAGAAAAGTAAAAATGCTGGAAGCTAGGATGAGGACCAGCAGGGACAAAAGTGCTGCAATAATTTGGCTATTGTCGGCATCCCTGAAAAGTCAGAAGGCACAGATATGCTCCAGTTTCTACAGCGCCTTGGCTCCCAGTTGCCTCCCCCATGGTGCCCAATATGTCATTGAGTGAGCCCACAAAGCACTGTGCCCTATGCCTGGCTCAAATGAATGCCCCCACCCAATCATTTTTAAAATGCTGATTTACTTAGAAAAGCAACATACCTAGCAAAAAGTGAGGAAGATAGGTGAGCTGAAGTCAGAGGGCAAGAGTACTATATTTTCAACAGTTTACCACCTCAGACCCAGCTGCTTCAGGGTGAATATCGCAGCATCAAGTCCAAGTTGTTGGTTGGGGGGCATTAAATACCATGTTCTCTATGCTGCCAGGCTGCTGATCACTTCCAATAAAGGAATGCACCATTATAACAGTGCCAGAGAAGCTGAAGAGGGACTTCACACCATTTTTCCAAACCTGTTTCCTGCCATTCAACAGTACCGTCATGACTGCTGATGGGACAGCTTAAACACTGTTTTCGCACATAACTGACAATCCAGCATTTTTCAGGACCTGGTTGCCTGTGAGTACTGTCCCCACCTCTCAGTCTAACTCTGTTCAATGTGGGACTATTAATAACAGTATCAGAGACACCTTCTTATGAGAGAGAACCATACTTCTCTGCCAATCTCTTTTCCCTCTTCCACACCTGACCACGGTTCTCACAAGGGAGGTTTCTGCTGACTGTAGGGCATCTATTCCTCTCTGGGTAGTAACCTGGCCGATGCTCCTTTGATTTGCCCCTCTGTTCCTAAAACTGCGCTAAGGGGGTAGACTGTGATTCAGGGGGGAAGGGGGCACAGCTTCTTCCATAACCATACTGATAGCTGGATACAGGACAACCCTTTTCTATCCACCCATTGCTCACCTTGGACAGACTCCTTCTGGCTAAGAATGGGAACAGCCTATTTACAGACATCCTCGGATCCTCACTGGAACTATTGTCTTTAAGGAATTTCTGGACTGTGCACGATAAAGTGCCCTTGATTTATTTTGTTATTGCTTACCAGTTAGTGGGGACTTTTTAATGATTCTGAGATGTGCAGCTTGACCTTCAGGAACTGCATGACCAAACTGTTTCTTTTTCTACTTATTGCTCCTAATTGTCACTGTTTTAACTATTACACTACCTGTGTTGCTACAGTTCGGATGAGACATTAGTGCCTTTGTTTGGGAGGGAAGATTGGTGGAGGTTAGAGGCAGAGAGGCACAGAGAAACACTCCCTATAGACCATCCCTTAGTGTCACAGCCCAGTACCGATATGTGTAGCACTGTGGGTGGAGGCATTACAACAAATTGCTGATGGCAGATGAGATGCCTGGGTGCTGTTTTACCAACTTCAGTGATGTTGGGAGCAAGTCAGGAGCAGGTGCTGTTTGGGTACCTTGGCCCCGTCTACCTCTGGACACATTGTCACACTATGTGTGTTAATGATATGAAGCACCCCCACCCAGCATAAAACATTATGGACCCTGCAGCCTCCAGACCTGTTTGCAGCTGATCCAGCCTGTGTGCAGTGTGAGGCACCTTTTTCCATTTATTCTAGCAGTGATTGTTAAGCTCAGCATCCTGGGGGCAATATTATTGCCCAATTACACTATGCTATTGAGGGTGTCTCTGTGCTGCTTTCCATTCCGACCCATTGGGGAGGAGTCTTGCTCTTCCGTGTCTTAATCATTTAAATCTTCATTATACCATGGCCTCCCAAACTCTCTCCTCACAGGCTCTCTGCACTAATCTTGTGTGCTTTTGGCTCCAAAACTCAAGAATATTACCATTTTCAAGCTGGTAATACCCTTCTCCTGGATTACAGGGAAGAGAGATTTGTTTTAATGCAGACAGGTACTCACAAGTTCTGTGTTATTGGACTGTTTATGTTTGTGTGCTTAGTGTTCATATTTTATGTGCATGTTTTGTGTTGTACAGGGGGTGGGGGATGAATGGAGACTTTGGAACTCATCAAGGGACTAATTACAGCATGTGTTATAGGAATCAAGGCAGGTAGTGAGGACACTGGTTGTATATCTTCAGGTATAACCATGAGTAACCCAATCAGTTTTTATACTTGGAACATTAAAGGTGCCCAATCCAGGGATAAATGATACAAGCTTTGACAGCATTTACAAAAACTGCAGGAACACATCCCCTTCCTTCAGGAGACTCATCTTAGAGTGGACCAAACACTGCTAGGGTGCAGAAACTGGGTAGGACAGGCCTATGGAGCTGCAGACTCCATGAATAAAAAGGGGGATAGCCTTACTAATTGTCCGTGTGGTGCAGTTTCAGGTTTCAGAGGAAACTGCAGACCCGATTAGCCACTATATTTTCTTACAGAGTACTCTTGAGCAAAGTGCTGTAGTTTAAGACTTGATTTACAGCTCCACTTTAGGCACCCTGGCTTCTTTATGGAACCGGCAGGCCTTCTAGCACTTTGTGCACAACTCCCTCTTATTTTAACTGGTGATTGGAACTTAGTACAGGACCAGGACATTGATGGGGATGTGACTAAACCCAGGGGCTTATTCCTAGCCCATGGGGCCCTCAAGGACTTACTAGACACCCTGGGCATAGTCAACCCGTGGTGTACCTTATATCCTGATACCAGGGCATACACCTTTAATTCTGCAGTGCACCAATCTATGTCCAGATTGGATTACTTCCTTATTAGTAAGGAAAGCCCTCAGGGTCTGCATGCATGTGAGATACAAGCCCGAGTAATCTCAGATCACTCAGCAGTCTCTGTAACTATACTGTTTACCCGTACCACCCGACAAGAAAATGGAGGTTCAACAACCAAATTTTGAAAGATCAATCCTTTAGCAAACTGCTTAAAACATTCATAAAAGACTTTATAACATACCATGTGCACCCAGTCCAACACATTGGCCCCTTTGATGGCCCTTAATTGTGGAAATTGGGGGTAATTTGGCTGACATCTATAAGAAAGAAAGAGACATCAGAAGGCTGATGAGCTGCTTACTAAAATCAGATCATCAGAGAAAACACCATCCCACAATGCCCCCAAGGAGACATGCATAGAACTTACTAATTACAGGGTTGCATATGCAGAACTTAACAGAGAATCTGCAGAACTAGCTATATATAGAGTTTGTGTTAAATATTTGTACCAGAAGGAAAACGCAGGAAAATGTATGGCCCTTAGGATCCTTAGCAGGAAGCATTCCACACTATCCAGGGCTTAAAGGTGTCTGGGAAACCAGACATGATTAAAGAACCACAACCTATTCTCACAGAATTTCAACAGTTCTACCAAGCTCTTTATAGTCAAACAGCCCCCTCCACCTCTGATACAGCAGTCTGGGACTACTTATCAGGTTTAATCTCCCCCAAAACTGGTATACCATCGCTACAGCAACAACATTGCCATGTCGCTGTAAAGTCCGCCTGGGACCCCAGCACCCTTCCCCAAGGTCCTGCACCCCCATCCCCAACTCAGCTCCATCTCAGAGTTGAGAATCGTAATTAGGGGGGTGCAGGAGGCAGAGCACCCTGCATGGGGGATCCTGACCGCAATTGCAGTCGATGTAGTGGTGTCAGGAAAATGTCCCATCAATAAGAAATTGTCAATGTGGCATCGTGGATCCCCCCAAACTTACTCAGGAACAGCAGGCCATCCTATCTACTAAACTTACACTGGATGAAATGCATCAAGTCAGCCCAAACCCAACCCCAGATAAGGCACCAGGCCTGAATGTGTTCTCCCCCAATTTTTACAAGAGCTTTAAAAAGCCCCTGACAGCATTAGGAAAACTTTGAGAAAAATGAGATTTATTTTCAGCTCCATCTCATTTTCTTAATTGCTTCATATATTTTCAGTAATTAATTCTCCATTTTCTTTATTACCGAAAACAGCTGCATGAAAACAATATCCCTGTCTCCTAGACTATATCTTCTCTTGCTGCTTCTCTATACTTGGTATCATACCCCCCCCCCCCGTTTATGACATCATAATTATCTCCACAGCAATATGTTTTGATGTAATAAACAAAATGTTGATGGCAGGTGCAGGCAGACAGCCAGAGTTAAAAGGGCAAAGATACTGTATCCATGCAAATACCCTTAGTAATAAATCAATAAGAGTAAAAATTACAGAATAAAATACAAAATATAAGCTACATTTAAGCCTGAATATTACATTTTTCCAAGTTGTGCCAGCTCTGTCAGTAGTTCTTGAAGGAGGAATTTAGTTCACTACTACATTACTACTGGAGCTATTTGAACACTTATATAATGAAGGTATCAGAGAGCGAGAGACCAAATGGATGCACTGGTAACACTCATACCCAAATTAGAGAGGGGTCATACTGTCAAGGGCAACTACAGGTCAATTCCCCTACTGAACCTTTATGTTAAAATTATAGCTAAGGTACTAGTGAACTGGCTCAACATGATATGGGGTACACTAATTGACTGTGAACAAGTGGGGTTCATGACAGAAAGAGTTTCTTACAATCATCTTCGCAAACTGGCTCACTTAATCTCTGTGTCTGGGGAACCAGACCCTCCTGCAGACCAGGTGTCCCTAGATGCAGGCAAGGCCTTTGATAGGATCTCATGGGACTACTTGTTTCTAGCTTTGGCGCAGTATGACATCACCAAAGAAACATAGAAACATAAACTTTGATGGCAGATAAGGAGCGCTTGGCCCACCTAGTCTGCCCATTTTCCTACCTACAGGATAAGCCGCAGATCCTAGTTAACCAACAGCCTATTTCTTCCTACCCCCCCCCCACTAGAATTGCCTTATGTCTGTCCCATGCATTCTTGAATTCTCCCACAGTTTTAGACCCCACAACCTCCTCAGGAAGGCTGTTCCATGCATCCACTACCTCTCTGTGAAAAAATGCTTGTACATTGCCCTGAACCGCCCCCATCTTTAAATTGTGTCCCCTTGTTCTTGCACATCTCTTTTCTGAAAGATGCTGCCCTCTTGGACTTTGCTGATTCCACTGAGGTACTTAAAGTTTCTATCATGTCCCCTCTCCCTTCTTTCCTCAAGGGTATACATATTAAGCTCCTTTAGTCTCTCCTCATACGGCTTCTCTTGCAGACCCTGCCATTTAGTTGCCCTCCTCTGGACTGCCTCTGTCCTGTCTATGTCCTTGCGGAGATGGGGTCTCCAGAACTGGATGCAGTACTCAGATGGGGTCTCACCAACTGTCTGTACAGAGGATAACAACTTCCTGTTTTCTGCTGCTGATGCCTCTCCCTATGCATCCCAGTACACCCCCAGCCCTCCCTACTGCCTGCTCACATTGCTTGCTAACCTTAAGGTCATCTGATATGATTACCCCCAGGTCCCTTTCCTTTGTTGTTGTTGTTACTACCTCCCCACCCATTGTGTAATCTTCCCCTGGGTTCTTGTTTCCCAGGTGCATTATTTTGCACTTCTTTGTATTGAATCCTAGCTGCCATACTTCTGACCATTCCTCCAACCTTGCCAAGTCCCTTCTCATCCTTTCCACGCCTCCTTGTGTATCAACCCTGTTGCAGATCTTTGTGTCATCTGCAAAGAGGCATACTTTTCCTTCCAGTCCCTCTGCAATGTCATTTATAAAGACATTAAAAAGGACTGGACCCAGTACTGAACCCTGCAGTACCCCACTAGTAATCCCTCTTTCTTCAGAGTGGAGTCCATTTGCAATTACCTTCTGTGTCCTGTTGTCCAGCCAATGTTTTACCCAGGCTACCACCCTGGGACCCACTCCCAGGCTGGTTAAATTGACTATTAATCTTTTGTGTGGGATGTGTCAAATGCCTTGCTAAAGTCTAGGTGGGCCATGTCCACAACCCCTCCCTGGTCTACTATTTTGGTCACCCAGTCAAAGAAATCTATTAGATTCGTCTAACATGACCTTCCCGCTGTGAACCCATGCTGCCTTAGGTCTTGTGGCCTACTGGCCTCAAGGTACTCAACAATTCTTTCCTTCACAAGTGACTCCATCACTTTCCCTACCACAGATGTCAAACTGACAGGTCTGTAGTTTCCTGCCTCTGTCTTGGTCCCACTTTTGTGAAGGGGAATCACATCCGCCTTCCTCCAGTCCTCGGGTACCACACCATCCTCCCATGATTTATTAAAAAGAGTAGTCAGTGGTTTCACTAGTTCCCTCCTTAATTATTTTAGAATTCTGGGATGAATTCCATCAGGCCCCATTGCTTTGTCCACCTTCAGTTTTAGGAGTTCTTTCCGAACCCTTTCTTCTGTGAAAGGGCTGGGATTGACCCCCCTATCAAGAGTGCTTCTGCTAACAGGATTAGGTACTTCCCCCTCCTTCTTTGTGAATACTGAGCAGAGATATTCATTCAGTATCCCTGCTCTTTCACTGTCCCCCTCTGCCCACCCACCATTCATTCTATTCAGCCTCACTATCCCTCCCTTTGTCTTTCTACACTCTCTGATGTACCTATAAAAGGTTTTATCCCCCTTCTTAACCGAGTTGGCTATCTTTTCCTCTGTTTGGGCCTTTGCTATTCTGACTTCCTTCCCTGCTTCCTTCTGCCTTAACTGGTACAGCTCTCTGTCCTGCTCCTTCTGTGTTTCCTTATACTTCCTGAATGTTATCTTTTCCTCTCTGACTTTCCCAGCCACCTCTTTTTGAGAACCATAGTGGCTTTTTCTTTCATTTTGATTTGTTTGTTTGCTTCACACAAAGGCTTGTTGCCTCTGTGATGGCAGTTTTGATGAGTCCCCATTGTTGCTCCACCCCTCCTTCTAGCCTGTTTGCTAGTGCTTTTCTGAGGCACTCTCCCATCTTGCCAAAGTCAGCCCTCCTGAAGTCCAGTACCCTCACTTTTGTATGGCTTGACTCTGTAGCTGAGTTTAACATGAACCACACTGTTTGATGGTCACTTGTTCCCAGATGGCAACCCACTTCTAGATATTCAGTTCCCAGATGGCAACCCACTTCTAGATATTCAATTAGTGAAATCGCTATATACATGTCTCACTGCGCAGCTCTTTTGCAGGGGGGTATATTCTGAACCCTTTAGCTTGCACAAGGGTATGAGGCAGGGCTGCCCTCTCCCCCCCCCCGCGGTTTAATCTCTTTCTAGAACCTTACACTTAAGATTTAACAAAACCATGAGATTAGGAGCATCAGTATTGAGGGCACCCAGTACAAAATTCTGGTTTATGCAGATGACATTCTTCTCCACATCACCTAGCCTGGGGTATCCCTGCCTCGTGCCCTTCAGGGAATTTCTAAGTTTGGGTAAATGTCAAACTATAAACTCAGTACTGACAAGATAGAGGTGATGCCCCTGAATTATGGAGTGCAAAAACATGAAATCACAGCCTTGGGCCTTAAATGGCAGGCAGACAAACTTAAATACTTGGGTATGTTGATTATAAAATGCCCACAAGATATGATCACCCACAATTTGGAACACTTGCTAAAGCAGTTAACACAAGACTGAGAAAGATGGGCCCACCTCCCACTCATATTACAAGGCAAAATAGACTTGATTAAGATGAACTTGCTCCCCAGGGTATTGTACCCACTCAGCATGATTACCATTGTGATCCCTAAGACATGTTTGATAACCTATGCAGACTGAGTTCAGACTTCATTTGGGCAGGGAAATCTGCCCATAAGACCTATCTTAAATTGGCAGTGCCTAAACTATTGGGAGGGATTAAATGATCAAATCTCTATATTTATTACCTTGCCATTAACTGCAGCAAATACTTGCAATGGCTAAAAGAGCTTCCTCAGGAGCCAGGGATGTCCTACATCCTGCTGCTGTTGTAAACTGAACAACCCTGTGCTCCAAGGCATTTATAGACACTAAGCCACTCATATATACAACACTTACAGACTCCATAAGTTCCATCAAGAATACACTGTTGGCTTCCTCAATCCAAGTCCACCACCAGCTGTGTCACCTACTACCGTTACATGACACCATACAATCCCTGCTAAGAAATCCTAATCTAAGAATAGATGGAAAGCCTGTTACTCAGCGAGTATGGCGAGACCTGGGCATCACTAGAAATGAACAACTCACCTTTGACAATAAACTGATAGATTATGCCACTTTTCAACAAAGGTGTCAGGCACCTAATAATATGGTTTTCCCTATTCTGCAGGTGACCCATGTTCTGGCAAGGCATTCTTGGAGCCATACTTGTAATTCAGACCATAGAGTCAGCATCTTGCCTCTGGCAAGCTAGGTCTTACTATTGCAGCCCATATCCCTGTGATGAGATAGCCGCATACATTTTTAGTGTTCAGATGTGATATATATACATGGGTCATGTTTCAGATTAACATAGAAACATAGAAACATAGAAGTTGATGGCAGATAAGGACCACAAGGCCCATTCAGTCTGCCCATTTCTTTTTCTACCTTATAAATGTGCCATCAGCCTTTGCTCTGTCAATGGCCTATCTATTCATATTCATCTGTATTGCTCCATTATGCCTAGCCCATGCCTGTTTGAAGCCCTGCACTGTATTCATATCCACCACTACCTGAGGTAGGCCATTCCATGCATCCACAACTCTTTCTGTGACAAAGAACTTCCTCATATTACCCCTTAATTGGCCTCCCTCTAATCTCATGCTGTGTCCTCTTGTCCTGCTATTTTAAGCCACAGGCCCTTTAAGCATCCTATGAAAAAAAACATGGGGAATGATTTTTTCAACTGAGTGCTGGGTCTAACTTTCTGACAGGTTTACATACCAAAGGACTGGAAGCCAGGAACTGGCTTAAATGAAATCATTTAAAACTTCATTTGTGTTTGAATGTCCAGACCTCACAACCAAGAGAATGGTAATGTGACATCTGGGGTCCTTTTGTAATATATGTTGTGGGTTGTCTGAGATCAAAGGACAGAGATGTTTTACCAGAAACTGTTTAGCAGGGGGTCAATATGCTAAACTAAGCCTGTTAGATGATAGCAGTGGGGGGGGGGGCTAGGTTGGTGTACAGAAATCCCAATTTGAAGGATTTTCTGGTATTTTATACTCTGGAGAAGCTAGGGTGGAGTGAAAGAGACCCCTCCAAGAAAAAGGGTGAAATGCTGAAACATCCCAGCATAAATAGCTGACCAATCAATAGAGTAGGCTGGAATGACATCACTTGAGGTATAAAAAGGGAATACAGTCAGAAAATAGTGCTTTTTGGTATAATTTTGCTAAATGTTTGCTTTGGATAGTTTTATTGGAAAAGAACAACTAATCAGTGACAAGAACTTCGCCTCACTGAAGAAAGAGGGAAAACCTCTTGGGAAAGGAGCTGTTCTCTGAAAAACCCTGACTTTTGCTGAAGAAGAAAATTCAGAGACTGACTTATCATCCTGATGAACATTTTGAGAATTTTTTTCAGAAAAACTTGAAGAAGTTTTCTGGCAGATGAAACTTTTCATACCTTGAACTCCAAACATAAAAAAGGCAGAGCATTTTAGCATTCATAGTGTGTAGGTTTTATTGTTTCATTCCACATTTTTTTACATTGTTGTCTGCAACCCAATAACCTAAATTGTGTAGAATAGTTTAATGTGTTTTCTTTATTTAAGTAAACTTTTATGATTTTCTTATCAACTCTGTCTGGGTCTAATTTGTGTGGTATAACATTTTAAGGGAAAAGGTTTTGTCAGACTGATGCCTTTTTTATTTATTTAATTTTTTTTATTATTGATTCGGATTACAAGTACCTTTGAGCTGAGCTCTCTTTTACAAAGATTCCACATCAGAAGGTGATGAAGACAAATCCAAACAAAAAGTTAAAACTAGGACAAGGCAGAAATTACAGTAGGAGGGAATTACATCATTTTAAAATTACAATAGGATGGAGCTACATCATTTAAACTACATGTTGTGCAAGAAGACATAGGGTGGGATATTCAGAAGGGTTGCACATGGCTCAACACAGTTGCACCATGCGCAACCCACTGATGCGCCCCGGCATGATATTCAAAAGGGGAATGTGCATGGCACAAATCCCGATGCGCCGGAGTGCATCAGTAATGTATGTGGTGCAAGTGGGGGTGTGTGTCCATGCATACTCCGCACATTTCGGTATTCAGCCCGGGATGTGCTGAGCAGAAGCAGGTGCAACCTGTACCTGCACCACACACAGTTGAGCAAAAAATAAAAGGAGCACCAGCTGGTCACCCACAGGGGAGCTGCCGTATTGCAGGGTGCAACACGGCAGCTGTCAGCTGTGGGTGGCCACCTGAGCTCCGGCAGCACCCTCCATTGGGTAGCATCCCCCCATGCCCGATCACGGGCATACAGACAATAATTAAATGTCCTATATCCCTGGTGGTCCAGTGGACTGCTGGCAGCCCGATCATGGGCATATGTATAATAAAAGAAGGTCCTTTATCCCTGGTGGTCCAGTGGACCGCTGGCAGCCCAATCACGGGCAGAAGTGTAAAGGAAGATTACATCCATCCCTGGTGGTCCAGCGGTACCCCTCCCACCCTCCACTGGGCCCCACTCCCGCGGTCAGCGGTTGGTGGCAGCTCCCCACCACGACCACCTGGCCACCCACCGACTGACTGCATACAGTACAGCTGTATGCCAATTGAGCACAGAGTGAGCCAATGGGCATGCAGACCATACAATGCTACACAGTCCAGATATGGAATGAATATCCATTCACATATCTGGACTGTAGCATAGATTAGTCTCGCATGCCATTGGCCCATGCTGGGACCAATGGGCATACAGCTGTACTGCACGCAGTCAGTCAGGCAGGCGGCTGCGGCTTGGCGGGTGGGGAGCTGCCACCCACTGACCGGGGAGGTGGTGGGGCTCCAGTTTGAGGGTGAGGAGGGGGGACCACTGGACCACCAGGGATGGGATGTAATCTTTCTTTACACTTCTGCCCGTGATCGGGCTGCGAGCAGTCCACTGGACCACCAGGGATATAGGACCTTCTTTTACTATACATATGCCCATGATCGGGCTGCGAGCGGTCCACTGGACCACCAGGGATATAGGACATTATATATTCATACATATGCCCACGATTGGGCAGTGGGGCACTTTACCGCTTGTGCAGCGGGCATCGGTCCCAGACGGCTGCAGTCTGGCAGGGCACCAGGTGCAAGTCGCCGGGGATGGGCACACCTGTATGCAAATGGGGCCATAATGACATGCAAATGGCCCCATTTGTGCCTTGCATGCATTATGGCCCCATTTGCATGTGCACCTTTAAATATCATGGTTGATGGCCTAGCGCAATGGCACTTGCGCTAGCGCATCCCCCTGCCCCTCTCTGGCCACTTGCACTGGTGCAATGCCACTGTGCCATGTACAATGTGGGTGGCCACAGAGCGATATTCAGCAGTGCTGAGCCATGGCGCAGCACCATTGAATATCACCCTGTCAGTGCCCTGGCACATCCTAGTTGTGCTGCGCACGGGCTTGCATCACAGCCTGGCACAGTCTGAATATCCCACCCATAGTATAAATATTATGCCAAAATCACTGAGAGCAATGCACAGTCTGCTAGGAGTCCAAAAGGCATGTACATTTCAAGGTGTACAAGATACTTGGCATGATGTCTGTGGGTAGGGCAGGTCAGCCAAAGGAGGCATCATTAAGTGAAGGGGGTAAGGAGGGTTGTAGGGACTGACAGGGACAAGTGTAGTGGGAAGCAGAGGAAAGAGGAAGACAGGTTCTGGGTGGTAAAGATAGACGATATAATAATGGCAAGGATCCAAGTGTGAAGATCAAGTCTAGAGTAGTGAACAATCAGAGGTGCTCTAAGTTGGGCAGTCACAGGTGCAGAATGATGAGAGGTGCTGCCAAAGCTTATGTTTAAAAGGCTCAAGCCTAGATTCAACAAGTACATCACAACCAGGAGAGCTGAGCCAAGTGGGGGGCACAGTACTCAAAAGATCTCGGCCCTTGGGAAGTGCAGCAGAAAGCGACCTTATAAGGCTTACTGTAGGTACCTCTGGTCTGGCAGGGATTCATTGCAAGGCTTAGGACATTCTGGACCCCAGTGGGGTTAGACTAATGCTGTTTTTTTGGCTATCAGGCAGGTCTGATACTGAAGCCCACCTTTCAGGTGTAGCCAACCCGTCTGTGCATATAACTCACATACATGCGTATATTTATGAGCCTCAGTGATTAGCCTGCAGGCTTTATTCAATGCTGTGGCTACCCTCTTCAGTGAGGAGTCAGATGTAGCCCCATAAACTACTAAGCCATAGTCAATAGTGGAGATGACTGAGCTGTTCACTGCTAGCCTACGTGCCTCAGTAGTCATGCAGTGTTTGTGTCTCTATAGTAAACCTATTTTTGCATTAACAGCTTTGGCTACATAGTCTATATGGTTAGCAAAAGACAAGGCATCCTAAGTATTGGAAGGAGTTGACCAATTCAAGAGGGATGTTCAGGTTGTTGCTGCCTCATTTTTAATAGGACCGCTCGACTACTACCGAATTTTAGAAAAAAAAAGAGGCTCCTTTGGACAGAAGAAGAAGAAGCTGTCCTTCTTGACAGTCAAAGTCACAGGGTTCATCGGGAGGGGGTCTCCTGAGAGTAGGGGATCCAGCTGTGCCTAGGGGTGAGCTTGTGACAGATGTGGTGCCAGCTACTGGGATTTCTGAATTGTTTGTACAAAACAACCACACAATATTTGGAAAAGGGGAAAAAATTGCTTACAGACAATAATACCCTACCCTGTTTAATTTTTTTTTTTTTTGGAGAAACAATAAATAGTGTTAGTATAGGGGAAGAACATGGCTTCCAAGTACAACACTTGAAATATGAAACAGGTAAGGCAGCTGTGTGATGAAAAGGGAATTTCAAGCGAGAGCCAAAATTAAAAGCAGCTCACAGAAGCCCTAATGGTGGCTGATGTAGAGGCAGCCACAAGGAATGTGGAGTCACAGTCAGTGACCGAAAGTGACCAGACCTCAAACATGGGGGCCCAGAGAGGAACCATGAGCCACAGGTCCAGAGGGAGGTGTCTGAAGACAAGGAGCTGGACAGGCTGAGAGTCCAGGTACAGCTGCAGAAAGCACTGCTTGCCCAGCAAGCCCAACAGCAGAAGATGACATTGGAGCAGAGTAGATTCAAAATAGAGATGGAGGAAAAATAGCACCAAAGAGAGGCCAAGGCAGAGGAAAAGCAGTGTCAAAGGTAGGCCGAGATGGAGGAAAAGCAGCATCAAAGAGAGGCTGAGATGGAGGAAAAGTAGTGCTAGAGCATGTTTGAATTGGAGATGCTGAAAATCCAACCAACCGCACCTGAGCAGATAAGTGGTGGGGGTGAACCTGAGACTCCAGGGCTGGGGTATACATTAAATTAAAAATTGATTGCTGAATTTAAAGAGTGGGACAATATGGACACATTTTTAAATTCATTTGAAAAGGTCTATATCCAGGCCAACATACCTATGGAGGTTTGGAGCTTTCATGTATCCCCACTGCCTACTGGCAAGGGGCGTGAAGTATTGGGACAAATGCACAATGTGGATAGCCGAGATTATGAAATGCTAAAAACTGCTTTGTTAAAAACATATGATTTGAACCCGAGGCCTACAGGACAAAATTTCAGAAACTTAGAAAGGGGCCTGAAATGATCTTTGAGGAACTTGGCACCAAACTATATCAGTATCTAAAATGTTGGTGGGAGGGGGTGAAAGCTAATTTAGTTGAAGTGATTAAAGAGGTGGTACTGTTAGAACAATTCTTTTGGGCATGTTCAACAAAGCTGAAATCCTGGCTGGAGGACTGAGATCCTCAGACAGCCAAACAGGCTGCTGAGTTGGCGGACCGCTATGCTCAGAGCAGGACTGCTCTCAAGAGAAATGGGGGAGCAGGGAATACTGGGGCAAAAGGGAAAGGTGTGTCTTTTGGACAGCCAAAAGCCACATTGCCTCTACAAAAAGGCGGAAACCACACTGTACTTAAAAGGGATTTGGGGGAAAGAAAAATTGCTGAGTGTTGGTTGTGAAAAAAGCCGGGCCATATTTCTAGGCAGTGTTCTAAAATGACACAAAATGGAAAGGGGCCTGTGTCAAATGAGCTGGTTGCAAACTGTATTCCTGAAACTATTCCTATGAAAATTGGAAAGTTCATTCACCCAGTCACAGTGCATGTGGTACAGACGCAAGGGTTAAGGGACACTGGAACATTTCTTACCCTAGTAAATGGGGATTTGGTGGGACCTGAACAAATCCTACCAAATCAGTTTGTATCCATAAGACATTTCACTAGGGCGGAGACAACCTACCCCTTAACCAGTGTTACCCTGGATTGGGGAGATGCAGGTGAAGGGATACGGAAGGTGGCTGTAGCTGACACCCTCATTATGGATGTTATTGTAGGAAATGATGTTCCACAGGGGTTAGTATGTGCTGTCACCCGGAGCCAGATGGCTAGGGGTGTCCATGACCATCAGAACCCCACAGAGATTCCTACAGGAGAGGTTAGGAGACAGGCCAGCCAGCCTGTGGCTATTGAAAGAGAGCATGCTAAATGGGGGATGGAACTTCCCCTAGTGGAAGTTCACCAATCTGCTACTGAGATTTGCTCTAAAGAGGGAGGGGTAACACACAGCCGGGGGGGGGTTGTTGTGATACTGAGTCCCCTAATGCCATAGCTATGGACCACAGTCTGGGAACTGATGGAGGCATACCCTATGCTTTGGGCAAGTGTGAGGAGTTAGCAGCAGCACAGCAAACTGACCCTAGCTTGGAGAAGCTTTGGACCTGTGCAGAGTCTGATGGGACACAGGGAGGTGACAGAAAACTTAGAGTATTTTGGGACAATGGGCTGTTGTATACCCAGGAGATAAAGACAGAGGGAGGGGTGATGGGCAGGCAGCTTTTCGTTCCCCAAGGGTATCATGAGTCATTGCTCAAGGTGGCTCATGACATTCCCATGGCACACAGGCAGAAAGTAAGGAGAGAGAGAGAAAAAAACAGAGGAAAGAGTAAGGATTGCAAACAGTTAAGGGGCCAGAAATAAGACATGATTGGAGTGGTGCAGTGCAGTGCAGTGGCTGTGGAGCAGCAGTCTTCCAGGAGACATTCTGGAGGATGTGGTGTTGTCCCATCTGCAGGCACCTCTCTGGGCTGAGGGAGGAGGTTGCTCATCTCCAGGCTGAGTTGGCCAGGATTTGTGGGACCTCCTCTTCCATCCAGGGACCACCAGTGCCACTGCCGTTGCCACAGAGGTTGCCAAGAAAGAGGAGAGGTTGGACCACAGTGGGCTCAGGGAAGGTGAGGGTGATGGAACAGAGGTGCATCTCTCCAGTTGTACCTCTCCACAATTCCTATGCCATTCTGGCAAAGTGTGGTTCCTATATGGAGGCACCCACAGTGGAGACCAAGGAGGATGCTGGGAACCTCCACAAAGGAGACCCACAGGAGGGTGGCAGGGGACCCTGCAAGGGAAGGAAACAACTCCTGGTGGGGGACTCCATTGTTAGGAAGGTAGAACTGGGGGAGGAAGAGGAGAGGGAGGTTAGGTGCCTGCCTGACACCATGGCTTGGAGGGACAGGGAGGGAATCCTCAGGATTGCCAGAGCAGCTGCACAGGGAAGGGAGCTGGATGTCATTGTCCACCTAGGGACAAATTACCTGGCTAAGAAAGGGATTAGAGAAGTGCAGGAAGAGTTTGTGGAATTGGGGAGGGGCCTTAGTCAAGTAGCACGCATGGTAACCTTCTCGGAGGTGCTGCCCATCTATGGCATAGGAGAGGCTAGGGTGTTCCGCACCATGGGATTCAATCAGTGGTTGAAAAACTGGTGTGGAGCTCAGGGAGTTGGCTTCATTGGGGACTGGGGGTCCACCTGGAGTGATGCAAGCCTATACTGGCATGATGGGCTGCATCTGTCCGGGAGGGGAACCAGGATCCTAGGTGATAGGTTTAAATGCTTCATTGGCAAGCTTTTAAACTAGCCAAGGGGGGAAGTACTGGAAAGAAGCAGGGAAATCCTAGCCCTCCCAAATAATCACGGTAGTAAGTGCCGCAAACACCAACATAGAGGTGTCGATAGGGAGAAGGGCAGGGGTAAATGGAGAAAGTGACAAAGGCAAGAAGGACAGGGATGGGGCAAAAGGGAGTAAGGCCATAAGGAAATGGAGGGTAATGAGTACCAATGCCCGTACCAATGCCCGTAGTCTGGGCAACAAGCTCCCTGAGCTGGTGGCCTTGATGGAAGAGGGATGCCTGGATATTGTAGCAGTCAGAAACATGGTACACAGAGAACCATGACTGGGATGTTAACATAGCAGGGTACATAACCTACAGGAGAGACAGACAGGGGAGAAGAGGGGGAGGAGTAGCTCTCTATGTAAAGGAAGGGATAAAAGCAACTGAACAAAAGAGTAAACAGGTAGGAGAGGAGGCACTGTGGGTCACCTTGGAGACTGGAAAGGGCATCACAATCCACACAGGGATTGTGTACAGACCCCCATGTCAGGGGGAGGGAATGGACAAGGATACGATAGAAGGCATTTTTAGAATGGCAGAGAAAGGGGAGATACTGTTGATGGGAGACCTGAATATGCCAGATGTCAACTGGAGCACATTTGCTGCAGCCACATCCAAGAGCAGGGCCATTCTTGATGCCCTACAGGTGGCAGGCATTAGACAGCTAGTTTCGGAACACACTCGTGAGGGAGCAATCTTAGACCTCGTACTCTCAAATGGGAGCAGAGGATCTCAGATCTAGAAGTGGGTTGCCATCTGGGGACAAGTGACCATCAAACAGTGTGGTTCACGTTAAACTCAGCTACAGAGTCAAGCCATACAAAAGTGAGGGTACTGGACTTTAGGAGGGCTGACTTTGGCAAGATGGGAGAGTGCCTCAGAAAAGCACTAGCAAACAGGCTAGAAGGAGGTGTGGAGTAACAATCGGAATCATCAAAACTGCCATCACAGAGGCAACAAGCCTTTGTGTGAAGCAAATAAACAAATCAAAATGAAAGAAAAAGCCACTGTGGTTCTCAAAAGAGGTGGCTGTGAAAGTCAGGAAGAAAAAGATAGCATTCCGGAAGTATAAGGAAACACAGAAGGAGCAGGACAGAGAGCTGTACCAGTTAAGGCAGAAGGAAGCAGGGAGGGAAGTCAGAATAGTAAAGGCCCAAACTGAGGAAAAGATAGCCAACTCAGTTAAGAAGGGGGATAAAACCTTTTATAGGTACATCAGCGAGCGTAGAAAGACAAAGGGAGGGATAGTGAGGCTGAATAGAAAGAACGGTGGGTGGGCAGAGGGAGACAGTGAAAAAGCAGGGATACTGAACGAATATTTCTGCTCAATATTCACAAAGAGGAAGGGAAGTGCCTAATCTAATTAACAGAAGCACTCTTGATAGGGGGTCAATCCCAGTCCTTTCACAGAAGAAAGGGTTCTGCAAGAACTCCTAAAACTGAAGGTGGACAAAGCAATGGGTCCTGATGGAATTCACCCAGAATTCTAAAAGAATTAAGGAGGAACTAGTGAAACCACTGGCTACTCTTTTTAATAAATCATGGGAGGATGGTGTGGTACCGAGGACTGGAGGAAGGTGGATGTGATTCCCTTCACAAAAGTGGGACTAAGACAGAGGCAGGAAACTACAGACCTGTCAGTCTGACCTCTATGGTAGGGAAAGTGATGGAGTCACTTGAAGGAAAGAATAGTTGAGTACCTAGAAGCCAGTGGAGCACAGGACCCAAGGCAGCATGGGTTCACAGCGGGAAGGTCATGTCAGACGAATCTAATAGATTTCTTTGACTGGGTGACCAAAGTAGTAGACCAAGGAGGGGCTGTGGACATGGCCTACCTAGACTTTAGCAAGGCATTTGACACAGTCCCACACAAAAGATTAATAGTCAAATTAACCAGCCTGGGAGTGGGTCCCAGGGTGGTAGCCTGGTAAAACATTGGCTGCACAACAGGACACAGAAGGTAATTGTAAAAGGAGTCCACTGAAGAAAGAGGGGTTACTAGTGGGTACCGCAGGGTTCAGTATTGGGTCCAGTCTTTTAATGTCTTCATCAGTGACATTGCAGAGGGACTAGAAGGAAAAGTATGCCTTTTGCAGATGACACAAAGATCTGCAACAGGGTTGATACACAAGGAGGCATGGAAAGGATGAAAAGGACTTGGCAAGGTTGGAGGAATGCTCTGAAGTATGGCAGCTAGGATTCAATGCAAAGTGCAAATAATGCACCTGGGAAACAAGAACCCAGGGAAGAATACACAATGGGTGGGAGGTAGTAACAACAACAAAAAGGAAAGGGACCTGGGGTAATCATATCAGATGACCTTAAGGTTAGCAAGCAATGTGAGAAGGCAGTAGGGAGGGCTGGGGGTATACTGGGATGTATAGGGAGAGGCATCAGCAGCAGAAAACAGGAAGTTGCTATCCCTCTGTACAGACAGTTGGTGAGACCCCATCTGGAGTACTGTGTCCAGTTCTGGAGACCCCATCTCCGCAAGGACATAGACAGGATAGAGGTAGTCCAGAGGAGGGCAACTAAAACGGTGCAGGGTCTGCAAGAGACGCTGTATGAGGAGAGACTAAAGGAGCTTAATATGTATACCCTTGAGGAAAGAAGGGAGGGGGGGACATGATAGAAACTTTTAAGTACCTCAGTGGAATCAACAAAGTCCAAGAGGGTAGCATCTTTCAGAAAAAGAGACTCGCAAGAACAAGGGGACACAATGTAAAGATAGAAGGAGAGCGGTTCAGGGGCAATGTGAGGAAGTATTATTTCACAGAGAGGGTAGTGGATGCATGGAACAGCCTTCCTGAGGAGGTTGTGGGGTCTAAAACTGTGGGAGAATTCAAGAATGCATGGGACAGACATAAGGCAATTCTTGTGGGGGGTAAGAAGAAATAGGCTGTTGGTTAACTAGGATCTGCGGCCTATCCTGTAGGTAGGGAAATGGGCAGACTAGATGGGCCAAGCAGTCCTTATCTGCCATCAAAGTCTATGTTTCTATGTCTGGACATCGCCCAAAATTTCTATTGACCAAATTTCACCAAGCAGGTGAAGGAGTACTGCCAATCCTGTCATCAGTATCATGAAATAGGGAAGGTCAGGAGCAAGGCCAAGGCTGCCCTGATTCCTTTGCCAATTGTGGAGGAACCATTCCAAAGGTGGGAATGGATATTGTGGGACCTTTGAATACCCCAAGCTTCTCCAGAAAAAGGTACATATTGATGGTAGTTGATTATGCTACCAGCTATCCAGCAGCCATTGCCCTGTCCTCCATTATGGCAGACAAAGTGGTGGATGCGTTGTTAGGCATTTTCTCCCATGTAGGGTTTCTGCAGGGGGTTATCACTGATCATGGGGTTACTTCATGTTGGACCTTATGAAGTGTGTGTGGGAGAAATGTGGTGTCATAAAGAGGTGCACAATACCTTACCACCCACAAGCCAATGGTATCATAGAGAGATTTAATAGGACCCTAAAGGCTAGGCTTATGGCATTTGCAAAACAACATGGGAGGGTTTGGGAGAGGTACCTCCCCCACCTGCTGTTTGCCTACAGGGAAGTGCCACAAGAATCAACAGGGTTTTCACCCTTCAAGCTCTTGTATGGACATTGGGTGAGGGGGCCCCTATATTAAATATGAGAAGACTGAGAAGGTAAGCGTTCCACCCATGGGACTCCCGTAGTGGAGTATGTTTTAAAATTCAGGGAGAAGCTGTTATGGGTATGGCCCAGAGCAACCTGTCAGCTGCCCAGCAAAAACAAAAGTCCTGGTTTGATCGTGGAGCCAGAGATTGCTCATACAGGATAGGTCAGGAGGTAATGGTTCTGATCCCAGTCCAGAAGGGCAAGCGGCAGGAAGAGTTGGTAGGACCATACAAGGCAGTCCGGCAGGTAAATGATGTGAACTACACTGCAGAGTTACCTGACCAAAAACATACCCACAGGCTGTACCATGTAAATATGATGAAGCCCTATTTCAATAGGGCTGCCATGGTACTTGCAGTTTGCAGTCCTGTGGAAGAGGTAGGCAAGGAGGACCCCTTTCTTGACTTGTCAGCAGAAAGTAAGCAGGAGTCATCTGTGGAGACCATTCTGCTGTCACCCTAGTTGACATCTGTACAGGCCCAAGAAGTAAGGACGCTTATGCAGGAATTTTCCCCCATATTTACGTGCAAGCCAGGATGAACCCCACTAGCAGTGCATGACATGGACAAGGGGACTTAAGCACCCATACATAGGACAGCCTACCAGCTGTCTGAGACAGTTCTCAAAGACATTAGGAGGGAAATGGGGGAGATGCTGGATCTAGGGGTGATCCAAAAATCCCACAGTCCCTGGGCCTCACCTGTAGTCTTTGTCCCCAAGCCAGATGGAACTATACAGTTCTGCACAGACTGTCATGGCCTCAATGCCATCATGAAATCTGACGTTCACCCAATGTCCTGCACAGACGAATTGCTGAACAAGCTGGGAGGGGCAACATACTTAACCACTTTAGACCTGATAAAAGAGTACTGGCAGGTGGAACTCACTGACAGGGCTAAAGAATGGTCAGCTTTCATCACTCCAATTGGCCTGAATGAATTTAAGGTCATGTCCTTTGGGATGAAGAACACCCCTGCCACATTCCAACAGTTAGTGAATCAGGTGTTACTGGGTATGAAGAACTTTGCAGTCACCTACCCGGATGACATAGCTATATTCAGCCATATTTGGGAGCAACACCTGACTCATTTAAGGGAAGTGTTTGGCAGAATACAGGCTGCAGGACTGTC
This sequence comes from Neoceratodus forsteri, assembly GCA_016271365.2. Lineage (NCBI taxonomy): Eukaryota > Metazoa > Chordata > Ceratodontiformes > Ceratodontidae > Neoceratodus > Neoceratodus forsteri. The sequence continues at coordinate 1,073,875,538 of CM028129.1, read as the reverse complement.
TATCAAAGCAGAGAACTGCCAGATGGCCATGGCAGAGGTCACTAATTTGGAACACGTCATGGGGAGGGGCCAGCTCCACCCAAACCAGGCAAAAATAGAGGCAACTGCATCCTAGACCACACCTGAAACCCAAAAACAAGTTAGGAGCTTTCTTGGGACCACAGAGTATTATAGGACATTTTTACCCAATTACAGTTCCCTGGCAGCTCCTTTATCTGAGCTGTTAAAAAAGAAGCAGCCTAAGAGGGTAAAATGGAATCTTACCTGTGAAAGGGCCTTCACACAACTGAAAACCTTGTTCTGTAGTGCCCCAGTGCTGGCCAGCCCAGACTACACCTGGCCATTTGTGGTGCAAACAGACACCTCAGATGTGGGAACAGGGGACATCCTTAGTCAGGTATCCAATCAGGGTAAAGAACACCCCATAGTGTACCTCAGCAAGAAGCTGCTTCCCCATGAAAAAGCCTATTCCATGGTAGAAAAAGAATGTCTTGCTTTGGTATGGTTACTGAAAAGGTTGGAACCATATCTTTATGGGAGACATTTTAAATTACAGACAGACCATAACCCATTAGTGTGGTTGGGGCAAATGGGTAAAACAAATGGAAAACTCCTCATATGGAGTATTGCCCGATGACCCCAATGCACACCTCGATTCCATTTGGGGGGGTGGGCTGGAGGGGTGCAAAGGGGGTTTCAACCCTAACATCGAATTTCCTCGCATTTGTCGCTGTGGAACAACCCTAACTGATGCATTAAACAGAGTTTTTTGCCCTACTATATATATATATATATATATATATATATATATATATGGGTTGTGTTTCAGATTAAGCCACTGGCCCTTTAAGCATCCTAGGAAAAATAACATGGGAAAATATATTTTTCAGCTGAGTGCTCGGTCTAGCTCTCTGACATCATTTAAAACTTCATTTGTGCTTGAATGTCCAAACCTCAACCAGGAGAATGGTGACATGTCATATGGGGCCCTTTCATAATATATGTTGTGGGTTTCCTGAGATCAAAGAACAAAGATGTATTTTACCAGAAACTGCTCAGCAGGGGGTGAACATGCTAAACTAAGCTCGTTAGACCACAGCAGGGATGGCTAGGATGGTGGACAGAAACCCCAATTTGAAGGATTTTCTGGTATTTTCTAGTCTGGATAAACTAGGGTGGAGTGAGACAGACCCCTCCAGGAAAAAGGGTGAACTGCTGAAACAACCCAGCCTAAATAGCTGACCAATCAAAAGGGTAAGCTGGAATGAGATCACTTGAGGTGTAAAAAGGGAATACAGCTAGAAAACAGAGCTTTTTGGTTTAATTTTGCCAAGTGTTAGCTGTGAATAGTTTTGCTGGAAAAGAACTACTGATTAGTGACAAGAACTTTGCATCACTGAAGAAAGAGAGAAAACCTCTTGGGAAAGGAGCTGTTCTCTGAAAAACCCTGAATTTTGATGAAGAAGAAAATTCAGAGACTGACTTGTCATCTTGCTGAACTTTTTGAGAACTCTTTTCAGAAAAAAACTTGAAGTTTTCTGGCAAATGGGACTTTTCATACCTTCAACTCCAAACATCAAAAAACTAGAAAATTGTAGTACTCATAGTGGTTTTATTGTTTAATTCCACATTTTTTTACATTGTTGTCTGCAACCCAATACCCTAAATTGTGTAGAATATTTTAATGTGTTTTCTTTATTTAAGTAAACTTTTATGATTTTCTTATCAGCTCTGCTTGAGTCTAATTTCTGTGGTATAAAATTTTAAAGGAAAAGGTTTTGTCAGACTGGTGCTTCATTTTAGTACGACCACTCAAATACTGACTACTGAATTTTAGGGGGAAAAAGAGGCTCCTTTGGACAGAAGGAGAGAAAGCTCTCCTTCTTGACAGTCAAAGTCACAGGGTTCATCGGGGTGTGGATCTCCTGGAACAGAGGATCTGGCTGTGCCTAGGGGTAAGCTCATGACACACCCATCTTTATCAGGGCATGTATGATCTTACTAAAATAAGGTAGATGGTTCTGTACCTCATTAGAACCAGGCCATACCTAAAACATTTGGGGAGTGTGACTGGCATGCAGTGTGGAAGAACCTATACACATACATCAACCTGGAGGCATCACATTTTATGTAACTAAAAATATTGCACAGAATGTACTATACCCTGGTCAGGCTCCATAAAATGCTGAACAGGATAATGACACCAGCATCAGATTTGGAGAGGTGACAGATACACGCCTGCACATCCTCTGATCTTGTCCTCATGCACAACCACGCTAGTCAACTAGTAAATCTAAATTATACCCCCCCACTAGGGCTGGGAGAGGCATTCCACCCAGAGATATGCATTGTAGGGGAATATGGGCAGAAACTGGTTGGGGCACAAAGGTACCATATGGCACTAACTGCAACTTGTGCTAAAAAAGTTCTTCTCCATCACTGGATGGACCAGAATATTCCTACTTACAAATAGTGGTATTCCAAGCTTGTGTTTGCTCTACATGCAGAGTAGTCTAGTGCATGTTTAAACAACAGACTTAAGAGATATCAGAAAAACTGAGTATGGCTTCATGTAGTTATGCAGTTGGAACCACCTACAGTAGAAGGATGAGTGGCACCATTTTGTATCTATGAGGGGCATTCTGTTAGATCATGGCCAAGCTTGACAACATCTCTAAAAACTGATGGTTAATCGTTGATGAACCATGCTTTGCAATACATGCCTGTATACTTCCTATGTATTATTGATGTACTCTCTGTGGGTGTGCTACCCTTATGGTGACACCAACACAGTGAAAATATACACCTGTCAGCAAAATCGACACTTTGCTGACAGGTCACTGTGTTGGTGTGCCCAAGGCAGGGGCATGTTGTCTCCCGGTCCTGCACCCCCACCTTGAATCAACTCTGACTGGAGTTGAGAATCCTAAAGATGGGGGGTAGCAGGGGGCAAAGCCCACTGCATGGGTGGTTCAGGGGCAAAGCCCCCTGATGAAAAATAGGACCGGGAGACACACAGGAATCATGTAGACTGCAACTTGCAGTCAACATGATTCCTGTCTGCGAGATGGCAGTTGACATAAAGGATGTCGAACTGGCATGGTAGAGCCCTCTCAGTGCACTGAAGTGGACTGAAATGTTTCTTGTGAGTAATATCTTTGTCTGTCTTGTGTAATATGGAAAAGTTTCAGTAATGTATATTAAATTTAAAAAAAAGAGATCCTGCAGAAACAGTTGAGATGCAATAGGCATCATTTTGTTCACTTTCATTCCAGACAGGGAGAAGGCCAGAGATCGGAAGATGGACTATCACTGCCTCTAAGGGGATCCACCAGATGATCCACTAGAAGATCAACCAGAAGGAGTACAACAGGTAACACTAGAAAATCCTGTACCATTACTGAGACAACAGCAGAGGCTGTTGAAAGACAGACTAGTTGCAGAACAAGCAGCCATGAGACACAGTGTTGTGACCCGATAGTGTTGATCTAACCTCAAAGACTGGAGTTGTATATAAAAAGGACTGAATGTGTTAAAATAATTTCACAGCAAGTGACCTGGAGGCAGAATAATCCTCCCACTGAGCCGGAAGGGTTCAGGTAGTCTACCTTGACCCCATCAATAGCCAATGGTAACAATAACAGAGAAGTTTAAGCATAGTTTAAAAAGTTAAAGTACAATAGTAAGTTGTTAGCATAACACTGTCTGAACTGTAGAAATGTTTTATCTATCCCAAAAGGGGAGGTGTGGTGACAGATGGAGCTGTGGCTTAGCCAACCTATCTAGTTCATGATGTAACCTCTGGGAGGAACAACCCAGAGGAACTTCCTGTTAATAAAGTAGTTGCCATCTTACCTTCAACCCGAGTGCAGCATGGTTTATAACAGCACACACAACAGATGTAGACGTGGTATTTACTTAGATAAGCACATACTGAAAGTGACAGTGAAATGATGCAAAGTGCACATCCTATAAAATGCTACAACCATTATTAAATGAGCATGTGTCAATACTGAGTGTTTGCTCGCTTGTATCTGCTGTGTAGTTGCTGGGCATAGAGTGTGTAGAGGGTGAAATTAATAAGATGAGTTATAATAGTGAAATTGTTATGAATGGGAATTGGAGAGCTTTATATATAATGAATGACTGATAGGGGAATGGGTTGAGCTGCATATTATGTATTTGAGAGAGCAGCATGAAAGTGCTGGGAGGAGGGAGAAGCTACAAGCACCAGAAAGGGGAAGCTGCAGGGAGCAGTTGATGTGTTTGAGTGAGTGGTGGGAAAATGGGGGGTGGGGGGAGAGAAGCCATGAGCAGCAGAGTGTGTTCAATGTAAAGTGTAGTAGAGAAGAGGGGAGGCTGTTAGTAATAACAAGTACTCTAGAAAATTCAAGTAGTTGCCTATTTTATTCACCAATTTCTAAAAACAACTCTAAGTATTTTTGGATAAGTACTGTTAGCCATCTCAAACCTTGGAAATGCTCCATAGATACTTCAAAATGAGTTGTTTTTCCACGTTTAAAGCACTTTTACTCATCAAAATAAGATTTTACTCTTCTAATGTCAAAAATGGTAAGTACATCACTTTTGAATGTTAAAGTTATGTGGACCACTGGTAGTAACATTACCTGACTTAGCAGGCTGCCTTTCATTTATATACTAAATGAAAGATGGTCAGCTTAGTCATGTGACATTACAATAAACAGAGCCTCTGCCCCCCATTCTAGTGTATTTTTCTTGAACCTGTCCTTCAAAAAATGCTGTTTGTGCAGAGCTACAGCTTGAAGCTTTAAAGGTTACTGAATACAAGCTGGTACTACAAAGGCTTTTATGTAATTAATTATTCTAGGATTTTTAAAAACTGTTTATTAAGACCCTGAGAAATGTAGTACCCTGTGTAACTTGTCTGCCTTAACTGGGTCAGTTGCTCTTTCAAGTCCTTGTTTTTTTAATACATTCAGTTAAAAAAATCCTAAATAGAACAAAGTGGAGGTTATTTTTTGTTTGATAAATGTACAAATATCTACAGTCCCCCTCACTATAACAAAACTCATTATAAGGAATTCCATTTATAGCAAACAGCTGTAATTACTGCCATCATTTTTCAGCTTAATTCATTAATGTGTAAATGGGTGAGTGTGAAAAAAATAATGGGCACCATCACAGCTGTCTCCAGCTGCCACTCAAGAGGCACCTGAATTTTCAATGGATGGTACAGTTGACCATTCAGAGGTTGGAATGAGTGTCTGGATTTTTGGTAGTGGGGTGACAGGATAAAGCTGGGTGAAGTGGGCAGAGCTACAATAGTGGTCCAAGACCAGGGGATAGCTGGCAGTAAAGCATCAGCTCCATTCATCGACGCCTCCCTTTTTCATATAATTTCAAGCACACAGTTGTTCCTATTAATTTACATCCTAAAAGCCTGTATCTTATATTACTAGATCCCTCACTTATGCTATCCTCTTGCTTGACAGTAGATGCAGCGTCAGGGGCTCGAACAGTCTTTGGGACCTCTCACCCCTGAGTACACAGCACATCTTTGGTCTCCCACAGCACACTTTGATTGTAGTTGTAGTTAGTGTCAAGGATCTTGCTCGTGTCAGTTGCTCTGTCACTACCAGTTGGTAGCTTGCATGCAGGATCTCACTTTTCATTCACAGCTGTCACTACACTGAGCCCCTTGTTACAGTGAACCCTCGTTATAACAAACCCCATGCAGGTACCTGGAGCCACTCAATATAGTGAGGGAGTACTGTATTACGGAGTTAAAGACCTTTTGCCTGAGGGCAGACAGTGGCCCTTTAAAAGGGTAGAATCTGTAAATGTTTCGTTTTTTTAACCCAGAGGGCTATTGGCATTTTGTTGCCTAGCGCACTTACCTGGTCAACAAAAACTAACTAACTAACTGAATAGGTAGCTAACTAAATATATTATAGTTTCTTGAAAAATGTGTCTATTCTGGAGTTAGAGTGCTGGGATCATTCGAGTAACCTGCTATAACTATTCAGCCTCTCACTCTGTGAAAATAATATGGATCTGTGGTTCTTAAGTTGCTCTCAGTTTTACTTTGTAACAAAGAAGTGGCACTCCTTCTACAGCTTGCATCATTGTTACACCTCTAGACTCCTGCAGCTACAGTACATATTCAGTGAGATTTGGAGTTTCAGAGTGATTTGGTTGCTTTAGCAGATGTAACACTTTTAGTGCAAAAGAATGCCTACCCGGAATGTTTAGGGACATCATCAGAATTTACAACAGCTGTTATTTCCAAGTATACCCCTAAACATTCTGGGCAAACATTTTTCTGCTACTTTTCCCAGTTATCCCCCACGCTGCACTTAGAAACAAGTGTCTGCATGGTGTGCCTTCCTTAGATAAAATAAATAAAAGTGAAAACTGAAATGAGGTTTATAAAAATACATCCCACCCCTTACACACATCCAATTTCTGTTTTTACTCCTTTGGTCTACGCTAGGCAGGCCCTCCTTCAGCTGCTGTCATGTTGCCTTTTGTTGCTGATCAACTAACTATACTACTGTTAAAGAGCCACTGGCACCTCAAGATGAACTTCAAAAAAACATTTGGACACAAAACAGGTTATATTTCTCATTATCTCTGTATTTCTTGTCCCCGTTATTTATTACTGAGGTTAATATGCATGAAAACAGGATAGTTATTCCTTGAGGGATCATCAGCTCCTATTGCTTCTTTCCAACCTAATGTCATAATACTCAGCTTGTGACATCACAGTTATTAGGCATTTAACACAGTCCCACACAAAAGATTAATAAACAAATTAGTCAGCCTGGGTGTGGGTCCCAGGGTGGTGGCCTGGGTAAAATATTGGCTGGACAACAGGACACAGAAGGTAATAGTAAACAGAGTCCACTCCGAAGAAAGGGGGTTACTGGTGGGGTACCACAGGGTTCATTACTGGGTCCAGTCCTTTTTAATATCTTTATAAGTGACATTGTAGAGGGACTGGAAGGAAAAGTATGCCTCTTTGCAGATGACATGAAGATCTGCACAGGGTTGATACACAAGGCGGGGGTGGAAAGGATGAGAAGGGACTTTGCAAGGTTGGAGGAATGGTCAGAAGTATGGCAGCTTAGATTCAATGCAAAGAAGTGCAAAGTGCATCTGGGAAACAAAAACCTAGGGGAAGAGTACACAATGGGGGGGGGCTAGTAACAACAACAAAAATGGAAAGGGACCTGGGGTAGTCATATCAGATTACCTAAAGGTTAGCAAGCAATGTGAGAAGGCAGAAGGGATGGCTGAGTGGATACTGAGATGTATAGGGAGAGGCATCACCAGTAGTAAACATGAAATTGTTATCCCTCTGAATAGACAGTTGGTGAGACCCCATCTGGAGTACTGCATGCAGTTCTGGAGACTCCATCTCCGCAAGGACACAGACAGGATGGAGGCAGTCCAGAGGAGGGCAACTAAAATGGTGCAGGGTGTGCAACAGAAGCCACATGAAGAGAGACTAAAGGAGCTTAATATGTATACCCTCAAGGAAAGGAGGGAGAGGGGGGACATGATAGAAACTTTTAAGTACCTCAAGGGAATCAACAAAGTCCAAGAAGGAAGCATCTTTCAGAAAAAGAGATGTGCAAGAACAAGGGGACACAATTTGAAGATAGAGGGAGGATGGCTCAGGGGCAATGCGAGGAAGTATTATTTTACCAAGAGGGTAGTGGACACATGGACTGGCCTTCCTGAGGAGGTTGTGGGGTCAAAAACAGTGGGGGAATTCAAGAATGCATGGGACAGACATAAGGCAATTCTTGTGGGAGGTAAGAAGAAATAGGCTGTTGGTTCACTAGGATCTGCAGCTTATCCAGTAGGTAGGGAAATGGGCAGACTAGGTGGGCCAAGCAGTCCTTATCAGCCATTAAAGTCTATGTTTCTATTCCCATGGCAACAGACTGTGATGTCACAACAGAGCATTATAATTTCAAGTAGGGAATAAGCTATAGAGGTAGATAAACTTTAAGGGATAAAGCTCCTTTTTGGGGGGGAGGTCTTCAGTAATAAATAATGGAGAGGAGAGATATGCAATTGAGATATAAAATGTAGGCCAAATTATATCTAAATATTATGTTTTCCAAAGTTTTCCCAAGGCATCTGCTGCTCTTTAAAATATATATCTGTAAGCCTGTGAATGAATGGTTGGACCCCATTCTAAATGAGTTTAAGCTCAACTAGGCTATCCATTTCTTGATTTTAATAATAAACTGTTTACTATTACTTCTGTTATCAGGTCACACCTCCCTGATCCAGAGCTCTGGTGGACGCCAATATGTGACAACATGACTCATCTAGGGTTAGAAAAGTACAACTTTTTTGGTAGCAGACCGCCACACTCCTGACGTTCTAGCCTGTTTCCACATAACAAAGCATATAGTTCATGGTACTCTGGGAGCTGTTTGCTCTTTCTATATTCTGTTTTTAAGAGCAGGAGAGAAATTGTGAGAAAGCAGAGCTCCAAGACTACTACTAATTTCTTTCTCCTACCTCGGCACATTTGCACAGCGTGAATTTCAGGCTGTTCCTGCTGTTCCCCTCATGTCACTTCTCCACTTTCTGAGATCCACTGACCCCTGTCCCAGGTGACTCAACAAAGCCCCAGTGCTTGTCTCATCCAGCTAAGCCCAGGCCAGGCAGCTTCTCCAGCCAGGGGAGAAAGGTCCATTTTGATTGTGAAGTGCCAAGAGGGTGTGGAAGGGGACAGGAGTGTTGAGATGGAGCTGGCTATCATCGACAGTCTTAGGTAGTGATTTGCCCCTTATTCTCTTGTCCTTCTGACCTCCCCTGACACAATAGGGTCCATGTCTTGCTATGTCTGACTGAACGGGATGGGGAAGATGCTGTGTGATCAGCTACAAGTTCAAGCCACCCTACAGCAGACACTGCTATAACAGATGTCTCCCTCACCTGCCAGAGTGCACTGCTGCTGCAGCACTCTTTAAGGCTCCAGTGGCCAAGGGCAGGATCACAGCGCAAGGCCAGCTCATCCACAAGAGAGCATGACACTATGCTGGTGCCACTGGGTTGAGTACTTCTGTTAGTTTTAACCCCCATCATTACAGCATCCAATCTTACCAATGAGACACAAAACTACCACTGAACTCATAGGATCCAGTAACCAGCAAGGGGGAAGGCATGAGGGCACCTAGGGTCATCCCTCCAAGAAGAAAGGTGTGTCAAACACCCCCATAATTCTAAACTCCTGTTATTCTGCTAGTTAAAAAAGTGCAGCAAGTTTTAATAGTCTGAAGTGGACCCCTTTCCATGTGACCAAGTATGACCTGAGACCAGGGCCTACCTGTAGTAAAAAGCCAACTGCACAATGAAATAATAATGAAGCACAGAGGCCCCTCCCCCCTTTTCATATTATGGGAACCCATTTAGAAGTCAGTGCACCATGTCAGTGAATATCAGTATCCTTCATCTCACCCGTTCTCCAGTACACTCACCCTGCCTGCTGATGATCTTAGTGGTGTGCTCAATAAGGGACCATCCTCTCTGGATCAAGTAGTCCAGAGTGCCGAGGTTCAGCAAAACAGGATCCAGTAGCCTCATCCAGGTCTTTATGGCTGGCTCCTGAGTGGTAGGGTGAGAGAAGCCACAAGAGGCAGAACCAGGAAGGAGTGGGGGGAACTGCAAGGAGCAGCTAATTTGCATCTCTTTAATCTCTCCTTTTCCCAAGGTGAAGTCCCTGCAATCTGAGAAACTGCCCACATTATTCCACTCTTCAAATCCTTGCCATCTCAACAACTACCAACCTATTTCCTTGCTACCTGTCCTTTCCAAACTGTTAGAAAAAATAGTCAACTCCCAATTGAGAGAATATCTGGAAACTCACAATATGCTTAATCCTATCCAATCTGGATTCAGGCCAAACCACAGCACAGTCTCAGCACTTACAAAAGTCACAAATGACTGGCAGATCGCTCTTGACTTAAAGAACCATGTCTGTTCACTTTTTTTGGACGCCTTCAATACAGTCGATCATAACCTACTACTGGCAAGCCTATGGAAAATTTGCCTTCATGGCAATTCCTTAAAATGGTTCTCTTGCTACCTGGTGGACAGACAGCAGCAGGTAAAAGCTCAAGGTGAGCTTTCTCTGCTGAAAACTCTGCTGAGAGGGGTACCTCAGGGATCAATCTTGGGACCTATGCTATTTGCAGTATACATAAACAACATTGACCATAACATTGGCAGCGCTGATGTACATCTATTTGCAGATAACACTGTTCTGTACATTGCCAGATCCACTCTCAAACTTGCATGTAAGGACATACAGAATGAATTCAATACCCTTCAACATAATCTGCTTCAGTTGAAACTCCTGCTTAATGCTAAAAAACTAAAACCATGTTTCTCTCTCCCCATGCTATCTCACCATCTGCAAACCCTACCAGCACCAGTCCACAGATACTGACCATCCTGGGTGAGCCACTTGAAACATTGGACAAATTCAAATACCTGGGCTTCTGATTAACTGTAAATTATCATTTAAGGTCCATATCAAAGAGGTTGCAAAAAAGCTCAGGCAGAGACTAGGCCTTTTTTATTGCATTAAACATCTACTTAACCAAGATGCTAAGATAAGACTGGTGCAAGCCACCTTTCTCCCCCTGCTCGACTATGCTGAACTGCTATACAGCCACTGCCCCAAAGCAGCCCTATCAAAACTGGACACTTTGTACCATAGAGCATTAAGGTTCATCACCGATGCTCCATACAACACCCATCATTGCCTCCTCTATGAGCAACTTGGCTGGGCTTTGCTTACTTCCAGGAGGCTAAGGAATGCATCCCTCTGGATCTACAGAGCCATCACTTACAAACTCTCTCTTTACATTTCCAGACTCTTCAAATGCACAACTGGTGCTTGCTCTCTTTGTAAGTATTCCTGCATCCTGTTTGATATCCCTAAGATATGAACTCGCTTTGGTGCTTCTGCTATAAGCTATACTCTCCCATCACTGTGGAACAACATACAGAAGTCCTTAAAACTCTTTCAACTTATTGGAACCTTCTCCTTTAAACCACTATTAAATCACACTCTGACAGAAACATGTAATTGCTAGTATTAACTGGAAGTACAGCCTGAGTTCTGAAGAAACCAACTCTAGCACTTCTCCCACTTGAACAGCAACAACCTGGTATATGGCCCCTCCCTGTCTTATCTTATCCCCACAGCCCTCCGTTCTTTTGCCCATCCTACCCTCTTGCCACAACCTGCTTGTTTTTCCTTTTCCATATCTGCTGCACGGTTCCTCTCTGGGGCATCCTCACTCTGTCCACTGTTCTCCTGCCCTTCACCTGCTTTCTTCTATTCTACGTCCCCCACCGCTCTCACCCTTCTCCCTCTCCCCACCCTCTGAATGGGTTATATCTAATATTATGCCTCTTAGCGACTACATCTACTATTGTGCCTCCAAGTGGCACATCCCCAGTGCTCCATTTCTGCCTCCCCCCTCTACCTCTCTACCTCCCTATCTTCCCCTGCTTCTCCCTATATTATTCTATTAGTGCCTCCATCCTCTACCTCCGTACCTCCCTTCATCCCTAACTCCCTACCTTCCCCTACTCCTGCCTTATACTATCCTCCTTTTCTCTGTTCTGTTGCTTAGCCATGATACTCCTGCAACAATTCTGAATGTCACTAGTCTTTTAGTACCCCTTGATATTGTATGTTGTCTGACTCTTACTTGCTTTGCTGCATATGCACTTCAAGTACTGTTCTCATGATTTATTGTATCTTGACCTTGGCTTGCCGTGTATGTATTGTAAGCATTGTTCTTATGTATATATGTACATTGACACTGTGGACCCTGTGTTATATTATTTCACTGTATTTTTCACACTTTACTTTTATTATATTTGTGTCCTCTAGCTTAGCCAGTTCTCCAGGACCATCTTGTAAATGAGCTTGATGATGTTTTTCTCCTGGTTAAATGCAGATTGATTGAATTTATTTGAATGTGGGGAAATGTGAGGGGCAGTAGAGGAGAAGCCATGAACAGCAGACTTGGGTATGGGGAGCCACAGGGAGCAGCTAATTTATCTGGGTGTGGGGAAATGTGTGGGAGCCATGAGTGACTGAATGGGGGGGGGTCATTTATTTGAGTGAGATTAGATGAAAAATTCAGTTATGTAGGTGACCTTTAATAAAATATAGGGAGTTTTCTTCACTTGGAAAGTCCAGCTAATGGTGTTGTTCTGAAAGGATATCGAAAGAGGATGATATGCACACATTTAATGCTTTACAGGCAAGTTTCATGCTTAACACTAATGGATTTCAATAAAAGCAATTCTGTACTGTTCACTAAGCTAACAAAATTAGCATACATTTATAAAGACTTCATTTTGTATATAACGTGCATCAATTATTTGAATATTTATTTTGTACATTTATAATTTAATAATTAAGTTAATAGATATACCACTTGATTGGTGACTTTTTGTAACAGATTACTGAATTTCAGTGGTCTGGCAATCAGAAATTATCTATTATGTGTGGTACTGTGTGAGGATGGTTTAACTAACTCAATTTGGATGCGTCCAGCTTCACCTTATACACTTAAATTGTATTTCAGTACATTTACAGATGTACTGTAAAGCATTTCAGAACCTTTACATCAGTAAAGACATCAATAAGTTTGATTTGAAGTTTTATGTATATTTCCATGCACATTCATTGGGGCAAGCTGTGTAACAATCACATTGTGTACAACAAACATGTCAGAAAAAAATTAATTTAACAGAAAACATATCTTGTCCAATTTCTTACATGCAGGAAAGTTTGCTCAAGCCAGTTTGACTACTGAGATATACATTGCAAATGCACTTTGTGTCCTGCTGTTTATCAAACAACAATGTGCTTCAATGCATTAAAATGTAAACTAGTTCAAAATGCCCAGTAGATAATATTAATTTTGCCTAAAGAAACTTTTAATTCAATTTAATGTTTTAGAAATATTTAAGATGAAGAAAATACATATTGTATGATAAACAAATAACACAACCTCTCATTGCTGTGTTTAACTATTGAGCTCATTAAACAGGATAAACATATTTACAGTATATTTAGTGGCATATTAATGTATGGCATGTATAGATAAAAATGATTCATATAGCACATGTAACTACTTTTAAGTAGTCTCACCCTTCAGTGTAAACAAAACAAAAATAATATGTGTGTTTATCTGAACATCCACTTATCATTTTAATATAGATACTAGAATGTATGCTTCTTAACATCCTAATGGGTTTTTGTACATGTTACAGAAAACTAATATCCTAGGAAAATACATTTCATGGCAGTACTATAAATATTTCTAAACACTTTGGGACAAACTTTCAGAATAATTCAATAGAATCTAGAGCAGGTAATAAACTTTAGCCTTGGGCAATAGCATACTGATTACATAAAGGAAGATAGAAAGAGACAGACAGACATATTATTACTACAATATTCCACAACTGTCGTATAAATGTATTCATGATGCATCCTTCTCTGCTCACTCTTTGCTTGAAGATTCACATGGTGACTAAGGATCATGCCCTTAGGGAGTTTTTTTTTCTTTCCAAGAAACCTAAATCCAGTGAGTCAAGTCCTTGTTCTTTCCCCGAGGAGTAAAATATACAGTTCTTTGTACAAGGTTCTAATCTCCACTAGAAATATCTCCTTTGCAAAAACCAGTCGTGTAAATTTGCTTTGTAGGGCCTTTTTTGTGTGCTGCCTACAGGTTACGTAAACTTCTGTCACTTAGTGTTCTTTGTCCCTGAAAACATTAAAGGTAATGGATTGGCATTGCAAGGCAACAGCAGGCTTTGGAAGCAATAATTTATGGCCCCAACCTCGGCTTACAGGAAAACTGCACCCTCGTATTATGTAAAGGTTTCATTTCTATGTCAACAGACAACTCTTTTAATGTAGCTGTTAGGGACATAAGAAAAAATTACTCACCTTAGTAATGTTGTTTCTTCTAATGGAGTCTTGCTATATTATGACAATTGCAGTTTGTCCCACCATTAGAACTGCTCCGGAGGTGAAAGAGTTAACTCCCATTCAAAGAATGGAACTTGGAGCGCGAGCTCGGTTAGAGAAGCTCTGTCTGGGTTATTTCAAACCTAAACTGTCAGAGCTTTCGAGCAAAACTCACTAAGGTCTGTGTGGAAGCTGTAACCTACACTAGCCAACTGGCTACCTGACTATTAAGACATACTCTGGTCCCAACACAAAGACTCAAGTCAGGGACCAGAAGTAATAATATAATATAAGTAATAATATGACATAAAATAAAACATCATACCCCAAAACCCCAGAAGGGTGGAAAACATATAATGGGCATAACTAGTGCCCACACTAGGCTGCCCACCCCATACCCAAGTAGAAGTTCTGAGAGGGGAAGGCTGGGGGGGAGGTCATAATATAGCAAGACTCCATTAGAAGAAACAACATTACTAAGGTGAGTAATTTTTTCTTCAAACAACATGAAGTCTTGCTATATTATGACAATTGCAGAATACACAGCAGTACCTCCATGGAGGAGGGACAACTTAGGGAATAGGCTCTGAAGCACAGCTGTGCCAAACCGAGCATCCCTCCTGGTCTGGACATCCAGGGAGTAATGCTTGGTGAAAGTATGTACCGTTTTCCAGGTAGCTGCTTGACATATCTCTAAGATAGGGATGTCTCTGGCAGCAGCTAGAGGCATAGCTGTACCTCTGGTAGAATGAGCCCTCAGGCCTGAAGAGGAACTTTCCCAGTTTTGATAACAAATTGGATACAGAGACAATCCACCTGGCAATGGATCTCTTAGTGGCAGGTTTCCTTTTCCAACCTCACCATAAGTGAGAAAAAGTTGGAGGGATTCGAACCTGTGACCCTTGGTACGCTCTATATAGTAACTTAGGGCCCTCTTAACATCTAAACTGTGCACTCTCCTCTCACCAGAAGAAGAATGGTCAGTGAAAAACACTGGAAGGGAGATAGATTGATTAAGATGGAAATCTGAAACCAACTAGGCAAAAACTTCCTGTTAGTCCTGAGGACTACCTTATCCCTGTGGAAAGAAATAAAGTCAGTTTCTACTGACAGGGCTTGCAACTCACTCATTGCGCCTGGCAGAAGTGATAGCCACTAGGAAAACAGTTTTCCAAGTTAAGTACTTAAGCTCTGCAGAAGACAGAGGTTCAAAAGGAGGTTGCATTAACTGGGCAATGCAAACATTAGGTCCCAGGCAGGGGCGGATCCCTAAAGGTGGATTAGAATGAAGTAATCCTTTAAAAACTTGGAAAATACAGGGTGAGCGGAAAGAGGAGGGCTTTCCTGCTGAAACAAAGCAGAGACAGCTGCCAAATGTACTTTCAGGGTAGCTGGTCTCAGTCTCAAGGAATTAAGGTGGACCATATAGTCCAAAACAATGGGCAAATCAGCAGATTCCGGGGAAATATGTTTCCCAGAACACCAAATGGAAAACCTTTTCCACTTAGAATTGTAAGTAGCCCTAGTGGAAGGCTTCCTAGAAGCCTTTAGGATTTCAAGAACACCCTGAGAAAGGTGCAGGTCAGCAAATTCTAACTCCTCAAGAGCCAGGCCTTGAGGTTGAGGATTGAGGTTCGGATGCCAAACTCTCCCTGTGCACAGGTTAACAGGTTGTGATTCCTGGGAGGCACAGGGAAGATGGACTGCTAGTGACAAAGGAGTGGGTACCAGGGCTGCCTGGCCCAATCTGGGGCAATCAGAATCATCCTGCAAGGCTGGGATCTGATTTTGACTAGCACCTTGAATAGGAGAGGGAAGGGGGGAAAGGCATAAAGAAACTTCCCTTCCCAATCTAGGAGAAAGGCATCCAGGGGGATTGAGCCCAACACTGGGGGCCTGCAGCAGAACAGTGGAAGTTGGTGATTGTCTGGGGCTTAAAAAAGATCTATCTGAGGGGTGTCCCATCTGGCAAAAACTATCCCCAGTACTTGAGGATCCAGAGACCATTCGTGATGGCCCTGGGAAATCCTGCTGAGAGCATCTGCTAAGACATTGTCCTTTCCTGGAAGGTGAACTGCTATGAGGGAAGTGTTCAGGGAATAGGCCAGTGACCACAACTTCATTGCCTCGGTGCACAAGGCCGAAGACCAAGTGCCCCCCTGCTTGTTGATGTACCACATTGTTGTGGTGTTGTCTGTTCTGACTTGCACCACTTTGTTCTGAACAGACACAGAAAACACTTGAAGTGCTAAAAAGACAGCTCTGAGTTCCAGCAAATTGATGTGGAGCAGAGATTCCTGAGAGGACCACACTCCCCGAGTGGAGAGGTCGCCCATGTGGGCTCCCCACCCCAGGAGGGAAGCATCCGTAGTGAGGGTCAAGGAGTGAGACAGAGGAATGAAGGGGACCTCCAGTCTTAAATTGCTCTGATCCTGCCACCACTGGAGGGCCTGGATCAGGGTTCGGGTCACTGGGACCAACTTGGAAAGGGGGTCTCTTCTCTGAGACCAAAAGGCTCTCAAGTGAAACTGAATGTCCCTCATCTGAAATCTTGCTCCTTGCACTATGGCTGTGGATGCAGCCATGTGCCTCAGGAGCTGCAAAAAGTGTCTTGCTGGTCGAGAGACCTGCAGAGTGAAGGAGGAGGCCAGAGCTACCAAGTTCCTTACCCTCTCTAAGGGTAGGAAGGCTCTGGCCTGCTTTATGTCCAATTCTGCACCTATGAAGGTGAGCACCTGAACTGGTTCCAGAACTGATTTTGGAAGATTGAGCAAGAAACCCAGGAGAGAGCAGCTGCTGGGTAACTTGCAGGTGAGATCTTACTGTTCTGGGGACTGGCCTACAATGAGCCAGTCATCCAGATAGGGAAAGACAGCAATCCTTTGCCTTCTTAAATGAGCCACTGCTACTGCCAGACATTTTGTGAATACCCTTGGGGCAGAGGTGAGGCCAAAGGCATTGCTCTGAACTGGTAGTGACCTGAGGCAGTTCGAATCTGAGGTACTTTCGGTGGGAGCTTCTGATTAGGACGTGAAAATAGGCATCCTTGAGGTCCAGGGAGGCTAGCCAGTCCCCTGGCCTTAGAGAGGGTAAAATCATTGCCAGAGTTACCATTTTGAACTTTGGTTTCAAAAGGTGTTTGTTCAGATATCTCAGGTCTAAAATGGGCCGCCATTCTCCTGTCTTTTTTGGGGTAAGGAAATATCAGGAGTACAGACCCTTGCCCTGGTGTAGGGGAGAAACCCTTTCTACAGCTCTGAGAGCCAGGAGGGTTGAGACCTCTGTTTCTAAAGTAAAGGTCTCTAAAGAGTTTGCAGGTGGGAAAGACCTGGTTCTCATCTTTGGGAACTTTTTGAAGCTGAGAACCAGACCCTGGCTTACTACTTCCAGGACCCACTTGTCTGAAGTTAGAGACACCCAGTTCTGAACAAAGTAAGCCAACCTGCCCCCTACAGGTAAAGGAGAATCGGCCCTGGGCACCCCATCAGGGTGTCTGTTTGGCAGGTGCTTTAGGCTGAGGGGTGGGAGCAGGCCTGCCCACACCCCGTCTGCCTCTCCCTCTGAAGAACCCCCTCTGAGCATAAGCAGAGGAGGCCTGGGTTTGGTAAAAAGGCCTGTGAAAAGGCCTACCTCTACCCCTAGGGGCCTGCCTCTGAGGAGTGGCTTGCCGCTCCTTAGCCTGAGCACTCTTATAGGTAGTCCTACATTCATCCATTTTCTTCATATAATTCTCTGTCTGCTCCCAAACAGAGAATTTCCAACCACAGGAAAATCCATAGCCTTAGTCTGGGTATCCTGTGACAAGCTAGTACACCTGAGCCAGGCCAACCTGCGAAAAGCTACAGACGTAGCCATGACTCTAGAGGATACATCATTAAAATCCACAGCAGCATGAAACTGCACCTTAGATGCCTCAATGCCATCAGCAGCCACCTGTTCCAGCTCACTAGCAAGCTGGCCAGAGGCCTGTTTGGCCAAGGCCATGACAGTGTCCCATCTAGATTTCTGATACCTTGCTACATAAGCCATGTAATTTGCTTGCCTGAGTCCCAAGGACGCTGCCATGTATTGTTTTTTAGCCATGGCATCAATCTTCCTGGAATCCTTGTCAGGAGGATGTGAGCCAAAGAATATTAGCTTTATCACAGGCTGCAGCCTGAACCACACCAACGTGGCTGCATTGCTGTGAAAGAATTCTGTATCAGGACCTGACAGAGTGTACCTCCTGTCCATCTTTTTGTCCACAGGAGGCACAAAATTCGGAGTTTTTAAAATCTTTATTGTCTGTTTCCTAAATGATTTATGCAAAGGAATAGACAATCTCCTAGACTCTGGAATATCCATCATTTCTACAAAATCAGGTTCCTCTTTTTCATCCACAGCTTCCTCCAATGGAAGCTGGAGGGTTTCAGCAACTTTTTTGTAAAACATAAAGTGAGAGGGGGACTCAGAAAGCAAAGGGGGAGATTCTAAAGGTCTGTCTGGGGAGATGTCCGGTTCAATGGGCACACCCAGAACCTCAAAGTCACATTCATACTGTTCATAATCATCCTCCCCCTCCTCTGGTTCATAAAATTCTTCAACAACATATTCCTGAACCGGTGGAACTGACCGAACCGACCTTTTATCAGACAGTGGCGGTTCGGATGGAACCAGAGAAAGTGACTGGACAATCTGAATAGCTCTTGCTATCTCTGCAGCAGTTGGAGAAGGAATTTTGGGCTCCACACCTGCTGATTTTCTTGTTTTCTTTACTGGAACTGGCTCCTCCGAGCCAGCTTTACGTTTGCCCGAGGAAGTCTCGCCCTGGTCAGAGGGCACTCCCTCCGGTTCGGTTGGCACCGAACGGGCTTGGCCATCCGGTCAGCGGACTTTTTGGCCTCTCGCTCCTGAGCCTGCCAACTCTCTTATCCAGGGTGGCTGCAGGAAATTTTACAAATCTGGCAGTCTGAACTGAGGTGGTCAAACCCCAGACAATATACATGTGGTGTGTGGGTCAGCCTTGCAAAGACTTCCCCACAGGCATCACAGTGTTGAAACCCCAGTGGGCCCGGTTTTTCTTTTGGTTTTCAGACATAATGCCAGCCTAACCAAAACTTGCCCTTTAAACGGCAGTGCCAGGGTAAGACACCCTTATCGTTCTAACCGCAGTCACGGGTCTTGGAAAAACGCACGAAACTGCTTTTAGAACCGATAAGAACGGAACCGCACTCTAAAACCTTCAATTCAAGTTTTAAAACAAAGCTGATCGGGTTCAAACCGAACCGATAACATTTACAAGTTCCACACAGAAAATAAACTTAAATTACTTACGATACCACAGACAGAGCTTGAACCAACGGTTTTATGTTAAAATAATAATATTCTCGGTTGATTTGAACCGGGAAAACACTGTTTAAACCGAGAAATGAACCGAGCAGTAGGAGAAATCTCCGGAGCGACTGTTCAGTGAGGCGGAGTAAAGAATCTGACAGTTTAGGTTTGAAATAACCCAGACAGAGCTTCTCTAACCGAGCTCACGCTCCAAGTCCCATTCTTTGAATGGGAGTTAACTCTTTCACCTCCGGAGCAGTTCTAATGGTGGGACAAACTGCAATTGTCATAATATAGCAAGACTTCATGTTGTTTGAAGTGATTGCTTTAGTTTATTTTCACTCTTCCTAATAGTCCCTGTAACTATCTTGGGGGTCTCTATTTTCTGGTTGTTGAAATCTCACTGTCACTGAGAACTGTATTAGCATATGAGAACATGATGAGTCAGCACCTTTAGACTCCACAGTATGCCAGGCTACTTAATTAGAGTTCAACAAAGCAACTTGCAGCAAGGTGTGAAATATTACATTTACCTACAGTTAGCAGGGGTCCAGACCATTTTTAAGACAAGGATATATGTACTGCTAGCTTTTTCCACATGGTAGTATTTTCATCTAAATGGTAGTAATACCATCCATTGACCTGTCTTGCCCCCCTTCCTCGCCAAGTCTCAAACCCACTGGGCTGCATCTATCAACTCTCTTTGTCTGATACCACTGTGGGGTCTTACAGTACCTTCACCCTGCTGTGAAGTGCTATGACCCTGATTTTAACATTTTGCTACGTTACAATCGCCCTTCTGGCCAGCCTGTGAGCCAATCCCACCACTGTATACTGCAATTTACACAGCTGAAACTGATTTCTGTCACCAACTCTACTGCTTCCACTCTATTAGTGTGTGGCTCCATGGCTGGTAGCATAATATTAAGCTGCTAGTTTTGTGACTATGTACCAACCAATGTACAGCAAATGTGCAGGGAGGGAAACAAGTTCCTAAAATTAGAAAGTGAGTGTAAACCAGGCAAAAATGGTATTATACATTGGCAAGAAAGAATCCTGGCTTCTGATTGGTCAGTTGGCTGTCACAGCAGGGATGTTATCCTGGCATAACATCACTGCTGATTGTTTGTTGGATTTGGATGATGTGGATGATTATGACCATTACCTCCTTCTCTTAAGAAATACAAATATTTTTTTACACACTAACAAAAATAATCTTTAAATTATTTTTTTTATTATAAAACAACAAGCCATTGTATAATAGGAATAATGCCCTAAGGGTGGGTGTTATGCTGGGATAACATCCCTTCTTGGGTGTTGGACGCCCTCGGCCAATGGCCTCGGGCCCAACCACCCAAGGTGGGATGTTATCCCAGAATAACACCCACCCTGTCAGGCATTATTCCTTTAGTAAAATACTCCTTTACTCCTCTCATCTGTTCTCATGTGTTAGCATTGCAAACTGAGTTGTAATGCTGGGATTTTCCCTTTAAATTTCATTCATTTTATGTGTTTCCAGTGAATTTTTTCAGGATATTTGTACTTTCAGCTTAGACATACATGGTATAAATGGGTGCTGTGACATCATGTCCTCATATGCTAATGCAGCTCTCATGGACAATGAGATTTTAACAGTTATAGAATGGAGATCCCCAGGATCATTACAGTGTGCTAGCATGAACAGTGAAAACAAACTAAAGCAGACTTCTGCTTGTGAGCACTTCTTAACGGAGGCTTAATTTGTGAGCTCCCAGACTGACCACGAAAAATCCATTGCTATCATCTAGACTGAGCCCTCATCCTGTTTACTAAATGAGGCATGACAGCTTACCTTATGGCTCCGAAGCAGCGCTTCAAAGAAAATCCGCCGAATGGAGGTGGTAAAACAGGCAAAAACACCAATGAAGATATGCAGCCAGCAGCAGCCTGTAGAGCGCAGGAACCCACTGCAGGCACTCAACCCTTAGACCTACCATCTGAGGAGGCCAATTGCACCATTACCTCGCACCAGCTCTGCCAGATGCTTAAACAGATGACAGAGACCCTACAACGCTTGGATGTCAAGGTTTCTGACCACCAGAGGGAAATTGAAGGCTTAGAGAACCGCATGGGTAATTTGGAGGCTACTCACATGGATTACACCCAAATGACCAATGTACATAACTCAGCTCTCCTGGAGCTTAACCAATGGGCTGCTACTCTTGAACAGCTAGAAGAAATGGAGAACCGTAACCGAAGGAATAACATTAGAATACACGGTTTGCCCGAAGGTACGGAACCTGGCAACATGATATTTTTTATAGACTCATTCCTGCTTGAAATTTTGAATTTACCCACAGAAAAAAGCTCTGGACATAATCCGTGCACACTGATCACTCATCCCAAGACCCCAGGACTCGAAAGCAAGACCAAGATCGGTTGTTCTTGCCTTTCTCAACTACAGGGTCAAGGAAGAGATTCTTTCCTTGGCTTGGACAAGGAAAAGTGCTGAATTTGGTGATACAATGTTGTACTTCGACCATGACTTTACGCCCCAGCTTCTAATGAGATGCAAACAAGTATTAACTGTAGTCAAATTACTCCAACAGAAAGAGATGCGAGCCTATGTAGAATACCCTGCTCGACTCAAAATACTTATGGATAAGGGTCCATTGCACTTTCAGGAGTTGAAAGATGCCTCTGAATTCTTAGCTGAACATGGGATTGCTTTACCCGATCTACTGACAAATTCTAACACCTAACAACAAATGCAGAGGACAGCCTGGGCGACGAGCAGTCCGAAAAGGCAGGGAATTAAACGTAAGATGGACACTTCCAGCCTGTGGGACTCCGTGAGAGCTCAGAAATACTCTCAGCATGGAGATCAAGAGCAAGTAACTCAGACAGCGCAGAACACCCTGGGAAATCATGTCGCACTGACGAATGACACAGGCTGACTAACTTGAACTCACAAAGCTAGAACTGCAAGTAGTTTGATTTTGTAGGAATTTCTACATTAATCGCTATATGTGAATATGTATTTTTGAGGAGAGAGCTCAAAGACCTTGGTAGCTTTTAGACCCCAGAATTGAAGAAAAAACTGACTCTAATACTTGCCTTTATAATAATACCTGATAGTGGGTCTGGTTTAACTTCTGATTTTAAAGTGGATAAAGAGTACAGGGGTTGGGAGGAGAGAGGGAGTCCGCCTTTTCCTGGGGGGGGTACGTGCGGCTTGGCGAGGGGCAGGCCATACACTGAGGATGTAAAAGTGTGAGCTAGCCTATGGGAGAGGAGCCATCTTGTTAATCGGACTGACTGCAAATAGGTGGTGGCGGTTAGTTTAGAGCGACTTTGACCTCATCAAAAGCTGATTAATGCACAACAACAGGGTGCGGTGGCTCTGCGCTCTCCTCATGGGTGTCCTTTGTTGGTCACCTAATGGGTGGCGTTGTGGGCCTCATTAGTCCTCTGTTTAGCCTTGGGGGTCAGCTGTACTGAACAGATGGTGGGGGCGGCTCCCGTCTTGTTGGCCTAACTGGCTGCTAAATATGAGATATATACTGCCAAATAGGATATAACAGAATTTTTTAAAATAGCCACACGTGTCCAGAGAAAGCAGTGCTCCTGGGACTGGTCCTCGATCTTCCTCTCTCTCCATGGGGTGTGCAGCTCCCTGTGGGGGGATGGTCCCTATCCCCTAGGAACTGTTTGAGTACATTCCCCACAGCCTCACGGAAATTTATACCTGACAACAGAGGTAGACTGGGGTTTCCACTTCATTGAGAGCACATATAGCTGTCTAACCACTTACTAGTAAAAGGGGGTAGGTGCTCATCAGTATCAATACAGCCACTAGAGGTTATCTTCATCTTTACCTCTAGAATTGGCGAAGAGCTAGTTGTTTATCACCTACAAGCTCTCTGAGGGGGTCTCTCAACACGGAGACACCAAAACCCCTCTACGCTTGTCTCACACAGATTTCAGAGTGGGCAAGAAAAGAGACCTTTGAATTAAGGTTTCCACATTTGGAAGTGCATTGTTGGTTCTTAAAAAGTTGTTGATCATGTTGACTGGAGTTAATAATTGTTTTTTTTTTTTTATTATTATACTAGGTGTACCTATTAGTATTAACAGGTCTGATTACTTATGCCAGGAATGTGCTGTGCATTATTTACTCACAATTGGGGGATGGAGGGCCCTGAGGTAGGGGGAGGAATCCTCCTTAAAGAATTGACATTTGAAATGTTTAACCTCAAACGTGGATAAACAGGGAACTTTAGTTTGCTCATACAATGTAAAGGGTCTCACTAACCCTATAAAAAGGAGCAAGATTATAAGTCAAGCTAAAAAAGCTTCTGTGGACTTCTTGCTCCTACAAAGAAACCCATTTGTCGATGCAGGAGCACAATAAATTCCTAAAGTTGGGATTCAGAGAAATGGCTGCTGGCTCTTACAAAAGGGGTAGGAGGTGGGGAACAATGGTTCTTGTTCCATCAAGGACACAATTTTAAAAAACAGACTCGAGGGTTGACAAGGAGGGATGATTTGCTATGCTAAAGGGGAAGTTTTGGGGCAATATTATTACTCTGGCTTTGGTATATTTCCCACCAGGGACACTATATATTGCGTATTGTACCTTTCTGACCACGCTACTAGAGTGGGGCGAGGGGCAGCTAATATGCAGAGGGGATCTGAACCTTGCATTTAACCCCCATTTGGATTCCTCCTCCTCAGTTCTTAGAAAGCCACACCATACGGCAAAACAGGTAGCTAAATTACTGTCTGAGTTAGGCCTAATAGATGTTTGGCACAACCAACATGGAAGGCAAAGGGACTATACTTTTTATTTGGCTGCTCACAACATGTATTCCAGAATGGACTACTTCTTAGTCCTGAAGGATGAAGTACAATGGGTTTATGACTCCTGGATAGGAGAGTTTCTTCTTTCGGATCATGCCCCCTTGTACATGCGATTGGATCTGGGAGAAGTTAGACATAACACTTTCTGGCAGCTGAACGTCTCCCTTTTGAAAGATAAGGAGACACAGAACTTAATAACGGAGACCTATCAGAACTTCCTAGATGAAAATTCAGGTCAGGATGCTTCCCAATCCATCCTGTGGGATGCAGTCAAAACAGTACTAAAGGGAAAATTAATACAGATAGCCTCACAGAAAAAGAAGGCTAGGTAGGCTCGCAAAACATAATTAACCAGGCATGTACAGGAGCTAGAGGGGCAGCAAAAACAGCAAAATGATAGGGAGCGTGCCCAACAGCTGTTGAAATATAAATGGGAACGCTCAGGTATTCTTGATTACCAGGTGGCGCAAAAGCTCCTATTCCTATGTCAGAGATATTATGAGGGGGGTTCTCGCTCACTACAATTATTCACTAGTAGACTTTCAGCACAGACAGCTCATGCCACTATCACACAGGTGTGGCACCCCCGGAGGGGGGCAATAGTTCAGGGGGTACATGAGATCTCGGAAGCTTTTAAAGAATATTATACCATCCTATATTAGGAGGGGATAGTCTCAGAGAAGGAGTCAATGCAGACCTATCTAGAAAACTTAAAACTGCCCAGGCTCTCGCCTGAACAAGGTGAATCCTTATTGGCCCCTATAACAACAGAAGAGGTGAAGGCGGAGATTGGTAGGTTGAAGGTGGGTAAGTGCCCAGGCTCGGATGGTCTTACCATCGGGCTTCTATAAGTGCATGGGGGTCAAATACAGCCTTTGCTCCTTCGGTTTTTGCGGAGGTGATGGGGGGAGAGATGCCTGCTCTGCCCTTGTGGTCCGGGGCTGTCATTTCTGTGATACCCAAACCAGGAAAGGACCCTGCCAGGTGTGCATTGTATCACCCCATCTCATTATTAAACATGGACTATAAGATCCTGATGTCGATTTGGGCGAGGCGACTGCAGACTTACCTTCCATCCCTAATACACATGGACCAAATGGGATTTATCCCGGGTAGACAAGCTCAGGACAACTTGAGATGCACAATGCATATTATTGACTATATAAACAGACAGAAACTCCCCTTCCTATTGATGATCCTAGATGCAGAAAAGGCCTTTGATAGGGTCTCTTGGCCCTTCTTGAGGTGTGTCCTTTCCCGGTTTGGGTTCCCGCAACAGTTTATTGCAGCCTTATTCAGGATGTATGAGGCCCCCCAGGTGTATGTCAGGACAAATGGCCATATATCAAAGCCATTCAACCTAGAGCGAGGTACAAGACAAGGGTGCCCACTCTCCCCCTTATTATTTGTCCTTTATATAGAACCCTTAGCTCAAATGATTAGACAACACCCGGAGGTTCGGGGATTTCAATTAGGGGAGTTCACACATAAATTGGTATTATACGCAGATGACATGCTATTATATCTAGCGGACCCTGAGACCTCTTTACCTGCAGTGTCAAACTTAATCCAAGAATTTTCCACTCTGGCTGGTTATAGACTCAATATGGGAAAGACCGAGATACTCAGCTTTAACTACATCCCTGACAGGGCTGTCCAACTCAGGTACCCTGTGCGTTGGGACCTTACATCCCTGTGATACCTAGGAGTTAAGATTAGCACAGATACCATGCATTTGTGGGAACACAATTACCCTCCGGTCATACAACAACTTAAAAATCACTTTCAGTGATGGTCACTGTTTCCCCTATTCTTAACTGCGAGAGTCCAGACACTCAAGATGAATGCCCTACCATGCCTTCTGTACTTATTCCAATGTGTACCTTGTATTGTGCCCCAACGGGACTTAGAGACATGGCAAGATGTTTTCCTAGCCTTCTTTTTGGGAAACAAGAGACCTAGAATACAAAAGACACTGCTATACCTCTCGAAACAGGATGGAGGTCTGGCCGTTCCAAATTTGCAAGGTTATTGGGTGGCGGCACAGATGCGGATTGCCTTCTTTGGGGCAACCCCAATTATGATGCACACTGAAGTGGAAGGATATTGGATTTCAGGGCGATCCCCCATTCAGGCATGCCTTTTCCTAGTGGGAGGCCCTAGCGGGCTGCAAAGGACACTCAGGTACAAAAGCAGTTCTAACTGGTTGGAGGCAAGGCACTTGTAGAGGGGAAACACAAAGACAACTCTGGAAATATAAGTGGTGGGCATATGACCCACAGTTCCAGCTGGCTAAGCTGGACAAGTGGTTCCAGCATCAGGCTAGAAGGAGATTTCACTCACCATATCAGATGTTGAATGGCTACACCATACTGTCATTTGAGGGGCTTCAACAATGGTATGGTCTCCTCCCCAAAGATAGGTTCCATTATTTTCAGCTTGGAGACGCAATTAATAAACAGATCCAGAAAATCGGAGACATTCTTAAAGAGGTCACCATTCCATACATTTTGGGGTCTGGGGGGATAGTGTCATGCCATATCTCGACTGTATACAAACTATATCTCGGATATGGAAATCACTTCTCTTCAAATAAGAAATAAATGGGAGCAGGACTTACAAATTTCTATTACAGACCAGCAATGGTCCCTGATGTGGAGAAGCACATGGACCACTGCTGAGTCCTTGGCCTGGAGGGATTTCTGCTGGAAGCTGAGGGTCAGATACTTTCTGGTACCAGTCCAGTCTGCCCATTTTACAGGGGGGACATCAACAGGGTGTTGGCGCGGATGTGGGGAACAGTGTGCCACACAGGCCCCCATATTCTGGTTTTGCCCAGCCCTGACAGTGTTTTGGGTGGGAGTCTAAAAACACCTCTCCCACTTGTTCACAATACAAACACAAATAGGCCCAGAGCATATGGCCTTGGGGCTATTCTCAAGGGAACTGAAGGGTAAGGATATGAGACACCTATGAGCCATACTAGTAGCCGCGGCCCTTAAGTCAGTTACAAGGAAATGGCTCCAGGCCTCAACTCCTGACCTGTTAGATTGGGTGGAAGTATTGGAGACCATTCATCAGCTGGAAAGATTAACTTTTTCACTTAGGCAATGGCCACAGGTTTATCAGAATAGGTGGACGAGATGGTTACTCTATGATGGACCATGCCAGGAGACCTAATTGGAAAAGGTATAGGCTATCAACTCCAGAACCCCTTGCTGAGTCCTTCTTAGCTCCCTACAGACATCTTAGGGAGAGAACTAGCAAACACCCTGATCAACTATGTATGTGGTTTGCAAATATTCCAAGAGTCTTTAGATATATGGATATATCAATGACCAAGTGAAATTCCTGGCACAGTGTAATTAATATAGTTTTGTTTTTCTGTTTTTTTTTTTTGTTTGTTTGTTTTTTTAAAGTTAGTCCTTTTCTTATGGACTTACCCTTGGCTTTATATAACAATAATGTCTATGTGTTCTGATTACTGAACCTTCTCCCTTAGTTTGGAAGAATTATGTATGTGAATTGAAAAATGTAAGTTCTGTGATGTCTTATGACATGGAAACGTTCTGTGAAATTAATGGACTATTAATAAAAGAAGTATATAAAAAAAAATCAAACTAAAGCAAACACATATATTCCAAACAGCTACAGAAAAGAGTTGTCTGCTGACATGGAAACATGTACAATTTACATATGAGGGAGTAGTTGCGTTTACATGGATTTGCTGCTGCCGAGAACTGAAACATAGTCTTGCTTGACAAATGTGACTATGTTAAATTATTTTTTTTAACTGCTGCAGTTGAACTGCTGCAACATATATACATTAATTACTGAAGAGTTCAGTGCAAAGTTACTATGTACACTCTTGGGTCTGTTTATTTATTTATTTAGAAGAGATTTACCAGGAAAGCAACATGAACTGTAAACAGCCCCAGGGTTTTAAATAATTGATTAGCAGTTTTTTTCTTGGGACTATACTAACTGTACAGAAAGTATTTATATAGATTTTCTAGAAGTGCTGTGTTTGTTAAACACAGTGAGGCAAGAGCTATGCATTTTCACAAAGATTTAGCACTTTTATGAGCAAAACGCTAATCAATTTTTAGAGTTAAATAAATCCCTGAGCCCATTTCCAGAAGTGTCCGGGGGGGGGGTACATAGGAGGACTGAAATACAACATTTAGGAGCAAGCAGAGTACAGAATCAAACATATACAAGTATACACCAGGTAGTAGGTGATTAAGAGCAAGTGTAGTGTATAGAATCATATACATTTCAGTTACAGACCAGGTAAATAAAAGGATGAGCATAAGTTAAATCAAAGACTTATGGTGAATAGAGCAGCAGTTGTTCACATATACATTACAGTTACAGGCCAGGTAAATGCATGAGCATAAGATAAGTACATGCTTAAGGAGGTCAGAGCAGCAAATGATTTGGGATACAGAAATTGACAATACCAGGTGAGAAAACAGTTTTAGTACAATGGGAAGAGACTGAATGTAGGCCTTGCTATTGTAAGTGCTATAGGTTGGGGGGTAGTAGCCAAGTGCTAGCTGTCTAACCTAAATGTAGCTAGGCTAGTTAAGCTGGGGGGGTAGGGGAGTAGGGTGAATGGAGGTGAAAAGCCAGGGCCTCCCCCCAAGATGCTGAGAACCTAGCAAGGGGACGAGGGAGCCGGCAGTAGAAAGACAGAGAGGGACATCAGGACAGGAACAATGGGCAGTGTAACTTGAGATAGTATGGTGCAGCTGAGGAGTAATTATGGATAGACTGGGGGAAAGGAAGCCAGTGCCTTCACCCCTTCAGGATGCAGAGAACCCTGCAATGGGCTGTGGAGCTGACAGAAGAAAGTGGGGTTGGTAAAGAGGAGAGGGATAGGGAAGCCAGTGCCATTGCCCCTTCAGGATGAAGGAACTCCTGCAAGGGGAAAGGGAGATCAGAAGAGAGTACAGGAGATCAAAGGGGGGTAGGGTGGGAGAGGTGTAGGTTAAGGAGGAGTTGAGGGAAGAATGGGGAATGGGAAACCAGAGCCTACTACCCCTCAGGATGCAGGAAGCCCTGCAAGGGGATGAGGGGCTGGCAGAGGAAAGGGGGTGAGGAGCTCGCAGGGGATAGTGGGGATGGACTAGTGGGAGAGAGAGAGAGAGAGGTGAAAGGGGGAGGGAAGGGAGAGACGGGGGTTAGTATAAATTGAGGTAGGGTGGTGGGAAGCTAGCGTGGCTGGGGGTAGGATGAGATAGGGAGAAGTATGCAGTGGGAATGTGTTGCTGAGTGGGAGTTGTGTAGGGAAGGTATGCATGAGGATTAGTTGCAGTTGCAGCAGTGTGCTGAGTGTTTCCAAAGGAGGAATGTGAGGGATCAGTGGGAGTGGGCAGAGAGAAGTTTGAGGGGGAGAGAGTTCCAGGAACTGGGGAATAGACATGAGAAGGCGACCAGATGCGGTTTGCCGTGGTGGGAGGGTGAGCATTCTGTGAGTTGAGGATCAAAGTGCATAGTTGGAGGGTGGAGGGGTTGACAGGAGGGAGGACAAGTAAGAAAGTAAAGTGCCAAGTCAGAACCTACCTACTAAGTTTTCAGTATGGAACAGGTGCCTGGCAGTGAGAGATGGGAAGAAGAGTGAGGTATAAAGTTAGCAGTGGTGGGTGAGAGGGGGACAGCCAAGGACAAAGCGGCAGAAGGAATTGAAGAGAGTATCCAGTCTGGCTAGGGTGGTCTTAGGTGCAGAGTTGTAGACAATGTCCCAAAAGTCGAAGACAGGGAGAATCATCTTTTGAACAATTTCACTCCTGGCTTTCATGGGCAGGCAGCTGCGGTGTCTGTACAGGGCACCAAGTTCAGGGAGGAGTTTTTTGAGAATGGCATCTACGTGTACATCATAGTCTAGATTTCTGTCTAGCCATAGTCCAAGGTACTTAAAAGAGGGGACGCCATTCAGTTTAGGACCTAACAGAGTGAGAAAGTTGGGGGGGTCAATCTTGGACAGTTTTTGTCTGGTGCCAAAGGTCATAGAGACAGGTTTTTTTGACATTTAGAGAGAATTGATTGGCACGCAACCAGTGCTGGACATTGTTAAAGTCCAGCTGAAGACTGGTAGTCACTTCGACAGGTGAGCCCCCAGATGAAAATAACACAGTGTCATCTGTGTACATGTGTATGCTTGCAGATGAGCAGACATCAGGGGGATCATTCAGGAAAATGGAGAATAGAATAGGGCCAAGTACTGAGCCTTGGAGTACACCTGTGTTGATTGTGAGGGGGGAGGTGGAATCGCCGACTCTGACAGATTGGGACCAGCCAGTGAGGTATGACTGGAACCAGTCGGTGGCTGCGTCGGAGAGGCCGGCTGCTGACAGCTTGTGGAGGAGAAGGGTGTGGGCAACAGTGTCAAAGGCGTTGGCCAGGTCAACAAAAATGGCTGAGGTGATGCATCCCTGGTCCATCCGTGTGAGGATGGAGTCAGTGAGCCAGAGGAGGGATGTGGTGGTGGAGTGTTTTTTATGGAAGCCAGATTGGAAAGGGGTGAAAAAGGAGGAGGAGTCTAGAAAGTTAAAGAGTTGCTCAAGCACGAGGTGTTCTTGAACTTTAGCCAGGATAGGTAGCAGGGAAATAGGATGGAAATTGCTAGGATTGGAGGAGTCACCCCATTTGGGAAGAGGGACCACGATAGCAGACTTCCAAGTCTTAGGTACGGATGCAAGTATGAAGGAGAGGTTCATGAGATGGGACAGGGGTACAGCAATAGCGTAGGTGGAAAGGTATAGAAGTTTTGGGTCAAGACCATCTGGGCTCTTACATTTGTTAGGATTCAGGGCAAGTAAGACTTGCAGGGTGTCATCAGGGAGGATCGGTTTAAAGGTGAGTTGAGAGGTGGTTGAGGATTGTGAGTAAGGGGGTGCATTGGCTGGTGGGTGCATTGTAGGGTGAAGGGATGCAAGAAAGGAGGAGGTGCAGGTCATGAAGAAGTGATTGAATTCCATAGCCACGGAATGTGGCTCATCAATTTGTCTGAAGTCAATTTTAGGACTTGGTGAGGGGTTGGGAGGGTGGGGTAAACAAGGCATGGATGACCTTCCAGAATTTGGAGGGGTTGTTTATGTTATCATGAAAGGTAGTGTTGAAATATTCTGCTTTTGCAAGGTGGATGGTGCGGGTACAGGCATTCCAGAGAGTACAATAGCGCTTGAGATTATTAGGGTGCAAGAGGACTTGCATGCAGCCCACACTTGATTATGCACTCGTTGGCAAGTAAAGAGTTCAGCAGAGACCCAGGGCAGGTGGCTGCCTTGGACCCTTGCATTTCTTATAGGGGCATGGCGGTCCCAGACAGATAAGAATTGCATGGAAAAGTAGGATAAGGCTGAGTTGACTAAAGAAGCAGTGGTTATGGGCAACCAATCGATACTGGACAGTTCGCTATGGACGATGGAGATGTCAAGGGAGCAGAAGGAGCAGATATTGAGAATGATAGGGGGGAATTTGTACGGTGGATCTTGCACACACAGTAGATCATGTGATGGTCACTAAGTGCATCGGGGAGTGTCCCAGACTTAATGACACGGTGGGGGTGAGAAGCTAGATCCCAGTCGAGTAAGGTATGTTTATCTGTTTTATGATTTAGGTGTGTGGGGTCAGTTATCAATTGCTTTAGGTTTAGAGAGGATGCATGGGTGCAGACTTTGGATTGCTTGCTGGCAAACCAGTTTATGTTGAAATCCCCAAGGAGGTCCAGGTCCCCAAGGGTGGCTAGGGATGTGATGGTGGAGAGGAGTTCAGAGATAGAGGAGAGCGTGGAAACAGAGAGATTGGGACAGCAATAGACCCCTCCAACATAGATGGGGAGGGATATTTTTTATCAGTAGTACCTTGTAGGCTGAAGGGGAGGAGGCAGAAAAGCTGACAGAACATTTAATGGAAGGGACTATATAAATAGCGACACCTCCAGCCCTGGACTTATGATCCTGGCAGATGATTGAGTATCCCAAGATGGAGATGTCTGTGTCTTGGATTTTAGTGCTGAGCCATGACTCAGATATAATGAGGATCAAGGGTCTGAGTTGCAAAACGAGTGGCTGCAGGAGGTCAATTTTGGGGAGGAGACTTCTAACATTTAAGTGGGCTATGCTTAACCCTTTGGGAAAATTTGTTACAGAGATAGGGGTGAGACCAGGGCTGAGTTTGATATCACCATATGTTAAAAGTAGGATTAGTATTAGTGAACAAGCAAGTATCACTAACCAGTACTCTTGGGCCGAGTGTGGCTGGTGACTGAGGTGGGGTCGGTTTTCCAGTAGTGATCTGGGGTAAGGGTATGTAAGGTAGCCAAGTGGAGCCCTGATCTGTACAGAAAACTGGCAGCAGGGTGCCAGTGTGAGTGGGGGGCAGTGGACAGACAGGGTGTGACAATAGTAGGAGTGAACAAGGAAGGGCAGGTTGGGGTTGGGATTGGTTGAGTGGATTGAGAGGTGGGAGGAAGGGATGTAGGAGAGAAGAGTCGAGGAACCTGTTAAGGAAGCGTAGCAGCGTGATCGTGAGTTTGGCATTAGTAGAGTTTTAGTGGGATATAAAACTGATAGTTTAATTCTCAGGAACAATAGCTTATTTAAAATGACAGTAGGTAATAGGGTTGTAATAAGAAAGAAGAACAGGGTATGATAGGGGAAAAGCTAGCTGGAGTTTATAATGTCCAGGGAAAGTGGTTTAGTAGAGAAGGATGGCAGGATAACGGGTTGGAGGAAGCTTCCTTGTAAAACTTACATTCTGTAGCAAAAATGGTAGAGGATGAAAAGCTTGCATATGCAGGCTAACTGAAGGGCTCAGTAGAACTAGTTGATTGAAAAGGGGTTACTTCTGAGTGAATATAAGTACAGGAAAGCTAGACTGGAAGGAGTTACTCCTTAGTAAATATAAGTACGGGGAAGCAAGGTAACTGAAATTGGCAGAAACCAATTGGATTGTAAGAACCGCCTGAGAAGATTTATTTATTTATTTATTTAAAAGCTGATGACTGGGAAAGGCACCGTGAGCCGAGGCTCGTTTCTAGGTGCGACCCAGGGGGAAGGGGCAACATGAGAGAGATGGATACAACAGCAAATATAACACAAAAACAAGCAGTGACACACGTACAGTAAAAAGAAAACTAGGAACTATGTATAAACATTTGTGAACTTAGAACCAATGTACAGAGTAGATATAAATTAGCAACTATATACAGTAAATACAATGGGAGGCACAACTAATGTACAGCGGTATGTCCCATAGAGGAAAACAATCAAGGCATATTGCAGTCCCAGGCTAGAAGGGGGTACAGCTGCAGGAGGTGACTGGTGTCGGTCTGAGTATGTGCTTGAGATAATGAAAAGAGGGTGAAAGACGGGTTGGGGGAAACTATTTCAGAGGAACAGAAACTTGTAGGAGAAAGAGGGTTTACCAGTAGAGGTATGCATATGAGGGAGAGAAAAGGTGCGGAAACAGCTAGACCAAGAGTTGTAAGGAGAGGAAGATGTGGGAGAGAGGAGGGAGGTGTGTTATGTAGGAAAAGACCCAAACCAATACTTGGCTATGAAGGTGGAGCAGTGAGAAGCGTGCCCCTGTTCAAGTGACTGGAGAGACAGGGCAGAGTAGAGGTCGCAGTGTTGAGCTAGTAGGGGAGAGAGGGACTAAATCAGATAGTAGGGAAAGAATCAGGGTGGGGCTTAGGTCTATTTAGAGAATTATGGATTGTAACAGTATGGGAATTACAAATATGAGAATGACCCAATTATATACAATTTTGAAATTGGCAGCACAATGCATATGTAAATGGTCCAAAAACAATCATTTATCATCCTTGTCACTCTTTTTATTAATACGGCTGCAGTGTGCAAAACCTGCATCTGTCTTGCAATCAGCTAAAAAATGAGTGACCAGATCTGACCCAACTACAAAGCTGGAGTCACATCATGATCACTCCACAAGTTGGAGCACTCCGTTCCATAGATTGCTATTTGTTTAGTTCCCCCTCTCTCCCGCAGGTGTACTATTTCATATGTCTATCATGTCGGGTAAACTCCGCCATGCACAAGATGGCCACTGGAGCTCAGTGCACATGAATGAGCAGTGGCACATGCACCAGTGGCCATCTTGGGCATGGCAGACATTTCCACCGTGAGCTCAGCAAGCACTCTTAAAGCGCAGCTGCAGTCATGTTGGTTCTGACCAGAATTTGTTAATAATGACTGTAGCATTTGAATAATGGTTGTATCATTTTATAGAATGTGTGCCTTGCAGCTTCACTGTCAGTTTACAGTACATGAGTGCTTATTTAAGTAAATGCCATGGTTACATCCAGGACTCCTGATGAAGTTGGGAAAGTGGAACCGGTAGAGTCTTTGTCTGTGAGGGCAGTTTATTTTCTGGTTATGCCACTGAGTGTTTTATGAACTAAACAGCACGTCATCCAATACACTTGTAATATTTACTGTCTGGCTTTTGCTAGCCTTTTTTGTTTTCTGGAATGCTACAGAATAACCTCACAAAGCTCTTTGGCACTCTAAAAAAATGATTTAGCTCAATGGTCAGCCCTACCCTTGGTACTCTGGGCATGAATCAATGTAATCAAAATGAATGTGCTCCTGAATGTCTTAAACACATCAAGCATGAGTGACCTGATTCTGCCTATCAGCTGATTTGGAAGGCTCAGATCTTTACTTTCCTCCTTTCTAAGAGACAGTAAAAGCCTCAGAAGAGCATACAGCAAGCTGATACCAGCAACATGAAAGGTGGGGCATCCAACTTCCAGCTTTCAACTTGTACTACTTCACAAGCCATGCAAGTCAGGTTTGGCAACAGAGATCAGGGGAAGAGGGTTGTATGAAATTCCTTACCTACCACCATATACTGTAGAATAATAGAAGCAAAGATGTGCAGAAAGGTAAGCATTGCTTTACAAGCTTTAATGAGCTGCCCACAAAGGAAATATCTCCCAAACTTGAGACAGAGTCCAATAGGAATATTAGTCATAGCCTGCAAACAGCTTCATAATTTCCTAGGGAGCAACCTATATTTGAGTTAGCTCAACCGATGAGGTGTAAACCCAATTTCAAAACAGGCAATGAAATGATACCTGATGTTTTTCTTCTTAAAAAGTACCATCAGCACTGTCACATTTAACCACTAGAGATATTGTGATTACCTTTGCTACATTTAAAGCATGAAATAATCTTGCACCTTGTGGTGCCTTCACATTCTTACTGTGTCAATAAGTCGTACGTTTAATAGTGTACGACTAAACCCCAAAACTAACAGCACAGTATAGGACAGCGAGAGGGTGCAATACCTCAAATGGTTCTGTGCACAGTATTGCACCCTCTCACTGTCGCAGGCAGAGGATAATACCTCTGTTGGGACAGGCTTCTTCCGAGCAGCTGCCGTGGCTCGAAGGGATAAGCCACTGGCAGGAAAGGAAACAGGCAGGCGTTTGGGACTGGGTTTGATTCCCAGACCCATGAACATTTTCATTTTTTGCACTTGTACAATATTTATATCCAAGTTACATATTTTAGTTAGGGGTTCAGGGGTCTGATCCCCATAAGGGGAGTGTGGGGGCGAGGAGCCACGCCACATAAAATAAGAATTATGCTGCATGCAATATATCGCGCTGTATTGGCAGAGCGATATATGCATGAGGCATAATGTCTTGCAATGTTACGACCCCATGCCCTTCTCATTCATGCAGCTGCAACACTTAATCCTTAAGGTCTAGTACCTTACCCCGGGTATTTTAAGCAGAGAAATGTCTGGGGTGTAAATGAGCCTGCTGGTGGAGCAGAGGTTTGCCATATCACTTCTGTAAACAAAACTAAAAACTCTGCCTCAGAAAAAACTAATCTGCAAATGGAATACTGGCCAGGAGCATTCCTGGAATTAGAGGTCTCCAAAAACAAGAACAAAGTCTGGGGTAACCTCCACAGATATGTAAAATTTGATGTACTCAAACCGGCACATACAAAATTCTTATTAGTATGTATTGCACACCTGTTAGGCTGATTAAGATGCAGAAACTAAAAACAGACATGTGCACGAGGAGCAAATAACACAGGGGCACCCTGAAGTATATACGGTGGGAGTGTTGTAATGTGCGTCCTTTATGGGAGAAGAGCCAAAACAAATTGAATCCCTTATTAGGACTGCAAGAAGCTTCTTTCCCTGAGATTTGCTCAACTGGATTAGGAATAGATAAATTGATGGGCCCACAGAGGTATCATATTGCTCTAATTGTCGCCATAGCCAAAAGGTTCATACTAAGTCATTGAATGGATGATGTTGTACCGAGATGCCATGAATTGCATTCAACTTTATTAGAGGCCCTAAGTATGGAGAAGGCTGTTGCCAGTATCAGACACACAACAAACAGCTTTAGAAAGGAAAGGTAGAAACTATAAGTATTGCTGCAATCAGTGGATTATATTACTTGTAAAACAATACTGATTGATTAGGATATGTATATAATAATTCCAGTAAAATCACCTTAATTGATATTAGACATGTAAGCTTTAGACTGCCATTAATATACCTGAAATGCTGTACCCTTGGCATCCCTGAATGTTGACAAGATGTCAGGACTGTTTGTAGTGTTTGTTGTGTTAGAGTGTTGTTTATGTTCTGTATGAAATCAATAAAATTTATTACATTTTTAAAAAAAAATTCAGGCCTTTCCAACAAAAGCAAATACTTTGGAGCAAGGCAGCGCAGCAGGTGCAAGGCCTCAATACAACCCTCTGATAGAGATGGGCAAAGTCACTCAACTTCACTATGCGGAGTATTTTGCATAAAACTCGAATTTCACAAAATTCTTCGCAATGCAAAGCAAATAACTTCACCTTTTTGGGTAATGCAAAGTTGCCAATGGATCATATGGACTTTGCCTTACTTCACCTTTTTTCCTCCTGAAGGTGAATTTTGCAATGATTCATGGGATGGCATGTCACATGGGCTCTATATTGGCTTGCACAGCCTCAGTTCAGCGTAGTGTGTGTAGTAGAAAGCTGGAGTTAGTTAGCTCTCAGAGCTGTGAGAGTTAAACCTTCAAAAAACATTAAAAAAAGCAACTTACCTTTGGACTTTTGAGTCCAAATTTAGTACATTGAGTGTACTATTTCCTCGTGTGTCTGTATCATTGACCATTTATTGATTCTATGTGAAGTTTGCATCTTAAATTAGTACTTTCAGTGTCTGTACTGACAGACAATGCAGAAGTGTGCTTCAGGGGAAGGGCGGATCCATGGTGTAGAAGGGAAATTCACAGAGCACAGTGTGAAAAGCAGTCTTGCCAACTGTTGCTGGCTATTGTTTAGTATTGGTGTGTTCAGTTCTGTACACAGTAATACTTCTAGTATTTTTTGATAATTTTTTGCTGTTCGCTGTGCATTTTTTCTATCTGTTTAGAAGACGGTGTTTTATTTTACTGAACTGTTAAACTTTCTATGTGTTACCTTTAGTCTGTGTGCATGCCGTCAAGTAATATGCATTTTACTGCACCACTGTAATAGCAGTACTGGTAATTTCTGAGCCCATCTGTAGTATTTTTTTCCTGCTTCTGTCTAGCTACTGCTGTAAATATCCCCCTCCCCCCTAAAAAAGAGAAGGTATTGTTGTTCCACTTTTGGATTTGTGAAGAGTGTGGTTAAGGTCTTGTTGTGCCTATGCAGCTATATCTCTTGACTGCAAAATTTACGTCTCTAAGTCACTATTGTTGTGTTTTGGCTTCCCATCCACCCAAAACCAAATAAATATAACCTTGCTGTTAATTGTCTCTGTTCGGTCTGTTGAAATTGTTGTCACTGTACCACTATTGTGTGTTTCCCCATAGTATCGTGAACACTCTCTCTTCAGTTCATATTAAAATACACACCTATTGCTGTATTTTTCACATTGTACTGTCTTGTGAATTCTTTTGAATTTGTTATAGCAACCCACAAAATTGGAAAAAAAAATCACTTTTTGCGATAAACGTGTTTCTTTTCATGGTGACTGTCTGTGCCATATAAAAAAATGCCTGCGAAGACACAGTCAGACAAAGCTATTTCTGGCTGTGGTGCTGCTGTCAATGAGACTATTGTTGTGTGCCTCCACATACTAGCAGTAGAAGTTGTTGTGATGATGAGGCAGGTTCATCAGGGGCTAGCAATGTTAACTGTGGTCGTGAACGTGGTACTATGCAGCAGAAGGGAAACGTAGTAGTTGCTGCAAGTAGAGGAATTTCTGTGACTCTGTTTTTCTCAGTCAAATCAGAGGCACAAATGCAGGTTGGAGATGCTGGTGGCACTGGTAGTAAAGGGAGTGATGGTGTTGTGGATAATAGCATGAGTATTGCTACAACCAAGGAAAAGTTATCATGTTGGAAAAATGTTGTGGAGTCAGACGATCTGAGAGTAGTTGCTGTCCCACTTCCCACAGTAGTTGAACATGAGCCTGATGAGTCAGTCTCATGTTTCCACAGATCCTCATGTTAGGCCATCCAAAGAATCAGATGGTGACAAAAAAACTGAGGCAGAGGTTATAATATCTCTACAGGATAGCATCCAAAGTGAATTTGTGGATGATGACGCTAGCAACCCTATTTGGAAACCGGACAAAAAAAAGTTAAAGTGACTATAGGTAAACAGTCTGTTAGTAACCCCCCACACACACACACTTCAAAGTTCTTCTGCTGGAGCTGTGTCTGTGGATGACTCTGAATCATACTAATAAATTGTGAAAATGTTCAGTCAAAGTCAAAGTTTGCATCACACTAGAAATCATGCAGCACCCCCCCTTCCCATTTCACCTCCCAAAAAATTGCAGTCCCATGTGCAGAAGCAGCATGTAAAATGTAGGGCAGCCAAATCCCTAGTTTAGACCACAATTAGTTAAGGGTGCGGCATATGTTATTTTCGTAGTACCCATTGAGAGGTTTGTGGCCATATATAGATTGTCACCTAACTCCAAATATTGACAGTGGTATGGCCTGTTGAAGATACAGTGTTATCCTATGAGCTTAATTATGTTTTATTAGTTGCCCTTCTTAATGGCCACACTTAGGTAAGGGTGTGGCATATGTTATTCTTGTAGTACCAATTGAGAGGTTTTTGACCATATATAGATTGTCACTTAACCACAAATACTGACAGAGTTATGGCCTGTTGAAGTTGCTATGGGCTTAATTATGTTTAATTAATTGCTTTTCTTAATGGCCACAATTAGTTACGGGTGTGGCATATGCTATTCTTGTAGTACCCATTGAGAGGTTTGTAACCATATACAGATTGTCACTTAACTCCAAATATTGACGGAGTTGTGGCCTGTTGGAGTTACAATGCTATCCTATGGTCTTAATTATGTTTTATAAGTTGCTTTTCTTAATGGCCGCAATTAGTTAAGAGTGCAGCATATGTTATTCTTGTAGTACCCATTGAGAGGTTTGTGACCATATATAGCTTGTCACTTAACTCCAGATATTGACAGAGTTATGGCCTGTTGAAGTTGCAGTGTTATTCTATGGGCTTAATTATGTTTATTAATTGCTTTTCTTACTGGTCACGATTAGTTAAGGGTTCAGCTTATGTAATTCTTGTAGTACCCACTGAGACCTTTGTGACCATATATAGATTGTCACTTAACTCCAAATATTGATGGAGTAATGGCTTCTTATACTTCCAATGTTATCCGATGGGAAGCTGCATGCTCATGATAAACTCTTTTCGTCAGCATCCTCCTCCTGAAGCACCAGCCACACAAACCAGCCTCTGGCACCAGTGTATAAGCCAAAGTGCCATGGCCTCTGCATCATCCTCTTGAAACACCTGCAGCACAAGACAACCCCTGGCTCGAGTGTACAAGCCAAAGTACTGTGATCTCTTCATCCTCCTCCTGAAGCACCAGCAGCAGAAGACAGCCTCTGGCACCAGTGTACAAACCAAAGTGCCGTGACCTCTTCGTCCTCCTCCTGAAACACCAGCAGCACAAGACAGCCCCTGGCTCAAGTGTACAAGCCAAAGTGCTGTGATCTCTTCATCCTCCTCCTGAAGCATCAGCAGCAGAAAACAGCCTCTGGCACCAGTGTACTAGGGATTAAACTGGTTTAAAATACATTTAGGAATCTGGAATAAAAGGATGAAAGCAGAAAACTCTTTCTTTTACTAGTTTTGACTAGCACACTACGCTACACAGCTCCTGCTCTAGCAAAGCAAAAGCCAACGTGAAACTATGACTTCCTGCCTGATTCTCTTCCTGCCTGCATCATGTGGTATACAGAAAGTCAGACATGTGATCTGTGGCCTGTTTCTCACAAACTTTGCCTTCTCACAGTGTAACCCGAAGTTAACCTGAACTTTGGAAAGTGACGTTCATTAAAGGCAAATTTCAACCTTTGAATGGAAACTTCACGTAATGCTATGCAGATGTGAAGCTGATCACTTCCAATTATATACACAGGTGTAGTGAAACTTCGCTGCATCTCTACCCTCTGATGAGCTGCCTGCCCAATTTCTATATCAACTACCCAAGGCTGACGATTCTGTAGTGATTGGAGGGGGCTATTTGGCCCTGTTTAGCAATCAGAAAATTGTTTTGATTTCAGGGTCCCATTGACAAACTTCTTTCTTTGCAAACAGCAGAGCTGTTAGTGATTTGGACAGCACAGAAATTTCTGTAGTTAGAAAAAAGAAAAGGTTTCTATTCCAGGTATTTTCTCATCCCTAAGAAGACAGACAGTATGAGACAATTCTAGTCCTCAGACATCTGAATGTCTATATAAAATGCACAAATGTAAGAATGAGGTCTTTGCTACCATCAGGTAAAAACAAAGTAGCTCTGGGAAGTGCTGGGAACCAGATTATAAAAAGCTACAAAAAAACAAATCTGGGCTCACATAACAAATAGTATGACTCTTGACAGAAAGTGCAAAATACATTTCAAGTATAAAAATGAGTTACATACTCAGACAGCAACACACAGAAAATCACCAGCATTTTGTGCCAAAATATGCTTTCTCAAGGCATGCTTGGCATTCTCTGTTAACTTACTTAAATCAGCAGTGCAACAAAAAATGTTTTTCCAAAAAAATCTAGTTTCAGCTATGATTAAGAAAGATGTTAGCATTCATGTCAAATGTACTTGTCTTGGTGCCTTCTATGCTGTAAAGCATGAGTCTTTTTTATTTTTTCAAACCTAACCCTTTCAAGGTCTACAGTGCTACTTCTATGGAAAATGTGGTGGCCATCTTTTTTTTCTTGAGAAAAAATTAGATTGAAACATTTATAAAATACTCAAATTCTGGTCGGATTAAAAGGATTGTATCACCAACCAAAACTGGAAGATGCCTGGAATCTTTTACAGTGAAAAAAAGGTAGGGTCAAATGTTTTGACCACTTTCATTGCACTGCTGCTTTAAATAGGCTATCTCATTTAAATAATTAATTACAATTATTAACAATGGTAAGATCATTCTCAAAATGCAATACTAACATCATTATCAAAGTGCACAACTGACTACCACCACTAGTTATACCTAATAAATACAAAACTCAGAGAAACACACAGACTAGACACAACATGATAGTACTGTACATACAAAAAAGTGATAGTTCCACATATTGGGCCTGATTCTACAAGGTTGGCGCAAGTCGCCACCAAACACAACTTGCGCCAACTGCAACTGCGACATTGACCCTGCGCCCTATTCTAGAAGGGGCAGGGTCTCCGCAGCTACAGTAAGTCCTGCGATTTGCAACATGCAGGCAGGTACACCAAACAGAGGGCACACATGGCAAGCATGTCGCAAGCCACCAACAGGTCCCACACAGGTCGCAAGTGCCCCTCATGCCCAGACCACATTAGGCACCCAGCAGAGACTCCTACACTCCCTGCCCCGACATGTAAAGGATGTGGCCCTCGCAGGCTGCCTTACACCAACTGCCCTCCCAAGCATAGAATGTGCCCTGCAGGGCTGCCCACACCAACTGTCCCCCAAGCGTAGGATATGTGCCCTGCAGGGCTGCCCACATTAACTGCCCTGCAAGCGTAGAATGTGCCCCACAGTGCTGCCCACACCAACTGCCCTCCCAAGTGTAAGATATGTGCCCCACAGGGTTGCACACACCAACTGTCCCCCAAGCGTAGAATGTACCCTGCAGGGCTACCCACACCTGTGCCCTGACTCCATCGTCCCCGATAAGCCCATGATAAGGGCAGCGAGTCAACCCCTCCACCCGCCCCGCCCCAGAGTTGTCGGTCGTGAAATGCAGCCACACTCAGCCTTGCCCTGGTAGTCCAATGCCCCCCACCCAGCTGTGCCAGTCAACCCAGCCCCACCCGTCTCCAGCGGTGACTGGCACAGCCCACCTCTCACCTCCATGGCCAGCCACCGACTGAGCCCAGTAGGAACCCTACTATACAGATGCACTCAGAGATTAATTTCTGAGTGCGTCTTTCAGCTGGCGCTCAACTGGGCTCAGTTGGCAACTAGCTGTGGAAGTGAGGAAGGTGGCTGCAATCGCCCGGCTGAAATGAGGGGGTGCTGGATGGACTGGCATGGCTGGGTGAAAGCTACTGGGACTACAAGGAAGTGTCTAGGTGTATGTGGCAATTGCAGCAGGCAACGAGTCGAGGCCAGTGTGGGCTGTGGCAGCCGACCTGTCGGGGCATTTTGTAATGAGGATTCAGGGGTGGATGGTGGCAAGCCCTGTGGGGCAGTTATTGTGGGTTACAGGATGGGATGGTGTGGCCATCCTGTGGGCAGTTATTGTGGGATATGGGGGGGCAGATGGTGTGGTCAGCCCTGCGGGGCTTTTACAGTTACCTTCAGGAACAGTTGGTGTGGGCAGCCCTACGGGGCACATAACGGACACATTGGGGGCAGGGGGACCCCACTGGGGTATGCTGGGTATGAGGGGGTGGGCAACTGTGGTATGCCCACTGGACTGCAGGTGGGTCTACAGGACCCCCGGGGGGCATCCGTAAGTTACACCAGCTAAATGCTGGTGTAACTTACATTGCCAGTTCTCCTCCAGGGGTTCTTGTAGAATCCCAACCTTGGGACTTTGATGCTGCCCTTCTGGAATGAGGTGCAACTGCTGCCATAAACCCCCTAGTGCCATGTCACAGGGGGTTTATGGTGCAACTGCCAGCAAAACAGCTGTTTGGCACAAGTAGCCTGTGCCATGTCACAGGCCACATTGTAGAATTGCGCATGTCGCAACTGCTTTCATAAGTTGCTACATGCGCCATTCTACTTGGCGCAACTGCTGTTACACCAGGCGTAAGTGTACTAGAATCAGGCCCATATACTTCATTATAAGCTGGCAAAACAGATCTAATTCACATCTGTGATTGTGAAAAGAGCTATTATCTACAGCAGAACATTTAAAGATACAATTATTAAATATTTTTCAGTCAGACTCAGTCTTAAGGGAAAAGCAGCACTTTCTTCAGAACTGAAAGCCAATAACTGTAAGCTGTATTAATTAAAGTCCAGGGTTTTAAAATCCAGGGGAGACAAGTAATGAAAATTTACACTTTACAGTGAAATCAGATCTGCATACTGTTAATTTCCTGGATGCACAAATCAGTAAAGATCACAATAATAACTTGAAGTTTGGTTTATTTAGGAAAGAGACAGATCGAAATTTGCTATTACATTATCAGAGTTATCACTCACATCGTAGATGGTCTAATATCCCAGTAAGTCTGTTAACAAGGGTTAAGAG
The DNA here is from genome assembly GCA_016271365.2 of Neoceratodus forsteri. Classification (NCBI taxonomy): domain Eukaryota; kingdom Metazoa; phylum Chordata; order Ceratodontiformes; family Ceratodontidae; genus Neoceratodus; species Neoceratodus forsteri. The sequence goes on along the minus strand of CM028129.1, from coordinate 1,073,831,642 downwards.
ACTATGCAATGCCCAAGAAGATTATCAAAAACATAGTGAAGAGTTAGCAGCACATTTTAGAGACAAAGTATGCCCAAAAATGGTGATAGATAAGGGAAAAGCAACAGGGGAACAGAAAAGTAGACATTTGATCATGGAAAGCAATGCACAGAAATCCTCTAAATGAAGTGAGCTATATACTGTATGTACTACAAAAGGCTGATATGTGTGTTTTGAATCCTCTGTTTTAAATGTATCTTTTCAGCCACCTCCTCCTCCAGCTGCTGCTGCTGCTGCTGCCACTACTCTTAGTAAGAATCAGCCTCAACGGTATGTGGTTTTGATTCCCCTTACTGTACATATGCCTTCTCAGTTATTGTTTTCATCTACTACCACTGCTGTCACTTCAAATCTGTCTCAGAAGAATGTTATATTGAATGTGAATATCTTAACTGATGATCAATTTCACCACCACTTGTTCTGTTTATTCCAGAGAAACAGAACAACAGTGGAGAAACACTTGGATATTTTGAAAATGGATCCTGTACTTGCAAGGGTGATTGATGATAAACCAAGAATGGTTTTTAAAAGAAGAATCACTGTGGGAAACAAGGTTACACATAGTCTGCAGAGACCAGAATGTAGTAATTTTAGGAACAGCACCCCCCCCCCCATCACCACCACCATCACTACCACCACAAGGAAATCATCCTTGTGGCAATTGTAAATATTGCTCAAGGATTTTAAAAGACAACAAATTCATAAACCCATATGTAACTAGAGAATCTGATGTGAGGCTTTTTTTTAGCTGAAACATGGAAAATGTTGCTTATCTGGCTGAATGTTCATTCATGTAAAGTGATCCAGGTGGGAAAGACGTTGCGCAAGTTCAAACTTAGAGTAGGAGATCATGTACAAGATATTGATAAAAAAGTGGAAGAAAATGCTTTAGTGAGACAAGTTATGAAATAAGGATAGGGACACCAGTTTAAATTTTCATGTGTATCAACAAAACAGTACAAAGAAAGGTGGAAGGGGATATAAATAATGATTTACTGGAAAAAGAAGCAATGTGGATTTTTAAATTGGATGATATAAAACCACCAAAGAGTCTCAATGATATGTATCCTCTCCTGAAATAAGATATATTTCAAACCCCAGGAATCACTCACTATGCTTGACAAATGCATTCAGCCTGCAGGTCTGAATTGCCCCAAAGAGTGGTATGTATGTAACTTATGGAACTCAGAATGCGAGTTCAAATCTCTGCCTCGAAGTGGCACTGTATTCCATTACTTAATGTCAGATTCATTTCTCCACCTGAAGCAAGTCACCCCGAAGAGCTCTCTTCAGCAACTTCGCTTTACACATTATTTCCCGTTACTTCTCAAGTATTGTTTTATTTCCTTTCAGTTCTGTGCCTCTTAGCTTAGACTGAGTGGGGCTTTTTGTGTTTTGTTAATTTTTCTCGAGTTGCTCCGGTACCTCAGTGGATTCTGGGACCAGAGAAACTTCTCATACTAGTTTTTTTTTTTTTTTTGCCCAACTGCAATTAGTTCCTCTTGTTTTAGCTCTCCTTTTTTCTTTTACTATCTTTATGTCTATTTTACTGCTTTCTAGCAGCGATCACTAAGGTTCCCCTGTTTATCAGAACTGAGGCATTTGTAGTGTTTCTTTTCTTGGATTTCGATGGTAATTAAAAAAATGTCATTTTAAATAGCAGTCCCATTGCTTTGGGAACTGGACCACATATCTTTTATTACCCTTTTTGGGAACTGCGTTCTGGTCTCTTCTGACTAATTGGCAAGTCAGAGAAACCCAAAAAGAGAACCAGACCTACAGGCTTCAAAAACTATATAAAGTGTTTCAAAATACTGGCCAAGGCAGACAGCCATGAATTGTGTTTAAAGTGCCTGGGTCCCAGTCATTTCTTCACCAATTGTGAACTCTATAACAAGTTTTTGCCTTAAAACTCTTGAAAAGAGGACAACAAAAATTGCAAGTAAAATCCTCTCAGTCAGCCTCCACATCATCTAAGCACACAGAAGAGGACCCTTCCTTACATAATAAAATGAGGGAAAGATCCTCTAAAGACTCCTCTGACTCCAAGCTTCCCAATAAGTGGAATGTTGATTGTGCCAAGCACAAAAGATAATCAGAGCAGGTTTCAGAATCAGTTCCTGCAAAAAAGAAACAGAAAGAAAACAATGCAACTGCCCCTCCTGTTGAAGAAGCAAAGGAGCCATCAGCGACTAAATCAAAAATCCCATCTGTGGAGGATATGAAAAAGGCTTGGCAGTTTTTCAGGCTTTTCAAGCCATGGATGCCCTAATTGGTATGCCTGGTCCTCCTCAGGTTCCTGTTCCCCAGTTGAGAGAACAGGGGCCAGAATTTTTTTATTATGATGAGGAGGAGGAGGAGGTGGAACCGATTGAACTTGACGGTTCTCCTGATCAAGAGTTTGGTTCCCCAAAACTAAAACACTTCCTGGATTTCTGAGCATGAGGGTGGCACAGGGCTGCCAGCCTGGCCATGAGGAAGGAAACAGTGAAGAAACTCTACAAACTCTGGGAGCAAAATTAAATCAGCTGATAACATTGGTGACCAGACTTTCCAACAAATTTTATGCTCTTACAAATAGAGTGGCACTGTAGAGACTACAGTAGAAACAGTCACGATAGCATTGGTTGAAGCTACTAAAAAGGCTGATGCAGCCATGGGAGCCATCACCGCAGTGCTGAAAGAAAATACACATCTCCAATCCCAACTGAAGATGCTGGAAAACCAAGTAAGAGCCCCAGAACTTGAGTATTTGGGGGCTGGTGGAGGGGTGCGAAGGCATCCACCTAGTGCTATTTCTGCAGGACTGGTTGATACAGCAGCTGTCAGAAAAAGGGACTGAAAAGGTCCAAAGGTCTCAGAAGGCATATCAAGTCACCTCCCAGGACTGTCCAGATATTCCAGAAGCCCCACACACAGTAGTGATTGTAACCGATGGAGTGGGCTCTCAAGACTATCTGCTTGCCCTTGCTCATTGGAAAAAATCTCTTCTCCACAATGGACAGCAGATATGGATGTTTCCTGACTTGTCCTATGCTACTAGGCAGAAAAGAAAGAAGTCTGATAGAGCAAGAAAGAGCAATGTTATGAGAGCCAGGAGTCCCTCATGGCCTGGTTTTCCTGGCCCGCCTGCGGATTGTTCGCCAGAGCAAAGTTTATATTTTTCTGAACCTGCAGAGGCCCTGAAGTGGTGCCAAAAGAACACCCCATCCTGACCATGAATACCTGAAGAAGATGACCCCTCGTCATATAAAGAAATTCCCTGACTTTTAAAAAGTTAACAGTTCAAAAATATGGGACTGTTTTGGTAAGGGAGTGCGGGATGAAGTTAGAGCCCTAAGGTAAGCAAAGGGAATACTTTCCTTTTATTAGATAAAACATTTTTAAATTGACTTGGGACTGTGGATTCTTTCTCACTCTAAGTTGTGACCCCTATCCAACAGCAATGGGATGCTTTTGTTATCTCTCAGGAAATTATCATTGTTGTCTGCTTATATTACAGTTAAGCGCCTTGTTTTTCTAAATTTAATGTCACAGCATGGCATTTACTTACTGCTTAGACAGTATTGTGATGCTCTGTCCCCTGTTTATGGTTATTGTATGATAGTTACATTATAAATAAATGGTCTATGTATGAAATGTCAGTATGTGAGAAAGGTCAGTAGATGAAACCACAGGATATCATTAAACTGACCAGGGGAACCATTTAATTAAGACTTCCTTACAGAAGGGCATTTTATTACCTTTTATGACCTACCCAGGCTTTTGAAGTTGAAACTAAATGTGAGTTTTATGATGTTACAGGAAGAAAGGTAATTGGGCTGGTTCCTCTCATTTTAGCACATAGCCAGAAGTGTGTGAAGAGTCATAAAACCCTCAGATCACACTGGCAGCAGGAAATAAGGCGAAGGGACATCAAAGAGAAATGTTTGATTAAAGACTGTCATATTTGAGAAATGGCTAGTTACAGATTTTTCAAAGTAATGACTTGCATCCTCAGGGATAACTATGTCAGAAATTGATTCTAAAGGAGGAGCTAGTTGACTCACCAAAAGCGGGAAGGGAGAGGGATCTTGAAAATGAATCCTGTATCTGGGATATGTGACATATGATTTTTGGGCTCTGAGGCAGAAGTTCTCTAACTTAAACAGCACTTACAAGGCAATACTTAGAAGAAATTAAGTCTTTGTGGTAGGAGTGTTTTGTTCTGTAACCTTCTTCTTGTTTTACATGATTGTAAGATGTATGATATATTGTTTTGTGTTTAATTTTACTTGTTTCTATCATATTTTAGTAAACAACCTTTTCTTTGAAATACTACCTGGGTGTCTTCTCAGTTTCTTTTTGCATGTGAGGTTCCCGTGTTTAAGTCTGGCAGCTGTTGAAAAGCTTAATTGTGTTACTGAGCCTGCTTAATAAGGTAAGAAATACCTAGGTCTCTTACAGAGTTAAAAAAGGTTCATTTTGGATACCTGGTTAGGTGCCCTTGTATGAAAGATATATTGCATCCCCCAAAGAGAATATTATCTGAGCCTGTACATTTGTGTATTCTAGCAGAAGATTCACAGTTTGAATCCCTCCAGAACTGGAGGCTAAAGGTGATTCGGACTCAAAGCAGACAGGAGGGTTACCCTGTTTGTTACCTGTTCACACTATTGCACTCTGAGGTTGGCACTGTGGGAGCAGAGGGCCTGACCTGCAGAGTGTGTCTGTGACATGAGCACTATTTTCTTATTAATTGTTATTGTAGTAGCTGCCCAATTTTCCACGTTTCACACAAGCAGTGGAGCATCTATCTTTATTCTATTAGCACTCCTGGTGCAACTACTTTCATTAGGCATGGTGGAATTTCCCATTTTCCTTTTGTGGGATGTGCACTGGACTTTATAGACTATGAATATTTCTTATATAGGCACCATGCAGCTCATAAACTCCTTATGCAGCAAATGGAATGTACTATGGATAATTATATAATATTACGTGCTGTCCCCTCCTATGACATTTCCTTTAACATTTAATGGATCAATTGAGTGTATTAAGAGGAGTGGTGCCCTCCTGGTTCAATGATATATACCTCTGTAAAATTAAATGTTAGCAATATAACTATATGTTTGTTATGCTAAACCAATAAACACAGAGTTAAAAAAAAGAGTTTGATTACCCATCCTGGGGACCAGAGGATTCCATCTCCCATTATGCCTTTGTAAGGCAAATGGCAGACACCCTCAATGACACCACTCAAGAGTTGGTGGAGGATGAGGAGGAAGCCGAATTTTTGGACATGATGGGACTGGCACCTGCCAAGAGGTTACTCCTGCCTGTCCAAAAATCCCTCAGAAAAGCAACTCAAAAGCTGTTATAGACCCCTACTTCTACCCCAGGGGTCAACAAGGTGGAGAAGAAGTACAAGCTGGATAAGACTGATGCTGACTACCTCTATTCACACCTGGATCCTGGATCCACAGGGGTCGATGCTGAGACCATTGCTATTTGGCATATTTATAAGTGATTTGGATATAGATAGTGGTAATAATAAAATGGTGAAGTTTGCTGATGATGTGAAAATAGGAGGAGTAGTGGATACATTTGATGATAGGTTAACTTTTGGAAGAGATTTAATACATATTTTGGAAGGGGCTGAAGAAAATGGGATGAAATGTAATAATGATAAATGCTTGTTAATGCATTTGGAAAGGAGGAATATACAACAAAATTATTACTTGAAGGATATAAAATTGAAGGTATATATATGCGAGAGAGATCTGGGAGTCTATATCTAAAATAACTTAAAATGTGGTATTCATAGCAGAAACGTATCAAACAAGGCCATGCATTTAGTAAATAGTATAAGACGGGGTTTCCATTCTAGAGGTAGGGAGGTGCTGATGCCATTGTATAGGACTTTGGTTAGACCCTTGTTGGACTATTGTTCGACTGTATGGAGTTCCTTCTTGGTAAAGGTTGTTAAGATGGTGGAAAGGCCACAAAGGTCCATCACAAAATTGATATCAGGATGTGAAGGCTTGAATTATGAGGGGAGATTGGAGAGGTTGGGTTTGTGGTCCTTGAAAGATAGGAGAGAGCGGGGTGATTTATTGTTTTTGTATAAAGTTTTGAAAGATGATAGTATGAGGATGGAGATGGGATTGGAATTTAAAGATCAATTGTATCAATTATGGGGACATGATGGACAGTTGAAGGAAATAATATTTAGGACAGAAATAAGAAGAAATGGATTCAAATGTAGGGTAATTAGGATGTGTAATAGATTACCTCAGGTAGTTGTGGATGCAGAAAATATGGGAATGTTTAAGGTGAGATTGGACAAGTATTTCAATGAAGCTGGCGACTGGTGTCACCGCCACTGAATTGTGGGGAAAGCTTATATGGGGTTCGCCTTCTTGACTTTCCTATATTCCAGTATGAAATCCAGTATGATCATGAAGGGGTGGTACAGGTGGCTGCCTGTGACAAAGCTAAGGTTCCACTATCCACTCAGCCCCCTGACAAAGAGTCCAGGAAACTGGACATTATGGGCAAAAAGGGGTATTCTTCTGCCTGACTTCTTTTGAGACAGGCTACTTACATGGCCTACACCACCCAGTACTAGACGGTCCTCTGGAATTCTGTGCTGGCTATAAGTGAGAATGTCTTGTTGGACTCGGCACAAGACCTGGCAGATACTGACAGGACTGCACTGGATGCTACCAAACACCTGTTCCATACAGCAATGGACACTAATGACAGCCTCCAGGGTCATGTCCCTTGCTGTATCCTTAAGGAGACATGCCTGGCTGCAGAATACTAACCTGTCCCAGGACACCCATGCAAAGGCCAGGGATTTCTTTTGTGAGAATAATTCCTTTTTTGGTGATAAGATAGAGGCTTATATGAAAAAGATGGAAGAATACAAAACCACCTACAAGAGCAATACTGCTAAAACATGAGTGAAGCACCCACTGTTTGAAATGAATACTGCAGGACTCGGCAGATTTAAATATAGTTCAGTCCTTTATATATAAACACAGCATCATGTGAATAAACACCGACTGGTGAAATAAGCGGTGGCTCAAGATGCAGACACTAACATTTCACTTAGCAAGCTGCTAAGCTTCCTCAGAGTGATCACTGTGATCAGAGTGATCGGTGTTTGTTCACATCACGCTGTGTTTTTATATAAAGGACTGAACTATATTTAAATCTGCCTGAGTCCTGCAGTATTAATTTCATAGCAGTGTGTGCTCCACTCATGTTTTTGTGCTTGAATTTGTACTGTTACAGCACCACTGTTTTGTTTCCTGGTGCTTCTTCTACTTCTGCACTGTGGTACTTTCACATCCCAGTCAGACCCAGACCCAGAAAATACTTAAGGAACAGGCTGCCTTCTGGTCACTATCACTTCACATCCCTTCCTTTCAGTCTCTTGTCTGCCCCCAGGGTGTTCACAAAGTGCTTGGATATGGTGGCAGCACATCTCAGGAGACAAGGAGTGAATTCTTTTGTTATCTTGATGACTGGCTAGTTGCAGGAAAATCACACCATCAGGTCAAGAACTTTCTCCAGCTAACACAGAGCAGCTTGGAAATGTTGGGATTTCTCATAAATGTACAAACATCCCAGACAGAACTAGTGCAGGTACTGGAGTTCATAGGAGCAGAACTGGATGCCCTCCAGGGCAAGGCATTCCTGCCTCAAGAAAGAATGCAAAGTCTTCTGGATTTGGCAAGCTCCTTCATCCTGGGCCAGCCCAGGCCAGCAAGGCACTTCCTTCAACTTCTGGGACACATGGCCTCCACCACAGCTGTGGTACCAGGGGCCAGATTTCAAATGAGAGATATTCAGTATTACTTAAGGGCCCATTGGTGCCAGAAGTGATACCCTCTCTCAAGGCTAGTACCTATGACAAAAACTCTGATACAAGCCTTGGGCTGATGTGAAGAAAGGGGCAACCTCAGAGAGGGGGTTCCCTTTCAGCAGCAAGCTCCAACAGCTGTCCAGACTACAGATGCCTTCCTTTTCAGTTGGGGAGCCCACCTGGGTGACCTAAGAGTAAGCGGAGTGTGTCTCCTTGGGAGTCCACAGAGCATATAAACCTCCTGGAATTATGGGCAGTCTTTCCTGCACTCCAGTAATTTGCTCCGCAGATGAAGGGCCAGTTGGCCCAAATCAGGATAGACAACACCACTACCATGTTATTACATCAACTAACAGGGAGGCACAAGGTCATCAAAGCTATGCACAGAAACTATGAAACTCTGGAACCTAGCTTACTCATTAGAAGTGCAGCTGTCAGCAATTCATCTTCGAGGAAAGGACAATATCCTGGTGGATTCCCCTCAGTAGGATAAGCCAGGGTCACCACAAATGGTCTCTGAACAAACAGGTGTTAGCCACTATCTTTTGGAGATGGGGCACACCACAAATAGAGCTGTTCACCTCCAAAGAAAATTGCCAGCTCCCTCTCTTTTGTTGCAGGCCTCTGGCAGTGGTCATAGTCCCCATGGAAGCTCTGGTCCTGGACTGGTTGGAGAGATTCCTGTATGCCTTCCCCTCCATTTCCTCTGCTGCTATGGGTTCTCCTGAAATTGAGGAGCCAGCATGCAACAATGATACTAGTGGCCCCAGACTGGGCCAGACAACCCTGGTACTCCTTGCTTCTGGCCCTTTCCAACAAACAGCCTATTAGCCTCCCTCCAAGATATAATCTACTGACCATGTCTCACAGCAGACTAACCTTTCCAAACCTCAAGTCACTGCGCCTCAAGGCTTGGTTCTTGAGGAACTAGAATACTCTAATTTCCAGTTTTCAGAGGAGGTCCTCAGAGTCTTCAAGGTTTTAAGAAGCCTGCCACCAGAAAGACATATGCTTCCAAATGGAAAAGGTTTTCTCTGTGGTGTGCTCCTAAGCATCTCAATCCCCCTATAGACAGATCTGACCATACTTCTGGACTACTTGGTGCACTTACCGGCTTTGGGCCTCAGGCCTTCAACCCTCAAGGTACACTTGACAGCTATTTCTGTCTATGTTTCAGCAGGTAATGAGAAAATAGTGGCTTCACATCCAATTTTCAAAAAATTATTTAAGGGTCTGCTGCACCCTGTATCCCCCTGTTAGGGAGCCAGTCCCTCCCTGGGATTTGAACCTGTGCATAGCCAAGCTCGTGGAACCCCCCCCCCCTTTGAGCCTATGACAACTATGGACTTGAAGTATGTCAACTGGAAGTCAGTCTTCCTAGTGACTATAACTTCTGCCAGGAGGATGTGTGAGCTGCAAGCTCTCTGCACTGACCCTAACTACATTACCATAGATTCCTTCCAGACTAAGGGTACTAGCCTCCAGTGGATGGTTAAGTTAAATGGATAGGTTAATGGTTTACAAATAACGGAAGCTGCTAGTTTTAACATCTTAGGGTAAAGCAGATCTGTACCACAACCTTTCCCTTCATCAAACTCCCTTAATAAACTTAATATCTCCTCTTCCATAATCAGGGTAAAATTAAACTTTGCCTCTCCCACCATTAATTCTAGGTAATTCCTGAGCTGGTAGTTCATTTTGATCAGATAACTGATGCTTAAGTCACTATTAAGTATCTATTCTGCTATTGCCAATATTGGGAACATTACTGGAGAAATGTATGTTTAGACAGTTAGTGTCCTATCTAGATAGGCATGCTTTAATAGTTGAACAACAACATGGGTTCCAAAAGTTGTACAGCATGGCGATGGCATTGGCCGGGTTGTTAAGCATTATACTTAATGCCTGTGATGAGGGCTTAATGATGGGCATGGTGTTCATCAACCTGACGAGGGCTTTCAATGTGGAGGACCATGAAATATTATTAAAAAAACTAGATGGACTAGGTATTTCAGGATCCAGCTTAGGATGGTTTAAAGTTATTTAAGTGGGCAGGTACAAAGGGTGCAGATTAAGAATTCTCTGTCAGGACCTATGAAAGTAAGAGCAGGGATCCTTAGGGATCAGTATGTGGGATATTTACTGTTCTCAACCTTTGTAAATGACTTGCCAAGTGTTTTTTTTAAAAGCAGAATGTATGTCGTGCATAGATGACAATCTTCTTCAACTCAGGCCCCTCTGTTCATGAGATACAAGAGGTTCTACAGGAAGACTATATCAAATTAATTAGGTGGTTGATCCAAAATAAATTAGGACTAAATGAAAATAAGACAAAAGTTATGCTGTGTGGCACCTCACAGAGACTGGCCTGAGCTGAATAAAACTTGTCTATTATGGGAAGTATTGGGAAGGAGATCTCAAGAGAGCTTTCCTTTAAATATCTAGGCATACACCTGGACTCAACTTTGAATCTATCTGGTCACTTGGACAAAAATGGTAAAAAAAAAAATCAAAATTTTTTTTTTATATAGAAATATTAATGCTTTGACTGATAAGGCCTGAATAGGATTGCTAAGCAAATACTGTTGCCTATTCTAGATTTTGGAGAGCTTTACTATGCTGCACCGACATCCTACTCATTGACATCCCTGACAGTGACAGCTGCAATGCCAAGTGTTGGCATTGCACTGTCGGGGATGCCTCTCTGTTTCTATCGAGGGGCTCCACCCCCACCTCACCCCGGTCTCTAGGGATACAACTCCGAGTTGGAGTTGTCCCGGAAGAGGGGGCATACACCGGGGGAGGCAGTCCTGGGGCCAGCAGATACTATCACAGCGACACAAGAATTTTGCATGATTCCTGTCATTGTGATGGTCTTCTCAGTAGGGGATTCACTGTGGCGACGGTACACCATTATTGAGTAGTCTTATTTGAGAACCAGAGTAGTTCATTTGTTTTAAAGTATCAAATGATTTTAAATAGTACTGTATATGTAGATTTGCACTAAGGACTCCCCTAAGGACTCATCATTGCATATTATATGATAAGATGAAAATTTTGCTATCTCCTGATGAAGAGGGCCTAGATTCCTTGAAGCGCTGGGGTATGTTATGTTTGTCTGGTCACACTGAATTAAGTAAAGTTAATTTTTTGGACACTCGTGTAGCGCTGCTTTTCTTTGTGTGTCTAGCTTTCCTTTAAATATCTAGGCATAGTTCTGGACTCAACTTTGATTCTACCTGGTCACTTGGACAAAATTGGTAAAAAAATAAATCAAACTTTTTTTTTATATAGAAATATTCATGCTTTCCCTGATAAGGCCTGAATGGTAATAGCTAAGCAAATACTGTTGCCGATCCTGGATTATGGAGTAGTCTTTTTTGTGAACCAGAGTAGTTCATTTGTTTTAAAGTATCAAATGATTTTAAATAGTATATGTAGATTTGCACTAAGGGTTCCCCTAAGGACTCATCATTATTATATGATAAGAGGACAATTTTACCTCTACAATTAAGAACTGAGTATCATGTTGCATTTTATTTTGTATTTAGAGTTTTTTGAAGCTCAATGGCTCAATTTCTTTTTAACAAATTCACTTGAAACTCATGCCATTATCAAAAAAGGAACAAAAATGGCACCCTTTTCTATCCCAACTATCCAAAGTTGGCCTCATGTAAAAGGTCTTTACCTGGTATGCTCCTATCATTTTGATTAGTTTATCAGCACTAGTCAAATCTGCACACAACATTAAGCACTTCAAAAATCTGTTGAAAAAAATTTATGCAAATGTTAACCTTTGCTCCTGTGATGTTTAACTGACTGTGTATAGTCCTGCTTGTTCAGTCATACCTATTGTTAATTGTATTGTCTCATATTGTACTTTGATGTCAGGCATGACTGATAAAGGACTGTGCCCAGTTCACCTCCTGGTAAAAAATTAAAAATGAAAAATGATAAATGAAACATTATATTATATTCCAGAGGAATAAGGTAGTCCTGAGGACTAACAGGACATTTGTTCCCAAGATGGTGCCTGAGTTTCACTTAAACCAGTCCATCACTCTCCCAGTGTTCTTCATAGAAAGGTCTAGTCCTGGTCAGCAGATGCTGCACAGTCTGGACATTAAGAGATCACCTGAACACTATCTGGATTGTACTAAGGACCGCGTCCTCGAGGCACAGGTCAGGAAACTTAAGAAAACCAGGAGCAGTTTCAAAATTGGCAAATAGCATTTTATTTTTCTCAATAACAGCAAAATAAAAATTATTCAGTAAAACTGTTTACAAAGGCAGTACAAACAGAGAAAACAAAGTCCTTCTTCTGAGAGTATCTCTTAATTCCAAGATTCAGTCTCTCAGTCTCACTCTCCTTGCCTCTCTTGCAAAAACATTGCTGCTCTTTTTATAAGTCTTAGTCTGGGAAATTGTTAAGAGAACCTGCTTCTCACAGACAGTACACAGTGATCCAGAATTGACCTCATGTTTACAGCTCTGCAAAAGGCTTAAAAACTGCATCTCAGGTTAACCCCCTGAGTTCAAAAAAGTTTTTGCAATCATTTCAATAGTATAACTATATACAGGTTTAAACAAAGGGATCCCAGTATCAGTGACATTTCCACATAAAGATTCACATATACTTTTATGCCTGCAGATATGCAAGGAGGAAGAAAAGACAGAACAGTAAGGGAAAGCAGAGAGATAGTGAGTGGCAGAGAATTGTGAAACCGATGGAGTGATCAGTTCCTAGGTCTCGCAAGAAAATTTGGTTATGCAACCAGACAGACAAGACACAGAAAAGGAGAGGATGCAACAGATCCTTGCATTTAACTCTTTCTGCATAACACATGGGACAGGGTTTTATTCAACTCTGTCACATACCCCCCTCTTTAAGAGGGAACCTGTTTTACAAAAACAGGTTTACAAAATGTTCTATTAAATTCCCACCTAACATTAGCTTATAACCTTTACAGTACAGTGCTTATGCAGTACAGCAAACAGAGAAGTTTCAACTCACATTTTGTTTTTTTAACCATTCTCAATTCCTGATCCACATCTTGACAGAAAATCAGCATTGACATTCTCTTTCCCAGATTTGTGCATCACTTTAAATTTAAATGGCTGTAGTGCCAGGTACCACCTTGTAATTCTGTAATTGTTATCCTTCATTTGGTTAAGCCAACAGAGAGGATTTTATTTATTTATTTGCTTTTGGTAACCAGGTAAGCACACTAGACAGTTAGTGCCTATTTTCAGGTGCGACCCGGGAGAATTACAAGGTATACATGAGAGAAATACATTGTCAACATTACAAACCTGGAGTAGCATGCTCCAACAGTGGAATAAAACAACAAGGGTTTTTAAAGCAGTAGAGCATAGCATAGGGATTACATATATGCAACCATAGTGGGTCAAATATCATAGGGTACATATGGGCCCAGGGCAACATGGGGGTATAGGACCTCCCCTAGGCTGATTAGAAACAATACATAACTTAACCACTAGTAAAAGTGCATCACCAAGGTGGCGGGGCAGAAAGAGCCTAGCTGGGGTACCATTGAAGGTAGGAGGGCTGTAGGACTGGGCGTTACGTGGCACACAGGCAGGTTGCAGCAGATTTTAGGAAGCTCCAGAGGGAGGTTTTGAAGGTGGAATGGGAGGGGGAAGCACAAACTTGTAAAGGAAGGGAGTTCCACAGTTTGGGGTGTGGGTGGTAAATGCCCGATCTCCTGTGAGGGTGTGGATCTTGGGGACCAGGCGGGTCTGGGACACGCAAGACCTGAGGTGGTAGACCGGGGAGGCATGTTTCAGGGGGGGGCAAGCGAGGCAGGAGTGGCCGTATGAATTATGTTGTCAATGAAGTTTCCCGCGATGTAGGTCCGTGCTTTTCAGGGGGGAGCCATTCCAACGAGAGCAGAGCGTACATCAGTGTGTGAGACGGGGAGCTGAGAGTGCAAAGCGGCAGATGTTGTTGTATGTGGTGTCCCACTTTGCGAGGCTTGAGGACGGGACAGAAGCAAAGGCAACGAGACCATAGGAAAGGGTGGGAAGTAATATCCCCCTGGCTATAGCCAGCCAGGCGGCGGGGGTAAGGCAGTCTTTAGCCCTAAACGCTAGGCCAAGTTTGCCATTTGTAGCAGTACATATGCTTCTGATATGTCCGGAGAGGTCAAGGTGAGGGTCGAGGGTGACTCCCAGGTACTTAGCAGAGTCAATTGTCGGCAGGAGGGAGTTGCTGGACCCATGGATTTTGAGGGGCGTTGTGCAAGAGGAGATTTTGGCCACAGTGCCAAAGAGCATGGCCTGTGTTTTCTTCAAGTTGACTGTGAGTTTGTGCCCATCTAGCCATGCTCTGAAATGAGAGAAGTCTGAGTTGAGCTGGGTATTGATGCTGGTGGCATCAGGGGCGCTGGCTAAGATGACCAGGTCATCCGCATACAGGGTTAGGTGCCCTTTTGTGGCAACAGAGGGTAAATCATTGATGAACAGGGAGAACAGTATAGGTCCAAGGACAGATCCTTGTGGTACCCCACTGTTCATGGGTAAGAGGGTACAATTGAAACAGGTAAGTTGCTGCCTGCCCCCGAGGTAGTTGGTGAACCAGTCGAGGGCACGGAGGGAGAAGCCAAGGGTCTGTAGTGTGGAGAGGAGGAGGAGGAGGAGATGGTCCACATGGTCAAAGGCTTTGGATAGATCAACAAATATAGCCCCCGTCAACTTGCTCTGGTCAATTGTGGTCCTGATCCTAGTGGTGACCTCAGCAAGCGCCGTCGAGGTGCTGTGGCCTTTATGAAAGCCATGCTGAGATGAGGAAAGGACATCGTATCCCTGTAGGTAGTGGGATAGTTGTGAGGCAACAGCTTTTTCCAGGAGCTTGCAGGCAGCCGATAGTATGGCGATAGGGCGGTAATTGTTGATATCTTTAGGGTCACCACTTTTCAAGATGGGGACAACCCTAGCGACTTTCCATATGTCAGGGATGACCCCTGAAATAAGTGAGGCATTGAATATGTGGGCAAGAGGTCGGGCGATGAAGGGGGCACCCAGGCTGAGTAGCCTGTCCTGTCCCACTCCTGTGTGGTGAGAGAGACCAGCAAGGAGAGTCTGGGTCTCTCTCAGACTGTAATCTGTTATCACTACAAAGTCAGCTCCTAGCAAATAAAACTTAAGGGACTCCATGGCCCACTTTGCCGTAAGACATTCTTTTCCAATGGTGGAGCACCTTTTCTCTCTGTTGTGCAATTTTCTACTTATATATAGACTAGCATGTTCTTTCCCATCTATATGCTGACTCAAGACTGCACCTAGGCCTACATCTGATGCATCTGTGTGTAACAAAAACTGTTTCTCAGAGTCTAGGCTTCTTAAAACAGGAGCTGAACATAATGCAGCCTTAATAGCACAAAAAGCCTTGTCACACTCTGGGGTTCATTTCACATTATTCAGGAAACATTTCTTTGTGAGTTTAGTGAGGGGATTAGCTAACTCAGCAAAATTAGGAGCAAATCCTCAACAATAACCAGCCAGCCCTAAAAATGACCTGATGTGTTTCTTGGTTTTGGGGACAGGGCTGTTAGCTACAGCTTCTATCTTGGAAATCTCTGGCTTGACTTCTCCATTTCTCATAAGATAGTCCAACTATCTAATTTCCTGCATGCCCAATGCACACTTGGTAGGATTAATTGTCAGACCTAACTTTTTGTTCAATTGGATAACTGCTCGAAAGTGCTCCAGGTGGCTTTTCCAGTCTGGACTGTACACCACAACATCATCCAGTACGCTGCACAATAACCAGTGTGAGGGGATAAAATTACATTCATGTACCGCTGGAATGTAACGGGTACACCATGTAAACCAAACGGCATGGTGATGAACTGATAGACTCCAACATGAGTGGCAAATGCAGTTTTGTCTCTGGATTCTTTAGATAGGAGGATTTGCCAGTAACCCTTGGTGAGATTGAGGGTACTGATATACTTGGCGCTTCCCAGTCTGTCCACCAAATCATCTATCCTAGGCAAAGGATGACTGTCAAATTCTGACACTTGATTAAGTTTCCTAAAATCAAGGCATATTCTTACACCCCCTTCTTTTTTGTTTACAATCACCACTGGTGATGATTAAGCATGTCTCGACTCTTCTGTGATACCCAATTCTCTCATTGTTTGTATTTTCTTAACCACGTCTGCTCTTAACTGCTCTGGTAATCTGTATATCTTTTGTCTAACAGGGTGAGCATTCCTTGTCACTATTACATGCTCAACCCCTTTTGCTCAGCCTACTGTAGTACTGTGGTAAAAGTACTGTTAAATGTCTTTAGAAAGTTACACATTACTGTGGTTTGTTCGGAGGTTAAGGAAACATTCACCTTTATAGCATCAGCAGTTACAGTTTGTTCCAGTCTGTCATAAGTTACATCAATATATTCTTTATCAGTTTCTGGTAAAACTAGCAAAGCAGTCTTTGGTGTTTTTCAACCCATTTCTTGAAGAGGTTAGCATGGTATATCTTAATAGGATTTTTCCTATCAGGGGTTTCAATCTCATAGTTAAAAGTGCCAGTATGTCTAAGCTCTTTATCAGGCCCTTGCCACTTCATTGACAGTTTATGTTCTGTAGTGGGTAACAGTTACAAAACTTTTCCACCTGGCTCAAAAACTTTTTCTTTTACACCATGGTCATAATACACTTTCTGCTGGATTTGGGCCACTTCCTGATTACTATGGGCGATTTGAACATATTTTGCAGGCTTCTTTCTCAGGGCACACACATAAGATGTGATAGATTGTTTCTGATGGGGGTTATCTTCCCATGTTTCTTTTATTACATCTAGTGGCCCTCTAGGTTGTCTACCATACAGCATTTCAAATGGTGAAAAACCTGTTGATGCCTGTGGCACTTCTCTGTAAGCAAAAAGCAGGCAACGCAAGTGTTGATCCCAGTCTTTCCCTTCCCCTTTTCCAAACATTTCAACATGCGTTTTAGGGTTTGATTCAAATGCTCAACCAGACCATTTGTCTGAGAGTGATAAGGGGAGGTTCTTATGGTAGTGACACCTAGTAGTCGGTACAGCTCCTTCAGTAATGCAGCACCAAAATTACTACCCAGATCAGTAATAATCTCTTTAGGTATGCCCACCCTGTAGAACATTTTGGCAAGTTTTGCTGCCACTTTTGAGTCTGTAACAGTACACATTGGAACTACCTCTGGATATCAAGTAGCATAGTCACATACTACCAATATGAATCAATTACCCTTTTTACTTTTGTCTAAGGGGCCAACCACATCCACTGCAATTCTCTTAATAGGCACATCTACCAAGGGTAGGGGCGCCAGGGGCACCTTCTCTTTTTTAGTCACTGGAGCTACTCTGGCACTCAGCAAAAGAACTGCAATAGGTAGCAACATCTTCATAAATTCTAGGCCAGTAAAATCTGTACAGCAATCTAGCAAGGATGTGATCCCTCCCCAAGTGACCAGCTATAGGACTATCATGTGCAATCTGTAACAACTCAGATCTATACTTTTGTGATATAACCAACTGTTCTATCTGGTCCTGTGTCTGACGTTTAACCCAAACTCTGTACAGTAGCACATTACATTTTTTAAACATACGTTCACTCTGTTTTGGTTTCACCCCCAGCTGCTTAAAATAACCCTGGAGAGAAACATTGTTAGCTTGTTCTGAAAGAAACTCACAATCAGTAACCAGTTTAGTTTTAGCATTTTCATATTTTAACCCCTTATGTCTATCAGTCTTTTCTTGCCACTGTTTCTTAAGGTGTCATCCTTCTTTCCTGGACTTCCAGATCTTGGAGCTGTGCTCAAACAAGTCCAAACCAAAATCAGCGAAAGGAATAGAGTCCCCACGATCTGAGATTTTCTTTGCCTGAGCTCTTGTCACCACAGCTGCTGAGACATCAGGATTTACTCCCTCTTTGATTAACTCAGTAAATCTTGGAAAGTCATTTCCAATATTCACAGGTACCGGTAACTTAGGTACTACCCCCACATTCATTTGATGCAACACCCCATTAATATTCAGTGTCACTTGTGTGGTGGGATAGTACCATGTGTCCCTGTGGATGTAGATGACATCAGCACCTGGTCCTTTTGGACACTGTTTTCCCAGCACTTCATTATGTACTAGGGTCTGTCTGCTTCCTAGATATATAAGTCCCTTCACAGTCTTATCTCCCACATTCACATATGTTAAGTATGTGCCCCAATTTGCTAAGGACACATCTGCTCCAGTGTCACTCTTCTTACTATGGCAGTTTCTTGCAATATCACCTGGCTTATTGCAGTTATAGCAAATAAAGTCTTTGGGTGTAGGTTTGTTACCCCCACCTGAGTTCTTATTAGACTTGGAGTTTAAATGGGAAAAAGAGTGTCTTACTGGTGCTTGGTTGTTACCTCACTGCTGTGGCATCTGTCTGGCCATTTGGTAGTCTTCAGCCAAAGAAACAGCCTTTTCCTTACTTTCTGACTAGCGTTCTTTTACCCAGAGCTGTACATCTGTGGGTAGGATGTTGATGAACGGCTCCATTACAAATGTTTTGATGATCTGTGGGAGCGTTTTGCCTGCTGGTTGGAGCCATTTCATACAGAGTTCTCTGAGTAGGGTGAAGGCTTCTCGGGGATTGCAGACAGAGTTGTACTTCAGAGACCGAAATCTCTGCCTGTAGGTGTCTCCTGAGATGCCAATCTTTTAAGGACCTCTCTTTTCACCAGGTCATAGTTTTCTGACAGTGCAGTGTCCATATTGCTGTAGGCAAGTTGGGCTTTCCCTGTCAGGTAAGGCACCAGTCTGATTGCCCATTTCTGCTTTTGCCACTGGCAGGCTGTGGCAACCCTTTCAAAAGTTGTCAGGTATGCTTTGATATCATCCAAAGGACACAGCTTTGTAAGCTTAAGGTCTTTTAAGCTGTTCCTGTTTGGTTGCTCTGCTGGACCTTTGCCAGAACCTCCAGCTTTGATAGATTGCAAGGCATCCAGCCATCGCTGCTCCAGTCACTGCGCCTCTTCTTTCCTCTGCTGCTCCTGCCGCTGCATCTCTTTTTTTTCTCTGCTGCTCCTGTCGCTGCATCTCTTCTTTTCTCTTCTTCTCTGTCTCTCTTTGTTATACAGCCCATCATTTGAGGAAGGCAGACAGGCTTTCAGGTTCTGTCACTGCTTGTTCTTTTTTTCCCCATCACTGGTGCTGGCTGTACAGTCTCAGCTTGGACTTCTGGCTCTGCTAGTTTGGCTGCCATTCATCTGGTAATCACTCGAGGCACAAGTCAGCAAGCATAGAAAAACCATGAGCAGTTTCAAAATTCACAAATTGCATTTTATTTTTCTCAATAACAGCAAAATAAAAAATAAAAATTATACAGTATAACTATTTACACAGGCAATACAAAAAGAGAAAACTAAGTCCTTCTTCTGAGGGGACCTCTTAATTCCAAGTTTCAGTCTCTCAGTCTCTCACTCTTCTTGTCTCTCCAGCAAAAGCATTGCTGTTCTTTTTATAAGTCTTTGTCTGGGAACTCGTTAAGAGAGCATGTTTCTCACAGAATGTTCTTGTACATTTACAGAATGTTCCTGTCAGTTTCGATGCAGGTGCAGCAAAAAGAACATAGTGACCCAAAACTTACCTCTGGTTTACAGCTCTGTAAAAGGCTTAAAAACTGCATCTCAGGTTAACCCCTTGAGTTCCAAATAGCTTTTTGCAATAATTTCAACAGTAAAACTACATACAGTTTTAAACAAAGGTATCCCAGTATCAGTGACTTGTCCACATACAGATTCATATATATTTCTATACCCGCAGACATGCAAGGGGGAGAAAAGACAGAACAGTAAGTGAAGGCAGAGAGATAGCAACAGACAAAGAATTGCAAAACTGTCAGAGTGAACAGTTCTTAGGTCTCACAAGAAAATTTGATTGCGCAACCAGACAGAGAAGAGATAGAAAAGGAGAGGCTAGAACAGACCCTTACGTTTAAACTCTTTCTGCATAACAAATGGGGCAGGGCCTTATTCAATCCTGTCACATATCCCCCTCTTTAAGAGGGCACCTGCTTTACAAAAACATGTTTACAAAACGTCGTTTTAATTATCTTCTAGCATTAGCTTATAACTTTTACAATTCAATGCATATGCAGCATAGCAAACAGTGAAATTTAAACTCACACATTTTTGTTTTTTTCAACCTTCGGAATTCTCAATTCCTGATCCATATCTTGACAGAAACTTAGCATTGGCATTCTCTTTCCCAGATTTATGCATCACCTTGAATTTAAATGGCTGTAGTGCCAGGTACCACCGTGTGATTTTAGAATTTTTTCCTTCATTTGGTTAAGCCAACAGAGAGTGTTGTGATCTGTTACAAGTACAAAGTCAGCTCCTAGCAAATAAAACTTAAGGGACTCCATGGCCCATTTTGCTGCAAGGCATTCCTTTTTAATGATGGAGTACCTTTTCTCTCTGCCAAGCAACTTTCTACTGATATATAAGATGGGATGTTCTTTCCCATCTACAGTATATGCTGACTCAAGACTGCACCTAGGCCTACCTCTGATGCATCAGTCTGTAACAAAAACTGTTTCTCAAAGTCTGGGCTTCTTAAAACAGGGTCTGAACATAATGCAGCCTTAATGGCCCCAAACACCTTGTCACACTCTGGGGTCCATTTCACATTCTTTGGGAAGTGTTTCTTTGTGAGTTCAGTGAGGGGAGTAGCTAACTTGGCAAAGTTAGGAACAAATCTCCAACAATAACCAGCCAGCCCTAAAAATGACCTGATATGTTTCTTAGTGTTGCGGACAGGGCTGTTATCTACAGCTTCTATCTTGGAAACCTCTGGTTTGACTTCTCCATTTCCCAAAACATAGCCCAAATATCTCATTTTCTGCATGCCCAATGCACACTTGATAGGATTAACTGTCAGACCTAACTTTTTGATTGATTGGATAACTGCACGTAGATGTTCCAGGTGGCTTTTCCAGTCTGGACTGTACACTACAACATCATCCCGGTACACAGCACAATTACTAGTCCAAGGGGATAAAATTACATCCATGTACTGCTGGAATGTAGCAGGTGCACCATGTAAACCAAACGGCATGGTGGTGAACTGACAAAATGCTATAGGAGTGGCAAATGCAGTTTTGTCTCCAGATTCTTTAGCTAAGGGGATTTGCCAGTAATCCTTGGTGAGAACAAGGATACTGATATACTTGGCAATCCCCAGTCTGTCCACCAAATCATCTATTCTGGGCATAGGATAACTGTCAAATTCTGACAATCAATCAATCGGTCAATCAATCAATCAAAATCTTTATTTTGCCAGGCGGAACATCATTGAGACAAGTTCATTTACAAGATGGACCTGGGGCAAAACAATTGCCAACACTTGATTAAGTTTCCTAAAATAAAATCATATTCTTACACCACCTTCTTTTTTGTTTACAATCACCATTGGTGATGACCAAGCACTTCTCGACTCTTCTATGATACCTAATTCTTTCATTTTTTTGTATTTTCTTAACCACGTCTGCTCTCAGCTGCTCTGGTAATCTGTATGTATTTTGTGTAATAGGGCAAGCATTCCTTGTCACTACTACATGCTCAGCCCCTTTTGCTCGGCCTGGTACTGTGATAAAAGTACTCTTAAATGTCTTTAGCAAATTATGAATTTCTGTGATTTTGTTCAGAGGTTAAGGAAACATTCACCTTTACAGCATCAGCAGTTACAGTTTGTTCCAGTCTGTCATAAGCTACATCAATATCTTCTTTATCAATTTCTGGTAAAACCAGCAAAACAGCTTTTGGTGTTTTTCAACCCATTTCTTGAGGAGGTTAGCATGGTATATCTTAGTAGGATTTTTCCTATCAGGAGTCTCAATCTCATAGTTAACTGTGCCAGTATGTCTAAGTACCTTTTAAGGCCCTTGCCACTTCTTTAACAGTTTATTTTCTGTAGTGGGTAACAGTAGCAAGACCTTTTCACCTGGCTCAAAAATGTTTTCTTTTACCCCATGGTCATAATACACCTTCTGCTGGTTTGGGGCCCCTTCATGATTACTATGGGTGATTTCAACATATTTTGCCAGCTTCTTCCTCAGGGCACACATGTAAGATGTAATAGATTATTTCTGATGGGAGCTATCTTCCCATGTTTCTTTTATTACATCTAGTGGCCCTCTAGGTTGTCTACCATACAGCATCTAAAATGGTGAAAAACCTGTTGATGCCTGTGGCACTTCTCTGTAAGCAAAAAGTAGGTAAGGTAAGTGTTGGTCCCAGTCTTTCCCTTCCCTTTTTACAAACCTTTTTAACATGCATCTTAGGGTTTGATTAAAGTGCTCAACCAGACCGTTTGTCTGAGGGTGATAAGGGGAGGTTCTTATGGTAGTAATACCTAGTAGTCGGTACAGCTCCTTCAGTAATGCAGCACCAAAATTATTACCTTGATCAGTAATAATCTCTTTAGGTATGCCCACCCTGCTGAAAAGTTTGGCAAGCTCTGCTGCCACTTTTGGGACTGTAAAGAGTACGCATTGGAACTGCCTCTGGGTATCGAGTAGCATAGTCACATACTACCAAAATGAATCAATTAACCTTTTTACATTTGTCTAAGGGGCCAACCACATCCATTGCAATTGCCATTGCTGCTCCAGTCGCTGCATCTCTTCTTTTCTCTGCTGCTTCTATCACCACATCTCTTCTTTTCTCCACTGCTCCTCTTCTTTTCTCTGCTGCCCCTGTTGGTGCATCTCTTCTTTTCTCTGTTTCTCCATCTCTTATTGTTTTATAGCCCACCATTTGAAAAAGGCAGTCAGACTTTCAGATTATGTCACCACCTGCTCTTTTTTTCCATGACTGGTGCTAGCTGTACAGTCTCAGTTTGGACTTTTGTTTCTGCTTCTAGTTTGACTGCCATTCTTCTGGTAATCACAGCAAAGTTATACACCAGCACTCAAACTTCTTTCATACAATGATGTAGGTCCAGGCAAAATAATAAATCCAAAATTTTTAATGTGTCCACAACCAGACCTGAGGTCACAGAAGAGTATGCTCCGTCTTCTGTGATCTCAGGTCTGGTCGTGGACACATTAAAAACATTTGGATTTATTATCTTACCTGGACCTACATCATTGTATGAAAGAGGTCTGAGTGCTGGTGTATAACTTTGCTGTTTCTATTTATGTGTCGGCCTGCTGCCCTTCCACACCAGCACCCCCTACTAATTCACCAATCACAGCACAATCCTGATTGCTTCTTCTGGCAATCACTCCTGGTCTTGCTGGTGCAGAATCCATACCTTTCTTCCATGCTTCCCTGGTACCAGATCTAGTACCCATTCACAAAACTCCTGGCTTAGAGTATGCATGGCATAAATGCCACTTAGGCTGACACCATCTGTCATCGTGGCACAGGTCAGAAAGCATAGGAAAACCAGGAGCAGTTTCAAAATTCACAAATAACTTTATATTTTTCTGAATAACAGCAAAATAAAAATTATTCAATGTAACTATTTACAAAGGACCTACAAACAGAGAAAACAAAGTCCTTCTTCTGAGAGTATCCCTTATTTCCAAGTTTCAGCCTCTCAGTCTCTCATTCTCCTTGTCTCTCTTGCAAAAACATGGCTGCTCTTTTTATAAGTCTTTGTAAACTTACAAGAGTAGTCTATGAGAAGCAGGTTCTCTTAACGCGTTCCCAGACAGAGTGTTCTTGTCAGTTTCATTCCTTGCAGATGCAGCAAAACAGTACATAGTGACCCAGAACTGACCTCTTGTTTACAGCTCTGCAAAAGGTTTAAAAATTGCATCTCAGGTTAACCCCTTGATTTCTAAATAGCATTTTATGATCATTTCAAAAGTATAACTATATACATGTTTAACCAAAGGGATACCAGTATCAGTGACTTTTCCACATAAAGATTTACATATATTTTTATACCTGCAGATATGCAAGAGGAAAGAAAATACAGAACAGCAAGGGAAGGCAGAGAGATAGCGAGAGGCAGAGAACTGTGAAACCATTGGAGTGATCAGTTCCTAGGTCTCGCAAGAACATTTGGTTGCGCAATCAGACAGACAAGAGACAGAAAGGGAGAGGATACAACAGATCCTTGCATTTAATTCTTTCTGCATAACAAATGGGACAGGGCTGTATTCAACCCTGTCACAGATCTCATATCCTCCCACTCACAGCTGTTCCTCCCATATGGTGAAGTGGGAAAGGGCAGGCCAACAGCTAAGAGGATCATTGCCTGTTGGATAGTCTCCTGCATCCAATTCTGCTACTCTAAAGCTGACAAGTTGCCACCCCAAGGCTTCAGGGTGCACTCCACTCATGGCATTGCTGCCTCTGTGGTAGCTGCAAGAGATATTCCCTTGCTAGAGATTTGTAAAGCAGCTGCCTAGAAGACTGTACACACCTTTACAAAGCACTATTACCTGGATGGATATATTATGAAAGGCCAAAACTCACCAGCCTGATGCTCATAATCCTGACTCCAGATGCCAGATGCATGGGTGCCCGACATCAGGATTTTGCCCACAGCAAATATATATATATATATATATATATATATATATATACACACACATACACATTTTTACCTTTTTCCTTGTTTTCCCCCTCCTGGGGCCATGGCGTGCACATGTGTGCATGTGCATGGAGGTGCACGGCCACACCAGGATCAGATGGCCCTTCCACCGTGCCCCAGACTTGCGTCACTGCTCCTGCCACCTATGCTTTACACCAGGTTTCCACCCGATGGGAGCCAGACTATGGAGGAGCAGGCATCCATTCCAGAGGGGAGAGCCAAGGCTCAATCCCACTCCAACCCTGCACCCTGAACTGGCTCCGTGGTGACCCGAGGTCATTCACAAACCTGGGTGACCAGCATGGCATGAGGCAAGGCACCAGCCCTCAGTGCCACCAGGCCGGCAAGGCAAATTTTTTTCAATATTTCATGGGGCTTCCCCCCCACACTCCCCCTCCCAATGCAGGGGGCTCTGCCCCCCACACCCCAGTACTTAAGGATTCCATCTCCGCTGCAGGCAAAATCCTGATGTCAGGCAACCGTGTTTTGGGCACCCGGCATCAGGATTATGAGCATCGGGCCAGTGAGTTTCTGGATTTTGAATGGGTACCGCCTGGATATATAGTCCAAGAGAAATATCAGGTTTGGCAATACTGCCTTGCAGAACCTTTTCCCTAAATAGGTTGTGTACCCAGCCTCCCAAGGTACTGTTTTGTGGTCTGTATTTGTCAAGCATAGTGAATGATTCCTGGAGTTTAAAGAAAAAAATTACTTACCATAGTAATATTCTTTCTTCCAGGGGATCACTCATTATACTTGAATCTCCCACCCTGCCTTCCCCTCCAGAACCTGGGAAAAGGGTTCTACAAGAATCTGTATTTGTCTAATGTCTGTTTGCTTGAACATTACTTGTTGTTCATTCACGATCAATTTTTTCTGTAGTTCTATTTTAGTCTGCCTTAGCTCAGCCTGGGTAGCCAAACCTATTGTTTTTTTGGGTACCTTCATTTTTGGGGTAGTTTAGGATAGTCCAGTAAAATTCATGGCTAATGGCCAATTGGCTTTGAAATAAATTTAACATTAAGCAGTTGAATACAGCGCCACCTCAAGGCAAAGATTTGAACTTGCGTTCTGAGTTCTATAATTTACACACATTCCACTCTCCAGGGCAGTTCAGATCTGCATGCTGAATGCATTTGTCAAGCATAATGAGTGATCCCCTGGAAGAAACAATATTACTATGGTAAGTATTTTTTCTTCTGTTTTGTTTAATTCACAGTAAAGAGTATTAATGTTATATCACTACTTCTCAATTTCCATCACTGACCATAACTGCTTGATAGTTCAGCTCCTTTAAGTGAAAGATGTGAAGTACCTCTGTGGATATAGGTTCATAGGATAGTTGCAAGTTTGAGGGCATAAACCCATTTATGAACTTGCTGCCATCAATCTAACGGCAGAAAATGAAATTTTCTGTTTCCCATATACATGTCTAAGTTACATTTAAACTGGTCAATATTTATGCTGTTTACAACAGCAGGTTGTAAAGAATTCCAAAGCCGTGATGATCATTGTGTTACATAATTATATCTTTTAGTCGGTGATTTACCTTTGTTTGTAATTTTAGATTATGTGATCTAGTATTTCTACTATTTTCTGCATATTGTAAACATAAGGTTTCAAATAATATTGGATTTCTTGTGTCTTTGTACACTAAACAAAGATCACCCCTCATGGTTCTGTAATCCAATGAATAAAGACCCAAGGACTTCAATCTTTCTACATAGCTTAGATCATGTAAATTCTCAATATTTTTTGTTAATCTCCTTTGTACATTTTCAACCACGTTTTTAAACCTTTAGAAGTTGGTCCACAAAAAGCAGAGCAGTAATCAGTATGTGATCGTACCAAAGTAGAATACAATTGGATAATCACTTCAGCTTTTCGACTTTTAATATTTTTATAAATACAAGCTGTGATACCAGCACACTTTTTTATTGTTTTATTTATATGTGTAGAACATTTTAGATAATTGATTATTGTTATTCCCAGATTAATTTGTGTTTCAACTGTTTGTAATGGTATATTGTTTAATGTATAATTATCAAGTCTGTTATTAGAACTGAGATGCATAACCTTGCATTTATTAATGTTAAATGTCATTTTATGTTGCTCTGCCCAAATTGTCAGTTCATATAAATTATTTTGTAGTGCCCGTATTGAAACAGCATTGTTGGTAATACAGCCAATCTTACTGTCGTCAGCATACTTATTTATCCAAACCCCATTTGTTGTTTCCATAGTAGATATCAATATATTAAATAGTACAGGCCCCAAGACGGATCCCTGTGGCACACCACTCATGACCTTCAAGGTACAAGAGGTGGAACCTTTAATTGTTACCCACTATTTCCTACCATCCAACCATGAATCCACCCACTTGATGATATGTAGATCTAATTTTATTCTTATTAGTTGTTGCAAAAGAATAGAATGAGATACAGTGTTGAATGCCTTTTCGTAATCAAGATAAATTATATCTACAAGTAGGCCGTTATCAAGTGCTAAACTAACTGGCTTGAAAAAATTGTTTAATATCTTATTAATAACATATCTTTGTGAACCTGCTGATACCTGTAATTTTAAAACCCTGGACTTTAATTTATACAGTTTATTGTTATGAACTTCCATTTCTGAAGAAAGTGCTGCTATTCCCTTAAGAATGAGTCTGACTGAAAAAGATTTAATAATAGTAACTTTAAATGTGCTGCTATAAGTAATAGCTTTTTCCACATTCACAGATGCGAATTAAATCTGTTTCACCAGCTTAAAATGAAGTACATGTACTGAATTCACACTTTTTTGTATGTATTACCAAGTTGTGTTTAGTCTGTGTGTTTCCCTGTGTTTTGTATTTATTAGGTAGTAGTGGTAGTTAGTTGTGCACTTTTAGAATTATGTTAGTACTACTCTTTGAGAATGATGTTACTATTTTTAATAATTATTTAAATGAAATATCCTATTTATGTAAGCTAACAAAGAATAATCAGCATGTCTTGAGAATGTGCATTTTGGCACAAAACAGTGGCGTTCTTCTGTATGCTGCTGCCTGTGAGTATTTAATTCAGGTTTATGCCTGAGCAATAACAAAATGATGTTTGTACTTTTGATTAAATGTAATAACATTTCTTATGTGGAGTAGCCTTGTGAGCCCATACATTTTCTGGTGTTTTGGCTACCATA
The DNA here is from genome assembly GCA_016271365.2 of Neoceratodus forsteri. Lineage (NCBI taxonomy): Eukaryota > Metazoa > Chordata > Ceratodontiformes > Ceratodontidae > Neoceratodus > Neoceratodus forsteri. Next base: position 1,073,803,966 of record CM028129.1, on the reverse strand, counting down.
CCTACATCAGCAGGACTGGTTGACCTCGCTTGACATACAGGATGCTTATCAACACATCTCTGTCAGACAGAGCTACAGCAGGTATCTCAGATTTTGTGTAGGCCTTGAACACTATTAAATTAGAATCCTGTTCTTTGGGCTGGCATTGACATGGCATGTCTTTACAAAGTGCTGCATAATTTTAGCAGCACACCTCAGAATGCTAGGGATACAACTTTTTCCCTACTCAGATGATTGGATCATAATAAGTCTGACTGGGACTTGAACAGGAGTAACAGTCCAACTATCATGCTCTTTCTTCAGTTCTATGGGCATCTTGCTGAAATTGCCTATGTCTCAATTAGTTGTGACTCAGAGACTTCAGTTCAAATAAGCAGTTCTAGATATCACTTAAGCAAAGTCCTTTCTACTGGAGGACACAGCTAACTACATTGTGCAGATGGCCTGTTACTTCAGAATGAAAGAACAAATAACAGTGCATACTCTACAGAGGATGGTTGGTCTTATGGCAGCAGCAGTCTTTTTATAACCCTTCTCAAGGCTCCATGTGAGAACATCTTGATGAACGCTGAGCACCCAATGGTTAAAGCATCCCAGCCATTTGATCACCCCATACAAGTGATGAATCCTCTGATTTGATCTTTCTATGGTGGACCAAAAAGACCACCTCCTCAAGAGCTTCATATTCTCTCCCCCAGAACCCCAAGTGACAGTGACAAAGTTGCATCCTGACTGTGTTTAGGACTGCACTGCCAGGATCACCAAGTCTAGGGTACCTAGTCAGTCCAAGAGCAACATCTGCACATCAGTGTGTTGTACAGTCTGTAAACCTTGTTGGATGTAGTCCAAGACAAGGTTGTACTGATGGACAACAAATATGTCATGTTCTACATCAACATGCAAGTGGGAATACGCTCATATCCCCTGTGCAGAGAAGTTATGAGAATTTGGGAATAGAGACTAGAAATCAATGTTATTTTTTTTCTATTTATTTTTATTTATTATGCTTTTTACTTCCCCAGGCCATCCCACCCCAGGACTCACCATACTCAGTGTTCCCCCTGGCTTACCCCCCAGGGTGGGACCTTCACGCCCGGCTGCCCTCTGTTGGAACATAAGGCTCAGTGTTTGGGGACTTACAGTCCCCAGTGTTCCCCCTCGGCTTGCCCCCCAGGGTGGGGCCTTCAGGGGGGCCAGCTGTACCCACATCAGAACTTGAGGCTCATTGTCCAGGGAGCACCACGAGGTGACTGTGTGAGACCTGTAAGGGCAGGTGAGCAATATACTGTGTGGCCCTGTTTTCTGGATGGGAGGCATGGCATGCAATGACGTCAATGGCATACTCCATCATCTGCCCTGCCTCCCCTTGCAGTAAGCCCCAGTGGTCAGTACCCCCCCAGCCTCCACTAGGGATCCATGAAGCGCTGGCAGTGAACCCTCCCTGCCCCCTTGGGAAAGAGACCAGTCCCTAGGATGCTTAATCCTCCTCCCCCAGGCCAGCTATCTGACTCCTGGGTCCATTTCCAAACACAGATTGTCAGTGTTACATGCAGAAGCGCTACTGCTGTGCTGGTGTGCCTGCTAGAGAACAATGTTCTGATCCAGGCCACCCATCTACCAGGACAGAAAACTGTCCTGGCAGACAACTTCAGTCAAACAATGATAAATCCACTCAAGTGGTCCCTCGCATATGGTGTGGAATAGCTTGTGTTTCATGACTGGGGCAAGCTGGAGATGGAACTTTCTGTGTTCTTCCACAATGAAAAACTAACAATCTTCTTCTCCATAAATCTGAGCATGGTGCTTTCTGTCAGGATGCATTCAGGCTGCAGTGGACAGGTCTATTTCTCTAAGTCTTCCTGCCAATCCATTTTGGTCTGAAGGTCCTCCTGAAACTGGAAGCCAAATTGAGTCAATTGATCCTGACAGTACCATGCTGGCCTCTGCAGATATGATTCACACTGTTAGATCAACTGGCAGTTCAGGATCTGCTGGGCCTTTCACAGAGATCCAGCCTGCTCACTCAATTTCAGGATCTGCTGTTATATCCAAACCTTTAGTCACTTCACCTACAGGCTTGGCTCCTGAGGATATAGACGTTAACAAGTGTGGGGTCTCTAAACAAGTCTCCCACATACAGTGTTGCTAGCAGCAACAACCTCTACACCAGAAAAGCCTATGGCACCAAGTGGAAATGTTTCTCTATCTGGTGTTCCAAGAGGCCTCTAGACCCTTGTGCTTGTCCTTGGAACAGGTTCTACAGTATCTTTTGGGCCTCTCTGAAACTGGCCTTCAGCATTCATCAGTTACAATGTACAGCATAAAATGAGCAAGTGAATGGACTTCCAATGGCACAACTGCATCACTTCAGATGGGTTCTTGGAGATTTCTTCACTAGAGACCTTCAGTAAAGAAGCCAGTAGCCAACTGGGATCTCCATTTCATCCTGGAATGGCCCATTAAAAAAAACCTTGCAAGCCAGCTGCCACATATGACTTGAAATTACTCACATGGAAAAACATTTTCCTGGTTACTATCTCCTTGGCTTGCACAGTGTCAGAGTTACAAGCTCAGGTGGCTGATCCTCTACAGAGTAAGGATAAGCCTGTTTTCTGTATGCACCCTAAATGTCTACTAAAAATGATGCCTCAATTTCACATTAACCAATCCTTGGTACTGCCATCATTCTTCACCAAACTTAAGAATCCCAAAGGAATTGTTGCTCCACTCTCATGATGTTAGAAGACTTCTCAGCTTCTACATTAGTAGACCCAAACAGGACTGACAATCACCTTAGCTGTTTGTCTTATTCAATCCAAATTATAAATGAGTCCCAATTTCTAATAGTTTCTGTCAAACAAGACTGTCAGTTGCATTCAGCACTGCTATTCCTTTGCAGGGAAGCAGCTCGAAGGTTCTGTCTCAGCTCATTCCACTCCAGCTATGGCTATGGAGTACCGTTCACTACTTCAAGAAACACTACACCCCTGAATTGTCTAATCTAGAAAGTGTGCATGTTTTGTTTAACTTTGCTACAGGGTTTGCTGTCTTCATGAGTCCTATTATTGTCAATGCCAACCCCTTTCTCCATGTACAATAACAGTAGAGAAATGAGCATGTAAACTGCACATAAAGTGTTGGTAAACGAGACTTAGTGGTTTGTTCAGGTGCTAAAAATAAAATTTCATGTTATCTGGGAAACCTGAAATTTTTGCTTTGTCTAGAGTGGTGTAGATAAAATCGACCTCATTCCTAGAATGCTCTAAAAGCATTTTCATTCTGCTTGCTCAACATGCAAATACTGCACTACAAAGGCTAGGACGGAACAATGAGCCAGTATACAAAATATTTTCCTTTGTGTTTTGCTGTACATTATAGACTCTTCAAAAGATTTGCATGTGCAATTGGGTTGCTGGTGCACTTGTAATACTATTTCTTACAGAACAAAAATGCCACACAGGGCCACTGCCGTGTACACAAGAAAAAGATTTATATGAGGTACTATGCTGACATACAGCTTTGAAAATAACAAAGAGTAGAGCACTCCTGGTACTTTTAAATATAGTATTTATGAAGCTGTAAAGTGTCTTGGACTCTACTGGGTCAGTTCACCATATATAGAATGGCACACGTCAAAACTGCGCAACAGAGACAGCATGGGTGGGAATAGCGACAGGGGTACAAAACCACTAAATGGTCTATACACAGTTATGTACCCTGTCTCTGTTCCCTCACAGAGGACAAGTCCTCTGCTGGTAGGAGAGTCTGCTAAGCAGCTGCCATGGCTCGATAGGATGAGCCACCGGCAGCAATGGAGGTGGTGCATCTGTGGACCGGGTATCAAATCCCATTCCCAGGCACGTGGAATTGTTCTTTATTTTGTACTTTGTGCAATTTAAGTGTACAATCCCCCCCTCCTGAGTTGATTATTTTAGTTGGGGAGGTTCGGGGAGGCACAGCTCCCCATAATGGGTGGGACGGGGGCAGATCCCTCTGTAAAACATAGAGAAATGCCGCTGGCAGTATATCGTGCAGTACTGGCAATGCGGTATATTGCTGTGGCATTGCGATGCAGGCATGACCATACGTAATGCCCTTCATAAGAGGCTTCATCAGGGGAGTGTTCAAAGTCACAAAGCAGTATGTTTAACAAGATTTTTATTAATATTTATAGAGTGATTAAATTCATTATGTGACTTGTACATCGTGAGTACCTGGGTGTTTAAACTATGTGCAATCATTTGATATTTATTACAGCAGTGCAATAAAATATTTCCAAATTTCATTAAAAGACCTGTCCAGTTACTACAAACAATTTTAATAAGAACACAGCACAACATGAACATGTCACTTTCAGAAACAGTTTTTTATGTAAACTGTTCTATAAAGAACTAAATTAAAAACTTCACAGATAGTCAGGTATTTGTTTAAATATTGACTAATCCAATTTGTGTGTGCAAAAACCAAATGGAGCATATGTGGGGACTTTCAAGTGGCTCTGGTAGAACTTGATACATGAATCTCATAGTACTGCTGATGACTAAACCATTGCAATTTCTGGTTGCCCAAGTAGTGCCCCTATTTCACAACTTTTCTTCTCTTCACAAAATGTTGTGATGGACCAAGCAATCACATCATGGATGGACATGCAGGCCACCTCAAAGTCTTCTCTTACTTTACATAAGCATCTACAAATCTCCACTGTGGCCACAAGAGGACAGTCAGACAGCAAAGCACTACAGCCCCTCCTTCCCGAAGGAATATTGAGTGGGAAAATGCCAGCATTAACAAGGAACCCTATATAAAGATAGGAATCGCTATTTTAAAACAAGCACAAAAAACAATATACTGAAGTATTAAACAAACTTCATCCAAGCCCAAACCTGTAATTATATGTAAATGTAAGCCCACTGTAAATGCGGGGCTTATATTCCCACTTTAAGGCATCCTTTTCTCTCTCCTACCCCCCCCCTTCCCGAGCTAGGAAATGGGTTTAATGCTCTGGAGGATTCTGCTCTGGATGCCTCAAGGTGGCAGCAGTGAATAGTGGAAGGGTATATAAGGGGACTGACAGGAAGTATCGGGCTTATCCAGCCCAGGCATTAGGCCTGGGGCTGGGGGGACAGAGGCTAGAAGAGTAGATTCAGGAGCAGATAAAGTGGGCAAGTGAGGGAGCTCGACGGTCCAGGAGGGCCAGTGGGGAACCCCAAAAGAGTGTAGTCAGGATGGTTTCCTTGTGCCGTGGTTGATGAGGAGTGGGGGTATGGAGCTCCATGGGGACACACAGGTAGCCAGGTCCTGCATCGTTGGGGGCTACGGCAGTAGGAGGCTTTAGCAAGCCCAGAGAGAGAGAGAGAGAGAGAGAGAGGAGGCCTTAGGAAGCCCGTTTGTGTGATATCCCAGGTCGTCTGGGCTGGGAGGGCAGTGGCAGGGTCTCTGCCAGGAGGGGAACCAGTGGCAGTGGTTCCCCTCATACCCAGTGTGGCAGGACGGCCTGAGGGGGGGAGTCGATGGAGCTGGGGAGCCTTTCACCTAAAACAGGGGGCTTGTTTGGAGGGACAGGTCCTGGGGCACCGGTACATTGAGGTCCGGGTGGGTCACAGGCTGAAAATGGCAGACCTTGGAGGGTAGCCCCCATCCTGGAGCTTAATTCAAGCCCAGGCAGTGAAGCAGGGATGTGGGCCTGGCAGGGACCCTCGAGGAAGTAAGACCTGCAGAATCCCTGGAGTGAGTTGGGGCCATGGTGTGGTAAGGCAGGTACAGAGGCAGAGCCAAGTGACAGTGGCAGGTGTGACCTTAGCACCAGGAATGGTGCCTGAAGCTGAAGGTGGGTCGGGGTCTGGATCATCAGAACAATTCCTGGATGCCCCTATGACTTGGGTCAGCACCCAGGTGTGGAGGGCCACTTGCTTTCCCATGCCAGAATAAGGGGGGGATGACCAGAGCCAGTTTGGAAGTGACCCAAGGAAAGCGAAGTGAAGTTTGGCTTACCAGATTCAGTAGAAGCCAGGAGATTGCAGGGATCTGATTTCAAGTAAGTCTCAGGTAGGGCACCTGAGAGAGAGATAGAAGGCAGAGGAGAATCATTGCTTGTGTCTGCCTGAATCCATCGGTTTCTGCTGCCTATCTTGTCCAGCCAGAATTGTAAAAAGTTAATAGCCCCATGGAGCTGCTTTTTTTTTACTTTTAATGAAGTATGGTGACCACTGTATCACTGGAATTATTTGCAGTACAGGTGCAAAATAAAAGCCAGTTTGGGGAAGAAATAGTGTTTGTGCATTATATGACTGTAGGGGGGGAGCAAAAATTAAATGAAATCCTTTTTCCCCCTGTATTTGCAGTCTGACTAATTTTTCCATGAGTTGCATTCCAGTGGCAAAATATTGCGATCCAGTCTGGTTGGGGCCGAAAAGCCTTCTGAGACAGCTGAATGTGCAGAGAGAGGTCCCAGTCCAGTGGACAGCTCGAGGAGGAGATCAAATAGAGAAGAGGTAAAGTGCACAGCTGTGAACACACCGAGCAGGTAGGAGACCAGCTGTTTCCCTGCTGTTTGATGTGCACAGGTCTTGAATGCTAGCGCTTAGGAGTGCTCTCTCTTTCCTGCCTGGACCACCTGCGATAGTAAAAGTATGCCACTAGATGGAGCGGGGGGTACATAAAAATAGGGTTTATGTTCCCATTATACATTAGGAGACCATGGTGGAAGAACTGGTCATAACTGGAAAAACGAAAACATGGTGGGATGAAAATGACTTGAGGAGTATATAGTGCCGGGCTACTACAAACTATACTGAAAAGACAGACCAGAGAAAGAAGGAGGAGGAGGGTAAGTTAGGATATGTTAAAAGTCAACAGAAGGGCACTGAAAAGCAGTATCTTAAATCAGAGGAAATAGGAACGGTCTGGCTAGTGGTATCAAATGGAAGTGGATGCCCTAGTATTACGAGCGGATTTTGTTATAAAATACAAAATGGCGGGGGGACCAAGACCTAAAGTTCTACAAAAAGTTTAGAAAAGCATTGGTAAAGGGTAGCATTCTTTTATGAGAGACTTCAATTATCCAGATACAGACAGCCATCATAAGACTCATAGGCCCTCTCTAGCCCCTTGTCTCCTTGCTGCTAATAGTAGCAGGTGATTTTGAGCTCAATCCCAGCCAGCCCAGGTGTCTTCCTCTCATCTCCCCAATGGACTGACAGTGGCTTATGTCAACATCCTCACCTTCCTCCCCAAGCTTGACCAGTTGCAACCGCTAATGGTTAATCTCAAGCCTGATGTGCTGGTGATCTTTTTTATTTTATTATTCTTTGGTAACCAGGTAAGGCCCACTAGGCCCAAGGCTTGTTTTTAGGGGTGATCCAGGCACAGTGGGAAGGTTATGTGACTTGCTCAAGGTCACACAGTATGCAAGTAGGGGCTGTAGAAATCAAACCCAGGTCTGCGGGACGTATCAAGTTCATTCATAGCTTGTTACTCTAACCTCTAGGCTATAGTGCCAGCCCCCAGAGTCTTGGCTGTCTGCCAAGATCCCTGATACCTCTGCTGCTATCTCCAGTTTCACAATCATTAGGCAGAATTGAGCAAAGGGGGAGATGAAGTTGCAATCTACCTCTCTTCTAGCATCCAGTTTGAGCCTGTGCTTTATGCTGCCCCCCCCTCAGCATATAAGGTGCTCCTCCTCAAACGCTCTCTTCCCATCTCTGTCCCCATATTCATTATTAGAATTTACTGCTGACGTGTCCCTTCCATCAGTCACTGAGCTCTTCACCACCATCTCCTCCAATGCCTCCTCTGCTGAGGTGACTGCCTTCAGAAATTTCAACCTTAGTCAGCTCTTCCCCTTTTTACATAAATTATGCCAAGATGAAAAGTTCCTCCAACTTTCCCAACTGATTATTTACCCCACCCGGCTTAATCATAAGTCCCTCAACCACTCCCTCCTGGACTGGATCCTCTGCTACTATCCCCAATGTATAATGTATGCTGGTACCCTCAGCAACCACCATCTGGTCTGCTGTGTGCACAAGGTTCATCACTCCAAAGTCATCCTAAATTCATTCAGATCTGGTCCTTCAGGTCGCTTGACTTGTCTTCCCACCACATGGACCTCGTGGCTACTGACTGGTCTCCCATCTCAACAGCCAGTAACATAAATTCTGCCCTCCAGTTCTTCAACTCCAAATTCATGTATGTATATGATCACCATGCTCCCCTTAGGAAACACCAGTGTCCGAGGTTCCTACCACCCATGGATCTCAGCAGAGATGCAGGCCTGCCTTGGCATAAGAGACCTTGCCTGGCAGACCCACAAGTCCAGTGGATGCCCTGTCACTCATATTAAGTACTGGACATCTTGTACTGCTTATATTACAGCTACTAGGTTTGTAAAGTCTGACTACTTCGCATCAACATGCCAGAACAACCTCAACCACCTTTCCAAGTTCTGAAAAGTTATACACACATTCTTCTCCCCACTGACCCAGTCCCTTCCCCGTCCTCAAGATGGGTGACATGCCTTTCTCAGACCCTGCTGCTGTCACCTCTTCTTTGAACTCCCTTTTCATCTCCTGTGCCTGCTACCTCATCTCCACACTCACTGTCCCACATCCCTTCTTCTCTCCCTCCACTCCCACTGCATCACTCAAAGCCCTCTTGGCTCTAAACCCCTGCAAGGGTGGTGACTGATGAATTTGACCCCAAACTCCTGCATCTCTCCATTCTTGCCAATGTTCTCCCTATCACCTACCTTTTCAATCTCTCCTTCTCCTTAGCTTCCATCCTTGATACTTGGAAACAGGCTATAGTCATCCCGATTCCTAAAGGGGGTGATCCCTCCTCTCCTGGTAACTACCATTCAGTCTCCTCCTCCTCCTCCTCCTCCTCCTCCCCCATGGCATTGTTCTCTCCAGCTCCCCGATTCATTCTGCATCTTCACTTCTTTCCAGTCTGAATTCTGAAAGTCTCACTTCACCTCCTCCACCTCCTTTCTCTGGCTCACTGACTCCATCCTATCTGGCTCTGATCAGAGCTTGGTCACATCCATCATTTTATGTCAGTTTGGCTATAGTGTTCGGCACCATTGCCCATCCCTTTCTTCTGCACATCTTAAGGTAGAAGAGCATTCTTCCTTGTCAGTCAGTTGATTCTGCTCCTACCTTGAGGGCAAGTCTCAAGCTGTCTAGACTGGAGATTCCTTATCCTCCCCCACTCTCAAGCTGCTCTGGCATGCCCCAAGTGTCCATGTTTGGCCTAATCCTCTTCTCCATTTTGTTGAATTACCTCCATGCTCCCCTGCATTCATCCATATTTATGCAGCTGATACAGTATTCTTTTCCTCCGGCTCCTCTGCCCTGAACTTCACAGGCCAATTCAATTGGACTTTACTAACGTCTGGCACTGGTTCCTGGATTATCAGCTCCCCTAGTCCCAAGAAAATGGTCTCTATGACCTTTGGCACTAGGAAGAGGCTTGCTAGGTTCACCCCTCTCCCATCCTTCCATACATTCAATGATACAGTGATTGCAGATATCTCCTCCTTTAAGTACCACTGGGCCCCATCCTCATTGTCTGGCTGGACCATCACCTCACTTTCTCTGTTCATGAGGATACCATTCAGCAGAAGTTCCACCCCAAGTCTGGTGCACTTTACAGGAATAAATGAAGTATCTCTCTTCCTGATGACAGAGAAATTGTCTGGAAGATGATATTCCCCTTCTTCGAATATGGTGACAATGTATACAGGGTTGCTCCCAAGTCCACCCTGGGCAGACTGGAACCCTTCGTTTACTCCTTCTGCTGCTTTGCCCTGGGTGGAGCCCCCCCTCCTCCCCCTTGCACTCACCACTGCTCACTGTACTCCTCTCTTTCCCTCCCCTTCCTTTAAGCCAAGCACCTCGCCCATTATGTTTCCTTTATCTCCAAATTCTGGGTTAGCTCCCTTCCCTCTTACCTTGCCTTCCTCCTCTCTTCCAGCCACTACCTCTTACTTGCTTGGCAACTCTAGTCTCTCTCTTAATCTCCCCAGTGAATCATTTGCAATTCAAGCTGCCTTCCCCTTCCACTTCCCAAACCTTTGGGACTCTCTTCCCCCCCTACCATATGCTTTGCCCCCTCCCTTAACTCACTCGAATCTCTCCTCTGTGATCACTCAAATCTCTCCTCTGTGACTTCACTGCTCACTCATGCAGCTGCCCCTGATACTGGACCCTGGGCTGTTGCCTCCCACCCTCCACTCTCAGCTCCCCCTTTGCCATGCACATTAGTGCAGCTCACCCATACACCCTCACCAAGTCACAGTCATTGCACCCACTATAAACTGCGTAGTACATTTTGTATACTGCAAATTGTTCTCCTTTGGCACTTTATTGCATTATAGTGTACTTAATTACAGAATCATTGCCTTTGCATAATTGTTAATTTGTTGATGCTTGTTTATCTAATATTTGTATTATTTCTACTTTTGTCCGTCATTTATTCTGCTCTTATTCTCCCTCACCCCAGGACATATCTGGGAAATGAACTGTTACCAGCTCAGTATGTCTTTTCTGGTAAAACATCTGATAACTAAATAAACAAATAGGCCCTGATATTGAGAACTGCGCCTGGCAATGGTGCAAGTGGTTGCTCTGCGCAACTGAATTGCACTGGAGGAACAAAAGGGATATAGTCAAAAGAGATGAGCAATGGCGCATCCCTTCTGAATATATCAAAATATGTAGGTGACGCAAATATGATGTGCCGATGCATCCCCCAGACAGGTCTGAATACCTGAAATGGGAACTGCACCAGAGCATCCGAGTTACACCAGATGCAAATTCCTGATATTCAAACCGAAATATAAAAATGGGGCTATAATGCATGCAAGGTGCAAATGGGGCCATTTTATATGTCATTATGGCCTCATTTGCATGAGTTGAGCAGGGCTGGCCAGCAGAATGTGCCAGGCGCCCAGCACAGCATGTGTGACATCCCAGGTAGTTTAGTAGTACCCCCCTCCCCACATGAAACCCCAATTCCTGGAAAATATACCATCATTGTCCCTGGTAGCCTAGTGGTCCCCACTCCCCGCCCAGTACCCCGATCGCACTAAATGTAAGATTAGAGCATCCTTGGTAGTCCAGTGGTTCCCCCCTCCCCGATCCATTCCCCGATTGCTGTAAATGTAAGATTAGAGCATCCTTGGTAGTCCAGTGGTTCCCCCCTTCCCGATCCATACCCCGATTGCTGTAAATGTAAGATTAGAGCATCCTTGGTAGTCCGGTGGTTCCCCCCTTCCCGATCCATACCCCGATTGCTGTAAATGTAAGATTAGAGCATCCTTGGTAGTCCGGTGGTTCCCCCCTCCCCGATCCATACCCCGATTGCTGTAAATGTAAGATTAGAGCATCCCTGGTAGTCCAGTGGTTCCCCTCCCGATCCATACCCGATTGCTGTAAATGTAAGATTAGAGCATCCTTGGTAGTCAGTGGTTCCCCTCCCGATCCATTCCCCGATTGCTGTAAATGTAAGATTAGAGCATCCTTGGTAGTCCAGTGGTTCCCCCCTTCCCGATCCATACCCCGATTGCTGTAAATGTAAGATTAGAGCATCCTTGGTAGTCCGGTGGTTCCCCCCTTCCCGATCCATACCCCGATTGCTGTAAATGTAAGATTAGAGCATCCTTGGTAGTCCGGTGGTTCCCCCCTTCCCGATCCATACCCCGATTGCTGTAAATGTAAGATTAGAGCATCCTTGGTAGTCCGGTGGTTCCCCCCTTCCCGATCCATACCCCGATTGCTGTAAATGTAAGATTAGAGCATCCTTGGTAGTCCAGTGGTTCTCCCCTCCCCGATCCATACCCCGATTGCTGTAAATGTAAGATTAGAGCATCCCTGGTAGTCCGGTGGTTCTCCCCACTCCCCCACCCACACAGGACACCATCCCATACCGACCCCCCCCCTCAGGTCTTCGGCGGGCAGCAAAATCCACCCACACACCTCCACGGTTGCCTGCTGAATGACTGTAACAGTAACAGCTGCAACCCCATTGGCTGACAATGTCGACCAATGGGCCTACAGAGTGTACTGTAACAGTCACTCACAACTCTGTGAATGAATGTATTCATTCACAGTGTTGTGAATAACTGTTAGAATACACACTGCAGGCCCACTGGTCGACACTGTCAGCCAATGGGGTTGCAGCCATTACTGCTACAACATTTGACGCGGCAGGCGAGAGGTGTGCGTGAGGGGTTTTGCTGCCCCCTGAAGACCCGGGGTGGGCCCTCAGGAACAGCACTCCTTCTGTTCTCCTAATCATGCTCTAGCTACCCACAGACTCACTTTCCAAAAGCAGACTCGCACTGCCAGACTCCCCAGGGTCCTGTGTGGGGTGTGGGTGGGGAGTGGGGTAATCACTGGACAACCAGGGATGCTCTATTCTTACATTTACGATGATCGGGGTATAGATTGGGGAAGGGGGTACCACTGGACTGCCAGGGCAATACATATTTGTTCGGTCCGGGGATCGCGATAGGGGATGGGGAAGGGGGTACCACTGGACTACCAGAGAAATTAATAGTAGTTCATTACGGGGATCAAGGTATGGGATAGGGAGGGTGGTTCATTAGACTACCAGGGAATAATGTGGCTGCTTGTGTACGGTGTTCTGGTGGGGTAGCCACCCACGGTTAGCGACTGCTGTGTTGTGCCTTGCAATATGGCAGCTCGCCTGTGGGTGGCTACCACTTGAGCATGATTTTTTCATGCTCAACTTTGTGCCCTGTATCTCGGTACATCTCCGGGATGTGCCAGCAGATGCGCTCACATCTCGGCTGAATATCGAGATGTGCCACATGTGCATTGGCACGCCCTCTGGAGTTGCGCCGCATACATTATCTTTGCACCACGGTGCATCAGGAATTGTGCAGCACAATTCTCCTTTTTGAATATAGCTCTGGGGTGCATTTCTGGGGTTGCGCCGGAGCAACTCCTTTGAATATCTTGCCCATAATAAATAAGTGATTGCACCTCCTCCTATGTCAAGCATACACATTGCTCTCTATTGCATTCTGTTCATTTTTTAGCATTTCACCTGCACTAAATAGCCATGCATTTTACTGTCATTCTTATTGTATGCTGATTCCATACCTCCCTCAATATTCCCTTACCCATTCCAGTCACATCAGTAAATGAGACCACAGTAAAACACTTGTTTGACAAGTACTACTGGCTATAATGTGTTTTAAGGGGACCACTAGGAACCAAGTGACACAGGATGTAATTTTTAGCACAAGGATGACACTGTCAGAGGAGTGAAAATCAAGGAAGTGTTGCAAAACAGTGACTATAATGTAAGATTTACTATTGACAGAAACAGAAAAATAAATGAGCTTGACATATGCCATGCAGCTATGCAAGGCTGACTTTTTATTATCTTTTTTACCTCCTTTGCCTTGGCCCTCAGGAACACCACTCCTACTGGTCTCCTAATCATGCTCTAGCTACCCACAGACTCACTTCCCAACAGCAGACTCGCACTGCCAGACTCCGCAGGGTATCCACAATACCAGATTCCAGGACTTCCCCATCTCAGGTGCCCACTCTTGCCACCAGTGGGGACGGAAGTGATGTCTGGACTAGGAACTCAACTAGTGCTGTACACGCTGTGCCTTAGAAGATCAGGGTCATGGGTGAGCTCACAGAGGCTGTCATCTGGCGCATCCCAGATCAGCCTATCATTGCACCATTTTCTTCCTGCCTGTCTCCCACATGACTATGCACGCTGCAGCTGGTCTCATGGGGTGTCCATTGGTGTGTTGCCACCATTCTACCGATAGTACCTCTACCAAGTCACCACCAGTGGCTGCTGCTAGAGCTCTACAAGGTCCTCTACCCTACACCCTAGTAGGAGCTCTGAACCCTCCCTAAGGTCCTGGGCCCAGGGCATGAACCCAGGTCACCAGCATGCATGGCAATCACAAGGCTGACTTTTTTTTTTAACTTAAATTTTATTAGTTTGTTTTTTTAACATGCAAAACAGGCAGCACAGTATGTTCTTAACCAGTACAGAGAGTATACACACTGTCCATCCTGCATATGCCGATACAAAAATAAAATGCCTCTTTACTATAACCTTTAAAAATGTAATTCTGTATACATACAACAGAACTAGTCAAGGATAAAAAAAAGAAAATAATAATAATTGACACTCCAAGAACTGTGGAAGTAGTTTAGAATCCAATAATGTTTGTCAGTTAATATTTTCTTGGTCCACGTGTCTAATTAACTTGAGACCATATAATTATATTGTGACCCATAAATAGACACTGTTGGTCATACAGGTATTCAGATCTTGATGTCATCCTACTGGCCCATTCAAAGCAGCATCAACTAATCACAGGGTCTATTTCATCTGGTTATTTATCGTCTCTCCCCCACATTCATATTCAAGGACATCTGCCCTCCCTGCAATTCACTTTTTTGTCAACCTCAGTCTGCTTCAGACTCTGAATCCTCTGGTCATGCTGCATAGCTAAAGTACCATGGCTGCCATATTTCTAAGTATTTTGGGGGATGATTTTGCAGTGAGGCAGTAATACATTCTATAACCTCCAGCTCTGCAACTTTCGTTCTCCAGTGTTCAAGGATGGGGAGTTGCAGGGTCAACCAGTTAAGTGTAATACTTTTGAGGGCTCTTATCCTTAGCATCTGAATCAGTCTCCATTTCTTTCTGGGACCCTTTAAAAAGGTAGGAATGGTAGCTGGCCCACTGGCGCAGAGGGTTGAGATGCTGGATGCCACACCTCAAACCACGCCGGCGACCCGGGTTCGGGAACAGACTCATGGCGCCGGGGGTCAGCAGGGGATGAAGAGGACTGCTCTCCATTTTGGGGGTTGGGGACTGGGTCGCCTCACTCAACAGCAGCTCCCAGTAGAGACTGGGGGCACTGTTTAGAGCGGCGCAATGTGGAAACACCGGAAAAAAAACCTTAAAATGGCTCCTGTGTGTTCACTGGATGACGGCTCCCCCACACTGTAACAACACCGGAACCTCCACGGGCCTCCTCTACCTCAGCAGCGCTTCTGGGGTACCTAATAGATAGTGTGCTGTGTAGGCCCCCTCCCGGTGCCTTCCCCCTCGGAAGAGAGGGACCCAACTGGTGAAGGGATACAGGAGTCAACTGCTCCCCTCAGGAGTTGGCTGCTATCTGAGGATCGAGGTGAGCCCAGGAAGAGGATGGCCGGTGAGTCAGGAGCACTGTGGAGCCCGAAGGAGAGGGGAGCACTGGAGCATGAAGCGAGTAAAATAGATCATGCAAAAAAAAAAAAAAAAAAAAGGTAGGAATGCTGAGGACCAAATCCTGAAATGTGTTCGGGATGGCACCTGTAGTAAGTTGTAATTTTTAGTGTATGTACCGCCAGAAGGGTTGTATTTTAGGGCAAGCCCAGAATATGTGACAGCGAGTTCTCTGTCCCCACATTGTCTCCAACACACATCTGTATGTGGAGGGTTAAAATGATTGGTTACAGTGGGACACTTGAAATATCTGGTGAGGACGCATCATTTAAATTATCACCGTGTGGGAGAGGCTGTAATTGCCCATCCCCTTTTTAACCTTTTTTCCCCATTGCTTGGGAGCCATTACTTCCCCACTCTCCTCTTCACAATGGAGCCAAACTTGTTCAAGGGGAGGAGTTGTTGTTTTTGTTAGTAATTTATACAGTTCTGAAACCACTTTAGTTTTTGTCTTTAAAACCACCACCCAGTAAAAGAATTGTTCCAGGTCTGTCTGTGGGCTCATAACCATTGATACGTTATCTCACTGTAAAATAAAGTGTCTGACCTGGAAAAAGATATAGTGCTCTTCTTGTCTCCCCTTGAATCTTTCTTGGAGTGTCTGAAAGGAAAGACAGTTCCCATTATATATTAATTGCTTGAATCGGGTTAGTTCACTGCGTTCCCAATATTTGAAACCTTGGTCCAGCTTAGGGAGGAAAAGGATCATTGTGTCTAATTAATGTGAGGGTGTTAGGTGAGTCCAACCTTCTCCAAACCTGGGTCAGGATCTTAATTGTCTGCTTTGTCCAGGCACTGAGTATTTCCTTTAGCACTCCACTTGACAAAACTCCTGTAGGGAGTATCCACGGAGGGATATTTGGGGACTCTACTTCAATCTGGTACCATTCAGAATCATAGCATTGCTTTGCCCAAGTGCAAAGATAGGCTGCCTGTGCTGCTAAATAGTAGATCTTAAAACAATGGAATCCCCCCCATTCCTCAGAGAGTTTAAGTATACTTTGGGATGTTCTGTTTCCCAAACCTCAGGAATTTAGAGACCTCCTTAATAATGCATTCCAGAAAGAATCTGGAAGGGGGACAGGGAGGGTCTGAAAGAATCCTGCTTCAAACCTCCAACAACTACAGTATATATAGTTTTCACCAAACAATTTAGTGGCATCAGCTGAGACTCTAATTCACAAATACCTAAATGTATTACATCAGACCCAGGCAAAGGGTTATCGCAGTATCTCCCTCAGTATTATCATTTCTAATTTGGAGTGATTAATCTGACAGCCTGCCAGATTCCCAAACTGTGTTAAAGCTTCCAAAAGGTGAGGGAGGGAGTGACAGAGATCTCCTATGAAAAATAATGGGTCATCAGCATAAAGGGCTATTTTTGTTCTGCTCCTGCCATCACCCCCATATGCTGGGGTTCAACTGGACACCAGTTACTTGGGGCTTGAGACCTAGGGCAAACAATAATGGTGATAATGAGCAGCCCTGTTGAATTCACCTGTGTAAGAAAAATCTCAGTGATGGGTGCCCATTGACTCTTACCGCCACCTCTGGGCCCTGGTACAGTAGGGTGATCACTTTAGTAAAGCCCTCCCACAGCTGGAACTTTTATAACAGTTGTTGCAGAAAAACCCAGTCGACTATGTTGAAGGCCTTCTCAGCATCCATACTTATGGCCAGCTGGAAGGCCCTCTTTCCCTTTTGCGTGTTGATAATGTTTAAATAGTGCCTGATGTTGTCTTGTAAAAATCTACCTCATATGAAACCAGTCTGATTGCAATGAACAAATTGCTGCATGTATTTTTGCAACCAGTCAGCCCGGATCCCTGAAAATATTTTTAAATCCATGTTCAACAAGGAAATGGGACAACATGGATTACACTCTTCAGGATCTTTGCCTTTGTTTATTTTAAAAGTTTCACCAGGAAAGACATACTGAGCTGAGTACAGCTCATTTCCAGATGCATCCTGGTGGGAAGGGGAAGAGGAGGCAAAATGATGTACAAAAACAACTGACAAGTGATACAGGTACAAAATTTAAACATAGTCTAACAGGCAGTACAGACTGGCCTAACACTGATTATACAAATTAAGCACGGAAGAGCAGAGGGTACAAGACAACATAAGCATAAAGTGCATTATAAAATGGGTGCGGAAAATCCTGTATTCTGATTTGTGAAAACAGGTCACCTGACCATGGATTAATCCCCTGTAAACGCACGGTTGTCTTGCGGCACTACAGAATCCTAAGTGACAGCAATGTAAAGTGACCTTTTCAGATCACTCCACCAGAGAAAGATGTAAAAAACTAACACTGCGGCATCCTCATTCGGACAAATCCACCTAGTGGAGAACTACAACTACGGCATCCTCAGAAGGACAAACTCATTAGGCAGAAGAACTATTTTATTACAAATACATGTAAACAGTGTTTTTTTTATAATATTTATTTAGGTAAACCTCTAAAATAAAGTTACCCATGTTATTAGTGGATTAACCCACTCCAGAGGGAAGGGGTTACTGAGCACCAAGCCACACCTGGGTGGTTGAAGTCACTCGGCCTGCGGTCTCGCGCCTCACAACCCCCCCAACCCTGTGGATCAATGCTCAGTAAACCCATGCTCTGTCATGGGTCAATTCATTCTTATGCGATTTGCCCTTGGCAGGGAGGTGGAACCATAATTAGGAGAAGGAGAAACAAGGAAGGGGGAGAAGAAGGATGCAAGCAAATAAAAGACAGAGTGAGAATATGAGAGGTGGGAAGGGAGAGGGGAGGTGGGACAGGAGGGATATGGGCAGGGGAGGTGATGGGTAAGGGAAAACAGAGGAGACAGAGTGGGGATCAGCTGCAGTTACGAGGGGAGAGGAGAAGTTAAGTTGAAGAGAGGGCAGACAGAGAAGTGAGAAGACAGAACAGATGGGTAAGGGGAGGGAGTTCCAAAGTTTAGAGAAGGCATAACCATAAGCCAGGTGCTACCATCAGTTACTCTAACCCTAGAGGGAGCATGACGCAAGAGGTAATGGTAACCCAACCTCAGGAGAGCCTGAATGCTATTGATGAATTCCAATTTAGTTTAACAAATGTTTATATCATGTTCTAATTGTTCTACTGCACTTGAGGTTTCAAGTTGTAAACCTAGCCACCTTTTATAACACCTTTAGCCATTTTACAAAATGTCAAGCGTAATAATCCACTCTAGTGGTGGGTTAATGCTGTAATAAAGTACAGTTATGTAAGAACTTACCATAACAGTAGATCTTCAAGAAGAGTTCTTGCAGCAGGCAGCAACCACAAGAACCAAGCCACTAGGCACCAGGACCCCACAGAAACCCTGCAGCCAGCAGTCTCCAGTGGGGGACCATCCCCAACATTGGCACTGCCTTGACGTACAGCCAGTGGTACAAAGGGGGAAGTCCCCAGCCCCACCTCAGTCTGGCAGGGGTATCACTGATATCTGAGCTCACCGCCAGAAAGGTGGTATTCGCTCATTATGTATCAAAATGGTGTCCTCTATGTGTTTTAAATATGGCACCAAATGATCCACAAAAGTTTTATACAGTTCAGCCAGGTAGTCATTTGATCCCGGTGGTTTTGCAGTTTTTTTTAGATTATTGATCTTCTGCCTTATTTCTTGGTCAGTGAATGGGCTGTTCAGGTCCTATCTCCCTGTCCTCCAGGCCCAGAAAGTGAATACAGTCCAAGAAGTCATGCACCTTTTTCTGGTGATCCATCCCTCTTTTCTCCCTATACAGGTTGTGAGTTATAGTGTCCCCCTGCTCTGATCCTTTGATATTGAGAATGGCACTAGAGGTGGCCTGCTGTCTCAGTTGGCCTGAAAGTAGTTTTCTTGCTCTATTCCCATGTTCATAAAATCATTGCTTTGAGTATCGGAGTGCCCCCTCTATCCTGGTCTCTAATAATGTGGTCAATTCCGCTTTTTTCTTATCCGGTTGTTTTTTCACCTCTTGGTTCAACACAATTTTACATTGACACTCAAGGTCTACAATGCCCCTTTCTAACCAAAGCTGCCTGGCCGATCTCTCATGTTTAACCTGGAAGGCACAGGCAATTATCTTGCCTCAGACTGCAGATTTCATGGCATCTAGGTATACTAAGGCACTATCCACCAGTGAATTTTGGGCTTCACATTCCTTAATTTCAGCAACTATCAACTCCTTAAAGTCTTCATTATTCAACAGGCTACTACTGAGCCTCTGTGTGTTACTACAGGAGCTGGGATTCATTGAACAATCCAGCACCACTGGGACATGATCGAATGCTGTGATACTGCTGATGTTAAACACCTGGACTGTGTGTATCTACTGCATGGGGATGCTGTCGTGAATAATAATAGTCCCTAACTGAGGGGTTCATATATCACCAAACTTCCAATAGCCCAAATTCCGCTCTCCGGCATCCCAAGAGTTTGGCCACCTGTGACTGTGTTAGATTTATGAGGCCTGATTTGTCTATAGTGGGGTTAGGACTGGTTTTAAAATCTCCCCCAATTATTACCAAACTGTGAGAGTTCTCAGTTGTTTCTGTTATGACTTTTTTAAGAAAGAAGATCCTGATCTGCTCCTCGTTTGTGCCATAAATGTTCAGAAACACACAGCTGTGCCCTCTAAATTCCCCCTTCAATCTAGTGTATCTGCCCTCCAAATCTCTGTCCAGTCATTCTACCTTGAATTGATTTTTTTAATCAAAATTGCCACCCCCCTCGTCTATGTGGGTGAGGCTCATATTGGGAGGAGTACACTTCCCCCATCCATTCCCACTTTAGTTTCTTATGTTCTTCCTCTGTGAGGTGTGTCTCCTGCAGGAACCCAATATGTGCCCCCCTGCAGGCTCCTGCAGGACTCTTGATCTTTTTATGAGGTTATTAAAGAGCTAGTGGAGTCAAACAGACAGACAAGAAAAAAAGACAAATTTTACGTAGTAGTCAGTTGTAACTTTTTCTTTCTGAAGTATTTTTCCTTTTCCTTTTGCTCATCAGCAAGAATTCTACATGACAATATTGTGCTGTATGTGTGGAACATCTCTTAGCCTGGCAGCTGACATATCTAACTCTACTGTCCCACACTATATCATCTGCATTATGATCTCAGTAACAGTGACATCACAGGTGAATGACCTGGCAGTCACTCACTTGCTGTTCCTAAGTAGCAGTGATGTCACAGTCAGTGAGGTCACAATGCTGATGATGTAGTGGGGGGCAGTAGAGCATGATATGTCAGCTGCCAGGCTAAGAGCTGTTCCACACATCACACCTACTAAAATCAGGTATACAATCTTCTAATTAAACAAAGAAAAAAGGAAAAGTACCTCAGATTTAAAAGGCAATGGCTGGCTGCTTTTAAAATCTAATGTAACCACCCAGTTCCCTGGGGTTACTAAAATCCTATCAGTATTGGTGCTAAGCAGGTAGCAGGCAACTGGTAGGGAGCTTATTAGGGACTTCTTACACGATTACATCATTGTTTACTCAGCTAGCCTGAGAGAAGTGTGCCCATAGATAAGGCTAGAAAGCACCTGTCAGTGCCCTTAGTTCACCCAGGAGAGTGAATTTCTGCAACATGTTCACCCAGGAGAGTGAAGTTGTACTGTGGTCACCCCAGTGAGTGACAGAAATGGAAAGAATGGGACCTCTAGCATTTCAATGGGGAATGGGGGTTTCAATGGTATAACCCTGAAGGAATGGCAGAGACTGTCGGTTGGGGCAAAGGGTGGGAGGAACTCATCTGTATGTTTACAAGGCAGGGTTAACTAGTTCATAAAGAATGCCAGTTTTTATCTGAGCAAAGGCCAGTGCTGCAGGTTTAAATGTGTGGCTGAGTTTCACTTAATTGCAACCATCTTTTCGAAGAAGAGTTCTGAGTGTGTGGCTTAGTTTCACAATTTGTGCACTCATGGGAGGAAAATGTGCGGGTGCGTGGCCAGGTGTCCACTATGTGCACCATATGGAAATGGGAAGAAGTTTTTGTGTGTTCTTGAACTGTACTGCATGCAAAGAGAGTTTGTGAAATGTACCTGTCAGTTTTACCATCTGTTAAATAAAGCCATACTGCACAATCCCAGTTCCTGTTCTGGACATTCTGATTGTCGCTTCTGGTGTTGGAATTACTGGGGCCCCCTCAGCAGATTAGATCTAGCATATGCCAAGCAACCTCCACCATGGACGTGGATTTTAATTTTACAAAAGGTTCATGTGTTTTGTCCTTGTATCCCCACCCATATTCCTCTAGAAATGAGCCTGGTATACATCCTAACACCAAGGGTGGTATCAAACTTTGAAAAGTAAATGTCATGTCATATGTGGGTACCAGTGCCAGATGTTAATAGGGGGTGCTAATTTGTTATAAGTGGCTTGTGGGTTACACTTATATTAGTTTTAGGCAGTACACCAGCTCTTTTTAATGCTTTTAACATAGGAGACAAATGTTAAGTCTGCCATTTTGTCCCAACTGTGGTCTTAATAAAGTGATATCACTGAACTCACACTGTAACTGTTCCCTTAATTCAAAATGCCAAAAACACTTGTAACAGGCATGCTTAAAGAGTAACTTACAACTGAACTAACCATAAATATTCATAGATTAAGTAACTGCTATCTTTAATAAACAATGGCACTTCAAGCTGTTCCACACGTAAACATCCCTGACTCTCCAGATGTCAAGTTGGGGGGTGCTAAGGTCCCTAAAGTGGAAACCTTTTATCTGGCTAGGAAAACACAAGGCAACTGTCTAACCAGAGAGTGATGTCTGTTCAGAAAGGTTGTGGTTTCTATGTGTTTTTAGATCAACTTTAGATCGCAACCTCTATTAGATGTCCAAAAGGTGGATCTCCATGCTGGACTCACTGTGTCTCTTACAAAAGTATTGTATTTGAGGTGGGCCAGCTAGTCTGCCAGTGAGGGAGGGGACAGCAGTCCAGAAGGAGCTGTCTTATCCAATTAACCACCCACAGCAAAACAGCTCCACTGCTAAGAGTGCATGGTATAAAATTGCAGCAAGTTAAAACAAACATTGGCACCACTCAAATGCGTATACAAAAGTCTTTATTCAAAATTCAGATAAAAAACATACCACCACAGCATCAGGTCATCACAGAGCCCCTTAGTGCTTTGTGATGACCCAATGTTATGGAGGTATGTTTTTTATCTTAGGGGTGTTTACGTTGAGTGGTGCCAGTGCTGTTTCAACTAATCCAATTAACCCCCAGATTCACAGACCAAAAAAGAGGCAAACAAGAGACCCCCTAAAGATAGAACCCTAGGGCAGGGAGGCCCCAGCAACCCAGCGTATCCCACTGTATAGGCTGGACATCTTTCATGTTGTTATATATTTTGCTCTGGACCCCTCCACTGGGAATAGGAATTAGGTAGCTGGTTGAGACCAGAACCCCCCACTTCAGATATGGCCAATTTATTTAAATCTAGGGGGCGGGGGAAGAAAACGTTACCCAGTTCTCTATTTTTGGTCCTGCCCTTCATTCAGCTCCTGCACAGCACATGTTATTTATGTGAGGAAGGCCTTTAGCTTCTATCTCCTGTGAGCCTTCTGCCCGAATCGAGATGAAGAGCAACCACCCTCACTCAGGCAGGCCTTAGGTAAAGTCATTATTTCAGCAGCCTTCCCTCAGCCTATCTGGCATCTCAACCATTCTAGCAAACAACTCCCGTCCATTAAAATTAACCCACCTGCTAACACACGTGGCCCTCCACCTCCTGGGGCAGGTTAAGTTTAGACCACAACTTTAAACCTAGCTAGATACACGAGACAGAAGCCAGCTGAGTTAAGATCCACAACTCAGTAATGAGCCACACAAGGCTGACTGAACGGGTGGGAGAACTCACAGCACAAGTGCAATCGGAAGCTAAGCTTGAGTGCATCAGTGTGGGCACAACAGGAGATAATGGTGGTGTTTTAATGGAAGTAATAAATAAAATATATCAACTTCACTGAATTGTAGCCGCTACGGGGAAGAAGCTATAGTCTTATGTTGACTGACTAAACACTGTGGAAGTCAGAGCTGAAGAATTTTCCACAGCCTTGTCGGAGTCTTCAGAGTTACAGGCAAGGCATTAGGAATACCACTGCAGCAGGTACTGCACAAGAAAATGTTATTGGGTAATCGGTCTCCAGCATCTTGGAAAGCAAAGTTGGTGCCAGAATATGTATTGCTGGCCTACCAGAAGGTGTTGAGGCCAGAGAGGACTCATCATATATTTTGTCTAAAACTGGTTACCAGAGTCCCTAGGGCTAAATCTGAAGGAAAGCCTCTTACAGAATTACACTACATTGGTCTGCTACAAATGCTGATGACCCCAGAACCATTCTTATTTGAATGTCTAGGACCAGATTAAGAAATTGGGTGCTAAAGTTAACATGGAAAAAGAAAAAAATTATGGTGGAGGGAGTGAGTATAAAATTTTCCCTAATTTAAGTTACGCAACTGAAAAATGTACAAAGCAATGAAGGAAACTGGAAACTACAGCAGGTGGCTTAGTTCTGTAGAGGAATCCATCCCCCCCATCCTGGCTAGCTTTGTGTCCTCTGCAAAACTAAGCTACCTGCCATAGTCTCCAATTGCCAGACTGTTGTTGAAGATATTGAAGAGCAGTGGTCACAATATTGAACTCTGAGAGACACCACAGATTACACCTTTCCACTTGTAGTGTCTTTCTGTCTCCACCTTCTGCTTCCTGCCCACAAAGAACTTAGCAATCCGCCATGTGTACATCTCATTTATACTGCTCTGGTTTGCTTTGCCCTGAAGCTTGCCATATACAACTGTATCAAAAGTAAACATAGAAATTGATAGCAGATAAGGACCGCTTGGCCCACCTAGCCTGCCCATTTTCCCTACCTACTGCAACACTGCAGATCCTACTTGATCTCCGGCTTTTACCCTCTCTTTCCTATTGCTAGGGCTCCCTTGTGCCTATCCCATGCAGTCTTGAATTCCCCTACTGTTTTTTCCCCTACCACCTCTGCTGAGAGGCTGTTCCATGCATCCACCACCCTTTCTGTGAAAAAATACTTCCTCACGTTACCCCTGAGTCTACCCCCTTCAGCCTCATATCATGACTCCTTGTTCTTGAACATCTTTTTTTCTGAAAGATGCTACCCTTGTGTACCTTGTTTATGCCCTAGACATATTTGAAGGTCTCTATCATATCCCCACTCTCTCTCCTCTCTTCCAGGGTATACATATTCAGGTTCTCTAGCCTCTTCTCATATGACTTTTGGTGCAGACCTTGCACCATTTTTGCTGCCCTTCTCTGAACTGCCTCTGCTCTGTCTGTGTCATTCCAGAGATGCGGCCTCTAGAACTGAACACAGTACTCCAGATGGGGTATCATCAACGATTTTACACTGGTATCACCACCTCTTTTTTTCTGCTGGTGATACCTCTCCCTATGCACCCAAGCATCCCACTGGCTCTCCCCACAGCCATTTCAAAATGCTTGGTTACCTTTAGGTCATCAGGTATGATTACTCCAGCTCCCTTTCCTGTTTGGTGGTCATCAGTATCTCCACCCCATCGTACTCCTTCTCGGGTTTCTGTGCCCCAAATGTATGATTTTATACTTCTTTGCAATGAATCTTAGCTGCCACTCTTGACCACTCCTCAAGCCTGCTTAAGTCCCTCTTCATTTTTTCAACCCCCCCAAGAGTGTCAACCCTGTTGTAGATCTTAGTGTCATCTGCAAAGAGGCATAACTTCCCTTCCAGCCCCTCTGCAATGTCACTTATGAAGATATTGAAGTAGACTGTCCCCAGAACTGATCCTCGTGGCACCCCACTGGTCACCCTCCTCTCCTTGTAGTGAACTCCATTTACCACCTCCCCCTGTGTCCTATCCCTTAACCAATTTCTGACCCAATTTACCAATTTGGGACCCACTCCCAGGCTGCCCAGGAAGTGTATAAACCTCATATGTGGAACAGTGTCAAAGGCCTTGCTGAAATCCAAGTAGGCTACATCCACCGCCTCCCTCTGATCTAATTCCCTGGTCACCCAGTCAAAAAAATCTAACAGATGTGTTTGACATGACCTTCCCACTGTGAATCCATACTGCATAGGATCCTGTGATCAACTGGATTCAAGATATACCACAATCCTTTCCTTTAGCAGTGATTCCATTAATTTCCCCACCACTGAGATCAGGCTGACTGGCCTGTAACTCTCAGCCTCCTCCCTGCTCTCACTTTTGTGGAGAGGGACTACATCTGCCTATCACAAATGCACTCAGCAGGTCAGGCCCTCTACTCCCACAATGCCCACCTCCGAGCGCAAGAGTGTGAACAGGTAACAGACAGGGTAACCCTCCTGTCTGCTTTTGGGTCTGAATCACCTTTAGTCTCAAGTTCTGGGGGGGATTCAAACTGTGAACCTTATGCTAGCATACCCAATGTACAGGATCAGATACATTTGCGGTACAATCTTTCACCAGGGACACCAAGCCAGGCTTCTAAAATTAACCCTATAAGAGACCTTAGGTATATTCTTACCTTTTTACTCAAGCTCAGTAACACCATCAAGCCCTTCAGTACAGCTGCCAAACTTAACCACGTATACATCACATGCAAAAAGAACTTGGAAGACACACCCAGGCAGGATCTTGAAAAAAAGATTTTACTAAAAGCTGATAAAAATATGAAAAATGTAAACACAGAACACTATATCAAAGAGCATCACAATTACATAAAAGAAATAAACAAGGAAAACTTCAAAACAAACTCCTACCAACAAAGTTAGATATTTTCTGTATAATTTTATTACCTCTGTAAGTGCCTAAGTTATATCAGAGAGCTCTGTCTCTCTTAAGCCCCAAAATAATATGTCATATTCCCCAGTTACAAAGATACATTTCAACTCCATCTCCCCGCCCCCTTGGTGAGTCATCTATCTCCTCCTTTTAGAATAAAAAAATACAAACATGATGTACTATTAGGAGGTATATTAAATAATGTGACATCAGCAAAAACTTATTTCCCAAATTATGAGTCTTTGATCAGCCAGTTCCTTTGAGGATTTACAACCCTGCAGTCCATCACCCAGGTGTGAGATAGCTGACAGGAATCAGCTAACTGATGTCCTGTAATAAAATGTATATTTTAGTTTCCCAACTTCAAAGCATGAGGTTATAAAAAGGCCATAAAATGCAATTTCTCAAGGAAGTTAATTGCATTACTGAGATCTCCGGGTCAGTTTACCTCTCCTGTATCTTCACTGAAACCTGGGGAGGGGTGGCACCCATGGAAGCCCAGGCTGTCTTATGTGAGACAATCACATACTATATTTTTATATTACAAATATCATACAACAATCATAACCAGCTGGCCAAGCATCACACTGCCCTCCTCCAGTCTTATGGAACCACTCCCATTTCCAGCGAGCACCTCTCTAAACTCCTTTAATATTCTTGTATGTATCATGTCCAGCCCCATTGCCTTGTCCACTCTCAGGTGCAACTGCAGCTTCCAACTGCAGGTTCAGCAAGGTGCAGGGTAATCCTTGAGTCCCAACAAGTGGCTTTTCTCAGGAAGCCAGTCAAAGAACCCACTAGGGACAGGGCAGTGCTGGTGCTTGAAAACAGAAACAGCATTGCAGATGTCACAGTGGACTATCCCCTAGGTATCAATGATCACCATACAGTGTGGTTTAATGTTAAGATGGGAACAGAGGCTAACCACATAAGAACAAGACTTTAGCAAGGTGGGTTTTAAAGAAATGTGAGACTATCTAAGAAACTGCCTCATAGGAGGAGATTGTCAGAGAGGGGTAGAGGCACTGTGGGGAAAATATAGGAGGACATAATTAAGGCAACTAGCATCTACATGAAGGAAATGAGTAAAAGCAGACAAAAAAGAGACTGCTATGGTTCTCTAGGGAAGTAGTCACGATGGTGAAGAAAAACGAGGTAGTATTCAGGAGTTATAAGGAAATGCAACGGGAGGAGGGCAGGGAGATGTACCAAGTAAAACAGAGGGAAGGGGGAAAGGTGGTGAGGGAAGCAAAGATACAGACAGAGGAAAAGATAGCCAAAAGGGTAGCTAAAGTGAATAAGACTTTCTTCAGGTACGTGAGAAGGGAAAAACTAGTGGAGGGATAGAGAGGATAAAGAGGGTGGCAAGAGAGACTGCACAGAAGAGGATCAAGAAAAAGTTGCCATCCTGAACAGGTACTTCTGCTCAGTCTTCACAGTGGAGGGAGGGGGGATGGACCATCAGGGAACAGCAGGAACAAAGGGGGGAGGTGGACATAAGTAAATTTTCAGAGGAAAGAGTCATGAAGGGAATTGCAGCTCTGAAGGTGGACAAGGCTCTGGAACTGGATGGAATATACCCAAGGGTACTAAAGGAACTCAGAGAGATGCTAACTGCACCACTGACAGCCTTATTCAACAGTTCACTGGAAACAGGCATGGATCTGAAGGACTGTAGGAGAGCCGAATTAGTCCTTTTATATAGGAGCAGCAGGAGATAGGAGTCTATCAACTATAGGCCAGTCAGTCTCACTTTAGTGGTGGGGAAATGAATGGAAACCCTGCTAAAGGAAAAGCTGGTAGAGTATCTTGAATCCAGTGGGCTACAAGACCATGAACAGCATGGATTTCCGAGGAGGGACATGCCAGATGAATCTGATTGATTTCTTCAATTGGGTGACCAGGGAATTAGAACAGGGGAGGGCAGTGGACATAGCCTTTTTGGACTTTGGCAAGGCTTTTGACACTGTGCCGCATAGAAGACTGATTAAATAAATTGAGCAGCCTAGGGGTGGGATCCAAAGTAGTGAATTGGGTTAGAAACTGTTTAACAGATCGGCATCAGAGGGTACTGGTTAATGGCACTCACTCTAATGATGGAAAATTGACCAACGGGGTGCTGCAGGGCTCAGTACGGGGACCAGTCCTCTTCAATGTCTTCATAAGTCATACTGCAGAAGAACTAGAAGGGGAAATATGTATTTTGCAGCTAATACCAAAATCTGTAATAAGGCACACATTCAGGAGGGGGTGGAGAGAATGCACAGGAGTTATGGAAAACTCAAGGCATGGTCAAGGGCATGGCAGTTGGGGTTCAATGCCAAAAAGTGCAAAATCATGCACCTAGGGCACAGGAACCAAGAAGTGGAGTATCGGATGGGGGCAGGTGCTGACAATCACCAAGCATGAAAGGAATCTTGGGGTTATCAAAATGGATGGCCTCAAAATGTCAGGACAGTGTGACAAAGTAGTTGGTAGAGCCAGTGGGATGCTGGGGTGCACAGTAAGAGGTACCTCCAGCAGCAGGGGGGAGGTGGTGTCGCCACTTCTATCACTTGCTGGTGCGACCCCACCTGGAGTACTGTTTCTAGTTCTCGAGGGCACATCTCAGAAAGGACATAAGCCAGGATGGAGGCAGTACAGAGGAGGGTGACTAAAATGGTGCAGGCATTGCACTAAAAACCCTACTAGGAGAGATTGAAGGATCTCACCATGTACACCCTGGAAGAGAGGAAAGCAAGACGGTACATGATAAGAGACCTACAAGTACCTCACAAGGGTGAACAGGGTGCAGGAGTGGAGTCTCATGCAAATGATGAAGCACACCAGGACCAGGGGACATGTAATGAAGCTGGAGAGGTGGATTTAAGAGGGGTGTGAGGAAATATTACTTCACTGAAAGGGTGGTAAACACCTGGAATTGACTGTCAGTGGAAGCGATGGAGGTGAAAACAGTGGGGACTTCAAGCATGCATGGGACAGACATAGGGGAATATTAGTAATGAGGAAGGGAGGAGGGAGATCCCCAGAGACCAGTTAGAGTTTGCAGAGAAAGACTAGCTAGGGAACATCTGGGCAGACTGGATGAGCCAAGCAGTCCTTTTCTGCGATAAATGTTATGTTTCTACTCCATTTTTATTTTTCTGGTATTATCTGTTTCAAACTTGGATTTCTTTTCAGAATGTTTATCCTGCTCTGTCTCAGGCATATCAGAATTATCACCTATGTTTGCGTGAACTCGTTTGCCAAAATAATGTAAAACGCTAGCCATAGCTGTCTGTCATCGCATGATCCACCTATCTGTACCACAGCCCATCTCACTGGCTCAGTTGTATGCCTCACTTTTTCAGTCTTACACAGGAGCCTTTTTTTGCAAAGGTCAATTTAGCCAGTGCAAAAAAGCAGCAGATTTCACAAGTAAATAAGGTATCCTGTGATATGGGCAGATCGTAAGTGGGCACCTGCCGAAACGGCGACCCACTTGCGGTGACTGCCCCGATGGTGAGGGTGTGGGGTTGGCGACCGAATGAGTTGGGTTGCGAAAAGGCGACAGGATGTCGAGTATATATATATGCGTGCGGGTGGGGGGGGGCGAGCCCGCCGAACGTGGGGCGGGAGGGTTTGTGAGGGGTGGTGTTGCGGGTTGCCGGTGAGCTGGTGTCATGGTGTGGTGGGGTGGGTGCTTACCTGGGGTGGCGGGGTTTGGGACCAGGCGCCAGTAGTTTTTACTGTGTGCCCAGCCCAAGACAGTGTTTTAATTTTTGTATGCGATATGCCTCCCCCGGAGTTGAGAATCTTAATTTGGGGTGCAGGGGCGAAGCATAAAAAGCAATAAAAATAGTTGTTTTGTGCCGCTTTTACTGGTGCCTGGATTCCACATCGCCGAAATTCAATTTCGGCGATGTGGAGTTGCAATAAGGGTATTCAGCATTCCGAATTCACCATTATTACGTGGAACCATAAATAATTATTTAGGCACTGTCTTGTAGAATCACAGACTTACTTGTTTGTAAGGAACAACTTGCTGCTGTTCTGTGCTGCTGGAAAGTGTTTCTCCACATGACAGTTCTCCATGCTCTGCACTGATTGCTGGTGCGGTGGTTCATCAACGTCAAGATGCGCATGTTAACTTACAAAGGCTCTGCATGATTTCGGTGCAGGCTACCTGAAAGGTCTCCTGACCCCATACACTCCTGGCTGCCCTCTTCGGTCAATGGATGCGTGACTTCTATCCATTCCAAGATCTCACTTAAAAGTCCTCTGGGGATAGGGCATTTGGAGTGGTGGCCCTGCTTCACCGGAATGCCCCTCCCCCAGAAGTAAGAGGTGCCCCTTCCATGACTATTTTTTAAGTCCAAGTTGAAAACTCTCCTGTTTACCATGTGTTTTGGAACCGGATGCTGTTATTTCATATTCTGCTGTGTTTATTATCTGATTGTTTATTGTTTTAATTGTATTACTTTTTATTATTTTTTTTTTTTTTTGCTTATGTGAGGTACCCAGAGCCTCTGGGATTGGGTGCCATATACATATAATTGCCTTGCTTAGATTGAGAGTGGCTTTGCCTCTCTACCCCTCCAGGGGAAGGCCCATGATAGGTTGTTGTATTGTGAGTGGTGCAGGCAGCTGAAACAGCTCTCAAAGGGTGGCCATGACCTGTTCCTATGGCAGTAGCTGGCCATTTTGGGGCATGACCAGAATATATGTCTGTCATGTGCCCTAGTTTTGGAGCACAGCCTTCAATAGGCCTGTAAGGCATTCTATGCCCATTTTCCTTGAAGTACAGGGCATGGAAGATTCATGTGCTCACCTTCCGGGCAAACTCCTGCCACAGTGGTAAGCTAGTAGTTTTAAAGGCAGTCTGGAAAGATACTGACCATTCTCCATCCGTGAGTTCAATCCCATTCTCCCCTTGGCATTTTTGTTTTAATGCTGGCTGCATAGTCTCTGTACAGGACTCGCAGGGCTTTATAAAGGGTAGATACCTGTCCAGTAGAGATTTCCCTCTTGAGTGTGGTTCCAGGGTTGCCAAAAAATGTTTGGCTGGAGATGGCTCCTGTATGGCTCTACTCTCAGCCTGAATGTGTGCCTTCGTTTGGAGGGACCTAAAGTGGTCTGTATTATTTAAGTCAAAAGCCTGCTTAAGGGTGCTGAACTCTATTATGTCCTCCCCTTTTACATAACTACATGGGGGAGCATAGGTAACCACAGGCCCATCTTCCACAGGTCGGGTCTGAAGCAGCCTGGAATGATGGGTTCCAAGCGAGCCATTTAAATGGCCATAAATAAGGGTCCAGACTGAACTTATCCTACATTTCATATCCCACTGCTAGGGTGCAGCAAACTGCTATAAGTGTGTTGTCTGAATTTGCTCTCCTAAAGCTATTGTCCATAGCCCTGGTTCCTAGGGCAGCCACCTCTTGTCCTCGTTCTATCAACTTACATGTGGCCCTGTGTGCTGGGACTGTCCACAGGAGCACTGACCATATGTGCATTGCAAGCCTGCAAGGTAGTAATTTTCTAGGTCTGGAATGGCCCTTCCTCCTTCCCTCTGTTTTATCCAACTGCAGCAGCTTGTAGTTTATCCAGGGTCATCTACCAGCCCATATTAACTGATAGTTTGAATGTTTGACAGTGTATAGAGCCCTGTAGAGTAGGTGTTTGGGTGTTAATTTGTCCCATTCCTAGAGAGTGCTTTGAGTTCTTTTACACCAAATAAATTCTTGATTCGCCCGCCACCCCACCCCTCGTCACCGTACACATCTGGAAACATGCTGGTGTCAGCAGTAAGCTTTTTCTAGGGAAACTTTTGAAATAGTATTTTTTTTATATAAAGTATTGCTACCCTATTCATATGTAATAGAAGGCAGAACCTACGAAGAAAGGATGAGACTCTTGAATTTGTACTCCCTGGAGGAGATAAGGGATCAGGGGACATGACTGAAACTTTCAAATACTTGAAGGGGATCAACAAATCTGGCACAGATGGGTTGTTTAAGTGGAGGAAGTGAAGGGACACGAGAGGGCATGGGCTAAGATTGAAGAGGGGCAAATTCAGGAGGGAGATAAGGAGGCATTACTTCACTGAGAGGGTGGTATTGAAATGGAACACTTTACCAGAGGAGGTGGTGTCATGCAGGACGGTGGGCAGTTTCAAAAGGGCATGGGACAGGGCAAGGGGAGGGGACTGGATAAACAACATTTCCGGATGTGAGAGAGGGGGGATAGGGGTGGGGCAGCTGCAATATAAGGGCGCTATCTTCACTTTCGAGCAGACTTGATAGACCGTGAGGCTTGTTTCTGATGGCACGTTTCGTATGTTCGTATGTACCCCCTTACTTTCATGGGGCTTATTACTGCTCCTTTAAAAGAGCAACACCTCCACAAGGACTTTAAAACATAACATTTAAACAAATTTCAGCTTATATTGTATGTCACATGAAATCTGTATTCCTTCTCCACATTATCTATTACTGAGTTCAAATGCAAGAAAACAGGATATTTGTTCCTTGAGAGTTTGTCTGCTCCTATTGTTTATTTACCACTTGATGCCATGATACTCTGTTTATGACATCACAGTTATTCCCATGGCAACACTGTGTCATGACAACAGAGGATTATGATTTCAAGTGGGGAATAAACTGTAAGGGCAGATGAAATCTAATAGACAAAGATAAAGATCTTGTTTTTGAACAAATTTCCACACTAGTATATAAGGGGTAGGAGACATGGAAGATATATGAACTACAAGCTAAATTGTTTCAAAATATCATGTTTTTCAAAGTTTTCCCTGAGGCATCAGCAGCTCTTTAAGTGTTTGTGATTCTTGACTGAATGCCATAACGTGGATTACAATACAGTGCCTAACAAAAGGATACAGGATGATCTTGTTCAACGTTGTGGCTGTAGGGCTGACAACCTGACTGCTTCCAAGGACTAGAAGGTGCATTTTGGTCCCAGGGTGGGCTGTGTGGAACCAAACATTTGTGCAGCCAAAGTAGAGTGATGGTCACTGTGTGAAAATGTAATCAAAGCCCTTGGGCTTTATTATGTTTGATCTCAGTGTAATGTGAGGGGTCAAAGGGTACAAGTGACAGCCAATTGGCTACAAGTTGCCAAGAGTGCCAGGAATGAAGTGATTTGGAGAACCCAGGGAAGCATGGGCATCATTTACTGTCATGAAGGATTGGCCAGTCAGAATGACTGTGTTGTGATACAGCTTCACCCCTTCTATGATTGAGCGCATGGGGGGCTGCATCTGGGATCGAATAAGCTTCGCCAGCCTCAATGTGAGCAAGTATTTGATAAGTCTTGGAAGACAGAGGTACCACTTCCTAGAGATAAACGTGTGAGAAAGCATGCCTTGAATTTTGCCCTGACTTAAGCCTGACAGAAAATAGTAAAACTCCTGTATAGAAGGTGACCAAACCGAAACCAGAGAGGTGTCATAGTGACAGGTAACTGGAATTTGTGTGATCTCTGAGGTGAGGTGTGTTTGTTAATTTGCACCTTGCTTGCCAGCCAACTGCTGTCATCTTAAGGGAGACCCTTACACAGCAGGGGCAGAAGAGGGTTGTGGAGAAAGAAAGGTCATACTAATACTGTACAGACATTAAAGAACCTGACATAGTAAGGACAGAAGATTTATTGTGGATGAGGTGGTGACACAGCTCACTACTACTGCACACACCACCCATGTGCTGTGACCTCTGTGCAAATAAAGAGATACTGCCTTTCCAAAATTCAACATGCTGCAGAACCTGAGTAAAAGAGAAACTGTGTTCCTGGCATGTCTTGCCCTGTGGTGTATGAAACAACTGAGCCAAGTGTACCCTATCAGGGCTCGGGTCCTACAACTGTTTGCATCCAGATAGTTATGCAGTACGGCCTGAGAGCTGAGTTGCACAAAGACAGTGGTGTAGAGACGCAGCTTTGGCAGAGGACCGTGTATATTAGCTTTTGACTTGTAAGTACACTCCATCGCCTATGACTGTTAAGTCTACATATTCTGAATCAGGCTGGTATTGTGTATCAATGGTAGCGTCATGGTACCATGAACGAACAGTATAAAGGGATCTCTCTAAGAATAAGGGTAGTTTAAATGCTGGTACATTGGCTTAGCCTAACACATTGTGTATGAGACTGCATTTTAGTGCAAGGTCACAGAGGATTTCTTGTTGTTTGTCTAAGTTAGTCTTTTACCAAAACTTTGTTACAGCCTTGCCCTTAATAAATCCTATTCCCTGATGTGACTATATTTAATGGGTCTTGCCATTTCATTATATTTTGTGTTATTACTGTTACTGATTTACTGCTATTGTGGGAACTGTGAGAGGGAGGGTTTCTTGGGGATCAGAGATTTACTGGGGGTACTTACCTACTTACTGTTTAGTGAGTTAAGGGGCTCTCTGGGTGGTGGCTGTGCCATTTTGAAAAGTAAGAAGCTAAGGAAAAAACAAGTTCCCAGTGCCCATTGTCCTAAAGACCACATCCTCACTGCTGCCAGAATGACTGAGTCACATGATTAGCATGCAAGGGGTGGCATCATACATTACTCTTTATTTCAACACTACTGTATGTCACTGCAGTCATATTACTATTAGTGTTAGCTATCCACTTTGCATATCGATGCTGCAATGCCCCGCAGGCAACATAACGATACAAAACTTCAAACGTCCAATGTACAAAGTGTAGATATCAGGTGAGTTCAATCCCTGGCATGTAGCAATGTTTTCTACTATGCCAACTTTGGAAAACATTAGAACTAGGCTGGCCACCGCTTGTGATACCTGTGCCAGCGGGGGAGGATTGAGTATCCAACAAATGCTCTTCCTCTCTAGGGAGGGTGGATGCCCATCCTCTGACGCAATATTGCCGCCTGGGTGACCACAGGTGGCAGTGTGGTCAGAGAGACAAGGGTTGGATGGGACTCCCAAGGGTTGGATGGGACTCCCAGATGTTGGATATCACTATGTTGTGCATAAGTGAATGTCCCATAATGTCACTGCATGTCAGAGTCCCAAGGGGAGAGATGAAAAAGAGAAAATGGTCCCAGTCATCTTGGATGAAGGACCCTGGTCCATCTGGGGCTGTGCTCCAAGAGCTGGTTGTGGGCCACCAGACAGGTGACGGTGTGCTCGGGGGTAAATCCCCTACCCCAGGCCCACCTGGGGGATAATCTGATAGCAGCCTGGAGGAGGCCATGCACCAGCTAGGTATGAAGTGTATCGAGTGTGCACCATGGAGATCTGGAATGAGTCTGTGATCAGAGAATGGAAACATAGAAGTTGACGGCAGATAAGGACCGCAAGGCCCATCTAGTCTGACCATTTTTTTCTACCTTATGAATGTGCCATAGGCCTTTACTTTATCAATGGCCTATCTATTCATATTCATCTGTATTGCTTCCTTATGCCTATCCCATGCCTGTTTGAAGCCCTGCACTGTATTCATATCCACCACTTACTGAGGTAGGCCGTTCCATGCATCTACCACCCTTTCTGTGAAAAATAACTTCCTCACATTACTCCTTAATCAGCCTCCCTCTAATCTCATGCTGTGTCCTCTTGTCCTGCTATTTTTGGAAAAGGGCATAAACACAGAATAAAATAGGGAAGCATTAGAACTGTAAATATTTAGAAACAGTTCAACTTGTATTTCATATACTGTGTATTTTCTGTATCTATCTTCTATTTATTGTTTATTACTGGAGGCAATTCACCCGAAAGCAGGATCTTTGCCTCTTGGCTCTTATCTGCCCATGCTGCTTGTTATAATCCTTTGTTATGACATCACAATTATATGTTGCTTTGATTATGGCATCTGGCTTAACCAAGGTTAAGGGAGATCAAACTGAAGGAGGGACTTGGACGACACCCTATTTACGACAGGGGATTAAAAGGAACAGCTGGCAGGTAGAGATTAATGCATGGCAGAATGTATTACATTGTAGGAAGGAGGTGTTAAATATTGCAGGAGTGCTGAGGGGTAAATATGCAGGTGTGTAAACATATGCAAGGGGCACCCTATCTAGGGTACTCCTATATTGTGTATTTATATTTGAAAACAATGCAGGTGTATCAAGGAGGCTCCCTAACTGGGACAGCCCAATAGTACAAATACAAAACTCACTCCAAAACATTAAAAACCACAATGCAGGGATACTTTGGTGGGATGTGTGGGGAGTCCTACCCTGTAGAACAGTGGCCAACAATGGAGTGCTCTGGAAGTTTGGCCATTGTCTCACATGTAGGAGACTGCAGGCCAAGAGAGTGAGCTGGAAGCTGCAAGGGTTGAAATATTCTGCTTGAGGGCTGAGGCTACTTAGGCACATCTGCCACAGCTACCTCATATGCCACCTCAGCCTCAAGAATGTGGCTAGACAGTAGTGAAGTGTGGGAAGGGAAGAAGGGGGAGGGATGCCAAAGCCTGTGGAACCAGGGCTGTGCACCAGCAATAGTTTCACACAAGAGGTTCTCCCAATCACCTACAAGGAGTGAAGAGGAAGCTAGCATGTCCAGCAAGCAGGCTGTGCCAGAAATCAGACTGGGGGGGGGAAGGTCAAGCCCCAAAGGTGGCAAGGGGAATGTACATGTAGTGGGGACTCAAATGTAAGGGACACAGGAGGGGAACTGGGTCTCACACCCAATGGCAAAGAGGTGGTCTGCTATTATCCTGGAATGACAGCAGACAGATTTATTGTCAGGGTGGCGGAGCTCACGGGAGAGGGGATGGAAAGGCCAGATCTGATTTTGCACATGGGCAGAGCATGGAAAAGGCAAAGGCACACTTTTGTGCTCTGGGAAAGGTAGCAAAGAGTAGAGGAGAGCAGGAGTGGTAAACTTCTCTGAGATACTACTATGGCCATAACTGAATCAAAGTGAGCAGTTCTACATGTTCCAGTTCAATGCATGGCTAAAGGGATGGTGCAGAGAGGAGGGAATTGGTACCTTGGGGACTGTGTCTCAACTTGAATGGGATGGGCTGAAGGTTGTATAAAAGGGTCAGTTTGCACCCCAATGAAGAGGGCAGGAGGGTTCTTGGAGAAAAGTGGGCACAAATAGATAGCTAATATAAACTAGTATGGAGGGATTCAGAGTGACAAGACACACAAAATGCCACAAACATGGTGGGGGAGCGTTCTGACCTCCCCCCAACTGAACTCAGCGGGATCAAATAAACTCATAGAAAAGGAAAAGAGGGTTGCGGAAAATGTTGGAAAATGGTACGTGACAGTGCTTCTCCAGACACTCATCACAGAGGGGGGACATGACCTGGTGGCAGTAACAGAGACATGGGCAACCTCAAACCATGACTGGGACATGACCATACTAGGCTACATCCTATTCATAAGGGACGGGACAAAGGGCAGAGGAGGAGGGATAGCACTGTATGTTAAGGAAGGGACTGATGCTATAAAATTAGGTAGCCTGGGGAGGTGGGTTCAGGGGAATTGGAAACCTTGTGGGTACTAACAGGAACACAGAAGAGGAAACAAATTCAGATCTGGGTGGTCTACAGGCCTCCAGGCCAGGATTAAGGGATAGACATGGCACTGGGATAGACACTTAAAAGGGCAGCAAGTCTATGGGAAGTGCTGGTAGATGGGAATTTCAACATGCCAGATGTGGACTTGATAGTTCCAATCACGGCTAGTACTAGGAATTAGAATCAGGTGGATGTCTGTCAGGACCAGGAGGCATTTCTAGAGCAATCTGTTTAGGGCCCAACAAGAAAAGAGACTCTGCTGGATCTGGTGCTCACCAACAGCGAGAGGATTTAGAACATAGCAATCCTGCAACCACCTGTTCTACTGACCATAGGACAGTAGCACTGGTGGTGCAGGTGGACACAGGCTAAAGGGGAAAAGGAATAAGGGGATGGGACTTTAAAAAAGGGGTCTTCATTAAGATGAGGGAAACTGGAGAACAGCATGAAGAATATAGTGAAGGTAGCAGGCATGGAAGAAAAGTCATCAGCGTTTAAAAATGGAATGACAGAAGTGGCAGATAGCTCCATTCCAACGGTATCCAAGGGTAAAAGGGATAAGGGACCAGTATGGTTCAAAGACAATGTAAAGGTGGCAGTAAGAACTAAAATGAGAACATTTTCCAGGTATAAGGGTAGTCAAAGGGACAAAAAGAGCTCTAGCTGGTAGAGGGAGGGAAGAAAGGAGATAAGGTGTTCTTCCGGTACATCCAGTGAAACACAAGTTCAAAGGTAGGATAGTGAGACTAAAGAGCAATGAGTGATGGGAAGAGGGGACAAGGCAATTACTTCTGTTCAGTATTTACTTAGGAGAAGACTGGGCCACTGCCAGATTGTGGGATTAGGAAGGGAGACTGCAATGACTCTGGAGCAAAGGTCCAGACAACAGGGAAAAGGTTGTTGGAAAAGCTTGTAGGGCTGAACAAGGTAAATAAATTTATGGAACCTGACAGCTTACACTCCAGGATGCTACGTAAGGTAGCAGAGGTTATAGCATGGCCACTAGCAGATATTTTCAATAGCTTGCTAACTACTGGGGTGGTCCCTAGGGACTTCAGGATAGCAGATGTGGTCCGCTACACAAGAGTGGGAAGAGGCATGAGCCAGGAAGCTACATGCCAGTCAGCGTGACATCTGTAGTGGGGAAAATCATTAAAGTCTCTACAGAGGGAGGACCTGGTGAACTTCTTAGAAGGGAACACAGGCTGCAGGACTGCAGACAGCATGAGTTCATGCGGGGAAGGTCATGCCAGTCAAATCTGGTCAAGTTCTTCAACTGGATTACTACAGCAGTAAACAAGGGGCAGGCAATTTATATAATTTGAAAACAAGGAAAAGCAGCTCCAGTACCTGTCATGCACAATAATATTGCACGTGTCCTTCCAAAGAACTACCACTGACACCAAATCCAATTAATAATAGTAATTTATAACTTATGAACACAAGTCCAGCACTGCAAACCCATTTAACAGAAGTGAACAGCCACCTACTAGCCCTGACCGGTTTTGCGCAAGCGCACTTCTTCAGGGAGGCCAGTGTTGTTACATCATAATTTTTATACACATACACAGGTGATACCCCTTTGTCAATCAGTGATCTCACACAAAACCAAACTTCTTTTCTATCAGCAATTAAAAACAAGTTCTACCTCAATGGCACAGCAATCTTAGCATTTGTTAGACAATGCAAGTGAATAAATAAATGTGCACATAGTTATGGGAATAAAGCATCACAAATCAGTAGAATCTCGGATGTAAGGTACCAAACTCCCGGATGTAAAAGTAGCTTATAGACAAAACATTTCTCTCGGTCATGCATTCTAGTGTCATATAGTTATCTAACAGCTAATAATGCAATGTTTGTGTTAGATGTTACATCACAACTGCCTTATTCTGTGACATGCTGACTTGGAAGTATTTCCTTGTCTATTTTGGAACTTTGTGAAAATTAATAGAACACCTCTTTATCAGTTCTACAAAATGAAAAATCAAAAATCTGAATTTTACTGTCAGTGTGACAGAAGGGTACAAGTTGTGCAATAATGTTGAAACAAAAGTATTTTAGCATAAGACATTCACAGCAGTATCACAGTATATATATTACCTTTCTCCTTAATCTGTGTTCTTATGTATTGAACTGTATTGTGTGTTGTTGTAGTGCAACTTCACCTTTTAATTTAATGCAGATAAGCTCCGAAAGCTCAATTTTCTTTGTCAGAGTGCGACTCCCCCCGGAAATTATGCCCAGACTCAAATTTAGTGGGTAATCGACCGGAAATAATTTATTTATTATTCACAATAACATACATTTTTCACCCATCATTTTCATTGTTACAAATTTACAAATACCAT
Source organism: Neoceratodus forsteri (assembly GCA_016271365.2). NCBI lineage: Eukaryota > Metazoa > Chordata > Ceratodontiformes > Ceratodontidae > Neoceratodus > Neoceratodus forsteri. Next base: position 1,073,764,078 of record CM028129.1, on the reverse strand, counting down.
CATCAAACTCATAATCTCAGTGTATTCCCATATGGCATATTAACAAGTCCATTCAAGTCCATACATCCATATCATAAATTGTCCTCCATGTCTCTGATTTCTTCTTTCACCCACCATCACTCTTCTTGGGGTCCGGAAGCATGAAACCAAACACCCCTTCCCTTCAAATGCTGTAGCCCTGAGTTCAGGTGCTGACAAAACCCAACACTCAGTCTAGTAAATTCTTCTTCTTCCCCCCAAGTTCCTTCTGCTGCCTTCACGGCCGGGTGCACCTGACCCCGGCCCATGCTGACTCCCCTGCACCCCATCCCCCAGTTTTAGCCCTTTTTCTTCCTTACATTCCCCCTTCCCTACTGTCTTACACTGTTTGCCTTCATACCAGTCTTCCCAGTCATACTCTTGTTCTGTTGCCCTCTTCCAGCAACCCTTAACTCTTCTTCCTTGTGACCTGCATGGCCATTGACCTTCCACTGGCCTCTTACTGCCAGCTCTCCCTGCCTTCATCCAAACTGCCCTTATTCTTCCCGTCACCCTCTTCCGGTGATCCAGTACCCTTTGCCTTTGGCACTCCATGCCCTTGATTTTGCTTATCCTCCATATACCACCCCCCACTCTCATCCCTTCACCCCTCTAACCACAAAAAAGGTGGTGGTGGTTGGGCATATATTTCAAATCCCAGCAAAGAAGGGAGAACCTGGTTTTACATCCGTCTTATATCCCCTTGGCTCCTCCTCCAAACCAGTCCCCTGTCTTTGCCCCTACCTCTGTCGTATTGCTCACCTGCTGACCTCATAACCCCTCCCTCTACCTTCTTCACCTCCCCTCCCCCTTCTTCAGCTGAATTCGGGCTAACCCCTTCCCCCCACCAGTCTACCCACACTGTCCTTTCCCAGGAAGTCCCCCTGACAATATTAGGTTGCCTTTTAGAGGCAACTGCATTTGTCAGAGGGAGGCTGCCCCCACAAATGACGTCCAGACTTGAATTTAGTGGGTGCTCAACTGGCAATAATTTATTCATTATTCACATCAACGTCCACTTTTCACCCATCATTTTCTTTGTTACAAATTTACAAACACCATCATCAAACTCATAATCTCTGTGTATTCCCATACAGCATATTAACAAGTCCATTCAAGTCTGTACATCCATATCGTAAATTGTCCTCCAAGTCTCTGATTTCTTCTTTCACCCACCATCACTCTTCTTGGGGTCTGGAAGTGTGAAACCTGACACCCCTTTCCTCCAAATGCTGTAGCCATTCCCGAGTTCGGGTGTTGACAAAATCCGACCCTTAGTCTAAAAGCTTCTTCTTCTTCCCCCCAAGTTCCTTCTGCTGCTTTCACGGCTGGGTGTGCCTGACCCTGGCCCATGCCTACTCCCCCCTGCACCCCCACCCCCAGTCTTAGCCCCCCTTTTTCTTGCACTAGCCCATCTCCAGCTTATGCGATGGACAATGGGCTTCCCCCCTTTCCGATCAACCTTAGATCTTACCCCCACTCCTCGACTGTGTTACTTATCTGTAAACCAAATGCTGATATCCTCACTGTAGATAGGTGAATCCCGTCTGGCCTGTACAAACCTGATACAGTAAAAGAGATATTCTTGTAAGCAATGTATGACCCCCCATTTAACCATTAATGATGCTACTTGTCTCTTCACCCGTTTCCATGCCCCTTCGACTGCATTGATATCTCTGGCATGCCTCCAAACTATCCTGGATATTATTTCTGACCATGCCATCCTTACCTCAGGCCACCATTGTTTTATTACCTGATATCCCTTTCTATATCCTTGAATAAAGCCCCCCAAGGCCAATCCCCTAAGTTGCCCCCCAAGTATAATATTAACAAATCTGGTCTTGGCCATTTCAACTTCTGCTTCTCCAATGTCAATATGTTTTTGACTATTTCATGCCCCGGGCCCCTTTCCAGTGCACTCTGACCTTATCCGGATCCTGCCCTAGTTGTTTTCCACCTGATGAATGGCAGCCCGCTTCTCAGCCCAATATATGTAAGACTGCCCATTGATCCACACCTGCCTGGTCCGACTCTGCCCTGTAGGGAATAAAATTGACATGTGTTACAGCATCTTTCATACATATCTTTTATAAAAATTCGATCTCCATCTCCCTACTTTCTTCAGTTCCTCCTCCGAACCCCCTTTTGCCACCAAGTCAGAAGCTGCGCCGATTCTGAATGAATGTGATGAGAAATGTTTTGGGTCTTTCCCTAATGCGACCACACCCTTCTTTAAAACCCCTGTCACCTGGTAACATGTGACTGGCCTCTCATCCTCGTCCACAAAAAAATGTTTTTCCCCCTTCAGCCTTATCTCTCCAAAATCCCACAGAGAACCTACCGGGCAGAACCTTTGCCTCAGCTGCTTGTCTACAATGACTTCCGCCCCTACACCCAACTGGTCTGTTTTTTTTTTTTTTTAAACTTTATGTTTATTATTTTATTAAAACAACATACAGTTTAATACAAGATCTGGACATTACAATTTCTTGTACAGTCGATGAAGTCTCCACTCCTCCTATTATGCACATCCATCTTGTCCCATCCTTTTTGATACATCAATGAGGGGGTTCAGATTAAAATTAAAAACAAATAAACCCCACTTAAGCTGGTACAAAGCCCATGAGTTGCATGGTTAATAAAACATTTCAGGTAAAGTAAACAGCTACCCCTTAATTAGGTCTCCTAATCTATAGGTAAGACCTAAATAACCCCATGCTATTTCTTTAGTTGTGCACTATAAGTGCATTACAATGTTATTTTGTAGCTAAACCAACTTTACCTTACCAAATTACTAACTTATGTTCCACTTTCAATAATATCAAGCCATCTTGATGAGTATGATCAATAACTTTGTTCCAACTATCAGTTATATTAATATGTGCTGCCATATCTATAATTGAAGGAAAATTACCTCACCCATTAATAGTAATAGAACTAGCTTACCACCAACATCAAACGTCAAAAAGAAAGAAGGGAGAATAAAACTTAGAGTACAGGAATCAAAACACTATAGTTAGCATAAATTTGTCCCTTTTTAAGTCCATGGGATGCTCTGAACTCTAACCATACACAATGGCATAGCAAAAGTTCTACTCAAACCATATCTCAAGTCTGAATAAAGTCCATACCCTTCAGGCCTCCTCTTCCTCTTCTTCTGATGAGTCATCCTCTCACCTGGGTCGATTCCGATTGTGCTGTACATGTTTCTGACTCCACTTTAAAGCCTCAGTCGGATCAGAAAAGATAAAAATCTTCCCCTCGAAGACAATACATAATCTTGCAGGAAAAATCATACTGTGCATTATCTTGGCCTCCCGAAGCACAGTGCGCACCCCATCAAAATATTTCCTGTTCTGGTGCATTGCATAACTTATATCTGAGTAAATCTGCACATTCTGACCATCGCATAAGAGAGGACCCCTTTGCCTTGTAAGTGCCAACAGGTAATCCTTAGTGCCTATGCCATTGGTGACCAGGATGATTGTACGAGGTGCCTCCAGGTTCATTGGGCACCCTCTTGGGTTAACATGGTAGGCCTTTTGGGCTTTTTGGATTTTTTGGAGCAGCTCCGTCCCCTAATTGTTGCACAAACCATTCCTGGAGAAAAAGTAGGAGATGATCTCCCTCCATACCTTCAGGGATCCCTATTAAACATATGTTGGCCGCTCGCACTTGGTTCTCAAGGGTTTCTAGCCTGGATGTAAAGTGGGAAGATTCCTTTGTCATCGTTGAGACAGCCCCTAATGCTGCGTCGGCTCTAAAAGTAGATTCTACGGCCATGGTCTGAATTGCTTTACTATTGGTTTCTAGAGCCACCACCCGATTCGTTAAAGTATCAAACTTATCTGCTAACCCAGCCACGGTAAATATAAGCCTGTTTATTTTAATTTCCAGCATTTGCAGTGTTTCTTCACCAGATTCTGGGGTCACATCTTCACTGCGGCCTTGGGTTGAGTGTGTGGTGAGAGCCACAGAAGTTGTTTTGCTTTTTGCTCCCATCCCATGTGTTTGATCCTTATGAGGGTTTCCCAACTTGTAGTGAACAGTATCAGAACTTGTCAGATCCAAATGTTTTCCTCAATTAATTTCGATTAGCTAGCTTCCAAAGTTGAAATTCTCAGAAGTTAGAGAGAGTTCTATGGTTTAGCTTCCATATTACTCGGGCTCCACAGTTCCCCCAACCCCCAACTGGTCTGTTTTTGATTGTTTTAACCAGATTACTATCTTTTCTGCGCCCATCGTATGTCATCCCCACACAGGCCTCCTTTGCCATCCTTCTTGTTTCCAGCCACTACTTCACCCACCCTTAAAGCTCCCTTCACCATTAACATAATAATGGTTTTAAATAGACATGCCTCATAATATGATGTACCTATCTGCCCCAAGGCCCCGACTAACCCCTGGAGTGCCCGCCCTGCCACTGGCTTCCTAGTATCCCCCATCCCTCTGTTCATCCTCTGTCAACCCATCATCATACAGCGTATCACCTTAAATTTGTTTGGTTCATCCCATCCCTTAACGTTACATGCCCATCCAGTTCCTGCTAGTTGCACTCCCATTGTCCCACTTGCCATCCCTGTCTCCCACCCACACCATATACTTTGCCATCTGGTCCTGTGTAACTGGCTCACTTACCTCGAACTCTTCCCACTCCCAAAACTCCTGGAATGCACTCCATGACCCCACATATGCCCATGGCATGTTCACAGACCAGGAGCTCCTATACAGCAATTGGGCTCCTTCCAGCCAATTTCCCATATTTGATCTGTTACCTGTGTTCATTGTGTGGCTGCTTGTGGTGCCATGGACCTGAACCTGTCCAACTGTAAACAGGAAAGGCTGCCAGCTATGTCATTATTAATCCCTTCAATATGCATAGCTTTAAATGACATGTTCAATCTCAGCCCTATTAACACAAGCTGCCATAATATCCTGTTAACCGACTCCATATAACCTCCCTGCCTATTGATCACTTCCATCACTGCTTTGTTGTCATAACAAAATATGATCTTCTTAATCTCAACAGGGAAATCTCCTCCACCCCAAGCTTGGTCCCTTCAAAACTAGGCTCCATCTTCCTCTCTCTCTCTCTCTCTCTCTCTCTGCCTCCAGTACCTGTGACTGCCATGCCCTGCCAGCCTAACTACCGCCTCTGTCTTGCCCCAGCATCAAAACAAGCACTTTCCACCTCTCCCCTCCTCCACCCTTTCTCCCCCCAAGCTTTTGCCTGCACTTTTCTATGTGTTGACAATGCCTTCGACAGCTTATACCCTCCCTGTGTCCTAACCATGTCTTGTAATACTGTTGCACACCAATGCTCATGAATGCTGATGCTCTACCAAAAATTTATGCATCTTCTCTTGTATATAATTGCGAAGCTTTTAAACCTGTAAGTAATTACTGTACAAGTTCTAGCCACAATTGTTGACATCCACCACTAGAAACTGCTTGCAAACCTAAATAAAATGTTATTTCTGCCAAACTTTCTGCTGTACTGCTTACATTTCTGTTGTAACATTGTTGTGCTGTGTTCAATCTGACGTGGAACCTTTGTAAAAGAGCCTTAGCTCAAAGGTACTTGTAATCCTAGAATTAAATAAATAAAAATTAATAAATAAATAAATAAATAATTTCCTAGTCAATACTGACACCCATATGGGGAATATTTGTAAAAATGTGATATCTCTCAGTATTGCAGTGTCAGTAGCTCAGCAGGTAGCACACTCACCTCTGAGGCCAGGAGATCAGAAGGCTGTAGGTTTTATCCCCACACCAGGCACTTGAGTTAAATCCCAATACTGACACTGTAGTGCAGCATGAGGGGGTGCTGCATTCCTGAGGTGCCATCTTTCGGATGAGACGTTAAACCGAGGTCCCATCTGCCTGTTCTGGTGGTAGTTCAGGTGGATGCTAAAGATCCCACGGCACTTCTCGAAAAGAGTAGGGGAATTTTATTGAAGATTGGTTCTCATTACATTACATACAACATCAGAATTAAAAAAAAAAAATAAGGCAATCCAAAAAAAGAAAACATAATAAATATTCATAAATACAAAAAGGTAATTTCTTCATATCATGATTTAATAAAAGAAGTACAATACAGGTATCATAAATCATATTTTGATACTTAAATACACCATTCCATAAAATTAATCCATAAGTGGTTCACTTTCTCAGGAGGAAATCTGGTAACATCATATTGTATGGTTTTACTCAAAGCTATTTTTATATTCTGAAGGAATTCTGTATGTGATACTTTTTGTTGCAAGACCTATAAGCAACGTGACTGCCAAATGAAATATTTAATGAGCACAAATACAATATAAATTGTGTCTGCATGGTATCTACTAAATGAGCTGTCTGAGGGTCCATATTCTATAGTGGGATAGTTTACCAATAAAAATGTTGGCTCTTTTAAATGCTCAGCTAGTATTTTCCAAAACGGCTGTATATATGCACGTTAAAAATAAATGTTCCTGAGTTTCCGTCACTTGGTTACATGTATCTCTAGGGCAATACCTTTCATATTCTTCTGTTTATGTTTACTATTTCCCTTTACACTTAATCTGTCAAAATTGCACAACCAGCTACAGTCCCACGCATAGGGTGGTATTCTGATATTTGATAACTGATGAAGTACTAAACTAAATTGTGTGTCAGGACAGTCAGGAAAGGTAATAGCCAATGTGCTTTCAGCCTCCAATATTTGTTTATAGATTGTCTTCCTATCACACAATAAAACTTGTTGAGGGGAGATTCCCCATTTTATCACATTTTTAACAACCTCTAGACCATACTGAGGAACTTCCAGCCTATTCAGGCACCTCATCTGTTTGTTTTCCCATTTAGGAAGACAAGGACTCAATCAGATTTCTACCAATACTTTCTAAGGAAACAATCCAGGTTTCATAGACTGATTTAGATTATAAGAAATAAATATACTCATAAAAAAGCAACGGGATTCACCATCCCCATACCACCTTTATTAATCAGGAGATAAGTGAATTCCCTTTTAACAGGGTTCAAGCGTGAGCTCCAAAAGGCCTGAAAAAAAATAATGAACAGGCTTGTGAAACGACTTTGTTGGGGGTGGGTAAATATAACTAGGATATACAAATACTGGGAGTAACAAGGTTTTTTATTAGTATTACCCTCCTTTTTTTGACAGCTGCTGACCTTCCCAGCTATTAACCAGCCGTGTAGCCTTAACTAAGTGTGTGTCCCAATTGTATTCTGCAATCTTACCTGGTCCAAAATTAATACCTAAGACTGGGATTGGTTGATCAGAAAGAGCAATCCCTCGTATCTGATCTGTAGGTGGTATTGGAGTCTTACCAATGATTACTCCTTTACTTTTCTCTAGGTTTATTTGAGACCCTGAAATCTTTGAATAGTTTTCTAGCGTAAAGGACATTTCTGCTTTAGATATTGTGGGAGGAACTATAAGCACAAGATCATCTGCATAAGATAATGTTTTTAGGGCAGGAGCCTGGGGAATGACCTCCATACCCTGGATGTTAATATTATTCTCAGTTTGTCTGATCAAAATATCAATTGCAAATACGTACAGTAAAAGGCTTAAGGCGCACCCTTGTCTGACTGCTTTCTTAATTAGAATTTCCCCCCCAACCACCTATTCACACTTGGTACAATATAGGCCTTTTTATACATTTATATAATCCAATTGACAAACAACTCGGGGTATTTCAAAGGCTTTTAATACTGTAAATAAAAATTCATGGGTTAACCTATCAAAGGCCTTTTCTTGATCTATTGTAAACAAGAACCCCCTCCAACCTCCCATCTCCCCCCCCCCCAGCAAATAATTCTCTTAAAATTATCAAATGATCCTATTGTTTCCTTCCAGGAACTGCACAAGTCTGTCTAGGGCTTATTAAATAATTTGCAATGTTTAATAATCTATTTAATAAAATCTTAATGAGAATTTTTAAATCAGTATTTAACCAGAGAATCTGTTTTACCTCACACTGTCTAAAACTCAATGTTAGCTGAAATGCTTTTCCACTGTTGATACCTTGTTTAATGTCATCTCGAACTGTGCCTGTCCAGTCAATTTGTCTGCTACTATGTTTCTTGTATAAACCCCTGTACCACTATGTAATCACAATGTCTGTACTCTCCCGGGTCGTTCCTGAAAATAGGTATATTACTTGTCTAGTGTACTTACCTGGTAACCAAAAGCTAAATAAATAAACTTAATGGGTGCCAATTTCTTATGTTATTTTTATTCCCCTTTTTGTATAGCAGAATCAGAATTGCTTCTTGCATGGAGCTACCATATGCTGAGGTATCTAGTATTGCATTTTATAAATGTACCAGAACCAGGGCAAATTCAGTACTAATTTTTTTATAAAACCCTGTTCCTATCCTATCAGACCCAAGAGCTGTATTTGAAGCCACTTTTGTATTTGCCATCTTAACTTCTTCCAAAGTAATCTTAGCAGTGAGGTACTCAACATCTGCATGTTTAACCTGAGGCAGGTTTAATGATTGTAATAATAGATCTGCATTCGCCACTTCCTGAGGACAACCAAATTGTTCTATGACATATGTCTCTACTGTGTGTAAAAGTTCTTTAGGGGAATGAACCAAATTTCCGGAAGGACAGGTTAGTTCTAAAATGATTTTATTTTCTATTCTCTTCTGACATTCTTTGTATGGATTTAATGAACTCTTAGATAACAGTGTTCCAAATTCCATCTCCTGGTTTAATGACTGTGCCCTGTCATATTGTATGCCCACCAGTTTTTGTTTTATGTTCCTTATCTGATCACTGTAATCTTGATTGGACTGTGAGGCCTGTGAAATTAAATGCTGTAACTGATTTCTCAGCTGTAAATATGACATATAATTCCTCTGGGCCACATATTGAATTCTTTTCTGAAATAATTCATACCAGTCTTTCATAGTAACATCCCACCATTCTATAACACTATCAAATAAATCTATTACAGATAGTTGGGCCGCCCATCCCCTATTCCATTTGTTTTGCAAGTAAGGATCTTCCAAAATAGTCTCATTAAGCCTCCATTGATTTTTTTCTACACCTGGGGGTATTATCCCATGTGATTTGAGCCATTACTACCACATGGTCTGAAAACTCATTTGGATATGTTTTTGCCTGTAACATTTCTAAGGACTGGGAAACAAAAATAAAATCAATTCTTGTTTTAAGTGTTCCCTTAAAAAATCTATAACCATCATGACAGTATGCTCCATATGCATCTTTTAAACTAGCAGTTTGAATTATGTGTTTCAGGTTTTGAGAGTCACAGAAACGTTTGTTTGTTTTTAGGCTTCTATCCTATGTATTAAGCCCACAATTAAAATCCCTGGTCACGTGATGCAGTGGTGCTGAGTGGCTGCCTGCTTTGGAGCTCCCGTTTCTCCCCTCTTAATCTTCAACTTTTGCTAAGCCAAAACCACCAATCCACCACCAAACGCTGTCTAAACACCATTGCTACTCCAGGAATCGACAGTGGAAGCAGTTGGAGGTGTATATTGCCTGCTGGAACATCGCAATGTCAGATGCAGAAATGAAGGCCTCAGGAGTCAGGCACACCCCACCTACAACGCCAGAAAAAGCCTCAAAGAAAGCTAAAAATTCTGGTTTCAACCCTTCCTTAGCCAACAAAACTTCATCTACTGGAGGTCTTAATGTTGCAGGAGGCACTACCTTGACGGAGGAGCGCTTTTTGGAGGAGTTATCACCTTTTAAAGACACCCTGCAAGAGATCTCCAATGAAATCAAATCAATGAGGCAAGATTATACCGACCTCTCAAGAAGGATGGGGGATTCAGAATCCAGAATAGGGTCAGTGGAAAGATGGCAACAGAAAATAGACCCCGAGATAGTCAGACTTCGCCAGCAAATACAAAAACTACAACTAAAATCTGAAGACCTGGAGGGGCGCAGTAGAAGAAACAACGTCCTGATTTTGGGTCTTCCAGAACTGGAGGAAGGGGGAGACACTATCAAGTTTGTCCAGCAATTCTTAAACAAGGTCATGGGACCTTCTCCTGTCCACCAGCAATATCATGTGGAACGTGCTCACAGATCTCTTCGACCCAGACCTCCCCCAACCGCCCCCCCCAGACCTCTGATAATCAGATTCCTAAGTTACCTGGACAGACAACACGTTCTAGATAAAGTCAAACAGTTGGAAGCAATCCTATGAAATGGAATTAAGCTGAGGATTACCCAGGACTTGCCCAGAGAGGTTCGTCTGAAACGCTGCCTTCCACCCAATAGTGAGCAAACTGATAGCTGCTGGAAAGCCCTTTCGCATGATCTACCCTGCAAAGCTGTCTGTACAAGTGGTAAACACCTGGCACTCCTATGATACCCCGGAAGAAGCACTAACTGACCTATCCAAACTGCTGCCTGACCTGTTCAAGGGACTCTCAATTAAGTGACTGAAGCTAAATCTAGACCAGGAATAAAACTGGAATAGACTACCAGCTGAAATTAAAGACGCCTGCAGTTAATTCCCTGTTTCCTACAAGTTCTGGGCTAGATTGGCCCTATTTTAGCACTTACTGTGCAGTTGCGATGTTCTGCTGGGTCGTGGGTAGTCCTGGGGTCGATCGCCTCCGCTTTCAGTGGGGGACTTCTCCGGGGACCCGCGTGGTGATGGAGCTGGTGGTAGTAGGCTGCGAGGCCTAGTTGGCCTGCCTCTTGTTCTCCTCGTGTCTTAGCCTCTCGATCCATCAGAAGGAACTAAGTGGAGGAGTGCGGTTCCGGAGGACCTATTTACGGTCGGACCGATTCGGTCCGTCAGCATTTTCGGTCCCTGTGCGATTTCCCCCTTCACTTCCAGGTCTCCACTGGGATTAGATCAAGAGGACAAGAACACTGGAACTGCTCCCAGGTAATGCTGCCTACTGCTTTTTTCCTTTTGGAGATTGGGTGCGATTTCATTTATTTCTCCCATAGAGGCAGTGCCTCTTCATCGAAGCGGGGCTTATAGGCAGGTCGTAGCTGTGCCATGCCTATGCGACCAAATAGGGAGTTATTGGGTACCCTTTAGATATTACACGCTATGAAAATTATTTTCTTACTGATCGGACTACTGATGAGGTGGGCTGCAGTCTCTGGTTTGAGGTTTTGATGATTTTCTTATTATAAGAGTCAGATTAGGGTACCCTGGGGAGGGAGGATGTATGGGAGCAAACCAGAACGGTTTCTGACCTTCATGGCAATAGGTCTGTGGTACTGTGTAAATAATGTTTGTTTTGCAATGGGGCAGGGGGGTGGGAGAGGAGGGGAAACTGCTTATACTACTGTTGATGTTTGGAGAGACCATACTTGGACTGAAGTTTATAAAGTTTATATGATAAGGTTATGGGAGGGGAGGGACACTGTTCATAGAAATAATAATACCTTTTGTGGGTGCTGCCACTTAATTCTGTAGATTGTATTTGCTTGATGTTTAATACTAGAGTTGGGCAGCCTATCAATGTTACTAACTCCGGGCTTTTATTTTTTATTAGGAGAGAAATTTGGGTGTTGGGGGGGAGGGCTTGAGGGTGTCACCACTGCATGGTGTGAGATGAGATTGCTAAGGCCAATGGGTGTCGTACTGCACTTTGTCCTAAAATATGGCTAGTAGCACTGTTAAACTGATTAGCTGGAATGTGAGAGGGATTAGAGATACTAAGAAGAGGTCCCGTATTTTGATTAACTGCTCGATACTGGGAGCCGACATCTTATGTCTGCAGGAAACCCATATTACAGTAGCTGAAAGTAATATGTTAAGAGTCAGAGGCTTCTCCCAAATTTTTGTGGCAGGGACCGTCGAAGCCAGGAGTAGCTGTAGGACAAAGAAAGTATACCTTTAACCCGATGAAGGTTATCCGGACTCAGAAGGTAGATATATATTGGTGTCTGGATCTCTATAATTTTCTATTGTCTTAGGCTCAGTTTATGGCCCAGTTGGAAATGTGACCTTTATTATGCAGCTAATCGACAAGCTTAGCTCCCTTCTACCCACCCCTTTGATTCTAGGAGGAGATTGGAACATAGCTCCAACCCTGGAGCTGGATAAAACTTTTAGGCCACTAAGATCACTGCTTCCGCCACAATTGGCGATGAACGATATGAGTAATATGCTAGGCCTGGTGGACCCCCTGGAGAACCCTTTATCCTCTCAACAAAAGCTATACCTTTTTCTCTCCCCTCCATAATTCCTGGTCGCGATTAGACTATTTCCTAATATCTACCTCTCTCATGACTAAGGTCTTCTCGGCAGGTATTGAGCCCATAGTAATTTCGGATCACGCGCTAGTCTGGTTTAAATTCTCCCCCCAGTCCTCAACTTCCCGTGACACGGTCTGGAAACTCAATACCCAGTTATTAAAAGAAGAACACTCTCTCACTCAGATTAGATCCCTTATTAAAGATTATCTGGAAACCAATCGGGGCTCACTGACCAGGATGGATACTTTTTGGTGCTCTTTAAAATGCTTCCTGAGAGGGGGAACTTATCAAAATTTCCTCTAGGAGAAAGAAAATCAGGTCTCAGAATCTCATCAGGCCTCTCAAACCAGATTAAAACAGCAGAGAATATATTGGTCACTTCTAGCTCGTTGAATAGCTTAGAACATCTCCACAAACTTAAAAATGAATATGAAGGACTGATTCGGGAGAAGACGGAGTCTGCCTTATTGAGAACTAGGGCTAGATATCTGGATCAGGGAGAAAAACCGAGTAGACTCCTGGCACTGAAACTGAAAGAAGTGGAGAATTCTAGGCTGATTCCCGCTCTAGAAGACCAAGAGGGATCCATCAAAACAGAGCCCAAAGATATAGCAGCAATCTTTAAAGACTTTTACCAAAATCTATACAGCACTAAGTATCCTCTCCTCCACTCAGGGCTAGAGGAGTTTTTCCAGTCACTGACACTCCAGCTCTCTCGGAGGACCAAGTGGCCTTTCTCTCTTCACCTCTCTCCCAGGAGGAGGTGGAACAAGCCATTCACAGTCTCTCGTCAGATAAAGCCCCTGGCCCGGATGGGTTTCCAGCCAACTTCTATAAGGCCTTCCGCCAGGATATGGTTCCCCTGCTTCTGGACCTATATAACTATTTGTTGTCAGCAGGTACCCTGGATCCTTCCTTACTGGAGGCCATTATTATACTGATCCCTAAGATGGCTGAACCCTCCCGGAATCCGGCCAATTACAGACCAATCTCGCTGCTTAACTGTGAAATTAAAATCCTGTCCAAGATTCTAGCTTCCCGTATCAAACAAGTGTGGACCCCATTATTGAGCACTGAGCAAGTAGGATTTGTACAGGGCAGGTCAGTGAGGGATCATATTAGATTGCTCTCTCACGTGTTTAGGGCAGCTCAAACTTCTCTGGTTCCTATGGCAATGGTAGCCCTGGATGCGGAGAAAGTGTTCGATCGAGTTAATTGGGAGTTCCTATGGTATACCATGTCCAGGTTCGGCTTCCCGGGGGAGTTCATAGGGTGGATCAGAGCTCTATATAGGGCCCCTACGGCAAAGATTTATTGCAATGGGATCCTCTCGCCCTCCATACAGCTACACTCTGGGACCCAACAAGGCTGCCCCTTATCCCCGTTCCTATTTAATCTCTATTTGGAACCATTACTGCTCAGCCTCAAAGCTGCCCCAGGGATCCAGGGATGCCCTGTCCTCAGCCATACCTCTAGGATTTCAGTGTATGCGGACGATATTCTGCTACAGTTAGCTAATCCAGCTGACTCCCTGAGGGTGGTAATGGAGATAATTACACAATTTGGAGAATTATCCAAATATAAACTTAACCTGGCAAAGACCGAGATCTTCCCACTTAATGTACATCTTACCAGGGCTTCTGTATCTCACCTGGGCATGAAGTGGACCCCATCCCATTTGAAATATCTTGGTGTTTACCTGGCACGAGACCCTTCCCTAATCAGAAAGCTCAACCTAGAGGATTTATTGGACAGAATTAAGTCTGACTTGCAAAGATGGGGGAAATTGCCATTACCAGTGGGGGCCCGGATCAGCATTATTAAATGAACATTCTTCCCGGCTCTTTACCCCTAAATCTCCTAGACATCTGGCTACCCAGGTCCTTTTTCAAAAAAATTCATTCGACCTTAACTGATTTTATTTGGAATCATAAACCTCCGAGGAGGGCCTTCGATAAACTATGTCTCCCCAAAGAAATGGGGGGTCTTAGATTACCGAATTTCAAACTCTATTACTGGTCTAGTCATCTCATCAAAGCAGGGAAATGGCTAGGAGATTTGAAAGATGCTTACTTCCCTGCATGGCTAAATCTGGATCTTGATCTTATCACACGCCATAATATAAATCCCTCCAGCCTTTTTTATTGTGGCTTCACATTTCTCCCCCGAGTGATCCAAGACTCCCCAGTGGGTGTCACAGTTAAAGTGCTTAACCAACTTTTTTCCTCCACTAGAATCAGATATATTAGGGACCCTGGTCAGCCACTGATGTGTAACCCTAATATCAGGATAGGGGACAAAATGTTGGTTCCTAAATGGCTACCCCAAATTCAGGGGCTCTCAGTGGAAGACTTTTATGTGCAAGGTAGGCAGGGCTCAATAGCGGATCTTCTACTTGTCTTGAACATTCCCACTAATACCCTGTTTAAAATATATCAATTAAAGCACCTGGTAGACAAAGAGTTCGGAATAACAGTACCTCCCTCAGCTGTTAAACCACTACTAGAGGAGGTTAAGGGCTGTGCAGTTAAACCCCACGGGGTGTCTAGGCTGTACACCTATCTCCTGAAACTTGCCCATCCCACTCCTCTAACTGGTTCCAAAGCCTGGGCACTATCCCCCTCAGGTTCCCCGTTTCCATGGGATCAAATCTGGAAAGATCTGTATATCTACAATACTCTAGATAGGAATAGGATGATTCAGTATTTCATAATTAACAACATGTATTTCACACCAGTGTGGAAATCAAATTTGGCCCCTCTGCTCCTCAAAATGTTTCAGGTGCGGAGAAGAGCAGGGAGACCTTCTTCATATTTTCTGGCACTGTCCTAAAATTGCTCCACTCTGGAAGATAATTGAGGATAACTTAGATCCCATACTAGGCTTGGAAAACCTTTTCACACTAGAGACCTGTATCATAGGAGACTACACAGGTATCAAGGTCAGAGAAAGGAAGTACCATATAGCACTCATTTCTATGGCGGTTAAGAGGCTGGTCCTCTGACACTGGACAGATAGTCTTGAGATTTCATACCTGGATTGGGTAGAAGAAATGTCCCAATGCTTCAAAGTGGAGAAACCGATTGCTAATTTTAGATCCTCTCCAATGGCCTTTCAGAAGAAATGGGGCAAACTATATGCTCTGTACCTTCACTGACAGGGATTCCTTGACATATAATGAATCTGAGTGAGGAAACACATTCCTCAAGATTTGGAGTTCCCTAGCTCCCCCTGTTTTCCCTCTTGTAATAATCTCATAACCTCTTACCCTGGGATTTCGTAGATACTAGTTTCCCGTTGATATTTTAGATTAAGAACTCTTGGGACACCTAGCTACTAGAGTGAGTTTATTATATCTCCCTTAGTGGTGACATCCTCATTGGGGAGGAGGGACAGTGGATTTGGGTTATCCTGTTTACTGTTTTCTGATTCCTTTTGGTACCTTTATTCTTCTTTTCTTTCTTTGCCCGGTTAATATAGTATATCCAATTCTGGAATGTATTGAAAGTCTGTATTATGTTCAGATGTTACTGATCAAACTGATGTATCTACAGTTGAAAATTAATAAAAAGAGAATTTCAAAAAAAAAAAACAATTAAAATCCCCTACCCACAATATTAGTCTGGATATGTACAGATACGGTTGTGTTTCTTTAAATAGGGCTACCCTCTGGGCTTTTGTTTGGGGTGCATAACTTACTATCAAGCGAAATCTTTCTGATAAATAAGCAATGTCTAATAAGAAAGTTCGACCAGGATGGATATCTATAAGTCTAGAAACCTTCAGAAAAGGATTTGAAAACAATATACCTATGCTATCACATGTATCTGGCCCTGTAGACCAAAACGAAGGCCCAAGAGTCCAGGCCCGAGAAGCTTGCTGGAGTTCATGATGAGTTTTTAATCTGGTATCCTGAATGCAGATTATATCATATCTGTTTCCCTGAAGGGAGAGTAAGGCTCCTATGCATTTCTATCACTTTTGATAATGTTTATCTTTAATGTAGCAATTGTGAGAAAGTGTATAGATTCTTATAAATTGGAAATTATTAGATCCCCTGGGCTTTATGTGTTCGTAAAATTTTTCTGCTGTAAGGTCCTTTTTGCTATAGGGTCTTTACTTTCTTCTTCTATGTCTGTGGTAGATACTATAGAAGACGCATCAGTACCTTCCTCCTCAGAATCACCATCCATACCTTCTGTGGCTAAAATTGTGAATTTGTTTCCAGTTGATATAGGTCCCAGGGCAGACTCAGCTATAAGGACTGATTTCCCTTGTCTATTTCTCTTTTGGGGGGGGGACTTTTTTAAAGGGTGGATCATTACTCCCTGGTGGGGGTGGGGGAGGCATTTCAGTCTCCATGTTATCTGCTATAACTGTCAGTCTGGGGTCTGGTCTGAAGTTTCTACGATTCTGGGTTCAGTACTCGATTCTTCAACCATAGGCCCATCAGGCTGTAAAGTTGGACCTTCAGGTATGGGAGTCTGAGTCAGATTTTTCATATTCCTACTATTTTGTTCAGCAATTTTTTTTGCCTGTAGGTGCTGAGCTGTACTGATCAACCCCTCGTGTGAAGGGCAATCGTCCCTGTTATGGGAGGCCCATGGACATTTCCCATAAGTGTGCCCAGTTTGTTCACAGAGATTACATTTATATAAATTGAGACAATCTGAAGCTTTGTGCCCAAAATCTAGGCAGTGGCTGCAACGGGATGAGTCACATGCTGAGCTCAAGTGTGCCCTTGATCCACACTTGAAATACGATTTGGGTTGTCCAATATAAAATATGGCCCCTCGGTCTTTCCCTAAGTAAAAAGTGCTAGGGAGATGGACTGGGCCTGTGTTTGTGGTGAACAATTTTACTTTAATTTGCCAACTTCCATCCCAAATTTGTTCACTATCAAGGTTTGGCAAAGGTTTCCCCATTATTTCGCACCTTTGCCTCAGCCAAAACATGATATCTTCAATATTCACCCCTTCATTCTTGAAGAGGACTGTAATGGTTTTAATCAGAGGTTTGGTTAGGGGGATTACATGAAAGGGACTCATACTGGTTTATTTTTGAGAGTCTGGTATTGTGCCCAGAACCAGTCTAGACTTGATACAGCTTTAAATCTGACATCATAGCTTCCACTGCCAAGGCCTATCAAGGCAAATATTTCAGAGGAAAAAAACCTAATAGATATTTTAAGTAATGTCCTTGCTATATAAAGTCTGTCAGGGGGGGTTCTTGCCCCCCTTTGTATACTGTAACAATTGGACTGCATTGCACCTAGGGGCCGGTTCACCCCTATTCACAAAGAGGTCAGAAAGCTTAAACTTTGGCACCAGAGAAGATCCTGCAGTATTATTATCTAAATTATTCACATTTGGACCTAAACGTATTGGTTCTGTTTCCTCTCTGTCTAATGCATTAACCGTTACTCCTTCTGTGATCATCACATTCTGTGTATCAACATTTACATCATTATTTGAAACAGAGTCATCATGTATAATAATAGTATCAGAATCACTACCCCGGGGTATGTTGGAGCTCGGTGTACTTTCATTGGTGGCCACTCCTGATGCTGAAGATATAGTCCACGGTTGATAGCCAGGAACCCTTGGGTCAGGGATCCAGTGACCCTCATGTCCTTTCGTCCATCCAGCTTGAGCCAGAGTGTTCTCTGGCATCCATGTGTCAAAATCGATGCTGGAATCGATGTCTGTTCTAGAACCCCAGTCTTGCTTAGAGCGCCTATCCAAAAACTAAAAGTTTTTTTATAAAGTTCCCTGCATGGAAGTGGAGCAACTAGCTTTTCCAACCACTAAGCGATGTTTAGGATGTCTTTTGGCCAACTCTTTGCATTCTGGGAGTATCTGTAAATTCTCTAGTGGCTCTAGGCACAGGTTCAAATCTTCCCTTTCACTGCCAGCCACTCTCTCAGTTGTATTTATAGTTTCCACAGGCTCCCTAGGCACTTCAGGCCTCTCCCCAGACACCGGGTGACTCAGCTGCATTTTGACAGCTGTCTGTGAACTTCTGACAGCTTCTTCTGTTTCCATCAGCTGTGTTTTCCTGTTCAGCTCCTGAGCTTTTGCAAGTAAATTTTTTTTTCTTTTCTAATACAGTACGTTTAACATTAGATGTAGCATTTGCTCCATCTTTTACCTGATTTGCAAGATTCGTAATCTCTTGTACAATTTCAGTCTCTTGATTCCTCTTGGCTCATATTCACTTCTTCCATGTGAAATGGATCTGTTGCAAATTCAGCATCCATTATTTGTTATGAGGATTCTGTAGGCCTTGAATCATGGCCTCCTGACTGTTCCTCTGCAGACTCCTTCATTCTGACAAGCTTGTGGAGCTCAGCCAAGGGGGCCCCCTACAGGCAAGTAGGGGAATTTCCCCTGTGCCCTGGCCAAATTTCCCCCCATTCACTAAAAATATCACCAGCAGCTTAATCAGGATCTAGGTCAGCTGGCATTCTTCTGTATCCCCATCCCCCGGGCTCTGGGTCATGCCTGAATATAGGCAGAATTTGTCTAGTGTACTTATCCAGTCAACAAAAACTAAATAAATACCTCTCTTTCTTCATGCCATGGGCCATGCCTCTGAAATCCATTCCCCCCTGAAATAGGCCCCCATACCTACTGCGCCTGCCGCATCTGTATACAGTTCTAGGTCATTGTTTCCCAGCCACTCATGCCTGACAGTATGTGACTCCATTGTACCCATCTAAGAATTACCTCCAAACCTCCAGATCCTGTAGCATTCCTCTTTTGTCCACCCAGTGATGTGATAAACTCATTTTCTCCATTGCTCTTTCTAGCCTCCTGGTAAAAGCCCTCCCTGGCACCACTGTCCTACATGCAAAGTAGAGGTGCCCCAAAAGTTGTTGCGCTGTCCCCAAAGGTACTCTCCTCCTGTCTCTGACCGCCCCCAACAACTCCTTCAGCCTAGCTATTTTATCCAGTGGTGACATAAAAACTGGCACCTCTGCATCCACCTCTATTCCCAGAAATTCCAACTTCTCTGCCAGACCCTCAGTTTTCCTCTCAGCTAACGGGACCCCCATAATTCTACACATGTCAGTAAAGTCCATAAGCATCACCTCCACCCCCTCCTTGCTGTTCCCTATCAACAGGAAATCATCCAGATAGTACACCACTGCCTTATAACCATACCCCTCCCCAAATATCCATTGCATCCACGTGCTAAAAGCTTCAGATTTAGCGCTGGTGGTGGAACAGCCCAGCAGAATTGCCTTATCAAAATAATATTTCCCTTGGAAGCAAAATCCCAACAGGTCCCAATCCTCTGGTCTGACTGGTAGTAGCTTAAACGCTAACTTCTATGTCAGTTTTCACCAACCACGCCTCCTCCACTACCTTGATCAGTATCACCGCCTGATCTAATGTCGTGTAAGACACTGTGCAACACTCGTTGGGAATCTGATCATTCACCAACGTACTCTCTGGATACGATAAGTGATGGATCAACCTAAATTCAACTGGTTGCTTCTTTGGTACAATCCGTAATGAAGAAACCTTGACATTTTTTACAGTTGGCCCCACAAACAGTCCCTCTATCCTCCCCGCCTTCAATATCTTCTGGATCTTCTTAGCTACTATGTCCTCCTTTCCCTTTATAGAACTCAAATTCTTAGATCGCATCCCCTCCCTAACCCCTTGGTAGCCCAGACTAAAACCTCTTTCAAAACCTTTCCTCAGCATCCTTCCTGATTCTAGGGCTGGGTATCACTTTGTCCATTCCCTTACTATCCCCACTTTGACTGGAGTCTTTGCCAGTTGGAAACCCTCAGCCCCCCTCACTGACCCCCTATATATCCTGTACCTACACCCCTCTGCCCCTAGAAACCCCTCCTATCTCTTGGTATGACCCCCCTGCCCCCCAAAAGAGCTGCCCAAAGGCACTCTGCACCCCTGTCCTAGCCCCAAACGATCTTCATCTGGACACTGGGTGATGTCCTGCACACTTTGAACAAATGTGCCTAAATTTATCATTTGTCCAGGTGCATGAAACCTTGTTATATCCCCAGCACGTCCTTACCACTTGCACACCTCCCGCTTGTTTATATCCCTCACCTGTACCCTCCTCCGTCTCCTGATAATGTCCTCACCCACAGCTCTGAGTGTGTGGAATCCCAACTTAAATTACCCCTCACAGCCTTCCTCTGCCTGAATGCCTCATCATACTTCATCCACCCGTAACCTAGCTTCACCTTGTATGCATCCTTTATAATGACTGAGTAGGTGTGCAGTGGAATGGCTAATTCCGGTTTCTTCTCTAGTAAGATAGCACTAAATATGGTGAAACCCGCTTGCCATTTATCAATGTTCTTCCCTTTATACGTGTTTTCCTCTACCCTCTTCCCCACTATGGCTAATGCAATTGTCATTTCCGATTTTCCCACAGTCTCCTTCTGCTTGTACCTTTTCACTGCCTCCTTGTCCACTAATGAAAAGATATCCACATACACTTCTTTCCATATCTTTTCCTTGATGGTTTGGGGTACGTGATCCCCCAGCATACCTGGCACCTTGTCACTACCCACCCTAATATCCTTATTGCATCTTCTGGCCCCTGTCCCTTCATTCACCACCCCTTTTAACTCCTCCAATGCTTTTTCCATCTTCTCTATAACTTTTTCTCCTATATCCCCTAGCATGCCTGCCAAATATTCTGTCACATCACCCTATGTGGATTGTTCACCATCCTGCTTACCATTCCTGCACTCCAATTCCTCTGTCTCCAGCACGGGTTCTTGATACGATACCTCCTGCACTGGCTGCTTCCCTGCCGGGCTCTTCCTTGATCCCCCTGCAGGTGTTTTCCTCTTTCTCATAGCTTCCTCTACCTCCCCTTCACCATGCTACCTCCCATAGCTTGTTCAACTTATCCATCAGGCCTTTCTCCAGAGACTTTTTTGATTTTGCACACTACTTCCTCCTCCACCTCCTTTTTCTTTGCCATCTCTAACATCTCATTGACCTTTAACATCAGCTCCGCTGCCTGCTCCATCATTTGAGCATTTGTAATTTCTAACCTTTCTATTTTATCTATGTTGTTACTCTGATTATTGGGTATTTTATTGTTTTATCTGTTTTATTGTCCAGCACCTTGACATTTGAAAGGCGCTTTACAAATAATAATTATTATCTTTAAATTATTATTATTGTCTGTTGGCTGCCATCCTACTAATAAGACTTGTAAAGAACAAGCACATAACTTATTAAAGTCCTGCCAATAAGAAGTCTTCGTTTTGCCATCCTCACGCACATCGCATCACCCATTTCCGCGCAGACAACCTGACATGGCTGATGGTCACATGCAAACCCATATACCACTACTCATATATCCTTACCCTCTAGGCTCTACCTGTATAATCCCCCCATTAGCATCCTTCCAACCTTCATTAACCCGGATGCACCCCCTGTCTCTTGTTGCTAAACCTTCCTCTGTTGGGCCCTCTTAAAACACCCACCTCACAAAGGCTGGACTCTATAACTTTTACATTGAAATCCTTCCCTTGCCTTACACCTGCAGTGTGTAAACTCAAAATACCCTCTTGCCTCTCATGTTGTTCCTTCCAACTTGTGACCCTCCTTCCTCCATTTCATCACTATACCAACGCAATATACCCCAGTATTGCCCCGTTTTCAAATGTTTCCCATCTTCCATTCACAATCCCTGCCCTTCATGCCTCTGTGTCTACACAGCAACTCATATCCCCCAAAAAACTACAAACATTATCCTGTTGCTCCACTTGCACCTGCGCAAAGCATGTGCTTCACTCGCACATGCGCAGTGATGCCGTGAAGCTCCTGAACTACCAAAATTGTGCCACCAATGTGCAGTGTGCATGCACATGTCCATGGACTCCATCCGCACATGCGTGGTGGTGCCACTCATATGCCATCCTAATGGCATCGCTCCTCCAAGAAAAACACTGCCATAGCCATCTTCCAGAAAGGCACACCATCCTCATATGTGGCCACAAACATCCCTCATCTGGATGAAGGAAATGCCTCCTAATGCTCCGTTTCTGCCGGATTGCTCATACCCGATCCCTTGGTCTTTGCAGCTGCCACGTTCTCCTAGTCTCAGGAGTGGTCCCCCATCACGGGCCCCATGCTTGCCTCCTGACCGACACTCAGATTGCTTGCTCGCCCCAATTCCAAGTGACCACATGACCTCTCTTCCAACTGCACAGTCTCTCCTGGAGCTGCGGTGTTGTTTGCCTCCCCCCCAGCTGCAGGACTTTCTGTTTACCTGTCAGACCACCACAGATGGTACTGAACTGCTTTCATGCTGCCACGCTGCTACACGCCGCCTCTACTGAAATCTCTGGCACTCTGGATCCCCAGGTAGCCATCCAAAATTCTGCATATTATCTTAGATTATATTAGCTTATACATTGTTCCTACTTTTTTGCGCTCAAACAATGCATTATTACCAAGAAAGCAACAGCCCACCATGCTGGCTAACGTACCCTCCCTCAGCCCACCTCATGTGGCCTACCCCCCCCATGCCTCCCTCCCTCCTGCTCCGAGACAAGAAAACCAGCTTCTCATAACCAAACAGCCATTGGAGTACTTTTTCCTTTCCTTCCACATATATATTAAGCACTCCAAACCACTCTAATGCATACCTAAACCACTACCTACCTCTTCCAGTGCCCTCTATCTTACCACTCCCAAATGCTCTCCGCACAAAACTTGCCAGCCAATGTGCTGAGATCTCACAAATTCCAAATTCCAGCAAAAGAAGAGAGAACCTGGTCTTACATCCCTTCTTATACCTGCCCAGGACCCTTCCCAGCTCCCCCTTGGCTCCTCCCCCCAACCAATCCCCCGTCTTTGCCCCATCTCTGTCGTATTATTCACCTGCTGACCTCATAACCCCTACTGCTACCTTCTTCACCTCCCCTCCCCTCTTCTTCACCTGAATTCAGGCTAACCCCCTCCCTCCCGGCCAGTCTACCCACACTGTGCTTTCCCAGGAGTCCCTGACAATTTAGGTTGCCTTTTAGAGGCAACCGCATTTCTTACACAGTACCATTACACCATTTTATTTACCAGTTCTATGAGTCTATTTTTTTTCTATGTGTAGTTTATTTTGTTTTTCTCCCTATAACCCAGCCCCCTACCTCAGACATGCACGTGGAGGCACACATACACCCTGTCTTGAGGAACCCACCTGCTACGTGTCACTTCCCGCTGACCAGTGGGACTATGGGGGGTGGTAATCACCCTCGCTGGAAAGAAGAGCTGCCTTCCGGCTACTCAATCCTACTCTGACCCTCCTTCCCCCCGTGCTGACTCCCTGACAACCCAAGTCCATTCCTGAACCTGAGTCGCTGGTGTGGCATAAGGTAAGGTATCCAGCGCCTCAGCTCTCGGCACCACCAGGCCAGCTCTATGAGTCTATTTTTGATCTCTGTCCCCTAGGTCACACCACAAAATGAGCTTTTGCTCAGTGTGCCTTTCCTGGTCAGCAATTTTAAATACAATAACATAGAAATGTTGGTGTGTTCTCCCCAGGTGCTGAATTCCAAGATAAAGCCCTATGAAAGTTAGATAGGATACTTTATATTAATCTGCCTAGCTGTGTTGTTTTGTCTACCTGTCTTGATACATTTGCTGTTATACGTACAGTGTGGCACCCCTCAAAAATGCCTTTTGCTGAATAACAGCTTCATTCCATGCTGTCAAGGTGAGAGAACCATGAAGCAAACAGAGCTATTCGGTAACAGGCATTTCTATTGGACCCAATGAACATATTACTGTATAAATCACTTGTGTGTCCTAGAGTGATTTAAATAGAACAGGATAATAATAACAAGAAAAATAATGGAGAAACACTTGAATAACAACAAAACCTTTGAATTAGAGCTCCAACCATGTGTTGGATAGTGCAGTGCTGAGGCCACCATCATGAAACAGAGCATTTAATGAGTGCCCTGCCTTGGTAAAACAGGGACTGGAGGAAGGGGACATGCAAGGAGAGGTGTGGCAGTTAGTCGGTGGTGTGTGAGGCAGAAGCCTCTCCTCTGCATCTTCTTGGGCAGATTAAATGCGGCAGAAAAATACTGTATATGTTTTGAGTATGAATTCATAAACTCTGCTTCTCTCTTGGCTGCTAATTTTCCTTATTCTCTGTACCTGACTGTCAAAAGCATTTTAGTTCTGTCCAGTCAGAATGGTCTGGCTTCTCAGCGGTTGGCATTCTACCACAAACCTCAGGTAATGGCTGCAGACTTTTGAGAAAAAAAAAGACAGACTGCAAACATGGCATAGCTATGCTGGGGCAGAAATTCAACTGATTACACTTCTTTCAGCTGCTGGTACCTACAAATCCAGGAAGACAAACACTGAAGTCGGTGACCACACCAACGCCGGCGTTCCAGGACATGGAGAAGAATAGACTTTAAAGCAAAACAACAGGATGACTCTGCAGTTACTTCAACTTGGTTGATATACTGTAATTGAAAAGAAGGAAAGAAACCGGCCCGGTGGTGCTGAGGGCTGAGGCACTGGATGCCTTACCTCACACTATGCCAGTGACGTGGGTTCAGGAACAACCTCGAGTCATTGGGGAACCAATGTGGGGCAGAGGGTTGCAGAGGGATTGAACAGCCGTGGGGTAACTCTCCCCTCCCAGGGTGGTTGCCTGCACTCTCCGTAATTCCGCTCCCATGAGGTGGAGTTCTGGTGGGTAGCGTAGGTGGGAGCGGGTGGTGGTGATAGCCAGGGGTTGGGCAGAAGGGGCCGAGATGGTACCTGGCATGCGCGAGTGCCTCCATGCACACATGTCTGCCGGTCCCTGGTTGGGGAGAAAATGGGACAAAAAAAAACCAAAAACAATACAAATAAAAAAAAAAGAAAAGAAGAAAAGAAAGGTGCAAGGCACAAAGTAAGTAACTTCCTTTTTTCCCTGGCCATATTTACTGCCTGAGAATATGATCATATCTTATTGCTAACCTGCCAGTAACCAAATATCAAATTACCAAAATGGCAACTTGGAAAGAAAAGAGAGAGAAAATATTACAGGCTGAAGCTACAGAGAGAAGGTCTGAAAAAGTAAGAAACACTACAAAAAGTAAAATAAAGCAACACCATAGCAAAACACCAGCCGAACAGGATTTATATAATTTTTTTCGAGAAAATTCCAACTTTAAACCTCCCCATCCCAGTCAGTCCATTAACCACATCAGATTTAATATCTTCTAAAGAGGCTAATGTCACTTTTTCAAAACAAACATCACAAAATACAGACACAGCCGGCCCCGGTGGCGCTGAGGGTTGAGGTACTAGGTGCCACACCTCGCTCCACGCCGGTGACCTGGGTTCGGGAACGAGCCCGGGCCGTCGGGGATCAGCAGGGGGAGAGAAGGGATTGAGCGCCCAATGGCAGCTCTCCCTCTCTGGGGAGGGTTATTAGTCGATCCCGATGCCATACCGCCATCTCCTGGGTGAACCCGGGACTGGCGGTGCGAACTGGGGACGCACAATGGGAAGGGGCAGTGCTAGCCGAGAGCCTGAGGAGAAGTGGCGTGTATACGCCAGCCTCCTCATTGGCTCTCCCAGCGTGCAAGCACTGCAGGGGGATAGGGCAGAACAGAGGAAAAAAGTGAAGACCGTCACGCCTAGGTGACGACTCCTCAAGACGTCTGACCACGTCTCCAGGTGCTCACTAGGGCAGACTCCAATGTGAGTTGCCAAGCTCTGCCGTTGTTCGGGGAAGGTTTGGGCTGTTCCTTCCCTGCCCCACCCAGGGGGTTATACCGGGATATCATGGGAATCGAGCAAGGGCGACCACTCTAGGAGCAGACTCCTGGGGGTACCGCGGAGGGACGTGTGATGGCTACTATAGAGGGTGTCTAAATGAGTGGACTGATGGAGTAGTAAGGAGGAAGAAAGACAAAGTTCAAAAATAAAATAAAATACAGACACATCTGAGCCTAATCAAGGAGCAGATGTTTTAGAGGCCTCTAGTTTAAAAGATACCGAACCAAAAGATAAAGATATAGGAGAGACTGATAATGTTATTTGACAACAAGAACCAGAATACACGTCTGCTGAATCAGATGTTGAGCCATCATTTGAACAAGAGGACACAATTTATTCAAAAAAGGAAACTGGTACAGGTGCTCAGATACCTTCCCCCCCCCCCACCATGACACCATAAGAACACACAGGCATATGAAAAGATAACACAAACAAATAAAACACCACCAGTATGGGCTGCAGGATTGCTAGGGTACATAAAAGAAATTAAAAATGATTTGAATGTTGTTAAATTTATTTATTTATTTAGTTTTTGTTGACCGGGTAAGTGCACTAGATAAATCCTGCCTATTTTCAGGCACGACCCGGGGGAGGAGGATATTGCCAACTGACCTTGAACTAAATTAAGCTGTTGGTGGTATTTTTAGTGAATGAGGGAAATTTGACCAGGACACAGGGAAAATTCCCCTACTCTCAGCAGGGTGGTGTTCGTTGCTGCTTGACGAGTGTTGGAGGAGTTCAGTGTGTTGTGGGACATGGAGGAGGAAGGAGTTGTGCTGGAGACGCCGGAGAAGCAGCCTCTCGCTTGACGGAATTAGTTAAAGAACCTACAGTGAGTGAACAACACGATATTTCTGATCCAGCAGCTAGATTGTCTCTTCAAGAAAAAAGAGACATATTGCAGATAGAGCTGAAGTCTGTAGAAATATTACTGGCAAAGGAAACTGTGGGCCAAGATGAACAAGGAAAGAGGAAACAAGAAGCTCTTTCAGGTCTTTTGGTTTCACCCATTGCTAAAGTATTTTGCCTTGGATAACAAGCAAGAGAGAGGCGGAGAAGCAGTTGGTCTCTCAGGAAACCAAGGGTACAAATTGGTCACCTGATATTGCGCTAGAAAGCACAGGATGGACTCGGGCTCCAACAGGTGAATGGCTTGCAGACTCCAAGACGGAGTTGCAGTGGGAAGAAGCTAGTAAGTCAGTCGGAAACAGACCAGCTTTTCAAAATTCAATATCTCAGGACTGTGAGCATGTACCAATATCTCCAGGAATATGGACAGAAATGCAGGAAAAACTTTCAGATGCCATTTCAGGCAAGACACAATTTTCAAGTCAAAATATGGCCCGGGAACAGATTACCGTTCAATCAGAGGTTATTGAAGGAGGACAGGAGTGGGAGGCTCAGGAAAGTGAGGCAGTCTCTCCTGGGACAGACCCTTCAGGGCCTAAGCAAACCTTCTTTAGGCCTGTAAGGAAACAACTAGATTTGGCAAAAAGAAGAAATGCAATTCGATTACGATATTTGACTGGGATGCAGGAACCGCCTGATAGGCAATATGTGGGACAGGTCTTGATTAAACAATCTCTGGGTTTTACCCCTTCAGACATTTATGCTTTTATACACATTTCTGGTGAGCATACTTTTGACATTAATTTTCGATCAGCTGCACTCTTAGAAAAATTTTGGACTAAATATGCCTTACTAAAAATGAACCCTCTTTGGACCCCTTTTCAAGTCACTCCTCTTTCTAAGCAAGCTGTTTGATTAATTACTGTTCTTTTTCATAGTGAAAGAGCAAATATTGTGGATGTTATGTTTTGGTTAGAACAACAATGTGAAGTATTGGGAGCACCAGATCCATTATTGGATTCTGAGGGTTTTTGGAATGGTGGTTGGAGGGTAAAAGTAAAACTTTATGAAGAAGGTGCAGATTTTAAACATTTGCCAAACTGTCTTTTCATTGGTAGAGACAAAGGTTTTATTTTTTATCCAGGCCAAACATGTAGATGTTATAGATGTGGCTCTACCAGACATATTAGTACATCATGTATAATTCTTTTGTGCTCCTATTGTGGAGAACCAGGGCATTCTGGGTTTCACTGTGAAAATATTCCTAAATGTTCTTTATGTCAAGATACAGGTCATGATTTTTTGGACTGTCCTAAAGCATCACATAATACTAAAGATGCAGATTTTGGGACACAAGACCAGTATTTAGCCAAAGCAGCGAGGAAAATTGTTAGATCAAGCCCCTGGACTCCTTCAGAACAGTACTTTAGAAATGCTTCAGAAGGCTGTATTTATGCAGAGGCAGCTAAGCAGGGGCCTGTGTCCAACTCAAACTTAAATTTAGGGGTTAGCCCTAGCCACATAGTTTTAAAGGATTCTAGGATAGAAGAATCTGCAACAAGTTTCTCCTAGTTCCCCTTGCATGTCTGAGGTAGTTACCTCCATGCTACCCCCATCTGTCCCTTGCAAAGATTTTCAAATTATAAAAGGGAATAAATCTGTTCTGACAGTTTCTGCGACAGCACCAGAAGGTGTAGCTACTTCCAACCCTTTTGCTGTACTACAAACAGAGGAAGGGGAGGATTCGGATGCTGTCTCTGGTATATCTTCACAGAGAGATGCCATGTCGGATGTAGAGACTACTATAGAACCAGCTGAAAAGTAAAGAAAAAACAACTAAGGGGTACCAGGATGGGATTAAGGAAAAGTATTAGAAAAAAAACTTCATGAATTAATACTTTGGCTTTAAAACAGTATAATTTATCCTTTGCTAGTTTAAATGTAAATAGTATCCATACAGAGTGTAAATGCTTGGCTACTTTTTCTTTATTTTCAAATTGTACAGCGGATATAGTGTTTTTTCAAGATACTAGATTATATGATGGAAGAGACTTTGAGGTTGCTTCCACAGCATGGGTATGGGGCCCCTATTTTTGGTCAGGTGGAGAGGACTGCTGCTGTGGAATAGGAATTTGTTTCCTTTTTTCTGAGTTCAAGAAAATACGTTTAGTTGAGATTTTCCCAGGTAGAGAATTATTACTGGATATTCAGGTAAAAGGAGTGGATTTTCGGTTAATTAATGTGTATGCACCTCAGGGTAAAACCGAGCAGATAGATTTATTAAAGTTAATTAA
Source organism: Neoceratodus forsteri (assembly GCA_016271365.2). Lineage (NCBI taxonomy): Eukaryota > Metazoa > Chordata > Ceratodontiformes > Ceratodontidae > Neoceratodus > Neoceratodus forsteri. The sequence continues at coordinate 1,073,734,901 of CM028129.1, read as the reverse complement.
GCCTTTTTTATTTACTAGTAAAAATACAGTGTTTGGTGGAGATTTTAATATTAGTCGATTCCCCTCTGATAAAACTGGGCAGGCAGGATTCTTGAATGATTTATTATATCAAACAGGGCTCCGAGATGTTTTAGTAGGGAGCAGAAGGATAACTCAAAAACATTTTTTCAAGGCAAAAAGGCTACAAGAATAGATTATTTATTTATTACCCCAACTTTAAAATATCATCATCAAGAAGTACATTTTGTGGCCACTTCCGATCATGGATTACTGACAATGAATATTTCTAGTTTTCAAGATACTACTAAAGGCCCAGGTTATTGGAGAATTAATCTTTCATTACTTGATAATCCAGAGATTATGGAAGGTTTTATTTCCTTATTAGAAGCAAGACAATCAGTTTTCTTTTTATATGATTCTCCTGTTTCTTGGTGGGAAGATAGTAAACAATACGTAAGGGAGTTTTTTCAAAAAAATAGGAAAATTAATGGGGACACATCGGAATGACAGGTGTCTGATTTTACGGAAACATCTTATTCAGCTCCAGGCATTACAATTACAAGGGGAAAAAGTGTTATTTACAAGAAATAGCAGTAGTCAAGACTGAATTGATACAGTTACAATATGACAGAATGAAATCTTTAGAGAGAGAACAACGGTTTGGAACACAAGGAAAACAGGCTTTTACAAATCCTTTTGATAGTTGTAAAAATCAGAGACGTCAAAAAGAAATTACATGTATCAAAACACAAGAAGGCAGTATGTTACATAAAAATAGAGAAATTTTGCAAGAGATAGAGAATTTTATTTTTAAAATGTTCCAGGAAGATGCTGTAATAGGTGAGAGTGGTTTAGATGACTAGTTGTTAGATTTACATCTTCCACAAGTTCCTGATAGCTATTTTCTTTCTTTATTGGCTCCTATTATGAGTTTGGAACTTACAAATATAATTACTTCTCTCCCTTTAGGGAAGGCACCAGGAAATGATGGCTTACCCAGTGAAGTGTATGCCCATATAAATCGATATTTAGGGAAGGAATTAGTATCTATGTAGAATACTTGCCTTTTAAATAACCACATTCCGGATAACATGAATATTAGTTTATTGATATTGTTGTTTAAAAGTGGGGAAAAGGAATGTCTGAGGAATTGGAGGCCTATTTCTCTTTTGAATTCTGATTTAAAAATTCTCACCAAAATAATTAGTGGTAGACTCAGATTAGTTTTACAAGGCATAATTTTACCAACACAATTTTGTTTGGTCCCAGGGAGAAGGATTACAGATGGTCTTATTTTGTTAAGAGAAATAATGGAAAAAGGAAGATTACAAGAAATTATGTTTTTTTTTTGGTCAGTTTGGATCAAGCAAAAGCATTTAATAGAGTGGCACACAGTTATATGTGGAAATGCCTTTTGAAATTTAATTTTCCGCGGCCTTTTATAAATTGGATCCGTATGTGTTATGCAAATACCTCCACCATACCATATGTGAATGGGTGGTTGGGTTCTAGTTGTACAGTGAAGAGAGGTCAGACAAGGCTGTCCTTTAAGCCCTATGTTATATATTTTGACTTTAGAGCCTTTATTGCATAAGGTGATGTTGGATTCTGCAATTCAAGGGGTAACAATTTCGAGTATTGATAATGAAATTAAATATATTGCATATGCCAATAATTTATGTTTTACCTTGGCAGATTTTCCCTCTGGTGGAGTATTGGGAACTTTGTTGAACAACTTCACCCGGGAAACAGGTTCCAGGATAAATCTCACTAAAAGTAAATGTATTCCAATTGGGTCGGTTTCTACACAGCATCAGGACATACTTGGTATACCCATTACTTATACCCACTGTAAGATTTTAGGGGTATTTTTTGGTCAAGATGAGGTGGGTTTTCTGAATTGGGATATTTTATTGACAGAAGCTCAGAAGAAAGTGGTATATTGGAACAGATGGTTTCTTTCACAACAAAAGAGGGTTTATAGGTTAAAAACATTTTTGTTGAGTATGTTTTTACATCTTAGTACAGTATATATGTTACCTATACAGCTGGAAACAAGGGTGCATAGTGGTTTTTTTTTCAGGGTATCTGGGACAGTCACCTAAATCCTATAAAGAGAGGAGTATTGTATTTACCTATTGAAAAGGGAGGTTTGGGGATGATTAACCCGGTTTTGTTTTTCTTCAGCATGTTTTTCCAAGCAAATATTTTTCCCCTTTTACAAAGGCAAGAAAAATGTTGGGCCCCTTGGGTTTTGGATACTGTAGCACATTGGTTAGTATCTTGGGAAACCCATAAGGGTATTAGTTAGACAGAATCCATTTTGGATTATCAGTATATTTTCAACACTGTTTTAGTAAAATTAAATTATGGGGCTTAACAAAGTTTGAAGGGTATACCTTATCAAGGAAAGAGTTATATAATTATTTGGTACAGAAATTCTTTTGGGAACTTCCTCATTTTGGGACTCGATCTGATGGGGAATTTAAATGAATTATACAAATGTTGGGAAATAATCGAATACCAGTATATATGTGGGATGTTTTGTGGCTTTGCATTCATGGAAAGCTGAATGTAAAAAATAATTTGAAACATAAAGGATGTATGGAGAGATATTGTCCAAGACAGGACTGGTGTGGTCAAGATTTCAAAACAATGAACCATCTGTTTTTTGACTGTCCTTTTATAACTCAGTTTTGGAAAGAAGCTGCAAAACATTGGATGGGCTTCTCTCTTACAGATATGAATTCAGAGATTTTATTTTTAGGACTTATACCTTTAAACTGGAAGATATATAATACTGAGACATTACATTTAATATTCATATTTATAAAATATCATATCTGGCAGATATGGTGCCAGTGGTCTTTAAGACAAAAATATGTGACCCCAGAACAATTATTTTGGATAATTCATAAGAGTTTGAAAAGTCATAAATTGCAGGAATCATTTATAGTCCCATATCAGAAATACAAATTATGGTGGTCTAATATTAATTGGTTAGACACTGGTTAAAAGATTATATTTCTGCTGCTCTGACATTGTAAGATCAAAATACTTATTTGTGTTTGTCTTTTATTATAATAATTTTATTATTTGGTGTGATTTAACACTGTTTATTTTTGGATTATTGTTATGAAAATTAAAAATCCCCCCTTTTTTTAGTAGAGGTGGGAGAGGATTCTTTTTACTATCAAATATGTATTTGAGTTTATAGTTTTTTATGGGAGTGCTTCACTATTTGTATGATTGAAATACTTATTTTTGTTTTTTATGTTTTGTAGATTTATTTATGTGAAGTAACATTTTGTAAAAAAATTTTGATTTGTGAAGTTTCTAATAAAAAATTCCTCTACTCTTTTTGATAAGTTTCATGGGATCTTTAACATCCACCCGAACTACCACCAATCCAGGCAGATGGGACCTCGGTTTAACATCTCATCCGAAATAATTAAAGTCAGAGGGGGTGGATAAGATCATAGAAGACACAGAGGAAATAAAGCACTCCATTTCTCTATTGGATATTACAGTAAAAGAAGTAAAAACAAATATTACCCAACTTGAAACTAGAATCTCAGACTTGGAAGACAAGACAACTTTAAATGACAGACAATTGCATACACAAGAAAAATCAATTTCTGATATAATAACCAAAATCACATATATGGAACTAAGAGCATGACAGATGAACATAAGATTAATAGGTATACTGGAAGCATGGGAACAGCAACAAAGTTTAAAAGATATTGTTTTGCAAGTTTTTCGATCATTCTTGGACATCCCATCAGCTTAAGTTCATATAGAATTGGACGGAGTATTTATTTATTTAGCTTTTGTTTACTGGGTAAGTACACTAGACAAGTATTATGCCTATTTTCAGGAATGACCCGGGAGAGAACAACATGAGGAACAACAGTCAAGGAGACATGGCAAAGAGAGTACAGTTTTTTGTCACAGTAAACAAACATGTGGGAAATACATCATTTGACGCTAGGGGAAACATACAGTAGTAAACACATTTCAGATTATACACTCTAGACTAGCTAGTTCAACTGACAGATATATACAGGTCATCATACATAGCAGTGAAGCATAGCTCAAGGACCGGATTGGTCATAATATAACTTATAACATTGTCGTATACACCCCCTAGGCTAGTTGGATCATGGACAGGTATATACAGCTCATCACATTTTTCTAAATATGCACATGTTAGACAGAAACAGTAACACTTGGTAGTACAAGTTTCTACTAAGTGACCAAGGTGCAATATGTCATGGTTAGTCTATGACTGTGGAGCAATAATGGGTGTTAAAATGGCCAAAGCTTTTTAGGCAGGAGTAGTCAGAAGTCATTGATACAGTGGGGAAAATATCTCCAGGAATTCAATGGAGACACCCTGGGGAGTACATAGAGCTCTAAGAACTAAACCAGATAATGGTACCCCCCCAGATCTGTGATTGTTAAGTTATTTAAGTTCGATGATAAATTTAAAATTATGAATGCTGTATACAGTACCAGAAAAATAGATTCTTCTGAAAGTCGCTCAAATTTCTATTTACCAGGACTTGTCATTTGAAATTGTAGGGGGAAAGGAAAAAATACAACTATCTGAAGAAACTTTTATGCCAGAAGAGCTATAAAACTGCAATATTACTACCTGCTAAACCGAGAGTGATAATAAATGATAAACAATATATTTTTTCAACAGCTGAACAAGCAGAGAAGGAACTGAGAAAATTGCTGCCTGACTTATTTGGTCAATGGAAACCTGACAAATCAAGTATAATTGGGGAACAGATGGGGGAGGGAGAGAAACTGTATTTGAGATAGACAACATATAAAATACCTATTTTTAAATAATGAAATAAGCTCAGAAGAAAAGAGAGAAAGTACTGTTTGGTTTAGCAGATTAAGTATATCTAGGTTGGGGGATACATATGGCTTAATAGACCAGGTGTACGAGAGGACGAATACAGGAAAGCACTAAAAAAAGATGCGTAGTAAGCCTGAAGGATGAGGGAAGGGTGACACTTAGCACCAGGAAAGGGAACACCTGATATCCGTGGAATAGGATACCGCATGTCCCATACAGAGATGAATTTTGGTTATGGGGTGATAGGTGAAAAAGCACACAATAACAGATGAATCATGCTCAGGAGTAGAACTATTTTTCCTTTCTTTATTTACTTACTGATTTCAATGGTTATGGGAATAAGTAATAAAAATACTTTGCACATTGGAAGATATATGAAACTAGGCTCAATGTACTAAAGTTGTACTCACTAGAACATAGAAGAAATAGAGGAGACATGATAGAAATGTTCAGATATGTCAAGGGAATAAACAAAATGGAGAATCTCTTCTAAGTAAACAAAGGAACTCGGACATGGGGGCACAACTTGTGTTTGGTGGGAGGCAAGTTCAGGAGCAGCTATAGAAAGTACTTCTTCACAGAGAGGCTGATAGACTCATCAAACAGCCTGCCAGCACAGGTGGTGTCAGCAAAGACAGTAAGAGAATTTAAACTAGTGTGGGACAGTTTGGACAGCTTGGCTGGAACAATTAAAGGGAAGGGGTAGCCACCTTGGGCAGACTAGATGGATCAAATGGTCTCGATACACCAACTGGTCCCCATACACCAACACCATTCTTATGTTCTTATGACATCAGACTGGTGTCTTTAAATGTTAATGGCTTAAACAATTAAAATAAAAACTAATACAATTCTACAGTATGCCAAATTATATGATGTAGGAATTTTATGTTTGAAAGAAATGCATCTAATAGAAAAGAAAATAAAGTGACTTAAAAAAAATCTTGGGTGGTACAATATTTCTACTCTGTAGGAACTAGTAACAGTAGAGGAACTGCCATTCTGATGTCCAGAAATATGGATTTTAAATGTGTGCAACAGATTAAAAAGATGGAAGATATACTATATATATATATATATATATATATATATATATATATATAAATTAAAGGGGAACATTTTGGTTCAGAAATCATATTGGGGTCTATATATTGCCCCTTTATACAGTATGATGAATTTTTGGAGCAATTAGAAAAGAATATCATTTCTTTGAATGGTACTGACATGATCCTCACAGGAGATTGGAATGCACTGCTAAACCTTCAGCTAGATAAAACATCTAAAATAAATAACAATGATAGACACACCTCTAGAACTTTACAAGAATTTATTAGTAGGAATTATCTGATAGATATTTGAAGAGACAGAAACAAATTTAAAGAGAAATACATATAAATCTAAATATTTGAATATGTGTAGGAGAACAGACTTTACTTTAGTAAACAGAAATATACAGTATCTATTAAAATATCACAAACACATATTCACAGCATTTTGTTATCAGATCACACCATGCTGACCTCAATATTAACACCAACTCTGTACAGGGCTAAGACACCATAATGGAAATTTGACAACAGTATTTTGCAAAACCCAGATTTTGTCAAAGCTATTAAAAAATCCATAGAAGAATACTGGCATTGTAATGATTCTACAGAGTTAAGTAGGGCCACCAAATGGGATGCTATGAAGGCATTTTAAGGGCAATTATAATCTCACATTCAAGTAAAAAAAAAGAAAGCACAGATTAAAAAAACTGCTTGCTATAGAACAAGACATTAAAGATATAGACACACAAATAATCTTATTAGGTAAAAATCCACAAACCGAACAAAAGTTACAAGACTGTTTAAATAAAAAAAATAAGATACTATTAAAACAAATAGAGAAAGACATGTGGAAAATCAAGAATAAGATATATTTTCATGGAGACAAGACAGGGAAATTATTGGCATATTCCCTCAAAAAACAAAGAGAGATACAATTACTTCAACAATAACAATGCAAGAAGAGGTATATACTGATAGATTAATATCCCAAGAGTTTGTGAGATATTTTAGTAGTATCTAGAATAGGAAATATGCAATGCAAACTACCCAAATAAAGGAATATCTATAAAATGCCAATATTCCAGAATTAGAAATTAAACAAGAGATGTATTCTATCGGTGAAATTTATGAAGCCATTAAAAATCAGAAAAAAGGCACCTCCTCTGGTCCTAATGGGTATACGAGTGAATTCTAAAGTACATTTAATGATCAATTAGCCCCATGGATACAAAAGATAATACAAGAGATTATTTTAACAGATAATATGCCAAAAACTATTCTGGAAAGTGTTATTATTTTCCTACTAAAAGAAAATAATGATAGTAAACATGCAGAAAATTACCATCCAATATCTTGTTAAATTTAGATTATAAAATAATTACAAAATATATAGTATATAGAATACAAGATCAAGTGGCACAACACATAACCATAGACCAGAAAGGCTCTACAAAAAAACAAAATGTCTTTAAAAGGCTAGAAATGGTACAAACAATAATATCACATGTATCTACTTCTGCACCCCCATTGGAGGAAGAGGAAAAAACCTTGGCCTTGGATGCCACCAAGGCCTTTGATCTACTGTCCAGAGAATTTGTGTTCCTTTGCTTAAGCCAATAGGGTTTCCTTATATAATTTACTTATTTATTGAAAAGTTCACCAGGAAAGGCACACTGAGCAAATACAATTGCTCATCTCCCAGTGCATCCTGGGGGTAGGGGGTATATGAGAATAAGCAACATAGCAGTACATAGTAGAGCAATATGAATATATACATTATGTGATTAAACAACAATAAATGCAAGGAGTACAATGAAAGTGTTTGGCAAAATGCACAAGTGACATACAATAATAAAGTGCTAATAATGAAGTGCTAGAACAGTTAAGGAGCACAGACAACATTACGTGAAGGATGGTGGAGGGGTGAGACAGGTGCAGGGAGCAGGAAACTGTTGGGAGAGAGGAAGGTACGCAAGGAGGAAGAGAGAAAATGAGGGCTGGAGGAGGGTCTAATTTGAGGAGGCGGTTGGTTTCAGAGTTTTGGTAATTGGTACGAAAATACAGATTGGCCTGCTGATATAGAATGGCAAGGGATGGCCAGGGTATGAGTGTCCTATGATCTGAGGGAGTGGGTTGGGGGGAGCGTTAATAGAGGATACGAGATAGGGTGGGAGAGAGCCAAACCAATATTTGGAAATTAATTTAGCACTGTGAGAGAGGCACCGATTGTCAAGAGTCAGAAAGGTTGGAGCATGACATAAGATAGAACGGTGACTGTGAAGAGAAGAATCCAGGACAAAGCTACAGAAGGAATTAAAGAGGGCATCCAATCTGGTCAGAGAGGACTTGGGAGAGACACTGTAGACTACGTTGCAGTAGTCAAGAATGGGAAGAATCATTTTCTGCACAAGATCACGCTTTACCAGTAGTGATAGACAGCTACAGTTACTATATAAGGCACCTGACTTTTGGCTGTAGTTTTTTCAGGATAGCATCCACATGAACAGAAATATTAAGGTGCCGGTCAAGTCACACACCAAGGTAGCATCCTCTAGCATAGTCCCATTAAGGGTGTGGAAACTGGGTAGGGGGGGAGCCTTGAGAGTCTTTGCCTTGTGCCAAAGGTCATGGAGACAGTCTTCTTGGCACTGAGGAAAGAGCTGATGTGCTCTAAACCAGTGTTGAACATTGTCAAAATCAGCTTAAAGTCTGGTAGTTACATCTATGAAGGACTGCCCTGAAGTAAACAGGACAGTGTTGTAGGCGTACATAATGATGGAGGAAGATTTGCATACTTTAGGGAGGTCATTTAGGAAGCTAGAAAAAAATGTTGAGGATATTAAAGAGATCATACAAATCCCCATAGCAAGACTGAAAATAAATACTTACTTGTCAGCTCCTGTAGGGATTATGAACAGGGTATGACAAGGGTGCCCCCATCTGCATTAATTTTTATACTTTGTTTAGAACCCTGCTGAATTATATATATTTTTTTCAAATCAAAGTTTATGAATTTTTTTTGAATAATGAGAACAGATCCAGAAAAAGTAATACGAGTTATACATGAAACCAGAAGAAGCAATATATTCTGGAACTGCTTCCCCCTCCTCTCCCTGAATTATATTAGACTTAAGATACATATTAAGGGTATTCAAATTGGGGAATATGAAAGAAAATTAACTGTATATGCTGATTACATGTTATTGATGTTAGTAAATCCCATAACTTCATGACCAGAAGTGGTGAAAGATATAGAAGTCTATGCTGGTCTGTCAGGGTTTGAGTTAAACCAAATTAAATCACTTGCACTGCCTTTAACTCCACTAAAGAATGAAACAAAATGTGTGTTACATCCAGTAGAAATCACTAACAAAATGAAATATTTGGGCATCTAACTTGAGAACAATATTCAAGAAATTGTAGATATCAATTAAAATCTAGGGTTCACTAAAATAAAAATATTACTTGAAGGATGGGAACATTTATCTTTTTCCCTTTGGGGTAGAATAGAAGCACTAAAAATGTCAATTATGCCACATCTAATGCATCTTTTTCAAGGGGTGACTGGACGAATTTCTGAAAAATGGCTTTCAAGCATTAAAATTATTTTTGTGAATTTTTTTATGGTGGGGCACATCCCCCAGGATTGCATGGGATAAAATGACAATTCCCAGATCAAGTGGTGGAATGTCCTGCCCTGACCCATTTTATTATTATATTGCAGTAAGAATAAAAACAGCATTTACATGGTCAGATAAGACAAAATATGAATTAAATAAATCAGGCATGAGCCAACCTGGTGGCACGGAGGGTTGAAGCACTGGATGCCGCACCTCGTGCCACGCCAGCAACCCAGGCTCAGTGATGGACTTGGGTTGCTGGAGGTTGGCAGGGGAAGGAGAGGACCAAGCGTCCGAAGGACAGCTCGCCTCTCCCTGGGGAGGGCTCCAGGGTAGCTCGGTGTCCTGGCAACCTCTGATGGAAATCGGGGGTACTGTAGGTACACCAGCCAATGCAAGGGGAGGAGCGTGGCAGACACTTGCAGCATAGCCATGCATAAGCATCATTGCATGCCGGACTCCGAGGGGAGAAAACCAGGAAATACCCGATGGCCGAGTGAGGCCACGGCAAGTCTCTGGGAAACAGGGAAACCCCCACACACTCAACACCAGCAACAATCCTGACCCTACCCCCTTGGGATCCTCGGCCTCCTCCTGTGTGAGTCTGGAAGGAGAGGAGGGGATCCTGAGCCTGATGTCTCGGTCATGGGATGTGGTTCAGGCAAGCAGTTAGGGGGAATGCTGAGTGAGCCAGCCCGAGAGATGCCCTGGACCACCAGGTGAAGAGAGTTCAAAAATAAAATCCTTTTAAATGTGACCAGTTCAAACTTAATTATTCAGAAAATCATTCCCAAGTACAATACCTTTTTAAGATCTGAGATTAATAATATAGTTAAAAGTATTGCATAATCTTGTAAACAATGGACACAAAAAGTTAAACTTAAAAATTATATCATGCATTTTTGTTTCCTTCCATATATACAAAATTTAAAAATATGAAGGAGAAATATATGGAAAATTGCCCTGATAAACAACCAGCTGGTAAACTGGCTTGATTTATTAGAAGATGGTAACTTTATATCCACTATAAAATTTAGAATTTGTGAAGAACTTAAAAAGTTAGAGGATAATTGGTATCTGTATACAATTTTGAAAAATAAATTTAATACCCTAAGAAAACAATCACATATACCACCAAATGCAGATCAAATAATTATCAAAATAATGATTTAAACACAAAGAAGAGCATTATTGCATAATTATATAAACAATTACTGGACCAAAATAATCCGCTGTTACAAAAAAATATGGGTGCAACAAAGGTAAAATTGGAACAAGAACTTTCCTCGGTTACACAAGAAAATAAATGGTCTGATATAAGAATGAATGTGAATAAACTATACTACAATGCAAAAAATAAAAGCATACAATATAAAATTATTGATTGTGCTTACATAACCCTCTTATCATTCTCACATATTACAAGAAACACAACTAAACTTTGCTGGCACCTTTGTGGGAAAGAAGGGAATCTTATACATATGGGGATGTAATATACTTTAGTACAAGTCCAGTGGCTATATATATATATATATATATATATATATATATACACACACACACACAGAAATAATTAGAAATGATTCTAGGGAAGATAATACTCTTAGATCCTAAATTGTATATACTAAATCACTTTAAAGGATAGGAGTTATTGAAAAATGAAAAAATAAAATTGCGCCTTAGCCACCATGACAACCAAAAGGCAAATTTTACAGAGATAGAATTGGCCAAATATGGGAAAATAAATCAGAATAACTGAATACACACATTTTGTGAACTTATGTGCTTTGAAAATCTAGCAGATTATATAGAGAAAATGGAATCACTTCAAGAAGTAAATAGTACTGACTGGAGAGAGGTTATGAACATTCTACCTCCTGTTAAGACTGGAATAAACTTTTAAAGAGGGATTCCAGCCAAAAGTGCTACTTTGCAGAATTAGAATAAGCACACTCCCAATAAATCACATACTAAAAATTAGGTTTCTGTGTTACTTCCTTTTAAAGTTATGAGCTATTTTGTAACCCCAATTTCACTACCTGTTCAAAAAACCTAGTTTCAGCGAAGAGCTGCTGATATCATCTCCAGAACTTACAGTCTAGTCTCCCCTGTCAGCAAGCTTACAAGACCTGTTTCTCCAAAGTTTACAAATCATGTGCAATGGTTTTTACAAATAAAAGAGGCACAACATTCAAAAAACATTACTATAAAAACTACGCGTGTCTCAGGTTTTGGAACAGAGTTGACAAATTCATATTTGTAATGCCTTTTTGAAGTGGTTCATTTCTCCAAGGTTGCTGAATGCTGACTCAGCATGCCTCCAGGCTGCTGATACCATTGAGCTGCTGCTCTACTGTGTCTGTTAGGAAGCTGTGTTGCTACTAGAATTGCATAATGTTGGGAAGTTCACTGCTGCTTGTCAGTGTCTGCTTCATAATAAGGGTCCTAATATGTGTTAATTCATGAACAGTGGTGGAAGTGTTAGCCCTGGTAAAATTTTAATGTGGAATACAACATAGATGAGTTTGAATGTAGGTTAAGTAACGGCCTGTCAGGGAGAAAACACTAGGGGCCAGATGTTTAAAAGTTTGTGTCTGGTGCAAATCAGTTGCACCACATTTGCGCTGGAGTGCTCAAAGTGCACGCCTCCTTAAATAAAGCCTGTAGGTTTGTGCTAGGGGCAGATCGCCTAATGCATACATGTGAACTTTACATAATGACTGAATGGCTCCCACTTATGGACTGCATTAAGCTCCATGCCTGCATCTTGGGAAAGAAGGCCCTACTTGGACTTGCACCTCCCTCTAGACAAACTTTATTCCATCCTGTTCCAGCTGAACATGCCACAAGAAGTGTTATCAAACATGCATTAGCTGTGCCATTCAGAAGGACTGCCTTGGGGAGATGAGCCTTTGCCATAAGAGCTCCTGCTTGGATAAATGAGCTACCAACCACCACCACAAGCCTTACCCAACTTGGTCCTTTCAAGTCCGAGCTAAGAAAGTCTCTCCACCTTCCTGTACATTGCTGTTGCCACTCTTAACCCACAAGCTCTGCATGCATCTGTACCCTGAAGACCATGCTACTAAAGACCATCTCCCCACTTGTATGCTGCCACAGCCACTCTTAGCCTAGCAAGTACCTGAACCCTAGGCTTACCAAGGTTCTTCTTTCACTCTACAATTTGACACAAAACTCCCTGCTCACCAGCTGCCCATGCCTGCCTACCTACCATGCACACCTTTCTCCTCTCACCCTCTCCCTGACAAACCATCACCCAACGACCTCCTTACCCCACCCATCTTTGAGCCTACTGCCACCCCTCTCCTCCGATTCCTCTCTCCTACCAAATCCTGATTAGTTTCCCTCTACCCTGTCTGACTACTATACCTAGGCTGAGTCCACTGGCTGTAGCATTGCAACCATTAGGTATCAGTTTTGGTGAACAGCTCAATCTCCTGTTTCCTCCCAATACAAGATCCTGCCTAGCTTCTACCTCGGATTTTTCTTAAACTAGCACCTAACTCTGACTTAAGCACTTAATTGTATGGCATGATGTGTGAGCCTAACCCCATATACTATGTACTCTTGTCTTGGTTATGTGTTGCTATTTGCCTATATTATCCTACATTGTTATGCTACTGCCAATGTTTACTGAGTTCTCCAGATTATATTTTCTTACTATTAGATGTTCTTGACAATGCCTATTAAGCTGCTACTGACTCCAAAACTTATGAACCCTCTCCTACCCTTGTAACGATGATCCTTTGTAAATGAGCTTTTAGCTCAAAGGTTGTAATTATGATTACTAAATAAATAAGTACAATTAATACATTGAGGAATAAAATTTGAAGTTCTTCAAAACAATGAAAAACAAGCTCCATTGAGAGATGTAACTCAGATAAATACAGTACTGCCACAGTCACACAATAGAAACAGAAGACAGACAATCATGAACTCCTGATACCTTCTTTTATTCAAAATAACTAACCAGTTAAGTGTATTTTCAAAAATGACATTTAGAAAACCAACACTGAATATGAGGGAGCCAAAGCATGTTTCCTGAAACAGATGAACTGAGATGCCATTGTGGAGCCATAAATGAACAAAGGAACTGAAAACACAGGAACGTGCATGACCAAATACACTGGAGGGAATACCATCAGATGATAAATCAGCACCAGAATATCTTACTAGTTGCCCTTACAGTGGCATCCTGACACAAGTGGTAGAAACCAGCCACCTGTAGTGCCATGTGAGTGTCTACAACAGCATGTCAGTCCATATGCAGAAAACCTAGCATCTAAAACAGCACTTCAGACACCTACTGTGGCATGCTGATCCTGGAATCCAGGCAACTGCAGTGGCATATGAGCAACCCACAGGGGCATGCTGCTGGTCCACATGTGGGAAACCTGGCACCTATAATGGCATACAGGACACCTACAGCATCATGCCAGTCCAAGTGCTAGAAACCAGGTGCCTGCAGTGGCATGCAAGGCACCTACAGCATCATGCTGATCATATAAGTGGCATGCTGATCCAGGTGCTGGAAACCATGTCCCTGCAGGGGCACTGGGGCACCTACAATGGCATGCAGCTACAGGTACCTGGTGCCTCCAGCAGTATTCAAGACACCTACAGAAGATTACTGGTCCAGATGCCAGAAAGCAGGAACCTAAAGTGCAATACTTGGCACCTACTGTGGCATGACAATTCAGGTGCCAGAAAGCAGGCACCTGCAGTGCCGTGCTGGGTACCTACAGTGGCATGCTGGATAATAAGTATTTTCTGCAGAACTCAAGCTTCCTCATCATCTCCATCCTTAGAATGGGATTCATGCATGCTTGTTTGAATTTGAAAAAAAAAGGAATCAGGAGCTTTCTGCCTGCTCCAATTGCAGTGCTGCTCAATGGTTAATTTCTCAGCAGCAGTGGTGCTCGGATACTGCTCTACAGGATCCAAGCACCTTCCAACAGATAGCAACCCTAACTGTCCACCGGATCCGACCCCTATCTGACTCAGCCCGCATATCAGATCCCCAGTCAGTTTGAGAAGTTAAGCCTGGATGAAGTTGAATGTCTTTTTCTGGCCATCAGATCACTGAATTTGACACTCATATAGTTGTGATCTGATTGTTAGATCCATCAGATCTGTTGGGATAATTTGCCTCTAATTGGATTTATTCTTGGGCTCTGAGGAGCTTGGATCCATGGTTGGATACCATCCATATCAGATGGCATCCATCATCTGGTAAAAATGGTGGTATCTGACAATATTTGATCCCTGTAGTTACCATTTAAGCATCACTACTCAGCAGCAGAGACTTTGTTTTCCTTTCTCCTAATTCCATGGGCTTTCCTTTCCTTTATTTGTGTTAGCATAGGGGGCAACTAGCAGTGTTTCTTTTTTCCATATTCCTACTGCAAATCACTCATTGTGCTAATCCTGCTGTTGCAACAGACAGGCCGTAATAGGGAACACTGCAAGCTAGCCTTTTCTGACACTGGCATTCTGGTGCAGTGGTATGCCAGAATAGGTGTCAGAAATCCCACTGTAGTTGCCTGGCATGCCAGTGTTGGCCACATCTGGACTAGCCAGTACAGGTGCAGTGTCCCACCCCTATCGAATAACTGTTAATTTTGTTAACTGTGATTTCATTACACTGTCTTGTACAAAAGTAACAAGACACAACAGGGTGTGGATGTACTATTCCGGAACCACATGCTCAAGGGTGTTGTGAGGTACGAGGTGCTTGTGGAGATTGCCTTCAAGTTAATGACCTGGAAGTACAGTTCAGGAATATTAACCCACACCCTGAAGCATCTTACTGCACTTAAATGGGTCTGCTGTGAACAACTTAAACAAAAGTATGCTTTACCCGATAGTCATTTTTTGCCTTATTTATAGATTTGAAATAAAAACTAGTACTGTAGTACAAAAGATGGTGGGTCATCTAGAACTGATGGATCTTTCCTCGATAGAACAGCTTTTGTAACTAATTTATACTCTGACAAGATGATAGGCACATTGCAAATTTGGATAATTTGCCTGAAGTAAGGGGGGGGGGGTATGGGAAAAAGATCTGAAAAACATGATGATGGGGAGCCAGCTGGCCAGTGGACCAGCAGAGTTACCGTTTGCCATCCAAATAACCCAGGTTTGCTTCCACAGCCTGGTACTTCTGGGTCTGACCAGTAAGGCAGGGTTTGGGCATCCCTTGGATGCCTCCTGCCTCAGCGAGGGAGGTGACCCAGGCGGAGGGGAGTGTCATGTGGAAAGGAACAAGTAGTCTCTCTGAAGTGCCCTTATGTTGGAATGTACCCACTCACCTGGAGAGTGATGCAGAGGCATCACACACGCAGAATGGGGTCAGCAGTGGATTCCTGAAGTAAGGGTAGCGCTTCACCTGCCCTTGGTCCTGATAGGAGCTTTGCTGGGGTCATCTTTCAGGACCACACCCTGAGGTGGGATAATGGGAGGGCATAGCAGGGAAAAATACCCCCAGTAGTGATAGGCAGATGAAACTGTCCTGTCCCCAGTGCCACAGTAGGGTCTCTATGACTCCGTCTGCACCTTGCTGGCTCCTCCTCATAGGCCCTGTCGTGCGAAGTATTCTCCTCTCAGCTTAGGGGCAAAGGGGGACTCCCAGCCATGGGGATAAGCCGTGGGTTATGGTCAGGGTATCCGTGGTGATTGTCAAGCAAAGGCTGGTAGTGGGCTGAACCACCTGTTTCCTTTTTTTAATTTAGTATATTTTATTGCATTTTAAACAATCAGCAGCACATACAGATGGTGAAGATATATAACGAGTTAGGCTGCAAAACAAACTGAACAATAAATTACAGAAAACATACAACAATACAAACATTCACAACAACCCCATACCCTCCCCTCCCACCCCACACCCCACCCCCATCTGCACATAGATGACACCTGGGCAAAATATAGATAAGAAGAACTATCAGTAACTAAGGTTTCCAGACAGAAAGCAGGGCCAAAAGAGGTTCCTAAACATACTGATTTATTGGGGCCAATGTCAGATATGGGCGATATGTTTCTAATTGTATGGCAAGAAGGGCTTCTAGTACCATTTGAGGAGAGAGCAGAGAGCTTTCTGTCCATTCCTAAGCAAACCAACTTTGCCACACAGGCCACCAGAGCTAAGTGGACTTTTCATATCTTAGGTGTGCCCGGGGGAGGGGGGATATGGGCAACAACACTCTGGAGTGAACAGCAGCCCAAGTCCAAGAAGTGGATCCAAAATTTGTTTAATGGCATTCCAAAATACTTGAGTGTGGGAACAGTCCCAGAGTAAGTGGTACAACAACCCCGGGATTTGCTTAAATCGGGGATAGTCAGGGGAGGGGATTTTACCTATTTTACGCAACTTTATCGGGGTATAGTAAAGGTTGTGCATTATATTAAATTGGATTAGGCGTAATCTTGCTTGATGCAAGCATAGATTATGCGCCATATTTTCTTCCATAACTCTGGTTCCTCTGGGAGAGAAAGCTTGAGAACCTAACAGTAGCAGACCCATGACGGAAGGCTGGAGTCAAGTACAGAGAACTACTTATATATTTTAGAGATTGCATGCGGCTGATCTGCTACCTGGAGTAGCTGTGCTTTACCTTCTGAGGATGCTGAGACCTGAGGTTTTGGCCTCAGAAAAGAGAGAATTGCATGCCAAATTTGCATGTACTTGAATATGACACTAGCACCTAGCTGAAATTGGTTTTGAAGAGAAGAGAAGGGGGTAAGTTCATTTCCAGAGAGGAAGTCAGCGAGAATGGTGTCTTTTAATTTGGGGAGAAATGTAGGAAAGATGGGATGTTGCCCGATCTGAAAGTGTAAATTATTATAGATAGACTGAGAAGGGAATAGGTGCCAGCTCTCTGACAGGTGTCTCTGAATTTGTTGTAAAGCTTTTAGGGACCACCCCAGAGGGGAAGCTTTGAGCCGGCATAGAAGATAAGAGGGAGCCAGGTAAGTCAATGCAGGGAATGAGCTGCCAAATCGGTGGGCCAGATCCCTTTCTATGTCCACCCAGATAGGGAGATAACTATCCTCAGTACCACAATTGCCATCTTTGGACCAAAATATTATTTTACTAATATGTTGGGCACTGTAATAGGTGAAAAGGGAAGGTAGTGCTAGGCCACCTTTCAATTTTGGAGCCGTTAGTTTAGATTACGCCCTTCTCACTGCCTTACCCCTCCAAAGAAAGGTGTTGAACATTTTCTGCAGCCTCATGAACCACATTTTAGGAAAGAAAAATCCCAACATGCCCAACGGGTAGAGCAACCTCAGTAAAATGTTAATTTTAAGAACACTGATGCAGCCCCACATAGAGAGAGGTAGTGCTCCCCATTGGTCCAAGTCTGCTCATATTATCTGTACCAAATTAGAGAGGTTTTTTTGGACCATTGTGAAGGTGTCTCTGGTAACACTGATCCCGAGGTATGTGAGGGCCTTGGTCTCCCAAGACAGGCCGAAGTTGTCACAACTTAGTTTTGACATTAAGAGGGAAAATCTTAATCTTGGATAAATTCAACTTGTAGCACGAGACTGCAGAAAATCTATCAACTCTAACATAAGGGCAGGTATGGATGGATCAGGGTCCTCGATGTGCAGGAGGAGGTTGTCAGCATAGGCCGATATGGCATATCTCTTCCCTTCTATCTGTATGCACTAAAGGTTTCCTGCAGTAAGTAGAAGGGCTTGGGTAGGTGAAAGGAGGTCCCTGTAGCTGGTGAGGTGAAAATGGACAAAAATAGAAAGTAAATTAAAAAAAAAGTGATGACATATTCCCAATGGTAATCATTACTGGTGCAACCATCCAGTCCCCTGGGGTTACTAGAATCCCATCAGTGTCAGTGCTAGGTAGGGAAGGCAGCTGGTGACTAACTAATTAAATGTTTTTTCACCTGCTCCCTCTCTGTTTACTTGGTCTCAGCTGAGATGAGAGAGGCGATGTCATTTAGAACTCTCGCAGCAGCATAAGCCATGCAAACTGGCTGTGAGTGGGGAGTTTTAGAATCTTGAGTTAGTTCTGTGTCAGCAGCAGTGTGAGCAGTTGGATGAGTGAGGAGCTGCAGAGTGGGCTCTGTGAAGAGAGCCTATTTTCTCATCCTAGTACTGAGAAATATCTGCCTGCCAAGAGAAATGGTGGAAACCACTGTCTAGCAGGAGTTCCTGATTTTTCATCCCCAGTGAGATGAGAAGGACTGCCAGAATGGATCCAAGGGGAAATCCCCTGACTTTGATCCAGGACTTTGAAGCTGCCTGTTTGTGTACCAACTGTGAGTAATCTGGCTCTGTGTTTCCCAGGAGGAAAGTACCTTCTTTTTTGGGGTGTACTCTGATAAAGGGAAATTTTACACCAACTCTGTTCTAATTTGTCACTGTTCTTATGCTTTTTTAAAGTTGGCTGACAATCATGGAGTCCCCAGAGAGACTTGGAACATTGTTTAGGACTTTAATTCTACACTCAGAAGTAGTGTTGTTCTTATGCAGGGCGTGAAAGACATTCCAGGATGCATATTGCTAACTGTTTTACTAGAAACTAGAAATGTTGAGATGTAACTCTGAAAGAATGGCTCGGTATGGACATGGAAGCAAAAGGTGGGCAGCCTCCCCCCCATCTAGACTGACCAGTTTAGCACTATATGTTCCATAAGGGTGTCTGCTTATTCAGGACATGGTGGCCAATGCCTGAAGAGGTAGTTTATCCCCTGGTGTGGGTTGTGCTAATTTTGAGCACCAGTTTGCTCTGCTGTGGCCAGTTGCCACTTGCCAAAATGTTAAATCCAATGCTGTATGGGAATTGTGTGCTAGTTTGTGGCCAGTACCACTAGAAGAAAATGTGTGTTCTGCTGAGGCCATTGCCGCTGAAGAGAACTGAAGGTCCTATGACATATGGGATATTTAGAGTTTCGGTCCGATACAGATTTCTGTTGTTCTGCCATTGCCTTGTGCCACGATGTGTGAACCTTGAGGGTCCACCTTTGCTTTAGTGTACCATCTCTGGAATAAAGTCACACTCTAGAACCCCAGCCTGGTTTGGACATTCATGTTACTGCTTCCTGTGTGGAATTACTGGGGCCCCCCTCCAGAAGTACAGACATAGCACAGCCCTAAGCAAAAGTTCTCTCCTCAGGACCTAGGTATTTCAGTCAGTTGTTTGTGTGAATTTTCTTTTGTACACCCCCACCCCTTTCTGACCTCTAGAAGTAATGTGCCTGGTATACATTCCCAAAGTTAGGGGTGGTACCAACTGTCCAAAGTAGTTTGGGTGCCCAGTCGAGGGTAACAAAGGGTAGCTTACTGTGCAAAGTAGCAGGAAGGTAGTTACACTGGCATCGGCTAGGGAGGTTGGGAAATGTAGTAAACACAGGCAAAAATTCAGTTTAACATAATACAATGGGTCTATCATACACCAGCTAAAATTACACAAGTTCTCTTCATTAATTTCAGATAGATGTCAAAGATGTCACGATGGGAAGGGGACATTGTTCAGAGGATAAATTAAGCAGGTTCACATTGCAACATGTGACACAAAAAATAGCAATTGCTACTCAAATGCAGCTTAATTCGCACCAGTTGCTAATTGATTAAAATCTAGCCTTTCTGTGTATTTCTTTGTGAGGTCCTTGCCCACCCTGGTTACATTTTGCCTTGCTGTCATTTTTTCGTTGGGCCAATCCCTTTAACGTCCACCACCACTCAATCATGTGCGCAACAAGCAGTTGGCAAGTCCGATGCAGCATGGGAAAAGAGGAAAGTGAGAGAGAGAGAGAGAAAGCTAGCATTATGCCGGCCCGGTGGCATAGAGGGTTGAGACATGGGCGCCTTATCTCAATCCATGCCGGTGACCCAGGTTCGGGAACGGACTCGGGTTACTGGGGGTCGGCAGGGGAAGGGAGAGGATCGAGCATCCCAAGGACTGCTCTCCTCCCCGGGGGTGGGTTAGGGGCCTGCCTCGCTTCTGTAGCTGCCTCCCAGGACCGGGCCACTACAAGAAAGCGGCAGCGTACAGGGGAAAACCAGAAAAGCGGAAATTGCATCCGAACATCGATGACGGCCGCCTGGATCCCCCGCCTCCATGGAACCCCTGATGAGCCAGGGGAATCCCGATCCCAGCAGCATCAGGGCCAAGAGCAAGAATGCCTGAAGGCAATTTCCCTCCGGAAGGAGGGGACCCATCCGACAAAGGGTTACGTCGGGCTACCCTGGTTGGCTGCGATCTGGGATCTGGAGGAAGCTGGCATTGAGGTGGGTTTGGAATGGAGTGGGGGTAGTCCTTGGCAGAAGGCCTGAAGGAGAGGCCAGTCGGACGCAGGGCGTGATAAATAAATAATACAAAAAAAGAAAGCTAGCATTGTATCAGTTACCAAATGGTGCAGTCAAATGAGGGAAGAATCCAGACTACCAAACACTGCTGACCAAAGCAATGTATCCACCTGCAAGAGTCCTGCTACAGTACCTGACACTATGACCTGCCGCTGTGTATCCAGATTAAAGCTTTAGCTTACAGCCTCACCAACGTGTCCAGGAGCAAGGTAAAGCCTAAGCCAGCTAAAGCCTCCTAGGCGGGTAGTAGTTGGTGTTGGACAGCAAGGGTATTTGTTGCATGATGGTAAATTTGTGGGTGGTTGTCAAGTGTAGGTTAGGTCATGTCGGTTTTCTCAGCTGATAAATAATATAAATATTAATTATTGAGCCTTCGAGGGACTGCAAAAGGATCTTTACACTGAGCCACTGCCGAAGCTTTATTTTCAGATTTCTTAGCTAATAGTAGGGTTTGAGTAGGTAGGGGTTCTTTGAAGCGGGAATTTATTTAATGTTGTGCTCTGTGAAAACTGTCCTTTTGTCTAGAGCCTTTTGTGTTGCACTGCCTCTAGGAAATTACCCTAATAAGGTGCTGTGACTGTAATGCCCTGCTGACACAGAGTTAGCCAGCCCAGCCACTGAATGCGTCTACCTTGTTTGTGCAAAAGTCTAATGTACAAAATAGGACACCAAACATTGTCTCCAGTGCTAATTATACTTAAAAATAGAACATTCAGGGCCAGATATTCAAAGCTTTGCCACTGGGCTAAATTAGCACTGTCCGGTGGGCAAACTTAGCCCAGAGCACAAAGCAAGCTATATTCAAAAGGAATAGCCTGGGGCAAACAGCTTCTGAATATAGCATGAGAATGAGGCTGGGCAAACTGGGCTGGGAGTGCAGGGCAAACATAGCCTTGGAATAAGACAGCTCTGAATATAGCAACCAGGAAGTGCAAACCACAAAAACAACATAGTGCACAGCGACATGAGGGCAGGTAGAGACGAACTATGTGGCCAATGTGTGTGCCAGCAAATGTGTGGACTCAGTACAGCTGCAGGCAGCAACAGATGTGAAAGAACAGTGATCAAAACTGTATAATGTTCCCCGAACCGTTCACGCCGCGCTAACATGTTAGTGCGGAGCTAAGCTGTTTGCCCGGCACTAAAATTTGCCATATTCAAAAGTGACATGCAAATGGACCTACTTACGCAGACTCTGGGCAAACAGCATGATTAACATCTTATCATGCCCTGATTCGCATGCTGTTTGCCCATTGTTACTGCAGGGTCCCACAGAGCCACCTGTAGGTCAGTTTGGAAGTACAGAGTCTGGCCAGGTCAGAATGCAACTCCACCTGTAGGTCAGTCTGGCAGTGCACGTTGATAGCTGCAGGCTACATGTAAACAGTACAGCATAGCAAGGCATATTGTAACCCAGGGGACAACACAGCATAGGCACAGGTGATGGTGGTGCTGCATGCAACTGTCACACTGTAGGGCATGCTACAGTGCACAGCAGACACTACAGTAGCAAGGGGCCCAGTAGTGTGAGGGACACAGCACTGCACTGCCTATGGTGTGTAAGGCAGTGATGCTGACTGCACTGTACATAGTGATAGGCCCAACTTTCAGGTGTTTACTGACAGTGGACATTACTGTTACACTGTTGCGTGATCCACAGATGCTGCACCTGTGGCATGGGATGCACACAGTGACATATATATGGCCGGCTGTGTATACTGTGGCATCTGTACAGTTATGCTGTATGTGGCTGGGGGGGCACGTAGGATCCGACAGGCACACACATCATGGGGTATTCCCACTACTGGCCCATGTGCACTGCATGCTGTGTCCCAGTCTTGTGGCCACACTTGGGCTGTGGTGAGGTCTGGCCACCCGTACACCCTCCCCTCAATGGCCACCATGCCTACCGTGCTGCCTCTGTGTGCTGGCATCTGTTGGGCACTACAGATGTATGGTCTGCAGGTGTGTGCTGTATGGCCACACTACCATTATGTCCTCTTTGCGCCCGATCACCCCTTACTGCCTGTGCATGGCTGGGACCTGTGGCAGCTGTTGGCATCATGGTGGTGCCATCAGTGAGCTGCATGTGTCCTCCATGCCTGGCAGTTTCTAAGTGTCATACTCAAATGTCAGGGTCGCACAAGCTGCACTAATGCTACGCTATGATGCATGGTGCCACTTGCAGCACAGCCGGTTGGCGCAGGTACCTTGTGACATAGATATCCTTTTGAAAATCAAGCCCACAGTGTCTATATTTTATTTTACAAAATGGGCAAAAACATTCTTGGGTCCTGATTGGCTGGAAGCCCTCTCCAGCCATGTCCTTATCAGGACATAACCTTACAATGGGCACTACTTGTGCCCACCAAGATGTAGCATACGTGCAGATCAATCCGTGCCAGCACTCTCCTGCTGCAGCGCCTCGGCTGACATCTGATAAAACAGCTGCAGCAGGAGAGCCGTGGCAACAGACAAATGAGTCTCCAATGTTCCCAATCCTGCATGACCATCTCAGTATCTAATTTTTTTTACTCACTGCCCATTCACTCCAATGGGGCTCCAGGTTTCAGCTCTCCCTTCCGCTGCTCCAAACTGTGCCCAACACACACAGACTGTTGCTTTGATCTCCGACTCCGCCCCCGATGTTTAAACATGAACCGCAACAACAGACACGTCCCGATAACAATATATAGTGCTTTACTGTCACACAAAAACACAACTCAAGAGTTTAATTTTCTGCTTCACTTTAAGTTCCATGACAGTTTTAAAGTTCAAAGCAGAAAGCAATCTGTACGGCGGCTGCTGAGGGACACGCTCACACCCCCATGAAGCTAGCTGCTCAACTCAAATAAAACAGATTAAAGACTGAAACTCAGTTAAAAAAATAAATGAAAAGGACACAAAAAAGATCTGATCTCTACATGTGCCTGGTGGGGAGCACCCTGTACTGACAACAGTTCTCACTTTCAAAGAAATGGCTGCTCTCCGCGATCCTCGCTACCACAGAAACCTTTTATCAGAATGGGCATGTGGCAGTGGGAAATCTAATTTAATACAGTGTGTGGGGATGGGACACACAACCTCAGCAGTGTTTTGGGGGGGGGGCACCACTGCTGCCCTAACAGTTTAGAAATTACCTTGATAGAGGGACTATTTTTACTCCTTCATGTATTGAAACCTAATTTTCTTGGCATTTTTTTTTCATAAATACTTACTTGATGGGCCCATTTTATAAGTGCAATAAGACACTCTGAGGTATGGGTTATGACCTGATAGAAGCACTTCCCAGGTGCTAAAAGCACTCAGCACAAGCACCCCATGCCTCATAATGCACCTGGGGTGTGTTCTTATCAGGCCATAACCCACACCTTGTTGTGCCTTATTGTTGGCACAACTTTGGTTTCTGTGTGTATAGTTACTTTATATGTACTGCTTATATATTTTCTTCTTCCCCAGGTTGCAAATATAAACAAGATTATCCTTGTATCTCTGTATGTTTCTCTGATGCAATAATTTCAAATTAAGATCTTGCCTGAAAACAGGCATCTTTATGCCTAGTGCACTTTCCCACTGATCAAAACACACACATGCCTTATACTTCTAGTGTTAATAAATCAAAATGATATTTTCTGGGGGGAAGGGAGACTGGGATAGTCTCAGTGGTCTATTGTTTATCCGCTCCAGGCTGTCAGCATCCCTTTGCTGGTGCCATATAGAGAGAGTGCCACGGTATTTTTTTCTGGGGAGGGGGGCATGTCAATAACTTCTCAACCAATTGTACTTGAAATGGTTAGATTCTAAACTAACGGCTCCAAAATTGAAAGGTGGCCTAGCACTATCTTCCTTTTTCACCTATTATAGTGCCCAACATACTAGTAAAATAATATTTTGGTCCAAAGATGGCAAGTGTGGGACTGAGGATAGTTATCTCCCTATCTGGGTGGACATAGAAAGGGATCTGGCCCACCGATTTGGCAGCTCACTCCCTGCATTGACTTACCTAACTCCCTCTTACCTTCCATGACGGCTCAAAGCTTCCCCTGTGGGGTGGTCCCTAAAAGCTTTACAACAAATTCAGAGACACCTGTCAGAGAGCTTTCTCAGCCTACCTATAATAATTTACACTTTCAGATTGGGCAACGTCCCATCTTTTCTCCATTTCTCCCCAAATTAAAAGACACCATTCTTGTCGACTTCCTCTCTGGAAATGAACTTACCCCCTTCTCTTCTCTTCAAAACCAATTTCAGCTAGCTGCTAGTGACACATTCAAGTACATGCAAATTTGGCATGCGATTCTTTCTTTTCTGGGGCCAAAACATCAGGTCTCAGCATCCTCAGAAGGGCAAGCACAGCTACTCCAGATAGCAGATCAGCCGCATATAATCTCTAAAATATATAAGTAGTTCTCTGTACTTGACTCCAGCCTTCCATCAGGGGTTTGCTACTATTGGGTTCACAAGCTTTCTCTCCCAGAGGAACCAGAGTTATGGAAGAAAATATGGAGCATGATCTATGTTTGCATCAAGCAAGATAGATTACGCCTAATCCAATTTAATATAATGCACAACCTTTACTATACCCTGATAAAGTTGCATAGAATAGGTTGAATCCCCTCCCCTGACTGTCCCCGATGTAAGCAAATCCCGGGGTCGCTGTACCACTTACTCTGGGACTGTTCCCACACTCAAGTATTTTTGGAATGCTATTAAACAAATCTTGGATCCACTTCTTGGACTTGGGCTGCTGTTCACTCCAGAGTGTTGTTTACTAGCCATATACCCCCCAGGGCACATGTAACATAAGAAAAGTCCACTTAGCTCTGGTGGCCTCTGTGGCAAAGTTGGTTTTGCTTAGGCACTGGACAGAAAACTCTCTGTCCTCTCCCACAGAATGGTACCGAGAAGCCCTTCTTGACATACAATTAGAGAAATATATCGCCCATATCTGACATAGGCCCCAAATAAATCAGCGAGTTTGGGAACCTCTTTTGGCCCTGCTTTCTCGCAGGAAACCTTAATTACTGTTGGTTCTTCTGCTCTATATTTTGCCCAGGTGTCATCTATGCGTAAACAAGGGAGGTTACACTGCTTGACTGAGCTGTATAAAAAAACAAACACTGGCATCATTTTGTTACAAAGCTTTACATTTTCTTTTTTGGGGGTGAAGCATTCAGCAGACTGAGCCATAAAAATCTTTATTCTGGCCTGATGTATTTCTTACGCAGCTTACACATAAAATACTTATGCTGAAATAAAATGCTGAAGCTATTTTTTACCAAGACAGTGATTTAACATGCATTCCATGATTCTGTGAGTCAACTGACCAAAACAGGGCAGAAGCGAGCGAAACAGTGTATGAAAATGTGCAGCTAGGAGAAATATCTCCACAAGCTGCCATTGAACTCTTAATATCCCACGAGTGGCGAAGTCACTAGTGGGATATCTAGAGTTCAATGACAGCGAGTGGAGATATTTCTACTATCTCACTGCCACCCATGTCATATTCGATTCATACAATTGTGGGTCTCCCTTTTTTTTCAGTTATAAAGTTATTTGCATTTGTTCGTTGCAAAAAGTGAAAAAAGGGGATTTTGTGTCATTTTTTGCTAATTATAAAAAACTAAATGGTATCTGTAAATGAAACATCACTCATTTTGTAGATCTTTTTGTGCTGAACAAATTTTGTGCTCACAGTACCATACTATTATTTTCATTCTAAAGTTTTTCGTGTTTGTTGAAAAAGTGAAAAGAAAATACATTTTCTGTTATTTGTTAATTATAAAAAATATGTAAGGTAGCTATAAGTGAAACACCATTCATTTTGTAGATCTTTTTGTGCTGAACAACTTCCATGCTCACATCACAATGCTATAATTTTTCATTTTAAAGTTGTTTGCATTTGAATAGGGTTAGTACTGTTTCTGAGGCTGAATATTCTAAATGAATTCCCAACCTTTTGTGACATACCCAACTGGCCAAGATATCCATTATAACATACTCAACTGTGAAGAAAAGTAAGCAGTATGACATGACAGGGTGTACATTGGACAGTTTAACACATGACTAGGAGGCGTAGTGAGGCATGAGGCCACCTGACGAGTGTGTCCAGCCTCTTAGCCGTGTGTTAAAGTGTCTAACGCACATCCTGGAGTGCCTTATTACGCTTATGAAATGGTTATCTAAAATACAGATGTATGTCATAACTAAAATGCATAACATTTAATAGTAAAACACTCACATGTTTATGTTAATTTTTAGTAAACTAATTCCTCTGCCTGTTTTTTTTTTATTTGAGGACTTTTGAGCTGCTAAGGCATCCTTACTTGTAGTTAATAGCACAACCCGCCCCCCCCCCAGTAGTCTTACCTCATTTTGTTTGAACAGGAAGTTATGTTGCTTCTTTTAGAATTGCTCTGCATTATTCCATGTGATATTTTAAAATTGTACTGAAATGATGCCTGTGTGTGTTTTCTTTTTTTGTGATTTCGATCTGCTTTAGGAGCAAGAAGCACAAGGGAAGATAGTGCAAGGCAGTTTGCAGCGGTTGTCCAATGAGGAGGACTGTGATTCACTGTGTGAGGGAGCAAGTGGGCAGAAGAACGGGAAGAATAATTGTGTGTTGGTACTGAAGGTCGTCTGAGAGAGAGCAGTATGTGTTAAAAATTAGACAAATGGCAAGAAGGGAGGGAAGTAGCTAGTGGCTGGCAAGTCAGACGTTGAGAGAATGACAGCGAGCGGAGGGGAGAATGTAAAGTGATCATGGTAGTCTCGAGTTTTTCTGCTTCTGTACTTCACAGAGGCTGACATAAAAGTTTGTGAAATGGGCATTAAAATCAAGAGGCAATCTGATTGAAGTGGATACACTTTCGGCAGGCAAAACTGGCACAGTTGACAAAACAAGATGGCTGCTTTACTTTTTCTCAACATTCTGAGTGGGCAGGTTTACCAATATCAGTGCCCACTGGACACTGCTGGACCTTTTTCCTGTGTGTAAGACACATTATCACACAAGTAATGCCCAATCAGATTACCTTTATTTTGATGCCCATTTCATAAAAAGTGATAAAAATTCACGTGATCAGTGAAATATCTTTTTTATCTTCCTGAAAAGAGGCATACAGGTGTTGTATAAAAGGTTATCTCTGATGTATCTATATCTTTCTTTATTACTTGAACAAAAAAAAGAGTTTACATTCAAAGAATACACTGCCTTTCATGGGAAACCGTTTTAAAATGCCATAAGAAGAGGAGTCTCTTCTTTTCTGATTTCTGGCAGCTTTTTATCCCGTATGTAGTGACTGACCTTTTTGCCCTGAGTTTGCGTGACAGCTGCCGGCGCCCTCTCTAATGTGACCTGTGACGTCGGTCGAATGGCTGTGTAAGGCGGGTTATTTCTCGGGGGCGCTTGTAGCCAACACATGCAATTACAGAAAAAAAGCGGTTTGAATGGACTTCCGATATGGGCTTAGACGTTTGATGAGCCGCTTTGCTTGATACTGCATGCAGCAGCGGATCACATTGTATGGTTCAGGCTCCTGCATTTGTCGCCGCGCCAATTGAAACTTTGTACTCCATTTACAAACAGGCGACTTGAAAGTGAAATTGCGTGCATGAGGCTGCATTTGTGACCGTATTTCCCAGTTTATTCTTACCATTCGCGAAGATAAAACAGGAGTGCCTGGGGGCGTTAAATAAAACTGCCTTAATTTTGTGTTTCACTTTTGCCTTCTCGCAGCAGGCACAGCTATTGAGCGCAGGGGCCTGGCGGCACCGTAGAAAAACGGAAACACCGGCCATTGGGGATTGATGTATTTTTTTGTGTTTGCCCTTTTTGTGAATGACAACAAGAGTAAACTAACCTGCTGTGCTTGTACACCACGAACAGTAGTGAGCAGAAGAAGTAAAGGAAAATGGCTCTTTACTTTCAATTATGTATTTTGACGACTGCCTTCCTTGGCTCTTTTTCCAGTTCCTCGAAATTAAATATCCCCAAAGTCTTGTTGCCGTTCGCCAGAGGCACCAAGATTAATTTTACTCTGGAAGCCACGGACGGATGTTATAAGTGGTGAGTGGTTGTCCTTATTGTTTCTGAATCGATAGAGCCATGTTGCAAGTAACAGGAAGCACACGAGTGCGAATGCATGGGGTAGCTATCCGGTTACATGGCAGCAGCTGGTAGAAAGATGTGGCTTATCGTAATTGTGTTCATAATTAATTTAAAATCATATATGCCTAGTAAGTAGTTTTTTTTTTTTTCCGAAACCTGCTTGCCCAATTCGGCTTTTTGTGTGTGGAAGCATTAGCAATTTTGTATTCGGAACACTGGCAAGGGTTACAAGGTTGCTGTTTTTGTCACATGGTGAATGGTTGGTGGTGGGGGTGAATAAAAGCGTACTTAAGGTGGATTACACATACCTTCCAATTCTTCCTATTTTCCGCGATTCTACCTTTTTGGTTTTTTTTTTTTTTTTTTTACTTTTCCCCCTGCTTTGTATGGCACCAGACCAGCCTGTTAGATAGATGTAAGCATTAGGGCCCGTAAAGCTCTCTGATTTTAGTGGTCATTCGGGAGAGCTCCTTAATTTAATGAGTGCTGGTTGGGAAGCTCTGATTACGTCTTTCTTGGGTACGAGTAATGCGTTTACTATGTATATTAGAATATACGGTGTGTTATATAAGTTTCACGAAATTGCACAGTGCTTGTGGTTGCTCGATATAATCCGCTTGCCGACCCGCTGTGAGCATAGAACGGAAGTGAGGATGCGCGGGGAACCGGGCAGCAGTGACACAGATGTCTTGTCTTAGAAATTGGCCAATGTGCGTTCATAGAAACATAGACTTTGAGGGCAGATAAGGACCACTTGACCCACCCAATCTGCCCATTTCCCTACCTACTAGATAAGCTGCAGATTCTAGTTAACCAACAGCCTACTTCCTGCAACCCCCCCACTTATGTCTGTCCCATGCATGTTTGAATTCCCCCACTGTTTTAGACCCAACGACCTCCCCAGGAAGGCGGTTCCATGTATCCACCACTCACTCCGTGAAAAAAAAAAAATCCTCACATCGCCCCTGAGCTGTCCCCCTCTATCTTTAAATTTTGCCCCCTTGTTCTTGCACATCTTTTTCTGAAAGATGCTACATTCTTGGACTTTGTTGATTCCCTTGAGGTACTTGAAAGTTTCTATCATGTCTCCCATCCCTCCTTTCATCAAGGGTATACATATTAAGCTCTCTGTCTCCGTATGGTTTCTGCTGAAGACCCTGCACCATTTTAGTTTCTTTCCTCTGGACTGCTTCCATCCTGTCTATGTCCTTGCGTAGATGAGGTCTCCAAAACTGCACACAGTGCTCCAGATGGGGAAGGGGTCTCACCAACTGTCTGTATAGAGGGATAACCACTTCCCTTTTTCTACTTGTGATGCCCCTTTCTCTGCATCCCCATATCCCCCTGGCTCTCCTTACCGACTTCTCACATTGCTTACCCACCTTTAGGTCATCTGATATGACTACCCCCAGGTCCCTTTCCATTTTTGTTGTTGTTAGTACCTCCCCTGCTATTGTGTACTCTTCTCCTGGGTTTTTGTTTCCCAGGTGAATTACTTTGCACTTCTTTGCATTGAATCTAAGTTGCCATATGTCTGACCATTCCAACAACCTTGTCAAGTCCCTTCTCATTTTTTCTACCCCCTCTTGTGTATCAACTCTGTTACAGATCTTTGTGTCATCT
The DNA here is from genome assembly GCA_016271365.2 of Neoceratodus forsteri. Taxonomy (NCBI): domain Eukaryota; kingdom Metazoa; phylum Chordata; order Ceratodontiformes; family Ceratodontidae; genus Neoceratodus; species Neoceratodus forsteri. The sequence continues at coordinate 1,073,704,268 of CM028129.1, read as the reverse complement.
GCAAAGAGGCATACCTTTCCCCTCCAGACCCTCTGCAATGTCACCTATAAAGATATTAAAGAGGACTGGACCCAGTACTGAGCCCTGAGGTACTCCACTAGTAACCCCCCTTTCTTTGGAATGTGTTCCATTCACTTTTCCCTTCTGTGTCCTGCTGTGCAGCCAGTTTGCTACCCAGTCTACCACCCCGGGACCCACTCCCAGGCTGGCTAACTTGATTATTAATCTTTTGTGCGGGACTGTGTCAAATGTCTTGCTAAAGTCTAGAAAGGCCATATCCACAGCCCCTCCCTGGTCTATTACTTTGGTCACCCAGTCAAAGAAATCAATTAGATTCGTCTGACGTTGACTTTCCTGCTGTAAATCCATGATGCTTTGGATCCTGCACCCTGCTGGCCTCTAGGTACTCAACAATTCTTTCTTTCAGAAGTGATTCTGTCATTTTCCCTACCACTGAGGTCAAACTTACAGGTCTGTGATTTCCTGCTTCTGCCTTCCTCCCAATTTTGTGAAGGGGAATCACGTCTGCCCTCCTCCAGTCCTGAGGTACCACCCCATCCTGCCAGGATTTGTTAAAAAGCGTGGTCAGTGGTGTCACTAGGTTCTTGCTTAGTTCTTTTAGGATTCTGGGGTGAATCCCATCAGGCCCCATTGCTTTGTCCACTGTGAGTTTTAGGAGTTCTTTCAGGACTCTCTCTTCTGTGAATGGACCGGTGTTAACCCCCCTACCCAGAGTGCTTCTATTGTCTGGTTTAGGTAACTCCTCCTCATCTTCTTCTTTTGTGAATACTGAGCAAAAGTATTCATTCAGTATCTATGCCTTTTCACTGTCTCTCTCTGCCCACTTCCCCTCTCCTTTATTAATCTTCACTATCCCTACCTTAACCTTTCTATGCTCCCTAATATACCTATAAAAGGTTTTATCTGCCTTCTTAACTGAGTTGGCTATTTTTTCCTCAATTTGGGCCTTTGCTATTCTGACTGCCTTACCCACTTCTTTCTGCTTTAATTGATACAGTTCCCTGTTGTGCTTCTTCTGTGATTCCTTATACTTTTTGAATACAGCCTTTTTATCCTTAACCTTCCCTGCCACCTTTTTTGAGAACCATAGTGGTTTTTCACTCTGCTTTGCTTTCTTTGTTTCACACAAAAGCTTGTTGCCTCTATGATGGCAGGTTTGATTTTTCTCCATTGTTCTTCTACCCCTTCTTTTTGGCCATGTGCTAGTGCATTCTTCAGGTATTCACCCATTTTGCCAAAGTCAGCTCTTCTAAAAGTCCAGTATCCTTGTTTTTGTATCGCTTATCTCCATGGTTGTGCTCATTGTGAAGCACACTGTGCAGTGGTTGCTTGTTCCCAGATGTCTACTGACTTCTAAATTTGTGATCCTCTCTCCATTTGAGAGTACCAGGTCTAGTATTGCTCCCTCCCGAGTGGGTTCCAGCACTAGCTGTCTAAGGTCTGCCCCCTGCAGGGCATCGAGAATGACCCTGCTCTTGGATGTGGCTGCAGTACATGTCATCCAGTTAACATCTGGCATATTCAGGTCCCTCATCAACAGTATCTCCCCTTTTTTCAGCCATTTTGAGAATGTCCACTATCATTTTCTTGTCTATTTCCTCCCTTTGAGATGGGGTCTGTATACAACCCCAGTGCAGATTGTGATGCCATTCCCTGTCTCCAAGGTGACACAGAGTGCCTCTTGTCCTCCCCCTTTACTTTTTATTTCTGTAGCTTTGATCCCTTACCTTATATATAGAGCTACTCCACCTCCTCTTTTCCCCTCCCTGTCCATTCTGTAGATTGTGTACTCTGGTATGTTGACATCCCAGTCATTGTTCTCTGTGTACCATGTTTCTGTGACTGTCACAATATCCAATTGTTCATCTTCCATCAGGGCTACTAGCTCAGGAAGCTTGTTTCCCAGACTATGGGCATTGGTACTCATTGCCCTCCATTTAATGTTGGCTTTATCCACTGCTCAATTGTAGGATAATTTCTACCAGTTTTTATATAGTTGTATGTGAAGCTCATAACGTTTTGACGTGATTGCGTCTCTCTCCCCTTCCCCAGACATGTCCTGCTCAGCAGGGCCGGTCTTAACCATTTTGGGGCCCTTGTGCAGCCCCCTGCTGGGCCTCGCCACTCCATTCCCTGTGCCCCATCCCATCCACACCTACACCTAAGTAACCCTCCTGTCCTGTATTAATAAAGCAGTACCAGGTCCACTAGTTTAACCAGCATCTTTTAATTAGTGCTATTGACTGCACTGAATTATTTGGCTTCACCATTGGAAATTAATCTGTCTGAGGCTGAGCCCGGAGCAAGAACTTAAGTAAGTATGGCACTACTACCTTATTCATTTCTGTAAGGACAGGGGCATCATCAGTGGACATGCACACCTCCGATATTCTGATTTGCAAACAAGGTGAACAACTTAACTTTTCTGGAGGTGTGAGAGAGAGAGAGAGAGAGAGATAATAAAGAGGATTATCATGGGACACCAGTAAGGTTGCCATCTGTCAGTTTTTTTTTTTTTTTTTTTTTTGTGATCAGGTTTTCAGTCAGGTCCCTATCAGGAAATCTGGTTTTGTTCTGTCCTGGTCAGGTTTTTGGGCCATTTTTAGAGTTCACATACGTTTAAAACTGATTTTGTCATATCAGTCATTGTTTCAGCTACATGTCCAGGTTACAAACAAGTTGTCTTATCAATATAGCTCATTGTTTGTGAAAGCAGTCAACCTGGGAGGTGTAAAATATGATCATTAACACCACTAGCACTTATTAACCTAATCTATTCCTCTGCAGCAAAGCTCCCCACCCCCCCACCACCACCTTTTGTAACAGTAACAGAGCCAGTTGTCTTCCACTTTCATTTGCTGGTAAACATTTTCATTTAACACCATTTAGGCATTTTTAAATGTTTTTAATTTTTTTTCTTACCTTAAGAAAAAAGTATGGGCCCCAAGGTGTAAGGACACAGTTTATACCTAGCTAAGGCTGGCCCTGCTGCAACCCATAAACTGTTCCCTCCCCCTCCAGTGCCATTTTGCCCCACTATCTCTCTCAATTTCCTGACATAGCCAGTTTCAGGCTGCAAGCTAGCTGCAGGTTTGGCACTTTATTAGAAATTCTGCAGTCTTCTCTTTGATCTTTATCACAAAGTATCTAAATTTGATGTCTTTATTTATGTCCACAAACTGCACTACTGAAACTTTGTAATTAGCCTAGTATTCCTTGAAATCTCTGCATAAGTGTTTTTGTCTATTGTGTTGCGTTTTTATGTACTGCATCGACTTGAAACCTTTGTAAAAGAGCCCTTTTGTGCTCAAAGGTATTAATCCGAATTGTGAAATAAATAAATAAATAATAAAAAAAAATCATCTAATATAAAAACTACTGCCCCTGCAGATTCGGTTTTACTTAAGCTTTGTTCACACAGCCAATTCTGCAGCATTATTGGAGGTGCACAGCAGCAAGATTGTTGCCGCTGTGCACATCTGAACACTGCAGTTTGGCCATTTTTGGTTCTTTTGTCGTGGCTGCAGTCCTTTTTTTCATGGGATAGCATAGTAGCACCCACATGGTATATGTGCACCTTTTGTTAAAAAAAAACAAAAACACCTGGCATATTAAAGCGGAGATTTAATTTCTCCGTACTAAGGAGGCAATGAGCGTTGAGGCAAAACCGTGTCATCGTGTCGTGGTATTTTCCAGTGTGATCTCCCAGGGGAAGTGTTCGGTTCTCAATATGCCAGCGGCACCCTGGGAAAATTTAAAATTTACAAGCAATGAGGAGGTTCTATTCGTTATTACTTTTTGGGACGGGGGGGGGGAGTGGGTGCTCAAACCACAATCTATGCACCAGTGGCTCCAGCATCCTAAGCAGTAGATCTCCTTTAAGAGAGAACTCTGCCAACACCTTACCTCTTAGTAGCTGTGATTGCTAACCCCACCTTCACCTTACTTGGCACATCTCCGCTGTTGTGATACTTCCCCACTGCCTTGCTCCCTCTCTACCCCTCACTGGCCTGCTCAACCCTAACCTCTTTCTTCCTGCGCATGCTTCCCTTGCCTATTAGGCATTACACTTATTCTGCCCTCACCCCTCTCTTCCCTACACCCCCTCCTCTTGTGACTCCTGACAAAGCTCAGTATTCTGCTTCATTTTTTTTTTTTAACCTTGTCTTTATCCGCCTGACCTGCCTCTTCCCTCCAGTCACTCGGACATCCTCAGTGGACCCCCAAACCCCTGCTGTGGTCTGCCCCTAGAGTGCCTTGACCACACACACACTCCCTTGAAGACCCCCGGTATACCCACCCCCGGGTAGGGGTGGAGAGGGGATACCCCACGCTTAACTCTCCAAACCAGCAGTCTGTGTGTGCGTGTATGAGTATAACACAGCAGTGTCTGCCTTGACGAGTGGTCGAAAGTCCTAGGGAGGTGTTGTCACCTAGGAGGAATCAGGTGTTTTTCCTGTTTCTTTTCCCCCTGATGTCAGCATGCAGTGAGGGGCTGTGAGCTGCGAGGCACGCTGAGACATACCTCTTGCTCTGCCCCTCTGCCGACAGTCACCCAATCCCCTTACTGCTTCTCCACCTACTGCGCTATCCACCCAGGCTCCCCTAGGTGGTAGTGTTGCAGCAGGAGCCTGCAGTCACCCTCCCTGGAGAAGGAGAGCTGCCGTCAGGTGCTCTGTCCTTCTCCGCCCTGGCCTACCCTCGGCGATCTGTGCTCATTCCCGAACATGGGTTGCTGGTGTGGAGAGAGGTGTGGCGTCCAGCGCCTCAACTCTGTGTCACCGGGCCGGCCGACTGCTTCATTTTTTATTCAATTATGTATCCACCTGTATGTGATTTATACCCTTAAACAATGCACTTTCACTGTACTCAATGTTACATTTCTGCTGGTACTTGTTTTTTATGATTGACTTGACGTGGAACATTGAACCTTTGTAAATGAGCTTCCAGCTCAAAGGTGTTTGTTCAAGATAAGAAAAAAAAAAAAGTTTTGTGTCATCATAGTACGGTCTTCAGAAATTTTGGATTCTCTGATAGAGCTGCCTGGACTCCAGTATCTGAAATGTTATATTATAAACCCCCCCCACCACCACCCCTGAAATAGTAAACCTCCTCCCAACTACCCTGCAACCCCCAACCTCCCTATATCTCTTACCAGGCCAGCGGATAGTATGTAAATAGTCTTCCTTGTCTAGTTGTCGGGTCCTGACAATACATGCAAGGTCACTTTTCATCTCTGGGTTTATTAGTTAATAGTAAAAAGACACAGGTTATGCCATTTGCATTGGACTTAAAGGGAATTTCAAAATTAAGTATAAAGACACAAGAGGGTACGTTTTTAGAACAAACTGAAACATAAATATTTAGGGGTATATATAGATCAGTGTCTTACTTTCCAATATCGTATAACAAATTTAATAAAGAAAACACATGTTAAGATTGGAGCTATGAGACGAATATCAAATTGTATGATGAGAAACAAGATTGATCATAATCAATCAATTAATAATGCCAGTTATTGACTATGGTAGTCATATTTACAGACATACAGCAAGAAAACATTTAAATAACTTGGATACACTTTATAATAAGCTTGCAAGATTTGTGTTAAGGTGTGATTTTTTTTTTTTTAAACTCTTCATTGCACTATGTATATGGATTTGGGTTGGATTCCATTAGACTTACAGGCTAGGGGGAATCTGGCTAAATCAGGTTCATAATATATTTAAAAATCAATCCTTAGATAACTTAAAAAAACAAATTACAAAAACCAAAACATGGTTTAAATTTAAGAAAAACTGGTGCTAGAGATTTAATAATACCAAAGTTAAAAAATCGATTTAGTGAAATGTCCCTTCAATATCAAGTAGCTAAAAGTTGGAATTGTCTTCCTCCTTTTTTACGTGAACTAACTACAGATCATGTTTTTAAAAATGGCTTGAATCACAAACTTAGTTTTCGTTGTTGTTGTAATAGGTGAAATTAATGTAAATCTAAAAATGCTAATACACCTGTTATTGATGAGTTTGTAAACTCTGATGTATTGTTCTGTACTTTTCTGTAATCTGTATTGTTATAAATGTATAGTTGTAATAATTTTCCATAATGTAAACAGGTAAGCCTTGTGAACAGGGATTTTCAGAACCCTAATGGCTGTATCACTGTATAAATAAAATTTTACCATACCATAACAAAACAGTGCATTCATTCCCAACACCTACAGTGCCTCCCTCTCCACAAAATGAGACTGCCCCCCCCCTCCAATATTGCAATCAGCAAGTTTGAAGTCTCTTCTGGTTTTCTGATCATTCACATCACTTCAAATGAGGCTTCATGGTGGAGCAGCTTGCTGTCATCTTCATTCAGTCTGGTTTGCAGCTGAGTGGTCTTCACCAGCTGCCTTCCCCGGGACTCCAAGTTCTTCAAAGTAAACAACATCCTTGTACAGCAATAATACGTGCCCATCAAGTGTTACTACTATGAGAGGATGTCATTTCATTCATACATTCCAGAATGAAGACAGGAGCAGGATGCTGTACTGCGGGACCTTAATGTGAATGATCCAAATAGCCAGCTCAGGGATTGCAAACTTTATGGGTGCTAATGGGGATGGCGGTGGGGGAGGAGATGTGAGCTAGTGGGTATGTTGGGTTTGGGGGTTCTTACTTGAATCGGGGAATATGAGGACCAAATTGGTTGTGCCATGTTGGGTGGGGGCAGTCTGATTGAGAGGGTGAGGGGGCTACTTTTTCTTTTCTTTTTTCTTCCTTCTTCCTTTGGTAACCTGGTTAAGGCCCACTAGGCACAAGTGCCTGTTTGTTTTTTGGTTTTATTTGGTAATCCGGGGCACCGGGGAGGTTAAATGATGTTGTGGGGATCAAACACAGATCTGCCCGATGTACCAAGCTCATTACTCTACTCTGACCTTGACTGTTTTTGTTTCTTCTTTTTTTAATTATTTATAATGACAGGAACAGGAGGGGCAAGGACAGTTTAACACCATCAGTGGGCTTAGGAGTGTGGTAGGAGGTTGAGGGTTACAGGGTGGTTTCAATAGGGGGGTTAACTTCAGGATGTCTCTGTTCTTATGATCGCTAGGTGGTGCAGATAAAATTCAGTGATCAGGGCATGAGAGGCTGCACTTTTGAACTGTTCACAACAAATGCTACTACAGGTGAAAATTCCTGTACATTTTAAAATTAAATATGACAGTAAAAGGCAAGTATTTTGTCATAATGCACCCATTGATTTTTATATACAACTGAAGCATGCATATGATGAACTGCTTGACATAAACAGAGCTTAGGCTTTCCCCCAAATGACTCTCATCCAGTAATCACTTCCAGTAGTGGTGCATCTCCTCCATGAATATCCAGTGTATATAATCTCAGCAAAATTTAAAAATAAAAAAGCACTCTAATTCGTACCTTAGTCCAGATTAACCAGCCTCTTTATAGCAAGAAATATCAACTGAAAAGCAATTCTGATCCACTAACTCTTTTTAATAAAGTAACACAAAACATTCACCTGGGGTGATAACAGAACGTGGTACTCTGCAATGTTACAGTGTCTGCAGTTTTTTTTAGTATGCCATTTTGCTGTACTGTGCAGTAATGGCAGCACTTATTGTCCATGAGGATACAGCTCTTTGAAGTAAAACTTCTCTTTTAGTAGTAAAGATGACTTTGAACGTAGTCTTTTTTTTATGCATCTGCCCCCCCCCCCAAGGTAAATTACATTTCTTGCTTTCAAAGAGGGGGTACATCTTAGCACAATATTGGAGCTAGAAAGGTGGAAGCATATGGAGTGACGTGGTCAGAGGAGGCAGTATGGTGCAGTGGTTTAAGGCTCTGAGCTACATATCTGGAGACCTGGGTTTGAATCCCATAGCCCCCACTTGCATACTGTGTGACCCAGAGCAAGTCACTTAACTTCCTTGTGCTCCCAGGTCACTCCTGCAAACAAGCTTCAGCTTAGTGTGTCTCTCGTGTTTAAAAAAAAGAAACAGTGTGTCGGTGACACTTTGATGATGGAATCTTTAGTCTGGTTTGCAGCTGAGTGGTCTTCACCGGCTGCCTTCCCCGGGCCTTCAGTGCAGTTTTGATAAAAACATAAGTCATGTTATTTAAAATTATAAAATGGAGAGGAGAAATCCTGTCAGCTGTTTGGCTGAAGCAGACTTTGACCCATGACGATATCTCATAGAAACATAGAAACATAGACTTTGACGGCAGATAAGGAACGCTTGGCCCACCTAGACTGCCCATTTCCCTACCTAGAGGATAAGCTGCAGATCCTATTTAACCAACAGCCTATTTCTTCCTACCCCCCACAAAAATTGCTTTATGTCTGTCCCATGCATTCTTGAATTCTCCCACAGTTTTAGACCCCACAACCTCCTCAGGATCTCACAATATCATCACTGTCCAAAACTGATTACCAAGAGCAGCCATTTGCTAACAATTTAGGGCCATTTTATAATAGCAATAACACACTTCAGGGTGTGGTATATCATGGGATATTGTCACTTCCCGGGAGCATAAGACACTTGGCCTGTGGCCTCGTGCCTAACAGTGTACCTGAGGTGTGACAAAATCTCATGATATACTACACCTTGTTGTGTATTATCGCTTAATTATGAACTGAGGATCATAAATAGAGGAATCTGATTGGCCGAGAGCTCTTTGAAGCCGTGATGATATCGGGGTACATCATCACGGCTTCAGAAAAGCTCCGGCGCCATCAGCCTACTTGCTCTCTTCTGTTTGAGAACTATTTTTTCAAAATGTACTCCTACACCACCCAAAAACTAATTCATAAAACATTTTAAAACCTGTTTCTTTTATTTTTTTTATTTATAAAACTTGAAACTCTGTTCATAATAGCAATAAGTCACTCCAGGGTGTGGTATATCAGGGGATGTCATCACTTCTCAAGTGGTTGGACGCACTCGGCCTGTGGCCTCGTGCCCAAACACCTGAGGCATGACGATATCCCATGATATACCACACCCTGTCATGCATTATTGCTTAATTATACAATGGGGTCCTAGAATTACTTACTCCGATTGGCTGACTGGCACCTTTTACCCCAGGTTGAAACCTATGATATACCAACGGAGAAGGTGCCAGTCAGCCCCCACCTCTAAAATCCATCCAACTCCTGGAGTTGGCAGTGGAAAACCCCATCGTGAATCCTGCTAAACGGCTGTCTCCCACCATGTACCTACCCCGCATTGGCACAGTCCACAAATGATCACTTCCAGTGAGAGCTCCCCTTTAAAAAAAAAAAAAAAAAAAAAAAAAAAAAATTGGTAAACTGATAAAATGCTTAAAATCAATGCAGTGATACCATCCTCTCCCCCACTAAAGCCAACCAACACAAATTACAAGGCATCACATCACTTACACGCCTCCTCCGATCATCCTACCGCCTTCACAATTGGGAACCAGGTTGGAAGAAACTTTAAAATCCGCTCTCGCACCGGTCCTTTTTTGAAGTCTAACTCTCTCCCACCTCTTCCAACAGACTTTTTTTCTCTCAGGAACTGTGAGGGTGAGTAAGCGCTACAGTAAATCAAGTAACAGCTTACACCTACCTCACCTGTTGCTCACCTAACCTCTTGCTCGCTGTCTGCTCCACTTCAGCTATCTTGGCACAATTCCCATCCAAGTCACTCTCCAGAGCACTCCTCCTCTCTCTGTCTTCCATAAATTTAATCTAAAAAAAAAACAAAACACGGAACTCACAGCATCCCCCCCCCCCGATGGAAACTGCACTGACCCAGACTGCAGAGTCAGACCTGTGACACCTACTGTATGCAGCCTCCATTCCGGTCACTGCTCCATTCCCTGCTAGCTGTTCTGCTACCTCTTCACTCCGACTTCAACAGTCCTAAGCTGTACACTTCAGATGACCCCCAAGTCACTGCCATTGGAAACTGAATGGCTGGGAACTTCTCGGGTTCCCACTCCCAGCCAGCCAACCAGCTCTTCCTGTTGGCATAGTACCTTGCATATGCACATTGTTTGGGGATGAGCCAGTGCTACATAGGTAAAAACCGCTGTCTACCAACTTAAAAACCCTGTCCTAGCCGCACCAAGTAATCACACAAAAACTGAAGAGCAAATCAAAGTGTACCTGACTGTCACACCTAAAATAAAAAATAACATAACTTGGTTGCGGACTGGGGAAAGAGGAATTAAAACAAACTGAAAGGGGGGGGGGGGGTCAGCATTACTGTACCTAGCAACAAATAACTTTTTTTGGTGGAGCAATAAAATAATTGAAAAGAAATAACTAAAACTAGTTCATTTTTATTCTTACCAAAAAGGGGGAGACATCGTGGTCAAATCATGCCAGCTGTGGGTAAATGCCAGCATAACCCACACCCTGTTGTGGTTTATTGCTTAAACAGCACACACCAATAACGTTCCAGAAATGGAAATCCTGTATTATAAGTATAATGCTACAGTGCTGAAGTTGTTCGAGGTTGCAAGTGCATTGGGCGAAGTAGATAATGACTGAGGATGAAGGTTGAGGTTTTTATTACTGTCCAGTGCACTTGTGACCTACATTGATAATCACGCAAAAGTACACAGAGCGTTGTGTAAATGCGGTACCCATTAAATAACATGTATACTGCTACCGCACAATAAGGCGTGGTGCATGGTAATAGTATACTTTTGTGTGACTACCACTGTAGTACAACTGTGACACTATATTAGCATTATTGCTATTCATTGGAAGTTTCACAATATTGTACAACAATTTAATTGTTGGCTTAAATGAAATATTTCTATTAAATGAAAGTTAGTTTTTCTGTCAGTGGTCTCACAAAACAGGAGGTTGTCCCCATTTTTCCTCCTTCCTATCTGCTACTGACTGAACATTTAGGAGGCGAATGTTTGGTCAGTTGCACATTAGCATTTGAGTACCTGTACTGAATTAACTTTAGTCTCCCTCAGGGGCCCTGGAATTCTGTGATTTCACGACTGCAGAATTTGCACCATGCTACAGTATATAGTGCTGCAGAATTCTTAGTTCTGGTGAATTTTCATTCAGATATTCAATTTTTCCATAGTATCCTGTTTTTCTTTCATGTCCTGCTCACTTCCCCATCTCGTTTATCCTGAAGCCCCACTTTATGCCGGGTATGTGATGTCATCAGTGCCATCACATCTCATTTTAGCCAATGGAAGAGCTGCATTCTGCCACAGAAATGAATAAATCATGTCACAGAAATCAGAAAATGCTGCAGCAGAAATCAAGATAAAGTGCTGCAGAGCAGTAGGGTCCTGGTCTCCTTCAACAACCACCTGACATTTAGTGCAACCAAAACCAAGTCTGTGGTATTTGGGTATCAGAACTTCTATCTCAGTTGATTAATTTGCAATTATATAATGGCAGGGAAGTTTCCTGTATTCTGCTTAGTCAGTGGGTGCCTGAGACAGTGATGTTATTACACAGTAACATCACTGTATTGATTTATTGGACCTTTTGATTGCTATTGTCTCTTCAGAAACACAAAAAATCTACTAAGAACATTTTAATTTTTTTTTTAATTTTGTATAACATCGAGCCATTGTATAATTGCAATAAGGCACTCCAAGGAGAGTGTGTGTGTGTGTGTGTGTGTGTGTGTGTGTGTGTGTGTGTGTAATAACGTCACTCTTGGCATGGTGGAAGCACTCGGCTTCACCTCATGCTTCAGCCCACCCCAGGAGTACATTATTATACAATAACACACACCTTGTCATGCCTTATTGCTTAATTATAACATCAGGTAGTGGCACTACTGAGCAAGACTGTATATTAAAGAGCTGCTGACACGCTCCAGGCAGGTAACTCGTACTGTGTAGTTGCCTGCCCTAGAAGCTTTTTCAGCCATAAATGAACATTTTCTGTTCATTGATTTTAAAATTATTTCACTCGTAAAGCCTGACTTATAACTTCATGTATGAGCTGAGCAGACATGGAGTGCTGCTGCAGCCCCTGAAAACAGCATAATTATGACACTAGGTAGGGAACGGAGCTGCAGGCGCTGTGTGGAGAATGTAATGGAATCGCAGGAGGAGGGCTGCCTAAATGTACCTAGATTATCTTTGCTGGAATGTATACATGTATGGGGCTAATAGCAAAGGTAATCTAGGTACATTTAGTCAGCACACCCTCCCCATTTCATTACAAGGCATAGATTAGTTTTGGAAACTTGATTAGCAATATTTGCTAATTGAAAAATTGTTAATTTAGCAACCAGCCAAGTCTGAGGAGCAATTTCACAAAATGGTTATGTATATCTATAGGATACAGTCCAGCACAGTGCACTTTGGGGGGGGGGAGAGTGTAAAGCTGTGAGATAAATTACTGATTCTTTACTTTTTACCCCAGTCACAGGAAAAGTACTGCAATTTAGAAATCTTCACTACAGTGCAACAGATCAGTTGATTAGCGACTTCTGCTAATCAAGGCTGCATTTGATTAGCAAATCGCACATGCCAGGATACGGTGGCCCCTTCCACCCCATCCCTGACTTTTTTTGCTGCACCGTGCCGCCTACACACACACCAGACCTCCACCTGGTGGGAGCAGGACTACAGATGGGTGGGCATTCACCCCTTTTTGAGGAGAGAGCCGTGGCTCAATCCTGCTTCTCCCCCTTCCCGAGCTGGCGCCCTGGTGACCGGATGTCATTCCTGAACCCGGGTCACCAGTGTAATGCGAGGTAAGGTGCCAGCGCCTTAGCCCTCTGTGCTGCTGGGCTGGCCATGAGTGAAATAATTTTAAAACCCCTGAACAGAAAATGTTCATTTATGGCTGAAAAAGCTCCTAGGGCAGGCAGCTACACAGTATGAGCTGCCTGTCTGGAGCATACAAACGTGTCAGCAGCTCTTTAAAATACCTAGGAATGTGGCTGGATGTGTTTTTACAAACAGTAGTCACATCAATCACATGTTAAAGCAGCAGTATTAATCAGTTGAAAATGTCATAATATAGTTTTGTTTTTGTTTGTTTAGCAAAAGTGTATTTCTGACATCCCAAAAGTCATGCTGAGTCTATTTTTAGGTTTCTCAGACATTGTTGGAGCAGCTTTTATGGCTAATTTTGTAATTATCGGCTGCCACCATTAAAAATGACTGCCACTCGTAATTTTTAAAAATCTCTTACACTGCAGTTACGTATTTCAATATACATGCTGAAGTCCTACTGTAGATGTATTATGGTAATACCACATGTTTCTGATGGTAAAAAACACAGCATTTTACCCTGATATATACATTATTTTGTTATGGCAGGAATTGCATAGGAGTGGGAACTTTTAACAATGGCAGAATCCCATGTCTTGGTTCAGTAATGAAAGAAAAGAAAACAACAAAACCATATGTGTCTTGATATTTTGCCAGGCAAACATTATCGCTGGAAAAAAACTATATGGTTACTAATGAATACTGTTTTTTTTTTTGTTTGTTTTTTATTTAAAAGAACTGTAGGAACCAAGCTCAACTTCTCTAGCTTGAAACTGACCTTGTGCAGATGCGAGGAAGCAGATGGTCTTGCACTTCCTGCTCCCTTCCATTGTCTGTGGAGACATCCTATACCATGGTGCAAACAAAACTACTCTGCTTTCCCAGGGTTATTGGCACATGTTGGGCAGGTTCATCCGCACTTGTGGATGGGCTGCCCATTTTTGTCTGCTGTATGAACCACTTAACTTGCCAAGACCGTCAGTCAAGCATCACCATCACTTGTCTCTGTTGTACAACTTTGCACATGGAGAAGCTCCTGATTATCTGCTAGCCCACCTTATTACGGTCAAGCAGTGCCTACTCACTCCATTCAACAGCAGCACTTACCTTCTCATTTCCAAGCATGATGCATGAAATTGGTAGAAAGGCTTTGCATTTGCTGAACCAGACACTTGAGACAAACTCCCTCCAGCTTACTACTAGCTTGCAAGTGTTAGGTCCAGTCTTTCCAGCTGCAGTGAGCTCCCTGTATTAGTTTTGGTCCGCTGTCTCCCGCTCCCCAATCATGAGCAGGTTACATAAAAATGCTTATGCTTTTATTTGCTGTGGCCCCACTTCATTAGCTTTGATTACGTTTGGATGTACTTAATGTTACAGCTTGGCTTGTATATATCTATTCCTGCTGGACTGTATCAACCATTTTTAACTGCTGCTGGCCTCCCATGGATTCCCTTGACAATGAGATGCTGCTTCTAATAGGGTTATCCAAGTTGGATTGATTTGCTGATAAATGAATAACGTGGGATATTCCCTTATTTTGTTGCTGTTGATCTTGAACGTGTGATGTGGTTGCCTTTTGGGTTTTCTGTGAATGAGGTTGTGAGAGAATGTTCACAAGGTGACTAACAGATCACTTGCTAATTTGCATTCTTGTACCTAGATAATGGTACAGTAGATCAGCTGAGAGGGTCCAGTAAAACAAAAAATCTGCCAGGGTTTATTGCTGATAGAAACAGAGAATTTCACGGCAGATAAGGACCGCTTGGCCCACCTAGTCTGCCCATTATCTTCCTATATAAGACAGCCCTGGTTATAAAAGGTGTTTTTGTAATTTTTGTTTTGTTATCAGGAAAGGAATACTGAGCTATAGCTTGTTTTGAGGTGTGCCTGAGGGATGTTTTTATATGTAGTTGTTTATGGACAAGGGAATGGTAGCCATGACACCAGGGAAGCTTTGCTACTCCGCTTGGATAAGTGCATGAGATCTTTCAGTTTCACTTGGAAAAGGACCAGAGATGGGCAGGAGGGACCTCCATTTCATTTATTATCTGAAGGTTGATGCTTCGGTGCTGCAACACCTGCTCGTGCTGCACTTTTGTGTTAGTTATTGATACATAGATACTTTTGACAGATAAGGGCCTACGGCCCACCCAGTCTGCCCATTTGAGCTCATAAGATCACTTTAAGTTTTTCTAGAAGTCTGTTGCTCCTTACCCCTGTCCTCCAGGATTCTCTTTTGTCTATTCCATGCATTTTTAAATCTTGTGATTTGTTTTCAGCCCCCACCACTCCTACCACTATTGGTTTTTATCTTACCCCCCGTGCTTGGTGTGGGGCTAGAAACTGCAATATTTTAATCTTCCTTTCCCAGATGTGATCATGCTTCCTACTGACATTGATTGTCATGGTAGGGTTTAAATTGGGGGGGGGGAGGATAATTTTATATGGTTTTGTTTTAGCTAAGCACAGATTCTTAAGGCAGCAGTGCAAAACCATTAGAACATTGAACCAGACTGCCCCAAAGGGAGAAGAAAAAGTAGCTCAGCATTGGAAACTGTATGACATATGTCATAGCCCCCCACTCTGAAATGAACACTGACCCTTTAAACAAAAAAATCAAAACAAAAAGGGCTGTGGCCACAAATTAAATGCTGGAGTGCATTGCCGGGGGGGGGGTGACCTTAAGGAGTCGAGATGTGCTCCTTCCGTTGTATAATTGCCTGGTTAGGGTGCACCGTGAATACTGTGTGCAGTTTTGGCATCCTTACTTAAAAAGGGATATTGCTCTTCTGGAGGGTGACCAGGATGATACAGGGTCTGGGGAAAAAATCCTGTGAGAAGCAGCTAGAGGAGCTTAACTTGTACTTGACGGAGGAGAGGAGGAACAGAGGGGATGTGATGGAGGTCTTCAGGTACCTCAGGGGAATAAATAGGGTCAAGCTTGAGGGGGTGCTGCAGCTGAGGGAGGTAGGGGCCACTTGATGAGGCTGGTCGGTGGGAGACTAAGGGGTGAGACAAGGAGGCACTACTTCACAGAGAGGGTTGTGGAGCCCTGGAATGTGCTGCCTGTGGAACTGGTGACTGTTGCAACTGTGGAGGGGTTCAAAAAAGGCTGGGATAGGTACATGGGGAGGGTGCATCCCAGAGCCTCACCGGGGGTTGGGGGAGGGACCTTGTGGTGGGGGGCTATAACAGTGCCAGGGGTGGGCACTGATCCATGAGCCAACTCGATTGACCATTGGGCCTAATCTGCTGGCTTTAGTATATAGGAAAAATAAAGTTTTATTCATATGCAGTTTTTGTTGACCAACAAAGGAGGGCTAGGCAATTGTGCCTGTTTTCAGCCTCATCTTGGGGAGTGGGAGGAGAGATAACAGATGCAAACTGACATTAATCAGGTGAAGCTGCTGGTATTTGTAGTGAATTGGTGAAATCTGGCCAGGAGGCCATTAGCCCTAGGCAAGACAGGCAGTTTAAACATACAATTTCAGGAATGAATTGTATAACCCAGAAGCCTAGCTATGGCCCTGTGCTAAGCAGGGGATCGTAGTCTATTGGCTATAGTTTTGTTATTCCAAACAGTGGGAAAGATATCCTCTAGAACCGACATTTTCTTACAAAATTGATGACAACAATATAGATAGGGAAGGTGTATGGAATAACATAAAACAGTAGGGTCTGGGGAAATGTTGTAATTGGGTCTTACACCCCCATATCTAACAACTTATTCAAAGTAGAGTTCTCAGTCTTGTTCTAGAAATTGCAGTTGTTGTTATATAACAAGTTCCAAAGGGTAACTTGAACTTGGTACTGTCACATATGTATCCTAAAACATCTAAGCTCAATCTCGGACAACATCAGCATTGGCTCTGATTACCCTGAGCCCAAACTACTGAAGCTAGCTGCTCCTCTCATTACTACTTCCCTAACCAAAATCTTTACCATGTCTCTCTGTCATGGACATGTCCCAGACATCTGGAAAATTGCAGAAGTCACTCCTATTTTCAAGTTGGGGGACAAAAAAGACATTGCCAATTACGGGCCTATAGCCATTCAGTGTTCAATAAAATCCTAGAGAAAACAGTGGCCACCCAGGTCACGGAGTATCTCTCTAAACGCACACTGTTCTCGCCCTCTCAGCATGGCTTCCAGAAAGGTCATGGCACTTCCACTGCACTACTAAAACTCACAAATGACATCCTAACTTCTGTGGACCAAGGACTTATGACTGGGGCGGTACTCGTCGACCTCTCCAAGGTGTTTGACCTGGTGGATCACCCTCTCCTGCTTGCCTGCCTCTTGTCTCTCAGTTTCTCTTCACAATCTGTCAATTACTTTCACAGCTACCTAGCAAACAGAAGCCAACAGGTTAAGTTCAAGTCTGCTGTATCTTATCCAGCTCCTATAAATGTTGGTGTTCCACAGGGATTCATTTTGGGGCCTCGTCTCAGTCTTCATAAACTGTATATCCCACAACTCATCATGTCAAACAGTTCTGTGTGCTGATGATCTTGTCCTATATACCTCATCGGAATGTCTCACCTCTGTGTTTATTTCCATCCAAGACTTAATAAATAAACACAGGCTTGTCCAAAACATCAGCAAAACACAGGGTATGCTCTTTGGATCCCTAGCTAAACTCAATTTGAACTGCTGCCTATATGATGTTTCCTGTGCTGATGGCTCATCCCTCAGTCATGATGGTAACCTCTTTCAGGTATCTAGGTGTCCTGCTTGACGAAGCTCTCAGCTTTGATGAGCTCATTATGGTCGCGTGCAAGGCAGTAAATGTGAAACTTGGCATTGCTTACAGGCCCAGTCATATGCTTATTCCCTCAGCCAGGTTGGCCATAGCCAGGGGCATCCTTCTTCCATCTCTGGTGTACTGTGCAGTTACTTATATAAATGTCTCGAAAAGCACCCTAAGCAAATGGGACATAACCTACAATAACATTTGCCGATATGCCTTAGTCTTCCCCCAAGTAAAGCATCACTGTTTGCTATACACTGACCTAAACTGGCCCTCCCCATTAGCTCATAGACATATTGTCTTTGGGTCTCTGCTTGACAGTATTATTAGATACAACCTACCCTGTTCCCTGGCCTCCATGATGGTGCCACAGTCCTCCTCCTATGGCCTTCGCTCAAATGAGCTTTCACTTTTTTGTGCTCTGAGGTGTAGAAAACAGAAAGGAACCCTCACTTTCTCTAGCTTTGTACCAAGATACTGGGACTCCCTACCAGTTGAAGTTTGCTCTTCACCCACTCATGCTG
Organism: Neoceratodus forsteri; assembly: GCA_016271365.2. NCBI lineage: Eukaryota > Metazoa > Chordata > Ceratodontiformes > Ceratodontidae > Neoceratodus > Neoceratodus forsteri. The sequence goes on along the minus strand of CM028129.1, from coordinate 1,073,686,227 downwards.
CCTTCAAAAGATTGTACCAGTCTCATCCGTCATACCCAATGTACTTGCTTTAACCCCCTTAGGTCACCCACAACCTCCCTTGCTATTTGCCCCTCATGTGAAACTCCACCACAACCTTATGACTTTGCGTATTATGCCTATATGTATTCTGAAATGATTGTGCCCATTACTGACTGTATGTTTTCTCATTTTTATTACTTGCTTGCGATTTTGTCTCTTTTTTTTTCTCTCTTGTCACCTGCAAGATGTGTTTACCTGATGCAAGCTGTCACATTGTATTTCCCTGATCTGTATGACAATTCCTTCATTGTTTGTAACCTCTTGGGTCGTACCTGAAAATAGTCACTTTGTGGCTATGGGCATGGCACCTACCCGGTCAACAGAAACTAAATAAATATATCTGCTGTTTAACACAGTTGATTTCACAAAATATCAACATTAAAAGTCCATTTAACTATGAGTCTGTTGTCTGAGTGTTCAGTGTGCTAACCTCTTATGGGAGTGGGTATGGGGGGGGGTATACTTAACAGTTCATCACAAAGAGAGTTCTAAAACCTAACATCAAGAACCACTGTTTGCTCACTCTTGTTACCATGAGATCACCTTTGATGAGATATGGAAGCTGAGCAAGGGGTCAGAATTGGCACTGGCCCACTAGCCAAATGTTGGTAGATTTTGTATTGGTGTATTAAGATTATTCTCATTTTAATTAGCCCTGCGGACTTGTAATGGAGAACATAGCATGTCATTAAGTACATGACCTGGGCCAGTGGAAAAAGTGTGGGGCTTGTGGATTTTTCCAGTTAGTAGGCCTGCTGGCTAGTGGCTGCAAAACTTAACTTCGACCCCTGTGAGCAATGCACCATGTTTCTTATGATGTAATTGTATTCTTCCTTGGTAATGTTAATCAGCACCTACAGGTTTCCATATTACCTAAAATAGGCATTGGTTGCAGCTTTTAAGCCATAGGCTAATCTGTCAGCCATAAGGCCTCCAGCATGTCCATGAACCACTCCATTCTAGTGTGGGGTACTTGTCTAGCCATTTTTTTGAGAATGTTTTTTAGCCAGAGCAGCAATGAGGGCTATGGCAAAAGTATATGTATGATCACAAGAGGTGTGTCACAGCTATGCTTGCTCTGGCCCCTAAAAAGTAACACTGTAAATCTGCCACCTAAAAACCTAACTAACTCAAATAGCACAGTGTACATCTGCGGTAAGTACAACACACTATTAATGCTGGCCTGTTATCCTCCACCTGGTCTGTTATTCTCCACCAGGGCCTCCATAAGATTTCAGTTTGGGGGGGGGGGGTATATTGCCTTAACGGGTAGCCATTTTTTTTAATTTTAAAATAAAGGTTTCTTGAATTTTCCAGGAATAAAAAGCAAACGGACATAAAGCATGTAACACAAAGCAAAGTGAAATACATAATCTAGAAGTACCAGGACCATGTACCCTAGGGGAGGTGGGCGGTTTACATAATTTCAGGAATGGATTCTACAACCTGCAATCCTAGCTATGGCCATGTGCTAAGCAGGGGATCATGATCGGTTGGCTATAGTCTTGTTATCCCAAACTGGGGGAAAAATATCTTCCAGAGCCCGCATTTTCTTACAAACAAAGTTGATGAGAATGGTAGCCAAATAAGTATACAGTAGTTGCATTTTGTTTTAAAGACCTCCAGGGCCTGATATTCAAAATTGCACAAAGTGGAGTGCAGAAATTTGAGCTCTGCCTTGAAATTGCCCAGGTGCCCAAAGATTTTTTTTAAATATATACATACACACATATTTATTTAATTTCACAAAGAATCATTTAGGCAGATCTAAAAGACAAAGAACCTCTGTGCGCAAACACTGAGGCAAGGGTTACCCCAAAGGGCATTTGGCTGGGAAGCCAAGTTTCAAGAAAATACAAAATCACACATGCCCACACAATGTAAAGCATCATGGGCTGCATATGCAAATCACTACAGAATGTTATGCTGGTTCAACTTTAAGCAGAATTGCATGGTGCCGAAGAAAAAATTACTCACCTTAGTAATTGCTTTTCTTCTCATGGAGTCTTGCTATATTAGGACCTTTGCAGTATGCCCTGGCTTTTGACTGCCCGGAGATGAAATAGTTAACTCCAGAGAAATCTGGAGTTCCACAGCGTGAGCTTATTGAAACTCTATCTGGTTGTTTGAACCCAAACTGTCAGGTTCTTCTACGAGGCTAAACTAACATAGCAAGTCTGTGTGGAAAAGCCTTACACTAGCCATTGGCTACCTACTAACAGTAGAACCACAAAAACACAACAACAATAAAGAAAAACAGTATCACGATTATTGTTAGGATAACCCTTGACATCACTACTAAGGCCCCTCTGCCCAAAGACTCAAGTCCAGAGAGGCCCAGCTATAATTAACCAAAAAACAAAACAACAAACTATCTAGTTCCTAACCCAAGAAAAGAAAAGAGGGGGGACTAGAAGCTAAACAGGCATGACACAGTGATTGCACCAATTTGCCAACCCCATACCCAAGTAGGGATTCTGAGAGGGTAGGAGGGAGGTTGTCCTAATATAGAAGACTCCATGAGAAGAAAAGCAATTACTAAGGTGAGTAATTTTTCTTCAAACACCATAAGAAGTCTTGCTTATATTAGAGACCTTTGCAGAGTACAGCAGCAGTACCCCCATGGAGGAGGGTCAGAACCTACTTAGGAAATAGGCTCTGCAGGACAGCTGTGCCAAAGCGAGCATCTCTCCTGACTGGGCGTCCAGGAATAATGCTGAGTGAAAGTGTGGACTGTCTTCCAGGTAGCAGCTTGACAGATTTCCAAAATGGAATATCTCTAGCAGCCGCTAGAGATGCAGCTGTACCCCTGAGTGGAATGAGCCCTCAGGCCTGAGGGGGCTCCTGCCCAGTTTTTGATAACAGAACTGGATACAAGAGACAATCCACCTAGCAATCGACCTCCTAGTAGGCCTCCCTTACCCACATCTCCATAGGTGGAAAGAGCTGGAGGATTCGAGACACCTGTGACCCTTGGTACGATCAGATAATAGCTAAAGGGCTCTTTTACGTCCAAACTGTGCAAGCTTCTCTCACCAGAAGAGGGTGCTCAGTAAAAATACTGGAGAGAGATGGATTGGTTAAGATGAAAATCTGAAACCACCTTAGGTAAAAACTTTCTGTTAGTCCTGAGGATCACTTTATCTCTGTGGAAAGAAATGAAATCCTCTTCCACTGACAAGGCTTGCAATTCACTTATACGCCTAGCAGAAGTGATAGCCACTAGAAAAAACAGTTTTCCAAGTTAAGAACTTGAGATCTGCCGAATCCAGAGGCTCAAAGGGAGGTTGCATTAGCTGGGCAATGCAAATATTCAAGTCCCATGCAGGGGTTGGTTCCCGAAGGAGGATTAGTATGAAGTAACCCTTTGAAAAATTTGGCAAACACAGGGTGAGAAGAAAGAGAAACTGGTTTTCCTGCAGAAATAAAAACTGAAACAGCTGCCAAATGAACCTTTAAGGTAGCTGGTTTGAGGCCTAAGGAATTTAAGTGGACCAGGTAGTCCAGCAAAATAGGCAGGTCAGCTGATTCTGGGGTGATTTGCCTCTCAGAACACCAAAATGAGAATCTCTTCCATTTAGAATTATAAGTGGCTCTAGTGGAAGGCTTTCTGGAGGCCTTCAAAATATCCAAGACACCTTGAGAAAGGTGTAAATGAGCAACTCTAACTCCTCAAGAACCAAGCCTTGAGGTGGATGGAGTTGAGATCCGATACACACTCTCCCTGTGCACAGGTCAGCAGGTCGTGAGCCCTGGGCAAGGTCAGGAGGGTGGAATGATAGAGACAGAAGAAGAGGTACCAAGGCTGCCTGGCCCAGTCTGGAGCAATCAGAATCACCCTGCAAGGCTGAGTTCTGATTTTTACTAAAACCCTGAAGAGTAGAGGGAACGGAGGAAAGCATAGAGGAACTTTCCTCCCAATCCAGCTGAAAGGCATCCAGGGGACTGACCCCAGAACTGGGGCCTGCAGCAAAACAGGGAAGTTTGTGGTTGTCTGGGGCTGCAAAAGATCTATCTGAGGAGTGCTCCAGCTGGCAAAGATTGACCCCAGCACTTGAGGGTTCAGAGCCCATTCGTGATGGCCCTGAGAAATCCTGCTGAGGGTCCGCTAGGACATTGTCCTTCCTGGGAGGTGAACCGCTATCAGAGAGGTGTTCAGGAATAGGCCAGAGACCACAACTTCATTGCTTCGGTGCATAGGGCTGAAGAGCGTGTCCCCTTGTTTGTTGATGTACCACATTTTTGTGGTATTGTCTGTCCTGACTTGAACAACTTTGTTCTGGACAGTTTCTGAAAAACCTGGAGAGCTAGGAAGACAGCTCTGAGCTCCAGCAGATTGATGTGAAGCAGAGATTCCTGAGGGACCAAACTCCTGAGTTGAAAGGTCGCCCAGGTGAGCCCCCAACCCAACAGGGACGCATCCGTGGTGAGGATGAGGGAGTGAGGGACAGGAAGGAATGGGACCCCTGAGGACAGGTTGCTCGATCCAGCCACCACTGGAGGCTAGGATCAGAGTCTTGGTCACTGGGACCAATTTGGTAAGGGGTCCCTCCTTTGAGACCAATAGGACCTCAAGTGGAACTGAATGTCCCTCATCTGAAATCTTGCCCTGGCACAACAGCTGTAGAGGCAGCCATGTGCCCCAGGGTTGCAGAAAGTGCCTTGCTGGTCGAGAGACCTGAATGGAAAAGAAGATGCCAGGGCAATGAGTTTGTCCACTCTTTCGGAGGGAGGAATGCCCTGGCTAACTTTGTGTTCAGCTCTGCACCTATAAAAGTTAGTACCTGAACTGGTTCGAGAACTGACTTGGAACATTCAGCAGGAACCCCAGAAGGTGAGGAGTTCCTGGGTGATTTGCAAGTGGGATTTTACCTGCTCTGATGACTGACCCACAATAAGCCAGTCGTCCAGTGGGAAACACAGCTATCCCTTGTCTTCTTAAGTGGGCCACTACTACAGCTAGACATTTTGTGAAAACTCTTGGAGCAAAGTGAGTCCGAAGGGCATTGCCCTGAACTGGTAGTGGCCGAGGGCAGTTCGAACCTGAGGTACTTTCGGTGAGAGGCCCTGATTAGAATATGGAGTGGCGTCCTTGAGGTCCAGGGAAGCTAGCCAGTCCCTGGCCTCAAGGATGGCAAAATCATTGCTAAAGTCAGCATTTTGAACTTTGGTTTTACAAGATGCTTGTTCAGAAATCTTAAATCCAAGATGGGCCACCAGTCTCCTGTCTTTTTTGGGGTCAGGAAGTACCTTCAGTAAAGACCCTTGCTCTGGTGGCAAGGGGGGACCCTTTCTACTGCTTTGCAGTCCAAAAGAGAGGAAACCTCCACTTCTAGTGCGAGGGTTTCTAAAAGACTTGAGGGGGGAAGTGCCTGGCTCTCATCTTGGAAACTGTTTGAACTGAGAACCAAGCCTTGGCTTACCACCTCAGAACCCATTTGTCCGAGGTTAGGGGACAACCAGTTCTGGCAGAAATAAGCCAGTCTGCCCCCACCGGTACAGGAGAGTCGGCCCCAGACACCCCGTCAGGGTGCCTGCTTAGCAGGAGCAGCTTTAGGTTGGGAGAGGGCCTGCCTGTGCCCCGCCTGCCTCTGCCTCTGAAAAATCTCTCTGTGCAAAAAGCAGAAGAAGCCTGGAATTGGTAAAAGGCTATTGTAAGGCCTGCCCTACCCCTGGGGGGCATGCCTATGTTGAGTGGCGTGCCTTTCCTTAGCTTGGGCACTTTGTAAGTAGTTCTGTATTCATCCATCTTTTCATGTAATTTTCTGTTTGTTCTCCAAACAGAGAATTTCCTATAACAGGAAAATCTATAGCCTTTGACTGGGTATCTTGGGACAGATTAGTGCATCTGAGCCATGCCAACCTACGGAGAGCTACAGAAGTGGCCATGACCCTAGAGGAAACATCATTAACATCAACAGCAGCATGAAATTGAACTTTAGAGGCTTCAATGCCATCAGCAGCCACCTGTTCCAACTCACTAGCCAGCTGGCCATGGCCTGCTTGGCCAACTGCAATATAGTGTCCCATCTAGATTTCTGATATCTAGCCACATAAGCCATATAATTAACCTGTCTGAGTCCCAAAGAAGCTGCCACATACTGTTTTCGCCATGGCATCAATCTTCCTGGAATCCTTATCAGGAGGATGTGAAGCCAGGGAATATAACCTTGTCACAGGCTGCAGCTTGCACCACACCTACATGACTACACTGTTCAGTAAGGAAGTCTGTATTAGGGCCTGACAACGTATACCTTCTGTCCATTTTTTCATCTACAGGAGGGACAGAAAAAGGATTTTTTAAAATCTTAGTGGTTTGTCTCCTAAATGACTTATGTAAAGGAATAGACAACCTTCTAGCCTCTGGAATATCCATCATTTCCACATAGTCAGGCTCCTCTTGCTCATCCACAGCCTCTTCTAAGGGGAGCTGGAGAGTTTCTGCTATTTTCTTATAAAATCTGAAATGAGATGGGGACTCAGACAATAAAGGGGGAGACTCAAAGGGTCTGTCTGGAGAAATGTCCAGTTCTATTGGCACTTCCAGACCTTCCCAATCACAATTACAATCATCAAAATCTTCCTCCCCCTCCTGTGGTTCATAAAAATCCCCAACATCATAATCCTGAACCACTGGACCTGAATGAGACCCCCTTTTTCCAACCAGAGAGGGTTCAACAAGTCCCTGAGACAAAGACTGGACAATCTGTATGGCTTTAGCTATTTCTACAGCAGAAGGAGAGACAAAACTGGACTCCACATAGCTGATTTCTTGTCCTTTTGCTTTGACTGGTTCCTCAGGACCAGCCTTTCTTTGCCGGAAGGCATGGCCTATTGAGGGTACTCCTCTGGTCCAGCCGAGGCTGGGCCGGGCTGGCCATCCGGTCAGCGGATTCTTGGCCTCTGCCCCTGAGCCTGCCCAATCTCTTTTCCAGGGTGGCTGCAGGAAATTCTTACATATCTGGCAGTCTGACAGGAGGTGGTCAGCCCCCAGACAATAGACACAAGTGGTGTGTGGGTCAGCCTTGGCAAAGGCTTCCCCACAGACATCACAGTGTTGAAACCCAGTGGGCCCGGTTTTTCTTTTGGGTTTCTCAGACATAATGCCAGCCTAACCAAACTTGTCCTTTGTTTCAGGCCTTGCCAGGACAAGACACCCTTATCGGTCCCTAACCGTGTCATGGGTATTTGAAAAAAACACTTTTAATTGCAGGTTTTTTTAGGACCGATAAGAACCGGGTACCTCACTCTAAATGCAAAGAAAACAATTTTTAAAGCAAACTGATCAGAGCGAACCGATAATGAGTTTCCACACAGACTAAAATTATTTTACTTACGGTTACCAGATAGAGCTTTAAACGGAAAACCGTGGTAATTTTAAACTCTTTCTCGGTTATATGAACCGATAAAAATACTTTAAACCGCAAAACGAACCGAAATGAAGGAGCTGGTCTCCGGAGCGTCTGTTCAGTGAAGGTGGAGTAAAGAATCTGACAGTTTGGGTTCAAACAACCCAGATAGAGCTTTCAATAAGCGCCCTCGCGCTGTGGAACTCCAGATTTCTCTGGAGTTAACTATTTCATCTCCGGGGCAGTCAAAAGCCAGGGGCATACTGCAAAGGTCCTAATATAAGCAAGACTTCATGGTGTTTGAAAGGCCTCTCACACAGTTTGCAAAGGGTGCTAACAGATGACATAGACACGTGTTTCGTCCTACCAGGACTCATCAGTATGCCTCGTCTGTTTGACACCCCAGTGGAATGAACCAGCTACCCTAAGACAGTGTGTCTTGGTTATGTTGTGGTGAACCCATTAAAATAAAAAACTATCTCAAAGACAAAGAACCTCTGTGCGCAAACATGGAGGCCAGGGTTACCCCAAAGGGCATTTGGCTGGGAAGCCAAGTTTTAAGAAAAGCAGATGCCTATGCTCAAGGGATCCCAGGTCAGAAATATTAACTATGTTCAGTGGAATAGTGCACTGGCACTATTCAACTGAATATAAGGTCATGTCAGCCCACCGCTAAGCCACTTAGCACTGCCCCGACATGGCTGTCGAAGTGCCACAATGGATAGCGCTGGAGCGCAGTTTGCTATATTCAAAGGGACCCATGCAAATGACCTCATTGGGCATGCAAGGCGCTAAGGGGCCATTTGCATGTCCATTATGGGCTCATTTGCATGGGTAGCCAGGCATGTTTGCACAGCACTGCCCCCCAGTTGCCTAGACCCAGGGGAAAAGCTGTCCCTGGTGCTAGTGCCACCCCCAAATCCCACACTTAAAAATATACAGCATTTCCCTGAGCTAATGGTATCCCACCCTCTCACTGATGCCATCCCTGTACTTCCTATACAATTCCCTGGTGCTAGTGGTCCCTCCACCCTCTGATGCCGTCCCGTAACCTCGAACAATTCCCTGGTGTCCATTTCTCCCCGAGCCCCTGTCCTATACCAACACTACCCCTCCCTGGTGTTCAGTAGTCCCCTTCCCCCAACGGATCCCTCACCTGGTAAATGCCAAGATATTCCCAAATCCCTGGTGCTGAGTGGTCCCTCCCCACCCTCCTCCATACCCAGTGGTCAGTAGTTCAGGGCTTGGTGTCTAATCATTCCCCCAACCCGTTGCCCTGCCTGAGTATTAAAAGAATATTCTCCCTGGTGTCTAATGGTTGCTCCCCCTGTCCAATCCCTGTACCAGTGACATTGGTGCAAGTAATGCTTCACCACCCCCAAAACAGCACAGCCCTGTCCCCTACTCCTGGTCCCCCAACCACCCCCAGTCCATTTCCCATTGGTGTCTAGAGGCCCCCCTCCCTTCTGCAACACTGACAACCCCCCCCCCTCCACCGGTCTCCCTTACCGGACTGTCAGTTTCATGGTGCAGTGAAGGTGGGCGACACAGTCTGCCACACACCACCTTTGCTGTCCATCATCTGAGTGAAGTGGGGAGCGTGCTGCTTATTTAAATACCCTATAAATGAGCAGCGTGCTCCCTGCTTCTCTCAGATAGTGGGCAGCCAAGGTGATGTGCCGCGGGCCATGTTGCTCATCATCGCTGCACTGCGGCACCAATAGTCATGTACAGGAAACTGGGGTGGGGGCTGTTGGTATGCTGTGGGAGGGAAGGGGCCACTAGACACCAATGGGGAATGGGCTGGGGGGATTCGGGGGAACTAGTAGTCGGGGACAGGGTAGTGGTGTTTGGGGGCATTATTTGTACCAATGTCAATGGTACAGGAAAGGGGATTGGACAGAGGGATCGACCGCCGGACACCAAGGAGAATATTCTTTTTTTTTTCCTTTTTTTTTTGGGGGGGGGTGATGCCTCCAGTCCCCGACCCCACCTACCACTCCCCCCCATCTTCAGGCCCCCCCCAATGGATGGGGCCGTCAGGCAGGTGACCTCTCCATGAGTACGTGGGTCATGAAGCCCTGGCTTGCCCCCCCAGGGTGGATCACAGGAGTGGGACCACCCCCTGGTGAACAACTATCTGAATGGGGAGTGGTGGCAGAGCGGGGCCATCATTTGTGGCAGAGGTTTTTTTTTTTTTTTTTTTTTTTGTTTTCCGTAGTTTTTCTCTCTGGGTTGGGGACATGCTATGATGCCAGCCTCCAACCTGCCCCCCTGAAACATGCGGTGCCAGCCGTGCGGGACCCCTCTGCCAGGGGTCCTCATTGTGCCGGACACTTTCTTTTCAACCCCCCCGGAGAGAGCGAGAGCTTCCTCAGGATGCTCAATCCTCTCCTGGCCAGTCCTCTGACTCGGGGTCCGTCCCAACCCAGGATGTTGGCGCCTTGGACTGACTCCTTGCCACTCGCCCGGCTGGCCAGCCACAGAAGAATATTCTTTTAGTACTATGGGTAGGGCATTGGGTGGGTGGGGAACCACTAAACACCAGGAATGATGTATTGACCATTGGGCATGGGTGTGGGTGGAGGGAGGGCACTAAACACCAGGCAATGTGTTGGCATTTACCAAGCATGAGTGCGGATGGAGGGAGGGACCATGGGCACCAGGGAATATATTGGCATGTACTGGGTGGGAGGGAGGAACTGCTGGAAACTAGGGACATTGTTTTGTGGATTGGGAGCATTGCGGGGGGGGGGCATGGTGGCACTGCACTTCCTCCACCAACCGCTTATCCATTTTTAACATATGATGAGTGCCCAAACTGTTTTGTATAATAGTTTGGTTTATTTGTAAGCACCACTGTCCGAGTGCACACTTTTTTTTGTTCTCTGTACAGTAGGGAATATGTTGGCATTTACCAGATGAGGGATTGGGTTTGGGAGAACCACTGGACACCAGGGAATATGTTTGCATTTACAGGGGTGTGTGTGTGTGTGTGTGTGTGTGTGTGTGTGCGCATATGCGCACATTGTACGTCTCCGTCAACAGCTAGGGTTGCACAAGAATGTCATGGTCTCCATTGGCAGTATTTGCGCCACGCAAGGAGGCCGTGCAAAATGCTATTGCATGGTGCAAATACTCTGAATATTGGACTGCACTGGTATTCAGGTCCCCGCCCCTCCTTTTGCATTGCATCCCTCCACAGTCTGCCCAGGTGCAAACCAGGCTTTTGAATATAGGAAGTATGCGCAAAGCCCACTTTGCATGCGCAAACCAGGATTTATGCCCAGGTAAAGCTTTGAATATTGTGCCCCCAATGTTTTTAAATGTATAAAACAAAAATGTTTTTAGTATATCAGTAAATTTACAAGTGCGTTTTCAGTGTATTGATACAGGGGAAGTATATCAACAGGAATGACCCATCCTTGCCATGTCTCCAGGCTTTTATTTAAAACGTAAGTTCCTAGTCCTCTTGGTTCCTACCTTTCTAGATCTTGTTTAGTTGAGAAGTTACACTTTGGAAACATAAGGAGATTACTGTACTTTTTTGTAAATTAAAGCATGGCATCTGGGCTGGGTAGACATCATAGCAGTAGGTATACTAGTCAGGATGCCGACAACCTGAGTTTGTGAACAATTCTGGGTCATTGGACATCAGGAAGGATGCCAATGGAGTGTCCCAGTGGGTGCCTTTCTCCAGGGGAGGAAAAGTTGTGGACTTTGCCAAACACTGCCACCTGGGTGTTTACAGGCAAAGGTGCAGTGGACATTGCACAGTGTTTGTTGTGATGTCACATGTCACATGTACAGCACTTACAACTAAAACAAGGTCCTGTGGAGTGCTGAAACAGAAAAATAGCTTTACTCAGCAGGATGAAGACAGTCTGCCACACTCAGCCCTGTGCAGGTAGTCTTTTGCCTCCTGCTGACTTTGGACATGTACTGTTGGTTGAAGGAGTAGCCACATGTAGGGGTGACAGGACTGGGTGGTTATCATGGGACTTTGGTGGCAACCAAGATAGAACTAGGCAAACTAAAATAAAATACCACCAACAGCTTAAAATGTGGTTCAATTCGGTTGGCATCCATCTGTATCCACTCCCCGGGATGAGGCTGAAAATAGGCAAAAAATTGTCTAGTCCTTCTTCCCAGTCAATAAACACTAAGTAAATAAATAAAAATTAATGGAAATTTAAAAAGCTTGGAGTCTGGTCAACATGGCTGTACCTTGGTTTCCATGTGTTTTAACAATTGTATGGTTGTGTGCATCTTTTATTGTTCTATTATCATTGTAATCTGCTCACTGTACATGATGTGTTGTGTTGCTTGTATTTCTCCTAGGTCGTACCTGAAAATTGACACATGTTTGTGTAGCGTAACCCACCCAGTAAACAAAAGCTAAATAAATTACTACTATTATTATTATTTATTTATTTATTTATTTGAAACTCTTTGGTAACCAGGTAAGACTCTCTAGGCACAAGGCCTATTTTTCAGGGGCAACCTGGGAGTACTGGGGAGGTTAAGTGACTTACTCTGGGTCACACAGTATGTAAGTGGAGGCTGTGATAACGAAACCCAGTTTTGCTGGATGTACCAAGCTCATTCATACCTTGTTACGCTAACTTCAAGGCTGTACTGCCAGCCTCACATTGATGTACACTGATTCACTTACAGTACAGTGTAACATGACTATATCCCTATCAATACAGTTTTTATGTGTTTATACAGATTGATATAGATTAGTGTACTTGTAACATGGCCTTACCCTGTCCATAGTTTCTGTACGTAGATACACTTTGATGTACATTTGTACACTTATACTACATTATAACATGACTATATCTTGCCCATATAGTTTTCATGTGTTTATGTACATTAATATACATCAGTATACATGCTGTACTGTACACCATAGTAATGTTTGGTTTACATTGAGACTGCACACTTAAAATATATCTAAAAGCTGGGGTCCAACTTCTCCAGATGGAGCCAGACAGCACTTGATAGTTGAGATATATTAGCTGCTGATACTACTGGTATTCCATCAGGAAGAAACACATTTGTTTTTCTAGTCATTATAAGGGCTGGAAGATAGTGCTTCAAGTGGTTCATATACTGTATAAAGCTGTATTTGCTATATCAAGGCTTGAGTAACAAAACTGTGAATACTAACCCCCCCTCCCCCGTCTGGAGCACCCTGGCAACGGAGATGGCTGATGTTTTGGTAATGTGAACTGCAAACACAGAGGTTACTCCAGCTGGGAACCAAAACAGAAAGATGGACCACTAAGTTGGCTACAGTTAGCCATACTGAGACATAAGCAATATGCCCTCTCAACTAAACTGTCAAAAACCCCAAACTCTAAAATATTGTGAGCATATACACAGAAATTAAGTGGATCACTACATGGGAGGTGTAGCATCTGGACTGCAAACTATTGTCACTTTTGCAAAATGGGTGTAAACAAGAAGCAAAGAAATTTAATTTGGTAAAACAAGTCAAGTGACTGTGCATTATTACAGCATAATGCATGGTCATCCTCATCATAAACCATCAGATTTGTTAGCAGCCACATCACACAGTGAGCAAAATCAGTCCCCTTACAACCAGAGCTGACCTTACATTACAACAAGCATTTGTCCATGCCAAATGTTTGCTTGCTGGTATATAGCATTGGAAATGCAGGAGTTGGAGAGATGCAGAATAGGAATGGCAATGAAGTACTGAACTTCACGCCAACCCCACCTCCACCCTGCGGAGACAGGCAGGCATTGGGGTATGCGTTTGGGTCGACGCCCATGACGTTCATGCCATTTCACTTCACCCTATCCTACAGACACTGACACATGTTGAGGTGTGCCTTGGGGTGTTTGGCTGTGCAGTCATTCCATAAGGACATACGCTGAAATGGTGCAGTATAGGAGAACAGGGTGAACTCCGGGGCTGAAGAGTTCAAGGCACACCTCGATGCCTGTAGCTGGCTGCAGGGTGGTGGATTGGGGGTGGAATGGCATGAGCATTACAGTCAGCAATCCAAAGGCACACTGCTGATGCCTGTCATTCTGTACAAGGTGGGACGTTATGGTTAGACACCTTAATGTCCCAGGCGTTTGTTGGTTTTTGCACTACAAATTTTCAACATGGCCTGTTTGTGACCCCCACCTCATGAAAGCATTTGGGACCTCTTCTCATGAACAGTGGCACTGTGATTTTGTTAATGTGTCCCGAACTTTGAGTTCCCACAGCGACTATGCCATTCTGTGCCAGAGGTAAGAAAACACAGCTCGGGCAGGATGTGAAGAATGGCAGCTGTACCATTCATAGGGAGGTGTGAAGAGATGGCAATGTTGAAAATCTGTAGTGAAAAATATTAAAAATACTTGAACTTCTGGACTTGTGTGGAAACTGCGCAACGCATGCGCATAACACAGTCATTTAGTGGAATCTTTTCATCAAATTTTCAACATGGGCATTTTGTGACCTATGCTCATGAACAGTGTCACTATGATTTTCCTAATCTGTCCTGAACATTGATTTCCCACAGCAGCCGCGCTATTCTGTGCCAGATGTGTTAATGCATATTTCAGGCAGGATATGAAAAATGACAGCTGTACTGTTCATAAGGAGGTGTGAAAAAATGCTAATGTTGAAAATCTGGAGTGAAAATATTACAAACGCGCGTAATTATGAGGGTGCATGGAAAACTGCGCAACATACGCTTGTAACACAGTCATTTCATAGACTTTTGTCACTTTTTCAGCATAGGCATTTTAGCACCTCTGCTCATGAACAATGTCACTGTGATTTATTTTTACTGTAATCTGTCCCAAACACTGACTTCCCACAGCAACCACGCTATTCTGCGCCAAAAGCATGAAAACACATTTTGGCCAGGATGTGAAAAATGACAGCTGTACTGTTGATAAGGAGGTGTGGAAAAATGCCAGTGTTGAAAATCTGGAGTTAAAATATTACAAATTCGCGAAGTTACGAGCGTGCGTGGAAACTGCAACACACGCTCATAAAACAGTAATTTCTTTTGGATTTTTTTCACCAAATTTGCAACATAGACTTTTTGAGAGCCCACCTCATGAACACTGGCACTGTTGTTTCGTTAATCAGTCCCGGAAGGTAATTCTGCACAGTGACCGTGAAATCACCTTTTGGGACAGAATAACACTATGACCTTGGCTGAATTCATGAGGGAAGGGTCCCAGTAACCCCATGTTGAAACTCTGGTGCCAAAATTCCCCAAAATGCCTGAGATATGCACCAAAGTTGAAAAAAACCCGGGTTTATGCCATTATACAGCTTACCAGCATTTCTTCAGTTCGTGGTCAGCCTTGAAGAGTGCAGACGTGTTCCCGATCCACTGAAGATCATCGTGCCAGGCACGGCGTGGGAACGTTTCCTTTGTTTCAGGAGGCGGATTGAAAAAAACACATGGCGGAAGTTGTGGTTCCCCCGGCTTGTTTCCAGCACACTGTGGTGGGCTCCGAGAGTGCCAACTGCCTTTTATGGGGTTGGGGTACTTAAACCGATGGGGATTGGGGCCCCCTGTCGGCAAAGTATGACTGTTTGGGGAAGGGCATGATGCTGAGAGGGAATGGACACACAACAAATGGGGGAGCGGGTAACATCATGCTGACGGGGAGTGGGCTCCCCCATTGGCAAATTAACTGGGTCAGGGGCTGCCGATGGGACTGGCCACCCCCATTCAGCTTTCATGGGGCTGAGAAGTAGTGGCAAGTCGCCGCCATATTTACTTCAATTGTTACACTTGGGAAGGTACTGCCCTGCAATGACTGGTTGCTCCCTCATTGAGGCAGAATGGCTGATGCTGCAATGACCAGGGGGCCCCTCATCACAGCGGTGAAAACATTTCAACTTGGTGGCACTTTTGGAAACCAGTGTCATCAGCACACTGTGCCTCTATTGGTCCACCAGTGCCCAGCCCCCTAATGCAGTGCCTCCGTTGCTGCCACATGGCCGCACCTCCACAACCCGCTTCTCTCCTAAGCTGCCGCATAATGTTTCTTGCGCAAGCAAACATCTCTTCAACTGGGCCCTACAATTAAAACTACCTTTAAGTAATTTTTCCCAACTTTGTTTGTGTCAACTACCACTCACATATTCGGGTAGCTGATGTTATTGTTACCCCAGCTGCTTTTAATAATTTTATTTGCAGTCCTTAAGTTTGTGGAAGGGATTGTAGTTTGGTCCTACAAGGTGGCCAGTCAGTCCCTTCCACTTCCTGATGGTGCTGACACACTCCCACGCTCAGGCATGTAATGATGTGTGACCAGGGAGAGCACTGGGGTGCACCTCATTGAAGTGAATGGAGCTCCATTTCAGTGGCATTTTCATGCATAGGAATGACCTGCTGGAGATTAATGAAGGCCACCACTTGACTAACAAGGGCCTTGTTGGTCAAGCGGTGACCTTCATTAATCTCCCAACTGGCCATTCTTATCAGGAAGTGGAAGGGATTGGCTGGTCACCTTGTAGGGCCAAACTATGATCCCTTCCACAAACTTAAGGGCTGCTGATAAAATTATTAAAAGCAGCTGGGGTGGTGATCACTGACATCAGTTGCAAGACTGTGTGAGTAGGGGAGAATCATGGAAAAATACATAAAAAACCTAATTTAAATGTTTCCTGATTACACTCTCCTTATACAGAAACATAAGTATTCTACATAGTTTTCATTACAAGTGATTCTTTGCTGACTATGAAAAATCCTCCTCTCGAATCTTTAATGCTCATTGGGATATCTCACCTGCTTACCCTGACACAGATAAAATTGAGGCCCTGACTCCATGAGACCTTTAGGGGGATATATAATATATATTTTTATATATATATATATATATATATATATATATATATATATATATATATATATATATATATATTATATATATATATATATATATATATATATATATATATATATAATGTATATAAAATGGGTGAGACAATAAATGGTCATCTAGAGCAACAGTATTGGACAAACACCATCAGGTGACCGTGCGTATATCAGAGCGCACCTGCACTTTTACCTCCCCTATAAAAAACAATTTTACCATTTTATAAGATAGATAACCCACTCTAGGATGTATGGTCGCACTCTGATATACGCACGCCTTGGGTGGTTGACTCACTCGGTCTGCAGCCTCATGCGTACAATGCACACCAAGGTGTGCGTATATCAGAGCGCAACTGCACACGTAAGAGTGGGATATCTATATATAGTGTAAACAAACACCTAGAGTGATGCAGGCATTAGGGTTGAAGAACGCACAGTGCATGATGTAGTGGAAATGAAAAAACAAGATTAGGGTTTTGGGTCTCTGAGTATTGGCAAATCAGTGATGAGGTCTTCCTTGGGGTTGTCAGCCCTAATGCCCACACCCTCCACTGAGCAAACAAGGTCAGAAATGATCCCTTTCTTCATGCAGGGTCCTCCGTGAAGGAAACTACAGATTATGTTGGCAACATGGTATTGAGCCATAGTTCTCATCTTTGAGGAGTGTATCACTGTTGGGCACTGGCTTGAACTGTACCATGTGCTTTGGACAGGAGGCTATGGGTGGGGGTGAGGGAGTGGGCATTAGGGTTGACAACTCCAAGGAAGACCACACCACTGATTCGCCAGTACTCAGAAACCCAAAACCCTAATGTTTTTAATCTCCTACTTTGTGAGCTTTGTATTCTTAAACCCTAATATCTGCATTGATGTCGTTTTTGCAGTTAATTTCTCTGTTAAGGGACCTGCACAAAATGAAATCAACAAAATACTGCAGGTAGTCCTGGCCGTGCATGGGCCCTCAGGCCTTAACATGCATGCATGTGAACAGCTTGTGAGGGAAGGCTTGACTGACCACAAAGTCTGTCTATGTGTGTGTGTGCGCATGCCAGAACTCTGCTTCATCCCTCCCTAGGCTGGGCTGGTGCCCCCCCCAGCCTTCACCCATTAAGCTGGCTCACTGAGCACCCAAACTCTGGTCACTGTCATGGGAAAGGCAGTGTGGTCCACAGTGGGCAAACGGACATCCCTGCGAACAACTTCATACTTTATGTGACATTTTGACCGCAAAATTTCAAGAGTATTTTTTTTTTTTTTTAACCCCTACTTCTGAACATGACAGGTGTCATTTAATGACATACTGGACAAAACGTAATTTCATGCCAAAAGTGCAAAATCACATGTTGGACAGGATTTGTAAACAGCTGTCACATTCATGAGGTGGTGTGGAAAAAAAAAAATAGCGATGTTGAAAACTTTGGGTTTTAAATAGTGAAATGACCAAAGTTGTGAGCGTGCATAGAAAAAAATTACAACATACCTTCATAACTTTGCCTTTTTTATATTCTGACCCCAAATATTCAACGTAGTATTCTGATGACTGCACATCATGAATCTGGTAGTTGAAAATGTTCAAATCCTCATTTCTCGCCAATGGTGCAAAACACAGTTGGGTCAGGATTTGAAAATTACAGCAGTAACGTTCATGAGACGGTAAGAAAAAATGGCTATACACTGAAAATTTGGGGTCAAAGTATTGAAAAGTACCAAAGTTATGAGTGAACGTAAGAAAAATTTCAATGTACGCTCATAACTTGGTCATTTTTACGTATTTATTTGCCTAATTTTTTCAACATGGATTTTTTGAGACCCCACATCATGAACAAGGGAGGTGAAGCTATTCAGATCTGACCCAAAAGGTGATTTGGTGCAGTGACTGAAAAATCAACTTTTGGGCTGGATTTACCTAATTTTAGTGCATTTGTTCATGAGGTAGGGTCCCAGAGAGGCCATGTTGAAAATGTGGGCAAAAACATATATAAAATGACCATGCTATGAAGAAAGTTCAAACCATTGAAACAAATTATATGGCACTTACCTATTTTCCTCAGTTCCCAGTACAGCACTGAAGAGTGAAGATGTGTCTCCGGTCCAGAGAGGTTACAGCGTTGGACCTCGGTGGGTAAGTATGGAGTAAAGGGGGGAGGGTGTTGGGTGCTGAGTGGGGAGGTTGATATGGCGGTAGACAAGGGACCATTTTCTTTATTTCAGGAATGGGCCCCCTCCCCAAAAAAAAGCAAAAGACATCATGGGACGGTTTTCTTTTTTTTTACAGGTAGCTCCAACACTGGGGATTGGGCACCCCAGTGGTGGCATGACATTTGGGGGCACCGGGGGGGCACGCCTGTGTCCCATATTGCTGGGTCAGAAGGAAGGGGGTTGTCGACTTCGACACTGGGGATTGGGCACCCCGATGTCTGTAAATTATGGGCATTGGGTAGGGAAGTTGCATAATGGAGGGGGAGGAGGAAGGCACGCTTCTATTGGGGATTAGGCACCCCAGTGTCAGCATGGCACTTGGGGGCAATGGGGATGGGCACCCTGGTGTCCCAGACTGATGGATCTGGGGAAGGGAGGTTGTCTGCACATGACATTGGAGATCAGTGGCCCCTGGTGTCGGCATATATAAATTACGGGCTTTGGGGTAAACATTACAGAGGGAGGGGAACAAACTGACACCAGGGGTGGCACTGTGGTGTCTGATTACATTATTAATAATTAAACTGTCACTGGGGATTAGATCTCCATTTCTAATAAATAAAGCAATGTATGTGGCTAATGGCAGACACACAGAGAAAAATAATTACAAGGAGCTAAACACTGACACAAAGCCCCATCTCTGCTTAATGAAATGGCAGGAAGGCATATCAGACTGGGAACCAGCCCTGCCACCTGATAATGAGAGCATTTTGTAATACCAATAGACTTTTATCTGGTCATAGAAATTCAGTTATTTGTAGAACGCTTATTTCTAACTGTGTATGCCCATAAACAGAACTGTTTTTCATAAATATTTGAAAAACTACCAAAGGCTGAGAGATAAACAGAAAGACACACCTTGGGCCAAACTCTGTCAAAGCTGTAACTTTCAAGTTTGAAATCTTCTGTTTTTTTGTAGTTTTCTGTAACTTTGTTCCATAAACCGATTGCCATGAAATTTTCAGGATCCAGAGACTTGGCACCATCTCTGAGCAAACTGAATGTCAAGTAATCAGTTGAACAGGGCAAAGTTATTTAAGGTGCAAAATTGGGTTTAACATTTAAAGTGCTTACTCAACCCTAATATACAGGCACTACCAAGCCTGGGTTTTGGGATAGAAACAGTCTGCCAGTGGAATTGTACAGAATTTTGAATCCTTGTACTCCATGGTAAACATTCCAAAAACAAACAAACAAAAAAAAAAACAGCATGAATAAAAAAACGAGATAACAATGCTATAATAAACAAAGAAAAAATGGGAAGAAAGTTTTATATAGGCGGACCCAACTGCTTCAAATACATTCCTGTAGTTCATAAAATCGCATACCTTTGAATAATATATGGGTGTTCTCAGGTGAAATCTACCCCCATAGTGTGTGTGTATGTGTGTGCCTGTGCACGCGGGACCACGGGTGGGGGCGGTGGGGTGGGGATTTTGACTGGAATGGAGTAAGAAAGGCCATGCAGCAGTTTCTTACAAGGCTTAAGTCAGCAGTTGGATGGTGGGGTGGTGGTGGTGATAAAGGTGAGTAATTTATGACAGTCCTGCAAAAGGATGCATAAGTTACTCACCCATAGATATCATATCTACAAAAGCTGTAATGTTACATATTCAAACTTGGGGCTGCCCTCTGAAGTGCTACTTTGCAGGCAACCCAAGATCAGGAGCAGACTCTAGCTGCTCATGGTAGAGTAACTTGACCAGTGTAGTGCTGCTGCTAACAGGGTGTCCCAGCCAGGGGAGTGTAAGTGTGGGTGGTGTGTTCTGCTACTACAGTACCTCCTGCAGTGGGCCAGGGAGACTGCTCCAAGGCCAACGTCGTATGTGTGCAAGTCCACTCACTATGGTGTGTTTGTGTGACACTGTAGGAGGTGGGAAGCCCCAGGCAGCCGTGCGCTAACTGATGCACAGTGCTCCTGTCTGTGTGATGCACGTGACTTGCCTACAGTACGTGGCCACTATCTGAAACCTAAAGGAGTTCTGAGCTGGTTCTGTTGTACCTGTTTCAGTGACTGTAGTCTCCAGGACTTATAGCTTCTCCAACTACCTTCATATCTTCTCCCTTGAAGATAACTGGGCAACTTGGAACCAACCTTTGAAACTATTTACAACACTTTTACCCAGGATAGCCCATAAGATGCACCATCTTGTCTTCAGTGGGGTTGTGTTTTTACCCCCTTTTTTTGCAGATGGGTGGATTGGACTGGAGCACTGGTAGGTTAAGTGACTTGCCCAAGGTCACACCGAGTATTTTCCTTGAATAGGGTGTGAACCTGTGATGAAGCTGGTGCTTTGATTACTAGGCCACGCTGAATCCTAAGTTTCCTCTTGACTTATCTCCCAAATACCATCTCTTGGGTTTTTGCAATCTCTATGCACGCTTATCCTTTAATTTCATGTCCAAAGGACAATGAGCCAGTGCCACTAAGTGCCTTCTTCTTTACATTCCAAGGATGGCCTACTTACCATTTGGTTCCCTTGGTGCTCTCGGGCTCAATTAATTGATGCTTAATTTGTATTATATATTAGCCTATTAATAAAACTGGCAGGTGATAAGTCAGTAGAAGTCTGCACAATGTGCCAGTGAATCTGTATGTATTTGGCTGTTTAAACTGCTGAAACAGTTCGGGTTGCCAAACATTTAATTTTGGAAGCAGTTGTTGAACTGCAATAAATGCTCTGTTTCAGACTGTGTTACACAGTTACCATGCCTAGCTTCCAACATTTTTGAAATTCATGTTTATACTCCCCATTGTGGTACCCCCATTTGGACTTCAGCCAGCTGCTTCTAGCCCCAGTGTCCACTTGGCCCACTTCAGGGGTTTGCCATGGCTTGCCCCCCTCCCCAATGACAGGGCTGGGATGGAAAAATCCTTCCACGCTGGGATACTGTTTAGCAGGGGAGTGAATGGTGAATGCTGGTCGAAGCATGTTGGTACTGTCATCCTCATGGCTGCCATTGTTTCTTTCGATTGCCCTCTGACCATTGTCCTCCCACATTCTGCAGTGTCACAGAAGCACACCATCGTGAGTTGGCTGACAGACATGCAGATTTCCCTTTGCATGGGAGGAGTTTCCCTGGTCCGATGCAGGGGGTCGCTGGGGTAGCAGAATGCAGCTCCCACACTTAAACTTCTCCAGCTGGGATGCACTGCCAAGCCCATGAGGAACACTTCACTTACCTGATCCCTCCAGTGTGAGGGACATAAGTCTACCTCCAAACCTGGGTTGTCTGCACAGTAACACTTCATCAAAGGGCAACCCCCGGATTCTGACATTAAAAATTACAACCTTTGTAACTTAGTGCTCCAAATGATATTTGTGTTAGTAATTCTACGATTAATATTGTGTTGGTAATTTTATGTGTCCCTTTGCAGGACTTGTATAAATTACTCCTCTTCATCCCGCCCCCACTCTCTGACCACCCGGCTGCTGACTCAGCCTTGTGATGCTGTTGTCCAAGAATTTCGGCATGGTCTCTCTTTCACTGTCCAAGAATTGCTGCATGGTCCCTCTTTCACTGTCCAAGAATTGCTGCATGGTCACTCTTTCATTCCATCCTAGCCAAAATCTCACCACCCTCATCTGTGGTGTCTCTCTTTGTCTGTGTCTCTCTCTCTCTCTCTCTCTCTCTCTCCCCCCTACCTTTCTCTCGCGCTCTCTCTTGATCACACACACACACACACTCTCTCTCTCTCTCTCGTCCCCTTCCTCTCCCTCTCTTCCCCCTCTCACTTTCTTCTCCTCTTCCTCCTCCTTCTCACTTTATGTGGGATGCATTGCCTCATGGGATCATCATCTGACTCTGGCTGCCACCACTTCCTGAACTTTAGTTAAGCCTTTGTCTTGGGCCCACATGTTTCAGTGCTACATCCCTGCAGGTCTCTTGAAGATGGTCCCCTCTAGGCTGCTTGTGACAATCACACAGTGAACAGCAGGCAGAGTAGGCATCATTCAGTGTTTAGATGGAAAGCTGTTATGGGAAGAAATGTGCCCCCCCCCCCCAACCTTTTTCTGTTTTTGAATGTGGTTTGGGGATGGTGTTTGCACAAATGGAAAGTATGAGTTAGGAGAATTAAAGAAGGGCTATGTACCAGTAAAATTCATATTTGGCATCTGCAGAGCTCATTTACTCCACATTCTCCCAAATTATTGAATTCCAAACAAGTCTACGATTCAGTTAAAAGTATTTACGTGAAAAAAGGAGCTATCTCTTTTTCAAATTCCTCTGTTGCTGAGGCCAATTTAAAGCAGCATTTGTTAGTCACAGTGCATTTTTTTTATTCTGCATAATAAATGTTTTTCTGGCAGGCACAGCAACACTGATGTTTTTATTTTCATTTGTTCCTCAACTGAGATATGGGATTTTAATGTTCTTTAAAAGTTCCAGCTCCTTTGTCGTCTCCACTGTGAAAAAATTCATTATTTTCTTGTGATTCTATGCTGTTTACTATTAAAACTTGCATTAAAACAACCCTAATACATTAGCAGTATATATCTAATATGTACATTCAAAAAGTAAGTAATGGAAACTAAAATTTTTTTGCAGAGGCCACGAAATCATTAACTACAAAATGAGTTATAACAGCTGTTTTTAAAAGATCTGAGAAAATCAAATACTCAGTGTATATCAATTTGTGTCACAAATACATTTTTTTTTTATTTAAAACAAAGTTTAGATACAAAGATTCTGTTTTCATGTTAATGCCCTTATTAAGTATGGAATAGTTTGAAATTCAAATTTGTTTTGGCATGTTGTGTAATGGAGTTCTTTTGATGCCATTTGTGAAATTTTGCGCTGATAGCCGGAGCTCCATTCAGAAAAATAAACACAGAGGGGATGCATAACTGTATGCATTAGATGGTGAACATTGAACGTATTTGCATGTTACATATACATACAAATATTGTTCTGCAATTTTGTTTTTTCTTTTTTTTGTATTTGGTGACTGGGACCAGGAACTGAGCTGGAGATCATTTTCCAATGTAAGCCAGGGAGGGATAGAGCAGGGCATGATATAGTGATAACATATAGTGATTAACAGAAGGTGCATAAACAGGACCAGTAAAAGCAAGGTACCGGCATTGCAGGGGAAAATGCAAAAATATGAAAATACAAATGTTATATGGGTAGCTAGGATAAAAGCAGCATATGTATGACAAAATTCTTGTAACAGAATCATGGTGCCGTAGAAACCTAGAAGTTGTTGGCAGATGAGGGCCTCCTGGCCCACCTAGTCTGTCCTTTTTACCCTACCTATTATGACACCGCAGACCATGTCTCTGGCCTCTCTCCCCCCACTTTTTTTTTTAACCTGTATGATCCTTTTGTGTCTATCCCATGCCTTCTTGAATCCTGTATCAGTTTTGGCTCCCACCACCTCAGCCGGTAGGCTGTTCCATGGGTCTACCACCCCCTTTGTGAGTTTCCTCTGAGCCCCCCCCCCCATCTTTATAGTGTGACCCCTTGTCCTCGAGCATCTTTTCTATGGAAAATACTTTCTCTTATACCTTGTTTATACCATATGCCATACCTCTTAACCTTTGCCTAATAATTCACTGACGGGCAAAAAAATCGGGCCAAAGGACCAAACTCGGGGACACTTATAAAAATTGTTCATAAACTCAGTAAGCTAATAGAAAAGGGCTGCAGTCTAAAATGCATTTTTAGAAGAAAAGTGATTTAAGTCTAATGCTGTGCATTTTACTTGTGTTTTCATTACCTTCTGCTCAGTCATGAAAACGCAGACTTTAGGAGGGACAGAAGAAAATTTTGTTCCCAAATTCTGGGACAGTCCTGAGGGGCATTCATGGTGGCATAAAAGTACAAAATTAGTGTACACTGAGTTTTGGCTGTACAGTAGGGTAAGTGGCAAAATGAGTAACAAGGGAAAGAGTGAAGAGGGCAGGGGGTTTTATGCTGGAGAGAAGAGAAAGATGGCTAGCAGCAGGTGCATGCTTTTGAGAAATGTGCTAGTAGGAGTGGTTTGGTTGGGAGAAGGGAGGTTGTTCCACAGTATTGGAAGGCAGATCAATAAAGCAGACTGGCTTGCAGCAGATCTGCGGGAGTAGGAGGCTGGGATTTATTTATTGAATTTTGACAACCAGGTGGGTTCAGCGAGACAGAAGTCAATTTTTTTTTTTTTCAGGGGTGATACAGAGTTAATTGCAGGGAGGAGCAAGCAGAGAACATACTGCATTCATTCAAGAACAAGGCGAGCAATACAGAAATCAAGTGCAGAAACAGACTCGCACGGCAAATTTGTTAGAGACTTGCAGATAATTTTCAAATGAATTCAGTACTCAAGACATTGTTGATCAGGATAAGGATATGGCCACACATGGGTGCTGTATCCTCAGCAATCACAAGTATACTTACTGCAAAGAGGATGATTTTTCTGAAGATGGTGAAGGTCAGACAGTATTGGACTGCATGAGGAAACTTTGTCAGGGTTGTGGAGAGAGGAGAGGAAGCGAAACAGTGGTAAGTCGTATGTGGCCAGAAAGCAAGAACAGTGTGAGTGAGGTGCTAGTCCTTATGGAGGGACAAGAGATGAGAAATTTGCATAGAGAGAGCAGTGATGTATGACATGGAGCACTAAGGGCTTAGCAGCAGAAGGAATGAAAAAGGGTTCAGCCTTACAAGTGCAGACTTTGGGGTAGCACCGTGGTCTACATTTGTTTAGTGAACACTGCTGAGATCATCTTGAGGATCATCTTGCTGCAGACCAGGAGATAAAGCCTGGATTTACTGTGCAATCGGTACACCAAGCTCGAGGCAGAGTTTCTTATGCATAGCAGTAATATGGATGGAAAAGCTGAAAATCTGGTCCAGTCACACACCTACATATTTGAAGTGGGTACCACTCAAGCATGTTGCCATCTAGAGTGTTGAAGACAGGAGTAAGTTTGAGCTCTTGCTAGTCTCTGCCTAGAGCCACAATTCAGGAAGGCAGTGTTTTGGCTTTATGGAGAGTTGGTGAGCTGGACCAGCATTGTACATTGTCAGTCATGCTGGAGTGATCATTTCTGCTTTGGGATCGAAGCACTTGAAACATGATAAAGCCGTGTTATTGTTTGCATGTGAATGTGTGAGGAAACACAAGTGGAAGGGAGATAGAATGGAGCCCTGAGCGACATCGGACTTGTTGAGCATGGGGGGTGGATAGGGCATCACGAACCCGGACTGACTGGAACTAATTGGAGAAATAAGAGTCGAACCAGCTGATTATCATATCAGATAGCCTGCATCAGTTTAGAACTTATCCAAGAGAAGGAGGATGGGCCACAGTATCAAAGGCCTTTGCTAGGTCAAAGAAAATAGCCATGGGAACAAGCTATCAAGGTATTGAAGTAGGTTAGTAAAGTAAATTTATTTTTTTCTTCCTGATGTTCTTAATGCTGACTGTACATAGTTGTCTGTATCCGAAGTCCTCAGGAGAACATGAGGCTTTGTGTATATGCTAAAGTACTGAGCTTTGTGTATATCGCTGACCTCTGCAGAGATCCAGGAAAGGTGGGACCATTGGATGCGAGACCTCCTGAGAGGGGCATGTTTGTCCCATAGTGCAGTGAATTTTGTTAGAGTAACTTATATATCAGTGGATAACTTGTGTGTTGTTGAACAGTCAATCGGTGGCGAAAAGAATGTCTAGCAGGAACAGGCGATCCAGAGACTTCGGCAGGCATTAGTGTGACTGATCTTATGGGTGCAGTAATTCATGCAATGGTCAGTGAAAGCATCTGTTAGGGTGCCAGAGGAAAAAATGCAGTGGGGATGCAAGGACAGGACCCCGTCAGTGAGAGTGATGTGTGGAGTAGACGTTGAGACAACTGGGCTTGGTAATGAGCTGCATCAGCTTGAGGAACATGTTGGGTGGATGGTGTGTTTTTTATTGAGGTAGGGCAGGCAGCTCATATTTAGATCCCAGAAAAAAATGACAGTGCTGCATTCTGAAGTAAATGATTGTCAGAGAGAGTAAAAAATAAATATGCTTAGCATAACATTTTATTGGCTAATGAAAGTAACAAACCACTCTGCAACACTAGCCAGTCGCCGGAAGAAAAAGCTCAGCACTTCCACAGTCAAGGCTTAAGTCGATGGAGTGCAGCATCGCCCTTTTTTCCTCTGTTTTAGTGGGGAATAGCCATCCCAGTCCTGAACACACCCTGGATCTACTGGAGTGTGGTGTTTTTTGTTTCAGTTGCATATTTAGATCCCCAGCTGAAGGGGAGGAAAAGGGCAGGTGTTCATGGGAAGAGGGGATGGTGTAGCGATGCACATCATTACACTCTGCAGTGACTTGCCTCTAGAACAGCTTATCTGGATCACGGTTTCTAACTTACACAAATGTTTGGCTGCAGTCAGTGTGATGCTGCAATGCTAAATGAGATCTGATGGGGAACAGCACTGAAAATGTCAGCTTCTAGGTAGAGTGCTGTTGTATTACATGAACGATTTTTGGGTAGAAAACATTTTCGTTCGAAAAAGTAAAAACAAAAGTACTTTAGAATTAAAAACTAACATCTGGCTATTTAATAACATTCTATGTCTGCTGGTTTTGGAGCTACTAGCTTCTTTGAAAGTCCTACTTATGCCTCAGGAAAACCTTTTTTTTTTTTTTAAATATGAAGTATCTAGCCACAATAGTTAGGCAACATTTTCTGCCCCCTTTCCCAGTGTACTAAGGGTGTTGGCATGAGAACAAGATCTGTGTTCCTTAAAATTCATCTGCTCTTGCTGCTTATTTCCCACCTGAAACAGTCCTTTGCTTGTGGAATTTTTTTGTAATAAAGATTGATTCAGTAAATACAAAGTTATGACTTCAAGAGAGAAATAAGAATATGAAGCCATGACTTCTGGGAGACATCTATCCTATTTTCATGTAGATGGCTGGTGTAAAAAAGGACACTAGATACAGATGTGTTAAACCATGAAATCTAAGCTGAGTGTGTGTCTTAATATTGTATTTTCTGAGTTGTTCTGAA
This sequence comes from Neoceratodus forsteri, assembly GCA_016271365.2. Taxonomy (NCBI): domain Eukaryota; kingdom Metazoa; phylum Chordata; order Ceratodontiformes; family Ceratodontidae; genus Neoceratodus; species Neoceratodus forsteri. The sequence continues at coordinate 1,073,658,756 of CM028129.1, read as the reverse complement.
GGTATCGGTAGCTTTTAAAACTATAGCACTCCCTTTACTTTTTCCAAGTAAAGTAAATGCAAAACTAAACAAAGACGGCTCAGCCCACATCCTAGGAGAAACATCTTGATCTCGCAAGGAGAAAATCCCAAAGGGAATTCAAAAGTAAAACAGATGGGGAAGTCCCATCATAGTTCTGCAGCAGTAAGTTGATTTCCAAACCCGGAAACCAAGTTTTTGGTAAAAGACAGATTATTACGTTGATGAGATAAAATGAAATTTTTTTATTTATTTTTTTAATTCTTTGGTAACTGGGTAAGGCCAACTAGGCACAAGTACCTGTTTCCAAGGGCGACCCTGGAGCACTGGGGTGGTTAAAGGGGAATTATAGTCAAAATTTTACACACACAAAAAAAAAAGTTGTGCATTGTGTTTTTTTGATTTGTAGGTGTACTCCTGTTAGAGCCTAAGTTCCCTTTTATTCGCAGAAAGGAGTTGTTTCTAAATTTGCTTGCTGGTTTTATGGCCCCTGTGGATCTCCACATTAGCATTTCTAATGGCATTTAAAACCACTGATTCAGAGAGTGTAACTACTGCACCAGCAATCTACTGTTAGGGGCCTGACATTATGGCTTCAACTAAATAACTCTGTCTAATCCAAACTTTCTGTGTTCTAGGTACGTGTCTACGTCTAGTCAGCAGAAGTGAATGTTTTGTTTTTTAAAGCCTTTCATTTTATCAAACTAAACACAACCATTAAGAAAGCACACAAATCACCCAAGGTCACAAATGCTATAATTAGTGAAGATTCTGTTTCTTTTCACAATAGCCTACTCAATTATCCCTCAGGCATTTGCCATGTGTAAATATAACCTTCATTAGAGCTCCCTGGACAAGGATAGTTAAATAACATAACAGCTCTACTACTATAAACATGTGAAAAAAAAACGGCTCTTATTGAATTAATGCTGTTTGTGTGGCCAAGAATGTGGAGTGGTGGGTGGTGCAAGGGTTAGGTTGCGCTGTGGGAGAGCGACTGAACCACGGGCAGGACTCCTAAAAGGTGTAGTGCTACTGGAGGGATGTCTTGTTGTCATTGTTTGTGAGGAAGGATTTCCAATCTCTTGGCACCTTTTGTTGATGGATCTTTCACCAAGTAAGAATCTGATGATCCTAGTCTTCTGCATTCAGCCGACTTTTCAGAATTTTATTTGTAGGTGTCTGTTACAAAGTCCAACCTTTGTACCTTTGGTAATTCACTGAAGGCCTTTTCAGCTAGCTCTCCAAATGTCTGTGGTAGACCATTCATTGACTGGAGAAGTACATTGCCATCACAGATGTAAACTTTGTCTTCATCCCAGTTGATTTGTACTACATGCTGTCTCATCTTCAAGTTTGTGAAGAAGGTGGATTTCTCTGTCTTCACTGGTAGGCCATCTGAAGTTGATAATGACCGTGGCAGTGGACTCGTTGAATATGAGACGGCCTTCTCTATGCTAAGGTTGTTCTGTTCTGAAAGCATTAGCAGTTGTCCAAAGAGGTTTCTTTGTGCAATCACCTGAACAGCCTTCTTTTGTGAGGATCTGAGTTTCTTTGACTGCTGAAGGGAAGCAAATGTCTTTAGTGACTGCTTTTTCAAGGGCGCATGAAAGAGAACTGTTTTGTCAACAAGTCTTGTCTCTACAAATTGTTGAAAGGCTTCTTTCCCTGTTTTTCAGCACTGAGCAAGTCATTTCAGCATCTCCTGGGGCTTGTGCACCTGCTGAGACAGAATAGTGCCTTTGACTTCTATCTCAAAAGGATTGATGAGCCAGCCTGGTGGCACTGAGGGTTGAGACACTGGATGCCGACTTGGCTCCACATCGGCGACCGGGTTCGGGAAGAAGCCTGGGCTGTTGGGGCTGGCTTGGGAGGGAAAGGATTGAGCATCCGTGGACTGCTCTCCTTTCTCTGGGGAGGGTCTGGGGCATCCAGCATGCTGCAGTGGCCCCCAGTGGAAATCTAGGGCACTACAAGAGCGGGATACATGTGGGGAGAAGTGTGCGAGACGCCTGCATGTTGTGCCTTGACATCATTGCACATCCGCGCTTCTCAAGGGAAAAATACATTAGGAAAATGGCAGAAGCGAGGCAGCTTGATGGCTGCATTTCAGCAACCATGGGGCCTGTTGTGGAATCGCACCACGGCACTGGTTCCTGGCCCGGAGGGTACATGGGGGCCCCGGGTGCAGCCAGCTGTTATGGAGTGAGCCTGTGGGCTGACTGGGGATAAAGACGGTGGCTGGATGTAGGCAAGTCAGGCTGCAGGAGTATAAAAGAATATGATAAAAAGACTGAAGTTTCTGAATGCATTTGTTAGCTTCTGTGCATCCTTCTCACTGCATGCCATCTCTGAAGGCCTAACATCTTTGTGAAAGGACTTCTCAGAGTCTACCATTCCAGCAGTTTCAAGTGTGGCAGTCACATAGCTTGCTCAGGCATGCCTTGTTACACACCACCAGTAATAGGCTGGATAATTCCTGCTGAATTCAACAATACCACCACTGGACTTGGCATGTCGCTTGATTGTCTGTTCAACAGCATTTTTTGATGCTGGCACAATGGATCTATACACACTGAACCCACCATTCCACAGCAAAACATCAACTCCATGATGAGTATACCCTTGGTTCAGAAGTGTCAGAAGATAGACAGAAACCTTAAATAGTTTGTGATCCAGGCTAAAAAGCAGAGGGCAACATTGTTCAACACATGCTAGGTGCAGATCAAAGTTGTTCTCCTTGGTAGCAAGTAGAAACCTAAGCACCAACCAGGTTCTGTCCATGTACTGATTCCAAAACTGCTGTCTTCCCAAGTTTGCCATGCTTCACTTTCTCTTTAAACTTAAAGTACTTTTTGCAAAGTTGGCAAAAAGAGTCACTGAGAACTGCCTCACATAATGAGTCAGGCCCTGGTCTTTCGCTAGCCTTTTCACTTCTTCTTTGGACTTGTCTACCAATGTCTGTACATAAGTGCTGTTTTGGAATGATTGAAAAAAGGTGTTCAAGTGCCTCAAGGGTAGCTTCTGCACCGCGTGGCACTGTTGTAGTGTTGCTCCTCAATACTTTTTTAATAGAGCCACTGGCACACACCTCTGATTCAGTAATGTCGGCAAAGCCAGTACCATGTTGTAATTTCCCAAGGGCTCCTAAGTATGAGCAGATTGTGTGGAAAACATCAAGTCACACAATGACTTCACTGAACTGGCATGCATTCTGCCACATGATAGCGCATGCCTTCTTTGCAACAGCAAGATCAGAAGTAACAATCATGTACTGTTGGCCAACCTCTCTGGTTGCATTTTGTGATAACCTGCAGTACATGTTGAACAGTGGAGTTTCGTGAGAAGAGTTGATTGGTGCCATGTAGTCAACATTTGTTTGTCTTTGCACTGATTCTGACTAGTCCCCAGTGGAAGATACCCAGCCTGTCCACCCAGGAACAGATTGTGGTCCATTATACATCTGGCCTCTGCACAAAAAGCACATGAAACCTGATACACAAACACTTGAGAGGGTATTTCAGCTCTGTTCCTTTGCGAGTTTGAAGGCTGTTGGTTCTCTGTGTCATCATCCACCTGATACTTCTTTTCATAAGGTGTTTAACATTTGTAAATGACTGGTAGCACCATCTGTGATACCCATGATGCATGTCTTCAAGTTCAACAGGTATGTTCTTGCATATGTCATCGAGTCTGATACTTGGGTCATCACACAATTGTCTCCTCATGCAACCTCTTCGGTTTTGGACAGACTGGTTTTCAAAGGTCTTATTATTATGTCAGACTTGTTCTTGACGATGTGAATTATGCATATCTTCTCTAATATGGGTTTTGCAATTTCAACCCCTTCTTAAAAATGGAACTGCTTTTCTGAACAGACTACTAAATATCCCTCCTATACCAGAACCATACATAGTAGAAGACCATGAAAGCCTGGCAGACCGTATCCTGCCTGTGCCTTGTAATAGCTTCGTACAAGGCAGGGTCCCATAATGTCGAACAATCACCATCCTTGTTTAAATTTTAGAGCACCTCTGGGGGCTTAAATGCAACTTCACGATCACCTTTCCAAATCGAAATGGTACAGGTTCATTTTGATCATTCTTTATTTCAATAGTGACTGTATCGATCTGATGTTTACTGACTGTTTGATAATGGGGTTTATCGAGGTCACGGTCACTATCTCATTGTCTTGGCTCCTGACGGGCACGCATCTCAGCAAAGGCACTAGACTGTCACCCACTATTTCATGTGTGATAATGTCAGTATATATATAATGTAAAATCCCATTAATATCTGGAGGGTTCTTTGCTAGATTCTTTCCTACACCTACCTCGAGTCTGTAAAACCCAAAAGGTACTGTAACTGTCCATGCATAAACAAAATACATTTGATGTCACTGTCAACGCTTATTTCTCTCCCGACGGTTTGTTGTTCTAAACCACTGGCAGTTCATTTACTTCAAATATGCTTTTATTAATTTGAGCAATAACACCAGCCATGTTAGGATAATATTCGATGGGATTTTAAATGCTGCTGACTCAGTAAAGGGTCCAGTTGGTGGTGTTTTACTGTGGCTACGCTTAGAGGTTGATAGAGCATACTGAACCTGTTTTTCTGTGCAGGCACATTGTCCCAGGTATGAGGGTACTGAATTTCTCTAAGCTCACTCCCATTCACCAGGTAGTTCAAGCGCTTGTGTAACTTTTACAGTAAAAGTGGATATAGTATTGTTGGGGAAAATAAGTTAAAGGATGTATTGCTGGGCAATGTAATATAAAATCATTTTGATATATTAAGCTCATCTGCTTCTAATGTCCTGAACTTGTGTTGCCTCAACCCAGCTATTAAATTTATCAGGCCACCCTCTCCACTTTTAACAGATACCAAGTTTTTCTGCCACGCTTTTTCTCCTTCAGTATTTTCTGCACCCTGTACACACGGTCCTCATCAGGTTCAATTTTTGCAGCTCCTCTGTAAAAAGTACCTTTAATGTCTTCCCTGATAGTCTTTTAGCTTATAGGTGGGCCTCTGTGTCTTAAGACCTCCACACAATAAATATCTCATCTGTGTACGCTCTGTTCATATCCCTTTTCAAACACCCTTTTAGCTTAGATAGTCTCACGTGATCATCTTTCTGAAGGGTACCCTTTGTTTTTGCCAAGAACAGAATTACTATATAGGATCTTCCATACACCCAGGGTATTGAAGGGTTAACATCCACAGGTCTGTGTTTAATGCTTCTGTGATAAGTATGGTTATAGCTGTGCACCAGGTCTGACAACACATCTGTATATCTCCAAGTATTCTGGCTGTAAGTAACGCCACATGCGTGACTTCAGTGTCCTATTAAATCTTTCACAATGCTGGCCTTAACTTCATTATTCGTCACAAAATGGTGTATTTTATTTTGTTTTAATAGGTTCTTTAAGGAAGCATTTAGAAACTTCTTTACCCTGATCAGTCTGCAGCTTCTGAGGTGTGCGTCCAGTTTTAAAAAATAGTTTTAAAGGCTTGCATCACGGCCTTGCCTGACTTGTCTCTAAAGTCACTACCCAGGCATACTTGACAGCACATCGATGCACGCCAGTATGTACTTAAACCCATTATTGTATTTTGTATATTGACTCATATCCACTAAATCAGCTTGCCATTGTCTGTCTATGTCAGAAACAATAACAGGATTTCTTAAATCGGACTCTGGCTGCTTTGTGTAATGAATAGGGCTCCTGCTTCTGCAAGCCATTCTGCAACACCTTTCCTGGTGACCTCTTTATCAAGTTTTTGCAGCCTTATACAGCTGAGTCACCCCTGTGAAACTACCCACTTTTTTTGTATTAAAATATATATTCTGGAACAGGTGTCATTATCTCTTCTCACAACACTCTGGACACATCTGCTAGCTAGCAAAACTCTTGTCTCCAGTAAAATAAAGTATGTGCTCTTTTTGTTCTTTTAAAAACACTATGACAACCACAAAGTGCAATGCATGATTATATTTTATTTATAAATACACACGCCATAACAGTATTTGAATATTTACTTTATAATACATCAACTAATGCATATAGGTTCTACATACAAAAGGTATAACACTATGACAACCACAAAGGGCAATGCATGATTATATTTTATTTATAAATACACACTATAACAGTATTTGAATATTTACTTTATAATACATCAACTAATGCATATAGGTTCTATATAAAAGGCATAACACATGGTAAGCATGCAACAGATTATATAATAATTTGTTTTTCTACTCTTCAATTTTTTACACGCCACAATACTCTTGAAACAGCAACTTTTGAGCTGTATGTTTTACACATGCATTGGCATCGTCCACTTCACCCTTAGTGATGAGGTATGCACAATACATACACACATATGCCATACACCACTCAAAATAATAAGGCTGATTTTGAAGACATTCTGTTACATCAAAATGACATTCACCTTGCATACTGCTTTCACGTTACTGTTTTCCATTAGGTCAACATAGAATCTCCATACAAGGGTGGCAACTCTTTAATCAGAGTCAGTGTGTTTTCTGCCAGTGAAGCAGCAGCATCTTCAGAGCAGACATTTAATGGGCTGCTTTCCAAAGTATATAGGTTCCTTTAAAATGTCCTTTATCACACGGTACATTGTAGACATCAAGACTGTCTGGAATATTGGAAGCATGCCAGTATCGCTCCATCTGAAAGTACATTATAATACACTATTTAGGAAAAGCATATGCTAAATCTGGTTTATGAAACACAACAAAAGCGATAAAAGAAGCAAAATTTATGATGTCAGACTCAGACCCCTGCTCTGCAAACTAAACACTAAAAAGTCAACAGCAGTACAGATAAAACCACAAAAGTGTATTACATCATAAGGGTTATGCATAAACTCTATAGCAATTTTAAACATTGCTTCCTCAAGAGTAGCCCCTCATCCTTAAAATAATCCACAGTTTCTTTTGGGGTCCCTCTGGGAGACCATCAAAAGACCTTGGTATGTCTCTAAAAGTACAGACGGTGCTTGTCCTGTAGGTAGATTTAAACCAGGTTGTTTAGCTTTGTGTCTGACTAGTTGGTAAATAAGCCTCTGGATGCACTGATAGGGTGTTTCCCATCGTTGTATACTCTGGAAAAACATACATTTAGCAAGTGGTAAAAGCCAGGGTAACAATATGAACAATATTAAATGGTAACAAGTAGCAGTTTTTGGGTGGGGGGTGGGGGTGTTTTAATAATGAAAACAGTGTTCTTGAATTTCCTTATATCATTTTTTAAAGGGTCCTTTTGACCAGTGGATTATTTCAGCAAGCAGAGAAGCTTGTAGGTTAACAACACGCACAATATCACAAGGTTTTTTCTGCTTTGTAGTACACACACACATGGCTAGTGACGACTCATGATATAAAGTCCACAAAGACATTCATCGCCTTCCATGAATATATCAGCAATCACTTTAACATTTTCTACAAGTGGTAACACAGATTCATTTATATATTTATCTGTATCCTCCCATACTTCTGGAAGGGCAAACATCATCAGTTCATAGGCTGCATGTATCTCACAAAGGCAAATGTCATATTGAGGTGAACCAAACAGTGATGGATGACAGTAATGGCTTAGGATCAGATACATAAACCTTTGATTCTCTCTGTACTTGCATTCCGCATGATTATCTGTAAAATAAAATATGACACATTTTGGTACTGAAATGTTTCCATGTAGTAATTTGGGGAGGGGTAGGGGAGGTGTTGGGGTATTTTACAATATAAACAGTGTTCCTGAATTTCTTTTAGAAATTTTTAAAGGAGCTTTGCTGACCAGACGGCAGGCATCTTTTTTAATTTCACCGCCTGTCTGCTGTAACATTTGCATAACTAGCCACATGGGGTCACGATTTTCTCACATCATTTAAAACATGACTTATAGTTTCCAGGGTACAATTGGTCATATTTAACCCCTGATGCTTCATAGCGATTGCCAAGATCACGGGCATGAGCTGTCCTATATGTATGGCTTCAGAAACATTTCTGTATGCTTTTTAGACCTTAAGTCATCAAGGCACATGAATGGTTTTTCTGACTCGGATCATCTATCTCACACCCAGGACAGGAATCAACCAATTCACAATGTATTACCCTCTGTATCACTGAAGCAATTGCACCACGGATGGTATGATACATAATGTACTTACAACATATCGTTGTCAGTTTTGGGGGTTTACTAAGGCCTGATTTTTCACATGAGGCCCCTGTCTAATCTCAGTAGAAGAAGAGGGTTGTGTGGTGATCACAGCCTGTTCTGTGACATTTTGAAACATTCTATCGCTTCTCTGTATTTCTAACATACTGGTTCTCACACATCTCATTAACAACTACATTTGTATCTTTCACAAGCAAAGACAGTCTGAGCAGTAGATTTGTGGAAAGTCGAGAATCCATGCTGTCCGAATATGACTGCTGCTCCATCCAAAATCCTTCAGTCTATTAAAGTAAAACAAAAACAGCATTGGTCCTCTGACTCATTATAGGTAAGATTTAGTTCTACTGCTAACTCATCTCCCTCAGTTATGCCATGTAACCGCTCACATTTTTTATATGTTAAAATGCATTTACCTCATCAAGGCAACTCTTTTCTTCATTTTTCTCATCTTTCTTTCTTAGCCTGGGCCTGACTGCTTGTGGCTGCATTATCATCATCATCACCTCTTGGTCAGAGCGCCTCTTGGCTCTGTCTTGCATTTCTTTTTCACAACTTTCTCTGATGCTTTTTTGGCAGTGTCTCACTGACCAACATCTCTGGCTCCCTTCTTGTCACTCTCTGTTTTGGTTTCATAGTAACTTTTTTTCTGCATCAGATTCACACCCAGCAACTCTTCAAGGTCTTGCAGTGGTGTCTCTTCAGAAGGACAGTCAGGTTTAGGATTTTCTGATTCACCAAACTGTTCAGCAAGTTTCTTTTTATGTCAGACACTCTTCCACCCAACAAGACTTGTGGGGTATCTGTTTCACACCTCACGTAGTACACATACGCTGGCTTGGGCTGGGGCCCTGACAGCTATCTTCTTGCTTGGCTTTTCATCTCCAGACTTTTCATTAGGTGGTGTGACAATCTGACCTGTTACAGGATGTTGAAATGAGAAGCGCCACATCTTCTTGCTTGATGTTTTGATAATCTGCTCCAAGTCTTTAAACAGAATCTGAGAAATCTCTCAAAAGCTGTGCCTTCTGGCTTCAAATGCAGGGTTTATATAATGCTTAGCAAGATGGACTGCCCCTTGGTAAAACCATCACCACACCCCATCATACTATACATGGTAACGTGTCAGAGGTACATCTGTTGTAGCCCCCCCCTTTCAAAACATTATAAATATCACACACATTTCATTTCAGCCTTCTCCTTGATACTACACAGAGCTGAGGGGGGTGAACTATAGGTATGTGTATTCCTTTTTTCTTATATAGTTTTATTCTTTCTAATTCATGACAAAAGTATAATTAGTTTTTAGCGATTGTTGCAATGCTATCCAGAGAAAACTGCTGAACCATCTTATTTACACAGAGGTCCCCCGTTTTAGCTTATAAATGTTACATGCGATACATAAAGCTATCCTTTGATGCAAGTCTGACACAGTCCTCACAGATGCATGTTAAATAATTTGTATACTGTTACAAAACAGAAAAAGGGTACTCACACAGGCAGATGAATTCCCTCGGGGTGGGGGTCTCCACACAGATCTGTGACATCTCTGCACGATCAGGTTCCTCCTAGATACTTCTTTCTGAAAATATCCTAATCAAAACACACATGCCCCTGCAGTTATACAATAGGCCTACAGGGTCACACACCACTACATAAACACTAACTGATTTTTGGGGTGAAGGAGCACGGTGATGAAGAGGGACAGGGGTCTGAGCCAGGATGGTGGGGTGCAGGAGAAAGGAGGGGACGAGGAGTTCAACCTAGCATGGCGGGACCTGGCTCCGACAGGATGGTCTGGCAGGGGCTCAAGGAGTGTACGAGAATGAGGGGTGGGGGGCAGGGGTTCGAGCCAGGATGGTGGGAGTGCAGGAGACAGGTGGGGATGCAGGAGTTCAACCTAGCATGGTGGGACTCGGGTTCGAGACAGGATGGTCTGGCAGGGCTCAGGAGTGTACGAGAAGGAGGGGCGTAGACGCTACAAAATGGTGCTGTTAGGTCATTTCCGCGCAAGGGCGTGGGCACTGGGGTTCGAACGCATGTCATTTTCTCGCCAAAAGGGGCTGGACATGGGTTCAATGCATGTCATTTCCCGCGCAAAGGCGGGCCGCGGTTTGAGGTTGCATCACTTCCAGCAGAGTCGTGGGGCTAGCGCATTTTAGGGAGGGACTTCCGGTTTAACAATGGGCGATTCTGATTGGTCCGTTTTAGGCCACGCCCACCTGTCAAATGACGTGGCACGCGCTGATTGGCTGAAATTTAACATTTGACGAGATATATGAACTTATACTACTAACCTAATTTAAATGTTTCCCTGATTACACTCTCCTTATACAGAAACATAAGTATTCTACATAGTTTTCATTACAAGTGATTCTTTGCTGACTATGAAAAATCCTCCCTAATCTTTAATGCTCATTGGGATATCTCACCTGCTTACCCCTGACACAGATAAAATTGAGGCCCTGACTCCACATGAGACCTTTAGGGGATATATAATATAATATTTTTTATATATATATATATATATATATATATATATATATATATAATGTATATAAAATGGGTGAGACAATAAATGGTCATCTAGAGCAACAGTATTGACAACACCATCAGGTGACCGTATCGTATATCAGAGCGCACCTGCACTTTTACCTCCCTAAAAAAACAATTTTACCATTTTATAAGATAGATAACCCACTCTAGGATGTATGGTCGCACTCTGATATACACACGCCTTGGGTGGTTGACTCACTCGGTCTGCAGCCTCATGCGTACAATGCACACCAAGGTGTGCGTATATCAGAGCGCAACTGCACACGTAAGAGTGGGATATCTATATATAGTGTAAACAAACACCTAGAGTGATGCAGGCATTAGGGTTGAAGAACGCAAAGTGCATGATGTAGTGGAAATGAAAAAACAAGATTAGGGTTTTGGGTCTCTGGAGTATTGGCAAATCAGTGATGAGGTCTTCCTTGGGGTTGTCAGCCCTAATGCCCACACCCTCCACTGAGCAAACAAGGTCAGAAATGATCCCTTTTCTTCATGCAGGGTCCTCCGTGAAGGAAACTACAGATTATGTTGGCAACATGGTATTGAGCCATAGTTCTCTATCTTTGAGGAGTGTATCACTGTTGGGCACTGGCTTGGAACTGTACCATGTGCTTTGGACAGGAGGCTATGGGTGGGGGGGTGAGGGAGTGGGCATTAGGGTTGACAACTCCAAGGAAGACCACACCACTGATTCGCCAGTACTCCAGAAACCCAAAACCCTAATGTTTTTAATCTCCCTACTTTGTGAGCTTTGTATTCTTAAACCCTAATATCTGCATTGATGTCGTTTTTTGCAGTTAATTTCTCTCTCTGTTAAGGGACCTGCACAAAATGAAATCAACAAAATACTGCAGGTAGTCCTGGCCCGGTGCATGGGCCCTCAGGCCTTAACATGCATGCATGTGAACAGCTTGTGAGGGAAGGCTTGACTGACCACAAAGTCTGTCTATGTGTGTGTGTGCGCATGCCAGAACTCTGCTTCATCCCTCCCTAGGCTGGGCTGGTGCCCCCCCCAGCCTTCACCCATTAAGCTGGCTCACTGAGCACCCAAACTCTGGTCACTGTCATGGGAAGGCAGTGGTCCACAGTGGGCAAACGGACATCCCTCGAACAACTTCATACTTTATGTGACATTTTGACCGCAAAATTTCAAGAGTATTTTTTTTTTTTTTTAACCCCTACTTCTGAACATGACAGGTGTCATTTAATGACATACTGGACAAAACGTAATTTCATGCCAAAAGTGCAAAATCACATGTTGGACAGGATTTGTAAACAGCTGTCACATTCATGAGGTGGTGTGGAAAAAAAAAAATAGCGATGTTGAAAACTTTGGGTTTTAAATAGTGAAATGACCAAAGTTGTGAGCGTGCATAGAAAAAAATTACAACATACCTTCATAACTTTGCCTTTTTTATATTCTGACCCCAAATATTCAACGTAGTATTCTGATGACTGCACATCATGAATCTGGTAGTTGAAAATGTTCAAATCCCTCATTTCTCGCCAATGGTGCAAAAACACAGTTGGGTCAGGATTTGAAAAATTACAGCAGTAACGTTCATGAGACGGTAAGAAAAAATGGCTATACACTGAAAATTTGGGGTCAAAGTATTGAAAAGTACCAAAGTTATGAGTGAACGTAAGAAAAATTTCAATGTACGCTCATAACTTGGTCATTTTTACGTATTTATTTGCCTAATTTTTTCAACATGGATTTTTTGTGACCCCACATCATGAACAAGGGAGGTGAAGCTATTCAGATCTGACCCAAAAGGTGATTTGGTGCAGTGACTGAAAAATCAACTTTTGGGCTGGATTTACCTAATTTTAGTGCATTTGTTCATGAGGTAGGGTCCCAGAGAGGCCATGTTGAAAATGTGGGCAAAAACATATATAAAAATGACCATGCTATGAAGAAAAGTTCAAAACGCATTGAAACAAATTATATGGCACTTACCTATTTTCCTCAGTTCCCAGTACAGCACTGAAGAGTGAAGATGTGTCTCCGGTCCAGAGAGGTTACAGCGTTGGACCTCGGTGGGTAAGTATGGAGTAAAGGGGGGAAGGTGTTGGGTGCTGAGTGGGGAGGTTGATATGGCGGTAGACAAGGGACCATTTTCTTTATTTCAGGAATGGGCCCCCCCCCCAAAAAAAAGCAAAAGACATCATGGGACGGTTTTTTTTTTACAGGTAGCTCCAACACGATTGGGCACCCCAGTGGTGGCATGACATTTGGGCACCGGGGCACGCCTGTGTCCCATATTGCTGGGTCAGAAGGAAGGGGTTGTCGACTGCACACTGGGGATTGGGCACCCCGATGTCTGTAAATTATGGGCATTGGGTAGGGAAGTTGCATAATGGAGGGGGAGGAGGAAGGCACGCTTCTATTGGGGATTAGGCACCCCAGTGTCAGCATGGCACTTGGGGGCAATGGGGATGGGCACCCTGGTGTCCCAGACTGATGGATCTGGGGAAGGGAGGTTGTCTGCACTGACACTGGGGACTGGGGCCCCCTGGTGTCGGCATATATAAATTACGGGCTTTGGGGTAAACATTACAGAGGGGAAGGGGGAACAAACTGACACCAGGGGTGGCACTGTGGTGTCTGATTACATTATTAATAATTAAACTGTCACTGGGGATTAGATCTCCATTTCTAATAAATAAAGCAATGTATGTGGCTAATGGCAGACACACAGAGAAAAAATACGCACAAGGAGCTAAACACTGACACAAAGCCCCATCTCTGCTTAATGAAATGGCAGGAAGGCATATGCAGACTGGGAACCAGCCCTGCCACCTGATAATGAGAGCATTTTTGTAATACGACCACATGACTTTTATCTGGTCATAGAAATTCAGTTATTTGTAGAACGCTTATTTCTAACTGTGTATGCCCATAAACAGAACTGTTTTTCATAAATATTTGAAAAACTACCAAAGGCTGAGAGATAAACAGAAAAGCACACACCTTGGGCCAAACTCTGTCAAAGCTGTAACTTTCAAGTTTGAAATCTTCTGTTTTTTTTGTGCTTCTCTGTAACTTTGCCCCTAGTAAACCGATTGCCATGAAATTTTCAGGATCCAGAGATCTTGGCACCATCTCTGAGCAAACTGAATGTCAAGTAAATCAGTTGAACAGGGCAAAGTTATTTAAGGTGCAAAAATTGGGGTTTAACATTTAAAGTGCTTACTCAACCCTAATATACAGGCACTACCAAGCCTGGGTTTTGGGATAGAAACAGTCTGCCAGTGGAATTGTACAGAATTTTGAATCCTTGTACTCCATGGTAAACATTCCAAAAACAAACAAACAAAAAAAAAAACAGCATGAATAAAAAACTAGATAACAATGCTATAATAAACAAAGAAAAATGGAAGAAAGTTTTATAGAGGACCTAACTGCTTCAAATACATTCCTGTAGTTCATAAAATCGATACCTTTGAATAATATATGGGTGTTCTCAGGTGAAATCTACCCCATAGTGTGTGTGTATGTGTGTGCCTGTGCACGCTGGACCACGGGTGAAGTGTGGGGTGGGGATTTGACTGGAATGGAGTAAGAAAGGCCATGCAGCAGTTTCTTACAAGGCTTAAGTCAGCAGTTGGATGGTGGGGTGGTGGTGGTGATAAAGGTGAGTAATTTATGCACAGTCCTGCAAAAGGATGCATAAGTTACTCACCCATAGATATCATATCTACAAAAGCTGTAATGTTACATATCAAACTTGGGGCTGCCCTCTGAAGTGCTACTTTGCAGGCAACCCAAGATCAGGAGCAGACTCTAGCTGCTCATGGTAGAGTAACTTGACCAGTGTAGTGCTGCTGCTAACAGGGTGTCCCAGCCAGGGGAGTGTAAGTGTGGGTGGTGTGTTCTGCTACTACAGTACCTCCTGCAGTGGGCCAGGGAGACTGCTCCAAGGCCAACGTCGTATGTGTGCAAGTCCACTCACTATGGTGTGTTTGTGTGACACTGTAGGAGGTGGGAAGCCCCAGGCAGCCGTGCGCTAACTGATGCACAGTGCTCCTGTCTGTGTGATGCACGTGACTTGCCTACAGTACGTGGCCACTATCTGAAACCTAAAGGAGTTCTGAGCTGGTTCTGTTGTACCTGTTTCAGTGACTGTAGTCTCCAGGACTTATAGCTTCTCCAACTACCTTCATATCTTCTCCCTTGAAGATAACTGGGCAACTTGGAACCAACCTTTGAAACTATTTACAACACTTTTACCCAGGATAGCCCATAAGATGCACCATCTTGTCTTCAGTGGGGTTGTGTTTTACCCCTTTTTGCAGATGGGTGGATTGGACTGAGCACTGGTAGGTTAAGTGACTTGCCCAAGGTCACACCGGTATTTTCCTTGAATAGGGTGTGAACCTGTGATGAAGCTGGTGCTTTGATTACTAGGCCACGCTGAATCCTAAGTTTCCTCTTGACTTATCTCCCAAATACCATCTCTTGGGTTTTTGCAATCTCTATGCACGCTTATCCTTTAATTTCATGTCCAAAGGACAATGAGCCAGTGCCACTAAGTGCCTTCTTCTTTACATTCCAAGGATGGCCTACTTACCATTTGGTTCCCTTGGTGCTCTCGGGCTCAATTAATTGATGCTTAATTTGTATTATATATTAGCCTATTAATAAAACTGGCAGGTGATAAGTCAGTAGAAGTCTGCACAATGTGCCAGTGAATCTGTATGTATTTGGCTGTTTAAACTGCTGAAACAGTTCGGGTTGCCAAACATTTAATTTTGGAAGCAGTTGTTGAACTGCAATAATGCTCTGTTTCAGACTGTGTTACACAGTTACCATGCCTAGCTTCCAACATTTTGAAATTCATGTTTATACTCCCCATTGTGGTACCCCCATTTGGACTTCAGCCAGCTGCTTCTAGCCCCAGTGTCCACTTGGCCCACTTCAGGGGTTTGCCATGGCTTGCCCTCCCCTCCCCCCCAATGACAGGGCTGGGATGGAAAAATCCTTCCACGCTGGGATACTGTTTAGCAGGGGAGTGAATGGTGAATGCTGGCTCGAAGCATGTTGGTACTGTCATCCTCATGGCTGCCATTGTTTCTTTCGATTGCCCTCTGACCATTGTCCTCCCACATTCTGCAGTGTCACAGAAGCACACCATCGTGAGTTGGCTGACAGACATGCAGATTTCCCTTTGCATGGGAGGAGTTTCCCTGGTCCGATGCAGGGGGTCGCTGGGGTAGCAGAATGCAGCTCCCACACTTAAACTTCTCCAGCTGGGATGCACTGCCAAGCCCATGAGGAACACTTCACTTACCTGATCCCTCCAGTGTGAGGGACATAAGTCTACCTCCAAACCTGGGTTGTCTGCACAGTAACACTTCATCAAAGGGCAACCCCCGGATTCTGACATTAAAAATTACAACCTTTGTAACTTAGTGCTCCAAATGATATTTGTGTTAGTAATTTACGATTAATATTTGTGTTGGTAATTTTATGTGTCCCTTTGCAGGACTGTGTATAAATTACTCCTCTTCATCCCGCCCCCACTCTCTGACCACCCGGCTGCTGACTCAGCCTTGTGATGCTGTTGTCCAAGAATTTCGGCATGGTCTCTCTTTCACTGTCCAAGAATTGCTGCATGGTCCCTCTTTCACTGTCCAAGAATTGCTGCATGGTCACTCTTTCATTCCATCCTAGCCAAAATCTCACCACCCTCATCTGTGGTGTCTCTCTTTGTCTGTGTCTCTCTCTCTCTCTCTCTCTCTCTCTCCCCCCTACCTTTCTCTCGCGCTCTCTCTTGATCACACACACACACACTCTCTCTCTCTCTCTCGTCCCCTTCCTCTCCCTCTCTTCCCCCTCTCACTTTCTTCTCCTCTTCCTCCTCCTTCTCACTTTATGTGGGATGCATTTGCCTCATGGGATCATCATCTGACTCTGGCTGCCACCACTTCCTGAACTTTAGTTAAGCCTTTGTCTTGGGCCCACATGTTTCAGTGCTACATCCCTGCAGGTCTCTTGAAGATGGTCCCCTCTAGGCTGCTTGTGACAATCACACAGTGAACAGCAGGCAGAGTAGGCATCATTCAGTGTTTAGATGGAAAGCTGTTATGGGAAGAAATGTGCCCCCAACCTTTTTCTGTTTTGAATGTGGTTTGGGATGGTGTTTGCACAAATGGAAAGTATGAGTTAGGAGAATTAAAGAAGGGCTATGTACCAGTAAAATTCATATTTGGCATCTGCAGAGCTCATTTACTCCACATTCTCCCAAATTATTGAATTCCAAACAAGTCTACGATTCAGTTAAAAGTATTTACGTGAAAAAAGGAGCTATCTCTTTTTCAAATTCCTCTGTTGCTGAGGCCAATTTAAAGCAGCATTTGTTAGTCACAGTGCATTTTTTTTATTCTGCATAATAAATGTTTTTCTGGCAGGCACAGCAACACTGATGTTTTTATTTTCATTTGTTCCTCAACTGAGATATGGGATTTTAATGTTCTTTAAAAAGTTCCAGCTCCTTTGTCGTCTCCACTGTGAAAAAAATTCATTATTTTCTTGTGATTCTATGCTGTTTACTATTAAAAACTTGCATTAAAACAACCCTAATACATTAGCAGTATATATCTAATATGTACATTCAAAAAGTAAGTAATGGAAACTAAAAATTTTTTTGCAGAGGCCACGAAATCATTAACTACAAAATGAGTTATAACAGCTGTTTTTAAAAGATCTGAGAAAATCAAATACTCAGTGTATATCAATTTGTGTCACAAATACATTTTTTTTTTATTTAAAACAAAGTTTAGATACAAAGATTCTGTTTTCATGTTAATGCCCTTATTAAGTATGGAATAGTTTGAAATTCAAATTTGTTTTGGCATGTTGTGTAATGGAGTTCTTTTGATGCCATTTGTGAAATTTTGCGCTGATAGCCGGAGCTCCATTCAGAAAAATAAACACAGAGGGGATGCATAACTGTATGCATTAGATGGTGAACATTGAACGTAATTTGCATGTTACATATACATACAAATATTGTTCTGCAATTTTTGTTTTTCTTTTTTTTTTGTATTTGGTGACTGGGACCAGGAACACTGAGCTGGAGATCATTTTCCAATGTAAGCCAGGGGAAGGGATAGAGCAGGGCATGATATAGTGATAACATATAGTGATTAACAGAAGGTGCATAAACAGGACCAGTAAAAAGCAAGGTACCGGCATTGCAGGGGAAAAATGCAAAAAATATGAAAATACAAATGTTATATGGGTAGCTAGGATAAAAGCAGCATATGTATGACAAAATTCTTGTAACAGAATCATGGTGCCGTAGAAACCTAGAAGTTGTTGGCAGATGAGGGCCTCCTGGCCCACCTAGTCTGTCCTTTTTACCCTACCTATTATGACACCGCAGACCATGTCTCTGGCCTCTCTCCCCCCACTTTTTTTTTTAACCTGTATGATCCTTTTGTGTCTATCCCATGCCTTCTTGAATCCTGTATCAGTTTTGGCTCCCACCACCTCAGCCGGTAGGCTGTTCCATGGGTCTACCACCCCCTTTGTGAGTTTCCTCTGAGCCCCCCCATCCTTTATAGTGTGACCCCTTGTCCTCGAGCATCTTTTTCTATGGAAAATACTTTCTTCTTATACCTTGTTTATACCATATGCCATACCTCTTAACCTTTGCCTAATAATTCACTGACGGGCAAAAAATCGGGCCAAAGGACCAAACTCGGGACACTTATAAAATTGTTCATAAACTCAGTAAGCTTAATAGAAAAGGGCTGCAGTCTAAATGCATTTTAGAAGAAAAGTGATTTAAGTCTAATGCTGTGCATTTTACTTGTGTTTTCATTACCTTCTGCTCAGTCATGAAAACGCAGACTTTAGGAGGGACAGAAGAAAATTTTGTTCCCAAATTCTGGGACAGTCCTGAGGGGCATTCATGGTGGCATAAAAGTACAAAATTAGTGTACACTGAGTTTTGGCTGTACAGTAGGGTAAGTGGCAAAATGAGTAACAAGGGAAAGAGTGAAGAGGGCAGGGGGTTTTATGCTGGAGAGAAGAGAAAGATGGCTAGCAGCAGGTGCATGCTTTTGAGAAATGTGCTAGTAGGAGTGGTTTGGTTGGGAGAAGGGAGGTTGTTCCACAGTATTGGAAGGCAGATCAATAAAGCAGACTGGCTTGCAGCAGATCTATGGAGTAGGAGGCTGGGATTTATTTATTGAATTTTGACAACCAGGTGGGTTCAGCTAGACAGAAGTCAATTTTTTTTTTTCAGGGGTGATACAGAGTTAATTGCAGGGAGGAGCAAGCAGAGAACATACTGCATTCATTCAAGAACAAGGCGAGCAATACAGAAATCAAGTGCAGAAACAGACTCGCACGGCAAATTTGTTAGAGACTTGCAGATAATTTTCAAATGAATTCAGTACTCAAGACATTGTTGATCAGGATAAGGATATGGCCACACATGGGTGCTGTATCCTCAGCAATCACAAGTATACTTACTGCAAAAGGAGATGATTTTTCTGAAGATGGTGAAGGTCAGACAGTATTGGACTGCATGAGGAAACTTTGTCAGGGTTGTGGAGAGAGGAGAGGGAAGCGGAAACAGTGGTAAGTCGGTATGTGGCCAGAAAGCAAGAACAGTGTGAGTGAGGTGCTAGTCCTTATGGAGGGACAAGAGATAGAGAAATTTGCATAGAGAGAGCAGTGATGTATGACATGGAGCACTAAGGGCTTAGCAGCAGAAGGAATGAAAAAGGGGTTCAGCCTTACAAGTGCAGACTTTGGGGTAGCACCGTGGTCTACATTTGTTTAGTCGAACACTGCTGAGATCATCTTGAGGATCATCTTGCTGCAGACCAGGAGATAAAGCCTGGATTTACTGTAGTACGGTACACCAAGCTCGAGGCAGAGTTTCTTATGCATGGCAGTAATATGGATGGAAAAGCTGAAAATCTGGTCCAGTCACACACCTACATATTTGAAGTGGGGTACCACTTCAAGCATGTTGCCATCTAGAGTGTTGAAGACAGGAGTAAGTTTGAGCCTTGCTAGTCTCTGCCTAGAGCCACAATTCAGGAAGGCAGTGTTTTTGGCTTTTATGGAGAGTTGGTGTGAGCTGGACCAGCATTGTACATTGTCAGTCATGCTGGAGTGATCATTTCTGCTTTGGGATCGAAGCACTTGAAACATGATAAAGCCGTGTTATTGTTTGCATGTGAATGTGTGAGGAAACACAAGTGGAAGGGAGATAGAATGGAGCCCTGAGCGACATCGGACTTGTTGAGCATGGGGGTGGATAGGCATCACAACCCGGACTGACTGGAACTAATTGGAGAAATAAGAGTCGAACCAGCTGATTATCATATCAGATAGCCTGCATCAGTTTAGAACTTATCCAAGAGAAGGAGGATGGGCCACAGTATCAAAGGCCTTTGCTAGGTCAAAGAAAATAGCCATGGGAACAAGCTATCAAGGTATTGAAGTAGGTTAGTAAAGTAAATTTATTTTTTTTTCTTCCCTGATGTTCTTAATGCTGACTGTACATAGTTGTCTGTATCCGAAGTCCTCAGGAGAACATGAGGCTTTGTGTATATGCTAAAGTACTGAGCTTTGTGTATATCGCTGACCTCTGCAGAGATCCAGGAAAGGTGGGACCATTGGATGCGAGACCTCCTGAGAGGGGCATGTTTGTCCCATAGTGCAGTGAATTTTGTTAGAGTAACTTATATATCAGTGGATAACTTGTGTGTTGTTGAACAGTCAATCGGTGGCGAAAAGAATGTCTAGCAGGAACAGGCGATCCAGAGACTTCGGCAGGCATTAGTGTGACTGATCTTATGGGTGCAGTAATTCATGCAATGGTCAGTGAAAGCATCTGTTAGGGTGCCAGAGGAAAAAATGCAGTGGGGATGCAAGGACAGGACCCCGTCAGTGAGAGTGATGTGTGGAGTAGACGTTGAGACAACTGGGCTTGGTAATGAGCTGCATCAGCTTGAGGAACATGTTGGGTGGATGGTGTGTTTTTTATTGAGGTAGGGCAGGCAGCTCATATTTAGATCCCAGAAAAAAATGACAGTGCTGCATTCTGAAGTAAATGATTGTCAGAGAGAGTAAAAAATAAATATGCTTAGCATAACATTTTATTGGCTAATGAAAGTAACAAACCACTCTGCAACACTAGCCAGTCGCCCGGGAAGAAAAAGCTCCAGCACTTCCACAGTCAAGGCTTCGTCAGGTGGCGGAGTGCAGCACCGTCCTTTTTTTCCTCTGTTTTAGTGGGGAATAGCCATCCCAGTCCTGAACACACCCTGGATCTACTGGAGTGTGGTGTTTTTTGTTTCAGTTGCATATTTAGATCCCCAGCTGAAGGGGAGGAAAAGGGCAGGTGTTCATGGGAAGAGGGGATGGTGTAGCGATGCACATCATTACACTCTGCAGTGACTTGCCTCTAGAACAGCTTATCTGGATCACGGTTTCTAACTACACAAATGTTTGGCTGCAGTCAGTGTGATGCTGCAATGCTAAATGAGATCTGATGGGGAACAGCACTGAAAATGTCAGCTTCTAGGTAGAGTGCTGTTGTATTACATGAACGATTTTTGGGTAGAAAACATTTTCGTTCGCAAAAGTAAAAACAAAAGTACTTTAGAATTAAAAACTAACATCTGGCTATTTAATAACATTCTATGTCTGCTGGTTTTGGAGCTACTAGCTTCTTTGAAAGTCCTACTTATGCCTCAGGAAAACCTTTTTTTTTTTTTTTTTAAATATGAAGTATCTAGCCACAATAGTTAGGCAACATTTTCTGCCCCCTTTCCCAGTGTACTAAGGGTGTTGGCATGAGAACAAGATCTGTGTTCCTTAAAATTCATCTGCTCTTGCTGCTTATTTCCCACCTGAAACAGTCCTTTGCTTGTGGAATTTTTTTGTAATAAAGATTGATTCAGTAAATACAAAGTTATGACTTCAAGAGAGAAATAAGAATATGAAGCCATGACTGGGAGACATCTATCCTATTTTCATGTAGATGGCTGGTGTAAAAAAGGACACTAGATACAGATGTGTTAAACCATGAAATCTAAGCTGAGTGTGTGTCTTAATATTGTATTTTCTGAGTTGTTCTGAAGGTATCGGTAGCTTTTAAAACTATAGCACTCCCTTTACTTTTTCCAAGTAAAGTAAATGCAAAACTAAACAAAGACGGCTCAGCCCACATCCTAGGAGAAACATCTTGGGATCTCGCCAAGGGAGAAAATCCCAAAGGGGAATTCAAAAGTAAAACAGATGGGGAAGTCCCATCATAGTTCTGCAGCAGTAAGTTGATTTCCAAACCCGGAAACCAAGTTTTTGGTAAAAGACAGATTATTACGTTGATGAGATAAAATGAAATTTTTTTATTTATTTTTTTAATTCTTTGGTAACTGGGTAAGGCCAACTAGGCACAAGTACCTGTTTCCAGGGGCGACCCTGGAGCACTGGGGTGGTTAAAGGGGAATTATAGTCAAAATTTTACACACACAAAAAAAAAAGTTGTGCATTGTGTTTTTTTTGATTTGTAGGTGTACTCCTGTTAGAGCCTAAGTTCCCTTTATTCGCAGAAAGGAGTTGTTTCTAAATTTGCTTGCTGGTTTTATGGCCCCTGTGGATCTCCACATTAGCATTTCTAATGGCATTTAAAACCACTGATTCAGAGAGTGTAACTACTGCACCAGCAATCTACTGTTAGGGGCCTGACATTATGGCTTCAACTAAATAACTCTGTCTAATCCAAACTTTCTGTGTTCTAGGTACGTGTCTACGTCTAGTCAGCAGAAGTGAATGTTTTGTTTTTTAAAGCCTTTCATTTTATCAAACTAAACACAACCATTAAGAAAGCACACAAATCACCCAAGGTCACAAATGCTATAATTAGTGAAGATTCTGTTTCTTTTCACAATAGCTCACTCAATTATCCCTCAGGCATTTGCCATGTGTAAATATAACCTTCATTAGAGCTCCCTGGACAAGGATAGTTAAATAACATAACAGCTCTACTACTATAAACATGTGAAAAAAAACGCTCTTATTGAATTAATGCTGTTTGTGTGGCCAAGAATGTGGAGTGGTGGGTGGTGCAAGGGTTAGGTTGCGCTGTGGGAGAGCGACTGAACCACGGCAGGACTCCTAAAGGTGTAGTGCTACTGGAGGGATGTCTTGTTGTCATTGTTTGTGAGGAAGGATTTCCAATCTCTTGGCACCTTTTGTTGATGGATCTTTCACCAAGTAAGAATCTGATGATCCTAGTCTTCTGCATTCAGCCGACTTTTCAGAATTTTATTTGTAGGTGTCTGTTACAAAGTCCAACCTTTGTACCTTTGGTAATTCACTGAAGGCCTTTTCAGCTAGCTCTCCAAATGTCTGTGGTAGACCATTCATTGACTGGAGAAGTACATTGCCATCACAGATGTAAACTTTGTCTTCATCCCAGTTGATTTGTACTACATGCTGTCTCATCTTCAAGTTTGTGAAGAAGGGTGGATTTCTCTGTCTTCACTGGTAGGCCATCTGAAGTTGATAATGACCGTGGCAGTGGACTCGTTGAATATGAGACGGCCTTCTCTATGCTAAGGTTGTTCTGTTCTGAAAGCATTAGCAGTTGTCCAAAGAGGTTTCTTTGTGCAATCACCTGAACAGCCTTCTTTTGTGAGGATCTGAGTTTCTTTGACTGCTGAAGGGAAGCAAATGTCTTTAGTGACTGCTTTTTCAAGGGCGCATGAAAGAGAACTGTTTTGTCAACAAGTCTTGTCTCTACAAATTGTTGAAAGGCTTCTTTTCCCTGTTTTTCAGCACTGAGCAAGTCATTTTCAGCATCTCCTGGGGCTTGTGCACCTGCTGAGACAGAATAGTGCCTCTTTGACTTCTATCTCAAAAGGATTGATGAGCCAGCCTGGTGGCACTGAGGGTTGAGACACTGGATGCCGCACTTGGCTCCACATCGGCGACCCGGGTTCGGGAAGAAGCCTGGGCTGTTGGGGGCTGGCTTGGGAGGGAAAGGATTGAGCATCCGTAGGACTGCTCTCCTTTCTCTGGGGAGGGTCTGGGGCATCCAGCATGCTGCAGTGGCCCCCAGTGGAAATCTGGGGCACTACAAGAGCGGGGATACATGTGGGGAGAAGTGTGGCGGACGTCTGCATGTTGTGCCTTGACATCATTGCACATCCGCACTTCTCAAGGGGAAAAAATACATTAGGAAAATGGCAGACGAGCGAGGCAGCTTGATGGCTGCATTTCAGCAACCATGGGGCCTGTTGTGGAATCGCACTACGGTACTGGTTCCTGGCCCGGAGGGTACATGGGGGGGGGGGCCCCGGTGGGGTGCAGCGCTTTGCCAGCTGTTATGTGAGTGAGCCTGTGGGCTGACTGGGGATAAAGACGGTGGCTGGATGTAGGCAAGTCAGGCTGCAGGAGTATAAAAGAATATGATAAAAAGACTGAAGTTTCTGAATGCATTTGTTAGCTTCTGTGCATCCTTCTCACTGCATGCCATCTCTGAAGGCCTAACATCTTTGTGAAAGGACTTCTCAGAGTCTACCATTCCAGCAGTTTCAAGTGTGGCAGTCACATAGCTTGCTCAGGCATGCCTTGTTACACACCACCAGTAATAGGCTGGATAATTCCTGCTGAATTCAACAATACCACCACTGGACTTGGCATGTCGCTTGATTGTCTGTTCAACAGCATTTTTTGATGCTGGCACAATGGATCTATACACACTGAACCCACCATTCCACAGCAAAACATCAACTCCATGATGAGTATACCCTTGGTTCAGAAGTGTCAGAAGATAGACAGAAACCTTAAATAGTTTGTGATCCAGGCTAAAAAGCAGAGGGCAACATTGTTCAACACATGCTAGGTGCAGATCAAAGTTGTTCTCCTTGGTAGCAAGTAGAAACCTAAGCACCAACCAGGTTCTGTCCATGTACTGATTCCAAAACTGCTGTCTTCCCAAGTTTGCCATGCTTCACTTTCTCTTTAAACTTAAAGTACTTTTTGCAAAGTTGGCAAAAAGAGTCACTGAGAACTGCCTCACATAATGAGTCAGGCCCTGGTCTTTCCGCTAGCCTTTTCACTTCTTCTTTGGACTTGTCTACCAATGTCTGTACATAAGTGCTGTTTTGGAATGATTGAAAAAGGTGTTCAAGTGCCTCAAGGGTAAGCTTCTGCACCGCCGTGGCACTGTTGTAGTGTTTGCTCCTCAATACTTTTTTAATAGAGCCACTGGCACACACCTCTGATTCAGTAATGTCGGCAAAGCCAGTACCATGTTGTAATTTCCCAAGGGCTCCTAAGTATGAGCAGATTGTGTGGAAAACATCAAGTCACACAATGACTTCACTGAACTGGCATGCATTCTGCCACATGATAGCGCATGCCTTCTTTGCAACAGCAAGATCAGAAGTAACAATCATGTACTGTTGGCCAACCTCTCTGGTTGCATTTTGTGATAACCGCAGTACATGTTGAACAGTGGAGTTTCGTGAGAAGAGTTGATTGGTGCCATGTAGTCAACATTTGTTTGTCTTTGCACTGATTCTGACTAGTCCCCAGTGGAAGATACCCAGCCTGTCCACCCAGGAACAGATTGTGGTCCATTATACATCTGGCCTCTGCACAAAAAGCACATGAAACCTGATACACAAACACTTGAGAGGGTATTTCAGCTCTGTTCCTTTGCGAGTTTGAAGGCTGTTGGTTCTCTGTGTCATCATCCACCTGATACTTCTTTTTCATAAGGTGTTTAACATTTGTAAATGACTGGTAGCACCATCTGTGATACCCATGATGCATGTCTTCAAGTTCAACAGGTATGTTCTTGCATATGTCATCGAGTCTGATACTTGGGTCATCACACAATTGTCTCCTACGTGCAACCTCTTCGGTTTTGGACAGACTGGTTTTCAAAGGTCTTATTATTATGTCAGACTTGTTCTTGACGATGTGAATTATGCATATCTTCTCTAATGGTTTGGTGACTTATCCGCCTCGACTTGGGTGCTTTTAGTGCTACAGGATGCTTGTCAGTTATGCTGTCCCAAGTCTTGAAAAAAGAAATACAAATGATTTATTTTCCTTTTTCCAGAATTATTTTCTACTAAAACAACCATTCCAATATTCATTGATGGAATAATAATTTCATAGAAAATATCTTTATCTATCCCCATCTACAGTCTATTTGATTTCCAAAGCTGTCTCTGGTCAAAATTGTGACTTTGATTACGTTACTATTGACTTCATGAACCTCTATATTATATTCATATGATAGAAAAATTAAAAACTTTTTTACTGATACCCAATTTGCCATTATTTTTAGTTACATACTTAGATTTACTACGTGAAAGGCTATCCCTACCCCTTCGTCACTGCCTTTCAGTTCCTATGAAAATTGATGACACATATGACCCTGTACCATACAGAAGCTACCATCAGCAAATGGCAAACAAGTAAATTCCAAATTGCTATGATGCAAACTTTTCAGAAATCGTAGTCTTGAAAATTCCGTGGGATGGCGGGAGAGTTTCACTATCTAGCCCACGGACTATGTGGAGATCCCCAGGGACCATAAAACCAGCAAGCAAACTTAGAAATAAAGTGAAGGACTTACTAGGAGTACACCCACAAATCAAAACACTTTGCACAACATATATATATATTTTTTTTTTTTTGTAAATTTTAACATTTTGTTTTCCTCCAAGTGATTTGCTCTTAGTTACGCAATATGCAAGTGTGCAGTTGTGGGAATCAAACCCACGTCTGCTGAATGTACTAAACTCATCCACAGCTCATTACTCCAATCTCTAGGCTATACTGCCAGCCCATATATTGTTTAGAGTAACTGTTGGCTTCCCTTTTTATTTTATGAAGATGCCTAAAATTAAACTAATGAACTCTTCACCTGCCTTACTAGGTGTACACCTGCAAATGAAAACACTCTGCACAAATTTTTTTTTTTTTTTTTTTTTTTTGTGTCTATTTTGACTTTAGTTCCCCTTTAACCATCCCAGTGCTCCAGGGTCGCCCCTGGAAATGGGTACTTGTGCCTAGTGAGCCTTACCCAGTTACCAAAGAATTCAAATGAGATATATAGATAGATATATATAGATGTAGATGTATAGATATAAATATAGATATATCTGATATATATTTTATATCTCATCATCGTAAGAATCTCTCTTTTACTAAAAACTTGATTTCTGGGTTTGGAAACCCGGGTAAGGAACTCTTCAACTAAATATCACTCAGCTGATCACTGACCCCATCCATCTCGACCACAAATCTCTCAGTTGCACCCTGTTGGACTGGGCCTTGCATCCCAGGACCCATCCATACCACATAATGGCCGGTGTCATTCTCCACACACCCATAGTGACCACCACATAGTCCACTATATTCGCAGAATCCACCATCCCAACGCCCCGCCCAAACTTCTGATCCAGTCCTCTAAATTCTTGGATTTGTCCGCTATCCATGAGGAAATGGCTACAATTGATTGATCACCCATCTCAACTTCCAGCACTCTTGATTACGCCCTTGACTACTTCATATCAAAATTCCTTTCCATTTGGGATCGACATGCCCCCCCCCAAGGAAAATCAGGGTCAGAGTCTCCCACCTACCCTAGATCTCCACTGAACTGGTCTGCCTGAGTGCAAGGGACCTAGCTTGGAAGGCTCACAGTTCCTCAGGATCTCCCCTGGACTTGCACAAATATTGTGCCCTTCGTAATGGCTATACCAGAGCCAGCAGTCTAGCAAAAGCAGAGTACTTTTCCTCTACCTTTCAGAACAACATCAGCCACCCCTCAAAGTTCTGGAAGGTTGTCCAGGCACTATTTTCCTCCAAGGCTCTGCCCACGGTTCCAGTCCTTAAGGCCAGTGATTCCACCATTACTGACCCCCTCCTTAGTGGCCAATGAATTCCGTACTTTCTTCAATGGGGTGTCTCCCACCCTACTCCCCATACCCTCCTCCCAAATCTTCACCTTCTTATTCACTCCTATCGCATCTGCTGTCGCCATTAAGGCCTTACTGGCCCTCAACACTGCAGAAGGGTCTCCGGACGGCTGAGACCCAAAACCTCCATCTCGCTGCCCCTGCCATTAGTCTACCCATCTCTGCCCTTCCAAATCTCTCTTCCCAGGCTTTTGTCCCCAACACCTGGAAGCACCCCCACAGTTATTCCTCTACCTAAAGGTGGTGATCCCTCTTTTCCAGGCAACTATCACCCTATTTCTTTTCTCCCCAACCTTGCCAAACTCCAAGAACACTTGGTGCTTTCTCAGCATTCCCTTTCCTTAACTCTTCCTCTTTCTTCACTACTTACCAGTCTGGTTTCTGCAAAACTCATTCCACCTCTTCCTCCTTTCTCTGGCTAACTGATTCCATTCTCACAGGCATGGATCAGGGCCAAATCACTTCTGCCATCTTTGTCGACCTGGCCAAAGCCTTCTGCACTGTTGCCCACCACCTTCTCCTCTTTAAGCTCAGAGCAGCAGGACTCTCCTCCTTGTCCACTAATTGGTTTCATTCCTACCTTGAAGGTAGGTCCCAATCCATTTGAATTGGTGACTTCCTTTCCCCACCACTTCCAGTTTGCACCGGGGTCCCCCAGGGCTCTGTCCTTGGCCCTGTTTTATTCTCTGTCTTTCTAAATGACCTCTCTGCCTCAGCATCCATTCATATGTACACTGATGACACAGTCCTATTTGCCTCCGGCCACTCCTCTTCTGATGTGATGACCAGACTTTAGTGGGACTTTGACAATGTTCAGTGCTGGTTCTGTTCAAATCAGCTGACTGTTAAAGAGCAGCTCTGCACATCAGCATGTGTTTTCATATACGAGATGTTTTATCTTACAATTTACTAGAGACTACATTTTTTAATTTTCAATGTTTCTTTCCAAGGTGTACAGCACATCTTGGTAGCCCATCTAAAAAGTCTTTATAGAAACATTTGAAAAACATTTGCCTTTCTCCTGTTAACGTCACAGTATTTTGCAGGGGTCAGCATTAATTTTTTCAGCCACTAGCCCACCGAGCCAGTGACTGGAAAAAGCCACTAGCCACACAGACTCTTCCACTAGCCCAGCTGATGAACTTATTGAACTCTTAGCTTCTCCAGTATAAGTCCGTAGGGCTAGTTAATGGAAAATGCTGCTAGCTCGTTACAAAATCTACCAGCATTTGGCTAGTGGACTGGTGCCAATTTCGACCCCTGCTTTGGTTTTATGGTACACAGTGCTTACCATGACAACGGACTGATGTCACAAACGGCAACTCTGGTTAGCAGGGAAGAGTCAAATACAGTTCGAAAGAATCTGTGAAAAAACTGCTCCATTGTGTACAGTATTTAGTAGACCAACAGCAGGGTTGAATTAAAAAAAACAAACAAAAAAAAAAAAACTAAAACCAATAAAGTTAGAACACAATTGGTGTAAATCTAGTGTTTTTAGGTTGTTTGTTATACTAGAGAGTTTCTCTTTAACACCAAAAAAACTGTCTTGATGACCTTTGGCACAAGACAAAAACTGTCTAGGATTGGTAGCCCCCGCACCCTTGATGGGGCCACCATAGAGAATGTACTATTTACCTCGGGGTCTGGCTTGACAACCACCTCGACTTTTCTGAACACGTGGATGCAAGTCATAACAAAATTGCACCCATAGTTCCAGTGTGCTGTACCGCCACCGTGGTAGACCCCGGGGTCAGTTGAAAAACCAATCATGACTGACTTACCCCACATTATGACTGAGTTTTTTCAACTAGTTTGAAATTTCTGACTTCAACTAACTAAAGAAAATCCAACCAATTTTTCAACTTTTACCATCATTGAATTTTATTATGTAGTAGTTTGTCATACTTTTTAACTTCAAGGGTTTTTTTTTTTAATTAACTTTCATAGTCGAAATTTTAATAAAATGTATGGAAAGGTCCCCCCACCCTTGAAATCAATGGGGCATGCGCACACGCAGCCTTCACCTTTTGACATCACAAAACTGGTCTGCTTGTACCTACATGGGGGTGTGTTGGTTGGTTAAGGTCAGGAAGCAGCTCCGTTTTTAGCATTTGGGATTTAGCAGCATTATAACTTCATAAATGGGCAGAAACAAAAGGAATTATTTATGCCCCTCTACTCTGAGCCAGGTGAGATATTGCGTATGTTGGAGGGAGCAGCAACTAATCAGCAGCAGCTAAGAAGCTGGCTGTTCTTTAAAATGCAAATACAAAGTGCAGTGAAACAAATCCCCACACAGTAGAGTCCCACTAAAGCACAATAACCAGTCAAAACAACAACAAAATATAGTGAGTCCCTGAAAATAACAAATTGAAGCAGGGCAGTAAAACAGTATACCATATAGAAAAAATAAGCAGCAGTAATACTAGTTATTTAGAAAAAGAACTGAGAGTCTAAAATACAGTATAGGTAGGGCCTCTTAAGCACCCCACAGATGCTAGAAGGTACCTTTTTGCAAACAGAGCTAACTGTCAATATATGTTAGTTTACTAGTAGTTGTCGAATCTGTGAGACTAAAAACAGTTTAAGGGAGGACCCCTAGAAATACCTCCTGTATGGTATACCAGAAGTGAGATGTATCCACAGTTTAAATTTAAACCTAAAAAAAAACTCGTACATATTTAAAAAAAAAAAAAAATTATGACCCCATTTGCTGAACTTATTTTGGCTTTCAGCATGTACACTAATGTGATTTTTAACTTTTACTCATCTTGCCGTGAGGACTCTAATATTTAGTCTATCTGATTCCTAAAGTGGCAAACAACAACCATTTTGTCCATTGGATCTGACCGACCATGCTCTGCATTCTGGCCTATGGGTCCGGAAACTCACTAGCTGACCACCTCGCCTGGCCTTTTCCACGACCATGTGGGGAATCTGACTTACTCACAATGCCACCTCAGTCAGAGAGAGCCCAGCTGGGCCACTAGCAGTAGATTGATGATGATGATGATCGATCACCTTGGCTTTTCAAGTTTGGCTCCCCAGGCCCCACAACCCCCAAGCCCTCAACCAGTCAGACAAGCCAGCCCAGCACACAGACAGACTGAGTAGTCTGTGAGAGACCATTCTTCTCCTTCCCACTGCCCAGCCCTGGAAGGCCTTACATACACATCCCATACAGTACCTTGCTTACTGTAGTAGCCTGTTGCCAGTTCGGTCAGGTGTCGGGTGATGATTCAGTTGTCGGCATCAAGTGGCTCCATGGCTCAGGCTGCCACTGCTGCCATACTCTGCTGTGGTGCTGGTGTTTTTTTGAGCTGTGTGCTCCCTCCTCCCAACCCACACAGTCAGTACCCAACTCAGACCCACGTCCCCACTCCGGTACTCCACGCAGTGGAACTAGTGCACAAACCACTCCTCCTCGCCGACTCTGAAGACCTGACCAAGACTGAGTGAGAGTCACCTGACTGGGTCACGGGCTGATCCCAACCATGACTAGATCACTGACTTGCTGCCTGGCTTTGCTGGAGGACTGAGACCTGCACAGCCACACATTAGTCTCTCTCTGGGCACCAGACATGTTAGAACAGTGGACACAGTTAACTTATTTTTAAATTTAAAAGCTGAACCGCCAAACTTTATCCCTGCTGAAAAATGTTGCTCACTCCGTTGCCCACACGCCAACACAGATGCCTCTTCTCCCAACAGTCTCCTTTCCTACCTAGGTACACTTTCCCTGCCACCTTGTGCAGCCAGTTACAGACACTCTCAAGCTCTTCCTTCTATCTGCCGTAATTGGTGGATGCTTTGTGTCCAGGAGCCGGGGTGCATTTTATTGGCTGTAAGGTTCGGTGCTGACATTTAGGACCATTAGATATTCACAGCCCTCCTGGCCCACCTCTTCTCTTCCCCTCCCCCCGGAAAGAAAAATAGAAAATTCACTGCAGTTCACCACAGAAACAAACCTGGATGGGTCATGGAATTGTCAACTGCAGTGGATTTCAACTCCACTATTTATGACTGCAATCCAATGCAATTGCAACTGATTTCAACTGCACTGAATTGCAGCTGACTATTTCAACTACCAACGACTGCTCCGGGGTCTACACCGTGGCTGCATCCCTCTGCTGGCCCGCAGAGCCATTATTCAGAAAATGATCCTCCCCATACTTGACTATGACAATATAGTCTACAGTGCTGCCCCTAAATGCACCCTTTCCAGACTGGACTCTTTCACTCCTTCTGTTGTTTTGCCCTAGACTGCCCACCCTGCACTTATCACTGCACTCTTTACATCTCCCTCTCCTTTCCCTCCCTTGAAGCCAGACGTCTGGCCCACTGCTCCTCTTTTATAGCCAAATGCTGGTTTGGCTCCCTCACTTCATATAGTACCTCTTTTCTTCCCTCTTCCTGCCCATTCCTAACCCCTGGTGCTCTTTGCAACTCCCACTCCCTTGCTCTTCTCTCCCCATGACCTCCTCAGCTGGCCATGCTACTTTCTCATACTGACTCCTTCCCCCTCCTCATTCACTCTGTCTCTTCCCCTCACTCTCTGTCCTCTATCCTCCCTGCTGTGTAACTTCACCACCCAATTCTGTTACTACAACTGACCTCCACTAATTGTGTCCCACTGCTTTCCCTTATCCCCCCACTCACTCATCTCCAACTCTTAACCTAGTAACTCTCTCCCCATAACAGATTTGCTCTCCCCTCTACCTGATTCCATTTCCTACCCCCCTCCTCTTCCCCTTCTGCCCACTTGTCTTCTCCTGCCCTCCCCCACCTTTACCCTTCCTTCAGTGCAAGTTAGGAAACTAGTCTCGAACTGGGCGTTCACCCAATCATGACCGACTCTTGAGGGGTTTTCACCCCAGAGGGATATCGTGCACCCAGTCATGACCAGCTCTTGTGGGGTTTTCACCCCAGAGGGACGATGGTATGCCTTTCCTCTCAATTGACCCCATCTCCTCCTTTTCTTCCTACTCCTCCTTTCCTATTGCACTCTACATTGTTTCTTCACTCCGCCTCTCCTACCTCCTTCCCTGCTTCTACCCTCCTTTATTGCAGGCCAGGAATCTTAGGTGGGCTGGGTATATGTCCAGGAGTGTTCACCCCTTGTGGGGTCCACATCCCAGTGGACGGATGGTTTGGCTCTTCGCCTCTACCTTACTACCCCTCCTCCTTTTCCTCCGCATCTCTCTTCCTATTTTATTTAATTATTGCCCCCAAATAACTCCTGTTTTCTTATGGTCCCTCCCACTCCCTCTGATCCTCTGATCAGGATTGCTAGACATTCCCAGGGTAACCTTGAAAATATCTGGTGGAAGAACTTTTGCCTTTATGGCACCTATCCTGTGGAATTCTCTATCTCATCAGATATGTGATAGCCTGACTGTAGAAGGGTTTAAAAAGAAGAAGAAAAAAAAAAATGAAAACTTTCCTGTTTGAACAAGCATTTCTGGAAACTTAATGTCTATGATGTTTAAATGTGTTTAATTGTTATGGATTTTAAATTTATTGTTATGCTGAAATTTTGTAAAGGTGCCCTGAGTTTAGGAAGGGTGCCGTATATAAATAAATTTTACCTCCCCCCCTTCCCCCACCCCACTGTCTGCTGTTGGGCTTTCTGCCCATACCTTACCTTGTGCTCAGTATTTATTTGCTTTACGCTTGTTAGCTCACATAACCACATATTGTACATAGATGTATTCTAGTTATTTAATCACTGTATGTAGCTTATTTTGTAAGCTCTACACTGTTGTAAAATCAAGTGTACTTGCCCCTTGTCTCCCGGATGATCTGAAACTGAGCTGTTGTAGCTCAGTATGCCTTTCCTGGTTAAACTTTTCAAATAAATAATATGATTAGCTTCAGTGGTTGTTTTTCGTTTTGGTACTCTTCACTTATCTTAAATGCTGTCATATTTTGTACCCAGTAACCTCTTAATGTTGCTGGAACCCTAACCAATGGACTTGCCTTCAGTTCCCAAAAGAGCATCTCGCTAACCTCCTTGGAGGGATGATGTCAACCCTTTTTGCATCATATCATTTCTAGTTGAAAACTCACATTTTATGATGGCTTTACCTTCTCTAAAATTCATTGGTGTTGCTTCTTCTGTCTGCTTCCTTTCATAGTGGAACTGAAATGCATGGTTATGGTATAGTTATACTCAACTTTGTCTTTTGTTTTAAATCCTTGATCAACTCTTGTTCCATACATCCTGAACTTAAGGAACACCCCCAAACAGTGCAGCCACTCATGATGCAATAGTCTCCTTTCCTCCCATTGCATAATGAGTGGCTAGACTGTGTAGGGGTGTTCCCAGGTCCAAGAAAGATGCAGTGGCAGTGGATTAAAGAACACAAAACAAACACCATTTTTGTGTGGTGACACCAGTATTGGTCTGTTTTTCACTTTTAAAAACAAAAGGAATCAGAACTATGCAACCAGCTACATCAGCAGTCTTTACAGAATTTAAGCAATTGTGAAACTTTTTTTTTTTTTTTTTTTAAATGAGGGACAATTTGAGGCCTATGCTGATTGATAGTGCAAGCAGCTATGTAATGCTTTAGTTCTCTGGGTGAGACAAGGTGGCCTGCAGTCCCCCGCTCCCTCATTGACAGATGCTTAGCCACTCCTCTACACAGCCAGGAGGAGGTGCATCATAATAACATAGTAGCTGTGATCCCTACCCCTAGCAGTGTGTGTCCCACACTATACTTCAGCCTAAGGTTGGAGGCCTGGGCTTCTTAATCCATACATTGGCACTGGCATACAGTGGTGCAGACACGCCACCAGGCTAATGTCATTGGGGAATTAACTTTGCTGTCTTTTAAAGGGACTGCTTCTAGTGAATCCCTTTGGCAACTCCCTTGGAAATGTTCAGACTGTTGAAACTTCTTCCATGCATACTTCAAAACAGAAGTACCAGTTTGTCAGCACCAGTGCTCTGCATTAAAGTACCCCCCCAACACAGTTTCCAGTAATAGGAGCTTCAGAGGCAGTTCCAGGATTGTACCCTTCTGTCCGGGATAGGTCTCCTGCCCCCCCATTGGCTCAGGACACAGGGAATATTTGTGATGCAACACCATTAGTCCCACCCCTGCTTTTGTCCCCTTCCCCAGAACGACTGAAAAAATGGTGGAGTTTGTCATGTCCTGAATGCTTCTTTTACACCAAAATGGATGATTTCACTTGCCCTTTTGATTTGTGCCTTCCTTTATTTTCTTTGACTGCCTAGTTGCAGTTTGACTACTGTACGGCTGCATCGTTGTAGGCTTGCATACAAGTCCCTACTTTATCTGTGGCGATGCATTGCTCCCTCATTGGTCTTTATCTAAACCCAAATTTTCATAATAACCATACTTGGTGGTTCCATGTCATAACAGCAACCACTAAATAGCGAATTTTGTTACGAGTGTACATTGCCAAAAAGCAAAATGGTGATGTACTCTCCCCAGCGAGAACAACAGCAATGAAAACAAAGTAACATATTTATGTGGGGGGCTGCTCCCCCCCGCACCTCCTACATTAAGAGTCTCAGCTCCATAGGGGTGCGTGTCAGGGAGGGGGAGAAAATAGAAAACAAAAAGAAAAATTAAAGTCCCACCCCCTCCCCCAAAAAAAGTACCCCTACCCAGCTCCGAACTTCCTCACTGCAGCCATCTACCACACGGCCAGCTTGGCAATACCCTGTCAAACTACCTCCTACATTCCCCCTCCTTTAACCCTCCTCTTCCGTTCACCCTCTTGAACAGTCGCTGTTGTTCCCCTTAATTTGCGATATAACCGCTTCTTGCTACCATTTCAGGGTAGCTTACATTACGGGCACTCAAATTATTTGAGTTGTTCAAATCTGAGTTGCTCAGTTTGAGTTGCCCACGTAACGTACTACCTATCTTGGTCAGGGTGAAATGGAATGGCAAACTATCAAATGACATAGCATTTCTTTTTGCTTCTGATAATTTAGTCTGTTAATAATTAGACATTTTGAATCGACAGTCAGATAGACTTTGTTAAACAATTTGGGATACACGGACTCATTTGCATATATTCTCAAAAGCTGGTTAGTTTTCTCTGCACCTGTTGAAGGGAGCTGGGAGGTCTTGAAAGCTTATATAAAAATTCTTCAGTTAATCTAGTAAAAAGGTATTACCACAAAAAAAAAAAAAAAAGGTACCCAATAATAAAAGTAAAAGAATCATTAGGGCCAAAAAAATTCAAAGATCCTGGTTTACACTGACATGAAGTTTGCTCCAGAAGAACATTAGTGTCTGGAGCAAACTACAGGTATGTTGGGATCGAAATACAGCCTTTCCGCATTTCTGTGGAACTACAGAAAAACTATCAGAAATGTAATGCAGATCCCTTGCATTCCATCCGGAAATGCTATACCACTCTGCCACAGTTAGCTATAGACTGTAGCTGTGTGGCAGAGTGGCAGAAGAGAGCACTTGCCTCAATGTGTGGTCGGGGCCAGGGCACACAGTCTCTGGCCTTGAGGACTTACACAGGCTGGAATGTTGGACTGCAAATAGGCTTTCAGAGGGCAGCTTGTGGGGTCCTTCATGGAGCTTGTAGCAGACAGGAGCACGTGACAAACAGGCTGAGACCTGATTGATCAGTGGTTCCTCAAACGGCTGTGCTCTGTCTGTTATGGCACAATTAAGCGTGTGAGCAGCACATTGTGAGGCTCTCCATGGGTGTGATGTGTGAAACTGGCCATTTTGGTGTGATTTTAAAAAAATAATTCTAAATAAAAATAATCAACTTTTAAACTAAAGGACTTACTGGAGGGGCTGTTTGTGTTTATAAAGTCAAAACGGAGCAAGGGAAGAAAGAAGGCAGCAGTGATAGGGGACATACGAACATACGAAAGTTGCCAGCAGCAAAATGCCATCCTGGTCTGTCTAGGCTGCTCGAGATTGCAGCTAGCTCCCTATTCAGCAGTTGCCCCATGGTTAGGGAAATGTGAAAAGATTGGCTCATGTTATACCAGTGATACACCAGTCTATGCAAGTCTGCTAAAACTTTACCAGTAAGGGTATTGATGCACAACTTGTAGAAGATGTCAGGCAATCCAGCAAGAGTTCCTTTTTTTTTTTTTTTTTCTCAGTGCTCTGCGATGGTAGTACCAACTCAGAACAGATTTATATTCGGTATGTGAAGAACGGTAAACCTGTGACCAGGTTTCTCACCATTGTAGACATAGGCAGACCTACATCAGATATTATACAAAGGGATAAATAGAAGTACACAAATCCTGCACCCTAGTTGGTTGGTTGACACCTTTCCAGCATTATAAATCCACCAGTATACCCACTGGAAAAGGTGCCAGCCAAGTGATACTCATGCCATTCTAACACATATCAGTGCTTCCAGCAAACTTCAAAGACTCCAAATTCAGTGTTACATACTCCGACTCAGACTGCCGCAGAGAACACAGTCGCAATAAATGCGGACTCTGCAGCTCCAGTCAGCCCGGGCACCCATAATTGAACTGCCAGCAGCTCTTTATGGGCAGTCCTCAGCTCCCACCTCTTCAGAAAACAGGGACACCTGTTAAAAATAAATAAATAAAAAAAAAAAATATATAGACAACCATCACAAGAATGCCTCCAAGCAAACACTACAGCAACTTGAACTATCCACAAATGAAGTAAGCACAATTAAGCAAACAAAATGGGCCATTAACTTATTTTATGACTGGCTCAGAGAAAAATTCATAGACATAGTCAAAGACAGTACCATGCCACCAACTAAATTATATTCTAAGGCACTTTTATAGTACTGTCCGAAATTTTTCTGGAGAACAATACAGTTTAACCAGCTTTGTGGGCCTTAGGTCTAATATCAACAGGCATATCAATGACCCCCCCAAATAGCAGCGCAGCAAATATAATGGCGGACTCCACATTTAACGCAGCCAAAAACGTGTTTAGAGGTGTAATTAATAACTGTAGAAAAGCTGGCAAAGACCAAGCCACCCTCCATGAGACACTCAAACAGCAAGAACTGCTGTATTTAAGAAAGTCAGAAGCTTTATCTCCCCTGACCGCAGAAGGTCTGCTTAACAAGGTGTGGCTCGATATTCAAGTACACCTTGCTCGTAGGGGTAATGAGGATGTCCGAACTTTCAAAGTTAACTCCTTCCACATTGAGACTGCCTCAAACGGTCTTCATTATTTAACAAAGTCATGTAATGAAGATACCAAAAATCACAAAGATTTCCAAGACCCCTGAAGACAATCTCAAAGAGAGGTCATGTTTGAGAGTCCTGGGGACCACCTGTGTCCTGTTTCCAGTTATATAAAATACATTGAAAGGCTACCAGAAAACCCACCAGCACTGTTTTGCCACACACGAAAACTATCACTAAATGAATTAAATAAAACCATTACTTGGCATACAAAAGCACCTCTCTGTGTAAATCACTAAGCCAAAATGCTTCCAAAAGTATGTAAAGAAGCTGGTTTTTCAGATTTATACTAACCACTGTTTGAGGGCTATGGCTGTGACTTTACTTACAGTTACTGGTTTAGAATCGAGACAAATCATGGACATCACAGGGCACAAGAGGGAAACCTCACTAAAATGTTATTGGCACCCAAATCTGCAGCACCACGAAACATAGGCCTCAATAATCTCTGGGAGCAAGCCTGAAACAACCACTCACAGTAACACTGGGCAGAGCAAACGACAAAAGGATCAAAAGCAGTACTTTTATAAAGAATTACAAAACTGGCCATCTACAACTGTAGCATATTACATGCTGCTCTAACAAGGAAATGGCTCAGATGAAGAAGGCATCCAGCCCCCACCAAAGCAAACAGCAGCAAAAAAACACCAAACCACTCGTATGCCGTCAAACAACTCTATACTGTGAAACTACCAAACGGCAACATGGACAGCAATTTATGATATCCAAAATCACACTAGCTGAAGAAATACAAGCAGAGTGAGCATCCCTGGAGAGAACAGAGTGCTTCCTGCAAAAAAAATTCTGCAACTACCACCTCAGCAGGCCAGAGAAATAGTGGCACCGAACTTCAACAAGCAAACATCAAGCAATCAAATGGATACAACAAATATCCTAGCATTGCAGATGTTCCCAAAGATGTCACACTTCATAGATTATGGCCACATAAACTTAAACTTCAACTTCGGAACCACTAAGAAATAAACTGCAGCCACAATATACAGGTACGTCACTGCACATTCCAACAGCAGTCTCTGACTGTGCCAAAACCTGTGTTTTTCACACTCTGCTAATGTTTTCCATTCTCTCCCCTCCAGCCAAAAATGCAGAATGGCAGCAATGCAGGATGGCAACAAAACAGAGAAAGCACCTCATCAGATCCCAAAACTCTACTCTGAATGCAGTAATCCTCCACATCTGAACTCAAACATCGTTGAAACTGACCCAGCACGGCACATGAATTACCATGCAACAAGAACTTCGAAGGAAACACCCTCCCCTGAAAACAGAGCAAAAAAAAAAACTTACTGACACAACAGAAATATAAAAGACTACTTCTGTAACTAAAGAAAAGCAAATGCATCACTAGAAAACTACAGTTTGCATAAGAATAAAGTTTTTTTGACTGAAGTCATTTTCACAAGTTACGTCAAGATAAATCTCTATAAGAGACAATATATAGAAAAGTTCAGTTCATGACAGTTGTGTTTCTTAATAGTAAGTCATTGCACATTTTCTTGTCACCAATAAATGTTTTCACTGTTTGAATATTTCAAAACCTTGTCTTATATATCTCAATCCCAACAAGGCACTAATATATATATATATATATATATATATATATATTTTTTTTTTTTTTTTTTTTAGGCGTAACAGTATGTCAGACAATCTGACAATGCTATGCAAAAACAAAATAAAAACTCACAAAATGATTAAAAAAAAAAAAAATATATATATATATTGACCATTGAAAAATAGCAATATACCACTCCAGGGTGTGGGGATATGGGTAGATTTACCACTTCTGGTGTGGTTGTCACTTGGCCTGTGGCCTTGTGACCGAGCCACACCAGGCATGGTAAATCCACCTACATACCCACACCCTGTCATGGTATATTGCATACATATTTTTCAGTCAGTTATGACAAGTATTAAAGAAAATGCAAAAATAGATTATGTAAGCAATAAGACACGATGGGGTGTGCATTAGATGGTTCTAATGCACGACTAGGGGGACGTAGTGAAGCATGAGGCCACAGGCCGAGTGTGTCCAGTCCCCTAGCCGTGCATTAGAACTGTCTAGTGCACATCCCCGCAGTGGCTTATTGCACTTATAAAATGGGCCTGTGTATTCTAAATGAGGGTTCTAGTTTTAGCTGTGCATTAGACTTATCTAATGCATGGCTAACAACCAATCAGATTGCTTGAAATCGTTTGCCCATTTTATAACTTTCTTTCATGGTAGGATTCTGTGCTCCTGGATCAGCAGTGCCTCATGTAGTCTTGATTCACTGCTTAGCCCACCTCTTTGAATTGGCACTACAAGACGCAGCCAAGCCTTGCAGCTTAGTGCAACAGATTGGTGACTTGTTACAGCAGATGTTCAGATACTGCCATAGCTCGTCAGTGATGCACAGTGGGCTGAAACAGACATCCTCAGTTTTGGGCTATAACTCGTTTTGCCATTGAACGTGTTGGGAACCAGATGGCTTGCAAAGTTAGAGCCTTTAAATGCGTTTATGAAAATATGGAAAAGCATTGTAGTACAGCTTACACAGGTCCTTGATTGTTGGGTCACTACTAGTAGCCATGTGGACACATGAATTAAAAGTTGCCAAGCTGAGAAAAAACTCTCTCCTCACTAAAATACCCAATTGCAATACATGTTATACATGACATTTTGCAAATGGTTGTGGCTGTCTTGACATTCCAGCAAGAAAAAATTCTAACTTTCCAAATTGCAGAAAAAGTTGAAGCTATTGACCTTCGGGGGTATCTCAGTCATCGGGTTGCACCGTAGGAACCTTCACCATCTCTGAAGGGGAACCCACACAGAAGATTTTCAGCAATACAGCTGGGGCTGCCCATGCTTTCGACGTCTGCCAACATCAGCAACCCTATATAGGTGTAGGCGTCCCCACTCACTCTTCAGTTCTTTCCCACTGTTGACTTGCTTGCATAGTCTCCGCGGAAGCTTTGTTGCAGCGTTCACACCTTTTTCCCTAACTTTTACCTAAATCTTTTTTTTTTTTTTTAATGATTTATTCTTTTTGTTTATGTCGAAAGTTGATCCTTTTTCTTCTCTTTTCTGTCACTGCTACTGTGGAAGGCAGATTACCTCTACAGATGAACATTCAGTTTGTCTCACCTATCTTGGTCCTGAACACACAATCTCCGATGGTGAGCTTTGCTAAAAGTTTAACGAAACAACCCTCAGGCGACGCAAGAAGGCTCTCAAAAAAAGTTCTTAATGGAACAGCAGGTAGCCAGGCCTGGGCAGGGGTCCTCTAGGGCCCCGGCCGCTCAGTTGCTGACTGGATCTTCAAGCTCCCAGGCCTCTAAGGCGCAAGACAAGTCTTTGGGGAAAAGTAAAAAAAACGGAATCGCTCGGGGGTAGTGGTTTTTTTTTTTTTTTTTTGTTTGCTGCCGTAGCCCAGACAAAGAGGCCAGCTGTCCAGGTCTCTCTGCCTATCACACCCATACTGATAGCTCCTCCACCTGACACACATGGTGCTCGGCCGTCGACCTCCAGGTCCTCTGCCATAGAGGACAGGCTTGTCGTTGATGACTGTGAAGTAAAGGCCTGTCCCTTCTCCCTTCAGGGCTACAGGCTCATCAGGTTCCCAGGACACAGCCAGAGGGTCGTCGGCAACTGTGCTGTCTAAACCCCCTCTGTTGATGTCCATGGTT
Organism: Neoceratodus forsteri; assembly: GCA_016271365.2. Lineage (NCBI taxonomy): Eukaryota > Metazoa > Chordata > Ceratodontiformes > Ceratodontidae > Neoceratodus > Neoceratodus forsteri. The sequence goes on along the minus strand of CM028129.1, from coordinate 1,073,617,104 downwards.
GACCTGAACAAAGTACTGGTCAAGTTTATGAATGCACTTGTTCAGTGGCTGGGTACCATAAATAGGCCCACTTCGCCAATGCCATCAATGGCAGCATCATCGTCGACACCCGTCCGTTGACCCCAGGAGACCTCCCATGGGCTGGTGGTGGTGAATCCGATGCCAGACCCAGGTGACGAGGTAAACGTCAAGGAGGAGTATCGTCCTGATCTCATCCTCCCTGATGATGCAGAGGAGGAGGAGGAAGAGATATTGATCTTGGATAAATCCACTGCATCTTCAGTCAGTGAGGACTCTGTGAGGCACACTGCAAAATCTCCTCCTGAGGATGCCACATTTTTTTAATGTAATGAAGCAGTTGTATGCCACCGTGGGCTATCAAACTGAGGAAGAGGATGTCACCAGAAAGGATCTGGTGGACTTCTTGGAGATCCCTGAATCTGTTCCCAAGATCATTCCTCAAATGCTGCCAGCATTGAAGAATGCCATCACAGCAGCCTGGCATAGATCAGGCATGGTGCCGGCTATGCCATGCAGGGTGGTCAAGCTTTACAACACCCCTCAGGATCTTCCTTATTTTGCTGCCCAGGCTGAAACTGACTCGGTGATAGTGAAGGCAACTCATGACAGATCTAAAGTGCCTAAGCACCTTAGCTCCCTGTCCCAGACAAGGAATCTCGTAGGATTTACTTCTGGGGGGAATAAAAGATTTATGCCTCCTCCACCTTGGGTCTGAGGATTGCAAATTATGTATAGCACATGGTTAAATTCCAAAATGTCAATTGGAGGAAGGGCAAGGTTGCCACTTGGGCCCTCCCCGATTTGCTCTCAGAAGCAGGAACTGCTTCAGTGTTTCCAGACTGCTGAGGATGTTGGTAAACACCTCCTCAGGGTCCTGTACGACATGGCTGATACTGTGCCTAGAGCAGCTGCCACTGGCATATGCCTTTATAGTCACTCCTGGCTTAGAGTTTCAGGGTTTGCAGTTGATGTGCAGAACAAGGTGCTCAATGCCCCTTTTAGTGGCACCAAGCTCTTCGACCCTAATGTCCAGGACCTCATCAGTGATCTGCAGGCCTCTGGCACGGCCCTTAAATTGGTCCATTCCTCTACTACACTCTGCCAAAGGGCAGAGGGCAGCCTCATTTTCATAAAGTAGTAAGCCCGGATCATCTCCCTGCACTCGGGGGGTGGGGGGTGGGTGTAGAAAAGCTCCCTTGCCCAACCTCTTTAGTTCTTGAGCAGAGGCCAAGAGACCGGGAAATGATGGACCAGCCTCCGCGGCTGGCTTCACCTCAGCTTGACTCCTTGCCAGCCCCCCCCCACCCTTCTGGTTCAGTCCCAGGAGGTGGTGGTTGGATGTCAGTTCTCCCTCCATCCAAGTCATTGGAGAACCATAACTTCAGATGCATGGATTCTGCAGATTATAGGAAAGGGTCATATTCTGCAACTTGTACAGCAGCCTTCAGACACCTCCCCCTGCCACTTTCCAGCTATCCTCTGGCTCATTTGTCTGTTCTCCGGGAGGAAGTCCAGTCTCTTCTGCACAAGCAGGCCGTCAAAACAGTGCCCTGGTGCCAGAGGAACTAGGGGTTCTATTCCAGGTTCTTTCTGGTCCCAAAAAGACCAGAGATCTGAGGCATATCTTAGATCCGAAAGAACTCCATCTCTTTGGCCAGTACAAAAGGTTCCGGATGGCATCTTTGCCAGGCCAAATGCCCCTCCTCAAGATCGGGGACTGGCTCTGCCCACTGGACATGCAAGATGCTTATCTGCACATTTCGGTCTTTCCTCTTCACAGGAAGTTTCTTCGTTTTGCCCTTCAGGGTGAGCATTATCAGTTCAAAGGGCTGCCCTTTGGCTTATCCTTTGTTCCGCAAGGCATTACCAAGTGCTTGGCAGTGGATGCAGCAGCTCTCAGAAAAGAGGGACTGTACGTCTTCCCCTGTCTGGATGATTGGTTTCTCAAGGCCCCATCCAGGGAACAGCTTTTACTGACTCTGGAGCGCATGCTCCAGCTTTTCCACTACCTGGGAATTACTGTCAACCTGTTCTAGTACTGTCCCAAAGACTGTAGTATATAGGGGCAGTTCTGGATTCTGCGCAGGGGAAGGCCTTCCTACCCCAAAACAGGGTGGAGTGCCTCATTGTTCAAGCTCAGGAAGTTGCTCAGTCTGCACATTCCTGCCATGGTGTACCTCAGACCATTGGGCCTAATGGCAGTGGCCATTCCCATCATTCAGTTGGCCAGGCTTCACATGCGCACCCTTCAGTGGACCCTCAAGGCATAATGGGATCAACGTACAGATAAGTTAGATCAACTAGTCCTGGTCTCCTCTCCTATATGAAAGGCACTGCAGTGATGGCTGGACCACTCGAATCTTCTTCAGAGAGTTCCCTTCCAGTTTTTTACCCGCATCAGATTTTAACCACGGATGCTTCGGGTCTTGGCTGGGGAACTCTCCTGGGTCCCTTCCAAACCCAGAGCTCCTGGTCCCAGTGGGAGGCCACCCTTCATATCTATGTCCTGGAGATGAGAGACTTGCTGTATGCCATGCAGGTGTTTCAGGAGCATCTTGCTCTGGGCCAATTGTTGGTACTATCGGACAATCTGAGTGTTGTCTACTACATCAACAAGCAGGGTGGGACTCACTTGTACCACCTTTGCAGAGAGGCCATGAGAGTGTGGTATTGTGCACTGAACCACAGCCTGATGCTTTTTGTGGTCTGTGTGCCAGGCATTCTAAACACCTTGGCAGACCGTCTCAGCAGGACTCAGTCCAGCATGCATGAATGGGAGCTTCTCTCATCAATAGCAGATCATCTGTTTGACAGGGTCATCCTGAGTTGGACATTTTTGCGTCCCCACTCAACGCAAAACCGCTAAATTTCTACTTGCTAGATCCAGGGCTTGGAGTTTTCTGGTGAGACACTGGAGTTTTCTGTACGCATTCCCTCTGCTCCATTGGGTGTTTATCAAACTGCAAAATGAAGGGGCCAGCATGATTGTGGTGGCCCCATTCTGACCTCACCAGATATGGTTTCTCCAGCTTCAGCAGCTTGCAGAGGAGCCTGTGGCTCCTCTACCTCTCTGCAGGAACCTGCTGACCCAGGATCAGGGGACCCTGGTTCATCCCAACCTCGGGTCCCTTCATCTGCATGTCTGGCTCCAGAGAATGTAGCCTTCACCAGATTTGGGGTCTCTAACAGAGTGACGGATGTCCTGGTGCCTGCAAGGAAGCCTTCCACTCATGCCACCTGTGCCATGAAGTGGATCGTTTTGCCATCTGAACTGTGAGACATTCCCTGGACCCATTCACCTGTCCAGTGAACCATATCCTGGACTACCTGATCTCTCTGTGTGACTCAAGCCTCCATTATTCCTCCTTCAATGTCCACCTTCAATTATTTATTTTTTTCATGAGCCTATGGGTGACCACATGATTGCTCAGCTGGATATCTCCCACGCTTTTCTTCAGTGCATCCTGCATCTTAAACCATCAGTCTGTTTCCTTGTCCCAGCCTGGGACTTAAATTTAATTTTGGAAAAGTTGACACTGTCTCCTTTTGAACCAATTGCAACTTGCGCTTTCTCTCTTGGGAAGTGCTTTTTTTAGTTGCAATTACTTCTGCTCTAAGAATTTCAGAGCTTTATGTGCTCTGGTGTGAGAAACTTTATTTGATTTTTTTCACAAAGACAGGGTATCTTTGTGTGCGATTCCCAGGTTTCTGCCTGAGGTAGTTCCAGAGTTCACACTCAAGCAGTCTATCCACCTTCCTGTTTGTTTTGTTTTCCTGAGCGTGTCAATCCAGGGGAAGCACTGCTTAATACGTTGGATGTGCGCAGAACTTTGAAATTTTATCTGCTTCGGACTAAAAAGTCCAGAAAGTTGACGCAGTTGTGGTAGAGAGGGCACTCCAGTTTCTGAGCAGTGTTTATTCAAGTGGTTGGCAAATTGCATTGTATTCTGTTACAATAAGTATGGCAAAGAATTGCCTGGTGCTGTCGAAGCTCATTCCACCAGACACATAGCTACCTCTTTAGCTTGTTTTCAAAGGGGTCTCAGCCGCTAACATTTGTGCAGCTGCCACCTGGAGTACAGCCCACACTTTCATCAAGCATTACAGTCTGGATATTGAATCAAGTGGCCATGCAGGATTTGGCAGGGCTGTGTTACAAGGACCCCTGTCTTAAGTTTATGGAGATCCAGCCTCCCAGACTGTATATTCCCACTTGTCACTGCTTGGTACTTGTATCTACAGTATAAGCTGATGACTGAGATACCCCTGAAGATGATAGAACAGTTGGATAAGAACTTACTGTAACAGTAGACCTTCGAGAGGATCTTGGTCATCGGGTAGATTTTCCCTCCCACCATCCTCCTTCTTAGGGATTCCTGTTCAGGACCTGGCTCTCTGGTGTTTCCATTCTTTTACTTGGAGTTGGGTACCTCTTTCTCTCCTCTGTTCCTCAGGGTGTAAGCCTTGACCTCTTCATCTCTGGGGCAAAGAACTGAGGAGGGAGCGGGGCTGCCCATTCCTATATAGGGTTGCTGATGTCAGCTGATGTCGACGGTATGGGCGGCCCAAGTTGTACTGCTGAAAATCTTCCATGTGGATTCCCCTTGGTTCCTACAATGTAACCTGATGACTGAGATCCCCTCGAAGATCTACTGTTATGGTAAGTTCTTATGTAACTGTTCTTTCTATCCTTAGAACATTATGCTGTATCCCAGGCTGGGGAGCACTTTCTTACTACCATCAGTGTATCTGCTGAATGATTGGAATGCAAAGATGAAGTGCCTGCTTTGGAATTGGCACAACAGATCACTGGTGCACCAAGTACTGTAGTGAAAGAAATAACCCAGTTCAGAAATTTAATTATTAATTCCATGAAAGAGCGGTTCAGAAATGCATCTCATTCCCCAGAGGAGAAATTGATTCACAGAATAAGTACAAGCGGGCCAAGTTTTGCAGTCCAAGAAACTGGTCAAATTTTGTAGATGATGATGCCACTGCCTGTGGCAGAAAAGTTGTGACATTTTTAGCTGAACACTTTTTTAATGCACTAGAAAGCCAAGGACTTAGCTGTACATTGTACCTTGCCAAATTCTTTCTTCTGAAATATGCTCATTGTCTTAATTGATCTTGAACAATTACTAGGTAACAGTCTTCATGCACTAATTAAAAAACTGTTTATATATAAAAAAAATGGACGACTTTCCCAACATCACATCTCTGTTTGGCATTGTCTTAGTATTCTTAGTATAAAGTTCTAGTATTGTTGAATCTGACTTTTCTGTCTTGAAACACAGTAAAACTGACTGGAGATCTTGCCTGACATCTGAAATGCTGGGGCATTTGATGAAGGTCAAATTTATACCATCACAAACAAAAGAATTTGATCCAACGGTGCTTTGTCACTTTGGGCCCGGGAAAAAAAAAAAAGGTGACCAGAGATGGCTGAATATAAAGGAAAGGTCAAGTTTTTCCTGAAACATGTACAACACAACCTGTCAAGCATTTCCTCTGAGGGGGAGAGCAAAGAGGAAGTCTGAATTGTGTTCCTGAACTGCTCTACAGTCTTTATACATTGTTTTTTCATTTTGTATTTGGAAAGATACATTTCCTGGGCAAAAGTTATCTGGCACACCTCACATTTCCAAAGGAAGACCATTATATCTAGCCCTGATTGGAACAGACTTGAAGCACATAGCTAGTGCCAAAGGCATGTTCCAATATATCAGCAGAAGAAGCCAGGCAGTAATCCATTTGGTTCCACAAAGTGCAACCCCATACTTGCCCCATGGGCTATGTGACCAGTGAGCTTTAGGGCTAACAGGAATGAAGGAGTGTTTTAGGGTTCACAAATTGTAAGTATTCCCTTGGAGCAATCTATCATACCCCGTAGCAAAACACTATGGGGTCAGTTGCATCTCATTATAGCCTCATTGCAGGCCAGGAGCAAATGTGCCCCCTGCCCCTTCGCCATACTGCCTTTGAGAAAGTCACTCCCTGGTCTTCTAGTGGTCCCTTCACTCACTGCGATTCCATGTTGATAAGAGTAATCCCTGGTTGTTTAGTGGTTCCCCTAATCCATTGTCTGTTGATGGATGTAATCCCTGGTCATATGATGGTCCCGCTTTGATTGCCTGTCCATGTTAATGCGAGTTTATTTATTTTATGTATTTATTTTTTTAACATCAGTTTAACAACCTTTGAGCCGATGGCTCATTTACAAAGGTACCTCGTCACAAGGAGGACAATGACATACAAACACATATGAGACAATAGCAGATCAGCAGTACAGTTCAGCAAAAAAAAAAAAAAAAAAGGATACAGTCAGGCTACAAGTATTGAGGGACATAACACTGTTAACAGCAGATTCAGATATGCAAGTTCAGATAAGCAACTATGGAGTTGAAGGGAGGTCCAGCAGGGGGAGAGTGGGTTGAGATAAGGAGGAAGAGCAGCTCAGTGAGCTTTGTCAGTAGGGGGGAGGGGAAGGTCAAGGGCAGCGGCAGGTGTGTGAGTTGAGCAAGTGACTTCTGAGGCTGTATTTAAAACACGCTAGTGAGGGAGCCTCAGTGATGCCAGCAGGGAAGGAGTTGTACCCAGCGAGGGCTCTATAGGGGAATGCCCTTTGGCCCTGGGAGGTCCTGGCTCTTGGAACGACCAGTGCAGTTTTGCAGGAGCTGCGTGTGCACACTGTGGGATTAGTTCGGCGGATATAGTTAGCTAGGCCAGGTGGGGAAAGACCATGGAAAGCTTTATAAATTAGTTGGCAGGTTTCGAACATGAGGCATTCATCAAGGTTGAGTAGGGAGGCCATGGAGTACAGAAGACAGGTGTGGGTGAGTCTATGGGCACTGGTAATAAGTCGGTGTGCTTTGTTGAGTGTTGGGCGTACCTTGCGGAGGGCAGTCGGGTCTGCTGCACCATAGACAGGAAGGTCATACTCGATTAGGGACAGAACCGAGGAGGTGACTGCCAGGCGGAGGGTGTCTGTGGGAAGGCATTTTTTGTGTCGGTAGAGGATACCCAACCGAGCATTGGAGGCAGAGGTCAGGGCAGAGATATGGTCATGAAAAGAGAGGGCAGAGTCAAAGATTATACCAAGGTATTTATAGGAGTGTACAAGTTCTATAGGGAGATTACGGGTGGAGTGGACCAAGAGAGGAAAGTTGCTAGACTTATTTTGGGGGTGTGAAAAGAGCATGGTTTTAGTTTTCGTAAGGTTGATGATGAGACGATGCTCAGAGAACCATGTTTCTGCTGAGTTGTAGGCAAGCTGAAGGGAGTTCTGGAGTGAGACAGGGTTACTGTCTGAGGCAAAGAATACTGCGTCATCAGCGTAGAGTAGGACATTACCTGCACACACGTTGGGCAGGGAGTTGAGATAGAGGGAGAAGAGTAAGGGACCGAGGATGGAGCCCTGGGGGACTCCCGAGCGGATTGGGCAGAAACTGGAAAGAGTGGCACCCACCTTCACATGTTGGGAGCGGTCGGTCAAGTAGCTGGCGCACCAGGAGACTGGACCAGTGGCAAAGCCCACACAGGCAAGGGTAGCTAACAGGAGAGGATGCAAGACAGTATCAAAGACTTTTGATAAGTTGATAAATACTGCACCAGTGAGGGAGCCCGCATCCAGTGAGGTGTGAAGGAAGTTAGCAAACTCCAGGAGTGCAGTATTGGTGGTATGACTGTCTCTGAACCCATGCTGTTCTGGGCAAAGGATATCATACTTAGAGAGGGAATCTGAAATTTGGGTAGCTACAATTTTCTCTAAGGCCTTAAAGAGGGGAGAGAGGATAGAAATAGGCCAGTAGTTACCTGAGAGCGTCCTGTCACCACCCTTGTGTTTTTTTTTTTGGTTTTTTTTTTTATTTAGTTGTTTAACCAGGTGTAGTACACTAAGCTGAAAGCTTTTTCACAGGAGCGACCTGGGAGCACAAGGAGGTTAAGTGACTTGATCAGGGTCACACAGTATGCAAGTGGAAGCTGTGGGATTCAAACCCAGGTCTGGTCTGCCGGATGTCACCAACTTTGCAGCTCAGAGCCTTAGACCACTGTGATATACTGCCTCCTACCCTTGTGAATAGGAGTAACAGTGGGGACCCTCCAGACAGAGGGGAATTGCCCTAGGCAGAGGGACTTATTAAAGAGGCAGAGTGATAGGCGAGATGACCTGATCCAGGACCTGACATAGGAGACCGGGATCAAGGGAGTCATTACCAATAGTATTGCACTTTAGGGCTTTAAGCAAGTATGGCCTGACTTCTTGGTTGGTGACACAGCGAAGGTGGAATGGGGGGCGAGAGATGGGTGGGGCAGCTGTGGGAGGGTGTGGATTGAAGAAATTGCCTGGGAGCACAGAGCTAAGGTCCGTAAAAGAATTATTGAGGTGAGTGGCAATGAGGGTGGGGTCAGAGGAGATAGTCCCATTGATGTCAAGAAGTGATGGTGGAGGGGAGTGTGCACCCCCATTTAGCTGCTTGATGTTGTCCCAGAAGGACCTGGGGTTCCCCCATGAGGAGGTAAGAGAGGTTTGGTATTAATTGACCTTAGCTTTGCGGATGGCCCAAGTACACTTGTTCCGGGCAGCTGCGTAGGCCTGTCTGTCTGCAGGGCGGCCAGTTTCAACAGCGATGTGCCATAGGTTATCCCGCTGCTTAAGAAGAGTGAGTAGGGCAGGGGTGACCCAAGGGGTGTGTCTTACTTTGGATCTGCGAGAGGTTATGGGTGTAAAGATGTCACAGGCAGAGTTAAAGGTACGGACAAAGAAGGCAAGTGCCTTGTCAGGGGAGTTTAATATCGGGGACCAATCAGTGCAGCCTAGGTAAAGTTTTAGGTCTTTCAGCCCACCAGGTCTAAGCCGCCAGTGACGAGTGGTAAGAACAGAGGGCTTAGGTAGGGAGGTAGCCCAATTGAAGAGAACCGGGGAGTGGTCACTAAGGCAGTCTGGGAGGATTTGAGTGTTGTGGACGCGGCAGGGCCTGTTGGTGAGGACCACATCCAGAACAGTGCTAGTTCCCATACTAGGATTTATTCTAGTAGGCTGGTCGACTAGTTGGGTGAGATCAGTAGCAGCAAAAGCCTCACAGGAGGCGGAGGATGTGGGACTAAGCCAATTGATGTTCAGATCACCCACCAGGATTTGGTCAGACGAGTTGGGTAAGGAGGTGAGATAGTCAATTAGAGGGCCCAGTGCCTGCGTTTGTTTTTTTGGGGGTATGTAGACTGTAGTCAGGAAGATTGGCCCCCTTGAGGGGTCGGGTGATAATTTTAGTGTTGGGGCCTGGGCCTTTTGGTCAAGGATAGGGGGAGGAAGGGTTAATCCAGTGAGGGTGTCTTTAACATAGATGGCTCATCCACCACCCCTCCTACCAATCCGGTCCAGCCAGTGGAGGGAGTAGCCCAGGAGGGAGATCTGGGCATTAGAGGTGGAGTCAGACAGCCAAGTTTCAACCAAGGCTATCACATCTGGTTTGTGATCAGTCACCCAGCATTGTAGGGAGTCCAGTTTTTTGAGGAGGCTACATACATTCATGGATGCAATATGAAGTCCAGTGGGTTTCAGAGGGGCACCATTGAAGACAGGCCCAGGGTTGGGATGGATATTGCCAGACAGGAGCAGAAGGAGGAGAGCTGCCCTTGGAAGCAGGTGGCAGAAGGGAAGTTTACGCCGACTAGGGACACGGGTATACGGGGGTAAGGTGGTACAAGGGGTAGGTAGGGTAGCACAGACTGGGAATGCCAGTGTGATGAGATACAAGAGTGGGCTACAGGGGTGGGAGAGGGGGTGCCCAAGGGAATGGTGGTAACGAGGGAGGGAGTAGGGTGTGTGAAGGGGGCCGAGCCGAGGGGGAGGGAGGAGGGCAACTGGAGGCATAGGTGTAGCTGGTGACTGGGCAAAGGGTAACCCTGGGGGAGGCAAGGAATATTAGAAGGAGGAGAGGTGAGAGACAAGCTGGGCAGGGATGTCAGGCATTCTAGGAGTGGGGTGGGGATAGAGAGAGAGGCAGATACGGACATGGTGAGGAGAGACTAGAGGACAGGAGCTGGAGCTCAGGGGCATACATAGAGGATAGGGATGGTTGCTAGGGAGCTAGATAGGGATCTGGGAATTCAAGCGCCCCCTGGTGGTCTGCAGGTATAACCTGCAAATGGAAAAGTAGGGACTTAGTATTTGGGACACAGGAAGTGATGTCACAGGAAGTGACGTAGTCGGCGAGTGCCAATATAACAAGGGCCACCCCTGGGTGGGGGGGTGGTTGGGGTGGGCAGGCGGGCTAGCACCCCACAGCCGAGTCTGCAGAGACAATAAGTGGGCTGTGGAGCAGTGTTGCCAAGAGTCCCAGTGAAAAATGGCAGAGAGAATGCCCAGGAATCGCATTGAGGAGGCCTTTATTACCTAGAGGCAGCAGTAGGAGTCACGAGAACCGCTCCTGTTAGGAGCTTCCTTTGTCCTTCACCCGCCGCGGTCGGCAGCATTCTGTGGGGGGGTGGGGGCGGAGACCCACCTGTAAAGAGGTAGGAAGGGCTAATTAGTATGCAGCGGGAGGTTGGAAAGTGGTTTAGCTCAGGTAGCAACTGCGCGTGAGCAGGACAAACAGCTAGCAAACCTCTTCACTACTAGAGCAAATACATATACGTACTAAGCACTGTACAGTAATCTTATGTTCAGCTCTAAGCAGTAATAACAGAGGGCAATTCAGTTAGGCTTGTTGCCCCAGAAAATGTAAAATTAAGACAGTCACACTTAAGATACATCCAGGCACTATAGCAAGGGTAGTCAAAACTGCTGTATTAACTATAGACACTTCCTAGCATGCAGCATATTTCTGTAGGAGGCATACATCTACTGCAGCACAGCACACATAACTAGGCAGCAGCACTATATCGGAATTGCTGTAGAACTGACACAATGAGGCACACCTATAATGTTGTCTAGTCTGGTTTACGTAATAAGAGTTCCAGCCACCCTTACAGGTAGCACCCCACAGCCGAGACTGCAGAGACAATCAGTGGGCTGTGGAGCAGTGTTGCCAAGAGTCCCCATGAAAAACGGCAGAGAAAACGCCCAGGAATCGTGTTGAGGAGGCCTTTATTACCTGGAGGCAGCAGCAGGAGTCCCGAGAACCGCTCCTGGTAGGAGCTTCCTTTGTCCTTCACCCGCCGCGGTCGGCAGCGTTCTGTGGAGGGGGGGGGACCCACCTGGAGGCAGCAGCAGGAGTCCCAAGAACCGCTCCTGGTAGGAGATTCCTTTGTCCTTCACCCGCCGCGGTCGGCAGCGTTCTGTGTTATCCCTGGTTTTCTGGTGGTTCCCCCACCCTCTGATGGCTGTTTCTAGTATTGACCAGAGAGGCCAACACCCCCCCCCCCCACCAGTCATTGCCGTCAAGCAGGCTCCTAGGGTGAACACTGTCTGCACTTAGGAGGCCATTTCCCACTACTGGCTTTCTAAAAGGTTCACAGATCACTCTTATGTTGGACTCTTATCTTAAATTTCAAGTCAGGAAATTCAATTTTCCTTTTATTTTTGTTCTGAGGACGGGAGATGTTAAGAGTATTGTTATTTAGCCATTGAATAGATTCCTCAACAGTGTCCATTTCCCCCAACCCAGGCACACACAGTCACCAATAAATTGATGCCATGTGCATATGTGTCTGCGGTGGGGGTTAGAATTAACAAAAACTGCATGCTCCCTCCACTAAGCCATAAAAATATTGGTATATGAGGGGGGCTAACATCACCCCCATTGCTGTGCCTCTCTGTTGCAGACACATGTTTTGATAAAAAAATAATAGTTCTGTGTCCGCACAGAGCATAACTGCTCTAAGATAAATGCCTGGGGAGAATCCTTTAGTTACAGTAATTGTCCCTAGTCATGAACTCTTTAACGGGCCCTGATCCCATGTTCATGGGCTATGCAGATATATAGGGAACAGACATTTGTGACCCACCAGAGATTTTCCTTCCACTCCTAGCCGTCTATCTTACTGATAATGTTCCTTAAGTCCTTGATGTATCTTGGTACTTTCTTGACTATCTGTTTTCTTTATTAAAAAAAAAAAAAAAAAAAGTCCACAAATCTGGAGGGACCCTCAGTGAGCGACCCAGTCCCAGAAACAGTAGGTCACCCAGGAAGGTCCTTCACAGATTTGTGGGCCTTGGGCAGTGTATAGAAAGTTAGCGTGATGGGGAACTTTTTTTTTTTTTTTGTTAAAACAAAACAAACTCCTTATTAGAGATGTAGCCTCTCTCTCTCTCTTGTTTTTTCAACAGTACCATCCAGTTCAGTTTTAAATGGGCATGTGAGGTTGTAAGTAAGGGTCTTACAGCAGCTGTTCATCAGCTGCCTCAGAATTTCATCACTGTATTGCTCAGTATCCTGTATTATGACCATTACTCCCTTACCCGCATTCCTGAATATGACTTCGGATCGGACATATCCCTAAGCTCCTTAATAGCTGCCTGTTCCTGAGTTGTCACATGGTACTCATCATGACCACCACTCTAAAACTTTTTATGTCTGTCTGTATTAGATTTTCAAATACTTTAATAGCTTGTTGTCTAGGTTCAGCTGGACGGAATGTACATTTTGGTTTCAAAGGGCACATTGGTACAATCCTTCCACTTGAGGATGGGGGCCCTTTGTACTGACTGTTTCCCTTTAAAGTGCTGATACGCAGGTTACTAATTTGGAGAAACAGGTAGTTAGGTAATGCTCAGGGCCTCCTGTTGCTGGCCTGTGTTCCCTGAAGTGTAGCAGCTTGCAGCTGACATTTCAAACAATGGATCTTTTTGTAAGCTTTGAGAAAGGCCTGTTGTGTTTGTATTTATGAAGAGTCCCCATTTATTCTTGCATCCAGTTTAGCCTTGTACACAAATGGAGCACGTTTTCCATTTTTTCTGATTTGGCATCAAACACTTTCCTATCTGTAGTAATTTTTGCTTATTTATTTAATCTACTGGGTACTGACTTCTTGAAATAAGTTGTTAGCTTTCTAAAATTAATCAAAGGAAAGAGATTCCTTATAGTAGGAATGCTGCTACTTAACAATGAGTCAAACTTTATGTAACATACTTTGGCGATATTATTGTGTATTGTCTTTTTTGTACATTTTTTTTGTTTTGTTTTTAACCCTTTTGAAATGATTGATGACTTAGAAAAAAGTTGAACAACAGAGCTTTCATACTGACTGTTTTGTCTGTCTGGCATTCACAATCGACATGTGAAGTAAGAGACCCTATGGTCCTTGCCAGAATAGCCTAGAGGTTAGAGTAACAAGCTGTGAATGAGCTTGGTACATCCAGCAGACCTGGGTTTGATTCCCACAACCTCCACTTGCATACTGTGTGACTGAGCAAGTCACTTAACCACCCAGTGCTTCCAGTGAACGCCTGAAAACAGGCACTTGTGCCTAGTGGGCCTTACCCGGTTACTAAAGAATAAAATAAATAAAAAGAATCAACACTGCAAATGCAGACTTGTCTGACACACACAACTACTTGTATAACATTTGTATGGTTATATCTGTATTACACTGAGGATGCTCCCCCAGTGTCATTACTGAGCTGTGGGTGAAGCAGTGTTGGGGGGAAACGTACTTTCTCTGCCTGAATGTCCATCAGTAGATGGATTCATGGCTGCAGTTTCTAATGATGCATAGTCTATCTCATTTCACAAAGATTCCTATAATTCAATATTTTGCAGGTCTTCGACTAGACCAGAAGTTGCCAGCATTGAGGCTGTGGATCTGGATGAACATCAGTGCTCTCAGAAGGCTATTGTGCAGGCACGCTTATCACAGCCGATACGTCTCACAAGCATCATTTTTGCAGAAGACATATGTAAGTGTTTTTCTCTTGAAACCCAGGCAAGCTGTGTGTTGGGTAGAGTTCTTACAGTGTTGGCTGGTGAAGGCATGGTACCTTACGACAGTAGTAAATGGGGTCTTCAGGGGGACAAGGGTATCAGCTATCCAGCATATGAATGCTTAATGTTGGCCAACACTGGAGCGACAAAGAAACCACTTGCTTTGGGGTCCAGGCTAGAGGTTGATGGAGCTGTGTGTCTTGTATGGCAGGTAGAATCCATGGTGGTTAAAGGAAGCTACAGTTTACCAAAGTCTCTTCCCTGGGGTCCCATATGCAGTCACAGTGAGTAGTGGAACAAAACCAAGGGGCAAACAGGCTCCCTGTTGTGCTGCCACAAATGTTTGCTACATGCAATGGTAAATTGTGGAGAGAAGTCTCCTCTGCAACTAAGTTACAGATGTGCTGGTCAGACGTTAGTGGGCATAAATGGAGTTTGCATACGCTGCCTTCAGTATGGTGCTGTGCCATTCCACAAAGCTATGTATACTAGAGCTACTGCCAAATATTTTGTGTCTTCACACCCACTCGGTCCTCTCACCTTTTGGCCTGCTTCTGCACCAGTGCTGTGCTCTGTTTCCTTCCATCCACGGTCCTGGCCTGGTGCTCCAGTAGCCCCAACCTACTTCCTGTATTCTAGTGCATCATTGGTGTTCAGTGGAATCTCCCTCCCAAATCACTGTCATCAGCAGTAGAGCCCAGAGTTGAAGGTCCCACAGTGATCACCATCCCTAGTTGGTTTCTACATTACAGATCAAAACCTAGTAGCACCCTGACCTGTAACAGCCCAACAGGCAACTGTTGCCGCTGAAGGTTGTGACCCGGGGTATGAGGGTTGTCATGGCTATTTGCATGGTGACCATTGTCCCCTGATTGCAGTGTGTTTGACAACCATACAGGTAAGGCTTTATGCACATTGGGCACAAGAAAAGAGGACTAGGTTAAGTAGTCATTTACACCATAATGTTACTATACTGTGTGGCCTCTGATATCTGAGTTCACCTCTGCAGGAATCCTGTTCCTTGTGAGCAAAGCAGGAAATCTGTGACTGGCTGTATGGGTAGAAATTCAGTTCTTAGCTTTTTGTAGTCTGAATGTCATAATATAGTCGAATAATATTATATGGCTAAAGTCAAAAATCCACGTTCAGGACACACTTTCTAAATGTGATGATCCATGGCTTGTGATTGGCGGGTAGTGAGAATCCACCTCTCCATGTGAATTATAAGTAGGTAGCTGTCTGTCAGTCACAATTAGTGGATTATCACAAGATGACAGTCAAGTGCTTTTGCACTTTGAAGCACCAGACTGCTCATTTTCCTTGGGATTTCTGCATATGCTTGATAAACAGGGCATCAGTCAGTTTCAGGAGCTGCTTTTTTGCAGCAACTAGAAAAATCCCTCTCTGAACAGAAGAGGTTTTGGTGGCTTATGATTATGTGGGCTGCCATGAGGTACAGTAAGTCGGTGCCGCTCAACGGGACCACAAGTTAGTTTGGGTGATTCTAAGTCTGTCTTAAGTTCAGGTACTTTGGCAGGGCTGCAGAGTGCATTTTCAAGTGCCAGTTTTGTCCAGACTTGTAGGGTGGTCCAGTATGCTGAGGCCTCAGATGATCAGGCTTTTCTGAACCACTCCTGATGGAAAGCAACTTTCTGAGGAAGTCCGAAGCAAGGGCCTCTGTTTGTCCCAGAAGAGATGCCTGCTTCTAATAGTAAAGCAGGAAAGTAAAAATAAACACTTGGAACCTAGTAATGAGGTTCACCCTAACGCTTCTCTCAAGTGCCCCATTCCCCCCGCTGAAATACTGCTGGATTAAACAGTGGGGAAGTGTGAGTTACAAGGTGACCGTTCAGTCATGGACTACTTTGGCCTCACAGATTTGAACAGTTTTTTAAATTGGCTCACGTTGATCATTTTTATAGAGATACTTCTCTTTTCAGACATAATATGTGGACATGCTTCCATTTCCTTCTGTATTATCTCTGTGCTGCAACAGATGGTATTGACTCAGTTTCATTAAAAGTAATGGCATGATACAGCTAAAAAACTTCCAAGTAAAACATATGCTTAAGCTTTTCACACAGTATTCCCAACACCTGCATCTTCTTGGGATATAGGTCATTTTTACACATGTGCATATAGTAGTCTGCTTTCAGCACCAAATCAATTTAAAAGTCAAGTTCTGTTGTTTTTTTTTTTGGTTTTTTTTGCTGTATATATTTTTTTGAAGACCAGGAATGTTTAATCCATTTTAAAAAGGACCCCCCCATTGATAACAGAGCCATAATGTGTGAGCAACCGCTTGTTTAACATGCTGTTTTGTTCTGTCTTTAGTGACTGGTCAGGTACTTCGTTGTGATGCAATAGTTGATGTCATTAGTGAAATTCAGATTGTGTCCACAACACGAGAGCTGTATCTTGAGGATTCTCCCCTGGAGCTGAAGATTCAAGCTTTAGATTCTGAAGGTAAGACTAACTTTGATGCTGCGCGAGTTGATTTTCACTGAATGATGTTCTGATAAAGCTTGTCATGCTTTGAGCATTTACATAGTTAGATAGTAATACAAATCCCATATACCCCCATAATGCAAACTGTCTTGGGCTGTATCTGCAGATCACCACCAAATGTTATGCTGGTTCAACTTTAAGCAGAAATGCATGGTTACGAAAGGCCTCTCACACAGTCTGCAAAGGGTGCCAACAGAAGACACAGCCACATGTTTCGTCCTACCAGGACTCATCAGTGTGCCTCATCTGTGTGACACCCCAGTGGAACGAACCAGCTACCCTAAGTTGGTCTGTCTGGTTTGGGTTGTGGTGAGCCCAATAAAAACCAAAAACAAGCTAAAAGACAAAGAAACTTAGTGCGTGAGCACTGAGGCAAGGGTTACCCCAAAGGGCATTGGCCGGGAAGCCGAGTTTCAAAGAAATAAAAAATCACACATACTCTTATAATGCAAAGTATAATGGGCTGTATATGCAAATCACTACAAAATGTTATGCTGGTTCAACTTTAAGCAGAAATGCATGGTGCCGAAAGGCACCTCACACAGTCGTTACAGAGTAGTTGTCAGCAGAAAAGGACCCCTGGTCCATCTAGAAGTCTGCTGTGGTTTTTAGTTTAATTCTTTCTTCTTTACTACAGATCCCGCCAGACCTATGTCCATACTTCCCCTCTGTCCTAGTCCAGCTAGTCCTCTGTGTCTATCCCATGCATGCTGAAAGCCTCCACAGTGTCTGCACCTACCACTTATCTGGTAGGCTGTTCCAGGGTTCAACCACCCTTTCTGTGAAGAAGTACTTCCTCATATTGCTTCCGAGTCTCCCCACTTCCAGCCTCATGTCATAACCCCTTGTCCTAGTGCTAATCCTTTTCTGCAGAAAGCTGCTCTCCCCTACCTTATTTATCCCTCCGACATATTTGAATGTCTCTATCGTGTCACCCTGTTCCTTCTTTCCTCCAGTGAGTACATGTTTATCTTATTTATTTATTTGCTTTTGTTAACCGGGTAAGCACACTAGACAGCCAAGTGCCTATTTTCAGGAGCGACCCGGGAGAGTTACAGGTAAAAACATCATACATAAACAATTGAGGAAGCATAAAGAATACACAGTAAAATAACAGGCAATGCAGTACAGGCTCTGGAGCAAGGTAGGTATACATTGAACAGTTGAGGAACAGAGAAGGATACATGAGAAATATACAGGCAGTTTCAAGGCTAGCTCTAGGACAAGGTTGGTACGAAATTCATACATGTACAAATTGAGGAGACAAGAAACATAACTAAATTGACAGACAGATCAGGGCTGACTCTAGGATGGGTGGCACGGTGCTTTAGTGTAGGATGGGACAGGCGGGGTACAAATTAGGTGGTGAACAACAGAAACAAGGTTAATGGTAAGTGCCTGCAGGGGGAAGGGGAGTGCCCTAGGCAAGGTGGTAAGACCAGATATACATGGCCAGTTCCTGAGGGGGAAGTGCAAGAGGCGCTGAGGCCACTCCATCCAATCAGGTTGGGGGGTGGGGAGGGGCAGGGGAGTAGGACTACGAAGAGCAGGAGCAGGGGGAGGAAGGTTTCAGGAAGTTCCAGAGAGAGGCTTTAAAGCTTGGATGGGAGGAGGAGGACCGAGTGACCTCAGGAAGCGAGTTCCAGAGTTTGGGGGCATAAGTGCGGAAGGCCTGGTCTCCTGCCAGGGTTCGTGTTCTAGGAACCAGGCGTTCCTGATTTGCCCCAGATCGTAGGTGGTAGGATGGGGCGCCAGGTTTAAGGGGAAGGGCTAGAGCTGGAGGGATGCCAGAATGGATGATGATGTCAATGAAGTTACCTAGGATGAAGGAGCGATGCTTCTCAGGGGGAAGCCACTCCAGGCAGCTGTATAGATCAACGGTGGGTGAGGGGAAGGGCGGAGAGTGTGCGAAGCGGCAAACTTTGTGGTAAGCCGTGTCCCATTTTGAGAGGCTGGATTTGGGAACTGGTGCAAAAGTTACAAGTCCGTAGCAGAGTGAGGGGAGGAGGACCCCCCTGGCTAGGGCCGGGCGGGCAATGGGGTTGAGGCAGTTTTTAGTGCGGTAGGCTAAACCAAGCTTACAATTAGTAGCCCTGCAAACATTACGAATGTGAGAGGAGAGGTCCAACTGCGGATCTAAGGTGACGCCCAGGTACTTGGTGGTGGTAAGTGTCTCAAGGGGCGAGCCGTCGACCCCATGGATCAGCAGGGGGGCAGTGCAGGATTTTATTTTGTTCAAGGACCCGAACAGCATGGATTGGGTTTTGTTGAGATTGAGGGTGAGCCTGTGTTCCCCCAACCAAGTATGAATGCATTCAAGTCAAGTTCAGGTGTGAGTTAATTGTGGAGATGTCCGGAGCTGGTCAGGAGGACCGAGGTCATCTGCATACAAGGTGGTGTGACCATGGGCAGTGGACGGATGGGAGGTCATTGATAAATAGTGAGAATAGGGTTGGGCCAAGGACGAATCCTTGTGGGACCCCGCAGTGGACTGGTGAGAGGTTGGAGGACGTCCGATTGAAGTGGGTGAATTGCAGACGGTTGGAGAGGTAGTTTAGGAACCAAGCATGGGCGAAGGAGGAGAATCCGAGGGATAGGAGTTTGGACCCGAGGAGAGAATGGTCGACCCTGTCAAATGCTTTTGAGAGGTCCACAAAAATGGCTCCCGTGAGGTAGCCTTGGTCAACATTTGTCCTGATCAGTGAAGTGACTACAGCAAGGGCGGTGGACGTGCTATGCCATTTCCTGAAACCATGCTGGGCAGGTGAGAGGATGTTGTGGTCCTGGATGTATTGGGAGAGCTGGGAGGCAACGGCTTTCTCAGAGTTTACTGGTGGCGGACAGAATGGCAATGGGACGGTAGTTGCCTGGATCTTTGGGGTTACCCTGTTTGAATACAGGAACAACCTTGGCCACTTTCCACAGGTCGGGAATGATCCCAGTGTTAATGGAGGTGTTGAATAGGTGCAAGAGGGGCCTAGCAAGGAGGTGTGCCCCCAGTCTGAGCAGTTTTGGTTCGAGCCAGTCGTGCCCTGTGCCTGTGTGAGGGGAGAGGCCTAAGAGTAGTGTCTGGGTCTCCTCAGGAGAAACTTGTCTCAGTTGGGAGAGGGGCCGAGGTAGAACCGGGAGGGGACACCAGGAGGTCGGCAAGAGGGGGCGGGGGGGCAGCTCGGAAAACAAGGAGTTGAAGGCGCTTGCAATGGTGTTGCGGATTATTGCAGCTGACTCCACCAACGAGCCTTTCCTCGTACTTTTTTTGATGCATGCTTTGGACCATTTTGGTAGCTCTTCTCTGCACTGTCTCCACCTGGTTGATGTCCTTTCTGGAGGTGGGGCCTCAACAGTGACCCATACAGGGGCAATATTACCTCCCTCTTTCTACTTGTTATTTCTCTCCCAGTGCAACCCTGTATCTTGCTTGCCTTACCCACTGCTTTACCACACTGGCCTGCCACTTTGAGGTCATCTGTTATAATGACTCCTAGGTCTCTCTCCTTGTTAGTTGTTACCACTACTTCGCCTCCTAGTTGGTATATTGCCCATGGGTTCTTACGCCCCCATGTGCATGACTTTACACTTTTTGGCATTAAACCCCAGCTGTCATACCCTTGACCGTTCCTCCAGTTTGAGTCCCTTTTCATCCTAACCACTCCCTCGTGTGTGTCAACCCTGTTGCAGATCTTTGTGTCATCTTCAAACAGGCATACTTTCCCTTCCAGTCCACCTGTAATATCTCCAATGAAAATGGTGAATAGTAAGCAACTCTATTTTTGAGAAAATTCATAGTTTGACAATTTATTGTGGTATTTTCCAGTTTTTATTTAGGTAGCCCAGTAACAACGTAGGTCAGTAGTTTTGCAGAGCCACCAAAAAAAAAAAAAGTTTGAGGATACTCCTTTGTTTAAAAAGGTACTACTCAGCAAATGAGCATGCATCCTGCTGTTTAGCCTGTATTTATTATGGGAATAATAATTTGCATGTCAGCTCCTATAGGCAGTCAGTTGGTATGGGCTGTCCTCTTCTGCTAGCTGTGACAGAGAGAGTAACAGTCTGAGAGAAGTCTTAGGACACGCCCCTTCTCAGACTCCCTCCTTGTCTTTTTCACACTGTTCTAGCTGGTAAGCAGACCCCTGCTCTGCATGGTTACTTCTCTCTCTCTCTCTCTCTCTCTCTCTCTCTCTCTCTCTCTCGCAAGTAGATTTTTTTTTTTTTGCAAGTATTTCAGTTTTCTGCAGTACTTCACTGTAGCTGTAGATCTGTCAACTTCATTCTGCTAGGAGCAGCAACACAGAAGGATAATTTCTTCTGTAGCTGCCACTCAGCAAGACTTGCTCTGCAAAGCTGGAGTGCCTAGTAGGACTAAACCATTTCAACAATGTTTTGCCATTGTACTGAAAGGGATTCACCAGGATTTGGTCACTACTTGCATATTATGGTAGCTTATGCCAGTGATAGTCCTTCTACAAACTTTATACAATTTTATTGTGAGCCAGAAAGGGATTGTAGTTTTCCCTCAGCAAGGTGGCAGCCAATCCCTTCCATTTCCTGATTGCACTGTCATGCCTCCACACTCAGGCACATAATGATGTGTGACTAGGGACACTATGGGAAAGTGCCACATTTAAGTCAGTGGGGTCCTGTTCAGTGGCATATTTATACATAGTAATGGCCAGTTGGAGATTAATGAAGGCCACTGCTTGACTAACATGGGCCTTGTTAGTCGAGTGGTGGCATTCATATCTCCAACTAGCCATTAGTTTGTATAAAAATGCCACGAAATGGACCCCCATTGGCTTAATGGGGTACACCCCCACGGTCCCACGGTCATATGTCATTATATGCCTGAGTGCAGGGGCATGGCTGTGCAGTCAGAAATTGGGAGGGATTGGCTGGCCACCTCATTTTGGCCAAACTGCGACCCCTTGCATGGAGAAACTGGCTAACATTAAAATTGTAAAAACGTTTGTGGAATGACTGCTGCTGAAATCGGCTACTATAATTTGTGAGTAGTGGCTGATCTACAGAAAGTTGAAAAATCACTTGAAAGAAGGGTAGGAAAACATTGATTTAAAGGGGAAAATATGGTAAGTGTGCAGGACCTCTTAAATCAGCAGTGCAACAGATATTTTTTTCCAAAAAGCTAATATCATATAGGTATACATGTCAAATGACATTTCTCTGTATCTTCTATACTACGCACTATGAGTTGTTTTAATTTCTTGATCCTAACCGTTACCAAGTCTTCAATGGTATTCTGTGCCAAATGTAATTTTTTTCTTGAGAAACATGAGGAAAAAACTAAAATAATACATGTATAAAATACTCAGATTTTGGTGGAACTAGAAAATCTTACCTTCAAATACAACTGGAAGATGCCTGGAAAATAAATAAATATATTTTGCAATTAAGTATACTTTATTAAATTTCCAACAGTCAACAATAACAAACAGAAAACACATTGCAAACGTGAACAGCGACAAACAAAAAACATCCCCTTCCACCCACACCCACTCACTACCCCAACACCCATGCAGGACATCTGGAAATGCCCAGAACAATGCCTGGAACTTTTTATTGTAGAGAAAATAGGTAGGGTTAATTTTTTTTTTTTTGCCCAGTTTCGTTGCATGGCTGCTTTTTAAGTCAGTAAGGACACATGAAAAGTTATTTCAAAAAGGTACTTGGTTTACTTGTATATTGTCCGTAACCAAGAAAGATTATCTATAGCAGTGATATATTGAAGCGAGTCCTCAGCCATATAATGTAAACTTGAGACTAGAAGTGATGTTGTGATTGAATAGGCTGTGCTTAAAGAGCCAGGTACTCATGCCTGTTAAATAAACAGGTTATTTAAATATTGTGAATTACTGTGTTAGTAAAAGACTTTATAAAATTGTTTTGTGCAATGAAACTAGTGAGTTTGTCTTTACTATTCAAACTGCGAGTAAAAAAAAAAAAAAAATCTAAATTATGGTATTGTGATGTCAGGAAATCCCATCTATAAAGGAACCCAGAGTGCAGTACTTCAGTGTGAAGCTGTTGATTTATTTATGTTCTTCTCAAAAGGAATAGACACTTGCTTAGAAAAGATTGTACCATGTATATAAGAAATAACATGACAGATCTGGAATTGTGCTTTAGTATGGAATAGATAAAAAGGATCTGTAGTAACCTGATTGGATGACAGCTCCTTGGACATGATTAAATCCCAATATATTGGACACAAAGAAGTGCTTGGCATTAGCTTTTTCACTTACCTGAATAGCATTCTGCCGTACTGCCCACATACAACATGACTACCCTGGCACTGATTGCTCACTAAAACTCACAGTAAAAAAAAATTACTTTTTTATGTTTGCTTGCGCAAGCAGCACACAAGAAACATTTTGAGGAGAGTAGAGTATTACAGATGTGTGGCAGTTCTTGGCCAATCTGGTGAATGCTTTCTGGGTCCTGTCCCTTGGCCACCAATCAACAGGGAAGCTGCCAATGACTGCAGTTTCAGAGCGAATGCTGGACTTGAAAGAAATCTGCTGCTCCAATCACAGACAGTTTCGTCATTGCAGCGGCAGATCTCATCCCCCTTCCCGGCAACCAGGAACATTCCAGTCACATGCATTACAGTGCACAGTAATGCACATGGCTGGACTTATGAGCAACTAGTTCGCTCAGTGTGCCTTTCCCAGTGAAATAAAAAGTGAGCCATGCGGCTTTGCATAATTGGTGGCTTCTGCCGCCCCCAAAGCCAACATCAGGGTGCTCAGTCCCCATGCCGCATGCCCTCCGTTGTCTTTACGGACAACAGGGAGCCCAATCCCTGTGTCTGCATGCCCCCCACTATTGTAGGACACTGTGCGCCCACCCCAGTGTGCCAGAGTAAACATTATGTTTTTCTGTCACCGGGATGCTCTCCCCCTTTTTTTTAGCCAACCTCTGGATGCCCAATCCCCGGTTCGGCATGGATTCCTCCCTGTCCACCAGTCTAGCACACGAGGAACCCACCCCCGTGTGCCAAAATCTATTTTTCATAAAATTACACCTGTAAAAGAAGAAAAACATCCTCTGATGTGTATTTCTACAGGCAAAAAAAAAAAAAAAAAGAATATGGTCCCTTATTGTCCTGGTGGCCCCCCATCCCGACCCTCTCACTGCACACCCCACCTCCCTGTACCCCCCATACTTACCTCCGAGGTCTGGTGCTGCAGTCTTCTGTGGACCAGGAACATGTCTGCAATCTTGAAAAGCCCACGGCAAACTGAAGAAAATCATGGTAAGCCCTATAATGGCAATCAGTAGGGGGTTTCAACTTAGGTTGATATCTCAGCCATTTATTGGAGTTTTGGCCACAAATTTTCAACGTGGGGTTCTTGGGACCCCACCTCATGACTACTGACGCTGTCATTTCATTTCTTGGTCCGAAAAAGTGATTTTGTGGACACTGTTCGGAATTACCTTTCGAGACCGAGTAACAAAACGACACAGCCACTGTTGATGAGGTGGGGTCCAAAAAAGGCCATGTTGTAAGTTTAGTAAAAAAAAAAAAAAAACTCCAAAAAAATGACTGCGTTACAAGCGTGCATTACGCAATTTCTGCGCATGCTTGTAACTTCGTGAACTTCATATTTTCACTCTAGATTTCCAACATTGCCATTTTTTCACACCTCCTTATGAACAGTACAGCTGTCCCTTTTTGCATCCTGCCTGAAATATGTTTTTGCACCTGTGGCACAGAATGGCGCAGTCACTGTGCAAAATCAACTTTTGGGACAGATTAATGAAATCACAGTGCCACTGTTCATGAGGGGACGTCCCAAAAAGGCCATGTTAAAAATTTGGTGAAGAAATTCCAAAACATGACTGCGTTACGAATGTGCGTTACGCAATTTCTATGCATGCTCGTAACTTTTCATATTTTCACTCTAGATTTCCAACATTGCCATTTTTTCACACCTCCTCATTAACAGTACAGATGTAATTTTTCACATCCTGCCCAAAATGTCTTTTCGCAGCTGTTGCGCAGAATGGTGCATTCGCTGTGCTATATCACCTTTCGGGATTGAGTAATGAAATGATAGTGCCACTGGTCATGAGACAGGGTCCCAAAAAGACCATGTTGAAAATTTGAAGTGAAAATACTAGCAAATGCCTGGGGCATTAGGGTTTCCAACCGTAACGCCCCACCCTGTACAAATTGACAGGTGTCGGGTGTGGCTTGGGGTCATTAGCCGTAATGCTTGTGCCATTCCACTCCCACCTCCACCCTGCAGCAACTGATGGGTATCGACATGTGCCTTGGGTCTTCGGCCCCAACGTTCACCCCATTCTCCTATACTGCACCCATCTCCGCTTATTTCCTTATGGAATGGGGTGAGCATAAGGACCAAAGACCCCAAGGCACACCATGACACCTGTGAGTGTCTGCATGGTGGAGTGAGGTGGAATGGCATGAGCATTATGGCCGATGACCCGCACAGCCTGACGCCTGTCAGTCTCTGAAGGGTTGGGGTTGGTGTGGGTTCAGTACTTCACTGCCATTCCTATTATGCATCTCTGTAACTCATGCAGTACCAGTGCCAATACCAGCAAGCAGACATTCGGCATTGACAAATGCTTGGTAAAACCACCTCCACTGAATCCAGCTCCACATATTCCCTTCTGTACTTGCTCCTAGCCACTCTTTAAAAACTGACACTTGGTTTACCTGCATGCTCCTGCAACTGACTGCAACTTCAGCCATGCTCTCTCTAATGTCAGCAGTGGCCAGATACTGCCAATTGCAGTAAGATTCCATGATCATTGCCGTTATGCAATAAGTGTAGACTCTGACGACTGCTGATAAACTTGTTTATCAGACCAACTATATGGTGATGATTATTAGTATAGTACTGTCATCATCACTCTGCCAACTGCCCCCCTCCCCACCCCGCCTGCTGGCACTACTTCCCTTAAGTCACTTACAGGCACAGCACCCCCAACTGCAACAGAATGTCCTGTTAGCCAAAACACTCTCTCCCCGCCCACTCAACAAATCGTAAAACCCCCCTGAGCAGTTGAGTACCATCAGGGGAAAATAAATACCTTTGCATTTCATCCTGAGGCTCCCAAACTGCACTCCCACTTTCATGCCTTAATGCATGATCCCTCTCACCCACAACTCCCCAATGTCGAGCCCATCACAATGTCAGTTTCTTCATAGCATCCGCTCCCTCTGAAAAACACCAAAATGGAATTTTTTTGTGTGTGTTTTACGCTTGACAAATATTCATATCTTCACATCCTGGACATTAAGTTCATGGTCCTGACAGCTCTGCTCAGTGCTGAACACACTACTCCTTACTCGGTCAAATTGCCATATCAGATCTCTCCAATATGTTTTAGAAATTGCAGCAAAGGTTCCCAAATTTAAAAAAATCCTTTTCTGTTTGTTTTTGAAACAGTCGCATGAAATGCAGGATGATCCATTCTACCCACTGTCTTAGAGCAAGCACCATTTTTTTACCTATAATTCTGGATAAAAGAACATGCTCACCAAAAAATGCACACGTGTGGGACATCAGATGGTAGGACATTGCAGCATCCATAGCAGCTGCCTACTCTGATGTCACCCATTCATTAACACCCAATCACAAACCACAACTGAACTCCCATTCACAAGGATAAAAAACACACACAACCAAAAGTCAGAAAAATTAAAGGCAAAACATTTTTTTTTTTTTTTTTTAATTATGCTTTATTCCCTCCCCACTGTCTACTGACCCCAACCCTTAAGGGCATCCAAGGGGTCTTCCTCCTGCCTCCCACTCACCAGTACCTACCTCCCAGTCCCCATGTAGCTTCGGCTTACCCCCTGAGCAGGGACGAGGTGGGGTCATAAGCCTGTAATTCTTCATTTCGTTGGGCCTGGATAGGTGGTAGGTGAGCAGGGGAAAATTGGAAGCATGCCTCAGGAAGCCCGTCATCCCAGAACTGTCAGGTGTTTTTCTGTTTTCTCCCCTGACTCAGTGTAAGCCCCTGACATCGGGGTGCTACACAGAGATGTCCAGTGTGTATCTGGACTGCCCGTCCCCTTCCAAATGTGGCTTACAGTCCCCCGAGCCTCCCCCCAGAGTTGTGCAAGTTTGGTGGGCATTGGCCTCCCATCCCACCCCAACCCCCAGAGACAGTGAGCTGTCGTGGGACGCTCAAGCTATTCTTCCGCCTGGCTGGCCCTCCAGCATCCTGAGTCCTCTCTTGAACCCAGGTTGCTGGCATTGCAAGTGGAAATCCAACCGCTGTGCTGACGGGCCAGCCCAAGGCAAAACATTTTTAAAAACTGACTTTGCCAGACAGAGTGGCTCTATTGCATAAATCATATGTTTGATGGGGGCTGCTATCACATAAATGATTTGTTACTCTTTCACAGTGAACTTGGGTAAACCACTCATGGCTTCTCTACACTTCACCTCTTAAGAGGTTACCAGAGCTCACTGTGGACTTGTAAAAATAGTTTGTGACAGTCCCCCTATTGCATATCCCATTATAAATTCTGCTTGTCATGTTTTCAACATGAAACACTGTATATTCATTGTCTACCAGTGTAGCTGACTTCATCTTCACTTCATTGACCAGTGACTGCAACTAAATGCTATCGCTCTGAGGTACAGTATGGAGATCCTTGTTATGACACAGCGCAGGAGTTACAAGGCACATAAAAACACTCCTTATAATATGAATGCATCTATATATATATCTATATATCTATATATCTATATGTCTATATGTCTATATGTCTATATATATATATATATATATATATATATATATATATATATATATATATATATATATATATATACATACACACACACACACACACACACACACACACACACACACACACACCCCATCTGAAAAAACCCTGCTGGTACTTCCGCTTCAGAAACTGTTGCTGACAAACTCCAGCTGCACCGTGTTAAAGCTCACGTTATTAGCAGTGACTGTTGCTTGTGTTACTACCAGGGCTCGAAATAACCGGCTGTCCACCCATCCCGGACAGCCGGTTTCCACCTGGGACAGCCGTTTTTTGAAGTCCGCCTGTCCTGGGGACAGGCAGTTTAAATTTCCATTTGCAGCCAGAGTATTGAGCTGGGCACTAGGACCCAGCGGCAGATGGGAGGTTTCCGGACGGCGTCGACGTCATGACGCCTAGCTCCGCCCGCCGAAAAGTGCAGCTCCACTCGCCCATTCCCACTGACTGAGGGTCAAGTGACTGCAGCTACTAGAGTCACCTGACCTCTCAGCGAGCGGGAAAAACTGACTGGCGCCGACTCGCGCTCCTCACTCTCACTAGTCTGGCCAAAGGGTGAGGAGCGCAGAGTGAGGAGAGCGTGAGCGAGCTAGTGGGGAAAAAAAAATCAGCAATTTCTCAACAGCCCTTCTCAGGGCTCTAGCATTTGGGGGCTGCTGGTACTTGGAGGAGGAGAGAGGAGGTGAACAAGGGATTTATTTAGTTAGTCTCAAAAGTGAAAAAAAAGACTTCTGCAAATTCTCAACAGCCCTTCTCAGGGCTCTAGCATTTGGGGCTCAGTTTGTGTGAATCAGTCCTGCTGGTACTTGGAGGAGGAGAGGGGAGGTGAACAAGGGATTTATTTAGTGCAAGTCAAGTCTCAAAGCAGTCAGACACTGTACCTGTACACACCTAAAACTCTCTCAAAGCCAAAAGAGACCTTGTGATCTGCAAGTCTCATCATCTCTGACTCTGAATAAAAAAATATATCTTGAGTGTGCACTGTGCAGAGAGGTGAAGGCAAGGCTGTATTAAAGCTTATTGTTCACTCAGCCTGTGTAAAGCCCTCCAGAGCTTGAACCTTGAAGATAGATACTGACGGACTTACTGTACTACTACTAGTACTACTACTTATTTAAACTAGCCCCTGTCAGCCTGCTGTTGTGCTCTGCCACTGGACTAACTGAATAAAAGTAAAATTGAGTGACACTGTGACAAGAAGGCACTGTCAAAGGGAGAGGAGGGGATTAAATTACAAAACAGGTTGACAGCAGGATACCCCTCAGGTTTTAGTTGTGAAATCTGAGCGGGAGGAAAATATAAATATTAAACTCCTTTGTCCGGGGTTTTACAGGGAGGGAAAGAAAACTAAACAGACTGTTCACGTCTTCTAATATCTCTGATCATCACTTCACTGTAGTGTCCACTGTCTTCAGAGTGCTTACTGTACTTTAAATTAGTACTAGCTAAGTAAACCAAAAGGGAAAAAATGTCTTTGTTAAAGTTTGGCTTTAAAAATTACAGGAAAGCCTTCAGTTTCAAGCCAAGAGGGAGGAGAAAGCTCGGTTCTTCTATGTGTATTGCTTCTCCATTACTGTCAGTAACACCAACTACTCACCCCACCATTGTGGCTACAGATGTGACAACTTGTAGTGCCAGTGCTGATATGCCAGCAACTCTGACTACTGTTGAAAGTGGCGGGAGTCCCGGGGCCAAAAGAAAAAGGGGGTTCCAGGAGACCTGGAAGAAAAATAGGGAGTGGCTACTATATGAGCCTGATGTGGGCATGACCTGCTCATACTGCAAAAAATACTTAAGGGAGACAAACACTTTCATGAGTGGCTGTAAGAGCATGAGACTTGAAAATATACGAGCTCATGAACTCTCCAAACCTCATAAATTAGCCAATGAATAAAATACTGTCTAACACAGACCCTTCCAACTTAGCAATAGAACGAGGAATAATACAAATGGAAAAAAATGAGGCGACACAAGTGGAACATTTGTTTAGAACAACTCTTTATTTGATTAATTCAGAACGCCCATTCACAGATTTCCCTGGCATCTTAGAATTACAACATGTAAATGGTGCAAATGTCGGAGTCAGTTATAGAAGTGACAAACAGGCAGCAACGTTCACAATTTTATTTCAGAATCAATAAGGATAAAGATGCAAAACTGGTTAACAGTAACACTTTCATCTCTGTCCTATGTGATTTCGAGCACTGATGCCTCAGTAATAGAAGAAGAGGAGTCTATATTAGGACAATGGAAAGTTTCAGTCCAGTTAACAAATTTGTTTCCTTCAGCCAGTCTCTATTCCAAATGGTGAAAGCATTTATAACTCAATAGGTGATGCCTTAGAATTCACCTTGGACTGTAAAGACTGAAAGAAAAAATTGTTGCTTTTGGATCTGATGGGGCATCCGTCATGTTGGGTAAAGTGACTGGGGTGTTGCAGGATTTTGAAAGACGACCTCATTTGTTAGGGATTCAGTGCAGTGCCCACAAGTTGGAGCTAGCTATAAAGCAATCAGCAACATCTATTCCATACATGAAAACAACAGATGAAGTCTTAATGGGTATCTATAAAATATACCATAAGTCTCCCAAAAACTGGGCCAGTCTCAGAGTTAGCCAGTAATATGAGGTACACCATTCACAAACCAGTTAACGTGTCAGGGACCCGGTGGGTTGCACACAGAGAAAGGGCTCTGTCTGTTATTCTGTCCAGCCACAAGGCCTTAGTTGTACATTTACAGCACATTGCTTCCACACCAGGGCAAACAAAAGATCAGGCCAGTGGGTTGTTCAAAACATTAAGTACTGTGAGATTTGTCCTCTTTTCTCAGTTTCTGGCTGAATACCTTTCTGTCATGATGGCCTTCAGTCTAACTCTACAGAGAGACAGCTCAACAGTAGAAACAATAGTCAGCAAGGTTGAAAGCACGGTGCTCTGGCTAGAGAACTACCCTGCGCAGGATAAACTTGACAAAGTCTGTAACTAATTGCTGTTGCTCCCTGAGTCTGACACAGCTGACAGTGACACTCAGCACAAGTCGACTGACAGGCTCAGCCACTACCTTCATGTTCAGTTCTGTGGATCTGATATCTTCCTTAACTTAGAAAGGGATATTCTATAGATAGAACCAAAGCGGGCAGTGTTGCGTGATGTTACAAGCCTTCTTTCATCAACAATTGAAAGTATTAACTCACGATTTTCCAATTTTAAAACAAAGTCCTACAGTCATTCAGTATATTTAACCCGTTACAGTTACCACCAGATAGTGACCAACTAGCCCTTTATGGCAATGAGGAAGTCAGAATCCTCACAGAGCACTACAGTGACCTACTGAAGAAACACAATAATAATGTAAACTTGATTGAAGTGCAATGGTTAGAGCTGAAACCACTTATGAAAAAATCACTGAATGAGCTGTCTCCGAAATTTCACTATTTGGATTTCTGGCAAAAAATTCTCCATAATGATGCACATGAACAGCGATTCCCTGATATTCTGGTCTTGGTCACAATAGCTCTACTGATCCCAACCCAAACTGCAGTAGTTGAGAGAGGATTCAGCTTGATGGGCAGAGTGAAGTCTGACTGGTGGTCCTGTCTGTCACCTATGACTACATCTGAACTAATGCTTGTCAAGCTATCAGATGCTAGCATTGCTACATTTGACCTGCAGGATGCCATAACACTATGGTTCAAATCTGGAAAACAAAAGAGAAGACCTCATGTGAGACCATATGGCTGCAGACTAGATTCATGTTCTGATTCAGAAATGGACTAGACTCAATCAGTGTTTTACCTTGAAAAATAACCCCCAAAAAGCAACAGTTTTCTCTATTTCCTCTTTACAGTGCATTTTATGTTTTAAGTTTAAAATTCACCTCACAAAAATGTGGACAGGTAAAACTTTGTCCGGACAGGCAACATTTACATTCCACCTGTCCCTCGGACAGGCATCTCAAAAAAATTATTTCTAGCCCTGGTTACTACTCCTAACTGCAGCTACAATCCCCTCCTCATCCTAAACAACTACTGGCCAAACTGGCTTTCAACGTTACCACCTGCTG
Organism: Neoceratodus forsteri; assembly: GCA_016271365.2. Classification (NCBI taxonomy): domain Eukaryota; kingdom Metazoa; phylum Chordata; order Ceratodontiformes; family Ceratodontidae; genus Neoceratodus; species Neoceratodus forsteri. The sequence continues at coordinate 1,073,585,863 of CM028129.1, read as the reverse complement.
TCCAAATGCAATAGTAATAGTACATGTACAAAAAAACTGAATTATAAAAACGTTTTAACACAGGCAGTTGTGACCTTATATGCGACCTCTTCTGCCTGCTCAATAACCAGTACTCCTCAAGGAGTATGGTCAGACAAGCCCTTGATGTCCCCTTTCATAAAACAAGCCTGGGCAGGCATTCATTTACTACCCAAGCTGCCCACTGGCTGGAGTGAACTCCCAGAATCCCTAGTGTCACTCCCCAAAATCTCACTAAGAATTCCTTAAAAAAAAAAAAAAAAAAAAAAAAAGAGCTCGTCATGATATCTGATGACTGTTGTTTTAAATGACTAATTTACCTCTGTTTTCTGTGATGCCACATGACTGTCAACTGCCTGATTTCTCTCCTGCAATACCTTTGTTTGTACCCGTAATGTCTGTACCAGACCAGGCTTTGCTTGAGCTGGAGAATGTAAGATATGTACTCTAGTTCTTTGTTTTATACTGACGTGGGGCCTTTGAAAAGGAGCACCTGTGCTCAAAGGTGTTATCCGAATAACAAATAAAAATAAATAAAATAAAAGTGTTCTTTTTTTTTTTTTAATGCAGATGTGGATCCCTTTCATAATAATAGTACACTTTAGGGAGCACTATATCATGGGATATTGTCACTTCTCTGGTGAATTAGATGGTAAACTTTTGGCCTTGTGCCTCTGAACACATTGAGGTGTAACAATATCCTACGACATAACGCACCCTGTCATGTATTATTGCTTAAGTAACATGTGGCCTCAATTTTAATCAACGGGAGAAATGTTACTACGGAAGCCTAAGTCTTGAATGTGCTACACCACTTTTATATTTCCTGTCACTTATATGGTTTGACAAGGAATGCCATGGTGTTGAGAGCCGTAATGTATATCCAGATGCTGTTGCATCACATGACATCACCAGCTTCCTTTTTGAATAGTTTCCTGTCTGTTGCAGTTTGACTGCAGTATAGGCACAGCAGTTAGGTATGCTTTGTATTGTTTCTTACTTCAGTTTATATTGTTTTGCTGTGCTGGGAGGTAGGAGTTTGTTGTGCTTTACTTTGATAAAGTTGTATTTTTGGGCATTGTATGTAATAAATTAACTGACTTTTACATTTGCCAGTAGGGCGGGGAGGGTGGAATTTTCATGTAGTTTCTTTTTGCATATTGACCTTTTGATCGCAAGCTGCTTTACATTGAAAGTGAGGTGATGCCTATAGGTGAAAAAGACTCATCTTGCTATCTCTTAGCCTATATGAGAAGGCAGAATTGAGCAGGTCCTGTTCTGTAAATGTTAGTAATGTTTGCCCATCTGTGTAAATTCACACTTTATAAACAAATAATTATCTTCCATTTCCTCCTCAAATAAAATCTGGTTAGGAAGAACAGAAACAATAATATCGCCGGATAAATAAATATGAAAAAAAAGACACCCACCCATGTACCCACCACTTTGTCAGTAAAGAAAGTTATCAAAAACTTATGCAAAAACATCTTCATATAAAAAAGCACTCAGACTGACTCAAATAGAAATGTATCAAAGCATTGCAAAGCAGCCCAAACCATATGATTCACTGAATATGCTGACTCCATGTCTGTCTCTTGCCAGTTTGGAGGTTTGACTCAGAGAGGCTGCAGTGTCAAAGAGCAAGCACTGAGCATATCGTCTAAAAGAAGAAGAAAAACATGGAAACAAGGCCATGCCAAACCTATGCAAATGACTGGAAGTGCCTTTAAACATATTCATTTACTTTTTTATTATTAGAACTAATTTTGTAAGTGGAATTGGCACTTCTCACATTGGGGATTATTGTATATAGTACTGTAGGTGGGTGGTTAGATGCATGCTATATTAAGAATGCTGAGGTGCATCAAAACATCAAAAAGTGTGCGTGTGTGTGGAGGGGGTGGGGTGGGGTGGCATTGCAGGGGATGTAGTCCTGCCACTTTATAAGACCCTTTTGACCTAAGTCAAACAAACTTCTTATTAAAGTGCTCTCTGTGAATATTAAACCTTCTCACTTGTTGTTTGTTGATTAAAAGATATCTATAAATGAAACATCACTCATTTTGTAGATATTTTTGTGCTGAACAACTTTCACGCTCACAGTTGCTTTGCTATAATTTTTATTTTAAAGTTATTTGTCAAGTCAAGTCATGTTTATTTAAAAAGACGCCCAATCCCAAAAGGCTCTGGGCGCCGTACAATAAAAAGAAGAAATAAAGAAGAAATTATAGCATTTCATGCCATATAAATACATAAAAGAGTAAAACACATATACATAAACATAATCAAACCCAAAAGCATCGCAAGAATAGGTAAGTCTTAAGACAAACCTTAAAAGGTGATAAGGTTGAGGCCTTCCTAACTGCAACTGGCAGTGAGTACCAAAAAGCTGGAGCGGTGACACTGAATGCTCGGTCACCCGCAGATTTTAGCCTCGCTCTTGGAACAGTTAGGAGGTCAGCATCAGAAGAACGGAGATTACGGGAGGAGGAAGATGGTATCAGGAGATCTAACAGGTAACCAGGGCCCTGTCCGTGTAGGGCCTTATAGGTGAGAAGCCCCACCTCGAAGAGCACTCTCCACCTGACAGGCAGCCAGTGCAGTTCACGTAACACAGGTGTAATGTGACAGAATCTGCTCTGCCCAGTTAAAAGCCAAGCAGCAGCATTCTGCATGAGCTGCAGTCTGGAGAACCCCAGAGATCCGAGATAGAGGGCATTACAGTAGTCAAGCCTAGAAGTGACTAAGGCATGTATCAAGGTAGGGAGGTCAGAGGCGGAACAAGGGGCTTAATCCTGGCAATGTTTCGAAGATGGAAAAAACAGGAATGGACCACGGAAGAAATCTGAATCTCCATGGACAAATTCCTGTCAAACATCACGCCAAGATTTCGCACCCAAGGGGAGGCCATCAATGATGCAGCCTCTAGCACAAGGCCAGTTGCCTTGTTTGCATTTGAATATGGTTAGTAGAGCTAAAATACATCTGCACAGCTGGGATCTCTGTCATGTATGACATCATCATGGCAGCCATTTTAAAATTCTGAGAGCAGGATTTTTGAATCGGGAGAGGATATGTTTACAATTTTCAAATGCTATGAAACTGCATTTATCCTACTTTAATAAATGAAGTTTCAGTATAAATGTAAACAGCCTCTCCTTTACAAGCCTATGGGGTAATTTAAAAAAAAAAAAAAAACAAAATGTGTAAAAAGATGGTTTAGATGTCCTTTAAGCCATCCTGATCAGGCCCCAGCTGGAGTACTACGTGCAGTTCTGGGCTCTCCAGTAAAAAAGGACATTGAGGCAGTTGAAAGGGCATGATGCAGGGCTACCAAAAGGATTAGGGGATGGATGATATGAGGAGAGGCTGGAGAGTTCTCAGTATGTCATCCTGGAGAAATGGGTGCGAGGGGGATATAATCTTCCATCTTTTGCATACTCAGTGGTGTCAACAAGCTTGAGTAGATGAGATATTTGATCGGATGTGCTCTGTTAGTTTGGGGACACACCCTGAAGCTCAGAGGTGGTAATTTAGGAGAAACTATGCCCTGGAGAGGCTACCCGTGGAGACAGAGGATATTAAGATAATACAGGCCTTCAAGGTAAGTCTGGACACATTTCTGCTTGCCAAGAAAATTACATGGTACCTGCGGTAGTTTAGTGGGTGGGGAATACCTGTAAATTGGTTCATATTTGCAGAGCATACGTATTCATCACTGCTAATGAAGTAAGTAAGTGTGTGTGTGTGTGTGTGTGTGTGTGTGATGTTAGAAACCAGCAGAAATAGGTTACTAAGTACACACCATACCAAAATGGACAGCATGTGTCTGGCTCTAACCATTCAATTCATTTTACCAATCCATGAAATTGTTACCAAGAGATAGCTATTTTTTGCTTGTTACAATTTTTAGCTCCTTTCCCTGGCTCAAGGCACAGTATTACAGAAAATGTAAGACGTTATACCAGTAAACTGCAGTTTCCAGTAAATTAAACTTGTATTATTTTTTTTTTTTATCAACTTTATGGTTGAAGCCCTTGGCTGCCAGCATACTAGTCAGTGATTTAAACAGATTTGGCACACGCTGACTGTCGAGCTGTCTAGCTTCTTGTTCTTTTATTCTGTATATATAGTGATGTTTAATATTTTCTTGTGTATTTTTAAATCATTGTAATGACTGTTTATTAGAAGACTTAGATACCAACACTAGTCAGTTTGTTACTATACCATAGTCCACAGTTTGTCCTGTATTATTCCTTACCTATCCCATTTATTTAGCCGCTTAAATGAGATTATCCCAGTATCTGTCAGTTTTAGATCACTGCAAGGTTCAGACGGGGGTGGGGGGGTCCATCTGAATCACAGTGAGGGATTCCCTCATTCATTCATTGTTCCTTCTGTATCTCCTGTATCTCCAAATTCTGGCTTGGCTCCTGGCCTCTTACCTTGCCCCCCCTCCCTCATACTTTCTTCACTCCTGCGCTATTGCTCCTTGTATGTCCCTCAGGGAAATCCTCCACTGCTCCTACCGCTTACCCAAACCTTGAATACTGTCATCTTAACTATCCATTCCTCCTCATCCCAGTGTGCTCTCTCTCTCTCTCCTCCATGACTTCACCTCTCACTCCTGCAACTGCACCTGATACATGTCCCTTCTTCTCTTTTCTATACCTTATACCCTTTTTCCCTTCTTTCTCATACATATATACACAACTAGTTACCCTCTCTCTCCTTCATGCCACTTGTTATGCCACATGCATAACTATGCCTTTTATTGCTTAATCTCAACAAATTGTGTAATTGATTGTTCAAATTATTCTCTATTTTAATGTTCAGCTTTAAGATACTGTACAGTTCATTGCTGTGTTTGCTATTTTGTACTCATCTTCCCCTCGTCCCCCAGGACACATCTGGAAATGAGCTGTTAGCTCAGCATGTCTTTTCTGGTGAAACTTTTGAATGCAAATAATTAAATCTGCTCAGGCTTGGCTCTGCTCAATCTAGGATAGTCTCGCTAAACTGTATCTGCCTGTTTTCAAGATGTTCCCAAGGGTTAATCAGGGACCATTCTGTTTTATGCTTACTGGCTGGGGAGGAAGCCTGAAATGTGCCCAATGTCGATATTCTTTCCACAGTTTATTTTATTGTTAGATATTGGGGAAACTCCACAATAAATTTTAGATGCATTTTAAAGAGCTAAGGGTCTGTCATTGTCAATTATCTGCATTTTTTTGCCCTGGAACTATAAAACCAGTACAGAGGCTCTGATTTTGCTTCCTGTCAAGGGCTATACTCCCTGCTTAATTAAAATGGCAGTCAGCAGCAGACACTTGCATCACATTTCTCTTTCTGCCATAAAATGTGGAGAACGTGTGTACTTGGGGGATGTATTGCAGTCAGGTAGGGGTGGGTTGGTGTGTGTGTGTGTGTGTGTGTGTGTGTGTGTGTGTGTGTGTGTGTGTGTGTTAGGGCCTAAAAATTCACTATTTTGATTTATCAGCTGCTACCTGATGCTGTGGGCTAATTTTTGTGTAACTACCTCAAAGTACCAGTCGATCGGACATTGTGTAAAAGGTAAATAAGTCACTCCACACAAAACCCTTAGTGTTCCAGTGCAGTCTTGCAAAGTCACAATTTTTTTCTCCAACTTACCGTGCCATTCTGCAGAATCAAAAGATGTTGAGGAAAAATTACCCCCCCCCCCCAAAAAAAAAGAAATCAGATCTAAGCTGCAGTTTTGAACTTGGAGACAACAGAGAGCTAACTGGCATTGCTAAACGCAAACCGCTTGTATTTTCAGTTATAGTCGCTCTCTCGCTGGGCTCTGCTCATTCATGTTGTGGCCATCTCTCTTAGAAACATAGACTTTGATGGCAGATAAGGACCGCTTGGCCCACCTAGTCTGCCCATTTCCCTACCTAGAGGATAAGCTGCAGATTCTATTTAACCAACAGCCTATTTCTTCCTACCCCCACAAAAATTGCCTTATGTCTGTCCCATGCATTCTTGAATTCTCCCACAGTTTTAGACCCCACAACCTCCTCAGAAAGGCTGTTCCATGCATCCACCACCCTCTCTGTGAAAAAATACTTCCTCACATCTTGTAGTTTACAGAGCCACACACTCTGACTGCACCTCGCTCTCTTTCCCGTTGGCCCGCATGTAATTATAGGGACACGGACGGGCCTCTGTCCAGCAACAATAAACTATTTTGTGTAGGACGAAGGATGGTTTATTTACAGTCAGCATTAAACAAGTTTTTCCTTCACTTTTTTTGGAGGTGTAATTGTCCTGTTTCCCAATTGTATAATTGGAATAATCCATGACAGGTTGTGGATTGGGCTGGGATTTACCAATGCCTGGAGTTGTTGGTCACTCAGCCTGAGGCCTTGTGACTGAATCACACCAGGTGTGGGTAAATCCCAGCTCAACCCATGCCCTGTTGTGGAGTATTCCAGTTATACAATTGGGAAACATGACCAGCTAATCTAGGGTATAGAATGCTGGGGTATGCAAACACCCACCACTGTGGGCACAGTTGATGAAACCCAATTGGTTAGAATCACTGATAATTTGAAATCAGACTTCCAACTGAGCTGGAAGGATTGTTGTTAAAGATTTTGCTGTCCATATTCAAAAGGGATTTTTGAGCTGTAATTTAATTTTATGTTGCTGGACATATAGGTGGCAGGAGAGGCTGATTCAAGGGCTTCATTTATAAACTAATTTGAATACCAAAACCAATATTTTAGAGAAAGGGTCAATGGAAGCCTCTTAGCAAATCATCATTTCCTTCTATTACAGTGCAAAATATAAACTGCATCACAGGTCTGTGTTCATATCTAGTTCAATGCACAGTCATCCTAGTACTTTAATAATACATTAAATGTGCACTGGTTTATAAAAACAGTGGCAGACATTTTATTTCCTGCTGACATCCATATTCCTTATTCCTCCCTCCACATTTTCACATGTAGTAAATTAGCCACTTTCATATCCAAGGTGGCTGAAGACCTCTCACAGCAGTTTTTGTTTGCTTGCGTGCATGTGCAAGAAACATAGTGCCACCATACGAAGTTTCGTAGGTGTGCCACCTCACTTCCAATGCCCTGCTCCTTGTCGCAGGTGCGGCCTCACTGCACCAATAAATGTCTGAGCTGTCTATGACAGCAGTTCAGATGTAGTGGTGTATAGTTCCAAGCAAAACACTGCTACAGTCAGCGGCAGTATGCAAAGTGCCTACATGTCAGCACTGCACTGGAACAGCTGTCATAGACAGCTCCATCCCCCCCTCATAACAAACACCCAAGTAGCACGCTGAGAGCCCATGCCAGAGAGCTGATGCGCTCCATTTCACACACTGTATGGTTGACGAGGGTGCCCAATTCCCCGTCGGCTCCGCTGCGCGCCCCCCCCCCTCAACAGACTTCCAGGCACCACGCTGGGAGCCCACCCCAGCATGGCAACAGTCCGTATGGCTGACGGGGGTGCCCAATCCCCCATTGTCTCCACTGCCCCCCCAAACAACCTTCTAGCTGTCACACTGGGAGCCCACTCCAGTGTGGCAAAAGTCCAGCGTCGTCTTTTAAAGGGAAAAAAAAAACACATGTAAGAAAAAGCGTTCCCTCGCTGACTGTCTTGCCCCCTTCCCCAACCGCCCACCCTCTGAGTGCCCCACCCCCACCTCACCCCATACTTACCTCCGGAATCCAGCGCAATGATCTTCGGTGGACCAGGAATAAGTCTGCACTCTTTAAAGCCGACTGCGAACTGAAGAAATGCCGGTAAGCTGAATAATGGCATAAATAGGATTTTTTTTAACTTTGGGCATTTTTGGGGAATTTTTTCACCAAATTTTCAACATGGGGTTCTTGGGACCCCACCTCATGAACTCAGTCACTGCCATTTTTCATTTGGTCCTAAAAGGTGATTTTGCAGTCACTGCGCAGAACCACCTTTCGGGACAGATTTACGAAATGACAGTGTCACATTTCATAAGGTAGGCTCCCAAAAACCCTATGTTGAAAATTTGGTGAAAAAATTCCCAAAAATGACACTCTTATGAGTGTGCATTTGAGAATTTGTAACATTTTCATTCCAGATTTTCAACATTGCCGTTTTACCACACCTCCTTATGAACAGTACAGCTGTCATTTTTCACATCTTGCTCAAAATGTGTTTTCGCACATGGCGCGATCAGTTTGTGAAATCAATGTTTGGGACACATTAAGAAAATCACAGTGACATTGTTGATGAGCAGAGGTGTTAAAATGGCTATGTTGAAAATTTGGTGACAAAAACCCATAAAATGACTGTTATGTGTGTGCATTGCGCAATTTTCACACACCCTTGTAAGGTCACAAATTTGTAATATTTTCAGTCCAGATTTTCAACATTGACATTTTTCCACACCTCCTTATGAACAGTACAGCTGTCATTTTCACACCCTGGCCGAAATGTGTTTTCACACTTCCAGCGCAGAATAGCTCAGTCGCTGTGGGAAATTGGTGTTCTGGGTAGATTAAGAAAATTACAGTGACACTGTTCATGAGCAAAGGTCCCAAAATGCCTATGTTGAAAATCTGCTGTAAAAAATCCTCAAACTAATTACATTACGGGTATACACTGTGCAGTTTCTACACACGCTCGTGACTTCAGTTTTTTTTATAGTTTCACTCCAGATTTTCAACAATGCCATTTTTTTTACACCTCTTCATGAACAGTACACCTGTCACTTTTCACATCCTGTTCAAAATGTGTTTTCGAACCTGTGGCACCAAATGGTGCAGTCGCTGTGCGAAATCACCTTTCCCCTAACGAACTGATAGTGTCCCTGTTCATGCGGTGGGGTCACAAAAATCCCATGTGGAAAACCTGGAGTGAAAATACCAGCAAATGCCCAGGACATTAGGGTTTTCTACCATAACGCCCTACCCTGTAGGGACTGACCGGTTTCAGGGGTGTGACTTGGGATTGTCGACAGTAGTGCTCATGCCAGTGCACCCCCCCCACTCCCACCCTCCAGCCAGTGACAGGCATCGAGGTGTGCCTTGGACCCTTTGCCCCCAAAATTCATCCCATTCTCCTATACTGCACCCATTTCAGCGTATTTCCTTATGGAATGAGGTGACTGTAAAGCCCAAACACCCCAAGGCACACCTCGACACTTGTCAGTGTCTGAAGGGAAGGGTGAGGTGAAATGTCGTGACTGTCATGGGTGACAACGCGAAGGCACACCTCAGTGCCTGTCCATCTCTGCAGGGTGAGGGTGGAGTTGGCGTCAGTTCAACACTTCAATGCCATTTCTATACTGCATCTGTCTAACTCCTGCACTTCCACTGCTAATGCCTGCAAGCAAACATTCAGCATTGACAAATGCTTGTTTTGCGATGCCACATGCTTTTGTTTGTAGCAGCCTATGCTTCTTGTTGCACAGCGGTTTTTCTGGCAGTCTTTCTCGACACACTTCTGCCCCCCCAAACAGCAAATTTCCCTGCAACTGTGCCAAATGAGCAGTGTTTCAAAAGAAAACTGACAGCTGCACAAAATCTTTACGTGTGTGTGTGTGTGTGTGTAACTGCCTGCTGTGTCTCGGTACTTTCCAGCCCACTTGAAAAAACAAACGAACAAAAAAAAAAAAACAAGGCAATTATAGAAAAGAAAAATACACACTAAAATTGTTTTAAATTTTTTTTTTTTTAAATAGTGTTTTAATTAACATACATTTCTTTTAAGACTTTGTATGTTGCTCCAAAATTCAATAAATATAATCAATCACAGAGGTATAACAGAGCAGTTTATTATTCTAGAGATTTATGTACTTTTTGTTGACTGGGAAAGGAGGGTGAGCCTGTCGGGGGCTGATGCAAACTAACATACTAGATTGGGTTAAGCTGTTGGTATTTTTAATTTTTTTTTTTTAGTGAAGGGGGGAAATATGGAAATTCCTCTACTCTTTTTCATGAAGTACCTTGGGATCTTTAACGTCCACTATAGCAACTACCAGAACCGGTAGACTGGACAGTGGTTTAACGTTTCATCCGGTAGCATTCAAAGGCTTTTTCAGTAATTACATAAGTGAGGGAGAAATTAAACTAATATAACCCTTAATAGACCAGGGCCCAGATATTCAAATTGCGCCCAAAAACTGCGCAATAGCAGGAGCAAGCGCAAGTCCATTGCGCCCATGCGCAAGAGGCGCGATATTCAAAAACTGAGCTGGGCAAACTGCGCCTACAGCCGATGACTGAATATCGCACCACCTGCACCATAGTGCAACTAGGGAGGGGAAGCTGAGCAGATCAGATGCTCCACAGCGCAACAAGGGATGTGCAGCTGAGCAGTCCAGAGGCGCCATAGTGCAACCAGGGACACCCCCCAGCAGCAGGGCGGCAACACAACTGCACAACCAGGGAGGTAGGAGCCCACCACTCATGCCACAGATGGGCACAGGAACACACAGCAGAACAGACATCGTCCCCCCCACACCCCATGCACTGCACAACTGGGGGAAGGCTGGAATAACCACCGGCCCATGGAGAGCAGCAACCAACCCACAGCTGGGCCATGGTGCCCCGTCACACCCCCAACCCCGGCAAGCTGTGACTGGCACACAAGGAGGGCTGACCACCGCATGCCACACCATCCCCCCAATGCAGGTCACACCCTGCACCGTGGCCCCTAGACACCCTGCCCAGGAGCAGCGTCCACCACTGCAGGAAACCCCGTGCATGCCACCACTCCCACTGTGACACTGCAACCCTGTGCACCACAGAACCATGCAAGGCAGCCCCACCATGAGCATCCATCAGCGGGTGGCAGCACACAGCGATACAACAACGGCATACACAGTGCCACCACGCACAGCCTCCCCGAGGTACTGCTGAGAGACCAACCATGCGTCGGCACACGAGGTACCCCACACGGGACAGGGCATGCCCCGGACCCCATCACCAGTGGTACAGCATCCTGCACACACTCCCAATGACACACCCTGACTCAGCACTGGCCACAACAGCCAGCGCAGACACCCACAGTGGTGCATGGAAGCATGCACCACACGGATGCCACACAGTGCATGGACAGACACCCACCCATACCCAAGGGCACAACAACACAGGGACACAGTGGCGGGGCAACCGGCCTAGCTGGGCGATGTAAACTGTGTACACACAACCCGCAGTCCTCCATGGCACTGGAGTGCCAGCCACCCTGCGCAGGCACTGTGGACCTGTACGCCACCAGCATTTTCCCAGAGCACATGTCACAGACAGTGGTACACATCCCCTGCAACACACACAAGCCACAGCATGGAGGTGGGACAACAACTGTGGAGGCCACAGTGTCACCCGAGACAGACATGCACCACACCAGTGACAGGAGGCAACCCAGCATTGTGATGGGTGCAGTGGCTGCCCTGCATGGACAGCCACCACTGACATGTCAGCAGACCGTGCAGGTCACAGACATGCATGGGTGTCAGCTGCATGGGCCATGGACAGTTTGACAGGGGCGCCATGGACACAGAGCATGCACCATGGACCACTGCACACAGTCATCCAGTGCACAGGGCACAACACACACACCACAGACACTGACTGTTAGCTACCCCCACACCATAGTCACCTCCACACGGACACACACATATACCCATGACTGCACCACCCCTGACGCCATGCACACCACTGCAGCTGAGCACCTATAGCCCGCTGCAAATCAGAGACCACCACAGTATTCATATCAAAATATCTGTATTAAAACAACATATAAAAGATAACTAAGTACAATAATATATACAAGTGGGGGGGGGCCACAAACAAGGTGGGGGTGGGTAAGGGGCAGGGGTGGACAAATGGGACAGGAAAGGAGGGATGTGAGGGTGGGTCCAGCGGGGTAGGGGATATCGGGGGCAGAAGGACTTTTAATGGGAGCCCCGCTCCCCGCTCTGGCTTCTCCGCTGCCTGTGCCTTCTGAGGACCCCAGTCTCGTCTATCCGGCGAAGGATATCCAGGGATGCCCTCACCACCTGCAGGATCTTCTGCAGTGCCTCCCGGATGTCGTTGAGCTGGCGGATACCTAGGACAAGGGAGCACAGTCAATAGGTGTGATTGCACTGCCCCATACAGCCCACCCACTGTGCATGGCATACGGCCGTGGGACATACCTCTGTGGTGGTGTGAGACCACCCACATTGATCACGTCCACATGACCTGCCCACCCAAGCGCACACAGCCATGCAGAATGCTGCACACACCCACTGGCCAAGTCACGCACAGCACCACTGTGGCCGTTTAGTGACATGGCTATGTGTGGTGCAAAGGCAGTGGCACAGCCATGTACCCGGTGCACGCATGGACCACCATCGATGTATTCCCAGACATGCATTGCCACTGGACAGTGCTGACTGTAACAAGTTGCGTGCATGGCAGTGGTGTCAATGGATGGTGGCCATGCCCTGCTGCCCACCCTGTTACACAGCATGCAATAGTAATCATGGAGGTATGGCACTCACCATCATCGGGCCGGTCCCTTGGGCGTTGTGGACCCTCGCCCCGCCTGGCCTCCCTCTCCTCTGCGTTGCGCCGCAGCTCATGGGCCAGTTGCCGCTCCTCCGGGCCTGTGGTGCAAACATGGAGAGAGGAACATCAGTACAATCCCGTAGCAAAGCCCCCCTGCCCCCAGGTGTGTGCCCACCCACCAGCCAGACCCACTCACCCCACACCCTGATAACACCATCACAGCCAACACCGGACGGTCCCTCCCCCATGTGCTGGACACATACAACCGTGATACCCGTATGGAAGATAAAAGTGTGTTGACGTAACACCTACCTGGCCGTGGCACCGTGCCCCTCCTGGCACGTCCCCGCAGGCGGGCTAGCAGCTCCGGCTCCCTCTGCCGCAGGTCCCCATACCTATGGCGGCACTGCTCAGTAGTTCTCGCCCATCCAGTGGCCTCCTCCAGTGCAGTGGCCACCTCCTACCACACCTGGCTCCTGGACCCGTCCAGGGGTGCCTCCCCAAACAGTGGTCCTTGGTGTGGCTCCACTATGGCCACTAGGTTGGCCAGTTCTACCTGCGTCCATCGAGCAGCCCTCCTGCGCGTCATTCTCTCAGCTCGATCTGCAAATATGGCGCTCTGCAGCGCAGCCCCCCCCCCATGTGCAGAGGCTGTACGGTACAGCGCTGCCATTCCCTATCGCGCTGTCACCGAACAGCGCGATAGTGGTGCACCCATGCCTGACGCATGGCACCTAGGGGGCAAAGGTCGGGCACAGGGTCAAGGGTCTCTGGCGCACGGACACGCACAGCGTCACTGGAACCCAATGCGTGTAGCACGATTGGCTGCCTGTGTGCTACCTCCAGTAGCAGCCTACCGTGCTGTTGCCCCAGTGCATCTATGATGGCCCAGTGCCACAGCGCCATGTAGGTGAACATCACTATAGCACCACTGGCACAATGGTGGCCATGCCCTGCATTGCTTCCTGCGCACAGCACGTCAGCAGCGTGGCAGACGCCTGCGTCAGCAACCCGGGCATGCGCAGTGAGGTGTGTACAATGCATGTCACAGAACTGCGCCCTTGGCTCAGCATGTTCAACACAATTGCGCAAAGCGCAACAGCACGATATTCAATCGTCATATGCAAAACAGCTAATCAGCCATGCAATGGTGCAGCACTGCAATTTGCATCCACTTAAAGTTGTGCCTCGCCACATTTGCATGGGTTGCGCTATCAAAATGTGACATTGGGCTGCAGTGGCCATAGTCAGTTACTGCAGTCTATTGGTGAGTTGCATGCTGTTTGGGAGTGTGGACTGTGGATTTAGGGACATGCATGGGACTGCACAGCCACAGGTAACTACTGCCATTCTTACAGGCTAAAAAATGTCTGAGCAAGTTGTGGGAGAGGAGGAACACAGTGGTGGGAGGAGGAGGAGGCCTAATTTTACCAAGGCTGAGACCGAAGCCCTGTTTGAGACCTACCTGGATCAGGAGCTGCTTCTCGGTGGACGGCAGGGAACACCTCAAGCCCGTGCTGCTGCATGGGAGGAGGTGGCACATGCTGTGAACCTGCATGGCAGCCACCAGCGCTCTGTGCAGGAGTGCAAGAAGAAGATGGGCACAGACAGGAGGAGGATAAAGGAGAAGGTGGCTGCCATCAGGGCAGCACGAGCTGCGACAGGTGGGGGACAGCCGGAGGTGGTACACCTGACCCCACAGGAGGAGAGGATTGCTGGAAGCATGCAGCGTTGTGCCATTGAGGGTGTTCCGGATGGTGGCTTCCAGACGGGTGGTAGCCCATCACTGCATGGTAGGTCATGGTCTGTCTTTGGGGGGGCAGGGTAGGTCACATGCAGTAATGCGACTTTGTTTTCCCTTACAGATCTTGAGCGTCTGCATGGGTCAGCGGTGGTGGGCCTGTCCATTGAGGACAGTCAGCTGGAGATGGAGGAGGGCCCATCCACCTCCACAGGTATACGTGGCTCGGTGCGACAGTGGGCCCGCCTAGCTGTCCACACTGATGTTGTAACAGGTGCGGAGGAAGCCCTGCCCGTGTCCCGGCGTGATGGCGTCCACGGATGCCAGCATGCTGTGACTCGGGCCAATGCCGAGTCCGTCACCGATGATGATGTCGCTAACGGCATGGGCAGTGACGTGTGTGCCACGGGATGGCCCCACGTCGGGTAACATCGCGGCCATGGCTGTGGGTGGTGCTGCCATGGAGGCCTGCGTGTCAGCACAGTCCCAGCCTGTGCCTGTTGGCGCCAGTGGGGCAGCACTGGTGTTTGTTCAGGACAGTGGGACTGTGGCGGCCACTGCGGTGGCACCACTGGGCCCTGGGGAGTGGCAGCCAGAGGGGCAGCATCAGCAGTCAGTCAATGGGCTTGGGGGGTACAGGGTCCAGCGTCGTCGTCTGTGCACCGCCTGTGGACATGCCCAGACCTGGCCCACCCTCAAGGGGTGCGCACACCCTGAGGGACAGGATGCTGAGGAGGCAGATGATCTCTTGGACGAGCACACCCGCCTACTGCAAGCATCAGTCCAGCAGCAGATGCGGCTTGTGACGTCGGTGAGTGCACTGCGTGCGGCTCTGGAGCGGGTAGAGGAGCGTCGCAGCAGACACCCCGCTCTGATCCTGGCAGGGATGGACCGGTTGCGGGAGGATGTGACCGCTGCCATTGACAGGCATGCACAGGCCTTCACTGCTGTCATGGCCACAATGGGCACACAGTCATGTGCCCATGCGTCATGGACACCATGCAGTGCACTATCCACCCCCCATTCCCGGCGTCATGCGACACCCTCCGTGTCAACACTGGGTTCAGCTGTGGGCATCCTGAGCACACCTGGCACAGGCATGTTCGGTGTGCTGCAGACCCCTGCGCGAGCACGGTCGCGTTCATGCAATGGAACCCCTGGGGTACCATCGGTGCCACCCCATGAGGCCAGTGGTTGGCCTGTCAGTGCTGGCGGGTCTCGGCAGGGCCACCTATGCATCCTTGGTGGCCGGGGCATTGTGTCGCATGACTGACCTGTCTCCCAACACGGCTACTGTCTGGTGCTGCCCTGTGTGCATTGTGTCTTTCAGTGGTCAGTGCACGGGTGGGTACCCGGCCCTGCACGCGGACACACAGTCCATCTGCACACCCTCCTGGCTGCTGTCCGCAGTTGCGTGTGCATGATGATGCCTGCATTGTGCTGTACACCAGTGTGCAATGGTGCTCAGCATCTGACACACGCACATGGACAGGCAGTGGGCGTGGTGGTCTGTGGACATGTGTGTGGCTAGGGGTGGCGTTCTGGGTCGGTGTGCCTCCTACCCTTTGTGCAAGTTTGGTGCGGTGTGTGTGTGTGTGTGTGTGTGTGTCCATCCACGTGGCATGTTAGACCTCACCCATCCCTGGTTGTGTGTGTGTGTGTGTGTGTGTGTGTGTGTGGTTCCATGCCCTGCCACTTCCCTTGATGGCATGCACCCCTGGTGTGTGTCCATGCGTGTTTGTGGGTTGTGCCTTAGCCACTGGTGGTTGCACATGGCCCCATGACTTACCTGGGTTGGCTGAAGTGCTCCTCTGTGATGGTGTCCCGGTGCAGCTGTGCCAGCTGGAGCAGTCAGGGGTCCCGTCGCCCAAGGGGGACTGCCCATCACCATCGTCACCGGTGTCCTCATCGTCCCCATCGCTGTCCCCCTCTTCTACCTGTACGGCTATCCCACATTCGTTTGCCATGTTGTGCAGGATGCAACAGGCCAGGAATAGCCTGCAGGCCTTTGAGGGGCTGTACTGTAGGGCACCGCTGGAGGTGTCCAGGCAATGGAAACATGCCTTCAGCATCCCGAACACCCGCTCGATGACATTACGTGTGGTGGCGTGTGCCTCATTGTAGCATTGCTGCGATGGGGTCGCGGGCTGCCAGTAGGGTGTGAGCAGCCAGGGACGGAGTGGGTATCCACTGTCACCTGTGTGTAGAGGGTGGAGGTTAGTTTGGTGATCAGCATCGCCCTGCCCCGGGCCATGTAGGCCATTACCCATGTCACCTCTGACCATGCCCCCAGGCCCTATGATTGTCCATGTGGTTTGCATACTCACCCACTAGGTGGCCAGTGGGGATATCCCCACTCGAATCTGTGGCACAGTGCCGACTGGTGCCAGATGAAGGCATCGTGTGCTCCCCAGGGTGCGTGGCACAGACATTGATTATCGCCCCCTGGCATCGCACACCACCTGGCAGTTGATGCTGGCATAGCCCTTGTGATTGATGTATGCGGCCCCCTCGGGGCCAGGTGGTGTGCGGATGGCCACATGGGTGCAATCTATTGCTCCTAGCACGCCAGGCATATGTGCTACCCTGTGGAACTCCTGTATGTTTGCTGTGTGCTCCGCCGGTGTGCTGGGGAAATGGATGTACTCCGCAGCATATGGCAGCAGTGCGCTGAGGAATTGGGTGAGGTGGCATGACGTGGCCGACTGTGTTATGCCTGTGGTGTCCCCAGCTGGTCTCTGGAAGGTACCCATGGTGATCAAGCACATGCAAGCTGTCACTTTGGTCTCCACTGACAGGGCATGGCTCCGTTGTGTGGGTGCCTGCATCACATCACTGCACAGCTCACAGAGCTGCCTCAGAATTGCCCGATTCAGGCGGTACCAGCCCACAATCTCGGTATCACTGTACAGCTCAAAGCTGATGTGGGCTCGGTACTGCCTGTTGGGGGCATACCGACGATGGGCCCTTCCACGGCCACACCCCCCTGCTGCCTGCCTTCTCACCCCCCTCATAACTGCTCCATCTGAAAGGTGGCACTGGCCATGTCCCTGGCTAGTGTTCACCCCCCAAGCAGCTGTTACTGTATTCCCTCCCCCACTGTCCTCACTGCTACTTCCCCTGCACTGGGAACACCTGCCTGTGCTTGCCTCACTGCTGTGTGGTGTACCTCCCCCTTGTGCAGTGTCTCCCCACACCTTCCCCTGTGGCTACTGCTTCCAGGTGCCCTTTCCTGCCTGGCCCTGTGTGTCCCTGCTGCCCAGTGTGTCCTGCTGTGTTTTGCTCTCATATGTGGCTTCCCTGTAGCGTTCTTGCGCCTCTCCCTTGCTCCCTTTTATTTTGGCTCATTTCCGCTATGGCGCAACTTCCGCTTGCTCCCCTGTTGCACATGGCGCAAGTTGTTGAATATCGCACTGCGCCATTTTTTCATGGTTCCTCCCCCTTCAGTTGCGCATGCCATCATTATCATTGCGCTGTTGCTCAGCGTGATTTAGGGGGCGCAACTGCCTCCTACTGAATATCACAGAATGGCGCATTTTCGTACTTGAGCAGGCGCAACCTTATTGCGCATGGCTCAACTCTTTTGAATATCTGGGCCCAGGTGTAGATGGAGGTGGGGTCACCTGAGAGCTAAATGAATGCCAGTGGTTTAATGTAGCAGATATACCCCAAATTCATGTTCTCTCTGATAGCATGAGTGCTGGGGCAAGATGCTAGTTTGCATCAGTTTTGTGCTGACACCTTGACAAATTTTGCGATATTTTTTTTTTTTCCAGCTCCACGTACTTAATGCAGATTCTTGGGCCATTACTTCGAGAGTAAGTGAAATATACATTCAAATGTGGTCTCAATAAATAGTCAGGAGTTAGAGCTTTAAAATGCATACCCATATGTTACCTCAGAAGATTAATGTTAAAAGGTATACGGTTAAATACCAACTAACACCCCTTAATTTCTTGTGAAATTTCAAAATATTCTTATATTTAATCTTGTCAGACAGCATTTATTGCACTTTATAATATAGTTGTATGTTGTCTAAAAGGGTAGAGATTCTGCTTTGAAATGCACATGTGGTTTTGAAGTCTTAAGGTAATATAAGAAAATAAATTGATAGAAGTAAAGACATTTTTAATAGACAAAATTTTAGCAAGTTTATGCCTTGTGAAATTTTGTGCTTTTCAACTACATGTACTTAATGCAGATTCTTGGGCCATTACTTCAAGACTAATTTAAATATGTATTCAAGTGTGATCTCAATGAATAGGTGGGAGTTAAGAGCTTTAAAATGCATACCCATAAGTTGCCTCTAAGGTTAATTTTAAAAAGGTTTTTTACAGAAGGAAATTTATCTGAAAGAAAAAAAAAAATACTTACAGAAAACATTTTTATTTCAAAAAGTGCAAAATTTAAAATCCGACTGTTGGTAAAGTAGTGGAACTTAGTCTTGTCTGTCTAAGAAAAATGTTCATCATTGTCACATATACCAGTATCATCTTGGTCCTCATCCGAGTCCTCCTCATTTGCATTATAGAGCAAAGTCATAACATCATCTGGAAATGGTGTGTTCATCCACTTTACATTGAGATAATCAGTCCAGCCATGCAAAGCTGCATTTGGGGCATTGATAACTGCAACAGAAGAAGGCCTCCACAATCAGAAGATGTAGTTGGCTCGTAGAATATGTGACTTCAGAGTTTCCTGGCAGGGTGGTAGCAGAGAAGATCAGTTTTTCTGTTGTCTTTGTTATATTTCTTCCAGAAGATCATCTGCCTCGCTATACCTCTGTTACTCTCCATGACTCTCATCCCCTGTTAAACCTTCCTCCCCCCCACTGAGTCTGCTTCTCAGCACGCTCTCCTTTCCCTCTTTACTGCGTACCCCCTCACTCCTACTCCTAACCTTTTTCCATTACCAACTTGCCCCAGCTTAGTTTTGACCTCGGCAGGTTCTCAGCATCCTAGAGAGGTCTAGCACTCAGCAAGCCTCCTCCTCCTTTCCCTCCCCTTCCCCTCTCCTTTCTACCCAACTTGTCCTCGCCTAAATCTGCCCTCTGCCGGGATTCTTAGCACCCTGGTGATGTCTACTCTCAGGTAAGTTTCTTCCCTCCCTCTTTCTTTTTCCTTTCCTCTTCTAGCCCCCGTATTCTCTCTGCCCAACTTGTCCTCACCTAATTCTGTCCCCTGGCGGGGTTCTTTGCATCCTGGAGGGCTCCAGCACTGGGCAGTTACTCTTTCTAGGGACACGGATATGTTGTTCATCCACACTGTCTGGCAGGTTCCTTGCCGCTTTAAATCTTGCCGGAAGGTCTTCAAGCTGGCTCCTCCCACCCACCCAGGTGGTAAAACTCTTGGCTCCGCCCCATGACCCCAGATCTTCCTTACCGCTTGGAAACTCAGGTTCCCTCCGTAGCGCTTTGCATTTAGACTGGATCCAAACTCTTAGGTTCACCTGAAAAATAATTTTAAAGTTTTCTAGACTTCGGTCTACTTCTTCCTTCATGGCTGCGATGGACAAATCAACTCCCGGTTTTCGGCGGTGCCCATGCGGGCAGAAGATGTCTAGGACCGATCTGCACTCCACGTGCATCTACTGCCTTGGGCTTGACCACGATCTGCAGGCCTGAGAGTTGTGTAAGTCTTTTTTGGCAAACCTCCTCGAAGACCGTGCTGCCTGGCTCCAACTTGGGCACCCTGAGAAACGTTATCCACTGGTGAAGTCCAAGGAGGCCCGTTGGGCAGTTTCCGCGGCTGTCTCGGCTGAGCAACTCTAGTTATTGATCTCTCTCGAGGAGGAGGCGGCCCAGGCCACATCTTCATCCTCCTCGGACGCGGCATTTATCCCGCTCTCGTTGGGATCCTCCTACACAGCTTCTTTTAAGGAGCTTTGCCAATCCCTCTCCACGAAAGGTGAGGGGCCATTGAGACACTCCTCTCGGTCCAAGAAGAAGAACTCGAAGGGTAAGTCCCACCGTCGACATTCGTGGGAGCGGGAAAGGTCCCCCTCCCTGGACAGTCGACACTCAGCTCCGGTTGAGGTTGCGGCTAAGGCCGCTGGCTTCATGGTGTCCCCGTCAGGTCAGCCGGCTGAGACACCTGTCGATGCTGTCGAGATATTTCTCGACCCGTCGGATGGGCTGTCGACTGGAGAAGCCAACAACCCTTCTTCACTGGTTCCCCTGGTGGAAACCGAGGACTTGCCTGCGCCTCCTGTGCCGGAGTCCTGGGTTAAGACACCTGAGCGAGGAACGGGTTTCCCCCGCTCCCTCCCAGACCCACCCTTGGAAACACCGACGGTCTTGGTCTCAGACCTCTACTCGGTCCAGCCGATCCGCTGGCACCAGTGGTCTCTGTCTCAGCACCGAGGAAAGCGGCGGCGCCGCTTGCCTCTTCTTCCTTCTCGGAGGAGAGGCTTCGGCGCAAATTGCGTTGACGCTACGAGGACTTAATGTGGCAGCAGCTCCTTCTGACCGGGAACAAGCCGACGCAGTTGCCTTCCCCGGCCATTAAGTGGCTGTCACCTGGAAGGCCGAAACAACCCCTTGCTGTGTCAAGGTGCCCAAACCGGTGCCAGTTGTTCAGCCAAAACCAGCTGTCCCACCAACTGTGGTGGAACCACCGCCTCCACAACCGAAATCGGGGGCTCTGACCAAGGATTCTTGGTCGGGTCAGGGACTGCCCCAACGGTTGTCGGTCACCCTCATTCCCGACCGTCCTGGGCAGGTAGAGGGTGGCTCAGGCCCTAGGCAGCTGTTTGCAGACTCCTCTGAGTCTGACAACTCCTCCCTGTTCTCCAGGCCCCTTGACCTGGAGTCCTCCGGGGGGCAGTCGATGGACGAGAGCCCATCATCGTTCATGGGTCTGCTTCGGCTCATCTTGGAGTCCACCGGGATGCAGCTCGAGCCCGTATCCAAGTGGGCCAAGTATCCCCTCACAGAGATACTGGACCAAGGGGATTCTCCCACGGAGGCCTTTCCGGTGGCTGAAGCCATTGTTGGTCCAGCCTTGGAGTTATGGCAGCGGCCGGCTTCTTGTCCTGCTCCTTCAGCTAGGATGGCCAGGAAGTATGCAGTCCCTACCAGGCCTCTGTCTGGTTTCTCGGAGCACCCCTCTGCAGAGGGGTTGGTTACCGACAGCGTTTTCTGGCGTTCCGGGAATGCTAGGGACGTGGACAAGCCCTCCGACAAAGGGTCCAAAAAGCTGGACTATGCCGGGCATAAAGTATATGCTGTGTCCTCCCTCGGCCTCCGTAAGGCCAGTTTGGCCGTACTGATGGCGCACTTTTCCCATGCCCTTATGGGCTTCCTGGATGAGGTGATCCCTCATCTCCTGGCTGATCTGCAGACTACAGTCAAGCAGGTGCGGGATCAGGGAAGGGCAGTGGCGAAACAGCAGCTCCAAACGGCTCTCAACATTGGAGACTTCTGTGCCCGGTCAGTAGCGGCCGCAGTGGCCATGCGCCGCAGAACTTGGCTGCGGATCTCCACCTTTACGGCGGATACCCAGCACAAGTTGGCAGATGTCCCCTTCCTTGGTACCGACTTGTTTGGGCCTGGGGTGGAAGGCCACCTCCAGAGAACTGAAAAGTCCAATGCCACCTTGGACTCAGTCACGTCTGCCCAGAAGGACAAAGGCCGCCGACAGCAGCATAAGTCCTTTCATCCTTCTGCCCCTGCGGCATGTCCGGCCCAGCAACACCAGCGTCGGGGCCAGCAGGCTCGCACTTGGCACCCCAAAGCCAAGCCTGCAGCTTCCTCCAGCGGGAAGTCAGGAAGAAAAGGCCCAGGAGGTCCCTCGGCCGGTCCTTCCTCCAAGCCTGCCCAGTGACAGGTTGAGGGGTGTTGCCCCCAGCCGCGTTGCTTCCCCCTGGGTTCCCGCCGTGGGGGGATGGCTCCACCACTTTCTTTCCTCCTGGTCCACTATCACCACGGACCGTTGAGTGTTGGAGGTGGTAGGAAAGGGTCTGCCTCTGGAGTTCGAGCAGGCCCCGCCCTTTTGAGCCGTCGCCCCACGGGGGGTTACGGGGTCCGCAGCCTCTCCGTCGGCCCGTCGAGCCGACATTGCCCTGCTCCTCCAGAAGGAGGTTATCAGGAAGGTGGCGGATCCTCCACCAGACCCAGGGTTTGTGTCCAGGTACTTCCTGGTCCCGAAACGGATGGGGGGGCTGGCGCCCCATTCTAGACCTGCACGACCTGAACAGGTTCCTAAGGTCTCTAACCTTCAGGATGGTCACTCTGGCTCAGGTTATTCCATCCTTGGAACGAGGCATGTGGTTCTGTTCTCTGGACCTCCAGGACGCATTCTTTCATGTCCCAATCCATCCGTCCCACCAGCGATTCCTCCGCTTTAGAGCAGAGGGGTCCCTCTACGAGTTCCGGCCCATGCCCTTCGGCCTTTCTCTAGCTCCCAGGGTCTTCACAAAATGCATGGCAGTGGTGACAGCATTCCTGCGGCGCTGAAGGGTCCAGGTGTACCCCTACCTGGATGACTGGCTGATTGCGGCCTCCTCCAGACCGGAGGTGGAGTGGTCCAGGGATCTGGCCCTCCAAGATTGCTCTCAGGTTGGCCTCCTCATCAACGAGGCCAAGTCAGAACTCATGCCAAAGCAGGTGATCCAATTCATTGGGGCAGAGCTAGAATCTCTGCGAGCCAGGGCATGGCTCCTGGTGGACAGGGCCGAGGTTCTTTCCTCCTTTGCCCAGTCATTTCAGGTTGGGCAGTTGCGCCCTGCCCAGGACTTTATGTGCCTCCTCTGCCTCATGGTGGCATGCACCAGCGTGGTGCGTTGGGCCTGTTGGCACATTCGTCCCCTACAATGGGGACTGGTCAGCCAATGGTCACAGCGCTCCGGTCCTTTGGATCAGCCAGTGATGGTGACCCAAGTGATGTGGAATGCTCTCCGGTGGTGGATCGTTCCAGCTCATCTGCAGGAGGGCATCCTGTTTGTCCGCCCGAGCCAACGGTCTCTCTATCGATCGACCGCCTCTCTGATGGGTTGGGGTGCCCATGTGGGGGAGCACAGAGCGCATGGCCTCTGGTCCCCTCGGGAGTCCCGATGCCACATCAACCTGCTGGAGCTTCGGGTGGTTTGCCTAGCCCTCACCGTCTTTGCTCCATTTGTACGGGGTCAACTGGTCCAGGTCCATACGGATAATACCACGACCATGTACTACCTAAACCACCAGGGCAGATGCGCTCCATGCCTCTGTGCAGGGAAGCTCTCCGCACTTGGTCCCTCGTGTGCAGCCTGGAGGTGGATCTCCTTCCTATCCATGTGGCAGGAGCCTCCAACATTCTGGCCGATGCCCTAAGCCAGATAGGGGCTGCGTCCCACGAGTGGTCTCTCCTGCCAGAGGTAGTACAAGATCTGTTCTTCCACTGGGGCATGCCTCAGGTGGACCTGTTTGCCTCCAGGGAGAATGCGAAGCTGAGGCTGTTTCATGCCCTCCCCCCTCAGCAGGGCTCACTGCAGGGGGATGCCTTCTCAAAGCTGTGGACCCCGGGCCTCTTCTATGTCTTTCCCCCATTTCCCTTGCTCCACAAAGTGCTTCTTAAGGCGAGGAGGGACAAAGCGCAGGTGATTCTGGTAGCCCCAGACTGGCCCCGCCAGTTCTGGTATCCAGATCTCCTCAGCCTCAGCACCAGGCTCCCAAGGTGGCTTCCAGTCCACCCGGACCTGATCTCAGTCAACCAGGGGAAAGTATTCCACCCGGACCTTCAATCCCTGCACCTGATGGCCTGGTTCCTGACCGGCTAGAGTTCCAGGCTTTGGGTCTTTCCGATGAGGTCCTCAACGTCATTCAGGTTTCCTGTAAGAAGTCGACCAGAAAATGCTATGCCTTTAAATGGAAGAGATTCTCCATTTGGTGTCAGGGCAAAGGCCTGGATCCTTCCTCCTGTTCCTTGGCAAGCATTCTGGACTGCCTGTGGTCCCTTTCTCAGCTAGGGCTTCGGTCGACGACCCTTAAGGTGCACCTGGCAGCCATCTCTGCTTACCGGGTGTGGGCTGGGAAGCAGTCTGCGCAGGAGAAGGTGGTCGGGCGCTTTTTCAAAGCCCTTGATCACATATCCCCTCCGGTGTGAGAACCTCCACCTCCGTGGGATCTACTGCTGGTACTGGCTAAGCTCATGGGCAAGCCATTCGAGCTGATGCATATGTGTGACATCTCCCACCTGTCATGGAAGACCGCCTTCTTGGTGGCTATCACGTCAGCCAGAAGGATGGGAGAGCTCCAGGTGCTTTCCATCGAGTCTCCTTATCTGGTCTTTCGCAGGGACAAGGTTGTCCTGCGCCCCCAACCGAAATTCCTTCCGAAGGTGGTGTCGGAGTTTCACCTTAACCAGGTGTTGACTCTGCTGGTGTTCTACCCCCATCACACCTCGGAGGCCGAATATAGGCTCCATACTTTGGACCCTAGAAGAGCACTCTCTTACTATAAGGAGTGGATGGCTGAAGTTCAGGGAGAGGTTCGCCAGCTGTTTGTCACCTACGCTGAAGCGCACCTGGCAGACCTGCCAGCCAAGCAGGCGATGAGCAGGTGGGTCACCTCCTGCATAGATCTCTGCTATAGGTTGGCGGGCATGGAGCCTCCCAAAGGGATAAGCGCTCATTCTAAACGTCATGCTGCTGCTTCGGTGGCTGCTTCCAGGGACATCCCTATCTAGGAAATCTGCAGGGCTGCTACCTGGAGGTCAGCACACACCTTCATTACCCATTACCACATTGACCTTGAGTCACGCTGGGATGCTGGTTTTGGGACCTCGGTTCTCCAGTCATTATTCCCCAAGTAGGGGGTGTGCGCCTTGCCTCCCTCCTCCCGGAGAACTGCTAGGAGTCTGCCAGACAGTGTGGATGAGCAACATATCCATGTCCCTAGAAATACAGGTTACTCACCTGTAACAGGAGTTCTAGGAA
This sequence comes from Neoceratodus forsteri, assembly GCA_016271365.2. Classification (NCBI taxonomy): domain Eukaryota; kingdom Metazoa; phylum Chordata; order Ceratodontiformes; family Ceratodontidae; genus Neoceratodus; species Neoceratodus forsteri. Next base: position 1,073,560,675 of record CM028129.1, on the reverse strand, counting down.
TGGTATATGTTGTTCATCCACATGCACCCATCCGATCTCCCCGGCTTCGATGCACAACCTGGCTTCCAGCAGGCTAGATCTGGCATCATGGGGCAGAGTTTTACCACCCGGCCGGGCGGGAGGAGCCAGCTTGAAGACCTTCTGGCAAGATTTAAAGCGGCAAGGAACCTGCCAGACAATGTGGATGAACAACATGTACCATTCCTAGAACTCCTGTCACAGGTGAGTAACCTGTATTTCGTCACTCCCCCTTCCCCTCTATCCTTTCTACCCAACTAGTCCTCACCTGATTCTATGCTCTGGCAGGGTTTTCAGTATCCTGGAGTGGCCTAGTCTTAGGCAAGCTTCTTCTTTCCCTCCTCTTCCCTTCATCCTTTCTTTTCTCGTTTCCCAATTTGTCTTCACCTAGTTCTGCCCTCTGACAGGATTCTCAGCATCCTGGAGGGGTCTAGCACTGAGAAATTACTCTTCCTTTCCACCTAACTTGTCCTCACCTGACTCTGCTCTCTGGCAGGGTTCTCAGCATCCTGAAGAGGCCTAGTCTTAGGCAAGTTTCTCCCACCCCTCCTCCTTCCCTTTACCATGCCCTCTACTATCTTTACCCAACTTGTCCTTGCCTACTCCTGACCCTTATTGCAAGTCCTCACCTCATTCTGCCACTGGCAGTGATCTCTACACTCTGAAGGGGCCAGTTCCAGGTATGACTCGTCCTTCTCTACCTTATCCCTTAACTCCACCTTTCTCCTGCCCCCCCATCCCCCTGCACTTAAACAAAGGAATTAGTTCACTTGAGCTAATAACATGCCCTTTTTGTTCTGTCTCAGGTGCTCCCAGATTGCACTAGCCCTGTGTTAACTCATCCCTCACAACTGATATTTTTTGTTCACTTTGCTCTGGTAATGTTCCCCCCATCTTTATACTCTCCTTCCCCCAGCTAGTTTCCCCTGTCTACTCCTCTACCCTCCTTGATGTCCCCTCACTACACCTCATTCATTAAATAATTGCTAGATAATCTGCCTCTTAACTGTGATCCATTCCTGCAAGGAGTTTGCTCCAAGGCTACATTAAATTTCGGTACTATGCTCCTCAGATATACCACTTGTAATTAAATGCATATTCCACAGGTATGATGTATTTAACTGTATGTTATGTCAGAGATGTGATTGTAAGATTATGATGTTTTTTTTTAACTGTATGTCTTGTTACAAATGTAATTGAATGTTTAATTTCTTGGATATGTTAAATGTTAAACTGTACGTCTAATTTTTCATCCAGTTGTACCCCCCACCCACCCCAGGTCACACCGGGAGACGAGCAACTTGTTGTTCAATGTGCCCTCCTGGTGAAACATTTTAATAAATAAATATTTACACTAGTAACTTGCTTTCTTCCATACAGTTTACAGACCTACTCCTCCAACAGAGCTACAAAACCCTTGCCCACTTGCCAGTCACTTCCAAGTTTCTGAAAGGCATCCAGGAATTTGGGGTACTTTTGAAAGACGTTCCAGTAAATCTTCTTATTCTTTTTGAAGAATGCAGAAACATAGTCACTGCCTCTGAATGCATGGAAACAGAGTAAGGCTTTCTTTATTGCAGTGGTCATTTCACACTTGCTAATTTTGAAGATTTTCCTACTGTTACCATGGCCATTGTCCAGGTATATACTTTGCTCGCATTCTGAAAATGGTGACAGTAAAACTACTGGCATATCGGTCTCCCCAGATGGTGAATGGATGATAACAGAGCCTGAACATATTGTAATGGCAGGTTGCACATGAAAGGCAATTTTTGTGTCTGCTTCTTCCTGGTCAGAACAGAGATCATCCACAACTACTGTCCCTTCTTTGGTGATCATGTAGCATTTGTTTCTGTTCGAAAAATAGATCACTGTGCCCGCTGGCAAACTTGTGCAGTTTTCTCCCCAGACCTGCATGATCAAATTAATCAGGCACTCCTCGTTGGATCCATTAGAAAGGAAGTAACTGAAATTCTTTGGCACTTTAGTGTTGGTGCCTTTGGTAATGTGCTTCTCACTAAATCCTCATTGAAATCTCTCAGCCTCTTTGATTGACTGCTCTCTGTATGTATTTGCAACAACATCCACTCTTGCAAATCCCTTTGGAAAGCTATTCAGGAGTTTCATTGTCAGATCACTGAAGGTTTCAGGGATTCCTGTCCTAACCCTCACTGTTGCCATTAGCTCAACTGTGTATGTTGAGACACTTTTCCTGGGGGAATGCTCCGAAGTGTCTAATACTGGACAGTATTCTGCTAGAACTTCAAGTAACTTGCTCTTTGGTGTTGTCCATCTAGTTCCATCTGCATTGGCTAGACTCAGCAGGACTAGGCCCAGGCAATATGATAATAACTTGTTCATATCTACAGGGAAGTTGTGCTTGTTTGAAAGGGCCTAATGTTTTCCCAATATATCTTTCAAATTTAAGTTCTGTAACTTTTCCTTTGGTAGTTACTTGTGCTTTTTTGTTTGCATCATTGAAGGTTTTCACTGGGGCTTTTGAAATCTGTTCTAAATATTTCTTTTTACCACTTTCCATTCTTTATTTGACAAACTGTTCATACATTTCTGTACCTCGTTCGATGATACTTTTGAGGATCTCTTTAATATCCGGTTCAACAGGTGCTCCCGAAGACAAATTGTACAATCTTTCAGCATCTAAAGCAGCATTGAATGGGTTGATAAACTCTTGATCGAGAAGAGCCAATATGGCTTTGACGCATTGTTCTGACAATTTCAGATGGCCTGTATGCTTTTTGTAGACTACTGGCTGAACTGTGAAGGCCAGTCATCTCCAAAAGTGCCTCTTTGAATTTTGATAGATGTGGCCGATTTAACACCCAGTTATCATAGGCAATTTGATTTGCAGCAAAGTGTTTGATTCCACATGGAATTCTGGCACTTCAGTTGTATGTCTGCTCACCAGCTTGGTCAGCTGATTCCCTAGAAGCTTTGTGATGGTGCCTTTGAACTGAAAGCCCTTGCTTTTCAATTAATGTTTTGGACCCTGGATGAGAAGCTTCAAGAGTTTCAAGTGTGTGCACATAATAAGCCCCATATCGAGCATAATTTTGCTTGTTGAAGGTGAAGAACAGGGGCAATGAATATTTCCAACACAGTAGTCTAAAATCAAAGTTGTTTCATTGCTATGTAGAGAAAATGCTGCCAATCCACTGTATCCAGATATGTTATCCAGAGCTGTAGGTTTTCTCCAGCTCACCGCAACGAAATCTGCTGTCTGAAGGCCTCATACTTTGCCTGGAAAGTAACAGTCTCATCTTCCTGAAGCAGTTTATGGAAGTGAATGGGTTTAGGTGATGAATCTGATCAGGTCAAGCAATACTGCAGGGGTGACGGTCAATTCTGTTAAATGGTCTAGAAATCTGACCTGAAGCAGTCACTCTAAGGCATCTGCAGAATGCTCATGTATAGTCAATGCCCGATTGTAATGCTATCCATGCAAAACTCCCCTTATGCTGCCAGAGGGACAAAGACCAGCCTGAAATACTATGTCCTCAAAGCCGCTGCCACCAACTAACTGTCCTGTAATGCCAAAGTTTTCCAGGAATAGGTGGAAATCTCCCTAATGAATTATGACATTGTGGAACTGATAAGGGAAATTCCACACAACATAGTTAGACAACAAGTTGAGACACCCTCGAAGAGTCTGAAATAAAAAGAAATGCTGTGTTTAGTGTATGTATATATGTGTGTGTGTGTGTGTGTGTGTGTGTGTGTGTGTGTGTGTGTGTGTGTGTGTGTGTGTATATATTTAGAGAGAGAGATAGATGGAGATAGATATAGATATATAAAATATATGATGAAACCTAACTTGTATGTTAAACCTGAATTGTTGAACCTTAATAACTTTGGAACCATTCAGTGGATTTTCATGCAGATCCATAGTGTAGTTTCTGAGATGCAGAATGTTGGGAAAAAAAAAAGAAACATCTGTGTTTTTGCCATTTCTTTGTCAACTTGGATCTCAGAAATGGCTTTAGGTAGTGGTCTGAAATTTTCAGAGTATAAAACCGTTGCCTCACAGATGTGCCTTTTGAAGGTTTGGTGAAAAAATATTAATTAGTGCAAAAGTTATTAAACTTTTAATTTCCTATGGGAAAATGTATATGTCCGGCATGAAAGAAAGTATTTTTCGCAAAAGTACTTACTTTGCGCACAAAACACTACTTTTTTTTGTGCAAAGTAAGTCGATCATTTGCCCCGGTATGATGGCTGCTGCCTTCCATGCTTGAACCATGCTGTTATCTACCTTCTGCTTGCAGTGTAGATCCGTGATGTTCTTGTATTGACCTTGTTTTTGCGTGATGTTTATTGAATGTACCTTGTCCTTGTTTTGCCTGATGTTCTTGAATGTATCTTGCATTCTCCCGGGTCGCACCTGAAAGTAGGCACTTGGTTGTCTATTGTGCTTACCTCGTAAACAAAAGCAAATAAATAAAGTATATAGCTTTGCGATGGCAGAGCTATGTTGTGTCCACCATCTTGTTTTGCTGTTAGCGAGTGTGAGACAGTGAAGAAAATGCGTAAATCAGTAATAAAAAAAAAATATATATATATATATATATATATATATATAAAATCAGAACTTTGCTAAAGGGGACCTGTTTAGCTGTATTCTGATGGTTTTAAAGAAAAAAGTTTCCAGAGCATCCGAAATCTTGGGTGCCAGCTTAGCAAGAGGACCACTTCTACCCCCATTCTGTGCATGAGAATAGCGGTATTTTCTTGACTTCTGCAGCTGGAACTCATGCTGCTGGCTGCAGAGTCAAGTTTGTGCTGCTCCTTTTATTTTCTGTCTGCCCCATTCCCCAGCAGTGTGGGACACTAGGGAGCCCACTCCCAGTGTCCCTTATTAGCCACCTCTTGCATTATGGGACAATGGGAAGCCCACTTCCAGTGTTCCCAGTAATGTTTCCTGAACCCCCCCAGAGCAGCGTGGGACACTGGGGAGCCCACTCCCAGGGTCCTCATATATTGGCCCCTCCCGCAGTGTGGGACACTGGGGAGCCCGCTCCCAGTATCCCCAGATGGTTTTCTTTTTCATTTGCAAAGAAGAAAACCATCCCCCGATGTCTTTTTTTTTTTTTTTTTTTTTAGCTGTAAATGAGAAAACCATCCCTTGCCATCCCCACCTTCTCCCTTCCCCAACCTTGACCCTCCCACTGAGGACCAGCCACCTTAACCTCCTCCCCCTTACCCTATACTTACCACTGGAGGTCCTGGTCTGTCATCTTCTGTGGACAGGAATACGTCTGCACCCTTCAAAGCTGAAACGCAAACTAAAGAATCGAGATAAGTGCTGTATAATGGCTATCGGTGGCGTATTGAAGTTATGTTGATAGCACTGCCATTTTTCGGTATTCTTGTACCAAATGTTCAACATGGGTTTTTTTTCTTTCTTTCTTTTTTTTTTTTTTTGGACCCCACCTCATGAACACTGGCACTGTCTATTTTAGTTATTTGGTCCTGAAAGGTGATTTCATGGTTGCTGCACAAAATCACATTTCGGGACAGAGTAACAAAATGAATGTGCCAGTGAAGTGGGGTCCCAAAAAGCCCAAGTTGAAAATTTGGTGCAAAGACTCCCATAAAAGCCTGGGTTATGCACGGTCATTGAAATTTTGCTCCACACGCATGTAACTTTGGTAATTTTTAATATTTTCACTCCAAATGTTCAACATAGTTATATTTTCACACCGCCTCATGAACAGTACAGCTGTCATTTTTCACATCCTGCTGGAAATGTGTTTTCGCACCTTTGGTGTGCAAGGGCACAATCACTGCGAGAAATTACCTTTTTGGACAGATTAACAAAATGAATGTATCCGTGCTCATGAGGTGGGGTCCCAAAAAGGCAATGTTGAAAATTTGGTGTCAAAAATTTGAAAAATGGCTGTGTTATGGCTATTTGTTGTAATCTCGCTACGCACACTCGTAATGTTTGAAATTTTCAGTAGTTTCACCCCATCTTTTCAACATTGTCTTCTTAGTACCCTATGTCATATATGCCACAGCTACCACTTTTCAAATCCTGGGCAAAATGTGGATTCACACCTGTGGCGTAGAATGGTGTTGCAGTTGTGCAGAATTATGTTTTGGCGGAGATTTGAAAATTTTCTGTACTGGGTACATGCAGTGAGGTGACAAGGTTATGTTGAATGTTTGGGGTGATAATTATTTAAGATGGCACAGTTATGACTATTTGTTGCAATTTTACTATTCCTGCTCGTAACTTTATGCGTGGAAGCGCAGGGGCCAGAGGCCCCTGCGTTTCCACAGCTAGATATATATGCATCTATAAAGGGATGGTAGTGCAGGGTCTGAAGGACCCTGCACTCCCACCCCTCAAGATGTTGTAGTGCAGGGTCTGTGGGGTACTGTGCTGCTGCTTGTTATACTGAGGGACTGGAGAGTCCGAAGGATCCTGCACTCTCACCCCTAAAGACATTGTAGTGCAAGGTCTGTGGCCCACTGTTCTGGTGCCTCAGATACTGTGGTAGCACAGGGTCCAAAGAACCCTGCACTCTCCCACCCCTAAAGTAGTTGAAGCTCAAGATCTGTGGGCCACTGTGCTGGTGCCTGACATACTGTGGGAGTGCAGGGTCCAAAGGACCCTGCTCTACCACCCCTAAAGACATTTTCACAGCTAGATACATATGTGCATCTGTGGAGGGATGGAAGCACAAGGTACTGCACCACAGTAGGAAGAGCACCCATTTAGGGGCTAGCTCTGTGGAGAGGAAGAGAGAGCAGAGGTTAAATTAGGAGATTCAGAACTGGGTCTGGGGGAAGACGGGGCAGCAGACAGGAAAGTAGCAGGGGCTTGAGGCAGCAGGACAAAGAATTTAACTTAATCAAGGAGCGGGTTAAGTTGGCAGGAAGCAGAGTGCAAGACAAAGCAGGGGGTTGGGCGGGTCAGCGTTGAGCTCGGGGGGGTTAGCAGAGAACAAAGCAGTGTGTGCAGGGTGGGTAAGTGACGTGCTTCTGGAGGGGGGAATTGAGAAGAGAGCAGGATTAAAAGAAGTTCTAGCACCAGAAATGAAAATAAAAGCACACCATCTTAAATGCAACAGTATCTAACAGGGCTAAAATGGTACAACTATCTCACACATTAGTAACAGTGCATTACATAACTGTAATAACAGTTCAAGTGTGCAGCAGCATTAATAGTGAGCATAACAGAAGGGAAAAAGAGAGAAAATGGCAAAGGGAAAAAAAATCAGTAGGAAGAGTGCCTGGTCAGGGGGGCTAGTTCTGAATTGGAGAGCTGGCCGAGGATCAGAGGGTGAAGTGGGCGGCGGTGATGATCGGGTGCCGCACCACAGTAGAAAGTGTGTCAGGTCAGGGGAGCTAGTTCTGTCACACACTCATGCATACATACATACATACACACACACATGTGCCACACATATACTGTATAAACACAGGAGATATGGCATGAAGAACTCAAAAAGTATAAACTTGCTAAAATTTCGTCTATTAATTGTCTTCCCTTTTATCAATTTATCCAAAACTTCACAACAACATATGCATTTCAAAGCAGAATCCTTGCTCTTTTAGACAACATAAAATTATATTATAAAGCGCAATAAATCCTGACAAGATTAAATATAAGAATATTTCGAAATTTCGCAAGAAATTAAGGGGTGGTGGTTGGTATTTAACCCTACAACTTTTAACATTAATCTTTTTTGAGGTAATGTATGGGTATTCATTTTAAAGCTCTAACTCCCACCTATTCATTGAGACCACACTTGAATGTATATTTCACTTACCCTTGAAGTAACGGCTCAACAATCAGCATGGAAGACTAGGTTTGCTGGCACAGGCACCTAGTTTCAGCTGAGCTCTCTTCTTCTAGGTTTGCTTGTAAGGACAGAGCAAGGAAAAAGATTAAGGCTTCTTTTGGCTAGGCAGATTTACTGTGTGTTACTATTTTCTTTTGTGCTTACAGGTTTTGTTACTGTTTTTAGCTTACATTTTACTGCTTTATTGTTCTCTGATTCAAATTGCTGTTGCAGGGAGTACTTTCTGCTGCATTTATTGCAGGGTGTGCCTACAGGTTTGTTACTGTTTTGTGCTTAGAGATTACTGCTGTAATCTTCTCTGATTCAGATTGTTTTTTTGCAAGGTAGATCTTCTGTTACTGCTTTAGTTTTCTCTGTAGCAAAGTGATTTTTGTGGGGTATATCTTCTGTGAAATTGTTACAGGTGGTGCTTACAGGTTTTACGGCTTCATCTATCATTAGGCCAAGCTTTCAGGGCTACTGCATTTGTTGTTGGTTGATTGTTTCTGCTCTTACCTCCTTGTTTCTTTCGTCCGTGGTTCTTCTTTTTTGGCAGGGGAAGGGCCCAACCACCCAACCCCCATCCCCAACCTCTCCATGCTACACTCCATTTATAGAGTAGCACAGTTGTGACATTTCCTGTAGCAAAGCAGGATGGGGAGGATCAGAGGGGTATCCACACAGTGACCTCACTTGCAGGGGCACAATTAATTTTGACTTGTTATAACAAGTTGTACAGAAACGAACAAACAAAACAAACAGAAAATATATTAAAAAAAAAAAAAAAAAATCTCTTGCTTTCATTTTCCTTCTGATTACTCAGACCAGGTTATAAATTTGGCACCTTCACTGGAATGGATATTATTAACTGCAGGTACTGCGGGACACTTTTCAAAAGGGCAGTTGCACAGGGTTTAGAATGCTGTCCCACATGCTGGACCATTTGAGATCTACGAGCTCTACTCCGGGCAGCATGGACAGAGATTGTGTGCCTCAAATCACGTATTCAGGAGAAAATATATTACAAGAACCACCCACCATTTACCAACATCCAACTGAAGCACCTCAACTGCAGACGGTAGTTGGTCCGGGAGGTTGGCAGGTGGTTAGGAGGGGCAAATCTGGTGCCCTATCACTCAGTGCTCACCAACGTAGCACCTCCACAAACCATATAAAAACTACTAATGGGTATCTGTCTCTGTCTCCATAATCAAACAAAGGGGCAGATGACACTGCAGAGCAAGACACTGCAGCACAGGAGCCTTGGCTACAAAACTCTCCCCAAAACAGGGACCAAAACAAAAAGGAAATCCAAAAAACTTCTGATCATAGGAGACTCCATGATTCGGGGAGTTGATACCTACCTCCGGCCAGGGGTAATGGTCAGATGTCTCCCAGGTACATCAGCTTGGAGATGCACTGACCGCATTGCTGAAATTGTGCAGGAAGCGGAAGAAAATATCAATGTCCTGGTACACATAGGGACTAATGATCTTACCAGCTGGTCAGTTGTGGAGACCAAGGAACACCTGATCAGGCTGGGAGATGAACTGTCATCCATTTCATTTGGCATCTCCTTCTCCGAGATCCTGCTAGTCTAGGAGATGGGGGCAGATGGACAGAAGGTCAGAGAAGGGGAGATAGAGGAGCTAATCATGTGGCTCAAGGGCTGGTGCCAGAAAAAAGGATACAAATTTGTAGGTAACTGGCAACAGTTTCGGGAGTGAAAGTTCTTTAAGTTTGATGGACTGCATCTGCCTAAGGAGGGAATCAGTGCATTAGGGCAGAAGTTTGATGTCTTTGCAGAATATTTAAACTAGGAAATGGGGAGAGGGGTGCAGCACCCAATGCATTGAATGGAAAGAACACCCCTTCCCTCCTCAGCTAATGATCAAACAGGAGTTCAGCATGTTTGTAGTTCATTTGCATCACCAGGTAAGGAAAAAGGTCCGGCTCCCCATATGATGCACAGGGGAAACGCTGGACCTCGCCCAACAACTAACACACCAAAATCTGGCCTATGGAAAGTTCTGTACATAAATGCTCGCAGTCTGGGAAACAAGATCCCAGACCTGGAGGCAACAATGAAAAGGCTAAACTGGACATAGGAGCCATTAGCGAGACATAGTTCACCAGTAACCACACTTGTGAGACTTCAGTACCTGGCTATGTATAGTTCAGAAGAGGCAGAGGTGCAAAAAGGGGGAGGGGGGTGGCCCTTTGTGTCAATGAAAATATCAGCTACAGAAATTCAGAATACACATAAGGAGCTGGAAGAACTGTGGGTCACCCTAGAAACAGGAAATGGGACAGCCATACGAACTGGGGTTGTCTACAGGCCTCCAAACCAGGGGGAGGACATAGACACATTACTGTTAGAAGATATATAAAACATGACCGCTAAAGTGGAGGTTCTGATAATGGGAGACTTCAACATGCCAGATATAGATTGGTAAATACCAGCAGGAACATCCGCCAGAACTAGACACATAGTGGATTCCCTTCAGGGGGAGGGCCTCAAACAACTGGTACAACAACCCACAAGAGACAGGGCTATCCTGGATCTAGTACTGACTAATGGGGAAAGGATCACAGATATCCAGGTAGAAGGTCACCTGGGGGCCAGTGACCATCACCCAGTGTAGAAACATAGAAACATAGAATTTGATGGCAGATAAGGACCGCTTGGCCCACCCAGTCTGCCCATTTCCCTACCTAATAGATAAGCTGCAGATCCTAGTTAACCAACAGCCTACTTCTTCATACCCCCACCCCCTAGAATTGCCTTGTGACTGTCCCATGCATGCTTGAATTCCACCAGTATTTTTGACTCCACAGCCTCCTCCAGAAGGCCGTTCCATGCATCCACAACCCTCTCTGTGAAAAAATACTTCCTTACATTACCTCTGAGCCGCCCCCCCCCCCATCTTCAAATTGTGCCCCCTTGTTCTTGCACACTTCTTTTTCTGAAAGATGTTACCCTCTTGGACTTTGTTGATTCCCTTGAGGTACTTGAAAGTTTCTATCATGTCTCCCCTCTCCCTCCTTTCCTCGAGGCTATACATATTATGCTCCTTAAGTCTCTCTTCATATGTCTTCCAGTGCAGACCCTGCACCATTTTATTTGCCCTCTTCTGGACTGCCTCCATCCTGTTTGTCTTTGCGGAGATTGGGTCTCCAGAACTGTACGCAGTACTCCAGATTGGGTCTCACCAGCTGTCTGTACAGAGGGATAACAATTTCCTCTTTTCTACTGGTGATGCCTCTCCCTATGCATCCCAGTATCCCCCAGCCCTCATTACTGCCCTCTCACATTGCTTGCCCACCTTTAGGTCATCTGATATGACTACCCCCAGGTCCCTTTCCATTCTTGTTGTTGTTAATATCTCACCCCCCATTGTGTACTCTTCCCCTGGGTTTTTGTTTCCCAGGTGCATTACCTTTCACTTCTTAGCATTGAATCTAAGCTGCCATACATTTGACCATTCCTCCAACCTTGTCAAGTCCCTTCTCATCCTTTCCACCCCACCTTATGTATTAACTCTATTGCAGATCTTTGTGTCATCTGCAAAGAAACATATTTTTCCTTCCAGTCCCTCTGCAATGTCACTTATAAAGACATTGAAGAGGACCGGTCCTAGTACTGAACCCTGCGGTACCCCACTAGTAACCCCCCTTTTCTTCAGAGTGGATTCCATTTACTATTACCCTCTGTGCCCTGTTCTCCAGCCAATTCTTTACCCAGGCTACCATCTTGGGACCCACTCCCAGGCTGGCTAACTTATATATTAATCTTTTGTGTGGGACTATGTCAAGTGTCTTGCTAAAGTCTAGGTAGGCCATGTCCACAGCCCCTCCCTGATCTACTACTCTGGTCACACGGTCAAAGAAATTGATTAGATTAGTCTGACATGACCTTCCCGCTGTGAATCCATGCTGCCTTGGGTCCTGTGCCCCTCTGGCCTCTAGGTATTCAACAATTCTTTCCTTCAGAAGTGATTCCATCATTTTCCCTATCACTGAGGTTAAACTAACAGGTTTGTAATTGCCTGCTTCTGCCCTGCTCCCACTTTTGTGAAGTGGAATCACATTTACCCTCCTCCAGTCCTCCGGAACCACCCCATCCTCCCATGATTTGTTAAAGAGGGTAGTCGGTGGTGTCACTAGTTCTACCCTTAGTTCTTTTAGAATTCTGGGATGAATCCCATCAGGCCCCATTGCTTTGTCCACCTTCAGTTTTAAGAGTTCTTTCAGAACCCTTTCTTCTGTAAATGGGCTGGTATCAACTTCTATATCCAGAGTGTTTTTGTTGTTTGGTTTAGGTACCTCCCCTTCTTCATTTGTGAATACTGAGCAAAAATATTTGTTTAGTATCTTTGCCTTTTCACAGTCACCCTCTGCCCATCCTCCTCCCCTTTATTAAGCCTCACTATCCCTTCCTTGGCCTTCCTTCGCTCCCTGATGTACCTATAAAAGGTTTTATCTCTCTTCTTAACTGTGTTGGCTGTCTTTTTCTCGGTTTGGGTCTTTGCTGTTCTGACTGCCTTCCCAGCTTTCTTTTGCTTTAACTGATACAATACTCTGTCCTGCTCCTTCTGTGATTCCTTGTACTTCCTGAATGCTTTCTTTTTCTCCCTAACCTTCCTTGCCACCTCCTTTGAGAACCATATTGGTTTCTTACATTGTTTTGTTTATTTGCTTCACACAAAGTCTTGTTGCCTCTGTGATGGTAGTTTTGATTATTCCCTATTGTTTTTCCACCCTTCCTTCCTGCCCATTTACTAGTGCATTTCTTAGGCGCTCACCCATTTTGGCAAAGTCAGCCCTCCTAAAGTCCAGTACCTTTGCCTTTGTATGGCTTGACTGTACTGCTGTTTATTGTGAACCAAACTGTTCGATGGTCACTAGTTCCCAGATGACTACCCACTTCTAAATCTGTGATCCTCTCGCCATCTCGATTTGAGAGTACCAGGTCTAAGATTGCTCCCTCCCGAGTGGGTATAGTTCAGTTTGGCCACTAGAACCAAATCATCCCATTCCAAGGCTAAAATATGGGACTTTAGAGGAGCTGACCTTGATAAGATGGCCAACAGAATTAAGCTAGCCTTGGCAGGAAGCAATACAGGTGAGGGGGTACAAGCAAAGTGGGCAAGCATTAAGGATGCAATACTTGAAGCAATATCCCATTGTGTTAGGGAGAAAAGCAAGAGCAAAAGAAGGAGGAAACCACTTTGGTTCTCAAAAGCAGTAGCAGAAAAGATCAGAGCCAAAAGGTTGGCCTTCAGGAAATATAAGGGAATGCAGCGGAAGGAAGATAGGGAGGCATACCAAACTTCCCTAAGGGAATCGGGGAAGGCAGTAAGGCAGGCAAAGGCCCAAACTGAGGAAACACTAGCACAAACAGTAAAAGAAGGGGACAAAACTTTCTATAGATACATTAGTGAAAGGAGAAAGTCCAGAGCGGGTATTGCTAAGCCCAAAGGAGATAAGGGGAAGTATGTGGAGGAGGACCAAGGAAAAGCATCTATCTTAAATAGATACTTCTGCTCAGTATTTACTGAGGGGAAGATAGGGCAGGGCCCACAGCTCAACACCATGGAAACAGGGGGGAGCGAGGGAGGGAGGTGTGCACAAGTCCCTTTACAAAAGAAAGGGTCTTACAAGAGCTCGCTAAGCTCAGGGTGAACAAGGTAATAGGACCTGATGGCATGCATCCCAGGGTACTAAAGGAGCTAAGGTTGGAACTAGCAGAGCCATTAGCAGAACTGTTTAGTGAGTCTCTGAGCACAGGAGAGGTCCCAGAAGACTGGAGAAGGGCTCATGTGATCCTGCTCCACAAGAGTGGCAGCAGGAAGGAGGCAGGGAACTACAGACAAGTTAGTTTTACCTCAGTAGTGGGCAAGATTATGGAGGCATTCCTTAAGGAACGGATAGTAGAACACCTGGAATCCATAGGAGCACAGGATCCAAGACAGCATTGATTTACAACAGGAAGGCCCTGTCAAACTGATCTCATAGATTTCTTTAACTGGATAACCAGAGTGGTGGACCAAGGGGGTGCAGTTGATATCTCCTACCTCGATTTCAGAAAAGCTTTCAATACTGTTCCACATAGAAGATTGATTTAATAAGCTGGGTAGGCTCTGGGTGGGTCAGAGTTTGGTCAACTGGGTGGCAAACTAGTTGGTGGGCAGAAATAAGAGAGTGGTGGTAAATGGTATACAGTCAGAAGAGACGCAAGTCACAAGTGGGGTACCTCAAGTGATCAGTCCTGGGGCCAGTCCTCTTCAGTATCTTCCATCAATGACATTGCAGATGGACTGGAGGGTGGTTAGGTTTGTCTGTTTGCAGATGACACCAAGATCTGCAAGATCCAGATGGGGTGGGCAGAATGAGAAAAGAGCTGGAAAAACTGGCAAAATGGATGAAAGAGTGGCAACTGGGGTTTAATGCAAAGAATTGCAAGATCATGCACGTAGGGAAGAGAAACCCTGAAGCTACCTATAGTTTGGGAGGGGAGTTGCTGGCAATCACAAGGGAAGAAAGAGACTTGGGCATCCTCATCACAGATAACCTGAAATCATCCAAGCAAACCACTAAAGCAATAGGTAAAGCTACAGGGATGTTGTGGTGTATTAGTAGGGGTATCACAAGTCGTAAGAGGGAGGTGTTGATCACGGTTTACAAGACAATGGTTAGACCCCATCTGGAGTACTGTGTGCAGTACTGGAGGCTGCACCTGCACAAGGACATTAACAAAATGGTGCAGGGACTGCATCCGAGAACAGGACAGATTAACAGAGCTCAATATGCATACCCTAGAGCAAAGGAGGGAGAGCAGTGATCTGATCAAAACATTCAGACATCTTAAGGGCATTAACACGGTGTGAAAGAGACTAACACATTTCAATAGGACACAGCATGAGATTAGAGGGAGACTGATTAAGGAGTAATGTGAGGAAGTTCTTTTTCACAGAAAGGGTGGTGGATGCATGGAACGGCCTACCTCAGGAAGTGGTGGATATGAATACAGTGCAGGGCTTCAAACAGGCATGAGATGGGCATAAGGGAGCAATACAGATGAGTATGAATAGATAGACCATTGACAGAGTAAAGGCCTATGGCACATTGATAAGGTAGAAAAAATGGCCAGACTGGATGGGCCTTGCAGTCCTTATCTGCCATCAACTTCTATGTTTCTATTAAGTACATGGAGCTGAAAATCGCAAAATTTGTCAAGGTGTCAGTACAAAATTGATACAAACTACCAATTTGCCCCAGCGTTCATGCGATCAACAGACAGAACATGAGTTTTGGGTATATCTGCTGCAATAAACAACCATCGGCATTTATTTAGCTCTTGGGTGACACCCCACCGCCATCTACACCTGGTCAAGTATTCACACTGTCTGAACTTCCTATGTATATTAATTTGTAAGTGTAACTGTAAATGATGTAATTGTTATTGTAAGTGATGTAAATGTAGCCAATGTACCTGCCATGTCATTGTACTGCATTTCCTGGGTCACCCCCGAAAAAGGGACTGTACTGTCTCAGTGGGCTCACCCAGCTACCAAAATTCAAATAAATAATTAATAAATTATGTCCAGGTGATCAATAATGAGCCACTGGACTTTGTCACCAGTCGTTAGACTCTCATAATATACTGTATAGAAGGTTGTTTTAACTAACCGTTTATTTTCACTATATTTGCTATTGCTGAAAATCAGTGAAAATAAAGGGATAGTGAAAATTAATGGACAGGTGATTGTCAGCAGTACTGTATTGAAGAATAAGCTGTCCACACTAATTCTGTCAGACGTGAATATGTATAGAAGGTTGATTCCCGCTAATTCAACCTACTATACAGTAGCTTAAGTGCCCAATCCAGCCCTAAATGACCACCTTATACTTGTGCAAAAAATATGGAAGCAGTTTACTCCCAAGATACTTCCATGTTACCTAAACGTTGATCGTAATATAGTACTAGGATGTTTATTTTTTGTTTAATCTACTGAGCCAACACAGTCTAACTGTAGAACTGGTTGAAACATTTAAGTAAGTGCAAAGTACAATATGACATGAGTAATGCAGTGGGGGATGGAGGGCTTGCAAAATTTTCAGCGCCGTGCCTAATGTACACCATATACCCTGCATTTTGCCAGTGGTGCATTAGTGCCAATAAGTTGTTGCAGGAGTCATTGCAGCTGCCAGCTTAACTATACACCCTGCAATTAAAAGTTGTTGTATTCAATTATGTCCTATGTCAGATAACTCAAAAGCAGGCCCCAACCTCATGCCCGTTGTCTTAGTGCAAAGTCACTTGGCACACAGACACTAATCCTTCAAGAATCCCCCATTTAAAATCCCTGATTCCCAAGTAGCTGTTAACCAAGCTGCCTGCTTTCATTAGGTTGGTGAAAATGTACTCCTTGTCTTCTACGACAGTGCAGAGTCTGGAGGGTAAGACCCATTGATGCTGCACTTTCAGCTGCCTGAGTGTATGCTGAACATGATCAAAATTCCTTCTTCTGTGATGGGTATAGTAGCTGACATCAGGGTTAATAGAAATGGTAATGTCCATATATTCGGTGGATCTCTGTTAGCCACTTTAATGTCCAAGACTTTTTCGTGGACTCCATGTAGCAGTGCTAAAATTGTGCATCGACCCTGCTCTGCCATCTGAACTCTCCTGGAAGTGCTGCTGTATACTGTGTCAGCCTTAAGTGGCAGATTTCCTCTGGTATGGTTAAATTTGTTGCAAGCCAGGTCGAAGTAAATACTGTGATGTTCTTCCCTTCACTTTGTTTGTTAATCTCTAAAATACGCTGATTCTAGGGACATGGATATGTTGTTCATCCACACTTATTGGCAGGTTCCTTGCCGCTTTAAATCTTGCCGGAAGGTCTTCAAGCTGGCTCCTCCCACCCACCCGGGTGGTAAAACTCTCGGCTCCGCCCCATGACGCCAGATCTTCCTTACCGCTTGGAAGCTCAGGTTCCCTCCTTAGCGCTCTGCGTTTTTGACTGGCTCCTGGAAATTTTGGTCTTCGAAATCAATTGGATGTTTTCTGAAACTTCGATCTTTTCTTCTCCACTGTGGCGATGGCCCATTCATTTTCCGGCTCCGGGAGGTGCCTGGTTATTTCCTCCAGGAGAGACCCGCACTCATCGTGCATTTACTGCCTTGACTTGGATCACGATCCTCAACTTTGCGAATTTTGTTGTGCCCTCCCGGCCAGCTCTCTGGAGGTTCGCGCGGCCCGTTCGGGGTCCGGGCAACCGGTAGTGTTTCCCGCCTCGGAAAATTCCTCGGAGACTCTTCGGGCAGTGTCCGCATCGGCTGTCTCGGCTGAGCAGCTCGATCTTCTTTCCTCCGGGGAGGAGGCGGCTGCCCCTCCCTCTTCCTCGGTTGCGGCACTTATCCCACTCTCCTTGAGTTCTCCTCATACTGCTTCGTTCAAGGAGCTTCATCAGTCCCTTTCCTCGAAGGGAGAGGGAACTTTGAGACCTGCCTCTCGGCCCAAGTCCAAGGAGTCGCAGGCTAAGTCCCTTCGTCGGCACCGGAGGGAGCGGGAGAGTTCCCCCTTCCCTGCCGGCCGACGTTCGACTTCGGTCGAGGATGCGGCTTCGGCCGCTGGCCTCACGGTACCCCCATCACGTCAGCTGGCCAGGACTCCCGTCGACGTTGAGTCTCTCGACCCGTCATCTGGGCTGTCTTCTGCTGGTGCCACCATCCCCTCGCCGGTTCCCCCGGCGGAGGCTGAGGTTCTGCCTGTACCTTCGGGTCGACAGTCGTCGGCCCTTTCTTCCAAGCCGAAGGGGGAGTGGGCGCGCCCCGCTCCTTCCCAGGCCCGCCCTCGGCTCCCCCGAGGATTCGGGTCTCGGTCCTCCTCTCGGTCTAGCCGCTCATGCCGACCTCGGCGTTCTCGGTCGGGGCACTGAGTCAAGTGGCTTTGCCGTTCTTCCTTGTCTCCCTCCTCGGATGAGGAGTGGCTTCGATGCCGTTGGCGTCGACGTTACGAGGAGTTTATGTGGCAGCAGCTGTTGTTGTCTGGGAATCAATTGACCCCGATTCATTCTCCGGCTAGTAAGCAGCCACCGCCCGGTTGGCCGACGCCGCCACTCGAAGCAGTCGAGGTGCCCTCTCCGGGGCCGATTGCTCGTCCGATCCCTGCTGCCCCACCGTCCTTGGTGGAACCCAGGCCGGGCCATGACCTGTCCCGCAGGTTATCTGTTCCCCTCACTCCCGCCTGCCCTCGGCGGACGAAGAGTGACTCGGGCCTGCGGCAGCTTTTTTGCAGACCCCTTGGAGCCCCAAATCGGCTCCTCTATGTTTCCTAGCAGGGAGGACCCATGGTCTTCCCCGGAACATTCTGTGGACGACAGCCCATCATCCTTTGTGGGTCTGCTCCAGCTCATCTCAGAATTCACTGGGATGCAGCTTGAGCCCGTTTCCAAATGGGCCCCTTACCCCCTTACGGAGATTCTAGACTGAGGGGGTTCACCCTCGGAGGCCTTCCCGGTGGCTGAGGCAATTGTGGGCCCAGCCTTGGAGCTCTGGCGGTGGCCTACTTCCTGCCCTGTGCCTTCGGCCAGGGTGGCCAGGAAGCACCCTGTCCCTGTCTGTTCTCTGCCCAGTTTCTCGGAACACCCCTCGGTTGAGGGGGTAGTCACCGACAATGTTTTCCAAGGTTCTGGAAACGCTAGGGATGTGGATAGGCCCCCTGACAAGGAGTCCAAAAGGATGGACTATGTCGGGCGCAAGGTTTACGCTGCGTCCTCCCTAGGCCTCCGTCAGGCCAGCTCGGCGGCACTGATGGCACATTTCTCCCACGCCCTCTTGGGCTCCCTGGATGAGGTCCTCCCTCATCTCCCGGCCGACCTGTGGACCACGGTCTGGGTGCGGGACCAGGGTAGGGCGGTGGCGAAGCAGCAGCTCCAGACGGCTCTGGATCTGGGCGACTCCTGTGCCAGATCGGTGGCGGCCGCGGTGGCCATGTGCCGCAGGGCGTGGCTAAGGTTATCCTCCTTCTCTTTGGAAACCCAGCACGAGTTGGCGGACATCCCCTTTTTGGGGACTGACCTTTCGGCCCTGAGCGGAGGGACTCCTCCAGGTCCGAGAAGTCGAGGCCACTCGGACTTGGTCACTCCCACCCGAGGGTCAAGGCAGCCGGCAGCCTTTGTAAGCGCCTTTGCCCCCCGGCCCCTGTGGCTGGACCGGCCCAAGAGGGCCAGCAGGCATGCGCTGGGCGCAGACCAGCGTCTTCCTTCAAAAGGAAGCAGGGAGGTAAGGATCCGAGAGCTCCCTCTGCCTCTTCCTCCGCCAAACCTGCTCAATGACGGGCTAAGAGGCATTGTCCCCGGCCCCGTCGTCCCTGCTCAGGTTTCCCCGTGGGGGGATGGCTCTGCACCTCTTCCTCTTGGGTGGTAAGGGTAGGTCCTGTCGCGGGTTGCGAGCAGGTTCCCCCTTTTGAGCCGTTGCCCCACGGGGATCTTGAGTCCACAGCCTCTTCGTCGGCCTGCTGAGCCGACTTGCCTGGCCCTCAAATTAGTTAGGTGATCAGGATGGTTGCGGACCCTCCTTCTGACCCTGGGTTAATGTCCAGGTATTCCTGGTCTCATACGGACGGGGGGCTTGCGCCCCATCCTTCTGCACGCCTAGATGGTCTCTCTTCCTCAGATATCCCATCCTCAGGACAAGCATTTGGCTTCTTTCCTGGGCCTCCAGGACGTACTTACTCCTCGTTCCATCCGTTCCTTGGGAGACTCCTTTCTTTCGGATCTCCTTATGAGTTCCTGGCCAGGCCCTTCATTCTCTGCTCAGCAGCTTCTGCGGCATTGAGGGGTCCGGGCATAACCCCACCCGGATGACTGCCTGATTACATCCCTTCCAGGCTCAGACTGGTCTCCCTTTACCGGAGCCACGTTGGAACTCATGTCTTAGCGGGTGATGCTGCTTCGGGACGAGGCTCGACTCTTGAGTCCGAGCTCGGCTTGTGGCGGACAGGGCTGAGGATCTTCCTCCCTTACCTAGTCAGGTCTGACTGGGCAATTGCGCCCTGCCGGGACCTCCTGCACCTCCTGGGCCTCACGGCGGCTACAGCGTGGTCTGTTGGACCCGCTGGTTCATGGGTCCCCCTAGTGGGGACTGGCCAGCCAGTGGTCACAGTGCTGTGTTCCTCGGACCAGTTCATGACTGCAGCCCAGGAGTTAGGGGAACGCTCCCCCTGGACCGTTCCAGCTCCTGCAGGAGAACATCCTGTTCGTCCGCCCCGAGTCAACGGTCTTCTCCGACCGATGCTTCTCGGATGGGTGGGGGTGCCCATCTAGGGGAATACAGAGTGCTTCGCCTCTGGTCCTCTCGGGAGTCCTGATGTCTTTCCTACCCGCTGGAGCTCCTAGCGGTCCGCTTGCTTGCACCGCTCGCTCCGTTTGTGCGGGGTCTAGTGGTTTTAGTCCAGGCGGACAACACCACGACCATGTGCTACCTACCCCTCCAGGTTCGGTCGAGCCCCTTACCTTGGCGTAAGGAGGTTCTCCGCATTGGGTTTTTCGCGCAGCCGGAGGCGGTTTCCCAGCCATTTGATGGCAGGAGCCTCCAGCACCCTGGCTGATGCCCTAAGCCGGGCATAGGCTGCGCCTCACGAGTGGGTCCCCTGCCGGAGGTAGCACAGGATCTTCTCCCTCCTTCCCTCCAGGGAGAATACGAGGCCGAGACTGTTTCATGCCCACCCCCTAAGCAAGGTTTGCTGTAGGGGATGCCATCGAGGCCACGGACCCCAGGCCTTTCCGCGCCTCTCCCCCATTTCCCTTGACCTACGGGCAAGGCGAAGAGGGACTAGGCGCAGGTGATGCTGGTAGCCCCAGACTGGATTGCCAGCTCTGGTATCCAGCTCTCCTCAGTCTCAGCCCCAGGCTCCCGACGCGGCTTCCAGCCCGCCCAGTCCTGATCTCTCTCTCTCTCTCTCTCTCTCTCTTTTCAGGGGAAGGTCTTTTCATTTGGACATTCAATCCCTGCACCGACAGGCCTGGTCCCTGTGCGGCTAGGGGTCAGGCCTTGGGTCCTTCGGCAAGGTCCTCGACGCTTTCGAGGTGTTCTGCTGAAGTCGGCCAAACATGTTTGCCTTCAATTGGAGGAGTTCTCCATTTGATGATGGGATAGGGCCTGGGCCCCTCTCCCCTTCCTGGGCAAGCATTCCGGACCATCTGCGGTCCGTTCTTTTGAACCAGGGCTTCGGCCAACGACCCTCTGGGTGCTTCTGTTGGTCACCCCTGTCTTCCAGGCGTGGGCTGGAAGGCAGTCAGTGGTGCAGAAAAGGTGGTCTGGCACTTTTCTAGGCCTTGATCACACCTCCCCTTTGGGGGAGAGTATCCCCATTCTGTGGGATCTTCGCTGGTATGGGCTTAGCTCACGGGCAAGCTGTTCGAACCCTGAACAGGTGCAAGTTCCCCCACCTGTTGTGGAAGACCACCTTCTTGGGGCTACTCTGCCATCCAGAAGGAGGGGAGAGTTCCAGGCGCTCCTTTGTATCTCCCTATCTGGTCTTCCACAGGGACAAGATTGTCCCGTGCCCCACCCGAAGTTCCTTCCGTAGGCGGTGGCGGAGTCTTCCCTAACCGGGTGTTGTCTCTGCAGGGGTTCATCCCCATTCACACCTCGGAGGCCGTGTATAGGATCCATGGGACCCTATCTAACGCTCACCTACCCAGGGAGCGTAGGGCTGAAGTTCGGGAGAGGTTTGCCAGCTGTTTGTCATCTATGCTGAAGCCGCATCTGGCAGACCTGCAGCCAAGCGGACGATGAACGGGTGGGTCACCTCCTGCATAGGTCGCCACTATAGGTGGGCGGGCATGGAGCCTCCCAGAGGGATAAGTGCTCTTTTTGCCCACCCTTCCGCTGCATCAGTGGCTGCTTCCGAGGATACTGCTGTCCAGGATATCCGAAGGGCTTCTGCCTGGAAGCAGGCCTATACCGATTTCCCCTCCACATCGACCTTGGGTCACGTCGGGATGTTGGTCGGGGCCTCGGTTCTCCAGTCTGTATACCTAAGTAGGGGGTGTGTGCCTTGCCTCCCTCCTCCCGGAGAACTGCTAGGAGTCTTCCAATAAGTGTGGATGAACAACATATCCATGTCCCTAGAAATACAGGTTACTCACCTGTAACAGGAGTTCTAGAATGGTATATATTGTTCATCCTGACTGCCTAACCTCGGCTCGGCCATTTAGCCTGGCTTCCAGCAGGCTAGATCTGGCGTCATGGGGCGGAGCCGAGAGTTTTACTACCCGGGTGGGTGGGAGGAGCCAGCTTGAAGACCTTCCGGCAAGATTTAAAGCGGCAAGGAACTTGCCAATAAGTGTGGATGAACAACATATACCATTCCTAGAACTCCTGTTACAGGTGAGTAACCTGTATTTCTGGTCCCTTTACAGATTCAGTGCTTTCCAATGTCCTACAGAGGAGTTTGTTCTCTTTAACGTTTAGGCTGCAGAGGTTGTTATTTTGGAGTCTTGTGTGGAATATATGGGATACGATGCTCTGCATGCACTCATTAAGTCCATTTAGCTTTTTGTCATAATCCAGTTATTCTGTTAACCGTGGACAGTGACACTTCTGGGCTCCTTCCTCAATTGATCCTGCTGCCATGGTGACTTCTGCCTACTTATCATGTCCCAAAGTTCCAGCATGAGATGAAAAGGGGAACTGTCAGCTCCCCAGGCACAAAGAAGTGGGACCTTTAGGTCCTGAGTAGAAAAACTTCAAACTGTTTGAAATTTTTTTAATAACTTACAATGCCGGAAACCTTATTTTTATGTGGTTAATCCTGCAACCCCTTCCCCCAGCCATTATTTTCCCCAGAGTGCCCCGCAGCCAGCCCTCTGATGTGACCAGCGGGCTAAGCTGCTGGGGACTCCTGTGTGCCAGTATATGCTATAGGAATAATCAAAACCTATACAGCATGTGTTTGTGCTTCTGGTATCGGTATTGATTGACTGAGATTGGTCGATCAGTACCAGCATTGGAAGCAAAAACATGCGCTGTATATATTTTAGCATATACTGGCACACGGGAGTCCCTGGCAAGCCAACCCACTGGTCACATCATCAGAGGGCTGGCTGCGGGGAACTCCTAGGAAAATAATGGTTGAAGGTTGCAGGATCAACCAGATAAAATAAGGTTTCAGCATTGTGTTATTCAAAAACAAAATTTAAACAGTTTTGTGGTTTTGCTAATCGGGACCTGAAGGTGAATGGGGTCAAATTAGAAGAGAGAGCGGTCCCCAGCGGAGTACCACAGGGCTCTGTTCTGAGCCCAGTCCTCCTCATTATGTTAATCAGTGACATAGGACAGGGAATCCAGGGCAGGCTGTGTCTATTCCCAGGTGACAAACTCTCTGGTAGGGTTGACAGTGTGTAGAGGATAAGGGAGTTGCCGAGAGACCTACAAAGGTTGGAAAATTGGTCCAGAGTCTGGCAGCCAAATTCTTTGCCAAAAGTGCAGAGTGATGATGCATTTAGGGGAGGGGCAGAACAGAGTAATGAATTTGGGGGGGGGGTCAATCTGGACACAACATTAGAGGAAAAGGACCTAGGTAGTAGTCATCATTAGTGACTCCTTTAAAAAAATCAGCCAATGTAACAAGGCCTTCAGCCAGGCTAACAGGATGTTAGGGTTCATCGAGCGGGTTCTACAGCAGAAACCAGGAGGTAATGTAAGCACTGTATAGGTCCCTGGTTAGTCCACATCTGGAATACTGTGCCCAGTTCTAGAGTCCCCACTTAAAAAAGGTCAGGGACAGGCTAGAGAAGGTACAATGCAGGGTGACCAAGACAATTCAGGGCTGCGAGGGGAGATCCTATGAGGATTTGCTAAAGCTGCAAACATGTATTCACTTGAAACCATAAGAAAGGGGGGAATATGATGGAGACCTTCAAGTTTCTGAAAGGAATTAACAAGGTGAACTGTGAGGAACAGTTTTATCAGGAGCAGTGAAGCTAGGACACTGGATCATGAGTTAAGGTTAATAAGGGGAAACTCTAAAAGGATGTGAGAAAATATTATGTTACAGAAAGAGTACTTAAACCATGGAATGGTCTGCTGGCTGGATACGATAAAGTAATATGGGCAGTCCTTTTTTCTGCCGTCATCAGTAAGTGTAGTAAAACACAGCAGAGCTTGCATTGAGCAAAACTGCGGTGCTTCCTGGATGTTGAACGACAACAGCTGGGGCGTGTTTTGACTGAACTCCCAACCACTCCCTGTCATGTGTTATTGCTTACCTATTCTGTAGGTCAGAAAAAATAGTCTCTTGGTGTAACTGGAAAATGTATAGTGTTTTGATAAAACTTAGAGTTGCGTGAACATGCTTGGTTGCACTAAATGGAATATAGAAACCTATGAAGAAACTGATTTTCTTTTTCTCGGGTTGGGGGGGGGGGGGGTGTCTGGCTTACTGGTGCAGTGGTAGAGCCATCACTTGTGGTGTAAATGACCCGAGTTTGGGAACAAGCTTGAGTCATTGTAGGGTCAGCTGGGGGAGGAGAATCGAACATTTGAGGGATTGCTCTCCTTCTCTTGGGGGAAGTAGTGTGGCATTTAGAGCTACACTGTCCCCTAGCAGAGGCTGGGGGACAAGTGTATCGAGCAGCGGAGGAGTAAAGGGCATCCGGTGTGCCACCCGAGGGAGTTTGTAGTGTGCTGCCATTAATGCCATTGTATGCTGCTTCTTAGTACCACAAGGGGTGGAGGGGGAACAAGAAAAATGGGGGAGGGGGGACATCCTGGTTGGCAGGATGATCCCTGCCCCTTGCAGGCCCCCCACCCAGCGACTTGGGCATGGCCATGGGATTTTTGTCCTGGCATGCACTCCCCACCACCTCTCTGTGGGTAGTGGGGGTAAACTGTGGGAGCAAGGTTCGATAAGTTCTGAGGAAAGCCGTGGTGGCAGGGACTGGCATGATGGGTGCCATGCCAGAAGGGGAAAAAAAAAGACCAGCTGACAAAGTGTGGTGGTGGTGGGAGGACAACATAGTAAAACCTAGGTAGTATTTGGGGTTACAGAACTTTACTTTTTCAGTGCCTATTGCAGCTACATCTTGACTGCCACTTCACCTACTGTAGTGGCCCTTAAGTTGAAATGAATTCATTGTTCAGTGTTCTATGTACTTTCACTGACGGCTAGATTACTTGGATCTGGACTAGTAACTGTTTCCTTGTGTTAGTGTGTACTATAGAACGTTTTGCCGAATGGTGTATGTAATAAGACACAACAAGGTGTCGGTTGTTTGCCACAACCACACAAGTCCCTGAGGTGTAGTAAGACACAAAGCCAAAGGCAGAGTGCCTTCCACCCCAGCACATGTAGTTCTGCCACAACTACCAACACCTTAGATAGTCTTTTTACACTTAGAAAATGAGTTCCCAATGTTTTAAATTTTTTTTTTTTTTTAAAGAATGTAATTTAAAACAAAAAGTAGCTAACTAGCTATGCTATTAAGTTTATATAAAAAAAGCTCATCCCTCCATGCTGGGTATGTAGGTTTTGTTTGGATAGGATTGTACTGTGGCTTTTCTTCCCCCAGCCCTCTCCCCGTACTTTTTCAACCACCAGTCTGTTTCTTCCCCCTTATTCTTTTGAATCCCCAGTCAAACTAAAGAGTAAAGATATTGTGACTTTTTTCTTGGGTGTGCAAGTTAGTGAACACAGCTGAGTTTTAAACTTGAAAAACCACTGGCTTAGTGCTGACCTGTCTCTTGTGCTTCAGCAATCTAGTATTGACTCGTACAGGTCCACCCTTTCTTGTAGCGTCAGTCGTCATCACACTACACTGTAACACACGTAACACACTTAATAATAATTTATTTGTAAAGTGCAATCAAGCATGCATCAAAGCGCTGTACAGAGTTAAAAGACATAAATAGAACAATAAAATATCAACAATAAATCAGTAAAATAAAATTACAAATTCAGATATTCTAATCGTTCTACTTAATAGTTATACTGTGTGTGTGTGTGTGTGTGTGTGTGTGTATGTGTGTGTGTGTGTGTGTGTGTGTGTGTGTGTGTGTGTGTGTGTATATATATATATATATATATATGTGTATGTATGTGTGTATATATATATATATTCATT
Organism: Neoceratodus forsteri; assembly: GCA_016271365.2. Taxonomy (NCBI): domain Eukaryota; kingdom Metazoa; phylum Chordata; order Ceratodontiformes; family Ceratodontidae; genus Neoceratodus; species Neoceratodus forsteri. The sequence continues at coordinate 1,073,534,715 of CM028129.1, read as the reverse complement.
CAGACCACAGGCCCTAGTCAAGCACTCAAGAGAACTGTCAACCTCATGGCACTGTGTGTGTGTGTGTGTGTGTTTGCACGCACGCGCCAGTGACCTTGGTGGGTTTGCTGGGGGCATCTTTGTGAAGCTTACCATTTCCACTACACCAGGAATGAACTTGCATGCTGATACAAAGTCAAGCATTTTGAAGTGATTGTCGCAGAGATTAGGCAGCGTTTACAGGCAACATTGGTAATAAATTGATTAATGGGGTGGGTGTCATCAGTGGAGCAGAACCAGAAATTGTCTTTTATTAACAAAAAACAAAAAAATCCAAATGGTGAATCTCAACATAAGTGAGATGGAGTTTGTGGGATCTGAAAAATGTAGTGAGTGGGGGGGGGGAGTAAACATGCAAGGGGGCTGTCGAACAGGGACATTCCAGAGGAAGTCGGAAAAAGGACCTGAATAAAAACACCAAATGAAAAAGAACTGTAGCATAAAAAATTCACGGACTTTGAAGATGTTTACTTTGTGTTTTTAAACTGGCAATGTTTGTTTTAATATTCACCAAGGAAAATGGTATAGGAACATAGGAAAATGACGGCAGAAAAGGACCGCCAGGCCCACCTAGTCTGCCCATTTGCCTAGCATCCTCTAGGCATGCTCTGATTTCCCTCCCCCTTCCTTCAAGCAGCCCTCTGTCTGTCCCAAGCCCTCTTGAAACCCCCCCACTGTATTCGTGCCCACCACTTCTTTAGGCAGCCCATTGCAGGTGTCCACCACGCTCTCAGTAAAGAAGTATTTCCTGATGTTACCCCTAAACTTACCCCCCTCGAGTTGGAGATCATGGCCTCTTTTCCTGGGACACCCCTTCAATTGGAATAGGTTCTCTGTAGGCACTTTGTTGATCCCTTTTAGGTACTTAAAAGTCTCTATTATGTCCGCTGTCTCCCTCCTTTGCTCCAGAGAGTACATTTCAAGGGCTCCCAGTCTCTTCTCATACGGCAAGTGGTCGAGCCCCTTCACCATCTTGGATGCCCTCCTTTGTACCTGCTCCACCCTCTCCACATCCTTTTTTTGGTAAGGCCTCCAGAACTGGACCCCATATTCCAGATGAGGCCTGACCAGCTGGGTGTACAAGGGTATCGGGACCTCTTTTCTCCTGCTGGTGATCCCTCTCCCAATACAACCCAACAAACTGCTGGCTTTTGCCACTGCCCTACTACCTTCAAGTCTTGTGAGATGATGATGCTCGGGTCTCTCTCCTCCTTGATTACTGCCAGTGGCTTGTCCCCCAATCTGTATTCTGCTCTCCCATTTTTTTTGCCCAGGTGGATGATTTTGCATTTTGCCATGTTGAGCGATAACTTCCACTTACTGGTCCACTCCTCTAATTTCTCTAGGTCCCTCTGCATCCTCTCGGCTCTATCCTGCATGTCCACTCTATTGCAGATCCTTACATCATCTGCACACAGGCTCACTCTTCCCTCCAACACCTCCGCTATGTCTCTTATAAAGATGTTGAACAGCAGGGGTCCCGGTACTGACCCCTGGAGAACACCACTATGACCCTGACACTCCTGAGGGAACTCCATTGACAAATATTCTGTGTGTTCTGCCCTCCAGCCAGTTTTGCACCCACCTTATAACCACCCCCCCCCAGCCCTAGGCACTCCATTTTGTACAATAGTCTTCTGTGCGGTAATGTATCAGAAGCCTTCCTGAAATCCAGGTAAGCTATGTCCACTGATCCACCACCCTAGTGACCCAGTCAAAACCCCCCACTAATTTGTTTGACAAAATCTGCCCTTTGAAAAGCCATGCTGTCTTGGGTTAAGGAGCCCGTTTGCCTCCAGGTAGCTGGTGATTCTGTCCTTGAGCAGTTTTTCCATGAGCTTGCTGACCACAGAAGTCAGACTTATTGGCCTGTAATTGCTCATGTCTTGCCTCCCCTCCCCCCATGTAGGGGCAGTACATCTGCACACTTCCAATCCTTCGGGATTTCCCCCGAGTGTAAGGACTCATTGAACAGAATGGTCAAGGGGGCCGCAAACACTTCCCTCAGCTCCCTCAACACTCTTGGGTGAACCCCATCCGGCCCCATGGCCTTGTCCACCTTCAGGCCCTTAAGTTCTCTCAATATCTCCTCTTCCCAGAAGGGACTGTCATCCACCCCATCCCCGCCATATCAGCTGGCCTGGTGTTGCCTCCTCCCTCGTGAATACTGCGATGAAGTAGTTGTTCAGCATTTCAGCCTTCTCCCAGTCCTCCTCCACCCTCTCCCCTGTTTCTGCTAACATGCTAGGTATCCCATTTTCCCCTTTTCTCTGCTCACTGATATACCTGAAGAAGGTCTTATCCCCCTTCTTGACCACCTTGGCAGTATTCTCTTCTGTCCCTACTTTTGCCAGTCTGACCACACTCCCCGCCTCCCTTTGCTTTTCCTGGTATTCCACCTGGTCTAGTTCACTCAGTGTTGTTTTCTAGTGTCTGAAGGCCTGCCTCTTAGCTCTGATACTAGCCCCCACCACAGTGGTCTCCTTTTCTTCCTATTTTTGCTTACCCGCTTTTATGCTCTTATGTGGTCTTTAAAAGTGAAAATTCTAAAGCCTGACACATTGATTTTTTTATTTATTATTTTTTTTTGTACTACACCCTGATTGACAACACTTGTGGGGTCATGGGTAATCAGGATGCAATATTTTACCCACACACCTTAGAAGTCCGGTTACTGCAGCACGTCTTACAAATATAGTTTTTTTTATGTGATGCTTTACCTGGCATAAATGTTTTCTAGTTTGCATTTTCAGTTGATACTACTGTCTTGTTTTTCAGCCCGGGGGGGGAGAGAGAAACTTTTTCAGATAGTTAAGTGCAACCCGGTTTGTTTCCTGTGGTTGAAAACCCATCTGCTGTGCACATTTGAGGCTGGCTTCTACCATAAGGAGTTTTTCTGGTTTGGTATGTGCTTGTAATAATGCCAAACCATAATCCTATGTTCTGTGTCTCAGTAACTTGTAATGGTTTAAAGTTGGCAGTGTGAGCCGAGTCAGGTTGAAAAGACCTCCAATATGAAGTGTTGAGAGTTCACATTGTATTAACTTTATTATGCATTTGTAGGAAGTGCTTACCAAGTTACACGAATAAAGTGTTATTTTTATGCCCATATATGTTTCTGTAGCCACATGTAAAACAAAAAAACACAGTGCAATATTGTACACTTTATTTTTGTAAAGCGTGTTTCATTTAAACTGTCACTGGAATATCAAGACAGAATGTAAACATCTTGCAGGTAAATAATGTTATTGCTCATCTGTAGCATTATTTTTTTTTTTTTCCAATTGTTTAACCAGGTGAGACGCACTAAGCTGAAAGCTTCTTTACAGGTGCAACCTGGGAGCACAGGGAAGTCAAGTGACTTGCTCAGGGTCACACAGTATACAAGTGGGTGCTGTGGGATTCAAATCCAGGTCTCCAGATTTGCAGCTCAGAGCCTTAAACCACTGCACTATACTGCCTCCTCCATTAAGTTATTTACTTCCTGTATTATATTCTTTAACCTGGGCCAGTTGTCCTGATCAATTGCAAATCCGGGATTTTGCAATGACAGTAGGTGACCCATGTGAAAGTCCCTTGGCATTGGCGGGTTTTATTTTGAATGCTGTCATCAAGGCACAGGTCAGAAAGCATAGGAAAAAACAGGAGCAGTTGTAGAATGCGCAAAAAGTATTTATTTGTACTAGCAGTAGCATAAAAAAATAAACTTGTTCTGTATAACTAGTTACAAAGGCGGAATAAATAGAGAAGATCCATCTGACTTTTCCTTCAGTCTCTGTGTCTCCCAAAACATTAAAGCGCGCTCTCTCTCTCTCTCATAAGTCTTTGCAACTCCCCCTTCTTAACATGCATCCTGTTTTTTTCTAAAATGTTCTTGTATATTTCAGGCAGGTGCAGGAAGGAACACAGTGTCCCAGAACTGAGGCCCCTTTTCCACAGCTTCTGCAAAAGGCTTAAAAATTGCATTTCAGGTTAGCCCCTTGAGTTCCAAATAGTGTTGCAATCATCTCAAACTATAATTATATACATTTCAACAGTAACACTATATAATTTCTAAACAAAGGGATCCCAATATCAGTTACATTTCCACATAATGATTTGCATATATTTTTATACCAGCAGATATGCACAGGTGGAAAAGACAAAAAAAGCAAGGGAAGACTGAGAGAAGCACAGAATTGCGAGACTGTCGGGGTGATCAAATCATAGGTCTCACAGGAACATTTGGTCGTGCAACCAGACAGACGAGACGAGTCAGGAAAGGCAGGAATAGAACAGATCCCTGCATTCAAACTCTCCATAAAAACTGGGACAGGGTCCTATTCAACCCTGTCACAAATGCCAAACTGTTAGCTCACCATTGTGACTTGTATTCCCATCTAAATTGGTAGTCCCCTTGGTATTGGACACAAATACAAATGGCTATTAATCACCCATAAGATGCTGACCCTTGAAGGCAGCCATGCACTACTGTACCATTTGTCACCTGACCAACATGAAAGTGGCACTCACTATGTAAGGAATTTATTAGATTTGGGGACAATAAGCATCTGTTGTAATGCTGGAGAGTATTAAAGCAAGCTTAATGTCACCACACACAATATGGCAGCACTCGGCCTGTTCCAAAAGGGCGTAACAAATATTACCCATGTTTGTACTGGTTTGTAATGCGTATGCATATTTTATGATATGTTGGTATGAAACTGTGTGAATGGCGCAGGATGCATCTGAAAATACGCTCTTACCTGAGTATGTAATTCCTATATTGAAATAAAATGTTACTTATGTAGGTTTATTGACAGCATTTACAAAAAGAAAACTAGGCTTTATGCTTCCTCCCTGGCCCACAACCTCATCAGCCTTTCACTTCCCTGACCTGGCACCTGCCTTCCCTGGGACTTGCTTGGACCTTGAGAGTGCCCTTTGGCTCGTCCCCTTCCCTGATCAGTGTCAGTTAGGGAGTGAGGAAGATCTGCATCAGAGACTGACACTAGCAGTATGGTCCAGGAACCAGTTGGCAGTGCAGGCCTGCAGAGTGCAGCTGTTTTCATCTTGCCACAGACCCTTTTTGTCACTAGGTTTCTGTCCCCCCAAAGGCACTGGGCCACGAATGCGCTATAGTGCATGTAACTGGTGTGGGTGCCACATGGTCCCCCATGAGTCTCCCCTCCCCTTGCTAGCACAGACTGACTTGTGCCACCCAGGCATCCCTAGGTGGCACTCTTGCAGTGAGGAGCAATGATCTCCATCACAGAGAGCATTCTCAAGGAAGCTCAAGTCTCTTTCCCTGCCACCACCCACCCAAATGACCCCGGCTCATTCCGAAACACTGGTCACTGGTGTCACGAGCAGTAGTATTATAGCATCACCTGCAGGCTGGCCTAGGTTTTTTTTTACATTAAATTTGCAAGTTATAGATTCTATTGATATGGATTTGTTAATAGTAGATTATTTGTTGTTAGGTTATTAGGAAATTATCTGATTAGATATACTGCATATAATCATTATGTATTTTATTAATATTGACTCTAGGACATGTTAATGTGCTCAAACCCTGATGTAACTGAGCAAACATTGTGAATGGATGTCCAAGTCACGTATGTTTTTTAAGGTTGAATAAAACAGAGTTACCGGAAAAAAGAAACTGCAAGATAACCGTTTCTGAGTTAGCAAAAGTGTTAGAATAGAGTTACTATATAGCATTTTTATTTTTTTTATTATTACTTTCTATTTTTCTCTCCATCTCCACCCCAACAGGGGGCACCTGGGAGTCATCCCTCTGCCAACCACCCTACTCAGGACCGACCTTGCGCCCCATGGAGCTGCAGTTATCCCCCTGGATGGGGAATGAGGTGGGGCCTGTACATCCCGTATACATCTGGTTTCATCGGGCAAGGCGACGTGGGTGGGTGATGGCACATCGAGGGCATGCTCCTGATTCCCCATCTTCCCAGAGATGGAAGGGCATTTTCCTCCTTTCCTTCCTCACGTGGTGTGTGTCCGGATGTCAAGGTGCTATGTGCCGACGTCCACCACGTGTCTCAGCTGGACCCTCCTGCAAGCAGGACTTGTTGTACCCTGAGCCTCCACTCAGGGTCAGGCAAACTCGTGCCTTAGCCTTGCTCCACCCCAGAGAGAGGCTAGCAGTTGTGGGATGCTCAGGCCTTCTCCCCCCGGCCAGCCCTCCAGTGACCCGAGTTCACTTCCAAACCTGGGTCGCTGGCGTAGCAAGCAGAAATCCAACTGCTATGCCAACAGGCTGACTGTATAGCATTTTATACAGAGATGCATTTGGTTGTTATGAGTTTCATGGTGCATTGTGTAAAAACATTGAGTGATCATCTTGCACTTTTTTTTTTTTTAAACTTATATTTATTGATTTTACAATGCAACAGATAAAAGTATGGCCCGTAGGACAGTGCATTTCCATAATAAAGACATCAGTGAAGAGACAGTATCTTTAACACTCCTAATTTGGTACCTCATGTGGGGGTTTCAGTCATTAATACATTAGTACATTCCAAATATAGGTGATTACAAATGCTATTACAGCCATGAGTGGGGAAATTCTTCAATTAAACTGCCCTATAACACAAAAACTGTCCACCCCTTTCAATAGGTGTTACTTCCCCAACCTCCTACATCAGAGAAAAAAAAATCAGAAAATAAGCTCCCTCTCCCCCCGCATCTATCCACACGATTAGCAATCGAACATAAATCTCTTAACAGGGCTTGTGAATCACTTCTATGTCCCCAGTATTGCAACTCCATTAATTGTTCTTAGGTCACAGGACCATTAGACCTTAAACTAATATAACAAGTAAACAGTAAAACTAGTCAAGCCAAACATACCATTACAGGGTTGCTAAGCTGCGTCATAAAGGACGAATATGCTAAGACTCCTCTTATTTAGTGCACCACAGTTGCTGATTTTAAGAACAAACATAGAGAGAACAGTTATTCAAAACATCACCAGTATACTACAAATGCACAGTATTATGGAATCAGTGTTCGATTTAAGTGTCCATGTCTGCATTAGTCCTTCTTTCCAGCTTTTTACTTACTGAACCTTAGTCCTCCGAGATTCAGGTATGTTCTTCCTCCTCTGAATCGGGGTCCAAGTCCCGCGCTGAGTAATCCTGCTCAATCTTAGCGAGGAGTTTGCTGGCCTCCATCGGATCTGAAAAATGGTAAGTCTTCACCCCATAGGCAATCTTGAGACTCACTGGCATCAGCAGGACGTGATGAACCCCAAGCTGGCGAAGTTTTGATTGAATGCCATCAAAGGCCTTGTGGCATAGCTCAAGTCAGGGAAAACATGAATAGAAACCTCCTGCCATTTAGAGGGCCCCTGTTTACATGCCATGGATAGTACATAGTCCCTTTCCTTCACTGAACTTAAAATGACCAAACCAGCTCGTGATGATGGGTGAGCAGAGTCCACATGTAATCGGGCCCCTCTGGCATTCACTCTATAGGCCCGTAGCATGGAAATCAGGGTGTCGAGGTACAGGAAATCAGGGAGCTACTGCTGAATGAAGCTGTCCAATGCATCCCCCTCCCGATTCCTCTGGTATGCCCAAAATTCTAATATGGGACGTTAGCACCCCATTTTCTAGAGTTTCTAAACGTTGAAGCATGGTGTTCTCTTTAATCATACCAGTTGTTGCCACCAGTGCCTTTTCTTACTTGCCCCTTGAGCTGAATCGTTCACCAGTTGTAGTTTTGTTTCTACCAGCTGAATCCTAGAGGTAAAGTAATCCATTTTTTTATCGATCGCTTGGATTGCTTTGAGTAATGCAGCATTAGAGGGCTGGGTAGAAGTAGTGTCCAGAGGATCCTTTGCTTTGTCAGGGCCTGCTCAGGAGTCTCTCTGCTTAGCTGCGTCTCCTCCTGTCGTTTTCGAGTGACCCATCATTCAAAACTGGTCAAATTATATATGTCTGCAGTCCTCCAGAGTTCAGTAGTCCAATTATAGCCTGTTAGAGTAATAAAAGTTCACTTTTAATGATGTAGTTTGCCAATCAAAGGTAAATCAGTGCAGAGCTGTGGGAGAGTGCTGCTTTCCAGCTCGGTTGCTAGCCACATCCCCCTGATTATCCTGCACTTTTGTGATAGAAATGTTTGCTCCCCTATTGTAGGGCATACTATGGAAGATTAGGATTGTGTGTGTTTGCAGTCCTAAATGAGGATTTAGAATTTGCACATATTGTGTAGTGTTGTTCATGCAGACTATTACAAAATGCTTTTATAGGATAATTAAACAGTTTAAAAGCAGGGAACTAGTGCAATAAATATGCTAATGCATTATGTAATTAGTGCTACAAGTAGATAAACACTTTTTGTCACAGTACTGTATGTTTTAATTGAGAGATTTTGGAGTGGGTTAGATGAGAAAGATGGTATGTTTGAGATGTGATTGGGAGTAGTCAGTTTGGTGAATGTAAAGAGGTTCGTTATTCCATATGTGAAGAGCAGAGAAACTAAAAGGTCAGCCAATGGAGGCAGTGGAAATTGTGACAGGGAGATCCTGCCACTCTTGAGGACCGACCTTCTCTTAAATCTGTTGCAACAGTTCTTCTATTTCTTAGCCTAATCTATCCTTTACAATTTCTAGTCCATAAGGTTGGCCACCTATGGGTGCCCCTCCCTTTCTTGACTGTGCTATAGTATTCTCTTTAATTTTCCTTTTCCCTCTCAGGTCCTCGTACAGAGAGGTTATTGTGGTGACCTCCGAGCTGATGTAAAACAGGCTGTGTTCCTCGTTGCTGGATTTAGTATGCAATAGCACTATGTCATAAATTACCTTGATGTATATGCCTTATGTGCATGAAACCTGTAAATTTTGAAAATACCATGGCACTAGGCGTTTTTGCTAAAGGTAAAAAGTTATTAGGGGACTGTATTATAAGAATTAAGGTAGTTGTGTTATTTAAAATCCATGTTAATTACAGATTGTTTGAGGGGCCCTTTGGCACCATGCATTCCTGCTTTAAACGGAACAAGCCCAAAATGTCCTGATGATTTGCTTATAGATCCCATTGTATTATGGAGGTATGTGTGATGTTGTGTTTCTTTGAAACTTGGCTTTATTGCCAGTGCACTTTGGGGTAACCTTTGCTTCAGTGCTTCTTCACTGAGATTCTTGTCTTTAGCTTGTTTTTGGAGTTTTTCTTTTTTTGAGCTCCCTATCACCCAAACACATAAGACAAACAGAGATTGAAACATTTTCACTAAAGAGATGGTCAGCACCTACTGACTAATTGATCTATTGCTTTAAGTGCAGAGGAAGGACCTGCATATTCTGTTGCTGCAAACTGATGTATTGAAAAAGGGATATGCCATTGCTTAAGGTTATCCTCTGTGTTTTAAATAAACATATATGATGGCATTTTGAGTGTATTAGTTTTTTTGTGAAATCTGGAAATTTTGTACCATAATATTATAATGGAAGGGACTTGGGGCCCATTGTATCCATGCCTCCTCACGCATGGCAATGGCTATACTCCATTTAGATATAGGCACACATCCCTAGATTAACAGCTGCATATTATCCTTATTCATGAGGGTGCCTAAGGTTGGCCCTGCAGATAGGGAAAATGAAAAAAGAAGCAGTCCACACACCAGTCTCTGGTGTCGTTTTTATTTTCTACTGCAATTTTGTCATGGCCAGCAGCACCTGGAGTTTGGAGCACACTTATTTATGTATTTATTTGGATTTTGTTGACTGGGTAAGCCCGCTGAGACCAGCAGTCCCTTTTTCATGGGCGACCGGAGTTAGTTACATAAAGTACATGGCATTGATTATCCTACAGCACAGTAGATCATACAGTACAGAAGTCATTGTTCTACACATAGGAAAACATATTAGAGAAGTCGCCAAAGAATAGCAGTATGATCTACATTTAGGTCATCTTACTTGTGGAGTCACTAGAGGAAAAAAAAGACACACAGTGTGGGGCAAGCCATTAGTTACCATAGTACAGTAGGAGCAATAGGGCACTAGTAACTACATAACTACCCTTGTAGGAAGTGCTGTCTGGTTCAAGGTAAGAGTTTGTAATCTTTACAGTAGTATCAGTGTCTGCCTTGGGGGTAGGGGATCGCAAGAGTATCCTAGTTCAGGGGGACTGATGTACTGTCCCAGGTATTTAGGAATGTAGCCCTTTTAGTGGGAGCCAGTGTAGTTACTTTAATGGAGGTGTGTGTTCTTAGTGAGTGCTTGAATGAAGGGAGCGAGGGGGAGCTCTGTAGGCTTGTGGAGAGTTTGTTCCAGAACTGTGTGATTCGATATGCAAAGGATCTCTTCCCAGCAGCCTTGGATATTCTTGGTACCACAAAGGAGGCGCTGTGACATTGGGTGGAGAGCCCTGATGTGCAGCCTATGTGCCACGAGATTCTGGAAGTGAGGAAGACGATGATTCAGAATTTTGTATGAGGCAGAGCAATTTATGCATAATTCTATTGTCCAGTTGGGGCCAGTTTAACAATGCAAGTGTGTTGCAGTGGTGCTCCCTGCAGTCTGCTTGTGCAGGGAATCTGCTAACCTTGTGGTAGAGTGTGCGAAGCCTGCTGAGCTCAGTTTACCTCAGGGATGCCAGTATCTGAGCTCCATATAGGAGCATGGGGAGCAGGATGGTGGATGGAATTCACCACTGTTAAGCAGGAAGCCTTTGTGAGGTATACCTGTTGAGCAGACCTATCTTCGGGTGTGTCGCCTTGGTTGTACAGTCAATATGCGATTGCAGCGTGAGTTCTCGATCTAGCCACATTCCGAGGCATTTTAATTTTTCCACTACTTCCACTTCTCCCTGGCCTTTTGTCCCTGCACAGTAACTGCCTGCATTATATTTCACGTCCGGCCCTCCCACTTGGCACTAGCATTTCCAAGGCCAAAAAGGAAGGAATTACTGTAATCCAGGTGGGGGGAGAAGGCAAGCATGAAGGAGAGCTGCAGTACAGTAAGTGCACTGAAAAGTGCATGCAGTGTTGCAAATGTGAAAGTAGGCAGAGTTACAGTGGTGAGAGATCCAATTTCACAGTCAGTCATTTTCTGACAGAAGAGGAGAAAATGAGATTAGAGTTAAGTAATGATTATCAAGGAACAGGACATCCTGTTTTTCAGACATGAAGATGAAAGAAGTTAAACTAAAGCCATGAAGTAATGAGATTAAAGGTGACTGGCAAAGTTTTATATGGTGAGGCTCCTGACATAACTTAGAATGTTATTACTGGGATCCATATCTGTATTGCACATGAGTTTGTTAGGTGGCTACTAATTTCAGTAGATGTTTTGCAAACATGGAAGAGAGGAACATGGCGCCCCATCGCACATCCCCACAAACTGCTGAGCAAAGTAACAAGAATACTGATGTAGATACTGTGATTGCAGTGAATGAAGGAGCAATGCCTGTGTATTATGATTCTGTTAGGTTGCTCCTTATTTCAGTAGATGTTTTGCAAACATGGAAGTGAGAAACATGGTGCCAGATCGTGCATCACCACAAACTGATGATAGATAAAATCTTGATTTTTATACAGGAATAGATCATGTCATTAAGGTTTTACAACGCTGTTTTCAAGACAGTCCTGTCTGTACTTATGTTACTATAAACATTGAATAAGACTGTGTACATACACATTCATACTTGTAACGCAAATATACAACAAACCACAGAAATGCTAATAATATGCAAAACTACCTACAACAACATTGAAATTTGTATAGCTCATTTATCTCCTGGATAAACATCTCATAAGAAGGTGACATTTTAGCTGTATATGGTAGAACATTCCAAACTTTTGCTGCTTGTAAGCGCAATGTGTTTGTACCAAATTTGTTTTTTTATCTTGGATAATGTTATTTTGTTTATGTGAACAGTTCTTTTAAAGTTTTGGTAAAAGTTCCTGACTCGATCAAACACTACTTTTGTAATGTAGCGATCAGGATAAAAAATCTGATATTTATATATTGTCTTTAGCGAGGTCTTTACATGATTAATGTGCAGTTCGCCAATTAAGTGTAGTCAACATGACACAATGATGTGCATTCATTTTACATTTTAGGATATACCTAGCTATTCTGTACTGAGCTCTATCTAGTCTATTTTAGCAAATGTTTATTTGCCGTTCGATAGACTAGTTAATCATACGTCACAATTGGCATAATAAGTTGTTCTGCCAGTTTTTTTCCAGTCGTCTCTGTTTAAACAATTTGTTGCTGGGCAAAGTAACAAGAATACTGATGTAGATAGCCAGCAGACCAGACCTGAGTTTGAATCCCACAGCTTCCACTTGCATACTGTGTGACCCTGAGCAAGTCACTTAACTTCCCTGTGCTCCCAGGTCACACCTGTAAAAACGTTTTCAGCTTAGTGTGCTACTCCTGGCTAAAAAACAACTAAATAAATAAAATAAAATAGATCCTGTGATTGCAGTGAATGAAACAGCAATGCCTGTGTATTATGATTCTGTTAGGTTACTACTAATTTTAGTAGATGTTTAGCAAACATGGAAGAGAGAAACATGATGCCCGATCACACATCACCACAAACTAGTTTTGGTGGAAATTTCAAGGGTCCTTTGCACAACTGCAAAAGGGGTTGGGTGGTTTCTAATTGGCCTCTGTGGTCCTCAGCACCATCATCACACTGGATTGCAACCCTGTTCAACTGTGCTTGACAGGTGTTGCATACCTACCCTTCATGATTGCAGATGTTTATGTCCTTGAGGCCGGCCTGGTGGCACTGAGGGTTGAGGTGCTGGATGCCACACCTCGCACCATGCCGGCGACCCAGGTTCGGGAACGAGCCTGGGTCATCGAGGGAATGGTGGGGAGGCGGGAGCTGTATTGAACTGCTGCGAGGCAGTGCTTCTCTCCCAGGGAGGGATGTTGTCGCTTCCGCTGCACAACTGCTACTAGGTGGAGGCCTGGGGACAGTGCAGGACAGAGGGCGGCATGGAGGGAGGGTGTTGCGGGACCGCAGCATGCGTGCACCTCCATGTGTGTATGCATCTGCAACAAGGGGAGGGAGAGAAAATGGAAAACCTGAGGTGACCAGCTCCATGATGGTCCCAGCTGTGATCCCAGTGATGGGGACGCAGGCTGTGGACGTATGTGAGTCCCCTGGGAGGGGGGTGTCGGAGTCATGCCTGACAGCTCCGGGAGGAGGGAAAAACATGATACAGGGGGGAAAAAATGTTTTGCGACCATGCGGAGAAGGGGGCCCCCATGTAAATAGCTCACATGTCCAAGACTGTAGCCGACTGTAACCACCTGTGCCCCTCTTTGCCTGTAGACCTCCTTTTGGCAGGCAGTAAGGAAGTTGTAGTGCTGCATTTAGCTGAGAAAACAACTTTAAGGGGCAGGGAAAATGTTGATTTCCTTCGAGGATATCTCTTCCATCAGGCCACACCTTTGGAACTATACCCACGTCAACAGTACGACCACACAAAAGCTTTTGCAGGTAGTCAGCCAGGGCCACCCACAATGATGTCACGTGTCAGCGTCTACATAAATGTGGGCGGCCCCTTTTTTCCTGCCATCGATCAGCTCGATGGAGCTGCTATAACAGAGCTGCCATTTTTCCTATTCATATCTGTTTTACAAAAAAGTGATTTTCAGTGACCTGTATGCCATTAAAGGAATTGCTCATGCTTTTTTGGTTTTGCAGCTGTAAGAAAGATGTGCACGAAGTGTGTGTCCGCTGTCAAGGACTCTCACAATGTGAAAACCTGTGAGATCTGCTAAAGATACAACTCCACTACCAGGCAATGCAGGACCAAGTGGTATTGCAGACATTTTCTTGAAAAAGTCTCTTATCAGCCATGGAACAGCAGCTACAGAGTGTGACTGCATTGCCTACACAGTCATTAGAGTCCTGGCCAACGAAGGCCCCAGACAAATCCTCCTTAGGGAGCAACGAACACAAACTGTGGGATAAGGACAAGGCTTCCCCAATGAGGTCCAGGTCACCGCTGAGGACAGCGACTGTGTCTCAACCCATGGTGCCATCTGTTTCAGTAGCATCTATCGCCACTCTGACCGCTGACCAGACACCAAGGTCAGGGCTTGCGTAGGCTCCGTCAGGCCTACTATGACTTGTATGTCGCCGTTGTTCCCAGAGATATACTGTCTGCCATCAACTGTTGTCATGACCACTACTTAAAGTGTCTTCGATGAACAGTACTGCTGCCATGCCTGCCTTTAGCCACCATGTTCCTGTTGACCGGGACTACCAATACGCCTTCCCTGTCAATGCTGCACTCTGATATAGTGTGAAAGAGACCCGAGCTGCTGCCGACATTGCTGGCATGCTCCTCCCTTCCTGTTGATGAGAGAGATACTGATGAGTATAAATATAATCCTGATCTGATAATGGAGGAGGAAGAGGAGGAGGAGGAAGAGGAAGCCTGTGCTGAAGACTCTACAGTCTCTTCCTTCAGTGAGGACTCCTTTTTTACTCAATCAATCAATCTTTATTTTTATAGTGCCTTTCAAAACCAAGGTGCTGTACAAACATAACAGAATATAAAAACAGAGAATATAATAACTTTTTAAAATCAATTCAGTTAATCCGGGAAGGCCAAAGTAAATAAATGTTTTTAGCATAGATTTAAAATTACTGATGGTCAGGCATTCTCTTAACCGATGAGGTGGAGAATTCCACAGGGTCGGTGCTGCAAATGAAAAAGCACAAGCTCCAGTTGTGTTAAGGTGAAACCTGGGAATCTCTATCAATCCCTTGTCGGCAGATCGGAGAGGACGATTGGGGGAGTAGGGTGTCAGGAGATCTTTTTAAGGTCACCTCCAGAGGATCAGTCAGTTTCTGCCATGCTGTAACAGATGCAAGCAGCCATAGGCTTCACACTGGAGGAGCAGGACTGCACTAAAAAAACCTGCTGGAGTTTCTGGAAATGCCAGAATCTCCCTTTTGTATTATTCCTCCCCTGTATCCAGCACTGAAGGATGCTACCTATGTAGCTTGGTATAAGCCAAATACAATACTAGCTGTTCCCAGAAGGGCTGATAAAATATGCTGTGCCACGGTAAGCCATTTTATGTCCCATCTACCTGAGACTGATTCAGTGGTGATCACAGCTGCACATGGTAGATCAAAGGCATGTAGACACCAGAGTTCCCTCCCTCCTGATTAAGAATCCATGAGGTTGGATGTGCTGGGTAAATGTACCAATGCCTCTGCCTACCAGGGCTTGCGTACAGCTAGTTATCAGGCTTGTATGATTAAATATTAGAACACCCTCTGGCTGCTGGAAAGGCCTTGCCTGAGGGTAATATCAGACAGGCATTACTCAAAACCTTTACTGCTGGTACTGATGTAGGTAAATGTTTGATCCACACTGCATATGATGTCTTAGATGCCCCTGCCAGGGCGACAGCCTCTGCCATCTGCCTCTGATGCTACTCTTGGCTTGTTGTAGCAGGTTTTGTCAGACATCCAGCAGGCAATCCTTAATGCATCATTTTTGGGGACAGAAGCTGTTTGGACATGATGTTGAAGAGGCTTTGTTCAATCTACAGTCTTCTGGCAGAACCCTGAAATCTGTTAAATCACTTTACCATACCCCAGGTAGAGGTAAGGGCATGAGTAATTTTTGGCCCTCTGCAGTCAGAGGCAGCGATCAGGCCTACCAACAGCAGGGTAGGGGTAGAGGTATGGGGGCCTTGCCAGTCCACCTTTGCTCCCCAGGTGCCCGCACAATAGCACCCAAAGGTGGTGGAGCTGGGGGCTCTGCCCCCACTGCCTCAACATGACTCCTCATACACACACACCCTAACCACCATTGCCTCCAGGAGTGGTTGTAGAGGGTCTCCTCTCCCTCCATCTGGATCAGTGGAGGGCAATGACTATAAATGAATTGGTACTGGAGATCATAGAGAAGGGTCATGCACTGGAGCTGCTGGACAACACTCCAGACCCATCCAGCAGTTATTGCCACATATCCACCAGGACACATGGCCCTGTTGCAGAAGGAAGTACAGACCCTGCTTCAAAAATGAGCCATAGAACCTGTACCTCCCAGACAGAGGCAGAAAGGGTTTTATTCCAGATACTTTCTAGTCCTCAAATAACAGGAGATCTGCAGCCTATTCTAGATCTCTGGGACTTCAACCTCTTTGGGAAGAAGTTTTGGATGGTCACTCTGCAGGGTCTCCTTTCGCTATTGCAAACACAGGGCTGGATATGCTCCCTGGATATGAAGGATGCCTATTTCTATATCAGAATCGGGGAAACCTCACAGGAAATATCTGAGGTTCCTGTTCTAGGCTGAGCATTACCAGTTCAGAGTGTTACCCTTTTGCTTGTCTTCTGTGCCATGGATCTTTACCAAGTGCTTGGTGGTAGTAGCAGCAGCCGTTCACAGGGAAGGCCTGTATGTCTTTCCTTACCTGAATGACTGGCTATTAAAGCCTACTCCGGGGACCAATTACTGCAGACCTTAGCACGAACCAGACAGATGTTTGCCCTGGGGGTGACCGTCAACATATCAGAGTCTGTACTGACACCCTGTCAATGGCTGCAGTCAGTACATGGGGACAGCTCTGGATATGGCCTAGGGTTCTGCGTTTCTGTTGCTGGACAAGGCAGAATAACTGATTGCACAAGCACAGTTGTTACACGACAGCTGTAATGTCTCAGCAAGGATGTTTCTACACCTTCTGGTCCTTATGGTGTGACCATTGTCTCAGTGCTGCTGGTCAGGCTGCATGTGCTGGTCCCACAGTGGACTCTGAGAGTCCAGTGGGACCAACTCCGACAGTCTAGAACAAATGGTTCTAGTAATGTTGTCCTTGCACAAAGCATTCAAGTGGTAGATGGAACACAGCAACCTGCTCAAGGGTGTCCCTTTCTTGATTCCATCCCCACATCAGATCCTCTCTATGGATGCCTCAGGATCAGAATGGGGTAGCCCACCTGTGATCTCTTCATACACCAGGTACGTGGAACCAGGTGGAGCTCACTTTGCATATCAATGTCTTGGAGATGAGAGCAGTCCTATACGGACTCCAGGCATTCCAGGAACACTTGTCCCCAGGTCCTTCGTTAAAACAGATGGACAATGTCAGTGTGATACATTACATCAGCAAACAAGGGAAGGGACTCATTCTAACCCACTGTGCAAGGCAGCAGTGAGAGTCTGGTACTGGACTCTGGAACACAGTCTAGAACTCTCAACAGTACATGTTCCTGGTGTCGAAAACATCTTGGCAGACAAACTAAGCAGGTCCCAGTCAAGGATGCATGAGTGGGAACTGCTGACCTCTGTAGTCGCCCTGTTTGCAAGATGTGGTTGTCCAGAGTTGGACTGTTTTTGTGTCCCCACACAATGTAAAACTGCTATGTTTCTGCTGGTTTGTTCCAGGGTCTGGAGTTTTCTGGTGAGTTGCGTTGTCCTTCTTCTGGAGTGGGAAGTTTCTGTGTGCCTTCCTCCCTTTCTGCTAATTCAGAGTCCCACTCAAACTGAAGATGAAGGGGGCAACTTTAATATTTATTGCTCCCCTATGGCCTCGACAGATATGGTATCTCATGCTGCAACAGCTGGCAGTGGAACCCCTAGTACTCCTGCCCCTGTGCAAGTGTCTATCACAGGACCAGGGAAGCCTAGTACATCCAGACCTGAAGTCTCTGTATCTGCACACATAGCTTCTAAAGACAGTTTTCACTTGTTTTGAGGTATTGCAGAAAGTGGTGGATGTTCTGTTGGCTGCTAGAAAACCATCCACCAGATGCACTAATTCCATGAAATGGAAGCAGTTTGCTTTATGAGCCACTTCGCATAACCTAGATTTGTTCACCTGCCCAGTTAATCAGGTTCTAGCATATCTGCTGTCCTTGTCAGATTCAGGTCTGCAGTATTCCTCCATCAGCGTGCACTTGGCTGCTATATCGGCATTCCATGTGCTTGTGGATGGCAGTACGGTTTCTTAGCTGAAAGTAGCATGTACGTTCTTGAGAGGCATTTTATACTTAAAGCCTCCCATTAGAAATCCAGTCCCAGCCAGGGATCTGAATTTTATTTTTGAAAAACTGACTTTGGCTTCTTTTGACCCAGCTATGAGTTGTGACTTATGCTTTCTGTCCTAGAAAGCATTATTTTTAGTTGCAATCACTTCGGCTCAAAGGGTTTCAGAGCTGCAGGTTCTAATGTGTGAGCCTCCATATTTGATCTTTCTCAAACACAGGGTGTCTTTGTGTACTGATCCTAAATTTCCTACTCAAAGCTGGTGACTGAGGTTTACTTTAAATCAAACCATCCACCTACCAGTGTACAGTCCAGAGCATGCCAGTCCAGGGGATGTGTTGCTCTATACCTTAGATATGCATAGAATACTCAGGTGCTACACACCAATGCAAAGGACTGCATAAAGGCCTTGCAGCTTTTTGTTTCATTCACCCCTGGGAAACTGGGCACCCCAGTTTCTAAATGGTGCTTGTCCAAATAGCTAGCACATTGCATTACGTTTTATTATTTTGTTAATTTTTTCTATTTTACTTTAGTCTTTGGTAACCAGGTAAGGCCCAATAGGCACAAGTGCCTGTTTTCAGGAGTGACCTGGGAGCACTGGGCGGTTAAGTGACTTGCTCAGAGTCACACAGTATGCAAGTGGAGGTTGTGAGAATCAAACTCTGGTCTGGCCTGCTAGATGTACCAAGATCCTTCGAATCTTGTTCCTCCAACCTCTAGGCTATACTGCCAGCTATTACAGGAAGTACTGTAAGGAACTTCCTGGTGTGGCTCGTGGTTATTCCACAAGAGGCATGGCCATTTCTATAGCTTGCTTTTGGAATGTTTCTGCTGGAGAAATCTGTGCAGCTGCCACATGGAGTGGAGTACTGTACGCACCTTCACTAAACATTACAGTCTGGATGTTCTCTCCTAGATGAGCTGGGTTTGGTATAGCAGGGCTACAGTGCCTATTATAAACCTATAGGCTCCAGCCACCCAGACTGTTAGCTTTTAGTACTCTTGGGACTTGTTTCAAAGGTGTGGTCTGGTGAAAGAGATATCCTTGAGAAGCTAAAACAGTTACTTAAGAACTTACCGTAGCCGGCACCTCACACCACGCCAGCTACCCAGGTTTGGGAACGAGCCAGGGTCATCGGAGGCCAGCGGGGGGGGGGAAGGAGAAGATGTGAGAAGCTGCTGGCTGGCAGCACTCCGCCTCGGGAGGAGGTATCCAGCTCTCTTGAAACTTGGCTTCCCTCTGGTGGAGGCCAGAGGGACAGTGCCACGAGAGAGCTTAGACATAGGTCGATGGGGTGGGTTGAGGGAACCTGGTCCGGAGCTGCAGTGCGCATGTGCGCCTTCACACACATGCGCCACCGCTTCTGGGGTCCCAGGCTAGTTCATGGGAGAAAACGGAGGAAACAGTAGAGGCTGGCATGGATGATGCCCCCGGACCGACTCCAGGGATCTGCTGGGGCGCGCATGGCGCTAGAAGCCCCCGGAAGACCCCAAGCTCAGTAGGCTCGGCAGACGATGAGGTTGACCTGCCACTAGGAGTATAAAAACAGTTGACAAAAAAAAAAAAAAAAAAAAAGTACCGTAACAGTGCATCTTAGAGAGAATCTCACCAGGCCATGCTGTCCCACCTTTCTTCCCCCTTAGGGGTTGTGACACAGGATTTTTGTACTGCTGTCTCCTTTGCTGTCTTTTCCAACATTTGGCCTTGCCTGGTATGTGGCGTGCGGGGATCTCTCCTGGTTCCCTGGAGGGTGGTCCTCTGAGCATGATCTTCAGTGGGGAACTGAGGAGAAGAGGGGCTGCCCATGTTTATGTAGATGCTGACACGTAGTGTCACCATGGGCAGCCCCTGGCTGACTGCTGGCAGAAGTTTCCATGTGGTCCTAGCACTGACATGGGTATAGTTTGAAAGGTGTGGCCTGATTAGAGGTTCTCTGGAGAATCTACTCTTGCAGTAAGTTCTTACATGACTGTTCTTTTAGCAGCAGCAGCTTAAACAAAGAATTAGTGACTATGGGGAGCTGGATACTAGGGATGTATGAGGGAGTGGATTTTGGAGAGGTGGCCATCAGGCTGCAAAAACATTAATTAACTGGCTTAGTGGGTCCTAAGATACGAGATATGGGGATACTCTTTGGGCAGCTGGGCTGTTATCAGCAAGTCTGCTGCATGACAACTTAATGCGGTGACTCCATTGCATTCACTAAGTAGTACATTAGCAGGCACAAAAATTGCTTGCATCAAGTAACATATGGCAGATCTGTTTGGGTTAGAATTTAGTAACTGAGGTGGGGGGAGGGGGGCTCCTCCCCTGCAACTACACGCACAAAATAGAAAGTTGAAAAAAGTTGTTTGCATAAAGCACAAAAGGGTGGCTGCCTAGTGGGTTGACAGTTTGCTCCTTGTTCCCACTGCTGTCCTTTGTAATTGTGTATAGGGCTGCTAATTCCACAGAATTTCAGTTCACCTTCTTATCCATTTCCCGCTTCCAAATTATCCCTTTCTCCCCCATACCTTCAAAATGAGTGGCAGTTTTTACTGTTCTCTGCTGGTCTTTTTTGTTTGTTACATGTGACACTTTTAAATACTCTTAATTGATCCTTGTCAAGAAGATTCACAAACCTGGCATGTCCAGGTGAAAAAGACTTGCAGCTTCAGCACACTACCAGTGAATGACATTTCAGCTTGCATGAATTATTTAGCTTGTACTTTTCCTGACTCACCTCACACATACATAAACACACACATGCTGTTTATGATATTCTTAATTATTACATGATTTGTTTAAACCAGAGGTCAGATGGAGCATTCTGTTAACGTGGAGGAAATGGTGGCACAAGTGACATTTCTGCCCTGTTATCTGATTAGGCAGTGCCAGACTATTACTTTGTTCCCTAGATTTAACAGAAAATAACCTACCAGTGGATGAGGGACATGGAAGACCGTACAGGTCTTTAAGGTAAGCTTGGTCAAGTTTGTACTTACCAAGGGAATCAATGGATACCTTTGGTAGTTTAGTGAGTAGGTAACCCCTTTAAGTTAGTACATCATTACATAGCGTAACTAACTTACTCATACCCCCTTATGAAGCAGGGGGTGAGCATGATGGGCCTAGAGTCCTTTTTATGTTTGTTTCCATGCGCAGTGCACAAGAAGCATATTGAGATAGTACAGCATTGCAGAGGTGTGTCCGTGTTGTGGCCAGTGCAGTGGATGCTCTAATGGACGCTTCCCTCGGCCACCAATCAACCTGGGAAGCTGCCAATGACTGCAGTTACAGAGCGAGAGCCACACTTGAAAGAAATCTGCTGCTGCAATCAGGGACAATTTCATAATTGCAGTGGCAGCTCCCTTCTCCCTCCCAACCAGGCACACAGACATCCAGCTGACAAGAATCTGCCATGCACATTACAGTGCACAGTAATGCGCTTGGGCAGAGTTTCAGTTCTTTTTGGCTGCTGTCCCCAGTTTGTCCAGTGTGCCTTTCCTGGTGAACCAGTTAAGTAAATGAGCTGCAGCGCGGCTTACCACATTGGTAGCTCTTGCTGCCCCCCCCCACCCACACACTCTTTGGAAAGCCGACATCGGGTGCCCAATCCCCATGTCTGCAGGTATCCCTCCACCCCTATTAATGTGGCACACTGGGAGTTCACCCCAGTGTGCCAAATCTGCTTTATGTTTCCGACACCCAGAATGCCCACTCCAGTGTCTGATGTGCGGACCCCCCCACGTCCCTATTTTCTCCAAGCCAATACTCGGGGGTGCCCAATCTGTGGGTCAGCATTGATTCCCCCAAAAGTAGTCTGGCATGCTGGGGCCCACCCCAATGTGCCAAAATCTGTTCTAATAATATTTCACCTGTAAAAAAGAAAACCGTCCCCCAAGGTCTTTTTATTTTTTTTATAAATCTGAAAAAACCAAAACAGTCCCTCGTTGTCCCTGCTGCCCCCCCCATACTGACCCTCCCTCTGCAGATCACCTCCCAGCACCCTCCTTCACCTCATACTTGCCTGCGGAGGTTGGAAGCAGCGATCTTCGGTGGACCGGGAACACGTCTGCACTCTTCAAAGCCGAACCAGGAACTGAAGAAATCACGGTAAGCCCTATAATGGCAGTCAAAGGGGGGTTTTAACTTAGGTTGCATGGAAACATAGAATTTGATGGCAGATAAGGACCGCTTGGCCCACCTGGTCTGCCCATTTCCCTACATAATGCATAGTCTGCAGATCCTAGTTAACCAACAGTCTGCTTCCTCCTACCCCCCACTAGAATTGCCTTATGTCTGTACCATGCATTCTTGAATTCCCCCACTGTTTTTGACTCCACTACCTCCTTAGGAAGGCTGTTCCATGCATCCACAACCCTCTCCTTGAAAAAAATACTTCCTCACATTACCTCTGAGCCATCCCCCCCTCTATCTTTAAATTGTGCCCCCTTGTTCTTGCACATCTCTTTTTCTGAAAGATGCTACTGTCTTGGACTCTGATTCCCTTGATGTACTTGAAAGTTTCTATCATGTCCCCCCTCTCACTCCTCTCCTCGAGTGTATACATATTAAGATTCTTTAATCTCTCTTCGTATTTCTTCTGGTGCAGACCTTGCACCATTTTAGTTGCCCTCCTCTGGACAGCCTCCATCCTGTCTATGTTCTTGTGGAGATGTGGTCTCCAGAATTGGACACAGAACTCCAGATGGGGTCTCACCAACTGTCTGTACAGAGGGATAACAACTTCCTGTTTTCTACCGGTGATGCCTCTCCCTATGCATCCCAGTATCCCCCCAGCCCTCCTTACTGCCTTCTCACATTGGTTGTCCACCTTAAGGTCGTCTGATATGACTACCTCCAGGTCCCTTTCCATTTCTGTTGTTGTTATTATCTCACCCCACATTGTGTACTCTTTCCCTGGATTTTTGTTTCCCAGGTGCATTACTTTGCACTTCTTTGCATTGAATCTAAGCTGCCATACATTTGACCATGCCTCCAACCTTGCCAAGTCCCTTTGCATCCTCTCTACCCCACCTTCTGTATCAACCTTGTTGCAGATCTTTGTGTCATCTGCAAAGAGACATACTTTTCCTTCCAGTCCCTCTGCAGTGTCACTTATAAAGACATTAAAGAGGACCGGTCCCAGTACTGAACCCTGCGGTAGCCCACTAGTAACCCCCCTTTCTTCAGAGTAAACTCAGTTTACTATTATCCTCTGTATCCTGTTGTCCAGCCAATTTTTTAACCAGGTTACCACCTTGGGACCCACTCCAAGGCTGGATAACTTGTTTATTAATCTTTTGTGTGGGACTGTGTCAGATGCCTTGCTAAAGTCTAGGTAGGCCATGTCCACAGCCCCTCCCTGATCTACTACATTGGTTACCCAGTCAAAAAAATCTATTAGATTCATCTGACATGACCTTCCTGCTGTGAATCCATGCTGCCTTGTGTCCTGTGCCCCACTGGCCTCTAGGAACTCAACAATTCTTTCCTTTAGAAGTGATTCCATCATTTTTCCTACCACTGAGGTCAAACTAACAAGTCTGTAGTTTCCTGCCTCTGTCTTGCTCCCACTTTTGTGAAGGGGAATCGCGTCTGCCCTCCTCTAGTCCTCTGGTACCACACCATCCTCCCATGATTTGTTAAAAAGGGATGTCAGTGGTGTCACTAGTTCTAACCTTAGTTCTTTTAGAATTCTTGGGTGAATACCATCAGGCTCCATTGCTTTGTCCACCTTCAGTTTTAAGAGTTCTTTCAGAGGCCTTTCTTCTGTGAATGGACTGGTATCGACCTTCCTATCCAGGCTGCTTCTATTCTTTGATTTAGGTACCTCCCCCTCCTCTTCTTCTGTGAATACTGAGCAGAAGTATTCATTCAGTATCCCTGCTTTTTCACTGTCATCCTCTGCCCACTCTCCCTTCCCTTTAGTAAGCCTCACTATCCCTTCCTTCATCTTTCTTCGCACCCTAATGTACCTCTAAAAGGTTTTATCCCCCTTGTTAACTGAGTTGGCTATCGTTTCCTCAGTTTGGGCTTTTGCTATTCTGACTGTATCTCAGCCAATTTTTGGAGTTTTGGTCCCAAATTTTCAACATGGGGTTCTTGGGACCCCGCCTCATGAATACTGACACTGTCATTTAGTTTCACATTCAGCTGCGTGGAATCACCTTTTAGGACTGATTTAATGAAACAGTGCTCACGGTTCCTTGAAGTGGGGTCCCAAAAAGCCCATGTTGCAAAATTCAGTGGCTCTAAAATGACTGCAGTTGGCGGCTCCTGTGCAGTTTCTATGCATGCTCCTAACTTAATCAATTTTAATATTTTCACCCAAATTTTCAACATTGCCATTTTCCTCACACCCTTCGAACAGTACAGCTGTCATTTTTGCATCCTGCCTGAAATGTGTTTTTGCACCTGTGGTGCAGAATGGCACAGCCGCTGTGCTTAATCAACTTTCAGGACAGATTAACGAAATCACAGTGCCACTATTCATGAGGGAGGTCCCAAAAAGGCCACGTCGAACATTTGGTGAAAACATTCCAAAAATTACTGCATTATGAGCGTGCATTGCGCAGTTTCTACGCACTCTCGTAACTTCGCCAATTTTTCATATTTTCACTCCAGGTTTTCAGCATTGCCATTTTTTTCACACCTCCTCATGAACAGTACAACTGTTGTTTTTTACTTCCTGCCTGAAATGTGTTTTTGCTCCTGTGGTGCTGAATGGCACAGTCACTATGCGAAACTACCTTTCGGGGATGGGTAATGAAAGTAGCGCCACTGTTCTGAAGTGCTGTCCAAAAGCCCATGTTGAAAATTTGGAGCAAAAATCTCAACAACGCCTGGGGCATTAGGGTTTCCAACGAGAATGCCACCTGTCCTAGACGACAGGCATGAGGCATGGGGTGGGGTTCTGTCACGCCAGACTGCTCATGCTGTTCCACCCCCACCACCACCCTGCAGCTAGTGACATGCATCGAGGTATGCGTTGGTGTCTTTGGCCCTAACAATCACCCCATTCTCCTATACTGCACCCATCTGAGTTTTATTTCCTTATGGAATAGGGTGAGCATAAGGGCTGAAGACCCCAAGGCACACCGCGACACCTGTCGGTGTCTGCAGGGTAGGGTGAGGTGGAATGGCATGAGCGTTATGGCTGATGACCCAAAGACACACCCCCAACGCCTGTCAATCTCTGCAGGGTGGGGGTTGGAGTTAGTTCAGTACTTCACTGCCATTCCTATTATGCATCTCTCTAACTCCTGCACTACCAATGCCAATACCAGCAAGCAAACATTCGGTATTGACAAATGCTTGTTGATATTAAATTGCTATGTTACTATGTCCCAGGGCCTTTTTTAGGTGGGATAACTTCCCTGACCTGCTGATCATCCCACTTTTGATGACCTCCGCATTCTGCTTGCCATCTTGACAGCGATCATACATGGTGTACTGTGCTTCATACCTTTGTATATTAAGACTCTTATCCTTTTTTTCTCCACTACACTGAGGGGCCCCTCAGTGCATATCTCCTACCTGAGATTTTTCTCCTCAAGTAAAGCACATTGCATTTGGCTACATTGAATCTTCAGGAGTCTGACAATTTGCCCAATTTGTTCAGGCCCTCCTGAAGTTTGCCCCCATTTTTAAGAGAGTCCAACACCCTGGCATGCTTACTGAGTGTATTTTAAGCAGCCTGTTGGACATCCCAGTTTCCAGATAGTTGCAAAATGTAGCCTCTGCACCAATCCCTGAGTACCTCTCTCCTCTCACAGTAGTACCCATTCACCACAAAGCCTTTCCCCTAAGCCAGTTAGCAATCCACCTCGTGTATACATCAGTATATATTACAGAAGTGTAGTGTGCTTGAAAGCTTGCCATGCATCACAGTATTAAGGCCTTGCTGAAGTCCTATTAAACTACTGTATGTCTAGTCTGTGGTAGTTTTTAATTTAATATTTGATAATGGCCCATAAACCATTATAATATAGTTTTATGATAATTGCAAATGCATGTGTTTTTTTCAAACTGCAAAATTCATGATTTCCATGACTGCCATTACATCTGTTCACATTACTTCTGTTTTTATGACCCCAGTAGCAGTCTCTGTAAGTAATTGCTGTGCCCCTAATATATATCTATGCATGGGGATGTGTACTATGGGCTGTTGCAGCCTAAGAATCATAGGATTTATATGCACTACTCCTGGGGAGTAATCACCATGCAAATACAGAGCACATTTGTTCTAACTACCTTCTACCAGGCAGTGTAGGAGTTGCTGTGCTTTGTTAATAATTAGAAGAGCTACTGAAAAACTGCACCCACAGTTTTATTGTGGAATCTGCAATTTCCTCCATTCTCCACAAAAAGTAGCACTTTCTGCAATTTAAGTTGTTGCTTCAAATTGTGTAAATAATATGAACATTTTCAATAGAAGATCCAAACACGCTGTCAATTTGGCATGCAGACTTGGGCTTGATCAACAGTTCTGTATGGGGTTTTATGTGACACTGGTTTCATCTGATTCACACTGTTACGGCCAAGCATGTGAACACTTAAGCACGTATCATCTGTGGTAAAGCAGTCTATAAGAATACCTTTTGTTGTGAATTATAGATGCATTTTCCTTGTAATCATATTTTAATTCTAAATTGAGTTTGATTTAAACATCTAAGGATTTTGGGTGGCCCTACTGTTGGTAACTGTGATCCTCAATTCAACAATCTACATCACCACCTGTGGGGCACTGGGGATGTACAGTAGAGCTCTCACAATTTCTCTGCAGTTTTTACAAAGGATTCTCTTCCGTTTTGGGTAACATTTTCTAGTCGCCCTGATAAACTGGGAAGGTAGGGGAGTGAGTCAAAATGGAGAAAACTAACACATTATTAAAGAGGCAGGAGGTGAAAATCATGCCTCACCACTGAGACCTCAAATCCATAGCATGCATTGCCAGTGATCTGACCAGAGGGGTCTGTGGTACAGTCTTTACCAAGGTGGACAAAGGTGGTGAGAGCAGTAACAACAAAAAACAAGAGGAAGATAGTTTACTTGCATTGGCATCAGTTGAAAAGCATCAGATTTAATTAACGGGTTTATTCATATAACGGATCAGTGAAGCGTTGTATTACCATTTGATGCATTGCTCAGTTTTTATTTAATTGGCATAGTGTTTTAATTGGTATGTCACTGTATACACATACATTGATCAGCAGTAGCTGTATCTGTTGACCATGTTCGTTGTTTTTAGTTATTTGTATAGCTGAGCTTATTTGTACCAGATACATTTTGTGATAAATAGTTCATTGAACATATTGATGAAGGGCTATGACTGCCAGAAACAATAAATTCACAGTTGGAATGACCAGAACTCGAGTACTGTATTGCAGAATTTCAAGACCATTATAATTAATTCCATGCTTTATTACAAGAGAAGGTGTAGAGAAATGGAGAGTCCCATTCTGAGGCAAAAAACTCTGCACTAAGTAGTTGCAAAAAAAAAAAAACAGTTCCAGACTATAATTGGGACCTTGTTGAACCTTGCTCATTGAGGGGCCCAACAACCCCATTCCGCACATCCGCAAAGGCCATCGCAGGTGCTTGGGAAATGGACACAAAGCCTGTCACGCATGAGCTGGCACCTGACAGCTACATAGCTTGGCTGTGCTTTATTGGGGAGGCACCCAGAGCACTAAGGGCTGGCAGTAGTGCGGGTAAGGCAGGACAGCTAGACCTCCAGGAAGAAACTGCAGTGGGGAGAGTAGATCCACTGAGTCAACAGGGCCACTCAGGTCAGTACTGTGGGGTAGGCAGGTGGGAATTACTGGACCACCAGTAAACCAGGAACATATTGGGGTTAAACACATTTTAAGGACATGGATCCAGTTCGCTATCCACAGTATGGCAGTTTCAGAGGAACAGACCAATTCATTGGACGTCTTCAAGTTAAGCTCCTCTCACCACCTGGATGGGTATATACTCTGGCTCTGACCCATGACGTCAGAACCATCTGATCTTTCTTCCTACTGGAAGGGACAGGTCTTCTTCACAGCTCTGCAGCATTAGAGAACATTTCTGGAGTTAGCGCTTTGGCGACCTTACAGTCTTCGATATATACTACTACTGCTCCTTCTCATCTCTGGCTCTGCCCCTTGACGATCACCTGCTTACAGTATGGCGTAATGGAAGCCTCAAGGCTTTAAATTCTGTATTCTGTGCTGACAGAAAATGTTGGTCATCAACTTCCACCATCTGTCCTTGAGGGCAGCATGACGTGGTGGGTTGTGGCTTTTGCCAGGCATGCTCCAGGTGTCACTGGAAGATCTGCAGGCCAGACTCTCCCTCCATCGACCTCTGCAGAGGACTCCTAAGGATTGACCTAAGGACCACAAGAAGGCCTCAGCAGTTTCCAGGTCTACTTCTCAGCTTGTGGACATTGAAGAAGTGACTAAAGCTGCGGTGAGTTCATTGTTAGTCTCTGAGCTGTGACCAGCCAAGGCCAGCATCAGGGGATTCTTCTCAGGAGGATTTCCGAGAGATATGTTGGACTTTCCAGACATTCAGGGAGAGCTCTTCTCACTGGGGCAGTAAGCACAAGCACCACCAGTGCAGGTTGTGGGATTGGGAGTGATCATGGTCCTCCCACACCCTCGACTCCCATAACCACTATGCTTCGGTCAGGTTACCGTTGGTAGAGAGACAGGTCGAAAACTCCTCAGTACCCCTTTTTGGGCTTGTTGACCTTGCTCAAGATCTTTCTTGAGCCTGTCGACGAGTTGTTGGAGCAGCTTCATGATGAGTCTGTCTCCCAGACCTCAGTGCTCTCGGTCCTCATGCAGATGGATGTGGCTTGGTTGGTGTCCTTGAGCAGGTCACTCCTGGACCAGCTTCAGGTGGCGGTCGTGCCTTTGAAGCCAGTGCTACTGAATATGACTTGGCATGTGGTTTACCATGACCCTCCACTTCGGCCAGCAGGTTAATAGTCGAGGTGCTGCTTATACTCTCGCCCTCACTCAACCAGGAGGTGCCATTAGTGCTCCTGTACCTCCTTGTTCTCTGGCAATGAGAGGCTCAGACGTTAGATGCAGCAGTGCTATGAGGAGCTCCTCTGGCAACAGTGGACCATTGTGAGGTGGGGTTGGGCTTTACCTTCTGGACTTTTGGTCACCTGGCAACCACCAGTCATGCCCATGCCAGTCCACACAAGGCAGATGTCCCCAGTATTTGCTTCTTCACCCCTGAGGTTAGAGCCACACTGCAGCCCTTGGTGGGAACTCCTACAAAGCACTCCCATGCTGCGGCCTGCTTGCCAGGCTTTTGGTGGCAGTGACCCAATCTGAGGACACCTGGGTGGTCCATGGTGGCAAATGGTCATGGGTTGTTTTCAAGGAGTCTTTGGATGACCCTGAGGGGTCATCCATGCTCTCAAGGACCCGTACTTTCGACTGTGGCTCGGGTGATGATGTATCCACTGACTGTGGGCTGGTGTCATTCGGGACTTTACGCCACCTCATGTTGGAGTCCATTAGTGTGTGTTTAGAGCCAGTGCAGAAGGGGGCCTACTATCCCTTTGCTTACATCCTGGACAGGGATGAATCCCCTGGGGTTGCCTTTCCCACAGTTAAGGCCATCATGGGACCAGCCCTGGAGCATTGGCAGCATCCAGCATTCTGCCCAACACCCTCCACTAGTATGGTCTGCAAGTATGCGGTCCCAACAGGGTCCTTTTTGGGGTTCTCAGGCCACCCTTGGCCAAGGGGCTGGTCTTGGACTTGGCCTTCTGGGAGTCTGGTGGCCAAGTAGATGTGGACAAGCCCCCAGACAAGGAGTCTAGAAAGCTTGACCACATGGCAAAAAAGGTATATGTGCCACTGCATCTTTAAGTGTCTGCCAGGTGAGCTACGCCATCATGCTGGCCATCTTTGGTCACTCCCTGTTGGGAGTGTTAAGTGATGCCCTCCATCACCTTCCTGCTGACCACCAGCTTACATTGAAGTTGGTCAGAGACCAGGATCAAGGGTCGGCTAAGCACCAGCTCCAGAAAGCTCTGGACATGGGCAACTTATGTGCTCATTGCCATGCATCACAGGGTCTAGCTGCGGCTTTCTACCTTCACAGCACATACCATACTAAAATTGATTGATGTGACATTTCTGGGCACTTTCCTCTTTAGCGCTGGAGTGGGAGAGACATGTCACTAGGATTGAGAAATCCAGTGTCACCCTAGGCTCTGTGGTGGCATCCCAGAAGGACCTAAAGAAGTGGAAGTCTAAGCAGAAGACCTTCCAGAATAGGTCCTTTTAGCCACTGTAGACTCAGCCGGGGCAGTACCAAGCCTGGTGCCCGAAGCCCAAGGTCAGCAGTGAGGGACTGAAGAAGGGTAGGAGAAGTGGTGCCCCTGTGACAACAGCTGTCTGTGTCTCCTACAAAGCTGCCCAGTGATGGGTTGGGGGGGTTGATAGCCTCCTGTCTGTCCAGTCCCTTACCCAACTCCTAATTGGAGGTTGGTTGCACCACTTTTTTGCCACATTGGTCTGTCCTTGCTATGGACAAGTGGGTTCTAGAGGTGGTTGGCAGAGGGTTGCCTCTAGACTGTTTAGGAGGGAGGTCAGGAAGCACTTCTTCACAGAGAGGGTGGTGGACACTTGGAATGCGCTGTCAGAAGAGGTGATCTTGTTCAAGACAGTGGGAAGCTTTAAGAGAGGCTGGGATAGGCATAGGGGGAAGGTAAGGATCATGGGTAGGGAGGATGGGAGGAGTGGCGAGAGAGGGCAGGGACAGTAGCTCAAGCTGTGGACCCTGCAATACAAGCAGACTAGATGGACCAAATGGCCTTCTTCTGCTGTCTTCTTAATATGTTTGCATTTTCTCCCACGATATCGACTCCATGCTTCTTGGGCATCCATGATTCATGGCATCCACGGTGCTGCAGGACATGCTGCATGCCCTCAGGGAGGATGCCGCTTAGCTCCTTGTGAAAGGAGCGATAGCCCATCTCCGACTCCCTGGCAAGTTAGGGGTACATGTTCAGGTACTTCCTGGTCCTGAAATGGATGGGGGTGGGGGGGCTGGTGCCTCCTACTGGATCTGCATGACCTGTACCATTTCACGATGATGCACAAGTTCGGCTGGTCACTCTGAGCCAGATTATATCATCCCTGGAGCTGGGCATGTGGTTCTGCTCCCTGGATCTTCAGGACGTGTTCTTCCACATCCCAGTCCATTCATCCCACTGGTGGTAGCTGCAGTTCCATGCAGAAGAGGTTCTGTATCAGTTCCAGGTCATGGTCTTTGTCTTCTCGTCTGTGCCCAGGGTTTTCACAAAGTGTATGGCAGTGATGGCAGCCTTCCTATGGCACAAGGGTGTCCGTGGGGGGGGGGTATATCCCTTCCTGAATGATGGGTTGATAGCTGAGCAGTCCAAGGAGGCCGTCGAGTAGTTTGGAGATCTGGCCCTCAAGACTTTCAGAGACTGGCGCTTGTTGGTCAACCCAGACAGGCCTGAACTGATTCCATCACAGGTGATCATGTTAAGGTCAGAATCAGACTCCCTGTGGGCCAAGGCCCATCTCCCTGTGGACTGGGCTCAGGGCCTGACCTGCTTTGCCTGATCATTTTAGGTTGGGCTCTCACACTCTTCCCGGGATTTCTTGGAGCTGCTGTGGGACATGGCATCGACCACAAGTATGGTTGTTGGCCACACTGGCAGATATGCCACCTGCATTGGGAGTTGGGCTGCCAGTGGTCTCTGCACCTAGGTAATCTGGACCAACTGTTCCTTGTGACTCTGCCTGTGTGGATGCCATCCAGTGGTGGCAGTTCCCAGAACATCTGGAGGAAGGAATTCTGTTTGTCCTCTGTGAGCCAAGCATTACGCTCATGACAGATGCACCTCCAGTGGGGTGGGTAGCACATGTGGGAGACCAGAGCCCATGGATTCTGATCACTTCTTGA
Organism: Neoceratodus forsteri; assembly: GCA_016271365.2. NCBI lineage: Eukaryota > Metazoa > Chordata > Ceratodontiformes > Ceratodontidae > Neoceratodus > Neoceratodus forsteri. Next base: position 1,073,502,749 of record CM028129.1, on the reverse strand, counting down.
GTCCTGTCACCATATCAACCTGCTGGAGCTCCATGCATTGCAGCAGCTGTCACGGAATTTGCCCGTCTGATTAGGGGTCAGGTCATACAGGTTGGCAGAGAATACCACGATCATATTTTACCTGAACAGGCAGGGTGTAACACACACCCTTCCCTTGCTTAGCAAGGACCTCTGCACCTGGCCATTCATACAAAGCCTGGATGAAGATCTCCTGGCAATCCACATTGTGAGAGTGAACAGTCTGTTGGTAGCCGGGTGAAACAGATGTTGCATAAGTGGTCCGTGCATCAGATGGTGGCCTATAATCTGTTCTTCTGAATGGCACCCCCTTAAGTGGATGTGTTTACCTTCTGAGAGAACAGAAAGCTGAGGCTATTTTGTGTCTGCCTCCCACAGTCCAGTGCACTGTTAAGGGATACCTTTGTGAGGACCTGGATCCCAGGCCTTGTGTACCATTTCCATTGTTTCCCCTTGATCCACAAGGTTGTGGACAAGGCATGGATGATCCTGATGGCTCCAGACTTGCCCAGGCAGTTCTGATACCTGGCTGCCCTCTGCCTCAACAGTGGCCTTCATGTCATTTGACTTTTCTTCTGGATCTGCTGTCCAGACAACAGGGGATGGTCCTGCACCCATCCTTGCACCTCTCAGCCTGGTTCCTGAATGGCTAGAGTTCCAGGCCTTTGGTATCTCGGATGTGGTGCTCCACATTGTTGAGGTCTCATGAAGGGAATAGACTTGCAAAATATATGCATTTAAATGGAAGAGTTTTTCCATATAGTGCCAGGGCAAGGAGCTTGATCCCCTTGCCTGCCCTTTAGCGAGCATCCTTGAGTAGTACTTCTGGTCCTTCTCTGTCGAGTCTGTGAGTGACGACCCTAAAAGTGCACCTGGCAGCCATGTCTGCCTACTGGGCATGGGCTGGTTAGCCGATGGTGGCCCAGAAGTGCATTTTAAAAAGGTTTGACCACTTGTCCAGTCTGCTGCATGAGCCACCACCACATTGGGACCTGCTGCTGGTGTTGGCTATGCTCATGGGCAGGCTATTTCAGCCTGTGCACAGGTGTGAGATCTCACACCTGTTGTGGAAGATGGTCTTCTTGGTGGCTGGCACATCAGCCAAAATAATTGGTGAGCTCCAGGTGTGCTCTCACTGGAATCTACTTATCTGGTATTTCATAAGGAAAAGGTTGTCCTTCGCCCTCACCTGATGTTCTTCCTGAAGAACATATCAGCATTTCACATTAACAACTTTTTCGGAGACCATTCACCGGCTCGTTCCCTGGACTGGCAGAAGGGTGATAACTCATAAGAAGCGCACGGCTGGAGTTTGGGGTAAGGCTCACCTGCTGTTTGTAACTTACGCTGAAGCCACGTCTGGCAGACAGGTAGCAAAGCAGGCGATTGGCAGGTGACATACTCCATCGACCTTTGCTTTGTGTTGGCTGGTAGGGAGCCTCTTAAAGGGCTTAGTACTCATTTCACCAGACGTACTGCTGTGTTGGTGTCTGCCATCAAGGAGGTCCCTATACAGGAGATCTGTAGGACTGCTACCTGGGAGGAAAGCACACATCTTCCTCTCCAGTTACAGAAGGGTCCTTGCACCACATGACATAATGAGATACCTTAGGAAAACTGATCCAAGACCGTGTACCAGCCCAGATGGTCTGGATTACCACTTAAACTTATTAGTATCCCCATCACCATCCCCCTCACCAACATTCTCAACCACTCACTGACTGCTGGGGTTTTCCCCAGCAACTGGAAAAATGCTGTCATTAGAACCCTCCACAAATGTGGACCAAAAAATGACATCTGCAACTTCAGACTCATCTCACTCCTTGCACCACTCTACAGAATTATCGAGAAAATTGTCCTTGACCAGACCACAGACTTCCTCAACAAATACAGCATTCTATCCATCTCCCAGCATGGTTTCAGAGCCACCCACAACACGGAGACTGCTTTGGTCAATTTTACCAATAATATCTACTTGGGCCATTGACGATGGTCACTGTAGAGGCATCATTTTTGTGGACCTCACCAAAGCATTCAACCTGGTCGATCATGGTATTCTTCTCAAAACCCTTGCCCAGCTGAACTTCTCCAACAGTGTTGTACTGGGTCCACAACTTTGTCAGTCACAGGAGACACAGAATCTTGATTGTTACCTTGCTGAAGTTTGTCACATAGAAACATAGAAACATAGAAGTTGACGGCAGATAAGGACCGCAAGGCCCATCCAGTCTGCCCATTTCTTTTTCTACCTTATAAATGTACCATCGGCCTTTGCTCTGTCAGTGACCTATCTATTCATAGTCATTTGTATTGCTCCCTTATGCCTATCCCATGCCTGTTTGAAGCCCTGCACTGTATTCATAGCCACCACTTCTTGTGGTAAGCCATTCCATGCATCTACCACCCTTTCTGTGAAAAAATTTCTCCATTCCCCCTTAATCGGCCTCCCTCTAATCTCATGCTGTGTCCTCTTGTCCTGCTATTTTTCTTATATTTAAACATGTTAGACTCTTTCACCTTGTTTATGCCCTTAAGGTGTTTAAATGTCTCGATCATATCACCTCTCTCCCTCCTTTGCTCAAGGGTATACATATTGAGCTCCGTTAATCTGTCCTTATATGTCTTCTGATGCAGTCCCTGCACCATTTTGGTTGCCCTTCTCTGGACTGCCTCAATTTGTTAATGTCCTTGTGAAGGTGTGGCCTCCAATACTGCCCAGTACTCCAGATGGGGCCTAACCAATGTCTTGCTACAGAGGATTATTACCTCCCTCTTCGACATGTGATACCCTACTAATACACCTAACACCCCTAGCCTTACCTACTGCTTTAGAGGTCTGCTTGGATGATTTTAGGTCATCAGTGATGATGATGCCCAAGTCTCTTTCTTCCTTTGTGACTGCTAGCAACTCCTCCCAGCCTATAAGTGGCTTCAGGGTTTCTCTTCCCTATGTGCATGATTTTGCACTTCTTTGCATTAAATCCCAGTTGCCACTCTTCTGACCATTCTGCTAGTTTATCCAGATCTCTTCTCATTCTGCCCACCCCATCTGGATCATCTACTCTGTTGCAGATCTTGGTGTCATCTGCAAACAGACAAAGCCTTACCCTCTAGTCCATCTCGGAGGTCACTAATGAAGATGTTGAATAGGACTGGCCCCAGGACTGATCCTAGTACCCACTTGTGACTTGCATCTCTTCTGACTGTATACCATTTACCACCACTCTCTGTTTTCTGCCAGTCAACCAGTTTGCCACCCAGTTGACCAACTTCTGACCACCCGAGCCTACCTAGCTTATTTATCAATCTTCTATGTGGAACAGTGTCAAAAGCTTTGCTGAAGTCAAGGTAGGCGACATCAACTGCTCCCCCTTGGTCCACCCTCTGGTTACCCAGTCAAAGAAATCTATGAGATTAGTTTGACAGGACCTTCCTTTTGTAAACCCATGCTGTCTTGGATCCTGTGCCCCTATGGATTCCAGGTGTTGCACTATCCTTTCCTTAAGGAGTGCCTCCATAATCTTGCCCACTACTGAGGTAAGACTGACCCGGTCTGTAGTTCCCCGCCTCCTCCCTGCTACCACTCTTGTGGGTGGGATCACATGAGCCTTTCTCCAGTCTTCTGGGACCTCTCCTGTGCTCAGAGACTCACTAAACAATTCTGCTAATGGCTCTGCTAGTTCCTCCTTTAGCTCCTTAAGTACCCTGGGATGTATGCCATCAGGTCCCATTGCCTTATCCACCCTGAGCTTAGCAAGCTCTTGTAGGACCCTTTCTTTTGTGAAGGGAGTAGTGCTCACCTCACGTCAGATATGGTGTCCCATAAGGCTCCATTCTGGGCCCCCTATTATTCTCCCTCTTTGTTAATTCTCTACCAGGCATACACACCTCCACTAAGCTCATTCTCTGTGCGGATGATGCAGCCCTTTACTGCTCTGGCAAAAAACCCTCTGCACTCTGCCACAAACTATCTGACTTCAGCAGACTCCACTCCTGGTTTACCGCACACGGCCTTGTCCTCAACACAAAAAAGACCAAATCCATGGTTTTCTGGGGTGTCTGGGAAAGCAACGACTTGACTTCACCCTCACAGACAATGGTGGAAGCCTAATCAAAAGAGTTTTCAAATTTAAATATCTCTGGATCCTCCTGGACAACCACTTAACCTTTGACAATCATAAACCTTCTTATCAAAAACCTCACCAGAGACTTGGGATGCTGTACCATATTAAACAATTTCTCCCCCCCCCCCGACTCTAGGGCTCGACTTGCCAGCGGTTTCCTTCTCCCCCTCTTAGACTATGGTTCCATGGTCTATTCCCCCTCCTCCCCAAAGAACTTGGACAGACTTGGGTCCACCTACCACAGCATCCTCCAGTTTGTCACTGGTCTTCTCAGGACAACCCATCACTGCACCATTTACGGAACTGCCAACTGGCTCTCTCTCGAGGACAGATTCAACAGCAACACCTGTACCTTTCTCTTCAAATCCTTCAAGGGTCTCCTCCCCGATAGTACCACCTCCCTCTTTCTGTGAACACCCACTCTTGCACTCCCATACAAACCTCGGCTAGCCTCTTTGAAACTCCACTTTAACGAACCTCTCATGGTCAGTGTTTACTTGCATACAGGGGCACCAGACTCTTCAGTGCTCTGCCCAAATCTCTCACTCTGTGTCCGTCCATCGCTGTCTTCAAAAGCACTCTCACAGACTTCCTCCTCACCAATTCTGTATGCAACTGCCCCAGCTCACCCCTTCACTTTTTTTCCTCTAACTCCTCTACTCCCCTTAACCACCGTCCCTCCCCTCAATTTCCCTTGTTTCCTCACAATTATAAATCATGGTGCTACTAATTACTGTTAAATTTTTTTTATGTCTGTACCACTTTCAATTTGTAAATACACCTCTTACTTGTACATTTATTTCTTCATAGCGTCTTGTGTTTACCTCAGTTACTTGTACATTATTCTCCTGTATTTTATGTGCACTATTACCTGTAAATTATTCCAATGCACTTCTGCTTGTTTCCTGAAATTGTATTGTTTCCCTCTCATGTACTGTTTTATTTCCTATACACTGGACACTTGTGAAAAATGTCAGTCTTGCTCACGTGCCTTCCAGTATAATATAAAAATAACACTGCCTTGTTGGTGGGAGGAGCTTAGCTTGAAGATTTCCTAGGAATTGGCCAGTTCCAGTGGAACATAGTGTGACTGTACGTGTGAAACTGTATATCACTGCTAGAACTACAGTTAGAAGTAAGTAACCTATATTTTTGCACTGTTCTCAAATCTGAAAAGTCAGATTTGAAACGGTTGGGGGGGGGGGAACGCATATCTGTACTTTGTCGTTCTTGGTCTCTACTGGATCAGATGTACAAACAAGGCACAGTTCATTCAGATGAATTAAAAATCTGCCCTTTTTTTGTTTTGTTTCAACTGTTCTGAGAAATTGTGCAGAGGGCTAACTCTTTCTTGAGTAAGTTTACCTGGCCATAGCTACTATTTCCTCATTTATTACTGTATCCTCAGTTATTGTGGTGTGTGCTCTTATCCACGGAAAGCTACATAAATTTAAGGTTAAGATTTAGCCAGTATTATTTCTTTATTTATTTTTTTGAAATCACTTTTTATCTCTTCCCCCTTACACTGGAGCCCCGCTCAGTTGGGAGTCACTATGGGTATCACCCCACTGCTGCCTTACCTGAATCCCCGGTGGACCCCCATGTAGCCGTGGTTGCCCCCAGGCAGGTACAATCCACTTTTGTTGGGTCCCTCTGATGGTCAGTCAAGCAGCAGTCATTAGGGTCTATACCCAGCACTCCTTCCCCTCGGCGCTCCAGTGTCTTTCTCCCTTGTTCCAAGGGAGTGGCTACACCCTGACATCAAGGCGTCTCTGCTGACGTCCTCACTTCCAACCACCTCTGTGTGCTAACACTCTTGTTGTGCCTCTAGCCACCTCTAGAGGCCAGACAACTACAGAGTGGAGAACCCCCCCAGGAGGGAGAGCTGTCCTCCGGATGCTCGATACTCTCCCTCCCTGCCAACCCAATATTATTTTTTGGGTATGGTTGGACCTAAGAATTGGTGGCAGAGTACAGCTGATAAATTTATTAATACTTTACCTCTCTTTTTTTGTTTGGCACCTGGTGCCCGGTAACTCAGCCCCTGCTCCCTTGGTCCCTCTTACCCTCCCCCACCCCGGACTTGTCTTTGGTAGTGATCCTCCTAGGCTTGCCTGCAAACCCCCGCCCCCCCCCCAAGCAGGGCTGCAGAGTAGGCATGCCCCTGATGGAGCCTATACTCTGTTCCTAGTAGGTCCTCCAACTACCAGTGTTCCTCCCTGGCTTATCCACTCAGGGCAGGGCCGCTGGGTCAGGCCATTCCAGAAGTTTGGTCACCAGCTGAGTGCCGCAGTGGGCATAGTGGAACCGGAGAATTGGGGCATTATCCATGGGGCCGTTATTAATTTTTATTTTTTTTGCTTGCGCCCCGGGTAGTGTGGTGTGCAGTGACATAGTGCACCAAAGTGCTGACGTCCGGCTCTCCTTCCCTACAGTTCAGCTGCGCCCCCCTGGCCCTTGCCGTGGGTCAATCATGCACTGAACGCTCACCCGTCCACCCCCTCACTGGAGGAGGAGGAGAGCAGTCCATGGGATGCTCAATCCTCCCCCAGCTGACCCTGTGACTCCTCGGGTCCATTCCTGAACCTGGGGCGTTGGTGTCACAGGCTGAAGTCCTACTGCTGCGCCAGCAGGCCAGCATACTTTATCTCTACAGTTGGACCTTAATGTGCGAAGAAGAGGCTTTACTGTTATGATATGTACAAGGATTTATTGCAGGTGTCTAGGCAATATAGCTTGTTGTGTGGCTGTTTTCTAATAAAAATGTATGTTGATACATAAACCTTTTGGTGATTCACTCCTGATGATGCAACACTGTAGATGTACATGTGACGAATCCAAATGTATCTGAGCTGCACCGTTAGTTACCGTGTGTACATTGTGGATCAGTTATGTAGTTTTTCTCTGTTAAAAGCTAATATACAAAATTGCCAACAACCTGTTTCAAAGGCATTAGAGCTGGCCTAAGCACAGCACAAACTGTATTTGCACAGTGCCTATGGAACAGAGTTGTTGGAGGGAGCTTCAGAGTTCCAGAACCTCGGGTTCCATCATCAGTAGTGAAGATTTGGGGTGGACAGCAGATTGGCAGTGGGTGACAGGGATCCAGCACCATAAGTGGTGGCCAACAATAAATAGACTTGTGTAGTTTACAATATTAATTATTTCGGAGTGCTGTGTGATGAGATTTTTTTTTTTTCTTTCCCAAGCAGCTGGAGCTGTTTTACTCATGTAGTTGTGATGCAGTGTTAAAGGATGTTAGGACAGTTGCATGCATGAAGTATACTCTGGAGTAAATTTCAAGTAGTAATGCAGTTTCTTAAAATAATATAGTTTTTGTTTTGTATTTGCAGGAAATACATTCAGCACTTTAGCAGGATTGGCATTTGACTGGACTATCGTGAAAGATGCAGAATCTGATGGCTTCTCAGACTCCCATAATGCACTGCGGTAGGTATCTGCTTGCAAAACCTGAAAATCGTTCTAATCATGGCTTTTGTACCTCTGAGTTATCCAGACTTTTACTAAATCAGTAGATTTCTTTGGACTCTTTCATGTCCAGTAAGAACTCCGTACACCCTTCTCCGTGAAGTGGACAGTGTATTATGTTTAATGCCTGGCAGCTCTGTTTAAGATTGCTTCAAAGTGTCAATTGCCCCTCTTTGACAAAATTTGGGCCCTGTTCTTTACTTGTTTTTCTATTGACTCCTGATCTCATCCGGTATAGGGATAAGTGGTTGGGTGGCTTGGGGGGGAGGGTGGTGAGGGTTATAGGGGTTGGAAGGAGTGCGGGGTGGGTGGATCCGGGATTATAGTGGGGGGTATGTTGGGGAGATAGGCAGAAGATAGTTTTACATATGTCTGTATTATCCAACTGTAATCTGTCCTTTTTATATTTGGCAATGTCTGGTTTGTCTTGTTGTACTTCTGCCTGAAATAAAGAAAATGTTAATGGAAAAAAAAAAAAAAAAAAAAATTGCTTCAAAGTGTTACTTACCTTGGGGTACTGCTGTTCAGAGTGCTTCTAAATGTGGTATTAATATACCCTGTATGGATAGCTACAGGATGTGGTACAGAGTGATCTTTGCCACGTGTGACTTGGATCAAAAGATAACATTTATATGTTAATTGTCCCATTAGTCATCCTGCACTACAGGTGGTAAATTAGCATTTTTATTTACAAAGCTGCATTGTGCATGTATTATGGTACACAGACAGAAGAGAGGAAAAAATATAAGTGCCCTAGCTAGATTTGAGCCCAAGCTGCACAGAATACTGTTTTGTTGCACTAGCAGCTGTGCCACCAAGCGAACTGGAAATCTAGGATTTCCAGAAGCACCCTACTCTTTATCAGATGCAGAGTGCACAACCTGTGCCCTTATAGAGGGTCAGATGAATCCTCTTTAAAATTGCCACATTAATGGTGGCTATAATAGTATCCTCTATCTGGTACGGTTTGCGGCATGACTTGCTTTGCTTTTTCTCTGTTGAGTAGAGCTAACTGAATTCCATCAAATCCATTTTCAATAATTTTGCCACTGTAACATGTATAATCATCAAGCTTGTCAGTCATTGCGCCAACAGAGGAAGCAGTATCTGGTGCGGTGTGGCCTGAGCTTTACACTTCATATCTAAGAAGGGCACGGTTTGTCTGAGTTAGCATATTCCTGAGCTGTAAGATAGACTGGTTTCCAACTTTTGTGCAATAAACAAGTGTGATGCCTGGTAGAGTCTGGGGCAGCAGAACAACTCTGAGGGGTTGTTTCTTGTGGAAAAATGGGTTGCAGCATATTTGTCACCATGGCCATTTGGGGCATTATTCTTGCAGCTCATTCTGTGGAGGAGCACAGTTTGTCAGATTATAGTCAAATTAAATTGTAGTTTGAATTACGAAAGTCAGACTGTAGAATTGCAATTTTGACTAGCCTCTTGGGGTGACATTTGCTTTCCTTGAGGTGTTTTTTGGGGGGTTTGTTTTTCGCCAGAAAAAGTGAAACAATTAAGAGGCCATTGTCTCTTGTATTATGGCAGTGCCCTGGGCATTTTTTGTTTATATTGTATGAAAGTTATTATACAGTGGCTTATTTGCCTGCTGCAGTTTGATTGGCCCATTATGATATGAACTGGCAATGATATCCCTTCACAGAACCAGAGCTTTGAATCTTGAAATGTTCGTGCATGATATAGTTGATAACCTTTTTAAAATAAAATCATGTGCATCTTTTTTTTTTTTAATTATTTAAACTGGGTTGATTGTACACTCTCAATAAGGTATTCTACTCCAAGGTGTATTTATTTTAGTTTTGTACAGTCCCAGTAAGGTACTGTACTCCAGTGTGTATTTGTTATTTTTATTTACAATTTGTTGACTGAGCTTGTTTCTGCGTGTGACCGGGGGGGGCGGGGGGTACAGGAAATAAAGTGATGGAAGCAATATACAAAACATATTAGGTAGGCTCAAGATTTACAAGGGTAATCCGAATAGTCTAACACGCAAAGCTTGCTTCGCTTATGTTGACAGTTATGGCTGCTTAATATTACCAAGATAATGTACCTTTACATTTGTAGCATAGTTGATTTTGTTATTGATGAAAAAAACATTTTCTGCTTTCTCACATTTCGGGGTTTGGGACTTCATGCACACATGGCTGGATCCCAAATCTCTCAATAACTGGATTGTTTGTAAGGGAATTTGTAGATCTTCCAGGAATTAATCTTCATGGTTTATTCCCGCTTATGGGTCTCTACTGGAAGCACTAGGACCCTGTGGGAGCAAAGTCTTTTGCTTTCTACAGCTTAGGGGACCATCATCTGTGCTGGCGCTGCCAAAAAGGCAGACGTAATGATGTGGTGCTCATGGGCTGAGCAGTAACCAATACCAGCCCCCCTACCCTTCTCAGTTCTGATCTTCCTGGACTCAAGTCTCCATCACTCATTCACACTAGTGGTGTGGTGCTGGAGGTGCTAGGACCAAAAGGGAGCCAAAAATTTTCTGAAGGGTCGGCGTTGAGACAGGACCACGCATGCACGGCACCACGAGACTAGCTCGCGCCTGTGTAGGCTATCTCTGCGTCGACCCTCCAACTTCCTCAGTTCCTTTTCTCCTGCCATTGATTGCGCTTGGATGTCGACGTTGGTCGTCTACCAGAATCAAAGTCTTTGTCTATACAACAGCAGCTTTTAGCCGTTTAGTATTCGTTTTAATTTAACAATTTTAGTAGTATTTTCTTATTTTATGAAGAAGAAAAAGAAGATTATGAAGAAGAAGAAAAAGAAATTCTCACCTGGCATCAACGGAGTCATCCTTAGGCATGATGCGTTGTGATAGTAGGAGACTTACGTTTGAAAGTTGTTATGGCAGAGGGGCTATGTCGGTCCGCCTTTTGCTAAAGGGGGATCCGACTATGGACAGTCCAGTGCTGGGGGGGGGGACAGTCCACCGAAGCACAAATCTCTTGGTTCCGGGGATCCTGCTCCACTTAACCTCAAGCTCTTCTTCCTCGTTGTGGGAGGAAGAATCGGTGCCACTCGAGGTTGCCCTCTGGTTCATCTGCATGGGGATTGTCGGTCGGGAAGGGCGATAGGCCTGAACCAGCTTTGGTGGGTTCCCCTTGGCCCCGCTCTTAACTGTTGCGTTCTTCGACTCCGGACTCCATCTGTGTCCTCGATGGCATTCCGTTGAGCGGTTTCACCTCTGGGCCGCTCCTGTGGAGCAGGGGGTTCGACTTCTGTTCAGTTTTCCTGGCCAGGGTTCTCGATTTTTGGGGCCTCCAGGCTTCAGAGTCACTGGACCGGGTCGATTGGATCAGGATGTGCGCGATGCCCTCTTAGTGCCTTCACCATCGCATTGGCCCCTCATGCCTACCACCCTCCCTCTTTCCATGCAGGGGCCAGCATGGGCACCACCTTTTCCTTCTAGCCAGGATTTCTCCATTGGCATTCTCCATGGTGTTGTTGGTTCTGGCACCACGGCCGACGCCATGGGTGATGCCACAGGTCCGGCGTCATGGAGCGGTGCTGCTGGAATTGGCATCAGTGCTGTAGGTGGCACTGCTAGTGTGTTGTGTTGGAACCATGGGTCGGCACCGTTGCTACTGTGCGACGCCGTGGGTGCTGTTGTTGGTGCCGTTGGTTCCCGGCACCGCTGGCAGTGCTGTGGGTGTCTCGCGGCACCATGGGCACCCGCTAGTGTCTCGGGCACTGCGAGCACCGCCACAGGCACCCACAGGTGCCATGGGTGACATGGGTGTCCTCGGGTGCCATGGCCGCCATGGGTGCCAGGGTGCCCTCAGTTGTCACCCAGAATGGCATAGGCACTGCTTGGTGCCCTCATGTGCCATGAGTGATGCTGATGCTAGTTGGTGCTGTCCGGCAGAACTAGTGGCGGATTATTCCTTCTGCAGACCTCCTCTTCTGTGGAACTTGTGACAAGATGTTTTCTGCAGAATGAAGTCCTGTTCTGCAGATTATTTTTCCACAGATCTTAGTGAGTGGCGGTCTGCATGGGATCTTGTGACATCCAGTGGTTTTCCGCTGATGGAACTCTTCTGTGCTGTTCTGCCAGTGGAATCCCTCATTCCGCTCAGCATTTTCTAGGCTCCTTACATGGTGCCGAGCTCCTCAACACCCTTCCTGGTGGCGGAGTCTCTAGTGGCTCTGACCTATACCTCCCTTTAGGGGTCCTTCTGGGGTAGAAGTGCATCTGGATGAGTCTCTCCCTGTCCTACTTGTTGGTGATACAGAGGATGACTCATTTTATAGACTGGAGGGCAAGCCTTCTTTATCACCAGAGTCCGTGATGGAAGCTCTTTTCAGTTGTACCTCAGTGATGGGGTGCACTATAGTATTTCAGACTGCATCCATGGACCAAATGCTTCTGCGTCTAGACTCTTTACAGTTGTCAGGACAATTTCACTCTGTGGAACATTCTAATTCAATGGTCAGGAGCCGTTCAGGCTCTTCTGCTCCTTTGATAAGGGGTATTTAGCCCCCTTGTGATACTGCCCCTTTGGTGGCTCCATCGGCAACAGGTGGTTAACATCTCTTCAGCTGTGATTATTGGTCTGGTCACGATTCCAGTTATGGATGCTCAGGCTCCTCCTGCCCCTCAGATGGACAACATCTTTGTCATTTTTGTATCAGGCAATCCTTGCGAGATAGCAGCCTGAAAGCCTTGTCAGGCTCGGACTAATGGTGTGTTTTATTTAAAAAAAAAAAAAAAAAAAAAAAATATTCACAGCACTGGGCCTAGCCTGAAATTACCCGATACCGTCCTTTTGGATCTGGCCGGGTTCTGCCGCAGTCCTGAGGTGGTCACCTCTAAACTACGGTAAAGAGTACATGACTTTTCTGCCCCTAGGGAAGTCCATTCCAGTGGAGGTATGGGTCATCTCATTTTCCAAGAGATGTCTCTTATTCAGAGATATTTCCCTAGGCCTAGCTGCTGCCAGTCTGTTGGTTCCCCTTTTTTTTTTTTAAATCAGGCTTTCTTCTCTTGATCAGAGCCCCCAAGCAACAGAATTGACCCCACATCGAGTCGGAACTCAGGTTCCTAATCCTTGCTTTCTTCAAGTTAACGGATGGCATGCTTCTTTCTTGACCATAGGTCAAGTAAGTATTTTTTCAGAGATGACTTCTCGATATTCACACCTTCGGTTCCTGCACACTGGTTCCGTGCCAGTCTCTCATAAAGTTGCCCACTTCGAGTGGTTGATGAAACTGTGATGTTTGTTTTTTATCAGCAAGCAAACTAGAGTCCTTTCTTACTCCCTTCAGGAAGGCTGGAGCGAGTCGTGCCTCACCATGTTGAGTTGCTTCTGCCATTATTCAGTCACTTTCAACGAATGGGTTAGCCCGAACTTGGTCCTGCTGCATCCCCCCTTGATGCAGATGTGCCTCTATTTGTCTTAGAAATCCAGACCCAGTTTTTTCTGTTGGAAAGTTTTTCTGCAGTGGACACTTCCTCCTGTACACTTATCCCTCTCTTCCCTTAGTTCAGAGACTGCTACTACAGATGTAGGCACACAGGAGCAGAATGATTCCTTTTTTGGAATGTGAAGTGGGTAGGATCTGGTTCTACTAGACCACCACAAGAGGCTTCTAAGTCATGCTTTGGCCTTCCATCAGGAAGGTTTCAGTGACTAAGTGGAAACCATTCTCCTTGATGAGCTAACCCCACCTGGACCTCGTTTGCTCACCAGATAAGGGGTTCAAGTACTCCTGGACCCGTTGTTCACAGGTCAACCATACTTTTTTATTTTATTTGTCTTTGGTAACTGGGTAAGGCCCACTACATAGAAACACAGACTTTGACGGCAGATAAGGACCGCTTGGCCCACCTAGTCTGCCCATTTCCCTACCTAGAGGATAAGCTGCAGATCCTATTTAACCAACAGCCTATTTCTTGCTACCCCCCACAAAAATTGCCTTATGTCTGTCCCATGCATTCTTGAATTCTCCCACAGTTTTAGACCCCACAACCTTCTCAGGAAGGCTATTCCATGCGTCCACCACCCTCTCTGTGAAAAAATACTTCCTCACATTGCCCTTGAGCCGTCCCCCCTCTATCTTCAAATTGTGTCCGCTTGTTCTTGCACATCCCTTTTTCTGAAAGATGCTACCCTCTTGGACTTTGTTGATTCCACTGAGGTACTTAAAAGTTTCTATCATGTCCCCCCTCTCCCTCCTTTCCTCAAGGGTATACATATTAAGCTCCTTTAGTCTCTCCTCATATGGCTTCTTTTGCAGACCCTGCACCATTTTAGTTGTCCTCCTCTGAACTGCCTCCATCCTGTCTATGTCCTTGTGGAGATGGGTTCTCCAGAACTGGATGCAGTTCTCCAGATGGGGTCTCACCAACTGTCTGTACAGGGGGATAGCAACTTCCTGTTTTCTGCTGGTGATACCTCACCCTATACATCCAAGTATCCCCCCAGCCCTCCCTACTGCCTTCTCGCATTGCTTGCCAACCTTAAGGTCATCTGATATGATTACCCCTAGGTCTCTTTCCATTTTTGTTGTTGTTACTACCTCCCCCATTGTGTAATCTTCCCTGGGTTTTTTTTTCACAGGTGCATTACTTTGCACTTCTTTGCATTGAATCCAAGCTGCCATACTTCTGACCATTCCTCCAACCTTGCCAAGTCCCTTCTCATCCTTTCCATTCCTCCTTGTGTATCAACCCTGTTGCAGATCTTTGTGTCATCTGCAAAGAGGCATACTTTTCCTTCCAGTCCCTCTGCAATGTCACTTATAAAGACATTAAAAAGGACTGGTCCAGTACTGAACCCTGCGGTAACCCACTAGTAACCCCTCTTTCTTCAGAGTGGACTCCATTTACAATTACCTTCTGTGTCCTGTTGTTCAGCCAATGTTTTACCCAGGCTACCACCTTGGGACCCACTCCCAGGCTGGTTAATTTGGCTACTAATCTTTTGTGTGGGACTGTCATATGCCTTGCTAAGGTCTAGGTAGGCCATGTCCACAGCCCCTTCCTGGTCTACTACTTTGGTCACCCAGTCAAAGAAATCAGATTCGTCTGACATGACCTTCCCGCTGTGAACCCATGCTGCCTTGGGTCCTGTGCCCCACTGGCCTCTAGGTACTCAACAATTCTTTCCTTCAGAAGTGATTCCATCACTTTCCCTACCACAGAGGTCAAACTGACAGGTCTGTAGTTTCCTGCCTCCGTCTTGGTCCCACTTTTGTGAAGGGGAATCGCATCTGTCTTCTTCTAGTCCTCAGGTACCACACCATCCTCCCATGATTTGTTAAAAAGCGTAGTCAGTGGTGTCACTAGTCATCTGCTTAATTCTTTTAGAATTCTGGGGTGAATTCCACCTGGCCCCATTGCTTTGTCCACCTTCAGTTTTAGGAGTTCGTTCAGAACCCTTTCTTCTGTGAAAGGACTGGGATCAACCCCCCACCTCCAGAGTGCTTCTGCTAATTGGATTAGGCACCTCCCCCACTTCCTCTTTTGTGAATACTGAATAGAAGTATTCATTCAGTATCCCTGCTTTATCACTCACTCTCTGCCCACCTACCATCCATTCTGTTCAGCCTCACTATCCCTCCCTTTGTCTTTCTACGCTCCCTGATACACCTATAAAAAGGTTTTATCCCCCTTCTTAACCGAGTTAGCTATCATTTCCTCAGTTTGTGCCTTTGCTATTCTGACTACCCTCCCTGCTTCCTTCTGCCTTAACTGGTACAGTTCTCTGTCCTGCTCTTTCTGTGTTTCCTTATACTTCCTAAATGCTATCTTTTTCTCCCTAACCTTCACCGCAACCTCTTTTGAGAACCATAGTGGCTTTTTCTTTTGTTTTGATTTATTTGCTTCACACAAAGGCTTGTTGCCTCTGTGATGGCAGTTTTGATATTTTCCCATTGTTGCTCCACCCCCTCCTCCTAGCCTGTTTGCAAGTGCTTTTCTAGGGCACTCTCCCATCTTGCCAAAGTCAGCCCTCCTGAAGTCCAGAACCCTCACTTTTGTATGGCTTGGCTCTGTAGCAGAGTTTATCATGAACCACACTGTTTGGTGGTCACTTGTTCCCAAATGGCTACCCACTTCTAGATCTGAGATCCTCTCACTGTCCCCATTTGAGAGTATGAGGTCTAAGATTGCTCCCTCATGAGTGGGTTCCAAAACTAGCTGTTTGAAGCATGCCACCTGAAGGGCATCAGGAATGGCCCTGCTTTTGGATGTGGCTGCCGCAAAGGTGCCCCAGTTAACATCTGGCATAGTAAGGTCCCCCATCAGCAGTATTTTCCCTTTCTCTGCCATCCTAAGTATGCCTTCTATCATATCCTTGTCCATTCCCTTCCCTTGACATGGGGGTCTATACACAACCCCTGTGCAGATTGTGGTGCCATTTCCAGTCTCTAAGGTGACCCACAGTGCCTCCTCTCCTCTGTTTACTCTTTTGTTCAGTTGCTTTTATCCCTTCCCTTACATAGAGAGTTGCTCTTTCCCCCGCCCCCCCTTCTGCCCTCCCCGTCTCTCCTGTAGGTTGTGTACCCTGGTGTGTTAATATCCCAGTCATGGTTCTCTGTGTACCATGTTTCTGTGACTGCTACAATATCCAGGCATCCCTCTTCCATCAAGGCCACCAGTTCAGGGAGCTTGTTGCCCAGACTATGGGCGTTGGTACTCATTACCCTCCATTTCTTGATGGCCTTACCCCTTTTTGCCCCATCCCTGTCCTTATTGCATTTGTCACTTTCTCCATTTACCCCTGCACTTCTCCCTATTGACATCTCTATGTTGGTGTCTACCTCACTTAGTACCCTGATATTTTGTGGGGGCTAGGATTTCCCTGCTCCTTTCAAGTACCTGTTTTTAGGGGCGACCTTGGAGCACTGGGTGGTTAAGTGACTTGCTCAGAGTCAAACAGTATGCAAGTGGAGGTTGTCGGAATCAAACTTGGGTCTGGTCTGCTGGATGTATCAAGCTTGTTCACACCTCTTTCCTCAAACCTCTAGGCTATACTACTTGGTAGTAGGGGTTTCCATCTGTGATTTTCGGTCTACCCTGACCCAGTAGACTTTACCTCCATCTCTTTCAGTTCCTGAGGTCCTTTATGTTAGATTAGTACATGTCTTTGACATTATTAATTTTTATCCTCGAGCAAATTGTGAGGCCAGGTTCTCACTGCTCTCCTACAGTGCTTGTGGCCTCCTGGCAGAGTTTCATTTTGTGTCCTTTGTAGTCTTCTGCAAAGTGGTGAGTTACAACTCAAGCACTTACCTTGTAAGCACTATGTTCTAGATGCTCTTTCCAAGACGGCTCTTTTCATTAGCAGGGCAGTCCTTGGCCGTCCTTTCTGAGTGAGCCCTATCTCCTACCACCCTACTCAGCGTTGTTGATTTTAGCTCAGTACTCTCCCACTAGTGTGAATGAGTGATGGAGACTTGAGTGCAGGAAGAAATGGAAATTACATACTTACCGTAATTGTTGATCTTCTTGGACACAGTCTCCATCACTCATTCACATGCCCGCTCACCATCCCCTGGGCTCACTTGTTTTCTGTCCTGGTCTTCACGGTCCTGTGGTTCAGCCTGTGAAGACATTGTTCTTTGACCCTTCTTGCAAGGGCCATCTGGGCCTTCTAAGGCCCAGAAAGTCAAGATAAGTTGTTTTCATTAGTTACGCTGCACCTCCTCGGTTGAAAAGGTACTGAGGCGGTTGGAGGGTCGATGCTGAGATAGCCTACACAGGTGCGAGCTAGTCTCGGGGTGCCGCACATGCGTGGTCCTGTCTCGGCGCCAACCCTTCAGAAAATATTTGGCTCCCGCTTTGGTCCTAGCGCTTCTGGCGCTATCCCACTAGTGTGAATGAGTGATGGAGACTGTGTCCAGGAAGATCAACAATTATGGTAAGTACGTAATTTCCATTTTTTCCTGCTGAGTGCACACCACAGGAATGCTAGTCGTCATGTGTTACTGTGTCACAACTCCTTCCTCGGTTCGTTGGCATTTATTCATTGCTGTACCCCTCAGCACTGTCCTCTTTTGGTGCCATTTTTCTTATTTTACTGTTTTAGTGTAACCCCTAGCTGTTGCTATTCTAAGGGCTACTACCTCTGCCTGTATGGCAATACACAGGTTGAGGGGCCTAAGTTCTGCGAACGGGTGCCTCCACCCAGAGGAATGTTATTGGGGTAGCTTAACTGCTGTGGTATAGCCCTCCAGGACGCTATAACCACCCACCAACCCTTCTAGTGACCTAAACAGTAACACAATGGTACGGTCACATTCAATAGATAGCAGTAATAATATGCTCACACCCCTTTCGCTTACCACCAGGGCTGGATATGCTGCAACTGCCCTGGAGACCCCCTGGAATATAAGAGCAATGCACCAATACAATCTTACCACTGTTACTCAACTAATAATATGCACACTAAACGTGAAAAAAACACACTATTTAGGGGACGTGAACAATGAAGGGGCATAAATCTAGCAGAAAGATTAGCAATCTGATTTGAATCAAGAGTGTTCAGCATGCACTGTAAGTCCCAATTAGACAGTTAAACAACCCTGGGTACCCAGTATGTCATGCAGGCTAGCCTGAAGCGTTGCCCGGGGTGGCCAGTGTTGCAGCTGTTGTTGGGGCCCTTAGGAAAGGAAAGACAGTTAAACATGCACACAACTCAGTTATTTGTAATCCAAGTCAGATGGCTCCATCTGTTACAATAACCCAGAACAAAAACAATTAGATGATAACACAATGATTGCTGCTTCTGTTGCAGGGTGCTACCCTGGTTTGTACTCGCGCTACCAGAACCTGGATGCAAGACGGGTGAGATGAAGACCTCGTGCTGTTGATAAGGAAGGCCAGGGGAAGCAGGGCCAACACGACTCACTTCTGGTTGGTCGCTACCTACTTGATGGTATTGGGCAGGAGACCGAATCCCCAAGCTGGTCTTTCGACGAGATGGTCTCTGAAGCGGGAGTAGTGATCTAGGCCGAGGTGGAAGGGCCCAGGCAGGATGAACAGTTCCGCAAGAGTTCGTGATCATCTGCTGGTGAAGCCTCCAGCTGGCGTAGAAGATTCTGCCGTGGAGAACCAAATCGCGACCCATGAAGCACATTTAAATCAGTGATTTCTCTATGACACAGTTTGGATACACTCCAGTTGCAAATTGCAGCTTCACTGTGCAAACCTTTCAATCCAAGGCAAATTGTATTAGACAGGCCGATCGCTTCTGGAGCAAGTCTTCAGTCCAAATCACAAGTAGCGATGACAGACTTCTTGTTTCTTCTGCTGCAGATTCCAAACATGGAAAATCGGAACCAGATCCAACTTCTGGAAAAGGTAATTCACTGGCAGGAGAATGTGGCAGGCAGGCCAGCAGAGCCTTCCTGTCAATTTCCCTACGCTCCTTCTGGAAGCAGCTGCTCAAAAGCTCGAGCTCTTCACTCTTCGACCTCCAATTCTAACTGATCCACTGCTTCAGGCAGTTCTGACTGTTTTCTTTGTAATCCAAAAGGTTCGGCTGGCTGAGGGAAATGTCAGCCACAGTTTGGGCTCCACCTCCAGGCCAGTTTAGGCACCAACAGTCAAAAACTACAGAATTTCCTTATCACAAGACCCCTAGAGACAGTCTCCATTTTAGGTTCCCAGTGGTTCGATTGGTCCAAATACTGGAAGTCCAGAGCCTAACATGGTGGCTCCCATCCTAATGTTTGAGCTGCAAATCAAAGCAGGTTAGGCAAACCTCTCTATCTTTACTGTAACAGCAAATGAATAGTAAATAATCAGAGTTCCTATGAAAGCTCCCTCTGTGCAAGTAGCGACTGCAGAATGGGGCAAAACAATAATAATATAATAGACTTTATTTTTATGGTGCCTTTCAAAACCAAGGCACCTAACAAAGTTAAAATCACATGATCAAAATTTCACAACATAATCAACAGAACATCTCAAAAACAAATATAATCATAAAATCTTAAAATCTTTCCATCAATTAAATGCCATAGGCTTGACTCCATAACCAGGTTTTCAGTGCTTGTTTAAAGCCCTCCATGGTGGTGTGCTCACGTAACCGACGGGGTAGAGAATTCCAGAGGGTAGGGGCAGCATACATAAATGTTCTAGCTCCAGAAGATTTCAAACGTACCCTCAGAATCTCTAGCAACCCCTCGTTTGCTGAGCGGAACGATCGCCCGGGGCAATGAGGAACCAGGAGCTCTTTCAAGTAGTCCGGGCCAAGTCTGTGTAGGGCTTTGAAGGTCAGAAGACCGACTTTAAAGGTGATCCAACACTGAACTGGCAGCCAGTGCAGTCTGTGCAGCACTGGCAAAATATGACAGGACTGCGAGGATCCCATCAACAGCCGTGCCGCAGTGTTCTGCACTAGCTGCAGGTGTTGGATTTCCACCCCAGGTAGCCCTAGGTACAGGCAGTTGCAATAGTCCAAGCGCGAGGTCACAAAAGCATGGATCAGAGTAGGAAGGTCATCAGATGGAAGAAGGTGCCTGATCCTGGTAATGTTCCTCAGATGGTAGAATGAGGATTTGACGACAGAGACACCTGAGAATGCAGGGTTAGTCCATTGTCAAAAATTACTCCCAGGTTCCGCACCTGTTCAGAGGTTGGGAGTGGCTCACCCCCAAGGTATAAGCCAGTGGGTGACCCCCAAAAACCTCTATCCGGTGACTTGGATCCACTACCAATACCTTGGTCTTGTCAGAGCTCAACTTTAACCAGCTGGTATTCATCCACTCCTGGATTTCAGCAAGACAGCTCCATCCTGATCGGGGGCCAAAGAAAGGTAGAGCTGGGTATCATCTGCATAGCAGTGAAACCTCAGCTCATACCTTCTTACAGTGTCTCCGAGGGGCAGCATATACACTGTGAACAGCATGGGGGACAGCACTGAGCCTTGAGGAACTCTACACGATAAGTAGACCGGGTCTGAGGAAAAATCCCCGGACACCACCCTCTGAGCTCTTCCCACGAGAAACTATGTAAACCACTTGTGGACCGTTCCCGACAGTCCACAAATAAACCTCAGGTGATCAAGCAGTACTGCATATTCCACAGTTTCAAATGCTGATGAGAGATCTAGGAGGACCAAGATAGTGCGGCTCCTTCCATCTCTAGCCATCAGAAGATCATTGAGCACCCGAACCAGCGCTGTCTCAGTACTATGCTTCTTTCGAAATCCGGACTGGAGGGGTTCATAGATGGCATGGATGGTCAAATGGTCCTCCAGCTGTGTGGCCACTACTTTCTCAAGCACCTTACCCACAAAGGGAAGGTTAGAGATTGGTCTGTATTTAGCAAGGCAGTCTGGGTCCAAAGAAGCATTCTTCAAGAGTGCTGTTGCCACTGCCTCTTTTAAGGAGCTTGGAAACTCGCCTGTCTCCAAGGAGCAGCAGACTATCCGAGCTAGGACCGGGCCAATGACATCACTACAACCCAAAATTAGGGAACTTGGTCCCGGATCCAAACTACAGCATGTAGGCCGCACACTCTGGACAATCCGCATGACATCCATGAAGGCCGGCCGGCCAAAAAGTACTCCAAGAAAGACCAAGATAGGTGGACCTGCACTGGTCTATCGCAGCACCCATAGAGTGTGCCGGTCAGAAAGCCGATCTGATGTCGACTACCTTATTTGCAAAAAATCGAGCGAGTTCATCGCACTCTTCTTGCGAAAAAGCTTTCCAGGCTTGTAGACAGGCTGAGTTGCACAGTCTATCCACAGTTCGGAACAGCTGAGCTGGTTCTGCCAGAGAACAAGCAGAGCACTAGGAGGAAGGAGCTGCTGGTATAACTATACTTATCTACTGGGACTATATTGCCCTCCTTCCCTCCCCTCAATCCAAAGGCAGTTCTACTTTTATAGGCACAGGATTTAACTGACAAGAGGAACTTCCTGTGTGGGAACAGGAAGTGAGTGATCACAGAGCCACCAAAGACTCACCGTCCTAAAAGGGCAAGAGTAGCTCTCCTTCCCCCCAGCTGCTGGAGGTCTGACTCTGAGCAAGTAAGGAGGCTGCTGAGAAATATAGGAACTTGTCTCAGAACAGGAAGATCAGGAGCTAAAAGGACACAGAGGCAGTACGTAAGTAAGGACAGAAAAAAAACAAACAAACAAACAGAGGAAAGAGTAAGTATTCCAAACAACAATTAGGGGGCCAGAAAATAAGACATGATGGGAGTGGTGCAGTGCAGTGACTGTGGCTCAGCAGTCTTCCGGGAGACGTTCTGGAGGATGCGGTATTGTCCCATCTGCAGGCACCTCTCTGGGCTGAGGGAGGAGGTTACTCATCTCCAGGCTGAGTTGGCCAGGATTTGTGGGACCTCCTCTCCCACCCAGGGACCACCAGGGTCACTGCCGTTGCCTCAGAGGTTGCCAAGAAAAAGGAGCGGTTGGACCACAGTGGGCTCAGGGAGGGTGAGGGTGGTGGAACAGAGGTGCATACCTCCAATTGTACCTCTCCACAATTTCTGTGCCGTTCTGGAAAAGTGTGGTTCCTCTGTGGAGGCACCCACAGTGGAGACCAAGGAGGATGCTGGGAACTTCCACAAAGGAGACCCAAAGGAGGGTTGTATGGGACCCCACCGTGGAAGTAAACAACTCCTGGTGGGGGAATCCATTGTTAGGAAGATAGAACTGGAGGAGGAAGGGGAGAGGGAGGTAAGGTGCCTGCCTGGTGCCATGGCTTGGAGAGACAAGGAGCGAATCCTCAGGATCAGCTGCACAGGGGAGGGAGCTGGATGTCATTGTCCACCTAGGGACAAATGACCTGGCTAAGAAAGGGATCAGAGCAGTGTAAGAAGTGTTTGTGGAGATGGGGAGGGGCATTAGACAAATAGCACACACAGTAACCTTCTCGGAGGTGCTGCCTGTCTATGGCAAGGGTGAAGCTAGTGTGCTCCATGGTATTCAATTAGTGGTTGAAAAACTGGTGCAGAGCTCAGGGATTTGGCCTCATTGGGGACTGGGGGCCCACCTGGTGGGATGCAGGCCTATACCGGTGTGATGGTCTGCATCTGTCCAGGAGGGGAACCAGGATCCTAGGTGATAGGTTCAAATGCTTCATTGGCAAGCATTTAAACTAGCAAAGGGGGGGAGGCACTGGAGAGGAGCAGGGAAATCCTAGCCCCCCAAAAAAATCAGGGTACTGAGTGAGGTAGACACCAGCATAGAGATGTCACTAGGGAGAAGCACATGGGTAAATGGAGAAAGTGACAAACGCAATAAGGACAGAGATGGGGCAAAAAGCAGTAAGGCCATCAAGAAATGGAGGGTAATGAGTACCAGTGCCCGTAGTCGGGCAACAAGCTCCCTGAACTGGTGGCCTTGGTGGAAGATGGATGCCTGGATATCGTAGCAGTCACAGAAACATGGTACATGAAGAACCATGACTGGGATGTTAACATACCAGGGTACACAACCTACAGGAGAGACAGAGAGGGGAGAGGAGGGGGCAGAGTAGCTCCCTTTGTAAGGGAAGGGATAAAAGCAACTGAACAAAAGGGTAAACAGGGAGGAGAGGAGGCACTGTGGGTCACCTTAGAGATGAAATGGCACCACAATCCGCACAGGGGTTGTATACAGACCCCCATGTCAGGGAGAGGGAATGGACAAGGATATGATAGAAGGCATACTTAGGATGGCAGAGAAAGGGGAGATACTGCTGATGGGGGACCTTAATATGCCGGATGTCAACTGGGGCACCTTTGCTGCAGCCACATCCAAAAGCAGGGCCATTCTCGATGCCCTTCAGGTTGCATGCCTCAGACAGCTAGTTTTGGAACCTACTCGTGAGGGAGCAGTCTTAGACCTCATATTCTCAAATGGGGACAGTAAGAGGATCTCAGATCTAGAAGTGGGTAGCCATTTGAACAAGTGACCACCAAACAGTGTGGTTCATGATAAACTCAGCTACAGAGGTCAAGCCATACAAAGTGAGGGTTCTGGACTTCAGGAGGGCTTACTTGCAAGATGGGAGAGTGCTTAGAAAAGCACTTGCAAACAGGCTAGAAGGAGGGTGGAGCAACAATGGGAAATGTCAAACGGCCATGACAGAGGCAACAAGCCTTTGTGGAAGACCAAATTAAAACAAAAGAAAAGCCACTATGGTTCTGTAAAAGAGGTGTGTGAAGGTTAGAGAAAACGGATATTTAGGAAGTATAAGGAAATGCAGAAGGTGCAGGACAGAGAATTGTACCAGTTAAGGCAGAAGGAAGCAGGGAGGGTAGTCAGAATAGCAAAGGCTCAAACTGAGGAAAAGATGGCCAACTCGGTTAAGAAGGGGGATAACACCTTTTATAGGTATATCAGGGAACGTAGAAAGACAAAGGGAGGGATAGTGAGGCTGAATAGAATGGACGGTGGGTTGGCAGAGAGGGACAGTGAAAAAGCAGGATACTGAATTAATACTTGTGTTCAGTATTCACAAAGAGAGGTGGGGAGGTGCTCAACCCAATTAACAGAAGCACTCTGGATAGGGGGGTCGATCCCAGTCCTTTCACAGAAGAAAGGGTTCTGAAAGAACTCCTGAAACTGAAGTTGGACAAAGCAGTGGGGCCAGATGGAATTCACCCCAGAATTCTAAAAGAATTAAGCAGAGAACTAGTGACACCACTGACTACCCTTTTTAACAAATAATGGGAGGATGGTGTGGTACCTGAGGACTGGAGGAAGGCAGATGTGATTTCCCTTCACAAAAGTGGGACCAAGAAAGATGCAGGAAACTACAGACTTCTCAGTTTGACCTCTGTGGTAGGGAAAGTGATGGAATTGCTTCTGAAGGAAAGAATTGTTGAGTACCTAGAGGCCAGTGGGGCACAGGACCCAAAGCAGCATGGGTTCACAGTGGGAAGGTCATGTCAGATGAATCTAATTGATTTCTTTGACTGGGTGACCAAAGTAGTAGACCAGGGAGGGGCTGTGGACAGGGCCTACCTAGACTTTAGCAAGGCATTTGACACAGTACCACACAAAAGATTAATAGTCAAATTAACCAGCCTGGGAGTGGGTCCCAGGGTGGTAGCCTAGGTAAAACATTGGCTGGACAACAGGACCCAGAAAGTAATTGTAAATGGAGTCCACTGTGAAGAAAGAGGGGTTACTAGTGGGGTACAGCAGGGTTCAGTACTGGGTCCAGTCCTTTTTAATGTCTTTATAAGTGACATTGCGAGAGACTGGAAGGAAAAGTATGCCTCTTTGCAGATGACACAAAGATCTGCAACAGGGTTGATACACAAGGAGGCATGGAAAGGATGAGAAGGGACTTGGCAAGGTTGGAGGAATGGTCAGAAGTATGGCAGCTAGGATTCAATGCAAAGAAGTGCAAAATAATGCACCTGGGGAAACAAAACCCAGGGGAAGATTATACAATGGGGGAGGTAGTAATAACAACAAAAATAGAAAGGGACCTGGGGTAATCATATCAGATGATCTTAAGGTTGGCAAGCAATGTGAGAAGGCAGTAGGGAGGGCTGGAGGGATACTTGGATATATAGGGAGAGGCATCACCAGCAGAAAATAGTAAGTTGTCATCCCCCTGTACAGACAGTTGGTGAGACCCCATCTGGAGTACTGCGTCCATTTCTGGAGACCCCATCTCCACAAGGACATAGACAGGATGGAGGCAGTTCAGAGGAGGACAAATAAAATGGTGCAGGGTCTGCAAGAGAAGCCATTCGAGGAGAGACTAAAGGAGCTTAATATGTATACCCTTGAAGAAAGGAGGAAGAGGGGGGACATGATAGAAACGTTTAAGTACCTCAGTGGTATCAACAAAGTCCAAGAGGGTAGCATCTTCAGAAAGCGATGTGCAAGAACAAGGGAGACAATTTGAAGATAGAGGGGGGATGGCTCAGGGGCAATGTGAGGAAGTATTTGTTCACAGAGAGGGTGGTGGATGCATGGAACAGCCTTCCTGAGGAGGTTGTGGGGTCTAAAACTGTGGGAGAATTCAGTAATGCGTAGGACAGACATAAGGCAATTTTTGTGGGGGGTAGGAAGAAATAGGCTGTTGGTTAAATGGGATCTACAGCTTATTCTCTAGGTAGGGAAATGGGCAGACTAGGTGGGCCAAGCGGTCCTTATCTGCCATCAAAGTCTATGTTTCTGTAGTCTATTTTCGAGCAGCTGCAATCTCCCCGGACAGGAACTCTGCCTTCTTACGGGAGATTTCAGATTGATAGACTTGATAATGGTCCATCAATCTAAGGCGGTCGGCATCAAGAGCGGACTTCTGCCAGCAACGCTCCAACCTTCGTCCAAGTCACTGCATCTCCCTCAAAGTCCCATCAAACCATGGGGATCGAGGGCGAAGGGAGAGTGGATGAAAATGGATAGGAGCAGTGACATCCAGAGCCGTCGTAATGGCTGAATTATAAGCCACCATGAGGGCTTCTGTGTCATTGTTTGCCTCTGAGAAGGACCGAGAGATCCAGGATCACCGTTAGGCCTTGAGAATTTCCAAAGGGCGGCACCAATCATCTCTACAGTGGTTGGCCTACAAAGGGGGGGGGGGGCGCTAAAACTAAACCCCACAGTGTAATGATCAGACCATCCAACTGGTTCCACCCCCAAGTTGGAGGCCTCAGTCTCCAGGAGGAAGACTAAATCAAGAGAGTAACACACTGTCTGGCCAGTCATAAGCCTGAAATCACTCTGACCCAGCCCAGACTAATTTCTAACACAGATTAGCCATTTTCTTAGAGACAGGCATGGAGACTCACTAGGGCACTCTCATGCAGATAGATAGAACTACTAAAGACAGGACACCAGCCTGACAGTGAGCTTTGGAGCTCAGGAAGACATTATAGTAAACCCCAATTTGAAGGGGGGGTTGCACTGTGCCTTGCCTGGAAAAACTTCGTGCCCATGTGAAGTCTACGCATACTATTAGACTCTGTATGAAAACACTATACGTAACATACACAAGTTTCATTTGTCATGCCATAAAAGAAAAACTGAGGCATCAGTAAAATAACTGGTCATAAGTATTACAGCCGACCGCGATTATCCGGACCTCGATTATCCGGACTGCTTGCTTGAGCGGACTCCTGATCTGGTCCCAAAATGTAGAAGTAAACAGCTTTGCTATTAAGCTTTTTTTTTCTTTTTCGAATTGTAGTCTATGAGAGAACAGCAATCACCTGTTCTAACAAAGCGAAACTGCAATTTGTAATTTGTTAAATTACTTAGGCAGGTGCTAATGCAGATCATTATTTGAATGGTGTTAAAATGTGTTATACTGTGCCCCTTAATCACTAAATCACTTATGCAGGTGCTGCTGCTAAAAGACGTGGCATATATGATTGGTGATTCCTGGGCTGAGACGGCACCAGAGAGCTGAAGAAGGGGATAGTCAGGCAGCAGAACCAGCTGATGAGATCCACGATTCTGATTTGAGCACTCGAAGCTGACATAGCTGAGCTGAACGCTGAAGATCAAGAACTGATGACTGCCCTGGAGTTTACAGACTGTGACATAATCACACTTGTCACAGAACCGAAGAGTGTGGATACAGAGTCCGATGAGGACGAAGACTAAGCTTGCGATGAGGAGGTCGTGAGTAACTCTCAGGCAGTGGAACACTTTAAAAATGCTATAAGATGACTCGAAAGATAGGCGGATGCAGACCCGATTAATCTGCTCACACTAAACCGTCTGCTCACACTACCATCTGCAAAAAAATACAGTGGGGCGAAGCAGATGAAAATAAACCAATTTTTTTTAAACTGAGTAGAGCACAGCAGTAGTTCTGCATGAGTAATTTATTAATTTATTACTCCTACTAATACATTTTAGCCTGTAAAAGAATTAAAGATTGGCATCTGTTATTGACATGCAGTGTCTGTGGCTTTTTTTCCTCATTTCACATCATTTCTGATTATCTGGACGTCCAATTGTCTGGACTGTTTCGATGCCCCTGACAGGTCCAGATAATCGAGGTCAGACTGTACTATACTTTTTCCATTTGCAATGGCATTGCCACAGTAACACATATGCACCCATTTCCGTAAACATGTTAGCAGATTCAAACAGTCAAACACATTACTCTTGTACGTCTGGTTTGTACTACCTCCTGTACACTAACTCACCTGGCTTAGGGCCCATCCCTATCAGCTACACTAGGGCTGCATGGGGCAAGGGTATCCGTGCACTGATTGGAGGGTTTTACTATTAGCTTAGATGTGGCAGAATAGCCCAGTTTTGTAATAGAGCTTTCAGAAATATATATACCCCTTTGTGGACTACATGTAATGGGAGATCTGCAGGCCTTCCTGGGGAGTCATAACTGAGGTGTATCACTGGCATTGCGGCTCTTCCAGACTTTCTGGGAAGGGCAGGCACAGGTTCAGTCCTTTCAACATTGCTTGTCAATAAGTCTGCTTCTGAAAAAAAGGTTACCTCTGCACTGGAAGCACTTTCACCTTCCTACTCTGTTTGTTCTGGTTCAGCAGTATTACTTTAGTCACTTGGATCTGAAGAAATTCTAGGTTTATCTAGAGGAAGTTTCATGGAATTTAAATCTTGCAACACATTACTGATACTGTCAGAATCATTTTCTTCATTAAGATTATCGTCCACAGCATTGTCAGATTCATTGTTTGCAAACAGTTCTGTGTTTACTGGTATGTCACCAGTGGTGCTTTCTGTTTCTTGCTCTCCTTCTTGGAGCTCAGCTAGTTCTATCAGACACAGTCAGCTACATCAGAAGTCACATTTTGCACCTCCCTTTCAAGGGGCACAGGGGCTGTAGAGAATGCTGGAGGGTTAGACAGTCCTGAAGGTCCAGCTTCGTCTCCAAAGTTGTACATGGGGTTACCTTCAAACAACTTGCTCAGTTCATAAGATGGATAAAAGGTAGCTTCACACTCACTGTCATCAGATTCTGATTGGCAATCAATTTCATGTAGGGTGTGACTGATAGATGGCCTTGAATCCTTAGCAGCTGGGGAAGAGGTCAACTGTTCCTTTTTAGCTGCAGCTCTGGTTACATGCCCAGGAGGGCAGTGTCTGGGGGTGCAGAATCAATGATAATTTGCCTAGTTGGCATCAGATTATTTCTGTGCATTGTCTTGACATGACAGCTCGTGGGTCATTTTCTGGATGTACTTTATAGACTGGCAGATCCTCCAGCTTGCTGACAACAATGTAGGGAGTATAATGCCACCTGTTGGCAATTTTGTGTTTTCCATGCAGTCCCAAATTTTGTAACAAAACTCTGTCCCCGGGTTGCAGTTCTTGGGCCTTGACACGCTTGTCGTGCATTTCTTTATTTGTGAAGTACCTTTTTGCTGCCATGGTGTGTGCTAGTTAGTAGGCATAGTTTAACTAGGCTTTTAACTTCTGAACATACTGAAGGTGATTTTCAGCTCTGACTCCATCAGGGAACATTCTGAAGCAGATGTCTACTGGTAACTGGGCTTCTCTGCCAAACATCAGGCGGTAGGGAGAGAACCCAGTGGCATCACTTCTTCTAGTACAGTCATACGCATGTACTAAGGTGCTTATCTGTTGGCTCCACTTGGACTTGTCCTGAGGATGAAGTGTGCCTAACATGTCTAGTAATGTTCGAAAAAAATTTTCAGGCTGCAGATCCCCCTGGGGTGATAGGGGTTGATTCTGGACTTCCGCACTCCCCAGTGTGAGAGCATTTCCTCAGTCAGGTGGCTTTCAAAGTCTTTTCCCTTGATCGGAGTGAATTCTCTGGGGAGCACCATAATGGACAAAGAACTTTTCAAATAGGACCTTTGACACTGTGGATGCTTTCTGGTCTTTGGCTGGATATGCCTGGGTACAACGAGTAAAATGGTCAGTCACAACTAGCACATTGCCAGTATTCTTTTGATCTGGTTCAAGACACAAGAAGTCAATACATACCAGCTCCATGGGTGCACTGGTAGAGATATTAACTAAGGGTGCAGCCCTCTGGGGCTGAGCTTTCCTCTGGAGACAGCGACTGCAAGTTCTGATGTGAGTCTCAATGTCAGCCCCCAATTTTGGCCTGTAGAATCAAGCACAGGCTAAGTCTGTAGTTCAGTCACAGCCTAAGTGTCCCATCTGGTCATGAAGGGGCCATAGAACTACATGTTTTTAAAAGCTGTAGGTAACACAAGTTGTTGATTGGCAGTTTGACCTTGTCGATGTGTGATTTCTCTATAAAGTATTTGATTGTGCAACATTAATCTGGGTCCCTCTCTAAACAGGGCAGTTTGTGGATCTGAAGAACGAAGTTTGGACGCAATTTTTCCAGCATGAATGGCATCCAGCACTGTCTTAATCATGGGGTCTTGAGCCTGAGCCCACTGTATATTGTCTGGGGGGAGTTAGGGCAATGTGCTGAGGTCCAAGGCTGCAAGGTGACAGTAGGCTGCAGGAACACAAGTGTCAGGAAGGCCCAAGCAGTCCACCAGGCAATCAGCTGTTTCAGGAGAGGGGTGTTCATCTTTATTGAATTTTGACAGAGGGCTTTGACAGACTGTTCAGACATATTCACCCACTTTGCATTAGAGTCAGGTCTTCTGGAGTGGGCGTCTGCATCAATGTGGTTCAAGCCCAGTTGATACTCTACTGAATAATCGTAAGTGGAGACTGCAGATAACCAGCGATGCCCCATGGCATCCAACTTGACTGAAGTCTGGACATAGGTGACAGGGTTGTTGTCAGTTTTCACTAGAATCTTCGCACCATTAAGATATTCATGGAATTGGTCCATCAGAGTCCACTTCAGTGCAAGAAATTCATGCTTGTGTACTGGGTAATTCTTTTCAGATGGGATTAGGCTCAGACTAGCAAATGCCACTGGACAAAAGCCTTCCTCATATTCTTGATATAGAACAGCACCAAATCCTTTTAAGCTGGTGTCAGTGTGCAACACGTATGGTCTGGCAGGGTCTGCATATGTAAGCACTGGGGCATGGGTGAGTTGCTGAATGATATATCAGAAGGTCGCCTCACACTTTGGAGTCCGCCTGGCTCCAAAATATTGATTTGTCCAAAGTAGACCTTTTCTTCCTCTTTAACTGCACTTCTCTTATATTTCTTGTTTGTAGGTGGATAACCTTGAGTTAAATTGAGCAAAGTGCGGATGACTTTGGTGTATTTTTTTTTTATGAAACAGCGATAATAGCTGCAGAACCCCAAGAATCTTTGCAGTTCTTTTAGATTGTTAGGCTGGCCAGGTGGTCAAAGACTCCAGTTTGCTCAGGTCTGTATGAATCCTTTCAGCTGACACTATGTGACCAACATATTTCACAGATTTCTGGAAAAATTGATACTTGTTTCTTGATAATTTAATCCAAAATTCTCTTATTGGTCGAAAACCTTGAACAGACAGATTTCATGTTCCTCAAGGGTCTGGCCAAACACAATGACATCATCTAGATAGACAAGACATTCTAGTACGTTCATGTCCCCCACATCTCACTCCCATCAGCTGCTGGAACATGACGTGTGCTCCTGAAATACCCTGGCCTCCATAGAAACCCAAGGGACAAATGAATGCTGTCTTCTTTCTGTCTTCAGGGGCCATCAGGATTTAATAATACCCACTCCGAAGATCTAGCACAGAGAACCACTGGTTTCTGTTGAGGCAGCCAAGGACATCTTGGATGCGGGGCATGGTGTATTGGTCAGGGACAGTTCTGCGATTCAACGCCTGATAGTCCACACACATCCTGACGGATCTGTTTTTCTTCAGGACTGCCACAATTGGGGAGGCATACAGGCATAGAGACTCTTGGCTGATTCCTGCTGCCAGCATTTCCTGAAGATGGCGTCAAACATCGTCAATGTCAGCGGGCACAAGGCGACGAGATCTCTCTCGGAACAGCCTCTCATCATGAAGTCTAATGTAGTGTTCGGCCCCTGTGACTCATCCCACATCCCGCTCTTTCAATGAGAACACTTTGCTTCTATGAGCCAATTTCCGGCTGATCTTAGCTTTCCATTCTACAGGAAGAGGGGACTCTCCAAAGCCAAACAGGTCAGGGGTCACTTTGTCCTCCTCTCCAGGGCACTTTTTGCTGGGCAGAACAGCAGTATCTGTACAATATACAGTGGCCAAGGTGCATCCTCGTTTTACTCGAATCTCCAGTTCTGACATGTTTTGGACTTGCACCATGACCTGCCGGGTGTAGGTATGTGCCCGGGCTGGTAGAATACTAGGCTTGACCAGTAGTCCTTCAGGCATTTTTCCCTCTTCTGGGGCATCCAGCATAAGAATCTTGTTTTTGACATCCTTCTTTATGCACACTTTGCCACTAATGGTACACTGAGCATTTGGAGGCAGTACAAGTGAATCTGAATCTTTCTACCACACTACCCCTATGGGTTCATCTTTCTCAGTCTCTTTAGCTTGCATCTATAGTTTGTAGACTTGGCACACCAAGGCCGGAATGTGTAGGGCCTTTCCAGTCCACTTGGCTTGTTTCTCTTGACAGAGCTGGGCTAGCCAGCTGAACATATAAGCGTTGGTGCCAGTCAGCAAAGGGACACCATCATACATTCCAGTCGGTGGGCACACCAGGGCCAGGGTCTCCACTTGTTCATCTATGCCAGCAATAGCAGTACAGAAAGATAAACAAATTTGTACATACCCCTGGTAAGGATAGGATTTTTCACTCAGCCCCAACACATGCAGTCCTTCTAGGAGTGGAAGGTCAGATAAGTGCTGGTTGTACCAATCTTTAAATATATTGGTGACCTGTGAGCCACTGTCTAGCACAGCTTGAGTGGAGATGCCATTAACTGTTACTGGAGTTTCCATGGATGGGCCCACCATTTTGGACCAATCCGGAGGAACATTAGTAGGAACTTGAACAGATGACCTAGCCACAAAGAAACTGGATTTGGGATTGCCTGAACCTCCGCTGCAATCATTTCCTGCACTACTCTGCAATTGCTTTGCTATTTAGAGCTCCTCCTGGAGTTTGCCGACCATTTTTTTTTCTAGATCCGTTTGAGACCAGCAATCTCTTCATATGTCCATCCTGCCCACAATTGTGACAAATTATACTTTGTTTAGTCTGCTTTGTCTGTAACATTGCATTAGGAGCTGGTCTCCATTCACAGCTAGGGGGTTGGGAGGAGTACACATTTGGTGCTGGAGCACTAGTAACAGAAAATCTTGGTTCAACCTCCCCCTCCTTCTGCGGTGTCAGAGGTGGCGCAGTGCATCTCAGAAATTCTCTTAGAGTAGTAGTCAGTTCACTTATTTCAGTCTTTGAGCTGTCTTCGGCCGGGGGGCGTCTGAGCAGGCACCCCCACTCCCATAGTAGACGTGCTCTGAGAGGGGTCATAGTCTTTATCCCCGGAAGTGACCTTGGTAGGGGCACCAGCTTACATTACTCTGAATTCTCTCAACGGCTCTGCCCACAGTGGGGTATCCTTAACAGTTTCTGCGTGCTCATCTGGTGCTGCGTTCCACCTACGACCTTCACCCGCATGAGCGCCCTCCGTAACCTGGGCAGCAGTGGCAGATATGTGAGGGGGCCCCCAGGGTTGCCTTCTTTGTTGCCCCCCCCCTTGGATTTCATTCATCAGTTCATCATAAGGGGAGGCTCACCCAGCCGGTCTACCAGCCGTAACTTAAGCAACAACAAGTCGGAGAATGGAGCAGACTTAAGTATTTGGTCCAGCCTAATTCAGTCTAGCTTGCCTGGTGCAACACTAACTTTCCTAAGGCATTCTGTAAGGCCTTTTCAAGTCGAGGTACATACACAGACAAGGGCTCCCCTTGCCATTGATGAGTTTTTTTACCCTCTACCAAAGATCTGAGTCTGGGTTCCCAAATACATTTTCCAAAGCAGCCAAATAGTCTTGTGCCATTGCTCCTGGGTTGTTAGCTCATTTGGCATGGATAGTAGCCAGAGTGGGACCTCGGAGACTTTCACTCAATCTTTTTTTCTTCTCCACCTCGGAACATTGCCATTCGGGCACTGGGGGGCCACATAGTCTATCCATGTCTCCCAATCATCTTCCCCATTAGGTGTGGGTAGAATGCCTGAAAACACACGCAGCCTGTGGTAAGAGTCGTGACTAACTGTGGGCACAGGTGTGGGTGTTGGCATGGGTGTGGGCATGGGAGCTGGTGTAGGGGCAGGTATCAGAACTGGCGTAAGTGTCAGGGAAGGAACACGCCGCCCCCCCCCCCAGTGGCAGGAATAACTTTTGAAGTCCTAGAGGTTTTGCCTTCATCCAGTAACAATTTGGCAAAGTTCTCCTCAAAGATCTCAGATAAGGGTGGGAGCTCATTTTCTGAAGGATTCTCACTATCTTTAGTCACCACCCTCCAGGTGGCTGGGGACCCATCAATGGCAATAGTTTTGGGCACCTTCGTGCTGTCCATGGGGTTGCTACACTCCACTAAAGCCATTAGAATTGGGACAGTCAAGTCAGCATGTCAACTTACCACCCCAGTTTTTCCCAGACATTCAGTTTTTGAAAGTACCCCCTCTACAGCATCTTTACTAGTGCCCAGGGGTATATCTAGTATTAACAGAGTATTTTGGGGGTCAGTTTCATGCCCTGTACACCAAGCAACTGATGCACAACCATTTCTTCAGTGGTACCCATTAAATCTCTAGTTGTAAATATTTTCTTGGCCACCAGAGGGCGCTAATCCCAGCAGTGCCTCCAGGATGTAACCCCTAGGCGGTGCTATTCTAAGGGCTACTGCCTCTGCCTGTATGGTAGTACACAGGTTGAGGGGCCTGAGTTTTGTGAACGGGTGTCTCCACTCGGAGGAATGGTATTGGGGTAGTTTAACTGCTCTGGTATAGCCCTCCAGGATACTATAACCACCCACCAACCCTTCTAGTGTCCTAAACGGTAACACAATTGTACAGTCGCATTCAGTAGATGGCAGTAATAATATGCTCACCCCCCTTTCATTTACCACCAGGGCTGGATATGCTGCAGCTGCCTTGGAGACCCCCTGGAAAATAAGATAAGCAATGCAACAATACAGTCTTACCACTGTAACCCAACTAATAATATGCATACTAGCCAGGTTAAGCAAACAAGCAAGCAAACTTTATTTATATAGCGCCTTTCAAGGTCAAGGCGCTGTACATAATACAAATTACAATGTTAAAACAAATTGCATTATAAATTTTAAAATCGATCAATCAGGGGAAAGCCAAAAAAAAAAAAAAAGTTTTCAGCATAGATTTAAAACTACTGACAGTCAGGCATTCTCTTAACCGACGAGGCAGAGAATTCCACAGGGTTGGTGCTGCAAGTGAAAACGCACACGCTCCAGATGTTTTTAGACTAACCCTGGGAATCTCTAGCAATCCCTCATTGGCGGATCGAAGAGGGCGATTGGGGGAGTAGGGAGTCAGGTGATCTTTCAGGTAGTCGGGTCCCTGTTTGTGTAGGGCTTTAAAGGTAAGCAGGCCTACCTTATAGGTGATCCGCCACTGAACTGGCAGCCAGTGCAGTTTGTGCAACACAGGCATAATATGGGCTGGTCCTGGACGTACCAGTCAACAGCCTGGCTGCAGCGTTCTGCACTAGCTGCAAGTGGTGGATGTCAACCCCAGACAGCCCTAGGTAGAGGGCATTGCAGTAGTCAAGACGGATAGTAATGAAGGCATGGACCAGTGCTGGAAGGTCGCCCGGTGGAACCAGGTGTTTCACCCGGGTGATATTCTTTAGATGGTAAAATGTGGATTTAACCACAGTTGACACCTGAGATTTCAAGGGCACGCCGTCATCAAAAATAACACCCTTGGTTACACACCCGATCTGAGGTAGTGAGCTGGACACCATCAAGCCATAGGCCAGACATGTGTCCAGCCCCCAAACCCACCTCTGGGTGACCTGGGTCCTCAACCTACACCTCAGTCTTATCCGGATTCAGTCTCGGCCAACTCACACTCATCTAGTCTTTGATCTCGGAGAGGTTAAATGTGAAAAAGAAGTGAACAAGGGAAGGGCATGAACCTAGCAGAAAGATTAGCACTCTCATTTTTATCAGGATTGTTCAGCATGCACTGTAAGTCCCAATTAGACAGTTCAACAACCCTGGGTACCCACTATGTCACGCAGGCTAGCCTGAAGTGTTGCCTGGGGTTGTGCTGTTGTTGGGGCCCTTAGAAAAGGATAGACAGTTAAACATGCACACAACCCAACTATTTGTAATCCAAGTCGGATGGCTTAGTCTTTTGCAGTAACCCAGAACAAAAACAGTTAGATGGAAACACCATGATTGCTGCTTTTGTTGCAGGGTGCTACCCTGGTTTGTACTCGCGCTACCAGAACCTGGATGCGAGACAGGCGAGATGAAGACCTTGTGGTGTTGATCAGGAAGGCCAGGGGAAGCAGGGCCGACACGACTCTCCTATGGGTAGTCGCTACCTACTGAATAGTGTTGGGCAGGAGGCTGACTCCCCAAGCTGGTCTTTCGACGAGATGGTCTCTGAAGTTGGAGTAGCGGCCTAGGCTGAGGTGGCAGGGCCCAGGCAGGATGAACAGTTCTGCAAGAGTTCGTGATCGTCTGCTGGTGAAGTCTCCAGTTGGCGTAAAAGATTCTGCCGTGGGGAACCAAATTGCGACCCACGAAACACATTCAGTACATTAAAATCAATTATTTCTGTATTCCACAGTTCGGATACAGTCTGGTTGCAAATTACAGCTTCACTGCGCAAACCTTTCAATCCGAGGCAAATTCTATAATCAGACAGGCCGATCACTTCTGGAGCAAGTCTTCAGTCCAAATCACAAGTAGCAGTGACAGACTTATTGTTTCTTCTGCTGCAGATTCCAAACATGGAAAATCGGAACCAGATTCGACTTCTGCAAAAGGCAGTTCACTGGCAGGAGCTTGTGGCAGGCAGGCCAGCAGAGCCTTCCCGCTAATTCCCCTATGCTTCTTCTGGGAACAGCTGCTCGAAAGCTCGAGCTGTTCACTCTTCAACCTCCAATTCTAACTGATCCACTGCTTCAGGCAGTTCTGACTCTTTCCTTTGTAATCCAAAAGGTTCGGTTGGCTGAGGGAAATGTTAGTCACAGTTTGGGCTTCCCCTCCAGGCCAATTTAGGCGCTAACAGTCAAAAACTACAAAACTACAGAATTTCCTTCCCACAAGACCTCTGCCAGTCTCTATTTTAGGTTCCCAGTGGTTTGATTGGTCCAAATACTGGAAGTCCAGTGCCTAACATGGTGGCCTCCATCCAAATGTTTGAGCTGCAAATCAAAGCAGGTTAGACAAACTTCTCTATCTTTACTATAACAGCAAATAATAAATAATCAGAGTTCCTATGAAAGCTCCCTCTGTGCAAGTAGTGACTGCAAAATGGAACAAAATAACACACTGTCTGGTGGTCACGAGCCTTAAATCACTCGGACCCAGCCCAGACTAATTTCTAACACAGATTAGCCATTTTCTTAGAGACGGGCACAGAAGCTCACTAGGGCACTCTCACGCAGATAGATAGAACTACTAAAGACGGGACACCAGCCTGACAGTGGGCATTAAGGAGCCCAGGAAGACATTATAGTAAACTCCAATTTGTAGGGGGTTACATTAGTATGGTGCTGAACTTTTCCTTTCCTGTTTTTTTGTTGTTGTTTTCCTTCATGGCACCATGTCCAGTTCCAAGGAGGGCAAGCAGAAGAAAAAGCAACATGATGGCCCCCCTATGTGTCAGTGATCCTGTGGGGCCGGGGGACACACTGCTGTCTAGGACCAGCATTACACATGTTGGACCTGCCTCAGAGCCGACCATAACATGGATGGGTGCAATGCCTGCTTCTCCTTGGACTGCCAAACCTTAGAAATCTGCATGTTAAACTGGGGTCACAACCCACCCAATTTCAGAGGCAGGCTTTGCACCAGAGATACCAAGGTAGGGTCCCGTTGACTTTCCTGAGCCCCTTCCCAGTACTATGTGTACTGAGGAAGACCAGGGTTCTCCACGTGCTTCCCCGCTGAGATGTCAGAGGACCTGGGGGAGTGGTCTGGTGGACAGTTGGTCTCCGGCTGAGCACCCCTCCCTGTTGGTCACCTCTTTGCAGCAGCAGACTACACTGGTGGGTACCTTGGGATTGTGGGCTGGTACCACCTTGGCTCCTGATACAGAGACCAGTACTGGTGAGCAAGGTGCTGCCGACTGCAAGAGAAGGCCCTCTTCTGGTATCGTTCGCATTGCTGGGGGAGGGAAGGCCTCCAGAGCTGGTCCTTCTTGGGCCCTTGAGGTGGTTATCATTTCTTCGCCTGAGTGGTCGGATAACCCAGTAGAGGAGCTCAGTGATGACCTTGGGCCTGTAGAGGAGACTAGTGAGGATGGGGGGCCTTCCTGGGTCTGGTTCTGGGCCTAGCTCAGAGCCAGACACTTCTGAGGGAGTAGCATCAATGCCTGGTGCCAGGGCTTCTGTTTGCACTGCTCGTGGTGCTGGTTTGGTTTCTGGTGCCATCTATGGTCCTGAAGCCATTTGCTATGCTGGGGATGCAGTTGGAGCCAATCACGATGCCAGGGATATAGCTGGAGCCATTCACGGTGCTGGTTCTGACACTTGCATTCATGGAGGCTTCGACCTAGAGCCTAGACCTGGCCCAAGGGGAAGAGTTGGCTCTGGTGATGGGAGCATCTTGGAGTCTGGGCCTGCAGCTCACTTCTTGTATAGAGTAGGTGATAGCTCTAGCAGGAGTCGCAGCGCCTGTTTGGACCCATCTTTCTTCCTGGAACCGACTGGTTCTGTCACTGGTGGGGATCGGGGCTGCTTTATGGGACACACATGGCTCTGCTTTCTCCACCTGGGAGTTTACCCTATTGGGCCCCATCTCAACTGGTCTACTGTTCAGCTGAGGGTCTGGTGGCTGACTCGGTCTTTTGGCGTACCAGCAACGTTGGAGACATGGATAAGCCTCCAGACAAGGAATCCAAGAAATTGGATCATGTGTCCAAAAAGGTCTGTGCAGCCTCTTCTTTTGGCCTTTGGCAGGTGAGTTGGCCCTTTTGATGGCCCACTTCGATCATGCCCTCTTAGGCATTCTCAATGAGGTGCTTTCCCAGCTTCTGGCTGACTTTACAGACCATGATCAAGCAAGTCTTGGCCGAACGGTGGCCAAGTAGCAGCTCCAGATGACCATGGACATTGGCGATTCCTGTGCTCGGTCCGTGGCCACTGCAGTGGCCATGTGCCCCAGGGCTTGGCTACGGATCTACACCTTTATGGCAGCACAAGTTGGTGGATATTCTCTTCTTCGGACCAACCTGTTTGAGCCAGAGGTGGAAGGACACCTCACTAGGACTGAAAAGTCCAGTGCCACCCTGGACTCTTTCACCTCCTCCCAGAGAATCCCAAGACTCCGAGGAAGAAGCCCTTTTGATGAACCCTTTCTGCCCCTGTGGCCAGGTTGTCCCAGCCCCCTGGCTGGGCAGCAGGCACAGACTTGGCATCCTTGACCGAAGTTGGTTGCCTCAGTAGTCCACAAACCAGGTGGTCGAGGTCCTGCTGCTCCCTCAGCTGGTCCCTCCTCCTCCAAGCCTGCCCAGTGACAGGATGGGGGGTGCCTCCCCCATGCCCATCCCATCTCCCCTGGGTCCTCCCATGGGAGGGGGGCTGGCTCCACTACTTACTTTCTGCATAGTCCACTGTCACCATGGACAGGTGGGTCCTCGAAAAAGGTCCGCCAGGGTCTGCCTCTAGAATTTGAGGCTTACTCGCTTTCCTGAGCCCACACCTCATAGGATGATATGGTGTCCACAGACATGCTTTCTGCTCTTCGAGAGGACGTTGCCCAGCTCCTCCAGAAGGAGGTGGTGGCTCATGTCCCGGACCATCCAATAAGCCCAGGGTTTGTCTCCAGCTACTTCCTGGTCTCAAAACGGATGGGAAGCTGGCACCCCATTTTAGATCTGCACGACCTAAACAAGTTCCTTCGGTTGCACACCTTCAGGATGGTCACTCTGTCAGATCATTCCATCCCTGGAGCAGCACATGTGGTGCTGCTCCCTGGATCTTCGGGATGCATTCTTCCACATCCCCATCTGTCCATCCCACCACTGGTTTCTTCGGTTCTGTGCAGAGGGGATTCTCTGAGTTCCAGGCCATGCCCTTTGGCCTCTTCTCTACTCCCAAGGTCTTCACTAAGTGCATTGCAGTGGTGGCAGCCTACCTGAGATGCTGAGGGGTCCGGGTGTACCCCTACTTGGACGATTGGCTTATAGAGGTCCCTCCAAGGAGCAGGAGGTGGAGCGGTCCAGGGATCTGGCCCATTAGCTCTGCTTGTCCCTTGGCCTCCTGGTCAGTGAGGCCAAGTAGGAGCTTGCACCTTTGTAAGTGGTACAATTCATGGGGGTGGAGCTCAACTCTTGCAGAGCCAGAGCGTGACTCCCAAGGGACAGGTTCCCTTCTTCTTTGCCCAGTCATTTCAGGTTGGGTAGTTGTGCCCTGCTTGGGATTTCTTGCACCTCCTGGGATTCATGGCGGCATGCACCTGCGTGGCCCATTGGGCTGGTGGAGAATGCACTCTCTGCAGTGAGAGCTAGCATGTCTGTGATCTCCGCGCAAGGGTCACTTCGACCAGCCAGTCACTGTGACCCAGTTGATGTGGGATGCCCTCCAGTGGTGGTTTGTACCAGAACATCTGCAGGAAGGAATCCATTTGTCTGCCCGGATCTGACGGTCAAAATTGTGACCAATACCTCCCTGATGGACTGGGGTGCCCACCTGGGGTAGCACAGAGACCATGGACTCTGGATCCCCAAGGAGTCCTGCTGCCATGCTGGGCAGACTGGATGGGCCTTGTGCTCCTTGTCTGCCATCAACTTCTATGTTTCTATGTTTCATAGCAACCTGCTGGAGCTTCGGGCAGCTTAGCTTCATGCTGACAGCCTTTGTTCCTCACATTCGGGTTCAGGTCCAGACAGTCAACACCACGACCATGTACAGTACTCCCTCGACTAACAGGGTGGGATGCACACCCTTCCTCTTTGCAGGAAAGCTCTCCTCATCTGGACCCTCGTGCTCAGCCTGAATGCCTATCTCCTGGCCATCTATGTAGCCAGCATATCCAATCAGCTGGCAGATGTCCTCAGCTGGGTGGGAGAGGCATCTCACTAGT
Organism: Neoceratodus forsteri; assembly: GCA_016271365.2. NCBI lineage: Eukaryota > Metazoa > Chordata > Ceratodontiformes > Ceratodontidae > Neoceratodus > Neoceratodus forsteri. Next base: position 1,073,462,049 of record CM028129.1, on the reverse strand, counting down.
GGTCTGTCCATCAAGAGGTAGTGCAGAGTCTGTTCTGCCAGTGGGGCACCCCTCTGGTGGATCTGTTTGCTTCCAGGGAGAATGCAAAGCTGAGGCTGTGTTGTGCCGCCCCAGCTGAGAACGCTGCAGGGGGATGCCTTCTCAGCCTCAGCTGCAGGCTCCAGTGGCATTTTCGTCTACGCCTGGACCTGCTCTGTTGCAATCAGGGGAAGGTACTCCACCAGGACTTTCAATCCCTGCACCTGACAGCCTGGTTCCTGAGTGGCTAGAGTTCCAGGCTTTGGTTCTCTCCGAAGATGTCCTCACTGTGGTCGAGGTTTCTTGGAAGGAGTCAACCAGAAAGTGCTATGCCTTCAAATGGAAGAGGTTCTCAATTTGGTGCCAGAGCAATGGGCTGGATCCCTTATCTTGCCGGTGGCTAGCATTTTTCGACTACCTTTGGTCCCTCTCTGTTGGGCCTTCAGCCAATGACGCTTAAGTTGCACCTGGCAGCCATCCTCCCCCCCCAACTTATTTTTCTCTCCTGTCACAGTCAGCAGGGGCCTCTCTCAGGCATCCTGCCTGTTCCTGCCTGAAGTCTTTCCTGTACCTCCACTCGACTCCACACTCGGTACCCCTGGCTTGACCCCTCCAGGGTGGGGCCACAGCTCCCTTGGGTGCACTTGTATAGGCAGTCTCCAGTGTGGGCAAGGACCCGGGTGGAGGAACCTGGGAGGCCAGGCAGAATGGACCCAGCCGCGGGCATGGGGGCAGGTGCCATTGCCTACTCCTGCTGACTGGGTTTTTTCTTTGTTCTGGTGCTAGAGTCCCCTTCCTCCTTGTGTGGGCATCACTGACGCATTGGCATGCGGCAACCCTGCTGGCGCGCCAGGGTCAGCTCATTAACGTGCTGCCCCAGCAAACTGCAGCACCTCGTCTCCACTGGGAACCGCTGGCACCAGGACTCCCCAGCCTACCCCGCCCCTGGGGAGGAGAGCAGCCCAGTGGATGCTCAATCCTCACCTACCCCATGCCGACCCCTGGTGCCCAAGCTCACTCCTGAACTTGGATCACTGGTGTAGTGCGAGGTGTGGCGTCCAGCGCCTCATCCCTCGGCCCTACCTCCTGTCAGCCATCTTTGCATACTGGGTGTCGGCTGGTACACTGTCAGTGATGCAGGAGGAGGTGTTATACAAAAGGGGTTAACTGATATGTTCTCACTTAAATTGCAGTATCACAACCCCAGATTGATAATAAAAATATGACATGTACACAGTGAAACAAACTGCTAGTTATCCAAACGGTGTACACGTCTGTAAGCAATATCGTACTGTGTACATGTCACAAGGGTAACATGATGAACTACATTTCTAAGCCTTTATATAAAAAAAAAAGCAGTTCCACAGGTGAATAAAATGAATGTGAAAGCCCCAATACAATTCCTCGTGTACCTCATGGCACAAAACGAAACCAAACCGAGCAAGAACAAAGTCTTGAAAAGGAGGAGGAGAAGATGTCTGCCGTTACTTTCTAATTAATATTACACTGCAATAAAGTGAACCAGGCTATTTTAATTTTACAACAAGAACTGTAACTTTCTTTAATGTTGAACTCCGGTAAAAAAAAGAAAAAAAAAAATGCTGTAGTATCAGTTTAAAATGCTCTTTCTGTTATACCTCTTGAAAAAAAGTTTATGTTCTCAATTATAAATAAGTCCAGTGAAACCAACCAGAATAATATCACCATGATATAGTAAGACTCAGTTCCCAGTAGTAAATGAAACGTATTTTAAACTTAAGTGCTGTACCATATACAGTATCAGACATGTTCAAGTGTCACATTAAGCACTACATATCACAAGCACAAAATCGCACACCTCCATGAATAAAGTGCCATATATTCCTGAACGTTAAGGAAAATGGCACCAAATAAAGAATTCCTAAAAAAGGAAAAAAATATCAGCATTACAGACATACCTCTCATTTCCACTCCCCACGCAGCTGCACGATAACATTAAAACATCAGTAAATATATGTATAAAAAATTTTGGCTATACTATGTAATCCCGAAACTTGGTATGCCGACCCTTGGCATGCCGAGTTTTCTGTCCCAAAATGCTATTTCCCAAATGAATGATACGCCTGACATACGATTTTCCGAGCATGTCATTCATTTAAGTGTTAAATCTGGGTGCTTTGTCCCTCACACCCCGTAACTAAAATATTCAACTCCGAGGGGGAGCGGACCCCGGAGTAAAATGTAATTAGTCACGGGGGGTATGGTGTGTAAAATTGCAGTGCTCGTACCAGAACCCGGGTCCAGTTGCAGTATGCTGGCCGAGCTACCAGTGGTATTCCCCTCTACACCACCAGCAACCCCATCCAGCTGTCCTTCCTTGCGCATGTCTCTGGGTAAGGTAGCATTCCGTCACATCCGCTACCTTACCCCATCGGGAGTACTGGTGTCTGATGTAGTAGCGTCGGGTTAATGTTCCTGTAGGGCAAAGCTGTCCAGGATACTACATCTTGGTGTAGTGCAGTTCCAGATAAGGTAAGTATCCCAAAATGATACTACAGCTCCACAAAAATAAAATAACACCAAAACAAAACAAACAAATATAAAATAAGTAATATTTTTGAAACAATAATCAGCAAAACACGGAAACCCTCCATGCCGAGATCAGAACTACACACTCTGCCCACAAGAAAAAACTACCAGTCACAACACACCACGATGAAAAATATCCAATCACAAAGCAACACACAAACCAACTGACCAACCAAAATATCTCACATACTTCACCCAATCACACGACAGTAAAACATTTCATTCACCAAAGCAACCAATAAGAAAGTACTATGAACCCCCAGTCACAAAACAGTGCCAAGACTGTGGAAGAACACTGCAAAGCAAAGGAATACTACACAGCACAGCACAGGTAAAACCAAGCAATAACTCAAAAAATAACGCCAGTAAATTCCAACAAAACTACAACCTCTATTGTATAAAACACATACGTGATGGCAAGGAGTTTGATACCTGATATATCTGAACTCGTGGCAAGTGAGCTTGGGGAATAATCACACATGGCTCCGCTACGCTTGCCACTTATGATATTCCCTGAGCTCAATTACCACTCATTCAGACATATCAGGTATCAAGCTCCTTGCCATCATGTATCCTCTTAGTATTTAGTATCCATCATCTTTAAATTGTAGTTTAGTTCACTCTCTTCACTTCAGCGCTGACTGTATTGGGCTCCCCACCCCAACCCTTTAGACTCTGGTCCTTCTCTCTTCTCTACTCTAAGACCTTAACCAGAGTCTGCCTTCTCATGTAGGCTCCCTCATCTCTGGGTTCCGCCCCACTGTCTATTTATCCTCCCTTCCAGCTTGAAAACTCTGCACTGTGAAGTCACTGCTTATTTCTGCATGTGTACCTTAAGCTTCTCTCTTTTCTGCCTTCCCCTCATCTTGTCCTCTCTACTCTTCCATTAACCTCCTTAGTATACCTTAACTTTCATTAACTGTTTATTGCTGGAAATGATCTGGATGGTTTAATCTGTATGTTAATTGTTTCAGTCCCTGCTCAGTATTGCACATTTTGCCTTACTGTTTTACCTGTCTGAAAAAATGTTTTTATACTTTTGTTACATTACTGCACTTTGACTATTAATTACGTATTTGCTCATGCATACATTGATTATTGCTTTCCTTTTGTTCTTGTTTGCATACCACTGCTTTACTGCTGTGTTCTGCAGTTTATGCTTGGGTAGAACTGAGTACAGATCTGTATTCTTTTAGTAATACTGTATTGTTTCATTTTGCATGGCATCTTTCCTACAACTGTATCCCAAAATGCTGTTGACGTCTTTGTAATTTTCTGAGAAGTTGTGCCCAAGTACCTCTCTCTTTTCATGCCATATTTTACACATTGTGTTTAGTCCTGTCTTGCTAAGGAATGAAGTGATAAGTGATCATTGTTAAATGCATAAAGCAAAGCCCTTTCAGTAAGCAGCATTTGGCACGGTCATGTTGGACTTGTAATAATCCAGTGCTTCTAAATCTGTTTAAATGTTCTTACAGCATTCTAAAATTTTTGGAATCCACCTACAATGCTCCATCGTACATATCAGAAATGGAAAAAGTTGCCAAGCAGGGAGACACAATCTTGGTATCAGGAATGAAAACTGGAAGTTCTAAACTGAAAGCAAAAATTCAGGAGTCCTTGTATAAGGTAATGTTAAATACTGGGGTTAAGTATGGTTTTGAGAAGAGCATTATGTACATGGATTCTGAGTCAATTTGGTTTTTCAGAGTGTTTATTTGTAATTTTTTTTATTTTTTTTTTTAACCACGCTAGGCACACTACGCTATTCTAGTTTGTTTCCAGGTGCATCCTGGAGGTTGTTGCATGGACCTGTTTTATTGGCAGAGGGAATGTTGACCCTGGCATCGGGGGATGCTTCCCTGCTGTTCTTTGATAAGCACCATAGGATCTTTTGCTTCCATCTGGACAGTGACCAGTGATGTGCAGAAAGGACCTCAGTTTTAACATCTCATCTGAAGGATGGCCCCTCACTAGTCCAGCACACCCCTTGTACTGCACTGCAATGTGAGTTCTGGGTATTGCCCCAAGTACTAGGTGTGAGGCTAGAACCTACAGCCTTCCAGTCTTTTGGCCCTGGAGTCGAGCATTCTACCTAATGAGCCACTTGCACTGATGTAGTGTTATGTGTTTGCATTGTTGGCATGCACTGCTTCCTAGTAAACACAATCACAGATGACTGTTCTCAAATTCCTTGTTGGAACAAGATTGCGAAGCAGGACCCTGGGTTTGTGTTCCAGTTTAGTCTTGTGCTTTACTGTGTGTGACCATGAGCTACTGATTTTCCCTCCAACTAGTTTTGTCCTAACAGCTGTAGAAGTGGTAAAAACATGATCCTGTTGTGAATAAGATGTTGCATCTCAGCTGGGCTAACCTGGGTAAATACATTTTATTTATGCATAAATGTTCTGTTAGCCTTTTGTAGACATTCAAGAAATTCATAGGAAAATGTATTTCTTTTTTATTTATTTAAAAGTTTAATCAGGAAAAACATACTCTGCTGATAAACAGCTTGTTTCCAGATGTGTCCTGGGGAGAGGGAAGAAGGAGATAGCTAAACAATAAAATTTCTAAAAACACAAGAAGTCAAATACAACAATATAGTATTACAAGCAGAATCATAAATATTAGAGGCAAATTAGTAAATTAATGCAGTTAGAAAATATAGTTCGAAAGAGCATTTCTGACCAATTGGAGTGCTCCTTTCCTCTGCATGTGAGACACTCTTATTATGTGAAGGGTGTCTCATGCACAGATGCCCTGGAAACTGGCACGTTCCAGGACAGTTTTATTTATTTATTAAATGACATTGAGTGCTCCTTGATCAATAATATATTAATATGTCCCCCTTCGCCACTCGTGGGTAAGAGTGGTTTCACTTGCGTTCTGCTGGAGCCAGAACAGCTCAGCTTCACTGTTTTCTCTCGAGTAGAATGTGCATGAAACCACTCTGTCCCGCAACGAGTGGCTCTGGGGGCGTATTAATATATAACACACTCTTTTATTTATAGAAGGGAAGAAACAGTGGAACAGCATGAATAGGGAAAAAAACTAGAGAAGGGGAGTAAGAAGGGAAAGGGGTCATAGACAGTTGAAAGTAGGATAACAAAAGTCATAAAGAAGAGACTTTAGGAGCGAAAGAGAAGAGGCAGATTGGATAGAAAGGGAGTAACAAAGTTTAGGAAAGTGTTAAGAAAAAGCAGATTGACCAAAAGTACATTTTCTAGAAGGAATAGAGACAGAATGGGAAGTATTGTTACAGAGAGAGTAAGAGGGAGGAGGAGAGAATAGAAGGGATCTGAGATAAGGGGGGAAAGGTGCCAAACTAGAATGTGGATACAAATGAGACACAATGGGAAAGGCACCTAGCATCAAGGGAGGGGAGAGAAAGGGCCGAGTAAAGAGAGCAGTGGTGAGTATGAGGGATGCAATGTAAAGCAAATGGACAAAAGGAATGAAAACGGGGGTCCAGTCTGGCAAGGGAGGATTTAGGGGCACCACTGTAGACTGTCACCATAGTCAAAGATAGGGAGAATCATTTTTATTACAATTTCTTGGCAGGGGAAGTGGAATACTCACTTTATTCCTGTACAATGTACCAAGCTTAGGGTGACGCTTATGGTGTATTGCATCGGTATGTACTGAGAAATCAAGATGCCGGTCAAGGCAGACCCCAAGGTACTTAAAGGAAGAACCATCAATCTTGGCACCATCAAAAGTATTTAGTAGAGGGAGAGAAGTAAGTTTGGCAAAACTCTGACGGATGCCAAAAGTCATGGAGACTGTTTGTTTTTTGGCATTAAGGGACAGTTGGTTAGACTTGAACCAGTGCTGAAAGTTGTCAAAATCCAGCTGTAGCTGGGAGGTAAGGTCATGGGGAGAGGAGCAAGAAGCAAAAAGAACTGTGTCATCAGCATACATATAAATGGACGCAGAGGAGCAGACAGTGGGTATGTCATTTAAGAATATGGAAAAGAGAATTGGACCCAGGACGGACCCATGAAGGACACCTGAGCTAATGGGAAGTGAAGATGAAATAGATTTTCCTATCTGGACAGCTTGAGACCAACCTTCAATGTAAGAGCAAAACCAACTGACTGAAGAGTCCGAGAGGCCTGCAGCTTTAAGTTTGTCTGGAAGGAGGGGATGTGCCTCAGTGTCACAAACTTTAGTGAGATGAACAAAAATGACAGAAGTATCGGTCCTTGATCCATACCTGTGAGTATGGAGTCGGTGAGCTGAAGGAGGGAGGTAGAAGTCGAGTGGGATTTCCTAAAACCAGACTAGAAAGGAGTGAAAAAAGAGGAGTTGTCCAGTAAGGAAGTGAGATAAGCTAGAACAGTGTGTTCCTGTAACTTAGCCAAGGTAGGAAGGAGAGATTGGATGGATGTTACCAGGAGAAGTGGGATCACCACCTTTGTGAATAGGTATGACATTAGCCTTTACAAACATCAGGAACAGTAGCAGAGGAAAAGAAAGGAAAGATTTAGAAGTAGAGTAATGGGCAGAGCAATGACAAGTGCTGAGAAAAGGAGAAGTTTAGGGTCAAGACCGTTAGGGCTACCTCCTTTCAGTGGATTAAGAGCAAGCAGAGCCTTTAGGGAAACCAGGGGAGTGATAGGAGGTAAGGAAAAAGAAAGAGGAGAAAGGAAGGCAGAGAGAAGGAAGGCATGGCTAATTTTATTTGTATAGTGCTTAATTCTGTGAGGGCTCCGAGTGCTTTAAATGTGCAACCAAAATGAACTGTAAAATAAATCCAACAATTAATACTAAAATAAATCAGGTTCCATTAAAAGCTTGTTCAAATAAGAATGGTTTAAAAGGCCTCTACTGAGTTGGCTGCACGGAAGTGATTGGGGGTAGAATTCCAAATGATAGTTGCCGCCACCCAATGGCTCTATCCCCAGATATCTTGAGCCTAGAGATGTGGGGACTGCTAGTAGTCCAGCTTTGGTGGAGCAGAGAGGGCGGATTGGTTGATAAGGAATCAGGAGCTTTATGTAGTCTGGTCCCAAACCATGTAGGGCCTTGTATGTTAACAAGCCGATCTTGAAGGTGGTGGGCAAATGTAAAGGCAGCCAGTGCAAAGCATGTAGACCCAGAGTGATGTGATCTGTAGATGAAGGGCCCACCAACATCTAGGCTGCAGTGTTCCACACCAGCTGCAGTCAATGCATCAGGCCTCCAGGTAGCCCTAGGGTATAAAGTGTTACAGTAATCCAGTCTCATGGTGACAATGGCATGGATAATTGCTGCTAGGTCATCCTGAGCTAGGAACGGCCGGATCCTAGCGATGTTCTGGAGGTGGAAAAAGACAGACTGGACAACAGATGACACCTGCTATTCGAAGGTTAGTCTGTCGTCTAGTATTTCCCCCAGATCTCTGACTATACTCACTGCAGAGAGCTGCTGACCACCCAAAACAGGGAGGACAGCATCTCCACCAGCAGGTAAGCCCTGGTGGCCAAGTCTGATAACTGTGAGTTCCGTCTTGCCTGGGTTAAGGTATGATCATTTGTCAGCCATCCAGTCCTTTATCTCAGCCAGACAAGGGCTCAGCACCGATGACACAGAGGTGTCATCAGGGGCACAAGATGGGTAAAGCTGGTATCATTTGCATAGCCGTGAAACCCTACGTCATGCCGCCTTATGATCTCCTCTAGTGGCAGCATATACATGGAGAATAAAATGGGGGCAATGATTGATCCCTGAGGAACACCACAAGACAGCACGAGTGGCCTTGAGGCAGAGTTCCCCAGACCCACACACTACATCCTGCCAGTCAAATAGGAACTGAACCAGTACAAGACTGCCTCAGTAGTGCCCAAATACAGTAGTTCCTCAGTCAATCAACCAGCACCTCATGAACCACAGTGTCAAATGCCTAAGAAAGGTCCAAGAGCACCAAGATAGTTCATTGCCCTTGGTCCCTCACCATGAGGAGATCATGTGACCCCCCTGACCAGAGCTGTCAGTGTTATGCTGAGGCTGAAAACCCAGTTGGAGAGGTTCAAAGATAGCAAGACTCTCCAAGCGGTCTAACAGCTGCTGTTCAGTCACCACCTTCTCAATAACCATACCCCGGGGGGGAAGATTAGAGACCAGCCTGTAGCTCATGAGAACATCAGGATCCAAGGATGGCTTCTTTAGGAGGGGCCTCACTACCACCTCTTTCAAGGCAGAAGGAAAGGAACACTTCCTCAGGGACCCATTAACGATTGCAGCAATTCACAGTTGGTGGGATGCAAACTGGTGACCACTCGGAGGACCTCAGCTTTTGAAACCAGTCAAAACTCATCCCAGGTCAACAGATCAGAGACACCACAAGGCTGGCTACTCCAACCCCCACCAGACAATGAGAAGAAATACTAGATCTGATGGTGGTCACTTTGTCTGTGAAAAAGCACCCAAACTCCTCACAACTATGTATGGGAATGGTTCTCATAGACTGCAGATGGGGGATTTAACCATCTGTCTATAGTGCGAAAGAGCATAACTGGGTGGTTTTTCGCTGCAGCAATCGACCGAGACAAAAATTCAGTCTTTTTCTGATTTATTGCCTGCTGATACTCTGCGTAGTGGACTCTCAGCGCGTGTCTGTCCTCCACTAAGCCAGATTTCCTCCAGGAATGCTCCAGCCAACACCCCTTCATCTTCAACCAGCACAGTTGAGCACACTACCAAGGTGAACCATGTCAGGAGGTCAAGGGGTGAATGTGGAAAGGTGCAATAGAGTCCAGGGTAGTCATCAGTGCTATATTATAGTGCTCAGCGGCCACCTCTGGACCTTGCGCACAAGCTGGCAGCATACTCGAGACATCCAGTGCATCCTGGAGTTTGCGAGGCTCCAGCTTGTGTTTCGAACAACACTGGATAGTCTCTGGGGGGGTCATTTGACACGGGACCCCACACTGGAACTCTGTTGCATGATGATCGAACCAAAAGACTGAATCAACCTTGAACGCAGTTATGTCATGTCCAAATGAGACAATTAGATCTAGTGTGTGACCATGTTCAAGGAAAGGAGGGAGGGTTGGGGAGGAACGGATAAGAGAAAGGGCTCAGGTAGTAAAGTAGGATTTAAAAGACTTGGCAACAGCAGATGGGTCATAGATAAGGGAGTCACCAGCCTTAAGAGTAGGAGAGGGAGACTGGGTCTGAGGGAGAAAAGGGAATGGATAACTTCCAGAACTTGGAAGGGTTATTATGGTTGTTTTGGAGTGTGGAACCAAAATACTCAGACTCTGAAAGTCTGATAGCTTTGGTGCAGGCATTGCGAAGGAGTCTGTAGTTGGCCAAAGAAGACTGGGAGCCAGTGATTTTAAAAGTATGCTGGGCAAGGTCTCTGGAATAGAGACAAGTAAGTACCTCAGCCCATATCTAGGGAAGATGTGAACTCCGCACTCTGTTTTTTCTCAGGGGTACATAACGATTCTCTACATCCAAGAATTTAGACTGAAAGTAATGTAGGGCAGAATTTGTATTACTGGCTGCACAGATGGGGGACCAATCAGTTGATCAAAGAGTAGCTAGGAAAGAGGCCAAATCAATTGACTTAAAAGACCTGAGATATATGAATTTGTTTTATGGAGCGGGCTTTAGGACGACTTAAGCTGCACACACAGTAAACCATATGATGATCACTGAGTGCATCAGGAAGGATACCAGCATGCACTACATGGTGGGGATGAGAAGCAAGGACCCAGTCTAGCGGAGAGTGGTTTAAATTTGAAATCCTTAAACGAGCTGTTCAGAAATCAGTTGGGTCAGCTGCTGTGACTTTACATTTTGTGAACATTTATTTGCATTAGGGGAGAGACAATTTATATTAACATTACCAAGAATACGTAGCTCACCACTCAAGAAGTTAGAACAGATGGAGGAAAGAAGCTCAGTAACTAAAGCAGAGGAGGAGGAGACCACAAGAACAATCTTATATTAGATTCTAGTGGATATCTAAACTACAACAACAATGCCCCTTTTGGAGCGATCTTGACCGAGTAGGGTGTAGCCTGTCCTAAGGAAGCAAACCAAGTACATCCATCTCAGGAATGATTCCTAGACAGTAGTCAAAGAAACAGGATTATATAAAAAGAAAAGGATAAACTGATACTAAACCATATTTTTCCTTTAAATCCTGTAATATAAATCTGTGCAGTATATATTTATTTAGATTTCATTGACCTGGAAAGGAGGCTAGGCAGTTCTGCCTGTTTTCATTCAATCAATCAATCAATCTTTATTTTTATAGCGTCTTTCAATACCAAGGCGCTGTACAAACATAAATAGAATGTAAAAACAGAGAATACAATAACTTTTTTAAATCAATTCAGTTAGTCCAGGAAGGACAAAGTAAGTAAATATATAGCATAGATTTAAAATTACTGATGGTCAGTCATTCTTTTAACTGACGAGGTAGAGCATTCCACAGGGTCGGTGCTGCGAATGAAAAATCACGAGCTCCAGATGTTTTAAGGCGAACCCTGGCACACTCTAGCAATCCCTCATTGGTGGATTAGAGAGGGCGATTGGGGGAGTTGGATGTCAGGAGATCTTTAAGGTAGTCGGGTCCCAGTTTGTGTTTTCAGCCTTGTCCCATCATTTAATTGACCAGAGCCCCAAAAGGCCAATTTTTCAATTAAAAGCAACACTAATCTTGCACTTCCAGAAAGGGGGTAAGGCACCAGAATTCCAGCATAATGGTAGTGGAACATAGGAAAATACATTATTATATGCATGCATACATGAGTGTTGTGTGTAAACAGCTTGTTTCCCAGTGCATTCTGGGTGGAAGATGTACATGGGAGTTGGGAGTACATTAGTAAATAATAAAAGTAAATCAATAACAAAGCCATAAACCATGTGCAAAACATATACTACAGATGTGCAGACACAGTAAATAATAGCAATAAAGTAAGTTCCAAACGTGCACAGTGAAATGGGCCGAGATTACATGAGCCCAACAGAAGGGCCTAAGACCAGTCAAGGAGAGGCAGTGAGTTGTTTGACAGCTGAGTAATGGTTGGGAGGGAATCAGACCAGTATGAAGTGGAGGACTGGGTACCTTCTTCACAGGGTGTGTTCAAGGACTTGTGTCAGGCTCTCCAGACTCATGGTCAGGGGCCCTCATTGGCACACAAGTCCAAATCTAAAAAAGAGACAAAAAAATGGTCCCGCTATCATTCGTGGGATTGGGAACGCTCTTGGTCCAGCGCTTCAGATTCCCGCACTTCTCTAGATCCAACTTTGGCCCAGGCCTCCGGCTCCATGGTAACCCTGTCGTGCCAGTTGGCCGAGATGCTGGTTGGTCTCCCAGCTGAAATTTTTCTCGAGCCGGTCAACCAGTTGTCGACTGAGGCTGACACTTCCTTATCCAGGACTCTGGTCCTGACCCAGACCTTGGGAGGGATGGATTAGTCCGCTGATCCGCTGCCTCCTCAGGAACTGGAGGTGCCTTTGTGCTCACTGACACCCTTCGAGGCCCTCCCACCTGTTCTCCTGGTGATCGAAATCCTGGTCTTAATCTTGGGGGTCGAGTGGCTCTCATCGATGTCGGCGTTCCCTCTCTCAATGCTCAATAAAGTGGCACAGCTGCTATTCTTCCTCATCCTCCTCCAATGAGGAGAGGCTTTGGGTGCAACGTAAGCTATGAGGATCTCATGTGGCAACAGCTGGTGTTTTCCAGTATGAAACCTGTGCTAGCTCCTACCCCGGCCATCACCTGGCTTTCACCACAGAGGCCAACGCCTTCTCCGCCAAAGGAGCCAACCAAACTAGTCCCGGCTCAGCCTACTCTGGTGTCTCCACCAGTTCTGAATGAGCCGCCGCCTAAGCAGCCGAAATCTGGTGCTCTGACCAAGGAGTCTCGGCCAGCTTCGGGTCTTTCCCATCGGCTGTCTGTCACAGTCACTCCCGACTATCGGGTGAGGGTCAGTGGGGATTCTGGTGGTTGACCACTCTTTGACGATTCCTTGGAGTCATTGGGTTCCTCCTTACACTGTCATCCAGTGGACACGGAGTCGGTTGGGGGTCTCTTGATGGGTGAAGGTCCTACCTTCTTCACAGACCTCCTCCGCGTGATCTTGGTATCCACAGGTCTCAAGATGGAGCCATTTTAGAAGAAGGCCAGTACCCTTGTACCTAGATCTTGGACCATGGTGACCCCCCTGGGGAAGCCTTCCTGGTCGCAGAGGCCATCCTTGGCCCTGCCTTGGATCTTTGGCAGCACCCCGCCTCCTGCCCAGCACCATCGGCTCAGATGGCCTGCAAGTAAGCGGTCCCTACCAGGTCCCTTTCAGGATTCACAGAACTCTCCTTAGCTGAGGACTCGGTGGCTGATTCTGTGTTCTGGCACTCTGGCAACATGGCGATGTTGACAAACAGCCTGATAAGGAGTCCAAGAAGTTTGACTATGCGGCAAAAAAGGTCTACGCTCCCTCTTCGCTTAACCTTCACCAGGCAAGCTTGGCCCTTCTGGTGGCCCACTTCTCCCATGCCTTGTTGGACACTTTGGATGAGGTGCTTCTTATCGTCTCCCAGTGGACTTCCAGACCACGATTAAACAAGTCTGGGACCAGGGTTGGGCTGTGGCTAAGCAACAGCTCCAGACAGCCATGGACATTGGGGACTCCTGTGCCCTGTCCGTAATGAATGCAGTGGCCATGTGCTGCAGGGCTTGGCTACAGATCTCGACCTTCACAGCAGGCACCCAGCATAAGCTGGTGGATATTCCTTTCCTGGATACCAACCTGTTCGGGCCCGGGGTCGAGGGCCACCTCATTTGCATTGAAAAGTCCAGTGCCACCTTGGACTCTGTGACATCCACCCATAGGTATCCCAAGGGCACCAAACAGAAGAAGTCCTTTCGGTTCACCTCCACTCTTGCGGCCAAACCAGCCCAGTCCCAAGCTGGGCAGCAGGCTCAGGCCTGGCAACCTTGGCCGAAGTCAGTGGCCTCGGTTGTCCGCAAGCCTGGAGGATGAGGCCCCCAGTGGTTTCTCAACCGGGTCCTCCTTCATCTCCAAACCTGCCCAGTAATGGGATGAGGGGTGCCTCCTTCATGCCATCCCTGGGTCCTTCCTGGGGGGGGGGGGGGGTGGCTCCTCCACTTCCTTCCACCTGGTCTGCTGTCACCATGGACAGGTGGGTTCTCAGTGGTTGGTCAGGGTCTGCCTATGGAGTTCAAGGAGTACCCTCCTTGCCAAGCCCGCACCCCAGAGGAGGACTTTGTATCCACAGACATCCTGTCAGCCCTATGGGATGACATTGCCCAGCTTCTCTGCAAGGAGGTTGTGGTTCCTGTTGCAGATCCTATGGAACACCTAGGGTTTGTCTCCAGGTACTTTCTGGTGGTGAAATGGATGGGGGGCTGGCACCCCATTCTAGATCTGCACGACCTGAACTAGTTCCTCAAGTTGCGCACCTACAGGATGGTCACTCTATCTCAGATCATACCATAGCAAAACATGTGGTTCTGCTCCCTGGATATTCAGGATGCATTCTTTTACATCCCGATATATCCGTCTCACAGAAGGCTCCGTTGCTTCCAAGCAGAGGGCACCTTCCATGAGTTCCAGGCCATGTCATTCAGCCTGTCCTCTGCCACCAGGGTCTTCACCAAGTGCATTGCAGTGGTGGCAGCTTGCCTGAGGTGCCGAGGGGTCTGGGTTTACCTCTACCTGGATGACTGGCTGATCACTGGTGTCTCCAGGCAGGAGGTGGAGCGGTCCAGGGACCTGGCCCTCCAGACCTGCATCTCTTGGCCTCCTGGTCAATGAGGTCAGGTTGGAAATTGTGCCCTCGCAGGTGATCAGCTTCATCGGGGCAGAGCTTGACTGTTGCAGAGCCAGAGCTCGGCTCCTGGTGGACAGGGTTTAGGCTCTCTCCTCCTTTGCCTGACCATTTCTGGTTGGGCAATTGCGCCCTGCCCGGGACTTCCTGCGTCTGCTGAGTTACATGACAGATGCACTAGCGTGGTCTGTTGGGCCTGCTGGAGAATGCGCTCTGTGCAGTGGGAGCTGGGCAGCCAGTGGTCCCAGTGCAGGGATCACTTCGACCAACTGGTCACTGTGACCCAGTGGATGTGGGACGCTCCCCAGTGGTGCTAGTCCTAGAACATCTACAGGAAAGGATACCGCTTGCTGGCTCAGAGCCGACGGTCATCCTGACGACCGATGCCTCTCTCATGGGCTGGGCTGCCCACCTGGGGGAGCACAGACTCCATTGGCTCCGAACCCCCAAGGAGTCCTGATGTCACATCAACTCGCTGGAGCTCAGAGTAGTTTGGCTGGTGCTGACTGCCTTTGCTCCTCACATTCAAGGTCAAATGGTTCAGGTCCAGACAGACAACAACACGACTATGTACTGCCTCAACAAATGGTGTGGTACACACTCCCTGCCACTGTGCAAGGAAGCTCTCCATGTATAGACCCTCATGCGACGCCTGGAGGCCGATCTCCTAGCCATCCACGTGGTAGGGGCCTCCAGCCAGCTGGCGGATGCTCTCCGCTGGGTGGGCGAGGTGTCTCATGAGTGGTCTCTCCACTGAGAGGTAGTACACTGTCTGTTCTCCCAGTGGGGCACTCCTCAGATGGACCTGTTCGCCTCCAGGGAGAATGCAAAGCTGAGGCTGTTTTGTGCCCGCCCCCCTCAGCAGGAAACACTACAGGGGATGCTTTCTCAAGGTCCTGGACCCCAGACCTCTTCTGTGCCTTCCCTCCACTTCCCTTGATCCACAAGGTGCTTCTCAAGGCCAGGAGGGACTAGGCACAGGTGATCCTGGTGGCTCTGGACTGGCCATGCTAGTTTTGGTACCCCATCTCCTCAGCCTCCGGAGCAGGCTCCCAAGGCGTCTTCCTCTCTGCCTGGGCCTGCTTTCCATCAGTTGGGGGAAGGTACTCCACCCGGACCTTCAATCCCTGCACCAGACAGCCTGGTTCCTGAGTGGCTAGAGTTCCAGGCTTTGGGTCTCTCTGAAGATGTCCTCACTGTTGTGGAGGCATCTAGGAGGGAGTCAACCGGAAATTGTGCTTTCAAGTGGAGGAGGTTCTCCATTTGGTGCCAGAGCAAGGGGTTGAACCCCTTGTCCTGTCCAGTAGCTAGCATCCTTGACTACCTGAGGTCCCTCTCTAAGTTGGGCCTTCGGTCGATGACCCTTGAGGCTGCACCTGCCGGCCAGCTCTACTTACTGGGTGCAGGCTGGTCATTAGTTGGTGGCGCAGGAAAAGGTGGTCTGGCGCTTTTTCAAAGGCCTTGACCACATTTCCCCTTTGGTGCATGAACCACCACCACCTTGGGTTTTGCTGCTGGTTTTAGCAAAGCTCATGGGCAAACCATTCAAACTGAAGCACAGGTGTAAGATGTCTCACCTGCCATGGAAGACCACCTTTCTGGTGGCTGTTACATCAGCTAGAAGGATCAGCGAGCTCCAGGTGCTTTTGGTGGAGTCTCTTACCTGATCTTCCACAGGGACAAGGTTGTCCTTTGCCCCAACTTGAAGTTCCTCCCAGAGGTTGTGTCAGAGTTTCACCTTAACCAGGTGATCAATCTCCCAGTGTACTTCACCAACCACACCTCAGAGGCTGAGCACAGGCTCCATACTCTGGAGCTGAGGCGAGCATCCACTTAGTACAAAGAGTGCACAGCTGGAGTTTGGGGAGAGGTTCACAAGCTGTTTGTCACCTATGCTGAAGCTGCATCTGGCAGACTGGCAGCCAAGCAGAGGATTGGCAGGTGGATTGTAACCTGCATCGACCTCTGCCATAGGTTGGTGGGTAGGGAGCCTGTGAGGGCTAAGGCCATTCCACCCATCATACTGTTGCCTCGGTGGCTGCTTCCAGGGATTTCCCTATCCAGAAAATCTGCAGGGCTGCTACCTGGAGGTCAGCACACACCTTTATTTTCCATTACCACATCGATCTTGTGTCATGCCGAGATGCTGGTTTTGGGGCCTCGGTTCTCCAATCTCGGTTACCAAAGTAGGAGGTCTGCACCTTGCCTTCCTCCTCTTGGAGAACTACTAGGAGTCTGCCAGAAGGTGTGGATAGAACATCATATCCATGTCCACAGAAAAAATGGGCTACTCATCTGTAACAGTAATTCTAGTAGTGGTATATGATGATCATCCACACCGGCCCACCTGACCTCTCCGGGTTTTGGTGCACACAGCTGCTTCCAGCAGGCTTAATCTTGTGTCGTGGCGGAGCTGATGGAGTTACCACCTGGGTGGGTGGGAGGAGCCAGCTTGAAGACTTTTCCGGCCAAGTCTTAAAGGGAAAGGCACTGCCAGAAAGTGTGGATGAACATCATATACCACTCCTAGAACTACTGTTACAGGTTAGTAACCTGTTTTTTTTTGTGACCGTGAAATTGTATCCTTATTCATATAGGTCCCTTAGGAAGTGGAATAAACAGAATGGAGGAGATACTGCAAGACTCATTTTTCATGCCAACCCCACATATCCTTACACACTACGTAACCCCATCAGGCTATGACATGCATGCGAACTTCTTGTGAGGGAAGGCTTCCAAGCCCATCACAGGGTGACACCCATGTGATAGAACACTGTGCCATACCTTCCCTGGCTCAGAGCGGTGGTGTGCAACAGTGCTGTCCCCCCCGCCCAATCCTTGTGCTACTCAGCCAACTCCCAGATCTTGGCCCATATCTGAGTTCCAGCATGGAAACACAACCTACTACCTGCTGGCCCAGCACACAACATTTCTCCATTACTTTTAGGTTACCGCAGGGTTCAGTACTAGGACCGGTTCTCTTTAATGTCTTTATAGGCGACATTGCAGAGGGACTGGAAGGAAAAGTCTTTCTCTTTGCAGACGACTCAAAGATCTGCAACAGAGTTGATACACAAGGTGGGGTGGAAAGGATGAGAAGGGACTTGGCAAGGCTGGAGGAATGGTCAAATGTATGGCAACTTAGATTCAATGCTAAGAAGTGCAAAGTAATGCACCTGGTGTACAAAACCCAGGGAAGAGTACACAATGGGGGTCAGATACTAACAACAAAAATGGAAAGGGACCTGGGGTAGTCATATCAGATGACCTAAAGGTGGGCAAGCAATGTGAGAGGCAGCAAGGAGGGTTGGGGGGATACTGGGATGCATAGGGAGAGGCATCACCAGTAGAAAACAGGAAGTTGTTATCCCTCTGTACAGACAGCTGGTGAGACACCATCTGGAGTACTGCATGCAGTTCTGGAGACCCAGTCTCCGCAAATACATAGACAGGATGGAGGCAGTCCAGAGGAGGGCAACTAAAATGGTGCAGGATCTGCACCAGAAGACATGTGAAGAGAGACTTAAGGAGCTTAATATGTATAGTCTTGAGGAAAGGGGAGACATGATAGAATCTTCCAAGTACCTCAAGGGAATCAACAAAGCCTCCAAGAGGGTAACATCTTTCAGAAAAAAAAGGTGTGCAAGAACAAGGAGGCACAACTTGAAGAGTGAGGGGGGACGGCTCAGAGGTAATGTGAGGAAGTATTGTTTCACGGTGAGGGTTGTGGATGCATATAACAGCCTTCCTGAGGAGGTTGTGGAGTCAAAAACAGTGGTGGATTTCAAGAACGTCTGGGACAGTCGTAAGGCAATCCTAGGGGGTGGGGGGTAGGAAGAAGTAGGCTGTTGGTTAACTAAGATCCGCAGCTTACCCATTAGGTAGGGAAATGGGCAGACTGGGTGGGCCAAGCGGTCCTTTTTTGCCATCAAATTCTATGTTTCTAATTCTATCAACCCATGCTAACATGTAAGCAAGTTCTGCACAAAATTCTGCAGCTACAGAATTCTATTGGCCTTGTATATGATGTTAAGCCACACAAACCCACCCAACTTCCCCTGGCTGTGGTGCACCCTTCTGCTTCCAGCGGGCAAGATCTGGCATCACGGGGCTGAGCCGAGTGAGTTACCACCTGGGTGGGTAGGAGAAGCCAGCATGAAGATGTTCCAGCGTATCTTAAAGGGGAAAAACTGCCAGCAAGTGTGCATGAACATCATATACCATTCCTAGAACTACTGTTACAGGTGAGTAACCTGTTTTTATCAGCCAAAGACAGAGAGGACCATATTCTGGACTATCCCCTGTCTGGATAGCAGTAGGGAAGCGAACGTTGTGTGATGGAGGGAACCAGGCTTAGGGAGGAGTTTAGAGGAGATGGAGTTGGTGTGGGTAGAGAAGTCCAGAGATTGATTTAACCATGCTCAGTGTTTAAAGTAGCAGTACTAGTTAGCCAGCAAAAAATGTCATCCTACCTTTTGGTAGCAGTAATGCATTTCTGTGTAACCCCCCTGCAAATGGGGGTTCCCAAAAGACTTCCAGGAGCTTGCTTGAATGCTCCAAGCCTGAATGGTGTTTGGCATTTAAGCCATTTATCAGTGAGTGTTTTTAGAGCCTCTGGTACTGTCTCTTTAAGGGCTGTCTGCTTGCAGACATAATTAGTTTGTATAGGGGGACTGTGTGCTTCTCTGAGTACCACTCGAGCTGCTGCCAATTCACTTAATTTTTGCAGTCACTAGGAGTGCAAAGGGAACCTATCTGAAAGATGTAACTGTTTACCAGAAATTATTTAGAGTAATAATGAAATTACAGTTTGTCTAACCTGCTTTTGCAGTCAGAACTGTGTCTGCTAGTTCCCCATTCTAGTTTTGAACTGCTGAACTGGACCAATCAGTGTGGGGTAAGCTAGCTCTAAAATGGTGCCTTGGACTGAATCAGAACTTGACTCATAATCTGAGCCAGCCACAAGAGGATTGTATGGGCAGTGACTCTGGAGATGTAGTTTAGACTTCAGTGCCTTGGACCAACAGCAGCAGTCTATTGTGGATACAGCCAATCCAGTCAAGAACTGGGAGGAACTCAAAGGAAGTGCCCGGTTTTGTCGGTTGGAGTTTCAGTTGAGCTTTGGCAGTGAAGAAGGAAGGAGCCCTGTACTTTTTCAGTGTGCAGTTTTAGTCAAAACGTGTAAGGCCCAGAGTTCCGTCTGCAGCTTGTTAGGACTGAATCCGTCCTGTGAAAAGAATCAAAGGATCTCTGAAGAGTAGAAACCAGGCTCACCCTGTAGAAGACTGGAGGAATTGCTGAAAATTACACTCGTCTGTCAGGAACTGAATCTGCTGTGTGTTCTCCTGGGTATTGTGCAGTAATTGAGATCGGGATACAGATGCAGCCTGCCTGGTATAGTGCTTTCTTTATATGGATGTGTGAAGAGGTTTGTGTACCTCAAGTGAGCCCTGCTGACATTGAAGGACCCTATCTTATTTGAGGTCGGAGTACTAATTCAGGTCGCTCCTGTTGAATTGCCACATTAAATCCAAATGGAATTACTGTACTGCTGACTGTTTAATTCTCCTTTTCTTTGTGAAAGGGCCCCTACCAGCTGCCACGGTTTGGACTAGCCACTAGGGCTTGGGTACCCAGGACAGTAACTGATAGGGATAGGCCTGTGCACAGAGCCATAGGTAGATTATTAGAGTGATAAGCTAATTAACCTGATTTCCCTGTCCTTGTTATATCCCTAAATAAATCAGAGCTGCTTGTTTCAGCAAAGTTATACTGCCTGAGGTATTTGTCTATGTTAAAGTACTGTACTGTGATTGTTGCACTGTATCTCATTTCACAGGAGGTCCCAGTGCCGAACCAGACCTGGGGGTAAGTGTATACTGTGAAGGTAATTTGATATATTGTGTGGGCCACTAGTGGAAGAAAGGGGTTGCAGTGTCCCAGAGGGCTGTGACCAAGTTAGTTTAACTATTGCAAACCCTGACCTCTGGGTGGAGGCACCACCATTGGATCCAGGCCCTCAACCTGTTAGTGGCAAATCAGGCAGGGTAGTAGCCCCTGGGATAGCGCCATCTAGGGGTTACATCTTGGAGGCTCACCGCTGGGATTGTGTGTCCCTAGTGGCCATATTTACGTAACCACTGTTAAGAAAAAATGGGCACCCGACAGAAGTGGCTGTGCACCGCTGGTGGAGTGGTGTACTGGGAGGAGATCGACCTCAAAATGCTATGCTTATCCTGGACATCCCCTGCATCAATACGGACACTGTGCAGGAGTACTTTCCAAGGTGGAAGGTTTACAAAACCCTGTGGTGGTGGGTCGGCATGCTAATCTGCTCACCCACACTTTCCTGGCCCTAGTAGAGTTTAAGGATCCCATAGATAGCTCCAAAGTGCCACAGACCATTACCCCAGAGGGAGCCCTCACTGCTTGGAGAGTGATAACTATGACAGTAAAGACCCGGGGGGGAATCAGCCCCCACCACTATCTGAAACTTTTGAGGAGAAATTTGCTGAATGGTTGCTGGGAGAGGGAAAACTGTGGAGGACTTGAAGAAACTATTCTTGCCACCTGGGGGTGTTCCTCCCAACACCCTCTCCTGCTCCAGTGCCCGTAATGGTGGCTGAACCAATGCAGACTCCTATTTCTGCACCTGCCATTAGTCACGACTCTACCGAAGGTTGAGGATCTTTCTGGCACCCTCCCACCCCCAAGGGAGGATGACTGGGAGACCTGGATAGACTATGTTGCCCCAAGTGCTAGAATGGCAATGCTCGAAGGCTGAAAGCTAAAGAGGGTTAGTGAGAGCCTCCGAGGTCCTGCCCTGGCTACCATCCGCGCAAACGGGCCAGTAACCCTGAAGCGACTGCACAGGCTCATCTTGAGGCCTTGGAGAATGTGTATGGGCCCAGATTCTGATGAGGACCTATGGTGGAGAGTAAGAAATGCACAACAGTACCAAGGGAGTTGTTGTCTGTGTATGTCTCTCGGCTGGAAAAATTGTTGCAAGAATGCCTCAGAAAGGGTAGTTTGCCAGCGATTGAACTAGACCGAACCAGACTGGACAGAATCCTTAAGTCTGCCCCTTCTCAGAACTGCTGTTGCTTCAGTTACGCCTGGCAATCGACTGAACTCCCCACCTCCTATGATGAGTTAATGAGAGAAATTGAGGAGTTGAGAAAAGGCACCTCGGGAGGTACCTGCACCAACAGCTGTGGCTACGCAGAGTGACTGAGGGTGACCCATCAAGTGAAGTTCAGGGCAGAGGTTGACAGTCAATGAGTGCTCTGACAAGGAAAAGATATGCCACAATGGGGCGAGCTGTTGAGAGAGATCCGGGAATTCAAAAACAGTCCCTTTATGAAGGCCACGCCTGCAAGTACGGGCCCTGACCTATATCCGACTGCATCTGCTATGGGGGTGGGGGTACCCACCCATGTATCTCCTGCTGATAACAGCTCCAAACTCAATTCCTTGACCATGGAAGTGAGAAACTGACGAGATGTCTCCAAATGCTTATCACGCCGCAGACAGAGATGGCACCCAGGTTTCCAGTTAGTAATACCCCGCCTGGCTCCCAGTGTGGCGCCGGCCAGCTCAAACTCCAGAAAGTATGTTTTGCTATAATTGTGGGAAAGATGGGCACATGAAAAGGGAATGCCAGTCCCCAAAAGACACTGACAAAGTTGCATATAGGCTACAAGGAGAGCTTCTGAGAAGAAATCAGTGGTTAAGAGGTGCACGACATGATCCCAGTGAGGCACCAAAATGCTAATTCACGCCCTTTTGTGGCAAGGTCAGTTGCCCAGGCCCCCACTCACCGCCTCCAGACTGGTCCAGAATAGTGGGTCCTCCATGGAGACCACTAAAGGTGAATGGAGTGTCTACAAGAGCTGTATTAGACAGTGGCTCCCAAGTGACAATTATGTTCCAAGATTGGTATCAGAAGCATTTGTCAGACGTACCTTTACAACCATTAGAAGGACTGCATGTATGGGGGTTAAGTGAGAAGCGTCACCCCTATTCCGGTATATCCGAATTTGGCTGTCTTTCCCCACCTCCGGGGCTGGAGTGGCCAACAAGTAGAGACCCTAGCCTTAGTGTGTCCCCCACTGGACTGTATGATGGTGTCCCTTTGTTGATTGGAACAAATGCTCATATGTTCGGAAGGCTGGCACAGTTGTGTTATGAAAACAGGGGTCAAAGACTAGTAGAGCTTAAGAGTTCCGCTTTAATTAAGAAGGCCTATGAGGCACAGAGAGATGCTGAAAAACAGAACCAGAGGAACCGGTCGGAATTGTATGGAAGAAGGATCCTGAGTCTCTGATCCTGGCGCCAAATGCCCAGTGTACCTTACAGGAGAGGTCCGTATCAGAAAGGATGTTAAGAATAAAATATTAATGTTGGATGCACCAGGCGATGGAAAATTGCTAGAGGGACTGCTGGTCGCTTTAGTATTTTGCCCGCTAGAGCCCATGCTTATGCCAGAAGGGTAATGGTCCAAGTTCATAATGTGTCTGAAAGAGACATTCGAGTAAACAGAGGTTGCATCCTGGCTAATGTGCATTGTGCAGACACTGCAGTGCTACCCAGCAGCAAGAGTTCAAGGAAGAATGACAGAGTAACGCCTGACTTGTTTGATTTCGGCGACTCCCCGCTGCCAGCTGAATGGAAAGTGAGGATCAGTGAGAAGCTTGCCCAGAGAGACCAGGTGTTTTCTTTAAAGGAATGGGATGTAGGATGCAAGGAGCTGAGCACAATATCCGCTGCATGACGAAAGACCATTTCGTGAGAGGTCTCGACGCCTGGCACCTGCTGACATAGATGATGTGAGACGGCATCTGCAAGAGATGTTAGCTGCTGGTGTAATACAAGAATCCAGAAGCCCTTATGCTTCCCCATTGTGGTAGTGAGGAAAAGAATGGAACAGTAAGGATGTGTGTGGATTATCGCACCTTAAACCGCGGACTATCCCTGATCAGTACACAATGCCCCGCATTCAGGATGCTTTGACTGCCTAAACGGGAGCAAGTGGTTCTCTGTGCTGGATCTCCGGTGGGTACTACCAGATCCCGATGGCCCCAGAGGACCGTGGAGAAGACGGCCTTTATCTGTCCGCTTGGCTTCATGAATTCATGAGGATGCCTCAAGGATTTCAGGTGCCCCAGCCACTTTTCAACGATTGATGGAGCGTGCAGTGGGGGACATGAACTTACTAGAGTGCCTGGTATACCTAGATGATGTTATTGTGTTTGGCAGCTCACTGGAGGAACATGAGAGCAGATTATTTAAGGTATTGGACCGACTGGAGGACTTTGGCCTTAAACTGTCCATTGATAAGTGTCAATTCTTTCAAACATCAGTAAAGTATGTGGGACACATAGTATCCACCGAGGGAATAGAGACCGACCCAAGTAAAGTTGAGGCCTTGACCACCTGGCCACAGCCCAAAAATCTAAAAGAACTGCAAAGATTCCTGGGATTCTGTGGTTATTATCGGCGCTCATCAAGGACTATTCAAGAGTGATCCGCCTTTACTTAACCTTACTCAAGGGTATCCCCAACCCACAAAAATACCAAAAGTCAGTCCTCAAGACTGAAAGAGTGTATTTTCATCCGAGTGAAGTATTTGGGGCCCGCTGACCCTGATTGTGAGACTGCTTTTCATGAGATCATATATCAACTTACCCATGCTCCAGTGCTGGCCTATGCCGATCCAAGAAAACCTTACGTCCTGCACACTGATGCTAGCTTGCAAGGGTTGGGGGCTGTGTTGTACCAAGAGCACGAGAATGGCCTGAGACCAGTGGCCTTTGCCAGTAGAAGCCTGACCCCATCCGAAAAGAACTATCCTGTACATAAGTTAGAGTTCCTAGCTTTGAAGTGGGCTATTGTTGACCAATTCCATGAGTACTTGTATGGGGCTAAAATACTAGTAAAAACTGACAATAATCCTTTGACCTATGTGCAGACCTCAGCTAGTTGGATGCCACTGGCCATAGGTGGCTTTCTGCATTATCTACATATGACTATGCTCTCGAATACCGAGCAGGTCTGAACCACATAGATGCTGATGCTCTCTCCGGAGGCCTGTTCCCCAGAATGATTGGGTCCGATTGGCAGAACCTGACATTCGGGCACTCTGCCGAAGTTTGACAGGGAGGAACAAATGTCCACGGACGCAGTGGACTGCATGGTGGATTGCTTGGGAGCCTCTGAGAATTGCATACCTGCTGCTTATTGCCACTTTTCTGCAATAGACATTGGTGCACTGCCTCAGCTGGACAATGACAGTATTCGGTGGCTCAATCTCGCGATCCCATGATCAAAGCAGCTTGAAGCCCTCTATGCAGGAAAAGATTGTCCAAATTACGCCCACTGATTTGAGAACTGCACTGTTATACAAAGAAGGTCCTAAGTTGAAACTGATCAATAAACTGTTATACAGAGAAACAGTAGACAGAGGGGACAAGTAGACAAACAACAACTAGTGCTGCCCACTGCCTTTCGAGACTCAGTACTGAGGTCCTTGCACAACCACATGGGGCACCTTGGTATAGACAGAACACTTGACTTGGTGAGATCCAGATTCTATTGGCCTAAGATGGGGCTGATGTGGAGCAACACATTCGAACTTGTAGTCGCTAAGCTTACAGAGGAAAGCTTTTGCCCCAGAGGGCTGCCCCTTGTTAACATCACCACCAGTGCACCCATGGAGCTGGTCTGTATTGATTTTCTGAGTTTGGAGTCAGATCAAAGAAATATCAGTAATGTGCTGGTGGTCACTGACCATTTCACGAGATATGCCCAAGCTTTCCCACCAAAGACCAGAAAGCATCCACTGTGGCCAAAGTACTTGTAGAAAACTTTTTGTTCACTATGGGCTCCACAAAGAATCCATTCTGATCAAGGGAGAGACTTTGAGAGTCGCCTGATCAAAGAGATGCTTTCTCTGTGGGGAGTGCGAAAGTCCAGAACCACTCCTCACCCCCAGGGGGACCCACAGCCTGAACGTTTCAACCGCACTTTGCTAGATATGCTAGGCACCCTGCACCCAAAGGACAAGCCTAGATGGAGCCAACAAATTAGCACCCTGGTACATGCTTATAACTGCACCAAAAGTGATGCCACTGGATTCTCCCCCTACCGCCTGATGTTTGGAAGAGAAGCTCACTACCAGTAGATGTGTGTTTTGGGGTCTCTCCTGATGGGGTTCAAGCTGACAACTATTTACAGTATGTGCAAAAGTTAAAGGCCCAGCTAACTCATGCGTACTAACTGGCTCAAACCATGGCTGCCAAAAGAAATCTGGCCAACAAAGAAAGGTATGATAAAAGGTGAAAGCACAGGAACTCCAGGAGGAGATCGGGTATTGCTAAGAAATCTGGGACTGCATGGCAAGCACAAGATTGCTGACAGATGGCACCATCTCCCTCACATTGTAGTGGGCAAACTAGATGATCTGCCAGTGTACAAAGTAAGGCCTGAGAATAATTCAAAAGATGTAAAACAATGCATAGAAATCATTTACTGCCCATTGACAAATCTTAATTGAGTCTGAGCCCTAGAAGATGCCCTCTGGACCAGTGACTAGAGCTGCTGCTAAGAAAAGATCAAGAAAGTCTGCACCTACAGAAGCAAAGTTAAAGTGTTCCCTCCACAAGTCCCAGTTGAGCATGACTGTCAGTCCATATCGGAAGAAAGTGAGAGTGACTTTGAATACTATCCTTCTTACGAACTGAGTCAATTGTTTCGGGGCAATCCCTAGTCAATACTGGAGACAAAGCTGGGCCTTCTGGACTGTCTAAGCCCCCAGCTTCATCCCTGGAGCCAATGCTCCCAGAAAGTGAAGTGCAAAGCATCAGATCAGATGAAATGGAATCATTGTGCATGGTTGAACTGTTTGAGCTTTCAGGGAGGAAATGATAGATTGGGGCAGACTGGTGATACACCAACAAGAAGAGTATTTTGAGTGCCCTGACAGTCCACTGCCAGTGTCCAAAGCTCTCCATGCGAGCCAAATGTTGTGGACTCAGAAACTGTAACTCCTGGAGCTGAAAGTGCCCCAAGTTCTAGCCTCTCTACCCCATGGAGACTCCTGACAAGTGAGGACAATGCTGAAAATGAGGCTCAGAGTGCAGAGACTATAACAGTTCCCCTAGAAAGACTGGTCGAGCTGTAAAGCCTGTGGTGCACCTCAGTTATGATTCACTTGGGGGGCCTGTGGACTTGCCTCTCAATGTTGTCCATAAAGGAGTGTATGTCCCCGAGCTCACTGCCCAAACTGAGCATCAGTGCTAACTCCAAGTTACTTGTGTTGCTCTCTATATGGTGCCCTTGCCCCATCCAGCCCCAAGGTAACTGATAGGAAGGCCCCTCTTCAGGTTTCATGTACAAGAGGTAATAACTTGAGTTATGGTACAATTGTATGTAATACTGTGTAAAGAGTGACGCATGCAATGTTTCAGAAATGTGTTCTTGGTAAAATGATATATTGACTGATGATTACATGTGCGAGCCTAATGCAAATGTATATGGTTGCAGTTGAAACTTATGGGGTACTTGTGCACGCGACGCCAAGCTTTCCCAGGCCAGGAAGGGTGTAACCCCCTGCAAATGGGGGTTCCCAAAAGACTTCCAGGAGCTTGCTTGAATGCTCCAAGCCTGAATGGTGTTTGCATTTAAGCCATTTATCAGTGAGTGTTTTAGAGCCTCTGGTACTGTCTCTTTAAGAGCTGTCTGCTTGCAGACATAATTAGTTTGTATGGGGGACTGTGTGCTTCTCTGAGTACCACTCGAGCTGCTGCCAATTCACTTAATTTTGCAGTCACTAGAGTGCAAAGGGAACCTATCTGAAAGATGTAACTGTTTACCAGAAATTATTTAGAGTAATAATGAAATTACAGTTTGTCTAACCTGCTTTCTTTGCAGTCAGAACTGTGTCTGCTAGTTCCCATTCTAGTTTTGAACTGCTGAACTGGACCAATCAGTGTGGGGTAAGCTAGCTCTAAAATGGTGCCTTGGACGAATCAGAACTTGGACTCATAATCTGAGCCAGCCACAAGAGGATTGTATGGGCAGTGACTCTGGGAGATGTAGTTTAGACTTCAGTGCCTTTTGGACCAACAGCAGCAGTCTATTGTGAGTGACAGCCAATCCAGTCAAGAACTGGGAGGAACTCAAAGGAAGTGCCGGTTTTGTCGGTTGGAGTTCAGTTGAGCTTTGGCAGTGAAGAAGGAAGGAGCCCTGTACTTTTTCAGTGTGCAGTTTAGTCAAAAACGTGTAAGGCCCAGAGTTCCGGTCTGCAGCTTGTTAGGACTGAACCGTCCCTGTGAAAAGAATCAAAGGATCTCTGAAGAGTAGAAACCAGGCTCACCCTGTAGAAGACTGGAGGAATTGCTGAAAATTACACTCGGTCTGTCAGGAACTGAATCTGCTGTGTGTTCTCCTGG
Source organism: Neoceratodus forsteri (assembly GCA_016271365.2). Taxonomy (NCBI): domain Eukaryota; kingdom Metazoa; phylum Chordata; order Ceratodontiformes; family Ceratodontidae; genus Neoceratodus; species Neoceratodus forsteri. The sequence continues at coordinate 1,073,434,222 of CM028129.1, read as the reverse complement.
TATTGTGCAGTAATTGCGATCGATACAGATGCAGCCTGCCTGGTATAGTGCTTTTTATATGGATGTGTGAAGAGGTTTGTGTACCTCAAGTGAGCCCTGCTGACATTGAAGGACCCTATCTTATTTGGAGGTCGTGAGTACTAATTCAGGGTCGCCCCTGTTGAATTGCCACATTAAATCCAAATGGAATTACTGTACTGCTGACTGTTTAATTCTCCTTTTCTGTGTGAAAGGGCCCTCACCAGCTGCCACGGTTTGACCAGCCACTAGGGCTTGGGTACCCAGGGACAGTAACTGATAGGGATAGGCCTGCACAGAGCCATAGGTAGATTATTAGAGTGATAAGCTAATTAACCTGATTTCCCCTGTCCTTGTTATATCCCCTAAATAAATCAGAGCTGCTTGTTTCAGCAAAGTTATACTGCCTGAGGTATTTGTCTATGTTAAAGTACTGTACTGTGATTGTTGCACTGTATCTCATTTCACAGGAGGTCCCAGTGCCGGAACCAGACCTGGGGGTAAGTGTATACTGTGAAGGTAATTCTGATATATTGTGTGGGCCACTAGTGGGAAGAAAGGGGGTTGCAGTGTCCCAGAGGGCTGTGACCAGTTAGTTTAACTATTGCAAACCCTGACCTCTGGGTGGAGGCACCCGCCATTGGATCCAGGCCCCTCAACCTGTTAGTGGCAAATCAGGCAGGGGTAGTAGCCCCTGGGATAGCGCCATCTAGGGGTTACATCTGTAATCATAGGTTCTTTGTTCGGATATTTTAAATTCAGTAAGCTATTTTTTCCCCCATATATACCATTTGTCATTTTCTTTTACTCCCTTCTGTCCCCCCTCCTCCCAGAGACCACGGTGTACACATAGGTATCGTGCATGATTCATGCACACAGGATCCAGTGGCCTCCTCCGACCCTCCCCAGACTTGCATTGCCGTTCCTAACCGCCTATGCTACCCACTGGGCCTCTACCCGGTGGGAGCGGAACTATGGTGGAGTGGACATCCACCCCATAGAAGGGGCTCGAGCCAAGGCTCGATCCCGTTCTGACCCCTCCCCCTGCCAAATCCAGCACCCTGGTGGCTCGAGGTTGTTCCTGAACCTGGGTTACCGGCATGCTGCGAGGTAAGACGCCAGTACCTCATCCCTCTGTGCCACTGGGCCGGCTCTCAGTCAGCTAATTTTAAGACTGTATTTAAGTACAACTTTTGTAATTTGTGTGGCACTGCAATAAAGCTGGCAGCCGCCAGCAGCTTTCAAAAATCTTCTCCCCAGAGATCACACACTAATTACATCACTATATTTATAATGCAGATATGTCAGGGTCTTGCCAGCACATGTTTCTGATGGCCAACAGCATACCACCACCGTGATCTGCTTACATCTTTGATGGTGGACCTGGCAAAGAACCAGTAAGCCTCAGGAATGACATAAAGCAAAAGGAAAATCAGATATATATTTATGTTTTGGTTTGTCCTACCTGCCAACCAAATTATTTTAATTTTTGTTAAGTAGCACTGCTGCTTTGAAAGACATGACATAGTCCAAAGGGCTATGCAAGTGCTGAACAGGGGTAGGAAGTAAGAAGGTTGCCAGCTTAGGAGCAAAACTGAAGGTCATGGCCACAGCTTTCTTAGTATTCAGTGTCTTACGGAATGGCATCCAGGTCAGGCTGGAGCCTGGATTAGAGTGAGACTGTATCTGGGCCACTGGCATGCAGAATTGTATTGCCCACATACATTTTAAAGTGGGATGATTGCAGACTAAAGGCAGATCATTTAGGGATACGGAGAAGAGAAAGTGGCCCATGACAGAGCTTAGTATGAACGATATGTCACCCTAAGGGGGAAGAGAAGGGAGGAGAGGTAATATAGAGTTTGTGGAGGGGTTAGTTAGGAGGGACTGGACACACTGCACTGGTTAGGCCTCACTTAGAATATTGTGTTCAGATATGGTCACCCTATAGAAAGAAAGACATTAAAAAGGTTGAAGCAGTTCAACATAGATTCACAAGACTTATTACAGGTTTAAAACCGATACCATACGAACAAAGATTGAAAATTCTTAATATATATACACACTGCATTACAGGAGAAAAAGGGGGACCTGTGCATGTTGCACAAGGCAATTAATGACAACACCTTAGTGACGGAAATTGGTTTGAGGTTTAACCATGACAGAGTCAACAATAGGAGACACCCAAAACAACTCTGTTTTGACAAAAGGAATACACTGTCTAGGAAATACTGGTTTAGCCAAAGGGTAATTACCCCATGGAATAACCGTCCATTAGAAGTAATAAACAGCGAAAAATGTAAACATCTTTAAAACCAGATTGGATATTGAGATGAGTGTTGAACTAAGTATGGGTTATAATAACTTTGGCAAGCAAAAGGACGACAGTCTATTAAAGTTTACTTGACCTATGGGGAAGAAAAAAAAGAAAGTGAGGTGGTGGACCCATCAACAAAGACTGGTCTCTTTTTTGGAAAATAGAAGCTAAACCAGAAGGTTGCATGCTCAGACAGACCTGCACTAAACAGCTTATTTAAAACAAGTAGATGGGAGACCATGTCAAAGTCTTTAGAGTGCAGATGTAAAAGGAAATAATCAGGAGGAGACAGTAGAGCAAAAGGACTAGAAGTCCGACTGTAATGCACTCAGGAGAAAAGGAAAGCAGTGAGCTGGCAACAGACAAAAGGGGGAGGGAAGGGAAAATGGAAATTGTTTAACCAGGAAAGGCACACAAAGCCAAAGCTTGTTTCCAGATGCAGCCTGGGAGGACAAGGTAGTTAAGTGACTTACTTAGGGTCACACAGTATTCAAGTGGGGACTGTGGGATTCAAACCTAGGTCTTCAGGTTCGCAGCTCAGAGCCCGAAACCACAGCGCTATACTGCCTCAAGATGCTCTTTCAGTGTGACAAGGCTGGGGAGAAGAGGGATATGTCTGTAGTTCCCAGATGAGAAGGATCACCCCTTCAGCACAGAGAGATTGCCTCTGTAATCTTTCAACCCTGGGGGAACTGTGGAGGAGAGAAGAGAGGTGCATAAAGAAAGAGAAAGGAGAGGCAGTAGCTGGGGTGGCTAGATAAAAGGAACACATGGTTTAGGCCATTAGAGCTGTTCCTTTTAGCAGGGTCTGCAGTTTGTTGGGCTTTATGAGTTTTAGTAGGAAAGACTGAAGAAAAACGTAATGATGTGTAAGGGGTACAGCAAAGGGGGAAGGGAGGAGAGGTAATTGAGAGTTTGTGGAGTGATTAGTGAGGAGGGACTGGACAGTTTGTAAAGTACTTACCTAAAGGCATCAGCAACTTTTGGGGAGGGGGAGAGATGAGAAAATGGAGTCGAAAACTTGCAGGGATTGGATGGCATATTGAGAAGGAATGTTTAAAAGATCGTAAACCACCTTCTAGAATCTGGACTGTAGATTTGGGTTTGGATGGTGGATTTAAAATGAGTTGCTTTGGCTGTTAGTGGCTGTTTTTTAGCGAGTATTTGAAAGTTGCTTGTAACAGATGCTGGCTCATTGATGGTGCAGCAGCACACTTGCAGTGCTGGCTAGCCAGGTTTAGAAGTGAGCCCAAGTCTTTGGGGGCTCACGGTGGGAGCAAGCATCCCAGAGGACACTGTCCTCTGGAGGGAGGACAGCTAGCTCCGGTACTTGACTGCCAGCTGTGTGACCGCAGGTGGCAGTACACCTGTGAGCAACTCGATGGGAGGGGAGACACCAGTGCAGGATGTGTACCAGACTTGCTTGTACCGATCCCCAGGCCAGTGCCTCAAGGGAGGGAGAAAATAGGATGAAAAACAGTGGCAGGCCGGGGCACAGTGTTGGACCGACCCCTCGCAGGCCCCATACGAGCAATGTGGCAAGCTTCCCCAGGAACCAGATCCTGATCAGCAACAGTTGGGGGTCCTGCCGCACCCCACAAAAGGGGGCAAGCTGTGGGGGCAGACAATGGAAAAGCAGTTAAGACCATGAGAAGTCGAGGACACAGCTTACCAAGAGGAGGGAGGAAAAATGTTGCTTGTAACAAAGGAGGTCTGTGAAGAAGCCCAGTGACTTTGAGGCCCAGGCTGTGTCATGGGCCCTACTTAATGTCGCAGGGTTTGCCAAGACAGGGGACATGGTAGCCCTTTACTGAAGGGTGCATGTATCTGAAACCTTGTAGAAGTTGATGTGCGAGTACTAAAGCATGTTGTTAACATGAAGAGCATTTGTGCTAAGGAAAATTTAATTCTGGAAAGGTCAGATGGTAATGAGGGAAGATTCTGATTTCCGAGGTATGGGGAGAAAATGTTTCTGAGAGGAATTTGGGCCAGTGGATTCATTTCACACAGAAGGTGGGGGCTGATGATTGCTAAAGATATCCGATGTAGACGGTATCTACAGTAATCAACCTGTCTTGGTCAGTTGAGAGGATCCAGTCAATAAGGGTGTAATTAATGGACCTAGAGTTTACATGATTCAGTTCCTTAAAATGTTTGGTGAACTGACAGTCTTGGATATCCATGTGCCCCCCACCCCAAGTGTAATTGCCCAAACTAGTAAAAAATACATATTTTATTTTCCAGAAAATCCCAACATCCAAAACAATATAAGCTTTTTATAAAATCGTTGGTGGTGGGGTTGGGATCTGCTTAGTGCTAGCTGGCTGGGGTGTGAGAAGTGATTGGTAGTCCGTGATGACATTCTATGTAGTTTCCTCCAGTCGCGTCTTCTGGTTGTGCTGTCTTCCTGTCTCCAAGGAGCTCTACAATCCATGATGAAGCCAACACGCGGCACAGTATGCATTTCCAGGCGCCATCTTCTCTGTGCGCACGAGGAGGGCTGACTGAGCAGGGGATGACCCAAGTGAGAGAAAGTGAAGCTGCAACTAAGGAGGGTAATCATTCACCTGCGGCGGGCCACAGTACCATAGAGTGAGATAGGCAGTAGCGTCAACCGCACCGTGGTTGTGTATGTGCCACCGCACCACCATCCCTTCCCAGTAGAAGAGTAGAAGCAGTTCCAGCAGCAAGAGGAGGCAGGTGAGTCTGAGCGTCTTCATTCCCAGGCTGGGTGGGTTTGCAAAAGTGTTCTGTTCACGGAGGTCATTGTGCAAGAGTAGTGGGACCAGGCGGAATGAGTGAGATGAGCACCATTCTTCATTGCTGTGCATCCAGTGTCCACCAACTTGACTAGCTCGTGCCAGACCACAGCTGAGGAGTTCTGCACTTGGTAGGCTGAGGAGAGGCAGCAGCTTGGCTCCTACCTGTGTGCAGTCCCACTGGGAAAGTGGCATGTGCCACAGTGCTGGGACTCAGAGCTGTGTGAAGTAACATATTCCCACCCCGAGAGCAAAGTAGTGAACTTTGTGAAAGTGATTAGTCAGAAGCAGGGTCAGCAGTGGCAAGCGCCCCCAATACTTACTGTGAAGCAGCACCACTTTGAATGGGTGGGCCGGCTACAAACAGGAGAACTGGTGAGAGAACTGCAGGACATGGTCCTAACAAAGTTCCATTTAAGTTACTGCAGTAGTAAGGCTGCCTCTCACTTCAATCAATCAATCAATCAAAATCTTTATTTATTCAGGCGAACATCATTGAGCATAGCTCATTTACAAGATGGATCTCTCGTCAGTCTCCGCAGTTACTTGTGAAACTGACAAAGGCAGCTATAATTAGAAAACAATACAGCTCACTGTCACACACAGAAGTGTGTGCCTCCGATTAACCACTCAGGTAGTAGCGACTCGTTAACTTGTTTATGTGTGGGGCTAGATTGAGCTTGACCTTTTGCACCCTATCGTGACCTCCAGTGTACTGGTAGGGTATATACTGAATTAAAATAAACATTTGCCTTAACTATGTAACTGGTATATTGGTTTACTTTTATATATTTAACTTTATAGCCTGACGATTAGCCAGTGCAGCCCTAGGCACCCACACATCTGCTTATATATCTATATATTATAAATAAGATCTGTGGACTTGAAAATTATGAAAAGTAAAAACTAGAGACCATATTTTTTATTATTTATGTATCATTTAAGAGATATCTGGGCCATTTCTCTCTGTAAGCTTTATTTAAGTAAATTAAAGAAATAATATTACTTGAACAGAAACATACTAGATGGAATCCATTGTAGCTATGTATTTAAACTTATAGAGTTGCGTTGTTTTCTCCTTTATTTTCTAGATTTATTTTTGTTTTCACTTTTTAATTTTTCATTGTCAGCACTGTTTTCAATTATTTAAATTTTATACTAAGTGCTGAGATTATTTTAGCTCTGTATAAATATGAGCAATTCTTCAATTAATGAACTAATTGTTTAATTGAATGTAATGATTTGTATATAAGGAGAAACAAGTCAGTACTGAACTATTCCCACCTGGAAAACCTAACGGTCGAGATGATAGGGGTTCATTTTTCTTCTGTTAAACTTTCGACAGTGGTACTGTATTTTGGAATAAATCGTATACCTTAAGGGGATTAAGTGACTTCTGGACCGCTGGTATTATTTGTTGATAGTGTTTGGACTGGCTATCCTTTCTGGCACTCACCGTCCACAAACCTGAGCACAACAATAATATGTTTATCTACTAGATTGAGTAATGTCAGAACAGCAACCTTTGCCTTCACACAAGGGGAGGGTGGAAAGGATAAGAACGGATTTGGCAGGGTTGGAGGAATGGTCAAAAGTATGACGGCTTAGAGTTAATGCAAGGAAGTGCAAAGTAATGCACCTGGGAAACAAACACCCAGGGGAAGAGTGCACAATGGGGGTGGGGGGGGTACGTACTAACAACAACAAAAATGGAAAGGGACCTGGGGTAGTCATATCAGATGGCCTAAAGGAAGGCAAGCAATGTGAGAAGGCAGTAAGGAAGTTTAGGGGGATACTTCACCAGACAAGCAAAATAAAGCCACAGTTTCACATGGAAATTTAGCACACCCCACCCGACACCACTACTATTTTCTCTATTGTAACAACAATCACAGAGCGGCATTTAGCAATAACTAGTTCAGTGTGTCATTATCAGTGTCTTTGTTTTAGGCAGTTAAATTATTGCGGATTCTCATTTTCCTCGATCTCCTCTGCCTGTTTGGCAGCCTGGTACATTGCAATGTGCTCCAGCAAATTGATAAATGCATCAGTGGTCGAACATCCATAGGTAGTTATTATGTTGTGTAATATTCAGTGATATTATTCTTTCTGTGGGAGTGCTTCGCCCCCACACCCCTCGGTAAAAAATACAACTTTATTGGTGCACCCAGGGGTGTGGGGGGTGGAGTGCCCCCACAGAAAGAATAATATCCTGAATATTAAAAAACATAAGAACTTGCTAACTTGCAATGACAGTAACTTTAAGTGATATTATTCTGTCTGTGGGGGTGCTCTGCCCCCCTACAACCCCCCCCCCCGGGTGCACCGATAAAGTTGTATTTCTTTACCCAGGGGGTGTTGGGGATGGAGCACCCCCACGGGAAACATAAAAGTAATGAAAACCTTGCTTTGTGTACAACAACATAAAACATCTTCGTGTAAGCACTGTGTAGAAGTCTATGCGATCCTTGGTTACTTGGTTCTTTGCCTACCGTAAGTAACCTAATATGTGCCACCGGTCCAACATCTTCCACATTCACCGGCTTTTGTTAACTAGGGTCTGCAGCTTATCAAATAGGTACAGAAATGAGCAGACTGGGTGGGTCAAGAGGCCCTTATCTGCCGTCAAAGAAATGTTTTCTATGTTACTAATGACCCTGCTGGTAAGTAAATTCCCAGCTTTTTAGGATTGTTTTTTTTTTCCGTCATTATTCTTCTTGTTCAGGTTTTGGGTTTCAGGCAGGGTGCAGCAGTGCATTTTTGTTTGCTTGTGGGTTTTGGCAGTAGGCAGCCTTTGTATTATGCAGCGTTCAGGACTGCATGTATTTATTGCATTTTCTTTGCACATGCCTGCCGTGGTACATGGCAGGTCACACACAGGTTTAATGTGTGAAAGCCTGACTGTACCTACAGCGGTGAATGCATGAAGTGCCATGATGCCATCTGAGGCAAGGGGTGATCTTACCCCTTCATTTCAAGGACAGTGCTAATACCCTCTAGCTGTACTAGTTACATTGGGCTGTAGTCTCAGTAAGGTTATAAGCTGATATGGAGATTGTGGTGGGGGTATACTTGGTGGGTGCTTGCAGCTGTCCTGTCCCCTACCATCCTGGGAGGGAGAGAGGGAGACAGGGGGAGAGAGAGAGACCTTTTTTTATTTTTTATTTTAAGCAGAATTATTAGTCAGATCTGAGCCTGGAGAAAGCCGAAACTATCAGCTTATTTATTTTTTATTTAATTCACACTGAGTCAAGTTTCTAAAATGTATTGACTGAAGTTGTAATATCTAAATAAAATTCAGTGCAAAAATATGTCAGGAGCTGTCACTGAAAGGTTGTAGGAGGAGTAGTGTAATTCCTGTCCCAGTCTCTCTTCTCCCCCATGCTGGCATGTTTTAATGAAATAATCAAATATCAGTTGCGTATAAAATAATGTCATTTCAAATAATTGTTTTCCTACTTATGCTTTTTATCCTTTGCAGTCTACACACCTCATGCTTAGGAGCATTTTGAAATTGGGTCAGCTATGTTCCTTCACTACAGATGGTCATTTATTTAAATACCTTTTTAGAGGTGCTGCAGAATGAATCTGTGAGGAAGTGTGCCCTGGAAAGTTTAAAATTAATTTGCTGTATATTTATTCCTTGTCATCAACAAGCTAATAAGTTACAGCTTCTCTTTACCGTGCATCTTTCATAGTAACTAATCTGTAACAATTCTTTTCTTGCTGTTTTAAAATATCTTTTTATTCCTTCTACTGCCCTCATAATTCAAATATTTTAAGGCCCCTTGTTAAAGATATAAGGGATAATGAAGTTATTTGTACAGCTGTCTGTGACCTCGAGTAACCTCACGAGTGGCGAAGCCACAAGTAAAGGTTACAAGTGGTCATAAGCAACTGTACAAATAACTTCATTATCCCACAGGTGCCCCTCACATATTAGATTTATACAACAGGGTTGTTTTTTTTTTTTTTTTTTTTGGGGGGCAGTTTTTTATATTTTCTTTTTTCCTTGAGTACCTTCTCCGTTCTGTGCCAGGTTGCTATGTTTGGTTTTTAGGTGATGTCACGGCATACTCACTGATGAGTGGAGCAAGTAGGTGACGTCACAGCATACTCACCGTTTGGTGAAGTAAGCAGATTTTTAAAAGTGTGAAGGAGACATAGTGGTCCTGTTTAGCAAGTGGTGCTGGTCAGATGTTGGGGTGCAGAGTGGGAGAAAGCTTGTCTTGTCCATAGAACCTGAATTATAAAAAAAAGGTACATTTAAATCTTATTTAGAGAGGGTTCCTGCAGTAGGTCATCAGTTAGGACTGCACCCCCTGGCATCAGGATCACATGGCAAGCTTTTCCAGCAATACCTGGTGGGGGACCGCCTACCAGACGTCATGTGACAGACATCAGCGTGACCCTATATAGTGGGTGGTCCCCTCGCCCACCCTCCAGTTCTTTCCCACTGTCATCCTGCGCAAAGTACCTCGCGGTTGCACTTGCCCAGCCGATCACCAGTTTTTCCCTGATTTTTCGCTCGATTGATAGTATCGCAATTTCATTTATGTCTTCTCCACCGCCAGCTAACTCAAAGAAGTGTGAGAAGTGCAGCGCCCAGATCCCTCACAAGGACTACCACCTTTGATGCCTCTTTTTCTTGGACTCTGACCACGACACCGCGACCTACTCAGACTGCCAGCCCTTTAACCAAGCCACTGGAAGATGAGACAGTAGGCCCTGGAAGTCCATATTTTGAATTCTAGAATGGCTTTGCTTGAGAAAGAAATGCAGAAGCTGAGGGACACAGCATATTCCCCTTCTTCAGAATCTAAAAAGAAGAAAAAAGAAAGAGAAGCATTGGGAGAAGGAGCATTCGGAGGATCGGGACCGAGGGGATTCCAGTAGGCCCTCAACCAGTAAGTCTGCCACCTGCCCTTTTGGTTTTCCAGGCCATTCCTGTGGCTCCTCCAGGTACTACTACTGCTGCTTTTCCCCTGATCTCCACTGGTAAGTCGTCCACTGGCTCCTCCGGCGAACTCCCGGTTGTTGCTAAGTCGGCTGCCATTAAGCTGAGTCCCCAGGGTTCTGTTGGGACTTGCCCGGTAAGTCTGTCGAGGGGTCTTCCCTTAACCACCCAGTTACTTCTTCGTCCAATAAGTTGGTAGTCTCAGATGTCCGCCCGGACCCTACTGTCCCGTAGTGGGCTCATGCAGTCTCACCCGATGCCTGGACGAGCACTGCTTTGGCTGTTGGCCATCTTTCCCCTCCCCACCAAAGACTTCACCTGGGTGGGAACCTTCCCTCCCACCTCTCCAGGTGGTCCCTCTGACCCCTGTGGTCACCACCATTTCAGAGGAGGGGACGGGATCCCTGAAGGTGGTTCTTCTTTCAGCCACCCCAGCGTTGATCCCTCAAACACCTGTAGAAGGCCCCAGACCAGAGGCTCAGACGATGACCACCAGCATCTCTGTCCCTCTCTCTCGACCATCAGACCCTTTGTTAGGTCCATCTCTCCTTCCATTAGAGGCTCTGACATGCATTTAGTCTGCCCCTCTGTCGGGGCCCTCATGTCGGATCCTGATGACAGCACTGAACTGTATTTGGTCAGCTCCTCCATCTGGGCCCTCTCTTCTGATCCCAGCGACGTCGTTAATTTCGCCAGGCCTGTCGTTGCCTACTTACATGACAGGTGGCCTGATGACGATTCCCCTGATGTCAGCTTCTCTGATGTCAGGAATCCTCGTGCAGGGATTCACACCTGGTCCCTCTCGGCCTCACGTTCCAGGCTTCTTCCCCCATGGGCTGACATTGGCTTACCCTCTGGGTCCTGCATCAGACTACTTCTAGTCGGGGTACCCCTCTTATAAGGGTTGCCCCCATCATGCTTCCTTTCATGGGCAGGGTGCTCCTGACTACCACTGTACACCCACCCATGTTCCTCCTCCACCCCCTCCTCCTCCTCCTGCTCCTTAGCAGGATTTTTAGACCTTAATTCATTCATGGTGGAAGGAGGCCAGGTCTGAACTGGTGTCTGATCTAGTGAAACATCTGCCAGCTCCATTGGTTACCCCTCCCCCACGTCTCTGTCACCTGTCAGCTCAGTACGCTCAACTGTGCATGTGTCAGGGACCAATCCTAAGGAGGTTATTCTCCCTGATTTTGAAACTCCTGAAGACCATTCATCCCTTTCTGGGGAAGAGTCCCTGGAGGATTCTTTGGACAAGCAATTCTCCATGGCCAAAGGGAATGATTCTCCAAAGTCCCCCCCCCCCCACCGAGGACCCTTCCTTTACTGAATTCTTGCATATTATCCAGCAGTCCAATGACTGGAATATAGAGGAGCAGGATCCTAAGAGGAACGCCTCATAGAACATTTAGATATGGAGACAGTTTCTCCGTTCCCCGTGGATAGCTCTTCATGAAGACTTCACCAGTACCATGTGACAGCTGCTGCATTCCATCCCGGCAGTCCCTAAGAAGGCGGACCGGATCTACCATGCTCTGGAGAGCGTTTCCTTCTAGGACGCTCACCTCAAGGCTGATTTGGTCATAATTGCTGCGGCTCAGGACCATTCAGCCACTCCAAAACATATGAGCACTTTTCCCCCAGATAAGGAGTCTCGGCAGTTGGACCAGTATGGCAAAACAGTTTACTCTTTGGCTATGTGCACTCTTCACTCCCTCAATTATGCAGCAGACATGGTGTCTTTCCAAAAGGTGGCTATGGCCATGCTTGAGTCCCGTATCCAGGCCCTGGAGTCTTCGGAACTTGAGGAGTTGGTCAAAGACCCACGCTTATCAAAATTTCATGCCATCGCATGCTTAGGGTTGCCTGTGACACTGTAGATGCGGTAGCCTGCTCCTCCACCACGGCAATGTCCCTCGGACGACACGCCTGGCTTCGCATTCCTGGCCTCTCTAACGAAGTCCAGTCAGCGGTTCAGGATGCTCCTTTTAGAGGCTGTCATTTTTGGAGAAGACACAAAAAAAATTATCATGAGCCTTCAGGACAGCAGCCAAGCACTGAGGTCCATGTACCAATCGGGAATCCAGAGAAAACGGCCCTTTTGGAGACTGACCAAAAGGCAGGGTAAACAACCCTTCACTTGGTGACAGGGAAAAAGAAAGGCCATGGGCCCCACCTTCTCATACCCCCTTCTGCTGCAAAATCTCAGTGAGGATCCGGGGGACCTCCTCCCTCTCGACCCTCTTCTTTTTGAGTGGCTACCACCTCCTCCTCCTCCTCCTCCTCTTCCTCCTCTTCTGCTTGCGAGCAAGGAGCCAGTGGGAGGAAGGTTCACCCACCATGCGCAGGAATGGAGGGACATGACATCAGACGTATGGGTTCTGCAGCTTGTCTCAAAAGGACACACCTTGGAGTTTCTGGAGACAGTCCCCACCCCACCCACCCACAGACTCTCCTCCAGGTCACTCGTCTTATCTCCTTATCAGGCTCCTCTAGTCGAGGAGGCGATCAGGTCCCTAAGCCAGAAGGTGGCCACATAGAGCCTGTCCCTCTGCCCCAAAGAGGGAAGGGATTTTATTCCCATTTTTTCCTGGTCCCAGAAAAGGCTGGCGACCTCAGACTCATCCTAGATTTCAGCAGTCTAAACCTTTGTGTGGCATACAAAAGGTTTTGCATGCTGACACTGCAGAGATTCTTGCCCCTTCTGCAGGAGAATCATTGACTTTGTGCACTGGACAGGCAGGATGCTTACCTGCATATCCCGGTGTTCCCGGGCCACCACTGCTTCCTGCATTTCTGCTTCCAAGGGGAGCACTACCAATTCACAGCCCTTCCCTTTGGCCTTTCCTCTGCACCTTGGGTTTTTACCAAGTGCCTTGCGATGGTGGCAGTGGCCTTGCACCATTGGGGGATAGCAGGTTTTCCTTACCTGGATGACTGGCTGTTGACAGCTCTGTCCAGGGACAGTCTCCTGGAAGCTCTCTCGTGCACATTGGACCTTTTTTCTCACCTGGGTATCATAGACAACTTTCCAAAGTCGACTCTTACCCCTTCCCAGAACCTTCAGTTCATTGGGGCCATCTTGGACTCAAGTCCAGTGCAGATCCTTCCTTCCTCTGGAGACCATTCGAGAGCAGGTCAATGTTCTGATCTCTTCCAGATACCTTCTGGCCAGAGCGTGGTTATGCCTCCTGGGTCTGATGGCGGCCTCCATCTCCACGGTACAATCTGCAAGGTTGCATATGAGGATCACCCAGTGGACTTTGCAGATCCAGTGGGATCAGTGCTTGGACGACCTGGACCATCCGGTTCTAGTCTCCAGTGTGATCAAGAAGGATCTGCTCTGGTGGTTAGATCCTCTGAACCTTTCGCAGGGCCTTCCATTCAGAAGTTCCCCACTGCTTTGGACTCTCACCACAGATGCCTCCTGTCTGGGTTGGGGAGCCCACCAGGGGATCACCACACCCGAGGATCGTGGTCCAATCGGAGATGGCTCTCCACATCAATATTCTGGAGATTAGAACAGTTCTTTATGCCCTCCAGCCCTTTCAGTCCATTCTGTCAAAAGGAACACTGCTGGTCCAGATGGACAATGTGTTGGTTGTCTGGTACATCAACAAGCAGGGAGGTGCCCGATTGTACCCCCCCATGCAGGGAGGCGGTGCGGGTGTGGAACTGGGCAATTCAGCATGGTCTGTTTCTCATTGCTGTGCACTTTCCTGGAGTTCTAAATGTCCTGGCAGATGACCTCAGTTGGATCTCGTCTCTCGCTCACAATTGGGAACTCAGTCGGGAGGTAGCAGATTCTTTATTTCTGAGATGGGGTCACCCAGACTTGGATCTGTTCACCTCCCCATTCAACACAAAGCTTCCCAGATTTTGCTCACTCATTCCAGAGCCTGGTGCTTTCTGCATGATGCGTTGTCAATTTATTGGACAGGGAGGTCCTTGTACACCTTCCCTTCCTTTCCCATTCTACAGAGGGTTCTCCTAAAGCCCCAGGCAGAGGGAGCCCAGATTATCCTAATTGCTCTCCTCTGGCTGAGGCAAATCTGAGTTCCACTTCTGCAGCAGTTCTCAGCAGAACCCACAGTTCCTCTTCCTCTCAGACATGATCTGCTGACCCAGGATCAAGGCAGGTTACTGTACCCCGGGCTCAGGACTCTGCATCTTCGTGTGTGGCTCCACAGATATAATTGTCTCAATTCGGGGTCTCACATAGGGTCACTCGGGTCCTGGTAGAGGCCAGGAAACCCTCTACCAGAGCGACCTATGCTATGAAATTGAAGCATTTTTCCATTTGGGCGGTGCCTAAGGACTGGGACTTCTTTACATACTCAGTTCCACAGATTATGGAGTATCTGTTACACCTGTCTGATTCAGGTCTATTTTACTCCTCCCTCAAGGTCCATCTGTCGGCCATTTCGGCCCATCATGATTTGTTAGGGGGGAACCTGTGGCTCAGCTGGAGATCTCGAAAATCTTTCTGAAAGGGATTCTCCATCTAAAACCCCCTATCTGTAACCCCACATCACCTTGGGATTTAAATTTTGTTATTGAGAAGCTTATACTTTCCCCTTTTGAACCAGTGATGAGCTGTGACATGCACTACCTCTCGTGGAAGGTGCTGTTTTTGGTTGCCATTACTTCTGCTCGATGAATTTCTGAGCTTCAGGCCCTGATGTGTAAGGAGCCTCCTTTGATTTTTCATAAGGACCAGGCTGTTTTATGAACAAATCCTAAGTTTCTTCCCAAGGTGGTTTCAGAGTTCACCCTCAATCAGACTGTTAAACTTCCGGTGTATTACCCTAACCATTCTAACAAAGATGAGGCTCTTCTTCATACACTGGACGTACACAGAGATGCTATGTCCACAGGACTAAAATCTCCAGAAAGTCTGATCAGCTTTTTGTTTCCTTTGCCCCCAAATCCTTGGGTTTAGCAGTGTCTAAGCAGTGCTTATCCAAATGGCTCACTAACTGCATTTGCTTCTGTTATCAGAAGTATGACAAACCTCTGCTGGGGGAGGTCAGAGGTCATTCCACTAGAGGAATGGTGGCGTCCACAGCCTTCTTGAGAAATGTTTCTGCAGTGGAGATTTGCGCAGCAGCTACCCTGGAGTTCGGTCCATACCTTCACGAAGCATCACAGTCTGGACATTGCCTCTAGGCGTAGGGCTGGGTTTGGCCTCACTGTTCTGCAGGGTCTGTTGTCCTAAGGCTGGTCCTGTTGTGTTCTTTCAGTTGCTCCTCCTCCCATGAGACTCTGTCTCTTTATGAGTGACTGCTTGGGATTCAGTCCTATCTGTGATAACCTACTGCAGGAACCCTCTCGAAGTAAGATAGTACAGTTACGTAAGAACTTACAGTAATAGTAGATCTTCGAGAGGTTCCTGCAGTAGGTCACATTTTCCATCCCTCCTTCCCCCAGTTTTTGCATTTCTTGCAGCATTTTTTCTGAACTGGGCTCCAGGATTTTATCTTTTCTCCTGTTTCATCCCACTTGAGTCTCCAGTGGGAGAACTGTAGGGCGGGCGTGGGGACCGCTCATGCCGACGTCCATCGGGTGATCTGGTGAAAGGAGACTTTACTGATTAGTAGGGATGTAAGTTTGTCATGGCAGTCATACACGTCATTGATTCCATGACGCTTGATCTTTATTCAGGACTTCCATGACTTTCACTGGTGTCATCAGAATGTAGCAATGATGACCGTGCCACAACATTTACTACTGTTTACTAATGATTTCATGAACAAACAATGAGTCATTAAAACCTCATCCATGACAAACTTACATCCCTACTGATTAGCAGCTGAGACGTAGGACCGGCAAAGGAGTGTACACCTCAAAAGTTAAATCATTGAAGAGCATAGATGGCCATACCTCAGCCACCTTTCCCTGACCGTGTCTGTGGACAAGACAGCTGGGCTGTGAGATGTCGACATCCCTGATTCTTTTGGGATACCCATTTCCCAGAGACAACAAATACATCTTGTCTAAGCCGAAGGCACGTGAGAGTTGTTCATTTCTGATTCCTCCAACTTTCTCTCCCCCTTCCAGTCTGTTTTTTGGAGGCAACATTGCACTCTCTCTTCCCTGATACATGGCACTGACTCTGTCCTCTCTGGGATGGATCAGTGGCACATCATGATGTCCATTTTCAATGATCTTGCTAAAAGCTTTTGACTTCGTGGCCCATCCTCTCCTCCTGGACAAGCTGGGTTCTGCTGGCCTCTCAATCCTCACTGTTGAATGGTTCTTTTCCTACCTCTTGGGCCATCAGTAGTTGATACAGGTAGGAGGTGTCCTGCCCCGCCACTCTCAGTCCAGACTGTGGTCCCACAGGGCTTTGTCCTGAGATCCATACTCTTCCATTTTCCTCAACGACCTCCCCTCTGCCTGGTCAACTCACATATTCACATGTATGCTGATGAAACCATTTTCTACACCTCAGACCCCTCTACTTTAGCTGTGGAAGTCTCATTCTAGCAAGACCATTACAATGTCTTGTGCTAGTTCCAGTCCAACCAACTTCAGGTCAACACCAGGAAAGCAGTGTCCATGACCTTTGGAAACAGCCTGAAATTGGCCAGGCTGCCCCTTCCTTCACCACCCTGGATGATTCTCCCCTTAAAGTGGTGCACTCCTTCGGGTATGTCGGTGTGTGGGTTTGCAGGCAGGCTCAACCTCTCTGCCCACATCAACACCATCCATGCCAAGCTCCGCCCTAAGCTTGGAACACTGTACCAGAACAAAGACTGCCCATCTTCTCAGGTCTGGCGGGAGTTGAGGACCAAAATGATGCTCACAGTATTCAGCTATGCAGGTGTATTATATGGTACTGCTACCTCCTCTTCCCTTGTCAGCCTGGACACCCTCTGCAACTCCTATTGTTATGTTATCAACTTTCTACCTTGACTTATCATTGCTCCCCCTACTCGTCCCTCTCAATCCTGCTCCTTCCCTCCCACTGCCAGTCCACTGTGCATCCTTCATCTCCAAATACTGGTTTGGGACGCTGTTCTCATACCTGTCTGCACTCATCTCTCCCATTCCATCTACCTCATACTACATTCACTCCAGGGATCCTCACACCTTCTCCCTACCCCACCCTGCTCGTCTGCTGTGCATTTAGCCTTTTCCTATTGCTTTCTCCCTCTGGAACGTCCTCTCTTCCTCCATCCATTTCTTATCCTGCCCCACTTCCCTTATGCACCAGCTTAAACTCCTGTCCCACTTCCTGCTTCTGGCAGCCTCCGTATCTGACATGCACGTCATCCCCCTTCCTTCTCAGTCCTGTTCCTCCTTCCGGGGGTTTATTATTCCAAATATCTATGCAATGATGTGTTAATCCTATAATCACAAAAAAGTCTGCATAGGGATTATGGTGCTTCAGGACAGGAAAATAAGCAAAACAGTTGGGCACACACCATCTCAAACAATTCTGAAGAACACTTGGCTCCAGTAGTTCAAACTCTGTTGTCCTTTATTAAAAGGTACAATTAAAAAACAGCATCTTGGCTGCATGCCTAATGCGTTTCAGATGTTAGGTCCCTTTATCAAAGGCTTGTGTTAATCCTGTTGCTGTCCTTCACATTGGGTTATGGTGCTGCTCATAGCTTCATCAACAGTCACCATTACTGTTATTTATTCTTATTTGCACTTATACCGTGTTGCACTACCATTCTGTGCACTTTTTCATTTCTGTGTGTGGTTCAATACTTTATATATCTGATTGATTTCATCCCTTTCCCTGGTTGCATCTGAAAACAAGCCTTGGCTCAGTGTTTCTTTCCCGGTTACCAGTTTTCTAATGAATGAATAAATAAATAAAATCATAGGGAGCAGGCAAGGCAAGTGGGACACCTCAGGGCAGGGGCAGGATTAGGCACAATGTTGCCTGCTAACATAAGTGCAGTATGAAAACAAAAAGGAACTTGGAATGGTTAGATTTTCTGTTAAATGGGAGGAGGATTCTGGCGGGGCGGGGGGAGACAAGGCAGTGTGTGTGTGTGACCGGGAGCTCCTGCCACTCTTTGAGGACTGACCTTTTCCTAAATCTGTTGCAACAGTTGTTCTGTTTCTAAGCCTAATCTATCCTTTACTATTTCAAGTCCATAATGTTGGCCACCTGTGGGCACCCTCTTCTCCCTTCCTTGACTATGCTGTAGTGTCCTCTTTAATTTTCCTTTTCCCCTCTCAGGTCCTTGTACAGGGAGGTTATTGTGGTGACTTCAGAGTATATGTAAAACAGATTGTGTTTATTGTTGTTGGATTTAGTATGTAACAGCACTATGTTATAAAATACCGTGATGTATATATTTTATGTTTATGAAACCTGTAAATGTTGAAAACACCATGGCACTAGGTGTTTTTGATAATGGTAAAAAGTACTAGGTGACTAATAAATTAAGCAAGTTGTGCTATTTAAAATGCATGTAAATTGTTGTAACCTTAACAAGCCAGAAATGGCATGGTGATTTGCATATATCCCATGATGCATTGCATTATGGAAGTATATATGATTTTGTATTTCTTTGAAACTTGATTTATTGCCAGTGCCCTTTGGGGTAGCCCTTCTTTCAGTGATTCTGCATTGAGATTCTTTGTCTTTAGCTTGTTTTGTGTTTTTTCTTTTTGGGCCTCACTACCCAAGCAAATGGGGCCTGTATGGGGTGGTGGCTACATCTCAACTAGTGAATTGGATCAGAGATTAGTGACAGTAGATGCTGGCTAAGTGCAGAGAAATGACATTCATAGTCTGTTGCTGTAAACTGATGTACTGAAGAAGGAATATGGCATTGCAGAAGCTTATTTCTTATATTTTGAATAAACCCCTCACAGAGATTGTGTGTTGAACCTGAAGTTCGGTGTCTGGTCCATCTGTTATCACACAACCCCTCCACAGAGTGCCAGGAGGTCATGACAGATGAAGGTACAAGTATCAGAGGGAAGTATGACTGGAGAGGATGGAACAGGAAGACATGGGGGGACAGAAGAGTTAGAGAAGACATATGGGCCAATAAGTGAGAGTAGCAGGAGAGAAAGAGTGAGGTGAGAGGGGGAGAGCAATAGATAATGAGAAGGGGGAGGTAAAGTGGTAGTGAGGCAGACGCTAGAGAGGGAATGGGAGCTAGTATATAAAGGAATGGTAAAAGAGACCAGGGTAAGGCAGGTATGGGTGAAGTGGTGGCATAGAGGGCAGATGTGGACCTAGGGAAAGCGACAGTGGGAAAGTAAAACCATGGGTAGGGATAAGACCCGTGGGCAGTGTGGAAAGCAAAAGCATTTCAAACAGCAATACAATTAGTTAACTAAACATAACATTCCAAAAATGGAGCAGTGTAGCGCAAGCACTGGCAAAAGAAAATGACTGATGTAATCTAGAGAATAATACAGGAGTGGCTGTGTATAACCAGAATTTTGCACACTCCCAAAGTGTGGAAGGCTACATTGCTCTCAGGGTTTATAAAAGCCTCACACCAAGGGTGTGTGTGTAAAATTTTTAGTTACACACACCCACCCATGTTCTCTTTTTTATAATTACTGGTGGAGCTTTTTTGTAATCTGGTGGGATTAATTTTTGTACTGGTGGCTGATGTGTGTTTGCGTGTGACGATCTCAGCGCAAGTTTGATAAATGGCCACGGATTATAACTGCCCATTTGCAGTGAAAAATTACAAATGGGTGGTTGTAACTTGATTTCAAGAACCTGTTATCTAGATATTAAAAATGATCCCTAGTAATTATTACGACTATAAAAACCTAGACCAAACCTATACTTTTGCACTACTAAGGCAGTTAGATAGTATGGCAGAAATAACTAGCAAATTACAGTAGTTGGTACAGCATAGGTGCAAAAAGGGAAGGAAGCAAGTTTGATGTATAAATGTGCATGTACACAAGCTGGTAACAGCAAGTTATTGAGTGGGCTAACAGGTATGAACCGGTTGCTGAGTCCACAAGGCAATGTAGGTAATAGTCTGTTGGGGAAATGGGGAAAAAAAGGCCCATAGGTGAAAATGGACAGTCTCCTACCACCCTGATGCCTCCCTAGTGGACTTCTAGTCCTGCTGTGCCATTCGCCTGAGCTGCCCAAGCAGAGAAATAATGGCTGCTGAGACAAATGTTTGGATGCAGGTAGTCCATGTTTGTACATGATATAAAACATATTGAGGTACATAACGCACACATACACTGTGCTTAAGTATGACTGTAATGTTGGCAAATATGTGATGTTTTCTTGGCTTAAGCCCCTTCTGTTATGCAGCTAACAGTGGCCCACAGTGGGAAGTTCTTAGAATGAACCCTGAAGTCTGAATTTCATCACCATATATTGGGATATAAGTTCTAATTCAGTTTCCAGTTCAGTATTCGTTATCTTTGTGCTAGATGGGGGGGGTATCCATCTCACGTATCGTTAAGCTAGGGCATGCAGTACATTACTGCTAGCCAAGGAGAAGGTAGTTAATATCAGTATGGAAACATTTATTCCTGTAAATTGGTGTCAGTGGTGATCTACTCTACCACCTGAGTGACTGAGATTTATAAGTGGATTCTAGATTACCCACCTTGGGACCTGGGGGGACATGTTGCAGAGAAAGAGGCATTGAGAGGCAGTTGGCTCCCAGGTGAGGCCATATAAGTCATCTCTCCCATATGGACACTGTCACAAAGTTGTATTCTGTCAGCAAAGAAGGGAGCCATTTACCTCTACATGGTGATGGGTATCTCCTCGTCTGCCTGCAGCTGGTTGGTGGAACAGGGAAAAGCTGGGGGGTACTAGTATTTGAAATGTCTAAATATGGGGGGTAGGAGTGCATGCTGTGAAACCTGGATGAGAAAAAAGTTTTAAAAAAATAAATATTAATGATTTGTTTTTCTTACAGAATGTCCCTGCTGCTGAGGTACGATTACTTATCCTTGAAAACATACTTTTGAATCCAGCTTGTGACATTTATCTGTTGGTGGGAACCTCTCTGAAGTATACTGTTCAGAAAATAAGGCAAGGAAAAATTACAGGTTAGTTTTTTTTTTTTTTTAAGTTTTGCTCTGGTTTCTCTGTCTCAGTAGTGCAGTAACTCGGTTTATGGCATGAATACAGTATACCCCTCTACCTGTAAAAGGAAAAAATAATAGCGTGTTGATTACTAAAATGGTTCAACTGAATGTAGTTTATCTTTTGAGCTACGTCTTCTCACTTCTTGTATGCCACCCTGATCAGGCTCCACCTAGAGTACTACATGCAGTTCTGGACTCCTCAATACAAAAAGAACATGGGGCAGTCAAGGGGATGTAATGCAGGGCCACCAAAAAGGATCATGTGTTGAAGATAAAAGCTATTTGGACAGGCTGGTGGCCTTAACATGTTCACATTGGATAACAGAAGGCTGAGAGTGTACATGATCTCAGTTTCCAAGTATTGTATTCAAGAGTAACTGCAAGGTGGAACATATTGAGATATTTTATCTAATATGCTCCGGTAAGACAAGGGGACATGCCTTGAAGCTCAGAGGTGATAAATGCAGGGAGGTAATGTTAGAAAGCACTTCTTCACCTGGAGGGTGATGGACCCCTGGAACAGTGGGACTTCAAGGCATGTGTAAACACACTTCTGCATTCCTTGGGAATCCGTGGATACCCTGGCTGGTACAGTGAGTGAGTAGAGAACATCTTTGAAATGAGTACATGTTGGCACAGTATGCTTATTCATACCTTCTTATCAAGTGGGGAGATGAGATGATGGACCTAGAGTCCCTTCCAACCTCAAATTACTTTTCTTTTTTACATTCACATTTGTTGTATTTGTTTACAATTCTGATACATAAACCTGTAAGGAAACTGAATCTGAAAGCTCAGAATTTAATTTTATGTGTGGACCTCAAAGCTTGTATTTTTTTAACTTTATTTATGCTCCTTCTTCACCTGGACATTCTTCCAGGGTGTGCAGTCGACACCAGCATCTGCTCCCTTGCCTGAACCCTAGTTAGTGGAGGAACTCCCCCCGACCACCCTAGCAGACCTAATGCCCTGGATCACCCTATGGGACAGGCCCGTCCTCCCACGACGGCCTGTCTGAAATCAGGGAGGTCATACCTTGGGTGGCGGGTCGGCTGCGGAGTCCTCCAGGCACAGGGCCAGCAATTGGGATGTGGGCTGTGTCACTGGCACCCCCTTCATCTCTGAAGTGAGGCAGGGTTTTTTCTGCTTTTTCCAGTGTGGTTCTGTCCCCTGCGGAGCATGGCCAGCAAGGCAACGTAGTGCCGTGACTCCATTCCCAAGGCATATGCAGCGTTGCTGTGTCCGCAGCCCCCAGCTACCACCAGAGGCTGCTAGTGAGCGGGCGCTTCCCGAAACCCTCCCTGGGACGAGAGAGCAGTCCATCGGACACTTGATCTCATCCGTCCCCTGCTGACCTCTGGCGACCCGAGCTCACTCCCGAACCCAGGTTGCCGGCATGGCGTGAGGTATGGCGTTCAGTGTCTCAACCCTCTGCGCCAATGGGCTGGCTAAACTCATATTTAATGGCAAACATAATGCATGCATAGCCTAAGCCTTAGGCACCCCTGGCTGAAGTGCTAGTAGATTCTAGCATTTCCACATCCCCCCCAAGCAGTCCATCAAACAGGACCACTGCCAGCAGTTTTAAAAGCGTCCATCCCTCTTGACCACTGGAAAAGGTGTGGTTGCTCTGGTCTATATGCTTCAAGTTAGACTTGTGGGAAAGGGTGTTTGGCCACTCATTAAAAAAACCAAACGTGAAGCATGACCTGTGCATTTATTTATTAGAGACTAAAAAGACATACTATGCCACCAACTGGGAGTGTAGGACCTTGGCAGTAAGGCGCAGACATACTGTCAGAGTCTGAAACCTCTGTGAAACTGAAGCCAAACAGTCCTCCTGTTTCTGCTAGGCATGCTAATTCTGCAAAGGGGTATTTATGCTCCTTGTCACCCTCTAGTCCTCGGTTTCTTTTTTTTATTCAAGTGTTTTTGCCTCTCTCTCTGACCAGCCCCCATCCAGTCTGCACTCCAGTCCTGTCACCAGCCTTCTCCAGGTACTTGCCCAGTCCCAGTGGCATGTCTCCCTCTCATAAACCCCATCCAAGGACCATAATCTAGTGGAGGTGGGTGCTGTGGTCACTGGTACGGGCCGGGGGGACTGATAAGTCTGTTTTTTCTGCCATATCTGTCCCTGTCCCTGTTCCCAGGTGGCACTTGCATTGTCAGTGAGGAACTGCCTCATGCACATGCAGCAAGCTGTGGCCCATGCCGGAACATGCTGCCTCCCATTCCCTAGCTGTGACATACTGCCATTGGCAATGTATTCTCCCTACCTGGCTTCATGAGTGCCAGCTCCTGAGTTTGCTCCTGAATCCCGCTTGTTGAGATGGAAGTGTGATGCACTTAAGATAAGCCATCGCTTGGCCATCCCTTACTTATTTAATTAGATATTTTCCCCATAATGTTATTTTCCATAAGAAACTTGTCCAACTTTTGTTCAAAAATTCAACACCATGCACTTCACCAGTGACTTTCTTTGAGAGCCTCTACCATAGATTTCACAAATGCTATTACTGATTATCAAATCTGTTGGGCATTGTTTAAATACATTTTTTTTTTTTGGTACTATAAAGAGAAATACATCTTTGTTTACTTTCATACAGAATTAGTGATGCCATCTGAACAATATGAACTTCAGCTTCAGAACAGTATAGTTGGCCCTGAAGGCGATTCAAGTCAATTAGTGGCCAAACTGGATCAGAAGTCCTCAACAGTAACTGCTTTACAACAGGGACAGACTAACATTGTCCTTGGACACAAAAATATCCTTTTTGATATGGAGCATGCAAATGCTGTCTAACTCCTTATTGGTGGAATGTTCAGTGTTTTCTTATACTGGTAGAACTTTGTATCCTTAGTAGTTTGGTCCTTGACAGATCTTTCAGGCATTCGTATGCAGGGTGTATCCCGGTTGCCAAACAGTACCATTTATGTTGTAGAACCTGGATACTTAGGTTGGTATTGTTATGTGTTCTCAACAAGGCAAGCTGCTGCATCTGTACTGTAGTGTGCTGTTGATAGGTGGTGCATTTTTAGCTGAAGTGACACACCAGGTGTTAAGTATCATGACTCTGACACTTAACTGCTTTCTTTAGAGGTGCTATGATTTGTTCTCCAGAATTTTTGATAAAGCCATTATGTTGTAAAATATGAATGTACATAACCCACTCATCTGGAAGACTGTACAAGGACATTAGTGTTTTCTTTACAGAGTAATTTGTTTTCTCCTCGCTGACACGTGGAAGCCTTTAGCATTAAGAAGTACTTATCTAAGCACTTCGGTTGCCAACGAAATCCAAGGACATGGTAATGTTGTAGACGTGTCATCTTTCCTGTAGATACTGCTCTGACAGATGCACACAAACTGCTGAGAAGAGCATGACTTAAAGTGCCATCTGGTAAAGTGTAAAACCTAGAAACAAGCATTTGTAATGCTTGCTCTGTATTCAGACACAGTTCACATATGGTTAGCAGTGTTTTGTAAAAGCAGTACTACATATTGTGCTCTTAAAATACTTTGGTATTTTCTTTAAATTCTAGAACCATAAGAAATATACATATTGTGTGTGTAAAATTCACTGAACTAGGATCACAAAAAAAATTAGCTGGTTCAATGTATAACTTCTGTTCAGCCCAGACCTGCCGTTTTCCTTTTTTCAATTAATCTGTTTTAAAATATGTGTTTGTGTTTTATTAATCCAGGATTTACGATTCAACCCGGAGAAAGATGGGTGCTTGAGACTGGTCGAACATATGATGTCATGATTGAAATATATGATAAAATGAGTAATAAGGTTTATTTGTCTGATGTAAGTAAAGTAGATGTGTGCATGTTTTAATTTATGACTTGTTGATTTTTGGGTATCTGTTTGGTTGAGTTGTACTTCTTCACTAGAATTATAGTAGGAATGACTTTGACTCATTTCATTACAGCTACCTTGATTCCTTTACAACTATCTTGATTCCTTTTACGTAATAGTCACACATTTGCAGTATCTGAACATGTAGAAAGTCCAGAAAAGCCCATTTGGCTAGAGATTTAACTTGTATGTTGTTTTTTTGCTGGAAACATAAGGTCATAATTTCTGTAGCTTTGGCCTGTCTGGACATTGTCTTTTTTTTTTTTCCCCCACCAGTTTTCCATGCTGTTTGTCTCTCTTTTGATTAAAGCTACTCCACTTGGTTAGAGCTATTTGTCCTGGACATTCTTACTGGATTATTACTAGGACTGTTCAGCAAGGATTGGATGGCAGGTAGAGGAATGTCCAGACTCTGGACTTAAATGATTTTAATTGCTGAAACCAGAAGTTGTTGAACAGACACCCACAACTTCTACCTGACTTGCCTTGGCACATTTTGTGACCCCAAGACATGTTTGTTGGACCAGGCATGCTGACAAGACATTTGTGCACTGTAAGCACTGGCTCTCTGAGCCCTCAGAAAAATGAGGTAAGTGGGCCAAAACAAGGGTACTGGACTAGCGCCCTTGATTTCTGCTTCAGTGTTGTCTTAAGGAACTTATAGGCTGGGAGGGGAGTTGCTGGCAGTCACAAGGGAAGAAAGAGACTTGGGCATCATCATCACCGATGACCTGAAATCATCCAAACAGACCTCTAATGCAGTAGGTAAGGCTAGAGGGATGTTTGGGTGTACCAGTAGGGGTATCACAAGTTGGAAGAGGGAGGTAATAATCCCTCTTTACAAGACACTGGTTAGGCCCCATCTGGAGTACTGTGTGCAGTACTGGAGGCCACACCTTCACAAGGACATTAACCAAATTGAGGCAGTCCAGAGAAGGGCAACCAAAATGGTGCAGGGACTGCATCAGAAAACTTACGAGGACAGATTAACTGAACTCAATATGTATACCCTAGAGCAAAGGAGGGAGAGAGGTGACATGATTGAAACATTCAAACACCTTAAGGGCATTAACAAGGTGAAAGAGTCTAACAAGTTTCAATATAAGAAAAATAGTAGGACAAGAGGACACAGCATGAGATTAGAGGGATGCTGATTAAGGGGTAATGTGAGGAAGTTATTTTTTCACAGAAAGGGTGGTGGATGCATGGAACGGCCTACCTCATGAAGTGGTGGATATGAATACAGTGCAGGGCTTCAAACAGGCATGGGATAGCCATGAGGGAGCAATACAGATGAGTATGAATAGATAGACCATTGACAGAGCAAAGGCCTATGACACATTCATAATGTAGAAAATGAAATGGGCAGACTGGATGGGCCTTGAGGTCCTTGTCTGCCGTCAACTTCTATGTTTCTATGAACCCTGAAGCTTGCTACGATTTAGACTCCACATCTTGATAGAGGGGACAAGACTGAGCTGAATCCTCACTTCCATGCAGAGATAGAGGAGGTGCGCAACCAAGCATTCATGACTGAAATAGAATTTGAGGATGAAGGCCTATTAAGCTGGTCAGGTAGCTGGTTGATTCAAAGAATGTTGTCTGATCTGTGCACCTTCAGTGTGTCATTGAAGCTTGACTAGCAGATTATTAATTGGTTTCAGATAAATATCCCATCAGTTAAGGTGGCTGCCACACAGCTTCCCTTTGAGGAGAGATTTTACCTTGAGCAGTTGGCCGTTGAGGCAAAGGTCAGGAAGCATAGAAACACCAGGAGCAGTTATACGATTTGCAAGTAGCATTTTATTATCATCAATAACAGTAACATAAAAAAGATGGTTCAAGTACAGCTATTTAAAAAGACAGTACAAAGAAAACAAAGTCCTTCATCTGTGGATATCTCTCATTCTAAATTTCAATCTCTCTGTAACAAACATTGCTGCTTTTTTATAAGAAGTCTTTGCCTGGCAGTTAATTTCTACATCCTGAGCTTGTTAAGAGGCATCCTGTTTCTCTCAAAATGTATAGAACTGTGTCAGTTTCTTCCCTTGCAGGTGCAACAAAATTGAACCTTGTATCCCAGAAGTAATCTCCTGTTGACGACTCTGCAGAAGACTTTGTGGAAGTCAAACTGCATCTCACGGTTAACCCCCTGCATTCCAAATAGCTTTTTGCAAGCATTTCAACAATATAACTATATACAGTTTCATACCAGAAATCCCAGTATCACATAAAGATCCACATATATTTTTACAACCACAGATAATGGTGAAGAAAAGACAGAAACAGCAAGTGAAGGCAGGAGATGGGGGTGGGGGATCATGAGACTGTCAGAGTGATCAGTTCTTAGGTCTCATAGACAAGAGACAGAAAAGGAGAGGATAGAACAGATCCTTGCATTTAACTCTTCTGCATAACAAATGGGACAGAGTTCTATTCAACCCTGACACACAGTCACCTACGGAGACCCTTTCGAGAGTCTGACTCAGGCTTTCCCCCATGAATCCTGGCATTACTTCATGGGTGAGTCCTTGATTGAGGAGGGTGGTCGGGTGACCAGTCTGGATCTCTTAGCCCTAACCCAAGAATGGCTTCCTGTGATGGTCATTGCATAGCTCCTCAAGTTCCTCTCACAGGGTCCTGGTGACTGGGTAAAAAATTACCTTGCTCAGCGCTCTCAATCTGTAAAAGTAGCTGGAGTTCTCTCAGACTCAAAACCGGTTCGCTCAGGTGTTCCCCAGGGATCCATCCTGGGCCCCCTCCTTTTCAGCTTTTTCCTAAACTCCCTCCCCAAATCCTGCCCTGAACAAATAATCCTCTATGCCGACGATGCCGTGATTCTTGCCACTCATAAAGATCCGAACCTCTTACGCCTCAACCTTCAGCATGCTTTTTCCAAAGTTGAGATGTGGTTCCTTGAACATAAGCTGGTTCTAAACCACAAAAATACTAAATCCATGCTCTTTCTAACTCAAGAAAACAAGAAACTGCAGGTCCCACTCACCATTAATACATACCTGGGAAATACCCTTGAACAAGTGCCAATTTTCAGATATCTTGGAATTAACTTTGATCAAGGCTCCAACCTTTGTAACTCACATTGATAGTACAGCAAAACTATTAATCAGCTAATTGGGATTCTGTATCGGAACCGACAGCTTCTACCCATTCTGCACTGAGGATTGCCATCCAATCTTCTATCATCTCAGTCGTTGACTATGGTTTAGTTATATACGGATCTGCCACTACTACAGCACTTAGTCGCATTACAACATCCCTAAATAAGGCCTGTCGGCTGCTCACTGGTGCACATCGACGTACCCACACATGTGAACTGTATGCTGACTCAGGTTGGTTGCAACTCTCAAACCGGATAAAGTACCTTACCTGCCTGATAGTGAAAAAATCCACTCTGGGCCTCACTCCACCCTGTATCCAAGACCTGTTATGCCCAAGCACTAGCACCCGTTTTACCAGAAGATCAGAACACCAGCCTCTCCAAGTCCCCCGATGCCGGACTTCTCAGGAACAAAGATCATTTGCCTATCATGCCCCCAGCTGGCTAAATGCCCTCAGCACTCGTATTACTGCCTCCACCTCTCTAGGTATTTTCAAATCAAGGCTTTTCTCTCACCTTGCCACCTCCAGCTCCTGTGACTGCCCTGATTAAACCTCCTATTTTCTCACTACCCACCCTGTTCCATTATTTGACAAAGATATGTTTGGGAAACCTTTTCTCCTGCTACTGTCTGCTCCCCACACCATTCACTTACCCTCTCTGTTCTGGACTTTTTCCCTATTTGTTTCTCCTAATCTGGCATGACCTCTTTCTTGTAATATTAATGTGATTATTGATATCTCATGTCCTTTTGCACAAGTGATTTGATATGTATTTGTATATGTTTTCTTGCTCTTGACACAACACAAATTGTTGTGTTATCTATGTAACCTTTCGTACTGTACCTAATTGACATGGAACCTTTGTAAAAGAGCCTCTGGCTCAAAGGTAGTAATTCCTAGAACAATAAACTAACAGGATATTCCATGGGAAATCACCCTTTGGGCACTTTCTCCAGTTCTCCTCATGATGAGTAGCCTAGGATACCCAAGAGGAAGAAGCAGAGGCATTAGAATTACAAACTTTAGCATGAGCATTGTTCCAGATTGACTGACGCTGAGCACATTGTTGGTATCTCCTCAAGAATGAGCTGAATTGGGCCTTGGGTTATCCACGAGGCTGATGCGTCACTTGCAGCTAGTTCAGGCTGCAGCAGCAGCAGCATGGCTTGTTGCTATGACCTCCCAGTTTGAGGACATCATGCCAGTTCTTTGTGCTCCCCACTGACTGCTAGTTCGGTGGCAAGCTAGCTTCAAGGTGTGCTTGTTTTCATATAAGGCCCTGCATGGTCTGGGTCCAGGCTACCTGAAAGACCTCCTGGTTCCATGCACTCCAGGTCGCGCTTTCCAGTTAGTGGAGGCAGACCTCCTGTCCATCCCTACATCTCAGCTAAAATCCTTGGGTGACAGGGCATTAAGTGTTGTGGCTCCGATCCTTGGGAATGCCCTTCTCCAGGAAGTGAGAGGTTCTCTTTCATTTGGCTGCTTTTAAAAGATCTTTAAAAAATAAAGTTTTCACTTTACGTTTTGGCCTGGATTCATGATTTAAAATGACCTACAGCTTTGTTATTCATTGTTTTTGTTTTATTTGTCTTATTTATTGTTAGGCGCCCAGAGCCTCTGGTATTGGGTGCTATATAAATTGCCTTGCCTTGACCACATTACACTCCTCCAAAAGGTCATGGAGAAGTCATGTTCTGTGTGGCCTGTGACCCTGTTCTTAACTCTGGCATGCCCTGTGGGGGTGTCTCGGTGACCCCCGTGCTGCAGAAGAATCCATATTTACCAGTGCTGCCTGCCCCACTTGTGGACCTGAATGAGTAAAGTGGTCGTTCAGGTCCAGCAGGTAAACTGACAAATTTGATTACATCGGCATATGGGTATGTATGCCCACTCAACCCAGAATATGGCTGCTTCTGCCACAGCTTTCAAGCGTGTCTCTGTTAGTGAAACATGCAAGGCTGCCACCTGGACATTTGTACGCACTTTGACATCCCATTATAGCTTAGACCTCTAGGCTTCCAGGGATGTTGCTTTTGATTCCTCCAGCCGAAAGTGTCTCTAACTGAGCCCTTCCAGCCTGAATACTGCTAGTAGTCTAAATGTATGATTACATAGATGGAATCCAGGTTGTTGTATGACAAAGTTACATACCTGTAACTATTGCTTCACTACTGGTATTCCTTCTACCGTCTGACTAACCTACCAGACCCATCTAGACTACTAGCCCTCAGTTGTAAACTGCTATCCAGTATTTTAAAAAGAAGAAACAGTTGAGGCATTCATCTTTCTCCCTTGGAATTTCTCTTTATTGGATTCTTAGAGTTGACACCCTAAATGTTGTCTGTGTTCTCGGGATCTGTCCAGCAGGATTTGATAGTTATTACCCCAGTGGCATGGCCAGCTTACAGGTTGTCCAGTTTTGCTGTGTACAGTTTCTCAAGGATCACGTTTCCAGTGCATACTTGGTATACTGTGGCCAAGATGGCCTGCACTTCATGCCCAAGGCTACACACTGGTTGGCCCAGAACATCAGGAGTTGCTGGCCCTTCCTCTAGACCTGCCTGTTAAGGTAGCTCTTTGCCAGTGAAGGATGCTTTAAAGTAGGGATGGGCGGACCCTTATTATCAGCATCAGAACCCAGGGCAAGATCCTGATAAGTTCTTAGTAGTTCTGATTTAAATCAGAACCTTTAGGAAATTAATGTTAATACTAGGAAACAGTTGCTACCTGCCTCCAGAAATAGAAAATAAAGTATTTTGATAACATGAGTGTGTTGAGCTGTGATTCTGACTCTGTTCTACCTATTTTCTTTGTTCTCGCTCCCATTTTTCTCTGCTGAAGAAGCTTCCCTTGCACTCAATGTTCTTGGATTGACTGACTGATCAAGAGAGAGATGCCAGCCCCATCCAAAAACACACATTCCCATACTCCTCATATCTGCTGATACTGTTTTAAACATGTCCTTCACCAACTATAACTCCGAATACAACCCCCCCAAAGGCTGGCCCGCCGGCACAGTAGTAGCACTACCGCTCATGATGCTGGTGACCTGGGTTCGGGAGCATGCCCGGGGAGTCGGAGGGCTGGCTGGGGGGAGGATGCTTGAGCATCTGTGGATCGCTCGACTTCTCTGTGGAAGGAGGGGGGATGAGGCTTGGCCCTTGACTGGTGTCTGGCAGAGGCTGGAGGTACAACAAGCACCAAGCCATGCTGAAGGGAGGAGGCGTGGTGGATGACTGTGAATATGCCTTGACATCAGGGCATGTGTCATGCCCCCACAGAACACAGAAAAATGGCTCCCTGCATGCCAGGTAGACAAAGCGCCCAGTAAAGATCCCCAGCTCCCCTGCCTGTCCCAAAGGTGTCCTGACGAAACTCACAAGCTCGGGGTGTACGGGCCTCACCTCATCCCTGCCTGGGGGGAATCAATGCAGTTACATGGGGGATTACCACGGGCTCCAGGTAAGGGGAGGAACAGATGCCTTGGCGACTCCCGATGGGGCAATGAATGTGCAGGGGGGAGCATAAAGAGAAAGTTAAAAGAATAAAAAAAAAAGGCAAACTCCCAGTCCCTCCCATTTGGAAGTGCTGACACCAACCTTGTCCTTGTATATAAACCCCTGCCCTGCTTATGCAGAAACACCCAGTGCTCCCCAGTATAAAAACACCCCTACCCACATCGGCAAGCACCCACTCCAGCCCAGTATATACATTTCTACCCCATCTGCTGAAATGCACCCTGTCACAGCGAATAAACCCTGCCCCTCTCTCAATCTATGCTGGCAGGCCCCCAGTGTTACTTGTAGCTAGGCAGCTAAAACACTTACGCTAGAACCATTTTTGGCTCCTCTTTGCTGACCAACACACACGCACACACTAGTACTGTACTTCAGAGAATGCATAATAACAACAAAAAATATTATAACCGTAGGTAGTTCGTATGTACTCTAGTGTGGGTACAATCGGTGCAAAATGATTATAACATTTGTCCTAGGGACATGGATATGATGTTCTCTCCACACATTCTGGCAGATGTCTTTCCCCTTAAGACTGGCTGGAACATCTTTAAGATGGCTACTCCCACCCACCTGGGTGGTAACACCCTCAGCCCCACCCTGTGTCACCAGATCTTCCTTTCTGCTGGAAGAAGCAGGTTCCCTCTTTACTGCTTTCACGCTGAGAAGGCCCTTTGCTCAAATCTTCGGATTTCTTTCCAAATTAATCAAAACTTTGTCTTTAGCTTATTCTTCCTGACGACCGACAAGAATGATGAGAAGTCTTCTCCGGGGTTCCGGAGGTGCGGCTGTGAGCAGAAGATGCACAGATGCACAGAAATATGGCAGAGAAAGGCCCCACGGCCCATCTAGTCTGCCCAACACCCTACCTCACCCCTTCTGTTATGCTTCCACCCTCTTTTCCCAACCCCTTAAATCTATCCCAAACCCTCTTGAACCCCCTCCACCATTTCAGCTGCCACTACCTCCTCGGGCAACTTGTTCCAGGCCTCCACCACCCTCTCCATGAAAAACTGCCCCCTGACATTACCTCTGTATTGCCCACCTTCCAGTTTGAGGCTATGTCCCCTCGTGTTCGCTCCCTTCTTCAATTTGAACAAGCTATCACCCTCCACCTTATTTATTCCCTTCAGATACTTAAAGGTCTCAATCGTGTTGCCCCTCTCCCTCCTAGTCTCCAGAGGGTACAAATTCAGTCCTCTCAATCTTCTCTCATTGGGTACATCCTGTATCTCTCATACCATTTTGGTTGCCCTTCTCTGTACCCTCTCAATCAGTTCAACATCTCTTCGTAGGTGAGGCCTCCAGAACTGCACCCCACACTCCAGATGCGGCCTGACCATGGTTCTGTATAATGACATTAGCACCTCCCTCTTCCTGCTATTAAAACCCCTCACAATGCAGGCCAACATTCCTTTTGCCTTTCCTACCGCCCTGCTACACTGGCTGCCCGCCCTGAGGTCATGCAATACTATAATCCCCAGGTCCCTTTCTATTTCCTTCTCCTTAATCACCACCCTTCCAAGGGAGTAAGTTTCAACTGTCCACTGTCCAAGATGTCCTGGACGGATTTGCACACCACGTGCATTTACTGCCTGGACCATGAGCATGCTCCCCAGGCTTACGATGTTTGTCGTACTTTCCACCCGTCCATTTTAGAGGACCACCTTGACTGCTTACTTTTGGGGCATCCGAGTGAACGGTAGCCACTGGTCAAATCGAAGGATGCCCATTGGGTGGTCTTCGTGGCTGGTGGTCTCTGTGGCTGCAGGGTCCACTGAACAACTTGAGGCTTTTGAGGAGGCGGTGGCCTAGGCCATGGCTCGATCCTCCTTGGCTTCAGCTTTTTTGCTGCTTTCTTTGGTCATCTCCTTTACAGGGGCATTTAAGGATTTGTGCCTGGCTCTCCTGGCTCATGGACTGGGCCCCTTGTCGACACACAAATGTAAATCTAAGAAAGAGGCCAAAAACGGTCTCGTCATCGATCGTGGGATCAGGAACGCTGTCGGATTTCAGAATTCCGCGTTTCTCCAGATCTGACTTCAGTCGAATCCTCAGCCCAGGCTGCTGCCTCCACAGTAACCCCATCGGGCCAGTTGGCCAAGACGCAGGTCGATCTTCCGGCTGCGATTGTTCTTGAGATGGTCAACCCTGTTGTCGCCTGAAGAGGTCAATAACTCACTGTCCAGGACTCCGATCCTGACTCAGACCCAGGGAGGGATGGGTCACACAGGGCCCTGCATGAAGAAAGCAGATCATGTGTGATGTTGTTTGCTCAGGGAACGGTGTGGGCATTAGGGTTGATCAACCCCAAAGAATACCCCACCACTGATTCATCAAGACTCTGGAGACCCAAAACCTTAATGTTTTTTCATTTTGCTGCTGGGGGGAGGGAGTTAGGGTGGGAAACCCTGATGCCACATTTCCCTGCTTTTGTGGCGCTACGTTACCCTAACTGGTGTATTAACAAAGTTTTCTGGAAAGAATTTCCTTTCTTTTTGAGATGGTAGAATTGTATCCTCAAGGGACCTGTGTGAACAGATACAGAAATGCATGGCCCTTTGGGCTGTGCACCATGGAAAAAGACACTGTCCACCTACAGAAGTGCAGGGCCTGGCATAGTCACTCTTTACACCGCTACACCTTACTCTGCTACTCCTCACACTGCCACTCTTCCACCCCTCACACGATCACTCGTCACATATTCACTTTTTTTTAATTTAATTTTGTCCCTCAGTTTCTAAGATTGCATTTTTATGACTGCCTTTATAAACATGACATGTAGCATTTGTAGTATATAGGTTGAAATGTCATTTCGCACCAGAAGTGTGAAAAGATGTCTTGTCCAGGATTTACAAAAATGACACCTGTCACGTTTAGGAGGTGGTGTGGAAAATGGCTATACGGAAAGTTTGTATCAAGGAAAATTTCATGCAGATCCATTAAATGGGGGTGAAGCTATTAAAGTGCAAAGTTAGGAGTTTAACATTAATCAGCCTACTGAACTCCAGCAGTAGTGGTGCTACCGCACCATAGTAATATATATACAGCCCAGATGGTTTGGAATTTTGGTCTGAAATGTTCAGGGTAGAAATGGCTTTCCCTGGAATGGTGTCTTTCATTGGTTTGGTAAAAAAAAAAAATATTAATCCGTTCCCAGGTTATAAAGAGTTGAAATGTTGGTTCTGAGCATGCTCATTAGGGTATCAGAAGCTACCCAAAAGACCTACTGAGCATGCTCAGAACTGAAATTTCAAGTCTTTGTAACTTGGGAACGGTTTAATATTTTTTTTTCCAACAAACCAATGAAAAGCAGTATTCTAGGGCAAACCCTTTCTACCCTGAACATTTCTAACCAAAATTCCAAACCATCTGGGACAAGGTGATGACAAACAAAAACAACCCAGCAAAAGCCCCTGATTCTTCTTAAAAACGCACTATGTGGATCTCTGAATTCGTGCATCTAACTGGAATGAAACTTGGCATGCCAAGAGGCCTTGCCCCCAGACTGAGAGTGCAACATTTCTCGGAAATCCATTGAATGGGGGTGAAACTATTTAAGTGCAAAGTCAGGGGTTTACAATTATACAGCCTTCTCAACCCTAACTATAATGGTACGACTGGGCCACTATAATATAATCAATATGTGTATCTATATATAATGTATATATGTCTGTACAGCTGTATTTATGTCTACGTCTATATCTATGTAAAAACAGAGAATTGATGGTAGATAAGAACTGCTTGGCCCATCCAGTCTTCCCATTCCTCCCTACCTACATTATTAGGGCAGAGTGTACCCGATCTACAACTGTTTCTCCCTCCCCACTTCATATCTACTATGATTCCCTTGTGCTTATACCATGTATTCTTGAACCCCACAACTGTTTTCGCCTCCACTACCTCCGCTGGAAGGCTGTTCAGAATGCACCACTTTATCTGTGAAGAAGTGCTTCTCTACAGCTTTTTCCTTCCCTATCCCCCTCAGCTTAGTAGCATATCCCGTTCTCAAGTTCCTTTTCTTCTGATATTATATTCTGGTAAATGTTACTCTACATATTATACACACACGGTTTAAGCTCCGTGCTTACTCTCTTTTAGTAATTCCAGCACTTCCAGTCTTTTTTTGTGCCCTTATGTGGGCTACTTTCCAGAAACATTACTTTTCCTGTGGGCCTAGTTGGGGTTCTGATCTCTTGTTCCTCTTGATATAATGCAACTCCAAGCTTGCCTTTGACATGAAACCCACATTATATAGGCACTGCTGACATAGAGAAACGTTGGTTGCCCCAGCTAGACAAAAGTTTCTGAGTGGTCCTAATGCAGATGACTTAGAGTTCCAAAGGTGTAGCTCTGTGGAGGAGATTCTCTCAAGGATCTACTGCTGAGTAATGAAACTCTCAGTCTTTAGATACAAAGGTTAAAAACTGTTGTGTGCTTAAGCCCATCAAGGTAACTCCAGGTACAGAGTCCCAACCTCTCTAATAGAGGAACTAGGTGTTGCTTCAAACAGGCTTAAAATCCAAATCCCCCACCTGCTTAGTCTTGACCACTCCAACTCTGACCGGGCTGGTACTCCTTGAGTGACCCACCATGATGGTGCCCGCCCACCCACCTGGCCTAGGCTGGGGCATGAAATGGTGTTCTTTCTAAACAGAGCCCAATGTGTTTGGTGGAAGCAAAGTAGGGGATTTTGCTGATTTTGTTTTATTTTATGTTACCTGTCCAGTTGCAGTGGCCCTGTGACTGAAGATGCTCTCCTACTGTGCTAGGCTTCTCTTGGCTGGGCCACATAAGGTCATTGTAAGCACAAGACGGTGAGCTCCACTTCTCTGAGGATTGAGAGCACTGCCTGGGCAGCACTTCACCCTGACCACTAGCCCTCTGAGATCTGGGTTTTATGGAGCTAAACCAGGTCTTCTTCATGGTGGCAAGTCCCAGAACTATAGCTCTGGGCCATCTAGCGGCACCTTTTAAATCCTGGTTATAGCTGTTCTCATACTGGCTCAGGCCTTAACATTTCCTATGAAGAAGAAAATTAAAACAGTACTTGTTGAACAGATTGTTTTATTCCTCAGACAAAGATTTAGAAAGGTAACCAGCATCACAGATTGTTTGCAAAACATATTCAGAGTCTTGTGATTCTAAATTCTATAGTGCTGCTTCTGTTTGTATGTTAGTATGAGCTCTAGAACCATTCTTGGGAAAATAAGAGTGGATCTTCTTTGAGGATATCTCTTGCATCAGACCACACCTGTGGAACATAAGGCATCATACTCTAGTACCACACGGACACTTTCTCTAGCAGTCTACTAGGGGCCACCCATAATGTTGATGGACGTCAATGTCCCTATATAAGCATGGGCAGCCCCTCCCCCCTCAGTTCTTTTCCTGCTGTCGACCATTGCTAGTCGGATCATCACAGAAACTTTACATACATTTGCTTTGAGTGCTATTTATTTATATGTCCCTTTCAAATACTGCTGTCTTCCACCTCTGCTGCCAGTTCCAGTGCTATCCTTGGAGGGGCTTCCGTTGGGACTTTCCCTTTCACCGGTGCCCAAGGCAGCATCCTGGCCTCCCCTGCAACACTAATGGTTTGGGCAGGAAGGAGACTTCTCTGGTGGTCGAACAACGTGGTTACTCCTGCCCCATGGAAGTGACCCCCTTCACATTGTTGGGTTGCTGAAGTGGCATTGGAGGAATCCCGAGGTGGAAGATGATTCTTGTTGTGATGTGGGCCCAGCTCAACCCTCTCGCAGGCCTGCTAGTCCAGGGACAGAGCTTCTGAAGGAGACTTTCTTGCTCCACAGGTCAGACTCCCCATGCAGACCGAGAAACAGCAAAACACACCTCCAGACTCTTTCTTGGATGGCCCTTTGGATCCAGCAGGGCCCTTTTCACTGGAAACATGCACTTTGGAGGACACTGCCCCCCCCCCCCAATCTCCTAGGCAGGGGGTCTGGGAAGGTCTCAGTAGCCTCGGCTACACTAGCGCTTTGTGGATGGTGACACAGGTTCCTCTCCCATCCATCCCTCCCTTCTCCCCCCCCCCCCAAGTCGTCTCCATGGGTGGGCTATGGCCTGTTGGGTGCTTCCTTGTAATTCTGCCACAGGCAGAGTGCTGGTGGTGCCTTCACCCCCCACTGATGTTTCTCTGCCACTGCTTGCTGCTAGTTGGAGTTCTTGTCTGGATGGTGCTGCCCAGTGCCTCCCCTGTCAACTGTCTCTTAGGGCTCATCGATGACATCCCTGTTGATGCAGAGCATCCCTTCCCATTCCTTGGTCCTCTTGTCTGGACCAAGTGCCATTCAGGTAGGGCCTCGTTGATGCTGCATTTGGACACCTCACCATCAATGTTGCACACTTGGACTGATGGTGGCACCCTGGCCTCCTCCCATACACTCCCCCTTCCAGCTTGTCGATGGTACAGACATTGATGCCGGCAGTTTGCTGGCCTTAGTGCACCCTGCAGGGACCAAGTCCCTTCCTTGCTTGGCCCCATCAACGGCTCCATTGACCACCCCCCACCGTCATGGTCGTAAGTTTTGAGGCCCTGGTGACATGGGAGAAATTAATCGCCGGCTGCTCCTTTTCAGATTAAGGACATCAGTGGTCACCACTGTGCTCCACTGAGGAAGGTAGGGCAGAATTCCATGGAGAGTTCTCCCTTTAGCTTGTCGCTCCCACTCAGGTCCACCATAGACCAGGTGGTTTCCCAGGCTCTGTCTCTCTTTACCTGGACTCCTCCCCCCCCCCCTTTAGGTGGGCAAGCCCCCCCGCTCGACTGTAGCTGATGTGGGTCAGCCCCTTCTGAGGCCTACTTATGATATCTCAGCTGCCTCAGCCAGAGCAGCTGTGGATGGCATCTGCCTCAGGAGGCACTCTTGCCTAAGGGGGTCAGGCCTCGCTTCTGATGTCCAGCAGTCCATTCTGTCTGCCCCAGACAGAGTATATAAGCTTTTTGAAGCTGGTATGCAGGAGACCCCCAGAGACCTACAGGCCTCTGGGTGTCTCAAACTTTGGTCAGAGGCCAGACAAGGCAAGGCAACGCAGAGCAGGGTTAGCTTTGCCAGCCCCACATCCCACCACAGGTTCCTACCCCAAAGTCCCTAGAGGTGTAGGTGCGTCCCGGCTGCAAAATCTGCCAGTACATTGCATCTATACTGGACACTGCCCAAGGAGTGGCCTTTCTGCCCCAGGACAGGGCAGAATTTCTCATTGTGCAGGTCCAGCTACTTTACAGCAGCCAGCATGTCACTGCTGGGACATTCCTGTGGCTACTGGGCCTGATGGCAGAAGCCATTGTCACGATTCCCCTAGCAAGACTGCCCATGCAGATCCCCAATGAACATTGAGTCCAATGTGATCAGCATACTGACAGTCTAGAACAGAGGGTTCTAGTTGACCGTACCAGTAAAGAAGATGCTTCAGTGGTGGATGGAACCCAGCAATTTACTCAAAGGGGTTTCCTTCCTGATCCCTTGTCCTCATCAGATCCTCACCAGGGACACTTCAGGGATAGGTTGGGGGGAGCCTCTGGGGCCTCGCTGGACACAGGGTATATGGACTGCAGCGAAGAGTTCCCTGCACATAGGCATCCTAGAGATGAGGGCCAGTCTGTGTGGCCTGCAGGGCTTCCGGAGTTACCTGTCCCTGGGGCCTCTGCTGGTGCAGATGGACAACATCAGTGTGGTACACTTCATAAACAAGCCAGGGGGAACTCATTTATACCCCCTGTGCAGAGAAACGATGAGAGTTTGGTACTGGGGTCTAGAACATGGTCTGGAACTGTTGGCAGTCCATGTCCCTGGCACCCAGAATGTCCTGGCGGACAGACCAGTCCACAATGCATGACTGGGAGCTGTTGACCTTGGTAGTGGAAGACCTGTTCGACAGGTGGGGTCATTCAGATGTCACCACTGAACGCAAAACAGCCACTTTACTGCTTGCTTACTCCAGAGCCTGGAGTTTTCTAAAGAGATGCATTGTCCTTCTCTTGGAAAGGGAGGTTCCTCTATGCCTTTCTTCCCTTTCCTCTAATTTAGGAGGGTGCTCAGCAAGCTTCAGATGGAAGGAGCAACTCTGATCTTAGTAACTCCCTTCTGACCTCGTCAGATCTGGTTCCCCTTACTGCAGCAGTTGGTGGTGGAACCTCCAGCACCCCTGCCCCTGTGCAAAGGCTTGTTATCACAGGAGCAGGGCACCCTGGTCCATCTGGACCTCAATCCTCCATCTTCATGCCTGGCTCCTGAAGACATAGCCGTTGCTAGATTTGGGGTTTCCCAAAAGCTGGTTGACATCCTGGTGGCTGCTAGGAAGCCCTCCACAGGGCCACTTACTCCATGAAGTGGAAGCAGTTTGCTCTGTGGGCTGCTTCCCATCACTTGGATTGCTTCACTTGTCCAGTGGAACAGATCCTGGAGTACTTGCTGTCCCTCTCTGACACTGGACTGCAGTACTCTTCCATTAAAAGTGCACCTAGCTGCCATTCCAGCTTTCCATGTGCCTACTGATGGCCATATGGTGGCCCAGCTGGAGATGTCCTGTACATTCTTGAGAAGCATTTTCTCACTTGAAGCCTCCCAGTCGCAATCCAGTCCTAGCTTGGGACTTGAATTTTGTTCTCGAGAAGCTTACCTTGGCTCCTTTTGAGCCTATTGCAACTTGTGAGCTATGCTTTCTGTCATGGCAAGTGTTATTTTTAGTTGATATTACTTCTGCTCGAAGGATCTCCGAGGTTCAGGCTCTGATGTGTGACCTACCATCTTTAATTTTCCACAACAGGGTGTCTTTGCATACAAACCCTAAGTTCTTGACAAAGGTGGTGTCTGAGTTTACCCCAAATTCACCCTGAATCGAACCATCCACCTGCTTGTTTATTTTCTGGAGCGTGCCAATCCAGGGGAAGCATTACTCCATACTTTGATGCACACAGAATACTTAGATATTCACCACATGAGGGTCTGCAGGAAGTCCTTGCAGCTTTTTGTTTCCTTCGCCCCTGTGAAAGAGGGTGTACTGGTGTCTAAACCATGTCTGTACAAATGGTTGGCCCAACTGTATTTAATTTTGTTACAGGAAGTATGATAAGAAACTTCCTGGGGCTGTGCATGGCCATTGGACCACAGGCATAGCCACGTCTGTAGTCTGTTTCCAGAATGTGTCAACTGCACAAATTCGTGCTGCTGCCACCTGGAGTACAGTCCACACTTCACAAAACACTACAGTCTGGACATTACCTCTGGAAAAGGGGCAGGCTTCAGCCTGGTTGTGCTTCAAGGCCTTTCCTAGGCCTATAGTCTCCAGCCACCCAGACTGTCTCACATTCAGTACTGCTTGGGACTCATTCCATAGGTGAGGCCTGATGCAAGAGATGTCTTTGAAGAAGATAGCACAGTTACATAAGAACTTACCATAACAGTAGATCTTTGAGAGCATCTCTTGCATCAGGCCATGCTGTCCCACCCTCCGTCCACCTTAGCCTCGGGCTTCTCTGTTCCTGTCTCTCTTCTGAACGGTCTACCTTCTGTTTCACATTGCACTCTTGGCCATTGGTTTGGCCCTTCTTTTGGGGTGGCCTACAGGGTGTTTCCCACTGTGTCTGCTAGCTGGCACTTTTGTATTTTTTTCCTGGTTTCCTGGAGTGAGGCTCTCTGAGTACATTCGTCTTGGGGCATCAGAGGCATTCCGGTGCTGTCCTTTATTTCTTAAGGGCTTCTCTGCTGTTTTCTGCCTTGACTATTAGGCAGAACTATTGTCTGTTCTGGCTTCCTAGAGGGAGACCCTCTGAACGTGATCCCTCCTGGGACATTAGAGCTATTTCAGTGTAGCCCTTTTTTCTTCTTGAGGGCTTCTCTGATGCTTTTTGCCTCCTCTGATGGACAGAACTGTAATCCCTCTCTTGGTTTCCTATAGGGAGGTCCTCTGAGCATGATTTCTAGTGGGGAACTGAAAGGGGTCAGGGCTGCCCACACTTATATAGGGACGTTGATATCTGACACAGTCATGGGCAGCCCCTAGTAGACAGCTAGAGAAGATGTTTCCGTTGGTCCTAGTGCCTGATAGCTTATGTTCCATAGGTGTGATCTGATGCAAGAGATGCTCTCGAAGATCTGCTGTTAAGGTAAGTTCTTACATAACTGCTTTTCAGAGGTATTGCTAGAGTCAGCGAACAGCAAAGCAAAACCGAGCTGTTCTGACACTCTTAAGAGTGCATGTGAAACCACTTTGATTTTGCCAGGTGCTTCCTGCACTTGTATTTCCACATAATAGGTCTTTAATTTTTCCCAGTACTGGGGGTTGGAAGAGGGTTTCACAAAAAAGCATTTTTCAAAAAATTGTCTAATCTCTCCTGCTGATCAGCTTTCATACAATGGTGTACGTGATCACTGTGACGAACAGCGGATTTGTTCCAGCTCATGATGTACTCCTCACAATATAAGGGTACCTCACCTGCTATTAAATGGTGAGTGTTGATTGATTGGTTATATCATGAAGATAGGGTCTATTGAGTCTGATATCACTTAAAATATAATAATTTCCAGAACACCTTGAGTGACGCAAATAACATGTAATACTTTTCAGAACATACGGATTGAAGCAAAACTACCAAAAGAATATTTTGAGGTTTTGGAATCCTCTCTGAATGGATCCTACCATCGTGTAAAGGCTCTGAAGAAAGGTCAGACAGTTATTGATGCAGCATTAACATCTGTGGTTGATCAGGTGAGTCTTCCATGAAAAGATTCTTCAAGCCTTTATTTAGTTGGCCATTTACATTTACTTATTAAAAAAGAATGCATGCTGGTTGTATCACAGTTCGGTTGTCAGCTGAATCTCAATATTAATTTGACTTGGGTATGTGGCTGCTAGCCACGAGTATGCCGATGTGTGTGAATGTCACTGCTGAGACCACTTATGGTTATAAACGTGGTCTCGCATGGATTCTTTGGGCTTGAGACCACAAACCGAAGCCGAGTGGTTCTGATACCCTAGTGAAACCACTCTTAATGGTAAAAGTGGTCTTGGTGGTGGTATTCATGCATTATTGATTGAGCTCAATCAATAATATATATGTATATATGTGTATATTATTATTTATTTATATATATATATATATATACTGTGTATATATATATATATATTTTTAAAACCCTTATCCGAATGTGCCCATTTCCAAGGACGCTGCACACGAGACACTGTTCACAGAATAAGTGTGTTCCTTATGTAGAGGAAAGGAGTGCTCTGATTTGGTCGGGAGTGCTCCTTTGATCTGTAGAATTCCTTATCAGGTTGATTCAGTGGGTTGTCCTTTGCAGACCTCTGATTGCGAAGGCTTGCTGTAGAGCTGCCTTTCTATGTGTGCGTACCAGTTTTGGGTGATTTTCATGGGCCTCTACCTTGTTTGCAGTTGCAAGCCATTGTTCTGTACTGAGAAAGTTCTAAAATGTATTCTGGCATCATACTTTTTTTGTATTTGCAGATTAGAAATGAAAGTGTGCATGCTTTACAGCTCACGTACCAAAATACCATGGTAAAACTGAGACCTAGAAGTATGTCAGGGAGGTGAATTAAGGTTCAGCTGGGGAGTCTCTTTTAATTGGCAGAATCAAATTCTTTGTAAGGGGAATCTGTTCAATCTTGGCTATAAAAAGACCAAACATGTCTGTTCCCATCAGACAGTTTTCCTTTTTTTTTTTGCATGGAACATTAAACTTTTTTGACACTAGCTCAATTTTCTCCCTTAGCAGTTTATGTAGCTGCCTGTGGCTCTGCTACAAACTACAGTAATGTATTGTACCATAACTTTTCATTTACACTTGAACATTTCTTTCAGAGTAAAGCAATTAATACAATAATGTCTTATTAAAATTGTAAAGACCCTAAGTTACCTGACGGACATATGATGAGAGTTGTAGCTTACCATGCCAGTGACCAGAGGTGAAGTCTTTAGCCTGGGTTATCACACATTGGATGGCAGAGGCAGTGGTGAGCATCTGTCTCTGATGCCTCTTGCTATGGGGAGGGTGGGTGGCTTCTGCTGTTAGTGGCTGGGGGAAGTAGTCGTGTGTAGGAATATATGACTCCACACAGAGGGTTGAAACACCCAACACTAGTGTGATGAAGGCACAGACATCTGCTTTGTTGGTGACATGTCACTGTGTTGCAGCAGATACCAGCTGGAGTGATGATGGGTGGGCCTACTGTAGTCACAGTCCACTTGTAACAGGTCGGAAAGGTCTCCCATCTTGCAGTGAGTCACATTGGGATGAGGATGCAACGTAAGGGAGGGAGGGGTGAACAGCAGGTGGAAACACCAGTACTCCAGCAGATAATGTTGATGTATAGCATGTATAGTATGGGCTGGCAGTGTAGCCTAGAGATTAGAGGAACGAGGTGTGAACGAGCTCTACACATCCAGCAGACCAGACCCGAGTTTGATTCTCACAACCTCCACTTGCATACTATGCGACTCTGAGCAAGTCACTTAACCGCCCAGTGCTCCCAGGTCGCCCCTGAAAACAGGCACTTGTGCCTAGTGGGCATTACCCGGTTACCAAAGACTAAAATAAATAAATAAATAAATACATAAAATAAATGTACTCACCACCCTTTTGCAGTTCTCTGATGTCTGAGTTTCCTTATCCCCAATGGCTGGGATACTTCCAGTGTGCTATTCCCACCCAGAGGGATAAGTCTGGGACAGATTGAGTGGACAGGCCAAGGGTACCTGGGGGACAGTGAAGATTGCTCCAGTAAGCTTGGGATACAGGGCTTGGGAATGGGCTGAAGGAGAGGCTAACTCACTGGTTATGGAGTAAAAAAATAGAGAAAAAAAGTGTAACTTTCAACCTGTCAGGTGTCACCTTTCTATAGTATAAGTATAATTTACATGAATGCCCCATCACATGCATTTGAGAGCAGGTTATAGCATTTTTTT
The DNA here is from genome assembly GCA_016271365.2 of Neoceratodus forsteri. Classification (NCBI taxonomy): domain Eukaryota; kingdom Metazoa; phylum Chordata; order Ceratodontiformes; family Ceratodontidae; genus Neoceratodus; species Neoceratodus forsteri. The sequence continues at coordinate 1,073,389,669 of CM028129.1, read as the reverse complement.
CCCCTCCCACCCATGTCTTGGCCTTCTTCCCTGCAGGATGGGTCCATCCCCCCCATCCAGTGTCTCTGCCACTTACCTAGATATGCAGTACAACCTACAGGTTTGTCCCCATGTGGTGGGCTTCTGCCGATCTGGTTCAACCTTGTGTCTCCTCCTGTACATAGAGGCAGGAGTACCTGGGTTGTCAACCAAGAGGTAGTGGTTGGAGCCCACACGTGCCAAGGCTAATCCTGCTTTAAAGAGCCCCTGACACCATTGTGACAACTTTGAGAAAATGTAATGTTTAGCACAAGTGAGCTTATATGTTATTGTTATTTCTGTATTTCTCATTCTTCTTTATCACTAAGGACATCTGCATGTAAACAGGATCACTACCCTATCTGTTCTGGCTGTTTGCCTACATATGACATCACAGTTCTGTTTATAACATCACAATCTGTTGCTGTGGGGATAATTATGATGCCATTGACAGGGGATTCTTTATTTTATTAATTTATTTATTTGAAAGTTAGTAACTAGGAAAAGCACCATGACCAGAAGCTTGTTTCCAGGTGCAACCTGGATTGTGATGTCATATGTAGAATAGTGGAAAGAGCGGATAAAGTCTAAGGGACAGTAACCTCTTTCATACAGCTGTCCTCAGTAATAAAGAAAAAAGGTAAATAGTTATAGAAAATACATGAAATACAAACTGAACAGTCTAACTCTCACATTTTTTCTAAGTTTTTATAATGGTGTCAGGGGCTCTTTAAAGAGCTCATGTACTGCCTAAACCTAATATTGGATTTTAAGCGCAGCCAACCATTACCTTTTATATCTGATCCAGAAACAAATGGTTTGATACCTTTTATTGGACCATCATAGATGTAACAAAAGAAAACCGTGCTTAAGCTTTCGGACCAGCCAAGATTCTGAGGAAGGACTTAGTTGGTCTGAAAGCTTTAGCACGGTTTTCTTTTGTTACCTTTTATTGGACCAACATAGATGTATCAAACCATTTATTTCTGGATCTGTTCTTATAAGGACCAATACGGCAATTATTTCTTTTATATCTGAGGTACTTTTTTTTTTCTCCCTTTGTTTAATTAGAAGATCGTTTACCTGATGTTAGTAGTTGTGATGTGTGGACCAGCACTTTGCCAGGTAGCTAACATATCTAGCTCTACTGCCCCACACTACATCATCAGCATTGTGACCTCACTGACTGTGACATCACTGCTGCTTAGGAACAGCAGTTCAGTGACTGCCAGGTCATTCATCTGTGATGTCACTGAGATTAGAGTGCTGATAATGTAGTGGGGGCAACAGAGCTAGATATGTCAGTTGACAAGGCTAAGAGCTGTCCCACACATCCTGCACAATATTATCACATGTAAGATTTCTGGTGAGCAGAGGGTAAAAGAAAAACACTTCAGAAACAAAAAAGTGACTACTTCTTAAAATTTTTATAATTTTCCTCTCTGCCTGCTTTGGCTGCACTAGCTCTTTGAGGCAGGCTTTTTTCCCTTTGTTTTGGTACCAGCACTTGGGATGTCAGCACACTGAAATGTCCAGTCTGATGCATGCTGAGTGTGCCTCATGCAGACCCTGGATGACATCCCCCTGTCCCACCACCACACACTCATGCGTTTATATATGTGTGTGTGTGTGTGTGTGTGTGTGTGTGTGTGTATATATATATATGTGTGTATGTATGTGTGTGTATATATATAATATATATACACACACTTGTGCTGCCGTTGCAGTTTCATCTGTGGTCACCCAGGAGGCAGTGTGGTAGCAGCAGCATCAACCCTCGCTTCCTGGAGGAAGAGTGAGTCCGTGCAAGGCAATTTAATTTGTTTGTTTGCCACCCTATCCAAAGTCTCAGAGTACCTTGCAGCTTTAGTCGAACAGGATGCATGATCTTTCTTCCCCTCATGGCCCAGGCTTGTGTCCAAACTGAGGTTGCAAGGGTAGTTGCACTGCTGCACTGCCAGCCTGGCACAGTTCATGCACTTCTAATGTGAAAGTTCTCATAGATGATCAGCTTGTTTTGAATGTGTTTCCAGTAAATCATAATCGAACATGAAGGATGGCTTACTGTGACAACGAATGAAGTATGCAACTTAATCCCTACAATGTCGTTGAGCAGACCCGCAAAACACAGCTGTCACCTGTATTTCGTTGCACAAAACAACTCACATCAAGTAAAAATCATGTAACTATTTAATTCCTTCAATTCCTGAGCTGCTGCCTTCCCTGGTTCTGAAAACATCTCACTCTCATCATCTCCCTGAAACAGTTGCTGGCCTCACTCAAGCTGCTCACCAGTCTGGATTTTTCCCAGGCTCTTTCCACTGGTCCCAGCATTACCACTCTGCTACAACAACCAGCCCTCGCTGGCACTGTCAAATGTGAATCCTCACAAATGCAGTACTGCCTTTATCCCCCCATAGCTACTATTTCTTGACATAACGCTCCCCCCCCCCAAATGCAATGTCATCAGACAATCTGATAATTTTTTTATAAAACAACTGGCTTTTGTTAAGAACAGGCCTCTAAGGATACCTCTGGGTTCTGTGACTTCACTTAACCAGTGTCAGAGAACGCCTCTGTGTTCTAATAGGTGTTGTAGTAATGTTTTTAAAACAGCAGTGCAATGAGGTTGGGCAAAATCTTAGACCCTCTCTTCTTTCACTACAAAAGACTCCAGGAACCTCCCTATTTTCTTTAATGGCAAAATTTTCTAATTCCACCAAAATCTGATTATTTTCTATAAGTTCTAGTTTAGTTATTTTCTTTGGGGGTGGGGGTTGGAGGATGTCTGCCACATTTGGCTTAGAAAAACCATTGTAAACCTGGTAAGGGTTAGGACTGAGAAGAAAATAAAAAAACATTTTGAAGGACGTGGGTATGGTGCACTATCCACACTTCTGGCAGACTTTCTTTCAAGGGTAACTTGCTGGATGTCCTTAAGCTAAGTTCCTCCAACCCACCAGGGTGGTAAACTCCTCTGCTCCACCCCATTGTGTCAGACCTTCCTTTCCACTGAAAATGCCAGGTCTCCTCCTACACAACTCTTTGTGCGGTGTAGGCCTTTCTGAGTGCGCCATTGGGAAACTCTTATTTTCTTTTAATCAGTAAGTTTATTCTCAGTTCTGCTCCAGTTGTTCGACATCCATGATGGGATTGCAAGGAATCCAAATTGGGTCCAGGCTTCAGGAGTTGCGTCCATTGCAACTAGAAGATGTCACGGACAGATCTACATATCTCGTGCATCTACGCCTAGGGGCAGAGCATGACATCGCCGCCTGCGACCTCTGTAAAACCTTACTCCCCTCATCCCTTGAAGACTGCTATGCCCATCTTCTTTTCAGCCAATCGGCCAAATGGGACCCTCCGGCGAGGTCTAAGGACTCCTGTTAAGATGATCTCCACAGCTGCAGAATCTGCAACCTAGCTCGCAGTGTAAAAGAAACAGCAGCAAAAGCAGCGGTGGGTGCCTTGTTGGCCGCAGCACTGCTCCTGGCCAGGGCTAGTGTTTGGGTGTAATTCTCCAGAACTTTTCCAGATGTGTGCAAGTCCCTCCAGACCTTCGGGGAGAGCCCCTCCCGCTACAGCAAGAAGAAATCAAACAAATCCCGCCATTGATCATGGGACCATTAAAAGCACGTTCCTCAGTCTCCCTTGACTCCCTTGACCGCTCAACGGCTGTTGAGTGCTCAGCTTCAGCTGTGTCCACCTGGGTCGAGGGTCAGGTCACTAGCTCCATGGTGTGACTAGGCGGTGGAATTTTGTCATTGCGGTTGACTCATTATCGGACGGGGTCAAGGAAGATTCAATCTCTTGGACCCTAGTTCTTTTTCCCCTCCCTCAGGAGGGTCGGGAGCAGTCAGTGGACCTGGCTGTCTCATCCCAGGAACTGTCTCCCTCCAGGTCGTACAGCAGGAGCCAGTCCATATAGTGTATGTGGTCCCTCCATCTGCCTCTCCTCATCATGGATGGCCGTGTCATTGGTCGAGATCGCAGTCGAGGGATTCCCCGTACCCCCGATCTCTATCATCTGGGAGGCATCGCCACAGGTGTTCCTCCTCCTTGTCTGAAGGAGAGGCTTCATTGCAGAATGAGGCAACTGTACGAGGAAATGTTATGGAAGCAGTCGGCCATGGTTAGGCAGGGTAGGGTTCTACCCACGACCTCGGCGATTCCCTGGTCACCACTAGTCCAGCCCATTCCAGTTCTGCCGAGACAAGTGTCACCAACACCCATCTCTCGGTTTGGGTGGAACCACTGCCACAACAGCCACAGCAGAGAGCCCCTACTGGGGACTCCTGTCCAGCTACCAGCTTGCTAGACTGGTTATCCATGGAACTCACACACTCGGATAAACCCCAAGTGGTGCACAGTGAGAAACGGTAAAGGGCCGTGTTCGAAGCATCCTTATTTGACTCTGATGGGTTCTCCATGCAGTCCTCAGACCCATGGGTTTGACTGTGAATCAGTCAAGAGTAGACTACTGACCATGGGCTCTGGTGCTCTTCTCCAATTGATATCAGAGTCCATGGATGGCCCTCTGGAATCAGTTCAAAAAAGGGCTAAACATCCCTTCACTGAAATTAAGGAGCGGGACGAATCCCCAGGGTTTGTCTCCCCAGTGGCTGATATCATCTTTTGACCAGCTCTGGAGCTTTGGCAGCATCCAGCACACCACCTTCAGCCTGCAAGTATTCAGTCCCTACTGGCACCTTGTCCAGTTTCTTAGCCCTCCCCTCAGCTGAGGGATTGGTGGTCGACTCTGTCTTCAGGAAAACTGGCAGTTTTGGGGGTGTGGATAGGCCTTCTGACAAGGAGTCCAAAAAGCTTGGCCACACAGCAAAAAAGGTGTATGCTGCATCCTCCCTAGTTTACTGTCAGGTGAGCTAACATACTAGAGGCCAGCAGAGTAGGCCTATTGGTCTAGCAAGTCTGCTCATGCTTCAGCACCCTGATTGGGTCGGACCGTAGCCCTCTATCTGTCTTCTTCCACTGTTACTCCATCCCCAATCCTGGCCCCCCCCAGGCAAACCAACCTCTGCTTCACCCCTTGCCTATACCTGTTCCACCCTCTCTTGAATCCCTCCACCGTAGCTGCCTATATCGGCTCCCTGGGCAGCGCATTCCACGGTTCCACCACTCTCTTGGTGAAGTACCTACTCCTCCTTTCCCCCCTAATCCTACCACCCTCAATCTTCCAGTTGTGTCCTCTGGTGATTCCACCCTCCTTCGGTCGAAAGATCCTATCTCGGTTTACCTTATTTACTCCCCTGACGTACATGAAGACCTCAGTCATGTCTCCCCGTTCCCTCCTCTCCTCCAGCGAGAACAGGTTGAGCTCCCCTAGTCATTTCTCATATGTCATATCCCCCAGGCCCTGGATCATTCTGGTTCCTCTCCTCTGAACCCTTTCCAGGAGTTGGATGTCCCTCCTTAGGTGCAGCCTCCAGAACTGCACACAGTACTCAAGATGTGGTCTAACTAGGCTGTTGTACAGTGGCAAAATCACCTCCCTGTTTCTTGAGGTAATCCCCGTAGTGATGCATCCCAGCATCTTATTTGCTCTGACCGCAGCCCTCCTGCACTGCTCTGAATTATTGATGCTAACATTCGCCAAGACTCCTAGGTCTCTTTCCCCTGCCGTGGCCTGCAACCCCCCCCCCACACACATAGTTGGGGTTTTCCCATCCTAGGTGTAGCACCTTGCACTTGGAGGAGTTAAATATGCCCTGATGATGGCCAACATCTGTCACTCCCTAATGGGAGTGCTAGACCATGTCCTCCCTCGCCTACCTGCTACATTGCAAAAGGTGAAAATGGTGGGAGACCAGGTCAAGAGCTGGCTAAAAAACAGTTCCAGATGGCCTTTGATATTGGTGACTGTTGCACCCATTCCATGGCAGTGGTCGTCACAATGCATCACAGGGCCTGGCTGCGGGATCTTCACCTTCACAGCAGATACCCAGCACAAATTGGCCAGTGTTCCCTTCTTGGGCACCTACCTTTTTGGTCGAGGGATGGAGGGGCATCTCACAAAGATTGGGAAGTCCAACACCACCTTAGATTTTGTGACTTCCTTGCAGAAGGACCAGAAAGGGCAGAAGCAGAAAAAGAAGCCATTTCAGTCTTGGCCCTTTCAGTCACAGCAGCCCTAACAGGGGCAGCCTCCAGCTTGGCATCCCAAGAACAAGATCGCTTGTTAGGGCACTAAAAAGAGCAAGGATAGTCGTAGTTGTGCCTCTCTGGCAGCAGGTGCTGGTGCCCCCTCAGAAGCCGCACAGTGAGAGGTTTAGGTTGTCCAGTCCCTACCTCTGTGCCCTATGGGGGTTGGCATTGCCATTTCTGGCACAACTGGTTTGTCATTACTTCAGGCAGATGGGCACTGGAAATGGTGGGCAGAGGGTTACCTTTGATTTGAGCTCTCCCGTTACCAACTCCACACTCAAGGGAGTTTGTGTTGTCTGAGAACACACTGTCTCCCCGAGGCATTGCTCAGCTCCTCGACAAAGGAGCAGCATAGCCCCTGTTCCAGACTTCAAGTCAGGGTTTCATGTCCAGGTACTTCCTAGTTCCGAAACGGATTGTGTTGGGAGGGGGGTGCTTGACACCCCATACTGGATCTCCATGATCTGAATTAGTGTCTGACCAGCGAAATATTTCTTGGTAAATATAATTAGTAGGCTTCATGACTTTTGAAACCAAGTTTTATAGTATATATTAGTTGCTTGGTTAAAGTGTAACTTTAGAGAAAACTTTGAAAACTAATTTAGAAACATTTCAGCTTCAAGTTAGAGCTTATCTGTATTTGTTTCCTTTGTTTTTCAGTACTAGGTTAATTTATATGGAACCCGGATCCTTGTCCCTAATGAGTTTTATTTATTTATTTTTAACCGTTAACAAGGTAAGTGCACTGTGCTACAAGGTCCTTTTACAGGCACGACCCGGGACATTTACCAAAAATACAGACATCAAGAGACTTCAAAAATCCATAAAACCAAATATACAAATGTATAGCAGTTTGTAATACTGAATTACAGTAAACAGTTACAGCAAAAAGTAGATGTCAAATAAGATTTATAAACAGATTTCACAAGACTGATTGTATTTGAAGCTCTATTATGGCCCTAATATGTGGACTTGGAGATCTTCCTTGGGGGTGTCTGTCATCAGATCACATCGTAGGAACTTCACTGTCGGTGAAGCAGGTTCCACATGGAAGATTTTCAGCTGAACTGGGGTCGCCCATGCCATCTATGTCCATCGACATCACCTACCCTATAAAGGCATGAGTGACCCCACTCCCTCCTCAGTTCTTTCCCGCCGTCAGCTCAATCACATGGGTCTCCGCGGAAGCTCGACACAGTACTTATACCATCTTTTCACCTACAGCTTTTTCTCTCTGATTTTTCTGAATCTCTTATTAAAGAGATTCCTTTAACATGTTTGTCAAGAGTTAATCCTTCGACTTCTCTCTTCCATTGCTGCCGCTGCAGAAAGAAGATTGCCTTCACAGAAGAACATTCCTTCTGTATCTGCTGTCTTGAGCCTGACCACGAAGTTTCTGACTGGGAGCTCTGCCAGAAGTTTAACCAAACAACATTCAGGTGACACAGAAAGGCTCTTAAAAATTTCTTGATGGAGCAACAAGTAGCCAGTTCTGAGCAGGGGTACTCCGGGGTCCCAGCCTCTCAGTTGCTGATGGGGTCATTGAGCTCCGAGGCCTCCAAAGCCCAAGACAAGTCCTCTGGGAAAAGTTGTTAGAAAAACTGAGATTGTGACTGCTCACACCTGGTAGCGATCTCGATCCCTGATGGCCTCATTACCCTTCCTCTAGGGGATCTTTGTCCACTGCTGCTGCACCGACACGCAAAACTACAGTCTGCATTCCATGGATGGCATGACACTGCCTTTCCTGGTTGGCACCCCTGGCCTGGTGAAGGGTGGTTAACTCGTACTTCCAAGGGACTCGTATCTTCTTCATGGTCAGGCATGAAGAATTGTTGGAGCATCTCGCTGCTCCCAGGCCATGGGAGCCTCTGCTTGCTTCTGACCAGTCTCTGGTCCTGCCAAACCTCTAAAGAGTCCCTGTCCTCCTATGGTTGTCTCCCTTAGCAGGCTGAGGGAACACCTATTTTCCTCGGGGTGAGACAACTCCTCCCTTGCTGGGGGAAAGCTTGGTGCTCTGACCCATAAGTGGGAATAAATGGTGGAGATTAATTTTTGGAAGATAGGAAAATTGTTTTCATCATAATTGTTTATCTTCCAGAATATTTTCACCATTCATTCACACGCCTGCCCGCCATCCCCTGCTCCGGTAAGAGCCAGAGCCTCTGGGCATCTCTCCCTTTATTCCTTTCTTTAGAGCACTTGTCCTCTTGCCATTCCCTCAGAACCTTTCCCTTCAGGACACCTCTGCTCTTTTATGGGAAACAGGGTTTTCGCAGCCCACCTTTGTTCTTTTCCTGCCTTTTGTTTATAAAAAGAAAGGCACCAGGCATAGGGGTCTCTATTCGCTTAAATAAATACATACATTCATTAATAAATCAATGGGAGAACTCAGTTCTCTGTTTTTCAACCTCTTTCTCACCCCCTCCACACACACACACACACACACACACACACACACGCGCACACACACTGGGGGAACTTCTTGGGTTTCACACCTTTGGCTGCTGTTTTCCCTATTCAGCCTTTTTGACAGCTCTGCTAACTAGTAGCACAGCCCCCCATAACAGTGCAGCCTCACCTTACATCCTAGAGAGGCAGATGCAAAGAGGTAATTTTTATTCCTGCTTATCCTTTCGAGCCACATCCAATCCCACACTTTAGTGTTGGATCCTTCTCTCTTTTCTCACTCTCCAGGAGTGGCAAGAGGATATCTGTATGCTCTGAGAGTGCTCTTCTCTCTTTCTTCCTTCCTGAATTTTACCATGGCCCTTGTACTCGTAAGTGCAAGGCCTTGCTTTTCTGTCTTCTCAACTTTTGGGAAATTCCCTCAGGTCTCTACAAGAATAACCAGAGCACCATACCTGCCCATCTCCACCTTTCTGTCCACATGGCTATAAGACTCTGGCTCTTGTAACTGCTCCCCTGTGCCACTCAGGGCCTGTTTTTTAGTCTTTTTGAGTTGGTAGTCAGGTTTTATTATTTTTATTTTTGTATATCATATATCTTTTTCCAATCCCTTTTGGACTATGGGGTCTATAGTCCTCTTTTTCTCTCCTCGCTAACTGAAATGAGGAAGATAGGTGGCTGGTGTTGGTTACTGGCCTGACCACGAGTATGACATCACTGTATCTCATTTGTGGCAGTGCTGGCACCAACGTCGTCTCGATAGGCTGAAGACTGTGCTCCTGTGGGGTCCTATTGCTTCTGAGCTTAGACCCATAAATGTGAATGAATGGTGAAGATGTTCAGGAAGAGCAACAATTATGGTGTGTACATAGTTTTCCTTTTTCATACCTGAAGGATTGATGTGTGCTATCTGTTCTTGTGTACTTGAAACATAGAAACACAGACTTTGTCGACAGATAAGGACCGCTTGGCCCACCCAGTCTACCCATTTCCCTACCTATTGGATAAGCTGCAGATCCTTGTTAACCAACAGCCTACTTCCTTCTACCCCCCCCAAGAATTGCTTTATGTCTATCCCATGCATTCTTGAATTCCCCCACTGTTTTTGACCCCCACAACCTCCTCAGGAAGGCTGTTCCATGCATCCACTACCCTCCCTGTGAAAAAATACTTCCTTACATTGGCCCTGAGCCGTCCCCCTTCTATCTTTAAATTGTGCCCCCTTGTTCTTGCACATCTCTTTCTCTGAAAGATGCTACCCTCTTGGACTTTATTGATTCCCTTGGGGTACTTAAATGTTTCTATCATGTCTCTTTCCCCCTCCCCTTACCTCGAGGGTATACATACTAAGCTCCTTTAGTCTCTTATTGTATGGCTTCTGGTACAGACCCTGCACCATTTTAGTTGCCCTCCTCTGGACAGCCTCCATCCTGTCTATGTCCTTGCAGAGATGAGGTCTCCAGAACTGCATGCAGTATTCCAGATGGGGTCTCAACAACTGTCTGTAAAGTGGGATAACAATGTCCTGTTTTCTACTGGTGATGCCTCTCCCTATGCATCCCAGTATCCCCCCCAGCCCTCCTTACTGCCTTCTCACATTGCTTGCCTACCTTTAAGTCATCCAATATGACTACCACTAGGTCCCTTTCCATTTTTGTTGTTGTTAGTACCTCCCCCCCACATTGTGTTTTTGTTTCCCAGGTGTACTACTTTGCACTTCTTTGCGTTGAATCTAAGCTGCCATACTTCTGACCATTCCTCCAACCTTGCAAAGTCCCTTCTCATCCTTTCCACCCCCTCTTGTGTATCAACTCTGTTGCAGATCTGTGTGTCATCTGCAAAGAGGCACACTTTTCCTTCCAGTCCCACTGCAGTGTCACCTACAAAGACATTAAAGAGGCCCGGTTCAGTACTGAACCCTGTGGTAGCCCACTAGTAAACCCCCCTTTCTTTGGAGTAGACTCCATTTACTATTACCCTCTGTGTCCTGTTGTCTTGCCAATGTTTAACACAGGCTACAAACCTGGGACCCATTCCAAGGCTGGCTAGCTTGTCTATCAATCTTTTGTGTGGGACTGTGTCAAATGCCTTACTAAAGTCTAGGTAGACCATGTCCACAGCCCCTCCCTGGTCTACTACTTTGGTCACTCAGTCAAAGAAATTGCTTTGATTCATCTGACATGACTTTCCTGCTGTGAATCCATGCTGCCTTGGGTCCTCTGCCCCACTGGCCTCTAGGAATTCAACAGTTCTTTCCTTCAGAAGTGATTCCATCATTTTCACTGCCACTGAGGTCAAACTAACAGGTCTGTAGTTTCCTGCCTCGCTCCCACTTTTCTGAAGGGGAATCACAAATCCACCCTCCTCCAGTCCTCTGGTACCACACCATCCTTCCATGATTTGTTAAAAGGGTAGTTACTGGTGTCACTAGTTCTCCCCTTAGTTCTTTTACAATTCTAGGATGAATCCTGTCAGGCCCCATTGCTTTGTCCACCTTCAGTTTTAGGAGTTCTTTCAGGACCCTTTCTTCTGTGAATGGACTGGTATCAACCCCCCTATTCAGAGTGCTTCTAGTCTTTTGGTTTAGATACATCCCCCTCCTCCTCTTTTGTGAATACTGAGCAGAAGTATTCATTCAGTATTCCTGCTTTTTCACTGTCACCCTCTGTCCACCCTCCCTTCCATTTATTAAGCCTCACTATCCCTCCCTTTGTCTCTGTTCGCTCCCTCATGTACCTATGAAAGGTTTTATCCCCCATCAACAATATCTCCCATTTTTCTGCCATTCTAAGGATGCCTTCTGTCATTTCCTTGTCCATTGCCTTCACGAGATGGGGGTCTGTATACAACCCCCATGTGGATTGTGATGCCATTTCCTGTCTCCAGGGTGACCCAGAGTGCCTCCTTTACTCCCTGTTTACCCTTTAGTTCTATTGCTTTGATCTCTTCCCTTACATAGAGAGCTACTCCTCCTTCTCCTCCTCTTTTACCCTTCCTGTCCCTCCTGTAGCTTGTGTACCCTGGTATGTTGACATCCCAGTCATGGTTCTCTGTGTACCATGTTTCTGTGACTGCCACAATATCCAGGTGTCCCTCTTCCATCAAGGCCACTAGTTCAGGGAGCTTGTTACACAGACTATGGGCAGCGGTACTCATCACCCTCCATTTTTTTGATGGCTTTACCCCTTTCAGCCCCATGGGTTGGTGTTTATCTGAAGCACTGATGGCAGCATCCCATGGCAAATGGCATTCCAGCTTTTTTTGTCAAGTCAAGTACCCTGCATGTACTCAGTGTATTATCTCACCATTAACAGTAATACATGTTTACAGACTAGACATTCCATGTTTTACAGATATGTGCCTGGCAACAGCAAAATCAGTTCAGTTTTAATTCTAATGTTAAAAATGGAAACAAAATCTCAGTTACAATTTACTTAAAATCGTAACATAATTACAGAAATGATCAGCTTAGGTCCTAGCTTTAATGTTTGCTTTCCTCATGAGTGGAAATAAGTGTAGTTTTCATATAATAAACTATATGGCTTGGATATTTTATCTTGCAGGATGGAGGAGTACACGTCTTGCCAGTTCCAGTGCGAAATCAGCAAGAAGTTGAAATCTATGACCCCATAGTCCTTACACCGAGCATTTTGACATTTCCATGGCAATCCAGAGCAGGCGCTTATCAGTATACAATAGAGGTACAGTTCGAGGAGCACTATTCTTACTTCATGATGTTTGATTGCACTCTGCTTGTACTGTTGACAGATGTATATTTTTATTGGGGATACAGTATAACATTTAATAGACCTTACAGTACTGATGATGCAGACCCCTGCTAGCACATCCTGTATCCTAGTCATTTCTAATGATGCCGGTTTAGCAACAAAACTGCAATAATGCAGAGTTTAACCAGTTTTGTGACCCTGTTTAATGACAGCTGGGCACAGTAGATAAGATGGTCCTGCTTTATGCAGCACTGCTTGAAACGCATTAAAATATCGGTACCGAAGACCAGTGCTTAGCAGATTGTCTTGTAGACCTGCATTAGACTGTGTTTGATAAGGGGATGCAAAACTAGTTAACTTACTGAAAGGTAATGGCTCAGCACACCAAACGACTGGCATGTTGCCATTCTGTACATGGAAACCATGAGTAAGTTTCTATATCCCATCAGATGGAGAATGAGATCACTTATCTGCATGATCATCTCCAGAGCATGGTGTGTGGTGGAGTGGGATCAACTGGTGACTGACAGTGACATGTGACCTATGGTATGTGTAAGGAATAACACACACCAGGGTGTCTAGTTATGCAGGGACTGACACCTCTGGTGCATTTTAAGACCCAAGGCAAACCAAGTGCCTTCAACTACTGAGGTATTATTCAGTTTGTAAAACAGTCTTAACCCTTGCAGGGCCATGGACTGATATATCACTCCAAAATTCCCATACCTTTTAATTGTCAGCAGCCTAAGCGTTAATATATTTACAGAATCAGTAAATTTGAGGCTGCCCCACGACTTATAGGCATGGACTTGGGAGCCAGAGAACAGGTGGCCAAGCTGGCAAGCACTGCCAGTGGTAGTGCTCATTAGCCTTGGGGGTGGAGGGTGGGGCTGTTGCAGCACCACAGTAACCCTGGCCGGGGACCGGAAAGCTTGCTTGCGTTCCAAGAGCACGTTATTGCATGGTGCGGGAGAAATAGACAAATAAGGATAGAGATGGTTGCAAGAGAAAATGAGGTAAAAACTCCAGTACTGTCTAAATGAGGGTCTTTGGTCCACTGCAGATTGACACCCTAGTGAAGGGATGGTAAGGACAGCAGTTGGAGGGTCTTGGATGTCTCTGGGTATTTGTCACAACAGCTGCCCGACCTGAAGCCCAGATAGGTACTGTGTGAGAAAAAGAATGACTAAAAAAAATATGTATTACATTATATAATATATATGATATATGTGATTTGCTGTAAGTCCACTGGTGTGGTGTTGGGGGCCATAGTTATCAGCATCATAAAAGTCAACAGTTGGTTGAGGGACTGGTGCAGTGAGAAGGGGTTTGCCTTCATTATGGACGTGGCGCACAGCTTAAGAGATGAGTGCCTATACGCGGGGGTGGGGGGGCGGCTGTCAACCATCAAGGTAGTGACAGTACAGCAGATAGTGGAAATTAGCTCATTAAAGAGGAGGTAGGTCAGGCAACTAAAGCCTGCAGCAAAACTCTGAGAAAGAGGGCCATGGCAAAAAGGACAAGCTGGTTGAGCAGGGAGTAATGTAAAAGGTAAGAAGGAAAATTGAGACATTGAAGAAATTCAAGAAAACAGGGAGAGGATAGGATAAGGAATGAAGGGAGGTGACAAGAGCAGTAAGAGCAGCAAAAACAGACTAGGAGTTCTGGCTGGCGCATGACATTAAGAATGGGGAAAAGGCTTATTTGGGTACATCAGGGAGAGAAGGAGCTCTAAAGATCAGATTGTAAGTATTAGGAGGGATGAGGGTTGGATGGAAAAGGGGGTGAATAGTCAGAAGTGGTAAATGGCTACTTCTGCTCAGTGTTTACCAAAGACAGGAGAGGGGAAGATACCCATGGAGGGTGCTAGGGAAGCAGCCAGTGGGGATGGGGAGACGGACAGAGTAATCACAGAAAGTAGGGTGCTGCAGGCCTTGATGATGCTGAGGGTGGACAAAGCACCAGGGCCAGATGGCATCCACCCCAGAGTGCTGAAGGAGCTGGCAAAGGTTCTGGCCGAGCCCGTCGTAGACCTGTACAGTGTCTCATTGGACTCTGGAGTTGTACCTCAGAAGTGGAAGATGGCTCATGCAGTACCCCACCATAAAAGTGGTCCCAGCAATGAAATGGGGAACTATAGGCCAGTGAGCCTCATGTCAACTGCGGGCAAGATAATGGAGACAATCCTGAAGGAAATGTTGCTGTCTTGTCTCTAGGCCAATGGGCTGCAGGACAGTAGACACAATGGTTTTGTTACCAGGGGATCCACTAAGACTAACCAGGTTGAATACTATGATTGGGTAACTAGGCAGTTGGATCTGGGCCATGCAGTGGATGACCTATATCTGTACTTCAACAAAGCATTCGACTCTGTGCCCATGGGAGGCTAGGTAGTAAACTGGAAGGTAAGAGAATGGGGGGCTAAGATGGTGGGTTGGATAGGGAACTGGCTGAGTGCTAGGCAACAAAAGGTGGTGGTGGATGGTGAACACTCTTGACCAAGGGCTGTGACAAGCGGAGTTCCTCAGGGATCAGTGTTGGGACTGCTGTTATTTTGGATATTAATACTGGACATCTTGGTTGGTGTCAGGACCAAGACCATGCTGTTTGCAGATAATACTGAGGTGGGGGTGTTTTTAGATGACCTGGGAGGGGCTGCAGGAGGATCTGACAAGATAAGTGACATGGGATCTTTACAGTCCACGTGAGCAACCACCAGAACAGGCAGATGGGACTGCGGTTCAACATCTCATCTGAAAGACGGCACCTGAGGATTGCAGCACCACCCTCATGCTGCACTACAGTGTCAGTATTGGAATTTCAACAAAGTTCCTGTTGTGGGGATAACCCAAAGCGTTTTGCTGTACCCTCCTCTGAGGCAAGTGAGCTATACATGACATATCTGACTTTGAAACCTTTTCATGCGATGGAGAGCAACATGGTGAATATCACCATGCAGTACTATGGTGTCATCTGTGGTACAGATATGCAAGTAGAACTCCAAGCCACAGAAGTCATGCAACAGGCAAAAACACTTGCAAGTAGAACACTGCACAGGGAGGGGAGGTGCTGAGATAAATACAGCAAACAGTCTCAGGCAATCTAGCATTCATCACCACCATGTAAAAGATGCTCACAAGCTGAGACTGTTGGATGTCAATGGCAGCTGTCATCCCATGGGGCAACAACATCAAAAACATCAACAGACTGCAGCAGGATAATGCCTCCCTTCAAAGGTATCACACCATGCACTGCTGTGCCCCTAAGTCCATACCCTTTCAGCTGTGGGCAGAGAATCATGCTGTGGAGTGAGAACTTAGATGGGGTCATATTAGCAGGAAAGGTGCATATACAGTTGCCAGCACAGCAGAAACAAGAATTTCAACCACATGCAAAATGACGACACAGCATCAACAGGAGTCAGGACACTGGATAAAGTAAGGAGCATGGCAAGGTATAGTGAGGTGTGTGTGTGTGTGTGTGTGTGTATATATATATATATATATATATATATATATATATATATATATATAGCTTCATACAGCAGTAATATAAAGGTATTATGCTGCTACACATCACAGGACTACTATGGGGAAACACGTCTGTACTGCTGAATCCCAGGCAAGCCACTGACTCACACCAATGTGAAATTCAGATTTCACCCACCACTTGCTGACTGGCTGAGCAGTCCTTCCACCCTCGTCCACTTCAGACTGCTCCGATTCTTCTTCTTCTTCTGGTGAAGTACCCTCCTGTGCAGCCACATCTACTCCTCGATCATTCCTCAGTGGCTCAAACATGTATGGTTGAGCCATTGACAGCAAGTCGAAATTTTCGCTCAAGTCTGGGACATCTGGGAGATTGAACTCAGTCATGCTGCCAATGCTACTCATCTCATTACAGTGACGTAATCAGCTTACAATGCACATGCGTGAGACCTGCATGGTGCGTGCACAGCGGCAAGCTCATTAGCGAGGACACACAAAGGGGGGCCAAAAATAGGTACAATTTTAATCTTTATAACTATTTATAGCACCTACATTTCCATTTTTTTTAAGTCCCAAGAGGCAATTATATGGAGAAAGATGACACACTGAGCCACTAGGGTGAGTTCCACAACCATTTAAAAAAATGATATTTTTTTGTCTTTTAATAAAGAATTGACTACATGATCTAAGATGTCCTTTTGTGCTCAGATAATCACCAGTCACAATGTGATGGTTTCTAGATTGCTAAAGTTTCCAACATGTTTCACAAAGTACATTAATTGAGATTTAGCACTCAAGTTGTACGATGTTTGTTGTTAATTAATAGACCTTCAGTGTGGCATAGTGAACATTTTGTTCAGGTTGCTCTTTCTGTATCCTTCAGGCAGCAGGTGGAAGTGGGAATTTCAGCTGGTCATCATCCACGCAAGCAGTAGCTACAGTCACTGTTAAAGGGCTGATGACAACAGGCAGTGACATAGGTGTCAGTGTTATTCAGGCACATGATGTCCAGAACCCCCTGCATTATGGAGAAATGAAGGTGAGTCCAGCAGGTCTCTTTTGTACTGTTTGGTGTATTCAGTTGAATTTACATGCTATCATAATCATGACATGATTTTAGACAATCAGGATGGTTAGTTTCTAACATCCAGACAGGCTTATAACCATAATAGGGTAGCTTTCTGCAAAGTAAAATCTTTTTATTTTGAATTCCAAGTTTTCATGAAAAGCAAAAAAAAAAGTTTCTTTGGTGTTATTGCTTACATAAAAAAATCTGGTCATGCTGAAATACATGAATGCCTTGTAGGTGTTGATGCCTTCAACCTCCCAAAAAGTCTGTGAATTTCAGCAAGACAGGACACTTGGAAGATGTTGTTGTACTAATAAAACAGCTCTAAAAGATTACAAATGATGAATAATCAGCCACAGGAGAAAATCTGTTCCATTATGTTGGACTAACCAGACACAAAATGTTGGATTTTTCTAACCTGGTTTGTAACATAATTTAGAATATATTTACTTATGAATGGGTGTCCTTTGTATACCAAAACTGCTCAGCATAGCTTTCTCTTATCCAGTGAACAAGACACTCTTTTATAATTATGAGAGAACCAATAATGGTACATAAAACATGCGGGATATGACCACTGATACGTACTGTTTCTACTTTGCCAGTTCTGGTGGACGTTGCAACGTTCCCTTGGTTTTCGAAAACTCCGTTGAGTGAGCAGATGCCTGCATTACTATGTACTTTTTATAGATTGTCATTGATCCATCACAGTAAACTAGAGATGACATTTAAGACTGGCACAAAATATTAAAGAATACATTTTTACAGGGCTGCACTGATGGGCCAGTGCTGCTATGCAGGGGGGCCTGGGTTCAGTAGTGATCTCTGGTTGCTTGTGTTGGGGGCTGGCAGTGCTCCTTAGCAGAGGAGGATTGGTGGCAGTGTTTCCCACAGCAACCCATGTGGAGTGTTTGGGAGCTTGCTCCCAAGCAGGGATGTGAGGACGTTACGTGTGATGCATCCATGCGTGTTGAGGTGGGAGGTCACTGGTAGAAAAAGGGATAGCAATTCTAGTCTTTTGTCAGAATGACGACAGTAGGATACATCCAGGCCCCACACCATGTACCCTTGTGCCTACTACTGTATCCTGGTTAGGCCAGGGGGAAGGTAACCTTCCTTTGAACCCCTTGCTTTTGGGGACTTGCAGTACAGCAGGGTAAGTGGTCCCTAGGGCTATGTAGTTGCCAATGACCGCCTGAAAGGAGCAGATGGAAGTAGGAGTGAAAGATCTATAGATTAAAAAAGAGAATAGATTTTTACACTTTAGCTGTGGGGTCTGTATAAAAAGCTTCATAGAGGTTTTTATGAATTTCATTTATAAAAATGACAAGAAAAAATCTAGACATTTCATTGACTGAGGCATCACCTGACTGTGCATTAAATCTCTATAAATGCACAGTCAGATGCTGAATCCCATTTTCCTCTTCAAAATAACCTACTTAGAGCCATTTTATAAGTGTAATAAGCCCCTCCAAGGTGTGCATCATAAGATTTTAATGCACTTCCCCGGGGCAAAAGGGCACTCCGTCTTCGGTGCCTTACTACACCCCTGGGGTGTGCGTGAAAAGTCCTATAATGCAGACCCTGTTGTGACTTATTACCTGTATGTAAGATATCAGTTTCTTTCTTTTCATTGTATAGCAGTTGTGAGGTCAGTTGTTGAGCATTTGCCTTTGACCTGCTGAAATAAACACTTGCTTATGGGATACAGTAAAAATACTAATGAGATGGGACCAGTTTAAGCCTATCGCCCTGAGCTCAGCTGGCGAGGGGTTGCTAGAGATTTCAAGAGTGTGTCTGAAATCTTCTGGGGCCTGGGCATGTATGCATGTGGCCCCTTCTCTTTGGAATTCTTTACCCTGCCAGTTAAGTGAGTGCATGACTGTGGAGGGATTTAAACGAGCCCTAAAAACTCATCTTTGGCACCAAGCATTTGGCGATTGATTGGCTGTTTTTATTTTAATTTTATAAGTTTGTTTAGATATTTGTGTATTACTAAGCTGCTGTAATCTGTGCAATATGTTGTTTGTTTTTAAACCTGTTCGGCGCCTTGGTTTTGGAAAGATGCTATAAAAATAAAGTTTTATTATTATTATTAAACTCACATGAAAATAAAAAAGACAGATGTAGTTACTGCAAAAACCATCATTATAGTCAGTCTGCAGCAGCAGCCCATTAGTGAAAACAACAACCAAACAGTAGTTTCTGTTGTTTGGGTAATGTTTTGCTAATGGTGATGAGCCGCCATTTACTACATTCGGTTATTCTGTGGCACACAGTACAAAGGGACGTGCTAATGTTGAAACTATATGTATACCCATGGTAACCTTGAATGAGTTTGATATTCACAGCTTGGTAGTCTTTTGTCTAATAACGTTAGAATCCCTCTGGTTCATCTTGCAACAATAAGTTCTTTCTCAAGTATGTGATGGAAATTAATCAGAGGTATTAACCTATAAAGCTCAAGTGAAGTCCGTTGCATCCATTAACAAACCTGAAGGAATCTTGCTTGGAGTCCTTTATTACTGACCGATCAAATCCATTCATTTTTGGAATGTTCTTTTGAAGAGCTACTGACGCCTCAAAGGAAACTTTAAAAAGCATAATAATTGGGTACAATTCTGCCTGCATTCCATTTGTAGTTTATATATTTCTCCTCCCCATTATTTATTACTAAGGAAATTTGCATTAATATATGTTCTTTATCACTCTGAGTTTCTTTAAAGTCCATCTGTCTCTATAGCTTACTCCCTACTTCAAGTCATAATGCTCTGTTGTGACATCACAGTCTGTTGCCATGGGAGTAACTGTGACATCACAAGCAGTGCTCTGTGACTTAAGGTAGGGAGAAAGCAGCAGGAATAGACAAACTCTTCAGGAGCAAAGATCCTGTTTTCACACAGATTACCTCAGTAATAAATAATGGGGAGGAGGAATACAGCACGAATGTCAAACACAAGCTTGACTGTCTCTAAATATTTGGTTTTGTTACAGTTCTTCTGAACGTGTCACCATTTCTTTAATATTTGTTTAACTCTAAATGTAGTGGGGCAGATAGTCCAAAAAACATACATTTGCAGTTTGGTTGTTCATTCCAATTCTAAAACACTTATTAAGTAGCATGCCTAGAAATGGTAGGGCTGTCACCGGGATTTACAACAGTTCTGAGTCTTTTGATCTCTTTAAAATCCTGGGAAATGTTCTAGATGTGCATTATAGTTCTTATATGAAGTTGATACCATTTAGTTGCAAGAGGTTTCTTTGCTTTTTCACTTGATCTGCGTTCTTCCCTTCTCCCAGGATTTGCCCCCTTCAGCCCGACCTTGGACCCAGCCCCATCACTCGCCTTCTCCTACGTGTTCCATCCTAGCTTCCCCTCCAGGTGAGACTGCCAGGGGTTCCCCAATCCCCTTGGTGGATCTCCAGCTTCAGTTGTATGGGGGAGTGCCTTAGTTGGTGATGTGGGGGGCAGGTGTGTTCCTGCTAAGTTCCTGGCTGTTTTTCCATTTATGTCCCTGACTCCTGTGGCGTTGATAGCATGTGTGCAGTTTGCATTTCCATGCACACGCTCCCATGCTGATAACCACCTCTGCTTTGATGTGGTCTCCTGATGGCAGTACCTTCATGGTCACCCATTCAGAGGCACTGCACCAGAGGCTGTACCCACCCCCACCCCGAGGTGGACCTACCTCCCCTGACCAGCCCTCCAGTGACCCAGATCCATTCCCAAACCCGGGTCGTCAGTGTCATGAATGGTGGCTCTACCAGTGTGCTGGAGGGCCGGCCTGCAAGAGGTTCATTTTAAAATACCAAGAAAAGCAACAACTCTGTACTCCTTTGAGTTATTTGAGGTGCTCCATTTTCAAGTGGCAATGGAGGCAGCAAAAAAAGAGAGGTGGATTTCTATTGCACTGATGTGTCACCATTTTCTAGTGCACAGGGAAAAGTATCCCACCACCCATGACAGAGGTGATGCAAATTGTCAAATCAACTGTTCCAAGGATGTACCTGCTAACAAGTTATAACAAGGTTTCAGCATGGCACATAGCCATGCTGTGAAGGTATCATCGTGGAGTAGGCATAGGTGTCCTGCCATGAAGTTGTTCCTTTTCATCCTCTATGGGTGGGAAGCTGATGGATTCACTGATCAAAGAGGACCTCATAGACAGGAGGCAAAGACTGCTGGGGTGGGCACTGATGTGATGCTGAGTCCTGTCCCACATGCAGCCTCTACCAAGGGGAAAAATCTGAACATTATCCTCGATGACAGATTGACACTTGAGGCTCAGGTGTTATCTGTTGTCTGGAGTGGTTTTTACCACTTAAGGAATATTGCCCAGATCAAAGCCATAATTCCTGCCAGATAACCTACCCTCACTGGTGCATGCATTTGTGACATCTATGCTTGACTACTGTAACACTCTTTATCTTGGGGTTAGTAGGGAACGGGGTTCCTGCATCTCCTGCAGCTGGTGTAGAACACAGCAGGCAGGTTGTTGATGGGCCTTCCGAGGTGTTGTCATGTGACCCAGGTCCTGCGTGATCTACACTGGCTGCCGCTGAGATGGAGAATCACATTCAGGGTGGGTCTTCTCAGCTACAAAGCCCTATATGGTCTGGGTCCTGGTTACCTGAGTGATCTTCTTACTCCATTCTGCTCCCAGCACTCCCTCTGTTCCTTTGAGGAGGGCCTCCTAGCGGAGCCCAGGGCTCCGCTAAAAACATCTGGTGATTGTGTATTTGTGGTGGCTGCACCAGCCCTGTGGAATTTGCTTCCAGTGTCTTTGTTGGAGGCCCCCTTGCTGGAGGCCTTCAAGTGGGACCATGAAGGCACATCTTTTTAGGGAAGCCTATGAGAGTTAGTATTGACTATGCCCAGCCACTGTTTCTGCTTTTTTAAATCATTATTTACGTTTTATTGAGTATGTATTTATTTTGATTTAGTGCCACTGTCTGTACATTGTACAGTGCCCTGAGCCTCAGGAATATAAAAATAAAATTGTTACTTACTTAACTTACCTTGAGAGCTATGGGATCCAGGATAGTAAACTGCATGGTTTCATGGCAGGAAGGTATTGTCAGACAAACCTGATAGTTTTCTTTGACAGGGTGATGAAGGAATTAAGGGACACCTGTGGATTTGATGTGCTTGAACTTCAGTAAGGCTTTTGACGCAGTACCTCACAAATAACTGCTCAAGAAGATGGAGGACCTGGGTGTGGCTAAACCCATAGTAAACTGGATGGGAAGCTGGCTAAAGGGGAGGCAGCAGAGGGTTTTTGGTCAATGGGGTTAAATCAGAAGAGAGGAAGGTTATGAGAGGGGTTCCACAGGGATCGGTCCTGTTCATCAGTGATACTGGAGAAGGAATCCAGGGCAGGTTGTGTCTCTTTGCAGATGACACAACGCTATGTGGGAGTGTAGATAATGGTGAGGGAATATGGGAAATGCAGAGAGACTTACAAAAGCTAGAGAGGTAATCAGGGGTTTAATTGAAATTCAGTGCCAAAAAGTGTAAGGTAATGCACATAGGGAACAAGAACCCTATGACAGAGTATTAGATGGGTGGGGAAAGACTTAACTCTCACAAATCCCATTCCTCAGCTGTAGTGCCATCAGCAACTCACTTAAGCAAATGAGTCAGTGCAGCAAGGCCTATAGCAGGGCTAATAGGATCTGGGGTGTATTGGGAGGAGTATTGATAGCAGAAAAAAAAAGAGGTAAGCCTTCCCCTCTACAGATCCCTGGTGAGACCTCACCTGGAGTACTGTGCCCAGTTCTGGAGTCCTTATCATAGAAAGGATAAAGATAGGCTAGAGACTGTACAGCACAGAGTAACAAAAATGATTCAGGGCCCGCAGAGAAGATCCTATGAAGAGCACCCCAAGGCATTGAATATGTACTCACTGGAGACCAGAAGGGAGATATGACAGAGGCCTTCAGGTTCCCTAACAGAATTAAAGTGAACTGCAGGGAGCTATTTAGCCTGAACACTAACATGTGGTTATGTTGGCACGAGTGGAAAATCACAGGAGGGAAGTTCAGGAGAGATGTGAAGAAGTACTACTTTACAGAAAGGGTGGTGGAACTTTGGAATAGTCAGACAGCCGAGGTGGTGTGTGTTTAAACTAGGATGTTAAAACAGAGGAGCAGCAGGACTGGGATCAAATGAAAGATCTTCCGGGAATGAATCTTCACCATTGATTCACATTAATGGGTCTGTGGAATCATCACCATTGATTCACACTAATGGGTCTGTGCCTGAGGCACTAGGACCCCGCAGGAGCCAGAACGTTTCAGGAGGACTGGCGTCGAGGCAAGCTCTGCACATGCATGGCACTGCATGTGGCTCATGGTGCCAGGCTTACCTCGGCACCAATCCTCTGCCACCTCAGTTCATTTTTTCCCACAGTCGAGTGCACTTCAGTGATGTTGCTCGCCCACCAAGAGTCAGAACTTAATGTCTATATAACTGCCGCTTTCAGTTCTTCTCAGTGTTAGTTTTTAAAGCTAGAGTTTATTTTTGTGTCAGTTTTTTGATTTTATGTAAATATTTGTCTGATCTACTTCGAGGGGGCTCTTACAGCAGGCAACACCGGTAGGACTGAAGCAGTCAGGCACCAAGACCCCATGGAAAACTTCTAGCTAGCAGTCTCACAATGGGGACTGCCCTCCCCCCCACCAGTGTCGGCACACTGACGTTGGCCTATCCTATAAAGGGCAGTCCCCAGATCAACCTCAGTTCTTTTCCCACCATTGACACACGCACATCTGACTGTCACTGACGCCAACTTCAGTCAACCGCATTGGTCTTGCGCTTTATACCCACAATTCCTTTATTTTTCTTTTAAAGAAAAACATTGCTTTTTTGGTGTTGCATTACATTTGTTTATGTCTTCTTCTCCATCTGCTAGGGCACATGGCAGTGGCTATAGCTACGGTTCTCCTAGCCTGCTTGCATATGAGAGTCCCTCAGTGGGCCCTCCGGGTTCAGTGGGACCAATGCACCAACTACTTGGATCAGCCTGTGCTAGTTTCCAGTTTGGTGAGACAGATCCTGGAGTGGTGGCAGAACCCTTCCAATCTCCTCAAGGGGGTCCCTCTCTGAGCAGTATCCCTGCAGCAGATCCCCACTACGTATGCCTCAGGCCTGGGCTGGGGTGCCGATTTGGCTGACTGTCAGACTCTGGGGATTTGGTCCGAGACGGAACATCTTCACATCAGCATGCTGGAGATGTGGGCAGTTCTTTCTGCCATGCTGGCCTTCCAGACCCACCTTCTTCCAGGCTTGCTCTTGATACAGACTGGCAACATGTCTGTAGTTTACTAAATCAACAAACAGGAGAGGAGAGACACACACACACACACACACACACACACACACACACACACACACTGTCCTACCCCACTTTGCAGAGAGGCCATGAGGGTCTGGTATTGGGCCATAAGGCACAACCTGGAACTATCTGCCGTACATGTTCCAGGCATCCAAAATGTCCTGGCCGGCAGCCTAAACAGGTTCAAGTCGAGGGCTCACAAGTGGGAGCTGCTATCCTCCGTGGCTGAGGACCTCTTTTCGGCAGCTGAGGTTGTCCAGAGTTGGACCTTTTTGCGTCCTCAACACAAAGTGGCCCAATTTCTGCTAACTCAATCCAGGGCCTGGTGTTTTCTGGCATGATGCGTTGTCCCTCTCTTGGACAGTGAGGTTCCTGTACACCTTCCCTCCCTTTCTGCTTCTGCATAGGGTACTCCTTAAGCTTCAGTCAGACAGGGCAGAGATGATCCTCATAGCACCCTTCTGACC
Organism: Neoceratodus forsteri; assembly: GCA_016271365.2. Lineage (NCBI taxonomy): Eukaryota > Metazoa > Chordata > Ceratodontiformes > Ceratodontidae > Neoceratodus > Neoceratodus forsteri. The sequence continues at coordinate 1,073,364,991 of CM028129.1, read as the reverse complement.
GCATCCGATATGGTTTCCCCTACTGCAGCAACTGACAGTGGAGACTCCAGCTCCCTTGCCTCTGTGCTCCAACTTGCTCTCCCAGGAGCAGGGCAGTCTGGTCCATCCAGACCTCAAGTTGCTGCATCTCATGCATGGATTCTGCAGCTTCGGAGTTTCTTCCTGGGTGGCAGATGTCCTGGTGGCTGCCAGGAAAACTTCCACGAGGGCTACCTACGCAATGAGTGGAAGCGCTTCTCCATCTGGGCCACCGCTCGGTACTTGGATCCCTTCACCTGCCTAGTGAACCTTATTCTGGAGTACCTCCTGTCCCTTTTGGACTTGGGTCTGGGATACTCATCACTTAAGGTGCACCTTTCCGCCATCTCTGCGTACCATGCAACTATTGAGGGCAAGGCTGTTGCCCAGCTGGAACTTTCCCACACTTTCTTGCAGGGTATTTTGCATTTGAAACCTCCCATTAGGGATCCTGTCCCACCATGGGATCTTCTTTTTGTGTTGGAAAAGCTCACTTTGCCTCCCTTTGAGCCAGCTGTGAGTCACACTTCCTGTCGTGGAAAGCATTGTTTTTGGTTGCTGTTACTTCTGCTCAGAGGATTTTCGAGCTGCAGGCTCTGATGTGTAAAGAGCCTTATTTGGTTTTTCACAAACACAGGGTGTCTTTGCATACAAGTTTCTGCCTAAGGTATTGTCTGAGTTTGTTCAATCAATCCATCTATCCATTCAGCAGCCTAATTATTTTCCTGCGTATTCTAATCAGGGGGAGGCCCCGGTTCATACTTTGGGTGTTCACCAAGTGCTCTGGTACTATTTGAACCGTACCCACCCTATTAGAAAAACTGATCAGTTTGTTTTGTTTGCCCCCAGAAGAAGGGCTTATGTTCCCAAACAGTGTTTAAGTGGTTAGCAGTATACAAAACAATTAGCTACTGCAAGTATGACAAGCCTTTGATGGGACCGGTCAAAGGCCACTCAACCAGAGACGTGGCAGCCATTTGCGCGGCCTCCACTTGAAGTTCAGTCCATACCTTCCCCAAGCAATACCATCTGGACATCGCCTCTCGGCGTAGGGCCAACTTCGGACTGGCTGTTCTTCAGGGTCTTCTCTCATAATTGTCCTGTGTCAGTTCCTTTCCTCCTCCCTGCTGGCGAGGTCAGTTCCTGTACTGCTTGGGACTCGGTCCTACCAGTGTTGCCTGCTACAAGAGCCCCCTCAAAGTAAGATAGTACAGTTACGTAAGAACTTACTGTAACAGTAGATCTTTGAGAGAAGCTCTTGCAGCAGGCACTGCTCCCCCCGCCCCCGATTGTTGCTTCTTCTTCTCTGCTACTCTGCTTTCCTCAGCTCTGAGGAACTGTCTCGGCTCTCCTTTTTCTAACTACATACAAGTACCTTACAGGGAGGAACAGGTACAGGAATACACTATTTTCCAGCGAAAAAGATGTTCCAGGACTAGAGGGCATGGGATGAAGTTGGAGGGAAGGTGATTCAGAGGAAATATGAGGAAGAATTTCTTCACAGAAAGGGTGGTGGACAAGTGGAACACCCTGCCAGAGGAAGTGGTGGGGGCTGAAATAATCACAGGATTTAAGAATGCATGGGATAGACATAAGGGAATTCTGGAGGTTAGGGGTAAGGGGCAACAGACTTCTAGAAAAATGTAAAGGGAACTTACAAGCTCAAATGGGTATACTGGGTGGGCCATAGGCCCTTATCTGCTGCTGGTGTTTATGTATCTATGTAACTATGCCGGAGTTTCTGGTGGGAGAACTGGGATTGGTCTGGGGGACCACCCCTTTTATAGGCTAGGCCGATGTTAGCATGCTGACGCTGGCAGGGTGGTGGTCCCCCGTTGTGGACCGCTAGCTAGAAGTTTTCTGTGGGGTCCTGGTGCCTGACGGCCTCAGTCCTACCAGTGCGGCCTGCTGCAAGAGCTCCTTTTGAAGATCTACTGTTACAGTAAGTTCTTACATAATTGTACTTTTTCTCTCAGCCCTACAGAGTCTACATTCAACGGCTGTGCAAGATGACAGTAAGGAGCCTTTCGTGTAGGCTGTGGGGCTGTGTCGCATCCACTTTCCATTGGGGAAGGGTTCTGACCACATGCAGTCCTGTGCTTTGTAGGAAAGACAGTCCTCCAAAGCACAGATGGGAGAGCCTGTTCCCGATTCTGGTCGAGTTCTTGGCACCATTCATCCTCTAATTCTTCCTCTTCCATTCAGAAAAAGAAGAAACGGTACCATTCAAGGTCACTTCTGGGAGATCTGCTATGAGACCTTCTGTCTTCTGGGGCCCTGTGCCCTCATCAGTACCATCTGTGTTACCGAGGGCCTCTGGTACTGGGATATTGAGGTCTCTGGCATGGAGTCCCCCCTCTGTCCTTAAGTGGGGACCCTGGTGGGCAGTTCCACCCCTGCCGGTTCCTTGGAGCAGTGGATGCAGCATCCTGCTTGGGTGTGTCTGCTTGCAGATCCGGTCCCTGTCCCTTTAGGGTTGGTGGCACTGGACCTGCAGGCAGGGCTCTCAAGCCAGGTAGAGCGCCTGGCTCCAGCAACAACCTTCTGCCCTTGCTAGTGACTGCACCACCGACTCCTGTCCCACTGGCTGCACACCTACCTTGTGTCACTTGGTGGGACTGGCCTGATACCATTGCTGGTAATATCGGTGCTGGCTGGGTTGCTGGTGCTGGGTCTGGTTCTGGCATCTGTGCCGGGTTTGGGTCTTCTGAGGCCTGACCTGGTGCCACTTCTAGTGCTGGTCCTAGTGCTGGGTTGACACCACGTCAGTGTCATGTCGGCACCATGCTGGCGACAGGTTGCCGGGATCTCTTGGTGCTGGATGAGCCCTCTCTAGCCCATGGGGCCTGGTCAGATGCCGACTCCAGTGCTGGTCCCAGCACCGGTTTGTTAGTTGTCAACACTGGGTCGGCTCCAGGGGTTCCTGGTGCCTGGATCTCCTGGTGCTGGCTTGGTTCCTTTCCTGGCGCAGCCCATGGCAGTGCTGGTTCTGGTGTTGTATCGATGCCTGGTTGGTGTTTGGGATATCCTGGTGCCTCTTTCAGTCTGTTCCTGGTGCCGTCCCTTACAGTGCTGGCCCTCTCGCTTTATCTCACATTGTGTCAGTGCCATGTGTCTTGCACCTGGTCTGACGCTGTGTCTGGCACTGTGTCCAGTGCCATGCTTTGGCACCATGTCTTTGACCTTTTTGATGCTGGAGATTCTCAACTTAAAGGCCCCTCACTACACCCCTCCCTCAAAGGAGGACATAGAGGAAGATGAGTCTGACCCCCACCTCATCTTTTCTGAGGATGGCGATGATGACTTTGCAGCCTGGACTCTTCGGACCCAGGTCCTACTGCTGTGCCTCAGGACATGCTTCTTGTGGTTTAACTCCAAGGGCATTTTCCCCTTGTGTATCTATTCCATTTGGAGCTTGTTTGGTCCCTAGCACAGATTTAACAAAAACTGGCTAGCTTCCTGGATATGCAGGCTTCCAGGTCCTGCCCTTTGCGCTCTCCTCGATGCCCCAAGTCTTTGCAAGCTGCCTTGTACTACTTGCAGTGCACCTGAGAAAATTAGGACTTCAAGCTGGACATTTGACTGATATCCAGTTCGTCCAACTACAAAGCGGAACAAGTAATGGCTATGGTCTCTCAGTTCCCTCCCTCCTGTGGAATTCTGCTGAATCTAGAAGTCTCTGCTCTGACTGCTTACAGTAGCTACTGTTCATAAGAGCTCTTAAGGTTATGATGAAGGCCCAGCCTTCCCTCGAGAGGGCAGAATGCATGTAATCCTGCAGATAGTGTTCTACATTAAGGAGAGCACAAATCTGTTTCAGCCCACTCTATGCAATGCATGCTAGGTCTGATAGCAGGTGATCAAGCCCTTGGTTCTGTCACTCACATGATGGTCAATGGAGGACAATTTCCAGGGTTTCCCTTCTCCCAACCAGAGTTTCAGGTGACTCTCACTAAGGATGCCTCCCTGTTGGGGTGGGTAGCCCTCTTGTCAGAGCCTCATCTCCACATAAGTGCATTGGGAGATGCAATTTGTTTTTGTATGGCCTGTGAGCCCTAGTAGATCTTGTCAGCTACAAAACAGTCTTCTTCCGGACAGACAACACTCTGTAATGTATTACATGAGTAAACAATGGAGAGCACACTCTTTCTTGTCTGCAGAGAAGCTATGAAAGTGTGGGAGAAGGGTACCTAAAGCAGAGGAGCCTACTCCAGGCCATTTATTTACCAGGAGTCTAGAACACTTTAGTGGGTGAGCTTGGCTGGTCAGAGGCCCATCCTCATGAAAGACTTTGTGAGATTGCTTTTCAATGAATGGGGCACCCCAAATATGGACCCTTTTGCATCCCCACTGAATGCTGAACTGCTTTGATTCTGCTTCAGAAGGCCAGGACATGACATTTTCTGGCAGGAAGCATTTAGATTGCTATGGCAAAATCTTTTCCTGTATGCATTCCCTCCAATCCCCCTTATAGCAGAGGGTATTGCTCGAGCTGGAGGTATACGGGGCAAGATCATTCTTATCACACCCTGCTGGCCTCGACAGATATGGTTTCCTTGGTTAAACGAAGTATCAGACAGCAAGCAGAGGATTCTTCCGCTCAGGCTGAACATATTGACTCGGGGTCTCCTAGTCCATCCCGACCTGTGCTTCCTTCACCTTTTGGCCTGGCTCCTGAAGAGATGGAAGTGAATACATACAGGGGAATCTCGGAAGGTTTCTGAAATATTTTTGGCTGCCTGTGACCTTCCACTAGGAAGACTTACACAGCCAAATGGAAAAGGTTTTCCATCCGGTGCTCCAAAACTTGCATAGATCCCTTTCCGTGTCCACCTGACAAGGTTATGGAGTACTTGCTGGACCTTCCTGATGCTGGTTTGCAGTATTCCACAGTCAAGGCCCATTGTGTGTTAGATCTGCATACCATGAGCCCATTGGTAGGTACCCTCTAAATGGCACAATTACCTCTTTTTAAGAGGTTCCTTATGGGAATTTTATAACAAGGCCCATTATCCAGATGCTGGTAGTTACTGGATTGGAAATATCAACCTTGTGTTGGACATGCTCACCTGCAATCCCTTTGAGCCTCTTGCAATATGAGAGCTAAATTTTTTCTTGGAAAGCAGCTTTCTAGTGGCCATCTCTCTGCTCGCAAAGTGTCTGAAATTCATGCCTTGATCACAGATCACCATTCACTGTGTCTCACAGGGACAAGACAGTGCTCTGTACACAGCCTAAGTTCCTTCCTAAAGTGGCATCCGAGTTCCATCTGAATCAGCCACTTTGCTTCCTACTTACTTCACCAGCTTCCAGAATGAAGGAGAGCACACTCTTCATTCTCTGGCTGTTATGAGGGTCCTCAAGTGTTGTCTGGACAGAACTAAGAATTTCAGGTATTTCAAACAGCTTTTGGTCTCCTTCGCTTCTAGTAGAAAGGAACAGCCTGTTAGTCATGTGCATTTCTGCCTGGACTGTGAGCTCTCTGCACCACTGCTATGCCATGGTGTAGGTTACGCTTCAAGGTCAGGTATGTCACCCAGTCCACAGGTGCAGTTGTCACGTCCCTGGCAAAGATTTGCTCTGTGTCTACCAGTGATAGTGTAGAGCTGTAATTTGGACCACAGTGAGTATTTTTCTTATGCACTTTGCCCTGGATGTCCCTGCGAGGCAGTATGCCATCTGTAGCAGAAATATCCTAAATGGACTTCAGTCCTGAGTGAGCCCTTGCCTCCTACCACGCTAGCCCAGGGGATTTTGTCTGAGCTTGGTACTCTGACCCATTAATGTGAATCAATGGTGAAAATTAATTCCTGGACGATATTAAAATCACACGCTCACTGTAATTCTTGATCATCTAGGAATATTTTCACCATTGATTCACACACCCACCTGCCATCCCCTGGGCTTACTCCAGTATGTTTATTGGTCTTCACCCCTTGTTCTTGGCTTGGACCTTGAAGACACAGTATTTACTGCCTTGTTGACCCTTGTTACACAGGTCACCAAAGCTTTCTTATGCTCTTTGGTTTAGTGTACAAGTACTAGTTGTGTTATACTGTACCTTCTCAGTAAAAAAAGGTACTGAGGCAGTTGAGGGCTAGTGCTGAGGTAAGCATGGCGCCGCAAGCCACTGTCTTGCCTCAGTGCCAGCCCTCCTGAAAAGTTCTGGCTCCTATGGAGTTCTAGTGCCTCTAGCACAAACCCATTAGTGTGAATCAATAGTGAAGATGTTCCTAGAAGATCAAGAATTACAGTGAGTATGTAATTTTCATGTGTTATGGTTGCTCATTGTGATGGAACCAAGGAAGGGGGGGGGGGGATGCGGAGGATTAGTACCCCGGAGAAACCATAGGTTCCAGGGCATATAGAGAACTCTGGCAGACTGGATGGACCACTGGTCTTTTTCTGCCATTATTGTGTCTTTGTTTAACCCTTCCTTACCTGATAGTCATGGCACCTAGTGGTCTGGTGATTACCCCTATCTTCTGTAGTGTGATGTGCCATACATTATTTCTGTTCCTGTTGGTGTCTCCATAACAATTTGTTCCCACTCCTTGGCCCCTGTATCATCTTCTGAGGCTCCAGTTGCTGTCTGATTTTACCACGCAGTAACTCAGGGGAAGCATGGGAAGCTGCGACTGTGTTGGATGTGACTGCTGTGCTTGTAATGCATGGTGCCGTTGGCTTGATTCCCAACCTGCAGTGTCTCCTAAGGGTGTGCCTTCCCCACTCCACCAAGATTTGCTGCTGGAAAACACGCATAGATAAAAAGTGCAGCCAAGGCATGGCACATCTGCATATTTGGCCCTTGTCTGCTTTCTCAAAGATTGACTTCTCAGGGATATAGAGAACATAGTATTTCTGGAATAATTAACGCAGACTGTTGCTTTTTTTTGTTCTGCACCTAATTTGTAATATAATCCATTTATTTCATGGGTTGCAATCATGTTTTATGAGCCATAAATTATGCAGATGCCATTTATTAAATACTCTAGTTTACTGCCAACTCAGATTGAATTTGTCAGTCCTATTAGGCTCAGCCCAAAAGTAATATAGTGCGCTTCTGTTATTACGGACTGGTCTGTACAGTACGTACTAATGTGTTATTGCCAGTGGCCATAATATCCAAGTAACATTTAGTGCATCAGTACTGAGAGGAATGAAACTGAGTAAAAATACACAAATTTTAATGCGTCATTTCTTTGAATGTTAGAAAATTGTTTTGGAAAACTCTGCTTCTGATTGGCTAATGGAATTCTAATGCCATGACTTTATGTGCCAACACCACCATGAAGAGCGGAAAAAATAATAAAAGCCCTGATAACAGCCTGCCTTGTTACTGCCTTGTGGATCCATTTGCACTGATTCAGAATCTTAAATTCTTAATCAGTTGCCGTTCTCTCTGCTGTGAGCTGGGTGAAAGAGTGAAGGGGGAGAGGGGCAGAGAGAGAGATGGAAAACGAGTGAGCTGTGGAAAGAAGGTAGGTAGGTATGTGTGAGTGAGCTGACGGGAAACAAATGAGACTCATTGGGGCAGTGAACTCCCATAAATGCACCTGCCGTCAGGTTACCCCGGAGCATGCCTGCCTAGCACCACGTACTTGAACAAGTAAATCCCGCAGCACAAGTACTATTTTAAAGAATACAACAACTAATACTTTTTTAATATTAATAAAAAGCCAAAATAAAACTGTCTTTGTTCCCATTTTCTAAGTGCTGTAAGACACTCCAGGGTTGGCGGTGTTGGGATATACCTACACTTCCAGGGGCAGTAAGGCCCTCTGCCTGCTGCATTGGACATTTTTATTTGTAATGCTATTTATTTGCTCCAGCTTGCTCAGCTGAAATGCAGCATTTTATTTTTAGTTGGGACCTGCTTTTCCCCTGTTATACCTGGGGCATCTGAAGCACAGTGAGGTCATGTGGCCTGCTCAATGTCACACACAGCTAGTGGCTGTGGTGGGATTTAAGCCTGTGATGCTGTTTCACAGTTAATTGTTTTGACCACAAAACCTTTGATTTAACAATTTATTTAGGGAAGGAATTTGATTATCTTCTTTGAGGATATGTCCTCCATTAGGCCACAACTTTGGAACTATGATTGTAAACACTAGGACCACACAGAAACTTTTGCTAGCCAGGGGCCGCCCACTACACAGAAAAGTTTGCTATCCGGGGGTCACCCATGATGACATCCCACACCTGTGTCTGTATAAATATGGGTGGCCCCATCGCTCCTCGGTTCTTTTTTTGCCTGACCTCTGCTACTCCTGGTTAAAACAGTGTTCCCCTTCCTTTTTTGCCTGACCTGTTGAAGGAAACACTATCATCCTAGCCTTTGTCATTTGTTATTTAAGCAACAGTACATAACGATGTGTGTTGATCTGGGATAATGCCATGCCTCAGATGTTTGGTCACAAGGCTGTAGGCCGAGTGCATCCAGCACCCGAGAAGTGATGTTATCCCAGCATGGCACGTACCCTGGAGTGCATTATTGCTATTATAAAATATCGCTTTTACGTTAAGAATAAAAAAATTAGACACCGTTTTCAAATCAAATTTTTTTTTTTTTCCCAGCGTGGCAGTATACTGTGTGACAAATGAGTTCCTTTGGCTGATTGTCCTGTAGGTTGAGCTGTTTTGATTGACTTCTGTGCTGATGCTGTGGCTGTCTCTCACTTGCCCTCTCTGAGCCCGTTGTCCCCGTTCAGTTCTCAGTTATCCCCCCCCTCTTCCATTTTGGTTTTTCACTTTTTTCTCCCAGTACCGTTTCCCAAAATGATGATTTGTACAGTGTGCCAGGAGAAATATGTTTGCAGCCAACTTTTGAAGCAGTCACTTGGTGGTAAAATGCCATGATTGGAGAAAGGCAAAAGTTGGTTTATTTCAAAAAAATAAACAAAACGTGCATATTTTTTGTACTCTTGGTATACCATACTCATAAGAGGCAGACTGGTTGGAAGAGCTGGGAATAAGTGTGAGAAGCCAAGCGTGAGGCTGTGTGAACTGTGCCTCAATGAGCAACTGTGAAGACTCTCGCAGTAGCTTGTTTTCTTTTTTTTAAGTAAAGGTTTGAGGTTGCTGTAGGCTTCTATAGTACAGTGGGAAAATCAAAACCTTGGGTATTTTATTAATTTTTTTAACTGAATGAGTGGTTCAATTGGGCGGATGAGTGTGTGCGGGCTGCCGAGCCAGACAGAGTGAGTGGAACAAGATGGACTGATTCATTTTCTTTTTGGTGTGGTCAGTTGTGCTTGACTTTCATACAGTTATGTTGTACTGGGATAAAATCACTGCTCATGGTGGTCACTGACCAATCAGAGGGCAGGAAATCTAGTATGCTATTGTGTAATTTATTTTACTGAACAATATATTTCATCGTGTCTACATACAGCTGAAGCTGAGACCCTTTATTTTGGTACTGTAAGTATGGAGATAAAATTTACAAGGATGACACGAAGGAGGTCTGTGTGTGCTGTTTGGGCCTTTCTCACAACACGAGGATTTGAGAGATTTGTCAGGCTTCAACTAGGGTACAAGGCAATGCTGCAAGAAAGCTCTAGAAAAGTTCCTTCTCCTCAAAACATTAAAAACCACGGAAAAGGAGCAGGGCCCAACGTCTGTGTCTCCCTCCATGTCAGCCAAGAAGCGGTCACCGAAGTTGAGGGATCGGGACAGGCAAAGGTGATCATTGGGGCCCTCCTTGTTGGCCCACCAGAAGCACAAACCAAGGAAAAAGAAAGATCTGCTTTGCCAGCAAGGTTCTGATACCCATTAAGACAAGGTAATTTTACTGTCATCTCTACAACACCATTGACAACAGGCCCCCCCCCCCCCCAATTGTTGCTGAAACACCAAAAGTCTGGCTTGGGCACTGCCATGCATGTTATGGACGATAGGATGCCATCGTTATCAGGCCTTTGTCCATTGACACAAGTAGTTTGGATTCTTTACAGGGTGCCTTTGACTCTCGGGCTGTGCTGACATTCTCAGAAACATTCTGCTTGGCCTTCCAGTACAGGCAGTTGTCCCACCGACGGGGCCTCCGCGTACCCAGCCCTCAATGACTGCTTCTACTAACATGTCACAGATTTCTCCTCAGCTGGCACTGGTGTTGCCGGTGCATTCTGTGTTTTTTGTCATTGATAAGAGGTGTCAATGAAGTACAATACAATCTTGACCTCATGGTTTTAGAGGAGAATTTAGAGGAGTATGAGGGAGAACAAGATGTTGCACCTTGTGCTAGTTCTGCTGTCTCATCCTGTAGTATGAGCTTGGTGGTCTGTACCTGGAAGTCTCTTCCCAAGTATCCCACTTTTCAAGCCATGATGCAGCAAATGCAGAATGCTATGGGCTTTGCTCTGGAGGAGGAAGAGTCCACAAAAAGAACTCTAATGGAATTTTTGGAGGTGCGTTGTACACTCTTCATTATAACTGCACCCATAAATCCTGCATTCGAGGATACATGGCACTGCCCTAATTCACTGTCTACAGTTTCTAGAAAGGCTGATAAGCGGTATCCTGTTCCATCTGCTAAGCCTATTATTCTAACCAGCCAGAAACTGACTCCGTGATCGTCATGGCAGCTCATGATGGGTCTAGAGCACCTAAACACATGAGTACATTGCCTACTGATAAAGACTCTAGGAGGTTAGATATGATGGGCAAGTGTACTTGTGCCTCTACCTCACTGGGCCTTAGGATTGCAAACTACCAGGCCCATATGATACACTATCAGAGCCAACCATCATCAAGGCCAAAGTCAGGGCAGTGGCCCCTGCAGGGACCCCTTCCCCATGTGCCCATACAAAAGCACCCCACTGAATCCATACCGGTGGGTGTACTGCCCCCACTGGTTCTGCCTCTCCAGACATACCCCCACCTCCACTGTTATCTCCAGAAGTGGTTGTGGGGTGGGAGGGGGGCAGACTCTCCCTGCTTCTGAAACAGTGGTGGGAGGTTACAATTGACGAGTGCGTCCTGGAGATAATTGCATGGGGACATGCCCTGGAGCTTCTAGAAACCCCTCCAGATTATCTTCTACCCCCCCTCCTGTTATCTTCTGGGCCATTTGCCCCTTCTGAAGGAAGTTCAGTCATTATTCCAAAAAAGAGCTATAGAACCAGTTCCTCCTTAACAGAGAAACAAAGTTTTCTATTCTAGATACTTCATAGTCCCAAAATGGACCAGGCATCTGCATCCTGTGTTGGATCTCAACTTATACATCAAATACAAGAGTTGTGTTTGTTTTTTTTTAAACTTTTTTTATGGCACAGTCGCCCGGGGAACTCTCTCAGGCATCCACTGGTCCCCAGTTCTACCTCCGTTCTACCTCCAAGTCTAAAACTCCTCCACTTCCTGGCACCAGCCCAGCTATCCCCCCCAGCTCTGAGCCCCCCGAGGTAGGGCCGCCCTATCTACCCAGGGTGCTCCATCTACAATTAAGGCCAGGCTGGGCTCTGCCCAGGAGCAGAGAGAGTCCGGCTAGTGGAATGTGGCTGTGGGAGGTGGTGCCATCACCTATCCCTGGGGACGGGGATTTTTTTTTTCTTGCTTGTGGTTATGCCCTCCCTCACCCTGCCCGTGCAGAGCCCAAATGTGCGATGACACCAGGGACGTCTGTCACGGCTCTGCGTGCCTTCTAAGCATGCCCTGGAGCAGTGCACTGCCTCCGGTCACCACTGGGGGCCACTGCGATGCCGGCCAAACCCTGGACACCTCCCCCAACCCGAGAGAGGAGAGCAGTCCTCCGGATGCTTGATCCTCTTTACCCCCTGCTGACCCCCGGTGGCCTGGGCTCGTTTCAGAATCTGGATCGCCGGCATGACATAAGGTGTGGCATCCAGCACCTCAACCCTCAGCACCACCGGGCCATACAAGAGGTTTTTAATGGGATCCCTGCAAGCTTGGACTCCCCTTCTGCAAACAGGGGATTGGCTTTGTTTTCTGGACATGAAGGATGTATACTTTCATGTCATGATCAGAAAATCCCACAGGAAGTACCTCCTCTTTGTGCTGGAGGGTGTACATCACCAGTTCAGGGTATTGCCTTTTGGCTTGTCTTCTGTACCATGGGTCTCTACCAGATGCTTAACAGTAGTGACAGCAGCCCTTTGCAGGGAAGGCCTGTATGTATTCCCCTATTTGGACAACTAGCTGTTGAAGGCCAGCTCCAAGGAAGCTTTCCTGTGTATCCTGTTTCAGATAAGACAGTTGTTCGAAGACTTGGGGGTCACAGTGAATGTGCCAAAATCTTTGCGGACTCTCTGCCAATGACTGCAGTACATAGTGGCAGTCTTGGACATAGAGAAGAGCTGTGTTTTCCCACCACAGGACAGAGCAGAAAATCTGATTGCCCAAGTACAGTTGGTATACAGGAGTCACTTTGTCTCTGCAAGAACAGTGTTACATCTCCTGGGTCTCATGACTGCGTCCGTTGTGACTTTGACAGTGATCCACCTACATATGAGAATCCCCCAGTACACACTGTGGGTCCAGTGAGCTCAATTGACAGCACAAGCTGGGCCAAGTGGTTCTTGTCACGTCCTAGCTGCACAGAACATTGCTATGGTGGATGGATCACAACAACCTATTAAGGGACATTTCCATTCTTTGTACCAGCTCCTGTACAGATTCTCACCACGGATGCCTTGGGCTCTGGCTGGCTGGGGTGCTCATCTTGGCCCTTACTGACATGCAGAGGTAATGAACCAAGGTGGAGGCCAGATTACATATAAATATCCTAGAAATGAAAGCTGTCCTGTACAGCCTCCAGGCATTTCAGGAACATCTGTGCCACGGGCCTCTGTTAATCCAGACAACATTGCCTCTGTGATGCATTACATCAACAAACAAGGGGACACTCATTCCTATCCCTGACACAGGGAAGCAATGAGAGTATAATACTAGGATCTGTCCCATAGCCTACAGTGCCCAGCAACGGTTCAGATCTGGGCACAGCACTGAAACAGCCCTGGTCCGGTTCACCAGTGAAATCCTTAAAGCTAATGGCAAAGGCCAGTACATTGGCTCCATTTTTGTCAACCTCACCAAGGCCTTCGACCTTGTGGACCACACCCTCCTCAACACCCTGAAAGGCCTACATCTTTCTGATGATGCCATAAAATGGGTCAGTAGCTACCTCTCCAGGAGATACCACAAGATCGCAGTCAAAGGCCCCTTCTCCGCGGAATGGCCAGTTAAATATGGTGTCTTCCAGGGATTGATCCTGGGCCCCCTTCTTTTCTCACTCTTCATAAATAACCTTCCCTCAGTATGTCATTCCACTCAAATTGTCCTTTACACCGATGACGCGGCACTTTTCTGCAGTGACAAAACCCCCACCACGATGTTCCACAATCTGCAGTCTGATTTCATGAAGCTTCACTCCTAGTTCTCCGGTAACGGCCTTGTCCTCAACTCCAAAAAGTCCATGATCTTCTCAGGACCCAGGAAAGCCCCAGCCCCTGGTTTTAAACTCCTCGACAATTCCGGCTACTTCATTAACAGGTGTCAGAATTCAAATACCTAGGTCTCCACCTTGACCCCCACCTCTTATACAGTCTCCACATCGGTAACCTCATAAAGAAGGTGCGTGTCAGACTTGGTCTGCTCTGCAGGATTTTTATTTATTTTATTTATTTAGTTTTTGTTGACCGGGTAAGTGCACTAGACAAATCCTGTCTATTTTCAGGCACGACCCGGGGGAAGGGGATACAGATGAATGCCAACTGGCCTTGAACCAGATTAAGCTGTTAGTGGTATTTTTAGTAAATCAGGGAAATTTGGCCAGGACACCGGGGAAATCCCCTACTCTTTTCGATAAGTGCCATGGGATCTTTAACATCCACCTGAACTACCACCAATCCAGGCAGATGGGACCTCGGTTTAACGTCTCATCCGAAGGCGGCACCTCAAGTGCAGCATCCTCTCATGCTGCACTACACTGTCAGTACTGGAGGCTATCAAGTGCAGTTTTAGAAAGTTCCTGCATCCAGACTTCGCCTCGCTAGCGCTCTACTCCTGTCCCTTATAGACTATGGATCTATTGTCTTCTGTCCTCCTACCTCATCCCTCCTTTTCTCCAAACTTAGTCACATACAACAGCATAGCATTTTTCGTCACCGGTCTCCCCTGGAAAACACACCACTGCTCACTTTATTCCTCCCTCGAGTGGTCCACTCTAGAAGGGAGGTTCTATCTTAAGATGCTCTCCTTCCTACATAAGATATACCTCATTCTAGGATTGTGGATATGATGTTCATCCACACTTATTGGCATGTCCCTTTCCCCTTTAAGAATTGCCAGAAGTCTTTAAGCTGGCTCCTCCCACCCACCTGGGTGGTATAATCCTCCGCTCTGCCCCATGACGCCAGATCTTCCTTTCCACTGGAAGATTCAGGTTGCCTCCTTCATGCTCCAGCATTTTGTAGGCCCTGGCTTCAAAACTTTCAGTTATTCTGAAAATTCATCTAGTTCACATTAGCGATTGCAACTGCTTATCTTCGATTATGGAAGAAAAAGTCTTCCCCTGGATTTCGCTGGTGTTAGTGTGGCCAGATAATGTCGCGTACCGATCCCCACACCACGTGTGTCTATTTCCTGGGTGTTGACCATGACACCTCGAAGTGCGATTTTTGTCTTGCATTTCACCTTAATGTCCTCGATGACCGTCTCACACGCCTGAAGTTGGGGAGGCCGGAAAAACTGAACCCTCCAGTGAAATCAAAGGAGGCTCGGTGGATGGTTTCTGCGGCCACGGGATCTGCCGAGCAATTGGAACACATGCAAGCCATCGAGGAGGAAGTGACTTGTGCTGAGGAATCTTCCTCTTGGAGCTTCTTCATTCCGCTTAACTGGGGCTCCACTTTCCCGGGTTCTTTCCGAGAGTTGTGCCAGTGTCTCCCGACTAAGGGAGAGGAGTCCTGCGGGCACACTCTCCTCTTGGTCCCGTAAGTGGGAAAAGGATCCGGGATTGTCTTTGTCTCAGCGAAGATGTTCTTGGGATCAGGAGAGATCTCGGTCCAAGAAACCAGTAGTCTGGACTGTGGTCGAAATTGCCTCTTCGGCCTCTGGCTTCTCGGCTTTGCCATCTGGCCAGTTGACCGAAGTGTCGATCGATGAGGTTGAAATAATCATCGACCCGATCGATCCATTGTCGCCGACTCCGGTCGACAATTCTCTCAATTGGAATCCGGTCCTTTCTTTCCCCAACGAGGAGACCCAGTCCACTGGGAATCCTGTCAAGGAATTGGTCCCCAACCCTGGGAAATTCACCTGTCTTGCCGGTGTCTCCTGAGTGACCGAATCGGCCTGCCTGATCTCGATTGAGGTCTAGGACTCCCTCAACCGACAGGCCGAGGAAGAGCCACAAGCACTCAAAAAAGAGGCGACACCATCGGTTGTCCTCATCCTCCTCGGATGAGGAGAGGCTCCAGCGGAAACTCCATTGGCGCTATGAGGACCTCATGTGGCAACAGCTGATTTTGTCTGGGCACAAGCCGACCCTGGCTTCCTCCCCGACCATTACTTGGCTTTCACCTCCCAGGCCAAAGCCGACTCTTTCGGAGCCGATTAAGTCGGCTCCTCCACCCACAGAGCTGGCGAAACCTCCAGTTCAGCCTAAACTGGGCTCTCCACTGATCATGGTGGAACCACCGCCCAAGCAGCCTGTGGGAGGGGCTCCTTCTAAGTAAGATAGACCAGACACCAGGCTTCCCCAGTGTCTTTTGGTCACTGTCACCCCAGACCACCCCTGACAGGTCGAAGGTTGTATCCGGATTCCTTGGATTCGGATGAGACCGGCCTACATTCTCATCCCGTGGGTTAGATACGGAGGAGGGTCCTTCATCCTCTCAGGGCATTCTTTGCCTCATCTCTGAGTCTACAGGGATGCCCCTGGAACCTATCCAGAAAAAGGCGGAGTACCATCTCACGGACATCCTCAAGAGAGGGGATAGCCCGACGGAGGCCTTTTCTGTGGCCGAGCCCATAGTTGGCCCGGCCTTAGAACTTTGGCAGCACCCTGCCTCTGTCTAGGTCTGTCTGCCTGCATGGCCTGCAAGTATGCGGTGCCCATGGGGTCCCTTGTGGGGTTCATAGCGCACCCTTCAGCCGAGAGCCTGGTGACCACCTCTGTGTTCAGGCATACTGTCAGTTCTGCTGACACTGACTGACCTCCCAAAAAAGAATCCAAACTCTTGGATCATTCAGCTCGAAAGGTCTATGCGGCCTCATCTTCAGGTCTTCATCAGGCAAGTTCGGCCGTCGTCATGGCACACTTCTCCCATGCCCTCTTAGGGTCTTTGGACAAAGTCCTCCCACACCTCCCCACGGACATTCAGGGGCTGTTTCCAAACAGGAGCTTCAGACAGCCCTCGACATTGGGGATTCTTGTGCCCGCTCGATGGCAGCCGTAGTTGCCTCTTGTTGCAGGGTTTGGCTGAGACTCTCTTCTTTTCCGGCAGATACTCAGCACAAACTAGCTGATGTCTTTCTTGAGCACTGACCTTTTCGGCCCAGGTGTGGCTGGTCACCTTCAGCGTATTGAGCAGTCCAGTGCCACCTTGGATGGTACTTCTGCTAAAGGTTCCTCGGGCAAGAAACAGCAGAAGAAGAAGCCTTTTTGGCACTTTTCCCCTGCGGCACTGCAACCCTCCATTCAAGGAGGGTAGCAGCAGCAGCAGAAGCAGGCTCACGCTTGTCGCCCCCGGCCCAAGCCCGGGCCCTCCCAGGCCCATAAAGGAGGCTGAGGTTCAGGTCCTGGATCCTCCTCCAAGTCTGCTCAGTGATGGGGCAGGGGCAGCCATCCCCTCTCCCATCACGCCAGCTCTGGGTCCTCCTGTGGGGGGGCTGGCTCCGCCACTTTCTTTCCGCCTGGTCTGTTATTACCATGGAAAGGTGGATTTTGGAAGCGATTGGTCAGCGACTGCTTCTTGAATTTGAGCAGCACCTCCAAGCTTCTGGAATTCAAGCAGCACCTCCAAGCTTAGCCCATGCCCCTCGGAAGAAAAGAGTATCCATTCATACTCGGTCGGCTCTCCGAGTCAACATTGCTCAGCTCGTCCTCACTCAGGCAGTAGCTCCAGTGGCGGATTCTGCAGCAGACCCAGGCTTTGTCTCCAGGTACGTCCTGGTGCCCAAGTGGATGGTGCCCCATTTTAGATCTGCATGACCTAAATTGGTATCTCAGGTCACGCACCTTTTGGATGGTCACTCTGTCCCAGATCATACCATCCTTGGAGCGAAACATGTGGTTCTGTTAACTGGATCTGCAGGATGTGTTCTTTCACGTCCCAATCCGTCCATCTCATTGGCGGTTCCTTTGCTTCATAGCCGAAGGGACCCTATACGAGTTCCGAGCCATGCCGTTCAGCCTGTCATCGGCCCCACGGGTCTTCACCAAATGCATCGCAGTGGTGGCAGCCCATCTCGGGCATGGGGGGGCAGAATTTACCCCTACTTCAATGATTGGCTCTTAGCAGGTCCCACCCAGCAGGAGGTGGAGAAGTCCAGGGACCTGGCCCTCCAGACCTGCTCCCAACTCGGCCTCTTGATTAACAAGGCAAAGTCGGAACTCGTGCCTTCTCAGGTGATGTGCTTCATCGGGGACAGGGCAGAGGTTCTCTCCTCTTTACCCAATTATTTCTGGTTGGGCAATTGCACCTGCCCAGGACTTTCTGCTGGGTTACATGGCGTGCCTCCCGTGTGGTCCCGTTGACTGAGAGTGGCACATGCACCCCCTCCAGTGGGAGCTGGCCGCCCAGTGGACCATGATCATTTCGACCAGCTGATCACTGTAACCCAGAAGATGTGGGATGCTCTCCAGTAGTGGACCGCCCCAGACCGGTTGCAGGAAGGGATCCCATTTGTCCGCCCTGAGACAATGGCTGTCCTCATGACCGATGCCTCTCTCATGGGCTGGGGAGCCCACATGGGGGACAAAAGGGCCCATGGGTTCTTGACCCCCGAGGAGTCCCGATACCACATCAACCTGTTGGAGCTCAGAGCAGTCAGACTGGCACTGTCAGCATTTGCTCCTCAGCTCCGGGGTAAAGTGGTTCAAGTCCAGATGGACAATACCACGACCATGTACTACCTCAACAAACAGGGCGGCATACACTCCCGTCTGCTTTGCAGGGAGGCACTCCGCATCTGGACCCTTGTCAGCCATCTGGGGGTGGATCTCCTAGCCATTCATGTGGTAGGAGCCTCAAACCATCTGGCGGATGCTCTCAGCCACTTAGGGGAGACATCCCATGACTGGTCTCTCCATCCAGAGGTAGCTTACAGCTTGGTCTCTCACTGGGGCAAACCGATGGTGAACCGGTTTGCCTCCAGGGAAAACACAAAGATGAGACTGTTTCATGCCCACCCCCCCTCAGCAGGGCTCGCTGCAGGGGATGCCTTCTCGAGGCGGTGGACCCCAGGCCTCTTCTACACCTTCCCTCCATTTCCCTTGATCCACAAGGTGCTCCTCAAGGTGAGGAGGGACAAGGCAAAGGTGATTCTGGTAACCCCAGACTGGCCCCGCCAGTTCTGGTATCCAGATCTCCTCAGCCTCAGCTGCAGGCCCCTGGAGCGGCTTCCAGCACACCCGGACCTGATCTCTCTCAATCAAGGGAAAGTATACCATCTGGACCTTCAATCCCTGCACCTCACAGCCTGATACCTGAGTGGCTAGAGTTCCAGGCTTTGGGTCCTCCCGAGGATGTATTCACCGTGGTGGAGACATCCAGAAAGGAATCAACCAGGAAATGTTATGCCTTTAAATGGAAAAGGTTTTCCATTTGGTGTCAGAGCAAGGGCCTGGACCCTCTGTCCTGTCCAGTGGCTAACATTCTCTACTACCTGTGGTCTCTGTCCAAAAGGGGTCTTCGGTCATCGACCCTTAGGGTGCACCTGGCAGCCATCTCTGCTTATCGGATACGGGCCAGTCAGCCGACATTGGTGCAGGAGACAGTGGTCTGGTGCTTTTTCAAAGACTTGGATCACATATCCCCTCCGGTGCATGAACCTCCACCTCTATGGGATCTACTGCTGGTACTGGCAAAAGCTCATGGGAAAGCCATTCAAACCAATGCACAAGTGTGCGTTGTCACACTTGCCATGGAAGATGGCCTTCCTGGTGGCTATCACATCTGCCAGTAGGACAGGGGAGCTCCAGGAACTTTCAGTGGACTCCCCTTATCTGGTCTTCCACAGGGACAAGGTTGTCCTACGCCCCCACCCGAAATTCCTTCTGAAGGTGGTGTCAGAATTTCACCTTAACCAGGTGTTATCTCTGCCAGTATACTACCCTAATTACACCTCAGAGGCCAAGTACAGGCTCCATACTTTGGACCCGAGACGAGCTCTCTCCTATTACAAGGAGAGGATGGTGGAAATTTGGGGAGAGGTTCGACAGCTGTTTGTCACCTACGCTGAAGCCACTTCTGGCAGACCTACAGCAAAACGGACTATTGCAAGGTGGATTACATCTTCTAGAAGTCTGTGCTATGAGCTGGCGGGCATGGAGCCTCCAAGAGGGATAAGAGCTCATTCTAGCCGCCATACCGCTGCATCGGTGGCTGCTTCCAGGGACATCCCTATCCAGGAAATCTGTCAGGCTGTTACCTGTAAGTCAGCAAATACCTTTCTAGGGTCATGGATATGTTGTTCATCCACACTGTCTGGCAGGTATCCTTGCCGCTTTAAATCTTGCCAGAAGGTCTTCAAGCTGGCTCCTCCCACCCACCTGGGTGGTAAAACTCTCGGCTCCGCCCCATGACGCCAGATCTTCCTTGCCGCTTGGAAGCTCAGGTTCCCTCATTAACGCTCTGCATATAAGACTGGTTCCTAATTCTTCGGTTTTGCGAATTTAAAAAGTTTTTGCACTTCTAGACTTCGGTCTTCTATCCCTCGCGGCTGCGATGGATAAATCGACTCCCGGTTTTCGGAGATGCCCTAGCGGGCAGAAGATGTCTCGGACAGATCCGCACTCCACGTGTGTCTGCTGTTTAGGCCTTGAGCATGACCCGCAGGCTTGCGACCTATGTATTCCTTCTCAGCCCTAGGTCATAAAGACCGTGCTGCCCGTTTATAACTAGGCGTCGAAGCGTTTTCCTCCGACAAAGTCAAAAGAGGCCCGGTCGGTGGTCTCCATGGCGTGTGGCTCAGGGATCAGCTTAGAGCAGATGATCGCTGAAGAGGCGGGCAAGGGCCACATCTTCCTCGTGTCAAGGCATTTATCCCGCCCTCACTCCCTGGAGGAGAGGAGGGAGAGAGGGATATGATAGAGACATACAAGTATCTTACAGGGAGGAACAGGGTGCAGGAAAACACTATTTTAAGCGAAAAAGATATTCCAGGACTAGAGGGCATGGGATGAAGTTGGAGGAGGGAGATTCAGAGGAAACATGAGAAAGAATTTCTTCACAGAGCGGGTGGTGGACAAGTGGAACACCCTGCCAGAGGAAGTGGTGGGGGCTGAAACAATCACGGGATTTAAGAATGCATGGGATAGACATAAAGGAATTCTGGAGGTCAGGGGTAAGGTGCAACAGATTTCTAGGAAAACAAACTGAACTTACAAGCTCAAATGGGCAGACTGGGTGGGCCATAGACCCTTATCTGCCGACACTATCTATGTATCTATGTATCTCCCTGGGTTCCTCTTATACAGCTTCTTTTAAGGAGCTTTGTCTGTCCCTCTCCACTAAGGGAGAGGGACCAACGTCTGCTGGACCTTCTTCCCGGTCCAAAAAGAAAGACAAGGGTAAGTCCCTCTGTCGGCCGGCTCTTGGGGCGGGAAAGGCCTCTCCCGAGTTGTCGACCGCCGACTTGGTCGATCGTTCGACGGCCACTGGTCTCATAGTGTCCCTGTCAGGCCAGTTGACCGAGACTCCCATCGACGCAGTCGAGATTTTTCTCGACCCGTTGGACGTGTTGTCGCCAGGGAGCAAAGAATCCTCTCTCCCCGGTTCCGCCGGTGGGAGTTGAGGATCCCGTGGGCTTGCCAGTGCCTCCGGTTCCGGAGCCCTCGGGTGAACCCTCCGAGCCGAGGGGAGAGCCGGTTTCCCCTGTCCTCTCCCCGCACCACCCTCGGAAAAGCCGGGTTCTCGGTCTCAGTCTCGGACTTCTTCGCAGTCCAGCCGATCCCGCCCGCCCAGATGGTCTCGGTCTTGGCATCATGAGCGGCGCTGCCGCTGCGCCCCTCGTCCTCCTCCTTGGGCGGAGGAGGCTTCGGCGTAAGTTACGTCGGTGATGCGCGAGACGCCTTCCTTGGCAACTGCTCCTTCTGACGGGGAACAAGCGGCGCGTCGCCTTCTGACCATTAAGTGGCTGTCACCAGAGTAGCGAAACAACCCTCGAGCTTACCGAGGGCCCAGGCCGGTTGTTTGGCCAAAACCAGCTGCTCCACCGATTCCGGTGGAACCTCCGCCTCCACAGCCGTTATTTGGGGCTCCGACCAAGAACTCTTGGTCGGCTCAGGGACTGCCCCATAGGCTGTCTGTTACCCTCACTCCCAATCGACCTCGGCAGGTGGAGGGTGGCTCAGGCCCGAGGCAGCTCTTTGCGGACTCTTCAGAGTCCGACGGCGATTCCTCCCTTTTCTCCAGGCGAGTAGACTTGGAGTCCTCTGGAGGTCAGTCGATGGACGATAGCCCTTCGTCCTATCTGGGATTGCTTCGGCTCATTTCGGAGTCTACCGGGATGAAGCTCGAACCTGTGTCTAAGCGGGCCACGTATCCCTCACGGAGATACTGGACCGAGGGGATTCCCCTACGGAGGCCTTTCCGGTGTCCGAGGCCATAGTGGGCCCGGCCTTGGAGCTCTGGCAGCGCCCTGCTTCCTGTCCTGCGCCCTCGGCCAGGATGGCCAGGAAGTATGCGGTCCCTACCGGTTCCTTGTCCGGTTTTTCGGAACACCCCTCAGCCGAGGGGCTAGTTACCGACAGCATTTTCCGGCGCACCGGGAACGCTAGGGACGTGGACAAACCTCCCGACAAGGAGTCCAAGAAATTGGACTATGCCGGGCGCAAAGTCTATGCTGCGTCCTCCCTCGGCCTTCGTCAGGCCAGTTCGGCCGTACTCATGGCACATTTCTCTCATGCCCTGTTGGGCTCCCTGGACGAGGTAGTTCCTCATCTTCCGGCGGACCTGCAGACCACGGTTAGGCAGGTGCGGGACCAGGGCAGGGCAGTGGCCAAACAGCAGCTTCAGACTGCTCTGGACATTGGAGACTCATGTGCCAGGTCAGTAGAGGCCGCAGTGGCTATGCGCCGTCGGGCATGGCTGAGGATATCCACCTTCACTTCGGATACCCAGCACAAGTTGGTGGATGTCCCCTTCCTGGGGACCGACCTCTTCTGCCCTGGGGTGGAAGGTCACCTGTAGAGGATCGAGAAGTCCAATGCTACCTTGGACTCGGTCTCATTCGCACAGAAGGACAAAGGCCGCGAGCTGCAGCCTAAGCCCTTTCGTCCCTCTGCTCCCGCGGCACATCTGGCCCAGCAACGTCAGGGCCAGCAGGCTCGAGCTTGGCATCCCAAACCCAAGCCCTCGGCTTCCTTCTCCAGGAAGCAGGGAGGTAAAAGCCCTGGAGGTCCCTCGGCTGGTCCTTCCTCCAAGCCTGCCCAGTGACGGGTTGAGGGGTGTCGCCCCCAACCCCGTTGCCTCACCCCAGGTGCCCCCCATGGGGGGGTGGCTTCGCCACTTTCTTTCCGCCTGGTCCGTTATCACCACAGACCAGTGGGTGTTGGAGGTGGTGGGAAAGGGCCTGCCTGCTGTTCGAGCAGGCCCCACCTTCAGAGGCATAGCACCTGGGGCCTCGGGTTCCGAAGCGCGCTGTCAGCTTCGCCGAGCCGACATCGCTCTCCTCCCTCGAGAAGGAGGTGATAAGAGGTGGCGGACCCTTCCTCGAGACCGGGGTTCGTGTCCAGGTACTTCCTGGTTCGAAGCAGGACCGGGGCTGGTGCCCATTATCGACCTACCGACCTAAACAAGTTCCTAAGGTCTCGAACCTTCAGGATGGTCACTCTGGCTCAGATAATACCATCCTTGGAACACGGCGCGTGGTTCTGCTCTGGACCTGCAGGACACGTTCTTTCCGTCCCTATCCGTCCGTCCCATCAGAGGTTCTCCTTCTTCTGAGCAGAGGGATCCCTTTCGAGTTCCAAGCCATGCCCTTGGCTTATCTCCAGCTCCCAGGGTCTTCACCAAATGCATGGCAGTGGTGACAGCATTCTGCGGTGCCGAGGGGTCGCGGTTTACCCTTACCTGGACGATTGGCTGATAGTAGCCCCTCCAGACAGGAGGTGGAAGCGGTCCAGAATCTGGCCCTCAGGTTTGCTTTCAGGTTGGCCTCCTCATCAACGAGGCCAAGTCGGAACTCGAGCCGAAGCAGGTGATTCTTTTCAGCGGGGCAGAGCTCGACTCTCTTCGAGCCAGAGCACGGCTCCTGGCGGACAGGGCCGAGGTTCTTTCCTTCTTTGCCCAGTCACTTCTGGTTGGGCAATTGCGCCCTGCCCGGGACTTCCTGCGTCTCCTGGGTCTCATGGCGGCCTGTACCAGCGTGGTCCGTTGGGCCCGCTGGAACATGCGCCCCCTTCAGTGGGGACTGGCCAGCCAGTGGTCCCAATGCTGCGATCCATTGGACCAGCTAGTGACGGTGACCCAGGGGATGTGGAACGCTCTCCAGTGGTGGACCGTTCCAGTTCATCTGCAGGAGGGCATCCCGTTTGTCCGCCCCTAGCCAACAGTCTCTCTATCGACTGATGCCTCTCTGATGGGTTGGGGTGCCCATCTGGGGGAACACCGAGCGCACAGCCTCTGGTCCCCGCGGGAGTCCCGATGCCACATCAACCTGCTGGAGCTCTGAGCGGTCCGCCTAGCTCTCACTGCCTTTGCTCCGTTTCCTCAGGGTCAAGTGGTCCGGGTCCAGACGGACAATACCACGACCATGTACTATCTAAACCGCCAGGGCGGGAGGCGCTCCATGCTTCTATGCAAGGAAGCTCTCCGCATCTGGTCACTCATGCGCAGCCTGGAGGCGGATCTCCTAGCCATTCATGTGGCAGGAGCCTCCAACACCCTGGCCGATGCCCTAAGCTGGATAGGGGCTGCGTCCCACGAGTGGTCTCTCCTGCCGGAGGTAGTACAAGATCTATTCTCCCATTGGGGCACACCTCAGGTGGACCTGTTTGCCTCCAGGGAGAATGCGAAGCTGAGGCTGTTCCATGCCCGCCCCCCTCAGCAGGGTTCGCTGCAGGGGGATGCCTTCTCGAGGCCGTGGACCCCGGGCCTCTTCTACGCCTTTCCCCCGTTCCCCTTGATGCACAAGGTGCTGCTCAAAGCAAGGAGGGACAAGGCGCAGGTGATTCTGATAGCCCAGACTGGCCCCGCCAGTACTGGTACCCAGATCTCCTCAGCCTCAGCTCTAGGCTCCCGAGGCAGCTTCCAGCTCGCCTGGACCTGCTCTCAGTCAGTCAGGGGAAGGTATTCCATCTGGACCTTCAATCCCTGCACCTGACGGCCTGGTTCCTGAGCGGCTAGAGTTCCAGGCCTTGGGTCTTTCTGACGAAGTCCTCAACATAGTTGAGGCGTCCCATAAGGAGTCAACCAGAAAATGCTACGCCTTCAAATGGAAAAGATTTTCCATTTGGTGCCAGGGCAAGGGCCTGGACCCTTCCTCCTGTTCCTTGGCGAGCATATTGGACTACCTTTGGTCCCTTTCTCAGCAAGGGCTTAGGTCGATGACCCTTAACGTGCACCTGGCAGCCATCTCTGCTTACCGGGTGCGGGCCGAGAAGCATTCGGTGGCGAGGAAAAGTGGTCAGGCACTTTTCAAAGGCCTTGATCACATTTCCCTCGGTGCGAGAACCTCCACCTCCGTGGGATCTACTGCTGGTACTGGCAAAGCTCATGGGCAAGCCATTAGAACCAATGCACAGGTGTGAACTCTCTCACCTGTCATGGAAGACCGCCTTCTTGGTGGCTATCACGTCAGCCAGAAGGATGGGAGAGCTCGAGGCGCTCTGCATCGAGTCTCCTTACCTGGTCTTCCACAGGGACAAGGTTGTCCTGCGCCCCCACCCAAAATTCCTTCCGAAGGTGGTGTCGGAGTTTCACCTTAACCAGGTGTTGACTCTGCCAGTGTTCTACCCCAATCACACTCGGAGGTAATATAGGCTCCATACTCTGGACCCTAGAAGGCGCTATTGGAGTAAGGGAGCGCATGGCTGAAATTGGGAGAGGTTCGCCAGCTGTTTTGTCACCTACGCTGAAGCCACACTGGCAGACCTGCAGCCAAGCGGACGATAGGCAGGTGTGTCACCTCCTGCATAGATCTCTGCTATAAGTTGGTGGGCATGGAGCCTCCCTGAGGGATAAGAGCTCATTCTACCTGCCATACTGCTGCATTGGTGGCTGCTTCCAGGGACGTCCCTATCCAGGAAATCTGCAGGGCTGTTACCTGGAAGTCAGCATACACCTTCATCACCCACTACCACATCGACCTTGAGTCACGCCGGGATGCTGGTTTTGGGGCCTCGGTTCTCCAGTCTCTATTCCCTAAGTAGGGGGTGTGCGCCTTGCCTCCCTCCTCCCGGAGAACTGCTAGGAGTCTGCCAGATGTGTGGATGAACAACATATCCATGTCCTAGAAATACAGGTTACTCACCTGTAACAGGAATTCTAGGAATGGTATATGTTGTTCATCCACATGACCCACCCGACCTCCCCGGCTTCGACGCACAACCTGAGCTTCCAGCGGGCCAGATCTGGCGTCATGGGGCGGGCCGAGATTTTTACCACCCGGGTGGGTGGGAGGAGCCAGCTTGAAGACCTTCCGGCAAGATTTAAAGCGGCAAGGATACCTGCCAGACAGTGTGGATGAACAACATATACCATTCCTAGAACTCCTGTTACAGGTGAGTAACCTGTATTTATTACCCATTACCACATCGACCTTGAGTCACGGCGGGATGCTGGTTTTGGGGCCTCAGTTCTCCAATCTCTATTTCCCAAGTGAGTATCAGTGGAGGGGTGCACCTTGCCTCCCTCCCTCCTCCCGGAGAATTGCTAGGAGTCTGTCAAAAAGTGTGGATAAACAACATATCCACGATCCTAGAAAAACAGGTTACTCACCTCTAACAGTAGTTCTAGGAGTGCTATATGTTGTTCATCCACACAGACCCACCTGACCTCCCCGGCTGCGGACGCACAAATCTGGCTTCCAGTGGGCTAAGATCTGGTGTCATGGGGTGGAGCCAAGGGTTATACCACCCGGGTGGGTGGGAGGAGCCAGTCTGAACACTTTCGGTGATTCTTAAAAGGGAAAGGGACATGCCAGTAAGTGTGGATGAACAACATATACCACTCCTAGAACTACTGTTACAGGTGAGTAACCTGTTTATATTCCCCCCAGTGTTCTCTCTCTATTCCCACTCGCAGCACCTGGGTGTTTGACTAGAGGTGCCTCAGGTCTAGTTTTTGACACCCCTTTCTGCAGGATTAAGCATGCCCAGAACTCCATTACTTTCAGGGGAACGAAGCTTTACAACAATCTACTCCCTGAAATCCAGGCCTGCAGGTCCATATACTCTTTGAACTCCTGCCTACAGGAGCACATCCTACTATCATCCACCTGCAGCTTCCCTGGTAGGCCTCCTCCATGGCCCTCTCGGTAAATCCCCGCCGCTGTTTCTCCCCCACATCACCCACACTTTTCTTCTCCATACCGAGTGCACTTAAACCTCCTGCCCTGTACAACACCTGAAAACATTTCTGTTTATTGGTCTGCCTTCTGGTCAACTCTTGTACAATTTTACCCATGTAATATGCTAGTTTTATTTTGCACTAGTTAGTTCCTTGTACTTCTATACTGTGTGTGTGTGTGTGTGTGTGTGTGTGTGTGTGTGTGTGTGTGTGTGTGATATATATATAATGTATTTACTTTGTTGTATGTCGTAGGTAGTTCATTGTATGTCCTATGTATTCCATTGGCCTATGTATTTGTTAATCTATTTCCTACACTGGATGTTTGTGAAAATGGGCATGTTTGCTTACATACCTTCCAAATATACAAATAAAATTGATTGATTGATTGATGTCAGCCATGCATCTCCCAGGTCTCCAAAACTTGGCAGATGGGCTAAGTAGATAGCAGTCCAGGATTCAAGAAATGGAACTGCTGACCTCCGTGGTAAATGACCTCTTCTTAAGATGGGGTCATCCAGAGCTGGACCTTTTTGTGTCCCCACACAGTGCAAAACTGCCATGATTCTGTTCGCTCGCTCCAGGTTCTGGAGTTTTTTTGGAGAGACATGTTGTCCCTGTCTTGGAAAGGGAAATTCCTACATGCATTTTCCCCATTCCTTTAATACAGAGGGTGCTGCTCAAGCTGCTGATGGAGTGCCCATCTCATCCTCATTGTTCCATTGTGACCTCGGCAGATATTGTATTCACTTCTGCAGCAGGTGGCAGTGGAGCCTTCTCTTCTGTCCCTCTGCCTCTGTGTCAGGGTCTGCTGTCACAGGATAAGGGGTCCCTGGCCCATCTGGACCTGAAATCCCTACATCTGCATGCATGGCTCCTGAAGGCATAGCAGTTGCACATTGTGAGCTATCCCCTAAGGTTGCTGATGTTCTGATTACAGCTAGAAAACCTTCTACCAGGCATACTTGCTCCTTGAAATGGAACTGGTTCACTTTATGGGCTGCTTCCTGGAATTTGGAGCCATTTACATGTTCTGTAAAAACTATGTTGGAATTCGGTCAGACTTGGACCCACAGTATTCCTCACTTCCCCCCGTTATATCAACTTTCCATGCCCCTATTGATGGTTGTATGGTGTACCAGTTAGAGATGTCCTGAACTTTTCTGAGGCATTCTTCATATGAAATCTCTTTTTTGCAATCCAGTCCCACCTTTGAACTTGAATTTTGTGCTTGAGAAACTGATGCTGGCACCTTTTGAGCTGGCCACATTTTCTGTTATGGAACGTTGCAATCACTTGTGCTTGAAGGACTTCAGAGCTTCAGGCTCTAATGTGTGAACCTCCTTGTTTGATTTTTCACAAAGACAGACCCTCTTTGTGTATGAATCCTAAGTTTCTACTGGAGATGGTATCTGAATTTCCACTGAATCAAATGAAACTCCTTTTTGTTTATTACCCTGCACATGCCAGTCAGGGTGAGGCATTGCTCCATATTTCAGATGAACATAGAATAATCAGATATGTTACTCGCACCAAGGACTACAGAAGGTCCTCTCAGATTTTTGTTTCATTTACCCCTGGGAAAGAGGGTGTCCCAGTGTCTAAACCGTGCCTGTCCAAATGGTTGGCATGTTGTATTATGTTCTGTTATAGGAAGTGTGATTTGTGGTCACTCCACAAGGGGCATGGCCACTTCTGTTTAGTGTTTTAGAAATATTTCTTCTGCTGAAATTTTTGCTGTAGCCACATCGAGTACTGTTCACACTTTCAATAAACATTACAGTCTGAACATGGTCTCTCATAGACGTGCTGGATTTGGACTTGTACTACAAGGCCTTCTGTTGTGAATATGTATATATCAGACTGTACCATTTTCACAGTTTTATTTGGGACTGCTTGGGAATCATTTGAAAGGTGTAGCCTAATGGAGGAGATCTCGAAGAAGAAGATGGAAGAGTTACGCATGTACCATAGCAGTAGATCTTTAAGAGAATCTCCTCCATTACTCCGTGCTGTCCCTCCCTCCATTCCTCTTCTGCTTCAGGGAGGGCTACATCAGATGCTGTGTCTAAATCTCCTCAGTGCATCCCGTTTCTAGCCACATGTGCCTCCTTGTACGTCTGATGTGGGCCATATCTCCTCATTCCCCACGGCTGGAGGTTCTTTGAGTGTGTTCTCTAGCGAGGAACTGAGGAGTGATGGGGCTGCCTCTTTTGTATAGGTCATCCTCATGGGCAGCCCCCTGCTAACAAAAGTCGCTGTGTGATCCTAGCACTGATGGTTGTATTCCAAAGATGTGGCCTAATGGAGGAGATTCTCTAGAAGATACAGTGGCGTGAAAAAGTATTTGCCCCCTTCCTGATTTTCTCTATTATTGCATATTTGTCACACTGGATGTTTTCAGGTCTTTAGACAAAATATAATATTAGATAAAGGGAACCTGAGTGAACAAATAACACTTTTTTTTTTTTACTTATTTCATTTATTTAATGAAAAAAGTTAACCAACACCAACTGGCACTGTGTGAAAAAGTAATTGCCCCCTAGTTAAATCAACCCAATTAAAAGGATAATTAGAGTCAGCTGATTGAACACAGCCAGGCTTGATTACAGCCAGCCCTGCTCAATATAAACCTCACTTATTTTGACCCTTACCATCAGAGTCACGTTGCCAGCACAAAGATTCAACCAGCACATATGCCATGATCAAAGGAAGTTCCTGAAAAGATCAGAAAAAAATTTGTTGCCCTCTTTCAGTCTGGAAAGGGTTACAAAGCTATTTCTAAGGCTCTGGGACTCCATTGAACCACAGTGAGAGCCATAATCTCCAAATGGAGAACACTTGGAACAGTAGTGAATCTTCCAGGAGGGAAGCCTGCCAAAATTACTCCAAGGGCACAGTGTAAAATCATCCAGGAAGTCTCAAAGGATCCTAAAACAACATCCAAAGAACTGCAGGCTTCTCTTGCCTCAGCTAAGGTCAGTGTTCATGACACCACAATCAGAAAGAGACTGGGCAAAATGGGCTTCATGTGAGAGTAGCAAGCGGAAACCACTGCTAACCAAGAAGAACATAAATGCTCGTCTCTCATTTGCCAAGAAGCACCTGGATGATCCACAAGCCTTTTGGGAAAATGTTCTATGGACAGATGAGTCCAAAGTGGAACTTTTGGACGACATGGATCCCATAATGTCTCAGCAAAACAAACACAGCATTCCACAGTAAGAACACCATACCAACAGTCAAACATGGTGGTGGTAGTGTGATGTGTGGGGATGCTTTGCTGCCTAAGGACCTGGATGACTTGCCAAAATTAAAGGAACCATGAATTCTGCCTGTATCAGAAAATTCTGAAGGAGAATGTCCGGTCATCCTTCCGTCAGCTGAAGCTGAAGTGTAGTTGGGTCATGCAGCAAGACAATGATCCAAAACACAAAAGCAAGTCCACATCAGAATGGCTAAAAGAAGTAAAATTAAAGTTTTGGAGTGGCCTAGTCAAAGTCCAGACTTAAACCCAATAGAGATGCTGTGGCGGGACCTGAAACAAGCAGTTCATGCTCGGAAACCTACCAAATGTTACTGAATTAAAGCAGTTCTGCAAGGAAGAGTGAGTTAAAATTCCTCCACAGTGATGTGAATGACTGATATTGAATTATAGGAAGTGTTTGGTTGCAGTCATTGCAGCTAAATGTGGTGTAACCAGTTATTAAGTGTAAGGGGGCAATTACTTTTTCACACAGTGCCAGTTGGTGTTGGTTAGCTTTTTTCATTAAATTGGTGAAATAAAAAAATAAAAAACAAGTGTTATTTGTTCACTCAGGTTCCCTTTATCTAATATTACATTTTCTCTAAAGACCTGAAAACATCCAGTGTGACAAATATGCAATAATAGAGAAAATCAGGAAGGGGGCAAATACTTTTTCACACCACTGTATGTTGTTACAGTAGGTACATAACTTTTCTTTATAGTGTACACACTGTATACCAAAGTGCTTTTTACAGTCCATTTAGTGTTGGTAGCAGCCATTAGGTGTACATGGAGAAGTAATGGAAAGTTCAGTGGTTAGATATGGAGAAAGAGGGATTGAAGCACAGGGAGGTTAAATGACTTGCTCAGGGTCAAACACAGTCAGTTGTGGGATTGTTGTGTAACATGTACATTTATTTGCCTGATACAATTATTGACTCATTCGGGAAGAGATGCTGAATAATTTTTTTTCATGGCTAAGTTGCCATTTGAACTGTTCAGTTTCCCTACTGTGTTTTCCTTCCACACATTATGACCCGTCCTTCACCTTGGTAGGAGAAGGATAAGGGAGGTCTTACTTGGAAGCTTTCAAGGGAATGGCTCCAGTTCTTCGCCTTGCTCTGTGATTAAGTAATACTGCAGAGCTTGTAACACTGAATAATGAGCTGGAGTTTAAATTAGTTTGCACTTCAGGTGTACATGTTTATTGAACATTTCTTACATGATCTTACTTTGCAGCACTGGCCACTAGATTTGACAATCACTACTGAAATGTAATTCCTGTCATTTTAATATCATTTGTTTTTGAACAAAAATATGGGAATGCTGTAACTCAGTTGTTCTGTTGTGACAGTTTTTCTGTTGTGAATTAAAGTGCCTGTCAGGACTACTGAAGAGGTGTAAACCCCAATAAAAAGACACAGGAATTTTTTTTTTTAATAGTGCCTTTCATATATAATGTATCTCAAAGTGCTTTACAATCTATGTAGAATTTAGGCATGCACAGAAAATTTAAGGAGCGCTCAGGGAATTGGGTACAGGAGAAGATAAGGTAGACGTAGAAAATTGGGTACAGAGAAAAGTAATTTAAGCACAGCTGGGTTAAGTGACTTACTCAGAGTCACTTATTAAGTAGGAGACAGTTGTGTGGTTTAAGCCTAGGTTTGCAGGGTCCCCAGTTTTACAGCTGTGTTTTCTGACCACTAGGCTGTACTGCCTTCCACCTTGATTTTATAATTTAATAACCTAATATTTATCTGGTAGTGTATAACAAGGAATGGCACAGCTTTCATCCGCTGTTTAATAACAATAAATTACTGTAAAACTTTGGACTGCAAAGCTGGCCCGGTGGCATTGAGGGTTAAGACGCTGGACGCCATACCTTGCGTAGCGCCAGCAACGCAGGTTCGGGAACGAGCTTGGGTCGACAGGAGTGGCAGGAGATGGATTGAGTGGCTGCTAGGCAACTTACTTTCCTGGTGTGGGACCGAATGACGTGCTGCATGGCTGCCCGGTGGAAGCCAGAGCGGAGCGCAGAAGGGGGCATCAAGAGTCGGGAGGGTGTCGTGGATGGTGCATGCACTACCAAAAGTGAAAGTGGAGCAGCAGGCTCCGAGTGTTAGCACCTTTTCATGCTGCTCCCCAAGAGTCTAGATGTTGGTCTCGGCAGGGGGGCGGGATCCATGCTTTTGCCTTGAACGGGGGACTTACCAGGAGAGTCAGTGGACCGGAGAACAAGCTTCTCCAAGGAAGGGGCAGGAGCTGCCTGCCAGCCCTGCTGGAGGGAGAGAAATCTATATATAAAAAAAAACAACTTTGGACTGCTCTGACAGGATGGCAACATAGGTTTGTGCTCTGAGCCTGAGACAGTGGGTGCAGAATCCAGAAGCAATGGCTTAAAAGCATCCCTGGACATCTCTTCATGGAGAAGGGTTCCAACACTATATCACTCGTGAGTGACATCTGGGTAGGCATGGTAGTGATACATGGGTGACCATGTGCTGTTGACCTCCCATACTCATGTGTGGGCCCTTTTTCATGAGAGGTTTGTTGGATTTCCAAGTGAGAAAAAAAAGCGCAAGTTGGTGGCAGGATGACGCTGATTCCATTCACCGCCTACAGGCCTGTCAACAGTGCAACTGTCCTTCCTACACTACAGCACTTGCTGTATCTGGTCCTCTGAATATGCTAGCTGCATTGTGTGTTTTTAGCATCTGCCTGTAGTTTTTATGGCATGAGATGGATAACATTTCTTTAAATTGTACACTCATTGGGGCTTTTTACATGATGGCACCATCTATGGTCATTTCAGGTACATTGATGGGGCAGTGCTTGTGATGATTGTAAGGTGACTGGCTGGAGTACTGTAATGCAGCCAGCTGTCTCACAATTGGTATGCAAGCATAACCATGTTGAGAAACTTCTGATAATGATGACTACTGTGGCCCAATCATGTGCGTAGTCCTACTGAGGAATTGGAATATTTGCAGTTGCCTGTGTGTTCGAGGAAGGGGTCATTTCCTGACATTGTGATTGTTAATATCCAGGTACTGTAGGTATCAAGGCAGAGGTTCCTGCTAAAGCAAGCATTTCATTTTGTGCTGCACTCTTACAATATCAAATGTTTTAACAGCCATTTATTTCTAAATCCATTTATATGATGCTCCATTTTGTTCTATGTTCTTACACAGGATTGTCATGTTGTAACTTTGATTTTTATAAAATTGAGTTACCCTGATGCCCCCCAGCATCTTTAAAATTCAGGCAGTAACATTTCTTGCCTACTAGTTTAGTTCAGTCATAGTTACAGTGAACTCAAGCGGTTGGGTAATTGAAAATAACTGAGGATACTGCTGAAAACTGAGGTCAACTGCTTTTGAAGTATATCTTTTTTTACTCATTTCAAACATAAAAAGTGTAAAAGCAACACTGAAACATCTTATATGAAATCACAATGTTATGGCATTAGATTTTCATCAAAACATAGACTGCTGCTTTAAAGTTTTAGGGATGATTGTGGAGTAACAGTAGATATTTTATTCCACTCCACCCTCTAAACATAAATAGTGTGGTTTAAAGCAGTAATACACAGAGGATTCTGTTCCTGTAATATCTGAATGCGTGCAGTAGCAGTAATTGTGAGGTTAGGAAGTATCCTGTGCATCCCTACACATGCCATTGTAAATCTGTTCATTCATGTGCTGTGCATGGTTTAGCGTTTTTCCTTATTTAATGTTACAGAAACTATTGTAAGATACTAAAATAGTGCACATCAGCGAATCAACTTAATTGGAGGAAGTTCTAATGAGTAAAAAAAAAAAAATAATTGCAAATAATGCATATGCTGCTTAATTAAGAACCAATTTTGAGTAAGATCCTTTGCAAAGGAAATGTAAAACTAGGAAAGGCTGATTGATTTTTTTTTTTTTTACAAAGACTGTAACTCTTAACACATTTAGCATATAGGCAGAGACGTTGCCCTAAGGCAACTAGCAGATGGTTTAAAAAGAATTTAATTGCAGGTGAAAATCTTTGATCATTACATGTGTTATGAAGTGCAAAATTCCATCTGCTGATACTGTGGAGAGAAAGGACAATTAAGAGACAAAAATATAGCCATAATTTCAGAAATTCCTGAATATTTAAAAGCCATAGAAAATGCAAAAATAAATTATGAAGCGTTAACACTGAAAGTCCTAATCCTTATCCCTCCAGAAATCTGAATTATAAATGCCATGGGGTTTTGCATTCAGAGTGAGACAAGTGCTGTAGCGTGTACATTAATGGTAACCTCTGAAAGGTTGGTGAAAGTGATTTTGTAGTTTTCTGTAAAACAAAGACACGTCATCAGCAGGACTCAAATCTCCATTTCAAAAAAGTTTGACTTTCAGGAAAATGTGTTATTTATTACTAACGATATTTGGAGATATTTGCAGTAAAGCAGGCTGTGTATGGCTCTTTAGATATTATGGCCCAGCTATTCAAACTGCGCCCAAAAAGTGCGCAGTAGCAGGAGCAAGCGCAAGTCCATTGCGCCCATGCGCAAGAGGTGCAATATTCAAAAACTGAGCCGGCCAAACTGCTCTTACAGCCTAATTCCACTGAATATTGCGTAACTACCCGCCCATAGCGCAACTAGGGAAGGGAAGCTGAGCAGATCAGATGCGCCATAGCGCAACAAGGGATGTTCAGCTGAGCAGTCCAGAGGTGCCATAGTGCAACCGGGGATGCCCCCCAGCAGCAGGGCGGCAATGCAACTGCACAACCAGGGAGGTAGGGGCCCACCACCCATGCCACAGGTGGGCAGAGGAACACACAGCAGAACAGACATCATCCCCCACACCCCATGCACTGCACAACTGGGGGATGGCTGGAATAACCACTGGCCCATGGAGCCCAGCAACCAACCCACAGCTGGGCCATGGTGCCCCATCACACCCCCCGGCAAGCTGTGACTGGCATAAAAGGAGGGCTGACCACCCCATGCCACATCATCCCCCCAATGCAGAGCACACCCTGCCCAGGAGCAGCGTCCACCACTGCAGGAAACCCCATGCATGCCACCACCCCCACTGTGACAATGCAACCCTATGCACCACAGAACCATGCAAGGCAGCCCCACCACGAGCACCCATCAGTGGGTGGCAGCACACAGCGATGCAACGACAGCATACACAGTGCCACCACGCACAGCCCTCCCCAGGTACTGCTGAGAGACCAACCATGTGTCGGCACATGAGGTACCCCACACGGGACAGTGCATGCCCCTGGACCCCACCGCCAGTGGTACAGCACCCTGCACACTCTCCCAGTGACGCCCCCTGACCCAGGACTGGCCACAACAGCCAGCGCAGACACCCACAGTGGTGCGTGGAAGCATGCACCACACCAGATGCCACACAGTGCATGGACAGACACCCACCCATACCCAAGGGCACAACAACACAGGGATGCAGTAGCGGGGCCACCAAGCCCGCAGCGTGGGCCCATGTAAACTCTGTACACACAATCTGCAGTCCTCCATGGCACAGGAGTGCCAGCCACCCTGCGCCGGCACTGTGGACCTGTACGCCACCAGCATTTGCCCGGAGCACAAGTCACAAACAGTGGTGCACATCCCCTGCAACAAACACAAGCCACAGCATGGAGGTGGGTCAACAACTGTGGAGGCCACAGTGTCACCCGAGGAAGACATGCACCACACCAGTGACAGGAGGCAACCCAGCATTGTGACGGGTACAGTGGCTGCCCTGCATGGACAGCCACCACTGACATGCCAGCAGACCGTGCAGGTCATAGGCATGCATGGGTGTCAGCTGCACAGGCCATGGACGGGCTGACAGGGACACCATGGACACAGAGCATGCACCATGGACCACTGCACACAGTCATCTAGTGCATAGGGCACAACACACACACACACACCACAGACACTGACTGATAGCTACCCCCACACCATAGTCACCTCCCCACGGACACACACACATACCCATGACTACACCACCCCGATGCCATGCACACCACTGCACCTGAGCACCTATAGCCTGCTGCAAATCAGAGACCACCACAGTATTCATATCAAAAGATCTGTATTAAAACAAAAGTCAACTATATACAATAATATATACAGGGTGGGGAGGCCACAAACAAGGTGAGGGTGGGTAAGGGGCAGGGGTGGACAAATGGGACAGGAAAGGAGGGTGTGAGGGTGGGTCCAGGGGGGGTAGGGGATATTGGGGGCAGAGGGACTTTCAACGGGAGCCCTACTCCCCGCTCTGGCTTCTCCTCAGCCGGTGCCTCCTGCGGACCCCAATCTGATCTATGCGGCGAAGGATTTCCAGGGACGCCCTTGCCACATGCAGGATCTCCCGCAATGCCTCCTGGATGTCGTTCAGCTGGCGGACACCTAGGACAAGGGAGCACAGTCAATAGGTGTGAATGCACAGCCCCATACAGCCCACCCACTGTGCATGGCATACGGCCGTGGGACATACCTCTGTGATGGTGTGTGACCACCCACATTGATCACGTCCACATGACCTGCCCATCCAGGCGCATACAGCCATGTGGAATGCTGCACACACCCACCAGCCAAGTCACACACAGCACCACTGTGGCCGTTTAGTGACATGGCTATGTGGTGCAAAGGCAGTGGCACAGCCATGTACCCGGTGCATGCATGGACCACCATTGACGCACTCCCAGACATGCAGTGCCACTGTACAGTGCTGACTGTAACAAGTTGCGTGCATGGCAGTGGTGTCAATGGATGGTGGCCATGCCCCACTGCCCACCCTGTTACACAGCATGCAATAGTAATCATGGAGGTATGGCACTCACCATCATCAGGCCGGTCCCATGGGCGCTGTGGACCCTCACCCCGCCTTGCCTCCCTGTCCTCTTCGTTGCGCCGCAGTTCACGTGCCAGGCACCACTCCTCCAGCCCTGTGGTGCAAACATGGAGAGAGGAACATCAGTACAATCCCGTAGCAAAGCCCCCCTGCCAGACCCACCCACCCACACCTGATAACACCACCACCACAGCCAACACGGATGGTCCCTCCCCATGTGCTGGACACATACAACCGTGATACCCATATGGAAGGTAAAAGTGTGTTGATGTAACACCTACCTGGCCGTGGCACCGTGCCCCTCCTTGCACGCGCCTGCAGGCGGACTAGCAGGTCTGGCTCCCTCCACCGCAGGTCCCCATACCTGTGGCGGCACTGCTCTGCTGTCCGCCCCCATCCAGTGGCCTCCTCCCACACCTGGCTCCTGGACCTGTCCAGGGGTGCCTCCCCAAACAGTGGTCTCCCCTATGGCCACTAGGTTGGCCAGTTCGACCTGGCTCCATTGAGCAGCCCTCCTGCGCGCCATTCTCACAGCTTGGTCTGCAAAAATGGCACTCTGAAACGCGGCTCCCCACGTGCAGATGCTGCGCGGTACAGCGCTGCCATTCCCTATCGTGCTGTCACTGAACAGCGCGATAGTGGTGCACCCATGCCTGACGCATGGCACCTGGGGGCAAAGGTTGGGCACAGGGTCAAGGGTCTCTGGCGCACGGACACGCACAGCGCCATTGGAACCCAATGCGTGTAGCGCGATTGGCTGCCTGTGTGCTACCTCCAGTAGTGGCCTACCGTGCTGTTGCCCCAGTGCACCTATGATGGCCCAGTGCCACAGCGCCATGTAGGTGAACATCACTATAGCGCCACTGGCACAATGGTGGCCGTGCCCTGCATTGCTTCCCGCGCACAGCACGTCAGCAGCGCGGCAGATGCCTGCATCAGCAACCCGGGCATGCGCAGTGAGGTGTGTACTACGCATATATCAGAACTGCGCCCTTGGCTCAGCACGTTCAACACAATTGCGCAAAGCGCAACAGCGCGATATTCAGTTGTCATATGCAGAACAGTTAATCAGCCATGCAATGGCGCTGCACTGCAATTTGCATCCACTTAAAGTTGCGCCTCGCCTCATTTGCATGGGTTGCGCAATAAAAGTGCGACATTGGGCTGCAGTGGACATAGTTACTGCAGTCTGTTGGTGAGTTGCATGCTGTTTGGGAGTGTGGACTGTGGATTTAGGGACATGCATGGGACTGCACAGTCGCAGGTAACAACTGTCATTCTTACAGGCTAAAAAATGACCAAGCAAGTTGTGAGAGAGGAGGAACACAGTGGTGGGAGGAGGGGGAGGCCTAATTTTACCAAGGCCGAGACCGATGCCCTGTTTGAGGCCTACCTGGATCAGGAGCCACTTCTCAGCGGACGGCAGGGAACACCTCAAGCCCATGCTGCTGCACAGGAGGAGGTGGCACGTGCTGTGAACCTGCATGGCAGCCACCAGCGCTCCGTGCAGGAATGCAAGAAGAAGATGGGCATGGACAGGAGGAGGATAAAGGAGAAGGTGGCTGCCATCAGGGCAGCATGAGCTGCGACAGGTGGGGGACAGCCGGAGGTGGTACACCTGACCCCACAGGAGGAGAGGATTGCTGGAAGCATGCAGCGTTGTGCCATTGAGGGTGTTCCGGGTGGTGGCTTCCAGACGGGTGGTGACCCATCACTGCATGGTAAGTCATGGTCTGTCTATGGGGGGGGGGCAGGGTAGGTCACATGCAGTAACGCGACTTTGTTTTCCCTTACAGATCCTGAGCATCTGCATGGGTCAGTGGTGGTGGGCCTGTCCACTGAGGACAGTCAGCTAGAGATGGAGGAGGGCCCATCCACCTCCACAGGTATACATGGCTCAGTGCGACAGTGGGCCCACATGGCTGTCCACACTGATGTTGTTGTAACAGGTGCGGAGGAAGCCCTGCCCATGTCTCAGCGTCCACGGATGCCAGCATGCTGTGACTCGGGCCGGTGCCGAGTCCGTCACCAATGATGATGTCGCTAACGGCATGGGCAGTGACACGTGTATGCCACGGGATGGCCACACAGCAGGTAACGTCGCAGCCATGGCTGTGGGTGGTGCTGCCGTGGAGGCCTGCGTGTCAGCACAGTCCCAGCCTGTGCCTGTCAGCACCAGTGGGGCAGCACTGGTGTGTGTTCAGGATAGTGGGACTGTTGGCGGCCATGCGGCGGCACCACTGAGCCCTGGGGAGTGGCAGCCGGAGGGGCAGCATCAGCAGTCGGCCTATGGGCTTGGGGGTACAGGGTCAAGCGGCGACATCTGTGCACTGCCTGTGGACATGCCCAGACCTTGTCCTGGTGTGCAGCGCCCACCCTCATGGGGTGCTGAGCATCAGGGCCACTCACACCCTGAGGGGACAGGATGCCGAGGAGGCAGATGACCTCTTGGACGAGCACACCCGCCTACTGCAAGCATCAGTCCAGCAACAGATGCGGCTTGCGATGTCAGTGGATGCACTGCATGCGGCTCTGGAGTGGGCAGAGGAGCGTCGCAGCAGAGACACCGCTCTGATTCTGGCAGGGATGGACCGGTTGCGGGAGGATGTGACCGCTGCCATTGACAGGCATGCACAGGCATTCACTGCTGTCATGGCCACAATGGGCACACAGTCATGTGCCCATGTGTCACAGACACCACGCAGTGCACTGTCCACCCCCCCGTTCCTGGCGTCGTGCGACACCCTCCCTGTTGACACCGGGTTCAGCTGTGGGCCCTGCAGACCCCTGCGCGGGCATGGTCATGTTCACGCAGTGGAACCCCTGGGGGACCATCGGTGCCACCCCATGAGGCCAGTGGTTGGCCTGTCAATGCTGGCGGGTCTCGGTGGGGCCGCCCACGCATCTGTGGCGACTGGGGCACTGTGTCACGTGACTGACCTGTCTCCCAATGTGGCTACTATCTGGTGCTGCCCTGTATGCATTGTGTCTTTCAGTGGGCAGTGCACGGGTGGGTATCCGGCCCTGCATGCGGACATACAGTCCATCTGCACACCCTCCCGGCTGCTGTCCGCAGTTGCGTGTGCATGATGATGCCTGCATTACGCTCTACACCAGTATGCAGTGGTGCTCAGCATCTGACACACGCACATGGACAGGCAGTGGGCGTGGTGGTCTGTGGACATGTGTGTGGCTAGGGGGTGGCGTTCTGGGTTGGTGTGCCTCCTCCCCTTTGTGCATGTTTGGTGCATTGTGTGTGTGTGTGCATGTGTGTGTCCATCCGCGTGGCATGTTAGACCTCACCCATCCCTGGTTGGGTGTGTGGTTCCATACCCTGCCACTTCCCTTGATGACATGCACCCCTGGTTTGTGTCCATGCGTGTTTGTGGGTTGTGCCTTAGCCACTGTTGGCTGCACATGGCCCCATGACTTACCTGGGTTGGCTGAAGTGCTCCTCCATGATGGTGTCCCGGTGCAGCTGTGCCAGCCGGAGCAGTCGGGGGTCCCGTCGGCCAAGGGGGGGCTGCCCATCACCATTGTCACCGGTGTCCTCATCGTCCCCTTCGCTGTCCCCCTCTTCGACCGGTACGGCTATCCCATATTCGTTGGCCATGTTTTGCAGGATGCAACAGGCCAAGAATAGCCTGCGAGGCCTTTGAGGGTCTGTACTGTAGGGCACCGCCGGAGTGTACAGGCAACGGAAGCGTGCCTTCAGCATCCCAAACACCCGCTCAATGACATTCGTGTGGTGGCGTGTGCCTCATTGTTGCTGCGGCGGGGTCACGGGCCGCCGGTAGGGTGTGAGCAGCCAGGGACGAGTGGGTATCCACTGTCACCTGTGTGTAGAGGGTGGAGGTGGTTTGGTGATCAGCATCGCCCTGCCCGGGCCATGTAGGCCACTATCCATGTCACCTCTGACCATGCCCCCCAGGCCCTATGATTGTCCATGTGGTTTGCATACTCACCCACTAGGTGGCCAGTGGGATATCCCCACTCGAATCTGTGGCACAGTGCCGACTGGTGCCAGATGAAGCATCGTGTGCTCCCCAGGGTGCGTGGCACAGACATTGATTATCGCCCCTGGCATCGCACCACCTGGCAGTTGATGCTGGCATAGCCCTTGCAATTGATGTATGCGGCCCCCTCCGGGCCAGGTGGTGTGCGGATGGCCACATGGATGCAGTCTATTGCCCCTAGCATGCCAGGCATATGTGCTACCCTGTGGAACTCCTGTATGTTTGCTGTGCGCTCTCTCGGTGTGCTGGGGAAATGGATGGACTCCGCAGCATGTGGCAGCAGTGCGCTGAGGAATTGGGTGAGGTGGCGTGACATGGCCGACTGGGTTATGCCTGTGGTGTCCCCAGTTGGTCTCTGGAAGGTACCCGTGGTGAGCAAGCACATGCAAGCTGTCAGTTTGGTCTCCACTGACAGGGCATGGCTCCATCGTGTGGGTGCCTGCATCATATCACTGCACAGCTCACAGAGCCGCCTCAGAATTGCCCGATTCAGGCGGTAGCGGCCCACAATCTCGGTATCACTGTACAGCTCGAAGCTGGTGCGGGCTCGGTACTGCCTGTTGGGGGCATACTGCCGACGGGCCCTTCCACAGCCACGCCCCCCTGCTGCCCGCCTTCTCACCCCCCTCATAATGGCCTCCATCTGGAAGGTGGTACTGGCCATGTCCCTGGCTTGTGTTCACCCCCCCGGCAGCTGTTACTGTATTCCCCCCTGCTGTCCTCACTGCTACTTCCCCTGCACCGTGAACACCTGCCTGTGCTTGCTTCACTGCTGTTTGGTATACTTCCCCCTTCTGCAATGTCTTCCCCACACCTTCCCCTGTGGCTATTGCTTCCAGGTGCCCTTTCCTGCCTGGCCCTGTGTGTCCCTGCTGCCCAGTGTGTCCTGCTGTGTTTTGCTTTCATGTGGCTTCCCTGTAGCGTTCTTGCGCCTCTCCCTTTTATTTTGGCTCATTTCCATTGTGGCGCAACTTCTGCTTGCTCCCCTATTGTGCATGGCGTAAGTTGTTGAATATCGCACTGCGCCATTTATGCATGGTTCCTCCCCCTTCAGTTGCGCATGCCTTCATTATCATTGCGCTGTTGCTCAGAGTGATTTGGGGGGTGCAACTGCCTCCTGCTGAATATCGCAGAATGGCGCATTTTCGTACTTGCGCAGGCGCAACCCTAGTGCGCATGGCTCAACTCTTTTGAATATCTGGGCCTATCTGTTCTGTCTGCTTTTTGTGCTTCAAAGTTAAAAGCCTCTATTATGACATCACAACTTGTTGCCATGGAAATTCTTCTGACGTCACATGTTGAGGATTGTCACGTTAAAGCAGGAAAAGAAGCCAGAACAGATAAAGTGTAAAGGGAAAACGAGCTTCTTTCCATGCAAAATATCTAATACAAAAAAATGGAATGTACTGAAACTCAAACTTTAGGGGAATTTTTGTATAACAGAACTCTTACACCAACTGAGAATTTCGTGCTGGAGATGAGAAAATCGTTTTTTTTTTTTAGATTTGAGGTGACATGGTTGTTATATAGAAACATCCATCTGTAAAAGTGAAAGATGTGTTCTGATTTCCAGCTCTGTTTTTTTCCAAATTTATTAAATAAACTGATAATCTGTGTTTAGTACCTTTGTGCACAGTTCATTAACTTTTGAAGGATCTGTTCATTTATTTAATCATTTAATATTAACTGGGATAGTAGAAACAGATGTAACTTCTAACATGAATCTAAGTTTACATGTATTTAAAGATATGCAACATATTACAAAATACAGTAAATATACTGTAAAGCAGCAGTACAACATAGAAGAATGCCATTCAAATAATTCAGACTCCAGTGGGAGACATAAAAGCATCAATGTACCCATCTGGTTCCATTTTCTAACATTGCTATGGCCAGAAAAGTGTTTCTGTAGTTTATTTTAATGCTTTTGGTCCTGCTGTCACCATGATAGATCGGCTTTCTCTGGATGTGACACTGCCACATCTCACTAAAATCCTCAACCTGTCCTTATGCCTCAGCCAATTCCCCTCGGCCTGGAAGAGAGCAGTAAGTGGTAACCCTAGTGGTAAAAAACGCCCATCCTGAAGAGTAGAGAACCCACAGCCACAAGCAATTGTAGGCCAATATCAGTCCTACCACCCCTCTCTAAGGCACTTGAAAAATAATATCAGATCAACTAATCGACTACCTTTCCAAACATGACCTGCCCTGCCATGAACAGCATGGCTTCCGGAAGGGCCACAGCACCTCCACAGCGCTTATTGTACTCACTACTTTTGTCCATGAGGCACTAGATCAAGGCTCCGTGGCTGGAGCTATCTACATTGACCTGGCCAAAGCATTCGATATCGTTAGCCACAAGCTTCTACTCCATACCCTTCCATCCCTAAACTTTGAACCTGAAGTCTGTCTGGTTCAAAAACTCTAATCGTACATAAGTCAAAATAAATACTATCATCTCCTCATGCAAAACGGTTTGTACTGGTGTCCCGCAAGGGTCTATCCTTGGCCCCCTACTTTTCACCCTCTACCTTAATTCTCTCCCTAAATCCTGCAGTGGTCACTTGCTACTTTACGCAAATGATGCGGTTATATATTGGAAACATCCTCATCCTAATTCCCTTCAGTCAGCTCTACAGAGCTACTTTAGGAAAATAGAAACATGGTTCTCTGAACACCGTCTTATAATCAACTACAAGAAAACAAAGACCATGATCTTTGCACACCGCCAAAGCCCCCATTGTCATGCACCCCTAGTGGTAAAAAACACCCATGACTCCACCCTTGAGCAGGTCACAAGTTTCAAATACCTTGGAGTCACCTTAGACTTCTCTGTCTCCTACCACTCGCACATCCAACAGGTCACCTCCTCAATTAATAGTAGATTAGGGATCCTTTACAGGCATAAGCACTTCCTACCCCCCTCAGGCTATGCATCTCACTGTGTCCTCATCTGTTCTTTCCCTGGTGGACTACACTATTATCATATAAGGATCAACTTTTCAAACCACCCTACGTAGCATCGACTTGCACTTAATAAAGCTTGCCGTCTAGTCTCGGGATGTGTCAGGTTAACGCATACATGCGAGCTTTATAATCGAACAGGATGGCTAAATTTCCAAGGCAGACTTAAGTACTTTACATGCCTCCTTGACAAAAAGATACAACTTAAGCAAGCCCCCAACGGCCTCCTCCTGCTCATCCGCACAGCCTCCCACAGGCGGACCCTAAGATGCTCAGTAAACTTTACCCTTCAGGTCTCCCACTGTAGAACCTCGCTTGGACAAAGATCCTTCTGCTATCTTGCCCCTTTATGGCTGAACAGTCTTCCATCCTCCATCTCCATGACCCATAGCCTCAGCCAATTTAAGACCGGTCTCAAAACCCTGCTCCTGGACTCAGCAACCTGTAACTGTAATTCATCTCACTCACATATTGTTGCCACCCCCCACCTTAATTACTGAGACAGTGGCCACACAGGAGCCTACTCCATCTCAGTTTACTATCCTGTAGCAAATGATTAGCAGGTTGCCACGCCCTTTCTTATATTCTCCCCACTGTCCTGCCGATGCGACTCTGGGTGATCCTTCAAAATCCTACAAAACTATTTCCTATATTAGCACTGACCAGGGAACTTCTCTATGCTCCCAGTTGAGGTAACTCACTATATAAGCTATAACCTGGACATACGGTCCATGTGTTACGACAAGTTCTTGTTTACACATGTTACCTGTATATGTCTAATTTCTGTATTTTTGTTTTATTCTGTATTCTTTTATTTTACACGCTGTATTTTTATTTCTTTAACTGATGTGGAGCCTTTGCAAATGAGTCTATGACTCAAAGGATTGTAATTCTGATTCTATACAATAAATAAAAAAAAAAAAAAAAAAAGTTGAGCTGTTTCTGT
Source organism: Neoceratodus forsteri (assembly GCA_016271365.2). Classification (NCBI taxonomy): domain Eukaryota; kingdom Metazoa; phylum Chordata; order Ceratodontiformes; family Ceratodontidae; genus Neoceratodus; species Neoceratodus forsteri. The sequence goes on along the minus strand of CM028129.1, from coordinate 1,073,320,253 downwards.
GATGTTTATAATCAGAAACTTGTACTAGCACTTAAAAGATGGATGTGTTGTAAAAAATTCTCACTCTTTATAGCTTGCCTCCTCTTTTGTTTATAAATCATGCCCCAATTATGATGATTTCAACCTTAATCTGTTCCCCCAAGTACAGGGGCACTGAACCCAAATATTAGAGGTGGCTCTAAGTGGTTGGTACAAGCCCTCTAGTGCGACTGCAACCCCATCCAGCTATGTTCAACAGGGGGTCACAAGCCTTTACTGCAAGGTCACACATTTGGTCACAGGCACCTGTGACCCCTCCCATTGTAGATCTCTGATAGGCAGGAGCTGGAGGGGGGGCCTGCAGTGCCTGGTGGCAAAATCCCTGTGGGCATTCAGAGGCCACAGAAGAGTGGCCAAAACAAAGGACTGTGGCAAAGAAGAGGAGAGGGGTGTATTGTTGAATGCCTGGGGTTATGATGGTTTCAGGGGAATGACTGGTGGGGTGGGCACTGGACTGCCAGGGGAATATAGCCGTGAGGACAAACAGCTGAGGAACCAGTGGCACAAGAAAGCAAGTTGTGCTAGGGAGTGCAAGGTTTTAAATAATTGATTAGCAGTTTTTTTTCTTGGGACAATACTAACTGTACAGAAAGTATTTACATAGGTTTTCTAGAAGTGTTATATTTGTTAAACACAGTGAGGCAAGTGCTATGCATTTTCATGGTGTTTTAGCACTTTTATGAGCAAAACGCTAATCAATTTTTAGAGTTAAATAAAACCCTGGAGTGGGAGACTTCTGGGTGGCACACCCACTTGTGACAGGTTGCAGGATGGCATCTTACTAGTCTTGCAACTCTGTGGCTTTCACTAGCCAGTATGGTAGCAGGTGTAACCCCTGTATCTTACTTTGACGGTATCCCTTGCAGCAGGCCACACCTGTGGAACTATAGCTGCCAGGCACTAGGACCACTCGGAAAATGTTCTAGCTAGCAGTGTACCAAGGGGCCGTCTACGCTGATGTTGACCTATCCTGTAAGAGTGGGCAGCCCCCGCGCCCTCCTCAGTTCGTTTCCCACCATCGATCATCAGACGTCATGGAAATTCACCAGCTTCAGTCGACTGCTATTTTGCCCAAATCTCTAAGTCGAACTTCTGTTTTCTTTCTCTCCCTAGTGTGTATCACCTTAGCAATAGTGATTTCCTTCCTCCATTTATGCCGAGCTCCACTTCCAGGAACCTCTTCAAAAAGTGTGCCTGCGGGCAGAAGATCCCTGAGAAGGATGACCATGAAGCCTGCATCTGGTGCGTAGGCCCTGAACACGATACCCAGGCTTGTGTGATCTGCTGTGGCTTCAATCAGGCCACCAGGATGTGGCAAGTGTAGACCTTGGAAACTTTGGTTGCCCATATGGAGAAGGAGCTTCAGGCATGAAGTTCCTTAGCTTCCCCTTCGGCGTCCTCAGGCTCGCAGCCCTCCAAGGCCCGGGACAAGTTGATGAGGAAGAATGAACATAGAGACCGTGATCATCCTAAGGAGAACATCCAGACCTCCTCGTTTCATTCCCGGTCGCCACTCCACATATTGATTGTGGAAGGGTGGTCCTCTTCATCACCGCTCCATGCGTAGATTGTGGCAGGGCTGTCCTCGTCATCAGGGATGGCCTCCTCTGCCTCACATGCCCTTTCCTCTGCAGGGCTGCCATTGGCAGCTCCCCCCACCAACCTCTCGGTGGTGGGTGGCGGTTCCTGGGGCTCTGGTGCTCCACAAACTTCTGAGCCCCTACTGTTTAGGCCCTTGTTGTCGGTGGCCCTCAGTCAGGTGGCTCATCATTGATGAACTCTGCTTCAGCCGATGCCGGGACACAGCCCCCCCCCCCTCAGCCTCAGCCATTTCTGTAGCCATTGTCTCTGACCCAGAGCCTCTAGTCTCTCGTGAGTCACCCTGGCCCAAGTCCCGGTCACCTTCACCGATGCTGACCCACACCAGGGAGCTTCCTTATGTCTGGCCGCCCTCCTTGATGCTGACCTTGGTTTTACCTTAGCTGATGCTGATGGGCCAGACACCGATAGTGGTGGACTTTCCTTCCATGCTGTTTGTCTTGTGGGACTTTATGCAAGCTAAGCTTGCTCCCCCTCAGGGCCTGTCCCCACAGCATCCCACTGCTCCTCTAGTAGGGTCACAGCCTAGGCCTCAGGTCCCAGGGCCCTCGTTCCCCCCCTCAGGACTCTGGGGGGGGGGGCGAGGATGGGTGCTGCCCGGACCTCATTTCTCCGGATGAGGATGACAATGGCGACAACAAAAGAGCTGCTCCTTGCTTCTCCTTTTCCACGGCCTTTTCTGGTGAGGGGACCCTGAGGTACATTCTGCAGTTTCCCCCCGATGTCCCCTCTTTTGTCTTGGTTATGAGGCAGTTACACTTGACCATGAGCTTCTGATCCTGCTTGATGTTGACTGGCCACTTACTTGAGGCTGCCAGATGCCCCTCCTCTGATCATTTCTCCCCTGTTTGAGCCCTTCAAGGGTGCCACCATGGCCAACTGGCACTGACCCAACTTGATTCCCGCCATGCCCAGGAAGTCAGACAAGTTGTACCAGGCCCTGGCAGAAAGGCCTTCTTTCGCTGATAATCCTCAAGCAGATTTGGTAGTAATCAGTGCTGCCCACAACCGTACCAAGAGGTCTAAGCATCTCAGTTCCTTGTCCCCAGATGAGGAATTTCAGAGGCTAGATCACATTGGCAAGAGAACCTTTTCTTCTGCCACACTACCATCAGGGTGCTGAACTACATTGTCCATGTGGTCCATTACCAAAACCAGCTCTGGGACCAGGCCCTGGAATCTGCCTGGGCCCTTGAGGACCCTGTAAAACAGCAGATGCTGCAGCCTCTCAAAGTGGGTTCCAATGTTGGCACCCACTTCCTTAGGGCTGCCTATAGTGCCATAGACACCTCAGCCAGAGCTGCTGCTGTGGGCATTTGTGTAGACACTCTTGACTAAGGATGTTGGGTTTTGCCCAGGATGTTCAGTTGTCCATTCTGAATGCCCCGTTAAAAGCTACAAACTTTTTGGCGCAGGTGTGCAGGACACACTGTCTCAACTTCAAGCCTCTGGCTGCTGTCTATGGTAAATCTACTTCATGTACCACACAAACCAGTTCAGAAGTGAGAGTGCCCTTTCAGTGGTCTGCTCAGCCTGCCAACAAGCCTCAGGGTAAGCACCGGGCCATGCCTGCCTTGCCACAGGAAAGACCCTTTGAGGAGGTGGCGGGTCAGCTGCCCCTGCCAGCTCATTAACCCCCAACACACACACAGACATAACAAGGGGTCATTTCTCCCTGCACTTGGACAAGTGGAGGGAAATCAACAGATATGCTTTGGTATTGCAGCTCATAGAAAGTAGCCACACTCTGGCCTTCTGACCCCAAAAGAAAAAACCAAAAAACTGTTCTGTCTTCTTGCCCTCTAGACCACATCCCAGTGCTCTGGGAGGAAATCCACTTGTTGCTAAGAAAAAGGGCCATAGAACCTGTCCCAGAGACCCAACGGGGCAGAGGGTTCTACTCCCATTTCTTCCCGGTCCCCAGATGCACAGGAGACCTCAGGCCCCATTATAGACCTCTGGGAGCTAAATCTGTTCAATCAGTACAAACAGTTCTGGATGGTGGCACTTCAGCATCTGCTACCCCTTTCTGCACCAGGGAGATTGGATTTGCTCCCTTGACATGAAGGATTCCTACCTCCATATCCAGGTACATGCCTCCCACAGACAGTACCTACAGATCTTCTTCGAGGCTGTCTCTTGCATCATTTCCTCCAGATGGCTTCTAAGCAGTCGACCCTGGGACCTCCCCCTATACCACCACATGGTGTCTGTATGGCAGGTATAAAAGTGGGAGGTCCCAGCTACTCCTTAGTTCTTTTCAACCGTGACCTTCATGCAACAATTCTCCTTTGGAGCTCTGATTACTAGTCGTCGACAAAGAGCTCTACCATCCTAAATTTACTACAGACAAGTTTATATACTGATGTCTTCAGATCCTTTATTCTGAAAGCATTCCTCTGATCACAAAATCACTACAGAAGACCTCCACGATGCCGGCACGGAGGCGCAGAGGGCTGAGGCACTGGCACCTTACCTCACGCTACACTGGCGACCTGGGTTCGGGAACGACCTCGGGTCGCTGGAGTGCCGGCTCGGGAGGGCGGAGGGCTGGAGCGGGATAGAGCCATAGCTCTTCCCTCCAATGGGGTGGATTCCCACCCATCTGTAGTCCCGCTTCCACTGGGAGGAGGTCCGGTGGGTGCACAGGTGGCAACGGGTGGTGACAAAGTCAGGAGAGGGACAGAAGGGGTCATCGGATCCAGCCGTGTATGTGCGCCTCCACACGTGTACATGCATTTGTACGCAGTGGCCCCCGGGGGGGGGGAGCAAATCAGAAAACCCTAAAAAAAAAAAAAAAAAAGAACCTCCACGACATCTGTGTTCATTGTCTTGGTCCTGAACACGACTCCAGGGACTGTTTTCTCTGTAACAGATTCAACAAGGCCACAAAATGTCGAAGGCTTCAGCAGCTCCGTGAGTTCCACTTGGAGCAAAAGGTTTCCCTTCTGGAGCAGCAGTAATGCTCCAAGACCTGAGAATCTTCAACCTCCTCCTCTGGATCTCACCGCTCTACGAGTGACCCCTCCACGTCAACAGCACAGGACCTGGTAAAGAAACATGCAAGCAAGACTAAGCATGTTTCTCCCACTCCCTTGTCGTCAAATGAGCTACTGCACAAAAAGTAAGTATGGAGAGGTTGCCCCTCTAACATTGCTCTCAACACCATCAACGATTATGGGCTCCTCTCTTCCCTCGTCGATGGCTCTTCCATCGATGGTGGGTTCTGGGGTCATGCTACAGCTTCCAAAGCTGTCTTCCCCCTTCAGTGCTTTCTAGCCATTGTCCATCGACAATGGCTTCAGGCCCGTTGACGATACTATTGTCATCAACAGTGGCTTACAGCCCATCGATGATCCTGTCGTCCTTGACAATGGCATGTAGCCCGTCAGTGATCCTATCATCGACGTCAGGAGCTTCAGACCCGTCGATGATCCCATCATCTATAACTGGCCTTGCCTCACAGGGCTTCATGTTGGCACTCTCGTCGATGATCCGTGGATCATACACGCACTCCTAGTTGATGACTCGATGTTTGGTTCCACTGCCTGCCTCTATTCTGTCAGTGGTCTCAATTCACTCTGTCCAGTCTGCCCCGGCTACTTCCACTGGGCAGATGGCCATGCTCGATGTCCAGGCTCTAGTGAATACTATCCTGGACCTGACTCGGACCGCGCATTCCCCTAGTGAGTGGTCGGCTCTGGTCTCTGTTCCCTCTCGGCCTGCTTTGGCCCAGCGAATGGCCAGCTCTTCCCCTGTCTCCCCAGGTGTTTACACTCAGAACATAGACATGGAGGACCCTTTCCTACAGGACTGGGATCTGGCTAACCTGGAGGGCGAGGATGGCATGGACCGCCAGGAATCCCCAGAGTCCTCCTCAACCACCTCCTCTATTCAGGGGAAACTTACCCTTGAGCTCCCTTGCTCTTGGCCAGATGACCCAATGTTTTCGGACATTATGATTCACCTCTAGAAAACGTTTGGATTCCAGGGCACTGAGCAAGAAATTGGTTCAGTACTTGGGTGTTCAGGAATGCCCCATTCTGGTCGTCCTCCCTTTTGGTGGATGCCTTTGAAGAGGCTATCTTGACTGCATGGAAGCAACCTTTCAAGATTCCCTGCAGTCCTCGTAAGGCTGATGGGATTTATCAGGCTCCGGTGGCTCACCCCTATTTCATGTCTCCTCCTCAGGCGGGACTCGGTGATGATCAATGCCGCGCATGATGGGTCCTGTAGGCCTCAGCAAATGAGTGCTCAACCCTCAGATAAGGAGTCCAAGAAATTGGATGTTATGGGGAAAAAGGGTTGTTGCCTTGGCCACCTTGTCTCTACTTATACTTAATTACATGGGACACCTCCTGAAATATCAGGAGGAAATCCTAAAGGCCTCCCAGGTGACAGTCCTGTCCCTCACTGCGGGATCTGTCCTGGAGGCGCTGACGATCAAAATGTCTACTTTGGCAGCTGTATGCTACCACCTGCTAAGGGCCACTTATGATGCCATTGACACTACGGCTCATACATCCTCTGCAGGAGTATGTCTCAGACGACATGCCTAGCTCAGGGTTTCAATGATTTTCACAAGACATACAGCAGTCAGTCCTTAATGCTATTTTTAAGGTGGTTCAGCTGTTCAGTCCACAGACCCCCAATACCTATTGAAAGACTTACAAGACTCTGATCGTACCCTTCAGTCAGTCTGGATCCTTTACCATCTTAAAGCTAAAACAGCCTTCAGGGGCTCCTACAGGGGCCGCCCCCTACAGGGGCTGTCCCAAGGCTCAAAGACAACCTGCCAATAAGAGAAAACCTCAATTACAATTGCCAGGTCGTAGAAATGTTCAGAAAACTGTTATGTCCCTGCTGCCCCCAAGCAGGGCCAGCCTTCACCTGAAGGTCTTCCTCTGGTCGTGGGATTAGAGACCCTGCTATGACAGGGTTGAATAGGGCCTTGTCCCAGTTGTTCTGGAGAAAGAGTTTAAATGCAAGGATCTGTTCTATTCTCCGCTTTTCTGTCTCTTCTCTGCCTCTCACTATATCTCTATCCTTCAATTGCTGTTCTGTCTTTTCTCCCCCCTTGCATATCTGCTGGTATAAAAATATATGTGAATCATTATGTGGAAATGTAACTGACACTGGGATTCCTTTGTTTAAAACTGTATATAGTTATACTGTTGAAATGATTGCAAAGCTAAAACTGTATATAGTTATACTGTTGAAATGATTGCAGAAAGCTGTCTGGAACTCAAGGGGGGTTAACCTTTTTGCAAACTCTGAGCAGCTGTAAGCAAGAAGTCAGTTCTGGGTCACAATGTTCTTTTTGCTGCACTTGTTGAAACTTACAAGAACACTGTGTGAGAAGTGTGCTGTTTTCTTAACGAGCAGGGGTTGCAAAGATTTATAAAAACAGAGCTGAAATTTCTTGCAAGAGAGAAACACAGAGACTGAGATTGGAAATTCAGAAGAAACACAGATCGACTTTCTCTGTTTGTACTGCCTTTGTAAATAGTTCTATTGAACAGTTTCATTTTTTTTATTTTACTGTTATAAATAAAACACTATTTGCGAATTTTGAAACTGCTCCTGGTTTTCCTGTGCTTCCTGACATGTGCCTCGATGACACCTACCCACGGCCATCGGAGGCATGTTTTCCCTGCACCTGTAAGGGTAGTAAGCTATCTCCTCCAGACAACGACTCCTGCAATTGGTCAAGACAGTGCACACACTGGAGTTCACGGATATACCTCTTCCTTTGCCACCCCGGGTCTCTGATTAACCCCCAGACCAAGCATTGGTCTTACGGACCAAAATTGATGCTTTGCTCTGAAAAAAGGCCATCGAACCAGTTCCCCTTCCTCAGAAGGGTGCTGGATTTTACTCCCACTTTTTCCTGGTTCCCAAATGGATGGGGGATTTATGCTCCATTTTGGATCTGAGGTGCCTCAATCTCTACATCACTTACCAAAAGTTCTGAATGGTGTCTCTTCTGACACTTCTCCCTTTGCTGAACATGGACGATTGGCTTTGCTCTCTAGAGATGAAGGATGCACACCTCCATATCCTGATGCACCTGGCCCACAAACGATTTCTCCATTTGATGTTTCTGGGTCATCATTACCAGTTCAAAGCCCTCCTTTTGGCCTTTCCTCAGCCCCGAGGGTATTTACAAAATGCCTAGTGGTGGTCACAGTGGCCCGCCGCAGGGTAGGCCTCTATCTTTCCCTACCTGGACGACTGGCTTCTGAATGTGTCCTCCAGCCAACAGCTGTTGCTCGCACTTTCTCGAACCCTGCAGTTCTTCGCCCAGGTGGGGATAGCGGTAAACTATCTGAAGTCCAAAATGGCCCCTACACAACGCCTCCAATATATTGGAGCCATTGTAGACACCTCCATGGGGAAGGCGTATCTGCCCATAGCTCGAGCGGACACCCTGATTGCTTTGGCATGCAGATGAGAGTCCAGCAGATTGGTCTCGGCACAAGACTACCTCCGCCTCCTGGGACATTTGGTGGCCACAATAATGATGGTCCCCAATGCCATGTTAAATATGAGGGTCCTTCAGTGGTCCCTCAGAGTCCAGTGGGACCAGAAGGTCGTCGATTTTGATGCCCCTTCTTGGAGGGTGGACTGAAATATTCCACTGTGAAAGTCTACCTTTCGGCCATTGCTGCATTTCATTTACCTGTGGACAACATCCCTTTGTCCCAGTTACCTTTGATTTGAACTTTTTTAAAGGTGTTCTGCACCTTCATCCCCCTATCCAGGATCCAGTCCCTGTGTGGGATTTGAATTTTGTGCTAGAAAAATTGACTACGAGTCCATTTGAGCCTGCTGAATCCAGTGACCTCCATTGTCTTTCTTGAAAAAATGTTTTTAGTTGCCATTATGTCAGGACGAAGTGTCTTGGAGTTGCATGCACTAATGTGCAAGCCTCCATACCTGCAATTTCATAACGAACGGGTGTCCTTACGCATGAACCCATAATTTTTGCCAAAAGTTGTTTCTGAATTTACTTTAAATCAGACCATTCAATTACCAGTGTACTTTGTGGAGCCTGTGAATCCAGGGACATTGAGCATTTACCTTCTCTGCACTTCACAGTTGTGAAAAACAGCAACTTTTTGTTTCCTTCGCCCCTGGAAACCAGGGCGTTAGTGTTTCAGTGTGTAGTGCTTGTCCACATGGTTGGCCAGCTGCATTACGTTTATCTATGCAAAATATGAAAAACCTCTCTCGGAGACTGTAAAACCCCATTCTATTAGAGGCATGGCTGCATCTATGGTGCGTTTCTGGGGGATCTCTGCTTTGGATATTTGCGAAGCCACCAAGTGGTCTACTGTACATGCCTTCAGCAAGCATTACAGTCTAGACATCGCTTCTAAGAAGCGGACCAATTTCGGATGGGCCATCTTATAAGGCTTTCTGTCCTAACATCTGAGGGTTCGCCTCCTCCTCCACACTTGGCATAAAAACTGCTTGGAAATCTTACCACGTGTTAAGACCTGCTGCAAGAGATTGCCTCAAAGAAGATAGTATGGTTGTGCCCCCCCAGGAAATGAAAAGTACAGTTGTGTAAGAGCTTACTGTAACAGTAGATCTTCGAGAGTGTCTCTTGCAGCAGGTCATGCTACCCCACCCTCCTTCCCCCTTACTGTTACCTCAGAAGGGTTCCTTGCTCCTGTCTTTTTTGACTCCATGAGCTGCTGCCTTATTTTCCCTCCTCGGTTCCCATGGGAATCCTAGGAAATGTTTTCACATTCGATCACCAGGATGGAAAAGAACTGAAGAGTAGCTGGGACCTCCCCCTTTCATACCTGCCATACAGACACCATGTGGTAGTGTAGGGGGGAGAGCCCGGGGTCGACTGCTGAGAAGTCATGCGGAGGAAATGATGCCTGCAGCTGATACCCCACATGTTATGACCTGCTGCAAGAGATACTCTTGAATATCTACTGTTACGGTAAGTTCTTACGCAGCCGTACTTTTCAGTTTTAGGGGGCACACTTCCAGTTCCGGGCCTTGCCCTTTGGCTTGTCTTCAGCCCCTTGAGTTTTTACCAAATGCCTGGCGATGGCAGCAGCTGTCCTAATGTGGGAAGGACTCTGTCTTTCCCTACGTGGATGACTGGCTTCTCAAAGCCCAGTCCAGGGAGCACCTGTCAGAGTCTGGAAAATACCACTCGCCTATTCCAGGATCTCTGCATCACGGTCCAGCTACCCAGGTCAGTTCTGACCCCCTGTCAGCACCTTCAGTACTTGGGGGCAGTCCTAGCTGCATCTCGTGGCATGTCCTTCCTGCCCCTGGACTGGGCAGATCGCCTTACAGCTCAAGCCCACCTGCTGTACAACAGCTGTTATGTCTCAGAACCTTCCTCCGGCTCGTAGGCCTGATGGCTGCAGTTATAATCACAGTGCTCCTAGCCAGATTACACTTGAGGATTCCTTAGTGGACATTGAGGGTCCAGTGGGCCAGCATACAGATGACCTGGAAAAGCTGGTCCTGGTCTCCTCTCCGGTGAAAAGGGTTCCGCTTTGTTGGATGAAACCCAGCAACCTTCTAAGAGGGGTTCTTTTTCTCATTCCTTTCCCTAAGCAAATCCTCACAACAGATGCGTCGGGGTTGGGGGGAGCTCATCTAGGGCCCCACCAAACTCTGGGGACATGGTCCAAGCTGGAATCCTCTCTCCACATAAATGTCTTGGAGATGCAGGACATTCTTTATGCCTTGCTGGCCTTCCAGACTCAGTTATCCCTGGGCCTTCTGCTAGTGCAGACAGACATCAGTGTAGTACATGACATCAACAAGCAAGTGGGCACTCACTTGTACCCTCTCTGCTGGGAAGTAATGAAAGTCTGGTCTTGAGCTGTGGATTTTGGCCTTGAACTGGCAGCCGTCCATGTTCCAGGCATCCAAAACATCCTGGTGGACAACCTAAGCTGGTCGTAGTCAGAGACACGTGAGTGAGAACTGCTGACCTCAGTACTAGAAGACCTGGTGACAAGTGGGGTCGTCCAGAGCTGGACCTTTTTGCATCCCCACTCAACGCATAACTGCCGCTTTTTTGCTTGCTTGCTCCAGGGCCTGGAGTTTTCTGTCAAGACACGTTGTCCATCTCCTGGAAAGGGAGGTTTTCATATGCATTTCCTCCTGTCCCATAAACCAGAGGGTTCTGATCAAGCTCCAGATGGAAGGGGCCATGACGAGCCTCCTCGTCCCCTTCTGGCCTCATCAGATATATTTCCCTTTACTGCAGCAGTTGACAGTGGACCCTCCAGTACCCCATCCTCTGTGTACCAGTTTGCTCTCCCAGAATTGGGGTACCCTGATCCATCCAGACCTCAAATCCATGCATCTTCATGCCTGGCTTCTTGGGACATAGCCATGGCTCGGTTTGCGGTGTAACCCAAGGTGGCTGATGTTCTGGTGGTGGCTAGGAAACCATCCACTAAGGCCACTTATTCCATGAAGTGGAAACCTTTTTTTCTGTGGGCTGCGTCATATCAGCTGGATCATTTCACTTGTCCAGTGAAATAGATTCTGGAGTACTTGCTGTCCCTTTCCGACTCTGGGCAGAAGTACTCCTCTCTTAAAGTGCATGTCTGCCATCTCTGCCTTCCACGTGCCTGTTGATGGCCATATGGTGGCACAACTGGAGGTGTCCCGTACTTTTCTGAGAGGCATTCTTCACATGATTCCTCCTCTCCACAAACCAGTCCCACCTTGGGACTTGAATTTTGTGTTGGAAAACTTACTTTGGCTCATTTTGAGCTGGCCGTGACATGCCAGCTACACTTTCTGTTGTGGAAAGAGTTGTTTTTAGTTGATATTCTACTTGAAGGACTTCAGAGCTACAGGTGCTTGTGTACGAGCAGCCTTATTTTATTTTCCACAAAGACAAGGTGTCTTTGTGTACTAACCCCAAAGTTTCTTCCTAAGGTGGTGTCTGAGTTTACTTTAAATCAATCTATCCACCTTCCTGTTTATTAACCAGAGCATGCCAGTCCAGGGGAAGCATTGCTCCACACTTTAGATGTGCACAGAATTCTGCATTACTACATACACCATACGATGGACTGCAGGAAGTCCTCACAGTTGTTACTGTGGCCCCTGGGAAAGAGGACGTCTCTGTTTCGAAACAGTACTTGTCCAAATGGTTGGCCAACGGTATCACTTATTGATACAGGAAATATGCAAGGATCTTCTGGCGTTGTTTGTGGTCATTCTGCCAGGGGCATGGCCACTTCTCTTGCCTGTTTCAGGAATGTGTCCACTGCAGAGATCTGTGGTGCTGCTGCTTGGAGTTCTGCCCACACCTTTACCAAGCACTACAGTTTGGACGTTGCCTGTAGGTGTAGGGCCAGCTCTGGCCTAGCTGTCCTCCAAGGCCTACTTTCTGAGGCTCATAGTTTCCTCCACTCAGACCGTGCTGTCTGATGGAACTGCTTGGGATTCGTTCCACAGGTGTGGCCTGTTGCACGAGACACCCTCAAAGTAAGATAGTTTAGTTACTTATGAACTTACAGTAGATCTTAAAGAGGATTTCTTGCAGCAGGCCATACCGTCCCTCCCTCCTTCACCCTGGGCCTCAGAGGCCCTTCTCTGTCTGTACCTCCTTCTTTTCCATCCTTTCTTTGGCAGGAACCTTCGATTCCTCCTGTTTTCCCTTAGCTGGTGCCGGGTGACTTATGATCTCCTACAAGAAAACTGAGGTGGGCGTGGGGGCCACCCACTCTTACAGGATAGGTCAATAATGGTGTATGACATTGTAGTAGGCAGCAGTCTGGTAGACTGCTAGCTAAAAAAGTTTCTATGTGGTCCTAGTGCCTGGCAACTACAGTTCCATAGGTGTGGCCTGCTGCAAGAGATGCTCTCCAAGATCTACTGTTATGGTAAGTTCTTATGTAACTGTACTGTCTTTGAGAGGATCTCTTGCAGCAGGCTGTGCCATCTCACCCTCCATGCCCCTTAGCCTTAGGACTTATCTGTCTGTCTATCTGTTCTTGGCAGTATGCCTTCTGTTTCTGCTTTGTTAGCTTGGTGGGCACCGCTGGCTCTTTTTGGTTCCCCAGTGGGAGATCTTCCTCTTATGTTCTCCAGCGAGAGAACTGAGGAGGGCATGGGGCTGCCCGTGTTTATAAGGAAGGGACATCATCTGCGTGTGATGTTGGTGTGGGTGGCCCCTCTGGTAGACTGCTAGCTAGAAGAGTTTCCTTGTGGTCCTAGCACCTGGTGGCTGTAGTTCTATAGATGTGGCCTGCTGCAAGAGATCTGCTAGCTGCACATTCGAACAGACTTGATAGACCTCTAGGCCTTTATCTGCTGGCAAATTTCGTATGTTCGTATGTTCTTGAAGATCTACTGTTAGGGTAAGTTGTTGCGTAACTGTACTATCTTCCAGGAATCAATCTTCACTGTTCAGTCAAAATAATGGGTTTTAGCTGGAGGCGCTAGGACCCCATGGGAGCAAAGTCTTTTTGGAGCTTTGTGCGGGATCGACATAGTGTAACCCCTAGGTGGCACTATCCCAAGGGCTGTTACCCCTGCCTGCTTGACTAGTAGCAGGTTAAGGGGCCTGAGTTCTGAAACGGGTGCCTCCACCCGGAGGTTAGGGTTGGTAGTGGTCAGGCTAACCTTGGCACAGCCCTCCAGGACACTGTAAACCCCCCCCCCCCACCTCTTTCCTTACTAGTGGCTGGAACAATACACAATAATCACTTTCACAATACCCCTGCTACACCACACAAGTACCAACACTGTTTGCACTTACCACCAGGGCTTACCTCTGGCCCGGCCCTGGGGACCTCCTGTAAAACAAGGTTATACACAGGAAATAACAGCAGTACAGTACTCTTGCACAAACTGGAACCACAGTCGGGGTAAATGCAAGAAAGAGTTAGATCTGATTTATTTAAGGGGCTTGAACAAGGGAGGGGTGTAATCAGGTTCATTTGCTTAAAGGCTCCATCAATCAGACAGTTATGCATGCACTTCAGGGTCCATAAACAGTCACACACTCTGGGTACCCAGATGGAGAATGGTGGGCTAGCCAGGAACGTTGCAGCTGGTTGGGGCCCTGTGATGGAAGAAAACATGCACAACACACACTGTTTGTAATCCGGAGCCAGAAGGCTCGTTGAAAAGAAAACGAGACAATCAGATGACACACTTTTAGATTAGGCTGTTGTTGCAGGGAGCTATCCTGATGATTACTCACGATACCCAAGACTGGACACAGGCTGGACGAAAATTGAAACAGCAGGTAGTTAATGTGGAGTGCTAGGAGAAGCAGGGCCCACACAATTTGCCGAGGCGTCGTTCCTGTTCAGGCATGGAGCAGGGGGCTGATCCCCAGGTGGGACTCTCGTTGGTGGCTTTCTCTGCGCAGTGGGATAGTCTGGCAGGGCCAACATGGCATGGCCCAGGCCGAATGGAGATGAACATGGATTCAGTCCGATTAGGCTGAATAAAGCTTCCAGCAAGCAGAACACAGTTCACACAGTGGGGAACCAAATCCCGACCCACTTTCAATACACAGCACATTTACATGTAAAGGATTCTACGGTACCAGCAAGCAGAACACAGTTCACACAGTGGGGAACCAAACCACGACCCACTTTCAATACACAGAACATTTACATGTAGGAAACTCTACTGTACCAGACAAACCGCTCTCCGGTCACGAACGCAAAGTCTGCACAAACCGGTGATTCAAAAGCAGCTGAAATCCTGACAGGCCGATCGCATTCAGCAAATCTTCGGTGGTCTTCAGGTTAAAGCCTGGTCACAGTCCAGTGGCTTATAGTCCTCACAACTCGGATTCAGTCCGAATAAACTCTATTTTCCCTCTCAGGGACTGCAGGCAGACAGGCAGGCAAAAACTCAGCCATTTCACAGTTCTCCCATGCAAAACTACACAGAACCGCTGCTCAAAATCACTTGAGCTGTTACTTCTTCACTTCTCAGCTCAAAACTGAAACTAGCTGCAGCAGCCTGGGAAATTCCCCAAGATCCAAAAGGTTCGGTTGGCTGATCCTCCTGTCAGTCATAACAAAGGCTCCCCCTTCAGGTGCAAAAAGGCGCAAAAAGCCCAAACTACAGTTCCTACAGATTTTGACTCCAGACAGCTCCTGTAGTCCGGCTCCATTTTAGGTCCCACCAGTACTGATTGGTCCAATTCGCAGTCCAGGACCAAGATAGTGGAGATAAACAAAACAGTCCTTGCAGCAAAGAAGGCAGGTTAGACAAACTACATTATTATTATCACTCTAAATGATTTTCAGCAAATAGTTGCATCTTTCAACAGAGCTCCCTCTCAGATTACTTATGACTGCAATCCAGGTAGCTCTTAGAGAGAGACTGTATACAGTCTATACAGACACTCTCTTACATGTGGTAACATAGCAGCTATGAGCTTGCCAGTAACTGATGCTGCCCCCCCATTCCGTTTTTCCCCATTGTCGAGTGTGCACCATGGGAGTAGCCTGACTCATCTAACTGCATCATCACAGTTATTGCCTCAAGTTCGATGCTGGGTTTAGTAGTCTTTTGATCTGAACATTTTGTGTAGCAGCCAGCACAGTTTTGCACTTCCAGTTCTGTTTCTTTAGTGGTTTAGCGCCAAATTATTTTTCGTTTCATTTTATTATTTTGACATTGGTATGCCACATTCTTGTGGGCAGAAGAAAAAGGAAGGCAGCGCTCCTGCCTCTGTAGGAGTTACCTCACCGTCAAGGACCAGCGTCCGAAGTGTTGGACCTGTCTTGGACCAGTCAGTGATATAGGTAGGTGTGATTGCTGCTTGTCGATGGATCCAGCGCACACTGGAAGTAAGCATGCTAAAGTGGGTCCATTCACCCCCCACTTTTGAAGGCAGGCCTCACACCAGAGATGCCAAGGTAAGGTCTCTGGGCCTTTTCCTGGCCCCTTCCCAGTACCTCTGATACTTAGGAAGACCAGGGTCCTCCACACACTCGCTTCACTGAGACATTGGAGGTCGGGGGGGGTGGGTTCTTGTGACTAGTATGCTTCCTCAGGGGTGGATTACCACCCCCCCCCAGTCTATTTGCTCTTTGTGACTGTGGACAGCCCCGTGGTGAGGCCTAAGTGATATGCTCAGTCTACAGCTGTGGGCACCTCATTGTCTCAGCCTGGTGCCACCCTGGCTTCTGGTACCACATCTGGTGGCATTCAGAGGGAAGTGCAGATTGCAAAACCAGGCCCCCTTCTGGTACAGTTCACAGGGGCAGAAGATAGATGGGTTCTAGAGTTAGACCTGATTCTGACCTGAGGTGGTAGTCATTTTCTCCCCTGAGCATCATAGTGGACTGGGGGAGGATGATGACGCCAACCTTGGGCTTGGAAAAGGGGACAGGGATGAGGGAACTTACCGTGGGCTCAGTTCCAAGCCTGACACTGGAGTCACTGTTGCCCCTGGTACTGCCCCTAGGCCTGATGCTGCAGACAATACTGGGATCTGCTCTAGTACCACCTGTGGTGCCACATCAGATTTCCATACCTTTCCAGGCACCAGGTCCGGTTCTGGGGCTGACTCCGGGGTGACACTGGATCTGGTGTCAGACTTGGCTTGGTGGATGGACACCAATCTTGTTGAGAGGCTGAGACATGATGCTGTGCTGACCCTGGGACTGGTGCTGGAGGCAGCAATAGCATGGGTTCCAGTTTTAGCCCTGTGGCATGTTTCTCTCGGAACCAGCTGACATTGTCACTGGTGGGGATTGGAGCTGCCCTGTGTGACTTCTACAGCTCCACTTTTCCCAGCTAGGGGTGTCCCCCCCCCTCCCCCCCCAAGGGCACTATCTGGGTCGGACCTCTGAGACTGTCCGCCTCCACTTAGTTGAGTTTGCCAGGCCCCTCCTCTGGGAGAGGTCCCCTGAGCACTCTTGCAACTCAGAACCTGGAGCCACTGGCTTTTTTATCCCTCTCCATCCTCTGTCGCACCTCTCTGATCTGCCAGGTATTGTGAGTCCTCTGGGACCCATGACCTGGCAGCAGTTTTGCAGAATGACTGATGTTTTCCACCAGTATCACTATAAGTCTGCCCAGGCCCAGTTCAGACCTGTGAC
Organism: Neoceratodus forsteri; assembly: GCA_016271365.2. NCBI lineage: Eukaryota > Metazoa > Chordata > Ceratodontiformes > Ceratodontidae > Neoceratodus > Neoceratodus forsteri. The sequence continues at coordinate 1,073,303,532 of CM028129.1, read as the reverse complement.
CCTGGCATCACAATTTTTTGAGTCCAGCTGCTCTTCTCCCACGTCCACCTCTGAGGAAGAGGACTCTTAAATTCACATGTCCACGGATGTTGAGTACTCTGTGGACCAGCGGTTCCTGGTGGAGATGCTAAAGGAGGTGAACGTGGGGTCCTTCGTTGGTCACAGTACCGCTACCTTGGCGTGGAGATTCCTTGGGGATGTCAATGATGACTCCTTTGTCTTCCCTCTTTGGCCACAGCCTTTTGAGGAGGCATCCAGAAACATCTGACTCTGTCCTGCACCCATTCTCCAGCCCATAAGGACCCCACATTGGGGATTTTGGTACTGCAGACCCCCTCTGTGCGTAAACGTTCTGTGCATGAGTGCCCTCCCAACTTTGACTCTGCGGGGAGAGATGCTTTGGGGGGGGGGGGATTTTTTTTATTTTTTTGCCAACGTCATCTACTATGATGTGCATTACTGCATATCAGGCACTTAAAGCAGTTTATAACAGGTACCTGTGGGTGAAACTAGGCCTTGTCCTAGCTTCCATTCATTCACCTTTCTTCCCAGGGCCTGGAGCTAGGGAGGCACCAAGCAAGGGTGTCGTACAACACCAGTGAGGTAGCTTCCAGGCTGGTAGGGACAGCAGTCTACATTCCGTAGATTGCATGGCTTTGTCTTTCCTGGTTGGCACTCCTAGCTCAGCATTGGGTGCTTAACTCCTATTTCCAGGGGACTTGCTTCTTCTCTTGCAGTATCAGGTGTGAGTTGTCAAGGTACCCTCCTGCTCCCAGGCCACAGGAGTGTCCACCTGCCCCTGACAAGTCTCTGATCCCACCAGACCTGTGAGGGGTCAGTGGTTCTCTCCCACAGGGGCCTGAGGGGAATTTTTGCCTCTGGGTGAGCCATTTCCCCTTTTGGGGGGAAAGCTTGGCACTCTGACGCATTAGTATGACTGAATGATGAAGATTGATTCCTTTAAGATATAAACATCATGGAGTCGCCAAAATTGGTGATCTTCCAGAAATCTTCGCCATTCAGTCACATGTCTGCCCACAATCCCCTGCTCGGGTAAATGACAGGGCCTGTAGATAGCTCATCTCTGCACAATGGCATCCTTCTTGATGCTCCCTTTTGTAAGCTTTTCCTCCCTCTTGAAGGTACTGCTCCTTTTCCTCTTTTTAAAAAACATAAAATTGGGCAATGGGCCCCCTTGCCCTCTTCCCACCAAAACAAACAAAAAAAGAAATTGTTTAGGTGTATTTTACTCCCCTAGACTTTCTTCCTGTCCCCATTAGGGCTATCTCTTGGGCATATTCCTGTTGCTGTCTTGCAGTTATAGTTCTCCTGTTCATGCCTCTAAATATCTGGTATGTAGCAGTGCCTTGCTTTTTGAACAAGATGTATTTGTTAACTTTTCTGTATTGCAGGGAGAGCCAGTAGGATTTTTTACGCTATATTTCTTAGCCCATTGATCTGGTTTCTTCTTCTACATTTAACTGTGGGAACTCACATTTTTCATTTCAAGTTCTTCTCTTTCCTTCACTCCTTTTTGGAGTGGCAAAAAGATAGTACATGTGCTCCTGGACTCTGTCCAATTACTCCTGCTACCTACTCCTCTGGAGCACTATTGGCATTTATACCCCACTAAATTCTATGTCCACTTGGGAGTGCAAAGACTGTTACTAGATGGCATTCTACCATCTTAGGTACATGGAGGTCCCCTGGGCCTCGGTGTATTAGTTAGAGCTATATGCCAGGGCTGCTGCTCATTCCTCGCCACCTTCCTGTGCATTTATTTAGATTTTGGTAACCGGGTAAGCCCACTGAGACCAAAGATCCCTTTTTCAGGGGCGACCTGGAGTTAGCTACAATGACTACATACATAGATGTAAAATACAGTAGAATAGAGTGAAATACATATTAAGTTACAGTGAGTGCATACGTAAACATTGGGGTACAGTAGATTAATAGCAGGTACAGGTCAGAGGGTGGGTAACATACATGGGGTACAGGGACAGCAGGAATCACAAGGTTAAACAGGTGCTTAAGTCAAGTTATAAGCAGAGTTAGACTCTGGCTGTAATGCCCACTGCTCTTGTGCCACCCTTAGGCCCATCCCATATTTTCTCTTACGTTGGCAATTAGGTTTATTTAGTTTTTGTTTTTATATCCTATATCCCATACCTATCCCTTTGGGCTAGGCATCTATAGCCCTCTCTCTCTCTCCTTTCTCTCTCCCACTTGTTTCCTCCTCCTGGCAAACAGAACTGAGGAGGGGGTAGTGGCATCTGTTACTGGCTAGCTCACATACGCGACATCACTGTGTCTGTGTTGTGGGTGGCACTGGCACTGACATCAGCCCCCCTCCAAAAGATGCAAAAAGACTTTGCTCCTGCAGGGCCCTAGTGCCTCCAGCTGAGACTCATTAGTGTGACTGAATGGTGAAGATATTCTCTAAGATCAGCAGTTATGGTGAGTACATCATTTTCATTTTTTATGGGGCATTTTCCAAACTAGGTTGCATGCTCTAATGACATTTTTGTTCATGTTCATTTTAAGTACTGTTCTGTCACACTGCTGCTCTGCAGTTTCAGTTTAAGCATGCTTAGCACTGCTGGTTTTCAACTGGTGGTGTACATAAAATGGATGTGGAATATCAGCTTTGGGGTTTTGGTTTTCCACCTGTAAGTCATTTTTGATCCCAGAATGTCTCAGCTGTTACATTTTACTTGTTTAAAGGCTTGCTGAAGCTTCAGTAAATGACCACTTGCAAACAAAAAGAGCACAATGTTACACACTCATCTTGTCTACTTGGTGCCTTTCAGGTTTATGTGATTGAGCCGATCGGCATGGAGTTTACTCCCTGTCAGGTGGAGGCTCGTGTGGGTCAGGTACTAGAACTTCCCCTGCGGATTTATGGCCTAATGAATGTTGAAACCAGAGAAACCGTCACACTGAGTGACTGTTCACATTTTGGCCTGGTTGTTGAAGTAGAAAACCGTGGCGTTTTTAAACCCTTACAAGGTAATTCATAAACAGTTTACTCATTGATACACATAAAGGTTATGTAATTCAGTAACAAAGGAACTAGGCTGGTGCAGAATGTTGAAATATGTATAACTGATCTCCATGTGATGAGTGTTTATAAATTGATTTCTGTTTTCTTTCTACTGTAGTAGCAAAATTTATAAAGAACTATTCCTCTCTACATTAAGAATTTATAGCTTTCACAGTGAACTGCAGAAAAAGTCCCATATCATTATTATGAATCAGAAGCTCATACTATTCTCATTTTTAAAATAACATTCCACACAAGGGTATGTTGACTAAGTAAGCAATAATACCCAACAGGATGGGTGGTATTGTGCTATACCGGACCACCCTGGGGTGTAATGAGGCCCGACGCCGCAGGTGGAGGGCCTTATAGCCCCTGGAAGGTCCGGTATAGCACAATACCGCCCACCCTGGAGGGTATTATTGCTCTTAGAAAATGGGCCACTGTATAAGATATGTATATGTTTGAAAATAAATAATTTTGATGTTAATTTATATGTCAAAATGATAAAATAGTTCCTCCGCCTGTATTAGAATGCTGTGTTGTTGTTTTTTTGAGTTAGGGACTTTTGTCTTGCTTGCGTTTCTGTAGTTGTGCCTTTGGAGCTGGTTGTCATGTTTACCCCCCCCCACACACACACACACAGGGCTTAACAATATTTGCATATTACTAGTTTTTTTTGGTAGCTTTTGTAGTGTGGTCACAGTAACCAGTACTGGATGTGTAGATTGTACAGTAGAGGAAATTGGGAGCAGTAAGAGTGAGGTACTGTGTTTTTTTTATTTTCACACAACATAATCTATGCAGGAGAAGAAGAAGCTTGCTTGCTAAAGAGTTTTATTGAATGCATAACAGCTACATGAGTGGAGCGAGACACTGAGACCGCTTTCTAAGTCCTGTAATTATGCTTTTTCTCGCTCCTGCCCGCTTTAGCACTGCCGCAGAAGCGCTTTCTTCAGTAGCAGCTCCTGCTGCCTCTCAAGCACCTTACTGCATAAACAGTGAACTTTACTGCAGGAGCAGCGGTTCAGGTGGGGTGGCGCTTCCACCATTGCCTCCTCTACCTCCCGCTGTCTCCCTTTTTCTCAGTCTTCCGCCTACATGGAGTAGGCCACAGCCTGAGCTCCGTAGGGGGTGGGAGTTATAAGTGCCCACAGCCACTTTCCTTGGAGCACGATCGCACTATGCGTCGACCTGCAGCCCCAGTGTATCCATCTCGCCACTCGAACACCAGCACCCACACAACTAGCCGTGCTGCATTTTTGTTAAACTACATTGATTTTTATTTATTACAAACATACAGCAAAGTGAAGCAGTATGTCACATTAAAGGGGGTGACGGCTGAGCCACTAGTTTAAGGCTCGCTAAACCTCAAAAGCAACATGGAGGCATTTGCCTTTTACAAAATTCTACTGGCCCATTTTTTTCCGAATGAAATGAGGCGACAGAGACGGGGACTCGCTATTTCCCGGTCTCTGTTGCCTCATACCTGCCCGGCTAATTGATGCTTTCACCCAATCAGGATACAGAATTCCATGTGCCCATTTTCTAAAGTGAAGTAACTCATTTTCATGAGGAACCCAAGGGCGTAAAGCAGCAGCAAGCATTAGAGTTGCAAAGTACAATTCTGGGGGTGTGGATATGGCGTGCTAGCCACATTCCTGGCAGAATTCCTTTTGCCTTAAAATCTGTCTGGAAGGTCTTCAAGCTGGCTCCTCCCATCCACCCGGGTGATATTCTTCTCAGCCCCACCTTGTGATGTCAGATCTTTCCGCTGGAAGAGACCGGTTCCCTCCATAGCACTCTGCATTCTTGTAGGCCCTATCATTCTCTCTTAACTTTTTTTTTTAATTTCTTTATGCTACCTCTTTGGCTGGGGGGTGTACCTATGGTTCCTCCATCCAGCATGTTCTCGGCCCCCTCACCAGTTGCATGCAGAGCTCTGACCCCTTTTGCCCTACTCCACAGGCTGCTTTACAGTGGGTACTTACTACGACACTGCGGGACACCTGGAGGCCGGGCTCGGGGCTGACTGAGTGCATCTGCTGCAGCGCCTCATCAGGGCCGGCCTTCATACACACCAGTGGATTGTTTTTTCCAAGATGATTCACCCCCCACCACCACCACAGCGTGGGCGTGCCATGATGCCAAGGATGCTGCTGCGCTTGCTTCTGTGCGTTGCATGTCTGGTGTTGGCTTGCATCGACCCACATTATGACCGCCGAGCATATACCAGCCACTGGCTACCACCAGGAGCCAGTAGAACAGCAGTTGTCCCCTTCCCAGAGGAGAAGAGCAGTCCATGGGATGCTCGATCCTTCTACCCCCCCCGACCCACCGACATCCGAGGTTGCTCCCAACCCCAGGACACAGAGCTTGTGGGGCACCCTAAGCGTCTGTCGCCAGTTCCCGCCTCTCCCTACTTCTCGGTCCACTGGTGATCGAGGTCCCATACCTTGAGGTCAAGCAGCCCTCTCTGGAGTCACTGGTCTCACTCTTGACACTTGAGAAGGATGTGGTGCTGCTATTTCTCCTCTTTGGGGGAGGATCAGCTGTGCTGCAAGTTGCGATGGCACTACGAGGAGCTCATGTGGCAACAGCTCATTTTGGGTGCTGGGCCGAAGCCAGTGCAGCTTCCTCTCTGGCACTGCCTTGACTGCTGCCACCCTGGCTGGAACATGTTACGGCTCGGCTGCTTCCGGCATCTATGCCCATTCGAGTGGAGCCCCTGCTGCCTCAGCTGAAGGACGGTTCTCCTTCCAAGGGAGCCCGTATTGCCCCGGGGCTCAATAGCTGTCAGTTAATCACTGAGGCCAACAAGCCCCTCAGGATTAGCAGGGATTTGGTGGGGTCGGCCAGTCTTTGACAGATCCTTGGAATTGGAGGTGTCTTCTGTGCATTCCCGCCCGGTTGACCTGGAGTCTGGGGAGGATTTGTTGGTGTACCATGGTTCTACCTCCTTTAGGGCCATGCTCAACCTGATTTTGGAGGCCACAGGAATGTAGTTAGATCCCATCCAGAAACAGGCTAAGTATCCCCTCACTGAAATCATTAACCATTACGATTCCCCTAAGGTCACCGTTTTGGTAGCTGAAGCCATTCTTGGGCCCGCATTGGAGCTCTGGTAACACCCAGCCTCCTGCCTCATACCGTCTGCCTGTATGGCCCACAAGTATGCTGTTCCTATGACTTCTCCGTCTGGGTTTACTGAACACCCCTCAGTAGAGGGCTTCTTTTCTGACTCAGTGTTACGACAGATGAGAAGGTGGAGATGTTGACAAGCCCCCAGAAAAAGAATCCAAGAAATTGGATTATGTGGCCAAGAAGGTTTATGCGGCTTTGTCCCTTTGCTTTTGGCAGGCTAGTTTGGCCTTAATGACAGTGCACTTTACCCATGCCTTGTTGGTCACCCTTAACCAGCTGCTTCCTCGTCTCCCGGCTGACCCTCAGATGATAGTCAAGCAAGTGTGGGACCAAGACCATGCTGTGGCTAAGCAGCAGCTTCAGACGGCCATGGACATTGGTGACTCCTGTCCCAGGTCTGTGTTTGCCACTGTGGTTATGTGCTGCAGGGCTTAGCTGAGGATTTCGACCTTCACAGCAGATACCCAACACAAATTAGTGGATGTCCACATCCTGGGCACTGGCTTGTTCAGGCCAGGGGTGGATGGTTATCTCACTTGGATTGACAAGTCCAATGCCATCTTGGACTCCTGTCACCTCAGCCCAAAAGAAAGTCAAGGGCTCCAAACCCCAGAAGTTCTTTTGGCCTCATCTGGCCCCAGTGGCCAAGCCACCACAGACCCTGGCTAGACACCTACAGTCTTGGTGTCCCAGATCTAAGTTTGTCACTTCCATGGTCTGGAAACCTGGCAGTTAAGGCCCAGCCACGTCCCCTGCTGGCCCTGCCTCCACCTCCAGGCCCGCCCAGTGATGGGTTGGGGGGGTTCCCCCTCCCTGTGCATCCTGTCTACCCTGGTTCCTCCCATCGGGGGCAGCCTCCACCACTTTCTTTCTGCTTAGTCCAGTGTTACCACAGAGAAGTGGATGCTAGAAGTGGAAGTAAGGGCTTGCTGTCCTGCCCAGCTGAGTCTGCGCCCCTATGGAGGATGTTGTGTCCACAGACACGTTGTCCACCCTTCAGGAGAACATCACCCGGCTCCTCCAGAAGGAGGTGGTGGTTCATCTCCCAGACCCACCACCCGATCTAGAGTTCATCTCCAGACACTTTCTGGTTCCAAAAAGAACAGTGGGGATTGCACCCCATTTTGAATCTGTACAACCTGAACAAGATTCTGCAGTCATGTACCTTCAGAATGTTCACTCTGAACCAGACCATTCCACTTCTGGAACAGGACATGCGGTTCTGCTCCCTGGACCTACAGGACGCCTTCTTCCATCTTCCCATCTGTCCATCCCACCAGTGGTTCCTTTGGTTCCATGTGGAGGGAACTGTCTGAGTTCCAGGCCATGTCCATCGGCCTCTACTCAGCTCCTAGGTTCTTCACCAAATGCATAGTAGTGGTGGCAGCCTTCCTGAAGCACCAAGGGGTCCAGGTGTACTTGTACCTAGAAGACTGGCTGATTGCAGACCCCTCCAGGGTGGAGGTGGAGTGGTCAAGGGACCTGGCCCTCCAGACCTGTGTGTCCCTTTGTGTCCTGGTCAGCGAGGCTAAGTCAGAACTCATACTCTTGCAGGGGATTCACTTTGGGGCAGAACTCTACTCTTGCCAAGCCTGAGCCTGGCTCCCTGCAGACAGGGCAAAGGGTCTTTCCTCCGATCCCAACCATTTCAGGTTGGGCAGTTGTGCCCTGCCAGGGACTTTCTCTTGTGCTTCCTGGGCTACATGGCGGCTTGCACCAGTGTGGTTCATTGGGCTTGCTTCAGAATGCACTCCCTGCAGTGGGGGCTAGCCCATCAGTGGTCTTGGCGTCAGGGCCACCTCGACCAAGTGGTCACAGTGACCCAGCAGATATGGGATATCATCCAGTGGTGGTTGATACCAGAATATCTTCAGGAAGGAGTCCCATTTGTCCACCCAGAGCCGACAGTCACTGTCACGAAAAATGCCCCCGATGGGCTGGGGTGCCCACCTGGGGGAACACAGCATCCACGGCCTTTGGTCCCTTGAGGAGTCTCAGTGTCACATCAACCTGCTGGAGCTTTGAGCTGTTCGCCCTGTCTTCACAGACTTCGCTCCACATCTGTGGGGTCAGGTCGTCCCGGTCCAGATGGACAACATGATAACAAAGTACTACCTCAATAAGCAGGGTGGGATACATACCTTACCTCTGTGCATGGACGCTCTCTGTATATGGACCTTTGTGTTCAGCCTCAAAGCCAACCTGCTGGCCGTTCATGTAGCCAGAATGTCCAGTCATCTGGTGGATGCCCTCAGCTGAGTGGGCGAGGCATCTCACGAGTGGTCCCTTCATCAGAGCGTAATGGACTATCTGTTCTCCCAGTGGGGCACCCCTCAGGTAGATCCTGGGAGAACGCCAAGCTGTGGCTGTTTTGTGCCTGCTCCCCTCAGTGGGATATGCTGCAGAGGAATGCCTTCACAAGGCCCTGGACTCCGGGTCTTCTTTCTGCTCTCCCTTTCCTCTGAGCCACAAGGTCCTGATCAAAGCTAAGAGGGAAAAAGTATGGATGATCCTGGTGGCGCTGGACTGGCTATACCAGTTCTGGTACCCTGATCTTCTCAGTCTCAGCAGCAGGCCTCCGTGGGTGTCTGCCACTTTGCCTGGATCTGCTGTCATGCTCTCGGTGGGGGGGGGGATCTTCAATCTCTGCACCTGACAGCCTGGTTCCTGAGCGGCTAGAGTTCCAGGTTCTGGGTCTCTTCAAAAAGGTCCTCCATGTAGTTGAGGCCTTTCGGAAGAGTTGACTAGTCAATGCTGTGCCTTCAAATGGAAGTGATTCTCCATTTTGTGCCAGGGCAAGGAACTGGAGTCCCCGTCCTGTCTCATGTATAGCATCCTTGATTACCTGTGGGTCCCTCTCTTAGTTGAGTCTATGGTCGATGACCCTCAAGGTGCACCTGGCAGCCACCTCTGCATGCTGAGCGCAGGCTGGTATGGTAAGGCTGTGTGCAGGAGAAGTTGGTCAGGCACTTCTTTAAGGGCCTTGACCACATTTCCCCTCAGGTGCATGAACCACCACCACCTTGGGATTTGTTGCAAGTGTTGGGAATTACTCATAGGCAAGCCATTTGAACTGGTGCACAGGTGTGAGATGTCACACCTATTGTGGAAGACCACTTCCTGGTGGCCATCACATCAGCCAGAAGGATCAGCGAGCTCCAAGTGCTCTACTCTGTGGAGTCTCCTTACTTGGTCTTCCACAGGAACAAGGTTGTCCTTCACCCCAACCTGAAGTTCCTTCCAAAGGTGATCTCAGTGTTTCAGCTTAACTAGGTGATGAGTCTCCCAGTGTGCTTCACCAATCACACATTGGAGGCCAAGCATAGGCGCCATAGTCTGGACCTGTGACGTGCTCACCTACTATAAGGAGCACATGGCTAGAGTTTGGGGAGAGGTTTAACAGCTGTTCGTTACCTACGCTGAATCTGCACCTGGCAGAACAGCAGCTAAGCAGATGATTGGCAGGTGGATAGTCTCCTGCATCGACCTTTGCTATAGGTTGGCTGGTAGGGAGCCCTCCTGTAGGGCTCATTTCACCAGATATATTGCTGCCTCTTTGGCTACTTCTAGGAATGTCCCTGTCCAGGATATCTGCAGGGCTACTACCTGGAAGTCGGTACACACCTTCATCTCCCATTAGCACATCGACCTTGAGTCATGCTGGGATGCTGGTATTGGGTCCTCGGTTCTCCAATCTCTGTTCCCTAAATAGGGGTTATGTGCCTTGCCCCCTCCTAATGGAGAACTGTTAGGAGTCTGCCAGAAGTGAGGATAGTACACCATATTCACACCCCTAGAAAAAAACAAGTTCTAGGAACATGTATATGGTGTTCTACCCACACTTCTGGCAGTGTCCTTTCTCCATTAAGGCTTGCTGGAACGTCTTCAAGCTGTCTCCTCTCACTCACCCGGGTGGTAACTCTCTTGGCATTGCCCCATGATATCAGGTTCTCCTTTCCGCTGGAAGGTGGTTTCCTCCTTACCTCTCTCACGCTAAAGAGGCCCTTTGCTTTATTTCTTTGGATTTTCAATAAAAACTTTGTGATCAGGCTTTTCTTTTGGCCATCGACATAGATGAAGCAAAGTTTGCTTTGGGATTCTGGAAATGTCCCTGCGGGCAGATGATGACCTGGACAGATCCATACACCATGTGCATTTACTGCCTGGGCTACGAGCATGATCCCCAGGCCTGTGGCATTTGCTGCACTTTCCACACATCCACTTTGGAGGATCATCATGCCCACCTGCTCCTAGGTTGTCTGGATGATCGGGACCCGCTGGTCAAATCCAAGGATGCCTATCTGGTGGTCTCCGTGGCTGAAGGGTCCGCCGAGCAACTTGCAGCAGTTGAGGAGGCTGCAGCTCAGGCCACAGCTCATGCTTCCTCGGTTTTTGCCTTTTGCCACTCTACTTGGGCACCTCCTTTATAGAGGCATTCAAGGAGTTGTGCCAGGCCCTTCCCACTCATGGGCAGGGATTCCTCTTCCAAACACAAATCAGAGTCAAATAAAGAGACCAAGAAACTGTCTCACCATCGATTGTTGGATCAGGAGCACTCTCAGGCCGCCGATACCCACGCTTCTTGAGAGGTTCTGACTTTGGTCGATTACTCCCCCATGCCGCTGGCCCCATGGTCTTCCCATCGAGCCAGCTGGTCGAGACGCAGGTCGATCTTCCGGCCGAGATTTTTCTTGACTTGGTCAACCTGTTGTCGCTCGAAGAGGCCTCTGACTCAGGGAGGGATATATCGTTTGGCTGATCCACCGCCTCTTACTCGGGAGTTTCTGGACCCAGAGGATCCTTGGCAATCACCAGTCCTCTTCAAGGCCCACTGTCAGTCCCCTCCGCCCCCCGATGGTCGAGGTCACGATCCTGCTCTTCTTCCCCTGAGTCGAGCAGCCCATGTTGGTGTCAACGCTTGCACTCTTGGTGATCAAGAAAGAGGCGTCGCTGCTATTCCTCCTCGTCCTCCAGTGAGGAAAGGCTTTGGCGCAACTTGCATCAATGCTACAAGGACTTGATGTTGCAGCAGCTCATTTTCACTGGGATGAAGCCTGTTCCAGCTTCGACCCCAGCCATCACTTGGCTCTCGCCACAGAGGCCGATGCCTTCTCCGTCTGGTCCTGGCTCGGCCTCCACAGACTTCTCAGATGATTTGGGTGGAACCACCATCAAAACAGCCGAAGACCAGTGCTCTGACCAAGGAATCCAACGTGGTTTCGGGTCTTCCTCATCGACTGTCAGTCACCGTCACCCCTGACTGTCCTTGGAGGAGCAGTGGGGACTCTGGTGGTTGACTCCTCTTTGAAGACTCCTTGGAGTCAGAGGGCTCCTCCTTGCACTTTTTTCCAGTGGACGTAGAGTCCATTGGGGATCCCTCAGTGGAGGAATGTCCTACTTCTTTTATGGGTCTGCTCCATCTTATCTCTGAGTCCACCGGTCTCCAGATGGAGTCGGTTCAGAAGTGGGCATGGTGCCATCTAACCAAGATCCTGGAGTGGGGTGATTCCCCTGAGGAAGAGTTCCTGGTTGAAGAGGCAAGTTTTGGCCCTGCCTTGGAGCTGTGGCAGCATCCAGCCTCCTGCCCTGCACCATTGGCCCGGACGGCCCACAAGTATGCGGTCCCTATGGGTTCCCTTTCAGGGTTCACGGAGCACCCTCCAGCTGAAGGCCTTGTGGCTGATTTTGTGTTTAGGTGCTTGGGCAACATGGGTGATGTTGACAAGCTACCTGATAAGGAGTCCAAGAAGCTGGACCATATGGCCAAGAAGGTCTGTACTGCCTTCTTTCTCAGCCTTCGCCAGGCAAGTTCAGCCCTTTTGATGGCCACTTTTATCATGCCCTTCTGGGCACGTTTGATGGGGTTCTTTCTGATTTCTCAGTGGACCTCCAGACCATGGTCAAGCAGGTCCGGGACTAGGGTAGAGCTATAGCCAAACAGCTCCAGACAGCCATGGACATCGGCGAGTTGTGCATGTGATCCATGGCAGCTGCGGTGGTCATGTGCCGCAGGGCTTGGCTGCGGATCTCAACCTTCACGGTGGATACCCAGCACAAGTTGGTGGATGTGCACTTCCTGGGTACCGACTTGTTTGGGCCCCGGGTCGAGGGGCACCTCACCCGCATTGAGATGTCCAGTGCCACCGTGGACTTGGTGACATCTGCCTATAGGGATCCTAAGGGCTCTAAGCAACCAAAGAAGAAGCCCTTTCAGCCCCTCTCTGCTCCTGCAACCAAACCAGCCCAGCCCCAGTCTGGACAACAGGTTCAGGCCTGGTGATCTCGACCGAAGTCTGTAGCTATGGTCATCCACAAGCCTGGAGCAGGAGACCCTGGTGGCTCTTTAGTTTCCAAGCCTGCCCAGAGATGGGATGAGAGGTGGTTTCCTCATGCCCGTCATATCTCCCCTGGGTCCTCCCGTGGGGGGCCAGCTCCACCACTTTCTTTCTGCCTGGTCCGCTGTTATCACAGACAGGTGGTCGGTCAGGGTCTGCCTCTGGAGTTCGAGGTGTACCTGCCCTGCCGAGTGGGAGGGCATAGTGTCCATTGATATCTTGTCGGCTTTATTGCTCAGCTCCTCTGCAAGGAGGTCGTGGCTCCTGTCTTGGACCCTCCAGAACACCCAAGGTTTGTCTCCAGGTACTTCCTGGTGCCAAAACAGATGGGGGGGCTGGTGCCCCATCTTAGATTGGTACGACCTGAACAAGTTTATCAGGTCGTGCACCTTCAGGATGGTCACTTTGTTTCAGATCATACTGTCTCTTGAGCAGAACATATGGTTTTGCTCCCTGGATCTTCAGGACACGTTCTTTCACATCCCAGTCCATCGGTCCCACTGCCGGTTCCTCCGGTTCTGGGCGGAGGGGATCCTCTACGAGTTCCAGGCCATGCCATTCAGCCAGTCCTCTGCCCCCAGGGTCTTCACCAAGCGTATTGCAGAGGCACCAAGGAATCCAGGTTTACCCTACCTGGATGACTGACTGATTGCAGGTCCCTCCAGACAGGAGATGGAGAGGTCCAGGGACCTGGCTGTCCAGATCTATGTCTCCCTTGGCCTCCTGGTCAACAAGGCTAAGTCAGAACTTGTGCCCTTGCAGTTGATCACTTTCATCGGGGCAAAACTTGACCCTTGCAGAGCCAGGGCTCGGCTCTTGGTGGACAGTGTGTGGGGGGGGGCTCTCCTTTGTCCGAGACTTTCTGCACATCCTGGGTTACATGGCGGCTTGCATCAACATGGTAGGTTGGGGTCCACCGGAGAATGTGCTCTCTGCAATAGGAGCTGGCATGCCAATGGTCTCCGTGCAAGGGCCACTTCAACCAGCCAGTCACTGTGACCCAGCTGACATGGGACGCCCTCCAGTGGTAGTTAGTCCCGGAATATCTGCAGGAAGATCTCATTTGTCTGCCCAGAGTCAGCAGTCATCCTGACCACCGATACCTCCCTCATGGGCTAGGGTGTCCACCTGGGGGAACACAGAGCCAATGGGCTCTGGACCCCTGAGGCGTCCCGGAGCTACATCAGCTTTCTGGAGCTACGGGCAGTTTGGCTGGCACTTACTGCCTTTGCTCCTCACATTCGGGGTCAGGTGGTTTGGGTCCAGACAGACAACACCACGATTGTCTACTACCTCAACAAGCAGGGCAGTACGCACTCCCTTTCTCTGTGCAAGGAAGCTCTCCACATGTGGACCCTCGTGCAGCCTGGAGGCTGATCTCCTGGCCATTCATGTGGCCGATGTCTCCAACCAGCAGTCGGATGCTCTCAGCCGTGTGGGCGAGGTGTCACATGAGTGGTCTCTCCACCCAGAGGTTGTACACAACCTGTTCTCCCAGTGGGTCATCCTTCTGGTGGACCCGTTTGCCACCAGGGAAAATGCAAAGCTGAGGCTGCACTATTCCTGCCCCCTCAGCAGGGAACGTTGCAGGGGGATGCCTTCTCAAGGCCCCGGACCCCAGGGATCCTCTACACCTTCCCTACATTTCCCTTGATCCACAAGGATTTGCTCAAGGTGAGGAGGGACAAGGCTTGGATGACCCTGGTGGCTCTGGACTGGCCTGGCCAGTTCTGATACCCTGATCTCCTCAACCTCAGCAGCAGGCTCCTGAGGCATCTTCCTCTCCACCCGGACCTGCCCTCCATCAATCGGAAAGGTACTCCATCTGGACCTTCAATCCCTGCACCTGACAGCTTGGTTCCTGAGTGGCTAGACATCTAGGCTTTGGGTTTCTCCATCACCTTGCTGTGGTTGAAACATCTTGGAAGGAGTCGACCAGGAAATGCTATGCCTTTAAATGGAAGAGGTTCTCCATTTGGTGCCAGGGCAAGGGGTTGGACTCCTTATCATGCTCAGAGGCTAGCATTCTTGACTACCTTTGGTCCCTCTCCCAGTTGGGCCTTTGGTTGGCGATCCTTAAGGTGCACCTGGTAGCCATCTCTCCTACTGGGCAAGGGGCCGATCAGCAGTCAGTGGTGCAGGAGAAGGTGGTCTGGTGTGTTTTCAAAGGTCTTGACCACATTTTCCCTCCTGTGCATGAACCAGCACCACCACCACCACCTTGGGACTTGTTACTGGTGTTGGCAAAGCTCATTGGCAAGGCATTCGAACCAGTGCACAGGTGTGAAATGTCTCAACTGTCATGGAAGACCACCTTCTTGGTGGCTATCACTTTCAACCAGAAGGATCAGTGAGCTCCAGGCACTCTCGGTGGATTCTCCAAGGACAACAGCATGGCCATGTACTGCCTCAACAAACAGGGCATGATGCACTCCCTCCCTTCCTCTGTGCAGGGAAGCTCTCTGTGTGTGGACCCTCATGCTCAGCCTGGAAGCCGATCTCCTGGCCATCCATGTGGCTGGTGTCTCCAACCAGCTGGCGGATGTCCTCCGCTATGTGAGCGAGGCATCTCACGAGTGGTCCCTCCATCTGGAGGTAGTACACAGCCTGTTCTCCCAGTGGGGCACCCGTCTGTTGGACCCGTTTGCCTCCAGGGAGAACACAAAGCTGAGGTTGTAGTGTGGCCACCTCCCTCTGCAGGGAACACTGCAGGGGGATGCCTTCTTTAAGCCCTGGACCCCAGGCCTCTTCTGTGCCTTTCCTCCCTTTCTGCTGATCCACAGAGTGCTGATCAAAGCCAGGAGGGACAAGGCACAGATGATCTTGATGGCTCTGGACTGGCCCTGCCAGTTTTGTTACCCTGATCTCCTCAGCCTCAGCAGCAGGTTCCCATGGCGTCTCACTCTACGCCTGGGCCTGGTCTCCTGCAGTCAGGTGACAGGTACTCCATCTGGACCATCAGTCCCTGCACCTGATAGCCTGGCTTCTGAGCAGCTAGAGTTCCAGGCTTTGGGTCTCTCCAATGTCCTCACCATGGTTGAGGCTTCTCGGAAGGAGATGACCCAAAAATGCCATGCCTTCAAATGGAAAAGGTTCTCCATTTGGTGCCAGGGCAAGGAACTTGACCCCTTATCTTGCCTGGTGGCTCACATTCTCGACTACCTTTGGTCCCTGTCTATCGGGTCCTTGGTCAACAACCCTTAAGGTCTTGCTGGCAGCCATCTCTGCTTACCGGGTGTCTTCTGGTAATCCATTGGTGGCACAGGAGAAGGTGGTCTAGCACTTTTTCAAAGGCCTTGACCACATTTCTCCTCCGGTGCATGAACCACCACCACCTTGGGACTTGTTGCTGGTGTTGGCAGAGCTCATGGGCAAACCATTTGAACCAATGCACAGGTGTGACATGTCTCACCTGTCATGGAAGACCACCTCTGGTGGCTATCAAGTCACCCAGAAGGATCCGTGAGCTCTTGGTGGAATCTCCTTACCTGGTCTTCCACAGGGACAAGGTTGTCCGCCCCAACCCGAAGTTCCTCCCGAAGCTTGTGTCTGAGTTTCACCTTAACCAGGTGATGCATCTCTCGGTGTTCTTCACCAGTCACACCCCCGAAACAGAGCACAGGTTCTATACTTCAGACTTATGGTGAGCACTCACCTACTATAAGGAGCACACGGCTAGAGTTTGGGTAAGAGGTTCTTCAGTTGTTTGTCACCTACGGTAAAGCAGCACCTGGCAGATAGGCAGCTAAGTGGACGATTGGCAGGTGGATTGTATCCTGCATCGACCTCTGCAATAGGTTGGCAGGTAGGGAGCCTCCTGTAGGGCTAAGGGTTCATTCCACCCATCATACCGCTGCTTCCAGGGATGTGCCTGTTCAAGAAATCTGCAGGGCTGCTACCTGAAAGTCAGCACACACCATTTTTCACTACCACATCGACCATGGGATGCTGGTTTTGGGGCGTCAGTTCTCCAATCTCTGTTCCCTAAGTAGGAGGTGCGTGGCTTGCCTCCCTCCTTTCAGAGAACTGCTAGGAGTCTGACAGAAGTGTGGATGGTATATCATATTCATGTCCCTAGAAAAATGGATTACTCACTTGTAACAGTAGATCTTCTACAGAATGGTCTTTTGTAGTAAGTCATTACTTCTGGGAGTATCCAGCAGAGGTCGCTGTGGCACGGCAGCTTCTTCTAGCAGTTTTCAGCAGGGACCACCCACATATGACATCACATCCTGCTTCCTATATAAGTGCGGGTGATCCCTGGAATCCTTGTTCATTTTCCCGCTGTCTTCAGCTCGCGCAGCACCTAGTTCAACTTCTGTGTATCAGTTCATCGACGAGAAATTGGATTCCAGACGAATGTCTACTGATTCTTCATCCAGGCAAGCTTTATTTCGTTCCTGTCAGTGTGGCAGGAAGATTTTTCACTCTGATAACCATTAACTTTGTATAAGATGCCTGGGACCATCACACAACATTAATTCCTGGAAACATTGTCAAGAATTTAACCAGGCCACTCGTCGATGACGAGTGTCAGAACTTCAAATTTTCATTGCAGAGCAGAAAATGTCTCAGCCTGAGAAGAAGAGGGTCCATACCAAGGGTTCCCCAGCCAAGAGTTCTCATCTAGGGCAGGGTAAGGAGAGGATCAACCCCCACTTCCTCACGCTCTAAGCGTTCATCATCGGCCACCATGTCTATGGTCACACCATCGACAGAACGTTTGGAACATGCCTCCCCATCGACGAGGGCTCCTCTCTCATCGATGGTGGGTTCAAAGCATACTTCCTCATCGATGAGCTCCTCTCTCATCAATGGAAGGCTTTTGGCATGCCTCTCCGTCGATGGAGAATGTTCTCTTGTCGACGAGGCTTGCCACTGCCTTGAGTACAGTGCAGGAAATACCTGCTCTGTCGATGACGCTTCCAAGCGTCATGTAAGCAACAAAACCCATTGTTGCTCTGTCGATGGGGGCTTCTTCCCTGTCGACACTGGCAGGTTCTCTTCATGATACTACCTCAATGGGATCCGCCACCAGGACCCAAAGACCTCAGGGTAAGCCGCTGGCTTTTGCCATTCAACAAGCTCCTCCACCAACACAAGTGGGCTCATATAGAGGTCAATCAGATTGAGACAGGGACCCTGGTTACTGCCACCCAGGTTTAAGGCCTGCCTATTCTGCACATCCTGCTCCTACTAATTCTTTTCCTATTGTCCCCCAACTAACGTGCCCCATTTCCCTTACCCCTTCCCCTTCCCAGGAGCAGGAAATCCAAAACAAAATTGTGCAGCAGATCTTGCACAGCTTACGCTGTGACCTCCCCTTCCCGACACAGGGTGGGGGAATAGTCCCTCTCTGTCTAGTAAGCATCGGCGTTTCAATGACTCTGATTGTGAACCTGCATACTCTCCTCCTCCTATTGAACGTTACTCGGAGGACTGGGAGACATATGGAGATCTCCCTGATGACTTTGATGAGGAGTACCTTCCTTGCCCCTGATTTTCAGGAGCCAGGTTCCCCTTATTCAGCCATCTCCTCTCTGGATGAAGACCTGCCTCTGCCAAGGGCTACCTCTCCTCTAGATGATCCCACGTTTTATGACATGATGCTTCAAATACAAAAAGTGATCGGATTTTCCATTTCGGAATATGGTAAAGAACATAAGGATATGGCAGATTATTTAGAGTTGCCTGTGGAACCAGCATTGGTGGTCCCACCACTAATCCCTACATATCAAAATGCTTTATTAGCTGCTTGGCAGCAACCTGTCAATATTTCAGCGGTTCCTCGCAAAGCTACTGGACTATACCAGTCTCCTCTTGACCCCCCATTCCTCTCTGCTATGCCTGAGTCATTACTGCTGCTTATGACCGGTCTGAGACCCAAACACTTGAGCTCCTTACCCCCAGATAAAGAGTCCTGAAAGATTGATTACTTAGGAAAACGTATTTTCCTCAGGTGCTATGAATGTCTGTATACTGAATTATATGGGATGTATGGTTAAATACCAACGCACCCTAGGGACCTCTATCCTGGAAACCGTCAATAAGCTTCCTCCTTCCCAGGAGAAAGACCAATTAATGGCCATGA
Organism: Neoceratodus forsteri; assembly: GCA_016271365.2. Lineage (NCBI taxonomy): Eukaryota > Metazoa > Chordata > Ceratodontiformes > Ceratodontidae > Neoceratodus > Neoceratodus forsteri. The sequence goes on along the minus strand of CM028129.1, from coordinate 1,073,284,922 downwards.
TTCTGACCTCCAATTCCATCTCCCGCCACCTTCCCAGGTTGGGTTACGATACTGTGGATGCCTCTGCCCGACTTTCAGGCACTGGTGTGGTTTTGCGTCGCCATGCTTGACTTCGCGTGTCAGGATTTACACCTGGCGTACAACATAAGGTACTTAATGCACTCTTTAATGGGTCCAAGCTATTCGGGTCAGTTACACAGACTCTCATAGATGACTTACAAGCACCTGGAAGAACTCTCCGTACTGTTCAAGGGCTATATCATAATCCCCAATCAACCTACAATACTCGCTTTTCCTCCTACTCTAGAAGAGGGGGGGAAAATATAAAAACTCTCAACAGAGGTGGATTCAGAGGACGAAACTGACCTACATGAAGTGCTTCCTCTGCCACCCATGACTCCCATGCCTGCCTCCCTGCGGCGGCCGGCCAGCCCATTGCTCAGTGACCTCTCTTACCTCCCCCCCCTTCTCCTAGGTCTCTGAGGCAGTCGGGTGTCATCTTGCTCTCCATCTAGAGACGTGGCAGATGATCACTTCAGACAGATGGGTACTTCAAGTGATTCAAATGGGTCATACCCTGGAATTCATCTCCTTCCCCCCCTCCCTTGGGTGACCCATTATCCTCCATAGCACATTCCTATCCTCCAAGAGGAACTATCAGCATATCTGACCAAGCAAGCCATTGTGCCAGTACCAGCTGTGGACCAACATAAGGGATTTTATTCCCATTTCTTTCTGGTACCCAAAAGAACTGGAGATCTCAGACCCAGTCTAGATCTGAGACATCTGAACCTATATATTCAGTACAAGCATTTTCGTACGGTCACTGTACCACTCATAATGTCACTCCTAAAGTAAGGAGATTGGATATGTGCCCTGGATATGAAGGATGTGTACCTTCATATCCCCATTTACCCTGCTCATCACAAGTTCCTGCACTTCCACTTACTGGGCCAAAACTATCACTTCTAGGATTGTGGATGTGTTGTTTATCCACACTTCTTGGCATGTCCCTTTCCCCTTTAAATCTTGCTGGAAGTCTTCAAGCTGGCTCTTCCCACCCACCTGGGTGGAATAAACCTTGGCTCCGCCCCATGACACCAGATCTTCCTTTCCGCTGGAAGATAGTTTCCCTCGTGCCTTACAGCAGTTCGTAGGCCCTGGATTCTAAGCGTCGTTTTTTTAACGCAACTTACCTTAAAACTCATTCGAGTTATTGACTCCGATAGTAGCGCATCGGACATGGAGGATAAATCTGCTCCTGGATTTCGCCGGTGCTCCTGTGGCTAGAAGATGTTGTGCACCGATCCCCACCTAGTGTGCGTCTACTGCCTAGGTGTCGGACATGACACCTCCACCTGCACGTTCTGCCTGGCCTTCCATTCCAACATCCTGGCCAACCACTTGGCATGCCCAAAATTGGGGAGACCAGAGAAAAGGAACCCGTCGGTGAACTAGAAGGAGGCAAAGTGGGTGGTTTCCACAGCTGCAGGCTCCGCCAATCAGTTGGAGCAAATGAAGGCTTTCAAAGAGGAAGCGGCTCAATCTTCAGCCAGTTGGAGCTTTTTTGTTCCTCTGAAACTCGGTTCCACCTTTTTGGGCTCCTTCAAGGAGTTGTGCCAGTCTCTCCCCACCAGGGGTGAGGAGCCCTCGGGCTCGCACTCCTCCCGCCCTCAGAAGAGGGATAAGGCCCCGAAGTCTTCGACCAAACTAAGACATTTTTGGGACCGAGAAAGGTCCGAGTCCCAGGAACACGCAGTCTCGACCTCAGTCGAGATCGCATCCTCGGCTGCCGGCTTTACGGATCTTCCGTCTGGCCAAGAGATCGAGGAAGTGGCCGACCAAGTTGAGATTTCTCTCGACTTAGTGGACCCTATTTCACTGACTCCAGTCGACGATTCTTCGGAAAGGACCCCGATCCTTGTCTTTCCTGATGAGGAGACCCAACCCGCTGGTGTCACCATCGAGTACATGGTTCCGGACCCTCGGTTTTCACCTAACCCGGTTTCTCCTGATCGACCGAGTCAGCCAGCCCGATCTCGATTGAGGTCCAGAACCCCTTTGGTTGGATGACTGAAGAAGAGTCATAAGCACTCTAAAAAGAAGCATTGCTGCAGATCCTCATCCTCCTCGGATGAGGAGAGGCTTCAACGGAAACGCAGTCGACGCTATGAGGATCTTATGTGGCAAGAGCTGATTTTGACTGGGCAGAAGACGACTCCGCTGTCCACCCTGGCCATCACTTGGCTACCACCTCCTGGGCCAACGCTGACTCCTCCGGAAACAAAGCCTTCAGTTCCGCCGCCCGCAGGGCCGGCCCGTATTCTGGTTAGGCCTATCTCGGTCTCTCCACCGATTCTGGTGGAACCACCGTCTAAGCAGCCTCATGGAGGGGCTCCCTCGAAAGAGGACCATACAGACACCAGGCTTCCCTGACGTCTGTCCATTACAGTTATCCATGACTGCCCTCGGTGGATCGAAGGGGACCTAGGTGGGAGACTGTTGTACCATGACTCCTCGGACTCTGTCACTGGACTGCACTCCCATCCTGGGGATGATGAGTCTTCCATGGCAGGTTTAGAAGGGGGTCCTTCCTCATTTCAGGGCATTCTCCGCCTGATATCTGAATCTACTGGAATGCCCCTGGAGTCTATCCAGAAAAAGGCGGAGTACCCCCTTACGGACATCCTAAAAAGGGGGGATACCCAGACGGAGGCCTTTCCAGTGGCTGAAGCCATCACTAGCCTGGCCCTTGAGCTCTGGCAGCACCCAGCTTCCTGCCCAGCACAGTCTGCCTGCATGGCCCGCAAGTATGCAGTGCCCATGGGGTCCATGCCGGGATTCACAGAACACCCTTCGGCCAAGAGCCTGGTGACCGCTTCTGTGTTTAGACGTACTGGTAGCTTGGCGGACACGGACCGACCTCCGGACAAGGAGTCAAAAAATATGGACCACTCTGCCCGCAAGGTCTATGCGGCCTCTTCCTTAGGCCTTCGTCAGGCCAGTTCGGCTGTCTTTATGGCACATGTCTCTCATGCCCTCCTTGGGACATTAGATGAAGTCCTCCCTCATCTCCCGGTGGACATGCAGACCACGGTCAAGCAAGTCCGTGATCAGGGGCCATGCTGTTGCAAAACAGCAGCTCCAGATGGGCCTAGACATCGGGGATTTCTGTGTCCATTCCTTAGCAGCCGAGGTCGCCACCCGTCGTAGGGCCTGGCTGAGGCTGTCCTCCTTCCCAGCGGATACCCAGCACAAGTTATCTGACGTTCCCTTCCTTGGCACCGACCTGTTCAGTCCAGGAGTGGCCAGTCACCTTGAGTGTATCAAGCAGTCCAGTGCCACCTTGGATGCTACCTCTGCAAAAGGTTCTTCGGGCAAGAACCAGCAGAAAAGAAAGAAGCCATTTTCGGCATTCTTCCCCTGCGGTCAGGCAGCCCTCCTATCAAGGAGGACAGCAGCAGGCTCAAGCTTGGCACCCATGGCCCAAGCAAGGCCCTCAACAGCCCTGTAAAGGAGGCCGAGGCACAGGTCCAGGAGCCTCCTCTAAGCTTGATCACTGATGGGTCAGGGGTTGCCACCCCTACACCCGTCACGCCAGCTCTGGGTCCTCCCGTGGGGGGGCCAGCTCTGACACTTTCATTCCGCCTGGTCCGATATCACTTTGGACAGATGGGTTCTCAAAGTGTCAGTCAGGGACTGCCTCTAGAGTTCGAGCAGTACCCTCCCAGCCGAGCCCGCGCCCCCTGGGAGGAAAGGATCTCAGCTTGCACTCAGTCGGCTCTTCAAGATGACATAGGTCAGCTTCTCCGCAAAGAGGCAGTAGCTCCAGTGCCAGATCCTCCTACAGACCCAGGCTTTGTGTCCAGGTACTTCCTGGTGCCCAAGTGGATGGGGGGTTGGCGCTCCATCCTAGATCTCCACAACCTGAATCAATATCTCGGGTCCCGCACCTTCTGGATGGTAACTCTGAACCAGATCATACCATCCCCGGAGTGAAACACGTGGTTCTGTTCACTGGATCTACAGGATGCATTTTTTCATGTCCCAGTCAGTCTGTCCCATCAGTGGTTCCTCCGCTTTAGGGTCGAAGGGACCCTGTACGAGTTCCGAGCCATGCCGTTCAGCCTGTCATCGGCCCCGCGGGTCTTCACCAAGTGCATTGCTGTGGTGGCAGCCCATCTTCGGCACTGAGAAGTACGAATCTACCCTTATCTCGATGACTGGCTCCTGGCAAGTTCCTCCCTTCAGGAGGTGGAGAGGTCCAGGGATCTGGCTCTCCAAACCTGCTCCTAGCTCGGCCTCCTGATCAACGAGGCTAAGTCAGAACTCGTGACTGCTCAGGTGATGGGCTTCATCGGGGCAGAGCTCAACTCTTGTCAAGCTAGAGCTCGGCTCCTGGTGGACAGGGCGGAGGTTCTCTCCTCCTTTGCCCAATCATTTATGGTTGGGCACTTGTGCCCTGACCGGGACTTTCTACGCTTTCTGGGTTACATGGCGGCATGCACCTCAGTGGTCCGTTGGGCCAGGTGGCACATGCGCCCCCTCCAATGGAAGCTGGCAGCCCAGTGGACTCAGCACCATGGTCATTTTGACCAGCTGATCACTGTAACCCAGAAGATGTGGGACACACTCCAATGGTGGACCGCCCCAGAACGGTTGCAGGAAGGGATTCACTTTGTCCGCCCCGAGCCAACGGTCGTCCTTATGACTGATGCCTCTCTTATGGGCTGGGGAGCCCACATGGGAGACAACAGGGCCCACAGGTTCTGGACCCCCGAGGAGTCCCGATGCCACATCAACCTGTTGGAGCTCAGAGCATTCAGACTGGCATTGTCAGCTTTCGCTCCTCAGCTCTGGGGTCAAGTGGTTCAAGTCCAGACGGACAATATCACGACCATGTACTACCTCAACAAACAGGGTGGCACGCACTCCCATTTGCTGTGCAAGGAGGTGCTCCATATCTGGACCCTCGTAAGTCGGCTGGAGGCAGATCTCCTAGCCATTCATGTGGCAGGAGTCTTGAACCAGATGGCGGATGCTCTCAGCCGCATAGGCCAAACATCCCACGTAGCTTACAGTCTGTTCTCCCGCTGGGGCAAACTGTTGGTGGACCTGTTTGCATCCAGGGAAAACAACAAGCTGAGGCTGTACCATGCCCTCCCCCCTCAGCAGGGCTCGCTGCAGGGGGATGCCTTCTCGAGGCCATGGACCCCAGGCCTCCTCTATGCCTTCCCTCCATTTCCCTTGATCCACAAGGTGTTACTCAAGGTGAGGAGGGACAAGGCGAAGGTGATCCTGGTAGCCCCAGATTGGCTGTGCCAGTTCTGGTATCCAGATCTCCTCATCCTCAGTTGCAGGCCCCTGGAGCAGCTTTGTACATGCCCAGACCTGATATCTCTCAACCAGGGGATGGTTTTCCATCCGGACCTTCAATCCTTGCACCTCACAGCCTGGTACCTGAGCGGCTAGAGTTTCAGTCTCTGGGTCTTTCCGAGGATGTCTTTACCGTGGTGGAGGCATCTCATAAGGAATCGACCAGGAAATGTTATGCCTTCAAATGGAAGATACTTTCCATTTGGTGTCAGGGTAAGAGTCTGGACCCCTTATCCTGCTCTGTGGCTAACATTCTTTACTACCTTTGGTCTCTCTCCAAAGGGGGTCTGCGGTCATCGACCCTTAGGGTGCACCTGGTAGCCACTTCTGCTTGCCGGGCGTGGGCCGGTCAGCTGACTTTGGCGTAGGAGACAGTGGTCGGGCGCGTCTTCAAAGGCCTGGATCACATATCCCCTCCGGTGTGTGAACCTCCACCTCTGTGGGATCTGTTGCTGGTTTTGGCAAAGCTCATGGGCAAGCCATTCGAATCTGTGCACAAGTGTGCACTCGTGGAAGATGGCCTTCCTGGTGGCTATCACATCAGCCAGAAGGACAGGGGAGCTCCAGGCGCTGTCGGTGGACTCCCCTTATCTGGTCTTTCACAGGGACAAAGTTGTCCTGCGCCACCACCCGAAATTCCTTCTGAAGGTGGTATCAGAGTTTCACCTTAACCTGGTATTGACTCTGCCGGTATGCTACCCTAACTACACTTTGGACGCTGAGTACAGGCTCCATATTTTGGACCCGAGATGTGCTCTCTCCTATTATAAGGAGAGAGCAGCAAAAATTCGTGGAGAGGTTCTCCAGCTGTTTGTCACCTACGCTGAAGCTGCTTCTGGCAGACCTGCAGCCAAATGGATCATTGCAAGGTGGATTACATCATGCATAGGTCTGTGCTATGAGTTGGCGGGCAAGGAGCCTCCCAGAGGGATAAGAGCTCATTCTACTCCCCATACTGCTGCATCGGTGGCTGCTTCCAGGGACATCCTTATACAGGAAATCTGTCATGGTGCTACCTGGAAGTCAGCAAACACCTTCATTACCCACTACCACATCGACCTTGAGTCACACCAGGATGCTGGTTTTGGGGCCTCGGTTCTCCAGTTTTATTTCCTAAGTAAGGGGTGTGCGCCTTGCCTCCCTCCTCTCAGAGAACCGCTGAGTCTGCCGAAGTGTGGATGAACAACATATCACGCTCCTAGAAGAACAGGTTACTCACCTGTAACAGTAGTTCTAGGAGTGGTATGTTGTTCATCCACACGCACCCACCCGACCTCCCCGGCTTTAGGCGCACAACCTGGCTTCCAGCAGGCTAAGATCTGGCGTCATGGGGTGGAGCTGAGGTTTATACCACCCAGGTGGGTGGGAGGAGCCAGCTTGAAGATTTCCGGCAAGATTTAAAGGGGAAAGGGACATGCCAAGAAGTGTAGGTGAACAACATATACCACTCCTAGAACTACTGTTACAGGTGAGCAACCTGTTCTTTCCGGCTCTTCCATTTGGCCTATCATCCTCCCCAAGAGTCTTTACCAAATGCGTAGCAGTGGTAGCAGCAGCCTTAAGGGGAAGAGGGCACTACGTCTTCCCATACTTAGATGATTGGCTAATAAAAGCAGACTTCAAAGAAGCTCTGCTATCTTATTTGGCTGCCACCCTCGCTCTGTTTCACGGTCAATTGGCCAAAGTCCAGTCCACATCCAACTCAAAGATGCAGTGTATTGGAGCTATTCTAGACACGATCCAGGCAAGGGCCTTCCTTCTGCCTGCCCGCGCCAGGACACCCTGATGTCCCTGGTCTTATATATCCAATCCCAGCTGAGAGTAACGGCCAGACAAATACTGAAAATTTTGGGTCACATGTCAGCCACTATTCCCATGGCGGCATTTGCCCATCTCCATAAGAGACCTATCCAGTGGACTCCACAGAACCAATGGTCTCAGAGAACAGGACAGTTAGACCACCAGATTTGAGTCACTCCCTCCCTAGTATCAGCCCTCACCTGGTGGACTTTCAGAATCAATCTATGTCAGGGAATGCCCTTCCGCTCCCCACCTCCCATGCAGACACTGACCACGGATGTATCCCTGGATGGTTGGGGTGCCCACCTGGGTCCATATCAGACCCTAGGTCAATGGACTACGATACCTCATATCAACCTCTTAGAAATGAGAGTGGTCCGTCTTGCCCTTCAGGCTTCCTTCCCTACCTTATGCCAGGATCGTTGCTGATTCAGACAACACTGCAGTGGTTTCATAGCTAAACAAGCAAGGAGGCACACACTTGTGCTCCCTTTGCAGAGAATCCATTGCAGTCTGGCAGACAGCAGTCAAACAAGGACTAACACTGACAGCCGTCCATCTTCCAGGATGGTGCAATCAGCGGACAGACTGAGTCACCAGTCATCCACCCACAAATGGACACTTCACAAGGATGTCCTACGTGACAATTTCGCACTCTGGGGGATGCCACAGTTGGACCTATTCACCTCCCCAGTCACTCACAGGCTCCCCAGTTACTTCTCCATTATCCCGAGCAACAGGGGAAAGTCTATCGATGCCCTGTCCTAACCTTGTACAGCACTTTACTTGTATGCTTTCCCTCCCATCACGCTCCTCCTAAAAACTCTGTTGAAACTTCAACTGGAGCCAGCCACCATGATATTAATAGCATCTTTGTGGCCTCGACAACAGTGATTTCCTCCCCCTCCTACACAAATTATCGGTGAGGGATCCCATTCCATTACCATTCAGACTGGACCTCCTGACACAGAATCAGGGGTCCCTCCTACATCCCAGTTTCAATATGCTACGTCTTAATGCTTGGCTCCTGAGGACACATTTATAAACAACTTACAGGTGTTCTCTTCTGTTGCCAATATCCTGTTGACTTCTAGAAAGCTGGCAACTCTAGAAACATACAACTCCAAATGGAAAAGGTTTTCTATATGGTCGGCCTCTCATAACGTGGACCCTTACTCTTGCCCACTTATGACCATGTTGGATTACCTTGCTTCCTTATCTGAGTCTGGACTCAGCTGTTCTTCTGTCAAGGTTCCTTTAGCAGCCATTTCAGCCTTTCACGAACCTCTGGATGGTAGATTGCTTTACCAGCATCACTTATCCAAAATATTTTTGAAGGGAATGCTTCATTTGAAGCCTCCTAATCGAAGACCCACACCTTTGTGGGATCTCAATTTCATTATAGAAAAGCTGACTCTCGAACTATTCGAGCCTGCAGCCACCTGTGAACTTTGTTTTCTTTCTTGGAAAACATTATTCCTAGTAGCTATTACTTCCGCTCTTTGTATCTCCGAGCTCCATGCCCTCATGTGTAAGGAACCATACTTGATTTTTCATAAAGACTTGGTGGTACTCTGTACTAACCCTTCCTTTCTGTCGAAAGTAGTATTTGAAAAAAAAAAACTAAATCAATCCATGGAACTGCTGGTATTTTTTCTGAAACATTCCAATCAAGGTGAGCATTTATTACTTCTAATGGATGTTCACTGCATCTTATGATACTACAGTAATCGTACTAAAGACATCATAAATACATCTCAATTATTTGTCACCTTCGCCTCTGGCAGAAAGGGACTTCTGTTGCTGTGTCCTCATGGTTAGCAAACTGTATTACATTTTGCTACAAAAAGTACAACAAGGCTCTTCCTGGTCCAGTCCAAGCCCATTCCACAAGAGCCATGGCCACTGCCACAGCATGCTTCAAGGATGCTTCTATTGCAGACATATGTAATGCGGCCATGTGGTCCATGATCCACACTTTCACTCGCCACTACAATTTGGATGTGGCTTCGAGACGTAGGACGGCCTTTGGCCGTGCAGTCCTACAAGGTCTCTTATCATAATCGTCCACCCTTCTGAACAAACTGCTAGGGAATCTCTCAGAAGTAATGACTTACTGCAAGAGACCATTCCGTAGAAGATAGTGCAGTTACGCAAGACCTTACCCGTAACAGTAGATCTGGGAAGTTTCCAGCTTGTGCCTGCAACTTCCTAAGGACCAGTACTGGAAATTAATGTTATCCTGCCTCTGACTCCTAACTGAAAATAAAATGTTTACCCTAGCTTCACCCCCAGCACCATGGTATTTTCAGATGGAGTAAATGGGACTTCTTTCTGACACCCACTTTTCCAGCCCAAATAAAGTTAATTTTCCCTAACTTTTCATTCTAACTTGCTAAACTTGGTAATCAGTATTCTTTTTTGTTCTTTAAAATTTCCTTGTGTGAAATGAAGTCTCATTTTAACTTATTAATTCATTGATTGGAAGTGTATGTCAAGAATTAGGCTGAGCTGCAAGCAATTTGTTTCCATGTGTCATGGGCGATAGGTTACATAGGAAGGAGAACTGTACACAATGTGCAGATGTACCAGTAACTGAACACAGTACAATAAGCATTTTACAAGGTGAAATACAAAATGAATATACAGGAGAAAGATGAAATGGTTTAAGTGCAGTAAACATTTTTTGGATGCAACAGAGAACTCATCATACAGAACTGGATAAGGGTATAACAAACGATGGCCGACTGCATTAAATAGGAATCTGGTATGGAGAGGGTGAAATGGTGAGACTTGTATTAAGTGAACATAGGCTGTTGGGATGGTTTGAACAACTTGTTGAGGTGTATCCATTCCGGGACTGGAGTCTGCTATAATCTGGGAGGGGGTGAAGGATCGGGAGCATGCTAAGGTAGGGCTGATCAGTTCCCAGGCTTCCCCTCTGTAGGGACCATTGTGAGGCCAAGGATCCAGTGTGATATGTCTTCTACCTTGTTGTAGAGCTGTGAGGACTGAAGGACAGAGGCTGAGTAATTTTATTTGTCCATCAAAAGGCTGAGTAATGTCTGAAAGTAATATTGTTTGGTGTCACAGAGAGATTTAACTATTAATATTTGTGCATCATATTTTATGGCTCAGAGGAAGCGTTATTAGGTATTTGGCACTCCTGTAAAAGAAGCTACTGAAGTAAAAAGAAAAGATGCAGAAACAGAATTCCTCTTGGCTGTTCAAGCAAGAATACTGATATATCGAACATACATTTCTGCCTGTTGTTTACTTCCAATTTCTGTGCTAGGGAGGCTAAAGCCAGGTCCAGATTTCTGCAGTGGAATTAGAGTACAGGCTGAAACTCCCGGATTCACAATGCTTCTGGTTAGTTACACTCATGGACATGTCCACCTGAGCACCAGTATCACCATTGCTGCATACCTACCATTAAGGGTAAGTAGTTATCTATGGCTGCCTTTTCGAGTTCCTCAATACACAGCAAAGAAAATTAGAGAGTAAAAATTACTTCAGGAGCCTAAACCTTAGCACTTTGTGTTGGGCTTTTAAGATTAAAATGTACACTGTTGAATTTTACAGCTGAACTTCACATGAACATTATGTTTCCAGTCAAAGAGAGCAAAATATTATTGCTTCCAAACCTTGTAAATCTGCTTATTGGTGGGCATTGATAGCTTGGATCAACTTGAAAGCAGATATGAAGGAAATTATTTCAGCAGTAAATGCATACATTGTTTAGTGCCATTAAGTGTAACCAGGAAAACATTCTGAGAACTAACTTTAATATAATCTATTATTTATTATCCAGTTCTCCTCCTATTTGCCCTCTTCAAGCTTCCTTGTCACTATTTTAAGGTATTCATAGACACCAGTTAGGCAGTCTTGGACATTTGTGTTATGTAATGTTGAAGCTTGCAGGAGTAATGTGGAGTCCTACCACCTTTACCTTTTTAGCATAAAACAGTAGTTCAGTAGTCTGTTGTTTAAATATAAAATATATGGAGTAGTGTATACAATGAGAATTTAGATGCTACATAAACTCCACTTTCGGGGTTTATACAAGCATCCAACACCGAGGGTGTGTGTAAAATTTGAGTTTCTACACACTGCTCCATGAGTTGTTTTATGTAATTGCTGTGGAGTGTTTTTCACCACAGCAATTATATGAACAGAAATTGATCTGTGTGCTAGTTGGTTTGAAGGCACTGATGAAATGTGTGTGCGAGACTAACAAGAATGCAGCTGGAGCGAGGGGAAACCTGGAGTGTGTTCCCCGTTATAACCCACTGGTTTTAACAGTGAATTGTAGCAGAGTTTTCCTTTAGGAGAAAATGCTCCCCAGTTAATAATGCTGCTTTTTTGCATAGATACCATTTGTGCCTCATTACCTTGAAGTGCATCTGAGCTAATACTGCTTGTTTTTCAGATTGATTAATTGAAATTTCAGCATCACATAGAACATAGATGATAGTCAATATCACCAGGCTGCTTTAGAAGATTCATTTTTATTTGGTTGCAGTAGTTTGAAGTTTGAATAGATTGTTGCCCTCATGACAAAAAAATGTCCGATTACTTTTAATAAACTGCTTTTACTGTCTTTATATATAATCTGTTGAAGTTGTTTAGGACACACATTGATAGGGTAGTGCTCAACTTCCTTACAGGTGCCAGCTGGAATATTATAGCTTAAAGATGTAATGTGTACTCCCTGAATAATCTGAAGACAACTAGAGCCATGTATTTTTGTTTCAGTCTATAGATCCTGTGTCTGTTGCTTTGGTGACCTTAGGATCCTCTAAAGATATGCTGTTTGAAGGTGGTCCCAGACCTTGGGTATTGGAGCCCTCAAAATTCTTCAGGAACCTCACCGGTGAAGATATGGAGAGCATCAAGCTCGCACTGTCTGGTCCCCCTACATCTAGAAACAATATGCAGCACCGGATTACAGCAACCTGTAAAGCACTGGGCGAGCAGGTAAATAACAGGATCTTTACTGTGTGTCCTTAATATTGTGTTCTTTGGGAATATCATTGTGAAAGCCAAAACATCAAGAGGTTGTTTTCTGTGCACCTCCTAAATACTCAGTGTTCTAAAAGCATCCATTTAGAAAATGGTAGAATGATTATTTAACACACAAACCGAATTTACACACCTTTATCTGTAGCAATGAAAAAAAAGAGTGGTCGATTACACGGTCTGCGTTTAGTTAGTGCTATGGTGAAAAGTTTTAAAAGCATTCTAATGAATTACTTTGTCACCTAATCCATTCCCATTCACTGGAAGTTAGTTTAGAGTTGATCTCAGTAGGCGGCAAACACATTACACAGATTGATCTGCCCAGTTGTAGTCTAGTAGGAAAGGTCAAGAATCATTCACAATTTGAAAATAAACATGCAAGATTGGCTTATAGGTAGATTTTTGTATGCTGTTTCATATACTGTAAGAGTAGGACAGAAGTGATCCAGCCATATTTAGTGGTTGCAGATGAAGTTTTCATTGCCAAAAGGATGTAGAATTTTGCAGAAATCATTCAAAATGTGCAAAAAGCATGAACATTGGAACATAAGTAGGTTTTTGTGTTTTTTTGTTTTAAATAAAAGGGCACACATGAAATGATGATATTAAAGGTGTCAAAATACAGTTAATGTACAGTTACACGAAAAACACCAAAATACACATAAATTTGACTCATTGGTCCACAGATATGTTTCCAGATTATTACAGGTTACACCAAATAACCATTTATATTTTGCATCATTACTTTAAAGCAAGCATGCAGACCTTATGAGGTGTACAGATAACTGTGATTGAGAGATGTGCTGTCATCTAAAGACACGCAAACATCTTTAGAAAGATGTATTGCAGATATATCTTTAAACTTTTAAAAAACAGTGTTGTTCCTGTGGCAGCGATGGAAGTAGTGAACACATGCACAGTGCCTGCACATTAGCAATAGATCATCGAGTTTGTGAATGTGCACAAATTTTGCAAGGCAGGAAGTTATTAGGAAAGTTGTCTGAAGGAGGTATGCATGCTTTGGATGCCAGATTTCACCTCGGTTTGACTGCTTTGCATAATCATGTTAGACAGCACAAGGCTGGAGGAATGTGGCAAGGAGCAGAAAAGACATTGGAGGGAATAGTTTTAAGGCTTGTTTACACCGACGACTTTGCAGCTCATCAGCCCATGCGCACAAGTTGATGTGCTGCAAAGTTGGCTTTGTAAACACCTTCCGGAGTGCCGTAAGTGCGCTTTGGATCCCTTTTCTGCTGTAACTCAATTGTGGGTACCTATATTGGAGCGATTGTACTAACTGGCATTGTAAACCCTTTGATGTGCTTGCTCCGATGGGCAGCCTTCTGTCCCAGTGTCTCCCGGCATCCTCAACTGCATTTACAGCCTCTCTCTTTAGAGCGACCTGCAGCACTTCAAGGACAGGCTGTGTAAACACTAAACTGATGGAAGACAGAAGCACAAATGCAAGTGTTGCGGCCATGTAAACACAACTATGAACGAGCTGGTGTCATATTTAGAAGAGCATAGATTCTTTCCATGGTACAGCCATCTCCATGATTCAGTTTCCACCGCTGCATAATCCTGGCAGAGATGCCTCAGAGGCGTTGTATCCATCAACCTAGAAACTGTTCACAAAAGAAATATTTCATTACCATTTCATGCAATCTTTATTTAAAAGTTTATCTGTAAAGTAGTGCTGTAAAGCATAAAAGGTTGTTTGGTGTAATTTGTAATAATCTGAACACATATTCACGGACCAATGAGTCAAATGTATGCTTATTTTTGGTGTTTTTCACGTAATTGTACATTAACTGTATTTTGACCCCCTTAATATCATCAGATCATGTGTCCTGTTTTTATTTTAAAGAAAACATAAAAATCTACTTATGTTTCAATTTTCATGCTTTTTTCACATTTTGAATGATTTGCTCAAAATTCGACACACCTTTGGCAATAAAAACCCCATTTGCAACCCTTAAACATTTCTGGATCACTTGTACACTGCTTTTTTATGAAAGCATACAGAAATCTATCTGTAGGCCAATCTGCCTTTTTCTTCAGATTTTGAACGATTCATGTACTATTTTGACCTTTTCTACTAGATTATTGGTAGCTCATTAAATAGCTTATCAGATAGTATATTTCTAAAACTCCAGATACATAGAACTGTGGCTGGAGGGCACGCTTTTAGAGCTGCCGAAGAATGGAATGCTCTTCTTGTTCAGAATTAAAGTTTACCTACCTACAGTTTATTTAAGCAAGTTTAAAATCCAACTATATTGATGCTTCTGTTTGCAAGTGTTTTGACTAGCTATATTTAATGTTTAATGTAATGTATTATTTTGTTGGCCCCTGGTGCTTGTGCAAAGGTGAACATATTGGTATGATAGTGGGTTATGAGAGGTGTGTCACTGTTGGTCTAAGGCAGGGAAGTCTGCAAGGGGGCTCAACAGTGTCAGACCAGTTATCAGCTAGGCTGATCATGAGACTCTTCTGGTTGTGCTGGGCAGAAACTTTGTTGTTCAAAACAATAAAAAAGCTACCCAAATCATAGGGTGGCTCTTTCCTTTGATCTGCATAAGCCTCCCAGCAAACAGAGCTGATGATCAACCTGCTGCAGTCCTCCCTTCAATGTAAGAAGAATCCTTTCCACCCTCTGCTGAGTATCCCTCCCATCTCTCATTGCTTACTCTTCTTAATTTTCTAACACTGGGGTGTCCTATCCCTGGTGCTGGCTACTACTCCCACCCTGCTCGTTTTCACTGTGCGACACTGGGAAGCACACCCCCAGTGCTGCCAAACATCGCACTGACACTGGGGAGCCCAATCCCCAGTGTGAGTACCTGCAATAAAGAAAACCATGCCTCATAGTCTTTATTTTTATATATCCTGTAAACAACAAAAAATCCATTGACGTCTGTCTGTTGCACCCACTGGCAAACCGCCACCATTACTCTTCACACTCGACCCTCCGCTTAGCACCCCCACCCCACCCACCCCATATTTACCGCTGGGGTCCAACATCGTAATCCAGCCTGGACCAGAGACACGTCTTTATTCTTCAGTAACGGACCGGGAACTGAGGAAATCAGGTACATGGTTCAGTGTATTTCAGTGAGTTTCAAACTTGTCCTCATAACTTGGCCACTTTTTAATATTTTTCCCAAAAAGTTTCAACATGGCAATTTTGTACCCCCACCTCATGCACAGATGTGGTGAAATTATGCAAATCTTTCCCAAAAGGTGATTTCACAGTCGCAGCATGAAATCATCTTTTAGTGAGGATTTGAAAGATTTATTCACCCTTGTTCAAGAGGCGTGGTCATCAGAAGGCTATGTTGAACATTTGGGGTAAAATATTGAATAATAACAAAGTTATGAGCATATGTTGAAATTTTTCAACGCATACTCGTAACGTTGGTAACATTTCAATATTTTGACCTGAAATGTTCAGCATAGTCTTTACACAAGCTCATGAACATGAGAACTCTCATTTTTCAGATGCTGGCCAAAATGTATTTCTAGGGACGTGAGTATGATGATCTTACTTCAAGAGGGTTCCTGCAGTAGGCCTTCACATATAGGACTGTGCCCCCTGGCATCTGGTCCGCATGTCTAACTTGTAGCTAGCAATAATCAGCGGGGACTACCCCCCCTTCCCGTCATCGGATGACGCAACGTCAGCTTGACTATAAAAAGGCGGTCCATGCCCCTCAGTTCTTTCTCACTGTCGTGCCGAGTCCGACAGGCGGTAGAACAACAATCATTCGCCCACCTTAGTTTGACGTTTTATTGTTTTTTTTTGTTTGTTTTTCTCCATCACCCGTGGTGTATTCGTCTCGTTTAGAAAAGCGATGCCAAGTCGCACCCAGATCCACAGGGATGACCACTCCACTGCCTCTTCTGCCTGGGGGCCCAAGCACAATTCGGCTGAATGTGCTATTTGTCAAGACTTTAACCAGGCCACCCGGACCCGTCGCAAGCAGATCCTCGAGGCCCACCTTTTTACTCGGTGGCTAGCTTTGATGGAAAAGGAGCTTCAAGAGCTTAGGGAGAGGTCATAGTCGTTGGCCCCAGAAAAGAAGAAAAAGGACAAGGAGAAGTGCCGGGAGAGAAGCCCATCTATTCGAGGTGAAACCAGCCTTCCTTCGGTCGATGACCAGGTGTGTCATCCTCCTCTAAAACTGCGACTACCACTCTTCCTGGGCCTTCATCCGCTCTGGCAGGTTGGACACCCTCTCCCCCTCCTGCTGAGGTGAATGGGCAGCCAGGGGTTGCCTCTTTAGAGGACCATGTGAATTGTCCCACTAGCAGCACTGCCGATAAGCTGCCCCCCAACTCTGCCGCTGGGCACCCGGCCCTGATTGATCAGCCTGACTTCAGTCTTCCTACCTCCGCCAGCCCAGTCGCGACTGATAAGTCGAACAGCGGTAACCCCCGTTGACTGCACAGCCACTACTACTCTCCCATTGGGCTCCCTTGTGGACCCCAACTCCGGGACGAGTGTGCTCGTGGAGGAACCACCTGCAGGGATTTGCCACCCATTCCCGACCTTTCTCTTCCTTCTTGAAACACTTCTAGACCTGCCATTGGGGTCCCTCCCGGAGTGACCCCCTTCACCAGTATCTATCTCACTGCTGGATTCCCTCCTTCCCAGGGACCTGTCGCCAGACTTAGGACTTACAGGCATAGACACTCCTCCTTCGGGACCCTCTGGCCCTTTGCCTGATCCATTGCTGCTGCCCAGTGGCCCTTCAGCGCCTCCCCTGGCTGGGCCTTTAGCTCCTCCTTCGGGCCCCTCTGGCAGTTTCCCAGGGCCTGAACCACACTTTCTGCTGCTGGGCCGCCCGCATACTCTGGGTTACCCACCAGTGCCTGGCTACCCTACGCTGGGCTACCCGCCGTCCGGATACCCGACACCTGGATACCCTTCGCCGGGGTTCTCCGGTTACCAGTACCAGTACCTATACTGGTATCCCCCCCCAGCTACCCATCGTACCCTGGGTATCCTGGGTTTCAGCCTCC
Organism: Neoceratodus forsteri; assembly: GCA_016271365.2. Lineage (NCBI taxonomy): Eukaryota > Metazoa > Chordata > Ceratodontiformes > Ceratodontidae > Neoceratodus > Neoceratodus forsteri. The sequence continues at coordinate 1,073,267,699 of CM028129.1, read as the reverse complement.
TCCGCCACTTCCTCCATCTCTGCCGACTGACCATGATGCCATCCCGACGTGGTGGCAGGATGCCAGGACGCAACCCCAGACTGAGCTACAACAGTCCCAGCCTCAAGGGGGCACCCCCCTTCCAGGGGCCCTGCCCCACAGTCCAGTGCCCTCCGGCCGCGCCACGGGCTCCCTCCCAGTGGGTGACATTGGAGCAGATCCCTCTCTACCTAGCAGACCGGAATCCTCCAAGTCAGACGAGGACTCAGATGGTGATCAGTCAGAACCCCATTCTCCCACTGAGCCTCAACCTAAAGAGTTCCCTAAACCCACCCCCCCCGGACCCTTCTTTTGGGGAGCTCTTACGGACTATTCAAAAGGCTTCGGGCTGGCCGTCTAATGAACTAGATCCTCAATATAAAAGACTACCTGAGCATCTAGACCTTGCCAATGTGGGCCCTCTCCCTATTCCCCCATGGATGGGTTCACATGAGGATCTTACGTCCACTATATGTCAGCAGCAGTCTTCTATCCCTGCAGTATAAAGAAAAGTGGCTAGAACCTACTTTCCCCTGGAAGGGATCTCCCACCTCACTTCGCAAGCAAAAGCTGACTCCATGGTCATCACAGCTGTCCATGACCGCTCGGCCAACCAAAACATCTCAGCTCCTCTCCTCCGGACAAGGACTTGAAACAGCTAGACCAATATGGCAGAAAGATGTACGCCTCGACCACCTGTGCTATTCGGTCACTTAATTACGTCTCGCACATGGTGGCATTCCAGAAGTCCTTGCTTTTGGAGTTGGAGAAGGATCTTAAGGATGTCCCTAACGAGCAACTTGAGGCGAAGTTCCTGGAGAAAGTCAGGATGAATAAGTTCTCCTGCTGGCACGCACTTCGAGCCACATATGATTTAGTGGACTCTGTGGTTCGGGCTGTGGCCTTGGGGATCTGCCTTTAGGCATCTAGCCTGGCTGCCCTGGCAGATCTGGCAGAGGATGTACAGTCCACTCTGTTGGACGTGCCTTTCAGAGGCCCTGTTCTCTTTGGTAGCAACACAAAATATGATATTACTGGGCTGCAGGAGAGTGGTAGGTCCTTAAGAGATGTATGCTCCATGTACCATTCAGGTCAGAAGAAGCAACCTTTTTGTTGCAAAAGAAACAGGAACAAAAATCAGAACCATTGCAGACGTCAAGCAAAACGTCATGCCGCTGGCTCAGGAGCACAACCTCCTCGGGCAGGGTGGAAGGCCATCACGGCAGATGTATGGGTATTACAGCTCATACAAAGAGGTCACCCCATCGAGTTCCTGGAGATTCCTCTAGCAAATCCTACAGGAAGATCTTTCTACCCATCGGGTCAGATCCCCATCATCCATCAAGAGATTCAGGCTCTATTCCTAAAAGCTGCCATATAACCTGTTCCTCCAGATCAAATAGGAAAGGGATTTTACTCACACTTTTTCCTAGTTCCGGAAAAGATGAGGGACCTGAGACCGATCCTAGACCTCAGCATACTAAACCACTTCGTGGAGTACAAGCGGTTTCGCATGCTGTCTCTCCAGGGACTCCTACCCCTGCTCCTGTCAAACACCTGTCTGTGTTCACTGGGTATGCAGGATGCCTACCTACATATCCCTATCCTTCCAGCCCACCACTGCTTTTTCTGGTTCTCCTTTCTGGAGAACCATTTCTAATTCAAGGCACTCCCATTTGGCCTGTCCTCAGCCCCCCAAGTTTTCACCAAGTGCCTAGTGATGGTAGTGGCATTCTTCTGCCGCAGGGGCATGTACGTATTCCCATACCTGAATGACTGGCTCTTTTCAGCCCCATCCCTGGACAGTCTGAAGGAGTCTCTGTCCTTCACTCTAGATCTGTTTTCCCACCAGGGAATTTCGGCCAACCTGCCCAAATCCCAGTTACTACCCTCTCAGCGCCTCCAATTTATTGGATCGGTGCTGGATACAGTCCAGAACAAAGCCTTCCTACCACTACACTGAGTGGAGACCCTGGTCTCACAGGCTACCTTGGTGGCCAAGTCTCGGTGGACACCAGCTCGCTCCGTACTTCGTCTCTTGGGTCTTATGGCAACTGCTATTCCAACTGTCCTTCTGGCCAGGCTGCACATGAGGGTCACCCAGTGATCTCTTCAGGTCCAGTGGGATCAACGGTTGGATGACATGGACCAGCTGGTCATGATCTCCAACAGCCTACAGAAAGATCTCCTCTGGTGGCAGGATCTCACCAACTTGTTGGTGGGGGCCCCCTTCCACTTCCAGGCTCCTTCCCAAACCCTTACTTCAGATGCTTCCAATACGGGTTGGCGAGCTCATCTGGGGGATCACAAAACACAATATTCTTGGACTCCAGCAGAGGAGAATCTTCACATCAACATTGTGGAGACCAGAGCAGTGCTCTGTGCTTTCCATGCCTTCCAGTCATTACTTCGTTTGGGAACACTTCTCATCCAGATAGACAACATGGCCACTGTCTGGTATCTGAACAAACAGGGAGGTACCCGATCATACCCTCTTTGAAGAGAAACAATGAGAGTATGGTATTGGGTGATTCAGCATGGCCTGACCTTGACAGCAGTCCACATGCCGGGAGTTTACAATACCCTGGTGGACAGTCTCAGCTGATCAGTAGCCAGGGCTCATGAGTGGGAACTAAAGCAGGAAGTAGTAGAAGACTTGTTTCTTCTATGGTGCTGACCAGACCTAGGTCTGTTCACCTCCCCATCCAATGCAAAACTACCCAGCTTTTGCTCACTCGTTCCTGGGCATGGTGCTTTTTGGCGAGATGCACGGTCTCTCCCCTGGACAGGGAGGTTTCTGTACACATTTCCTCCCTTTCCTCTCATTCAGAAGGTTCTTTTGAAACTTCAGGCAGAGGGGGCCTACATGATCCTGATCGCTCCTGTGTGACCCTGGTAGATTTCTTTCCTGCTTTTGCAACAACTAGTTCCAGAACCACCGGTTCCTCTACCACTTTCTCACAACCTTCTGTCACAGGAGCAGGGCACCCTGGTTCATCTGAGTCTCAAGTCTCTTCATCTCCATGCGTGGCACCTGTGGACATAGTGATTTCTCGCTATGGGGTGTCCTCCCAGGTTGCTCAGGTCTTGGTGGAGGCCAGAAAACCCTCCCAGATCCACGTATGCCATGAAATGGAAGAGATTTTCTATTTGGGCCACAGCCTAGCGCTTGTACCCCTTTTCTTGCTCATCCTCCCGGGTGTTAGAGTACCTCTTAATCGTTCAGAGTTGGGCCTTAGTTACTCCTCTCTTAAGGTCCATCTCTCTGCGGTGTCGACCTACCACCATCCGATGGAAGGTAAAACCCTAGCACACCTAGAGGTTTCCAAGACTTTCTTGAAAGGAATCCTTCATTTCAAACCTCCAGTCCAGAACCCTTGTCATCTGTGGGATCTTAATTTTATGTTGGAAAAACCTACCTTGCCCCCTTTTGAACTGGCAGCAAGTTGCGATATGTGCTTCCTGGCTTGGAAGATGCTGTTTTTGGTCACAGTTACTTCAGCTCAAAGGGTCACAGAGCTTCAGGCCTTTATTTGCAGAGAGCCTTATTTGGTTTTTCACAAGGGCCGGGTGGTCCTGCGGACTAATCCTTCTTTTCTTCTGAAGGTTGTTTCGGAGGTGGCTCTCAATCAGAGTGTTGAACTGCTGGTTTATTTTCCTCAGCATGCCAGATCTTCCTTTCTGCTGGAAGAAGAAGGTGCTTCCCTCCTTACCGCTCTCACGCTGAGTAGACCCTTATGACTAAATCTGTGGATTTACTTTCTAAAAAGTGTAATACTTTTTGTCTTTAGAGCGATGATTGATTGTGACTGCGATGGATGACAAGTCTGCACCTGGGTTCTGTCGGTGCCCTTGCAGGCAGAAGACGTCCGAACAGATCTGCACACCATTGTGTCTATTGCCTGGGGCACAAGCACGATTCCCAGGCCTGCAACATTTGTCGAACTTTCCATCCTACTGTTCTTGAGGACTGTCTTGCCTGACTCAAGTTAGGCCATCTGAGTAAATGGAACTTGCCGGTCAAATCTAAGGATGCCCATTGGGTAGTCTCTGTGGCTGCAGGGTCTGCTGAACAGCTTGCAGCATTTGTGGCTGCAGCATAGGCCCCTTCCCAAGCCTCTTCGGCGTCTGCCTTCATGCCACTCGAGCTGGATTCGACTTTCACGGGATCTTTCAAAGAATTGTGCCAGTCCTTGTTGACCCTCGGTCAGGGACCCTCCGTATAAAAATGCAAGTCAAAGAAAGGGTCCAAAAAATAGTCTCATCGACTTTCATGGGATTGGGAATGCTCTCGGTTGAGAGCTTCAGATTCCCACACTTCTCCGGCTGGCTGCATGGTAACCCCCAGAGGGCTAACTGGCCGAGACGCTAGTTGATCTTCCGGCCAAGAGTTTTATTGAACCGGTCAACTAATTGTCGACTGAGGAGGCTGGCGCATCCTTATTCAGGACTTTGGTCCTGACTCAGACCATTGGGATGGATCATTCCGCTGACCTGTCGCCTCTGGTCGATGACCAAGACATGGAGGAGCCTCGGCGTTCACCGACTCCCTCTGAGCCCCACTGCTGGTCCCCCTCATGTTTGAGGTCTTGTTCCTGTGCATAGAGTTTTTCCCACTGTGCTTAGGTGCTCTAGTAACACTGGGGATGTTAACAAGCCACCTGACAAAGGGTCCAAGAATTTGGACTATGCAGCTAAAAAGGTTAACGCTGCCTCGTCGTTTGGTCTTTGCCAGACGAGCTCGGCCCTTTATATGGTCCACTTCTCCCATGCCCTGCTGGGCACCCTGGATGAGGCGATTCCTCATCTACTGGTGGACCTCCAGACCATGGTCAAACAGCTCTGGGACCATGGCTAGGCTATAGCTAAGCAGCAGCTCCAGACAGCCATGAACCTTGGGGACTCCTGTGCCATGGCAGCTGCAGTGGCTATGCGCCGCAGGGCTTAGTTGAGGATCTCGACCTTCAAAGCTGACACTCGGCACAAGCTGGCAGGTGTTCCTTTCCTGGGCACTGACTTGTTTGGGCCCAGGGTTGAAGGCTACCTCACCCACATCGAGAAGTCAAGTACCACCTTGGACTCCATGACATCTGCCCAAAAGGATCCAAAGGGCTTCAAGCAGCAGTAGAAAAGGAATCCCTTTGGAGCCACCTCTACTCCTGCAGCCAAACCAGCCCAATCCTAGGCTGGTCAGCAGGCCCAGGCCTGGTGACCTCGGCCAAAGTCAGTGGCCTCGGTCATCCATAAGCCTGGGGGAAGAGGCTCTGGTGGCTTCTCAGCCAGACCCTTCTCCAAGCCTACCCAGTGATGGGATGATATGTGGCCTCCCTCATGCCTGTCACACCTCCCCTGGGTCCCCCTGTGGGGGGACCTGCTCCACCACTTCCGCCTTGTACGCTGTCACTATGGATAGGTGGGTTCTTGAGGTGGTGGGTCAGGGTCTGCCTGTGGAATTTGAGCAGTATGCTGCTTGTCGAGTCCGTGCCCCATGGAAGGACTTGGTATCTGTAGACATTCTGTTGGCTCTCAGAGATGACATAGCCGAGCTCCTCTGCATGGAGGTAGTGGTTCCTGTTGTGGATCCTCCAGAACACCCAGGGTTTGTCTCCAGGTACTTCCTGGTGCCAAAGCAAATGGGGGGGCTGGTGCCCCATTCTAGATTTGCACGAGCTGAACAAGTTTTTCTGGTCGTGCACCTTCAGGATGGAAACTCGGTCTCAGATTATACCATCTCTAGAGCAAGACGTGGTTTTGCTCCCTGGATCTTCAGGATGCATTCTTCCTCTTCCCGCTCTATCTGTCACTCTGAAGGTTCCTCCAATTCTGAGCCAAGGGAATCATCTATGAGTTCCAGGCCATGCCATTTGGCCTGTCCTTGGCCTCAGGGTCTTCACCAAGTGTATTGCTGTGGTGGCAGCTTTTCTGGGCGCCGAGTGGTCCGGGTTTACCCCTACTTGGATGACTGGCTTATAGCAGGTCCCTCCAGGCAGGAGGTGGCGCGGTCCAGGGACCTGGCTCTCCAGATCTGCGTCAAGCTTGGCCTACTGATCAGTGAAGCCAAGTTGAAACTCGTACCTTTGCAGGTGATCCACTTCATCGGGGGGCAGAGTTTGACTCTTGCAGAGCCAGTTCCCAGCAGACAGGGCGGAGGAGCTCTCCTCCTTTACCTGGTCATTTCAGGTTTGGCAATTGCACACTGCCTGAGACTTCCTGTGCCTGGCTCCACCAGCATGATCCAGTGGGCCTGCTGGAGAATGCGCTGTCTGCATTCTGCTCTCTGCAGGCACTAGTGACCTGAATCACTCCACGCAGTGCAAGAAAGCAGCAGCAAAGGTAAACGAGATGCTGGGATGCATATCTAGGGGGATCTGTAGTATGAGAGAGGAGGTTATGCTGCCCTTGTACAGGTCACTAGTAAGGCCGCATCTAGAGTATGGAGTTTAGTACTGGTGCCTACACCTCAAAAAGGACATTAACCTGCTGGAGAAGGTCCAGAGGAGGGCTACAAAGATGATAGTCGGTTAGCAGGGTAAGGCATACAAGGAGAGGTTGAGGACACTGAACATGTACTCCCTGTAAGGCAGGAGAGAGAGAGAGGGGACATGATTGGGACCTTCAAGTATTTGAAAGGGATAAATGAGGTTGATATGGAGAGTCTCTATAAGCTGAGTGGCAACCATAACATGAGGGGGCACAGTCTTAAACTGGAGGGTGGGAGGTTTAGGAGGGAGATCAGGGAGCACTTCTTCACAGAGAGGTTGGTGGACACTTGGAGTGCGTTGCTTGTAGAGGTCATCTCGTTGAAGACAATGGGCAGCTTTACGAGAGGCTGGGATAGACACAGGGGGAGGTGAGGATCATAGGTAGAGGGATGGGAGGAGTGGGGAGGTAGGGAAGGGACAATAGCTCAAGCTGTGGACCCTGCAATATGAGCAAATGGCCTTCTTCTGCTGATTTCTTCATATGTTCGTATGCAGTGGCAGCTGGCCAGCCAGTGGTCTCAGCGCAAGAGTCATTTCGATCAGCTGGTCACTGTGACCAAACGGATGTGGGACATCCTCCAGTGGTGGTTAGTCCCAGAGCATCTGCAGGAAGGGATCCCATTTGTCCACTTAGAGACGACGGTCATTCTGACGACATATGCCTCCCTCATGGGCTGGGGTGCCCACCTGGGGGAACACAGAGTCCATGGGCTCTCGACACCTGAGGAGTCCCGATGTCACATCAACCTGCTGGAGCTCCGAACAGTTCAGCTGGTGCTGACTGCATTCACTCGGCACATCCGGGATCAGGTGATCCAGGTCCAGATGGACAACAACACAACCACGTACTGCCTCAACAAACAGGGCGGAACGCACTCCCTGCCACTGTGCAAGGAAGCTTCCCACGTGGGGACCCTCGTGCGCAGCCTGGAGGCTGATCTCTTTGCCATCCATGTGGCAGGGGCCTTCAGCCAGCTGGCGGACACACTCAGCCGTGTGGGCGAGGCATCTCATGAGTGGTCTCTCCACCCAGAGGTAGTACACAATCTGTTCTCCCAGTGGGGCACCCCTCTGGTAGACCTGTTCACCTCCAGGGAGAATGCAAAGCTGAGGCTATTTTGTGCCCGCACCCCTCAGCAGGGAATGCTGCAGGGAGGATACCTTCTCGAGGCCCTGGACCCCAGGTCTTTCTGTGCCTTCCCTTCAATTCCTTTGATTCAAAAAGTGTCGCTCAAGGCCAAAAGGGATAACGCACAGGTGAACTTCGTGGTTCTGGACTGGCCACACCAGTTCTGGTACCCCGATCTCCTGAGCCTCAATAGCAGGTTCCCGAGGCGTCTTCCTCTCCGCCCAGACCTGCTCTCCATCAATCAAGGGAAGGTACTCCATCCAAATCTTCAATATCTGCATCTTACAGCCTGGTTCCTGAGCAGCTAGAGTTCCAGGCTTTGGGTCTCTCCAAAGATGTCCTCACTGTTGTGGAGGCATCTCGGAAAGAGTTGAGGAAATGCTGTGCCTTCAAGTGGAAGAGGTTCTCAATTTGGTGCCAGGGAAAGGGGCTAGACCCCTTGTCCTGTCCGGTGGCTAGCATCCTTGACTACCTGTGGTTCCTCTCTGTCAGGCCTCCAGTTGACAACCCTTAATGTGCACCTGGCAGGTATCTCTGTTTATTGGGCGTGGGCCGGTCAGTGGTTGGTGGCACAGGAGAAGGTGGTCTGGTGCTTTTTCAAAGGCCTTGACCACATTTCCCCTGTGTGAACCACCACCACCACCACCGTGGGACTTGTTGCTGGTTTTGGCAAAGCTCATGGGCAATCCATTTGAACTGGTACACAGGTGTGGCATGTCTCACCTGTCGTGTAAGACTGCCTTCCTGGTGGCTATCACATCATCCAGAAGGATCAGTAAGCTCTAGGTGCTTTCTGTGGAGTCTCCTTACCTGGTCTCCCACAGCGACAAGGTTGTCCTACGCCCCAACCCGAAGTTCCTCCTGAAGGTTGTGTCAGAGTTTCACCTTAACCAGGTGATTATTCTCGTAGTGTACTTCACCAGTCACAACTCAGAGGGTGAGCACAAGTTCCATACTTTGGACCTGTGGCAAGCACTTGCCTACTATAAGGCACACATGGCTGGAGTTCGGGGAGAGGTTCACCAGCTATTTGTCACCTACACTGAAGCCACACCTGGCAGACTGGCAGTTAAGTGGGTGATTGGCAGGTAGATTGTATCCTGCATCGAGCTCTGCTATGGGTTGGCGGGTAGGGAGCCTCCTGGAGGGCTAAGGGCTCATTCCACCTGTCATACTGCTGCCTCAGTGGCTGCTTCCAGGGATGTCTCTGTCCAGAAAATCTGCAGGACTGCTACCTGGAGGTCAGCACACACCTTCATTTCCCATTTCTTATTACCACATTGATCTTGAGTTATGCCGGATGCTGGTTTTGGGGCCTCAATTCTCCAGTCTCTGTTTCCTAAGTAGGGGATGTGCGCCTTGCCTTCCTCCTCCCAGAGAACTGCTAGGAGTCTGCCAGAAGTGTGGATAGAACATCATATCCACATCCCTATTAAAACAGGTTACTAACCTCTAACAGTATTTCTAGGTGTGGTACATGATATTCATCCACCTGGACCCACCCAGCCTCCCCTGGCTTTGGCGCCCAGCACTGTTTTCAGCGGGCAAGATCTGGCGTCACGGGGTGGAGCCAAGGGAGTTACAACCCAGGTGGGTGGGAGGAGCCATCTTCAAGATGTGTCTGGCAAGTCTTAAAGGGATGGCAACTGCCAGAAATGTGGATGAACATCGTATACCACTCCTACAACTACAGTTACAGGTGAATAACCTGTTGTTCTAGGATCGTGATCATGGATATGTTCTATCCACACTTGTTGGCATGCCCGTTTCCCTTTAAATCTTGCTGGATGGTCTAAAACCTGCCTCCTTCCACCCACCCGGGTGGTATAGGCCTTGGCTCCCTCCCTTGTTGCCAGGTCTTCCTTTCTGCTGGAAGATTCAGGTTACCTCCTTACTGCTCCTGCATTGAGTAGGCCCTGGCACGCTATCCTTCAGCTAGTTTACCGAAAATCAAACTCGTTAGAGTTTCCCCGCATAATTTTGTGATAGCGACCATGATGGAGGACAAGTCCTTGCTCAGTTTCCGTCAGGCAGATAATGTCCCATACTGACCCCTATGCCACATGTGTCTACTGCCTGGGCCATGCGCATGACCCCCAGGCCTGCGATTTTTGTCGCGCCTTTCATCCTACAGTTTTGGATGATTGCCTTACACATTTGCAACTCAGACGACTGGAACAACGGCAGCCTCCGGTCAAATCCAGAGATGCTCGTCGTGTGGTTTCTGCAGACATGGGATCCGCTGAACTGGAGCAGATGAAGGCCTTCGAGAAGTAGGTGGCTCATGCCGCAGAACAATCCTCTTCAGTCTTGGTCTTTGTCCCACTCAGTCTGGGCACTTCCTTCTTCGGATCCTTCAAGGAGATGTGCCAGTCTCTCCCAATGAAAGGAGAGGGCCCGTCCGGTTCGCACACCTTCTGGTCCCGCAAAAAGGACAAAGGATCAAGAGAAGATTCTTCGCATCTTCGCATCGACAGCGCTCCTGGGATAGAGAGCGATCTTGATCCCAGGAGTCTTTCATCTCGACTTTGGTCGAAATTGCAACCTTGGCCACTGGCTTCACGGTACACCCATCTGGCCAGTCAGCTCAGACGCAGGATGACAATCAGGTCTGAAATTGTAATTTACTCCATCGACCTGTTGTTGACTGATCAGGCTGACAATCTATTTAGGACTCCAGTCCCACTGACCACCGAAGAGGAAACCCAGCCTATTAGGACTCCTCCCGTGGTCACTGTCCCTGACCTGGAGGAGCCGCAGTTCTCACCGGCCCCTTCCAAACACCCCCACTGCCCCCCCAATGGTGTAGGTCAAGGTCTTGGACACCCTCGACTGACAGGCTGAGAAAGTCTCATAAGCGGCACTCCAAGAGGAGGCAACGCCGCCATTCATCCTCCTCGGATGAGGAGAGGCTTTGATGCAAATTGCGTCATCGCTACGAGGACCTTATGTAGCAACAGCTTATGCTGTCCAGTCCGAAGTCCATCCCGGCTTCTACTCCAGCCATCACTTGGCTGTCTCCTTCCAGGCTGATGCCGACTCCTTCGGTGCTGGTCAACACTGCCTCTCCGCCTGTGGAACCGGTGAAGACCCTCCTGGCTCGGCCGAAGCCAGCCTCTCCACCTATCCTGGTGGAGCTGCCACCTAAGAAGCCTCCTTCAGGGGTTTCTGCCACGGAGTCTCGGCCTGTTCAGGATCTCCCGTGCAGTCTGTCTGTCACCCTCACTCCCGACCGTCCGTGGTGGGTTGAAGGTGACTCTGGTGGTCGGCCGCTCTATCCAGTCTCAGGGGTCTGAGGATTCGGACCTGAATTTGCGTCCGTGTGACTGATTCCATGAGTCTGTCAATGGAGGAAAGTCCCATGTCCTTCCTGGGCATCCTCTGTCTCATCTCCCAATCAATGGGGATGCCTTTGGAGCCTGTTGAATGACGGGCTGAATACCCCCTGACTGATATCCTCAGGAAAGAGGATTCTCTATCTGAGGCCTTCCTAGTGGCCAAAGCCACAGTTGGCTCAGCCTTGGAGCTTTGTCAGCACCCAGCCTCCTGTCCTGCGCCTTTGGCTCATATGACCTGCAAGTATGCGGTTCCCATCGGCACCCTTTTGGAGTTTACACAGCATCCCTCAGCTGAGGGGTTGGTGACTGAGTCTGTGTTTCGGCACTCTGGCAACTCAGGAGATAGGAACAGACCTCCAGACAAAGAATCCAAAAAGTTGGACCATTCAGCCAGAAAGGTCTATGCTGCCTCCTCGCTTGGTCTCTGACAGGCGAGCTTGGTCATCATTATGGCACTCTTCCCCACCCCCATGCCCTCTTGGGCTCTTTGGATGAGGTGCTTCCTCATCTCCCCATGGACCTTCAGACCACGGTCAAGCAGGTCCATGACCAAGGTTGGGCTGTTGCCAGACAGCAACTCCAGGTGGCCCTGGACATTGGGGAATCTTGTACCTGTTCAGTGGCAGCCACAGTCGCCATGTGTCGCAGGACCTGGCTGAGGGTCTTGACCTTTACAGCAGACACCCAGCACAAACTGGCGGATGGTCCTTTCCTGTGTACTGACTTGTTCAGTCCAGGAGTAGACGGTCACCTCCAGCATATCAAGAAGTCCAGTGCCACCTTGGCTCTGTTACTTCCACCCAAAAAGAACCGCGGGGTTCTAAGAAGAAGAATCCCTTTCAGCCTTCTGTCCCTGCAGCCAAGTAGCTCCAGTATCAATCTGGGCAGCAGCAGCAGGCTCAAACTTGGCACCCTTGGCCCAAGTCAGGGGGCTTCGGTGAACAGTAAGCCTGGAGGGAGAGGTCCTGGCAGCCCCTTCTGCCGGCCCTTCATCCTGCAAGCCTGCGCAGTGATGGGATGGGGGCAGCCACCCCCATGCCTGTCATGTCCACTCTGGGTCCTCCTGTGAGGGTCTGGCTCTGCCACTTCCTTTCCACCTTGGTCCGCTGTCACAAAAGACAGGTTGGTCTTGGAGGTAGTCGGCCAGGGTCTGCCTCTGGAATTCAAGCAGTACCCTCCAAGCTGAGCCCGCACCCCACGGGAGGAAAAGGTATCCGCCCATACTCTGTCAGCTCTCTAGGGATGACATTGCCCAGCTCCTCCACAGGGAGGTAGTGGTCAGAGTCGCGGATCCTCCTGTCAACCCAGGGTTCGTTTCCAAGTACTTCCAGGTCCCGAAATGAACGGGGAGCTGGCTCCCCATTCTAGGTCTGCACTACCTGAATCTGTTTCTCAGGTCTCGCACCTTTTGGATGGTAACTGTGTCCCAGATCATACCATCTCTCAAGCAGAACATGTGGTTCTGCTCACTGGATCTGCAGGACGCATTCTTCCACGTCCCGATTTGTCCATCCCACCGAAGGTTCCTCCACTTCAGGGTGGAGGGAACCCTCTATGAGTTCCAAGCCATGCCCTTCGGCCGTTCCAAGCCATGCCCTTCGGCCTGTCATCAGCCTCCAGGGTCTTCACCAAATGCATTGCAGTGATGGTGGCCTATCTTCGGCATCGAGGGGTCAGAGTGTACCCCTATCTTGATGATTGGCTAATAGCAGGTCCCTCAAGACTGGAGGCGGAGAGGTCCGTGGAGCTGGCCCTCCAAACCTGCCTCAGTCTTGGTCTTCTGGTCAATGAGGCCAAGTCAGAACTCATACCCTTGCAGGTGATTTGCTTACTCGGGCCAGAGCTCGACTCTTGCAGAGCCAGAGCCAGGCTCCCGGCAGACAGGGCGGAAGTTCTCTCTTCCTTTGCCCAATCATTTCTGGTTGTGCAATTGTGCCCTGCCCTGGACTTCCTGTGACTTCTGGGTTATATGGCAGCCTGCACCTCTGTGGTCCAATGGGCCCAGTGGCATACGCTCACCCCCTTCACTGGGAGCTGGTCAGGTAGTGGTCTCAATGATATGGTCATTTTGACCAGCTTGGCACTGTGACCTAGAAGATGTCATATGCCTTTCAGTGGTGGGATGAGAAGGGACTTGGCAAGGTTGGAGGAATGGTCGGAAGTATGGCAGCTAGGATTCAGTGCAAAGAAGTGCAAAATAATGCACCTGGGAAACAAAACCCAGGGAAGATTACACAATTGGGAGGGGGAGAGGTAGTAACAAAAACAAAAAAGGAAAGGGACCTGGGGGTAATCATATCAGATAACCTTAAGGTTAGCAAGCAATGTGAGAAGGCAGTAGGGAGAGCTAGGGGTATACTGGGATGCATAGGGAGAGGCATCACCAGCAGAAAACAGGAAGTTGTTATCCCTTGCACAGACAGTTGGTGAGACCCCATCTGGAGTAATGCATCCAGTTCTGGAGACCCCATCTCCGCAAGGACATAGACAGGATAGAGGCAGTCCAGAGGAAGGCAACTAGAATGGTGCAGGGTCTGCAAGAGAAGCCATATGAGAAGAGACTAAAAGAGCTTAATATGTATACCCTTGAGGAAAGGAGGGAGAGGGGAGACATGATAGAAGTGTTTAAGTACCTCAGTGGAATCAACAAAGTCCAAGAGGGTAGCATCTTTCAGAAAGAGAGAGATGCAAGGACAAGGGGACACAATTTAAAGATAGAAGGGGGGGCGGTTCAAGGGCAATGTGAGGAAGTATATTTTCAAAGAGAGGGTAGTGGATGCATAGAACAGCCTTCCTGAGGAGGTTGTGGGGTCTAAAACTGTGGGAGAATTCAAGAATACATGGGACAGACATAAGGCAGTTCTTGGGGGGGGGGGTAGGAAGAAATAGGCTGTTGGTTAACTGGGATCTGTGACTTATCCTGTAGGTAGGGAACTGGGCAGACTAGGTGCCAAGCGGTCCTTACCTGCCGTCAAAGTCTTATGTTTCTGTGTGGTGGACCATCCTGGAACATCTGCAGGGAGGGATCCCATTTGTTCACCCCGAGCTGACAGTCATCCTGATGACCAACACCTCTCATGGGCTGGGGTGCCCACATGGGGAATCGCAGAGTCCACAGACTCTGGACCCTCGAGGAATCCCGATGTCACATTAACCTGCTGGAGCTCAGAGCAGTTCAGCTGGTGCTGACTGCATTCGCTCTGGTCCTTTGGGGTCAGGTGGTTCAAATCTGGATGGACAACACCACAACCATGTACTTCCTCAACAAACAGAGTGGCATGCACTCCCGGCCTCTGTGCAAGGAAGTGCTCCACATCTGGACTCTTGTTAGCCGACTGGAAGCAGATCTCGTAATCATCCATGTGGCATTGTTAGCCGACTGGAGGCAGATCTCGTAACCATCCATGTGGCAGGAGCCTCGAATCAGTTGGCAGACGTCCTCAGCCGTGTGGACGAGCTGTCTCATGAGTGGTTTCTCCATCCAGAGGTAGGTCACAGCCTGTTCTCCCAGTGGGGCAACCCTCAGGTGGACCTGTTCGCCTCCAGGGAGAACACAAAGCTGAGGCTGTTTCATGCCCGCCCCCCTCAGCAGGGCTCGCTGCAAGGGGATGCCTTCTTGAGGCTGTGGACCCCAGGCCTCTTCTATGCCTTCCCCTCCCTGAGGGGACTGTACTGCACTGCTCTTCTACCTGGTGGTCTCTCCCCATCACTGAAATCTCCAGAGTCTCCCAGCAGCCCAGGCTGATTCCCTGAAGCCTCTGCCTCTTACTTCCCTCTTGGGCCTGTGCCACCTCTGTCTGAATTTCCAGGAATCATGGGCCCTCTCAGGCCAATCCCCTGGAGTGAATACAGAAGGACAGTTACCATAGGCATGCTAACCAGGTTCAGTTCCAACCCAGCTCCCTGACACCACCCCCTTCCGCATCCAGTACCGCCTCTCTGTCCCTGCCCTTCTCAGAGGGCACAGAATCATTCTTGAATATGTCCTTGGATTCTGCCTGTACTCTGTACCAGAAATTCCTGGTGGACATGTTGCAGGCACAGGCTGTGAACACCATCACAAGTTGTAGAACCATGTCTGTGCAGATGGGACTCTTTGGAGATTTCAGTGATGCAGACTGCCATCCCTCCCTAGCCCAAAGCCTTAGAGGACAGTTCAAGGGCAGTCTGGAGACATCCGTTGCATGCCCTGCAGCCCCAAAGGATGTCCAGCTGCAGTACTGCACACCTGCAGGTTCTGCAGGGGAAGTGTCTCATCCTACCTCATGAATGGAGATCCTGCAGACCCTCATGGCCTATGCACCTGGTGGTAGGCTGACTCTGCTCAGGCAGATAACCATAGTAGGAAGGTATTTACCTTGGCTCTCGCCATGATGTTCATTGTTGCACATCAGGCTGCTTACAACAAGTGCCTAGATGCGTAGCTGGGACAGTTCCTAGCTGCCATGCTACACTCTAGAGTTAAGTCAGACAAGCCATATACCTTTCTGCCCAGGACCTGAAGTTGGCAAAGCACCAATCAAGGGCATCTTAGGATGCCAGTGAGCTGGCTTCCAGACTGGCGGGAACTGCAGTCTGCATTCTGCTAATGGCGTTACTTCACCTGTCATGACTGACACCTCTGGCTCGATGAAAGGTACTAAACTCTCTCTTCCAGGGGTGTCGTTATTTCTCCCACAGGATCAGGCGAGTCTGTCTGGGCACCCTCCTGCTCCTGTGCCACAGGAGCTTCTGTCTGACTTTGACCGGTCTTGGGTCTTGACGGACCTGTAAGGTACTCCTGCCCTCAGGTGTTCTCCCCCATGCAGAGGGATGAGGGTAATTCTACATTCAGGGAGAGTCAGTGCCTCCCTGTGTTGGGAAAGCTTGGTACTCAGACTTATCATTGTCAATCACTGAAGAAGACTGATTCTTGGAAGATATGCCCATTACATACTAATCGTAATTGTTAACGCTTCCAAAATATCTTCTCCATTGATTCACACCCAGCCCCTGCAACTAAGAGCCATGGCCTCTGCCAGGTCATCCTGTGGGTGCTGGTAGCACTTCTGTCTGCTCTTTATCTCTGCTGCCATGGCCCTTATATGGTGATAGTTTTTATTGTTAGAAAAAAAGAGGGTAGCGTACCATGATGCCAGCACTTGCAACCCCCAAAAAAATCACAAGAAGTCACATGTGCCCTACCAACAAAAAAAAAAGGCCCTGTTTTTTTTTTCTTATGAGTGGGTAGGTGCTCCTTCTCTCCATTTTTCTTTCTTTGTCCTCTTTCTGCCAGGGTTATATCCCCTCTAGGGTATATCCCTGTTAGTTGCTACATGCAGCACATGCCCTGGGCACTGTCTAGTGTAACTCCACTGAGTGGCTGCTCTGTATGTGGAGGGATGCAATGCATTTGCTTGGGTCAGTGTACTAACTTCACACAGGTATACCCCGAGGTTGCAGGGAGAAGCATCATATGTTCCTCTACCCATGTTAGAACTTTTTGGTTGGTATACCCTTGCTCCTTGTTACTTCTCTCTGTATTTCGGGCCTTCACCCACTTCACCTGGAGCATGTTGGAGAATATAGCCAAATCTTGACTCCCTTGGACTGCTAGTCCTGCAGCTTCCATGCTCTTCTTCCCTTCTTTTCTGCCACCTGTCATAGAGGAAAGAGGGGCATGGGTTTACTCTGGAGTGCTATTCATTTTTTGTCTGGCAGCATGGAGCTTTTCTTTCTTGGGCACCCAGATGTCATTTTTCCCATTTTTGGCACCTCTTTGCAGCTGTGTTCTGGTTTAGACTTCCTGTTTTGCTGTTTCTACCAGAGCCAGTAATTCAGATCTGCTGCGTTAGCTTTTCCTATCACTATCCATACCCTGTCTGGCTAGTGGTAAGAGGTTCTGGCTCCTTTTTAGACCCATCTACCCTTGTGCCACCTGATAGGCCTGTTGGAACAGTAGGCTAGGGCATCAATTACTTATTATGGGCACTCAGCTAAGCCTTCCGCCACATGTTATAAAATATGTATATAACCATGTATTTGATTTGATTTTGATTTATTTAATCTGGTAGGGCCATGGGCCAAAGACCCGATTTCATGGGCGACCAGAGTACACAAAGACATGCATAACACTGGATAAATATAGTATGTGACATAAAGCATATAAAACATAGGGTACAAATTAATACACACCAGTAGTTCAGGCCAAAAGGAGACATGTGCAAAACAATCAAGAAGACCCTATTTCACAAAACAGTTACCATTCGCTGTCTGATAACAAGTAATTTCTCAGCGCCTTTTCTATATCTACACATTGTAGTTCCGATGCAATCAAACTAAGTCATGACAGTGTTAAAAAAACATTGGCAGTTTGTACAGTAGTGTCTTCTGACCAATCCCAGTTTTCATTTTTGGAACAGAAAAACAATGGTCGGATAAAAGGGTAAGGAAAGGATTTATGTATTTTCTAAACAAACTTTGAAAAATAGCGGGAACCTTATTCATGGTTGCCTTCTTTGCTAGCAGACCAATTTGAAATTTAAATCTCTGCTCCAAAGAAAGCATCCCCGCTTGATTAAGGAGGACACAATGATGTGTTCGAAATGGAAGCTGAGTGGCAAATTGTTCAACTTGGTTTAAGAGAATTCTAACCTATACAGTATATATAAAACAATGCAAGACTGGCGCAGATCCTTACTTCACAGCCTGTTGTATAAAAAGATCTTGTTTCGAGAGGGCTCTTGTTGTAGGTAATAAACATTAGGACTAGAGCTGCTAGACACTAGGACCACATGGAAAACTTCAGCTAGCAGTGTCTGGCGGGGGACCGCCCACCCGACATCACGTGATGGATGTCAGCATGACACTTTATAGTGGGTGATCCCCATGCCCACCCTACAGTTCTTTCCTGCCATCGACTTGCGCACGTTGGACCTCATGGAGAACGATGCTTCAGTCAGCCACCATTTTCGGATCAGTATTTCATTGTTCTTTTTTCTATTTCTGCAAAATATGGAAAGTAATACCTTTTGCGTGCATGTCTTCTCTGATGTCTTCAGAGTCGCATAAGAACAAGTGAGATTCCTTCGGCACTCCGCTTCCTCACAAGGACAGCCATTCCCCCTGTCTTTTCTGCCTGGGACTCAAGCACAAGACCGAGGACTATGAGGCTTGCCAGAGTTTCAACCAGGTCACACGGAAATGCCACCAATAGACCCTGGAAGCCCATGTTGTCAAACTGAAGATGGCTTCCATGGAGAAGGAGCTGCAAAGGATCATCATCCTACCCAGGGGGAGGGGGTTCAGTCTCCCATAAGAAGGACAAGGAGAAACACAGGGACCACAATCGGTTCCTTTCTGTCCATGGCCCCCTTTGGGGGCCACGGGTGCCAAGCAGCCTTCCATGGATGTGGGTACCGCTCCTCCTGTCAAGACTGCTTCCTCCTCTGTGGAGCAGCCCTTGGTTCCCCTGCCTGAGCTGGTTACAGTTAGTTGCGCCTCTGATCTTCCAGAGAGCTCTGCCACAATTAGGCCCCTCAAAACCCCAGGTCTTGTGACATGGCCAATAAGTCAATCGTTAACTCCTCTGATGACCGCTCGGCCCAAGCTGATGAGCCGCACGCCAGCTCCTCTGGCATCCGTCCAGTCACTGTGCTTTCATCGGGCCCCGGATAACAGGCCTGAGTCGATCCTCCAGATCAACACACACTGCTGCTACTGCCGAAGCACTTCCCAGAGGGTTCTCCCTCTCAGGATCCTCCTTCCCCACCTCTCCTGGTGGAGACTCCTGGCTCACCCTTTCATTCTGAGCCGGAATTGGAGGAGCATCCACCCGACATCACCCTGGTGCCAGGGCCAGGAAGCCCAATACTGGACCTCCCTTGGGACCTGCCATCTCCTGCACTGCAGGCTCCTCCGTCTGTGCCAGTCCCCCCACCTCAAACTCTGGTGGGACCCTCCGCCCCTTTGGGGCCAACACTAGAACTTCCTCCGGTGGGTCCGGCACCAGACCTGACGTTATCAGGCCCTTTTTAGCCTATGCAGGGCCCCCGTTAGGTCCCACAGCCCCTCCTTCTGGGCCTCTACCTGGTAATCTGCCATCTTGATCTCCATCAGGACCCTCAGCTCTGCTGTCAGGGCCTTCGCCGGGCCTCCCAGTGCCAGGCTTCCCTGCGCCTCACTACTCTTCAACATAGTATCTGCCTGCAGGGTATCAGACACCAGGATACCCTATGTCGGGGTATCCCATGCCAGGCTATTTAAACTATGGTACGCTGAATCATTACCCGATGCCAGGCTATATGATGCCGAGTTATTGTTTTCAGGCCTATCTGCCCGTCTATCAGTCCCTCCCACCTCCTCCTCCTCCACTGCCTCAACCTTAGGTGGATTTTAGGGCGGTGCTTCAGTCTTGATGGACTGAGATCAAGTCGCAGCTAATTTCCGAGTTGGACCGGTGCCAGCCTTCCGCAGAGTAAACACCGGTCCGCATGGAGTCTATGCCAAGATTTCTTTCACCAGTGGAGTCTTGCCTCTCTACCTCAGGACAGACCTCTTGCCCTACCATGGTAGCTGGCAATGACAGGGGCCTTGCGGTCTCATTGAAGGGGATCCCACTCTCACGGGCTTTGTCCCCGGACAGAAGCCTGTCATCTGACTCGGGCTCCTCCAACTCCTCTGCTTCAGGCTTTGAGATCTCTCCTTCCCTGGAGGATCCCAAGCCCAAGGGCTCTCCCAAGTCCCCTCTGGAGGACCCCTCTTTTACAGAGATCCTCCGGAAGATTCAGGAGGTGAATGGGTGGAAGACTGAAGATCAGGACCCCCAACGTAAAAGGTTGGTGGAACACCTAGATATGCCCGAGCTGTCTCCACTGCTCATTCCTCCGTGGATTGGACCACATGAGGACCTGGCCTCCACGGTCTGGCAGCAGCCTTCGTCAGTGACTGTGGTTGCCAAGAAGGCAGAAAGACTTTATCGAACCCCTGAGAGCAAAGACCACCTTAGTTCCCATTCCAGAGTGGACTCAGTGGTCATTAATGCAGCCCATGACCGTATGGCTAAGTCTAAACATATGAGCACCTCCCCTCTAGACAAGGAGTTGAGGCAAATAGACCAGTTTGGGCGCAAAGTTTAATCGTCTTTCACACTGGCCCTTAGAGCACTGAATTACCTGGCACACGTGATTGTGTAGCAGAAATCTATCCTGGGCCAGCTGAAGTGTGAATTCGAGGCTTTGCCCAATTGCGAGGCTAAAACTAAGATGGCCCAGATGGTCAGGACAGCAGAAATCTCCTGCCGTCATTCTCTTAGGGTGACATATGATGCGGTAGATGCCTCTACCTGGAGTACCGCTACGGCTGTCAGCATGCATAGGTACTTCTGGCTACGGGTATGTGGATTGGACCAAGATGTCCAGACCACCATCCAGGACGCCTCATTTAGAGGACCTGTCCTTTTTAGGGGTGATGTTAAAGACATTATTACTGAGCTACATGACAGTGGCAAGGCACTGCGCTCTATTCAGTGTATGTATCACTCCAATACCAAGCCAAAACAACCTTTTCGCTGCCAGCCAAGGTGTCAGAGTAAGCAACAGCCAGGCAGATGTCAGAACAAATGTCAGGCCCCTTTGGCAACGGCCACTCCTCCAACCAAGTCTCAGCGGGCTGCCAGGGCGACACTCCCCCACATCCTCTCCACCTCCTGACTCATGGCAGGGACCCCAGCCTCTGCCACCAGCTCCGGAGGAACTGGTAGGGGGCAGATTCGCCAACTACCTGACAGGGTGGGAGGTGATCACTACAGACACGTGGGTCCTTCAGCTAGTCGCTCAAGGCCATACCATCAAATTCACAGACCGCCAAGAAATCCTCCAGATTTCTTTCACCACCCAAAAGGCCATATTCCTCATAAGGGATGAAATTAAGGCTAACAAAATCAGCCACAGAGCCTATTCCTCAGGCCCACGAGGGAAAGAGAGAATTCCCACTTCTTCCTGGTCTCCAAAAAGATGTGAGGCCTCCGTCCGATTCTAAACCTCGGCACGCTAAATCTGTATGTTGAGTACAGGTGATTTCACATGCTCACCCTGCTGGGTCTGTTGTTACTGCTTCACCAGGGACATTGGCTTTGTGCACTGGACATGCAAGATGCATACCTGCATATACCAATCTTTTCCTCCCACCGCCGCTTCCTCCGCTTTACCTTCCAGAGGGAACACTTCCAGTTCGAAGTGCTCCTCTTTGGCCTTTCCTCAGCACCCAGAGTGTTTACCAAGTGCCTAGTTGTGGTGGCAGCGGCTTTACGCTGCCATGGGATATGTGTTCCCATACCTTGATCACTGGTTTATGTCAGCACCATCGAGGGAGAGCCTGGTGGCCTCCCTGACTGCTACCCTAGACCTTTTCTGGCAAGTGGGAATTATGGTGAATTACCCCAAATCCCACCTAGTACCATCCCAACGCCTCCAATTTATTGGGGTGGTCCTGGATATGGTTCAGGGTCAGGCTTTCCTCCCATTGGAGTGGGTGGAAACCCTGTGTCAGCAGGCCATCCAAGTGGCAACCAGCCAATGGACCACAACCCATTCCATCTTACACCTTCTGGGTCATGTGGCAGTGGCTATTCCCACTGTCCCCCTGGCCAGGTTCCAAATGTGGATTACGCAGTGGACCCTAAGGGTCCAGTGGGACCAGAAATCGGACAACCTGGATCACAGGATCCTAATGTCCAGTCCCATTGCATCAGGACCGCCTTTGGTGGCAGAATCTGTCCAATCTCACCAGAGGAGCTCTTTTTCAGGTGCCCCTTCCAGCTCAGACCCTGACAACGGATGCTTCCGGTCAAGCCTGGGGTGCTCATCTGGGCGACCACAGGGATCCTGGTCTCAGCAGTAGCTATCTCTGCACATCAATGTGCAAGAGATGCGGGCTGTACAATACACCCTTTGGGCATTTCAGCCTCTTCTCTTTCCTAGACCTCTCCTGCCACAGACAGACATGTGTGTGGTCTGGTACCTGAACAAACAGGGAGGCATGTGGCCATATCCTCTGTGCAGGGAAGCAATGCACATGTGGCAATGGTGATACAGCACAGCCTACAGCTCACAGCAGTGCACGTCCCAGGTGTTCAAGATGTCCTGGCAGACACTCTCAGCTGCACTCAGGCAAGTGCACACGGGTGGGAACTGAAGCAGTCAGTAGTCAGACATCTTTGATCGGTGGGTTTGCCCAGATCTGTTCGCCTCCCTATCGAACGCAAAACTACCCAGTTTCTGCTCACACGTTCTTGGGTGTGGTGTTTTCTGGCGAGATGCACTGTCTCTTTGCTGGCAGGGAGGTTCTTATAAGTCTTCCCTTCCTTCCTGCTATTGCAGAGGGTGCTTCTGAAACTACTGCAAGAAGGGGCATGCACAATTCTCATAGTCTCTTATTGGCCTCGCCAAATGTGGTTCCCTCTGGTTCAGCAGTTGTGGGTGGAGCCTCTGGTTCCTCTTCCCCTCAGCCAGAACGTGTTGACTCAGGACCAGGCAAGCTGGTCCATCTGGCCCTCAAGTCCCTTCACCTTCATGTGTGGCACCTGCTGACATAGCTCTTGCATGCTTTGGGGTTTCTTCCAGAGTGGCACAAGCCCTTGCGGAGGCCCAAAAGCCATCCTCAAGAACCACCCTTTCTCCTGAAATGGAAGAGGTTCTCCATTTGGGCATCCACAAAGGGTTGGGACCCTTTCTCTTGCCATGTTCCACAGGTCATGGAATACCTGTTGCATCTCTCTGACCTTGGCCTTAGTTACTCTTCTCTAATGGTCCACTTGTCTGTCATTTCTGCCTACAACTCTCCAGTGGATGGCAAAACCTTGGCCCAGCTGGAGGTTTCCAAAACCTTTCTGAAGGGAATTCTCCATCTGAAACCCCTGGTCAGGAACCGTGGTTCCTCTGTGGGATCTGAACTTCATTCTTGTGAAACTCACTTTGCCTCCCTTTTAACCAGCCGCGAGTTGCGACCTGTGCTACCTTTCCTGGAAGCGCTCTTTTTAGTTGCCATTACTTCTGCTCGAAGGATTTCCAAACTCCTGGCCCTGATGTGTAAGGAGCCTTATTTGATTTTCCACAGAGACCTTGTGGCTCTGTGTAGAAATCCTAAGTTTCTACCAAAGGTGGTTTCTGAGTTTATTTTGAATCAGACCATACACTTGCCAGTGTATTATCCTGAGCATTCTAATCAAGGGGAAGCCATTCTGCACATGCTTGATGTGCACAGAACTTTGTGTTATTACACAACCTGGACAAAATCAGTCCGTAAGATGGATCAGATTTTCATTTCCTTTGCACCCAAAAGAGAGGGCATGCAGTTTCTAAACAATGTTTGTCCAAATGGTTAGCAAACTGCATTTTTTTTACTTGTTTATACTCTTTTCCCGCCTGCTGTGCTCCACTTCCTTCAGGAGTCACCTATGGCATCTATCCCCACCCTCTTGCCTGGAGTGGTTGGTCCCCCATGTAGCTGTGGTTTGCTCCCCAGGTGGGGCCTGTACACCCTGAGTTTCTTAATGTTGTTGGGAAACCAGTCCTGGACAGGCAGGGGCATTGGGGATCTGTGCTTGGCACTCCGTCTACCAGGACACAGCAAGCCATTTTCCTGTGTTCTCTGCTGTGCTAGCGATGCACTGACATCAACTGAGTGCGATGTCCTGACCTACATAGCCCCATGTATGTGGCTGAGCTTGCTGTACCTTAGGCCTCACGCTGGGGTCAGCCAAGCCGGAGCCCCAATCTCCCAGGAGAAGGTGAGCAGCCCTGGGATGCTCAAGCCTTCTTGCCCTGGCCGGCCTTCCGGCTTCCTGGGCTAGTTCCTGTACCCGGGTCATCGGTGTTGCTAGTGGTAGTGCTACCTCTGTGCTGAAGGGCTGGCCTAGCAAACTGCATTTTGTTTTGTTATCAGAAGTATACCAAGCCCCTTCCGAGGGAAGTCAAGGGGCACTCAACCAGAGGCATGGCTGCATCTACTGCTTGTTTCTGCTGTGGACATTTATGTGGCAGCTCCTTGGAGCTCTGTCCACACTTTTACCAAACACTACAGTCTGGACATTGCCTCTAGGTGCTGGACAGGCTTCGGGTTAGCAGTCCTTCAGGGTCTTCTTTCATAATCTGGTACCTTTCTTGCCTCCCGTGCTTTAGCCTTTGTCTGAATTACACTGCTTGGGACTCAGTCCTTATGGTTATTACCTACTGCAAGAGCCCTCTTGAAATAAGATAGTGCAGTTACGTAAGAACTTACCGTCACAGTAGATCTTCAAGAGAGGCTCTTGCAGTAGGTACCTTTTTCCTCCACCTTCCCCCTGCTTCTGCAGCTGCTTCTTTCTAGCCTTTCTTTAGGCTTCAGGAGCCCACTCCTTTCTCCTGTTGCACCTTCTTAGGTCTCTGGCGGGAGAACTGGAGGGCGGGTGTGGGGACCTCTTACTATATAGTATCACGCTGATGCCCATTACGTGATGTCGGGTGGGCAGTCCCCCGCCAGGCACTGCTAGCTAAAGTTTTCCATGTGGTCCTAATGCCTGGTGACTCTGGTCCTAATGGTTATTACCTACTGCAAGAGCCTCTCTCAAAGATCTACTTTTATGGTAAGTTCTTGCGTAACTGTACTTTCTGGTAATTACGAATGTTTCTGTCACACCCTTGTAGTATATTAAAATTGATTTTATTTTTCCCTGTACAATATAACTAATCACTAATAACTGTTGCATAGATAATACAATGTTATAAACACTGTGAAAAACTGCATAAACAAAACAACAAAGGTTTCAGAAAATAAATAAGAATAATAAAAGAACACAACTTGCGGTTTTTTGGTAACTTTTTCAAACAGTAAAATTGTTCTTGCATAAACATTAGAAGTCCCTTATTATAGGTAATTCCAAAGAATCTAGTTGCATAAACAATCTAAGCTGTTTTTCCTTGCATAAAGGTTTCAAACAACATTGTCTTATTAGGATTTCAAATCTTTTCTTAGTAAACGTATTCAAATACTTTTTGTTATGTAAAGTGTTCATATTCCTTTATATAGATTTGAGCTTTTTAATATACCCAACATACTAGTATGTAAGAAATTATTTTTCCCATGCAACCTCCCAGCTAAGTCCAATTAGAATATTATAAAAATTATTTAAAGTAATACCCAAGACATCTGGTTAGCTGTAGAGTCTGGATTTCCTTTTTAATTTCAAGATGTTGGTAAGAACTCTTCTTCCTCTGGATGGCAAAAGTCATTTTAGTGGCTAGATCTTGTTGTTCCTCTCTTTACTCTGTCCACACTTGAACCCTGGACCATGGACCCATCTGGCATCAGCATAGCAATGCAGGCTGGCTTCTTGGCTGGTTCAGACATCAGTAGGCAGTCCTTTGTTCTGGGTTTGGCAGGGATTTTAAAACAGTACTTAATCAGCAAAAATGTCCATTTAACAACCATAGATCTTTACTCATTTGGAAGGCGACTAGCCCAACTCCTCAAGGAAGTAGCTTTTATCACCTCTGGGCCAGAGCGACATCACTGTCTTGCGCTGACATTCCACCAGTTCTGACTTGTTCTTGCAAATGAGGTGTGAGGGCTAATTGTGTCCTTCTGAGATGCCATCTCTCTCTGCACTGGAACAATTTTCAGTCCAAAGTTCATTCTTCTTATAACTTTGCAAATAAGATACAGTCTTCAAACAAACATTTCCAAGCTCAGCTCATCCAATGCAATCTTTCAGTGTCTCGCAAGTCAGTGAGACAAATATTTTCTGAGATAAGCTAATAATGATTATAACCTCAGTTCTTAGGAGAATCTTTTAAAAGCAAAATAATCATTTCACTTTCCATGTCTCCAACTTCAAGATGAGACATTTTTCTTTCAGATAGCTTTTCAGAAAGTTAATTAAAAGGCAGGAACACTTGCTTGAGGAGAGCTTTCTTTGTGCTCAATGAACCATGCAGGGTCCTGCTTCTCCAAGTTGTTAGAGAAGACTTCAAAGTGGTATAAGTCCTCTTTGCCACCATGCACATATACAAACGTCACATTTTTAGATTGGTCATTACACCAGCTTTCATTTAAGACCAAATACAAATATTCCAGCTTTTAGCACAAAACTTTTCTGCAGATAATTAGCTTTCTCCAGCAGTTGCAAGTCTCAAACTTGGCCATTTGATAAGTTGAAAAGTTCTTTATCCACTGATTTAATTTCTTACCGGCAGTACGTTGCATTCTCTAGTAATAAACAAAAGTGTTTTCATTTCCGTTGAAGCCTATGAAAAATTTAAACTTAATATGTTTTTTCCTTTGCGATAGCTGGTCTTTGTGTAAGGCACAGCCAGGTCATAAATTATGGTTTGACACCTTGGTATGCAGTTACCATGACTCCCTTATCAGTAAGGCCCTTCTTTTGCAAGCAGAGATCCAAGAATACATTTAAAGGAAAACACTATGTTAAAATCAGAATAAGATATGTAGTAGTCTTTTTTTTTTTTTTCTGTGTTCTAACCAGTTCCCAGTGTTTTCATTTCTTCTGGCTGTGAGAGATGTTTTTTCTAACTTTCCCTTACTGATTTATTGCCCTTGGAGGTTGCCATTCTGGTTTCTTTTATGACCTCTTATCCCAGATAGTCTTCCCAGAGTGCCCTTTGGTGTGATGCTTATTGCATTACGGGTGTGCGTTGCACATTTTCTATGCCCGCTCGTGAAGTCACCAGTTTTTTTTATGTTTTCATTGCAGAATTTCAACATTGTCATTTTTTGCACCTTCCCATGAACAGTACAGCTGTCATTTTTCACATCCTGTTCGAAATGTGTTTTCACACCTGTGGTGCCAAATGGCGTAGTCGCTGTGCGAAATCAGCTTTCGGCTAACAAACTGATACTGCCACTGTTCATAAGGTGGGGGTCACAAAAAAAACATGTTGAAAATTTGGAGTGAAAATGCTAGCAACACCTGAGGCATTAGGGTTTCCGACCATAGCCCCAGCCTGTAGAGATTGAAGGCATCAGGGCGTGACTTGGAATTCGCCTGTAATGCTCATACCATTTGGCACCCTGCAGCCAGTGAGAGGGCATCGTGGTGTGCCTTGGACTCTTAAACTGGCAGATTCACCCCACTCTCCTATGGGACCAATCTCACCATATTTCCTGATGGAATGGGGTGAGCATAAGAACTAAAGACCCCAAGGCACACCGTGACACTTGCCAGTGTCTGCAGGGTAAGGTGTGGTGAAATGGCATGGTCGTTATGCCTGACAACCCAAAGGCACACCCCAATGCCTGTCAGTCTCTGCAGGGTGATGGTGGGGTTGGCTTCAATTCAGTACTTCACTGCCATTCCTATTATACAGCTCTCTAACTCCTACACTGCCAATGCCAGCAAGCAAACATTCGGCATTGACAAATGCTTGTTTTACTACTGTGTAAAACTGTGCACTGATTAGACCATGCATAGCCTAGGCACAACACAGAACTAGCTATTTACAAGTCCTGTTTTGACTGACACCTGAAATTTACATTTTGTTTTATTTAGTGGCATCTCCTTTCCATGGCCATTGGTGGCTGTGTATTCAGACTCTAATGTCTTTGTGTCAGGAACAGGATGTCATTGAGAAAAACAGGATTTACTTTCTCTGTGAAGAAAGTCAGGCCTCTGACATTAATCACAGATTTACCACATATTGTGTTGACAGACAAACCGCATAAGCCCTACTTCTCCATTTAGACAAATGTTCAGAATGACCCAAAATAGATAGATCAAGTGCATCGGAACGTACAAAAATTCAGTTTAATCATTGCATCATCTTTTTCTCAAAGTAGCATGACTCTGATTATTTAGAAACTTTGACTCTTCCTAAATGGAATAGGCCTCTTAACATATGACTACATAACTCCGTGGAGGCAGTGGTGCAAGTGGTAGACAAGAAGTACAGGAACTCAGGCACTGGCAATTATGAAATACAGAATGAAGATCTTCAATCTAAAGGATAGCGGTGTCAAGGCACAACTATCTAATTTGACGCTAGTAGATTCAGTGAGAGACATAAAAGTATTTCTAGGAAAATAGCATTGTTGTACAAGTCAAATGGTGTTATGGAAAACCTGATAGCAGATCACAGATCCAGAAACTGTCACTATGTTGCTGGTTTAAGAATTTCAGTTTTAGTGTTAGTGGGAAGAAGTACAGGAACTCAGTTCCTGCTGCAAAAAAGGTACAGGAACTGAGTTCCTGTGCTTTCCTGCTCACTTTCATCACTGCGTGGAGGTAGTCAATAATTGGTCTAAACCTTTTCAGAAGGTCATTTCCCAATCAAGAAATCATCACTTGCTTTGTTGACAACCCTTACACTTGATGTTTAATTACCATTTTATCACATTTCAGTTTCAACCAAACTTTACCTAAGGTCTTCTGAGCTTCCTCTCCATAACTTACAAATCTGTAAGCTATTAGAAAGGGGTTTCAGCCTCTTTGAGTTACCTAAGATGTTAGTCAGCTTATGAAGAGAGCTCCTAGAAATTAAGGTTATTTCTACCCCTGAATCCACTAGGACTTCATGATTTAGAGTGTTTTCAGTGTTTATGTCAAAGTAAAATCTATCTGCTTTTCCTTGGAGATTAAGTTGCCCAGGTAGAATTTGTCTCTCACCCCGGCAACATAGCAGTTTTACTATGACATATCACACTGTTTTGTACTAACTCCGGACACCTTTTGAGAAAGGCTAAACTCTGACATAGCAGTTTCATTTTTACTTAGCATTTTATTTTTAAATCTCATTACAATCTCGTCACCCTTTTTAACAGTAGCAGTTTCATTTACCAGGTCAGCAATCAAGTGGACAGAATCTGAAGGTCACGTAGCACTACTAGTCCCAACTGCACTAGGTATTGTTGAAGGATTTTGCACAGAAAAAATGAGATCAGGATGTGCCTGAGCAACCTGGAGCAAATAACTTTGAACAAGAGCTTTTTAACTCCTCCACTTGTTTTCCTATTCGGTCCATTCTCTGTCTCACTTCCTTTCTCATTTCATTCTGTATTTCCTTAATCCGGACAGCTAGACTTTGAGAGCTATGTCTAGACCTGTCCTGGAGTGCCGGTGCACTATAACTTTGCTGATCTTAGTCTGAATAGTGGCACCCTCTGTGGTCATTTCTGTCATATATCTATACTTATCATACCCATTGGCAGGTCCTCTGTCCTGGTTACCCCCCTCCCTTTGGCAGAAACCCTGGTTTTGGCATTGAGAAAAGTCTTAATGAGGCTGCTAGGCCACAGTTTGGTCTAGCATTGGCTTTAACTGTTCCTTTTTCTTTTCAGAAGCCACTCACTCATGTTCCCCCTTAGCCCAGAGTATTAGAGGTTGTGGTCTCAGACACTTGGACCTTAGGAGCAGAGCCTACCCTTCATTTAAATTTATGCCTTTTCTTATACTTGCCAAGTATTTCTCTTTCTGAATCAGAATCGGAATCCCTTTTTTGTCTAGTGTTATTTTTCTTTCTGCTCTGATGTGATTCTTTTTCTGAATCTAAAGAGGAAAAACCAGTATCATCATTACAGTCTAATTTTTAAATGCTTTCAATTTTTTAACTCTACTTTTACTCTGTGAACTTTCAAATTTTTTCCTTAATTCAATCAAGTCTTTATTAACCTGTTCATAAGCATTTGCTAATTCAACTTTTTCTTTCTCCAAATTTAAACACTGCTTTTGGCAATGCTTCGCCTCAAATATGTCACTTTTTATAAAGCAACACAGTCCTGTTTACCCTCTTGTAACAGCCTCTGTAATAGCTCCACTTGTCCTGTAAGTTTACCACATTCAGAATATTTATCCTTCATTTTTTTCAGCTGGCTTTTTCTGTCAAGCAGCGATGAGTATTTTCGGTTAGCTTTAACCAATTCTCCTATGCTTTCCTCTTAAAGTTTAGAAGTCAGATGTGATGTTGGAGGATATATCACTACCTCAGTGTTAAAAACATCTGCACTCACAGTTAAGGCTGTCATTATTCACAATAATAAATCTTGAACAATAACAATAATAATGGCAGTAACTTTAAACAACAGTTCTAATAACTTGATCTTTGTTATGATGCTTCAAATGAGTTTTTCCTCTAGCTTTGCAGTGATACTGAGTCAGACAATTACTTCTTTCTCTGTTTCTCACTTTCCTCTAGGGTAACTTTAGGCTCATTGAAAAGCAAAAAACCAAAAATATTATTTATGCCATTCAGTAACTTTGCAATCCAGTAATATAATCTATTTCTATACACATCAAGGTGTGGACTGTTTATTCACTAAGCAGTTATCCCGGGCAAGCCCGAAAAATGTTGGAACAGTAGGCCGGAACATGAGGGTTGAGGCACTGAACACCACACCTCGTGCCACACCGGCGACCCAGGTTCGGGAGCGAGCCCCTGTCGCCGGGGGTCGGCAAGGGAGATAGATGATAGAGTGTTGGGAGGACTGCTCTTCTCTCTCGGGGAGGGATCCAGGAACAGCCTGGCATAGCAGCGGCTCCTGGGGGAGACTGGTGGCACTGCGACACAGGAGCTTGCTAGCAGAGGGAAGACGTTGGGTGGCTGCCTTCCGGACATGGGTGGGAGCATCCGTGTCACGGGCTGGTAGCATTGCACATCCCACATCTGGGGCCTAACACAAGGGACATAAACACTCTCCAGCCCAGATAGGCGATGGCTCTTGGCTTCCGCCACCACACGCCCCACACCGGATCTCTGCCTCCACCCCTTCGATCTCCTCGGGGACCCTGGCTGGAGAGGGTTCACCAAGGAGAAAGTAATGTCCTTGAGGAGGTGGGATCACGGTGGGCGGTAGATGCAGCAGAACGCTGAGTAGCCTGAGAGTTCTGGTGCCTGGAGAGATATAAATATAATTGAAAAAAAAAAAAACAGGCAGGAACATCAGTTACTTATTATGGACTCTCAGCTAAACCTTCAGCCCCATGTTATAAAATATATATAAAACCATATACAATCCAGTGATACTAGTGCACCCCCACACACACACACAGCATGGCATATTTAAACTTTCCTCTGCCAAAATTGGCTATATTTACTTCAAGCTCCATGTGAGGAGTGGGTCCTCTTAGTTTCAGACTGGAATTCCAATTTGAGTATGCTAAATCACCAACATCCAGGTGGGACCCTTTGATTTAGTCCCCAACTTTCCAGTGCCTCAGTGGCTACTAATTGACTCATTTTATGCTGTGCTCCCATCAAGGATTTTACATTGGAGTTTCAAAGGGAGCATACTAAGGAGCACCACAGACTCCCTAAACTCAAACAAATCCAAAAATAGCATGCTCAAACCTTTTATGTTATTTCACACACTGGAATTCACATTTCATCTAAGGGGTGCTGCTAGGTTGTGGCAAACAACATGCAATCCAAAGATACTGGCGCACACCACCAAGGTGCTTGATTTGGGGGGAGGGGGTGCTAGTATCTTTGAATTGTATGTTGTTTGCCACAACCTAGCAGCACCCTTTAGAAGAAATGTGAAGTAACATAAAAGGTTTGAGCATGCTATTTTTGGATTTGTTCATATAAAACAATGTAAGACTGGCTCAGATCTTATTGAGAGTAATTCTACTTTCAGGGTGAACCAGTTCCTCCCTATTTTGGGAAAGCTTGGTACTCAGACTTATCATTGTCAATCACTGATGTAGACTGATTCTTGGAAGATAGGACAGTTACATACTTACCGTAATTATTAAGCTTCCAAAATATCTTCACTGTTGATTCACACACCCACCCACCATCCCCGCTCAACTAAGAGCCATGGCCTCTGGCAGCTCATCCAGTGGATTCTGGTAGCACTTCTGTCTGTTTCTTATCTCCTATACCATGGCCCCTTATATGGTGGTAGTTTTTATTATTAGAAAAGAAGGCTGAGTACCCCAGTGCCAGCACTCACCAACCCAAAAAAAATATTTTTGCAGTCTAGGATTTGTTCCCACAGACCCAACCCATAAGCTCTAAGTTGCCAAAATACTGCTCTTTGCAGATGATGCAGTCATTTATATGCATGGGAAAGACAGCAACACTATAAACAAAGTCCTTGAGCACAACTTCCATTCCCTGCACAGATGGTTCATTAACAAAAACCTGGCACTGAAAGTCATCCCTAAAACAAAAGCCATGTTATTCTGGTCTACCCTGAAGGTTAAAAGATTCTTCCAAGATTTTAGTAATTCAGCCTTAGATGGTGGCCAGCCAGAATTAGTTAAGGAAGTCAGATATCTAGGTGTTACCTTTGACCTCTCTCTTACCTTTGACAATCATGTGATCAATACTGTTAGATCTGTTCACCAAAAACTGGGATTGCTCTACCAGGTATCAAAGTATTTGATACCTGACACGAGGATCAGAATTGCCAGAGCAGTATTCTCCCTCTGATCGAATATGGCTCTATTGTAATGGATGCTGACCCCTTATTGTATGGGCAAAAAAAGAACCTTAATCTACAAGGCTGCCAAATTTGCATCTTCCCAGGGCCTGATGTCCCATCACTGTGCCAACTTCGAAAATCTTGGATGGTTACAACTTGAGCACAGAATACAGTTATCCTTAACCAACTTCGTGTTTAAGACTGTAGAAGGAAGTACACCCCAATGCCTGACCAAGATGCTTTTCATGTTTGTTGTCAACCCATCTTCCTGCTGCTCTACAGTGTTACCGTAATAAAGAGGTTTCCAAAAAACAAAATAAATCATAAGTGCTGTTCACGCTGGTACCTGCTTTGTATAACTTACCAGTTTCTGCTAGTCTACTGTACATGTCTGAATGTTTATACTTGTGCACCATGTAACTTTATAATGTATTGCATATATTTGTAACACGTTTCTTTGTCGCGACTTGCCCTCTTTAGTACCCAGGTTGTGCCTGAAAAAGACACCGTGGCACCTGTGCACCTAACAGGTTATCACAATGGATAAATCAATCAATAAATAGTAATTCTAGGGATGTAGATATGTTGTTCATCCACACTTCTTGGCATGTCCCTTTCCCCTTTAATTCTTGCCGGAAGGTCTTCAAGCTGGATCCTCCCACCCACTTGGGTGGTATAACCCTCGCCTCCGACCCATGACCCCAGATCTTCCTCTCTGCTGGAAGATTGAGGTTGCCTCTTCTTCTCAGCTACCGCGTTTTGTAGGCCCTGGCTTCGACTTCTTCAGATCCTGTAAAGATTAAGCTCATTCGAGATAGCGATTGCGAATTTCGCTATTCGATCATGGAAGATAAATCTTCTGCCGGTTTTTGGCGGTGCCAGTGTTGCCAGAAAATGTCACACACAGCCATGCATACCATGTGTCTACTGCTTGGGTGTCAGCTATGACACCCAGGCATGCGAGATGTGTCTTGCTTTCCACCTGAATGTCCTTGACGATTGTCTCGCACGACTCAAGTTGGGCAGGCCCAAAAAACAGAATCCACTGGTGAAATCGAAGGAGGTCCGGTGGGGTCCGGCGAGCAGTTGGAGCACATGCAGGCCTTCGAGGAAGAGGTGGTGTGGGCCACGGAGCTCTTCTCTTGGCTGATTTTTGTCCCACTCAATCTGGGCTCCACCATCTCGAGCTCCTTTCAGGAGATGTGTCAGTCTCTCCCCACCAAGGGTGAGGGACCATCAGGCTCGCATGTCTCCCAGTCCCATAAAAAGGACAAGGAACTGAGAGATTCTTCATCTCAGCGAAGACGTTCTTGGGATCGAGAGCGATCTCTGTCACAAGAGTCTCCAGTCTTGCCTGCGGTCGAGATCACTTCCTCGGCCACCGGCTTCTCAGCTTTGCCGACTGGTCAGCTGGCTGAGGTCTCGATCGATGATGCAGTGGAGATCACTCTTGACCGGTTGTTGCCCAACGAGGTTGACAACTCACTTACCAGGACCCCGGTCCTGCCTCTTCCCGATGAGGAGACCTAGCCTGCTGGCTTTCCCATCGAGGAACCGGTCCCTGATCTGGGAAAATCACGGGTTCCCCCAGTGTCTCCCGAGCGGCCCAGTTTGCCAGTCTGATTGAAGTCAAGATGTCTGACCCCCTGGACTGACAGGCCGAGGAACATGCATATGCACTCTAAAAAGAGACGATTTCGTCATTTATCTTCATCCTCCTCAGATGAAAAGAGGCTTCGGCGGAAACTCCGTCAACGCTACAAAGATCTAATGTGGCAACAACTGATACTGTCGAGTCAGAAGCCTTCTACAGTTCCACCCCGGCCATTACTTGACTTTCGCCTCCTAGGCTGAAGCTGACTCCATTGAAACTGGTAAAATTGGTTCCTTCACCCTTGGAGCTGGTAAAACCTGTCCCGGTTCGGCCAAAATCTGTGTCTCCACCGATAATGGTGGAGCTGCCATCTGAACAGCCTTCGGGAGGGGGCTTCTACCAAGGAATCTCGGATGGTTCTGGGTCTTCTTCACAGGATATCGGTTACCCTCACACCAGACTGCCCCAGGAATGTAGAAGGGGACCTTGGTGACTGGCTGATTTATCAGGATACCTCGGATTCTGATGACACCGACCTCCACTCTCATCCGCTGGATGATGAGTCAGTGGGTAGTCTGTTGACGGAGGAGGGCCCTTTGTTATTTCTGAGAATTCTCCGCCTCCTCTCCTAATCCACAAGGATGCCCCTGGAACCTGGCCAGAAATGGGCGGAGTACCCTCTTACAGATATTCTTAAGAGGGGATTCCCCTACAGAAGTCTTCCCAGTGGCTGAGGCCATTGTTGGCCTGGCTTTGGAGCTCTGGCAGCATCCTGCCCCTGCCCAGCACTGTCTGCCTGGATGGCCCACAAGTATGCGGTGCCCATTGGGTCCCTCTTGGGGTTCACGGAACATCCCTTGGCGGAGGGGTTAGTGACCGCTTCTGTGTTCAGATGCACAGGCAGCTCTGCTGACACTGGTTGACCTCCAGGCAAGGAGTCCAAAAAACTGGACCATTATGCCAGGAAGGTTTGTGCAGCCTCCTCTCTAAGCCTCCATCAGGCAAGTTGGGCCGTCATCATGGCACACCTCTCCCATGCCCTCCTGGGCTCCTTGGATGATGTTCTCCCGCACTTTCCTGTGGACCATTAGACTATGGTAAAGCAGGTCCAGGACCAGGGCCAAGCCGTTGCCAAGCAGCAACTTCAGACGGCCTTGGACCTCGGGGACTCTTGTGCCCGTTCTGTGTCAGCCGCGGTTGCCATGCGCCGCAGGGCTTCGTTGAGGCTTTCCACCTTTACGGTGGATACCCAGCACAAACTTTCTGATGTTCCTTTCCTGGGTACCGATCTCTTCGGCCCAGGTGCAGATGGTCACCTTCAGTGAATCAAGCAGTTCAGTGTCACCTTGGACTCTGCTACTTTTGCTCAAAAGGATGCCTCTTGCTCTAAGAAACAGCAGAAGAAGCCTTTTCAGCACCCTGCTCCTGCGGCCAAGCAGCCCTCCTTCCAGGGTGGGCAGCAACAGTAGGCACAACCTTGGCACCCTCAGCCCAAGTCTGGGCCTCCAGCGGCCTGCAGACAGGGAGGTCGGGGTTCAGGCGGTTCCCAATCTGGACCCTCTTCCCCCAAGCCTGCCCAGTTACAGGATAGGGGCTGCCTCCCCTATTCCCATCACATGAGCTCTGGGTCCTCCCGTGGGGGTCTGGCTCTGCCATACCTTCTTTCCGTCTGGTTTACTGTTACCAATGACAGGTGGGTCTTAGAAGTGGTCGGCCAGGGTCTGCCTCTAGAGTTCGAGCAGTACCCTCCCTGCCGAGCCCACTCTCCACGGGAAGAGAGAGCATCAGTCCACACTCGGTCAGCTCTGAGAGGCGACATGGCTCAACTCCTCCTCAAGGAGGCAGTGGTTAGAGTGGCAGATCCTCCAGTCAACCCAGGGTTTGTTTCCAGGTACTTCCTGGTCCTGAAGTGGAAGGGGGGCTGGCACCCCATTCTAGATCTGCATGACCTGAATCAGTTTTTCAGGCCACGCACCTTCAGGATGGTAACTTTGTCCCAGATCATACCATGCCTGGAGCAGAACATGTGATTCTGCTCATTGGATCTCCAGGATGTATTTTTTTACATCCCAATCTGTCCGTCTCACCAGCTGTTTCTCCACTTCAGATCAGAGGGAACCCATTACGAGTTCAGAGCCATGCCATATGGCCTGTCGTCAGCCCCATGGGTCTTCACTAAATGCATTGCAGTGGTGGCAGCCTATGTCAGGTGTCGAGGGGTCAGAGTATACCCTTACCTCGACAATTGGCTCTTATCAGGTTTCACCCAACAAGAGGTGGAGAGATCCATGGACCTGGCCCTCCAGACCTGCTCTCAACTTGGCCTTCTGATCGAGGCCAAGTTGGAGCTCATGCCATCGCAGGTGATATACTTCATCCGGGCAGAGCTTGACTCTTGCTGAGCTAGAACCCGGCTCCCGGTGGACAGGGAAGAGGTTCTCTCCTCCTTTGCCCAGTCTTTTCTGGTTGGGCACTTGCGCCCTGCCTGGGACTTTCTGTGCCATCTGGGGTACACAGCAGCCTGCCTGTGGTCCATTGGGCCTGGTGGCATATGCATCCCCTTTAGTGGGAGCTGGCCACCCAGTGGACTCAGCGCCGTGGTCACTTCGACCAGCTGATCACTGTGACCCAGAGAATGTGGGACGCTCTGCAGTGGTGGACCATCCTAGACCATCTGCAGGAAGGCATCCCATTTGTCCACCCCGAGCTGACAGTCATCCTCATGACCGATGCCTCTCTCATGGGCTGGGGATTCCACATGGGGAACAACAGGGCCCACAGGTTCTGGACCCCTGAGGAATCCATATATCATATCAACCTGTTGGAACTCAGAGCGGTCAGACTGGCGCTGTCAGCATTCACTCGGCAGCTTCGGGGTCAAGTGGTTCAAGTCCAGATGGACAATACCATGACCATGTACTGCCTCAACAAACGGGGCGGCACGCACTCCTGCCTGCTGTGCAGGGAAGTGCTCCCCATCTGGACACTCGTGAGCCGACTGGAGGCAGATCTCCTAGCCTTCCATGTGGCAGGAGACTCAAACCAACTGGCGGATGCTGTCAGCCATGTGGGTGAGACATCTCACGAGTGGCTTCTCCATCCAGAGGTAGGTCACTGGGGCAAACTGATGGTGGACCTGTTTGCCTACAGGGAAAACACCAAGCTGAGGTGGTTTCATGCCCACCCCCCTCAGCGAGGTTCGCTGCAAGGGGATGCCTTCTTGAGGCCGTGAACCCGAGGCCTCTTCTACGCCTTCCCTCCACTTCCCTTGATCCACAAGGTGCTTCTCAAGGTGAGGAAGGACAGAGCACAGATGATCCTGGTAGGCCCAGACTGGCCCCTCCAGTTCTGGTATCCTGATCTCCTCAGCCGCAACAACAGGCTACCGAGGCGTCTTCCAGCATGCCCGGACCTGATCTCAGTCAGTCAGGGGATGGTATTCCATCCGGATCTTCAATCCCTGTACCAGACAGCCTGGTACCTGAGTAGCTAGAGTTCCAGGCTTTGGGTCTCTCTGAGGATGTGCTCACAATAGTGGAAGCATCCAGAAAGGAGTCGACCAGGAAGTGCTATGCCTTCAAATGGAAAAGGTTTTCCATTTGGTGTCCAGACAAAGGCCTGGACCCTCTGTCCTGTGGCTAGCATTTTAGACTACTGTTGGTCTCTGCCCAAAGGGGGTCTTCAATCTTCGACCCCTAAGGTGCACCTGGCAGTCATCTCTGCTTACCAGGCACGGGCCAGTCAGCAGACGGTGGGACAGGAGAAGGTGGTCTGGTGCTTTTTCAAAGGCCTAGATCACATATCCCCTCCGGTGCATGAACCTCCACCTCCGTGGGATTTACGGCTGGTTTGGGCAAAAATCATGGGCAAACCATTCAAACCAGTGCGCAAGTGTGAGCTATCACACTTGTCATGGAAGGCCGCCTTCCTGGTGGCTATCACGTCAGCCGGAAGGACTGGGGAGCCCCAGATGCTTTCCATGGAGTCTTCTTACCTGGTCTTCCACAGGGACAAGGTTGTCCTGTGCCCCCACCTGAAATTCCTCTCGAAGGTGGTGTCAGAGTTTCACCTTAATCAGGCATTGACTCTGCCTGTGTTCTACCTGAAATACACCTCTGATGACGAGTACTGGCTCCATACTTTGGACCTGAGATGAGCTCTCTCCTATTACAGGGAGAGAATGGCAGAAATTTGGGGAGAGGTTCGCCAGCTGTTTGTCACCTACACTGAAGCTGCATCTGGCAGACCTGCAGCAAAGCAGATGTTTGGCAGATGGATTACGTCTTGCATTGATCTCTGTTATAGGTTGGTGGGTAGGGAGCCTCCCGTAGGGCTAAGGGCTTATTCCGCCTGCCATACTGCTGTATCGGTGGCTGCTTCCAGGGACATCCCTATCAAGGAAATCTGCCGGGCTGCTACCTGGAAGACAGCAAACACCTTCATCATCCACTACCACATTGACCTGAAGTCACGCTGGGATGCTGGTTTTGGGGCCTCAGTTTTCCAGTCTCTGTTCCCAAAGTAGGGAGTGCGCCTTGCCTCCTTCCTCCTTCCGGAGAACTGCTGGGAGTCTGCCAAGAAGTGTGGATGAACAACATATCCACGTAACTAGAAAAACAGGCTACTCACCAGTAACAGTAGTTCTGTGTGTGGTATATGTTGTTCATCCACACTGACCAACCCAACCTCTCCGTCTGCGACGCACAAACCTGGCTTCCAGCGGGCTAAGATCTGGCATCATGGGGTGGAGCCATGGGTTATACCACCCGGGTGGGTGGGAGGAGCCAGCTTGAAGACCTTCCAGCGAGAATGAAAGGGGAAAGGTAAGTTTTTTTGGTTTTTTTTGCAGGTGGCTAGAAATAACTAGAAAACGAAATAAATAAATAAAACATAAATTATAGTGTGTTTTCTGGTGGCTAGACCCTCTTTAAGGAGGCTGATAAAACCACCAAATGTTCCAAACTAATTTTGTACACAGCCATGTCACTTTGAAATGCATTTTCATCATAGCATTAGCTTCTGTGTTTAGAGGCCCTTCCTTAGCCTGACTAAGTGATGGAATGGCAGCAAGTTTCACTGCCTTGAGGGAAAGTCAGGTTTGAAAGAAAACTTATGGCTTTCACTTGAGCTGTTGAGGGGACAGAGTACATTGTGGAAGGATGTACTCTCACACCTAGGAGGGACTGCTGCTGGTAAAAGTACTGTCAAACATGCCCTACTGGTTATTAGCGAGGCTGCTGACATTGACTCCTGGAGAGGAGTTAGCTGCTGCCGTCAGCCATCAGGCATCAGAGTGTTCTGTGACTGATCCAATCAGAAATGTTGGAAGAGGCCAAGGGGACACACTTCTGAAGTTGCTGATGAGTCATTCAGTTGGAGTTGGGGTAGTGTGGGGAGGTCATCTCTTGGGACTTGATGGGATCTTACACCATACCTCCTCCACATACAGTGCAAATGCAAGTAGTTTCTTGGAAAAGGGCAAAACCAGGGGAGAGCTGGAGACAAGAAAGTTAAGCAATAATAATAATAAAACTTTATTTATTAAGCGCCTTTCAAGTACCAAGGCGCTGTACAAATGAATGATAAAATCAAAGAATACACATACACATATAAAATCGGTAATCTCCACAGCATCAAATCATAAAAACCTTACTCCACAAAAATGTCTTAAAATCTTAACAATGGCATGTTGTTTTCCTGTCAGTGCCATAGCAGTTGTATTGTAGCACAACATAGTAAGATTTGTTGTTGTTAGTTGTATATCTCTCTAGTAACATAAACCTTATTCTCCTTAATACTTTCTACAGGTCATAGCTCTGACAGTAGGAAATAAGCCCACTGTAACAAACCCTTTCCCTGCAGTGGAACCAGCAGTTGTTAAATTCATTTGTTCACCTCCTTCCCGACTCACTGTGACTCCCGTATACATGAATCCGCAGCTTGATCTCTCCTGCCCCTTGCTACAGCAAAACAAACAAGTGGTAAGTCAGGCTAAAAGGATGATTTAAGATTGATTTTAAAAAAATGAAATACTGTTTCAGTAGTTTAATGTGTGTGTTTGTGTGCGTCTCCTTTTCTAGCCACCATGAGAGACTAATAAGAGGCAGTAAGGCAGTTGTGTTTCATCATTATACAGTTCTGGTTTTAGCTTCCTGTTTCATATTGTTGCCTTAACATGAATGTAGAATCTTACTTCAAGAAACAGCTCTTGCAGCAGGTTACACCATTAGGACTGAAGCCAGCAGGTGCCAGGACCCCACAGAAATTTTCTAGCTAGCAGTATTCAGCGGGGACCGACTCAGGCGTCGGTCCCGCCTCCGACGTCGGGCATAGTACATAAGGAGATGGTCCACCAGAATCCCCAGTTCTTTTCCTGCCGTCGACTCACCAGCATCGGCTTCTTGGTCTCTATCTAGCGCACGACGACTTAGAATTTCAAGAGTTTCTTCAAAACTAATGTCCTCTCCAACTCCTTCACTTGACGGACACCTTTCAAAGTGTGCCTGTGGAAAACATCCCTTTCAAGGATCCTCATTCCTCCTGTGTGCTGTGCTTAGGCCCAGACCATGACACCAAGGCCTGCACCTTTTGCCAAGGGTTCAACAGCCACACCAGGATCCGTCGTCAGAAGGCAGTTCAGGCATTTCTGCTGGAAGAAAAACTTAGCAGGATGGACAAAGAACCTTCCTCCAGGGGTGATTCTTCTTCCAAGGCCCATAAACACCAGGACAAACACCAGGAGAAAGCAAGGTCCAGATCCCCGAACCGGGCCTCGGACTCCCGTAGCTCAGGCTCCACCAGATATGACCGCTCTCCCTCCAGGGCTCATTCACAGCCCCCTCCGGTCAAAGTCCGGACTTCAGGCGGTTCTTCGACTCTTCAGCCTATCAAGACTTCTAGGCCCTCGGCTTCCTCCACTCCCTCTTGAGCCTCTTCCAAGTCTTCCGAACGCCACAGATCCTCCTCATCGACCCGATGTCGGGACCCCGACTTCAGATCAGTCTTCCAGCCTCCCAGAGGTCTGGACCCACCACTCAAGAAGACGACGGACCCGACATCAGCCAAGCATCCGAAGTCAGCCAGACATTCGCCAGAGCCGCGGACACCTGCCAGGAACCAGACACTGGCCGGGCGTTTGCGGACCCGGCGTGGCCAAGAACCCGGCGATCGGCCTCGCATTCACCAACCAAGACACTCCCCAGTCACCCGGTAGACACTGGTCACAGGGATTCCATGGAGGAGGACACGACACTGCCCGAAGACCAGGCGATGGCTACAGAGGATGTCGGGCTTCAAGGAACCTTCACCCACCGAGACGCCCGCGGACCCGACGCCCGACCCTGGCGACAGACCACCGGCACCAGGCCCGTCGTTGGGTATGAATCTACAAGAGGTACAGGATCTCTTTACTTTCTGGTGGGACACCATCCGAAAGGATGTGGCCCCTGTGAAACCTCCTCCTCCTCCTTCACCTCCTATGCCCCCTCCTCCACCAGAGGGGCCAGCAGGACGACCACCAACCCCTAAAGAGCAGACTCCACCTCCTAGGGGTAGATCCAAGGACCAGAGAAGGCCTTCCTCAAGATCTCCATCAGAGTCTCCCAGCCCCAAGTGACCCAGACATCGTCGATACACTCCATCAGGGGAGGACTCCAGATCGGATACCTTGGAATATTCCAGATCTCCTTCTCCACTCAGCATTCCATCACCTGACCCATGTGACCTACTCAGGTCTCCTCCGGATGATCCCTCTTTCTCCGAGATCATGAGGCACATCCCGGACAACATGGGATGGGATGCTGAAGACCTCGACCCCGAAAGACAGCGCCTTACCCGTTACCTTCGACTGAAAGACCCAAAGCCTGTGGTAGTGCCACCCTTGGTGGACACCTTCGCTGACGTCACCAAGGCTGCGTGGAAGCGGCCGCACTCCACTTATGCTATGCTGAAGAAAGCTGACCACCTGTACAAGGCCCCGAGAGAGGACCAGTACTTGGCTCAACAACCTCTGGCAGACTCCCTGGTCATTACGGCCTTGCAGGACCGGTCCTAAAGACCGCAGCACATGAGCACACAGCCACCGGACCAGGAATCCAAACAGCTGGATGCCCTGAGGAGGCGCATGTATGTGGCTGCTACATGCTCCATCAGGTCTCTGAACTACCTATCTCACATGGTACAGTTTCAGAATGCCCTGTGGGAACAGGGCCAGGACCTGGTCGATACAGTTCCGGATGGCAATCAGAAGGCTGAGCTCCTAAACCATCTCCGCACAGGGTCTGATGTGGGTACCCAAGTGCTATGAGCCGCATACGATTCTGCAGACTTGTCCACCAGAGCTGCAGCTTCAGGCATCTGTCTCCGGAGATGCTCTTGGCTCTGTGTCTCTGGTTTTAACCCGGACGTACAGAAGAACATTCTTGACGTCCCCTACAACGGCGAAGTACTTTTTGGTGAACCCTCGGAGAAGGTTATCACCAAACTCCAGGACACTGGGAAGGCAGTCAGGTCTGTACAGGCCATGTACAGATCCAGGCCTGGTTACTTTCGTAGGAACCAGAGCCATTTTCGCAGCCGGCAACAAAAGCAGCAGCCACGTTCCGGCCAGCAACACGGGGGCACTTTTCAAAGTAAAGCCCAGGCTAAGTCATCCCCAGGCAGAGGCCAGCGCTACACTAAACTGGCCCAGCCTGCAGGGACCAGTGCTGCCACAGCATGACTTCTTCCTGGCCCCCACCCCTCCTCTGGATCAATGGGCACAAAAGGTCGGGGGTCGCATCGCTTTCCACTTTTTAGGGTGG
Organism: Neoceratodus forsteri; assembly: GCA_016271365.2. Taxonomy (NCBI): domain Eukaryota; kingdom Metazoa; phylum Chordata; order Ceratodontiformes; family Ceratodontidae; genus Neoceratodus; species Neoceratodus forsteri. The sequence goes on along the minus strand of CM028129.1, from coordinate 1,073,224,944 downwards.
CAGTTGATTACCGCCGACCGGTGGGTTCTCCAATTGGTCAAGAAAGGCCACTTATAGAATTCCTCGACCACCCACTGTCAACACCTCCCCTGCTTTCCTGTTACTTGGGTCAGCACGCCCTGCTCATACAGCAGGAGGTGCTCGTGCTTCTCTGAAAAGAAGCTATAGAGCACGTACCACAGAACCAGAGAGGTGCAGGTTATTATTCTCACTTCTTTCTGGTTCCCAAGAAAACAGGGGACCTCCATCCGATACTGGACCTCAGCGACCTCAACGAGTCAGTCCTGTACAAACGCTTCAGCATGGTGACCCTCCCAGGTCTGATTCCCATGCTCAAGCAGGGCGCTTTTCTAGCGTCCTTGGACATGCAGGATGCTTACCTGCATATACCCATCAAGTCAAGTGCACAGGAAGTTTTTGCGCTTCGAGTTTCAGGGTCACCATTATCAGTTCCGAGCCCTCCCCTTCGGACTGTCATCGGCACCTCGAGTATTCACGAAGTGCATGGCAGTCGTAGCAGTGACTCTGAGGAGACAAGGCCACTACGTGTTCCCCTACCTGGACGAGTGGCTTCTCATGGCACCCTGTCGGGAGGCCCTGATGTCTGCCATTCATTGTACTCTGTCACTGTTTGAGATGTTGGGCATCGTTATCAATCAAGAGAAGTCACACCTGGTTCTGTCTCAGATTCTGCAGTTCATAGGCACAGTTCTGGACACCGTCCAGGGGAAAGCTTTTCTGCCCCAGGACAGAGCGGAACACATCAGATCCCTTATCAGGGACATTTTGGCGAAGAAGACTGTTCCTGCCAGACTGGTCCTTTGCCTCCTCAGACACATGGCTGCGGCCATTGCAACAGTCCCGCTAGCCTGTCTCCACATGCAGGTGACCCAGTGGATGTTACGGGTCCAATGGGATCAAAAGCAAGACCATCTGCAGCTCCCAATCCGGATCACGAAGGCTGTAATCCGGGATTGGCAATGGTGGCTAGATTTGAAGAATCTATCGGCAGGAGTCCCCTTCATTGCACTGTCTCAGATTGTGACACTCTCCACAGACACCTCAGGGCTCGGATGGGGAGCACACCTTGACGGTGTCCAGTCTCAGGGCCTGTGGACAGCCTAAGAGACTTAACTCCACATAAATATCCTGGAAATGTGAGCAGTTCTTTACGCCTTGCAGGCTTTCCAGTCGGAGATTCTACCGGGTACTGTTCTGTTACAAACAGACAATTCTGTGGTGATATATTACCTCAACAAACAAGGAGGCACCCATTCCTACCCGCTTTGCAGGGAGGCCATGAGGGTGTGGGATTGGTTTTACAACACGGAGCAAACCTCATTGCTGTTCATGTACCAGGAGTGGACAGTGTCATCGCAGATGGCCTGAGTCGCTCTCAGGCCAGAGTCCACGAGTGGGAACTACTCCAGGAAGTAGTAGAGGATCTGTTTCGCAGATGGGGTACACCAGAGTTGGACCTTTTCACGTCCCCATCCAACGAAAAACTGCCCAATTTTTGCTCACTAGATCCAGGGCCTGGTGTTTTCTGGGAAGACGCATTGTCCCTCTCCTGGGCAGGCAGATTCCTCTATGCCTTCCCCCCCTTTCCATTGATCCAGAGGGTGCTTTTGAAACTTCGCAGAGGGCAAGCAACGCTGATACTTATTGTGCCGTTCTGGCCCATGCAGATCTGGTTCCCTCTACTACATCAGCTGTCCCGAGAACTTCCGGTGCCTCTGCCAATCAGCTCTCATTTGTGGTCTCAGTAGGTGGGCTCCTTGGTCCATCCGGATCTTCGTTCGCTGAACCTGCATGCTTGGCTCCTAGAGACGTAGCCAGTAGGCGACACGGGATCTCACATGAGGTAGCTGACGTTATAGCGGCCGCCAGAAAACCGGCCACTCATGATACTCACGCCATGAAATGGCGCAGATTTTGCCTATGGGCTCAAGCGTGGGGGTTTTCGCCACTGGATTGTCAAGAAAGGTCTGTCTTGGACTACCTCCTGTCTCTTTTTCAGACAGGCTTGGCCTACTCCTCGATAAAAGTACACCTTTGTGCCATCTCAGCCTATCACATTCCTATAGGCGAACGTCCTATCTCTCAGTTGGACACGGCACAAGCCTTCCTGAGAGGTGTTCTCCACCTTAGACCTCCAATTAAGGATCCTGTTCCGCCTTGGGATTTGCCCTTTGTCCTGGAGCAGCTTACGCTGCCACCTTTTGAACCAGCCGCGGATTGCGAGCTACGTCTCCTTACATGGAAGACGTTGTTTTTAGTTGCCATTACTTCGGCCAGAAGAATTTCGGAGCTTCATGCTCTGATGTGCAAAGAACCTTATTTGGTTTTCCACCAAGAGAGGGTATCCTTACGGACCAATCCGAAGTTTGTGCCTAAGGTGGTCTCAGCTCTCACTCTTAATCAGGATATCGATCTACCAGTGTACTTCCCTAAATATTCGAATCGAGGAAAGGCCCTGTTGCACACTTTAAATGAGCATAGGTGTCTTTGATACTACCTGAACAGGACCAAACACCACTGAAAATCTGATCAGCTTTTTGTCTCCTTCACCCACAGGATGCTGGGAGCTCCCATTTCCAAACAGTAGCTGTCCAGGTGGCTTATACATTGTATCACGTTCTGTTACCAGAAGCGCAACAAACCCTTACCGGGCGCGGTTAAGGGTCATTCCACAAGGGGGGTGGCTACCTCCTTTGCGGCCTTAAAGAACGTGTCCACCTCAACTATCTGTGCAGCAGCGACTTGGAGCACTGTGCACACCTTTATCAGGCATTATAGCCTGGATGTTGCATCGAGGTGAAGAGCAGGTTTCGGTCTAGCAGTCCTTCAAGGACTTCTGTCCTAGGCTTAGGTTTTACTAAGGATTTCTACCTTCCCTCCTCCCAATGGTGTGGGATTCCACTATTGCTTGGGAATCAGTCCTAATGGTGTAACCTGCTGCAAGAGCTGTTTCTTGAAGTAAGATGGTACAGTTATGTAAGAACTTAACGTAACAGTAGATCTTCGAGAACAGCTCTTGCAGCAGGTACTTTCCCTCCCACCATCCCCTCTGGAGGTGGATTTTGTTGTTCAGATATCCTTCTCCTAGGATCAGGTGTTCTCTACACTATTCTGATTGCCATTTGATGGCGGATCCTCAGTTTCCTTTTCTGATGTCATCCAGCGGCCGGGAGTCTCCGGCGGGAGAACTGGGGATTCTTGGAGACCACCTCCTTATGTACTGTGCCTGACGTCGGGGGCAGGACCGACGTCGGAGGCTGTCCCTGCTGAATACTGCTAGCTAGAAAATTTCCGTGGGGTCTTGGCGCCTGCCGGCTTCAGTCCTAATGGTGTAACCTGCTGCAAGAGCTGTTCTCGAAGATCTACTGTTACGGTAAGTTCTTGCGTAACTGTACTTTACAGCAGTTGGCGGTGGAGCCGCTGGTGCCCCTGCCCCTGTAAGTGAGACTTGCTCTCCACGGAGCAGGGCTCCCTGGTCCATCCAGATCTTAGATGTCTGCATTTGCATGCATTGCTCCTGCAGCCCTAACTGTCTCCAGATGTGGGGTTTCCTCCAGGGTAGCAGATGTCCTAGTGGCAGCCAGAAAACCCTCCACTAGGGTGACCTATGCCATGAAATGGAAATGGTTTGGTGTTTGGGCCACCGCCAGGCATCTGGACCCATTCACCTGCCCTTTGCACCAGCTGCGCTTTCTGTCATTAAAAGCGTAATTTTTAGTTGCTGTTACTTCTGCTCAAAGAATTTCCAAGCTTCAGGCCCTGATGTGCCAGGAGCCTTATTTGTTTTTTTCACAAGGACAGGGTGTCTTTGCAGATTAATCCTAAATTTCTGCTCAAGGTGGTCTTAGAATTTACCTTGAATCAGGATATCCACCTACTGGTATATTACCCAGAATACTTGAACTGAGTAGAGGCTTTGTTACATACTTTGGATGTCCACAGGGTGCTCTGCTATTATTTGGAACGTGCTCGTCCAGTTCACAAATATGACCAGTTGTTTCCTTCGCCTCCCTAATGGTGGGGACCCCAGTTTCTAAACAGTGTTTTTATCCAAATGGTTGGTTAATTGCATTGTGTTTTGCTACAGTAAACACAACAAACCCTTCCTGGGCTCAGTTAACTGTCATTCTGCCAGGGGCATGGCTGCTTCTTTTGCCTCACTGAATAACGTGTCTGCTGCTGACATTTGTGCAGCTGCTACTTGGAGTTCTGTTCACACCTTTGTGAAACACTACGGTCTGGACATTGCCTCTCGTCGCATGGCTGCCTTTGGGCTCACAGTCCTTCAAGGACTTCTGTCCTAATTTCACTTGCGGAGACTTTTTCCCTCCATCCTTCTGCCCAGGATTTCTCCTCTACTGCTTGGAACTCTGTCCTAAAGGTGTTACCTGCTGCAAGAGCGAATCTCGAAGTAAGATAGTACAGTTGTGTAAGAACTTACCATAACAGTAGATCTTTGAGAGGAGCTATTGCAGCAGGTAGAGCATTTCTTTCCCTCCTTCCCCTTGGTGAAATTTTTTTTTCTAGGGACATGGATATGTTGTTCATCCACACTGTCTGGCAGGTTCCTTGCCGCTTTAAATCTTACCGGAAGGTCTTCAAGCTGGCTCCTCCCCACCGGTGGTAAAACTCTGACTCCGCCCATGGCCTTAGATCTTCCTTACCGCTTGGAGCTCAGGTTCCCTCCTTAGCGCTCTGCGTATAAGACTGGTTCCTAATTCTTGAATCTTGAAATTAAAGTTTTTGCTAAAAGACTTTGGTCTTCTCTCCCTCGCGGCTGCGATGGACCGTCGACTCCGGTTTCGGAGATGCCCTTGCGGGCAGAAGATGTCTCGGACGGATCCGCACTCCACGTGCGTCTACTGCTTAGGCCTTGAGCATGACCCGCAGGCTTGCGACCTGTGCTCTTCTTTTTCGGCCTACGTCCTCGAAGACCATGCTGCCTGTTTACAGCTGGGGCGTCCCGAGAAAAGATTTCCTCCGGTTAAGTCTAAAGAGGCCCGGTTGGCGGTGTCCGCGGCGGCGGGCTCGGCGGATCAGCTCAAGCAGATGATTGCCCTCGAAGGAGGCGGCGGGCCGCTTCTACCTCTGCTGCGGCATTTGTCCCGCTCTCTCGGTGCCTCATATTCGGCTTCTTTAAGGAGCTTTGTCTGACCCTCTCGACGAAAGGTGGGGTCCAACTTCTTCTGGACCGTTTTCTCGGTCCAAAAACAAAAGTAGTCTCACCATCGGCGCTCTTGGGAGGCGGGAAGATTCCCCTCCCCAGTAGTGAGCAGTGGGCACCGATTAGGCCCCTCGGCTCCGACCACTGGCTTCAAGGTGTCCGTCAGGCCAGTTGGCCGAGACTCCCGTCGGCCAGCGGTCGAGATTTCTCGACCTGTTGGACAGGTTATCGGCTGAGGCTGAGAATCCCTTCCCCGGTGGGAGTTGAGGGTCCCGTCGGCTCGTCTGTGCCTCCGGTTCCGGGCCGGTGGAATCTTCGAACGAGGGGTACCGATTCCGACACCTCCCGCACCGTCCTCGGCCTAGCGAGGTTCTCGATCTCGGGCGTCTTCGCGGTCCAGCCGATCCGCCCCGCCATAAGCGGTCTCGGTCTCGGCTGCCGCTGCAAGCGGCACCGCCGCCTCTTCCTCTTCCTCCTCCTCGGGCGAGGGAGACTTGGCGCCAGTTCGTCGAGGTATGAGAACTCATGTGGCAACAGCTCCTTCTGACGGGAATAAGCGCCCAGTGTCTTCCCGGCCATTAAGTGGCTGTCACCAGAGCGGCCGAAACAACCCCTCGTTGTAGCCGAGGAGCCTGTTCCCAGGCCGGTTGTTCGTCAAATTCCAGCTGCCCCACCGATTCTGGTGGAACCTCCGCCTCCACAGCCATTATTTGGGGCTCCGACCAAAAATTCTTGGTCAGCTCAGGGACTGCCCCATAGGCTGTCTGTCACCCTCACTCCCGATAAGCCTCGGCAGGTGGAGGGTGGCTCAGGCCCGAGGCAGCTCTTTGAGGACTCTTCCGAGTCGAGGAGGATTCCTCCTTTTCTCCAGCGAATGGATTTGGAGTCCTCAGGAGGACAGTTGGTGGGCGATAGCCCCGTCCTTCCTAGGATTGCTTGGCTCATCTCGGAGTCCACGGGATGACTCGAACCCATTTCTAAATGGGCCAGGTATCCCTCACGGAGATTCTGGACCGAGGGATTCCCCTCGGGAGACCTTTCTGGTGGCTGAGGCCATGGTGGGCCCGGCCTTGGAGCTTCAGCGGCGCCCTGCTTCCCTGCCCTGCGCCTTCCCAGGATGGCCAGGAAGTATGTGGTCTACCGGTTCCCTGTCGGTTTTGGAACACCCTCTGCTGAGGGGTTGGTTACCGACAGCGTTTTCTGGCGCACTGGGAGCATGAGGGATGTGGACAAACCTCCCGACAAGGAATCCAAGAAATTGGATTATGCCGGGCGAAAAGTCTATGCTGCGTCCTCTCTCGGCCTTCGTCAGGCCAGTTCGGCCGTCCTCATGGCACATTTTTCTCATGCCCTGTTGGGCTCCCTGGATGAGGTCGTCCCTCATCTTCCCGTGGATCTGCAGACTACGGTCAAGCAGGTGCGGGACCAGGGCAGGGCAGTGGCCAAACAGCAGCTCCAGACTGCTTTAGACATTGGGGACTCATGTGCCAGGTCTGTGGTGGCCGCAGTGGCCATGCGTCATCGGGCTTGGCTGAGGATATCCACCTTTACTTCGGATACCCAGCACAAGTTGGCGGACGTTCTCTTTTTGGGGACTGACCTCTTCGGCCCTGGGGTGGAAGGTCACCTGCAGAGGATTGAGAAGTCCAGTGCTACCTTGGACTCGGTCTCTTCCGCTCAGAAGGACAAAGGCCGCAAGCCTCAGCCTAAGCCCTTTCGTCCTTCTGTGCCCCCGGCGCGCCTGGCCCAGCAATGTCAGGGCCAGCAGGCTCGGGCTTGGCATCCCAAACCCAAGCTGTCGGCTTCCTCCAACAGGAAGCAGGGAGGTAAAGACCCAGGAGGTCCCTCGGCCGGTCCCTCCTCCAAGCCTGCCCAGTGACGGGCTGAGGGGTGTCACCCCCATCCCCGTCACCTCACCCCTGGTTCCCCCCGTGGGGGGACGGCTCCGACACTTCCTTTCCGCCTGGTCAGTTATTACCACGGACAGATGGGTACTGGAGGTGGTGGGAAAAGGCCTGCCTCTAGAATTCGAGCAGGCCCCGCCCTTCAGAGCAGTCGCACCTCGGGGGGCCTCGGGGTCCGCAGCCTCACTGTCAGCTCGTCGGGCCGACAGCGCTCTCCTCCTCCAAAAGGAGGTGATCAGGGAGGTAGCGGATCCTCCCTCAGACCTGGGGTTTGTGTCCAGGTACTTCCTGGTTCCGAAACGGACGGGGGGCTGGTGCCCCATTCTCGATCTACACGACCTGAACAGGTTCCTAAGGTCTCGAACCTCCAGGGTGGTCACTCTGGCGCAGATAATACCATCTCTGGAACACGGCGTGTGGTTCTGCTCTCTGGACCTGCAGGACGCGTTCTTTCACATCCCTATCCGTCCGTCCAGTCGGAGATTCCTTACCGCTTTTGAGCGGAGGATCCCTCTTGATTCGAGCCATGCCCTTGGCCTGTCTTCAGCTCCCAGGGTCTTCACCAAATGCATTGCAGTGGTGACAGCTTTCCCTCTGGCGCCTGGGGTCGGGTGTACCCTTACCTGGACGATTGGCTGATAGCAGCCCCTCCAGACTGGAGGTGGAGGCGGTCCAGAGATCTGGCCCTCAGGTTTGCTCTCAAGTCGGCCTTCTCATCAGCGAGGCCAAGTCGAGACTCGAGCGAAGCAGGTGATTCTGTTTATCGGGGCAGGCTGACTCTCTTGAGCAAACACGGCTCCGGGGACAGGGGCGAGTTCTTACCTCCTTTGCCTAATCATTTCTGGTTGGGCAATCGCGCCCTGCCGGGACTTCCTGCACCTCCTGGGTCTCATGGCGGCCTGTACCAGCGTGGTCTGTTGGGCACGCTGGCACATGCGCCCCCTTCAGTGGGGTCTGGCTAGCCAGTGGTCACAGCGCTGCGATCCATTGGACCAGCTAGTGATGGTGACCCAGGAGATGTGGAACGCTCTCCAGTGGTGGACCGTTTCATCTCATCTGCAGGAGGGCATCCCATTTGTCCGCCCCGAGCCGATGGTCTCTCTGTCGACCGATGCCTCTCTGATGGGTTGGGTGCCCATCTGGGGGAACACCGAGCGCACGGCCTCTGGTCCCCGAGGGAGTCCTGATGCCACATCAACCTGCTGGAGCTCCGGCGGTCCACTAGCTCTCACCGCCTTTGCTCAGTTTCTCCGGGGTCAAGTGGTCCGAGTCCAGGCGGACAATACCACGACCATGTACTACCTAAACCGCCATGGCGGGATCGTTCCATGCTTCTATGCAAGGAAGCTCTCGCATTTGGTCACTCGTGCACAGCCTGGGGGCGATCTCCTAGCCATTCGTGGCAGGAGCCTCCAACACCCTGGCCGATGCCTTGGCGGATGGGGCTGCATCTCACAGTGGTCTCTCCTGCCAGAGGTAGTACAAGATCTGTTCTCCACTGGGGCACACCTCAGGTGGACCTGTTGCCTCAGGGAGAGCGAAGCTGAGGCTGTTTCATGCCCGCCCCCCTCAGCAGGGCTCGCCGCAGGGGGATGCCTTCTCGAGGCTGTGGACCCCGGGCCTCTTTTACGCCTTTCCCCCATTTCCCTTGATCCACAAGGTGCTTCTCAAGGCAAGGAGGGACAAGGCGCAGGTGATTCTGATAGCCCCAGACTGGCCCCGCCAGTTCTGGTACCCAGATCTCCTCAGCCTCAGCTCCAGGCTCCCGAGGCAGCTTGCAGCTCGCCCGAACCTGCTCTCAGTCAATCAGGAAGGTGTTCCATCCGGACCTTCAATCCCTGCTAGCGGCCTGGTTCCTGGCGGCTAGGGTTCCAGGCCTTGGGTCTTTCCGATGAGGTCCTCAATGTTGTTGAGGCGTCCGTGAGAGTCGACCAGGAAATGCTATGCCTTCAAATGGAAGATTTTCCATCTGGTGTCAGGGCAAGGGCTTGGACCCTTCCTCCTGTTCTTTGGCAAGCATTTTGGACTATTTATGGTCCCTTTCTAGTCAAGGGCTTAGGTCGGCGACCCTAAAGGTGCACCTGGCAGCCATCTCTGCTTACGAGGCGCAGGCGGGAGCATCGGTGGCACAGGAGAAGGTGGTCTGGCGCTTTTCAAAGGCCTTGATCACATTTCCTCAGTCCGAGAACCTCCACCTCCGTGGGATTTACTGCTGGTACTGGCAAGCTCATGGGCAAGCCATTCGAACAATACACAGGTGTGAACACTCTCACCTGTAGTGGAAACCACCTTCTTGGTGGCTATCCGTCAGCCAGAAGGATGAGGAGAACTCCAGGCGCTCTGCATCGAGTCTCCTTACCTGGTCTTCCACAGGGACAAGGTTGTCCTCGCCCCACCCAAAATTCCTTCCGGAAGGTGGTGTGAGTTTCACCTTAACCAGGTGTTGACTCTGCGGTGTTCTACCCCAATCACCTCCGGAGGCGAATACAGGCTCCATACTTTGGACCCTAGAAGGCGCTCGCTTATTATAAGGGCGCCTGGCTGAGAGTCGGGAGAGGTTAGCCAGCTGTTTGTCACGTGCGCTGAAGCCGCACCTGGCAGACCCATGAGCCAAGCGGACGATAAGCAGGTGGGTCACCTCCTGCATAGATCTCTGCTATAAGTTGGAGAGCATGGAGCCTCCCAGAGGGATAAGAGCTCATTCTACCCGTCATACTGCTGCATCAGTGGCTGCTTACAGGGCGTCCTATCCAGAAATCTGTAGGGCTGCTACCTGGAGTCAGCACACACCTTCATTACCCATTACCACATCGACCTTGAGTCACGCTGGGATGCTGGTTTGGGGCCTCGGTTCTCAGTCTTTATTCCTAGGGGTCTGCTTGCCTCCTCCTCCCGGAGAACTGCTAGGAGTCTGCCAGACAATGTGGATGAACAACATATCCATGTCCTAGAAATACAGGTTACTCACCTGTAACAGGAGTTCTAGGAATGGTATATGTTGTTCATCCACTCCCACCCAACCTCCCCGGCTTCGACGCACAACCTGAGCTTCCAGCGGGCCAGATCTGGCATCATGGGGCGGAGCCGAGAGTTTTACCACCCGGGTGGGTGGGAGGAGCCAGCTTGAAGACCTTCCGGCAAGATTTAAAGCGGCAAGGAACCTGTCGGACAGTGTGGATAAACAACATATACCATTCCTAGAACTCCTGTTACAGGTGAGTAACCTGTATTTCCTCTCCACCTACTTCATTCCTCATTTCTCTATTCTTTATCTCACTTGCCGATCTCCGGCGATGGAACTGGGATGGGCTGGGGGACCTCTCCTTTTATACCATACGTGACATTGGGGACAGTCCTCCCGCTGGGTACTGCTAGCTAGAAGTTTTATGTGAGGTCCTGGTGCTTGCCAACTTCAGTACTAAAGGTGTTACCTGCTTCAAGAGCTCCTCTCGAAGATGTACTGTTATGGTACATTCTTACGTAACTGTACTTTATTAAAAACCTCACCATAAGTGTAACATTTTCTAGGGAGTGGCTACGGTTCAGTTATCAACAGTGGCATTTGCAACAGAAGTGCTGATTCATCGGAACGAGTTTAAGCTAAGCTTCTTCTACCACCTGGGTGATATATCCTCTGGACCTGCCTCGTGCCATCAGATCTTCCTTTTGTTGGAGGAGTTCGGTCTCCTCCTTCATAGCTCTGTGTGTTGTAGGGCCTAAAGTGCGCCATTGGCAAATGTACTTTAGTTTGTTTTTCTTTGCAAATCAATATTTTGCTACATTCCTTGGTTCTCTTTGAGCCTTGGCGACGAAAGATGGAACATAAGGAAGCGAAGTCAGCTACAGACTTCAGGCAGCGTGTCACTTGACAACAGATGGACCCAGATGTGTCATGCTTCTTCTGTCTAGGGATGGCACACAGTGTCACGGGTTGTGGCCTGTGCCAAATGATACTTCCTTCCTCGAGGATCGGAAAGTTCATCTTCTCCTCGGCCGACCAGTGGAGATCCTAAACTGTGGCCTAAGGGTCGCAAGCCAGCCTCTGCTATGGTGGGGTGGTGACAAGGGCCATGGCAGCACCTTTTCTGCCTCAGCACTGCTCCCATCTGGGGCCAGCATCCTGCACAGGAGAGTTTAGAGAGATGCGTCAGGCCTCTCAGACTTTCGGGTAGAGCCCTACCCACCATGGTAAGAAACACGAAAAGCACTGCCATTGGTTATTGGACCAGGAGTGATCATGCTCCTCTCACTCCCTCGACCGCTTGAACCCTGTTGAGTGCTCAGCTTTGGCCAAGCCAAAATTGGTCAAGGGCTAGGTTGCTGGCTCCACAGTAAACGTGTCGGGCTTGACGACCTCAACACCAGTCGACCAGGTGGTCGAGACTTTCCTCGACCTAGTAGACCAGCTGTTGGAGGAGGTCAATCAGGAGTTGATCTGAGACCCTGGTATTCCCTGTCCTCATCCAGAGGGATGTGGAGTGGTGATGTCCCTGGCCACTGCCACTTGGGAGCAGCCTCTCCTGGAGGTTGTTCCACTGAAGCCCATGCAGGTTATCTATACGGCAGCTTCTTCTCAACATCGGTCCCTGGGTCGACGGTCGATGTCAAGGCGCTCTTTGCACTCTCAGTCCTACTCTGAGGTGTTGTGTCAGCATTCTTCATCTTTGGATGATGAGGGGCTCAGCTGGTGTATGAGGCAATGCTACGAGGAGTTCCTCTGGCAACAATGGGCCTGGGGGGGGTGGCAGGGTAGGGTTCTATCTCTGACCCCTGTTGTCTACTGGCCAGTGCTAATCAAGCTCAGGACGGTCCTTCTGAGACAGTTAACGCTGACACTTGTCTCCCCTCCCCTGCTGGTGGAACCACCTCCACTGCAACCTGTGCGGGGAGCATTAGCCAAGGACTGTTGTGCTGTGACCAGCTTGTTAGGCCTGCTGTCCGAGGAAATTACTCAGTTGGATGACTCTGGGATGGCTTATGACAGTAAATGGCCAAGGGATGTTTTTCTCATGTCTTTGGATGATTCAGATGGTTCCTCTGTGTAGTTGTCACAGATACATGCTTTCAAATGAGAATCGGTCGAGGTGCTGACCACTGACCTTGGGCCAATGTCTTTTGGGGCTGTTCTCCGACTTATGTCTGTCCATGAATGTCCCTCTGGAGCCTGCTCAGAAATGGGCTAAGTACCCTTTTGCTGACATCCTGAATAGGGACGGATCCCTGGGGGTTGTCTTTCCTGTGGCAGAGGCCACTATGGCACTGGCCCTGTAGATCTGGCATAATCCAGCACCCTCAGCACTTATGATCCACAAGTATGCGCTCCCTACTGAGTCTCTCTCCAGGTTCTCTGACTACCCCTCGGCCAAGGGTCTGATCTCTGACTTAGTCTTCCAGAAATCTAGAAACAGTAGGGACACGGACAAGCCCCCTCACAAGGAGTCGAAGAAGCTTGACCATGCGTCCAAGAAGGTCTGTGCTGCTTCTTCAATTGGTCTTGGTCAGGCAAGCTATGCCTTGATGATGGCCCACTTTGGTCACTCCCTGCTGGGAGTGCTGCATAGTGTTGTCTCTCACTTCCCTGCTGACAAGCATTTACCAGTGAAAGTGGTCTGAGATCAGAATCAAGTGCTGGCTAAACACCAGGTCCAGATGGCCTTGGACATTGGCAGCTTCCTGCCTGTGCCATGACAGTGGATTTATGCAATAAGGGCGATTTCCTTATCGCTCTGCACATAAACCGAGATGCAAATAAAGCCTGAAGCAAAAGGGCGACCGAAATAAATAGCGACCGCCGAAAACAGCGATGGTCCTCAGCTACTCAAACAATAGCAATAAAGTTACTTATTTTTTTATTGAGCTGCTCAATAATACTCGCCCATATAGGGTGCTACCCATGGCAGCAGCTGTAGTGATGCATTGCAGGGCCTGGCCGATGCTCTCCACCTTCACGGCGAACACTCTGCATAAGCTGACCAATGTCCCTTTCTTGGGCACTGAACTCTTTGGCCTGGGTTGGACAGTCCTCTCACTCAGATTGAGCAGTCCAGCGCCACCCTGGTTCTGTGGCTTTGTCCCAAAAGGACCTGAAGGCCAAAAAACTGAAAAAGAAAGCCTTTCAGTTTTGGCCCTTTCAGCAGTAGCGGCTCTAGCCACAAATGGTTACCAGGGCACAGCTGGGGCACACCCGATGGCAGCCAGGGCACTGATATATTGTTACTATGGGGGGGGAAACTTTGCACCATACGGGGCACCAACTGGGGCACAGCATTTTTTTACCAGGGTACGTGCCCTGGCGGGCCCTGGTGTAGAGCCGCCACTGCCTTTCAGCCTCAGCAGTAGCAGCCCCAGCAGGGGCAGTACCAGATCTGGTGTCCTAAGGCCAAGTTCTCCGACCAAGGGTCAAAAATAGCTGGGGCTGGGGGGTGGTGCCCCTTCACTCCCAGTGGACAGTGCCCCCTCAAAACTTGTCTGCTGTGTACTCCCTTGACTCTGCTCCCTTTGAGGTGTCCACTTCGCCACTTGTGGCCACACTGGTCTCTCATTACTATGGACAAGTGGGTTCTGGGGGTGATAAGCAGAGGGTTGCCTCTCGATTTTGAGGCTATTCCACCTTATCAGTCTCATGCTCCAAGGGAGTCCCCAGTGTCAAAGGACACATCTGTGCTCAGGGAGGATATTGTTCAGCTCCTTTACCATATGCCTTGACAAGTCAGGTGTAGGTGTCCAGTTATCCCCTGATCCTGAAATGGATTGGGGGGAAGGGAGGGCTAGTGCTCCTACTGAATCTGCACAGTCTAAACCAGTTCATGCGGAAGCACAAGTTCCAAACAGTCACTCTGAACCAGATTATCTTCCAGGACCAGTTTTCACCATTGATTCACACTGATGGGTTCTGAGCCAGAGAGGCGGTAGGACCCTGCGAGAACCAGAACTTTTCAGGAGGGCTGGCACCAAGGTAGGCTGCGTGCACGCGTGGCACCATGAGACTAGCTGTGTTGCATGGTTTACCTTCAGCACCAGCCCTCAATCGCCTCAGTTCCTATTTTCCCCTGCCGTGAGCGCATTTCAGTTTCAACATCACTCACCCGCTAGGAGTTGGAACTTCACGTCTACATGACAACAGTGTTCAGTTTGTTCAGCGTTGGTGTTTAAAGCTAGTGTTTATTTTTTGTGTCAGTTTAGTATTTAAAAAAAAAAAATGTTTTCTGTCAGTTTCTCTCAGCCCTACTGAACAATGGTTTAAGAGCATGGACGGCGACAGTAGGGAACCTCTTCAGGCATGCTGCTCCGGCAGCGGGGCCATGTCCATTCCATTTCCCTCACCAAGGGAGAGTTCTGATGAGGAGTGGTCCTGTGTTAAAAAGGGAGGACAGCCCTCCTGTAAACACAAAAAGTGGGCCCGATCCTGGTCAGGGGACTTGCCATCACTCGATCTCAAGTTCTTCCTCTTCCCATCGGAAGGGCAAGAAATGGTGTCACTCAAGGTCACCCTCTGGTATGTCCGCCATGAGGTCTTCAAGGTCCGGGAGTAGGAGTCCCTCTCTGGCACCGTCGATTTCCTTGAACGAATCCTGTTCATGGATGTTCAAGGTCTCTGGTCTGGAGCCCTTCCCTGTCCTCTTGTAGGGACTCCGGTGAACAGTTTCACCACTGGACAGCTCTTATGGAGCAGTGGATACAGCATCTGGGCTACTTGCCCCTTCCTGCGGAACTGGTTCTGGGTCCCACATGGCCAGGAACACTGGAGACACAGTCAGGACATTCTGGCCAGGTAGAGCGTTTGACTCCAGCAATGGCCTATGAATCCTTGCTGGCGACTACGCCGCTGATGCAGGTTCCACTGACTATACCCTCTTGCAGTGTCATCGTCTTGGAACCGGCATAGGTACCATCTCCAGTCACTTCTGTGTGGGCTGAAATATTGCTGTGGGTGGCACTGGGCTTGGCACAGGGATCAGGCCTTTTGGGGCCTGTCCTGACACCACACCCAGTGCTGCCTCCAGCAAAGAGGAATTCCTCAACACCAGGCTGTCTCTTTGATTACGCCGCCTCCAGCTCCTTTGGTGCTGGCGCTGACGTCTTACTTTCTGGTGCGGGGCCCGATTTCAGCTTCTTCGGGGCTGGTGCTGGCTTCTCCTCTGCTGCCCATGCTGGTGTCACCTGTTTTTCCTGCTCCAAGAGCTGGGCTAGGCACTTCCAGGTCCACTCCTTTCCTAACTCTTCTTTCCAGAGAGCAGTTGGAGGAGGATGAGTCTGATCCCATCCTCATCATCTCTGATCTTTCTTTCCTGACTCTGCACCGCTATATATATATATATATATATATATATATATATATATATATATATATATATATATATATAGTGTGTATGTATGTATACAGCTCTTGCTTTTGAACCCTCTGCCATTGATCCAAACGACTTCAACTAGAGTGGATCAACTTTCCCACCATGCCGGTTAACCTTATACCTTCTGTTTCACCTGCTTTGAGATGCTTTTGGAAGCAGTGTAGGCCAGGCTTCTATCGGTTCCCTCTGTCTGGTGGCACATAGATTGTAAGTATACTGCTCCTAAAGACAGGCCTATTCTGGCTTCCCATTCCATTGCCAGCATGATTGTCATTCTGGCTGAGAATCACAAGGCCATTCTCCCTCAAGAGTTTATGGCACATCCCATCAGTAAGGAGTCTCGTAAGATAGACACAATGGGAAAGAGAGAGCTTTCACTGCAGTTACCCTTAGTATATGAATAGCTAGCTACCAAGGGCATTTCTCCAAGTACGAGTATGCCTATTGACCTGTCTTAAAGTCTGTCATGGAGGCCTTTCCAGATTCAGACACTAAGCAGAAAATTCTTCAGACTTTTACGCATGGTACTGAGTCCAGCAGTCACAGGTTAAAGGCAGCTATGGAAGCAGGAATCTGCATTAGGAGACGCTCCTGACTTCAGATGTCTGGTTTCACCAGTGATGTTCAGCAGCAAGTCATGAAATATTGCTGTGGGTGGCACTGGGCTTGGCACAGGGATCAGGCCTTTTGGGGCCTGTCCTGACACCACACCCAGTGCTGCCTCCAGCAAAGAGGAATTCCTCAGTGGCTCCTATGTCGGCCAACAGGTAGAACAGTCCCTTGAGGACTCTCGGAAGACTTAAACGGCCATTAAAACTTTTCAGTCTGCTCCAGCTCACCTTCAGAAAGGAAAGGGCTGAGCCTTTTACCACAATAAACAGCCCTTTTGTGACAAAGGCAAGGGAGTGCGAGTCCAGTCCCAGCCTCCACAGCAGCAGAAGAAAGTGCAACCAAAGACACAGACCCTGAAGGCGCCTAGTGCCATCCTGTGAAGATCTGGCTCAGGTTCTGCCTGAGGCAGACCTCTCCTCTCCAGCGTGTGTGTGTGTGTGTGTGTGTGTGTGTGGCATCTGACTCAGTTTTACCATCCGTGGAAATAGAAACATAGAATTTGATGGCAGATGAGGACCGCTTGGCCCACCTAGTCTGCCCATTTCCATACCTGATGAATAAGTTGCAGATTCTAGTTAATCAACAGCTTACTTCCTCCTACCCCCCACTAGAATTGCCTTATGCCTGTCCCATGCATTCTTGAATTATTCCACTGTTCCTGACTCCACAACCTCCTCAGAAAGGCTGTTCCATGCATCCACAACCCTCTCTGTGAAAAAATACTTTCTAACATTACCTCTGAGCTGTCCCCCCTCTATCTTCAAATTGTGCCCCCTTGTTCTTGCACATCTCTTCTTCTGAAAGATACTACCCTCTTGTATTTCCCTTGAGATACTTGAAAATTTCTATCATGTCCCCCTCTTCCTCCTTTCCTCGAGGGTATACATATTAAGCTGCTTTAGTCTCTCATCGTATGTCTTCTGGTGCAGACCCTGCACCATTTTGGTTGCCCTCCTCTGAACAGCCTCCACTCTGTTTGTCTTTGCAGAGATGGTGTCTCCAGAATTGCACGCAACACTCCAGATGGGGTCTCGCTAACTGTCTGTACAGAGGGATAATAACTTTCTGTTTTCTACTGTTGATGCCTCTCCCTATGCATCCCAGTATCCCCCAGCCCTCCTTACTGCCTTCTCACATTGCTTGCCCACCTTTAGGCCATCTAATATAATTACTCCTAGGTCTCTTTAGATTTTTGTTATTGTTGTTAACTCACCCCCCATTGTGTACTCTTCCCCTGGGTTTTTGTTTCCCAGGTGCATTACCTTGCACTTGTTTGCATTGAATTTGAGCTGCCACATATTTGACCATTTCTCCAACCTTGCCAAGTCCCTTTTCATTCTTTCTGCCCCACCTTGTGTATCAACCTATTTCAGATCTTTGTGTCATCTGCAAAGAGACATACCTTTCCTTCCAGGTGCTCTCCAATGTCACTTATAAAGACAATAAAGAGGACCGGTCCCAGTACTGAACCCTGCGGTACCCCGCTAGTTACCTTCCTTTCTTCACTGTGAACTCTGTTTACTATTATCCTTTGCGTCCTCTTGTCCAGCCAGTTTTTAATCTAGGCTACCACCTTGGGACCCACTCCAAGGCTGGCTAACTTGTATATTAATATTTTGTGTGAGACTGTGTCAAATGCCTTGCTATCCATCACTACAGACAAGTGAGTCTTAAGGATCATCAGGGGTACACACTGGATTTCTCGGAAATCCCTCAGGATTATCCACCCAAGAAGAAGTACCCCCTTTCAGCTTTCATGTCAGACCTTGCTACAGAGATTGCAGGTCTCATGAGCAACAGGGCAGTGGAAGTAGTGCTGGAGGCGGAGTGCAATACAGGCTTCTACTCCCATTACTTCCCCATTCTCGACCTCAGAAAATTGAATCTGCTGCTGCTTTTAAAACTACAGAACTGGTTGGCCTCCCTGGAGATGCAGGACGCCTACCAGCATATTCAGGTCCGCTTTAGCCACCACAAGTACCTTCAGTTCACGGCTTTGATCCAGTATTACCAATTTGGAGTCGTGCCCTATGGGCTATGCTCGGCACCTCAAGTCTTTACAAAGTGCTATGCGGTTCTCACGACACACCTCCAAAAAGTTGGACGCCACGTCTTTCCCGCTCTGGATGATTGTCTATGAGCCAGCCCATCCAAGCAGGGCACAGAACAAGCAGTGTGACCACAGCAGCTGTGTCTGCCCAGGAGACTTTTGTCTGAGCTTGGTACTCTTACCTGTCAGTGTGAATCAATGGAGAAGATTGGTCCTGGAAGATATGAATATTACATACTCATTGTAATTCTTGATATTCTTGGACCATCCTCACCATTGATTTACAAGCCCACTTCCGTTCCCCAGGATCACTCTGTCTGTTAATTGGTCTTCAACTTCTCTTAGTTTTAGGTTTGGGCTGTGAAAACACAGTTTTCTTTCTTGTTGACCCTTTTTATATGGGTTGTGAGGGCTACCTTATGCCTTTTTAGGTTAGGGTTCTACTTTGTTAGGTTACGTTGCACCTCCTCGGTAAAAAAGGTACTGAGGTGATTGAAGGCTGGTACTGAGGTAAGCCATGCAGCACAAGCTAGTCTTGAGAACCATGCATGCACGCAGCCTACCTCAGCACTGACCCTTCTGAAAAGTTCTGACTCCCATAGAGTCCTAGCGCCTCTGGCTCAGAATCCATCAGTGTGAATCAGTGGTGAAGATGGTCCAAGAAGATCAAGATTAAGGTGAGTTTCATATATCATCTATGGAGCAGTTCATGTGGATTGAAGTCTGCAAAGGTGCTACATAAGAGGTGTCTGTAGTGGTGAAGATTTGCTGCAATAAATTTTGAATACATTTCCAGCATGGTGTGTGCGCCGTTTTAATTTCATTTTGTATCTGTAGGTTTTTCTTGCACCTAATGTGATGACACCTGTAGTAGCAGTCGGTATTGCATGATCTCATGTGGATCTGCTGCCTGGATCTCCAGAATGCGCTCTTCCACATTCCGGTCCACCTGTCCCACTAGTGGTACCTCTGGTTCCACACAGAAGGGGTGCTCAACCAGTTGCAGGTCATGCCTTTTGGTCTCTCGTCAGCTTCCAGGGTCTTCACGAAGCGCATGGCAGTAGTGGCAGCCTTCTTTCTTCACAAAGACATCAATGTTTACCCTTACCTGAATGACTTGCTGATAGCCTGGTCATCCAAAGAGGCAGTGGAGCATTCCAAGGCTCTGGTCTTTCAGTCCTGCAGAGACTTGGGCCTGTTGGTCAGTCCGGCCAAGTCTGAACTACTCCCCTCACAGGTGACTCACTTCATCGGGGCTGAGGTAGACTTCCAATGGGCCAAGGCCTGCGTCTCTCTGTGGACCAGGCACTGGACCTTACCTTCTTTGCCTGATCATTTCAGATTGGGCGCTCTCCTACTTAAGACTTCCTTTGGCTGCTGGGGTACATGGTGTCTGGCACCAGTGCTGTCCTGTGGGCCTGTTGGTGGATACGGCCCCTGGAGTGGGAATTGGGCTGTCAGTGGTTCCAGCATCTAGGACACTTGGACCAGTCGGTCGCAGTGGGCCAGCTGACGTGGGACGCCATTCAGTGTTGGCTAATCCCAGAACATCTAGAGGAAGGAGTCCTATTTATCCACCCAGAACAGACACTCTCTCTTAGATGAACATATCTCTGATGGGGTGGGGAGTACACCTGGGAGACCACATGGCTCATGGGTTCTTTATTTCAATTGTTGTCTTTGCATGATAGGGATAAACGGTCACAACCAAAGTATATTGTGATATGATGTGTTTATCAGATATAATCAAAGTCAAAATTAACAGATGCCTTCCATTCACTCCATAGAAGGTCGGTCCCGATGTTTCAAAAAGGGCTTCTAGCTACATGGATCGATTTCTTTTTTATTACGGAAACTTTACAGTTATTTCCAGCTTCCGTATCCCCTGTAGAATTCTTGGATCACAATATTTTAACTATAAT
Source organism: Neoceratodus forsteri (assembly GCA_016271365.2). NCBI lineage: Eukaryota > Metazoa > Chordata > Ceratodontiformes > Ceratodontidae > Neoceratodus > Neoceratodus forsteri. The sequence goes on along the minus strand of CM028129.1, from coordinate 1,073,204,923 downwards.
AATAGGGGATAATAACCTGACTCCGCAGGGTCTGGGGACGTGGAAGTTTAACTCCTCCCTCTTGACCCAACCCCTTCTTATACAACAGATGCAACAATTTTTGACTACCTGACAATCTGTCATTATCCTTTATAATGATTATGTTACCTGGTGGGAAGATACTAAACATGAGTGGCGAACTTTGCTAAAATCCCTTAGCAAATGATCATGGGATGCTTCCTACCATGGGTATTTGTGACAGAGGAATCAACTCCAGAATTTGAAGTCTCTTAGTATTACAACGGGTTTAGATTATACAGATCAAATAAGGAAACTAATGATGGACATGGTTGCATTCCATGTGCTGCAGGCTTCTAATCTACGGTACCAACAACAGTTCAGCATCCGCAGGAATAGCAGTACCATATGCCCCTATAATAGTTGCAGGGACAGGATTGTCCATAAAGTGATGGATTCTTTGGTTGATAGCTGTAACAGGATCTGCTTTACCCCACAATCATTAATGGAGGTCATAATTCAGCATACGAGCGCTCTCTTCTGGCAACCGGAAGTTGAGAATTCTCAGAGGTCCCCCCCCCCTCTTTTTTTTTTTTTTTTAACAAGCTTTCTCAACCCCAGTGTCCTGCAGTGGAAGCAGCTGCTTTGACCTTGGACATTTCACCCTCAGAAGTAGAGACTGCCATCTCTACATTGGCTCCTGGAAACTCACTGGGGCCAGATGGACTGACAGGTGAATTATATAAATTAATTTAAAACTGAATTGACACTGGTATTGGCCTCTGTGTTTACAACCCTTTTGCAGACCCAAAATATTCCTTTGACAATGAACACAGGATCCTTGATCTATTTAAAGAAAAAAGGAGATAATGGGAACCTTGCTAATTGGAGACCCATCAGTCTACTGAATACCGATTTCAAGTTACTAATGAAAATACTTCATTAAAGACTGGCCTTAGCAGCTCAGTCATTAATTACCTTGACGTAAACATGCTCCATCTGGGATCAGTCGGTAAATGATAACTTAATTTTATTAAGGGAACTCTTTGACAAAGGTCAGAGATAGCATCTCGAGGGCTTGGTGATGGCCTTGGACCAGTGCCAAGCCTTTGACTCAGTCCATCACGACTACCTGTGGTTTGTTTTACATAGCTATGGAATCCCCCCACGGTTTATTCAATGGCTTTAGTGCCCATACAGAACGGCTACTGTAACGCCGGTAGTACATAGCTGGAAGAGACCTATGATCCCAGTTAAATGCTGTGTTAGGCAAGGCTGCTCCCTGAGCCCTTTGCTATTTGTATTTAGCATTGACCCTCCATTACGAGCCTTAAATCATATGCTCCTGATAAAACCGATCCAGACACAGGATGGTGTCTTGCCTTGGAAAGCGATGGCCTATGCTGATGATCTCAGCATTATGGTATCGGGTGTTCCCTCTGTTTTAGCAGCCCACACCACATGTACGGAGTTTGGGAAGTTTACGGGAACTTCTATAAATCTTGATAAGAATGCGGTGAAGGAACTTGGTATTTCTACCCTCATAAACTGCACCATAGGGGGAGTCCCTTTAATACAGGGTCCCATCAAGATCTTAGGTGTCCTTTTTAATGGATCCCAGATGGACACTTTAAACTGGACACCAAAAATGAAATGGGAAAAGTTGATGGTTGCCCAGTGGAATCATCACAAAATGAGTGAAAAGAAAAAAGTTGCACTTGTGAAAACTTATTTAATCCCACTTTTTTTGTGTATCAGTTATATTTTTCCCCTCCAAGGAATTTGGAAGTTATTCTATTTAGTATTTTTTTCCATGCCATCTGGGGTAGCTGGCCGAACCCCATTAAACAGAATATTTTACATCTTCCTGTACTTACCAGCGGTTTAGGCATGGTAAACCCAATTGTTTTCTTTTTTTTCAGTATTTTTTTTCTCAAATTTAAAACACATTTTATTTAACTCCAGTAAAGTTTGGACCCCTCTGTTTTTAGCCTTCTGCCAGCCATGGTTCAGGAGGTTGGACACAGGGATTTTCAGGGGTTTAGGTTCTGCACAACAAACCCCCACTTGTGTAAAGAACATGTTTCTGAAACTTAAAGCATGGAACATCACTAATATAATATTAACCTGGCATCCGAAGACCCTATACAGTCATATTATTGATTCCCATTTCATGGATTTATTGCTCTTTCCACTTTGCCCTTCCAATTTTCTTACCTCCTTGAAGGAATACCTAAATGATAAGCGAATCCCACATCATGTGTGGGATGTTCACTGGTTGTGTTGCCATGAACGGTTAAATGTAAAGGCAAACCAAAGGCTCAAACAGGTGTCAGACTGAATGTGCAGTAGAGTTTCTTGTGTAAACCAATTTGAAATCATGAAACATCTTTTTTCTCCTGTACATACCTCCTCCAGTTTTGGCAGCTGTTAACACAAACATGGCAGACACCAGGATTAGCTACGATGTCGTATGACATACTGATATATGGAGCCCTCCCTGCCACATCGAGTGAATGGAACAAAAGTACATTGTATGTTATGTTAGCGGTGGTCAAATGGCATATATGGAATGCCAGATGTATATTTACATTGCAGCAAAAACTTTGTCTGAGTTAGAACTGATAGCTAAAATAACTGTAGATATTCTAAAGATTTATTTTTCTGAACTGAAAGTCAGGACAGCCAAGTTTTAGTACTGCATGGCGGAATGTTATTTGGATTATGGATACTGATGTTCCAATCGCGTGAGACTCCACTACGGTAGGCTCCTTAGAAGCAGAACTGCCTGTGAGATACTGACAGTGGCTTCCTATATTTCTAATTTGCATTTTGTGGTTTAAGATGTATATGGCTTCTGTGATATCTGATTGCTCCAGGAGATGAACAACAGTCTTTGAAGATGAAATATTGGGGTGTTACTCCCTCCTTTTTCCTCCCAAGACATTATTGGGGTGGATTGTTTGTACCATACTTTTTTTTTTGTTCCCCAATTTATTTTTCTTGTTTTGATCACTTGCTTAATGATTTAAGTTTACAAATTTCTGTGTTGATGAAGTAACCTTTGTATGATTTACCTTCCCTTAATAAAAAATACCTTACTCTTTTCTAGAAGTGCCAGGGGATTTTTAACTAAAGCTACCAACTCTCCGAGGCCTAAAACTGGGATGGTCATCCTGACCATGACCCCCACCCCCACACCGTGTCACTCTCATGGGCACCACTGCAGACAATGCTGCACACAATCAATAACATTTTGCTGCTTGCTCTGGCCATGCCACCCCACAGTAACACCAGTAGCAAACATTCAGATTAAACCAATACATCATTCTGCTGCAGCAAGTTCCAAATCATGATGTACAGAAAGTTCATTAGAAGCAAACCTGCATTAAATTGTGATCAGACATGCGAGCTGCATGTATTGCTCCTCCTGACAGCCCCATCCAACCCACTTACACTCACCTCATTTGTTGAGCAAACTTCTCTTTAGTGACTCCCATCACCACACCAGATTGTTTTCACACACTTCCCTAGAGCTGATCAGGTTCAGGTACCTTAGTTCACTGCTGCCAGTCTCTTCTCTACCTGGAGTCCCTCTCAGCTGCTGGCAGGCAGACATCCACATGTGCTGTTTGCACCACTAGTCAGTCTAATCTAACAGGATAACATGCTTTAATGTGCTCCCACTGACATGCCTGCAGTACAACTCAGGTGTAGGGATTGAAGTTGCAAACTACTGTTTATCCCGAGCAGTGCCATAGTGGCGCTGAAATAACTGTCACTCATGGATTTTAAAAAAGGGACAAAACTGGGACAAGTAAGCAAAAAAAGGAACAAAAGTGGCATTTTGCAAAACCTGTGGGGACACTGGGACATGCTGCCTAAAATAGGGACTGTCCTGGAAAAATAGGGATTGTTGGTAGCTTTATTTTTAACATCCACCTGAACTACCACCAGAACAGGCAGATGGGACCTTGGTTTAATGTCTCATCCGAAAGATGGCGCCTCAGGAGTGCAGCACCCCCCTCATTCTGCACTGCAGTGTCAGTATTGGGATATTAACCCAAGTGCCTGGTGTGGGTATAGAACCCACAGCTTTCTGATCTCCTGGTCTCAGAGGAGAGTGTGCTATCTACTGAGCCACTGACGCATTTACACCGTTAGTTAGTTGTTATTATTAGCTAGGTTATGCTGCACCTTCTTGGTAAAAAAAAAAAAAAATACTGCGGTGGTTGAGGGCAGGTGCCGAGGTAAGTCATGCAGCGTGAGCTAGTCTGGCATTGCCGCGCATGCATGCAGCCTACCTCTGTGCTGGCCCTCCTGAAAAGTTCAGGCTTCTGCAGGGTCCTAGCACCTCTGGCTCAGAACTCACTGGTGTGAATCAGTGGTGAAGATGGTCCAACAGGATAAAAAATTACGGTGAGTATGTAATTTTAATTTTTGTTTGAGTTCCTTGACTGGGTAACAGAGGTAGTAGAAAAGGGGTACACTGTGGATTTACTGTACTTCAATATCAGCAAGACTTTTGACTCTATGCCACACAGAAGATTGTTGAAGCAGCTGGAAGACCTTGGTATGGCTAGGGTCTTAGATAGGCAGGAAACTGGTTGAAGGAGAGACAGCAGAGGGTGGTGGTAAACTTGGTCACATCGGAAGAGAGGGATGTCACATGTGGGGTGCTGTGGGGGATCTGTCCTGGGTCTTGTCCTCTTTAGCATGTTCATAGGTGACATTGGAAAGGGCATCCAGGGCAAGTTGTGTCTCTGCAGATGATATGAAGCTCTGTGGTAGGATAGATAAAGATGAAGTATTGGGGAGATGAAGAGGGATCTACAAAGATTGGAGAGGTGGTCTAAGGTTTGGCAGTTGAAATTCAATGCCAGAAAATGCAAGGTTATGCACCTATGTTAAAAAAAAAAAAGGAGAAAGAGTGTTGCATGGGAAGGGTTAAACTGAGCACCATGGCAGAGGAAAGGGCCTGGGAGTCATCAGTGGTGGCTCCTTAAACAGTCAAGCCAGTGAAACAAGGCCTATAGTATGGCTAATAGGATGCTGGAGTATTGACAGCAGGAAAAAAGGAGGTACTACTACCTCAATATAGGTCACTGGTGAGGATGCACCTGGAATACTGTAGTCAGTTCTGGACTCCTTGCCTATGGAAGGACAGGGACAGGTTGAAGACGGTGCAGAGTGACCAAGGTGGTTCAGGGCCAACAGGGCAAATTTTATGAAGATAGAGTGAAGGCACTGAACATGTTCTTTCTGGAGACAAGACGAGAGGGGGAGGATGTGATAGAAGCCTTCATGTTCCTTAAGGGAATAAACAAGGTGAACTACAGGTCGCTACTTAGCAGAGAGCTACTTAGCAGAAGTACACATTCAAGTACCTGAGGTCATAAGTGGAAACTGGAGGGGGGAATGTTTAAGAGGAATGTGAGGAAGTTCTGTTTTATGGGAAGGATGATGAAGCCATAGAATAGTCAGCAGAGGTGGTGGCCATTAAGACCATAACACCAGCAGCAGTTCACTACCCCCTGTTCTGAGTCATATATCCCTGCCAACATGACTCCCTCTCCCTGGACTACCAGGAGTCTGTTTAATGGCTGGATCCATCCACCCTCCCTGAGTAAGGAGGAGTCCAAAGTGAGCACTCATTACTACCTCAGTAGGTTGATGTGTGGTTGTCTGAAGTTGGGACACGAACCCAGGTTGATAGCATGGCGAGTTGCAGTTCCTTACCATTAGACTTGTTCAGCAGCCGATGACAGTAACTTGTTGATTTCTTTTTCTACTTTATTGCAATGATGTAGTTTAAATAAAAAAATCTTTTAATTTTTTTCAGGTACCTGTTTCAAACTATCGTAATCCAGTGTTGGACTTGTCAGTCTATGACCAGCAGGGACGTAAATTTGATAATTTCAGCTCCCTCGGTATTATTTGGGAGTCTAGTAAAGTTTCTTTGGCCAGTGTTGAGCCCAAGATGCCAATGCAGCTTACTTTAAGGGATGATGGAAGTGGCCAGAAGAAACAGCATGGTAAGTATCTGCTACAGTAGCCTAATTTAGGTTTTCTGTGAACAGAAACACAGTCTGAACGCAGATAAAATTTTCAGAAACAGTAAAAATTCACCCAGACATCAAGTACTGTACACCAGATGTACTGAGAGGCCATTCGTGCTTTTTCCATCGCATTATTTTATTTTTGTAATTAAGGACAGTTTCAGCATCCAGTAACATCAGGTGAGTGTACTGTAGAGACCCTAAATTGAAACTATTATAGTACTGTGTCTGCCTAACTGATGTCACAGGGTTTCAGAACTGATAAAAAAAAACTAACACCAGGTGGGAAAACATCATCAAGGGCCCTAAAAAATTCAAGTGGGGAACCAGTGCATTGGGGCAGAAATTAGAGGATCTAGCTAGCAGGCTTTTCAACTAGGCATAGGCAGTGCAAAATTGAGTGGGGGGAACAGAGAGGTACACAGTGCCTGCTGAGTGCCAGTCAGCTCAATCCCTGTAGGCCTTCCCGATGCAGGATGGGAAAATGAGCGCACAGTTAACAAAACAGTGTGACGGGGTTGAATAAGACCCTGTCCCATTTGTTATGTAGAAAGATTTGTTATGTAGAAAGAGTTAAAAGCAAGGATCTGTTTTATTCTCTTCTCTTCTGTCTCTTGTCTATCTGACTGCGCAGCCAAATTTTCTTGTGAGACCTAGGAACTGGCCATCTTGACGGTCTTGCTATTCCCCTCTCCTGCTATCTCTCTGCCTTTACTTGCTATTTCTATCTTTTCTTCCACCTTGCATAGCTGAAGTTATAAAATATGTGTGAATCTTTATGTGGAACTGGGATCCCTTGGTTTGAAAATGTATAGGTTTACATTGTTGACATGATTGTAAAAAGCTATTTGGAGCTCAAGGGGTTAACCTAAGATGCTGGTTTGCAAACTCTTTGCAGAAACTGTCAACAGGAGGTCAGTTTTGGAACACCATGTACTGTTTTGTTGCACCTGCAAGGAAGGAAACTGAAAAGAACATTTTCAGAAAAACAGGATATTCTCCTTAACGAGTTCCCTGGCAAAGGCTTATTATGGTATCACCATAAAGAAAGAGCAAGATTGAAACTTGAAATTAGAGATATCCTCAGATGAAGGACTTTGTTTTCTGTGTTTATATTGCCTTTGCAAATAGTTCTACTGAACAATCTTTTTTTTATTTTACTGTTATTGGAAAAAATAAAACACTACTTGCGAATTTTATACCTGCTCCTGCTCTTCCTATGCTTCCTGACCTGTGACTCGATGACAGATGGCATCAAAAGTGGGTTCTAGGATCGTGGATATGTTGTTCTATCCACACTGTTTGGTATGTCCTTTCCCTTTAAGATTCTTGCCGGAAGGTCTAAATGCTGGCTCCTCCCACCCGGATGGTATATCCCTCGGCTCTGCCCTTTGATGCCAGATCTTCCTTTCTGCTGAAAGACTCAGGTTCCCTCCTTATCACTCCCGCGTCATAGCAGGCCCTGGAGAACAAATCTTCAGATTTACCTAAAATTAAACTCGTTCGAGTTACTTCACTTCGTGATCATGACCGTAATGGAGGTTAAGTCCTCACCTGGGTTCTGCCAGTGCCCGTGTGGGCAGATGATGTCTCGCACCGACCCACATGCTTCTTGCGTCTACTGCCTGGGCCATGCCCATGACACCCAAGCCTGCGATTTTTTTTGTTGCCTGTTCCAACCGAACATCTTGGACGATCGTCTCGCACGATTTCAGCTAGGCAGCCCGGAGAAATGGAACCCGCCGGCCAAATCAAGAAGCCTGTTGGGCGGTCTCCACGGCTGCGGGGTCCGCTGAGCAACTACAGAAGATGAAGGCCTTTGAGGAGGAGGCGTCTCGGCTGCTGATCGGTCCTCTTCCATGTCTGTCTTCGTCCTGTTCAATTTGGGCTCTACCTTTTTGGGCTCCTTCAACAAGATATGTCAGTCTCTCCCAACCAAAGGGGAGGGCCCTTCGGGTGTGCATGTCTCTCGCTCTCGTAAAAAGGACAGGGAGTTGAGAGAAAGTTCATCTCGTTGGCGACGTTCTTGGAATTGAGAGAGATCTTTGTCCCAGAAATCTGCTGTCTAGACTTCGGTCGAGATTGAGGCCTCAGCCGCTTGCTTCACGGTATCCCTGTCAGGTCAGCCAGCTCAGATGCGGGACAACTACCCGGTCGAGAATGTGCTCGACCCTGTCAACCTGTCTTCGCTCGATGAGGCCGACACTTCCTTATTCAGGACCCCGCTCCTGACTGGACCCGCTGAAGAGGAGACCCAGCCTGCTGGGAACATCTTTACAGTCCCTGTCCCTGCCCTGGAGGAGCCGCTGTTCTCCCCGGCTCCTTCCAAGCACCTCTGTCAGTCCACCCAATGGTCAAAGTCGAGGTCACAGACTCCTTCGACCGATAGGCTGAAGAAATCACATAAGCGTTCCAAGAAGCTGTGCTGCCGCCATTCATTCTCATCCTCCTTGGAAGAGGAGAGGCTTCAACACAGGCTGCGTCAACGCTGTGAGGACTTAATGTGGCAACAGTTGATTATGGCTGGTCTGAAATTGACTCTGGCTTCCACACCAGCCATCACTTGGCTGTCACCATCCAGGCAGACGCTGACTCCCCTGGAGCCGGTGACACTGTCCCTCTGCCCGCGGAGCCGGTAAAGACCCTCCCGGCTTGGCCAAAACTGGCCTCTCCACCAATTCAGGTGGAGCCGCCACCAAAGCTTCCTCCCTCCAGAGCTCTTACCAAGGAGTCTAAGCCCGTCAAGGGCCTTCTGCATCGGCTGTCTGTCGCCCTCACTCCCAACTATCCCCGGTGGGTCGAAGCTGACATGGGTGGTCGGCCAACTTATCAGGACTCCAAGGACTCTGACTTGCATTCCCGTCCCTTGGACGAAGAATCCATTGAGGTCTCTCGATGGAGGAAGATCCCATGCCCTTCATGAGTATCCTCAGTCTCATCTGCAAATCTACAGGGATGCCCTTGGAGCCCATTCAGAAACAGTCTGAATATCCCCTCACTGATATCCTCAAAAGAGAGGGGACTCTCCGGCAGAGGCCTTCTCTGCAGCTGAAGCCATTGTTGGCCTGGCCCTGGAGCTGTGGCAGCACTCAGCCTCCTGCCATGTGCCTTCAGCCTGGATGGCCTGCAAGTACATGGTTCCCATCAGCTCCCCCGGCCGAGGGGTTGGTGACCGAATCTGTGTTTTGGCACTCTGGTAATTTGGGAGACACCGATAGACCCCCAGACAAAGAGTCCAGGAAACTGGACCATTTGGCCAGAAAAGTCTATGCTGCCTCTTCGCTTGGCCTCCATCAGACGAGCTTGGCTGTCATCATGGCAATTTTTATTCATGCCCTCTTGGGCTCTCCGAATGAGATTCTTCTTCATCTCCCCGCAGACCTACAGACCATGGTCAAGCAAGTCCATGACCAGGGTCAGGCAGTTGCCAAACAGCAACTCCAGACAGCTCTGGACATCGGGGATTCTTGCGCTCGCTTGTTGGCGGCTGCGGTTGCCATGCACCGCAGGGCCTGCCTTAGGGTCTCGACCTTCATGGCAGACACTAAGCACAAATTGGCAGCTGCCCCCTTCCTGGGTACCGATCTTTTCAGTCCAGGAGTGGACGGTCACCTCCAGCGCATAGAGAAGTCTAATGCCACCTTAGATTCCATGACTTCTGCCCAGAAGGAATCCCAGGGTTCCAGAAAGCAGAAGAGAAAGCCCTTTTGGCCTTCTACCCCTGCGGCCAAGCAGCTCCACTTTCACTCAGGACAGCAACAGCAGGCTCAACCTTGGCACCCTTGGCACAAGCCAGGGCCCTCAGCGGCCTGTAAGCCTGGAGGGAAAGCTCCTGGTGGTCCCCAAGCCAGATCCTCCACCTCCTCCAAGCTTGCACAGTGATGGGGTGGGGGTTGCCAACCCCATACCCATCACACCCACTCTGGGTCCTCCTGTGGGGCGCCAGCTCTGCCACTTCTTTTCCACCTGGTCCGCTGTTACAAGGGACAGATGGGTCTTGGAAGTGATCGGCCAGGGGCTGCCTCTGGAATTCGAGCAGTACCCACCAAGCTGAGCCCGTGCCCCACGGGAGGAATTGTTTTTTGTGCACACTCAAGTCAGCTCTCTAAGATGACATCACCCAACTCCTCCACAAAGAGGTGGTGGTCAGAGTTGCAGATCCCCCTGTCGACCCAGGGTTCATTTTCAGGTACTTCTGGTCCCGAAAAGGATGGAGGGCTGGTGCCCCATTCTAGATCTGCATGACCTGAACCAATTTCTCAGGTCTCGCACCTTCAGGATGGTAACTCTGTCTCAGATCATGCCATCTCTTGAGCAGAACATGTGGTTTTGCTCACTGGATCTGCAGGATGTGTTCTTTCATGTCCCAATCCATCCGTCTCACTGAAGGTCCCTCCACTTCTGAGCAGAGGGAGCCCTTTTTGAATTCCCAGCCATGCTGTTCAGCCTGTCAATGGCCTCCCGGGTCTTCACCAAATGCATTGCAGTAGTACCAGCCCATCTTAGGCGTCGGGGGGGGGGGTCAGAGTGTACCCCTACCTAGACGATTGGCTTATAGTGAGTCCCTCCAAACAGGAGGTGGAGAGGTCCAGGGATCTGGCCCTTCAGACCTGCATTGAACTTGGTCTTCTAATCAATAAGACAAAGTCGGAACTCATGCCTTCGCAGGTGGTCTGCTTCATTGTAGCAGAGCTTGACTCTTGCCGAGCCAGAGCCAGGCTCCTGGCAGACAGGGCAGAGGTTCTCTCCTTGTTTGCCCAGTCATTTCTGGTTGGGCACTTGCACCCTGTCTGGGACTTTCTGCGCCTTCTGCGTTACATGGCAGCATGCACCTCCATGGTCCGATGGGCCCAGTGGCATATGCGCCCCCTTCAGTGGGAGCTGACCAGCCAGTGGACTCAGCAACATGGTCAATTTGACCAGCTGGTCACTGTAACCCAGAAGATGTGGGACGCTCTTCAATGGTGTACCATCCTAGAACATCTGCAGGAAGGGATCCTGTTTGTCTGCCCCAAGCCGACGGTCATCCTGATGACCGATGCCTCTCTCACTGGCTGGGGAGCCGACATGGAGAATCAGAGTACACAGCCTCTGGACCCCTGAGGAATCCTGATGTCACATCAACCTGCTGGAACTTGGAGCAGTTCAGCTGACACTGACTGCATTTACTCCGTTCCTTCGGGGTCAAGTGGTGCAGGTCCAGATGGACAATACCAGGACCATGTACTATCTCAACAAGCAGGGCAGCATGCACTCCTGGCCTCTTTGCAGGGAAGTGCTCCACATCTGGATCCTTGTGAGCCGACTGGAGGCCGATCTCTTAGCTATCCATGTGGCAGGAGCCTCAAATCAACTGGCAGATGCCCTCAGCCGTATGGGCAAGGCATCCCATGAGTGGTGTCTCCATCCAGAGGTAGTACACAGCCTGTTCTCACAGTGGGGCAACCCTCAGGTGGACCTGTGTATCCCCAGGGAGAAAACAAAGCTGAGGCTGTTCCATGCCCACTCTCCCTCAGCAGGGCTCGCTGCAGGGGGATGCCTTCTCGAGGTTGTGGATCCCAGGCCTCTTCTGTGCCTTCCCTCCACTTTTCTTGGCCCACAAGGTGCTTCTCAAGGTCAGGCGGGACAAGGCACAAGTGATCCTGGTGGCCTCAGACTGGCCCCGCCAGTTCTGGTATCCAGATCCTCTCAGGATCACCATCAGGCTCCCGAGGCATCTTCCATCACAGACGGACCTGCTCTCAATCAGTTGGGGGAAGGCACTCCTTCCGGACCTTCAATCCCTGCACCTGACAGCCTGGTTCCTGAGCAGCTAGAGTTCCAGACTTTGGGTCTCTCTGATGATGTACTTAATGTAGTTGAGGCATCTAGGAAGGAGTCGACCAGGAGGTGCTCTGCTTTTAAATGGAAGAGATTCTCCATTTGATGTCAGGGCAAGGACCTGGACCCTTCGTCCTGTCTGGTAGCTAGCATCTTCAGCTACCTTTGGTCTCTCTCCAAAGGAGGTCTTCGGTATACGACCCTTAAGGTGCACCTGGCAGCCATCTCTGCTTATCGGTGGCACAAAAGAAGGTGGTCTGGCATTTCTTTAAAGGTCTCACCCATGTTTCCCCTCTGGTGCGTGAACCACCACCACCATGGGATCTACTGCTGGTACTGACAAAGCTCATGGGCAAGCCATTCGAACCGATGCAGAGGTGTGTGAGGTGTCACATCTTTTAACCAATTATTTTAACCAATTATTTTACCAGGTGAGACATCTGTCATGGAAGATCACCTTCTTGGTGGCTATCATGTCAGCCAGAAGGATTGGGGAGCTCCAGGCACACTCTATCGAGTCTCCCTATCTGGTCTTCCATAGGGACAAGGTCGTCCTGCACCCCAACCCGAAGTTCCTTCCGAAGGTGGTGTCAGAGTTTCACCTCAACCAGGTGATGACTCTACCAGTGTACTATCCCAATTACACCTCGGATGCTGAGTACAGGCTCCATACTTTGGACCTGAGATGAATGCTCTCTTATTACAAGGAGCGTACGGCTGAAGTTCGGGGAGAGGTTCACCAGCTGTTTGTCCCCTACACTGAAGCCGCACCTGGCAGACCTGCAGCAAAACAGATGATCAGCAGATGGATTACATCTTGCATTGATCTCTGCTATCGGTTGGCAGGCAAGGAGTCTCCCGTAGGGATAAGAGCTCATCCCACCTGCCATACTGCTGCTTCCAGGGATGTCTCTATCCAGGATATCTGCAGGGCTGCTACCTGGAAGTCAGCAAACACCTTCATTTCCCATTACCACATTGAGCTAGAGTTATGATGGGATGCTGGTTTTGGGGCCTCAGTTCTCCAGTCTCTGTTCCCTAAGTAGGGGGTGTGCACCTTGCCTCCCTTCTCCCGAAGAACTGCTAGGAGTCTGCCAAACACTGTGGATAGAACAACATAGCCACAATCCTGGAAAAATGGGTTACTCACCTGTAACAGTAGTTCTAGGAGTGGCATTTGTTGTTCATCCACACGAACCCACCCGACCTCCCTGGCATAGACACACAACCATCTGCTTCCAGTGGGCAAGATCTGGCATCAAGGGGCAGAGCCGAGGGACATACCACGCAGGTGGGTGGGAGGAGCCAGGTTTTAGGTCTACTGGCAAGAATCTTAAAGGGGGAAAGGACATGCCAAACAGTGTGGATGAACAACATATACCACTCCTAGAACAACTGTTACAGGCGAGTAACCTGTTTATTTATGCTGTGCATACTTTAAGGCAGGAGTTCTGTGCATGGGTTCTAGACCTGGTACCAGGGAAGCATAGAAGAAAGGTTTGGATTCGGCAACAGCAAGCCCAGGTGTCATTACCAGAAAGATGGCAGCCAAACTAGCAGAGAAAAGAAGAGATGCAGTGACAAGAGTAGTAGAGAAAAGCAGAGATGCAGCGACAGGAGCAGCAGAGAAAGAGATGCAGCAATGACTGGATGCCTTGCAAGCTATCAAAGCTGGTGGATCTGGCACAGGTCCAGCAGAGCAACAAAACAACTTAAAAGACCTTAAATTTACAAAGCTATGCCATCGGATGATATTGAAGCATACCTGACAACTTTTGAAAGGGTTGCTGCAGCCTGCCAGTGGTCAAAGCAGTAGTGGGCAATCAGACTGGTACCTTACCTGACAGGCAAAGCCTACTGTGCCTACAGCAATATGGACACTGTACAGTAGGAAAACTGACCATGTGGAAAGAGAGATCCTGAAAAGATGTGACATCTTGGGGGAGACCTACAGGCAAAAATTCCGGTCCCTGAAGTACAAATCAGTTGACAATCCTCGAGAAGCCTTCACCCGACTCAGAGAACTCCTTTCTAAATGGCTCCAACCAGAGGGCAGAACAGTCCCACAGATCATTGACACATTTGCAATGGAGCAATTCATCAACATTCTGCCTACAGACGTACAGCTCTGGGTAAAAGAAAACCAACCAGAAAGTGGGGAAAAGGCTGTTTCTTTGGCCAAAGACTATCAGATGGTCAGACAGACCATGTAGCAATAAAGTAACTGGCAAAGACCGGTAAGATCCAGTATTTCTCAGTCTAACTCCAAATCTGATAAAAACTGTGGTGGGGGGGAACAAATCTGCACCAAAAGACTTTATTTGCTATAACTGTAACAATCCAGGCCATATTGCAAAAAAATTGCCAAAAATAAGGAGGGTGCTACTGCAGCAGATTTGTCCTTAGCAAAGTGGGACAAGTATTTAACGGATGTCAAGGTGGGAGATAAGACTGTAAAGGGACTTACTGATTCGGGAAGCGGACAGACCCTAGTGCATGTTGAAGTGCTGGGAAAACACTATGTAAAAGGACCAGGTACTTGTGTCATCTGCATTCAGAGAGATACGCAATACTATCCCACCACACAAGTGACACTGAATATTAATGGGGTGTCGCACCACATGAAAGTAGGGTAGTACCCAAGTTACCTTTACCTGTGCTCATTGGAAATGACTGTCCAGGATATACTGAGTTAATCTCGGAGGAACTGATTAATCTCAGAGGAACTGAAACCTGCAGTTTCAGCAGCAGTGGTAAAGGAGCACAGGCAAAGAAAATCTCAGATGGTGAGACACTTTTCCTTTTGGTGACTTTGAAGCGGACTTGTTTGAGCCCAGCTCCAAGATCCAAAAGTCCAGGAAAGAAAGAAAACACCTGAAACAACAGTGGCAACAAACGACTGGTGGACATAAGGGGTTAACATGAAAAAGCTAAAACTAAACTGATCACTGACTGTGATTTTCTTTCAGAACAAGCTAACGCTGTTTCTCTTCTAGATTATTTTAAGCAGCTGGGGTGAAACAAAAACAGGGTGAACCAATGTTTAAAAAATGTAATGGGTTACTGTACTGAGTGTATGTTAAATTTCAGACACAAGAACAGATAGAACAATTGGTTATACCACAGAAGTATAGAACTGAGATGTTACAGATAGCATATGATAGTCCTATGGCTGGTCATTCAGAGAGGGATCGAACCCTTGCCAGACTGCTGTATAGATTTTACTGTACTGGAATTCATGAAGAAGTTGATACCTATTGCAGTTCTTGTGCTGAATGTCAGAAAGTAGCCCCAGTGACTAAAAAAGACAAGGTGCCCCTGGTGCCCATACCCTTGATGGATGGATAGATATGCATTTTGAGAGAATTGCAGTGGATGTGGTTGACCCCTTAGACAAAAGTAAAAGGGTAATCTATTCATGTTGGTAGCATGTGAGTATGCTACTCGATACCCAGAGTCAGTATCTATGCGTACTGTCACAGCACCAAAAGTGGAAGCAGAGCTTGCCAAAATTTTCAGCAGGGTGGGCATACCTAAAGGGATCATTACTGATCAGGGTAGTAATTCTGGTGCTGCATTACTGAAGGAGCTGTACCGACTATTGGGTATCACTGATGTAAGAACCTCCCCTTACCACTCTCAGACAGACGGTCTTGTTGAGCGTTTTAATCAAATGCTAAAACGCATGTTAAAAAGGTTTGTAAAAGGGGAAGGGAAGTATTGGGACCAATATTTACCTTACCTGCTTTTTGCTTACAGAGAAGTGCCACAAGCCTCAACAGGTTGTTTACCATTTGAAATGCTATATGGTAGACAATGGGGGGGCCACTAGATGTAATAAGAGAAACATGGGAAGATGAGCCCACTCAAAAACAATCCATCACATCTTATATGTATGCCCTGAGAATGAAACTGGCAAAATATGTTGAAATTGCCCATAGTAATCGGAAAGAGGCCCCAAACCAGCAGGAGGCTTATTACCACCATGGGGTAATAGACAAAGGTTTTAAGCCAGGTGAAAAGGTCTTGCAACTGTTACCTACTACAGAAAATAAACTGTTAAAGAAGTGGCAACAACCTTATAAAGTGCTTAGATGTACTGGCATAGTTAACTATGAGATTGAGACCCCGATAGGAAAAATCCTACAAAAATATACCATGCTAACCTCCTGAAGAAGTGGGTTGGAAAAAACACCAAAGACTGCTTTGTTAGTTTTACCAAAAACTTGTACCAAAGATATTGATATAGCTTATGACAGACTGGAACAAACTGTAACTGCTGATGCGTAAAGGTGAATGTTTCTTATTCTCCAAACAAACTGCAGAAATTTGTAACTTACTAAAAGCATTTAACAGTACTTTTACCACAGTGTCAGGCTGAGCAAAAGGGGCAGAGTATGTAATAGTGACAGGGAATGCTTGCCCTATTAGACAAAAGACATACAGATAACCAGAGCAGTTATGAGCAGATGTGGTTAAGGAAATATGGAACATGAAAGAGTTTGGTATCATAGAAGAGTCAGGAAGTGCTTGGTCATCACCAATGGTGACTGTAAATAAAAAAGAGGGTTTGTAAGAATCTGCCTTGATTTTAGGAAACTTAATCAACTGTCCGAATTTGACAGCTATCCTATGCCAAGGATAGATGATTTGGTGGACAAATTGGGACATGCCAAGTACATCAGTACCCTTGATCTCACCAAGGGTTACTGGCAGATACCCATACCTAACAAATCCAGAGACAAAACTGCATTTGCCACTCCTGATGGATTCTGTCAGTTCACCACCATGCTGTTTGGTTTATATGGTGCACCCGCTACATTCCAGCAGTACATGGAAGTAATTTTAGCTACTCACACTGGTTATTGTGCTGCTTACCTGGATGATGTCGTGGTGTACAGTCCAGACAGGAAAAGCCACCTGGAACACCTACGAGCAGTTATCCAAGCTGTCAAAAATGCAGGTCTGACCATTAATCCTACCAAATGTGCATTGGACATGCAGTAAACCAGATATTTGGGATATGTGTTGGGAAATGGGGAAGTAAAGCCAGGGATTTCTAGGATAGAAGCTGTAGCTAACAGTCTTATCCCTAAAACCAAAAAACATGTTAGGTTAGTTTTAGGGCTGGCTGGTTTACTATCTGAGATTTGTTCCCGACTTTGCCCAGTTAGCTACTCCCCTCACTGAACTCATGAAAAAATGGTACCCGAATACTGTGAAATGGTCCCCAGAGTGTGATAAAGCTTTTCGGGCCATCAAGGCTGCATTATGTTCAGCCCCTGTTTTACGAAGCCAGACTTTGAGAAACAGTTTTGTTACAGATAGATGCATCAGAGGTAGGCCTAGATGCAGTCTTGAGTCAAAATATAGATGGAAAGGTACACCCCATTCTGTATATCAGTAGAAGTTGCACGACTGAGAGAAAAGGTACTCCACCATCGAAAAGGAATGCCTTGCAGCAAAGTGGGCCATGGAGTCCCTTAATTTTTATTTGCTGGGAGCTGACTTTATACTTCTAACCAATCATAATCCTCTCTGTTGGCATAACCAAATGAAGGATAAAAATTCCAGAATCACAAGGCGGTACTTGGCACTACAGCCATTTAAATTCAAGGTGATGCATAAATCTGGAAAAGAAAATGTCAGTGCTGATTATCTGTCAAGATATGGATCAGGAATTGAGAATTCTGAAGATTGAAAAAAATGTGTGAGTTTAAACTTCACAGTTTGCTATACTGGTTGTTATGGAGAAAAGGGATTCTGCATGTACTGAGAACTATAAAGATTATAAGCTAATGTTAATGGAGAATTTAAAGAAAGGTTTGGAAACCTATTTTTTAAAACAGGTTCCCTCTTAAAGAGGGGGGTATATGACAGGGTTGAATAAGACCATGTTCCATTTGTTATGTAGAAAGATTTTTGATGTAGAAAGAGTTAAAAGCAAGGATCTGTTTTATCCTCTTCTGTCTCTTGTCTATCTGACTGCGCAGTGTGAATCTTTATGTGAAACTGGGATCCCTTGGTTTGAAAATGTATGTGGTTATATTGTTGAAATGAATGCAAAAAGCTATTTGGAGCACAAGGGGTTAACCTGAGATGCTGGTTTGCAAACTCTTTGCAGAAGCTGTCAACAGGAGGTCAGTTCTGGGACACCATGTACTTTTTTGTTGCACCTGCAAGGAAAGAAACTGACAGGAACATTTTCAGAAAAAAAAGGATGTTCTCCTAAACGAGTTCCCTGACAAAGGCTTGTTATAAAAGGAGAACAAGACTAAAATTCGAAATTGGAGGTATCCTCAGATGAAGGACTGTGTTTTCTGTGTTTGTACTGCCTTTGTAAATAGTTCTACTGAACATTTTTTTTGATTTAACTGTTATTGGAAAAAATAAAACGCTACTTGCAAATTTTATACCTGCTCCTGGTCTTCCTATGGTTCCTGACCTGTGCTTTGAGAATAAACAGGACGGAAACTAGTGAAGTAAAGCACCAGAAAAACACGGGGGAATTGTAAATTGAGGAAAAACAAAACACATGAAAGGTTGTATATACTTTTGTACTGGAGCATCTGGAATAATGAAAGGGAAAAAAAAAACTTCCAAGCAGTAGAAACAATCAATAACTATTGACATCATTATGCTCGTAGAGACCTGGGCCACTTGGGGAGAATGGTTAGGATCGAAATGTCCTGGGCTATGAGCTAGTTAAAGAGATAGGGAGGCAGCCAAAGGATATGGGGTGGCATTGTACTTGAGAGAGGGCATCCAAGTATTGGACAATAGAGCAGTCGCAGAGGTATAGAAGAGTGAATCACTGGCTACAGCTGGTTGGTGATAGTGGAAGGAAGTACACTGCTCCCTCGTTAATCTGCCACTTTATCTGCCACCCTCACTTACTGGCAGCCTGCTACTGTGCACTTTTTGGCTGCAGTGTTAATTCCCTTTTTGAACCACCACCCTCGCTATCTGCCATCTGCCAGGTATTGCTGCACAGATTGTATTGGGAAAAGTGTTAAACTCCCTTGCTTATCTGCCAGGTGGCACTTGGGTAATGTGATTGCAAGCCTCTTTAAACAACCTGATTGATGGCTGGTGGCGAGGGTGGCAGTTTGTTTTTACTAGTTTACTTTTTTTGCTGTTGCTATCTGTCTTTAAAGATGGGATCTCGGACATTTGCGAGACCCTTTTCGCAGTATTACTTGCCCCAAAGTAGTGCTCCATCCCACCCCTACTCACAAACGTGATTAGCTTTTCTTTCTGTTTTTTGTAGCAGTGAATAGTAAAATAGCTTATTGCAGATCCTCTTCATTCTCTGAATTACTGAACATGCAAGTGAGTGAGAGCATGGTCTCCCAGTGTGTGCAAGTGAGTGAGATGTGCAAGTTCATCCACAATATAGATAGCAACTCACTGACTCACAGTGCTAGTGAATGAGTTGTGCAACTGTTGAGGTGCAATACAGAGATTCAAAACACATTTTAAATCATTAAATAATGTGGGCTGTACCACTAACCCCAAATTACATATTAAAAAAAGGCTGTAAAATGAACCATCCTGGCTCTATGGACAGTTTGCAGCAGCAGGTGGTGGCAGCATCTTTCCACAGCATTGTTCCTTGTGCTTGATTTTGGTTTTTGGTAACTTAACAGAGCTGGGCATGTCGCTCAGAGCACTGTTCAGGACTGTATTGCAGAAGAGGTCTGTGTGCCCAGTTTTCAGTGTTTGGATCTCGAGTGTGCAGTCATGAATGTTGTTGGTCCAGAGATGTTGCAGCATGGAATGTCTCGATGTGCCGAACTAAGATTGGAAAGGGTCTGCTTGGTTCTCCATGAAACTAAAGGTGGGAGACTTTAAGCTAAAAATTACATTTAAACCAATGACTACATTTTTACAGTTATAAAATCTACATTATGTGCTATAAACTACAGTGCAATACTATGAATAAAGATTATGCTTGGTGTTCTTTGAATTTTGCTGGGAAACTTGCCACCCTCTATCTGCCACCCTCTTTTATATGCCAAATGTTTAGATGTACCATGGTTAATTGATAATGAGGGAGCACTGTACATGATCACTTTGCTGTGTAGGCTACCTGTTCAAAACAAGGAGAGAGATGAAGCACTGGAGCAATAGAATTCATGGATGGCTCACATAATGAGAATCATGACCATGGGTGACATCAATTTCCCAGACACTGACTGGCGAAAATTAGCACAGCTTGTACCCAAAAAAGTTAGAAATTCATGGAGATGGTACATGATGGTTTCTTCATAGAGTAGGTTAATAGTTTAACATATGGGGAAGTGAAACTTGACCTAATCCTGAGTAATCAGCACAGAATAAAGAATGTAAAAAAGTTGGCACACTGGCACCAGTAGCAGGGTATGAAATTGACATTAGCCAAATGCTGGTAGATTTTGTATCACTGTCCCTCTGGCATGCCTCCATATGAAGATTTCCCAGTGGTTCCTCCATGTCCTCTGGACTCAGCAGTTCAACCTGGAATGTTTCATTCTGTTTGTCTTCCCATTGTTGTGCCCTCCTCTGGTAGTTGCACTGTTCCAACCTCCATGTAGGGTCTCTGTCCCATGGCCCTGATGGTCCTGATAATGAATGCCTTGGGCTCTGGTTGGGGTGCTCATCTCAGGGACATTCCAGATAGAAGGTCCTCACTTGAGTGCTCTCTCCACTACAACAGTCTGGAGATGAAGGTTGTTGTACCTGGCCCATAGTCCTTTGCTGTTCTTCTGCAGGGTCAACCCCATCTGGTTCAGAAGGACAATGATTCCATGATGCACTACATCAGCAAACAAGGAGGCATTCACTCCTGTTCTCTCTGCAGGGAAGCAGTGAGGGTCTTGCATTGGGCTGTGGAACACAACATATTTCTCATGGGTGTTTCTACCTGGAGCCCTCAACATCCTGATAGATTGTCTTGGACCATCCCAGGCTGTTTCCCATGAATGGGAATTTCTGGGCTCGGTTGTCACCGACTTGTTTAAAATATGGGATTTCTGGAGCTGGACTTTTTGCATCCCAGCACAATACAAAACTGCAGTGGTTTTGCTTGCTACCCCCGGGGCCTGGAGTCTTTTGGTGAGACATGTTGTCCATCTCCTGGGACTAGAAGTTACTCAATACATTTCCTCCATTCACTCTGATCCAGAGGGTTCTGGTCAAGTTTTGGGCAGAACTAGCCACTCTGATTTTGGTAGTACCGTTCTGGCCCCAACAAATTTTGGTTTCAATGTTGTGAATACAGTTCACAACCCACACTCTGGCAGTTCAGCATGAGACAGCTGAGTCACTGGATTTATTCAGGCTAAGCTGGTGGCATCCTCCGGCTCCACCCATCCACGTCAGATATGCCTTTCTACTGGAAGGGACAGGTCTCCTTTGCAGCCCTACATGTGTTTGAGGATTCTAAATTTCAAGCGCTAACTTCTTTAGCGAAATTCAACTTTTATCAAATGTTTTCAGCTCATCAGACATATTTCATTTTCCAGTTCATGCTTCATTGATGATTCTCAGGATGGAAAAAACCAAACGCATTTTAAGTGCAGCATGCTTTGTGGACAGAAAGTATTGGCCATGGGTTCACATGACGCATGCTTCTGTCGCCTGGGAGAACATCACGACATAAAATTATGTCTTTCATGTCTGGCCATGCATCTGACATTGTTGGAGGCAGAGAACGCTTGATCTTCCAAGAATCAGTCTTCACCATTGATTCCCCCTAGTGGGTCTGAGCTGGAGGCACTAGGACCCAACACGAGCCAAAACTTTTCAGAGGGCTGGCACCAATGTAAGCAGCGTTAATTCATGGCTCTGTAAGTGCACACGGTCACCTGTTTATATCAGCACCAGCACCAGCCACCTTGGTACCTTCCCCCCCATCGAGTGCTCAACAGCATCAATGCTTTGTCACTCATCAGCTGGGAGTCAGAACTTCCTATCTGTACGAAAGGAATGTTCAGCTCTTCTCAGTTATAGAGTTTAAAGCTAGAGTTATTTTTGTGTGAGTTTTAGTGTTCTGTCATAAAAATTTATGTAGTTTGACTTTGAGGGGGCTCTTGCAGTAGGTAACACCATTAGGACTCAAGTTGGCAGGAGCCAGGACCCCACAGAAAACTTCTAGCTAGCAGTATATAGCGGAGGACCACCCCTGACATCCATCTGTGGTATAAAAGGGGTGGTTCCCCTAGTACCACCTCAGTTTTTTTCCCGCCATTGACCCACGGAAGTTGGACCTCCACGGATGCCTTCTGCTTTAGTCAACTGCCATTTTCTTTGCATTACCTGCACTTTATTTTCAAGTTTTTCTTTATTTTACAGTGATCTGTGCATGTCTTCTTCCTTGTCTGTAGAGCAGTGGTGAATGAAGTGCGCTTGTTGAAAGCAACTTACCCACAATGACGGCCATTCATTGTGCCTGCTTTATCTAGGCCTAGACCACAACACTGAGGCCTGCCAGTACTGCCAGGATTTTAACCACTGCACTAGGCTTCGCTGCCAGAAGACCCTGGAAGCCTTCCTGCTGAAGCAGAAACTTTCAGTGATGGAGAAGGAGGTTCACCAGAGTACCTCCTCTTTCCCAGCTTTTGGGGCCTTCACTTCATCAGCCAAGGAGGAGAAGTCATCTTCAGAAAAGCACAAACACTGGGAGAAGCTCAGGGATAAACCCCGATCAGCTTCTCACTCTAGGTCCCTGTGCTAGTCGGGCACTGATCATGGGTTTTCCTCCTGCAGGAGGTAGGGTCCTTCCACTATGTCAGCCCTCTCTCCCTCCAGGCTGCTAGTGGTCAAACCACCCACTCTCCTGTCTTGGGCGGTGGTTCTTTGGGGTTTGGGACTTCATTCCCAGCCTCTCCGCCCATGAAGCTCAGGCCCATTCAACAGGCGGTTCCTCGGCCAGGTAGCTTGGCCAGGTTCTCCGGCAGCAGATCTTTGCCCATTGCCCTCTTTGTCAAGGTGTCTGTAAAGTCTGTTCCAGAATCTGGGACTGACACCTCCTTGTGATGCCAGGGGCATGTGATCACCTCCCCCACGAGTGTGACACCTCTGCCCTGTGAGTCTTTTCCCCTAGGCAGGCTTCTCCCTCCAGGCCAGTGCCAACTGCTTCACCAAACCGGTGTCAGCCTGCACCTGTCCCATCAACGCCGGCCTCCCCGGCGCCAACCCTGATGCAGCCTACCCTGCAGATGCTGGTTCCCCGGCCTTGCCTCAGAACCCACCCACAGACCTTAACGTCCTTTTTGTGGCCTTGTGGGTGTACTTCAAGGAAAAGGAGCCCCCAGCTCCTACTCAGCGGGACCCTCCTCCCAGTCCTTCTAAGGACCAGGTTCCCCCTAAAATGGCACCAACGCCACTCCCTAGTGACCTACCCCACAGCCAGCAGGTGCTGGCACCAGTTGTTAAGACCCACCGACATAGGCATTGTCGCTCACTTTCTCCCTCTCTGGTGAGTCAGGGTATTCTTCTTCCTCTTCTTACAGTGACTGGAGACTCAGATCTGCCATCAGAGCCGGAGGAGCCCAAGGACACTCCACGGTCTCCTCCAGATGACCCAACTTTCATGGAATTGATGAGGCACATCCAGGCCCTCATATTTTGGGATACTGAGGAAGTGGATCCCGAACGATGTCAGTTAGCCATTTTCTCTCGCAAGAAGGAGTCCTTCCCTCTAGTCGTTCCTCCACTAATTGACTCCTTTAAGGATGTCAATAGGGCTGCTTGGAAACAACACCCCAAGGAATGAACACTTTTATGGGGAGCACCCAGAGGCTGACTCGGTCGATATTAACGCAGCCCTCTTTCACAACAACTCCATCACCTTGGCACTCAGCCTCCTGATAAGTTCTCTAGGCAGATGGACTACTTTGGCAAGAAGGTCTGTTTCTCAGCCCTGTGTTCTATCTGTTCCCTAAACTTCCTTGCCCACATGGTTCTATATCAGAATGCTGAAACAATTAGAGAAAGCCGCCCCAACAGCTAGGTGTGCTCTCTTTGTGACAGGAGTAATTCAAGGTCCCCGCCCCTGGGGCCCAATGTGACTCTTTCTATTCTGCAAAACAATGACTGATCTGGTGTAATGCCCTGAGTTGTATCTAGATGGCAGAACAAAACGCTCCTGTAGTCTCTAGTTCAAATATCACTAAGATGTTCTCCTGCTCTTAGTTTAAAGGTCCTGGAGGTCTTCCCTACATAAAATGCACCACATGAGTAACTAACTAAATAAATTGCACATGTGCTGCTACAATTAATCAATCCCCTGATGTCAAAATCAGTTTCTACACTAGTCGATGTGAAACTTTTTGTCTGCTGAATTTTATCACAGTAAGTGCATCTACCACATTGAAAACAGCCCACTGTTTGTGTTGGATCAGAAGAAAACTATGTACTAATAAGTCAGAAAGATTCCTAGATCTCCTAAACATAATCTTTGGTCTCTGTTTAACTGTTGGATCTAGTGCTGGCTCTGTGCCAAGAATATGCCAAAATTTAAATATAGTTTCTCTTATTATATTGCTCTTGGCACAATATCTAGTGACTAAGCTAACTTCCTGGTTTTCACCATCCAACTCTCTCTGCTTATACCTCCGTAGATTTTTCCTAGGGACATGACGGACCTCTGTTTCCTTGTTCTCCTCTAAAGCAGGGTTATGTCCTCTTTTTATGATGCGTTGTTTTAGTTCCTGACTTCTGTGCTCATATACCTCATCTTCTGAGCAAACCCGCTTGACTCTCAAAAACTGCAATTTTGGAATGTTGTTGATGGTGTGGCAGGGGTGACAACTGCTTGCCAGCGAAAGGTTATTTCTATCCATTGGTTTCCTAAATAAATCCATTGTGATGGTCCTATCTTCCATCTTACAAATACTAATATCTAAAAAGGAAACCTTCTCTTTGTTGGAATAAACAGTAAATCTAAGATTTGGGTTTGAGTTTTCCAAATATAGAACAATGCGTGTTAGCTCTGCAGCGTCCCCCCACCACACCATCAACACATCGTCTATATATCTACGCCACATGTCTATACAGTCGTAAAATGGATTTTGAGCTATGTCATAAATATAGGCAAGTTCCCACTTGCCCAGGTGTAGGTTCACATACATGGGGGAAAAAGTTGCCCCCATTGCTGTACCTTTTACCTGCAAGAAAAATTGTCCCTGAAAAAGAATAATAATAAACTTATTTTTAAGGCGCCTTTCAAGATATCAAGGCATCTAACAAATTTAACAAACACATCCATTATCCAGATCATAAAATAGTACGACACCTAATCCGTTACACAATTAGTCAGTCACCGAAGGCTTGAACAGGTGCGTTTTTAAAGCTTGTTTGAATCCCTCCACGGTCGTGCACTCTTGTAACCAACAGGGTAGAGAATTCCAAAGGGTTGGGGCCGTGTGCATGAATGCCTGGGCCCCAGAAGATTTCAAGCACACCCTTGGAATCTCTAGCAACCCCTCGTCAGCTGAGCAGAGCAATCGTCCAGGGCAGTAGGGGACCAGAAGCTCTTTCAGGTAATCTGGGCCTAGTCTGTGTAGGGCTTTAAAAGTCAGAAGACCGACTTTAAAGGTGATCTGCCACTGTACTGGCAGCCAGTGCAGTACACGCAGTACTGGCGTAATATGACAGGATCTGGAAGTTCCCATCAAAAGCCGGGCCGCAGCATTCTTCACTAGCTTTAAGTGGTGGATTTCCACCCCAGGTAGCCCTAGGTAAAGGAAGTTGAAGTAATCAAGGCGCGAGGACATAAAAGCGTGGACCAGTGCAGGAAGATCACTGGATGGAACAAGGTGCTTGATCATGGAGATATTCCTCAGATGGTAAAAGGAGAATTTGACGACGGCTGACAACTGCAAATGCAGAATCAGCCCCTCGTCAAAAATTACCCCCAGGTTTTGCACCCATTCAGAGGTCGGGAGTGATATGCCCCCAAGAAAAAGCCCTGAGGGTGAACCCACCCCCGGCCCCCCATCCAGTGCGCCGGATCCACAACCAACACCGCAGTCTTTTCCGAGTTCAACTTTAGCCAACTGGAATCCATCCACTCCTGGATTTCTGTGAGGCAGCTATTAAAGACTGAGAGAGCTCCATCTTGGTCAGGTGCAAAAGAGAGATAGAGTTGGGTATCATCAGCATATCAGTGAAACCTCAGCCCATATCTTCTTACAATGTCTCTGAGGGGCAGCATGTACACTGCAAACAACATGGGGGACAGCACTGAGCCCTGAGGAACCTCACAAGACCAAGAAACTGAGTCCGAGGAATAAACCCCGGACACCACTCTCTGAGTTCTTCCCATGAGGAGAGATGTAAACCACCTGAGGACTGTACCGGACAATCCACAGATGAACCTCAGGCAGTCAAGCAAAATCCCATGGTCCACAGTGTCAAATGCTGATGAGAGATCTAGAAGAACCAAGATGGAATGGTTTTTCCGATCTCAGCCATCAATAACATTTTTTGTTCGTACATATTCTGCCAGTTGACAGAGGAAGTCTATAAACTCTAAAACATATGAAGAAAAATTCTTAAGTCAAAATCTGACTGCAAAAAGACCACCATCATGGGGCAAATTTGAATATAAAGCCTCCATGTCAAGCGTGACTAAAGCCCAATCTTGTTCCATTTGTAATTCCCCAAGGGTATTCAAAATTTGTGTAGAGTCTCTTATGTAGGACCTCAGTCTGGGCTCCAGAAAATTAATATGTTGGTCCACAAATTTTGAGAACGGCTTCGTTAAGAAGCCAATGCCTGACACAATGGGTCACCCTGGGGGATCAATCATGCTCTTATGTATTTTGGGCAAAATATACATAGTTTTGTCTCACAGGATGTGGTACTTGTAAATACTTCAGTGTAAGTAAATCAGTGAGCCCCCCCCAAAATATGCTTGAGAGAAAAATAAATCAATCTCGTGTTTATAGATCATAGTCGGGTCTGATTTTAAACCAGCATAAAAATCAGTATTGGACAATTTTCTGAAAATGTCATTAACATAATTGTCCCTATTCGTAAGCACCACAGATCCACCCTTATCAGCTGGCTTAATAACCAATTCAGAATTGGTTTGCAACTGTTTCATTGCAGCTTTTTCCTCACTACTGATATTAACATAATTTAGATCTGTAAATTCGCCCCTTCGACATTCCAGTTCATGTAGAACCGCTCTCTCAAAAGTTATTACTGCATGTGAATAAGCAGGTATACATGTCTAAGGGCATTCCAACTTCATCCCAGATCTTTCTAGTGACATAGGTTCAACTCCCACGGTATCTACCGCCTGAGGTATTTTTTCAGCTGCGGAAACACTCTCGTGCAGTCTCAAATTTAGTAAAATGTACTTGTGGGTTCAATTTTCTTGTTTATCTTTTAACGTCTAGAAAAAGTTCAAAATCATTAACAGTATTTGTTGGGCTAAAACTTAGTCCCATAGACAGTACCTGTATTTGTGGTGTGGTGAGTGGAAAAGACGAAAGATTCACCACATTTATTTCTTCTTGTTCTTGTATGAGTGGGCTCCCCTGGTTTGTATGATTATCACACCTCATTGTTGTAACTGGGTTCTTGATACAGTAAGTTGCTGCTTCTGGCTGTTCTGGTGCACTTCTACGCATTTGTTTATTCTTCCCCCCCCGCGCCGCATCCATTTCCACTGGTTTGGAAGTGTACCACTCTTGGACTGCATCTGGGGGTGGAGGTGGTGTGATTGAACTCCCCTTCCTTTGCCATCTCCATTGGTTTAGGGTTCTCATCTATTGAATCAATACTCAACTCAGAATTAGAGGTGAAGTGATCCATGGTTTGATTGGGAACTTTCAAAATGGAGCTTAAAGGAGCAGTGTCATTCTGTTGCTGGCCATTCCCATTACCTCTTCCCCTTCGGTTGTTGCTTCTTTTACCATTCCCTGTATGTTGTGCTTTCCAAGTAAAAACTCGATCATTAAGGTAATCTTGTCGATAACATTCGAATTTTGTCATTTTTCTGATTTTTAACTTCTGATTGTGTTCCTCAATAGTACTTTTTTTTGTTTTGTTTTTATGTGCCTTCCACACACCCTGACTGTCCACTCCTTCGGAGCGCCACCACCTTCCTGCCTCCCTCCGACCTCCTGCCACCTACCCCCAGCCCCAATTGCAGGCTAACTTGGCATATCCCTATGCCGGGAGGGTTCCTCTCTTCAGGGGGGGAATGGCCTTTACGTCCGACTTTGCATCCCAGGTGCTGCCGGGCCAAGGCGCTCATCATCCGGTCGGAACAGGGCATAATTTCTGTTTTCTGTGCCCCGGCTACTGCAGTTCTCAGCCTGGCATAAGCACGCAGGGTATTCCTGGGGCGGGGGCGTGCTGTGGGTGTGTTGAGGCAGCACGTCCCCAAGCTTGCCACCAATTCGCCCAAAGGTCCCCAGGCAAAATGGACGCTTATAGAACCCCTCCATTGCTGGTCTCTGCTCCTGGTACCCGGGCTCAGGGCGCAAACCTGGGTCACCAGCGTGCCAAGTGAACCCCTTCGCTCGGTGCCACGGAGCCGGCAATAGTACGTTTTAACTCAGTTTCAAAGTCCAAAAAATCAGGATGGTTCTTAAATAATAAAATTGCTTCCTCTTTAATTCTTAATTCCTCCTCCAAATTACTGAGTAATGCTGTAAAGTCTCTTATTAAACATTGAACAAACAGCATAGATGCAGCCTGCATTTGTTGTTTCCAGTCCAGAAGAAACTCTCTTCTCTCTGTCATAACTAGGCCATTTAATGACCCTCAGCCCACGAGGGGCTCAATTTAACTTTTGCATATGCCTCCATAGTCCTGAGATGCCAGTAATTACTCCTGACCTTAACTGCAGCCCTTTCAAGCTGTTGGAAGGCTACAAGTATATCAGATGACTGGTTTGGAAGTGGACTCATTCTGCAAAACATTAGGCTCTGGTGTCAATTCCTCTTCCCCAAAGGGATTAACATCTTCATCTGCTCCACCAAGCAGTGCAGCTGTTAGGGTCCCACCAGAGCCCCCCAAAGAAAACCCTGAAACATCTGTGGGATTTCCCCAAATGCACCACTAATAAACAGTGGGCCATTGATAGGGTCAAGGTGCTCAGATGGCTAGAAAAAAATCTATATAGATAGATATAAGGCAGAGTCTGTTTCCATCTCCAGTAGCTGTGGCAGGCTAAAACGAGAACATTGAAACAATTAGAGAAAGCCGCCCCAACAGCTAGGTGTGCTTGTAAGAGTAAAACAGTCAACCAGCAAAAAGCTCCAGCACCACCCACTGCAGACAGAACCAAATAACCACACAACAAGCCAAAAGCAAGTTTATAAAATCATAATATCAGAATGCCCTGTGGAAGAAGGCCTTTGAGGTGGTACAGGCTCAGCCTGATCTCTCTCCTAAAGTTGGGCTAAGATGTGGGGACTTGAGTTCTCTGAGCCTCATATGACTCTGCAGACTCTGCAGGTAAGGCCTCGGCTATGGGAATTTGCTTTTGATGCTGTTCCTGGCTTACGGTCTATGGTTTCGCTCCGGACGTCCAGTCTAAGATTTTGGATGCCAGTTTAGAGGGCCTGTTTTATTTGGCAAGGATTCTCAAAATATCACTCTCCTCTGAGAGTCAGGCAAGGCTATACATTTGGTACATAGACTGTACCAGTCTCTGCCTAAAACGTCCCAGTGGCAGCAGTTTCTTCGTTCTTCCAAGCAGTAACCCAGAGGTCAGCAGCCAAGAAGTGCCTTTAAGAGAAAGGCTACTTCCCAGGCCACAGGATGTTTGGCCCCCAGAGCTGTCAGAAACTCCCAGGCCACACGGCCTCTCCCTAGGTCCTTGGCCTGACTCCTTATCCGCCCCCCTCCCCAACAGAATTTCTGGGGGAGGCAATGTGGAGTCATTTCTTTCACTATGGAGAGGCATGGCACAGAATAACCTTGGATCAGTGGGTTCTGCAATTTGTGGAACAGGGGCACACCCTAGAATTCCTGAAGATTCCCCAGGACAATCCTTCAGTCCCCTTCCATTACGTTCCAGCCCATATCACCTTGATTCAAGAAGAGATCCAAACGTTCCTGTGAAAACAGGCCATAGAACCCACTCCACTAGTGCAGCAAGGGACATAATTCTATTTGCATTTCTTCCTGGTTCCAAAGAAAACAGGAGATCTATGTCCCATCCTTCACCTCAGTCATGTGAACCAGTTTATAGAGTACAAATGGTTTAAGGTGGTCACTCTTTCTGGCCTCCCCTTCCTTCATCAGTTGGATTAGTTCTGCTCCCTGGACATGCAGGATGCTTATCTTCACATCTTAGTGTTTCCACCCCACTGAAGGTTACTTTATTTCCGCTTCCAAAGAAGCCACTACCAGTTTCGGGCCCTGCTGTTTGACCTGTCTTCAGCCCCATGAGTCTTCATAAAGTGCCTCACGGTAATGGCAGCGGCCTTATGGAGGGAAGGACATTGTTTTTCCCTACCTAGACAACCAGCTTCTGACAGCTCCCAGTAAGGTTCAGTTGCTCAGAACCATGAAGGCCACTTTTACTCTCTTTTGGGATCTGGGGGTAACTCTCAACCTCCCCAGATCCTCTCCTTGGCCAAGTCCAAGACTCCAGTACATTTGGGCAGTCTTGGACACACACCGTTCAAGGCAAGGCCTTCTTGCCCCCCAGCAGGGCAGTACACCTTCAGGCATAGGCTCAGCTGGTCGAATCGTCTTGCCAGGTTCCAGCCAGAATCTTCCTCAGACTACTGTGACACATGACGGCGACCATCGCAACAGTTCCCCTGGCTTTCCTACACATGAGGTTAGCCCAGTGGAACCTCTGGGTCCAATGGGATCAGCACACAGGTGATTTGGATCGTTCAGTGTTGGTATCCAATTCTGTGCGTCAGACTATGGAGTGGTGGCTGAACCCCTCTAACCTCTCCAAAGGGGTCTGATTAGGGTCTGATTCTCCTCTGCAGATCCTGACCATGGACACATTAGGCCAGTGCTGGGGTGCCCATCTGGCAGACTGTCCAACTCTGAGGACCTGGTCCCCATTAGAGCAACATCTCCACATCAGTGTTTTGGAGATGTGAGTGATCCTTAATGCTTTACAGGCCTTTTTAGATGAATCTCCTCCCGGGACCTCTTCTGATCCTGATGGACGATATGTAAGTGGTCTTTAAGCAGGGGGGGAATGCATTCATAGCCCCTCTGCAGGGAGGCCATGAGAGTTTGGTATTGGGCCATAGAGCCTCACCTGGACCTGACTGCTGTGCATGTTCCAGACATTCAGAACACCTTGGCCAACAGCCTTAGTCATTCTCAGTCCAAGGCACATGAATAGGAACTTCTTCCCTCAGTGGCCGAACACCTCTTCGACAGGTGGGGCCACCCAGAGCTGGATCTATTCGCATCCCCATCCAACGCAAGACTGCCCAGTTTCTGCTTGCTAGATCCAGGGCCTGGTGATTTCTGGTGAGACGCATTGTCCCTCTCTTGGACAGTGAGGTTTCTTTATGTCTTCCCTTCCCCTTTCCATTGCTGAAGAGAGTTCTGCTCAAGTTGCAGTCAGAAAAGGCAGAGATGATCCTAATAGCCACTTGCTGGCCACGCCAGATTTAATTTCCACTCTTCAGCAACTAGCAGTGGAACCTCTGATCCCCCTGCCTCTGTGCTAGTTTTCCCAGGAGCAGGACACCCTGGTCCATCTGGACTTCAGGTCACTGCACCTTCATGCATGGCTTCTGCAGACCCAGCAGTTGCCCAACTTGGGGTTCCCCCCCAGGTGGCAGTTATCCTTTTGGCAGTCAGGAAACCCTCCAGTAGCTCCACTTATGCTATGAAGTGAAAGCTGTTCTGCTTGTGAGCCCCCGCTTATCCCTTGAATCCCTTTACTTGTCCGGAGAATCTCATTCTTAAGTACCTTCTTTCCCTTTCAGACACAGGACTGAGTTACTGGTCAATTAAGGAACATCTTTCAGCCATCTCTGCTTACCATGCACCTATCAAAGGCAAGACCCTTGCCCAACTTGACCTATCCCACACCTTCTTGTGGGGCATTCTGCATCTGAAACCTCCCATAAGGGATCCTGTTTCCCCCTTGGGATCTGTTGTTCATTTTAGAAAAGCTTACATTGCCTCCCTTTTAGCCTGCTGCAAGCTGTGAGCTATACTTTCTATCGTGGAAAGCATTATTTTTAGTTGATATTACTTGTGCTTGAAAGATTTCCAAGCTTCAGGCTCTGATGTGTAAAGAGTCGTATTTAGTTATCCACAGGGACCAAATATCCTTGGGGACCAATCCTAAGTTTCTTCCTAAGATGGTGTCTGAGTTTACTCTGAATCCAGACATCCACCTGCCTGTGTGTTACCCAGAATACTCGAATCAAGGGGAGGCCTTACTACATGCTCTGGATGTTCATTGGGTGCTACAGTATTACCTGGACCGCACCCGAGCCATCAGAAAAACTGATCAATTGTTTGTTTCTTTTGGCCCGAGAAAAGAAGAGGCTTCAGTTTCAATGCAGTGTTTGTCCAAATGGTTGGTTAATTGCATAGTTTATTATTATTGCAAATACAACAAGCCTTTACTGGCCCGGTTAAAGGCTATTCCACCAGGAGTGTGTAGCTGCTTATAGAAATAGATATAGACATAGAAACATATCCTTTGATGGCAGATAAGGACCACTTGGCCCACTCAGTCTGCCCATTTTCCTACCTATTGGATAAGCTGCAGATCCTAGTTAACCAACATCCTACTTTTTCCTACTTCCTTTGCATCCTTCAGGAATGTGTCCATTGCTGACATTGTTCAGTGGCCACTTGGGAGTTCATTCCACATTTTCATCCACCATTATAGTCTAGACATTGCTTCTAGGCACAGGGCAGGTTTTGGACTGGCAGTCCTGCAGGGCCTGCTGTCTTGAGAGACCTATGCTGACTCCTGACTCCTCCCAGATGACCTGGGTCAGTTCTTTCACTGCTATGGACCCAGTCCTATGGTATTACCTGCTTACAAGAGCCCCCTCGAAGTGAGATAATACAGTTACGTAAGAACTTACCATAACAGTAGATCTTTGAGAGGAGCTTTTGCAGCAACTGCTGCTTTCCCTCCCTCTTTCCCCCTGGTGACTGCTTCTACATCACTGTTACCTTTTCCTCGTTTTCGGATGAATACCTTGATCTCCAGTCTCTGTGCTTGCCGGGGTCTCCAGCGGGAGAACTGAGGTGGTGCTGAGGGACTGCCCCTTTATACCATAGATGGATGTCGGGGGCAGGCCAATGTTGCGGGATAGTCCCTCGAAATATACTGCTAGCTAGAAGTTTTCCTTGGGGTCCTGGCGACTGCTGGCTTCAGTCCTAACTGTGTTACCTGCTGCAAGAGCTCCTCTCAAAGACCCACTGTTATGGTAAGTTGTTACGTACCTGTACATCTTACTTTGAGTGAGAGCTCTTGCAGCAGGAAATACCAGTAGGACTAAGCTGCCAGGAGTTAGGACCCCACGGAAAACTTCTAGCTAGCAGTCTATGACCGCCCCCGACGTCAGCTCTGGTATAAAGGGAGTGATCCCGCAGCACCACCTTAGTTCTTTTCCCGCTGTTGACCTGCTAACATAGGCGCCACGGACGCCTTTTTTCGCAGTCAGCCGCCATTTTGTGCCTCACACAGTTACTGTTAGTTTCCTTTTTTTCTCCAGTTCCAGTGCATGTCTTCTTCATATTCTCATCAGCGGAAGCTGAAGTGCGCATGTGGTAAGCAGATCCCAGCGAGGGATGGCCACTCTGCCTGCCTGATTTGCCTACGCCCTGACCACCGGCCAAACGACTGCCCGCACTGCCAGAAATTCAACAAAAAGACCCACATCCATCACCTAAAGACACTCTAGGCCTGCCTGCTGGAGCAACAAGTGGCCGCCATGAAGAGGACCCATTCAGGACAAAGCTCTTTCTCTTCAGCTAGGGACTCCTCCCCCAAAGAGAAGAGATCAGGTGGGAAATATCACCACAAGGAAAAGGAGAGAGCCAGGTCTGAATCCCACTCTAGGTCCCCTCACAGGCCTTCTGCTTCTTCCACCTCTGGTGGGAGGTCGGAATCTGTCACCCTAGATTCAACAGCTGTTGCTGCGTCTTCCTCCAAGAAGACTACTGCCTCCTCTCATTCCAAAGGTAAGGAGTCTTCTACTCACAGGCGTTCATCTGCTCAAGTTCCCTTGGTGTATAGGCCCTGCAAGCATACGCATGGGTCTACTCCAGAGGGACAGGTGTCTGTTTCGGGCAAGAAAGCAAATACTGCCGCCCAAAAGTCCTCAGGGTCATCTGACAGGCACAAGGGGTTGGACAACTTCTGTAGATGCCAGGAGGTTGTCAGGTACCAAATGCCTTCTCCACTCGAAGACAGGGTGATATCTGCCTCAGAGGGTCGACAAGACTATGGGCCACTCCGACTCCATGTCGGAAACTGACCAGGCACCACCACCAAAAGAGCAGCCGTCTGCCCTGAAAGACCAGGCGTCGGATCAAACGCCCAGTACCTGAAAGGATTAGACACCCGAGCCTATGGATAACCGGCCACCCCCTCCTCCTCCGTCTCCTCCTTAAGAACTGGACGCCAGACCCCAAGGAGGCTCGGCACCGCCAGATAAAGCCCCACTGGCCCTAACGCCCAAAGCACCTGAAGGCAAGGAGCCTCAGGACCAGACGTCGGTACCCAAGGTGCCACAGGGTCCGATACCAGGCCTCTCAAATATCCCTACCCCGCTACCACCACCAGTTGTCTCGCTTGCGGAAGTAGAGGCTGTGTTCAATGTGTGGTGGAACATTATCAAGGGGGACTTGATGCCAAGGCCAAGAGGACCATCCCCTGTTCTAGTACTGCCCAGGGAGCCATCACCTCAGAAACCCAGGTGACCTCCCCTGACGCCAGATCGTCCATCGTCCGGCGACGACGACCGGTGGTCGCCAGCCCCAAGTGACTGAAAGAGGTACCCTTCATCTGGTCCCTCTTCCATGGGACATCTGCACTCTTCCTCAGGGGAAGATGCAGAGGACTCTGCCTCAGACTGTTCCTCAGAGGGCGAGCTACCCTTACTCTCTCCGGATCCAAAAAGGGACTCCCCGCGATCACCTCCAGATAGTCCATCCTTCCTGGATACAATGAGACACATCCAGGCCCTTAATCAATGGGATAAGGAGTTGCTTGACCCGGAACGTCACCACCTGGCTAAATTTCTCTGGGCAAATGACATGAAACCCCTGGTCATCTGTCCCATTGTTGAACCCTTCCAGGACATTACAAAGTTGGCCTGGAGGCATCCGGCTACCACTGTAGCCATGCCCAGAAAAGCGGATCAGTTCTACAAAATACCCAAGGGAGAGCCCCACCTAAGTGAACAGCCGAAGGGTGACTCTATGGTGCTCACAGCAGCGCATGGCAGAATGCAGCAGCCAAGGCACATGAGCTCTAAGCCCTAAGATCCAGAGTCAAAAAAGCTGGACAAAATGGGCTACAAGGTCAGTTCTTCAGCCACCTGCATGATCAGGTCGCTGAATTTCTTAGCACACATGGTCATGTACCAAAAATCCCTTTGGACTAAGGCTGTGGATTTGGTGAAAGCCCAACCAGACTCAGACAACAAGTCAGAGCTCATGGCTTTCATCCAGACGAGCATTGACAAACATGTACTGTG
The DNA here is from genome assembly GCA_016271365.2 of Neoceratodus forsteri. Taxonomy (NCBI): domain Eukaryota; kingdom Metazoa; phylum Chordata; order Ceratodontiformes; family Ceratodontidae; genus Neoceratodus; species Neoceratodus forsteri. The sequence continues at coordinate 1,073,169,378 of CM028129.1, read as the reverse complement.
GAGTTCTTTTGACTCATCAGACACTGCAGCCAGGGTGGCAGCAACCGGTGTATGTATGAGGAGACATGCCTGGTTGAGGGTCTCTGGTTTCCATCAAGACTTGCAGGATGCCACATTGGATGCATCCTTTCAAGGGTCTGTCCTTTTTGGCACAGACACAGAAAAGGTCATAACAGGGCTTCAGGATTCAGACAAGGCAGTGCCTGACGTACATTGAATGTACAGGTCAGAACCGCCAGCAGCTCAGTACCACCCTTTTTGCAAGAATCAAGGACAACAGGGCAGATACAAACAGCAGCATAAAGGAGGATTTAAGAGAAGAGGCCCTCCCCTTGCTGTAGGTACCCAGGGCCCCCAAAGTGCCAAGATGGCCAGACCCCCTTTGCCCATCCCCTCCACTACAGCATGACTCCCTGCTGACCCTCCCCTTTTCTGGCAGAGGCACAAGGAGAGGTGGTAGGAGGGAGGTTCTCCATTTACCAATCAGGATGGTCTAGGATCACCACAGATCAGTGGGTCCTCCAGATAGTTGAAAGGGGATACTGTCTGGAGTTCACCCAGATTCCACTGGACAGCCCACCCGTTCCCTCCCCATTGCTCCCCCTCCCACGTGGCTCTCCTGCATGCAGAGATACAGGCATTGTTCAAAAAGAGAGCTATTCAGGAGGTACCCTGGGCTCAAAGGGGCAAGGGTTATTACTCCCACTTCTTCCTAGTCCCGAAGAAGACAAGGGACCTCTGTTCCATTCTGGATCTAAGCCAGCTGAACACCTTTATTGAATACAAAAGGTTCAGAATTGTGACATTAGCGAGCCTGCTACCAATGTTCCATCAAGGAGACTGGCTCTGCTTCCTGAACATACTGGATACTTATATGCACATAAAGATTCTGCTGGCTGTGATAGGATTGACTAGGACCCTGTCCCAGTTGTTATGGAGAGTTTTAATGCAGGGATCTGTTCTGTTCTTTCCTTTCCTATCTCTTGCCTGTCTGGTTGCGCAACCAAATTTTCCTGTGAGACCTAGGATTTGATCACCCCGACAGTCTTGCAATTCTTTGCCTCTCACTGTCTCTGTCTTTCCTTGCTGTTTCTGTGTTTTCTTCTCTTGCATATCTGCTGGTATAAAAATGTATATAAATCATTATGTGGAAATGTAACTGATATTGGGATTCCTTTGCTTAGAAATTATATAATGTTACTGTTGAAATGTATATAATTATAGTTTGAGATGATTGCAAAAAGCTATTGGAAACTCAAGGGATTAACCTGAAATGCAATTTTCGAGCCTTTGAAGCTGTGAAAAGGGGGCCTCAATTCTGGGACATTGTGTTCTAACTGCACCTGCCTGATATTTACAAGAACATTTTAGAAAAAAACAGGATGCTTGTTGGGGGGGGTTGCAAAGGCTTATGAGAGAGAGAGAGAGAGAGCGCTACAATGTTTTGAGACACAGAGATTGAAGGAAAACTCAGATGGATCTCTGTTTATTCTGCCTTTGTAAATAGTTATTCTGAGCAATGTTACCTTTTTATTTTATTGGTATTCATAATAAAACTTGTTGCAAATTCTACAACTGCTCCTGGTTTTTCCTATGCTTCCTGACCTGTGCCTTGATGACAGATGGTGTCAGCCTAAGTGGGATTTAGGCCGTGCATACTCTAAGCCAGTAGTTTTGTGTGTGGGTACTGGACCTAGTACCAGGGAAGCATAGAGAAAGGTATGGATTCTGCAGTAGCAAGTCCAGGAGTGGTTACCAGGAGAATGGCAGTCAGACTAGCAGAGACAGAAGTCCAAGTTGAGATTTTACAGCCAGCACAAGTGATGGAAAAAGAACGGGCAGTAACAGAACCTGAAAGCCTGATCGACTTTTTCAAATGGTGGGCTATACAACAAAAAGAGATGGAGAAACAGAGAAGAGAAGGGATGCAGCAACAGGAGCAGTGATGGCTGGGTGCCTTGCAAGCTATCAAAGGCAGAGGATCTTGCACAGATCCAGATGAGCAACAAAACACAAGCAACTTAAAAGCCATTACACTTACAAAGCTGTGTCCCTCAGATGATATTGAGGCATACCTGACAACTTTTGAAAGAGTTGCCACAACCTGCCAGTGGCCAAAGCAGCAATGGACAATCAGATTGGTACCCTGCCTGACAGGGAAAGCCCAACTTACCTACTGCAATATGGACACTGCACAGTCAGAAAACTATGACCTGGTGAAAAGCGAAATTCTGAAAAGGTATGACATCTCAGGAGAAAACTACAGGTAGAGATTTCAATCTCTGAAGTACAACTCAGTTGACAATCCTCGAGAAGTCTTCACTCGACTCAGAGAACTCCTGATAAAATGGCTCCAACCAGAGAGCAAAACAGTCACACAGATCATCAACACATTTGCAATGGAGCAATTCATCAACATCCTGCCTACAGATGTGCAGCTTCGGTAAAAGAACACTGACCAGAAAGTGGGGAAAAGGCTGTTTCTTTGGCTGAAGACTACCAAATGGCCGGACATATGCCACAGCAGTGAGATAACAGCCAAGCACAGGTAAGACGTTCTTGTTCCCATTTAAACTCAAAGACTGATAAGAACTCTGGTGGGGGTAACAAATCTGTGCCCAAAGACATTATTTGCTGTAACTGTAATAAGCCAGGTTATATTGCAAGAAATTGCCGTAAGAAGAGTAACACTGGAGCAGACTTGTCCTTAGCAAATTGGGGCAAGTACTTAACAGATGTGAAGGTGGGGGATAAGACTGTAATAGGACTGTAATAGGACTCTTTGATTTGGGAAGCAGACAGACCCTAGTGAATGTTGAAATTCTGGGAAAACACTGTGCAAAAGGACCAGGTACTGGTGTCATCTGCATCCATGGGGACACGCGATACTATCCCACACCCAAGTGACTCTGACCATTAAGGGTGTGTCACACCAATTGAAAGTGGGGATTGTACCTAAGTTACCTGTACCTGTGACTATTGGAAATGACTGTCCAGGATTTACTGAGTTAATCTCAGAGGAACTGAACACTCCAGTTTCAGCAGCAGTGGTAACAAGAGCTCAGGCAAAGAAAATCTCAAACGGTGGGGACACTTTTCCTTTCAGTGATTTTGATTCAGACTTGTTTGAGCACAGCTCGAAGATCTGGAAATCCAGGAAAGAAAGATGATGCCTTAAGAAACTATGGCAACAAATGACTGATGGACATAAGGGGTTAACATGAAAATGTTAAAACTAAACTGATCACTGATTGCGATTTTCTTTCAGAACAAGCTAACAATGTTTCTTTCCAGGGTTATTTTAAGCAGCTGGGGGTGAAACCAAAACAGGGTGGACCAATGTTTAAAAAATGTAGTGGGTTACTGTATAGTTTGGGTTAAACCTCAGACACAGGAACAGACAGAACAACTGGTTATACCACAGAAGTATAGAACAGAGTTGTTACATATCGCACATGATGGTCCTATGGCTGGTCACTCAGGGAGGGATTGCACCCTTGCCAGATTGCTGTATAGATTTTATTGGCCTGGAATTCATGAAGACGTTGCTTCCTATTGTAATTCCTGTGCTGAGTGTCAGAAAGTAGCCCCAGTCACTAGAAAAGACAAGGTGCCCCTAGTGCCCCCACCCTTGATAGATGTGCCTTTTGAGAGAATTGCAATGGATGTGGTTGGTCCTTTAAACAAAAGTAAAAAGGGTAATAGATTTATCCTGGTAGTATGCAACTATGTTACTCGATATCCAGACACAGTTCCAATGCGTAGTGTCACAGCTTCAAAAGTGGCAGCAGAGCTTGCAAAAATTTTCAGCAGAGTTGGCATAACTGAAGAAATTATTACTGATCAGAGTAGTAATTTTAGTGCTGCATTACTTAAGGAGCTGTACAGACCACTTGGTATCACTGCCATCAGAACCTCCCCTATCACCCTCAGACAGACTGTTTTGTTGAGTGTTTTAACCAAACCCTAAAACGCATGTTAAAAAGGTTTGTAAAAGGGGAAGGGACAGATTGGTACCAATGCTTGCCTTACCTGCTTTTTGCTTACAGAGAAGTGCCACAGGCATCAACAGGGTTTTCACCATTTGAAATGCTGTATGGTAGGCAGCCAAGAGGGCCACTGAATGTGATAAAAGAAACATGGGAAGATAACCCCACTCAGAAACAATCTATGACATCTTGTATGTGTGCCCTAAGAAAGAAGCTGGCAAAATATATTGAAATTGCCCACAGTAATCAGGAAGAGGTCCCAAACCAGCAGAAGGTGTATTATGACCATGGGATAAAAGAAAATGTTTTTGAGCCCGATTAAACTGTTTTGCTACTGTTACCCACAACAGAGAATAAACTGTTAATGAAGTGGCAAGGGCCTTATAGAGTGCTTAAACGTACTGGCACAGTTAACTATGAGATTGAGACCTCTGACAGGAAAAATCCTACAAAGATATACCATGCTAACCTCCCCCAAGAAATGGGTTGAAAAAATGCCAAAAGCTGCTTTGCTGGTTTTACCAAGAAGATACTGATGTAGCTTATGATAGACTGGAACAAACTGTAAATGCCGATGCTGTTAAGGTGAATGTTTCCTTAACCTCAGAACAAACTGAAGAAATCTGTAATGTGCTAGAGACATTTAACAGTACTTTTATCACAGTACCAGGCTGAGCAAAAGGGGTCGAGCACGTAATAGTGCCAAGGAATGCTTGCCCTATGAGGCAAAAGTCATACTGGTTACCAGAGCAGTTAAGAGCTGATGTGGTTAAGGAAATACAAAAAATGAAAGAACTTGGTGTCATAGAAGAGTTGGAGTGCTTGCTCATCTTCAGTGGTAATTGTAAACAAAAAAGAAGGGGGTATTAGAATCTGCCTTGATTTTAGGAAACTTAATCAAGTGTCAGAATTTGACAGTTATCCTATGCCCAGAATAGATGATTTGGTGGACAGACTGGGGAGTGCAAAGTATATTAGTACTCTCGATCTCACCAGGGGTTACTGGCATATCCATTTAGCTAAAGAATCCAGAGACAAAACTGCATATGCCACTCCTGTTGGATTCTGTCAATTCACCACCATGCCATTTGGTTTACATGGTGCGCCTGCCACATTCCCACAGTACATGGATGTAATTTTATCACCTCATACTGGTTATTGTACTGCCTACCTGGATGATGTTGTGGTGTACAGTCCAGACTGGAAAAGCCACCTGGAACACCTACGAGTAGTTATCCAAGCTATCAAAAATGCAGGTCTGACTATTAATCCTACCAAATGTGCACTAAGTATGCAGGAAACCAGATATTTGGTCCATGTATTGGGAAATGGAGAAGTTAAGCCAGAAATTTCTAAAAAAGAAGCTGCAGCTAATAGCCCTGTACCTAAAACAAAGAAACATGTTGGGTCATTTTTAGGGCTGGCTGGTTATTATTGGAGATTTGTTCCCAACTTTGCTGAGTTGGCTACCTCCTCACTGAACTCATGAAAAAACAGTACCCAAATAATGTGAAATGGACCCCAGAGTGCGATGAAGCTTTTCAAGCCATTAAGGCTGCATTATGTTCAGCCCATTTTAAGAAGCCCAGATTTTGAGAAACCATTTTTGTTACAAACAGATGCATTAGAGGTAGGCCTTGGGGCAGTCCTGGGTCAAAATTAAGATGGGATGGAACATCCTGTTCTGTACATAAGTAGGAAATTGCATGACAGAGAGAAAAGGTACTCCACTATTGAAAAGGAATGTTTAGCAGCAAAGTGGACTGTGGAGTCCTTTAAGTTTTATTTGCTAGGAACTGACTTTGTATTTATAACAGGTCACAATCCTCTCTGTTGGCTTAACCAAATGAAATATAAAAATTCCAGAATCACAAGGTGGTACCTGGCACTACAGCCATTTAAATTCAAGATGATACACAAATCTTGTGAAGAGAATAGCAATGCTGATTTTCTGTCAAGATATGGATCAGGAATTGAGGGTTCTGAAAGTTGAAAAACAAATGTATGAGTTTAAACTTTACTGTTTGCCGTGGTGTTAGAGAAAAAAAGGATACTGCACATGTGCTTAATTTCTGAAAGTTAGAAGTTAATGCTATAGAATTTATTCCATATTTTTGTACTTGCTTTGTGAACCTATTGTAAATTGTTGACACATGGACCTCATTGTAAATGAGCAAATGCTCGATTGAGTATATCCAATTCATAAAGTCTTGAGAAAGCGTCGGTTGATGCGAAAATGTTTAATGTTTTTGGGGGATTCATTGCTGCTGCTATGTGTTTTTACATTTAATAAATGTACTTTTGTCTTTAGACCAAGCTGTGTGGTCTCTGGCACCTTCACCGTGTAGCCGTGCTATCAGATTCACATTCAGCTATTTATTCACTTTCAGCTCAGGTGTTCACCTCATTAGCTGTCTGCTAGCCATATTTGATTTATGAATAAACGTTTTACTACTACTACTAGGTTCCCTGTTAAGGAGAGGGGTGTATGTCATAGGGTTGAATAGAAACCTGTCCCAGTTGTTATGGAGAGTTTGAATGCAGGGATCTGTTCTGTTCTTTCCTTTCCTGTCCCTTGTCTGTCTGGTTGTGCAACCAAATTTTCCCATGAGACCTAGAATTTGATCACCCTGACAGTCTCGCAGTTCTTTGTCTCTCACTGTCTCTCTGTCTTCCCTTGCTGATGGTATAAAAATATATATAAATCATTTTGTGGAAATGTAACTGATATTGTGATCCCTTTGCTTAGAAATTTATATAGTGTTACTGTTGAAATGTATATAATTATAGTTTGAGATGCTTGAAAAAAGCTATTGGAAACTCAAGGGGTTATAACACCTGAAATGCAATTTTTAAGCCTTTAGCAGAAGCTTTGGAAAAGGGGCCTCAGTTCTGGGACATTGTGTTCTAGCTGCACCTGCCTGATATTTACAAGAACATTGTGGAGGGATTGTGGGATGACAGAAGGACCAGACACTGAACTTCAGGTTCAACACACAATCTCTGTGTGATGTTTATTCAAAATACAAGAAATAACCTTCTGCAATGGCATATTTCTTCTTCAGCACATCAGTTTGCAGCAACAGACTATGAATGTCCTTTCTCTGCACTTATCCAGCACCTACTGACACTGATCTCTGATCCAGTTCAATAGCTAAGATGTACCCAATGCTTATGCAAGACCTCATTTGCTTAATAGTGGGGGCTCAAAAAGAAGAAAAACAAAACAAGCTATAAACCAAGAACCTCAATGCAGAATCACTGAAAGAACAGTTACCCCAAAGAGCATTGGTAACAAATCAAGTTTCAAAGAAATACATACGTGTCTAATGCAATGCATCATGGGATATACGCAAATCACCATGACATTTAGACTTTTTCAGTTTACATTAATTTCAAAGCATTTTGAACAGCACAACTAGCTTAATTCCTATAATAGACACCTAGTACTTTTTACCATTATCAAAACACCAAGTGCCATGGTATTTTAAATATTTACAGGTTTCATAAACATAAGGTATATACAGTGGCGTGAAAAAGTATTTGCCCCCTTCCTGATTTTCTCTATTATTGCATATTTGTCACACTGGATGTTTTCAGGTCTTTAGAGAAAATGTAATATTAGATAAAGGGAACCTGAGTGAACAAATAACACTTGTTTTTTTTTTATTTCACTTATTTAATGAAAAAAAGTTAACCAACACCAACTGGCACTGTGTGAAAAAGTAATTGCCCCCTTACACTTAATAACTGGTTATGCCACATTTAGCTGCAATGACTGCAACCAAACACTTCCTATAATTCAATATCAGTCTTTCACATCGCTGTGGAGGAATTTTAACCCCTCTTCCTCATAGAACTGCTTTAATTCAGTAACATTTGGTAGGTTTTCGAGCAATGAACTGCTCTGCTTCAGGTCCTGCCACAGCATCTCTATTGGGTTTAAGTCTGGACTTTGACTAGGCACCCAAAACTTTAATTTTACTTCTTTTAGCCATTCTGATGTGGACTTGCTTTTGTGTTTTGGATCATTGTCTTGCTGCATGACCCAACTATGCTTCAGCTTCAGCTGACGGAAAGATGACTGGACATTCTCCTTAAGAATTTTCTGGTACAGAGCAGAATTCATGGTTCCTTTAATTATGGCAAGTCATCCAGGTCCTTAGGCAGCAAAGCATCCCCACACCATCACACTACCACCACCATGTTTGACTGTTGGTATGGTGTTCTTACTGTGGAATGCTGTGTTTGCTTTACGCGAGACATTATGGGATCCATGTTGTCCAAAAAGTTCCACTTTGGACTCATCTGTCCATAGAACATTTTCCCAAAAGGCTTGTGGATCATCCAGGTGCTTCTTGGCAAATGAGAGACGAGCATTTATGTTCTTCTTGGTTAGCAGTGGTTTCCGCCTTGCTACTCACATGAAGCCCATTTTTGCCCAGTCTCTTTCTGATTGTGGAGTCATGAACACTGACCTTAGCTGAGGCAAGAGAAGCCTGCAGTTCTTTGGATGTTGTTTTAGGATCCTTTGAGACTTCTTGGATGATTTTACACTGCGCCCTTGGAGTAATTTTGGCAGGCCGCCCACTCCTGGGAAGGTTCACTACTGTTCCAAGTGTTCTCCATTTGGAGATTATGGCTCTCACTGTGGTTTGATGGAGTCCCAGAGCCTCAGAAATAGCTTTGTAACCCTTTCCAGACTGATAGAGGGCAACAAATTTTTTTCTGATCTTTTCAGGAACTTCCTTTGATCATGGCATAATGTGCTTGTTGAATCTTTGTGCTGGCAACGTGACTCTGATGGTAAGGGCCAAAATAAGTGAGGTTTATATTGAGCCGGGCTGGCTGTAATCAAGCCTGGCTGTGTTCAATCAGCTGACTCTAATTATCCCTTTAATTGGGTTGATTTAACTAGGGGGCAATTACTTTTTCACACAGTGCCAGTTGGTGTTGGTTAACTTTTTTCATTAAATAAATGAAATAAGTAAAAAAAAAAAAGTGTTATTTGTTCACTCAGGCTCCCTTTATCTAATATTATATTTTGTCTAAAGACCTGAAAACATCCAGTGTGACAAATATGCAATAATAGAGAAAATCAGGAAGGGGGCAAATACTTTTTCACGCCACTGTACATTAAGGTATTTTATAACATAGTGCTATTACATACTAAATCCAACAACAGTAAACACAACCTATTTTACATACATCTGGAGGGCACCACAGTAACCTTCCTGTACGAGGACCTGAGAGGGAAAAGGAAAATTAAAGAGGACACTATAGCATAGTCAAGCGAGGGAGAAGGGGGTGCCCACAGGTGGCCAACCTTATGGACTAAAAATTGTAAAGGACAGATTAGGCTAAGAAACAAAAGAACTGTTGCAGCAGATTTATGAAAAGGTCGGTCCTCAACAGTGGCAGGAGCTCCCGGTCACAAACATTTTAGAGAAAAACAGGATGTTTGTTAAGAAGGGGGGTTACAAAGACTTGTACGAGAGAGAGCTACAATGTTTTGAGAGACACAGAGATTGAAGGAAAACTCAGATGGATCTTCTCTGTTTATTCTGCTTTTGTAAATAGTATTTCTGAACAGTTTTATCTTTTTATTTTATTGGTATTCATAATAAAATTCTTGTTTCGAATTTTACAGCTGCTCCCATTTTTTCCTATGCTTCCTGACCTGTGCCTCGATGATACCATTCCACAAGAAGTACTTTCACATCACCTTCCAAGGAGAGCACTACCAGTTCAAGGTGCTTCCATTTGGCCTTTCATATGCACCAAGGGTCTTTACCAAGTGCCTGGCAGTAGTGGCAGCAGCCCTCAGGAGAAGGGGTCATTATGTCTACCCCTACCTAGACTATTGGCTTCTTGCAGCTTCATCAAAAAACCAATTGCATCAAACACTGGGGGAGACTTTGTCTGTTTCAAACCTTGGGCATCACTCTCAGTCTTTACAAGTCATGCCCGTGGTCTACTCAAAGGCCTATGGTATATCAGAGCAGTCCTGGATGCCGTCCAAGAGAAACCCTTTCTTCCCGAAGACCAAGCAGTCAGGCTAAGGGAGGTTGCTTGCAGGGTGATGGCCTTGGACTAGGTCCCGGCAAGAGTGGTTATGCAGTTCCTGGGCCATATGGCCAGAGCCACAGCCACAGTTCCCCTCACTCGTTTTAACATGAGGGTTCTGCAGTGGAACCTCAGAGTTCAGTGGGACCAATGCACAGATGATCTCAATCAACTGATCTGAGTCTCCAGTGAGGTTCGTCAGTCCATGGTTTGGTGGGTCACCCCAGTTCATCTAGACAAAGGGATTCACTTCCAACGTCCCAGTCCCCAAGAGATTTTGACAACAGATGCCTCAGTACTGGGATAGGGAGCACTCCTGGCATCTCACCAGACGAGGGGCTCTTGGAACTCCTCAGAACGCTCTCTCCACATAAACATTCTAGAGATGAGAGCCGTCCTGTTCACCTTACAAGCTTTTCAAGGAGTACTCTTACCTGGGCCCCTTCTGGTCCAGTCAGACAATACCCCGGTAGTCTTCCATCTCAACAAGCAAGGGGGCACTCATTCTTACTCCCATGCAGAGGCAATGAGAGTGTGGGTCTGGGCAGTGGATCACAGCCTGGATCTCACAACAGTCCATGTTCCAGGGATCCATAACATCCTCACAGACAGCCGAAGCCACTCTTGATCTCAGAGCCATGAATGGGAACTACTGCAAGAGGTCATAGATGACTTCTTCCGAAGGTGGGGTTGGCCAGAACTGGACCTCTTTGCATCTGGACACAATGCCAAACTGCCCAATTTCTGCTCGCTGGATTCAGGGCCTTGTGTTTTTTGGTGAGATGCATTGTCCCTCTCTTGGACAGGGAGGTTTCTGTCTGCCTTCCCTCTTCTTCAGAGGATACTGCTCAACTTGCAGGCAGAAGGTGCCTGAGTGATACTGTTTGTGCCCTTCTGGCCTTGACAGATTTGGTTCCCGCTGTTACAGCAGCTGGCATCAGAACTGCTTGTCCCATTACCCCTGTCCACTCACTTGCTCTCCCAGGAGCAGGGGACGCTGGTTCATCAGGCCCTCCAGTCCCTGCACCTGCATGCATGACTCCTGCATACTTAGGTAGGGACAGGTTCGGAGTGTCCCTCAAAGTGGCAGAGGTTCTTGTGGCAGCGAGAAAGTCCTCTACTAGAGCAACATATGCCATGAAGTGGAAGCATTTCTGCTTGTGGGCATCCTCCCATTCTCTGGATCCCCTCACCTGTCCAGTGGACCTTTGCTTGAATATCTCCTTTCCCTCTTGGACTTGAGTCTTAACTACTCATCCATTATGGTGCATTTCTGTGCTCTTTCAGCTTATCATGCATCTCTGGGTGGGAAGACTCTGGCACAATTGGACCCATGCAAGACTTTTTTAAGAGAAATCTTGCATATTAAACCCTGCAGGAGAGACCCCATTCTGCATTGAGATCTCATGTTTGTGCTGGAAAACCTTACCTTACCCCTCTTTGAGCCAGCCACAAGTTGTGAGATATGCCTTCTATCTTGGAAGGTGCTATTTTTAGTTGCCATTCCTTCCGCTCAGAGGCTTTCCATGCTGCTGGTTCTGATGTGTAAAGAGCCTTATCTTGATTTCACAGGGACAGGGTAGCCCTGAGCACAAATCCTAAGTTTCTTCCGAAGGTAGTATCTGAGTTCACTTTGAACCAAGACATCCAGCTACCGGTTTATCACCCAGAGAACTCAAACAGAGGGGAGGCCTTACAACATACTCTGGATGTACATAGTGTTCTTTGTTACTGCCTTGCTCATACCAGTTGCTCCAGAAAGGCAGACCAGTTGTTTGTCTCTTTTACCCAAAGGGCAGTAGGGGCACTGTATCAAAACAGTTGCTGATCAAGTGTCTCGTAAATTGCATCACGTTCTGTTATCAGAAGTACAATAGACCCTTATCAGGACAGGTCAAGGATCACCCCAACGGAGGGGTTGCAACATCATTCGCATCCCTCAGGAATGTCCTGTCAGCGGACCTTTGTGCAGCCACTACTTGGGAGTCCAGTACACACATTCGTTAGGCACTACAGTCTGGACATTGCTTCCAGAAGGAGACAGGCTTCGGCCTACCGGTCCTTCAGGGTCTTCTCTCCTAAGGTGCCTAGGGCTTTTGCTTAGACAGTCCTCCACTCTTCTGACCTGGGTCTCTTTTGGGTATTGCTTGGGACTCCGTCCTACTGGTATTACCTGCTGCAAGAGCTCCCCCTCGAAGTAAGATTGTACAGTTACATAAGAACTTACCATAACAGTAGACCTTTCGAGAGGAGCTCTTGCAGCAGGTGGCTTTCTCGACCACCTGCCCCCAGGGACTAGTATTTCTTTTCTCTTTGGGGGTGGGAGATCCTCCTTGGTTCTTCATCTTCATCTCAGCCGGGTCTCTGGTGGGAGAACTGAGGTGGTGCTGGGGGACCATCCCCATTTATACCAGAGCTGACGTCTAGGAGGAGCTGATGTCAGGGGCGGTCCCCTGACATGGAATGCTAGCTAGAAGTTTTCTGTGGTGTCCTAATGCCTGACAGCTTAGTCCTATTGGTATTGCCTGCTGCAAGAGCTCCTCTCGAAGATCTGCTGTTACGGTAAGTTCTTACGTAACTGTACTTTTTCTCTCAGCCCTACAGAGTGTCAATGGTAGTCAAACATGCAGGATGGTAGGGAGCCTAAAGAGGCAGGCTGCTGTGGCAGTGGGGCCATGTCTGGTCTGCTTTCCCCTTTGGGGAAGGGTTCTGACAGTGGGTGATCCAGTGTCCTGGAGGGAAAACGGACCTTCCCTAAGTACAAAAAGAAGCGACTCCGATCCAATACGTGCTCGGCCTCAACTTCTTCCTCCTCCCGTAGGAAAGGGAAAAAACAGCATGGGTCAGGGTTACCCTCTGCATGGTCTGCCACAAGATGCTTGGTGTCTTGGAGTCTGAGGTCCTCACTCTTGTCGTGGGTGACACTGAGGGTCTCTTCTTCTGGGAGATCATTGCCTTGGGCCCAGACCTCCCACACCTCTTTTTATGAGAGAATTTTGGTAGGCAGTTCTGCCACTGGGCAACTCTTGTGGAACAGTGGATGCAGTGTCTGGCCTGAGTGGCACCACTAGTAGAGCCGGTCCCTGACTCTTCAGGGCCAGTGGAAGCAATACCGCAGGCGGTGACACCAGATCAGGTAGTATGTTTGTGTCTGGCAACAGCTCTCAGGTCCTTACTGGGCGTGGCAATGACTTCTGTCCCACCCCATTCCTGTAGAGGGATGGTGCCATCTACAGTGCTATCACTGGTCACTTCAATGCTGGCTGGGTCGTTAGCACTGGTTCTGGTGCTGGGTTTGGGCTCTTCAGGGCCTGGCCCGGAGCTGGGTTTGACACTTTATGGGCTTGAGGTGCTGTGAACCTCCCCGGTGCTGGATCCAATGCCAGTTTTGGCTCCATCTCTAGCACCGGTCTCTCACCCTTCGGGGCCAGGGCTGGTGTGACTGATACTGCTACTGCCGCACACTGCGTAGCCGAGCCTGTGACTGCACCCTCTCATCTACCCTGCTTCCGATGAGGGTGTAGAGGGGGATGAGTCAGACCCCGACCTCATTATTTCTGAAGGTTGTGGTGATGACTCCTTCTATAGTCTAGAGGCCTCAGACCCAGTTCCTGGGTCTGTGCCTCAGGAGAATCTCTCTTTCCAGGCTCTGCTCAGAAATATGCACTCAACATTGAATTTTGAGACAGGAGCCACTGACCAGGCTCTGTACCTCCTGCTGGAGTTCCTAAATGTGCCTGACAATGCCGGTCAGCTTAGTTCTTCTAGTTCCTCCCACATTTGAGACCATGTTTGAAGTGTTGTGGCAAAGGCCTGCTTTGGTGACAGCTGTCTTCAAGGAGGCATACAGAAAATACATTGTGCCTAGAAATAGGCCAGTGTGCCGACAATCGGCTCATAGCTGATGCTGTTGTCATTCTCGCACAGAATGACAAGGCCATTTTTTTTTTAAAGAGGTCACCAAAATTCTAACACTGGGACTCATGCAAGATTGACAATATAGGAAAAAAAGGCTATGTTTTGGCCACATTGGGCATGAGGATAGGTACCAAGGGCATTTACCCATGTATGAGTACACCCTTTGGAGCAAGGTGGTCTCTGGCAGAGCTCTGCCAGATTTGGAGGCTAAGCAGTATATTCTGCTGACTGTCAAGCAAGGTACTGAGTCCAACAGTCACTTGCTTAAAACCTCTGTAGGTGCCTTTGATACAGCATTTTGCTCTGCTGCTGCAGGCATTTGCATCGGGACATTCATGGCTGCAGAATTCAGACTTCACTTAGAACATCCAACAGGTGATGAATGTTCCCTTTGATGGAAGCTACCTCTTCAGACAACAGGTGGTGCAATCTCCTAAGGCATCAAGTGAAACTAGAATGACCCTGGAGTCTTCCAGACCAGCTCCCTTCAACCCTTAGAAGACATGGAACATGGTTCTTTTCAGAACAAGCAGTCCTTTTGTAGCAAAAGCAGGGGAGCCCAAAACATAATTCAGCCTCCCAAGCCTCAGAAGAAGGTAGAGCATAAGATACAGGCACCAAAAGCACCTAGCGCCACTATCTTAAGCTTTGTCCTTGACCTTGCCTGAGGTGGACCTCTGCTTCCCAGTGGGCAGGCACCTGACCCAGTTTTACAGTCAGTGGCAGTCATCACAACAGACAAGTGGGTCCTCTGGATCATCCCAGAGGAATGCACCCTAGATTTTACAAAAAACATCTGGACTTTCTGCCTGGAAGGCAACCCCGTTTACCAGCTTATGTGGGATGTTATGGTGTATTAGTAGGGGTATCACAAGTTGTAAGAGGGAGGTAATAATTCCTCTTTACAAGACACTGGTTAGGCCCCATCTGGAGTACTGTGTGCAGTACTGGAGGCCGCACCTTCACAAGGACATTAACCAAATTGAGGCAGTCCAGAGAAGGGCAACCAAAATGGTGCAGCAACTGCATCAGAAGACATATGAGGACAGATTAACAGAGCTCAAGATGTATACATTTGAGCAGAGGAGGGAGAGAGGTGATATGATCAAAACATTCAAACACCTTAAGGGCATTAACAAGGTGAAAGAGTCTAACATGTTTCAATATAAGAAAAATAGCAGGACAAGAGGACACCGCATGAGATTAGAGGGAGGCTGATTAAGGGGGAATGTGAGGAAATTCTTTTTCACAGAAAGGGTGGTGGATGCATGGAATGGCCTACGTCAGGAAGTGGTGGCTATGAATACAGTGCAGGGCTTCAAACAAGCATGGGATAGTCATAAGGGAGCAATACAGATGAGTATGAATAGATAGGACACTGACAGAGCAAAGACCGATGGCACATTTATAAGGTAGAAAAAGAAATGGGCAGACTGGATGGGCCTTGCGGTCCATATCTGCCGTCAACTTCTTTGTTTCTATATGAGACTGCAGGCTTTCTGAGCAACTGGGCTGTGCAAATAGTGCCAGAGTCGGAATGAAACACAGGCTTCTACTCCCACTACTTCCTAGTTCCAAAGAAATCAGAGGGAGTGTGTCCCATTTTCGACCTCAGAATTCTAAACAAATTCATGGACAGAGGAAAAATTCAGAACGATTTCTCTGGGTTCTCTACTACCTCTCCTGAAGCCCCAAGATTGGCTAGCATCTCTGGATATTCAGGATGTGTACTAGCTGTTATGCCACAGCCACCACAGATTTCCCCATTTTGTAGTGCTTGGGCAACCTTAATATCAGTTTCCAGGATTGTGGATACTGTATGTTGTTCTGTCCGCACTTGTTGGCAGGTACCTTGCTGCTTTAAGATGTGCTGGAAGTCTTCAGGCTGGCTCTTCCCACCCACCCGGGTGGTATAACCCTCGGCTCTGCCCCATGAAGCCAGAGCTTCCTTTCTGCTGGAAGGTTCAGGTTCCCTCCTTAGCGTTTCCATGTGTAGTAGGCCCTGGCTTCGGAATCTTTGGATTCACTTCCAAAACTGATCCTCAAGCTTTCTAAAGTAAAATTTGCTCATTTTCTGATTGCATCTGCGATGGAGGAAAAATTAGCCACGGGTTTCGCCGGTGCCCCTGCGGGAAGATGATGTCTTGCATGGATCCACACGACTCGTGTGTTTATTGCCTGGGGTTAGACTACAATCTGCAGGCTTGCGAATTTTGTCAGTCGTTCACCCCGAACGTGCTAGAAGACCCCGCTGCCCGATTTCGATTGGGGCGACCGTAGAAGTATTTCCCGGCGGTCAAATCGAAGGAGGCCTGTTGGGTGGTCTCTGCAGCTGTGGGGTCCACCAAGCAGTTGCAACAGCTCAAGGCCCTCGAGGAGGAGGAGGCTCAGGCTGCAGTGAATTCCTCTTTGGCTTAGGCCATTATTCCTCTGCACCTCAGATCCTCCTATTCAGCTTCCTTCAAGGAGTTGTGCCAGTCTTTCTCCAGTAAGGGAGAGAGCCCTTCGGGGTCCCATATTTCATGCTCCAAGAAGGAGTCGAAGAAAGACAAGTAGATTCATCAACGTTCATGGGACCGGGAGTGGTCCCACTCACAGGAGAACCCTGTTTCGACTTCGGTCAAAGTCTTGGCCGAGGCCCGCTGGTTTCACAGAGTCCCTATCGAACCAGTCTGCTGAGACACCTGTCGATGTGGCCAAGATTTTTCTCAAACCGATCTACGGGTTGTCGCCTGATCCAGCCGATGACTCTTTTCCGAATGCTGGTGCTCCTGGTGTCTTCAGAAGGGTCGGCCCAGAATGTTGGGCAGGACCTGGTATCCAAGGAGGTGGACCAGGAGCCAAGGGTTTCCCTACCTCCGGTTGAACTTCCCCGCTGGCATCGGTGACGGTTGAGGTCTCGGTCCCACTCCTCGGCTTCGACATCGGGAAAGTTCCGCCATCATCGGTCTCTGTCCCACTGTCACGGCAAGCGGCGCTGCCACTCATCATCATCTTTGTCCTCCTCGAGTGAGGAGAGGCTTTGGCACAAGTTGTGTTGATGCTACAAAGATCTCATGTGGCGGAAGTTGGTCCTGTTCGGATCAAACCGATTCCGGTCTTGACTCTGGCCACAAAATGACTCTTGTCAGAGCGACCGACGTTGCCCACGGCCACTGTCACTGAGGTGCTGGTTACGGCCCTGCCAGCTCAGCTGAAGCCGGCCACTCCACTGATTCGGCCAAGTCTGGAGCACCAACCAAGGATCTGGTCAGCCTGGGCTTGCCCCATAGGCTGGTCACCTTTCACTCCTGACCGCCCAAGGAGGTGGAGAGTGACTCGGGGTGCACCCACTATATGTGGAGTCTTTGGAGTCCGAGGACTCCTCCATGGTCTCCCATCTGGTGGACACGGAATCTTTTTTTTTTTTTCCTGTCGATGAGGGCCCTTCCTCGCTGAAGGGCATTTGTCAGAACATTTCCAAGTCTACGGGGATGGAGCTGGAGTTTATGCAGAAACAGGCTAAATACCACCTCACAGAGATTCTGAATAAGGGGGATTCTCCTGCGGAGGCCTCCTCAGTGGCTGAGGCCATTGTAGGCCCAGCCTTGGAGCTTTGGCAGTGTCCCGCTTCCTGTACTGCGCCTTCTACTGGCATGGCCCACAAGTATGTGGTGCCCATGGGGTCCCTGTCAGGCTTTACGGAGCACCCCTCTGCTGTGGGGTTGGTGGCCGACTGCATTTTTCGATGCTCAGGCAACAAGGGAGACACGGAGAGACCCCCAGACAGGGAGTCCAAGCAGTTGGACCACTCCGGCAAGAAAGTCTATGCAGCCTCCTCTCTAGTCCTTCATCAGGCCAGCTTGGCTGTTATCATGGCACATTTCTTGCGCGCCCGCTTGGGCTCCCTGAAAGAGGTGATCCCTCATCTCCCGGCTGAACTCCAGATCATGGTCAGGCAGGTCCGGGATCAGGGGAGGGCTGTGGCCAAACAGCAGCTCCAGACTGCTCTGGATATAGGCGATTCTTGTGCCTGCTTGGTGATAGCCGCAGTGGCCATGCGCCACAGGGCTTGGCTCCGCATCTCGACCTTCACGGCAGATACACAGCACAAGTTGGCAGATGTCCCCTTTTTAGGTACTGACCTTTTTGGGCCAGGCATGGAGGGTCACCTCCAACACATTGAGAAGTACAATGCCACCTTGGATTCTACTACATCTGCCCAAAAGGACAAGGGCTCCAAGTGTGCTAACCGTAAGCCCTTTCACTCCTCCACCCCTGCAGCCAGACTGGCCCAGCAGCAACACCAGCAGCAGAGCCAGCAGGCTCAGACTTGGCATACTCGGACCAAGTCTGTGGCCTCCTCCTTCGGGAAGCCTGGGGGGAGAAGGTCCTGGTGGTCTTCCCACTGGACCCTCCTCCAAGCCTGCCCAGTGACGGGTTGGGGGATGCCTTCCTCAACTCCATTATGCCTCCACTGGGTCCTCCCATGAAGGTCCATCTCCGCCACTTTATTTCCGCTTGGTCTGTTATCACTACGGACCAGTGGGTTTTGGAAGTGGTTGGTCAAGGCCTGCCTCTGGAATTTGAGCAGGCCCCTCCGTACTGAGCTCAAGTCTCATGGGGGGGGATCAGCTGTCCACAGCTTCTCAGGTGGCTTTCAGAGCCAACCTGGCCCAGCTTCTCATAAAGGATGTGGTGCACCCAGTAGCGGACTTGCCTTCAGTCCCAGGGTTTGTCTCCAGATACTTCCTGGTGCCAATGTGGGGGGGGGGGAGCTGGCACCCCATTCTAGATCTGCATGACCTGAATGGGTTTCTCAGGTCCTGCACTTTCCGGATGGTAACTCAGGCTCAGATCATACCATCCCTGGAGCAAGGAATGTGTTCTGCTCCCTAGATCTTCAGGACACATTCTTTCATGTCCCGATCCATCTGACCCATCGACGGTTCCTTCGCTTCAGAGCAGAAGGAATCCTCTTCAAGTTCCAGGCCATGCCCTTTGGCCTGTGTTCAGCCCCCCGGTCTTCACCAAATGCATGGCAGTGGTGGTGGCTTACTTGAGATGCCGAGGGGTCTGGGTCTACCCTTACCCAAATGACTGGCTGATAGCAGGTCACTCCAGGTTGGAGGTGGAGCAGTCCAGGGATCTGACCCTCCAGACTTGCGCAGAACTTGGCCTCCTGATCAAGGTCAAGTCAGAACTCATACCTGCGCAGGCGATTCAGTTAATCGGGGCAGAGCTCGACTCCTGCTGAGCCAGAGCTCGGCTTCCAGCTGACAGTGTGGAGGCTGTCTCTCCTCCTTTGCCCGATCATTTCTGGTTGGGCAATTGTTCCCTGACCAGGACTTCCTGCATCTTCTGGGCCACATGGTGGCCTGCACCAGCATGGTCCGATGGGCCCACTGGCATATGTGTTCCCTCCAGTGGGAACTAGCCAGCCAGTGGTCTCAGTGCTCAGGTCATCTTGACCAGCTGGTCTCTGTGACCCAGAAAATGTGGGATGGCCTCCAGTGGTGGCTCGTCCCATCCCACCTGCAGGAAGGGATCCCGTTTGTTCACCCCGAGCTGACTATCAGTCTGACCGCTGCCTCTCTGATGGGTTGGGGTGCCCATCTGGAGGAACACAGAGCTCAGGGATCTGGTCCCCTCAGGAGTCTCGATGCCACATCAACCTGCTGGAGCTCAGTTTGTTCGGGGTCAAGTGGTCCAAGTCCAGATGGACAACACCACGACCATGTACTATCTCAACAGACAGGGCAGGACGGGCTCCTTACCTTTGTGCAAGGAAGCTCTCTGCATTTGGTCGCTTGTGCTCAGCCCGGAGGCAGATCTCCTACACATTCATGTGGCAGGAGCCTCGAATCGGCTGGCTGATGCCCTCAGCCAGATGGATGGGGCATCTCATGAGTGGTCTCTCCTCCGAGCGGTAGTACATGCTATGTTCTCCCTCTGGGGAACCCCCCAGGTGGACCTGTTTGCCTCCAGGGAGAATGCGAAGCTGAGGCTGTTCCATGCCTGCCCCTTCAGCAGGGTTCGCTGCAGGGGGATGCCTTCTCAAGGTCTTGGACCCCAGGCCTCTTCTACGCCTTCCCTTTGCTCCCCTTGATTCACAAAGTGCTCATCAAGGTCAGGAGGGACAAGGCGCAGGTGATCCTGGTAGCCCCAGACTGGCTGTGCCAGTTCTGGTATCCAGATCTCCTCAGCCCAGCTCCAGGCTCCCGAGGATGCTTCCAGCATGCCCAGACCTGCTCTTGGTCAATCAGGGCATGGTATTCCATCTGGACCTTCAATACCGGCACCCAATGGCCTGGTTCCTGAGTGGCTAGAGTTCCAGGCCTTGGGTCTCTCCAACGAGGTCCTCATTGTTGTTGAGGCATCCCATAAGGAACTAACCAGAAAATGCTATGCCTTTAAATGGAAGAGACCAGAAAATGCTATGCCTTTAAATGGAAGAGATTCTCCATCTGGTGTCAGTGCAAAGGATTGGACCCCTCGTCCTGCACAGTGGCCAGCATTTTGGACTACCTTTGGTCCCTCTCCCAGCAGGGGCTGCGGTCGACGACCCTAAAGGTGCACCTGGCAGCCATCTCTGCTTAGTGGGTGCATGCCGGTCAGCAGTCGGTGGCACAGGAGAAAGTGGTCTGGCACTTTTTCAAAGGCCTAGATCACATATCCCCTCCATTGTGTGAACCTCCACTTCCATGGGATTTACTGCTGGTCTTGGCAAAGCTCATGGGTAAGCCATTCGAACTTATGCACAAGTGTGAGATGCCACACTTGTGGAAGACCGCCTTCTTGGTGGCTGTCACGTCAGCTAGAAGGACTGGGGTATTACAGGCGCTCTCCATAGAGTCTCCTTACCTGTTCCCTGCCGTTTTCAGTGAGGGACAGAGGGGAACCAAGGTACCAAAGCCTCTCAACCCTACCTCATTTTCCTGTTACAGAATGGCAGGGGGTTGTAGGGAGGGAAGCTACTTACTGCAAGAGACATTCCTAGAAGATCTACTATTACGACAAAAATCTTTGCGTAACTATCTTCCATGGAATGGTCTCTTGCAGTAAGTCATTACTTCTGGGATTCCCAAGCAGTTATGTGGCAGTGGGTGGCCAAATATGGCATTCTGCCATAGGGATATTATGGTCATATGACTGATAGATGCTGAAAGTAGCATATCAGCATATAGAAGAATTTTGTATTCTATCTGTAATTGTTCCATTCTCTTATTCGTTATAAGGTTATGGCTAAAATATAAACCAGATCTGCTATTGTTAGGTGTTTATTAGATGTGTTAAATGGATGTCAGCCCAATCAGGGTGAGACATGTCAAATAAATCAGAAGGAATTCTGCCGTATCATGGAGTGAATAATCGATCCCAGTGATATGCAGTGAAAAGACAGTCTCTGCCAAAGGCTACTGTGACCCGAGTTGCAACAGTAGCTCAAATAACACAATGTTATTCTTTAGAAGTGCTACAATGTAGCAAGTTAAGAATGTTCTTTTTTTTTTTTTTTGCCATGTCTGTCAAGTCATTAGAAAATGTATCCATTTGGCATAAAATAGGATACGCTAGTAGCAGATAATGTTGTAAAATGAAACAATATATCTGTGACATAAAGGAAGTTAGTGATTCTTAGAATCAGTAGCTATAATCAATCTTGCATTTGGTTTAAGGAACATGTAAAGTAATAGAGTAATGTTGACACATCCAGCTTGTATTAGTAATCTCACTTACAAGGGGGTCCCAAGTATGTCAGGGCCTGCAATCTTGTTAGGCATAAATCTGAAATGTTCGTATAGTGAGCCCATTATGTGCACTGTTTGGAAAACAGAAGCTTTAAATAATGAACAATATAATTGAAATCATAAGGCAGTGAATCTCATTCTTGAGATTTCCTAAACCCATATGTATGTGTGTATATATATAGATATATATATATATATAATTATTTTTTTTTTGACCAAGCAACCTGGGTCAAGTAAAAAGACATGCAGAGTTTTTAATACTTATAATCTCTGTATGTGTACTCACCCTTATTCGTGTGATCTTTGTTCATGATCAAGTGAAAGTTGAAAGAATAATATAATCCATGCCAGAATATAATGATTGTGTCTCAGCATGTGAGCAGTAGTAGTTGGACCTGTTTGTGGGAGGGACATGGAGTCCGGCGCACAACAAGCCGGGAGGCATTCCGATGGAATGGCCGTGATGGTCTATAACAGTGATACCTCAGGAAAAGTGGCTAGATGTATAGAGCCTTTTGGAAAAGGCCTCAGTCTGATCTTTAGTTGAAGCCCCAAGAGGTCTCTGAGACCTAGAAGAGGAGACCGGGGCGAAGTCTGAAGTCTTTAATGAGAGGAAGAGGTGCCGGTCTGGCCTGAGGGGCGGCTGCAAGTCGGTTTAGTTGTGTTCCTTGTCACTTGTTCTTTGCCCTTAAAGTTTTCTCTTTGGTTATAATTATTCCCAGTTTTGTATGAACAATTATATTGAGGGCGTGGTTTGTAGTACATATATTGTGCTGTTAGTTGTCTGCCTGAAGTTTGTAGATTATCCAGTATCGTTTGAGCCCCGGGGCCAAAAAGATGGTCGCCAGAAAAGGGGGCATTAGCCACTTTTTGTTGAATATCAGGTGCTAGCCCTGAGAGTCAGAGCCATGTCTGATGGCGTATAAGAATACCGGCTGCAGAGGCTCTAGCTGAAGCATCGGCAATGTCGTATCCTGATTTTAATAAATGTCGGGAAAGGGAAGTGAATGTATTTATTATTGATGTGAGTTGCTCTTTTTCAGGGGATGCAGGTAGTTTATTTATAATGTCCCTAGCAGAGGTGCTCACCATACACTGGTATTTTAGCATTTGTCCCATATAATTAAGTATTCTGATATTTAGTGTGTTTAGGGCAAACACTTTCTTCCCCATATAATCAAAACATTTAGAGTCTCTCTGGAGGTATTGTACTTGCATGTTTAGGTTTGCCAGTGCGGTGGTGAGCAGCTGCAATAACCATAGAATCTGCAGTGGGCATATTTGTTAAATATTGATAATCAAGAGGAGCCTGATAGAGCCTGTGTGCTTTTCTAGGTAACTTCTGTGCTGCTATGGGTTGACTCCATACTTCAGTAATCGCATTTCTGAATATTGGTATAAAAGGAGGGACTGCCCAGATAGGGTCTTCCAGAATGCCCAGATATTCTGCCATATCTTTACGTAATCTATCCTGTTCCATTGTGGTAACCCCCCTTGTTTTTCATATTTGTAACATTATTTTGGGGAATGAGGGGTCAGCCGATGGAGAAATGACCTTTAGTCGTTGTAGTAGTCCTTCATCCCAGTTATATGATAATCTGAAAAATATTCTTCTGAATATTCATGAGGCGGCATGACTGGTGAGCATTCTAGTTCTGTGCATGCCTGTTTTGATGGAGGCAGAGACATAGTCTGTGATTGAGGGTTATGTCTCAGAGTGTGTATATGGTCAAAACCCATACAGTCTAACACTCTATTTACTATTTCTTCAATATTTGGAACTTGTGAGGATGGAATTGCCATGTAAGCTGGTTCTGAGTCCTGTGTACATGGCATCGGGGAATCAATTTGCGCCTTTCGGTAGAGTGATTCAGTGCTTTTTGGGAGTTTTTGTTCATCACAGACTGGTGTGTGAGTACCATGCATGAGAGCAAATGAGGCTGGTTTGCCCCTGCATTCCGTAGTATATAATTCTTTATTTTGTGGTGTTGCAGTCCCATAAGTATCTCTTGATACATGTGTTGGAAAGTATTCATGGTTTTTCATGGTAAACTTTTTATAAGGATCCTCCATAGTTGTATTATATGCAGGTAAAGATGCTGTTCTATGATGCAGAGGCTGCTCTGTCGATGGTGGGATCAGTCTCATCGACAGAGGAGGAAGAGAAGCATGCCTTGTCGATGGTGTAATGTGTCTTATTGATGAAGGATAAGTAAAAGCATGCTCCGTCGATGGTAGAATACACTTTGTTGACGATGAGGAAGGCAGTACATGCTCTGTCGATGATGGAATAGTGAGTACATGCTCCATCGACAATGGAAATGCTGTTGTCATTGATCAGAAGGTGAGTGCATGCTTCGTCGATGGTGGTACACTCCTTGTCGGTGATGGAGCTTTGGGAGCATGTCCGATCGATGGGGAGAGCAGGCCGTCGGCGATGAAGCAAGTGGAGAGTGCTCCGTCGACAGAGGGAGGTGTTCTCGTCGATGAGGATGTCTCTGTAGAGCCCTCTCATCGATTTAGGGGAGTATATTCTAATCGATGGGGAAGGTAGCAGGATCTCTGTCGTCGATGGTGTATGTAGCCTCGTCAATGAGGGAGCTGAAGAATGACGCTCCATCAATGAGGAATGTTCCTTTCTGTGTGAAGTTGAACTTCTGTGTTCTTTTGATGAAGTGCCTGCTGTCAATGGGGGGTGTATTGCCTATTGACGATGAATGTCTTCTTGATGATCCATGTTTAGGAGGTATGACCGTTAAAAGGTGGTCAGGCAGGACTTTAGGTGAAGGTGTTTCCTTCCCTATTTTGTTTCCTGAAGAGGACTCTGAATTTTTTGAGCCCTTTGATTGAGTACCCTGTGTGTATGACAGGGAAACATCCATTGCTGCACTCTTATAGAGTACAGAATCTGGTGCCGTGTATAAAGCCCAGGCACCTCAAGCGATAGGTTCAATCCACATCGTAGACTGCTGTTAGAAGAATAGGGTGCTATCAGAGCTGAAGCCAGCAGGAAAATGAACGGAGATTACCAGGGATCACCCACTTTTATAGGCACAGCCCAGGAAGTGAGGTAGTGTGGGTGGTCTCTGGTGTGGAGACTGTTAGGTGGTGCTCTAGCATGGAAGTTTCTTCTATCAGGAACTCCCAGAAGTAATGACTTACTGCAAGAGACATTCCTAGATCATCTACTGTTACGACAAAAATCTTTGCGTCACTAACTTTCTAGGTGTGGTATATGTTGTTCATCCACACTGACCCACCCGACCTCCCCGGCTTTGATGCACAAACCTGGCATACAGCGGGCTAAGATCTGGTGTCATGTGGTGGAACAGAGGGTTATACCACCCGGGTGGGTGGGAGGAGCCAGCTTGAAGACTTCTGGCACATCTTAAAAAACTCATTTGAACCAAATTGCCTTTTTATAGTATTCTGTATAAATTGTTGATGAAATTGCAGTTTTTATGACTGTTTTATACTGTATTATAATGTTTGGTTTTCTTTTTATTATATGTTTTGTACAGCGCTTTGAAAACTTGAAAGGCACTTTAAAAATAAAATTATTATTATTATTAAAGTGGCAAGTTACCTCCAACAAGTGTGGTTGAACAACATATACCACTCCTAGAACTACTGTTACAGGTGAGTAACCTGTTTTTAGGATTATGCCCTTTGGGTTTCCCCAGCACCACAAGTCTTTACAAAGTGCTTTGTTGTACTTGCCACAGACCTGAGGAAATAAAAACTTAAAATCAGCGGTGTTGGACATTTCAGTGGTGACTCCTTTGTCATCCCTTCTTGGCCTTGTCCTTTTTTGGAGGCATCCAGTAATGTCTGGCTCCATCCCTATGCCACTTCTCCAGCCCCTAGGGATATTGAGCACAGATATTGCACTCCCACAGGGTCTGCAGGATCTATCCCTCAACCCACTTTTGGGATTTTGGTGCTGCAGACCCCCTACCCTGTGTATAACTGCCCACTCTGACTCTGTGGAAACGGACGATGGGGAAGAAAGGTTTTAGTGGCAGCATACACCATGATGTGGATTGCTACACATCAGGCAGCTTACATCAAGCAGCTAACATCAAGCACCTTTGGTTGAAGTTAGGAAATGTCCTGCTTTGATGCTAGATTACGAGTTAACCAGGCTCGCCTTTCTGCACAGGCCCTGGATCTGGCAAGACACCGAGCAGGGGTGTTGCACAATGGCAACAATGTAGCTTACATGCAGGGAGGAGCAGCAGTCTGCATTCAGCGGATGCCATGGCTTCACCTTTCCAGTTGGCACCCCCTGGTCTGATGTATGGTGGTAAGCTTGCATTTCTGGGGGACTCGCATTTTCTCCTGCTGGGTCTCCAACTCGCCACCAGGTCCCAAGAACATGTGATGGCTGCACTGTAGTCATCTGACCCCCCCCCCCATGGTGTCCCAGCCATGTGTCTGATTCTTTCCAATTTCCAGACACTTTTTCCACAACTGATGTCCCAGGCAGCAAATGGGAGACGAGCCAGGGAGCAGAGCGGGCAGACTGTAAGGCTCAGGCACCAGTGGCAACATCGCCTCACATGCACTGCCTTTCGAGCAGCTTGTAAGATATAGGCTGGTCTTCACAGCATGCCATTTGCTATCAGCAGTGATCGTGGAGTAGGTGCACCTGTTTTTGTAGAGAAGCCTGTGTGGAGTGCTCTTAAAAATTTAAAAAGCTTTTTAAGAGCTATAATATTTAAAATAAACTTAAAGTAAACAATTTCCCTACTGTAGTACTGATGCTCACACTTGTCAGAGCAGCACATCAGCAGGGAATACTTTGTTTTGGGGTCTGGTGATGCTCCAGTCAGAGAGGAGGTGAGGGGGAGATCATTCAAGGGACAGGACTACTCACTCGAAGATGGGGTGGGGGGAGGTAGCCAGGTAGGTGAAACATTCTGAGTACTGTCTGGAGCTCTGGGCTCAAACAAAGTGGAAAACAATGTGTGGACCTTCAGTTGAGCCAGCCTCTTTGTTGCAGCCAGCAGGTTAAGTGGAGTGTGTGAGAGATGATCAGGTCGACAGAGACTGTTAGTGAGGTGAGCTCAGTTAATGCTAAGTGTCTCCTCTTTGAGGGAGATTATTGTGTGTTATTGTGAGTGACACCATGTCCTGAGGCTTCAAGGGCAGCACAAGTCCCATTTTGGGTTTGGTAGGGTTTATTTAGAAAATCCTCTCAGCCTCTAGTCTCCCCAATAGTCCCCTTCCATTTCTATTCACAGTGGCGTGAAAAAGTATTTGCCCCCTTCCTGATTTTCTCTATTATTGCATATTTGTCACACTGGATGTTTTCAGGTCTTTAGACAAAATATAATATTAGATAAAGGGAACCTGAGTGAACAAATAACACTTTTTTTTTTTTTTTACTTATTTCATTTATTTAATGAAAAAAGTTAACCAACACCAACTGGCACTGTGTGAAAAGTAATTGCCCCTAGTTAAATCAACCCAATTAAAGGGATAATTAGAGTCAGCTGATTGAACACAGCCAGGCTTGATTACAGCCAGCCCTGCTCAATATAAACCTCACTTATTTTGGCCCTTACCATCAGAGTCACGTTGCCAGCACAAAGATTCAACAAGCACATTATGCCATGATCAAAGGAAGTTCCTGAAAAGATCAGAAAAAATTTGTTGCCCTCTATCAGTCTGGAAAGGGTTACAAAGCTATTTCTAAGGCTCTGGGACTCCATCGAACCACAGTGAGAGCCATAATCTCAAATGGAGAACACTTGGAACAGTAGTGAACCTTCCCAGGAGTGGGCGGCCTGCCAAAATTACTCCAAGGGCGCAGTGTAAAATCATCCAAGAAGTCTCAAAGGATCCTAAAACAACATCCAAAGAACTGCAGGCTTCTCTTGCCTCAGCTAAGGGCAGTGTTCATGACTCCACAATCAGAAAGATACTGGGCAAAAATGGGCTTCATGTGAGAGTAGCAAGGCGGAAACCACTGCTAACCAAGAAGAACATAAATGCTCGTCTCTCATTTGCCAAGAAGCACCTGGATGATCCACTGCCTTTTGGGAAAATGTTCTATGGACAGATGAGTCCAAAGTGGAACTTTTTGGACAACATGGATCCCATAATGTCTCGGTAAAGCAAACACAGCATTCCACAATAAGAACACCATACCAACAGTCAAACATGGTGGTGGTAGTGTGATGTGTGGGGATGCTTTGCTGCCTAAGGACCTGGATGACTTGCCATAATTAAAGGAACCATGAATTCTGCTCTGTACCAGAAAATTCTTAAGGAGAATGTCCAGTCATCCTTCCGTCAGCTGAAGCTGAAGCGTAGTTGGGTCATGCAGCAAGACAATGATCCAAAACACAAAAGCAAGTCCACATCAGAATGGCTAAAAGAAGTAAAATTAAAGTTTTGGAGTGGCCTAAGTCAAAGTCCAGACTTAAACCTAATAGAGATGCTGTGAGGATCTGAAACGAGCAGTTCATGCTCGAAACCTACCAAATGTTACTGAATTAAAGCAGTTCTGTGAGGAAGAGTGGGTTAAAATTCCTCCACAGCGATGTGAAAGACTGATATTGAATTATAGGAAGTGTTTGGTTGCAGTCATTGCAGCTAAATGTGGCATAACCAGTTATTAAGTGTAAGGGGGCAATTACTTTTTCACACAGTGCCAGTTGGTGTTGGTTAACTTTTTTTCATTAAATAAGTGAAATTAAAAAAAAAAAGAAGTGTTATTTGTTCACTCAGGTTCCCTTTATCTAATATTACATTTTCTCTAAAGACCTGAAAACATCCAGTGTGACAAATATGCAATAATAGAGAAAATCAGGAAGGGGGCAAATACTTTTTCACGCCACTGTATATAAGGAAAGGAAGAGCCAGCCCAGCAGCATTTTCTGTTGAACTTAAATACAAAGCGCTGCTATGAGTGAGGAGAGGAGACTAGAAGAGGAGGGGGAGACTATACAGAGTCAGACCTCCACCTGACAATGCCAGTCCAAGAATTTACTGGAGTGCCTGTGCTGTGCTGTGGTCTGTCTGTCTAAAATAATAAATACATTTTGTATTAAAAAGAAAAACAAATAAACACAGGCAGGCAGCAGTACTGGTGGTCAGTGTGCTCAGCTCACTGTTGAGAGAAAGGGTAAACTAGAGATTTAAGATTGAGTGAAGGACTCCATCTCCAGCAGTCTCCAATCCAAGACTCCAAATACTGTTCAACAGCATTTATTTTACTGGCGTCAGTGGCAGTGCAGGCTGAAGCACTTCACAGACTTCATTTGAAAATACATTAAAAAAAATAGATTTTTCACACAGAGTTCAGGGACACTGACAAATTAGCAAATAAATTATTTCATAAAGAAAAAAACAAGAGTAGGGAAAGAGACTAACAAAACAGAGGGGTAGGAGGAGAGTCGATGGGTCATGGGTAAGGAGGAGGGACACAGGGAGTGGTCAAGAGTCCAGTTGGCTACCTGTGTGGAATAAAACTAAAAATACATAAAAAAAAAAAAATAACTTTAACAGCTTAACAACAGAACAACTTCCATATATATTCATTCCTGTCCCATCCCTGGCCTGTCTGTTTTTTTTTTTTTATGCTTAAGAAAGGATTGGAATATAGAATTTATTTTGAGATTTTAAGTTAACGGCTTAACTGCTTAGCTTAATGTTGAGTAACTGGGCTGAGAGCCACCTGAATCAACAACACTAAACTTATTGAGACGTTGACGAGTCGACGTCCACTCATAGAGTACATTGTGTCAAATTTCAAGGGCAACATAAAAGTTGCACAGGGCAACCAAATTTTGGCTCAGGGTTGTCCGTGGGCAACTTAATTTGCCTAGCAGAGGGATAACTTTTCTCTCGGGTTGAGCCAGTTCCTGCCCTTTTTTGGGTAAAGCTTGATACTTTGACCCATCAGTGTGACTGAATGGAGAAGACTGATTCTTGGAAGATACGAAAATGATGTACTCGGAATAGCTTCACCATTCAAGTCACACGCCTGCCCACCTTCCTCACTGAGGCAACAGCTAGGGCCTCTGGGCAGCTCACCCTGTTGTGCTGGCACACTGGCACATTTTGCCACTCCCACAGAGTTCTTTCCCTCTCTTGAGGTTCAGCTCTTCTTTTCTAACACCTCTTTGGGATAAGCTTTCTTTCCCCTTTTTCATTCTAGTCTTTCCCTTGAGGGTATAACTCACTAATTTAAAAAAAAAAAAAAAAAAAAAAATTTGGAAAGTGCGCCTCTTGCCCTCTTTTCAGCACAAAGAAAAAGGAGGGAGGATCCTTTAGAAAAACAAATATATGTATATATGTGTATATATATATATATATATATATATATATATATATATATATATATATATATATATATATATATATATATATATATATATATATATATATATATATATATATATATATATATATATATATATATATATATATATGTATATGTATATATATATATATATATATATATATATATATATATATATGTATGTGTATATTCCCATTTATCCCTAAGCTTCTTCCTGTCCCTGTCTGGGATATCTCTAAGGACATGTCCTTGTGGCTGCTGTCACAACTTGTTTTTTACCCTGTCTGTGCTTCTAAGCCTCTGCCATAGGGCAGCTTACAACAAGGTGCAGCTCCAACATTCCTGTATCATTCAGAGAGGCAGATGCAGTGAGATTTTTTTGTGCTTTCTTTCCCAGCCTGTAGGCTGAGTGCTTAATCCACATTGCTACTTTGGGATTCACATTTTCATTTTAATTACTCTCATCTTTCCTTGTTCCTTGGAGTAACAAGAAGATAAATTATTTTGCTTCCAGACTATGTCCAAATTCAGGGAACAGGAAGGACAGGTGTACTCAAGTCCTCCACATAGACGGTGCTGGGTGGGAGCTGCTAACTCCCTTATCATTTGAACTGCACCACGTCTCTGCATGCCGCCAAAGTTTAAAGAGCCTTTATTTTGGTATTGTAAGTGTGGAGATAAAATTTGCAAAGAAGACAAACATACTGCCTGTGTGTGCTGCCTGGGCCTGTCTCACAATGTGAAGACTTGTGAGATTTGTCAGAGTTTCAGCCAGGCTACAAGGTGATGCTACAAAAAGACCAAGAAAATGTCCTTTTTCTAGGAGCGTGGATATGTTGTTCATCCACACTGTCTGGCATTGTCCCTTTCCCATTTAACTCTTGCTGGAAGTCTTCAAGCTGGCTCCTCCCACCCACCCGGGTGGTAAATACCTCGGCTCTGCCCCATGACGCCAGATCTTCCTTTCCGCTGGTAGATACAGGTTCCCTCGTGCTACTTTGCAAGTACCATAGGCCCTGGAGTCAATTTGACGGTTTTCGCCGCACTTACTTGCTTTAAAACTTGTAAGACGTTTACGATTTGGATCCGAACACTTTGGATATGGAGGACAAGTCGTCCCCCAGGTTTCGCCAGTGTCCTTGTGGACAAAAAATGCCTCGCACCAATCCCCACCTCTCGTGCGTCTACTGCCTAGGCACTGTGCATGATACTTCGGCTTGCACCATCTGTTCGGCCTTCCATCCTACCATTCTGGAGGACTGCAAGGCGTGCCTTAAGATGGGGAGACCGGAGCTTTGCAATCCATCGGTGAAATCGAAGGAGGCCAGGTGGGCGGTTTCTGCGGCTGTGGGATCCGCCAAGCAGCTCGAGCAGATGGCGGCCTTCGAAGAGGAAGCTGCCCAAGCTTCGGCCAACCGAAGCTTCTTCGTTCCACTCAACCTGGGCTCCACCTTCACAGGATCCTTCCTGGAGTTGTGCCAGTCTCTCCCTACCAAGGGTGAGGCGCCTTCAGGCTCGCACTCCTCCTGATCCAAGAAAAAGGATAAGGACCCCAAATCTTCTTCTTCTAGCCAAAGAAGATGTTCCTGGGACCGAGAGCGGTCCGACACTCAGGAGCAGGCGGTCTTGGCCACGGTTGAGATTGCTTCCTCGGCTGCCGGCTTTTCGGACCTTCTGTCAGGCCAGGGCACCAAAGCCGAGGATACGGCAGAACCGGCCGAGATTTCTCTCTACCCGATCAAGCCATTGTCGCTGACGCCTGTCAACGATTCCTTGGAGAGGACTCCCATTCTCTCCTTCCCCGACAAGGAGACCTATCCTTCGGGCATCCCAATTGAGGGACAAGAGCCGGAATCTCTGTTTTCACCGAATCCAGCTCCTCCCGACTGAGCCGATGCCTTTGGCCTCGATCGAGGAGTAGGACCCCATCGGTCGGTAAACCGAGAAAGAGTCTACACCGTGGTGGAAGCATCTCGAAAGGAAACGACCAGGAAATGTTATGCCTTCAAATGGAAAAGGTTTTCCATTTGGTGTCAGGGAAAAAGCCTGGACCCCTTATCCTGCTCTGTGGCTAACATTCTAGACTACCTTTGGTCCCTCTCCAAAGGGGGTCTTCAGTCATCGACCCTTAGGGTGCACCTGACAGCCATCTCTGCTTACCGGGCATGGGCCGGTCAGCCGACGTTGGCACAGGAGACAGTGGTCTGGCGCTTTTTCAAAGGCCTGGATCACACATCCCCTCCAGTGCGTGAACCTCCACCTCCGTGGGATCTCTTGCTGGTTTTGGCAAAGCTCATGGGCAAGCCATTCGAACACATGCACAAGTGTGAGCTCTTGCACTTGTGGAAGACTGCCTTCTTGGTGACCATCACGTCAGCCAGAAGGACAGGGGAGCTCCAGGCGCTTTCGGTGAACTCCCCTTATCTGATCTTTCACAGGGACAAAGTTGTCCTGCGCCCCCACCCGAAATTCCTTCCGAAGGTGGTGTCAGAGTTTGACCTTAACCAGGTGTTGACTCTGCCGGTATATTACCCAACTACACCTCGGACGCCAAGCACAGGCTCCATACTCTGGACCTGAGACGTGCTCTCCTACTATGAGGAGAGGCAGCGAAATTGGGAGAGGTTCGCCAGCTGTTTGTCACCACGCTGAAGCCGCTTCTGGCAGATCTGCAGCCAGCGGACTATTGCAAGATGGATCACATCATGCATAAGTCTGTGTTATGAGTTGGCGGGCAAGGACCTCCCAGAGGGATAAGAGCTCATTCTACCCGCCATACTGCTGCATCGGTGGCTGCTTCCAGGGACATCCCTATCCAGGAAATCTGTCGGGCTGCTACCTGGAAGTCAGCAAACACCTTCATTACCCATTACTACATCGACCTTGAGTCACGCCAAGATGCTGGTTTTGGGGCCTCTGTTCTCCAATCTCTTTTTCCTAAGTAGGGGGTGTGTGCCTTGCCTCCCTCCTCCTGGAGAACTGCTAGGAGTCTGCCAGACAGTGTGGATGAACAACATATCCACGCTCCTAGAAAAACAGGTTACTCACCTGTAACAGTAGTTCTATGAGTGGTATATGTTGTTCATCCACCGCTATAACCTCCCGGCTTAAGCGCCTTACTGCTTCCAGTGGGCTAGATCTGGCGTCATGGGCGCAGCTGAGGGTATTTACCACCCGGGTGGGTGGGAGGAGCCAGCTTGAAGACTTCCGGCAAGATTTAAAGGGGAAAAGGACAATGCCAGACAGTGTGGATGAACAACATATACCACTCCAAGAACTACTGTTACAGGTGAGTAACCTGTTTTTCTCAAACCTTTCAAAGCCAAGGAGAAGTAATAGGGCCCAAAGTCTGTGTCTCCCTCGCTGTCAGCCGAGAAGCAGATGCCAAAGCATTGGGACACAGAATGGTCATCATTGCGGCCCCTCTCTCGTCTGTCCACAAGCACAAACACAGAGAAAAATAAAGATGTGCTTCATTGGTAAGATCCCCATTGCTGTTGAGACAAGGTAAATCTGCTTCATCGCTCTCGCTCTGGCAGCATTGACTATAGCCCCCCCACCCATTGCCTGAAACACCAAAGTCAGGGCTTGGCTTAGGTGCTGCCGTACCTACTGTGGATGGTAGGATGCTATCATCATCAGGCCAAGGCCCTTCAACTCAGGTAGTCCTGGTCCATTTGCATGGCGCTGTTGACTCTCAGTCTGGACATAATTTCTCAGACGTGCTGGTTTTGGGTTTGTGCACTGCAAGGTCTTCTGTCCTAATTGCATGTCAGACTATACCATCCTCCCAGATTTACATGGTGCTGCTCGGGAATCATTCCAAGGGTGTGGCCTAATGGAGAAGATGGCCTCAAAGAAGATATAACAGTTAAGTAAGAAGTTACCATAACAGTAGATCTTTGAGAGGGTCTCCTCCATTAGGCCATGCCATCCCTTCCTCCTTCCCCTTCTGCTTCAAGTAAGGGTTACAGCAGATGCTGTGCCTAAAACCAACTTCATGCATTCTGTATCCAGCCCCATGCCTTTCCTTGTATGCCTGGTGCTGGTCTTACTTCCAGGTTCCCCACAGTTGGAGGTCCTCCGAGGCTAATCTCTGATGGGGAACTGAGGAGTGATGGTGCTGCCTGTGCTTATATACACATAGACATGGTATGTCATTGTGGGTGGCCTCTGGCTAACAAAAGTCTCTGTTGTCCTAGCACGTATGGCTATAGTTCCAAAGGTGTGGCCTAATGGAGGAGATTCTCTTGAAGATCTGCAGTTATGGTAAGTTCTTATGTAACTGTTCTTTTCCACCGAGTGGTAGAGATAACAGCATATTGAGTTTGAGAGTGAAGCATGAGTGGTCTGTGCTGTTCTCAATCCTGAGATGGAAACACAGGCGAGTTGTGTATGGTCATCCATATTTTATTTTTTATAGGATGTAGTTTTTGTGTAGGATCATAATTTTGTGTGTGCGATTGGAGCAGAGTGAATGAATAAAAGTGAAAGTGGGAGCAAGGAAGCAGCACAGCCAACATGAGAGGGAAAGTCAGATGCACTTGTAATAGAATGTGCACAAAAACTTTTAAACTGTGCACTAAAAGCTTTTTGAACTGGCTGAATCCTACATACACAATAAACCCTGACCATATTCTGTAATACTGTTTTAGTTGCACATACAGGATGTTTGGTGTAGCCTTAATGTTTTGGTGGATCATTTTCATTTCAGGTTTACAGACAGTGTTAGTACATCAAGAGTCTGGGAGCACAGTTATTACTGTTACTGCAGCAAGATACCAGCCATCTCACCTCAGTGCAGCAGAAGTGAAGACCCAGGTAGTGGATTAAAAATTATGGATTCTGAAGTACTTTGTTTTTCAGTTTGACTGTACATCTTATATGTTACTTCCCTTTGTTTTTGCAATCCTTTGTGCAGTAGTAGCTGGAGTGGCGTGCTGAGACAGGTGCAGGTTCCTTGTACAGTCATTACATAGTGATCTCTGCTGGATAAATGACTGAGGTGCAGAGGAAGTAAGCACATGCTTCCCTACAGCATGCCCCAACTGGAAGCCCTTATTTGCCAAAAAAAAGACCTTTTAAAAATGAAAATCTGTTTCTATTTTTCTTGTCAAGTCTCTGTTCTAATCTAGCCTTCATATATCATGACAAAACAGCTAGATTAGATATCTGATTGGATAAGATTGTAGAAGTTGTGCCACCATTGTTCAGACATTTGAACGTTTTATGTTATTGTATAAAAAAAATCCAGAATTTAAATATAATTTAAGACAATACCAGCTAAAATGTGTGATCGAGGAAAAGGATCTCAGGATTACCATTTCCAAAGATTTACAGTTCAAAACACTCATGAGCAAAATTGTACAGAGAGCAAATCAGACACTAAACTGCACCATTAGACACATTGCTAGTAGAAAGAAGGAGGTGTTGATGCCACTCTATGGGTCATTGTTGAGATGACAACTGGAGTATTGCTCTCAGGTTTGGGCTCCTTACAAGAGGGGAGAAATCCAGAAAATAGAGAAGATTCAGAGGAGGGCAACCAGGATGGTGAGGGGGTTGGAGAGTGTCCCTTATGAGAAAGATTAGTAAAGTTAAACTTATTCTCACTGGAAAACAGAAGGGTCAGAGGGGACATGTGCTTGCTGTTTAAGGCCCTCACTGACCATACTCTCTGGGAAAGTCTGGGATTAGAATTCAGATTACAGATTTATAACACAAGGGCTCATTCCCTATAGTTGAAAGCAAATAAGGGTAATCTTGTAAAAACATAAAATGGTATACCCGAAGGGTGGTACCTTTATGGAATTCACTGCCACTGGAAGTGGTAGCGAGTTCCTCTGTGACCGTTTAAAGACAGTTTGTATAGTCATTACAAATCAAAGGGGAGATTTTTTTGAGAGTATACTGCTATTTAAGTTGTGAGCATAATGGACAAATTGTTTAAATAAACTCTGTACATCCTATGAATCCCATGGTACGTTTTATGCTTGGCCCTGATTTTTGAGCAGGTAGGAAAGAAGGCATGGTGTCACTAGACACCAGGGATTGCTTGCAGTAGAACAGGGTGAAGGAAGAAGGTACCACTGGACACCAGAGAATAATTATCATAAGGCAGGGAGTGTTGCTGAACACTAGTAAACATTTGGTGTGGGATGTAGACAAGTTGAGGTGCCACTGGACACCGGGAAGTGCCTGCTGTGGAATGCTGGCAAGGAAAGGGAGTATCACTAAGATTGCTTAGAATGGGAAGGGGGTTTCACTAGGTACCAGAGGGGTCTTGGCATGGGACGAGGGGTAGCTGGAGTGCCAGTGGGCACAAGGGAATGCTTGCTGTGGGATTGGGAGGAGAAAAGGGGGTGCCACTGCAAGTGCTTAAGAGTTGGGGGGGGCGCAGCTAGGCGCAAGAGGGTGGTTGACATGGGGCAGGGAGTGAAAGGGGAGTCACTTGGCATCAAAGAATGATGGAACTTGTTCCTGGAACTTACAGCCCTACATCTCCACTTCTTCCTCCTCCTCCTTTCTCCATTTATTTTGCCCACCTTATTGTTTGGAGGTACTTTGAAAAACATTGTGAAATCAGAGTCTGCTTTAGTTTTTTTTCTGCTTCACTAAGTCACTAGAAAGGACTGGTTATCAATATTCTTATGTTTAATGGAAAATATGTAAGCCACTTGTAACTGCAGGAGTTACACAATAATATCTTAAAGCAACAGCATAGTCAGCAAAAAATGTCATCACATAGTTTGGCAGGAAGGTATTTCTGACATCCTTCGATTCTTCACAAGGCTCTTTTCAGTTCCATCATATATTTGTAAGTAAAACTTTATTTATAGAGCATCCATTTCCTGGGGCTCAGGGCGCTGTACACACATCAAGACTGCTCACAAATGAATAGTTCAAAACAAAATAAAACTAGTAATAAATATTACCCACCTGAAAATACAAATTAAAATAATAGATTAAAACTAAAGAAAGAGTAATAAATAGTAATAAAATACATTCTGCAAAACAGACCATGAATCAGGAGCCATTGCCTTTAGTCCAAAGACCTCCTTGAATTGGTGTGATTTCAGGCCCCTCTTAAAGTCCTCCATCCGAAGTCTCCCTCAAGGATCTTAGGCGAGTTCCTTAGGCTGGGCCAGCTACCTCAATGGTCCTCTCACCAGATGATTTCAGCTGTGCCCTGGAAACGGCTAGGAGACCCACCTCAGAGGAGCAAAGAGGGTGGTGGGTATAATGAGGAGTTTGGAGGTTACACAGATAGCTAGGACTCAGTACATATAGGGCTTTATAGGTCCGTGAACCAACCTTTAAGGTAATTTACCATCTCACCGGAAGCCAATGTAGATCACGCAGGACTGGATTCACATGACAAGACCTGGGAAGGCCTGTCAGCAACCTGACCACTGTCTTCTGCACCAGCTGTAGGTGACACAGGACCCCATCTGTTCACCCCTAGATACAGAGCATTGCAGTAGTCCAGTCTGGAGGTCACAAAAGCATGCACTAGCAAGGGCAAGTCATCAGGCTGGATCAAGGATATTATATAGCTTTTACAGCTCATTTTATAATTAATGACTGTAGTCATTAAAGATGGCTGCCACACGTAACTTTTAAAATTCTCATCCATTGAAATTATTTGTTGAATGTAGATACCAGACTCATACTGTAGAAGTATTAGGGATGGTGCTACCACAAGCTTTCTGATGGCTAACAAGAATGAAAGAAAACACAAAGAAAAATGGGTATATTACTGAAGAAAACCACAAGGTCAAGAACAGATCTTACTTTGAGGAAGACTATTGCAGCAGGCCATGCTGGTAGGACTAAGTTGCCATGCACTAGAACCACACGGAAAACTTCTAGCTGATAGTCTACCATGGGGGACCACCCCCGCCGATGTCGGTCAGCTGACATCAGCATAGCCTATATAGGAGGATGGTCCTCCACACCACCTCAGTTCTTTTCCCGCCGACTCATACATGTTGGACCTTAGCGGACACCACAGCTACAGTTGACCACCATTCTCCACATTTACCATGCTTTTTTATTTTTTATTAGTGTGAAACATTGAATTTTCGGTGTTTTTTCATCGAGTTTATATCTTTCCACCAGCCTTGTCTTTTGTCCACTCCACGAAGTGTACCTGTGGCAAACAGATTCCTGAAAAGGATGGTCACTCTGCATGTCTGATCTGCTTAGGCCCCAGCCATGATACCGAAGCCTGCCAGTTCTGCAAGAAATTGAATCAGGCCACTCTGAGACATCATTTAAAAACTCTGGAGAGCCATCTTTTAAGCAGAAGTTGGTTGCCATGGAAAAGGAGCTGCAGGCCAGGAGCTTTTCGGCCTCACCGGTCCAGTCCTACAGGGCCTCTTCTTCTTCTTCTCTTCATAAAGAGAAGCATAGACATTGGGACAAACACCGGGCATGGGCCTGATCAGCTTCTCAGTCGCAGTCACCCCACAAACCGTCAAGTGCGATGAGGTTATCCTCCTATGAGGGGGTCGGCCCTACCAGCTCTCTCTTCCTCCAGGCTCCTGGTGGCTCTGCCACCCACCCTTACCTTTATCTCATGTGGTGGCTCTTCTGGGCATGGGAATTCATCTCCTGCCCCCCAGCCACTGACACTCAGGTCCTGGACAGAAGTGGAGCAGGGACTTCAAATCAGTGTCCTGGAGATGTGGGCAGTTCTTTACACCCTGCAGGCCTTTCAGACTGCTCTCCTCCCAGGTCTGCTGCTGGTACAGATAGATAATGTGTGTGGTGCATTACATGAAGCATGGGGTGGACCCATTCTTACCTGCTGTGTCGGGAGGCAAGGAGAGTCTAGTTCTGGGCCATCAAACACAGTCTGGAGTTCTTGGCCATACATGTTCCAGGCATTCAAAATGTCATGGCTGACAGTTGAGCTGCTCCAGGTCACGGGCTCATGAGTGGGAACTTCTAAACTCAGTGGTAAATGATCTCTTCAACAGGTGGGGCTGTCCTGGGTTGGACTTCTTTGCATCCCCACTCAATGCAAAACTGCAGATTTTTTTGCTTGCTCAATTCTGGGCCTGGAATTTTCTGGTGAGATGCATTGTCCCTCATTTGGAAGGGGAGGTTTCTCTATGCTTTCCCTCCCTTCCCACTCCTGCAGAGGATTTGGCTCAAGCTCCAGTTTGAGGGAGTGGAAATGATTCTCCTAGCTCCCTTCAGGCCATACCATATTTGTTTTTCCCTGCTTCAACAGTTAGCCGTGGAACCTACAGTGCCCTTGCCCCTGTGCACTGGCTTGCTCTCCCAGGACCGGGGCACCCTGCTCCATCTAGACCTAAAGTCTCTGCATCTTCATGCATGGCTCCTGCGGATCTAGCTATTGCCCGCTTTGGGGTATCCTCTAGGGTTGCTGACATCCTGGTAGTGGCCAGGAAGCCCTCCACCAGGGCCACTTATGCTATGAAATGGAAGCGCTTCTCCATTTGGGCCGCTATTTGAATCCATTCACCTGCCCAGCGAATCATGTGCTGGAGTACCCCATTTCCCTTTGGGATTCAGGCCTGGGATACACCTCCCTTAAGGTGCACCTTTCCGCCATCACTGCATACCATGCACCTATCGAGGGCAGCGTGGTTGCCCAGCTTGAGGTGTCCTGCACATTCCTGTGGGGTTCAGGACCCAGTCCCTCTGTGGGACCTCAACTTTATGTTTGAGAAACTCACTTTCTAGGATCGTGGCTATGTTGTTCATCCACACTTATTGGCATGTCCCTTTCCCCTTTAAATCTTGCCGGGAGTCTTCAAGCTGGCTCCTCCCACCCACCCGGGTGGTATATACCTCGGCTTCGCCCCATGACACCAGATCTTCCTTTCTGCTGGAAGATGCAGGTTGCCTCCCTCGTGCTCAGGCATTTCATAGGCCCTGGCTTTCAAAACTTCGGTTTTAACAAAATTAAAACTCGTTCGAGTTAGCGATCGCGCTTTTGCGTCCTCAATCATGGAAGAGAAATCTTCTCCAGGATTTCACTGGTGTCCTTGCGGCCAGAAGATGTGCACTGATCCCCATCTCACGTGCGTCTACTGCCTAGGTGTCGGCCATGACACCTCGTCCTGCAGCTATTGCTTGGCCTTCCATCCCAATGTCCTGGATGACCACCTGGCACGTTTGAAGTTGGGGAGACCGGAGAAAATGAATCCTCCAGTGAAGTCCAAGGAAGCTAGGTGGGCGGTTTCTGCGGCCGTGGGTTCCACTGAGCAGCTGGAATGCATGAAGGCATTCGAAGAAGAAGCCACTCACGCTTTGACTAATCAGAACTTTTTTGTTCCACTCAACCTGGGCTCCACCTTCACAGGTTCCTTTAAGGAGTTGTGCCAGTCTCTCCCAACCCGGGGTGAGGTGCCTGTGGGCTCGCACTCCTCCCAATCTCGTAAGAGAGAGAAGGAACCTGGCACGTCTTCGTCTCAATGAAGGTGCTCTTGGGACCGAGGTCAGTCTCAGTCCCAGGAGCATGTGGTCTCGACCTCGGTCGAGATCGCTTCCTCAGCTGCAGGCTTCATGGACCTTCCGTCTGGCCAGACGACCGAGGATGTGGCCAATGAGGTCGAGATTGTTCTTGATCCAATCAACCCTCTGTCGCCAGCCATGGCCGACGACTCTTTGGAGAGGACTCCAGTCCTTGTGTTCCCCGATGAGGAGACCCAGCCTGCTGGTGTCCCCATCGAGGTCCCGGTTCCCGGACCCTCAGGTTTCACCGATCCCTTCAGTGTCTCCTGAATAATTGAGTTAGCCTGCCCGATCTCAGTCGAGGTCTAGAACCCCCCGGTCAATCGACCAAGGAAGAGCCACAAGCACTCCAAAAAGAGGTGATGCCACAGGTCATTCTCATCCTCCTTGGATGAGGAGAGGCTCTGACGGAAACTCCGTCGGCGCTATGAGGACCTTATGTGACAACAGCTGACTTTGTCTGGGCAGAAGCCAGCTCTGCCACCTATCCTGGCCATTACTTGGCTCTCTCCTCCTAGGCCGAAAGCCGACCCCCTTGGAACTGAAGCCTTCAGTTCCTCCGCCCGTGGGGCCGGCCCATCCTCTGGTTTTGCCTATTCCGGCCTCTCCATTGATCGTGGTGGAGCTGCCGCCTAAGCAGCCTCTAGGAGGGGCTCCTTCCAAAGAGGACTGACCAGATACCGGGCTTCCCCAACATCTGTTGGTCATGGTCACCCCAGACTGCCCTCGGCGGGTTGAGGGTGATTTGGGCGGCAGGCCTCTGTACCCTGATTCTTTGGACTCTGATGTCACTGGGCTTCACTCTCATCATGGGGATGATGAGTTGTCCATTGGCATGGCACAGGTATGGAGGAAGGCCCTTCCTCCTTCCAAGGCATCCTTCGTCTCATCTCTGATTCCACAGGGATGCCCCTGGAACCCATCCAGAAAAAGGGCGGAGTACCCTGTCATGGACATCCTCAAGAGAGGGGCTACCCTGACGGAGGCCTTTTCTGTGGCCAAGGCCATTGTTGGTCCAGCACTCGAACTTTGGCAGTGTTCTGCCTCATGTCCAGCACCGTCTGCCCACATGGCCCGCAAGTATGCAGTGCCCATGGGGTTCCTTGCGGGGTTCACAGAGTACCCTTCGGCCGAGAGCCTGGTGACCACCTCTGTGTTCAGGCATACTGGCAGTTCTGCTGATGCTGACCGACCTCCCAACAAGGAGTCCAAGTATTTGGACAACTCGGGGCAGAAGGTCTATGCAGCGTCCTCCATGGGCCTTCGTC
This sequence comes from Neoceratodus forsteri, assembly GCA_016271365.2. Classification (NCBI taxonomy): domain Eukaryota; kingdom Metazoa; phylum Chordata; order Ceratodontiformes; family Ceratodontidae; genus Neoceratodus; species Neoceratodus forsteri. The sequence continues at coordinate 1,073,127,605 of CM028129.1, read as the reverse complement.
AGGCAAGTTCGGCCATCATCATGGCACACTTCTCCCATGTCCTTCTCGGGGCATTGGATGAAGACCTCCCACATCTCCCCACGAACATGCAGACCACGGTCAAGCAGGTCCAAAATCAGGGCCGTGCTGTTGCCAGACAGCAGCTCCAGACGACCCTGGACATCAGGGACTCTTGTGCCCGCTCGATGGCTGCCGCAGTTGCCTCTCACCGCAGGGCTTGGCTGAGGCTCTCCTCCTTCCCGGCAGATACTAAGCATAAGTTAGCTGATGTGCCTTTCCTTGGGACCGACTTGTTTGGCCCAGGAGTGGCCAGTCACCTACAGCGCATAGAGCAGTCCAGTGCCACCTTGGACGCCACTTCTGCCAAGAGTTCTTCGGGCAAGAACCAGCAGAAGAAAAAGAAGCCTTTTTGGCACGCTTCCCCTGCGGTTCAGCAGTCCTCCTTCCAGGGAGGACATCAGCATCAGCAGCAGGCTCAAGCTTGGCACCCTTGGCCCAAGCCTGGACACCAACAGGCTGGCAGAGGAGGCCGAGGCTCAGGGCCTGGAGCTTCCTCCGCCTCCAAGCCTGCTCAGTGACTGGGTGGGAGTTGCCACTCCTATTCCCGTCACACCAGCTCTGGGTCTTCCCGGGGGAGGGCGGCTCTGCCACTTCCTTTCTGCCTGGTCTGCTATTACTTTGAACAGGTGGGTTCTCAAAGTGGTCGGTCAGGGACTGCCTCTAGAATTTGAGCAGTACCCTCCCAGCTGAGCCTCCACCCCTTGGGAAGAACGGATTTCCACATGCACCCAGTCGGCTCTTCGAGATGACATTGCTCAGCTCCTCCTCAAGGAGGCAGTAGCTCTCGTGGTGGATCCATCTGCAGACCCAGGCTTTGTCTCCAGGTACTTCCTGGTGCCCAAGCGGATGGGGGTCTGGCACACCATTCTAGATCTCCACTACCTGAATCAGTATCTTAGGTCACACTCCTTTCAGATGGTCACTCTGTCCCAGATCATACCATCCTTGGAGAGAGACATGTGGTTCTGTTCACTGGATCTGCAGGATGCGTTCTTTCATGTCCCAATAAGTCCGTCCCATCAGCAGTTCCTCTGTATCAGGATCGAGGGAACCTTGTATGAGTTCCAAGCCATGCTGTTTGGCCTGTCATCAGCCCCATGGGTCTTCACCAAATGTATTGCAGTGGTGGTGGCCCATCTCCGGTGTCAGGGGTCAGAATTTACCCCTACCTCAAAGATTAGCTCCTTGCAGGTTCCACCCAACAGGAGATGGAGAGGTCCAGGGATCTAGCCCTCCAAACCTGCTCCCAACTTGGCCTCCTGATCGAGGACAAGTCGGAACTCATGCCTTCTGAGGTGATGGGCTTCGTCGGGGCAGAACTTGACTCTTGTCAAGCCAGAGCTAGGCTCCCAGTGGACAGGGCGGAGGTTCTCTCCTCCTTTGCCCAATCATTTCTGGTTGGGCACTTGCGCCCTGCCCGGGACTTTCTGCACCTTCTGGGTTACATGGCAGCATGCACCTCGGTGGACCACTGGGCCTGGTTGCACATGCGCCCCCTCCAGTGGGAGCTGGCCGCCCAGTGGACTCAGTGCTTCAGTCATTTTGAACAGCTGATCATTGTAACCCAGAAGATGTGGGATGCTCTCCAATGGTGGACCGCCCCAAATCGGTTGCAGGAAGGGATCCCATTTGTCTGCCCCAAGCCGACGATCCTCCTCACGACCAATGCCTCACTCATGGTCTGGGGAGCTCACATGGGGGACAACAGGGCCCATAGACTCTGGACCCCCGAGGAGTCCCGATGCCACATCAACCTGTTGGAGCTCAGAGCAGTCAGACTGGCACTGTCAGCTTTCGCTCCTCAGCTCTGGGGTCAAGTAGTTCAAGTCCAGATGGACAATACCATAACCATGTACTACCTCAACAAACAGGGTGGCACGCACTCCGTCTGCAGTGCAAGGAGGCGCTCTACATCAGGACCCTTGTGAGCCGGTTGGAGGTGTATCTCCTAGCCGTCCATGTGGCAGGTGTCTCGAACCAGCTGGCGGATGCTCTCAGCCGCATAGGCCAGACATACCACAAGTGGTCTCTCCATCCAGAGGTAGCTTACAGCCTGTTCTTCTGTTGGGGCAAACCGATGGTGGACCTGTTTGCCTCCAGGGAAAACACCAAGCTGAGGCTGTTTCATGCCCACCCCCCTCAGCAGGGCTTGCTGCAGGGTGATGCCTTCTCAAGGCCGTGGACCCCAGGCCTCCTCTATGCCTTCCCTCCATTTCCCCTGATCCACAAGGTGTTACTCAAGGTGAGGAGGGACAAGGTGAAAGTGATTCTGGTAGCCCCAGACCAGCTGTGCCAGTTCTGGTATGAAGAGCTCCTCAGCCTCAGCTGCAGGCCCCCGGAGTGGCTTTGTACACACCCGGACCTGATATCTCTGAACCAGGGGAAGGTCTTCCATCCGGACCTTCAATCCCTGCACCTCACAGCCTGGTACCTGAGTGGCTAACGTTCCAGACTTCGGGTCTTTCCGAAAATGTCCACACTGTGGTGGAGGCATCTAGAAAGGAATCGACCAGGAAGTGTTATTCCTTCAAATGGAAAAGATTTTCCATTTGGTGTCAGGGTAAGTTTATGGACCCCTTATCCTGTTCTGTGGCTAACATTCTCGACTACCTTTGGTCTCTCTCCAAAGGGGGTCTATGGTCATCGACCCTTAGGGTGCACCTGGCAGCCATTTCTGCTTACTGGATGTGGGCTGGCCAGCCGACATTGGTGCAGGAGACAGTGGTTGGGCGCTTTTTCAAAGGCTTGGATCACATATCTCCTTTGGTGCGTGAACCTGCACCTCCATGGGATCTACTGCTGGTATTGGCAAAGCTCATGGGCAAGCCATTCGAACCAATACACAAGTGTGAGCTGTCACACTTGTCGTGGAAGACAGCCTTCCTGGTGGCTATCACATCTGCCAGAAGGACAGGGGACTCCAGGTGCTTTCGGTGGACTCCCCTTATCTGGTCTTCCACAGGAACAAAGTTGTCCTGCGCCCCAACCCGAAATTCCTTCCGAAGGTGGTGTTGGAGTTTCACCTTAACCAGGTGTTGACTCTGCTGGTATACTACCCTAATTACACCTTGGAGGCCGAGTACAGGCTCCATACTTTGGACCTGAGATGTACTCTCTCCTATTACAAGGAGAGGATGGCAGAAATTCGTGGAGAGGATCGCCAGCTATTTGTCACGAATGCTGAAGCCGCTTCTGGCAGACCTGCAGCCAAACAGACCATAGCAAGATGGATTACATCATGCATAGGTCTGTGCTACGAGTTGGTGGGCATGGAGCCTCCCAGAGGGATAAGAGCTCATTCTACCCACCATACTGCTGCATCAGTGGCTTCTTCCAGGGACATCCCTATCCAGGAAATCTGTCAGGCTGCTATCTGGAAGTCATCAAACACCTTCATTACCCACTACCACATCGACCTTGAGTCACGTTGGTATGCTGGTTTTGGGACCTCAGTTCTCCAATCTCTGTTCCCTAATTAGGGGGTGTGTGCCTTGCCTCCCTTCTCCCAGAGAACTGCTAGGAGTCTGCCAATAATTGTGGATGAACAACATATCCACGATCTTAGAAAAACAGGTTACTCACCTGTAACAGTAGTTCTAGGAGTGGAATATGTTGTTCATCTACACTGACCCCCACCCCGACCTTCCCGGCTGTGGACGCACACAGCCTGGCTTCTGGCTGGCTAAGATCTGGCACCATGGGGTGGAGCCGAGGTATATACTACCCAGGTGGGTGGGAGGAGCCAGCTTGAAGACTTCTGGCAAGATTTAAAGGGGAAAGGTACATGCCAATAAGTGTGGATGAACAACATATACCATTCCTAGAACTACTGTTACAGGTGAGTAACCTGTTTTTACCTCCCTTTAAACAGTTACTAGTTGTGAGCTGTGCTTTCTGTCATGGAACACACTCTTTTAGTTGCTGTTACTTCTGCTCGAATGATTTATGAGCTACAGGCTCTGATGTGTAAAGAGCTTTATTTGTTTTTTCACAAAGACAGGGTGTCTTTGTCTATTATTCCTAAGTTTTTACCTAAGGTGGTGTCAGAGTTTACTTTAAACCAGTCCATCCACCTGCCAGTTTATTTTCCTGAGTATTCTAATCCAGGGGAGGCATTGCTCCATACTTTGGATGTTCACAGAATGTTATGGTATTACAAGAACTGCACCAGATCTTTCAGGAAAATGAATCAGTTGTTTGTTTCATTCGCCCCCGAGAGAGAGGACACTCCTGTTTATAAACAGTGTTTGTCTAAGTGGTTACAACAAACCCCTTCTGGGGATATTCAAGGGACACCCCATCAGGTATATGGCTGCTTCCATGGCTTGCTTCAGAAATGTGTCTGCTTTGGACATCTGTGCAGCTGCCATCAGGAGTTCTGTCCATACCTTTGCCAAGCATTACAGTCTGGACGTCACCTCTAGGCATAGGGTCAGTTTCGGCCTGGCAGTTCTTCATGGCCTTCTGTCATGAGCTCTTGACTGCTGACTTGTCCACCTCCCAGTGGTGTTATCCTGGTGATAACTGGTACTGCTTGGGACTCAGTCCTACTGGTATGGCCTGATGCAAGAGCCTTCCTCGAAGTTGGAGTACAGTTACATAAGAACTTACCATAACAGTAGATCTTCGAGAGGCACTCTTGCAGCAGGCCCTGCTTTCCCTCCCTCCCTGCTTCCTCCTGCTGCTCCTTTTCTGTTGACCTTCTTCTGCCTCTCTTTTTGGCTGTCAGGAAACCTCTCGGTTCTCCTTCAGCTGCCTGTCTGGGTGTCCGGTGGGAGAACTGAGGTGGTGTGGGGGTTCAGCATAGGCTATGCTGACATCTGACATCACCCCCATGGCAGACTGCTAGCTAGAAGTTTTCTGTGGTCCTAGCACCTGGTGGCTTAGTTCTTCTGGTGTGGCCTGCTGCAAGAGCTTCTCTTGCAGATCTACTGTGACGGTAAGTTCTTGCATAACTGTACTATACTGCTGCTTTAAAGCTCTAAGTTTAAAGCTCCTTTGTCATACTTGCGCATTTTGTGAAATTTGGCTTGATCAAACCACTGCAGCTGTGTAGAGTGCTGTAGTTCATCTCTTGTCTAGGTCTGAGCATATTATTCCAGCCTTCCACATCTATTTGCTTTGGGTTACAGGAGAAGAAAAAGAAACAGTTTGCAGACAAGGATTGGGCAGGTTCGAAGAACAAAAAAAAAAAAAAGCATACCCCACAAATATAAACAGATCGATCCACTGAGAAGTGTCCCCATTAATAAGCAGCTGTTGATGGCTAATAGCTTATTTAAGACGATGTTCACTTCTAGCCGTTTGAGCTTAGCTCTTCTCAATACTGTAGGTTCTTTGATTAAAACAGTATTCGTTAGCGATCATATAGTTTTTTTAGCTATAATGTTTGTCAAAAAGATCAAAATACCCATTTTTATTTTTATGTTCCTTTCATTCCTGAACCAAGATATGGATTTTGAAATTCTTTTTCTTTTTTTTTATATAAGTTCCCACTTCCATGCCCAGCATGAAAAAAATTAATATCTTGGTCCAGAGTTGTGCCATTGACCATCAGAAACATTAGGTAATGCCATTCTAATACATCCACTTTATGAATCTAGCATGTACATTCAACAGGTAGCCTCAAGCAAAAGAGAATTTTATAAATTGTGAGTTGCTGCCATCTTCAATGAAGTGAGTGAGCTGAGTCGGGCAGACAAGATAGACCGTTAGGCCTAATCTGCTGGCAATTATGTATGTATGTATGTATGTATGTATGTATGTATGTATGTATGTATGTATGAATCTAAGGATGTCAGAAATACATTTTTGCCAAAAAGCTGTATGATGAAATTTCTTGCTGACTAATGAATACTGCTGCTTTAAATACTGGTAGTGACAAGACTGCAGAATAGTATATGTAGTGCTTTCAATATGCTGTATCCCAAAGTGTTTTGCAAGCAGTTTATTTATACAGGATAAGCCCAGCTGAAATGCCACATCTCGTTTCCAGAATTGTCCTGCTTCTGCTGGGAGCAGGTTAACACTTCTTAGTAACTTTGCTACTTTGACTTTTATATATGTCTAGCACATTGTAACATTCTCCTACTTGTGTTTCATTCAGTATGACCATTTTGTACCCGTCTCCATAACGATTGAACTGTTTCTTGTGGAAGATGTGAAAGTGAGCCCTGACACCATCACTATTTACAACCATCCTGATGTTGGGGTAAGTAGCACTTCAAAAGAATTTACTTAAGAAAATAGCATTTTTTATACTCCGTTTGTAAGCCAGAGGTTCTACTCTGGGTGTCTGGAGTGGCCTAGAGGATGTGTTTTAATCGTATGGAGCATGATATGGTGAACAGTCACAAACAACAATGGTGATTTTTTTTTTTTTTTTTTTTTAAACAAACCTGTGAAGAAAATCAGGATTTCGCTTTGTAAATCTTACATGATAATATTACCGCAAGTTTTTTTCGTATAATTTGCCTCTCTTCTCCCCCCCCCATCTGACCTTTTCCAGTATGCCCACTAGGAGCTTTACCCTGACACTTTCTTAAGGGTTTATGCCTGGATACTCCTGCCCATTGTATATATCTATGCGATCTAAGTCTAGGCACAATAGAAATGCCTGAGCTCCCCTCTGGCGTCTATATGTGACCTGGGTGTCACAGCCTTTGTGGCTTCCAGGTCTGAAAATAATTTTTTTTTTGATGGCTGTCACTTACAGGTGCAGTATTCATTATGACTGTCCTGTTGATTTTTTGTTTACCAGTTTTACATTTCTGTTTCTGAATACAAGCTGATGACTAGTGTGCCCCCTGGCTGGTACAGTGCCCTGAAAAAAGACTGTAATAGCTGATGATGCCCGTTGCAAGGTGCCCTGAAAGGGGCAACTAAATATTACTCACTGGCTGGTTCATGGCCCTGAAAAGGGCTTGACAAGTGTGTCCCACAGTGGGCTTTTAATTTACTTCCCCCTCCTACACAGTAGTAGCCCTGAGAGGGGGGGCCCTTAATTAATTCCCTTCTGCTGTGTCCTGACAAGCTGATCTGCTTCCTTTGCTCCTGTGTACATCTCTGATGCTAAACATCTCCCCCTATTTAGGAACCCTGACAAAGGCTATTAACCAGCTTCCCCATCGCCTGTCTGTGGAGCTCTTCCTGCCCTGACAGTGAGTTTTAAGTGATTGTCTCACCTCTTTACGTTCCTTTCCTTGTCTCTAAATACAGAGTCTCCCCTTTTCTGCCTTGATTGTCTTCCCTGAAAAGGGCTTTCAACTACGTTTTTTGATCTCTTACAGTGTCTTTTAATTAGCCTTACTCAGGTCCCCCTTAGTAGAGAACCCTAAATAGAGTTTATAATTTGTATCCCCAAAACTGCTTCCTTTTGGACAAGAGTTAGTTGTGAGCTGCTGCTGCAGGTCCAGCCCACAGAGAAATGAGGTAAGTTGGTGCAGAATGCACGAGGAAGACAGACAGAGACACATGCATGATGACAAGGAACACATGCGCAGTTTAGTCCTATCATGGCACTGTTTTCATTTGTGCTGCATGATGAAACCACTGACTGCATGGAAGAGCCCCTCACGTGATGTTGGGACATCTCTTGGCATATGGCACATTTATGTTGGGACCTCCATAGCCTGACTTACAAGTGGATTCATCTCCTGGGTCCTAGTGACCGCTAATACTTTTTCACTTGGAGCCTATTCCAGACACAGGCGGAGAATTGAAGCTGCGTGTCTGGGACAGACAGAAACAGATTGTTATTTCAACCCCTATGGTTTGCTATTAATTATGCCCTGCATATAGACATTGAGGCAGGCATCTGGCAGAGTAAGCAGCCATTACAGAGAATCCCCACTTGGGCAGCAGGGGGCAGCTGTGCAGTGATAAGTGCCTACTTTCCTCCACAGAAGTTAACTGTACATCCTATGGATGCATTTAACATCCTGTCAGCTGAGCTAGGATTCCAGGCTTAATCCTGGGTCACCTGTGAGACATAAGGAACATTAGCTTGATAACATAACTTGTATGACCAGCTCGATGATGTAATTTGTATGACTGGCCACTATACTGGTTTATTTTGGTTTGATTCCCTTAATTAAAAGGGGGGGGGGGCAATGTTACTTGTAACCATAGATCTTCGAAGAATCAATCTTCACCACTGATTTTTCCTCATGAGTCTAGAGCTGGAGGCACTAGGATCCAACAGGAGATTTTTTCCTACAGAGAGGATGCCAATGTCAGCTACTGACGTAACCTGGGCACCTCATGTGGTGCCACGCATGTTAGGCAATATCTGTTGTCAGCTCCTTCATGCACCTCGGTTCTGTTCTTCCTGCCATAGAGTGCACACCATGGGACTGACAGCAGCTCAGTTTAACCATTGTTGACTGAATTTTTTCCGTATCTTCACCAAAATGTGTGTCTGTCTGTAGTGCTAGTTTCATTTATTTGTTTTCCACAATGTCAAAGTCTGTGAAAAAGAAGGGGGCTAAGACAGACTCTCTCTCCCATCACGCATCGCTGACCCTGGGAGAGAAACCTATCGTGGCGACTGATTGACATCAGCGGTGCTGGACCTGCCTTGACTCATGACACAGATGCATGCGATGCCTGTTTCTGTACTGAACCACCGTACATAATAGATCCATGCATTTTAAGTGGGGAGGCCCCCTGATTTCCACCTGTGGCGGCAGGCATTGCATGTGTGAGGTCCATGCATGGTCTCTTGGCCCTTCCCTTGGGCCTCTTCCCACCACTTCCCATGTTGAGGCAGCACAGGGTCCTCCTTGACATCACCTTGCTGAGGCATCAGAGGCCGTTGGAGTGCGCCTGGTGGACAGCCTCCTTCTGGGCTGCTGTCTGCACTGGGCAGCAGATGTCCCCAGTGGAAAGGCTGAATATGTATGCTCAGGCTACACCGGTGGACACCTCAGTGTTACTGCCTGATGCCACTCTGTCTCCTGACATCATCCATAATGTTGGTGGTTGCCGGCTGTGACATCGGGTCCCCTCCTGACACCGCGGTGTCAGGAGGAGGACATGCACTGAGGCGATGTAGCGATTGGTTGCTGAGGTGCAGGTGTTGGTCTCTCTCCCCCATGTAGCCCTTGCTGCTCCAGGGATGGGATTGACACCGGCCCCTGAGATGGGCATGGCACAGGCCATGGTGTAGGTTGTTGGCCCAACATCGAGCTTGATGCCAGTGCCAGTGTTGCCTTTAGGTCTCGCAGCGGGCTTGAACCTGCCACTGCTTGCTGTGTCAGGGGGTGGGAAAGGCATCGAACCTGGCACCAGGCCCAGCACCGAGGGCATTGCTGGCCATGGCACAGGAGGTGAACCCATGTCCAGGCTAGTCCCTGGCTCTGGACCAGTTGCTGGAGATGGCACTGGCTCGGGGCCGGAGGATGGCCATGACGTGGAGTTCTCTCCCAATTCTACAGGCTGAGCCATCTACTGTTGAAGACCAAAGTAGCCCTGAGAGGACTGTATGGCTCTGCTCTCCTCACCTAGGAGTCTTCCCCATGACTTGACTGTTCCTCTTCTGTAAAGTAGAAATCAACACCAGGCACAGCTAAAGGTACTACTCTTAACCGGTAGCATGTCAATTCAGCGAGGGAATTTTAGCGAGTACAATTTCGGCAACGGCAATGTTAGTGAATGTAATTACGCATCCAGAATGATGAGTGAGCACCGATATGGCTATTAGCAGAGTCTTCCCGAGGAGCTACGATTTCAGAGTTGGTTATTTTAGTAAGGGGGGTACGGAGGCAAAGCCCTCTGCGAAAGAAGCATTGTAAAAACTGTCGCCATAACAGTGTTCGCTCATATATACCAGATGCCGTAATTGTAGTTGCCATACTGTCATGACCAAAATTGTCCTCGCTAAAATTCCCTTGCTAAATTGGCATGGAACACCCTTAACCAGAAAACTGGAATTACACGTATTGAAAAACAAAAAAGGGGGCGCACACACAACATAGGTTGGAAGGCGAATTTAATTTATTAAGAAATCTTCTCCAGCATTTCAGAAACCCCATGTGTATTACCAAGCGGCTTCAGTGACCCCCTGATGAAGCTGTTTGGTGATACACAGGGGTGTCTGGAGTGTTGGAGAAGATTTCTAAATAAATGAAGTTTGCCTTTTAATCTGTGTGGAGCGTGCACCTATTCTTGTTTTTCCGTATATTCCTCTTCTGTAGGTTGACCTTGTTTGGGCAGTCCTGCTAGGTCCTCCCCTCAGGCACCCCCCACTTCCATGTCTGGCGCCTCCTCTCTGTCAGTGTCCTCCAAGCTCTGAGGGCATGGGATCATCCCTTCACATGTCCTCAGCCTTTGAGTACTCCCTGTACCAGAGATTCCTGGTGGACGTGTTGCAGGAGCTGGACATTAGCACAGTTACTACCCATAGTACCATGTCCCTGCAGCTAGGACCCCTTGGAGATTTCAGCGATGCCAGCTGTTGTCCCTCCCTGGCCTAGAGTCTTTAATGAATGTTCAAGGGCAGTCTGGAGACATCCCTTTGCTTCCCGTCCAGTACCAAGGGATGTCCAGCAACAGTACTGCACACCCTAGGACACTGCAAGCAAGCAAGCAAAATTTTATTTATAAAGCACCTTTCAGAAACCAAAGTGCTGTACATAATATAAATAACACATAAACCGACAACATTACAATTATTAAAATGATCCATTTCTTAATCAGGGAAGGCTAAAGAAAATAAATAAGTTTTCAGCATTGATTTAAAATTGCTGATGGTCAGGCATTCTCTCAACCGACGAGGTAGAGAACTCCACAGAGTCAGTGCTATAAACGCAAAAGCACGCCTCTACATGTTTTAAGATGAACCCAGGGAATCTCTAGCAATCACTCGTCGGCGGATCGGAGAGGGCGACTGGGGGAATAGGGAGTCAGGAGATCTTTAAGGTAGTTGGGTCCCTATTTGCGTAGGGCTTTAAAGGTAAGCAAGCCTACCTTATAGGTGATCTGCCACTGAACTGGCAGCCAGTGCAGATTGCGCAGCACAGGCATAATATGAATGGTCCTAGAGGTACTAGTCAACAACCTGGCCGCAGCATGCTGCACAAGCTGCAGGTGGTGGATATCAACCCCTGACAGCCCTAGGTAGAGGGCATTGCAGTGGTCAAGACAGGTGGTGATGAAGGTGTGGACCAAAGTTGGAAGGTCACCTGGAGGAATCTGGTGTTTCACCTGGGCAATATTCCTCAGATGGTAAAAATGAGGATTTGACCATGGCTGACACCAGAAACTTCAGGGTCAAACCATCATCAAAAAATAACACCCAGGTTACACACCTGATCTGAGGTAATGAGCTGGACACCATCCAGCCATAGGTCCGACCCATGTCCAGCACCAAAACCCGCTCCCGCGTGACCCGGATCCACCACCAACACCTCAGTCTTATCCGGATTCAGTCTCGAGCAACTCATGTTGATCCAGTCTTTAATCTCAGAGAGGCAACTATTTAGCACAGAGACTGCATCAACCTGTCTGAGCACAAAGGACATATACAGCTGAGTATCATCTGCATAGCAGTGAAAACTCGAGCCATGTCACCTAATGATATCTCCCAAGGGCAGCATATACACTGCGAACAACATCGGTGCCAATATGGAGCCCTGCAGCACCCCGCAAGACAGGGGGAGGGCATCAGAGGAATAAATTCCAGTGACCACCCTCTGAGATCTGCCTGCAAGGGAGGATCGGAAACTATTCGAGGACTGTACCTGACAGTCCACAAAGGAACTGCAGGGTCTCCAGAAGCACCGCATGGTCCTCAGTGTCAAAGGCTGCAGAGAGATCAAGAAGAACCAAGATGGTACAAGCCTTTCAATCTTTCGCCATTAGGAGTTCATTTAATACTCGAACAAGAGCGGTCTCCTTGCTATGCCTCTTCCTGAAACCAAACTGGAGAACTTCATAGACTTTGTGAGTTATTAAATGATTATCCAGTTGCAATGCAACCACCTGCTCAATAACCTTCCCCACAAAGGGAAGGTTAGAGACAGGTCAGTAGTTAGCTGGATCGATGGGATCCAAGGAGGGTTTTTTAAGGAGTGGTCGAATGACCGCCTCCTTTATGGGATCCGGAAAGATTCCCTTCTCCAAGGATTGCCATACAGTTTCAGCTAGGATCAGGCAGATAACATCAACACAACCCACCAAAAGGGGGGTAGGGCCCGGATCCAAACTACAACAGGTTGGGCACAAAGTCTATACAGTCTTCACAATGTCCATGAATTCTGGTCAGCTGAAATCTGTTCAGACAGACCGGGTGCTCATCACCTCCCATCGACCTCCACAACCCCTCATGGAGAGAGCCGGGCCGATTCCGGATCAGATGTTGGCAACCGTATCTGCTAAAAATCGAGCTAGCCATCACACTTATTTTGTGAACAAGCTCTCCCGGATTGAAGACAAATTGGATTGCACAATCTGTCAACAGTTGGAAAGAGTTGAGCCGGTTGGTTCTGCGCAGCAGAAATCTCTCTGGAGAGGAACTCTGCCTTCTTATGAGTGATTTATTTTTTATCATAGAATGTTTTATTTGATTTTTTGTTTTTTCCTGTTACAGTATTTATGGTACACTCCAAAAATCACAGGTCAGACATTACATAGTCATTCAAAACTTCATAGTCAATACATAGTAGTTAAACTTACACATCATATCCTAGGGTCATACAGATGTCACTTAAGATCACATAAGCAACCACATATGAGAGATAAGGTAAGACTTCAGCCTCAAGACAGTACCAAATATATATAGTCTTCTGAGCAGTAAAATTATATGTATAGCAATACATTCTCTTATCCTAGCAGGGGTGGATTGTCAGGTATGGGAAGGGTTTTACACAGGGAGGATGAAAGATAGGCATCCCATTTTCTGTGGAAATAGTTAGGTTGACCTCGATGAGCATAGGACAGTCTCTCTAAGATGGCCACCCGAGCCAACGCTGTCAGCCACATACTAATAGTAGGGTTATTAGGCTGTCTCCAGTGCATTAGTATCAGTCTTTTAGCCTCTAGCAATGCTACTATAATCCACTCTCTATGTTCCCTGGGTAGGGGTTCAGCCTGATGGAGTCTTCAAGGAGCAGTGCAGTATCCAGTGGTAATTCTCTAATGGAGAGAACTCTTGAACATTCCTGAGCAACATTATTCCAGAAGGAGGCTAGTTGAGGGCAGGTCCATATAACATGTAAAAGGTGATCATCTGGTTGTGAGCAACTCCAGCACTTGGAGTGGGGTAGTAATCCCATTGAGTGCAGGGCAGCTGGGGTTCTATACCAATGCAGAAGAATTCTGAGTTGCAAAAAAACAGCTCTTGGAGTCTCTGTAACCATTATATGCATTTTTAAGAGACAGGGACCAAGCCTCAGCAGATAATAGCTTCACCTATATGTGTTTCCCATTTGGCCCTGCACTGTTCAGTGGGGTCAGCCTGAGCCTCACGCCAGGTGGCATAAAATTTACCTATTCGACCTTTCCAAGAGGGAAATTTATGCAATGAAGCAAGCCATGTCCATTTCCTGTCTGTACTAAATTGAGAGGAGAGAGCATTAATTGAGCTACGTAACTGGAGAAAACGCCAGAAGTCAGCATTTGGCAGATGGAACTGCTGCTTTAGTTGAGTAAAGGATAACAGGATATCCGAGTCGGGCAGCATCAAGTCCTGTATGTCTCGTATTCCTTTGGCTTCCCACTCTGGCCATTTAATAGGTTTCCCACCTATGGTGATAAAGCTATTTTGCCAGAGTTTGGCGTACCTCAAAGGGGGGTACCATGCTTTTGGAGGAGTGTGAGATAAGGCCATGCATCGTCGCCAGGCATGTTGTGTTTTGGCCATGAGTGGGGATAGACCCTTGTTGGATGGACCTTCTGGGCCTAGTAGAACTCTTAATGGAGTGGGGGCTAGCATATTTGATTCAACTTTAACCCACAGTGGATGGGATGTTCCCTCAGGTGCAAACCACTTAGCGGCTTGGGCTGCCACACTCGCCAGATGGTAACCTTGGGACCAGGGGACACCCAGGCCTCCTTTAGACCAGTGTGCCCTCAATTTAAGTTTCCCCCATCTATGAGCTTTCCCCTCCCGTAAAAAGAGATAGAGCGTCGAGATCCACCTCCTAAATTCAGGACCGAAGCTGTAGAGACTGAGGACTTTGTGTAAGTAATTCCATTCAAGTGAATCGAATGCCTTAGCGAAGTTGACAGCTAGGGCCGCCATAGGGGTCTTAGATCTGGTTACTATCCACTTCAGGTTGAGTAGTAATCTAGTGTTATCGGAGCCCACCTTCCCTGGCATAAATCCCACCTGAAAGGGGTGAATTAAGGAGGTGAGGACAGTATGCATTCTAGTAGCCATTATCTTGGCTAAGATTTTAGTATCTACTGGTGGTAGGGATATAGGCCAAAAATTTGCACAGTTTAGAGGATCATTAGATTTCTTGGGTAGCAACATAATGAGGGGTCTTTCATTGTGGGGGGACCCTGAGGCATTTGCATCTTGCAGGGCTGACAACAGTGGGTGGGCAATCTCTTGTTCCACAGTTTGATATAGTTCAGCAGTCATCCCATCGGGCCCAGGGGCCTTACCTTTGGCCATCTGGGACAGAGCCTGCTTTAGCTCGGACACAGTGATGGGAGCGTCCAGCTCGGAAACTTGCTTCAACCTTAAGGTAGGTGTGTGAAAGAGCTGACAAAATTGAGTTAAATTCTGGGAAAGCTGGGATAGTGTTAGAGCCATTTGGGTTTTATACAGAGATTGGTAGAAGAGACTCATAGCCTGATTAATACCGACCGAGAGCATGGATTTTAGCTGAGGCCTGCTGCTTGCGCAGTTGGTAGGCTAATAGTTTGCCGCTTTTGTGTCCCCCTCCCCCCCCCCAGTATGAATATTTGGATCTGATCAGGAGCCATTCCGCTTTGTGCTGTAATATGGCATTGATTTGATACTTAAGGCCTACTATTCTACGAGATAGGGACACATCTCGAACAGCTGCAGGACAGGCTTTAAAGTGAGTCTCCAGTCCAGACAGCTCTGATTATAGTCTGTCTAGTGATCTCTTCCAGGCTTTGTTCCAATGTGCTGCAAATGCTGTAACGTGGCCTCTAAGGTTAGCCTTAAAAGCCTCCCATACTGTGCTTGCAGAGACTCCACAGTCTGAGTTGATCGCAAAGTATTCCTGAGTGGCTTTTAACATGGCCTATTTAAATTCTGGGTCTTTGAACAATATATAGGGTTACACCGCCATCTAGTGCCAGTGGGTCATTGACCCAGAGGTGTATAGGTGGTCATTACCGGTGCATGGTCTGATAGATGAATGCTGCTTAGGGAGTTGTTTGTGACCCCACGGGATGTGGCATTGTTGGCCAGCCAGTAGTCAATATGACTATGAACTCAATGGAAAAGAGAGAAATAAGAGTAGTCCCGGCCAGACGGGTTGTCTCTCCTCCAAACATCTATTAAGCCCCATTCCATCTGTAGTACCTGTAGGGCAGTGTGGGCTCTAGGGTGTGCTTGGGGAGTGGGTCTGGACTTATCTAGAAAGATATCAGGGACCAGGTTAAAATCACCCCCTAATATCAGAGGGGTGGTAGCATTGTCCATTTCCAGGGCAGAAATAGCTTGGCTCAGACTCTGAAAGAAGTCTGCTTGGTCCATGTTCGGAGCACAGACATCTCCCAGAATCAGTTTCCCACTTGGAGAGCTCAGCTTAATCAGAATCCACCGGCCAAGGGAGTCGGATTTAGACCCTTCAACCATCCATGTGCTGGATTTTCTGATAAGAATGGCTACTCCTTTAGATCTAGTGCAGGCAGAGCTAGCGTGAATGGTCCCAACTCAGGAATTCTTAAGCCAGGGAGTAGATTTACTAAGGAGATGTGTTTCCTGGAGTAAGGCAACATCCGTATGGAGAGAACGTAGATATTGGATAATTTTAGTATGTTTAATGGGATGGTTGAGCCCTTTAACATTCCATGATACAAGGCGTAGGCCTTGGGTTTGAGGGGCAGCCATAATATTAAAAGGTGTACTCACCCAGCTGCGGACAGGTAAGAGAAGAAAGGAGAGACTCAGGAGACTGCAAACCTGAAGTATAACCACTGTGTGAATTACTGGGGATCAGAGGAGTAGAACTGCACTGCTCCAAGGGAAACACAAAGTGGTGCATCAGACAGAAAAAAACTTAGTATAGGAATAAAGACAAATATGTAAGTAATACAGTAACAATGTAACTGAGAACCACTGTCAGGGATTCTGACAAATAAGTGGAAACTACAACAGTCCCAAAATGCATTCCTACGTTAAGAGTGAGAGAGCTATGGCGAAAGAAGGTAAAAACCCTCAGCTATGCTAGCTTCCGCACTCGAGAACAGGGGAGGAAGAATACAACCAAGGGAACTTCGCTTCTCCTGTGGTAACAAATCCATGGGTGTAAAACACAACCCCAGGATGAGAAAAAGGAGGAGGGAAAGGATTGGATGGAGGGGTTGGGATGGGGGGAGGGTTAGCCAGGAGAGAGGGAAAAAAAAATTGGTGGGGAGTAGGTGGGAGAGTTGAGTGACCTCCTAAACTGAACACTACAAGGGCCGAGTGCCACCAATGACAATGCTGTCCACAAGCAAATACCCCTGGTCTTTGCTTATACTGGGTGACCAAGGTCAGAAGATAATCACCAGCCACTCCAGTAGATAAGATTAGAGACCGAGGAAAAGGAGTGGTATGGTTTAAACCCCTATATTATCAACTGTGACAAATTTGTAGCCTATAAGGTGTACATTACGTGCAGCTGCTATATAACAAAAGACACTGATACAACACATTAACAGTTCAGTCAAAGAGATGCAGTAGGCTGCTGCAAGTAGACGCTCAGGTGGTCGTATCAGCCGCTATGGGATCCAGAGATGGTCTTAGGACAGCCGCAGCATACGATTTTTCCCCAGGTTTGAGCATTCCAGAGATGTCGACTGCTTCAACCAGTGAGGATTCCGGAATATCTGCCCAGTCCATGGAAGGTTCGGTGATTGGCAGATCAGATTGGGAGGAGTGACAGTCTTTAAGGGTTGGGGAGATTAATCTCCGAGTGTCTTAGCTGGGGGAGCAGCCCCCTGTTGCTCCGATGGCAGTCGCTATCCGCTCTGTGAGCATTGCCTCTATCGAGAAGAAGGTCCCATTGCCCTTGGAGATAAGTGTTCAGAGAGAGCAGCTGGGGTGGAGGTAGCAAGTGGCAGTGTGCAAGACACATTCATCGACCTGGGGGATTCATGATGAGGGGGACCAGGTCCACGCACAAAATGGTCCTCCGAGCACTGCCTGTTAGTATTAAAGTTCCTGGAGGGGGCAGTCGAGGAGGAAGGTTCCCAGAGCTTTCTGGGAGATGCAATCTGTAGAGGAAGATTAGGCCAATGCCTGGAGATCCAACGTCCCACTTCAAATGGGGACTCTGCTAGTAATTCTTTCTCATCTTTAGAGACCAAAAGTTTGACAAGTGCTCTAAACCTGTACTGAAAGTTGTGGGCTGCCAAGAACTTTTTTAAGGGGCCGTAAGCACGTCTTCTGGTAGCGGTTTCATCCACAAAGTCTCTATAAATTGTAATGGTTGCCCCATGCCATCTAATTTCACCCAAGTCACAGGCAACCCGCAGGATGCATTCCTTTGTTGTATATCAATCAGATATGCTATTATGGGTCTCTGGGAGTGTGAAGCCCTGTCCCTTCTCCCTGAAATACGATGGTCTCTCTCGACTTCCACAGGCCCCCTCCACCGCTCTCCCATCATCAAAGGTAGCTGCTCATTAAGAAAACGCCTTGAGTTACCTTCCGATCCCTCTGGAACCCCAAGAATTCTGAGGTTGTTATGCCTCCCTCTATTTTCTTGGTCTTCCATCCTGGCAAACCGTGTATCCATCTGGTTCTCCTGCATTTGTGTTTTATGCTGCAGTGAAAGCTGTTGTTCTAGGGTTTCAACCCTTTGCTCTGCAACGTTAAGGTGGTCTTGTAGTTGGCGGACATCTGCTGTGGTGCCTGTAAGGGTAGTGCTAATATCATCTACTCAAGTCAGCAGTGCTTCCAGCATCCGAGTAATGTAACTCAAGGAATCTCCCACTGATGGAGCTTGTGGTGCTGTGTCAGCAGGTGAAATTGAGGGGCCCCCTGAAGCCATTCCAAAGGACTATGGTGATGCGCTCGAAGTAATGTAGTATGGGCCCAGGCTAGGCAATGTGGCAGCAATTGAACACCGTGGCCTCCGTGTCCTACCAGACGAGCGACTCGCGAGTACCGTCGCCTAACAGAGCACTAATGCACTGCATAAACCGTGAAATAGTCACACTGGACGGTTGAGGATGGTCACCCGGTTCAGTTACACTTTTAATTTTTGTATCACATTTTAGGATTAGGTTAGTCGGCCATGGATTATCACCACACTGAGAGGAGCTCAAGGTTTAAGCTGCCATTTTCTTCGGTGGCCAGGCCACACCTTACGAGTGATTTCTGATTGATGGCCTTTATGATGTTCCATCAATCTAAGCATGTTAGCATCCTGGCCGGACTTCTGCCATGCTCTCTCCAGCCTTCGACTAATCCATCTCAACTCCTTCAAGGACCCATCGTACCAAGGGAACCTCGGGCAAAGAGTGAATGGTCGAATGTGAACAGGAGCAATCAAGTCCAGGACATCACCCACTGCCTTATTATAGGCAAGTACAAGATCCCCTGGACTTGTGCTTTCACCCAGCAATCCCGATAGGTCCAGCACTGCCATTAGACCATCTGGGTTAATTCCCCTCAGGGGCAGTACCAGACCATTTGGGGGGCCCCAAACCTGAACCCTGTGGTGTGATGGTCAGACCAGCTGACTGGTTCCACCCCCAAATCAGTGATCTCCATCCCCAGGCGGAACAGTAGATCCAGTGAGTGACCTCCTATATGGGTAGAAGAGGGAACTACCTGTGGAAGGCCCAGTGCTGTCATTAACTGGAGGAGATTTTGACCAAACTGCGACAGTTCATCATCGACCCAGGCATTGAAGTCCCACAGAATTATTCATCTGGGGGACTCCAACACCATGTTGATAACGAAGTCCACAGTCTCCTGCAGGAATAACCCCCCATCACCTGGTGGACGGTAGATGAGTATCCTACAACCTACACCCTCACCCATAATACACTCAAAGGATCTAGTGATCCCTACTTGAACATCCACAAGGCCCAGTTTGGTCTTAAGAAAGATGGCTACACCCCCACCCCTACGATCCAACCTCAGGCGGTGAATCACAGAGAATCCAGCTGGAGTTGCAGAAGCCAATACTGGGCCTGCATTTTCATCCAGCCAGGTCTTGGTGATGCATGCCAGGTCCACCATTTCAACAAGGTCAGCTATAACAGCTGTCTTGTTTTTGATAGACCTAGCATTACATGACAATGCCTGGGCTGGAGGAGATGCTGGGGAAGACCTTGACTCCTGTCCAGCATCAATATCTGGACCCTTGGGTATGGGGACAAGACAGGGATTATCCCTGTCCTGGCACCATTTCGCCCCAAATGGTCCCTACCACCCCAATACGTCCCCCCCCATCCATGCCCCGACCAGGTCCAGCCCCGCCCCCCCCATGCCTCCTAGCAATCCTAAGGGGTTGGCAGAGCTTATACGTCTCTGCTGGTAAGAAGGGGCAATTGAAGGGGCAAAGCTCCCTGAGCCTGGTAGGGAAATACTGCCTGACCATTTTAAGACCCTCCCTACTACACATTCTTAAAATCAATCTTCCTACACCCAGCCTAAGCAAATAAATACACCAAACTAAAAATATAAACAATAAACAGTATAGCCAAAATATATCTCCAACTCAACCCAATCTCCTCAAAAAACACCCAAAAATCAAACCAATAAACTACTAATAAATGAAACAAAAATAAAATAAATTCAGTATGTAAAACTAAATTGGGTCTCTCACTCCCAATTAGTATTAAGAATATACCTCACCCCACTTTTGGGATTGAGGTCACGCAGACCCCAAAAGGGCCTCAGCGCCCAGTGTATGACTGACCTCCTTAAACTGACTCTGCTCAGGAAGATGCTTCTAGCAAGAAGGTGTTTACCTTGTTTCACACCATGATGTGCATTGCTGCACATCAGGGACATCAGGCAGCTTACAACAAGTGCCCGTGGGCGCAGTAAGGTCAGCTCCTAGCTACCATGTCACATGTGGAGTTAGATGGGCAAGCCATCTGCCTTTCTGCTGAGGGCCTGGAGTTGACAAGGCACCAGTAAAGGGCATTGTATGATGCCAAGGTGGTGGCCTCCAGGCTGGTGGGGCCTGCAGTGTGCATTTGGCAAAAGGTGCTTAACTACCAGCTCTGAGGTGAGGGGGGCTTAGTTCTCCTGTATGGTCAGGCGGGGGCTATCGGGGCACCCTCATACTTATCCATCTGACCTCAGTCAATCTCTTGTTTTGTCAGACCCATTAGGAGCCCCTGCCTTCAGGTGACCTCCCTCCCAGGCAAAAGGTAAGAGTATTTGTTACCCTCGGAGTGAGCCAGCTGCACCATTTTCTGGGAAGCTTGGTGCTCGGACCTATGGGTATGACTCAATGGTGAAATTTGATTCCTGGAAGATGTGAAAATGACATACTTCGCAATTGTTGATATTCCAGAATATCTTAACCATTGACTCGTATTCCTGCTCAGCTGAGAGCCAGGGCCTCTTTCAGCTCACCCTGTGGGTGCTGGCAACGGAACACTCTGCATATGTCTCCTCTGCCATAGTCCTTTGGTTGTGAAATTTCCAAGAATCAATCTTCACCATTCATTCCCACTTATAAGTCTAGTGCCAGGGGCACTAGGACTCGGTGGGAGTAAAGTATTTTGAAGCCTGGGGGCCAGTGTAGGTGCTGCCCACGAGCCAGACATAGTGATGTTGCACTCATGGACTAGCCAGTAATCAGTGTTGGCCCCCTACCATCCTTTGTTCTGGTTTTCCCTCTGCCAAGTGCACACCGTGTGAGCTTCATCATTACAACTGTCACAGGACTTTCCTTAGTTCACCACTGTTAGTTTGATGTTGTACCTCGCAACACCAGATCTTCTCAGTGCCATTGTATTATTTTATCGTTTCTCCTTCTTTTAAGTTGAGTGCCAAACTCTTTCTTTCCTTTTTTTTTTTTTTTCGGTCCGTGGTGCCGTGACTGGTCCTGTGCAGCATGACAGCTGGAAGGCTTCGGAGAAGAAGCAGCATCGTGGTTGCCACCTATATATCAATACTCCTGTGGGGACCACATTACCATTCAAGACTGGCATGATGTCTGTTTGACCTGCATTGGCACTGACCACAGTGTGGATAGGAGCAACACCTGCTTCTCAGTGGGCTACCACACCCTCGAACTCCACACCTTGAAGTGGGGTTGCTAGCACCCCCCACACCTTCGGAGGAAGACATTGCACCTGGAACACTAAGGTAAGGTCTCTGGCCTCTTCCCCTGAGCCCCTTCCCAGTACTGTATGTACTGAGATAGCCCAGGGCTCTAAACATGCTTGTCATGCTGAGACATTGGAGGCCCTGGGGGAGAGGTCAGGTGGACAGTTGGCCTCCCCTGGGAGGTCAGCTGAGTACCCCTCCTGGTCGGTAGGTCCTGAAGAGCAGTGGATTTCCCCAGTGGTGAGGCCAAAGCTATATGCTGGCTCTTCACCAGTGGGCACCTCGATGCCTCCTCAGCTCCTGGTATTAAGCCTGGTAGCGGTGAGCAAGGTAATGCCGACTGCAAGACCAGGCCCCTTTCTGGCATCGTTCCCAGTGCCAGAGGATAGGGTTGTCACAGTATGATGGTGTCACGGTATACCGCAGTGTCAGAAGTCACGGTATTGATACAGTAGACAATTTTTGATACCGGGATAACTGTGATTCATGGTATACTGCGGTGTTGAGACCTTTCAACTAGTTTTTTTGCATTTTCAGGGACAACTGTCAACTGTCCCTTACACGCCAATTCTCCCTGATGCAAGAGGCTTCTTTTTCATGCAAAAATTGTTTTGTGGATGCAACGTCTGCTGTCTGCTGCAGTGCTGTACAGATCAGTAAGGTTAGGTTTAGGTGTCCATGTATCCAATCCATAAGTGGACTGATGATGTTGGTTGAGAGACCTTCAATAACTTTTTATTTTTTTAATTTTATTTTATTGAGGATTCGGAAAGTACCTTTTAGTCAGACTCCTTTTCAAAGGTTCCACGTCAGTACAGGTAATACAAGAAGAGAACAGTACAGAGCAATACAGAAATAGGAAACAAGCAAACAGTCATGATACAAGAGATACAGTAAAGGCTAACAGTTAAGTCAGTTTGTCAGTCTTTTGACTTCTTCCTTCCATTTTTTTAATTTTCAATGTTTAGTTTCAGGACAAAGTTTATTTTTAGTCATCATGTAATTTGTGTGTGTCATACGGAGTGCCACACAAGGCACACAGAGGCCAAGTGAGTATTAAGCCACCAATGATATATAAGTAATAACTGCTGCTTTAATGGTAAATGATGAGAAAAGACTGTGTGCAGCAGCACACAAAAGTCAGTGTGCTGTGCGAGTGCGACTGTGTCACTCACACAGTGCACACTGACTGCGCAGTACACACAAAGTGCAGCACACTGCTTGCACAAAAAGCCACACTGTAAATGCACAGTGCGCATCATTATTGTCCTGTCCTCTGCTGTTCTTTTGGAACAGAAGCAGTAAATGATGTACTGGTTTCAAAATGAGTGACATCCCTCCAGAATAGTTGAACAACAACAAAACACATTTGTTGAGGGTTATATCCCCCTCCGTGACAATTCCACAGCGCCCGACACTATAGTGACAACAGCACCAGGTCGCTGTCGGCGTGGGACCCCACCACTGCATTTGGGGGTAATGCACCCCCTCCCCAAAACCACTCGGACTCGGAGTTGGTTGTTTAAGTAGCAGGGGGTGTGTGGGGGGGGGGCATACGGGTGTCGACCAGCCATCCTAAATCCGTTTGTTGATTGAGCTTGAGCAATGGGCATGGAATGGGGGTGAGGGAGTGATCAGCAGCAGTAACCAGGCCCAGCATCAAAATCTGTTATGCTGTCATTTTGTTAACAGTAACACTGTAACATATCGTCTGTCATGTCATGTAATGATCATCATGTTAAGTTTTCTTATCTTTATGGGTAACAGTTTTAAAAACTATCTGTGGTTGGTTGTCACAGTGTGTACAGACTCGGGCTGCAGACTGGTCAGCCACCTCACTGGCGGAGCCAGTGAGTGACAGATGAGACCACAGTGATCATTCATTCACATGACTGTTAACTGTTGTGCTGCTGGTGCTCTGTCTCGAGTGGTCATGCGTGTTCATGTTCATTCATTGCAAGTCTGAACTATAGAGAGTAGACAGTCCTGTCAGTCTGTCAGAGGCACAAAACTGTCAAGGTTAGTCAGACAGAGAATGAGATACACACTGAGAACTTTTTCAGGTTCATTTTTTATCATGTCGCTCTCTTTTCTCCAGGTCAAAGCAGTCCCCCCTGACCCCCGGCCACCGGCACCCACACCACTGGACTCAGTCTGGCATGTGAATTTATATGCCCCATCACACTGCCGGCCAATGGCAGGCCCTCCCCATAGGGACCTGTGGCACGGACTTGGTGAAGACGCCTTTCGAGTCCAGGGGCGCAGGGCTTGGCCATCAGCTGCAGAGGTCACCCCACCTATTTTCCACTTTTCACTCACTGAGGAGCCAGACATGCAATGGTATCGACACACCTAATGTGCAGACACCCACCACGCTCCTCCCCCTGTGCATGCATGTGACTGTGGAGCACCCAGCCTCCACTGAGTCTCAGTGCAGTGCGATGCAGATCCCTCACCCACCCCAGAGGAAGGAGAGCAGTTGTGGGATGCCCAATCCTTCCTCCCCGCTTTCAGCCCTTGGTTGCCCAAGTCTGTTCCCGAACCTGGGTCACCGGCGCAGCACGAGGTGTGGTGTCCAGCGCCTCAACCCTCTGTGCCACTGGGCCGGCTTCAGGTTCATTTTTTATTATTAAATAACACAAACATTGCCATGATGCCAGTGCTATTTGCAAATTGCAGTTTTGCATTACACTTACATTCCGTGTTTTTCGGTTTCAGTGATAAGAACTGGCACTAGTAGTTTGTGTGTTCCTTCAGTTTTCATTCCCAGTTGTTCCCTGCCCCTCCCTCTATCTGATTCTGCAGCACAAAGTCATTGCTGCCCAGCACACCTGCAGTGTGGATAACGAATTTGACGCCCACCAACACACGCCATATCTGGAGTGCACTCTGCTCGCTAATCCAAATTTTCTCTGACATCTGCTGCTGTTGCTTCCTGACTCCGAGTCAGAGTCCTCCCTCCCTGTCCTCCTAATGTGATTTGTGTCATGATATTTCATACTTGGCATTGGCTATTCAGCTGAGCTTGCATATTTAGTGAAGTTGCTGTCTTGTCTCATCTGTCTGCTTGATGCACCTTGAGTCCCTCCAGTCCAGTTCCACTGTGGACCACTTCATGTCTGTCCCTCTGTCTGCTTGCCTGATGCCCCCATTAAAGTTTTCCCTAGGATGGAGTAAGCCCTACTTCTGACTCCTCTCTGACTGACTCATGTCATGTGTGTCACAAACCTTTGGTTGGCTGGCTTAGCTGAGCTCTTGGCTGACTGTGGCTGGTGGCTACCTAACACAAAACCAATAAGAGAAATTACTTTAATTGCGTAATTACCCTTAGCCTAGCTGCTAGTTTAACAATTACAGTCACTTGACACAGCAGCCACCAACCATGGCACTGAGGATATATAGGCTAATTCCTTTAATGCTATGCAGGACTCCAGTCCTCCTGAGTCACTCATCATATTACGAGACTTGACTCCCGAATCAGGTGGCGACAAGATGACTTGAGTCACTTTGGGGGCTACCTAAAACAAACCCAATGGAAAAAGTGATTTAAATTCATACATTTCTTAATTACTTAAATAAGCTAGTAACATAGAAACATAGACTTTGATGGCAGATAAGGGCCGTTTGGCCCACCTGGTCTGCCCATTTCCCTACCTACAGGATAAGCTGCAGATCCTAGTTAACCAACAGCATATTTCTTCCTACCCCCAACAAGAATTGCCTTATGTCTGTCCCATGCATTCTTGAATTATCCCAAAGTTTTAGACACTACAACCTCCTCAGGAAGGCTGTTCTATGCATCCACCACCATCTCTGTGAAAAAATAGTTCTAGGGACATGGATATGTTGTTCATCCACACTATCTGGCAGGTATCCTTGCCGCTTTAATTCTTGCCGGAAGGTCTTCAAGCTGGCTCCTCCCACCCACCCGGGTGGTAAAACTCTCGGCTCCGCCCCATGATGCCAGATCTTCCTTACCGCTTGGAAGTTCAGGTTCCCTCCTTAACGCTCTGCGATTAACGACTGGCTCCTAATTCTTCAAACTTTTCAAACTAGCTTTGAAATCTTCAGAAAAGTCTTGGTCTTCGTCTCCTCGTGGCTGCGATGGACAAATCGACTCCCGGATTTCAGAGATGCCCCTGCGGGTAGAAAATGTCTCGAACGGACCCGCACTCCACGTGCGTCTACTGCCTAGGCCTGGAGCACGACCCGCAGGCTTGCGACCTGTGCTTCTCTTTCTCGGCCTACGTCCTCGAGGATCGTGCTGCCCGGTTACAGTTGGGCGTCCCGAGAAGAGATTTCCTCTGGTTAAGTCGAAGGAGGCCCAATTGGCGGTGTCCGCGGCTGCGGGCTCTGCAGAACAGCTCGAGCAGATGATCACCCTCGAAGAGGAGGCGGCGCGGGCCGCTCCATCTTCGACCGCGGCATTCGTCCCGCTCTCTCTCAGCGCCTCGTACTCGGTTTCCTTTAAGGAGCTTTGCTTGACCCTCTCGACCAAAGGCGAGGGTCCAACCTCTTCTGGACCATTTTCTCGGTCGAAAAAGAGCAAGGGTAAGTCCCATAAATCGGCGGCTCTTGGGAGGCGGGGAAAGATCTCCCTCCTAGTGGGCAGTCGACTGGTCGACCTTCAGCTTTCGACCACTGGCTCACGGTGTCCCCGTCAGGCCAGTTGACCGAGACACCACCTACCGCGGCCGAGATTTTCTCACCCGCTAGAAGGGCTGTCGGCTGGTGAAGCTGATAATCCCCTCTCCCCAGTTCCCCCGGCGAGAGTTGAGGATCCCGTCGGCTCTTCTGTGCCTCCAGTCTCGGAGCCGTCGGCGGAAATTTCCGAGCCGAAGGGAGTACCGATCCTCGGCACCCTGCCTCACCGACCTCGGCCTGGCCGAGATTCTCGGTCTCGGTCTCGGACCTCCTCGCGGTCCAGCCGATCCCGCCGTCATAGGCGGTCTCGGTCTCGGCACCACGGTAAGTGGCGTCGCCGCTCTTCCTCTTCTTCCTCATCCTCGGACGAGGGGAGGCTTCGGCGCAAGCCGCGCCGCAAATATGAGGAGCTTATGTGGCAACAGCTTCTGTTGGCCAGCAATAAGCCGACGCAGTCGTCTTCACCGGCCATTAAGTGGCTGTCACCGGAGCGGTCGAAACAACCCCTCGCTACGGTCGAGGAGCCTGTTCCCAGGCCGGTTGTTCAGCCAATTACAGCTGCCCCACCAATTCTGGTGGAACCGGCGCCTCCTCAGCCATTAGTTGGGGCTCCGACCAAGAGTTCTCGGTCGGCTCAGGGGCTGCCCCATAGGCTGTCGGTCACCCTCACTCCCGATAAACCTCGGCAGGTAGAGGGCGTCTCTGGCTCGAGGCAGCTCTTTGAGGACTCATCCGAGTCCGAAGATGACTCCTCCTTGTTCTCCAAGCGGATGGACTTGGAGTCCTCAGGGGGGCAGTAAGTGGATGATAGCTCTTCGGCTCATCTCGGAATCCACCGGGATGAAGCTCGAACCCATTTCTAAACGGGCTAGATATCCCCTCACGGAGATTCTGGACCGAGGGATTCTCCCACGGAGGCCTTTCCTGTGGCCAAAGCCATTGTTGGTCCGGCCTTGAACTTTGGCAGTCCTGCTTCCTGCCCTGCGCCTTCGGCCAGGATGGCGAGGAAGCACGCGGGTCCCTACCGGTTCCCTCGTCCGGTTTCTCAGAACACCCTCTGCGGAGGGGCTGGTTACCGACAGCGTTTTCCGGCGCCCCGGGAATGCCAGGGACGTGGACAAACCACCCGACAAAGAATCCAAGAAATTGGATTATGCTGAGCGGAAAGTTTATGCTGCATCATCTCTCGGCCTTTGTCATTCCAGTTCGGCCGTCCTGATGGCACACTTCTCCCATGCTCTGTTGGGCTCCTTGGATGAGGTTGTCCCTCATCTTCCCGCGGACCTGCAGACCATGGTCAGGCAGGTGCGGGACCAGGGCAGGGCGGTGGCAAAGCAGCAGCTCCAGACTGCTCTCGACATCAGGGACTCTTGTGCCAGAGCAGTGGCGACCGCAGTGGCCATGCGTCGACGGGCTTGGCTGAGGATATCCACCTTCACCTCGGATACCCAGCACAAGTTGGCGGATGTCCCCTTTTTGGGGACTGACCTCTTTGGCCCGGGGTGGAGGGTCACCTCCAGAGGATCGAAAAGTCCAATGCCACCTTGGACTCGGTCTCTTCCGTGCAGAAGGACAAAGGCCGGAAACCCCAGCCTAAACCTTTTTGCCCTTCTGCTCCCGCGACGCGCCTGGCCCAGCAACGCCAGGGCCAGCAGGCTCGACCTGGTACCCCAAACCCAAGCCATCGGCTTCTCCAATAGGAAGCAAGGAGGAAAAGGCCCAGGTGGTCCCTCGGCGGTCCTTCCTCAAAGCCTGCTCAGTGACGGGCTGAGGGGTGCCGGCCCATCCCCGCACCTCACCCCTAGTTCCCCGTGAAGCGGCTCAAGCACTTCCTTTCCGCCTGGTCCGCTGTTGCAGCGGACAGGTGGGTTTTGGAGGTGGTGGGAAGAGCCTGCCTCTAGAATTCGAGCAGGCCCGCCCTTCAGAGCCATCGCCCCCTCGGGGCTGAGTCCCAGCCTCTCTGGCTGCTCGCCGACATGTCGCTCTCCTCCTCCAGAAGGAGGTGATAAGAGGTGGAGGACCCTCCTTCAGACCCGGGGTTTGTGTCCAGGTATTTCCTTGTCCCAAAACGGACGGGGTGCCGGCGCCCCATTCTCGACCTACACGACCTGAACAAGTTCCTAAGGTCTTGAACCTTCAGAATGGTCACTCTGGCTCAGATAATACCATCTCTGGAACATGGCGTGTGGTTTTGTTCTCTGGACTTTCAGGACGCTTTCTTTCACGTCCCTATCCATCCGTCTCACCGGAGATTCCTCCGCTTCCGGGCGTAGGGATCCCTATTCGGATTCAGGCCATGCCCTTCGGCCTTTCTCTAGCTCCCAGGGTCTTCACCAAATGCATGGCAGTGGTGACAGCATTCCTGCGGCGCCGAGGGGTCCGGGTGTACCCTTACCTGGACGATTGGCTGATAGCAGCCCCCTCCAGACAGGAGGCGGAGCGGTCCAGAGACCTGGCCCTCCGGGTTTGCTCTCAACTCAGCCTTCTCATCAACGAGGCCAAATCGGAACTCGAGCCGAAGCAGGTGATACTGTTCATCGGGGCAGAGCTCGACTCTCTACGAGCCAGAGCTCGGCTCCCGGCGGACAGGGCCGAGATTCTTACCTCCTTTGCCCAGTCATTTCTGGTTGGGCAATCGCGCCCTGCCGGGACTTCCTGCGCCTCCTGGGTCTCATGGCGGCCTGTACCAACGTAGTCCATTGGGCACGTTGGCACATGCGCCCCCTTCAGTGGGGGCTGGCCAGCCAGTGGTCACAACGCTGCGATCCCTTGGGCCAGCTTGTGATGACGACCCAGGAGAGGTGGAACGCTCTCCAGTGGTGGACTGTTCCATTCCATCTGCAGGAGGGCATCCTGTTTGTCCGCCCCGAGCCGACGGTCCTTCTATCGACCGACGCATCTTTGATGGGTTGGGGTGCCCATCTGGGGGTACACCGAGTGCACGGCCTCTGGTCTCTGCGGGAGTCCCGATGCCATATCAACCTGCTGGAGCTCCGAGTGGTCCGCCTAGCTCTCACCGCCTTTGCTCCGTTTCTCCGGGGTCAAGTGGTCCGAGTCCAGACGGACAATACCACGACCATATACTACCTAAACCGCCAGGGCGGGACGCGCTCCATGCTTTTATGCAAGGAAGCTCTCCGCATTTGGTCTCGTCGCAGCCTGGAGGCGGATCTCCTAGCCATTCATGTGGCAGGAGCCTCCAACACACTGGCCGATGCCCTGAGCCGGATAGGGGCTGCATCGCACGAGTGGTCTCTCCTGCCAGAGGTAGTACAAGATCTGTTCTCCCACTGAGGCACACTTCTGGTGGATCTGTTTGCCTCCAAGGAGAACGAGAAGCTGAGGCTGTTTCATGCCCGCCCCCCTCAGCAGGGCTCGCTGCAGGGGGATGCCTTCTCGAGGCCGTGGGCCCCGGGCCTCTTTTACGCCTCCCCCCCCTTCCCCTGATTCACAGGGTCCTGCTCAAAGAGAGGAGGGACAAGATGCAGGTGATTCTGATAGCCCCAGACTGGCCTCGCCAGTTCTGGTACCCAGATCTCCTCAGCCTCAGCTCCAGGCTCCCGAGGCAGCTTCCAGCTCGCCCGGACCTGCTCTCAGTCAGTCAGGGGAAGGTGTTCCATCCGGACCTTCAATCCCTGCACCTGACAGCCTGGTTCCTGGCGGCTAGAGTTCCAGGCCTTGGGTCTCTCGACGAGGTCCTCAGCGTCGTTGAGGCGTCCCATAAGTCGACCAGAAAATGCTACGCCTTCAAATGGAAAAGATTTTCCATTTGGTGTACGAACAAGGGCTTGGACCCTTCCTCTTGTTCTGTGGCCAGCATTTTGGACTATCTATGGTCCCTATCTAGTCAAGGGCTTAGGTCGACGACCCTAAAGGTGCACCTGGCAGCCATTTCTGCTTACCGGGCGCGGGCTGGTCAGCAGTCAGTGGCGCAGGAGAAGGTGGTCGGGCGCTTTTTCAAAGGCCTTGATCACATTTCCCCTCCAGTGCGGGAACCCCCACCTCCGTGGGATTTACTGCTGGTACTGGCAAAGCTCATGGGCAAGCCATTCGAACCTGTGCACAGGTGTGAACTCTCTCACCTGTCGTGGAAGACCGCCTTCTTGGTGGCTATCACGTCAGCCAGAAGGATGGGAGAACTCCAGGCGCTGAGCATCGAGTCTCCTTACCTGGTCTTCCACAGGGACAAGGTTGTCCTACGCCCCCACCCGAAATTCCTTCCAAAGGTGGTGTCGGAGTTTCACCTTAACCAGGTGTTGACTCTGCCGGTGTTCTACCCCAATCACACCTCTGAGGCCGAATATAGGCTCCATACTTTGGACCCTAGAAGGGCACTCGCCTATTACAAGGAGCGCATGGCTGGGATTCAGGGAGAGGTTCGCCAGCTGTTTGTCACCTACGCTGAAGCCGCACCTGGCAGACCTGCAGCCAAGCGGACGATAAGCAGATGGGTCACCTCCTGCATAGATCTCTGCTATGAGTTGGCGGGCATGGAGCCTCCCAGAGGGATAAGAGCTCATTCTACCCGCCATACTGCTGCATCGGTGGCTGCCTCCAGGGACGTCCCTATCCAGGAAATCTGCAGGGCTGCTACCTGGAAGTCAGCAAACACCTTCATTACCCACTACCACATCGACCTTGAGTCACGCCGGGATGCTGGTTTTGGGGCCTCGGTTCTCCAATCCTTATTTCCCAAGTAAGTATTAAGGGGGTGTGCGCCTTGCCTCCCTCCTCCCGGAGAACTGCTAGGAGTCTGCCAGATAGTGTGGATGAACAACATATCCATGTCCCTAGAAATACAGGTTACTCACCTGTAACAGGAGTTCTAGGAATGGTATATGTTGTTCATCCACACGACCCACCCGACCTCCCCGGCTTCGACGCACAACCTGAGCTTCCAGCGGGCCAGATCTGGCATCATGGGGCGGAGCCAAGAGTTTTACCACCCGGCTGGGTGGGAGGAGCCAGCTTGAAGACCTTCCGGCAAGAATTAAAGCTTCAAGGATACCTGCCAGATAGTGTGGATGAACAACATATACCATTCCTAGAACTCCTGTTACAGGTGAGTAACCTGTATTTCCTCACATTGCCCCTTAGCCGTCCTCCCTTTATCTTCAAATTGTGTCCCCTTGTTCTTGCACATCTCTTTTTCTGAAAGATGCTACCCTCTTGGACTTTGTTGATCCCACTAAGGTACTTAAAAGTTTCTATCATGTCCCCCCTCTTCCCTCCTTTCCTCAAGGGTATACATATTAAACTCCTTTAGTCTGTCCTCGTGTGCCTTCTCTTGCAGACATGGCACCATTTTAGTTGCTCTCCTCTGGACTGCCTCCATCCGGTCTATGTCCTTGCGGAGATGGGGTCTCCAGAACTGGACGCAGTATTCCAGATGGGGTCTCACCAACTGTCTACACAGAGGGATAACAACTTCCTGTTTTCTGTTGGTGATGCGCCTCTCTGTATATCCCAGTATCCCCCAGCTCTCCCTGCTGCCTTCTCACATTGCTTGCCAACATCAAGGGCATCTGATATGATTACCCCCAGGTCCCGTTCCATTTTTGTTGTTGTTACTACCCCTCCCCAATTTGTGTACTCTTCCCCGGGGTTTTTATTTCCCAGGTCACTGGAAACGGGGGAGGTACCCAAAGACTGGAGGACAGCAGATGTAGTCCCCTTATACAAAAGTGGGAACAAAGAGGAAGCAGGGAACTACAGACCAGTCAGCCTCACCTCGGTAGTGGGGAAGATCATGGAAGCACTACTGAAGGAGAGATTGGTGGAACATCTAGTTGTCAATGGACTACAGGACCCAAGGCAGCATGGTTTCACCAGGGGGAGGTCATGTCAGACCAACCTCATTGAATTTTTTGACTGGGTGACTAGGGAGGTGGATCAGGGGAGGGTAGTGGACATGGCCTATGTGGACTTCAGCAAGGCCTTTGACACTATGCCACATAGAAGACTATTACACAAACTGGGGAATATGGGTGTGGGCAGGACAGTAGTGTGGTGGGTAGGTAACTGGCTGGGTGGCAGGACACAGAGGGTGGTGGTAAATGGCTGTCACTCCACAGAGGGAAGAGTGACCAGTGGGGTACCACAGGGATCAGTGCTGGGACCGGTCCTATTCAACATCTTCATCAGTGACATTGCGCATTACCTAGAAGGCAGAATTTCACTGTTCGCTGATGACACAAAGCTCTGTAACAGAGTAGACACACCAGAGGGTGTAGACAGAATGAGAAGCGACCTGCAGAAACTTGAAGAATGGTCAGGGGTTTGGCAGTTGAAATTCAATGCAAAGTGCAAGATAATGCATATGGGGCACAAAAACCCTGGCACAATATATCAGTTGGGGGTGAGGATATAGCATGCACCAAGCAGGAAGGGATCTTGGGGTTGTCATCTCTGATGACCTCAAGGTAGGAAACAGTGTGACAAGGCAGCAGGTAAAGCAAATAGGGTGCTGGGATGTATAGGCAGGGGCATCACCAGCAGGAAAAGGAGGTCATAATTCCGCTATACAAGACACTAGTGAGGCCCCACCTGGAGTACAGTGTACAGTTCTGGAGACCATACCTACATAAGGACATAGACAGGGTAGAGAAGGTTCAGAGGAGGGCAACAAAGATGGTGCATGGATTGCATCACAAGTCCTATGAAGACAGGTTGAAGGAACTGAACATGTACTCCCTGGAGGAGAGGGAGGAGGGATATGATGAGAGACATACAAGTATCTTACAGGGAGGAACAGGGTGCAGGAAAACACTATTTTAAGCGAAAAAGATGTTCTAGGACTAGAGGGCATGGGATGAAGTTGGAGGGAGGACGATTCAGAGGAAACATGAGAAGAATTTCTTCACAGAACGGGTGGTGGACAAGTGGAACACCCTGCTAGAGGAAGTGGTGGGGGCTGAAACAATCACGGGATTTAAGAATGCATGGGATAGACATAAAGGAATTCTGGAGGTCAGGGGTAAGGGGCAACAGACTTCTAGGAAAACAAACTGAACTTACAAGCTCAAATGGGCAGACTGGGTGGGCCATAGGCCCTTATCTGCCGACACTGTCTATGTATCTATGTATCAGGTGCATTATTTTGCAATTCTTTGCATTGAATCCAAGCTGCCATACTTCTGACCATTCCTCCAACCTTGCCAAGTCCCTTCTCATCCTTCCCATGCCTCTCTATGTATCAACCCTGTTGCAGATCTTTGTGTCTTCTGCAAGGAGACATACTTTTCCTTCCGGTCCCTCTGCAATGTCACTTATAAAGACATTAAAAAGGATTGGACACAGTACTGAACCCTGCGGTACCCCACTAGTAACCCCACTTTCTTCAGAGTGGACTCTTTACAATTACCTTCTGTGTCCTGTTGTCCAGCCAATGTTTTACCCAGGCTACCACCCTGGGACCCACTCCTAGGATGGATAATTTGTTTATTAATCTTTTGTGTGGGACTGTGTCAAATGCCTTGCTAAAGTCTAGGTAGGCCATGTCCACAGCCCCTCCCTGGTCTACTACTTCGGTCACCCAGTCAAAGAAATCGATTAGATTCTTTTGACATGACCTTCATGCTGTGAAGCTATGCTGCCTTGGGTCCTCTGCCCCACTGCCCTCTAGGTACTCAACAGTTCTTTCCTTCAGAAATGATTCCATCACTTTCCCTATCACAGAGGTCAAACTGACAGGTCTGTACTTTCCTGTCTCTTGTCTTGCTCCACTTTTGTGAAGTGAAATCACTCCACCTTCCTCCAGTCCTTAGGTACCACACCATCCTCCCATGATTTATTAAAAAGGGTAGTCAGTGGTGTCACTAGTTCTCTGCTTAATTCTTTTAGAATTCTGGGGTGAATCCCATCAGGCCCCATTGCTTTGTCCATCTTCAGTCTTAGGAGTTCTTTCAGAACCCTTTCTTCTGTGAAAGGACTGGGATCAATCCCCCTATTCAGAGTGCTTCTGTTAATTGGATTAGGTACCTCCCCCCTCCTCCTCTTTTGTGAATACTGAGCAGAAGTATTCATTCAGTATCCCTGCTTTTTCACTGTCCCTCTCTGCCCACCCACTGTCCATTCTATTCAGCCTCACTATCCCTCCCTTTATCTTTCTACACTCCCTGATGTACCTATAAAGGGTTTTATCCCCCTTCTTAACCGAGTTGGCTGTCTTTTCCTCAGTTTGGACCTTTGCCATTCTGACTTCCCTCCCTGCTTCCTTCTGCCTTAACTGGTACAGTTCTCTGTCCTGCTCCTTCTGTGTTTCCTTATACTTCCTAAATGCTATTTTTTTCTCCCTAACCTTCCCCACCACCTCTTTTGAGAACCACAGTGGCTTTTTCTTTCGTTTTTGATTTATTTGCTTCACACAAAGGCTTGTTGCCTCTGTGATGGCAGTTTTGATGCTTCTCCATTGTTGCTCCACCCTTCCGTCTTGCCTGTTTGCTAGTACTTTTCTAAGGCACCCTCCCATCTTGCCAAAGTCAGCCCTTCTGAAGTCCAGTACCCTCACTTTTGTATGGCTTGACTCTGTAGCTGCGTTTATCGTGAACCACACTGTTTGGTGGTCACTTGTTTTGTAGCTTAAAAAACAATAAAAAAAAAGCAGAGAAATGAGTGCCTGCCACTGCCACGGCATTGAGGATATATAAGCGGATTCCTTTAATGCCAGACTGCACTCATGTCACAGTCACCAACTCGACTCGATTTACAATAGCATGACTCCCTCAATGAAAGCAAGTCAAGCAAGCAATTTACATTGGCTCACTGCCTCAGCTGGAGGCTACTGTAGTTAAATACCTATTACCTACCTTAAAAACAGAAAAAAGGCAGCCAGAGTGCCTGCCACTGCCACAGCATTGAGGATATATAAGTTGATTCCTTTACTGTCAGACTTAGACTCATGTCACAGTCACACGACTCAAATTGAGTCACAGTATAGCATGACTGACTTAACCTAAAAAAGTCAAGCAAGCAACTCACATTGGCTCACTGCCTCAGCTGGAGGCTACTGTAGCTAAATACCTAGTCTATCAAAAAGGAAAAAAGCAGCCAGGCAGCCACCATGGCATTTGGGATATATAGGCTAATTCCTTTAAATGCCACCATCTCTCAGTTGGCTTACCTCAGACGACTGGCTCTGGCTGTTGGCTTGGACTCGGAGTCTTGGACACAGTGAGTGGTGAGTGCAGGCAGGAGTTGTGTTGTAGTTGTGCTGGTTGGGTACTACATTGATAAAGTAAATATGAATAACACAGATCTTTCCAAATCTATTTGCACTACTTACTATTACTTTTACTAACTTAACTTGAGGGGACTGGGTCTTAGAGGGAGCTCCAGGCTGTGAGGTGAGGACACTCAGCCTAGTTATAGCCAAACAGTGAGCCTTGAATTTCCAGTCAGAACTGTTCTGAGTCTAAGTAGTGCTCTTGCTGTGCCTGCTTCTAAAGCTAGTGGCACACTACTTCAGTGAAGTGCAACTCTGTCTGCATCTACAACTCTAGTCTGCACCACCACCAGGAGTGGAGTGACTGGACATTCCTTTTGTATTCATCAACTCTCATCTTTAAGTTATTGACAATTTAACATAACAAAAATGTGAATCAAACAACTTACTACCCGTACTCACTGTGCTATTTTTGTGTGGTACTTTTGGTATTGGTAGCATTTTGTGTTGTAAACTAAGAGTACAATAAAACACTTTACTTATAACAGTATGTCACTCACATTTCAGACTGCAATGAAATGAATTTTTTTTTTTTATATATATAAATCTACTTGTAGTGCTCGAAGCTCCATGCTCATCATCAGGTCAGGAGGAATCTGACTTATTCAATAAAAAATATATTTCTCTTGCACATACTTGACTCATTATCTTTATTTTCTCTCATTAAATTCATGTGTCATTTACTAGTATTTTAACTACTTTTATGTGTAAAATTTGGTTAAAATTGCATTATTTTTGAATATTTTAGGTTTTCCCATTGGAATGCATTATACCGAGGTATCACGATAACCACGGTATCACACGCCGAGGTTATCATACTGTCAAAATTTTATATCAAGACAACCCTTCCGAAGGAGGGAATAGTTGTAGAGCTACTCCCTAACTTGCCCTTGTTGTCATTTATTTCCCCAAGTGATTGGACGACCCAGGGGAGGATGCTGGCATGTACCTTGGGCCTCAGGATGGTGCTGACAAGGATGAAGGCTTTCTAGGGCCTGGTTCTGGGCATGTCTCAGAGCTGGGAGCCTCCTGGGGGTTCCCTCTGTGGTCAGTTCTGAGGACTCCACTGTGGTCCCTTCTGGCACCGTTTGCAGTGCCTGTTCAGGTCCCAGAGCCGTGCCTGGTCCTGGCACTGTCTACGGTGCTGGGACGGGGCCAGCACCCTTTGCAGTGCCGACCTTGAGGCAGGACTTCCTGGTGGCCCTGGCCTGGAGTCTGGGCTTGGCCAGTGGGGGCGAAGGGTTAACGCTGGTGAGAAGAGGCTGGTTACCAAACTTGTGGCTTACTCTATGACTGGAGCTGGTGGAAGCTCTAGAGGGTGCTGCAGCATTACTATGGGGCACAGTTTCTCTCTGAAACTGTCTAGGCCTGTCACTGATGGGGATCGGGGCTGCTTCATGGGACATACACGGCTCTGCTCTCCCCACCTAGGGGTTCCCCCAGATGGCACTGTATGGACCAATCTATATGTGTTGATCACTCATAGATGGCTGAGGTTGCCAGGCCCTCCTTCCTGGCGAGGTCCCCTGAGCATTCCTGCAGCTCTGGCAGGGGAACTGGCCTGGTGTCTTGTGATCTCCTCTCCCCCCCTCTCTCTTGTAGGTACTTTTGTTCCTCTTGGGCTCATGTCCTGGGATCAGCTCAGGTCAGCAACTGATGTGTTCCACTATTTCCACTTTTGAGCTGACCAGGCTGTTTTCAAGCCTGAGGTCCCTGCACTACGGCTACCCGAATCCAGCTCCTCCTCCTCCTCCTCCTCCTACTTTCTCCTTTGAGAAAGAGGATCCCTCAGACTGTCTCTCCTCTGATAATGAGTACTTTTTAGTACCAGCAGTTTCTATCGGAGATGATGCAGGACCTGATCCTTAAACATTTCACAGATCACAATACTGCTAATTTGGTGGTGTCATTCCACGGAGAAAATAGCAGTGACAGTACTGTCATTCCTCCACAACCCCAACCTTTTATGGAGGTGTGTAGGAATGTCCAACTCTGTCCCTTCCCCCTTTCCAGCTCCTAGGGGCATCCAAAACAGGTGTTGTGATCCTGCGGGTCTGTTCTTCATCCCTCCTCTGGGATTGTGATGCTACAGACTCCCGTTGGACATAGGCAACTGATGCACAACCACCCCCATCACAGACTCTTCAGAGTTTGATGCCTGGGGCAGAAGTGTATTTGTGGTGGCCCGCTCCATGATGTACATCTCTGCACATGAGACACACCAGGCAGCTTGCGGCAAGCACCTGCATACGAAACTGAGTCAGCTCTTGTCATCCATGCTGGATTGCAAGGCAACCAGGCAGGCCATTCAGCTATTCACCCTGGGCCTGGAGCTGGTGAGGCACCAAGTGAGGGCATCTTATGACACCAATGATTAACCTTCCAGGCTGGTGGGAACTGCAGTCTACATTTGGTAGATGGTGTGGCTTCACCTTTCCCGGTTGGCACCCCTGGCCTGGCATTGGGTGCTCCACTCTCACTTCCATGGGACTCATTTCTTCTCCCACAGCATCATGACTGAGCTGATGGGCACCCTTCTGCTCCTAGGCCATGGAAGCCTCCACCTGCCTCAGACCAGTTTTGGGTCCAGCTGGATCTTTAAAGACTCCCTGCCCCTCCTATGGTTATCCCCCATGGGGGGCTGAGGGAAGAACTGATCTTCCTGGGATATCTCAGTCATCAGGTCACACCGTAGGAACTTCACTATTGGTGAAGCAGGATCCACACGAAAGATTTTCCTGCAGTACCACTGGGGCCACCCACGCTGATGTGACCTGCTGATGTCGTCAACCCAATAATGGTATGAGTGGCCCCGCTCCTCCTCAGTTCTTTCCCACCATCGACTCTGATTGCATGGGTCTCTGCAGATGCTGTGTCGCAGTTCGTGCTATTTCTGCCTATGCTTTTTTCTTTTACTCTAGCTTTTAGAATCTCTTTAAAACAAGAGATTACTTTTCCTCGTTTATGTCAAGAGTTACTGCTTCCACATCTTTCAGGGAGGCAGTATAGCGCAGTGGTTTAAGGCTCTGAGCTACAAATCTAGAGACCTGGGTTTGAATCTCACAGCCCCCACTTGCATACTGTGTGACCCCAAGCAAGTCACTCAACTTCCCTTTGCTCCCAGGTCGCACCTGTAAACAAGCTTTCAGCTTAGTGTGCTACTCCTGGTTAAACAATTAAAAAAAAAAAAAATCAATCTTCCGTCACTGTCACTGTGGAAAGAAGATTGCTTCTTCAGACGACCACAACCTCTGTGTCTGTTGTCTTTGGCCTGACCATGATGTCTCTGACTGTGAGCTCTGCCAGAAATTCAACCTCACAACCCTTAAGTGACATAAAAAGGCTTTGAAGAAATTCCTCATGGAGAGCAGGTAGCCAGTTCTGGGCAGGGGTCCCACTTTACCACACGCCGGTGGGTTTGTCGAGGTTCAGGCTTTAAAAGCCCAAGAAATGTCCTCAGGGAAAAGTCACAGAAAAGACCACAAACAGGACAGCTTCCCCCAATGGCACTCCCTATCCTCGACAGCTTCTTCTTCTTCCTCCACCAGGGGTACTCCCTCGGCTGCACCAACGCTTTCTGCTGTCCAGGCCTCTGCTTCTCCCAGGCCCAATACCAACAGCGCCTCTTCCCACTTCTTAGGGAAGCTGGTTGTTGACCTATGAGTTGTCCCTCCACCATTTGTCGACCCTCAGGCTGTCAACGTGAGCCCCTCTGTTGTGGCCTGACACTTACCTAGGCCCTCTGACATTGGGGGCCCTCAGGTTTCTGAGGCCTGAAGGTTGGCTTATTGTGCCTCATGCTGGTGACCCTACCAATGTCAATGCATCCTTCTTGCTGTTGATGTGAACACTATTTTGACCCAGATAACTATGGTCCTGGTGCACCAGTTGGGCTCATACAGACCTGGGACCATGTCATCATCAACACCAATTCGTCGTCCTTGGTCTGCACTCCATAGGGTGCCATACCTCGAGTTAGAACCGTTGATGTTGAAGAGGATTACCTCCCTGACCTCATCCGCCCTGAGGAAGAGGAGGAGAAGGAACCTTTTTCCTCAGATAGGTCCACTGCTTCTTCAGTAAGTGAAGACTCTGTTAAACATACCCCCAGGTCTCCTCCTGAAGATCCTACCTTTTTTAATGTCATGAAGCAGCTGTCCACAGCTATGGGCTTCCACACTGGGGAAGAAGTTGCCACCAGGAGAGAACTGTGAATCTCCCCCTAAGGTCATACCTCCTGTTTTACCAGCTCTGAGGTATGCCACCACGGCAGCATGGCACTGTCCAGACATGGTTCCTGCCATGCCATGCAGGGCAGACAAACTCTATCATGCCCTCAGGGCCTGCCTTATTATACTGCCCAACCTGAAACCAATTCTGTGGTCATTAAAGCAATACATGACAGGTCCAAGCTCCCTCCCCCTGACAGGGAATCCAGATGGATTGACCTTTGGGATAAGAGGGTTTATGCCTCCTCCCTCTTGGGACTGTGAATTGCTAACAATCACATATGGTCAAGTACCAGAACACTATCTGGAGGAAGGGCATGGCTGCTGTCCAAGCCCTCCAAGAGTGTTCCCAGAAAAAGGAGGTTCTTAAATCCTTGCAGGCTGCCGAGGATATTAGTAAAGAACTCCTCAGGGCCTTGTGTGACATTTCTGACACAGGTGCCAGGGCTGCTGCGTCAGGTATTTGCCTTCATAGGCATGCCTGGCTGATGGTCTTGGGCTTCGCAGCAGATATCCAACAGAAGGTGCTGAATGCCCCCTTCAGTGGCTCGAAGCTCTTCAGGCCAGATGTTCAGGACATCATTAATTATTTACAGGCATGGGATAGGGCTATTAAGTCTATCCATTCACTCTACCATACCCAGCCCAGGAGCAGGTAATGCCTGTCCTTTCATAAGGTGTCCCACATGTCCAGAGCAGACTCCTACCCCCAGGGCAAACGGAAGGCCTCCTCTGCCTTGCCTAGCCCCTCTTCCTCGGGTCCTGCTGCAAAGTGACCCGGGGCAACGGATCAACCCCAGCAGATGAATCCACCTCTGCCTAACTTTTTGCCAACCCCCCCCACCTCCTTTTCCGGCCCCCAACCAAGAGGTGGTGGTTGGAGGGTAGGTCTCCCTTCATCTCAACCAATGGAGAAGCATAACTTCAGATGCCTGAATTTTTCAGATTATAGAAAGGGATCACACTCCGGAGCTTGTAGAACAGCCCCCAGAGACTCTCTGGTACCCTCCACCTACCCTCCTGCCCATGTAGTGGTCCTTTGGGAGGAGGGGGTAAAGTCCATTCTGCAGAAAAATGCTATCAAGCCAGTGCCCAGGCACCAGAAGAACAAGGGATCTTGCATCAAGGAAGCTCTTGCAGAAGGCCACACTGGTAGGACTTTGCCGCCAGGCAATAGGACCACACAGAAAACTTCTAGCTAGCAGTATACCACTGGGACCCCCCCCCCCACCTGACGTCAGCATAGACTGTATAGCAGGGCGGTCCCCCATACCACCCAGGTTCTTTTCCCTGCCATCGACCTGTGCACATCGGACTTCGGTAAACGTCGCAACTACAGTCACCCACCATTTCCCATGCATTTTTATTTTTTATTTTTCCTGGTTCCAAACATCGAAATTTCTGTTTTTTTTTTTTCAGATGAGTTTGTCTTCTATACCAGCCTTGTCTTCCGACCACTCCACAAAGTGTGCCTGCGGCAAACAGATTTCTGAGAAAGATGGTCATTCTTCGTGCTTGATCTGCCTATGCCCCAGCCACGACACCGAAGCCTGTCAGTTTTGTCAGAAGTTAAACCAGGCCACTTGGAGATGTTGATTGAAAATGCTGTAAAGCCATCTTCTCAAACAGAAGCTACTTGCCATGGAAAAGGAGCTGCAGGCCAGAAGCTCTTCGGCCTCGCTGGCATAGTCCTTTGGGATCTCTTCTTCTTCGCATGAGGAGAAGTCAGGGAAGCATAAGCACTGGGATAAACACCAAGAGTGGGCCTGGTCAGCTTCCTGGTCACCCCAGAAACCATTGGCGGTGTCCTTCTGCGAGGGGGTTGGTGCTTCCAGCACCACCAGCCCTCGCTTCTTATGGGCTTCCGGTGGCTCAGCTGCCCGCCCTTGTCTCCATTTAAGAGATAGGAGGCAGCATAGCACAAAGGTTAAGGGCACTGAGCTTGAAACTTGGAGACCTGGGATTGAATCCCATCAGCCCCCACTTGCATACTGTGTGACCCTGACAAGTCACTTAGCTTTCTTGTGCTCCCAGGTCGCACCTGGAAATGAGCCCTGGTGTAGTGTGCCTTTCCTGGTTAAACAGGTCTTTGCCTCTGCCACTTTGACCCTTAGGGCTATTAAATATTTGTCCCATATGGTGCAGTACCAAAACGCTATTTGGTACCAGGCCAGAGACCTTGTTCAGACTCTGCCTCAGGATCCCATGGAAACTCAGCTTGCTCCACTCATGAAGTCGGGCTCGTATGTGAGTTACCCATGTGCTCAGAGCATCTTACAATGCCACTGGAACCTCAGGATATGGGCCTGCTGCCAGTATTTGCCTGTGGTGCCACTTTTGGCTCTGGGTCTCCGGATTTTGCCCCGGATATTCAGGCCAGCATTTTGGATGCTCCCTTCTGGGGTTTGGTCCTTTTGGGGGTGATGTCCAAAACCTCCTTTCTAACCTGCAGAAATCAGGTAAAGCCTTGAAATCTGTCCATTCGCTCTACCATACCTAGTCTAGAACAACTCGGTGCCTGTCCTTTTGTCTGTCCTCCTGTAGGCAAGCTCAAGGTCATCTGCCAAAGGCAAACACTGGCATAAGGCTGCTTCCATCCCAGCTGGTGCCGCCCCGAGAGGCCCCGCGGCCCCCCTGCCCAGTACCACACCCACCTCCTGACATCTTAGCTGCCCCCCCACCTGAGGATCCAGGGAAGTGGTCTGGATTTGGTTCTCCTTCCACTGGAGGGGTGGCGAGCAGTGACCACAGACAACTGGGTGCTTTAGCTCATAGCTCATGGTCACACTCTGGAGTTCTTGGAGTGTCTGCCCGAGACCCCTCCTGTCCACTCACCCTCTCGTGCATCTGCCCCTAGTTTAGGAGGAAATTTGGGCTCCTATCCAAAAAAGACAGCCATAGAGCCTTTTCCTCATGCTCAGTGGGGAAGGGGGTTTTACTCCTTCTTCCTCATCCCCCCCAAAAAATGGGGATCTTTGGCCCATCCTAGACCTTAGCAACCTGAACCTCTACATAGAATACAAATGCTTCAGGATGGTGACCCTGAAGGACTATTGCCCCTTCTGCACCAGGGGAGACTGACTCTGTTATTTGGACATGCAGGATGCCTGCCTGCACATCCGGGTCTTTCATGCCCATCATCTCTTTCTCCACTTCCACTTTCAGGGAGCCCATTACCAGTTTTAGACCCTCCTTTTGGCCTGATCTCAGCCCCCCCTCCACCCTGGGTATTTACCAAATGCCTGACAGTGGTGGTTGCCGCATTGAGAAGGCTGGGCTTCTGTGTGTTCCCCTACCTGGATGATTGGCTGCTTGCAGTCCCCTCCAGAGACCATCTGGTTCAGACCCTGGAAGATAGTGGTTCAGAGAAGGGTGACAGAAATGGTGCAGGGGCTGCACCAAAAGTCATATGAGAGGAGACTGGAGGATCTCAATATGTATTCCCTGGAGGAGAGGAGAGAGAAGGGGGATATGATGGAGACATTTGAATACCTCAAGAATGTAAATAAGGTATAAGTGGGTAGCATCTTTCAAAAAAAAAAAAAATGCTCAGCAACAAGGGGCCATGATGTGAAGATAGAGGGGGCAGATTTGGGGGTAACATGAGGAAGTGTTTTTTTCACGGAAAGGGTAGTGGATCCATGGAACAGCCTCCCGGCAGAGGTTGTTGGGGCAAAAACGGTAGGGGGAATTCAGAAACACATGGGATAGACATAAAGGAATTCTAGTGATAGGAAAGAGAAAGTAAGCTACATATCATTTAGGATCTGCGGTATATGAAACTGGTAGGGAAAATGGGCAGACTGACTGGGCCAAGCAGAACTTATCTGCCATCTGAATCTGTTTTTATGTGCCTATCCTCACTCTCTTCCAGGTCTTGGAGATCACTGTAAATCTGC
The DNA here is from genome assembly GCA_016271365.2 of Neoceratodus forsteri. NCBI lineage: Eukaryota > Metazoa > Chordata > Ceratodontiformes > Ceratodontidae > Neoceratodus > Neoceratodus forsteri. The sequence goes on along the minus strand of CM028129.1, from coordinate 1,073,084,120 downwards.
TGAAGTCCTGTGCCTCTCCTTGCCAGCACCTCCAATACATAGGGGCGATCCTGGGCGCCAGTCTAGGCAAGGCCCTACTGCCCGAGGACAGGGCAGAGCGACTGATTCCGCAGGCCCAACTGGTTTCCTCCAGTTGGCAGGTCCCAGGCAGGATTTTTCTTCACCAGTTGGGTCACATGGTGGCAGCAGTCACCACGGTTCCCTTAGCCTGATTGTACATGTGAGTCCCTCAATGGACTTTGAGGGTCTAGTGGGATCAGCATACCGATGACCTAGACCAATTGGTCATGGTCTCTGACCCGGTCCAGAGGTCTCTCTTGTGGTGGCTGATCCCGACCAGCCTTCTTCAGGTAGTCTCCTTTCAGCTTCCAACCCCCTGACAAATTCTTATGATAGATGCGTCCAGCCTGGGCTGGGGTGCTCATTTGGCTCAGGCCCCGTACCTGGTCCCCAGTGGAGCAGAATCTCCATATCAACATTCTGGTGATGCAGGTGGTCCTATACGCCCTGCAAGCCTTCCAGACTCCTCTCCTTCCTGGCCCGTTGCTGGTGCAGATGGACAACATGTGCGTGGTTTACTATATCGACAAATAGGGGGGCACCCATTCTTACCCCGTGTGTCGGGAGGAGATGTCTTTTGGGGCCATCAAGCACAATCTGAAGCTTTCAGTTACTCACGTCCCAGGCATCCAAAACGTCTTGGCCGACTGTCTCAGCCACTCCAGGTCTCGGGCTCATGAGTGGGAGCTTCTGACCTCAGTGGTCAAAGACCTCTTCGACAGGTGGGGTCATCCAGAGTTGGACCTCTTTACATCCACACTCAATGAAAAACTGCCGCTTTTTGCTCACTCAATCCCAGGCCTGGAGTTTTCTGGTGAGACGCATTGTCCCTCTCTTAGAAAGGAGATTTCTTTACACATTCCTGCCCTTCCCACTCCTGCAGAGGGTTCTGTTCAAGCTCCAGTTGAAGGGCGTGGAGATGATTCTCATAGCTCCCTTCTGGCCATGCCAGATTTGGTTCCACCTGCTGCAACAGCTAGCTGTGGAACCTCCACTGCCTTTGCCTCTGTGCACAGGCTTGCTTTCCCAGGACCGGGGCACCCTGGTCCATCTGGACCTCAAGTCTCTTCATCTCCATGTGTGGTTCCTGTTGACCTAGCTATTTCCCATTTCAGGGTTTCTTCTAGGGTCACTGACGACCTGGTGATGACCAGAAAGCCCTCCACCAGGGCTACTTATGCTATGAAATGGAAGCGGCTTTTCATTTGGGCCGATGCTCACCATCTGGATCTTTTTACCTGCCCAGTGAATCGGGTGTTGGAGTACATCTTTTCCCTATCAGATTCAGGCCTCTGTGATACTCCTCTCTTAAGGTGCACCTTTCCGCCATCTCTACATGCCGTTCACCTATTGAGGGCAAAGCTGTCGCATAGCTTGAGCTGTCCTGCACTTTGCTGCGGGGTATCTTGCATCTGAAACCTCCTATTCAGGACCCAGTCCCTTCATGGTACCTCAATTTTATGTTGGAGAAACTCACTTTGCCTCCCTTTGAACCAGTTGCGAGCTATGCTTTCTGTCATGGAAAGCTTTTTTTTTTTTTTTTTGCTGTTACCTCTGCTCGAAGGATTTCTAAGCTCTGGGCTCTTGTATGTAAAGAGCCTTATTTGGTTTTTCACAAAGATAGGGTGTCTTTGCGACTAATCTAAGTTTTTACGTAAGGTGGTGTCTGAGTTTACTTTAAATCACTTCATCCACCATCCAGTTTATTTTCCGGAGTAGTCTAATCAGTGGGAGGCTTTGCTTTATACTTTAGATGTTCACAGAATGTTGCGCTACTATACGAACTACACTAAGTTGTTGAGGAAAACTGATCAGTTGCTCATTTCATTCACGCCCAAGAGAGAGGGCGCTCCTGTTTCCAAACAGTGTTTGTCTAAGTGGATAGCATGTTTCAGAAATGTGTGTGCTGCTGACATCTGTGCAGCTGCCACTTGGAGTTCTGTCCACATTTTCACTAAGCATTATAGTCTGGACATCACCGCTAGGTGTAGGGCCAACTTCGACCTGGCATTTCTTCATGACCTTCTGTCATGAGATCTTGACTGCTGTTTGGTCCTCCTCCCGGTGATTTCATCCTGGTGCTACTGGTACTGCTTGGGACTCAGTCCTACCAGTGTGGCCTGTTGCAAGAGCTTCCTTGATGTAAGCTAATACAGTTTCGTAAGAACTTACCTTAACAGTAGATCTTTGAGAGCAGCTGTTGCAGCAGGCTGTGTTTTTTCCTCCCTCCTTCCCCCTGCTTCTTCTTTTCCATCACATCTGCTTCTGCCTTTTCTTTGGCTCTTGGGACAACTTGCTCAGTTCTCTATTAGCTGGCTGTGCAGAGGCTCCGGCGGGAGAACTGAGGTGGTGTGGGGGACTGCCCTCCTATATAGGCTATGCTGACGTCATATGACTGATGTTGGCAGGGGCTGGTCCCCTGTGGTAGACTGCTAGTTAGAAGTTTTCTGTGTGGTCCTAGTGACTGATGGCATAGTCCTAAAGGTGTGGCCTGCTGCAAGAGCTCCTCTCAAAGATGTACTGTTACGGTAAGTTCTTATGGAACTGTACTGTCTTTGACGGGATCTCTGTCATCAGGTCAACTTTCCATCCCACCATCCCCCTTTTTGGGGTCCTCTTCTCAGAACTGGCTATCCGGTATATCCAGCATTTTATTTTGGCATGGGCACCTCTCTGTCTCTATCCTCTGCCCCCCGTAGCACAGGTTTGCTTCCATGGTCTTCGGGGGAAAGAACTGAGGAGGGAGCGGGGCCCCTCACACCTTTATAGGGTTGATGATGTCAGCAGTTGATGTCAGCGTGGGCGGTCGCAGTTGTACTGCTGGAAAATCTTCATGTGGATCCTGCTTCACTGATCGTGAAGTTGCTACAGTGTGACCTGATGACTGAGATCCCCTCGAAGATCTGCTGTTACAGTATGTTCTTATGTAACTGTTCTTTCTACAGATTGGTCCAAGATGAGCCTCATAGGGGACACACACTGGGGCAGTGGATGCACTGACATCCCAATACGTGTGAACAGAACCTTTGTGCACCAGTAGTCTCCCTAGGCACCTCTAAGTGAAAGTGGAACTCCTCCTTGGGCTTTTGTGAAAACGGGCCCTTTGTCATAAATTGGTGAAACAGATCCCCAGCAACCTAGATCTCCTGTTCATCAGTGCACAGTTCATAAGCATCAAAGTCAGTCATGATGAGATCCTTCTTAATATTGCTGATCTCATAAGCACAAGCTGCCAGCTGGGCCTTGCAGTTCACCATCATGGGAGCATGAATGCAAGAGAAAATCGTACTACCTTTTTGGCCTATATAAGGTGACCCTACAGATCATTTTGGAGGACATCGCTTCTATTAGGCCACACCTCTGGGGCTATACCTGCATCAGTGTTAGAACCGCATGGAAACTTTTGCTAGCTGGACGACTTCCACATTGACATCCTGCACCGGCATCTACATAAATGTAGGCGGCCCCATCTCTCCTTGGTCCTTTTCCTGCCATTGATCATCCTCGTGGGACCTACTGCAGAAACATCAACCAACTAGCCATTGTTGTTTTCTATATTCATATTTATTTTATAAAATAATAGTGTTTATCATTTCTGCATGTTGCCAAAAGCAATAACGTTATTTTGATACTGAGTGCAGAGAGAACATTTTCAGAAATGACTCGCACAAGGTGTGTCTGCTGCCTAGGCCTTTCTCGCACCATCCGAACCTGTGAGATCTGCCAGAGCTTTAACCAAGCAATTAGGCGACATTGAAGAAAAGTTTAGCAGCCGTGGAGAAAGCCCAAGGCCAGAAATCCATCTCGCCTACTCTGACTATTTATTTATTTATTGAAATGTTTCGCCAGGAAGGCACACTGAACAACAAGTTGCCCGTCTCCCAGTACGACCCGGGGTACAGTTGGATGAAGAATTAGACATACAGTTTAACATTTAACATGTCCAAGATATTAAACATTTAATGTAATGCACTAAAGTGCAGCCAGTCAAGTCTAAGGACCGTGAGAGGGATTTGTCATCGTTCTGACCTTCTTTGTCATCAGGCTGTAAGCACAAGCACAGGGATAAAGAAAGTTCCTCTTCCCGAGCGAGGTTCCAGTCACCACTGCAGCCTTCAGGTACTAAAGCAAACCTTATCATTCACCACTCCAGAGGTGACACCAGGCCCCGACTAATGATGATACACCAAGGTTGGAGCTTGGCTCAGGCACTGCTGTACCTACTATGGACAGTACGTTGCCATCGTAGAGGGGTCCCGGTGGTCATGGCCCCTGGCTAGAGCATCATCAACACACAAGTTGTACTGGCATCCTTTTCAGAGATGATACAGTGTATATTGCTAGGCTTGCCTGTGTTATCTTCAAGGGGTGATATTGGTGCTCAGCCCTCTGTTAACGCCATCTTCCAGTACAGCACAAACACTTCCTTTTCAACCGGGTTTATCAATGCAGTCCTCTGTTCCTGTCATTGACAGGGAGGTTGAGGTGGAATATTATCCCAACCTTATTATCTAGGAGGATTATGAGGAAGAAGAAGGTTATGAGGGAGAACAAGATGCACCATGTTCCATTTCTACCCTGTCCTCTTTCAATGAGGATTCTGTGGTGTATATACACTCAGATCACCTCCATATGATCCTACTTTTCAATCTCTGTTACAGCAAATGTAAACTGCCATATTGCCATGAGGAAGAGGACTCCACAAAGACAAATTTGATAAGAGTTTTTGGAGGTACCCAGTACTCCATCCATTATTATCCCTCCAATTTATCTTGCATTAGAGGGTGCTACATTTGTTGCATGGTACACGCCTAACTCATTGCCAGCTGTAACTAGAAAGGCTGACGAGCAGTATCTTGCTCCTTCTGCCATGCCTTAGTATGCCAGTCAACCAGAAACAGACCCAGTAGTTATTATGGCTGCCCATGATAGCCCTAGGGTACCTAAACACGAGTACTGTGCCTACTGTTAAGGAATCCAGGATGCTGGATGTGATGGGCAAGTGCACATACACTTCGCTGGATTTGTAAATGATGTACAGCAAAGTTTTAAATGCCACTTTTAGAGGGAGCAAACTGTTTGGCTATGATTTTGAAGATGCGCTTAGAGGTCTTCAAACATCTAAAATGACCCTAAGGTCTGTCAGATCCCTGTATCCCATGCCTGGTAGGGGTTATTGAATGAAATCCTTTCGCCTACTTAATGCTAGAGGTGGCCTTCAAGCCTACCATCAGCAAGGTCAGACGTAAGGGTAGTGGGCTCTTGCCAGACCCCTTCTGCTCATGTGCCCATTCTAAAGCACCCGATGCCAATGGAGCAGTGGAGCTGCCCCCACAGGTTGAGCCTGACTCAGTTCAGATTTACACCACTGTTGCCTCCAGGGGTGGTGGTAGGGGGCAGACTCTCCCTACATCTCAAGCAATGGAGAGATGTCACAACAGACAAATTGGTCCTGGAAATAATTGCAAAGGGAAGTCCTCTGGAGCTGTTAGAGGCCACTCCACAGCATGCCAGTTACCCTCAGGTACATGTGCCCCTTCTAAAGAAGCACATGCTTTGATACACAAACGTGCTATAGAATCTGTTCTTCCTCATCAGCAGAACAAAGGGTTCTGTTCCTGATACTTCAGTCATCCCAAATGGACAGGAGTCCAGGTTTGTTTTGAACCTCAGAAGCCTAAACTTACACGTACTTTAAGTGCTGATTCCCCTGCTGCAAACAGGGGACTGGCTGTGCTCCCTTAATATGAAGGACCCATATCAGAATCGGGAAAGCTCAGAGAAAGTATCGCTGCTGTATGCTGAAGGGGGAGCATTGCCAGTTCAGAGTATTGACCTTTGTCTTGTCTTCTGTGCCACAGGTCTTTATCAAACATTTGGCTGTTGCGGTAGCAGTCCTTTGCACAGAAGGCTTGTATGTCTTCCCATATCTGGACAACTGGCTCTTGAAAGCCAGTTCTAGTGAACTGCTTCTACTCCCCTTTTTTGGACACGGCAGTTGCTCAACAGTTTAGGGGTAACAGTGAATGTGTCAAAGTCTGTATTGACTCCTTGTCAGAGACTGCAGTATACAGGAGCCATCTTGGACACAGAAAAGGGCTGTGCTTTCCTTCCCCTGGACTGGGCTGAAAATCCGATTGCTTAAGCTACATTGCTGTACAAATCATCAAATCCCAGCCAGAACTTTTCTGTCTACTGGAACTCATGGCAGCAGCCATTGTTACTTTGCCACTGGGCCGCTTTCACATGAGGATCCAGCAGTGGACATTAAGGGTCCAATGGGATCAGCTGACAGACAAGCTGGACCAAATTGTCCTTGTTACAACTCTGTTGCACAGAGCACTGATGTGGTGGATGAACTGCAACAACTTATTAAAGGTTGTTCCATTCATTATTCAAACTCTCTGAAGCAGATCCTCATCTTGTATGCCTTCGACTCTGGGTGGGGGCACACCTGGGGCCTTATCAGACGCAAGGATCATCAACCCAGGTCTAAGGCCGGTTGCATATAAATGTTCTGGAGATGAGGGCTGTCTTGTACAGTCTCCAGACATTTCAGGAGCATCTGCCTCCAGGCCATTTGTTGGTACAGATGAACAACATCAGTGTGATGCATTATAGCAACAAACAGGAGGGGCACACATTCATATCCCCTTTGCAGGGCAGCAATGTGAGTGTGATTGTGGGCACTGGAACTTGGCCTAGAATTATCAACCGTGCATCTCCCAGGTGTTGACAACATCTTGGCAGATAAGCGAAGCTGGTCACAGTCCAAGATGCACGAATAGGAACTGCTGACCTCAGTGGTAGCTCTCCTCTTTGCAAGATGGGGTCATACAGAATTGGACCTTTTGCATCCCCACACACCACAAAACTGCCACATTTCTGCTCACTCACACCAGGGCCTGGAGTTTTTTGGTGAGACATGTTATTCTGTATGCACTCTTCCAGTTCCACTAATACAGTGAGTACTGCTCAAAGTGAAGATGGAGTTTGCCAGCTTCATCCTCATTGCTCCCCTGTTGCCTCATTATATATGGTTTCCACTTCTGCAACAGTTGACAGTGGTACCTCCGATTGCTCTTCCTCTGAGCAGGGGTCTGTTGTCACTGGACAAGGGGTCTTTGGTCCATCTGGACCTGAAATCCCTGTATCTGCATGCTTGGCTCCTGAAGACATAGCCATAGCACATTTTGGTGCATCCATTAAGATTGCTGATGTGCTGGTTGCAGCCAGCAGAAAGCCTTCTACCAGACGTATCTATTTGCTGAAATGGAAGTGATTCACTTCACTTTATGGGCTGCTTCCAGGAATTTGGACCCATTCACCTGTGTGATAAATGTGGTGTTGGGGTGTCTGCTGTCACTGTCAGGCTCTGGTCTACAGTATTTCTCACTAAAGGTACATTTCACTGCTATATCAGCTTTCCATGCCCCTATTGATGGGTGTATGGTTGTGCAATTGGAAGTCTCCTGTACTTTTCTGAGAGGTGTTTTACATATAAAACCTCTTACCCTTAATCGCCTTTGGACTTGAATTGTGTCCTGGAGAAACCAAGCTTAGCTCCTTTTGAGCCAACTGCAAGTTGTGGTTTACACTTCCTGGCTTGGAAAGTGTTGTTTTTGATTGCAATCACTTCTGCTTGCTGGATTTCAGAGCAGCAGGCTCTTATGTGTGAGCCTCCTTATTTGATTTTTCTACAGAGTTTCTTTGCGTACCAATCCTAAGTTTTTACTGAAGGTGATGTCCGAGTTTACAATGAACCAAATGATACACCTTCCTGTTTATTATCTGGAGTATGCCACTCAGGGTGAGGAATTGTTCTCTACTTCAGATGATACTGAGATATTATGTAAATTGCACCAAGGACTGCAGAAAGTCCTCTCAGCTTTTTGTTTTGGTCACTCCTGGTAAAGGGGGTGCCCCTGTGTCTAAATAGTGCCTGTCCAAATGACTGGCACAGTGTATTATATTCTGTTGTAGGAAGTATGGTAAAGGAACTTCCTGGTGTGTATTATATTGTGTTATGGGAAGTATAGTAAGGAACTTCCTAGTGTGGTTCGTGGTCACTGCACAATGCGAGTGGCCACTTCTGTTGCTTGTTTCAGAAATGTTTCTGCTGCTCACATTTATGCTGCAGCCACATGGAGCACTGTTGACACCTTCAGCTAAGCATTACAGTCAGGACAATATAGTCTGGACATTGTTTCTCGCAGATGAGCAGGTTTTGGCCTAACTGTGCTGCAGGGCCTGCTCTCCTGAATTAGACTGTACCACCCTCCCAGTTGGCTTTTGTGACTGTTTGGGACTTGTTCCAAAAATGTTACCTAATGGAAGAGATACCGTTGTAGAAGACAGAGCAGTTAATTACTTACCTTAACAGTAGATAATGGAGAGAATCTCTTCCATTAGGCCATGCCATTCCTCCCTCTATCCCCCTAACATGGCATCACAAACTTCTGTCTTAGTCTTATCCATGGCTGTTCTGTCCATCACCAGTTCTCACCCAGTATGCTTGGTGCTGATTTGATCTCCTGGTTCCCCAGAAATGGAGGTCCTCCAAGTCTAATCTCTGGCAGGGAATTGTGGAGATGGGGCCACCCACGTTAGAAGTTGACAGCAGATAAGGACCGCAAGGCCCATCCAGTCTGCCCATTTCTTTTTCTACCTTATAAATGTATAAACGTTTATGTAGATGCTGACGCATAACATCATCTTGGGTGGCCCCTGGCTAGCAGAAGTTTATGTGTGGTCCTAGTGCTGACGTGGGTATAGTTCCAAAGGAGTGGCCTGATAGAAGAGATTCTCTCGAAGATCTGCTGTTATGGTAAGTATGTAACTGTTCTTTGTTTTGTGTGCATCTCCTAGCATAACATGCAGGTGTCACAGTTGCTGCGCTGTCCCAGACAGTGCACATCTGTGATGGACATAGTGAAACCACAAACAGTACAACTCTTGAAGCCAGCCTCTGCTGATCCATAGTCTGATCCTGGAGCTAGGACCAGGAGACAGCAGCTGCAAAGTAAAAATAGGGTAGTAGCAAGAAAACACTTCAGAATTGTTTGTAACATCGCTTTTTAAAACAAGAAATCCAGTTCACACTGCAGGAGCTAAGGGAGGCTTCTGGTTACTTCTGTGGTAAGAAGGAGCTGGAGATCTAAGGGACAGAGACTTGAAAACATTTGGTTGAGTCAAATGTTGTTAGTTTAGAACCCTGAGGCAGTGAGCATCCTGAGTGGGACTGCCGTAGTTGGAGTAATGAATTGGAAACTGACACTTAAAGGTCCTTTTCTTGTCTTCATGGTATTCTCCCTTGTCAAACAAAAAAAAGAATCAAATTACAGCTAGAAGGAGTAATGCATATGCTGTATCAAAGTCGAGAACTTGCCTAAGTCAGCCTAGGAACCAGTGTCTAAAGTTCAGTTACTAACCAGGATTTTTCTGAGTATGATCTGGTCTTGTAACCATGAAATCATGTTGCTTTTCCTGGCAATAACTTTAGTATTTTGTTTCATTTTGTAGGGTTGTAAACTGCCTGGAAGAACTGTTAAGTGTAAAATATTTGGGGCTCGATTCACAAAGCTCCCGGCATGGTGCAAAGTGCCGCTTGCGCCAAAAGATGCACCAGGAGTCATTCACAAACACAGCCTGCGCCAGCCACAGGCTGTGTGCACCAAAGGGGGCTTGTGCCATCCATGCACCACAATATGGGCTGCAGAATGGTGCTAGGAGGCATGCGGCAGATGCAAACTGCCACAGTCCCTAAATCGGTATTCTCAAACCCCTCCCAGAGGACGAAATTCTAAGTACGCTTAGATCAGCCAGATCTAGTCTAAGGGTACTTAGAATTTTACGCTCTGGGAGGCTTTGACCACTTGCGCCACTCTCAGAGCCCTCCCTCACCATGTGCCATGCCCCCTCAGCCCCGATGTGCCCATATCTTAAAATGTGTATAATGTCATTCCCTGGTTGCCTAGCAGCCCCTCCAGCCCCAATCCCTTTATTATTAAATTAACCATTCCTGGTGATCTAAGCACTTCAGCCTTGATCCCCATATTATGTTGACCATTCCTGGTGATCTAGCAGAACCCCCGATCTGCTCGTAAATTCAGTTGTTGATATACTAGCTCCATGGTGGTCTATGGATCCCCTCACCCCCACCACTGCAGGTAGTGCCCATCACCCTGCTCCCTTCCCCCCATCCCGAACCCTGAGCAGGTGACTGGCACAGCTCTCCTCTCACCACCACGTCCGGCCGCCAACTGAACGGTCACTGAGCACATACTGTATAGAGTACATGCTCATTGATTGACAGCTCACAGTGAGCTGTCAGTCAGTGAGTGTGTATTCTATACAGTATGTGCTCACTGACAGCTCAGTTGGCAGCTGGCCGTGGTGATGAGAGGAGGGCTGTGCTGGTCGCCAGTTCAGGATTTGAATGGAGGGAGCGGGGTGGTTGGCACTGCCTGCTAGGGTGTGGGGGGGGGGGTCCGCTAGACCACCAGGAAAAGATTGTATAAACAGTTTAATTTATGGGCAGGTTGGAGCTGTGGGGGGTTCACTAGATCACCAGGGAAAGGTTAATATAATTATATGGGGATTGGGGCTGGGGGGATCCACTAGACCACAAGGGAATGATTTTATATACATTTTAAGATATGGGCACATCAGGGCTGGGGTGTCTGCTAGACCACTAGGGATTATTAGGGTGGTGCATGGCCACAGTTGCTGCTAGCTGCGGGACTTTGCCGCCGGGTCCCTGGCCAATAGAAAGTCAGGCGCAGGGTCTCTGGTGCATTGGACTTTGATGCAAGCTGCTTTTTGCCGCAGTTTGTGTTAATCCTAAAGGCCCTTTGAGAATTTGAGCCCTTGGACTGAAGTTAAAAGTCTCTGGGCTTATTTATTTATTTTTCTCCAACCTGTGGCACCAGTAACTAACTCTTTCAGGCATGTCATACATCCATCTGTCTTTTTTTTTTTTTATCTCCTTCCCAAGCCCTTGGCCAGCCACTCCTTCAGGCCACCAAATCCCCTGTCCTGCCGCCATGTCCTTTCGCCATCCACCGCCCTGTTAATGCCACCACCCAGGTAACCTGACATATCCCTTCATTTGGAGGGCCTCTCTCCATGGAGGGGAAGCAGGAGAGGAGAGTCGCCAATAGGCATTCCAACTAAATCCCGGGCGTGGCAGGGGTTGGCATGGAAACTTCCGGGCTTTGTAGGGAGTGGGGAACGAGCCGCCATCATCCGGGTGGCTGATTTTCCATCCTCCCCACACACACACATTTACTGGTTATGACAGCAACATGGGGGTGGCGGCGTTTAGTGGCTTATTGAGACCACACGCCACCAAGAACGCTAGCCATTAGCCATCACCAGGAGTCTTCAAACAGCAGTCCAGGCCCCCCCCCCGGGAGGGAATCGTCCAATGAACACTGTAAACTCCCTCTCTGCCAGACTCTGCTCCTGACAGCTGGGCTCAGAGCACGAACTTGGGTCGCCAGCATGCTGAGCGAACACCCATCACTTGGTGCCACGGAGCTGGCCCATATTCCTTTGTCCTAATTACCTGCTAGCCCTCTGGAGCCTCTTCTTGTCTCTGTCTACACTGTTTGATGTTTCCTTCCTTCATCTCCCCCACCCCCCAGTATGGCGGGTGTTTTCTGACACCAGAGGACAATCCACTTGTTTGGCTTGATGATGACTCTGGCGGGAGGCGTCATTGACTTAGTGCCATGGGGAGGGGCTGTAGGCCATCATCTGTGTCACAAACTAGTCTTTTTCCTTTTCTTTATGTCCCTGTGTCCTCTCATGAGTTGTGGGACACACCATGGCACTCCAGTAGGCAGGTCCTGGCTGATTTCATGTGGCCGCACATGCCGCCTCTCCTGTGGCACCATTGCTGTAAGAACAATTGCTGTAGTGAACATCTCCACTCGTACTGTAGTCTGAACATTCTTCCTTTGCTCTTTGTTCATATTCCACCAAACTGGAGGGAGGGTTTGGGCTCACATTTGGAATTTGAATCCCCTGCATAGAGGGATAATATGCTATCCTCCATTGCCACAAGTTCACTTTATAGTATTTCTTAAACAAAATTTGTTCTTTATGTACTTGATCACTATAATGCACTTGGTTATGATATTGTGTTGTAATTTGCACTGTCTGTATTTGCTTCCATGTTGGTGGTTTAGGTTAACATGTTTTGTCAGTACTATTATACTGACACCTTGTTTAATTTTATGGTCTGTGTGGCTTTAAGGGCGCACTGACCTGCAAGGATCATTGATGTTTTTAATAAATTTAAATATTAATGCATATGTTAATCCACCAGCATTATAACCTGGGTGGCTAGCTTCCACACTCCGGCCCCTGAGGATGAAACTGTTTCTTTAGAATGCACATGGGGTAACTGTGTGGGCAACAGTCTTGTTGCTGTTTGCACCAGCTTAAATGAACTTTCACGCTCAATAAATACTTGTTTTTATTTTTCTGCTTTTTATAGGTAGATTTGATTCTCAAGGAGGGTTCTGGATATTTCTTTATCAATACTAGTGATGCAGGCATAGTAAGTGCCGCCTACCAAGAAGCGCAAGGCATCGTCCTGGTGAGTAAATGAAATGCACTACAGCTTACACAGGTATTGAGTTTATCTTTTTTTGTAATTATGGAAATGGGTAATTAAAGCATGGAATCGGCTCACACATAACATAGTCTATGTTATAAAACACCTAGCTCATTTAATGCAATATAGGTGTGTTCATGTTACAGAACTGTAGGGGCCCAATACACTATTGAAATAGTTTGACAAATGGGGTCATAATCACTTAGCACAACATTTCCACTTTTGACCCAGCTGTAATATTAACAGATGGGGCCAGAAATGTTTCCTGTGTTATGGTGGTCACTGCAGTGGCGCTGGGGTACGAATGGGGCTGGCATGTAAACTGAGTGCACGCTGGACTCTGCAGGCCAGAGCATCATCATCCATGAAAAACTTGTTAGAAGCAGTTCTACCAGCTGGCACAGCCTAGAACTTGGTTACAGTGGGGGTACAGGAGGATTGTTGGGGTACTAAATGAGGAACCAGATGGGAGGGCAGGCCTAGGGAGGGTTATGCTGCTGGACACCAGGGAGGAAATGCAGTACCAGGAGTGGTTGGGGCACTAGTAGACCACTGGGGACTACAAAGCAGCATAACTCAAAAGCAAGTCTGAGGTATATGGGTTGGAAATTGAGGGGCCAACTGAGGTCGTAGTACTTCCATCTGCTGCACTGTTCAACTGGCATAATGCCATGCCCAAATGTCTGTGACTGTAGCACATGAGCATGTTAGCAGGCAACCCCCTGTTTGCATCTACAAACATCTGGTGACCACATTTGCATTATGATATAGTAGCCAAGGGAGACATCCCCGTCGATTATAACTAGGTTATGGCTCTGTGTATTGCCATTTTCCTGTCAGAGGTACAATAGCTGGTACTTCTGATATAAGAACCTTTTAAACCAGTAGACATCCGATGGACATGGTTATCATAAGAAACTTCCAGGTGGGCCTAACAATTTTTGCCTCATGCTGAGGAATTTTGTAGTATAGCACACCTGATCTGAAAGTAGAATGATTATGCATATGTAATACTACCATTTTAGAGCCTTGATAAAGTGGGAAGGATATTCCGTGAAACACGGTCTTTCCTTATGGTGGATTACACAACAAATAAAAACATGTATTTCAGTGAGGAGTTGAACATTTCCAGTTCTCTTTAATTTTCATTGCCAATTTAGAGGACGTTCCTCTGACAGTATGTCCCAAGATTGTTCACTGAAGGAGCACTGCATCCTGGACCCCCTTCTCTACTCTTGGAATTTTCAGAGGTGGTACAACAGGGTGCCTCTTTGCATCCTTATTTTGCTCCACCACCACTGACAGCGACTGTGTGTTGGGCTCCAGCTCCTGTACGGTCCTTGGTGATGAGGGCTCAATATCTGACATTCCTTTCTTTTAAAAATTGCCCCGAGTTTCTAGAAAACATGATAAATCTCTAAGATGTTAAGGAGATTAAGGTGTTTTGGGCCCCCATTTCACAGCCTAATTGGGGGGGGGGACTATACATAAAGTATGACACTGCAGGAGGTGCTGCTGTATGGGACAGTTGTCATAGGAAGAAAATAATTTTCTTTATTAACATTTTTAAAGTTGGAAGCACATATAACATGTTTCTCTCATACCCTGGATGAATGAAATTCCACACAGTCATGGTTTATAAAATGTTTCCTTTTTACAGTAAGTTTAGATTCACATCGATCAGTTGAATACTAAATGCTATATACATAGGCCCAGATATTCAAACTGCGCCAGGCAGTGGTGCAAGCTTGGGCGCAGCTCAACTTGGCTGCACAGGGATGTGGACTGGACAGTATTCAACGGAGCTGTGCCATGGCTCAGCATCATTGAATATCGCACCCTGGCCACCCCCAGTGTGCATGGCGCAGTGGCACTGTGCCAGCGCAAGTGGCCAGAGTGGAGCATGGGGATATGCTAGCGCAAGTTCCATTGCGCCATGCACAGCAACCGCGATATTCAAAAGTTAACATGCAAATGGGGCCATAATGTATGCAAGGTGCACATGGAGCCATTTCCATGTCATTATGGCCCCATTTGCATGCAGGTGCGCCGATCCCAGATGACTTGCGCCTGGCACCCTGCCAGGCAGCAGCTGTCAGGGACCGACACCCTCTGCAGCCCGATCGCGGGCATTTGTAGTAAAAAAAAAAAAAATAACTATTCCATCCAATATCCCTGGTGGTCCAGTGGACCGCTGACTGCCTGATCGCGGGCATATGTAGTAATAAATAAATCCACTATCCCTGGTGGTCCAGTGGACCGCTGACTGCCCAATCGCGGGCATATGTAGTAATAAGTAAATCCACTATCCCTGGTGATCCAGTGGACCGTTGTTTGCTCGATCGGAGAGCCTATAAAAATTAAAGTCCATATCACTGGTGGTCCAGTGGACACTGTCTGCCTGATCGCTGGCATTCAGAATAAATAAATCCAACATCCCTGGTGGTCTAGGGTACTTTCCTCCCGCGTCAGGGCGGGTGGCAGCACCCACTCGCTGCCGCCTCGCCGACGACACCGCCGGTGGTTGCATGCCCATTGGTTCACAGCGTGAGCTAATGGGTGTGCAGCTCGACATATTATTATTCCAGATATGTGAATGAATCATTCACATATCTGAATGTGTAGTACGGTACGGGAAGCATGCCCATTGGCTCACGCCAGAACCAATGGGCGGCAGCCCCACCGATGGTGTTAGGCGGGCAGCTGGAAGCGCCGGCTGACCGGGGAGCGGGCGTGGGGCCCAGTGGGGAGGGGGTACCCCTAGACCACCAGGGATATTGGATTTATTTATTTCTACAGATGCCCGCGATCGGGCAGACAGTGGTCCACTGGACCACCAGGGATAGTGGAACTTTTAATTTTTTATACATATGCCCGCGATCGGACAGACAGAGGTCCATTGGACCACCAGGGATAGTGGATTTATTTATTTCTACGGATGCCCGCGATCGGGCACACAGCGGTCCACTGGACCACCATGGATATAGGACGACTTCTGCTTTTATTTATACAGATGCCCGCGATCGGGCAGATAGCAGTCCACTGGACCACCAGGATATTGGGAATTCATTCTTTATTACAAATGCCCACGATCGGGCATGGGGGCGCCACCAGATGCAGATCGGATTGGTGGCCCAAGGTGGCAGCTGCCGTGGTTGTGCCCTGCAATGTGGCAGCTCACCTGTGGGTGGCCATCAGTTGTTCCTTTTTTTTGGATCAACTTTGTGCTGGTGGAGGTAGGGTTCGCATGCATGGCTCTGCACATCCCGAGCTGAATATCTGGCTGTGCAGGGTATGCATGGTCATGTCTCCCCCACCTGCTCCTGCATACATTACTGATGCACTCCGGCGCATCGGATTTGTGCCGCCGCGACTTTCCTTTTGGAATATCGCTACCGGTCAAGATCAGTGGGCTGCATGGTAACACTGTTGCGCCATGCGCAACCCTTTTGAATATCTGGGCCATACTATGTTGCAGTACAGGCTATGTGCAAGGTAGAGTCTGTGATAACTTAGAACGTACAATGTATAGCTGTATACCTTGAGGTACATCAGCTGTTTCTGGAATTCAAACTTATGAAAAGAAGAAGAAAAAACTAATGAAGCATTGAATAAACAAATGTGGAACTTTTTGCATATTCTCAAATGGTATGAATGTGCATATTTAGTAGAAATGCCCGACTCCTGTTTTGATATTTAATTGTAGAGGATGTGCATGTTCTTTCTAATTAGGAAGATTGTTAGCAGATTTTTAATTATCCTGCCCCCCCCCCCAGTTATCTTTTTACATGCACTTTTTATTTTGCTTTGTTTGAGCTTTCAGCGGTGAAGATACCCATGTGGAATGAAAGGCTTTATGCTAAAAAGGTTACTAAGAAAAGACAGAAATCTGTAATTTGTTAATTTTTCTGTTTTTGGTGGCATGCAGTCTCCAGTGTTTGCTCAGCCTTCCACCTGTTTTTTCCTCTGGCCCACTATGGGTGGCGGGGCAGATTATGCCTTTGTGGGCACTACCAGAGGTAGTGACTTAAGGTTAGTAACCCTTGGAGAGGAAGGGTTACTCTCTACCCAGGCTTTCAATATTTTGTGCCATTTCCCTTGTTACCATCCCCACTTCATGCTTATTATATAAGCCTTTATGCTAAAACATGCTTCTGGTACATGGCATCAGTGTTTGTGTGCCCTTTAGTTGATACCACTGTAGGATGGCCAATAAGACTACTCAGTGGCCATTTTGGTGGCATTTGTGCTAGTCATTGGTGGCTCCTTTTGATGTGTGTGCATTTGACTCCTCTAAAATTAGAAATGGTATCCACCTCCACCCCCCAAACTACTCACTCTCAGTTTGGGCTGAAACACAGCACTTTAGCATGACTGTGTATTGTGTTGGGGAAAAGTCACTGAGCTTCACAAATTGGTGACTTCTTAAATAAGTATTTTTAAAATTAAGGCATCTAATATAATGAAATTCTGCCGCAAAATAACTTATGTAACTACTTTAGATTTAAACTTCAGCAGTTTTAAACCCTTTGAGTTATCCTCAGTTGTAACAGTCACTGTTATTGCTCAATACGAGGAAAGGATGTGGTTTTAGATCAGGTCCCACAACTGGCTAACTTCCTGCAAGATGGCAGGGACATTAGTGTGTAGAGTATGCGAGTGTGCAGCTCCCTGAGCCCGATATTCATGTAATATCATCTACTGAGACAGTTTTGCAAATAAATCTGAAACCAGTGCTTTTTTACAAGTTTCTTTCTCTCAACAAGGCAACTTGAGTGTGTTGTGATAGCTGGAAGAATGACCCCAAAAAAGGATACAAAGGGGAAATGGCTGACAACTAGAATTGTGAGTAAAGCAATGAAAAAAACTTCAGTGGTGATAACCAGGTGGCAAAGAATGCAGATCTTAAAAAAACAAAAATCATGGCTCATCTTCAGGTAGCCCCGGCACGGATTCTGCTTCAGTAAAAAACTGCGACAAGATGAAGAGCACAGGATTTCTTACTGTTCCTGATTTAAACAAAGACACTCCAATGAAAATGGTGGAGGAGAACGGCACAGAAAACAGCAAGGTTGTTCAACATGACAGTCCTTCTGCAAGCTCAGCAGAATTGGGTCTGATAATCATCGAGCAGCCTTCATCCATGGAAAGAGGAAAAGGTATTGTTAAATATTTTAGAAAAGATGGAACACATCATGGCTTATGTACCAGTAGACAAGCAAAGAAGGTGGAGCAGACCAATGAAACTGTGAGTGTAAGCAATTTATTAAGGCAGCAAAAACTTTGATTACCAAGCCACTAAAATGACTAAAAGCCTTTCATTAATAAGCACTCAAGAGGAGATAGAGAAAAAACAAAGTATTAGCCCACAATAGCAAATTCCTGAGTTTGAATCAGCTATTGATACAACTAGCAGCAAGCAAAAGTGAACCTGCACAGAGCAAGATGTAGCCCCAGTGGCTGAAATTTCCTCCATTCTTTCAAAAGTGGTCTTGGGACTAAATCTGATGCAGATAGCCCCAGAGTGGAGTATTGAACCTAGGATGTAGGTGAAGCTTGTTGTGAAGGACGAACACCACGACAAGTGCCTGAACATTGAAAGCAATGGTTATGACTAGCTTGAATGCACAAGCCAACTTTGGACCCGCTATCAATAATCTGAAGGAAACACAGTCTTTACAAACTTTGCAGCCTGTGGTGCTATCTGGTATGGATGCTGGTAATATAGAACTGGTGGAATGATTTTCAGGGGTTTCAGAATCAAACAACTGTGTCAATCTGAGTGCTGAACTAGCTAATAATAATGAAATTTATGAAATGACAAAGACACAGACAAGTGTTATACCAGCTACTACAATAATTGAAAGTCTGCTCCCTGTGTTGTCTCTGCAGAAAACTATAGGCTCTGTTGAAAGCTAAAATACAGACTCCATTTGACAAAAAGGTTTATTCTGTATGGATCTGGACTCCACTAAAATTCTAAGAACCATTTCAGAGGCAAAATTCCAACTTCCGGTAACTGAAGGGGAAATTCAGATACAATCAGAGTCTCAACAGAAGCAGCCCAGTACCTTGACTTTAGATGAGTCCCCTGAAGCTGCAGGTCAACAGCTATCTGCTCACATTCTGTAACCTCAGCTAAACAGCCTGCACTAACCCAATATTTCAGCCCCTTGCAGTCTCCCCTTAATGAACTTAAGTTTTGCTGAAACTGGAGCAATAAGTAAACCGCAAAATCACGCCATCTTGCATTAGGAAGTAATATTGAAGATTCGGATTTCCCTGAGGAAACTTTGGAAGATGAGGAGGATGAAGAAAATGGGCCAAGAAACTGGTTAAGGAGATGTTTAAAATCAGTAAAAACTACCTGGAACAGAAAGTTGATCACATTTCTTCAGCTATTAGCAATATTATGGCTGATAATCTACAAATAAAAAAGGATTTAACGATAGTGCAGCAGCCAGTACTGAAGTTGGAGGACCAGCAACTCCCAGTACGCAGATAGATCGAATTGGTAGAAAGCATCCAAAAAGTGCTACAAACCAAAATTTATTATTTTTGAAACTTGGGCAGGGTTTTAAATAAGCTGCAAAAATTGATTAGCACTTTTTGCTAATCAGTTGTGAAAATGCATAGCACTTGCCTTAATCTGATAAGTAACATTTAAAAATAGTACAAAATGTATATACGTACAATTAAAAAATATATATTTTAACCTGAATAAAATCCTTATAAAATTAGCTCCATCTTTGCTTCATTTGTTTCATTACCCCCAAAACACACACACAGCTTCCTACCATCTTGGCAGCTTAGCAGCCCCCATGCACCACCCTTGAGGGTGTTTTCACTGAACAGAATGTGTGCAGCCCTCCTCCCTCCCCTGCTCTCTAATGTGCAACTTGCCTTGCAGATTTGAGTTTTTATTTTCTTGATCCTAAGCCTTGCTAAGGCTAGATGGTCTGCAGTGCTGTTTCTAAGCCAAATGTGGTGGGACATTGTTTTTCTTGAGGGGAAACAAAAAACACTTGTAAAATACTCAGAATTTACTGGAATGTGAATATTACCACTAAAATAAAATAAGAACTGTAAGATGCCTGGAATTTTATAGTGAAAAACGAGCAGATTTTTTTTATGCCCACTTGCACTGCTGCTTAAAAAATAAAAACCTATAATGCTGCAAATGCATTAGCCAGGGCTTAGGCCCTGTCTACACTACCTTTGAAAATCCTCTCTGTAACGTTACAGAGGGTCCAAACTGTTACCATAACGGTTTGCATTTACACTGGTAAGGTTACAGAAAGCTTTTTCATAACCGTTACAGAAACCTGTTGTGAGGTGGTTTCAATGACGGTTTCTGTAACAGTTTCAAAACTCTGTTTGGCCCTGTCCACACTACACAAGTAAAATCCGGTAATATTTTCAAAATGGTTTCAGTGGTAGTGTGGATGCACTGTAACGTTTTCAATCTGTAACAGTTTCAAAATGTTACAGATTTTCAGTGCAGTGTAGACAGGGCCTTAAGTGTCCTTAACAGGATGGTCTATTTTACTAGTCCAAAAGTTTGACAAATTAGACAATGTTAGACAATGTTATAGCTCAGTTCAAGCTCTGCAGCTTCTAAGTTGGAGTAGGTGTGAGCAGCCCACTGCCCGCCAGCCAAGAACTTATCTCTGTCTGTGCTGCTGCCCACCACCTGCCATTCTTACAACTTCCCAGATTCAGTCCTGGCGGACCCTGGCCAGCCCAGCCACTGCTCTTCCTGTCTTGCTGACCCGTCCTGAACAAAACCCAGCACAGCTACATTTTGGTCAGTGTCACAGGCTGTAGGTACAAATGGACCACCGAGGCAAAAATGCAGCAAAAATAAAGATATTTATAGAAATTATTAAAAGCGAACTTGGAAATGGCAAAATAAAAAGAGAATTAAAGCAACAAAAATAAGGCTAGGAATTACTAGCTTTAGGGATGTTTACAGCATCACATACCATCTAATGATTTCCTCTCATCAGGTGCTCTGACTACTCTGTCTCCATCCTATCAGACTGCCTGAGCTAAGTGTTTAGCTTATATACAATTCAGGGGGTCATGTGACTTCATAACTCCACCAGTACCTTACTTCAAACATTATTTCTTTATTTACAATGTATTTATTTTATTTACAACAGCTAAACATCTTAAAACAAACATAGCATCATATTTACATTCACAAAAGTGAATTACACTCTTTCTGGGAGGTTTTAACACACACTCTGGCACCAGGAAGCACCACCCCTTCTTGCAACAGCATAAGAGAATTGAGTAAACGGCCAGCTGGCTCTTATGGGAGAGCTGCAGCTGAAGGTGAATGGACTCCAGGGCTCTGAAATGCCAGCAGATGCAGAAAAACTCTCATTTCGTGAAAGGCTCAGAAATAGCACAAAAATAGTGGAATTAAACTCCGGAGGGTATATAGAGTTGCCTCTACTATTTTCAACCAGAAAATACTAAGCTTGGCCAGTACTAGAAGGCTAAATGCCTTCACGACAGTGCGCACAGTCGAGCAGGAACAGCCGCTCGTATTCGTATGGTTGAGCAAGAGCTCAGCGGCAATTTTACGCAGGGAAAGCTGCATTTTTCAACAGCTCTTGCTAAAAGAACACAACGGGGAATATAGAGGAGAACCAGTAGGTTCTCAATACTATTTTTGAACTTCAAAGGCACAGCCAAGCCCTTGGAAGCACAGCAAGGACAAACAGGGCTAAAACAAAGTGTTAAGCAGCGCCTTACAATATTCCAAACGGAGTTCTATATCTTTATAAAGCCCTCACAAATAGTCATACAGGTAGGCATTTAACAGAGGGGAAAGACTGTGGAGCTGAAAACCGCTCTATATACTATTTTTAACAGGAAAAGCATATGCTTTTACAATAAGGAGCATAACACAAACTCCAGGCACATAAAGAGGACAGGACATTTTTTTTAACAGGGGAGCAGTCCTGATGTCCTCAGCACTTATTACAGGTTTCTTTTTATTGTAGGCAGACTAGCAGTACTTGGATGTACTGAAAAGGGGTAATAGAAGGATGGACAATAGACAACAATAAATGGATAAACAAAGTGGGTGGTCAGCCCAACAAACAAACATATAACAATACAATTATGACAAGGACTGAGAGAACAGAATTACATCCAGTACCCACTATCTTCCTTAAAAAGAAAAAGGGAGGGGGGCACCTTTACTCTCTCACAGTCAGAAATCACGGCACCATTTACTTGTTTATTTGCAGCACTAGCAGGCAGAACAGGTCTCCTCTCCTCCTGGCCCTCTCTATGACTTCAAGTCTGGCCTGAGTTCAACTACATCTGCACTGCACACAGACTGACAGCAGGCACCCCATGGCTGTCATGGTGTCACAGTCACACGGACGCAGTCACTCACTTGCTCCTCTGTTCGCTGCTCCACACTATGAGTCGAGAACGATGCACAGACTTCCCACTTTCCCCAGTGTGACATGCATACTGTGTGTGGCTAGCTGCCAGCTGCTGGGAGAAGTAGGAAACGGTCTTTTACTTAGCCAGCAGTCCATGAAATAACAGGCATTCTGACCCGTATTGATTCAAGTGTGGGACACTGGACCAGTTAAGAAGTTTGACAGGCAGGAAACCCTCTTTTTTTTTTTTTGTGTGTAATCTGAGGCACACCGTATCAAATTGGGAGCCTAGAAATGGATCACAGTTTTTCTGCTATGCACCCAATAGTTCGATTCGCGTGAGCTCCCAATTTGAAATACAATGCGATACTGGCTATTTAAAACCCTACCATGCAAGAAGAGAAAACATTAGAGCACTGGGTGTTCCAGAAGCATGGGATCAATATGTTGCCCTGCGCCAAACATTTACAAAGATCACTGCTGCCTATTTAGACATTACCCTGGTAGAGGTCAATTTTGAAACTGATAGAATCCATCGATCTCTAAGGTCCACACCTACTGAAGGAGCCCCTCCTAGGACAATTATTGTGAAATTTCTGCTTTCAGAAGATAAGTGATTAATGGTTCAAGTTTAATGGAAAAAAACAAATCAACATAATTGGGGCTTCCGTTTCAGTTTTCCATGATCTCCCACTTGGCATTGATAATGAAAGGAAGAAATTTGATTTTCTAAGGAATAAACTGTGGACCAAAGGGTATAAGTCCTTGATGCTGTTTCCAGCTAAACTTTGGGTGGTCATCGATGGGGGGAGAGAGAGAGAGAGAGAGAGATTGTTTTTTGCCATACCAAAAGAAACACTGAATGTACTAAAAATTAGACTTTAAGATATATTTTTTTTAAGTTCATATGTGTCACTATTGTACCACTGTCTTGTTGGTATCTAGGATGTTTCCAGTTCTGGTGAGCTGGATCTGTTTAAATGGTTGTATAGCTAAATTCCTTCTAGTGGGTCTGGAATCACGTTTGGATAAAGCCCTTTGGAGCCCTTTTTTTTTTTTTTTTTTTTTTTTTTTTTATACAGCTCAGTTCGAACTGCACAGAAAAGTGATTCCAGGCCTCTGAGGGGATAGGGGAAAAAACGGGGGGAGCAAGGGATTTTCATATTGTTTAATGGTTATATGGAGGGATTTCATTCTAATTTTGTATTTCTGTTCATTCCAAACCATTCAGCCTGTTTGTTTATAAGCAGTTATGGCTGACATAGTTTCTCAATGTAAATGTTCCACCTCCAATGTAAATGGTATTAATATGCCTACTAAAAGAGCAAGAATTCTAACGTATTTAAACAAAATTAAAGCAGACATTATTGCTCTACAGGAGACCCAATTGGATTTAAATGAATAAAAAAAAAGTAAAAGTAATTGAATTGATGGGAACCACTTCTCTTTTAGTACAAAAATACAGGCAGGGGTTTCTCTTTTGTTTAGGAAAAATTTTTAATTTTCACTACACAAAAAATGGTTGGACAAGGCAGGCCGTAATATATTGGTTAAAGAGGCCATACAGGGTATAACATACACATATAGAATAATGGATAAGGAACTGTGCACAACAAGGCTGTGTTTCCATCGAGGGTTTTGATGACATCATAGACCTCGTGAGCGAATCTCAAGAGGTCCCAGTGATGTCATCAAACACCTGAGATGGAAACACAGCCTTGATGTGCACAGTTCTCTATCTGTTATTTTGTATAGTATATGGTTCCCCACAAACTGTGCTACATTAATTTCACAAGGATTTGTTAGTTTCTGTACCCTGTCCAGACACTGCCGTTTTCTCCCAGTCCTCGCTGCAGTTCCACTCTGCTGCCGACCCCAGAGGTACCATTGCTCACTGTCATCCAGCTTAGCTTTGTATGGAGGGACCACTGATTTATTTATTTTAAAAAAAAATGCTGACAAACTGATAGTTTGGAAACAGGGTGCCGATTATGGCAGTCCGTGTCCAAACTATCTGGAAAGCTCGTGCTCAACCGCTCGCTTACCAGTGCCGCCATGCTGTACAGTATTTTTTGAAAAGTCAGTGTTTCAGCCAATTGGGAAACAGTTGAAGGTTAAGAAGTTGTACTATTGTTGGGACGTCAGAATAATAGTACAACAACTTTTTTGACATTTGAACTGTCCTACAACAGGATTTGGAAAACCATCGTTTTCCATCCACAATAAACCCTAACCACATACTATAACAGGGTCTTTGTATGCACCATTTGAGAAATATGTGGAATTTTTAGCAAATGTTACTAAGGCCTTAGTGGAAATCGAAGTGGTAAATCTTACTTTAATGGCTTATTCATAAAGCCTTCTTGGATTCAGTTTTGGACAAATCCACCCCTTATACCAGTAATAATAGAAGGATATCCGGATTATTAAAACACTTTTTGGAGGATCATCACTTAAAAGATTCATGGCGGACTCAGAATCTTACCGTGGAATAATATACCTACTGTGAGCATAAATCAAAACTTTTTTTCTAGGCTAGACTATATATTTATTTCCAAATACATTTTAAAAACATATTCATTACATCGATCAGATCCATTTTACTTTCTGGATCATGCCATAGTAAAGATGGTAATGTTATGTGATAGGCATCAACCTAAAACCAGAGTCTGGACCTTTAATAATGAACTCCTCAAAATTCCAGAATTCATTTCTAGAATTAGGGAAGTGATAGCAAAATATTGGTTCTACAATTTCTTTGGTTAGAAGAGTGTGCTGTCCCAGTGTGATCCCTTTAAATC
This sequence comes from Neoceratodus forsteri, assembly GCA_016271365.2. Taxonomy (NCBI): domain Eukaryota; kingdom Metazoa; phylum Chordata; order Ceratodontiformes; family Ceratodontidae; genus Neoceratodus; species Neoceratodus forsteri. Next base: position 1,073,059,224 of record CM028129.1, on the reverse strand, counting down.
TGTGCTGCGAGGCGCTGTTATTTTCTGTCGGGCCTGTGGCACTATAAGATAGTAGAGGAGCAGGACCATACATTACAAGAAAAACTGAAAGAATTGGACTCCCTGGTTACAAAGGATATAATTAAATACTACAATGAATGGATTGCTTGTAGATTAGAGTCACAACAACAAATAAATAAGGAAATGGAAAAATATTTTGAAAGTAAAAGGGCTAAGATACCTACAGGGAGGTAAATCCAGGAACCTTCTTGCTAATCTGTTGAAAAACAGGAATGAAAGTAAAATAATTCCCTTTAAAAAAAGTAATGGGGTATTATTCCTACTGCTGATCCAGAGGGCATGGAAGATCTAATACTGAAATACTACATGGAGATTTGTCAGTTGACCCAGTAAACAAATAATGAGATTATGGAATTTGTTTTTGTTTTCAGACTCCGTTTAAAACAGTACAAATTCAAGGGCAAACATTTAATAAAAAAAAGAAATGGAGGAAGTAATAAAATCACTCCCAAAAAATAAATCCCATGGGTTGGATGGGTTTACAATTGAATTTTATCAGGCATTTACCTTGGAACTTTCTCCATAGGTTCAGCTAATGTTGGATGACTTGATGGATGGAGGTATTACCAGATACTATGAATGATGCTAAAATAATATTGATCCAGAAGGAAGGGAAACCCAAAGAATATATTGAAAATTATAGACCTATAGCACTCTTAAACATAGATAAGATTGTGGCAAAATTAGTAGTCTCCAGAGTAATACCCTTTATACACCTTTTCATCCATCAAAACCAATCTGGATTAGTTCCAGGTAGAACTCTTGCTGAGGTTGTATGAAGACAGTTTTTGAATATATTAAATATATGCCAGGTAACTATTGCGCTTTAGCCTTAGATGCAAGCAAAGTCTTCGATATTTTGATTAGAACTTATGTGATAAGGGTATTGCATTTATTTTGGGGGGAGGGGGGTTCCCCACAATTACCAGATACTATTACACAATTGTATAGTAAGTCAAAAGCCTGCTTTTCTATCAGTCAGCATTTAACCAGGAATATTGAGATAAGGAGTTGAGTCAGGTAAGGCTGTCTATTGTCTCCCACAATTTTTGTACCATGTCTGGGACCATTATTACAGGTGACAGGATCCTGTACAGGGATAAAAGGGTTAATAGTAAATGAGGAAGATCTTAAAGGGACACTGTCAACCATTTTTGCATCATACAGTTTCTAGCTGAAAACCAACGTTTTATGATTGCTTATCTACTCTAAAATTTATTGGAGCTGTTGGTTTAATCTGCCTCTTTTCTTAGAAGAACTGAAATGCATGTAAATGGTGTAATCAGTCAGCATTGTTTTGTTTCAAATCCTTGAGCTACTTTTACTGCACACTTCCTGAACATTAAGAACATCCCAAACAGAGTCGTCACTCATAATGTAATAACCTCCTCTCCTCCTATTGCATCTTGAGTAGCTAGACTGTGTTGGGGGAGTTCCCAAGTCAAGAAAGATGCAGTGGGAGTTGATCAAGGAATGTAAACAAACACATTTTGGTGTGGTACCACTAGTATGGTGGTCATTCTGTTTTTCACTTTTAAGAAGGAAAAAGGGGATTGTATTCAAACTACCAATTACATCAGCACATTCTACAGAATGTGAACAATCATAAAATGAGTATTTTAAACAAGGGACAGTTTGAGGTCTGGTGTCCCTTTAAATTGGGTGTTTATGCAGAATATACACTCCTTATTTTTAAAAACATTACATCCTCAATTTAGGCCCTAATGAACATAATTGGAATCTTTTCCAAATTTGCAGGATGCGCATTTAATTGTTCTAAATCTGTTATTATGCCCTTATCTAATAAGGCAGGTGATCCAGACTTTGAAAGTCTGAATCTTTTAAAAAAAAAAAAAAAGAACATTAAATATTCAGGACTGATCCTCACAAACAACATTAGAACTAATACTGTATTAAATTCTACTATAGTAAAAGAGAAAATTTAAAACAAATTATCTAATTGGCAGAATTTATGTATTTCATTATGGGGCAGATTTGGAGTCGTTAAAATGATGGCTGTCCCACATTTCATATTACAAGCCCTCTGTGGAATACTTGATGATAAATGGATCTCAGAAATAAAATATATTTTTACCAAGTTTCTCTGGAGGGGTGGCAAACCCAGAATAGCTTGGAATTTTATGGTGGGGAGTAGAGTTGTTGGAGGGTTTGGCTGCCCAGTCCCTTTTAAGTACTTTTTGGCCCAATTATTATCCACTGCTCGGGATTGGGCTTTTTTTTCCCCAGACAAGATTATACAGTTGTGCAGGCCTTAGTAGAGAAGATGGGACATAACTTCCAAATAGATGCAGTATTGTTCCAGACTTTTTTTTTTCCTTCAATTTACTATACTTTATGTTACAGAATTCTTTTAAGCATTGTAGAAATATACAGTTATTAAGAGTGTTTTATCTTCATTTCATACAAGCCCTAAAATTATTAAGGAATAATTCCTTTCTATGGCTGCCTGCCAGACATAATATGAGTACAAGAAGATTATTAAAGCTCTGCAAAATAAAAGTATTTGTATATGGGTGGACCTAATACAAGATAGTAAATTTATTTCCTATATGCAATATAGGGTCCAAGTGGGAGTAGGTATTTTTTTTTTAGTAACTTCTTGTACTATAATATGATGTTTGATAAATTTCAAGCGGCCCTTAAGAATGTGGAGTTATAGAACATAAACCTAGTGATTTGTTTAAAGGTGAAAGTAGCTACCATTGGTAATCACAAAATTAAAATACTTTCTGTCATAAATGCACTCCACAGGTCAGGCCCTCTGCTCCCACAGTGCCAACCTCAGAGTGCAATAGTGTGAACAGGTAACAGACAAGGTAACCTTCCTGTCTGCTTTGGGTCTGAATCACCATTAGCCTCGAGTTCTGGAGGGATTCAAACTGTGAACCTTATGCTAGCATACCCAATCTACAGGCTCAGATATGTACCTGCTTCGAGACTGCAGTACAATCTTTTGCCAGGGGCACCCAACCAGGTATCCAAAATGAACCCTTTAAGCTCTATAAGAGACCTTGGGTATATTCTTACCTTATTATACAAGCTCAGTACACAATCAAGCTTTCTAACAACTGTCAGACTTAACCACCTATACATCACATGCAAAAAGAAACTGAGAAGACACCCAGGCAGTATTTGAAAGAAATGGTTGTTTAATTTTACCTTCTATCATATTTTTAGTAAACACAGAACAATATATCATACAGCTTACAATCATGTAAAATAAACAGGAAGTTACAGAAAAAACACTTCTACCACAAAGACTTAATTTCTAAGTATTACCTTTCTAAGTGCGTTTAAGTTAGAGAGAACTTTCTGTCTCAGAGCCCAAGATGATATGACACATATTCCCCAGATACAGGGTTCATTTCACTCTATCTCCCCACCCTCTTTTGGTGAGTCAGCTGGCTCCTCTTTTTAGAATTAATTCTAACATGATTTCTACCAGGAGGTATTTTTAATTAATGATAACATCAGAAAAAAACATTTCCTAAATATGACAACCTTTTAATCAAACATTTCTCATTGAACTGAACAATCCTACCATGTGTCACTATTTCTCGACTGCATGTAAAATTTTGAGATGAACCTGCCAAAGTACCCTTCATCCTGTTACATCATAAACTTTGTTTGGGTTCAACTTCAAAAGCCTGGCAGGTCATAAAAAGGTAATAAAATGCCCTTCTGTAAGGAAGTCCATTAAGTAACTGGTTCCCTTGGTCAGTTTAATTACATCCTTTAGTTCCAGCTACTGACCTTTAAAGTTACAGGCCAAGTCTGCTTAGTTGTGTGAGACAATTTCATACACAGACCTGTTATTTGTAATATAAATATCATACAGGTAACCAGAAGCAGGGGCAGAGCGTCACACTTTCTAGAATTTATAAAAACCTCAGAAGTGGCTCTATAAATTGTAAATTAAAAATTTTACAGAAATGGCAGCAAGAATTACCATGAATTTCATGACTCATCAGTGGCCACAAATATAGATTGAGGCAAATAAAACATATTGTGTACATCAGCAAAAGATAAGTCTATTCAAGCTAAATTAATAAATAGAGCCTACATTACACCACATTTTCTAAATACAATTTTGGCAAATTTGTCTAACAGATGCTATCATGGCTGTGGAATGGTGGCAGATTTAAGTCATAATATATGGAGTTGCCTAATAGTACATAACTAGTGGGCAGATACTGCTACAGTGCTATCTCAATGTTTAGATATAGAAATCCCAGTATTGGCCGAAACACTTGTTTTTAATAAGCTTGATACACTAAAGATTACTAGAGATCAGGAAAGAGTAATAGGTTTGGAAACCATGGCAACAAAGAGGATAATATTGAAATTCTGGAACTGCCAAACTCTCCCACGATCTATAAAACAAACTTGGTGGCATAAACTAAAGAAACACTGATGTTTGAATGGTTATGGTTTCAGGTGGAGTTCCCAAATGACTCATGGGGAATGACTTTATAAGGTTATTCTCTCCACCGTTACGAATATAGCTTTTGTAATGTTATTATATGGTGGATCTCCCCGTACTGAAATGTCTATGTTGTTACATTGTAAATGATGTACTAAACTGAAATTATTAGTAAAATAAAAAAAAAGTCCTACAACTGGCTTGTTTCTATGCACTTCTCCAAAATAGGAGAGTTGTCATTTGCATGGCAGTAAGTAATATTTCCTTTATTTCCCAGCCCCCGTTTAGATCTCTTGAACTCTTTTCACTCTGTGCTAGGGTACTGCCCTTCTAGTTGGTTATGGGCTGTAACATTTCTGTTAGCTTCTTACAACACCTTCCATTTTGACCTATGCCTTCAGCAGGAGAACCAGCTGCATGATGAAGTAAGGCTTCTTCCTTCTTCCCTTACTTTATTTTCACACTTTATTGCAGAGGACATCTTTTCAGCAGGGTGAGACCCTCCTGCCTGGCATATCAAATTCTAGAAAATCACTGCAGCACTTTAGTTTTATGTTTACCGTGCACACACACAGCAAACATTTTGTTAGGAGAGTGGGGTTTGAGAAGCGTGACACTCAGTCCAATGCATAGTGGTCTGCAAGGGGCTCATCAGTGTCACATCAGTCATTAGCCAAGGCTGGTCATGACACTGTTCTGGCTTGCTGGGCAGAAACTTCATGTAGTTCAATGGAGAGAGCTACTGCAATCATAGGGTGGCTATTTCTGCTCTATATAACACCACCCAGCAAGTCCAGCTGATCTGTCATGATCAGCTTGCTGAAAACCGTCCATCTTGGGTGTTTTTGCTTGTTTTTGTTAAAATACACCCTGTAAAGGAGAAAACATCCACTGATGTTCGTTGTTGCCGCCGACGTAACTGCCCTCCCCTTCCCAACCCAACCCATGTTAATATTCCAGTCAGGGGAATGTCCAGTCCACCATGCTGGTGAACTATCTGCCCTAAAACTCTTTCAAAGAGGTGTCCCTCAGGGATCCATATTAGGTCCCCTCCTCTTCGCAGTGTATATCAACAACATTGATGAGGGAATCAAGGATGCAAGTATTCACTTATTTGCGGGTGACAGTGCTGTACCTGAGTCGTCCCACACCAAAAGACGCTTGTACTGACCTACAAAAAGATTTCAACCTCCTGCAACTCCAACTAATCGATAAAAAACTGCTATTAAATGCTAAAAAAACTAAAGCCATGTTATTTTCCCCCGCAAATTACACAAGTGCTACTGACCCCCTCCCTCCAATAACTACGATGCTGAGAGAGTGCTTAGAGTACATTCCGAAATTCAGATATCTTTGGGTCTGGATCGACTGTAAACTCTCCTTCACTGACCACCTGGAAGACTTGCTGAAAAAATTAAGGCAAAGACTTGGCTTTTTTTACAGGATAAGAAGACTTCTTACAGCAGACGCAAAGAAACGACTAGTCCAAGCCACGTTCCTGTCCTTAATTGACTACGCAGACTTCATATACAGTAGCTGAGCGGCTTCCTGTCTTGGAAAATTGGATACGCTCTACCACAGAGCTATATGCTTCATCACTGACCTCCCCTTTTCTACCCATGATTGTGCACTATATGCCGCCACGGGCTGGACCTCACTTCACTGTAGGCACAACTTTAATCAATATGGAATAAAGCCCAAAAAATACTTAAGCTGAAAACCCCAGTAAGTACCCTTTTGTTCAAAAGGCTTTACCGTGATGGCATTACGGAAATTTGCAACTGCTTTACTAGACACTAACTAACCTCCCTCCCTCAAACGGCGGCCCGCAAATGGCAGCCTCCCAGCTGAAATGTGTGTGTCTGCCTCTAGCATGCCCACCAACAGATCCACAGGATTTATTGCCGAACTCCCATATCTTATTCTTTGACGCTCTGAACAGTTGCAGCCTGATTCTAGCATATGCTACCACACTTGGGGATAATTATCATCTTTCGCCCCCAAAAATATTTGGTCCCTCATCCATCCAACACCTCCCTCTACCCCAACCCCCAGGACCTGGCAGTTATGCCCCTGCTACTAACCACCCATCAATATCTGTTGCTGCCGCCACCATTACTGTTCCCCCACTGAACTCTCCCACTCGGTACCAACCACCCCAAGTCCTTACTTACCTTCCGGGGGTCCAACACCGTAATACTCTCTGGACCGCAGACCCCAAATTTTCAACATAGCCAATCTTCCTGGACCTTATCTTCACCATTGAGTCACAGGGCTGGGTTCAAGCCAGAGGCGCTGGGATCCTGCAGGAGCCAAAAATCTTCAGGAAGGCCGGCACCGAGGCAGGTTGCGCACATGCGTGGCACCGCGAAACTAGCTTGTGCTACATAGCCTATCTCAGCAATGGCCCTCAACCACCTCAGTTTCTTTTTTCCATGCCATCAAGTGCATTTCAGTGACAACGTCACTCGCCCACCAGCAGTTAGATCTTCACATCTATATGACTACAGTGTTTAGTTCTTTAAAGTTTTTAGCTAGTATTTGTTGTTTTTCTGTCAGTTAACAGAAAAAAAAAAAAAGAAATTATTTTTTCATCAGTCTCTTCTTATCCCTACCTAGCAGTGTCATTGATCAGGGATGGCAACAGTAGGGAGTCTCTTTATGAGTGCTGCTCTGGCAGTGGGACTGTATCCGGTTCACTTCCCTCTGTAGAGGGGAGTCTGGCCACAGGCAGTCATGTGCTCAGGACAGAGGGAGGACAGTCCTCCTGTAAACACAAAAAGAAGTGGGCCCATTCCCGATCCAGGTTGGGGACCTGGCACTGCTCAACCTAGAGTTCTACCTCTTCCTGTTGGATTATAAGAACTTACTGCAACAGTAGATCTTCGAGACAATCCTTGCATCAGGCCATGCTGTACCCCCTTGGCCTCTGGGCTTTCTGTGTCTGTCTCTTTTACTCCAGAATGGTTAACATTCTGCCTCCTTTCATAGTGGTAACCTCTGGCTCCCCTCAGTTCCTTAGCAGTAGATCCTCTGTACGTGGTCTCTCGCAGGAGAACTGAGGAGGGTGAGGGGCTGCCCACATTTATATGGGAGGGATGTCACCTGCATCTGACATTCTCGTGGGTGGCTCCACGTAGACTGCTAGCTAGAAAAGTTTCTGTGTGGTCTTAGCGTATGAAGGGTATAGTTCAATAGATGCGTCTGACAGCTATAGTTCCATAGGTGTGGCCAGATGCAAGATATTCTCTCAAAGATCTACTGTTGGGGTAAGTTCTTAAGTAACTGTACTTTGAGTCTATGTTGCAGTTTTTCAATGCATGCTTGTAACTGAGGTAATTTTCAATTTCTAGGGATGTAGATATGATGTACTATCCACACTTCTGGCAGTGTTCCTTTCCCCTCTAAATCTTGCTGGGACGTCTTCAAGCTGGTTCCTCCCACCTACTGGGGTGGTAACTCCATCAGCACTGCCCCGTGACATCAGATATTCCTTTCCGCTGGAAGAAGGTTTCTCCTTACCGCTGTCCACTCTGAGTTAGACCCTTTGCTTCAAAACTTTTGAAAATGACTGTTGTCTTTAAGCGACTTCGAATTCTTTGAACTCTCGACATGGATGAATCCTTGTTCATGCCAGGTTTCAAACTGTGTGAGTGTGGGCAGAAGATTTCCCTCACGGACCTGCACACCTCGTGCATCTACTGCCTAGGCCATGAACACGATCTCCAGGCATGTGGCCTGTGTCACACCTTGCATCCTAATACTCGGGAAGACTGGCATGCCAGGCTACTTTTAGGGTGCCTAGATGAATGGGACCCTCCCGTTGGGTCTAAAGGTGGTTATGTGACTGCAGGGTCCACAGAACAGCTTGCGGCATTTGAAGAGGTGGCTGCTCAGGCAATGGAGCATGCATCTTTGGCTCGGCCTCTGTGCCACTTTTCCTTGGCACCACCTTCATGGGGGCGTTCAAGATTTTGTCAGTCCCTTCCCACTTTTCAGCAGGGCCCCTCTAAGAGCATGAAATTTTGTAAATCTTCTAAAAAAGAGACAAAATCTCATCATCAATCATGGGATCGTGAACGCTCTTGGGCCTCAGATTCACGCGCTTCTCTGCAGGTTTCAACTACAGTCAATCCTTCAGTCCAGGTCACTGGCTCCACCATGTCCCTGTTGGGCCAGTCGGTTGAGACACCCATTGACCAACCTGTTGAGATTTTTCTCAAGCCATTCGATGCACTGTCGCAGGATAAGGTGGACACCTCACTTTCTAGGACTATGGTCCTACCTGTTAAAATCTCAGGTTGGGTCAGACCAGCATGCTGATCTGGTCACTAACCCTCGGGATCCCGTGACCCCGGAGGATCCTCTGCTTTCGTGGGTTCCTTCCGATGTTCGCCATAGGCTTCCCCAACAGTTGAGGTTGTGACCCCAAAGTCTGGAGTCAGGCAGCCCCCACCGCCACTATTCTTCTTTGTTTCCCTCCGCTGGTGAGGAGAGGCTCCGCTGCAGAATGTGCCAGTGCTATGAAGAACTCATGTGGCACTAGCTCATGTTTACCAGGGTTAAGCCAGGCTTGGCCCCCACCCCGGCTCTTACATGGCTCACGCCACCGAGGACTCTGCCTACCCTGGCTCGGCATCTCTACCATCCAGGTGGAGCTGACACCTAAGCAGCCAAAGGAGGGCCCCCCTCCTAAGGATGCCGTACTGCTCCTAGGCTTCCTTATCGGCTGTTGGTCACCGTGACTCTTGACAGACCCCATAGGGTCAGCAGGGACTCTGGCGGTCGACTGCTTTTCGATGAATCCTTGGAGTCTGAAGGTTCCTCTCTACACTCCCATCCATTGGATGCCGAGATGGGAAAGGATTTGTCTGTGAAGCACAGTCCCAACTCTTTCAGGGGCCTGCTTCTTTTAATCTCAGAATCTATGGGACTCCAGATGGAGCTGTCCAAAAATGGGCCAAGTACCCTTTGACCGAGATTCTCGACTGGGGCGACTCCCCTTTCTGGTCGCCAAGGTCCTTTTTGGCCCTGCTGTGGAGCTTTGGCAACACACTGCCTCTTGCCCTGTGCTGTTTGCCCTTATGGCTGCAAATATGCGATCCCCACCGGTTCCCTGTCGGGTTTCACCGAGCATCCCTCGGTTGAGGGTCTGGTGGCCGACTCAGTTTTTCGGCTTACCAGCAATGTTGGGGACATGGACAAGCCTCACTACAAGGAATCTAAAACGACAGATCATATGCCCCAGAAGGTCTATGTGGCTTTTTCGCTCAGCCTTCGGCAGGCGAGTCGCGCTCTTTTGATGGCCCACTTCACTTAATGCTGCGCTTGGCGTGGCTAGTTTGCCAACTGCTGGAATTTTTGTATATTTTTTCTGATTATGCTTTAAAAGGGTCACATGCAGATGATTTTAGTTATGTTAAAAATTCCCAAAAAAGGCCAGGAGAATGAGCTTTGATAGAGGCATACAGAGTCCACTGAAAAGGGTCACAGGAAAGAGAGAAGGTCTTGCAAACTATTTGACATTCCTCTGTGAACTGAGGGCAGGCTGATTAGCCAGGAAGCTAAGAATCCATTTCAAAAAGGGATGGAAGTCCCTGGCTAGCTAATTGGTGTAATAAAATCTCAGGGTGATGGGGGAAGCCCTCTCCTGTCATAAACTTTACACTTCAACGGAAAAGTGCCTTAGGTTCCAGGAAACTGTCATGGTATATGTACATTTGGTTAGCTGGCAGAATATTTGAATTGTAAGAGAATCTAACTAATAAATAATATGGTTCACTTAAAACCTGGGAAAGAGCAAGAGAGACCCCTGCTGGCCTAAAAAGAGAAGGCCACCAGCTAGCTGCACAGTGGAGGGGCCAGGCCTATAAATAGTCCCTCCAAATAGAAGCTCATGGCATTTTCATTTTGTACACTCTTTTGAAACACAAGAGAAGCAAGACTGCCACAATGAAGACCAGTGGCTGCAAGGGAGAACTGGGTCTTTGCAAACATTTATTCTCTGGACTTTGATCATCCGCAAACCAGGTAGAAACTAGATAGTTACATTTTACAGTGCACTTTTGCATGTATATTTCCACCTTTACTTTTGTTATTCTGTAACCAGATTTTTAAACCTTTTGTTTGTAAAGTTTGTGTGATAAACATTTATATTTAGTAAAATAATGTTTGCTTTTAAAACTACCTGTGAGTGATTTTTGTGTGTGTAGAAGTAAAAGGTTTAGTCAATACTGAGACCAGCCTGTAATTGCTAAAGCACTACCATTCACTGCCAAGACTAGGATCCTGAAAAAGGGGATCTGGGTACCCTAAGTAAGGGGGATATACAGGTCTCTGGAGGAGTCTGTAAAGGGGAACTAGGTGCTGCACACCCCGAGGGGAGAGGAAACGATCAGTTTTACGAGGGTAAACCCTGAAGAGCTCGTAATGCCTGGCCCCCTCAGTACAGCAACTGAGGAGAGTTCTCACCTGGCAGCAGACTGGAGACTATATTTTGTTTGCCCTTACCCAGAATAGAGAGGGAGTCCTGGGACCTCGTGGCTGGTGTTTAGTCATGAACTCGGCAAGCACGCTAGAAGGACACTTGGAGGGTATTCCTGTTCCCCCTTGTCACGGATTGCACTTAGGGGTGGGCATTGTGAGCCCAGTGGACCTGGCACCGAGGAGTGGGTTCATGACACTTGGCATTCTTGATGAGGTGCTTCCCCAACTCCCAGCAGACTTGCAGATCACGGCCAAGCAAGTCTGGGACCAGGACCGAGCTGTGTCTAAGCAGCAGTTCCAGACAGCCATGGACATCGGCAGAGTCTGTGGCTGCTTCAGTGGCCATGCACCACAGTGCTTGGCGGAGGATCTCTACCTTTATGGCAGATACTTAGCACAAGTTGGTGGATGTCCCCTCTTAGCCACTGACTTGTTCGGGTGGGGGGTGGAAGGACACCTCACTCGCATTGAGAAGTCCGGTGCCACCATGGACTCTGTTACCTCTGCCCAGAGGGATCCCAAGGCCTTTAAGCTGCAAAGGAAGAAGCCCTTTCATACCTTCTCTTCCCCTGCAGCCAAGCTGTCCCAGCCCCCAGCTGGGCAGTAGGCCCAGGCTTGGTATCCCCGACTGAAGTCTGTTGCTTCCGTCATCCGAAAGTCAGGTAGTCGAGGCCCTGTTGCTTCCTCAGCAGGTCCCTGCTCCACCTCCAAGCCTGCCCAGTGATGGAATGGGGTTGCCTCATCCATGCCCAGCCTGACTCCCCTGAGTCCTCCCGTGGGAGCTGGCTCTGCTAGTTCTTTTCTGCCTGGTCTGCTGTCACCATGGACAAGGGGGTCCTCGAGGTGGTCATTCAGAGTCTGCTTCTAGTGTTCGAGGCTTACCCACCTTGCCGAACCCAAGCTTCATGGGAGGACATGATGTCTGCCAACATGCTGCTACCCCTGCGGGAAGACATTGCCCATCTCCTCCATAAGGAGGTAGTGACTCTAGTCCCAGACCCTCCATTAAGTCCAGGGTTTGTCTCCAGGTACTCCCTGATGCACCATCTTAGATCTGCATGACCTGAAGAAATTGCTTCAGTTGCTCACTTTCAGGATGATGACTCTGTCTCAGATCATTCCACCTGTGGAGCAGAACATGCGGTTCTAGGATTGTGGATATGTTGTTCATCCACACTCTTTGGCATGTCACCTTCCACTTTAAATCTTGCCAGAAGTCTTCAAGTTGGCTCCTCTCACCCACCCGGGTGGTATAACCCTCAGCTCCACCCCATGATGCCAGATCTTTCTTTCTGCTGGAAGATTCAGGTTGCTCCGCTTGTGCTCACGCATTTTGTAGGCCCTCGCTTCAAAACCATAAGTTATTCCGAAAATCCGTCTAGTTCGCATTAGCGATCTCGACTATTTACTTTGATTATGGAAGACAAGTCTCTCCCCGGTTTCGCGGTGTCCTCGTGCCAGAAAATGTCGCCAAGACAGATCCCCACACCGCTGGCCTACTGTCTTGGTGACGACCATGACTCCTTGAAGTGCGATCTTGGTCTTGCCTTTCATCCTAATATCCTTGATGACTGTCTCACACCCCTGAAGTTGGGGAGGCTGGAGAAACGGCCCCTCCGGTGAACTCCTAGGAGGCTTGGTGGGCAGTTTCTGCAGCTGCAGGATCTGCTGAGCAATTGGAATGCATGCAAGCATTTGAGGAGGAAGCGGCTCGGGCTGCAGCAACTACTCAGAACTTCTTTGTTCCGCTCAACCTGGGCTCCACTTTCTCGGGTTCCTTCCGAGAGTTGTGCCAGTCTCTCCCGACCAAGGGAGAGGGTCCTGCGGGCATGCACTCCTGTTGGTCCTGTAAGTGGGAAAAGGACTCTGGATCGTCTTCGTCCCAACGGAGATGCTCTTGGGATTGGGAGAGATCTTGGTCCCCATAACAGGCAGTCTCAACTTCAGTCGAAATTGCCTCTTTGGCCACTGGCATCCTGGCTTTGCCGTCTGGCCAGTCGACCGAAGTGTCGATCGACAATGTGGAAATCGGCATCGACCCAATCAATCCATTGTCGCAGACTCCGGTCGATTATTCTCTTGATCGAACTCCTGTTCTTATTTTCCCCGATGAGACCCAGCCTGCTGGGACTCCCTTCAAGGAAGTGGTCCCTGACCCAGGGAAATCACCGTTCCCTCAGGTGTTTCCTGAACAATCGAATCTGCCCGTCCGATCTCGATCGAGGTCCAGGACCCCCTCGACCAAAAGGCCAAGGAACAGCCACAATCGCTCAAAAAAGAGGCAACACCATCAGTCGTACTCATCCTCCTCGGATGAGGAGAGGCTCTGATGGAAACTCCATCAGCACTATGAGGACCTCGTGGCAGCAGCTGATTTTGACCGGGCACAAGCCGACCCCGGCTTCCACTCTGGCCATTACTTGGCTTTCACCTCCTAGGCTGAAGCTGACTCCTTTGGAGCCGATCATGTCAGTTACCCCGCCTGCAGAGCCAGCGAAAGCTCCGGTTCATCCTAAACCGGTCAATAGTGGAACCACCGCCCAAGCAGCCTGTGGTGGTGGGGGGGGGGACTCCTTCTAAAGAAGACAGGCCAGACACTGGGCTTCCCCGGCGTCTTTCAGTCTCAGTCACCCTGGACCACCCTTGGCTGGTCCAGGGTGACCTGGGCGGTCGACCGTTGTATCCGGATTCCTCAGAGTCGAATGTGACTGGCCTGCATTCTCATCCCGGGGATGACGAACTGGCCAGTGGGTTAGAGATGGAGGAAGGTCCTTTGTCCTTTCCGGGCGTTCTTCACCTCATCTCTGAGTTCACAGGGATGCCTCTGGAGCCAATCCAGAAAAAGACGTAGTACCCTCTCATGGACATCCTCAAGAGAAGGGGATACCCTGATGGAGGCTTTTCCTGTGGCCAAGGTCATAGTGGGCCCAGTCTTAGAACTCTGGCAGTGTCCTGCCTCTTGCCCAGTGCCATCTGCCCACATGGTCCACAAGTATGTGGTGCCCATGGGGTCCTTTTCAGTTGTACTGGCAGTTCTGCTGACACTGACCGATCTCCCGAGAAAGAGCCCAAATTCTTGGACCATTCGGCTAGGAAGGCCTATGCGGCATCTTCCTTGGGCCTTCGTCAGGCAAGTTCGGCCGTCATCATGGCACACTTCTCCTATGCCCTTTTGGGGTCTTTGGATGAAGTCCTCTCACACCTCCCTGTGGACATGCAGACCACGGTCAAGTTGTGGCCAAACAACAGCTTCAGACAGCCCTGAACATTGGGGATTCTTGTGCCCGTTTGATGGCAGCCGCAGTTGCCTCTTGTCACAGGGCTTGGCTGAGACACTCCTCCTTCCTGGCGGATACTCTGCACAGACTGGCTGATGTGCCTTTCCTGGGCACTGATCTTTTCAGCCCGGGTGTGGCCGGTCATCTCCAGTATATTGAGCAGTCCAGTGCCACCTTGAACGCCACTTCTGCCAAAGGTTCTTTGGGCAAGAACCAGCAGAAGAAGAAGAAGCCTTTTTGGCACTCCTCCTCCGGCACAGCAGCCCTTCTTTCAAGGAGGACAGCATCATCAGCAGCAGCAGCAGGCTCAAGCATGGTGCCCCCGGCCCAAGCCCGGGCCCTCCTAGGCCTGTAAAGAGGCCGAGGTTCGGGTCCTGGATCCTCTTGCTCCAAACCTGCTCAGTGACGGGGTGGGGCCTGCCTCCCCCTCTCCCATCATGCCAGCTCTGGGTCCTTCCATGTGGGGCCGGCTCCACCACTTCCTTTCTGCTTGGTCCGCTGTCACTTTGGACAGGTGGGATCTCAAAGTGGTCAGTCAGGGACTGCCTCTGGAATTCGAGCAGTACCCTTCAATCCAAGCCCGTGCTCTTTCGGAGGAAAGAGTATCCGCCCAGACTCAGTAGGCTCTCCGAGATGACATTGCTCAGCTCCTCAAGGAGGCAGCAGCTCCAGTGGCAGATCCTCCAGCAGACCCAGGCTTTGTCTCCAGGTACTTCCTGGTGCCCAAGCAGACAGGGGGGCTGGTGCCCCATTCTAGATCTGCATGACCTGAATCAGTGTCTCAGGTTACGCACCTTTCAGATGGTCACACTATCCCGGAACATACCATCCTTGAAGCAAAACATGTGGTTCTATTCACTGGATCTGCAGGATGTGTTCTTTCATGTCCCAATCCGTTCATCTCATCAGCAGTTCCTCCACTTCAGGGTCGAAAGTACCCTGTACGAGTTCCGAGCCATGCCGTTCGGCCTGGCTTTGGTCTCATGGGTCTTCACCTAATGCATTGCAGTGGTGGCTGCCCATCTCTGGCATCGGGCGGGAGTGTATGTGTCAGAATTTATCCATACCTCGACGGTTGGCTCCTAGCAGGTCCCACCCAACAGGAGGTGGAGAGGTCCAGGGACCTGGCCCTCCAGACCTGCTCCCAGATCGGCCTCCTGATCAACGAGGCCAGGTCAGAACTCGTGCCTTACCAGGCGATGGGCTTCATCAGGGCAGAGCTCGACTCTCGTCAAGCCAGAGCTCAGCTTCTGTTGGACAAGGGGGAGGTTCTCTCCTCCTTTGCCCAATCATTTCTGGTTGGACAATTGTGCCATGCCCAGGACTTTCTGCACCTTCTGGGTTACATGGCGGCATGCACCTCAGTGGTCCATTGGGTCCGGTTGCACATGTGTCCCCTCCATTGGGAGCTGGCTGCACAGTGGTCTTGGTGCCATGGTCATTTTGACCAGCTGATCACGGTAACCTAGAAGATGTGGGATGCTCTATAATGGTGGACCACCCCAGACCAGTTGCAGGAAGGGATCCCATTTGTCCACCCAAGCAGACTGTCATCCTCATGACCAATGCCTCCATCATGGGGGACAAAAGGGCCCATAGGCTCTGGACCCTGGAGGAGTACCGATGCCACATCAACCTGTTGGAGCTCAGAGCAGTCAGAATGGCACTGTCAGCTTTCGCTCCTCAGCTCCGGGGTCAAGTGGTTCAAGTCTAGACGGACAATACCATGACCATGTACTACCTCAGCAAACAGGGTGGCACGCACTTCCATCTGCTCTGCAGAGAGGCGCTCTGCATCTGGACCCTTGTGAGCCGTTTGGAGGCAGATCTCCTAGCCATCCATGTGGCAGGAGTCTCAAACCATCTGTCGGATGCTCTCAGCCACGTAGGCGAGACATCCCATGAATGGTCTCTCCATCCAGAGGTAGCTTACAGCCTGTTCTCCCACTGGGGCAAACCGATGGTGGACCGGTTTGCCTCCATGGACAGCACCAAGCTGAGGCTGTTTCATGCCCCCCCCCAAGCAGGGCTCGCTGCAGGGGGATGCCTTCTTGAGGCCGTGGACCCCAGGCCTCCTCTGTGCCTTCCCTCCATTTCCCTTGATCCACAAAGTGCTTCTCAAGGTGAGGAGGGACAAGGTGAAGGTGATCCTGGTAGCCCTAGGCTGGCTGCGCCAGTTCTGGTATTCAGATCACCTCAGCCTCAGCTGCAGGCCCCTGGAGCGGCTTCCAGCACACCTGGACCTGATATCTCTCAATCAGGGGAAGGTATACCATCTGGACCTTCAATCCCTGCACCTCACAGCCTGGTAGCAGAGTGGCTAGAGTTCCAGGCTTTGGGTTTTTCTGAAGATGTCTTCACCATGGTGGAGGCATCCAGAAAGGAATCGACCAGGAAATGTTGTGCCTTTAAATGAAAAAGGTTTTCCATTTGGTGTTAGGGCAAGGGCCTGGACTCTTTGTCCTGTCCAGTGGCTAACATTCTTAACTACCTTTGGTCTCTCTCCAAAGGGGGTCTCCGGTCACTGACCCTTAGGGGTGCACCTGGCAGCCATCTCTGCTTAGCGGGTGCGGGCCGGTCAGCCGATACTGATGCAGGAGACAGTGGTCGGGCACTTTCTCGAAGGCCTGGATCACATATCCCCTCCGGTGTGTGAACCTCCACCATCATGGGATCTTTTGCTGGTACTGACAAAGCTCATGGGCAAACCATTCGAACCAATGCACAAGTGTGCCTTGTCACACTTGTCTTGGAAAACAACCTTCCTGGTGGCTGTCACGTCTGCCAGAAGGACGGGGAGCTCCAGGCACTTTTGGTGGACTCCCCTTATTTGGTCTTCCACAGGGACAAGGTTGTCCTACGCCCCCACCCGAAATTCCTTCTGAAGGTGATGTCAGACTTTCACCATAACCAGGTGTTAATTCTTCCAGTTTACTACCCCAACTACAGCTCGGAGGCTGAGTACAGGCTCCATACTTTGGACCTGAGATGTGCTCTCTCCTATCATAAGGAGAGCATGATGGAAATTCGGGGAGAGGTTCACCAGCTGTTTGTCACCTACACTGAAGCCGCTTCTCGTAGACCTGCAGCAAAGCAGACAGTTGCAAGATGGATTACATCATGCATGAGTCTGTGTTATGAGTTGGCAGGCAGGAAGCCTCCCAGAGCAATAAGAGCTCATTCTACCTGCCATACCACTGCATCGGTGGCTGCTTCTGGGGTTATCCCTATCCAGGAAATCTGCTGAGCTGCTACCTGAAAGTCAGCAAACACCTTCATCACCCATTACCATGTCGACCTTGAGTCACGTTGGGATGCTGGTTTTGGGGCCTCAGTTTTCCAATCTCTGTTTCCCAAGTAGGGGGTGTGCGCCTTGCCTCCCTCCTCCCAGAGAACTGCTAGGAGTCTGCCAAAGAGTGTAGATGAACAACATATCCATGATCCTAGAAAAACAGGTTACTCACCTGTAACAGTAGTTCTAGGAGTGGTATATGTTGTTCAACCACACGGACCCACCTGACCTCCCCGGCTGTGGACACACAACACCTGGCTTCCAGTGGGCCAAGATCTGGTGTCATGGGTTGGAGCTGAGGGTTATACCACCTGGGTGGGTGGGAGAAGCCAGCTTGAAGACTTTCGGCAAGATTTAAAGTGGAAGGGGACATGCCAAAGAGTGTGGATGAACAACATATGCCACTCCTAGAACTACTGTTACAGGTGAGTAAACTGTTTTTCTGCTCCATGTATCTTCGGGATGCATTCTTCCATGTTCCCATCCATCCATCCCACCGCCGGTGCCTATAGTTCCGTGCGGAGGGTGCTCTGTATGAGTTTTAGGCAATGCCCGTTGGCTTCTCCTCAGCTCCCAGGGTCTTCACCAAAAGCATTGCAGTGGTGGCTGCCTACCTGAGGTACCAAGGAGTCTGGGTGTACCCCTGCCTGGATGGCTGGCTTATAGCGACTCCCTGCATGGAGGGGATGGAGCAGTCCAGGGTCAATGAGGTCAAGTCGGAGCTCATACCTTCACAGGTGATGCACTTCATCGGGGCGGAGCTTGACTCTTGCAGAGTCGGGGCTCAGCTTCTGGTGGACCGGGTGGTGGCTATCTCCTCCTTTGCTCGATCATTTCAGGTTTGGCAGTTGCAGTCTGCTTGTGATTTCCTGCACCTCCTGGGTACATGGCGGAATGTACCAGCATGGTCCATTGGGCCCGGTGGAAAATGCGCTCTCTTCAGTGGGAGCTTGCCCATCAATGGTCTCCACACCAGAATCACTTCGGCCAGCCACTCACTGTGACCCAACTGATGTGCGACACCCTCCAGTGGTAGTTAGTCCCAGAACATCTGCCGGAAAGAATCCCATTTGTCCGCTTGGAGCAAATGTTTACCATCACGACTGATGCCTCCCTGATGGGCCGGGGTGCCCAACTGGGGGAGCACAGAGTCCAAGGACTCTGGACCCCCATGGAGTCTCAATGCCATATCAACCGTCTGGAGCCTTAGGTGCTTTGGCTGGCGCTGTGACCGCTTTTGCTCCACACATTTGGGGTCGGGTTGTTCAGGTCTAGATGGACAACACCACCACCATGTACTACCTCAACAAACAGGGTGGGACACGCTGCCTTCCTCTATGTAGGGAATCTCTCCACATTTGGACCGTCATGCTCAACCTGGACGCTAATCTCCTGGACAGCCATGTGGCTGGCATCTACGGCCAGCTGACGGATGCCCTCAGCCATGTGGGCAAGGCGGCTCATGAGTGGACTCTCCATCCGGAAGAAGTACACAGCCTGTTCTCCCGATGGGGCACCCCGCTGGTGGATCTGTTCGTCTCCAGGTAGAAAACAAAGCTGAGGCTGTATTGTGCCCACCCCCCTCAGCAGGGAATGTGCAGGGGGATGTCTTCTCGAGGTCCTGGACTCTGGTCTCCTGTATGCCTTCCCTCCATTTCCTCTGATCCACATAGTGCTCATCAAAGCCAGGAGGGACAAAGCACAGATGATCCTGGTGGATCCGGACTGGCCTCACCAGTTCTGGTACCCCAATCTTCTAAGCCTCAGCAGCAGGCTCCCTTGGCATGTTTCTCTCCACCTGGACCAGCTCTCTTGCAAGCAGGGAGAGTTCCAGGCTTTGGGTCTTTCTGATTATGTCCTCACTGTGGTCAAGGCTTCTCAGGAGTCCACCAGAAAATGCTATGCCTTCAAATGGAAGAGGTTCTCCATTTGGTGCCATGGCAAGGTACTTGACCCTTTATTGTGTTGAATGGCTAGCATTCTCGACTGCCTTTGGTCCATCTCTCAGGCCTTCAGTCGATGACCCCTGAGATGCACCTGGCAACCATCTCTGCATACTGGGCATGGGCTGGTATGCCATTGGTGGCACAGGAGACAGTGGTCTGGTGCTTTGCAAAGGCCTTGACCACATTTCCCCTCCGTTGCGTGAACCACCACCACCTTCGGACTTGTTACTGGTGTTGGCAGAGCTCATGGGCAAGCCATTCGAACAAATGCAGAGGTGTGAAATGTCTCACCTGTCATGGAAACCACCTTCCTGGTGGCTGTCATGTCAGCCAGAAGGATCAGTGAGCTTCACTTGCTCTTGGTGGAGTCTTCTTACCTGGTCTTCCATAGCGACAAGGTTATCCTTTGCCCCAACCTGAAGTTCCTCCCGAAGGTTGTGTCTGAGTTTCACCTTAATCAGGTGATCGGTCTCCTGGTGTACTTCACCAACCACACCTCTGAGGCTGAGCACAGGCTCCATACCTTGGATCTGCTGTGATGTCTCACCTATTACAAGGAGCGCATGGCTGGAGTTCGGGGAGAGGTTCTTCAGTTATTTGTTACCTATGCTGAAGCATATGCTGCTGGACACATGCTGAATACCTGGCAGACTGGCAGCTAAGCGGACAATTGGCAGGTGGATTATATCCTGCATCGATCTCTGCTGTAGGTTGGCAGATAGGGAGCCGCCTATAGGGCTAAGGGCTTATTCCACCTATCATTCTGCAGCCTCTATAGCTGCTTCCAGGGATGCCCCTATCCAGGAAATGTGCAGGGCTGCTACCTGGAAGTCGGCACACTCTTTCATTTCCCACTACCACATCCGACCTTGAGTCATGCCCGGATGCTGGTTTTGGGGCCTCAGTTCTCCAATCTCTGTTCCTTAAATAGGGGGTCTGCACCTTGCCTCCTTCTCTTGGAGAACTGCTAGGAGACTGCCAGAAGTGTATATAGTTCATCATATCCACGTTCCTAGAAAAACAGGTTACTCACCTGTAACAGTAGTTCTAGGAGTGGTATATGGTGTAAATCCACACTGACCCACCTGACCTCCCCTGGCAGGTGGCACACCGGTCTTCCTTTAAATGGGTGAGATCTGATGTCATGGGGTGATGCCGAGGAAGTTATCACCCAGGTGGGTGGGATGAGCCAGCTTTAAGACATTCTGGCAGAATTTAAAGGGGAAAGGAAACACTGTCAGAAGTGTGGATGCACATCATATACCACTCCTAGAACTGCTGTTACAGGTGAGTAACCTGTTTATTTTGACCCCAACTTTTCAACATAGTCATTTTTCACACCACCTCATGAATGTGACGGCTGTCACTTCTCAGACCCTACCCAAAATGTGTTTAACACTTGTGTTGAAAAGTGGCATTTCACCCATTGTTTTATAAATGACACCTGTCATGCTCAGAAGGAGTGGTCAAAAAAGATTATGTTGAAAAATCTGTGGTAAAAACATGAAAACCCAAGTTAAGAGGAAACTAATTGTTCCAACATTTACTCATAAAGTACAGTTACGTAACAACTTACCGTAACAGTAGCTCTTCAAGAGAAGCTCTTGTTGCAGGCCACACGGTAGGACTAAGTCATCAGGCGCCAGTACCAGGAGAATTGAGGAGGATTCCAGAGAGCTGAAACAAAGGCAGAGGAAGTGCAAGAAAAAAGAGCAGCAGGGGGAAGGAGGGAGGGAAAGCAGGGCCTGGTTCAAGAGCTTCTCTCGAAGATCTAGTGTTACGGTAAGTTCTTACACAACTGTACTCTTTTACTTCAAGGAAGGCTCTTTCAGCAGGCCACACTGGTAGGACCGAGTCCCAAGCAGTACTGGATAGCACCAGGATAACACCACCAGGAGGAGGAGGACAAATCAGCAGCCAAGAGCTCAAGAGAGAAGTCCTGGAGAACTGCTAGGCTGAAATTGGCCTTGCGCCTAGAGGCAGTATCCAGACTGTAATGTTTGGTGAAGGTGTGGACAGAACTCCAGGTGTCAGCTGCACAGATGTCTGCAGCAGACACATTTCTGAAGCAAGCCATTGAGGCAGCCAT
This sequence comes from Neoceratodus forsteri, assembly GCA_016271365.2. NCBI lineage: Eukaryota > Metazoa > Chordata > Ceratodontiformes > Ceratodontidae > Neoceratodus > Neoceratodus forsteri. The sequence continues at coordinate 1,073,037,629 of CM028129.1, read as the reverse complement.
ACCCCTGGTGGAATAGCCTTTGATCACCCCGGGAAGGGGTTTGTTGTACTTGCAGTAGCAGTAAACTGTGCAATTTGCAAACCACTTAAACAAACACTGTTTGGAAACAGGAGCACCAGCTCTTGGGTCAAACAAAACAAACAGCTGGTCAGATTTCCTGAAAGACTTTGTGCAGTTCGTGTAGTACTGCAAAATCCTATGTAATCCAAAGTATGGAGCAAGGCCTCCCCCTGATTGAAACACTCAGGAGAATAAACTGGAAGATGGATGGATTGATTCAAAGTAAACTCCGACACCATCTTAGATAAAAACTTAGGTTTAGCATGCAAAGAAAAAAACAAATAAGGCTTCTTACACATATGTGCCTGGAGCTCTGAAATCCTTCGAGCAGAAGTAACAGCAACTAAAAACAGCACTTTCCATGACAGAAAGTGCAGCTCACAACTCACGGCCTGTTCAAAGGGAGGTAAAGTGAATTTCTCCAACACAAAGTTGAAGTCCCATGGAGAACCAGGTCCTTAATTGGAGGTTTCAGATGCAAAATGCCCCGCAAGTATGTGTGGGACACATCAAGCTGCTCAACAGCTTTGCCCTCGATAGGTGCATGGTAAGAATAGGTCCCTCCTACTTGTTAGTGTAATACGCCACACGCATGTTGTCCATCTGCACCAGCAGCAGACCGGGGAGGAGATAAGTCTCAAAGGCCTGCAGAGCATAAAGGACCATTTGCTTCTCCAGAACGTTGATATGGAGACCCTGTTCTATGTCCGTCCAGGTATCCTGGGTCTGGTGATTGGCCAGATAAGCACCCCATCCCAGGCCAGATGCGTCTGTCTTAAGAATCTAACAGGGGGTCGAGAGTTGAAGGGAGACCCCGTAAAGGAGCTTCACCGGATGCAGCCCCACAACGCCAGAACCCTCCAGACCAGAGACCAGGATCAGCTGGTCCAGTTCATCCATGCATTAGTCCCTCTGGACCCTCAAGGTGCACTGAGGTATCTGGTCAGACACCTGGCAACTGGGGTTTAATGCCAAAAAGTGCAAGGTGCTGCATTTTGGGATGAAGAACCCAAGTAGGAGTTACCAGCTGGGGGGAGTGCAACTAGCCCAGACAGAGGAGGAGAAGGATCTGGGGGTGCTCATTACAGGGTCAGTGAGCAACTCGGCACAATGTAGGAAGGCAGCTGCAAAGGCCAACAAAATGCTAGGTTGCATTGCAAGGGGTATATCCTCGAGGAGGTGATTCTGCCACTGTATAGGTCATTGGTTAGACCGCACCTGAAGTACTGCATGCAGTACTGGTGCCTGTATCTGAAGAGGGACATTGTTACTGGAGGGGGTGCAGCTTAGGCGACAAAGATGATCAAGGGGCTGGGGCACTTATCATACGAGAGGAGGCTGAGGGAATTGAACATGTACTCGCTGGAGGAGAGGAGGGACGGGGGGACATGATTGAAACCTTTAAGTACTTGAAAGGAATAAACAAGATGGGTACAGAGGGGCTGTTCAAAGTAAGGGAGTGGAGGGACACCAGGGGCCATGATATGAGACTGGAGGGAGGAAGGTTCAGGAGGGAGATGAGGAGACGCTTTTTTACAGAGAGGGTAGTAGCTGGGTAGAATGCATTACCTGCAGAAATGGTATCCGGTAGAACAGTGAACTGCTTCAAAAGGGGATGGGACAGGACAAGGGGAGGGTCAATGTAGGGGACGAGTGGAAGGGAGGGGCAGCTGCAGAATAAGGGGTGCTAGCTGCACATTCGAACAGACTTCATAGACCTCTAGGTCTTTATCTGCTGGCAAATTTTGTATATGCAGGTGAGCCAGGGGAACCAAGGCAATTGCCACTGCCATGTAACACAGGAGGTGCAGGAAAACCCTGGCAGGGACCTGCCAGCTGGAGGAAACCAGATGGGTCTGCTTCTGGAAGCCTTCTGCCCTATCCTTTAGCAAAAAGGCCTTGCCCTGGCTGGTGTCCAGGACTGCCCCTATGTACTGAAGGTGCTTGCAAGGAGGGATGCAGGACTTCAACAGATTTATAGTTATCCCAAGGCCTGAAAGAGATGAAAGATGTATTCCAGGGTGTGAACTAAGCAGTCTCTTGAGTTGGCTGCTAACAGCCAGTTGTCCATGTAGGGGAACACATAGAAGCCCTGCCTCCTCAATGTGGACACCACCACAGCCAGGCATTTGGTAAATACCCAGGAGGCTGAGGAAAGGCCAAAAGGGAGGGCCCAGCATTGAAAATGGGCTTCCTAAAGTGGAAGTGGAGGAAGCAATGATGGACAGGAAAGATTTGGATGTGCAGGTAAGCATCCTGTATGTCCAGTTAGCAGACCCCGTCCCCTTGGTGTAAAAAGGGGTAACAGCCCCTGGAGAGTGACCATCCAGAAGCGCTTGTACTTGATGTACAGATTCAGATGGCTCAGGTCCAGGATGAGCCAAAGATCCCCGGTCTTTATGGGGTCGAGGAAGGAGTGGAATTAAAACCTCCTTCCCCATTGAGCCTTAAGGCCGGGTTCTATGGCTCTTTTTTGAAGAAGAGCCTGGATTTCCTCCCAAACCAGAGACAGGAGGGCAGGGAGATATGTAGAGTTTATGGGGGGATTTTCTGGAGGCCACTGTAGAAACTCCAGAGTGTGACCGTGCTCTGTGATCTGAAGCACCCATTTGTCTGTGGTCACCCCCATCCACCCTCTAGGTGGAGGGAGAACCGACTCCTGATCACATCCCTTGGGTCCTCAGCTGGGGAGGGTTGGCTAAAGAATCAGGAGGTGGGGGCGGGTGCAGGCGGGGGGGGCCGCAGAGATCCTGGGGGCTCTGGCGGCAGCAGCAGTGGCTGCTGAAGCCTTTACGCTTGTGCTGACCCTTGACAGACTGGTTCCAAGATTGCTTACGGGAGGACCTGCGAAAGGACTGACATTGGCCTGCTCTAGGCTGTGTGTGATAGAGCAAATGGACCAACTTGAGAGCCCGCCCTGACTCCTGCAGAGCAGAAATTATGTTCCGGACATCCCCACGAAAACAACCAAACCCCGGAAGGACACGTCCAAAATGTTGGCCTGTACGGCCAAGGCAAAGCCGGAAACCTGGAGCCAAGAATGGTGCCGGAGATGGACCCCAGCAGCTGCTCCACATGCAGAGGCGCCCACAGCATCATAAGCGGCCCGAAGCACATGCTAGCCAACGTCTGAGCCTGAGTTCATTAGTTGGGCAAACTGCACCTTAGTGGAGTCCTCAGGCAAAGTCTGAACCAGGTCCCTGACTTGGTCCCAAAGAACATTTTCATTTTGGACCATGTAGGCCAGGTAACTCGGGGCCTGGATAGCCAGGGTAGTAGAGGCAGATACATGTTTGCCCAGATGATCTAGCTGCCTGCACTCCCAGTCCAGGGGAAGGGTACTAAGGTGCTTGGCCTTCTTAGTACGGTCATCTGCTGCATTAATCACCACTAAAATGGCCTTAGGGTGACCTCCTAAAAAGGGTTTGACAGCCGGGGGCGTGGTAAAGACGGTCTGTCGTCTTAGGCAGAGGAGGGGTGGTAGATGGGTTATTCCAAGCTGCCCTAGTGACATCCTCATAGGAGTCAATCAGAGGGGCACCACCTTGGGGAGGGGGGGCATCTCACTGTTGGAGATAAATGGCCAATCGGCTCCAGGACCTGCTCCTCCATGTCCCAGCCCTTAATGGACTATATGTGGCGCATGACATCCCTGAAGGTTGGATCGTTTGGGGGGACTTTGGTACCTCCTTGGTATGATCATCCCCATCTGAGGATTCCGCAGGTGAGGAGGAAGACCCCAAAGAATCAGATTCATCCTCGGTAGGCTCACTAATGGGCTGGTGCTCATCCTTGCAAGAGTCTGAGCTGGTTCCAGGTCGAGCCCCTGAGGACCCCGATGTGTGGGGGTCACTCAGCCCAGCCTTGTCTGGGTTCTGGGGCTGGGGGTCTTGGGGAGGATGGAGGGAGAGACACTGGAGGTGGCCCTTAAGGGTCAGGGGTCTGCCTCTGGATGAAGGACCACCACGCTGAGAAGAGGGCATTATAATCCTCCAGGGTGGTACATTGTACACCAGTAGAAAAGGGTGCCAGGGAAGGTTATGACAGCGGAGGAACTGGCATAGGATACCCAGGTGCAGGGCCGCCCAGTGCTGGTTGAGGATCTGTCGTTGGCCCAACAGGCATCGGCTGCAGCATGGGTTGCGACAGGGATGACGATGGGGTTGGGCTTATGGTGGTAGCCCAGCTGGAGAAGCAGGCACCTGAGGGAATGGAGACCCCTGAAACAAAGGCAGAGGCGATGCAGATGAAGAGGAGACCGTGGTAGCCTGCTGCAGGCATTGCCTGGAAAGACTGATGTCGGTCCCAGTAGTGGGAACTGTTGGGGGGGGGGTGGTCATTATTGAACCAATGCCCAAGGAAACAACACTGGTCAAGTCACCTGGCTGAGAGACTGTGGAAGATATGGACCTGAGTGTCAGGGGCTAGGGAGCAGGAGACAGTCCCTTGCCCTGAAGAGCTATTGCTCAAGATAGCAATGAGGTTGGGCAGTGCAGCCACTGGGAGCCCAGAGGAAGAGAGGGCTGGCGGAGTTGGAGGAGCTGCCCCCCCCCCCAGGAGGATGATGACTCCATCACAGCTGACTGTTTGTGGGGCAACCATGAACAGGAAGCTGACCAGGCCTGGTGTTTATCCCAGTGCTTGTGCTTCCTGGATTTCTCCTTGTAAGAAGATGAAGAGGACCCAAAGGATTGTGCTGGCAAGGCTGAAGAGCTCCTAGCCTGCAGCTCCTTCTCCATCGTGACCAACTTCTGCTTTAAAAGGTGGCTCTCCAGGGTTTTTAGATGACATCTCTGAGTGGCATTGTTGAATTTTTGGCAAAACTGTCCACCTTCAGTGTCTTGGCTGGGGCCTAGGCAGATGAGACACGAAGAGTGGCTGTCCTTTTCAGGGCTCTGTTTGCCACAGGCAGACTTCAAGGAGCAGCTGGAAGACTAGGCCGGTGGAGAAGACATAACTCGTCAGTGAGAACACCAAAAAAAAGATGTTTTACACTAAAGAAGAACGAAAAATAAAAAAGCGCGGCAAAGATGGGAAATGATGGTCGACTGTAGCTGCAGCATCCACCAAGGTCCGATGTGCATGAGTCGACAGCAGGAAAAGAACTGAGGTAGGTGTGAGGGACCACCCACCTTTCATAGGCTAGACTGATGTCAGCTGACTGACGGTGATGGGTGGTCCCCATGATAGACTGCTAGTTAGAAGTTTTCTATGTGGTCCTGGTGCCTGATGGCTTAGTCCTACCGATGTGGCCTGCTGCAAGAGCCTTCCTTGAAGTAGGATCTTTATTTTTTGCAGATTTTGTCCCCTAATGTTCAACATATCCCTTGTGTTACCCCACCTCCTGAACATGGCAGTTGTCATTTTTCAAATCCCTTCAGAAACTTGATTCTTCCACAGTCGAATAGCAAAATCACCTTTCGGATGGGATTTTAAAAAATTTACTTGTCTTGATCATAACGTCAGGTCATAAAAAGACCTCTGGACATTTGGGGTCAAAATGTGGGAGCCCACTTAAAAGTAGATATTGCCTCTCAGCTGCCCTGTCTTGGGTAACTACAATCCAACAATGTGTAAAAGCATGACACCACCGAAAATGAGGCATTGCATCTCATCTGCTCTATCCTGGTTAAATACTGTATATAATAAAAATGTGTAAAAGCAAGACCCGGTACAACAGCATTAGAAACATAGAGGTTGACGGCAGATAAGGACCACAAGGCTCATCCAGTCTGCCCATTTCTTTTTCTACCTTATAAACGTGCCATCGACCTTTGCTCTGTCAGTGGCCTATCTATTCATACTCATCTGTATTGCTCCCTTATGCCTATCCCATGCCTGTTTGAAGCCCTGCACTGTATTCATAGCCACCACTTCCTGAGGTAGGCTGTTCCATGCATCCACCACTCTTTCTGTGAAAAAGAATTTCCTCACATTCCCCCTTAATCGGCCTCCCTCTAATCTAATGCTGTGTCCTCCTGTCCTGCTATTTTTCTTATATTTAAACATGTTAGATTCTTTCACCTTGTTAATGCCCTTAAGGTGTTTGAGTGTTTCGATCATATCACCTCTCTCCCTCCTTTGCTCAAGGGTATACATATTGAGCTTCGTTAGTCTGTCCTCATATGTCTTCTGATGCAGTCCCTGCACCATTTTGGTTACCCTTCTCTGGACTGCCTCAATTTGGTTAATGTCCTTGTAAAGGTGTGGCCTCCAGTACTGCACACAGTACTCCAGATGGGGCCTAACCAGTGTCTTGTAAAGAGGGATTATTACCTCCCTCTTACAACTTGTGCTACCCCTACTAATACACCCTAACATCCCCCTAGCCTTACCTACTGCTTTAGAGGTCTGCTTGGATGATTTCAGGTCATTGGTGATGATGATGCCCACGGCTCTTTCTTCCTTTGTGACTGCCAGCAACTCCCCTCCCAGCCTATAGGTGGCTTCATGGTTTCTCTTCCCTATGTGCATGATCTTGCACTTCTTTGCATTAAATCGCAGTTGCCACTCTTCTGACCATTTTGCTAGTTTATCCAGATCTCTTCTCATTCTGCCCACCCCACATGGATCATCTACTCTGTTGCAGATCTTGGTATCATCTGCAAACTGACAAGTCTTACCCTCTAGTCCATCTGCAATGTCACTAATGAAAATATTGAAGAGGACTGGCCCCAGAACTGATCCCTGAGGTACCCCACTTGTGACTTGCATCTCTTCTGACTGTATACCATTTACCACTACTCTCTGTTTTCTGCCCGTCAACCAGTTTGCCACCCAGTTGACCAACTTCTGACCCACCCCGAGCCTACCCAGCTTATTTATCAATCTTCTATGTGGAACAGTGTCGAAAGCTTTGCTGAAGTCAAGGTAGGTGACATCAAGTGCTCCCCCTTGGTCCACCACTCTGGTTACCCAGTCAAAGAAATCTATGAGATTAGTTTGACAGGACCTTCCTTTTGTAAACCCATGCTGTCTTGGATCCTGTGCCCCTATGGAATCCAAGTGTTGCACTATCCTTTCCTTAAGGAGTGCCTCCATAATCTTTCCCACTACTGAGGTAAGACTGACTGGTCTGTAGTTCTCTGCCTCCTCCCTGCTACCACTCTTGTGGAGCGGGATCACAGGAGCCCTTCTCCAGTCTTCTGGGACCTCTCCTGTGCTCAGAGACTCACTAAACAGTTCTGCTAATGGCTCTGCTAGTTCCACCCTTAGCTCCTTAAGTACCCTGGGATGTATGCCATCAGGTTCCATTGCCTTGTCCACCCTGAGCTTAGCAAGCTCTTGTAGGACCCTTTCTTTTGTGAAGGGAGTAGTGCTCACCTCCCTCTCCACTGTGTCCATGGTGCTGAGGTGTGGGCCCTGCCCTACCTTCTCTTCAGTAAATACTGAGCGAAAGTATCTATTTAGGATAGATGCTTTTACAGGGTCCTCCTCCTCACATGTCCCCTTTTCTCCTTTGAGCTTTATTAGTGGTGAACATTTGGCATTGACAAATGCTTGTTTAATCCTGACACGTCTATTAAAAATAGCTGATGCCTTCAGTTGCAACACAAGCAAATATTTCTTTCTACTCCCCTCCAAAATAACTGATGCACAAAGGGCTCAGAGTAGAAATAAAGCAAAATGTAGTGGTGCTCGAATATTGAAGTTTCTTGCTAAAATCATCCCAGCAACTAGTAGATCAACACAAGTCACAACTGCTCCTGGCTCCTACCCTTACTATTCATTAATTTCACACTACAATACTGAAATCTTTTTTCTAGCTTTTAAGCCATAAACAGCAAAATAAACCATGTCAGTATTAATTTTGTGAAGTTTGTTTAATGAAACATAATCACAAATATGTTGGGTTTTTTTTGTGTGTGGGTAAACTTCCCATCCACATTTACATCACCTTAAAACTGGCTTTATATTGTTCTGCCTCTGTAGAACATGAGGAGCTTAGAAACAGTGTTTCTAGGGGGCATAGATGTGGTTCACTTATCCACACTACGGTAGTTCCTCTGGAATGATGTTATTGGCCAGACGTCTTTAAGCTAAGCTTCTCCCACCACCTGGGCGGTATATCCCCTGCCTTCACCCTGTGATGTCAGAAATTTATTTCTGCTGTAAGAACAGGTCGCCTCCTTCGTGGCTTCTGCATAGGTTTCCTGCACCATAGGCAACCTTTATCTTTAAAGTTTTCAATACTTCTACTGTTTATTCTAACGGTTCCTTTGACTCCACCCAGTGATCAATGATGTAGCTACTGGATTTCAAATGTTGTGTGTGGTGATGGCAGAAGATGTTGATCACCGATCCACATGACACTTGTATTTACTGCCTGGACATGCATCTTGATTTGGACAGGTGCATCCTTTGCAAAAGCATGCTTCTGGAATCCCTCGAAGACAGGAAGCTCTGGATCTTGCTGGGCCAGCCCTTGGAGTGGGATCTGAAAGACCACCCTAAGGGCTGTAAGAAGGCCTGGACTGCATGGCCAGGTCAGTTGAACAGCTTATGGCCTTTCAGGAGAAAGAAGTGGCTGCTGCTTTGACGCTTCTTCTGTCTCAACGCTGTTTCCTGGGGCCTACATTGGTGGGTCAGTTACTGCAGAGTTCTGTGAAGTGTATTTGGCCCTCCCAACATGGAGAGAGAGCCCTGCCCACCGTGTTAAAAGCAAGCACAGCCAGCATCAGTCATGGGACCAGGAGCATTCAAGGTTTTTATGGTCCCTCGATATGCCTGATTGGTTGACGACTGGAACGCCCCTCAGCTGGTGGGGGCCAGGTTGTGCCGGTGTAAGGCTCTTCAGTTCCCCTGTGGAGCCAGTGGACTTTGACTACAACCTGTTGGGCATCCCTCAGAGATATTTCTTGAGGCTGTCGACCAGCTGTTGTATGAAGTCAAGGAGTCAGTCTCTTAGACAATGGTGCTCTATGTCCTCACCCAAGAGGGCTTGGCCCAGCTGATGTCCCCATCCAGTCCTTGACAGGAGAAGCCTCCACTGGAGGTCAGGTTTTTTTACACTTGCTGAATATGGGCTGGCACATGGTTTACAGCAACCTGCTGGATGGTGCTTCTCACCATCGCTTAGCCGGTTGACGGTCAGGGTCGTAGTCGAGGCATTCCTGCTCTCGATCCCACTTATCTGGTAGGCATTGCCATCGACATTCCTTATCCTCTGATAAGAGGTACCACTGCAACATGTGCCGGGTGCTGCGTGGAGCTCATGTGGCAATAGTGGGCCATTGCTAGGCAGGGTAAGGCTCTACCCCTGGACCTTTGGTCTAGTGGCCACAGTCAGTGGCCACCCCTACTGATCCACACCAGGCAGCTGACCACCACAGCTGATTCTCCACCTCTTCAAGTAGAGCCACCACCACCGCAACTGAAGGTGGGCACTCCGACCAGGGAGGACAGTTGCTCAGCCACCAGCTTGCTAGGCTAGTTGTCCCGGGAAGAGAAGTTCCTGGAGGTTCATGGTGAAAAACCTCTGAGGTTTGTTTTTAAGGAATCGATGGATGACTCGGCTCATGAGTCCATGGCCTCCTCTGAGACTCCCTTCTTTGACCACAGTTCGGTCAGGAAGCTACTGCCAAGCATGGCCAGTGTCTTTCGGTCGGGGGACTGTTCCGACTCATTTCAGAATTTATGTCGGTTCCACTTCAGCCAGTCCAAAAGAGTGCTAAATATTCCCTCACGGGCATTCTGGACTGGGATGAATCTCTTGGGATTTCATCCTCTGTGGATGATGCCATCTTGGGACCAGCCCTGGAGCTTTGGCAGCATCAAGAATCCTGATGGGCACCCTCTGCCTGCATGGTTCGCAAATATGCAGTCCCTATGGGTTCCCTTTTGTGGTTTACGGACTACCCTCCGCAGAGAGGTTGGTCATGGATTTTGTGGTCCATCAATCCATGCACCAGGGAAACATGGACTGACCACTGGATAAGAAGTCTTGCAAGACTGACCACACTGCTAAAAAGATGTATGCTGCAGCATCTCTGGGTCTTCGCCAGGCTAACTATGCCGTGATGATGGCTAACTTCAGTCACTCCCTAATGGGAGTTTTTGACACAGTCCTCCTTCAGCTCCCTGTTGAACAGTAGTTGGCAGTGCAGCTCATCAGAGACTATGGTCAATCACTAGCTAAACACCAGCTTCAGACAGCAAGTGCCACCCTGGATTCTGTGACATCTTCCCAGAAGGACCAGGAAAAAAGAAGCCTAAAAAACAGGCTTTCCAGTACTGGTTTTGTCACACACAGCTTCTTTGGCAGCAGCCCCAGCAGGGGCAGTACCAGGCTTGGCACCCAAAGCAGAAGTCCGGGGCCAAAGATGGGGGGGCAGGGGTAGTGTTGCCCCTTTTGCAGCAGCTGCCGATGCCCCTGCAAAAGCTGCCTAGTGATGGGTTGTCCCTCCAACCATCTTGTCCCTGACTGCTCTCCATGTTTGAGGCCGGCTACATCACTTCTTACTACGTTGATTCATTGCCAAAGTGTACAAGTGGGTATTAGATGTAGTGGGCAGAGGATTGCCTCCGTAGTTCGATGCTCTCCCGCCTCCATGTGCCTCGAAAGTCCAGGGTTTCTCAGGACACACTGTCCACACTAAGGGTGGACATTGCTCAGCTCTTTGCAAAAGGGGCAATAGCCCATGTTCTGCAAGCCCTGGCCAATCAGGATTATGTGCTTCGGTACTTCCTGGTCCTGAAACTGATGTTTTTGGGGGGGGGGGGGCGCTAGTGCCTCATGATGGATCTGCATGATCCAGACTAGTTCATGTGAAAACTCAAGTTCTGAATGCTTACTCTGAACCAGATTATACCATCTCTGGAGTAGAACATGTGGTTCTGCTCCATAGACCTCCAGGGTGGCAGTGGTGGCAGCCCACCTGTGGCATATCTGGGTCAGAGTGTGCTTTTACCTGGATGACTGGCTGTTAGCCAGTCCATCCAGAGAGGCCATGGAGTGGTCTGGAGATGTGGTTCTCCAGATTTGTCGAGACTTGGGTCAACCAAGACAAGTCCCTGGTGCTGAAGCAGAAGATCGTTAATCAGGTCAGATCTAGACTCCCTCTGAGCCGAGGCCCACCTCCCTGTGGACTGGGCATTGGAACTTGCCTCCTTTGATTGATCATTTCAAGCTGGGCTCATGCACCCTGTCTGGAATTACCTGAGGCTGCTGGGGTGCATGGCATCCTGCACCAGTGTGGTCTGTTGGGCCCGCTAGCAGATGCCTTATTTCAAGTAGGAGTTGGGGTGTCAGTGGTCCCAGCACCTAGGACACTTGGACCAGCTGGTCACAGTGACCCAGTCGATGTTTGATGCCATCTAGTGATGGCTGATCCCAGCACACCTGGAGGAAGGAATCCTGTTTGACTGCCCAGAACTAGCCATCACGCTCATGACAGATGTGTCTCTTGTGGGGTGGAGAGTGCACCTGGAAGACCATGGAGCCCATGAGTTCTGGTCACTCAGGGAGCCTTGTTACCTCATAAACCAGCTGGAGCTCCCTACAATGCATTTGGCCCTGACAGAATTCACTCTGTTAGTCAGAGATCAGGTCATGTAGGTCAAGACGGACAACACCACAATCTAGTTCTTCTGAACAGGCAGGGCAGAACTCACTCACTTTCTCTGTGTCGGAAGGCACTCCACATCTGGACACTCGCACACTGCTTGAGTACAGATCTCCTGGCGGTCCATTTTTATTTATTTATTGTAATATTCAGTAACAATCTTTGAGCCCAATTGCTTGTTTGCAAAGGTTTTGCATCAAAAAGAATACATAGATTTAAAGAAAAACTTGACTTTTCCAGCTCCAGTGAAGCCATTGTCGTAGGTGCTAATACTGAGATAACCATGAAACACATAAAGAGGTAGGAGTAATTAAAAACCTAGATGCACGCTGAGGGTTGAGGTGCTGGATGCCACACCTCGCTCCACACCGGTGACCCAAGTTCGGGAATGAGCCCGAGCTGTCAGTGGTCAGCAGGGGAGGAAGAGGATTGAGTGCCCAGAGGACAGCTTTCCTCTCCCAGGAGGGAGGGGGGTCCCTGCTCGGTGCTTGACCGGCCTCTGGCAGAGGCCTGAAGCATGGCAAGCATTGAGCTGATGATGATGATGGGGAGTGGCAACATCGGCAGCGATGCCTTGACATCAGGCATGCACCACTCCCACAATGAACAGGGAAAAGCACCTCTGAGCTCCGGTAGATGGAGCACTGAGGCAGACCCTAATAGCTCCCGCCTGCCTGGTCCCAGGGTCTCCCTATGAAAGTTGGATAGTTCGGGGTGTTCCGCTCCACCTCGTCCCCTTGGGAGATCCGAGATCGACCGGCCGGACCAGGTAGGTGGCAGGAGTGGGGCAATCTCTTATCGGAGCTCCGAAGAAGTGGAGCTTGAGAGAGTAGCGGGAATAAAAATAAATAAATTAAAAAAAAAAAAAAAAGATGCTGATTAGTATTTACATTAAGTATAGGCAAATTCCATTCTGAGTAGGTCCAATAATATGTTACATCCAGACAGTAAGGTACAGGAATAATTAGGATGTTGGTGAGAACATTCAGGTGTGTACAGATCATGTACAACTAGCTTCCAGGTGTGGAGGAAGGGGTAGATTGTGTTTCTGAGTGTAGTCAAACCAGAGGTTGGGGTTCATGTTCAGGGTGAGGAGGGTGAAGAGGGAGAAAATATCTCTCAAGGTGGGTCTGGACAATGACAACCAAAATTTATGGTAAGATGAGTTTGAAGAGCTAGCTTAAATAACAACAGCTTGGGAAGTTTGGTGATGCTTGCTGGGAGTTCTTTGTACCACATGACTGAACGACTGGCAAAGGAACGCTGGCCCAGACTAGTTTTGCACCTTGGTATCGCAGGGGACTGCCGGGTTACGCTCCGTGTGGTATAAAGACTGGGCTGAGGAGGGAACAAGTGTTAGGAGGCATGAGGCCTAATAGAGCTTTTTTGGCTAATAGGAGTGTTTGATAGATGAGGCTATCGGTGGGGGGAAGCCAGTTTGTGAGAGCATATAGTTTACATTTGTGTGTGCATCTGTGAGAGACAGTAACAAAATGGCAGGCTTTATTGAACAGCACCCTGACTCTGTCTAGGATGGTATCCATGGGTGATCCATATATCAGGAGTCCATAGTCTATTAATGACAGCACAGAGCTAGTGATGGCCAGGTGCTTGGCCTCAATGTTGAGGTTTAATCTCTGTAAAGGGTGCCTAGGTTCCTGTTCACTCCATGATGTGGGGGAGAACAGTCAGCTGGTGGATGTTCTCAGCTGGGTAGGAGAGATATCACATGAGTGGTCCCTGCATCAGGAGGTGGTGAACCACCTGATCTTACTTCAAGAGGGTTCTTGCAGTAGGTAATAAGCTTGAGGACTGTGCCCCCTGGCATCAGGACCACATGGAAACTTTAGCAAGCAGTGTCTGATGGGGGACCGTCCACCAACGCCATGTGACCGACGTTATCATGACACTGTATAGTGGGCAGTCCCCAATCCCGCCTTCCAGTTCTTTCCCGCCATTGACCTAAGCACGTTGGACCTCGCGGAGATCATCGCTGCAGTTCAGCTGCCTTTTCTTCGGATGAGGAGTCCGTTTTTTTCTTTCTTTAGTACTATACTTTTGTGCATGTCTTTGCCATCTTCCACCGAGTCGCATAAAAATAAGTGCGGTTCATGCGGCACGCAGTGTGAGCGGCTGTGGATAGTGACAACACTTGACACAAGTTTTCTCTTGAAGACACACCCAAGGCTGGAGTGTGTAATGTTTATTATAACAAAATAAAGAAAACTTCAGGGAAAGAAGAAAATAAACTTGATTCCAAATATCTAACTAAACTTCAGCACTTTTACTCTACGTGCTGCCACAGAGCAGTACTAGCTCCCTTTGCAGCATAACCACCATCATCTGTGCTCCAAGAACCTGTCTGAACACATCCTGGCTTCAGGTCTTTTTGTATACAACAACACATGACATTAGTCATATGATCCACCCCCTATTCTAATACAGTAAATATCCTATCCTAATACATTAAATGGGGCTTCATCCTCTACTAAACCTAACAGACTTTATTTGGTCTGTAATAATACTTAAAATTTATAGAACATTAGGACCTGTAGTACAAATGAAATAGAATGAATAGACAAGGGTCCTCTAATGACCCTTGTCTCCTCATTCAGTTCATGACATCACTATTTTTGTACTATATTAAAGGTCCACTAGGGGTCCGCCAGCCCTTTAGTAAACGCATTACCACCTAAGCAGGCATACAGAGCTTACAGGTACGTCCCTTATTCACTTCATAGCCCTACTTTTTAAAGCATGAACTGAGGGTGTCTTGGGGACATTATATTCAATGCTTTTAAAACTACTAGCAGCTAAAGTATATGGCTTATTTCTCAGAATAGCCATGAATTAGCTACTTTAATCTTAAACCTAAAAGTGTCAGTCTGTACGCCGCCTAAACATTGGGCGCTCATGAAATTATGGGGTATTCATATCATTATGGGATGCCTATAATTTCCATGACTGCATTCGCCCCGGTTTTCCTATACTGTTTATTGCTAGACTGCATTATCTTGTGTGCATATATCCCCGAAATCACGGCACATCACTAAAGTGAACAGTGTCCTATTTTAGGACAACCTGCATTAAAACAAAATGGAACCTCGCTACTGTGAGGTGCAGTATACACTCTAGGACTGCACCTACTTAGTAGCAAAAGGAAATGTAGTTCACACGAAATACATGTGGTTACGAGAGAAAACAAAGCGAGTAACTCCAACAACACTCATCTGGTCTCAGAGACCTGAAATGGGGCATTTCTATGAGAAGAGCTACTGAAGCACTCTATGAGAGTGCGGCTCCGTTTTACACATACAACATTACAATCAGGGAAAACGATGTTTTGTGGAAATGTGCACCTAGTTAACAGGGTTTATGTGAAGGGGATAGACTCTTTATTCTAGCACTGACCTGCCATTCTTATCGATCAGTTTGCAGGATTTAATTCTCCCAGGAGTTTGGCTATTTTAAAAAACACAATGCACGGGCCATAACCCACTATATTTGTCATTGTGACTTGGTTCCACCTCAGGGAAGCTAATATACCCCTTGTATCTGTACCACCATGGAAAAAAGTAGAACTTAGCAGGAAAGTACAGAGAAAGAATACCATGGAAGGAAGCCACCACATCATGGTAGAGGGATGAAAATAAAGGTCAAGGGAGACCAAGATATCACAGAAAGTACTACTACAGTAGATTTTTGAAACGGGGTCAGAGAAAGAGGGGAGTGTCCAGTGGTACACAATAAAATAAAAAAAAAAAGGGGGGGCTCTCAACATAAGCTGCCACCTGCAGCTGCCGCACAAAGATTCTGACTCCCTCTGCCTCTTCTGCTTAGGCCTGGAGCACAAGGTCGAGGATTGTGTGGCCTTTTCCATCTTCAACCAGGCCACACGGAAGTGTTGCCAGCAGGCCCTCGAGGCCCATTTTTTGAAGCAAAAATCAGCCATGATGGAAGAAGTGCTCCAGAAACTCAGAAATGCTTTTTCCTCTTCCATGGACTCCCATAAGCACAAGAAAAAGAGGGATAAAGAGAAGCATCGGGACCAGGACAGGTCTCCCTCTCACCCGCGGCTGCCCTCAGGTGATCAGTGGCCCTCTTCCTCCGGGGAGTCTGCTGCTGCCTCCAAGTCTGCCCCGCCTTCCCAGGAGCAGCCCTTGGATCCCCTGCCACCACTAGTTACAGTGGCTGTGGGTGCCTCTGCAGAGTCTGAGGCTTCCGCCGCTCCTAGGCCCCTTACAACTGGAGGGTCTAAGCAGCCTAGTGGGGCCGATAGGCTGCCCGTCGGGTCCTCCGAGAGCCCGGTTCAGGTTGTGAAGTCGGGCTCCAGCATCTCTGGTGCTCGCCCGGCCATGGTCAGTAAGCTGGTCATCAGTCCACCCGACGTCAGCTCGACCGATCAGCTCACACTGGGATCCTGCGAGGGCCCCGACAATGTCCAGTTGCCGGATTTATCACAGCTTTCTCTGGTTGGGTCTTCCCACTGGGTCACCCCTCTTCTCCTCTCCTCTGGAAGAGCCTCCTCCGCCCTCCCCAGATCATCGGGGTGCAGAGGACGGGGGTCTGTCAGGTGACACCTTCCCTAGTTCACCTCTGGACCTGAAGTCTGATCTCCCAGGTAACCCTCTTGGCCCATCCCCACCCAATCCTCTGGCAGGGATGCCAGCACCAATGCCAGGCTTCCCTCCCACCAGTCCAGCATCTGACCTGGTCTTCCCAGGTTCCTCAGGGCCAGGTTTCAGGCCTCCTCATGGTCCTCTCTTGGATCCCACAGCACTTCCGGTGGGCCCCCCAGTCTGGTTACCCTCTGGCAGGTCACCCAATGCCACATTTTCCACAAGCCTACATTCCTCCAGACTACCCACTGTTAGGCTGTCAGACGCCGGGATATTTACCTGCTTACTCTTTACTGGGTTACCCAGTGCATATGTACCATATGCTGGGCTACCTGATGACTGGGTTCTCTCTGAGATATCCACTGGCCTACCAGCCCCCTCTGTTCCCTCCACCTACTCCTCAGCCTCAGGCAGACTTCCAGGCTGTCCTTCAGTCATGGTGGTAGGAGACCAAGGCTCAGCTCGTTTTGGAGCTGGATAGCCACCAAACCCCGAGGAATGTTACCCAGGTTCCGTCGGACCAGACGCCCAGGTCCACCTTTACGCTGGACACACGTCAGTTGACGTCAGGCCTGATGAAAGAACCTTCGGCTGGGCTGATGACAGACAAAGGCCCATCCTGGCTCTCTGGGAAGCTTCTCATCCTGATGGATTCAGATTCTTCCTCTGCGGTATGAGTTTGAAACTCCTCCCACAGAGAAGCCTAGGCCTAAAGAGTTCCCTAAACACCTCCATGGTTAGAGCTGCATGAAAATCTGGCCTCTACCATCTGGATGATGCCTTCTTCAATACCAGCAGTAGCCAAAAAGGCTGACTGGATGTACAGAACACAAGAGGGTAAGAACCACCTTAGTGTTCACCCCAAGGCAGACTCTGTAGTCATTACAGCAGCTCATGACAGATCCACTAAGCCGAGACACATGAGCACCTCTCCTCCCGATAAGGAGCCGAGGCAGCTGGATCAATTTGAGAGGAAATTCTATTCTTCCTCCGCTTTGGCCTTGCGTTAATTAAACTATGTGGCACACAAGTTTGTTTACCAGAACTCTTTTCCATCAGCTGGAATCTGTCATTGAGGCTGCAGCAGACACTGAGTCCAAATCTGTCTTGGCTGACACCATTAGGTCTGCCAAGATCACCTGTCGGCGTTCGCTGAGGACCACGTATGATGCTGTGGACTCCTCATCCAGGGGCACCACCACGGTGGTTAGCCTCAGGAGGTATTCCGGGCTAAGGGTGTCTGTCTTGTCACCTGACAGTCAGGCAGCCATCCAGGATGCTCCCTTTAGGGGCTTTATCCTCTTCAGAGGCGACACCAAGACATTATCACCAGCTTTCAGGACACGGGCAAGGCCTTGGGATCGGTCCATACCATGTACCACCCTCAATTTAAGGCCAAGCAGTCATTTTGTCACCAGGCTAAGCTGCAGACGAAATGGCAGCAGATGGCCAGATGTCAGGCAAAACATCGGGCCCCATCAGCAATGGTTGCCCCTCCTGCCAAAGCTTAAAGGGCCTTCAGCGCGGTTCTCCCCGACCCTCCCTCTGTCTCTTGACTCATGATCTGCCCCCCTCCCCTTCCCTTGGAGGAGCCAGTGGGCAGAAGGTTCACTTGTCACTTGCCAGGGTGAGAGGCAGTCACCACAAATGCGTGGGTCCTTCAGCTGGTGAGTCAAGACCACACATTAGAACTTCTGGAGACACCTCCAAACAAGCCCCCAAGGGTGTCCCACCACCCAAAGATGCACTTCCACCTCATAAGGGAGGAAACTGAAGCTCTTCAGCAAAAACGAGCCATAGAGCCCGTCCCCGCAAACCAGGTAGGGAAGGGATATTATTCTCACTTCTTCCTGGTTCCAAAGAAAACAGGAGATCTGCATCCAATTATGGACCTCAGCACTCTAAACCAGTACATTTTGTACAAGAGGGTTCGAGTGCTGACTCTCCCAGGTCCGCTGCCCCTCCTGTATAAGGGACAGTGGCTCTGTTCTCTGGACATGCAGGATGCCTACCTGCATATCCTGGTGTTTCCGGCCCACTACCGCTACCTCAGGTTTCCCCTCTAGGGGGAGTATTACCAGATCAGGGCCCTCCCCTTTGGACTGTCCTTGGCACCTCTGGGTTTTTACCAAGTTCCTGGTGGTGGTGGAGGAGGCCCTGAGATGCCAGGGCCACTATGTGTTCCCCTACCTCGATGACTGGCTTCTGTCATCCCCATCAAGGGAATGACTGGAACTCTCCCTTTCAGCTACCCTGGCCCTCTTTGCACAAGTGGGGATGATGGTCAACTACCCCAAGTCCCACCTTGCCCCTTCCCAGCATTTCCAGTTGATTGGGGCAGTGCTGCATATGACCCAGGGTATAGCTTTCCTCCCTCAGGACAGAGCGGAAACCTTACAGAGTCAGTTCTCTGCCTCCTTGGCCTTGTGGCAGCAGCCATCCCCACTGCTCTTCTGTCCAGACTCCACATTTGTATCTCACAGTGGATGCTTAGAGTGCAGTGGGACCAGAGGACAGACGACTTAGACCACAAGGTCATGGTCTCCAGTTCGATGCAGCGGGATCTCCTATGGTGGCAAGATCTCAGCAACCTTACCAGAGGAGTCCCTTTTCAACCCCCTCTCCCCATCCAGTCCCTGACTACAGATGCATCAGGGATGGGCTGGGGGGCTCATCTGGAGACCCACAGAACTCGGGGGCTGTGGTCCCAGTCAGAGCTCTCCTTACATATACATGTGTTGGGCAGTGCTGTATGCTCTCCAAGTCTTCTGGCACTTGCTTTGTCAGGGCCCACTATTAGTCCAGTTGGACAACACATGTGTGTAGTCTGGTACCTCAACAAACAAGGGGGCACTCGCTTATATCCCCTCTACGGAGAGGCGATGCTGGTGTGGGATTGGGCAGGTCTGCATTGAATACACCTCTCAGCGGTTCAAGTTCCAGGCATGCAAAATGTCCTAGTGGACTGTCTCAGCCACACAAGAGTAAGAGCCCATGAGTGGGAGCTCAGGCAAGCGGTGGTCGATCACATTTTTGATATATGGAGACGTCCAGACCTGGACCTGTTCTCCTCCCCATACAACACAAAACTACCCAGGTTTTGCTTGCTTGCTCCCAGGCCTGTTGTTTTCTGGTGAGATGTGCTCTTTCTTTGCTGGACAGGGAGGTATTTGTACTCCTTCCTTCCCTTTCCAGTTCTGCAGAGGGTGCTGCTTAAGCTCCAGGTAGAAGGGGCTTGCATGATCCTGATTTCCTCATATTGGCCCCATCAGGTATGGTTTCCGCTCCTTCAGCAGCTTGCAGCACAGCTTCCAGTTCCTCTGCCTCTCTGCCACGATCTCCTGACTCAGGAGAGAGGCATGCTGGTCCATCCAGGGCTGAAGTCCCTTCACCTTCACGCATGTCACCTCATGATGTAGCTGCTTCACGCTTTGGAGCTTCCTCCAGAGTGGCTCAGGTCCTAGTAGAGACCAAAAAGTCTTCTACGAGGACTACATATTCCATGAAGTGGAAGCATTTCTCCATTTGTGCCACCTCGAAGGGTTGGGACCCTTTTTTGTGCCCTGTTCTGGGGAAAGGATCACAGATCTCCAGGTAGAAGGTCACCTGGGGGCCCATGACCAGGGCCACTGGGAAATTGAGGAATTGTTTAGCAGATTTTGTGGGGCTTTTTTCTCCCAAATTTTGCAGGGATTTTGCAAGACTTTGCATGTATTTTGTGGGCTACTGGGCACACATTTTCCTTTGTGAGGTACAAGTATGGGGTTTTCAGTTTCTAATTGCTTTGTGATGCATATCAAATTCAGCCATCATAAAGGTATAAGTTTTTGTAAAAAAAAAAAAACACACACACACACACACACAAAAAAAAGGTATACGTTTTTATTAAAACACCCACGACTGATCAAAAAACAATATACATTATATTAGTAACATCATTGCCAAAGCAGTACCACCACCACCACCACCTCTAATAATTCAAACAATAAACATTAGTATTCTACAGTAAAAGTATAGTACCACCACCACACCAGATCGTCAAGAAAGGACTTTTACATCAGAGAATAAGCAGCAATGATTATCCAGCTAAGATCTTTAAAATTTCTTATTGTACTTCAACATAAGAAGTAGTCTAGTGTTGTTATCTGTCAGACTTCGCCGATTGTCTTTTAAAAGGTCTGCGTACAGTGAAAAAGTCCGTTCAACGTCTGCTGTGCTTATGGGAAGCCAGATATACCTTTTTGCCACAGCAGCAAGATGTGGAATTGTAACTCTTTGTGCTTCCCACCACTCAGCAATATTAAAATCATCACTGGGTACTGACTGGGCAAAAGTTCTGTACCCACGCCATTCAAAATTTGAAACACCAGCCAGAGATGGTAGCTCCCGGGTGTGTTTTACTTTTTCCTTGTCCAGTGTTGGCAGCTGCTTTGGGTCAAAGATTTGGGCAGCTTTGAATGTGCCGACTGAGGGATGAGATTTAAAAATGTTGTCCAGTTTCTCACTGCTGTCCAACATAACCTTCTGAAAAAGGTTCACACAGTTTTGATTTTCATGTAACTGACAGCGGGACATTATTTCTACTGTATTTGGTCTATATTCAGTTTCCTCTGCAGTGGCACAAAAGTCCAAAAACATATGCACATTTTGCACCGTTCCAAATATGGAGTGTCCCTGTGGCTGGCTGCTTGGCTACAACTGTAGAATAAGGTTAACAAGTTCAGAAGAGTGTTCCACCACAAAAGTGGCTTGTATTACCAGCTCTGCTGCTTTGTCTTTCAATAAGCACTTCAGGTGCTTCAAGGTTGCTGCATCAGATTGTAGCATTTCAACAAATTCTGTTAACACAGGCAAATAGTCTGCCAAATACTGAACAGCGTTAACCCAGAAGCACCACTGAGTTACCACTGCGTATACTGGCATCTTGGGTACAGTGCCCTGCTTGGATTCCATGAAGGCAAAGTACTGATGCCTCGCGATTGGCTCTGGCAAAATATTTTTTTAACAAGGGAAACAGCAGTGTTTAAGTCTTCCAGTGTGTCCGCCCAGACCTCCAAGACCAAATTGAGGAGGTGGGCAATGCAAGTGACATGCACTGCATTTGGTAGGACACAGGACAGCACAGTTTCAAAAGCCTTGTGCATATAACTTGCACTGTCTGTGACAATGGCAAAGACTTTATTGAAGTTCACCCCATTGGTGTTTAGCACTTTTAGTAGAGCTTGGGATACTGTGGTGGTGTTCACATGATGCAAAAACTCGACACCAGTTAGGAGTGGCTGCTCCCTAACATTAAGCAAAGGTTGGGCTAAAATAGCCAACACGCTATACCCACAGGCATCTGTTGTCTCTTCCAGAAAAATGAAGACATCTTGATCCTCCACCACCTCTGTCAGAGACTGTTCGTGACCAGGCCGAAGTTCTTGGAGATGTGTGCTCCGAAGCTGTGCTGGTCCCGGAAGACTACCGCCTTGTTTTGTGTGCTTCTTTAAGAACTCTTGAAAGCCAGAAGCCTTCTCCAGTGGTATGTCTGCAAGGGTCAAACAGCAGATGAAGTCCAGAACAAATTCCTTTCATTCAATAGAAGATTCTGTTGCTCGACTGAAACAAGAAGTCAGTGACTGCTGTCGTAAAGGTGTGCCTATAAAAAAAAAAGATATAATATTTTACAGGGAAAAATAAACTGTGCCTGGAAAACAAAACAAACAAACAAAAAAAAAAAAAGCAAACAAGATTTAATATTTTACAGGGAAAAAACAAACTGTAGGCTAGCCCAGTGTCATGGAGGGCTGAGGAGCTGTGAGCTTTACCTCCTGCCACACTGGCAACCTGTTTGCGAACAAGATCGGGTCGGCGGGGAGGGAGAGGATCGAGTGTCCAATTGGCTGCTCTCCTCTCCCGAGTAGGGGTGGGAATCTGCTGTCTTGCTCTTAGAGGCCAGGTTAGTAGAATTGAACTCTAGCAGTAAGGAAGGGGGATGCAGGAACAAGGCACATGTGCACATTGTGAGGGGGGAGATGGGGTTCCACAGTGCCAGCGAGAGATGAGATGGACTTGGGAGGCAGGGACAGAGCAGATAGCAGTCACCCATTTGGAAAAACAGACTATGTAAAAAATAAAATAACTGCAAACATCTGTGCGACTAGTACTTACTTTGCAAGTTTTTCTTTGCAGCTTCTTTTTCTTTCTAGATGTTTCTGCGACTTCATGTGCAGGTCAACTCTATGCTTCCACACGAAGTCGAGTGTGTGGGTGCAAGCACGACAAAAACAGTAATCCTCCATCCTCGTAAAGATCCTCCGGATATAACTTAACCCGATCGTGGGCACGCACAAGATAAGAGACATGACGGTCCTTGGCCTCTTCATGAGAAAGACGGAAGCGCTTTGTTGGCGGTGTAGACATGGTGTAGTTTAACCAAAACAAAATTAAACCCAAAAAAATTAAGACTTGAACAAGAACATCAGTGCATAGAGGGAGGAGAGCGCTCCTTGGGATGCTTGATCCTCAATATCACACCACTAGTTTGCATCCCACAATGTTCTA
Organism: Neoceratodus forsteri; assembly: GCA_016271365.2. NCBI lineage: Eukaryota > Metazoa > Chordata > Ceratodontiformes > Ceratodontidae > Neoceratodus > Neoceratodus forsteri. The sequence continues at coordinate 1,073,014,840 of CM028129.1, read as the reverse complement.
AGCTGGGCAGATTGGTTTTAAAACCTCAGCTCCTGGAGCTGGCTTGTTGTGGTGCTGAGCTTACCCATAGGCTTGCTAGTATCCATGGAACAAAAAAGACTGCAGAAATTCAGTTTTCTTGCTACCTTTCAATTTCTTTTTAATCTTGGCACTATATAGAACACAGGAGCAAGGCACTGTGCCATGTCAGCTCAACCCACCCCTCCACTCCAACAATGAGAACCCACAGGAGCGAGGCTTGGACACATCACGGGAGCGAGGGACAGACCCAGGCGACTGCCATACATGATGGAAAAAAATTGTTCTGTGCCACTCTGGTCGCGCGCCCCACCCTGCTTGCTCACCAGAGGCCAGAACAATTTTGCCATGTGTGCCAGTCTGCTAGGCCTACCCCTCCACTCCATTTCCGAGGAACCACAGCACTGATCAAGGACACACCACGGGAGGGAGGGACGGACCCAGGCGACTGCCATACATGATTGAAAAAAATTGTTCTGTGCCACTCTGGTCGCCCACCCCACCCTGCTCGCTCACCAGAGGCCAGAACAATTTTTTTTGCCATGTGTGCCAGTCCACCAGGCCCACCCCGCCATTCCAACAACAAGAACCCACAGGAGCGAGGCTTGGACACACCACGGGAGGAAGGGAAGGACCCAGGCGACTGCCATACATGATAGAAAAAAAATGTTCTGTGCCACTCTGGTCACCCGCCCCATCCTGCTCTCTCACCAGAGGCCAGAACAAGTTTTTTTTGCCGTGTGTGCCAGTCCGCCAGGCCCACCTGTCCACTCTCCATCTATCTGACAAGCTTTTTTTTTTTTAACAGCCCCATACATAGAGATAAATAAAACAAATTACAGTAGCTGGCCCCTGCTAGACTCCCTCCCTCCCAACATGCCACCCTCATCAGGAGAAACATTTTTTCTCAGAAAACTGCATAAAAACCTACCTGTTTGTCAGCACAGAACTGGCACACACAAAGAGTTACAGCAAGTGATTCAGCTCTTTTTGGGGTAATTGCAGCAGTGGGTTCTTCAGATGATCCTCTGCGGCTTCTCCTCCTCAGCGCTCCACTTTCTTGTATTCTGCAGCTCCCAGTCACTCTCACTCGATTTGTGATGCTCACTCGCCTTCAGCTCCAGCTCTTGCTCTGTAATCCCCCTCACCTCTCCACATACATTTAACTTGGTTTTGCAGACCTGAGGGGGGCCTGAGCAAATGGAAAAGAGTGGGGATTAAAAAAACCAAAAAACAGACCAGCGTGATTGGCCCCAGCTAGTGTGATGCGCTGCAGTGATGATGTCACTAGTGTGTCACACGCCAGGACAACAAAGCAGAAAGAGAAATCGGGCAGGAGAACACTGTATGAGTGACTGAGCATACAGCATGGCATGGGATGGCTGGGGGCACATCAGGAGGGTTACCGTGGTGGGCAGCAGCAGAATACAAGGAGCTACCACCTGCAGATCATGTTTAGTAAGTGAGTGTGACTGTGAGAGTACTGTGAGAGATGGTGGGCTCATGTTGGGCACAAAATAGTAGGATTGTGGCAGGAATTAATGTTTTGCGGAGAGTGGGAGCTCGCGTTGGGCACAATTTGTGGCAGGGAATGCAGGAATAAATGAATAAAGTTCTGTTTTGTGGAAATTTGCTGAAAGTGATTTTTTGCAGGGGGGGGGCCCGAAAATCACGCTTTCCGCCAAATAATCATGGCCATGATTTTCCAGTGGCCCTGCCCATGACCATCACAAGGTATGGTTCAATTTGGCCACTAGAACGAAATCATCCCATTCCAAGGCAAAAATATGGGACTTCAGAGGAGTTAACTTTGATAAGATGAGGAGCTGACTTTGATAAGATGGCCAACAGAGTTAAGCTAGCCCTGGTAAAAAGAAATACAGGTGAGGGGGTACAGGCAAAGTGGGCAAGCATAAAGGATGCAATACTTGAAGCAACATCCCATGTTAGAGAGAAAAGGAAGTGCAAAAGAAGAAGGAAACAACTTTGGTTTTCAAAAACAGTAGCAGAAAAGGTCAGAGCCAAAAGGCTGGCCTTCAGGAAATATAAGAGAAAGTAGCAGGATGAAGATAGGGAGGCATAGCAAACTTCCCTAAGGGATGCAGGGAAGGCAGGCAAAGGCCCAAACCGAGGAAACACTAGCACAGACAGTAAAAGAAGGTGGCAAGACTTTCTATAGATACATTAGTGAAAGGAGAACGTCCAGAAGGGGTATTGCTAAGATCAAGGGGGGGATAAGGGGGCGTGTAAGGAAGAAGAGGAGGACCATGTAACAGCATCTATCCTAAATAGATACTTCTGCTCAGTATTTACAGAACAGAAGGTAGGGCAGGGCCCACAGGTCAGCACCATGGACACAGGGGGGGGAGTGAGGTGTGCACTAGTCCCTTCACAAAAGAAAGGGTCCTACAAGAGCTCGATAAGCTCAGGGTGGACAAGGCAATGGGACCTGATGGCATACATCCCAGGGTACTAAAGGAGCTAAGGGTGGAACTAGCAGAGCCATTATCAGAACTGTTTAGTGTGTCTCTGAGCACAGGAGAGGTCCCAGAAGACTGGAGAGGGGCTCATGTGATCCCGCTCCACAAGAGTGGTAGCAGGGAGGAGGCGGGGAACTACAGACCAGTCAGTCTTACCTCAGTAGTGGACAAGATTATGGAGACACTCCTTAAGGAAAAGATAATGCAACACCTGGAATCCATAGGAGCACAGGATCCAAGACAGCATGGGTTTACAACAGGAAGGTCCTGTCAAACTAATCTCATAGATTTCTTTGACTAGGTAACCAGAGTGGTGGACCAAGGGGGGGAGCAGTTGATATCGCCTACTTTGACTTCAGCAAAGCTTTCGATACTGTTCCACATAGAAGATTGATTAATAAACTGGGTAGGCTCGGGGGTGGGGGGGGTCAGAAGTTGGTCAACTGGTTGACGGGCAGAAAACAGAGAGTGGTGGTAAATGGGTGTACAGTCAGAAGAGATGCAAGTCACAAGTGGGGTACCTCAGGGATCAGTCCTAGGGCCAGTCCTCTTCAATATCTTCATCAGTGACATTGCAGATGGACTGGAGGGTAAGGTTTGTCTGTTTTCAGATGACAGCAAGATCTGCAACAGAGTAGATGATCAGTTGGGATGGGCAGAATGAGAACAGATCTGGATAAACTGGCAAAATGGTCGGAAGAGTGGCAACTAGGGTTTAACACAAAGAAATGCAAGATCATGCACATAGGAAAGAGAAACCCTGAAGCCACCTATAGGCTGGGAGGGGAGTTGCTGGCAGTCACAAGGGAAGAAAGAGACTTGGGCATCGTCATCATCACAGATTACCTGAAATCATCCAAACAGACCACTAAACAGTAGGTAAGGCTAGGGGGATGTTGGGGTATATTAGTAGGGGTATCACAAGTCATAAGAGGGAGGTAATAATCCCTCTTTATAAGACACTGGTTAGGCCCCATCTGTAGTACTGTGTGCAGTACTGGAGGCCACATCTTCACAAGGACATTAACCAAACTGAGGCAGTCCAGAGAAGGGCAGCCAAAATGGTGCAGGGACTGCATCAGAAAACATATGAGAACAGATTAACGGAGCTCAGTATGTATACCCTAGAGCAAAGGAGGGAGAGAGGTGATATGATTGAAACATTCAGACACCTCAAGGGCATTAACAGGGTGAAAGTCTAACAAGTTTCAATATAAGAAAAATATCAGGACAAGAGGACACAGCATGAGATTAGAAGGAGACAGATTAAGGGGTAATGTGAGGAAGTTCTTTTTCACAGAAAGGGCAGTGGATACATGGAACAGCCTACCTCAAGAAGTGGTGGATATGAATACAGTGCAGGGCTTCAAACAGGCATGGGACAGGCATAAGGGAGCAATACAGATGAGTATGACTAGATAGGCCATTGACAGGGCAAAGGCCGATGGCACATTCATAAGGTAGAAAAAGAAATGGGCAGACTGGATGGGCCTTGCAGTCCTTATCTGCCATCAACTTCTATGTTTCTATGTTCCTCAGGTCGTAGAGTATCTATTACATCTCTCTGACCTGGACTTGAGGTACTCTTTGATGAAGGTTCACCTGTCTGCTATTTCTGCGTACCACACCTTAGTGGAGGGCAAAACTGTGGCTCAGCTGGAGGTTTCCAAAACTTTCCTAAAAGGGATCCTCCACTTCAATCCCCCCGGTGCGCAGTCCTGCACCACCATGGGATCTGAATTTTATTTTGGAAAAACTGACCTTGCCTCCCTTTGAACCGGCTGGTAGTTGTGATATGCGCTATTTATCATGGAAAGCGCTGTTTTTAGTTGCTGTTACTTGTGCTAGAAGGATTTCCAATCTTCAGGCCCTGATGTGTAAGGAGCCTTATTTAATTTTTCACAGAGACCAGGTAGTTCTGCGTACCAATCTTCAGTTTTTACCTAAGGTGGTTTTTGAGTTCACGTTGAACCAGTCTATTCAACTTCCAGTATATTACCCTGAGCATTCCAGTCAGGGGGAGGCTATTCTGCATACCTTAGATGTTCACAGAATCTTGCGTTGTTATACTAACCGAACCAAATCTGTCCGGAAAATGGATCAGCTTTTTGTTTTTTAAAACCATGTCTATCCAAAGGCAAACTGTATTGTTTTTTGTTACCAGAAGTATGGTAAAACTCTCTCGGGGGAGGTTAAGTGGCATTCTACTAGAGGCATGGCTGCTTCTAGTGCTTGCTTCAGGAATGTTTCAGCTGCTGACATATGTGCCACAGCTACTTGGAGCTCTGTCCACACTTTCACCAAGCATTACATCGTGGACGTTGCCTCTAGGTACAAGGCTGGCTTTGGCCTAGCTGTCCTCTAAGGCCTTCTGTCCTAAAACTTTCTGCAGACCTTTCCTGCCTCCCGTGTTTCAGTTCCTTCTGATTCACACTGCTTGGGACTCTGTCCTTAAGGTTATTACCTACTGCAAGAGCCCAGTCAAGGTATGATAGTACAGTTACGCAAGATAGATCTTCGAGAGAGGCTCTTGCAGTAGGTAACCTTTTTCCCGCCCTCACTTCTTCCACTGTTTTCTGCTGCTCTTTTTCTGTCACCTTATGTTGGCTCCAGGACCTTCTTTTCTGTTCTCCTGTCACCCCCTTGGGAGGTCTCCGGTTGGAGAACTGGAAGGCGAGCATGGGGACTGCCCACTATATAGTGTCACGCTGATGTTGGTCACATGACGTGGGTGGGCGGTCCCCTGTCAGACAGTGCTAGCTAAAGTTTCTGTGTGGTCCTGATGCCAGAGGGCACAGTCTGCAAGGTTATTACCCACTGCACAAACCTCTCTCGAAGATCTACTGTTATGGTAAGTTCTTATGTAACTGTATTTTCTCCCTGTGTGGCATACCCTTGGTGAACTTTCTGCCTCCTGGGAGAACACCAAACTAAGGTTGTTTTGCGCCTGCCCCCCACAGTCAGGGACATTGCTGGAGGATGCCTTCCCAAGGCCCTGGACCCCAGGCCTCATGTACACCTTTCCTCCTCGTCACTGGGCATGGGTTTAGGATAACACAATTTCAGGCAGACCACAAATCAGGTGCATTAAAAAAAATGCACAGGTGCATTTGTCATTTTATTTTTATCAAGTAAAATATACAGAAAGCAAAATGGTAAGTCAAGACAACTGCTTAGCTTCAACAGTTTCTAAGGCTTTTCTTCAGTCTAGCACAAATCAAACCATATGAAAGCACACACTTCTAGGAGGTCTTCCACCTTCTTCAGTCAGTATCCAACTGACCACCCTATCTATCCTCTCTCAGCACTGAGGTAGGTCTTTTTATAAGCTCACTAGAAGTTGGAAAAACAGTTTCCCCTGCCTTTTGATTAACAGCAGACATAACATAAAACTAGCCACTAGGGGGCCACTATTGCTCCATAGAGAACAGATATTTGGCAGCCACCTGGAGCACATTACATAACTTGTTTACAACGTTGTTAAAGGTTAGAGTCGAGGTCAAAGCATTCTGTGCTCTCCTAAACTCTCCTGCAGGGTCATATTACCTCATGCTGTCTGCTGTAAAATGTATCTTAGAAGTGGGCTGCTAACATCTAGAAAAAGCAGACAAAAACATTTGTTACTCTTCTATTAAAACGACCCTCTTAGTTTAACTGTACTCTTAGTTTTGTTTTATGGCCAAAGACATGAGAAGAAAACAATATTCAACTTTAATATCCTTTGAGGGTTTGGCTAGTTTCTGGTTAGTTTTTTAGGTTAATATGCACAGAAAGCTTTATAAGCACTTCAGCACTTAATTTATAACCAGTCAACCAGCATACTGGACATTATACAAAACATATAAACTGCTTGGAGAAGTGGTTTCACTTTATCCCAGGGGTGTCCACTATGACAGGGGTCACTCTGTCACACATCCCCCCTCCCCCCGCATAAGAGGGCAACCGTCCTACGGCTGTCCAAATCTCAAGTAACACCCTGGAAGGGTGTGGAGCTTCAGCCCTTCCTCACCTGAAGCTCCATCTTGGGGTGCCTTTCATAATTATCTTTTCCATCATTTTACAAATGCCATGAGACATTTTACAAGTTTACTACATTAGTAAACTACAAAGCATTACATACACCAGGAGAAAGAACTACTAATGGCAGTTTTATGCATCTACTGACTTTCCCTGACCAGATTACACTCAAACGGCTGGACAATCCAGCACCCAGTAGAACTGCCTTGGGGGGGGGCGGGGCGCAGAATACCCTGCTCCATCCCCACTTAGACGAAAAAAGGTAGTCTAATAACATACCACGTTGTATGCCTAAAAGCCTGTCCCTAACCTCTGGATTTTCGTATCAAATCTTATACACTTCTAGTGGTGTTGGCCACCACCTTGCCCCTCCTGTTCTATGTGGGAGTCTCCCCCCTCCTCCAAGGGTGCCATCTGTTGCCATTCACCCACTGAGTTACTCCTCCCACATCATCATTATCAGTGGTCGCTATGTGTCTGTACCTATAACAGGTCATATAGTATGCTGCCACTTGCCTGTACATACCCGGCCAGTCGAAATATGGGGTGAGTCTAGCCAATACCTTCCCATGGCTCAACCCCGAATGACTGGAATGTGCATCCTCCATCATCTTTTTCCTATATGCCACGGTCACCACTACCTGGACATCCACTTGCTTCGTCCAGGGGCTGGGCCTCCTATGATAAAGAACTTCCTTCCTAAGTTCATACCACCATAACCTGTCCCCCACACCACCATTAATCTGTCTCCCATTCTTGATTTTTACAAACTCCCTTAACTTGGTTACTTCAGGATCCTGCACCTGCAACTTTCCCCCAGTCAGCACCAGGAGAACAATCATTTTTCATAGGAGGAGGTTTAAAATATGCAAAAGTCCCTTCAGCCAAAATTGCTCCTTCCATGTTGCTTGAAGTCTTCTGCCCCAGTAATACATTACCAGTCAAAGTCTTACCTGAGGTCTCCTCTTCTCATGTGCCATCCTCCACCAAATAGCAGCCTGAAAAAATGGGCAACAACAGGATCTCCACAAACGTTGGTCACAAATGCTGCGTCAGGGGGTCCTCCTTCTCCTCCAGAGCCTATGGATCTTGCTCCACTGATTTTTCCTGTACATTTTCCAGGTGGGACCTCTTGAGTAGCTCCTGGCATCTGCGCTCTACCTCCCTCCAGCATCTCCCAGCCATCTCCCACTCATCCAGTGAAGAAGCCATATCAGGGTCTCCATTTCGCCATCGGGTCCACCTTGTCGCATCCATGGTTCCTCATCTAGGTCACCATCTCCATCAGGTGCTGTCCTCACCTGGCACCATGCACCTCTGCCGTGTGTCCTCAGTACCAGGTCCGGCACCAACTGACTGAACTCCCTCTTGTTACCTCTGACATTGTCAGATCCCACTTCTCACACCATATGTCACCAGGTGTGGGTTTAGGATAACACAATTTCAGGCAGACCACAAATCAGGTGCATAAAAAACACAAGTGTGTTTGTCATTTTATTTTTTTCAAGTAAAATATACAGAAAGCAAAATGGTAAGTCAGACAACTGCTTAGCTTCAACAGTTTCTAAGGCTTTTCTTCAGCCTAGCACAAATCAAACAGTGTGAAAGCAGAAAATACCAGGAGGTCTTCCGCCTTCCTCAGTCAGTACCCAACTGACCACCTTATCAATCCTCTCTCAGTACTGCGGTAGGGCTTTTTATAAGCTCACTAGAAGTTGGAAAAACAATTTCCCCTGCCTTTTGATTAACAGCAGACATAACATAAAACTAGTCAATAGGGGCCACTGTTGCTCCATAGAGAAAAGTTATTTGGCAACCACCTGGAGCACATTGCATAACTTGTTTACACCATTGTTAAAGGTCCGAGCCAAGGTCAGAACATTTTGTGCTCTTCTAAACTCTCCTGCAGGGTCACATTACCTCATGCTGTCTGCTGTAAAATATATCTTAGAAGGTGTCTGCTAACACCTAGAAAAAGCAGACACAAACTTTTATTATTCTTCTATTAAAACTTCCCTCTTAGTTTGTAACTGTACTCTTAGTTTTGTTTTATGGCCAAAGACGTGAGAAGAAAATGATATTTAACTTTAATATCGTTTGAGGGTTTGGCTGGTTTCTAGTTAGTTTTTAGGTTAGTATGCACAGAAAGCTTTATAAGCACTTCAGCACTTAATTTATAACCAACTAACCAGCATTTTGGACATTATACAACACATTTAAACTGGTTGGGGAAGGGGTTTCAGTTTTATCCCAGGGGTGTCCAGTATAATAGGGGTCACCCTGTCACACTCCATTTTTCCCCTCTGATCTACAAGGTTGGTGGTCAAGGCTCAGAAAGACAAGACACGGTTGATCCTGAAGGTTCCAGACTGGCCTTGTCAGTCCTGTTACCCTGATCTCCTTAGCCATCAGAATGTGTCTGTGAAGACTGCCTTTCTGCCCAGACCCTGCACCTCACAGCCTGGTTCCTGAGCAGCTGGAGTTCCAGGGCATGGGTCTCTCGGAGGATGTCCTTTGTCCACTGTGGAGGCCTCCAGGAAAGAGTAATCTCGAAGATGCTGTACCTTCAAATGGATGAGATTCTCCATTTGGTGTCAAGACAAGGGGCTTGATCCTCTTCTTTGCCCTGTTGCTAGTATCCTGGACTATCTTTGGCTTCTGTCCTGGCAGGAACTGCAGACACCCTTAAGGTGCACCTGTCAGCCATCTCTGCTTATGGGGCACAGGCTGGTAAACTGACGGCTCAGGAAAAGGTTGTCAGGCCCTTTTGCAAAGACCTGGATCACTTGTCCTCTGGTGCATGCACCACCTCCACCATGGGACTTGCTGCTTGTATTGGCTATGCTCATGGGCAAGCCTTTTGAGCCAGTGCACAAAAGTGAGGTGTCAAACCTGTCATGGAAGACTGCCTTCCTGGTGACCATTATGTCAGCCAGAAGGATTGGGGAGCTCTAGGTGCTTTCGGTGGAGTCTCCTTACCTGGTGTTCCACAGGGATAAAGTCGTCTTCCGCCCCAACCTGAAGTGGTATCAGAGTTAACCAGATGATTAACTTACTGGTGTACTTCACCACCCACCCCATCCTCGGAGGTCAACTGCAGACTCCATGCATTGGAGCTGCAGAGGGTGCTGCCATACTATGTGGAGCACATAGTTGGAGTTCGGGGACAGGCTGGACAGCTGTTTGTCACATATGCCAAAGCTGCACCTTCAGGTAGCAAAATGGACAATTGCCAGGTGTATCCTACATTGACCTCTGCTATAGGATGGCTGGGTGGAAGCTTACCATAGGGCTTAGGGCTTATTCCAGCAGATACACTGCTGCCTCTGTGGCTGCTTCCAGGGACGTCCCTGTCCAGGAGATCTGCAGGGCTGCTACCTGGAAGTCAGCACACACCCTCATTTCTCACTACCACATTGACCTTGTCACTCCAGGATGCTGGTTTTGGGACCTCAGTTCTCCAATCTGTTCTCCAAGGAGGGGTGCATGCACCCTTCCACACCGAGAACTGCTAAGAGTCTACCAGAGTGTGGCTAAGTGAATCATATCTACAACCCTAGAAAATAGGTTACTCACCTGAAACCATTGTTCCAAGAGTGGTGTATGGTTCACATCCATACAACCCATCCTGCTTCCTCTTTTAAGTGGCACACAGATTCTGCTTCCAGCGTGCAAGATCTGATGTCACGGGGCAGAGTAGAGAGTGATATAACGCCCTAGTGGTGGGGGGACCTTGGCTTAAAGATCCAGCCATTAATACTGTTCCAATGTAACTGCCAGAGTGTGGATATTGAAGCATATACCACTCCTAAAACTACGGTTACAGGTGAGTAACCTATTTTTTCCTGTCCCCTCTATACCCTTTTATGGCCCTGTTTTTTCAACTGCTACTTCCTGTATCCTCCTTTGGTACAATAACTGTGGCATTGCATGAGTCTTGCTACTAACATTTAGCATATCCAGTCTGACAGATGTATCATTCTGGAAGTGTTGCCTGGTTTATTTACAAGCCATGAATTGTACAACTTAAAACACAGATGTTGCTGCTAAAAAGTTGAAAATCAGTGGACAAAATTGCTAACCACAGACTGTGGCTTGATGCCCAGATCCATCAGTCAAGTTCTAAATTTGGCTTCACCCTTATGAAAATGAAATATATTTTAAAATATATTAATATATTTGGAAATATATTCCAATCAACTTATTTTATAATCTGTTGTAAAGTACTGGAAATTCAATATATTTCTATGTATTTTAAAATTTGCAAATATATTGCAATATATTTTTAAATAATTGCAGATTAAATTCCAAATATATTGAAATAAGGGCAGTAAATATGTTATCTGTATGTTGCCAATATATTTATAACAATATTTTTATATTTCAAATGACATTTTGTATATTTACAAATAAATGTAATAAATATGTGTAATAGATATTAATATAAATATTTACCAGACAAAAAAAAAGGGAATTAATTATGATTTATTGTACCCTTATCTGCATAACTGGAGTTCATCTTGTTAGTAACCATGGAGATATTTACATTGGAATTACTGTTTTATGGTGCAGCTTTAATTCAAGCATACATTTTATACATTCATACGTACATATAGGACTTGCCTCTCAAGCTCATGCCACATGCTTAGTAAGGGCTCAGATCAGTATTTATACCACCTCATTTTGTTTCTGCTTTAGGTCAGGATGAGATAATACACGTACCTGATTTATACATTCAGTCTGTAAACTAATATTGTCAATGCAAATTTATTATAAAAATAGAAATTATCCTGATTTTGGCTGCTAAACTATGTTTTTGAAATATGCAGATTTAAGCAAATGTCCACATGGGGCCAAAGTAAGCAATTACAAAAATATGTGTAACATATATACAAAATATATATGTAACCTATACAAAGAATACAGTATATATTTGAAATACACTAAAAATATATTTCAGACAATATATTACTAGATTGACATGCTTTCAAGCAATGCATGAGGCAGAAATACATTATTTTTATTTATTGATCGATTCAGATATGTTATATATTTCTGAAATATATTTAAACAAAGCACAACAGGGTGTGGTATATAATGGGAAATCATCATGCCTTTAGTGGTTGGGCATGAGACCGCAGGCTGAGTGCATTCATCACCTGAGAAGTGGTGATATACCATGATATACCACACCCTGGAGTGCATTATTGCTATTATGAACTGGCTGTAAAGTTTTATCAGTAAAAAAAAATAAAAATCTTAAAACCTTTTGAAAATTTTTTTTTTTTTTGTGCTGTTGGGTGGACATGTTTTAGTAAAATAGTTCCTGGAGGGCTCTGGGCAGCAGGTGGCGCTCTTGTAACGAGGCGCAGCTGTGAACTGCGTGTCACTTTCCTAGTACAACTCCCGGATCTTCTCTTTGTGTTTGACCCAGTTCTGCTGCCTGGTCTGGGACAAAGTCAGGCTCTGTATGGATTTTTTTTTCTTTTTAAAATCCAGTGTGTTGAGAAGCACTATCAGAATGGGAAGAGATGAAGGCGGTTCTGCATGCCATGCAGGCCTTTCAAAGCTATCTCCTTCTGGGTCAGCTGCTGATTCAGTCAGACAATCTCAGCGTGGTGTTCTACATCAACAAACGGCGATGCATTCGAACCCCTTATACATGGAGGCCATGACAGTGTGGTATTGAGCGTTGGACCATAGCCTATGCCACTCAGTGGTCCACATCTTGGGAGTGCTAAACACTCTGGCGGACAGCCTCAGCTGGACTCAGTCCAGAATGCATGAGTGGGAACTTTTCTCATCCGTCGCAGAAGATCTATTCAACAGATGGTGTCATCCAGAGTTGGACCTTTGTGCATCCCCACTCAATGCAAAACTGCCCAATTTTTGCTTGCTTGATCCAGGGCCTGGAGTTTTCTGGTGAGACACACTGTCCCTCACCTGGAGCAGGAGGTTCCTTTACGCCTTCCCTTCATTTCCTCAGATTCAGAGGGTGCTAATCAAATTGCAAATAGAGGGGGCCAGCATGATTCTGGTAGCTCCATTCTGGCCTTGTCAGATATGGTTTCCATTATTACAGCAGCTGGCGGAGGAGCCTCAGGTTCCACTCCCCCTCTGCAGGAACCTGCTGACCCAGGCTCAGGGAACCCTGGTCATCCCAACCTCAGGTCCTTTCATCTGCATGCTTGGCTCCTGAGAACATAACCATTGCCAGATCTGTGGTTTCTAATAGAGTGGTTGATGTTCTAGTGGCTGCTGGGAAGCCTTCTGCTCGAGCCATTTATGTCATGAAGTGGAAGAGGTTTGCCATATGGACTTCCAAGCATAACCTGGACCCTTTCACATTGTCTAAGCCAGATTCTCAACTACCTGATCTCTCTGTCCAACTCAGGTCTCAGTACTCCTCCCTCAAGGTGCACCTTTTAACTATCTTGGTTTTTCATGAGCCCGTGGATGACCGTACCATAGCTCAGCTGGGTGTTTCCCATACCTTTATGAGGGGCATCCTGCATCTGAAACCCACAATCCGTTCTCCTGTTCTGACTTTGGACTTGAATTTTGTTTTGGAGAAGTTGACCCCGTCTCCTTTTGAGCCAGCCGCAACTTGTGAGCTATGGTTTCTTTCCTGGACAGCGTTATTTTTAGTGGCTATTGCTTCTGCTCAAAGAATTTCAGTGGGTCAGGCCCTCTGGTGCGAGGAGCCTTATTTGATATTTCACAAAGACAGGTTGTCTTTGCGCATGAATGCTAAGTGTCTCCCCAAGGTGGTGTTTGACTTTACACTGAACCAATCTATCCACCATTCTGTTTATTTTCTCAAGCATGCCAATCCAGGGGAAGCACTGCTCCATGTGACAGATGTATGCAGAACTTTGAAGTATTACCTGCTCTGAACCAAGGAATACAGGAACTTGAAGCAGTTGTTTGTTTCTTTCACCCCCGGTAGAGAGGGCAGTCGGGTTGCTAAAACAATGTTTGTCTAAATGGTTGGTGTTCTGCTACAAGTACAGCAAAGAGTTGCCTGGAGCGGTAAAAGTTAATTCCACAAGGGGCATGGCTACCTCTGTGGCTTGTTTTCATAGGGTCTCAGCAGCTGACATTTGTGTGGCTGCCACCTGGAGTACCATCCATACCTTCAGCAAGCACTACAGTATGGACATTGCCTAAAAGCCAGTGCAGGATTTGACAGCACTGTGCTGCAGGACCTCCTGTCTTAAGCTTAAGGTTGACCTTCCTCACAGACTGTCTGATTGCACCTGCAACTGCTTGGGACTCATTCTAGCAGTGTGATGTGATGACTGAGATACCTATGAAGAAGATAGAAAAGTTGTGTAAGAACTTACCATAACAGTAAATCTTTGAAGGGATCTGTGTCATCAGGTCTATCTTCCCTCTCACCACCCCCCTTTTCAGGGCTCTTTACTAGAACTGGCTGTCTGCTGTATCCAGTCTTTCTTATAGGCCTGGGCACCTCTGTCTCTGTCCTGTGCCCCCATGGCTACAGCTATGCTCCCTTTGCCTGGGGAAAGAACTGAGGAGGGAGTGGTGCTGCTCATGCCTTTATAGGGTTGTTGACATCGGCAGGTGACGTCAGCATGGGCAGCCCCAGTTGTACTGCTGAAAATCTTGTGTGGATCCTGCTTCACCTATGGTGAAGTTCCTGCAGTGTGACCTAATGACTGTGATCTCCTCGAAGATCTACTGTTATGCTAAGTTCTTACATAACTGTTCTTTCCATCTGAACCAGGCCCTGATTCTGCCTGTGTTCTTTCTGAAGCTATATGTATTGGGGCTGAGAGGACACTCCATGTACCAGATGGCCTCAAAGCCTCGCTCAGTTATGGCAAGGTAATAGAGAAATCTCCTTGGATAGGATGCCAGCTCTCTAACTACACAATGGCTTCCCTAGGCAGACTGGTAGCCAAACATACATATGGCAGATAGTGTTCTTTCTGCATTGCTCTTTGTTACCAGTTGGCCAGGTAGGAGGCTTCTAAGTGGTTAAGGGTTTACAACAACAGACATACTAATGTCTCTGTTGCTGCTGTCCGGTACATCTGTATCTCTGAAATATGCAGGGCTGCTACCTGATCTAATGTACGCACACTCATATCCCATGATAGCATTGACATGCTCAGTCCGCAGGATAATACATTTGGTTTCTGTTCACTGTCTGGGAAACAAAGTACATAGGGGCTGCCTATGTTTTATAGGTGACACCGTGAGCCGCTGTTGTGCAAAACCCCATTTTACTGACAAGTAACAAGCCTTTATGTTTGGCTGGCAGCATTCCTAATGGGCTTGGTGGATATCTGGAAACACTTTTGTAACATCGAACTATGAGCGTTTTAACTAAAATATTTATTTAAAAAAAATTAATAGCATTAGGGCACTCCAGGGGATGGTTTACCTTTGTTACTCTAACCCTGGGAACATTATACCTTCTTCTGCACCTTGTGACCACATAAGTTTAAATTTACTGTAATCTAAGCACTGGTTACACCATGAGGCTTAATAAAAAGGAGAGGATCCTTGTGGAATAGAATGCAAGAACAATGCATGATTACGGATTGTGGTTTTTTGCAGGATTTACCCTGGTCATGTGGTAATGTTCCACCAGAGAACAGTATTTTCCCAACCCATTTTCTACAGAAAGCTTCTAGCCCTGTCTACATGGATACATCAAGATGTACTAAGAAGAAATTCCCTAATGGATATGCAGAGTATTTCTAAACACACACACACACACACACACACACACACACAGTAATATAGGGTAATTCAATGGCATGTGCGTTTCCAGCTTGATAGTACTGGGAACGTAATTTCAAGTAGAATTTTTTGGTTTATTAAAAGTAATACGTGCTGCTATGATAAATGCCCTCCTTAAAGTATTTGTCAGTAGTTGGCTATGTTGATTCTTGTTTAAACTATAAAACCTTGTCTGATAACCTCTTGGAGTTTTGTATTGTTTTTTGCCCTATTTTCTCTCCAAAATCTCATCTCAGATAGCTTGCAGAAGTTAAGAAACTACATACAATGTTGTTTGTAACTTTAATTACATTTTCTTCTCTATTAAAAAGGTTCATCCCATACATCCAGGAGTGTCAACAGTAATGATCCATGACCTGTGCTTGGCCTTCCCTGCACCTGCTACAGCTGAAGTCCATGTGTCTGATATACTGGAAGTGTACGTGCGAGTTGTTGATAAGGTTAGTACTTTAATTCCATTGTTCTAGTAAGTATTTTTTCAAGTTTTCTAGTATTGGAGTACAAGTTGAGACGATAAGACTGGGAGCAGTCAAAGGTGATGACACATTTTCTGTTTACAACCGATAGTTCTCGAATGCTGGGGTACCGTAGAGATCAGTCCTATCGTCTATGTTAATTACTATGATTGATTGCTCTGTATTTGCTGTCTCTGGCAGTGATCATTAGGAGGCACAGTGATGACTTTCATGAGATGACCAACCTGATGAAGAGGCAGAGAACTTGGAAGGACTGGGACTGTAGGCAGTGTGTCTTTCTGGCTGCTAACTGTGTATGCTGTATGTTGCGACTTTTTGTAGTTTGAATAGTAAATATTTTTATAATAAAGAGATCTTGCCAGCATTATTTGTTTCTAAGGGCGTGGATATGGATCACATCCACACTCTGGCAGTTCTACCAGAACGGTCTCAGTAACTGGATGTCTTTAAGCTAAGCTCCTCCCACCACTGAGGTTGTACATCCCCAACTCTATCCCATGATGTCGTATCTTTTTTTTCACTGGAAGAACAAGTCTTCTCCCTCGCAGTTCCTGCTTAGGTTTTTAATGCGTCATTGGCAGATGTTATTTATAAGCTTTTTCAAGTTGCTGATCATTTTTTCCAGGTTCCTTCGACTATCAATAATGGAGCAACAGAAGCCAGGATTTCAATTCTGTGTTAGGTGCTGGTAGAAGATGTCTGTCACTGACCCACAACACGTGTGTACTGCCTGGGCAGGCAACACGACGTTGGCCAGGCGCAGTCTGTGCTTAAGCATGCTTCCTGAGTCCCTCGAAGACAGGAAGCTCCGGCTCTCACTGGGTCGGCCTTCAGAACGGGTTCCAAAGGACCATCCTAAGGGCCGCAGGATGGCCCCTACCAGGTCAGCTCAGCAGCTTGTGGCCCTGGAGGCAGAAGTGGATGGCCACAGCGGGCACCTCCTCAGTCTCAGTGCTGTTCCCCTGGGGCAGCCCTGGAGTGTCATTACCGAGAGGTCTGGGAAATGTGCCTGGCCCTCCGGATTGTGGGGGAAAACCCTGACCACCATGGCACTAAGCAGAGGTGCCACCTGTGCAAACTGTGGGACAGGACCAGGGGCAGTCAAAGTCCTCCCTGTCCCTCAACTTGCCTGACCACTTGACGGCTGTCGAGCGTCCCTCGGCCGAGGGGCAAGTCGGGCTGGTCAAGGGCTCGTTAGTTCCCCTGTCAAGCCAGTTGACTTTGACTCCTGTTGAGCAGGCCACTGAGATCTTAAGTCTGTCGACCAGTTGCCCGACAAGGTCGAGTACTCAGTGTCATTAACCCTGGTCCTCACCAAGAGGATACAGTCCAGTCGGTGTCCCCATCTGGCCCTCGATGGGAGCAGCCTCCACCGGTGGTCAGGGCTTTTATGCCAGTCCTGCTCAGTGTAAGCAGGCATGTGGTTTACTCAGATCCACCAAAAATCTCCCTTTGCCGTCGACCAATTGAGATCACAGTCAAGGCATTTCTGCTGTCTCTCCTGCTCGACTTGGAAGTATCACCATTGATGCTTCTCATTCTGTTCATCCTCTGGTGAAGAAAGGCATCGTCACAAGATGTGCTGCTATTAAGAGTCGCTCCTTTGGCAACATTGGACAACTGTGTAGCAGGGTAGGGCTCTACCTTCTTGACTTTTGGTCACCTGGCCACTACCAGTTGTCCCCTCGTTGGCCTACACCATATAGGTGCCCCTGCACCTGCATCTTCACCTGTTAGGGTGGAGCTGCCACCACCACAGCTGAAGGGGGGGCACCCTGACCTAGGAGGCCTGTGTGGTCATTGGCTTGCCAGGCTGGCTGTCAGTGAGGATCACCCCAGGTGAGGATACCCAGGAGGTGCGTGGTTAGAAACAGTCGAAAGCCATTTTTGAGGAGTCCTCAGGCAACTCTGATCACAAGTCCGTGGCCTCCTCTGGGACTCCCTCCTCCTTGACTGTGGCTCAGTTGAGGAGCTGACCATGGAACATGATCCAGTATCCTTTGGGGTGCTTCTCTTACTCATCTTGGAGTCCATGTTGGTCCTGCTTGAGCCAGTCCAAAAGAGGGCCAAGTATCCTCTCTCAAACATTTTGGACTGGGAGGAATGCCCAGGATCTGCCTTTCCTGTGGCTGATGCCATCTTGGGAAGACTGCCTCTAGAGCTTTGGCGGCATCCTGTCTGGTATCCTCAGCCCGTAAGGATCACAAGTATGTGGTCCCTACAAGTTCCCTTTTGGGATTCTCGGGCCACTACTTCTTGGAGGATTGGTCACAGATTCAGTGTTCCACAGGTCTGGACACCAGGAGGAAGTGGGCAGGTCTCCAGAGGAGGAGTCCCACAAGGTTGACCATGCTGCTAAAAAGGTATATGCTACGGGGTCTCTGGGTCTCCGTCAGACTAGTTATGCCATGATGATGGTCAATTTTGGTCACTTCCTGATGGCAGTCTTTAATGCAATCCTTCTTCACCTGCCTGTGGATCAGCAGTTGGTGGTGACGGTCATTAGAGACCAGGGTCAATCGCTGGCTAAACACCAGCTCCAGATGGCCTTGGATATGAGCGATTCATGTGTCTGCACAATAGCAGCTGCCTTCTCTATACATCGCAGTGTTGGCTGTGTCTTTCCATCTTCACAGTGGACACGTAGCACAAGCTGGCTGAAATTCCTTTCTTGGGCGCCTACCTATTTGGCCCTGGGGTGGATGGACATCTCACTGCATTGAGAATTCAACTGCCACTGTGGATTCTATGACATCATCCTCGAAAGACCAGAAGTTGTCTAAGAAACCGGCTTTCCAGTATTGGTTCTTTCAGTCACAGTCTCCTCAGCAGCAGCCCCAGCAGGGGCAGTTCCATGCCCGTAGCCCCAAACTCAAGTCTGGGGGCCAGTGTCCTAAGATGGGAGGGACAAGGGTAGTGGTTCCCCTCTGGCCGCACCCACTGGTGCCCTCTCCAGAGCAGCCCAGTGGTGGGTTGGGGGCATCGTCCTTCCACCTGTCTGTCTTTGCCTGCTCCCCCATCAGAGGTTGGCTACATCACTTCTTGCCATGTTGGTCTGTTGTCATAATGGACAAGTGGCTGTTAGATGTAGTGGGCAGAGGATTGCCTCTGATCTTCGAGACTCTCTTGTCTTACCATCTTCATGCACCTTGGGAGTCCAGGGTGTCACAGGACATACTGACCACCCTAAGGGTGGACATTGCTCAGTTCTTTGTGAAAGGGGCAATAGCCTATGTTCCAGATGCCCTGGATATGCAGTGTTAGGTGTGCAGGTACTTCCTGGTACTGAAACGGGTAGGGCTGGCACCCCATACTGTATCTGCAAGATCTGAACCAGTTAAGCTTCTCCCCCCACCACCTGGGTGGTATATCCCTCAGCTCCACCCCGTGAAGTCAGATCTTTGTTTTCGCTGGAAGAGTTTGGTGGTCTCTTTTGCAGCTCTGCATGCATTGTAGGGCCTTTTTCAGTGTGCCATTGGCAGATTTATCTTTATTCAAAACTTTCTAGTTTGGTGTAATCCTCAGAATGCTTTTGACTTGACTTTCAATCTACATTATGCAACCCAAGGACTCTAAGCCCACAGGCTTTAGACAGTGCATCATGTGTAGACAGAAGATGCCATGGATGGATCCACACGTGTCTTGCCTTTATACACTGGACTCTATGAACTACATTGCTGGTTGTGGCCTTTGCCAGGTGATTCTCTCTTACTTCTTGGAAGATAGGAAGGCCCACCTTCTTCTCAGTCAGCCAGTCGACAAAGACCCAGTTTTGCAGGCAAAGGGGGAGGGGGGTTTATAAGACAGCTGCCACTGCGGGGGAGGGGGGTCTGAAGTGCAAGTCACAGCCATGGAAGAGGCACAGCTGCTGGCTGGGGCCAGTGTCGGAGCATCCTTCACAGGCTCTTTCCATGACGTTCATTGGGCACTTGAGCCCTTTGGGGAGAGCCCTGCCTGCCATGGCAAGAAACCCAAAAGCAAAGGTAAGAAGCACCTCCGTTGGTTGTGGGAGAGATCATGCTTCTCCTGCTCCCTCGACTGCTTGATGGCTGTCAGGTGCTCTGCTCCAGACAAGCCCCTATTGGCAGAAGGCAGGTTTGGTAGCTCCACAGTACCCCAGTTGGGCTTGCTGACCTTAACGCTGGTCGATCAGGTGGTCAGGATTGTTCTCGACCCCACTGAACTGCTTGTTGGATGTGGTCAATGACGAGTATGTCTCTTAAACCCTGGTTCTCCCAGTCCTCACCCAGGAGGACATGGTCAGTATCTCCGGCCATCCCCACATGAGACCAGCTTCCTCCCGGGATTTGCTGCTGGGCACCAATGCAGGTAGTCTGCACTGTACCACTGCCTGTGTCTCTTTGACATCGGCCTCTGAATTCACGGTAGAGGTGGATGTGCTCCTCAAGCTCTCAATCCCACTTGACCGGGGGCATTGCCTTCAGTTCTCCTCTTCATCCTCTTCCCATGGGAGGAGGCACCACTGCCAAATACTGAGGTGCTACGAGGAGTTCTCTGGCACCATGGACCTCGGCAAGGCAGGGTAGAGTTCTGCCCTTGACCCCTGAGATTAACTGGCCTGCCATGGAAAAGCCCACACCAGTCCATCCGAGACAGCTCTTCACAGTGCGTGTCTCTTCCCCCCCTTGCGAGTGGGACCACCTCCTCCATGGTCAGTGTGGGATTTCCTAGTAATGACTTTCATCTGGGGACTGGCTTGCCAAGCTGGTTGTCAGTGGGGATTTCTCACTCTGATAACTCCAGAGTGGTTCATGGCAGGAATCAGTTGAGGGCCATCTTTGATGAGTCCTCTGACTCTGATGGGTCCTCCATGTAATCCTCGAGGACACATGCATTTGACTAGAGTCTGTCAAGGACCTTACTACTGACCACCAGCCGGTATCTTTTGGGGTCTCTTCTATGACTGATGTCAGAATCCATGGATGTTCCTTTGGAGCCAGTTCAAAAGCAGGCTGAGTATCCCTCTACTGACATCCTGGATAAGGATGAATCCCCAAGGGTCACCTTTCCCATGGCTGAGGCCATCCTGGGGTTGGCTCTGGAGCTTTGGACAACATCCGGCATCCTTCCTGACACCTACCAGCCATATGGTCTGCAAATATGTGGTCCCTACCAGCTCTTTGCCTGGATTTTCTGACCACTCCTTGGCTGAGGTTCTGGTTTCTGACTCCGTTTTCTGGAAATCCGGCAATTCCGGGGACGTGGACAAACCCCCGGACAAGGAGTCAAAGAAGCTTGATCACACAGTGAAGGTCTGCATTGCATCCTCTCTTGGTCTCGGCCAGGTGAGCTACACCTTAATGATGGCCCACGTCAGTCACTTCCTGCTGGGGGTGCGCAATTCTGTCTTCCCTCACTTGTTGAACAATAACCAGTTGCTGGTAAAGGTCATCCGGGACCAAGGTCAAGTGCTGGCTAAATGCAAGCTTCAAATGGCCCTGGATATTGGCGACTCTTGCATCCATTCTGTGGCAGCGGCTGTTGCGATGTGTCACAGGGCCTGGCAGAGGATCTCTACCATCACGGCAGACACTCATCAGTAGTTGGCCGATGTCCCTTTTTGGGGTGCCGACCTCTTCGGCCCAGGGGTGGAGGGGCCTCCCACCAGAACTGCGAAGTCCAGTGCTACCCTAGATTCTGTGGCTTCATCCTAGATGGACCAGAAAGGGCGAAAACTGAAGTTTCGTCTCTTTCAGCCACAGTAGTCCTGGCTGCAACAGGCCCAACAAGGACAATTTCAAGTCTGGCGCCCCAAAGCCAAGTTCTCAGCCCCAAAAAAGTTGGCACTAGGGGAAGTGGTGCTCCTTCGACCTCAGCAGCTGGTGCCCCTACCAAAGGTGCTCTTTGATGAGTTAGGGTGGTGTCCACCTCTTGTATGTCCAGTGTCGGCCTCAGTTCTCTATAGGGGGTTGGCTTCACCGCTTATGACATCATGGGTCTGTAATTACCTCAGACAGATGAATCCTAGAGGTGGTGGGCAGAGGGTTTCCTCTTGACTTCAAGGCTCTTTTGCCTTACCAACCCCACGCCCCAAGGAAGTGTGTGGTGTCACAGGACACACTGTCCACCCTCAGGGAGGATGTGGCTTAGCTCCTTGCAAAAGGAGCCATAGTTCATGTTCCAGACTTCATGGCAGGTCAGGGCTTTGAGTCCATGTACTTCCTGGTCCTGAAACAGACAGGGGGGCTAGCACCCCATACTGGATCTTTATGATTTAAATTAGTTTCTCAGGAAGTGCAGGTTCAGGATGGCTACTCTGAACCACATCATATCATCTTTGGAGCAGGGCATGTGGTTCTGCTCCCTGGACCTCCAGGACATGTTCTTCCACATGCCCAGCTGTCTGTCTCACTGATGGTGCTTTCAATTCTGCACAGAAGGGGTGCTCTGTCAGTTCCAGGTCATGCCTTTCGGCTTCTCCTTGGCGTCCAGCGTCTTCACCCTGTGCATGGCAGTGGTGGCATCCTTTCTGAGGCATCAAGGGGTCCAGGTTTATCCCTACCTGGACGACCGGCTGATTGCTAGGCCATACAAGGAGGCAGTGGAGCAGCCAAGGACCTGGCCTCCAGACCTACAGAGACTTGGGCCTTCGGGTCAACCCAGCCAAGTCTGAATTGACATCCTCGCAGGTGTTGCACTTCTTCGGGGCAGAACTAGACTCCCTTCGGGCCAAGGTCTGCCACCATGTGGACTGGGCACTGGATCTCCCTTCTTTTGCCTAGTCATTTCAGGTTTGACACTTGCACCCTGCCTGGGACTTCTGAGACTGCTACCGTACATGGCATCGTGCACCAGTTTGTGGGCTCGCTGGTGGATGCGGCACCTGCAGTGGGAGTTGGGCCATCACTGGTTCCAACACCTAGGATACTCAGACCGGCCAGCCACAGTGACTCAGCCGATGTGGGGTACCATCCAATGGTGGCTGGTCCATGACCATCTAGAGGAAGGAATCCCATTATTCTGCCTAGAGCTGACAATCACCCTCAGTGAACACATCTCTGGTGGGATAGGGAGTGCACCTGGGAGACACAAGACCCAATGGTTCTGGTCGCACAGGGAGTCCCATTACTACAGCAACCTTCTGGAGCTCCATGCAGTGTGGTTAGCTCTGATGGAATTTGCTCCTCTAGTCAGTGGTCAGGTTTTGCAAGTACAGACAGACAACACCACAACCATGTTCTACCTGAACAGGCAAGGCAGAATGCACTCCCTTCCATCATGTTGGGAGATCGTCCGCATCTGGGCCCTCGTATGCAGACTGGGTGCAGATTATCTTCTGGCGGTTCATGTCATGGGAGCAGATAGTCAGCTGGCAGATGCTCTCAGCTGGGTGGGCAAGATGTCGCATGAGTGGTCCCTGCATCAGGAGGTCATGAGCCACTTGTTCTTATTTTTAATACTTGTTTATTAGATTATTTCAATTAATTACAAGAGAATTTTAACAGTAAACAGTAAAACTATTAACTTTTCTAATACTTCTAGTTCAAAGAGGTATATAAGAAAAAGTTTGTATGAATTTACAATCAAGCATTTATAGCCACAGCTTGAACCTGTTCAGTACTTGAAAAGTTAAGTATCAACATTTTTAACATGAGTAAAAAGAAGGAAAAAAACTTCATATTGTATACCATAGACTTTGGTTGCCAGCTGTTACACAAAGAATCTATAACCATTCATTTTCCAACTAGTTCTTAATTAATTCTGAGACCTATAGCAAAAATTAGAATGACAATAAAGAATTAAATACAAGAAAAAAGGTGTAAGATGCATATTCATTTGTAGTACAAATAAACAATTAAATAGTCTTATTAAAGTTACATAAAGTTTATATATTAGGGCCTGAGGGGTATGATGGGGTAGTTAATTCATGTGGTAAAATTTAAATATATGTTCAAGGTCTGGAAAGTAATGAATAAAAGTTATAAAGAAAACACAATTGCACATACCCCAGTAATGCAAAGCATCATGGGAAACATGCAAATCCCCATGAGAGAAAATAAGTTATGTAGAGTAATGGTGGTCAGGAAATGTTCAGTAGGTTTAAGGTGTAAAATTCTTCTGATATAGGTCCCACCTTGTCCATCTATTTATATATAATGCTTTATTTTGTTGAACCACATAAGTTATTCATTCCATATCTTGGATTTGTTGTACAAGAATAAGTCAGTCAGTCCCCTAGTGTGGGTGGGACCTTCTGAAGCCATTTCTTCATAATCACTTTATTGGCTGTTATCACTGGGACTGCCCAAAGATAATGTCCCTTCCTTACTGTTATTTCCCAGGGTTAAATACCCATAAATAGGTTCTCAGATCCTAAAGTGGAAGAAACATCAAAGAGGACAGTAAGGTGGTGTTTGAGTTGGGTCCAATAGTCTTTCAGAGCGGGACCTTCCCAGAATATATGGGCATGTGTAGCAACCGGTTCCCCACATTTTCTCCAACAGGAGGAGTTACTAGCTGAGCCTCTCTTTACGTGCAATTGTGGTGTAAAATATCTAGTTTTAAGCTTTCAACCAAACTCCTTCCATAGTGGTGAAGAAGTGGCTGACCGAGTAATTTTCCAAACTTTAGTCCATTCTTGTTTATCTAGTCTTAAGTTAAGTTCTTGTTCCTATCTGTTTTGCAGAGCCTGGATATTATATTGATGGTCAGAAATAAAATTGGCATACAGCATTGTGACAGCTCACTTTCCATATGTTGATTCCCACACATGTTCTGTAACCTGCGGGTATGGGCAGGCATCTTCCAAGTGGGCTACCATACGAGCCTTAGTGTTTATGTAATCTCTGAGCTGGTAGTAATGTAATAAATCTGTGTTATTCCAGGCACATTTATGTATAGCCAACTCAAAGGGAATTATGGTGAGTTTTTGAAGGAGTTGCCGGGGCATAGAGACCCACGTTTACCTGCCTTTTATACCAGGGATCCTGATGTGCTGGCTTAAAAGCAGGGTCAAGAATCCACCAGGAATATCTCCAGAGGCTTTGAGCCGTATACCCCCCAACCCCGTACTCCAACCAGTTAAGACATCCCTAGTGCCTAAGTAAGGGGATTGCACCCAAGAAAATCAGTAATTAGGTTGGAAAATAACAGCTTGAAGTGGGGGGTCCAATTTGTGGGAGATTTCAATTTGCTGCCAGCGGGCTTTATAAGTTGGGTGTGCCCATAGTAATGTGAGCTTCATTTGCACAGCTGCCCAGTATCCTATTAAGTATGGCAAAGCTCTGCCCTCCTCCAGTTTAGGTAGATATAGTGTTTTGGGGCCACTCAAGGGTGTTTATGTGCCCAAAGAAATTTTAACAAGTTTCTGCCAACTTGTCAAATCCTTCTGGGACACATTGAAACAATTATAGAAATTTGGGCAGGGCATTTGCCTTTATTGCCCGAATTTTGGCATGTAGTGATAAGGATAACAGAGACCACCTCTGCAGATCTGCTTTAAGCTGTGCTGTAAGGAGGATAGTTATTAGAAAACAATGTGGACAAGGTACGGCCCATCTGGATTCCTAAGTATTTAGTAAGATCCAGATCCCGCCTCATGGGGTACATGTTTTGTATTGTTTGTGGCACTTCTTGTAAAAAGACCAGGACATCTGATTTTGTCCAATTTAAAGTGTATCCAGAAAGGGTCGAAAAGGCTTGAATCTGATGAAAGACCTCGGGCAATGAGGTCTCTGGATTAGTTAGATAAAGCAGAATACCATTTGTGTAAAGTGCTAGTTTGTGGTAGGTGCCTCCCAGCTCCACCCCCATTATTTGTTGATTTTTGACGTATGCTTTGAGCTAATGGCTCAATGTATAGTGCAAAAAGGAGTGGGGCGGGGGTACCCCTGTCTAGTACCTCTCCATAGCTGTAATGGTCCAGATATATGTCCATTTGTACGGATGTAGACTGAGGGGAAAGAGTATAGCTTAGATATAAAAGTGAGAAAAGGGGCTGTAAAAAAAACAAAACTGGCCAGGACCTCTACAAGAAGGCCCAAGACACTTGGTCGAAGGCCTTCTCTGTGTCTGAGCTCATCAGGTAGGCTGGTTGTTTCATTTGGGTGAGATGGTCTGTAATATGGGTCGACCTCCTGATGTTGGCCATTGCCTGCCTCCCCATAATGAAACCGGTTTGGTCCTAGTTCATTAAGGTTAGGATGATTTGCTCCAGCCTCCTGGTTAAAATTCCTGTCAACAGTTTGTAATTGGTAATTAAAATTGATATCAGCCTATAGGAAGAACACAGTGTGGGGTCTCTGGCCAGTTTCAGGATTACTGATATTATTGCATACGCCCAGGAGGGGGCTAGTTTGCCCTCATGAGTCCAGGCAAAGTTAAATGCTTTAAGCAAAAGAGAGGACGGGGATCCCTAAAGTGTTTATAAAATTCATTTGGAAGCCCATCAGTTCCTGGGCACTTCCCAGATTTTACCTGCTTAATTTCAACCTATAATTCTACTAAAGTTATCATGGAGGAGAGGGTTTGTTTTTGTTGCTGACAGAGTTTAGGTAAATTTAAAGGTTTCAAGAAGTCTGCAACCACCTCTGGTGAAGGAGAGACACCTTCACTGTATAAACCTTCATAATATGTACAAAATGCTTCAGCTGTTTCTAAAGTTCACTGGTGGGGGAGTCTTAGTAATAGGGCGAACAATTTTAGTAGTTCGAGCTTTTGCACGCTGTTGACAAAGCCTACCTGCCAGTAACCTAAGGGCCCGAGGGCCTCCCTCATAATAACGCTGTCTCAAATACATGAGTTTCTGTTCAATTTGATAATCTAAGAGGGAAAGCAATTCTTTTTTAAGCGTGTTAAGCAAGGTGCCTCTCTTTGTATCTATTTTCTGTTGTTGCTGTGCTTCTAGTTTCTGTATTTGCTTTTGCAGTTGTACTTTATGAACTTCTCTTTGATTTTTTTTCTTTTTGGAGGAGATTTCAATGAATTTACCCCTTAACAAGACGTTTACAGTGTCCCAGAGTATTGTTGGGGAAATGAAAGGGTCTGTGTTGTTATTGACAGCTTGTTTAATGAGATCTTTTATTACCCTTTGGGTGGGCTCGTCCTGCAACAAGGAGACTTTTATTCATCAAAATGTAGACTGCTTAGCCTGCCCAAAAGATAGTTTTAAATATATAGGGGAGTGGTCCGAGAGGATCATGTCTCCAAACCAGGATTCTGTACATTGCCCTTACATTTCTTTGAGCACCAAGAAATAATCAAGTTTTGAATATGTTTGTTGTGATGTGGAGTAGTAAGTATACTGTTGGACCTTGCCATAGAGGTGGCATAAAATATCCAAATAACCCAACTCCCCCATCAGCTTGGAGACTTGTTTATATACTCTATGTTCTGTCCTCGCTACTAATGAGGTTGAGTCTAAATGGGGGTGGAAGTGAATGTTGAAGTCTCCACCGACGACTAGATAACCCTCAGACCACTCCGCCACCTTCAGCAGGAGGTTTCTGTAAAATAAAAATTCTGAACCAGGAGGGGCATAGACTGATACCAAAGTAATCATCTCTCCGTCTCTCCTTATCTACCAGGGAGTCCCTAATTTCAAAGGGTATTCTAGCTGGTATTAATATAGCAGTCCCCCTTCGTCTGCCTTTTTTATATACGAGGAGGCCAAAACCACACTAAATCCACACTTGCAGAGTTTTCCATGTTCCTGTGGACTCAGGTGAGTCTCATGTAGGAGTGTGAAATCTGTCCCTGACTTTTTTATATGACATCACTCTACTTCTTTTTATAGGGTGGGTCAGATGATGAACATTGTAAGAAAGTACTAGAGTACTTGACTTAACCATTATCCCCTAATTGTGTTTGTGGAAAAGCTGTTAATCCCTATAATATTCTTGGCCCCAAATATAACTTCAATCACAGGAACCTAAACTCAATTAAAGTGGCAACCACATACAACCATATATCAACAGCTTAATCTGGTTCAAGATCAGTTGGCATTCATCTGTATCCCCCTTCCCCAGGTCATGCCTGAAAATAGGCAGGATTTGTCTAGTGCACTTACCCGGTCAACAAAAAACTAAGAAAAAAAAAACAAAAAAAAACGCAACATAGTAACACTGCATAAACGTTCAAACCATAACATACAAAAGAAGTGGAGAAAAGGGGTAAGGTCTTCCAATTGTGAAGATACCTTAGAGTTGGAATCTCTATAGCCTGCCCCCCCTCTCACATCCCCCCCCCCAAAAAAAAATGTGAGAAGGGTGCAAGGCTGGAGGAGTATATCTGCCACCTAGTCAGGTAACTCTCTCCTTGAGCCCTAGTTCGTAATCTGGTCTCCTTATCCGCAAAAGCGGAACTCTGGTGACGCCACATGATAGCTGTAGTGCCTAAGTAGAACAGGCGGAGGGAAAAGATGAGTCAATAAAATAAACCTCACCGAGCCCAGCCCCAAACATTATATTGTTACGGTTGGAGCCGCCGCAATTAATTATAATGCGGACAAGAAAGAGAAGGAACAGTAGTTCAACAACATGCAAAAAAAAGATTAGGTAGCCAAAGTAATAGAATGGATGGTTTGTTGCCAAGGGAAAATGTATCCAGTAGATTACATTGGTTGTCATTATGCTGGCTGACAGGTCACCAGTCCAACCCACCCTGACAAGGTGGATGGCGCACCCACCCCACGAGCCACCTGTTCTGCTGGTGGGGCACCCCTTTGACCTCCTGTATGCCTTTCTCCCTCTTGCCTGATCCACAAAGTGGTGGTCAGGGTTCGGAGAGACAAGGCGTGGATGATCCTCATAGCTCTGGACTGGCCTCGCCAGTTCTGGTACCCAGATCTTCTCAGCCTCAGCAGCAGGCCTCTGTTGCAGTTGCCTCTTTGCCCAGATCTGCTGACCCATCAACAGAAGATGGTCCTGCACCTCATAGCCTTGTTCCTGAGCTGCTAGAGTTGCAGGCTGTCAGTCATTTGGAGAATGTGCTCAACATTGTGGAGGCCTCCCATAAAGAATTGACTTGCCAGTGTTATGCCTTCAAATAGAAAAGGTTTTCCATTTAGTGTCAGGGCCAGGAGCTTCATCCCCTGACCTGCCCTGTTGCTAGCATCCTGGAATACCTTTGAAAATTGTCCCAATTAGGACTGCATTCAACTCTTAAGATGCATCTGGCAGCCAACTCTGCATTCCAGGCATGGGGTGGTAGGCTGACAGTGGTGCAGGAGAAGGCAGTCAGGCACTTCTTCAACAGCCTTGACCACTTGTCCCTGCTGGTGCATAAGCCACCACTACCCTGGGACCTCTTGCTGGTACTGGCAGTGCTCAAGGGCAAGTTTTCTGAGGCTGTTCACAGTTGTGAGACATTCATCTGTGTTGGAAGATGGCCTTCTTGGTGGCCGTCGCATTATCCAGAAAGATGATTGAGCCCCAGATGCTCAGTGGAATCTCCCTTTCTGGTCTTCCACAGGGACAAGGTAGTAATTTGCCCTCACCTGAAGGTGATCTGAGAGTTCCACCTTATCCAGGTGATGAACCTCCCAGTCTGCTTTACCAATTCATCTTCAGAGGTCTAACACAGGCTCCATGCATTGGACCTGTGGAGGGAACTCTCTAACTATGTAGTACGCACATGGCTGAAGTTCGGGTGAGGCTCATGTTGTCGAGGCACAGGTCAGGAAGCATAGGAAAACCAGGAGCAGTTATAAAATTCGCAAACAGCATTTTATTACTACTGTGTCAATAACAGTAAAATAAAAAAATAAAATTGTTCAGGATAGCTATTTACATAGGCACCAAAACAAAGTCCTTCATCTGAGGGTATGTCTAATTCTAAATTTTAATCTCTTGCCCTTTCTCTCTCTTTAACAGAAATTGCTCTTTGTATATTTGTCTGTTCCTGTGAATTAACTTCTGTGTCCTGATTTTGTCATGAGCTATCATGTTTCTCACAAAATGTAGTTGTAGTAGTTAAAACTTTCATTCACTCAAAATGAATCAGAAACTCATCTGAAACAAGGAGAGGATAGAACAGTATCAGAACTGTCAATTTCTTTCCTTGCAGGTGCTGCAAAATAGAACATTTTGTCCCAGATATTAATCTACTGTTGATAACTCTGTAAAAGAGTGTGTGGAGGTCAGATTGCATCTCAGAGTTAACCCCCTGAGTTCCAGACAGCTTTTTGCACTCATTTCAACAGTATAAACTTGTAACTACATACATTTTTCATACCAAAAGATCCCAGTTTCATACAAAGATTCATATGTATTTTTATAACTGCAGATACAAAGTGGGAAGTAAGGATAGAAACAACAAGAAACAGCAAGTGAAGGCAGGAAGATAGCATGGGTGGGGGATCGCAAAACTGTCAGAGGGATCAGTCCTAGGTCTCACAGGAATATTTGATTGTGCAGTCAGACGAGAGACAGAAAAGGAGAAGATAGAACATATCCTTGCATCTAACTTAATGGGCAGTGACCAACGCATGGTAGAATCTGAGATCATACTAAACAATAACATACAACAGAAAGGGACCACCAAAGTAAAACGATATGACCTGGCTGACTTCAATAAAATAAGAAATGTAGTAGCCTCATGGGACTGGGAAAGGGAATTTGAAGGACAAGATGTAAAACAAATGTAGTACGTCTTTAAAACGAAGCTTCTGGACATAAGAGATAGGATGGTTCCGACTAAAACCAAATACAACAATAGGGGAAGGGTCCCATTGTGGTTTAACTCTAGGATATGGAAATTAATCCAAATAAAAAATAGAGCATATGAAAAATATAGAGAAAGACGTACAGTATACTCCAAGAACAAATACAAATTTAAATTACGTGAATTTAAGGAGTCTATTAAACTAGCAAAATAGAGTCTGGAAAACAAATTAGCGACTAGTGTAAAGGACAATAAGAAAGCATTTTATAATTATGTGAGCAGCCTTAAGGGCAACAATAATATAACTGGGCCAATACAGCAATGCAATACAGTGGTCAGTGACTGCCAGCAGATGGCAGAAACATTTAGTGAATATTTTGACAGCTTATACCCAAAAGATGACCAAATACATATAAATGAAATGGGTCCCATGGATCGCAGTATAACAGTACCTATGGAGAAGATTTGTAATAATCTCCTTGCCTTGGATCATAATGAATCCCCAGTTCCTGATAACCTTCACCCAAGATTGCTAAAAGAATTGGCAGATACTATTAGTAGACCAATACAGGCCATAGAGCAAGTGTTAATACAACAAGGAGAAGTCCCAGAAGGCTAGACCACTGCACATGTAATCCCTTTCCATAAAAAAGCTCAAAATCAATTTGCAGTAATTATAGACCTATAAGCCTCACTTCTATTGTAGGCAAGATAGTAGAGGCCATAATAAAAGATGAAATAGAAGATCACCTTAAAAGGGAAGATTATATAGATATAAGCCAGCATGGCTTTAGTGCGGGAAGATCGTGCCTGACCAACTTGCTCTCTTTCTTTAACCCTGTTAGTTCTGCACTTGGCAGTAATATAGCAGTGTATGTTTTATACGTCAACTTTCAAAAGGCTTTCGATAGTGTTTCACATCATGAACTCGTATATAGTCTAAGGGAGCTTAAGCTAAACGTTTCATTGATCAGGTGGATCTTATTATGGCTGACCAGAAGAAAGCAGAGTGAACCTGTTGTCAAACCACTGTGGTGTTCTGTATTCTGAACCTGTTTGGATCTATGTAACCCCCCAGGTCGCGTCTGGAAATGAGCGGTCCCCGCTCAGTATGCTTATCTGGTAAATCTCTTAAATAAATAAATAAAGGGTAACCACTTAGAATGGGGGGGGGGTGTATAACAGAGTTGCACAGGGATCGGTGTTGGGGCCTGTGTTGTTTAACATATTGATTACATCCCTTACTTGTACCAGTTCAGCATGGATGGTAAAATTTGTAGACAACATAAAAATGGGGGCCTTGGTGACAAATGAAAGGGATGCAAAATTGTTTTAAGATAATATAGATCAGTTAACTAAAGGAGCAAGAAGGAAAAAATGCAGTTTAACCTGGAAAAGTGCAAGATAATGTACATGGGGAAAAATAATCAACGATTCAAATATAACATCAAGGGAAATGAACTTCTGCATACAACTGTTGAAAGAGATTTGGGGATTTTGGTTAACGACAAATTAAGCCCATCAGGTCACTGCTCAAATACTGTTAGGAAAGGCCACGGAATCCTGGCAGTAGTCAGAAAGAACTTAAAGAGCAGAGACAAGGAGGTGGTGATTCCACTCTACAAGTCTCTGGTGCGTCCGCATTTGGAGTATTGCTCCCAGTTCTGGGCACCCCACCAAAAGTTAGACATGAAGCGAATAGAGGGGATTCAAAGACGAGCAACCAAATTGGTTAACAACGTCAGTATGCTTTCATACCAGGAGAGACTGGAGCACCTGGGACTTTATTCTCTGCAATATAGAAGGCACAGGGGTGACATGTGCGTTGTGTTTAAGGCCCACAGTGATCCGTATATATGGGAAAGCACAGGACTAAAAGCAAGACAGGAGTCTATACTAGCAAGGGGACACTGTAAAATGTTAGGGAAGGGAACATCACAGGACTAATAGAGGAATGTGGTTCTCACAAAGAGTGGTGACAAAGTGGAACGCTTTACCACCAGATGTGGTAACGTGTAAGACCATGACCCACTTTAAGAAATTACTAGATGAATACTGTAGGTCCACCTGTCAAGTAATTAATTTTTAAAGGGCTCGGGTCTAAAAAGGCTTATGCTATTGTCCTGTAAAATTTCTATGATTCCTATCAACTCTTTGTACATAAATGGGACAGGGTCCAGCTCTTTGTCCCATGCACTGAAGTCACACCTGGCAGACCGGCAGCTATGCAGACAGTCAGAGGTAGATTATCTCCTTTATTGACCTCTGCTATAGGTTGGCTGGTAGGGAGCCTTTTATTGGGCTTAGGGCTCATTCCACCAGACATACTGCTGCCTTGGTGGCTGCTTCCAGAGACATCCCTATCTAGGAGATCTGCAGGGCTGCCACCTGGATGTCAGCACAGACCTCCTCTCATTACAGCATCAACCTAGAGTGTCACTGGATGCTGCATGTGGGACCTTGGTTCTCTAGTCTTTTCTTCCCAAGTAGGGATGCACTCCTTGCCCCTTTCTTCCAGAGAACTGCTGGAAGTCTGCCAGAAGTGTAGATATGTGAACCATATCCATGTCCCCCAAAAAACAGGTTACTCATTTGTAACCATAGTTCTTCCTCGAGGGTGTCTCTTGCATTAGCCCAGACCAATGGAACTGTGGTTGCCAGGCACTGTGACCACATGGAAACTTTCTAGCTAGCAGTCTAGTTGATGCTGACGTCCTCCCTGTATAAACATGGGCAGTACTGCATCCTCCTTGGTTCTTTTCCCACCATTGACCAGCGCATTGGACACCATGGAGACACAGCAGCTTCAATTGACCACCAAATCTTAGATTCCTTTTTTCTTTTCTCACCGTAGTTTGTTAATCACTTTATTTTTTAAAGTGATTTTTGTGTCTATGTCGTCTGACCCTGAGAAACTCTTCCATTACTGCGGGTGCAGTAAGAAGATCTTTGACAAGGATGACCACTATGCCTGTGTCCGTTGTCTCGGCAAGGACTGTGGCATTAAGGCCTGCAACGTCTGTCACAGATTCAACCAGGCTACCTGGCTGTGCCATCAGAAGGCCCTTGAAACCTTCCTGCTGGAACAGAAGGTCGCCTGAATGGAGAAGGAGCCAGGCAAGAAGCTCCTCTGCCTTGCCAGCTCCATTCATGGGCTCCCATTTCTCCAAGGCCTAGGACAAATCATCTGACAAACACAAGCACTGGGAAAGGGAGCGCAGTAAGGAGAAATCCTTTCTGGTGTGCTCTCAGTAGCAGCTTCAAGTGCTGACCATAGCTGGTCATCGACCGCCTCAGCTGTGCCCCCCCCCCCGCCGCCCACATACTCTTCCACAGGGTCTATCCTTGGCAGTGCTTCCTGCCGGTTCTTCCTAGCAAGCAATGGCTCATTGAGTTCGGGCCTCCCGATGCCCCTACTGATGCTTCAACCCCTGTTTTTTAGACCTCCTTTGGCTCAGTGGCAACAGACAGGGAGCTCTGCCAGACCTTCGTCGGCTGGCACTTGCCCCTCGACATTGGGATTTCTGCCACTCCCATTGACACATTTGGTTATTTCATCGATGCCAGGGATCCAGCCCCATGGCCCAGTCAATGCCTCGGAAGCACCTGCCATTCAGACCCCTTCTAGTTCATGGACAACAGACAGGGAGTTCCACCGGACCTACTTCAGTTGTGCTGGCCCATTGACGTTGGGCTTTTTGCCTCCCTCGTTGCCTACTCGGGCCACTTCATCAACATCGGGGATCCAGCCTCACCCGTCATCACCTCTGGCCTTCCCCTTGATGCCAGAGCCTCAGTCCCTTTCATAGATGCTTCAGGCCATGCTGCCGATACTGGGGAAACCAGCCCCTTCCCCATCAGCACCGCAAGGCGCTCCAGTAATGCCGATGACCATTGGCATCCAGACTATGCTTCCTTCTTTCGGGAGTTCATGCACTAGCTTGCCCCTCCTGTTGGCCCATTAATGCTGGGGCCTACTAGGCCTGCCCCCTTGCTGCAACCTCTCACATCAGCGCCCCATGTGCTTGCGGTTGTCCACATCTTCTGTGCCCCTTTCAGAGCTTGGGGCTGAGGATGAGTACCATTCTGATCTCCCATTTGACGAGGAGAGGTAGGAAGAAGAGAGAGCCCCTCCAGCTTGGTCTCCACAGTTTCCTCAGGGGGCAAGGACTCCTACAAGTATACCCCAAGGTCCCCCCCCCCCCGGATAACCCATCCTTCATCTCTATGGTGAGGCAGCTGTGGGGTTTAATGTTGAGGAGCAGGATGTTACCAGAAGAAGTCTGGCAGAATATTTGGAATTTCCAGATCTCCCCACCCCCCGATTATTCCTCCTCTGCTGGCTGTATTTGAGGATGCCACCATTGCTGCCTGGTACAGGACAAAAATCCCTGCGATGCCCAAAAAGGCAGACAAATGATACCAGGCTCCCTCAGGGAAGCCTTTTTTTGCAGAGCAACCTTGGGCAGATTAAGTGGTGACAAATGCTGCCTATGATAGGTCCAAGAAACCTCAACAGCTCAGCTCCCCCACCCGATAAGGAGACCAGAAAGCTGGATCTTATGGGCAAGAGAGCCTATGCTTCTGCCACACTGGCCTTCAGAATTATTAATTACATTGCCCATACAGTATGGTTAAATTCCAGAATACTTTCTGGAAAAAGGCCAGTGCTGCAGCTCGGGCCCTTCCAGAGGATCCCCAGAGGAAGTAGCTGCTTAAAGCCCTTTAGTCTGGGACAGATGTGGGCAAGCACCTCTTGAGGTCTGCCTGTGTGATGTCTCTGATGCGCCTCCTAGAGAAGCTGTGGTTGGCGTCTGCTTAAGAAGACATTCTTGGCTCAGGGTGTCTGATTTTTCTACTGACGTACAGCAGTCTTCAGAGGCTACAGACTCTTTGGGGCAGATGCACAGGACATCCTTTCAGACCTGCAGGCCTTGGGGAGGACCCTATGGTCTGCCCACTCACTTTACCATACCCTGCCAAGAAGTGGACATTAGGTGCCTTTTCATCGGGCCTCCCATAAACCAAAGCTGAGTACCCAACAATCAGGCATGTGCTGAGCAGCCACAGCCCTGCCTACCCCAACCTTCACCACCAGGAACACCCCTAGAGGTGGAGGTGTGGCCTCAGCCACTGGTTCTACCTCAGCATGTCTCCTTGCCAGACCACCACCCTCCAGTACTGCAGGAGGTGGTGGTAGGGGGGTTGCTTCTCCCTCCACCTGGATGGGTGGAGGGAGATCATAACAGATGCTTTGGTCTTGTAGCTCATAGAGCAAGGTCACACACTATAACTTCTGGAGTGGCCTCCAGATCTACCTCCACTTCATTCAAGGTACCCTTTAGATCATATTCCAGTGCTGCCAAAGGAAATTTGCACGCTGCTGTAGAAAAAGGCTATAGAACCGGTTCCTGTGGATTAGAGGAACAGAGGATTCTGTTCCCACTTGTTTCTAGTCCCCAGATCCACTGGGGATCCACAGCCTATCCTGGACCTGAGAAATGAGGTTTTCTACATCCAGTACAAGAAGTTCAGGATGGTGACCCTTTAAGGCCCGTTGCCTCTCCTGCACAAGGGAGATTGGATGTGCTCCCTGGACATGTAAGATGCATACCTGCACATAAAGGTTTGTGCCTCCCACAGGAAGTACCTCAGGATCTTACTTCTAGACTCGCTCTTGCAGCAGGTAACACCTTTAGGACTAAGGCACCAGGACCCCACGGAAACTTTCTAGCTAGCAATACCCCAGCCCATCCCCAATTCTGTTACCGCTGTCTACCGCACTGGTTGGACATCCGTGGTCGTCGTCTTCTCCAATGTTGTCGATAGAGAGGTGCCCTTCAAAGTGCATGTGCGGCCGTCCCCCTAGTGGCGCTGATGGTTGAGGCACTAGATGCCATGTCTTACGCCACACCAGCGACCTGGGTTCGGGAACGAGCCCGGACCGATTGGGGGGGGGGGTAGGCCAGGAGATAGATTGAGCAGCTGTAAGGCAGCTCTTCACTCCCGGGTGGAGACCCAGCTGTGCCCACTACAAATCTGTCCCTGGGTGGAGGCCCGGAGGTAGTGCAGTTGGGAGCGACTAGAGTAGGGAGGGTGCCATGGGTCACTGCATGTGCATTCCTCCACATGTGTGGGCAATCGCGGCAAGGGGCGGAGAGAAAATAAATAAATAATAAATGGAGGCAGCAGGCTCTATGACTGCCCCCTGGAGTCTAGATGTTGGCCTGCGGGGGGGGGGGTCGACGCCCCTCACCTCGGCCTTATGGGGAGAGGGGCAGCCCATGGGGGATTGCCGGGAGGGTTGGGGGTGGGAAATGCGGAAGGTCCTGAGACTTGCCGGCTCCACCATGTACCCCCTTTGCCAAAAGTAGGTGGGAGGTGGTGATCGGGGTCAAACAGCTAGATAAAAAAGTGTGTGTGCAGCAAGCAGATTCTGCATAAGGATGGCCATTTGGCCTGCTTGTTCTGCCTGGGCCCGGACCACAACATTGAGGCCTGCCAGCACTGCCGCAGCTTCAGTCAGTGCACGAGGCTTCAGTGCCAGAAGACCCTCAAAGCTTTCATTTTGAAAAAGCAGATACCTGCCATGGAGAAGGAACACCACCGTAAAAGCTCTTCATCCTCTCCTTCAGCGTTTTCTCACAAGGAGAAAAACTGAGTGGCAAACACAGGCATGGAGACGAGGAGAAATCCCAAGCAGAAGACCACTCTTGGTCCCCAACCAAGTCGACGACCCTCTTCTCCGGGCTTGCCTTTGGGATCCTGGTCTCCAAGGATCCCTCCCTCATTACTGTCATGGAAGAGGGCTCTTCGGGGCATGGGAAGTCATCCTACACTTCCCAGCCATTTAAGCCCATCACTCCTGGGGGCTCTAAACCTAGTGGCTCGGCCGGAGTTTCTTTGGGTGGCAGACCACTGTCTGTCGCCCTCCTAGCCAGGGTGTCCGCCGAGCGCTGGCAGGCAGTACCTGGGACAGTTGCCCTCTTCCTCCAGGAGCAATGGGCGTACATCCTGTTTGGGAGATACGCCTCCCCCGCAGGCAACTCCACCCAGGCATCCAACACATACACCGGCAACGCCAGACTCCCTGGCGCTGCCTCAGCAAAACCCTGCGCCACCCATCCTTCATGCATGTAATGTGTCACATTAAACAATTTAATGGCTGTGACTCTGAGGACCTCAACCTGGAAAGGAAGAGGTTAGCGGCATTTCTTTGGAAAAAGGATGCCCTCCCCATGGTCATCTCTCCAGTGGTTGACTCATACAAGGACGCCAACAAACTGGCATGGAAATGCCCATGTTCGACCCTGGCAGTTTCTAAAAAGTTGGACCGGTTGTACATCGTTCCCCTGGGATGACCCCTTCTACGGGGAACAACTGGAAGCAGACTCTATGGTGCTGAATGCTGCCCAAGACACAGGTCCAGACGTCTGCGGCATCTCAGCACGCAACCCCCAGATATGGACTTTAAACAGTTCGACCATCTGGCTAGGAAAGTCTTTTCCTCCGCAACTTGTGCCATCTGATCACACAACTTCCTTGCCCACATGGTCCAAAACCAGAATGCCCTGTGGGGCAAGGCAGTGGAGCTCATTCAGGCCATGCCAGATACACATGGTCGGGTGGAGCTCATGGTGATTAAGAAGTCCAGTTCGGACGCTGGCAACCACATCTTGTGGGCTTCTTATGACACTGTGGATTCAGCAGGCAGAGCCATGGCTTCTGTAGTCTGAGTCCACCGTTACTCTTGGCTATGGGTCTCTGGGTTCGCCCAAGAAGTCCAGTCCAAGATTATGGATACCCCCTTCAGAGGGCAGGTCTTGTTTGGGGAAGATACTTAAGCTATCATTACCTGTTTGCAGGAAGCCAGGAAATCGATTAGGTCAGTACAAACCATGCATAAACCTAAGCAGCCTCCTAAGCAGTCCTTTTGTAGACCTGGAAGACTGCAGTTTCGAGGTCAGCACTAGCAGCAGAAGCAGGCTGGATTAAAGAGCAAGACCACTACCCCTGCTACCGGAGGTTCTGACCCTCAGGCCCCTAGAACTTCTCAGCCTGCATTCCCCCTCCCTCTCCCTAGATCCTCCACCTGACTTGCTGCCCGACCGTCCTCCTTTAGCAGAGTTTGTGGGGGAAGCAGTGGGGCGTCGGTTTTCTTTGCACACCAAAGTGTGGCATCGGATAACATCAGACAGCTGGGTTCTGCAGCTCATCGAGAGAGGGCATACTCTTGAGTTTACAGAGACCCCTCCAGACAACCCTCCAGTACTGTCTCAGTTCTCTCAGGCCCACAGTGCCTTCATAGCACAAGAAATCCAGGCTCTCCTTCAGAAGAAGGCCATTGAGCCAGTAGCCCTGGAGCAATGAGGGACAGGATTCTACTCCCACTTCTTCCTCGTGCCCAAAAAGACAGGGTATCTTCGTCCCATCTTGGTTCTAAGCCATCTGAACCAGTACATACAGTACAAAAAATTCAGGATGGTCACCCTAATAGACCTCCTGCCCTTGTTACAGCAAGGGGACTGGTTATGCTCCCTGGATATGCAGGATGCATACCTCCACATTCTGATTTTCCAACCACACAAGAGGTACCTGTGCTTCCACTTTCAGTGCCCTGCCCTTTGGCCTGTCCTCAGCACCGAGGGTGTTCACCAAGTGCCTAACTGTGGTAGCTGCAAACCTCAGGAGGCAAGGGCATTATGACTTCCCCTACTTCAAGCAACTGGCTTCTGACCACTTCGTCTTGGGACTGGCTTACAGAAACCCTCCGAGACATGTTCTCCCTCTTTCAGGACCTGGGGGTTACTCTAAACCTCCCCAAGTCCTGCCTTTGGCCAAGTCAGCAGCTTCAATATATGACGGCCTTACAGGACATGGCACAAGGCAAGGCCTTCCTCTCCCAGGACAGGGCGGAATGCCTCCAGTCCCATGCACAGCCGCTGCTTTTGGCTCGCCAAGTAGAGGCATGGCCAGTTCAGTGGTTACTGGGCCACATGGCAGCGGCTATCCCCACAGACCCTATGGCCCAGCTTTATCTGAGAGTGATCCAATGGAACTTTCGGGTTCAGTGGGATCAGAGGTTGGACGACCTGTATTAGCCGGTTCTGGTATCAAGCTCAGTCAAGCAGTCTCTGGCATGGTGGCTGGATCCTGACAACCTCTCCAGAGGGATTCACTTCTGGAGAGAATCTCCTACCCATATCCTGACCACCGACATCAGGCCATGGTTGGGGAGTGCATCTGGGCACTTCCCAGACTCAAGGGTCCTGGGCTCAGCAGGAGCTTCATCTCCACATCAATATTCTGGAGATAAGGACAGTTCTCTATGCCCTACAAGCCTTCCAGACAGTCCTTCAGTCTGGGCCCCTGCTAATTCAGACAGGCAACATGTTGGTGGTATTCAATATCAACAAGTGGGGAAGGGGCACATTCTTACCCTCTCTGCAGAGAGGCCATGCGAGTTTGGTCTTGGGCGATAGATCATCAGCTGTAACTCTGTGATTCACGTTCTAGGCATTCACAGTTCCCTGGCCAACAGTCTCAGATGGACTCTGTCCTGGGCACATGAGTGGGAGCTACTCCCTGCAGTTGCGGAAAGTCTTTTTGCCAGATAGGGTCACCCCGAAATCGACCTATTTGTCTCCCCATCCAGTGCAAAACTGCCTAATTTTTGCTCGCTAGATCCAGGGCCTGGTGCTTTCTGGCAAGATGTGTTGTCCCTCTCCTGGGCGGGGAGGCTTCTTTACACATTCCCTCCCTTTCCCCTTATGCAACGGGTACTCATCAAGTTGCAGTCGAAAGGAGTGGAAATGATCTTGGTGGCTCCATTCAGGCCTTGTCAGATTTGGTTCCCACTGTTGCAACAACTGACTGTGGAACCTCCACTCTCCCTGCCCCTCAGGTCCAACTTGCTCTCCCAGGAGCTGGTACATCTGGATCTCAGATCTCTGCATCTCTATGCATGGCTCCTGTAGACCTAGCTATCTCCAGGTTCGGAATTTCCCTGAGGGTAGTGGACGTCTTCGTGGCAGCCAGGAAACCCTCCACTAGGGTGACCTATGCTATGAAATGGAAGAGGTTCTGTGTTTGGGCCACTGCCAGGAGTTTAGATCCTTTTACTTGCCCAGCCAGTTTGGTACTGGAGTCCCTCTCTCTCTCTCTCAGATGCTGGACTCAGCTGTTCTTCATTAAGGGTGCACGTGTCTGCCATTTCTACATATCATCTGCCTGTTATGGGCAAGTATATTGCCCAGCTGGACCTTTTTCACACTTTTCTGTGGGACATGCTTCACTTGAAGCCTCCCATCTTGTACCCTGTCCCACTTTGGAACATTTTGTTTGTTTTAGAGAAGCTCACTCTGTCTCCCTTTTAGTCTGCCATGAGCTGCGCTTTCTGTCATGGAAAGCGTTATTTTTAGTTGCCATTACTTCTGCTTGAAGAATTTCTGAGCTTCGGGCCCTGCTGTGTAAGGAGCCTTCTCCGACACGCCTGCTGTGGTCCTCTCCTTCAGGCAGCCAAGTCCTGCCATTGCCTCCTCTGACCGATCCACCATACAGCTGCTCCGATATCCCGGTCGTATCC
Organism: Neoceratodus forsteri; assembly: GCA_016271365.2. NCBI lineage: Eukaryota > Metazoa > Chordata > Ceratodontiformes > Ceratodontidae > Neoceratodus > Neoceratodus forsteri. The sequence goes on along the minus strand of CM028129.1, from coordinate 1,072,973,867 downwards.
CTTCGCCGTGGGGTGGCTCTCCCATATCCTGCCGGGCCATCAGGAGGAGAGACCGGAGTGCACGTAGCACTCCCTTGCAGCTTTACTGGGGCACAGAAATGCAGCCTGGAGGTTTCTCAGCTGGGAGACGCAGGGAGGCGGGCCACCATCATCTGGATGGCATGCGTGCATTTTCACGCTTTTCTGGTCCCCTCTTGCGCCGCCGCTTCTTGTAATACCCTTTGCTCTCCACCGGGGGACACTACAGAGTGGGGCTACCCCCCCCAGCAGAGGAGAGCAGTCCTCCAGATGCTCAATCCTTTCCTTCCCCTGCCAGCCCCCAGCACCCAGAGTCTGTTCCCAAACCCAGGTTGCTGGTGTGGTGTGAGGTAAGGTGCCAGTGCCTCAGCCCTCTGCGCCACTGGGCCGGCAAGGAGCCTTATTTGTTTTTTCACAAGGACAGGGTGTCCTTGAGAACTAATCTTGTTCCTGCCGAAGGTGGTCTTAGAGTTTGCCTTGAATCAGGATATCCACCTGCTGGTATACTATCCAGAGTACTCAAACCGAGGGGAGGCTTTGTTGTATACTCTGCATGTTCACAGGGTACTTCATTTTTATTTGGAAGCGTATCCATTCTGTTCACAAATCTGACCAGTTGTTTGTGTCTTTGACCGCCCGAATGCTAGGGGTTCCAGTTTCTAAGCAGGATTTATCCAAATGGTTGGTCAACTGCATTGTGTTCTGCTGCAAGTACAACAAACCCTTACTAGGCTCGGTAAAGGGTCACTCCACCAGGGGCATGGTGGCTTCTTTCGCCTTACTTAAAAATGTGTCTGTCACAGACATACTGTATGTGCGGCTGCCACTTGGAGCTCTGTCCACACCTTTATGAAGCATTACAGTCTGGACATTGCTTCTCACCATAGGACTGGGTTTGGACTTGCTGTCCTCCAGGGCCTACTGTCTTAATCAAACCTGAGGAAACTTATACCTCCACCCTTCTGCCTAGGATATCTCCTCTACTGCTTGGGACTCTGTCCTAAATATGTTACCTGCTGCAAGAGCGATTCTCAAAGTAAGATAGTACAGTTGCATGAGAATTTACCATAACAGTAGATCTTCGAGAGGAGCTCTTGCAGCAGGTACTATTTTTCCCACCCTCCTTCCCCCTGGTGAGTTCCTTTCCATCTCAAATACTTCGTTCCTCAGATCTCCTTTTTTTTCCCTCTTTAGCCAGTCTCTGGCTGCAGAACTGGGGATGGGCTGGGGGAACCCCGCTTTTATACTAGACGTGACGTTGGGGGTTGGCCGATGTAGAGGGTGGCCCCCGCCAGGTATTGATAGCTAGAACATTTCTGTGGGGTCCTGGTGCCTGGTGGCTTAGTCCTAAAGGTGTTACCTGCTGCAGGAGCTCCTCTCGAAGCTCTGCTGTTATGGTAAGTTCTTACGTAACTGTATTTTCCTGTTCCAGGGGCAGCACTACCAGTTCAGGGCACTGCCCTTTGGCTTGTCATCTGCATCACAGGTCTTTACCAAATGCTTGGCGGTGGTAGCAGCAGCCCTCAGGAGGGAAGGACTGTACGTCTTCCCTTACCTGGATTACTGGTTGCTCAAATCTCAATCCAAGGAGCAGCTGCCCCGCACCCTAGTGCATACCAGACAGCTGTTCCATGCATTATTCATCATAGTCAACCTGCCCAAGTCAGTCTTGTCTTCCTGTCAGGACCTTCAGTACATAGGAGCCATACTGGACACTGCCCAAGGTGTGGCCTTCTTGCTCCAAGACAGAGTGGAATACCTGATAGAACAGGCCAGGTTGCTTTGCAGCAACCAGTATGTTACAGCCAGGACATTCCTGTGACTACTGAGTCTGATGGCCGCAGCCATTGTCATGGTGCCCCTGGTGAGACTGCACATGCAGCTCCCCCAATGCATTCTCAGGGTCCAATGGGATCAATGCACCAATGATCTAGAACAGAAGGTTCAAGTACAGAAAGGTTTTTTTTTTTTTTTTTTTTAGTTGTTTAACCAGGAGTAGCACACTAAGCTGAAAGCTTTTTTACAGGAGCGACCTGGAAGCACAGGGAAGTTAAGTGACTTGCTCAGGGTCACACAGTATGCAAGTGGAAGCTGTGGGATTCAAACCCAGGACTGGTCTCCTGGATGTCACCAAATTTGCAGCTCAGAGCCTTAAACCACTGCGCTATACTGCCTCCCTAAAGTGCACCAGTGGTGTGGAACCCAGCAATTTACTCAGAGGGGTTCCTTTCCTGATTGTCTCTCCTCATCAGATCCTCCCCATGGATGCCTTGATGATGGGCTGGGTAGCACACTTGGGCCCTCACCACACCCAGGGTGCTTGAGCAGTGGTGGACAGCCCTATCCAGATTAACATCCTAGAGATGAAGGCCATTCTATACGACCTGCAAGCCTGACTGTCCCCATGACCTCTGCTAGTGCAGACTGACAACACTATATCAACGAGCAAGGTCATACCCCCTGCACAGAGAAGCAATGAGGGTCTGGTACTGGGCTCTAAAACACAGCCTAGAACTGTTGGCAGTCCATGTTCCAAGTGCCCAAAACGTCTTGACAGATAGGCTAAACAGGTCACAGTCCTGGATGCACAAGTGAGAACTGCTGATGTTGGTTGTAGAAGACCTGTTCGACAGGTGAGGTCATCTAGAGTTGGACCTTTCTGTGTCCCCACTCAATGCACTACTGCCGCTTTTCTGTTTGCTTGCTCCAGGACCTGGAGTCTTCTGGTGAGAGGCGTTGTCGCTCTCTTGGAAAGGGAAGGTCCTCTATGCCTTCCCTCCCTTCCCACTAATTCAGAGGGTGCAGATCAAACTTCATATGGAAGGAGTGACTAGGATTCTCGTTGCTCCCTTCTGGCCTTGTCCAATCTGGCTCCCCTTACTTTAGCAGTTGGCGGTGTAACCTCCTGTTCCCCTTCCCCTGTGCAAATGCTTGCTCTCACAAGAGCACGGCACTTTAGTCCATCCAGACCTCAAGTCCCTACTCCTTTAATGCTTGGCTCCTGAATACATAACCATGGCTGTGTTTGGGTATCCGAAAAGGTGGCTGATTTCCTGGCAGCTGCTAGGAAGCCATCCACCCGAGCCACTTATCCCATGAAGTGGAAGTGCTTTGCTCTGTGGATGGCTTCCCATCATATGGATCCTTTCACTTGTCCAGTGAAACAGATTCTGGAGTATTTGCTGTCCCCCTCAGATTCTGGCCCACAATACTCCTCCATTAAGGTGCACCTGGCTGCTGTTTCAGCCTTCCATTTGCCTGTTGATGGCCATATGGTGGCACAACTAGAGGTGTCCAGCACATTTTTGAGAGGCATTCTTCTTCTTAAGCCTCCCACCTGCAATCCAGTCCTGCCTTGCAACTTAAATTTCTTGTTAGAGAAACTTACTGTGGTTCCTTTTGAGCCAACAGTGAAAACAAGCTATGATTTCTGTCATGGAAAGTGTTATTTGTAGTTGCAGTTACTCCTGCTCGAAGGATTTCCGAGCTTCAAGCTCTGATATGTGAGAAGCCTTATTAGATTTTCCATAAAGGCCGGGTGTCTTTGCGTACCAACCTTAAATTTTTACCAAGGGTAGTGTTTGAGTTTACCCTGAATCAAGTCATCCATCTGCCTGTGTATTACGCAGAGCATGCCAATCCAGGGGAAGCATCGTCCCATGCTTAAAATGTAATATAAAACTTGTATATTATGTTCATCGCACGAGGGACTGCAGGAAGTCCTCGCAGCTGTTTGTTCTTTGGCCCCTGGGAAAGAGGGTGTACCAGTTTCTAAACAGTGCCTGTCCAAATGGTTGGCCAACTGTATCATTTTCTGTTCTAGGAAGTACAGTAAGGAGCTTCCTGGGATTGTCCGTGGCCACTCCATCAGAGGCATGGCCACTTCTGTTGCCTGTTTCAGTAATGTGTCAGGTGCTGAAATCTGTGCTGCTGCCACTTGGAGCATTGTCCACACTTTCACGAAACACTACAGTCTGGACATTGCCTCTAGGAGAAGGGCAGGCTTTGTCCTGGCTGTACTTCAAGGCCTCCTGTCTTAGGACTATAACCTCCAGCTGCCCAGGCTGTTTCTGTGTCAGTACTGATTGGCACTTGTTCCATGTGTGTGTCCTGATGCAAAAGATACCCTCGATGTGAAGATACTACAGTTATGTAAGAACTTACTGCAACAGTAGATCTTCAAGAGGATCTCTTGCATCAGGCCATGCCATCCCACCCTCCATCCTCCTTAGCCTCAGGGTTTCTCAGTTCTGTCTCTCTCCAGAACGGTTTATCTTATTTAGTGGCAGGAACCTCTTACTCGTCTCTCGGTTCCCCAGGAGGAGGTCCTCTGCATATGGTCTTCGGTGGAGGAACTGTGGAGGGTGCGGGGCTGCCCACGTCTATATAGGGAGGATGTCAGGGTCCAATGTAATCATGGGTGGCCCCAGCTAGACTGCTAGCTAGAAAGTTTCCATGTGGTCCTAGTGCCTGGCAGCTATAGTTCCATAGGCATGGCCTGATGCTAGAGACCCTCTTGAACATCTAGTGTTACAGTAAGTTCTTGTGTAACTGTACTTTCTAACAGTGATATATGGTTCGCATTCACACAGCCCACCAAGCCTCCCCTGGTAAATGGCATCCAGATCCCTGCTTCCAGTGAGCAAGATCTGACATCATGGGGTGGAGCCAAGGGCTGTACCACCCAGGTGGAAGGAGGAGCTTATGTCATGCTCTTCGGCCTCTCCCTAATTCCTGGAGTCTTTACCCAATGAGTGGCAGTGGTGGCGTCCCACCTGCAGCACCTCGAGGTTCGAGTGTACCCCTGCCTGGATGACTGGCTCTTAGCCAGTCCATCCAGAGAGGCCATGGAGCAGTTCAGATATCTGGTTCTCCAGACTTGGTGAGGCTTGGTCCTGTTGGTCGTTCCATCCAGAAAGGCCTGGAGCAGTCCAGAGATCTGACTCTCCAGACTTGGTGAGACTTGGTCCTGTTGGTCACTCCAGGCAAGTCCATACTGGTACTAAAGCAGGTGATTTAAGTTCATCAGGGCAGAACTAGGCTTCCTGTAGGTCAAGGCCTGCCTCTCAGTGGACCGGGCACTGGCTCTTACCTCTTTTGCCCTATCATGTCGGGTTGGGTTGTCATGCCTTGTCCTGGATTTCCTGAGGCTGCCAGGGAACATAGCATCCTGTACCAGCATGGTCCATTGGGCCAGCTTGGTGGAATCATCCCCTCCAGTGGGAGCTGGGCCATCAGTGGTCCCAGGGCCTAGGCCACTTGGATCACCAGTCACAGTGACCCAGCCAATGAGGGATGCCATTCAGTGTTGTCTGATCCCAGAACACTAGGAGGAAGGAATTCCATTTGTCTGCCCAGAACTGACCATCATGCTCATGATGGATGCATCTCTGGTGGGGTGTGGAGTGCACCTGAGAGACCACAGAGCTCATGGGTTCCTGTCACCCCTGGAGTTCCATCACAATGTAAACTTGCTAGCATTTAGCTCTGATGGAATTTGCTCCAGTAGTCAGAGGTTAGGCTGTGCAGGTACCGACAGACAAAACCATGACCATGTTTTGCCTGAATAGGCAGGGTGGAACTCACTCACTCCCTCTTTGTTGTGAGACCATCTGTACCTGGACCATCATGTGCAGCTTGGGTGCAGATCTCTTGGCATTCAATGTCGCGGGAGAGAACAAGCAACTGGCAGTCATTCTCTGCTGGGTAGGAGAGAGGTCATGCAAGTGGTCCCTGAATCAGGAGGTTGTGACCCATCTGTTCTCTCACTGAGGCACACCCTTGGTGGACCTGTTTACCTCTTTGGAGAACGCCAGACTGAGGTTATTTTGTCCCCCCCCCCAACAGTTTGTGACACTGCAGGAGGATGCCTTGACAAGGTCATGAGCCCCAGGCTTCGTATACACCTTCCCTCCCTTTCCCTTGATCCACAAAGTTGTGGTCAAGGCACAGAAGGACAAGGCATGGATTATCCTGATGGCTCCAGATTGGCAACAGCAGTTCTGGTGGATGGATCTCCGCAGCGGACCTCTGTGATGACTCTCTCTCTGTCCAGATCTGTTGAACAGACAATAGGGGAGGTCCCTGCACCTCACTATCTGGTTCCTGAATGACTAGATTTCCAGGTCTTGGGTTTCTTGCAGAATGTGGTCCACACTGTGGAGACCTTCAGAAAGGAGTCATCTCACAGGTGCAGTGCCTTTAAATGGAAAATATTTTCCATTTGATGTCAGGGCAGAGGGCTTGATCCTTTTGCCTGCCTTGTGGCTAGCATCCTTGACTATCTCCGGTCCGATTCTCATTTGGGATTGCGGATGACAACCCTTAAGGTGCACTTGGCAGCCATCTCTGCTTACCAGGCATGGGCTGGTACATAGACAGTGGCTCAGTAGAAGGTGGTTGGGCAATTTTTCAAAGGCCTTGACCACCGCCACCTTTGGTGCATGAACCATCTCCACTGTGAGACTTACTGTTTGTGTTGTCGATGCTTATGGGCAAGCCTTTTTAATGCATAGGTGTGCAGTGTCACAGTTGGCATGGAAAACTGGCTCCGTAGTGGCCGTTACATCAGCCAGAAGGATTGGGGAGCTCCAGGCACTCTCAGTGGAGTCTCCTTACATGGTCATACACAGGGACGAAGTCTTCCTTTGTCCCAACCCGAAGTCCCTCCCGAATGTGGTATCAGAGGTTCAACTTTACCACTTGATTAACTTATTGGTGTCTTTCACCATTCCATCTTTGGAGGCAGACCACAAGCTCCAAACCCTGGGCTTGTGGAGTGTACTTTCTTATTATATAGAGCACACAGCTCGAGTTTGGGGACAGGCTCACCAGCTATTTGTCACTTACGCCTAAGCCGCACTTGGCACACCGGTGTAAGCGGATGATTGCTAGGTGGATCACATCCTGCATTGATCTCTGCTATAGGTTTGTTGGTAGGACGCCTCCCATAGGATCTAGGGCTCATTCCATGAGACATACTGTTGCCTCAGTGACTGCTTCCAGGGACGTCCGTATCCAGGAAGTCTGCAGGGCTTCTACCTGGAAGTCAGCATACACCTTCATTTCCCACTATCACATCAACCTTGAGTCTCACCGGGATGCTGGTTTTGGGACCATGGTTCACCAATCTGTGTTCGCCAGGTAGGAATGCGTACCCTGCCCCCTCCTCCTGGAGAACTTCTAGCAGTCTGCCAGAGTGTGGGTAGTGAACCATATTCACACTCTTGAAAAATAGGTTACTCACCTGCAACTGCAGTTCTATGAGTGATACATGGTTCACATCCATACAACCCACCTGGCCTCTTCCAGCATGTGGCACAAGGATACCTGCTGTCAATATTCCAGACGTGGACTGGAGCATCCCAGCAGCAGCATCAACTAGGAGCAGATTTATCCTGGACTCCCTTCAGGGTGCCTTCCTCAAGCAACTGGTCATGGAACCAACTCGGCAGAAGGCAATACTGGACCTTGTGCTCACAAACAGGGACAGTGTGATGGGGTAACAGTGGGGAGCACCTGGGAAACAGTGACCACCAGTCATTGTGGTTTGAAATCACAGAAGAGCAGAACCAAACCACACAAAAACCGTTATCCTGGATTTTAGGGGAGCAGACTTTGGGAAATTTTGAAAAAGCAAGGTCAGCACCAGGGTGGGGCTGACCAAGCGAAAGAGACACGAAGACCGTTAGGCCTATTCTGCTGGCATTTTAGTATGTTAGTATGTAAAATGGGAGATACTTGAAAGAGGCATTAAGGGAATGGGACAGGAATCAGGGGTTGAGGAACAGTGGGCAGTATTTAAAATGGGGATTACAAGAACAACAGAATTATGCATTAAGCAGGTTAGCAAGAGGAAAAGGAAGAGAGACCATTATGGTTTTCCAAAGAGGTAGCAAAGAAAGTGAAAGCCAAAAGATTGCATTCAGGCAATACAAAGACACAGGCAGAAGGGATAGGAGAAGTACCAGGAGAAGCAAAGGAGGCAGGGAGGTCAGTAAGGGAAGCCAAAGCTCAGACAGAAGAACACATTGCAAAATCAGTGGGTAGAGGGACAAAACCTTTTACAGGTACATAAGTGAAAAAAGAAAGACAAAGGGAGGATAGTGAGACTGAAGGGGAGGATGGGGCAGCGTGGAGGATGACAACAGTAAAGCTGACATATTGAACAGGTATTTCTGCTCAGTCTTTACTGAGGAAGAGGAGGTAATGGGTCTGAAGGGGTACAAGGGTGAGAATGGTGCAGAAATGGACACAAGTACCTTTACGAGAAAGGGTCCTGGAAGGAACTGGAAGTAATAAGAGTTGATAAAGCAATGGGGCCGGGCGATTTTTAGGGTCCTTAAAGAACTAAGAGAGGTGGTGGCTGGAACCTCTGGCTATCCTGCTTAGCCAGTCACTGGAAACAGGGGAGGTACCCAAAGACTGGAGGACAGCAGATGTAGTCCCCTTATACAAAAGTGGGAACAAAGAGGAAGCGGGGAACTACAGACCAGCCAGCCTCACCTCGGTAGTGGGGAAGATCATGGAAGCACTACTGAAGGAGAGGTTGGTGGAACATCTGGTTATCAGTGGACTACAGGACTCAGGGCAGCATGGGTTCACCAGGGGAAGGTCATGTCAGACCAACCTCGTTGAATTTTTTGACTGGGTGACTAGGCAGGTGGATCAGGGGAGGGCAGTGGACATGGCCTATCTGGACTTCAGCAAGGCCTTTGACACTGTGCCACATAGAAGACTATTACACAAACTGGGGAATATGGGTGTGGGCAGGACAGTAGTGTGGTGGGTAGGTAACTGGCTGGGTGGCAGGACACAGAGGGTGGTGGTAAATGGCTGTCACTCCACAGAGGGAAGAGTGACCAGTGGGGTACCACAGGGATCAGTGCTGGGACTGGTCCTATTCAACATCTTCATCAGTGACATTCATGGGATCTAGAGGCAGAATTTCACTGTTCGCTGATGGCACAAAGCTCTGTAACAGAGTAGACACACCAGAGGGTGTAGACAGAATGAGAAGCGACCTGCAGAAACTTGAAGAATGGTCAGGGGTTTGGCAGTTGAAATTCAATGCAAAGAGTGCAAGATAATGCATATGGGCACAAAAACCCTGGCACAATATATCAGTTGGGGGTGAGGATATAGCATGCATCAAGCAGGAAAGGGATCTTGGGGTTGTCATCTCTGATGACCTCAAGGTAAGGAAACAGTGTGACAAGGCAGCAGGTAAAGCAAATAGGATGCTGGGATGTATAGGCAGGGCATCACCAGCAGGAAAAGGAGGTCATAATTCTGCTATACAAGACACTAGTGAGGCCCCACCTGGAGTACAGTGTACAGTTCTGGACACCATACCTACATAAGGACATAGACAGGGTAGAGAAGGTTCAGAGGAGGGCAACAAAGATGGTGCATGGATTGCATCACAAGTCCTATGAAGACAGGTTGAAGGAACTGAACATGTACTCCCTGGAGCAGAGGAGGAAGAGAGGGGATATGATAGAGACATACAAGTATCTTACAGGGAGGAACAGGGTGCAGGAAAACACTATTTTTAAGCGAAAAAGATGTTCCAGGACTAGAGGGCATGGGATGAAGTTGGAGGGGTGATTCAGAGGAAACATGAGAAAGAATTTCTTCACAGAATGGGTGGTGGACAAGTGGAACACCCTGCCAGAGGAAGTGGTGGGGGCTGAAACAATCACGGGATTTAAGAATGCATGGGATAGACATAAAGGAATTCTAGAGGTCCGGGGTAAGGAGCAAAAGACTTCTAGGAAAACAAACTGAACTTCAAGCTCAAATGGGTAGACTGGGTGGGCCATAGGCCCTTATCTGCCGACACTGTCTATGTATCTATGCAGCATGCATGATCTTGCATCATGGGGCAGAGTAGAGGAATGTACCGCCTGGGAGGTGGAGGAGCTTAGCTTAAAGATGTCCTGCCTATGAGACCTTTCCAGTGGAACTGCCACAGTGTGGATGTGAACCATATACAGCTCCTAGAACTACAGTTACAGGTGAGTAACCTGTTTTTTGAATGCACACTTTTTTTTAAATGTTTGACTTTGCAGCTAGGCCCTCCTTTGTGTGCTCCAGACTGCCGCACGGAGTGCACAGCCTTCTGTTTGCTTGGAACTTTGGCAAGACGAAGGACCTAGTGCCGAGGTGTTTGGAGCAACTGCATGAAGCTAGTAATGTCAAACATATAGGGTTCATCTAACTAGGTGCGCAAAGTCACAGAGGTCATCATGCCTGTAAGCTGTCAGGGAAAAGGGATAATAATTGCTCCCTGGCTCAACAGGAACCTAAGGCAAGTTATCCTGATTTTTTTTTTGGGGGGGAAGGAAGGTCTATGACTGCTTGAAAGAAACTAGTTGCTTCCATACTAGAGAGTACTACAGAGCAACACTGAGGGACTGCAAGGCTAGGATTAAAACATTTGGTGGTTTTCCTGGCCCGGTGGCGCTGAGGATTGAGGCACTGGATGCCACACTTTTCACCACTCTGGAGACCTGGGTTTGGAAACGAGCCCAGGTCGGCAGGGAGGGAGAAGATTGAGCGTTCAGAGGACAGCTCTTCTCTCCCGTGAGGGGAGGGGTTGCGCTCCCGCCAAATGACTGCCCCCAGGTGGAGGCCTGTGGGAAGTGTGGGTCTGTAGGGTGCACAGAAGGGGTGGGTGCTGCGGGGACTTCCGCAGATGTGTGCATGCCTCCACGCATGCACGTCTGGTGTGTGCGCCCCAGCAACGGGGATCGGAGAAAAAAATGGAGGAAAATAAATCCTGCCACAGGATGAAGCCTGACTCTCCATAGGCTCCACTCCCAGGCTGGGCAGAAAGGTAAGCCCCGGTTATTCCAGGAAGTCGGGGCTGGGAGGGTCAGTCTGAAGGTGGCACGGGCGCTGGGGAGTATAAAACAGAATAAGGAAAAAAAAAAAAATGTGGTGGCCTTTGCCAAGCAGCTACCCTGGAGGAGAAAGATGATGAGCAGCAGGCCTTTGAGGGTGTCCCATTTCTCCACCCGCTTGTTATTAAAGTGGATTTGGCTGAAGATCATCACAAACTTTGAGAATATGAAGGATGTTGTGTCTTAATGTCACCCCTCTAATCATTCAGCAAAACTTATCCCAAGCACTGGAGTCAGCACCGTTTGTGGGAGTGCTGACAGTCAAGGGACCATTCCTACTTGTCCCTGCTGGTTGGTCCTTGTGGTCAGTTGCCCTCTAAGGAAGTCGAACAAACTTGAAATCCAACAGTGCTTCCACGGAGATTCCATGAGGGCGACCTAACACATTGATGCTGGTCTATCATTTGCCTGAGCTGCTGGGACCAATCTGTAACAACTACATTGAAGGGGAAATATCCTCCCTCTCTCAGAACCCAGTAATTCCTACACTAGCTCCACAGTCATAGCCCTGGGGTGGAGTAGTGTTCCAGTCTAGCCACTTGAACCTCAGTCTGTTGTCCCACACCACAGATAATGCCAGTTGCCTCAGAACCCCCATCAGCATGGTTGACATTGATCAAGGTTGAGATCTCACACTCATTCTTCATCACAGCCATGAGATCAACCCCTCTGTCAGGCTCTCAAAGTCCACATCGAACCTTGCTGGAGAAAGAATGCTGCATGGCAGAACTGGCCGTAGAATGTGGACTTCACATGGAATAGTCGGCTTTTGTCATGGTCAGGCGAGCCAAGCCATGGCCAGCCCTTCTTCCACCAGCCTTACCCGCGTCCCCATATGGGCTTATTCTGCCAGTTCCAGCAGCACCTGTGTCCAGCTCGTGTCTACCTCCTGCAGCTTTGTGATTAACCTTCTGGTGTATTTCAGCAATCAGAACTTGGGTGCCAGTCGCAGGCTCCATTCCTTGGACCTGCAGAGGGTGCTCTCTTATAAGGAGCATGGGGCTGGAGTTCGAGGAGAGTCTCATCAGCAAGTTGAAGCCATGCATGGCAGTCCTGCAGTAAAGTAGAAGATTGCCAGGTGGATTACATCTTGCATCGTCCTCTGCTATATGTTGACTGGCAGGAAGTTGCCCATGGGGCTTAGGACTTATTCCCCCAGACATAATGCTACCTTAGTGGCTGGTTCCAGGGATATTCCCTTTGTGGAGATATGTAGGGCTAAACCTAGTCTAAAGCACACACCTTGATCTCTCATTATTGCATCAACGTAATGAGTCGTTGGGATGCAGCTTTTGGTTCTTCGGTCCTCCAGTCTGTATGTGCCACATAGGGGTGCATGCCTTGCCCCCTCCTCCCAAAGGACTGCTAGGAGTCATCCATTGTGTGGATAGTGAACTGTATCCCCACTTTAGAAATGCAGGTTACTCACCTGTAACTGTATTTCTAAGAGTGGTATACAGTTCACATCCACACCATCCCACCCACTCGACCTCCTCAAGCAGTGGGGCACCCAGATCCTTCCTTCCAGCATGGAAAGATCTGACTTCCCAGGGCAGAACCATAGGATATACCACTCAGATGGTGGTAATAGGAGATCTGCTTGAAGACATTCCAATGACTCAGCTGTGTCCTGGAAGACTGCCACTGTGTTGGTGGGTCCCCCTTGAAAATGGGCATCTAATACTCTGGGGCCCTACCCAGTTAAAGGAAAACTATGCACTCATATTTTGTAAATTTTGTTTCCAGGTCAACAGACAACTCTTTTTCCTGTAGCTTTTGGGGACATGCGTGTTTGCTTTCGTTTGTTTTCACTGTTCATGCTGGTCCCCTGCAACTATCCTGGGGGTCTCCATCTTATTGATGTTGAAATCTCATTGTCCATGAGAGCTGCATTAGCATATGAGAACACGATGTTACATCACCCATTTATAACATGTACCTCTATGTTGAAAGTACAAATGTCCTAAAAGAAAACTCACTGGAATCACACAAATTGAATGCATTTTAAAGAGAAAAAATCTGCATTACAACTTAGACTGTTTGCAAAGCTAACTTAAGGTAAATGAGGTATTTCACACCTTGTTGCAACTTGTTTTGTTGAACTGTAATTAAGCAGACAGGTACACTGTGGAGTCTAAAAGGTGCTGACACATCATGTTCTCATATGCTAATGTAGCACTCAGGGACAATGAAATTTCAACAATCAGAAAATGGAGACCCCCAGGATAGTTACAGGGGACTGACATGAGCAGTGAAAACAAACTAAAGCAATCACATGTATCCCTAACAGCTGCATGAAAAGAGTTGTCTGTTGGCATGGAAACAAACAAAATTTACAAGATATGAGGGTGTTGTTATCCTTTAGCAATTTACAATTACAAAGGTATACCACTCTTATAACTATGGCTACAGGTGAGTAACCCAACACGTCTCTTGCATTTGCTGGAACATAGTTGGTTCTTTCCAAACACGTTGTAAGTACTTCTTTTTAGTTCTGCACCACACACAGAATAAAAAAAATGCCTGGGACCTTTGACCTTGGAGATAAATGTCAAATTGCTATCCTTACCAATTATTTTCATATGTGTTAGATACATAGCTTGAGTGCTGTTAAACCACTTCGCTTCCTTCCCAATAAAGGTCAAAGGGTAACCGTTTTTCTAGCTGTATTGGCTTTCTTGAGATATTGAAGCTTGGTGTTTGTACAGTGTTAGGGATTCCACACAAGATATAAATAATGTCAAATTTGCATATCTAATTTTCTAGTTCGAGTTATTTCCGATTGGTTTCAGAATGAGCAGGAGGGGAATTACACTTGTATGGTTTAAGGAGAGTAATGTTGTGATTTGGTATGCTGTGCAGTTTGATAAATATTTGTTTGTTTCAGTATCAACTTCTTTAATGATCGTTGGTAGAAAAAAAGTAACGTTACACATTTTTATGAAACCATGACCCAATACAGACAAATCTGTATTTTATTTTTCCATCAGCACAGTTCAGCCAGTTCCTTCCAAGCTTGAAATAAAAACCAGTTGGTTTTGACCTTTTACATTAACTGATTGATTAATTCCGTATCACACGTGGTGCCTGACTACCTTGTAGGAATAGGATGTAATAAATAAATAAGCAATGTGTTTCTTTCTTTTTGTAAGTTTCTCTTTATGCTTCCTGTACCGACCTGTGATGCGTTTAAAGAAAGTTTTTCAGTTTGGTAGCTATTTTACTACCCCATCCTCTGCATATAAATAGAGTTGGTGAAAAAAAGCACAGGGTGTTGTTTACATAAAGGGACATCTCTAGTATATATGAAATTGCATTTACCAATATTAATATTTTCCAGGTGGAGATTAAAAAGGCAGTCAAGGCTTACGTGAGAGTTTTGGACTATGCCAAGAAGCCTTTCCTCGCTAAGTATTTTTCATTCATGAACTTGAAATTGAAAGCAGCATCTCAGATTGTTTCACTGGAGTAAGTCTTTTCAAAGCAAATGGAATCCTTTACTGGCAAGAAACACATTAAGATTGTCATTGTGGTCCTTTTGCCTCATTGTTTTCAAGTAATCAGCCATGTTTCTTGGAGAAATAGTATTTTGTATGTTCCTCATGACTTTATTCATTTCATTATTTATTAATTTGATGACTGGGAGGGTACACTAGTCCCAAGGGCCATTATCAGGCATGACCTGGACCATATAGATGCCATATAGTAGCACAATCAGTAAAGGCTCAATACATGATGAGTAAGAGATTGGAGCAATATAGTGATGCAGCATGAGACATTAGGTCACCCAGTCAGAGGTGTAAACTAAGCAGTAAATTACAAGAGTCTCATCTCAAGGATACTATGGACGTGACTGGTTAGGAAAGTTACTCCTGACAATATGTATCAACATTGTGCATGTAAGACGTAAACCATGAGCTCAGTGAACAAAAAATGCTATGATATGTCCATCTGTGTATTAGAGGCAAGCCTTAAGAAGTTCCCTCAACCCCATGTCAGGTGGAGCAGGCAGAGGTGGTTAAAACGTCACTTTTAAAGCATGGGTTGTAAAAAGAGGCAGTATCTAGGGAGTGGAGGGTTGCTGGCAACCCATTCCAGAGCCTAGGGGCAGCAACGAAGAATGGGTTTTGAGCCATACCGGTAGCAGGCTGGGGATGTTTGAGGAGACGGTTCAAGGAGAGGGTGTGAAGAGGACCTGAGATTATGTGCACCAGGTTTAGGATTGAGGTGGACTGACAGTGGGGAGTTTTTCTTTTCTTAGAGAGATTTTTCACAAAGCTACCCAGAAGGTAGTCCCAGCATGAACTTTTGAGCACAACCTCAGGTGTTGTGTAACCTGCAGGTGAACTGGTAAATTTTTGTGGGGGTTGGGGGTTATACACTCATGTGTTCCTCTGTTTAACTATTTATTTTTTATTTATTTATTGTTATTTAGACAAGTTGGTGAAACTTTTGATGGCTACACTGCGACATTCATAGTTCAAGGCTTGGCAATAGGGCAGACCAGTCTGACAGCAATGGTGAAGGATAAAATTGGTAAACAAATCAGCTCTGCACCACAGCCAATAGAAGTAAGGAATATCTGTTTAATTATAGTAGTACTGTATTAAAAATTTGTAATTCCGAGGAACACCTAAGTATGTCTGTTGGATAAACAAATTGTAGGGAGAGCATTTTTTTTGTGGCCGACTTAGTCTCTATAGTGGTCAGGGGCCTTGCCTCCATGGGCACTTCTACCATGGGGTGGGGGGAACAGATACCACAGAAGAAGTCTTGCACCTTTCTGCAAAGGTCGATCCTCCCAGCTCTCCTGCAAGACAAGTGACTTCAGGCTTACATATGAACATATGATGGAACCAGTAGGAAAAGCCCTTGCGGTCTATCATGTCTGCTCTAGTTTGTGGACCCCTTACAGCAGAGTCGTGCTCTGAGGGGCAGGCCTCAGATTAACCTTATCCATGATGACTGTTTTTCTCCATTGTTCCCCTACCTAACTCCTCCCAGATTGCAAGAGGGATCGTGTTACTCCCTTCCCCATTTGATTACCCGGACATCTGTGAATGTATAAGCATGCTGTGCAGACCAGCTGCAATAGCCACAGCATGAGAAACAGAAACCTAGGGAAACATAGACAGTGATGGCAGAAAAAGACCAGTGATCCATCCAGTCTGCCTAAGTTCCCTGTCTAAATCTGGGACCTACTGTCTATCCAAGGTCCTAGCCCTCCCCCTCCTCCCCTCCATTCTACTTCCTGATTCTATCACCCTGAGTGACCACTATATTCTTCACTCTGTCCCAACCATGCTTGAAACCATCAACTGTTTTAGCACCCACCATTTCAGCTGATAGACTGTTCTATGGCTCCACCACCCTTTTTGTAAAATAATACTTCCACATGTCACTCCTGAACCTCCCTCCTGTCAGTTTCCACTCATGCCCTCGTGACCTTGAACTAGCATTTAAGCAAAATAGTCCCTCGCGGTTCACCTTGTTTAATCCTTTTAGAAACTTGAAGTTTTCAGAACATGAATATGATGTTCTAGCTACACTTCTGGCAGTTGCCTTTAAGACTTGCCAGAAACGTCTACAAGCAGGCTCCTCCCACTCACCCGGGTGGTAACGCCCTCGGCTCTGCCCCATGATGCCAGATCTTCCTTTCTGCTGGAAGAAGCAGGTTCCCTCCTTACCGCAATTGTGCTGAGTAGGCCCTTGCGACTAAATCTACAGATTTGCTTCCTGAAATGTTTAATACTTTATGTCTTCAGCTCGATCATCGACTGCAATGGACAAGTCCACTCCTGGGTTCTGTCGGTGCCCTTGTGGGAAGATGATGTCCCAAACAGATCCACACGTCACGTGCATCTGTTGCTTGGGACACGAGCATGATCCCCAGGCCTGCAACATTTGTCGAACTATCCATCCTGCCGTTCTCGATGACTGTCTCACCCAACTCAAGTTAGGCTGACCAAGCAAACGGAACCCTCCAGTCAAATCTAAGGATTCTGGTTGGGTGGTCTCCACATCTGCGGGGTCCACTGAACAACTTGCAGCATTTGAGAAGGCTGCGGCCCAGGCCACTTCCAACTCCTATTCGACGGCTGCCTTTGTGCCACTCCAGCTTGGTTTGACTTTCACGGGATCCTTCAAAGAACTGTGCCAGTCCTTGCCGATCCTCAGTCAGGGACCCTCCAGGCACAAATACAAGTTGAAGAAAGAGTCAAAAAAACAGTCTTATCGATGTTTGTTTGTGGTATCAGGAGCACTCTCGGTCGAACACTTCAGATTCCCATGCTTCTCCAGATCTGATTTCGGTCGAATCCTCAGTCCAGGCAACTGTCTCCATGGTAACCCCGTCGGGGCCAGTTGGGTGAGACACTGGTTGATAGTCCGGCCAAGATTTTTCTCGAACCGGTCAAAAAGTTGTCGACTGAAGAGGCCGATACTTCCTTATCCAGGACTCCGGTCCTGACAAAGACCGTTGGGATGGATCAGTCTACTGACCCACCACCTCTGGTCGACGACCAAGACCCAGAGGAGCCTTGGTGCTCACTGACTCCCTCCGAGCCTTGCTGCAGGTCCCCCTGGTGGTTGAGGTCAAAGTCTTCTTCCTACTGTCGACACTACAGAAAGTGGCAACGCCGCTACTCTTCATCCTCGTCCTCCTCGGGTGAGGAGAGGCTTCAGTACAAGTTTCGTCGATGCTATGAGGATCTCATGTGGCAACAGCTGGTGTGCACTGGCATGAAGCTGGCTCTGGCTACTGTGGCAGCCATCACCTGGCTTTTGTCTGACAGGCCAACGCCTTCTCTGCCTAAGGAGCTGACTGAGACTGTCCCGGCTTGGCCGACTCTGGCGTCTCCACAGATTCTGGTGGACTGTCTAAACTACCAGCTGGTGCTCCGACCAAGGAGTCTCGGCCGACCAAGGGACTGCCCCATCAGCTGTCATTCACCATCACTTCTGACCATCTGCGGAGGGTCAGTGAGGACTCGGGTGGTCGACCCCTCTTTAATGACTCCTCAGAGCCAGAGGGTTCCTCCATGCACTGCCATCTGGTTGACTTGGAGTCGGTGGGGGATCTCTGGATGGACGAAGGCCCTCCCTCTCTTATGGGCCTTCTCCACCTGATCTTCAGTCCACGGGTATGAAAATGCAGCCTGTCCAGAAACAGGCTCGTTACCCATTGACCAAGATCCTTGACTGGGGAGATACTCCTATGGAGGCCTTCCTGGTGGCAGAGGCAATTCTTGACTCTGCCCTGGAGCTTTGGCAGGGCCCCGCTTCCTGCCTTGCACCTTCTTCCCAGATGGCCTGCAAGTATGTGGTACCTACCAGTTCCCTTTCTGGATTCACAGAACACCCCTCGGCTGAGGGGCTGGTGGCCGATTCTGTGTTTAGGCACTCTGGCAACACTGGGGATGTCGACAAGTCACCAGACAAAGAGTCCAAGAAGTTGGACCATGCGGCTAAAAAGGTCTACACTGCCTCCTCGCTTGGTCTTCACCAGGCAAGCTTGGCCCTCCTTATAGCTTACTTCTCTCATGCCCTGCTGGGCACCCTGGATGAGGTGCTTCCTTATCTGCCAGCAGACCCCCAGACCACGGTCAGACAGATCCGGGACCAGGGTTGGCTGTAGCTAAGCAGCAGCTCCAGACAGCCATGAACATTGGGGACTCCTGTGCCTGCTCCATATGCCACAGGACTTGGCTGAAGATCTTGACCTTCATGGCTGACACTAGGCACATGTTCCTTTCCTGTGCACTGACTTATTTGGGCCTGGGGTCGAGGGCCACCTAACCCGCATCGAGAAGTCCAGTGCCACCTTGGACTCCATAACAACTGCCCAGAATGACCCCATGGGCTCCAAGCAGCAGCAGAAAAGGGGAAGCCCTTTTGTGCCACCTCTACTCCTGTGGCCAAACCTGCCCAACCCCAGGCTGGTAAGCGGGCCAAGGCCTGGTGACCTCAGCTGAAGTCAGTGGCCTTGGTTATCCGTAAGCCTGGGGGGAGAAGCTGCGGTGGCCCCTCAGCCGGACCCTCCCCCTCTAAGCCTGCACAGTAACAGGTTGAGGGGGCCTCCCTCTTGCCTATTACACCTCCCCAGGTCATCCCCTGAGGGGCTGGCTCTGACACTTCCTTTCCGCCTTGTCCGCTGTCACCACAGACAGTGGGTCCTTGAGGTGGTGGCTCAGGGTCTGCCTCTGAAACTCAGGCAGTACCCTCCTTGCCAGTCCCGCGCCCCACTGAAGGAGGAGAACATTTTGTCAGCTCTTAGAGATGACATAGCCTAGCTCCTCTGCAAGGAGATCGTGGTTCCTGCTGCAGATCCTCCAGAACACCCAGAGTTTGTCTCCAGGTACTTCCTGGTGCCAAAGCAGATGGGAGACTGGCATTCCATTCTAGATCTGCATGACCTGAACAAGTTCCTCAAGTCATGCACCTTCAGGATGGTAACTCTGTCTCGCATCATACCATCTCTAAAGCAGGACATGTGGTTTTGCTCCCTGGATCTTCAGGACACGTTCTTCCATGTCCCGATCTGTCCATCACACCAAAGGTTCCTCCATTTCTGAGCCAAGCAAACCCTCTACAAGTTCCAGGCCATGCCATTCTTCCTGTCCTCGGCCCCCAGGGTCTTCGCCAAGTGCACTGCAATAGTGTGGCAGCTTTCCAGAGGTGCCAAGAGGTCTAAGTTTACCTCTACCTGGACAGCAGGCCGATCGCAGGTCCCTCCAGGCAGAAGATGGAGCAGTCCAGGGACCTGGCCCTCCAGACCTGCATCTCTCTTTGCCTACTGGTCATTGAGGCCAAGTCAGAACTCTTACCTTTGCAGGTGATCCACTTCATCGGGCCAGAACTCAACTCTTGCAGAGACAGAGCCTGGTTTCTGGCATACAGGGTGGAGACTCTCCTCCTGTGCCTGATCATTTTAGCTTTGCAATTCCACCCTGCCTGGGACTTCCTGCTCCTGCTGGGTTACATGGTGGCCTGCATCAGCATGGTGCAATGGGCCTGCTGGTGATTGCACTCTTTGCAGTGGGAGCTGGCCAGCCGGTGGTCCCAGGGCAGGGGTCACTTCAACCAGCTGGTCACTGTGACCCAGTTTATGTGGGACACCCTCCAGTAGTGGTTAGTCCCAGAGCATCTGCAGGAAGGGATCCCATTTATCTGCACAGAACCGACGGTCATCCTGATGACTGATGCTTCTCTCATGGGCTGCGGTGCCCACCTGGGGGAACACAGAGTCCATTGGCTCTGGACATCCAAGGAGTCCCGACGCCACATCAGTCTGCTGGAACTCTGAGCAGTTTGGCTTGTGTTTGACTGCATTCGCTCTGCATATCCGGGGTCAGGTGGTCGTGGTCCAGACAGACAGCACCACGACTATGTACTACCTCAACAAACAGGGTGGGATGCACTCTGTGTGGACCCATGTGCACAGCCTGGAGGCTGATCTCCTAGCCATCCATGTGGCCAAGACCTCCAACCAGCTGCCAGATGCTCTCAGTGGTGTGGTTGAGGTGTCTCACGAGTGGTCTCTCCACCCTGAGGCAGTATGCAGTCTGTTCTCCCAGTGGGGCACCCCTCAGGTGGACCTGTTCTGTTGGTTTTGGCAAAGCTCATGGGCAAGTCATTCGAACCAATGCACAGGTGTGACATGTCTCACCTGTTGTGGAGGACCACCTTATTGGTGGCTGTCACATCAGCCAGAGGGATCAGTGAGCGCCAGGTGCTTTCATTGGAGTCTTCTTACCTGGTCTTACACAGGGACAAGGGACAAGGTTGTCATGTGCCCCAAACTGAAGTTCCTCCCGAAGGTTGTGTCAGAGTTTCACCTTGCCCAGGTGATTAATCTCCTGGTGTACTTCACCAATCACACCTCAGAGTACAGGCTCCATACTCTGGACCTGCGGCTAGCACTTGCCTACTATAAGGAGCGCACGGCTGGAGTTCAGGGAGAGGTTCACCAGCTATTGTCATTTACACTGAAGCCGCACCTGGTAGACCAGCAGCTAAGTAGATGACTGGCAGGTGGATTGTATCCTGTGTTGACTTCTGCTATAGGTTGGTGGTTAGGGAGCCTCTCGGAGGGCTATGGGTTCATTCCACCCGTCATACTGCTGCCTTGGTGGCTGCTTCCAAGGACGTCCCTATCCAGGAAATCTTGTAGGGCAGCTACCTGCAGGTCAGCACACACCTTAATTTCCCATTACCACACTGATCTCGAGTCATGCTGGTTTTGGGACTCAGTTCTTCAGTCTCTTTTCCCTAAGTAGTAGGGGGTGTGCACCTTGTCTCCCTTCTCCCAGAGAACTGCTAGGAGTCTGCCAGAAGTGTGGCTAGAACATCATATCCACGTCCCTTCAAAAACAGGTTACTCCCGTGTAACAGTAGTTCTAGGAGTGGTATATGATGTTCATCCACATGGACCCACCTGATATCCCCTGGCTTTGGCACAGAACACTGTTTCCAGCAGGCAAGATCTGGCATCATGGGGCATAGCCAAGGGAGTTACCACCTGGGCGAGTGGGAGGAGCAAACTTGAAGACGTTTCCAGCAAGTCTTAAAGGGAAAAGCAACTGCCAGAAGTGTGGATGAATATCATATACCACTCCTAGAACTACTGTTACAGGTGAGTAATCTGTTTGTCTCTGTCATACCTACCCTCCCCCTTCTGTTCGCCACCAAGTACATGTTCAGTGCCTTGAGACCCTCCTCGTAAGATTTACCCTGTTGACATGACATTTTTTTTGTTACCCTGTGCTGCACAGTTTCCAGCATGACCCTATCCTTCCTAAACTGATAGAAAAGGAAAAATAATAGCAATCCATGACCAATTTGAGAGGACAAAGGCTTGAAGGTGATTTTTATATGAATAAATGGTGCTAAAATAGATGGGCTCGGGGGACCCTCTCAAAAATTTGGTCAACTGCCGTTAGGCGGCCAAATTTAAGATGACCACCAAAAATACCTAAAATGGCATATCTCAGCTCATAGTTGTCGTATAAAGCTGCATTTGGTGTTTAAATGTTTATTTTGGGGGAGGGGTTGCCGACTTCATTTCTCTCCTACATTCAATGGACTCTCTCAGGTGTGGATTCTCGGCTGGTGCTCTGCTGCCCACCTGAAGCCTCAGACACATGCTCACTAGATCGGACCCTTCCCCTCCATTCTTACCCGGCCGCACAACACCCCCAGCTCTGAGCCCCCCGGGGTGGGGTTGCAATCTCCTCCGGTGCTCTATCTATAAGTAAGTGGAGCGACCGGAGAGGAGGAGGGCAACTGGAAGTGCAGTTTAGTAGAACACAGCACTGGGCATGGGGCCCGCCAGTGATCCCACCATCACCTACTGCCGAGGTGGTTTTTTTTCTTGCTGTTTCCCCCCTAAGGACGCGGCGTGCAATGGCATCCTGCACGGCTATATCTCTGAGCCTCATGCCGATGGAGCCTGCCGACGTCCTGCCCCCCCTCCTTGTGTCCTGACATCTGTGCCATCCCTGGTCTCCACCAGTGGCTGCTACTGCACCGAGAGCCCCAACAGCCCACCTTGGGAGAGAAGAGCAGTCCTCTGGATGCTCGTCTCCCGATGGCCCAGGTCCATTCCTGAACCTGGGTTGCTGGCATGGCGTGAGGTGTGGGGTCCAGTGCCTCAACTCTCAGTGCCACCATGCCACCCTAAATGGGGGTTTTGAGGGTCAAGAAATTAATTTCTTATAAATCAGATGCTCTTTATTGAAGCAAAATTTCTATACACATATGCTAAAAGACAAAGGACCTCAGTGCAAAAGCATTGCGGCAAGGGTTATCCCATAGGGCATTAGCTCTTTTGTCCAATGTCCTTTGGGGTAAACACCCTTGCCTCATTGCTTTTGCATGAGGTTCTTTGTCTTAGCTTTTTTTGGTTTTGGGCTCACCATGACCTAAACCCATAAGGCCAACTAAGAACAACTGGTTCATTTACCCTGGGATGTCATACACGAGAGGCACACTGATGAGTCCTGGGTAGGACGAGACACATGTCTGTGTCTTCTGTTTGCAGCCTGTACAGATTGTGTCACCATGCTTAAAGCTGAACCAGCCTAACATTTCATGGTGATTTACATATACAACCCTTGATGCTTTGCATTAAGGGGTGATGTAGGATTTTGTATTTTTATTTTATTTATATATATATATATATATATATAAAGTTTGTTATATCTTTTTGCAGTTGTGACCAAATGAAGTTCTGTGATTGGTGCTTGGAAATATGTCAGCACTCTTTGATAAAACTAGTACAACAGTTGAGAGGAAAGAAAGAGGAGCTGAGATGATTAAAGAACTGTGTATATTATGTGATAAAGAGTGTGATGAAGACAAAAGTGACTATCTAATTGATTCATGGAACAAACTGCACTGGTATGGAGGGGTTGGATAAATATGGAAGTGTTCTTGAGAACGTAAACTGGGATGACGGTCCAAGTGGCACGTTTTTTCACAGATCGTCTAAAACTGGATTCACGAGTAAAAGGAAGCTTCAGCACGCCAAAACTAGGAAAGAGGAACAGCAGATGCAAGAAATCCTTGTATCCCGATCTGAACATGACAGTTCCCCTGAAAAATGTTCCTGGCTGTTCTGCAGACTTTCACAAAGTGGTCTTCTACAGGACAAAGGATCTCTGCATCTGGTGCACGATGCCAGAAGACAAACAACATCTGGCTGAGACAAGTGGTGTCTTCTCCAACAAATGGATGCATGGCACACGTTCAAGGCTCACACAGTAAACCTAGAAGATGCCACAATGCATGACCATATCTTAGCTGTAATTGTATTGCTGAGATTCGGTATCATCGCTCCTGTTAGAAAAAATGTCTCTCCAGTATATCACCAGGACAAAAACATTAATTTAGATCTCCACTTTCAACAGGTTCATCTTGCAGAAGTTAGAGAAATGTTCTTCAGACATGTACGGACAGTTGTAGTGGATATGAATGAGCCAAGAACATTACAAGGACTACTGATCGACTACAATAACCTGTTGAGGAATTTCGGTTATGATACAAGTACAACAAAATCAGGCACAGTTAAATAGATGATTCAAAAGGAGTTTGCAAATAGGATCGGATTTCATAATCGTTTCCACAAAAAACGAGAGTACCATAGCATATGACACAACTGCAGGTGAAAGTTATGTGGAAGCAGCAGTCTACTTGTGGGAAGTGAGCGATGAACAATTGCTGAATACCATTGCCAGGCGCTTGAAAGATAAGTTATCATGTGATACAGGCATGAACTGGCCTCCACATATTGAGGAGCTTGAGAAAACTGAAGAACCTAATTCTGATTAACGAGAAGTTTTTCATATGACTAAAGAACCCTGCTGCTAGTGACGTCAGTGATGCCTGCCAGGATCCAGAGATTGCAGCCTTGTCATCACTGTTTATTTTCATTCATCACGCGGGAACACACTTCCTTAAAAGTCCAGTTATCAATGATGATTCATGACCTGACTAGAAGTCATGAGATTATAGGCACGATGAAGAAATTATCACTCTGAATAAGTTACCAGGATGTTCTTAATCTTTATGCTGCATGGGTCATGTTTGAGCTTAAGAAGAATGACAGCTGTCCCGAAGAGCTTGTCAATGATTTTCCTGGAACTGCCATTCTAGTCAGTGATGACTTTCAGGATGACACATTGACTGGAGCAGATAAATCTCACCACACAAACATGATATTTGTTCAACCATCCCCTTTAATCTTAGCAATACCCCCTCTGGACTTTCTCCTTTCACTAATGTATCTATAGAAAGTCTTGTCACCTTCTTTTACTGTTTGTGCTAGTGTGTCCTCAGTTTGGGCCTTTGCCTGCCTTACTGCCTTCATACTTTATCAATCAATCAATCAATCAAATCTTTATTTATCCAGGTGATCACCATTGAGCAAGCTCATTTACAAGGTGGACCTGCTGTTGACAGGGAAAACTGTACAGTTACATATAAATATACATGATACAAAAGGAACAACATGTTTACAATACTGATAGGAGCAGAGTATTTACATTCCAAGTCACATGTACAAGAAAGATATACATAACACAACCCGAACGTTATATACAGTTCCCACAGGAGCAGGATGTGTATGGATGTCATATACAAACCACAGAAGAAAAAAGAAAGATTATTTATATTCCTGTCCAGCAGAAACACGTTACTTGCCTGGATGGAAATTCCTAAGCTATGGAGGTGCGCATAACAGTGTGTAAGCCTTGGGTAAATCTGGCAGAAGGGGGGTGGTGAATAAGAGGGATGCAGAGGGTGCTAAGGGCAAGTGGGGCAGAGGAGGGGGGAGTAGTAGTGGCTAGGGCTGATTTGGATAAGCAGCTGGGACTACTGTTGAAGAAGAGAGGAACAATAGTCAAGCTGCTAGAAGCGATAGAAGCAATTACAGATTTCAGCAAACGTTTTGTCATAGAGGGCCTTAAAGAAGGCAGGACTGACAGGTAAGCTAAGTCTCAATGATTTTTGTATCCTATTCCAGAGAGTAGGCAGGGCATAGCCTTCCAAAGTGAGTGTTGGCCCTTGGGACATTCAAAGAAATCTGCGATTGACTTCTTAAGGCATAGTTCCTAATAGGACTAAGGGGGAGACAGTCAACAACGTATTGTGGGAGTTTGTTGGTAAGGGCTCGGAGCGTCCATAGGGCTACATTTCTATAATGCCTGTATTGAAGGGAGGGCCACTCTATGGCTGCGTATAAAGAGCAGTGATGTGTGGAGTACGGGAGGCCAGTTATAAATCTCAGTGCTCTATGATATAATACATCCAGTTTTGCAAGATATGAGGCAGGGCAGTGGCCATAAATGAAGTCAGTGTAGTCAGTGAAAGGAATGTAGATTGGACAAGCTGTCTTTTTGCGTCTGTAGTCAAGAGGCATTTAATTTTGAAAAAAAGACCAAGTCTCTGCCTCAGTTTTTTCTGCAGTTCTTCTGTGTGTTCCACAAAAGAGAGTTTGTTGTCTAGCCAAATACCAAGGTAGTTGAATTTAGTCACAAATTCAAGATTTTCTCCTAATAAGGTAGAGATTGATGGTAATGGACTAGCGACAGCAGAGTAAGCCCCTGGGCCTGATGGTGAGAAAAGAATGGCCTTGTTTTTTTTAGCATTTAGTAGTAACCTGTTGCTAAGGAGCTGGTACTGCAGAGTATTAAAGTCAGCTTGTAACTTTGCACAGGCAGCTTCAGGAGATTCCCGGCTTAAGTAGAGCACCGTGTCGTCGGCGAACAAGTGAATACTGGCATCTTTGATGACTACGTCCAAGCTGTTGATATAAATGGCAAATAGTAATGGGTCCAGTATGGAGCCCTGGGGGACACCTCTCTTTATCGGTTTAAGTGGAGAAATCTCTATTAGTCTTAATTTGTTGCTGTCTATCAGAAAGGTAGTCTTGGAAGCATCCCAGTGCGGTTGAGCCAATGCCTATAGTTTCTAAGGTGGAGAGGAGCAGGTAGTGGTCGGCAATGTCGAAAGCCTTACTGAGGTCCAGAAACACGGCACAAACAAATTTTTTGTTGTCTAGGTCCCGTTGCCAATCATTAGTAACTTTTGCCAGTGCCGTAATTGTACTATACTTAGCTCTGAAGCCAGACTGCATTGGGTTGAGTAGTCTACCATTGTCTAAGAAAGATCTCAGCTGCGTATCCACAATTTTTTCCAGCAGTTTTGAAAGTATGGGAAGAAGGAAGATTGGTCTATAGTTATTTAGGTCACAGTGGTCCTCTGCTTTAAACAGGGGAATGACGTGAGCAGTTTTCCATGCCTTGGGGATGGAGCCTTGTGCTAGGGACAGACTAAATAGGTGTGTTATAGGTGTAGTAAGTATATGGTATGCTATTTTAAAGAAATATGGGTCGAAGGAGTCGGCCCCAGCACTATTTTAGTATCTAGTTGTAGAAGAAGATTTTCAACTTCTTTTATGGTGGTAGGTGAAAAGGAGAAGTCCATGTTATTGCTACTTGGTTCTGAAGGTTGGGTGTTGGTCTGAGGAAGAAGGCTACTTACAGGTGCGTTATCAAATGCCAGGCTAGCAGTGGCAAAGTGATTGTTGAAAGCCTGCAGTATTTCTAATTTATCGTTAATGATAATATTATCAGTGGTAATTTTGGAAGGAAGCGCACTTCCTGGAGAGTGGCCAGATAGCTCTTTTATGGTGGACCAGAACTTGGTAGGGCAGCTTGATGCAGAGAGTAGCTCGGTTTGATAAAAGTTGGCTTTGGTCTCTCTGACCAACTTAGTACAGATGTTTCTAGATGCCCTGAAGACACCAGTCTGTGTCGGCACAAGATTTACGAGCCTTTTTCCAGAGGTAATCTCATTTGAGTAAGGCAGCCTTCAGATCCGGTGAGAACCAATGACAGGTTCTGGCTTTTATTCGTGCTTTAACCAGGGGAGCATGGCTGTTTAGGGCACTGGATATGATTTCATGAAAAACGTCATAGGCATCACTCACTGACTTAGCCAGGTAGAAACTCTGCCTTAACAAAGAGTTTTTTAGATCATTGAAGTATGCAATAGGATCGAAGTTCCATCTGGATCTTTTAGTGGAAAACTTTGATGAAGATAGAGGTTTGGTAACAGTTCTCATGCCACCAATAAAGCAGTGGTCACTAACGTCCGCTAGGAGGATACCAGCATGGGAAAAGGAATGAGGTCTGTTAAGAAGGAGAACATCCAAGAGGGTGCTTCTCATTGGATTTTTTTCGTTGATGCGAGTAGGCTCAGTAATAAGTTGAGTGAGCCCTTTAGATGTACATAGACTACTTGGATACTGTGCATACCATACGAAGGACTGCAGAAAGTCCTCACAGCTTTTTGTTTCATTCATTTGTGGGAAAGAGGGTGCCCCACTTTCTAAACAGTACTTGTCCAAATGGCTAGCACACTGTGTTACATTCTGTTACAGGAAGTACAGTAAGGAACGTCTTGGTGTGGATCATGGGCATTCCACAAGAGGCACAACCACTTTTGTAGCTTGTTTTCAGAATGTTTCTGTTGCAGAAATTTATGCAGCTGCCGCAGGGAATACTGTCCACACCTTCACAAAACATTATGTTCTGGACATTATCTCTCATAGATGAGCTGGGTTTGGCCTAGCTGTACTCCAGAGCCTACTATCATAAGCCTACAGGCTCCAGTCACCCAGACTGTTTAGTTTTTGATACTGCAAAGGACTTGTTCCAAAAGTAACAGACACTTCGTTGCAGTGCACCAAATATTTATTTCCACGGAGTACCAACAACACAGGGTCCCTCACCCAGGCGCTTCGACTTCCAAGTCACCCTGAGAAGACTTGTTTGAAGTCAATTCAGGACTCTGTTGTTGGTACTCGTGGAAATAAATATTTGGTACACTGCTACGAAGTGTCTGTTACTTTCTACATGGAGTTACACGAGTGACACCTCTTTTTGGAATTTTGTCTTAAATCACGAGCTGGCTGCTTGTATCTGGTGAGCACCATTTAGATAGAGCCGAGTTGCAGCATTCTTTGATATAGTCTTGTTCCAAAAGTGTGGCTTGATGAAACAGATGTCCTCGAAGAAGCTAGAATAGTTACTTAAGAACTTGCCATGACAATAGATCTTTGAGATGATCACTTTAATCAGGCCGTGCTGTGCCAACCTCCTTCTCTCTTTGGGTTGCAACAAAGGATCTTTGTACTGCTGTTTCCGTTGCTGTCTTTTCCAGCACTCTGTCTTGCCTGGTATGCAGAGTGCTGGGGTCTCCTCTGGTTCCCTACAGGGAGGCCCTCCAAACATGATCTCTAGCTGGGAACTGAGAAGTAGAGGGGCCACCCATGTTTATGAAGGTGCTGACACATGATGTCATTGTGAGTGGTCCCTGGGTTGCAAAGTTGTCATGTGGTCCTGGTGCTGATGCAGATATAGTTCAAAAAAATGTGGCATGATGATAGATTCTCCTGAAGATCTACTGTTATGGTAAGTTTCTTATGTAACTGTTCTTTGTACACCCTGTTACTCACCCTGCCATCAGGACTGTGAGTGCACCTTCCTTCTGGCTAGGAATGGGAGCAAGTGGCTGCCTTCAAAACCAGCACCAATGCCACCTCTCAGTTTGCTGGCAGGTGGTATGCAATCCCAGTGGGCTAGCACCTTCACTATGTGGGAGCCAACCACCTCACCTCAGTGACAGGGATGTCATAATTACACAAGATGATGACACAGCATTCTAAATTTCAATGACAGTAAATTAACATTGTAAAAAATCAGTATCATGATTATAGGGCAGCATGATATACCACGGTGTACCATCTTCCCATTATCATATCTGCTGGTCTTTGATCTTGTCTCTTTCCAGGTGTGACTTGGATTCCTGATTATACAATGGCAACCAAGGATGATGGCATCTGATTGGTTGAACTGGTACTGGACCCATGATGTTATCCCAGTACAACATTATGGGTCTAGTCCCAGTTACAGAGAAGACCGCATAAAGTAAAAATCATTGCACTCAGCCCGCTTTGCTGCTTCCCGCTCTGCAGCCACCAGCCATCTTCAGTGTCCTGAAAAACAAACAGCAGAAACAAAAAACAACAACCATCTTACACCCCCCACCTGAGTGTCTTACTCCTATTTAAAAAAGGAAACCTGCAGCTGAAACCATGATTAAACGCAATACCAACAATCGCTGTCTGACCCAGTGTGCCCAGCGAGCGAGCAACTGAGTCTTTAAACAGTCGCTGCACGGCTGTCTGTAGCGCTCACTGGCTCAACCCACTGTCTTCTGTTTTTCTTTTTTATTTAATTTCACCATAAATATACAATCCAAAAAATCCTCCCCACCTCCTCCTTCTAGACTCTTTCAGACAGATTAATGAGGCAGTGGGTGGCACACTGTAAGACAGATGGGTGGAGGGGGGGGGCACAGCAGTCTCAATTCTCATTCAGAACCACAATTAAAACTCAGTCATGGAAACAAAGAGGAAAACATAAATACCATCCTAAAAGGCCGAAACACAGCATAAACACAGAAGCAAAGGGCATATTAACAACGAGTAGCACCAGCAAAAGTTGCTGTGGGACTGTGCAGGCACTGAAAAAGCACTTCAGCTCCACCTGCTGGCTAAATCAGCACTACATTTTCATAATGTAACCCTACCCATTCAAAAAATGAAAAAAAATATACTTTAAAGGCACTTTTTTTCCTTTTTTTTTTAATGAGCCATTGTATAATAGTAATAATGCACTCCAGGGTGTGGGTTCTGCTGGGATAACGTCTTGCCTTGCTGTTGGACGCACTCGGCCTTCGTCCTCTTGCCCAACCACGCAAGGCATGACGTTATCCCAGCACAACCCACACCCTGTCGTGCATTATTGCTTAATTCTCCACGTCTGCCAAATCAGATTATTGCTATTGTTTCAAAAATGAGAAATGCTACAAATAATCATGGTAATTAATATGTCATGATATTCTTTCACAATTATCATGATACTTAAAATTTGATAATGTGGCATCTTTACTCAGTGATGCAGTGTGTCCCAGCTGAATTTAAATGTGAACCTCAGTCTCCCAGTGACAACTTGATGCATCACCAGTTAGTTAAAGCAGGGCAGCTTTTCATTGCATGTAAACTGATACCTGTTTCAATCTATAGGTTTTTCCACCATTTCGGCTAATTCCTAGAAAAGTTACACTGATAATTGGTGCCATGATGCAGGTAAGGAAATGTATTCTTTTTAATACTTTTTTGTGTATTTGAGAAGTGAAGTCTGCTTTTGACAGGGTGATTTTTCTGTTGGTTACATAGGCATTATTTGTGCCCCATGTTCAAACTGATATTCTTGGCAGAATTTTCGACAGAAGCTAATATGCAGTCCACATAACAGATACCCAGACATACGCTTGACTGGTTTTCTATTTTGCTGAGTCTCTGAGCAGCAGCATAAATTGAATGCACTCAATATGTATTTTTGCAAACTGTCAGTTTCCAAGGGATAAGTAGTGCTTAACAGGAAATCTGCTGCATTTATGAAATTGAAAAAAGTCATAGAAGTAGTATATCTAACTGTGATAAATATATTTCTCTCACTGAACATATATTTCTTTCCGGAACTTCAGATAACCTCTGAAGGAGGTCCCCAGCCTCAGTCGAACATCCTTTTTTCCATCAGTGATGAGAAGCTTGCATCCGTGAATAGTGCTGGGCATGTCAAAGGCCTTGCAGTTGGAAATGGAACAGTAACTGGAGTGGTCCAAGCCGTTGATGTAGAAACTGGAAAACTGGTTGTCATATCTCAGGTAACCATCCTCAAAATGAAAGTTGAGCTGCCTTGTTTATAAAGAAGAAAGTATTTCAGATTACTTCATCTGTTTTCAAACCCAGTACCTTTGTCTGTTAATGGTGTCCAGCAATGGAATAAAGAAAAGAACAGGTTACTCACCTGTAACAGTAGTTCTAGGAGTGGTATATGTTGTTCGTCCACACTGTTTGGCATTGTCCCCTTCCACTTTAAATCTGCTGGAAGTCTTCAAGCTGACTCCTCCCACCCACCGAGGTGGTATATACCTCGGCTCCACCCCATGACGCCAGATCTTAGCTCGCTGGAAGCCAGGTTGTGTGCGTCCGCAGCCAGGGAGGTCGGGTGGATCCGTGTGGATGAACAACATATACCACTCCTAGAACTACTATTACAGGTGAGTAACCTGTTCTTCTAGGAGCGTGGATATGTTGTTCATCCACACTGTTTGGCAGACAGGTGCACACCCCCTACTTAGGAAACAGTGATTGGAGAACTGAAGCCCCAAAACCAGCATCCCGGCGTGACTCAAGGTCGATGTGGTAGTGGGTGATAAGTGTTTGCTGACTTCCAGGTAGCATCCTGACAGATTTCCTGGATTGGATGTCCCTGGAAGCAGCCACCGATGCAGCAGTATGGTGGGTAGATTGAGCTCTTATCCCTCTGGGAGGCTCCTTGCCTGCCAACTCATAGCACAGACCTATGCATGATGTAATCCATCTTGCAATAGTCCGCTTCATTTCAGGTTTGCCAGAAGCGGCTTTAGCGTAAGTGACAAACAGCTGGCGAACCTCTCCACGAATATCCGCCATCCTCTTCCTGTAATAGGAGAGAGCATGTCTCAGGTCCAAAGTATGGAGCCTGTACTCTGCGTCCGAGGTGTAGTTAGGGTAGTAAACTGGCAGAGTCAACACTTGATTAAGGTGAAACTCTGAAACCACCTTCAGAAGGAATTTCGGGTTGGGGCGCAGGACAACTTTGTTGATGTGGAAGACCAGAAAAGGGGAGTCCCTGAAAGTGCCTGGAGCTCCCCTGTCCTTCTGGCAGATGTGACAGCCACCAGGAAGGCCGTCTTCCATGACAAGTGTGACAGCTCACACTTGTGCATGGGTTTGAATGGCTTGCCCATGAGCTTTGCCAAAACCAGCAGCAGATCCCACGGAGGTGGAGGTTCACACACCAGAGGGGATATGTGATCCAGGCCTTTGAAAAGCACCTGACTACTGTCTCCTGCACCAATGTCGGCTGACCGGGCCACACCCGGTAAGCAGAAATGGGCTGCCAGATGCACTCTAAGGGTTGAAGACCGTAGACCCCTTTGGAGAGAGACCAAAGGTAGTCAAGAATGTTAGCCACAGAACAGGATAAGGGGTCCAGATCCTTACCCTGACACCAAATAGAAAATCTTTTCCATTAGAAGGCGTAACATTTCCTGGTCAGTTCCTTTCTAGAAGCCTCCACCATGGTGTAGACATCCTTGGAAAGACCCAAAGCCTGGAATTCTAACCGCTCAGGTACCAGGCTGTGAGGTGCAGGGATTGAAGGTCCGGATGGAAGACCTTCCCCTGGTTGAGAGATATCAGGTCCTGGTGTGTGCAAAGCTGCTTCAGGGGCCTGCAACTGAGGCTGAGGAGCTCTGGATACAAGAACTGGCACAGCTAGTCTGGGGCTAACAGAATCACCTTCGCCTTGTCCCTCCTCACCTTGAGTAACACCTTGTGGATCAGGGGAAATGGAGGGAAGATGTAGAGGAGGCCTGGGATCCACGGCTTCGAGAAGGCACCCCCCTGCAGTGAGCCCTGCTGAGGGGGGCGGGCATGATACAGCCTCAGCTTGGTGTTTTCCCTGGAGGCAAACTGGTCCACCATCGGTTTGCCCGAACAGGAGAACAGGCTGTAAGCTACCTCTGGATGGAGAGACCACTCATGGAATGTCTGGCCTAGATGGCTGAGAGCATCTGTCAGCTGGTTCGAGGCTCCAGCCACATGTATGGCTAGGAGATCTGACTCCAGCCGGCTTACAAGGGTCCAGATGCAGAGCGCCTCCTTGGACAGCAGACGGGAGTGCATGCCCCCCTGTTTGTTGAGGTAGTACATGGTCGTGGTATTGAGTCCGGACTCGAACCACTTGACCCCGGAGCTGAGGAGCAAAAGCTGACAGTGCCAGTCTGACTGTTCTGAGCTCCAACAGGTTGATATGGCATCGGGACTCCTCGGGGGTCCAGAACCCGTGGGCCCTGTTGTCCCCCATTTGGGCTCCCCAGCCCATGAGAGAGGCATCAGTCGTAAGAACAACCGTCTGCTCGGGCAGACAAACGGGATCCCTTCCTGCAGCCGGTCTGGGGCGGTCCAGCATTGGAGAGCGTCCCACATCTTCTGGGTTACAGTGATCATCTGGTCGAAATGACCATATTGCTGAGTCCACTGGGCGGCCAGCTCCCATTGGATGGGGCGCATGTGCAACCGGACCCAGTGGACCACCGAGGTGCATGCCGCCATGTAATCCAGAAGGTGCAGAAAGTCCTGGGCAGGGTGCAAGTGCCCAACCAGAAATGATTGTACAAAGGAGGAGAGAACCTCCACCCTGTCCACCGGGAGCCGAGCTCTGGCCCGATGAAGGCCATCACCTGGGAGGGCACGAGTTCCGACTTGGCCTCATTGATCAGGTGGCTGAGTTGGGAGCAGGTCTGGAGGGCCAGATCCCTGGACCTCTCCACCACCTGTTGGGTGGAACTGCCAGGAGCCAGTCGTCAAGGTAAGGGTAGATTCTGACTCCTTGATGCTGAAGATGGGCCGCCACCACTGCAATGCATTTGTTGAAGACCCATGGGGCCGATGATGGGCCGAATGGCAGGGCTCAGAACTCGTACAGGGTCCCCTCGACCCTGAAGTGGAGGAACCGCTGATGAGATGGACGGATTGGGACGTGGAAGAATACATCCTGCAAATCCAGTGAATGGAACCACACGTTTCGCTGCAAGGATGGTATGATCTGGGACAGAGTGACCATCCGAAAGGTGTGAGACCTGAGAAACCAATTCAAGTCATTGAGATGAAGAATGGGGCCCAACCTTCCATCCACTTGGGCACCAGGAAGTACCTGAAGACAAAGCCTGGGTCTGCTGGAGGATCCGCCATAGGAACTACTGCCTCCTTGCAGAGGAGCTGAGCTATGTCGTCTCAAAGAGCTGACTGTGTGTACACAGAAATCTGTTCCTCCCAAGGGGCGTGGGCTCAGCTGGGAGGGTACTACTTGAACTCTAAAGGCAGTCCCTGACCGACCACTTCGAGGACCCACCTGTCCGAGGTGATAGCGGACCAGGCAGAAAGGAAGTGGCGGAGCTGACCCCCACAAGAGGGCCCAGAGCTGGAGTGACGGAGATAGGGGTGGCAACCCCCATCC
Organism: Neoceratodus forsteri; assembly: GCA_016271365.2. Classification (NCBI taxonomy): domain Eukaryota; kingdom Metazoa; phylum Chordata; order Ceratodontiformes; family Ceratodontidae; genus Neoceratodus; species Neoceratodus forsteri. Next base: position 1,072,939,246 of record CM028129.1, on the reverse strand, counting down.
CGTCACTGGGCAGGCTTGGAGGAGGAGGCTCCAAGACCTGAGCCTCGGCCTCCTTTGCGGGCCTGTTGGGGTCCAGGCTTGGGCCGAGGGTGCCAAGCTTGAACCTGCTGCTTATGCTGCTGTCCTTCTTGTTAGGAGGGCTGCCGAACCGCAGGGGAAGAATGCCGAAAAGGCTTATTCTTTTTCTTCTGCTGGTTCTTACCCAAAGAACCCTTGGCAGAAGTGGCATCCAAGGTGGCATTGGACTGCTCTATGCACTGTAGGTGACCAGCCACTCCTGGACCGAACAGGTCAGTCCCCAGGAAAGGCACATCAGCTAACTTGTGCTGAGTATCCGCCAGAAAGGAGTAAAGCCTCTGCCAAGCCCTGTGGCGAGAGGCCACTGCAGTGGCCATCAAGCGGGCACAAGAATCTCCTATGTCCAGGGCTGTCTGGAGCTGCTGTTTGGCAACAGCATGGCCCTGGTCACGGATCTGTTTGACCGTGGTCTGCATGTCTGCGGGCAGGTGAGGAAGGACTTTGTCTAATGAACCCAGAAGGGCATGAGAGAAGTGTGCCATAATGACAGCCAAGCTGGCCTGCCGAAAGCCCAAAGAAGAGGCCGCTTAGACCTTTCAGGCAGTGTGCTCCATATTTTTGGACTCTTTGTCCGGAGGTCGGTCAGTGTTGGCCGAACTGCCAGTACGCCTGAACACAGAGGTGGTCACCAGGCTCTCGGCTGAAGGGTGCTCTGTGACCCCGCAAGGGACCCCATGGGCACCGCGTACTTGTGGGCCATGCGGGCAGATGGTGCTGGGCATGAGGCAGGGCGCTGCCAAAGTTCAAGGGCTGGGCCAGCAATGGCTTCAGCCACTGGAAAGGCCTCCGTCGGGGTATCCCCTCTCTTTAGAATGTCTGTGAGAGGATACTCTGCCTTTTTCTGGATAGGTTTCAGGGGCATTCCGGTAGAGTCTGAAATGAGACGGAGAATCCCTTGGAAGGAGGAAGGGCCTTCCTCCATCCCTGTGCCAATGGACGACTCGTCATCCCCCAGATGAAAGTGGAGCCCGGTGACATCTGAGTCCGAAGAGTCATGATACAGCAGTCTACCGCCTAAATCACCCTCGATCCGCCAAGGGAGGTCTGGGGTGACTGTAACCGACAGACGTCGGGTAAGTCTGATGTCTAGTCAGTCCTCTTTCGAGGGAGCCCCTTCCTTAGGCTGCTTAGGTGGCAGTTCCACCGGGATAGGTGGAGAGACTGGAATAGGCCGAACTGATGGACAGGCCGGCCCCAAGGGCGGAGAAACCAGAGACTTCGGTTCCAGAGGGGTCGGCTTTGGCCTGGGAGGCGAAAGCCAATTAATGGCCTGGGTTGGCGGTGGAGCCAGCTTCTGCCTGGTCAGGATCAGCTGTTGCCACATAAGGTCCTCATAGTGCTGACGGAGTTTCCGCCGGAGCCTCTCCTCGTCCAAGGAGGATGAGGACGACCTGTGGCATCGCCTCTTCTTTGAAAGCTTATGGCTGTTCCCTGATTGTTCGGTCGAGGGGGTCTTGGACCATGACTGAGATCGGGGAGGCTGACTCTGTCGATCGGGAGACACCGGTGTGATGAATGAAACCCTAGGGTCTGGAACCGGCTCCATGATGGGGACACCAGCAGGCTGGGTCTCATCAGGAAATGCTAGGACCGGAGTCTGTTCTAAGGAGTCGGCCATGGCCGGCGACAAGGGGTCGATTGGGTCAAGGATTATCTCGACCTCGTCGGTCACTTCCTTGGTCCCCTGGCCAGATGGAAGATTTGTAAAGCTGGCGGCCAGGAAGGCGATCTCAACCGAGGTCGAGACCACATGCACTTGGGACTTGGACCTCTCTTGTTCCCAAGATCATCTTCGTCGGAACGAAGACAAAGGTTCTTTGTCTCTCTTCCGAGAGTGAGTGGAGTGCAAGCCTGAGGATGCCTCACCCGGGTGGGGAGAGACTGGCACAACTCTTTGAAAGAACCAGTAAAGGTGGAGCCTAGATTGAGAGGAAAAAAAAGCTTTGATTGGCCGAAGCGCGAGCGACTTCCTACTTGAACACTTTCGTGTGTTCCAGCTGCTCGACAGAGCCCGCAGCCACAGAAACTGGCCACCTAGCCTCTTTTGACTTCACTGGAGGGTTCCTTTTTTCCAGTCTCCCAAGCTTCAGGCGTGCCTTGCGGTCGTCCAGGATGTTGGGATGGAAGGGCAGCAATAACTGCAGGATGAGGTGTCATGTCTGACACCTAGGCAGTAGACGCATGTGAGGTGTGGATTGGTGCGTGACATCTTTTGGCCTCAGGGACACTGGTGAAATTCTGGGGAAGATTTTTCCTTCATGATCAATGCTGCAAAAGCAAGATCGCTAACTCGAACGAGTTTCAGTTTCATTAGAACCGACAATTTAAAAGCCAGGGCCTACAAGATGTGAGAGCACGAGGGAGGTAACCTGTAGCTTCCAGTGGAAAGGAAGATCTGGCATCATGGGGTGGAGCCGAGGTATATACCACCGGGGTGGGTGGGAGGAGCTAGCTTGAAGACTTCTGGCAGATTTAAAGTGGAAGGGGACAATGCCAAACAATGTGGATGAACAACATATCCACGCTCCTGGAACCTATCTTTCATTATGTATTTGAAATGTATGCATTGATTTTGTCTTTTTTTTTTTTCACTTTTTAAATGCTGGTATGTATTGCTACGTTCCTTTACATATAATGAAACTACAGCAACGAAAAGGAATGAAACCACATTTCGCCCCATCACCAGCAGGCAGCTGCATATAACTTCAATCCTATGATGCAGTCACATGGCAGGTGTGATGTCATCAAGTTTGTAACAGAAAAGAATGCAGTTTTAATGGATTTGTACACACACACTTTGATTTTGTGTGTAGGCTATGCAAACAGTTTAAATTAAGAAAGCAATAAAAAAAATGGCTAGTGCATGAAATGGTTATTGTAAAATAGATGTTTACAGTTTTCATTGCTGACCACCTTTAAACCTCAACAGTACTGATATCTACTATCTAACAAGACCAAAGCTTGCACTAAAACAAATTGTACGTTACCTAAGTTGGTAAGAACATGGTTACATTTAAACTGCAGTCTATGAATGATTTTTATTTATTCATGCTTTACCTGGAAAGGCATACTGAGCTGATAACTCATTTCCAGATGTGTCCTTTGGGGGAGGTAATACAGTACAGTATTACGTAATATGCAGCTAAAGGTACTGCCTTACTGGTCATATAAGTGGTGCATACATGAAACCTGGGCAGTAGATCAGGTCAGCAACACAATACAAAGCAAATGATGACTAACTGAAAATATGGAATTGTAAAATAGGTGCATTGCAATGCAAGACTTGTGCAAACAGAGGTAGTTTGAGTGACTAGGCAAAGGGAGTGTAGGGGGATAAGGAACAGGTGTGAGACTGAGCAGTGCTTTTTAAAGAAGATGAGGAGGAAGAGCAGGTGGCAAGGGGGAAGCTAGACCAGAGACTGGACAGCCTGTAAGAGAAAGTCAGACTGGCCTGCCAAGGATTTGACCCTCAGGAGTGAGATGGATCGAGGGTCCTAAGAACATAGGAGGAGTAGTAGGAAAGGGGTGGCATGACAGGAGAAAGTTCTGATAGGAAGGGAGCATTCCAAACCAGAACTTTGATATGAGGGAGACACAGTGAGAGACACAACAGTCATTAAGTGGACAGAATGAGAGAGAGGAGTAGAGGGAGCAGTGGTGTGTACAAGGATGGCAGTCAAGAGTAAAATGACGGACAGAGTGGAACAGAGGGTCCAATCTTGCAAGTATATTTACATGTGTGGCACTAGACACCACATACCCATAATCAAAGGCCGAGAGAATTTTAAAATGATCTGGTGCCAAGCTGGGGAAGGGATACATGCTTTATCTCTATAAAGGGCACTGAGCTTTGTGTAGGCACTTGTTATGGATGGCAACGAAAAAGGAGAGGTGACTGTGAAGCCAGACTCCATGGCATTTGAATGAGAAGACATTCTTCAGCTGGGAACCATCCAGTTTTGTAAAGACTGGGGTAGGGTGGGGTGTGGAGAGAAATTGGATGGATGCTAGCCAGACGCTGCCTAGCCTAGTACCAAAGGACAATCTTTTTTTTTTTTTTTTTTTTTTGTTTGTTTGGCATTCTAGCAGTGAGAGCATATTTGTGATGTTATACAGTTCATATCTTCTCAGCCCTGAGGTGTTGCCCTGGAGATAGAAGAACAGAATGTTAAAGTTCATACCTTGCAGTGTGGTCATGTGGCACATAACCTCTCAACAACAGATTTATTTTTCTACAGAAGAGCTCAGACGCCCCAGAGTCCTGTTCCTAGACACAGTAGCTATGCCTTCTTACTTTTGATTATCTTTTTATTATTTTGCAAAGTTTGAGTTGATTTGATACTCTTTGTTAGTTTATCTTGGTTTTATTCAATTTTAGCATGTTCTACCAGTTGCATTGCAGTTCCTAGAATGAGAGAACTATGGCTTTCATTGGTTTCCAGTTCAGGGTTTCTGGTTTCAAATCAAACAGTAAACACATTTTGATTAAACTAGACTTTATTTTTGAACTGGTTGAACTTTTTTCTTCTGTACATCTCTTAAACTTTTCTTATACTTTCTGTCCAACTTTCATGACATGGAAGTCTTAAACCAGTGCCTACAGGAGTTAAACAGTCTATATCCAGCAAACGTTGGTTGGCGAAAATGGATGTCAATAACCTTTGCTATGATTATTTGGGCATATATAGTTGTTTTGAAAATTACAAACTCTGCAAAGTTTTCTGTCCTAGAACTAAGAAAAAGGGGAATCTAAAATGTCCATCTTTGCCTGCATCAGCTTCCACAGCTGCTTCACAAGAATGTGTACATGTAAGGATGGGGGGGTGGAGGGAAGATAGGAAATGGAACATTACCCCCCCCCCAGAGCAAAGGAACTATGGGAAAACAGATTGACCGAGGGAGCGCAACGACATAAAAATGGGACTGGGAGAGACAGCTTCTCAGACTGGCAAAGATTCTGATCAAAAGAGGGAAGGGCTTACTAGAGAAAAATGGGAGGGGCACCACATCTTGAAGAGCCATATGTGCAAATGCCCGAAGTCTGAGTAATGAGATAGGAGACCTCAAGGCTGCCATGGTGGGATCTGGCTTGGACATTGTGGCCATCATGGAGACCTGGTGTAACGAAAACCAGAGCTGGGAATTGTCCATTCCAGGCTACAATCTATCCAGGAAGGACAGAGTAAGCAGAAAGGGGGGGGGGTCTCTGTGTGTAAGGGAAAGCCTAAAGGCCACAGAAATTAAAGGAGAACAGGGTGGAGGAAAGATACTGCGGGTTACACTAGAAAGGAAAAAGGGAACATCCATCTGCACAGGGATAATTTACAGACCACCAACTCTGGGGAGGACATAGATAGGGAGATGTTGCTAGCAATCCAAAGGGTGGCACACAAGGGAGAGGTGTTGCTAGTCTGTGATTTCAATGTACGGGATATAGATTGACGCCTTACCACAGCAGCAACAGCTAGGAGCAGGAGCATCTTGAACTCCCTACAGGGGGTATTTCGTAAACAGAGGGTCGAAGAGCCCACACAGGAGAAGGCATTACTGGACCTGATGCTTACAAATGGGGACAGCATGATCACTGAACAGTGTGGTTTGAAATAACTGATGGGGAAGAACCAAGCCACACAAGGACAAGAATTCTAAACTTTAAGAGGGCAGACTTCAGAAAGATGGGAGAAAGCCTAAATGAAGCTCTGACCACAGAGGGGGAAAAGAAAGGTGTAGAGGAACAGTGGGAGGCAGTCAAAGCAGGGATTGCAATGGTGACTCAACTCTGTGTCAAACAGGTGAGTAAAGGAAAGAAAAGCAAGAGACCATTTTGGTTTTCTAAGGAGGTAGCAGAAAAGGTTAAAGCAAATAAAAAAAAAAATTTTAGGCAATCGAAAAGACTTGGGAAGAAGGGGACAGGGAGTGGTATCAGAAAAACAAAGTGAGGCAGGAAGGCAGTTGGGGGAAGCAAGGCACAAACAGAAGAATGTATAAATTTGTCGGTAAAGGGAGACAAAAACCTTTCAAAGGTGCAACAATTAAAAAAAAAAAAAAAAAAAAAAAAAGGAGGGTAAGGGGGGGTTGTGTGACTGAAAGGGGAAAATGGGAGCAGTGTAGAGGACGACCGCCAGAAAGCAAATGTACTGAACAAATATTTCTGCTCAGTTTTTACAGTGGAGAGGCCAGGGAGTGGGCCAGTAACAAGTGATAGAGGAATGATGGGCACAGAGATGGACACTGGCGCTTTTTCCAAGGAAGAGGGCTTCAGGAAACTGGCGAAACTTGAGTTGACAAGGTAGAGAGATCTGATGGGCTACACCCCAGGATTTTAAAAGAGCTAAGGGAAATGTTAGCAGAACCACTGACTGCCCTGTTCAGCGTATCTTTAGAAACAGGAGAAGTTCCCAAATACTGGAGGAGGGCTGATGTAGTCTTCCCTTTACAAAAGTGGGGACAAGGAGGAGGCGGGAAACTACAGACCAGTCAGCTTCACATCAGTAGTGGTTAAAGTCATGGAAACACTATTGAAAGAAAGAACCGTGGAATACCTGCTTGTCAATGGTCTACAGGACACAAGGCAGCATGATTTTACAGGAGGGAGGTCGTGCCAGACTAACCTCATTGTGTTTTTCGATTGGGTAACCAGGGAGATTGATCAAAGGGGGGGGGGGCAAGGGACATGGCCTACCTGGATTTCAGTAAGACCTTTGACACCATCCACATCATAGGTTAGTAAAGAAGCTGCAGAACATTGGAGTAGGAAAGAAGGTGGAGAAGTGGGTGGAAAGTTGGCTGGATAATAGGACCCAGAGGGTGGTGGTAAATGGCATTCACTCTTAAGAGGATAAGGTGACCAGGGATTGGTACTGGGCCCAGCCCTCTTCAATGTCTGTATCAGTGACATTGTAGAGGGTCTAGAAGGGAAGATCTGCCTGTTCGCTAACGTCACTAAGCTTTGCAATGGGTGGACATGCCAGGGGAAGTAGATAGAATTAAGAGGGATCTAAAGAAGCTGGAGGTTTGGTCAAGGGATTGGCAGCTGAAGTTCAGCGCAAAAAAGTGCAAGATAATGCTCATGGGGCACAAAAACCCAGGAGCATCTCATCGTCTGGCAGGGGAGGAAATAGAATGCTCCAAGCAGGAAAGAGACTTGGGAGTGATCATCTCTGATGACCTCAAGGTTGGAAGGCAGTGTGATAAGGCGGCAGGAAAGGCTAGCAGAATGCTGGGATGCATAGGAAGGGGAATCAGCAGCAGAAAAAGAGGTAATAATTCCACTGTACAGGACTTTGGTAAGGCCACATTTTGAGTACTGTGTCCAGTTCTGGAGGCCCCACCTGCGTAGGGACGTTGATAAGATGGAGGCAGATCAGAGGAGAGTGACCAGAATGGTGCAGGGACTACATCACAAGCCTGATGAAGCTAGGCTGAAGGAATTGAATATGTACTCCCGGGGGGGGGGTTGGGGTGGAAATGATTGAAACATTTAAGTACTTCACAGGGAGAAATAAGGTTCAGGAGAATACAATTTTTCAGAGAAAAAGTTGCTCAAGAACGAGGGGTCACAAGATGAAATTGGCAAGAGGGAGATTCAGGGGAAACATGAGAAAGTACTTCTTCATGAAGAGGGTGGTGGACAAGTGGAACAACCTGCCAGCAGAAGTGGTGGGGGCAGAAACAATAAACAGATTTAAAAATGCATGGGATAGTCATAGAGGTCTACTGGTAATTGGGGGAGGAGGACAACCTAATACTGGCAGAGCATAAAAGAGCACAGTTATTGGAGGTATTGGGGCAGACTAGGTGGGCTGAAGGCCCTTACCTGCTGACAAATTTCTATGTTTCTATGTAATAGCCTACCTCTAGAAAATAGAAATATGGAAAAACTGCCCCCGACTGTAGAAAGTATGCATTAGATGACGCTTCTTTCCTGCAGTAGTCTCTGGTACCAAAGAGACTGAAGAAGCTGCAAGTTGCGCTTTCATCTGGAAAAGATCAGCTTTGATGGCAACCAGAGAAAAGATTAAAGGCTTTCTGAACACCAGCCAAGTATTGTGTCAGGAAAAAGAAAGCACATAGAAAAGCTCCTTGAGGTTCCTCTGTCTGAAAAGCAAAAGGAGGAACCAGTGCCAGACAAAAATATGCCCCCCTTTTGAAGACATTGAACAAATGTGACAGTTTTGCAGAACAATCCAAAGTTTGTGAGAAGGTCATGACAGGCAGGTGGAAGCTTGGGGTGTGACCTGAAGACAGGCGGATAAATTACCAATGAGAAACTTGTTTCAGTTGTACTGCCTAGTCTCCCTCCTGAGGATGTTTCAGAGGAGAAATAAAATGAAATTATTTTTCCAGGGGACACTGCTGAGGAGGAGTTCTGTTCCACACCCTGAGTTGCCACAAAACATGTAAAATAAGGCAGTTCATTTCCCCTTTGGAGGTACATCCCTATTTGGTGACAAAATGGAGGAATACAACAAAAAAAAAAGTCTGAGTAAAAAGCAGCTGAAAGTTTGACAGAAAAAAGAAAGGGCAGAATTGCCTTAATGGCCCTACAGATGGTGATGTATGGGAAAGGGACTGTTACAGCAGACCTTATGTGCACTGTGACTAAACAGTATAGAGGCTCACAAGGATTAAGAAATGATGAGTAGAACTAAGATTACAGGTGAATAACCTGTTTTCAGATTAATGCAAATGTTTAAAGACTCTGCCGTGGGTGGGGGAGGGTGTCAAGTGGAACATGACTACACTGCAGTGTTTAAACTTTTAACATTCTAAAGTTCTATCTTTGGTGCAACACCCTCAGGGCTGAGATGATGCATATTATATAGCTCACAAATAAACCCTATAGAGAAAACATGGTGGACCATAGACGGAGCCTTGAGGCACACCTCACTCAGGATAGAGGGAGAGTCCGCCACCTCTGAATACAGACAAGAACCTGTCACTCAATTAGAAGCCTGATCATTTGACTGTGAGATCAGATAGTCCGGCCCCCAGTGAACCTGTTCGGAGGGGGGGCGGCACAACTGTGCCAAACTCTTATCTTGGTCAACAAAGACAGTAGGGGTAATGTGCTCCTAATCCATCCACTTTAGGATGATATCAGTAAGGCACAGATGGAAGGTAACCATAGAGTGGGATTTCCTGAAGCCAGATGATTAGGGGCTGAGAAAGGCAGAGGAGTTAATAAAGGGGAGAACTGAGAGAGTACTAGGGTTTCTTATGTTTTTGGGCAGTGATTACCTGGGGAGGAAGAATCATCACATTTATGCAATGGAATGACCTTAGCCTTCTTCCCAGCACCAAGAAGAGTACACATAGGAATGAAGAGATCAAGGAGGTCAGAATTTGAGGTAGTTCTAGGGACGTGGATATGTTGTTCTATCCACACATCTTGGCAGTTTCCTTTCCCTTTAAGATCAGCCAGAAGTCTTTAAGCTGGCTGCTCCCACCCACTTGAGTGGTATATTCCTTGGCTCTGCCCCTTGATGCCAGATCTTCCTTTCTGCTTGGAAGAAGCAGGTTCCCTCCTTACCGCTCCTGCGTTGAGTAGGTTCTGGCGCTTTAATCTTCGGATTTTCTACCTAAACTTAAAATCGTAAGAGTTTTTCTGCTACGATCTTCGATGATGACCGCAGTGGAGGACAAGTCCTCACTCAGGTTCAGTCGGTGCTCCTGCAGGCTGAAGATATCTCGCACCAACCCACACGCCACGTGTTGTTTATTGCCTGGGTCATTATCACGACACTGAGGCTTGCGATTTTTGTCGCTCTTTTCAGCCAAATGTGCTCGATGATCGTCTCGCCAGATTGTAGCTTGGCCATCCAGAAAAATGGAACCTGCCGGTCAAATCTAAGGCAACCCATTGGGTGCTCTCCACAGTTGTGGGGTCCACTGAGTAACCTGAACAGATGAAGGCCTCCAAGGAGGAGGAGGAGGAGGCTTGGACCGCTGATCAGTCCTGTTCGGCTTTGGTCTTTGTCCCACTAAAACTGGACTCCACCTTTACAGGCTCCTTCAAGGAGTTGTGCCAGTCTCTTCCGACCAAGGGGGAGGGCCCATTGGCTTCACACAGCTCTCATTCCCGTAAAAGGGAAAAGAAATCAAAGGAGTCGAGAGAGAAGGAGAAGACTCGATGTTCATCGTTCTTGGGATTGAGAACATTCTCATTCCCAGGAATCTTCAGTTTTGACTTCAGTTGAAACTGTGGCCTTTGCAGCTGGCTTCACAGTGCCCCCATCAGGCCAGCCAGCTAAGACGCGGGATGATGACCCAGTCAAAATTATCATCGACCTCGTCAACCCCGTTGTTGCTTGATGAGGCGCCCGACAACTCCCTGTTCAGGACTCCGGTCCTGCCTGGACCCACTGAGGAGGAGACCCAGCCTGCTGGGAACCTCTTTATGGTCCCTGACCATGACCTGGAGGAGCCGTGGGTTTCCTCAGTTCCCTCTGTGTGCCCTCATCGGTCCCCTCAGTGATCGAGGTCATCTTCATCTGAAAGGTCGAAGAAAACCCATAGATGCCACTCTGGGTATTCCAAAAAGCGGTGCCGCCGCTATTCATCCTTATCCTCCTTGGAAGAGGAGAGGCTTCGGCGCAAGTTGCGCTGACGCTGCAAGGATCTCATGTGGCAACAGTTAGTGTTGGCCAGTCCGAAGTTGACCCCGGCTTCCACACAGGCCATCACATGGCTGTCGCCCTCTAGGCTGATGCAGACATCTCCAGAGCCAGTCGACTCCGTCCCTGCATCTGTGGAGCAGGTGAAGGCCCTCCTGGCTCGGCAGAAATAGGACTTTCCACCGATAATGGTGGAGCCGCTACTTAAATAGCCTCCCTCGGGGGCTTCTGTCAAGGAGTCTTGGCCCATTAAGGGCCTTCCTTACAGGCTGTCGGTCACTCCTGTATCTCAAGGAAGCGGGTTGAAGGTGACACTGGTGGTCAGCTGACCTATCCGGAGTCCAAGGACTCCTCGCTGCACTCCCGTCTGCTCAACAAGGAATCACTCGGGGGAGGGGGTCTTTTGATGGAGGATGGTCCCACGTCCTTCATGGGCATCCTCTCTTATCTCCGAATCCATGGGGATGCCTTTGGAGCCTGTTCAAAAATGGGCTCGATACCCCCTGACAGACGTTCTGGATAAAGGGGATTCTCAGACAGTTGGCCTGGCCCTGGAGCTTTGACAGCACCCTGCCTTCTGCTCTGCGCCATCACCAAGGATGGCCTGCAAATATGCGGTGCCCATCGGATCTCTTTCAGGGTCCACAGAGCACCCCCCGGGCCAGGGAGTTGATGACCGACTCCGTGTTTTGACGTTCAGGCAATTTGGAAGACTCTGATAGACCTCCAGACAAAGAGTCCAAAAAACTGTACCACTCTGCCAGGAAGGTCTGTGCTTCCTCTTCGCTTGGTCTCCATCAGCGAGCCTGGCTGTCATCATGGCACACTTCTCCCATGCCTTTTTGGACTCTTTGGATGAGTTGCTTCCTCATCTCCCTGCAGACCTCAAGACTACAGTCAAGCAGGTCCGGGATCAGGGTCGGGCTGTGGTGAAACAGCAACTCCAGACTGCTCTGGACATTGGGGACTCCCATGCCCATTCGGTGGTGGACGCAGTCGCCATGCACCGCAGAGCCTAGATGAGGATCTCGACCTTTACGGCAGATACTCAACACAAATTGGCAGACGAATCCTTCTTGGGCACCAACTTTTTCAGTCCAGGGGTTGATGGTCACCTTCAACGTATCAAGAAGTCCAGTGCCACCTTGGACTCTGTTGCTTCCACCCAGAAGGAATCTCAGGGTTCCAAGAAGCAGAAGAGTAAGCTGCCTTGGCCTTCTGCCCCTGTGGTCAAGCAGGCTCAGTCTTGGCATCCTCATCCCCAAGTCAGGGGCTTCGGCGGCCCGTAAGCCTGGAGGGAAAGGTCCTGACTGGCTCCCAGTTGGATCCTCCTCCTCCAAGTCTGCATAGTGACAGGATGGGGGGTGACCACCCCCATACCCATCACGCCTCCTCTGGGTCCTCCCGTGGGGAGTTGGCTCCGCCATTTCCTTTCTGCCTGGTCCGCTGTTACCATGAACAGGTGGGATCTGGAAGTGGTCGGCCAGGTCTGCCTTTGGAATTTGAGCAGTACCCACCAAGCCGAGCTGGTGCCCCACGGGAGGAGAACGTATCCATGGACACTCAGTTGGCTCTCCAAGACAGCATCGCCCAACTCCTCTGCAAAGAGGTGATGTCAGAGTTGTGGATCCCCCTGTCAGCCCAGGGTTTGTTTCCAGGTACTTCCTGGTCCTGAAACGGACGGGAGGCTGGCGCCTCATTCTAGATCTGCATGATGTGAACAAGTTTCTCAGGTCATACACCTTCAGGATGGTAACTCTGTCTCAGATCGTACCATCTCTTGAGCAAATATGTGATTTTGCTTCCTGGATCTGCGGGACGTGTTTTTTCATGTCTTGATCCGTCCGTCAAATCGAAGGTTCCTCCACTTCAGAGCAGAGGGAACCCTCTACGAGTTCCAAGCCATGCCGTTCGGCCTGTCATTGGCCCCCAGGGATGTCACCAAATGCATTGCAGTGGTGGCGGCCCATTTTCAGCGTCGAAGGGTCAGGGTGTACCCCTACCTGGACAATTGGCTTATAGCAGGTCCCTCCATGCAGGAGGCGAAGAGGTCCAGGGACCTGGCCCTCCAGACCTGCATCATCCTTGACCTCCTGGTCAATGAGGCAAAGTCAGAACTCGTGCCCTCGCAGGTGATATGCTTCATCGGGGCAGAGCTTGACTCTTGCCAAGCCAGAGCTAGGCTCCTGGTGGAAAAGGTGGAGGTTTTCTGCTCCTTTGCCTGATCATTCTGGTTGGGCACTTGCACCCTGCCCCGGACTTCCTGCGACTTCTAGGCTACATGGTGGCCTGCATCTCCGTGGTCTGATGGGTCCGGTGGCAGATGCGCCCCCTTCAGTGGGAGCTGGCCAGGCAGGGACTCTGCGACTAGGTCATTTCAACCAGCTGGTCACTGTGACCCAGAAGATGTGGGACGCTCTCCAATAGTGGACCATCTTGAAGCATCTGCAAGAAGGGATCCCATTTATCCACCCTGAGCCGACAGCCATCCTGACGACCGAAACCTCTCTCATGGGCTGGGGTGCCTACTTGGGGGAGCAGAGTCCATGGGCTGTGGACCCCCAAGGAGTCCCGATGTCACATCAACCTGCTGGAGCTCTGAGCAGTCTGGCTGGTGCTGACTGCTTTCCCTCCATTCCTTGGGGGACAAGTGGTTCAGGTCCAGACGGGCAACACCATGACCATGTACTGTCTCAACAAACAAGGCAGCATGCACTCCTGGCCTCTGTGCAGGGAAGTTCTCCGCATCTGGACCCTTGTGAATCGACTGGAGGCAGATCTCCTAGCCAGCTGGTGGATGCCCTTAGCTGAGTGGGCGAGGCATTCCATGAGTGATCTCTCCATCCAGAGGTAGTACACAGCTTGTTCTCCCAGTGGGGCATCCCTCAGGAGGACCTGTTCACAACCAGGGAGAACGCAAAGCTGAGGCTGTTTCGTGCCCACCCCCTCAGCCGGGCTTGCTATAGGGGGATGACTTCTTGAGGCCGTGGACCCCAGGCCTCTTTTATGCCTTCTCTCCACTTCCCTTGATTCACAAGGTGCTCCTCAAGGTCACGAGGGACAAGGCACAGATGGTCCTGGTGGCTCCGGACTGGCCCCGCCAATTTGGTACCCTGATCTCCTCAGCCTCAGTATCAAGCTCCTGAGGCATTTTCCAGCATGCCTGGACCTGCTTTTCATCCATCGGGGAAGGTACTCCACCTGAACTTTCAATCCCTGCACCTGACAGACTGGTTCCTGAGTGGCTAGAGTTCCAGGCTTTGGTTCTTTCCGAAGATGTTCTCGCTGTAGTTGAGGCATCTAGGAAGGAATCAACCAGGAAGTGCTATGCCTTCAAGTGGAAGAGATTCTCCATTTGGAGTCGGTGCAAGTGGCTGGACCCTTTGTCCTGTCCAGTGGCTATTATCCTAGACTATCTGTGGTCTCTCTTCAAAGGGGGACTTTGGTCGATGACCCTTAAGGTGCACGTGACATCCATCTCTGCTTACCAGGCGCAGGCTGGCCAGCAGTAAGTGGCACAGGAGAAGGTGATCTGGTGTTTTTCCAAAGGCCTTGGTCACATTTACCCTCTGGTGCATGAACCACCACCACCACCACCACCGTGGGATCTACTGCTGGTACAGGCAAAACTCATGGGCAAGCCATTCAAACTGATGCACAAGTGCAAGATGTCACATTTGTCATGGAAAACCACCTTCTTGGTGGCTGTCACGTCATCCAGAAGGATTGGGGAGCTCTAGACGCGCTCGGTCGAGTCTCCTTATCTGGTCTTCCACAAGGACAAGGTTGTCCTGTGCCCCAATCCGAAGTTCCTTCCGAAGGTTGTGTTAGAGTTCCACCTGAACCAGGTGATGACTCTACTGGTGTTCTACCCCAGTCACACCTCAGATGCCGAATACAGGCTCCATACTTTGGACCTGAGGTGAGCGCTTGCCTACTATAAGGAGCACACGGCTGGAATTCAGAGAGAGGTTCAGCAGCTGTTTTTCAGCTGCACTGAAGCTGCACCTGTCAGTCCTGCAGCCAAGCAGATGATTGGCAGATGGATTAAATCCTGCATTGATCTCTGCTATAGGTTGGCGGGTAGGGAGCCTCCTGGAGGGCTAGGGGCTCATTCCACCTGCCACACCACTGCAATGGTGGCTGCTTATAGGGACATCCCTGTGCAGGAAATCTGAAGGGCTGCTACCTGTAAATCAGCAAACACCTTAATTTCCCACTACTACATCGACCTAGAGTCACACTGGGATGCTGGTTTTGGGGCCTCAGATCTCCAAGCTCTGTTTCCTAAGTAGGGGGTGTGCGCCTTGTCTCCTTCCTCCGTGAAAACCGCTAGAAGTCTGCCAAGACATGTTGATAGAACAACATATCCACATCTCAAGAAACACAGGTTACTCACCTGTAACAGTAGTTCTAGGAGTGGTATATGTTGTTCATCCATACGGACCCACCAGCCCTCTCCAGCTTCAACGTACAAGCACGGTTTCCAGCGGGCAAGATCTGGCATCAAGGGGTGGAGCCGAGGGATATACCACCCAAGTGGGTGAGAGGAGCCAGCTTAAAGACTTCTGGCTGATCTTAAAGGGAACTGCCAAGACGTGGATGAACAACATATACCACTCCTAGAACTACTGTTACAGGTGAGTAACCTGTGTTTATGGAAGGGACAGAAAAAATGTAGGAGCTCAGGATCAAGCACATCTGGAATGTGACCTTTAGAAGGGTTGAGAAAATGAAGAGCAATGAGGGGCTCAGATGGAGTGGTAGGAGTGAAGGAGAGAGGGAGAAGCCAAAAGGTAGGATGGGGGAGGTGGATCAGGAGTAGAAGAGTGCATAAGAGAAAGAGCACAAGTGGGAAAGTAGTTGAAAGTGTCCAATGCCTCATCAGGGTGGGAGGTGATGGAACTAATTAACTTAAGTGAGGGGAATGGGTGACTAGGCAGGAGAGTTGAAGTGGGAGTGCACCACTTTCCAGAATTTAGATGGGCAAATAGTATTATTTGTTGGTTAGCAGCAGAATATTCAGACTTGTCTAACCTGGTGACCTTGGTGCTAGCATTATGGCTCTGCTTGTACCTGGCATAGTTCACAGGGCATCCAGTGGCCATAGGAAGATGCCAAGCAGAGTCTCTAGCTTTAAGGAAAGAGACAAAGTCAGACGAGCCCCAGGAAAGAGAGGAACCATTTGCACTGGTCTTATGGAGGGGAGCATACTTTTCCCAGACAGCTGCAAAGTTAGTAAAGAAGAATGACCAGGTTTAAGCAGCAATGGATGTATTGATGAAGGACCAGTCAGTTTTCTAGAGATCAGATAGATGGGCAGGTTGATAGAGCTGAAGGACCAAAGTTGAAAGTCCTTGGTGGGGAGCTTTGAGCTGTGAGCCTTAAGCACCTAGAAGATCATGATGGTCAATATGATGGTCACTCAGTGCATCAGGGAGGGTGCCTTCATGTATGATGCAGTGTAGTGGCAGGTGAGAACCCAGTCTAGAAGGGAGGGGTTATGGGAAGAGGGGTTGAGGCAAGCTGGTTGGACTCAGTAGTATGCTGTGAGAGGTGGAGAGCTTGGATTTGTTGTTAGCTTTTTTTATTTCCTTTCCTGCAGGTGAAAGCCAGTTCTGGTTGAATTTGCCTAGTACTAGGAGTTCTACAGAGGCAGCCAGGTTGGATACAGAGGAGAGAAGGATAAGGACAGAGTCATGTTTGAAGCCTGGCTAGATATAAACACCAGCACTATACAGGAAGGGAGAAAGGCAAGGTTAATTTGCTAACCACAAAACAAAGTAGGCAGTATAGCGCAGCAGTTTAAGGCTCTGAGTTGCAAACCTGGAGACCTGGGTTTGAATCCTACAACTCCACTTGCATAATAAGTGACCCTGAGCAAGTCACTTAACTTCCTTGTGTTCCCAGGTCGTACCTGTAAACAAGCTTCAGCTTAATGTGTCCCTCCTGGTTAAGAGAAAAAAAAAAGCACAAGAGGCAGCACTCAAAGGGTAATTAGATGAACTCGGGAGCAGAAAGTACTGCAGAAAGTATAGCATACTTACCACAAGTCCATCAGAGCATACAAAACAGCCCCTTGTGCTTTCTTTTGTGGTTTGTTTCTTGAGTGGGTACCTACCACCTACTGAGCATAGGAGCTATTGTCCTGATATACCAGCTAGTTGCTGATGTGATATACAGCCTCAAATCTGAGAAAGTTGATTATGTACTTGACAATGCCACCACCTCTTTTGGAATGGTCCTGGCTGGTCTCGGAGACAGTGATGATTTATTGCCATATTGATCTTATGTTTATTTGCCATTGTTATAAAGCATGATCAAATGAGTACAGAGAAGGAGGGGTGTTTTGACAGAATGCATTAAAAAAAATCATAAAATCTATGCCAATGTGGTATTTTGTGTCCAATCCTACTGCAGGACATAGTGGAAGTTGAAGTAGTGAGGCTGAAGGCCATAAGAATACGTGCACCAATCACCAGAATGAAGACTGGAACAGAGGTAAACCCCCATCTCATTTCTCAGGATTCTAACTAAACTCTTTGGGCCCTCCAATGAATACCTTCAGCACCTTGCATTTGTGCTTGGAGGCGGGCAGTTAAAAGGTGTGAAAAATGTTGCTGGCTTTGGGTCTTTAGATTTGTAAGGCCTAATGCTGTTGTTGAGAGTAAGATCTGATGTGTGTCATGGAGGTGAAGCATTCGGCTCCTGACATGGGAGGGCATTGGCTTGCCTGGCATTTGCGTACACCTTACTGATCAATAAAGGATGTGAGTTAGACTTATGTAGTGCAGTTTAATGTATAAGATGTCAGAATTACTTAGAATTTTTGTAGAGTATAATTCAGTAGGCTGAAGTTGAATCCTAATTAAGAAAAAGGTAAAATGCCTCTTAAAGCAGCAGTATTTGTTAGTCTGCAAAAAATATCATCATGACATCCTTAGAGACCTGTTCAGTTTATTTTTTGTTTTCTCTGATACTGTCAAAACAGCTTTTATAGCAAATTTTGTAATCAGATGGCTTGGGTCATTAAAGATGACCACCACTCGCAATTCTTAAAAACCTCTTCCATTGAGGTAACCTGTTTAATGTACAGTGCTAGATTCGTAATGTAGGTGTATTAGGAAGGTGTTACCACATGTTTCTGATGGTAAACAGTACAATACTTTACCAAGATATTTAATTTGTTATGGTGGGCATGGCACAGGAGTGGGAGGTCTTAAAAAATTAAAAATCTCATATCTTGGTTCATGAATGAAAGAAGTGGAAAGAAAATGGGCTATCAATATTTTGTTCAGACAAATGTTATGGCTGGGAAAAAAACTATATGGTCTCTAACGAATACTGCTGCTTTAAAACAAATGTATATACATATAAATCTTGAAAAAAGTGGATTGGTATGCTAGTTTATATATGTAGATGTGTGTGCATCTGTGCGGCGTGCGTGTGTGTGTGTGTATGTATATATGTATGTATACATATGAATGTGTTTGTAAAGGTATATAAATGTATTATTCTGGCGCAGTAGTATGGTTAAGGTTGAGCAGGTTGTTCAGTGTTAAATCCCTTGTTTGTACCATAACAACTTTGACAGTGTTCAAAATTGCCCAATATTTGGCATGCGTTGTTTTTGAGGCAAGTTCTTAAGAAATGAGAAGTTTTGTGATAGCAGCTTGTGCAGTTTCTGAGATACAGAATATCTTTTTTTTTTTTTTAATAACAAAACCTGATGTTTTTTTCCCTATACTTATTACTCCTTTTTATGTTGGCGCACTTGCACAGCCAACATTTTGGGACAATGCAGCTTTGGAGGCGAGGTCGCTGTTGGGCGAATGCAGGGCATGCACCAGTAGGTGCGTCCCTCATTCCCCAATCAGCCTGCATGCCGGGCGCCACACCATGCATACATAATGTGGTGAGCACATCTAGAAAAGGTCCCCCTGCAATCCGGACAAAAGCTAAATCAGATACAACCGGACCCTTCCTAATGCTCCATGACATCATCAACCTGGTGGGTGGCGGCTGACCAACTGCTGGCCAGGGTGCCCAATCCCCTGTCGGTTTACCCCACCCGCTTTCTTTGTGTGCCGATGGGGGCCACTCCCATCAACATAAATCCCCCATTGTTAAATGCCGGTGCCCAATCCCATCGGCTCGCCTCCCGCTTTCTTTGTGTGCCGATGGGGGTGCCCAATCCCGTTGGCATAACCTCTCCACCCCGTGTTGTGTGCGATGAGGGTGCCCAATCCCTGTTGGCTAGCAGACCCCTCCCCAAACATTTAGGTGGCATGCTGGAAGCCCACCCAGCGTGCCAAATACCTTGAAGTACAAAAACTGTCCCGCGATGTTTTTTTTTTTTTTCTCCTGTAAAACGCAAAACGGTCCTCTTTAGACTCTGGCCCCTCACCGCACCCACCCTCTGTATCCCTACCTCCCACACCCCCACCCCATACTTACTCAAGTCTGGCGCGACGATCATTGGTGGACCAGGAACACGCTCTGTACTCTTCAAAGCCGATCAGTAACTGAGGAAATGCCGTAAACTGTATAATGGAATAAATAGGGTTATTTCAACTTTGCTGTGTATCTCAGGCATTTTTGGGAATTTTGGCCCCAAATTTTCAACATGGGGTTTTTGGCACCCCTCCTTATGAATTCTTCCACTGTCGTGGCGTTATTCAGTCCTGAAAGGTGATTTTGCAGACACTGCATGAAATCACCTTTCAGGGCTGGTAACGAAATTACAGTGCCACTGTTAATGAGGGGGGCTCTCAAAAAGCCTATGTTGCAAATTTGGTGGGAAAAATCCAAAAAATGACTGTTTTACGAGTGTGCATTGCGCAGTTGCTATGCACGCTCGTAAGTTAGGGAATTCACAATATTTTCATGCCAGATTCTCAACATTGGCATTCTACCACACCTTCTTGTGAACCGTTCAGCTGTCATTTTTCACATCCTGGCCAAAATGTGTTTTCGCACTTCTGGCGCAGAATAGCATGGTCGCTGTGCAAAATCACTGTTCAGGACACATTATGCAAATGACAGTGACACTGTTCATGAGCAGAGGTCCTAAAATGCCTGTGTTAAAAATTTGGTGACAATACTCCATAAAATGACTGTGTTACAAGCGTGCATTGCGCAGTTTGCCACGCATGCTCGTAAGTTCGCAAGCTTGTAATATTTTCACTCCAGATTTTCAACAGTGCCATTGTTCTACACCTCCTAGTGAACAGTACAACTGTCATTTTTCACATCCTGACCCAAATCTGTTTTCGCAGTTCTGGCGCACAATAGCGCGTTCACTGTGGAAAGCCTGTGTTTGAGACACATTATGAAAATGGCAGTGACACTGTTCATTAGCAGATGTCCTAAAATGCCTATGTTGAAAATTTGGGGACGAAAGTCAATAAAATGAGTGTTTTACGAGAGCATGTTGCGCAGTTAGCACGCACGTTCATGACTTTGTAATACTTTCACTCCAGCTGTTCATCACTGGCATTTTTCCATGCCTCCTTATGAACAGTACAGCTGGCTGAAATGTGTTTTCACACGTCCGATGCAGAATTGCATGGTCACTGTGCAAAATCACTTTTCAGGATAGTTTGAAGAAATAACGGTGACACTATTCATCAGCAGAGGTCCTAAAATGCCTATATTGAAAATTTGGTGCCGAAAGTCCATACAATGACTGTGTTGCAGGCGTGCATTGCGCAGTTTCCATGCACCCTTGTAACTTCATCAATCTGCAATATTTTCATGCCACATTTTCACCACTGGCATTTGTGCACTCCTCATTATCAACAGTCCAGCTGCCACTTTCCACAGCCTGCCCAAAACGCGTTTCCGCAGCTCTGCCGCACAATGGCATACTTGCTGGGCACAATCACCTTTTGGGACACATTAACAAAATTACAGCGCTATGCATCTCCACCTCCGCCAATGCCAGTGCGACAACATTTGGTATTGACAAATGCTTGTTTTCTGATGTTTATGTATTTTTTTAATTATGCTTAGAAATCTGTTTTCTGGGCACCACAAAATCCTGAATTCCCAGCTTAGCAAGAGGACCTGTTTTTAGCGTCATCAGCCAAGAATTCCCCCGTCACACACACAGTGGTGCAGCGGGGGAATTTGTTTTTCAGCTCGCACTGAAAAGCCTCATATTTACATGCTCACTTCCTTTCCCATTTCAGCTAGCCCTCTCTCATTATTCCTGTGGTCTTTATGCTTGAAATTATTTCAAAATGCTCCCTCCCCTATAAACAAATGTCCCTTAATTTTTTTTAAGTTTAAACGTGAAAAGAAGTGGCCCCTCTTCAATCTCTGCCCCCAACCCTGACCCCCTACTGAGAACCCCCACCGTACCGTCACTCATGGTCCCATGTCTTAGCTCCACCCTTCGATCAGAAGGACATCCTTCTTCTAGAACAGACAGCAATGTGAGAAATTAATAAATCTGGTTAATTTATTTCAGTGGGTTTTAAACTTTTCACTCATAACTTTGTAATTTTTTTTTATACCAGATTTTTAGCATGGTCTTGAACAAGGTAGGTGAAATTTTTTTAAATCTGTCTTGAAAGGTGATTTCACAACTGTTCTGCGGAATCACCTTTCGAGCATGATATGAACATTTTCATCTACCGGGTTCATGAGGTGGGGGTAAGATGACTGCATTGAAAATTTGGTGGGAAAATATGGTAAAATGGCCAAGTTATGAGTGAATGTTGAAATACTGAAATGAAATGTTGAAATAACATAAATGCAGGTTTTTTTGTTTGTTTTTCTGTAATCTATTATCTATATATATCTATATTCACTCAATAGGTGTGGACTCAAATCAGTATAGATAAAGCATTTATTTCACTGCTAAACAGTGAGCAGTGAGGTAAGTAAGCAATAAGACATGACATGGTGTGTGTTAGACATTTTAACACATGGCTAGGAGGAGTTGAGGCACGAGGCCACTGGCCGAGTGCATCCAGCCTCCTAACCATGTGTTAAAATATCTAACGCACACCCTGGAGTGGCTTATTGCGCTTATGAAATGGGCAAAATATTTAGAGATATTAATAATGACAATATAGCTGTTAAAACTAAATATATTTTAATTTATTAAAGCAGATAACCTTCCACTGAGTAAAATAGTTCCATGTTTTTCCTTTTTTTGTAACAGTGAAACACACTGTTTTCATTTTAACAGTTTAGAAATGCAACAATTAATAACTTTCAGTTAAACACACAGTTTTAATTTTAACCATTTTAGAAATGTGACATTTAATTAACTTTTCCTTAACTGCAAGTAAAACTACTGTCACTGTAAGATTGAGATTAATATTTTATAAGCTTTACTCTATTTTGAGAAGTAAACAGGAACATTGAAAGTCATGGTGCAGTTGTGCATTGTTACTCCTGAAAATTGAGGCAGTGGGGACTGTTGATTTAGGTTGGGAATCGTTTTTATGTCGGGTGGTACTCAGTTCACTTTCTGCTTGCTTTGTGAGTACCTGCTGTGTGTTTCCATCGGGTGTCACTGTGGGGCACATCTGAAGTGAGCTTCCTGAAACTTTTCTTGGAGTTCTTTTCTTCTTCTTTTGGTGCCAGGATATGACACCATTTCCTTCTGTCGTCTAGCTTTGCACGCCAGTAGCTTTGGAGACTTGCTTAGTTTCTATGCCCTGTGATTGCCATGATTTCTCGGCTCTGTAAACCAGCATCTGATAATAGCTGGACTGCGGTCGCTCGCAGGCAGTGATTAGTATAGAGCTGCGAGACACCAGCCTCTCCACTGAGTCTGGACATGAATGTAGATAGATAGAGACCCATGGGCTCTGCTGAATACCCCACCGGGAGGGAGTCAAGCTGGAGTTGTGGAAGTCTTCGTGGATGTAAGTACAGGGCTTTTGGATGTGGCGGAAGCTTGCTTATGTAGAATTTAAAACTTTGAACTGGGCAAAGTGGATTGCCCCGTTGAGCATACATAAAACCATGGTTTGATGATTTGTCAGTTTCAAGGGGATTGTTGTGGTTTTTAGTATGCTCATTAAAATTGAGCATCACAAATTCTTCACCATTTTCGTCACATTTTATTGAAAAATGCTCAGGTTTAAGTTGCCGGAGACCTTCCCGACTGTGCATGGCCATGTATAACTGAATGTCTAACCATACTTTACGAACTAGGCCAGGCGCAGTTCAGGGAGAACAAATGTCCGAATATCTCAGCTTCTGTAAGTCAGACTTTGTGAGGGCTTCATGGTGCTTTGTCTTGTTGTGAGCGTCTGTAAGTTTTCATTATTGCTGTAAATACAGCATTACTGGATCAGAATTCCGGATCCTTCATCAAGTTAAAAGGCCTGCCAATGCCCGACGAACCGAGGTGGCGGTTCAGTGCAGCTCGGAGACCGCTGAAGCTCGAGATGGCATACTCGAGACTTGCGGTCGTACGAGCTTCAGCGTAAAATTTCCTCAGAACAGTGTTGGGGTCTTCTTCAGCTATAGAGTGCCAGTCTATCGATGTGTTTGTTGCTGTTGCCCATTCATCAAATACACGCAATGCCCATGCAGTTGATCTTAACGTATTTTTTTCATTTTTCTCTTGCTCAGCGCAATCTAGTTGTATTGGGGTGTACATAGAGAAACGCTTACTCACTGCGGTAATTGCGGTTAGCATTTGACAGGTCGGCTGGCTCGTTTGACAGCTGGAGGTTATATTTACATTTTCTGATGTGGTAGCTGCAGAGGCTGTGGTCAGTTGTTCAATGGGCTCATTGTCTGGATGCATTAGTAATTTTAAATCCTGTTCTGAAAGGCTATCAAAGTGGGTTTCAGGAAAAGATGTCGTCATACACTGGTACTGCCAGTTTCAGTTGGTTAAACAAGATGGCTGATTTCAGATTTGCCAACATTCTAATTGGCATGTTTACTAGGATCAGTGCCCAAAGGGCACTGCTAGTCCTTCTTCCTGTGCGTTAGAGGGAATCTCACACAGGTATGGACCAATCAGGATGTCTAAATTCTGATGCCCATTTCATAAATGCATTTATCTCAACAGGTGCATTTATCCTAAGAGTTGCTGCATCATCACCTACTCACCCTGCTCAGTTTGCACTACTTACATATAACTTTTAACCAGCCTGACTGACCCCAAGGTACTGTACAAAAGTAACAGCTCTACCAAATATACACAGCCTGCCACATGATAAAACATTTGCATCTTAACCAATTTTCCTTTCCTTTCAGCCCTTTTCTGTTTAAAATTGCACAGTCATGTCCTCTTTCTTCATCATGTTCTGTTCCTCTGCTCCCAGAGCAGCCATACCCCACCTGCATGGCACCTTGCCACAACTGTAAAGAATACTACCCAGTCCAGTACCTCTTATCTTAATGCCTGCAGACTTCCAGGTCCTCTAAACTATTGGGACAGAAATAAAAAACAAACAAAACAAGCCACGATCCCCCCACTCCTCAGTCACACTCAACCACTCACAGTGGCCGCACATTTGGCTATCCTTGCGGCAAACACCCACTGCAACTTCTATCACAGAAAATAAAATGTAAAAAAAGCTATGATGTACACTTTTCTGGAATTGCCAAAATAAATAAAAAGAAGCCTAAAAACAAATGCAGTATACAGACCACAGTCTATTCAGCCCTCTCGCTAAGAGCTGTTGCCATTTTCTCCCCATAGTTATTCATGAAAGAAACCTAACCACTAATGAATACAGACATTGGGACATCAGAGGCCTCAGCACATTAGAGCTTTCATAGCAACTCTCTATCAACCTCTTTGTAAAGTGCAGCTACACAAGAAAGAGCACAAAAAAGTTCATTTAAATTTCTATAAAAACAGTAATAATAAAATATTTCTAACAAATCTACTTCCACTGTCCAAACAGGTCCCTATTGCATAAATGAAATTTGCAGTGGGGGACAGTTTGATACATGACTTGCCTGTATTGATGCAGTTTGCCCTCATATACCTCACTCGTGGTGTATGCCGCTTGTGAGGTTACCTGAGGTCAAACTGCACTCTTATAGGTAAATCATATATCAGACTGTCACAGTTGCAAAAGACCACTGAAGTCGGCTTCCTGGACCTCTGGTGCCATGACACACAAGTGACAAGAAAACCAGATGAAAGGCTGGTAGCATAGTGACTGAAAAAATAAATAAAAATGACCCCAACTGGGGTGAACGTTTAAAAACTATGCATTAATTAAAAGATAAAAAAAACAGCATATTGGCCCTGCCATGAAAGCCGTACCAACAGTTTTGTACTGGTAACATGCGCTTTCTCAAGGTAACTTGAAAAGTCAGATTACCAACCAAAACTGTTGATACAGCTGTCATGGCAAACTATCTTTTTATCTTTTAACTGTCATCGTTTTTAAACTTTCACCAGTTAATGTTTCTTATTTTTTGAATCACTGTGTTGCCCAACTTATATCTGGTTTTCTTGTGTCAAGTTGTCCCCCATTGCATATCCCATATATACGTGTGTGTCTGTGTGTATTTATTTATTGAAATCTTGGAAATACACCTTTGAGCTGGAAGCTCATTTACAAAGGGGGCAGTTCATTAAGCCATAGAGGGGCCTGATAAGCGAAAGATCTTTGCGCTTGTGAGGTACAGAAAAATGGGAGATAGAGTGATTGATTGGCAGTGCTTCTTGTACGGTAAGGGTTGGGGGCAGTGGGGAGGTTCTGGATATCAGGCGGAGTTAGGCCAAGGTGGGTTTTTTTTTTCCCCCTAGAAGACACACATGATACCATATTCTACCTTGTAGAGTAAGCCAATTGGACTGTGCATAAAGGACACGTGTGTTTTAGTCTACTGGAACCAAGAAGAAGCCTTCAGGATTTATTAATGGCAGTACTAATCCTTTTGAGAGTGGTGTCAGGGGCTGCCCCATAGACTACTAACCCGTAGTGGATGATGGACAGAATGGAGCTTTTTATGGTGAGTGACAGTGCTTCTTGGATCAGACAATGACGGTGCCTGTATAGTAGACCAATTCTAGGATTGTCAACCATGACAATTTGTACACATATACTTACAGAAACAACAATTGGTAAGGGTGGTGTACAAGGATGTATGCCCATCAAGGGGGCTAAATAGGGCTATAAGGCCATGAGCCCAAAGGGCGAGTGGCTTAACTGACCTAATTAGCCCCCGAGATTAATATACTTTGGAGTGTTCCACCCTTACCATTGTTTGTTGAATATAATACATTAGAATGGCTATTGGTATGGACATTGCATTTGCAGTCACATTATGGCACCTGAAGCTGTCTTGCAGCAACGAGAAAATGGTGTGTAGAGAGTGCAGGTAGGAGTTTGGAGGATTGCTGGGTTTAGTAGGGTTTTTTTTTCCCCAGGTTCTTTTGCAGCTTGCTAATTGGTTTTGCTAGCTTCCTAATGCTGTGTTAATTGTGTTGTTATGGTGTCCCATAGAGTTTAATGTGGTGCAGGTGTATACTTCTTAATTGTTTGATCAGTGTAGGTTTATAGCCTTAATTAGTATAGGTATACAGCAAATTGTTTAACTAGTGCACGAATATACTTTGAATTGATAGATTACTCACGGATATACTTTTAATTGATAGATTACTCATAGGTATACAGGGAAATAAATGATTGCCTTTTCTATGGGGAAAAGTTCCCATCCATGTAAAAACTTCATTAATGCGCTAGTTCAGGTTAAACCAACAAAAGTAGGGAGCAGGCTGCAGTGGGAAAAACCATCAAGGTTTGACCTTTGTGGAAATCGGGTGTGAGGCATGCCTTGAGGTTTTCAACCCTAATGCACACCCCATTGCATCAGTAAATAAGCTAGAGATGTGTACAATATATCTGAATGGGGAGAGTGTTAAGAGTTGACAACCCCAAGGCACACCCCACACTTGATTTGTGAAGATGCAGGCAAACTGTAATGTTTTTTTCTTGTTGCCTGCAAGGTGGGAGTGCAGTGATACACCACATTTCCTTACTTTTGTCGGCTTAACCTTAACTAGTGCATTAACAAAGTTTTTTGCAATGAATTCCCTTACTTTTTTAGATAGTACAATCATATCCTCATTGGCATGTGGAAATGCAGGGCCTGCATACATCTATGTCGCTGTGGAAGCACAGGGCCCACTGGGTCCTCCACTTTAGCTTCTGCCAAAACAGTGATATGTTTACTTGGTTGTATGGCTTCTTAAAGTTCCAATGTTATCCTATGAGAATTTGCAATTTTTAATTTTTATGTTTTTCTGTATTGTCCCTAAATTTTTTTTTTGTTTGTTTTTATGGGGGGTTATGTGTTATTCTTGTAGTACTGATTAGGACCATTGATTTGATATATAGATTGTCCCTTAGGTCCAAATATTAAGGGAGTTATGGCTTGTTGAAGTTCAAATGACATCTTATGGGAATTTGCATTTTGTTATATTACCCCTAAATGTTTCTGGGGGGGGGGTATGTGCTGTTCATGTACTATTCAATAAGACCTTTGTTTTGATATATAGAGTGCCCCTTAAGTCCAAATATTGAGGAAGTTATAACTTGTTGAAGTTCCTGTGCTATTCTATGGGAAATTTATTTTTTTAAATATTGCCCTTAAATGTTTAGATGGGGGATATGTGTTGTGGTTGTAGTATTCATTAAGACCTTTTTTTGATGTATAGCATGTCTCTTAAGTGCAAATATTGAGGGTGTTATGGCTTGTTAAGTTCCAGTGTTATCCTACGGCAAATTTTCATTTTAATTTTATGTTTTTTTTTTTTTTGTGGGCCCTAAATGTTTTTTTTTTTTTGGGGGGCAACTGTGTTATTCTTGCAGCACTCATTAATACTTTAGTTTTGATATACAGATTGTCCATTAAGTCCAAATATTAAGGGAGTTATGGCTTGTTGAAGTTCAAATGTTGTAATAAAAACTAAGTCCAAATACTTTTTTGTATGAGGGCATCCTTTCTCGTATGAATGCTCATGAAAAAGGATCCCTTCATACGAAAAAAAAATTCTGACTTGGTTCCCCCCCAGACTCTCTCTTCGTATAAAGGGATCCTTTTTCATGAGCTTTTTTTCATTCATACGAAAAAGGATGCCCTTATAAGAAAAAATAGTTTAGATTTAGTTTTTTTCCATGTTCTTTTTTTGTGTGAAGGGATTATTTATTTATATGGCATAATTCTATTTTTCATGTGGTCATACAAAAAAAAACAGGAGAGTCATGAAAAAGGATTTTAAAATCAAAAAACAAAAACACATTTAGAGGTAATTTTTTTAAAAGTTAGGTGCAAAATCCACGTTAACAGGGTCCCAATGAGCAAGATACATGTGTTGGTATCTGTCCAGGATGTCACTTTTGTGGGTTTTGAAATAATTTTTTTTTTAAGAAACTAAAACAAGATTGCAGTCATATGAAAAAGGATTTTTAAATCATGAAAAATTATCCTTTCATATATGTCAGAGCTTCTGGCTCGGGAGATTGCGCACCTTCTAGGGATGTGGATATGTTCTTATCCACACTTGTTGGCATGTCCCTTTCCCTTTAAATCTTGCCATACGGTCTAAAGGCTGGCTCCTCCCACCCACCCAGGTGATATATGCCTCGGCTCCACCCCATGACGCCAGATCTTCCTTTCCGCTTGGAAGATTCAGGTTCCCTCCTTACCACTCCATGTTCAGTAGGCCCTGGCGCTTTATACTTCGGCTAGTTTACTGGAAATAAAACTTGTTTGAGTTTCTCCACGTAAATTCGTGATTGGGACTGCAATGGAGGACAAGTCCTCACCCAAGTTCTACCGGTGTCCTTGCAGGCAGAAAATGTCCTGTACTGACTTGCATTCCACGTGCATCTACTGCCTGGGCCATGCGCATGACCCTCAGGCCTGCGGTATTTGTCGCGCCTTCCATCCGCAAGTTTTGGATGATTACCTCGCATGCTTGCAGCTTGGATGACCGGTAAAACGGTAGCCGCCAGTCAAATCTAAAGATGCCCATTGTGTAGTTTCTGTGGCTGCGGGATCCTTGGACCAACTGGAGCAGATGAAAGCCTTCAAGGAGGAGGCGGCGGCGGCTCGTCCCGGCGAGCAATCCTCTTCATCGTTTTTTGTTTGGCTGAGTCTCGCACTTCCTTCTCTGTATCCTTCAAAGAGATGTGCCAGTCTCTCCCTATGAAAGGAGAGGGCCTATCTAGTTTGCACACCTCCAGGTCCCGTACAAAGGACAGAGAATCAAGAGAAGAGCCTTCACAACTTTGACGCCCTTAGGACAGAGAGAGATCTCGGTCCCAGGAGTCTCCTGTCTCGACTTCGGTCGAAATTGTGACCTCAGCTGCTGGCTTCATGGTACCCCTGTCAGGCCAGCCAGCTCAGCCATGGGACGACGACCAGGTTGAAATTATAATCAACCCCGTCAACTGATGAGGCCAACAATTCTTTATTTAGGACTCCGGTTCTATTGGCTGAAAAGGAGACCCAGCTTGCTGGCACTCCACCAGTGGTCACAATCCCCGATCTGGAGGAGCTGCGGTTCTCCCCAGCTCTTTTTTTGTTTGAAATTTAATATACTTGCTGGCTATGATTAATACAATCCTTCCATCACTGGGATTCCAAGAACAAATATCCTACTTGAAAATAATGGAAATCCACATGCACAGGTATCTTGCCATGCATTGATAAAATCAGAACAGGTATAGATTACCATATTTAGAATAATAGATTGAGAGATGCACAAAATTACATCCTTTATACAGATGAAAATGTACACAAGGTATGAAGTTTGTCCCACCTTTTATGACATGCTAAGGATTTGCTTCTTATGCTAGCTATTGTTTTTTCCATCCTGAGATTAGCCAAAAGTTCATTTTTCCACTCTAGATATGGGATCTTTCCAGTGACATAGCACCACCTTTTTGACAGATAAAGAGATAAGGGACATATAGTACTGCCGCTCTTTAATTCGAATTTGTGAATAGTCTCTCACTAGGCAAATTTCTAGTATAAACAAGTCTTGGAGCCCCAAAAGAGGATCCAACCTGGACTGAATTAAGTTCCAGAGGGAAATTCACCTTGGGACAATCCCAGAAAATGTGAAATAGGGAGCCAGTATCCTGCCCACATTTAGGGCAGATAGGGGAAGGGAGATTCCCCATAGCACTCAACTTGACAGGCATATAATAGATGTTGTGTAATATGTAAAACTGCATCAAACAGAGCCTGTTGTTTGAGTTATATGTGTGAAGGTCCCGCCATATCCGTTCCCAGTGAGAGGACAAGGCAGGAAAAACAGAAGACCAATAAGGGGGTTGCCTCAGCACCTCTGGATAAAATTCATAGAATAATACTGATACAGGGTGGGACACCACATGTGGTTGCCAGGCCAGAGATCAAAGTAGGTGGAGGGAGGTCATTATGGTCAGTGAGCCATGGGTTTGTGCCAAACTAGCTGATTAGGAGGTGCCGAATTTGGTATACTTTGAATGTATACTTGGGTGGAAGTTAGAAAAGTGTAAGTAGCTCTAATGTGGAACTGATCTGCCCCAGGGTGACTAAGTCACTAACCTTGGTGTCAGCTTTGGGGAATGTTCCACTAGGGGTCAATAGCTGTCCCCCTAATCGAAAATTTAAGCTGTTGCACAATAGTTGTGATACATCATTGATATTGTCATATTTTAAAGACTTACATAGCTGGCTATGGACTTTTAAGTGAAGTTTGGATGACTGTATGCTGTAGGGACTCTGGCACTTTGTTCAGGGCAGCATAGGAGAAGACTATTCAGGGAAATATTCAAGGCAGCCAACATATGGTGTTTAATCTGAAGCCAAGAGGGAGGTATTGGGATTCCACTTCAGAAGGAAGGGGTGCCAACCAACAAAGATATCTGGCCATATGACTGGCTAGATAATAGTGGTAGAAGTTGGGTAATTTAAGGCCACCATTTTGTTTGGGGGCTCCTAAGCAAATACACGAGTGCCTGAGGGCTTTTATGTTCCAGTGAAATCTGGAAATGATATTGTGAACTTTTCTGAACCACATGGGGGCGGTAGAGAATTAGCATATTCAGCAGGTAGAACTAATGAAGAACAACATTCATTTTGATGATGCTAACTTTTCCCTGAAGAAAGAGAGAAAGGGGATACCCTCTATCTAAGCCTTGTTGAATGATAGTGAGAAGGGTGTCTAAGTTAGCTTTCCTCAACTGGGCTATGGTCGGAGCCAGGATGATACCCAAGTACCTAATCTGGAGGGCCCAGGATAAGCAAAACGCTGTGATATTGAATCGTAGGATACGGTGGGTTCAGTGGCATTACCACCGATGTATCCAAATTCAGTTTATAGTTAGAGAAAGTGAAAAAATTCTTCGATTATAGTCAGTGCAGATGAGATGGAAACTACTGGATTAGAGACATGGGGAAATACATCATTAGCCAATGCAGAGAGCCTGAGATCAAAGTGACCTAGAGGATGCCTTTAAAAGAAGGAATTATTAAGTAGGCGAGAGGGGTTCAAGATATATGTTAAACAATAGGGTGTGATAATGGGCATCCTTGCCATGTGCCCGAACAGAAGGAAATGTTGCTGAGAATATCCCATTACAATAAACTTTAGCACTGGGTTGGGAGTATAATATCTGTATCCATTGAATAAAGTTGGGGGAACCAAATTTATGCAGAGTTTCAAACATGAACCAATAACTGACTCTGTCGAAAGCTTCTCCCGCGTCCAGGAGACCAGCCCAATGTCAGGCTGGTGGCCTCCCCAGCCACGGAGATGATATGGGAAAGCTTCCTTAAATGGTCAGATGAGGACCAACCTTTTACGAACCCTATCTGCTTGGGGCTAAGTAGGTCCACCCATACCTGTGCAACGCAAGCTGCTAATATCTTGGCAAATATCTTAACGACGTAGTTCATGAGAGAAATTGAGTGATAATTCGTCACCCTATCTTTAGCCTTACCAGGTTTTGGGAGTACCACAATTAGTGCCTCCAGGAGAGTAGGATCCAAAATTCCGGCATTACAGAGATACATAAATAGTTGAAGTAAGGGAGTCAGTTCTTTCTCAAACACTTTATAAAAATTAGACAGGAAGCCGTCTGGCCCTGGAGCCTTGTTCAGTGGTAAGGAATGGATGACGTCTATAATCTCCTGTTGAGTAATAGGTATAGTAAGGAAAGCTTGTTGAGTAGGAGTGAGAGAGGGGCTGGGAACATTTACCAGGTAGGTGTTAATTTCTTCTCCTGTAGGATCCTGATCAGGAGACCCATATAGCTGATAACAGATTTCAAATTCTCGGGCAGTCTCTCTTGGAGTAGTAAGTAGGGTACCATCAACCAT
The DNA here is from genome assembly GCA_016271365.2 of Neoceratodus forsteri. NCBI lineage: Eukaryota > Metazoa > Chordata > Ceratodontiformes > Ceratodontidae > Neoceratodus > Neoceratodus forsteri. Next base: position 1,072,907,231 of record CM028129.1, on the reverse strand, counting down.
GGAAGAGAGGGCAGTCACTTTTCTGGACTCCTCCTGTTTTTTCAGTCTCGGTGCAAGAAGGCGACTTGCCCTGTCACCCTATTCTACATAATGGGCTTTGATTTTAAATAGGGCATATTCAGCCTTTTCTCTCAAGCTCTCTGCATATTGCTCCTTGAGGGCGAGTAAATGCTCCATATCTTTCTCAGGGGGATTTTCGGGAAGAGATGTCTCAAGTTGTTTGATACGGCTAAGAAGTGAGAGAGAGAGACGCAGCTTCTCACTTGCGTTTTTTAGTGGCAGATATGTGAACAAATTCCCCTCTAAGCACACATTTCAGTGCACACCATATTTTATCTACAGAGGGGATAGATTCAGCGTTATGCATTGCAAATTGGGAAATAATGTCTCTAATTTGTTGTAAAGTGTTATCATCATGGAGCAGTTGGGTGTTTAGCTTCCAGGAATTGTCTTTTTGGACATTAGGGGAGATTGTGCCATCCATCCAGACAAGGGAATGGTCGGAGAGGACTCTTGGAGCAATGCCACAGCCTAACAGGCCCATTAGTACCACTGTATTAACCAGAAAAAAATCAATACGAGAGAGGCATTTATGAGACGTGGAGTTAAAGGTATACTCTTGGGCTTGGGGGTTTAAGAGTCGCCATGGGTCATTTAGGCTGATGGATTCCATGAATTCCTGAAGAGATCTTTGGCCGTGAGATAGAACCAGGCCACGGTGAAGAGATTTATCTTGGGCTGGTGTGTGTGTAAGATTCCAGTCTCCTGCTAGAATAATGGGAAGATGACTGAAGGGAGCCAAGGCAATGGACAGTTCTCTAAAGAATTCTGGGGTGTCTTTGTTAGGGCCATAAATGGATCCAATAAGGGTTTCTGTGTGATCTAACATTCCTCTCAAAAAGAGGTAACGACCTTGCGGGTCTGCTACAGTTTGTAGCATTTGAAATAGGGTCCCCTTTACTTATTAAAATTGCTACTCCCCCTTGCATTGTTGAATTACTTGCTACAAAGACTACCAAAAGAACATCTGAGGAATAGGGTACCTTCAGACTCTAAAAGATGAGTCTCTTGGAGGAATGCTATGTGGCACTGCAATAAATTAAGGTATTTTAAAATGTGGTATCTCTTGACCTTTGATCTGGCTCCTTTAATATTCCAAGACACATATCTCATAATACAAAATCAAGGCTATACATATACCTGTGGGATTATACACCCGGAACATAGCTTGTGTAAAATAAATATCCCCAGTGGTTTCTTTAACAAAACCCCCCCTTCCCTAACCCAAAGTAAACACATCCAGATATGAGAGATCTTTGCTCTCCAAAGGCCCCTGGAGTTTGATAAAACAATACACATACAAAGTCCAGTAAATGCAAATAGCTCCGAAGATATGAAGGAGCCTTTCTTAGAGATAGTGATATTGATGAAATGTCCCCCTTCCCTTCTGAATTGTTAAATGAACAAGCATACTGTATAAATGCACAGTGGTAGGAATTGCCCCTTCCTTCCTCCTTCCCGCCCCATCCCGCACCCTCCCATTAATTCTCCTGAAAAAAAAAAAATACTCCTCCCCAGTCCATTCGACTGATCTCCTACCCTCTCACTTAGTGCGATAATACAACAAGCTACCCACAGCACAAGCCCTCATCTCCCCCCCCCCAGAGTAAAACCAAAACAAGTATAGTTGCCCCCCAAATATCCAGGTAATGACATAACAACTAACAAGTTTAACAAATGATCCTGGCAAATGTTCTGTAATCTTATCAGCTAGCAGATACTGTACACCAGAGAAGATGAGGAGGAAAATAGCCAGCTTTTTACATGACAATTAGCCAAGAAGCAGTAAATCTGACAGTTTTATGTATAAGTCTCCAAACAGCATCATAAGATTCATGGCCGACATTTTCACGGAGGGAGCAGACATCCATCCAGAGCCAATAGCTTATACAGCTGTAACGAAGGAGCGAGTGACCAGGGCTTCATATGCGGAGTTAACTTCGGCACCGCAGAGTAGACCACAACATAAGGAGGTTGAGATCTCTCAGTCTTAGAGCCTTGGTCTGAGTAGGTGATTGATTAAGAAGATGTCTCTAGGCCAGATATCTTGGGTATAGTGTGGAACCTGAGATCAAATTTGAAAACTTGTAGTCCACAGTAGCTTGCAGGGCTATCCAGGGTTAGAAAATGGGAAGTTGAAGCAGAGTCGAAGGACCTGCATAACCCATCTGGGGGAGTAAATCGGGAAGGCCTCCACTCCCAGGGGGTATACTGTCCGGTATTTGGGCAAGAAACCGAAGGAAAGTTAACAAAGTTCCTTTTAATGCCAGCAGTAAGCCTTGTTAAACATCGGTTTATGATGTTGAATCATTCACTTGAAGAGATCTGGTAACTGTCTTTTACACTCGTCTATGGCAGTTTCAAGGGAGTCAAAAGATAGTCACTTACCTTCTTTGTTGACTTGTAGTGTTGCAGGAAAGCGCACTCGAAAATGAATTCCAGCTGCTATAAGCTTTGTGACTAAAGGGTGTAGCGCTGACCTTCGCTGACGCACTGTGTGCGGGAGGTCTTACACCACACAAATTTGTTTGCCTTCCCATTGATGTTCTTTTACCTCCAACATATGTTGCTTTCTGCGCAAAAATTAAGGCAGCTGATCCTTCCTCCCCCTCCGGGAGACCCAGGACTACTAAGTTGTTGCGGTGGGACCGCCCTTCCAGGTCCTCCAGCCGGTCTTCAGTTTTCTTTAGCCACTGCCTTAGCAAGGTAATCTCGGGGTCTGTATGGTTCCGCCAGTTGTCTACGGAGGAAATGTGGGTTTCATTATCCGCGGTGCAAGTAGTTAGATGGTCTAGTGAGATTCAGATTCCTCTGAGGTCAGCAACTAGAAGTTGAAGATTTTCTTTCATTGGAGCCAGCTCTTCCATGAATTTAGCTTCGGTTAGGACGGCATGGGGAGAAGGCTGAGAAAAAGTGATGTGCAAGAACAAGGGGGCACAGTTTGAGGATAGAGGGGGGATGGATCGGAGGTGGTTTGAGGAGGTATTTCTTCATGGAGAGGGTTGTAGATGCATGGAACAGCCTTCCTGAGGTGGTCGTAGATTCCTCTGAGGTCAACAATTAGAAGTTGAAGAGTTTCTTTCATTGGAGCCAGTTCTTTTACCTCCAACATATGTTGCTTTCTGCGCAAAAATTAAGGCAGCTGATCCTTCCTCCCCCTTCGGGAGACCCAGGACTACTAAGTTGTTGCGGTGGGACCGCCCTTCCAGGTCCTCCAGCCGGTCTTCAGTTTTCTTTAGCCACTGCCTTAGCAAGGTAATCTCGGGGTCTGTATGGTTCCGCCAGTTGTCTACGGAGGAAATGTGGGTTTCATTATCCGCGGTGCAAGTAGTTAGATGGTCTAGTGAGATTCAGATTCCTCTGAGGTCAGCAACTAGAAGTTGAAGATTTTCTTTCATTGGAGCCAGCTCTTCCAGGTCCTCCAGCCGGTCTTCAGTTTTCTTTAGCCACTGCCTTAGCAAGGTAATCTCGGGGTCTGTATGGTTCCGCCAGTTGTCTACGGAGGAAATGTGGGTTTCATTATCCGAGGTGCAAGTAGTTAGATGGTCTAGTGAGATTCAGATTCCTCTGAGGTCAGCAACTAGAAGTTGAAGATTTTCTTTCATTGGAGCCAGCTCTTCCATGAATTTAGCTTGGTTGGGACGGCATGGGAGAAGGCTGAGAAAAGTGATGTGCAAGAACAAGGGGCACAGTTTGAGGATAGAGGGGATGGATCGGAGGTGGTTTGAGGAGGTATTTCTTCATGGAGAGGGTTGTAGATGCATGGAACAGCCTTCCTGAGGTGGTAGATTCCTCTAGAGTCAACAATTAGAAGTTGAAGAGTTTCTTTCATTGGAGCCAGTTCTTTTACCTCCAACATATGTTGCTTTCATGCAAAAATTAAGGCAGCTGATCCTTCCTCCATCTCGAGACCCAGGACTACTAAGTTGTTATGTGGGACCGCCTCTTCCAGGTCCTCCAGCCGGTCTTCGTTTTCTTTAGCCACTGCCTTAGCAAGGTAATCTCGGGGTCTGTATGGTTCCGCCAGTTGTCTACGGAGGAAATGTGGGTTTCATTATCCGCGGTGCAAGTAGTTAGATGGTCTAGTGAGATTCAGATTCCTCTGAGGTCAGCAACTAGAAGTTGAAGATTTTCTTTCATTGGAGCCAGCTCTTCCATGAATTTAGCTTCAGTTAGGACGGCATGGGGAGAAGGCTGAGACAGTGAACCCATATCCTGTGCTTTAGCTCTTTTTGTGGCCTTATCTTTTACTGGTGTTGGCAGCAGGGTATGCTTACGCAGCACCCACTTCATCTCCGTGTCCATGATTCCGGACAATTTGCAGTCGGAAACAACGTTAGTGCTTACCGGAGGCTTCAATACAGTTTTCTCCGATGCTGCACTAGGGAGAATGAAGGACTACAGGTAAGAAAGAGTGGAGATGTTCAGGAGCTGTGAAAAGCATGTCCTAGCAGGCAGCCATCACACCGGAAGTCCTCCCCGGCTCCTTCTGAGAAGCCCCACCAGTTCCCCTGGCAGTTGTCTTCTAGATCTCGGACCCCCTCAACTGATAGGCTGAGGAAGTCTCAAAAGTGGCGCTTCAAGAAGCGGCGATGCCACCATTCGTCCTTGTCCTCCTTGGGTGAGGAGAGGCTTCCGTGCAAGTTGCATCATCGCTATGAGGACCTCATGTGGCAACAGCTCATGCTAACTGGTCCAGAGTTGACCCCAGCTTCTACTCCTGCCATCACCTGGCTGTTGCCTTCCATGCCGATGCTGACTCCTCTGGAGCCAGCAACACCGTTCCTCCACCCACGGAGCCAGTGAAGACCCTCCCAGCTCAGCCGAAGCTGGCCTCTCCACCAATTTTGGTGGAGCCGCCACCTAAGCAGCCTCCCTTGGGGGCTCCTGCCAAGGAGTCTCGACCCAATCAAGGTCTCCCACGTAGGCTGTCATCCTTACTCCCGATCACCTGCGGTGGTCGAGAGTGACTTTGATGGTTGGCCGCTTTATCTGGACTCAGGGTCCGAGGACTCGGACCTGCATTCGCGTCCATGTGATGATTCGATGAGTCTGTCAATGGAGGAGGGTCCCATGTCCTTCATGAGCATCCTCTGTCTCATCTCTGAATCAATGGGGATGCCTTTGGAGCCCGTCAAAAAATGGGCTGAATACCCTTTGACTGGTATCCTTAGGAAAGGGGATTCTCTGTCTGAGGCCTTCCCAGTGGCTGAGGCCATAGTTGGTCTGGCTTTGGAGCTTTGGCAGTATCCAGCCTCCTGTCCTGTGCCTTCCGCTCATATGGCCCACAAGTATGTGGTTCCCATCGGCTCCCCTTTGGGGTTTACACAGCATCCCCTGGCTGAGGGATTTGTGACCGAGTCTGTGTTCCGGTGCTCGGGCAACTCAGGAGATATGGATTGACCTCCGGACAAAGAGTCCAAAAAGTTGGACCAAGCAGCCAGAAGGTCTGTGCTGCTTCCTCGCTCGGTCTCAGACAGGTGAGTTCGGCTGTCATTATGGCACACTTCTTCCACACCCTCTTGGGCTCTCTGGATGAGGTGCTTCCTCATCTCCCCATGGACCTTCAGACCATGGTCAAGCAGGTCCGTGATCAGGGCCAGGCCACTGCAAAACAGAAATTCCAGATGGCTGTGGACACTGGAGATTCTTGTGCCTGTTCAGTGGCAGCTGCCATCGCCATGCGCCGCAGGGCCTGGCTGAGGGTCTCGACCTTTACAGCAGACACCCAGCAGAAACTGGCGGATGTTCCCTTCTTGTGTGCCGACTTGTTCAGTCCAGGAGGCGATGGTCACCTCCAGTGTTTCGAGAAGTTCAGTACCACCTTGGACTCCGTTACGTCTGCCCAGAAAGAACCCCAGGGTTCTAAGAAATCACAGAAGAAGAAGCCCTTTCGGCCTTCTGCCCCTGTGGCCAAGCAGCCCCAGTATCAGACTGGGCAGCAGCAGCAGGCTCAATCTTGGTGCCCTCAGCCCAAGTCCAAGGCTTCAGTGAACCGTAAGCCCTAAGGGAGAGGTTCCAGAGGTCCCGCTGCTGACTCTTTATCCTCCAAGCCTGTGCAGTGATGGGATGGGGGCAACCACCCCCATGCCTGTCACGACCACTCTGGGTCCTCCCGTGGGGGAGCCGACTCTACCACTTCTTTTCCACCTGGTCCGCTGTCATAACGGACAGGTGGGTCTTGGAGGTGGTTGGCCAGGGTCTGCCCCTGGAATTTGAGCAGTACCCTCCCAGCTGAGCCTGTGCCCCACAGGAGGAAAAGGTATCTGCCCATACTCGGATGACTCTCAGACATGACATTGCCCAACTCCTCCGCAAGGAGGTAGTGGTCAGAGTCGCAGATCCCCCTGTCAAACCAGGTTTCATTCCCCGGTACTTCCTGGTCCCGAAACGGACTTGGAGGCTGGCGCCCCATTCTAGATCTGCACGACCTGAATCAGTTTCTCAGATCATGCACCTTTCGGATGGTAACTCTCTCCCAGATCATACAATCCCTTGAGCAGAACATGTGGTTCTGCTCACTGGATCAACAGGACACGTTCTTCCACGTCCCGATCGATCCATCCTTCCCACCGAAGGTTCCTCCACTTCAGGGTGGAGGGAACCCTCTATGAGTTCCAAGCCACGCCGTTCAGCCTGTCATCGGCCCCCAGGGTCTTCCCCAAATGCATAGCGGTGGTGGTGGCCCATCTTCGGTGTTGAGGGGACAGTGTGTACCCCTATCTCGATGATTGGCTAATAGCAGGTCTCTCCAGACTGGAGGTGGAGAGGTTCAGGGATCTGGCCCTCCACACCTGCCTCAGCCTTGGCCTCCTGGTCAATGAGGTCAAGTCAGAACTCGTGCCCTCACAGGTGATTTGCTTCATCGGGGCAAAGCTCGACTCTTGTTGAGCCAGAACCAGGCTCCTGGCAGACAGGGTGAAGGTTCTCACCTCCTTTGCCCAATCATTTCTGGTTGGGCAATTGCACCCTGCCCAGGACTTCCTGCGACTTCTGGGTTACATGACTGCCTGCACCACTATGGTCCGATGGGCCCAGTGGCATATGTGCCCCCATTAATGGGAGCTGGCCAGCCAGTGGTCTCAGTGACACACTCATTTTGACCAGCTGGTCAGTGTTACCCAGAAGATGTATGAAGCCCTCCAGTGGTGGACCAACCAGGAACATCTGCAGGTAGGGATCCCATTTGTCCACCCTGTGCTGACGGTCATCCTCATGACCCAACACCTCTCTCACGTGCTGGGGTGCCCATATGGGGAATCATAGTCCATGGGCTCTGGACCCCCAAGAATCCCGATGCCACATCAACCTGCTGGAGCTCTGAACAGTTCAGCTGGTGCTGGCTGCATTCACTCTGTTCCTTTGGTATCAAATGTTCCAAGTCCAGACGGACAACACCATAACTATGTACTACCTCAACAAACAAGGTGGCACGCAGTCCCGGCCTCTGTGCAGGGAAGCACTCCACATCTGGACCCTTGTGAGCCACCTGGAGGCAGATCTCCTAGCCATTCATGTGGCAAAAGCTTCCAATCAGTTGGCGGACGCCCTCTCAGCCATGTGGGCGAGGTGTCCCATGAGTGGTCTCTCTATCCAGAGGTAGTTCACAGCCTGTTCTCCCAGTGGGGCAGCCCTCAGTTGGACCTGTTTTCCTCCAAGGAGAACACAAAGCTGAGGCTGTTTCTTGCCCACCCCCTTCAGCAGGGCTTGCTGCAGGTGGATGCCTTCTTGAGGCCATAAACCCCAGGTCTCTTCTGTGCCTTCCCTCCACATCCCTTGGTCCACAAGGTGCATCTCAAGGTCAGGAGGGACAAGGCAAGAGTGATCCTGGTAGCCCCAGACAGGCCCCACCAGTTCTGGTATCCAGATCTCCTCAGCCTCAGTACCAGGCTCCCAAGGTGTCTTCCAGCATGCCAGGACCTGCTCTCTGTCAGTTAGGAGAAAGTATTAAATCTGGACCTTCAATCCCTGCACCTGACAGCCTGGTTTCTGAGTAGCTAGAGTTCCAGGCTTTTAGGTCTCTCCAACGATGTAGTCCATGTAGTTGAGGCATCTAGGAAGGAGTCAACCAGGAGGTGCTATGCCTTCAAATGGAAGAGATTCTCCATTTGGTGTCAGGGCAAAGGCCTGGACCCTTTGTCCTGTCCAGTGGCTAGCATACTTGACTACCTTTGGTCCCTCTCCAAAGGGGGATCTTCAGTCTACAACCTTTAAGGTGCACCTGGCAGCCATCTCTGCTTACGGGGCATGGGCCGGTCAGCAGACGGTACAGGAAAAGGTGGTCTGGCATTTTTTTAAAGGCCTCGACCTCATTTCCCCACCGGTGCGTGAACCACCACCTCCATGGGATTTACTGCTGGTTTTGGCAAAGCTCATGGGCAAGCCATTTGAACCGATGCACAGGTGTGAGATGTCACATCTGTCATAGAAGACCGCCTTCTTGGTGGCTATCATGTCAGCTAGGACTGGGGAACTACAGGCACTCTCTGTTGAGTCTCTCTATCTGGCCTTCCACAGGGACAAGGTTGTCCTGTGCCCCCACCTGAAATTCCTTCCAAAGGTGGTGTCGGAGTTTCACCTCAACCAGATGTTGGCTCTGCCGGTGTACTACCCCCAATTACACCTTGGAGGCTGAGTACAGGCTCCATACTTTAGACCTGAGACAAGCGCTCTCTTATTATAATGAACGAATGGCTGAAATTCAGGGAGAGGTTCACCAGCTGTTTGTCACCTACCTGGCAGACCTGCAGCAAAGCGGACAGTTGGCAGATGGATAACATTTTGCATTGATCTCTGCTACCAGTTGGCGGGCAAGGAGCATCCCGTAGGGATAGGAGCTCATTCCACCTGCCATACTGCTGCGTCAGTGGCTGCCTCTAGGGACGTCCCTATCCAGGATATCTGTAGGTCTGCTACCTGGAAGTCAGCAAACACCTTCATTACCCATTACCACATCGACCTGAGTCACGCTGTGATGCTAGTTTTGGGGCTTCAGTTCTCCAGTCTCTTTTCCCTAAGTAGGGGGTGTGCACCTTGCCTCCTTCCTCCCAGGGAACTGCAAGGAGTCTGCCAGCAAGTCTGGATAAGAACAACATATCCACATCCCTAGAAACACAGGTTACTCACCTGTAACAGCAGATCTTCCATGGAATGGTCTCTTGCAGTAAGTCATCACTTCTTGGAGTTCCCGATAGGTGGCGCTGTAGTACGGCAGTTTTCTTCTAGCAGTCTCCACACCAGGGGCCACTCACACGACCTCACTTCCTCGGCTGCGACTATAAAAGTGGGTGGTCCCTGGTAGACTCTGTTCATTTTCCCGCTGGCTTCAGCTCTGACAGCACCTTACTCTTCTGCCAGCAGTCTACGATGTGGATTGAACCCATAGCTTGGGGTGCCTGGGCTTCATACACAGCACCATATTCCTGTGCACGACCAAGAGCTTTACAATGGATGTTTCCCTGTTACAGACTCGGGGTGCTCAATCAAAGGGCTCTAAAACCTCTGAGTCCTCTTCAAGAAGCGAAATAGGGAAGGAAATAGCTTCGCCTAAAGTCCTGCCTGACCGCCCTTCAACGGTCATATCTCCTAAACATGTATCATCAAGAAAACTTTCTTTGTCGATGGGCAATATCCCCCATTGATGGCAGGCACTTCTTCATCAGAAGAACACAGAAGTTCAACTTCACATAGAAAGGAATGTTTGTCGTCGACGGGAAGTCATTCTTCAGCTCCCCTGTTGACAAAACCACATGCACCGTCGACGACAGAGGTCCTGCTGCATGCATCGTCGATGGGGCACACTCCTCCATCGACGAGCGGACTCCACAAGTCATCCTTATTGACAAAAACACCTCCTCCGTCGACGGAGCACAGTCTACTTGCTTCATCTTCAATGGGGCTACCTCCTCTGTCAACAGGACATGCTCCTTAAACCTCCATCATCGACAAGAAGTCTGCCACCATTGACAGAGCATGCATTTGCCTTCTCATAGTCAATGACACACTTTCTATCGTCGACTGAGCATATCCGTACTGTTCTGTCATCAATGAAGAGCATCCCACCGTCAACTGAGGATGCATTGACTTCCCCATCATCGACAAGGAGTATTCCACCGTTGACGGAGCATGCATTCACTTATCCATCATCAATAAGACACATTACAATGTCAACGGGGCATGCTTTTATTCCTCTTCTGTCGACGGCATTGATCCCACCGTCAGCGGAGCAACCCCTACATCATAGAGCAGCACCTTTAACAGCATATACTGTAATACATTTATGGAACATCCGTATAAAAATGTAACCATGAAAAACCATGAAATATTTTACCAAAATGTATCAAAATATACTTATGGGGCTGCATTACCACAAAATAAAGGATCATATACTGTGGAACACAGAGACAAACCAGCCTCAGTTGCACTCATGCATGATGCTCAGACACCAGTCCGTAATGAACAAAATTTCCAAAGACGTACTGGATCACATTATCGGGAGGCACAAATTGATCCCCCGACTTCAAGCACACAGGGCTCAGAACCCACTTACATGGCAATTCCATCCTCACAAGTGCAAAACATAGAAGAAATTGTAAATAGTGTTGAATTCTATAGATTTTGATTGTACACCCACTCCATTAAACAACTCTCAATCATAGACTGTGTCTCCACCTCCATCCAAAAAGGCATGCACAGAGAGCTAGAACGCTCGCCATTTCTGCCTCCTCATGAATATTCTGAGGAATATTTGTCAGATTCTCACATAATTTCAGATCCTTCCAAAGATACAAATTATGATGGTTCCCCTTCTAGAAGAGGGTCCGAGTCCCCATATTCTGTACCATCATACTGGGCTGAAGAAATATTACTACCATAAAGGTCATTTCCCCACCGGATGACCCCTCATTCCCAGAAATGATGTTACAAATACAAAAAAACAATGGGGTTTACCACAACAGAACAAGATAGATTAAGTAATGATATGGCTGAATATCTTGACATCCCGGAAGAACCTATCTGGGCAGTCCCTCCTTTTATACCAACGTTCAGAAATGTGATTACTGAAGCATGGAGTCAACCCATAGCTGCACAGCAGCTACCTAGAAAAGTGCATAGGCTTTATCAGGCTTCTCTTGATTTTCAATATTTAACAAATATTCCCACTGTGGATTTTGTGGTTGTTGCAGCCGCTCACAACCACACTGGCAAACCTAAACATACAAGTGCAGTATCTCCCGAAAAAGACTCTAAACGTTTTGACTATATGGGGAAGAGAGTATTTGCTCCAAACACATAAAATATTAGAATACTTAACTACATGGGACATATGCTGAAATTCCAGCGTACGGTGGGCACCTCTGCTGGGGACATTGTAAGTAAACTACCTACATCCCCTGAAAAAGAGCAACTCACATCAATGATAAACACACTTACTTCCCTCTCTCGACATCTGTTAAGATCAGGATATGACATTGCCGACGCTTCGGCTACAGCCTCTCCAGTTGGTATTCTTATATGCCGTCTGGCATAGCTCCAACTCTCAGGGTTAGCACTTGATGTTCAACAAAAAGTGGCTAATGCCCCTTTCTCTGGTGACCATCTCTTTGGCCCAGGGGCACAAACAATACTGGACAACCTACAAGCCTCAGGCAGACAACTAAAAACAGTACAATACATGTACCACAAACCACGCCCTCAGTATAATTATTCATACAAAACTGGAAATTACTGTAACAAAAGAGGAAATGTCAGAGGCAAAGAATGAATGACAAGGAGCACATCTAAACTGACCCGTGACTGCCCCTTAGGATGGCTGGGTGCCTCTTCCTCTCATTAAAAAACTTCATACTTTACCCCGGTCTCCTCTTCTAGGCCTCGGAGACCTTTTCCTGGGGGCTTCAATTCAAACTGAGGCCTTTCCCATGAGGCTTTATACATCTAGCCACTTTTTGAAGTATCACTGTTAAAGGCCATTGCAGTCATTCCATCAGGATGCCTCTCGGCCTGTTGTGCACCGGACCCTTGTGTCCGTCCCACGAACGGGGCCTACTACTACTCACATGCTGAGAAACAATTGATATATCCTGATAATATTATAATATGGATCATCATATTCTTACCAAACTTCCACTGCTACATGCGGTCTTCACCTAGCCATAGATAAAGGCCACAGAAACCATGATGAGTACATATATATTATAAACATTATAAACTGCAAGACTTATCAATTTTCTGATCCACGCTACTTGGACAACAAAATGTGGGCATGTCACAAACCTTATGATTTTTTCTCAGATTAACATGTTTGGAATCTCAAAGATGAGATCTAATGGCTCATAACTGGCAATTATCCAGATCATTATTTAAACTTCTGTTCACCCGACAGCATAAGTAAAGGGCCCATCATACTAACATTTCAGGTTTACACCTGACAAGGCTGCAGGCCCTGACATACTTGGGGACCCCCTTACAAATGAGATTACTAATACATGATGGAACTAACTACATCACTCTGTTGCATTCCATGTCTTTACCCCAAAACGGGTACAATACTGACTACAACAATACTATTAACTCTGGAGCCACTAGATTCTATTATGAAATAGATACATTGTCTCATTTCACAACATCATTGTTTGCTACTTATGTAGCCTGTTTATGCCAAAATGGATACATTTCTCTAATGACTTGACAGACATGGCAAAAAAACTGTACTAACTTGCTACATTGTAGCACTACAAAATAATAAACATTGTATTATTTGGGTTACTGTTCAAAACTTGGGCTTTGACATATACTGTCTTTTTCAGTGCATGCCACTGAGACCTAACAATTATTCCATTATATGGCTGAATTTCTTCTGATTTATTACAGTATTTGATATGCCATACCCCGATCGGGTTTACGTCTACTTAACTCATCTGACAATGTCCAGTAATAGCCAGTCTGGCTTGTCTTTCAGCCATAACCTTATAATGAATACTATAATGGAGTACTTACAGATAAAATATAAAATTCTCTTTATACGCTGATATACTACTCTCAGCACCTATCGGTCCTAAGACCACCCTATATGTACGGCAGAATGCCATATCTGGCCACCCCACTGCCATGTAACTGCTTGGGAATCTCCCAGAAGTAATGACTTGCTGCAAGAGACCATTCCGTGGAAGATAGATCAGTTACGCAAAGACTTTTGCCGTAACAGTAGATCTTTTAGGAATGTCTCTTGCAGTAAGTTGCTTCCCTCCCTCCGACCCTCTCCCATTCTGTAACAGGGAAAATGATGTACGGTTGAGAGGCTTTGGTTCCTCGGTTCCCCTCGGTCCCTCACCTTCAGTAGCTGAAACCGGTGGGGAACAGAGTCTACCAGGGACTACCCACTTTTATAGGCACAGTCCAGGAAGTGAGGTCATGTGGGTGGTCCCTGGTGTGGAGACTGCTAGAAGAAAATTGCCGTGTTAGAGCGCCACCTGTCGGGAACTCCCAGAAGTAATGACTTACTGCAATAGACATTCCTAGAAGATCTACTGTTATGGCAAAAATCTTTACATAACTGATCTTTCTAGAAGTGGTATATGTTGTTCATCCACACTGACCCACCCGGCTTTGACACACAACCTCTGCTTCCAGCAGGCAAGATCTGGCATCATGGGGTGGAGCTGAGGCATATACCACCCGGATGGGTGGGAGGAGCCAGCTTTTAGACCTTCCGGCAAAATTTAAAAGGAAAGGGACATGCCAACAAGTGTGGATGAACAACATATACCATTCCTAGAACTACTATTACAGGTGAGTAACCTGTGTTTCTGAGTAACAGAGCAGTGGAAATAGTGCCAGAGTCAGAGCAAAACACAGGCTTCTACTCCCACTGCTTCCTTGTACCAAAGAAGTCGGAGGGCATGTACCCTATTCTCAACTTCAGAAATCTGAACAAATTCATGGATTGAGAAAAATTCATAATGATTTCTGTGGTATCTCTGCTTTCCTTCCTGAAACTTCAGGGTTGGTTAGCTTCCCTGGATATGCAGGATGCCTACCAGCACATACTAGTGCACCCCAGCTACCACACGTACCTTCAATTCGTTGTGCCGGAGCAGCATTACCAGCTCAGAGTCCTGCCCTCTAGTCTTTGCAAAATGTTTTGCAGCACTTGCAGTGCTTCTGAGAAAAATGGGCCTCCACATTTACTCATACCTGGATGACTGGCTGATAGCAAGTCCATCCAGGCAGGAGACAGAACAGGCAGAGACCACTGCATCTCAGTTCCTCTGTGGGGGTTATGCTTGAATCTAGAGAAGTCTGAGCCCTAACCCTTATAGCAGCTGCTGTTCATAAGATATGACCAGGGCCCATGCCTTTCTCCTAGAGAGAGCAGCCTGCAGGCAGTTTTGTAGATGGTATGCTACATCATGGAGTGCAGAACTGTGCAAGCCCACTCCATGCAGTGCTTGCTGGGTCTGATAGCCTCCTGATTGTTTACAGTGCCTCTTCCATGGTGCACATGAGGACGACTCAGTGGATGCACAGTGGTCACAAGCATCACATCTTCAGACCTACCCCATTTGGGTGACAAGCCCTTGGTTCGGCCACTCACATTGTGGTTAGTGGAGGGCAGTCTCTAACAGGGCTTTCCCTTTTCCTAACTGGAGCCTTGGGTGACTTTCACCATGGATGCTGCCCTGCTGGGGTGGGGTGCCCGCTGTCAGTGTCTCCAAACAAAAGATGCCTGGGACTCTTCAGAGACTCATCTCCACATCAGTATGTTGGAGATGTCAGTTGTTTTGCATGGCCTGCAAGCCCTAGAGGATCTCATTAGTCAAAAAAACAGTCCTCCAGACAGACAAGTCTGTAATGTGCTACATCAACAAACAAGGAAGAGCACACTCTTACCCTTTCTGTAGTGAAGCAGTGAGACTGTGGGAATGGTAACCTGGAGCAAGGATCCTACTTTAGGCCTTTTATCTGCCAGGTGTCCAGAACACTCTGGCAGACAAGCTCAGCTGAACAGAGGCTGATCCTCATGGGTGGTCACTAGCTCCAGATGTCACGAGATTCCAGTTAAACAAGTGGGGTGTCCCAGATGTGGACCCTTGTGCCCATTGCAAAGCATCAAAGGCCAGTGGAGCTGGTGGCCCTGCCCCCACCGGCTCAGCCTGGGACCTGAACTATGTTCTTGAAAAACTTAGTTTGGCTCCTTTTGAGCTAGCCACAAGTATATACTTTCTGTCAAGGAAAGCATTATTTTTTGTTGCAGTCACTTCTGCTCTAAGGATTTTAGAGCTACAGGTTGTTACATGTGAGCCTCCTTATTACATGTTTCACAGAGTTTCTTTGCATGCTAATCCATTTTTGCCAAAGGTGGTTCTGATTTCACATTAAATCAAACCATCCATCCCACCATTTATTATCATGAGCATGCCTCATGGCGAGGCATTGCTCCATACTCTGGATGTGCGTAGAACACTGCAGTACTATGTGAATCGCACCAAGGACTATAGGAAGTCCTCTCAGCTTTTTGTTTTGTTCGCCCCTAAGAAAGAGGGTGTCCCTGTTTTGAAACAGTTCTTGTCCAACTGGTTAGGAAATTTTATTGCATTCTGTTATAGGAAATATGGTAAGGAACTTTGTGGTGAGGTTTGTGATCACTCCACCTGTGGAATTGCCACTTCTTTTGCTTGTTTCAGAAACATTTCTCTAACTGGCATTTGTGCTCAAGCCACATGGAGCACTGTCCACAGCTTTACTAAACATCACAGTCTGGGCATTGTTTCTCGCAGATGAGCAGGTTTTGGCCTTGCTGTTCTACAGGTCCTGCTGTCCTGACCCGGACTGCACCAACCTCCCAGTTAGTTTTTGGGACTGCTTGGAACTCATTCCAAAGGTGTGGCCTAATTGAAGAGGTATCCTTGAAGAAGATAGAACAGTTATGTACTTACTGCAGCAGTAGACCTTTGAGAGAATCTCTTCTATTAAGCCATGCCAGCCCTCCCTCCTTGCCCCTTTTCTAATCTGTAGGGAAATATGGCATCCGAGTTCTGTCTTGGGAATTTCCATAGTTGTCATATCCAGTACCTTCACTTGCCTACTAATGGTAGGTGCTGGTATGATCACCTGGTTCCCCTAGAAGGGAGGTCCTTCAAGCACAATCTCCAGCGGGGAACTGAGGAGAGATGGGGCCACTCATGTTTATGTAGGTGCTGATAAGTGACGTCATTATGAGCCACCCCCGGCTGGTAAAAGTTTCCATGTGGTTCTGGTGCTGATGCAGGTATAGTTCCAAAGGTGTGGCCTAATGGAAGAGGTTCTCTTGAAGATCTACTGTTCTGGTAAATTCGTAACTGTTCTTTATGCAAGAACCTACTGTAACAGTAGATCTTCGAGAGAATCTCCACCATTAGGCCATGCCATCCCTCCTTCCTTCCCCTTTCTGCTTCAGTGAGGGTTACATAATTTGCTGTGCCTAAAACTTACTCCATGCATCCTCTATCCAACCCCATGCCTTTCCTTGTATGATTGGTGCTTGTCTTAATTCCTAGTTCCCCATGGTTGGATGTCCTCCAAGGCTAATGTCTGGGGAGGGACTGAAGAGTGATGGGGCCACTATACACATAGATGTGGCATGTTATGTGGGTGGCCCATGGCTAGCAGAAGTTTCTGTGACGTCCTAGCGCTGATGGCTATAATTCTGAAAGGTGTGACCTAAAGAATGAGATTATCTTGAATATCTACTATTATGGTAAGTTCTTACATATCTATTCTGCACCAAGCAGTCTATCTGCCTGGAGTCCAGAACACTGTGGCAGACAAACTCGGTCAAACAGAGGCCGATCCTCATTAGTGCTCATTAGCTCCAGCCATCATGAGATCACTATTTGATGGGTGAGATGCTCCAGATGTGGACTTTTTGCATCCCCACTCAATGCCAGACTGCTGCGGTTCTGCTGCAGAAATCCAGGACATGGTGTTTTCTGTCAGAATGCATTCCATTTGCAATGGCAAAGTTTGTTTCTGTATGAATTCCCTCTAATCCTTCTCATTCAGAGGGTATTGCTCAAATTGGAGGCACTGGGGGGACACGATCATACTAGCCCCCTACTGACCTCAGCAGATATGGTTTCCTCTGTTGAACAGACTTTGAGTCAAAGAACTGAGGACTCGACCACTCAGTGTGGAGCTTTTTGACTAATGGTAACTTGGTCCATCCCCACCTGTGCTCCCTTCACCTTTAGACCTGGCTGTTGAAGAGATGGAAGTTAACAGAGAAGTATCTCAGAGGGTCTCTGAAATACTTTTTGATGAGTGTAAACCTTCCACTAGGAAGACATATACAGCCAAATGGAAAAGATTTTCCATCTGGTGCTCCAAAACCCACATGGAACCCTTCTGATGCCCACCTTAACAAGGTTCCAGAGTACCTATTGGACCTTTCTGATGCTGGCCTACAGTATTCCACAGTAAAGGTCCACCTGCATGCTATTTCTACATACCACGAGACCATCGGTACCCTTTACCTGGCACAGCAGCCACTGTTCAAGAGGTTCCTCAAGCATTTTTCACACAAGGCCTCCCATCAAGAAGCCAGTAGCTGGCTGGGATATCAGCCTTGTGTTAGATGTGTTCACTTGCAAGCCCATTGAGCCCCTTGTGTTAGTGGTTTGCTGGTCCTTCTTGCATGGGCCTCCAGGGCTATCTGATGCCCTTAACTGCATTGTTAGGTGCTTGTTATGCTACGCTGCACACCTCGATAAAAAAGGTACTGAGGTGGTTGAGGGCTGGCTGAGACATAACCAGGCAGCCGTGTGCACTCACTCGCAGAGCCCCACATGCTCACTGCTTACCTCAGTGCCAGCCCTCTGAACAGTTCTGGCTCCCACGGGGTCCTAGTGCCTCCAGCTGTAACCCACTAGTGTGAATCAGTGGTGAAGATATTCTTAGAAGATCAAGAATTATGGTGAGTATGTAATTTTAATTTTTCTCCATTTCTCATTGGTTTTATCCAGTGATTTTTATTATGTTTAAGCTACACACCCTGGTTTGATTTAAAGATGTCCACCGTTCCATATCCCACAACTGATTCTGGCAAGCTATTCCACATAATTATTTTTGTACAAGTCACCTTTCAAGCATTTGTCTCTTTCTATCACACTGAGGCTCCTTACTGTCGAGACCCAAACAATTGCATGTGTCCTTATCTCCGAAAGCTTTATATACCAGTTACTCCTCTGTATACATCTCAAGGTCACACCTGCCAGTGCCAACAGTAACTGTTCTGCAGGCACCTGGCAAATCACTAACTGGACATCACTGCCTTACAAAAATGAGCTTGTGTGCATTTTATCATATTATGTTAATCTTGCTGCATTTTAACTGCTCCAGTGGTAATTCGTTTCCACCACTGTTTGTAGGTTCTATCAAAATACATTAGTTTTCATGGTTTCTTTCTCTCTCTCTTTTTTTAATGTTAAACCAGATGCCTGTTTATGTGATGGGTATCACAAGTAACCAGATTCCCTTCTCATTTGGGAATGCAGTGCCAGGCTTGGTGTTCCATTGGTCTGTCACTAAGAGGGACATCCTTGATGTACGGACGAGGCACAGTGAGGTGAGTGGCCATCCATGCTAATCGTTTACGCCAATTATAAAAGCTATAAAAATTACCTGAAGAGCAATGGTTCCTCGAATTGCTTGCATTCCCTTTTAGAATTCGTTTGGTTTCTAGACTGTAAATATTTATTTCCATACCACGGACAAAAGATGAATGTCTGTGTTTAAAGAATCAAGTTTAGCACAGGATTGTTGGAGTGGAAGTGCAATAATCTCCAAAAGATGGTTAAGAAAAAACATGTTCATTGAACTTGTTATGCAGCGGAACTACCTGAATGCAGCCAGTTTGAGTTTGACGACAAATTGCCTCCCTTAAATAATGCCACTTTCTATTTACAGACTGTGTTTATTGGATAAAAACAAATGTCAGTTTTCTGGATTTCCAGCTAAATATAGGACCTGTATTTATTGGGGTTTATGGATGCTGAAATATGTTCTTGTGGCTATTGCATTTTTTTATTTGAAATGTTTGGCTTTCCAGCACTGTACTTAGCATTGCCTGATCTTGGCTTTTGGATATCTGAAGTACCATTCACTCAGTCCACATGTAACTTTTTGCATTTGTTCCTAGGCTGCTCTAAAACTTCCAGCTGAAAATAACTTTGCTATGAATGTGTACGCGAGAATGAAGGGGCGGACAGGGTTGAAGGTGGTTGTAAAGGCCCTCAGTCCTGCAGCTGGTCAGTTTGAAGGCGGTGTAACTGAACTCTTGGATGAGATACAGATTCAGGTACAGTAGGTGTTCCTTTGTAGCACTCCATAGGTAGAATTTTTTTTCCCAGTTATTTTGTAACTGTGCAAGGCCCACTAGGCACAATGCTTGTCTTCAGGGGTGACCTATGAGCACCAGGGCGGTTATGTGACTTGCTCAGTGTCTCACAGTAGGCAAGTGGAGGTTATGGGGATCAACCCAATTCTGCTGAATGTACCAAGCTCATTCATTGTTTGTTACTCTAACCTCTAGGCTATACAGCCAGCCAGACCATGGCAACCTCTTATTCTGTATTTTACTTTGTTTTCAGAAAACAAATGACTTGCCTAAGCAGTTGCAAATGGTGATTTTTTTTTTTTTTTTTTTTTTTTTTTTGAGTCCACCAACTAGAAATGTATTTGTTGATCTTCATTGAGGATATATCTCCTCCTTGGCTACACCGTTGGAACTGTAAGTCATCGTCATCAGGACTACTTGGAAACTTTTGCTAGCATGGTCCACCCATAATGACGTGCAACACTGACACCTAAATAATGGTGGGTGGCCCCACTGCTCCACAGATCTTCCAAGAATCAAGTCTTCACCATTTATCTGTGCGTGCGTGCGTAAGATGGCGGTCACGCTGGATTTGTCTCTGTGAACTTACTCTGAAGCCACTTTACCGTTTGTGCCATTTTATCGCTTGGATTTTGTTTAATTTTATGTTTTTAGAAGTTCAAATGCTTTGTTGCACCTCTTTGCTGTCAACTGCTTTTTCTGCGTTTTTGGGGGGGCTGTGTGCTGTATACGGCTGAGCTTTGCTGCGGGCTTGGCCCCGATTCATTTCTCCGCGTTTTTGTGTATTGGCGCGGGCTGCCAATTGAAGGGGCTTAGCGTCCTGCAGCTTGGATCGGTGCTCTTTGGATGTCCTAGTTTGGGGCCTTTTTGATTTTCCCCTTGATGTTTGGAACTTTCGCTGCACTGGATTCGTAGGAAGAAGTGCAGTATTGGAAGTACTGCCAGTGTTGCTTTGAAGTTCCGAATGGAAGATCATCTTGGAGAGCTGACTGAAAGAACCGGTGGTGTTGTCCTGGAGTGCCGTGAGTGGTGGGACCTGATTTGCTGATTGGTGTCCTTCTCCTTTTCTGAATTGAGCCAGATCGTCCTGATTGTTTTGGAGCAAGTAGTATTGTACTTTGAGTACCAGTGCCAGTGTGCTGGGTGAGGGAGGCTTTTAACTACCCCCCCCCCTTTTTTGCCCGGGTGATTTTGGTCTCGCTGCCCAGGACCGAGAGGGATTTGCTTCACTTGCCCTGGGGGGCTGGAGGCACTCTGTGGAGCACTCCTAAGGGATCTTGGGGTTGGTCTTATTGGTCTAGCCTTGGGGTACCTGTAGTTGCAGGTCTTGGATGGTGTGTGTAAGGCCTGATTAGGCAGGTTGGAGGTGGGGGGAAGTCTTCACTCTTTTTGCTGGTATTTGCACACTTTTGGCCTTTGTTAAGGGTTCCCTTGCTCCTTTTATTAATTTCGTATCGAGACTGTATGTATTATTTGTGGATTTACGATTCTGAAGTCAGTTGGAGCAGTTATTGACCTTTTCTGGATTGTTGGTGCATCATTCAATCCCTCATTGGATTTTTTATTATTGACTTTGTGAAGGAGAGTGTGGGCAGTGAGAGTGCCTTATCATTCCCGTGTGCTTGGATTCTGTTTATCTTCTTCTTATCATCGTTGGCAGTGAGCGTGCCAAAAAACTGGATGAAAGATTATTTAATTCCTGCTTTTGAGTACTCTTACAGTCTTGCTGGTAGTGAGAGCACCATCGGACTTGGATTATTTTCTTCATATGTATTATTTTGTTTTATTTTAAATATCATGTTTATGTTTGTTTAGTTTAACTTTCTCCTCCTCAGAGCCGTGAGAGGGTTTTGGTGTGGGGAAGTTTATTTTTTTTAATTTTTGTTTAGGGGTAGTGAGAGTTTTAGATTAGATTAGTTTTTTGATTGTTTTTGACGTATATTGTTTAGTTTTAGCAGGAATATGTGTTGGCCTGCAGGTTCCACGGTGGTGCGCTATTCATCCTCCTCTCTTCGCGCCCTCTGCCCTTTTCATACTACTCCCTTGCAATTTGAGACCTACCAGTGCTGTAGAGCGCTGGGGATTGTTCGTGGGAGAGTGAGGAGGGCAGGGGTGGGCGAACAGGAGAGGATGAATGAGCGGGGCCACCGTATCGGGGTTACTAAGTCCAGAAGGCGCCCTGGGGCGAAATGGAATCCAGACCGGGGTTTCCCATGTCTGGTGCCCATATCCAAGGGCACTGCTGATTTTGGTGGGCAGAAAGGCTGGACAGCCTCCGAGGTTTGTCCAACTCGGGCGGTGCTATGCAATGCCAGGTCTGTTAGGAATAAGACCACCATTATAGCTGATCTTATTAGTTCAGCCGACCTGGCTTGCATCACAGAGACCTGGCTGGATGAAAATTCAGGCCCCATATTGGAGGCCATGATTCCGGCCGGTACTCAGTGATACACCGCCCGAGATTGGACCGCAGGGGAGGGGGGTTGCAGTCTGTTTTAAGACTGAATTGGGCCTCACGAATGTGGTAGTAGGTGAGGCTGAATCCTTTGAGTGTACAGTTGTAGCAGGTGTAGGCGTTCGAATTGTTCTCATCTACCGTCCACCCAGAGATGGGAAACGTTTCTTACAGGAAGTAGCAGACTTCCTCGTCGATATGTCATTTGAGTCACCCAGATTGATGGTTCTGGGTGACTTTAATGCCTGGGTCGACGATGAACTCTCACAATTTGGCAATTACTTCCTCCAACTTATGTCTTCTTTGGGCCTCACACAGGTAGTTTCCACTGCTACACATAAATCTGGGCACTCTCTGGATTTAGTCTTCCTGTTAGGGATTGATTCATCCGACGTGGGGGTGGAACCAGTCGCTTGGTCTGACCACCACACCATGAGGTTCAATTTTTGCACCCCCCTGAGAAGGCCTTCCCCTGTGGAGATGGTCAGGTACCGCCCATTACGGAATATTACTTCCCAGGGCCTTGCAGTGGTCCTTGACCTCTCATCCCCCGTGTTGGCTAGCAGTAACACAGAGGCACTGGTGTCGGCTTATAATATGGCCGTTACGGTGGCCCTGGATCTTATTGCTCCTGTTCGTGAGCGCCCCCTATCCCTTCACCCCAGGTCCCCTTGGTTTGATGGGACACTGAGGGAGTTGCGGAGACAGGGGCGAATGTTAGAGCATTGCTGGCGCAAGTCCGCCCTTGATGCCGACCACCTTAGATTGATGGAACATTATTCTGTCTATCAATCTGCAATCACCCATAAGAAGACAGAATTCCTGTCAAGGGAGATTGCAGTTGCACAGAATCGACCGGCTCAGTTGTTTCGGACTGTAGACAGACTGTGCAACCCAGCCTGTCTGCAAGTCCGAAAAGCTTTTTCGTAATTGGAGTGCAAGGAGCTCGCTCGGTTCTTTGCAACTAAGGTGTCTGACATGAGGGCGGGCTTGCGTCCGGCAGTCTCTAAGGGTGATGTTGTGGAACAGTGTGAGTTCACAATACCTCAGTTCTCTTGGAGTACCTTTTGCCAACTGGAGGTCGTGGATATTATGAGGATCATCCATAGCATGCAGCCCACAAGCTGTAGTTTGGACCCTGGACCAACTCCCCTAATTTTGGGTTGTTCTGAGATCATTGGTCCAGTACTGGTGCAAATAGTCTGGTGCTCCTTAGAGTCAGGTGAGTTTCCTAACTCCCTGAAAGAGGCAGTGGTTACACCCCTGCTGAAAAAAAGCTGCTTTGGACCCAGACTGTTTCTCAAACTACAGACCTATCTTTAACCTTCCCTTTATTGGGAAGGTTATTGAGAAGGTAGTGGCAGCCTAATTGGAAGACCATTTAACCATCCATAATGTCTACGAATCCTTCCAATCTGGTTTTCGTAAAAGACCCAGCACCGAGACCATGCTGGTTCGGGTGCTTAATGATCTTCTGAGGGTGAGGGATCAGAAGAGACATTCCATTCTAGTTCTTCTTGATCTCTCGTCAGCTTTTGACACTGTGGATCACCTGGTGGTGTTAGCACGCCTGAGGCTAATCTGTGGAATGTCGGGAACTGTTTTAAAATGGTTCACTTCATTCCTTACTGGGAGATCACAAAGAGTTGTGTCAGGGTTTATTCCTCCAGCCCAACTTCTTTGTTGCGCGGGGTGCCTCAGGGTTCAGTGCTGTCACCCATGTTATTCGCAGTGTATATGCTGCCCCTCGGAGACATTATAAGATGGTATGGGCTGAGGTTTCACTGCTATGCAGATGATACCCAGCTATATCTGTCTTTTCCGCCTGACCAGGATGGAGCTCTCTCAGTGTGTAATAACTGTCTGGAAGAAATCCAAGGGTGGATGGATTCTAGTTGGTGAAAGTTGAACTCATAGAAGACAGAGGTGTTAGTGGTGGACCCTGGTGGTCAGATAGCGAGGTCGTATGATGACACGCCCTCTG
The DNA here is from genome assembly GCA_016271365.2 of Neoceratodus forsteri. Classification (NCBI taxonomy): domain Eukaryota; kingdom Metazoa; phylum Chordata; order Ceratodontiformes; family Ceratodontidae; genus Neoceratodus; species Neoceratodus forsteri. Next base: position 1,072,883,357 of record CM028129.1, on the reverse strand, counting down.
GAATTTTTCTTGATGGCGTGTCACTTCCGACCTCTGAACAGGTGCGCAACCTTGGGATTGTCCTTGACGACAGGCTGACCCTTCAATCTCAGGTGTCGGCTGTTGTCAGGACTTCCTTTTACCATCTTAGGAATATTACCAGGGTGCGGCACCTTTTTCCAACGTTGGTCCACGTTTTTGTGTCCTTGCGTCTGGACTACTGCAACGCCCTTTACTTTGGGCTTTCTGGGGTTGAACTCCATCGCCTACAGCTGGTGCAGAACGCTGCAGCCAGGGTGTTGACTGGGACAAGGAGATCCAGTCATATTACCCCGGTACTGCGCAAACTGCACTGGCTTCCTATACGGTGGCGGATCACCTTTAAAGTAATTTTACTGACTTTTAAAGCCATTCATGATCAGGGTCCAACCTATCTGAAAGAACTTCTGGTGCCTTACCGCCTGGCCGATGGATTCATTTCGTGGCGGCAGTTATTAGAGATTCAAAGTGAGTTTAAAATCTTCTGCAGTACAGCATTTTCTTGTGCTGCACCCACTCTTTGGAATTCTCTACCTTGCCGGTTAAGGGAGTGCACCTCTGTGGAGGTATTTAAGAAAAACTTGAAGACTTACCTGTGGAATATGGCCTATTTGGAAGATTAATGAAATCTGAGTGCTAACATTATGTTTTAATTGTATGGATGATTTTATTGTTTATTTTTAACATATGATGTTGTTATGTATTTATCCTATTTATATGTTCTTAATTGGCATTGTATATTGTGGCTTTTGATATGTAAAGCGCCTTGATATTTTGAAAGGCGCTTTAAAAATGAAGTTGTTATTATTATTCCCATTTGTGGATCTCTGCTGGAAGTGCCAGGACCCAGCAGGAGCAAAATCTTTTTTGCATCCAATGGGACCGACATTGGTGCCAGCACCGCCCATGAGCAGTAGTGACATTGTGCTCATGGGTCGTCAGCTACACGACACTGGCCCCCTCTCTTTCTCGGTTCTGTTTTACTCGTCATTGAGTGCACACTGTGGGAGCTTCTGTAGTCAAAGTGCATCACAACCCTTCCTAATTTGTCACTGCCTCAGTTCAATGCCTTTTTACCTCAGCATAGTTTTTTCTGCTGCAGTTTATTTTGTCTTTAGTTCAGTGCCAAGCTCTTTTCTTTATTTTCAGTTATTTTTCAGAGTCTTCATGTCCAGTCCTGGAGACGAACTCCTGTCCCCCTATGCATCGGTGCCTGGGGCGGGGTGTCATATTGCCACCCAGGACCAACATGAGGACTTCTGGACCTGTCTTGGTGCTGACATGAACAGGTGTGATACCTGCTTTTCTCCATGGACTATTGCACTCTCAAGAAGTGTCTTGAGGTGGGGCTGTGATCCACCCACCTTCAGAGGCAGGCATCGCACCTGGTTGCCAACATAAGATCCCTGGGATAATCCCCTGAGCCCCTTCCCAGTACTACACATACTGAGGAAGTCCAGGGCACTCTCCACGCTTGCCCTGCTGAGATGTCGGAGGCCCTGTGGGAGGGGTTTGGTGGACAGTTGGCTCCCCCTGGGGTGATTGACAGAGCACCACCCGGGGCAGCAAACGTCCCTGGTGGTGAGGCCAAAGCTGTATGCTCAGTGTACACTAGTGAGCACCCCAGTGTTGCTGCCTGGTGCCGCCGCAGCTCCTGGTATTAAGACTGATACTGGTGAGCAGGGCAGTGCCAGCTACAAGGGCAGGCCCCCTTCTGGCAGTGCTTGTGGTGCCAGAAGAGGAAAGGGTTCCAGAGCCAACCCTCTCTTGGACCCAGAGGTCATTGTTTTCTCTTCCTCAGAGTGCCATAGTGGCCTGTGGAGGACGATGATGCTGACCTTGGGCCTGGGGATGAACTCATCGAGGAGGAGGGACCTAGATAAACTTGAGGAATGGTCTACAGTGCAGTGTGAAAAAGTGCACACTCATGCATTTGGGGCGCAAGATCCCAGGGGAGGATTACATGATGGATTTGTGGGGGGGAGGATACTAACAGTCACCAAACAGGAAAGGGATTTAGGGTTAATCATATCTGATGACCTAAAGGTGGCTAAACAATGTGCCAAGGCTGTGGGGAGAGCCATTGGGATGCTGGGGTGCATAGGGAGAGGTATCACCAGAAGAAGAAAAGAGGTGGTGATACCACTGTACAGATCATTGATGAGGCTTCATTTGGAGTACTGTGTCCAGTTCTGGAGGCTGCATCTCCATAAGGACATAGACAGGGTGGAAGCAGTTCAGAGAAGAGCAACAAAGACGGTGCAGGGCCTGCACCAAAGGTCATATGAGGAGAGACTGTGAGACCTCAATATGTATACCCTGGAGGACAGGAGATATGATAGAACCCTAGAGATATCTAAAAGGCCTTAATAGGGTACCAGAGGGTAGCATCTTTCAGAAAAGGAGATGTTCAGGAATGAGGGGGCATGACATGAGGTTGGAAGGGGGGTAGATTAACGGGTAACATGAGAAAGTATTTCTTCATGGAAAGGATGGTGGATGCACGGAATAGACTCCTAGCAGTGGTGGTGGGGGCAAGCACAGTGGGAGAATTCAAAAATTCTTGAAACAGGCATGGAGAACCCTAGCAACAGGAATGAGAAGGTAAAGCCGGAGATCAATGAGGGTCTGTGGTTTTTGCAGTAGATAGGTAAAATGAGCAGACTGGATGGGCCCAGTGGTCTTTATCTGCTGTCAGTTTCTATGAGGAGGCATTTTTGGGACTGGTTCTGAGCCTGACTTGGGATTGGGAGTCTTTTCTGAGGTTGCCCCCTCAGGCTGACAGCGGGGGGCAGTGGCGGAACCCCTTCTGATGCCGTTCTTGGTGCTGGTTTGGGTTCTGGTGCGGGGTCTGACTCTGGTGTCATTTGTGGTGCTGGGCTTAGTTCCAGTGCTTCTCACGATGCCAGTGCTGGGGTCAACTCTGGAGATGGTTCTTGCCTACAGACTGCACTTGGCCCAGGGGGCAGGTTCAGCTCTGCTGAGGAGTTGAGGTGAGGCACTGGGCCTGTGGCTCACCTTTCATTCCAAGGTGGTGACAGCTGTGGCAGGGATTTCAGCACTAGCCCAGGGCCTAGTTTCTCTCTGGAACATCTGGCCCTGTAACTTGTGGGGACTGGTGCCACCCTGTGGGCCTGTCCAGCTCCACTCTCCCTACATGGAGGGTCCTCCCAAGGGCACCATCTGGAGTGGTCCACTGTTGTTCATCGATTACAGTCTGTCTAGTTTGCTAGGCCCTCATCCCAGGCAAGGTCCCCTGAATATTCTTGCAGCCTTGGCAGAGGACTTTGCTTTGTCATCCATGACCCCCCCCCCAATGCATACACACGGTCCCAGGTGCTTTGGGTTCTTTTGGGCCCATGACCTGGGCTCAGGTCAATGGCTGATGTGTTCCACCAATACCACCTTATAGCAGATTAGGCTCTTTATTTAGGCCTTAGGAGAATCCTGCTTATCCTATCCTACTCCCTCCTCTGAGGAAGAGGATTTTCTAAGGGCATGGATATGGTTCGCTTATCCACACGATGGCAGTTTCATCAGAAGAGCTGATTTGTTGAAACGTCTTTAAGGTAAGGTCCTCCCATCACCTGGGCAGTATATCTTCCAACTTCACCCCATAATGCAAGATCTTCCTTTCCATTGGAGGAGTTCGGTCTCCTCTTTCATAGCTCTGTGCATTGTAGGGCCTAAAGTGCACCATTGGCAAACTTAGTTGTTTTGTTTTTTTCCCCCTCAACAAATCGACATTTCACTACATTCCTCCGTTCTCCTTCAGCCTAGGTGACAGAAAATGGAACACAGACAAGCGAATTCAGCTCCTGGCTTCAAGTAGTGTATCTCATGCTGACAGATGATGTTGCAGATGGACCCACACGTTGTGCCTCTACTGCCTAGAAACAGCACACGATGTTGTGGATTGTGGTCTGTGCCAGGCAATGCTCCCTTCCTCCCTGGAGGATCAAAACGCATGTCTTCTCCTCATTTGACCAGCCAATAGAGATCCTAAACTGCGGCGTAGCAAGGCGGCCTCTGCTGTGACAAGGTTCACAGCTCAACTCACAGATGAAGAAGCAGTGAGCATCTTGTTGGCTTCAGCTCTGCTTCCAGCTGGGGCCAGTGTCGGTGCATCCTTAACTGGAGAGTTCTGAGAGATCTTCCAAGAATCAGTCTTCACCATTCATTACTGGTGGGCCATTACAGGAGTGTACACCTTTAAAACTTTAGAATTCGGGACTCGTGTCTTGGACGGCACCGCCTATGAGGTTGAACATATGATGTGGTGCTTGCGGGCTGGCCAGTAACTGGTGCAAGTTCCCTGCCTTTTTCAGTTCTTTTCTTCCCATCATCGAAGTAACACGCTGTGGGAGCATTCACCTTTTGGAACTGTGCAGCTCGGCCTAGTTCTGCTCAATGCTTTAACTCTTTATTTCGGCATCTTTCATCATTTTCTTTTCAGTCCCTTTTTATGTTGGTGAGCCCTGTTTTTGCTGATTTTTGATTCTTTTCCATAGTCAGACATGTCCAGGTCTCGGGGGGCCTAAGAAAGCCAAGCAGAAGTCAAGCAAGAAGATGGAGTCTTCCCCTCATACATCTGTGCCCCTGTAGAAGAAACCTAAACATCCTGGAATGGCATGACCACTGCTGAACCTGCCTTGGAGTGGAACACAATATGGCTTCTTTATGGACTTCTGCACTTTAGAGATCCATGCGATGAGGTGGGGTAATTTGCTCCCCCATCGGAGGCAGACATTACACACGGGACTCCAGGGTAAAGTTCCTGGGCTCATCCCCTGAGCCCCTTCTCAGTACTACATGAACTGAGAGAGACCAGGCTTCTTCTTGTCCTCATCTTGCTGAGATATTCTGAGGGAGTGGTCTGTGGGACAGCCAGCCCCTCCAAGGGACCTGTTGCACACACCTCCCAGTCTGGTACCCCCTCAGGGGTCCGGACACCCCTGGTGGTGAGGTTGGAGCTATATGCTGGGCCTACACCGGTGGGCTCCATGGGGCTGCGGTCTGGTGCCACTTCTGCTCCTGGCACAGAGTCCGGGGCTGGTGAGTGGAGCGGCACTAGGAGAAGGAAGGTCTCGGGAGCCAGTGGCCTGGTAGAGATCTTCTGGATCTTCTCCCCTGAGCAACTGGATGGTCTTGGGGGATGGGGACCGTGATGATCCTGACTGGTTTCCAGGCTCTAGTGAGGAAGGAGACCTTTCTGAGCCTAATCCTATGCCTTTGGCATCCATGGCATTGTCCCTGGGTGCTTCTCTGTCTGGTGCCAGCCTTGGCACCACCTCGCTTCTATCTAGTGGCACCGCGCATGGTGTCACAGACAGTCCTGGTGCCGATTCTGGTGCTGGGAGGGAGGATGGTGTCAGGTGCATTGTTGGATCTGGTTTCCACACCATCTCTGGTGCCTTTTGCAGTGCTTGGGGGGGGGGGGTGCCGGTGCCGCTTGCTGTGCCAGCTGCCCCTTAGCTCAGGATCTTCCTGGACCATACCTGCATCATTGATTCACACTAATGGGTTCTGAGCCAGAGGTGCTAGGACCCTGTGGGAGCCAGAAACTTTCAGGAGGGCCGGCACCGAGGTAGGCTGTGCAAGTGTGTGGCACCATGAAACTAGCTTGCGCTGTATGGCTTACCTTGGCAAGGGCTCTCAGCTGCCTCAGTCCTCCCCCCCCCAGCATCAAGTGCACTTCAGTGACAATGATGCTCGCCCACTAGGAGTCAGAACTTCACATCTGTGTTACAAGTCTTCACTTCGCTTTAGTGATTTTAAGTTAGTGTTTATTTTTGTATCAATTTAGTTTTAAAAAGAAGAGAAAAAAAATACTCTCTTCTGTCAGTTTCTCTCAGCCTACAGAACAGCCTACAACCATGGATGGTGATGGTGATGCTGGCATGCTGCTCTGGCAGTAGGGCTATGTCCCATCCAATTCCCCCCACTGAGAGAGGGTTCCGATGATAGGTGGTCTTGTGTTTGGGAGGGAGGACAACCCTCTCATAAACAAAAAGAAGTAGGCTCATTCTCGATTCAGGTTGAGGACCCGGTGCCACTCGGCCTCGAGTTCTTCCTCTTCCTGTTGGAAGGGGAAGAAACTGTACCGATTGAGGTTACTCTCTGGTAGGTCTGCCACAAGGTCTTCTAGGTCTGGGAGCAGGAGGCCTTCCTTGGCACTGCCGGTATCCCTGGTGACTCTTGCTTGCAGTTGTTCTAGGTCTCGGGCCCATAGCCCCTCACTGTCCTTTTGTGGGGATTCTGGTGGACAGTTTCACCACTGGGCAGCTGTTATGGAGCAGTGAGTACAGCGTCTGGCTCATTTGCCCCTTCCTTTGGACCCGGTGCCGGGCCCCTCGAGGTTGGCTCTCTGGAACCACAGTCAGGACTTTCTAGCCAGGTAGAGCGTTTGGCTCTGCCAATGGCTCATGATCCCTTGTCGGTGACCTCGCTGCCAGTGCCGGTTCCACTAGCCATACCTCCTCGAAGTGTCACTGTGCTGGGACTGGCTGAGGTACCTCCGCCGGTCACTTCAGTGCCTATTGGACCTTCTCCGTGGGTGGCGCTGGGTTCAACACCAGATTCAGGCCTCTTGGGCCTCTTACAGTGCCACTCCCAGCAACACCTCTGGCGCAGAGGGTTTCCTTAATGCCATACTTGGGCTCTGTGGCAGTGTCAGTTCCTTTGATCCCAGTGCCGGCTCCTGCTTAGCCAGTGCCAGGCCCAGCGCTGGCTACTCTGCCTGTTCCTGTGTAACCTGTCTTTCTGACTTCCAGACCTGGGCTAGGCATTTCTAGGTCCACTCCCCTCCAAGCTCCTGTCTCTGGAGAGGAGTTGGAGGAGGATAAGTCTGACCTAGACCTCATTATTTCAGAGGGTGGTGGTGATGACTCATTTTACAGCCTGGATAATACTATCCCAGGTGCACTTCCTGTTCCACAGGAGGACCTTTCTTTCCAGACCTTGCTTCACAATATACATACTACCCTTGCACTCACGACTTCTGCCCTAGACCCGGGTAAATGGTTACGTCTTGAGTAGCTTCATGTTCCCAATATTCCAGTGAACCTTACACGTCCTATCCCACCTGCTTTTGAGAGATTCTCAGAGGCAGAGTGGGCGAGGTCTGCTTCCATTCCTTCTGCCTCTAAGCAGATAGACCGTAGGTATACTGCTCCTAAAGGCAGACCTATTCTGGCATCTCAGACTGTTGCTGGTAAGATTGCCATCCTGGCTGAGAATGCCAAAGTCATACTTCCCTAAGAAGTTACGGCACACCCCATTAATAAGTAATCTTGTAAGATTGATATGATGGGAAAGAGGGATTTTGCTGCAGCTACCCTGACTATGCGAATAGCTAGCTACCAGGGGCATTTCTCCCAGCATCAGACATCGTGCAGTCTCTCTTTGACAAGTGGGGAACACCAGAAGTGGACCTTTTTACATCCCCACTCAACGCCAAGCTGCCTCAGTTCTGCTCCAAAAATCCAGAACCTGGCGTTTTCTGTCAGGATGCATTCAGGCCACGGTGGAAAAAATCACTTGCTTATACACATTTTCCTCCTATTCCTCTAGTTCAGAGGGTACTGCTCAAGCTGTCACATGGGGGCCAAATGATACTGATTACCCCATACTGGCCTCAGCAGATACAGTTTCCACTGCTCAACAACTTTTCAGTTGTCCCTCCAAGGCCACTCCCCCTGTGAACAGACCTCCTGATGCAGGGGTCCCTGGTGCATCCCAACATGCACTTCCTTCATATCCATGCCTGGCTCCTGAAGAGATAGAAGTGAGCCAGGTACAAGGTCTCTCAGAAGTCCGTGAGATTCTCCTGGCTACCCATAAGCCTTCTACCAGAAAGGCTTACACAGCCAAATGGAGATGTTTTTCTGAGTGGTGCTCCAAATTCCGTATGGATCCGTTCCAGTGTCCACCGGATAAGGTTTTGGAGCATTTGCTGGACCTTTCTGATGCAGGCTTACAGTAGTCCTTAGTCAAGGTCCACTTACATGCTGTTTCAGCTTACCATGAATCAGTCCATAACCTTGCCCTAGCTCAACTGCCTCTCATTAAGAGGTTCTTGAAAAGTATTTTGCACACTAGGCCCCTGGTCAGGAAACCTGTCACTACCTGGGACCTAAATCTTGTGTTGGATATGCTCACCGATAAACCCTTTGAAGATGTGGCTACATGTGACCTCAGATTTCCTAACCTGGAAAACTGCGATTTTGGTGGCCATCACCTTTGCCCGCTGGGTCTCTGAGATTAATGCTTTGGTCACAGACCTTCCATATACTGTCTTTCCTAAAGACAAAGTGGTTCTTCACACACACCCCAGGTTTTTGCCTAAGATGGTGTCAAAGTGCCATTTCGATCAGCCGTTGGTGTTGCCCACTTACTTTCCCAACTTCCAGCATGAGGGGGAGGGCACCCCGCACTCCCTGGATGGTAGAAGAGCCTTCAGATGCTACCTCGATAGAATTTAGGAGTTTCAGCAATCCAAGCAGCTCTTCCTCTCCTTCAGCCCCAACCGGCTAAGTCAACCAGTTACAATCAAATGCATTTCCGCATGAAAAGTGGCTTGTCTCTGCCAATGTTAATTTATGGTGCAGGTCAACTTGGAAGGCCACATTCATGCCCACTCCACTAGAGTGATTGCCAACTCCTTGGCAGAGATTCACTGTGTTCCCATTGCGGATATCTGCGGAGCCACTACTTGGAGCGGACACTTTCATCAAGCACTGTGCCCTGCATGTCCATGCCAGGCAGCCTGCCTTCTTTGGCAGGACATTCCTCAATGGACTTTTCTCTTGAATGAGTTTCGGCTCCTACCACTCTGCCATAGGGAACTTGTCTGAGCTTGGCACTCAGACCCATCAGTGTGAAGCAATGGTGAAGATATGGTTCAGAAAGATATGAAAATTAGGTACTCAGTGTAATTGTTTATCTTTTTGGATGCCCACCCACTGTCTCCCCAGCTCACTCTCCTGTTCGATGGTCTTGACCTCCCTTGTTTTGTTTTGGGCTGTGAAGACAATGTTTTCTTGTTGACCCTTCTTATACTGGTCGAAAGGGCTATCTTATGCCCTTTTAGGTTGTGTGTTTTACTTAAGTTATGCTGCACTTCTTCGATAAAAGTACTGAGGCGATTGAAGGCAATTGCAGGCCGTTGATGAGGTAAGCTAAGCAGCGTAAGCTAGTCTCATGGTGTTGTGCATGCACGCAGCCTACCTCAGTGCTGGCCCTCCTGAAAGTTACTGGCTCCCGCAGAGTCCTAGTGCCTCCAGCTCAGAACCCGTCAGTGTGAATCAATGGTGAAGATGGTCCAAGAAGATCAACAGTTATGGTAAGTATGTAATTTTCATTTCTTGCCGCTGATGCTGTCCTTAGGCCTATCCCAAGGGGCAGAGCCCATTTCAGTGAGGTGGGGGCTGGTAGGTCCCAGTTGACACCGCTCCATGCTCAGAGTTGCTGGTGGCTCTGGCAGGAGTCAGAATGTTGACCTGAGTCCTTCGGCCTCCCCAGAACTGTTTGGGCCTGTGGTAGGTGGGGATAGGGACACCCTGTGGTACCTCTATGGCTCCACTCTCCCCACTTGGGGGTTCCCCCCCAAGGGCACCACCTGGACAGCCCCTCTGTGGTTGGGCATTCACAGCTGGACGAGTTGCTCAGCCCCTCCTCTCGGGTGAGGTCCCATATTCGCTCCCGTAGCCCAAGCAGTGGACCTGGCCTGTTCCAACATGACCTGCCCCTGCCCCCGCCTACTCCTCCTGCTCTCCTGGGCATTTTGGATTCTGCGGGGCTGTTGACCTGGGAACAGTTCAGAGCTTCGGCGAGTGCCTTCCCAGCATACTGGAGGGCTATGGACCAGACTATTTTCTAGCTTGAAACTCCGGCACCACCTCCCCCTAACTCCAGCTCCACCTCATCTTTCTATTTCAGGGCCGGTAGCCTGGACAGCTCCGGAACCCCATCCATCTCAAGTTGTGGTGTGCAATGCCAGGTCTATAAAGAACAAGACAGCTATTATAGCTGATCTTGTTGGAACAGCTGACCTGGCATGCATCACCAAGACCTGGCTGGATGAAAATGCCGGCCCGATCTTGGAGGCGGCTATTCCAGCTGGGTTCTCGGTGATACACCACTCGAGATTGGTCCATAGGGGCGGGGGTGTAGCTATCTGTTTTAGAATGGAATTGGGCCTTGCAGAGGTTCCAGTTGAGGGTTACAGATCATTTGAGTGTACTATGGCTGCAGGTGTGGGGTGCAGGTTCATTCTCGTCTACCATCCACCTGGGGGTGAGGGTATGTTGGTGCAGGAAGTCGTGGACTTCATCACCGACATGATGTTGGAGTCACCTAGGTTGATGGTGCTGGGCGACTTCAACGCCTGGGTCGATGATGAACTCTTGCATTTTGGTCAGGACTTCCTTCAACTTATGAATATGTTGGGCTACACACAGGTTGTTGCCTCTGCTACCCATGTTCATGGCCACTTACTTGACCTGGTTTTCCTCTTGGGAATGGAAGCCACTGACTTGGTGGTGGAACCAGTTGAATGGTCTGACCATTGCACTGTAAGATTCAATTTCCGAGCTCCCCCTTATAGGCCTGCCCCTGCGGAGATGGTCAGATACTGCCCTTTGAGGGATGTTACTCCCACTGGCCTTTTGGCCGTGCTTGACCTATCGGGATGTACGGATCTCAGCAAGGGTCCAGAGCATCTAGTCCAGGCCTGTAATAAGGCCATGGGGGACAACCTGGATTCCATCGCTCCTGTCCATGTTTGCCCCCTCAACCTCTGCCCTCAGTCCCCTTGGTTCGACAGGGCCTTGAAGGAGTTGAGGCATGTGGGGGTGAAGGCTAGAGCATCGCTGGTGGAGATCCGCCCTTGATGCCGATGACCAGTTTAGATTGATGGAATATTATTGAATCTATCAAGTCAACAATCTCCCATAAGAAGGCAGAGTTCCTGTCCAGGGAGATTGCTATGGCTCAGAATCGACCAGCTCAGCTCTTCCGAACCGTCGACAGACTGTGCAGTCTAGCCTGTCTTCAGGTTCGGAGAGAATTTTCTCAAGATAATTGTGATGAGTTTGCTCTATTCTTTGACAATAGTGTGGCCAACATCAGGGCTGAGATTCATTCAGCACATTCTCTGGGGGTTTGCAGTGGTCACTGTATGGTCACTACACCTCGGTCATCTTGGAATCACTTTGATCAGCTGATGATCAATGATGTTGTGCGGATTGTCCAAAGTATGTGGCCAACTTGCTGTAGTCTTGATCCAGGCCCTACACGCCTCATTTTGGGGTGAGTAGATGTCATTGGCCCAGTCTTGATAGAGATAGTCTGGTGTTCCTTAGAGTCAAGTGAGTTTCCGAACTCCATAAAGGAGGCGGTAGTTACACCGCTCCTTAAAAAATCTTCTCTGGACCCAAACTGCCCTGTCAACTACAGGCCAATCTCTAACCTTCCCTTTATTGGGAAGGTGATAGAGAAAGTAGTTGCTCTTCAGTTGGATAACCATTTGACCATCCATGACATCTATGATTCCCTCCAGTCTGGTTTTCGGAAGAGGTATAGTATGGAGACCGCTGTGGTTCGGGTGCTCAATGATCTCCTGATTGCTAGAGATCGGAAGTGTTGTTCAATCTTAGTCCTTCTCAATCTCTCTTCAGCTTTTGACACCATGGACCATGGGGGGCTGCTTGAGTGACTGAGAGACTTCTGTGGCCTGTCTGGTATGGTCCTCAGTTGGTTTAGATCTTTCCTCACTGGCAGAACTCAGAGAGTGGTGTCTGGGATTTATTCCTCGGCCTCATTCTCTCTGCCATGTGGGGTTCTTCAGGGCTCTGTGCTGTCCCCTATGCTGTTTGCGGTGTATCTGCTGCCATTGAGAGACATTGTAAGATGGTATGGGCTGTGGTTTCACTGTTATGCAGATGACACCTAGCTGTACCTGTCTTTTCCCCCCAAACATGATAATGTAGTCTCTGTTCTTAATAGCTGCCTCTTGGAACTCCAGGACTGGATGCGGGCCAGTTGGCTAGGGTTGAATCCTGAAAAGACTGAGATGTTGGTGGTGGAGCCAGGTCACGGGATAGAGAGGACAGGAGTGTGGTCTACCCCCAGGCTTTGGCTTGGGGGTAGCCAGCTCATGTCCTCTGTTCAGGTGCGGAATCTGGGTGTTATATTTGATGAAGGCCTGACACTTTGTTCGCAAGTGTTGGCTGTTGTCAGATCCTTTTTACCTTCTGAGGAACATCGCCCAGATTAAGCACCTTGTTCCGTGTCATGATCTTCCAATGTTGATCCACACCTTTGTGACCTCTCACCTTGACTACTGTAACTCCCTACAGCTAGGACTTCTGGGGGTTGATATCCGCCGCTTGCAGCTGGTGCAGAACGCTGCAACCGGGTTACTGGTAGGGGTTTCCCAGACCAGCCATATCACCTCTGTGCTGCGCAAACTGCACTAGCTGCCTGTTCAGTGGTGGATCACCTTCAAGGTTGGTTTACTGACCAATAAGGCCCTACATGGTCAGGGTCCTGGCTACCTGCAAGAGCTTCTGGTTCCTTACTGCCCCCTCTGACCCCTCCACTCAGCCGACAAGGGATTGCTAAAGGTTCCCAGGGTTACTGGTAGGGGTTTCCCAGACCAGCCATATCACCTCTGTGCTGTGCAAACTGCACTAGCTGCCTGTTCAGTGGTGGATCACCTTCAAGGTTGGTTTACTGACCAATAAGGCCCTACATGGTCAGAGTCCTGGCTACCTGCAAGAGCTTCTGGTTCCTTACTGCCCCCTCTGACCCCTCCACTCAGCCGACAAGGGATTGCTAAAGGTTCCCAGGGTTCAGTTGAAAACATCTGGTGTGAGAGCTTTTAGTTATGTAGCCCCGACCCTGTGGAATTCTCTACCTCATCAGATTAAAGAGTGCCTGACTCTGGAGAGCTTCAAGAAGGCCTTAAAAATTAATTTATTTAGTCATGCTTTTGGAGACGAGTGATTATTTGGCAGGAAGGATGTTTGATTGGAACGAAAGAAAAGCATGTGTGAATCAGGCAATTCCTAAATCTATTTTGAAAAGAACAGCAGACAACCCTTCAGAAATAAGTGTTAGTCCCACGATGTTAGATTACACAACAGGACCCTCTGATATGGATGAATCGGACATACAAAAGGAAGGTAGCCCAAGGAAATATATTCAGAGGCAAGCTCCTATACAATATCAGGGGGCCAGGCGCAGTCAATGACAATGGAAGACCAGAGCACCTATAGTACATTTTTCAGTGAGGAGAACGAGGTGGGGGGGGCAGTGTGGAAGAAGAGGCAGGAGTGCCTACTAATTGGAAACTGTTTGAAATATGCCCCAGAAGTTATTAATAATGATGAAAACACCGAGTCTACCCCGCTGGTGAATATCTCAGATTATGAACTCATGGCTAGTGAAACTAATATTTTGAGTAAAGGGTTGTCTTTTTTGTCCTTCGACTGACATCAATTTCTTTAATACTTATGTTGATTTAAACATGTTTGGATGCAATTTGACATTTAAATGTATGTTTGGGGATGATAGAGAAATAGAAAATAGGCTAAATAGATTCAGCCCGAGATCAGAATACTGTCCTGTGCTCAACCCAGTAGTTAATATGTTCATAAAAAATATGTGTTCGATTTAAACAAAATGGGAAATGACATCCCTAACTTTCTAAATAAAAACAGTTGCACCCAGGAAGAATATCTAGCTCTGGATAGATTAAAAGCTAATTATGACATAGTAATCAGAGCAGCTGACAAAGGAGGGGCAATAGTGATTATGAATAAGGTAGGCTATATTATAGAAGTTTTATCTCTGTTGAGTAATACACAGTTTTACAGTAAAATTGATAAAGGGACAGTATTAACATTTAAAGCTTGATGCACTGTTGAATGAAGGTTTTCTAAAGGGATACCTAGAAGATATTTTATATTGAACTTTGATAGTTAATAGCAGCTGCATAGTTAGTTGCTCTGCTTGCTTATAATGCCGGTTTCGCCTATTGTACTGTGTGTACTATATGTCTATACTTCTCAATCTATTGGAATAAGCCTAGCAGTTCTCACTGCTGGTATACCCCATGTCGTCATCTTCTGTTATGAAATATGTATACTGTCAATGAACTTCCTGTATGCTATGTCCTACCCCTGCATTATCTGTTTGTATCTGCTCAACTCTATGTAACTAACTCTGGGTTGTCCCTGAAAAAGGGACCTCCGGGGCCCAGTGGGCCTAACCAGTTACTAAAATTGAATAAATGATAAATAAAATAATTCCCCTGTAATCCCCATAATGTACATTTTACCTAAGATCCACAAAAGTTTAAAGAAACCCCCTGGACGGCAAATCATTTCCGGTAAAGGGTGGTTAACTGAACCTCTATCGATGTTTGTGGATTCACACATACAACCCTTGGTGCGTGGACTTGGGTCATATGTTAGATATTCCACAGAAATAGTTACATTAATGGAGGATTTAAGTATGGAAGATGGATCTTTTTTTTGCAACCATAGATGTAAACACATTATATATGGTGATACCCCACCAGGAAGACTTAGATGCTATGGCACATTTTTTAGATACTCGATCAGAAGAACAGTGTGTGGCTATTCCAACCTAGTTTTTGGTTAGATTAGCAGACATGGTATTGAAAAAGAATGCATTTTTGTTTCAAGATCAGCTATATTTGCAGACATGGGCGACTGCCATGGGGGCCACTATGGCACCCAGTTTTGCCAACTTGTCTGTGGGGAAATGGAGAAGGATTACCTGTATAGCATTGCCACAAATCCATTTTTAGAAAAACTGGATTTGTGGCGGTGCTTTATTGATGATATTTTGGTAATATGGAAGGGATCAATAAGTGAATTTGAAACAATTTATTATCTGGATGGAAAGTATGAGTTCATGCCTAAGATATAAATATTGTATTAGTCCAGTGGAGATTATGTATTTAGATCTAAAGGTTTATAAGAATGGTACAGGAGATGTATGTACTACTTTGTCAGAAAACCACAGACAAGAACAGCTTGCTTAGGTATGACAGTTGCCATATCCCAAATATACCAAAGGGGCAACTGGTTAGGACTTTGAGAAATTGTACTGAAAGTAGTGAATTCCAACACAAGAAAGGGTTGCAAGTGCATAGATTTAAGGAGAGGGGGTATAGCTACTGCAATTTTAAAGGTAGATGCTATAAACAGAGAAACAACTTTACAGTATGCAAATCGTGCACAAAATACAGCTCAGCATGTTAACTGTCCCTTTGTCACCAGCTTCTCCAAAAGAGCAGAACAGGTTTGAGGAATTATGCAGGAGAATTGGTCTATGCTCTCTATCAAACCTAAGTTAGAAAGTGTAGTGACAGCAGGACCTAAGGTGGTGTTCCGCAGATGTAAAAATGTAAAGGATTGAGTAGTTAATAATTACTGTCCTGGGCAAGTGATTTCCCGTTAGACCACTATATCATCCCCTTCCCAGGGAACATTTAGGTGTGGGAGGTGTATGTATTGTAAATTTGTAAAACAAGGTAAATGTTTCTCCCACCCCAGTTCAGATAAAAAGTGATTCCCATTACAGACTTTATCACATGTTCCAGTACTAATGTGGTATATTTGTTAGTGTAGCTGCGGTGCCTTTTATGTGGGGAGGACTACTCATAGTTTTAAGGTTAGAATAGGAGAACACGTGAGAGCAGTCCAGAGAAATGACTGCTCTTACGCTATTGTTAGACATCTCCTTACAAATAGGGGAGGAGTTCATGTTTATAACTTTATTGGCATAGAAACTGTCAATATTGGGGTGAGAGGAGGGGATGTGAAAAAAATGATCGGTCAACGGGAGAGTTACTGGATTTTGAACTGGGACTAGACAAAATCTTGGACTTAATGACAGCATAGACCTGTCATATTTTTAAAAAATATAGATGTTAGCTCAGATTTTGTGTTAAGCTTTCTCCCCCACCCCACCCCAACATATGGGTTTCAAAGTTCCATTAGGCGGACATTTGAATAATAATTGATGTCTCCCCTCCCTTTATAGAAAAGAGGTGTAAAAAATCAAACTTAAAATGCCTATAATAGGAAATAATAAGGTAAACTTGTTACCACTTATTTTATATGCAGATATGGAACACATCAAGCTGAAAGGATAAATGGAATTGAGAGGCATAGCCATGTGCTGTTTAAAAGTTATAAGTAAGAAATGACATGCATTTTGTAATCTTTTGGATAAACAAAAGAGCTAAAAATGTGGCCATTTCAGCAGCCAGTTTAAGAATGCTTGTTAAAAAGTGAAGGTGGTGCCTGGGAGCATTATGGTTTACTTGCTAATAGGAAACCATAAATTAGTGTGTATAACTCTTGTACTGAATAGTACCCAAGAAATATAACGAAAAATAATGATAAAAAAGGGTTTTTATGAAAAAGTAGATATGATAATAAAAGTGAGGAATTATATACATAAAACTGATTTTGAAAAATGTGGATATAAAATGTAGTATAGATTTATATATATTATGCATAGATTGGGTAATGTTTATAAAAATGTATTTTCAATATTGAGCACATGGACTTTTGAAACAGAGATAAGGCACAGGTGATTGATGTATAGATTATATGACCCACTGTACTTAAGAAACACCTAGCACACAAGCTTCTTTACTCTGAAGAAGCTTAGTAGTATACTAAGTGAAACGTCAGTCTTTTTGTGGTCCCTGCTGGATTTGTACCTGATGAGTCGTTTATAAAAAAAAAAAAATGAACTACTGAGTGGTCCAGAGT
The DNA here is from genome assembly GCA_016271365.2 of Neoceratodus forsteri. Lineage (NCBI taxonomy): Eukaryota > Metazoa > Chordata > Ceratodontiformes > Ceratodontidae > Neoceratodus > Neoceratodus forsteri. The sequence continues at coordinate 1,072,866,519 of CM028129.1, read as the reverse complement.
CTCTTTGGTGGGGCAACAGGTACTTTTATCACTCTTTACTGTTTGTTTTGTGTTTAGCACCGCTGCCACAATCCTGGTGCTCCACTCTGTGTGCTTTGAACTTTGTATTTGAATCTGTAATTTTTTACTGATTTGTCTCAGATTTATTGTTCTATTTATGTCTGTTAACTCTGTACAGTGCTTTGATATTTGTTTTGAATTGTGCTTTATAAATAAATTTTATTATTATCTTCATCTTCCTCCTCTCAGGAAGAGGACTCTTTCCTCCATCTACCCAACAATGCTGAGTACACTTGTTACCAACAGTTCCTTTCAGTGCCCGGCCCTGTGGCACTAAGGGTTGAGTTGCTGGGCCACGCCTCGTGCCATGCCCGGCGACCGGGTTTAGGAGCAGAGAGCCAGGACCGGAGTCGTGGGAAAGGAAGACCAGTGTCGGAGGACAGCTCTTTCTCCTGGGGTGGGATCCAGGGTGTACCATGCTCCGCGGCAGCCCCTAGCGGAAGCAGGGGGCATTTCACCCAGTAGCACGGGTCAGTCAGGGGACGAGTATGACAGGCGTCAACGGGGGCAGCCTGTGTGCTGACGCCATTGCACCTCACGCTCGTGGGGGAATGAAAAAAGGACAAAAGCCACCTTCACTGTCAGTGAGATGATGGTGGCCCCGGGGGAGTCACCCATATCCCAATAGCTGGCCTAGATGTACCCGGATCCCTCCAGGGCCAACCAATGACAGCAGGTAGGGTTCTTCATACTTTGGAGCCAGACGCCGAGGGAGGGCGGAGTCAGCCCCGGAGATGGTACCTGGGGTCGAGCTTGCCTGAGGTCGTGCGGGGGGAGGAGATCAAGGGAGATGCGAGGGGTTCAGGCTGGGAGTAGGGTACGTGGGCACTCCTGAAGGATGCCTGGGGGTGTAGATGTACAAAAATAAAGTTAAAAAAAAAAAAAAAAAAAACTGTTCCTTTCAGAGATGATGAGCTGCAACTGTCCTGTTTCTCTGGCCACAATCTTGCACGTCTGTTGCTGTCCTTTCTTGGGGAGTACAGTCATGACTATACAGTCATACCTCCATGGCCCAGTCCTTTTGCAGAGGTATCAAGAGACATCTGGTTCCATCCCTCTGCCTCCTCTCCAACCCCAAGGTACGCCCAGCACAGGTATGGCACATTTCTGGGGTCTCCAGCAGCCATGCTACACCACACGTCTGAGGTCCAGCTTAGCTGAGTTTGACGCCTGAGGTTGAAGAGTCTTTTTGGCGGCACGCACCATGTTTTGCATTTCTGCACATCAGGTGTACCAGGTGTCCTATGGCAGGCACCTGTGGCCAACACTGGGACAACTCCTGGCTTTGAGCAAACCAGACAAGCCATATGCATTTCTCCGCAGGCCTGGAGCTGGTGAGACACCAAGTAAATGGGAATCCTATGACACTAATGAGGTAGCCTCCAGGTTAGTGGGAACTGCAGTCTACATTAGGTGGATGGCATAGTTGCATCTCGCCAGGTTGTCACCCTTGGGCCTAATGAAGGATAATTGCCTCACACTTCCAGGGGGACGACTTCTCTTGCAGAGCCAGGTGTGAGCTTGTGGGGCACATTCCTGCTTCCCAGGCCATGGGAGCATCCACCTGCCCCTGACCAGTCTCTGGCCTTGCCAAGCCCATATGGGGCTCCCGCCACTATGTGTTTTCCCCCCACAGATGGCTGAGGGAACAACCATTTCCCTCAGGGTTGGCCAGTAGCACCCTTGGTGGTAAGCTTGGCACTCAGACACACCAGTAATGAATGGTGAACATTGATTCTTGGAAGATATGAAAATTACGTACTCACTGTAATTCTTGATCTTCCAGAATGTCTTCACCATTCATTCCCCCACAATGACCAGGCTTCTGGGCAGTCTTTCTTCTCACCGCTGCCTCCCTTGTTAGGCTTTCCATTGGGAAAAAATAAAAGGGAGGCACGCAGGGGGCAAACCACTATGGGGGACTTTGTTCCTTCTTTGTGGTCCTCAAAAAAATTAATAAAAAAGATTCATAGGGGTTCTTCTTATCCCTAGTCTCTTCTCTTCATTGTTTAAAAAAAAAAAAGAGAAACAAACAGGGCAGAGAAAGATGTGCCTCCGAAGAAGAGTCCGTAGTTGTTTGCTGTTGAATAAGCTTTCCTTTTCATTCCATTTTTTCCTTTTTGGGGGGGAGAAGCTGCAGTGGAGCAGGTGTAGTAAGGGACCAGGAGACACATTTGGAGTTGTAGCCCAAAGTCCTTTACCTGGTACAGCTTTCTTTTCCCTCACAGTATTGCTATAGCCTTCCAGGTAGTCTGCTACATTTCTGTTTCTCTTAATCCCCTCTCTCTGGGGTAATCTTCAGTAAGAGAAGTGGAACATGTGGTTGGGGAATTGTACAGTTTCTGCAGATTCTTTTAATTGGCATCTGTCCTTCTAGTGGGCCCACCCCACCACCCTGTTTTTTCCCCTCTTGGAGTTACTCAGTTACATCTTGAGTTCCTAGGTGTCTTCTTGACTCGAAAACCTTGGCTAGTAGTGCATTTCACTGGCCCTGGCTCTGCTGTTGCCAAGCCTCATTATAGCAGGGCTCTCAGTAATTTCTTTTTATATTATGCTTTGGTTATATGGGGTCCCTGAGCCTGTGACCCTCTGTTGTTCTCATACCTGCAGGTGGAGAACCCTTACTGGCAACACAGTTTCAGGGCTCAGCTGTACTGCTGTTTTTGTGTTTTCAGGGAAGTGCATCCTTCTTCTGGAATTTACCCCATCCTTTGCTAGTCCTATGGAATTCTGCAGATCTTGGAACTTTGCTTGATAGTTGTTTAGTATGTGGGAGAGCATAAGCAATTTTTCCCTGCAGTTGGGAGAAAGACAACTCTTGTAACAGGACTGTTGAGCTGGGAGCTCAGGGTCCCTACTGCACTCTCTATATTCTCTCTCTCTCTCTCTCTCCCTCCTGTTCAGTTGTCCTGGTTATCGTTTAGCCCACAACGAAGTCCCTCGCTTCCAACCACTCCCTTCTCTCCTCTGACAGGCGGATTTTATTGTTTTGTTCCTTTTATATCCTGTATTTACTATCCCTTGGGCATCCTTACTCCAATGCCTCACTTCTTTTTTACCCTTTGTTTCCTCTCCTGCCAAATAGAACTGAAGAAGGCAGGGGACCAGCATCTGTTACTGGCTAGCCTGTGAGTGCCACGTCATATGTTCACCTCGTGGATGGCACCATCACTGACGTTGGTCCCCTACCTCTAAAGCTTTAAAAGTGTATGCTCCTGCTGGGTTCTGATGCCTCCAGCACAGCCCCACCAGTAATGAGTGAAGATATTCTGGAAGATCAAGAATAACAGTGATTACGTAATTTTCATATGTGTCAGGTGCTCCAGACCTTTGGGGAGAGCCCTACCCACCATGTTAAGAAGTACCAAAAGCAGCACTGTTGGTGGTGGTACTGCAAGAGATCACATTCCTCTTGCTCCCTTGACTCCCCCCCAACCACTCAAAGCTTGTTGAGCACCCTGCTTCAGCCTAGCCAAAACTGGTTGAGAGCCAGGTCACTAGCTCCATGGTAACCCCATCAAGCTTGTCGACTTTGAGACCAGTCGAACAGGTGGTTGAGGTTTCCTCAGCTTGGTCAACCAGTTGTCGGAGGAGGTCAACAAGGAGTCAACCTCCAAGACCCCTGTGTTCCTGGTTGTCACCCAGGAGGATGTGGAGTGGTCGGTATCCACGACTGCTGCAATTCTGGAACAGCCTCCAGCAGATATTTTATATGGCACCCCCGGCTGTTTCCCCTCGATATCAGCCCCTGGGTTGATGGTTGAGGTCATGGCACTCTTCATGCTCTCAGTCCTGCTCGACTGGGAGGCATCGCCAATGACGTTCCATGTCCTTGTCATCTTCGGAGGACGAGAAGCTCTGCTGGTGCTTGTGGCTGTGCAGTGAGGATCTCCTCTGGCAGCAGTGGGCCTTGGCAGAGCAGGGTAATGCTCTACCCTTGACCCCTGTGGTTGACTAGCAAGCCAAGCAAGCCCACTCCAGCCCTTCCAAAACAGTTGTTGTTGACACCCATCTCTCTACTTCTTCTGGTGCAACCACCTCCACCACAGCCTTTGAGGGGAGCCCCAACCAAGGACTCTCATGCTGCTGCTGGCTCTCTGTGGAAATCACCTAGTCAGACAACTCTATGGTGGTTCACATTGGCAAACAATCGAGGGCTGTTTTGGATGAGACTTAGGACCACTCAGATTGTTCCTCCATGCAGTCATCAAGGACGCATAATACCTTTGATCATTAATCAGTCGAGGAGTTGATCACTGACCATAGGCTGGTGTTATTTGGGGTTGTACTCCAACTTATGTCTGAGTCCTTAAAGGTCCCTCAGGAACCTGTTCAAGAAAGGACCAAGTACCATTTTATTGATAAAACATCCAGTGCTTGAGCTCCATACCCGCCCAGTAATTCCTGGTGGCCAAGTACCATTTTATTGATAAAACATTCAGTACTTGAGATCTGTGCCCTCCCAGTAATTCCTGGTGGTGCTGCTGTAGATACTATCTGTACCTTCCAAGTCACTAAAAACTGAAAACAGCATACACAAAGGACTTTGAGAAATGACAATCTGACAAGCTGTTTTTAAATACCTAAATCTGAGTCTAAATGACAGAATTCCATTATCTTCACACAAGCTGGTAAACTCCCCAGTGCTTCGGTCTAAGACCTTCGTCAGGGGGCAGAGTTTTCAGTATGGATGATCCACTTATATACAGAAATTTTTTTTAACATCATAATCACATGACAAAGTAAAGAAACTTCATATAAAACTCAGATTCCATTGCAGTTAGCCATCATGTTCAGAAGTACATTTCATTTGACTCTAATTGTCACAAAGGTCAAGATCATTTTTTATGTACATTATCATTTGGTAGTGTCTGAAAATGAAATTAAATCATACTCCACTGAAAAATAAAACCTAAAGGAAAAATGTGTGTGTTGAATTTGCAATTCACTTTCTGTTATCTTATTTCTCAAATTCCTGTGTGTGCACTTTTTCTGTTTTCTGGTTTACTGTTTTATTGACATCCTGCATAGGAACAATTCCCTTGGGGGGGGGGTCACCTTTCCCATGGCAGATGCTATATTGGGACTGGCCCTGAAGCTCTGGCAGCATCCAGCATCCTGCCTGGAACACTAAGCCTACATAGTCCATAAGTATACGCTCCCTACCGACTCTGTCTGGTTTCCCAGATAACCCTCTGCCAAGGGTCTGGTCTTGGACGCAGTCTTCTGGAAATCTGGAAACATTGGGGATGTGGACAAGCCCACTGACAAGGAATCGAAGAAGCTTGACCATGCTGACAAGAAGGTCTGTGCCACTTCTTTATTCTGTCTCTATCAGGTGAGCTACACCTTGATGGTGGCCTACTTTGGTCTCTCCCTGCTGGGAGTGCTAATAGTGCCCTCCCTTACCTGTCTGCTGACAAGCAGTTGCCAGTGAAAGTGGTCAAGATCAGAGGCAAGCACTGGCTAAACACCAGCACCAAGATAGCCTTGGACATGGGTGACTCCTGTGCCCCTGCCATGGCAGCAGCCTTCATGATGCATCATAGAGCCTGGCTGAGGCTCTTCACCTTTACAGCAGACACCAGGCATAAGCTGGCCAGTGTCCTTTTCTTGAGTACAGACCTCTTTAGCCCAGGGGTGGATGGTCATCTCTTTCTGACTGAGAAGTCCAATGCCACCCTGGTCTCTGTGGCTTCATTCAGGAAAGACCAGAAGGCCCAAAAACTAAAAAAGAAGGCCTTTCAGTTTTGGTCCTTTCAGCCACAGCAGCATCAACTGCTGCTGTTCCAGCAGGGGCAATACCAAGCCTGGTTCCCCAGGGCCAAGTTCTCCAGCCAGGGGCCCAAAAGCATTGGGGGTAGGGGAAATTATGCCTCTCCAGCCTCAGTAGCTGGTGACCCCTCCAAAGCTGCCCAGTGATTTTGGGGGGAGGTCTTCTGCCTGTCTAGTCCCTGACTCAGCTTCCTGTGGGGGGGTCAGCTCCACCACTTTTGTCCACACACTTCTGTCACTGCAACACACAAGTGGGTTCTCGAGGTGGTAGCCAGAGGGTTGCCTCTTGATTTTGAAGCTGTTCTGCCTTACCAATCCCATGTTCTGAGGGAATCCTCAGTGTTGCAGAAATTGTCGTCCTCCCTCAGGGAGGATATTGCTCAGCTCTTTGAGAGAGTAGCTAGAGACCATGCTCCAGATGTCCTGGCAAGTCAGCGGTATGTATCCAGGTCCTTCCTGGTCTCAAAATGGATGGGGGGGGGGGCTGACACTCCATACTGGATCTGTACAGTCTAAACCAGTTCACTTGGTAGTGCAAGATCTTCTTCGGGGATATCTCCGTCATCAGGTTACACCATAGGAACCTTTGCCGTCGGTGAAGGGGAATCCCCACGGAAGATTTTCAGCAGTAAAACTGGGGCCGCCCACGCTGTTAATGTCCATTGTCAGCAAACCCATAAAGGCACAGCCAGCCCCACTCCCTCCTCAGTTCTTTCCCACTGTTGACTTGCAAGCACAGTCCCCGCGGAAGAGCCATCGCAGTGTTTCGTGCTTTTTTTGGCCAACAGCCATTTTTCTTCAATTTCTCCATTAAATCTCATTTAGAGATTTTTTTTGCCCTTTTTTGTCTGTCAAAAGTTAATCCATCCTCTTCTTCTTTTTCCAGCACTGCAGCTTCAGGAAGGAGATTGTCTCTACCGACGAACACGCCATTTTTTTCTGCTGTCTTGGGCCAAAGTACGAAGTCTCTGACTGTGAGCTCTGCCAGAAATTCAACCAAACAACCCTCAGGTGATGCAAGAAGGCTCTCAAGAAATTCCTGATGGAGCAGCAGGTATCCAACTCCAGGCAGGGGCCCTGGCCACTTCATCGCCCAATGGGGTCCACGAGCTCCCAGGCCTCCAAGGCCTGTGACAAGTCCTTGGGGAAAAGTCACAAAAAAGACCGGGATCGCGACCGCTCCCCCCCAGTGGCCATCCCATTCCCCGTCGGCCTCTCTTTCATCGGGGGACTCTTCGTTGACGGCTGCTGCCTTGGTGAAGAGACCACCAGTCCATGTCTCTATACCTGCCAAACCCATACCAGCAGCTTCTCTGCCCGAATCTCAGGGCAGCCAGCCATCGACCTCCGGATCATTGGCCCCTCCTCCGTCGATGATGAGCTTGTCATCGACAGCCACCTTGTCAATGCCTGCCCCTTCCTCTCCGAGGGCTACGGGCTCGTCGGGCGCTCAGGCCGGTGGGTCGCCGGTATCTGTGCTGTCTAACCCCCCTCCAATAACCACCATGGGCCTGAACGAGGTCTTGGTTAAGTTCACCATTGTTCTGGTCCAGCAGTTTAGCACCTTCAATAGGCTGTCGTCGATGCCCATTCATCACCCGAGGAAGCCTCCCATGGGACTCCGATGACTGCTTGAACGCCAGACCCAGATGAGGAGGCAGACGTCGAGGAGGAGTATCATTCTAACCTCATCCTCCCTGATGACATAGAGGATGAAGAGAAAGAGTAGGAAATCTTCCTTTTTGAAAAGTCCACTGTCTCTTCAGTTAGTGAGGACTCAGTTAAGCACACTCTGAGGTCTCCTGCTGAGGATGCTACTTTCTATAATGTCATGAAACAGCTGTCTGCCACTCTGGGCTTCCAGACTGAGAAGGAGGATGTCACCAGGAAGGACCTGGCTGACTACTTGGAGATCCCTGATTCTCCACCCAAAATTATTCCTCCCATGCTGCCAGCCCTGAAAAATGCCACTATGGCAGCCTGACACAGGCCAGACATGGCGCCAGCTATGCCATGCAGGGCAGACAGATTGTATAATGCCCCCTCGGGCCATCCTTACTTTGCGGCCCAGGCTGAAATTGACTCAGTTGTCATTAAGGCAGCCCATGACAGGTCTAAGGCACCCAGGCTCCTTGGCTCCCTTCCTCCAAACAAGGAATCCCGCAGGATTGACTTCTGGGGTAAGAGGGTTTATGCCTCCTCTACTTTGGGTCTGAGGATTGTAAACTACCTTTCACATATGGTCAAGTTCCAAAATGCCAACTGGAGGAAGGGCAGGGCGGCTACCCAAGCCCTCCCTGCTGGCACCTAGAAGCAGGAATTGCTACAGTGCCTGCAAACTGCAAAGGATGTCAGCAAACATCTTCTTCAGGCACTTTGTGATTTGGCAGACATGGTGGCCAGGGCTGCTGCCACAGGCAATTGACTTAACAGGCATTCATGGCTGAGTGTCTCGCTTTGCAGCTGACGTGTAAAATAAGGTGCTCCGCGCCCCATTCAATGGCACCAAGCTCTTCGACCCTGATGTCCAGTACCTCATCAATTATCTGAAGGCCTCTGGCAAGCCCTTGGATCAGTCCACTCTCTCTACCACACTCAACCCCATGGTAGGGGACACTCTACTTTTCATAGAAAGGTCAATAAACCAGGCTCTGTCCCCCACACCCAGGGCAAGTGCAGAGCCCAGTTTTCCTTGCCCGCCCCCTCCAACTCTGGAGTGGTGGCCAAGCATCCCAGAACCAATGGACCAGCTTCCTCAGTAGGTCCCACCTCAGCTTGACTCCTTGCCAGACCCCCCACTCCTCTGGCCCAGACCCAGGAGGTGGTGGTTGGAGGTCCTGTTCTCCCTCCATCTGAATCAGTGGAGAATCATACCTTCAGATTCATGGATTCTACAGATTATAGAGTGCGGTCATACCCTGGAGCTCATTCAACAGCCGCCAGATACCCCTCTTCCACCTATCCCCCGGCCCACTTGTCCGTTCTCCAGGAGGAAGTACAGTCTCTGCTGCGCAAGCAGGCAGTCAAGCTGGTACCAAAGCGTCAGAGAAATCAGGGGTTTTATTTCAGGTTCTTCCTGCTCCCCAAAAACACTGGAGCTCTGAGGCCCATTTTGGATCTCAAGTACCTCAATCGCTTTGTCCAGTACAAAAGTTCTGGATGGTAACTTTATCAGGCATCTTGCCCCTCCTGAAGACCGGGGACTGGCTGTGCTCACTGTACATGCAGGGCGCTTACCTGCACATTGCAGTCTTTCTTCCTCACAGGAGGTTTCTTATCTTTGCCTTTCAGGGCCAGCATTACCAATTAAAGATACTGCCCTTTGGCTCACCCTCTGTGCTGTGTGTCTTTACCAAATGCTTAGCAGAGGTCACAACAGCTCTCAGAAGAGAGGAACTGTACGTCTTCCCTTACTTGGACAATTGGCTTCTCAAGGCCCTGTCCAGGGATCAGCTGTTGCTGACTGTTTAGCATACTCTCCAGCTCTTCCACTGTTTGGGCGTAACAGTCAATCTGCCCAAGTCTGTTCTAGTACCATCCCAAAGGCTGCAGTACATTGGGGGCGGGTCTGGACTTTGAGCAGTGGAAGGCCTTCTTACCCCAGAACAGGGCAGAACCCCTTGTAGCTCAGGCACCGGAAGTAGCTCAGAGTTGGTGCATTCCTGCCAGACTGTATCTTGGGCTCTTGGGTCTAATGGCTGCAGCCATTCCCACTGTTCCACTGTCTAGGCTTCACATACACATCCTTCATTGGACCCTCAGAGTGTGGTGTGACCAGCGCACAGACAAGCTGGGCCAACTAGTCATGGTCTCCTCCCCAGTCTGCAGAATTTTGCAGCGGTGGATGGCTTCTAAAATCTTCTTCTTCAAGGAGTCCCTGTCCAGGTTTCCTCTCCCGGCAGATCCTCACCACAGATGAGTCTGGTCTCGGCTGTGGAGCCCACCTGGGACCCTTTCAAACCCAGGGCTCTTGGTCCCAGTGGGAAACCACCCTGCATATCAATGTCCTGGAGATGAGAGCAGTGCTCTATGCCATGCAGGCATTTTAGAGACACCTTGCTCCAGGCCAGCTGCTGATACAGTCGGACAATCTGAGTGTAGTCTACTACTTCAACAAACAGGGCGGGACTCGCTCATACCCCCTTTGCAGGGAGGCCATGCTAGTGTGGTACTGGGCACTGGAGCAGTCTGACACCTCTCTGCGGTCCATGTCCAAGGTGTTATAAACACCCTGGCAGACAGTCTCAGCAGGACTCAGTCCAGCATGCACGAATGGGAGCTTTTCTCATCTGTAGCAGCAGATCTGCTCGACAGATGGGGTTGTCCAGAGTTGGATATTTTTGTGTCCCCACTCAACGCAAAACTGCCCAATTTCTGCTCGCTAGATCCAGGGCCTGGAGTTTTCTGGCAAGACGTGTTGTCCCTCCCTTGGAGCGGGAGATTTCTGTATGCATTCCCTTCATTTCCACTAATACAGAGGATGCTGATCATGCTGCAAATGGAGAGGGCCAGCATGATTCTGGTAGCTCCATTCTGGCCCTGCCAGATATGGTTCCCTTTTCTTCAGCAGCTGGTGGAAGAACCTCCGGTCCCTCTGCCCCTTTGCAGGAATCTGCTGACCTAGGATCAGAGGACCCTGGTTCATTCCAGTCTCGGGTCCCTCTGTCTGCATGCAGAGCTCCTGAGAATGTAGCCATTGCCAGGTTTGGGGTCTCTAACAGGGAGGCGGACATCTTGGTGGCCGCCCGCAAGCCTTCCACCCATGCCACTTATGCTATGAAGTGGAAGCGGTTTGCTATCTGGGCTACCAAGCATTCCCTCGACCCTTTCACCTGTCCAGTGAAGTATGTCATGGACTACCTGATTTTTGTCTTAACTCAGGCCTGCAGTATTCCTCCCTCAGGGTCCACCTTTCAGCTATTTTTGCTTTTCATGAGCCCATGGGTGACCGCACGATTGCTCAGCTGGATGTCTCCCATACTTTTTTTCAGGGCATCCTGCATCTGAAACCCCAAATCCATTCCTCTGTCCCGGCTCGGGACTTGAATTTTATTTTGGAAAAGTTGACCTTGTCTCCTTTTGAGCCAATTGTGACTTGTGATTTGCGCTTTCTGTCTTAGAAAGCACTCTTTTTAGTTGCAATTACTTTTGCTCGAAGAATTTCAGAACTTCAGGCCCTCTGGTGCAAGGAGCCTTATTTGATTTTTCACAAAGACATGATGTCTTTGTGCACAAATCCTAAGTTTTTGCCTAAGGTGGTTACAGAGTTTACACTCAAGTCTGTCCACCTTCCTGTTTATTTTCCTGAGCACGCAGAATCCAGGGGAAGCACTGCTCCATGCACTAGATCTGCAGTGAACTTTGAAGTACTATCTGCTTCAGACTAAGGAGTCCAGAAAGTCTAAGCAGTTGTTTGTTTCTTTCTCCCCAGGTAAAGGGGGCGCTTCAGCTTCTAAGCAATGTTTATCCAAATGGTTGGCAAACTGCATTGTGTTCTGCTACAATAAGTATGGCAAATAATTGCCTGGTGCTGTCACAGCTCACTCCACCAGAGGCATGGGCTACCTCAGTGGTTTGTTTCAAAGGGGTCTCAGCCGCTGACATTTGTGTGGCTGCCACCTGGAGTACAATCCACACTTTCACCAAGCATTATAGTCTGGACCTTGCTTCAAAAGCCCATGCAGGATTTGGCAGGGCTGTGCTGCAGGGACTCCTATCTTAAGATTATGGAGCTCCAGCCTCCCAGACTGTCTATTTGATCCTGTCACTGCTTGGTATTCATTTCTGTAGTGTAACCTGATGACTGAGATACTTCTGAAGAAGATGGAACAATTACATAAGAACTTACGGTAACAGTAGACCTTCAAGGGGATCTTAGTCATCAGGTATGTTTCCCCTCCCACCATCCCCCTTCTCGGGGCTCCTGTTCAGGACCTGGCTCTCTGCTATATTCCATCCTTTTTATCTAGAGCTGGGTCCCTTGTTCTCTCCTCCATTCCCCAGGGCATGAGCCTTGCTCCCTTCATCGCTGGAGGGAAAGAACTGAGGAAGGAGTGGGGCCGACTGCACCTATATAAGGTTGCTGATGTCAGCGGACGTGAACGGCATGGGTAATCCCAGTTGTACTGCTGAAAATCTTCTGTGTGGATTCCCCTTCACTGATGGCAAAGGTTCCAATAGCGTAACCTGATGACTGAGATCCCTTCAAACATCTACTGTTGCGGTAAGTTCTTGCGTAACTGTTCTTTGTGGATGTCATTCTGAACCAGAATATATCATCCCTGGAACATGGCCTGTTCTTCTCCCTGGACCTCTAGGATGCATTCTTCCACATTCCAGTCTGTCCCATAGGCGGTACCTCCAGTTCCTTGCAGAAGGGGTGCTTTGTCAATTCCAGGTCATGCCCTTCATCTTCTAGTCCACCAAGGCATGGCAATGGTGGCAGCCTTCCTGCAGCACAAGGACATCAGGCTTACCCTTACCTGGATGACTGGCTGATAGCAGGCCACCCAAAGAGGCTGTGGAGCAGTCCAGTGATCTGGCCTCCAGACCTGCAGAGACTTGGACCTCTTGATGAACCCGGCAATGTCTGAACTGAAATCCTTACAGATGATTCACTTCATCAGGGCAGAAATTAACTTCCTACAGGCCTCCCTGTGGACCAGACACTGAACCTTGCCTCCTTTACCCGATAGTTTCAGGTTGAGTGCTTGCACTCTGCCAAGGACTTGCTGCAGTTGCTGGGGTATATGGCATCCTGCAGCACTGTGTTCTGGTGAGTTGCTGGCACATGTGGCACCTGCAGCGGGAGTTGGGCTGTCAGTGGCCCAACGCAAAGGACACTTGGACAGAGTCACCCAGTGAATGTGGGGCACTAGAAAATATTTAAAGCAACGAGTCTCATTTGTCCGCCCAGAACCGACCATCTCTCTTACAACAGATGAGTTCCTGGTGAATTGAGAAGTGCACCTGGGAGACCACAGGGCCTACAGGTTCTGGTTGCCTAAGTAGCCCTGTCACTATATCAGGCTGCTTGGGCTCCATGCAGTGCTGCTAGATCTGATGGAATTCGCTCATCTTGTTCAGGGGTCAGGTCATGCAAGTCCAGACTAACACCACTACTATGATGTTCTACCTGAATAGGCAGTGTGGCATGCACTCCCTTCCCTCATGTTGGGAGGCCCTCTGCACCTGGACCCCTGTGCACAACTTGGTTGCAGATCTCCCAGTGATCCATGAGTGAACAGTCAGTTGGCAGATGTTCTCAGCCAGGTGGGCGAGACATTGTACGAGTGGTCCCTGCATCAGGCAGTGGTGCAACACCTGTTCTTCCTGTGGGTCACACCTGTGGTGGTCCTGTTTGTGTCCTGGAAGAACACAAAACTGAGGCTGTTCTAGGAGTGAGGATATGATTCACTTATCCACACACTGGCAGTTCCACTGGAACAGTGTTATTGGCCAGAATGTCTTTAAGCTAAGCTGCTTCTACAACCCAGGTGGTATAACCCCGCCGGGTGTCTCCACCCATGATCTCAAGCTCTTTCTTTCCTCTGGAAGAATGTCACCTGCGTGCTCTACTTAGGATTTTTCTTTGTCACTGGCAAACTCTTCAAAGTTTTTGAAGTAACTTGCTTGTAGTTTCGTGATTCCTTTGACTCCATCTCTGGAACAACAGTGAAGTATAAAAAAACAGAATTCAAATATGGTGTTTGGTGACAGCAGAAGATTTTGGTCACCAAACCACATGACATGTGCATATACTACCTTGGTGGGCAGCATGATGTGGCTGGGTGCATCATGTGTTTGTCCATGCTTCCTAAGTCCCGTGAAGATAGGAAGTTCTGGTTCTCGCTGGGTCGGCCTTTGGAAAGGATCTGAAGGATTGCTGTAAGGGCTGTAAAAAGGCCTCAGCTGCAGCCAGGTCTGCTGAGCAGCTTGTGGCCCTTGAGGTGGAAGACACGGCTGTCACAGCGGGCACCTCTTTGATCTCTGCGCTGTACCCTGGGGCCAATGACGGAGGATTTTTCATGGGCCGATTCCATGATATGTGCTTGTCTCTCCAGACCTTGGGGGAGAGCCCTGCCCTCCATGGTTCAGAATCTAAGCGTGCTGGCACTGGTAGAGGGATGGGGAGAGAGATTGAGGTCCTCCCAGTTTATTGACTTGCCCAATTGTTTGACTGCTGTTGAGTGCCCCCCAGCCAAGGGACAGGTTGGGCAGGTCAAGGGCTGTTCAGCTCCACCATCAAGCCTGTCGATCTTTGATCCAGACGACCAGGCCATCAAGATTTTTCTCGAGCCAGTCGACTGGTTGTCTGAGGAAGCTGAGGAGTCGCGGTCTCGCAGACCTTGCTGCTTCCAGTCCTCATTCAAGAGGATTTGGACTGATTGGTGACCCTGGTTGATCCTTCTAGGGACCAGCCTCCACCTGAGGTCAGGTCTTTGCCCCGTTGCTCAACAATGGTAGGAACGTCATCTATGACCAACCACAAGAAGACCCCTCTTGCTATCGGCCGGGTGGTCAACAGTCAAGGTTGCAGTTGAGGCATTCGTGCTCTCGATCCTGCTCAACCGGGAGGTGTCACGATCATCATTCCTCATCCTCCTAATCATCGGGTGAGGAGAGGCACCTGTGACAGGGTTGAATAAGGCCCTGACCCATTTGTTATGCAGAAAGAGTTTAAACGCAAGGGTCTGTTCTATCCTCTTCTTTTCTGTCTCTTGTCTGTCTGGTTGTGCAACCAAATTTTCTTTTTTTTTAACTGAATAAACTTTATTTAAATCGTTTTCAGCAACTAAACTTTCTTGCGAGACCTAGGAACTGATCACTCCGGTGGTTTCGCGGTTCTCCATCTCTCTCTCTCTGTCTGCCTTCACTTGCTGTTCTGTCTTTTCTTTCCCCATGCATATCTGCAGTTATAAAAAATATATGTGAATCTCTGTGTAATACTGTATGCGAAACTGGTATCCCTTTGTTTAAAAATGTATATAGTTATACTGTTGAAATGATTGCAAAGCTATTTTGGAACTCAAGGGGTTAACCCGAGAAGCAGTTTTTAAGCCCTTTTCAGAGTTGCCAACAAGAGGTCAATTCAGGGACACCATGTACTGTTTTGCTGCACTGCAAGGAATGAAACTGACAAGAACATTCTGTAAAGTTACAAGAACAGTCTGCGAGAAACAGAATGTCAGTGAGGCAAAGACTTGTTATAAAAAGAGCAGCAATGCTTTTGCTAGAGAGACAAGGCGACTGAGAGACTGAAGCTTGGAATTAAGAGATACCCTCAGAAGAAAGACTTTGTTTTCTCAGTTTGTACTGTCTTTGTAAATAGTTGTACTGAATACATTTTTATTTTTTATTTTGCTGTTATTGAGAAAAATAAAATGCTGTTTGTGAATTTTGAAACTGCTCCTGGTTTTCCTAATGCTTCCTGACCTGTGCCTCGACAACAGATGGTGTCAGCCTAAGTGGGACTTACAAGTGCATACTCTTAAGTGAGGAGTTTTGTGTGTGGGTACTAGACCTAGTACCACGGCAGCATAGAAGAAAGGTATGGATTCTGCAGCAGCAAGTCCAGGAGTGATTACCAGAAGAATGGCAGCCAAACTAGAAGCAGAAGCAAAAGTCCAGACTGAGACTATACAGGTCATGGAAAAAAAAAGAGCAGGCAGTGACAGAATCTGAAAGCCTGACTGCCTTTTTCAAATGGTGGGCTATACAACAACAAGAGATGGAGAAACAGAGAAAAGAAAAGATGCAGCGACAGGAGCAGCAGAGAAAAGAAGAGATGCAGCGATTGGAGCAGTGATGGCTAGATGCCTTGCAAGCTGTCAAAGCTGGAGGTTCTGGCACAGGTCCAGAAGAGCAACAAAACACCAACAACTTAAGACCTTAAACATACAACATTGTGTCCCTCGGATGATATCGAAACATACCTGCCAACTTTTGAAAGGGTTGCTGCAGCCTGCCAGTGGGGCCAAAGCAGCAATGGGCAATCAGACTGGTACCTTACCTGACAGGTAAAGCCCAACTTGCTTACAGCAATAAGGACACTGCACAGTCAGAAAACTATGACCTGATGAAAACTGATATCCTGGAAAGGTATGACATCTCAGGAGATACCTATATGCAAAGATTTCGGTCTCTGAAGTTCAACTAAGTTGACAGTCCTTGAGAAGCCTTCACTCGACTTGGAGAACTACTTATAAAAAGGCTTCACCCAGAGGGCAAAAAACTCCCACAGATCATCAAAACATTTGTAATGGAGCAGTTCATCAACATCCTACCCACAGATGTACAGCTTTGGGTAAAAGAACACCGACCAGAAAATGGGGAAAAGGCTGTTTCTTTGGCTGAAGACTACAGAATGGCCAGACAGATGCCACAGCAGCGAGGTAACAGTCAAGCACTGGTAAGACATTATTTTTCCAATTTAAACTCCAAGTCTGATAAGAACTCTGGTGTGGGTAACAAATCTGCACACAAAGACTTTATTTGCTATAACTGTAATAAGCCAGGTCATATTGCAAGAAATTGCCGTAGTAAGAAGAGTGACACTGGAGCAGAATTATCCTTATCAAATTGGGGCAAGTACTTAACAAATGTGAAGCTGGGAGATAAGACTGTGAAGGGACTTATAGATTGGGGAAGCAGACAGACCCTAGTGCATACTGAAGTGCTGGGAAAACACTGTGCAAAAGGACCAGGTACTGGAGTCATCTGCATCCATGGGGACACTTGATACTAGCCCTCCATCCAAGTGACTTTGACTATTAGTGGGGTGTCACACTAAATGAAAGTGGGGGTAGTACCTAAGTTATCTGTACCTGTGATTATTGGAAATGACTTTCCAGGATTTACTGAGTTAATCACAGAGAGAGTAAATCCTGATGTTTCAGCAGCTGTGGTGACAAGAGCTCAGGCAAAGAAAATCTCAGATGGTGTGGACTCTTTTGCTTTCGCTGATTTTGATTCGGACTTGTTTGAGCACAGCTCCAAGATCTGGATGTCCAGGAAAGAAAGAAGATGCCTGAAGACACAGTGGCAGCAAAAGATTGATAGACATAAGGGGTTAACATATGAAAATGCTGAAACTAAACTGATCACTGATTGTGATTTTCTTTCAGAAAAAGCTAACAGTGTTTCTCTCCATGGTTATTTTAAGCAACTGGGGTGAAACCAAAGCAGGGTGAACCTATGTTTAAAAAATGCAATGGGCTGCTGTACAGAGTTTGTGTTAAACCTCAGACACAGGACCAGATAGAACAATTGGTTATGCCACAAAAGTATAGATCTGAGTTGTTACAGATAGCACATGATAGTCCTATGGCTGGTCACCTGGGGAGGGACTGCACCCTTGCCAGATTGCCGTACAGATTTTACTGACCTGAAATTCATGAAGATGTTGCTACCTATGGCAGTTCCTGTGCTGAGTGTCAGAAAGTAGCCCTAGTGGCTAAAAAAGACAAGGCGCCCTTGGTGCCCCTACCCTTGATCGATGTGCCTTTTGAGAGAGTTACAATGGATTTGGTTGGCCACTTAGACAAAAGTAAAAAGGGTAATCGATTAATTTTGGTAGTATGTGCCTATGGTACTCGATACCCAGAGGCAGTTCCTATGCGTACTGTTATTGCTCCAAAAGTGGCAGCTGAGCTTGCCAAGATTCTCGCAGAGTGGGCATACCGAAAGAGATCATTACTGATCAGGAATTCAGAATTCCGAAGGTTGAAAAGATGTGAGTTGAAACTTCTCTGTTTGCTATGCTGCATGTTCACTGAATTGTAAAGGTTATAAGCTACTGTTTGATGAGAATTAATGGACAGTTGTGGAAACCTGTTTTTTAAAACAGGTTCCCTCTTAAAAAGGGGGGTATGTGACAGGGTTGAATAAGGCCCTGCCCCACTTGTTATGCAGAGAGTTTAAATGCAAGGGTCTGTTCTGTCCTCTCCTTTTCTGTCTCATCTGTCTGGTTGCGCAACCAAATTTTCTTGTGAGACCTAGGAACTGATCACTCTGACGGTTTTGCAGTTCTCTGCCTCTCTGCCTTCACTTGCTGTTCTGTCTTTTCTTTCCCCTTGCATATCTGCAGTTATAAAAAAATATGTGAATCTCCATGTAAAACTGTATTTGAAACTGGGATCCCTTTGTTTAAAACTGTATGTAGTTATACTGTTGAAATTATTGCAAAGCTATTTGGAACTCAAGGGGTTAACCTGAGGTGTAGTTTTTAAGCCCTTTGCAGAGTTGTCAAGAAAAGGTCAGTTCTGGGACTAAATGTACTGTTTTGCTGTACCTGCAAGGAATGAAACTGACAAGAACATTCTGTAAACTTAGAAGAACATTCTCTGAGAAGCAGGATGTCAACGAGGCAAATGCTTGTTATAAAAAGAGCAGCAATGCTTTTCTTAGAGAGACAAGGAGAGTGAGAGACTGAAACTCGGAATTAAGAGATACCCTCAGAAGAAGGACTTTGTTTTCTCTGTTTGTACTGCTCTGTTATCGAGAAAAATAAAATGCTATTTGCTAATTTTGAAACTGCTCCTGGCTTTCCTGTGCTTCCTGACCTGTACCTCGACGACAGAACCAGCGTAAGATGCACTGGTGCTATGAGGAATTCCTCGTGCAGCAGTGGGCCTCTGTGGGGCAAGGCAGAGCTTTACCCCAAGGACCTCCTGTCCTCTGGCAGATGCCAGTGGTTGCCCTGTTGATTCAGGTTCCACAGATGCTCCCCACACCTGCTTCCTTGGCGATTCGTGTGGAGCTACCACCCTGAAACCACCAGTCAGAGTTCCAACCAAGGAGGCTGGCCTTTCAGTCATCAGCATGCCAGGCCATTTGTTGGTTAGGATTATACTGAGTGAGGATTCCTAGGAAGTTCATGGTGAACATCGGCCGAGAGCGGTCTTCGAGGAGTCATCGGACAGCTTGGATCAGGAATCCATGGCCTCCTCAGGGACTCAGCTGTTTGACCATAGCTTGGTTGAGCCTTCCACCGACCATGGTCCAATGTCCTTCGGTGGGCTGCTCCAACTGATCTCGGAGCCTATGTTGATCCCACTGTAGCCATTCCAGAAGAGGACTAAGTACCCACTCACGGACCTTTTGGGCTGAGATGAATCTCAAGGCGGGGGGTTGCCTTCCAGGTGGCTGAGGCCATCTTGGGACCAGCCCTGGAGCTCTGGCAGCATCCAGCATTTTGCATGGCACCCTTGGCCTACATGGTCCACAAGTACGTGGTCCCTGTGGGCTCCCCTTCAGGGTCTTTTAACCAGCCTTTAGTTGAAGGTCTGGTCACAGATTGTTTTCTGTAAATTCTGTATCTACACAGTCTTAACCAGTATGTGCAGAAGTGCAAGTTCTAGATAGTTACTCTGAGACATATTATACCATCCTTGGAGCAGAAAATGTGGTTTTGTTCCCTGAACCTCCAGGATACATTCTTCCACATTCCAGTCCATGGATCCTACTGCTGGTACCTCCGTCTCTGACCAGAAGGGGTACTTTAACAGTTGTAGGTCATGCCTTTCGGCCTCTCCTTTGCACCCAGGGTCTTCCTCAAATGCATGGCGGTGGTGGTGGCCCACCTGCAGCGCCTAGGGGTCATAGTTTACCCCAACCTGGATGACTGGCTGGTAGCTAGTCCATCCAGAGAGGCCGTGGAGAGAGAGCCACAGACCTGCTGAGACTGGGGACTGTTGATCAGCCCGGACAAGTCTGAACTGGTAACAAAGCAGATGATTATGTTCATTGGTACAGAACTAGACTTGCTGTGGGCCAAGGCCTGCCTTCTAGCAGACTGGCTACAGGATCTTACTTCCTTTGCTGTTTTGTGGCTGCCTCCCCATAGTCCTGGACACTGACTGGTAATGCCTTTGTGCAGACCAGGACCCCAGGCCTTGTGTACGGCTTTTCTCCCTTCCCTCTGATCCACAGACTGTTGGTCATGGCCAGGAAGAACAAGGTGCAGATGATCATGATAGCTCCAGACTGGACTCTGCAGTTCTGGTACCTAGATCTCCTCAGCAGCAGGTCTTCGCGGTGACTGCCTCTCTGCTCAGACCTGCAGACCAGACTTTAGGGGTTGGTCCTGCACCCCGACTTTCAGG
Source organism: Neoceratodus forsteri (assembly GCA_016271365.2). Classification (NCBI taxonomy): domain Eukaryota; kingdom Metazoa; phylum Chordata; order Ceratodontiformes; family Ceratodontidae; genus Neoceratodus; species Neoceratodus forsteri. The sequence goes on along the minus strand of CM028129.1, from coordinate 1,072,846,579 downwards.
CCGTGCACCTCATGGCCTTTTTCCTGAGCAGAGAGATTTCCAGGCTTTTGGTCTCCTTGACTATGTCTTCCATGTGGTGGAGGCTTCCTGGAAAGAGTCGACTCATAGGTGCTATGCCCTTAAATGGAATACATTTTCCATTTGGTGTCAGAACAAGGAGCTTGATCCCCCTTGCCTGCCCAGTGGCTAACATCTTGGACTATCTCTGATCCTTCTCTCAGCTGGGACTGTGAGCGATGATCCTTAAGGTACACTTGGCAGCCATCTCTGCTTACCAGGCATGGATCTGCATGCCATGGTGGCCCAGAAGAAGGTGGTCAGTGCTTTTTCATGGGCCTGTACCACTTGTCCCCTCCAGTACATGGACTACCACCATTGGGGCTTACTGCCGGCCCTGGCTATGCTCTTGGGTAGCCCTGTTGAGCCGATGCACAGGTGTGAGTTGTCACACCCATCATGGAAGGCAGCCTTCCTGATGACAGTTACATCTGCCAGAAGGATGGGGAGCTCCTGGTGCTCTCTGTGGACTCCCCCTCTCTGACCTTCCACAGGGACAAAGTCGTTCTTCAACTCAACCCAGAGTTCCTCCAGAAGGTGGTATCAGAGTTTTACTTTAGCCAGGTGTTTAACTTGCTGGTATATTTTACCAACCAATCTTTGGATGCTAACTGCAGGCTCCATACCCTGGGCCTGCGGAGAGTGCTCTCCTACTGTGTGGAGCATATGACAGTTCAGGGATAGGTTCACCAGCTGTTTGTTGCCTCCATTGAAGCCATGCCTGGCAGATGGGCAGCAAAACAGGTGACTGCAAGGTGGATCACGTCTTGGGAGCCTTCTGTTGGAATTAGGGCTCATTCCACCAGATATGCTGCTGCCTCAGTGGCTGTTTCCAGGGATGTGCTCATACAGGAGATAGTGGGCTGCTACCTGGAAATCAGCACAAACCTTCATTTCCCATTACCACATTGACCTTGAGTCTTGCAAGGATGTGCGTTTTGGGACCTCAGTTCTCCAATATCTGTTTGCTAACTAGGGGTGTGCACCTTCCCCCCTCCTTCTGGGGAACTGCTAGGAGTCTGCCAGAGTGCGGATAAGTGAACCATATCCACGCCCCTAGAAGAATAGGGTACTCACCTTTAACCGTAGTTCTAGGAGTGGTATATGTTCACATCCACACAACCCGCCAGGCCTTCCCTGGCAAATTGCACCTGATCCTGCTTCCAGTTTGCGAGATCTGATGTCACAGGGTGGATTTGGGGTTATACAACCCTGGTGGTGGGAGAGGCTTACTTAAAGATGTTCCTGCTAATAACACTGTTACAGTGGAATTGCAGAGTGTGGATGTGAACCATATACCACTTTCAGAACTACGGTTACATGTGAGTAACCTATTCTCTCGTGCCCCCCCCCAAAAGTCCAAGGCACTTGTGGGGGATGCCTTCGTGAGGCGTTGGACCTCAGGTCTCCTATACACCTTTTCTACTTCTCCCGATCCACGAGGGGGTAGTCAAGGCCCAGAAGGACAAGGTGAGGATGATCCTGATAGCTCCAGACTGGCTACACCTGGTACCTGGATCTCCTCAACCTCAGAAGTAGGCCTCCGTTGCGGTTGTCTCTTTGCCAGTGTCTGCTAATCACACAACAGGGGAAAGTCCTACACCTAGAACTTTATTTATGTTTCAGAATTATAGTACCTTTGAGCCAGAGACTCCTTTACGAAGGTTCCACATCAAGAATGTACAGGGACAAACAGATAATTCAACAACATACAATAATTCATAAAACATCAAACAACAATTCAAGTTAGGTGATACAGAGAGTACAGAGTCACATTTTTACATCGTTCTAGAGTTAACATTAACAGAGTTTCGAAACATTTTACAGAGTCAATTACAATAATGGCACCTACAAATAAGTTGCAGGAGCATTAAAAGCAGTTGGGTAGGTAGGGGGTGCTCTCAGTAAGGTGACATAGTGAATAGTGTCAAGTTCTGAATGCATGTGCATCAGAATCAGACCAGGTAAGAAGTAGCTATGGTGGTGGCCACAGTTAGGAACAAGTACGCCAGTGCAGAGAGAGAGAGAGCCTAGGCAGACAATAATGTCTTTGTTACTTAAATTAGCTTAGGGTAAGGGGGAAGAAAACTGAGTGATGTTGGGGTAGGGAAATTAGGAGGAGTAGAAAAGGTCGGGTGGGGAGGTAGGAAGAGAAATTAGTGAAGAAAAAAGGGAGTAGTAGAGGGAAGGGTGGAGCAGGATGGAAGTGGTGCTTGTGGGCAGTTAGGCTGACTGACTCGACAGAGTACTATGAGCAATCACAGCTACCAAGTGCGAGGAAGTGCTGCCTGAGTTTGAGTTTGAAAGGGCCTAACTTGTGTTCAAACAGAATATGGGTGGGTAGGCCATTTAGCCAGGTAGGTGCCCTGAACATGAATGCCTGTTGCCCTTGACCTGTCCAGCAGAAAGGGACTTGATAGGAAACCGCAGCAGTGCTCCGAGGGTTTGAGGCACATATGAAGAGTTTTTGTGTGGAGGGAAGGGAGAGCCCAAGAGTAATTTTTTTTGCCATACGGCAAGATTGGTATGAGATCCTGCTCTTGAGGTTCAGTCAATTGGTACGATCATACAGATCACAGATGTGGGTATGCCTGTCCGCACCAGCAACCAGTCGGCAAGCTTTATTAAGAGCTATTTTGATTCTACTAAGGGCAGTGTCAGTTGCGGACCCATAGATAACTAGCCCATAATCTGTTATTGAAAGGACAGAACTTATTACTGCCAGACAGAGGGCATCAGGGGTCAGGCAGTACCTGTGTTTGTAAAGGAGTCCAATTCTGGAGTTAACTGCCTTACAGACCTGGTTTATGTGTTCATGGTAGGAGAGGAAGCTGTCAAGGGTTATGCCCAGATATTTAAAGTCATTGACCTGTTTAAGTGGTGTACTGTGGGTATTGAGGATGGACAATTGAGTTGATCTGTGTTTGTTATGGGGATTGGCAAATATCATAACCTTGTTTTTTTTGTAATTGAGAACAAGTTTATGGAGCCCAAACCAGGATTCTACTTCAGTGCAACTACACTGGAGGATGTTTTCAAGAGGGAGAGGATCGGGATGACTTGCAAAAACAACTGTGTCATCCGCATGAAGGAGATTGCCTGTACAGACTTGGGGGAGGGCAGTGAGGAAAGTGCTGAAAAGAAGTGGGCTGCAAATTGAGCCTTGAGGGACTCCAGAAAGTACGGGACGGCTCTCTGACAGTGTGTCACAGATTTTTGCCTACTGGGACCTGCCTCCCAGACAAATGGAGAACCAGGATGTGGTTTCATATGAGAGGCCAGTGCCAGAGAGAGCGGTGAGTAGGAGGGCATAGTTGACAGTATCGAAGAGAAGGCCTTCGTTAAATCTACATAAATTGAGCCTGCGAGGTGACCGCAGTCTAAAGCTTTGTGTAGTAGTAGTAGGAAAATATTTGTATTCATATAAAATTTCATATGAATAGGGATTTACTTGATCAACACTCATTTTCAACGAGGTCCACAGCATTGTAAACAAAATTTTAAGACACAAAATGTTCGTTCACATTCTTAAATCACTTAAAATAAAATCATAAAATAACAACAAAGTATGTAACAGCAAGTTCACCCTTATCTTCTACTGTAGATTACAATTTTAATGTTGGTTGAAGAGCAAGCAACATTATTTAGTAATATGCTCTTCCTTAATCTCAACTAAGCCAAAACACTTTTAACCCCTCTGCCCCGGTCCTGTCCTGCTGAATAAGTTCTAATTATGAAGGTACACAACATTGCCTTGAATTACACAACTCTTTTCTTAGCCAGGATTTTATCCCTTTCCACTATTTATTCACTTCTCCCATTCATAAGTGTGTGGGTATCTTATTCCAGTCTTGTATTCCCCTGTAGTATACAGACTGGCGACCGATCTCTAGGCTACACCTAGGTATTTCCAGGTCTGGTACTTAAACAGTTCTTAAGTAATCTAATTTAGTTCTGTAGACCAAATTATCTAAGATGTACCTGGGGAATCTGCCCCACAGACCCTTACATATTAAGGCCAGCAGATGTTCCTGACTGTTCTCATTTAATTTCTGCCATCCCAACTGATTATATAAATAACACCTGTGTGATAGCCTAAGAGCCCCCAGTATGAATCTGGCAAGACTACCATGGCAAGCCTCTTATTTTTAAGATCCTCTTTTTTTCCCCAGAGTAAAGTTGGAGAACTCAAGAAGGGCAGAGGAAGTGCTATGCTCCTTCCAGAAGCCATGCTGCTGATGGCACTGCATAGTGTATTTGGACAAGTACTCAGTTAGTTGGTCTGCTACGATCTTCTCCAGAGCTTTAGACAGGGGAGAGAGGATGGATATTGGGCAGTAATTACCATGGGCGGCCCTGTCGCCACTTTTATTTTATTGAGATATTCAGAAAGACCTTTGAGTCAAAGACTCATTTACAAAGGTTCCATGTCATACATTAAGGTACAGAGCAACATTTGTTAACAGAGCTGTCAGTACAGTACAAATTAAGATATGTTTCATTACATTAGAGTATGTGGCAGTCAAAGATTGAGCAGTAGGAAGCAAACAAAACGGGATAGTAATTGATGAGCATTTTAGCACAGCTACATAGTTGCAGGAGTACTATAACAGGCTGATAGTCAATTAGTGTTATAGGGGGGATTTTGAGACCGTGAATCGGGAAACAGTTTGGGGCAGTATAGGACATCATGCTGTAGGACAGTGTCGGGGCAATCACATACGTTTGAGTCCTGGAGGAGTTCTCTTAGTCTAGATTTAAAGGGACCTAGCCTTGTTTCGTTGGCTGTTGGGATAGGGAGAGAGTTAGCCCAGTAAGGCACTAGGTAGCTGAAAGATCTTTGAAAGTGAGAGGTAAGAGGGCGGGGGTACCCATAGTAACGGCATGTCTGAGTTTCATGTGGATCTGACTGGTGTTGCTGGGCGAATAATAATGGGGGGGGGGCTAGACCTAAGAGTATCTTCTTTGCCATTAGGCAGGTATGATACTTGATTCTGCTAGATAGGTTTAGCCAATTTATGGAGTTATAGAGTGAACAAGTGTGTGTGAGACGATCACAACCGAGGATGAGGCGGCAGGCTTTGTTGAGTACAAGGCAGAGGCTGTTTAGTGTGGAGGTTGGGGCTGCACTGTATATGGTGATACCATAGTCTAGGAGGGAGAGGACAGAGGAATTTATGGCGAGCCATAGAGCCTCGGGAGTGAGGCAGTGTTTGTGCTGATAGAGCACACCTAATCTCGAGTTTAGGGCAGAGGCTAGGTGTAGAATATGTTCCTTGTAGCTAAGGGCTGGGTCTAGAGTAATCCCTAGGTATTTAAAGTTGCTAACTTGTTCAAGAGGGGTGTGGTTGACAGTGAGAAATGGGGGGCAGAGATACCTGCGGGGGTTCTGAGGGTGTGAGAAGACCATGACTTTGGTGTTCTTGTAGTTGATTACTAGTCGCTGTGGAGAACCAATGTTCTGCTTCTTGGAAACTATGTTGGAGTGTTTGGTGGAGTTTAAGTGGGTCAGAATAGGAGGCATACAGGACGGCGTCATCCACATAGAGAAGCAGGTTACCGGAGATGGCCGATGGGAGGGAGTTCAGATATAGGCTGAAGAGTAGGGGGCCTAGAATTGATCCCTGCAGAACACCAGAGCGGACAGAGAGGCAAGAGGACAGGACAGTGCCTACCTTGACCTGTTGTGTTCTATCTGACAGATAGCTGGTAAACCAGTTTAAGCTATCTTCGGAGAAGCCACTGGAGGAGAGTGTGTTTAGGAGGAGGGTGTGATTGACGGTATCGAAAGCTTTAGAGAGGTCCACGAAGATGGCTCTTGTGAGGTGGCCTTGATCCAGGGCGGAGTGGGTATGTGAGGTGAAAGCGAGGAGGGCGGTGGTGGTGCTATGCCCCTTATGGAAACCATGTTGTTGGTTGCAGTGAAGATTGTATTTTGTGAGGTGGTCAGTGATTTGCTCGGCGACAATACGCTCTAAGGCTTTAGATGGGGGGATGGATATAGGGCGGTAGTTGTTGGAGGAGGTGTAGTCCCCACTCTTATAGATAGGGGTAATAGAGGCCAGTTTCCATCGGGAAGGGAAATGCCCTTGACAAAGGGAGCGATTTATAATATGAGTGAGAGGGTAAAGGACTTCCAGGAGAAAAAGGCGAAGAAGTCTCAGGTCTAGGGCATCACTGCAGTTAGGAGGGTGGCTAAGGGCTTTGGCTAGGTAGGGTTTGGCAGTCGGGGAGAGAATGCATCGGTGTAAAGGAGGAGCGGGGCCTGGACCGCGGGGTCAAAGAAATTAGGGGGGAGGACATCGTTGAGATTTGTGAAAGCAGAGTTTAGGGCTGATGCTATGCTAAGGGGATCCGTGGAGATGTTACCGTCTATAGCTAATTGGTCCAGGGGCTGGTTTGGGGCTTTACCGCAGAGTTCCTTAATATTATTCCAGAATTTGCGCCCATCTCCCCAGGTTGATGGTAAGGACGCTTTGTAGTAATCCGCTTTGGCAGTGCAGAGGGCCCGTCTGCATATGTTGCAAAGTTCCCTGTAACACTGCCTGTCAGTTGGCAGCTTGGTTTCATTAGCAATATGCTAAAGGGAGTCACACTGTCGCAATAGGCCCAGGAGGTGATCAGAGAACCAGGGGACCTGGTTACCTTTGGTCATTCTCTTGGTGAGAGGGGCGAATTTATCACATATTCTTTTGAATGTGGAGATAAATAGATCAAGCGCATGGTCTGGGTCTGGGGTGTTTACTAGGGGTGTCCAGTCCCACTTTCTAAGGTGTTCCTTGAGTTGAGAGAGTTTACCAGGGCCAAGCTTGTGTTGTAGGGTTATTTTTTTTGGGGGGGGGTTTGGGGGCACTACCGGACCAAGTGAAAAGGACAGGAGAATGATCACTTAGAGCGTTGGGAAATACCTGGGTGTTGGTTATTCTGTGGGGGAAGTTTGTGAAGACCAGATCCAGGAGGGAGGATGTCCCTGTATGGTCATTTACCTGGGTGGGGGAGGTGACAACCTGAGTGAGGTTAAGCGCGGTAGCATCATCAGTATATGGGGTGGCTGTCTTTGCCAGCCAGTTTATGTTGAAGTCACTCATGACTATTTTTTCATAATGAGGCGGTAGAGTGGAGAGGTAATTTAGGATGGCCTGGAAGGCAAGTTTGTGTTCCTTGGGAGGAGTGTATATGATGGTGAGTAGGAGAGGGGAAGTAGACCTGCCTAGAGTTAATTTCAGCATTAGAGCTTGTGCCCTCGATGCTGACTGTGGCGTAGGGAGTAGTTGGCCTGGCAGTGAGTCCTTAAGGTAGAGAACGCAGCCACCACCTTGCTTACCCACTCTGTCAGAGTGATAAAGGAGGTAACTGGGGAGGTTAACAGCAGAGTCTGGTACAGAAGTGGAGAGCCATGTTTCACCCAGACCAATGACGTCAGGGTGGTGCTGGAGTACCCACCCTTGAAAGGTGTCCCATTTTTTTTTTTTTGCAGGCTACAGATGTTAAGTGAGGTGATGCACAGCCCACTGGTAGGGAAGGGGATGGGCTGGGGGGCAGTCTGCGGGCCAGGTTTGGGATGGACATTGCCCGTACGAAGTAGTAGCAGTACAAGGGACTTTTATGTACAGGGGTCACAACAGCTGCCTTCCAATGTGTGGGGAATTGTCCTAGACAGAGGGACAGGTTTAGCAGCTTGGTGAGGGGAGATAAGACAGCATCGAGAGTGAGGGACCTTCAGTTCCTGCACCTCACAACCTGGTTCCTGAATGCCTACAGTTCCAGGCTTTGGGTTTTTCAGAGTGTATTTGTGGAGGCCTCCCCAAAAATTGACTCGACGGTGTTACACCTTTAAATGGAAAAGGTTTTCCTGTTGATGTTAGGGCAAGGAACTTGATCCCTTTGCCTGCACTGTGGTTAGTATCCTTGAGTCCCTTTGGTCCCTCTTTCAGCTGGGGCTAAGAGCAACAACCCTTAAGGTGCACCTGGCAGCCATCTCTGCATACCGGGCATGGGCTGATAAACAGACAGTGGCTCAGGAGAAGGTGGTCGGACACCTTTTAAGGGCCTGGACCACATGTCTTCTCTCATCTATGAGCCACCACCACTATGGGACCCACGGCTGGTGCTGATTTTGCTCATGGACAAGCTATTTTAGCCTATGCACAGGTGTGAAATCTTACACCTGTCATGGGAGATGGCTTTCTTGGTGGCCATAACAGCAGCCAGAAGGATTACTGAGCTCCAGGCAAGTGCTCTCAGTGGAGGCTCCATATTTGGTCTTTGTCATTGAGGTACAGGTTAGGAAGCATAGGAAGACCAACCAGGAGCAGGTAGAACATGCACAGGTAGCGTTTTATTTTTTTTTTCCAATAACAGTAAAATAAAAAAATAAAATTGTTCGGTATAACTATTTACAAAAGCAGTACAAACACAAAAAGCAAAGTCCTTCATCTGAGAATATCTCTTAATTTCAAGTTTCAGTCTTGCTTTCTCTCTAGCAGAAGTATTGCTGCTCTTTTTATAAGTTTTCATCTGGGAACTCATTAAGAAGACATTTGTTTTCAGAAAATGTCCTTGTCAGTTTCCTTCCTTGCAGGTGCAACAAAACAGTACATAGCGTCCCAGAACTGACTTTCTGCTGACAGCTCAGCAAAATAGCTAGTGTTGCATTCCAGGTTAACCCCCCAAGTTCCAAATAGTGTTTTGCAATCATTTCAACAGTATAACGGTATACATTTTCAAACCAAGGGATTCCACTTTCACATAAAGATTCACACATATTTTATAACTTCAGATATGCAAGGGGAAGAAAAGATAGAAACAGCAAGTGAAGGCAGAGAGATAGCAGGAGGGGAGAATAGCGAGACCATCAGAATGGCCAGTTCCTAGGTCTCATAAGAAAATTTGACTGCGCAGTCAGATAGACAAGAGACCGAACAGAAGAGGGTAAAACAGATCCTTGCGTTGAACTCTTTCTACATAACAAATGGGAAAGGGTCTTATTCAACCGCATCACAGTCTTCACCCCAATCTGAAGTTCCTCCTAAATGTAGTATCGGTGTTTCACCTCAACCAGGTGATAAATCTTCCAGTGTACTTAACCAATCCATCTTCAGAGGCCATCCATAGGCTCATACTCTGGACTGCCAGAGAGCACGCTCTTATTATAAGAAATGTGTGGCTTGTGTTCTGGGTGAAGCTCGTCAACTGTGTGTAACAGACGCTGAAGCTGTGCTTGGCAGACCGGCAGCTAGGCGGTTGATTGGCAGGTGAATAACATAATCCATCAACCTCTGCGATAGATTGGCTGGTAGGGAACCTCCCGTAGGGTTTAGTGCTCATTCCACCAAACTTACCACTGCCTCAGTGGCTGCTTCCAGGGACATTCCCATACATAAAATCTGCAGGTCTACTACCTGAAGGACAGCACACACCTTCATATCCCACTGCAGCATCAGCCTAGTGTCTTGTCGGGATACTGCTTTTGGGACCTCAGTTCTCCAATCTCTGTTCACCATGTCGGGGTGCAAGTCTTGCCTACTCCTCCCGGAGAACAGATAGGAGTCTTCCAGAATGTGGATAGTGGACTGTAGCCATGCCCCTAGAAAGACAGGTTACTTGCCTCTTCTAGGAGTCGTATACAGTTCACATCTACACAACCAACACAGCCTCTCCTGGCAGTTGGTGCATGGGTCCCTGCTTCCAGCAGGCAAGGATCTGACACCACAGGGTGGAATCGAGGGCTATACTGCCCAGGTGGTGGGAGGAGCTTGGCTTAAAGATGTCTGATGGAAAGTCTGTTCCAGTGGAACTGCCGGATGTGAATTGTATACCAGTCCTAGAACAGCGGTTACAGGTGAGTAACCTTTTTTCCCCACTCATGAACCCCTCCTTGTACTCATAAGCAAATTAAAAAAAAAAAAAAGTACTATTTAGACTTTACATTTTTAGCATTTCTTTGATGACCATGACCCCCCCCCATCCTTACTAGTTTGCCAGAGAACTCCCTGCTGCTTGCCCCTGCAACACATAAAATTGAGGCTGTAGCTTCACTTGAGGCCTGTGCATGTCTGTATCAGTTGAATTTTGAATTCATTTGTTCCATGTGTATGTGTGTGTGTTTTGGGGGGGGGGGGGCATTCTACTACCGAAATACTGCAGAATTTTGTAATCTTGTGTTCTGTGGTAAACACAACGCCCTGTTAATGAGACAGATGACTGACAGGTGGAAACCATCTGTGGAGGGACAATTTTAAATTTGTTAGCAATATTTTGTTATATCTTTGTGACTTTTTAAACTTTTATAAGCACTATAAGACACTTTTGTGGTGTTTGTTGTACTAGTTTTACCACACTTCCAGGGACTGAAGACTCTCTGCCTGTGGTCTTGTACCTTTGATGTGTGGTAAAGCTGGCAAAACCAACACCCTGTTCTGTCTTACTGCTTGCGCAAACACATTTCTGATGGTAAACAGTACCACACCAAGATGTTTCATTTTTTCATTGCAAGGGAGCGTGAACTTTTAAAAATGTCAAAATCATGTATTTCAGTTCTGGAATGAAAGAAGATGAAAAGAAACATTGGTATATTGATCCTTGTGCTGGAAATACATTACTGCTAAATTGGGCTTGTATTAGCCCTAAAAAGGAGGGGGTCATTGTGGAAAATCTTGGGTCAGACATCTGCTGGTGTATCTTTGTTCTACATAAGAGGTGTAATTCTTTCCATATAGAGGACTAGTGCTTAAACATAGCTTTTATATTTGATCTTCAAAGTCCATATAATACCTTGGGACTTAAAGCAGCAGTGCATGAATGTGGTGAAAATTTTGACCTATACTTCCTTAGTAGATTTCCCCTTATTTACTGACTTGTGTGGTACCCTTCTTTCCACAGTTTGAGTCTGCTTTAGTACTTTTTTTCACATCTAAAATAATAAATGGCGAGCTCCTTTTGATATGGCTTGGACCAGGTTTTCATCAGTATTTTCAGCTGTTTTTGTGCATCAATTGTTTAAAATCATATCTGTTTGACTAAAATGAACTATAATGTAGCAAGCATTCCTCACTGAACTCATGGGACAGTAAGTGTTCAAAAACAGCTGCAAATACTAATGAAAACCTGGTCCAAGCGCCATGTTAAAATGAGCACTCCTTTTATTGTTTCAAATGTGAAAAAATGTACGAAAGCAGACTCAAAATGGAGAAAGAAGGGTATCATTAAAGTCGGGAGATAAGGGGCAATCTAAAATAGCATAAAAAGGTATAGGTCAACTTTTTCACCACATTCATGCACTGCTGCTGTAGGGGGTTACAGAGCATAAAACTTGATAAATATGATCCATAACTTAGAGGGACAAAGAGATTTTTCTCTGGGTCTTCAGGCACAAAAAGTGACTAATTCACTTTTTTATTTTAGAATTTTGGGTGTTGACAGGCACACAGAGCTAAAGCAAGTTTCCAAGTGCATGTGTAGAGCACAGGAAAGTTGTGACTTGTTTAGGGTCACAAGTATACAAGTCGTGGTTTGAGGATTAAAACTTCGGTCTGCTGGGTCTTAAGATTCATAGCTCCGCACTGTAACCTTGAGGCTATACACAGTACAGAGATGGTTAGAGGGTTTTAATTTAAGGTCCCTATTAAACCAGAAGTATCATCTCTCTGAAGGTCTTTGAAAAACTGCAACTGCTGAATCCTGAAGTTAAAGCCGAGCAGATACTGATGTCCCCAAACTCATTTATAAAACTTCAGACTAATAGGTGAGTTGCTCTGATGCAATTTTGCATGTTCATTGAGAGTCATTTTCCCATGCTGTAAACTATAAAGTAACCAAATGCTTTTTATACAGGATCCCTAGCTACTTAATTAAAAGGTAGTCTTGCAGAATAAGCAAAATAAGTTCTGAAAGGCAACGTGTCTTGAATGGTTAATGATATTTTACTTTTATTACTTCTAGTTTTATTACCTGTTTAAACTTCCTCCCGATAAAGAAGTGACAAATGATTAATGTTTTACTTTACAGAGAGGGGGTGGCTGCTGTCAGCTACCAGGTGCTGGACTGCCCTGATAAAGCTACTGTAGTGCAGGTGGATGAGAGTGGCTTACTGATCTCTGGGTCCCTAACTGGGACATCAACTGTCAAAGTGAATTCACAGGAACCATTTGGTATCAACCAGACTGTTATAGTCACTGTTAAGGTACTGGACCTTTTTTGTTTAAATAATAAGCTGTTGAAGTGCGAAAATATATATAGAAGAGGTTGCATGTTGTGAAAATGTTGGCTCTTTGTGGGGACTACAGAGGTTTTGTTTTTTTTTAAGCACCAACTGTAGTTATAAAAATGAATCTTAGCATTCATCCATTTTGTTCATGGCTTGGAACGCAGAGGTTATGGTTTACCCATTCTTAGATTGATTACCTAAATATTATATTGTTTTTTTTCTGTTTGCATCTAGTTGAACTCTCAGTAGTGACTGTTCAGTTTTATTTAACGTTACAATTCTTATTCTGCAAGGACTCATAAAATATCACTGTTGATGTTATTTGGTGCAGATGTACCTGGCAGATTTATTATATACTTGTTATCACAACTTAGTCCATGGGCCTGCTGCACATGGACTTTTCTTGGACTGTTGTATTCGGCTACCTGGACCACTCACTATGTGGTAACGCTAGTTATAGAAATAGCATCCTAGATTTGTGTTTCTGAATATAGTCTTATTTTGTTTCCATAACTTGAAAACAGTTTTCTTCTGCATATTGTACACTATGAAAATTAATAAGAATAAAAAAAGAATCTCAGAAGATCATCTTCAAGGGGTCTTGCCTTTGGAACTTACACCACGTCAGTGCTAAGACCACACAGAAACGTTGCAAGCTGGGGCTGCCCATGACCACATCATGCAGTTAGTGTCTATATAAGGTGTGGGTGGCCCCCTTTCTTCTCAGTCCTTTTCCTGCCATTAATTAAGCTCTTCTGACCTAGTATCAAAATCGTGAACACTTGATCTTCATCGAGGATATATCTTGCATCAGGCCACACCTATGGAACTATAGCCGCCAGGCACGAAGACCACACAGAAACCTTTTAGCTAGCAGTCTACTAGAGGGGCCACCCATAATGACATCAGTCGAGGACGTCCTTCCTATATAAACGTGAATGGCCCTGCACCCTCCTCAGTTCTTTTCCTGCCGTTGACCATCGCACATCAGACTCCACGGAGATACCGCCACTTCAATTGACCACCAAATCTTTGATTTCTTTTTTTCATTATTTTCTTCTCACCCGAATTCGTCAATCACTTTATTTTTTAAAGTTATTTTGGCTTTTGTTTATGTCGACCGACCCTGAGAAACTCTTAAGATACTGCAGTTGCAGTAAGAAGATATATGATAAAGACGACTATGATGCCTGCATCTGATGTCTCAGCGACAATCACGACATTAAGGCCTGTGAGGTCTGCCACAGATTCAACCAGGCAACCCAGCAGTGCCATCAGAAGTCCCTAGAGTCCTTTCTCTGGGAACAGAATGTCACCAGAATGGAGAGGGGGCTCTAGGCAAGAAGCTCCTCTGCATCGCCAGCTCTGTCAGTGGGCTCCCACTCCTCCAAGGCCAGGGACAAATCAGCTGGCAAACACAAGCACCAGGAGAAGGGTAGGCCCAAGGAGAAGTCCTTCTTGGTGCACCCTCAGTCACCACTCTGAGTGCTGGCCGCTGCTGGGTCACTGGCCCCCTTGGCGGCAACCCCCCACTGCTGCCCACATCCTCTCATTCACAGGGACAGCTATGGCATTCCTGCCTACCAGCGTTGACATCAGGCTTCCTAACACCCCTGCCGACATTTCAACCCCTGTCATTCAGATGCCTTTTTGCTCAGGGGCAACAGGCAGGGTGTTGCACTGGACCTGCTTCGGTCAGTGATGGCCTCTCGATGCTGGGATGTTTGCCTTCCCCGTTGACGCCTTTGGCCATTTCATCAACTCCAGGGATGCAGCCTTCCCCATCAACACCTCAGGCCGTCAGGTCGATGTCAAGGACTTCAGCGCCTCTCATTGATGCTTCAGGCCACAGTGCCAACGCAGGGTATCCAGCATCTCCCCTCTAAAAAAACACACACACATAGTCGGTACTGCAAGGTGCTTTGGCGATGACGATCACCGTAGACGTCTCTTCCTTTTGGGAGTTCATGCATCACATTGTGCCCCCCTCTGGGCCCGTCAATGCCAGGGCCTATGAGGCCTGCTTCCTTGCCAACACCTTCTATGTCGATGCAACCTGCTCGCTCTAGGTCATCGATGTCCTCTGTACCCTATTCAGAGCCTGTGGATGAGGATGAGTACAACCCTGACCTCATACCACCTGGGGAGGAGGAGGAGGTGGATGAGGAAGAGTGTGCTCAGAGCCCCTCCAGGTCTACCACTACTGTTTTCTCAAGGGAAAAGGATCCACCAAATATACCCCAAGGTCCCCACTGATGACCCCTCCTTCTTCTTCTCAGTGATGAAGCACCTGCAAACAGCTATGGGGTTTGATGCTGAGGAGCAGGATGTTACCAGAAGAAATCTGGCCGAATATCTGAAATTGCCAGTTCTAGGGACATGGATATGTTGTTCGTCCACACTCATTGGCAGGTATCCTTGCCGCTTTAAATCTTGCCGGAAGGTCTTCAAGCTTGCTCCTCCCACCCACCCGGGTGGTATAACTCTCGCCTCTGCCCCATGACGCCAGATCTTCCTTACCGCTTGGAAGCTCAGGTTCCCTCCTTAACGCTCTGCGTTTGAGACTGGTTCCTATTTTCTCCGTTTGCGGATTTTAAAATAAATTTTGCGAATAAGACTTCTGTCTTCGATCCCTCGCGGCTGCGATGGACAAATCGACTCCCGGATTTCGGAGATGCCCATGCGGGCAGAAGATGTCTCGGATGGATCCACACTCCATGTGTGTCTACTGCCTAGGCCTTGAGCACGACCCGCAGGCTTGCGACCTGTGCTCATCTTTCTCGGCCTACGTCCTCGAAGACCGTGCTGCCCGATTGCAACTGGGCCGTCCCGAGAAGCGGTTCCCTCCGGTGAAGTCCAAGGAGGCCCGGTTGGCGGTGTCCGCGGCGGCGGGCTCGGCGGATCAGCTCGAGCGGATGTCCGCCTCGAAGAGGAGGCGGCGCGGGCCGTATCTTCCTCGGCCGCGGCATTTATTCCGCTCTCTCTGGGTTCTTCCTACACGGCTTCTTTTAAGGAGCTTTGTCTGTCCCTCTCCACTAAGGGAGTAGGGCCTACGTCTGCTGGACCTTATTCTCGGTCCAAAAAGAAGGACAAGGGTAAGTCCCTCCGTCGACGCTCTTGGGAGCGGGAAAGGTCCCTCTCCCGAGTGGTGCGACCGTCGGCTGAGCCACTGGCCTCACGGTGTCCCGTCAGGTCAGTTGACGAGACTCCACCGGCCAGTCGAGATTTTTCTCAACCCGTTGGATGGGCTGTCGCCTTTAGCAGCGAGATTCCCCTCCCGGTTCCCCGGAGGAGTTGAGGATCCTGTGGCTCGCCCGTGCCTCCCGGTTCGGGCCCTCGGATGAACCATCCGAGCCGAAGGAGTGCCGGTTCGGCCGACCTCCACACCGACCTCGGAAATTCCGGGACTCCGGTCTCGGTCTCGGACCTCTTCGGCGGTCCAGCGATCCCACTGTCATAGGCGGTCTCGGTCTCGGCACGGTAAAGCGGCGTCGCCGCTCGTCCTCCAGACGAGGAGGCT
Organism: Neoceratodus forsteri; assembly: GCA_016271365.2. Taxonomy (NCBI): domain Eukaryota; kingdom Metazoa; phylum Chordata; order Ceratodontiformes; family Ceratodontidae; genus Neoceratodus; species Neoceratodus forsteri. Next base: position 1,072,830,797 of record CM028129.1, on the reverse strand, counting down.
TGGCGTAGAATTACGTCGGCAATGCGAGGACCTTATGTTGCAACAGCTCCTCCTGGCTGGGGTAAGCCGACCTGGCCGCCTCCCGCCATTAAGTACTGTCACGGAGGCGACACAACCCCGACTTATCGAGCCTATACCCAGGCGGTTGTTCGGCCAAAACCAGCTGCTCCACCGATTCCGGTGGAACCTCCGCCTCCACAGCCACCAGTGGGGCTCCGACCAAGGATTCTACGTCGGCTAAGGGTCTACCCCATCGGCTGTCAGTTACCCTCACTCCCGACCGACCTCGGCAGGTGAAGGGTGGCTCAGGCCAGAGGCAGCTCTTCGAGGACTCTTCGAGTCCGAAGATGATTCCTCCTTTTTCTCCAGCGACTGGACTTGGGTCTTCAGGAAGCCAGTCAATGGGCGATAGCCCGTCGTCCTTCCTAGGACTGCTTGGCTCATCTCGAGTCCACCGGGATGGAGCTCGAACCGTTCCAAGCGGGCCAGGTATCCTCACGGAGATTCTGGACCGAGATTCTCCGGCGGAGGCCTTTCCGGTGGCGAGGCCATAGTGGGTCCGGCACTGGAGCTTTGGCAGCGCCTGCTTCCTGCCCTGCGCCTTGCCAGGATGGCCAGGAAGTATCTCGGTCCCCGGTTCCTTGTCCGGTTTTAGGAACGCCCCTCTGCTGAGGGGTTGGTTACCGACAAGCGCTTTTCGGTGGCGCCCGGCTAGCGCCAGGATGAACAAACCTCCTGACAAGGAGTCAAGAAATTGGACTATGTCGGGCGAAAAGTCTCGCTGCGCTCCTCCTCGCCTTCAGGCCAGTTCGGCCGTCCTCATGGCACATTTTTTCTCTCATGCCCTGTTGGGCTCCTGGATGAGGTCATCCCTCATCTTCCCGCCGATCTGCAGACTACGGTTAAGCAGGTGCGGACCAGGGCAGGGCAGTGGCCAAACAGCAGCTCAGACTGCTTTGGATATGGGGACTCATGTGCCAGATCGGTGGCGCCGTGAGTGGCTGATGGTCGGCCGGGCTTGCTGAGGATATCCACCTTTGCTGGATACCCAGCACAAGTTGGCGGATGTTCCCTTTTGGGGACTGACCTCTTGACCCTGGGGTGGAAGGTCGCCTGCAGAGGATCGAGAAATCCAATGCTACCTTGGACTCGGTCTCTTCCGCTCAGAAGGACAAAGGCCGAAAACCACAGCCTAAGCCCTTTCGTCCTTCTGTGCCCCCGGCGCGCCCGGCCCAGCAACGTCAGGGCCAGCAGGCTCGGCCTTGGCATCCCAAACCCAAGCCGCCGGCTTCCTCTAACAGGAGGCAGGGAGGAAAAGGCCCAGGAGGTCCCTCGGCCGGTCCCTCCTCCAAGCCTGCCCAGTGACGGGCTGAGGGGTGTCGCCCCATTCCCCACCACTCCTCTGGTCCCCGTGGGGCGGCTCCGCACTTCCGTTCCGCCTGGTCCGCTGTTTCCACGGACAGGTGGGTCTTGAGGTGGTGGGAAGAGGCCTGCCTCTGGAATTGACAGGCACCACCCGCTGAGCCGTCGCCTCGGGGGCACGGGATCCCCAGCCTCACTGGCGGCTCGTCGAGCGACATCAGCTCTCCTCCTCCAGAAGGAGGTGATAAGAGAGGGTGGACCTCCTTCAGACCCAGGGTTTGTGTCCAGGTACTTCCTGGTTCCGAGGCGGACGGGGGCTGGCGCCCATTCTCACCTACCGACCTAAACAAGTTCCTAGGTCTCGAACCTTCAGGATGGTCACTCTGGCTCAGATAATACCATCCTTGGAGCGGCGTGTGGTTCTGCTCTCTTGGACTTGCAGGATGGCGTTTTTCACGTCCCTATCCGTCCGTCTCACCAGAGATTCCTTCGCCTCCCGAGCAGAAGGATCCTCTTCGAGTTCAAGCCATGCCCTCGGCTTGTCTCCAGCTCCAGGGTCTTCACCAAATGCATGGCAGTGGTGACAGCATTCTCTTGGCACCGAGGTCCGGGTGTACCCTTACCTGGACGACTGGCTGATAGCAGCCCCTCAGGAAGGAGGCGGAGTGGTCCAGAGATCTGGCCCTCAGGTCTGCTCTCAACTGGGCCTCCTTATCAGCAGGCCAAGTCGGAACTCGAGCAAGCAGGTGATTCTATTCATCGGTGCAGCTCGACTCTCTTGAGCCAGCGCGGCTCCCGCGGACAGGGCGAGGTTCTTTCCTCCTTTGCCCGATCATTTCTGGTTGGCCAATTGCCCTGCCGGGACTCTCCTCGCCTCCTGGGTCTCATGGCGGCCTGCACCAGCGTGGTCCGTTGGGCCCGCTGGAACATGCGCCCCTTCAGTGGGACTGGCCAGCCAGTGGTCTACAGCTGCGATCCTTTGGACCAGCTTGTGTCGGTGACACAGGGGATGTGGGCAGCTCTCCAGTGTGGACCGTTCCAGATCATTTGCAGGAGGGCATCCCGTTCGTCCGCCCGAGCCGCGGTCTCTCTGTCGACCGATGCCTCTCTGATGGGTTGGGGTGCCCATCTGGGGAACACCGGGCTCATGGCCTCTGGTCCCGCGGAGTCGATGCCACATCAACCTGCTGGAGCTCAGGCGGTCCGCCTAGCTCTCACCGCCTTTGCCCGTTCCTCCGGGGTCAAGTGGTCGAGTCCAGATGGACAATACCACGACCATGTACTATCTAAACCGCCAGGGGGGGACGCTCCATGCTTCTATGCAAGGAAGCTCTCCGCATTTGGTCACTCGTGCGCAGCCTGGAGGCGGATCTCCTAGCCATTCACGTGGCAGGAGCCTCCAACACCCTGGCCGATGCCCTGAGCTGGATAGGGGCTGCATCCCACGAGTGGTCTCTCCTGCCGGAGGTAGTACAGCATCTGTTCTCCCATTGGGGCACACCTCAGGTGGACCTGTTTGCCTCCAGGGAGAACGCGAAGCTGAGACTGTTCCATGCCGGCTCGCTGCAGGGGGATGCCTTCTCGAGGCAGTGGACCCCGGGCCTCTTTTACGCCTTTCCCCCATTTCCCTTGATCCACAAGGTGCTTCTCAAGGCGCAGGTGATTCTGATAGCCCCAGACTGGCCTCGCCAGTTCTGGTACCCAGATCTCCTCAGTCTCAGCTCCAGGACTCCGCGGCAGCTTCCAGCTCGCCCGGACCTGCTCTCAGTCAATCAGGGGAAGGTGTTCCATCCGGACCTTCAATCCCTGTACCTGATGGCCTGGTTCCTGAGCGGCTAGAGTTCCAGGCCTTGGGTCTTTCCGACGAGGTCCTCAATGTAGTTGAGGCGTCCCGTAAGAGTCGACCAGAAAATGCTATGCCTCAAATGGAAAAGGTTTTCCATTTGGTGTCAGGCAAGGGCTTGGACCCTTCCTCCTGTTCCTTGGCAAGCATCTTGGACTATTTATGGTCCCTTTCTAGTCAGGGCTTAGGTCGGCGACCTAAGGGTGCACCTGGCAGCCATCTCTACTTACGGTAGCGGGCTGGGAAGCAGTCGGTGGCGCAGGGGAGAAGGTCGTGGCGCTTTTCAAGGCCTTGATCACATTTCCTCCAGTGCGGGAACCCCCACCTCCGTGGGATCTACTGCTGGTACTGGCAAAGCTCATGGGCAAGCCATTCGAACCTATGCACAGGTGTGCTCTCTCTCACCTGTCGTGGAAGACCGCCTTCTTGGTGGCTATCACGTCAGCCAGAAGGATGGGAGAGCTCCAGGCGCTTTCCATCGAGTCTCCTTACCTGGTCTTCCACAGGGACAAGGTTGTCCTGCTTCCCCACCCGAAATTCCTTCCGAAGGTGGTGTCAGAGTTTCACCTTAACCAGGTGTTGACTCTGCCGGTGTTCTACCCCAATCACACCTCGGAGGCCGAATATAGGCTCCATACTCTGGACCCTAGAAGGGCTCGCTTATTATAAGGAGCGCACGGCTGAAATTCGGGGAGAGGTTCGCCAGCTGTTTGTCACCCTACGCTGAAGCCGCATCTGGCAGACCTGCAGCCAAGTGGACGATAAGCAGGTGGGTAACCTCCTGCATAGATCTCTGCTATAAGTTGGCGGGCATGGAGCCTCCCAGAGGATAAGAGCTCATTCTACCGCCATACTGCTGCAGCGGTGGCTGCTTCAGGGGCGTCCCTATCCAGGAAATCTGCAGGCTGCTACCTGGAAGTCAGCAAACACCTTCATTACCCATTACCACATCGACCTTGAGTCACGCCCGGATGCTGGTTTTGGGGCCTCGGTCCTCCAGTCTCTCTTTCCCAAGTAAGTATTGGGGTGTGTCTTGCCTCCTCCTCCCGGAGAACTGCTAGGAGTCTGCCAATGAGTGTGGATGAACAACATATCCATGTCCCTAGAAATACAGGTTACTCACCTGCTTGAGTTCTAGGAATGGTATATGTTGTTCATCCATACCAACCTCCGGCTTCGACGCACAACCTGAGCTTCCAGCGGGCCAGATCTGGCGTCATGGGGCGGAGCCGAGAGTTATACCACCCGGGTGGGTGGGAGGAGCAAGCTTGAAGACCTTCCGGCAAGATTTAAAGCGGCAAGGATACCTGCCAATGAGTGTGGATGAACAACATATACCATTCCTAGAACTCCTGTTACAGGTGAGTAACCTGTATATTCTTCCCATCTGATTATTCTTCCTCTGCTGGCTGCATTAGAGGATGTCACAATGGCTGCCTGGTACAAGTCAACTATGATCCTGCAATGCTCAGAAAGGCAGACTAATTGTACCATTCTCCCTCAGGGAAGCTTTTTTTCACAGGCAACTCGGGCAGATTCAGTGGTGATAAATGCTGCTCATGATAGGCCCAAGAGACCTCGGCACCCCAACTCTCTTCTCCTGGATAAGGAGTCCAGAAAGCTGGATCTTATGGGCAAGAGAAGCCTATGCCTCCACCACGCTGGCCCTCAGGATTATTAATTACATTGCCCATATGGTCAAATTCCAGAACACTTTGGAAAAAGGCCAAAACTGCAGCTCAGACCCTTCCAAAGGACCTCCAGAAGCAGGAACGGCTTAAAGCCCTCCAGTCCAGGGCAGATGTGGGTAAGCACCTCTTGAGGTCTGTCTGTGATGTCTCGGATGTCTCTGCTAGAGCAGCTGTGGTTGGCATCTGCTTAAGAAGACTTTCTTGGCTCAAGGTGCCAGGCTTTGCTACTGACGAATCACAGTCCATCCTTAATGTCTCCTTCACAGGCCGCAAGCTCTATGGTTCAGTTGTACAGGATATCCTTTCTGACCAGCAGGTCTCAGGGAGGACCCCTCGGTCATCCACTCACTTTACCACACTCAGCCAAGACGTGGGCCAAAGGTGCCTTTTTGTTGGGCCTCCCACAGACCCAAATCTAGTACCTGACAGCCAGGCAAGCACAGAGCAAGAACACCCCTGCCTGCCCCTACCTCCACCACCAGGAAGGCCCCTAGAGGTGTAGGTGCGGCCCCAGATGCTGGTTCTGCCTCAGTATGACTCCATTCCAGACCCCCAACCCCAGTACTACAGGAGACAATGGTAGGGGGTTTCCTCTCCCTCTGCCTGGACAGGTGGAGGGAGATAACAACAGATGCTTGGGTCCTGCAGCTCATAGAGCAAGGCCACATATTAAAACTTAAGGAGTGGCCTCAAGATCTACCTCCAGTTCCTTTAAGCTACCCTCCAGACCTCATTCCAGTGCTGCTGGAGGAAATTTGCACGCTGCTGCAAAAAAAGGTCCATAGAGCCAGTTCCTGAAGATCAGAGGAACAGAGGGTTCTATTCCCACTTCTTTCTTAACCCACGCGGGATTTGTGGCCCATCCTGGACCTGAGGAAACTGAACTTCCACATCCAGTACATAAAGTTCTGGATGGTAACTCTACAGGGCCTGCTGCTTGTACTGCACAAGGTAGACTGGATATGCTTCCTAGACATGCAGGATGCATGTCTGCACATAAAGATTTGTGCTCCTCACAGGAGTTACCTCAGGTTCCTGTTCCAGGGGGAGCACTACCAGTTCAGGAATTTGCCCTTTGGCTTATCTTCTGCACCACGGGTCTTTACCAAATGCTTGGTGGCAGTGGCAGCAACCCTCAGGAGGAGGCACTCTACATCTTCCCTTACCTGGATGACTGATTGTTTAAAGCTCGTTCTGAGGAACAATTGCTCCAAACGCTAGCATGTACCCAACAGCTGTTTCACGCACTAGGGATCACGGTCAGCCTGCCCAAGTCAGTCTTGAACCACTATCAGCATCTTCAGTACATAGAAGGCATAGGCAGCCTTCCTGCCCCAAGACAGGGCAGGAACGCCTGATGGCACTGGCCTGGTTGCTTTACAGCAACCGGTATGTCACAGCCTGGACATTCCTGCAGCTGCTGGGCTTTATGGTTGCAGCAGTTATCACTGTTCCCCTGGCGAGGCTGCACATGCAGATCCCCCAATGGACTTTGAGCCCAGTGGGATCAACACATTGATGATCTAAAACAGAAGGTTCTTATAACTTCACCAGTAAAGAATGTGCTCAGGTGGTGGATACAACCCAGCAATTTACTCAGGGGGGTTTCCTTTCCTGATTGCCTCCCCTTATCAGATCCTCACTGCGGGTGCTTTTGGGATAGGCTGGGGAGTGCACCTGGGCCCTCACCAGACCCAGGGTACTTGGACTGCAGTGGAGTGGTCTCTCCACATAAACTTCTTAGAGATGAGAGCCATTCTATATGGCTTGCAAGTCTTTCAGGACTACCTGTCCCTGGGGCCTCTGTTGGTGCAGACGAACAACATATTACCCCTGTGCAGAGAAGCAGTGAGGGTCTTTTACTGGGTTCTAGGACACAGTCGAGCACTGTTGGCAGTCCATGTCCTAGGCACCCAAAATGTCTTGGCAGACAGAGTAAGCAGGTTGCAGTCCAGGATGCATGAGTGGGAACTGCTGACATTGATTGTAGAAGACCTGTTCGACAGGTGGGGTCATCCGGAGTTGGACCTTTTTGCATCCTCTCTCAATGCAAAACTGTAGCTTTTCTGCTTGCTCACTCCAGAGCATGGAGTTTTCTGGTGAGACATGTTGTCCCTCTCTTGGAAAGGGAGAATTTTCATTGAGGATATCTCTTGCAACAGGCCACACCTATGGGACTATAGATGCCAGGCACACCACACGGAAACTTTTCTCGTTAGCAGTCTACAAGGGACCACCCACTATGACGTCTCAACAACAGAAGATCACTCAAATGGAGAAAGCGCTCCAGGCCAGAAGCTCCTCTGCCTCCCCATCCATGGGCTCCCACTCTTCCAAGGCCTGGGACAAGTCAGCCAGGAAACACAAGCACCAGGAGAAGGATAAAAGCAAGGAGAGATCCTCCCCAGCTTGTTTGCTGCTTCAGGCACCGGCTGTGGCAGGGTCATCATCTGCTCCAGCAGAGACACCCTCTGCCACCCACACCCTCTCTGCTACAGGGTTGGTTCTGGCAGCACCTCCCATCAGTCTTTCCATGGCTGGTGATGGCTCTTCTGTGTCGGTCCTCCTTATGCCCCCACCGACTCTCCATCCCCTGCTGTTCTGGCCCCTCTTCTCCATGGCCCACCAGACAGAGAGCTCTGCCAGTCCAGTCTTGGCAGGCATTGGCACGTTGCTATTGGGGACCCAGCCTCTCCCGGCAATGCCTTTGGCCTTTACCTCAGCATTAGGGATTCAGCCTCCCCCGTCGCCACCCCAGGCTGCCATGTTGACATAGGGGACACTGCCTACCCCAGTGACATCCCAGGCCACCATGTCGATACCAGGGCCTTAGCCCCTCCTATGGACGCCTCAGGATGTACTGCTGGTGCCGGGACCCAATTCTTTCTCGTCAGTGCCGCAGGGCATTCCAAAGCCAATTACTGTCGCCGTCCAGGCCATACTATACTCCTGGGAGTTCATGCACTGCCTTGGCCCTCCATGACTCCGGGGCCTGCTAGGCCTGCTCCCACGCCAAAGCCCTACATGGTGCTGTGGCCTGCTCACCCTCAATCCTTGACACCATTAGTGCCCATTTCAGAGCCAGGAGATGAGGACGAATACCATACTGACTTTCTCCCATGTGACAAGGAGGAGGTTGAGGAGGATGAAGATGAGGGAGCTGGTAGCCCCGCTCAGTCTTCCTCCACTGTCACCTTAGGAGGTAAGGACTCCTCCAGATATACTCTGAGATCCCCACCCCCAATTACCCCTCTTTCATCCATGTTGAATCAGTTACAAACTGCTATGGGGTTTGATGCTGAAGAGCAGAATGTCACCAGGAGAAACCGGACAGAACACTTGGAGTTGCAGACTTTACACGTCTGATCATTCCTTCTCTGGTGGCGGCTTTTGAAGGTGCCACTATGACTGTCAAGCTTATGCTAAATCTGATCCCTGCCATGCCCAGGAAGGCGGACGAATTGTACTAGGGTCCCTCAGGGAATCCATTCATCACAGAGCAAGCACAGACAGATTTAGTGTTTTATAAAGTCTGCTTGTGATAGATCCAAGAGACATAAACACCCCAGCTCTCTTCCTCCAGGTAAGGAATCCAGAAAGCTGGACCTTATGGGCAGCCGCTTTTACCTCTGCTACCCCATCCATCGGGGTTATGAATTATATTGTCCATATGTTCAAATTTCACAATACTCTCTGGAGAAAGGCCAAAGCTACAGCTCAGGTCCTTCCAGAGGGTCCACAGAGGCAGGAGCTGCTCAAAGCCCTCTAGTCTGGGGCAGATGTTGGCAAGCATCTTTTGAGGTCTGCCTATGATATCGCTGATGCCTCTGCTAGAGCAGCTGCAGTGGACATTTGTCTGAGTTTGCTACTGATGTACAACATTCCATCCTGAATGCCCCCTTCAGAGGCTACAAGCTCTTTGGGGTGGATGTACAGGACATACTTTCTGACCTGCAGACTTTGGGCAGGACTCTGCGGTCAGTCCAGTCTCTATACCACATCCAGACAAAAAGTGTCCAGAAGGTGCACGTTTGTTGTGCCTACCACAAGCCTAAGCAGGGCACCAGGCCCCAGAGCAAGCATTAGACAGCAACAGGCCTGCCTACCCCTACCTCCACCACTGGGAAGGCCCCCAGAGGAGGTGGTGTGGCCCTGGCCGCATGTGCTGCCTCAGCATGACTCCTTGCCAGACCCCCACTCTCCAGCCCTACAGAAGGCAGTGGTAGGGAGTAGTTTCTCCCTCCACCTGGACTGGTGGAAAGAGAGATCACGACAGATGCTTGGGTCCTGCAGCTCGCAGAGCAAGGCCACACTCTAGAACTTCTGGGGTGACCTCTGGATCTGCTTCCAGTTTATGTGCACCACCACCCAGACCACATTCCAGTGCTGCTGGGAAAAATTTGTATATTGCTGTAGAAATGGGCCATGGAACCTGTCCCCGAGGAACATGGTGTTCTATTCCCACTTTTTTCTAGTCCTCAAATCCACAGGGGATTTATGGCCCATCCTAGATCTGAGAAACCTGAATTTCTATATCCAGTACAAGAAGTTCAGGATGGTGACCCTGCATGGCCTGCTGCCACTGCTGCACCAGGGAGACTGGATATGCTCTCTTGACATGCAGGATGCGTACCTGCATATCCCGGTGTGTGATCCCACCAGAGGTGCCTCTGGTCCAGTTCCAGGGGGAGCACTACCAGTTCTGAGCATTGCCCTTTGGCTTGTCCTCTGCACCACAGGTCTTTACCAAATGCTTGGTGGTGGTAGCAGCGGCCCTCAGGAGGGAGGGACTGTATGTCTTGCATTACCTGGATGACTGGTTGCTCAAAGTGCAGTCCAAGGAGCAACTGCTCCAGACCCTAGTGCATACCAGGACAGTTGTTCCATACCCTTGGGGATCACAGTCAGTCTGCCCAAGTCAGTCTTGACACCTTGTCAAGCACCTACAGTACATCAGGATAGTACTGGACATGGCTCAGGGCTTTAGCAGTCTTGCTGCAGGACAGGACGGACTGCCTGATGGCTCAGGACCAGCTGCTCTACAACAGCAGATATGTCATGGCCAGAACCTCCCTGTGGCTCTTGGGCTTATTGGCTGGAGCCATTGTCATGGTACCTCTAGCCAGGCTGCACATGCGCATTCCCCAGTGGGCATTGAGGGTCCAGTGGGACCGAGTACCTAGAACAACAAGTTCTAGTCTCTTCTCTGGTCAAAAAGGTGCTGCTATAGTGGATGAAACCCAACAACCTGTTGAAAGGGTTTGCCTTTCTCATTCCTTCCCCTCAACAGATTCTCACCACAGACGCTTCGGGGTTGGGCAGGGGGATCTCATCTGAGGCCTCATCAGACTCGAGGGACATGGACCAGAGTAGAGGCTGCTCTCTGCATCAATGTCCTAGAGATGAGGGCCATTCGTTAGGAGTTTCCTTTCAAGACACTTTATCCCTCTCTTGGAAAGGGAGGTTCTTCTACACCTTTCCTCCCTTTCCTCTACTCAAGAGAGTGCTGATCAAGCTCCAGATGGAAGGGGCCACTCTGATCTTCATTGCCCCCTTCTGGCCTTGTCAGATCTGGTTCCCTTTACTGCAGCAGCTGGTGGTGGAACCCCCAGTACCTCTGTCCCTGTGCAAAGGCTTGCTATCACAGGAGCAGGGCACCCTGCTCCATTCAGACCTCAAGTCACTACACCTCCATGCATGGCTCCTGAAGACAGCCATGGCTAGATTTAGGAAGTCCCAAAATGTGGCTGACATCCTGGTGGCTGCTAGGAAGCCTTCCACCAGGGCCACTTATTCTATGAAGTGGAAGCTCTTTTGCTCTATGGTTGGCTTCCCACCATTTGGACCCTTTCACTTGTCCAGTGAATTGGATTCTGGAGTACATACTGTCCCTTTCAGATTCTGGCCTGCAATACCTCCTCCATTAAGGTGCACCTGTTAGCCGTTTAAACCTTCCATGTGCCTGTTGATGGCCGTACAGTGGCACAACTTGAAGAGTTTTGTACATCTGTGAAAGGCATTCTCCATTTGAAGCCTCCCATCTGCAATCCAGTCCCACCTTGGGACTTGAGTTTTGTGTTGAAGACACTTACTTTGGCTCCTTTTGAGCCAGCTGCGACATGGACACACTTTCTGTCATGGAAAGCATTATTTTTAGATCTTCGGGGGTATCTCAGTCATCAAATCACACCGTAGGAACTTCATGCAGTACAGGAAAATAAGACTGTGTGTACAAGATGGTACAGCTTATGCCTGGTTGGCGGTAAATTCATAACCAACGTTAGGAAGTATTTTTTCAGAGAGGGTCGTGGACCCTTGGAACAGCCTGCCACCTGAGGTGGTGGCGGCTAAGACTGTCAGAATTCAGACGGGCATGGGACAGTCAATGTAGTCACCTCAAGAGCAGTAGATTTAGGGGGCAGGGATAGACATCTGGGGCAGACTAGATGGACTGCACGGTCTTCTCCTGCCAGCAAGTTCTTATGTTCCCCACCGGTGAAGCAGGATCCACACAGAAGATTTTCATCAGGACAACTGGGGCTACCCACGCCGACATCATCTGTCGACATCAGCAACCCTATATACGTGTGAGCAGCCTCTGTCCCTCCTCAGTTCTTTCCTGCTGTCAACTTGGTTTGCATGGGTCTTCGCGGAAGCTCTGACACAGTTTCGCACCAATTTTGCCTTCGACTTTCTTACTTAGTTTTGTTTTAGAATCTCTTTTTATTAGAGATTCCCCTATCGAGAGTTAATCTTTCTCCTTCTCTCCTTCGTCACTGTCACAGTGGACAGAAGATCGCCTCCACAGACTAAATTTTTCTCTATGTCTGCTGTCTTGGGCCTGACCTTGACATCATGGACTGTGAGACTCTGTCAGAAGTTCTTTTCTACCTGCCCTCCGATGCAGAAGGCGGCTCTACAAAAGTTTCTAATGGAATGATTCTGGGCAGGGATGCTCCAGGGTCCCTCCCTCCCCATCATCAGTGGGTCCTTCAAACTCGTAAGCCTCCAAGACCTGGGGCCAGTCCTCTGGGATTAGTCATCAGAAAGCTCAAGACCATATCCTCCAGCATTCCCGCTCACCGATGGCTCCTCCTTCTTCTTTAGGGGGATCTTACTGTGAGATTAGCTCTTGCAGCAAGTAACACCTTTAGGCTGTAAGCCGTCCAGTGCCAGAACTCCATGGAAACTTTCTAACTAGCAATACCTGGCATGGGACCACCCCCTACGTTGGCACACCCCCAACGTCACATATGGTATAAAAGAGGCAGCCCCCCCGGTCCATCCCCAGTTCTTTTCCCGCCATCGACCACACAAGTCGGACCTCTGTGGATGCCTTCAGCTAGTCGACCGCCATTTTGCTCATGTTTTTCAATGCTGATTTATTTTTATTTTTCAACGTTTGATAGTTTTCGTACATGTCGTCTTCGTCTCCAACATCTTCCATCGAGAGGTGCCCCTCCAAGTGCGCATGTAGCAAGCAGATCTCGCATAAAGACGTCCATTCGGCCTGCCTGTTCTGCCTAGGCCCGAACCACAACATCGAGGCCTACCAGCACTGTCGAAGCTTTCCTGCTAAAGCAACATATATCTGCCATGGAGAAGGAACTTCACCACAAGAGTTCGTCCTCTTCTCCCTCTTCATCTTCTTCCCACAATGAGAAGACATTGGGCAGCAAACATAAGCACCAGGACAAGGAAAAATCCCAGGCAGAAGGTCGTCATGGGTCCCCGACGCTGAAGTCAGCGACCTCCTCATCCTCCGGGCTTGCCTCCCGGTGATTAAGCCTCCCTCCCTCATCTCTATCTTGGGAGAAGGCTCTTCAGGGCGTGGGAAGTCCTCCCATGGCTCTCAGCCACTCAAGTTTCAGCACTGCATACCCTTGGAGCACCAACCATTGTGCGCCCATCATTAGGGTGCCAAAGCTGCAAGTTGTCCCCCCCTCCCCCGAGTTAGAATCCTAAGTAATGGGGGTGCGGGGAGCATAGCGCCCCCCCCCCATGAAACTCAATCGATTTGAGGGATTGGCGCCCTAGTGACAGGGTGCACAACAGCCGGTGCATTCCAAGGGTGGCACCAACCTTAAGCCCATCACACCTGAGGGCTCTGAGTCTGACAGCTCGGCCGGTGGTTCCCTGGGCAGCAGACCACTGTCTGTCGCCCTCCCAGCCAGGGTGTCTGCTGGGTCTGCCCTGTCATCAGGGAAGTGACACCTGGGACAATCATCCTCTCCCTCCAGGAGCACTGGACGCACGTCCCGCTCAGGAGCAACGCCTCCCCACAGGTGACTCCACCCAGATGTCCACCAGCTAGTTCACCTACCTGGCCTCCATCTACACCAGCCCCCTGTCGAGGGAACCCGGCACCTCTGCAAACATCAGCTGATGCCGATGTCCCTCGCAAATTGATGCCCAGTGACGGCCGGTCGGATGTCTGATCAGATTCCTCCAGTGCCTGAGGGTACTCCTTTGGCCCCGATGCCAGATGACCAGGGCCAGTCTACCCCGACATCGGATGGCCAGGGTCAGACTACCCCAACACTGAGATTACCTCAGCCAGATGACCAGACGCCGGGTCCTTCCGCACCCGACCCCTGGCGCCAGACAAACCTGGATTTCCTCAGGGACTTAATGAACAGTTTGCTGCTTAGTGGTCCTTCTTTAAGGATAAGGACAAAGAAGTTCCCCAGACTCCTGCCAGGTCAGCTCCCCAGGGTACGACACCAGCCAAGCCCTTGGGCCACCTGACTTCTCCGCCTCCCAGGAGGGGACCTGCTATCACCATGGCCACACAGGCCCCGAGGTTGCCTTCCCCTTCCTCGGAATCAGAAGGTTCAGAAGTGGATTCCTACTCCCCCAGCCATGAGGACTTGGACCCTTGTCTGACCCTGACATCAGGACACTCCGTGCTCTCCACCAGACAATCCTTCCTTTATGGATGTGATGCACCACATTCAACAACTAAATGGCTGGGAATCAGAGGACCTTGACCTGGAGCGAAAGAGGTTGGTCACCGTCCTCTGAAAGAACACCCTCCCTATAGTGGTTCCCCCAATGGTAGATTCCTACAAAGACACCAACAAGCTTGTCTGGAAGTGTCCCTTTTCTACCCCGGCTGTTGCCAAAAAGTCAGACCGGTTGTATAACGTTCCTTGGAACAACCCATATTATACAACCAGAGGCAGACTCTGTGGTGCTGAATGCCGCCCATGATAGGTCCAGACATCCAAGACATCTCAGTACACAACTGTCAGACAAGGACTCCAAACAGTTCGAGCATCTGGCTAGGAAGGTTTTCTCCTCTTCCATTTGTGCTATCAGATCACAGAATTTCCTTGCCCACATGGTACAGTACCAGAATGCCCTGTGGGACAAGGCACTCAAACTCGTGCAGTCAATGCCAGACTCAACCGGACGGGCAGATCTCATGGCTATTAGAAAGTCTAGTACGGACGTCAGTAACCACGTCCTCCGGGCTTTGTATGATGTGGTAGGTAGAGCAGTAGTCTCGGTGGTCTGCATCCGCCATTACTCTTGGCTGAGAGTCTCTGGGTTCGCCCAGGATGTCCAGTCCAAGATTAGGGACACCCCCTTCAGAGGGTCAGTCTTGTTCGGGGAAGATACCCATAATATCATTACCCCATTGCAGGAAGCAGGCAAAGCTATCAGATCCATACAGACCATGTACAAACCCAAGCCACAACCAAAGCAGCCCTTTCGTAGACAGGGTTGACAGCCATTTTGAGGCCAGCAACAGCATCAACAAGCTGGCTTCAAATGCAGGGCCTCTACGCCTGCCGCCTGAACCAGTACATAGAATACAAAAAGTTCAGGGTGGTGATCTTGTTGGGTCTCCTTCCCTTACTTCACCAAGGGGACTGGGTATGCTCCCTGGATATGAAGCATGCATACCTCCACATTCTGATTTTTGAGCCTCACAGAAGGTTCCTGCACTTCTGCTTTCAGGGCTGTCACTACCGGTTCAGGGCCTTGCCCTTCAGCCTGTCGTCAGCACCAAGGGTATTCAAGTGCTTGGCCGTTGTAGCACCGAGTCTCAGGAGTCAGGGACACTATGTCTTCCCCTACTTCGACAGTTGGCTTCTCACCGTCCCTGTCTTACCAGCTGTTGGGAACCTTTCGAGACACATTCACACTGTTTCAGGACCTGGGGGTAACATTGAACCTCCCCAAATCCTCCCTCTGGCCAAGTCAACAGCTTCAATACATAGGAGCAATCCTGGACATGGGCCTAGGCAAGGCCTTTCTTCCCCAGGACAGAGTGCCTTCAATCCCTCACATGGCAGCTGCTTTCAGCTCTCCAAGTGTCAGCGAGGACAGTCCTCAGACTATTGGGACATATGACAGCAGCCATTGCCACGGTTCCTTTTGCCCGCCTGTACATGTGGGTAATCCAGTGGCACCTCTGGGTCCAGTGGGATCAGAGACCAGATGACCTGGACCATCCGGTCCTAGTATCCAGCCCAGTCAAGCAGTCTCTGGCATGGTGGATGGATATGCCCAACCCTTCAAGAGGGGTTCTTTTCAGAACAGTCTCCCCCACTCAGATCCTGACCATGAACGCTTTGGGCCAGGGTAGGGGAGCTCATCTGGGCACTCGCCAGACTCAAGGATCCTGGGCTCAGCAAGAGCTCCATCTCACATCAACATTCTGGAGATGAGGGCAGTCCTTTACACCCTCCAAGCCTTACAGACATTCCTCCTGGCTGGTCCCCTGCTAATACAAACTGACATCATGTCGGTGGTATTTTATATCAACAAACAAGGAGGGACACACTCTTACCCAGAGTATTCAAACTGAGGGGAGGCTCTTTTACATACTCTGGATGTTCACAGGGTACTCTGTTACTATTTGGAATGTACCCATTCTGGGTGTCAGTCTGATCAGTTATTTGTGTCTTTCGCCCCCAGATGATAGGGGCTGCAGTTTGTAAGCAATGTTTGTTCAAATGATTGGTAAATTGCATTGTGTTCTGTTACAAGTACGACAGACCTTTACTGGGCTCGGTAAAGGATCATTCTACCAGGGTTGTGGCGGCTTCCTTCACCTTACTGAGAAATGTTTCTGTGGCAGACATTTGTGCAGCTGCTACTTGGAGTTCTATCCACAGCTTTGTAAGACAATACAGTCTGGACATTGCCTCACGATGCAGAGCTGGCTTTGGACTTTCAGTCCTTCAGGACCTAATGTCTTAATTTTCTATGAGGAGCTCCTTCCTCCACCCTTCTGCTAAGGATTTCTCCTTTACTGTTTTGGACTGTGTCCTAAAGGTGTTACCTGCTGCAAGAGTGAATCTCGAAGTAAGACAGTACAGTTACGTAAGAACTTACTGTAACAGTAGATCTTCGAGAGGAGCTCTTGCAGCAGGTGCTATTTTTCCCACCCTCCATCCCCCTGGTGATTTCTTCTCTATCTCAGATACTTTTGTTCCTCAGTTCTCCTTTATACTTTCATCACTAGCTGATCTCTGGCAGTAGAACTGGCGAAGGGCCGGGGGACCTCCCCTTTCATACCATACGTGATGTTAGGGGCAGACCGACATAGGGGGAGGTCCCCTGCTGGGTATTGCTACCTAGAAAGTTTCTGTGGGGTCCTGGCGCCTGACGGCTTCAGTCCTGAAGGTGTTACCTGCTATAAGATCTCCTCTCAAAGATCTACTATTACGGTAAGTTCTTATGTAACTGTACTTTCCTCGTCGATGGCTCTGGCTTTGTCAAAAGTTGCTGTCCAGGTCTCTGCCTTTATCAGACCCACACCAACAGCGTCGCTGAGCAACAAGTCGGTGACTCTGGTTGGCGGCCCCCGATCTGACAGCAACTGGCTTGTCGGCGACAACCCTCCCATCACAGCCTGATGCTTCTCCTGGCCGCTGGACTTCGGGCTCTTTAGGCTGTCAAGCCGTCGACGGGGTCATCATGCCCTGTGCCACTGACCCCTCTGCCATCAACTTCCCTCCCATCATGGCCTGATGCTTCTTCAGGCCTCTGGCTTCAGACTCTAAAGCCCGTCGATGGGACCATCATGCCCTGTGCCATTGACCTTAATGGTACCTGGTCTGTCGACAACTGGCCTGTTGATGACAGCCCTCCCGTTGCAGCCTGATGTTTCTCTAGGCCCCTGGACTTTGGGATCTTTGGGCTCTCAAGACCCACTGACGGGGGTCATCATGCCTTGTGCTGTTGACCACTCTGCCATCAACAATGCCTTCTACCATTGTTGACCTAAATGGTACTGGCTCCCTTGATGACTGGCTCATCAGGGACAATCCTCCCGTTGTGGCCTGATGTTTCTCCAGGCCTCTGGGCTTCAGGCTTTTCAGGCTCTCTAGGCTCGTCAACTGGGTCATCATGCCCTGGGCCATCAACCCCCTCCGCCATCAATGACGCCTTCTACCACTGTCAGCCTTAACGGAACCTGCTCCGTCAACAACTGACTCATCTGCGACAGCCCTCCTGTTGTGGCCTGATGCTTCTCCAGGTTCCCGGGCTTCAGGCTTTTCAGGCTGTCAAGGCTCGCCGTCTAGGTTGTCGTCCCTGTGCCGGCGACCCTTCTACTGTCGTCAGCCTTAATGATGCCTGCTCAGTCGATGACTGTCTCATTGATGACAGACCTCCCATCGTGGCCTGATGCTACTCCAGGCTTCAGGCTCTTCAGGCTATCAAGGACCATTGACGGGGTCATTGTGCCCTGCAGCGTCAACCCCTCCACCGTCAATGACTTTCAGGGTACTTGCTTCATCGATGACAGCCTTGTCGGCTGTAGCCCTTCCGTCATGGCCTGATGCTTCTTCAGGCCCAGGGCTTCGGGCTTTTCAAGTTCTCAAGGCCTGACTGTGGGGTCTTCATGCCCTGTGCCATTGACCTTTCCACCATTGATGATGCATTCTGTCGTTGTCAACCTTACTGATAGTCCTGGCTAAGTTCTCTACTGTCTTTGTCCATCGGCTCGGCACGTTGAGACGTGGGCCGCTGTTGATGCCTTGCTCTTTGAATCCTGAATCTGAGCACGTCAACGTCAAGGTGGGCTACCATCCAGACCCTTTCTTACCGGAGAAAATTGAAGAGGAGAAAGAACCCCCCTCTTCTGACAGGTCCACTGCCCCCTCAGTGAGCTAGGACTCGGCCAAACATTCTCCCAGGTCTCCTCCTGAGGCTTTTACCTTCCTTACTACATGGCCCAGCCAGTGTCCAGTGCTGTGGTCATTTGGGCAGCTCATGAGCATCTAAGGTGCCCAGGCACCTTAGCTCCTTCCCACCCCAACAAGGAACCCCACAGGCTTGTCTTTGGGGGCAAGGGGGATTCTGCGTCTTCCACCTTGGAGCTGAGAATTGCCCATTATCTCTCTGACTTGGTGGAATTATCAGAGTGCAGTTTGTCAGAAGGGCAAGGTTGCTGCCCCAGCCCTTCCTGTTTGTCCTCAAAGCAAGAGGTTCTCAGGTGCTTGCACAATGCAGAGAATTTTAGCAAGCACCTCCTCAGGACAGTTTGTAATATCTCTGATACAAGTGCCAGGGATGCTGCCTCAGGCCTTTGCCTTCAGAGGCACCCCTGGTTGCGGTCTCCAGTACCCTGGCTGATGTCTAATAGAGGGTGCTTAATGCCCCTTTCAGCGGTTCCAACTTATTAGATCAGATGTTCAGGACATCATTAACCGGCTGCAGGCATCTAGCAGGGCTATCAAGTCTGTCCATTCGCTCCATCATACTCAATCTCGGAGCAAAGAGTGTCCTCCCTTTTGTAAGGTACTCCAACATCTGGGGCAATCTCCTTGCCCCAGGGTAACTGAAGAACCTCCTCCGCCTTGCCTGCTACCTCCTCTTCAGGTTCTGCAGTCAAATGCACTATGAGTGATGGACCAGCCCCTGCAGCCTGCCCCGCCTCCACCTAGCTCCTGGCTGGACCCTTCCTCTTCTGGTCCTTGACCAAGAGGTGGCGGTCGAAAGTTGGTTCTGCCTCCATCTCAATTATTGCAAAACCATCTCTTCAGATGCCTGGATCCTTCAGATTATAGACAGTGGTCACCCTCTTGAGCTTGTAGAGACCCCCCCCCCACCAAAAAGAACCCTCCATTTACCCCGGACGATGATCTGTGGCCCATACAGGATCTCAAAGATCTGACTGGTACATCTAGTAGAAAAAGCTCCATATGATCACCCTGCTGGGCTTTCTGCCCCTTCTCAAGCAGGGTGACAGGCTGTGCTACCTGGATATGCGGGATGCTTACCTATATATCTCTCTTTCCATCGCACAGGTTTCTGCGGTTCCTCTTTCAGCGGGAGCTCTATCAGCTCTTCATAATCAATGTCCCGGAGATGCAGACAGTTACATATGCCATGCAGGCCTTTTGGAACCATCTTCTCCAGGGTCAGCTGTTGATCCAGATGGACAACCATAGCATTGCCGATTATGCTAGCCAGCACAGGGGGACTCACTTATATCCCCTATGCAGGGAGGTCATGAGAATATGGTACTGGGCCATAGACCACAGTCTCATCCTCCTGGTGGACCATGTCCCTGGCATGCAACTCACTCTGGCTGACTGCCTGTGCAGAACTAAGCCCATCATGCATGAGTGGGAGCTCCTCTAATCCATCACCGACTTCTCTTCACCAGGTGGGGTAGTCCAGAGTTGGACATTTTGCATCCACACTCAATGCAAAACTGCCCATTCTCTGCTTGTTAGATCCAGGGCCTGGAGTTTTCTGGTGAGACACATTGTCCCTCTCCTGAAATGGGAGGTTTCTTTATGCCTTTCCTCCATTTCAGAGGGTGCTAACCAAGCTCCACTTGGAAGGGGCCAGCATGGTTCCAGTGCCCAATTCTGGCCACAGCAGATATGGTTTCTGCTGCTGCAACAACTGGTGTAGGATTCCCTGGTCCCTCTGTTTCTATGCAGGGACCTGTTACATAGAAACAGAAAGTGATGGCAGATGGGAACCAAAGATCCATCTAGTCTGCCCTGAGCCCTACCCCCCTCCTCAGAATTTAATTGCTACCATCCCCCTATGTCTATCCCATGCTGATTTGAATTCCCTTACTGTTTTGGAATCAATGACCTCAGCAGGCAGGCCATTCCATGGGTCAACCACCCTTTCCATGAAGAAAAACTTATGCATGTTGCCCTTGAATCTTCCTCCTCGTAATTTCATATCATAACCTTTTGTCCTCATGGAGCTATTGACAAGAAAGAGATCCTGGATTTGGACTCTATTTACACCCTTTAGGTACTTGAATGTCTCAATCGTATTCCCCCTATTTATGTGTTGCTCCAGGGAGTGCATGTTAAGCTCCCCTAACCTGCTTTCGTAAGGCATTTCATGGAGACCTTGGATCAGTTTTGTTGCCCTCCTCTGTACTGTCTTCAATCTATCTGTGTCCTTTATGAGATGAGGCCTACAGAACTGGATGCAGTACTCCAGGTGGGGCCCTACCAGGGACCTGTGTAGTGGCAAGATAATCTTCCCCCCCCCTTCTGCTTGTGGTACCCTTTCCTATGCATACCAGCATTCTGCTGGCCTTTTGCGCTACCGTCTTGCATTGACTGCCTACCTTCAAATCTTCTGAAATGATAACCCCCAGATTCCGGACTCCCGCGGGGTGGATGCTAGCCTCCCACCCCCCACCCCCAATAGTAGTTTGTCCCTGGATTGCTTCTGTCCAGATGCATAACTTTGCACTTTTTTGCATTGAATTTTAACTGCCGCATACCGGACCATTTTTCTAGCTTGAGTAGGTCACTTTTCATTTGCTCCACCCCCTGTGCAGTGTCCACTCTATTGCAGATCTTTGTATCAACTGCAAACAGACACACCTTCCCACTCTGCTCCTTTGTGATGTCCCTGATGAAAACATTGAAGAGCAACGGTCCCAGGATGGACCCTTGTGGCACACTGCTGGTGACCTCCCTATCCCCTGATGCTGCCCCATTTACCATGACCTTTTGAGTTCTCTGATCAAGCCAGCTACTCAAGCATGATACAACTTCCCTCCTTACACCTGTATGCTCAAGCTTATCAGCCTTCTGTGTGGGACTGAGTTGAAGGCTTTGCTAAAGTCAAGCTAGATAACATCTACTGCTCCCCTCGATCAGGTTTGTCTGGCAAGACCTTCCCAATGTGAAGCCATGCTGCTTGGCATCCTGCTGACATGTTTCCTCCAAAAATGCTATTATTCTTTCCTTGAGCAGCAATTCCATTATCTTTCCCACTACCGAGGTGAGACTGACCGGGCGGTACTTTCCTGCATCCTCTTTGCTGCTTCTCTTATGTATGGTGATCACTAGATTCACCAGAGATGCAGCCAGTTCGTCACTAAGTTCCCTCAGAATATGTGGGTGGACTCCGTCCAGACCTATAGCTTTATCCACTTGTAGTTTTTTTCAATTCTGTCTTTACCCTGTCTTCCATGAATGGGCTTGTGTCTACCCCCCTTTCCCAGTTTTTATCCCAGTTTGTGGTGGGTCCATTTCCAGGCTATTCTTTTGTAAATACAGAGCAAAAGTACTTATTTAAGACATCAGCCTTTTCTCTGTCTTCCTCCGCCCTCATCCCATCCCTGCTTATGAGCTTGACAATACCTCCCTTATTTTTCCTTTTTTCGCTTATGTACCTAAAGATCTTTTTGCCTTCCTTGACCCCCTGTGCTGTTTCCTCTTAGGTTTGTGCCATTACCGCTCTGATCACCCTACTTGCCTCCTTTAAGCTAACCTTGTATGCCTCCCTATCTTTGTGGCTGTTTGAGCCTTGTATTTTCTGAACGCTAGTCTTTTTTCTCTCACTGCTGCTTCTTTTGTGAACCATAGTGGGTTTCTTTTTTTCCTCGCCTTACTGATCAGCCTAGAACATTTCTCAGTTATATCCGCTAGTGCCTCTTTAATGGTTGCCCAATGATCCTCCACTACCCACTTGCATTTTTCTCAATGATATGCAGCTGGGTCTCCTCATCCCGTCAAGGAACTGGTCCCTGATCCCGGGAGGTCACCGGCCCCACCGGTGTCTCCTGAGTGACCGACTCGGCCAGTCCGATCCAGGTCGAGATCTCGGACCCCCTCGACCAGCAGACCGAGGAAGGCGCACAAGCTCTCCAAAAAGAGGTGATGCCATCGGTTATCCTCGTTCTCCTCAGATGAGGAGAGGCTTCGACGGAATCTCCACTAACGCTACGAGGATCTGATGTGGCAGCAGCTGATCCTGTCCAGGCAGAAGCTGACCACGGTCTCTACTCCGGCCATTACTTGGCTTTCGCCTCCTAGGCCAAAGCAGACTCCTCTGGAACTGGTGAAATCTGTTCCTCTGCCCACGGAGCCGGCTAGACCCACTCGTGTTCGGCCGATAGCGGTCTCTCCACCAATTGTGGTGGTGCCGCCGCCTACACAGCATTTGGGAAGGGCTCCTATGAAGGAAGCTCAGTCAACCCCGGGTCTTCTTCACAGGATCTCGGTCACCCTCACGCCTGATTGTCCCAGGCACGTTGAGGGCGAACTTAACGGCCGACCATTATATCCAGATACCTCGGATTCAGATGACACTGACCCTCACTCTCACCCACAGTATGACAAGTTGGCCGGTGATCTATCGACGGAGGAAGGCCCTTCGTCTTTTCAAGGGATTCTCTGCCTTATCTCCAAATCCACAGGGATGCCCCTGGAACCAATCCAGAAACGGGCAGAGTACCCTCTCACTGACATTCTCAAGAGAGGGGATACCTCAATGGAAGCCTTTCCTGTGTCTGAAGCCATTGTTGACCCGGCCTTGGAGCTTTTGCAGCATCCTGCCTCCTGCCCAGCACCATCTGCCCAAATGGGCCGTAAGTATGCGGAGCCCATGGGGTCCCTCTCGGGGTTCACAGAACATCCCTTGGCTGAGAGCCTTGTGACCGCCTCTGTGTTCAGACATACAGGCATTTCTGCCAACACCGACAGACCCCTGGACAAGGAGTCCAGGAAACTGGACCACTCTGTCAGGAAGGTCTATGCAGCCTCTTCTTTAGGCCTCCATCAGACAAGCTCGACTGTCATCATGGTGCACTTCTCCAGTGCCCTTCTAGGGTCCTTGGAAGAAGTTCTCCCATATCTCCCCACGGACCTTCAGATTATGGTCAAGCAGGTCCGGGACCAAGGCCATGCTGTTGCCAAGCAGCAGTTTCAAATGGCTCTGGGCATTGGGGTCTCATGCGCCCGCTCGGTGGCAGCTGCGGTTGCCTCATGCCACAGAGCTTGGCTGAGGTGTTCCACCTTCACAGCAGATACCCAGCACAAACTTGCTGATGTTCCTTTCCTGGGCACTGATCTCTTCAGTCCAGGTGTGGATGGTCACCTTCAGCGAATCGAACAGTCCAGTGCCACCTTGGACTCTGCTACTTCTGCTCAAAGTGCTTCTGGCCCTAAGAAGCAGCAGCAGAAGAAGAAGCCTTTTCAGGCACTCTGATCCTGCAGCCCAGCAGTCCTCCTTTCAGGGAGCACATCAGCAGGCACAGGCTTAGTGCCCCCAGCCCAAGCCTGGACCTCCCCAGGTCCGCAGAGGAGGTTGGGGTTCAGGCCCTGGACCCTCTTCCTTCAAGCCTGCCCAGTGATGGGATAGGAGTGGCCACCCCTATTCCCATCACTCCAGCTGTAGGTCCTCTTCCTTTCCACCTGATCCACTGTTACCACAGACAGTTGGGCCTTAGAACTGGTCGGCCAAGGTCTGCCTCTAGAATTCAAGCAGTACCCACCCAGCCGAGCCCGTGCCCCAAGGGAGGAGAGAGTATCAGCCAATACTCAGTCAGCTCTGAGAGACAACATAGCCCATCTCCTCCTCAAGGAGGCAGTGGTCCGAGTGGCAGATCCTCCAGTCAACCCAGGGTTCATTTCCAGGTACTTCCTGGTCTCGAAGCAGACGGGGGGGAAGGGGCTGGCGCCCCATTCTAGATCTGCATGACCTGAATCAGTATCTCAGGCTGTGCACCTTTCGGATGGTAACTCTGTCCCAGATCATACCATCCCTGGAGCAAAACATGTGGTTCTGCTCACTGGATCTTCAGGATGCGATCTTTCACATCCCAGTCCATCCGTCTCACCAGCAGTTCCTCCACTTCAGAGCAGAGGGAACCCTTTACGAGTTCCGAACCATGCCATTCGGCTTGTCATTGGCCCCATGGGTCTTCAACAAATGCATTGCAGTGGTGGCAGCCCACCTCAGGCATCGAGGGGTCAGGGTATGCCCTTACCTCGACGATTGGCTCTTAGCAGGTTCCACCCAGCAAGAGATGGAGAGGTCCAGGAACCTGGCCTTCCAGACCTGCTCTCAGCTTGGCCTCCTGATCAACGAGACCAAATCCGAGCTCATGCTTTCTCAGGTGATGTGCTTCATCGGGGCTGAGCTCGACTCTCACAGAGTCAGAGCTCATCTCCCAGCAGACAGAGCAGAAGTTCTCTCCTCCTTTGCCCAGTCATTTCTGGTTGGGCAGTTGTGCCCTGCCCGGGACTTTCTGCACCTTCTGGGTTACATAGCGGCCTGCACCACCGTGGTCCATTGGGCCAGGTGACATATGCACCCCCTTCAGTGGGAGCTGGCCGCCCAGTGGACTCAGCACCTAGGTAATTTCAACTAGCTGAGCACTGTGACCCAGGAGATGTGGGACGCTCTCCAGTGGTGGACCATCCTAGACCAGTTGCAGGAAGGGATCCCATCTGTCCGCCCTGAATGAACCTGTCGTCCTCATGACCGATGCTTCTCTCATGGGCTGGGAAGCCCACATGTGGGACAACAGGGCCCATTGGATTCTGGACCCCCAAGGAGTCCCGTTACCACATCAACCTGTTGGAGCTCAGAGCAGTCAGACTGGCACTGACAGCATTCACTCAGCAGCTTCAGGATCAAGTGGTTCAAGTCCAGACGGACAGTGCCACCACGACCATGTACTACCTCAACAAGCAGGGTGGCATGCATTCCTGGCTCCTGTACAGAGAAGTGCTCCACATCTGGACACTCATGAGCTGACTGGAGGCAGATCTCCTAGTCATTCATGTGGCAGGAGCCTCAAATTAACTGGTGGATGCCCTCAGCTGCATAGGCGAGACATCCCACGAGTGGTCTCTCCATCCAGAGGTAGCTTACAGCTTTTTCTCCTACTGGGGCAAACTGATGGTGGACCTGTTTGCCTCCAGGGAAAACACCAAGCTGAGACTGTTTCATGCCCACCCCCCTCAGCGGGGATCACTGCAGGGGGATGCTTTCTCGAGGCCATGGACCCCAGGCCTCCTCTACGCCTTCCCTCCATTTCCCTTGATTCACAGGGTGCTCCCCAAGATGAGGAGGGACAAGGTGAAGGTGATCTGGTAGCTCCAGATCTTACTTCGAGACACAGCTCTTGCAGCAGGTTACACCATTAGGCCTGAAGCCGGCAGGCGTCAGGACCCCACGGAAAAATTCTAGCTAGCTATCTTCAGCGGGGACCACCCCCGACGTTGGTCCCACCTCCGACATCAGGCGTCGTACATAAGGGGACGGTCCCGCCAGATTCCCCAGTTCTTTCCCGCCGTCGACTTGCATGTCTCGACCCTTCGGTTCAGTTTCTAGCGTGCGACGCGTGGTAAAGTGTTTTCCCACAGGAAATTCTGTCTTCATGCTCAGTTTTTCTCTGATGTCCTCTCCGACCTCCGGTCACTCCTCGCGCGCCTGTGGGAAGCAGATCCCATTCAAGGATCCGCACTCGGCCTGTGTCCGGTGCCTAGGCCCAGACCATGACACCCGGTCCTGCTCCTTTTGCCAGGGTTTCAACAGCAGAACCCGGATCCGTCGCCAGAAGGCCCTACAGGCATTCCTGCTAGAGGAACAACTCAAGACCATGGCTTCCAAGGGGGATTCTTCGCAGAAGGCCCGCAAGCATGCTGAGAAGCATAGGGAGAAGGCCCCTTCCAGGTCCCCGTCTAGGGCCTCCGACTCGCGCAGCTCTGGCTCCAGGTCCGACTGCTCTCCTTCCCGGGCCAGCTCTCAGCCTCCCCCCGCTGCGGTGAGAAAGTCTTCATCCTCTTCTCAGGCCAAGACTCCCAGGCCTTCCTCGTCCTCCAAGGCCCTGGCTAAGTCGGGGGATCGCCACCTTCACCACAAGTCGGGTTCCCGCCATTCTGAACCCGACGTCAGGTCTGCTTCCTTGCCTCCTCCTCTCCACTGGAAAACCAAGGAGCTCACCTCACTTAAGAGGCCGCTGGACCCGACGCCAGTTCATCCGACGTCGGCCTCTCACCACAGGTCCCCAGAGCCATTGACCGTCAGAAGACCGTCGCCGGCCAGGCCAACTTATCACCGGACGCCGGTAGGGGGACCGGCGCCTGCTCCAATTGAGAAGTGGACCCCGACGCTTCCGACCGACATCAGTCAGGAGATCATCACTGAGGAGGAGTTAACTCAGCCCGAGGACCAGACCCGGTCCTGTTGAGACTCCCAGGGAACCCTTGCCACAACCTGAGCCCCCTGTGGAGCCGACGCCGTGACCCGACGACCGTCCACCGGCGCCCGGGCCATCGTTGGGCCTTTCTTTTTCAGAGGTGAAGGAGCTTTTCACTTACTGGTGGGATACCATCAAAAAGGACATGGTCCCCACTCCACCTCCGCTTCCTCCTCCTACACCGGTTGCTCCTCCGGTTCCTGCGCCCCCTTCTCCGTCTGGGTCTGCAGGCCGGTTACCTCCTCCCCGGGAGCCCAGGACCCCTCCAAGGGGAGACTAGATAAAGGAGACCTCGTCTCAGATCCTCTTCTAGGTCACCCAGTCCCAAGAGACCCAGAAGACGCCGCTCGCCTGACGGAGGACACGGGATCAGAGTTTTCAACATCCAGATCCCCATCTCCCTCTCCATCCCTTCTCCGGACCCACGTGAGCTGCTAAAGTCTCCTCCGGATGACCTTCGTTCTCGGGTATCATGAGACACATCCAAGAGAACATGGGATGGGATGCGAAGAAGAGTTAGACCTCGAAGGCTCGCCATGGTAGTATCTTCGCAGAAGGACCCAAGCCTGTGGTGGTGCACCCTTGGTAAACACTTTCATGGACGTCACCAAGGCAGTGTGGAAGCGTCCACATTCACTCCCGGCGATGCCGAAGAAAGCTGACCGCTTGTACAAGGCTCCAAGAGAAGACCAGTACTTGACTCAGCATCCTCAGGCCGACTCTCTGGTCATAACAGCCTCTCATGACCGGTCCCAGAGACCGCAACATCTGAGCACCCTGCCACCAGACCCAGAGTCCAAGCAGCTGGACGCCATGGGTAGGTGCATGTATGCTTCCGCTACCTGCGCCATCAGATCCCTGAATTATTTGACTCACATGGTGCAGTTCCAAAATGCCCTGTGGGAGCAGGGTCTGGATGCAGCTGAGAAATTGCTGGAAGGTGAGCAGAAGGAGGAGATGTTGCAGCTCCTCCGTACGGGTTTGGACGTGGGAACCCAAGTGCTGAGCAGCGTGCGACTCTGCGAGACTCCTCGGCGAGCAGCAGCTTCAGGCATAGCATGCCTCCGGAGGCACTCTTGGTCTCCGGGTCTCTGTTTTACCCTGACGTCCAGAAAACATCATGGACGCCCCATCTGAGGAAGTTTGTTTGGTAAACCTGAGAAGATAATTACCAAACTCCAAGAGGCCGGACTAGGCGGTGAGTGGGTTCAGGCCATGTACTCGACTCAAGCTTAGTTCTTTCGTAGGAACCAAAGCCAATTTCGTGGACGGACGCAGAGACAACAGTCCCGCCTGCCCACAACAGAGGGGCTCCAGTTTCCAGAGCCCAGGGAAAACAACCCACAGGTCGAAGCCAGCGCACTCCTAAGCCGGTCCAGCCAGCGGGACCTCAGCCGCCACAGCCTGACTCCTTCCCGGCCCCCGCCCCTCAGGATCAACGGGACATCATGGTCGGGGGTCGATCAGCACTTCCTGCCAGGATGGCAGACTATAACCACCGACAGATGGGTTCTACAGTTGGTCGGAAGAGGCCACTTATAGAATTCACGGAAAAGCCACCCGAGGCTCCTCGTTGCTCTCGGCACCCGGTCAGCACAAGTCATTGATCAGACAAGAAGCACTCGCGTTCCTGCAAAAGGGAGCGATAGAGTACATCCCAGAGAAGCAGAGAGGACACGGATACTATTCCCACTTCTTCCTGGTTCCAAAGAAGACAAGGGACCTCCGTTCGATTCTGGACCTCAGCGACCTCAATTTGTCGGTCGCCTACAAAAGATTCCGCATGGTAACTCTTCCGGGTCTTATTCCCATGCTGAAGCAGGACGCCTTTTTAGCATCTCTAGATATGCAGGACGCTTACCTGCACATCCCTATAGCTCAAGCGCACAAGAGGTTCCTGCGCTTCGAGTTTCTCAGCCATCATCTTCAGTTCCGAGCCCTTCCATTCGGGCTGTCATCGGCACCCAGAGTCTTTACCAAATGCATGGCAGTCGTGGCAGCATCTCTAAGGAGACAGGGTCATTATGTGTTCCCATACCTGGATGATTGGCTTCTCATGGCCGCCTCCAGAGAGGCGTTGTTACAGGCGATCCAGAGCACCCAGGACCTGTTTCGATCTCTGGGTATCCTAATCAACCACGAGAAGTCTCTCCTGGTACCGTCGCAGAAACTGCAGTTCATAGGCGCAGTACTGGACACCGTTGAGGGAAGAGCATTTCTTCCAGACGACAGAGCGGAGCGCATCAGATCCCTCATCAGGGAGCTTTCATCGAACAAGACCGCCCCAGCCAGGTTGGTCCTTCGCTTGCTCGGACACATGGCTGCGGCCATTCCTACTGTCCCTTTCGCAAGGCTCCACATGCGGGTAACTCAGTGGATGCGCAAGGTGCATTGGGACCAAAGGCAAGACCACATGCAGCATCCGGTCAGAATCACGAACACCGCGATTCGAGACTGGCAGTGGTGGCTAGACCCAGGGACACTCTCTATGGGCGTCCCATTTATTGCGCCGTCCCCGGAGGTAATCCTCACCACAGATGCCTCAGGTCTAGGGTGGGGAGCACACCTGGATGGGGTGAAGTCCCAGGGAACGTGGACCCCTCTGGAGGCCCACCTCCATATCAACGTCCTAGAGATGAGGGCGGTCCTTTATGCCCTGCAGGCATTTCAGTCAGAGATCCCCGAGTACTCTCCTGCTTCAGACAGACAACACGGTGATGTATTACCTCAACAAACAAGGAGGCGCACACTCTTACCCCCTTTGCAGGGAGGCCATGAGGGTGTGGGATTGGGTAATCCGACACGGCGCGAACCTGATCACAGTACATGTTCCCGGGGTGGACAACACAATTGCAGATGGCCTGAGTCACTCCCAGGCCAGAGTCCACGAGTGGGAACTTCTCCAGGAGGTAGCAGAGGATCTGTTTCTTCGATGGGGAACTCCAGAATTGGACTTGTTCGCTTCCCCATCCAACGCAAAACTGCCCAATTTTTGCTCGCTAGATCCAGGGCCTGGTGTTTTCTGGCGAGACGCGTTGTCCCTCTCCTGGGTGGACAGATTCCTCTACGCTTGCCCTCCCTTCCCGTTGATCCAGAGAGTTCTTCTCAAACTGCGCAGGAAGCATGCAACAATGATCCTGGTGGCCCCTTTCTGGCCCAGGCAGATCTGGTTCCCTTTGCTAATTCAGCTATCCCGGGAACCTCTGCTCCCGTTGCCATTCAGCTCCCACCTCTTGTCTCAGGAGAAGGGTTCACTGGTCCACCCGGACTTACGCTCACTGAACCTGCATGCATGGCTCCTAGAGACATAGCCATCTTGTGTCACGGGGTCTCGCAAGAGGTTGCGGAAGTTCTTTCTGCAGCCAGAAAGCCGGCAACGCATGCGACGTATGCCATGAAATGGCACCGTTTTTGTCTATGGTCGCAAGCACGCGGCCTTTCCCCTTTAGGTTGTCCGGTGAAAGCGGTGTTAGAGTACCTGCTCTCCCTTTTCCGTTTGGGTCTCGCCTACTCCTCTATTAAAGTGCACCTCTGTGCCATTTCAGCTTATCACCTCCTGGTGGGACAGCGCACAGTGGCACAATTAGACGCCTGTCGAGAATTCTTGAGAGGGGTGTTACACCTTAGGCCACCCATTAAGGACCCAGTGCCTCCATGGGACTTGCTCTTTGTCCTGGAGCA
Source organism: Neoceratodus forsteri (assembly GCA_016271365.2). Lineage (NCBI taxonomy): Eukaryota > Metazoa > Chordata > Ceratodontiformes > Ceratodontidae > Neoceratodus > Neoceratodus forsteri. The sequence goes on along the minus strand of CM028129.1, from coordinate 1,072,800,775 downwards.
ACTCACGCTCCCCTCTTTAACCTGCCTCGGATTGCAGGCTCGTTTCTATCGTGGAAAAGCGTTGTTTTAGTTGTGCTGTTACATCAGCGAGAAGAGTTTCTGAGCTTCAGGCTCTCATGTGCAAAGAGCCTTATTTAATTTTCCACCGGGACAGAGTATCCCTGAGGACGAATCCTAAATTCTTGCCTAAGGTGGTTTCCACACTCACTCTCAATCAGGATATTGACCTGCCAGTCAACTGCCCTAATTATTCTAACAGAGGAGAGGCGCTGCTTCACACAATGGATGTTCACCGCAGCTTAAGGTACTACCTGAGCAGAACTAAGCAGCTTCCTACTTCGGAGCAACTTTTCGTTTCCTTTACTGAAAGGATGATGGGCCAACCAGTATCCAAACAGTCCCTGTCTCGCTGGCAAGTCCAGTGCATCTCATACTGTTATGATATCAAACGAAAGGCCCTCCCAGGAGCAGTCCGGGGCCATTCCACTAGGGGTGTGGCCACCTCCTTTGCAGCACTTCGAAACGTTTCCACCTCTGCCATTTGTGCTGCAGCCACTTGGAGCTCTGTTCATACCTTTATCAGGTATTATAGCCTGGACATCGCTTCACGGTGAAGAGCAGGCTTCGGCCTGGCAGTGCTACAGGGTCTCCTGTCCTAGATTCAGGACCTGGAACGTTCTTTCTAATTTCCTCCTCCCAGAGTGTTTGCAAGCTCTACTGCTCGGGAATCAGTCCTAAATGGTGTAACCTGCTGCAAGAGCTGTGTCTCGAAGTAAGATAGTACAGTTACGTAAGAACTTAACGTAACAGTAGAACTTCGAGAACAGCTCTTGCAGCAGGTACCTTCCCGCCCACCTTCCCCCTTAGAGGAGGCATGGCTTAAGCCTTTAACAGGGATTTTTCCTGTTTTTCTTATGACGGTGGATCCTCGGTCTCCCATTTCGATGTCAGCCTGCGGCCGGAAGTCTCCGGCGGGAGAACTGGGGAATCTGGCGGGACCGCCCCCTTATGTACTACGCCTGACGTCGGAGGCGGGACCGACGTCGGGGGGGCGGTCCCCACTGAAGATAGCTAGCTAGAAATTTTCTGTGGGGTCCTGATGCCTGCCGGCTTCAGTCCTAATGGTGTAACCTGCTGCAAGAGCTGTTCTCGAAGATCTACTGTTACGGTAAGTTCTTACGTAACTGTACTTTCTGGCATCCAGATCTCCTCAGCCTCAACAACAGGCTCCTGAGGCGTCTTCCAGCACGCCCAGACCTGATCTCTGTCAATCAGGGGAAGGTCCTCCATCCGGACCTTCAATTCCTGCACCTGGCAGCCTGGTACTTGAGTGACTAGAGTTCCAGGCTTTGGGTCTCTCCAAGGATGTACTCACAGTAGTGAAAGCATCCAGAAAAGAGTTGACCAGAAAGTGCTATGCCTTCAAATGGAAAAGATTTTCCATTTAGTGTCAGGGCAAGGGCCTGGCCTCTCTGTACTGTATTGTGGCTAGCATTTTAGACTACCTTTGGTCTCTGCACAAAGGAGGTCTTCGACCCTTAAGGTGCACCAGGCAGCCATCTCTGCTTACCGGGGGTGGGCCGGTCAGCAGATGGTGGCACAGGAGAAGGTGGTCTGGTGCTTTTTCAAAGGCCTTAATCACATATCCCCTCCGGAGCGTGAACCTACACCTCTGTGGGATTTACTGCTGGTCTTGGCAAAGCTCATGGGCAAGCCATTTGAACTGATGCACAAGTGTGAGTTGTCACACTTGTTGTGGAAGACAGCCTTCCTGGTGGCTATCACGTCTGCCAGGATGACAGGGAATCTCCAGGCACTCTCGGTGGAGTCCCCTTATCTGGTCTTCCACAAGGACAAGGTTGTCCTGTGCCCCCACTCGAAGATGGTGTCAGAGTTTCACCTCAACCAGGTGTTGACTCTGCCTGTGTTCTACCCAAACTACACCTCGGATGCTGAGTACAGGCTCCATACTCTGGACCTGAGATAAGCTCTCTCCTATTATAAGGAGAGGATGGCAGAAATTCAGGGCGAAGTTTGCCCGCTGTTTGTCACCTATGCTGAAGCCACTTCTGGCAGACTTGCGGCTAAGTAGACGATCGCAAGATGGATTACATCTTGCATTGATCTCTGCTGTAGGTTGGCGGGCAAGGAGCCTCCTAGAGGTATAAGAGCTTATTCTGTCCACCATACTGCTGCATCGGTGGTTGCTTCCAGGGACATCCTTATCCAGGAAATATGTTGGGCTGCCACCTGGAAGATAGCAAACACCTTCATCACCCATTACCACATCAACCTTGAGTCACGCCTGGATGCTGGTTTTGGGGCCTCAGTTCTTGTCTCTGTTCCCAAAGTAGGGGTTGTGCGCCTTGCCTCCCTCCTCCCGGAGAACTGCTAGGAGTCTGACAAGAAGTATGGATGAACAACATATCCATGATCCTAGAAAAACAGGTTACTCACCTGTAACAGTAGTTCTAGGAGTGGTATATGTTGTTCATCCACATGCACCCACCCGACCTCCCCGGCTGTGATGCACAAACCTGGCTTCCAGTGGGCTAAAATCTTACGTCATGGGGCGGAGCCGAGGGCTATACCACATGGGTGGGTGGGAGGAGCCAGCTTGAAGACCTTCCGGCGATCCTTTAAGGGGAAAGGGACATGCCATGAAGTGTGGATGAACAACATATACCACTCCTAGAACTACTGTTACAGGTGAGTAACCTGTTTTTTTTTTTGTTTTTTCCTGCACGTTATATAATGATTTAAAACAAGCATTTGTCAATGCCTAATGTTGCTTGCTTGTATGTGCTGTTTAGGTATTTGGAAGTGATAGTTCCATGCCTTCCTCCCAAGACATGCACTGTGTCTTTCCGCTCAGTATTCACAGAAGAGTGGGAGGGGCAAGGGCCACAGCAGTACAGCAGTTGCCAAGAGGGTAAAGAGGTGGACAATAGTCCATTCAAAGGCAAAAGAGTCCTGCAGGAGCTCACTAAATTGAAGGTGGACAAAACGATGGAACCAGATGGCATACACCCAAGGATATTAAGAGAACTGCGGAGGGAGATAGCAGTACCTCTGGCAGCCATGTTCAGAGTCATTCAACACGAGTGAATTGGAGGAGGGCACATATGGTCCCTCTACACAAGTCTGGCAGCAGGGAGGAGGCGGGGACCAATAGGCCGTTCAGCCTCACCTGAGTAGTGGGGAAGATCATGGAGCCCAGGACCATAGACAGCATGGATTCACAGTAGGGACATCATGTCAGACAAATCTGGTTGATTTCTTTGACTGGGTGACAAAGGAAGTGAATCAGGGTTGGGCAGTGGACAACGCTTAACTTGATTTCAGCCAAAGCCTTTGACACCATCCCGCATAGGAGGCTGATAAACTAGCTGGGTAGGCTGGGCATGGGGGAAAGGGTGGTAAACTGGGTTAGAAACTGGCTAACAGACAGGAGGATGAAAGAGGTGGTAAATGGGGTGCAGTCTAGGGAGAGGGGGTGACCAGTGGGGTGCTGCAGGGATCGGTCCTGGGGCCAGTCCTGTTCAGTGTCTTCATTAGCAACATTGCAGAATGGCTGAAAGGAAATTTTTCACCAAATTTTCAACTTAGCCATTTTACGACTTGTGCTCATGAACAGTGTCACAGTGATTTTCTTAATCTGTCCCAAAAATTGATTGCGCACACCGACTGCGCCATTGTGCGCTACATGCACGGAAATGCATTTTGGGCGACATGTGAAAAATGACAGCTGTACTGCTCATAAGGAGGTGCGGTAAAATGGCAATGTTGAAAATCTGGAGTGCAAATATTAAAAATTCGCAAAATTACAAGCGTGCGTAGGAACTGCGCAACGCATGCTCGTAAAAGTCATTTTTAGGAATTTTTTAACCACATTTTCAACGTAGCCATTTTAAGACCTCTGCTCATGAACAGTGTCACTGCGATTTTCTTAATGTGTCCCATACATTGAGTTCACACACCAACTGCGCCATTGTGCGCTACATGCACGGAAACACATTTTGGGCTAGGTGTGAGAAATGACAGCTGTACTGCTCATAAGGAGGTGTGGTAAAATGGCAATATTGAAAATCTGGAGTGAACATACTGAAAATTCGTGAACTTATGAGCGTGCGTAAGAACAGCGCAATGCATGCTCGTAAGCCAGTAATTTCTGGGAATTTTTTTCACTAAATTTTCAACATAGGGTTTTTGGGGGCCTACCTCATGCACTGTGACACTGTCATTTCATAAATTGGTCCCGAAAGGTGGTTCTGTGCAGTGACCGCAAAATCACCTTTTGGGGCCGACTAACACCATGACAGTGACAGAATTCATGAGGTGGGGTCCCAAAAACCCCATGTTGAAAATTTGGTGAAAAAATTCCCCAAAATGCCCGAGATATGCAGTAAAGTTGGAAATAAAACTATTCCATTATACAGCTTACCGGCATTTCCTCAGTTCACGGTTGGCTTTGAAGAATGCAGACGTGTTCCCGTCCACCAAGATCATCGGCCAGACTCTGGAAGTAAGTATGGGTGATGTGGGATGTAGATGCACAGAGGGTGGCGGGTGGGGGGGTCAGGACAGTCTGGAGGAAGGTTTTTTCTTTAGGTGTTTTTTTTTTTTTTTTACTTGGATGACGCTGGACTTGTGCCACGCTGGGGTGTGCTCCCAGCGTGGCAGCTGGAAGGCTGTTTGGGGGTGGGGCAGTGGAGCCGACGGGGACTGGGCACCCTGTCTGCCATAGGACCTATTGCCATGCTGGGGTGGGCTTGCAACGTGGCACCCGATAGCCTCGGGGGACAGTAGAGCCAACGGGGATTGGGTACCCTGTCACAGATTGATGCCACGCTGGGGTGGGCTCCAGCTGGCACCTGGAACTCTGTTGGGGAGCGGTGCACAGCTGACGGGATTGGGCACCCCGTCGGCTATACAGTGTGTGCGTGGGGAAGCACTAGCACGCAGTGTGCGTGTGTGTGTGTGTGTGTGTGCGATGAGCACGCCATCTTATCGCTGCTCACTGACGGTAGCTCTCCCTTTCAACTGTATGGCCACTGCATTTTCAACTGCTGTCATAGACAGCTGCAGCATTGATTGGAGAACTGCGGCCGTGCCTGCAAACACACTGACTGAATTGGAAGAGGGCTGCCACACCTCCGAAAACTCGGAAGATGGCACTATGTTTCTTGCACATGCGTGCAAGCAACATAAAATATATAGTCAGATGCAGTGTAGTAAATAATGCTAAAACAGTCCATCCTTGGAGCCGTATATCTTTACACCTCCTGACAAGGATCTCTCCATGACTCCCAAGATACCCTTTCTGCCCATTCCTGGCCTCAAGATTGTGGTCCTCTCTCACCTATTATTTCTGTGAGAACCACTTACTTCCTGTGTCACTTCTAGGTAACATGGGTTTTTCACCTCTGGGAGTTTCAGATCCCTGTCTTACCATGTCTTTATCTTCTTGGGTGGGGGGAGGGGGCATATCTACCTTCTCTCTGCCCAGATTGCCTCTGCCTTTCTTTATTTCATTCATCCAATAAACTCACTGCACTCCCAGTAGAAAAAGGACAAACTCTGTTTGCCAAGTTCAAAGTCCAGAACTTTTATTTGGTAGAAAATTCTTGACAGGTTTTCCTTAAGGATCCAAAATGAAGTAACTCTCCAAACCAGTTAACCCAGCACTTTGACCAAGGCATGGTCTTCCTCTGGGGACCCCTGGAAAAAGCTTTGGCAGCACCCTGCCTCCTGCCCTGCGCCATCAGTCTGGATGGCTGGCAAGTATGCAGTTCCCATCAGCTCCCTTTCTGGGTTAACAGAGCACCCCTCAGCTGAGGGGCTGGTGACCGAATCTGTGTTTTGGCACTTGGGCAATTCAGGAGACACTGATAGACCTCCGGACAAAGAGTCCAAAAAACTAGTCCACTCTGCCAGAAAAGTCTATGTTGCCTCTTTGCTTGGTCTCAGTCAGGCGAGCTCGGCTGTCATCATGGCCCACTTCTCCCATGCCCTCCTGGGCTGTCTAGATGAGGTGCTTCCTCATCTCCCCATGGACCTTCAGACTACTATCAAGCAGGTCAAGGATCAGGGTCCAGCTGTGGCAAAACAGCAACTCCAGATGGTTCTGGACATTGGGGATTCCTGTGCCCGTTCGGTGGCGGCCGCAGTAGCCATGCACCGCAGGGCCTCGCTGAGGGTCTCAACCTTTATGGCACACACCCAGCACAAACTGGTGGACATTCCCTTCCTGGGCACCAAATTGTTTGGTCCAGGCGTTGATGGTCACCTTCAACACATTGAGAAGTCCAGTGCCACCTTGGACTCCATTACTTCCACCTAGAAGGAATCTCAGGGTTCCAAAAAGCAGAAGCGCAAGACCTTTCGGCCCCTGCAGTCAAGCAAGCCCAGTACTAATCTGGGCAGCAGCAGCATGCTCAATCTTGGTGCCCTCGGCCCAAGACAGGGGCTTCGGCGGCCCGTAAGCCTAGACGTAAAGGTCCCGGCGGTCCCTCGGCTGGATCCTCCTCCTCCAAGCCTGCACAGTGACGGGATGGAGGTTGCCACCGCCATGCCCATCATGCCCACTCTGGGTCCACCCATGGAGGGCCGGCTCCACCACTTCTTTTCCACCTGGTCCGCTGTCACAGTGTACAGGTGGGTCTTGGAAGTGATCGGCCAGGGGCTGCCTCTGGAAATCGAGCAGTACCCACCAAGCCAAGCCCACGCCCCACGGGAATAGAAGGTATCCATGCACACTCAGTCAGCTGTCCTGGATGACATTGCCAAACTCCTCCACAAGGAGGTAATGGTCAGAGTTGCAGATCCCCCTGTCAACCCAGGGTTCATTTCCAGGTACTTCCTGGTCCCAAAATGGATGTGGGGCTACCGCCCCATTCTAGATCTGCACAACCTGAACCAGTTTCTCATGTCTCACACCTTCAGGATGGTAACTCTGTCTCGGATCATACCATCTCTCGAGCAGAACATGTGGTTTTGCTCCCTGGATCTGCAGGACGTGTTCTTCCACTTCCTGATCCGTCCTTCACACCAAAGGTTCCTCTGCTTCAGGGCAGAAGGAACCCTATGCAAGCTTCAAGCCATGCCGTTTGGCCTGTCTTCGGCCCCCAAGGTCTTCACCAAGTGCAGTGGTGGTGGCCCATCTTCGGCATCGATGAGTCAAAGTATACCCCATCTGGACGATTGGCTTATAGCGGGTCCCTCAAGACTGGAGGTGGAGAGGTCCTGTGATCTGGCCCTTCAGACCTGCATCAGTCTTGGCCTCCTGATCGTCAATGAGACCAAGTTGGAACTCGTGCCTTCGCAGGCGATCTGCTTCATTGAGGCAGAGCTGAACTCTTGCCAAGCCAGAGCCAGGCTCCCGGCAGACAAAGCAGAGGTTCTCTACTCTTTTGCTCGATCATTTCTGGTTGGGCACTTGCACCCTACCTGGGACTTCCTGCGACTTCTGGTTTACATTGTGGCCTGCACCTCTGTGGTCCAATGGGCTCGGTGGCATATGCACCCCTTCAGTGGGAACTGGCCAGCCAATGGACTCAGCGACTAGGTCATTTCGATCAGCTGGTCACTGTGACCCAGATGAGGTGGAATGCTCTCCAATGGTGGACCATCCTAGAGCATCTGCAGGAGGGGGATCTCATTTGTCCACCCTGAGCCGACGGTCATCTTGACAACCATCGCCCCTGTCGCGGGCTTGGGTGCCCACATGGGGGACCACAGAGTCCATGGGCTTTGGACCCCCGAGGAATCCCAATGCGACATCAACCTGCTGGAGCTCTGAGCAGTTCGGCTGGTGCTGACTGCATTCACTCCGTTCCTTCTGGGTCAAATGGTTCAGGTCCAGATGGACAACACCATGACCATGTACTATCTCGACAAACAGGGCAGCACGCACTCTCTGCCTCTGTGCAGGGAAGCGCGCCACATCTGGACCCTCATGAGCTGACTGTAGATGAATCTCCTAGCCATTCATGTGGCAGAAGCCTCAAATCAGCTGGCAGACACCATCAGCCATGTGAGCGAGGTGTCGCACGAGTGGTCTCTCCATCCAGAGGTAGTACACAGCCTGTTCTCCCAGTGGGGCACCCCTCAGGTGGACCTGTTCACCTCCAGGGAGAACGCAAAGCTGAGGCTGTTTTGTGCCCACTCCCTTCAGCAGGGCTCACTGCAAGGCGATGCCTTCTTGAGGCCGTGGGCCCCACACCTCTTTTATGCCTTCCCTTGATCCACAAGGTGCTGCTCAAGGTCAGGAGGGACAAGGCACAGATGATCTTGGTGGCTACAGACTGGCATCACCAGTTTTGGTACCCCGATTTCCTCAGCCTCAGCATCAGGCTCCCAAGGTGTCTTCCAGCATGCCTGGACCTGCTGTCAAGTCAGGGGAAGGTACTCCACCTGGACCTTCAATCCCTGCACCTGACAGTCTGGTTCCTGAGTGGCTAAAGTTCTTGGCTTTGGATCTCTCCGAAGATGGCCTCACTGTAGTTGAGGCATCTAGGAAGGAATCGACCAGAAAGTGCTATGCCTTCAAATGGAAGAGATTCTCCATTTGGTTTCAGGGCAAGGGTCTGGACCCTTTGTTCTGCCCGGTGGCTAGCATTCTCGACTGCCTTTGGTCTCTCTCTCCAATGGGGTCTTCAGTCTATGACCATTAAGGTGCACCTGGGAGCCATCTCTGCTTACCGGGCACAGGCTGGTCAGCAGACTGCACAGGAGAAGGTGGTCTGGCATTTCTTCAAAGGACTCGACCATATTTCCCCTCCGGTGCATGAACCACAACCACCACCACCATGGGATCTATTGCTGGTACTGGCAAAGCTCATGGGCAAGCCATTCAAACCACTGCACAGGAGTGAGATGTCACACCTGTCGTGGAAGACCGCCTTCCCGGTGGCTGTCATTCAGCCAGAAGGATTGGGGAGCTCCAGGCACTCTGTTGAGCCTCCTTATCTGCTCTTCCACAGGGACAAGGTTGTCCTGCACCCCAACCCAAAGTTCCTTCCAAAGGTTGTGTCAGAGTTTCACCTGAATAAGGTGATGACTCTGCCAGTGTATTACCCCAGTCATACCTTGGAGGTCAAATACAGGCTCCATACTTTGGACCTGTGAAGAGCGCTCTTTTATTATAAAGAGTGCATGGCTGGAGTTCGGGGAGAGGTTCACCAGCTCATTGTCACCTACACTGAAGCCGCACCTGGCAGACCTTCAGCCAAGTGGACAACTGGCAGATGAATTACATCATGCAGTGAACTCTGCTATAGGTTGGCAGGTAGGGAGCCTCCCCTAGGGCTAAGGGCTCATTCCAGCTGCTATACCGTTGCATCAGTGGCTGCTTCTAGGGACGTCCCTATCCAGGAAATCTGCTGGACTGCTACTAGGAAGTCCGCAAACACCTTCATTTCCCATTACCACGTTGACCTAGAATCATGCTGGGATGCTGGTTTTGGGGACTCTGTTCTCCAGTCTCTTTTTCCTAAGTACAAGGTGTGTGCCTTGCCTCTCTTCTCCTGGAGCACTGCTAGGAGTTTGCCAAACAGCGTGGATAAGAACAACATATCCACATCCCTAGAAACACAGGTTACTTACCTGTAACAGTAGTTCTGGGAGTGGTATATGTTGTTCATCCACAGAAACCCACCTGACCTCCCCGGCTTCGATGCACAACCTCTGCTTCCAGCGGGCAAGATCTGGTGTCAGGGGGTGGAGCCGAAGCATATACCACCTGGGTGGGTGAAAGGAGCCAGCGTAAAGACTTCTGGCAAGATAATTAAAGGGAAAGAACATGCCAAACAGTGTGGATGAACAACATATACCACTCCAGGAACTACTGTTACAGGTGAGTAACCTGCGTTTCCTGGCAATTAACTTCTGCCTCCTGAGCTTGTTAAGATACATGTCCTGTTTTCATACAGTGTCCCACAAGTTTGTCAGTTTCTTTCTTTGCAGGTGTGACAAAATAGAACATTGTGTCCCAAAACTGATCTCCTGTTGGCAACTCTGCAAATGAGCTAGTGGAGGTCAAACTGCATCTCAAGGTTAACCCTCCGAGTTACAAAAAAGCTTTTTGCAATCATTTCAGCAATATAACTTTATACATTTTCAAACCAGAAAAACCCATTTCACATAAAGATCCAGATATATTTTTTATAACCACAGATAAGCAAGGGGGAAGAAAAGACAGAAACAGCAAGTAAAGGCAGGGTGATCATGGGAGGTGGAGAAACGTGAGACTGTCAGAGAACAGTTCCTAGGTCTCACAAGAAAATTCGACTGCGCAATCAGACAGGAGAAAGAAAATGAAAGGATGGAACAGATCCTTGCTTTTAACTCTTTATGCGTAACAAATGGGACAGGATCTTATTCAACCCTGTCACACATATATCTCTACCTTTGATATTAAAACATCTTAATTAGGATATTTTATGTGTTTGACTTTCTGTGACTTTAAAACTGCCTGATAGGTGCGGTCCCAATGGTGCTAAGGGTTAATGCACTGGACATCACCCCTCTCGCCACACCTGCAACCTGGGTTCGGAAGCAGACTCGGGTCATCGGGGGTCAGATGGCTCAGAGGTAATGTTAGAAAGTATTTTTTCACAGAGAGGGTTGTGGATGCATGGAACAGCCTTCCTGAGGAGGTTGTGGAGTCAGGAACAGTGGGGGAATTCAAGAATGCATGTGCAGGCATAAGGCAATTCTAGTGGGGGGTAGGAGGAAGTAAGCTGTTGATTAACTAGAATCTGCAGCTTATCCATCAGGTAGGGAATTGGGCAGACTAGGTGGGCCAAGCGGTCCTCATCTGCCGTCAACTTCTATGTTTCTATGTCAGCTGCGAAGGAAAGGATTGAGAGTCTGGAGGACTGCTCTCCTTTCCTTGGAGAGAGGGTAGTAGAGCCCGCTGTCTGGTGACTCCCAGTGGGGACTGGGGGTGCAGCAACAGTTGGGATCTCCAGCAAGGGGATTGGCTGCAGTGGCACTCCTGTGAGCATGTGCAGGAGCACGCACATCTTGCGCTGGTGCGCATTGCACAGCCAGGCCAATAGGGGAGACAGAAAAGTGGAAAAGCCCCGGTTGCCTGGTAGACGAAGGTGGGTCCAGTCTGAGTGCCCAATGCACAGTACCAGGTCCTGCTGACTCCTGGTTCTCCCTCTGCTCCCTGGTTGCTCTACTAGATTCTAGATAGAACACCAGTAGGAGTTGGTGGTTGCACCCCAGGGGGCTCAGAGCCAGGAAGTTGAGTAGCCAGTGGAGATGGACCCAGACCAGGAGTCAGTCGGGGACTTTAGGTGTGCGGGAACAGGCCGTAGCTGTGAGACCACACCGGAGAAAGGCCAGGCAACCGGAGAGGAGGGGGTATAAAGAAAGTTAACAAAAGAAAAAAACTGCCTGATAGGTTCGCCAAACTTTTAGGGTTCATAGATCCTGGTGCAGAGGATGTCTATACCAGTGTGTAGGTCCCTAGGTCAAAAGGTGACTAAGCTACAGGTGGCCAAAGACAGGAGCTTAACACAGAAGCACCTATCCAGCACTAACCATGGTAGTGCCACTGTGCCAGTGGTATATCTAGGGGGGAGTGAAGGGGACGGTTGCACTGCACATTTTACTATGCTTGCTTGCTTGCTGTTTCTGCATTTCACTTTGTTTAAGGCTAATATATTGATTGTAAGCAGACACACATACAAAACTATAATTACATTTCTATTTTCTGTGAAAAATGTAATGAAAAAATAGTAGCAGACAACATAAAGGATTAAATATTATTTTTTTAAATTGCATATCAAGTATGCACAGCACCCCAGGACCTCCCATTGTAAAATACTTAAACTTCCCAGTGGAAGTTGAATAAACTTCAAAAAACCTTAAAGTTGGCTATCCCCGTAAAACTGCACATTCAAAACGCTATTTGTACATTCGTTCAAGGAGTCCTGCAGTTGCTTCCCATCATAGCCTTCTAAATGAGTTCTTGGTCTTTAACGACCATGTCCTTCTTGGCCGTCCTTCTTCTACTTTTTCTCCTATATCCTCAACTCCTTTTTACTCCTGTTCTTAAGATTTCCATGTATATACTGTATATATTGAACGTTTTATAATTGCATATATTGTATATAATGCTGTGTATTTTATGTATCTTGTGTATTAGTTGGTGACTTCAACCTCATTGTACTCCAGTTTTATTATTTGTATGTCTTCTCCATTATGTACCTTACTACATTGTTGTACTGATGATATGTACCTGCCCAGGTCCTCCTTGCAAATGAGTTTACTCAGTGGTGTTTCGCCTGGTAAAATAAAGACTGATTGATTGATTGAAAATCCTGGTTTTGACACTGCAGTGTGCCACTATAATTAAGTTTGTTTTCTTTTTTTACAATGTTTTTATGGTATTGGTGCTATATAGTGTTTTTTATATTGAATTCTCTTGTATTAATATGTTGGTGCAATAAGCATTTTTCCTACTTAATATGACAATACATTGGGGCTATTTTAAGCCTTATGTAAGTTCATAGGCCTCATATTACCTACATACTGGTATTGCCACACAGAAAAATTCTCCAGCACCCCCACCCCCCGAGCATCACTGCATTAATATTGTTTATCCTTAGTGGTCTAGTTGCTGGGGTATGACTGAGGTACTCTTCACATGCATATGCACACACCCAAATAACTGCTAGCTTTAAAGAAAGAGACATTTATACTGTATATTAACTTTCAGAATAATTTGGTATTAAAAGCCAGGTCAAGGCTTTAACAAATACAGTTTTGCATACAGATACTTTGTGACGTTTTCTATGGTTTAGGTTCATGTTGACATTAAGAAGAATGCAAGATGTACAGTATATTAGTTAGAGGAAATGCTGTGTGTATAAAGGTTTGTAAACTAAGCCTCTCAAAAGCAAAACATATAGTGCCTGCATTTGTACTGTGTAGAATTCTCTTTGTAGCTCTAATGCAACAACTGCACATCTTTTTCAACTTGAATAACAAAATACGAGTCATATCTCATGCAAGGAGCTAGATACAATAAACAGATCTGGAAAACGATATGGTAGGAAATACATTAGCTGTCAACCTTGCAGCCTTGAGGTGCCACATTGGAGTGTATGAATTAATATAATAAACATTAAATGAATAAGCCTTTCACCACGTAATGGGAGCACTATCTATAAACATAGCATCATTGTCAGCTGTAAAAATACTTCAAACATAGGCTGTTGATATGGCTCCCAACGATATATAAAATATTCATCATATTTAATGTTTTCACAATGAGCCTGCAGTGAAGGGAAAATATTCGGGTGGATAAAATATATTCAGAATGTAACTTAATGCGCTACCATGCAAAGGTAGTCAGTTTGAGATGCCCAGAAAGGTAAATATAAAACACAATCTAGTTTCTGACACTGTGAAGTCCATAATCTGAAAAAGGTACAGGTGTATCCCAGTTGTTGCACAGACCATGAGCACATTTCATATACTAGGTAAAAACTACTGTTTAAATTGCATGAAGATTAATCTTGCAGTAAATCACATGAGGCACATCTATCCTCCAGCAGTGCTCAGTAGTACCCCTGAAACTGTAGGTTTTGTATGATGATGTATTTGTGTAGGATTATACTAAAAAAAACTATATATTCTTTTTATTTTGCACATCTGGATAACCTCATTTAGATGCAGCAACTAATTTACTAGAGGGTCCTGGGAGACGTGGTCAGGGGAGATGGTTGACGTATGGTAAATTTATGTTAATTTGTTATCTAGGATCATGGATATGTTGTTCATCCACACTTGTTGGTAGAGTCCCTTTCCCTTTAAATCAGCTGGAAAGTCTTCAAGCCGGCTCCTCCCACCCACTAGGGTGGTATGACCCTCGGCTCCACCCCATGATGCCAAATCTTCCTTTCCACTGGAACATTCAGATTGCCTCCTTCGTGCTCTCGCATTTTGTAGTCCCTAGCTTCAAAACGTTTGGTTATCCTGGAAATTCGCCTTGTTTGCGTTTGCTTTTTCTCGATCATGGAAGACGAGTCTTCCCCCCGGATTTCACTGGTGTTCGTGAGGCCAGAAGATTTATTTATTTTATTTATTTATTAGCTTTTGGTAACCGGGTAAGTGCGCTAGGCAACAGACCTGCCTATTTTCAGGCACGACCCGGGAGAGCACAGGACATTGGTTACAATATGCAGAAATGCACAGACATAATATAGGTGTACAGGAGCAAAACAAGATATACATTGGGTAGCACAGTAATAGTTACATAAGGGTACATTTTAGGCATAGATCATAATAAGGATGTAAAATAAAGCAATTAGGGTAACCATATGACAGCTGAGGACAGTAAAGACATCAAGGTTCATAGCCACCTAGATAAGCATATTGCATGGGAGAACATTAGTGTAGTACTCAGGGTCAGACCCGACAGCCTGCGGTGGGACAGAGCAAATTAAGAGCATTTGCATTGGCCAGAGGCTAGAAGGTGGGTGAAAGGCGAGTTTTTGAATTCTCGATGGGAGGCTGAAGTTTTCACCATAAGGGGGAGTGAGTTCCAGAATTTGGGAGCAAAATGGGCAAATGCCTGTTCACCCATTTTTGTCATGCAAGGTCTAGTGGAGAGCATGGGGACAGAGGAAGACCTGAGGGTATGGGTGTGTGAGGCAGGAGTCAGGAGGTTGGCAAGATAGACAGAGCAGGGAAGTCTAGACAGGGAGTCGATAAAGCAGCCCAGGGAGTAGGCTCGAATATCCTTATGCCGCACACCAACCCACATGCTGCATGCATTTACTGTTTGGGTGTCGGCCATGACATCATGACATGCGAGTTTTGCCTTGCGTTTCAGCCTAACATCCTTGACAACCGTCTCGCATGCCTTAAGCTGGGGAGGCATGAAAAACGGAACCCGCCAATGAAATCCAAGGAGGCCCGGTGGGTGGTTTCTGCAGCCACGGGATCCGCCGAGCAACTGGAGCGCATGCAGGCCTTCGAAGAGGAAGCGGCTCGCGCTGCGGAATCATCCTTTTGGGGCTTCTTCGTTCCACTCAACCTGGACTCCACCTTCTCAGGTTCCTTCCGAGAGTTGTGCCACTCTCTCCCGACTAAGGGTGAGAGTCTTTCGGGTACGCATTCCTCTTGGTCCCATAAGCGGAAGAAGGACATGGGACCATCTTCATCTCGATGGAGATGCTCTTGGGATCGGGAGAGATCTCGGTCCTAGAAACCAGCCATTTCGACCTTGGTCGAAATCGCCTCTTCGGCCACTGGCTTCTCGGCCTCACTGTCTGGCCAGTCGACCGAAGTGTCGATTGACAATGTCGAGATAATTCTCAACCCGATCAACCCTTTGTCGCCGACTTCAGTCACCGACTCCAGTTGATGACTCCCTCACTCGGACTCTGGTCCTTGCTTTCCCCGACGAGAAGACCCAGCCAGCTGGGAATCCCACCGAGGATGTGGTCCCTGACCCCGAGAAGTTACCGGTTCCACCAGTGTCTCCCGAGCACCTCTGTTTTCAGGCATACTGGTAGTTCCACCAATACCAACAGACCTCCTGAGAAGGAATCCAAATATTTGGATCACTCTGCCCTGAAGGTCTATGTGGCCTCATCATTAGGCCTCCATCAGGCAAGCTCAGACGTCATCATGGCACACTTCTCCCATGCCTTTTGGGGTCCTTGGACGAAGTCCTCCCCCATCTCCCTGTAGACTTGCAGACCACGGTCAAGCAGGTCTGGGACCAAGACCGTGCTGTTGCTACACAACAGATGTGCCCGTTCGTTGGCAGCTGCAGTTGCCTTTCACCGCAGGGCTTGGCTGAGGCTGTCCTCCTTTCCAGTGGATACTCAGCACAAACTAGCTGATGTGCCTTTCCTGGGCACCAGTCTCTTCGGCCCAGGTGTGGCTGGTCACCTTCAGCGCATTGAGCAGTCCAATGCCACCTTGGATGCCACTTCCACTAAGGGTTCTTCTGGTCCCAAGAAGCAGCAGAAGAAGAAAAGCCTTTTTGGCATTCTTCCCCTGCGACCTTGCAGTCCTCCTTTCAAGGGGGTCAGCAGCAGCAGACTGAAGCTTGGCACCCCCGGCCCAAGCCCAGACCATCCCAGGTCCGTAAGGGAGGCCAAGGTTCAGGCCCTGGATCATCTGCCTCCAAGCCTGCCTAGTAACGGGTTGGGGGGCTGCCACCTCTACTCTTGTCACACCAGCTCTGGGTCCTCACGTTGGGGTCCAGCTCTGCCACTTTCATTCCGCCTGATCTGCTGTTACCATGGACAGGTGGGTCTTAGAAGTGGTCAGCCAGGGACTGCCTCTGGAATTCGAACAGTACCCACCAAACTGAGCCCATGCCCCACAGGAGGAGAAGGTATCCACCCACAATCAGTCGGCTTCCCGAGATTACATTGCTCAGCTCCTCCTCAAGGAGGCAGTAGATCCAGTGGTGGACCGTCCAGCAGACCCAGGCTTCATTTCCAGGTACTTCCTGGTTGTCAAGCGGATGGGGGGGCTGGCGCCCCATTCTAGATTTGCATGACCTGAATCAGTATCTCAGGTAATGCACCTTCCAGATGGTCACTCTTTCTCAGATCATACCATCCCTGGAGCAAAATATGTGGTTCTGCTCACTGGATCTCCAGGATGCGTTCTTTCACGTCCTAATCCGTCCATCCCACCAGCGGTTCCTCCGCTTCAGAGCCGAGGGAACCCTATACGTGTTCTGAGCTGTGCCATTCGGCATGTCATCTGCCCCACGTGTCTTCACCAGATGCATTGCAGTGGTGGCAGCCCACCTCAGGCGTTGGAGGGAGGGGTCAGAATTTACCCCTACCTCGATGATTGGCTCTTAGCAGGTTCCACGTAGCAGGAGGTGGAGAGATCCAGGGACCTGGCCCTCGAGACCTGCACCCAACTTGGTCTCCTGATCAGTGAGGCCAAGTCGGAGCTCGTGCCTTCTCAGGTGATGTGCTTCATCAGGGCAGAGCTCAACTCTCATCAAGCCAGAGCTTGGCTCCTGGCGGACGGGGGAGGGTCTCTACTCCTTTGCCTAATCAGTTCTGGTTGGGCAATTGTGACCTGCCCGGGACTTTCTGCACCTTGTGGGTTACGTGGCAGCATGCACCTTCGTGGTCCATTGGGCCCAGTGGCACATGCGTCCCTCCAATGGGAGCTGGCTGCCCAATGGACTCAGCGCCACGGTCATTTCAACCAGCTGATCACTGTGGCCCAGAAGATGTGGTACGCTCTCTAATGGTGGACCATCCCAGACCAGTTTCAGGGAAGGATCCCGTTTGTCTGCCCCGTGCCACTGGTCGTCCTTATGACAGATGTCTCTCTTATGGGCTGGGGAGCCCACATGGGGGACAGCAGGGCCCATGGGTTCTGGACCCCCAAGGAGTCCTGTTATCACATCAACCTGTTGGAGATCAGAGCAGTCAGACTGGCACTGTCAGCTTTCGATCCTCAGCTCCAGAGTCCAGTGGTTCAAGCCAGATGGACAATACCACGACCCTACCTCAACAAACAGGGCAGCACACATTCCCGTCTGCTATGCAGGGAAGCACTCCACATCAGGACACTCATGAGCCATCTGGAGACAGATGATCTAGCCATCCGTGTGGCAGGAGCCTCAGACCAACTGGCGGATGTTCTCAGCCACATAGGTGAGACATCCCACAAGTGGTCTCTCCATCCAGAGGTAGCTTACAGTATGTTCTCCCACTGGGGCAAACTGTTGGTGGGCCTGTTTGCCTCCCAGGAAAACACCAAGCTGAGGCTGTTTCATGCCCGCCCCCTCAGCAGGGTTCTCTGCAGGGGGATGCCTTCTCAAGGCCATGGACCCCAGGCCTCTTCTACACCTTCCCTCCATTTCCCTTGATCCATAGGGTGCTCCTCAAGGTGAGGAGGGACAAGGTGCAGGTGATTCTGGTACCCCCAGACTGGCCACTCCAGTTATGATATCCAGATCTCCTCAGCCTCAGCAACAGGCCTCCAGCACGGCTTCCAGCATGCTCAGACCTGATCTCACTCAATCAGGGGAAGGTATTTGACCTGGACCTTCAATCCCTGCACCTAACAGCCTGGTACCTGAGCAGCTAGAGTTCCAGGCTTTGGGTCTCTCTGAGGATGTCCTCATAGTAGTGAAAGCATCCAGCAAAGAGTCGAACAGGAAGTGTGATGACTTCAAATAGAAAAGGTTTTTCATTTGGTGTCAGGGCAAGGGCCTGGATCCTCTGTCCTGTCCAGTGGCTAACATTCTTGACTACTTTTGGTCTCTGTCCAAAGGGGGTCTTAAGTCATCAACCCTTAGGGTGCACCTGGCAGCCATCTCTGCTTACCGGGCACGGGCCGGTCAGCTGACGGCGCAGGAGACAGTAGTCAAGTGCTTTTTTCAAAGGCCTGGGTCACATATCCCCTCCGGTGCGTGAACCTCCACCTCTGTTGTATCTACTGCCTGTACTGGCAAAGCTCATGGGCAAGCCATTCGAACCAATGCACAAGTGTGCGTTGTCACACTTGTCATGGAAGATGGCCTTCTTGGTGGCTATCATGTCTGCCAGAAGGACAGGGGAGCTCCAGACGCTCTCGGTGGACTCCCCTTATCTGGCCTTCCACAGGGACAAAGTTGTCCTGCACCCCCACCTGAAATTCCTTCTGAAAGTGGTGTCAGAGTTTCACCTCAACCAGGTGTTGACTCTGCCAGTGTCCTACCCCAATTACACCTCAGAGGCCAACTACAGACTCCATACTTTGGACCTGAGATGAGCTCTCTGTTATAAGGAGAGGACGGCAGAGATTCGGGGGAGAGGTTCGCCAGCTGTTTGTTAGCTACGCTGAAGCCACTTCTGGCAGACCTGCAGCGAAGCAGACGATCGCAAGATGGATTACATCATGCATTAGTCTGTGCTACGAGTTGGCAGGCAAGAAGCCACCCACAGGGATAACAGCTCATTCTACCCCACATACCGCTGCATCGGTGGCTGCTTCCAGGGACATGCCCATACAGGAAATCTGTTGGGCTGCTACCTGGAAGGCAGCAAACATCTTCATAACCCATTACCACATCGACGTTGAGTCACACCGGGATGCTGGTTTTGGGGCCTCAGTTCTCTAATCTCTGTTTCCCAAGTAGGGGGTGTGCGCCTTGCCTCCCTCCTCCTGGAGAACTGCTAGGAGTCTGCCAAGAAGTGTGGATGAATAACATATCCACGATCCTAGCAAAAAGAGGTTACTCACCTGTAACAGTAGATCTTCCATGGAATGGTGTCTTGCAGTAAGTCATTACTTCTGAGAGTTCCCGGCAGGTGGCACTATCACAAAGCAGCTTCTTCCAGCAGTCTCCTCACCAGGGACCACCCACATGGCATCACTTCCTGGCTCTGCCTATAAGAGTGGATAGTCCCTTGTCCTCTCTGTTCATTTTCTCACCGGCTTCAGCTCACACAGCAGTTAGAACAATCTTCTGCAAACAAGTCTCCGAAGAGAACTGAACCTTCATCTTTGCAGCTTGGGGTGCCTAGGCTTTATACAAGGCACCGTTTTCCTCTGATTTACCAGAAACTTAACTTGGTAACCTGAGAACCTAGTGTTACAAACATCATGGAAGACAAAAGAAGCTTTCAATTATTTCCTGTCGATGGGAAGTTCATTCCCTGTCAACGGAAGCCTTCCACATATTTCTCGTCGACGTAACTTTCATTCCCCATTGATGGAGGCTTCTGAGCTATTTCCCGTCAATGGGACATTCATTTCCCATCGATGGAGGCTTCCACATATTTCTCATCGACGGGACGTTCACTCCCCGTCGACGGAGGCTTCTAGGCTGTTTCTCAACGATGGGACATTCATTCCCCATCGACAGAGGCCTTTCACATATTTCTTGTCGACAGGATGTTAATTCCTCATCGACGGAGGCCTCTACACTCTTTCCCATTGATGGGACGCTCACTCCCCATGGACGGAGGCCTTCCACATATTTCTCGTCGATGGGACGTTCATTCCCCGTCGACGGGGACGTCTGAGCTATTTTCCATTGACGGGACATTCATTCCCCATCAACAGAGGCCTTTCACATATTTCTAGTTAATGGAACATTAATTCCCCGTCGACGGGGCCTCTACACTGCTTCCCATCGACGGGACATTCATTCCCCATCGACGAAGGCTCTCAGGAAGCCTCTCCCATTGATGGGACTGCCTCCCCCGTCTTCGGAGCATCTAATTTTCACACTGTCATCGATGGGGCATACTCCCCGTCCTGAAGGACACTCCAGCGCCCCCTAGCGGTACACAGTCATCGGTCCCCATACCGACGCCGGGTGAAGGGGCAACGGAACTGTGCCTCCATCCCCCCAAGTCCTCCTCCCCCCCGGGGCTCTCCAGGAGACTCCCCTTCCAGGGCCGACGTTCCAGATATTCCCTTTCTGGAGGAAGCAGCCACAGTCCTCATGAAGGACGAGCTCCAGGATCTTTTTTCCTTCTGGTGGGGGCAGGTCCAGAAGCGGACCCCCCTCCACCCGAAGCTGGCCCGTCACTGGTACTGGACCCTTTGGGTGAACCACAGCCAGGAGGTGCATCTTAACTGCAGAAGACCCCCGAGAGGCTGCCGCCTACACCTCCTCCCAAGGCTCGTTCCCATTCAAGGTCCGTAGACCAACACCGGCGCTCTACAAGATCTGGTAGCTGAGGCCAGGTCAGGTCTCTTACCAGGAGCCGTTTCCATTCTGTTAGGTGGGATCGCTCCCAACATCGGTTTTCTGACTGGCGTGATTGTCCGCTCCTTGCGTCAGTCCCGTATTTCAAACGTCCGTCTTCGGACCTTAAATCGGTCAGTGAGTCCCGATGTTCGAGTGGGGCTAGTCACAGGGATAGGTCCAGCTATTCGACACCCAGTAGCCCTTCCTTCTCTTCTTCCTCTTCCATCTCGGGAATTGGGGGTTCCCTGGGAGAGAAGGACCAGCCCCGCTCGCCTCCTGATGATCCTACTTTCATGGACGTCATGAGGCACATCCAGACCGCCAATGAGTGGGATACGGAGGACCTGGATCTGGAACGCTGTCTATTAGCTAAGTACCTGAGGCAGAAGGAGCCTAAACCTTTGGTGGTGCCTCCTTTGGTGGACACATTCCAGGACCTCATCTGGATTACCTGGAAGCGTCTGGCTTCAGTCCTGGCAGCTCCGAAGAAATCGGACAGGCTGTACAGAGCCCCGAGGGGTGAACCATTTCTGGCCGGACACCCTCAGGCGGACTCTTCAGTGATTACGGCTGCTCATGATAAATCTAAGCAGCCCAAACACCTCAGCTCACAGCCTCCCGATCTGGAGCCTCGTTATTTGGACCAGGTGGGCAAGAAGGTGTATTCTGCCTCCACCTGTTTTATTAGATCCCTGAACTTCCTAACGCATATGGTCCAGTGCCAGAATGCACTCTGGGAGTGGGGACAAGAGCTGGTAAACGCCTTTCCAGACTCCAAAAGGAGACTGAGATTCTGGACATCCTGAAATCGAGCTTGGACATAGGCACACATGTTTTGCGTGTCTCGTACGACACTGCGGATGTAGCAGCCAGAGCAGCAGTGTCAGGGAACTGTCTCAGGCACCATGCTTGGTTGAGGGTCTCTGGCTTTCACCAAGATCTGCAGTTCGGGATCCGGGACTCACCATTCCAGGGTACCATTTTGTTTGGACCGGAGACTGAGTCTCTCATCTCTCACCTCCAAGAGTCAGGCAAATCCATCTGGTCTGACCGCCAAATGTACCATGGAGACCAGCGGAGACAGCGTAAGCAGCCATTTCAGAAGCCCTCAGGTGGACAAGCCTGTGGCAATCAACAGGGCCAGAGAGGTGACTTCAGTAGGAGAGCTGGTAACCAGCAGCCTGGAGGCGCTCCTCGCAGCCCCAAGTCCTCCCAGGCATCTCTTCCCATGCCTGGCTGTGCCCAATGACTCCCTTCTGACTCCCCCTTCTCCGGCGGAGGTTCCAGGGGAGGTGGTAGAGGGTCGCTTCTCCCTTTACCTTCAGGGATGGAGCTCGATCACTGCGGACCAATGGGTCCTAGACATCATAAGGAGAGGACACACTCTAGAGTTCACAGAGATTCCTCCAGACACTCCACCAAGGTTCTCCAGATATCCTCCTTCTCATATCCCTCTCATAGAAGGAGAGATACATGCCCTGTTGCAAAAAATGGCAATAGAACCAGTTCCCCCTGCAGCAGCAGGGAAAGGGATATTATTCCCACTTCTTCCTTGTCCCAAAAAAGACTCAAGACTTTCGTCCCATCCTGGAGCTCAGTTCTCTCAACCTTTATATAGAGTACAAAAGGTTCCGGATGGTGACCCTTCCAGGACTTCTTCCTCTGCTGCACCAAGGGGAATGGCTCTGTTCCCTAGACATGCAAGATGCGTACATGCATATCGGGGTCTTTCCCCCCTCACAGGAAGTTCCTGAGGTTCCACTTCCAGAGGGAACATTATCAGTTTTGAGTTCTTCCAATCGGCCTCTCCTCCGGTCCTTGAGTCTTCATGAAATGCTTGACAGAAGTGGCTGCAGCTCTGAGGTGTCAGGGTCATTATGTCTTCCCTTACCTGGACGATTGGCTGCTCGCAGACCCGTCAAGGTCACGCCTGCTTCAAGCTCTCGAGAGACACCTATACTCTGTTCTGAGACCTGGGGATCACCCTGAACCTTGCAAAGTCTTCCCCAGGACCCAGCCAAAGACTCGTGTTCATCGGAGCAGTCCTGGATTCAGTCCAGGGCATGGTCTTTCTACCCCCAGAGAGGGGTGATCGCTTGCGGGAGATAGCCAGATTGGTCCTAATAACTCCTTAGGTCCCAGCAAGGACCTTCCTCAGTCTTCTGGGGCACATAGCAGTGGCCATTCCAGTCCCTCCTCTGGTCCGCCTCCACATGAGAATCCCACAATGGATGCTGTGGGTGCAGTGGGATCAGTGCTTTGACGACCTAGACCACTTGGTCAGAGTCACAGAGCCAGTAAGGAGAACACTTCTTTGGTGGATGGATCCACTCAATTTGGAAAAAGGGGTCCTTTTCCATCCAAAGCCCCTGAATCAGACCCTTACAATGGATGCCTCGGATTTGGGTTGGGGAGCGCACCTGGGGGCCCACCAAATGCAGGGCATTTGGACCCCCGAGGACCGCGAACTCCACATCAATGTCCTGGAGATGCGAGCGGTCCTCAATGCGCTACATGCCTTTCAGGAGGACCTTGTACCAGACTCTCTTCTGGTTCTGATGCACAACATGGCAGTTGTCTTCTGTATCAACAAACAAGGGGGCACTCATTCTTACCCCCTGTGCAGGGAGGTGATGAGAGTCTGGTATTGGGCACTGGAGTGGCACATCTCTCTCTCCGCGGTGCACGTTCCAGGTGTCCTAAATGACTTGGCCAACAGTCTAAGCCGATCTCAGTCCAAGGCGCACGAGTGGGAGCTACTGCAATCAGTAGCGGATCAGCTGTTCGACACATGGGGTCGTCCAGAGCTGGACCGGTTTGCATCACCACGCAATGCTAAACTGCCAGTTTTGTGCTTGCGAGAGCCCGCACCTGGTGTTTTCTGGCCAGACGCGTTGTCCCTTTGTTGGGCAGGGAGGTTTCTTTATGCCTTCCCTCCCTTTCCTGTCATCCAGAGAGTTCTGTTGAAGTTACAGGCCGAGGGGGCCCGAATGATTCTAATTGCCCCACTGTGGCTTCCGCAGATTTGGTTCTCCCTGCTTCAGCGGCTATCCATGGAACCTCCAATCCCACTGCCAATATGCTCGCAGTTGCTGTCCCAGAATCAGGGCTCGCTGGTCCATCCCAATCTCCGATCCTTACACCTTCATGCTGGGCTCCTTCGGACGTAGCAAAATACAGGTATGGGGTATCCCCAGAGGTGGCGGATGTTCTCATGTCAGCGAGAAAGCCCTCCACGTGCTCCACTTATGCTATGAAGTGGAAGCGGTTCTGCTTGTGGGCCTCGTCTCACCATCTGGATCCCATTACCTGTCCAGTGAACTCAGCTCTACAGTATCTCCTCTCCTTATACCAGCAAGGCTTGAGCTACTGCTCCATGAAGGTGCACAAGGGGGCCATCTCAGCTTATCAAGCCCTTTCGGGAGACAGGGCCTTAGCCCAGCTAGATGTGGCCTGCACCTTTTTATGGGGGATTCTTCACATGAGACCTCCCATTCGGGATCCTATCCTACCCTGGGACCTCCTATTTGTGTTGGAGAATCTTACTCTACCCCCGTTTGAACCTGCAGCAGACTGTGAACTGCGATATCTTTCCTGGAAGGTTTGCTTTTTAGTTGCCATTGCGTCAGCTTGATGAGTTTCCGCGCTTCAGGCTCTGATGTGTAAAGAGCCGTACTTAATGTTCCATAGGGAAAGGGTTTCTCTGAGAATGAATCCTAAGTTTCTTCCAAAAGTGGTCTCAGAATTGACCCTCAATCAGTCGGTTGAGCTTCCAGTTTATTTCCCTTCTCCCTCTAACAGAGGGGAAGCGCTCCTTCACACTTTGGACGTCCACAGGACGATAAGGTACTACCTTAAACGAATGGCTTTTCACCGTCAGTCGGAGCAACAGTTTGTGGCATTTGCACCACAGCACTTGGGTAAACCGGTGTCCAAGCAGACCATTTCTAAATGGACTGTCCACTGTGTTTCTTTCTGCTATGAGAAGCACAGTAAGCCTCTTCCGGGCCCAGTTAGGGGTCACTCCACCAGAAGAGTGTCTGCTTCCTTTGCCGCTATGTGGAATGTCTCAGTTAGGGAAATATGCGTGGCTGCTACCTGGAATTCAGTGCATACTTTCGTAAAGTACTACAGCTTGGACATTGCCTCCAGACACCGTGTCGGCTTTGGCCTGGCAGTCCTTCAGGGACTCTTGTCTTGAGCTTCTGTGTTCAGCTTCCTCTCTTCCACCTCCCACGGTCGATTACTTCCTTGGCGAGGGACTGCCTGGGATTCAGTCCTTATTGTGATAGCATGCTGCAAGAGCTCCCACTCGAAGTATGATAGCACAGTATGTAAGAACTTACCGTAACAGTAGATCTTCGAGAGGAGCTCTTGCAACATGCATTACTTTCCCGGCCTCCATCCCCCTTTTGAGGTGTGCAGAGCATCATCTTCGGGCTTCACCTCCTTCTCCTGTCAGGGCTCGTTCGTGGGCCTTGGCGGGGGAACTGAGGTGGAGCTGGGTCCGCCCCCTTTTGTACCAGAGCTGACGTCGGGGCAGAGCTGACGTCGGGGGTGGTCCCTGCTGGGTACTGCTGGCTTAGAAGTTTTCCAGTGGGTCCTAGTGCCTGTGGCATAGTCCTTATTGTGATAGCCTGCTGCAAGAGCTCCTCTCGAATATCTACTGTTACGGTAAGTTCTTACGTAACTGTACTTTACTGCTTATGTACTAGCGCTATGGTCCTTTGGGAATAGCGCTATTTTATAAATACAGTTTTGATTGATTGATCCCCTATTATAGGGCAATTACAGTGACTGTGAAGGAGAGAGGCCATTCATTGCTTGCTTGAAGTGCGGTAGATTACCAAATGGTTTATATTGTCAGGGATAGAATTCTAGGTGGTGGGTGCTGCTGTGGGGAAGGCTTGTTAACTAATTGCTTTTATGCAGGCTGTCTCTGACCTGCAACCTTAGCTGGTGTACTTGGAATGTTCCAATTAGCAGGTTACATAGGTAGTTTGGGTAAGAGTCCTTTTACACACTTCAGAATTAAGGCGGTCCACTCGAGAGCCTGTCTTTTATGAGTGGAGAAAGACCCATTGGTTTGTAAAGATCACAGTGGTGTTTCAGTTTATCACAGCCAATGACAGATCTGCACATATTGGTGAATATTATGGTAATCCTATTTAAAGCTGTTGGACCAAAGTTGTTAATTTTGAAACTGTAGTCCGTGTATTAAGAACCTAAAAGATTATTAATTTCAAAGTGATTTCCAGTACCACAAGAGGAAAATCATACTGTTTCAGGAATTAGTCTTCATCATTGGTCATCACTTATGGGTTTTGGCCAGATGCACTAGTACCCTGCGAGAGCAATGCTTCTGCCAGGATGCCTGCCACAGCTACTGGACATGGTGTCTGCACCATCCAGTGGTGCTGTGTGCCAGCTAATAATCGTTGGCAGCTCTCTCACTAACCTCATTTCTGTTCTTCCACTGTCAAGTGTACACCAAGTGTGCGCAGCACATCAGTTTGACTCTTTGCTGCTTTTTCTATCTGCATCATATTTTTCCTTTATCTACAGTATTGCTTGTATTTGTTCTTTTACCGTGATGCCAAATCATCAAAGGTGGTTCACCTGTTACCCATTATGTGTCGTTGCCCCTGTGGGAAATCGATGGTTGTTCTGCATTGGCATCAGACCTGTGTGACCTGTCTTGGACTGGAGCATGATGTGGATTCATGCAATGCCTGCTTCTCCATGTGCTGCCATAGCCTTGGGAACAGCACGTTGAGATGGGGTAGTCCAATCCCCACCTTTGGAGGCAGGCCTCGCATACATGCATCCATGACCAGGTCATTATGCCTTTCCCTTGGGCCTTTTCCGTGGACCTCTGGCTCCGTGGAAATTCAGAGTTCTCCTTGACCTCATCACTTTGAGGCACTGGAAACTCCAGTGGATGGGTCTGGTGGGCAATCGATTCCTTGTGGGTTGTCAGCTGTGATCCCTCCACAGTCTGCCTGCCCCGAACAGCAGACGTCCCCAGTGGTGAGGCCACATCTGTATGCTTGGTTTACACCAGTGGACACCTCTCCTTCATTCTTTGGTGTTGCTTGTGCTTTTGTCACAGTTTGCTGTGATGACATGGCGTGTGGTGCTAGGACAATGCAGCCCACCCCCGACATTGCTCACAGTGTCAGTCAGCAGAGGGACTGGCACAGAGGCTGTGTTGCACTGTTGCCAATTCAGATGTTATCATCCATGGTGAATTTAGCAACACCGAGGAGGGTGATGACTTCAGACAGTGATGGAAGTGGTGACAGCCATGGGTGCCATTCCTGGGTCTGACTCGGGGCAAATGTTGATGACTGTGTCATCCTGAAGGTTGTCCCCAACTCTGGGGTCTGCAAGACCGAGGAGGGTGATGGCTCAGGGCACATCACTGAAGTCAGCACCAAGCATGATGGTGAGGGCAGTGCTGGCCATGCTGATGGGGATGACCCCAATTCTGAGGCTGTCACTGATCATGCACTCTTGCTGGATGCAGCACTGATTGGGTTTGGATGGTAGCCCAGAGATGGAGTTTTCTTCAGAGCAACTGGACATTTTTTTTTTTTTTTTTCAGTCTTTAGTAACCAGGTAAGGCCCACTAGGCACAAGTGCCTGTTTTCAGGGGCGACCTGGAAGCACTGGGCGGTTAAGTGAACTTGCTCAGAGTCACACAGTATGCAAGTGGAGGTTGTAAGAATCAAATGCTGATCTGGTCTGCTGGATGTTCCAAGCTCTTTCACACCTCATTACTTTAACCTCTAGACTATACTGCCAGCCCCATCATTGCAGGCTCACCCTTTGGGACCTGTACAGCTCCACTTTCCTCATCTGGGGGTTTCCCCTCATGGGCACTGATTTGGTCATTCCTCGGATGTAGGAGGACACCCTTTGGGTGACTCTGCTAGGGGGCCTCGGATCGGATGTGTAATCTGGGCATTATTTTTGATGAAGGGCTGACACTTAAGTCACAGGTGGCGGTAGTCATCAAAACCTCATTTTACCATCTGAGGAATGTCACCCAGGTGAAACACCTGGTGTCATCCAATGACCTTCCAACTTTGATCCATGCCTTTGTGACCTCGCGTCTTAATCACTTTAAATCCATATACCTAGGGCTTCCAGAGGTTGACATTCGCCACTTACAGCCAGTACAGAATGCGGTGGCCAGGTTGTTGACTGGCTTATCTCGATCTTGCCATGTCACACCAGTGCTCCGTGGCCTGCACTGGCTGCCATTTCAGTGGCATGTCACCTTCAAGGTCGGTTTGCTGACCTACAATGCCCTATATGGACAGGGTCTGTGCCACCTGCAAGAACTCCTGTGTCCTTATTGCCCCCTCCACCTACTTCACTCCGCCGATGAGGGATTGCTGGAGATTCCCAGGGTCAGTCTGAAGTCATCTGGTGCTAGGGCTTTTTCATTTGCGGCACCAACCCTGTGGAATTCTCTACCTCGTTTTGGCAAGGGTGTGCCTGACCATGGTAGGCTTTAAGTCGGCCTTGAAGACTTATTTGTTTAGACTCACCTTTTCAGAATCTTGATAATATATTTTAATGAATACTGTTATTTTATAGATTTTAACTCTGTAAGTTGTTTCTTTCTTCTGTATTTTATCTTATTGTGCAAGTGCTTAGATATTTTGATTTGCGCTTTTAAAGAAATGGACAAGTTGAGTTGAGTCAAACAGGGCCCAGCCCAGGCCCTTCTGTCCGGTACAGAACCTGTCCAGAGGCCACACCTCTTCTCCATCAGCATCTTCTGAGGACAACAGATCATCTGCCTGCCCTTGAACGGGGCTGCTTCAGCTCCCCCACGGTCGGCCGGCACCCAGCCAGCCACCGACCGAGACCAGTACGCCCGCCTACAGCTCCATGGAAGCTGCCTGCCCTTGAACGGGGCTGCTTCAGCTCCCCCATGGTCGTCCGGCACCCAGCCAGCCACCGACCAAGACCAGGACGCCCGCCTGCAGCTCCTTGGAAGCTGCCTGCCCTTGAACAGGGCTGCTTCAGCTCCACCACGGTCGGCCGGCACCCAGCCAGCCACCGACCGAGACCAGGATGCCCGCCTTCAGCTCCCCCACGGTCGGCCGGCACCCAGCCAGCCACCAGCCGAGACCAGAACACCAGCCTGCAGCTCCTTGGAAGCTGCCTGCCCTTGAACGGGGCTGCTTCAGCTCCCCCATGGTCAGCCAGCACCCAGCCAGCCACCGACCGAGACCAGGACGCCCGCCTGCAGCTCCTTGGAAGCTACCTGCCTTTGAACGGGGCTGCTTCAGCTCCCCCACAGTCAGCCGGCACCCAGCCAGCCACCGACCGAGACCAGGATGCCCGCTTGCAGCTCCTTGAAAGCTGTCTGCCCTTGAACGGGACTGCTTCACTTCCCCCATGGTCGGCTGGCACCCAGCCAGCCACTGACTGAGACCAGGACGCCCACCTGCAGCTCCTTGGAAGGTACGGCGACAGCGCAGCCAATTGGAACATGGGCGCTTCCAGCAAACCCACTCTGATTGGCCAGGACTTTTCCCCTGCTTTCGCCACCTGGCATTTTTTACAAATAGATTTTAGATAGAACTAAGCACATTTCAAGTGTGTAATAGAAGTTGCTGCACCCATTCATTTCTATGGCAAACTGCCGGAATTTTACGCCCGCCCTCGACCTTAACTTTATAGACCTTCCTCCACGCCCCGGCTTGTGCTCCATTGGGTACCTGTTTTGGGACCCCCCCCAACATCTTTTAGTTGCCACCTCCCACTCCCTGGCTGCCTGGCCTTCCTGGCTGTATCCTTCTGAAGGAAAGAATTGTCGAGTACCTAGAGGCCAGAGGGGCACAGGACCCAAGGCAGCATGGATTCACAGCGGGAAGGTCATGCCAGATGAATCTGATAGATTTCTTTGACTGGGTGACCAAAGTAGTAGATCAGGGAGGGGCTGTGGACATGGCCTACCTGGACTTTAGCAAAGCATTTGACACATTCCCACACAAAAGATTAATATACAAGTTAGCTAGCCTGGGAGTGGGTCCCAAGATGACAGCCTAGGTAAAGAATTGGCTGGAGAATAAGACACAGAGAGTAATAGTAAATGGAGTCCACTCTGAAGAAAGGGGGGTTACTAGTGGGGTACTGCAGGGTTCAGTATTAGGACTGGTCCTCTTCAATGTCTTTATAAGCGACATTGCAGAGGGACTGGAAGGAAAAGTATGTCTTTTTGCAGATGGCACAAAGATTTGCAACAGAGTTGATGCACAAGGTGGAGTGGAAAGGATGAGAAGGGACTTGGCAAGGTTAGAGGAATGGTCAAATGTATGGCAGCTTAGATTCAATGCTAAGAAGTGCAAGGTAATGCACCTGGGAAACAAAAACCCAGGAGAAGAATACACGATGGGGGGGTGAGATACTAACAACAACAAAAATGGAAAGGGACCTGAGGTAGTCATATCAGATGACCTAAAGGTGGGCAAGCAATGTGGAGAGGGCAGCAAGGAGGGCTGGGGGATACTGGGATGCATGGGGAGGCATCACCAGTAGAAAACAGGAAGTTATTATCCTCTGTACAAACAGTTGGTGAGACCCCATCTGGAGTACTCGTGCAGTTCTGGAGACCCAATCTCTGCAAAGACATAGACAGGATGGAAGCTGTCTAGAGGAGGCAACTAAAATGGTGCAGGGTCTGCACCGAAGACATATGAAGAGAGACTTAAGGAGCTTAATATGTATAGCCTTGAGGAAAGGAGGAGAGGAGGGACATGATAGAAACTTTCAAGTACCTCAAGGGAATCGACAAAGTCCAAGAGGGTAGCATCTTTCAAAAAGAGGTGTGCAAGAACAAGGGGCACAATTTGAAGATGGGCGGCTCAGAGGTAATTTAAGGAAGTATTTTTCACAGAGAGGGTTGTGGATGCATGGAGCGGCCTTCGAGGAAGAGTTGTGGAGTCAAAAACAGTGGTGGAATTCAAGCATGCATAGGACAGTCATAAGGCAATTCTAGGGGGTGGGGGTAGGAAGTAATAGGCTGCTGGTTAACTAGGATCTGCAGCTTATCCATTAAGTAGGGAAATGGGCAGACTGGGTGGGCCAAGCGGTCCTTATCTGCCGTCAAATTCTATGTTTCTATCCTCACTTCCCACTGATCCAGCTACTGCTCTTCCGCCCCCTTCTCCTTGCCCCGCCAGCCTGTCTTAACCCCCCTCCGCCTACCCCAAATCCTACCTTAATCATGCGCCTCCACCGTTCTCTACCCCCTATTCTATTTCTTCTTGCCTGTCTTCCTCCCCTACTGCACACCCCAAAAGCCTGCTTTACCTCCCTCCCCCACAGCTTCCACATTCCTACATCCTTCCTCCACATAGGCACGCTGCACACTGGTCACTGCCCCTTGCCCAGGGTCCATCCTACCGCCATGAAACTGGCCTACACCCACACTGGTCCTAGCCCTTCACTCTGGCCCCCTGTCTACGCTTACCCTCACCCACTATCGTCAATGCTCGGCAATTTCCCAAGATGCTAGCAGGCGAAAGCATTCCCTTAAAGAAATACGCTGCAGCTCCTTGAGGCTAGTCCTCCTCCTCCTCCTCCTAATGCTGTCAGGCAACGTGCACCCAAACCCTGGCCCATTCTGCTCTAAAGCAACTAATCTGAGCAAGCCTTCGGTTGCCCTCTCATTCATATCAATCAACATCTGCAGCCTACTTCCTAAAATGGATGCCCTACAGGCCTTCACCAGCCAACACTGCCCTGACATCCTGGCAGTTGTCGAAACCTGGCTCATGCCATCAGTACCGGACCATGGAATCAGCCTTCCTGGCTACAGCGTCTTTAGGCTGGATCACTTCTCCAAAAGAGGCGGGGGCTGTGCTCTCTACCTAAAAGACTCCATACAGCGGCACCACACCATTACCTCACTCCAACCACAACTGCTCAAATACTGCGAGTGAGAATCTTCCTCGGAGCCCAAAACAAAACCATCACTGTTGCCACCATCTATATCCCTCCCAAAGAACAGGGAACTTGTCTAACAGCTGTTCTTGACTTTGTAAAGTCACTCGCACTGGACACCGAATCCATCCTCCTAGGCGACTTCAACATCAACTGGCCTGCGGCCGATGCTGGTGCACACAGGGATACCATTGCTGTGGCGAACCTCACACAAATGGTTGACTCACCAACCAGGAAAAATTACAGGACTGGCACCAGCACACTCTTGGACTGGATATTTACCAGTCACCCATCGTGGATATCTAACACTAATGTCCTCCCTGACTCTCTTGGTGACCACTCCCCTGTCAGCTGCACCTGGTCAAATAAATTCATCAAACAACCGCCAAAAACTGTCACTATCAGGGTTCTACCCAGTGGTCACCTTCCTCGACTCAAATCCCACCTCCTCCATCAAGACTGGTCCCCTATCTTCAATGCAACCAACGTAAACACTGCCTTGACCACTTCATAAACATCTTCACTGTGGCCTGTGACACGTATGCTCCTATTAAGAAAGACAAAGTCAAATCACTCAGTAAACCTTGGCTCACAGGTGACCACCTAAGGATGCTAAAAACAAGAGACCACCTATGGGAGCTGGCCAGAAACTCTGGAAGGCAAAACGACATTCAAAACTACAAACATGCCCGCAATGACTGCACCAAAACCATCCGGCAAATGAAGTCTGCCTACTATAAGCATGCCCTCACAAACTCCTGGGGCAATGGTCAGGAGTTCTGGAAGAACATAAAGGAACTCACCATGAATACACGCAACCCCCCCCCCCAATCGATACTCAACATCAACGAAACTACAACCCTCAACTCAAAAACCATTGCGGATACCTTTAACAAAGCCTTTACCGACCTCAGCGCTGTCCTACCCCAGGACTACTTCAAAGATGGTGAAGCCCCTCTGTCCGCAATGAACACTACTCCCACCAGCTCCCCGCTCTACTTCAAAGCAGTCAAAGCTCACCAAATACGCAAATATGTTACCAAAGCCCTTGGTAAATCAAGATCCAGTAATGACTCCCTCGATCTCAAAATCCTGTCTCTCACACTTGATGAAGTGCTTAGTCCTCCAACCAGAATTTTCGACCTCTCCCTCAGCCTTAGCCAGTTCCTCGACAGGTAGAAATTTGCCACTGTCACCCCAATCCATAAAAGTGGTGACAAAACTGCCCATGATAACTACAGACCTATCTCCCTACTACTCCCACTCTTCAAGGCACTAGAATGCATCGTCTCGGACCAGCTCACAGAATACCTGGATACGAAGAACATCCTGTGCAAGCAACAACACGAGTTCCGCAAAGGTCACAGCACCTCCACAGCCCTTCTTGAATTCACCGGCACAATCCACAACGCACTTGACTCCGGTGAACTACTAGGCTCAATCTACATTGACTTAACTAAAGCCTTCAACACTGTCAATCACCGCCTCCTGCTTGTCCAGCTTCAGAACACTGGGCTGTCAACTGACTCCATTGGCTGGTTTAAGAGCTACCTTGAAGAACGGTCCCAAACAGTAAGAATCACTGGTACACTCTCGGACCCTAGACTGGTCCGCTCGGGGAGTCCACCAGGGTTCTATTCTGGGACCTCTCCTCTTCAGCCTATTCTTAAACTCACTACTGGACAGCTGCCCAGAACAAATAATTCTCTACGCCGACGAAGCTGTGATCCTCACCTTGGACCCTGATCCAATCCAATTACAAAATAAACTTCAGCAGGCCTTCTCCTCCATCGAATCCTGGTTCCTAAATCATAAACTGCTTCTCAATCAGAAAAAAAACAAGTCTATGGTCTTCTGCAGCCCCCACAACAAAAAACAAACAACTCCACCTCTCCATTGCAACTGAACAAGGAGCCATCCTAGAGCAAACACAATCGTTCAAGTACCTCGGCATCACCCTTGATCCCCACCTCTTATACGCTGTCCATATCAGCAATGCTGCAAAGTCTGCCAATGCCAAGTGAGGCATATTATTCTGGCACAGGAAACGCCTAACCCCAGAAGCACTGTCATTGGCCGTCCAAAGCTCCATCGTCAGCATCATAGACTATGGTCTTATCATAAATGGGTCTGCAACTACCACTGCTCTCAAACGTATCGCGACCTCCCTGAATAAGGCCTGTCGTCTCATCACTGGCTCACATCACCGTACCCACACATGTGACCTTTATATCCAATCTGGATGGCTTCAACTAGACAAACGCATAAAATACCACATCTGCATCACGGCCAAGAAAATTATAATGGGGCTTGCCCCACCTGGTGTCTGTGCCTTCCTTAAGCCTAGACATAGGAATGTCACTACAAGGAGATCCAGTTCCCATCTACTACATATCCCACGATGTCGCACAACCCAAGGACAAAGATCATTCACCTATCGGGCATCCAACTGGCTCAACTCTCTTGGCAGCGACATAGCGACCGCTCCAACACTCGGCCTCTTCAAGTTCAAGCTGTGCCTCTCACTGCTTGTATTCTGCGATTGCCCATCTTAACATTTCCACTGTTCCAGCTGCACATGCCCCAGCACCCAGCACTTACAATCAGTCTTTGCACCCCTAGCACCTTACCTGTCATATTCCCTCAACAAGGCTCCCTGACTGCACTGTCTCCTGCCCTCACCTACCTCCTCCCTCCCATATCTCCACTCATGCCCCCTTCCCCAACCACCTCTCATACTCCCTCTTACCCCCTGCACCTCCTTCCCCCGATCTCCTACCTCACTCCCCCACCCCCTCCTTCCCTTGTCTTGCTGATAGCTCAAGTCTTTGAACTGGTTATTACATGTCTGTAAGTCAATGACTACATGTTTGTAACTAAAAATGATGACTGTTGCACACGCTGACATGGAAGCTTTGTAAAAGAGCCTCCACTCAAAGGTATTCTATTCCTAGATTGAAATAAATAAAAAAAATAAATAAAAATCTGTACACCTCCCTTCTGCTGCAGAGTACACCCTGTACCAGCTATTCATAGAGGAGGTGATCCAGGCAGTTGACCTTGAAGCCCATACAGGCCACGATCTGGTAGCCCTGCCATTGGAACATCTTTGGAATTCTCATCACAGACACTGTAGTCATTCCTCCTTGGCCTAGGGCAATGGAGGAGGCACCTAGGGCAGTGCGGAGGCGACCCCTCTCCAATCCAGCCATCCTCAGTGACCTCCTCACACAGTATCCTGCACCCATAGAATCCTCAGATGAGGTACTTCAACCCTTCTCAGGGCTTGAAGTACTGCACACCCTGTCAGGGACACAGTGCCTTGCACATGACTGACCTCCAGAGGCAGATTCCACTCAGGTGGATGCTCCTCAGAGAGAGGATTTTTCCCTGGAACTTCCCCCTAATGCTTATCAGGCACATGTGCTGACCTGTAACTATCACCTGTGATTACAGCTATGCAACCTGTTGGCTACACTGCCACCAAGTGAGACACTCATGCAGGCTATTGACCTTTCCGCCTGGGGTTTGGAGGTAGCATGGCAGCAGTTGAGGACATCTTGTGATGGCAGCAAGTTAGCTGCCAGACTGGTAGGACCCACAGTCTGCATGAGGCCTTTCCTGAGTGGCACCTTCAGTCCGGCATAAGGTGCTTAATTCACACTTCCTGGGGACTCAATTTCTTCTCCATTTTGGGTCCAGTAGGAAATGTCGGGGAACCTTTAGCACTTGTGCCACAGAAGCCCCCATCTTTACAGTCTCGCCACACTTCAAGTGTTCTTCCCCATGCAGAGGGATGAGTGAATCTCTTACCCATGGGGCGAGACAGCTCTTACTTCAAACAAGAATGGAAGTTTGGTGCTTGGACACATAAGTTGGAATCTGTGGTGAAGATGGATTCTTACAAGACAAGAAAGCTATGTACTTGTGTAACTGCTGATCTTCCAGAATATCTTCGCCATTGATTACCACACCAGACCACCATCCCCTGCTCTAGCAGAGTCAGGGCCACTGGACGACAACACCCTGATGGTGCTAGGTGGCACCATGTAGTGCCATGGCATCTCCCCAGCTGTACTCCCTTTGGACCCATTGCTGGGTTCCCACTAGGGATGTGCAAGGGATGAACAGTATTTCCTGAATACAATGAATAATGCAGTAGTTGTTATTCAGACCCAAGTAACACATAGTGGCACGATACGTGCCCATTCATATTTGGGAAACACAAAATAAAAAAAGAAAACAGCCCGTTCTCCCACACCCAGTCATATTAAAAGCAACCCCCATCCTCCACCCTTTGTAACAAGTCCACTCCCACCCTCCTCCCTTCCCAGTACCCATGATTTCAAGATTAACAAGTAAAGACTCCATAATGGGTGATGTGCACAACCCACTCGCCTCTACGGTCATCTGCTATTACTTCAGTGAAATAAATCATCCCCCTCCCCAGCAGCAACACCCAAGTCCCACCCTTCTCCACTTTAGCACCCACAGTTAATAAAATTTATAGAAAGTCACACATCTCCCCCCCCCCAGGTGCAAGAAGGCGACCGACACAACCACTCTCCTCCACAGCCAGCCATCTTCTGGTGAGTGGTGCTCCTGTACTTGCTTCAGTAGTAAAACAACTGATCACATGATCAGCTGTTTTACTATGTAAGCAGGAAGGCAGCTAGCAGTGGAGGAGGGCAGCTGGATTTAGTTGCCTTCTTGCACCTGAGGGGGGATGACGTGCTACTGATTTTATGAAATGTGAGTGGTGGGGAGGATGGTAGGAATTAAATGCTGTTGGGATATGGGCATGCCCTTGGTTGGTTTGCCAGTCTTCTTTTATGCCAGTTGGGCTGTTAGCCCACTACCTTAAGGGGTGCATGGAGAGAGGAACACATCTTGATTCCTCTGGACTGTTCGACCTTACAGTTCGACATGCACTTGTGATTCTTTCCTTTTTCCCTTAGGGAAAAAATGGGCCATATTTTGACTAACAATTCAGTCCATCTTCCCTCAGGTAGCATGAGGTTTTTTTTTTTTGTTTCCAAAAGTCTATGCGATTCATTCTTATTTGGTGCATTGTACCATCTCAGTTGCAGGGAGGTTCCAATTCTAGTCATCCACTCTTTTTTTTTTTTTTTTTCTCCCAGAGCCACAGGACTTCTCTCTTTATGATCACTAGCCATCTTCTGTCTGGCTAGCGCTTTGAGGCTTTGGTTCCATACCCAACTACCCCTTTTGGCCACCTAATGTGCCCTTCTTTTCCCTTTATTTTTCTGTTGCTGATTTATATTTCCTATATCCTATTCTTCGCCTTTTGGGCTAGGAAAGTTCTTAGCCCTTTGTTATTTTTTCCCCACTTAGTTTCTTTCCTGGCAAACAGAACTGAGGTAAGTGAGGGAGCCAATAACAGTTATTGGCTGGCATATGGCACCACATGGGAGTTGTGCAGGCACTGAGCCCAGTAACTGTGGCCAGCCTCCTGGCAAAAGCTTTTCTCCCGCAGGGTCCCAGTGTTTCTGGCCCAGACCAATATGTGGGGATTAATGGGGAAGATATTCTGGACGATCAGCATTTATGGTCAAGTACATAACTTTCATTTTCTTGAAGTTTACACTGTCATCTGATCACTGTAATGCAGGTAGCTCCTGTATCCTATCTGAGAATCGCCACCAGACCTGTCCTGCACACGATGAATAAGGAGGCTCTCACTGCTATACCTCTTGGAACAACATTGACCTTTACAGTTCACTTTCATGAAAATTCAGGGGACACTTTCCATGCACAGAACTCTGTTCTCCGCTTTGGAACTAACAGGTAAGCTTAGCCTATATTTCTGTGTTTGGAGGGATATTGATTACTGGAGCCCAAACTGAAATGTTCTGTATGCACATATTATCTCGTTTGCTTTCTCCAGCAGTCAGAACTCGTTAAAGAGACCCTGACATCATTAGGAAAACTTTGAAAAAAGTAAGATTTATATTCAACTCCATCCCATTTTTTTATTACTTCATATATTTTCAGTAATTAATTTCCCATTTTCTTTATTACTGAAAACAGTTGCATGCAATCTGTTTACCGACGCTTCCTCGACAACTTTACAGCGACAACAGCATCAGGTTGCTGTAGTGTCAGTGCGGGACCCCGGAACTGCTTTCTCGGGGTATTGCACCCTCTCCCCGAAACAACTCTGACTTGGAGTTGATTATTAAAATAGCGGGGGCAGAGCCCCCCAAAGAAAACAATTAGATGCAACTGCCTTTTTGCCAACCACAAATGCGGTCAACATAAAGGAGTCGCTGTAATGTCTGTCGACAACAAAATTGTCAACTAACTGTCATTGGGGGGAGGCACTGATAAGCAGCAGGAAAATCCCAGCCTCCCCCTACAAAACAGGGTACTAAATGAGAAAAAGACCAAGGTAGAAAGCTCAGTGGGGGATGCTGCTACAGAAGGTAAAGCCATCAAAAAATGGAGAGCAATGAGTACCAATGCCTGTAGTCTGGGTAACAAGCTTCCTAAATTAGTGGCCTTGATGGAGGAGGAACATCTGGATATTGTGGTAGTCACAGAAACATGGTACACACAGAACCATGACTGGGATGTAAACATACCAGGATACACTATCCACCGGAGGGACATGGAGGGTAAAAGAGGAGGAGGAGTAGCTCTCTACATAAGGGAAGGAAACAAAGCAACAGAACAAAAGGGTAAACAGGGAGGAGAAGCACTGTGGGTCAATTTGGAGACAGGCAATGGCACCACAATCCGCACAGGGGTTGTATACAGACCCCCCTCTCAGGGGAGGAAATTGACAAGGAAATGATAGAAAGTATACTTAGAATGGCAGAAAAAGGGGAGATATTGCTGATGGGTGATCTGAATATGCCAGATGTTAACTGGAGTGCAGTTGCAGCAGCCACTTCTAAGAATGGGGTTATTCTAGATGCCCTACAGGGGGCATGCCTTAGACAACTAGTATTGGAACCCACTCGAGAGGGAGCAATCTTAGACCTGGTTCTCTCAAATGGAGATGGAGAGAGGATCACAGATGTAGAAGTGGGTAGCCATCTGGGAACTAGTGACCATCGAACAGTATGGTTCACAATAAACACAGCAATAGAGTCAAGCCATACAAAGGCAAAAGTACTGGACTTCAGGAGAGCTGACTTTGCCAAAATGGGTGAGTACCTAAGGAATGCACTAGCAAATGGGCAGGAAGGAGAGGTGGAAGAACAATGGGGAATAATAAAAACTGCCATCACAGAGGTAACAAGCCTTTGTGTGAAGCAAATAAACAAAACAAAACGATGTAAGAAACCACTATGGTTCTCAAAGAAGTGGCAGTATGACGGTTCAGAGAAAAAGCATTCAGGAAGTACAAGGAATCACAGTAGGAGCAGGACAGAGAATTGTATCAGTTAAAGCAAAAGGAAGCTGGGAAGGCAGTCAGAACAGCAAAGGCCCGAACCGAGGAAAAGATAGCCAACTCAGTTAAGAAGGGGGATAAAACCTTTTTAGGTACATCAGGGAGCGAAGGAAGACCAAGGGAGGGATAGTGAGGCTTAATAAAGGGAGGGGGTGGGGCAGAGGGTGACTGTGAAAAGGCAGAGATACTAAACAAATATTTTTGCTCAGTATTTACAAATGAAGAGGGGGAGGTACCTAAAACAAACAATAGAAACACTCTGGGTACAGAAGTTGATACCAGCCCATTTACAGAAGAAAGGGTTCTGAAAGAACTCTTAAAACTGAAGGTGGACAAAGCAATGGGGCCTGATGGGATTCATCCCAGAATTCTAAAAGAACTAAGGGTAGAACTAGTGACACCACTGACTACCCTCTTTAACAAATCATGGGAGGATGGGGTGGTACCTGAGGACTGGAGGAGGGCAGATGTGATTCCCCTTCACAAAAGTGGGAGCAGGGCAGAAGCAGGAAACTACAGACCTGTTAGTTTAACCTCAGTGATAGGGAAAATGATGGAATCACTCCTGAATGAAAGAATTGTTGAGTACCTAAAGGCCAGAGGGGCACAGGACCCAAGGCAGCATGGATTCACAGCATGAAGGTCATGCCAGATGAATCTAATAGATTTCTTTGACTGGGTGACCAAAGTAATAGATCAGGGAGGGGCTATGGACATGGCTTACCTAGACTTTAGCAAGGCATTTGTCACAGTCCCACACAAAAGATTAATATACAAGTTAGCCAGCCTGGGAGTGGGTCCCAAGATGATAGCCTGGGTAAAGAATTGGCTGGAGAATAGGACATAGAGGGTAATAGTAAATGGAGTCCACTCTGAAGAAATGGGGGTTACTAGTGGGGTACCGCAGGGTTCAGTATTAGGACCGGTCCTCTTCAATGTCTTTATAAGCGACATTGCAGAGGGACTGGAAGGAAAAGTATGTCTCTCTTTAGATGACACAAAGATCTGCAACAGAGTTGATGCCCAAGGTGGGATGGAAAGGATGAGAAGGGACTTGGCAAGGTTAGAGGAATGGTCAAATGTATGACAGCTTGGATTCAGTGCTAAGAAATGCAAGGTAATGCACCTGGGAAACAAAAACCCAGGGGGGGGAAGTACACAATGGGGGTGACATACTAACAACAACAAAAATGGAAAGGGACCTGGGAGTAATCAAAGGTGGGCAAGCAATGTGAGAGGGCAGCAAGGAGGGCGGGGGGGATACTGGGATGCATAGGGAGAGGCATCACCAGTAGAAAACAGGAAGTTTTATCCCTCTGTACAGACAGCTGGTGAGACCCCATCTGGAGTACTGAGTGCAGTTCTGGAGATCCAATCTCCGCGAGGACATAGACAGGATGGAAGTTGTCCAGGAGGGCAACTAAAATGGTGCAGGGTCTGCACCGGAAGACATATGAAGAGAGACTAAAGGAGCTTAATATGTATAGCCTCGAGGAAAGGGGGAGACATAATAGAAACTTTCAGTACCTCAAGGGACTCAATAAAGTCCAAGAGGGTAGCATCTTTCAAAAAGAGGTGTGCAAGAACAAAGGGCACAATTTGAAGATGGGGGACGACTCAGAGGTAATGTAAGAGTACAATATTTTTTCACAGAGAGGGTTGTGGATGCATGGAACAGCCTTCGGAGGAGGTTGTGAAGTCAAAAACAGTGGTTGAATTCAAGCATGCAGGGACAGTCATAAGGCAATTCTAGGGGGGTGGGGGTAGAAAGAAGTAGGTTGCTGGTTAACTAGGATCTGCAGCTTATCCATTAGGTAGGGAAATGGGCAGACTGGGTGGGCCAAGCGGTCCTTATCTGCCATCAAATTCTGTGTTTATATTGATCCCATGAAAACAAGATCCCTATCCCCTAGACTGTATGTACTCTGGCTGCTTCTCTACACATAGCTTCACAACTACCTGTTCATGACATCATAATTATTTCAGCAGCTATTTTGATGTCATAAACAGAATTATGATGTCTGGTATAGGCAGGCAGCCAGAGCTAAAAGGGCAGAGAAACTGTATTCATGCAAATACTCTTTGTAATAAGGAAATAAGGGTGAGAATTACAGAATAAAATACAAAAGATAAGATACTTTTATGCCTGAATATTACATTTTTTCAAAGTTGTCTCAGCTGTATCAGGAGCTCTAAAGCCCAGACTGCAATTCTGGGATAATATAAATTAAATTAGCAAATATTTGTTTCATCTCTAGATGAAATGCTGATACTTTTATGGAGCCATATGTATTTCACTCATACATTCACATGTGATGTACAGCAGCATTAAATTATTGCACTGTTTTTATTTGGAAGTGATCACGGTTATTTTAATGTGGGTTGTGCAATATATTGTATAGTCTGTATCCTCTGATGGTAGTTTGTGTTGTTGGGCTATTTAAGCAGTAAGGCATGACAGGGTATGTGTTACTGTGTAATAATGTCACTCCTGGGGTGGGTTGAAGCACAAGGCGAAGCCGAGTGCTTCCGCCACCCTGGGAGTGACGTTATTACACAATAACACACTCCCTGGAGTGCCTGATTGCTATTATACAATGGCTCAATTTAAAATAATATTAAAAAGTTTAAAAAACAAGTTTTGTTGTACACTTTGTGGGGGTTTTTTTGTATGAGAGGCATCTTTTTTTGAAATAAAAGAAAAACTAGTCCAGTATGTGGTGCTGCTGGTAATACTGTGGGGTTTTTTTGTGCGTGGTTCTCCCCTCCACCAACTCACTTGCATTTTTTTCGTCATCATCGTGTTTTTGCTGCTTGACTGGGAGCAGTTGAAAATGCTTCTTTAGTTTTTTTTTTTCCCCTGTGAGAAAGATGTGGACAGTAAAAAAGACGAGAGCGCAGCCGATCGGTTACTTCCGGTTTCCCAGTCCCACTAACTAACTGGACATCCATCAGAACCTGTAAGTTACAGGTATCTTTTTTTCCTTTTATTTCGGGAACTGCTTTTTTTTTTTTTTTTTTTTTTTAAGGGACAAAGTATGTGGGTTTCAGAAACTGCTGTGGAGGTTAAATGTAACTGCCAAGCATGGAAACTGCCAGGCGCGTGCGGTTTGAAAGACTGAGGCAGTTACAGTAAACTACGGGAGTGGACATTTACTCTGAATAGTGTGGCTTTTGTTTCTGTTGGCCGAAGGACTGACGCAGGCGTACAAGGAACATTTGTGTTTGTCAAATGGTGAGCAGTTAAGCTGTGACGGTTCAGGGCACTGTTGGTTTCCCAGTGGTTTGTGTGGGGAGAGAGGGAGGATTTGTGTCACTGTACTGTGGTTGCTTGTGTGTCTGAACTTCATACAGTGATGTTATTGTTTAATAACATCACTGGTCCAGACACACACTGTCCAGTCAGAATAGGGGATATTTTCTTGCCATTGTATAATTATTTGTAAAATACAGATAATAAGCAGATTGATAATATCAGCAGGGAAAGAACCCTATAGGCTGTGTTTCCCTGTGCTCTGAGATGTGAAGCAAATAGGTTTGTGTTACAGTCTGTGGTGCACTTTTGAATATGCTATGCCTTTCTGACATTATCAGGTACTGACTACATCAAAACTTATTCTCAGTAACATACAGTAGTTCATTAGTACTAGAAGCCCTTTTCCGTAATTGGTAACTGTTGGATACCTGTGTCTGAATGTAGCTAGATTTCATTCACTTTAAGTAAAACATAGACTGTAGTCAAGCAAAATATGTGGAAGTCATGCTTTGTCCGTTGACTGAAAACTGGCCCTTTGGGGTTTCAGTAGTACAAAAAGCAGAGTCCGTGTGTTTTGGTCACATACAGAATTGAATAGCTTTTTTTTGAGACAACATAGATGGGGTAGGTTATGGGGAAACTTGGTGAAATAGTGTCTTTTGTTATTGTCTGGCATGTTAGGGTCTAGAAACAATGTGAGTACACGTGAATCACCCTATCTACGGTAGAAGTAATTAAGGGTTTAGAGTGAACAAAACAAAAACGGACAGGATAGAGGTGAGTTGGGGTTAAACAATAGTTAGGCAAGGGATAAAAATGGACTAAAGGAGGCAAAACAGAAAAACAGGCAAGAGAGGACATAGTTATGCTGGGAGTGGTGCAGTGCAGTGGCTGTGGGATGGCAGTCTTCAGGGAGACTTTCTGGAGTCTGTGTTGCTGCCCCATCTGCATGCACCTGTCTAGGCTGAGGGATGAGGTTGCCGGACTGAAGGCCAAGTTGGCTTGGGTTCAGAGGCCCTTC
Source organism: Neoceratodus forsteri (assembly GCA_016271365.2). NCBI lineage: Eukaryota > Metazoa > Chordata > Ceratodontiformes > Ceratodontidae > Neoceratodus > Neoceratodus forsteri. The sequence continues at coordinate 1,072,757,412 of CM028129.1, read as the reverse complement.
TCCCCCACCCAGGGACTACCTAGTCTGAACAACAGTGACTCGGGGAGGGTTAGGGTGGTGGAGCATAGGCACATTCCTATCTGGTACCACTACAAAACATCAGTGCCACACTGGCCGAGCAGGAAAGTCCCACAAAGACACCCGAAGTAGTGACCGGGGTGGATATGGGGGTTATCCATAGTGTAGACCCCAAGGGGGTGGCAGAGGACCCCAGAGGAGGAAGAAACAAATCGTGGTGGGGGATACAGTTGGATCCAGGTAAGGAAGAGGAGAGGGACGTTAAATGCCTTCTCAGTGCCATGGCTATCAGGGATGGAAAGAGGATTCAAAGGATCACTGGGGCAGCAGGAAGGGATGGAGAGTTGGACGTCATTGTCCATCTAAGGACAAATAACCTGGCTAGGGATGAACCAGCAATAGTTCAGAAGGAGTTTAGGGAATGGGGAGGGGTCTTAGGCAAGTAGCATGATCTGTGACCTTCTCAGAGCTGCTACCTATCTACGACGGGGGGGGGGGGGGAGGATAGGATTCTCCACACCCAGATCTTCAATGCATGGTTGAAGGAATGGTACAGAGAGGGGGGTTTTGGCTTAATTGGGGACTAGGGTTCCATGTGGAGGGATTACGGGTCTGTTCAGGGGTTACAGCCTGTATCAATTCAGGAGTGGAACTATGGTCCTTAGTGAGCAGTTTAAATGCTACATTGGCGAGCATTTAAACTAGCCAAGAGGGAAGCAGACTAAGGCTGGGAGACATAAACTGCCCCCCCCCCCACACACACATACACAGGCTCACAAGGTCAGCCATGGGAATCCTGAGGGAGTAAAATCCCAAAAGGAACCAAATAACAAAGGAATCCAAGGGGTAAAATGAAAGAGAGATGGTTAAAAAAAAAAAAAGGCAGAGGAAATAAGGAAGGGAAATGGGGGCAGGACAGTCTGAGAGCCATGTTTGCAAATGCTCAAGTCTGGGGAGTAAGATTGCAGACATGGAGGCCACCATGGCAGATGTGGACTTGGACATAGAAGTTATTACTGAGTCCTGGTGCAGTGAAAACCAGGACTGTAATGGAGTCATACCATGGTATACTCTGTTCAGAAAAGACAGAGTATGTAAAAAGGGGGGAGGAGTGACTCTTTATGTCAGCGACAACATAAAAACTACAGAAATGCAGAGAGAGCATGGAGGAGCTGAGGTGCTGTGGATCACCCTGGAGACACGGAGGGGGGCCGCTGTTCACACAGGATCTACAGACCTCAAGCACAGGGAGGAGAGGTGGCTAAAGATATGATGGAAGCAATCCAAAAGGACGGCATGCAAAGGGGAGGTGTTGCTGATAAGGGACTTCAGTCTACTGGACGTGAGCTGGAGCCTACCAGCTGCAGCAACAGTCAGAAGTAGGAACATCCTGGACTCCCTGCAAGGGGCATTCCTCAAGCAACTAGGTAAGGAACCCACTCGTGCGAGGGCAATACTGGACCTGGTAATGACAAACAGGGACAGTGTTGCTCTCATCACAGTGGGTGGCCACCTGTGGACCAGTGATCACCGTATGGTGTGGCTCAAAATAAGAACTGTGTCAGAATTGAGCCACACTAAGACAAGGGTCCTGGACTTCAGGAGGGCCAGTTTTAAGAAAATGAGAGACTGCCTCAGGAACATCCTAGCAGGGATAGGGAAGCTGGGGGGAGTCTAAGAACAATGGGCAAAAATAAAGGGGGGAATTGAAAAAGACAACAAATCTGTGCATCAGGCAGGTTAACAAGGACAAGAGAAAATAGAGACCATTGTGGTTTTCTAGAGAAATAGCAGAGAAAGTAAGGGCAGAAAGAAAAACCTAGCATTTAGAAGGTACAAGTAGACACAGAAGGAAGAGGATAGGGAGAGTTACCAGGAGAAACCGAGAGGCAGGGTGAGCAGTTAGGAACGCAAACGTGCAAACAGAGGAGAATACTGCCCAATCAGTAAAAAAAAGGGGATAAAACATTCTTTAGGTATATAAGCGAGAAGAGAAAGACCAAAAGAGGGATAGCAAGGCTAAAAGGGGAAGGGGAGGGGGGGAGTGGAAGGAAAAGAACCAAAAAAAAGCGGACATACTGAACAGTTATTTTGTTCAGTATTTATGGAGGCAGGGGTAGGTGACAGGCCAAAGATAAGGGACAAGGGCATTAAAGGAAGGGAGGTGGACACTAGTCCTTTTACAGAGGAGAGAGTCCTCAAGACACAAGCACAATTAAAAGTAGACAAGGCAATGGGACTGGACAGCGTGCACCCTTGAATGCTGAGGGAGCTCAAGGAGGTGCTGGCTGCACCTCTGACAGCTCTGTTCAACCTATCACTAGAAACAGGGGAGATTCTGGGGAACTAGAGGAGGGCAGATGTGGTCCCACTACAAAAAAATGGAAATGGGGAGAAGGCAGGAAATTACAGACCCATCAGCCTGATTTCTGTAGTAGGTAAAGTAATGGAATAGCTACTCAAGGAAAGGATTGGGGAATACCTTACAACCAGTGGATTACAGGATCCGAGACAATATGGGTTCACAGGTTGGAGGTCAAACCTGATAAGAGTCCTTTGACTGGGTGACCAGGGAAGTGGATTGGGGAGGAGCAGTAGATATTTCAGTAAGGCCTTCAGCACTGTTCCACAAAGACTGGTGAGCAAATTGGGAAACTCAGGAGTAGGTCCAAAAGTAGTAAAATGGATAAGAAGTTGGCTAAGCAATAGGAGTCAGAGGGTGATGGTAAATGGGGTCCTGCCTGGAGAAGGCAGGATGACAAGTGGGGAGCCACAGGGGTCAATACTAGGCCCATTCCTCTTCACTGTCTTTATTAGCGACATTGTGGAAGGGCTGGAGGGGAAAGTATGCCTGTTCATGGGTGACACACAAATCTGCAACAGAGTGGACATATAGGGGAGTGAGGAATGATCTAAAAAAGCTGGTAGATTGGTCAAGGGAATGGCAGCTGGGTTTCAGTGCAGAAAAGTGCAAAATCATGCACTTGGGGCACAGAAACCCAGGGGCAGTGTACCAATTGAGCCAGGGGGGACACAAAACAGGAAAGGGACCTGGGGTAATCATTTCCGATGACCTGCAAGTAGCCAAGCAGTGTGATGAGGCAGTGGTGAAGGCTAGCAGGATGCTCAGGTGCATAGGGAGGGGCATCACCAGCAGAAGGAGGGAGGGAGGTAGTATTACCCCTGTATGAATCACTGGTAAGACCCCACCTCAAGTACTGTGTCCATTTCTGGCGGCCCCACCTCTGGAAGGACATAGATAGGTTGGAAGGAGTACAAAGGAGGGCTACCAAAGTGGTGCAGGGCCTGCATCAAAAGCCCTACAAGGAAAGACTCGAGGAACTAAATATGTACTCTCTAGCCGAAAGGAGGGAAAAGGTGGGGTATGATAGAAGCATTCAAATACCTCACAGGTATTAATAAGGTGCAGGACGGTAGCCTTTTCCATAGAGAAGATGATCCAGGACAGTGGATCATGCTGTGAGAGTGTGTGTGTGTGGGGGGGCTCAGGGAGATGTGAAATACTTCTTTACTGAGAGGGTGGTGGGCGCCTGGAACAGCCTTCCAGCAGTGGTGGTGGGTGCTAAAATGGTAACAGGATTCAAGCATGCATGGGATAGACGCAAAGGGACTTTAGAAGTATGGCAAGGGGAGGAGAAGACCAGAGATCCCGTAGGGTCCACGTTGGCACAGTAGGTAGGGAATATAGGTCAGACTAGGTGGGCCAAGAGGTCCTTATCTGCCGATTAGCTTCTGTGTTACCTAGTATGGGTCTAGGTCAGTTTAGCACAGCAGTAATTGTGGCTGCAGATAATGCACTGGGGGGGGTGCAGAAGTCAAGGGAGAATTCAGGGAACTGGGATTTACTATTGCAAATGCTGGGGTGATTTACTAATAGTAACCTCAGGAGGGTGACAGCTGGGGGGGCGCAATAGCATCCAACAATAAGTGTGGATAAACTACATATCCACGTCCCTAGAAACTATTTTATCCCCTTGGGTAGTTTTCACTGCGCAGTTATTGCCACGCTAAATTGACTGGTACCACCCAGTACCCAGGGTTGGTAGTAGTATACTTTGGACTTCTCGGCCCTTGAGTCAGGTAAGGTCCTGATATGTACCAAAGTATTCTGTTGTGTGCATGTTGAGTATGCATGTGTGCGAGGGGGGGGGGGATCTTCATCATCAGATGTGAAAGGGGCAACTTAACATATGTGGGGTGACATAGAAGAATTGATTGTAGCTGACTTGATAAAATTAGCACATTCAGGGAGGGGTTACTGCAGCTCTAACTGCTGAGATCTGGGTTTAGCCTAACTTGCAAACTGTAACAGTAACCATCTTGGGGAAGGGGGAAATTGTTTAACCAGGAAATGCACACTAAGCCAGAGCTTGTTTCCAGGTGTGACCTGGGAGCACAAGGAAGTTAAGTGACTTGCTCAGGGTCACAGAGTATGCAAGTGGGGGCTGATGGGATTCAAACCCAGGTCTCCAGGTTTGCAGTTCAGTGCCCCTAACCATTATGCTATACTGCCTCCTAAATCATATTCTGTATGCTATATGTTCAGTTTGTATTTAAGAACCTTAAATCCTAAGAATTTTTGAGGCAGATGTGCAGCTGAGTGAGAGAAAGCAGAATAAAGGTGCTTGACCTAAAAATGAGCAAATCATAAAACACATTAGCTTCATGATGACACACACTCTCCTCACCAAGCTGCAGTGCCTGGACCTCTTGGTCCCCTGACCTCCACTTCCTCCCACCTTTGGGAAGGAATGTTCTGGATGGCCCCACCCAGGGAGGTAAAACCCAGGACAGCAATTGAGGGGGCATCTGCCCAATTGATACCTGTTTTTATCCTCCCATGTCCTTGCTCACTCCACTGGGGCACAGCCAGAGATGGGAGACCTTTCTGGCTAGCTTCCATTTTGCCCCATCCAATATTCAAACTAGCATGTAAGGAAAATTAGACTTTAAATTTGTCAAGCAGACATGTCCCAATGCTTTGTATTCTAAACCTCTTGGCTACATCCAAGCTGAGGAGAGATCAGGGCATGGCATCAAACATATGCACAGCGCCTGCTCTCCCACCACCACATGCCGAGAGGAGAGAGAGACTGCATGGTCTGAAAACAGCTGCGCCACAACCAGCAAAATATTGTCCAGGCCAATGAGAAATGTCCCTTTAGCACCTGTTATACATACAGTCTCTCCCTCATGATCAATCAGATTCTGCTCTGTAAATCCCCAACCTCTGAAAGACATGGCTCCTCTTAATTAAATTATTTAATCCAGCCTGTCCCATTTCCATCCACGCGATAGCGGGCCCTCTTCTTCAGGCAAATTTCAACAAATTGGCAGGCAGGGAACATACCACCCCTCCAAAGCAAGAATGATAATAAAAAGGAACAAACTTGCAGTAAGTCGCAGCAAAAAACAGTAGAGCCACTTCTATAGCCTGCATCTCATCCCACTTTCTTCCTTAAGGTTTTCTCAAATTCCTCGGCCTTCTCCACTTCCCAGAAAGAAAAGGTTGCACCTTCATGCTGCATCTTCAATGTGGCTGGGTACACCATAAAGTTTCCTATCTTCATTCTTCTCAATTGGGCCATAATAGCGTTGAACATCTTCCTTCGTTTAAGCAATTGGGCTGAGTAATCCTGCGAGATAAACAAGTGGTTGCCCTCATAACTGAGTGTGCCCTTTTCTCTATATGCCCTCAGTACCGCCTCTCGGTCCTGGAAATGATGGAACCTCATTAAAATCTGCCTCTGTGGCTAGTTTGCCGGCGGCCGCGGCATTACCGCTCAGTGGGCTCACTTCAGCTTCATTCTTCCATTCTTAGGTTGCAACTCCAGCAGCATTCGGCCACAGAAATTCAAGGCACCAGCTCCTTCCCGACCTCTGGCAGCCCCCGGAGGTGCACATTGAAGCACCTATGATAGTTTTCTTGGTAGTCATATGCCTCTTTGAATTCTTCAAGTTCTTTTTGTAGAGCTAAGACTTGCCCGGGGACCAGCATCAGTCTGTACTCCATTCGGGAAATACACTCCTCAGCTTCTGCTAACCAATTGCCTTGCTCAGTCTGCTGCTCGAGTACCTCCTGCAATCAAGTGTCCAGCTTACCTTCAAGTTTGATCAGCCTTGGTTTCAATGCCACTATCACTTGTCCAGTGAGCTTTCGGCCAAGCGCGGCGACCTCTGCAGCAGATAATGATACCAGGCCCGTATTATCTCCCGAGGTACTCTCTGCTGGCTTCTTGCCACTCTTACCTGCAAGCTGCTGACTTTTAGCTGGATTGGGGGTTAAATATTGGTCCATAGCACCTTTCAACACCGACTGCTGCTGTGGTTACACCATTTCCAAGGTATTTACAATTAATATTTCTTTTTATTTTTGGCCGTTGGAACGGAGCGACGAAGAGACGCGTCTGTCTAGTTAGCTGCTCATTAGCGCCCCCCCAGGTGATAAGTTTAATTGCTGCTCCACCCAAACCCCCAAGTACTTGTAATTTTCAGCGTGGTAGGATTTGGTACCCTAGGTGTCCAAAAAAATTAATTAGTTGGCCTTTTTATTTATTAATGATTACTTTAGTGTCCATCAACCAGTTTTGGAGACAAGTAAAATTATATCTGCTTCATAGCTACATGAAGGATGGGAGCCTTAAACAGCAAGACTGTGTTGTCAGCATATAATTTCATACATGACAATTTAGGAACTATTATTCAGAGCTGATGTGAAAAATTTATAAAAAGCAAAGGGCCCAAAAGGGACCCCTGCAGGAATCATTTGTTTATAAGTAGTCTGACCCGTTGCCCAGTTTATTCTGGTCCCATCCTCATTAGAATCCAAATCCCTGACCAGATTTGTGTCCCCTCAATCTTAAGCAACCTCCTAGAGACCCTGTGTCACCTCAAACCTAAGCACCCTCCTGGAGACCCCAGCTTCTAGATTGCCAATGAAAATGTTGAACAGTGGTCCCATCACTGCTCCCTGAGGGTGCCACTGAGGTCCCCCCCTCCACATAGATTGGTGCCCATCGATCACAGACCTCTGCTTCCTGTTGCTAAGGCAATTGGCAATTCAACTTGTGTGTGCCTCCTGTATATAGACTCGTGTACTTTGCCCCAGAGCTTATCATGTTGCACATTGTCAAAGGCTCTGCTGATGTCCAGACAGACTGTCTAAGGCCATACACTTATTCAACACCCTGACTACCCCCTTGAAGATGATCAGGTTGGTATGGTACCATCTGTCCCTTATAAAGCCTTGGTTAGAGGATAGAAGAACCTTATCTTTAACCAAGTGCTTCATTATTCTCCCCTTGGTAGTGCTTAATAGGACCCTACCCATCACAGTTGTCTGGCTTACCAGTCTGTAGCTGTCTGGACCTTGCTTTGCCCCCTTGTTTAAGATGGGGACCACACTGGCCACTTTCCAGTCCTCCAGCACCACATCTGTCTGTACAGACTCCTGAAAATTAATACAAGCAGCCCCACCAGTCGTTCCTTAAACTCTAAGTATGCTCCTCGAGTATATCCTGTTCGCCCCTTGAAACTTACCTCACTTGTTTGCTATATATTCAGTTGCCAGGGCAGATGTGATGTCAGCAGGCTGCATCATGGCTTCCTCTGATGCCATGGGCCCTTCCAGTGAGCATCTCCCCTCCTCAAGGGCCCTTTGGGAAGACTGAAGTGAAGTGTTCAATCAGCATCTCAACTATCATCCCTAGCCCTCTAATAACTCCACCCTTACCTATTTTCAGGATCCAATCACCTCCTTTATCTTCCTCCTTTTATTTATGTACTGGAAGGTGACCTTGGTGTTGTCTGCAGCGCTTGCTGCTGTACTAGTTACCAGACCAACCTTGGTTTTCTTAATTATGGTCTTGCAATCTCTCAGTGCTGACCTTCCAGCTGTCCATTTTCTCACTAACAGGAATGAGCCAGAGGCACTAGAATCCCTTGGGAGCCAGAACTTTTTGAATCACTGCAGGTGCCTGCTGGTATACAGCTGTGCCAGCCACCTCACTTCTTTTCCCCACCACTGACTGCCCAGCAGCAACATCATCGCTCTCCACATCTGTGCCAGAACTTCATTGACTATATGACAACAGCATTCTGTTCTTCGGCTTTAGTTTAAAGTACATTAAAAATATTCAGTTTTATCTGCGCCCTACCTCGTGCCATCGGTCGACCATGGAAAAAAGGTAGAGAGCCTGAAAAGGCAAACTGCTTCAGCAACAGGGCTGTGTCTGGCCACCACCTCTCTCTGGGCAGGTCCTCTGGCTGTAGGCAATCCGGTGTCAAGTAGGAGGGACAGTCGTCCTGGACTCATAAAAAAGAAATGGTCCAGAACCCAGACACGATCTGCATTGGGGCCTTTGCAGCATTCGGCCTCGACGACATCTTGCAAAGATAAGGGGAAGAACCAGAACCAGTCGAGGTCGGTCTGCTGTGAGACACTCGACTTCATGGGCCCAGGTTCCTCATCCTCATCCTTGTCACCGACACCAGGGACATCTGGGACTGTGGGAAGGTACTTCTTCTGGACCTTCAATCCCTGCACCTCACAGCCTGGTTCCTGAGTGGCTAGAGTTCCAGGCTTTGGGTCTCTCTGAAGATGTCTTAGAAACATAGAAACAGAGAATCTGTTGGCAGATAAGGACCATAGAGCCCACCTAGTATGCCCATTTCCCTACCTGGTTTGGCAGTCCCTACTCTTATCTGGACTGCCATTCCCCCGCTCTGCCTTTATGCTTATCCCATGCGCTTTTGAATCCCTGCACTGTTTTCACTTCCACCACCTCTGCTGGTAGGCTGTTCCACATGTCCACCACCGTCTCTGTGAAAAGATGCTTCCTAGCAGTCCCCCTAAGCCTCTGTCCCTCCCTCGAGCCTGATGTTATGTCCCCTTGTCCTTGTGCACTTTCTTGTCTGAAATATGCTCCCCTCCTGTACCCTGTTTATTCCTCTAAACTATCATAGCCCCGTCTCCCTTCTCTCTTCCAGTGAATAGATGTTAAGTTCCTTGAGTCTTTTCCTCATAAGGCCTGTGGTGCAGTCCATGTATCATTTTTGTTGCTCTTCTCTGGACTGCTTCCATTCTGTCTATGTCCTTTCTGAGACACGGTCTCCAGAATTGGACACAGTATTCCAGATGAGGCCTCACCAGTGATCTATACAATGGCATCACCACTTCAGTCCACTTACTGGTTATGCCCCTTCCTACACACTCCAGCATTCTGTTTGCTTTCCCCACTGCTTTTTTTGCATTGTTTGGCTGACTTCAGGTCCTCAGATATGATAACCCCTGGGTCTCTCTCCTGACTTGTGGTGGCTAGAACCTGCCCCCCCCCCCAAATCCTGTATTCCTCTCTTGGATTTCTGTGTCCCAGGTGCATTATCTTGCACTTCTTAGCGTTGAAACCCAACTGCCAAACCCTTGACTATTCCTCAAATAATCTTAGATGTTTCTCATTTTATCTAGCCTCTCCTGTATGTCGACTCTGTTACAGATCTTTGTGTCATCTGTGAACAGGCATACTTTCCCCTCCAGTCTCTCTGCAATGTTGCTTATGAAGACATTGAATAGGACTGGACCCAGCACCAGTCCCTGTGGAACCCCGCTGGTCACTTCACCCTTTTCTGATTTAATGATATTTACTACCACCCTCTGGGGTCCTGCCTTTTTAGCCAGTTTCCAACCCATTTACCACTTTAGAGACCACACCCAGGTTCCCCAATTTGTTAAGCAACCTTCTATGTGGAACGGTGTTGAATGCCTTACTGAAATCCAGGTAGGCCACAGGTAATTTTTACTGTTGTGGAGGCCTCTCAGAAGGAGTCAACCAGAAAATGCTATGCCTTCAAATGGAAGAGATTCTCCATTTGGTGTCAGGGTAAGGGGTTGGACCCTTTGACCTGTCCAGTGGCCAGCATTTTGGACTACTTCTGGTCTCTCTCCAAAAGGGGGCTTCAGTCAACAACCCTTAAAGTGCACCTGACAGCCGTCTCCGCTTACCGGGTGCAGGACAGTCACCGGTCGTTGGTGCAGGAGACAGTGGTCTGGTGTTTTTTCAAGGGCATAGACCACATATCCCCTCCGGTGCATGAACCTCCACGGGATCTATTGCTGGTACTGGCAAAGCTCATGGGCAAGCTATTCAAACCGATGCACAAATGTGAGATTTCACATTTGTCGTGAATGACCACCTTCTTGGTGGCCATTACGTCAGCCAGAAGGATTGGGGCTCTCCAGGTGTTTTTGGTGGAGTCTCCTTACATGGTCTTCCACAGGGACAAGGTTGTTCTGTGCCACAACCCGAAGTTCCTCCCGAAGGTTGTGTCAGAGTTTCACCTGAATCAGATGTTCTACCCAAATCACACCTCGGATGCCGAATACAGGCTCCATACTTTGGACCTGAGGCGAGCACTCACCTATTACAAAGCGCGCATGGCCAGAGTTCGAAGAGAGGTTCACCAACTGTTTGTCACCTACGCTGAGGCCACACCTGGCGGATCTGCAGCCGAGCAGATGATTGGCAGGTGGATCACTTCTTGCACTGATTTCTGCTATAGGTTGGCTGGTAGGGAGCCTACCATAGGGCTAAGGGCTCATTCCACCCACCATACTGCTGCGTTGGTGGCTGCTTCTGGGGAAGTCCCTATCCAGGAAATCTGCAGGGCTGCTACCTGGAAATCAGCCCCCTCCTTCATTTCCCATTACCACATTGACCTAGAATCACGATGGGATGCTGGTTTTGGGGCCTCAATTCTCCAGTCTCTGTTCCTTAAGTAGGGGTTCTGCACCTCACCTTCCTGAGAACTGCTAGGAGTCTGCCAGATAGTGTGGATAGTACAACATATCCACGTCCCTAGGAAAACAGGTTACTCACCTGTAACAGTAGATCTTCCATGGGGTGATCTCTTGCAGCAGGTAATACACTTGGGTCATCGCCAGAAGTCACTGTGGCGCACGGCAGATCTTCTAGCAGTTTTTCCAGGGGCTACCCACACATGACATCACCTTCCTATTTCCTATATAAGTGTGGGCCATCTCTGGTATCCTCAGTTCATTTTCCCGCCATCTTCAGCTCGCACGCAGCAGCTAGTGCACAGAGTACATCGCCGAATGTTAAAAGAATCTACAAGCAAGACAGTGCTATTTCGTTCCTGTAGAAAAATCTACCATTTCGACAACCACACCACTTGTGTAAGGTGTCTGGGACCCACACACGACACCACCTCCTGTATACATTGCCAGGATTTTAACCAGGCAACCAGTCGTTGATGGCTGCAGGAAACTGAATAATATTTAATGGAACAGAAATTGTCTCTGCTGGAGAATCAGGGGGCTCATCCCAAGAGCTCCCTATCCACTGATTCTCACAAACCGCACAAAAAAAGAGAAGGAGAAGCCCTCCTCAACCTCTGTGCCTAAATGCTCGTTGACAGCCACCATCACAGGTGCCCCATTGTCAACACTGCCTTCGCACACTGCCTCTTCATTGACGGGGGTTTTCACCCTCTCGTTGAAGGCACTTTCCAGCACGCTTATGGCAGTTAGTGATGAACCCTTTGTGGGTTCCGTCAACGGGGACTTATCTCTCATCGATGGTGACTTAATTTCAACATTCTGCTACTTCCCAGTGGCCCCGTCGACTAGGGGTCGTGTTCTACTGGGGAAAACTACTGCATTTGCTATGCATTTCGCCCCTCCTCCCCCACAGGTGTATTCTCATAGGGGCCAGGCGGACAGGGATCAGGACCCTGGACTTCTACCACCCAGGTGCAAGACCTGCTCATACCTTACATCCAAGCCCCTCAACAATCCCCTTGGTTTCCCAGACACCCCCCTCTCTCCATGGACGTTGCCTCAGTGGTACAGCAGGTTTTGCAAGCCATTTGGCATACTAAGCCCTCCGATCCAGGGGAGCCGAGTCATCTATCCCATTCCCCTACTTCTCTACCTAAACGTTTCCAGGGTGACAGCGATCCTTCCTCACCCTGGTCACCTCCCTCGAATGTGGATGACTATTTGTCAGACAAGGCTGAATTTCTGGCAGATTTTACCCGAGATTTGGAGGATGAGGAATTTCAGGACCTGGATTTCCAAACTCAGTCCCCTTTTTCAGATATTTCTTCCTTAAATGAGAGCTATGCGGCTGACTCTTCTCCTGATGACCCATACTTCCATAAGATGATGGTCCAAATTAAAAAAGTTATGGGATTCTCCACTACTGAACATGACAAACAACAAACGGATATGGCAGACTGTCTAGAACTACCAGAGGAGCCAGTCCTAGTGGTACCTTCACTTATACAAACCTACCAAAATGCAATGCTTGCAGCCTGGAATCAACTTTCACTGTTACAGCTGTTCCCCGCAGGTGGATCACCTCTACAGGGCTCCTCCGGCTCATCCTTTTCTATCCACTACTCCTGAAGTGGATTCAGTAGTGATTACTGCCACTCGTGATCATTCTAAACAACCAAAACACATGAACTCCTTACCTACTGATAAAGATTCCCATAGGATAGATTATCTGGAAAAAAAGGTATTCCGAGCAGGTACCATGAATTTCAGAATCCTAAATTATATGGGACATTTGGTCAAATACCAACGTATACTTTGGTCCTCTGCCATAGAATTAGTCAACAAACTTCCTCCTTTGCAGGAAAGGGATCAATTACTGGCTACAATATCTACTGGCAATTCCATCTCCTGACACCCACTTTGCTTGGGATATGATGCGGTCGATACTTCGGCCCATATGTCAGCAACCGGCATTACTTTGCGTTGCCGTGCTTGGCTTCATGTTTCAGGCTTTACACCAGATGTACAGCATAGAATGGTCAATGCCCACTTTAATGGGTCTAAACTTTTCAGCCCAGGTACCCAAACACTGATAGATGATATCCAGTCTTCAGGACGGACACTGCGTACTATACATGGCATGCACCATACATCCCAGCCATCACATCATCCTCAGTCCTCCTTTTATTCTAGAAAAGGTAGAAAATACAGAGGTTCACATAAAGACAGATCCCAAGTTCATTCCCAGCCTTCCAGAACCAACACCTCTGATGCCAAGGGCTCCCACTCCCACCCTTCTGGTGGAGCTGGTCATCTCACCTCCCAGTGACCAACTGGGGTTTTGTCCAGACTTCCTCAATCAGGCCTTGGAAGCTGTGGGCAGTCATTTTGCCCTCCATTAAGAGGCATGGCAAATGACCACATTGGACAAGTGGGTACTTCAGATCATTCAGATGGGTCACACTCTGGAACTTATTTCCATACCTCCCCCTCCTCCCCCGCTCTGTCCACTACCCACCAGACCACATTCCCATTCTCCAGGAGGAACTCCAGGCTCTTCTGACCAAGAAGGTTGTTTATCCGGTACCCCCTGCAGAGCATGAAAAGAGGTTTTATTCCCATTTCTTTCTGGTGCCCAAACAAACTGGAGATCTCAGACCAGTACTAAAACTCGGACAATTGAACCTACACATCCAGAACAAAAGGTTCCGCATGGTCACCCTAAATTCCATCATGCTAATGTTGAAACAAGGGGACTGGCTATGTTCCCTAGAGATGAAGAATGCCTACCTCCATATCCCCATCCATCCTGCCCACCACAGGTTTCTTCGTTTTCACCTGTTGGGACAACACTACCAATTTCAGGCACTTCTGTTTGGCCTCTCATCTGTCCTGAGAGTGTTTACCAAGTACCAAGCAGTAGTAGCAGCAGCCCTACGATGGGACGGGCACTTTGTCTTCCCATATCTGGACGACTGTCTCATCAAGACAGAATCCAGAAACACTCTGCTTTCCTCCCTACAAGCAACCCTAACTCTGTTCCACTCCCTAGGGATTACAGTCAATTGGCCGAAGTCCAATCCGGCCCCTGCACAGTCACTCCAATACATAGGAGCGGTCCAAGACACCGTCTCCGCCAGGGCTTACTTCCCGGCCGACAAACAAGACAAACTACTATCTCTGGCTTCATAGCACACATCAGGATTCAAGAAACCAAAATGAAAGTCAGCACTCCTCAATAACTTGCCACAGTGAAGTATTAGCCCCAGATTGGCCGCGTCAGTTCTGGTATCCAGATCTCCTCAGCCTCAGCTGCAGGCCCCCGGAGTGGCTTTGTACATGCCCGGACCTGATATCACTGAACCAGGGGAAGGTTCTCCATCTGGACCTTCGATCCCTGCACCTCACAGCCTGGTACTTGAACAGCTAGAGTTCCAGGCTTTGGGTCTTTCCGTAGATGTCTACACTGTGGTGGAGGCATCAAGAAAGGAATCAACCAGGAAATGTTACACCTTAAAATGGAAAAGATTTTCCATTTGGTGTCCGGGTAAGAGTCTGGACCCCTTATCCTGTTCTTTGGCTAACTTTCTTGACTACCTTTGGTCTCTCTCCAAAGGGGGTCTACGGTCATCGACCCTTAGGGTGCACCTGGCAGCCATTTCTGCTTACTGGGTGTGGGCCGGTCAGCTGACATTGGCACAGGAGACAGTGGTCAAGCGCTTCTTCAAAGGCCTGGATCATATATCCCCTCTGGTGCGTGAACCTCCACCTCAATGGGATCTACTGCTGGTTTTGGCAAAGCTCATCAACAAGCCATTAGAACCAGTGCACAAGTGTGAGTTGCCACATTTGTCATGGAAGACGGCCTTCCTGGTGGCCATCATGTCTGCCAGAAGGACAGGGGAGCTCCATGCGCTTTCTGTGGACTCCCCTTATCTGATCTTTCACAGGGACAAAGTTGTCCTATGCCCCCACCCGAAATTCCTTCCGAAGGTGGTCTCAGAGTTTCACCTTAACCAGGTGTCGACTCTGCCGGTATACTACCCTACCTACACCTCGGACACCGAGTACAGGCTCTATACTCTGGACCTGAGATGTTCTCTCTCCTATTATGTGGAGAGAAAGGCAGAAATTCTTGGAGAGGTTCACCAGCTGTTTGTCACCTACTCTAAAGACGCTTCTGGCAGACCTGCAGCCAAATGGACCATAGCAAGATGGAGTACATCATGCATAGGTCTGTGCTATGAGTTGGCGGGCAAGGAGCCTCCCAGAGGGATAAGAGCTCATTCTACCCACCATACTGCGCATCAGTGGCTGCTTCCAGGGACATCCCTATCCAGGAAATCTGCCAGGCTGCTACCTGGAAGTCAGCAAACACCTTCATTACCCACTACCACATCGACCTTGAGTCACGCCAGGATGCTGGTTTTGGGGCCTCAGTTCTCCAATCTTTATTTCCCTAAGTAGGGGGTGTGTGCCTTGCCTCCCTCCTCCCGGAGAACTGCTTGGAGTCTGCCAAACAGTGTGGATGAACAACATATCCACGCTTCTAGAAGAACAGGTTACTCACCTGTAACAATAGTTCTAGGAGTGGTATATGTTGTTCATCCACACGCACCCACCTGACCTCCCCAGCTTCGGGCGCACAACCTTGTTTCCAGCGGGCTAGAATCTGGTGTCATGGAGCAGAGCCGAGGTATATACCACCCGGGTGGGTGGGAGGAGCCAGCTTGAAGACTTCCGGCAAAATTTAAATGGGAAAGGGACATGCCAAACAGTGTGGATGAACAACATGATACCACTCCTAGAACTACTGTTGCAGGTGAGTAACCTGTTCTTGTGGGGGACCCTGCAACTGGATCTGTTTGCCTCCCCATTCAATCACTGTCTCCCCAGATACTATTCCATTATCCTGAGCAAAAAGGGACGGTCTATAGATGCCCTGTCCCAATCATGGACAGGACTACTCTTATATGCTTCCCCCCATCCCTCTCCTGCAGCGGACTCTTCTCAAATTACAACTCAGACCTGCCACCGTGATTCTCATAGCCCCTCTGTGGCATTGGCAGGTGTGGTTTCCCCTGTTCCAACAGTTCTCAGTGGAGGACCTCTTCCCATTACCAATAAGACCAGATCTGTTGACTCAGAATCAAGGGACTCTTCTACATCCCAACCTGAAGTCACTACACCTTCACGCTTGGCTCTTGAGGATGCTTTCATAGCACATCTCCAAGTACCCTCCCCGGCGGCTAATATTCTATTGGCCTCACATAAACCAGCAACCAGGGAAACTTATAATGCCAAATGGAAACACTTTTCCATTTGGGCTGCCTCCTGGTCATTGGATCATTATTCTTGTCCACTGATGAAAGTACTGGATTACCTGGCCTCAATTGCAAAGACAGGATTGAGCTATTCCGCTATCAAAGTCCATTGGTCCTCCATTTCGGCCTTCCATGAACCCCTTGATGGCAGATTATTGTATCAACATCATCTAGCCAAAATGTTTTTAAGAGGAACGTTACATATTAAGCCACCTGTCAGACGTGCCCCCCACCCCAGTGGGATCTGTTTTCTGATAGAGAAATTAACTCTTAAACCCTTTGAATCAGCAGCCACTTGTAAGCTCTGTTTTCTCTCTTTGAAAACACTATTCTTAGTGGCTGTCACTTTGGCTTGGCATATATCCAAGCTTAGTGCCCTCATGTGTAAAGAACCTTACTTAATTTTTCATAAACACAGAGTGGCATTTTGTACCAGTCCTTCCTTTCTACCTAAGGTGGTGTCAGAACACACCTTAAATCAATCCTTGGAGTTACCAGTATATTATCCTGAACACTCCAGTTGAGGAAAATACCTCCTACATACTCTAGATGTCCATCGTATATTACGATACTATACTAATCAAACTAAATCGGTTAAAAAGACCTCTCAACTTTTTGGAAGGTCTCCCGGTCACTAAATGGACCCTTTTCAACTGGCAAGCACACTGTATCACATTTTGTTACATAAAATACAACAAGCCATTACCAGGGCCTGTCCAAGCCCATTCTACCAGAGCTATGGCCACCACGGCGGTCTGCTTTAAAAGGGCCTCTATCACAGATATCTGCAATGCAGCTACATGGTCCACAATTCATACTTTCATGAAGCATTACAACTTAGACGTTGCTTCACGCTGTAGGATGGCCTTTGGTCGAGCTGTCCTATAAGGCCTCCTGTCATAATGCCACCCTTCTTGGGTTTACTGCTTGGGATTCATCCCAAGTATATTACCTACTGCAAGAGATCACTCTGTGGAAGATAGTACAGTTACGTAAAAACTTACCGTAACAGTAGATCTTTGAGGGGTATCTCTTGCAGCAGGTATAATCCCACCCTCCATCCCCTTCCTTCTCCAGGAGAACAAATTCTGGTCCAATGACTTATGGGTTGGGAAACCTATGGTACCTCAGCTTCCCCTCTGTCTTCACTTAGCGAGCTGAATCCGGTTGGGGAAACTGAGGATACCAGGGACCGCCCACACTTATATAGGAAACAGGAAGGTGATGTCATGTGTGGGCGGCCCCTGTAAAAGACTGCTGAAGAGCTGCCATGCGCCACAGTGACATTTGGCAATGACCCAAGTGTATTACCTGCTGCAAGAGATACCCTTCAAAGATCTACTGTTACTGTAAGTTTTTACTTAACTGTGTTTTCTAGGAGTGGTATATGTTCATTCACACTGACCCACCCGACCTCCCCGGATTCAGCGCTCACACTCTGCTTTCCAGCGGGCAAGATCTGGTGTCGGGGTGGAGCCGAGGGATATACTACCCGGGTGGGTGGGAGGAGCCAGGTTAAAGACTTTCCGGCAATTTTTAATGAGGAAAGGAAATGCCAGATAGTGTGGATGAACAACATATACCACTCCTAGAACTACTGTTACAGGTGAGTAACCTGTTTTTATTGCATATAGACATTTGCCATTAGCAAGATATTGTGCAATACGACCTCTGTGTGTGCAAACCTCATATAAGACTGAAGTTTTGGTTGTGGACCCGGGTCGTAGGACAGAGGGGTTGAGGACTGAACTCCCCTCTGGTTTAGTCCAGGAGGGGAGGCTCAGATTCTTACCACTGAGCGGGTGCGTGACCTGGGAGTGTTGCTTGATGATGGTCTGACCCTTCGACATCAGGTGACGGCAGTCGTCAAGCTGGCCTTTTACCATCTTAGGAACATTGCTAGGATCAAGCACCTTGCTCCGTCCAGTGACCTGCCTGTTTTGGTCCACGCATTTGTGACATCGCGCCTTGACTACTGCAACTCCCTTTACCTAGGGCTTCCTGGGGTTGATATCCACCACTTGCAGCTAGTGCAGAATGCTGCGGCACGTTTATTGACTGGGGTATCTAGGAGAACCCATATTACCCCAGTGCTGCGCGATCTGCACTGGCTGCCTATTCAGTGGCGGATCAACTTTAAGGTAGGTTTATTAACTTACAAAGCCCTACACAGACATGGTTCTGATTACCTGAAAGAGCTCCTGGTTCCTTACACCCTTTTGCGACAGCTCCGCTTGGCTGACGAGGGGTTGCTGGAGATTCCGAGGGATAGTTTAAAGTCATCTGGTGCTCGCTCCTTTAGTTTTGTTGACCCTTCCCTCTGGAATTCTCGGCCCCATCAACTACGTGAGTGCAGGACAGTGGAGTGCTTTAAGCAGGCACTGAAGACCTTTTTGTGGGGTAAAGCTTACCCCAAACTTCTGTGATTTTATTGGTATTTATTGCATTTTTTGATTTTATCTGATTGTGCAGCGCCTTGATTTGTGAAAGGCACTATATTAAATAAATTTATTATTATTATAATAATTAAAACATTACTGTAAATCTGATTTGTAAATTAACAGTGTCTTACAGGGTGGTTTATTTTATTTAAAATTTTGCACTCCAGAATATCCATTTTTAGGCAGGGTGCTTGGTTTTCCAGTTGGTTCTGGCTTGGCAGTAGTGACAGCAGCAGGAGATAGTATAACTGTCGATCACACTGCAAGCATGAATCATAAGTAAGTACATGTAAAATAATCATAATTGCAAATTGTGCAAAGTTACACAACTCGATATGTACAAATTTACTCTAATCAGATCTAGTTAATAACAAATATACACAAATTAACTGCAGTCAAATCTAGTTAAGAACAACTATGGGAAGTACAACAAAAGTAAACTACAGTTAAGTTCTGATCATACTTTTCAAAGCTCAGCATTCACTTACTGGCACCCGGTCAGAAAAAATTGGTGACTGCTGTCTGTTTGGCGGTGCGGGAGGCAACGTCCTTTGAGTACAGTAGTAGATGCCTTAACTGTAGTACAGTACTTTTAGAGCATCTGCATCCTGCGATTGTAGACACTAAAGCCCTTTTTCGAGCCCTCTGATAGCTTTGCGATAGGTAGGGGTCTCCACCTCTTCCATGTCGTCATCTGACTCATTTCCCACCTTAGCACTGACAATGTATGTTTCTGTGAGCATCTTGTCAGTCTGGATTTAAACATCAATGCCAATCCATTCTTCAGTGTCTGCACTTGGATTGGTTGACTCAATTAGGTGAAGGTCAATGGCAATAGTGGCAGTGTGCTGTGTGTCATCTTTGTCCTCCACTAACTCTGCCCCACTCAGATTGTCAAAAGCAGCAGCTAAGGTAACCTCCCAACAGTGGGCAGTTGTTGCCTATGTAACATTACACCAGGCATCCCCAGCAAGGTGCACTACATCCCTCAAATTCAATTATTTATTATTTTTTTTAAAGAATCCAGCCACTTGTGTTTCTTCTGCTACCAAATCACTTAGCAACCTCTTTCGGTAGTGTTTTTTGAAGGTCATGATAATTTCCCCCATCTAAAGGCTGAATTCGGGATGTAGTGTTTTTTGGCAGAAACAAAGCTTTGCTCTGCCCATCACAGGATTTTAATTCAGACTCTGGGGGGTGGGCAGGGCACTGATCTAAGAGGAGCAGTGCTTTCAAAGGTTGTTTTTGTTTTCTGAGGTGGGCCCTCACTGATGGCACAAAGTTCTCCATGAACCATACACGAAAAATGTCAGCTGTCATCCATGCATTTCAGCTACTGGAGTAGCTGACAGGGAGGGATGACATGCTCACATGGTGGAAGCACCTCAGTTGTTTGAATTTCCCAATGCACAGTGGTTGAATTTTATGAGTGCCAGCTGCATTTGTACAGAACAGAAGAGTGACTCTATCCTTAGAAACTTTAAAATCTTTGGATAAGTTTGCTTTGGTTTTGGCAGTCAGTCACATCAAGGAGGCCCCTCCTGAACAGACCAGTTTCATTGGCGTTGTGGAGTGTATCCCCCAGCACTAAGAATGTCCTGTAATTCTGGCATAAATGCAGCAGCTGTTGCATAATCGCATGACCTTTGCTCCCTGGTTAAGCAGACACGGCTAATTCTGTGTCTGCGTTGAAATCGCCAAAGCCATTTGGAGCTGGAATTGAACCTATATTGCTCCCCATGAGTGTCCTTTGCAAACTGCTCAGCTTTGGATTTCGCTATGGAGCCAGACAAAGGTACACCACTTGCGCGTTGCTGTGTAAACCACAGCTGAGTCACCCTGTCATTTTCTCTCTCATCAGGTCTCCGGAGTTTCTTTCAAGCCATGCCGTTTGACTTGTTGCTTTCATCGGCAGATTCTCTTAAGTGCTGCCTCCTGCTTCCTCCAGGTACAAATCATAGACTTAGAGTATCCAGTCTCCATGGCAGTGTTGGCAATGCTTTCACCTGCCTGAAATTGGTCCAGCACTGCCAGCTTCAGCTCAACCATGTATCCTGAACGCTTTATTCCCAAGCTGCAATAAAAACACCAATGTGGGCTGGCAGTTCCGTGACAGGTTATAACTACGCAGTACAAGTGTTACTGTAATTGACTGTAACTCTAACTGGCAACCTGATTTTCCATTAGGCAGGAGCAGTGAGCACTGAGAAGAGTTCCACTGACTACCAACAGCTGCAGCATGGCAAGTTTGTTTACAGTGTAATTGTACAGTTATGGTCAGGAGTCATACACTGCATTCATTATATGTGGGAATTCATTATAGCAAGGCTGTATATTAGATCAGAGCAGATAGATTAAGAAAAAGAAGGATAAGTTAGAGAAGATAATAGGGTAGGTGCAGGGAACTTTCAGGTGGGTAAAAATAGCTTTTTGATGGTTTGGACAGTGTTGGTGGACTTGATGTCATTAGAGTGTGCATTCCAGGTGGTAGGTGTGGTCACAGTGAAGGATTTATCTTAGCTCGATTTACATGTTCTTGGTATGTTTAGCAGGTTGCTGCACTGCCATCTTTAGGAGTAGGGCTGTGAAGATTTAACTGGGTTGCTGAGGTGTGAGGAAGACACTGGCTTATGCTGAGCACTCGCACACATGGTGCTCTTGCTGCCGGCATCCAATGGACTGGTAGAAACTGAAGATGGACAACCCAAGTAGCATGAGATTGTAACACCAGCATTCTCTGACTCCACCAACCTGACTGCCCACTTTCTGCATATGACAGATCTGCGAGGAAACTGGTCCCCTCCCCCCGAATATTCCATAGAGACTAGAAGGAAAAAGAGGAACTGTGTGGACCCTATGAAGGCAGTTGGCTGGACAACAGGACACAGAGGGTAATAGTAAATGGAGTCCACTCTGAAGAAAGGGGAATTACTAGTGTGGTACTGCAGGGTTCAGTACTGGGTCCGATCCTTTTTAATGTCTTTATAAGTAACATTGCAGAGGGACTGGAGGGAAAAGTATGCCTTTTTGCAGACGA
The DNA here is from genome assembly GCA_016271365.2 of Neoceratodus forsteri. Taxonomy (NCBI): domain Eukaryota; kingdom Metazoa; phylum Chordata; order Ceratodontiformes; family Ceratodontidae; genus Neoceratodus; species Neoceratodus forsteri. The sequence goes on along the minus strand of CM028129.1, from coordinate 1,072,735,776 downwards.
CACAAAGATCTGCAACAGGGTTGATACACAAGGGGGGAGGTGGAGAAGGGACTTGGCAAGGTTGGTGGAATGGTCAAAAGTGTGGCAGCTTAGATTCAGTGCAAAGAAGTGCAAAGTAATGCACCTGGGAAACAAAAATCCAGGGGAAGAGTACACAGTGGGGGGTGAGATAATAACAACTACAGAAATGGAAAAGGACCTGGGTGTAGTCATATCAGGTGACCTAAAGGTAAGCAAGCAATGTGAGAAGGCCATAAGGATGGCTGAGGGGATACTGGGATGTATAGGGAGAGGCATCACCAGTAGAAAACAGGAAGTTGTTATCCCTCTGTATAGACAGTTGGTGAGACCCCATCTGGAGTACTAAGTGAAGTTCTGGAGACCCCATCTCTGCAAAGACATAGACAGAATGGAGGCAGTCCAGAGGAGGGCAACTAAAATGGTGCAGGGTCTGCAATGGAAGCCATATGAAGAGAGACTGAAGAAGAAGAAGAAGAATCAGCATTTATATAGCACTTTTCATACACAGTATCCCAAAGCACTTTACAAGCAATGCTAGACTGGTAGTGAAGTGACTGGATGTGTGGTGGCAGCCATATCGCACATCGACGCCCACACACTGCCTGGATAACTGCATGAACCGGTATATGGGAAGGGGCATGTTGGCCAGGGCACTGGGAATGTTCCCTGCTCTTTGCGAAGAGTGCCCTGGGTTCTTTTACTTCCACCTGGACACCCACTAGGACAACACCAGGATGGGCAGAAGGGACCTTGGTTTAATGTCTCAGCCGAAGGACAGCACACCCCAGCAGTACAGCACCCCCCCAATATTGCACTCGGATGCCAGCAATTTTTGGTGCAAGTCCAATCCCGATGTGGGACGAGAACCCACGACCTTCTGGTCCAGAGGTGGATGTGCTACCAACTGAGCCATGCTGACACCTGAAGGACTAAAGGAGCTTAATATGTATACCCTTGAGGAAAGGAGGGAGAGGGGGGACATGATAGAAACTTTCAAGTTCAAGAACAGTTTAATCTGGTTCAAGGTCAGTTGGCAATCATCTGTATCCCCCCTCCCCTGGGTCGTGCCTGAAAATAGGCAGAATCTGCCGAGTGCACTTACCTGGTCAACAAAAACTAAAAATAAATAAACAAGTACCTCAAGGGAATCGACAAAGTCCAGGAGGGTAGCATCTTTCAGAAAAAGAGATGTGCAAGAACAAGGGGACACAATTTGAAGATAGAGGGAGGATGGCTTAGGGGCAATGTAAGGAAGTATTTTTTCACAGAGAGGGTGGTGGACACGTGGAATGGCCTTCTTGAGGAGGTCGTGGGGTCAAAAGCAGTGGGAGAATTCAAGAATGCATGGGACAGACATAAGGCAATTTGGGGGGGTAGGAAGAAGTAGGCTGTTGGTTAACTAGGATCTGTAGCTTATTTATTAGGTAGGTAAATGGGTAAACTTGGTGGGCCAAGCGGTCCTTATCTGCCATCAGAGTCTATGTTTCTATGTAAGTGACCAAGAAGGAAATAGCATGGCTGAAAGGGCCAGGCAGTTAGGCTTGCTTCGGGGTCAAAGAAAATTTGCCAAATATATTATTCAAATTCTTCAACCAACCTTCTTTAACCTGCTTCATCTAACTAGTAGACTCCTTAGCAGTCATCCCTGTTACAGTCTTAGAAACTTAGGATTGTATTCCGGTCTTATTTATGTATGTATATATTTACAGTATTTAGCTTTGGTTTACCAGGTAGGCACACTAGGCAGTTTAATGCGTTTTTTCAGGAGTAACCCAGGAGAGTACAACCAAGAAAAACAGACCGTGAAAAAAATATAACAAACCATTTTGTTACCTGCAAACCTTGGCAGGGTTCAGTCGGCCAAAAAATGTTGGGAGTGAGTTTTTGGGTTTAGTCAGCGAAATAATTTTGGAAGAGAGTTGTAGCTCTTTATTTATTGGATCATTCTGGTAATAGTCAGTGCAGACATTCAGACAGTGAAAACTGAATGAGCCTGTAAGACTCATCTGTCTGTTAGAGAAAGGGCTGCCGTCAGCATCAGAGGCTGGTAAGTGTATGCCACACAGAGTCAGCCCATGAAATTGGATTATTTCATTTATTTTTTAGTCAGTATTTTCCTTTTTCTTGTTGGAGTGGTACTGTAATCTAAAGAAAGTTTAATCATATACTTCAAATATGTTTCTTTAAAGAACAACACCAGTCTCCCACCACCACACCCCGTAGACGAAAAAAACCCTTTAAGCCAAATAAATCCTTTTTAAATTATCTCTGTGACTTCATTTGTGATCCGAAACAACAACCGTAATGTGAACAGTGTTGGAGAAGCAGGGTGCCAGTTCACATTCTCAGAACAGCACAGCTCACTGTATCACTTTATATAATGAGCACAGTGCAGCACTGAAAATGTGAAATGGCACCATGCTACTCTGGCACTGTTTACATTACCACCGTTACATCAGCTCACATATAAAGGCACAGATGTAATTAAAAAAATGTTTCTTTGGCTTAAAAGACTAATTGGGGGAGTTGGATTTGGGGGTGTGGTGGTGGTGGTGGGGGGGGGGCAGGTGTCCTATAACCAGAAAGCAACTTTATAATTGCTAGCAGGTGATTTTGGATGCTGAGATAAATAGCCAGCTGATTTTTTTCCCCATCTGAATTACAGGTTTTAATAAATGACAAAGACAAATGGAAGCATGCGTGTGATGACTTTCAAGCAACGTGTTTATCAATCTGGTTAGGATGTTCATTTTGAAGGCAATTTGCATGAAATGTTGCAGTATGTTTGTTGACTGCAATTTATGTGGTCATTTATCATCCCAGCTAGTTTAAGGTTTAGAATGAAAAGTTACAGATGGCGACTATAAATATCACATTTAATTTGATCCACCTCCTTTTGTGTTCTCACTTGTAATCCATGCTCATCATAGGGCTGAGTCAATGCTGGCTAAAGGACCCTCATCATGTTCTGTTGAAAATGACAAAATCTGACAACTCTGCAGTTAACCTGTTACTGTCAGCGTGTCATTTTTTGCTTGATTACTGGTGTCTTTTTATAAGGCACTTAACCTTATTCAGCTGTACTGTTTCTTAGAGTAGAATATTTTGTCCCACATGGCCTACCTAATCACTCAAGCCCAGTGGCTCAGGACTACTAAAGAGAGATCGGCTAGCTCTAGTGGAAAGGCGGTCTTGTGTATTTGTCATCTCCCCCACAGTTGAGAAAATGCTAAACCTGACAAAACAGTCTCGAGTGTTTCAAGTGAAAGGATCTGAAAACTGGAGTTTTAGTTCATTTGATGTCTGCTCCCATAATCTTCACCCGTGGAGTCCTCCATTATTTCACAGACTGAAAGAATGCTTCAAAAACTGGTGGGGGCAGGGGGAGTGTCTGTATAGTCAGTAAAATTACACTTGCTTGTAAAATCAGTCTTCAATTTGTGAGGTGTGTTTCAGAGCAGCAGAAAATGATGTAATAAACAAGGATTGTAGCATACGCAGACAAGTAAAATGAGCAGATCGGGGAGAGAGATTCTATTTCCATGCAAATGCTCTTGGCAGTTAGGAGCAAGAGGAAGAAACCTTTTTTTATTTATTTGATAATTGAGTAAATCCACTGAGGACAAGTGCCCTTTTTTAAGGATGACCTCTGTGCAAAAGCACACCAATACACTAATAAGAATAGACAAATAATCAGATACATTTAGAAGTTATACAGCAAAACAATCACAGATATATTGGGATATCAAATTTAACTTAATTTGATTTTAAGGCTGAATCACATTCTTGCAGATACACATAATGGCTTCAGCCAGTTCCAGAGTTAAACATCCTAAAATGCTGTGTCTACTGTATGTCTACATTACATGAGCTGAATAGTGTATAAATATTATATTTCCAAAGTTTTTCTACAGGCATCTGTAACTCTACAACCAGGTAGTACAAAATGCCAATTTCAGAGAGAATTATATTGGTTGTTAATTGCTTTTAATATTTGCAGGGATGACTTGGTACAGATTGGGAAAGGAGTTACAAACAACACCTTTGTAATCCGGACTGTCAACGTGGGGTTGACCTTGTTAGGGGTCTGGGATGCAGAGCATACTGGCACTGCAGATTATGTTCCCCTTCCAGTACAGCACGCCATCTCTCCTGATCTGACGGAAGAAGGTGTTGTTGGTGATGTCATTTGTTTCAATTCCATTCTGATAAATCCTGAAGGTAAGATTTATTTGTTCTTTACAAGATACTGGTAAAATATTAGAGCCTTAAAGCACTGTATTTAAAATTCAGAAATATTCTTCTGAGAGGAGCTGCAAAACTGGAAATGTCTTTATACTGTAGTATGTGATGAGAAGGACTAGGCCACTCTGGACTTTTATTCTGTAGTATGTTTTGGATCATTCCAGTTATCACTCTTACTGTCCCTCATATACTTGGCAAGGTTGACTGTGTTTTTTTTTGTTTTTATATATATATATTTGATTATATGGCTTCCACATTGCAAAACCTTATAAATAAAATCTTGGGGACATCACATTTGAAGAAGCAAGATTTGTAAATGGACTCTTCATTTTAGAGAATGGAGAACAGTATTATATTAAAATTGAATATTAAAGGAAATTTGCGACTAACAACCTTTTTTTTTTTTTTAAATACTACTCCTTGATTTCAACTTCCGTTGAAGTGTTGCTAAAAAGCAACCCTGATATAATATACAGAATATATAGAATAATGTACAGGCAGCCATTCATGATAAGGCTGTGCTTCCATTGAGTGCTTAAGATGACACCATATGAACCTTGAGAGTGAAGCTCAGGATGTTCATGATGTCTTCTTAACTGCAAGATGGAAAGTAAGCTTAGTTGTACATGAATGCCCAGGTTTTATTTTTATAATATGTGGTTTTAGGTAAAAAGGGAGAGATGTTCTTCGAGAATATCTCTTTCATTAGGCAACACCTATGGAATGTATAGCTGTCAGGCTGTAAGACCACATGCAGACTTTTTGCAAGCAGTCCACTAGGGGTCACCCACGTCAACATCCTACATCATGTAGCTATATATAAGCATGGGTGGCCACGTCCCTCCTCAGTCCTTTTCCTGCCATCAATCAGCGCTCATCAGATCATATTGGAAACGTAAGCTGCAATAGCTGTTTTCCCTGTTATAACTGTTATGAATTTTTTTTATTCCGCGTATTTTCTGTAATTCTTCCAACATGCTGCACGTCGCTGCAGTGGCCGGCGACGTGTGTCCGTGACAGACAAGAACTGGAATTTGCCTTGGACCGAACAGCGGCCTCTCCCCCTTCTCCAGCCCACCTGTTTCTGCTGCCTGCAGAGTTTCTGACTTCCAGCCTGGGTTTCAGGTGAGGAGGACCTGCACGGGTGTGCTGCAGGTTGCTAGCTTTGGTGCCCCCCCCGGGCAAATGGGACTTAACGGGTCAGGGAGGGCACCTTCTCCTAGCAGGGCTCTCGGTATAACTTTTTGTTTGGGAGTCCCAGACTTTCTGGGGGAAAAAAATGGGGGACTTGAGCTAAAATGTGGGAGTCCCCATGAAATTTTTTGGGGTCCCCATTGAAATGAATGGAATGAATAAGTCATTTCCAATGTGCGTTTATTTTCCTCATGTATTTTTTTTATGCTGTTCAGGCTATTCTTCCTAAGTCAAGAATGCAGATATTACAATACTTTTTTGGTCATACAGTTTTTTTTTCTCAGCAGGGTTGCAGAGTGTCATTTTCAAGGCGCCATAAACTCATGGATAAACTACAGCAATATGATCACAGTCGCAAAATGCCAATATAATTTTCACCTGTACCTGTGTGTTGTAGGTTCACAGTACAATGAGAAAAAAAAATTGTACTTTGTTTTATAGTCATTTTCTCCCTGAGTCAACATGGAAATTCTGTCTTGCTGCTGCGCCCCTTGCCCTCAAGCAGATTTGTGCCAACCTGGCTACAAGACAAGTCACGGCCATTAGGTAAAAGTACTAGTACATGTTCACTAAACATTTCATTGGTCCTTCTACAACAAACAGTCAATGCTGACAGTCACCGTGTCCCAGTCATCTCTCCTGCCTAGTACTTCTCCTCTCTTCTCTCCTACACATGTGGACAGTCTTGCATAATTTTACTGGCAAAAAAAAGTATCCCCCCACACACACACACACACACACACACACACACACACACACACACACACTGTCATGGTAGAACAGTGGCACAGTTCTATCTGAATACTTCTCTCTTCTCTCCTGCACATCTTGCATTATAATTATTTGACTAAAAACAGTTTCCCACCACCACCTACTTGGGTTAAGACAGTGGCACAGTCTCTCCCTCTCGAATACTTAATCATCTTGGGTATCTCAGTCATCAAGTTACACCATAGGAACCTTCGCCATCTGTGATGGGGAATCCACACAGAAGATTATCAGCTATACAACTGGGGCCGTCCACACCATCACCTTCAGCCGATGTCACCAACCCTGTATAGGCGTGGGCGGCCCCACTCCCTCCCAAGTTCTTTCCTGCCATCAACTTGCTTGCACGAGTCTCCGAGGAAGCTTTGTCACAATGTTCGTGCCTTTTTCAGCCTACAGCCTTTTTCCCCATACCTTGCCTAAATCTCTTTTTTTAAGAGATTTTTCTTTTTGTTTATGTCGAGAGTTAATAGAAACATATAATTTGACCGCAGATAAGGACCACTTGGCCCACCCAGTCTGCCCATTTCCCTACCTAATGGATAAGCTGCAGATTCTAGTTAACCAACAGCCTACTTTTTCCTACCCCCACCCACTAGAATTGCCTTATGACTGTCCCATGCATTCTTGAAATCCACCACTGTTTTTGACTGTACAACCTCCTCAGGAAGGCTGTTCCATCCATCCACAACCCTCTCTGTGAAAAAAATACTTCCTCACATTACCTCTGAGCCATCCCCCCTCAGTCTTCAAATTGTACCCCCTTGTTCTTGCACATCTCTTTTTCTGAAAGATGCTACCCTCTTGGACTTTGTTGATTCCCTTGAGGTACTTGAAAGTTTCTATCGTGTCTCCCCTCTCCCTCCTTTCCTCGAGGCTGTACTTAGTAAGCTCCTTAAGTCTCTCTTCATATGTCTTCTGGTGCAGACACTGCACCATCTTAGTTGCCCTCCTCTGGACTGCCTCAATCCTGTCTGTCTTTGCGGAGACTGGGTCTCCAGAACTGCAGGCAGTACTCCCAGATGGGGTCTCACCAGCTATCTGTACAGAGTTATAACAACTTCCTGTTTTCTACTGGTGATGGCTTTCCCTGTGCATCCCAGTATCCCCCCAGCCCTCCCTACTGCCCTCTCACATTGCTTGCCCACCTTTAGGTCATCAGATATGACTACCTCCAGGTCTCTTTCCATTTTTGTCATTGTTAGTATCTCACCCCCCATTGTGTACTCGTCCCCTGGGTTTTTGTTTCCCAGGTGCATTACTTTGCACTTCTTAGCATGGAATCTAAGCTGCCATACATTTGACCGTTCCTCCAGCCTTGACAAGTCCCTTCTCATCCTTTCCACCCCACCTTGTGTATGAACTCTGTTGCAGATCTTTGTGTCGTCTGCAAAGAGACGTACTTTTCCTTCCAGTCCCTCTGCAATGTCACTTGTAAAGACATTAAAGAGGACCAGTCCTAGTACTGAACCCTGCGGTACCCCACCAGTAACCCCCTTTCCTTCAGAGTGGACTCTATTTACTATTACCCTCAGTGTCCTGTTCTCCAGCCAATTCTTTACCCAGGCTACCAGCTTGGGACCCACTCCCAGGCTGGCCAACTTGTATATTAATCTTTTGTGTGGGACTGTGTCAAATGCCTTGCTAATCTCTTCTCGTCTCATTTCCATCACTGCCGCTGCGGAAAGAATTGCCTCTAAAGACGAACACTCTGTTTATGTCTGCTGTGTTGGGCCTGAACACGTCATCTCAGACTGTGAGCTCTGCCAGAAGTTTAATCAGATAACCCTCAGGCGATGCAAGAAAGCTCTCAAAAAAATTTGAACAGGTAGTCAGCTCCGGGCAGGGATCCTCTGGGGCCCTGGTCTCCCAGTCACCGACCGTCTCTTTGAGCTCCCAGGCCTCTAAGGCTAAAGACAAGCTCTCAGGAAAGAGACACAAAAAAAAGACCAAGATCGCGACTGCTTCCCCCGGCATCTGTCTCATTCCCCGTTGGCCTCTCCTTCGGTGGGATCTTCGTTGGCTGTGGCAGCTCCGATGAAGAGGCCAGCTGTCTAGGTCTCTGTGCTTACCAGATCCATACTGACAGCTCCTCTGCCCAACACACTGGGCACCCAGCCATCAACCTCCGGGTCATCGGCCCCTCCATCACTGATGACAGGCTCGTCATTGACGACCAACCCTTGGAGGCCCGCCCCTTCTCCCACCGGGGCAACAAGCTCTTTCAGGTTCCCAGGACACAGCTGGAGGATCGCCGATCCCTGTGCTGTCGAATCCTCCTCCATCAACATCCACTATGGATCTGAATGAAGCTGATTAAATTCAGTAATGTACTAGTTCAGCAGCTGGGTGCCTTGAATAGCCTCCTTTGCCCACGCCGTCAACAGATGCTTCTTCGTCGACCCCAGGAGACTTCCCTGCTGGCTGGCAGCAGTGAATCTGACACCAGACCCAGAGGTTGAGTAGGTCGACGTAAAAGAAGAGTATCACCCTGATCTCATGCTCCCTGATGATGTGGAGGATGAAGAGGAATAGATACTGATCTCTGATAAGTCCACAGCTTCCTTGGTCAATGAGGACTATGTGAAACATACTCCAAGATCCCCTCCAGAGTATGCCATATTCTTTAATGTGATGAAGCACTTATCTTTCACCATGGGCCTCCAGACTGAGGAAGAGGATGTCACCAGAAAAGACCTGGTGGATTTACTGGGTGTTCCTGAGTCTTCCCCTAAGATCATTCCTCCAATGCTTCCAGCATTGACGAATGCCATCACGGCAGCCTGGCGAAGGCCAGACATGGTGTCAGCCATGCCACTCAGGGCAGACAAACTTTACATTCACAATTTCATGAAAATGAAATGAAATGACAATGCCCCTCAGGGTCTCCCTTATTTCGCTGCCCAGGCAGAAACTGATTCAGTTGTCATCAAGGCAGCTCAGGACAGATCTAAGGAGCCCAAACACTTTAGTTCCCTTCCCTCAGATAAGGAATCTCACTGATTTGACCTCCTGGGGAAAAACAGTTTATGCTTCCTCCACCTTAGGTCTGGGGATTGCAAATTATCTGTCGCACATGGTTGAATACAAAAATGCCAGCTGGAGAAAGGGCAAAGCTGTGGCTCGGGCCCTCCCTGATTGCTGTCAGAAGCAGGAATTGCTTCAGCGTTTACAGGCTGCTGAGGATGTTAGCAAACACGTCCTCAGAGCACCGTATGACATGGCCAATACAGCTGCCAGAGCAGCTGCCACTGGCATATGCCTTCGTAGGCACTCCTGGCTTAGAGTTTCTGGATTTGCAGCCGATGTGTAGTACAAGGTGCTTAATGCCCCTTTCAGTGGTACCAAGCTGTTTAGTCCTGCTGTTCAGGACCTCATAAATGATCTGCAGGCCTCGGGCATGGGCATTAAATCAGTCCATTCCCTCTACCACACTCAGCTGAAGGGCAGAGGGCGGTCTGCTTTTTGTAAACATACCAGCAGGCCCAGATCAACTCCCTGTACCCAGGGAAAACGTAGAGCCCAGGCTCCCTTGCCAGCCTCCTCCAATGCTGAAGTGACGGCCAAGCGACCCAGAAATGACGGACCAGCCTCTGCAGCGGGTTCCACCTCATCTTGACTCCTTACCAGACACCCCCCGGCCCCCTCTGGTTCAGTCCCAGGAGGCAGTGGTCAGAGGTCGTTTCTCCCTCCATCTGAATTGGTGGAGGACCATACTGTCAGATTCATGGATTCTGCAGATCACAGAACAGGGTCACACTTTGAGGCTTATACAGCAGCCTCCAGACACTCCTCCTCCACCCTCCAACTATCCCCTGACTCACTTGTGTGTTCTCCAGAAGGAAGTACAGTCTCTTCTGCACAAGTAGGCCATCAAGCTAGTACCCAGTTGTCAGAGAAACCAAAGGTTTTATTCCAGATTTTTCCTGGTCCGCAAAAAGACCAGTGATCGAGGCCCATCTTAGATCTAAAAGAATTCAATCTCTTAGTCCAGTACACAAAGTTCCGGACGGTAACTTTGGCAGACCTGTTTCCCCTCCTAATGACTGGGGATGGCTCTGTTCACTGGACATGCAGGATGCTAACCTTCACATCTCGGTCTTTCCTCCTCACAGGAGGGTTCTTCGTTTTACCTTTCAGGGTGAGCATTATCACTTCAAAGTGCTGCACTTTGGCTCATTCTCTGCGCCACAAATCTTTACCAAATGCTTGGCAGTGGTCACATTAGCTCTCAGAAGAGAGGGACCGTATGTTTTCCCTTACCTGAATGATTGGCTTCTCAAGGCCCCATACAGGGGACTGCTTTTGCTGACTCTGGAGCTCAGTCTCCAATTGTTCCACTTCCTGGGCATTATAGTCAACCTGCCCAAGTCGGTTCTAGTACCATCCCAAAGGCTGCAATATATAGTGGCAGTTCTGGACTCTGCTCAGAGGAAGGTCTTCCTACCCCAAAACAGGGTGAAGTACGTCATAGCCCAAGCTCAAGAAGTCGCTCAGTCGGTACATTCATGCCAGGGTGTACCTCAGATTGTTGAGCCTAATGGCAACAGCTGTTACCACCATTCCACTAGCCAGGCTTCATATGCGTACCCTTCAGAGGACCCTCAGGGTACAGTGGGACCAGGGCACAGACAAGTTGGATCAACTGGTCCTGGTCTTTTCTCCAGTATGCAAGGTACTGCAGTGGTGGTTGGATCCCTTCAGTTTACTTCAAGGTGTTTCCTTCCAGATTTATTCCACGCATCAGATATTAACCACAGATGCTTCAGGTATGAGCTGGGGAGCACTCCTGGGCCCCTTCCAAAGGGCTTCTTGTCCCAGTGGGAAGCTGCCCTGCATATCAGTGTCCTGGAGATGAAAGCAGTGCTCTACGCCATGCAGGCCTTTCAAGAGCATCTCACTACGGGCCAACTGCTGGTCCCATTGGACAATTCGTGTGTAGTCTACTATGTCAGCAAATAGGGCGGGACTCACTCTTACCCCCTTTACCGGGAGGCCATGAGACTGTGGTATTGGGCACTGGAACACACAGCCTGACACTCTCTGCAGTCCATTTGCCAGGTGTCCTAAACACCCTGGCAGACAGTCTCAGCAGGACTCAATCCATCATGCATGACTGGGAACTTCTCTCATCCGTCACAGAAGATCTGTTCGACAGATAGGGTCGTCCAGAGTTTGACCTTTTTGCGTCCCCACTCAACGTAAAATTGCCGAATTTCTGCTTGCTAAATCCAGGACCTGTAGTTTTCTGGCCAGACACATCCCTCTCTTGGAGCGGGAGGTTCTACAGATGTGGTATGATTTTCTATCCACACTTCTGGCAGTTGCCTTGCCCTTTAAGACTTGCCACAAATGTCTTCAAGCTGGCTCCTCCCACCCACCCACTGGTAGCTCCCTCAACCTGGCCCCATGATGCCAGATCTTACTTTCCACTGCAAGAAGCAAGTTCCCTCCTTACCTCTCTCACACCGAGTAGGCTATTGTGACTAAATCTATGTATTTACTTCCTAAGATGTTTAATACTTTGTGTCTTCAGCTCGATCATCGATCGCGACTGTGATGGACAACAAGTCCACTCCCAGGTTCCGTCAGTGCACTTGCAGGTAGAAGATATCCTGAATGGATCTGCACGCCATGTGCGTCTCTTGCCTGGGGCACAAACTTGATCCTCAGGCCTGCAACATTTGTCGAACTTTCCATCCTACCATTTTTGAGGACTGTCTTGTCCGACTCATTAAGCTGATCGAGTGAATAGAACCCACCGTTCATATCTAAGAATGCCCATTGGGTGGTCTCTGTGGCTGCAGGGTCCGCTGAACAGTTTGTGACATTTGAGGAGGATGCGGTCCAGGCCACTTCCCACTCCTCTTCAGCTGCTGCCTTCGTGCTGCTCCTGCTGGGTTCAACTTTCATGGGTTCCTTCAAACAATTGTGCACATCCTTGCTGACTGTCAGTCAGGGATCTTCTGGGCACAAATCCACACAGAAGAAAGAGTCAAAAAAATGGTCTCGTTAACGTTTGTGGGATCGGGAGGGCTCTCAGTAGAGAGCTTTGGATTCCTATGCTTCTCCAGATCTGACTTTAGTCAACTCCTCGGCCCAGGCCACAGCTCCACAGTAACCCCGTTGGGCCAGTTGGCCAAGACGCTCATTGATCTTTCAGCTGGGATTTTTCTCAAACCGTTCGACCAGTTGTCGACTGAAGAGGCTGACACTTCCTTATCCAGGACTCTGGTCCTGACTCAGACCAGTGGGATGGATCAGTCCGCTGACCAGCCACCTCTGGTTGATGACCAAGACTGTGAGGAGCCTTGGTGCTTGCCGACTCCCTCCGAACTCCGCCGTCCATTTCCCCAGTGGTCAAGATCTTGGTCTTCTTCCCGTGGGTCAAGCTGTTCCCGTCGACATCGGCATTCCCGCTTTTGCTTCATCCTTGTCCTCCTCAGTGAGGAGAGGCTTCAACACATGTTTCCTTGATGCTGTGAGGATCTCATGTGGCAACAGCTGGTGCTCACCAGTGTGAAGTCTGCTCCGGCCACTATGCCAGCCATCAACTGGCTTTCGCCCGACAGGCAGACACCTTCTTTGCCTAAGGAGCTGATAAAGACGGGCTCGGCCAGCCCCAGCATCTCCACCAATTCTGGTGGAACCGCCGCCTACACAGCCACCAGCTGGTGCTCTGACCAAGGAGTCTCAGCCAACCAAGGGACCTCCTCATTAGCTGTCAATTACCATTGCTCCTGACCATCTGCGGAGGGTCAGTTGGGACTTGGGCAGTCGACCCCTCTTTAACGACTTCTCAGAGGGTGGTTCTCTGCATTCTCATCTGGTTGACATGTAGTCGGTGGGGGATCTCTCAACAAATGAAGGTCCTTCCTCTTTTATGGTCCTTCTCTGCCTGATCTCTGAGTCCACGGGTATGAAAATGGAGCCCATCCAGACCAAGATCTTCGACCAGGGAGATACACTTACAGAGGCCTTGCCGGTGGTGGAGACCATTCTTGGCCCTGCCCTGGAGCTTTGGCAGCATCCCGCTTCCTGCCCTGCACGGTCTTCACGGATGGCCTGCAAGTATGTGGTACCTACCGGTCCCCTGTCAGGATTCACAGAACACCCCTCGGCCAAGGGGCTGATGGCCGATTTTGTGTTTAGGTGCTCCAGTAATACTGGGTATGTCAACAAGCCGACTGACAAAGAATCCAAGAAATTGGACCACGTGGCTAAAAAAGTCTATGCTGCCTCCTCGCTTGGTCTTCACCAGGCGAGCTCAGCCCTCCTTATGGTCTACTTCTCCCATGCTCTGCTGGACAGCCTGGGTGAGGTGCTTCCTCTTCTGCCGGTGGACCTCCAGACCACTGTCAAACAGATCTGGGACCAGGGTTGGGCTGTAGCTAAGCAACAGCTCCAGACAGCCATGGACATTGGGGACTCCTGTGCCTGTTATGTGGCTGCCGCAGTGGCCATGCACTGCAGGGCTTGGCTGAGGATCTTGACCATCACGGCTGACACTTAACACAAGCTGGCAGATGTTCCTTTCCTGGGCACTGACTTGTTCGAGCCTGGGGTCAAGGGTCACCACACATGCATCGAGAAGTCCAGTGCCACCTTGGACTCCATGACATCTGCCCAAAAGGCCCCAGTGGCTCCAAGCAGCAGCAGAAAAGGAAGCCCTTTCGGTCCACCTCTACTGCTGCAGCCAAACCAGCCCAACCCCAGGCTGGTCAGCAGCCCCAGGCCTGGTGACGTCGGCCAAACTCAGTGGTATCGGTCGTCCATAAGCCTGGAATGAGAGCCTCAGCTGGACCCTTCTCCTCTAAGCCTGCACAGTGATGGGATGAGCAGTGCCTCCCTCATACCCGACACACCTCCACTGGGTCCTCCTGTGGGGTGTTGGCTTCACCACTTCCTTTCCGCCTGGTCCGCTGCCACCATGAACAGGTGGATCCTCGAGGTGGTGGGTCAGGGTCTGCTTCTGGAATTCGAGAAGTACCCTCCTTGCCGCACCCCACGAGAGGACTTGGTACCTGCAGAAATGTTTTCAGCTCTCAGAGATGACATAGCCCAGCTTCTCTGCAAGGAGGTTGTGGTTCCCATCGCGGATCCTATGAAACACCCAGGGTTTGTCTCCAGGTATTTTCTGGTGTCAGAGAGGATGGAGGCTGGTGCCCCATTCTAGATCTGCATGACCTGAACAAGTTTCTTAAGTCATGCACCTTCAGGATGGTAACTCTGTCTCGGGTCATACCATCTCTAGAGCAAGACATGTGGTTTTGCTCCCTGGATCTTCAGGACACGTTTTTCCACATCCCAATCTGTCCATCACACCAAAGGTTCCTCTGCTTCCAAGCTGAAGGAACCCTCTACGAGTTCCAGGCCATGCCATTTGGCCTGTCTACTGCTCCAGGATCTTCACCAAGTGCATTGCAAAGGTGGCAGCTTACCTGAGGCACTGAGGGGTCTGGGTATACCCCTACCTGGATGACTGGCTGATTGCAGGTTCTTCCAGGCAGGAGGTGGACTGGTTCAGGGACCTGACCCTCTAGACCTGTATCTCCCTTGGGCTGCTGATCAACAAGGCCAAGTCAGAACTCTTACCTTCGCAGGTGATGCACTTCATCAGGGCAGAGCTTGACTCTGGCAGAGCCAGAGCTGGCTCCTGGCAGACAGTGAAAAGGCTGTCTCCTCCTTTACCTGATCATTTCGGGTTGGGCAATTGCGCCTCGCCCGGTACTTCTGCGCCTCTTGGGATACATGGCAGCCTGAACCAACGTGGTCCGATGGGCCTGCTGGAGAGTGCGCTCCCTGCAGTGGGAGCTGGCCAGCCAGTGGTCTCAGTACAGGGGTCACTTCAACCAGGTGGTCACTGTGACCAAGCTAATGTGGGACACCCTCCAGTGTTGGTTAGTCCCAGAGCATCTGCAGGAAGGAGTCCCATTTGTCCACCCAGAGCCAACTGTCATCCTGATGGCCAATGGCTCTCTCATGGGTTGGGGTGCTCAATGTGGGGAACACAGAGTCCACGGGCTCTGGACCTTTGAGGAGTCCCGAAGCCACATCAACCTGCCAGAGCTCTGAGCAGTTCGGCTGGTGCTTACTGCATTCGCTCCACACATCTGGGGTCAGGTGGTCCAGGTCCAAATGAACAACATCACGACCACGTACTACCTCAACAAACAGGGTGGGATGCATTCTCTGTCATTGTGCAGGGAAGCTCTCCATATGTGGACCCTCGTGTGCAGCCTGGAGGCCGATCTCCTAGCCATCCATGTGGAAGGGGCCTCCAACCAGCTGGCGGACGCTCTCAGTCATGTGGGCGAGACATCTCAAGAGTGGTCTCCTCACCCAGAGGTAGTATGCAGTCTGCTTTCCCAGTGAGGCACCCTGCAGGTGGACCTGTTCACCTCCAAGGAGAATGCAAAGCTGAGGCTGTTTTGTGCCCACCTCCCTCAGCAGGAGGTGCTGCTTGGGGTAACTGTTCGAGGCCCTGGACCCCAGGCCTCTTGTATGCCTTTTTCTCCACCTCCCTTGATTCACAAAATGTTGCTCAAGGCCAGGAGAGAGAAGACACAGGTGTCAGCAGGGTAAGCCATTTGAGGAAAGGTTGACAGCACTGAACATGTACTCCTGGAAGACAAGAGAGAAAGAGGGGACATGATTGGAACCTTCAAGTACTTGAAAGGGATAAATAAGGTGGATAAGGAAAATCCCTTTAAGCTGAGTGACAATCATAACACGAGGGGGCACAGTCTTAAGCTGAAGGGTGGGAGGTTTAGGAGGGAGGTCAGGAAGCACTTCTTCACAGAGAGGGTGGTGGACACTTGGAATGCACTGCTGGAAGAGGTGATCTTATTGAAGACAATGGGCAGCTTTGAGAGGCTGGGATAGGCATACGGGGGAAGGTAAGGATCATGGGTAGGGAGGATGGGAGGTGTGGAAGGGAGGGCAGGGACAGTAGCTCAAGCTGTGTACCCTGCAATATGAGCAGACTAGATAGACCATATGGCCTTCTTCTGCTGGCTTCTGCGTATGTTCATGTGATCCTGGTGGCTCCGGACTGGCCATGCCAGTTCTGGTACCCCGATCTCCTCAGCCTCAGCAGCAGGCTCCCAAGGCATCTTCTTCTCCTCCCAGACCTGCTCTCCGTCAATCAGGGGAAGGTATTCCATCCAGACCTTCAATCCCATCACCTGGCAGCCTGGTTCCTGAATGGCTAGAGTTCCAGGCTTTGGGTCTTCTCCAAAGATGTCCTCACTGTTGTGGAGGCATCTTGGAAGGAATCAACTAGGAAATGGTATGCCTTCAAGTGGAAGAGGTTCTCCATTTGATGCCAGGGCAAGGGGCTGGACTCCTTGTCCTGTCCAGTGGCTAGCATCCATTAAGTCAAGCCTTCGATCGACGACCCTTAAGGTGCACCTGGTAGCCATCTCTACTTATTGGGCAGGGGCTAATACAGCAGTCAGTGGCTCAGGAGAAGGTGATCTGGCATTTTTTCCAAGGCCTTGACCACATTACCCCTTCAGTGCATGAACCATCACCACCATGGGATTTGCTGCTGGTCTTGGCAAAGCTCCTGGGCAAGCTATTCGAACCAATGCACAGGTAAGACATTTCTGACCTGTCATGGAAGACCCTCTTTTTGGTGGCTATCTTGTCAGCCAGAAGAATCAGTGAGCTCCAGGCACTTTTGATGGAGTCTCCTTACCTGGTCTTCCACAGGGACAAGGTTGTCGTGTGCCCCAACCTGAAGTTCCTCCCAAAAGTTGTATCAGAGTTTCACCTTAATCAGGTGATTAATCTCCTTGTGTACTTCACCAACCACACCTCTGAGGCTGAGCACAGGCTCCATACCTTGAACCTGCGATGAGCGCGTGCCTATTACAAGGAGCACATGGCTGGAGTTCGGGGAAGGGTTCACCAGCTATTTGTCACCTATGCTGCTGGCAGATTGGCAGCTAAGTGGACAGTTGGCAGGTGGATTGTATCCTGCATCGACCTCTGCTATAGGTTGGCGGGTAGGGAGCCTCCTGGAGGGCTATTAGCTCATTCCACCTTCATACCACTGTCTCCTTGGCTGTATCCAGGAAATCTGCAGAGCTGCTACCTGGAGGTCAGCACACACCTTAATTTCCCATTACCACACTGACCTTGAGTCATGCTGGGATGCTGGTTTTGGGGCCTCAGTTCTCCAATCTCTGTTCCCTAAGGTAGGGAGTGTGTGCCTTGCCTCCTTCCTCCTAGAGAACTGCTAGGAATCTGCCAGAAATGTGGCTAGAACATCATATTCATGTCCCTAGGAAAAAACGGGTTAGTCACCTGTAACATTTCTAGGAGTGGTATCTGATGTTCATCCACACAGACCCACCCAGCCTCCCTTGGCTTTGGCGCAAAACATTGCTTCCAGTGGGTAAGATCTGACGTCATGGGGTGGAGCTGAGGGAGTTACCACCTTGAAGACGTTTCCAGCAAGTCTTAAAGGGAAAAGTAGCTGCCAGAAGTGTGGATGAACAATAATAAACCACTCCTAGAACTACTGTTACAGGTGAGTAACCTGTTTTTAAGTCTTGGCAGACATTGCTGAGCAAAATCAGTCCTTTTTTAAATTCCAGAACAAGTTTGAATTGTCTGTAATCTTTCTCTCCCCCTTTCTTGGACAATAAGTGTTGGCAGTGTTTCTTCTTTGAAGGTTGTATCTTGGCAATAAGTGCAAACATCCTATAGTTCCTGCAGTTCATTGTCCATTATCTTGGAGTCATCAGGAAGATGCTTAGGATTTAGAAGAACATTTAAGTTATGCAACAACTCCATTGAAGATGTCTCAAATCTTGTGTGAATGTTTTTGATGAGCTGCGTTAGGTATTTCTGAGATGCCATCCGGAACTGCATTCATAGTGCTGGTCTGTTATTCACTTTTTGATTCTGCCACATGCCAGGATGTCGGTCAAGTTCCTAAAATGTCTTATGTAGCTCTACCCCATTCTGCTTTCTTTACTGTTGCAGTCTAGTAACTGTGGCTTCTATCATGCTGCTGGCCACTGAAATGTGAACACTGTCCCGCTGCATGGCTACAGACAGTTTATTCACCACATCTAAGACATTCATGAAAAAAGTGCATGAGGTAAAGCAGACACATTTTAGTTTTGTCTGAAGGCCCCTTGCTTCTTGGACACCTTTTGCTGCATCTTGCTCTGTGGCTAGTAACAGTGCAGGGTATGATCTGTAAATTGCTTGAACTGCAGTGTGCAGTGACAGCCACCAGAAGCTTGCAGGCTCTTTCAGAGACAGATACCTAATATTGCCATCATTGAGTGTTTCTTGGATGAAATGCAAGGCATTGTACCATACTGCTGAGCTGCTGTAGTACCTGTACACATTTTTATGGTTACATGATAGTCATTAAATACACTGTTGTCCCTGCTGCCAGTGCCAGTCTGTGGGCAACACAATGGATCTGAATTAGCCTTGAGTTTACTTGCAGTCTTAACTTTGCACTCACCCATTGTGCATTCCATTCATGATGCTTGCGCCATCACTTGCTAGTGTGATGATCTTCATAGGGTCAACTGCATCAGCAGAACACACATTTAACAGTTCTTCTACAATTATCTCTGCCCTCCCATCAGGTATTGTGATAGTTAAATGAATTTTGGTCTGTGCATTGAGTGTACTTTACATACATGTTCAGTTTTTTCTGAATGGTTACATCAGTGGTTTCATCCACTGTTACCCCAAGAACCTGAGAACCTGCTAAGTGGCGCTTTGATTTCTTCCTGTATGACTTTGTTTATGGAGTCCAGCATGTCCTATCTTGCATCCCAGCCAGAGTAGATTGTGCCACTGTCTTGCAGCATTAGACAACCATTTAGTGTCTGTGGATATAAAATATGACCATCCGTGATTTTCATTCCACAAGCAAAGCCCAGAGCCCCGGCCCACTTAAAGATTCCCTTCCTCCTCACCTATAGAGATATCAGTGTTTCAGACTGGTTTAGTGATTGCCCTTGTTTGGAAAGGTAGTACACTGTCATTAAGTGGGCAACTTTACAGTCATCCTTTGGCTCAGGACCTGAGAACTACTTCTCAGATGCAATTTAATTTCAAAAAGCTAAAGCACACACTCACCCATTAGAACTCGGACAAGGAGCTTTATCTTTAAAATCCAATTTATTAAGCACCCAGATGCGCTTGACGCGTTTCGGACAAAGTCCTTTATCAAAAGCTGCATCCCAGAAAACACACACAACTTAAATACAGAAGTAAAATGACATCACAATTACTTTGGTGTTTTCATTGGTGAACCAATAAAACAAAATTATTAACCAGTTAAACACACAGTGCTCCCAAACACACACATAGCAACTATAATAATTCTAATATAAAAAACATATAAATATCTAATCATTATTAACTATAAATTATTTACCTGTATTCCAAATAAGGTTTCAATTCTAAATGGGCATTTATACCTGGTTTTTGATAGGCTTTTAATCGGAAATCCATTCATTTTCTATCTTTAAAATTTTATTACGAAAATTACCACCTCTAGGGCCAATAAATACCTTTTCAATGCCCATAAACTTAAATTCATGACTCTCTTCTTTATTTTTATTTTCCATAATATGTACTGAAGTTGCATAAGTCAAATCCTGTTTGTTTATTGCACGTATATGTTCAAGTACCCTAATCTTAAAAGCTCTTTCCGTTTTACCCACATAAAATGCCCCACAGTTACAATTAGCCAGGTATATCACACCTTGTGTATTACAGGTAATAAGATGTCTAATATCAAATTTCTTGTCACATCGATTAACAACACTAAAATCTCTCCCTTTCTTTATAAATTGACACGCATTACAATTTTTACATTGATTACAACCTACAAGCTCTCCAAACCAATTATTGGTGTGTCTCACTGATGTAGTAAAATGGCTATGAACTAACGAATCCTTTAAAGTGGGAGCATGTCTGTAGGTCATAATCAGTGGATTTACATTTGACACACCAATAATTGGTCACATCTCTGTTGTGCAGGGTGCTACTGTGGTGGATGGATCATACCAATCTTTTAAAGGGTGTTCCGTTCTTTGTCCCAACTCCTGTATAGATCCTCACCACAGATGCCTTGGGTTTCGGATGAGATGCGCATCTGGGTCCCTACCAGACACAAGGGTTATGGTCCCAGGTAGAGGCCAACTTACACATCAGTGTTCTGGGAATGAGCTGTTCTATACAGTCTCCAGGCATTCCAGGAGCATTTAACACTGGATCCCTCTTAATCCTGATGGACAGTGCCAGTGTTGATGCATTACATCAACAAGAAACTGGGAACCCATTCCCATCCCTTATGCTGGGAGGCAGTAAGAATGGGAATGGGTACTAGGCTCTATCCCACTGCCTCTATCTTATTAGCTGTGCATTTCTCTGGTACCCAAAAAGTATTAGTAGGTAGGCTAAGTAGTTCGCCACCCCAGATGCATGAATGGGAACTGCCAGCCTCCATGGTAAATGATCTCTTTGCAAGGTGAGGTCATCCATAGTTGGACCTTTTTGCATCCCCCACACAATGCAAAACTGCTGTGTTTTTGCTCGCTTGCTCCAGGGCCTGGAGTTTTCTGGTCAGACACATTGTCCATCTCCTGGAAAGGGAAATTCCTGGGCACATTTCCCTTAGTTCTGTTAGTACAGAGTTGTCTTCAAACTGTGGTTGTAAGGTGCTACCATCATCTTCATAGCACCATTAAGTCCTCGCCAAACATGTTTTCCACTTCTACAACAACTAGCAGTGGAGCCTCCAGTATCTCAATCATTGTGTCATGATCTGTTTTCACAGGACAACAAACAGGTCCCTGGTCCATCCGGACCTGAAGTCCATACATCTGCATGCATGGCTCCAGAAAACATAGCCATGGCACATTTTGGGGTATCCCCTAAAGTTGCTGATGTTCTGGTTATGGCTATAAAGCCTTTTACCAGACTTGCTCCTTGAAGGGAAGTGGTTCACTTCATGGTCTGCTGCTTCCAAGTATTTGGGCCACTCACATGTCCCATAAATGCAGTGCTGGAATACTTGGTATCCCTATCAGATTCTGGCCTACAGTATTCCTCCCTTAAGGAGCGTTTGGCCACATCATCAATTATCCATGCCCTTATTGATGGGTGTACGGTTGCACAACTGGAGGTGGCCCTACTTTTTTGAGAGGTATTCTGCATATGAAACCTTCAATTTGTAATCCAGTCTCTTACTGGGACTTGAATTTTGTGCTTGAGAAACTGATGTTGGCACTGTTTGAGCCACACGAGTTGTGGCCTGCATTTTCTGTCATGGAAAACATTATTTTTAGTTACCATTACTTTTGCTCAAAGGATTTCAGAGCCACAGGCTCTAACATGTGAGCCTCCTTATTTGATTTTTCACAAAGATAGAGTTTCTTTGCATACTGTACAAATCCTGAGTTTCTTTCAAAGGTGGTTATCTAAATGTACACTAAATCAACAAGCATGCCCATCGGGGTGAAACATTACTCCATATACTTTAGATGCACATTGAATATTGAGATAGTGTGTGAATCGAACCAAGGACTGCAGGAAGTCCTCTCAGCTTTTTTTATTCCATTTCCCCCTGGAAAAGAGGGTGCTCCTGTGTCTAAACAGTGCCTGTCCAAAAGGCTGGTACATTATATTATGTTCTGTTATAGGAAGTACAGAACTTCCTGGTGCGGTTCATGGTCATTCCACAAAGGGGATGGTCACCACTACTGCTTGTTTCAGAAATGTCCCTGCTACTGACAGTTGTGCTGCAGCCACATGGAGCACTATCAACACCGTCACTAAACATTACTGTGTGGATATCTTCTCTTGTAAATGTGCTGACTTTGGGATTGTTGTACTGCAAGGCCTTCTGTCTTGAAAGTATCAGACAGTACCAACTGCCCAATGCCTTTTGGGACTGCCTGGGACTCTTTCCAAAGGTGTGGCCTAATGAAAGAGATATCCCTGAAGATGGAACATTTTTGTACTTACTATGTCAGTAGATCTTCAAAAGAATCTCTTCCATTAATCCATGTTGTCCCTCCCTCCATCTCTCTTCTGATCTAGTGAGGATAGCATCCAGTATTGTGCTTGATCGTTATCCATGGCTGTTGTATCCAGCACTCTATACTGCCTTGTATGACTGGTGCTGGTCTGATCTCCTGGTTCCACGTGGGTGGTGGTCCTCTGAGGCTAATGTCCAGCAAGGAACTGAGGAGTGATGGGGCCATGTAGATGCTGATATATGACTTCATCATGGATGGCCCCCAAGTTGGCAGAAGATTCCGTGTGGTCCTAATGCCGGATGGCTGAAGTTCCAATGGTGTGGCCTATTGGAAGAGATTCACATGAAGATCTACTGTTATGGTAAGTACTCAACCATTCTTTCTATGCCCTTCTGACAGAGTGCACCAAACCTGTAGGAAAAGAATCATGTTTATATCATTGCAACAGTGCATCAATTTTATAGCTACAATGAACAATTCCAAACAGGTAAGATCCTCCTCTCAAAATGGAGAGTGGTGCACTGCAAAGGGCGGCCAGCCCAAAACAAACTCAGAACTCCCAGTAGTCAGTGCTACTTGTACTCAGTAGAAAACCATGCTAGACACAGGTAGACCTCTCAGGCAAAATTCACCATTTATTTTTGGGGGCTTAGAAGGCTGTTTGCCGAGGCGCTAGGGGCTACCTGCACTGGGTGAATTGCTTGATTTATGGTGAACTGAATTATACAGAAATAAATGGTGAATTTTGCCTGCGAGATCTACCTGTGTCGATCGTGGTTTTCTACTGCGTATAAGTAGCAATGACTATTGGAGTTCTTAGTTTTGTAGCTGCTGCCACTGAATTTTCAGTAAGAGTTCTGTATGTGTAATATTTTCATCATTGTAGGCCAACAGTAGATCCTGCACCACATGGACCTTCATACATTTATTTCTCTGTATAAAGGAAATTTATAAAGAATTACAAGTACAGAAATGGATGGGCCTGTTTTTGTCTTTGTCAGTTTAACTGTTGCCTATTGTGACAACCTGCCTCTGAAACAATCACATTTGAGCATATTTACATATAAAGTGTTTTGGCAGGTCTGCCAGGAACTTGGAGATCATCCAGTAACATTCTGCAAATTGATTCAAAAAACTGGTGTTGCTGTAGCACGGGATGCTGGAATCGCAACAGTCTATTATGAGATTCTTGGACTAGTGAAAACTTATAGAGAGGTAATGAATTTCTTATCTTTATTTCCTGCAGCCATTCATTGATAACCTTCTTTATATCTTAACACCAGTCAAGTCATTGTTTGATTCATTAGTGACCCCATATAGGACATTGAGCCCCTTAAGGGTCTGATTCTTGATCTCTGTCCTAATACCCACTTTCTCCATGCTGGGGCATGATCCCCTGCCTGGGTAGTCAGCTGTAGATACAAACTCTGTTCTTTACCCTGATGGCAGAAACTGATATCTGTTGGATGCAGGAGCCACAGACTGACTCAGTAGTGGTTGTCACCAGTTGGTTGTGTCTCTTCCATACCTCTCAACCTCTTGCCTCCTGAATCAGGGACAACACTTAAAAAAATCAGGAACAAAGACCCAAAATCAGGGACACATCTTAAGAATTGATACTATTCATTCAGAATGCTGATAAAATAAGAGGATTTGTGTTAAGATGCATTTTCTGAAGAAGAACAAGTCTGAATCTTTAATGTTTGACATTATTTTGTGATTTTAATCCGCACTCTTCTGTCACAAAAACACAAATTTTACGAGGGGACAGAGGAAAATTTTGAGGCAAAATCAGGGACATCCCTGAAAATCAGGGACAGTTGAGAGGTATGGTCTCTTCTGATGCACTTCATATCTACTTAGTCTAGAATTCCCGCACCTATCAGATCAAAAAGTCAGAAACATTGTTCCGCTTTGCTTTATATGTTGAACATCTGGAACAAGCAGTGTACAAAAGCATTTAAGTAACTTCCAGATTTGGTTTACTGTACCCTGTGACTAGCTGAACTAGACTAGTTCTGCAAGGACTAGACTTAAAACTAAACGTGTTCCCATTGCTTTGAAGCATTTTAAACTAGTCCTGTGTTTGTACTGATGAACCTTTAGT
This sequence comes from Neoceratodus forsteri, assembly GCA_016271365.2. NCBI lineage: Eukaryota > Metazoa > Chordata > Ceratodontiformes > Ceratodontidae > Neoceratodus > Neoceratodus forsteri. The sequence continues at coordinate 1,072,711,410 of CM028129.1, read as the reverse complement.
ATAGAATGCCTGCTGGTAGTTTAACTTTCTAGCTGCGTAAGCATTGCAGTGTCAGACTTGTGGCATGTAAGTAGAGTCTACTATGATTACACCAGCCTCACACAACCCTAATGACCTTTGTGTCTTTCAGGTATTAATTAATTCTGCAGGGAGGACTGTTGTTTCTACATACAGTAGTGGAGCCAAGACCAGTCTGCAAGGGGCTGCAGCCTCCAAAGTTTATATTTCTATAGGTGAAAAAGGCAACAATTTAAAAGGTACTATAATTAGCCTTTTTATATCATTTCATTGAAGAGACTGTTAGAGCAGAGTTCACGTTTAGGACAGCAATGGACAGTATGCTCAAAATAATAACATTTTGCCAGTTGCTATTGGACTATAGTGGCAGGTAGTTACCACTTTCAAAACAATTGTCCTGAATAGACTGTATTTCATATACTTCCATAGGGGGTCCATGGGAGGTGCTAACAGAAGGAACAGAACTCACTTGTAATGGGACCTATCCATTTCTGTTTCCTTTTGAGTCTTTGTGAACAGTCGGTCACACCAGCAGGGAGACCCAACCAATGATACAATTCTAGAGTCATAGAGGTAGCACCATTGCACCTAAAACACATGCCAAGACTTCCATAGGTAGCATAGCAATACTATAAATGTGTTTCGTTTCCCAGTGCAGGCAAGGCAGTAACATTAAATGCATCTCCAAAGTAAAAATAGCAGCAAATTCTGTGATTTGTACTTCAGCAGGTGCAAAACATTTACGATGCCTGTCCAGGACACCAAAACACTGTTCCCTGAATAGTTTTGTATCTGTATAAGCTGAAATCACATGATTTATGGCTGTATTTATTTCGACCAGATACTTACCATAAACTGCCTTGCCTGCTGTGGGAACTGAAACATTACCTACAGAGGTTTTGGCATCTGTTTTAGCTGGGATTTGCTGCCACTGAGACTCCATTGTTGGGTCAGGGGTCTGATCTCCCTGCCAGCGTGTTTGTCTGTTTACAAAGACTCAAGGGGACAGAAGAGGAGGTGCCCTTCTTATGCCACTTAGTCTCCAGATTCTGGCTGGGCTCTACACCCCCACCCCACCCACACACACCTTTCCTCCCCTCTTTCCTCCTCATACTCCATTTGCAGCTCTGACAACTGCTCTCTCACTGTCCCCCTGTAAAACCCTCTGTTGGTAAAGCTGCTTTCTCCTTTGGCATCCCAAAACTTTGGAACAGCCCTCCCTGTTGCCGTTTTGTGATGCTCCCTCTTCTCTATCACAAAAAAATCCCACCTCCATGACTTCACTACTCCCTCCTGCAGTTACTGCTGATCCTAGGCTAATGCCACTGCTCTTCCCTACCCCACTACCCTGGCTTATTGGTCCACTTCTCCCTCTGACTGGTCCCCGATCGTACTTACAATCTCGCAGTCTCCTTCCTCCCTTATTTTACTGCCAGCTGCACTTTGCTGCTGTTGCTGTTAATATGCTATATTTTGCACTACTTTGTGTTCCATTTTGATTGTCTACTGCTTAATTTTTTTACCTTTTCTAATTTTTATTATTTTATAATTGTTACACTACTGATGTACCTTATTTCTGCTTTCTTTGCATCCTCTTCCCCCCAGGACACATCTGTAAATGAGCTGTTAGCTCAGTATGCTAGTGAACCTCTTGAAATAAATACATAAATAAATAAAAGAATTTGGAGAAAAAAATGAAAATAGAGAATTGAAATGGGTATGACAGCAAAAGTAAGATGCAAAAGAAAAAAGCTCAACAGAGGAAAAATAATATAAGCAGACAAGGGAACAGAGAAAATGAGACATAGAAGAGCGCAAGATAGGCAAGAGATTAAAAAGAGCAGAGGTAGTCAAAATGGAGGTACAACAGTGCTAACAACGATTAGAGCAAGAAAAAAGTCAGCAACTCGAAGCACAATTGAAACTTCCACAGAGTAAAGTATGGATCAGAGAAGCCCCTCAGTGTGCAGCACAGACCCGACAGTGCGACTGCGCAGAATATATACTCCTGTGACTATGCAAATGAGGGATTCTTCATATATAATGGGCACAGCTGTATATTCAAAGGTTTTGGCAAAGGTAAACAGCCACCATCACAGCACTAGTTAACACTGCAGAAACCATTGATTATCTTCGAGGGTATCTCTTGCAGCAGGTACTACTTTTGGGGAGCCCACCAGAGGGTGCTCTTGTAGACTGTTGCTTTCTACAGCAGTACATAGTGGGGGCCGCCCACCTGTGATGTTATCACTCCCTACAGGTATAAAGGAAGTGGGCGGGCCCCCAGTATCCTCAGTTCTAATCCCTCCATCTACCAGCTTGCAGCACAGCAGCTCTCCAGCTTCCAGTGCCTCGACAATGTCATCAAGGACTACTAGAATAGCTTGCCATTCTTTACTTTTCTTTTTTTTCCCCCAAATGTTCTCAGTCAGAGTCATTATTTAGAAAGTGCCCTTGTGGCAGGAAGATATACAGGTATGTCAAGCACCTTGTCTGTGTGTGGTGCTTGGGGGCCACCCACAATGTTCTGAATTGCGCCGTCTACAAGGACTTTAATCAGTTGACTGGTCATCAAAGATGCCAAGAAATCGAGTCTTATCTTATGAAGCAGAAGACTACTCTACTCAAGAAGGGGTCTCTCCTCCATGCTGCCTCCTCCACTTCTTTGCACTCTTCCCAGAAGAGTTCTAAACATAAACACCTGAACAAAATGCCATCTTCAGATGGCAAATGCTCCCACTCGTCGATGGCATCCTCCTCTGGCCCATCATCGATGATGCTGTCCAAGACTTCATCCGAAAAGATGAAGCTTTCATTGGAGATGGCCCTCCGGGCCCTCTCGATGATGCTCAGTGCTGCTCTTGCTGTGGTGACTTTACGGTACACCACTATGAGCCATCCATCGACGGCCCAGCACTCCTCCAAACAGGACCACTCTGCCTCCCAGACAACGCCTGCATTTAGGCACTCTGATACATCACCCTTTCAATCTCCATTGATGAGAGCTTCGACGAAGAGGGGGTATGTGATAAAAGAAAAAGTGTTTTCCATTACTGTTTTGCCAAAACTGCCACCACCTACACCTGTGGCATCCCATAGGGGAATACATCTGGATAGCAAGGTAACAGACCAAACCTGCACAGGAATGCAACTGTTTCCACAGCTGCGTCCCACATCCTCCATTATACCCGTTAGATCTTACTTCGAGATACAGCTCTTGCAGCAGGTTACACCATTAGGACTGAAGCCAGCAGGCAGCAGGACCCCACGGAAAACTTCTAGCTAGCTACCTACAGCGGAGGACCACCCCTGACATTGTCCCTGCCCCTGATGTCCCATACATCATAAAAGGGGCGGCCCCCCAGCATCCCTCAGTTCTTTTCCCGCCGTTGACTCGCAAGCATTGGCTCAGCGGATGCCTTCAGTCACAGATTGATGACCATAAGTATCTATTTTCTTCATAAAGTTCAAATTTCCTCACTTAAATTTCATATGTCATCTTCACCGACGTCCTCCATAGAAAGGCAGTCATTTAGGTGTGCCTGTGGCAAACAAATTCCGTTCAAGGACAGCCACTCAGCCTACGAGCAGTGCCTGTTCCTGGAGCATGACACCAAGGTCTGTCCCATGTGCCAACAATTCAATAACAGAACAAGGATTCACCGCCAAAAGGTTTTGGAGACTTTCCTCTTGGAGCGAAAATTAGCAGCAATGCAGAAATCCTCCAGGGTGACTCCTCTCTTAGGTCGGGGAAACACAAAGAAAAACAGAGGGAAAGGGTGAAAGAGCGCTCCCCATCAAAATCCTGGACATCCGACTCCAGGGGGAGTTCGGACTCGACCAGCCGGTCGAATTGCTCTCCATCTCGGTCCAAGGCCCAGAAGCCTGCGGCGAAGACCCTGGTATTAGATGGTCCTGGTCATGGTTCAGGAACCATTCTACAACCTCTGAAGATTCACACTGACCAGTCTTCAGGTAAGCCCAGCCGGTCTGCCTCTAAAGACCGCCCAGTAAAGGTGCCGTCCAGGTTGGCCTCAGTGACAGGTTCCGACTCCCTGGACTGATGCTAGGGCTTCGACCACTCCCGGTTGGCTTCTCAGACCCCAAGAGGCCTCATGTACCTGGCAACGTCAACAGAACAGACGGCCAAAAGGACATTGGATAAAAAATGCAGGAACGACCATACCTCGGCTGCCACCAAGGTCGTTATGTCCGGCCAGACATCATCAGAGGTCAGTATGTCCCAGCAAGTCCACACCAAAGACACTGACATCGGTGTCGGTCTTCTGAGCGACTACCAGACATCAGGAGGTCTCAAGGAGGCAGACCTCAGCAAGAAGCCTCAGATACCAAACGATCAGACAACAGGTATACCAGGCAACCACCCAAAGGTCACTGATGACAGCCAGATGTTGCAGCCATCGAAGGGTCTGACCTTGGGCCTTCAGATGTCAGAAGTCAAAAACCTTTTTTCTTTTTGGTGGGAAATGATCAGAAAAGATGTCCCCACAAAAGCTCCCCCGAAAGACCTGTCTCCTCCGAGTTCACCTAGTCCTCCACCCAAGGAGACCCCCCCTCGTAGGGAGAACAGCTCGCCAAGGGTCCGTCCTCATGACAAGAAGTGGCCGAGGTCCTCTTCAGGGACCCCTTCCTGCTCACCTACAGGACATAAGAGGAAGCGCCGTCACAGAAGGATGTTCTCTTCCTCCTCAGAAGATGACTACTCGTCCTCTTCCTCATCTTCCAGATCCACCTCTTCTCTCAGTATCCCTTCCCCAGACCCAAGGAATTTACCTAGGTCCCTCCCAGATGACCCCACATTCATGGATATCATGAGGCATATCCAAGACAACATGGGTTGGGACACAGAGGACTTGGACCTGGAATAGCGCTGACTGTCAAAGTACCTGCGCCAGAAGGATCCTAAACCAGTAGTGATCCCACCACTGGTGGACATCTTCCAAGGCATCACAAAAGCTGCCTGGAAGCATCCCTACATGATCTCAGCGGTCCCCCCAAAAGACTGACCATCGGCACCTCTGGAAGACCCTTACCTGGGGGAAAAACCGGTGGCGGATTCTGTGGTCATCACCGCCACACACGATAAATCCCAAATGCCGAGACACCTGAGTACCCAGCCTCCAGATCGTGAGTCAAAGCAATTAGACTCCATAGGGTGCAAGATGTTTGCATCTTCTACATGCTCCATCTGATCCCTAAAGTTTTTATCCCACATGGTCCAATTCCAAAATGCCCTGTATGAACAAGGACTGGAAATGGCCAGAAACGTGTCAGAAGGGGAACAAAAGGACAATTTTGCCAAGCTTCTGCAAACAAGCTCTAACATGGGTAGCCAGGTTCTGAGGGCAGCTTATGATTCCGTGGATTCAGCTGCCAGAGGAGCAGCAGCAGGCGTATGCCTTCACAGGCACTCTTGGCGAAGGGTCTCAGGCTTCACACCTGATGTTCAGGTAAGCATTCTGGATGTCCCTTTTAAAGGGTCAGTACTTTTTGGAGAAGAATCTGAAAAGATTATTACTAAACTGCAGGATACAGGAAAAGCAGCCTGATCAGTACAGGCTATGTACAAGCCAAAGCCATTTTGGAAACAGCAGCAGCGTTTCGGGGGGGAAACAAGGCCAGCAGCCCAGATATGGCCAACAATAGAGAGGGAATGTCACCTGCAAAAGTCCCCCTCGAGCAGCTGGTGGTGCAAATGCACGTAATTCCAAGTTCCCACAGGCAAAGCTCCTCTCCCCCTCCACAGCCTGACTCCATGCAGAACCCTCCTCTTCTGCCTCTCCTGCAGGGGGAAGAGGCGGTCGGGAGTCATTTTTCAAAACATCTGGAAGGATGGCAGAGAATTACCTCCGACTAGTGGATTCTTCAACTGATTCAAAGAGGCCACTATATTGAGTTCACTGAGCAACTACCATCCAAGCCACCATTGCTATCCCAGTATTCCCACCACCACGCCTCACTCATCCAGGAGGAAATCTGAGCCCTCCTAGAGAAAGAAGCCATATAACCTGTCCCATGGGTTCAACAAGGAAAAGGGTATTGCTCCCACTTTTTCCTTGTACCCAAAAAAGACCGGGGACCTACGTCCCATCCCGGACCTCAGCAATCTAAACACCTTTGTGGCATACAAACGCTTCAGAGTGGTCACACTACCAGGGCTGATTCCGATGCGGTTCCAAAGCACCTGGCTAGCATCACTAGATATGCAGGACGCATACCTCCACATTCCAGTCACACAGCATCACAAGAGGTTCTTACTGTTCGAATTCAGGGGCCAACACTGCCAATTCCGGGCACTGCCATTCGGTCTGTCATCAGCACCCAGAGTCTTCACCAAGTGTCTGGCAGCGGTAGCCACAGCACTCAGGAGAAAGGGACACTACATCTATCCCTACCTGGACAACTGGCTACTCACAGCATCGTTCAGGAGAGGACTCAATCAGGTGCTGTAGGACACCTTTTCTATCTTTGTGGAAACAGGTATCATCATCAACCTGCATAAATCGCTCCTCACCCCATGCCAGAGGCTGCAGTTCATAGGGGCATTCCTGGACACAATCAAAGGGGGGAGGGCCTTCCTACCACAAGACAGAGCAGACTGACTCGCGCGCCTGACCAGACACATCCAGAGCCAAAGACCAGTCACGGCAAGGACCATGTTAAGGCTGTTGGGCCATATGGCAGCTGCCATAGCCACAGTCCCCCTTTCTCATCTCCATATGAGGATGATTCAGTGGACCTTCCTGGTCCAGTGGGATCAATGACAGGATGCTCTCGACCTGTTTGTTTCAGTCCCTGGTTCCATACACCAAGTCCTTCAGTGGTGGCTACCCCAAGAGCATCTAGCAACAGGGGTACCCTACCTCTCAGGCACAACTTCACAGATCCTAACCGCGGACGCATCAGGATCAGGTTGGGGAGCCCATCTAGATGACAGAAGGACACGGAGCATGGTCTAGCTCAGAAGGAGCCCTGCATATAAACATTCTAGAAATGAGGGCAGTCCTGTATGCCTTCCAGACAGACTTACGCCCAGGACATCTACTGCTTCAAGCAGACAACATGTCAGTAGTGTTCTTTGTTAACAAACAAGAAGGTACCCACTCATACCAACTCTTGTCGGGTAGTGACGCGAGTATGGTATTGGGCATGGATCAAAACATCTTTCTGTCTGCAGTTCATGTTCCAGGAGTACAGAACACATTGGCAGATATACAGAGTCACTTCGGATCCAGCACAAATGAGTGGGAGCTGCTACAGCAAGTGGCAGAAACTCTGTTCATCAGGTGGGAAATGCCAGAGCTAGATCTGTTTGCATCCCCACACAACGCAAAACTGCCCAATTTTTGCTTGCTAGATCCAAGGCATGGTGTTTTCTGGTGAGATGCATTGTCCCTCTCCTGGACGGGCAGATTTCTTTATGCCTTCCCCCACTCTTTGCCACTCATTCAGAGAGTCCTGATCAGACTACAAGCAGAAGGAGAGGACATGATTCTGGTGGCCCTACTTTGGCCCAGGCAAATCCAGTTCCCCTTATTCCAACAGCTAGAGAGAGCGAACCACCGTTCCCGCTACCTCTCAGCTCGCACTTACTGTCACAGAACAAAGGGTCCCTAGTTCATCCAAATTTGCGTTCCCTATACCTGCACGCATGGCTGCTGAAGATCTAGCAATTTCTCGCCACTGAGTCTCCACCAGAGTAGCAGAGGTCCTTGTGGCAGCAAGGAAACCCTCTACTAGGGCCACATACGCCATGAAGTGGCAACGTTTTTGCATTTGGTCCTCTGCGCATAGCCTGGACCCATTGACTTGCCTGGCGAACTCTGTATTGGAATACCTCTTTTCCTTGTCAGACTGAGGGCTAAGTTACACCTCCATAAAGGTGCACCTTTCAGCATACTATGTACCTTTTGGAAACAAATCCCTAGCCCATTTGGACCTGTCACACACATTTCTGCATGGCATTCTCCATCTGAAACCTCCTATCAGGGACCCAATCCCTCCTTGGGATCTTCTTTTTATTTTGGAAGAGCTCACACTGCCTCCATTTGAGCAAGCCGTGGATTGAGAGCTATGCCTTCTCTCTTGGAAGGCGTTATTTTTAGTTGCAATCACTTCTGCCAGAAGAATTTCACAGCTCCAGGCACTTATGTGCAAAGAGATGTATTTGATTTTCCATAAGGACAGAGTGTCTATAAGGACCAGTCCTAAGTTTTTACCTAAGGTAGTGTCAGAGCTTACTCTCAACCAAGAGATTCCACTTCCTGTTTATTACCCGGAGTATTCTAATAAAGGAGAGGTTCTCCTGCACACATTGGATGTGTACAGGATACTCTGATACTATCTGACTAGAACCAGAAAGCACAGAAAGTTAGATCAGTTGTTTGTTTCATTTGCCCCCAGGATGTTAGAGGCACCGGTGTCAAAGCAGACACTTTCAATGTGGTTGGTAAACTATTGATTTTTGTTATCAGAAGCAGTACAAGCCCTTACCGGGACCAGTAAAGGGCCATTCCACCAGAGGGATGGCAACCTCTTTTGCCTCCCTGAGGAATGTTTCGGCTTCAGATATCTGTGCAGCAGTTACTTGGAGTACTGTGGCAAGGCAAGGCAAATTTTATTTAAAAGATGCCCAGTCCCGGAAACTCTGGGTGCTGTACATAAAATCAACATAAAAACAAATTTCAATAAATAGAGCATTATCAAGCACACAATAACTAATATATAAAAATAACTAACAAAAGAAAAATCAGGGCAATAGCAGTATAGCAGGTCAGAGCATGGCAATATTTACAAAACTATCTCAGAGTAAGTTAGTACAGTGACATAAGAACTTACTGTAACAGTAGATCTTCGAGAACAGCTCTTGCAGCAGGTACTTTCCCACCCACCTTCCCCTCGGGAAGTCATCTACATTTGCATTATCACCAGTAATGGTCTTCCCTTGGAAGCGAATCCTCGGTCTCCCTTCAGAATGATCATCGCTATGCCAGAGTCTCCAGCGGGAGAACTGAGGGATGCTGGGGGACCGGCCCTTTTATGGTGTATGGGATGTCTGGGGCGGTCCCCCACTGTATGTAGCTATCTAGAAGTTTTCTGTGGGGTCCTGCTGCCTGCCGGTTTCAGTCTTAATGGTGTAACCTGCTGCAAGAGCTGTTCTCAAAGATCTACTTTTACGGTAAGTTCTTGCGTAACTGTACTTTCTCAGACCACAGGACCTCTGCCCCAGGGGTTACCTTCTGAACAGCTGGCCACTGCTACCTCAATGGATGTGGCCATGGTAGTGCAAACAGTGCTGCAAGTTATGCAGGGTCTCCAACCCTCACAGTCAAATAAAGCAGCCAGACCTGCACCCTCTTCCTCCTCCTCTCCTCCACCCAAACACTTCTAGCCAGAAGCTACTTATGTGCCCAGCGGAGATCCATCTAGATCTCCATCCTGTCAGTCATTGGAGGAGGACTCGCTTCATGAGGACGAAGGGGAGTATGAGGAAGACCTTGATATAGGAGATGGCTTACGACCTCCTTCTACCGATTCCACTGTATCCTCCTTTGAAGAGGATCAGGACCACCTTACTCGAGTCTCACCCCTTGATGACCTGAGCTTCTTAGAAATCATGGCTCAAATACAGAAGGTCATGGGCTTTACCACAGAACAGCCAGATAGGCAATGTCAGAACCTAGCAGACTGCCTGGAACTCCTAGAAGATCCTGCCATTGTGGTCCCACCTATCATCACTTCTTATCCAAATGCAGTTCTGATGGCTTGGCGAAAACCTACAGATGTCCTCTCAGTGCCTCGTAAGGCAGACTGCCATTATCAGGCACTGATGGACCACACCTACTTTGCAGCCACACCACCAGCAGACTCAGTGTTCATTAATTCTGCACATGATAGGACTAAGAAACCAAAGCATCTGAGCTCCCCCCAAGACAAGAAATCCAGATGTCTGGACCATAAGGGGAAGAAAGTATATCAGGGAGCCACTCTGAACATCAGGACCATAAATTATATGGGCCACATGTTAAAATATCAGAAGGATCCTGTGGGCAACTGCCACTGAGGTAGCAAACAAACTTCCTCAGTCTGAGGAGAAAGACAAACTATTAGTCACTTTATCCTCTGCCATAGTGGTCGGTCTGAGATGTCACTCATGACTCATTATAAACGCACCCTTTAATGGGGAACAGTTGTTTGGATCAGCCATGAAAACCATCTTAGATTATCTACAAGCCTCTGGTCATATGCTAAGATTGGTTCAGGGTATGTACCATACTCCCCAAAGGGTTGGACAACCAAGATACTATCAACAGTATCAATTTTGCTGAATGGAGCGACAATGTATTTCAGGCAGACAATCCTATAGAGGGAAACAGCATTCACAGGCATCCAGTAGGTCTACGTCTGCAGCCTCCCATGGTGATCATTCCACCCCCACTGCCAATGGTGGCTCCACCATGGCAAACTGACTCAGCCCAACCCTCCAGTGCCCTCCTCAGCAGGCTTCAGAGGCAGTGGGGAGTCGCTTTTCATGCCATCTAGAGGCCTGGAAAACAATAACTATGGACAAGTGGGTGTTACAAATCATACAATCAGGACACAATCTAGAACTAATAGTGCCCACTGACTCACCCACCACCACATGTTACTTACCAACAGGACCACATTCCCATCCTGTTGGAGGAGTTGCAATCCGTCAAGCAAAAAAGGGCAATACAACCAGTCCCAATGGAACAACAAAAAAAAGGTTTTTACTTCCATTTCTTTATAATTCCAAAATGACAAGGGGGACCTCCATCCAATGTTGGATCTACGCGGTTAATTTATCCAATACAAGTGCATCTGTATGGTCACCTCAACCACGATACTTCCCCTGTTACATCAAGGGGACTGGCTATGTGCCCTGGATATGAAGGACGCATACCTTCATATTCTTATCCACCCAGCACATCGCAAATACTTCGCTTCAAACTACTAGGGGAACACTATCAGTTCAAAGCGCTCCCATTTGGCCTCTCGTCAGCACCCAGAATATTCTTTAAATGCCTAGCGATAGTAGCTGCTGCCCTCAGGCAAAGAGGCCACTTTGTATTCCCCTATCTAGATGATTGGCTCATAAAAGCCTCCACAAGGGACGATCATATCCACTCCCTTTAGGCCACTTTGCAACTCTTCCAACAGTGGGGCATCACAGTAAACCTCCCCAAGTCTCACAGTTCCATTCCAGAGACTCCAGTATATTGGAACCATCTTGGATACCACAGCAGGGAAAGCTTACCTGCCAGAAACCCGATGCCAAACCTTGATAGATTTGGCAAACCTATACAGTGTGGTACCAGTTGCCACAGCCAGACAACTCCTACAAATACTAGGATACATGGTCACAGCCACTGCTACCGTCCCGTATGCCTTCCCTCTGCATGAGACCAATCTAGTGAGCCTTCAGGTAATAATGGCACCAATGCACTGGGGATTTGGAGGATCAGATCATGGTCACTCCTGCTTTACTCAATGCACTGAAGTGGTGGGCAGACCAAGCCAGTCTATTTTGAAATTGAAAAAACGTTATTGTTTTAATACAGCCACACCAAACAGTCAGTATAGTACAGCAAGAATAACTGTTGGGATAAAGAAAATAAATCGTAGCCCACCCCCCCCTCCTTATCCCGTACTTCCCCCTCCCCAGTGGAGTGCACCAACCCTACACAACATAACACAGTAGAGGATAATATACAGGAAGTAGCTGTAAGAATAGCAATAATCTATGGGAGAACTAGCGAGGTGCCAGGGGTAAGATGCCAATTACTTCAAATATAAAGCAAATAATTTGCCCTCTTATTGAATAGGGACATGCTATTACGTATAGTAGCAATTAAGTGTTCCGTTCTTAAGGAAAAAGAGAGCTAATTTAGCCACTCAGTGTAAGTAATGGGTGATTGGTCAAACCAATGCCTCAGGACTAATTTTTTAACCGCTGACGAGACAAGAGCCATATGGTAGCATCTTTCTTTAACCTGAATCTGCAAAAAATCTCCGATAATGCAGACTTTGGGAGAGAAGAGACCACCTAGCCCCAAAAGAGGGTCTATACTTTCCTCTATGCTCGCCCATAAAGGAGATACTTTCTCACATAACCAAAAGACGTGCAATAAGGTACCATCTGCCTTACCGCATCTGGTACAACAAGGGGAGGGAAGGTGACCCATTCTAGCTAATTTAATAGAAGTGTAATACATATTATTGAGAATATGGTATTGGGTGAGTCGCAGTCGGTCCTGCGTCAGATATGTGTAGAGGTTATTTCATAGTTTAGGCCAGTTAAAGGTATATTCAGGTAAAAGAGATTCCCAAACCTTAGATCCACTAGAGTTAGGTGGGTGAGGTGAGATTAGTAGACACAGGTAAATATTTTAGATCCCATGAGGTTTGTGTGCTATATTTTGAATCTGTTGAAGGAGATCCCCCATAATTGAGGGTTGTGGAGCAAGCCCAAATTGTCGTGTAAACAGATGTCTTGGCTGGTAAACCTTAAAGATGTGGTTGGGACTTAAATTAAACTTATTGAGTATCTCTGAAGAGGTTAGAATGGAGGTCGGGTTATAAAATTCAGAGATCTTTAAGTCAGGCGCACTAGGGAGCCAGGTAGGAGATAATGAAGAGTTCCCTATTTTGATGTTCGAATTATAGAAAATAGGTTGAGAGAGTTCTTAAGTTTGAGGAATTTTGAGGCAAAAGCAAAGTTGTGAGAAAACCCTGATGGAGACACCAATCAGGGACGACCATGATGGCTCGGACAAAGAGTTTCGGGGAGAAAAGAATGGAAGTGGGAGACAGTTTGTGATCAGAAATTAACTGAGATTCAATATGTAACCAAATCGAGGCATGTGCAGTGTCAATGAGGGTGTGGGGATCTGAGAGCCATATGCCACATTTTTGAAGGTGGCTAGCCCAGTAATACAATAAGAAATCAGGAAGTTGTAAGCCACCGGATTCCTTGGGTAACCTAAGTTTGGAATATGATTGTCTGGGGGACTTATCTGACCAGATGAAGGAGGCAATGTAAGAATGGACACGCTTGAAAAAAGATAGGGGAAGCCAGATATTGAGAAAATTCAAAGGATAGAAGAGCCTGGGCAGTATATTCATCTTAATAATGTTTATCCTGCCCCATAAGGAGATTGGCAGGCTTCTCCAGTGTGTCAAATCCTATTGTATGGTAATTAGCAAGTTTTACAGGTTTAGCTTCATAGTCAAGGAGAGGTCATTCGTTCGGTAGATACCCAAATATTTAATATGACGGGGGGGGGGGGACCACTTCATACCAAAGGGGGAGAAGTCTTGACTATATTCTAGATTATTAAGAGGGAATAGCTCAGTTTTGTTGAGATTCAGTTTATAACTGGAGCAATTGCCAAATTCCGTGATGACTTGTGAGGCTGCAGTAAGAAAAGGTACAGGATCTGAAAGATGGAGTAAGTAATCGTCTGCATAAACAGAAATGGACAGAGTGAGGTTACTAACTTGAATACCTTGTATATTAGGATGAGCATTCAGGCTTCTGATAAGCGGTTCCAGATAAAGATTAAAAAGAAAAGGAGAAAGGGCAGCCCTGACAGGTTCCGGTATATAAGGGAAAGGAAGAGGAGAGGGTTCCATTACAGTAAATTTTGGCACTGGGAATAGAATAGAGAACCTGAATCCATTGTATGAAGCCAGAAAGAAAACCCATTTTCTGCAAAGTTAACCAAAGAAAAGACCAGTCAACCCGATTAAAGGCCTTCTTGGCATCAAGGGATACCAGAGCCATAGGAATAAGGGAGGAGTTAGTCATCTGAAAGAGGTGATCTGTCTTCCAAATGTGGTCAGCTGAGGATCTTCTGGAGATGAAACCTACCTGTTCTGGACTGAGAAGGCCAAGTCATACATTCTCAACACGTTTAGCTAGCATCTTGGCAAGTATTTTAATATCGCAATTCATAAGGGAAATGAGTCGATAGCTTACCGGGTGGTTAGATGGTTTATCTGGTTTGAGAAGAAGAATGATTGTGGCCTCCAGTAGTGAAGAATCTAGTTAATCCGAAGAGAACATAAAGTTATAAAACGAAGCAAAAAGGGGGTTAAGTCTGCCCAAAAGCTCTTGTAAAAAATAGAGGGGAGGCCATCAGGGCCAGGAGACTTATCTGCAGCAAGATTACTTACGGCAACCTCTATTTCAGTACTTGAAATGGGAGGTAAAAGGTAGTTTTGATGTTGCTCAGTAAGACTGGGCAAAGGGATAGAGTTTAAGTATGGGAGGGTCTCAGAAGTGTCAGGTGCAGATAGGTGTTTGCTGTATAATACAGAATAGAATTGTTGGAAAACTAATGAGATACACCTAGGGAGGATTTTAGTAGAACCGTCTGAGACTAGAATGGAGGGGATAATTTGTGATGCCTCAAGTTTTTTCAACCGGAGAATGAGTAGTTGTCCTGCTTTCTCACCTTGTTCAATATACTTGGTCTGAGTTTTAAGAATAGCATATTCTGCCTTTTCTTGTAGTAAAAAGGGGTATTTATCTCTGAGGGACATTAGGGATTGCAAGAAGTCCTGAGAAGCGGTGGGAGAGAGATTGTTCCAGGGTGCAGATTTGTGCAAGTAGCAAGAGGGCTTCCATTTCTCTGTGGTGTTTGCGAGTAGAGACCATCCGGATAACTTCCTCTCGGAGAAAGCTTTTCAGGGCACACCATTTATAGTCTACCCTAGAGACTGAATTTTGATTGGAGTGAATAAAAGTTTGAATGAGAGAAGAAATTCTAGATTGAACATGAGGGTCTTTGAGGAGGTGAGTGTTTAGCTTTCAAGTTGTGTCTAGCTGTGAGGTAGAGTCAGGGACTAATGCAGCCCATACAGCTGCATGATCCAAGATATCTATAGGTTCCATACCTGCACTACTAAGGCCAGGGACAAGGGAATGACTGATAAGGATACAGTCAAGTCTAGAAGAGGTCTGGTGGACTATGGAGAAGAAGGAGAAGGTATGGGACATTGGATTAAGAGTTCTCCATGGATCACAGAGCCCTAATGTATCAAACTCATGCAATGTCCTTTGGGCAGCAGAGAGGGGCTTGAGTGATTGAATTGACTGATCTAGGTCTTGGGTGGGGTAGGTTCCAGACCCCCCCAAAAAAAAACTAGGGGGTAGGGGAGAAAGGGGGTCAGCTTTTCCATCAGTTCCATAAGGAAGATCGGATCTCCTCCCACTGGGCTGTAAATACTACCAAGAACCATCTCTTTTCACTCTAACACACCTTTCTCAATGATGAATCTTCCCTTAGGGTCTGAAATAACCTGATCTGCTTGCCAGGGGATCTTATGGTTAACAAAAATGGCTACACCTCTGCTAGATGGTGAGTCACCGGAAGCATAGACATGGCCAATCTCCTGTCTATGGAAAAGCTGGGCTTCATGGGTTAGTAAGTGTTTCTCTTGTATAAATGTAATATGAGCGTGAAGAAGAGAGACATGTTTAAGTATCTGATACCTTTTTACCTTTTTCCTAACACCTCGGATGTTCCATGTAAAGAAATTAACTAAGCTACTAGCCATTATCTAGCCACCAAAGTATCATCCAGGCTAATGTCCACCACCAGGCACACTCCAACCCCACCCTAAAACCAGACAGTTGAAAAGCCAACCCCGTTGAGTTTGCAGTAGCATATAAGTACATGTTATAAAGCAGATAGGATTAACAAAGCCCACAAAATCCCCCATTCCAGTCCCCAGTCTGACCGTAGCTTGAGCCTTTAATCCCTTTAAGCAGAAAAATTCCCGGGCAGGCTATTAGTTACCAAACGATGAGCATCTGATGGAATAGAAACAGCCTCCCTTAAGCCCCAAGACCAGAGCTGCATCCGTAAGAAATACCCTCCTCCCCCATCCTAACCCTTCTACATAACTATTTACAGTAAATTCCTAACTATCAAACAACAAGGAATGCCTTGTTACAACCCCACCCCTTAACCCCTCAGTGGTACTAGATCTCCAACAACTTAGGGTAATTAAAGGCGAAATACCCCCAGAGTCTGTAACCCTACTTAATGTATAAGGTAAGAATAGGTACACTGTGGGGAAACTGATAGTGTCCAGTCCAATATGTGCTAAACCCCAAAAACCTTAAAGTAGGGTCTCTGTGTATTTGTGAGGTTACATTTCCTCTGAATAGAAATATAGGGAAGCAGGTGACCAACACTAGGAAGGGACTTAACTCATATGGGTAGGCATTAGGGTTATATCAAGTTCTTAACCACCAGGAAACTGCAATGAAGATCCAGAATCTAAACCCTTCAATACAGTGCGTGATGGTCCCCATCATCCATGCTGCAGCACAGGCCCCCACCCAGCTATCCCCTGCCCATAACAGCCCTTAATTAGCCTATAAACCAAAATATAATATCAAACAGTAACAGATCAAGGAACCACATTAATTACAACAAGGTTGTAGAACTATAAAGCAACCAGTAGAGGGAGTAAAACTCCAATGTTCAATTCAGTCCCACGGAGAGAAGGGAAATACATTGGGGTATCCACAGTTCACAACAGGAGTAAATGAGTCTGCAGAATCCCAAGGGACCCCAGTATCTGCGCCCCCCCCCCCCCAAGACTACAATGACGGCTAAGAAATATTTATGTACAGTGATACAGTATATAGCTATCAGAAGCCATAGCTGAAATCCCTCAGTATCAGGGGTTGAGGAACAGTGGGCAGTATTTAAAATGGGGATTACAAGAACAACAGAATTATGTATTAAGCAGGTTAGCAAGAGGAAAAGGAAGAGGAGACCATTATTGTTTTCCAAATAGGTAGCAAAGAAAGCGAAAGCTAAAAAGATTGCATTCAGGCAATACAAAAAGACACAGGCAGAAGGGGATAGGGAGAAGTACCAGGAGAAGCAAAGGGAGGCAGGGAGGTCAGTAAGGGAAGCCAAAGCTCAGACAGAAGAACACATTGCAAAATCAGTGGGTAGAGGGGACAAAACCTTTTACGGGTACATAAGTGAAAAAAGAAAGACAAAGGGAGGGATAGTGAGACTGAAGAGGGAGGATGGGGGCCGCGTGGAGGATGACAACAGTAAAGCTGACATATTGAACAGGTATTTCTGCTCAGTCTTTACTGAGGAAGAGGAGGGTAATGGGTCTGAAGGGAGTACAAGGGGTGAGAATGGTGCAGAAATGGACACAAGTCCCTTTACACAAGAAAGGGTCCTGAAGGAACTGGAAGTAATAAGAGTTGATAAAGTAATGGGGCCAGATGGGGTGCACCCCAGGGTCCTTAAAGAACTAAGAGAGGTGGTGGCTGAACCTCTGGCTATCCTGTTTAGCCGATCACTGGAAACAGGAGAGGTACCCAAAGACTGGAGGACAGAAGATGTAGTCCCCTTATACAAAAGTGGGAACAAAGAGGAAGCAGGGAACTGCAGACCAGTTAGCCTCACCTCGGTAGTGGGGAAGATCATGGAAGCACTACTGAAGGAGAGATTGGTGGAACATCTGGTTGTCAATGGACTACAGGACCCAAGGCAGCATGGTTTCACCAGGGGGAGGTCATGTCAGACCAACCTCATTGAATTTTTTGACTGGGTGACTAGGGAGGTGGATCAGGGGAGGGCAGTGGACATGGCCTATCTGGACTTCAGCAAGGCCTTGACACTGTGCCACATAGAAGACTATTACACAAACTGGGGAATATGGGTGTGGGCAGGACAGTAGTGTGGTGGGTAGGCAACTGGCTGGGTGGCAGGACACAGAGGGTGGTGGTAAATGGCTGTCACTCCACAGAGGGAAGAGTGACCAGTGGGGTACCACAGTGATCAGTGCTGGGACCAGTCCTATTCAACATCTTCATCAGTGACATTGTGCAGGACCTAGAAGGCAGAATTTCACTGTTCGCTGATGACACAAAGCTCTGTAACAGAGTAGACACACCAGAGGGTGTAGACAGAATGAGAAGGGACCTGTAGAAACTTGAAGAATGGTCAGGGGTTTGACAGTTGAAAATCAGTGCAAAGAAGTGCAAGATAATGCATATGGGGCACAAAATCCTGGCACAATATATCAGTTGGGGGTTGAGGATATAGCATGCACCAAGCAGGAAAGGGATCTTGGGATTTATCATCTCTGATGACCTCAAGGTAGGAAACAGTGTGACAAGGCAGCAGGTAAAGCAAATAGGATGCTGGGATGGCAGGGCATCACCAGCAGGAAAAGGGAGGTCATAATTCCGCTATTCAAGACACTAGTGAGCCCCACCTGGAGTACAGTGTGCAATTCTGGAGACCATACCTCGTGAGGACATGGACAGGGTTGAGAAGGTTCAGAGGAGGGCAACAAAGATGGTGCATGGATTGCATCACAAGTCCTATGAAGACAGGTTGAAGGAACTAAACATGTACTCCCTGGAGGAGAGGAGGAGAGAGGGATATGATAGAGACATACAAGTATCTTACAGGAGGAACAGGTGCAGGAATACACTATTTTAAGCGAAAAAGATGTTCCAGGACTAGAGGGCATGGGATGAAGTTGGAGGAGGACGATTCAGAGGAAACGTGAGGAAGAATTTCTTCACAGAACAGGTGGTGGACAAGTGGAACACCCTGCCAGAGGAAGTGGTGGGGGCTGAAAAAATCATGGGATTTAAGAATGCATGGGATAGACATAAAGGAATTCTGGAGGTCAGGGGTAAGGGGCAACAGACTTCTAGGAAAACATAAACTGAATTTACAAGCTCAAATGGGCAGACTGGGTGAGCCATAGGCCCTAATCTGCCGACACTGTCTATGTATCTATGTATAATCCAGCTGACACTACAGGGATGCTTGAAACGATGATGCTGAACTGAGTAAAAAGTCCTGAACTGATTATTGGGGATTACCGCAGTTTGCCAACATTTAGGCTTCTGGGACAGTCCTGCTGTTCAGGACTTAAGCCGACCACGTTATGCCACCCAGTACAGGAGATTGAGAAGTGTAGTACTTGCACGTCAAACAACCAGAGCCGGTCAAGATCCCACTTAATTAGTTTCTTCAGGCAAAATATTTACCTTCATGGGATTTTAAAAAGTGCTGGCAGTAGGTCGGGGAGATCCCTCAAAACGATATCAGCGGAGTCAAAGGAGTGCCACTTATCCTTAATCAGAAGCAGGGTAGCTCATCTTGAATCGCATGCCAGCAGCTATGACTTTGGAGACCACAGGGTGAAAGTCGGCTCTCTTCTTGCGGGTCTCAAACGGGAGATCCTGTGTGATCCTTAAAGTTGCACCTTCCCAGAGGATGAAATGGAGGTCCCGTAGCTTATGAAGCACATGCTGCTTCTTCACATAACTTAAAAATGTAAAAATAAAAGGACATGGAGGAGCACCTTCAGCTGGCCGTGATCGGAGGGACCTGTGCACCCATTCAATCAGATAGGCTGGGTTGCAGTGTGAGGGACCAGATACTTTTTGGAGGAATTTTTTAATAAATGTAATCGGTGAGGAGCCCTTGGAGGATTCGGGGAGACCGAAAAGAACCAAGTTGTTACGGCAGCTCCTTCCCTCTAAGTCTTCGGTCTTCTCCTGCAGCCAGTCCACTTGTTGTTTTAGTCTGGTAACCGCCAGGTCGGATTTGTCCCACCATTGCTCGAGAGAGTAGGTACAAGCTTCTGAGTCAGTCATCCGTCTTCCCAGGTCCCGAAGATCTCCATGGAGAGACTTGAGCTCTGCTGCGATTTCCATCAGGGATTCTCTGAAGGGCTGGAGCTCTTGGAGGAACCAAACTTCCATTAAGGGTATGGCTACCAGGTTTGATGTGCCAGGACATTCCGCTTGTGAGCTGTGGGTTTTAGGACACTTAGAACTTTTTTCTGGAGTCACCGGAGGAGTATTTATTTTTTTATTTATCTAAGTGTTTACCCAGGAAGGCATACTGAGCAGGCTACTGCTTGATTCCAGATGCGTTCTTGGGGGGAAGGGGTACACCTTAAGCATTTGACAGGTAGGTAAATACAAAGTATAATACAGATTTCATAATACATAGTATATTCTTGGGACATGAGGATCGAATACAGAGACAAAAATAGCATGAGCGAACAGATGATACAGACTTGAAACATGCACGGTTAAATACAATTCATTAAGTATATTAGGATAGTTAAGCAACAATATATGTTCATGGGATGCGCAGCTACAGCAGCCCCAAGAGTGATGTGTAATGGGGCCTAGACGCAAGAGCAGGTAGGGGAGAAGTGAGCAAGCAGCATGGAGTAAAGATGCGGGGAGGAAGAGGAGTGACAAATATTTGCGGGTAGGGAGTTCTACAACTTAGGCGTGCAGTAGCTGAAGGCTGCCTGTCCCACGGCAGAGGATCTATGTGGGACAACTAAGGTCTTTGAGTCAGTATTTCTGAGTGTATATGCCAGGGTGCTAGGGTTGGCTAGGGCAGAGGTGAGGTGGTGGGGAGCAGCTGGGACCAGTATTTGGCCGAGATCTTGGCACAGTGGGACTGCCGGCGGTTATCTAGGGATGTAAGGTTCATAGATTGGTAGAGGACACAGTGATGGGTGGAGTAAGGACTGTCCAGGACAAAGCGACAGAACGAGTGGAAGAGGGGGTCCAGTCTGGCTAAAGTAAACTTAGGACCAGCACAGTAGACGGCATCACCGTAGTCGAAGACTGGGAGGATCATTTTCAGCACGATGGCCCTCCGGGCAGGGACTGGGATACTGGCATGGTTACAGTATAGTGCACCAAGCCTGGGGTGCAGCTTCTTGAGTACAGAGTCAATATGTGTAGAAAAGTTTAGGTTCTGATCTAGCCAGACTCCGAGATACCTGAAGGAGGTGCAGGCCTCGAGGGGCATCCCATCTAGGGTGTGGAAAGTGATAGGTGAAAGGAGCCTCGAGAGTTTCTGCCTTGTCCCAAAGGTCGTTGAAATGGTTTTCTTGGCATTGAGGGATAGGTGATTAGAGTGAAGCCAGAGCTGTACTTTAGCAAAGTCCTTTTGCAAACTGGTCATTACTTCTGTGGCCGAAGGGCCTGATGTATACAGCACAGTATTGTCCGCATACATGTGAATGGAGCTAAGTGTGCAGGCAGATGGTAGGTCATTTAGAAAGATGGAAAACAGGAGCATACCAAGGACTGAACCTTGCGGCACCCCAGAGGTAACAGGGAGGGGGGCAGATCTGACTCTGACAGATTGGGACCTGCCTACAAGGTACGAGTGGAACCAACTGGAGGTCCAGCTAGCCATCCCAGCACTGGCGAGTTTGGACAGGAGGAGTGGGTGGGAGACGGTGTCAGATGCCTTGGCCAAGTCGAAAAAATGGCGGCTGTGTAGTGGCCAACATCCATACCAGTGAGGATGGAGTCAGTGAGCCTGAGAAGGAAGGAGGTGGTGGTGGAGTGGGATTGCCTAAAGTCGGCCTGGAAGGGGGTAAAGAAGGAGGGAGAGTCAAGAAAGGGTGACAGACAAGAGAGGACTAGACGCTCATGGAGTTTAGCCAGAATGGGCAGAAGGGAAATGCGTCGGTAATTGCTTGGGTTGGAGGTATCCCCACCCTTATGAAGGGGGATAATGGTGGCATGTTTCCATTCAGAGGGGACTTTAGCAAGGGAGAAGGATAGGCTAAATAGGGCAGCCAGGGGTTTGGCTATGGCGGGGGCCGAGAGGTGGAGCATTTTAGAGTCCAACCCGGTTGGGCATTTACCCTTATTAGGATTAAATGATCAATGCATTATATACCTCATCCTGGATGACATGCTGAAAAGAGAGCCAGGTGGTATGTGGGCGTGGCTAGGTTGGGGAGGTAGAGCTGAGTTACTTCAAGGTTAGGTAATGACAGGAGAGTAGCATGACAATTAGTGAAGTGAGAGTTGAACTGTGTGCCACCGCTGGAGGGTCAGTGATGGGACCTCCTACCTGTAGGGTAGGGGGGGGGGCTGCAAAGGTGGGCTGAGAAGCAATTTTACCATTTTCCAAAATTTGGCAGGCTGATGTAGGGTGGAGTTGAAGGAGACTTTGAAATAATTAGCTTTTGCTAGGCGGATTTTCCTAGTGCATGTATTGTGTAATGCACGATAAATCTGAAGGTCAACTGGAGATCTCGAAGTTTAAAGGATTTCCAGCCTTTATCCCTACTCCTGATGAAGGCCAGGATTTGAGTTGAGATCCATGGGAGGTGTGCAGCTTTGACTCGGGTTTTCCTGAGTGGGGCATAGCTGTTCCAAACGTCAGAGAACTTGGACTTAAAAAAAACTTCAGGGCTGCATCAGTGGATGTGGATTGGCTGATGAATGGCTAATCAGAGTTGGCCAAGTCGTCAAGTAAAGAGGAGAGGTCCAGGGGCTTATAGGATCTAGTCATAAGGATTCGGGGGGTTAGGCCTGTGGATTTTTCTTACCAAATAGGTGCCATGGTGGTCACTTAAGGCGTCTGGTAGGGGGTCTGAAGCTGGAATCCTGTGAGGGTGTGAGGTGAGGTGAGGGCCCAGTCCAGGAGAGTGTGATTCAGTGTTTTGTGGGTTAGCCGAGTGGGTTCAGAGATTAGCTGAGTAAGGTTTAGGGCAGTCACCTTGTCACGGTGCTTGAAGTTTGCCCTGGCGAGCCAGTTTAGGTTAAAGTCCTCAAGTATATGGAGCTTGCCCCCAGAAGCTAGTGAGTTTAGAGTGCCTAGGTGATCCAGTATGGCCAGAGGATTGGGGTCAGGTGCGCAGTAGGTGTCTGCTATGAAAATGGGAATGGAGTGGGGGAAGGAGAGTTTTTTTTTTTATTTACTATTTTTCCGGGCTGGGCTCTGTGTTGCTTCTGCCCTTGTCACGGCACCCCGGGGACCTCCACCACCGCCTATGGCTGCGAGATCCCCAGTCACCCCGGCTTGCCCCCCCCCCGGAGGGCGGGGCCGTGTCCACCTACACCTGCACTCACTGGCCTTGTATCTAGTTGGGGATCCGCAGCAGCGGTGGTGTTCCAAGGTCCTCCAGGGAGGGCGTCATATGTACGTTGCCCTCGCCTCGTGTTTTTTCCTCCTTTTTACGGAGGTAGGGATGTGCAGTGACGCGTGGCGCCTGTCCCGCCTACCAGACCTGGTTGCTTCGCCGGTCGCCCAGTCCCCTGGCGCTAGGAGCCCTCAGCACGTCGAACGCTCCCACACCCTCCCCTCGAGAAGGAGAGCTGTCCTAGACGCCTATCCTCCCTCCCCCAGCCGTCCTCTGACAACCCGGGTCCGCTCTGAACCCGGGTCGCCGGCGTCACAAGCAGAAACCCCACCACTGCGCCAACGGGCCGGCTTGGGGAAGGAGAGTTTTACCATAAGTGCATCAATGGACTCCGAGAGCAGTGATAGGGTGACCTAGGAGAACTGGATTGAGGAGGTAATGTACATGGCTAAGCCACCCCCCTTTTTTTTTGCCCTTACAATCATGTCTGATGAGTGACTAGCAAGGCATAGAAAATTCTGAGTCTGGATTATAGGGCTTCAACCAGATTTCAGAAACAATCAGTATGTCTGGATTGAGAGACAGGGCGAGTGGCTGAAGCAGGGATATTTTACGTAGAATGCTGCATGTATTTAGGTGGATAATTTTTAGGCCTGATGGGAGCTGGAGTGGCAGAGGGGGGCTTGGGGTGTGGTGGTGAGCAGGTCCTGGGTTTTGTTCAGTGTCACCTGCTAGGAGTAGCAGTAGGGTTATCAGGAGTTTGATGTTGTACACTTCACAGTATAACTTACGGGAGGTGGTATAAGGCTTACCAATAGCAGCTGGAGGTGTACGAAGATGGGACAATAGGGCTAGCTGGCCAGTTGGGAAGGTGGGTGGCAGTACTGTGGGGCCAACTAATAATTTGTGGAAGTGGCAACCAGGGAGTGTGTCAGCCATGGTAATGGAGGTATAATTGTTAGGAGGTAAACTGAGGCAAGGAGCCTGCCTGTCCAACGACTCAGGGTAGGAAGTCTGAGGGTGGGACACCAGGGGTACAAGGATAAGGAATGAAGTTATGAATAGAGGTAGCATTGTGGAGAGGCGAGAATGAGAGAGAATTAGGGATTTATTTTTTCATATATTTATCTTTAGTTATAGCGACCTCTAGAGGTTGAAGGGAATAACCTGCTGATGGGTTTTGGACAGTCATGTGACTTCACCTATATATAGGATAGTTTGCCAAGGGTGGTGGGGCAGCTGACATGACGTCAGCGGTGGCTCTGTGCAGAACTGAAGTGCCTCGGAGGCGAGTGATCGTGCCTGCAGAATTATGCTGTGGGCGGGGGCAGTTTTCACCGGGAGGGCTACACTAAATGCCCCAGGCCACCTCCGGCAAAACTGACAGGGAGAGCTACGGAAATAAGAGGGAACAGGAATTAAATAAGGTTAGGGTGAGGGAGGGGCTATGCTCAGCTCCGTCACTTTAGTTAATTTGTGAGAGATTACGGGTTACTAGCTCAGTGCCAAGACTATTACTTGATTAATGTACAGCCTAAATTAAACTCTGAGAATAAAATAATCAGTCTAAATTAAACTTGGGGATAAGCCTAAATTAAACTCTGGGATAAAATAACCAATTATACTGCAGTACAGATGGCTACACTTGAACAGACACAGTCCCAAGTTAATTAGGGATTTTAGACAACTTTTAAAGCATCCTGAATGTAGCTACCAGTCTCTGTGTAAGTGCAGGGAAGCACGATGAGAAAAACAAACAGAATTTAACTGCCAACTCCGAGTGGCCAGATTCAAATTTGGTGCCCAAAATCTTCCTTTATGCAGAACTGAAGTGCCTCAGAGTGGGTGATCCGTACCTGCAGAATTATGCTGTGTGGTGGGGGGCAGCTCTTTGCCTCGGGGGAGGGCTACACTCAAATGCCCTCGTGACCTCCGCAAACTGGACCGGGAGAACAGCAGAATAATGCTGTGTGGCAGGGGGGCAGCTCTTCGCCACGGGGGAGGGCTACACTCAGATGGCCTCATGACCTCTGCAAAACGGACCAGGAGAGCTGCAGAATTATGCTGTGTGGCTGGGGGCAGCTCTTAAGCAGGGGAGGAGCAACACTCAAATGGCCTCGTGACCACCCAAAATGAATTGAGATATACTGAGGTAAGGCCTGCTTACATTTCTTCTTCCATATAGATTGAAGAGACGAGTATGGCAGGGTTAGTATGTCAATACCTGTTAATGAAGGCCCCTTAGATGATATTTAAGCCAAAATTCAAAGTTGTAGATAGCAAAGATTGCAGAATTAGGCAGGTATGAGCAGGAGCTGTGAGGACTTGCTGCTAACTAGGCTGAGGCATCACGTGATCTCCAGACGAAACCAATTTAGGCAAAGGCATGCCCTTCCAAGCACCAATCCTGGTACAGACCCTAACCACAGATGCTTTGGCGATGGGTTGGGGTGCCCATTTGTATCAAAAATACAAAACACGGGGCAAATGGGACATACACAGGTCAAGACTGCACATCAACACCTTAGAAATGAGGCTGTCACTATGGATGTTCATCCTTACCTGTTAACGGGCCCCTTACTGATACAGTTGGACAACACTGCTGTATTCTATTACATCAACAAGCAAGGGAGTACAAAATCCCACACCCTGTGCAAGAGGCATCCAGAGTATGGCACACCGCCATTCAACAAAATCTGACACTCATAGCAGTCCGTGTACTAGGTGTACAAAACATCCTAGCAGACCATCTAAGCAGGTAACTACCAAGGTCATGAGTGGACAATCAAGACATTGCTTCTACAGAACATATTCAGAACCTGGGGCACTCCAGAGCTGGTCCTATTTGCCTCACTAGAGAACCACAAACTACCTTGTTACTGTTCTATTGTACTGGACAGGAGGAGATCATACTACAGATGCTCTGTCCCTGTTGTAGACAGGGAAATTCTTATTTGCCTTTCCCCCTGTTCCACTCCTCCAGAGCACTGCTAAAACTACAAACAGAACCAGCCAAGATGATTCTAATTGCACCTTTCTGGCCAAGACAGATTTGGTTTCCCTTCCTTCAACAGCTGATGGTCAAGGATCCCATCCCTCTTGCCCTGTCACTGGTCCTTCTGACTGAACAGCAAGGGGCCATTCTCCACCCCAACCTACGGTCATTACACCTCCATGCCTGGCTCCTGAGCACACGTTCATAAACAATCATAATGTCTCTGACAAAGTGGCACAAGTCTTGTTGGCTGCTAGGAAGTCCTCCACAAGAAAATGCTACCAAGACAAGTGGAAGAGATTTTCCCTCTGGGCAGCCCAGCGGTCTCTCGACCACTTGACATGCCTCATCTCGGAAATCCCAGAATATCTGACAGATCTATCTGCACAAAACTTGGAATACTCTTCCATTAAGGTTCATGTGGCAGCCATCTCGGCATTCTATGAACCAATAGGGAATAATACAATAGCACAGCTAGACCTCACAAGGATGTTTCTGAAAGGGATCCTCCATATAAAACCCCCTATCAGGTGGCCTATACCACCATGGGACCTTAATTTTGAGACTGAGCAACTCACTAAAGAGCCATTTGAACCAGCTGATGCCGCGGATATGCGCTACCTGTCATGGAAAGCGCTATTCCTGGTGGCCATCCCCTCAGCCCGACGCATTTCAGAGCTACAAGCTCTTATGTATACAGAACCTTACTGGATTTTTCATAAAGATAGAGTTTCTATGCACACCATCCTGCCTTTAAACCAAAAGTGGTCTTGGAGTTCACTTTGAACCAGTCCATAAACCTACCAGTATTCTTTCCTAATTATACCAATCTCGGAGAACAGTTGCTCCATACATTGGCTGACCTCATCTACACAAGGACATAGACAGGATGGAAGCAGTCCAGAGGAGGGCAACTAAAATGGTGCAGGGTCTGCAGCAGAAATCATATGAAGAGAGACTGAGAGAGCATAATATGTATACTCTTGATGAAAGGAGGGATGTGGGAACATGATAGAAACTTTCAAGTACCTCAAGGGAATCAGCAAAGTCCAGGAGGGTAGCATCTTTAAGAAAAAGAGAAGTGTAAGAACAAGGGGGCACAATTTAAAGATAGAGGGGGATGGTCCAGGAGTAATGTGGAGGAAATTTTTTTCATGGAGAGTGGTGGATACATGGAACCGCCTTTCTGAGGAGGCCGCTGGTTCTAAAACAGTGGGGGAATTCAAACATGCATGGGACAGATGTAAGGCAATTATAGTGGGGGGGTTGCAGGAAGTAGGCTGTTGGTTAACTAGAATCTGCAGCTTATCCAGTAGGTAGGAAAATGGGCAGACTGGGTGGGCCAAGTGGTCCTTATCTGCCGTCAAAGTCTATGTTTCTATGTCCACCACATTCTCAAGATCTATATTTCTAGACCCCAAAATACCAGAAAGTCAGATTAACTTTTTGTGGCCTTTGCCCACCTGAAGAAGGCCTCCCAGTAACAAAGCAAACATTGTCAAACTGGCTGGCACATTGTATCACATACTGTTATGCAAAAGCTCATACGCCTTTGCCAGGAAATGTATCTGCACATTCCACCAGAGCACTCTCGACCTCAGCAGCCTGCTTCCAAGAGCTCTCTATTTTGGACATATGTGATGCAGCTACTTGGGCCACTATTCATACATTTACAAAGCATTACAGCATCGATACTGCATCCCGGCACCAGACCTCCTTTGGCCTTGCCGTGCTACAAGGCCTGCTATCATAATGGCCTCCCTTCCATACAATAACTGCTTAGGAATCATCCCAAAAGTAGTACCTGCTGCAAGAGATACCCTCGAAGAAGATAGTACAGTTTTGTACTTACTGTAACGACAGATCTTTTAGAGGATCTCTTACAGGAGGTACGTTCCCACCCTCCTTCTCGGAAAGAGCAATATCTAATTCCAAGAGGGCACCACTAGTCTCCTCAGTTCTCACTCGGAATCATGCTCAGCGAGCTGGTAGCCAGTGGGGAACTGAGGATGCTGGGGGCCACCCACTTGCTTTATACCTGCAGGGAGTTATGACATCACAGGTAGGTGGCCCCCACTATGCACTGCTGGAGACAGCAACAGTCTGCAAGAGCGCCCTCTGGCAGGCTCCCCAAAAGTAATACCTGCTGCAAGAGATCCTCTTGAAGATCTACCATTATGGTAAGTACAAAACTATACTTTCTTAACCCTGCATACCAGTGTGCACCACCTCATCACCACCACCAGTCACGTGGCGGTGTAGACACAGGACATGATATGGAAGACCTTGGACCTGGTGGTGTAGCAGCCCTTCCCCTTCATTCAACTGACGGTGTAGACACTGGACATATAGACGATGAAGAGGATGACTATCTGTAACAGTCTCTCAAGTGAATATTAAGCACCTTGGATCATTAGAAATTGGAAATGTTGAACCTTCATCATTTGTACACATAATGGGTATTTTCCCCATGTACTATATAGCTATATATAGCATCCCTTGTAGTTCGGTGTCCTCCTTCCCCTCCCCCCAACCCCAAAGATCATCAGCCCCCACCCCACGTTAGGAGAGATGGCAACTGACACAGCCATCAATTCACCATGCCTTTCATTGGTGTGCCATGGTGGTGAGAGGAGGGTCTGTGCCGGTCACCGTCTCTACTGATGTAGGATGGCACTGGTGACCAGCGGGGGGAGGGTGGTGAGGTGGGCTGCTTATCTTCTTTGGGGAGTGGGGGACACTGGACTTATGGGCATACTATAAACAGTTACATGGAAATTGACATTATATGTACAATCGACAAAGTTTCAACATTTTCAGTTTCTAATAACCTGAGGTGCCCTATAGTCTGATAAGGCTGTTATGGCTAGCCCTCCTGTTCATTTTCTATATGTCCAGTATCTACATTGCCGGTCGATTGGTGGTGGGCGGGGGGCTACTAGGTTTGCTTCCTACAGACAGGTTATGTGCTCCGGGGGGGGGGGCACATTCATCTGTGCTAATAGGCCCATAGGGGGCATGCAAACGTCCCCTTAGCACCTCACATGCCCAGTGTATTTATTAGCATGCTAGGGCTGAATATGGCCCACAGGGGCCCTGGCACTATCCCGTTAGGGCAGAGCTGCCTTCAGTGGGCTTCACTGTGGGCCATATCTGGCAATAGGTTGGGAGTCAGCGGAGCACATTATCACTGTGTGCTGTAATGGCAGAGACTTATATTCATACAGTTGAAACGCTCATGTCAGAGCAGGCTAATTGTCTGAATTACTGACCTGTCCCCTTCATGCACTAACTGCCACGCAGCATTCCTGTCAACATGGTGCACACGTCAGGCTTCTGAATATGGGAGCTAATGGCCAGACCAATAAATATTGAGGAAAAAAAAACTGAAGAGAGGACTAGATACTCAGCTAGAAGAAAAAGGGTATGGTGAGGGAGGCTCATCACAGCAAGAGATGAAATAAGAAAAGAGGACTACAGAAACAGGAAAGAGAAAATTAGGGAGAACATTAAAGTACAGATAATTTAAATGTTAACAATGGGACATTCAGGGGTGGAGGTTGCTTTTTCCCTAACTGGTTAGAGAGAAGGGGGTACTAGGTTGGGTAAAATGGACACTAAATTCAGAAGTCACCAAGGATGGGATCATTTAATGGGGAAGGTACAGTTTTCTGGGTGGAGCTAGATGGGGACTGTTGATTAATGAAACATGATTTTGGACCCACCAAGATGCCAGATCTTGTAAGAATTCATCTTCTTTATAGATTCCCACTAATGGATCTGAGCTGCCAGTGCTAGGACCCTATGGGAAGTAGAACATTTCTGGGGACTGTTGAGGCAGATAGGCCCTGCTCGCACATCATCGCACACATCTGCCTTTATACAGTGGCACCAGTCCCCAACCGTCTCAGTGCCTTTTCCCCCTGCTGTCGAGTGTGCAGCAGTAGCATCACCACTCTCCTCGCTGGTGCCAGAACTTCATCATCTATATGATGCCAACATTCATTTCTTTAAATAAATTAGACTTTGACAGTTTTGGGTCAGTTAATACAAACATTTCTACAGTTTCCTCTCAGCCCTACCTCATGCTAACAACCAATGACCATGGAAGACTATAGGAAGCCTGAAAAGGTAGGTTGCTTAAGCAGGGGCACTTTGTCCAGCCATGACCATTCACTCTTTTTCTGAGCAGGTGCTCTGGCAACAAGCACTCTGGCACCTAGGAGGATGGAGAGTCTTTCTGGAGTAGCAAAAAGAAACGGTCACCATTCCCACCTGTGGTGTCGTCTTTTAACCCTCCAGGGATTGGGGCAGCCACAGTGCCACTGCCAATTCCCTTGGGGCTGGCAGGGTCATGAACACAGTTGGCAGTGCACATCCTGCACCAGGGTTTGATCCTTCAAGGTCTGTCTCGATGCCAGCACTTCCACATGGGCGTCTGGTGCTGGAACCATTCCCATCGAGACCTATCCCATGGCTATCCTTGGTGCCTTGGGTGCCATTCCTGAGACCCTGCCCAGGTCTGGTGCTGCCAAGGTCATGGCCTGCGCTGTTGCCTTTTCGAGTCTCTCCTCTCTACTTCCCCCAGGGAATGGAGGGTGATGAGTCTGATCCAGACCTCCTTGTCACCGAGGGGGAGGGCAAGGACATATGCTGTTGACCAGAGTACCCAGAGTCGGGTACTGTAAGTGTACCTCAGGAGGATCTGTCTCTTTTCAGGTTCTGCTCAGAAATATGCATGCCACCCTGAATTTCAAATCGGCAACCACAGACCAAGCTAGGGGCATCCAGCTGGAGTGTATAAATGTGCATAGTATCACAGTCTCTCTAGTTCCTCCCATCCAGTCCTTTAGACACTCTCTGAGGTGAGTTGGAGGAGGCCTGCTACTTTGGCATCGATACCCAAACAGGCAGAGAAGGAACTACATGGCGCCTAAGTCTAAATCAGGGAGGCCGTATAGCACAGTGGTTTAAGGCACTGAGCTGCAAATCTGGAGACCTGGGTTTGAATCCCGCAGCCTCAACTTGCATACTGTGTGACCCTGATTAAGTCACTTAACTTCCCTGTGCTCCCAGGTTGCACCTGTAAACAGGCTTTCAGCTTAGTGTCTCTCACCTGGTTAAACAATTGTGGGGGAAAAAAAAAAAACATTTTTCACTAAGCCTGTAGCAGATAAAATTATAATTCTGTCTGAGAATGACACGCCGTAGTGCCCAAGGTCTCTGCACATCCATAGGAACATGGAAACATAGAAGTTGACAGCAGATAAGGACCACAAGGCCAATCCAGTCTGCCCATTTCTTTTTCTGCCTTATGAATGTACAATACGCCTTTACTCTGTCAATGGCCTATCTATTCTTACTGATCTGTATTGCTCTCTTATGCCTATCCCATGCCTGTTTGAAGCCCTGCACTGTATTCATATACACTACCAAGGAATCATGGAAGGTTGACACCATGGGCAAGCAGGCCTGTGCCTTGGCTATCCTTGGCATGAGGATAGCCAGTTACCAGGGCCACATTTATAAGTACGAGTATGCCCTCTGGTGCAAGCTAAAGTCCCTGGCAGAGGCCCTGTCAGAGACAGAGGCAAAACAATGCTGCTTACTGTTAAACAGTGTATGGAATCTAACAGTCATCAGCTTAAAGCCTCTATGGGTGCCTTTCACGCAGCAGCTCACTTGACTGCTGCAGGTATCTACATCACACTGCACTCCTGGGTGTGGACTGCTGGCTTCACCTCATATGTCCAATAACAGATTACAAATAATGTGCTCTTCAATGGCACCTGTTTGGTCAGCAGGTGGAGCAGTCTCTCAAATAATTTAATGAAATGAGGACAACTCTAAAGACTTCCAGACCAGCCCCCTACAAACCACAATGGAGTAGAGGAGTTGGCTGCTTCCATAACAAGCAATCCTTTTGTGGCAAGGGCAGGGGAGCCCACCAGACCTGAACCCCCCATTCCAAAAGAAACTGCAGACAAAGGCACAGGTGGCCAAAAGCACTCCATGCCACCATCTGAAGCTCCAGCCCTAGGTCCAGTTCAGCTGCCCAAGGTGGACCACACCTCCCCACTATAAGGATGCCTCACCCAGTTTTACTGTCACTGGGAATCCATCTTAACTGGCAAGTGGGTTTAATGGATATGCAGAGAAGGACACTCCCTGCACTGTTAGAGAACCCCCCAAAGACAATCTTCCCAAAAGGAAACTCCTTGTCAGCTTACATGTCAGAGCTTCTGGCACATAAAATTGTGGGCTTTCTGATAAATAGGGTAGTGGAAATAGTGCTAGAGTCAGAACCAAACACTGAGCTCTATTCAAACTACTTCCTGGTACCAAAGAAACTAGGGGGTATGCACCCCATTTTTGATCTCAAAAAACTGAACAAATACGTGAAGCAAGAAAAATTCAGAGTGATTTCACTGGGATCCTTGCTACCTTACCTGAAGAATCAGGACTGGCAAACATCACTGTATATGCAGAATACATATCAGCACATACTGATGCACCCCCACTTCCACAAGTACCTTTGGTTCTGCATGGAGTGACAACATAGCCAGTTCAGCATCCTACCCTTTGGGCATTCCTCAGCACCATGACTCGTTACATGCAAATGTACAAAGAAGCCAACAGAATTAGGCCTTTTGGTATATCCAGTCTGTTCATTGTACAGGGATCACAGCTCAGGCTTCTGTTCCTGCTCCTCTATTCCCAAACTTTCCATCCCTTTTCTCCCCCTCCCCCCCGACCATTATCTTCCCCTATAAATATCCCAGCCTCTCTTGAAGTTTCCCACCATCCACAATGAGATCACCTCTTTGGCAGCGATTCCATTTGCTCACCACCTTCCCCCAAATAAACTTAAGGCTGACTGACTCTAGTTAAGAATGTAATCACAAAGTACCTGCAGCACACCTAAGGAAGGTAGGATTCCAACTCTTCCCATACCTTGCGGACTGGCTCATACCAAGTCTTTCCAGGCAGGAGACTGAGCAGGCAGTGGCCACTGCCTCTGAATTCCTAGCATCCATAGGAGTCCTGATGACCTGTGCATTGTCACAGCTGGAGCCCTCCAAGGTACTGCTGTTCATAGGAGCTGTTCTGGACACAACCCAGGCTTGGGCCTTTTCCCAGACGGCAAACTACAGGCAATAGTGTATATGGCATTCTGCATCATGGAACACAAGACTGTGCCAGCCCACTCCATGCAACACGTGCTGAGCCTCATAGCCTCCTCAGTGTTCGCAGTGCCTCTAGCACAGCTGCACATGAGGACAATTCAGTGGATGCTCAGTATCCACTGGTCCCAAGCATCATGCCCTCAAAATCTACACCATTCAGGCGACTAAACCTCTGGTGTGGTTTCTTATGTGGTGGTCAGTGGAGGAAAACCTCCAGGGTGTTCCCTTCTACCTGCCATAGCCAGAGTTGTCTCACCACGGATGCTTCCATGCTGGGGTAAGGAACATTCTGATAGGGTTTTCATACTCAGGGTATCTGGGACTCATCAGAAACTCATCTCCACATAAATGTGCTGGAGATGTGTGCAGATCTTTTCGGTCCAAAAGCGTCCCTAGTGAGCTTGGTCAGCCAAAAGACAAGTCCTCTTTCAGATGGACAAGTCTGTCATGCACTGTCAGCAGGCAAGGTGGTGCCCACTCTTACTCTCTCTGCAGGGAGGCATTAAGAGTGGGAATGGTGCCTGGAGCAGGGAATCCTGCTCCAAGCAATCTGTCTGCCCCAGAGGTCCAGAGCATTGTGGCAGACAAAGTGGTCACTACCACCAGACATCACGAGATCACTATTTGATGATTGGGGCACCCCAAATGTGGCCCTTTTTGCATCCTCACTCAAGACCATACTGCCTTGATTCTGCTCCAGAAATTCAGGACCTGCTGTTTTCTGTCAGGATGTCTTCAGACTGCCATGACACAGTCGGTTTCTGTATGCATCCCTTCCAGTCTGTCTCATTGAGAGAGTGCTGCTCAAGCTAGAGGCTCTGATGTGGGGGTGGATGATCCTAGTGGCCCCCTGCTGGCTTCAGGTACTATGATTTCATCTGTTGAACTGTCAGCAAACCAAGGATTGTGCCACTCTGGGTGGACTTACTGACTCAGGGTCAGCTACTCCACCCCCAGCTTGTGCTCCCTTTACATTCAGTGGAGCAGCTCACAGCTCAGGCCCACCTCCTGCTCCTCAACCACCATGTTCAAATGAGGGAATTCCTCAGACTCCTGGGGTTTATGGCGGCAGCCATTGCGAAGGTTCCCCATGCCATATGAGGATCCCTCAGTGGACCCTACGGGTGCAATGGGACCAGCATGTAGTCTCCCTGGATCAGTTAGTACTGGTATCTGGCCTCATCAAGAAGGTACTTCTGTGGTGGCTGGAGCCCAACAATCTGTTTCGGGGGGAGGGTGGCCTTTACTTCCCTTCCCCTCCTCTTCAACAGATTCTCATGACTGATGCTTTGAGCCTCGGTTGGGGTGCCCACATGGGATCTCACCAGACCTAGGATACTTGATCAGAGTTCAAGCGGGTTCTCCACATCAATATTCTGGAGATGCAAGTGATCATGTATGCCCTTCAGGCCTTCCAGACTCGGCTCTCCCCGGGTCCGCTCTTAGTTCAGATGGACAGTATGTGCATTGTTTATTATATAAGCAAGCAGGTGGGAACTCATTCCTACCCTCTGTGCAGGGAAGCAATGAAAGTCTGGCATTGGGCCGTCCAGTACGACCAACAACTCTCAACCATCCATATTCCTGGTGTCCAAAGTGTCCTGGCAGACACTCTAAGCTGCTTGAGGTCCAGGGCTCACTAGTGGGCACTTCTGACCTCGGTGGCTGAAGACCACTTAGATAGATGGGATTAACCTGAGTTGGACCTTTTTGTGTCCCTACTAAATGCAAAATTGATGCATTTCTGCTCGCTAGATCCCAGGCCTGGAGTTTTCTGGCTAGATGCGTTGTCACTCTCGTGGACAGGGAGGTTTCTGTATGCCTTCCCTCCCTTCCCACTCCTTGAACAAGTTCTAATCAAACTCCAGATGAAGAAGCAACAATGATTCTCGTCTCTCCCTTCTGACCCCACCACGTCTGGTTTCCCCTCCTGTAGCAACTGGCAGTGGAACCCTCCGCTCCCCCTGCCCCTGTGCACTGTCTTGCTCCTTGGGAGCAGGACACCCTGATCCACCTGGACCTCAAGTCACTTCACCTACACACATGGTTATTGAAGACATAGCCTAGCCAGATCTGGGTCCCCCCGGTGATGTGTTGTTGGCGGCCGGGAAGTCCTCCACCAGGGCCACCTGTTCCATGAAATGGAAGCGCTTTGCTCTATGGGCTGCTTCGCTTCAGAGGTGCTCTTCACCTGCCCGGTGGATCAGGTCCTAGAGTGTCTCCTGTCCGTCTCGGACTTGGGTTTAAGATACTCTCCTATTAAGGTACATGTGTCTGCCATCTCTGCGTACCATGTACCTGTGGACAGGTGTACAGTGGCTCAGCTTGATGTGTGCCACACTTTTCTGCAGGGTATTCTTCACTTGAAGTCCCCAGTTCGGGATCCTGTCTCACCTTGGGACTTTAATTTTGCGTTGAAAAGCTTACATTGCTTCGTTTTGAACTGGCTGCGTCTTTTGAGTTATGCTTTCTGTTGTGGAAAGCATTGTTTTGGGTTGCCATTACTTCTGCTTGAAGGATTTCAGAGCTTCAGGCCCTCATGTGTAAGGAGCCTTAGTTAGTTTTCCACAAAGACAGAGTGTCTTTGCGTACCAGTCCTAAGTTTCTTCCTACGGTGTTGTCAGAGTTTACTTTGAAATAGTCCATCCACCTGCCTGTTTATTTCCTGGAGCATTCCAGTCAAGGGGAGGCATTGCTCCATACCTTGGTTGTACACAGAATTCTGAGATACTATAAGTCCTGTCAGTTGTTTGTTTCATTTGCCCCTGGGAGGGAGGGCTTCCCAGTTTCCAAAAAGTGTTAGCCTAAGTGGTTGTCAAATTGTATCATTTACTGTTACCAGAAGTATGGTAAGGATCTTTCTGGGGCTGTTAAATGCCATTCCACAAAAGACATGGCCACCTCAGTAGCTTGCTTTCACAACGTGTCTGCTGTTGACATTTGTGCTTCAGCCACCTGGAGTACTCTCCACACCTTTACAAAGCATAACAGTCTGGACATTGCCTCTAGGAGGTGTGCCAATTTTGGCTTGGCAGTTCTTCAAGGTCTTCTGTTGAAGGCTGTCATATTACCTGCCAACTGCCCCTTCTGGCTGCCTCTGCGATGAGAACGGATTGGGACTTAGTCCTACCAGTGATGGCCTGCTGCATGAGATACCCTTGAAGTAAGATAGTGCAGTTACATAAGAACTTACCATAACAGTAGATCTTCAAGAGGATCTCTTGCAGCAGGTCCTGCTTTTCCCTTCCTCCTTCCCCCTTTCTCTATCTGTGTTTCTCTCCCCTTCTATCAGGGTACGCCTTATGTTTTTTCCTCCACTACAGGGTTACCTGGGTTTTCTCTTCGGTTCCTCTTTCCAGAATCCTGTCTCTGGCGGGATAACTGAGTAGGGCTTGAGGGCCACTTGCCTTACATAGGATGGACTGATGTTGGAGGTGGGTGGCCCTCTCTGGTATACTGCTAACTAGAAAGGTTTCCATGTGGTCCTAGCGCCTGATGGCTAAGTCCTGACGATGATGGCCTGTTGCAAAAGATCCTCTCTAAGATCTACTGTTACAGTAAGTTCTTGCATAACAGCTTTCTGTTCTCATTTTTTTTTTCCTAGTCCCCAAATCCGTAGGGTACTTAAGGCCCATTCTGGATCTTGGGGATCTGAACTTCTGTATTCAGTAACAAGCTCAGGATGGTCACTGTGTAAGGCCTGCTGCCCTTCTGC
Organism: Neoceratodus forsteri; assembly: GCA_016271365.2. Taxonomy (NCBI): domain Eukaryota; kingdom Metazoa; phylum Chordata; order Ceratodontiformes; family Ceratodontidae; genus Neoceratodus; species Neoceratodus forsteri. The sequence goes on along the minus strand of CM028129.1, from coordinate 1,072,674,527 downwards.
AAAAAGGGGACTAGATATGCACCCTGGACATGCAGGATGCTTACCCTGCATATCAAAATTTGTCCACCCCACAGGAAGTACTTCAGGTTCCTGTTTTGGGGGAACACTACCAGTTCAGGGTATCGCCCTTTGGTTTTTCATCTATGCCACGGGTATTTACCAAGTGCTTGGCAGTTGTGGCAGCAGCTCTCAGGAGATAAGGCCTGTATGTCTTCCCTGTGTAGATGACTGGTTGCTCAGAGCTCAGTCCCAGAAGCAACTGTCTCACACCCTAGCATGCACCAGACAGCTGTTCAATGCCCTAAGGGGCAAGGTGAATCTGTCCAAGTCAGTCTTGACCCCTTGCCAGTGTTTGCAGTACATAGAGGCAGTACTGGACATTGCTCAAGGCCTAGCCTTCCTGCTCCAGGACAGGGCAGAGCGCCTCACGGCACAGGCCCGGCTGCTATACAACAGCAGGTATGTCACAGCCAGGACATTACTGAGACTGTTGGGCCTTATGGGAGAAGCCATTATTATGGTACCCCTGGCCAGGCTGCATCTGAAAATCCCTCAATGGATGAGTGAGATCAATGCACCGATGATCTAGAACAGCAGGTTCTAGTAACTTCTTCTGTCTGCAGGGTGCTCCAGTGGTGGATGGAACCCAGCAATTTGCTGAAAGGGGTTCCCTTCCTCGTTCTCTCCCCTCAGTAGATTCTCACCACAGACTTTTTAGGGCTGGGCTGGGGGGCACATCTGGAACCTCATCAGACACAAGAAACATGGACCAGAGTGGAGACTTCTCTGCACATAAATGTCCTACAGATGTGAGCCATTCTGTATGTTCTGAGACCCTTCCAGAACCATCTGTCCCTGGGGCATCGGCTAGTGCCAATGGACAATATCAGTGTAGTACACTACATAAGCAAGGGGGGACTCATTCTTACCATCTGTGCGAGGAAGTGATGAGGGTGTGGCTCTGGGCTCTAGAACACAGTCTAGAGTTGTTAACCATCCATGTTCCAGGCATCCAAAATGTCCTGGCAGCAAGCTAAGCAGGATGCAGTCCAGAATGCACGAGTGAGAGCTGCAGACCTCGGTAGTCGAAGATCTTCTTGACAAGTTGAGTCGTCCAGAGTTGGACCTTTTTGCATCCGCACTTAACACAAAACTTCCGCTTTTCTGCTCACTCGTTCCAGGGCCTGGAGTTTTCTGGTGGGATGCGTTGTCCCTCTCTTGGAGAAGGAGGTTCCTTTACACCCGCCCCCCGCTTTCTGTAATTCAGACAATGCTAATCAAGCTCCAAACAGAGGGAGCTACTCTAATTCTCGTGGCTCCCTTTTGGCCTCGCCAGATCTGGTTTCCCTTACTGCAACAGAAGTAATGCAACCTCAAGTACCCATGCTCCTGTGTAAGCAGGGAACTCTGGTCCATCCGGATCTCACTCCATCTCCATGCTCAGCTCTTGAAGGCATAGCCATTGCGAGATTTGGAGTGTCCCCAAAAGGTGGCTGACGTCCTGGTGGCTGCCAGAAAACCTTCCACCAGTGCCATTTATTCAGTGAAGTGGAAGCGGTTTGCTTTGTGAGACGCTTATCATCACTTGGATCCCCGTCGCTTGTACAGTGGATCATGTTCTGGAGTATTTATTGTCCTTATCAGATGTAGGACTGCAATACTCTTCTATCAAAGTGCACTTGGCTGCTATTTCAGCTTTCTATGTGCTTATTGATGGCTGTATGATGACTCAGCTAGAGATGGCATGTATTTTCTTAAGAGGCATCCTGCCCTTGAAGCCTCCCATCCACAATCCTGTCCCAGCCTGTGACCTGAATGTTGTGCTGGAGAAATTCACTTTGACTCCTTTTGAGCAAGCTGCGTCTTGTGGCTTATGCTTACTTTCTAGAAAACTGTTAATTTTAGTTGCTATTACATACATACGAACATATGAAGAAGCCAGTAGAAGACCATTTGATCTACCAAGTCTGCTCATATTGCAGGGTCCACAGCTTGAGTTAATGTCCCTGCCCTCCCTCCCCACTCCTCCCATCCTCTCTACCCATGATCCTTACCTTCCCCCTATGCCTATCCAAGCCTCTCTTAAAGCTGCCCACTGTCTTCAACGAGATGACCTCTTTTGGCAGCGCAGTCCAAATGTCCACCACCCTCTCTGTGAAGAAGTGCCTCCTGACCTCCCTCCTAAACCTCCCACCCTCCAGCTTAAGACTGTGCCCCCTCTTGTTATGGTTGCCACTCAGCTTAAAGAGACTCTCCTTATCAACCTTATGTATTCCTTTCAAGTACTTGAAGGTCACAATAATGTCCCCTGTCTCTCTGCTGTCTTCTAGGGAGTGCATGTTTGGTGCCCTCAAGCTCTCCTCGTATGCCTTACCCTGTTGACCTATCATCTTTGTAGCCCTCCTCTGGACCATCTCCAGCAGGTTAGTGTCCTTTCTAAGGTGTGAGCACCAGTACTGAACTCCATACTCTAGATGTGGCCTTACCAGTGACCTGTACAAGGACAGTATAACCTTCTCTCTCCTACTACTGATCCCCCTAGATATGCATCCCAGCATCTTGTTTGCCTTTGCTGCTGCTTTCTTGCACTGCATGGAGTGCTTCAGGTCAGTAGTGATCATCACTCGCAGGTCCTTCTCCTCCTCTGATGCAAATACTTGGCCTCCACCCAGGTAGTACTCTGTCCTGGGATTCTTGGCTCTGATATGCATAACTTTGCATTTCTTGGCATTAAAGCCAAGCTGCCAGATATTGGACCACTTCCCCAGCTTTTCCAGATCATTCTGTAGGTCCTGTATCCCTTCAGCTGTGTCAGCTCTCCCACAGAGCTTGGCGTCATCCGTGAATAGGCACATTTTGCCCTTAATCCCATCTCCAGTGTCATTGATGAAGACATTGAACAATACTGGCCCCAGCACCAAGCCCTGCAGGACACCACTAGTTACCTCTCTAGTGCCAGATACCACTTCCCCCCACACCCACCCTCTGGGTTCTGTCCCTCAGCCAGTTTTCCACCCATCTGGCCATCTTTTCCCCAACCCTGAGATCTACCAACTTCCTGATCAACCTTTTGTGGGGCACAGAGTTAAAGGCCTTGCTGAAATCAAGATAGAGGATGTCTACCACTTGGCCCCTGTCCACTGTCTTAGTGACACAGTCAAAGAAGTCAATCAGATTTGTTTGACATGATCTCCCCCAATGAACCCATGCTGCCTCGCATCCTGAAGGCCATGCTCCTCTAGATATTCCAGCAGCCCTTCCTTTAGTATGGTCTCCATGAGCTTGCCCACAGTGGAGGTCAGACTGACTGGTCTGTAATTCCCTGGGTCACCCTTGGGACTGCTTTTGTGGAGGGGCACTACATGTGCTGTTCTCCATTCCTGCGGTACAACTCCTGACTCTAGTGAACTATTAAATTGGTGTGCCAGTGGCCCTGCCAGCTCCTCAGGCAGTTCCTTTAGTACCCTTGGATGTACTCTGTCTGGGCCTGGTGATTTGTCTACCTTCGATGCCAGCAGCCCCTCCTCACCCTATCCTCCTCTATCATTACATCTGTGTTCCCCTCCCTTCTGCTCCTATTTTCCCTCCTGAAGGCACTGGTCCGTCCTTCTCCCTGGTGAAGATGGAACAGAAGTATTAATTTAGTATCTCTGCTTTTCCCCCCATTATCCTCCACCCACTCCACCCTTTCTTAAGCCTAACAATCCCTTCCTTCTTGTCCCATTTCTCACTTATATATCAAAATAAAGCCTTCTCTCCTTCTTAATTCCTTCATCTATATGCAGCTCCTTCCATGTCTTTGCTCTCTGGACTGCCTTACTTGACTCACTAGCCAACCTTAGGTAATTTTCCTTATCCACCTCTCTCTTGGTCTTCCTGAATTTTCTATAGGCCAACCTCTTTTCCCTTACTGCCTGGGCAACCCCAGAACTGAATCAGCTGGGTGCTTTGGCCCTTGTGTTCTTCCACCTGAGCCTAATGCACTCATCTGTGGCAACCAGTATTCCTTCCTTAATGATGGACCACCTTTTGTCCACCCCCATACCTGCTCTGATGCCTGCCAGATGGCTCCTTAGCACTTTGCCCATTTTCCTGAAGTCTGCCCTCCTGAAAATCCAAGTTTTGGTCTTAGTCGGGATGCTTTCCCTGCCATATGCAACTGGAACCACACTGTGCAATGGTCACTTCCATCCACTGGCTCCCTGACCATTATTTCCTGTATATGCTCCCCATTTGTGATCACCAGATCAAGAATTGCCTCAGCTCTTGTTGGTTCAGTGACGCCCTGAGTCAGGAACCCACTTTGCAGTCCTTCCAGGATCACTTACTCCTGGCACATGTTGTGGATGGTATGCTCCAGTCTATCTTGGGCAGGTTGAAGTCCCCAACAATTACCACCTCTCCTTTCCCTGCGGCTTCCAATATTTGTAAGTTCAATTCCCTGTCCCTCTCCTCATCCTGACTGGGTGGTCTGTAAACCACCCCCCAATCTCACCTTTCTCCCTCTATTGGACCTTAACTGAACCCATAATGCCTCCACCTCCCCTTACTCCATCTCCTCCCTTATGCAAGTTATTCTCTCCCTGATATAAACTACCACCCCTTCCCCTTTCCCAACTACCCTGTCCCTCCTATATAGTTTTTATCCGGGGATCGCAAGGCCCCAGTCATGGGGTGATGTTGCCCAAGTCTCAGTTACTGCAGCTATGTCCACCCTCCTGTCTGCTAATAGTGCCTGCAGGTCATCCATCTTGTTTCCAAGACTCTGCGCATTTGGAGACACCACCCTCCACCTAGAATCTAACCTTTCTTCTCTTCCCTCTATTCTTCTATTCACATTTATCCCCTCTGTGTGCACCCCTCCACTACCATTGTTATGTGTTCCTCACCCCCTCCACCCTTTGCTGAGTTCTTGCCCCTTCCATCTCCTCCCTCCAGACCTGCTCCATCTTTGTGGGGGGAGGTTCACCGACTTCCTCCTCTCGGAGTCTGTGTGCCTGCCCACCGCTGCCCCAGTAGTTTAAGTGTAGTGGTTATATAGTCCATTAATTCTGCTCAAGGATTTTCAAGCTTCAGGCTCTTATGTGAGCCTCCTTATTTGATTTTCCATAAAGACAGGGTGTCTTTACAGACCACCCCTAAGTTTCTTCCTAAGGTAGCGTCAGAGTTTACCTTGAATCAAATTATCCACCTACCAGTTTATTTTCCTGAGCATGCCAATCCAGGGGAAGCATTGCTCAATACCTTAGATGTACACAGAATACTCAGATAGTATGTTCATCACACAAATGACTGCAGGAAGTCCTTACAGCTTTTTGTTTCCTTCACCCCTGGGAAAGAGGATATACCAGTTTCTAAACAGTGCCTGTCTAGATGGTTGGCCAACTGTATCACTTTCTGATATAGGAACTACGGCACGTAACTTCCTGGAGTTCGTGGCCATTCAACCAGAGGCAAGACCACTTCTGTTGCTTGTTTCAGGAATGTATCAGCTGCAGAAATGTGCGTTGCTGCAGCTCAAAGTACAGTCCACACTTTCACTGAACACTACGGTCTGAACATTGCTTCTAGATACAGGGCAGGCTTCAGCCTGACTGTGCTTCAAGGCCTCCTTTCTTAGGCCTGTAGCCTTCAGCCATGCAGACTGTCTCTGTGGCAGTACTGCTTAGGACACGTTCCATAGATGTGACCGGATGAAAGAGATATCCTTGAAGAAGATAGTACAGTTATATAACAACTTACCGCAACAGTAGATCTTTGTGAATCTCTTTCATCAGGCCATGCCATCCCACCCTCCACCCTCCTTAGCCTCAGAGCATCTTCGCTTCTGTCTCTCCAGGACGGACTACCTGCTGTTTTCAGCCTTGCCTGGTAGCTGGAACTTCAGCTCTCTCCTGGTTCCCTATAGTGAGGTCCTCAGAGTATGATCTCCATCAGGGAACTGAGGAGAGAGAGAGAGAGAGGGGCTGCCCATGTTTATATAGAGAGGACGTTGATGTAAGACATCATGGGCAGTCCCTAGTGGACTGCTAGCAAAAACATTTCCATGTGGTCCTGGTGCCTGATGGCTATACTTCTATAGGTGTGGCCTGATGAAGAGATTCTCTCAAAGATTCATATAGAACTGTACTTTACTCATTGGGTACATGCTGCTCACCTCCTCAGTAAAAAGGTATGGAAGTGGGGGGTTATAAGCTCTGGTCTTTTGTTTCCTGGCCCTACTGTCCACCCTGGGCTAAGCACAGTCACAGAGGGACTGTATTTATCCCCGGGAGAGCACCAGGGCCAGCAAACATCTGATCGGAGCTTTTAAAAGCTCTAGCATTCAGTGCAGGCTGTTGGCTCTGACACTGCTGCAGCCCTCCTCTGACGTCGGCTGTAGGGGATTCTGGGATTTGTAATTATAGAAAATTTCAGCTTGCAAGTTGGCAGAAAAAAACTCTTATATAATGTACTATGCTGCAGTAAACAGTAAGTAAAAAAAAAAAAAAAAAAGTTTTGCATGCAAATTTAGTGCTCTTAATGCTGATTGTTCTCCTTTAAGATAATTGTCTATGAAAGGCATTAGCTTATATACTATTGTAACTGTATACGTTATAGTACACGTTCTGAATACCTAGATTTAATTCACTGTCCATGCTTTGTCTGTCTTCCAGTGATCATACTTAGTCACCAAATAAGTCTTTAGGCTTAACTCCTACCACCCAACGATGTAGTTCTCCAGCTCTGCCACTTTGCACTCAAATCTTCTCTTGCATTTGAAGTAACAGGTGTCCTTCACAGCTCCTGCTAGTGAATTGGAGGTCTGCTAATTTTCTGGGCTTTGTAAGTGATTTTGTTGAGGTTTTTTTTTTTTTTCTTTACCTTCTTGGCCTGGGTTGTCCCTATGGTTCCCCAATCTGGTTCCCTGACTGCTCCTGCACGGGCGCCATGCCCAAGCTAGAACCTCCTTCCTTCACCCTCTCTAAGGCCACTTCACAGACCCCAGTGCAGAAGACCAAGGGATCAGGGCCAGAGGGAGCTGCTGGAGCATCTGGTGCAGCACCGCAGAGAAACCGTCACAAATGCCAGAGGATTCAGCTCGTCTTTTTTCCCCTTAGGTCCCCCCCCCCTTCGGCGCAGGTGTGCAGGGACCCCAAGGACGCTGTGGCACATGCTCCCACATGCCGCACATCAGACGTCCACCTGCGCCAACTCTCACACTGTGCCGTGGACTGCACTAGCCCCTGCCAGGAGCCAGCACCCACACAGTATTCCCTCCCTACCCACCCTGGAGGAGGAGAGCAGTCCCAGGGATGCTTAATCCTCCTCCCCCCAGCTGACCCCCGATGACCTGTATCTGCATCCGTACCTGGTTCGCTGGCGTGGCGTTCAGCACCTCAACCCTCAGCACCACTGGGCCAGCTGTTTTTGTTGAAGTTTTGCTTCTTTTCAGCTCTTTTCTGTTGGTTTCCTGCTCCATGGTTTTATTCATCAGGGAATAGAAGAAGCAGCTGTGGTTTAAAAGATGGTAAATGGAGTTCACTCTGAGGAGGGGAGGGTGACCAGCAGGGTGCCTCAGGGATCAGAGCTAGGATCTGTCCTGTTTAATGTCTCTATAGGTGACATTTGCAGAGGAGCTAGTGGGAAAGGTCTGCCTGTTTGCAGATGACATCAGAATCTGCAGTAGGGTGGATACTGTGGGCTGTGGGGGGGGGCATTGAAAGATTAGAAAAGGCCTGATAACTTGAGGAGTGGTCAGCAGAATGGTAGCTGAGTTTCAGTGAGAAAAAGTGCGCAATAATACACTTGGGGCAAAGAAACCCAGGGGCAGAGTATAAAATGGGGGAAATGTTATTGATGACCGACAAGCAGGAAAGAGACCTGGGGGATAATAATCTCTAATGACCTAAAGGTGGCCAGACACAGTGCGACAAAGCAGTTGGGGGGCTAATGGGATGCATAGAAAGATGAATCTCCAGCAGAAGGAGAGAGGTGGTGCTGCCCTCTGTATAGATCACTGGTTATGACCTCACTTAGAATACCGAGTACAGTTCTGGAGACCACCTCTCTGGAAGGACGTGAGCAGAGTGGAGGCAGTCCAGAGGAGGGCAGCTAAAATGGTGTAGAGTCTGCATCAAAAGCCCTATGAGGAGAGGCTAAAGGAACTCGATATATACACCCTGACTGAGAGGGGAGGATATGCCAGAGACCTTTAAATACCTCACTGGGTTAAATAAGGTACAGGGGGAAATTGTTTTTTAGAAATAAAGATAAACAAGAACAAGGGGACATGCTAAGAAGCTGGAGGGGGTAGATTCAAGGGAGATGTGAGGAAGTACTTCTTCAAAGAAATGTTGATGTATTCATAGAACAACCTTCTAGCTGAGACAGTGGTGGTGTTCTTCAAGAAAGCATGTGATAGGCATAAGGGAATCTTAATGGCAAATAATGGGGGGGTGGGGGCGAAGATCAAGTAAAGTCCAGGTGATACAGTTGGTAGGGAAAAATGGGCAGACTGGGTGGGCCAAGTGATTCTTAACTGCCAACAGATTCTATGTTATATGCATTTTGTGCAGTTTCTAATGGCCTTATTAAGACTACCACACCCACCCCACCCCCATTTCCATCAGTTTTCTCTTGCTCCCCCTGGTATTAATGTTGCCACTCAGTCAGCAGCTGGCTTATTTTCTCTTTGCTTATTCCTTGAATGTATTTAAACATTTTGATCATGCCCCCCACACCCACCACCACCAAATCTGGTCTCAAGAAAGACATATCAAGGCTGTCTAGACTGTTTTAGAACATCCTACCATGCTGATCATGTATCATCTTTGTCACCCTCCACTGAACCAACTCCAGGTTGTCTCTTCTGAGGTGGGATCTCCAAAATTGCACACAGTACTCCAGCTGCAGTCACTTCAGTGTTCTTTACTGGGGCAAAATTACCTTTTTTTCCTGCTGCTGAACCCCCTCACAGTGCAACCCAGCATTCTGTTTGCTCTGAGTCTAAATGACCCACCTGGATACCTGGAAATATCAGTTGGGGCTCCCTCACTTAGGCAGCTGCCCATCTTCTAGGCTCTGAAAATGTGTGCATATATCTGTTTTCTAATTAAATGGGGTTGTCAGATCACTAGAAATAAATGTAAAATGAAAGCAAATTGCCAGAATACCACATTTAAAAGGAATGTTGATATGAGTTTACCACTTCTGGCCCCCCCTATTGATTTTCCAGGTGGACACCCAGTACCAGCTTTCTAGGTAGGCTCCCTGTACCGCAGTCTGACCCTGTGCTTGCTTTCTCCATCACTTTGTTGTCGATTTGAGGTTATAGGAAATCACTACTCCCCAGATCCCATTCCTCCTTAGTCACAGCAACCTCCACCCCTCCCATACTATATTCAGTCTTAGGGTTTCTGATCCCTACATGTATAACCTTACACATTTTTGCATTGAGGCTGAGCTGCCAGATCTTCAAACGTTTCTCTAACTTCTCCAGATACTCCTCAATCAATCAATCATTCAACCAATATCTTTATTTATCCAGGTGGGCATCATTGAGCAAGCTCATTTACAAGGTGGACCTGCGGTCCTACAGTAATAATACAGAAAGACACGTTACAATAGTACAAACAGTAAAAATAGCTGCTATTATAGTAAAAATGCACATTTACAGGTAATATACATTGAACATAGACCTACAAGGAGTCGTGGATAATGAACTTGTGCTGGATCCAAGCCCAAAAACTGTGCATTTTGTAGTGGGAAATGTTAGGGAGAGGGTAGGCATACCAGATAAAAGATATCAAGTGCATAATGTAGGGAGAGGTGGGGAATAGGGGCACAAGTGAAGAGGACCCAATTGTTAGAGCAGAGGACTGAGGGCGGAGGACCGCATTTAAAATGATTTGGTTATTTTGCCCCAAACGTGGCGACATATGGAGGAGAAAAGTTGCCATTGTACTAAGTGCAAGAGGAGGAATATAGTAGCAGGGACATAACTGGGAGGGTCCTAGAGGCTGGGGCAGAGGGAGGTGTTGGATGGACGAGGGACCGAATATTTTGTTTGGGCGAAAGACGATAATTATCCCCAAGTGCAGTAGCATGTGCTAGGATCAGGCTGCAGCTGTTCAGAGCATCAAAGAATGAGATATGGGAGTTCAGCAATAAATCCTGTGGATCTGTTGGTGGGCATGCTAGAGGCAGAGGCACACATTTCAGCTGGGGGGCCGCCATTTGAGGGAGGGAGGTTAGTCAGTGTCTGGTAAAGCAGTTGCAAATTTCCGTAATGCCATCACGGTAAAGCCTTTTGAACAAAAGGGTACTTACTGGGGTTTTCAGCGTTAGTATTTTTGGGGTTTTATTCCAGATTCTTGGGGGTACCCTTCTCAGAATCTGCCCTGCCACAGAGCTTGGTGTCGTTCACAAATAGGAAGATTTTCTCTCTGATAACCTCGCCTGTGTCTCTGATAACAATGTTTGAGTACCAGCTCGAGGTGCTGTACAGTACAAGAATATGGAGCATATTCCCATTTAATGACTGGGATGCCCCAGTCCAGTACCAACCACTGACCACTTTTGGCAGAGTCAGTCCAAGAGTGATGCCTTATGAATAACAGGAATGCTTTGTTGGACAACGTATGAACATGTGCATACAACCAGATCGAGGCTTAGTAAGGGGGGGCAGAGGGGGACCTGGAGAAGACTGAGATAGTGAACGAATACTTTTGCTCAGTATTCACAAAAGAAGGGGAAGGGGATGGACCGATATCAGCAAGTAGACACATAGGAAAGAGGGGTGGACACCAGTCCATTCACAGAGGACAGAGTCCTAAAGGAACTCTTGAAACTGAAGGTGGATAAGGTAATGGGGCCAGATGGGATACATCCCAGAATACTAAAAGAGCTCAGAGAGGTGACACTGTCACCACTGACAGCCCTATTCAGCAAATCATTGGAGGAGGGAGTAGTACCTGAGGACTGGAGGAGGGCAAACATGATATTTCTTCACAAGAGCTGGAAGCAAGGTAGAAGGTAACTATAGACCAGTCAGTTTGACCTCAGTGGTGGGAAAGATGATGGAATCACTGTTAAAGGAAAGGACTGTAGAATATCTAGAAGCCAGTGGGGCACAGGACCCAAGGCAACATGGATTCACAACAGGAGGGTTGTGTCAAATGAATCTTATAGATTTCTTTGACTGGATGACAAGGGTAGTAGATCAGGGAGGGGCCGTGGACATGGCCTGTCTAGATTTTAGCAAGGCTTTTGACACAGTCTGCACAAAAGGCAAGTAAATAAGCTGGGCAATCTGGAAGTAGGACCCAAGGTGGTAAACTGGGTCAGAAATTGGCTTAGCAACAGGACTCTGAGGGTGGTGCTAAACATTCAGTCCAAAGAAAGGGGGGTAACCAGCAGGGTGCCACAGGGTTCAGTGCTGGGCCAGTCCTCTTTAATGTCTTTGAGTGACATTGTGGATGGACTAGAAGGAAAGGTATGCCTTTTGCAGATGACGCCAAGCTCTGCAATAGGGCTGATACTGGGGTGGAGCAAATGAAGAGAGACTTTGGCAAGTTGGAGGAGTGGTCAAGAGGTGTCCGCCGATCTAGTGCCAAGAAGGCAAAATCATGCACTAGGGAGGAATATACATTTTGGGGGTTACTGTACAAACAACCAAAATGGAAAGGGACCTGGGGGTAGTCATAACAGATGATCTAAAAGTAGCCAAACAATGTATTTATTTTTTTTATTTTAAGAAGTAATCAAAATTACAACCCTTTGAGTCAGGGACTCGTTTACAAAGGGTCCTCGTCAGGAAGACAAATACATTAATAGCAAGCAACAGAAAACATAGTAAATGAGCTCAAATAAAAGCAAACAGTCAAAATTAAGGGCTGGTTACAAAGGCCCCATGTCTAAGTAAATTAGCAATAATAAACATGCTATGCTATGTGAGAAGGCAGTGAAGAAAGCCAGAGGAATTCTGGGGTGCATGGGGAGAGGTATCACCAGTAGAAAACAGGAGGTGGTGATGCTGCTGTACAGGCAGTTGTTGAGGCCTCATCTGGAGTACTGCATGCAGTTCTGGAGACCTCATCTCTGAAAAGACATCGACAGGGTGGAGGCAGTCCAGAGAAGGGCAATGAAAATGATGCAGGGGCTACACCAGAAACCATATGAGCAGAGATTTGTGAAAACTCAATATATATACTCTGGAGGACAGGAGGGAGAGGGGGATTGTGATAGACATATTCAAATACCTCAAGAGGATCAACAGAGTTCAAGAGGGCAGTATCTTTCAGAAAAGATGTGCAAGAAGAAGGGGTCACAGTATGAGGCTGGAGGGGGGAAGACGGGGGCAAAGTGAGGAAGTATTTTTTCACAGAAAGGGTGGTGAATGCATGGAACAGCCTTCTGGAGGAGGTTGTGGGGGCAAAAACAGTTGAACTCAAGAATGCATGGGACAGGCAGAAGGTAAAACTAACGGTAGGAAGAAGGAGGTAGGCCACAGATCAAATAGGATCTGGAGCTTATACAGTAGGTGGGGAAATGGGCAGACTAGGTGGGCCAGATGGTCCTCATCTGCTGTCAAGTTCTGTGTTTCTGTACTCTGCATTATTTATTTATTAGCTTTTGGTAACCAGGTAAGTGCATTAGGTAAAACACCTGCCTATTTCCAAGCATGACCCGGGAGTGTACAACAGTAAGGGGACAGAATATGTATGTATTTATTTCTACATGTTTTGCTGTTTTGGTTAAAAAAAAAAAAACCTAGTGAGGGACACCCGGCGGCCTGGCAACTGCAGACCTGGGTTTGAGAGTGGACTCCAGCTGCATGGGTGGGCGGCTGTGGGGCCGCAGAATAGTGCTTTTTCAGCCCATGGATGAGCTGCCACCATTCTGGCACAACAGCATCACCTGTGGTGGGCCAGGGAACTAGCTCTTCCAAGATAATCCTGCAGTGTCAGAAGCATGTTTATGGCATGGTGGCAACATGTAGTGCATGGAGAGAGGAAAGCGAAAAAAAAGGAGGAAGAAAAATCCATACTTCATAAGAATGATAGAAGCCAGTACACTTGTGCCCCAATACACATAGCATGTAAAGAGGAGATGCACAGAACCCTGTGAGCGTAAGCTAATTTCCAGTAGTGTCCACTAAAAAGAGACAGCAGCACAGTAACATGTTACAAACCATAGATTACCTTAAAAACAATATGCAATCTGATTGTTCCATATTAAGTGCAATAAAAAGCACAGGTGCAGTGTTCATTTACACATTAAAGTATCCTTCAGATAATTTTGCATACATCAGCATGCAAACAACACAAGAATGTGGAGCACAGCTTGATCAGCAAACCCATCCATCATAGGAGTAAACTAAGGTAAAGGAACAAAAATGTGGCAGAGGTGCACAGGAAGTATATCACACAGAGATGGACCGCAATTTGAAAAAGCTAATCTACCCAAAGAGCTGGTGGTAGGATGTTGTACCAGCTTAAGTCCAGCAGAGGAGCACAAGCCAGATCATATGGCTGTTGGTAGCAAAATATTAATGTAATCAGGAAATTAAAGAGCCAGTGGAGCCAAAACAGACAGGAAAATAATACACATTTTAAGTAGTAGTCAGTTGTAACTTTTTATTTCTGAAGTATTTTTTTCCCCTCATCCGAAAGTATTCTACGTAACAGTATTGTACTGGATGTGTGGAACAGCTCTTAGCCTGGCAGCTGACATATGTAACTTTACTGCCCCACACTACATCATCAGCATTATGATCTCACTGACAGTGACATCATATATGAATGACCTGGCAGTCCCTCATTTGCTGTTCCTAAGAGCAGTGATGTCAGAGTCAGTGAGGTCACAGTGCTGATGATGTAGTGTGGGGCAGTAGAGCAAGATATGTCAGTTGTCAGGCTAGGAGTTGTTCCACAAATCACACCTATTAACATCAGGTAAACAATCTTCTAATTAAACAAAGGGAAATGAATAAGCACTTCAGATATAAAAGGTAATGGCTGCTTTAAAAATCTAATATTAGTTTTAGGCAGTACACTAGCTCTTTAAGACAACAGAATAAGTTGAAGAAAGTGACAATGTCTGTGGTATGCCAGGACTTAGTCCACCATCTGCCTCCAGATCCTGACAGTTGCTTGGGGAGGACCTCCCCCCATAAAAAAAAAAACTCCTGCCACAGAGGGAGGAACTGTAAGGGAAAGGCAGCAGTAGTTTTGTCTGTGGCAGATGGGGCTGAATTGTTGCTAGAGGTCTTGAGGAGGGAGGGGGAGGCTGGCCAGAAAAAAAATCTTCTTAAAAAAAAAAAAAAAAAAAAAAGAAAATCCTGTTTAACACAGCGGGGAGAAGAGTAGGTCCCAGACTCATTAATAGTCTGCCTAATGGCCTTTCTGATACACAGTGGCACCCTCTTATACCGAACTCTGGAAAAATGAATTCCTGCCTGTAATGGAACATTTTTCTGTTTCCCTAATGTGTAACTTTCTCACAGGTAGTTTCTCCTGTTATACTGAAATGCCTAACTAGTGAATTGTTTCACTTGGTACATTGTTCTTCAACATAACAGGGTCCCAGTTTTCCTGATAAAACTTCCACATTGTTACATTGCTCCAAAGCATCATGCAAGGTTTTCTTGCCACAGATAGACTTGTTCTGTCAGAGCGAAACAATATAATCACTCTTTCTGCAAAGATTATACATTTACCACCAATCAAGTAATCTGCCGTGCCGACACCCCAGGCATAATTGTGTCACAGTGCAGTAAGATCAGATAATATTTTTTATGATTATCCACATGGTGCCATTCCGGGTTTTTTTTTGTTTTTTTCCTTTCAAACAGCAGTACAAAGACAAATCGACTGGTAAGAGGAGGACATTAAAGATAAATTTAGTTCATTGTGAAGGTGCATTGATTCAGTGACTCAGTATTATTTTACATACATCTTGTGAACCGTGCCTGTTTAAAGATTTTTTCTTATTGATTTCTCTTCTGTTAACTATGTAGTTAATTTCTGTAGAATTTTTCCCCTTTTCCATAGTTCTGGGCTCATATCATTCCCCGTGCTCTAAAATGAAAAAGTGATTGGATGGGAGGGTGGAATGAGTGTCAGAGGTACTACATGCACTTTCTCTGTTCAGTAATTGCTTTCCCATTTTGTTCTGAGCCATTTATCATTTGCTGTTTTTCTCTGTGCCTGCATTTTCTTTTTAGGTACTGTGGTACACGAACCATAGCTGTAATACTGTGCGACAAACATAGCTGTGCTTTTACTCTTTATATATTTATTTATTGAAATCGTTTCACCAGGCAAACGTGCAGCGATACAGCAAGAATCTCATTTACAGATGTGACCTCTGCAGTAAGGGGGATAAGGGAGAGTTGCACAGTAGGGACCAAGCATGGGACAGTCGATTAGTATACAGACAGTACGATTAAGTATATGTTATACAGAAGTCATACAATATTTAAAATAAAAGATACAGCCTCAGCAGCAGGGTGAGAGACATACAAAAATGGACAACACTATCCATTCAAGTACAAGTCTTGTTGAAATGATTTTGGTTTAAATCCTGTACTGTAAAGTTTTGTACTCCTCATCTGATGTGGAACCTTTGTAAACAAGCCTGTTGGACTCAAAGGTGTTATCTGATTATTTCAGTAAAGAAATAAATAATTCAAGTATATTTGCAAAAGAAAGTCGGGTGCAGTCACAGCAGGATGCGGGCAGAGTCTTAAGGGACTGTTTAGCGGAGGGAATACTGGTTGGTAGTAACTGCAGAAGTCTGTAGTGGAAAGCCAGCTGACCTGACTTCAGTTTGCACATTGGAATGAGGAAACTGTTTCGGTGTGGAAATGAAAATGTGACCAGATTTAGGAACAGGGGAAGGAGGTTGTATAGAAAACTGGGGAGTTTGTTGCGCCAGTATTTAAACCTACAGATGCCAGGGGAGTCACGTGACACAAGCAGCTTGACCGGTCAGCTTTAAATTGGCTCCATTGAGAACAGCCAAAGCGCAGGTATTTTTTTCCTTTTAACCTGCCTAAACCATATACTTCAATACAACAGACGTTATTGAGGTGCCTAAGGAACAGATCGGCACAACTAGAGACATCTGGAGAAAATGACAGCAACACATATTATACTGTATCCTGATGATGAAGTAATCACCTCCACTGACAACTGCCTGGGGAAGCTACAGCAGAGGCTTCAAACCAACTTTTGTGCCATCCAAGACTGGTTCACTTCCAATCTACTTGTTACGAATACTAAGAAAACTAAATCTATGCTCTTTGCCTCCCGCAGCAAGTCCCCATACTCCTTATCTCTAAACATTGCCCCTTTAGAACGTGTAGATACCTTCAAATACCTGGGGATCACCCTTGATTCTGGGCTATCATATGCAGACCATGTTGACACCTTAATCAAGACGACCAGCACAATACGTTTACTGCTCTACAGGCATAGGCATAGATTCTTATCAGAGTTAGAAACTCCTGTTCAAATGCCACATGGTAAGCATAATCAACTATGGCCTGATGGTCTATAGTGCAGCTAGTGACAGCATTCTGGCCAGGTTTGGTAGCCTACTGAACACAGCTTACCATTTTGCTCTTGACCTAAGATAGGACTCCCACTCTTCCTTACTTTACAGTAACCTTGGCTGGCTAAACCTTGACTTGAGATTAAACTACTGCACCTTAGTTACTGGTAAGAAAGCCCTTCTCGGCCTACTGTCTCCCGGTGTACAAGCCAAATAGAGCCCAGAAGCTTACTAAATAATTAAAGGGGAACTGATGTGCACAGAAATACAGGCCAAGAGCAACCTCACTTGTCACCTACTGCTTTGAATCCTGGTGTCAAAACCAGCATTGTCTTTTCAAGATGGCAACCTTCCCTCTCGACAAGTGTAACCCCTTGCACAGCCACCTAGAAATGAACCGACCAGTCAGAGATGCTGCAGGTCATGCTCCAGGGCTACAGATCGCAAAACACAAAAACGAAGATGGAGGAATGAAAATTGTAACGGAGGTGCAGCGTAGGACACAGAGTGGTCCCTTTAGGGCACACGAGGCTGGGGCTTTGGTCTTTTCCATGATATTTCTTAAACCCACAGCAGCCTCTGGCGACACTTCCATTTCACATGCAGGTTGGTGTGTAGGGGTGAGTCCTTTTCGCACCACATAAGAGACCACGGAGAAGAACAGCATATGTGTGGTGAGGAGAGGTTAACAATAGCTTCCCCTTTTTTTCCTTCTGCTGTGAGCTCCACAACTTTGAACATATTCAGCTATCCTAGTGGTAGTGGCTACAAGGACAGAATGGTAGGGCATTGCAGTATCACTGATGGTACAACTGAAACCACATGCACTTTACTAATTGTTGCCTACTGACTTAAAGGTTTATCTGTCCATTTCAGTGTAACAAACTATACTTTGGCCAGTGGGACAGGCACCAAGTGGACACTTGCCAGTGAGTTCAGTGCATACTAGCTGCCTGTAAACTGTTTGACACCCTTGAATGAATCCCCCACCCCCCTCCCCGGATGCTACTGACCTCATCGGAGATGTGCTCCCATGTGTTTTCACTGACATGAAAGGTAAATGGACGAGATAAAGTTTCTCGAGGCATGCCATCACAGAGCCCCTCCAAGTGAATGCCTCACGGTCCAGGTGTAACTGCAGAGCAGAACCCTGCCACCTCGAGTGCTGTCCTGGCCCATAAGACCACTAAAACCCCACAACACCAAGTAAGAAGGCTAAATGTCTTGGCATCAGCCCAAACTACCAACTGGGTTTTGTTTTTTCAAGTTTTTACTTTTTGAACTATTTGTACAGTTTACTGCAATGTTTATCCAGTTTGACAGCAGCAGTCAAAATTATATTTGTTGTGAAGAATTTGTCAGGTTATAGAAAGAGCACAGTGCAGTTCATATGCTGAGCTGTGGCAGAAATTGGGGCACTGGGGCTACTTACCTAGTTACAAGGTGGGTTGAATCTCTCCCACACCAGAGGTTAACACTCGCCAACTCATAAGTACCTACAAAGTTCAAAAAAGTGGCGATGAAAGGTTTAAGATAACATCCTGGAATATAAAAGGCTCCCAGACTGAAGAAAGGTGCCACTAAGTCATCACACAACTAAAAACTTTGGACCCCCAAATCACTCTATTACAATAAGCCTACACAGAGCAAGAACAGTACAACTTGCAGTGGAGAGAGTGGGTGGGCTAGGCATACGCTGCTGGTAAAAGCAACAGCAGGGCAGGAGTAATAATTTTTTTAGGGACGTGCATATGGTGTACTTATCCACACTTCTGGCAGTGTCCTTTCCCCTTTAAGGCTTGCCAGAACATCTTCAAGCTGGCTCCTTCAACCCACCTGGGTGATAACTTCCATAGCACCGTCCCGCGACGTATCGCTCTGGCACTGAAGAGGCCCGTTGCTTTATTTCTTAGGATTTTCAATTTTAAAAAAGTTGTCTTCAGGCTGTTTCTTCTCACCATCGACATGGGCGATGCGAAGTCTGCTCCAGGATTCGAGAAATGTGCCTGCAGGCAGAAGACATCCTGGATGGATCCACACACCATGTGCGTTTGCTACATGGGCCACGAGCACAATCCCCAGTCCTGCAGTATTTGCCACACTTTCCACCCGTCCACTTTAGAGGCTCGTCATGCCTACCTTCTCTTAGGTAGGCTGGATGATTGGGACCAACTGGTCAAATCTAAGGATGCGCATTGGGTGATCTCCATGGCTACAGGGTCCACCATGTGTTTCAGGAGGCCACAGCTTAGGCTGCAGCTCACGTCTCCTTGGTTTTGGCCTTTTTGCCACTCTCCTTGGGTGCCTTCTTTACTGGGACATTCGAGGAATTGTGCCAGGCCCTTCCCACTCATGGGCAGGGTCCCTCTTCCAAGCACAAATCAAAGTCTGAAAAAGAGACCAAGAAACGGTCTTGCTGTCGATTGTGGGATCGGGAACACTCAGGGCTCCAATTCCCATGCTTCTCCGGAGGTTCCAACTTTGGCCGATTCCTCTGCTCAGGCTACAAGCCCCACGGTCTCCATGTGAGGCCAGTTGGTTGAGACGCAGGTTGATCTTACAGCCAAGATTTTTCTCAAGCCAGACAACCCACTGTCACCTGAAGAGGCCGATACCTCCTTATCCGGGACTCCAGTACCTTCTTATCCAGGACTCGGGTCCTGCCTCTGACTCTGGGAATGGATCAGTCAACTGATCCGTTGCCCCTTCCTCTGGAGATTCCAGACCCGGAGGATCCTCGGCAATTGTCTGCCCCCTCCGAGGCCCACCATGAGTCCCCCTGTTGGTCGAGGTCACAGTCCCGCTCTCTATCCCCCATGTCGAGCAGCCCGCATCGACATCAACACTCGCGCTCTTGGAGCTTGGGGAAGTGGTGTCACCATTATTCCTCGTCCACCTTGGGTGAGAAGAGGCTTTGGCGCAAGTTGCATCAACGCTACGAGGACTTGATGTGGCAGTAGCTCATTTTTACCAGGATGAAGCCCATTCCGGCTTTAACCTCAGCCATCACCTGGCTCTCGCCACAGAGGCCGATGCCTTCTCCTGGGCTTGACCCCTTATCTTGTCTGGTGGCTAGCATTGTCGACTACCTTTGGTCCTTCTCCCAGTCGAGCCTTCGGTCGATGACCCTTAACTCATTCACACCACAACAGCTCTTTAAGACTTCCACCACTTGTGCCCTGTATACTTGTAACACTGCATCCTGGGCCTTTCTAAGTAAAATCAAGCCATAATCAGCATGCCACAAACAAATGTGAATACCTCTTAAACCATAAGTGCTTCACACAAAGTACGAGTGACAAAATTGTTCAGCACAGCATTACCTTTCTGATGGTGTTATGCAATTGTAGTAAATTTGGTTTTTATTTTATACTAGCTGAAACACCAAACTGTGTTTTTTTTTTTTTTTCAGATTTGTTCAAGGTGCTTAGGTGAAGCTTGAGAGACAAATGTCAGCCATGCACACCATACCTTAAACAAATGCGAATAACTCCTAAAGTATACATGACAGACACAAAGTATCAGTGGCAAAATTGTTCAGCACAAAATTACCTTTCTAGCGGTGCTATGCAATCAATTCAGTTTGCTTAATATTTAGGTAAAAACTTCTGACTTCCTCAGACGTTTCCTGGCCTGAGTGAAAGTCAATTTGTATTTAAAAAAAAAGTCAGCTGAGTACGTCTACAGGCGTTATTGGCCTGAGTGGCTATGCTTTCAGATGCCACCTACAGGCGTATCTAGGCCTGAATGAGTTAAGGTGCACTGGCAGCCATCTCTGCCTACCAGGCGTGGGCCAGTCAGCAGTCGGTGGCACAGGAGAAGGTGGTCTGGCGCCGTTGAAATGGCCTTGACCACATTCCCCTTCTGGTGCGTGAACCACCACCACCTTGGGACTTGCTGCTGCTGTTGGCAAAGCTCAAGGGCAAACCATTGAAACCGATACACAGGTTTTGAAATGTCTGACCTGTCATGGAAGACCGCCTTCCTGGTGACTATCACGTCAGCCAGAAGGGTCAGTGAGCTCCAGGTGCTCTCGGTGGTGTCTCCTTACCTAGACTTCCATAGAGACAGGGTTGTCCGGCCCAACCCTAAGTTCCTCCTGAAGGTTGTGTCAGATTTTCACCTTAACCAGGTGATCAATCTCCCAGTGTACTTCGCCAACCACACCTTGGAGGCCGAGCACAGGCTCCATACCTTGAACCTGCAGCAAGCACTCTCCTATCACAAGGAGTGCATAGCTGGAGTTTGGGGAGAGGTTCGCCAGCTGTTTGTTACCTACACTGAAGCCACACCTGGCAGACCTCCTGCTAAGTGGATGACTGGCAGGTGGATTGTTTCCTGCATTGACATCTGCTCTAGGTTAGCAGGTAGGGAGCCTCCTGTAGGCTTGGGGCTCATTCCACCCGTCATACCGCTGCCTCTGTGGCTGCTTCCAGGGATGTCCCTACCCAGGAAATATGCAGAGCTGCTACTTGGAGGTCAGCACACACCTTCATTTCCCACTACCACGTCAACCTTGAGTCACGACGAGAGGCTGGTTTTGGGGCCTCAGTTCTACGGTCATTATTCCCTAAGTAGGGGGTGTGTGCATTGCCCCCCTCCTGGAAAACTGCTAGGAGTCTGCCAGATGTGTGGAAAAGTACACCATATCCACGTCACTAGAAAAACAGGTTACTCACCTGTAACAGTAGATCTTCCACAGAATGGTCTCTTGCCGTAGGTAATTACTTCTGAGAGTTTCCAGCAGAGGGCACTGTGACACGGCAGCTCTTCTAGCAGTTTTGTACCAGGGACCGCCCACACATGACATCGTCTTCCTGCTTCCTATATGTGTGAGTGGTCCCTGGTATCTTCAGTTCATTTTCCCGCCTTCTTCAGCTCGCACAGCAGCTAGTTCAACTTCTGTGTAGCAGTCATCGACGAGAATTGGATTCCAAGAATGAATGTCTAAAGATTCTTCAAGAAAACAAGCTCTGTTTCGTCTGGGACCCACACACAACACCAGTTCTTGCAACTCCTGTCAGGAGTTTAATAGAACAACCCATCGACGACAGTTCTTGAAATTCAGCAGTTACTTACGGAGCAGAAAATGTTTCTATTGGAGAACCAGGGGGCTCGTACCAAGGGCTCCCCCAGCTCTGGTTCTCGTTCTTGGCAGGGTAAAGAGAGAGAAAAACCCTCCTTTCACTCCTGGCTATGTCGCCCGTCGATGGCCACTGTTTCTGTGGCTCCTCCGTCAACTGAGTAGCTTCCTCCAGCTTTCTTGTTGACGGGGGCTCATACCCTTTCGTTGACTGCGCTTTCTAGTGCTTTAAATGCTGTGCAGGCTCTGCCTGTTCTGTCGACAAGGGCTTATACCCTCTCGTCGATGATGCTATCTAGTATCTTAAATTCAGCCAAATACACGGCTGCTCCATTGGCTGCATCTGACATATTTTGTGAGCATTCTCCAGTTAGAACGACTGGAGAAATAACACCCGCCAGTCAAATCAAAGGACACCCATTGGGTGGCCTCTGTGGCTGCGGGGTCTGCCGAGCAGCTCGAACAGCTTAAGGCCTTCGAGGAGGAGGTGGCCCAGGCCGCTGCTCAATCCTTTTCGATTTCAGCCTTCATTCCACTTCAATTGGGCTCCACTTACTCGGCTTCTTTCAAGAAGCTGTGCCTGTCACTTTCCACGAAGGGAGACTCATCGTCAACACTCCTGGGACCAGGAATGTTCCCTCTCCTTGGAGACTCCAGTTTTAACTTTGGTCGAAATCGCAGCCCAGGCCGCTGGTTTCACAGTGACTCCATCAGTGCAGTTGGTCGAGACACCAGCTGACGACTTTGCCGAGATTTTTCTCGACCCAGTCGACCGGTTGTCGTCCGAAGAGGCTGACAGTTCTCTGTTTAGGACTCTGGTCCTTCTGGTGCCCCCAGTCGGCCCAGCCTGCTGAGCTGAACCTGCAGGTACCAGACCCTGACCAGGGGGGAGCTGCAGGGTTCCCCGGCTCCCTCTGAGGCACCCCGTCAGCACCACTGACACTCGGTCTCCCTCTTCATCCGTGTCAGACAAGTCTCACCATTACTGGCGATCTCATTCTTGACATTACGGAAAGCCGCACCACCGCTGTTATTCTTCATCCTCCTCGGATGAGGAGAGGCTTCGACGCAAGTTGCATCGACAATACAGAGATTTAATGTGGCAGCAGCTGGTTCTGTCTGGGACGAAGCCGACTCCAGTTTCTACCCCGGCCATTAAGTGGCTGTCGCCCAAACGACCGACGTCAACTCCCCTGTCTGGGACGGTCATCAACATCACTCCCCCAGTGGAGCCAGTGCAGACCACGTTGACTCAGCCAAAGCAGGCCTCTCCACCCATTGTGGTGGAGCTACCTCACAAACAGTCAATGACTGGGCTCCATCCAAGGAGGCTCGGCCAGTCAAGGGGCTTCCCTGTCAGCTGTCAGTCACCCTCCCTCCCAACAGTCCCAGGTGGGTTGAGGGCGACACTGGTGGCCACCTGCTTTTTGTGAACTCCTCAGAGTCCAAGGATTCTTCCCTACATGCACATCTGATTGACACAGAGTCAAGTGGGGGGTTATCACCACGGATGAAGGCCCTACCTCATTCATGGAACTTTTTCAACTCACCTCCGAGTCCATGGGGATGGAGCTCAAACCGGTCCAGAAAAGGGCCTGCTATCCCCTTACAGAGATTCTCTATATAGGGGGTTCTTCCATGGAGGCCTTCCTGGTGGCCAAGGTCATTGTCCCGCCTCTTGCCCAGCACCTTTGGCCCAGATGGTCTGCAAGTACATGGTGCCAACTCTCTCTCTCTCTCTCTCTAGATTCTCGGAGCACCCCTCGGCAGAGGGTATGGTGGCCGACTCTGTCTTCCAGCGCTCAGGCAACACTGGAGACGTGGACAGACTTCTGGACAAGGAGTCAAAAAAACTGGACCATTCTGCCAAGAAGCACTACGCTGCTTCTTCTCTGGACCTTCGACAGGCTAGCTCGGCCGTGCTGATGGCACATTTCTCTCACACCCTGATGGGCTCCCTAAACAAGGTGATACCTCACCTCCCAGTGGATCTGCAGACCAAGGTCAAGCAGGTGCACAACCAGGGGAGAGCAGTCGCAAAGCAGCAACTCCAGATGGCTCTGGACATTGGTGGCTCCTGTGCTCGCTCAGTTGCTGCTGCAATAGCAATGCGCTGCAGGGCTTGATTGCGGATCTCAGTGTTTACAGCAGATACCCAACACAAACTGGCAGATGGCCCCTTTTTGAGCACTGACTAGTCCAATGCCACCCTGGACTCAGTGACATCTGCACAGAAGGATATTAAGGGCAAACAGCAGAAACAAAAGCCCTTGTCTTCCTCTACTCCTGCAGCCAAACCAGCCCAGCACCAGCAGGCTCAGACCTGGTGTCCTCAGGCCACATCTGTGGCTTCCTCAATCCAGAAGCCTGAAGGGAAGGGAACCGGTGGAACCTCGGCCGGATCCTCCTCCTTCAAGCATGCTCAGTGACTGGGTGGGGGCTGCCACCTTCATACCCATCACACCTCCCCTGGGGGGCCGGCTCCACTTCTTCCTTTCCGCCTGGTCTGTTGTTACAACGGACAGGTGAGTTCTGAAAGAAGTCTGTCAGTATCTGCCTCTGAGTTTGAGCAGTACCATCCAAGCTGAGCCCACACTCCATGTGAGGACATTGGCTCCACAGACACTCAGTTGGCTCTTCGAGACGACGTAGCCCAGCTCCTCCACAAGGACGTCATGGTTAGAGTTGTGGATCCTCCAGAACACCCAGGGTTTGTCTCCAGGTACTTCCGGGTGCCAAAGCAGACAAGGGGTTGGCACCCCATTCTAGATTTGCATGACCTGAACAACTTTCTCAGGTCTTGCACTTTCAGGATGGTAACTCTGGCACAGATCATACCATCTCTTGAGAAAGGCATGTGGTTTTGCTCCCTGTATCTTCAGGACATGTTCTTCCATGTCCCGATCCATTCATCTCATCAGAGGTTCCTCCATTTCCAGACGGAGGGAATCCTTTATGAGTTCCGAGCTATGCTCTTCAGTCTCTCCTCGGCCCCCAGGGTCTTCACCTAATGCGTTGCAGTGGTGACAGCTTACCTGAGGTGCTGTGGAGTCCGGGTGTACCCTTATCTGGATGACCGACTCATAGCAGGTCCCTCCAGGCAGGAGGCGAAGCGGTCCAGAGATCTGGCCCTCCAGACCTGCTTCAAACTTGGCCTCCTAGTCAACGAGGTCAAGTCGGAACTCGTGCCTTCGCAGGTGATCAACTTTATCGGGGCAGAGCTCGACTCTTACCAAGCCAGAACCTGGCTCCTGGAGGACAGGGTGGAGGTCCTCTTCTCCTTTGCCTGATCATTTCTGGTTGGGCAATTGCGTCCTACCCGGGACTTTCTGTGCCTTCTGGGTTACATGACAGCCTGTACCAGCATGGTCCGATGGGCCCGCTGGCATATGCGCTCCCTCCAATGGGTGCTGGCCAGCCAGTGGTCTCAGCGCAAAGGTCACTTTGACCAGCTGGTCACTGTGACCCAGAGGATGTGGGACGCTCTCTGGTGGTGGATCATCCAGGAAGCATCTGCAGGAAAGGATCCCGTTTGTCTGCCTCGAGCCAACTATCATCCTGATGACCGATGCCTCTCTGACGGGCTGGGATGCCCACCTGGGGGAGCACAGATTCTACAGGCTCTGGTCCCCTCAGGAGTCCCGATGTCACATCAACCTGCTGGAGCTCCGAGCGGTTCGGCTAGCCCTCACCGCATTTGCTCCGTTCATTTGGGGTCAAGTGGTTCAGGTCAAGATGGACAACACCATGAATATATATAATCTCAATAAGCAGGGCGGGACGCACTCCTTGCCTGTGTGCAAGGAAGCTCTTCGCATATGGAGCCTCATGTGCAGCCTGGAGGTGGATCTCCTCACCATCCATGTGGCAAGAGCCTCAAATCAGCTGGCAGATGCCCTCAGCCGAGTAGGTGAGGCATCTCACGAGTGGTCCCTTCACCCAGAGATAGTACACAGTCTGTTCTCCCAGTGGGGTACCCCTCAGGTGGACCTGTTCGCCTCCAGGGAGAACACAAAGTTGAGGCTGTTCCATGCCCCCCCCCCGGCAGGGGGATAATTTCTCAAGGCCATGGACCCCAGGCCTCTTCTACAACTTCCCTCGATCCATAAAGTGTTGCTCAAGATCAGGAGGGACAAGGCACAGGTGATCCTAGTGGCTCCGAACTGGCCCTGCAAGTTTTGGTACCCCGATCTCAGCCTCAGCAACAGGCTTCCGAGGTGTCTTCCAGCACCCCCGGACCTGCTCTCCATCAATCATGTGTGGGTACTCCACATGGACCTTTAATTCCTGCACCTGAGAGCCTGGTTCCTGAGCAGCTAGATTTCCAGGCTTTGGGTCTCTCCCGACGAGGTCCTCACAGTTGTTAAGGCATCCCATAAGGAATCGATCAGAAAATGCTATGCCTTCAAATGGAAGACATTCTCCATTTGGTGTCAGGGCAAGGGATTGGACCCCTCGACCTGTCCAGTGGCTAGCATTTGAAACTACCTTTGGTCCCTCTCCAAAGGAGGACTTCGGTCGACGACCCTCAAGGTGCACCTGGCAGCCATCTCTGCTTACCGGACGCGGGCCGGTCAGCAGTCAGTGGTGCAGGAGAAGGTGGTCTGGTGCTTCTTCAAGGGCCTAAACCACCTATCCCCTCCAGTGCATGACCCACCACCTCCGTGGGGGTCTACTGCTAGTTTTGGCAAAGCTCATGGGCAAGCCATTCGAACCGATGCACAGGTGTGACATCTCCCACCTGTCATGGTAGTCTGCCTTCCTGGTGGCTGTCATGTCATCCAGAAGTATCAGTGAGCTCCAGGCACTCTCGGTGGAGTCTCTTTATCTGGTCTTCCACAGGGACAGGGTTGGCCTGCGCCCCAACCCGAAGTTCCTTCTGAAGGTGGTGTCGAAGTTTCACCTTAACCAGGTGATGACTCTGCCGGTGTACTACCCCAGTTACACCTTGGAGGCAGAGTACAGGCTCTATACTTTGAACCTTAGATGAACACTTGCCTACTACAAGGAGTGTATGGTTGAAGTTTGGGGAGAGGTTCGCCAGCTGTTTGTCACCTACGCTGAAGCCGCACCTGGCAGACCAGCAGCCAAGTGGACGATTGGCAGGTGGATCACTTCCTGTATTGATCTCTGCTATGTGTTGGTGGATAGGGATTCTCCCATATGGCTTAGGGCTCATTTCACCCACCATACCACTGCGTCTGTGGCTGCTTCTAGGGACGACCCTATCCAGGAAATCGCAGGGCTGCTACCTGGAAGTCAGCAAACATCTTCATTTCTCATTACCACATCAACCTCGAGTCACGCCAGGAAGCTGGTTTTGGGGCCTCAGTTCACCAGTCTCTCTTTCTTAAGTAGGGTGTGTGTGCCTGCCCCCCCTCCTCCCAGAGAACTGCTAGGAGTCTGCCAGACAATGTGGATGACCATTATATCCACATCCCTAGAAACACAGGTTACTCACCTGTAACAGTTCTAGGAGTGATATATGATCATCCAAATGGACCCACCCGACCTCCCCAGGCTCAGGCGCACAAACCTTGCTTCCAGTGGGCAAAGATCTGGCATTCTAGGGGCAGAGCCGAAAGTTTTACCACCCAGGTGGGTGGGAGGAGCCAGCTTGAAGACATGCCAGCAGGAAATTAAAGGGAAAGGTGATCTGCCAGACAGTGTGGATTAACATCATATACCACTCCTAGAACTACTGTTACAGGTGAGTAACCTGTGTTCCTCTCACGTATTTTGTACCCTTTCAGCATGACTGATCCCTTTCTCCCAAAGAGCTGGTTTACAGCCCTAAGATCTGTCCGTTCCTCCTTCATATGGAATGGCAAACCACCCAGACAAGCATACCTCAAACTTACCCCAGCCAAAAGGCAACAACTGCCTGATTTTTTTTTTTTTGTTAATACTACCTAACACCTGCCACTTCCTGTGGTGGAGACAAGGGCTACTGCCAAATGAACACAATCATTACCTACCTCCCCACAGGACTATTGAACTCCATCTATGTGAAGCACAGGTCATTGATATTACAGTACTAACTACTTGCTTCATGACTAACCTTCCAGTCCAGCTAAAATATACACCTATAGGGACATCTTCCTGAGTGAGCCTGTAGTTACATTCCTTCTTGGACATAAAATCCATGTTAGACCCCCTACAGTCTATCCGTCACAACCCAAATTTTAAAATAGGTAGAAACATTATAGACACATTCTTAAAGGAAGCTTACCTGTCCAAATTGGGCTATATGATGGACAGCAGGGGAGACTTGTGTCCTTTGATACATTTTTCGTAGAAGAAATTACGTGACACCATGCCACATATTTCAGTTTCTGCAACTCCAGCATATGGTGCATCACAAACTAGGTCCAAGACCTTGGCCGACATGACAGGAGGATGTCTGGTCAGAACTATACCGTAGTGCAGAAGAGAGACATACCATATCTCTGCTATACCAGAAATTAAGAGAGATCACAACAGACTCCCTAAATATGCAAGTAGATTACTGGGTACAGGAATTTTCAGGACCTGCCTGATCCCAGCAGTGTTAAACAGATTTGGAAATTCTAGCAGAAATATATGAAATTTGATAACTTGAGATTGGCACACTACAAGCTTCTTAACAACCTGTACTATATAGAGAATACTGAATGGGCAACTATGCACAACCAGTGTGTACTGCCACAGAGGGCTCTGATTCCCTCTCACCTCAAGAGCGAAGCTCAAGAGGTTCATGGGAATCAGAACACTGAGGTGACCGAACATATAGGATAGTGGATGGGCAACTATGCACAACCAGTGAGTTGTGCCACCGAGGGGTACTGATGCCCTATGACCTTGAGAGTGAAGGTGCATAGAGTTGCCCATATGCAATTCTATATAGTGTATGGGCATCAATGCCTCTTTAGGACACTGCACTTTGTTTCAGTGAACTGGTGGTTGGGGGGCACTTGAGGGTTGGTGGTAGGTTGTTTCAGTGAACTGGTGGTTAGGGGGGCACTTGAGGGTTGGTGGTAGGCTCAAATTACTGACACAGTGTGCTGGAGATGTTTCTGCAAGTTCAAGTGTAAAAAAACAACTTCCAGCTTAATTGAATAGGGGAAATCAAGTATGTGGTGCCATTCCAAGTTGTTCTGCAGTAGTAGTGATATCACTGCTGCAGCAGAACAACATAATGATGTCATTACTGCAGCAGAACAAACATATAGTGTATAGTGGAACATCGTTCTACACCAAAATCTATCATTCTCAATGTTGTTCTGCTGCACTAGTGATGTCCGCAGTGCAGCAGAATGACTTTTAGTTCTGCTGCACTACGGATGTCACACAAGCGTGTCCTCGAGCGGCAAATCTGACAGTTAGGGAACATGAGGCAGCATTTCAACTAGCCCATCAAAAAAAAAAGTTAAATTGCCATCAGTAGAACAGCAACCATAATAAATACACAAACAGTTGTTAGGTACCTTCCTGAATTCACGATGTCTGCGGCAGTCATGTCAAGACCACTATCTGAATGGGACAGATTTATTTTGGAGCAGCAAAACCAAAAGACCTTGAAAAAAAGCTGTGTCTTTTGTGTTTATTTATTTGGACGTTTCACTATACACTATAAAGAAAAATGTATGACTAACGGTTAACTCCAGGGCTGTTCTCTCCCCTCGTTGATACTATGACGACTGAGAGACCTCTCGAGCTGTGCTCTCGAGGCCATCAGTCGTCATAGTACTGACTTGGGGAGAGAATAGCCATCTTGTTAACTGTTAGTCATACACTATCCTATATATTCCAGGTATGGAATTCCATGCATAAGAGCATTCCACCATACACTATACATTGGTTATGCATAAAGTTGCTCATCTTGTATTTTTCATAGTGTATAGTGTTATGTGTGCATTGTGTTTTTTTTTTTTTTCACAATGAAACTGACTTTTGAAGTCTCTAGAGGTTCTAGAATGCTGTTCTACGCAAGCAATAATACCTGACAGGGTGGGCGGTATTGGGCAATACTGGACCGCCCAGGGGCATAATGAGGCCCGACGCCACAGGCGGTAGGACCTTGTAGCCCCCGGAAGGTCCGGTATTGCCCATACCACCCACCCTGGAGGGTATTATTGCGCTTAGAAAATGGGATTTCATTTTTTATTTTTTTATAAGTGATTTGATGAGGAAAAATAGGGTAAAATATTTATAAACATGATCAGACACAGCAGCTTGTGTAAAATAGTCCCTTTACTGAATTGCCAGTAGAGGGTGCTGCTGGTTATGGGAGCTTTTATTGCATTGGATTTAGTGCCTTTATTGTTTTGACTGCTTTTCTGTGTGCGCCCCCCCCCCCATACACACACAGACACCTTGACTTTGTTTAGATTTTATTTTTTCTTCGTAGAACAGTATAAGCAGGGAGCGACTGGCTGAGCGGGCAGATGCGCGATTGAACAGGGACCTTGAACACGGCAATTGAGTGAGCTGGTAGAGGAGAAAGAAAATAAGTTAACCTGTCAAAACAGATACATTTCTGTGTTTTCCCCACTGGCTTTTCTGTGCTGTTAGGGATAGGTGCTATTCGGCACGGCTAATTATGGGACAGGGAGAATGAAGCAGAGGATCAGAGTGGTGGTTTTGTGAGTTGCACCCGCCGTAGACGGTGAGACGCTGCTGGCTTACAGTAGCTACTTGATTGGCTGGCATTTGGGGTACTAATTTCCCTCCTGCAAAGACCCACAGAAACGTACAGGCTGTGATTCTTTTTTTGTTATATACTGGCATCAGTCTGTCTCTCCCCCCTCCCCCCCCCAATCCTCCACTGAATCTCATTCGGGACAGCTGACACCAAGATACTACTGGTCACCCCCCACCACCAGCAACCAGAGAAGAACGGACAATTTAGCAGCTTTCATTTATTCTTTATTTTTTAAAACTGCAGGCTTGACAGCGGGTGGCTATGTGGAGGATGTAGTCGTGAGAGATCAAAAGTATTGTGTGGCAGCACGGTGGTCGGCAGAATTACTGCTTGCTTTGTTGTTTGTTTTTGACTGCCACAGTGACTGTAATGGACTGAGATTGAAGCAGGAGTGGAACAACGGGAACCCGAGACTGCTTGCTTCACCGAGGTGCAAGTTCTAAACATGGGATTTTTTTTTACAATGGTAGACTGATGAGTAAACAGTGTGTGGGATAAGGGGAAAGGATGGGCATCCGTAAGATTTTTATTATTGCTTACCATGCGTTGCTTGAGCTTCTTTAATCTTGATTACCATTGCTAGCTGTTGCTAGGTAATGGTGGGGGGGAGGCACGGAGTGAATCTTGCAAACGGTCAGTCGCTCCGTAAAGGAGCGGTGACTAGGGAAATAAATATTTTAGTTATGAGGCTTGTTGTTGGGGTCAAAATGGTGAATAAATGTGTTTGGGCATTGTTTTGCCTGCGGTTTCGCTAAGCGATAGAAAAAAATGGTGGCAGTTTGAAGTTGTGTGCCCAGTGCTTCAGACAATGACGAAGCAGAGTGCTGGTCACACAGATACTTTGATGGCTATCAGGCAGGTTTGGGCTGGGGCTTTTTATTTGGTGGGCATCTATTGTCTGATAGATGCCCACCTAAATAAGTGTCTCAGCCAATCAGAAGAGAGATGTTTCTTTGCCCATTTTCTAACACAGAATTGGATACAGGAAAGTAACTGTGGCAGGAATCCAAGTTGTTCTGCTGTAGTACTGACATCACTACTGCAGTGGAAGAACATAATGATGTCACTACTGCAGCAGAACAAGCATATTCCAGGCATGGAATTCCATGCGTAACAGCATTCCACCATACACTATACACCATTGGAAAATGGGTTTTTTATTTGCTGGGCTCTGATTGGCTGGTACCCCTGCCAGGGGTACATTAACTTTCAATAGGTGCCCAGCAAATCAAAAGTTCCCGCACAAGTGCCCCTTAACTCATTCAAATATCTCTGTGCCCACCCTGCTTACCCATTGGCCAGAATTACTCCACTGAATTTTAAATTGCCACCATTTTTTTTCTGGCTTAGCGAGAGACAGAGCGCCCTGCCAAGCACAACGCTAGTTTTTTAAGGAAGTGCCATTTCTAGACACTGACAGACGTTTGCCTCCTTTCATCCACCCTGCCCATCTATGTAAGCACTCTCACATTAAAAGGCCAAATCCTAATAGAAGTTTCAGTTATGCCAGGTTCCCCACTCACCTCTTGCCACCGTATTTCCCTGCAACACAGAATAACTTCTCTTCTCCCCACGTATCAGAAACACACCGAAGCAGAGAATCGCAAATCGCATTATCGGTATTTTTTTTGTTTTATTTCAGTCAGCAAACGGGTGAACATCCCGCTATCAGTCCTCCTGAAACATCTGCAGCAACGTATCTCCCTACTAAAGTTTCTCTGCCATCCTTCCTGTGGGCTGTACCTCAGTCAGTGAGTGCCGTTTTCTTTAAATCGCAGCACGTGTCTCTCCTCAACTGCTGCTCCCCATACTGCACAGTCGACTCCTCACAGAAATAAATAAAATAATGGAAAACTGCACGTCAATTACTGAACAGCTTACACTCCGATTGCTTTGCACACTTCCTTGTGCAGAAGTAAGTCGGCCCTTCTGCTCTGCACTCAATTCACAAACTGAACTGATGTTATTTAAAAAGAAAAACTACCTGCCGAGTACTGAACACCTTGTTCTCTCGCTCAGTACTCCCACTACTAACTCGGTCTTCCACTGCTCATTATCCTGTATCTAATTGCCGTAACAGCAGCAAATACAGTAGATGGCAAGAAACTGGGGGGGGACGACAACTCCACAAGACACTACATATCTACACGTAGTGGTGCGGAGGAGTGACTAGGAGAAAATGGCTCTGGGGAGGGGCAACAGCAGATAGAACAGCACAGAAATACAGAGGGACTACTTTACAAGGAAAACACTTTAAACTTCATTGTTACTCTTATTTATTGTTGTTTTTCTGAAATTTTTAAAAATCACATCTAAAAATGCCTCAGGTAGCCCATTTTCTAAGCGAAATAATACCCTCCAGGGTGGGCGGTAGTGGACAATACCGACCTACCAGGAGTATAAGCCTCCGCCTGCGGCGTCGGGCCTCATTACGCCCCTGGGCGGTCCGGTATTGCCCAATACCGCCCACCCTGTCTGGCATTATTGCTTACGTAGAGCTATAGAGAATGAATTAACTCAGCTCTGACACATTAACCAAATGTAGCTGAGTAAGCATACTCTCAGACACATTCTGGGATGGTCCCAAAGCAAGCCCATTATGGGGAACAATTAAGACCAACCTAGATCCAGTACTAGGCCTACAGGGCACATTTGAGCCTCTGATATGCCTAATCAGATTAGGCCTGGCGAAGCTAGTAGGACAACAAAGGTATCAAACAGCACTGATCACTGCAGCAGCCAGGAAGGCCATTGCCAAACACTGGTTGTTTGACACAGTGCCTACCTATAGAGAATGGCTGACAGACATACTCGATATCCTCAGGATGGAGAAGATGCTTGCCAGCCTAACCACAGAGGCAAGACCTTTTCCAATAGGTGGAAAAAGGTTGGAGGAATGGTCCAGGAACTGGCAGTTGAGATTCAATGCCGAAAAGTGTAAGGTAAGTTAATGCACCTGGGTAAGAGGAACCCAGGAAATGAATATGTCATGGAAGAGCAGCAATTGGAAGAGACAAAACTAGAATGGGACCTAGGAGGTATATCACACGATTTAAAAGTAGGAAAGCAATGCGAAAAAACAGTGCTAAAGGCAAGCAGCATCCTTGGATGCATAGGTAGGGTTATTACCAGCAGAAAGCATGAGATAATCACCCAGCTGTGTAGGTCCCTTGGTGAGGCCACATTTAAGAGTACTGTGTGCAGTTCTGGAGGCCTCACCTAAAAAAGGACATAGACCATCTGGAATCTGTGCAGAGAAGAACCGCCATGATGGTGCAGGGTTTGCACCATGTACCTTACAGATTTATTATTTTTTTTTTTTTTTTATAACAGCCTACTCTCTAGCCTGCGAAGGAGCACACCTTACTCCTGGGGACACTTAGCATATCCCAAACCACTGACTGTCATAATTTACATTAGTCCGGTGAGAAGAAAGGTGCTACTTCTTTTTATTATTAAATTTTTTTTTAAAAAGAGGAAAGGCCTAATACCTTGAAACAGATTTAGGAAAAATTATTCTGCACTTACTTTGAGACACATTTTTTCAGCTCTCCTCTTTATAATCAGAGCTGCTGATGCCTCAGTGAAAAGTTTGAAAAAACTAATTACTTGGTACAACTCAGTTTGCATTTTAAATATATTCTGCAGATTTCTCCTGCCTATCTTTTATTACAGAGGAAATTTGGATTTGGATGAATATATGATCTTTATCTGTTCGAGTTCATCTACCTCTATAGCTTACTCCCTACTTCAAGTCATAATGCTGTGTTGTGACATCACAGTCTGCTGTCATGGGGGTAATTGTGACATAACAAGCCATGCATTATGACCTCAGAGAGGGAGAAAGCACCAGGAATACATGAACACTTCAGGAGCAGTGGTCCTCTTTTCGTGCAAATGGCCTCAGTAAAAAATAATTTTGGAGGATGGATACAGAACTAATGTGAAATATAAACTGAACTGTGTCTAAATATTATGTTTTCTTTCACTTATCCTGAAGGCGTCAGATGCTCTTTAGGACTGGTACTCTGCTTGGAGCAGTGTGCTCATTGGAGCAAGGTGGCAACATGTATGTTTCAGTGCTAAACTATAACACAATTGATTTCATTGTTTTTCCTGTACTATAACTGTTTTAAGACATTCCAATACATGCTTAAACCCATTACTGACAGCAAAATAGTGCTGATTGCAAAGTTTTTCAACCCAAATTAGTGAACATGAATGTGACTCTGGGGCAGCTACCTCTCCAAAGACTGTCATGACTATAACTTCTCCCTCTGTCTGTCTATCTGTATGTCTATCTATGTAATTATCTATATTTCTATCAATTGCATCTATCCCTATTTTTACCTACTGTATATGTAAAATAAACCTGGATATCACATTTGCCTGCACTCTGAACACATACTTATGATACAGTGCGTATTTGTACTCCACTCCTGTATAGACCTCATGCTGTCTGATATTCCCATTATCACAGGCATAACTACTTTAACCGTATCAACAGCGACCCCTTGTAAAAGTCACTATCACATTTTCTCTCCTAATGAAGTCCATCATTACACCTGACTGCCTGACATCAACACATTACTTAAATATAACTTATATCACCGCATGGACAACCACCGTTTTTCTCTCTAAAACACTGTAAATAATCCCAAGACTGAACATATGCCAGCCGTTACTTTTTCATGTACTGCACCTATTGTAGCTGTCAAACATATATTGCTTACCATTCCTTCATTGAAATGTATACCTCCATATCTTTTCCTAAAAATGTGCCTGCCTTCCTTAGAATGCAGAATAAAACAAATCTTACTAGTTAAAAATCATTGTGTTGTTTCTCCATGTCTCCTTAACAGTTCCACACAACCTCACTAACTTCATTATGCAGCCGTGGTGGATCTGACCAGTATTTGTTTTTATTGAACTTGGTATGCTTGCTTTGACAAGGGCTTTTTAAATATACTACTTTCTGCTTCTAGGGGCGTGGATATGGTTCACTATCCACACTGGCAGTTCCACTGGAACAGTGTTATTAGCCATATGTCTTTAAGGTTAGCTTCTCCCACCACGTGGGCAGTATATCCCCCAACTCCACCCCATGACATCAGATCTTTCTTTACACTGAAAGAACAGGTCACCTCTTTTGCAGCTTCTGCTTAGGTTTTCTGTGCCATAGGCAACCATTATTCTTCAAAGTTCTTGATACTTCTACTACATATTTCTGTAGTTACTTCATCTCCATTCAATGACTGACAATGGAGCAGCAGATGCCAGGTTTCAAATTTTGTGTGCAGTGCTGGCACAGTGATGCCAGTCACTGATCTGTACAACATGTGTGTGTACTGCCTGGGCAGGCAACACAACATGGACGGGGGTGTACTTTGTAAAAGCATCCTTCCTGAGTCCCTTGAGGACAGGCAGCCCTGGCTGTTGCTGGCTCAGCCTTCTGAGCGGGATCTGAAAGACTGCCCTAAGGGACGCAAGAAGGCCAAGGCTGTGGCCGGGTCAGATGAATAGCATGCAGCCCTTGAGATGGAAGCGACTGCTTCTGCGACTGACACCTCTTCGGTCTCAGTGCTGTTCCCTGCTGCCAGTGTCAGAGGGTCTTTTACAGGAGAATTTTGTGAAATATGTTTCACCCTCCAGACCTAAGGGGAGAGCCCTGCCCACCACGATTCTGACAGCCTGTGCTGATTGTGGAACTGGGAGCTATCGAGGTCCTCGACTCACCCGATCGCTCAACAGCTGTAGAATGTCTCTGGCTGGAGGGAAGGGGGTGCAGGTCAATGGCTCTTCATTTACCCCATTGAGCCAGTCAACCTCAGTCTGGTAGAGCAGGTCACCATGTTTTTTCTCGGACCTACTGGCCAGTTGTCACATGAAGTCAGGGAGTTGATATCACAGACCCCAGAGCTCCTGCTCCTCACCCAGGAGGACATGGTAAAGTCGATATCCCTGTCAGGTCCTTGACAGGAGCAGCCTCCACCAGAGGTCAGGTCTTCTGCACCACCCATGTTGCTGAATGTGGGCAGGCACATGGTCTATAGCAACCCGCCAGAAAGTGCTTCTCGCTGCTGATCAGCCAGTCGAGAGTACAGTTGACATTCGTGCTCCCAATCTCACTCGACCAAAAGGTGTCAGCATCAACATTCCTCATCCTCTGGTGAGATGGGGCACTGTTGCAAGATGTGCTGCTGCTGTAAAAGGTTTCAAAATGGTTTCGCCAGAACAGAATACCATGACACAAAATGGCACACAACCCTGCAGTCAATGTACCTATAAGACTTGTGAGCTCATTTCTACCTCAGACTGTGTGGTTACTTCACAAAACAGACAATTCAAGGTACATAGGAGTTATGCATGTACATCGCAACATGTTGTTTACTTCATTCAGTGCAAGAGATGTCCACAAACAGGTTATGTTGGAGAGACAAGCCAACAGCTCCACACTAGGATAAACTCACACAGACATACTATCAAAACAAAGAAGACTGAAAAACCAGTGGGGCAACACTTCTCCCAGCCTGACCACTCAATTTCAGATATGTCAGTAATGATCTTAAAAGGAAATCTCAAAAACACAACAGAGACGAACTTTTGAGATTAAACTTATTTTACATCTTAATGTGGTAGCAGATGGGATGAACATAGATCTGGGTTTCATGAGACATTACGGATTTTAACATCCACAGACCTCTTCTTCTTCAGACTGGCATATTATAGGACTTCAGCACGTGTGTGTGTGTATGTGTTGGGAGGTATGTGAATATAGCAGGTGTGGGGCTTGCTGTCACATTGAAGTAGGCTTCTATGTACACTACATGGAGTCACAGTGTGTTATTACTCTTATTTCATGCACATAATGAATATTAATTCCTCCTTACTGTTTACCTTCACCCGGGAGTGGGGTGGATTCCATTGCATCATATTCAGATTCCCTTGCCTGCTACTGTACATACAGCAGGTTTACTATTGAC
Organism: Neoceratodus forsteri; assembly: GCA_016271365.2. Lineage (NCBI taxonomy): Eukaryota > Metazoa > Chordata > Ceratodontiformes > Ceratodontidae > Neoceratodus > Neoceratodus forsteri. The sequence continues at coordinate 1,072,637,239 of CM028129.1, read as the reverse complement.
ATTCACATTTTTTTTTACACTCTGAACATATTGGGGTGTGATATCTCATTTGCATGGGGGTCCTTGACAGATCTATTTACATTAGGTTAATATTGTAGTGATTTGTGGAAATGTAGGTATGTTAGGACTGTTGTCTTACACACATACTTTATATTTGCTTCTAGTTACCTTACCCTGGGGAAGGTGGCAGTTTTATTTCATTGTGGTTCTATCCAGAATCCTTGGAGGTGTTACTATGCAGATAGGAGTAAGGTTAAATAGTGTCATATTTTTGCTCTGCAGTTATTATGATACATGATCCCTTTTGCTTAGAATTTCATGACAAGTTGAATTCCTTTGGGGAACAATTGCAGTGATTGATGTGAATGAAGGTGCATTTGGAGAGAGAGAGCGTATGTGTGTGTGTGTTTGTGTGTGTATTTCTCCTTAAAACTAGTTACCCCCCCAACACGCATTATGAGGATGTAGGGTGGGGTAGGGCGTGTTTTGTGTGTGTGTGTGTGTGTGTGTGTGTGTGTGTGTGTGTGTGTGTCGAGAGGAGGAGATAATTTTTATCTCTTATTCAGATTCCTTAGACACTTTCGGTACATCAAGTTGCTATACACTGAGAATTTATTGACATCAGTACATATCAGGCTGCATGGTCTTAATTCCTTGGTGGTCCTTGACAAGAGTTTTTTGTTTGACACTAATACTGTAAATTTATAGTTATATTATCATTTATAAAGTCCTGTTACTACACGAGAGGCTTTTGAAGTTTATGAAGCATACTATCTAGCTGGAGAGTATAGCTGGGTAATGGGTCCTGCTTAGTTTTACACATCATACAGTGTGTACTGATGTTTTTAAGACAGCTTTACTGGTAATTTCTTGTCTGTAATACATACATTGAAACTTCTTGGGAGTCCTAAGACAATCTTAGTATGTCTTTAATCCGGGTTGGGGTTGTTTTTCAGCAATTGCATTCTTATACACATTGTGACACTCATAGCTTGAGTTAAGAGCCATCTGCCCAAGTAATGTTATCTCATGTCAATTGAATTTATATGCAGTGGAATTCTTTGTATGTGCTTTGCACCAAGCACCTTTGACCCTGGGACCCTCACAGATTAAGGTAACATGGTACTGTGTAGCTTCTCTGACATCATCTTCTGTTTTTTTAAATGAGTATTTTAAACCAATGGAGATTTTTTCTGTTTTTTTCTGCATGATCTAGTTTTTAAAAGTATTGTTTTTCCAAATTACTGTCATTACACTTCTGGTGAAGGATTTGTTGGTCTGAAAGCTAGCACACTCTGTTCTTGTTGTTACATCTATGTTGGTCCAATAAAAGGTATCAACTCATTTGCTTCTGGATCTGGTCTTACAAGGACCAATACGGCAAACACTAAATCTAGATTTCAGGGGAGTGAGGCCTAAGACCGAAGGTGGAGTGTCCTTATACCACTGGGCAGTGTATTCATATCGTTTTATGCACACCCTGGAATGGTCCAGTGCACTTACAAAAATGGCTCACTGTACATTTGTATTTAATGTAAACAAACATTTTTTATGTGACTTTTTTTTACATAAATGATTTGTTTAAATAACTAAATATATACATAAATAGTCCCTGATTTTGTAAATAATGAGGCTTTTTCACTGTGGTTTTCTGATCTGGCACCTAATTCAGTCATGATAGGAATTTAATGCATGGTCAGGTGGGTCGTATGTCAGCAAGTGAAGTTTCTAGATTTTTTTCCTGCCAGTTTATAAGGTGAACGCTCCTCACTGTTCTTATTTAATTTTACAACGAGATTGTTGGTTATCTTTAGGTTTTTGTCAATAATTAGGTGCATGTGTGTGTGTCACAGAAATAATGGCTTCAATGAGTTTTCCCATTTTTATGAAAACTCCATGATTTTGGCATTTTCCATGACAGCACAATGATTTTTCACATTTTCCATGAAAACACTGTAGTTTTTGGTGTTTGCAAATAATAGACCCATAATTTGTACCTCACCACCACAATGTGCTTTGCTCCTAGTTGACTCCATTGTGGGATTTGGTGGCTTACATTGCATGCTCCATTCTACTGATTCAGTTTAACAATGTAATTTTTAAAACATTTATATCTTTGCTGTGTTATGCTTGCATAATATTGTCACAGTAGAGGTAATTTAACATACAGTGGATCAATGACTTTTACAGTGGTTTATATCATTTTGACAATGACAATACCATGACTTTCTCCCACATTTTCCATTACAAAACTACACCCGAACTAATAATTGTTAAACTTATTCTGGCATACTTCATTGTAAATTATCCTTTTGCTAAATTATTCGGTTCTGGTCTGACAAATAAAAATGAAAAATAACTACTGGCTAGAGTATAAGGAGTATCAGATAAGTAGTGTACTTCTTGGAAGACTTGAAATATATTTTCCTTACCATATTAGCAGAGTTGATGAGCAATATTTTAGCATGTGTTTTTTGTGAAATAATTTCAAAGATGCTGTGTAAAAACAATAATAGTTTCTGTTGAAAATACGATCACAAGTGAGCACACTGTGATCCTTCATCTAGATCTGGAAAAACACATTACATTCAGACTGGCCCAATGTAAGTTTATGATTAAGGACTTAGTTCTGTTTTTATTTAGGCGACTGTTCACCTGCCCAGATCGAAACAATTGGTGAATTGCACCCAGAGTCGAGTATCAGCTGCCACCTTCGCTTCACCAACGATGCATATGAATTCCAGGCCCAAGATATTTTTACTGCAAAACCCGGATTTGACCCATCGTCAGGTACATCTCATCTACAATATGTATCTGATATTCTGACATAGCTTCAAAACATTTTACCTCCCACCAAGTAGTTCTTTATGTTTGAGGGGTTATTGCTGTCTCTTGCCTTGCAATGTTTTATGAGTTCTTGCCACCAGCTTTACCTTTGCTGTACAGGCGTGAGGGAGAGCTTTTGTGTCCAAAGAATGATAAGCATAGGGATGTGATGATGCAAAATCTAGAAAGAAAACAAAATACTGTAAGTTGGTATCATTATGACTGAGGTTTACTTAACTGTAGAAGTGCTTCCCTACTTCTAAGCAATATACAGTATTTGTTGAACAGCACTGGATTTTAAACATGGAGCCATGGGGGGGGGGGGCTAAAAATTAACTGACATTTCAAACACTAACATACTTGGCATTTATTCATTTGTGACAAGTGCTTTGGGCTTATTTATGCCAGATATGCAATTATTTATTTATTTATTTCAGTTTCGGATAGATACCTTTGAGTCGCAGACTCATTTACAAAGGTTCCACGTCACATAGATTAGATACAGACAAAAAAATTACAATGAATGCAATAAGAGCATAAGATTCAGAGTTTACAGTGCACACCAACCTAACATTAGGATACTTGGGTTAGTTAGCATAGTTAACTACATAGTGCATAACAAGTACAGATATAATGCAACATTTGAGACTTGAGGGAAGAGGCAGGCCAGAGACCACTGTCAGAGAAGGAGGAGGAAGAGGCCAGAGTTCAGTTACAGTCACATGTGTTTGCTGACAGGAGGTGGACCCTAAGAAGGGTTTTGGATTGACCAAGGCTTTGTTTGTTTACCAGGGTGGTGGGAAGGTTGTTCATCCAAAAGGGGGCCCTATAACTGAAAGACCTTTGGAATTGAGAGGTACGGCTTGGGGGAATCGAGAAGAGATGGTGGTTAGAGCTACGAGTATACTTGAACTTATTGTATTCGTGGATTAAGGGGGAAAGTCCAGAGGGGGAAGAGTCCTAGGGTAATTTTTTTGGCTAGAAGCAGGTGTGAAACCTAATTCTGTTGTCAAGATTAAGCCAGTTGGTAGCACTATTAAGCGAACGCTTTATATTATATTATATTCTATATTATACTGTATATTATATTAGCATATCTTATTTGCTGAAGAGCAGGGTCAGGATAAGAATACATCTCACAAAAGCTGTCTACCAGCTGTCTTATTTTATTTTTCTTTCTTCATATAAGTAATTGAAAAAAAATTCCATGCAGAGTCTATGATGAATTTTAGTCAATCAAAATTTGAAGTTTGTGTGTTTTACGTTAGAAGCAGCTGCTGTTTCAATACTTCTTGTAAATGTGAATTGGCCTGAAGCAGTTATATTCTTGAGCAGGCATAATAATATTTCTAGGGATGTGGATATGTTGTTCATCCACACTTCTTGGCATGTCCCTTTCCCCTTTAATTCTTGCTGGAAGGTCTTAAAGCTGTCTTCTCTCACCCACCCAGATGGTATAACATTCGGCTCCTCCCCATGACACCAGATCTTTCTTTCCGCTGGAAGATGCAGGTTGCCTCCTCTTCGCTCCCGTATTCTGTAGGCACTGGCTTAGTTTCCTTCAGATTCTTTGAAGATTAAGCTCTTTCGAGCTAGCGATTGCATTCGTTGTTTCTCGATCATGGAAGATAAATCTTCCCCCGGTTTCTGCCGGTGCCCATGCGGCCAGAAAGTGTTGTGCACAGATCCACATACTGTGTGCGTTTACTGCTTGAGTGTCCACCATGACACCCAGGCCTGCAAGATTTGTCTCGCGTTCCACTCGAACATCCTCGATGATCATCTCGCACAACTCAAGCTGGGCAGGTCCGAAAAACAGAATACACCGGTGAAATTGAAGGAGGCCCGGTGGGTGGTCTCCATGGCTGCAAGGTTCTCCGAGCAGTTAGAGCAAATGCAGGCCTTCGAGGAAAAGGCAGCGTGTGCTGCAGAGCTCTCCTCTACTGTTTGACGATTTTTGTTCCACTCAGTCTGGGCTCCACCTTCTCGGGCTCCTTTCGGGAGATGTGCCAGTCTCTCCCCACTAAGGATGAGGGACCTTTGGGCGTGCAAGTCTCCTGGTCCTGTAAAAAGGACAAGGAACCGAGAGATTCTTCGTCTTAGCGAAGACATTCTTGGGATCGAGAGTGATCTTGGTCCCAGGAATTTCCAGTCTTGACCTCAGTTGAAATTGCGACTTCGGCCACCAGCTTTTCGGTCCCGCCATCTGGTCAGCCGACCGAAGTCTTGATCGATGATGTGGTTGAGATCATTCTCAACCCTGTCTATCTGTTGTCGCCTGAAGAGGCAGACAACTCTCTTAACCGGACCCCTGTTCTGTTTCTTCCCAATGAGTAGACCCAGCCTGCTGGCAGTCCCATCGAGGAACTGGTCCCTGATCCAGGGAAATCACCTGTTCCCCCAGTGTCTCCCAAGCAAGCCACTCTGCCAGTCCAGTCGAGGTCTCAGCCCCCCTCGACCGATAGGCCGAGGGAGGCGCATAAGTGCTCAAAGAAAAGGCGATGCCAACATTCATCTTTGTCCTCCTCTGATGAGGAGAGGCTTCGATGGAAACTCCGTCGACACTATGAATATCTCATGTGGCAACAGCTGATTCTGTCCGGCCAGAAACCGGCTTCAGTTTCCTCACTGGCCATTACCTGGCTTTAGTCTTCTAGACTGAAGCCGGCTCCAACAAAACCGATCATCTCGGTTCCTCTGCCCACGGAGTTGGTACATCCTGCCCCAGTTCGGCTATAATAAACCTCTCCACCAATAGTGGTGGTGCCGCAGCCTAAACAGCCCATGGGAGGAGCTCCTTCGAAGGAAGCTCTGACTGTTCCGGGTCTTCCCCGGAGGATTTCGGTCACTCTTACACTTGATTGCCCCAGGCACGTAGAAGGGGACATTGGTGGCCGGACGATTTATCCGTATGCTTAGGATTCTGACGACTCCGACCTCCACTCTTGTCTGCTTGATGATGAGTCAGTGGGCAGTCTGTCGACGGAGGAAGGTCCTTCGTCCTGTTTGGGGATTCTCTGCCTCCTCAAGCTTGAACAGGGCTTATCTTTTGCTTATCACATCAGTGCAGTGGCAGTTTTTTTGCTGCCAGTGCTGGCCACCCAGGCTTGCATCCTTAGCCCAGGGCATTGGAGAACCAGTAAAACATGGAGAATCAAGTATCCATGAGAACATTCTCTGGAGAGAAAGAGTTGCTGGTGCTACTGCTCTCTCACCACCTGGGTGACTGCAGATGGCAGTACAGTGGCTGTACCTTCAAGTTGGGGAATGCCAGTAGGCACTTCACCGTGCCTGCTGCCCTGTTTCCATTCAGGTGGAGAGGAGGAAACGAGAAGAATGCCTTGACTCAAATGATGAATCCCTGCTAGACAAGGAGGCCACACAGTACCGTGATGCTGCTTACTCAAGATACTCCAAAGGGGGAAGGGCATGGGTTGGAAGAAGAAGCTGTGACTTATGTCAGGGTTGGGTGCTTGCTGGTGGGGGGGGTGTGCAATAGGGTGAGAGTTGGAGACAACGTGGAAGAAATTGATTTTTTTTTAAAGCTGTTCTTTAAAAATGTTTACACCTCTCCTTGGGTAGCTCAATCTGTGTGACTTTTTCTATAGCTGAAGTTTACTTTTATCAAGTGTGTGTTTGTCTGTCTTTTCATTTTCTAAATGGGATATTTGAGCCCATATCAATACTGAAATTGCTGTGCTGTAACAAGGAGGCATTATGCTGGCAGTAGTGTCCATCTGAAGATGCAATAAAGTACACACAAGCATGCTAAACTGATAGACTGAATAGCAATATGCCTCAGGTAGCCATAACTCCATGTAAGGCATGCAGTACAGTTTTCAGAATTTGTTGTCCTTGCTCTTAATGGAAAAAAAGATCATATTTTGACTTCATAGACAGGAGTCCAGATTGTGGGGTTGAGAATATTAGTCCGGGGTAAGGGAGAAGGAGGGTTACTGCAGGGAATGGTAATGATTGGAGTCCTGAGACAGTAGCTATGAATCGTTTTGCTCCCTTGAGCAACTCAGTTCATCCCATGGCTCCCCACGTGAAAGATTGTACCTGTTGCCTTGAAGGCAATTAGGGCTTCTCCTGGAGTTGCAGCTTGTATAGCACTAAAGTTCAGTGAAAGGGAGGAAGCTAAGAAGTTGCTAACTATAGGGGACTGTATCAGTAATAGAGAGGGTCTGGTGCATGAGGGGCCCGATTTGGTAGGGTGGTCAGATGCCTTCCGGGGGCGTCGGTAGGAAGAGATATGAGTAGAACTGAGGAGAATGTTAAGGGAATAGTGGGAAGGGAGTAGCTAGATGTAATTGCCCACCCAGGGACAAATGATCTGGCTGGTAGTCCTTGGAAAGTCAAGGACAGATTCATGGAGCTGGGAAGGAGACCTAAACTGGCTGCGACCTCAGTAACCTTTTTTTGATGTCATGCCAGTGTTGGTCGAAGGTGAGGTTAGGTTTTTCTGGACCAGTCAGTTTAACCAGTGGGTGAAGCACTGGTGCACAGTGGAGAATTATTTTTATTGTTTTTTTTTCAAGACATGGAACAGTTCCGGAGGGACAGGAGGTAATTCAAGCCAGATAGCCTCCACTGTACAACAGAGGGGACCGAAGCTTTGGTTCAGAAGTTTGATGCTTGCATTGTTGGCTGTTTAAACTGAAAGGGGAGGAGGTTGCTTCTGCTAGGGGCACCCAGGGCATCATACTAACCAAAGGAGGCTAAGCAGGCACTCCCTCTTCTAGTGGAAACCTGCAGGGACTACAGAGGGCAAGGTAAAAGGGAATAAGGGGGCTGAAGTGGGGAAAGGTAAGCTGGTTGAAAAAGTGGACAGAGTGCACCAGTACTTTTTATTTTGGTGAAGCTGCCAACTTAAACTTAAGATCTGACACTTAAGGTCTGAGGTTCTGGGAAATAAACAGCAGAAAGGGGATGGGAAGAGCCGCAAATAAAGTGACAGTGAAGCAGGGAGGAGAAGCCCACAGAGAGGCAGGACATAGACTGGCAGAAACTCGAGGGTGAGATTACAGTTCAGGCAGGGAAAAGGGCCACAGTAACATGGGAGAGGAAGGTTCTAAGGTAAAAGTGACATGGGCAAAATAGATACAGTAGGAAGCAAAAAAAAAAAAAGGGTAGAAGGAGAGGGAGCCACAGCACTGTAGAGTACTATGCATGAATGCCAGGAGCCCAGGGAACAAAATCTGTGACCTGCAGACAGATACCCATGTGGAAGTGGTAGCTGTTACAAAAACTTGGGCCACATAGTACTAGGACTGGGAACTATCAGTAACTGGCTACATGCTATACAGGAAAGATGGGGCAGGGGAAGGTAGGACATGATGGATGACATCAAGGCTACAGATGTCAAGGATATAAGGGACAGCACAGAGGTGGAAGGAACCACAGTATGTTCAGGCAGTCACGAAAAGGGGAAGGATTATCAGGGTTGGTGTAATATATAGGCTGTTTTCTCAAAGGAGGTGGCATACAAGTGGATAATGGAGGAAATCAGGAGGGCTGCGGAACAAGGTGAGGTGCTGCTAATGGGGACTTCAGTATGCCTTGACATGGACTGAAGTGCCCCAGTAGTAGCAAGTGTGTGAAACCAGATGGTGATAGAGGGCATGCAGGAGTCTTTTCTTACCCATAGGGTAGAGGAGCTGAAGAGAGAGGTCCATATTAAACTTGATTCTCAGTCAGGGAGAGTAATAGGGAGGTCACAGTTAGACATCCTCTGGGATCCAGTAATCACTAGACCATGTGGTTCGCAATAGACCTGGAGGTAGGAAGCATGAACTCGCATAACAAAAGTGTCGGGATCGGGGAGTAGAGGGACTTGGACCTGTAAGGGTGAAGCACCTCCACACCAAGCAGACTCAGTAGACTGCAGGGCCTTCTTCTGCTGGCTTATTTCTGTTTTTCTGTTAGACTTTAGGAGGGCTGATCTCATAAGGATGAGGTAGGTAATTAGGGAAAGATTGGAGGTAGTGTGGGATGCAGCAGGTGTAGGTGACACATTTGCGTAATTTAAATTAAAAACAAAAAAAGATTTTAAATTTAAGTGGGTAAACCCCATGCCAGCCCAGTGGCGCTGAGGGTTGAGGCGCTGGACACCACACCTCGTGCCATGCCAGCAACCTGGGTTCAGGAACGAGCTCGGGCGCCAGGGGTCGGCAGGGGAGGGAGAGGATCGAGCATCCGAAGGACTGCTCTCCTCTCCCTGGGGAGGGATCCAGGGCTCTCCGGCACAGTAGAGACCCCCCAGTGGAGACCGGGGGTAATACTAGCGCGGAGCAACAACATGGGAAGAGCGCGGCGGAGGGAGGCTGTGAGTAAAAAAAGGCAGATGGAGGAAAACAGGGAAGTGTACCTAAACAGAATGGAGGCCAGTAGGAAGGTGAGATGGGCAAAGCTGAATGCAGAGTTAATGACAGAAAGGTAAAGAAGGGAGGTGGGGTATTCTTCGTTTCAGTACATTTGGGGAAAAATACAAATCCAGGGAGGGATACTAGATTAAAGAAGGGGTGGGAGGGAGAGGTAAAGGGAGAGGTAACATGCTCCATGAGTATTTCTGCTGGTATTTATGGTAGATGACAAGGGTTCTTAGAATGTGGACTCAGGGGGGCAGAAGGGGGCCTCATAGAACCTGTCACAAAGGGAAAGGGTGCTGAAGGGCTAAAAGCTCTGAAAGTTCACAGATCGATGGGGATGGACAGTTTGCACATGTGACAGAAGCTGGTGTGGCAATGTTTGTACCGTACCTGGACTGTAGTAAAGCCTTAGATTTGGTCCCACATGAAGGGATAGTTAAAAATCAAAAGGATCGGGGGCAAAATTACAAGGTGGGTCAGTAATTGTTTGATGGGGAGATCAGAGGGTTATCTTTAATGGGTGTTTCTTGCAGGTTAGGGAGGTGTAAGTAGTAAGGTTCCCAGGGATTGGTCATAGGGCTGGTCCTGTTTAAGTACAGGAGAAAAGACTTCAAATGAGGTACAAGGACATAATAGACAACCCTATATATATAGGAAAGCAGTATAACACTGTTGTTTAGGACACTGAGCTGCAAATCAGGAGACCTGGGTTTGAATCCCACAGCCCCTGCTTGCATACTGTGTGACTCTGAGCAAGTTACTTAACTTATTTGTGCACCTAGATCACACCTGGAAATAAGCTTCCGCTTAGTGTGCCTTTCCTGGTTAACCTAAACAACTGGCACAGTGTAACATGGCAGTGTGGAAGGTGAATGGAATACTGAGATGGTGGAGGAAATGCACGAGATGGCAAGAAAGGGGGAGGTAATGCTGCTGGGTGATTTTAACATGCCAGATGTGGACTGGACCATCCCGGCAGCAGCCACAGTCAGGAGCCGAGACATCATACAAGCCATGCAGGGGGAGGACTCAGGCAATTGGTGAAGGAGCCCACCAGAGACAAGGCCATTCTAGACCTTGTACTGACCAGTAGGGACAGGATTGTGGAAGTCCAGGTAGATTGTCACTTAGGATCCAGTGACCACCATATGGTGTGGTTTAAGATTGATGCAGCAACACAGATGAACCACACAAAGGCAAGGGTCCTTGATTTCAGGAGGGTGGATTTTGCAAGGATGGGGGGGGGGAGGTTGAGGAGCAGTGGGCACACCTAAAGGGAGCCATAGTGAAAGTGACAAATCAGTGCATCAGGCTGAGAAAGAAAGGAAAAAGAAGGAGTAAACCGCTGTGTTTTTCAAGGGAGGTGGCAGGGAAAGTTAAGGACATAAAGGTGACTTTCAGAAAATGCAAGGAGTCACAGAGGGATGAGGATCGGGTGGTGTACCTAGAGAGGCAGAGGGAAGCAGGAATAGCAGTAAAGAGAGTAAAGGCAAGAACAGAGGGTAGATTAGCATGGACGATAAAGAAAGAGGACAAGACTTTCTATAGGTACATTAGCAAAAGAAGGAAGACCAGGGGAGGAACTGTGAAACTCTGTGGAGGGGGATCTAGATAAAGCATCTATACTGAAGGAATACTTCTGTTCGGTAGTCACAGAGGAGGGGGGTACAGGGACCACAACTGGACAACAGAAACATTGAGGGGAGGAAGGTAAACACCAGTCCATTTACAGAAGACAGAATCCTGGAGGAACTCACAAAACTAAGGGTAGACAAAGCGATGGAACCAGATGGTATACACCCCAGGATACTAAAGGAACTTTGGAAGGAGCTAGCAGCACCACTGGCAGCCCTGTTTATTGAGTCACTCAATATGGGGGTGGTTCCAGAGAACTGGAAGCGGGCACATGTAGTCCCTATTCACAATAGCGGAAGCAGGTAACTATAGACTGGTCAGCCTCACCTCAGTAGTGGGCAAGATTATGGAAGCGCTGCTCAAGGAAAGGATTGTGGAACACTTGGAATCCAGCAGAGGACAGGATCTGAAGCAGCATGGATTCACAGGAGGAAGGTCATGTCAGCAGAAGCAAGTCAAGTTTATTGTTAGACAATAAAAGTCATTACAGTTACAGCAAAAACATATCACAGTTAAATATTTGTAAAATATATGCAGTATCAAAACATGCTAGACATACAATTACCTAGATCAAAACTACAAGTATAAATATACAGTTATAAAATATTAAAGGTAGTCCTAGCAAAATTACATAAGCAACTTGTTCCAAGTTCTGAATTTCTTTCCACAAGTAATTCTGTTGCATCTTCAGACTTTGTCTCCTTTCTAATCCAAGCAACATTATGAAAAAAGTCTGACAAGGCCTTTATAGATACTGGGTCCTCATTATAAATTAGTGTTCCTTATAGTGTGGATTTTAGCTGTTCCAATGTATCTGCATGTAAGATAGTTTTTAACAAGATTGATCTGTGTCTACTATACCAACTGCAATGACATGTAACATGTAGGAGATTTTCCGGTCCACCCACTTTACAATCATAGTCCCCGGATAAGCATCTATCTTTGTTATATCTTAGCTTTAAAATGTTGCTGTCAGAAGTTTCAAATTTGTAACTTGTGAAGCACATGCTTAATTTAGGATCAGCAAGAACATCCATATAATCTAGGTTTTGAGAAGTAGTGTGATTTTTTTTTTATTATGATAGGTTTTTAAAGTATTTAATGGATCTTTGTTCGGATAAAATATTGTGTGTTATGATGTGTGTTATGTTCTTTTTCTCTGACTGTTGTACAAGCGCTTTGAACTTTCTGGAAAAGCACTGTTAACAAATACATTTGATTTGATTTGATAATATTGTAATTTTTTTTTTTGCTATTTTCTTTTCCTGATGCCAGCCCTCAGGAGGGGGGGGCCCCCAGCCCCATCTCCCAGCATCCACCATCCAGCGCTGGCCCATACCCCTAGGGCTTACCCCCGCCCTGTGGGGGTTCCCCAACCCCCACCGGAGACCAGATCCAGTGTGGCCAGTGCCGTGGCTTGCCGGGAGCAGAGCCTGTGAGGCGCCCTCCATCATTCGCTGTGGCACCCGTTTTTTCCTGGTTTCTCCCCAGTAGATGAGGCGTGCAATGACACCTGCGGAGAGAGCGCACACACGTCCGCATGTGCTCCCTCCTGGCGTCTGCCCCATCTCCTCCCCCTTTTCTACAGTATCTGTGCACTGTCCCCCAGCCTCCGCTAGGAACCAGTCAAATGCTGACCACTGGCAGCCCCCCCCAACCCCGGAGAAGGAAGAAGGAGGAGAGCAGTCCATCAGATGCACGATATTTCTTCCTGCTATCTCTGGCGGCCGTGTTTGCTCCTCGAACACGGACGCCATTGTGTGGCGCATGAGGTGTGCATCTCAGCGCCACTGGGCCAGCTGATAATATTGCAATTTAAAATTTTTATTGTTATCAAACCAAGGAGAAAATCTAGAGGCTTTGATTTTCTCTATCAATATTAACTTTTTTACTGATATATTTTTTGTACTGGGTACTTAGGATAATATTAGAGTCAACATATACTTTCAAGGCATTTAACTTATATCTATGGAGCATTTTAAAGATTGCATCTAACCATTCTGATTTATAACAATTCCTATTAAACCAATTAACTTTCTGTGTTAGACACATTTTAGACACACTTTTAGAAGTCTGGTTAATCTTAGCAAGTAATTGATCTTTTTGGTATCTAAAACAGCTTCAATATTATCTAGTCCTAGTTCCACCCTAATATATGGTGCTGGAAAAGATCATGGAACTGATAACATTTTCCTCAGAATCTTATGGATAGGTACCATAAATTTCTCCTTTTTTTTTTTTTTAAGTCCCATATCTCAGCTCCAAATATGATTTGGGCTATATACTTGGCCCTAATTGCTTCCAAGAGAGGCTTAATGGACAAGCCCCCATAGGCAAAATTAAATCTCCCCAATGCCATGGCAGTCTTATTTGCTTGGGAAAGAAGTCTCTCAATATGTCTGTTCCCTGCTCCATCTGAAGCCATCGTAAGACCCAGATATACATAGGTTGTAGTTGTTTCCAACTTACCTGATCCTAACTTCCACGACCCTTTAGCATTACATTTTTCAAAAACAGTTATCTGTGTTTTGGATTTGTTTATCTGAAGATCCAAATCCTGCACTATACTATCTAAGTAATCAATTTGTTTTTGTAAACCTCTTCTGGTTAAGGAAACAGTATAATGTTGTCTGGAAAATGTTCTAGTCTGTTTCACTAATGTGATTGTCCAGCAGTTTGCTGCCTTTAATAGGCCTTCGTTTGCCAGTGCCTTCACCAACACCTTCATTATCGACTCCTGTTTGTCAGCCTTGAGAGCCAGCCCGAGGACCGTCGACTGCGCATCCGATGCCAGACCCAGAGGAAGAGGTCGACATTGGGGAGGAATACCACCCTGACCTCATACTTCCAGATGAGATAGAGGAGGAAGGGGAGGAAGAGCAGTATTACACTTCAGATAGTCCGCTGCCTCTTCTGTCAGTGAAAAACCTGTCAGGCATACCCCCAGGTCTCCACCTGAGGATGCTTCATTCTTTAACATTTTGAAGCAACTTCTTTCACTATGGGGTTTCAGACAGAGGAGGAGGATACCACCAGGAAGGACCTGGCAGATTACCTAGAGATCCCTGAATCTCCCCAAAGACTATTCCTCCCATGTTTTGAGCCCTCAGGAATGCTACCATCGCAGCTTGGCACAGACAAGATGTGCCAGCTATGCCCCACAGAGCTGATAAGCCCTACAGTGCCCCTCGGGGCATTCCTTGCTTGGCTGCCGAGGCTGAAACTGACTTGGCTGCCAGGCTGAAACTGACTCAGTGGTCATCAAGGCAGCACATGACTGGTCTAAGGTCACCTCCTCCTTCAGATACATTGGGGTTTTGCTAGACCAGCACTTCAACTTTTCTGCCCACATGAACGCCATTCTGAATAAGCTGCGCCCCAAGCTAGGCACCCTGTACAGGAACTGTGGGTGTTTAGCTCTCCCGGTAATCAATCAATCAATCAATCAATATCTTTATTTATCCAGGCGGGCACCATTGAGCAAGCTCATTTACAAGATGGACATGCTATTCTACAGTAATAATACAGAAAGACAAGTTACAATAGTACAAACGGTAAAAATAGCTGCTATTATAGTAAAAATGCACATTTACAGGTAATATACATTGAACATAGAACTACAAGGAGTCATGGATAATGAACTTGTGCTGGATCCAAGCCCAAAAAACTGTGCATTTTGTAGTGGGAAATGTTAGGGAGAGGGTAGGCATACCAGATAGAAGATATCAAGCGCATAATGTAGGGAGAGGTGGGGAATAGGGGCACAAGCGAAGAGGGCCCAATTGTTAGAGCAGAGTGAGGGCTTGGGAGGGTGGAGGACTGTACAGAAGGTGACAAAGTGATTTTTGCCCCAAAACGCTGCGACATATGAAGGAGAAAAGCTGCCGTTGTACTAAGTGCAAGAATAGGAATATAGTAGCAGGGGCATAACTGGGAGGATCATGGAGGTTGGGGCAGAGGGAGGTGTTGGATGGACGAGGGACCGAATATTTTTTTGGGCGAAAGATGATAATTATCCCCAAGTGTGGTAGCATGTGCTAGAATCAGGCTGCAGCTGTTCAAAGCGTCAAAGAATAAGATATGGGAGTTCGGGCAATAAATCCTGTGGATCTGTTGGTGGGCATGCTAGAGGCAGAGGCACATATTTCAGCTGGGGGCCGCTGTTTGCGGGCCGCCATTTGAGGGAGGGAGGTTAGTTAGTGTCTAGTAAAGCAGTTGCAAATTTCCGTAATGCCATCACGGTACAGCCTTTTGAACAAAAGGGTACTTACTGGGGTTTTCAGCTTAAGTATTTTTTGGGTTTTATTCCATATTGATGGGAGTGAGAATCCAAAGGCGGCTCTCCCAACTCGTGTGAGTCCCCTGGGTATATTTAGCAGGAGTTGTGAGCAGCTTCTAAGGGAATAATTCCTGGGCACAATCGGAGACAGTCGACGATGTACTGAGGGAGTTTGCCACTGAGGGCTCTAAGTGTCCAGAGTGCTGCATTAAAGTTGCGCCTATAGTGAAGTGAGGGTCCAGCCCGGGCCGGCGTATAGTGCGCAATGATTGGTAGAGAAGGGGAGGTCAGTGATGAAGCGTATAGCTCTGTGGTAGAGCGTATCCAATTTTCCAAGATAGGAAGCCGCACAGCTACTGTATATGAAGTCTGCGTAGTCGATTAAGGACAGGAACATGGCTTGGACTAGTCGTTTCTTTGCGTCTGCTGTAAGAAGTCTTCTTATCCTGTAAAAAAGGCCAAGTCTTTGCCTTAATTTTTTCAGCAAGTCTTCCAGGTGGTCAGTGAAGGAGAGTTCACAGTCGATCCAGACCCCAAGATATCTGAATTTCGGAACGTACTCTAAGCACTCTCCCAGCATCGTGGTTATTGGGGGGAGGGAGTCAGTAGCGCTTGAGTAGTGTGCGGGGGGAAATAACATGGCTTTAGTTTTCTTAGCGTTTAATATTAGTTTTTTATTGATAAGTTGGAGTTGCAGGAGGTTGAAATCTTTTTGTAGGTCAGTACAAGCTTCTTTTAGTGTGGGACGACTCAGGTACAGCACTGTGTCATCCGCGAATAAGTGAATACTTGCATCTTTGATTTCCTCATCAATGTTGTTGTTGTACACTGCGAAGAGGAGGGGACCTAATATGGATCCCTGAGGGACACCTTTTTGTAAGAGTTTTAGGGCAGATAGTTCGCCAACCGCTTTCACCTGCAGGTATCTGTCTGTCAGATATTCAGAGAACCAGTTTAGAGAAGTAGCATCCAGTCTAGTGTTTTTAGCGAGTCGAGGAGCAGGTCGTGGTCGACTGTGTCGAATGCTTTGCTGAGGTCAAGAAACACAGCACATACTGACTTTTTATGCTCCAACTCCAGTTGCCAGTCATTGGTTACTTTAGCTAATGCAGAGACTGTACTGTGGTTGGCTCTGAATCCGGGTTGAAGGGGGTTTAGTAATGCTTCTCTGTTGATGAAGGATCTTAGTTGGCCATTTACTATTTTTTCCAGTAGCTTTGAGAGTGTGGGTAGGAGAGAAATTGGCCTATAGTTATTAAGGTCGCAAGGGTCTCCAGATTTAAATTGAGGGACAACCTGTGCGATCTTCCATATTTGAGGGAGGGAACCTTGTGTTAGGGACAGGTTGAATAAATGAGTAATAGGCATTGCCAGTACGTGGCATGCTATCTTTAGGAAGTATGGTTCAAGTGCATCTGCGCCGGCACTTTTCTTAGTATCCAGGTGGAGAATCAAGTCTTCCACTTCCTTGAGGGAAACCGATGAGAATGAGAAATGTTGACTAACGGAGCCAACATTTGGTGGGTTCATGCCAAGTTGGGTGCGCAGGCTTCATGCAGGTGAGTTATCAAAGGCTAAGAGTGCTGTGGTGAAGTGCGTGTTGAATGCCTGCAGTATCTCTTTTTTGTAGTTGATTATTGTATTGTCAGAGGTAATTTTTGTAGAGAGCATATTTTGTGACATGGCTCCTGCCAGTTCTTTGATTGTGGCCCAGAATTTGGAGGGACAGTTGGCTGCAGTATCTAGTTCTGCTTGGTAATAGCAGGCTTTAGCTTCCGTAATCAGTTTGGTGCAGCGATTTCTGGCTGTTCTAAAGAGGCGCCAGTCTTCCTCTTTTGGGGATTTGTGGGCAGTTTTCCAGAGTTTATCCCTGGACAGTAGTGCAGCCTTTAGATCTTGAGTGAAACAATGGCATTTCCTAGCCTTTATGCGTATTTTTGACAGAGGCGCATGTAGATTCATGGCGTAGATAATGATTTCATGTAGTATAGAATAAGCAGTTTCCACTGTGTAAGGCGCGAACTTGTGCAGAAAATGATCCTCCCTATCTTTGACTACTGCAATGTAGTCTACAGAGCCACTCCCAAGTCTTCCTTCTCCAGATTGGACACCCTCTTCAACTCATTCTGTCGTTTCACCCTCACTACCCATCATTGTGCCCTGTATCATTCCCTGGCCTTTCCATCACTGGAAAACAGGTGCTAAGCCCACTGCACCAAATTTATCTCCAAATTCTGGTTCAGTTCTTTTCCTCCCTACCTGTCCTCCACTATCAGCATCCCTCCCCCCTTTTCACACTGCCTCAGGTCCCAAGACTCGCACACACTGGCTGTCCCTCACCATGCTACCTCAGCAGGCCAGTCCGCTTTCTCATACCATTTCCCCAAACTATGGCACCTGTTGCCTCCTCAAATCAGACATTCTTCCTCCCCGCCATCCCTCCACAATTACCTCTCCCCAAACTGTCCCTTCTTCTAGCTTCCCTCTCCTCTCACTCCCACCCTTGTTATCCCCTATCCTCTACATCCCTCCACACATTTTTCCTCTGCCATTCTGCTCCTAGCTTCAGCCTTCCTGTCACCTCCTCCCATATTTATTGCCTGATCACCTTCCCTGCCCTGATCTCACTAATCCTGGCGACCAGCACTTATCAACCCCTCATCTTCATCTTCTTTCTCTACTCTTATCCACCTATTCTCAGTTAACAGTGGGTCCCCCCCTTATGGCTCAATAGCTGCTATCATTACCCGCAGGCTCATTAGGCAGAGTATTATACTGTGCGTATAATGCTATTGCTTTCTGTCCTGTAATAGGCACCCCGAGTGCTTCATTTTGGTTTTTGGTGCGACATTAATTGTTATCGTAATGAATAATGTGTACTAATTACATTGCTCTATGTTGAATTTTGAATTATGTTGTATGCTTATCCCTTTGTATCCCCCCTCCCTCCCCGGGATGCACCGGTAGATGAGCAAATTGTTTGCTCAGCGTGCCTTTCCTGGTGAAACATTTCAATAAATAAATGAGGTGCCCAAGCTCCTTAGTTCCTTGCCCCCGGACAAAGAATCCCGCGGGATAGATATTTGGGGCAAAAGGGCATATGCTTCCTCTACCCTTGGCCTGAGGATAGCAAATTACCTGTCTCACATGGTGATATTCCAGAACACCAGTGCCAGACAGAGCAAGACTGCTGCCCAAGCCCTTCCTGATGGAGCCCAGAAACAGGAGTTGCTCCAATGCTTCCAGACCACAGAGGATGTTGGGAGGCATCTTCTAATAGCCATTTACAGTTTATCTGATACTATTGCCAGGGCGGCGGCCACTAGCATCTGCCTCCGTAGGTATTCATGGCTCAGGGTTTGCTGCTGATGTGCAAAACAAGGTGCTGAACACCCCTTTTAATGGCACTAAACTCTTTGATCTGGATGTCCAGGACATCATTAACGATCTGCAAGCCTCAGGTATGACCGTTAAGTCTGTCCATTCCCTCTACCACACTCAACAATGTGGTAGGGGGAGCCCTACTTTTCATAAGCAAGTTAACAGACCAGGTTCTGGCTCTGATGGTCAGGGCAAATGCAGAGCCCAGCTCTCCTTGCCTGCCTCCTCCTGTACTGGAGCAGCAGCCAAGCATCCCAGGACTGATTGTCCAGGCTGGCCCTGCCTCAGCTTGATTCCTTGCTGGACCCCCTCCTCTAGTCCAGGCCCAGGAGGTGGCGTTCGGAGGTCGGTTCATTTGAATCAATGGAGAACCATAGCATCAGATGCCTGGATCCTGCAGATCATAGAGTGCAGTCATACTCTGGAGCTTTGTTTCAAAGGGGTCTCAGCCGCTAACATTTGTGCTGCTGCAACCTGGAGCACAGTTCACATCTTTAGCAGGCATTACAGTCTGGATGTCACTTCTAGAGCCCATGCAGGAATTGACAGGGCTGTTCTGCAAGGACTCCTGTCTTAAGTTTAAGGAGTTCCTTGATCGGTTCAGTTTTCAAGGTCTTCTTTCTTAAGTTTAAGAAGCTCCTTGACTGGGTAGGTTGTTCCACCTCTCCTGTCTTATGTTTATGGAGATCCAGCCTCCCAGACTGTCAATTTACTCTTGTGACTGCTTGGGACTCGTTCCTATGGTTTAACCTGATGACTGAGATACCCCCGAAGAAGATAGAACAGTTACGTAAGAACTTACCATAACAGTAGATCTTCAAGGAGATCTCAATCATCTGGTCTGTTCCCTCCCACAATCCCCTTTTTTGGGGCGGTTATTCAGGACCTGGGTGTCTTTTGTTTCCATCATTTCTCTGAGAGACAGGTCCCTCGCTCTCCTTGGGTCCCCAGCCTTGCTCCCTTCATCTCTGGAGGAAAAGAACCCAGGAGGGCGCAGGCCCACCTACACCTTTGTAGGGTTGGCAATGTCGGCTGATGTCGACGGCGTGGGCGGGCCCCACTATACTGCTGAAAATCTTCCGTGTGGATTCCCCATTCACCGGTGAAGTTCCTATGGTGTAACCTGTTGACTGAGATCCCCTCGAAGATCTACTGTTATGGTAAGTTCCTACGTAACTGTTCTATCCTGGTTTGCACCAGGAGCAAATTAATACCTGGAGCAAACTACAGGTATATTGGGACATGTTTGAAGCACATGGCGAGTGCTAAAAGCATATTCCAACATACTGACCAAGGGAGGCGGGCACTAACCAGTTAGCTCCCACAAACCTCAACACCCTACTGGATACATGAGGTATGTGGCCAACCCTCACCCCTCACTCTCTCCACCTTTCCCTCTCTCTTATCATCTCACCCTCAATTTGGCACTTACTGTACTTTGTTTTGTATAAACCTTTCATTGCTAATGTCTGTTTCACTCACTGTGTAACTCTAGTTGTGTATGTTATCTAGGTGTATTCTCCTGTTTTGCCTCCATTGTAACACTCACTCTAAATATTCCTAATATGAACTACTCTTTGAATTTATTGTTCCAGTTGTATTTAGCTGCCTGCATTCCTCACTGTGTTTCACCAATATCATGTGCTGCGTCACATGTATGCTTCATTTTGTATGTTTTAAACTGTCTTCTCCCTGGTCGTGCCTGAAAATAGGCATTGCTATGCCTAGTGCACTCACCCAGTTACCAAAAGCAAATAAATAAATATGGCAGTTGCTCTTGTGGAGCAATCTGCCATGTACATACATCCCTATGCAAATGAACTGATTGCACAAGCAATGTAGTATGGAGTAATTTGCATCCAGCTAGGGCCTATTACAGGCCTGGAGCAAACATTTCTAACAGTGTGGATACGTTTCACTGTCCACGCTCCGGCAGTTCTGCTTGAGACAGCGGAGTCATTGGAAGTCTTTAAGCTAAGCTCTTCACACCACCAGGGTGATATATTTCCCAACTCTACCCCATGATGGCAAATCTTTCTTTCTGCTGGAATGGACAGGTCTCCTCCGTGGCAGCTCTGTAACGCTGCAGGATTTTGAGTTTTCAGAGCATTTTCTTCAGGCAAATCTTCCAACTGTTTCAGTTTGTATTCAACATTAAGGTTACCCCTATGTCTTTTCAGCTCCACTTTGCGATTGTGTTTGATGAAAGGCGAGAAACAGGTTTAAATTCTGCATCTGTTGTGACACAAAATGTTGGCCTTGGATGCTTGTTATACATGGACAATCAACACAACATCACAAGATGCAGTCTTTGCTGGGCCATGGTGTCTGCTTCCGGCATAGATCAAAAAGCCAGACTAGCTCTAGGATGGCCTAAGAACTGCAAAAAGGCCTCAGCAGCTGGAAGGTTTATCTGCTCAGTTTGCTGTCATGGAAGAAGAGGTGGCGGCAGCTGCAGTGAGTTCCTCATTGGTCTCTGCAGTATTCCAAGCTGGGGCCTGTATTGGGTCATTTTCTGATTTCAGAGAGATCTACATGCCCCTACAGACCTTCAGGTAGAGAGCCTTTCTCACTGGAGAACTCCCATTGAGGCTAGCATTTGGAATGACAGTCATGGTTGAGGCACCATTCAGGGAGGTGTCAATGATTGTCAACTTCCTCATCAGGTTAGGAGAGGAATCATCACAAAATGTGTCAGAGCTACGAGGAGCTTTTCCCACATCAGTCCATGCAACTCAGCAGTTCCCTGTGTCTGCTTGTTCCACACTTCGAGTGGAGTCACCTCCTCCTCAGCCTCTGTTAGGGGCCCCAAACAAAGGCTTTAGCTCTACTGATGGTTTGCCGGTTTGGCTGTCAGTGGAGATCTCCCATGATGAGGACACCAGGGTAGTGCATGGTGGCAAACGGTTGAGGGCTATCTTTGAAGAATTCTCTGACTCATAATGCCAAGTCATTGATGATCTTCCAGGAATTGGTCTTCATCATTGATTCCCACTAGTACTCAGCAGGAGCCAGAACTTTTTAGAGGGCTGGTACTGAGGTAAGCAGCACGCATGCATGGCACTGCAAGACCATACACATGACCGTATGCCTACATCGGTGCCAGCCCCCAACCACCTCATTTCTTTTTTTTCCCCACCATTGAGTGAGCATCAGAATTTCATTGTTCATCCACCGGGAATTGGAACTTCACGTTTGTATGACAGCATTCAGTTCTCTCAGCTTTAGTGTTTAAAGCTAGAGTCCAAGTATCAACTGTTGAAGACCATGGAGTATGGTAGGGAACTTGAAGAGGCAGGCTGCTTTGGCAGTGGGGCCATGTCAAGTCCACTTTCCTGTTCAAGGAAGGTTTCTGACTACCAGCAGTCCAGTGCCCAGTAGGAAGGACAATCCCCCCAAAAGCACAAAAAGAAGCAGTCCCGATCCCACACATGCTCTTTATCTGGGTCCCAGCACCACTCAACCTCGATTTCCTCCTCTTCCTGTAGGAAGGGAAGAAACGGCACTGGTAGAGGTCGCCCTCTATGAGATCTGCCACAGGATATTCGGTTTGTCAGTCAAAGGCCCTCACCATCGCCTTCAGTATCACCGAGGGCCTCTGATCTGGGGGGATCGGAGTCTCAGACCCCGGGCCTCCACCCCAGTCTATTAGTGGGGACTGTGATGGGCAGTTTCACTACTGGGCAGCTCTTATGGAGCAGTAGGTGCAGCGTTTGGCCCAGTTTGCACCACTGGTGGAGCCGGTCCCTGGCCCTTCATCCTTGGTGGAACCAGTAGCGCGGGTGATGCCCTCTGACCAGGTATTTTTGCATCCAGCACTGCCGACATCTGTCCCACTGGCTGCTCCCCCCTACCTCCATCCAGGACAGGGATGGGGTTGGCAACAGTGCCACTGCCAGTCTCCTCAGTGCCGGCTGGGTCTTCCATGCCAGTTCTCATTCTGACGCCACCCCTGGTGTTGGGGACCTCCCTGGTACCAGATTCTGTTACTGTTTCAGCACCTCCTCTGGTGCCAACTCCTTGCCCTTTTGTGGCAGGTGTCACTGGTTTCACTGCAGTTGTGTGCTGTTTTGACAGGCCTGCAACCCCAACCCCTCACAGAGGAGGGTATAGAGGGGAACAAGTCTAACCCCAACCTCATCATTTCTGCAGGTGGTGATGATGATTCTTTCTTCAGCCTAGATGCCTGGGACCCAGATTTTGTGCCTGTGCCACAGGACAATCTCTCTTTTCCAGCCATGCTCATAAATATGCATTCAGCATTAAATTTCAAGCCTGCAGCCATTGACCAGAGTAAGCATGTCCAGATGGAGTTCCTAAATGTTTCCAGTATACCAGTCAGTTTAGTTCCTCCTGTTTCTCCTGCATTTGAGACCGTCTGATGTGATGTGGAACATACCTTCCTCGATGCTAGTTGTCCCCAAGCAGGCTGACAAACAATACACTGCCCCTATAGATAAACCAGTGTATGTCACTCAACCTGTAGCTGATACTGTTATAATCCTCCCCGAGAATGACAAAGCTGTTATTTCCAAAGAAGTCACTGTGCACCCCATTAACCAGGAGTCGCACAGAATAAGCACTATGCCTATGCTTCAGCTGTCCTGGGCATAAGAATTGATCGCTACCAAGGACTTTTTTCTAAGTATGAATATACCCTTTGGAGCAATATGACATCTCTGGCAGACCTGAGGTAAAACAAGATATTCTACTGACTGTCAAGCAAGGTACTGAGTCCAGCAGTGAGTAGCTTAAAGCCTCCTTGGATGCCTTTGTTAGGCATCTTTCTCTGCTGCCACAGGCAGTATTCCTGGCTGTGACCTTCTGACTTCTCCCAAGGTGTCTAATAGGTTATAAATGTTCCCTTTGATGGAACTTAGCTGTTTGGACAGCAGGTAGAGCAGTCTCTTAAGGTGGCAATGAAACTAGAACAACACTTAAGACTTCCAGACCAACTCTCTTTAACCCTCACAATGGCAAGGGACATTGTTTCATAACAAACAGTCCTTTCCTGGCTAGGGCAGGTGAGTCCAAAACAAAAGTCAGCCTCCCCAGCCTCAGAAGAAAGCAAAGCTGAGGAACAGGTGTCAAATGCACCCAGTGTGTCACTATCTAAAGCTCTGGCCCTAATCCTGCCTTAGTTGCCTCAGGTAGACCTCTCCTCCCTGGGTGGTGGGGGGGCCTTGAGCCAGTTTCACAATCAGTGGGAGTCCATTACAATGGATAAGTGTATCCACAGGATCATCTTGGATGAATACTCATCTGGACTTTACAGAAGTACCGCTGAACTATCCGTCCAGAAGGTAGCCCCTTTTATCTGCTCATACTGTATGTCAGAACTTCCTGTGCAGGACATTTTGGGCCTTGTAAGAAACAGGGCAGTGGAAATAGTGCCAGAGTCAGAATGACACACAGGGTTCTGCTCCCACTACTTAATAGTTCCAAAGAAGTCAGGAGGCATGCACCCAATTCCTGACCTCAAAAATCTGAACAAATTCATTGATCGAGAAAAATTCAGACTAATTTCTCTGGGATCTCTGCTACTCTTCCTAAAGCCTCAGAATTGGCCAGTATCCATGGATATGCAGGACACATACCAGCACATACTAGTGCACCACAAGTATCTTCATTTCGTAGTACAGGGACAGCATTACCAGTCAGGAGTCGTGCTGTTTGGGCTTTCCTCGGTGCCACGAGTCTTTACAAAGTGCTTTGCAGTTATTGCAGTGCACCTGCCTAAATTAGGACTCCATGTCTTTCCATAACTGGATAATTTTCTGATATCTAGCCCATTCAGACTGGAGACAGAGAAGGCAATTACCACTGCCTCGCAGTTCCTCACCTCAATGAGAGTCTTGCTGAACCTCGATAAGTCCTGGCTCTAACCCTCACACTAGAAGCTGTTCATAGGAGCTCTTATGGACACAACCCAGACCCAGACCGTTCTTTCAGAGAGAAGGCTGCAAGCAGTTATGTAGATAGTATGCTTCATTATGATCAATGCCCCAATTTTTCTGTGAGTCCGCAGCCACAGAGATTAACGCAGAATTTTTAATGTAAACCACAGAATATTATTCTGCGGTTTACGTGAACTGCAGAATATTATTCCACAGTTTATGTGAACTGCTGAATATTCCACGGTGTACGTGAACTACAGAATATTATTTCACAGTTTACATGAACTGCAGAATATTCCACGGTTTATGTGAACTGCGGAATATTGATCCGCAATTTACACTGAAGAGTCTATATTTAGCCAGCCAGCTGGCACAGCGGTACTGCTGTCACTTGTGATGCCGACATCCCGGGTTTGGGATTGAGCATGGGAAGCTGGAGGGCCAGCTGGGGGAGGAGGATCGAGTGTCCTATGGACTGCTGTTCTCTGGGGAGGAGGTTGGGGAAGTCACTGGTGTTCGGGTAGCCCCTTGTGGTATCCTGGGTATGACAGTTGGGGCTGACTACATGTGGGAGGCATGTCAGATGTTTGTCGTGCCACCCCGACATCATTACATGACATGCCTCCTGGGGAGAAAATATAGGTTTTGCCGCTGCATAATGACATCCGTCCCCATGTTGCAGACTCCCTGCCACCAGCTGGGCTCTCGCTCCTGTTCTACCATTCAGTCTTCATCGGGGGAAGGGGCCCCTCGGCAGCTCTGCTCTTGGGGGGGGTAAGCTGGTGGTGTTCAGGAGTGAGGTAAGTTCCCGGGTGTGTGGCAGGGCTGAGCATGTGTAGATCAGACCGATGAGGGCTGGCAGATGAGGAGATAAACCATAATTAAAAAAAAAAGTCTATATAAACTTTGAGTAAAAGAAATCTGCAGTTTACATTGACTCTGACCAAAGAAAATTATTCTATAGATCATATAAACCGTGGTTATTCCAAGGATCATATAAATCCCGGAAAACCATTCTGCAATTTATATTAAATTTAGCAGAAGGCTTTTTAGAATTTAAAAACAAAAATCTGGAAAGCATTTTGGAACAGCCCCTGCCGATTAGTTTGTCTGATAGGACTTTGCCTTAAAAATTAAGAGGTAAACTCCCCCCCCCCGCCCCCATCCAGCTCAGCGCCTCCACTCTCTCTACCCCACCCTGAGAACCTCCTTGAGTCCCTTTGTTTGAAATATTTTTATTAGGTCCCATATTGTGCAGTAATCCTCATCCTTCTAATTTCACCACCAGTCCCGAATTCCGGTTTCTTGCCTCAGAAGTGCTTTGAGCACAGCCACACAAAGCACTACTGGAATGAGAAACTAGCATTCTGGCCTAGTGGTAAAACTAGACCGACGAGGATTGCTGTGCAGTCTGATAACCGCTGAAAATATTACTTATTCAAATTTGGTGGCCCTGGGGACTCTCAGGCTGGGGTGGGGAGGGTTATGGGGCTGAGATGGATGGGGTGTATTTTTTACTTTCTAATACTAAGAACTCAGGAGTTAATTGACAACATTCTCTGGTTTGTAGGTCCCAGCCCCAAAGCAAACATTTTTCCTCTACCTGGGTGCTGGGGGGGAAGGGGGTTACTGACTGCTACCAAAGTCCCCAACTGCCGCCACAGAAATTCCACAGAAATGGAAAACTAATTCAGCAGAAGTTTTGCAGCAACAGGGGGACCTGCCACAGAAATTAGACCCAAAGTGCCACATAAAAATCAGGGCCTTGATCATGGTGCACGGGACTGTGCAAGCCCACTCTATGCAGGACATGCTGAATCTAATAGTCTCCTCTGTGTTCACAGTTCCCCCTGGCATGGCTGCACATGAGGACGACTCATTGTATGCTCACTGCACAGTGGTCACAAGCATAACACTCTCAGGCTTTCCCCATTCATGTTAACAAGACCCTGGTCTCTCACATGATGGACAGTGGAAGGCAACTTCTTCCAGGGCTTCCCGCTTCTCCCAACTGGTGCATCAGATGACTCACCATGGATGCCTTCCTGTTGGTGTAGGGGGCCCACTATCAGGGCCTCCAGACACAGTGTGTCTGGGACCCATCTGAGACTCATCTCCACATCAGTGTGTTGGAGATACGAGTTGTTTGTGAGGCACGAGAGCCCTATTCAGTCACAAACCAGTTCTCTTCCAGACAGACAGCAAGTCTGTCACGTACTGCATCAAAAAACAAGGAGGGCCACAGTCTTAGCATCTCTGCAGAGAGGCAGTGAGAGAGTGGGGATGGTGCCTGGAGCAGTGGATCTTGCTCTAAGCAATCTACCTGCCAGGAGTTGAGGACACTGTGGCAGACAAGCTCAACTGAACAGAAGCCGATCCTCAAGAATGGTCACTAGCTCCAGATGTTGTGCGATCACTTTTCAATGAGTGAGGTACCCCAGATGTGGAACCTTTTGCATCCCCATTCCACACCAGACTGCCTTGATTCTGCTCCAGAAATCTAGGACATGGTGTTTTCATTCAGGCTGCATTCAGACTACAATGGCAAAATCTGTTCTAGGCGCATGGATGTAGTTCAGTATCCACACATAGGCAGTTCCATTGGAAGTGCTGCTTCATTGGAACGTCTGGTGTCATGTGCCATCAGAACATGTTGCTAATGGACCTACACATGTCTTGCCTCTTCTGTTTGGGGGCTGCACATGATGTTTCAGGCTGCACTGTGAGCCAAACGATGCTCTCTTCCTCTTTTGAAGATCGCACTGCATGGCTTCTTCTCAACCAGCCATCCGACTGGGACCTGAAACTTTGTCCAAAGGGCTGCAAGAAGGCCATCGATGTGGTGTAGTCTGCAACCCAGCTTGTGACCGTTGAAGAGACGGTGGCTCCTGCTGTGACTGGAACCCCATTGGCTTCAGCATTACTTCTGGCTGGGACCAGCGTCAGAGTGTCCTTCAGCAGTGAATTCCAGGAAATGTGTTTTTGGGCCCTCCAGGCCTTCAGGGGGAGCCCTGCCAACCACAGTAAGAAACACAAGCATATTTGGAGCCAGTCATGGGATCAGGAGAGATTGCGGTCCTCTCGCTCCCTTGACTCTGGTCTTGCGCTTGACTTCAGTCAAGCCTTCTGTGATCAAGGGCCAAGTTGCTAGCTTCACAGTGCCCTGTAGGGCTCATCAGCCTCAACACTGACCGATCCGGTGGTCAAGATTTTTCTCAACACTGTCGACCAATTGTTAGAGGAGATCAAGGAGTCAATCTCCAAGATCCTGGTTTTCCCAGTCCTCACTCGGGAAGATGTGGATCAGTCGGCATCCCTGAATGGCTCCACTTGGGAACAGTCTTCACGGGCATTCGTTCCACCTGAAGCCATTGCATGTGATCTGACATGCATAAGCAGTGACGTTTCCTCTGTATTGGCCCTTGGGTTGACAGTCTAGGTCAAGGTGCCACCCTCGCTCAACTGGGAGGCCTTGCTGTGTATATTCCTTGTCCTCCTCAGACAAGGAGAGGTTCTGCTTCCGGATGTGATGGAGTTGCAAGGAACTCCTCTGGCAGCAATGGGCGATGGCAGGGTACAGTAGGACTCTATCGGCAACACCTGTGGTAGACTGGCACGTGCCAGTCATGCCCACGCTAGTCCACCCTCGACAGATGTCCACAGCACCTCTCTCACCACCCTTGTGGGTGGAGTTGCCTCCACCACAGCCCTTGGTAGGAGCCCCAACAATCAATCAATCGATTCTTTATTTAGCCCAGCGAACCACCATTGAGATGTACTCATTTACAACAAAGGAATCCTGTGCTGTAACTGACTTGCTAGGCCAGCTGGAGGTGGAAATCATCCAATCAAATGATTCCTCAGGTGGTCCATGGTGGCAAACAATCAAGGGCCATTTTCGAGGGGTCCTCAAATAACTCAGATGGTTCATCCATGCTATCATCAAGGGCGCATACCTTCAACTGCATGCCGGTCGAGGAACTACCAACCATGGGCCAGTATCATTCGGGGATATACTCCAACTCATTTCAGACTCAATGTCTGTCCCTTTGGAGCTTGTTCAGAAAAGGGTAAAATGGTCTTTCACAGACATCCTCAGTAGGGGAGAATCCCTGGAGGTTTCCTTTCCCATAGCTGAGGCCATTTTGGGACCAGCATTGGAGCTTTGGCAGCATCCAGCATCCTGCCCGGCACCCTACACCTGTATTATCCACAGTTCCACACTTCCTGTTGGGTCTCTTTCTGGGTTCTCGGACCAACACTCAACTGAGGGTCTGGTCTCTGATTCGGCTTTCTGGAAGTCTGGAAACCACGGCAATGTGGACAGGCCCCCAGATGAAGAGTTAAAGAAGCCTGACCATGCAGCCAAGAAGGTCAGTGCTTCCACCTTTCTGGGTCTCCATCAGGAGTAAAGTTTGGTCAGAGACCAGGGTCAAGCGCTGCCTAAACACCACCTCCCGATGACCTTGGACATGGGTGACTCCTGCAGCTGTGCAATGGCAGTAGCCGTCTGCGATACATCACTCCATCTTCGCGGCGGACACTTAGAATAAGCTAACCAATGTCCCTTTCTTGGTTACTGACCTCTTTGGCCCAGAATTGCAGGCCATCTCTTCAGAATTGAGAAGTCCAGCGCCACTCTGGACTCTCTGGCTTTGTCCCAGGAGGACCCTAAGGCCCAGAAACTGAAAAAAAAGGCCTTTCAGTGTGGGTCCTTTCAGTTACAGCAGCTTTGGCAACAGCCCCTGCAGGGGAAATACCAAGCTTAGTGCCCCAAGGTCAAGTTCTTAGGCCAGGGGCCAGAAAGAAGGGTGGCATGTAATGTCAGCGACTCCTGAACGGCGAGCACCTCTGGCGACAACGGAATGGTGACATATGTTCCCCCCCCCCCCCGAGGTGCTATGACCTCACAGTTGGTTATTTAAGTAACGGGGTGCAGGGGCAAAGCCTTCTGAAAAAAAAAAAAAAAAAAAAATTAATTGCCACTTTGGTTGTTGCTGACATTGCTTTGCGATTCCAGACTCTCCATTCCGGAGTCGCAAATATCACATAGAACTGAAAGAAATAGGGGTAGTGCAAGTGGTACACTGTGGCCCCACCGGCTAGAACTCCCTCCAAAGCTGCCCAGCAATGGATTCGGGTGGGTGTCAGCTTCCCGCCTGTCCAGTCCTTGATGCAGCTCCCTGTGGGGGTCAGCTTTGCCTTTTCTGGCCACACTGGTCTGTCGTCATCTTAAATAAATGGGTTCCCAAGGTGGTAGGCAGAGGGTTGTCTCTAGATTTCGATGCTCTCCCCCCTTACCAATCTTATGCTCCAGGGGAGTCCTCTATGTCGCTGGACATGATATCCGCCCTAAGGGAGGAAGGACATCACTCAGCTTCTTGCAAAATGGGCTATAGTTCATATCTCGGACACCTTTGCAAGTTAGGGGTACTTGTCCAGGTACATCCAGGTCCCAAAACAGATGGGATGGTGCCTCATATAGGATCTACACAGTCTCAAACAGTGTATGAGGAAGCACAAGTTCCAGATGTTAGCCTGAACCAGATCATACCATCCCTAGAACAGGGCATGTGGTTCTGCTCTCTGGACCTCCAGGACACATTCTTCCACATCTCTTCATCCATCCCACTGGTGGTACCTTCAGATCTTAATGGACATAAAGTCTCCACCACTCATTCACACTGATGGGATCTACGCCGGAGGCACTAGGACCCAGCAGGAGCAAACTTTTTTTTTTTTATACAAGAGGGTCGGCGCCAGAGATGAAGCCGCGAGGAGCAGCGCCACGAGCCTCTGCTTGTGTGGCAATGACTATCTCGGCATCTACCCTCCAACCGCCTCAGTTCCCTTTTTCCCGCTGTCGAGTGCACTTCAGTTATGACTTCGCTCACCCGCCAGGAGTCAAACTTCAAACTAGCAGCATAGTTTTCAGTTTATTGTTTTGTAATATATCTCAAAATAAGTACCGCTTACTTTCAACTATACTTATTAAAGAAAAGAAGTCTTCAGCCTACATTGACGGAGTCGACCATGAGCGGGTCAGGTGACAGTAGGGAGACTTTGTATGAAAGCTGTTCAGTCAGCCGGGCTTGGTCTGGTTCGCCACCCTCTCCGGGGGGGGGGGGGCCGCAGACAACGGACGGTCCGATGCTCGAGGGGATGGGCGGTCACCCTGAAAGCATAAAAGAAAACGGTCGCACTCTCTGCACCATTTGGGCTCGAGCTCTTCTTCGGCCCACAGGTCAAAAAACAGAAGGCATCACTCGAGGTC
Source organism: Neoceratodus forsteri (assembly GCA_016271365.2). Taxonomy (NCBI): domain Eukaryota; kingdom Metazoa; phylum Chordata; order Ceratodontiformes; family Ceratodontidae; genus Neoceratodus; species Neoceratodus forsteri. The sequence continues at coordinate 1,072,606,576 of CM028129.1, read as the reverse complement.
GCCTTCTGGTATGTCTGCGTGTCAGCAGTCGGTTATTGGGGTCAGGTGCCGGTCTCCTCCTCCGGAGTCGCCGGTATCTGTCTCTGGTGACTGACCTCTTTGACATCGGAGCCCTTCCCCACCTTTTGGAAGGGCTTCCGATGAGCAGCTTCATCAGTGGGCTGCTCTTATGGAGCAGTGTGCTCGGAGGTTGGTCTAGCTGCCTGACCCAGTCAGTCCGAGGCCCTGGGGCCTTTTGAGGGATCGGGTAGGGCGGTTGGACCTCCCTAGTCGCGTGGTGCCCTCTTTAATGCTGTCAACTCCGTGCTCAGGTGTTTTCCCCCCTCACATGGCTGCGGCACTGGGGTCCACACACAGCTGCCTCTATCTCCTGGTATTCCTCCTACTTTTTCTTAAAATTGCAGTTTTCGGAGCCCTGGATTGCTTTTGGCGCCATCGGCGACATTGGGGATGCTCTTGGCGTCGATGGGTGTCTCGGCACCGTCTTCGGCGCCAATGCACCTGTCGGCACCGCCCTTGGTGCTGCTGGTGTTGTCGGCGCCATCCGCAGGGCCACGGGCCCTTTCGGCACCATCTTCAGTGCCACGGGCCCTGTCAGCGCTGCCTGCGGTGCTGCGGACTTCTTCGGCGCTGTGGCCTCTGTCAGTGCAGGGTGCTGGGCTGTTTCAGGCGGTGCCGACTTCCTTGCCTTCGGTGCCATGTTCCTCTTTGGCGGCGAGGCTTGGTGCGGCGTCTTCCAGCCTTCAGGGATTCTCAACTCCGATTTCTTTCTCTTCATTTCCTACTGATTTTCTTTCCTTTCCTGTCCATACAGTCCCTCCTGGGCTGTCAGGAGATGATATTGAGCTTGACCCAGATCTTCAGCTGGGTGATGATGTTGAAGGGGCAGGAATTAATCCTGCCGCAGAACCTGTGGTCGAAGACCTGTCATTTAAGTCTCTGCTGAAAAATTAAAATTCTACTCTTTCTCTCCAGACTACAGATATCGATCCTGGGAAGCTTTTAAGACTCCAGTATCTTCATGTCCCGGAGATCCTTATGGATTTAACTCCCCTGGTACAACCATCCTTTGAAACGCTCTCTCAGATGGTATGGAATAATCCCACTCTCATCCCTTCTGTGGCTAAATCCATAGATAGGAAGTATGCTTCTCCCAAGGATCGACCTATTTTGGCCTCCCAGGCCTTTGCTGACCATCTTGTAGTCTTGGCAGAGAATGATAAGGCTGTTCTCCCTCACGCATCTACAGCCCAGCCTATAAACAAAGAATCTCATGAGACAGACACCTCAGGTAAGAGCATTTTTGCTGCCTCCACCCTGGGTATGCGTATTGCCAGCTACCAGGGCTATTTCTCTCAATATGAGTATGTTCTCTGGCATTCGCTCAAACAGATGGTGGAAGCTCTGCCCGAGTTAGACACTAGTTCAGAGCTACTTCAGACCATAACAAGGGGTATCGAGTCCAACAACCAGCAGGTTAAAGCAGCCATGGACGCTTTTGATACTGCTTCCCGAGCAGCAGCGGCAGGTATTTGTACTCGTCTTGACTACTGGCTACGTACCTCGGGCTTCACAAATGATGCTCAGCAGCAGGTCATGACGTTACCCTTTGACGGTATGTATCTGTTCGGACCTCAAGTAGAGCAAGCTCTGGAGGCCACACACAAGACTAGGTCAGCCATTAAAACGGCTCGACCCGCTCCCACCCCTTCTCGGGGGTCAACAAGCATCAATTTCACAACTGTCAGTCCTTTCAGGGCAGGGGGAGGTTTTAACAAAAACCAAGCCTCCCAGCATCAAAAGAAAACGCAACAGAAGGCACAAGGGCCCAAAGCGCCCAGTGCCACCTTCTGAGTTTCTGGCCCAGGTCCCATCTCAGCTGCCCGAGGGGGACTCTTCCTCAGCAGTGGGAGGACGTCTGACTCAGTTCTACAACCAGTGGAAATCCATAACATCAGACAAATGGGTCCTCCGGATAATCCGCAAGGGGTACTCCCTCAACCTTTCAGAGGTCCCTCCGGATCATCCTCCCAAACGACAGCCCAGGCTGTGAACAATTCAGTCAGACCTTCTTGTCTCCGAGGTACAAGGCCTTCTGAACAACAGAGCAGTAGAAATAGTTCCGCTGGATCAACGAAACGCAGGTTTCTACTCCCATTACTTCATGGTCCCGAAGAAATTCAGTGGCATGCGCCCCATTCTGGACCTCAGAAAGTTAAACAAGTTTCTTCTCAAGGAAAAGTTCCTTCCGAAGGTGGTCTCAGAGTTTCACCTTAACCAGGTGATCAATCTCCTGGTATACTTCACCAGTCACACCTTGGAGGCCAAGCACAGGCTCCATACTCTGGACCTGCGGCACATACTCGCCTACTACAAGGAATGAATGGCTGGAGTTCAGGGAGAGGTTCTCCAGCTGTTTGTCACCTACACTGAAGCCACACCTGGCAGACAAGCAGCTAAGTGGACAATTGGCAGGTGAATAGTCTTCTGCATTGACCTGTTCTATAAGTTGGCTGGTAGGGAGCCTCCCGTAGGGCTTAGAGCTCATACCACTGCCTCGGCGGCTGCTTCCAGGGACATCCCTATCCAAGAGGATCTGCAGGGCTGCTACCTGGAAATCAGCACACACCTTCATCTCCCATTACCATATCAACCTTGAGTCATGCCAGGATGCTGGTTTTGGAGCCTCGGTTCTTCAATATAATTTCCCTAAATAGGGGGTGCCCACCTTGCTCCCTTCTCCCGGAGAAATGCTAGGAGTCTGCCAGAAGTGTGGATAGTACACCATATCCATGCTCCTAGAAAAACAAGTTATTCACCTGTAATTGTAGTAATAGGAGTGGTATATGGTGTACATCCACACAACCCACCTGGCAAGTGGTACACAGGTCTGGTTTCCATTCAGTCAGATCTGACGTCATGGGGTGGTGCTGAGGAGGATACCACCTGGGTGGGTGGGAGGAGCCAGCTTGAAGACCTTCTAGCCAGATTTAAAGGGGAAAGGAATTCTGCCAAAAGTGTGGATGCACACCATATACCACTTCTAGAACTACAGTTGCAGGTGAGTAACTTGTTTTAACTCACTTGTACCCATAGTTCTACTAGCGGTATACAATTCACATCCACACTACCCACCCGACTTCCCCAGGCAGCGTGGCACCTGGATCTCTGCTTCCAGCATGCAAAGATCTGACACCATGGGGCAGAGCTGGAAGATACACCACTGGTGTGGTGGGAGGAGTATAGCTTGAAGACTTTCAATGACACTTGGCTTAGCTGTCTCCAGCAGAACTGCCATAGTGTTGATGTGAACTGTATACCACTAGCAGAACTACTGTTACAGGTGAGTAACCAGTATTTTTGCACCTGCTCCCAACCACCTCTAAGTGTTGCCTGTATACTGTCCAAGGCAGTCTAGTTCGTCTCCCTCTGCTGCCTGATCGCTGGCCTAATGGTGATAATAAAATGCCTGACAGTGTAGTTCTCCTCTCCCCATCTGATGGGCAGATAGTAATAATAAAATGCAGTGGCTGTCTAGTGTCTCCTTCCTTCCCCCTAGTTTCCTGCCTAATAGAAATAATAAAATGTCCTTGTGTATAGTGTTGTGTCCCCCACCCCAGTCATACCATTCAGCTATTTTTGCAGTAATCACGCACTCGCTTTCTGTCATTCCAACAGTGGTTGGCCATGATGGTGAGAAGAGGGGCTGTGTCAGCTGCTGTCTCAGGAGCAGGGAACATGACTGCTGGGGTAAGTGGGGGCCAGGCATGAGGTGGTGGAGGGTCCTGAGTGTGTGGAATGGGGTTGGGGTGTGTCTTTATGATCGGGGTGCCACTGGCCACAAGAAGTCTGTTTTCTACTGTGGGGTCGGGTGGATCGGGGTTGATACTAGATTGCCAGTACATTTTATTATTACTATTGACAGGCAATTTGGGTGACACTAGACTGCCAGGACACTTTATTACTGTCAGTGGGGGTGCACACCCATAAGCCCTGGTTAAATAAGGTTACAGATAGCAATGCACTACTGGCTATTTACTGCTTCTCCAAACCTGCCAGTATGCTAGTTTTCCTATATACAAGTGCAGTGAGCTGCTTTACAGAGGCACACTAGCATATTAGTGCCCCTGCAAACTGATTAGCGCCTCACTAACTGTACCTTCCAATATTTAATTTAGGAAGTCCCCTGCTTTTGGGGCGCTAAGCACACTTTGCAAGACACTCACCCCACTGCTGCCAGAATGGTCTGAAAAGTGGTAGGGCCAAGGATGTAAGGGGTAAATTCTCCCTAGTTGCAAAACTGATGGGGCCATTTATGAAAGTGGTAGGGCCACGGCCATAGCGGCTCCCCGTTCCAGCACCTATGACTAACTCAGTAAGTGGGTGCTAACATGATTCCAGTATCCCAGCCCATATGTCAACAGACCTGATGACACTTCTTAACAAAGGTAATGATCACTACTGGTAGTGTATTGATATTTAAATTATGTACATATGTTTGCTGCTAATGTATTTAGATTTAGTGCCTTAGTTGTCTGCGTAAATGCTTGCCAGCAAATTGGGGTTGAGCTAAAATACAGGTATATTTCAGTGTGGTATCAGGCAGTTAAAGCATAAAAATGTTTGGATTTTTCAGGTCACTACATCTGTTCTGTTTCAATGCAAAAACTAACTAGCCAGCAGCTTAAAGTCCTCAGCATGAGTAAAGCGGCACTGAGAGTCACAGCCTCTGTACAGGGCAGCCACTTCACAGGACAGCAAGTTGGTGCTGAACTACCATTTTACCCAGGATTCTATGCTGACCAAAATGAAATTCTCTTAAGTAACTATTACACAAGCAGTGACATCACGGTATTTGGAGCTCCCGAAATTCTAGACCATCTGGAGGTGAGAACTTTTACTTATGCTTCTTTTTGCAGCATTCTAATGGTAACCATGTAGTTGTGTAATCATCAGGGGTGCCTATCCATGAGTTATACACTTTTGAGAAAACTTTGTAAAACATACTGAAATACATGACGCCGCTTTCAGTTTCCTATGGTGCTAGTCTGTCTCAATTGGTTTAACTTTGTCTTCTGTGCCACCGAGCTGAATGATGAAGAGATCCCTTTTTCTTCTCCCTCATGGCCTGATGCATGGTGAAGTCTGTCTTCTTGGCATCAGTTACAGAAGCTGATTGGTTTCACGCACTGATTCATATTATTTATTTATTTGAATTTTGAATATATGCTCTTGCTGTGGATTCATGAGGTCTGGGTGCTAGACTCAGTCCTTCTGGCGGGAGGGCAAGCAGGCATGATCCATCTCACAGAAATGAAATTGCATTTGAAGCCACTGTCATTTGTGAAAGATGATTATTTTGTCTGTCTTGTTTAACAAGTTTAGTATTGTGACAAAACGTGAGCTTTGTTGGGGGGGATAGGATAGGAAGCACAACAATGTGCTGCATACAAATTATTTTTAAACCACATACTATAACAAATAAAATATGTGAGACCATACACAACTCGCCTTGTGTTTCCATTTTGGGTTTGGGATAGCAGCAGGGGCCTGTCGAGCTTCGATTTTGAGGTCCATTTGCTGGTATCTCAACCCCTCAATGGAAACACAGGCTTGCTGTGTATGGTCACCCATACATTATTCCTTATATAGTACATAGTTGGCCATTGTTCTGCATAGATTTCCTTCTCAGCTGAAATGTTATATCACAGTTCAAAGTTCATGGAATGTCACTGCGAAGGGGTCTTCTGCCCAGCTTGCGGCAATAGAACAGGTCGTAGCTTGAAGGGGGGGGGGTCTATTGAGCACACTCATGGAGCAGACGTGTTTCTGTCGGCTCCGAGCTGCAAGAGAGTAATTTCTAAAATTCTCAAATCGTCTGATCTTCAGTACTAATTGATAGCTTACATACTCCGGAGTCGATTGATACCACTTTCAAGAATGTGGCGCTCCGATAAAGGCGGTCTGAGTAATAGTAAGTCTCAGCCTCCGGTGGAACTACAGGCCGCAACACTCCCTCACGACCATGCTACTGAGAAGCCTCCATGGAAAGCATAACAAGTATCGATGCAGGCCATCGATATTAAAGTTGAAGCCATTCTTCAGAGCGTCGGTGAACAGGACGTCAAAATTGAGGTGGCCACTAAAGCAACCACTACAGCTGAATCACAAGCCACACAAGCTCTCTCTGCCGCAGCCCAAATTGTAAAGGAGAATGCCCAGTTATGCTGTCATTTAGAAGCACTAGAAAATGCTCAGAGGGCCTCTAATGTGAGAATTGTTGGCTTATCAGAGGGGCAAGCAGTGCCCAATCTCCTTTCTTTCTTAAAGGATTGGCTACCGGGGTCCTGCAGATTGAGTTGGACTGGGCAAATCATTTTTTGCAGGCCTACCATATCTTGCCAAGATCTGTGGATGCTCAGCGAGACCTCCCATGTACTGTGTTGTTGGCTACCAATGGAGTTGCCACTAGGGATTGCTTGTTACAAGTGGCTCATTCTGCGGAACACCTTCGTTGTTGGTGACAAACTCTGCATTTTTTCCCCAATCTCTCTTATGCATTTCAGGCTTGAAGGAAAAAGTTTGATGGCGTTCGAGCCAAGCTGAGAGCTCTGGGGTTGGTTCACTTGCTGTTAATGCCTGCATGTCTCTGTATTTTTTATGGTGGCCATACATTTCAATTTACAAATCCAGTGAAGGCAGGGAAGTGGGTGGAGTTAATCCAACGGGAGTTTGAAGCCGCCAGGGGAGACCCGCACAGGACAATCAGAGCTCTGAGGAAGCAGACATGGACACTTGAGAGGTATCAGACTTTTACTTGAACTATTTGTTTAAGACTTTAGCCCTACTTCTGAGAGGCTAAGACATTACTGTCTATCTGGACCTAGCAGGTATTCATTTTTTGGGGGGGTGGGGAGGACTGTAAGATCCTTTATTTAACCATTATGGTTAGTAATTTGTTTACTGTTTACAAACTGATGTCTGACAAGAGGTTGTACCTTGATATTGTATTTTGTAAAAAATGCAATAAGTATAAAGTACAATAAAAGAGCCATGTCGGTCAAGGATTTGACTACTAAATATGTGCCTGTGTCATTTGGGGCTCAACTCTGACCCATCTCAGAGTCCATGTCTGTCCCTTAGGAGCCTGTTAAGAAAAGGGCCAAGTACCCTTTCACAGACATCCTTAACAGGACGAATCCTCTGGGATTGTCTTTCTGGTTGAGGCTTTATTGGGACCTACCCTGGAGTTTTGGCAGCATCCAGCATCCTGCCCAACACCCTCCGCCCATATGGTCCTCAAATATGTACTCCCTGCTGCGTCCCTTTCCAGGTTCTCAGATCATCCTTTGGTTTAGGACTCTGCTCTTTGGAAGTCCAGAAACCAAGGGAGCATGGACAAGCCCCCAGACAGGGAGTCAATGAAGCTTGACCATGTGGCAAAAAATGTCTACACAGCCTCCTCTCACAGTCTGCGTCAGACGAGCCACACTATGATGATGACCAACTTTGGTCACTCCCTGTTGGGGGTGCTGGATGATGTCCTACCTCATCTACCTGCTAACAAGTAGCCACAGGTGAAGTTGGTCAGAGACCAGGGTCAAGCCTTGGCTAAACACCAGCTCCAGATGGCCTTAGACATGAGTAACTCCTGCGCCCATTCCTTGGCAGCTACCCTCATGATGCCTTGCAGGGCCTGGCTGGGATGTCTCCACCTTCGTGACGGACACTCAGTGCAAGCAAACTGATGTGCCATTCTTCGGCACCAACCTTTTTAGCCCAGGGGTGGAAGGACATCTCATTAGTATTGAGAAGTCCAGCACCATCCTGGGCTCTGTGGCTTCATCCCAGAAGGACACTAAGGCCCAGAAGCCTTTCCAGTTTGGTCTTTTCAGCCACAGCAGCCTTGGCAGGAGCCCCAGCAGGAGCAATACCATGCTTGGCGCCCCAAGGCCATGTTCACCAGCCAGGGTCCAGAAAGAGGCAGCAGTGTAGGGGAAGTGGTGCCCCTCGAAAGCCACCCAGTGACTGGTCAGAGAGGTCAACCCTCCTGCCTGTTCAGTCCCTGACCCAGCTTCCTGTGGGGGGGGGGCAGTCAGCTTCACTACTTCTTGCCACACCGATCCATTTTTACCATGGACAAGGTGGTAGGCAGAGGGCTGACTCTAAATTTCAAGGTTCTCCCAGCTTTCCAGTTCTGCACTCCAAGGGAGTCCATGGTGTCCCAGGACATGCTGTCCATCCTCAGGGAGGATATTGCTCAGCTGCTTGTGAAAGGGGTTTATAGCCCATGTCCCAGATACCTGGCAAGTCAGGAGTATGTGTCCTGAAACTGACTGAGAGAGGCTGGCGCCCCATCCTGGATCTGCACGATCTAAATCACAGCATGAGGAAGCACACGTTCCAGATGGTAACCATGAACCAAATAGTACCATCCTTAGAGCAAGGCATGTTGTGCTGCTACCATGACCTCCAGGACATGTTCTACATCCAAGTCCATCTGTCCCACTGGCTGTACCTTCGGGTCCACACAGAAGGGGTTATGTATCCATTCCAGGTCATACCCTTTGGCCTCGCATCTGCGCCCAGGGTCTTCACCAAGTGCATGGCAGTAGTGGCAGCTTTCTTGTGGTGTCAGGGTGTGTCCCCATCTGGACAGCTGGCTGATTGCTGGGCCTTCCCTCAGTTCCAGGTCATGAAAAGATAGCCAACTCAGTTAAGAAGGGGGATAAAACCTTTTATAGATACATCAGCGAGCACAGAAAGACAAAGGGAGGGATAGTGAGGCTGAATAGAATGGACAGTGGGTGGGCAGAGAGGGACAGTGAAAAAGCAAGGATACTGAACGAATACTTCTGCTCAGTATTCACAAAAGAGGAGGAGGGGGAGGAGGTGCATAATCCAATTAACAGAAGCACTCTGGATAGGGGGGGTCGATCTCAGTCCTTTCACAGAAGAAAGGATTCTGAAAGAACTCCTAAAACTGAAGGTGGACAAAGCAATGGGGCCTGATGGAATTCACCCCAGAATTCTAAAAGAATTAAGGGGAGAGCTAGTGACACCACTGACTACCCTTTTTAACAAATCATGGGAGGATGGTGTGCTACCCGAGGACTGGAGGAAGGCAGATGTGATTCCCCTTCACAAAAGTGGGAGCAAGACAGAGGCAGGAAACTATAGACCTGTCAGTTTGACCTGTGTGGTAGGGAAAGTGATGGAATCACTTCTGAAAGAAAGAATTGTTGAGTACCTAGAGGCCAGTGGGGCACAGGACGCAAGACAGTCTGGGTTCACAGCGGGAAGGTCATGTCAGACAAATCTAATTGATTTCTTTGACTGGGGAACCAAAGTAGTAGACCAGGGAGGGGCTGTGAACATGGCCTACCTAGACTTTACCAAGGCATTTAACACAGTCCTACACAAAAGATTAATAATCAAATTAACCAGCCTGGGAGTGGGTCCCAGGGTGGTAGCCTGGGTTAAACATTGGCTGGACAACAGGACACAGAAGGTAATTGTAAGCAAAGTCCACTCTGAAGAAAGAGGGGTTACTAGTGGGGTACCGCAGGGTTAAGTACTGGGTCCAGTCCTTTTTAATGTCTTTATAAAAGACATTGCAGAGGGACTGGAAGGAAAAGTATGCCTCTTTGCAGATGACACAAAGATCTGCAACAGGGTTGATACAAAAGGAAGCATGGAAAGGATGAGAAGGGACTTTGCAAGGTTGGAGGAATGGTCAGAAGTATGGCAGCTTGGATTCAGTGCAAAGAAGTGCAAAATAATGCAACTGGGAAACATAAACCCAGGGGAAGATTACACAATGGGGGGGCGGGAGTAGTAACAACAACGACAATGGAAAAGAACCTGGGGGTAATCATATCAGATGACCTTAAGGTTAGCAAGCAATGTGAGAAGGCAGTAGGGAGGGCTGGTGGATACTGGGATGTATAGGGAGAGGCATCACCAGCAGAAAACAGGAAATTGTTCTCTCTCTGTACAGACAGTTGGTGAGACCCCATCTGGAGTATTATGTCCAGTTCTGGAGACCCGTTCTCTGCAAGGACATAGACAGGATGGAGGCAGTCCGGAGGAGGACAACTAGAATGGTGCAGGGTCTGCAATAGAAGCATACGAGGAGAGACTAAATGAGCTTAATATGTATAGCCTTGAGGAAAGGGGGGGGGCCATGATAGAAACTTTTAAGTACCTCAGTGGTATCAACAAAGTCCCAGAGGGTAGCATCTTTCAGAAAAAGAGATGTGCAAGCACAAGGGGACACAATTTGAAGATGGGCGGGATGGCTTGGGCAATGCGAGGAAGTATTTTTTCACAGAGAGGGTGGTGGACGCATGGAACAGCCTTCCTGAGGAGGTTGCGGGGTCTAAAACTGTGGGAGAATTCAAGAATGCATGGGACAGACGTAAGGCAGTTCTTGTGGGGGGTAGGAAGAAATAGGCTGTTGGTTAACTGGGATCTGCAGCTTATCCTGTAGGTAGGGAAATGGGCAGACTAGGTGGGCCAAGCAGTCCTTATCTGCCATCAAAGTCTATGTTTCTGTGCCTGTTGACCTCTCATCTACGCCCAAGGTCTTCACCAAGTGCTTTGTAGTGGTGGCATCTTTCCTGCAGTGGAAGGGTGTCAGGGTGCATACTTGCCTGGATGATTACCAGGTTATCTAAGGAGGGAATGAAGCAGTGCAGGCATGTACTGCTCCAGACCTGCAGAGACTGTTGGTCAGCCCAGCCAGGTCTGAACTGATCCCCTCACCGGTGATTCCCTTTGGTGCGGAGCTAGACTCCCTGCGGCCAAGGCCCACCTCCCTGCAAAGCGGACATTGAATCTTCTGCGCGATCATTTCAAGTTGGGCCTCATGCCCTGCCCGGAACTTGCTGCTGCTGCTGCTGCTGGAGTTCATGGCATCCTGCACCAGTGTGGTCTGTTAGGACTACTGAAGGATGTGGCACCTGCAGTGGGAGTTGGGCAGTCATTGGTCCCAGCACCTGGGACACTTGGACAGGTTGGTCACAGTGATCCAGCCAGTGCAGAATACCATCCAGTGGTGGCTGATCCCAGAACATCTGGAGGAAGCAGTCTCTTTTGTCCACTCATAACCAACTGTCACTCTTATGATGAATGCTTCTCTAGTGGGGTGGAGAGCATACCTGGGGGACCACAGAGCTCATGGGTTCTGGTCACCATGGAGTCTCGTCACCACATCAACCTGCTGGAGCTCCATGCAGTGCAGCTTGCTCTGATTGAATTCACATTTTTAGTGAGGAGTCAGGTCATGAACATCCAGACAGATGACACCACAACCATGTTCTACCAGAACAGGCAGGGAGGCACATACTCCCTTTCCTTGTGTCAGGAGGCCCTCCACACCTGTTCCTTCATGTGCAACCTGGGTGCAGATCTCCTGGCAATTCATATTGCCGGACCAGACAGACAGATGGTGGAGACACTCACCTGGGTGAGAGAGAGATGTTGCATGAGTGGTCCTTGCATCAGGAGGTGGTGGACCACCTGTGTAGCCCACCTTTTGGTAGACCTGTTTGCCTCCTAGAGGAACGCAAAACTGAGGCTGTTTTGTGCCTGCATCCCTCAGTCTGGGACACTAATGGGGGATGCCATCCCAAGGCCCTGGACCCCAGGCCTCATGTATGCCTTCAGTGCCTTTCCCTTGATCCACAAGGTAGTGGTGGTGGTGGTGGTTTTCAAGGCCCAGAAGGACAAGGTGTGGATGATCCTGATTGCTATGGACTGGCTACAGCAGTTTGATACCTGGATCACCTCAACAGCAGGCCTCTGTGCAGTTGCCTCTTCATCCAGATCTGATGACTAGACACCAAGGGAATGCTCCTGCTCCCAGACTTTCAGTCTCTGCACCTCACAGCCTGGTTCCGAGTGGCTTGAGTTCCAGACCCTGTGTTATTGGAGGAAGTGCTTTACATTGTAGAGGCCTTCTGAAAGATGGTGACTGGCCGGTGCTGTGCTATTAAATGGAAACAGTTTTCCATTTAGTGTCAGTGCTAAAAGCTTGAGCCGTTGCCTGCCCTGTGACTAGATAGTCACAAATCATGCACTCCAAAGCAAACCCCAAGGCTGCTTTAAAGTAAAACAAACTCTTTTATTGACTGCTATCCTCTAGTATCTTTGGTCCCTCTCACAGCAAATGCTGCAAGCAGCAACCCTCAAGGTGTACCTGGCAGCCATCACTGCTTACTGGGCTTGGTATGGTATGCCAATGATCGCCCAGGAGAAGGTGGTTGGGTGCTTTTTTTCAATGGCCTTTACTACCTGTCCCCCTCTGGTGTGTGACACCATGGGTAATACTGCTTGTGCTAGTTATGCTCATGGGCAAGCCATTTGAGCCTATGCCCAGGTGTGATGTGCCTCACCAGTTGTGAAAGACCACCTTCTTGGTGGCTGTCATGCCTAACAGAAGGGTTGGTGAGCTCCAAGTGCTCATTGTGGAATTTTCTTACTTGGTCTTACACAAGGACAAGGTCATCCTTCACCCTCATCCAAAGTTCTACTGAAGGTTATGTCAGAGTTTCACCTTAATCAGGTGATTAACTTAAGGTATATTTTATGAAACCATCTTCGGAAGCCAACCACAAGTTCCATACTTTGGAATTGCAGCAGGCACTCACTTGTTATAAGGAGTGCATGGCCAGAGTTGTTGTGAGGCTTTCCAGCTTTTTGTGACATATGCTGAAGCTGCACCTGGTAGATCAGTACTAAAGCAGGCGATTAGCAGGTGGATTACATCCTGCATCAACCTCTGCTATCGGTTGTCTAGTAGGGAGCCTCCCATAGGGCTTGGGGCTTATCCCACCAGACATACCGCTGCCTCCAGAGGCATCCTTATACAGGAAATCCATAGGGCTGCTACCTGGAAGTCAGCACACACCTTCTCTCGCTACAGCTTCAACCTCGATTCTCACCAGAATGCTGCTTTGGGGACCTAATTTCTCCAGTCGGCATTCACCAAATAGGGTGTGCACCTTGCCTCCTCCACCTGGAGAACTGCTGGAAGTCTGCCTACATGTGGTTAGTGAACTGTATCCACACCCCTTGAAAAACAGGTTGTAGGGATATGGATATGGTGCACTATCCACACTTGTGACAGTCTTCCTTGCAAAAGGTCAACTTGCCAGATGTCTCTAAGCTCAGGTCCTCCCATCCACCCAGGTGGTATACTCCTCAGCTGTGCCCTGTGATGTCAGATCTTCCTTTCCACTGTAAGTGTCAGATCTCCTCTTTTGCAGCTCTGTGTGCTGTGTAGACCTTTTCTAAGTGCCACTGGCAAACTTTTTTCAAATTCAGTGGGTATGTTCTCTGTTCCACTCAAGTCGCTTGACACCTGTGATGGAACACGAGGAATCCAGGTTGGGTCCAGGCTTCAAGTGTTGAGTCCAGTGCAACCAGAAGATGTCACAGGTAGATCCACACACCTCGTGCATTTACTGTCGGGGGCAGAGCACTACGTCGCTACCTACAGACTCTTCAAAACATTACTCCCCTCATCCCTCAAAGACTGTTACGCCCATCTTCTACTCAGCCAGCCAAATGGAACCCTCCAGTGTGGTCCAAGAACACCTGTAAGGTGATCTCCATGGCAGCGAGATCTGTAACCCAGCTCACAGCAAGGGAATAGGCGACAGCAAAAGCTGTGGCAGGTGCTTTGGTCTCCGCACTGCTCCCAGCTGGGACCAGTGTTGGGACATCATTCTCAGGAGCTTTCTGCAACATGTGTAGGTCCCTCCAGACCTTCAGGGACAGCCCTTCCCACCATCACCATAGGAAGAGGAAGTCAAAGTCCCACCATTGGTCATGGATCAGGAAAGAGCACGCTCCTTCCACTCCCATGACTCCTTCGACTGCTCGATGGTTGTCGAGCGCTCTGCTTCGACTGAGCTCTCCTTGGTCAAGGGACAGGCTGCTGGCTCCATAATAACCCCATCAAGCTTGTTGGTTTTGATACAGGCTGACCAAGTGGCTGAGGTTTTTCTCCACCTAGCTGACCCTTTGTTAGAAGGGATCAAAGAAGATTAGATCTCTCAGACCCCGGTCCCTCTGGCCCTCACTCTGGAGGGTCATGAGCAGTCTGTTGACCCAGCTGTCTCCGTGCAGAAACTGTCTCCATCTGGGATCATGCAGCAGGAGGTTGTCTTTGTCATGTACATGGCCCATCTGCCTGCTTCTCTTCACCTTCGATGGCCATGTCGTCAGTCAAGGTCAAGGGATTCCTCATACTCCCAATCTCGATCATCTAGGAGGTGTTGCCACAAGTGTTCCTCGTTCTCCTCTGAAGAACAGAGGCTCCGTTGCAGGATGACGGGGTGCTGTGGCACAAGTGGGCCTTGGTTGGGCAGGATAGGGCTCTACCCACTACCGTGGTGATCCCCTGTTTGCCACCAGCCCAGCCCATTCCAGTCCTGCCAAGACAGGCGTCTCCAACAGCCATCTGTCCCCAATCTGAGTGGAACTGTCAATGTTGGGGACATGGACAAGCCCTTTGACAAGGAGTCCAGAAAGTTTGATCATGCAGTGAAAAATGTGTATGCTGTCCTCCCTGGGTCTCATTCAGGCAAGCTACTCCCTGATGAAGGCCAACTTTAGCCACTCCCTGGTGGGAATCCTAGACCATGTCTTCCATCATCTTTCTGCTGCCATGCAGACAGTGGTGAAAATGGTCAGAGACCAGGGTCAGGCCCTGACTAAACACCAGCTCCAGATGGCCTTGGATGTCCGTGACCTTTGCACCCCTCCCATGGCAGTGGACACTGCGATGCATCGCAGGGTCTGGCTGCAGATCTCCTCCTTCACTGCAGATACCCAGCACAAATTGGCCAATATTCACTTCTTGGGCACCAACCTGTTTGGCTCGGGGTGGAGGGGCATCTCAGAAGGACTGGAAGTCCAGCACCACCTTAGATTCTGTGACTTCTTTGCAGAAGGACCAGAAAGGACAGAAAAAGCCCTTTCAGTTTTGTCCCTTTCAGTCACAGCAGCCAATGCAGCACCAGCCCCAGTAGGGGCAGTCTCAGGCTTTGTGCCCCAAGACCAAGTTCACTGGTCAGGGCACCAAAAAGAGTGGGGGCAGGGGTAGTGGTTCCTGTCCAGCAGCAGATGCTGGTGCCCCCTCCAAAGCTGCCCAGTGACTGGTCGGGGTGACTACCCCCGCTGTTCCAGTCCCTGCCTCAGCTCCCAGAGGGGGGTCGGCTTCACTATTTCTGGCACAACAGGTTCACCTTGCCCTCTGGTGATACCTCCCTGCTTTAGTCTAAAGATCCCCTCCGTGTTTACCCTATTTATTCCCTTGAGGTACTTGAAGATCTCAGTCATGCCACCCCCCCCCCGGCTCTCCTCTCCTCCAATGAAAACAGGCAGAGCTTCTCAAGTCTGTCCTTATATGTCAAATCCCCTAGTCCTCGTATCATCTTAGTTGCCCTCCTCTGTATCCTCTCCAGGAGCTGTATGTCCCTCTTCAAGTGTGGTCTCCAGTACTGTACACAGTAGTCAAGGTGTGGTCTAACCAGTCCATTGTACAGTGGCAGAATCACTTCCCTGCTCCGAGAGGTGATCCCCCTTACGATGCATCCCAACATCCTGTTTGCTTTGCTAGCCGCTCTCCTGCACTGCTCAGAGTTATTCATACATACATGCATCCACCATGATCCCTAGGTCTTTTTCCCCTGTTGAGACCTCCAGTGCCTCCCTACTCAGGGTGTACCTGTGTTTAGGGTTTCCCTGCCCAAGATGTAACACCTTGCACTTGGCGATATTGAAATTTTATTTCATGTGTGAGCCTAGCTTTCCAGGGTGTCCAGGTCCCCTTGCAGGGCCAACCTCCCCTCTTCCCCCTCAACTATTGCTCCCATCTTGGAGTCATCAGCGAAGAGACTCGTTTCACACCCTATACCCTCCCTGATGTCCGATATGTATGCATTTAAACAGGATCGGACCCAGGACCGAGCCCTGCAGTACCCCACTACTGACCTCTCTAGGGGTTCGAGAGCTCCCCACCAACCACTACTCTCTGAGTGCATCCAGCTAGCCAGTTTTCAATCCATCTGACCATCAAAGGGCCTACTCCTGAGTCCCAACCCTGTCAGTTTTTCCACCAGACCATTGTGGGGGACAGAGTCAAATGCCTTGCTAAAGTCCAAGAATAATACATCCACAGGCTTTCCCCAGTCCAGTTCTGATGTTACCCATTCGTAGAGCTCCACAAGATTGGTTTGACACAATCTACCTGGCACAAACCCATGTTGCTGACTATCCAGACCTCCCACCTCCCACCTCCTCCTCCTTACTTGACTCCTGGCCAAGCTACTGATCCAGTCAGACAATACGACAGTAGTATTTTACCTCAACAAACAAGGAGGTACATGTTCTCTCTTCCTCTGCATGGAGACAATCAAGGTATGGCAAGGAGCAATCAAACAACATTTGACGCTGACAGCTGTCCATCTGCCAGGACGTTACAACTGGTTAGCAGATCTCTTGAGTCACCAGTCCTCCTCCCACAAGTGGACACTGCTAGACTCAGTCCTTCAAGATCTCTTTCGTCTCTGGTGCACTCCACAGATAGATCTGTTTGCCTCCTCAGAGAACCACTGGCTCCCCAAATATTTCTCTATTATCCCGAACAAAAAGGGAAGCTCTACATATGCCCTGTCCCAACCCTGGACAGGACTGTTCTTGTATGCCTTCCCCCCACTCCCACTCCCTCTTCTTCCCTGCACATTAATTAAATTACAAATGGAGCCATCCACAATGATTGTCATAGCCCCCATGTGGTCTTGACAGTCATGATTTCCAATACTACAACAACTGTCGGTAACAGAACCTGTTCAGTTGCCATTCCGGGCGGACCTCATGACGCAATGCCAAGGCTGTCTCCTACATCCCAATCTGAAGACCTTACATCTTCATGCATGGCTCCTGAGGACATATTCATAAACAGATTGCAAGTGTCCTCCCAGGTGGCTGATATTATGCTTGCCGCCCGAAAACCGGCTGCCAGAGATACCTACAATTTTAAATGGAAATGTTTTTCTGTTTGTTCAGCCTCTTAATCGCTTGACCCTTATTCCTGCCCTCTCACGAGGGTCCTGGGCTACTTAGCCTCCTTATTAGTGGCTGGCCTTAGCTATTCCTCTATCAAAGTCCACTTGGCCACCATATCTGCTTTCCACGAACTGTTGGATGGCTGATTGCTGTATCAACATCACTTAGTCAAGATGTTTTAAAAGGTTTATTACATCTAAAGCCTACTATTCGTTGCCCCACTCCTCCCTGGGACTTGAATTTTATGATTGAGAAGTTAACTGTGGAGCCTTTTGAACTGTCTGCCACTTGTGACCTCCGTTTCCGTTCATGGAAAACATTATTCCTCGTAGCCATCGCCTCTACTCGCCGAATATCTGAGCTTCATGCCCTTATGTGCAGAGGACCTTATCTCATCTTTCATAAGGACAGAGTGGTGCTTCACACCAACCCTTCCTTTCTGCCTAAAGTAGTCTCAGAACAAACTTTGAATCAATCCTTGGAGTTGCCAGTATTTTACCCTGATTACGCCAACCCTGGTGAACATATTTTACACGCTATGGATGTCTACCGTATCCTTCACTATTACACTAATCGGACTAAGTCCATTAGAAAAACCTCACAAGTGTTTGTCACCTTTGCCCCAGGTCATGAGGGCCTTCCGGTTGTGAAACACACCCTCTCTTGCTGGCTAGCACATTGCATTACATTTGTTGCAAAAAATACGATAAGCCCCTACCAGGCCATGTTGAAGCCCATTCCACTAGCGCTGTTGCAGCCACTACAGCTTGTTTTTAAGGTGCCTCTATTACAGACATATGCAATGCAGTGACCTGCTCTACCATCCATACCTTTACAAGGCATTACAATCTGGATGTTGCATCCAGACGCAGAACGGCCTTTGGTTGTGCCATCCTTCAAGGCATCCTATCATAATTGTCCTACCACATGGACATAACTGCTGGGAAATCTCCCAGAAGTAATGACCTACTGCAAGAGACCATTCCATAGAAGATAGTATGGTTACATAAGAACCTACCGTAACAGTAGATATTCGAGGACTGTCTCTTGCAGTAGGTCCGATCCTGCCCTCCATCCCCCTCCTTCTCTAACAGAGCAAATTCTGATCCAAAGACTTAGGGTTGGGACTCACTGGTGCCTTGGATTCCCTTGGCCCTCACTTTGCGAGCTGAATCCAGTGGAGAACTGAGGTTACCAGGGACTGCCCACATTTATATAGGAAGCAAGGAGATGATATCATGTGTCGGTGGTCCCTGGCAAAAGACTGCTAGAAGAGGTCGTGTGACAGCACCCTCTACTGGAATCTCCCAGAAGTAATGACCTACTGCAAGAGACATTCCTTGAAGATCTACTGTTACGGTAACTTCTTGCGTAACCACACTTTCTAGGAGTGATGTATAATTCACTTCCACATCACTCACCCGGCCTCCCCGGCAAGTGGCACATGGATCACTGCTTCCAACATGCAAGATCTGACCTCATGTGGTGGAACCAGATGATATACCATGTGGGTGGTGGGAATAGCTTAGCTTAAACATGTTGGATGAATCAGCACTTCCAGTGGAACTGGCAAAATGTGAACTATATACCCCTCCTAGAACCATGGTTCTAGGGACACGGATATGTTGTTCATCCACACTTATTGGCAGGTTCCTTGCCGCTTTAAATCTTGCCGGAAGGTCTTCAAGCTGGCTCCTCCCACCCACCTGGGTGGTAAAACTCTCTGCTCCGCCCCATGACGCCAGATCTTCCTTACCGCTTGGAAGCTCAGGTTCGCTCCTTAGCGGCATGCGTTTTAAATGGTTCCTGATTTTTCGGTCTCTCCGAATTTGGTTAGAAGTTTCTATTACTGACCTTCTCCCTCGGCCATGGCGGATAATTCTGCTTTCCGCCCTCGAGGCGCCCGTTAATTTCCAGGAAAGACCCGACCCACATGTGTTTACTGCCTTGCCTTGGACCATGATCCACAAGTTTGCGATTTTTGCTGTGCCCTTTCGACCAGCGCCCTGGAGGATCGTGCGGCCCGTTTTGGGCTCGGGCTACCTGAACCCTTTTCCACGCCGGAAAAATCCTTGGAGACTCATTGGGCAGTGTCCGCGTCGGCTGTCTCGGCTGAGCAGCTCGATCTTCTTTCCTCCATGGAGGGGGCGGTGTCCAAGTCTGCCCCCCCCCTCGGTCGCGGCGCTTATCCCGCTCTCCTTGAGTTCTCCTCATTCAGCTTCGTTCAAGGAGCTTCGCCAGTCCCTTTCCTCCAAGGGAGAGGGACCCTCAGGACCCGCCTCTCGGCCCAGGTCAAAGGAGTCGCAGGCTAAGTCCCATCGTCGGCGCTGGCGGGAGCAGGAGAGTTCCCCCTCCCCTGTCGGCCGACTTTCGACTTAGGTCGAGGTGCGGCTCAGGCCGCTGGCTTCACGGTGTCCCCGTCAGGTCAGCCGGCCAGGACTCCCGTCGACGTTGTCGAGTCTCTCGACCCGTCATCTGGGCTGTCTTCTGCTAGAGCCGCCATCCCTTCACCAGTTCCCCCGGCGGAGGCCGAGGTTCTGCCTGTACCTTTGGGGCGACAGGCCTCGGTCCTTTCGTCCGAGCCGAGGGAAGAGCGGGCGCTCCCTGCTCCTTCCCAGGCCCACCCTCGGTTCCCCTGAGGTTTGGGGTCTCAGTCTCGGTCCTCTTCTCAGTCAAGCCGCTCCCGCCGACTTCGGCAATCTCGGTCGGGACACCGAGTTAAGTGGCATTACCGTTCTTCCTCGTCTCCCTCCTCAGATGAGGAGTGGCTTCGGTGCAGATGGCGTTGACATTACAAGGAATTCATGTGGCAGCAGTTGTTATTGTCCAGGAATCAATTGACCCTGATTCATTCCCCATCCAGCAAGCAGCTGCTGCCCGATCGGCCGACACAACCACTCACTGCAGTCGAGGTGCCCGCCCCAAGGCCGGTTGCTCGTCCGATCCTTGCTGCCCCACCGTCTTCGGTGGAACCTCGGTCGGGTCACGACCTGTCCCGCAGGTTGTCTGTTCCCCTCACTCCCGCCCACCCTCAGCAGTTGAAGAGTGTCTCAGGCCTGAGGCAGCTCTTTGCAGACCCTTTGGAGTCCGACTTCCACTCCTCCATGTTCCCCAGTCGGGAGGACCCGGGGTCCTCTCCGGAACGCCCTGTGGACGACAGCCCATCGTCCTTTATGGGTCTGCTTCAGCTCATCTCAGAATTCACCGGGATGCAGCTTGAACCCGTGTCCAAATGGGCCTCTTATCCCCGATGGAGATTCTAGACCGAAGGGGTTCACCCTCGGAGGCCTTCCCGGTGGCCGAGGCCATTGTCGGCCTGGTCTTGGAGCTCTGGCAGCGGCCTACTTCCTATCCTGCACCTTCGGCCAGGATGGCCAGGAAGTACTCTGTCCCTGTCTGTTCTTTGCCCGGTTTCTCGGAGCACCCCTCAGCTGAGGTGTTAGTCACCGATAATCTTTTCCAGTGTGTTGGGAACACTCGGGATGTGGATAGGCCCCCTGGCAAAGAGTCCAAAAGGATGGACTACGTCGGGCGTAAGGTTTACGCTCCGTCCTCCCTAGGCCTCCAACAGGCCAGCTCGACTGCACTGATGGCACTTTTCTCCCACGCCCTTTTGGGTTCCCTGGACAAGGTGCTTCCTCATCTCCTGGCCGACCTGCGGACCACGGTCCGGCCGGTGCGGGACCAGGGTAGGGCGGTGGCAAAGCAGCAGCTTCAGACTGCTCTGGACTTAGGCGATTCCTGTGCCAGGTCGGTGGCGGCCGCAGTGGCCATGCACCGCAGGGCGTGGCTGAGGTTATCCTCTTTCTCAACGGAAACCCAGCACAAGTTGGCGGACATCCCCTTCTTGGGGACTGACCTTTTCAGCCCTGGAGTGGAGGGACACCTCCAGGGGACCGATAAGTCCAATGCCACTCCGGACTCGGTCACCCCCGCCCGGAGGGACAAAGGCCGCCGGCAGCCTTTGCATAAGCCCCTTTGCCCCTCGGCCCCTGCGGCTCAATCGGCCCATCAACTCCAGCGTGAGGGCCAGCAGGCTTGCACTGGCCATCCTGACCCCATGCCAGCGTCCTCCTCTAAGAGGAAGCAGGGAGGTAAAGGCCCAGGTGCTCCCTCGGCCAATCCCTCCTCCAAGCCTGCTCAGTGACAGGCTGAGGGGCGCTGTCCCCGGCCCCGTCACCCCTACCAGGGTTCCCCCGTAGGGAGACAGCTCCACCCCTCCTCCACCTGGTCCACTTTCCCGGACCTCTGGGTGTCGGAGGTGCTAAGGGGGTCCTGCCTTGGGTTTGCGAGCAGGTCCCACCCTTTCGAGCCATCGCCCCTTGGGGGCCATGGGGTCTGCAGCCTCGTCGGCCTGAGCCGACTTGCCTGGCCCCTCGAGATAGAGGTGATCAGGAAGGTGGCGGACCCTCCTCCAGACCCTGGGTTCATGTCCAGGTTTTCCTGGTCCCTAACGGACGGGGGGGCTTGCGCCCCATTCTTGATCCACACGACGGGATGGTCTCGCTGTCTCAGATATCCCATCCTCAGATCGAGGTGTGTGGCTCTATTTCCTGGACCTCCAGGACATACTTACACTTTGTTCCATCCGTTTCTTGGGAGACTCCTCCGTTTCTGGAGTGGGGGATCTCTTTACGAGTTCCAGGCCAGGCCCTTCGGTCTCTGTTCAGCAGCATTCCTGCGGCACTGAGGGGTCCGGGCGTAACCCCACCCGGATGGCGGCCTGACTGCAACTCCTCCAGGACGGAGGGGGAAGGTCCAAAGTTCTGGCTCTCTAGGTTGCTCTCAGGCTGGTCTCATTTTTATTGGAGCCACATTGGAACTCGTGTCTAGGCGGGTAATCTTTTCTTCGGGACGAGGCTCGACTCTTGAGTCTGAGCTCGGCTCCTGGCGGACAGGGCCGAGGTTTTTCCTCCCTTACCTAGTCAGGTCTGACTGGGCAATTGCGCCCTGCCCAGGACTTCCTGCACCTCCTGGCCTTGCGTGCGGCCTGCACCAGCATGGTCCGCTTGGATCCGCCCGGGTTTGCGTCTCTAATGGGGCTGGCCAGCCAGCGGTCACAGCGCTGCATGCCTTTGACCAGTTCGTGACAACAGCCCAGGGGTTAGGGAACGCTCTCCTTCGGACCGTTCCAGCTCATTTGCAGGGGAACATCCCGTTCGTCCACCCGAGTCGATGGTCTTCTCCGACCGATGCATCTCGGATGGGTGGGGGGTGCCCATCTAGGGGAATACAGAGTGCACCGCCTCTGGTCCTCTCGGGAGTCCAGATGTCTTTCCTACCTGCTGGAGCTCCAGGCGGTCCGCTTAGCTTGCACCATTCGCTCCATCTGTGCGGGGTCTAGTGGTTTAGGTCCAGGCGGACAACACCACGACCATGTGCTACCTATCCCGCCAGGATCGGATGAGCACCTTGCCTCTACGTAAGGAGGTTCTCCGCATTGGGTCTTTCATGCAGCCGGGAGATGGTTTCCTAGCCATTTCTATGACAGGAGCCTCCATCACCCTGGCCGATGCCCTAAGCCGGATAAGGGCTGCGCCTCACGAGTGGTTTCCCTGCCGGAGGTAGCACAAGATCATCTCCCTCTGGTCACACCTTGGGTGGACCTTTGTTTTTTCCCTCCAGGGAGAACTCAAGGCTGAGATTTTCTCATGCCCGCCCCCTCAGCACGGCTCGCTGTAGGGGATGCCTTGGAGGCCACAGACCCCGGGCCTCTTCTACGCCTCTCCCCCATTTCCCTTGACCCTCAGGCAAGGCGAGGAGGGACTAGGCGCAGGAGATTCTGGTAGCCCCAGACTGGTTTCGCCAGCTCTGGTATCCAGCTCTCCTCAGTCTCAGCCCCAGGCTCCCGAGGCGGCTTCCAGCCCGCCCGGTCCTGTTCTCTGTTGTTAGGGGAAGATACTCCATCCGGACCTTCTATCCCTGCACCTGACGGCCTGGTCCCTGTGCGGCTAGTGGCCAGGCCTTGGGTCTTCCGGCAAGGTCCTCGACATTTCGAGGCGTCCTGCCAGGAGTCGACCAGACATGCTCGCCTTCAAATGGAAGAGTCCTCCATTTGGTGTTAGGATAGGGCTTGGTCCCTTCTCCTGTTCCTCGGCGAGCATTCTGGACCATCTGCGGTCCGTTCTTTTATTGAACAAGGGCTTCGGTCGACGAACCTTTAGGTGCTTCTGTTAGTCGTTCCTCTCTTCCGGGCGCGGGCTGGAAGGCAGTTAGTGGCGCAGAAAAAGTGGTCTGGCACTTTCCTAGGCCTTGATCACACCTCCCCTCTGGGGAGAGTATCCCCATTTCCGTGGAATCTTACTCTGGTATAGGCTTAGCTCACGGGCAAGCCGTTCGAACCCTTGCACAGGTGTGAGTTCCCCACCTGTTGTGGAAGAACACCTTCTTGGGGCTTCCATGCCAACCAGAAGGATGGGAGAGTGCCAGGCGCTCCTTTGAATCTCCCTATCTGGCCTTCCACAGGGACAAGGTTGTCCTGCGCCCCACCCGAAGTTCCTTCCGTAGGTGGTGGCGGAGTCCCTTTCCCTAATCGGGTATTGTCTCTGCCGGGGTTCATCCCCATTCATGCCTCGGAGGCCGTATAGGATCCATTGGGACCCTATTTTGCGCTCGCCTACCCAGGGAGCATAGGGCTGAAGTTCGGGAGAGGTTCGCCAGCTGTTTGTCATCTATGCTGAAGCCGCACCTGGCAGACCTGCAGCCAAGCGGACGATGAGTGGGTGGGTCACCTCCCGCATAGGTCTCCGCTATAGGTGGGCGGGCGTGGAGCCTCCCAGAGGGATAAGTGCTCATTTTTTCCCGCCCTTCCGCTGCATCGGTGGCTGCTTCCGTGGATACTCCTGTCCAGGATATCCGCAGGGCTCCTACCCGGAAGCAGGCATATACTGATTTCCCCTTCCACATCGACCTTGGGTCACGCCGGGATGTTGGTCAGGGCCTCGGTTCTCCAGTCTTTATACCTAAGTAGGAGATGTGCGCCTTGCCTCCCTCCTCCCGGAGAACTGCTAGGAGTCTGCCAATAAGTGTGGATGAACAACATATCCATGTCCCTAGAAATACAGGTTACTCACCTGTATCAGGAGTTCTAGGAATGGTATATGTTGTTCATCCTACCGACCACCTAGCCTCCCCAGCTTTGACGCACAACCTGGCTTCCAGCGGCTAGATCTGGCGTCATGGGGCAGAGCCGGGAGTTTTACCACCCGGGTGGGTGGGAGGAGCCAGCTTGAAGACCTTCCGGCAAGATTTAAAGCGGCAAGGAACCTGCCAATAAGTGTGGATGAACAACATATACCATTCCTAGAACTCCTGTTACAGGTGAGTAACCTGTTTTTTCTGACTAGTGTCATTAATGGGATGACTAGAAAACCAAGAGAGAGAAACGTCAAATCAAGCCCCACCTGTGTGTTTTATTTAAAATTTTATTGTATTCTTTACACTAGAATATTTGTTTTTTGTTGGAACCCATGGTAAACAA
This sequence comes from Neoceratodus forsteri, assembly GCA_016271365.2. Classification (NCBI taxonomy): domain Eukaryota; kingdom Metazoa; phylum Chordata; order Ceratodontiformes; family Ceratodontidae; genus Neoceratodus; species Neoceratodus forsteri. The sequence continues at coordinate 1,072,582,017 of CM028129.1, read as the reverse complement.
GTAAGGCACCTGGTTTGGAGGTGGGACTAAATTGGATGGCCTTTGTTAGGCAGTTCAAGTACTTTGTTTACTGCAGGTTCTGCCACTGTGTGCCAGTGCCCAAAACTCAAGAAGTAATGAAAGTTTTGGTCTTCACCAGTTGAACCCCATTCATTGAGAAAATGGGCTCCCACATTAGCCTTCAGTTTAAAACAATGATACTAGTGTATTGAATTCCTAAATAAGTGCTGTAGTTCTTCCCATCGTAGTGAAGCATTTTCACTTCCTCCATACCCTCCATATTATAACAGTCTGTTTTCAGTTTTGAGAATCCTGCCTGAAAAGAGGTTTGTTTCTTCCTTGCTTTCCAGGAAAGGTACAGTAATCTTGTACTTTTCTCTCATTCCAGGTAAAGTCTGGATCACCCATGGTGATCTGTCAAGAGAAAGAGAAGTCCTACTCAAAGCCCAGCTATGCTGTATATACTGCTAGTATATCTGATCCAAGACTTATAAGCCAGGGGTCCATGTCAACCAGCATCGTCATATCCAGCCCACTCACTGACCAGTCAATCACCATTCCTGTAACAATAATACGTGTAGCTGATGGTGCTGCACTGCAGGGTAAGTGTACAGGAAATAACTTGTCTTGGGTGAGGTGCGGGGGCAAGGTTATAATTAAGAAGAGTCTCATAAACTTGACCCTTTTAACTGCTTATAATAGCACTGCATATATTTTGCTCTGTCACACTGGGTTTTGTAGACTTAAAATGATGAAAAGAGGTTTTTCCCTTCTTTCTGCAGAATGCTTACCTACTGTATTGGATTGAAAATTAATTGTTGCGCAGGCAATTCTTCCTATTCTAGATTACGGTGACACAATCTTCTGCAATGCCAATGCTTCCAGTCTTTCCCTAGGGAACATTGTTTATTATCCACTTCTGTGGTTTATTTTAAAATCCAGATGGAATGAACATCACTGTACCCTACTTACCCAATTAAATTGGTCATCTCCCTCATCCAGATGCACCTTTCACTGGTTATCTTTAATTTACGAAACTGTAAATCATCAGACGCCAACGTATCTATTTGATAGACACTCAGTTTCTACCCATAGTCACAGTCTTGGGGATGTTCCTAATTGAGGTCTGTCTGTGCCTATGTTCTAAACCCATTTTGAGAGAGATTGTTTCTCATACAATGCCCCACTCTCATGGAACAAACTTTCTCCCGTTATAGAATTCTCACTCTGTGTATATTTCTAAAGATAATATGAAATAGTTGCTCCTACGAGAACAACTTATCTGCACTTGTTTTAATTGATTGCCAATACCAACTGTCGTATTTATCACCATTGTATTTCGTGGTCTCTACTGTATTTTGGACTTATGTCTTGTGTACTTGTCTCTCGTTTGTTTTTGTATTTATGACGTGGGACATTCTGTAAATGAGACTTGTTTCTCATGGAACTTATCCTGTAAATCGTTAACGTTTAAAAAATAAAATACTGTAGGGATCCAGTAGTTATTGTTGCAGTGTTTCATGGGACTAGATAGGCCCTCACTATAAAAGAGGTGATAAAACTCCGGCCAACCTAAATGGCAGTTAATCTTTCTAAAGAGCGATGGTTTCACTTTTCCGTGAAGTACACATTTACGTTACCATATGATGAATTTCTTTTGAGAGACAGAAGGGAAGAGGTCTTGTAGCAAACACAAGTACCTTCAGCATTATTTCTTTTGTAACCCCCACCCAGGTATGCCATTTCCATCTTGACAGCACTGCCTGGTGGGCTGGGTTTGGCACATTGGCTAGGTTTGGCTACTCAGCAACGGGGGCACCCAAGTAACTCCGGACAAAGGAAGCAATAACTGAAATGTCCAATACCAGAAGTGGGATTCTAAAGTGTGGCTTTTATTCACATCCAAACAGAATAAACAAAGCATAGGTGGACCCCCACGGGGCTACACTCCTGGTAATGCAGATTTATGGAGATCAGAACACATCCTCATTCACTTTAGCCCTCAGGCTGTGAAACACACTGGGCACACAGCCCGAACTTGTACGCTGCTCTGGGTTTCCCCTGGCTCTGCTCCCTTGCCAGCCCTTTGGACACTTTCCATATAGCATGGAAACATTTACTGGTGGCTCCCTAGACCACCTATGAGCACTTCTGGCTCTATCAGGGAATCTTCCTCTTCAGTCCCACATCTGGGTACTTTCCTCAGGCACTGGCCAAGTACCTGAGAGAAAGCAACAGGTGTTCCAAAGCAAACCCATAGAGGTGAATTTGGTTACTACTGATGGGGGGTCTCCCACCTCTCGCTCCCATAATTCATACCCGGCCATTTTTCTGGACTGTAACACCTCATCCTTTAAAACACTTTACTGTGTAGATTCTCTTTAAATGTATTCACATTCAGTCTACTGTCTTTACATCCCATTTGTGCTGAACTTGAACATACTTAATAAGTGGCTGTGTCCATTACTCTAGACCCCCCACAGAGTTGAGCAGTCCAATCCCCACATCTTCCAAACTGTACTTGGCTGTCTTTTCCTGACCCCACAGTAACAGTCACTTTAGTTTCATCTTGTTTCAGGTGAAAACACATTGGCCTTTTAGCAGAGCGAACTCACCCCTTGGTTGCAGGTGCCCCTCAGGTGTTTTCTCCTCAAAGAAATCTCGTCCTGAAATTCTGGTGCCTCAGCACGAACTTAACTCAGGCAGCTTCTTTTTCCCTAGCCGGACCAGGGGAGTTGCCCTTGGAAGCAGGCTGATTCCTTCCCCCCATCCCCACAGGGATGGGGCCCTGAACCACTGAAAGCGGTCTCTACCACTTCACTGGGCTCTTATTGTGTTCCTCTTCTGGTGAGAATGCACACTTATACAAAAAAAAATTGCTCTTTGACAGAGCTTAGAGCTCAGAGGGCCTACTTACAGCAGAGCACCTCCTTCCTCTACTACAGACTGCAACAGACTCTACTGAACTAACTTTAAATTCCCCAACATTCTACTCTAACCTCCAGCTGCAACATTCCAGTATGGCTTATGCAGCTGCGACAGTTCTAAAATGATGTCTTCCCTCAGTCTCAGCTGAGACTGAGAACAGAGTGAGACAGTGTGAAATCCATTTAACTGGAGTTTCACAAGCTGCCTACCCTGCCTACCACTAGGTCTAACTGGGATTCTAGTAACCCCGGGTAACAGGGGGGTTACACTCACCCTGGGCCAGGAAAATGACTGTCCGCAGTCATTAGTTACCCAACCTAGGCCATCCTACCCTATGTGCTACCCACGGAGAGGAGTGATCAGGCCCCCTCCTACCATGTGCTAGGCACAGGCAGGCAACACTAAGGGCCAGAGGCTATCGGCTGATGCATCAGCCTCTACTCTACCCGCTGACTGTGGGTACCCAGTGGCTCTGGAAGAACTGTCCAGAGCATAGCCCTAATAGATCAGTGCAGCAACCCCTACGGCCATTCAGAACCAGAGCCTATCTATCCCCCCCCAGCCATCTAGGGAAAACCTGTCTGCCTCTAACTTAAAATTCCCAAAAACAAAACAAGCAGGGGACCTCCCCCCAACCTGGGACACCATGCAACCACACACTACGAGCTAATGCCATACACTATGATTACTCCCACACTCCCGCAACCATACCTGTGGAAGGAAAAGTTACACACAGTAACAACAGTACTTTAAATACTATACTCTAAAGTACTACTGAGGAACTCCGCTGAGTCCCTCCTACTCTTCTTGTCTTCTCTTCTGTCTTCTTCAGGAACACCTGCAAGAAAAAGAAAGACAACACACACTCCTAATCTGCATACACAGTCTATCTAAACCCCTACCATCTAAACACTGAGGAATCCCCCAAAATAATTTTTTTAGAAAAGTAGAAAAAACAGTATAAACATTAGAAAACAGTAGAAAACAATGACATTATTTACAATACACAATATTTGGGGGATGGAGTGCCCTAAAAGTCCCATCTAGTGACCACAGTGCCCGAAGGCATGTCCATTAAAGAGTCTCTCCTGGGCCGGAGCCCGGTGAAGCACAGTTCTAGCAGGCCAGAGTCCCAAAGGGGAGAGTCTTTGAGGACAGTTCAAACATCTGGAGTCTGCTAGTGTAGGGTGTGTACTGCAGTGTCATAAGAATAGAAAAGTCTGGACTTACCAGTCCCTTGTAGAACAACACAATACCATACCTGGTCCTCAGCCGAAGACTCTCCCTGACAGCATTCTTCCAATACAGCTGGGCGGACATCTTCCGGGAAACGACAGGAGGGCTCATCTGGAAACTGCTGGGTTGATGTCATCTCTGGAGATGGAACCTTGGAACAGGAACTAAAAGGAAAATAGCTGGTCTGAAGTCATCTGATACCCAGGTGATGAATCAGGATATAGCTGGGCTGGTGTCCCCTCTGGATCTGAAGTCATCTGGTGGGCCAGTCAATGGATTCTGGAAAGCCAGTACACTGTAGAACTGATGAATGTGGGGCACCTGAGTCCTAGACGTCCAGACTGGCGGAACAACATAGGTACGGCAATGGCTGGAGTGGCAGCACTGGCTACCACTGCTCTGCTTTCCATTTGGTAGGCATGGGCACATTCACAGTAAGGTCTTTACATTGTCGCCAATAGCACAACGGGTCAGGTGCTGGAATTATCACCCCATCTGGGTGCTCATAATTCACACTGTGAAAGGTTTCATGTCACTCTCCATCCACAATTCGAACAGTGTCCATAAACATTGTCCTGCCTCTTTTCCACTGGCAGTATTTTTCTTGAAACATTCTGTTCTTGACATGCTTGTTTGCACCAGGATGCACATATTTCATTGTTTCTTCCCAAATCCAGGATTTCCTGCTTTTTTCAATCTCCTCCCAGACTCTCCAAGGAAAGGTAGGAAAGGACATCTCATAGATCTCATTCACTTTCCTATGAACCAGTCTTTCCTCTTTACTAGCTTTGGTCAAGCCGAGACCTCTGGCCTGGCTTAGGGGTGGTCAGTCCTGGTTCTGCCAGCTACGCATTCTTAACGACACAGAAAATGGATCCCAGGCTTCTTCTTGAACAGCCAGGGCAGTGGAATCACCACTCTCTTCCATGCGTTCCTCTGAGGCAAGAGCTTGAGGATGTGTACCAGTTCCTTTTTCACAAGGCCACATAGGTTCTCCCTCTTCTTCTTCCTCACTGAGCATCTGTGCCCAGGAGTGAGCAGTCGTCCTCACTCCTGAGACTGTCCATTCTTCGCTGGGTGTGGAAGTCGAAACCTCCCATTCAAAGGCCTCCCTTGTCTCGTCTTTAGCGATGAGACTTGGGCTAGGCCCCTCTCTCTCCAAGGGTCTACTGATGCTCTTCCTGAAATGTCTCTCTGCGATTCAGACTCTGAAACATCAGCACATTGTTCTGTCTGTAAATCTGCACCCTCTTGCTTTGTGCCACACTCTGGGGGGCCTTCTCCAACAGGCTCCACCTGGTGCTGTGTGCTGCCAACTTCAGATTCTTGAACTTTTGTCCATGTGGGAGCCAAACGAATCTTGGGTGCTTTAAACAAACCATATTTCTCTAGGCACCCAGAACAGTGAGGTACCATGAAGATGTCCCTTCCAGCATTTAAGCACATCACACATACTTGCACTGGATATCCAGGAATTGCCACATGAGGAGGCAGTCATCTCCCACAGTAACATCTCTCAATGTCCCTTAACTTGTTAATTTCTGCTGCTATCACAGCCCAGGCATGATCCGGGTAACGGGCTGGTCCTGAAGCCATGACTGCAGAGAAAAAACAAACAACGCTCACTGTTATTTCAAGTCCCACATCACTGAAAACTTTCTTTCTCTTTCAGAATGGCTCCTCTGCTGCTGTGTTTACATTACTACCCCACCCTTTTAATGACAGCGGCAGCACTCCTACGCATCAACATTCTGTAACTGGGTCAAGCCACTGTGCACCGATTTACACACTCTACTGATAACTTTGCTCAAACTGCACAAACTTGCACTGTTCTTTTTCCTAGCACATTTATATGATTTACCACAGACTTTTTACTCGCTGAAGACATTGCTCTAGCTTACAGTCCCTTAAAGCCTCAGTATTTCATAGCACAGGATTGCTTGTATTTCTTGCTGCATATCTGATACAATTCACAGTCTCTCACATGGCTTTGAAAATTATACTGACACTGAACCTATAATTATGCTCACAGTCAATTGCTTAGAATTCTTGCTTTTGCTCGTAAAACTGAACACAGTCCTTCTTTGCAAAGCGATTACACTGCTACACACAGATTCAGCTGGCTTTTGGCAAAATCACTTAGTTTGAGCTGTTTCATTTGGCTGGTACTCACTGTTATCAGTAGCTGTCTGCTGCGGTGGAAAAATGGCCTGCAGCCAGTCTTGGGGGCTTCTGGAAAGAAGTGGGTTGGCAGTCCTGCTGATTGTCCCTCTGAGCACCATACTCACAGTCCAGTTGATCGAGATGCAGGTTGAGCCCAAATTTAAACAGAAAAGTCAGTTTTTTAAACTTTTACAGAGCTTTCAGTCACCGCGAACGCTCCTCCTGGTAAGCCAGTTCGCACACTCCACTCACTCTCCCTCTCGAATGCTGTGCAGTCGCTCTAGAGCTGGCGTGGGGGCCGGACTGATTGCAGTCTCACCAGTCACTCGACGTCATGCAAATGAGCCTCTTTCCTCTCGAATGCTTTTCTCCTCATGGCGATCGTCGAGCAGGCAAATGTAAACTGCAAAACCACACTTTTTTTTTCTTCTTCTTCTTCAACGACTCCTCGTCGGGAGCCTATTTCAACCATTTTTCATGGCCATTAAGCACAACAAGTCTCTCAGTTCACACAGAAAGCATTTCCAACATCTAGGGCACAATTTTCCTTTTGCTACCCACAGTTTTCAACACTTTTCTTTGTCACAAACACTTTTAAAAGCTGGCAAACGCTGTAATTTGATGCAGAACAAGGGCATACACTCTCAGGCTTTACTGCTCCTTGGTAAACAGTTGGCATTTTAATAGCAGCACATGGATAACAGCACACAGTGGCACATTAGTTAAACGTTGCTTCAGTTGTTTTGGGCTAACCACTGCCAGATAGCCAAAATGCTAGCCATTGTCCGAGCGACCTTTCTTACATTCCTCCCTAAATTCCAAACCCAAATCCTCAGCGGTGCCTCCATTTTTGTAACCCCCACCCAAGTATGCCATTTCCATTTTGACAGCACTACCTGGTGGGCTGGGTCTGGGGAGAAATATGTCACTCGGTACATTGGCTAGGTTTGGCTACTCTGCAACAGGGGCACCCAAGTAACTCCGGACAAAGGAAGCAATAACTGAAATGTCCAACACCAGAAGTGGGATTCTAAAGTGTGTCTTTTATTCACATACAAACAGAATAAACAAAGCATAGATGGACCGCCACGGGGCTACACCCCTGGTAATGCAGATTTGTGGAGATCAGAACACATCCTCATTCATTTTAGCCCTCAGGCTCTGAAACACACTGGGCACACAGCCTGAACTTGTATGCTGCTCTGGGTTTTCCCTGGCTCGGCTCCCTTGCCAGCCCTTTGGACACTTTCCATATAGCATGGAAACATTTACTGGTGGCTCCCTAAACCACCTATGAGCACTTCTGGCTCCATCATGGAATCTTCCTCATCAATCCCACATCTGGGTACTTTCCTCAGGCACTGGCCAAGTACCTGAGAGAAAGCAACAGGTGTCCCAAAGCAAGCCTGTATAGGTGAATTTGGTTATTACTGATGGGGGGAGGTCTCCCATCTCTCGCTCCCATGATTCATACCGGGTCATTTCTCTGGACTGTAACACCTCATCCTTTAAAACACTTTGCTGTGTAGATTCTTTTTAAATGTATTCACTTTCAGTCTACTGTCATTACATCCCATTTGTGCTGAACTTAAACATACTTAAGTGGCTGTGTCCATTACTCTAGACCCCCCACAGAGTTAAGCAGTCCAATCCCCACATCTTCCAAACTGTACTTGGCTGTCTTTTCCTGATCCCACAGTAACAGTCACTTTAGTTTCTTCTTGTTTCAGGTGAAAACACATTGGCCCTTTAGCACAGCGAACTTACCCCTTGGTTGCAGGTGCCCCTCAGGCGTTTTCTCCTCAAAGAAATCTTGTCCTAAACTTCTGGTGCCTCAGCACGAACTTAGCTCAGGCAGCTTCTTTTTTTCTCTAGCCGGACCAGGGGAGTTGCCTCTGGAAGCAGGCTGATTCCTTCTCCCCATCACTGCAGGGATGGGGCCCTGAACCACTGAAAGCGGTCTCTACCACTTCACTGGGCTCTTCTTGTGTTCCTCTTCAGGTGAGAATACACACCTATACAAAAAAAAAAATAGCTCTTTGACATAGCTTAGAGCTCTGAGGGCCTGCTTACAGCAGAGCACCTCCTTTCTCTACTACAGACTGCAACAGACTCTACTGAACTAACTTCAAATTCCCTAACATTCTACTCTAACCTCCAACTGCAACATTCTAGTGTGGCTTATGCAGCTGCGATAGTTCTAAAATGATGTCATCTCTCAGTCTCAGCTGAGACTGAGAACAGAGTGAGACAGTGTGAAATCCATTTAACTAGAGTTTCACAAGCTGCCTACCACAAGGTCTAACTGGGATTCTAGTAACCCCGGGTAACAGGGGGTTACACTTTTATTAATGCAATTTAGTAAAAAGAGATTTTAGCCTTATTGGTCCTTGGAAAACAGCAGTCACTGGAAGGTTTGATACCTTTTATTGGGACAACAGATGTTTTGTACAAAGATGGTATAGTACACAAGCTTTCAGGGCTTCACAAGTCCCTTCTTCAGGTCATTCAACTGAAGAAGGGACTTGTGAAGCCCTGAAAGCTTGTGTACTATACCATCTTTGTACAAAACATATGTTGGTTCAATAAAAGGTATCAAACCTTCCAGCGACTTCTATTAATGCAGTTTACAATTTGGTTGGATAGATCGGCCAAGAGTCATTATCTCATTTACTGTGTGGGCCTGCTACTGTGCAGTTCTATAGTTTGATGACTGAAGAATAGCAAGGTTAAATAACATCCTTGAGGCTCCACTGTGAGCCACTGCCTGCCATAGTATTCCTGCCTGGAAGATCTTACCACTCATAACAGTGCTGTAACCACACTATGTCCCCAGATCCTTTTGTTTATAACCACATAAAAGTTGTTTAACACTGATGACATTAACTCTGCTTTGCTGTAACATGACAAATCAAAATATGACGGTAGTGATACAAGTATAAAATTAAAAATGGTAGTTTGTTAGAAAACTAATATATCACAAAAGTATTTTTGTCCTGTTAGCAGGTTCCCCAGTAGCAGGTTCCTGGGAGGGAGTCGGCCTGTTCAAACATTTCATTGACTCTTATCAAGTGATGTTCTTCACATTGTTTGCACTACTGGCAGGAACTGCAATTATGATCATAGGTGAGGTCTTTTCCATTACAAGTGCATGCTTATTTTTTAACTGTAATGTTTTAAGTGTCGTGGCTCGACATTGCTGTCTCATATGATCCCATATTTTTCAGCCTACCATGCCTTTTTCTCACCTAAGGAGACTGCCCAGCATCCGGCGTTCATCCAGAATTCTCCACCTCAGAGAGGTAAAATGTTCTCTAGAAAACTATCCAGTGTAATTGAAGCATTGAAAGTGGGAGCTCAGTCTCCAGTGAAACAAAAAAAAATTTAATTCTTTATTATTCTGGCCATCTTTATAAAAATGGGATCTTTGTCTTAGAAATGATCGACTATTGGTGGTTATTCCCTAGCTGAAGTTACAATCCTCAATTTGTGACATAACAATTACTGCAACAAATTGCATGGTCCTCATTTAATAACTGTGGCCTCAGCTAGGCTAGGAAATAAGTTTCAAAAGCAGATATAGTCAAGACATGGATCCTTTTTTTATGTAAATATCCTTAGTAACTAGGAAAAAAGGGGATTGCACTTGGAGTTTAGGAACAGCAGAAGACACAATGGTCCATAATTACTGCCCTCCCACGTTATTGATAATAATCCTTAACCCCATCCCTTGTCATGTAATCTTCCGATCTGTTTTTGAATGTAATAAACGTTTCACTCTGTACTGTATCAGCAGGCAAGTTATTCCAAATTCACCATGTGTTCTACTCCAGGGATGGAATAATCTGTTTCAGAGTGACCATCTGGAACTTGCATTTCCTTATGAACTGGTTGAAATCATGCAAATCCAGTATGGAGCACCAACTCCTGGTCCATTTCAGGACCAGGGAGTACCTGGACACGTAACTCTTGACCACAGTGTCCGGAACAGGGGTTGTCATCCCTTTTACAAGCAGCTGAATGATATCCACCCTTAGAGTGGACAGCACGTCTGGGACACCTCTGACTTTTGAGGTACATGAAGATGGGAAGGCAGGAGAGCCTAAAAGTCCAGAGACAATCTGCTGCCCACTACATCCAACACCCACTTGCCTGCTGTGATAGTGGACCAGTGTGGTAAGAAGTGACATAGCCTGACTCCTGCTGGGAGAGCAGTCAGGGACAGGACAGATGGAGGGACAATGACTCTTAACTCATCATTAGGCAGCTTTTGCGAGGGCAGAGGAAGCTGCTGCCAGAGAGGCACAACCACCCCCAACCCCATTTGGACCCTTGCTCCAAGACTTCTGTTTGGGGTGCCAGGCCTAGAACTGCCCCTGCTGAAGAAGCTGTGACTGAAAGGATCAGTTTTGGAAAGCCTATTTTTTAGGCTTCTTCTGGGAAAAAGTCACAGAATCTAGGGTGACATTAGACAACTTTATTCAGGTAGGATGTCCTTCCAACCCAGGGCCACTTGATTTCTGCCATGAAAGGTATCAAATCTTGCAGCACCCTGCGATGCATGAAGGTCGCCGACACAGCACAGGTACAGAAATCACCCATGTGCAAAGCTGTCTGGAGCTGGTGTTTAGCCAGTGATTGACCCTGGTCTCTGTTGAGCTTCACCACCAACTGGTGCTCTGTAGAGAGGCCTGGAAGGACTATGTCAAAAACTCGCATCAGGGAGTGACTGAAGTTAACTATTATCATGGCATAGCTATCTTGCCAGAGACCCAGAGCATTCACCTTTTTAGTGGCATGGTCAGCCTTATGAGACTCCTTGTCTGGAGGCTTGTTCATGTCACCCTGGTGTCTAAATTTACGGAACACTAAATCTATGACCATTCCCTCCACAGAGGGGTGGTCCGAAGACCCAAAAGTGAACCTGTGGCGACTGCATGCTTGTGAACCATGCAGGCAGAGAGTGCTGGGCACTGGATTCTGCCAAAGCTGCAGTGTTAGTCCCACAGTGGCCTTGGACACAGGGAAAGCATAGCCCTCTTCTGAACTGTCTCAAGCATGACCGACATAGATTCTGAAATAAGTCACCGAAGGATATGGGGCCATGCTCCGTGGAAAGGTCCTCGACCAAACTGTGGTCGAAGAGTGGCATCTCCGAGGAGACCATGGAATCATGACCCAAGTCATCCGAGGACTCCTCAAAAATGGCCCTGGGACGTTTCTCACCACAGACCTCTTGGGAATCCTTTTCTGGGGTGATCCTCACTGACAAACAATGTGGCAAGCCGATGGCCCAGCACCTGGCTTCCTTAGTCAGAGTGCCTACCTTCAATAGTGGTGGTATTGGCTCCACCCGAAGAGATAGAGAAGCAGCTTTAGGTTTCATCTGCATGGTGTGGACCAATGGGGGTATTAGTGATGATGACCAGTAGATCCAAGATCCATCGGGTAGAGATCTACCCTGCCCCACAGTGGCCCACTGTTGCCAGAGGAGCTCCTCGTAGCATCAGCGCATCTTAAAGCTGTGCCCCTCCTCACCTGAGGATGAGGAGGACAAAGAATATCAACAGCGGCACTTCTTGGTTGAGCAGGAACGCTTTGACCTCAACCATTGACCAAATGACTAACAGTGAAAAAGGCCTTCTGGCAGGTTGCTGTAGCTCACGGGCCTGCCCACATTCAGTCAACATGGGTGCAGAAGACCAGACTTTCAGTGGGGTCTGCTCCCGCTGAGGTCTGAATGGGGACAGTGACCGGACCACATCCTCCTGGGTGATTACTAGGAGCACTGGGGTTTGCAAGACTGAGTCCTCAATCTCGTCCAACAACTGAGTGACAGGTTTGAGAAAAATCTTGGTAGCCTGATTGACCAGAGTTGAGGTCAACTGGCTCGACAGAGGAACTAAAGAGCCCTTGACTTGCCCTCCCCAGCTGAGGGGTTCTTGACAGCCATTGTGTGTTTGGATGAGTCAAGAGACCAGGAGAGCCTCGACTGCTCTCGGTCTCATGACCGGTACAACTTGCTTTTAGTACCACAGTAGGTAAGGCTCTCCCCCATGGTCTGAAGAGCCAAACACATTTCACTAAATTCGCCTGTAAAAGATCTTCTGACGCTGGCCCCAAGGAACAGCACTGAGATCAAAGTGGTGCCTGCTGCAGAGCTGCTGCTTCCACCTCAAGGGCTGCAAGCTATTTAGCCAACCCGGCCTTAGCTGAGGCCTTCTTGTGACCCCTGGGCGGTTCTTCAGATCCCACTTCAAAATGCCAATCCTGCAAGAGATGGAGCTTCCTGCACTCAATGATGCCCAACTTTGGTCATTTCCTCCTGGGAGTGCTTGGTAATGTCTTCCATCACCTCCTTGCTGACAAGCAGCAGCCAGTGAAGTTGATCTGAGACCAGGGTGAAATGCTGGCTAAACACCAGCTCCAGATGGCCTTTGATATGGGCAACTCCAGTGTCCTTGCCATGGCAGTAGTTTGGCTGAGGCTCTTTTACCTTTACGACAGACACTCAGCCCAAGTTGCCAAGACCCTGACCTCTTTGGTCCAGGGGTGGGGACTTATCTCAGAAGGATTGAGGAGTCCAGCGTCACCCTGGTTTCTATGGCTTCTTCCTGGAAGGACCCAAACACCCAGAAGTCGCAAAGAAGGCTTTTCTGTTCTGGTCCTTTTATCCACAGCAGCAGCGGCAGCCCCAACAGGGGAAAAAAAAGCCTGGTGCCCCAAGACCAAGCTCCCTGGCCAGGGGCTTAAAAGAAGCAGGGGTAGTGAAAGTGGTGCCTCTCCAGCCCTATCATCTGGTGCCCCCTCCAAAACTGCCCAGTGACAGGTCAGGTGTGTCTGCATCCCACCTGTCCAGTCTCTGAACCAGCAGCCTGTTGGGGGTTGACTTTATCCTTTCTAGCCACACTGGTCAGCTGTCACTACAGACAGGTGGGTTCTTGAGGTGGTGGGCAGAGGGTTGCCTCTGGATGTCGATGTTCTCCCCCCATTCTGATCACGCGCTCTGAGGGAGTCCTCAGTGTCACAGGTGATGCTGTCCACCCAAAGGGAGGATGTTGCTCAGCTGTTTCTGAAAGGGGCTATAGCCCATGTCCCACATGCCCTGACAGTTCAGGGGTGCCTGTCTAGGTACCCAAAACAGATGGGGGACTGGCACCCCTTACTGGATCTGCATAATCTCAATCAGTTCATACGGAAGAGCAAGTTCTAGGTGGTCATTCTGGATCGGATCATACCATCCTTGGAGGAGGACATGGGGTTCTGGTCCCTGGACCTTATGGATGTATTATTCTGCATCCCAGACCATCTCTCCCACTGGCAGTACCTACAGTTCTACACAGAAGGGATTCTCTATCAGTTCCAGGTCATGCACTTTGGCCTTTCATCCATGCCCTGGATCTTCACCAAGTTAATGTCAGTGGTGGTAACCCTCATGCAATGCAAGGGCATCTGGGTGTACCCCTGCCTGGATGACTGGCTGATTGCTGGGCCATCCAAGGAGGCCTTGGTGCAGTCCAGGAATCTGGCCTTCCAGACCTGCAGAGACTTAGGCCTTTTGGTCAACCAGACCAAGTCTGAACTTATCCCCTCACTAGCGATTCACTTCAGTGGAACAGACCTAGATTTCCTATGGGCTAAGGCCAGTCTCGTTGCAGACCTGGTACTGGATCTTACCTCCTTTGTCCAGTTGTTTCAGGTGGGGCACTCGCACCATACCTTGGACTTCCTGTGGCATCTTGCATCTGTGTGGTCTGGTGGGCGTGCTGGCAGATGCAGTACCAGTAGTGGGAGTTGGGCTGTTTGTAGTCCTATTGCCTTGGGCACTTGGATCATCCAGTCACATTGACACATGCCCATGTTAGATGCCACCCATTGGTGGCTGATCCCAGAACATCTGAAGCAAAGAATCCTCTTTGTCCACCCAGAACTGACTGTCAGTCTCACGAGAGACATGTCTCTGGTGGGGTGGGGAGTGCACCTGAGGCACCAAAGGGTCCCCAAGTTCTGGTCGCCCAGAGAGAACCGTTACTACATGAACCTACTGGAGCTCTGTACAGTGCTGCTAGCTCTGATGGAATTTGTTCCTTTGGTCAGGGGTCAGGCCGTGCAAGTCCAGATGGACAACTCCAGGACCATCTTCTACCTGAACAGAGAAACACCTCAGCTGCACACCAGAAACCATTCACAAAGTTAGTACACATGATTCAGATGCAGGAACTGATTTGATGTGCTAGGCTGGCACAAAATAACCCAGTGCAATAAAGGTGTACAGACAAAGTGCCTGTAACACTGGGGGTGAGCTCCTCAGTGTGATAGGCACATTCTATACTTTCATTGCACTGGGTTATTTAGTGCCAGCTTGGCAAACAAAGACAGTTCCTGCATCAGAATCCTGCATACAGACATTCTGATTGGTTTCAGGTATGCAGGTAAGGTGTTTTTTTGTTTCCTGTTTTCGAACGGTTAGCCACCCCTTTTGGCAGCACCTCCCCAGGACACTGTCTGGAACATGACTGCTTTTGATTGTTCTACCTGAATAGACAGGGCAGCATGCACTCCCTTCCCTTGTGTTGGGAGGCCCTCCGCACCTGTACCCTTGTGCGTAGCCTGGGTTCAGATCTCCTGCCGATTCATGTCACCGGAGAGGATAGTCAGCTGGCAGACACTCTCAGCCAGGTGAAAGAGATGTTGCACAAGTGGTCCCTGCATCAGGAGATGGTGAACCACCTGTTCTTCCTGTGGGGCACACCTCTGGTAGACCTGTTTGACTCCAAAAAGAATGCAAAACTGAGGCTGTTTTGTGCCTGCCACCCCCTTCCTTCCCCAGCCAAAGTCAACACTTCTGGGGGATGCTGTTACAAGGCCTTGGGCCCCAGGCCTTGTGTATACCTTTCTTCCCTTCCCCTTCCCTCCCCCCCGATCCACGAGGCGATGGTGAAGGCCCGGAAGAACAAAGCATGGACAATCCCCATAGATCCGGACTGGCCACGGCAGTTCTGGTACCAGGATCTCCTTAGCCTTAGCAACAGGGCTCCATGGCAGTTGCCTCTTCACCTGAACTTGCTGACCAGACAACAGGGGAAGGTCCTGCACCCAGTCCTTAAGTCCCTGCACGTCACAGCCTGGTTCTTGAGTGGCTAGAGTGCTAGGCATTGGGTCATTCTGAGGATGTGCTCCACTTTGTGGAGGCCTGCTGAAAAGAGTCAACTTGCCAGTGCTATGCCTTTAAATGGAAATGTTTTTTCATTTGGTGTCAGGACAAGGAGCTTAATCCCCTTGCCTGCCCTGTGGCTAGTATCCTCAAGTACCTCTGGGGCTGCAAGCAATAACCCTCAAGGTGCACCAGGCAGCTACCTCCGCATTATAGGCCTTAGACACCTGTACCTCTAGTGTGTGAACCACTACCATCATGGGACCTACTGCTGGTGCCGACTGTGCTCATGCACAAGCTTTTTGAGCCTGTGCACAGGTGTGAGAAGATACATCTGTTGTGGAAGACAGCCTTCTTGGTGACCACCATGTCAGCCAGAATGGATCAGTGAGCTCCAGGTGCTGTTGGTGGAGTCTCCTGATCTTTTCTTCCATAGGTACAAGGTCGTCCTTCACCCTCACCCAAAGTTCCTCTCAATGCAGAGTTCCACCTTAACCAAGCAGTGAACTTTCCAGTATATTTTACCAACCCCTCTTCAGGGAACAACTGCAAGCTCCATACTCTGTACCTGAAGAGGGAGTACTCTTAATATGTAGAGTGCATGGC
Source organism: Neoceratodus forsteri (assembly GCA_016271365.2). Classification (NCBI taxonomy): domain Eukaryota; kingdom Metazoa; phylum Chordata; order Ceratodontiformes; family Ceratodontidae; genus Neoceratodus; species Neoceratodus forsteri. The sequence goes on along the minus strand of CM028129.1, from coordinate 1,072,565,930 downwards.
TGGAGTTCTCCATGAACCTCACCAGCAATTTATAACATACACTGAAGCTGTACCTGGCAGACTGGCAGCTAAGCAGATGATTGGCAGGTGGATCACATCTTTCATCAACCTCTGCTATAGGTTGGCTGGTAGGAAGCCTACCATAGGACTTAGGGATCATTCCACCAGACATACCATTGCCTCAGTGGCTGCTTCCAAGGACATCCAGGAAATGTGCATGATTTCTACTTGGAAGTCAGCACACACCTTCATTTCCCATTACAGCACTGGCCTTGAGTCTCATCGGGATGCTGCATTTGGGACCTTGGTTCTCCAATCTTTGTTTGCCAAGTAGGGGTGCATGCCTTGTCCTCTCCTTCTGGAGAACTGCTGGAAGTCTGCAAATGTGTAGACAGTGAACCATATCCACGCCCCTAGAAAAATAGATTACTCACCTTTAACCGTAGCTCTTACTTCGGGTGGGAGCTCTTGCAGCAGGCTGTTACCATTAGGACTATGCCGCAGGCAGTAGGGCACACCGGAAAACTCTTAGCTAGCAGTACCCAGCAAGGGCTGCCCCTGATGTCGACTCTGCCTTGGAGTCGGTCATGATACAAAAGGGGGTGGTTTCCAACACCACCTCAGTTCTTTTCCTGCCATAGACCCACACCCAATAGTGCTCTTAGTTCATTGCATAGCAGTTCAGCAAAGTTTTATTGAGTTATTTCTCAAATTTTTTCTCTAGTTTCTCTCCTTTTGGTCAACTGTCTGGTGTATGTCTTCATCACCATCATCGGTGTCCTCGTCTGGACCAAAGAAGATGAAGTGGTCCTCTGACCAACAGATCCCTGCCAAGGACACTCACGAGACCTGTGTCTTCTGCCTTGGGCCGGACCACGACACTCAGGCCTGCAGGATCTGCAAAGGCTTTACCGGCAGTATGAAGATCAGATGCCTGAAGGCATTGAAGTCCCACCTTCTGGAAAAAGAAGTCGCTGTGATGCAGGGGACAGTCTAAACACCAGGACAAGTCCCACCATAAGTCCTGCGACAAGGACCATGGCCAGTCCCGTCCGCACTCTCGCTCACCCCACAAGAAGGCTTCTTCAGGCTTGGGCAGTTCCGACCACTCGCATCATTCTAAACACTCCCAGGACCAGGGTAGGCCTTCTGACCATACAGAAACCCCGGCACCGGGGGAAGACAAACAGGACCTGCTTCCACCTGCTCCATAAGATCGCTCAGCTTTCTCACACATATGATCCAGTATCAAAACATGTTGTGGGAGAAGGGCCAGGAAGTAGCCAATGCCTTGCTAGATTTGGCTCAAAAGACCGAACTGCTGGAAATCCTCAAATTGGGTTGGGACATAGGCGCGCATGTATTATGGGCCTCATATGACACTGCAGACACAGCATCTAGGGCTGCGGCTTCCAGTGTTTGCCTTAGATGCAATTCCTGGCTAAGGATCTCCAGATTTACCCAGGATCTGCAGTCCAGAATCAAGGATCTTCCCTTCCAGGGTTCCATTTTGTTCGGGGAGGAGACTAAGAAATTGATTTCTCGCCTCCAGGAGTCCGGTGAAGTCAATTTGGTCCATCCAAAAACTTTACAAGGAGGACGAAAAGCCATTTTGAAAACAGCCCTTTCGTAAGTCCTCAGGGCAGAATGCCCGTGGTCAGTTTGCGCAGTGAGGTGGTTTCAAGAGTAAAGCCACAAACCAGCAAGCTGGAGGAGCTCCCTCTGGAGGCCCAAAGTCCTCCCAAACCTTTCTGTCCACTCCTGGACCCTCCCAATGACTCCATGCTGGCCCCTTCTCCTCCGGTGGAGGCAGTGGGGGGCCACTTCTCCCTCCACTGGGAAGGGTGGAGCAAGATCACTTCAGACCTTTGGGTCCTGGACATCATAAAGAGAGGGCATATACTGGAGTTTACAAAAATACCTCTGGAAAGTCCACCAAGGTCCTCCCGTTATCCTTCTTCCCACATCCAGTTAACAGAAGGAGAGATTTAGACCTTCTTGCAGAAAAGGGCGATAGAGCCAGTTCCACAGGAGCACTGAAGATGGGGTTTTTATTCCCACTTCTTCCTGGTGCCAAAGAAAACACAAGACCTTCAGCCCATCCTGGATCTCAGTTCTTTAAATCACTTTATAGAATACTAAAGGTTTAGGATGGTGACTCTACTGGGTCTCATTCCTCTGCTGCACCAGGGGATTGGCTCTGTTCCCTGGACATGCAAGATGCTTATGTGCACATCATGGTTCTCCCTTCCCATCAGAAGTTTCTGAGGTTCCCCTTCCAGGGGAGGCATTATGTTTTTTTTGTTCGTTTTTTTCATCACAGCTGCTATTTTTGCTCCCTGCTGCAGCGTTCTCCAGCTGAGACATCCAGCCGCCAGCTTTGCCCACCCGGAGAGCTGGGCTGCTCATACTGCACCCAGGAGGGTCTGGGATGGCCATCTTGCCATCCCGTTGCTGGGCCCCCTGTGCCCTGCCAGCCAGGACAGCCCTGAACCCTCCCTGACGGGACTCCACACCAGTTCTCTGGGCGTCACAGAGCATGACCATCAAGCTGCACAGTAGGGCTCAGCTATTTTTCCTCCTGTTAAGCCCCACAGGAGTGCGGACGTGTAATGACGTCTAGGCACAATGTGCTGACGTCTGCCACACTTCGCTCTACATACACCGATGCCAGCAGTACCCCCAGGCATCCTCCGAGGTCACTGCAGCACGGTGGTTCCAACCCATCCCACCCCAGGACTAGGAGAGCAGGCTGTGGACGCTCAATCCTAGTCCTCCCCTGCCAACACCTGATGACCCAAGCTCATTCCCCAGCCCGGGTCACCGGCATGATGTGAGGTGTGGTGTCAGTACCTCAACCCTCCACACCACTAGGCCGGCCAGCGAAGGCATTATCAGTTTTGGGTTCTACCATTCGGCCTCTCCTTCGCTCCTTGAGTCTTTACCAAGTGCTTAGCAGTGGTAGCTGCAGCTCTCAGACACAAAGGCCATTATGTCTTCCCTTACCTTGATGACTGGCTTTTGGCAGCTCCATCAAAGGCGCTTCTTCTATGCACTCTTGAAGACACCTATACGCTATTCCGAGAGTTAGGGAATACCCAGAATCTGCTAGAATCTTCCCCGGAGCCCAGCCAGAGACTCTGTTTTATGGGGGCAGCTCTATACACGGTCCAAGACATGGCCTTCCTCCCACAGGACAGGGGGGATCATCTGCAAGAAGTGGCCCGAACAGTATCCATAACCCCCAAGTCCAGGCCAGGACTTTCCTCAAGCTTCTGGGGCACATGGCAGCGGCCATCCCAGTAGTTCTCTTGGCTCACCTCCACATGAGGGTCCCTCAATGGATGCTCAGGATGCAATGGGACCAAAGATCTGACAGTCTAGACCAGCTGGTCCGGATCTCGGACACAGTCAGGAGGACCCTTACTTGGTGGCTGAGCCCCTCCAATCTACAAGAGGGGGTTCTTTTCTGGCAGAGCCACCGAGTCAGACCCTGACCACAGATACCTCTGAGCTTGGTTGGGGAGCGCATCTAGGAGACGGCCAGACCCAGGGCATCTGGTTTCCAGATGAACACAGACTTTACATCAATGTCCTAGAAATGCAGGCGGTCCTCTATGCCCTTTAGGCTTTTCAGGAGGACCTAGCACCAGACCCTCTTCTTGTCCAGACAGACAAAATGACCATCATGTTTTATATCAACAAGCAAGGGGGCACACATTCCTACCCCCTGTGCAGGGAGGCAATGAGAGTCTGGTATTAGGCCCTGGAACATCCAGTCACTCTAGCCGCGGTGCATGTTCCAGGCGTCCAAAAATGTCTTGGCCAACAGCCTAAGCCAATTTCGGTCCAAGGCACATGATTGGGAGCTACTACAGTCAGTAGTGAATCAGCTCTTCAACACTTGGGGTCTTCCAGAGCTGGACCTTTTTGTGTCTCCACGCAGTGCCAAACTGCACCTGGTGTTTTCTGACCAGGCACATTGCCCCTCTTTTGGACAGCGAGGTTCCTGTATGCCTTCTCTCCCTTTCTGCTAATACAGAGGGTTCTCTTGAAGCTTCAGGCCGAGAGGGCACATGTGATTCTCATCGCCCCACTGTGGCCTTGGCAAATTTGGTTCCCACTACTTCAGCAGCTGGCAATGGAACCTCCGATTCAGTTGCCTTGGAGCTCGCACTTGCTGTCACAAGATCAGGGCACGTTGGTCCATCTGGACCTCAAGTCCCTGCACCTTCATGCAAGGCTCCTGCAGACATAGTCAAAGCAAGGTGTGGGGTCTCTCAAGAGGTGGCGGACGTTCTCGTCTCTGCGAGAAAGCCCTCTACTAGGTCCACTTATGCTATGAAGTAGAAAGGTTTTTGTCTTTGTGCTTCTTCCCATCACTTGGACCCACTTACCTGTCCAGTGAACTCAGTTTTGCAAGATCTCCTCTCTTTGTTGAATCAAGGCTTGAGCTACTCCTCCATCAAAGTGCATATGTCGGCAGTTTCAGCCTATCATATGCTGGTGGAGGGAAGAACTTTGGCCCAGCTGGACATGTCCCGAACTTTTTTGAGGGGCATTTTGCATATGAAACCTCCCATCAGAGATCCAATACCCCTCTGGGATCTCCTTTTTATGCTGTAGAAGCTTACCCTTCCCCCTTTTGAACCAGTCACAGATTGCGAGCTACGTTTCCTTTCCTGGAAGGTATCCTTTTCAGTTGCTGTGACTTTCGCTTGGCGAGTTTCTGTTCTTCAGACCCTGATGTGTAAGGAGCCTTATTTGATTTTTCATAGGGACAGGGTTGCCCTAAGAACTAATCCTAAGTTTCTCCCAAAAGTGGTTTCAGAATTGAGTCTGAATCAAGATGTCAGCCTTCCAGTTTATTATCCTGATCATTCCAGTCGAGGGGAAGTGCTCCTACACACATTGGATGTTCACAGGGTGCTTAGGTATTATCTCAGGCACACTGCTCCCCACTTCAAGTCAGATCAGCTTTTTGTTGCCTTTGTGCCTCAACACCTAGGTAAGCCAGTGTCGAAGCAGACCATTTCTAGGTGGTTAGTCCATTGTATTGTTTACTGCTACAAGTACAACAAACCCCTTCCAGGGACTGTCAGAGGTCATTCTACCAGGGGAATGTCTACCTCCTTTGCCTCTTTGAGGAACATCTCCATTGGAGACATTTGTGCAGTGGTTACTTGGAGCTCAGTGCACACTTTCATTAGGCACCACAGTCTGCATATTTCTTCCAGGCACAGGGCCAGGTTTGGCCTAGCTATCCTTCAGGTACTTCTTTCCTAGCGTGCTGTGTTACAGCACTGATGCCTTTCAGCCGCCTCCCAGGGTTGCGTATTTCCTTCTCACAGGACTGCTTGGAACTCAGTCCTAATGGTAATAGCCTGCTGCAAGAGCTCCCACTTGAAGATCTTCGGCGGGTGAACTGAGGTGGAGCTGGGGACCACCCCCCTTTTGTACTATGACAGACAGCGGTCCCTGCTGTGTACTGCTAACTAAGAGTTTTCCAGTGGGTCCTAGTGTCTGTGGCATAGTCATGATGGCGATAGCCTGCTGCAAGAGCTCCTCTCAAAGATCTATGGTTATGGTAAGTTCTCACGTAACTGTACTTTCTAGGTGTCATATGTAGTTCATATCCACACCACCTGTCTGGCCACCCTTGGCAAGTAGCACATGGATCCCTGCCTCCAGCATGCAGAATCTGACATCACGTGGTGAAGCCACAGGATTTGCTGCCCAGTTGGTGGGAGGAGCTTAGCTTAAAGAGTTTCTGATGAATCAGCCCTGCTAGTTTAACCACAGTGTGTGGATGTGAACTGTATTCTGCTCCTTATTTTTCTGGTTGCTATCAACTCAGCCATACAGGTCAGCAAGCTGCAAGCCCTCTTGATTAAATCCACTTATACAGTGTTCCACAAGGACAGCATTGTGCTGTGCACCAACAGGAAGTCCCTGCCCAAGGTAGTTTCAGATTTCAATCTTTTTTTTTTTTTTTATTTTATTTTCATCTTTATCCTCCTTCCCTACCCCGGTGCCCCCTCCTTCCATCCGCTCATGTCCCCCGATACCCACCTTAGGGATCTGCCCCTAGAGTGCCCTTCCTCCTCTCCCTGGCACATTGGGGTCTGTCCTTGTAGGTGGTCCAGGTAGACTTAGGGCGGACTTCATCTAGGGCAGCCGGAGGTGTTTTTCCAGTTTTCTCCCCTTACGCCCGCCCCTGGGGCGCGCCCGTGCGCGTGGGGCGTATGTCCCGAGTGGCTACGTGCTGATGCACGCCAGCCCTCATGCGCCACGACGTCCCCCCTTCCCGGCTCCGACGAGCGAAGCCGCCTCCATCCCTTCCTACTGACAGTGCTTCCACCGGCTATGGAAGGGATGCAGAACGCAGAGCGTTCTTGGTCACCCACCCCTGAGGGAGGAGAGCATCCGTTGGGACGCTCGATCCTCCCGACCCCTGGCTGCCCGAGTCTGTTCCCGAACCCGGGCCGCCAGCGTAGCGCGAGGTGTGGCGTCTAGCGCCTCAACCCTCAGCGCCACCGGGCCGGCCAGATTTCAATCTTAACCAGTCCTTGAAGCTGCCAGTGTAGTTCCCCAAACTACGTGGTAGCCCACCAGAGAAGCAGCTACATTGTTTGGATGTCAGGCATGCTGCCTTCCTACTCTCCTTTGTGGTATCTCCCTCTATTAAGCCACATCATGGAACTGTAAGCCATTGGCATCAGGATCACCTAGAAATGTTTGCCAACTTGAGCTGCCCACACTGATGTGCATCGTTGCTGCCTATATAATGTAGGTAGCCCCATCATGCCTCAGTTGTTTCTTCCACCACCAGCTACTTGTCAGTAGTCCACTACTGCTAAAGAACACCATCAGATTTTGCAGATATGGCTAATGCTTCTACTTCTTTGTTCATTTTGGTTTTTACTTTAACATTTATGCCACCGGCGAAAGTTACTGTTAGAGAATGGAGGACTTTCAGGGCATCACTTCTCAGTTGTTTGTGACCCGTTCTCTATAGTACTGAGGCCATCCTGCTAACAAGCAGACCAGCACACTATGGATCATTTCTTGTATAGAATACTGCTGGCTGTTGGACTTGCATACACTGCTTGAGGGCATATATTCTCATTCTCTCTAGCATTTGGCTGCTTCTGCCACTGATATCAGGGGCATCATGATATGCTAGATACGTAGGGCTATCACTTGGGCATCTGTGCACACTTTTATTACCTGTTATATCCTAGCTCTTCAGGCTAAGAGGGATACTGCTTTTGAGTCCTCCACCCTAAAGTCTTTCAACAATTGAGCTGAGGGCTTATCCCCCCCTCCCTCCCTAGGCTAACTATTGCTGTTGTGTAAGTGTGGCTATAGAAAGAATCTAGTTATTGATAGACAGTTACTCACCTGTAGGTATTCTACTGGTTCTTAAACTCAAAAAAAGAAATTAGTATTTGTCTTTTGTTGGTAAGATGGATAGAAAACTGGCTTATGGACAGATCCCAGGCAGTGAGTCTCTGGGATACTCTCCGATGAGAGACCTGTTACTAGTAGAGTGCCGCTGGGATCTGTGCTTGGACCCATTTTTTTTTTTTTACATCTATGTAAGTGATCTAAATCATAGTCTAAATAATAATGTAGGGAAGTTTGCCAACTATACCAAGATGAGCACAGAAGTAGACCAGGGGGAAAAACATCTGTCTTAGTGAGAGATGTCACAAAATTGAGAAATGGGCACAGAAAAACAAGATAAGGTTTAATACAGAAAAATATACAGTACTCAAACCTGAGCAAACATAATCCACACAAATCCTATTACCTTGAAAATACTACACTAAAGTCTGTCAATAATGAGAGGAACTAAGGAATTATAATAAGTAACAATCTTATGCCCTATAATCACTGCAGAAAACAACACAGAAAGCTAACCGACTTCTGGGATATATAAGGAGAGGGTTCGTTTCAAGATCAGAACACTGCCTACTTCCATTGTATAGATCATATGTACTCCCTTATATGGACTATGCATCCCCCTTCTGAGCCCCTTACCTAAAAAAGAACATTGATACTTGAAGTAATACAACATAGACTGACAAAAATTATCCCAAGGCTAACAGATATGTCATATGCTGATCGTATCCAGGAACTGGATTTGTTTAGTCAAGAAAAAAGATGATTAAAGGAGATATTTTGCTATTACTCAAAATACTAAAAGACCCAGAATTATATACAACATGTGGTTTTATAAACAACTGTAGAATAGTGAATCTTAGCTCCACAATCACCAATTGGTCATTCCTAAGGTAAATACTAACAAAAGGGACAATTTTTTTTTATAATAAGAACAACAGTGATCTGGAATCTGCTACCCCAAAATCTTATAAAGATAGAGGACTCTAACCTATTTAAAAGGGAACTGGACAAATATATTTTGGATAGTTCAGTCCAGTAAATAAGATGCCCATACAGAGTGTGAGACAGTCCAGATGGGCTTCGTGTCGTCTTCTGTTTTGGATAGCCAGTAATCGAGGATATCCTCTCCATTCAGCCACACCTTTGGAACTGTAAGCTGTTGGCATCAGGACCACTGTGAAACTTGCTAGCTGGGGGCTGCCCACAGTGATGTGCAACGTCGGTGCTTATATAATCATGGGTGGCGCCAGAGCTCCTCAGTCCTTTCTCCTGCCATCAACTATTTGTCCGACCTATGAGAAACAACGATCTTCTTCTGCGGTATCTACTATATGTCCTCAGGTCACATCGTAGGAACTTCACCGTCAGTGACACAACATCCACATGGAAGATTTTCCAGCAGTGCCACTGGGGCTGCCCATGCCGGTGTCACCTGCCAACACAATCAACCCTATAAAGGCATGAGCAGCTCCGCTCCCTCCACATTTTTTTTCCAGCCGTCAACTCTGCTTGCATGGGTCTCTGCAGAAGCTCCATTTTTGTCTGCTTTTTAGAATCTCCTTTAGATAAAAGATTCCTTTACCTTGTTTATGTCGAGAGTTACTCTCACTACTTCTCTCTTATGTTGCTGTCACTGCGGAAAGAAGAGTGCCTCTTCAGACAACCATAACCTCTGTGTCTGCTGTCTTGGGCCTGACCATGATGCCTCTGACTGTGAGCTCTGCCAGAAATTCAACCAAACAACCATTAGGTGATGCAAAAAGTCTTTGAAGAAATTCCTGAGCAGCAGGTAGCCAGGTCTGGGCAGAGGTCCTCCAGGGTCCCACCTTCCCAGTCGCCGGTGGGTTTATCAAGCTCCCAGGCCTCAAAGACCAAGATGAGTCCTTAGGGAAATGTCGCAAAGACTGCGAATGGGATCGTTCCTCTCTCCCCCCCCAAAATGGTGGATTCTTCTTCATCCTCTGGAGGTACTCCATTGGCTGTGGCTGCACCGATGTCCTCTGCTGTCCAGGCCAATAATGACAGCGCCGCTTCTCTGGGAGGCCGGATGTTGACCCTTGGGTCATCAGCTCCATGTCCATCGACCCTCTGCTCATCAATGTCAGCCCCTCTGCCATGGCCTGATGCTTCCACAGGCCCACAGCCATCAGGCTCTTGGGGCTCTCAAGTCCCAACAGATGGTTCATCTGTGCTGACAACCCCTCCTCCATCGATGCACCCCTCTCCTGCCGTCGACCTTAACTCAATTCTGACCCAGATCACTACAGTCCTTGTGCACCTGTGGGGATCATGCAGGCCTGGGTCCCCTTCGTCATCAACGGACCCATCGTCAGTGCCTCTTGGGCCTACTCAATCCACGCCTCATAAGGCCCATTGGTACATCACTCATCGGACCTTGAATTGGAGCAGGTTGACGTCGAAGAGGAGTACCATCCTGACCTGATTCTTCCTGAAGATGAGGAAGAGCTTTCTTTGTCAGATAAGTCCACTGCATCTTCAGTCAGTGAGGATTCTGTTAAACATACTCCCAGGTCCCCTCCTGAAGATCCTATTTTTCTTTAATGTGATGAAGCAGCTGTCCTCAGCCTTGGGCTTTCACACTGAGGAGGAGGATGCCACCAGATGAGACCTGGTAGACTTCTTGGAGATCACAGAATCCCCCCCCCCCCCCAAAGTTCATTACTTCCTCCTTTCCTGCCTGAGGAATGACACTACTGCAGCCTGGCATAGGCCAGACATGATTCTGGACATGCCCCACCAGGCGGATAAGCTCTGTCATGCCACTCAAGGGCTACCTTATTTTGCTGCCCAACCTGAGACTGACTCTGTGGTCATTAAAGCAGCACCTAATAGGCTGAAAGTGCCTGGGCACCGTAGCTCCTTCCCCCCAACAGGAAATCCAGGCAGATTGACTTTTGGGGAAAGAGAGTCTATGCCTCCTCCACCCTGGGGCTTCGGATTGCTAGATTTCTTTTGCATATAGTTAAGTACCAAAACATCATCTGGGAGAAGGGCAAGGCAGCTGCCAAGCTGTCCCAGAATGTTCTCAGAAACAGAAGGTTCTCAAATGCTTACAGACTGCTGAGGATATTAATAAGCATCTCCTCAGGGCCTTGTAGGACATTTTCGACACTGGTGCCAATGCTGCTGCCACAGGCATCTGCCTTCATAGGCAGTATTGGCTGTGGGTCTTAGGGTTTGCAGCAGACATCCAACAGAAAGTTCTGAATTCCCCCTTCAATGGTTCCAAGTTATTTAGGCCAGATCAATGTCCAGGACATCATCAATGACTTACAGGCATGTGGTAGGGCTACCAAGTCTGTCCATTCGCTTTCCATACACAGCCTAAGAGTAGACAGTGCCCATCCTTTCGTAAGATGTCCCACAAGTCTGGAGCAGGCTTCCGCTCCCAGGGCAAGAGAAAAGACTCCTCCACCTTGCCCACCCCCCTTCTTCCGGCACTGCTGCAGAGTGGCCCGGGGCAATGGATCAGCCCCAGCAGCCGGATCCACCTCTGCTTGACTCCTTGGCAGACCTCCTTCTTCCAGTCCCAAATCAAGAGGTGGTCGGAAGTTGGTTCTCTCTCCACCTCAGTCGATGTAGAACCATTACTGCAGATGCCTGAATTCTTCAGATTATAGAGAGGGGTCACACTCTGAATCTTGCAGAGATGCCTCTAGTCCCGTCTGTGAAAAAAGGCCATTGAGCCAGTGCCCGGGCACCAAAAGAACAGGAGATTCTATTACAGATTCTTCCTGGTCACCAAAACAACTGTAGATGTGAGGCCTATTCTAGATCTCAAGGACCTCAATCTTTATATCCAGTAGAAAAAGTTCTTCATGGTCACTCTGCCAGGCCTGCTCCCCCTACTCATGCAGGGTGACTGTCTGTGCTCCCTGAATGTGCAGGATGCTTACCTGCATATCTTGGTGCATCTCCCACACAGGTTGCTCAAGTTCTTTTTTCAGGGTGAGCATTACCAATAAAAGGTATTGCCCTTTGGCTTATCCTTTGTGCTGCAGGTCTTCACAAAATGCTTAGCAGCAGTAGCTGTGGCTCTCCGGAGAGAGGGGACTGTACATTTTCCCCCGGTTGGACGACTGGCTTCTCAAGGTTCTGTCCAGAGAGCAGCTTCTCTGGACACTGGAGAAGACCCTCCAGTTTCTCTTCTTAGGCATAACAGTCAACCTGGCCAAGTCTGTCTCAACTCTGTCCCAGAGACTGCAATATATAAAGGTGGCCCTGGACACTGGGCAGGGCAGAGTGCCTCATCGCCCAGGCTCAGGAGGTCGCCCAGAGCCATTGTGTTCCTGTGAGGGTATACCTGAGATTATAGGGACTTACAGCTATGGCCATTGCCACAGAACCCTTGGCCAGACTGCACATGCGGGTGCTCCATGCTCCAGTGGACACTCAGGGTGCAATGGGGTGAACGCACAGACAGCTTAGAACAGCTAGTGCTGGTCTTCTCCTCAGTCCGAAAGGTGCTCCAGTGGTGGATGGACTTGCAGAACCAGTTACAAGGGGTTCCTTTCCAGATCTCTTCTCCTCAGTAGATCCTCACCACAGATGCTTCTGGTTCAGGCAGGGATGCACACCTGGGCTCCTTTCAGATTTGGAGGACATGGTCCCAGGTCAAAATGTATCTGCATATCAACATCCTGGAGATGTGGGCGGTCCTGTGTGCCATACAAGCCTTTCAGAACCATCTCCTTCTATGTCAACTGCTGATTCAGTCAGACAATCTCTGTGTTGTCTACTACATCAACAAGCAGGGGTAATGCATTCATACCCCCCTGTGTAGGGAGGCCAGGAGGGTCTGTTATTGGGCACTGGACCACAGTCTGGTTCTCTTGGCAGTCCATGTCCCAGGCATGTTAAACACCCTGGTGGACAGCCTCAGCAGGACGCAGTCCAGCATGCATGAATAGGAACTTCTCTTGTCTGTCGCAGATCTGTTCACCAAATGGGGTCATCCAGAGTTGGACCTTTTTGCGTCCCCACTCACTGCAAAACTGCCCAGTTCTAGGATTGTGGAAATGTTGTTCATCCACACGATTTGGCATGTCCCTTTCCACTTTAAATCTTGCCAGAATTCTTCAAGCTGGCTTCTCCCACCCACCCGGGTGGTATAACCCTCGGGGTCTGCCCTATGACGTCAGATCTTCCTTTCTGCTGGAAGATTCAGGTTGCCTCCTTCATGCTCCTGCATTTTGTAGGCCCTGGCTTCAAAACCTTTGGTTATTCCGAAACTTCGTCTAGTTCACATTAGCAATCGCGACTGCTTACCTTCGAATATGGAAGGCGAGTCTTCCCCAGATTCGCCAGTGTTTGTGCGGCCAGAAGATGTGCGCTGATCCCCACACCACATCGTCTGTTTCTCGGTGTTGACCATGACACCTCGAGTGTGATTTTTTTTTTTTGGTCTCGCTTTTCATCCTGACGTCCTTGATGACCGTCTCATACACCTGAAGTTGGGGAGGCCGGAAAAGCGAAACCTTCTGGTGAAATCTAAGAAGACTCGGTGGGCAGTTTCCGTGGCTGCGAGATCCACCGAGCAATTGGAACGCATGCAAGCCTTCGAGGGGGAAGTGGCTCGGGCTGCAGAATCTTCCACTCGGAACTTCTTCATGCTGCTCAACCTGGGCTCCAACTTCTCGGGTTCTTTCTGAGAGTTGTGCCAGTCTCTCCCGACTAAGGAGGTGGGTCCTGCGGGCATGCACTCCTCTTGGTCCCGTAAGCGGGAAAAGGACCCGGGATCATCTTCATCTCAGTGAAGAGGTTCTTGGGATCGGGAGAGAACTTGGTCTCAGGAACTGGCAGTCTCAACTTCGGTTGATATTGCCTCTTCAGCCACTGGCTTCTTGACTTTGCCGTCTGGCTAGTCAACCGCAGCGTCGATCAACGATGTTGAAATCGTCATCAACCTGATCGATACATTCTTGCCGACTCCAGTCAACGACTCTCTCGATTGGACTCCGGTCCTTACTTTCCCAGACAAGGAGACCCAGCCCGCTGGGAGTCCCATCAAGGAAGTGGTCCACGACCCCGGGAAATCACCAATCCTGCCGGTGTATCCCGAGTGACTGAATCTGCCTGTCCGATCATGATCAAGGTCCAGGACCCCCTCGAATGAAAAGCTGAGGAAGAGCCACAAGCACTGTAAAAAGAGGCAATGCCATCAGTCATCCTCATCCTCCTCAGATGAGGAGAGGCTCCGACGGAAACTCCGTCAGTGCTACGAGGACCTCATGTGGCAACAGCTGATTTTGACCAGGCACAAGTCGACCCCAGCTTCTACCCCACCTATTACTTGGCTTTCACCTCCTAGGCAGAAGCTGACTCCTTTGGAGCCAGTCAATTCAGTTGCCTTGCCCGCGGAGCCGGCGAAACCTCCGGTTCAGCCTAAACCGGTGTCTCCACCGATAGTGGTGGAACAAGGAAGATAGGCCAGACACTGGGCTTCCCTGGCATCTTACGGTCACTGTCACCCCAGACTGCCCTTGGTGGGCTGAGGGTGACCTGGGCGGTCAACTGCTGTATCCAGATTCCTCGGATTCAGATGTGACTTGCTTACATTCTCATCCTGGGGATGATGAATCTGCTGGTGAGTTAGAGACAGAGGAAGGTCCTTTGTCCTCTCAGGGCATTCTTCACCTCATCTCTGAGTCCACAGGTATGCCCCTGGAGCCAATCCAGAAAAAGGCGGAGTACCCTCTTACGAACATCCTCAAGAGAGGGAATACCCCAATGGAGGCTTTTCCTGTGGCCGAGGCTATTGTTAGCCCGGCCTTAGAACTCCAGCAGCACCCTGCCTCTTGTCCAGCTCCGTCTGCCCGCATGGCCTGCAAGTATGCAGTGCCCATGGGGTCTCTTGTGGGGTTCACAGAGCACCCTTCAGCTGAGAGCCTGGTGACCGCCTCTGTGTTCAGGTGTACTGGCACTTCTGCCGACACAGACCGACCTTCCAAGAAAGAATCCAAACTCATGGATCATCCAGCCAGGAAGGTCTATGTGGCCTCTTCTTTAGGCCTTCGTCAGGCAAGTTCAGCTTTCATCATGGCATACTTCTCCCATGTCCTCCTGGGGTCTTTGGATGAAGTCCTCCCACATCTCCCCATGGACATGCAGACCATGGTCAAGCAGGTCCAGGATCAGGGCTGAGCTGTTACCAAACAGCAGCTTCAGACAGCCCTGGACATTGGGGATTCTTATGCCTGTTTCATGGTAGCCACAGTTGCCTCTCGTCGCAGGGCTTGGCTGAGACTCTTCTCCTTTCTGGCAGATACTCAGCACAAACTAACTGATGTGCCTTTCCTGGGCACCGATCTTTTTGGCCCGGGTGTGGCTGGTCACCTTCAGCGTATTGAGCAGTCCAATGCCACCTTGGATGCTACTTCTGCTAAGGGTTCTTTGGGCAAGAACCAGCAGAAGAAGAAGCCTTTTTAGCACTCTTCCTCTGCAGCACAGCAGCCCTCCTTTCAAGGAGGGCAGCAGCAACAACAGCAGCAGCAGGCTCAAGCTTTGCGCCCCCACGCGGCCCAAGCTCGGGCCCTCCCAGACCCATAAAAGAGGCAGCAGTTCAGGTCCTGGATCCTCCTCCGCCTGCTCAGTGATGAGGCGAGGGCTGCCTCCCCCTCTCCCATCACGCCATCTCTGGGTCCTGCCATGGGGGGCCTGCTCCGCCACTTCCTTTCCACCTGGTCCATTGTCACTACAGACAGGTGGGTTCTGTAAGTGGTCAGTCAGGGACTACCTCTGGAATTCGAGCAGTACCCTCCAAGCCGAGCGCGCGCCCCTCAGGAGGAGAGTATCCATCCAGACTTGGTCGGCTCTCCGAGATGACATTGCTCAGCTCCTCCTCAAGGAAGCAGTAGCTCCAGTGGTGGAGCTTCCAGCAGACTAAGGCTTTGTCTCCATGTACTTCCTGGTGCCCAAACGGACGGGGAGCTGGCGCCCCGTTCTAGATCTGCACAACCTGAATCAATATCTCAGGTCACGTACCTTTCGGATGGTCACTCTATCCCACATCATACCATCCTTGGAGCGAAACATGGTTCTGTTCACTGGATCTGCAGGACATGATCTTCCATGTCCCAATCCGTCCATCTCATCGGCAGTTCCTTCGCTTCAGAGCCAAAGGGACCTATACGAGTTCTGAGCCATGCTGTTAAGTCTGTCATCAACTCCATGGGTCTTCACCTAATGCTTTGCAGTGGTGGCAGCCCATCTCAGGCACCGGGGAAGGGTCAGAATTTATCCCTACCTCAATGATTGGCTGTTAGCAGGTCCCACCCAACAGGAGGTGGAGAGGTCCACCTGGCCCTCCAGACCTCCTCCCATCTCGGCCTCCTGAACAACAAGGCCAAGTCAGAACATGTGCCTTCCCAGGTGATGTGCTTCATTGGGGCAGAACTAGACTCTCGTCAAGCCAGAGCTCGGCTCCCGGCGGACAGGGCAGAGGTTCTCTCCTCCTTTGCCCAATCATTTCTCATTTATTTATTTAGCTTTTGTTAACCAGGTAAGTACACTAGACAAAAACATACAAAATCACACATGTCCCCACAATGCAAAGCATCATGGGCTGCATATGCAAATCACCACAGAATATTATGCTGGTTCAGCTTTAAGCAGAAATGCATGTTGCCGAAAGGTCTCTCACACAGTTTGCAAAGGGTACCAACGGATGACATAGACACGTGTTTCGTCCTACCAGGACTCATCAGTATGCCTCGTCTGTTTGACACCCCAGTGGAATGAACCAGCTACCCTAAGATGGTCAATCTGGGTTATGTTGTGGTGAACCCAATTAAAACCAAAAACAGTTTAAAAGACAAAGAACCTCTGTGTGCAAGCACTGAGGCAATGGTTACCCCAAAGGGCATTTGGCTGGGAAGCCAAGTTTCAAAGAAATACAAAATCACACATGTCCCCACAATGCAAAGCATCATGGGCTGCATATGCAGATCACCACAGAATATTATGCTGGTTCAACTTTAAGCAGAAATGCATGGTGCCGAAAGGCGCCTCACACAGTTTGCAAAGGGTGCCAACAGAAGACATAGACTCGTGTTTCATCCTACCAGGACTCATCAGTATGCCACGTCTGTTTGACAATCCAGTGGAATGAACCAGCTACCCTAAGATGGTCAATCTGGGTTATGCTGTGGTGAACCCTAGACAAAAACATATGCCTATTTTCAGGTACGACCCGGGAGCGTACAGAAGAATAAAAGAACATGCAGAGTATAAATTGATGCAAATAAGGTACAGACATATGCTGAAGTCAGGAAACATAACATAAATAGTGGGATAGCTCAGATTACAGCAATGGACACCATAAAATGCGAACATATAACAGCACAATTTAATTTAAATTTCATTGTGCAATTACGCCCTGACCCGGGACTTTCTGTGGTTTCTCTGTTACATGGCAGCGTGCACCTCAGTGGTCCGTTGGGCCCGGTTGCACATGCGTCCCCTCCAGTGGGAGCTGGCCCCCCAGTGAACTCAGCACCACAGTCATTTCGACCAGCTGATCACTGTAACCCAGAAGATGTGGGATGCTCTCCAATGGTGGACCGCCCCAGACCGGTTGCAGGAAGGGATCCTGTTTGTCTGCCCCAGGCTGATGGCCGTCCTTACGACCGATGCCTCTCTCAGGTGCTGGGGAGCCCACATGGGGACAAAAGGGCCCATGGGTTCTGGACCCCCAAGGAGTCCCGATACCACATTAACCTGTTGGAGCTCAGAGCAGTCAGACTGGCACTGTCAGCTTTTGCTCCTCAACTCCGGGGTCAAGTGGTTCAAGTCCAGATGGACAATACCACGACCATGTACTACCTCAACAAACAGGGCGGCATGCACTCCCGTCTGCTGTGCAGGGAGGCGCTCTGCATCTGGACCCTTGTCAGCCGTTTGGAGGCGGATCTCCTAGCCATTTATGTGGCAGTAGTCTCAAACCAGCTGGCGGATGCTCTCAGCCGCATAGGCCAGACATCCCACGAGTGTTCTTTCCATCCAGAGGTAGCTTACAGTCTGTTCTCCCACAGGGCAAACCAATAGTGGACCTGTTTGTCTCCAAGGAAAACACAAAGCTGAGGCTGTTTCATGCCCACCCCCCCCCTCAGCAGGGCTCGCTGCAGGGGGATGCCTTCTCAAGGCCGTGGACCGCAGGCCTCCTCTACGCTTCCCTCTATTTCCCCTTGATCCACTAGGCGCTCCTCAAGGTGAGAAGGGACAGGGCAAAGGTGATTCTGGTAGCCCCAGATTGGTCACGCCAGTTCTGGTATCCAGATCTCCTCAGCTGCAGTTCCCCGGAGCGGCTTTGTACACACCTGGACCTGATATCACTGAACCAGTGGAAGGTATTCCATACGGACCTTCAGTCCCTGCACCTCACAGCCTGGTACCCAAGTGGCTAGAGTTCCAGTCTCTGGGTCTTTCCGAGGATGTCTGCACCATGGTGGAGGCATCTCGTAAGGTCGGTGGTCAGGCGCTTCTTCAAAGGCCTGGATCACATATCCCCTCCGGTGCATGAACCTCCACCTCCGTGGGATCTGTTGCTGGTTTTGGCAAAGCTCATGGGCAAGCCGTTTGAACCTATGCGCAAGTGTGAGTTGTCACACTTGTTGTGGAAGACTGCCTTCCTGGTGGCTAGCACGTCAGCCAGAAGGACAGGGGAGCTCCAGGCGCTGTTGGTGGACTCCCCTTATCTGGTCTTTCATAGGGACAAAGTTGTCCTGCGCCCCCACCCAAAATTCCTTCCGAAGGTGGTGTCAGAGTTTCACCTTAACCATGTATTGGCTCTGCCGGTATACTACGCTAACTACACCTCGGACGCTGAGTACAGGCTCCATACTTTGGACCGGAGACGTGCTCTCTCCTATTATAAGGAGCAAATGGCAGAAATTTGTGGAGAGGTTCGCCAGCTATTTGTCACCTACGCTGAAGCTGCTTCTGGCAGACCTGCAGCCAAACGGACCATTGCAAGGTGGATTACATCATGCATAGGTCTGTGCTATGAGTTGGCAGGCAAGGAGCCTCCCAGAGGGATAAGAGCTCACTCTACCCGCCATACTGCTGCATCGGTGGCTGCTTCCAGGGACATCCCTATTCAGGAAATCTGTTGGCTGCTACCTGAAAGTCAGCAAACACCTTCATTACCCACTGCCACATCGACCTTGAGTCACGCTGGGATGCTGGTTTTGGGGCCTCGGTTCTCCAATCTTTATTTCCCAAGTAGAGGGTGTGCGCCTTGCCTCCCTCCTCCCAGAGAACTGCTTGGAGTCTGCCAAGAAGTGTGGATGAACAACATATCCACGCTCCTAGAAGAACAGGTTACTCACCTGTAACAGTAGTTCTAGGAGTGGTATATGTTGTTCATGCACACGCACCCACCTGACCTCCCCGGCTTTAGGTGAACAACCTGGCTTCCAGCGGCTAAGATCTGGCGTCATGGGGCAGAGCCAAGGTTTATACTACCCGGGTGGGTGGGAGGAGCCAGCTTGAAGACTTCCGGCAAGATTTAAAGGGAAAGGGACACTCCTAGAACTACTGTTCTAGGGACATGGATATGTTGTTCATCCACACTCATTGGCAGGTATCCTTGCCGCTTTAAATCTTGCCGGAAGGTCTTCAAGCTTGCTCCTCCCACCCACCACGGTGGTATAACTCGGCTCGCCCATGACGCCAGATCTTCCTTACCGCTTGAAGCTCAGGTTCTCCTTAACGCCTGCGCTTGAGACTGGTTCTATTTCTCCGTTTGCGGATTTAAAAATACATTTTGTGAAAAAAGACTTCAGTCTTCTATCCCTCGCGGCTGCGATGGATAAATCGACTCCCGGATTTCGGAGATGCCCATGCGGGCAGAAGATGTCTCGGACGGATCCACACTCCACGTGTGTCTACTGCTTAGGCCTTGAGCACGACCCGCAGGCTTGCGACCTGTGCTCATCTTTCTCGGCCTACGTCCTCGAAGACCGTGCTGCCCGATTGCAACTGGGCCGTCCCGAGAAGCGTTTCCCTCCGGTGAAGTCCAAGGAGGCCCGGTTGGCGGTGTCCGCGGCGGCGGGCTCGGCGGATCAGCTCGAGCGGATGGTCGCCCTCGAAGAGGAGGCGGCGCGGGCCGTATCTTCCTCGGCCGCGGCATTTATCCCACTCTCTCTGGGCTCTTCTTACATGGCTTCTTTTAAGGAGCTTTGTCTGTCCCTCTCCACTAAAGGAGAAGGGCCTCGTCTCGGGACCTTATTCTCGGTCCAAAAGAGGACAGGGTAGAGTCCCTCCGTCGGCGCTCTTGGGAGGCGGGAAGGTCCCTCTCCCGGGCCGTCGACCCGTCGGCTTGATCGACCGCTCGGCTTCCGCCACTGGCCCTCACGGTGTCCCGTCAGGTCAGTTGACCGAGACTCCCACCGATGAAGTCGAGATTTTCTCGACCGTTGACTGGCTGTCGCCTTTAGCAGCCGAGATTCCCTCTCCCGTTCCCCGGTAGGAGTTGAGGATCCCGTGGGCTCGCCTGTGCCTCCAAGCCCCGAGCCTCGATGGACCATCCGAGCCGAAGGAGTGCGGTTCGGCCGACACCTCCCGCACCGACCTCGGAAATTCTGGGACTCTCGGTCTCGGTCTCGGACCTCTTCGCGGTCCAGCCGATCCCACCGTCATAGGCGGTCTCGGTCTCGGCACCGCGGTAAGCGGCGTCGCCGCTCGTCCTCGTCCTCGTCCTCCTCCTCGGACGAGGGGAGGCTTCGGCGTAAATTACGTCGACGGTACGAGGACCTTATGTTGCAACAGCTCCTCCTGGCCGGGAGTAAGCCGACCCCGTCGCCTTCCCCGGCCATTAAGTGGCTGTCACCGGAGCGGCCGACACAACCCCTCGACTTATCCGAGGAGCCTATACCCAGGCCGGTTGTTCGGCCAAAACCAGCTGCTCCACCGATTCCGGTGGAACCTCCGCCTCCACAGCCACCAATTGGGGCTCCGACCAAGGATTCTCGGTCGGCTAAGGGTCTACCCATCGCTGTCAGGTTACCCCTCACTCCCGACCGACCTCGGCAGGTGAAGGGTGGCTCAGGCCAGAGTAGTTTCTTCGAGGACTCTTCCGAGTCCGAAGATGATTCCTCCTTTTTCTCCAAGCGACTGGACTTGGAGTCTTCAGGAGGTCAGTCAATGGACGATAGCCCGTCGTCCTTCCTAGGACTGCTTCGGCTCATCTCGAATCCACCGGATGGAGCTCAACCCGCTTTCCAACGGGCCAGTATCCCCTCACAGATTCTGGACCTAGGGATCCACTTGAGGCCTTCCGGTGGCCGAGGCTACAGTGGGTCCGGACTGGAGCTTTGGCAGCGCCTGCTTCCTGCCCCGCCTTCGCCAGGATGGCCAGGAAGTGCGTCCCTACCGTTCCTTGTCCGTTTTTGAACACCCTCTGCTGAGGGGGTTGTCACGACAGCGTTCCATGGGCTGCAACACCAGGGATGTGGACAAACCTCCTGACAAGGAGTCCCAAGAAATTGACTATGTCGGCGAAAGTCTACGTGCCATGCCCCTCTCGGCCTTCAGGCCAGTTCGGCCGCCCTCATGGCACATTTTCTCATGCCCTGTTGGGCTCCCTGGATGAGGTCATCCCTCATCTTCCCTCCCGATCTGCAGACTACGGTTAAGCAGGTGCGGGACCAGGGCAGGGCAGTGGCCAAACAGCAGCTCCAGACTGCTTTGGATATAGGGACTCATGTGCCAGATCGGTGGCGCCGGCAGTGGCTATGCATCGGCGGCTTGGCTGAGGATATCCACCTTTACTTCGATACCCAGCACAAGTTGGCGGATGTTCCCTTTGGGACTGACCTCTTGGCCCTGGGGTGGAAGGTCACCTGCAGAGGATCGAGAAGTCCAATGCTACCTTGGACTCGGTCTCCTTCGCTCAATAGGACAAAGGCCGCAAACCACAGCCTAAGCCTCCTTTCGTCCTTCTGCGCCTCGGTCACTGCCCAGCATCCGCCAGGGCCAGCAGGCTCGCCTTGGTATCCCAAACCCAAGCCGCCGGCTTCCTCTAACAGGAGGCAGGAGAAAGGCCCAGGAGGTCCTTCAGCGGTCCCTCCTCCAAGCCTGCCCAGTGACGGGCTGAGGGTGCGCCCCATTCCCGTCCCCTTACCCTGGGTCCCCGTGGGGCGGCTCTGGCACTTCTGTTCCGCCTGGTCCGCTGTTACCACGGACAGGTGGGTCTTGAGGTGGTGGGAAGAGGCCTGCCTCTGGAATTCGAGCAGGCACCACCCTTCAGAGCTGCCGCCTCGGGGCTTCGGGATCCCCAGCCTCACTGGCGGCTCGTCGAGCCGACATCGCTGTCCTCCTCCAGAAGGAGGTGATAAGAGAGGTGGTGGACCCTCCTTCAGACCCAGGGTTTGTGTCCAGGTACTTCCTGGTTCCGAAACGGACGGGGCTGGCGCCCCATTCTCGACCTACACGACCTAAACAAGTTCCTAAGGTCTCGAACCTTCAGGATGGTCACTCTGGCTCAGATAATACCATCCTTGAACGCGGGCGGTGGTTCTGCCTCTGACTTGCAGGACGATTTTTTCACGTCCCTATCCGTCTGTCTCACCAGAGATTCCTTCGCCCGGAGGAAGGATCCTCTTCGAGTTCCAAGCCATGCCCTTCGGCATGTCTCCAGCTCCCATGGTCTTCACACAAATGCATGGCAGTGGTGACAGCATTCTCTGTGTGCACCGAGGGGTCCGCAGTCCTTACCTGGACGACTGGCTGATAGCAGCTCCTCCAGGAAGGAGGCGGAGTGGTCCACAGATCTGGCCCTCCAGGTCTGCTCTCAACTGGGCCTCCTTATCAACGAGGCCAAGTCGGAACTCGAGCCTAGCAGGTGATTCTATTCATCGGGCGCAGCTCGACTCTCTTCAGCCAGAGCGCTGCCCCGCGGACAGGGCCGAGGTTCTTTCCTCCTTTGCCTGATCATTTCTGGTTGGGCACTTGGCGCCTGCTCCGGGACTTCCTGCGCCTCCTGGGTCTCATGGGCGGCCTGCACCAGCGTGGTCCGCTGGGCCCGCTGGAACATCGTCCCTTCAGTGGGACTGGCCAGCCAGTGGTCACAACGCTGCGATCCCTTGACCAGCTTAGTCGGTGACATAGGGGATGTGGAACGCCCAGTGGTGGACCGCTCCAGATCATTTGCAGGAGGGCATCCTGCTGCCTGCCTCCCGAGCCACGGTCTCTATCGACCGATGCCTCTCTGATGGGTTGGGGTGCCCATCTGGGGAACACGGGCTCATGGCCTCTGGTCCCGCGGGAGTCCCGATGCCACATCAACCTGTTGGAGCTCCGAGCGGTCCGCCTAGCTCTCACCGCCTTTGCTCCGCTCCTCCGGGTCAAGTGGTCCGAGTCCAGGCGGACAATACCACGACCATGTACTATCTAAACCGCCAGGCGGGGACGCGCTCCATGCTTCTATGCAAGGAAGCTCCACATTTGGTCACTCGTGCAAGCCTGGAGGCCGGATCCCTAGCCATTCACGTGGCAGGAGCCTCCAACACCCTGGCCGATGCCCTGGGTCGGATAGGGGCTGCATCCCACGAGTGGTCTCTCCTGCCGAGGTAGTACAGCATCTGTTCTCCCATTGGGGCACACCTCAGGTGGACCTGTTTGCCTCCAGGAGAACACGGCTGAGTCTGTTCCATGCCCGCCTCAGCAGGGCTCGCTGCAGGGGATGCCTTCTCGAGGCAGTGGACCCCGGGCCTTTTACGCCTTTCCCCATTTCCTTGATCCACAAGGTGCTTTTCAAGAGAGGACAAGGCGCAGGTGTTTCTGATAGCCCCAGACTGGCCTCGCCAGTTCTGGTACCCAGATCTCCTCAGTCTCAGCTCCAGGACTCGCGGCAGCTTCCAGCTCGCCCGGACCTGCTCTCAGTCAATCAGGGAAGGTGTTCCATCCGGACCTTCAATCCCTGCACCTGACGGCCTGGTTCCTGAGCTGCTAGAGTTCCAGGCCTTGGGTCTTTCCGCACGAGGTCCTCAATGTAGTTGAGGCGTCCGTAAGGAGTCGACCAGAAAATGCTATGCCTTCAAATGGAAAAGGTTTCCATTTGGTGTCAGGGCAAGGGCTTGGACCCTTCCTCCTGTTCCTTGGCAAGCATCTTGGACTATTTATGGTCCTTTCTAGTCAAGGGCTTAGGTCGATCAACCCTAAGGGTGCACCTGGCAGCCATCTCTGCTTGCAGGCGAGGCCGGGAAGCAGTCGGTGGCTTAGGAGAAGGTGGTCTGGCTTTTCAAAGGCCTTGATCACATTTCCTCCAGTGCGGAACCCCACCTCCGTGGGATCTACTGCTGGTACTGGCAAAGCTCATGGGCAAGCCATTCGAACCTATGCACAGGTGCTCTCTCTCACCTGTCGTGGAGGACCGCCTTCTTGGTGGCTATCCGTCAAGCCAGAAGGATGGGAGAGCTCAGGCGCTTTCCATCGAGTCTCCTCACCTGGTCTTCCACAGGACAAGGTTGTCCTGCGCCCACCAAATTCCTTCCGAAGGTGGTGTCGGAGTTTCACCTTAACCAGTGTTGACTCTGCCGTGTTCTACCCCAATCACACTCGGAGGTTAATATAGGCTCCATACTCTGACCTAGAAGGGCCTCGCTTATTATAAGGTGCCGTGGCTGAAATTGGAGAGGTTCGCCAGCTGTTTGTCACCTACGCTGAAGCCGCATCTGGCAGACCTGCAGCCAAGGACGATAAGCAGGTGGGTAACCTCCTGCATAGATCTCTGCTATGTTGGCGGGCATGGAGCCTCCCAGAGGGATAAGAGCTCATTCTACCCGCCATACTGTTGCAACGGTGGCTGCTTCCAGGGACGCCCCTATCCAGGAAATCTGCAGGCTGCTACCTGGAAGTCAGCAAACACCTTCATTACCCACTACCACATCGACCTTGAGTCATGCCGGGATGCTGGTTTTGGGGCCTCGGTTCTCCAGTCTCTCTTTCC
The DNA here is from genome assembly GCA_016271365.2 of Neoceratodus forsteri. NCBI lineage: Eukaryota > Metazoa > Chordata > Ceratodontiformes > Ceratodontidae > Neoceratodus > Neoceratodus forsteri. The sequence goes on along the minus strand of CM028129.1, from coordinate 1,072,541,551 downwards.
CAAGTAAGTATTGGGGTGTGCGTCTTGCCTCCCTCCTCCCGGAGAACTGCTAGGAGTCTGCCAATGAGTGTGGATGAACAACATATCCATGTCCTAGAATACAGGTTACTTACCTGTAACAGGAGTTCTAGGAATGGTATATGTTGTTCATCCACACGACCCACCCGACCTCCCCGGCTTCGACGCACAACCTGAGCTTCCAGCGGGCCAGATCTGGCGTCATGGGGCGGAGCCGAGAGTTATACCACCCGGGTGGGTTGGAGGAGCAAGCTTGAAGACCTTCCGGCAAGATTTAAAGCGGCAAGGATACCTGCCAATGAGTGTGGATGAACAACATATACCATTCCTAGAACTCCTGTTACAGGTGAGTAACCTGTATTTACAGGTGAGTAACCTGTTCTTTCTGCTTGCTAGATCCAGGCCCTAGAGTTTTCAGGCAAGATGCGTTGCCTCCCTCCTGGAGCAGGCAGTTCCTTCATCCATTTCCTAGGATTCAGAGAGTGCTAATCAAGCTACAGATGGATGGTGCCAGCATGATCCTGATCACACCCTTCTGGCCATGGTAGATTTGGTTTCCATTACTACAACAGCTAGTGGAGTAACCTCCAGTCCCTCTGCCCCTCTGCAGGGATCTGCTGACATAGGCTCAGGGAACCCTGGTCCACCTGAACCCTCAAGTCTCTTCGTCTACATGCCTGGCTCCTAAAGACATAACCATCGCCCAGTTTGGGGTATCTCAGAAGGCAGCCGGAAATCCCTCTACCAGAGCCATTTATGCCATGATGTGGAAGTGGTTTGTCATTTGAGCTGCCAAGCATCATCTGGACCTGTTCACCTGTCCAGTGAGCCAGATTCTGGAATACCTGATCTCCCTGTCGGACTCGGACCTCCAGTATTCCTTCCTCAGGATGCAGTTTTTGGCTATTTTGGCCTTTTATAAGCCCATGGGTGGTCATACTGTGGCTCAGTTAGATGTGTCCAGAATCTTTTTTTTTTTTCTTAATATAGGTTTTTATGGGTTTTCTCTTTGTTGGTAGCTTCCCTACCTGAGGTCCTGGCACACAGCCCTACGTGCATGTGGAGGTACACATACATAACATGGTGCAAGCTCAGCCCCTTCTTGCCTCCCACTCCACCTGCACTATCCCACCAGACCTCCACCCGGTGGGAGCAGAACTATGGGAGGGCAACAACCCACCCCCAGGAGAGGAGAGAAGAGCAGCCTGCTGGCTCTGCTCAATCCTGCTGCCCACCCCTCTCCTGGCATCCCAAGGTCGCTTGAACTGGGTCGCCAGCATAGCATGAGGTAAGACATCCAGTGCCTCAACCCTCAGCACCACCGGGTCATCCACCTTTCTCAGGGGCATCCTGCACCTGAAGTTTCCAATCCATTCCCCTGCCCCAGCTTGGGATCTAAACTTTGTTTTGGAGAAATTGACCTTGTCTCTATTTGAGTCAGCTGTGACTTGCGGGCTCTGCTTTCTTTCTTGGAAAGAATTATTTATGGTTGCTGTTACTTCTGTTTGAAGGGTTTCTGAGCTTCAGGCTGTCTGGTGTGAAGAGCCTTATTTAATTTCTCACAAAGACAAGGTGTCTTTGCGCACAAATCCTAAATTTCTCTCTAAGGCGGTGTGAACCAGTCTATCCACCTAGCAGTTTTTTTTTGTTTGTTTTTTTTTTGTAGCTTGCCAATCCAGGGAAAGCACTGTTTCATCTGTTAGATGTGTGCAGAATTTTGAAATACTATCTGCTCCAAACTAAGGACTGCAGAAAAACAAAACAGTGTTTTGTTTCTTTTGCCCCAGGAAGAGAGGGCACTAAAGTTTTCAAACAATACTTGTCCAAATGGTAAGCACATTGTATTGTGTTCTGCTACAACAAGCAAAATAAAGAGTTGCTAGGGATGGTAAAGCCCCATTCCACAAGGGGCATGACTACTTCTGTGGCCTGTTTTAGAGGGGTCTCAGCTGCTGACATTTGCGCTGCTGCCACCTGGAGTACCTTCCATACTTTCACCAAGCACTACAATCTGGACATTGCTACTACAGCCTGAGCAGACATTGGCCTGGCAGTCTTGTAGGACCTCCTGTCCTAGGCTTTGGTTGGCCTTCCTCCCAGACTGTCTTGCTGCACCTGTACTGCTTGGGACTTGTTCCTACAGTGTGACCTGATGACTGAGATACTCCCAAAGAAGATAGAACAGTTATGTAAGAACTTACTGCAACAGTAGATCTTCAAGGGGATCTCAGTCATCAGGTCTGCCTTCCCTCCCACCATCCTCCTTTTATGGAGCTTTCTTCTCAGAACTGGTTAACTGGTGTATCCAGCCTTTTATTGATGCCTGGGCATGGGTTTGCTCCCTTAGGGCTTGGGGGAAAGTACTGAGGAGAGAGCGGGACCAGTCATGCCTTCATAGAGTTGGTGACGTCGGCAGGTGACATCGGTGTGGACAGCCCCAGTGGTACTGCTTTAAAATCTTCCATGTGGATTCTGCTTCACTGACGGTGAAGTTCCTACAGTGTGACCTGATGACTGAGATCCCCTCAAAGATCCACTGTTACGGTAAGTTCTTACGTAACTGTTATTTGTTGTTTCTTCAACTTTATTACTTTTCACTACTTTACTTTAACATATCAGTGTTGTCCTTTTGCGCTGCCATCAAAAGGAACTTTATTTAGGTTTTATGCCCTTGGCTTCATGATCTACAAGGATGATGCTCACCTGATTTGAGTTTGTTGTTTGTGACAGTCCCACAAGTTTGTGACAGTCCCAGTCCCACTTGTCAGGGTCTGCAAGATCTGCCAAGGGTTCAGCCAGGCTATGAGGCACAGAAAGAAGTCTCTAGAAGCCTGCACCACTATCAGTGCAGTGGAAGCTGCTGCCAAGGTGGTGAGCTGCAAGCCAACTTCTCCCTCTCACCTGACCGCATCTGGGAAGGGAGCTCCCCGGCACTCGGCGCCTCTGTCACTGCTGCTGTTGAGGACTGAGAAAGACTAGGAAAAGTCTTCAAAGTCCTCTTCCAGCCAGCAACACAAGCATAAGGATAAAGCTCCGGTTTCACTGGTGAGGTTGAAGTCTGCGTTGAAGGAGGGCAAGTGCATGTTGTGGTGCACTCCAGTGGCAGCGATAACTACAGTCTTCCAACTGTTGATGAGGCATCAAGGTCGGGGTCTGCTTCTGACATTGCTACACCTATTGCATGTATGTAGCCCAATTCAGTTAAGTATGTAAGCAGAGCATCTGTGATAGTTTGGTGGAGCAATTATGACTAGTAGTAATGGTGATAAAGATATTCATACTCTCACTGTAACAAACGAATCAATGGTATAAAAGATGAACTATTTATTTAAAGCAGCACTAAAAATACAGATAGAAGAACTGTTCTATCTGTATTTTTAGTACTGCTCTTTTTAAATAAATGGTTTAAATGACTTTATACTATTGATTCCATTTGTTTTTGGTGGGTGCTAAGAATGGTATCCTTTTTTTATGTATGTAACCTAATCATTGGGTTCCACCCCTTACAGGTTACTGTCAACTCGCAGGTTATTCTGACAGTTCTCCAAACTGTTTAGACACCTGTTGTCATCGCTACTGTCTATGATAATGGCTATCAGGTCAACTAAGCCTCTCCTTTTGGCACCATTGTCTTTCAGAAATGCACCATTTCTAGGAGCATTGATATGGTATGCTGTCCACACTCTGGCAGTTACACTGGAAGGCGATTTTTGGTTGGACTTCTTTAAACTAAGCTCCTCCCACCACCTAGGTATTCATATTCCTTGACTGCCCTGAGATGTCAAATCTTTCTTTCCAAGGGAAGAACAAGTCACCTTGTTTGCGCTTTGCTGAGGATTTTCTCTGCACCATTGGCAAATCATTATTACAAAGTTTTCAAAGTTTTTCTTTATTCAGTGGTTTCCCTGACTCCCATCTCATCATCACAATAGATCACAAGAAGCCTGGATTCAGGTTTTGCATTCAGTTCTGCCAGAAAATGTCAGCCACCAATCCTCATGACACATGCGTGTGCTGTCGGGGCAACAGGACGTGACTGGGTGTGACCTTTGCCTATCTACGCTCCCTGAGCCCTTCAAGAACAGGAAGCTCTGGCTCACACTGGGCCTGCCTTTAGAACAGGATCTGCTCTAAGAGTGGCAGAAAGGCCTCGGTGGCTGCTAGGTCTGCAGCCCAGCTTGTGGCCCATGAAGTGGAGGTGGCTACAGCCACAGCGGGTGTGTCCAGTGTCGGATGAACTTTCATGGGTCAGTTCCGTGAATTTTGCCAGTCCCCTCACACGATGGGGGAGAGCCCTGCCCTCTACTGCTCCCAGTCAGAGACCAAGTCTAAAAAGTCTTCTCACCACCGTCACCAGTCGTGGGATGGGGAGAGATCGTGGTTGTCCTGGTTTCTCGACTCACCCGACTGCTTGGTGGAGGTTGAGAGACCATCCACCAGTGAGCAAGTTGACCAGCTGGCAGAGATTTTTCTTGGCCCGGTTGATCCATTGTCAGATGAGGCAGAGGAATTGGTCTCCCAGACCTCGGTGCTCCAGATCCTCACCCATGAGGCTGTGGCTTGATTAGTGTCCCTGGTCAACCCTACTGGGGACAAACCTCCAGTCAAGGTAATATCTTCCACACTCATGTTGCGAAATGTGGTCCGGTAAGTGATTTATGGCCAGCCCTGGGATGACCCTTACCGCTGTTGACTGGGTAGTCAATGGTTGAGATTCATGCACTCGATCCCGCTTGACTGGGAGGCACCGCCATTGGTGCTTCTCATCCTCTGCTGAGAAGAGGCACTGTTGCAAAATTTGCTGGTACCACAGTGGGTTCCTCTGGCAGCAGTGGACCATCCGGGGGCAGGGTAGGGCCCTATCCCAGAGTTCCATGCTCCTCTGGCACATGCCAGTGGTTACCACACTGGCCCAGCTTCCATGGGTGCTGCCAGCACCCACTTCTTTACCAACCATAGTGGAGCTGCCACCCCTACAGCCACCATCTAGTGCTCCACTCCACCCAAAGAGGCTGGCCATTGGGCCCATGGCTTGCCAGGCCAGTTGTGGGTGAGGATCACCCAGGTTGCGGAATCTCAGGAGGTGCATGGTGATTTGCGGCCAAAGGCTGTCTTTGAGGACTCCTTGGTTGACTCAGACCAAGAGTCCATGGCCTGCTCTGTGGCCAGTGTCGTCGGGGCCCTATTTCATCTTATCTCTGAGTCCACGTGCATCCAGTTAGAACCAGTCCAGAAGAGGCCACATACTTTACCCTCATACAGACGTCTTGGGACCGGCACTGGAGCTTTGACAGCATCCATCATTCTGCCCTACACCTTCGGCCCATATGGTCTGCAAGTATTCATTCCCTACTGGCTCTCTCCCAGGATTCTTGGACCACCCCTACATGGAAGAGCTGATTACCAACTCGGTGTTCCATAAGTCAGCACACCAGAGGAAACATGGACAAGCTCCCAGACAAAGAGGCCTGTAAGGTTGACCACGCCGTAAAAAAGGTGTACACTGTGGGTACCTTGGGTCTCTGGCAGGCTAGCTATGCTGTTACGATGGCCAATTATTGTCCGTGCCATGATACGAGTAGTGGGTGGTGGTGGAACTCATCCGAGACCATGGTCGATCGTTGGCTAAACACCAGTTTCAGACAGCCTTGAACATGGACAGCTCCTGTGCCCGTGCGGTGACAGTACCTGTCTTCATGCGTTGCAGGGCCTGGCTGTGCTCGTCCACCTTCACAGAAAACACCCAACAGATGTTAGTGGATGTCCCCTTTTTGGGCACTGACCTCTTTGGCCCTGGGCTGGAAGGACGTCTGGAGGAATCCAATACCTTTCTGGACTCTGTGATTTTGTCCCTGAGGGACCTGAAGAAACCAGCTTCCCAGTACTGGTCCTTTCAGTCACAGCCTCCCCAACGGCAGCCCCAGTAGGGGCAGCTCCAGACCTGGTGCCCCAAGAAATCAGGGAGCCAAGATCCAAAAAGGGGGCAGGGGTAGTGGTGGCCCCCCCCCCCAAGCAGTAGTCACCAGTACCCCCACCAAGCCTTCCCAGAGATGGGTTGGGGGTGTCATCCCTTCACCTGTCCTGCCCCCGACCACTCTTCCTGTCGGAAGCAGGCTATGTCTCTTCTTGTCATGTTGATCCGCTATCACAAGGGACAAGTAGTGTTGGATGTAGTGGACAGAGGACTGTCAATTTAGAGGCTCTCCTGCCCTATGGCCCCCATGGGCATTGAGAGTCCAGGTGTCTGAGGACTTGTTGTCCGCCCTCAGGGAGGACATTGTTCATCTTGCAAAAGGAGCCATAGCTCATGTCCTGGACACCCTGGCCGTTCAGGGTTACAAGTCCAGGTCCTTCCTGATCCTGAAATGGATGGGAGGCTGGCACCCAATACTGAATCTTCATGAGCTCCACCAGTACATAGAGAAGCGCAAGATCCAGATGGTCACTCTGAACCAGATTTTTCCATCTTTGGAGCTGGACAGTGTGGTTCTGCTCTGTGGACCTCCAGGACAAGTTCATCTACATCTCCATCTGCAGGTCCCACTGCCAGTATTTATGATTCCAAGTGGAGGCGATCTTGCACCAGTTCCAGGTCATGACATTCGGCCTCTCCTCAGCTCTGAGGGTCTTCAACAAGTGCATGGTAGTGGTGGTAGCCTACCTATAGCGTGTTGGGTCAGATTTTACCCCTACTAGGATGACTGGCTGATTGCCAGCCCATCCAGAGACTCAGTAGTGAGATCCACAGCCCTGACTCTCCAGACCTGCAAAGACATGAGCTCCTTGTTCAAGCCAGAGAAATACAAACTGATACTAAAGCAGGTAATTAAGTTAATTGGGGCAGAACTAGACTCCCAGTGAGCCAAGGCCTGCCTACCAGTGGACTGAGCACAGAATCTTACCTCTTTTGACTGATCATTTCAGGTTGTGCTCTTGCACTCTGCCTGGGATTTCCTGCAACTGCTGGGGTACATGGTATCCTGCACCAGCGGGGTCCATTGGGCTCACTGGCAGATGTGCCTCCTCTAGTGGGAGCTGGGCTGTCAGTGGTCCTAGTGCCTAGGTCACCTGTATCAGCTGATCATAGTGACCCAGCTGATTTGGGATGCCATCCAGTGGTGGCTGATCATGGAAAATCTGAAGGAAGGAATCCAGTTTGTCCACCCAGAGTTGACAGTCACACTGATGACAGAAGCATCTCTGGTAGGGTGGAGAGTGCACCTAGTGGACCTCAAGACCCGCAGGTTCTGGTCTCCCAGGGAGTCCTGTCACCACATAAAAACCTACTGGAGCACCGTGCAGTGCAGTTGGCCCTCACAGAATTTGCTCCACTGATCAGGGGTCAGGCCATTGAAGACCAGACGGACAATACCACAACCACGTTTTATCAGAATAGACAGGGCAGCACACACTTGCTTCCCTTGTGTCTGGAAGCGCTCTGGATCTGGACCGTCATGTACAGCCTGGGTGCCAATCTTCTGGCAATTTACATCACAGGTGAGAACAGTCAGTTGGTGGACAAGAGTTGTTGCATGAGTGGTCTCTGAATCAGGAGGTGGTGAACCACTTGTTTTGCCTGGTGGGTCTCACCCTTGGTGGATCTGCTTGCCTCCTGGGGGAATGCCAAACTGAGTTTTGTGCTTGTCCTCCATAGTCTGGGACACTGATTGTGGATGCCTTTGCCAGGCCCTGGACCCCAGGCCTCGTGTATGCCTTTCCTCCCTTCCTCTTGATCCACAGGGTTCTGATCAGGGTCAGGAGGGACAAGGCACAGATGATTCTGATAGCGCCAGGCTGGCCAAGTCTATTCTGGTACACAGATCACTTCAGTCTCAGCCGCAGACCTCTGTGGCAGTTGACTCTCTGCCCAGACCTTCTGTCCAGACTTCATGAGATGGTCCTGCACCTCATGGCCTGGTTCCTGAACAGATAGAGTGCCAGGGCTTGGGTCTGTGTGAGGATGTCTTGCATGTTGTGGAGGCATCCAGAAAGGAGTCAACTCCATAGCTGGTATGCCTTCAGATGGAAGAGATTTTCCATTCCGTGCCAGGGCAAGGAGCTTCATCCCTTTACCTGCCTGGTGGCTAGCATCCTAGGCTACCTTTGGTCCCTTTCATAGCTGGAACTATGAATGACGACCCACAAGGTGTACCTGTCGGCTATCTTTGCTTACCAGATGTGGGGCGATATGCCAACAGTTACCCGTGAGAAAGTGATTGGGTGCATTTTCAAGGGCCTTGACCACTTGTCCCCTATGGTGCGTGATCCACCTCCACCGTAGGACTTACTGCTGTTTTTGGCTGTGCTTACGGTCGGGCCATTTGAGTTGATGCACAGGTATGAGTTGTCATATCTATCATGGAAGATCGCCTTCAGGGTGGTCATCATGTCCGCCAGAAGGACAGGGAAGCTACAGGCACACTCTATCTCATTTTCCACAGGGACAAAGTTGTCCTTCACCCCAACCCAAAGTTCCTCCTGATGGTGGTATCAGAGTTTCACCTTAACCAGGAAAATAACTTACTGGTATATTTTACCAGCCCCTCTTTGGAGGTCAACCACAGGTTCTATACCCTGGACCTGCAGAGAACGCTGTCCTCTTATGTGGAACATATAGCAGGGATTCAGGGTCAGGCTCTTCAGGTGTGTGCTGAAGTCACACTTGGCAGACTGGTGGCAAAGTGGATGATTGCAGGGTGGATCACATCTTGCATCGACTTCTATAGGTTGGCTGGTCGTCTAGCCTCCTGTTCAGATTATGACTCATTCCACCATACATACTGCTGCCTCAGTGGCTGCTTCCAGGGATATTCCCATACGGGAAATCTTTAGGACTACTACCTGAAATTCAGCACACACCTTAATTTCCTGCTACCGCATCGACCCTGAGTCATGCTGGGATGCATATTTGGGACCTCAATTCTTCAGTCTCTCTTTGCCAAGTAGGGGTGTGTGCCTTGCCCCTCCTCCCAGAGAACTGCTTGGAGTCTGCCAGAATGTGGATAGGGTTCCATATCCACACCCATAAAAGTTTACTCACCTGTGACCATAGTTCAAGGTGTGGTATGTGATATATGGTACACATCCATACAACCCACCCAGCGTACCCTGGCAAATGGCACCTGATCCTGCTTCTGACATGCAAGATCTTACATCATGAGGTGGAATTGGGGGATATATCCGCCTGGATGTTGGGAGGAGCATAGCTTAAAGACGTCTGGCCAATTATTGCCTTGCTACAATGATTTCCTGCACACACAAACCCTTAGATGGGACACCAAAAGTAGATAGAAAAAATTTCATTTATTAAATACATGGACAACAGTGATCGCCTTCCAGTAGAACTCCTAGAGTGTGGATGTGTACCATTTACCACTCCTTGAACTAGGATTACATGTGAGTAACCTTTTCTAGTTCTCTGTAGCAGCCGCCAACTCCTTCGATTGCTCCTGTCATTTCAGTGCAGGAATACTCACCCTAAGGATGGGGATGCCTTGCTCTAATAAACAACATTTCATAAAGGTGGAGAGACAGCACTCACTCCCATCAGTGGCATGATGCACGCAGTCATTCTTTTAAAATGCCTGTTGAGAAAATGCCATCAAAGTGTTTCAGTAAATGCAGTGCAATATACTGCTCCACTCAGAAAAAAACTTAACAGACACCAACAAACTGACCCGACATTTCACACCAGTCACATGGTGGTTGGTCAGAGGTTGAAAGGGATAAACGTCCCTATGAACGGTGTATGCCTTCCAGCTCTACCCTCTCTTCTTGCATTGAGGACTCTGTGGTGTATGCTTCCAAGTCTCCTCCTGAAGATCCACCTTTTGAGACAAATCCAAAATGCTATGGGGTTTGATGCCGAGAAGGAGGACTCCAATAAGAAAAAATCAGAAAAGCATGTGGAAATCTGCTATGTTTACCATTCAGGCTCTGCCAAGACTGACTTGCTTAAAGCAGAAAGGCATCTGTTGTGCTCTGTATATGATACCTCAGATGGTTCTGTCAGGGCTGCTGCCTCCGGCATACAGTCGTGGCCAAAGATATTGGCACTTTTTCAAATAACTCACAATTCCTCTAAACATAAGTTGAAATTAACAACAGTACAGTATTTGGTCTCCACAATTCTTTATTTCTCTGTTAATATTACACAACCTTTGTTTTTGATTCAGAATTTAATATATCCTTTTAAATCAGAAAATGAAAAGAAATGGCATTGACAAAATTATTGACACCCTAGACTTAATATTTGGTAGCACAGCCTTTGGTCAAAATAACTGCAATCAACTGCTTCCTATAGCCATGGATAAGCTTCCTGCACCTCTCTACTGGCAATTTGGCCCACTCTTCTTGTGCAAACTGCTCCAGTTCTCCCAGATTTGAAGGGTGCCTTCTCCCAACTGCTGTTTTCAGATCTCTCCACAGGTTTTCAATGGGATTTAGATCTGGACTCATTGCTGGCCACTTCAGAACAGTCCAGCGTCTTGTCTTGAATCATTCCTGGGTACTTTTTGAAGTGTGTTTGGGGTCATTGTCCTGCTGGAAGACCCATGACCTTGAGGAGACCCAGCTTTCTGACACTGGGTTCAACATTGCGCTCCAAAATGGCCTGGTAATCTCCAGATTTCATGATGCTATGCACACGTTCAAGGCACCCAGTGCCAGAGGCAGCACAGCAACCCCAAAACATCACTGAACCTCCTCCATGTTTGACTGTAGGGAAGGTGTTCTTTTCTTTGAGAGCTTCATTTTGTTTTCTGTAAACATAGAGATGATGTGCTTTACCAAAAAGCTCTAATTCGGTCTCATCTGTCCACAGGACATTCTCCCAGAAGGATTTTGGCTTGTTCAGGTGTGTTTTGGCAAACCCCAGTCTGGCTTTCTTACATCTCTCTCTCAGTAGTGGGGTCCTCCTACCATATAACCTCCTTTCATTGAGTTGGCGACAGATGGTGCGAGTTGAAACTGTCGTACCTTGTGTCTGAAGGTCAGCTTGAATCTGGCAGTTGAATGAGGTGCTTTCTCCACCATTCGAACAATCCTGCGCTGCAATCTTCAGTCAAGTTTTCTCTTGTGGCCACGTCCAGGGAGGTTGGCTACAGTGCCATGGGTCTTAAACATACTGATAACATTACGTACAGTGGAAACAGGAACATCAAGGTCTCTGGAGATTGATTTGTAGCCTTGACATTGTCCATGCTTGGCTACAATCTTCTGTCTGACCTCCTCAGACAATTCTCTGGCTGTCTTTCTTTTCTCTATGCTCATTGCGGTACACACAGTGACACAAAACAGGAGAATGAGTCCTTTTGTCTATTCAAACTGGTTGAATGAGTGATTTTTATATTGCAGGCACCAGCAACTCACCACAGGTGAGTTCAATTCCAAAGTGAAGGAGAATCACCTTCTTGAAATCTAATTATTTCTAACGACTTCTAAAAGGTGCCAATAATTTTGTCCGAGCCATTTAAGGATTTCTGTGTGGAATAAGCTAAGACTTAGTCAATTTTTCTGCTCTTTGTGTTTTATTCCACTGCAAACCAAAGAAATACACATGTGGATACCAAAATATTTTTTAATTTCAAAAATTTTCTGGAAGGAATGGTGCATTATTAGAAAAAACTGCCAGGGCGCCAATATTTTTGGCCATGACTGTGTCTTAGGAAACATTCAGCTACTGATGTACAACATGGTGTGCTGAATGCCTCTTTTAGAGGCTCCAGGCTATTTGGGAGTGATGTTGAAAATGCTGTATGTGAGTTTCAGTCCTCCAGGATGACTTTAAGGTCACTCAGATCTCTTGACTCCTCAACCCACAAGGGGGCAATGTAGGGGGCTCATTTTGCAGGCCTGTGGCCCACGGTGGCTGTGCCTCTCATCTGCAGTTCTTTCCAAAAAACATGATAGTGGTACCCTTCTGGGTCCCCTCTCTCTTGGTGCCCTGGCAAAGGAACCCAGAGGCCACTGTTGTCTCTGGAGATAATGGTGGGGTAGGATTTCCCTTCTGCTTCCAAAGTGGGAGGAGATCACAATGGACGAGTGAGTCCTGGAAATGGTGGAGAAGTGGCATGCTCTGGAGATTCTGTCTACTCCACCAGTTCATCCTCCGCTTCCTTCTCATTGTCCTTCAGTTTACTTGTCCCTTCTGCTAGAGGAAGTTCAATTATTCATACACAAGTGAGCTATTGAACCCATTCCTCCCCAAGAAAGAAACTAAAGACTGTTCCAGATACTTCCTGGTTCCAAAGTGGACAGGAGATCTGTGTCTAGTACTGCACCTAAAAGGACCTAAATCTGTTCATCAAATGCAAAAAAGTTTCAAATGGTGTCTCTTGAGACAGTCATCCCCCTGCTGCAAGCAAGGATTGGGTCTGTTCCCTGGACATCAAGGACACATATCTTTTATATCAGAATTCGCAAGTGCCACAGACTACCTTCGCTTTATACTGGAGCACAACCATTATCAGTTCTGAGTTTTGCCCTTTGGCTTATTCTCGATACCACAGGTATTTACCAAATGCATAACAGTTGTGGTTGTGGCCATCCAGAGGGGAAGGACTTTGTTTTCCCATATCTGGATGATTAGCTCCTGATGCCCCAGTCCCAGCAAGTGATTCAGTACACATTGTCAAAAGTCAAACAATTGTTTGAGGAACAGGGTGTTACAGTAGGTGTACAGAAATCCATGCTAGTTCCTTGTCAGCACCTCTGATATTCTGGTGTGGTGCTGGACACAGTGATTGGCAGTGCCTTCCTGCCTGCAGACAGGGCATTGTCTATTGTTGCTCTGGCCCAGGTGATACACATGAGACCTTACATGTCTGCTAAGATGGTGTTGCATCTCCTGGGACTGACGGCTGCTGTTCATTATGGTTCCCTTTTCCTGTCACCACATGCGCATACCGAATTGGACACTTTGGGTACAATGGGATCAACAATGAATGAGTTTTAACAAATGATCCTTGTCAAGTCTCCTGTTTATCATGTTTTAGTATGATGGTTTAACCACCTGAACCTGTTATGGGGCATTCCATTCTTTTCCCTGACTCCTGTGCAGATCCTCACAATGAATGCCTCAGGCTCCAGTGGCGGTTCCCATGTTGGATCTTTTTCTGACTCAAGGGTCCAAATTTGCTATCCAGGAGCACCTCAGTCCTGGTCCCTTTCTAGTTCAGATAGTTTGTTAATGTCATGTACTACATAAACAAACAAGGAGGCACTCGCTTTTATCCACTGTGCAGGTTAATGATGAGAATGTGGTATAGGATGATGTCACAGGACCTTCAGCTGTCAGCTGTACTTCTTCCAGGTGTCCAAAATGTTTTTTGCAGACAGGCTAAGCAGGTCTCAGTCACTGTTAAAACCTGAATGGGAACTGTTCCCCTCTGTGGTAAATGACCTCTTTGCAAGATGGGGTCATCCAGAGTTGAACCTTTTTGTGTCTCCACACAACACAAACCTTCTGCGTTTCTGCTCGCTCACTCCATGGCATGGAGTTTTTTGGGGATATGTGTTGTCTCTATCCTGGAAAGGGAAGTTCCTTTACACCTTTCTTCTAGTCCCTCTCATTCGGAGTGTTCTCTTCCAACTGCAGGCAGAGCATGCCACCCTAATATTAGTGGATATATTCTGGCCTCACTAGATTTGGTTTCCACTTCTGCAGCATCTGGTGGTGGAGCCTTCTGAAAGCTCCTACTCTGTTGGGGGCCTGCTGTCAAAGCTTAGGGTTCCCTAGTCCAGTCAAACCTGCAGTCTCTACATGTGCTTGCCTGGCTTCTGAAGACCTAGCCATTGCATGTTTTGAGATTCCCCCCCAGGTGGCTGCTGTCTTGCTTGTGACTAGAAATCCTTCTACAAGATGCACATTCTTTGAAATAGAAGCACTTCTCCATATGGTGTGCTTCCCATTTAGTAGACCTATTTATGTGTCCCGTGAATACTATACTTGACTACCTTCTGTCCCTGTCTCACTCTTGTCTCCATTACTCATCCATTAAGGTGCATTTGGCTGATGTTTCTTTATTTTATGCCCTTATTGTTGGGCCTATTGTGGCACAACTCATGGTGTCACATACATTTTTGAAGGGTATTCTACATGTGTCTCCCCGATTCGTAAATCTGTTCAGTCTTAGAACCTGAATTTCGTACTTGGGAAATCGATTCTGGCTCCATTTGAGCCTGCTGCAACTTGTGAGATAGATTTCCTCGCATGGAAAATACTGTCACTCACGGGATTCCCAAACTTTAGGCTCATGCATGAGCCTCCTTGTTTGATTTTTCACAAGGACAGTATGTCTTCGACAGTTCATCTTCTAGTTAAGGTGGTGTCTGATTTTACATTGAATCAGACGGTAAACCTTCCTGTGTATTTTTTAGAGCATGCAAACAAGGATGAGGTATTATTCCATACACTTGATGTACATAGAACACTGCATTTCTGTCTTGATCACACAAAGGACTGCAGAAACTTCTCTGTTTTCTGTTTCATTCACCCCTGGAAAAGAGGGCACCCCTGCATCTAAACAATGCAGGTCTAAATGACTGGCTATCTCTTCTGAATTTTGTAATGGAAAGTATGGTAAGGAACTTCCTTGTGCTGTGCATGAACACTCTCCACGTGGAATGACCAGTTCCATTGCTTTTCTTTCAGAATGTTTCTGCAACTGACACATACTGCTGCCACATGGCACACTGTGCATACTTTCACTGAGCACTACAGCCTAGATATCATCTACTGTAGATGTGCTGGCTTTTGACTTGCAGTGTTGCAAGGCCTTCTGTTCTGATTGCATATCAGACTTTGCCATCCTCCCTGGGTATCTTGTGTACTGCTTGAGATAATTCCAAAGGTGTGGCCCAATGGAGGAGATACCCGCAGTGAAGATAGAACTGTTACTCACTGTAACAGTAGATCCTTGAGAAAATCTCCACTGGGTCATAGTGCATCCCCTCTTCCCTTCTGAGCTATAAGCTGACAGTTTGTTCCACTGCCTTGTTTGGAGGTGTCCTTAAATGCCTTATGTATACTATATTTCAAGTACCAGTGCCTGGTACTGTTCTGGTCTTCCAGTTCCTCCAGTAAGGAGCCCTCTGAACTTATCTCTAGCAAGGAACTGAAGAGCAATAGAGCCACCCATAGACACCAGCATTGCACATCATCATTGGCAGCCCCGAGCTAGCAAAAGTTTCCAAGTGATCCTGATGCTGATGACTTATGGCTCCAGTGGTGTATCACAGTGGAAGGTATTCTCTCAAAGATCGACTGTTATGGTGAGTAATTGTTCATTTCACCATTGATACTCCTTCCTACAGTCACACTAACCCACCATACTCCCCCAACTACTAGCTCTCACTGCTTACCTGCCGGCATGGCCTTAAATTTCCTGTTAGAGGATACGGAAGGGGGGGGGCAACAGGGCCCTGATTGGTGTTTTTTTTTCCAGAGGCTTTCATGTATAGTATGCACAGATACTGCAAAAGTGTGACTTTAGAAGGAATCCAGTAGTGAAATATACCTAATGCCTTATGAGAAGCCCAGTAAGCATAGTTTCCCTGTTGTGTCCTCTCAGACCCAGGGAAAGTGGTAACCTTCTGTCCCTTTCTAGGGAGGAAAGCATATTTTTCCTGTATATGAAAAAAAAATGTAATGGTGGAGGTACTGTAGTTCAGGTATCAACAGCATTATTGGAGTAGTTGATGGGGATCAGTCCATACTAGAGAAATCACCCAATAGGGAGGCAAGGTCCAAGTTATAGCATGAAAGGGTTGATGATGGTTGTTGAAAAAAATGCACTTTATTTACTACAGTCCAGGTTAAAAGAAGAAAAACATTTTCTAAATCCAATTAAATGTTTGTTTAATAGAGTGCTTAGGTTTTAGTAGTGATAGTTTTGTTCAATATTAAGGTTTTGCTTTGAAGTCCTTAGAAGCAGATCTGATCAAGTTGCTCAGGATGAATAAATTGCATGCAGTCAAAGTAATTCATTAAAACAATATCGTCTGTTCAGAGATAAACTGATGTAGCAGTAAAGGGCACAAACTGATGTAGCGGTAAAGGGCAGAGTTGTATTCTAAAGTGACTGCAGCCATTTATGGTTGTCTAAATTGAGTTCAATCATATGGAAGTGTGTGCAGTGAACCGAAAACACTTTCAAACACTATACATATGCAGTGCAAGTGTTGCTGTTTCTAACTAAATGGATTTTTGTTCACAATAGAAAACCTGTTGGCACAGAAAAAGTGACTGTGAAAGTAATAGCATTCCCTATCAGAGAGAAGTTTGAACACCTTTTTAAAACTGTGTAATATTCTAATAGTACTAAACTGGATATCTGACACATCAGTTTTTTTGGTGAGGGATGATTGTGCATGGTAAATGCCTCCCACATCAGTCCAAGGACAAGTGTGACCTACATCCCTGCACTGTTCTGCAACTACACCTCAGCGCTGCCCAGGAAGACTGCCCACCTGGGGGTACTTTTGAGCAATGCCTGTCAATGGTGTTAAACTTTGTGTGATGAGGCTCCTGCGTACTGTGAACTGGGATGAGACCAACAAACCAATTTCATTTTTGGCCTGTGTTTAGACATCCGACCCTGGCCCTCGGCACAAAAAATGCTAGTACATTTTCTGATATCACAAATGTTTTACAGAGTAACCAAAGGGAACTATGTAAATTAAAATTATAAACAGTAAACCTATAAGTAGTAAACTACCTAGTTTCCCCTTTGTAACAGAATTTTTATGAAAAAGCTGTTTTGATTTTAAAGAAAAATGTTTGCAGTGGCGAAGGTTAACGTTCTGTGGTGATTTGCTTTGTTTAGGTTTTTCGCCTCCTTCTCCTGTTTCTACAAGCTCTTTTAATTCTTCAATGATGTCTCATCGGAAGGCAAGTCCCTCATCTCATTTATGGAGTACAGGCTATGCATCACGTTGAGCCTTCCATGCCAGTCTAGTAACTCTGAGGGTCTTGTACCTCAGCAGCAAAAACTTGAGTGCCTTTCTTATCTATTACATCATTTCAACCAAATGTTTTCAGTACTAGTCAGTGTTTCTGGAGTGTATGTACAGCAGCCCCTGTCATGTTTCCGTCCTTTAATGTGTGTATATGTGCATGTAAGCACATACACAAATATATGCATGGTACTTTTTCCTGACGTGTTTTACTAAATCTTGTTTTATGCACACGCTGCTGGAAGTGAAATGGCATCATGTACACAATTGTTACACTGAGATTTTTTTGTATGCCATATTGCCAGTCAAATGTGAAAGCTGGAAGTTGCTGTTTTTTCCCTGTCGCCTTCATCCACTATAGCCGTTGAGTAAGGAAGGCCAGTGAACTGTGACTGAATAAAAAGTGAAGCATGTTTCCGATATAATCCTCTGCAGAGAGCCTCAGGAACTTCTTGCACTGATCAGTGTTCTTACTTGGCAGCTTTAGAAATGTAATTGAAATTTGTTCGATGCCTGATATAAATTGGAAATAATGTAACAACTGTGAATTGAAAGATTTCTGTGAACAAGTATTTATAACTGCAGTATCCCTTGTGGTCCTTCTGTGTAATGGCTAAAGCTTAAAGATTCTACTATGCTGTTTTTTTTTTTTGTTTGTTTTTTGCTTCACTGTGGATGTTGCCTCATTTTCTTTGGGTAATACAAAATTATATTTTTTTAATGTTTTATTCAGAGGGCATTCCTATGTTTTATATATTGTTAAACATTCTTATGTCTCTTAACTAGTTGTGAAACAAGGGATACTGCATTTTAGTTGAAGTACTGAAAACCTTTGTACCTCAGTAACTGTTGAACCTTTTTCTGCAACATTCTGTATCAAACCTAGCCTGAAAAAAAAAACTGCTGCGAGCCCCATACACCAAGATATTCTGCATTTCATTAAGAAGTATCTTACGGGGAAGGGTACGGTATTTGAAAAAAGCAATATAGTTGCTAAGATTCAGATTGTCAGTTTTATGTTTTTATTTTACAAGTATTTATTAAGCAGTGGTGATGTATCATTTAGCAGTAATGGAACCACTGAGATTTTGTTGCAACAAATGTGGTCGAACATCATTGAATTGTTTCCTTTTTTTCATTATTATTAAGAATGGTACAGTAGTGGGAATTCAGTACATAACTGAGTGTCTTAAGTTCCAGAACTGTACTTGTATGGCCCACTTGTTGATGGTTTGTGTTGCAGGGTATGAGCAGTCAACATTCATTCAATTTTTTCATGTCTGTTATGAAGGAGGGGTTGTCACAACTAGAAGACCTTAAGAAACATAGGGACCCACTTGTAGCCACAAAAGGTTGTGCTAAGTGTTTGCTACAGCCATAATGCCATTGATCAGTTTGAGGCCCCATCAAACTGTGCTAAGAGGTCTCCAACTTCCAAGTGGTTGCAGATGGCACTGCCATAGTAAAGAGGTGGGGCTGCCTTGAATACTAAAAAGGCATAGCAGCGCGTGTGATACTAGTTACTGTAGTTGCAGCATTGCTTGAGGGAGGGCCAGGTAGAAGAATAACTTCTGGTCTAGGCGCCCATACCAGTGCCACAGCAATGAACTCTGAGCATGTAAGTGGCGCAATGTCCTATGCTGTAACCTGAATGAGCCAGACTTCTTCCCATGGCAGCAAGTGCCCTTCACTGTGTATAGCATTAATGGGTGCCCCCACCCCCATGACTGACAGCTGGGCCTGCATTGTTTACACAGAGTTTAGGATATAACTCACATATTTTCTGCAGTTTTCCCCCTTTTGTTCAGGCTCTTTAGCCTAGTGGTTAAAGAACTGATCTGTAAACCTGGAGATCATGTTTACAGTCCCACAACCACCACTTATTCACTGTGTGACCCTGAGCAAGTCAATAAAAGCAGCAGTGCAACCAAGTCCAGCAAAACATTCGAGACTCAACTTTCTTTTGCTGAAAGATTCTGGATATCTTACCCTTCCATTACCTTGTAAATTTATCCAGTTCTGCCATGAATTAATTAATAATTGCTTAGATAATAAAAAAGTTGCCTTTTACTGCAGTATACTTTAAGGAGCTGTACCTTGGGGTAATTTGGGAGTTGCTGCAGCATGATTACCTACCTTACTGTAGCATTTTAAGGCAGTGGAATTTTTTGTGTACATACAGACATGCGAATCTTGCCAGCAGAAGAGGGCCTAGTGGTCTATCAAGTCTGCTCGTGTTGCGGAGCTTTACATCAGTGACTACTGAGGCTCTGCCCCCCCGCCTCCCATCCATCCACCACTGTAGCATTGTAGATGTGAGATGGGATAGATTTATTATGAGGATTAGAAAATAAAACAAATTCATGGTACACAGGGTATTAAGCACCTAGAAATCAGATTTGGCAGCTATGCTAGTATTTTTGATTAATTGCAGCTGGCAACCAGCTTTTTGAAAATAAATGTTTTTTTTTTTTTTTGCATTGCTGCTCACTGTTTTCAGTCTCTCTAGTGCCAAACTCTGTGCAGTTTAAATCTCCCAGCATGTGTCTAATGGCAGCAACTTTCTCCCCTTCCTCTTCAGGATTGTAAAGGGCTTTGGGATATACAGTACTTTGTATGAAAAGGACTACCTGAATCTTCATTCCATTCTTTTCCTTTTGTTCTTTACCAAAGACATTGCATGAAAATAGGATTTTTAAATCTAATACATTTTTTTCTACTTGTTTACCTGTTATAAGACAGAAATATAGACTTTGTTGGCAAAAAGGACCGACAGGCACATCTAGTCTGCCCCTTTCTCCTGCCTGTTCTGAAACCTCTGACCCTATTTGGTCACAACCATCCCTTCTCTCCCCCACCCTATTTGCATCAGTGCCTATCCCATGCATGTTTGAAACTTTCCACAAAATGAGCTGAAACATCTCTCTTAAACTACCTAGAAGTAGATTCAGTTCACTACCCACACTCAGGCAGTCTTCCACTGAGCATACTCGGTTAGTAAAACAGTCTTCAAGTTTGATGCCTACCACTCAACCATGTGGTCCTCAGGCTCCATCCAGTTTGTATTCAGATCTTCTCTTTCTCTGGATGGAACAGGTCTCCTTCTTCACCGCTTCTTCTAGTCACTGATGCTTCTGCAAGTTTCCAAGCATTTTTTTTTCTTTTTCAAAGTTTGGCTTCAGTCTTTAACTTGTTATTCACCTTCTCCTGAAGCTTCTGCTCTGTTGTCGTAATTCACCATGGAACAGGAAAAAAACTGGGATTTAAGAGGTGTATTTTGTGCAGGTACCCTGTGTCTGCAACCAGTGGTCACAGTGCTTGCATTTATTGTCTAGGCCTGTGCCATGATGTGTCTCTTTGCTCCTGGTGTCAGGCCATGCATGATTCAGCCCTCCAGGAGTGTAAGCAGTTGGTTCTCCAGGGCAAGCCCATGGGGCATTAGTTATCTGTGGCTGCAGAGTCAGCAGTGCAGTTGTGGGCCATAGAGGAGGGAGATAGGATGTTCTGGTCCTAGACCATCAGTTGGTGGAGGAGGAGGAGTATGGGTTAAATCTCCCTGCTTCTCTGCAGGAGAAAGGCATTAAGAATTTTCTTCTTCCTCTCCACTCTGAAGGTGAGTCTCCATCTCTTCAAAAAAAAGCACAAGAATAGTCAATGCCTGTGGTGGGATCCCTGTCTGTTGAAGGACCACTCAAAGCTTTCCACAACTTTGTCTGTGTACCTACCTGGTCAACAACTGAAATTAATTTGAAGGCCCACATGGTCTGTCTCCTTTTGAAGGAGATCAAGCTACCAGTGTAGCCCAGTGATCTGCCTACAGGAGTTGTCATTGGGGCAGCAGGACAAGTCAGTCTGATCATTGACAAGTTTGCTGAGGGAAAGGGCCCCTCCCTTACTCAAACAGCAGTGCTGACCACCTACCAACCAAGCCTGAGTGAGTATGGTCTGACTAAGCTTCCTATTAGGCCCTCACCAGCCAAGCCAGCAACAATCATCCCAACTCCAGTGCTCACCCAGGTTCAGTCAGGACCCACTCCTTCAAGGTAACTGAGCATGGGCACCAGTGCCAAGTCAACCTTGAGACTAAGGTCACAGTCTCGCTCAGCAATGAGTTCTTCCTTGTCATCTGGCTCCCACCATCAATGTCAAGCCCCAGTCTTCTGTGGGGGAGGATGGCCTGGCAATAGGTGGCCTACAGAGCCTTTCCCAGGGTCAGACTTGCCTGTCAGTTTTGTTTGACCTGCCATGGCTGCTTCTCCAAGCCCTGAACCCTGAGCCCTGCGGCCAAACTGCTATGTCAGCCATCCTCTGGAGAGGAATACAAGTGAAAACACCATACAGCCAGAGGTGGGCACTTCAATGAAGTATTTGAGGCTAGAGCCCACACTTTGCCATATTTTGGTGGTGGTGGTCACCCCATCAGGGAGAGTTATCCATACACTATGTCTGAGGTTGATCTCCATTGACTCTGTATATCCGGGACAAATCATGATGCATTCTGTTGATGTCCAGAGAATCCTTAGTTTCTACCTTGACAGAACTAAGAACTACAGACAGGCTTCTCATCCGTTTGTTTAGTTTAACTCCAGTCAGATGACTCCCTGTATTCATTCTGTGCCTGTCTTACTGGATTATCAGCTGCATCCAGCACTGCTACACTATGGAAGGACCGCACTTGAAGGCTCTGTCAGAGCACATCCACACAAGCAGTGGCAACTTCTGTGGCTTTGCTCTGATCAGTCTCTGTTTCAGAGATGTGTAGGGCTGCTCCATGGCATACCATTTATTCTTTCACTGAGCACTATGCTTTGGACATTTAGTCCAGATAGTATGCAATTTTTGGACTGGCTGTATTGTAAGACCTACTCTCTTTGTAAGCCCTAGGTGTCAAAACTCTCTAATCTGGGGGATGTGTTTCTGGCACCTTTTTAGTGGAGACCAAACAGTGGGAATCTATGGAGGTTGATTCTTGGAATGTTGAGAAGTTACTTTCCCTAATGCTAAATCTTCAAGAATATCTTCTTCATTGAGTGCCGCTCACCCACCTTCCATACCCCTGACCCACTTCAATTTCAGTGATATGGTCTTTCTCCCACCTCAAATGGATGTTGGCTGTGAAGACACGTGTTACTGCTATGGTGATTTCCCTTCTTGCAAGGATCAGTAGGCTATCTTATGCCTCTGATTGTTTAGTCATTACTAGCTGTCGGATAGCTACCTCTTCCTTCTTGGTTAAAAAAAAAGTTACTTGGGCAGTTTGAGCTAACACTGCTTTATAAGCTGGAAACAACACCTCTGGCCCCACATTTTCTGGTTCCCATGGGATACTAGAGCCTCCAGTTCTAAGACCACAAAGTGGTCATAGAAACATAGAATTTGTCAGCAGAAAAGGACCACATAGTCCAC
This sequence comes from Neoceratodus forsteri, assembly GCA_016271365.2. NCBI lineage: Eukaryota > Metazoa > Chordata > Ceratodontiformes > Ceratodontidae > Neoceratodus > Neoceratodus forsteri. Next base: position 1,072,519,171 of record CM028129.1, on the reverse strand, counting down.
AGAGTCTGCCTGGATGTTCTCTGCCTAATCTGGCTCTGCTGACCCTATTGGTCTCTGGTGATCCCCCATCCCTGCCTGTTTACTAATATCCCCTATGTCTAGCCCACGCATGCTTGAAGCCCCCCACTGTTTTCACCTCCACCACTTCTCTTGACAGTCTCTTCCAGGCATCTACCCCCTTTCAGTGAAGTAGTACTTCCTCACATCCCTCTTGAACTCCCCCCCCCCAACTTCATCCCATGCCTCCTGGTCCTCTTTCTCATTTGAAAGAGTCTCCCCTCCTACACCCTATGAGGCACTTGTAAGTGTCTCAAGTCCCATTTTGTGCTCCTCTTTTCCAGATTGTACACATTGAGATCCCTCAGTTTCTCTTTGTAGGATTTCTCATGCAGCCCCTACACCATTTTATTTTCCTTCCTCTGGACTGCCTCCATCCTATGTCCTTTCTGAGATATGGCCTCCAAAAGTGGCCACAATACTTTGGTGGGATCTCACCAGTATGTTATACGGTGGCAATGGCGCCTACCTCCTCATGCTGGAGAATACCCCTCCCTATGCACCCCAGCATCCCACTAGTCCTACACACTGCCCTGCCTCAGTTATGGTAACCATAAGGTCCCTTTTTTGCTTAGTGACTGTCAGTCCCCCGCCAAAATTCTGTATTCTGCTGCCGGGTTGCTATGCCCTATGCGCATGATTTTGCACTTTTTGGCATTGAACCCCAACTGCCATGCTCGTAACCACTCCTTGAGTTTCCCAAGATCGCTGCACATTCTGTCTTCCCCCTCATGAATGTCCACCCAATTACAGATTTTGATATCATCTGCAAGAAGGCATATCTTCCCTGTCCGTTCTTCTGCACTGTCATTAATGAAGACATTGAAGAGGAACGATCCTGGTAATAAGCCCTGCAGAACTCTGCTGATCACTCTTCCATCATTAGTGTGAGTTCTGTTAACCACCACCCTCTGTTGCCTATCAATTAACTATATGGAAAAGATGCTCTTGAAGATCTAGAGTTACATTAAGCATTGTATACTAACTTCCCTACTAGTACCTGACCTCCCCCAGGCAAGGCTTGCTTCAGATTCCTGTTCTGGTATGCAGATCTGAGTACAAAGGGTACAGAGGTAGATGACCACATATTTGGGTGATAGGATGAGTCCAGCTTGAAGACTGTTCCAGTGACTGAATATCCTCACTGGAAGATTGCTTAAGTGTGGTTGTGAATGGAATGCTAGTAGTTGAACTAGGGTTACATATAAGTAACCTCCATATCTGAAACCCACAACTGTCATTTGTATTCTGTGTAACCCTGGGCATGTCACATACAATTCATGTGCTTCATTGATGCACCTAAGACAGTCTTAAGATCTGTGTGTCTTTCCCAGCGAAAAATAAAAAAAAAATAAAGTTCAAATCTTATTTTAAGTGTAATTTTGCTGCTATCGAATTGTTCAACTGGGTGAACTAAACACAAAAATGTCAAGAGACTTGCTCAGGGGCTTCACACACAGAGCCAGTGCCCATAGTGAGCTTTGATTCCCTTGGATCTCCTGTTTGACAGTTCTGAGCCAGTCATGTTGCCTCTGAAACTGCATATCCTGCATGCCTTTGGCTTGTACTGCATGATGTTATTCAAATTGGATAAGAGATAGGGTACTGTGTATTATAAGGCTATAATACCATCAGGAGGTTGTGGTGACATGTGAACCTTGGGAGCGAAGCTTGAGAGGTTCCAACATGTCACAACAACTTCGAGATGGTATTATTAGTCAAGAAATAGGCAGTGCCTGGGCAGCCCAAGTAATTAGTACATTAAACTGATATACTGTTTCTTTATTGTTTCACTTTTAAATTGAAGATTAAATGCTCTATTCAGTAACCAGTATAAATGACAATGTCTTGTATAGTTTAAGGAAACAGGGATTTATTTTTGGGCAGGAGCCCACAGGAATTCATTTCCACCACCTCTCACCTCTGTCGTCTTTCTCCAAGAAATACTATTGGTGAGTCCTATCACCTAGAGATGACAGTTTCCCCACCTAAAATTCTTACTGGGGGAGTTACCCCACTTGAACATTTTTAATTTAACTACTGGGAAACATGTGCAAATGCCACAGAATGTGTTGCTGAATGGATGGAGTCCTTAATTTGATTCTTCAGGAAGTTAAAATATCCAAGGTTCTCTTAGAAATGTTTGCAGAAAAGAAACCAGCGGGTAAACATCCACAATTTAGAATGTTGTACTTGCCCTCGTTTCAGTATTGTGGGAATAAAAAAAGCTTTTTGGCATCCAGTTGTGCTTTTCTAATGTTTAAAATGCTGTACATTGCAATGCATAAAACTGCTATTATCCTGTTTAGTTTAATGTGATTCATATTGTACTGTTTGAGAAATGAGGAATGATGCCTTAAATACCACTTCAGTGTAGATCTGACAACCAAGGTGTACATATTTGACTGCAATATTAAAAGGTTTTGTACTTTTTATTTAATAAACATGCCCTAGAATGTTGGAATGTGTCTTATTATTTGAGTTTGTGAGATAATTAATGCTAGGGATGTTGTATGATATTAATGGTCTTTTACTTGTTTACCTCCAGTTGCGCTGTGTCAGAATAAAAACTTAGCTGTGTTATGTATGGTTGAAAATCCAAATGCTTTCTCCCATACTATCTTTAAGGTAAACAGACACTGGAATTTTTCTAGAACTTCCGATCTTACTTCGAGAAAGGTTCTTGCAGCAGGCCGCACTGGTAGGACTATGCCGCCAAGCACTAGGACCACACGCAAAACTTCTTGCTAGCAGTTACTATGGGGGACTGCCCTCCCCCACTGACATTAGTCATCTGACATCAGTACAGGCTATAACGCTATATAGGAGGGCAGTCCCACACACTCACTTCAGTTCTTTCCTGGCGCCAACCTGTGCACGTTGGACCTAGTGAATGTCGTAGCTACAGTTGACCACCATTTCCTGCTTAGCCGTGCTCTTTTATTTTTTCTCAGTTAAAACATCGACATTTTCGGTGTTTTCAGATGAGTGTCTTCTACACCAGTCTCATCTTCCAACCGCTCCACTAGGTATGCCTGCAGCAAACAGGTTCCAGAAAAGGATGGTCACTCTTTATGCCTGATCTGCCGAGGCCCCAGCCGCAACACCGTTGCCTGCCAGCACTGCCAGAATTTCAACCAGGCTATGCAGAGACATCGATTGAAAACACTGGAGAGTCACTTTCTTAACCAGAATCTGCTTGCAATGCAAAAGAAGCTGCAGGCCAGGAGCTCTTTGGCCTCACTGGCACAGTCCTGGGCCTGTTCTTCCTCCCACAGGGAGAAATCAGGAAAGCACAAGCACCAGGAGAAACACCAAGTGTGGGCCAGGTCAGCTTCCCAGTTGTCGTCTCCTCATAGGTCTTTGACCACAACGGTGTCTTCCTCCTGCAGGGGGTCAGCGCTTCAAGCCCCGCCAGCCTTCTCCTTTTCCAGGCTTCCGGTGGCTTCTCTGTCCGCACTTATCTCTATAGTGGGCAGAGGCTCTTTGGGGCAGGGGACTTCATCTCCTGCCTCCCAGCACCTGACGCTCAGGCTCATTACCTCCATGGGTTCTCAGTCAGGCTGCTCTGCTGGATCTGGGGTTTTGGGTTGTGGTTCTGTGCCGCATTACCCTCCCGGCCCCGGTTCTGCCTTCGGTCCCCACCTCTGGGACCAGCGCCAGTTCCTGTAGGCAGCGTCCACGGCAGCCTGACACCGCCGCCTCCTCCTCTTCAGCATTGCCTCTGCCGCTACCCAGGAGATCTCCTTCCTCACAGGTGCTAACTTCCCCTGTGGGCTCATCGTCGGCGAACCCTTGGCCCAAGTGATCCAAGCTGTCACCTGCCCAGCCTTCACCTGCTAGTCTGTAGCCAGTTCTGCCAACACCCTAGCCAGTGGGCCCATCGCCAGCCCTACAGCCATCATTCCCTTACCCGGCCTCAGGGTTGCCTTTCCTCCCTGTGTACAACATTGCTGCACAGGTGGATTACAATTCTCTTTTCTAAGCGTAGTGGACGTTCTTGCAGAAGCTGACCCCTGCTCCTCAGGGTCCGCCTCCCGTCATATTCCCTCCCTCTCCTTGGGATCCACAGCCCAAGGACACGGGCAGGGCTGGGCCTTCTGACCCCAACACATCAGGATCTTCTGGCAACTAGGCCTGACATCAGTACTGGTTCCAGGTATGAGGAGTGTGTTGCCCTCTTTCACCTGTACCAGTCAATGAGTCCTCAGAGGATGAATCTGAATATTCCAAATCCTATTCTCCAGGGGACTCATCGGGGGGCAAAGATACTCCCAAGGAGGTACCCAAATCCCCACCCGACAACCTGTCTTTCATGGATGTAATGCATCACATTTAATCCATTATGGGATGGGAGACTAAGGATCAGGACCCCAAGTGGCATCACCTTGCCATTTTCCTTCAGCAGAAGGATGCTTTGCCATTTGTGGTGCCACCCTTGATAGAGTCTTACGAGGATGTCACCAAGACTGCTTGGGCTCGCCCCTCCACTACTCCTCCCATCCTTAAAAAGGCTGCTTAGCTTTATCATGCGCCGGTGGGCAAACCTTACTTGGGGACTCATCCAAAGGCAGAGTCTGTGGTTATTAATGCAGCCCAGGACCACACTCGAGAAGCCCAAACGCTTCTGTACTTTTCCTCCAGACCTTGAGTCTTGGCAGCTGGATCACATAGGCAAGAGGGTCTTTGCTGTGGCAACCCTGACCAAAAGGGCCATCAATTATTTGACCCATATGGTCTAGTACCAGAATGCCATCTGGGATCAGGCCACGGACCTAATCCAAACCTTGCCTAAGGACCCCACATAAAGCCAGCTTGTCCAACTTATGAAGTCAGGCTTGGATGTGGGTACCCATGTGCTTTGAGAATCTTATGATGCCGTGGATGCCTCTGGGTGAGGGACTGCGTCTTCCTGAGGTGTCGTTCTTGGCTATGGGTATCTGGTTTTGCCGCAGATGTTCAAAAGCTGTAGTGGGGGGGGGGGAACGAACTACAGTCCCAAGTCCCCCGACTGCACCATGTACTTGTGCTCTAGCCACTTCTCCACGGGAGCGGCTCGATCCGGCACACGGCAACCAGTCCAGCCTCCCAGTCTGTATGCAGCGACAGGGGTAGCAGTATTCCCCTACCGCTATTCTACCCCTGTCACTGTAATTCCAGGCACTCACTATACAGCGCAGTTAGTACTGCAGTTACATGCATGGTATTGACCTGTTAGGTCCCCTGCCAGCTCCTGCTCCCACCTCCTGACTCCTTACCCACCCCCCACCGAAGGTCCATGGGAGGTGGTCAGGGTTCAGTTCTCTCTCCATTTGGAGGCATAGTGAGCAGTAACCACACTCATAGCTCAGGGTCACACTCTAGAACTGGTGGAGTGGTCACCCGAGACCCCTCCCATCCACTATACCTACCCTCCCACACATCTGCCTCTGGTTTCGGAGGAGATTCGGGTGCTTCTTCAAAAACAAGCCATAGAGCCCATCCCACAGGCTCAGTGGGGAAGGGGGTTTTATTCCCACTTCTTTCTCATCCCCAAAAAGACTGGGGATCTGTGACCCATCCTAGACCTAGGCAACCTGAACCTCTACATAGACTAGAAATGCTTCAGGATGGTGACCCTCCAGGGACTGCTGCACCAGGAGGACTGGCTGTGCTTTGTAGATGCTTGCCTGCACATCCAGGTCTTCCCAACTCACTGCTGTTTCCTCCACTTCTGTTTTCAGGGTGCCCACTTCCAGTTCAGGGCCCTTCCCTTTGGCCTGTCCATGGCTCCATGGGTCTTTACCAAATGCCTGGTCTTGATGTCAGCCGCATTGAGGAAACAGGGATTTTATGTCTTTCCCTACCTGGACGACTGACTGCTAACCACTTCTGCTTTATTTCCCTGGGGTCCAGTGGCTTTCCTACTGGCACGGGTTCATAACCATGTACGGCAAAACAGCACGGCTAAAAATGCCACATCGAAACAGCGCAGATAAAAACAGGCAAAATACCGACCTGTTCCCTGCATCCTTAGCACCTGCTTCAGACCCTGGAATGCACTTCCCATCTTTTCCAGGACCTAGGAGTTACTGTGAATCTCCTGAAATCCTGTCTCTCCCCTTGCCAGTGCCACCAATATATTGGGGCAATCCTGGATACTTCCCATGGCAAGACCTTTTTGCCAGAGGACAAGGCAGCTCATCTGATAGAGCAGGCTGATTTGGTCTCCACGAGCCGTCATGTTCCTACTAGAGTCTTCCAGCACCTTCTGGGCCATATGGCAGCATCCATTGCCACAGTGCCCTTGGCCAGCTCCACATGCGGATATCACAGTGGACCCTTGGGGTCCAGTGGGATCAGCACATGGTTGACCTCTGCCAGTTGGTCCTGGTTTCTGACTCAGTTCAGAGGCTTCTGACCTGGTGGATGGACCCAGCAAATTTACTCCAGAGGGTTCCCTTTCAGATTCCAATGCCCCAGCAGGTTTTCACCATGGTTGCCTCCAGTATGGGATAGGGCACCCATCTCGATGACCATCAGACTCTGGGTACCTGGTCAGACATGGAGCAGACTCTTCACATCAATGTCCTGGAGATGCGGGTGGTTCTATACGCCCTGCAAGACTTCCAGTCCCATCTCCTCCCAGGCCCTCTACTGATGCAGACGGACTGCATGCATGTCATCTATTACATCAACAAGCAAGGGGGCAACTCACTCTTACCCCGTGCCAGGAGGCGATGAGAGTTTGGTATTGGGCCATCAAGCATAATCTGAAGCTCTCAGCCATTCATGTTCCAGGCATCCAAAACATGCTGGGCAACAGTCTGAGCCACTCCCAGTCTCAAGCACATGAATGGGAACTTCTCACCTAAGTGGTCTAAGATCTCTTCGACAGGTGGGGTCACCCAGAGTTGGACCTCTTTGTATCCCCACTCAGTGCAAAACTGCCATTTTTTTTTTATCGCCCAATCCCGGGCCTGGAGTTTTCTAGTGAGACGCATTGTCCCTCTCTTTGAAGGGGAGGTTTCTGTATGCACTTCCTCCCTTCCTGCTATTCTAGAGGGTTCTGCTCCAGCTCAGGAGAGCAGAGATGATCCTCATAGCTCCCTTCTGGCCACGTCAGATTTGGTTCCCTTTGCTGTAACAGTTGGCAGTGTAACCTCCGGTGCCTCTTCCTCTCTGCAAAGACTTACTCTTCCAGGACCAGGACACCCTGGTCCATCTGGATCTCAAGTCCCTGCATCTCCATGTGTGGCTCCTGTGAACCTAGCTGTTTCCCACTTTGGGGTTTCATCTAGGGTCGCTGGTGGCAGCTAGGTAACCCTCCACTAGGGCCACTTATGCTATGAAATGTAAAAGCTTTTCCATTTGGACAGCTGCTCGCCATTTGGATCCACTAACCTGCCCAGTTAATCAGGTGTACGAGTACCGCCTTTCCCTTTTGGATTCAGGACTGGGGCACTCGTCTCTTAAGGTGCACCTTTCTGCCATCTCTGTGTACCATGCACCTCTTGAGGGCAAGGCTGTTGCCCAGCTTGAGGTGTCCCGCACATTTCTGCAAAGCAGTCTGCATCTGAAACCTCCCATTCGGGACCCTGTTCTCTCATGGGACCTTAATTTTATGTTGGAGAAACTCCCTTTACCTCCCTTGGAACCAGCCACAAGCTGCACTTTCTGTTATGGAAAGCACTCTTTAGTTGCTGTTACTTCTGCTTGAAGGATTTCCGAGCTCCATGCTGTGGTGTGTAAAGAGCCTTATTTGGTTTTTCACAAAGACAGGGTGTCTTTGCGTATTAATCCTAAGTTTTTGCCTAAGGTAGTGTAGTTTGCTTTAAATCACTCCATCCACCTTCCAGTTTATTGTCCTGAGTATTCCAATCCGGGGCATTACTCCATTCTTTAAATGTTCACAGAGTGTTGCAGTATTACACAAACTGCATGAAGTCTTTGAGGAAAACTGACCATTTGTTTGTTTCATTTGCCCCTCAAGACAAAGGGCACTTCTTTGTCTAAACAGTGTTTGTCTGAGTGGTTAGTTAATTGCATTGTTTATTGCTACTACAAGTACAACAAGCCCCTTTCGGGTGGTGGTCAAAGGCCATTCCACCAGAGGTATGGCTGCCTCTATTATTTGCTTCAGGAATGTGTCTGCTGCGGACATTTGTTCACACTTTCACCATTCACTACAATCTAGACTCTACTCTGATTGATTTCAGAGTCTATGGGGATCTCGTTGGAACCAGTACAGAAGCGGGCTAAGTACCCCTTGATTGAGATCCTGGACAGGGATGACTCACCTAGAGTTGTTTTCTCTGTAGCAGAGGTCATTCTTGGTCCTGCCCTGGAGTGTTGGCAGTGCCCTGCCTCCCGTCCGGTGCTGTTGACTCATGGTCTACAAGTATGCAGTCCCCACTTGTTCTCTGCCGGGGTTCACTGACCATTCTTCGGCCAAAGGTTTGGTAACCGACTCAGTGTTTCGATGCACAGGCAGCATAGGGGATGTTGACAAGCCCCCAGACAAGGAGTCAAAAAATTTAGACCAAGCAGCAAAGAAGGTTTATGCTGCTTTGTCCTGGGCCTTCAGCAGGCAAGTTTGGTTGTCATGATGATCAACTTTTCCCATGCTCTCTTGGGAACTTTGTACAAAGTTATTCCCCACCTTCCTGAAGATTTGCAGCTTGCAGTTAAGATGGCCTGGGTCCAGGGACATGACCTGGCCAAGCAACGGGAACAAACTGATTTGGACATTGATAACTCCTGTGCCAGGTCCATGGCCGCAGTGGTGGTCATTCAGTGCCAGGCATGGTTGAAGATCTTTACCTTTACTGCTGATACCCAGCACAAGTTGATGGATGTCCCCTTCTTAGGTATTGGCCTGTATGGTCATCACATCCGCATTGAGAAGTCCAGTGCCACCCTGGACTCTGTCACATCCTCAGAGAAGGAGTTAAGGGCCAGAAACAATGGGAGATACCCTTTTAGTTTTGGCCCTAATCAGTGTCTCCAGACTATCGTAGCCCCAAGCAGGGCAACATCAGGCTTGGCGGCCCAAACCTAAGTCAGCCTCTTCTGGCCCCAAGAAATCCAGAGGCTGGGTGGCTGGGGCTTCCTTGGCAGCCAGCTGTGAAGCCCTCCACTAAGCTTGCTCGGTGACGGGTTGGGGGGTGTCATTCTCCCAGCCATCCTATCTTACCTTGGACCTCTCGTGTGGGGCCTGCTCTGCCATTTCACATATGCCTAGTCCATCATCACATCGGACAAATGGATGCTTGAAGTGATGGGTCACGGTTTGCCTCAGGATTGTAAGCCTTTCCTGCCCAGGTCGAGTCCCTGCCCTACAGAAAGCTGTGGTGTCCATGAACATATTGTCTGCCATTTGGGAGGACATCACCCACCTTCTTCAAAAGAAAGCTGTGGCCCAGCCTCCAGGGCCAGTCCGGGGTTTGTCTCCAGATATTTTCTGGTTCCAAAATGGACAGGGGGTTGGCACCCCATACTGGATCTTTACTATTTCAATCAGTATTTGAGGAAGCTTGAGTTGTGGATTGTCACTGTAAATCTGATCATTCTGTCTTTAGAGCAGGAAATGTGGTTCTACTTTCTGGATGTCCTTGATGTCTTCTTCCACATCCTGATCCATCCATCCCATTGGCTGTTCCTTCAGTTCCATTCTGAAGGGATATTTTACGAATTTTGGGCCATGCTGTTCGGCCTTTCTTTGGCCCCCAAGGTCTTCACCAAGTGTACTGCAGTGGTAGCAGCATTCATGTGGCACAAAGGAGTCCATGTGTACCCTTACCTGGACAACTGGCTGATCGCTGGTTCCTCCAGGGAGGAGGTGGAGCAGTCCAGTGATCAGGCCCTTCAAACCTGCTCAGCCTTGGGCCTCCTGGTTGATCCAGGCACATTGGAACTCAGCCCCTCACAGGTCATCCACTTCATCGGGGCAGAGCTCAAGGCCCGACTCCCAGTGGACAGAGTGGAGGATCTTACCTTTGCACGATTATTTCAGATTGGGCAATCGTGCCCTGCCCGGGAATTTTTGTGGCTGCTGGGGTACCTGGCATCCTGCACCAACATGGTCCATTGGGCCTGTTGATGGATTGCCCCCCCCTGCAGTGGGAGCTGGCCTGTCAGTGGTCACTGCACCTCAGTCACCTCAACCAGCTGGTCACGGTGACCCAGCCAATGTGGAATGCCATCCAGTGGTGACTCATCCTGGAACATCTGCAGGAGAGAGTCCCATTGTCCACTCAGAGCTGATGGTCACTCTACCAACCAGTGCATCCCTGATGGAATGGGAAGCCCACTTGGGGGACCACAGGGCCTACAGGCTCTGGACCACCAAGGAGTCCCTATGTGACATCAGTCTGTTGGAACTCTGTGCTATGCATCTAGCTCTGATAGCCTTCACTCCAGTTGTGTGGGGTCTGGTCATTCAGGTCCAGATGGACAACATGATGACCATGTACTGCCTCAACAAGTAGGGTGGAACGCATTGCCTCCCATTGTGCCGGGAAACTGTCTGAACCTGATCCCTCATATGCCATCTGGACACCGATCTTCTGGCTATCCATGGGGATGGTGCTGCTAACCAGCTGGTGGATGCCCTCAGCCGAGTGGGTGAGGCATGTCATAAGTGGTTTCTTCACCAGGAGATAGTCAAGTCACCTGTTTTCCCCAGTGGGGCACTCCCCTGGTCAACCTGTTTGCCTCCCAGAAGAATGTGAAGCTGAGACTGTTTTGTGCCTGACTGTCTCAGTGCTGAACACTGCTGGGGGATGCTTTCACAAGGTCCTAGACCCCAGGCCTCATATACACCTTCCCTCCCTTTCCCTTGATCCTCAAAGTGTTACTCAAGGTTCAGAGAGACATGACTCGGATGATCCTGGTGGCTCTGGACTGGCCATGCCAGTTCTGGTACCCCAGTCTCCTCAGCCTCAGCAGCAGGCCTTCATGGCATTTGCCTCTCAGGCTGGACCTGCTCTCTTGCTCTCAGGGGAGGGTTGTCCATTGGGAACTTCAGTCCCTGCATGTGACAGCCTGGTTCTTGGATCACAGATCTCCAGGTAGAAGGTCACCTGGGGGCCAGTGACCATTACATGGTGTGGTTCAATATGTCCACTAGAACTAAATCATCCCATTCCAAGGCAAAAATATGGGACTTCAGAGGAGCTGACTTTGATAAGATGGCCAACAGAGTTAAGCTAGCCTTGGCAAGATGAAATACAGGTGAGGGGGTACTGGCAAAGAGGGCAAGCATTAAGGATGCAATACTTAAAGCAACATCCCATTGTGTTAGGGAGAAAAGCAAGAGCTAAAGAAGGAGGAAACCACGTTGGTTCTCAAAAACAGTAGCAGAAAAGGTCGGAGCCAAAAGACTGGCCTTCAGAAAATATAAGGGAACACAGCGGGACGAAGATAGGGAGGCATACCAAACTTCCCTAAGGGAAGCAGGGAAGGCAGTAAGGCAGGCAAAGTCCCACACCGAGGAAACACTAGCACGAACAGTAAAAGAAGGGGATAAGACATTTTATAGATACAATAGTGAAAGAAGAAAGTCCAGAGGGGGCATTGCTAAGATCAGAGGGGATAAGGGGGAGTGTGTGGAGGAGGACCAAGGAAAAGCATCTATCCTAAATAAATACTTCTGCTCAGTATTTACTGAGGAGATGGTAGGGCAGGACCCACAGCTTGGCACCATGGACATGGGGAGTGAGGTGTGCACAGGTCCCTTCACAAAAGAAAGGGTCCTACAAGAGCTCGCTAAGCTCAGTGTGGGCAAGGTAATGGGACCTGATGGCATACATCCCAGGGTACTAAAGGAGCTAAGGGTGGAACTAGCAGAGCCATTATCAGAACTGTTTAGTGGGTCTCCGAGCACAGGAGAGCTCCCAGAAGACTGGAGAAGGGCTCATGTGATCCCACAGCACAAGAGTGGTAGCAGGCAGGGAACTACAGATCAGTCAGTCTTACCTCAGTAGTGGGTAAGATTATGGCGGTACTCCTTAAGGAAAGGATAGTGCAACACCTGGAATCCATAGGAGCACAGGATCCAAGACAGCATGGGTTTACAACAGGAAGGTCCTATCAAACTAATCTCATAGATTTCTTTAACTGGGTAACCAGAGTGGTGGACCAAGGGGGTGAGGTTGATGTCGCCTACCTTGACTTCAGCAAAACGTTTGATACTGTTCCACATAGAAGATTGATTAATAAGCTGGGTAGGCTCGGGGTGGGTCAGAAGTTGGTCAACTGGATAGCAAACTGGTTGGTGGGCAGAAAACAGAGTAGTGGTGAACAGTATAGTCAGAAGAGATGCGAGTCATACGTGAGGTACCTCAGGGATCAGTCCTTGGGCCAGTCCTCCTCATTATTTTTTTCAGTGACATTGCAGATGGACTGGAGGGTAAGGTTTGTCTGTTTGCAGATGACACCAATATCTGCAACAAAGTAGATGATCCAGATGGGGTGGGCAGAATGAGAAGAGATCTGGAGAAACTGGCAAAATGGTCGGAAGAGTGGCAACTGGGGTTTAACGCAAAAAAAGTGCAAGATTATGCACATAGGGAAGAGAAACCCTGAAGCCATCTATAGGTTGGGAGAGGAGTTGCTGGCAATCACAGGAGAAGAAAGAGACCTGAGCATCATCATCACAAATGACCTGAAATCATCCAAGCAGACCACTAAAACAGTAGGTAAGGCTAGAGGGATGTTGGGGTGTATTAGTAGGGGTAACGCAAGTCGTAAGAAGGAGGCAATAATCCCTTTTTACAAGACACTAGTTAGGCCCCATCTGGAGTACTGCGTGCAGTACTGGAGGCTGCACCTGCACAAGGACATTAACAAAATGGAGGCAGTCCAGAGAAGGGCAATCAAAATGGTGCAGGGACTGCATCAGAAAACATATGAGGACAGATTAACGGAGCTCAATATGTATACCCTAGTGCAAAGGAGGGAGAGAGGGGATATGATCAAAATGGTCAAACATCTTAAGAGCATAAACCAGGTGAAAGACTCTTAACGTTTCAATATAAGAAAAATAGCAGGACTGGAGAACAGAGCATGAGATTAGAGGGAGGCTGATTAAGGGGTAATGTGAGGAGGCTTTTTTTCACAGAAAGAGTGGTGGTTGCATGGAACGGCCTACCTCAGGAAGAGGTGGATATGAATACAGTGCAGAGCTTTAAACGGGCATGGGATAGGCATAAGGGAGCAATACATATGAGTATGAATAGACAGGCCATTGACAGAATAAAGGCCTGTGGCACATTCAATAAGGTAGAAAACATGGACAGACTGTATGGGCCTTGCAGTCCTTATCTGCCATCATCTTCTATGTTCCTGAGCAGCTAGAGTTCCAGGCTTTGGATCTTTTTGACAGATTCCTCCATGTCAATGATGCCTTTTGGAAGGAGTCGATTCGCCAGTGCTATGCCTTCAAGTGGAAGGTGCGTGAATACCACAACCTTGGGACTAGTTGCTGGTACTGGCAGTGCTCATGGACAAGCCATTCAAATCCATGCACAGGTATCTCATCTCCCACCTGTCATGGAAGGACATCTTTTTGGTGGCTATCACCTCCGACAGGAGGATCAGCTATCTCCAGGCACTCTCGCAGGAGTCTCCTAATTTGGTTTTCCACAAGGACAAGGTTGTCCTCTGCCCCAACCCAAAGTTCCTTCTGGAGGTTTTTTAAGTTTCACCTTATCCAGCTGATTGACCTTCTGGTGTACTTTACCAACCCAACCTTGGAGGCCAAGCATAGGCTCCATTCTCTGGGTCCGAGTCGGGCGCTGACTTACTATAAGGAGTGCGTAGCTGGAGTTCAGGGAGAGGTTCGCCAGTTCTTTGTTACCTGTGCTGAAGCTGCACCTGGCAGACTGGCAGCTAATGTTGCAGATGTCTGGCAGCCTGTCGATTTATCACCTCGGTTCCAGGCTGGCTTATACTCCACATCCACTTTCCTCTATTGTTCCTTTGGTTTCACAGAAACCTCCTCCCCCTCCCTCTGCTACATCACTGGACGTGGCCACAGTGGTGCAGCAGGTCCTGGACATAATGAGGCAGTCACAACCTCCCACTATTGGTGAAGGGGGTCTCCCATCCGGGTCTTCCACGCCCCCGCCAAAATGATTTTATGGCAAGGGGACTCTTTCTCCACCTGGTTTCCCATCTTATTATGAGGAAGAATACTATTCTGTGGATCTAGAATTTTCAGAAGGCATTCCAGACAATCTGGAGGATATTGATCTTCAAGGTCTAGAGTCATATCCTCTGTCTCGACCATTTCATCTCTGAATGAGGACCCTTCCCACCATGCAGCAGCCTCACCACCTGATGACCCATCGTTTCATGAACTGATGGTCCAGATACAAAAAATCATGGGTTTCTTAGCCACTGAATACGATAAGCAGTGAAAAGACATGGCAGACTATCTTGAACTGCCAGAGGAACCTGTAGTAGTGGTATCCCCACTTATCCAAACCTTCCAAAATGCTGTGTTGGCAGCCTTGAATCAACCCTCAGCTGTTCCAGCTCTCCCTCAGAAGGTGAATCGCCTTTATCAGGCACCCCTGACCATCCTTTTTTTTTTTTGCATCTAATCCTGAGGCGGATTCGGTGGTCATTACTGCCACTCATGACCACAACAAATGCCCACAGCATGAGCCCCTTACCTCCGGACAGGGAATCCAGCCACTTGGACTATCTCGGAAAGAAAGTTTTTCAGGCAGGCATGATGAACCTAAGACTTTTAAATTATATAGGGTACACTGTAAAATACCAACATACCCTTTGGTCCTCAGCGATTGACGTAGTCAATATATTTCCTCCTTCTCAGGAGAAGGATCAGTTGTTGGCCACAATTTCCACAGCAAATTCCATTTCTAGGCATCTCGTCCGCTTGGGATATGATGCGATGGATACCTCAGCCTGAGCTACAGCTACTGGGGTCAACCTTCACTGCCATGCCTGGTTGCGCATATCAGGTTTTCAACCAGTCGTACAACATAAACTGGTCAGTGCCTCATTTAATGGCTCTAAGCTTTTTGACCCAGGTGCTAAGATGCTATTGGATGATCGCCAAGCTTCAGGCCATACCCTCCATACTGTGTATGGTATGTACCACACACCACAGCCATCATACCAGTACCATTCTAAAACATTTTAGTCCAGATGGAGAGGCAAGAACAGAGAAGCCTATAGAGGTGACTCCTGTAGACACTCCCAGACCTCTTCCTGGACCACCACTCCGGTCTCAAAGGACCCCCCATCCCACCGCAAGGGTGGGACCAATCACCATCCTGCCCCGTGACCCATTAGGGCTTGCCCCTGGCTTCCTCATTAAGGCCTCGGAAGCTGTCGGGGGCTGCTTTTCCCTTCATCTAGAGGCCTGAAAAGCCATTACTTCAGACTAGTGGGTGCTCCAAATTATACGTATGGGCACACTCTGGAGTTTATGTCTCCACCCCCCATGCATCTTCCCCTCTCAGTCCATTATCTACCTTTCCATATCCCCATCCTCCAAGAGGAACTTCAGGCACTTTTAAACAAACAGGCCATCTACTCTGTTCCTCCTCTGGAGTACCATCAGGGGTTTTACTACCAGTTTTTCCTGGTCCCCAAATGTACGGGAGACCTTGGGCCTATACTAGACCTCAGGCAACTAAATACACATTCAGTACAAGAGATTCCGGATGGTCACTTTAACGTCCATTTTACCAATGTTAAAACCGGATTGGTTATGCGTCCTGGACGTGAAAGACACATATCTGCACATCCCTGTCCACCCCGCCCACCACCGTTTCCTATGTTTTTACCTGTTAGGGCACCACTACCAATTTTGATCACTTCCTTTTGTCCTCTCATCCACTCCAAGAGATTTTCCCAAGTGCCTTGTCGTAGTGGCAGCAGCCCTGAGAAGAGATGGACATTTTGTCTTCCCATACCTAGACGATTGGCTTATAAAGGCAATCTCTGAAGCTGCTCTGCTTCTATCCCTACAGGCCACCCTTACCCTCTTCCAGTCTCTGGGCATTACCATCAATTGGCCCAAGTCCAGACCAACTCTTACCCTATCATGTCAGTACATAGGAGCAGTTTTGGACACAGCCTCCACCAGGGCGTATCTCCCTGTCAACAGACAAACTCCTTTCTCTTGCTGAACCCAGCAATACGTAACAGCCAGAAAGTTTCTACGCCTTCTGGGGCATATACTAACTGCCATCCTAATGGTACCTTTTGCCCACCTCCATATGAGACCAGTACAGTTTTTGCTTCAGAATCAATGGCACCAATGGTCAGGTGACTTCAAGGACGTCAAGGTCACCCTCTCCCTCCATTCTGCCTTGGTGGACGCATCAGTACAACCTATCACAGGGTATGTCCTTCCATTCCCCTTCCCCACAGCAGACGTTAACCACAGATGCTTCTCTGGAGAGTTCAGGGGCTCACCTGGGTCCCTACGGAATGCAGGACACATGGCCTCGATTCTCCTTATTGCCTCACATAAATTTGTTGGAGATGAGGGTGGTTCGCCTTGCCCTTTGGGCCTTTTGCCGTCCACCTTTGCCCAGGACCTTTACTGATCCAATTGGACAATACCTCCATGGTGTTCTAGCTGAACAAACAGGAAGGAACCAGATCTCGCACTCTCTGCAGGGAAGCACTGCTAGTCTGGAAAGAAGCCATTTCCCAACTAACACTGATTGCCATCCATCTACCAGGATGCCACAATACCCTGCAGACATTCTCAGTCACCTATCCTCCACACACGAGTGGACTCTTCATCACAAAGTTCTTCAGATTGTGGGGGACCCCAGAATTGAATCTTTTTGCTTCCCCTGACAATCGACTCCCCAAATACTTTTTCATTATCCCAAACAAAAGGGGACTGTCTACAGATGCCCTGTCCCGATCATGGACAGGACTCTTCTTATATGCTTCCCATTGTCCTGCTCCTGCGACACACCCTGCTGAAACTGCAACTCGAACCTGCCACGATGGTCCTTCTAGCCCCCTTGTGGCCCAGACAGGTGTGGTTTCTCCTACTCCAACAAATTTCTGTTGTAGATCCCCTTCTGCTGCCGATCAGACTAGATCTCCTAACTCTGGAGTGGAGTACCCTCCTTCACCCCAACCTGAATTCTCTACTCCTTCAAGCTTGGCTTCTGAGGACGCTTTCATATCTCGTCTTCAAGTCTCATCCCCTGTGGCCAATATTCTTTTGGCCTCACATAAACCATCCACCAGGGAAACATATAATGCTAAATGGAAATGTTTTTCCATGTGGGCTTCCTCCTGCTCTCTAAATCCATACTTATGTCCTTTAACCAAAGTTTTGGGCTACTTGGCCTCTCTGGCCGAGATGGGCCTTAGCTATTCCTCTATTAAAGTTCATCTGGCCTCTATTTCGGCCTTTCACGAACCATGTGAAGGCAAACTACTGTACCAATATCATCTTGCCAAGATGTTCTTAAGAGGCATGCTACATATCAAACCTCCCATCAAATGGCCCACCTCTACTTGGGAGCTGAATTTCATATTGGAAAAGCTCACCCTCACTCCCTTTGAGCCAGCAGCTACTGCCGATCTCTGCTTCCTTTCCTGGAAGACAGCGTTCTTGGTGGCCACCACTTCGGCTCACCGAATTTCCGAGCTTCATGCCCTGATGTGTTGAGAGTCTTACTTAATCTTCCACAAGGACAGAGTGGTTCTTCGCACCAGTTCCTGCTTTCTACCTAAGGTGGTTTCAGAACACACCTTAAATCAGACCACGGAATTACACTTCTACAACCATGAGCATTCTAAACCAGGGGAACATCTCTTACACACCTTAGATGTTCATCGTATCCTGAGGTACTACATAAACCGTACCAAAGCTCTGAGAAAGACATTTCAATTATTCGTGACGATTGGTAAGAAAACCATTTCCAGCTGATAATCAAACTTCATCACGTTCTGTTATATGAAGTGCAACAAACCCTGCCGAACACTGTTCAAGATCATTCCACTAGAGCCGTGGCCACCACAGCAGCCTGCTTCAAGGGGGGGGGGGGACCCTCAATCACTGATATCTGCAATGCAGCCACGTGGTCCACAATACATATTTTCATGAAGCATTACAATCTGGATATTACTTCTCCCCATAGGATGGACTTTGGCCGTGCAGTCCTACAGGGTCTCCTATCCTAATTCCACCCACTTTGGGTACACAACTTGGGAATTATCCCAAGTGTACTACCTGCTGCAAGAGACCACCCCATGGAATTTAGTACAGTTATGTAAGAACTTAACATAACAGTAGCTCTTTGAGGGGCGTCTCTTGCAGCAGGTATATTACCTCCCTCTGTCCCCCTCCTTCTCTAAGAGAAGGATTTTTGCTCCACTTGATACATGGGAAGAGACACCTGTGGTACCGTGGATCCCCTCAGTCCTCGCTTAGCGAGCTGAATCTGACGGGGAACTGAGGATACCAGGGACTGCCCACCCATATAGGTAGCAGACTGATGATGTCATGTGTGGGCGCCCCTGGCAAAAGACTGCTAGAAGAGCTGCCGTGCACCACAGCAACCTCTGGCAATAACCCAAGTGTATTACCTGCTGCAAGAGATACCCCTCAAAGATCTACTGTTATGGTAAGTTATTGCGTAACTGTACTTTCTAGGAGTGGTATATGGTGCACATCCACACAACCCACCCAACCTCCCTGGCAAGTGGCACATGGATCCTTGCTTTCCAGCATGTAAGATCTGACGTCACGGGGTGGTGCAGAGGAGGATACCACCCGGGTGGGTGGGAGGAGCTAGCTTGAAGACTTTCTGGCAAGTTTTAAAGGGAAAGGAAGTACTGCCAGAAGTGTGGATGCACACCATAACCACAGGGTCTGACGCTTGGCCCCCAGCCTGGCCCTGTGGTCCCTTTGGCTGAGGTCAGGGCTCTCTTCAGTAGCTGGTGGAACACCATCAAGGGAGATCTTTTGCCTAAACCACTGGACCTGAACCCCAAACCTGCAGGGACCCCTGCCCTGTCTCCACCTAGGCAACCAACTCCCCCACGCTCATTATCTTCACCACCCTGGACACCTGCCCACCTGACTCCAGGGGGCACTGGACAAGAATCACCCGAACAACTGCGGCACAGTCTCCACCCATCTTCCAGATCCTCCTCTAGATGTTGGAGCAGCTCTAGGGAATGCTGGTATACTTCTAAAGAGAAATCCACTGGTGCCTTCTGTAATTCACTAGAAGACAATCTGTCTTTTCCATCCCCGGATACACGGAGAGATTCTTCAAGGTCTCCCCGGATGATCCCTCCTTCCTAGATGTGATGAGACACATTCAGATCTTACTTTGAGAAGAAGGTCTTGCAGCAGGTAGTAACTTGTAGGACTGGTGCCACCTGGCAGCAGATCATGGCAAACCTTTTTCTATCAGTACCTAGGGGACCACCCACCTTTCGTCAGCTCCGCTCCCGATGTCCCTTCCAGTATATGAGTTGGCGGTCCCCTCATGCTCCAGTTCTTTTCCACCATTGCTCACTCAGTTGCTTTCGGCAAGCTTCACCAGTACTGACTGCTGACTTTCTCCACTTCATCCATTTTTGATTCTTCCTATATGTCAACTCCGTCAATGGGGCACACAAACAAGTGCTCCTGCAGGCATCAAATTCCATCCAAAGACTGCCATTCTGCCTGTCTTTATTGCCTAGACCCAGACCACGACACCGGAGCCTGCTTTCTCTGCCATGCCTTCAGTAGTAGAACATGCATAAGGCACCAAAAGTCTCTCCAGGCCTTTCTTGTGCAGGAAAAGTTGGCCGCCATGCAGAGGGGCTCCTCCTCCAAAGAGGACGCGTCGACTCCCGCTAAAAAAAGCATCACAAGAACAAGCATCAGAAGAAGCACAGGGAACAGGAGAGATCCTGCTTGAGGTCCCGGTTCGCAGGTGCACTCGAAATCCAGCTCCTCGGGCCATGAGTCCTGCCTGATGACCCTCAAGTCCACTGCTGGATCGGCTGCTTCAGCCAAGGCCACTGCTTTTCTACAGCCTCTCAAGATCCGCCCTTCCCCAGGTTCTACGGGGACCAAGATGAATGCAGGTAAGTCCTCCTTCCATTCGGCCTCCATTTCTGGTGCCGACTCCCAGGAAGGAAAAAAGGCCTCTGGGCTTGCAACAGGCAGGGCCTCCTCCTTGCCTCCTAAGACTAAGTCTTCCGACCACCCATCAGCCCCCAACATCTGATAGGTGTCTGTCGGATAAGCATAAATTTTCTGACTGCTCCCAGCCTTTGGTTTCCCTGGGGCGTCTGTCGGTCATGACTCAGAAGCCACCCCAGGACTGCCAGCCAGACGCCGGTCCCCTGGCCTCTAACCTGCCACCGCCAGTCAAGGTTATTCCAATGCTGGTGCCTCCGGCTACTGCTGACACTGGGTCTGATGCCACACCACCATCACGGGCCCAGTCACCAGGTAGGCTGCCCTCAGAACCCGATGATGGCCTACAGACAGTTCCACCATCATCGCCTGCTCATCTGGCGCTGGTACCGGCGACGGTTTGGAGACACCAATGCCTGAACCAGCTCCTAGCTCTCCCAGGCTCAATATGACTCAAGTAAAAAAGCTTTTTCTCATTGGTGGGACACTGCAAAACATGATTTGACCCCCAGACCTAGTCCACCTCCCACCCCACAGCCTGATCCGTTTCCAGGCCCTACTCCGGACATTGTGGATATTTCAAAGCTGCAAGGGATGGACACTGAAAAACTGCATTCACCACGCAGTCCCCGGAAGCACACGGACAAGTGTCGGTGCAGAAGGTCACGTTCCCCAGCTCATCTCATTCCCCTATGCCAGATAAGCACAGGCGTAAAAAGAGGAGGCACCACTCCTGTACTCCTCCTTCCTCTGATGCCCATGTATACTTGAAGAGGAAGAAGAATAATCAGCATTTATATAGCGCTTTTCATACATCCAAAGCACTTTACAAGCAATGCTAGACTGGTAGTGAAGTGACTGAATGTGTGGTGGCGGCCATATCGCACATCATCACCCACACACAGCCTGGATAATTGCATGAACCAGTTTATGTGAAGGGGAATGTTGGCTAGGGCACCGGAATGTTCCCTACTCTTTTGCGAAGAGTGCCTGGATTCTTTTACTTCCACCTGACACCCACCAGGACAACACCAGGATGGGCAGAAGAGACCTTGGTTTAACATCTCATCCGAAGGACAGCACACCCCAGCAGTACAGCACCCCTAATACTGCACTCGGATGCCAGCGATTTTTAGGTGCAAGTCCAATCCCGGTGTGGGACGAGAACCCACGACCTTCTGGTCCAGAGGCGGATGTGCTACCAACTGAGCCACGCTGACACCCTTGGATTCCACTCCACTGACGTCTGAAGTCAAGTCCTAGCCTGGGGACACCGAGGACCAACCAAAGTCTCCTCCGGATGACCCCAGCTTCATGGAGGTCATGTGCCACATTCAGGAGAATATGGGGTGGCATACTGAGGCCCTTGACATGGAGCACTTGAGGCTGGCTAAATAGGTGTGCCAAAAGGACCCCAGGCCCATGGTCATCCCACCCTTAGTGGACACCTTCCAGGATGTTATGCAGGCTATCTGGAGGCATCCGCATTCATCCTCAGTGTCTCCTAAGAAGGCCCACCATATGTACTGGGCTCCTAAGGACTTCCTGGCCAAACACCCAGCCACAGACTCAGTGGTGATTTCAGTGGCTCATGACCGTTCGCAGAGGCCCAAACACCTGAGCACCCAGCCGCCTGACAGGGAGTCGAAGCAGCTGGATTCATTGGGCAGAAAGGTGTACATGTCTGCCACTTGCAGTATTAGGAGTTTCAACTTCCTGACTCATATGGTCCAGTTCCAAAACGCCCTTTGGGACCAAGGACTGGACATTCTGCAAGGCATGCCCGGCTGCCTATAAAAGGCAGAGCTTGCAAAATTGTTCCAGACAGTCTCTGACGTTGGTACACACATTTTATATTCTGCATACGACTCTGTGGGCACATCTGCAAGGGCGGCTGCCATGGGCATATGTCTTCGGCATCACTCCTGGCTCCAGGTTTTGGGGTTCATGCCAGATGTTCAGTCCAACATTCTGGATGCCCTCTTTAAATGCTCAGTACTCTTCGGTGAAGAGTCGGAGAGGATTATTTCAAAGTTACAGGACTCCAGCAAGGCTGTCCGTGCCATGCAGTTGATGTACTCCTAGAAACAGAGACATTTTCATAGGTCCCATTTTCATGGCTGAGGGGGGACACCAGCCTCAGCAACAATGCTTTCAAAATCGGCCACAGTGGGGAGGCTTTGGACGAAGAGGTGGTGACAGGGGTTCCACTGCCTCCACCTCTCGACAGGCTAAACCAACCCTTGCCACCTTCCCCCCTCCACCAAATGCATGACTACACAAGGTACAAATACATTTTATTGTTTCACATATATGTCTTTACAATGTTTTACAATCATCGTTCTATATATAACATTTTAAATAATTTAAATATGCACTTACTTAAAACAAGCATTTCCTTATAAATATATTCCCTCATAAAATTCATATAGGAGTTTTTTACAAATTCAACTTCTTTAGAAAGTTTACCAGTCTCTGTAATACACTTATATCACTTGCACTGAACAAGTCCTGTAATTAACTGTCTATCATTTACATACTAACATACTATTTGCCAGCAGATTAGGCTTTACGGTCTATCGAGTCTGCTCGAACCTTAGATCCTTAGTTGGGTGCCGAGGCCCTCCCATCCCTTGTGCTCCAGAAACCCCTATCATCCAGCCCCACCCCCCTGGGACAGGCCATTATCTGATACATCCACTTTCTGTGTCTGTCCCACCCTCTCTTGAAGCTCTCCACTGTGGATCTCTGAACCAGCTCGCCAGGCAGTGCATTCCAAGGGTCCACCACCTCACAGTGAAAAGCCTCCTCCTCTTTCCCCTCACCCTTCCACCTTCCAACTTCAAACCATGCCCTCTGGTGATACCTCCCTGCTTTAGTCTAAAGATCCCCTCCATGTTTACCCTATTTATTCCCTTGAGGTACTTGAAGACCTCAATCATGTCCCCCCTGTCTCTCCTCTCCTCCAATGAAAACAGGCAGAGCTCCTCAAGTCTGTCCTCATCACGCCAAACTCCCTAGCCCTCGTATCATCTTAGTTGCCCTCCTCTGTACCCTCTCCAGGAGCTGTATGTCCCTCTTCAAGTGTGGTGTCCAGTACTGTACACAGTACCCAAGGTGTGGTCTAACCAGTCCATTGTACAGTGGCAGAATCACTTCCTTGCTCCTAGAGGTGATCCCCCTTACGATGCATCCCAACATCCTGTTTGCCTTGCTAGACGCTCTCCTGCACTGCTCAGAGTTATTCATACATGCATCCACCATGACCCCTAGGTCTTTTTCCCCATTAAGGCCTCCAGCGCTCCCTCCCAGGGTGTACCTGTGTTTAGAGTTTCCCACCAAGATGCAACACCTTGCACTTGGTGATATTGAAATTTAATTTCCATGTGTGAGCCCAGCTTTCCAGGGTGTCCAGGTCCTTTGCAGGGCCAACCTTCCCTCTTCTCCCTCAACTACTGCTCCCATCTTGGAGTCATCAGCGAAGAGACTCATTTCACACCCTATACCCTCCTTGATGTCTGATATGTATGCATTAAACAGGATAGGACCCAGGACTGAGCCCTGCGGTACCCCACTACCAACCTCTCTAGGGTTCGAGAGCTCCCCACAGACCACTACTCTCTGGGTGCGTCCAGCTAGCCAGTTTTCAATCCATCTGACCATCCAAGGGCCTACTCCTAACCCCATCAGTTTCTCCACCAGACCATTGTGGGGGACAGAGTCAAACGCCTTGCTGAAGTCCAAGAATAATACATCCACAGGCTTTCCCCTGTCTAGTTCTGATGTTACCCATTCGTAGAACTCCACAAGATTCGTTTGGCATGATCTACCTGGCACAAACCCATGTTGCCGATTATCCAGACCTCCCACCTCCTCCAAGTATACCCCCAATCGTTCCTTTAGTATACTGTCCGTTAATATTCCACCACCGAGGTCAAACTAATGGGTCTATAGTTACTTTCCTACTGGTACTTCCCTCGACCCCCCTTTATGGATTGGCACCACATGTGCCTCTCGCCAATCCCTAGGTACCCTCCCTGTCTCAAGTGACCTGTTGAAGAGCTCCGCCAGGGGTGCAACCAGTATGTCCGCCAATTCCCATAGTACTCTCCGATGAATGCCATCTGGCCCAGGAGATTTGTCTTTCTTTAGGGCGTTGAGGGCTAACCACACCCTTTTGGCGGAGATAGCATCATCCGTCCCCTCCACCTTACTGGCCTTTTTATCCTTATCCAGATGTGACACCCCTGGGGTACCTCTCCCTCCCTCTTGCTCCATTTCTGTTGCTCCCCTGATCCCACTCACTGCCGCTTCTATCCCCTTCATGCCTTGCTTTGTAGATATCCCATCCCCCTCCCTAGAGAACAGAGAGGCAAAGTACTCGGTAAATACCTCTGCCTGGTCCCTCGCCTCTTCCACCCACCCTCCTTCTGATCTCAATCTGCTGAGATGGCCCTTAGTTTTTCTCCGCTCCCCAATGTACCGGAAGAACCCCTTTTCCCCTCCATGTATCCCCTGTGCCAGCCGCTGCTCTTTACTGGACTTTGCTTCCCTCACCGTATGGGTGACTTTCCTAGATGCAAGATGGTACATTTCCTTATCCCTATCCCTTCTTGTTGTTTTATATTTTTTGTAGGCCGCCTTCTTTTCTCTGACTGCTACCTGTACCTCACTGAACCACCAGCATGGTTTATGTGACCTTGCTCCCTTACGTTTCAACTTAGCGCAGATCCTGAAGTGGATCCTGACCCTGCCTCATGAAGTCCCCGTTTTATGACCTCCCATCTCCTTTCCACACTTGTCATTGATGTAATCCCCTTCAAGTGATCCTTGAGAATATTTCCCATGCCCACAAAGTCTGCCCCCTGAAGTCCACTGCCAGTATCCTAGATCTCACCCCCCTCTCCCATGCTTATTTGAAACCAGACAGTATTGTGGTTGCTCCCAGTCAGGGGGCCCTGTACAACCAGGTCCCTTACCAGATCCCCATCTGACAGAACCACGTCCAGGACATGCCCCTCCCTTGTGGGCTCCATCACATGCTGTGTTAAGAACACATCCTGGAAGTCATCCAGCAGCCTCTACTCTTTGGCCACCTTAGAGGACATGGTTCCCCAGTTTGTACCTGACATATTAAGGTCCCCCATCAACACCACTCCTTCCCCTTTTGGTCCACACTGGGCAATGATGTTGTCCAGCAAACCATCCTCTAGAACATCACTCATCCTGGGGGGCCTATATACTACACCCAGCTTGACCTTATCTCCTGCTGGGGATCGTAAGGTGACCTTAAGGCCTCCATGTTTCCCTCTGTCTCTTCTACCCTAGCAATTTCTATGTTATCTCTAATGAACATAGCCACTCCACCCCCTCTGCCCTCCTTTCTATCCTTCCTAAGCATAGTGTACCCCCATGCGTTTAGGTCCCAGTCATGGTTTTTTTTTTGTTGCCCACGTCTCCGTGACGCTGCCACATCCAATCCCCGAACAGCATGGCTGGAACTCTGGCAACTTGTTTCCCAAGCTCCTGGCATTTACTAACACCAACCCCACCCCTTATCCCTGATCCTCTGTCGAACCCCACCCAGGTTCCTTATACTTCCATCCCTCTGCTCCTCCTGAAACCTCCACCCCAGTCTGTTTCCCTCCCTTGGGCTTGAAGGCTACTCCTCATCTGGAGGAGAGGGCTTCTGGTCAGCCCCTCCCTTATACCTTTTCCCTCACAAGTTTAAACTCCACCTTTCTTGAATGTAGACAGCCATTCCTGTTTAAGGACTTCCTTCCCTAATGGGGCAAAATGAAGCCTGTCCTTGGCATATAGTCCCTTATCCTCCCAAACTCCTTTCCAGTTCCCTAACACCCCCAACCCACTCTCTTCACCCCACTTCCTGAGCCAGTCATTAACCTCTGTGAGCTTCATTTTTTTCTCCACTGAGGCCTTTGGTACTGGCAATATCTCTGAAAAGGAAATGTTGCATCCATTATCCCGACAGACTCTGGCAAGTTCTTGGAACCTTGCTTGGATTTTCAAAATGCTATTTCCCTCTAGATCGTTAGTTCCCAAATGCACCAGGAAATCCGGTTTCCCTCCACAATCCCTAACCATTTCATACACCATGAACTTTGCTCAGTGCACTGTCAGCCCAGAGATATTCACTATCTTCACCTGGCTATGGCATCCACCCCCCTGTCCCTCCCACTGGATACCCCTAGTCATCGAGTCTCCCAATAACAGAACCTTAACACCACCATCATCCTTATGGTTACCTCCACTGTGCCTTCTAAGCCCCCATCTCCCCCTTTATTCATGATCTTAATTCCATGGGAGTCTTCCTGCCTTATTAGAGACCCCCTTGTCACCCTCCCCTTTCTGCCTCCCTCATTATTTTGCCCTCTTAACTCAAACCCTCTCTTATCCGAACCATTTATCCTGGCCCTGATGGTTTCCCCTTCCCCCACACCACCATCCTCCTCCCTTATAATAGTACCCCTGCCTCCAGAGGCTCTCTGTGGGTCCCCTTTAGCTAGGGCCCCATCCTTGGTACTGACCCTCCCTGCTGAAGGGGGGCTCCTCTCCCACCTCCTTGTCTCCCAGTTTCTCTCCAATCATGCTCTCCTTCCTCATGTCTGCAATATGTTGCATCTCCCCCATTTGCTTAACATTTATGTTTCCCCTTTTCTCTCTGGGACTATTTCTATCCTTACCATTGCCAGTCTGTGATGCCCTATGGGTATCCGACTCCCTCCCCCCAGCCTCTGTATAAGTTTCCTCATTTCCACCAACCCTTCCTCCCTCTAGGTTGCTTAGTAGCTCAAATTTATTGTGACACTCTATGTCAGCCTCCATCAAGTAACCCAAGTTTCCCTGACTGCACCTCTAAATTGCCCTCTTCTTCCCTCTTGCTCTGTTCACCTTAGAGCTCCTTCCCACAGTCTGCTGTTTTAGGCTTCCGCACAACAGCCCCTCCTGACTCTTCTCCCTCCACTCTCTTTGTATTCAGAATGTTCACCCCGTACGCTTTCCCCTTAGCGTCAACATCCCTATCTAAGGGTCCTCTGTCCCTAATATCCCCCTCCTGCTTGCTGTAACATAACGTCCTGTAATTTCAGAGTGTTGCCCCAGCCTCCCCTCAGCCCCACCCTTCTGCTGCCCATATCCACACCCCTTATCCTTGGACACCCCCCCAGCTCCCCCAGCTACTCCTTAACCAATATACCTCACTCCTGATGCAAGATAGCTGTATACAGAGTGGGCAGCCTCCCTTTCTCCAGGCCCAATTGAGAATTATTGCCATCCCACAGTCTGTGCAGCCTAAAACCCTTCCGAAGATGCCTGCCATGGTGGAATATGGCCACCTTGTTTATCCCCCTCTGTCTATAATGGCACACCCCCTTTTCTCAGTCCCTTCCCCTGGAATACAGTTTCTCTCTATACTGACTGCAGTTATTTACAAACCCAATTTCAACCCCACCAATAAAGTTCCCAAGTCTCACAAACACATACAGTCCAGTGTTTGTTCAGTCCCACTAACAGTGTGTGTATGCAGACATCAGGTACCGATGATGTCACAGGCCCACCAGCTCCTGTTGCTTCAATTTCAGTCCCAAACAGAAATACTCAGCCCTTCAATCCCAACCCCCAGTGGCTTTTCAGTATTTAAGAAAGCCTACAAAACAGGGTGAGTGGGAGGGCTCTTACCAACACCAGGCAAACAACACATTTAAATTTCACTCTAATTATCACTGCCAAACAACTGTTCCCAAGCCTCAAAAGTTACAATATCACAGCCCAAGTAACAGTTCTAACTCAAGGTAATAATTTTTAACACATAGAACTAATTTCACTTACAAAACTATTCAAATATTTCAGTTAAAACAGAATATAACCCCAGACCTCTGTCCTTACCAGCCTCCTGCTTATGTTCCCAAGTGAACAATTTAGTGTATTATATTTTCTCAAAAATGATCCAATCCAATATTTCCTTTGTCTTTCATAAATCGGGCAATATAACAATACATGCTCAAGATCATCTTTTGTTTTTCCATCACATTTGCAGAAAGGAGACTTCACTCATTGCCTTCTCTGCTTGTAATAAATGTAATTACATTGATATAACTCCAGTTTAAATCTAGTTACAATTCTCTGTCTCCTGGGTTGATTAATTTTAATAAGTAGGGATCAAGTCCATGTTGTGTTTTTATATTTTTAAGCCAACTAAAATATTTCAAATTATTTATTCTCTTTTGTCTATTTTTAGTGCGTCTTCTCAAGCCTTTTTTCCTATTAGTTCTCCAATTTCAAATAATGAAAGTTGGTAAATCTCATATAATAAAGAACCCAATCCCAGTGGATAGACCAAGGTCTTAATATATTTAATTATAGGGGAAGAAAAACCCTTATCATTATATTGAATTACACCCTCCAACATTAACCTCGGTAATCTTGTTTCAGATAACAAAAATAATCTCAATATATGTTTCATTCTTTGAATTCAAAATAAAGTTACCAGTGAATACTGTCCAAGCTCCCTTCTTACGATCTCCATTGGTATTGAGTTTGGTAATCTCAATACATACCAGTATAATTTATTTATAACAGTCTCAATTGTCATTATGGGGTCACCTGCCCAAATTTCTGCTCCATACAAGATACTGTTTTTTAATTTAGTATTTATAACTTTTAGAAGACCGATAACACTTCCATTTCCATATTTACCAGAAAATCTCTTAAACACATTACTGTCATATTAAGTTTCCCTTTTATTAGCATCTGATGACTATTCCATAATGTATTTTCTGCAAAACGTATCCCAAGATAGTCACAGTGTTTTAAAGTTTCCACACTCTTATTATTTATATACAAATATGGAACTTTCTGTTTTCTATTTCAAAATATTACCATGTTTGTTTTTTGAATGTTAATTGTTAATTTATTTTCCTCACATATTTTTCCAAAATGGTTTAATTTCCTTTGAAGTCCTAATAATGATGTTGAAAGCAAGACTATATCGTCTACGTATGTTAGACAAGATATCCCTCTTTTCCCAGTTTTAGGTGAATGAAATTCTGGGTCTTCGGGACCCTCCACTATTGAATTGATGTACAAATTAAACAGTACGGGGGCTAAAATACAGCCATGCCTCACCCCATGGTTAGTATTTATCTTATGTGATAAATCTCTATTTTGATTATACCTCACCTGAATCCATGTGTTTGTGTGTAACTGTATTAGGATATCCAAGAGATTTGGATCCAGTCCATACCCTGTCAGTTTACTCCACAACAATGATCTGTTAACAGTATTGAAGGCTATTTTCAAATCAAGCAATCAATCAATCAAGTCTTTATTTAACCAGGCATTCATCATTGAGCAGAAGGTCATTTGCAAGATGAACTGGGTTGAGCATGAACAAATATATATACAGGTCAACACAGATATTTACAAGGCAATACAGATAGATACTGTTTACAGAGAGGAGAAAAGAAGCTCATATGTACATAGAATTATACAGACATTGTACAGATTACAGGGTATTTACATACATCTAAGTGTCTATAGGATGATAAAGCAGGATATCTAAGGATGCTGGAGGAACTAATGGAGGAAAAATAGGTGAAAAAATACACACCTGGTAGAGGCGGCGGTAGGGGGGAAGAGAGGGGGGGAAGGCTAGGAGGGACAATGCACAGAGAGGAGTTGGTGGAATGGGAAGTGGAGGGGTAGATGGAGGAAAAAGTATGTGAGGGCCCCGGCATCGACTGCTTTGAAGTACAAACATCAAGGCTGTCACAACCCAGGGGTAGTGAGCTCTTGTCCGAGGTTGGGGGGGAAAGGATTAGGGGATGGACTGGCCTAGTGTTGATGAAACAGGAGGTCTGCAGCTAAAATTGGGTCTAGGTAGGGCTGTATACCAGTGCAGACAATGGTACTAGGTCTGAGTGGGTGAAGCAGTTACATACTTCTCTGATTGTATGGAAATAAAGCATCTTGAAGGCATGAATACCGATTAAAGTGCTTAATTTGAGGGTTTTTTTTAGATTGTTCCATAAGGTAGGTAGCACGAAGCTTATGGCCGCCCTGCCAAAGCGTGATTTTGCATTGGGTACTTTAAGTGTAATAGCTGAGTAACTTCTTAGCGCGTAATTCCCAATTGTACTCAGGGGAAGACAGCAGGAGATATAGTAAGGCAGCTTATTAGAGATGGCTCTGTAGGTCCAAAGAGCGGCGTTTCTGTGGCACCTGAACTTTAGAGATATCCAACCCACTGCCGCATATAGGGTGCAGTGATGCGAGTTGAAGGGAAGTCCCATTATAAACCTCAGAGCTCGATGGTAGAGTGTGTCCAGTTTAGCCATGTAAGAGTTCGGGCATTGGCTGTAGAGGAAATCAGTGTAATCAACCAAAGATAAGAAAATGGATTGGACCAGTTGTTTCTTGGCATCTTTGGTGAGAAATTGGTTGATTCTAAAAAACAGGCCAAGCCTTTGCCAGAGTCATTTTAGCAGGTCCTCAGTGTATTCAATGAAGGAGAGTCTTTGGTCTTTCCAAACTCCCAGATACTTGAATTTTGTAACAAATTCTTGTTTTTTTACCTAGAACTGTGGTAATTTGTGGAACTGTCCCACTGGACACAGGGTTAGCTGTATGGATAAAGGGGAGAGGATCATCGCTTTAGTTTTTCTGGCGTTAAAGAGTAGCTCTTTTTTGAAGGAGTTGGCATTTCAAAAGGTTGAATTCTGACTGTAGATCATTGCAGGCAGTTTCAGGTCAATAAAACAACAAAATAACTTACGTTTTTTTATTTAAACATATTTGCAGATTAAATGCTGTAAATCTTGACAATGTTGCAATGTGAACCTATTTTTTCTAAACCAATTATGTAGTTCACGTAAAACCTTATTTTCTCCTAGCCAAACTTGGATATGTTCCAAGATTGTTCTAGAGAACATCTTTTGGGACATGTCTAATAAACTTATGGGACTATACATCTTTGGATCATTAATTTGACCTTTTTTGAATATAGGGCATATAATACTTCCCAACCATGTATTGGGCAATAGGCCTCCCTGTACACAATTATTAAACAAAACATATAAAATAGGAATCCACCATTGTGGGAAATATTTAAACAGCTCAGCAGTTATCCCATCTGATCCCGGGACTTTATTATTTTTCATATCCCGCATTGCATTCAATATTTCTTCCTTTCTTATCAATATAGGCCTCGGATATACAAGTATTTGGGTGGATGGTTCACCAATTAAATCATTTGTTTCTGTATAAAATAAAGCTGTAAAATTAACATTTATTTATTTATTTAAAAGTTTTACCAGGAAGACATACTGAGCAGACTACCACTCAATTCCAGATGCGTCCTGGGGGGTGTTGGGGGTGGGAGGATACATAAACACATACATAATACAAAAAATTAACACATAATATACAGGATATATACAGAGGCCCAGATATTCAAAAGGGTTGCACATGACGCAACACAGCTGCACCATGTGCAACCCACTGATGTGCCCTGGCACGATATTCAAAGGGGGATTGTGCCTGGCACAAATCCCGATGCGCCAGAGCGCATCAGTAATGTATGCGGCGCAGGGGGGGCGTGCCCATGCATACTCCACACATCCCGATATTCAGCTCGGGATGTGCTGAGCCCATGCATGCGCAACCCCTACCTGCGCCACACACAGGTGAGCCAAAAAAAATAAGGAGCAACAGCTGGCCACCCACAGGTGAGCTGCCGTACTGCAGGGTGCAACATGGTAGCTGCAACCTGTGGTGGCCACCCGAGTTCGCTGCACCATCGTGATGGCGCCCTCCCATGCCCGATCACGGTCATTTGTAGTAAAAACATTAGACCCAATCACTCTGCAGCCCGATCGCTGGCAGATGTAGTGAACTGAAATGTCCAATATCGCTGGTGGTCCAGTGGACCTCTTGCAGCCCCGATCGTGGGCATCTGTGAAAACTATTGTCCCATATCCATGGTGGTCCAGTGGAACCCTCTTCCCACCTGCCCACTGAGCCCCACCGCCCGCCTCCCCAGTCAGCAGCAGGCGGCAGCTTCCCACCGCTTGTGCCTGCCACCTGCCGACTGACACCATACGGTAGGGCTGTACACCCATTGTTCCACAGCATGAGCCAATGGGCATGCAGCCCATACCGCACTACACAGTTCAGATATGTGAATGGATCCATTCATGTATCTGGACTGTATAGTACAGTAGAGGCTGCACACCCATTGGCTCACACTGTGGACCAGTGGTACAGCCCTCACCGCACGTGTGTCAGCCGGCAGGTGGCGGGGCAAGCAGGTGGGAGTTGCTGCCCACCACTGACCGGGGAGCAGGCGGCAGGCCCAGTGGGTGGGTGGGAGGGGGGTACCGCTGACCACCAGCAATATGGGACTATTAGTTTTAACTACAGATGCCCACGATCAGGCTGCAAGCGGTCCACTGGACCACCACAGATAGAGTAACTGAATGTATGTATACCTATGCCCGTTATGTGGCTGCAAGCGATCCACTGGACCACCAGGGATATTGGACATTTAAGTTCACTACGTCTGCCCGCGATCGGGCTATGAGCGGTCCACTGGACGACCAGGAGTATTGGACATTTAAGTTCACTACATCTGCCGGAGATCAGGCTGTGAGCGGTTCACTGGATCACCAGGGATATAGGACGTGTTTTAGCATGTACACATGCCCACAATCGGGCATTGGAGCACTTTGCCGCGCTGTGCAGGGGGCATCGGTTCCCAACGGCTGCAGCCTGGTAGGGCACCAGGCACAAGTCATCGGGGATTGGTGCACCTGCATGTAAATGGGGCCATAATGACATGCAAATGGCCCCATTTGTGTCTTGCATACATTATGGACCCATTTGTGTGTGCACTTTTGAATATCGCGGTTGTTGCACCTAGCGCAATGGATCTTGAGCTAGCACATCCCACTGCTCCACTCTGGCCATTTGTGCTGGCGCAGTGTTACTGCGCCATGTGCACTGCAGGTGGCCAGGGTGCGATATTCAATGCTGCTGTGCCATGGCGTAACTCCATTGAATATCACCCTGTCAATGCCCCAACACAGACAAGTTGAGCTGTGCCCAGGCTTGAGCCACAGCCTGGTGCAGTCTTAATATCAAGGACAGTATGTACACAGCAAATGCAGCGACAGAACATCAGAGTTAATAAGGCATACATATGGGGAAAGGTATACAAGATAAACTATGTCAGGTTCAGAGTTAGAACATTGGAGTCACCATATCTGATACCGGTTGGAGAGCTGGGCCCTTGTCTTAGTGTGAGCTTAGGCTGCATGAGCAGTTGGCGGAGAAATGCCCTTTGAGGAGGGAGTGTGCCGAATGACTGTGGGCAGGGAGTTACATAGCTTTGGCATGCAAGCTCTAGAGGTCAGTTGGCCAGCAGAGGTCACCATATAAGGGACATGAAGGAGCCGGGAGTCGCAATTCCTGAGTGAGTAAACAGAGGGTGTTTGAGCATTTACTGTAGAATAGAGGTATGGGGGCAGTAAATTGGCCTAGAATTTGGCTGTGAGTCTATTGCAGTGGGACTGGCGCCTATTGTTGAGTGAAAGAAGGTTGAGGGACTGGTAGAGGCCGCAGTGGTGGGTGGAGGGTGCACAGTCCAGAGCAAAGTGACAGAAGGAGTGAAAAAGAGGGTCCAGTCGTGCTACGGTGGACTTAGAGGCAGCACTGTGTACTACATCCCCATAGCCAAAAATAGGGAGGATCATTTTCTCCACAATTGCCTTGCGGGCTGGCAGAGGGATACAGCCACAGTTACAGTATAAGGCGCTCAGTCTAGGGTGCAGTTTATTGTGGATAGCATTGATATGTGCAGCGAAGTCAAGGTGCTGGTCCAGCCAGACCCCAAGATATCTAAAAGTGGTGCAAGTTTCTAGGGGAGGCTCATCTAGGGTCTTGAAGGTTGGAGTGTTGGGGAGACGGGAGAGTCTCTGCCTCATGCCGAAGGTTAAAGAGACAGTTTTCTTGGCATTAAGAGTAAGTTGATTTGAGCGGAACCAGAGCTGAATATCATTGAAGTCCTGCTGGAGTCTGAGTGCCACTTCCAGGGGGGATGGGCCTGAAGTATACAGCACTGTGTCGTCAGCATACATGTGAATGGATGTGTGTGGGCAGGCTAATGGCAGGTCATTCAGGAAAATTGAGAACAGAATTGGGTGAAGGACAGAGCCTTGGGGTACGCCGATGGTGACAGGGAGGGGGACGGAAATGGATGCACCAATTCTGACTGATTGGGACCTGTCAGCCAGGCATGATTTGAACCAGCTGATGGTGCACTGGAGAGCCCAGCTTGGGAGAGCTTCAATAGGAGAAGGGCATGAGAGACGCTGTCGAAAGCCTTAGCTAGGTCAATAAAAATGGCAGAAGTGACATGGCCTTGGTCCATGGCTGTAAGGATGGAGTCAGTGAGCCTGAGGAAGGAAGTGACAGTGGAGTGGAATTTCCTAAATCCCGACTGGAAGGAAGTAAAGAAGAAGGAGTAGTCAAGGAAGGAGGACAGTTGAGAGAGGACTAGATGTTCCTGGATTTTGGCTAAAATGGGGAGGAGGGAGATGGGGCTTAAGTTACCAGGAGAAGATGGGTCACCACCTTTAGGGAGGGGATGATTGTGGCATGCTTCCAATCAGAGGGGATTGCGGCGCTAGAGAAGGAGAGGTTGTAGAGGGATGCTAGGGGGATGGTGATGACTGGGGCAGAAAGGTAGAGCATTTTGACATCCTACCCCAAGGGGCATTTACCCTTGGTGGGATTAAGGGTGAGCAGGGCATTGAGAACTTCATGCTGAGTAACCAGGGAGAAGGAAAAGGCAAGGTAGGGAGTTTGGGTGGGCAGGGATGCAGAAGTAGTAGGGAGTATGGCAGGTGGTGTGCTTGAGTGGAGAGAGGTCGCACTACGAGTGAAGAAGAAGTTGAAAGCAAAGGCTACTGCATGAGATTCTGATATTGTGGAGCCTCCTACAACTAGGACAGGGGTGGGGGGCTGGGTGTAAGGGGAGAAGAGTGATTTAATCGACTTCCAAAACATGGCTGGGTGATTTAAATTGTTTTTGAAAGATGATGTGAAATAGTTTGCTTTAGCCTGTTGGATAAGCCTAGTTCAGGCATTCCTAAGTGTTTGGTAATGTAGGTGGTCAGTGTGGGTGCCTGATGTTTTGTAGGCTTTCCATGCCTGGTCCCTGGCTCGAAGGTTGTCCAGTAGGTCTGCGGAGATCCTTGGCAGATGAGCTCCCCTTACAAGGACCTTTTTGAGTGGGGCATGGTGGTTCCAGTTGGCAAGGAATCTGGACTTAAAAAAGTCCAGGGCAGAGTCAATAGAGGTGGCCTTTGGGATGCCGGATCAGTCCAAGAATTCTAAGTCATTTAGGAGTCCTTCCCAGTCAAGGGATTTATATGTCCTGATGAGGCGAGTTCTTGGTGGAGGTGGCTTGGATTTAAATATTGTTCTTACTATGTAAATCATGTGGTGGTCACTCAGAGAATCTGGTAAAAGGCCAGAGGCAATTATCCTGTGAGGGTGCGAAGTGAGGGCCCAAACCAGTAGGGATTAGTTCTGAGATTTGTGGTTTAGACTCGTGACACAAGTGATCTGTTGAGTCAGATTTAGTGCTGCCACCTGGTTGCAGAGCTTGGTACATGCACCAGAGAGCCAGTTCAGATTGAAGTTACCAAGGATATGGAGCTCGCCCTCTGTTGCAAGGGTTTTTAGGGTGTCCAGATGAGCTATGACTGAAGTCATTTGGGAGTCTGGGAAGCAATAGGAGCCAGCAACAAATATGGGGATTGAGTGGAGTAAGACTTTTATTAGCAAGGCGTCAGTGGATGGTGGGAGTGCTGATGGCGAGACAGGGGAGAATTTTATCTGGGAGGATATATAGATGGCTATTCCACCACCTCTCTTGGTGCCCGGGCTGTCATGGCGAGTGATGGAGTACCCAGGAATAGCTACTTCTGATTCCCAGTTGTGTGGTTTCAGCCAGGTCTCAGTGATAATCAGAATGTCAGGACATAGTGATAGTACTAACGGCTGGAGCAAGGGCAATTTTTGTAAGAGGCTACATATATTTAGGTGGGCCAGTCTGAGGCCTCTGGGTAGTTGGACAGTGGGAGGGGGGTTGTGACTGGTATGGGTAGCTGGTGCAGGGTTTACCTCGATGTCCCCTGCAAGGAGGAGTAGTAAAGTTATCACCAGTTTTGTGTTAAGTACAGTAGAAAACATTGTGGCTTGCGGTGGGCAGAGGGAGTGAGGGAGGTCTGCGAGAAATGTCCCTCCATAGGGAGTTTCAACACTTACAGCCCAGTATGGAAAGAAGGAGTGGGGAGAATGGAAGGTCTGGGAATCCAACAATGCTGAGGTGCAAGGGGGTGCTGTACAATTATGGGGGAGGAGCAGGAAAGTGTGTGTGTGTTTAGGAAAATGAGTTCTGGAGGAGTAGGTTGCGGATTAGGGAGATATGAGGGTGGAAGGAATGTTATTGTGGCAAGTAGGGCTATACCTAAGATATATTTGTAGGCTACGTGCAGCATGGTGATGCTGGAATAGGGAGGCAGAGTGCAATTTGGCTGTAGTGGCCACTAGTGAAGAGATCAGATAACCTGCAGATGGGAAAGTAGGCTGATTAGTTATTTCTGACCATGTGACGCTGCCTATAGATTGAGATGCTCACCAAGGGTGGTAGGGGGGCGGTGGGGTAGCCAACGCGAATCGCAGTGGGTGAACTCCGTCCCCTCAGCCACAAGGGATTGCCTGTGCTCACAAGTGCCCGGTCAGTATCCCATTGTTGTGGTGTAACCGTCACTTATTTGATTTGCATATTGTTTGAAACCATAACTGACCAAGGTCCAAAAATCCTTGGTATTATTAGTTCTTATAGTACACTGTAATTCCATCCACAGCTTATACTGAAATTTTTGTCTTTCAGCTTCCATCACTTGTTTATACTGCTTCCTAACTTTATTCAGTTCTCTAAGTTTATTTTTATTTGGATTAAGTTTATAACTTCTCACTATTTGGTTTAGTTCTTTCTTCCTTTGTTTGCACCTGTAATTATATCACGTTTTTGGTTGTGTCCCTTTATTGATTTTGGTAATTGTCTATTGAATCTTCATATACTGTAATATAAATTTCCAATTTTCAATTATATGTTCACCTTTCTGTATATTTTGCTTTGAATCAAAAATGTGTTTTGAGGCCCTAATTTCTGAGAAAGCATTGACTGAATCTTGAGTCCATCTTATCTTCTTAAAATTAATAATTTTTATTGGATCTATTACTTGTGAGTGTCCTGTATTATCTCCTTTCTGTCCATAACTAGTAACTCTTAATTTTAATGGGAAGTGAGATGACTCCACCCTGCTTACTATTTCCATATCTTTTATTAACGGAGTTGCTTCTTGATTTATCCAAATCAGGTCTGTAGTTGAAGCACCATCAGGCCCCCAAAATGTAAAACTTTCTTCTAAATCACTGACTGTTCTTCCATTAAGGATACAATCCTGATTTTTCATTATTGTTGTTAATCTGTTTCCATAATTATTGGTCTTCTTATCTTTTACAGCTCTTGTTGTTCTTAATTTATTGTTCATTAT
Source organism: Neoceratodus forsteri (assembly GCA_016271365.2). NCBI lineage: Eukaryota > Metazoa > Chordata > Ceratodontiformes > Ceratodontidae > Neoceratodus > Neoceratodus forsteri. The sequence goes on along the minus strand of CM028129.1, from coordinate 1,072,481,332 downwards.
ATTGAGCCCTTTTAAAAGGTCATCATTTAGAGAAAATATCTCTTTTTCCTTGTTTATTCTAGCATTAAAATCACCCACTATAATGACTGGGACTGTGTCATAATCATTATTCAATAATTCTAGAAATTTAGCATAATCTTCCCACAAAAATGTGTTACCACTCTTTTTATTATCTGGGGAAATATGCACGTTGGCCTGGATATTCAGACTGCAACAGGCAGTGGTGCAAGCCTGGGTGCAGTACAACTGGGATGCGCCAGGACCAGGTCTAGGTGTTATTTAATGGGGATGCACCATGATACAGCACCGTTGAATATGGCATGGTCAGCACACATACTGCGCATGGTGCAGTGGCACCGCACCGGCACAAGCCACATATAGGGAGCACGGGGATGCGCCAGTACAAGTGTAGTTGTGCTAGGAGTATCACCCATGATATTCAGCAGGGGGCATGCAAATGAGGCCATAATACATGCAAGGCACAAATGGGGACATTTGCTTGTCATTATGGCCCCATTTGCATGCCTCGCGCAGGGCAGCCTGGCGACTTGTGTCTGGTGCCCTGCACAGCATGATGTGTGCAATGGGGATCCCGGGGCATCCCCGCCCCATAGCTGTGATTGCAGTATATGTCAAACATAGAAAGCCCTTGTAGTCTAGTAGCCCCCCCCAATTCCCCAAGAAATGTATAAAAGATCATCCCTGGTGGTCTAGTTGTCCTCCCTCCACCCAAATTCCCAAGAAATGTATAAAAGACCATCCTGGTGGTCTGTGGTCCCCCTCCACCCACTTCCGAGAACATGTAAACACCATCCTGGTGGTCTAGTGGCTCCTCCACCCACTTCCTCGAGATATGTAAAAGACTGTCCCTTGTAGTCTAGTGGAACCTTCACCCACCTGTTGCCGAGATTGCGGTACAGCTCTGGAAAATAAATCCATGGTGATCCAGTGGCACCTCCCACCCACAGCGGACCCTTTGCCAACCCGCTCCCCCCCCCCATCATCAGCGGGTGGCTGCAACCCACCCGCATACCACCCGGCCGCTTACCAAATGACAGATACAGTATGGTTGTAAGCCCATTGGTCCCCAGTGTGACCAATGGGTTTGCAGGCATGCTCACATAGTCCCAAATATGTGAATGATAATACATATTTGGACTGTCTGGCACAGTATGCACTGCAAGCCCATTAGTCCACACTGGGGACCAATGGGCTTGCAGCCCATACTGTACCTGTCATTCGGTGGGTGGCCAGACAGTATGTGGGTGGGTTGCAGCCACCCAACGATGATGGGGGGATAGCGGAATAGACAAGGGGTCCGGTGTGCATGGGAGAGGTGGGCGGTGTCACTGGATCACCACGGATTTCTTTGCTGGAGCTGTACTGCGATTGCAGCAATGGGTGTGGGGGGTCTCTAGGCCACCTGGGATGGTCTTTTTTACATATCTTGGGGAATTGGGTGGGGGGACCACTAGACCGCCAGGGATGGTCTTTCATACGTGTCTTGGGGAATCAGGTGGGAGGGGGATCACTAGACCAGCAGGGATGGTCTTTTATACATGTCTCAGGGAACTGGGTGGAGGGGGGACCACTAGACCACCAGGGGTTTGCCGGTGCTTGTGGATGGTGTTCTAGGTGGGCAGGTGGCCACCCACATCTGGTGGCTGCTGTGTTGCACCATGCAATATAGCAGCCCACCAGTGGGTGGCCTGGATTTGTTCCATCTTTTCTGGGGCTCAACTTTGAGCTCCCCTATGCAGCACAATACAGGGTTGCACCAGCATATGCACCGCACATCCCAGGCTGAATATCAGGATGTGCTGCATATGCATGGGCATGCCCCGCATCTGCGCTGCATACAATTACATTGCACCCCAGCAGATATGATTCAAGCGCCATGCCTGGCAGCCCTTTGAGTATCCCACTGGGCAATTCAGGTTGTGCCAGTGCAACCCCTTTGAATATCTGGGCCGCTCACTATAATAAATCCCATATATTTATTTCTTACCAACAGAGTCAAAATATTGTCCATCAGACTATCCAAAACTTTAATTTCAAAGTTTAATGCTGTTTTAACATATGTTATTACTCCTCCTTTTGGTCTCCCCAATTTCTTTTCCGTGCCTGCTGTTTTAATATAAGTACTATGTCCTGGTAACATTGGGCCATTTAACTCAATTATCCATGTTTCTTGGAGGCAAATTATATCCCCTGTCTCAAAAGAATCCAAGACAGTAACATTTGCCCATTTATTCGTCAGTCCTTCGATGTTCCAAGATATTATTTTTATTTCTGATTTAGTTCTTTGTCAATGTCCACCTTGAATTAATTGTCCTTGTCATCTATTTTATTCGTCCTGACCTACATTCTGTTGTTTCCCTATTGACTGTTCCCAACCTCCTGAGTCTATTAAATACAGCCCCAGAGAATCCAACACATTTGCCTTCTCCACTACCAACATTACCATCTTGGGTTACTTAAATAATGTATCTGTTTGAGGTGAAGCATTAATTGCCTCATGTAAAGTGATTTGAATTAACTGCTGTCTTAAATTTATTTTTAATGCACAGGATAAAAAGTTAACTATTTCCCTTTTAATGTGCAACTCCTGGTTAAACAACTAATTTGTTCTGTTGTTTGACCCATATTATGTTCCCAGCCAAATAAAGAGAGAGTCCTATTCTCTTCCAGTTTAGTTTGTCATTCTTTGAATTCCTCAATTACCACCTCTAGTTTGTGTAAATTCTCCTTTTGTTTCTCAATTCTCTTACCGTTCAATATTTGTGGTTCATTGTCTATACTAGGTACTATTTGTGGTGGTAATAGATTATATCCCTTTTTATATAGTATACATTCCATATCCAATATTTAATTTGCTGTCTGTTCAGATGAAGTGTAAATTAATACTCAGTCCTTCTGTAATTTATCAGGTCTAGTGATATAAATGCCCTTATTTCTCTCATCCAGGTGAATCAGTTTTAATATCCAATTTGTTAATCCCTGTTGATTTTCTTGGTATAACACCAGGATTCCATGTAATTCTAGCATATATTCCCTTACTTCAGATTTTTGTTTACTTATATAATCCTTTTTACCTTTATCTGGATTTACCACAATACTATTTTCATCCTGGTTACAATATTTCCTTCCAGGTTGATTCAAGTCTTTAAATTGATTATCTTTTTCTGGGATATGCCCTTTAACAATCAACGCCTGTGTGATTTGTTTAGGAGTAATGTCCCTTCGTTGATTTTTTATTAATGAAGTCAAGCTCATACACCATATCCTTTCCTTTTTCTAAATTAATGTGCTTATTCTGATCTTCTCCATTGTCTCTCAAATGCTGTTGTAACTTATGTACTATTTCTTCTTCACTTGATGTCTTAGTCTTTAAAGCTATAGTTTGCTATACAAACTTTTATACTTCAATGCTCCCCCCTTTTCTTGTTGACAGTCTTTAGACTTCTTTTTCCTGAATCTTTTTTCTTTTCTGCTCTTTCTTTCTAGTTTCATGAGTAAGATCAATATACTCAATTACGTCATCTTTCCCTTTATCAAATGATGGTGGTAGGTTTACCTGACAGGCTTTATTAGCTACTGTATTTTGCTCAGCATCATTTCTTATATTAATATTGTTTTGATTATCTGTATTACCACTTTTTACTTCATTTAATAGCACTTTGTTATGAAACATATCCACTCTAAGTGCTTCTAATGTTTCTTTTTAATACCCACATATTTTCCAGAATCACTATATTTGCATAGTATGGATTCTTTATTATTTCTAATACTTGTCTAGATAGAGGAGTTGCTATTGTAAATTCTCCCGTATATTTGAAATATTCATGGTCATATTTGATTTGATCATAGTGCCTTTCCTCTGGAAGTGTTAATTCATATTCAGGAGAAAATACCTGGGAAATTTTGTCAGAATCAAGTTCTGTTTCCTTTCTTATTCTTTTTAGAAATTATGTTGATGAGTTACTATAGCTAGTACAGCTAGGGCAGTCAGCATGACTAGAATAACTAGAGTCTGGTTTCTTCATGCTTCTAGTAAGTTCCTCTAGTTCCTGAATGACCCCAGAGGTTTCGGGTCCCTTGTGATTGGTTCCGATACCAGTCTATTTCCTCTGGGTCACCTTTTATTTCACCACCTTCCCTTCCATACTTAGATTATTAGGACTAGATTTTGACAGATTTAACTGGGACACATCAGATATCTTTTGATGCACCTTTATTTTCCTTAAAGTATGAGAGGTGTCTTGGGCTGGCACCTCAATATCTGTAAATTCTATGTCTAAATTTCTATCCTGTTGTCCTTTAAAGATGGAATCTTCCATTTTTCTTTTTAACTTTGTTCCAGCAAGAGGTATGTCTGAGGATCTGGGACTACTCAACACAACATCTTTTTGTTTTTTATTTATTGTCTCAATTTTAGTCGTCTCTGTTCTTTCCAATATAATTGGTGTTGAACACTTAGTTACCAAGACACTTGTAATTCCATTGAAATATGATGTAATTTTAGTGCTGTGGACTTAAATTGTCCTGCATATTATAAATATCCACTCTATCCAGATTACTTGTAGGCTTCTTCTTTTGTTTAACTTCTATTTCTTTTTTCCTTAATTCTTTATTTCCTTTCCTTTTCCTTACTTGGCGCTTTAGACCACTCCTTGTGCTCACCATTTTATTCAATGTAGATGAGTAGTTTATATAACAAATCTTAAACTAATCCCAGAGTCTCTGATGTCAGTACAAGTGCCTATTTAAATATCACTTTATATAACTATCACTACCCCACAATGTAAGTATGAGGGCTATGAGACTCCTTACACCATCCACCAATCTTATATAGAAATGTTTACCACAAAGTTTTAAAAAAGAAACCTTAAAAAATCATATTGAATACAGTTTCCAGAACATTAAATGTTTTCTTAATAAAGTTCTTAAAGTTCAAGTGTGTTTTGCTCTTTCCTTGCCTTCTTTCAGAGAAAAATATCTTGAGGAAATCTCTCCAACTTCCAACTCCAATGCAGGATTCAAGATAAACTGTGTTCAACTCTTTACTTTTGATGTCTTATTCAGTTCTTAAACTTGAAATGTGCTAATCTCAAACACTTCTTAGTAAGAGATTCCAATAGGCAGATTATAAACTTCGTTTGATCTTATTTTACCTGTGGGTAAAAAATATTTAAAACAATAATGTACAGAAATAATATCCACTTTAATATGGACTAAGAAGTCCTAGTTTACAGAGCTTTCATTCTCCTAATATATTTTATTTGCTTCTAGTGATTTGCCTAGTAAATTATACATATGTAACACCCCCCTGATAATCCCTCTCACCTGGGCTGTCCCAGTGGTCTCTGGGGCTCAGCAGTTCAACTCCCCCTTGTGCCTTTTTAGTCTCCACAGCTTCTCTCCTAGCAGGAAGATCTGTCCCTGATGCAGCAGCCTCCCAGATGCCCCAGGCTGGAGGTCACAGTACCGTCAGGCCAAACAGTCTGCCCCAGTCCTTTTGAGTAACCAACCTCAGGGGCCCTTCTGCACAGCCCCAGTGGCTCTCTGGCTCCTTCCTGTTCCTTATGCTTGAAAGGGGAGAGAGAGGGGGTGGAGAGGGTTGTAGCCCCAGAGCCTTTGCCAGGCAAAACCACCAAAACAGCCCTATGGTTTCCTTTTGGGAGGCCTGGGATTCTCTTTCCTTCTGTTCCTCCACCCTACTCGCCTTCTGTCCCTTCCAAACTCTCTTCTCCCTCACACCAGCCCTGCCTTTCTCCTCCATTTCTACTTCCTGCCATGTGGGAGGGGTAGCCCAAGCCTCCCTGCTGGCAGTTTCCTCCTCTCTTGCTTTTTTGAGGGGGGAAGGGGAAGAGCTGCCTTTTCTCTTTGTAGGATCCCAAAACAAGTAGCGTGCACTTTTCTAGCTAGACACCTGGTTCCTAACTAGCACCAACAATAATGACAGTCACAGCTAGGCTTGCATCAGGTCCAGCCACATCAATAGACCAGGTGCTAGTACCCCCAGGACAGCAGGAGCCCCCCGCCTACCTTACATAAGCGCTGGGCTGGGGGGCTTACACACTCCCCTGGCAGGAAACTTGGCATCCTGACAAGCCCCTCTGGGAAACTCATGAGCAACAATAGGCACTTTACTAACTTTACCCATGGTCCCTAACTAGTACCAGCAACCACTGGATCCCCAAATGAGTTCAGATCGGTCACATCATGGTACCATACTATATGCGGTTAGGAGGGGGTTGGCACCCACATGCCTCCACTACCCCCCCATAGCAACACACCAGAGGATGGAGAACTGGCACCACAGGCTGGAGGAGAACATCTAGGGGCAGATTTGTGGGCTCACCTAGAGATTTGTACATGAGCTTCACTGTGGGCCGGAGAGGCTGGCCAGATCTGTGGGGCAAGGCATCAGCTGGCACTGGGACTGGGGCAGGGGGTGCAGTCAGTCTAGTAAGGCCATGGTCCATCATCCCTCCTCCAGGCAATCCCTGTACTTCTACATTGTCGGGGATTTGGTCTGGAACCTGGGCAGAGTCCGTAATGGCAGGTGACTCTGTATCTTGTGGAGGCAGGCATGCCGGCAGCCCCTCTTACCTCCCCAAAACCCACTCCATGTGTGGCCCAGATGTCAGGACTGGGGGCTGGGCCTCAGAGACAAAGGGTAGGGCTTCAGAGTCCAGGTAGGTCAGGGGTTCCAAGTGGCTGGAGCTGGTGGTAGGGGCGGGGGTACAGCAGGACCCTTCCCAGCAGGGGAGGGAGCCATTGGGCCCCATTCTCCACTGCAGACAAAAGGAGTCCCCCTCCTCCCCCTTGCTCACCTCACTGAAGGAGTTCCAGGGCCCCACGGAGGGCTGTCAGGAATCTGAAGTAGGGCCCATGGTGGAGTGTCCCTGGGTGGGGGAAAAACCTGTCCCCGCTGCATACGCATTCCTCGGTTAATGGGGCACCTTGCCATTGGCAGGTTGGACTCCAAGGCCGAGGTAGGCACAATCTCCCCTATGGGGAGCAGGTGATTTCGATGTACTGTTTTCTCGAGCCCCCGGCCATGCTCCTGCTTCATACAGTATACAGGCAGGTCAGTCAGTTTCTCCACCACTAGATGACCATCTGGGGCCCATTGGTCCTGGATCTTGTGCTTACCCTGGAACCCCAGGTTTTGCAGCAAGACCCGTCCCCCACCTCCAAGTCCTGGCTGCACACTCTGGCTTCATACTTCCTCTTATTCGCCTGACTGCTGTGAGCCGCTGCCTCAGAGGTGAGTTTGTATGGCGTGTGGAGCTGTTCCTGTAGGTTACTTGTGTACTCCAGGTATGATTTATGGGAGGTCCCATCAGCAGATACCCCGAAATAGAGGTTCACTGGCAGCTGGGCCTCGTGACCAAACATGAGGTAGAAGGGGGAGCACTGGGTGGCATCGTTCTTCGTGCAGTTGTAGGCGTGCACCAGTTGTCCCACCCGCTGACTCCAATTAGCCCTGTCGGCAGGGTCCAAGGTGCCCAACATGTTTAGCAGCATTCGATTGAAACGCTCGGGCTGATGGTCCCCTTGGAGGTGGTAAGGGGTAGTGTGGGACTTCTATATGCCATAACATGCCAGAAATGCCCTCACCAAACGGCTCTCAAAATCCCGGCCCTGGTCAGAATGAACCCATTTAGGGAGACCGTAGTGTTGGACATACTGCTGCAGGACCTTAACCATGGTGCTCGCCTTTTGGTCCCTGGTGGGGAAAGCCTGAGCATACCGGGTGTAGTGGTCCATGATGACCAGTATGTTGGCCGCATTCTTCTGGTCCAGCTCTAAGGACAGAAAGTCCATGCACACCAACTCCAGGGACCCACTAGTTTGGATGTTGACCAAGGGTGCGGTGCGTGGGGGCAAGGTCTTCCATTGGATGCACTGCAAGCAGCGCTTGCAGTAGCCCGCCACGTCTGCCTTCATCCGCAGCCAATAGAACCTGGCCTGACAGGCGTCCAAGGTGCGGTCATAGCCTGCGTGTCCCATATCATCATGCAATGACTTGAAGACCACTTCCCGGTAGACCCCAGGCAACAAAAGCTGTTGTCTCGAACGTCCCGAGGAATCTTGATCCTGCACTGTCCGCATTACCAACCCATCCTGCGGCACCAACTTGTCCCATTCCTAAGCCAGCCCCCAAGCCTCGGGGTGGGTGCTCTGCACCTGCCGGGGTGACTCCTCCCCAGAGAGGACCCGAAGCAGATCTTGGATACCAGGGTCCTCCCTTTTCTCCCACTGCAAATCAGCCTTACTAGGTAGGACAAGGACGAAAGGTCCAGGCCAGCAAAATTTAGATAAGCCAGGGGAATACTTCCATGCTCTGGGTGGGACAGTTGGTGGTGTTGCCAGGGGGGCCCAGCCTGGGAGCAGAGCACTTGCACCAGAGCCTGCTCGACCCAGACCAGGAGGTCTGTGGTGCCAGGGTGTGGATGGCGAGACAGGGTGTCCGCGTCCACATTGACCCACCCACTCCGATATTCCAGGCTGAAGTTATATGTGGAGAGGGCCAACAACCACCGATGCCCCGCAGAATCAAACTTAGCTGTGGTGGTGACATAGGTCAGAGGGTTGTTGTCTGTGTGCACAGTAAATGCTACCCTATACAGGTATTCATGGAACTTTTCCATGACTGCCCACTTTAGCGCCAAGAACTCCAGTTTATGCATGGGTAGTTCTTCTCGGAGGAGGTCAGGCTCCGGCTAGCAAATGTCATGGGGCGGAACCCCTCAGGATACTCCTGGTAGAGGACTGCCCCCAGCCTTGTAAGGCTGGTGTCTGTATGCAGGATGTAGGGCTTACACGGGTCCACAAAAGCAAGGACTGGAGCCTTCCCCAATTGCCGGATGATCTCCCAGAAAGCCTCCTCACACTTCGGCATCCAACGGGACCCAAAAGATTCCCCAATGTGCAGGTAGTCCTGGCAGGGGGCCTGACCCCTCCTCTGGTTCGTTGGCGGATAACCCTGCATCAGGTCATTCAGGGGATGCACTACCAGGGAGTAATCCTTCATGAATTGCTGATAATACCCACAGAACCCCAAGAAAGACTGCAGGGCGTACAAGTGGGTGGGCCATGGCCATGATTTGAGGGCCTCTACTTTAGCTGGGTCAGTCTGTACCCCCTTTTCTGCGACTATATGCCCAACATACTTAACCTGTGGCTGGCAGAACTGGCATTTGTCGATGGAGACCTTCAGGCCGAACTCCTCCAGTCAGTCCAGGACCTTCATCAGCCGGGCCTTGTATTCTTCCAGGGTCCTCCCAAAAATGATAAGGTCATCCAGATAGACTATGACCTCCAGCAGGTTCATGTCTCCCACAGCCATTTCCATCAAATGTTGGTAGGTGGCCGGGGCCCCAGATATGCCTTGGGGCATACGCTTGAACTGGTAGAATCCCAGTGAGCATATGAAAGCGGTCTTTTCCTTGTCCTCTCAGCCATGGGTATCTGGTAATACCCACTCCAAAGGTCCAGCACGGAAAACCACTTGCTCCCGGACAGGCTGTCTAGTGCGTCCTCCACTCTGGGCACTGTGTACTGGTCTGGGATAGTTCATTTGTTAGTGAGTGGTAGTTGATGCACATTCTCATCACTCTGCTTTTTTTCCCTAGCCACCACAATAGGAGAAGAATATGGGCTGCGGGATTCTGTGATGACTCCGGCACCCAGCAACTCCATTAGTTGTTTCCTCACATCCTCCACATGCCCGGGGGCTAACCTCCATGACCGGTCTCTGAATAGGCGGTCATCTCTCAGTCGGATGTGGTGCTCTTCCCTGGTGACACATCCCATGTCCCACTCATGCAAAGAGAAGACCCGCCGGCACTTCGCCAACTTCTGGCTCAGGCTCTGTTTATAGGCATCAGAGATTGGTGAGCTTCCAAAATCGAACAAGGACAGGTCCATCTCTTCCCAGGGATCTTCACTGGGGGTGACAGACATGGCCCTGTCACACCGAAAGATGGATGCCAACACACAACCCTGCTGGATGGCCACTGGTTTTCTTGACTCATTCTGGACCCTAACTGTAGCATGCCGGGCCTGGGGACTGACTGGGGTGGGCATGCACTGCTCCCCTCAGTATCTACTCCAACCACATTTGCGCTACCATGGCAGGAGGGTCATGCCCCGCTTCCACCAGTTTGCACACCACAGTTTCGACTTGGGTGATGTACTGGGGCAGTTTCTCACCCACTTTCTGAGTGGTGCCCCACAGCTGGCCCAGCACTGCCTCTATCTTTTCGACCACCCCAAAGGTGCTCTGCAGCATGTCCAAATAGTCCTGGGGTGTGCAGTGGGACTGGCTGGCCCAGAGTGACTGGATCACATCTAGTGCCATACCCCTGAGGCTCTCTAAGACCTGAGTGCACTTCTCCTCCTCTGGGCACCCCCAGACCTGGATGATCTAGGCCACCTGGCTGCTCCAGGAGTGGAAATCATCTTCCCCCCGGGCGTGGGGAGGGCACCTGAGAAAGTGCGCAACCTCTTATACTGCTCGTATGCCACCCCCAGGTAGGGGATCAAGCCGCCCGGCAGCCCTATCGAAGGCAACCCCCCGCCAGGGAGCAGAGACCGAACATCATGCAGGGTCTTCCCCTCCTCCTTGAGCCACTCCCCCAGATGAGTTACAAAACCCTCTTGTCCCTTGGGTGGGAGGTTCGAGGGGCCTGGTTTCCTGAGGGGAAGGCCGCTGGCTGAGCTTTTCTTTAATAGGGTCCAGGTTTCTTTGGATCCCCCCGTGGTGACCTCAGGGGCACCTCCACGGACCCCAAATCCTTCCCAACCTCCAGGGTGATGCCCCTCCACCCTAGAACTTGGTTGATCGCCACCCTCTGGACCTTCAACCCCCCATAGTCGTGCAAGGCCCCCTCTTAAAAGTCTAATATGTCCTCCTTCCATCACCCCATGGCCACGTTGAGGATGAGTAGCATCTTACGGGAGTCTAGCCCATCAAAGTCGCACCAGTCCTCTACGTCCTGGAATGCCATCTCCCTGGCCCCAGTACAAACTATCACCCAACTACAGAAGTCAAGGAATACTCAAGGGGTACAACTGAATGTGGGGTAGGAAAGTCAACCACAGTCACATTTGGGCAGTCACAGGGTCATCCAGTCAGTGAATGAATCTCAATGGTGCCTCCAGTTGTAACACCCCCGATAATCCCACTCACCTGGGATGTCCCGGCGGTCTGGGGGGCTCAGCAATTCAACTCCCCCTGGTGCTTTTTTAGACTCCCCAGCTTCTCCCCTGGCAGGAAGATCTATCCCTGATGCAGCAGCCTCCTAGATGCTCCAGGCTGGAAGTCACAGTACCTTCAGGCCAAACAGTCTGCCCCAGTACGTTTGAGCAACCAACCTCAGGGGCCCTCCTGCACAGCCCCAGTGGCTGTGTGGCTCCTTCCTGTTCCTTATGCTTGAAAGGGGAGAGGGGGGTTGAGAGGGATGTAGCCCCAGAGCCTTTGCCAGACAAAACCACCAAAACAGCCCTCTGGTTTCCTTTTGGGGGGCCTGGGATTCCCTTTCCTCCTGTTCCTCCACCCTGCTCTCTTTCTGTCCCTTCCAAACTCTCTTCTCCCTCACACCACCCCTGCCTTTCTCCTCCATTTTTACTTCCTGCCATGGGGGAGGGGTAGCCCAAGCCTCCCTGCTGGCAGTTTCCTCCTCTCTTGCTTTTTTTTGGAGGGGAAGAGTTGCCTTTTCTCTTTGTAGGAACCCAAAACAAGTAGCGTGCACTTTTCTAGTTAGACACCTGGGGCCAGATATTCAAAAGGGTTGCACCATGCGCAATAGGGTTGCGCCTGCGCAAGTCCGAACTTGCTCCATTCTGCGATATTCAGCAGGAGGCAGTTGCGCCACTGAAAACAGGCTGAGCAACAGCGCAGTGCAAATGAATGCATGCTGAACTGGTGGGGGAGGAACCATGCATAAACTGCACAGCTCGATATTCAGCCGGGCTGTGCAGAGTTTGCAGGCGCAACCCCAACCTGCGCCTGCACAACTTTGAGCCCAAAAAGTTGTTGAGGGCCACCCAGGTGAGCTGCTGCATTGCAGGGCGCAACACAGCAGCTGCCACCTCTGGCTGGCCCCCAACCCACTCCCTGTGCCCCCCTCATACCTCTCAACTGTCCCTGATTTTCAGGGACATCCCTGATTATGCCTCAGAATTTGTCTCTGTCCCTCATAACAATTGTATTGTTGTGACAGAACACTGGGGATTGTAAGCATAAAATAATGTTATATATTAAGTTACAGATTCCTTCCTATTCAGAAAATGCATCTTACATAAATCCCCCCTAATTCTATCAGCTTTCTGAGTGTATACTACCAAATCGTAAGATGTGTCCCTGATATGGGGTCTGTGTCCCTGATATTGTAATGTCTTGTCCCTGATTTATGAGACGAGAGGTTGAGAGGTATGCCCCCCACTGCAGCCCGATCGTGGGCATATTTTAACCCCACCAGCCCGGATCGCTGGCGGCAATGTCTCCTTTTCTGAACATACCCTGGTGGTCCAGTGGATCAGATCCCGATCGCGGGATGTAATCATTAATCCTCTCAAATAGCCCTGGTGGTCCAGTGGACCGAAACTCCCGATCACGGGATGTAATTGAGAGGTCTCCAACACATCCCTGTGCCGTAGTGTCTCCCACTCCACTCACCCATGAGGCACCACCACCCTCGTCTCCCCTGGCGAGCTGGCGGCGGCAGCATCCCCACCCGCCCTGCCGTCCTGCTCGCCGATTGATCAGACGGTAGGGCTGCATGCCCATTGGTGCAGAGCAAGAGCCAATGGGCGGCAGCCCATACCGCATAAGACAGTCCAGTTTTGTGAATGAATACATTCTCATTGGCTCTTGCTCTGCACCAATGGGCATGCAGCCCCACCGCAGTCAGTCAGCGGCGGGCGGGCGCAGGCGGAGGGATGCTGCCGCCGCTGCAGGGGGCAGGGTGGTGGGGCTTCATGAGGGGTGGGTGGGGACACTAGGCACCAGGGATGTGTTGGGGTGTTTCAGAATACATCCTGTGATCAGGAGTTCCAGTCCACTGGACCACCAGGGCTATGTTTGGGGTAATGATTACATCCCGCGATCGGGATCTACGGTCCACTGGACCACCAGGGATGTGTCGGGAGGGGGAGTTTAATGATTACATCCCGTGATTGGGATCTACGGTCCACTGGACCACCAGGGATGTGTTCGGGAGGGGAGTTTAATGATTACATCCCGTGATCGGAATCTACGTCCACTGGACCACCAGGGATGTGTCAGGGGGAGACACATTTGCCGCCCGCGATCGGGCTGCGGGGGTTGTTTTTAACCCGCGCAGCCTGCGGTCGGGCTGGTGGGGGCTGTGGTGGGATTTTCACTCTTGCCCGGGATCGGGCTGCAGGGGCGCTGTCTCCGATGGCTGCTGCCTGGCAGGGTGCCAGGCAAAGTCCTCGGGATCGGCGCACCTCACATCAGAGCATGTAAATGGGGCTATAATCAGATGCAAATGGCCCACCCTGTGCCTTGTATGAATTATGGCCCCATTTGCATGTCACCTTTGAATATCAGGATTTTAGCGATGGTGCAATGGTACTTGCGCCACCGCAGGTTGAATGCTCCACTCTGACAACTTGCGGTGGCATAGTTCCACTGCGCCATGCACAGTGGTTGTGGTTAAGATATTCAAAGAAGTTGCTCAATAGTGCAACTCCTTTGAATATCGCCCGGGCCACACCCCTGCGCAACTATTTTGCGCAGCACAGGGGCTTGCGCCTAAGAAGAGCGCAGTTTGAATATCTGGCCCCTGGTTCTTAACTAGCAACAACAATAATCAGTCACAGCTAGGCTTGCATCAGGTCCAGCCACATCAATGGACCAGGTGCTAGTACCTCCAGGACTGCGGGAGCCCCCCCGCCCACCTTACATAAGCGCCGAGCTGGGGGGACTTACACATACATATCCTAACATCTAGAAAGAATTATTTAAATCACAATATATATTATCCCAGTTTGAAATAGTGTCAGCTCACCCGTGAACAACTGAATAGCAGTCATGCTTCTAGTTCCAGTCACCACGAAAGTTTGATTTACTATCCCCATTTTTTTCTTTGATAAAGCAGTTTTGTTGTTTCTAGGGGTCTGGATTCTGTAGATACTCTAAAAGAGGAAAAAGCAATAAACAATAAAACAAAAAACTTTTAATTCTGAGAACTGTAGACTATAAACTCTACATTCCAAATACTGGTTAAAACGCACAGAAACTTACCATGCTAGAATTGATTTGAGTTTCCTCTCAGGAAATGGAGCCAATACTGTAGGAAGGGTGGGGCGGATGGTGCACCCGCCCTGGGCACATGCCTCCAAGGGGTGCAGTTTTGGTAACTTAAATTTTTCTTTTCACTGTAATTACAGTGGCTTCTAGCAGGGGTGCATCCACGGAAGGACCAGCAAGTGTTTGGGGTCACATGGTTACGCTGTCTGAGCAGGAAGAAAAAGTCATGTGGACTGGTGGTGACTGGGCAGGCCAGCCGCCAGCGGCGCCAGTAGAAAAGGTAGGGGGCAGAGCAGAGTGCGCGCACTTGCTGTTGTGAAAGGTGGTTAGAGAGACTAGACTAGAGTAGAGAGAGAGAGAGAGAGAGAGAGAGATAGTCTTAACTTTTAGCAAGAGGCAAGCCAAGAGCCAATTCTGAAAAAATGTAATTAATGTAAGCAGCAATAAGCACTGCACTCATCCTACATCTTCCTTGAGTTGCTTTCTTTTTTATTTATTTTATATCGGAAGACCTCTGTCCTAGTATTACACAGTCTGTGTGTGTGTCCTCTGACGGAGTTGGACTAGTTGAGGAAAACTTGCTGGGTCAACTCTTTATTCTTATAAGGGTCTTAGTTTGTTTTCGATGGGGGATGGAAGTGGGCATCTCATCCGAATCACATTGACATTTTTTTTTAATGAGTAGTCACATCAATAGTGCACAGTATATGTGTTGTGTTGCTGAGAGTAAGTGACACCAGGAGGACCTCCAGTCTGCTCTCACCTCCACCTCCATGTGCCTCCTCCTCCCTCCCTCCATTCTCCATTCCATGGACACTGAGCTGAGGACAGAGACACTCTTTGGACTGGAAATAGGCTTTTACTAGACAGTAGTTACTAGTAGTAGTAGTATTATAACTACTGAGACTGAGTCAGTATGGGTCTTAGTTTGTTTTCGATGGGGGAGATAAGAAGGTGTCCAAATGACTGAATCCGATTGAAATTTTTTTTTTTAAATGAGTAGTGTGAATAAGTTACTAGTGACAACACCATCACCAGCACCTCCAGTTTGCTCGCCTCTATGGGCCGGGGCTCCCACCCTCCTCCTCTCCTCCCTCCGTTCTCCCTGGACACTGAGCTGAGCCTAGAACAGAGACTCTTCTTAACTGGACTGGAGATTACTGTAGTAACTATACTGAGACGATGACTTGCTGTCAGTGTCAGCTGTCATCTTGCTGAGCCTGATAAATAAAATTAAAAACTAACACATCTCCAAGAATCCAACCAAGAAATTCTAACCTTTATTTCCTTGTGTGTGTATGCCCCCTGTGTCTGCCCAAGTGCCTTGATCATTTTTTTGTGTGAATTTATCATCACGCTGGTCCTCCTGTATGTCCCCTTAGTTCGATCTTTTCTTCGGAGCTTTGATTGTGATTGTGACATGGGGCGGTGGGGGGCATCCGATTAAAAAAAAAATGACTGTATACATTTCTTTTCTAGTGTGTTTGTTACAAAGTTTTGTGAGCATTGCTGACTTTACTCGGGGGGGGGGGGGGGGGCGGTCAGGTTACAGCATTCAGCAGAGCAGCAGGAGAGATGAGAGTAGTAGCTGTTGCAAAAAAAAAAAATCAACTTCCTGGCTAGAAGGCTGTTCTAGTTCGTACTCTTTTGTGTGTGTGTGTGTGTGTGTGTGTGTGTGTGTGTGTGCTGGTCCAGCACAGAGAAAGAGAGAGTATGAATCAGAAGTTTCCAGCCAGGAAGCTGAATTTTGCAAGTAAGTATATTGTTGCTGTTTTGTGTTATTATTTATCATTATTTTTATAGATTGTATTACTTTGTTGAAGTTCTGTATTTGTTTCTGTTTGCCCTATTTAAATTCACTGCTTACTAGTCTGTACCTAATTTTTGTACTGTGCAAATTATTTCACTGATGTTTGAGTAAGCGAGAATGTGGAATGACAATGAGTTATATAATAATGGAGACTTCTGGTGGTGGTGGTGGATGAGGGAAAATGTTGCCTGGCCATGTATTGATGTGGGAGTGGGGCACTGAGATATCAGCACTGGTAGTTTTATAAGACACCATTCTTTGTGGGCAGGATGGCCAACATGAAACTCACTTCATGTTACTTATTCTGCCCACAAAGAGTGTGTACAGCATAAAACTGCAGTATTTTTGTTGGGTGTGCCCGGTGTGGTATATTCTCACAAGTCAAACCAAATGCTTTACAGAGAATGAACATGGAGTCTGTAAAAGCATCCTCAGCTGTTGGTGTTTGTGTTTTTTAGTGTGTTTCTGTAGGGAATGCTACTGCCAGCAGCACTGCAGCCTCACAACTGTGAATACATCCATGCTTTCTCCTGGTTACAGCAGTATCTCCTAAATCCTAATTAGTGCAGTGAACCCGGATGGTTATAACACTTTATCTCCTCTCATTACACCAGAATCTCACATCTACTACAGTGACATCTGCCAGCAATACCAGTGTACCCACCCAGGTATATCAGTCACTCTATCTATTGTTGTAATGGAATACTGACTTACTGTATATGTTAGGCTAACAGATACAGTAAGTCAGTATACCAGTTACAACAATGTCTCAGTTATATCAGTCTTTGCTCACATTTACGCCAGTGTGGCAGTGTTCCATTAATGCAGTTCCTCCTAGTTACAGTTAAACAGTGCCTCAGTTACAGCACTCTTCCCACTCCAGTTATGCCAGTATCAGCTTCCAGTTATACCAGTATCTCTTCCCAGTCACACCTCTCAGTATTTCAGTTACAGCATTGTCTCCTTCCTTTTATGCCAGTGTCTTCTCTAAAACACAGAAACTTAGATTTGAGAGCAGATAAGGATCACTTGGCCCATCCGATGTGTCCACTCCTCCCTAGTCTTATTTAAATAATAGAATATGCCTGGTTAGCTCTTCACAAGAAATAAGTACATACAGTACTTTTGTATAAATAAATAGAATGTGAGGGTGTTAGCCCACTGTGAGGGTAATCGCCCTTAAAGTCTATTTATACAAAAGTACTGTATGTACTGTTTATTTTCTTGTGGGGAAGCAGCTGCAGCCAAGGGAAGTCAAGTTTAGTTGAAGTTAGTAACAAAACATGTAACAAGAAAAGCCCCAAAACTCACCACAGAGCATGTAAACCCCTCAGAGCTTTTGGGGGCCTTGCGTCCCCCAGACTCCCGGCAATTTTCTGGGGGGGAGGCGCAAACTTTGTCTCTTGCCCAGGGCACCAAAATGCCTTCCTACGGCACTGAATGAAGCCATTTTAAAAGCTGTCAGCCGAGGTAAAAGAACACAAAAGCTACTCGGTTTAGCTGTGCCAGTATAATCGCTCAGTTTGCCGCTTCTATTTAACATCAAAAGCAAACTACTTAAGCATTCTCAGGCAGGCTTTATAAAATCCAACTGCCTGTATTGGTGAGCAGTACTTATATTAACATTCGACGCCAGATAAAAATAGTGCAAAGTATAAATACTGAAAGCTGCTATATGGTGTTTGCTCTGAGAGATGTTATTCGTCTAATGTCACATCTCTAGCTCCTATGATTTGTAACTCCTCCTAATGATAGTATTTAAATAGTAATTAGTATTATAATGTGTACCTGGTAATATGAACATACGAACATATGAAATTTGCCAGCAGAAAAAGGCCTAGAGGTCTATCAAGTCTGCTCGAATGTGCAGCTAGCACCCCTTATTCTGCAGCTGCCCCTCCCTTCCACCCTTCCCCTTCATTAACCCTCCCCCTTGTCCTGTCCCATCCTTGTTTGAAGCAGTCCACTGTTCTACTGCATACCACTTCAGCAGGTAACGCATTCCACCCAGCCACCACCCTCTCTGTAAAAAAGTGTCTCCTCATCTCCCTCCTGAACCTTCCTTGCTCCACTCTCATATCATGGCCCCTGGTGGCCCTCCCCTCCCTTACTTTGAACAGCCCCTCTGTACCCGTCTTGTTTATTCTTTTCAATTAAGTTAATTCAATTAAGTTAATTCATATTAGATACTAGCGCCTTGTGATGCTCGTAATGCTCTTGTCTCTTACATATTTTTGCAATGAGAATCTATTAACTCAATTAATCCGCTAAGTTGGGTAACAATTAAGATAGCAATGATTGTACTAAAACAGCATTACTTCAACCAGGTAGGCCAGAAGAGCCAATTAAATTGTTATTACTAGGTCTCACTCAGGTTGTGATATCTGTGCTTTGTTGAGCTATTCAATTGGTAAGGCCCAGCTGACACCATTTCTAACACTGTTCCTATCAATTCTAATAGCCTTTATCCTTGTTTAGTTTATATTAGGGGTTGTTTCTAATATTTAATTGCAAAAACACTCTATGTAAAAATACAAACGAATGACAAGAACACTATGTAAAAAATACAGCTTTCAGCCCTTCAATATTATAGGTCTCTCTCTCTCTCTCTCTAATTTACTTCTTAAGGATTTCTTCACTTTAAAATCTATAAAAACATAGACACAATAACACAGCTATGCAACAGTGCAATTGATAGTATGTCAGGTAAAAAAATTCAAACAAATATGAACCCTAGTCTCACTTTCTGATTTTTGGAAATACTACACTTTTCACAGACTGTCAAAGCCACCAGCCTTTGTCATGCATCTAAATGTGCGAGTGAACAATACAGTTGCACTTTTCTAAAAAATTCATTTAACCAAACAAATAAGACAGCTTTAATTTTTAGAGGTTTTTTTTTTCTGGGAAGAGGAACAGATGTCTTTAATCCCTCTCCTTGGTGGTGTGATCAGCCTTTTGCAGAGCTCACCACTACCACCCAACAAGCTGGGGCTCCTGCCACCAATAGACTCCTTTATTCGCTCCCTGGGAGGATGTGGAGCACTCAAACCATGGACATGCAAGATGCCTATCTGCATATCTGCATTGCCAACAGACACAGAAAGTTCCTGAGGTTCCGATTCGAGAGAGAACACTTCCAGTTTCAGGTTCTTCCTTTCGGTCTCTCCTCGGCCCCAAGAGTATTCACAAAGTGCGTGGCGGTGGTCATCGCAGCACTAAGGAGGATGGGCCACTTTGTGTTCCCCTGCCTGGATGACTGGCTTCTGCTGGCTCCCCCTGAAGGTCACCTGCAGGTCACGGTCTGGGACACCCTCACTCTGTGTCAGTGTTTGGACATCATAATAAATCCCACCAAATCATTTCTGGTTCCCACACAAAATCTGCAGTTTAGAGGGGCTCTACTGAACATGGTCCAAGGGAAGGTGTTCTTACTAGTAGACTGGGTGGAGCGCATTTGGGCTCTAGCCGGCGCCATCTCTTCTGCCTCTCTGGTTCCAGCCAGACTTCTACTCAGATTACTGGGACACATGGCAGCAGCCATAGTCTCTGTTCCCTTCGCATGATTGCAGATGAGAACAATTCAATGGACCCTTCAGGTCCAGTGGGATCAGAACCGGGACAACCTTGATGCTCGGGTCAGGATCCCAGAGCCAGTCCATTGGGAACTTCAGTGGTGGATGTCATCCTCGTAGCTTCTAGAGGGAGTTCCATTCCAACCCAGGAATCTTTCTCAGACAATGTCTATGGATGCTTCGAACTTGGGATGGGGTGCACACTTGGGGATCACAGGACTCAAGATCTTTGGTCCCCATCAGAGGAGAATCTGCATATAAACATCCTCGAGTTGAGAGCAGTCCTATATGCGCTGCAGGCACTGGACTCGGTAGTTCTTCTGGGCCACCTTCGTGTCGAGACGGACAACACTTCTGTGGTCTTCTATATCAACAAACAAGGAGGTACCTACTCTTATTCTCTCTGTAAAGAGACCATGAGAGTTTGGGATTGGGCCACAGCTCATCGTCTGGTCATTTCCGCCATTCACGTTCCCGGGATCCAGAACATATTAGCGGATGCTCTCAGCAGGTCAAGGTCACAGGCCCATGAATGGTCCCTTCTTCAGACCATGGCAGATGATCTGTCCACCAGGTGGGAGACTCCAGATCTGGACCTTTTCGTGTCTCCATCCAATGCAAAACTGCACAATTTATGCTCGCTAGATTCAGGGCCTGGTGTTTTTTGGCTAGATGCGTTATCCCTCTCTTGGAAAGGGAGGTTCCTTTATGCCTTCCCTCCCTTTCCACTCCTGCAGAGGGTTCTCCTCAAAGCGCAATCAGAAGGGACTACTTTGATCCTAATCGCCCCATTGTGGCCTCAGCAGATATGGTTCTCCTTGCTACAGTGTCTCTCAGTGGAACCTCCTGTGCCATTACCAGTTTCAACACATCTTCTCTCTCAGGACAATGGGTCCCTGGTTCATCTGAACCTGCATTCCCTCAACCTGCATGTCTGGCTCCTCAGGACCTAGCCAAGCTTTGGTTCGGAGTCTCGGATAAGGTGGTGCTAGTCCTGGTGGTGGCGAGAAAACCCTCCACGAGAGCTGCTTACACTGTGAAATGGAAATGTTTCTGTCTTTGGGCCACAGTGAGACATTTGGATCCATTGGTCTGTCTGACAAATTCTTTCCTAGAGTACCTGCTTTCCTTATTGGAGTCAGGTTTAAGTTATGCCTCCATTAAGGTACACCTGGCTGCTCTTTTTGCCTACCGTGCCCCTGTACAAGGTAGATCAGTGGCTCAATTGGAGGTGTCAAAAGCCTTTCTTAGAGGCATCTTGCACATCAGACCCCCTATCTGGGACCCTGTCCCTCCTTGGGACTTACTTTCTGTGTTGGAGAAGCTGACGCTCGCTCCCTTTGAACCAGCCACGGATTGTGAGCTGCGTTTTCTCTCTTGGAAAACACTGTTTTTAGTTGCTGTTACTTCTGCTCGAAGAATTTCCACACTTCAGGCGCTCATGTTTAAGGAGTCCTACCTGATTTTTTACAAAGATAGGGTAGATCTATGCACAAATCCTAAGTTTTTGCCCAAAGAACCAGGGGGTTCAGTTCCCTGTGTGCTACCTGAACTACTCTAACAAAGGAGAGGCTCTTCTCCATACCCTGGATGTTCATAGAGCTTTACATTGTTATTTGTCCAGAACCAAGGCTGTCAGGAAATCCAATCAGTTGTTTCTGTCCTTTGCCCTTAGGTTGACCAGTCTCGAAACAGATGCTTTCACGCTGGTTGGTGCATTGCATTAACTTTTGTTACCAAAAATATGATAAGTCCCTTTTGGAACCGATTAAGGCACACTCCACCAGAGCAGTGGCAACATCGTTCACAGCTCTTAAGAGGGTATTATCAGAAAGCATTTGTGCAACAGCTACATGGCACACTGTCCATACCTTTGTCAGGCATTACAGTCTGGACATCATCTCCAGACGCAGAGCTGGTTTCGGCCTTGCAGTTTTGCAGGGCTTGATCTCCTGAGGGGTTTCCCTAATATTGTTCCTACCTTCCCTCTCCTCCTCCCAGGTGGTTGTCTTTAGCTTTATACTGCTTGGGAATCAGTCCTACAAGTTATTACCTGCTGCAAGAGCTTCCTCTTAAAGTAAGATAGTACAGTTACGTAAGAACTTACCATAACAGTAGATCTTTGAGAGAAGCTCTTGCAGTAGGTATATTTTTCCCTTCCTCCATTCCTTGAGGTTCAGGTCTCTTCTGCATTGGTCATGCCTACTCATCATGCTGCAATGGAAGTATGGACAGATTATCCTCACATTCACTGTTGCATCCTCATGCAAGAACGGCTGTTCTGGCATCTAAGAACTGGAGCACGAGGGGACCGCCATCTCTTACATACTGGAAGGGATGTCAGGGGTGGAGCTGACGTAAGGTGGGCAGTCCCCTAGGTACTGCTGGAAAAAAGTTTGCCGTGATCTGCCACCAGGTAGTGCCAGTCCTACAAAGTTATTAACTGCTGTAAGAGCTTCTCTTGAAGATCTGCTGTTACGGTAAGTTCTTACATAACTGTACTTTCCTTAACCAATGGGGGACAGAATAGTTAGTGCCCAAGAGACACTGCCTGGCAAAATTCCTAGGGGAAACTGACCCAAAACCCTTAGTCATCCCACTGTTAGTGGAACCCTTACAGGACATTACGAAAGTAGCCTGGAAACACCCTTTTATGACCACGGCAGTTCCTAAGAAAGCTGACTGCTTGTATAGTACCCCTGAGAGGGGAACCACATTTGAGTGAGCAACCAAAAGCAGATTCTGTGATCCTTATGGCTGCTTCTTGGGAGAACCCAACAGCCAAAGCATATGAGCTCTCAA
This sequence comes from Neoceratodus forsteri, assembly GCA_016271365.2. Lineage (NCBI taxonomy): Eukaryota > Metazoa > Chordata > Ceratodontiformes > Ceratodontidae > Neoceratodus > Neoceratodus forsteri. The sequence continues at coordinate 1,072,458,852 of CM028129.1, read as the reverse complement.
TCACTGGATAAGGAGTCCAAGAAACCGGACCATCTTGGCAGGAAGGTGGACTCTTCGGCCACTTGTACGGTCTGATCATTAAATTTTCTGGCACACATGGTGATGTATTAGAAATCTCTCTGGAATATGGCCATGGACCTAGCCTGGCCACAACCAGACTCAACTAATAAGACAGCTTTTAGCAGTTCTCCAATCCGGTGCTGATGTTGGTAAGCACATCCTCAGGTGGTCATATGACTCGGCAGACACTTTCACTAGAGCAGCTGCCACGGGGATATGCCTACGGCGCTACTCCTGGTTGAGGTTCTCGGGTTTTCGCCAGGATTTGCAGGATGCCATTCTGGACACCTCTTTCCAAGGGCAAGTTCTTTTCAGCCAGGAAGCTGAAAATATGATCACTGGCTTATAGAACTCGGGGAAAAGCAGTTTCTGTGGTCCAAGCCAGCCCCTCCAGGCATCGTTTCTTTTGCAGGCATCAAGGCCAACAGGATAGGCAGCAACAGCAAAGAGGAGGTTACAAAAGAAAAGGTGCCCCCCTGTCTTCAGGGGCATAGGGACCTAAGAATGCTAAAAAAACCAAAGCTCCCTTGCCCACTCTAACTGCCTCTGCATGACTACCTACGTGCCCTCCCTCCTCCCATGGAGCTACAGGGGGAGGCGGTAGGAGGGTGATTCTCCCATTACCTTAGAGGTTGGTCCAGTATCACTGAGGATCAGTGGGTACTCCAAGTCATAGAAAAGGGTTACGCAGTGGAGATCACTCAAATCCCTACAACTACTAGGCCATATGGCAGCCATCATTGTGACAGTACCTTTAGTTTGGCTGCTTATGAGGGTTCTCCAGTGGAACCTCAGGGTACAGTGGGATCAGCATTCAGATGAACAGCCAGTCTGGATCTCCAAAGCAGTGCATCAGACTTTGTGGTGGTGGCTCACCCCCTCCCAGCTAGTCTGGGCTCCCTTTCAGAATCCCAGTCCTCAGCAGGTCCTGACAATGGATGCCTTCAGACTAGGGTGGGGTGCACATTTCCAAGACCATCAGACAAGAGGGATGTGAGCTCCTGTGGAATGCAACCTCCACATCAAAGTGCTGTAGATGACAACCGTTCTGTATGCCTTACAGGTGTTCCAGATGGTCCTTCTTCCAGGTCCTCTACTGATCCAGACAGACAACATGCCAGTGGCTTTCTACATCAACAAGCAAGGGAGCACACACTCTTATCCCCTTTGCAGAGAAGCAATGAGAGTCGGGTACTAGGCAGTGGAGCACAACCAGGAACTCACAGCGGTTCATGTTCCAGGAGTACAAAACACCCTCGCTGATGACCTCAACTGCTCTCTGTCTCAGGCTCACGAGTGGGAGCTACTATAGGACATAGTAGACAACCTTTTTGAAAGGTGGTGACTTCTAGAACTGGACCTCTTTGCATCCCCACTCATTGTCAAACTGCCCAATTTCTCCTGACTAGATCCAGGACCTAGTGTTTTTTGGTGAGATGCATTGTCCCTTTCTTGGGCAGGGAGGATCCTGTATGTCTTCTCTTCCTCGCTTCCCACTGCTTCAGAGAGTACTGCTCAAGCTACAAGTGGAATAAGCTGTCATGATTCTCAAAGTGCCATTTTGGCCTTGACAGATTTGGTTCCCATTGCTCCATCAACTGGCAACAGAACCTCCAATTCCTCTACCCATCTCCTCCCTTGCTCTCCCAGGAGCAGGGTACTCTAGTACACCCAAATCTCCAGTCTGCATCTGCATGCATGGCTCCTGCAGACTTAGTCAAGGATAGATGTGGGTTATCCACAAGGGTAGCAGAGGTCCTAGTGGCTGCAAGGAGACTCTTGACCAGGGCCACATACACTATGAAATGGAAACGTTTCTGCCTGTGGACTTCATCACATCTCTTGGATCCATTCACCTGCCCAGCGAATTCAATCCTGGAGTATCTTCTTTCCCTGTCTGATGCATGTCTCAGCTATTCATCCATAAAGATACACCTTTCTGCACTGTCAGCTTATCATGTACTAGTGGATGGCAGGACCCTGGCTCAAATGGACTTGTCCCGTACCTTTTTATGGGGTGTTTTGCACATTAAACCTCCCAAGCGAGGCTCTATTTCCCCATGGGATCTCTTATTTATGTTAGAAAAACTTACGTTGCCTCCTTTTGAGCTAGCCACAAGTTGCGAGCTATGCTTCTTATCTTGGAAAGCATTGTTTTTAGTTGCCATTACTTCAGCCTGGAGGATTTCCAAGCTCCAGGCTCTGATGTGTAAAGAGCCTCATTTGATTTTTCACAGGGACAGGGTATCTCTGTGTACTAATCCTAAGTTTCTCCCAAAGGTGATGTCCGAGTTCACTCTTAACCAGGACATTCAACTTCCAATTTATTACCCAGAGTACTCAAGTAGAGGGGAAGCCTTGCTGCATACTCTGGATGTTCACAGAATTCTTCATTTTTATGTAGACCATACTTGATCTTACAGGAAGACAGACAAGTTGTTTGTCTCTTTCACCCAGAGAATGTTAATGGAGCCAGTAGCTAATCAGATATTGTCCAAAGGGTTGGTCAGTTGTATAGTTTTCTGCTATCAAAGTACAACAAGCTTTTACCGGGACTGGTTAAAGATCACTCCATGAGGGGTGTTGCCACTTCATTTGCATCCCTATGAACTGTCTCAGCAGTTGATCTCTGTGCGGCTGCCACTTGGAGTTCCGTCCATACCTTCATTAGGCACTACAGTCTGGACATTGCCTCCAGAAGGTGGACCAGCTTTGACCTTGCCATCCTCCAGGCATTGCTCTCTTAGGAGCACTGGTGGTTTACTTCTTTTAGGACCACCACCCTTCTGTCCTGGATTGTATCCTTCTACTGCTTGGGGTTCAGTCCTAGTGGTACCTCTTCTTCTTTTAGGCCCATTAAAATGGGCCCCCAACCTGGCACTTCAACCGATAAGCTGCCCTCCAGCTCCTCCAGTGATTGCCCAGTTATTACCACCAGTAAGTCAGACTCTGGATCCCCAGAAGCCCACCTAGTAGCCAGTAAGATGGATTCCTGCCAAGAGGGAATCTGCACGATGCCTGCCAATAAGCCAATCGGGGGTCCCCTCCCATCCACCTGGCTGCTCCTTCAATTAATAAGTCAGCTGACAGGATCTTTGGTGAATACCCGATCAAAGCTCGCCTGGTGGGGGGGGGCTGATGCCAACACACCTGACATCCGATTGAGCTCCCTGACCTCTACTGGCCATCCCTCTTCCCAGACCCCCCTGGGCAGAAGCTTCCCTGTCACCTTCCCCAGGTTAGTGGAACCTCCAGCCCTAGACATTGTGACTGGGACAGAGGGGGAAGAGGGTCCCCTGGATGTGGCTCCACCTCCTCCCACTCCAGTGGTGATACCCCCCAATCACTCCCTTGGATACTCTAACGGTGGAACCAGTTCTGACACTGGCTCCAGGGAACCTCTCACTTCCGATGGGACTTTTGTTAGCCCTGTTGCCAGAGGTACCTCCATCGGGCACCATGCACCTAATGGCCATTGTGCCGCCAGACCCTTTTGTTAACCTGCCATCGGAGCCACCATCAGGGCCCTTATGACTACCCCTGATGCCAGCCGACCAATGCTGGACCCGATGCCAAACCCTCTGACATTGACTTTCCCGATGCCAGATAATCTTCCAGGCCCTTTGAGGCCTCCTTTGGATCAAGGCCATCTGTCAGGCTACCACCCTTATCCTGGTTTTACGACATCTGGTTTTCTGCCATGGGGCCCCAAAATGGCCCCTTTCTCACTGGGGTATTGTCCTGGGTATCAAGGCTATACTCCCAGAAAGTAGTTGTCCAGCTCTGCCAGCCTCAATATAAAAATAAATGTATTTATTTGGGGAGGAGCCTGAACCAATTAACTGCTGCTAACAATCTTATACAAATTGGTTACAAAAGGCCCACTCACCCAGAAGGTTATATAATCAAGTTATTTTACTACATCAAAGATACAGTATATAGAATTCAGACATCAAGCACAGAATTCCAACATCAAGTAAACATTTTGGAAAATCCTTCATCAGTACTATACAGTATCTATTACCAAACAAAAGAAAGATTGTACAAATAATGTTCTCTTAATATTCATCACTACATAAATAAAAATAAAAATATCAACACATCTTATTATAGGGCACCAAACATTTGATTCTGCTCACCAATTTCTAGTGCTTTTAAAGTTTTTCAGCACTCTAACTTATTTATCTTCTGGATAAACATCTACACATTAATAAATAAGCGGTTAACTAATTGTCCCTCCGGAACGCAAAAAGTTGTTCAAAAGTTAAATCAACAAATAACTATAAATGCTTTGCTCACCTGCCTATTAATTCTTTGGCGGTTATTTTATAAAGTTGCTACCATTTCAATAATTGCATTTTCATTCTGCAATAAACCAGATATTGAAACCGCTTACATTATTATGGCCATTTTATATAATTCATGTAAAGCCTCTTTACATTTATTTAAATTTATTTAGTATCCTATTCAAGCAGGCTTAGTAATTTGTGTATCAGAACATTTTATGTGGTTGTGGGACATTAAATGGGATGGAGTACATAATAGGTGTTCTAAAGACTTTATGTTGTTAATAATAGAGTCCACAACTAAGGAACTGCAAAAAATAGAGGTGGAAATTAATCAGTATGACAGGGAGATTAAGAACAAATATAGTGTGGAGGAACTGACAGAATATTTGGAGAGAGTGAACACTAATTTAACTGAATTTTGAGGAAGAGTTACGAGCTACCAAACTACACAAATTCAAAAGAGATTTAAATGATTAGAAGAATAATCAGGTTGGACTTCCAGTGCTGTGCACTGACTCAGTGGCAGCCTAACTGAGAAGCTCTACCTCATCGTTTATTTATCCACCAGAATCAGGTGTAAATCAGACCTATCCAAGCATCCAAAACAGAGAAAAGAATGTTGTCATGTCTTCTAGACACAAATTAAAAGAAAAAAACAATAATCTGCCAGGCAAACAGCATAAAACAATGTTTGATTACATGCAACAGAATCCTGCAGACATGGCTGCGGCCGTGCAGCATTCTACAACAACCTCAGAGGATTTAACTGAACAAGAGTGTACCATAACACCATAACATCCAGACAACTCTGTGAGATGTTACAAAAAATAAGCGCCACACTAGAGAGACTGGAACCTGGAGCCACAGAGGATCGGAAGAAAATCAAATCCTTGGCCAAAAAAAAAATAAACAACTTGAAGATGGCCTTACTGATTGTTCAACCATGGTGGACGTGCAGAATGCTGCCTTACTTGACTTACATAGAAGGAAGCAGGCTTTGGAGAGCAGGATCGAAGAGTTAGAAAATCGTAACAGGAGAAACAATGTCCGTATTCACGGACTGCCAGTAGGGACTGAATCGGGCCCGATGATCGATTTTCTGGACACCTTCCTAATTGAGATCTTAGGCTGGCCAACAGAAAAACTACTGAACATAACACGAGCGTGCCGCTCATTGGTGCCCAAGCCAAAGGACCCTAAGGCTTGTCCTTGCTCCGTGATTTTAGCCTTCTTAGATTTTTGTACTAAGGAAGAGGTGCTAAAGTTAGCATGGTCAAAAAATGAAATTATATTCAGGAACACTAGGTCATTTTTTAAACAAGATTACACACCCCAGTTATTGGCACAGAGGCGAAAGGTTTTGTCTGTGGTTCATACCCTGCAACTGAAAGGGGTAAAAGCCTTTGTGGAGTACCCGGGCAAAGCTTTAAGTCATGACTGAGAATGGGATTCGACGTTTTGTTGAACTGGATCTCACAGGAAAGTTTCTCTCCTCATTGGAAGTGGAGCTGCCCAAAGATGGAGCCCAGTACCAGAGGGAACACGTCGCAAGCAGAACATGGCAGAGGGCAGGAACCAAACGAAAAGAGATGCATGACCACCCAGATGTTTCCAGGATGTGGGACACTCTCCAGACCAGCAAAGAACCCAGCGCCAAAACAACCCAGCAATCCACTGATGAGACAGATGCCACGGAGGAAATCACAGCTTCTTGGCAGCAGGGAGACGAAAGAGTGGCCACACAGACCTGAAGAGGTTTTGCAAATGTCTCTTGGAGCTGATTTGTTAAGAACAGTGAATACCTAGATTGATGTAGGGTAAAAAGGGTTTGCTCACAAGATTAGTTCTTCCACGAGGGTTCTGTTTTAAGGGATGGGGACTACCAACAGTTTAAAGGACAATGAAAGTTTTAAAGGTGGACATCTTGTATAGGTTGATTTACCTATTTTTTTCTTTTCCATTTCCTTCCCTCTTGTTTTAGAAAACACTGTAGCAGTAGGCGTAGGGGTCGGCTGGCCTCTGCCACCCGCATACCGGGGGGGTTGGTCCGCTGCACCCACTCAAGGGGTCTGGAGCTGGAAAAGTTTAGTGCAGGTTTGACCTGGGTTGGGCAGGCCATAATTCCAAATCGGGAAGATCGTCCTATGGTCCTGATGAAGAGTGAATGGTGAGTAGGGTAGCCCCAGAGGCTAGAGTGTGGCCTACAAGGCTGGTGCTAGTGGAGGACTCCCTTAAAATGTGTACTTCATAAAGAGCTCTCGACTCACTTTTGTTTTAGTCCCAGAGACCAGGTTAATCTACCCATGGGGTGGCGTCACTGGTGAGGGGCTTTACATGTTGAAGTCAGGTATGTAGTAAATCATCGGGACCTTGTGGGGATTTACCTGACCTGCCCTTAAACTGTAAAAAGAGAGATTGGCCCTGCTACCCAGGCCTGCTCAGTATATAACAGATTCAAGCATGAGAACATATCTAATTGCCTCAGAACATAGACCTTGGGTGGGGTGTGCGGTCACTAACTCCTGGGGGGCGTTTCTCCCTCTCTTGGGATGTGGGATATAGAGAATGATAGTGGAGACCCAGATGGGCTACCTATGCCTCAAGACCATATAGAAATAAATCCTAAGTGGGGTAATTGAGAGAAGGATTGGAAAAAGCTGTTAAAGACCTTTAATGTATAACAATGGGGTGAGGGATTTCTTTTTAGTTTGGGTGGACTTTTCATACCTAAACTTATTGGAGAGTTAGGTCATTCTCTAGCTGACTTTCGGCTTGACAGGTACGCAAACAATATCTTGCCCATTTGATTTTCGGGTGAATGTGTCTCCCGAGTTGAACAGAGGGCCTTTGAATGTGGAGGTCTCTCGGCCACGCCTCTTAGGAGCTGTTAAGCATAGAGGCTGGACATAGGACAATTTTACCTTGAAGTCAACAATGTTTCTTTGGAATGTGATTGTACATAGTTTGTGGCTGTTTCAGGTTTTTTACTTATTTTGTTAGAATCACATATAGGAAATTGTTGGGTTTGCACAAGACCATATGAAGGACAGAGCCGATAGGAAACCCTTTTGCCCCCCCCCTTCAAGATCATGACGTGGGTCACCTTTTCACAGCCCAAATAAGATGGCAGATTTAAATATAGTTACTCTTAATGTACACAGGATTAAAAACCCAGTGAAACGGGCAAAAATAGTACAGAAACTCTCCAGACAGAAGGCCAGTATTGCCTTTATACAAGAAACCCATTTAACATAGGCAAAACATCTCAAGCTAAAGAGGTCTTGGGATGGACGGGTATACGCCTCACATTTTGAGACAGCCCTACACTGTAGAGGGGTAGCAATTTTAGTGAAAAGGGATATCCTTCTAGTTGTGCAGAATGTAATAATGGATCTGGAGGGTAGATTTGCACAAATTAACAGCACATATAAAGGCCAGGTTCGCGTTCTATTGAATATTTATGCCCCAAATGAGGAGACACCCAGGTTATCCTTTTTAGAAAAAGTAATAAAAGGGGCAGTTACAGATGCCCAGAGTCTAGTGGTGATTGGAGGAGACTTCAATGAGGTAGTGCATCCGGGGATGGATAGGTCAGGGATCACAAGGGGAGGTACCACACGTACCTGGAAACTACTTTTATGATTAAATCAAGAACTCGGACTCACAGATAGCTGGCATTTCTTACACCCCAGACAGAGGGATTACACTTACTACTCCCACTGACATGATGGGTACTCAAGGATAGATTTTTTTCTGATATCCTCCGACTGGCTTCAGAAGATTGAGAGGTGCAACATAGGCCACATTACCATTTCAGACCATGCCCCAGTCATCCTGGGGTTGTCAGCCACATGTACAGTCCCATAGTCCTGTTGGAGGCTGAATGTGAGTCTTCTTAACAGAGAGGATTTCAAAGAAATAATATTAGAGACTATGCAAAACTTTGAATGAGATAACCCTAGAGGTGAGACAGGGGAGGGTATACGTTGGGACACTTTAAAATGTTGCCTCAGAGGAGCAATAATCCAGTATTCAGGCAGATATTAAAGGGAAAGTATGCAAAAGAGGGTAAGTCTAGAGCAGAAAATAGCCCAGCTGGAGAATCGGCATCCCATTCATCAGGAGCCCCACCTTAAACAAGAGCTGGACAAAGCCAGATGGGATCTTAACCTTCTACTGGACACTCGAATTGAAGGGCAATTAAGGTATGCTAGACAGAAACACTTTGAACAAGGTAACAAGTCCAGGAGATTGCAGGCTTGGCAGCTTCGTCAGGAGGCAGTTAGTAGAGCTGTAGTATGACTGAGGGATGCGGGAGGGAATTCAACTACCACTGCACCGATAGAAATATTGCAAAGATTTGAGAAATTCTATGTGGATTTATATAAGGCCGAGACCTCAGCAGGTCACATTGAGAAGGTGCAGTCTTTTCTAGCTACTCTTCCCATTCCCACTTTGACTGACTCGGCCAAAACAGCCTTAAATTCCTCAATAACAACCCAAGAGATGCAGACCAAAATTCAACACTTGAAAAATGGTTAAACACCGGGGTTGGATGGCTTTCTGGCCGAATTTTATAAGGCATTTACTCTGAACCTTACTGACCACCTGGTGGAGACATGCAGTGAGATCCTACAACACCACAAACCTGTCCCACCCTCTTGGACCTTAGCCCAGATTTCTGTGATTTCTATACCTGGTAAAGACCCTAAGCTTTGTGGCTCATATCACCCAATTTCCCTTCTATCAGTAGATTTAAAATTTTTTACGGGGATCCTTGCAGACCGACTGCCGAAAGAGATCTCCACCCTCATTCATCATAATCAGATGGGAATTATCTCGGGCAAATTTCTCCAAGATAACATTCGTTGACTATTAAACATTATATCAGCCCAGAGAGGTTTAATGACCTTTCAGTTAGCAATTAGTATGGACACTGAGAAAGCCTTTGACAGGGTGGACTGACACTTTATGTTCTCCACCCTGTCAAAGTTTGGACTAGGTGACCACTTTGTTTCAGCCATAATGGCCCTCTACCAACAACTGGAAACCAGAATCAGGTTAAATGGCCTTCTCTCAGATCACATACAGCTGAGCAGGGGAACCAGACAGGGTTGCCCCCTCTCACCTTTGCTTTTTGCACTGACATTGGAGCCCTTGGCTATCTGGATACGCGATAACCCCAATATTAAAGGTGTATGGGCAGGGGGAATGGAGGAGAAAATAGTCCTTTATGCAGACTACTCCTTGCTCTTTCGAAAAAGATCCCCAAAACTCTTTACCTTACCTCCTGGAGTCATTGGAGAAATTTGGAGTTCTTGCTGGGTACAAAATAAACCTATCCAAATCAGAGACAGTAATATTAAGTGGCACTCCCCCCTCAAAACGGTTTAAGGAAATTTTTCCTTTTACGTGGGCTGGGAAAAATACCTTTAGATACCTGGGAATTCTAATATCAGTAGACACGACTAGATTATTTCATAACAGCTTCACTAAATTATACTAATCCATGTGTAACCCCCCTGTTACCCGGGGTTAATAGAATCCCAGTAAGACCTAGTGGTAGGCAGGGAAGGCAGTTTGTGAAACTCCAGTTAAATAGATTTCACACTGTCTCACTCTGTTCTCAGTCTCAGCTGAGACTGCGGGATGACATCACCATAGAACTTTCGCAGCTGCATAAGCCACATTGGAATCTGCAGTTAAGAGTTAGGTTAGAATGTTGGGAGTTTTTGAACGGAGTTGTGTGTGAGCAGTCTTGAAGAGAGGAGCACAGCAGTCTGTGCACAGGCTCTTGGAGCCTAAAGCTCTGATATAGAGGTACTTTAAGGGAAAGGTGTGTGTTTCCACCAAAAGAGGAACACAGTAAGCAGTTCGTGAAGTGGTGGAGACCACTGTTACTGGTCTCGGTGCCCCATCCCTGAGGGGATGGGGGTGAAAAGGCTTGCTTGTTATTCCAGGGGTAACCCTCCTGGTTTCCAGCTAGGGAAGAAGCTACCTTATTTTTGTAAGTTGTGCTGCGGCACCAGAAGTGTCAAGAATCGCCTGTGGGGCACCTGCAACCAAAGGGTGAGTTCTGCTCTTACATGGGGCCTATGTTTCACCTGAATTGTTGTAAAGTGGGGATTGGACTGCTTAATCAGTGGGAGGCCTAGAGGAATAGGCTAAGCCAAAGTAAAAGTATGTTCAAGTCCAGCACAATGGGAAAGCCAAGACATGTAGAGGAAATGTGCTATGCGTTTACCCTTTAATCTACATTGCCAAGCTTTTCAGAAAGAGATGTTAATGTCCAGAGAAATGGCCGGGTATGAATTGTGGAAGCTAGTGGTGGGAGATCCTCCTATCATTGGTAACCAGGTTCACCTCTACAGATTTGCTCTGTGGCTCTTTTACTTTGCCTCATGCACTTGGCCAGTGCTGAGGGAAGTACCCAGATGTTGGATTGAAAGGAAATTTCCCTGATGGAGTTGAAGGCTCTAAAGTGGTTTAGGGAGCCACCAGAAAATATATCCATGTCACATGGAAGGTGTTCGAGTGGCCTGCAGGGGAGTCGAGCCAGGGAAATCCCCTAATAGTTTTCAAGTCAGGCTGTGTACCCAAAGCAGCATGCAAGTCTGAGCTGTGTGCCTGGTGGGTCCAGAGCCTGAGGGCTGAAGTGTTGAGGAAGTGTTCTGTTTCTCTTAACCTGCATTACCAGGGATGTAGCCCCATGGGGGTCCATCTATGCTTTGTTTGTTCAGTTTGGATGTGAATAAAAGACACACTTTAGAATCCCATACCTGGTATTGGACATTACAGTTATTGCTTCCTGTGTTCGGATTTACTTGGGTGCTCCTGTGCAGATTAACCAAACCTAGCCCTTGTGCCAAGTAACCTAGTCCTCCCCGAACCCAGTCCCCCACCTGGTACTGCTGTCAACTTCAACAGCATATCACCTGTCGTTTGCAAAAAGGCAGGGGTGTAGGGGTTACACATGCAATCAGGCCTTGCACGTTAGAAGCTTTTACCCCTTACTCTGTATGGTAGAAGTCAAGTAATAGAAATGAATGTGCTTCCCAGATGGCTGTTTCTCTTTCAGACTCTACCAATTCCTGTCCCTTCCCAGTTTTGGAAACCACTGACACAGGATATTTCTAAATTTATCTGGGCAGGCAAGCCCCCTAGAATAGCCTTTAACACCTTGGTTAAGTCAAGGGAGGAGGGGGGTGTGGGTCTCCCACATATGTATTCCTATTATTTGGCAGCCCAGAGGGCACAAATGGTCACTTGGGCCAAGCAGCGGATGGACTCTAGCTGATACTTAACCGAAATAAATACAGTGCCACACCTTAAGCTATGGACGCTGCCCACAAACCCCATTGACCTCTGAGCTGGACCACCCATTTTGAACCCCTGGGTCAAACACTCCTTACGAATCCTCTTGCGATTACGGAAGGTCACCCGAACCCCGAATACATTGGGACCCCTACCCCTGATCAGACACATGAATAGTTTCTCCCCACTTTAACTAGATTTATACTTTGCTTACTGGGAATCTCGAGGCCTTACTACATTTCGACTGTTTTTAGACAGTTCAGGATGTCTTCCTTTTGCAACCCTTAAAGAACATTTTTCACTTCATGGAGAGGACTTTTTTAGATATCTCCAAACCAGACACTTTATTACCACTGGGGATAACCTCCAAAAACTAGGCAGAGAATTAACCTCTTTAGAGTCCTATTGGTGGGATGTGATTAAGATCAGGGACAAACTAGGCTATTTGTCAGTATTGTATTTGGTCCTTAATCACCAAGGTGGGGGACTGGAGGCAATCCGGATAAAGTGGCAAATGGAATTAAATGATCCTATCCTGGGAAGGGACTGGTCTCACAGACTCAAGAGAGGGTGGCAAGTAACCTCAGCCAGCATTTGGAGAGAATTTAACTGGACTTTCTTTAGGACTCCTTTGGTGACTGCACAGTTTAACCCACAGGCATCTGCAGCTTGCTGATGCTTATGTGGATCACCATGAGGCACACACTATCATATATTGTGGGGGTTCTCTAAGTTGAGAGCATTCTGACACAAGATACACAGAGTGATGGAACAGGTAGCAAGTTTTTCGATCCCCTTTACTTTCCAGGATTTAGTGCTAGGCTTTCCAACACTCTCTTCACAGAAGAGAAAGATAGTAGAGCTCTGTCAAATACTATGTGTAGCAGCTTTGAAATGCATCACTATCAAGTAGTTAGCACTGGACCCACCATCTCTGACACAGTGGGTTCTGAAGGTAGAAGAAATAGAATGACTAGAAAATATTACTTATACACTACATCTACGAAAGGAGAGATTCCTGGAGCTTTGCCAACCTTGGCGGGTCTGTAGAACAAACTGGAGGGTAGAGGAGGGGTTTGAGGAGATGGAAGAGAGGGAGGAGATGCTAACCTAAGTGAGTTCAGCATATACTTGAGGAAGGCAGATAAGATAAAGGGGGGACGGTATCAACCTCAGGCCGAGGTGCCTCCCTTTAAAAATTCGTTCTTGCTCTTCTTTTAAGATTCATCCATTTGAAAGGTGGGGGGGGGGGGGAGTGGTAGACTCAGGAGGGGTTTTCCCCAGAAAGAAATCTATGATTATTCCCTGATTGTAGTATGGTCACTGTGCATACTAAAGTTTTACTATTTACTATTTTACAGACACATATCAATTCCTATATATTTCTGTTTTTTCTTTCTCTCCTTATTTATCTGATTACCTTTCCTTTCATACTTAAGGACTTTTCCTAGTTGTTAAGACTTTAGAGTTTAAGTCTGTGAATGTGGAACAAAATCAGATGAGTCTAGACATTGTGAAGGAGATTTGGTCATCACTGCAAAGAACTGTGTCCATCAATTTTAGGCCCTAGGCTTACTGCAGCGTAGCACTCCTAAGCATAGTGTTGATTACAGTTCTTTACCAGCATTTTGTTAATTACAGAATATATATATATGATAATGTAAGGGCTTTGTAAAGGTATATTTGTACCTTAAAAACACTGAGACCTGTATAAGAATTGATTTATGTAACATAGTGTTGCTGAGAAGTTTTGTCTAATTGTATACTTACCTAAAATAAAAATGAAGTTAAAAAAAAAGAAGAATCAGGTTTATACATTTTCAAATAAGAAAGGTTACACCAAAACATTTCAATATAATTTAGATTCAGAGTCCTCTGCTATCAGCTCAGGCAGTGATGCAGAATGCAGGGGGCAACCATTCAGAGGCAGGGGCTCACATTTTTCCAGGGGGGTATTGATGCAGGAGACCCTTTTGCCAGAGGGGCAAAAGAGGGTACCAGTACATGAAAGATGGTTGAACACAAGAAACCATAGAAGACCCACAAGTGCTCGGCCCATCACACTCTGCAAGAATAGGAATAGGCACAGATACAGGGGAAACAGAAAATAGAAAAGACAAAAGAGGCCAAGATGTTGCAGTGGAAGTCAGGACAACACCGTCAGAAATGACGAAAGCAGATTAGTTCATCATATTTCTAAGAGGGAGCTCACTGATTTGGAAGAAAAGGTTTTAAGTAAGAGTCTCACCTTTTATCCACACAGATTAATGAATTTGAACTGAAACTTGACTTGAATTGTTTCTTTAGGAAACTGAAACTGAGATATTTTTTGGGATACAAGAAAAAAAGATGATTCTGAGCAAAAAAGTTAATTTGAAATCTAAATTCATACCACCCGTTACACCACATGTGATAGATACATACATGACACTTGTGAACAGGATATAGAGAAAGTTCTAAAAACAGAAAGGGGTATGGACAGAAGGAAAAAATGTAACCTTTCAGCAAAACAATATGGAACATTAAGGGGCCTGGAAAATGATAACAGCATTATTATAAAGAGTGCCGATAATGGTGGGGCTGTAGTCAGAATGGATTATCCTCAGTACCGGCAGATATGTTTGGACTTATTACAGGTTAGGGAGAACTATCTTGTACTAGAGCCAGATCCAACTCAGACAGTTATGGATTTAGTGAAGACATTATCAATTACAGCTTTTGATAGCCATGAAATTTCAGAATGGGAGAAGGAGTCACCTCTATAGAAGTACACCCACCATATCATTTTTTTACATCCAAAGACACATAAAATCTCAGCCCCCGGTCATCCAATTGTTTCTGGGACGAGTTCAGTTCTAGAACCTCTGCCTATCTTCATAGACTACCACATAAGACCCCTAGTTGAATTAACAAAATCCTATATTAGGGACTCAACAGATGTAATTGTTAACATAGAACAGTTGAATGAAACTGATTTAGATGTTCAGGAATGTATACTTGAAATACTTATATGTCAGTACCACATAGACATGGATGTGGTTTTAAGAACCTTTTTGAATACTATGAGAGGAAGAAAAACCATTGAATGAGCTAATAGTTAAATGGGCAGAAGCAGCATTAACTCAGAATTATTTTAGATTCGAGAAACAGTATTATTTACAAGTCAAAGGAACAGCCATGTGGTCTAGCATGGCACCCTCGTATGCAAATATTTGTATGAGTTTTTTTGAGAGTGAATATATTTACAATGATAGGAATAGATTTATTAATAGATTACTGTTATGGAAATGTTTTATAGACGACATTATAGTCACATGGACAGGAACAGTAGAGGAATTACATTTTCTTGATCAATATCTGAATGAGTACACTGCCCACTTGGTCTTCATTATGAATTTTAGTTCTGTAGAAGTTCCTTACTTAGATGTAATGATCTACAGAAATGAGAACTAACTGGCAACTAAGCTATTTATCAACCACCCGGATACCCTCCCCCTCAGTACCCAGGGATGGGCACCCACAATCAGCCTCCTCCAGCACAACAGTACTTTCAGTCTATGATTCAGTCCTGGTGGCAGGAAGCCAGATCTCAGCTGATTTCCGACATGGGTAAAAGGATGCTGGCCCCGGTGGCTGCAACCATCCCCCGATCCTTGTCACACGTGGGTTCTTTTCAGTCAACCACGGTGCACATATCCGAAGGTGCAACTCAGGAGGTCACCTTACCAGGTGTTAGACCCTCTGATACAGAAGAGTATTCAGACTCCCAGGAGGACTCCTCTGATTCTTCTTCCAGAGAGAAGTCTGGAACCACAGGAGCTAAGGTCAGGGAGTCACCAAAATCGCCCACGAAGACCCCTCCTTTACAGAACTTCTCTGCATCATCCAGCAGGCAATTGGATGGAACGCAGAAGATCAAGACCCCAAATGTAAGCATCTAGCTGAACACCTAGACCTAGAAGAGATATCACCAATTCCTATTCTTTCTTGTACTGCTCCCCATGAAGATCTCATGCCACCATTTGGCAGTTGCCCCATTCTATTCCAGCCATAAATAATCTAGGCAGCTAGACCAGTTTGAATGAAAACTCTACACCTCCTCCACCTGTGCTCTTCATTCGCTCAACTACATAGCACACATGATCTCCTTCCAGAAGGCCACTATGGTAAACTGAAAACTCGTCTTCAGACTGTGGAGGACTCGGACCTCAAGGCAGAACTTACTAAGGACCTATGTTCGTCCAAGATATCTTGCAGGCATGCACTTAGAGCCATTTATGACTCAGTGGATGCAGTGGCTCATTCCTCCACCATGGCTGTATGACTCTGGCGTCATGCTTGGCTACGTATCTCCGGGCTTTCCCTTGACTTACAGGCAGCCATCCAGGATACCCCTTTTCGAGGATCAGTTCTTTTTGGAGGGGACACTAAGGACATCATTATGGGCCTTCAGGATAGTGGACAAGCCCTAAGATCTGTAAAATCCTTGTTCAAGGTGGGCTTCAAACCAAAACAGCCCTTTCGGCACCAGCAGAAGCAGCAAGGTAAGCAACCCTTTGCCAGGTGTCAGAACAAAAGGAGAGCACTGGGTTCAGCTGTCACCTCACCCCCTGCCTCCAAAACCCAGAGCACAGCTGGAGGATCTCTCTCCTCCCATCCCTCCACTCCTGACTTGTTCAGACCCCCCCCACCTCCCAGCACCATGGAGCAGGTGGGAGGAAGGTTTCCCCTTCACCTAGAGAAATGACAGGGCATACATCAGATTCATGGGTCTTGCAGCTAGTGTCAAGAGGCCACACCATCGAGTTTCTGGAAAAAACCTCCAGACTCACCTCCAGGTTGATCCCACTATTTCTCAAACTAGGTGTTTCTCGTCGAGGAAGAGATGCTGGCCATACTTCAAAAGTCAGCCATAGAGCCAGTCCCTCAGACACAGAGGGGGAAAGGATTTTACTCCCATTTCTTCCTTGTCCGCAAAAAGACAAGCGACCTCAGACCCATCCTGGACCTCAGCCAACTGAACCTTTTTGTGGAATACAAAAGTTTCCTCATGCTGACAGTACAGGGTCTTCTGCCCTTGCTAGAGACAGGCCATTGGCTCTGTGCACTGGACATGCAGGATGCCTACCTGCACATCCCAGTGTTCTCCGGCCACTGCCACTTCCTGCATTTCCTTTTCCAGGGGGAGCAGAGTGCTTCCAATTCAAAGAACCCCCCTTTTGCCTTTCCTCAGCACCCAGGATCTTCACCAAGTGCCTAGCGGTGGTGGCAGTGCCTCTTCGCCATTGGGGCATTGCAATGTTCCCATATTTGGACGATTGGCTCTTGGCAGCTCTGTCCAGGAGCAGCCTAAAGGAATCCCTGTCCTTCACCCTGGATCTTTTTACTCGACTGGGGATTACTGTCAGCTACCCCAAGTCATCCCTGGTTCCCACTCAATTCCTCCAATTCATTGGGGCAGTATTGGACACGGTCCATAGCAGAGCTTTCTTGCCATTGGACAGAGCGGATACTCTGCTGGAGCAAGTCAAACTGTTAGTCTCCTCCTGGCATATTCCTGCCAGGGCATTCTTACGCCTTCTTTCTTTGATGGCAGTGACCATTTCTATGGTCCCCATGGCCAGGTTACATATGAGGGTCGCCCAGTGGACTTTAAGAGTCCAATAGGATCAGCATTCAGATGATCTAAATCATCCTGTCTTGGTGTCCAGCACACTCAAGGTGGCAGGATCCTCAAAACCTGTCTCAGGGATTGCCTTTCAGAACACCCACTCCCTCCTGGACCCTAACCACAGACACCTTGGGTCTGGGTTGGGGGGCCACCTGGGTGATCATCAGACACAGGGGACATGGTCCCAACTGGAAGCATCTCTCCATATAAATATCCTGGAGATGAGGGTGGTTATTTACGCCCTTCAGACCTGTCAACCCCTCCTGTCTACAGAAACACTGCTAGTGCAGACAGACAACATGTCAGTGGTCTGGAACATCAACAAGCAGGGAGGCACCCGGCCGTACCCCTTTTGCAGGGAGGTGATGCGGGTGTGGTACTGGGCAGTCCAGCATGACCTGTTCCTCATAGCTGTACATGTCCCAGGCATCCACAATGTCCTGGCAGACAGCCTCAGCCAAACAACAACACAAGCTCACGAATGAGAACTTCATCAGGTCATAGTAGAATTTCTGTTCCATTGTTGGGGATGGCCAGAGATGGATCTCTTTGCCTCCCCATCCAAAGCAAAACTAGCCAGTTTTTGCTTGCTTGTTTAAGGGCCTGGTGTTATCTGACAAGATGCATTGTCTCTGCTGGACAGAGAGGTACTTGTATGCTTCTCCTTCCTTTCCCATTCTACAGCCTATCATACTGAAGCTTCAGGCAGAGGGCATTCAGATACTCCTGATAGCCCCCCTCTGGCCCAGGCAGATTTGGTTTCCACTCCTGCAGCAGCTGGCCATGGAACCCCCAGTACCCCTCCCACTTCAACACGATCTGTTGATGCCAAAACAGAGCAGACTAGTGCACCCAGGACTCAGGCCCCTACATCTTCATGCGTGGCTTCTTCAGACATAATTGTGTCACATTTTGGAGTCTCTCAGAGGGTCACTCAAGTCCTAGTGGAAGCAAGAAAACCTTCAACTAGGTCTACCTACGCTATGAAATGGAAACGTTTTTCCATTTGGGCGGCTGCCAAAGGTTGGGACCCCTTTTCCTGTTCAGTGCCCCAGGTAATGGATTACCTTTTGCACCTGTCTGACTCTGGTCTAAGCTATTCCTCACTGAAATTCCACCTGTCTGCTATTTCTGCCTATCATACATTGGCTGATGGGAAAACTGTTGCACAACTGGAAGCCCCCTATTTGCAACCCTACCCCGCCTTGGAATTTTAATTTTATTTTAGAAAAGCTTACATTGCCTCCTTTTGTACTGGCAGTAAGCTGTGAGATCCACTACCTGTCTTGGAAAGCACTCTTTTAGTTGCAGTTACTTTTGCTCAAAGGATTTCTGAGCTTCAGGACCTACTGTGTAAGGAGCCTTATTTAATTTTTCACAGAGACCAGGTGGTCCTGAGAACAAATCCAAAGTTTCTTCCCAAGGTGGTTTCTGAGTTCACCTTGAACCAGACCATTGAGCTGCTGGTGTACTACCCTTTTCATTCAAATAAGGGTGAGACTCTTCTACATACATTGGATGTACATATGATTTTACATTACTATGTCCACAGGACCAAAGATGCCCACAAATCAGATCAGTTGTTTGTCTCCTTTGCCCCCAGAACTCGGAGGCTGGCAGTTTCTATGCAGTGCTTGTCCAAATGGTTGGCTAACTGCATCCGTTTCTGTTATCAGAAGTACAATAAACCTCTTCCGGGGGAGGTCAGCGGTCACTCCACTAGGGGGATTGCTGCTTCTGCAGATTTTCTAAAAAATATTTCTTCAGCTGAGATTTGCACCACAGCAACCTGGAGTTCAGTCCACACTTTCATTATGCATTACAGTTTGGACATTTCCTCTAGGCGTAGGGCTGGATTTCGTCTAGCCGTTCTGCAGAGTCTGCTGTCTTAGACCTGCTCTGGTCGGTTCATTATCCTTCCTCTTTCCTTGTTTCAGTGGTCTCACTGAGGGTGACTGCTTGGGATTCAGTCCTATATGTTATGACCTACTGCAGGAACCCTCTTGAAGAAAGATAGTACAGTTGTGTAAGATCTTACCATAACAGTAGATCTTTGAGAGATGTTCCTGCAATGGGTCACACTTTCCCTCCCTCCTTCGCCCAGCTTTCTGCATGTTCTTACAGGCTGTTCTGGACTGGGCTGTAGGATATCTATCCTTTCTCCTATCATACCCTTTTGGGTCTCTGGCGAGAGAACTGGAAGGCGGGTGTGGGGATTGCCTACTATATAGGGTCATGCTGACGTCCATCACATGATGTCAGTAGGTGGTCCTCTGCCAGATATTGCTAGCAAAAGTTTGCCGTGTGATCCTGACACCAGGGAGTGCAGTCCTATATGTTATGACCTACTGCAGGAACATCTCTCAAAGATCTACTATTACGGTAAGATCTTATGTAACTGTACTACCTTCAAGAAGAGCTCTTGCAGCAGGTGTGCTTTCCCTCCTTTCCCCATGGTTATATAATTATTCTTCTGTCTGGGGATGTTAAAACCTCCTTGGTTCCCTTATGCTAGCCGGGTCTCTAGAGGGTGAACTGAGGTGGTGTCGGGGGACTGCCCCTTTATACTGTTGGTGATGTTGGGGGTAGGGCCAACATCAGGGGGCCTCCCCCCTCCTTGGACTGCTAGCTAAAATTTTTCCATGGGGTTTTAGTGCCTGGTGGCATAGTCCAAATGGTTATTACCTGCTGTAAGAGCTCTTCTCAAAGATCTATTGTTATGGTAAGTTCTTACGTAACTGTACTTTATAGTGAGGTAACCCTCATTTACAATCCTTAAAGAACTCACTTCATCCTTCCTGAAACTTACGATACACACTGTTACAATCTGGCTACTCATGATTTAGTGGGAGTAGAATGCTGCATCAAGAGCAAATGGACTGTGTGTGCATGTGTGTGTTGGGTGCGGGGGGGGTCCTAATGTTCAGGCAGTGCCGTAGGAAGGCATTTTGGTGCCCTTGGCAAGAGACAAAGTTTGTGCCCCCCCAGAAAATTGCCGGGGGTCTGGGGGCCGCAAGGCCCCCAAAAGCTCTGAGGGGTTTACGTGCTCTGTGGTGAGTTTTGGGGCTTTTCTTGTTACATGTTTTGTTACTAACGTCAACTAAATCTGATTTTGCTAGAAGTTGCTTCCCCATTAAGAAAATAAACAGTACATACAGTACTTTTGTATAAATAGACTTTAAGGGTGATTACCCTCACAGTGGGTGAACACCCTCACATTCTATTTATTTATACAAAAGTACTGTATATACTGTTTGTTTTCTTGTGGGGAAGCAGCTGCATCCAAGGGCATATTCTATTATTTAAATAAGACTAGGGAAGGGTGGGCAGATCGGATGGGCCAAGTGATCCTTATCTGCTCTCAAATCTAAGTTTCTGTGTTTTAGAGAAGAAACTGTCATAAAAGGAAGGAGACAATGCTGTAACTGAAATACTGAGAGGTGTGACTGGGAAGAGATACTGGTGTAACTGGAAGCTGATACTGGCATAACTGGAGTGGGAAGAGTGCTGTAACTGAGGCACTGTTTAACTGTAACTAGGAGGAACTGCATTAATGGAACACTGCCACACTGGCATAAATGTGAGCAAAGACTGATATAACTGAGAGCAGACATTGTTGTAACTGGTATACTGACTTACTGTATCTGTTAGCCTAACATATACAGTAAGTCAGTATACCAGTTACAGCAATAGTTAGGTGACTGATATACCTGGGAGGGTACACTGGTATTGCTGGCAGATGTCACTGTAATAGCTGTGAGATACTGGTGTAATGAGAGGAGATAAAGTGTTATAACCATCCGGGTTCACTGCACTAATTAGGATTTAGGAGATACTGCTGTAACCAGGAGAAAGCATGGATGTATTCACAGTTGTGAGGCTAAAGTGCTGCTGACAGTAGCATTCCCTACAGAAACACACTAAAAAACACAAACACCAACAGCTGAGGATGCTTCTACAGACTCCATGTTCATTCTCTGCAAAGCATTTGGTTTGACTTGTGAGAATATACCACACCCGGCACACCCAACAAAAATTCTGCAGTTTTTATGCTATTACACACTCTTTGTGGGCAGAATGAGTAACATGAAAGTGAGTTTCATGTTAGCCATCCTGCCCACAAAGAGTGGGTGATGGCATAAAACTGCCAGTGCTGTTCTCAGTGCCCCCACTCCACATCAATACATGGCCAGGCAACATTTTCCCTCATCCACCACCACCACCAGCAGTCTCCATTATTACATAACTCATTGTCATTCCACATTCTCGCTTACTCACACATCAGTGAAATAATTTGCACAGTACAAAAATTAGGTACAGACTAGTAAACAGTGAATTTAAGTAGGGCAAACAGAAACAAATACAGAACTTCAACAAAGTAATAAAATCTATAAAAATAATGACAAATAATAACACAAAACAGCAACAATATACTTACTTGCAAAATTCAGCTTCCTGGCTGGAAATTTCTGGTTTATACTCTCTCTTTCTCTGTGCTGGACCAGCACACACACACACACACACACACACACACACACACAGAAAGAGTATGAACTAGAACAGCCTTCTAGCCAGGAAGTTGAATTTTTTTTTTGCAACGGCTACTACTCTCATCTCTCCTGCTGCTCTGCTGACTGCTGTAGCCTGACCGCCCCCCCCCGAGTAAAGGTCAGCAATGCTCACAAAACTTTGTAACAAACACACTAGAAAAGAAATGTATACAGTCATTTTTTTCAATCGGATGCCCCCCACCGCCCCATGTCACAATCACAATCAAAGCTCCGAAGAAAAGCTCGAACTAAGGGGACATACAGGAGGACCAGCGTGATGATAAATTCACACAAAAAAATGATCAAGGCACTTGGGCAGACACAGGGGGCATACACACACAAGGAAATAAAGGTTAGAATTTCTTGGTTGGATTCTTGGAGATGTGTTAGTTTTTTATTTTATTTATCAAGCTCAGCAAGATGACAGCTGACATTGACAGCAAGTCATCGTCTCAGTATAGTTACTACAGTAATCTCCAGTCCAGTTAAGAAGAGTCTCTGTTCTAGGCTCAGCTCAGTGTCCAGGGAGAATGGAGGGAGGAGGAGGAGGAGGGTGGGAGCCCCGGCCCATAGAGGCGAGCAAACTGGAGGTGCTGGTGATGGTGTTGTCACTAGTAACTTATTCACACTACTCATTTAAAAAAACATTTTTCAATCGGATTCGGTCATTTGGACACCCTCTTACCTCCCCCATCGAAAACAAACTAAGACCCTTACTGACTCAGTCTCAGTAGTTATAATACTACTACTACTACTAGTAACTACTGTCTAGTAAAAGCCTATTTCCAGTCCAAAGAGTGTCTCTGTCCTCAGCTCAGTGTCTGTGGAATGGAGAATGGAGGGAGGGAGGAGGAGGCACACGGAGGTGGAGGTGAGAGCAGACTGGAGGTCCTCCTGGTGTCACTTACTCTCAGCAACACAACACATATACACTACTGATGTGACTACTCATTAAAAAAAAAATGTCAATGTGATTCGGACCAGATGCCCGCTTCCATCCCCCATCGAAAACAAACTAAGACCCTTATAAGAATGACAACGAGTTGACCCAGCAAGTTTCCCTCAACTAGTCCAACTCCGTCAGAGGACACACACACAGACTGTGTGATACTAGGACAGAGGTCTTCTGATATAAAATAAATAAAAAAGAAAGCAACTCAAGGAAGACGTAGGAAGAGTGCAGTGCTTATTGCTGCTCACATTAATTACATTTTTTCAGAATCGGCTCTCAGTTTGCCTCTTGCTAAAAGTTAAGACTATCTCTCTCTCTCTCTCTACTCTAGTCTAATCTCTCTAACCACCTTTCACAACAGTAAGTACGCGCACTCTGCTCTGCTCCCTATCTTTTCTACTTGCGCCGCTGGCGGCTGGCCTACCCAGTTACCACCAGTCCACATGACTTTTTTTTCCTGCTCAGACAGCGTAACCATGTAACCCCAAACACTTGCTGGTCCTTCCATGGATGCACCCCTGCTGGAAGTCACTGTAATTACAGTAAAAAGAAAATTTTAAGTTACCAAAACTGCGCCCCTTGGAGGCATGTGCCCGGGGTGGGTGCACCATCCGCCCCACCCTTCCTACGGTACTGTGTTCAGGAACAATGCAGTGAGATGTAATCAAGGATTTGGAATGATTGACCCCCCGTGCCCAAACCAGTGACTGTCTCACAGCAGATTGCTGCAGACCTTCACCCTTCACTGTGTCTTTGCAACCATACTCATCCCTCTGCAAAAGTGGTGACCCTGGACCCTCTTAGCCCAGTCATCAGTCTCTCTAGAGGAAGCCAAGGCCGATAGCTCAAACCCCAGGTGAATTGCCAGTTCTGTCTTATGAAATTTCCCTTCCCTCATAGAAACATAGACTTTGATGGCAGATAAGGAACGCTTGGCCCACCCAGTCTGCCCATTTCCTTACCTATTGTTTAAGCTGCAGATCCTAGTTAACCAACAGTCTACGTCTTCCTAACCCCCACCAGAATTGCCTTATGCCTGTCCCATGCATTCTTGAATTCCCCCACTGTTTTTGACCCCACAACATCTTCAGGAAGGCCGTTCCATGTGTCCACCACCCTTTCTGTGAAAAAATACTTCCTCACGTTGCCCCTGAGCCGTCTCCCCTCTATGTTCAAATTGTGCCCCTTTGTTCTTACACATCTCTTTTTCTGAAAGATGCTACCCTCTTGGATTTTGTTGATTCCCTTGAGATACTAGAAAGTTTCTATCATGCCCCCCCCTTCCTCAAAGGTATACATATTAAGCTCCTTTAGTTTCTCTTTGTATGGCTTCTGGTGCAGACCTTGCACCATTTTAGTTACCTTCTTCTGGACTGCCTCCATCCTGTCTAGGTCCTTGCGGAGATGGGTTCTCCAGAACTACACACAGTACTCCAGATGGGGTCTCACCAACTGTACAAAGGGATAACAACTTCCTGTTTTCTACTGGTGATGCCTCTCCCTATACATCCTAGTATCCCCCAGCCCTGCTTACTGCCTTCTCACATTGCTTTCTTACCTTTAGGTCATCTGATATGACTACCCCCAGGTCCCTTTCCATTTTTGTTGTTAATACTTCCTCCTCCTCCATTGTATACTCTTCCCCTGGGTTTTTGTTTCCCAGGTGCATTACTTTGCGCTTCTTTGCATTGAATTTAAGCTGCCATACATTTTACCATTCCTCCAACCTTGCCAAGTCCCTTTTCTTCCTTTCCACCCCCCGTGTACCAACCCTGCTTGCAGATCTTTGTGTCATCTGCAAAGAGGAATACTTTTCCTTCCAGTCCCTCTGCAATGTCACTTATAAAGACATTAAAAAGGACCAGTCCCAGTACTGAACCCTGCAGTACCCTGCTAGTAACCCCCCTTTCTTTGGAGTGGACTTCGTTTACTATTATCCTCTGTGTCCTGTTGTCCAGCCAATTTTTTACCCAGGCTACCACCCTGGGATCCACTCCCAGGCTGGCTAACTTGTGTATTAATCTTTTGCATGGGACTGTGTCAGATACCTTGCTAAGGTCTAGGTAGGCCATGTCCACAGCCACTCCCTGGTCTACTACTTCAGTCACTCAGTCAAATCTGTTAGATTCATCTGACATGACCTTCCTGTTATGAATCCATGCTGCCTTGGGTCCTGTGCCCCCCTGGCCTCTAGGTACTCAACAATTCTTTCTTTCAGAAGTGATTCCATCATTTTCCCTACCACAGAGGTCAAACTAACAGGTCTGTAGCTTCGTGCTTCTGCTCTGCTCCCACTTTTGTGAAGGGGAATCACATCTGCCGTCATCCAGTCCTCAGATACCACACCATCCTCCCATGATTTGTTAAAAAGGGTATTCAGTGGTGTCACTAGTTCTCCCCTTAGTTCTTTTAAAATTTTAGGGTGAATCCCATCAGATCCCATTGCTTTGTTCACCTTCCATTTTAGGAGTTCTTTCAGAACCCTTTGTTCTGTGAATAGACTGGTATTGACACCCCTACACAGAGTGCTTCTATTGATTGGATTAGGTACCTCCCCTCCTCTTCTTTTGTGAATACTGAGCAGAAGTATTTATGTAGTATCACTGCTTTTTCACTGTCACCCTCTTTCCACCCACCCTCTCCTTTATTAAGCCTCACTATCCCTCCCTTGATCTTTCTTCACTCCCTAATGTACCTATAAAAGGTTTTATTCCCTCTTCTTAACTGAGTTGGCTATCTTTTCCTTGGATTGGGCCTTTGCTATTCTGACTGCCTTCCCCACTTCCTTCTGCTTTAACTGGTACAGTTCTCTGACCTGCTCCTTCTGTGTTTCTTTATACTTCCAGAATGCTATCTTCTTCTCCCTAACCTTGCCCGACACCTCTTTTGAGAACCATAGTGTTTTTTTCCTTCATTTTGATTTGTTTATTTACTTCACACAAAGGCTTGTTGCCTCTGTGATGGCAATTTTGATGTTTCCCTATTGTTTCTCCACCTCTCTTTCTTGTCTGTTTGCTAGTGCTTTTCTGAGGCACTCTCCTGTTTTGCCAAAGTCAGCCCTATTAAAGTCCAGTACCCTCACTTTTGTATGGCTTTACTCTACGGCTGTGTTTATTGTGAACCACATTGTTTGGTGGTCACTTGTTCCCAGATGGCTACCCACTTCTTAATCTGAGATCTCTCTCCATGCCCATTTGAGAATACCAGGTCTAAGACTGCTCCCTCCTGAGTGGGTTCCAATACTAGCTGTCTGAGGCATGCCCCCTATAGGGCATCAAGAATGACCCCACTCTTGGATGTGGCTGTAGCAAAGGTGCTCCAGTTAACATCTGGCATATTCAGGTCCCCCATCAACAATAACTCCCCTTTTTCTGCCATCCTAAGGATGCATTCTATCATTTCCTTGTCCATTTCCTCCCACTGAAATGGTGGCCTGTATACAACCCCTGTGCAGATTGTGGTGCCATTTCCCATCTCCAGGGTGACCCACAGTGCCTCCTCTCCTTTCTGTTTACCCTTTAGTTTGTTGCTTTCAGCCCTTCCCTTATGTAGAGAGCTCCTCCTCCTCTTCTGCCCTCCCTGTCCCTCCTGTAGATTGTGTACCCTAGTATGTTGACATCCCAGTCATGGTTCTCTGTGTACCATGTTCCTTTCCCTGCTTCAGGAAAATATGTGTTTTTATAATTTTTTCAACTAGTTTTAGCTTGCCTGTTTGGAATGACTGTTACCCCACAAATTATACCCTTTTTATTTATTTTTTTATCATGACATTATTTTGTCACCACCTCCACGGACCCTGGCAGGGGCTATGACCCCCCCGGAGGGGTATGTCCTCCAGCACATCGGGGCCATCATGGGTCCTGCCGGGTCCCAGTATTTTCCTCTGTTTTTCTCCCCTGCATCTGTGCAATGGGTGCAGCAGCTGTTTCTACCTGTGCAGAGGCAGTCAAGTACCCTGGGTGTGGGTTGAACCCCTCTTGTGCTGACACACACAGCACAAACCCCCCTCTCTGAGGAAGGAGAGCAGTCCTCTGGACGCTCAATCCTTACCTCCCCCGGCTGACTCCCAAGAGACCCGAGTCCGTTCCTGAACCTGGATCACCAGCATGGTGCGAGGTGTGGCATCCAGCACCTCAACCATCAGTGCCACCGGGCCGGCTGATACCCTTTTTACTAAAATGCACTATCAGGC
The DNA here is from genome assembly GCA_016271365.2 of Neoceratodus forsteri. Taxonomy (NCBI): domain Eukaryota; kingdom Metazoa; phylum Chordata; order Ceratodontiformes; family Ceratodontidae; genus Neoceratodus; species Neoceratodus forsteri. The sequence goes on along the minus strand of CM028129.1, from coordinate 1,072,431,824 downwards.
CATATATTGTGCTGTATGTCAACAATCTTCTTTATACAGTGTATTTACGCTTTGGTCAAACTAGAACAAAAATGCTTATGGCGAAAACATTGAAAATAATAGTAGTTAAACCATAAAAATGCTAACTTAGCCTTCCTATAGCTATGTCAAACTTACAGGTGAAAATATTGAAATAGAAACAAAAAATACCGTACAGGATGAAAAGGTGGATCCATGGCATAAAGTTCGATATGGACACAAGACAAGCTGGTCTCCAAAAACACCTCTCAGATGAAAAAAACAAAGTAGATCTCCTTCTTCATGATTAACTTATTTATTCATGTTTGAAAAATAATTAAAATGCTGCACCAAGGCATACACCCACAGTACCCACTGTTTCCTCCTCTATGTTTCAAGCCACACTGGCTCTTTGTCATTGTCTCTTGTCTTTACAGAACTTGAACTACATCAGAGTTACCCCCTTCCAGTCTCATGGTGTCTATCAGCCTGCTGCACTGCACACTGACCCCTTCTTATTTTGGCACAAGTGAGGTCCTCCTTTTATAAAGAAAACTCCAGTGCATCTCAATACACAATCTGTTTTTTGCATTTCTCATTAGGACATGTTTCTCACAGATAAAAGCATTTTTTTGTAAACCAAATTATACAGGCTTTTGTTGGCAAATAGACCCTCATTGTGTTCCCATCATTAGGAAAATCTAATTTCCCATGTTTTATCACTAAACAAATATACTCAGGTAGCCCTCACATTTGCTATGCTTTGAGGCATTAAATGCTTGTCAGCAGTTTCACTATCCTAGGGTGGCACCCTGCCAGTAGACACCCAGGAGCAGATAAATGTTATAACCTAAATGACCCTCCTTGTAATCAATGAGATAAACAAGCAGAACCATTTGGCCACATGTGCATACTTACAGAATTTGACCTGGTTGACCTCCCGTCATTTTCTGGGACTCTTCAACCAGTTTTCCAATTCATTGTATTAAATGTTATGCCACAGAAATGATAACTGTTTTATTTATTTATTTGTTACTTACAAGACCCTTTAGGCTGGGCCTATTTTCAATGGGTCTACGGTCATTCAGGACAGAGAAACAGTGATCGGGATGTACAACATATTTACAATAAATATACAATTATAGAGGTTCATCATATTTACAAGAAATATACAGTTTCAGTGGTACATGGTACAAATGGAATAAAACAATTACATTGTACGAGTTGTATTGAAGTGTGAGTACCAGATAAAGCAAAGATGAAGAGGTGAGAGATAACAGAAATGTGCATAATGATGGGTAGGGACAGAGATCTTACTGAGGAGAGTGGGGGCACTGGGAGGGAGAGGCATTTCAGCAGTAGCAGGCACATGGGTTAGGGGGTGGGAGAGGCTAGGAGCTGGGATTTGAAGTTAGCTAGGGAGTTTGTGTATTGAGTAAGCTGATCATTTATATTTTTTTCCAGTGTTTTAGAGAGGGGGACAGAATTGAGATGGGGTGGTAATGAGATTTTGGGCACCGCCTTTGTGGGAAGGGTTAAAAAGAGCTACTTTCCAGATCTTGAGCACTTGCCAAGTGGAGAGTGATAGGTTGAAGATGAGTTGGAGGGGGCGCGTGACCTCCCTCATGGCAGATTTGAGGAGTTTTTCACTTACACTAACAAGAAAAAAGCAGATTAAGAAAGAAATAGCCCCATCATCATATTCTGTAGAAGGTGAGCAGTCCAAGTCTTTATCTAGAAACAGTACATGTCCTAAGAGGTTCACAGTCTCTCTAAGCCATCAAATGGGTCTTCCAATTCACAGTAAGAGTTCCTTAAGGTGACAAAAGAAATGTGCATATACATTTTTGGGTGGGGCTGCTCCTTCATTAAAACATACATAATAGAGGTGTCCTCCATAATTCAGGGCATCCTGAACCACAGTGCCCCTTTACAGGTTCAACATCTACTTCTGGATTTGTCCTCCAGAGGGTGATGGGCCTAAAAGCTATATATTTGTTTAGAATATTCACAGCACATTTATGTAAACCATCATGTGCAAATGGGTAGCAACTTGCCACCCAGTTTGCAAGACTGGATATCCCAGTGCAAAAGAATTACAGGCTGGTATGCCATTTGTATCTGACAGCTCTACCAGGTGGGCTGGGTTCAGGGATGAATAGGCCACTCAACACAAAGGCTAGGTTTGGCTACTCTGCACAGGGGCACCCAAGTAACTCTGAACAGAGGAAACAAGAACTGTAATGTCCAATACCAGAAGTGGGATCCTAAAGTGTGGCTTTTATTCACATCCAAACAGAATAAACAAAGCATAGATGGACCCCCATGGGGCTACACTCCTGGTAATGCAGATTAAAAGAGACCAGAACACATCCTCATTGCTTTAGCCCTCATGCTCTACCACACACTGGGCACACAGCCTGGATTTGTATGCTGCTTTTGGTTACACAGCCCAAACTTGTACACTGCTCTGGGTTTTTCCTGGCTCGGCCCCCTTGCCAGCCACTGGGACACCTTCCATACTTCATGGAAACATTTTCTGGTGACTCCCTAAACCACCTAAGAGCATCTTGGCTCCATCAGAGAATTTTCCTCTTAATCCCACATCTGGATACTTTCCTCAGGCACTGGCCAAGTACCTGAGGAAAAGCAAAAGGTGTCTCAGAGCAAATCCATAGAGGTGAATTTAGTTACTTTAGCCACGACAGAGGTGGTTAGAGACAGAAAGGGTGTGGGAGTGGGGGGCACGAGGCAGGGGCCAGATAGCAGGAAGAACAGGGGGGGACCTGGAATGCAGGAGAATGGGAGGAGCAGTGAATCGGAGCAGGAGGGGCAGGGGGAAGAGGGAGGAAAGTGCAAGGAGAAGGACCAGTTGGGAGGAAAGGTAAAGAAGGACCAGAAGTACAAGGAGGATTCAGTAAAGAGAGCTGAGGGGGTAGGCCAGGGGAACACGACGAGCAAGGAGGAACTAAATGGAGACAGGAAGGAAGGGAGGATGAGCCTGGCTAGTTTAGCAGATGGGGGAGAAGGACCAGTTGTGAGCAGGGAGGGGGGAAATAACAAGGTACAGAAGGATACTCAGAAGGAGGAGAGGCATAGGATTGGAGGGGAAGGAGTGGCCATGGTAAATAAGGAGCGGGTGGCATGTGGCACACAGATAGGGGGAGGAACAAGGAGCCAGCTGGGTGGAAGGGCCAGTAGAAAGGATGAGGGACATGGAAGGGGGGGAATGGAGGAAAAGGAGTGGTCAGAGTGCTCCTGCTGGGGATTCTATGATCAGGGGTATCAAATGGGATAGGAGGGAGAAGCCTGGCCAGTTAGAACAAGATGCTTCCTGGACTAATGGTGCACAGGGCTAAGCACGAGGTGTATCAGCTGGCAAGGACTGTGGGGTTCCCCAGACATACTGGTCCACCTGGGCACAAATGACATTGAGGGAAATAGCGAGCTAGAGATACAGGCAAGATTCAGGGAGCTGCCAGGGTCTGTCATGACATAGGATGCACAGTTTCCTTCTCAGAAATCCTGCCAGTGCCAAGGGCTAGTGGGGAACACAAAAGAAAAATTAGGGAGATAAACCAGTGGCTCAGGGAGTGGTGTGAGGCCAGAGGGTATGGGTTGATGGGGGATTGGGGGGAGACCTGGGAGGATAAGGAGCTGTATGCTAGAGATAGACTACATCTCAATTTGGAGGGGAAGGGAATCCTTAAGTTGAAAATAGAGGAGTTCATTGGTGAAAAGTGGGGTTTAAACTTGTGAAGGGGGGTGGGATGGGAGAAAAGGCAGTCAAGGGGATGCCGATAAAGGAGGGACTCTGTCTCCACCCCCCTGGGGACCAGGAGGATTGCAGAAAAGACCAACTGGCAAAGTGCAGACCAGGAGAAAACAGAATCCCAAGGAACACGAGCAGGGAAATTGAACTATAGGAAAGGGTGGAAGGTAGTCCTGTTAAATGCCAGGAGCTTGGGCAATAAAATGCCTGAGCTCCAGGTGATGTTAACTGAGGGAGCAGTGGATGTGGCAGCGGTCACTGAGACTTGGGCCACTGCAAGACATGACTGGGACCTGAACCTGGAGGGTTACACATGTTCAGGAAGGACAGGGGAGGGAAGGGGAGGAGGGGTAGCAATGATAGTAAAAACTGCATTGGCATAGGGGAGTAGAGGAGGCGGAGGGAACCGTGAGGCGATTTGGGTCACTTTGATAACAAGGGGGCAAGAGTAAAAACAGGAGTGGTGTATAGACCCCTGCCCTGGCGGAGGAGCTGGAGGACAGTCTGGTGGCAGATGTTAGGAGACACTGCAGACTGGGCAGAGGAAAGGTGGTGGTGTTAGGGGACCTAAACATGCCAGGAACAGACTGGGAGACTATGACATCCTCTGTGACCAGGAACAGAGGTTGTTGGATGTCTTTCAGGCGATTCCTAACTCAGCAGGTGAGGGAACCGACCAGGGAGGCACGGTACTGGATGTGGTCCTGGCAGACAGTGACCAGATTGGGGCCTGGAGGTAAGGGACCCATTGGCGGGGAGTGACCATGCCACGGTCTGGTTCTGCCTGGACCTAGGAGGGGTAGAAGGCTGCACAAAGACGGAAGTAACCGACTTCAGGGGGGTGGATTTTAAGGAAATGGGAAGGATCCTTAAGGAGCATTTGGATGGGATTGGGTCAGACATGGACGCTGATAGTAGGTGGGAAATCATCAGGAGAGGGGTGCAGGATGCTACCAGCACCTGTGCAAGAGTAAGACGAAAAATGCGGTAGGGCCCAAAAACTCTGTTGGTGGACCAGGGAGGTCCAGGAGGTGGTGCGGGGAAAGAAAGCAGCCTATAAGCAATTCAAGTGCTCAAGGAGTGAAAGGGATCGAGGGGAGTATGAGCTGATGGCTAGAAGGGCCACTAGAGTGGTGAGGGTGGCTAAGGCAAGGAAGGAGCAGAACCTGGCCAGGGAAATTAGGAGAGGGAAAAAGGGGTTCTTTAGATACATTGGGGAAAGACGAAGGGTGAAGGGGCAGATTAGCAGGATTAGATCAGGGAAGGGATGGGCACAAGACCCAGAGGAGCAGGCTGAGGTACTAAATGAGTACTTCACCTCAGTTTTCACCAGGGAAAATGGAGATGCTGCATCATACATGGGAGGAGACAGAGATAATGAGGAGGGGTCCCTTACCAATCGGCAGGTCTGGGGAGAAGGGGGCATTACTGGCAGGTGGGGGGAGGGCTAAGCAGGGAGAAGAGGTACTGGAAGTGGAAATCACAGCAGAGAGAGTGAGGGAAGCCCTCAGCTCCCTTAAGACGGAGAAAGCACTGGGGCCGGATAAATTATATCCTAGAGTGCTGAAGGAACTTGCAGATGTCCTGGTGAAACCCCTGGCAGAGCTTTTCACCATCTCTCTGAGGACAGGGTGGGTGCCCCAAGACTGGAAGGTGGCGCATGTAGTGCCTATCCACAAGGGGGATCAGGAGGCAGGGAACTACAGGCCTGTCAGCCTGACATCAGTGGTGGGCAAGGTGATGGAGGGCATTGTCAAGGAGAGGCTAGGGGGACCTGGATAAGTCAGGGTGCCTGGATGGGACAGCATGGATTCATCCGGGAAATCATGTCAGACAAACCTGGTGGAGTTCTATGACTGGGTGACAAGTGCCTTGGACCTGGGTAGACCAGTGGATGTCCTCTTTCTAGACTTCAGCAAGGCATTTGACTCTGTTCCTCATGTGGGCCTGTTGGATAAACTAGGAGAAATGGGGTGGGAAACCAGATGATCTGATGGATAGGCAATTGGCTCAGGACCGGACCCAGAGGGTCGTAGTTGGTGGGATAGTCTCTTCCCAAGGAGGGTCATTAGTGGGGTCCCACAGGGATCTGTCCTCGGCCCTTCTGTTCAACGCCCACGTATCTGACATAAGGACAGGAATCAGGAGTGAGATGAGTCTCTTTGCAGATGACTCGAAACTGGGGCGGTGGTGGATGGGGAGGAGGGGAGGGTGGCCTGCAGGGGACCTGGAGGCTCTGGAAAGATGGTCTAGAAAGTGGAAGCTGAGGTTTAATGCAGGAAATGCAAGGTACTCCACCTGGGGCAGAAACCCAGGCCAAGTGTACACCCTGGGGAAATACAAGTCTCAATGGCTGAGAGAGGACCTGGGGTGGTGGTGGATGTCAAGATGAACAACTCTGAGACTTGTAGGAGGCAGCAGCTAAGGCCAACAGGATGCTGGGATGCATCGCTAGGGGATCACCTCCAGAAGGAGGGAAGTTATACTCTCTGTATAACTGCTTGGTGAGGCCGCACCTGGAGTACTGCGTGCAGTTTGGAGGCCGCACTTAAGAGGGACATTAACCTCCTGGAGAGGGTCCAGAGGAGGGCAACCAAAATGATTTGGGGCTTGGGGGACAGGACCTATGAGGAGAGGCTCGAAGAGCTAAATATGTACATTTTGGAAGAGAGAAGGGACCGGGGGGACATGATAGAGGTCTTCAAGTACATGAAGAGGGTAAATAGGGGAGGAACAGTGAGGGTGCTTCGAAGGAAGGAGGAGGGGGCCACTAGAGGGCATGGGTGGAAGCTGGAGGGGGGAAGATTCAGGGGAGAAAGGAGGAGGTGCTACTTCACTGAGAGGGTGGTAGAGCCATGGAATGCACTACCTAGGGGGCTGGTGGAGGCAGAGACAGTGGAGGAGTTCAAGAGGGGGTGAGACAGGTACAGGGGAAGGGTTCAGGAAGCAAAATCCAATGCAGCAAGAATATCTGGAACTGGGAAGGGAGAAGCCAGAGAAGGCGAGGGGGACAGCAAGGTCAGCACCCAGGGTGGGGGCTGACCAAACGAGCAGACACGAAAGACCATTAGGCCTATTCTGCTGGCATTTTAGTATGTACTACTGATGGGGGGTCTCCCACCTCTCGCTCTCACAATTCATACCTGGCCATTTCTCTGGACTGTAAACACCTCATCCTTTAGAACTATGCTGTGTAGATTCTTGCTAAATGTATGTCACATTCCATCTACTTGTCTTGCTTCCCATTTGTGCTGGACTTGAACATACTTAAAAATAAGTGGCATTGTCCATTACTCTAGACCCCCCACAGGTTAAGCAGTCCAATCCCCACATTCTTTCTTTCCATTTTGTGCTGGCTTTGAACATACTTATAAGTGGCTTTGTCCATTACTCTAGACCCCCCACTGAGTTAAGCAGTCCAATCCCCACATCTTCCAACTGTACTTGGCTGTCTTTTCCTGACCCCACAGTAACAGTCCCTTTAGTTTCCTTACATTTCAGGTGAAAACACTTGGCCCTTTTTCAGAGCGAACTCACCCTTTGGTTGCAGGTTCCCCACAGGCATTTCCTCCTCAAAGAATCTCTTACAGAGCTTCTGGTGCCTCAGCACAACTCAGACAGGCAGCTTCTATCCCTTAGCCAGACCCAGGAGGGTTGCCCCTGGAAAACAGGCAGACACCTTCCCTCCATCCCCTCAGGGATGGGGCTCTGAACCATTGAGAGTGGTCTCCACCACTTCAATTACCAGGTCCTGTGTTCCTCTTCAGGTGGAAACACACACCAAAAACAAAAGTAGCTCTGAAACAGAGCTTAAAGCTCTGAGAGCCTGCACAGACTCAACTGCACTAGAGTCTCTCACTCAGACTGCACACAGACTGGCTTCAAATTCTCCAACGTTCTACTGTAATCTCCAACTGCAACATTCCAGTGTGGCTTATGCAGCTGCGACAGTTCTAAATGATGTCATCATTCAGTCTCAGCTGAGACAGAGAACAGAGTGAGACAGTGTGAAATCCATTTAACTGGAGTTTCACAAGCTGCCTTCCTTGCCTACCACTAGGTCTTACTGGGATTCTAGTAACCCCGGGTAACGGGGGGGTTACACTCACCCTGGCTCAGGAAAATGACTGTCCACAGTCATTAATCACCCGGCTTAGGCCATCTCGCCCCATGTGTTGACTACGGGGAGGTAGTGCTACCTTCTCCCCTACCATGTGCTAGCACAGGCAGGCAACACTAAGGGCCTAGAGGCCTTTGGCTGACATATCAGCCTCTACTCTACCCACTAACTTTGGGTACCTAGTGGCTCTGGTAGTACTGTCCAGTGCATAGCCCTAATAGATCAGCACTGTGGCCCCTACAGTCATTCAGGACCACAGCCTGTCTATCCCCCCTAGCCCTCTAGGGAAAACCTGTCTGCCTCTTATGCAAATTTCCCAAAACAAAACAGGGGACCTCCCTGACCCTGTACCATGCAACCATACACCAGGAGCTAATACCATACACTATGCATTACTCCCACACTCCCCCACAACCATACCTGTGGAAGGAAAAACTTACATACAGTAACAACAACAACAAACAGTACTTTAAACACTACACTCTAAAGTACTAGTAAGGGACTGTGATGAGTCCATCCTCCTCTTCTTGTCTTCTCTTCTATCTTCTTCAGGAACACCTGCAAGAAAAAGAAAGACAACAACACTCCTAATCTGCATACATAGTCTGTCTAAACCCCTACCATCAAAACAATGGAGAATCCCAAAAATATATTTTTTAGAAAAGTAGCAAAAACAGCATAAACATTAGAAAACAGTAGAAAACAATGACATTATTTACAATACACCATATTTGGGGATGGAGTGCCCTAAAAGTCCTATCTAGTGACCACAGTGCCCAAAGACAAGTCCATTAAAGAGTCTCTCCTGGGCCGGAGCCCGGTGAAGCACAGTTCTAGCAGGCCAAAGTCCCAAAGGGGAGAGTCTTTGAGGACATTTCAAACATCTGGAGTCTGCTATTGTAGGGTGTGTACTGCAATGTCATAAGAGTAGAAAAGTCTGGACTTACCAGTCCCTTGTAGAATGAAAATGGCACCAAACCTGGTCCTCAGTCGAAGACTCTCCCTGGAAGCAGTCTTCCGATACAGCTGGGCGGACATCTTCCAGGAATGACAGGAGGGCACATCTGGAAACTGCTGGGTTGATGTCATCTCTGGAGATGGAACCTTGGAACGGGAACAAAAAGGAAAACAGCTGGTCTGAAGTCATCCGATTACCAGGCAATGAATCAGGATACAGATGGACTGGTGTCCTCTCTGGATCTGAAGTCATCTAGTGGGCCAGTTGATGGATTCTGGGAAGCCAGTACACAGTAGAACTTATGAATGTGGGGCACCTGAGTCCTGGACATCCATACTGGTGGAACAACATAGGTACTGCAATGGCTGGAGTGGTAGCACTGGCTACCACTGCTCTGCTTTCCATTTGGTAGGCATGTGCACATTCGCAGGAAGGTCTTTGCATTGTGGCCAATAGTACAATGGGTCAGGTGCTTGAATTATTACCCTGTCTGGGTGAGCATTATTCACACTGTGAAAGGTTTCATGTCCCTCTCCATCCACAATTTGAACAGTGTCCATTAACAGTGTCTTGCCTCTTTTCCACTGGCTGTATTTTTCGTGAAACATTCTGTGCTTGACATGCTTGTTTGCACCAGGATGCACACATTTCATTGCTTGTGCCCAAATCCAGGACTTCCTGTTTTGTTCAATCTCCTCCCAGACTCTCCGAGGAAAGGTAGGAAAGGACATCCCATAGATTTCATTCTCCTTCCTATGAACCAGTCTTTCCTCTTTACTAGCTTTGGTCAACCTGAGACCTCTGGCCTGGCTTGGGGGTGGCCAGTCCTGGTTCTGCCAGCTGCGCATTCTCAATGAGACAAAAAATGGATCCCTAGCTTCTTCTTGCACAGCCAGGGCAGTAGCATCACCACTCTCTTCCATGCATTCCTCTGATGCAAGAGCTTGAGGCTGTGTACCAGTTAATTTTTCACAAGGCCACATAGGTTCCCCCTCTTCTTCTTCCTCACTGAGAATCTATGCCCAGGAGTGAGCAGTCGTCCTCACTCCTGAGACTATCCACTCTTCACTGAGCGCGGAGGTCGAAACCTCCCATTCAAAGGTCTCCCTCATCTCGTCTTCACCTATGAGACTTGGGCTAGACTCTAATCTCCACAGGTCTACTGATGCTGTTCCTGAGATGTCTCTCTGTGACTCAGACTCTGAAACATCAGCACATTGTTCTGTCTGTAAATCTTCACCCTCTAGCTTTGTGCCACACTCCCTTGAGAGGCCTTCTCCAACAGGCTCCATCTGGTGCTGTGTGCTGCCAACTGCAGATTCTTGAACTTTTGTCCATGTGGGAGCGAAACAAATCTTGGGCACTTTAAATAAACCATATTTCTCTAAGTACCCAGAACAGTGAGGTACCATGAAGACGTCCCTTCCAGCATTTAAGCACATCAAACATACAGTACTTGCACTGGATATCCAGGAATCACCACATGAGGAGGCAGTCATCCTCCATAGTAACATCTCTCAATGTCCTTTAGCTTGTTAACTTCTACTGCTATCACAGCCCGGGCATGATCCAAGTAGCGGGCTGGTCCTGAGGCTATGACTGCAGAGAAAAAACAAACAATGCTCACTGTTATTTCAAGTCCCATTTCACTGAAAACTTTCTCTCTCTTTCAAAATGGCTCCTCTGCTGCTGTGTTTACATTACTACCCCACCCTGTAATGGCGGCGGCAGCACTCCTGTGCATCAACATTCTGAAATTGGGTCAAGCAACTACGCATCCGATTTACACACTCTTCTGACAACTTTGCTCAAACTGCACAAACTTGCACTGTTCTTTATCCTAGCAGATTTATATGATTTACCATGGACTTTTCACTTGCTGAAGACATTGCTCTAGCTCACAGTCCCTTAAAGCCTCAGAATTTCATAGCACAGGATTGCCTGTAACTCTTGCTGCATATCACATACAACTCATAGTCTCTCTCATGGCTTTGAAACTTATACTGATGCTAAACCTATAATTATGCTCACAGTTGATGGCTTAAAATGCTTGCTTTTGCTGGAAAACTTAACACAGTCATTGTTTGCTAAGTGATTACACTGCTACACACAGATTCAGCTGGCTTTTGGCAAAATCACTTAGTTTGAGCAATTATTTCTGCTGGTACTCACTGTTGTCAGTAGCTGTTTGCTGCGATAGAAAACAGCCTGTAGCCAGTCTTGGAGGCCTCTGGAAAGAAGCGGGTTGGCAGTCCTGCCGATTGTCCCTCTGAACACCACACTCACAGTCCAGTCGATCGAGATGCGGGTTGAGCCCGAATTTAAACAGAAAAGTCAGTTTTTTGAACTTTTTACTACGCTTTCAGTCACTGCAATGCTCCTCCTAACAAGCCAGTATGCACACTCCACTCACTCTCCCTCTTGAATGCTGGGCAGTCGCTCTAGAGCTGGCTTGGGGGCGGGACTGATTGCAGTCTCACCAATCACTCATCTCAAACTTAGAGAAAAGAGATGATGATCAAATACTAGATAACCTACTGATAGCCAGACATCTGTGATTTTAGTTCAGTGCAAGGGTCACCCAGTAGCTGGAACTAAAAATGGAACAGGGCCCAAGGGCAGGACTTACTCCAAGTAACCCAACAAAATGTCTGCAGGTTAATGAATTAGCATAGGCTTATAAAAGATACTTTTGAATTTGTGATCAACTATAGTATTATTTATTACATTCCAGTTGTTGTGTAATGTCCTTTTCTTCAATTTTTGTCTTTTTGGCAATACTAACACAAGACAATTAGACAAATCAAATGAAATAAAATGTACCCAACTTGTGTATTACTCATAGGATTTAACTCAGAATAAGATATGAGAAAACTACTGGCATTTTTGTTGTAGTGTTGTATGGGAAAATCCAATAGAATTCAAGTTTAGAAAAAAAGAAATGTGTATATAAACACATGAACCTTCGGGTGAGGGCACCTTTATAGTTTGCCTTGCCTAAGCAACCTGAATGGCATTTACAGACATCTATGACTGAAAAACTAGGTGTTGATAATAGTGTTACAGCATGAAAGCTTGTTTACAGTCTTTGAACTACAGTGCTCCCATGTCATCCTTTCTGATATTTGGGGCACTCATACATACACACACATATAGGGCCTGATTCACAAAGCCACAAAAATGACGCAAGGTGCCTGCGTCAAACATGTATAATGCAAGAGGCACCTTGCGTCAAAGATTATGCCTTGAGCTAGTCTGTGAAACAGCCTGCATCAAAGTGGGCTTGCACCAGCCTTGTGCCACTAAACAGGCTGCAGCATGGAACAAGGGGGCATGCAACAGACACAAGCTGCCACATCCCCCATATTGTAACTCACAAAACTGTCCCAGGGAGAGAATTTCTAAGTACCCTTAGATCAGCCAGTGCTGGTCTAAGGGTACTTAGAATATGTTTCTCTGGGACAGTTGTACAATGTGTGGCAAAGTGACACTTCCTGATCCCCTGTTAAATCACTGCAAGTCCCATCCCTGGTGGTATAGTGCCCCCCCTCCTTGATCCCCAATGCTGCCCCATCATTTACATAATAAAATGCCCCCAATGCTGCTGTGTATTTCATTAATACACAAGTACCCCCACCTGATCTCCAAAGTTGTTCTGTCATTATACTAAAAACATGCCCCATCCCTGATGCTGCAGTGTTATTCAATAATAAAACATCCCCCCACCCGATCCCAGATCTGTTTCATTATTGTAATACTAAATACCCCTATCCTGATGCTGCTGGTATTAATTAATAAACAATACTACCCTCCTCATGGTAGTCTAATGCCCCCTCCCCCCATGCCACAATCACCCATACTACCCATTTAAATAGCCCTGGTGGTCTAGTGGACCCCCCACCCCACAGTGCCCATCCTGAGCTGGCAACTGGGTCTGCCCACTGCTCATCTTCGTGGCCAGCCAGTGACTGAGCTCTGACAGACCCTCTGACTGAGTGTCAGTCAGAGCCCAGTTGGCAGCTGGCTGCAGAGGTGAATGGTGGGCAGAGCCAGTTGCCAGCTCCTACGGAATGTGCACTGCAGGGTGGGAAGTCCACCAGACCACCAGGACTATTTCAATGCATGGTATGGGTGATCGGGGAAGGGGCTTAGACTACCATGAGGGGAGTCCTATTGTTTATTAATTAATGCTGGCAGCATCGGGGAGAAGGGGGTATTTTAATAATACAATAATGGGATGGCTTTGGGGATCGGGTAGGGGACCATTTCATTATTGAAATACGCTACAGCATCAGGGAGTGGGGCATCTTATTCTTTACATGACAGGGGGATTCGGGGATTGAGTGGGGGAACATTTTATTGATTACTAATGCGGAAGCATTGGGATCATGGAGGGGGGAACCCCTTTGTCGTAAGGGGCCTGCAGCAGACCCTTCCCATGTGCCAGGTGTTTGCCACATGGGAGTTGTTGCCACAAGTGTGGGGACTTAGGCACCAGGACTCCTCCTGTATCAGATTCTGGTGCAGGGTCCCTGGCGCACCAGGATTTGGTGCAAGCTGCTGTTTGCCACAGTCTGTGTTGATCCAAGCCCAGTTTGAGAATCAGGCCCATAGTCATCAGTGTCAGGGCTCAAAAGGTAGCATGGCACCCATGGGCCTGGAAGCTTATGTGCTAGCCCCACACCTGGTACGAGGGGTAATACCCATAACTGATCACTGTAGTGCATTATATTGGGGGCTTCATTGATGAGGTAGCATCCTTCAGGTAAGATATTAAACCAAGGTCTCTTCTGCCCTTCTCTGGTCACTGTCCAATTGGAAGTCAAAGATCCCACAGCACTTACCAAAGAAGAGTAGGGCAGTTCCCTCTATGTCAAACAGGTTCGTAACCTACTCTAAGGATGCACCTAGAAACAAGCAATGTGTGCCTTTCCTTGTCAAAAATTGCAAACAAGCCAACTGGAAACTTTAGTAAGATTGCCTGTGCTCTAGTTATGATTCACCAGTTTTGTAACTAGACAAATAAACTCTGTCTGTGGTGAGTAAGAGTTCTTCTAGCCTCTTAAGTGCTTCTCTTGAGGGGTAATAGTATGAAGCAAACAGTATTCTTTCAGGTCTGGAGTATTTCCAGGTGCTGAGGTGCTAATCCCAAATGTTTTTTTGTTTTCTTGTTTTTTTTTTTTTTACAGCATTTCTTTAACAAGCATTTGTCAATGCCAAATGTTTGCTTGCTGACATTGGCATTGGTAGTGTAGAAGTTATAGAGCTGCATAATAGGAATGGCAGTGAAGTATTGAACTGAAGCCAACCCCACCACCACCCTGCAGAGAGTGACAGGCATTGGGGTGTACCTTTGGGTCATCAGGCATAACGGCCATGCCATTTCACCACACCCTACCCTGCAGACACTGACAAGTGTCACAGTGTGCCTTGGGGTCTTTGGCCCTTATGTGCACCCCATTCCATCAGGAAATATAGTGAGATGGGTGCAGTATAGGAGAATGGGGTGAACTTTGGGGCTGAAGAGTCCAAGGCATACCTCGATGCTTCTAACTGGCTGCAGGGTGTGGAATGATATGAACATTACAGGCAAGAATCCCAAGTCACACCCCTGATGCCTGTCATTCTCTACAGGGTGGGGCATTATGGTTGGAAACCCTAACAGCTCAGGCATTCGTTGGTATTTTCACTCCAAATTTTCAACATGTTTTTTTTGAGACCCCCACCTCATGAACAGTGACAATACCAGTTTGTTAGCCGAAAGCTGCTTATGCATAGCGACTACGGCATTTAGCACCACAGGTGCAAAAACACATTCCGAACAGGATGTGAAAAATGACAGCTGTACTGTTCATGGGGAGGTGGAAAAAATGGTAATGTTGCAAATCTGAGGTAAAAATATTAAAAAAACTGTTGAAGTCACGAGCGTGCATAGAAACTGTGCAACGCACACCCGTAATGTAATTAGTTTGGGGATATTTTACAGCAGATTGTCAACTCAGGCATTTTGGGACCTCCGATCATGATCAGTGTCACTGTGATTTTCTTTATCTGTCCCGAACAATGATTTCCCACAGTGACCACACATCTCTGCACTGAAAGTGTGAAAACACATTTCGGCCATGTTGTGAAAAATGACAGCTGTACTGTTCATAAGGAAGTGTGGAAAAATGCCACTGGTGAAAATCTGGACTGAAAATATTACAAAGTCATGAACTTACGAGGGTGCGTGGAAACTGCGCAATGCTGACTCATAACACAGTCATTTTATGGACTTTTGTCACCAAATTTTCAACATAGTAATTTTAAGACCTCTGCTCATGAACAGTGTAACTGTGATTTTCTTAATCTGTCCCAAACATTGCTTTCGCACACTGACTGCACCATTGTGCGATACATGTGTGGAAACACATTTTGGGTGACGTGAAAAATGGCAGCTGTACTGTTCATAAGGAAGTATAATAAAATGGCACTGTGGAAAATCTGGAGTGAAAATATAGAAAATTCGCAAACTTACAAGCGTGCGTAGGAACTGCGCAACGCGCGCTCGTAAAACAGTCATTTTTAGGAATTTTTCCACCAAATTTTCAACATAGCCATTTTAAGACCTCTGCTCATTGAAAGTGTCACTGTGATTTTCTTAATGTTTCCCATACATTGATTTCGCACACCGACTGCGCCATTGTGTGCTACATGGATAGAAACACATTTTGGGCAAAATGTGAAAAATGACAGCTGTACTGCTCATAAGGAGGTGTGGTAAAATGGCAATGTTGAAAATCTGGAGTGAAAATATTGAAAATTCGCGAACTTACGAGCGTGCTTAGGAACTGCGCAATGCACGCTCGTAAAACAGTAATTTTTAGGAATTTTTCCACCAAAATTTCAATATAGGCTTTTTGAAAGCCCACCTTATGAACAGTGGCAGTGTTGTTTCATTACTCAGTCCCGAAAGGTGATTTTGCACAGTGACTGCGAAATCACCCTTTGGGTCCGATTAATGCCATGACAGTGCAATAACTCATGAGGAGGGATCCCAAAAACCCCATGTTGAAAATGTGGGCCCAAAATGCCTGAGATATGCAACAAAGTTGAAAAAACCCTATCTATCCCATTATACAGTGTACCGGCATTTCCTCAGTTCACGGTCGGCTTTGAAGAATGCAGATGTGTTCCCGGTCCACCGAAGATCATCGCGTGGAGCTCTGGAGGTAAGTATGGGGTGAGGGGGCTGTGGGGAGGCAGGGTGCGCAGTGGGTGGGTGCGGGTTGTGGGGGCAGGGAGACTCACGAGGACCTTTTTGAGTTTCAGTTTTTTTAATGGCGACAACACGGGATATTGCCACGCTGGGGTCGGCTCCGCATGGCAGAAGGATGGCTGGTTGGGGGGGTGTGTAATGATGGGGATTGGGTACCCCCTGGCCATAGCATCTGTTGCCATGCTAGGTGATCTCCCCAGTGAGGCACCCTGTACTGGGGGAGACAGTGGAGCCAACGGGGAATTGGGCACCCCCTTCGGCTATACGACCTATAGCCACACTGGGGTGGGCACCCAGCATGGCATACGGAACTGTGTTTGGGGGGGTGCAGCACAGCCAACAAGGGATTGGGCACCCCCTTCGGCTATACAGTGTGTGCGTGGGGGGGGCAGCACACAGCATACGTGCATGTGTGTGTGTGTGTGTGTAGGGGGAGCGTGCATGAGCAGGCGATATCTTATCGCTGCTGACTGAAGTGTAGCTCCCCCTTTCAACTGTACATCACTACATTTTGGAGCTGTCATAGACAGCTCCTGCAGGCATTGGAGAACTGCGTCTGCACCTGCAAACACGCTGACTGAATTGGAAGAGGGCTGACACACTTCTGAAAACTCGGATGATGACACCATGTTTCTTGCACATGCGTGCAAGCAAACATAAAAATAAGTAAAAGGGCTGGCCCACTGGCCAGAGTCAGCACTGCTGTCTGTGACACCAGCTACCTTGGTTTGCAAATGAGTATGAACATCAGGGGATGGCCAGAGGGAGGAGGATCAAGTATGCCAAAGTCAGTGAGGGGAATAGGTTCCACCGTAATACTGCTACCTAGGTGACCACAGGTGGTAGTGCAGTCTGAGTTGTTTGTGGTAGGGGGCGCTGGCTAACTGCATGTGCAAGTGCTGATCTGCATGCACACATGGCACCCTTGCTACAGGTGTTGTGTTAACTAGGAGTAACTTAAGGCAGAAAACCCAATCATATGCAGCATATCTTCAGCACTGTCTGCCTCCGCCAGCCTAACTGCCCACCACCTTCTACATATGATGGACCTAACCAAGAGCTGCCCTGACCTCTGACTGAATCCACCATAGAGACTAGTAGGAAGAGGAGGGACTCTGTGGGACCCCTTCAAGTAAATGACAGAGAAGAATGGGACTGGGAGGTGGTCAGGCCAGGTAGGGCTGCTACAGTGAAGGGGGACAGAAAAAGTTAAAAACAAAATGAATGAAACAGGCAATTAACTTTTCTTCCCTGGAATGCTGTAGATATATTTAGACATTTATCAATAAGATTATGAAGTATATTTTGTCTACAGTACGCTTATACGAGATTGCAGTCCTTGAATAAAGCTGCAGTATTTACTTAAGAAGTACATTTTCATTTTTTACAAGTACTTATACAGATAGGTTAATAGGAGTTAAAACTATGGCAGCCTGTGACATGGAAGAACGACATGGAAGAACTTTAATTTGTGCATGCAGTATTATCTTACAACCCTTTCACAGGCAAATAGCAAGGAAAGATATGGGGTTTCTAGGGGGAAGAGTGGAATGTTGGCACCATGGTTAAGGGTGCAAGATGACTGAAAATTAAATCACAAACTACAGGGTTTATAGTTAAATGATATGTAGTATTACCAACACTTAGAAAAATTGAGAAAAAAAATTCATAAAAATGTTTTTAACTTCTGTAATTTTATAAAGATATACAATATTTATATAGTGTATAGTAGGAGGCTATTGTGCATAGAATTCAGAGCGTTTCAAAACGTTGTAGTACCACAGTGCAAAAGTTTAATGGAACGCAATTGTAACACACTGTAGTACAACAACATCTTGAAATGCTCTAGAGCTCCACGCGCTGCTCTGTGCCTCAGTCAGACTGCCTACTAGCGTCTCCTCACAGAGCAGCGCGAATCAGAATGGCGGTGGCGGTTTTTTTTCCAAAACTGTCCCTCTACTCAGCCGAAAAAAGTGAGCAGTTTATTATTTATCTGTCACTGTAGTGAATTTAAATACAATTTTTTGCCTGTTACATTCTGCCTCTCTGTCCGGGAATTAATTTGTGGGTAAGTGAAATTGCCAAACTTTGTTTAGCGAGCATCTCGTTTAGCGCCATAAATGTTTTTGCTTGTAACCCCACCCACACTGCAAATGTACCCAATAGCAAAGCATCACCTCTCCTAGCAACCACACCAAGGTTCTAGCAGCCAGTACGATGAGAGACGATTGAATAATTTTAAATCAAAACTGTTTTGTTTAGAAGAAATGATAACTATACAATATAAAAAATACTGGATGGGCAACTAAGTGCACAACCAGTATGTTGTGCCACCTCAGGGTTCTGATTCCAGGGGACCTCTCGAGCTTCGCTCTCGAGGTCATCTGCAATCAGAACACCTCTAGGGCATATACTGGTTGTGCACAGCTGCTCCATCCAGTATTCTCTCTCTCTCTCTCTCTCTCTCTATATATATATATATATATATATAAAATTAAATATAAAAATATAAAATAATGTTATATAAAAAGATATTAAGAAGATATAAAATGTGTGTGGTAGATGTTGGTTGGAAGTCAGGAGGATCAACACATTTGTTTAGTGTGATCTTTCAACACTGATGTGGTTAATTTTAATATTATAGTTTAAACCCTTTCTGTATGTGCCTTTGGTGGTGTCTGATATTGAGAATCTAAGTGTTATTTGTGGATATTCTGTCTGTTTTGGTAGGTACTTTATTTTCTCTGTTAAACAACTGAGTATACCTATTGCCTAATACTTTATAGCACATTATATCTTTTTGTGCTGTCTCTGATTTTTTCTTCTTTCTCCAGTCTTTTAGAGCTGTTTAGTTACTGTGGCAGTGGTGTGGTACTGTGTTCTTTCTTGTAGTTCAAAGTGCTTTTGGGACTGCTGATTTCTACTGGTTTAAAATATAATTTTTTTTCTATTTTTTAAAACAGCTATATCAGCTTGTTATGTTGTCACCTGTTTATTGTTGCTAAGTAGCAGATGTTTTTGCATTGTGTTCTGGTTCTGTGATATAATCTATATTAATAGAAGGTAGATTATTGTGATTGTTGATACCTTCTAATGGTAAAGTGAGATAGAAATGTATTTATGCAATAGGTGTGGACATAAATCCCATGTGATAAATCTGAGCTACTATGTGATAAATTCAAAATTTTACATGTATACACATAGTGGACGCATCACCACAGATTTATACACATAGTAGATATGTCTCTAACCCCCCTGTCACCCGGGGTTACAAGAATCCCACTTAGATCTAGTGGCAGGCAAGGAAAGGCAGCTTGTGAGACACCAGTTAAATGGGTTTCACACTGGCTCACTCTGTCCTGAGTCTCGGCTAAGTTGGAGGAATGACATCATATAGAATTCTTGCAGCAGCATTAGCCACATTGGAATGCTGCATCAAAGGGTTAGCTTAGAACATTGGGATTTTTTAGTCAGTCTTGGGCAGTGAGCTGTGGAAGAAGGAGGTGTGCTGCAGGTGGCAGCGCCTCAGAGCCTAGCTCTGAAATAGAGCTACCCAGAGGTAGAGGGTGTGTCTTCTCACCCTAGAGAAAGACACAGAAGAAACCTGACATAGTGGTAGAGACTGCTCCCCGGCATGTTCCAGTGCCCCATCCCTGGAGGGATGGGAGGAATAATCCAGCATTTCAGGGGCAATCCCCTGGCCCTGCTGAAGGAGGGAAAGCTGCCTGATGATTTGTAGAACAAGTACTGAGGTAGCAGGATGTGTTTTCTTTGCCAGAAGCCCAAGGCCACCTGCAAACCAGTGGGCGAATCTGCTTTGCTTAGAGCTCATGTTTTCACCAAGACAGTGTGTAAAGTATCTGCTACTGTGGGGGTCAGGGAGGGACAGCCAAGTACAGTACTTGACATTTGTGTATGACTTAGAATGCATCTAAACAGTGGGGATCTACAGGGATGGACATTTAGGACTGACGACCCCAACGTCCACCCCTATGCCTGTTGGTGGTGGGATGCAAGTGGGTGGGAACCCTAACATCGAATTTCCTCACTTTTGTCGTTGCTGTGGAACAGCCCTAACTGATGCATTAAACAGAGTTTTTTTGCCATGAATTTTCCTTCTTTTTGAGAATGTGCACTATAAATAGTGAAGTAACGGCATCACAAGCGCAAACGCTAACGCACATAGTGACACAAACGTAAAAATAATGCAAATGGTAATACAAACACAAGCGCAAATGTTAATGAAAACAGAAATGCAAACACAAGTGCATACAGAAATGCAAACCATAACGCACATGGGCATGGTAACATAATTGGAAATGCAGACAGTTATGGTAACAGCAACGATGACACTAAAGGAAACACAAACAGAAATGCAAATGCAAATGGAAGCGTGTACGCAAAGGCAAATGGAAATGCACACTGTGGCGCAAAAGGAAACCCAAACAAAAGCAGTAATGGAAACGCAAAAATTAACAGTTAAGCAAACACAAGCGCAAACGAAAATGCAAAGGGTAACACACATGGTGGCATAGATGAGAATGGTAACACAAATGGAAATGCAAATGCAAGTGTGTACAGAAATGCAAATGGTAATGCGCATGGTCACGGTACCGCAATAGGAAATGCAAATGCTAACGGTAACAGCAATGATGCCACCAAAGGAAATGGAAGTGCATACGCAAATGCAAATGGTAATGCACATGGTGATGTAAAACAAAATGCAAACAAAAACAGTAATGGGAACACAAATGTTAACAGTAATGCAAACGCAAGTGCAAATGAAAATGCAAAGTGTAATGCACACAGTGGCGTACACGGGAATGGTAACACAAACAGAAACGCAAATGCAAGTGGATATGGAAATGCAAATGGTAATGCGCATGGTTACGGTAATGCAATAGGAAACACAAATGCTAATAGTAACAGCAATGATGATGCCAAAGGAAATGAAAATGGAAGCGCATACGCAAATGCAAATGGTAATGCACATGGTGATGCAAAACTAAATGCAAACAG
Source organism: Neoceratodus forsteri (assembly GCA_016271365.2). Taxonomy (NCBI): domain Eukaryota; kingdom Metazoa; phylum Chordata; order Ceratodontiformes; family Ceratodontidae; genus Neoceratodus; species Neoceratodus forsteri. The sequence goes on along the minus strand of CM028129.1, from coordinate 1,072,410,700 downwards.
AAACAGTAATGGAAACACAAATTGTAACAGTAACACAAATGCAAGCGCAAACAAAAAGGCAAAGGGTAATGCACACGGTGGCATAGACAGGAACACTAACACAAACTGTTACGGAAACGCAAGTGGGAATGCTAACTCTGACAGTAACGAAAGCACACACCCATTTTTTTTACCAACAGCTGCATAGAGAAACATAGTGAATACAAAGAATGTATGCATAATAATGGGCCTCGAATACTAAATTGCTTATATCTCAGGAACTGTACGATGCAGAAAAAATTAAAATTTCATATAAATTATGACTTTCCTGGCTAGTTTTGTACTTAGCCTCCTGTGGGTGTGGGGGGCTAATCATTTTCTGATAAAAAAATGTCTGACTCACGACACTACAGGGGTCATTTGTGACACTAAAAACTGCATTTGCAACACTGTTGAACTTGTCAACTTTTCCCATTGACTATAATGGGAAACTTGTTTTTTTGAATAACTTTTGAACCGTTGAATATTTTTTCACAAAATCTTTGAAATGCACATCGGGAACACCGGCTGCATGTTTCCTGAAACATAGAAACATAGAATGTGACAGCAGATAAGGACCACTTGGCTCACCTAATCTGCCCATTTTCCTACCTAACAGATAAGCTGCAGATTCTAGTTAACCAACAGCTTACTTCCTCCTACCCCCCACTAGACTGCCTTATGTCTGTCCCATGCATTCTTGAATTCCCCACTGTTCTTGACTCCACGACCTCCTCAGGAAGCTGTTCCATGCATCCACAACCCTCTCTGTGAAAAATACTTCCTCACATTACCTCTGAGCTGTCCCTCTCTATCTTCAAATTGTGCCACCTTGTTCTTGCACATCTCTTTTTCTGAAAGATGCTACCTCTTGGACTTTGTTGATTTCCTTGAGGTACTTGAAAGTTTCTATCATGTCCCCTCTCTCCCTTCTTTCCTCAAGGGTATACATATTAAGCTCCTTTAGTCTTTCTTCGTATGTCTTCTGGTGCAGACCCTGCACCATTTTGGTTGCCCTCCTCTGGACAGCCTCCACTCTGTCTATGTCTTTGCAGAGATGAGGTCTCCAGAACTGCACACAGTACTCCTGATGGGGTCTCACCAACTGTCGTACAAAGGGATAACAACTACCTGTTTTCTATTATTGATGCCTCTCCCTATGCATCCCAGTACCCCCCCCCCAGCCTTCCTTACTGCCTTCTCACATTGCTTGCCACCTTTAGGTCATCTGATATAATTATCCCCAGGTCCCTTTCCATTTTTACTGTTGTCAGTATCTCACCCCCCCATTGTGTACTCTTCTCCTGGGTTTTTGTTTCCCAGGTGCATTACCTTGCACTTCTTTGTATTGAATCTGAGCTGCCATACATCTGACAATTCCTCCAACCTTGCCATATCCCTTCTCATCCTTTCCACTCCATCTTGTGTATCAACCCTGTTGCAGATCTTTGTGTCATCTGCAAAGAGACATACTTTTCCTTCCAGTTCCTCTGCAACGTCACTTATAAAGACATTAAAAAGGACCAGTCCTAGTACTGAACCCTACGGTACCCTGCTAGTAACCCTCCTTTCTTCACTGTGGACTCCATTTACTACTACTCTTTGCATCCTGTTGTCTAGCCAATTTTTTATCCAGGCTACCACCTTGGGACCCACTCTAAGGCTGGCTAACTTCTGCATTAATCTTTTGTGTGGGACTGTATCAAATGCCTTGCTAAAATCTAGGTAGGCCATGTCCACAGCCTTCCCTGGTCTACTACTTTGGTCACCCAGTCAAATAAATCTATTAGATTCATCTGACACGATCTTCCCATCATGAATCCAGGTTTTGGACTGGTCGCACTAACCACACGACCTGTAGGCGTGAGCAAACAATGCGAAAAAAAGCATATATGCACTATGGAATGTCACTTTATAACTCTGCAACCATATATCTGACTGTTACGACACTAGGCAGATACAGTGATCTATGGTACCGCTCTGTGCCTGACCAATTTCAGGCAAATCCATCATACGGTGGCAAAGTTAAGATGCCAAATTTCACACTTTAACCTTAAATGGGGTTCTCAACCCTAACTATAGTGGCACAACCATGCCACTATAATATAAATACATATATATACCTATGTAAGTATACTGTGTATAGACAGAGGTTCTTTGTCTTTTAAATAGTTTTTGTTTTAATTGGGTTCACAACAATATAACCTAGATAGACCATCTTAGGGTAACTGGTTCATTCCACTGGGGTGTCAAACAGACAAGGCATACTGATGAGTCTTGGTAGAATGAAACACGTGTCTATGTCTTCTGTTGGCACTCTTTGCAAACTGAGTGAGAGGCCTTTCAGCACCATGCATTTCTACTTAAAGTTCAACCAGCATAATATTCTGTGGTGATTTGCATATGCAACCCATGATGCTTTGCATTGTGGGGGCATGTGTAATTTTGTATTTTATATATATATACAGTATATATATGTGTGTGTGTGTGTGTGTGTGTGTGTGTGTAGAGGCATGTATGTGTGTGTTATATATATATATATATATATATGTGTGTGTATATATATATATATTTATTCATGGCAAAAACTCAGTTTAATGCATTAGTTAGGGTTGTTCCACAGCGACAAAAGTGAGAAATTGATGTTAAGGTTCCCCCCCTTACCACCCAACCCTGCCCCCACCAGCAGGCATTGGGGTGTGTTAAGTCATCAGTCTCTAACTCTCACCCCATCCCATGTGCAAACAAGCTGAGGTGGTGCAGTATAGGAGAATGGGGTGAGAGTTAGGACCAATGACTCCCAACGCCCACCCCGATGCCTGTTGGTGGTGGTGTTGGGGTGGGGTGCAAGGGGGGTGGGAACCCTAACATTGAATTTCCTCATTTTAGATGCTGTGGAACAACCCTAACTGATGCATTAAACTGATTTTTTTTTGCCATGACTTTCCCTTCTTTTTGAGACTGTGCACTATAAATAGTGAAGTAATGGCATCGCAAACACAAGCGCAAACGCTAACTCACATGGTGACGGAAACGTAAATGATAATGCAAACTGTAATACAAGCACAAGTGCAAATGTTAATGAAAACAGAAATGAAAATGCAAGCGCGTACGGAAACGCAAACCGTAACGCACATGGGCATGGTAACGTAATGAGAAACGCAGACAGTTACAGTAACAGCAATGATGACACCAAAGGAAAAACAAATAGAAATGCAAACACAAATGGAAGTGTGTATGTAAATGGAAATGCACTAGGTGGCTCAAAAGGAAACGCAAACAAAACCAGTAATGGACACACAAATGTTAACAGTAACACAAACGCGAGTGCAAATGAAAACGTAAAGGGTAACACACATGGTGGCATAGATGGGAATGGTAACACAAACAGAAATGCAAATGCAAGTGCGTACGGAAATGCAAATGGTAACATGCATGGTCACGGTACCGCAATAGGAAATGCAAATGCTAACGGTAATAGCAACGATGACGCCAAAGGAAATGCAAATGCGTTTGCAAATGCAAATGCACACAGTGATGCAAAATGAAATGTGAACAAAACCAGTAATGGAAACACAAATGTTAACATTAACGCAAACACGAGCGCAAACGAAAACCCAAAGAGTAACACACACGGTGGCGTAGATGGGAACGGTAACACAAACGGAAATGGAAATGCACGCACATATGGAAATGCAACTTGTAATGGTCACGGTACTACAATAGGAAACACAAATACTAACGGTAACAGCATCGATGACGCCAAAGGAAATGCAAACATAAACAGAAGCACGTACGCAACTGCAAATGGTAGTGCACATGGTGATGCAAAACAAAACACAAACAAAAACAGTAATGGGAACACAAATGTTAACAGTAACGCAAATGCAAGTACAAATGAAAATGCAAAGTGTAACGCACACGGTGGCGTACACGGGAATGGTAATGCAAATGCAAGCGCATACAGAAACACAAATGGTAATGTGCACGGTCACAGTACCGCAATAGGAAACACAAATGCTAACAGTAACACTAATGATGATGCCAAAAGAAACCAAACAGAAGCACATACGCAAATGCAAATGGTAACGAACATGGTGAAGCAAAATGAAATGCAAACAGAAACAGTAATGGAATGCAAATGGTAACAGTAATGCAAATGCAAGCGCAAAACAAAGTGGCAAAGGGTAACGCACGTGGTGGCGTAGATGGGATGCTAATGGTTATGGAAACACAAGTGGGAATGCTAACTGTGACAGTAATAAAAGTGCACACCCTTTTTTTCACCAACAGCTGCATAGAGAACCACAGTGAATATAAAGAATGCATGCATAATAATGGGCCTCGGAGCAGAAAATGAGCACTTGGAATACTAAATTGCTTATATCTCAGGAACTGTACAATGTAGAAAAAAAAATAAAATTTCATACATATAATGACTTTTCTGGCTAGTTTTGTACTTAGCCCCCTAGTGGGGGGGGGGGAGCTAATCATTTTTCTGACAAAAAGTCTGTATCTCGAAGCGTTTCCGAGATACGGGCCCCGAAAGGTGCAGTGGACACTGTAATGTTATTCTATGGGGAAAAGTGTTGACTTTGGAGCACTGTAAATTTCCATTCATGCAATATTTTGTCACCAAACTACCAAAAGGCATATCTGTGGCATGTTGGCTTTCTTCCCTTCAAATTTTATCCCAAAAGACCAAACCATTGTTTTGCAGCAGGGTGGCAAAGAATTCCTGTTATTTTGGGCATAGTGTCTCAAAATAGTGTCACAATTGATGACACTTTCGCAAATTAAATCATGAAAATGTCGTGAGTGTGACACTACTTTGTGACACTACTTTTTACAAAAATTTAAAAAACATATTTCTGGGGTGTTTTACCCCACAAGAAATACATGGCTAGCATCCTCAGGGTCCGACTAGGTGAACACACAAAGAATTGTATCCCTAGAGGGTCCCAAATTTAAATGCCAAGCATTTCTGTGACCACTAACTGGAAAAGAAATGGCTGACTCATGACACTACAGGGGTCATTTGAGGCACAAAAAACTGCATTTGCAACGCTGTTGAACTTTTTATTAACTTTTCCCTTTGACTATAATGTGAAAATTGTTTTTTAAATACCTTTTGAACCGTTTAATATTTTTTCACAAATTCTTCAAAAGGCACATTGGGGACCCTGGCTGCAGGTTTCCTGACATTTTTGGGCTGGTCGCGCAAACCGTGCAATCTGTAGGTGCGGGGAAAAAATGTGCAAAAAAGCATAAATGCGCTACGGAATGTCACGTTATAACTCTGTAACTGTAGATCCAACCATTATGAAACTTGGCAGACCCAGAGATCTATGGTACCGCTCTGCGCCTGCCAAATTTCAGGCAATCCATTGTATGGTGGCAAATATTATTAAGATGCAAAATTACACACTTTAACCTTAAATGGGGTATATATATATATATATATATATATATATATATATATATATATGTGAATTCATGTGTGAAGAGGCAGGTGATGTAGCCACCATCATCAAACAATTTTGGTGTGCTGTAACATGATACAGTGCTGACTTATCAGGGTGTCACATGTAGCTGTGGCAACCAATCTTCCTCTCATAACCATGATATCCACTTTCCCCTATGTCTGTCTCCCTTTCCACTGAAACTGTTTTGTTCCCATGTTTATAACAAGAGGTGGGCGACACACAACTCAAGCAACGGGGAGTGATGTTTGCTTATTTCTCAGTCTAGATACTGTTATAAGTATGTCACGATACAGTTTCATGATCGGCACTGCACTGTTTTAGTTTGTCAAGTGACGTGGAGCTGGAGTGATTAATCATTGTGTTTCCACCACCACCTGTGTTTCAGTCCCACAATATCCATCACCATACTGTCCTACCAAGTTGACTTCTTTTAACTTACATAAGCTCACTTATCAACCATTGAAAGTAGTCTTGTGACGTGTTGTCCATACATGTTATGCATGTATTACATAAAAAGTAAGTAATCAGAATGTCTGAAGCTGCACTCTCTGGTCATGTAATGTTAAATTGATGCATATTGTTGGATATTGCACACTTAATCTGTGCCAGAGCACATTTCTGTTATAGTTTAAAGTACATCTATCTAGTTACCATTGGTCAGCACAAGTAACGATGCCATGACTCCATGTCCAGGGTCTGCCAACACATCATAACCACGTAGTGTAATCCAAATTTTGACACCTATTCATTAAACAATTTTCATTAAGTCCTTACTGTTTTCCAACCAATGAGTGTGCTACCTTGTATCGTGCATGAAATATTGTCTGTTCCTATCTGAACATGCATTTATGTTTTCACTCATCATGACTGCGTGTGGCATCAGTCTTACACAACACATCTCTGGACCATTGTTACTTTCACTCCCCCTACCACCAACACTGCTGTACTTTGAAAAAATATTCTGTTCCATCTGACTCAGATGGCTGGGTCTGCCCTTGAAAGTTGTTTCTTTTTCAAACACGTTTCATGTGGAACAATGAAAGGTGGATGCAAATATGAGGTTACGCTATATTCAGGAGGGGCAGAGTGGCTAATTAGGGAGCACTAGTGGCTAGGTACACCACAGAATGAGTTAAGGTAATTGAGGTTCAGGGGTGCATGGAGAGGCTGAGTCACTGCAGATCAGCCCATAACTGTGAAATAGTATTGAGATTCTCACTGCTGTTATTTACAAAACTGTCACATAAGGCGAACAGCTAGACAGTTCACCTGGCAAAAGAATCCTAAAAAGTACAATTCAGGTGGTGCTGATGCAGGTTGGACACCCCCATTTGCCTGATGGGGACTTCAGTGACCATGCTGCAGCCTCCGCAAGGAACATCGCAAGCTTTGAATCACTGCTGGGTGCGTACATAAGACAACTATTGATGTAGCTCATCCTAGATTATACCACCTTTGATCAGGTTCTCTCCAATGGGTGCAGAATTACAGATGTAAAAGTGTTGACCCATCACTAATAAAGTGTTAGCATGACAGTGTGTATGGCTGGTCAAAAACCAGACAAGGTAAAGCACATGACAACAGAAGTCTGACATTTCAGGTGATCATACTTTGACAACTCAGCCACTGCCTTGCTGTACTGCTCTTTGGACAGTTTTTTCACCCACCCCCCACCTCCCCCTTCCTCCTTTATTAAATACACTTCCTCAGTTATCCCACCCTCTGAGGTCTCACACTACTCAAATACCGTAACTACTTAAAGGGGCTGTCCTTTCCTGCAACTTCTTAAATGGGTGATCTTCTCTCATGCTCATTTTTAACTGCAAAAATGCTGCTTCATCCATTCAGTATAGAATTTCTACTTGTTAGTATAACCATCACATCCCATGAGACTCTAAACCCAGGCAATTTTCAACACCCAGGCATACTCACAGGCTATCTAAATGTTATACACAAATTTCTAAATGTCTCCCTCCCACTGCCACTTACCTGACTTGGCCTCCATACTACCATACACTGCTGTACTCAAATCGGGTACCATCTGCCTCTCTCTCTCATGGGTTTGCCCTTTCAAGTAGAGCTATTCTGTATACTTACTATCACTCCTTGCCTCACTGTTTGGCCTTGGAGAAGAGTTTGAGAACTTGCCCATGCCTCAGGGGCAAAATTCAGCCATTCTGACTACTTCCTAGTGCTATAAAAAGGATGCTCCTGCTGCTACTCTGCTGTGCTGGTAACATTGAATTTAATCCGGGGCCCACCTCTCCATTTCTGTCTCAGCTGACCTACCTTTACTAAAAGGGTCATCATTTTTGCATTTGAATGCCTGCAGCCTTCTGAAAAAGCTTGATGCATTCAAAACTTGAACCCTCCACTGCTCTCCTGATGTTTTTGTAATCTCTGAAACTTGGCTAAGACCAACCACCCTGGACTATGAGGTTAACATTCCTTCATGCAACTTGTTTTGTACTGATAGGAAATCCCGGGGAGGGGGAGAAGCAATCTATGTCTGGGACATTACTGCAACTATGGTGGACAGGACTACAGTCCCCAAGGATTTCAAGTGCCTCACGCAAATAATCCAACCTGCCAAATCTACCTCTATCTGCATTAATGGGTGATATAGGCCCCCCTCAGCTAGCCTCTCTCTCTGCTCAAATGCCTAAGTGACATACTAGCTACCTCCTCATCAGAAGTATCCATAATTGGTGACCTCAACCTTGACTGTCTCTCTCCAGTCTCCTTATCATTGGAAGAATTCTGTGATGTCTATGGACTTCCCCAGATCATTAATGAAGCTACCCGCCCAAACACCAAAAATCCAGAGCATAGCTCCCTTCTTGACCTAATCCTTGTAAGCAAGCCTCACCTCTTCTTCCACTCAGGTGTATTCTTTAATAACATCAGTGACCACTGTGCCATTGCATGCATAAGGTCGGCACAACTCCAAACCTCGTCGTCTTCTAAATATATCCACAAGAGATGTAAACAGAACTTCTGCCCAAATGCTTTTCTCTATGACCTCCAGCATGCTAACTGGCAGAAATTTTACCTCATATCTTCCGTGGAAGAGGCACAGGAGGTACTTCATGAAATACGAACCAGAACCCTAGACCTCCATGCCCCACTTACCAAAAACAGAATAAAAAGAAAATCCTGTCCCTGGTTCATGGATAACTTAAAGACTGCCTTATGGCATAGGGATGCTCTTTGGAAAAGAACCAGAAAGTCTAAATTGGCCACAGGCTGGTCTGCTTTGCGAACTGCAAGGAATTTCTGCATGAAAACCATCAGAGCTGTGAAGTCTAGTTATTTCCACTCTGAGCTTAACTCCTTCACTAACTCTGCTACTAAGTTTTGGAAAACTTTAAGGGATGTAGAAGACCATAACAGCGCTGGCACACTTCCCCACAAAATGTCGACTGGTGGTACCCGTGCTACAGATATGGTTCATGTCATCCCTCTATTCAAATCAGGGGACCCCTGCAACCTGAATAATTACCGCCCAATCTCCTTGCTCCCGGCCTTGTCAAAACTATTGGAGAAAGTAGTAAATGAACAGCTCAGATCTCATCTGGAAAGTTTTAATCTACTAAACTCAATTCAATCCAGTTTCCATCCATCCATTGCATAGTACCTCCACTGCCCCTTCCAAGGTTATAAATGACTGGCAGTCTGCACTTGATGATAAGCAATATATATGTGCCTTGTTTCTGGACCTTAGCAAGGCTTTCGACATGGTGGACCACGATTTACTCCTGGTGACCCTGAAGAAAATGGGGTGGACAATCTGGCCCCAAGTTGGTTTACAAACTATCTAGTGGGCAGAGAACAGCAGGTCAAGGCTGAAGGAGACCTATCACCAAAATAAATACTCCTTAGAGTTGTCCCCCAAGGATCCATATTTGGTCCACTTCTCTTTGCTATTTATATTAATCAAATTGACACTGGCCTAAAGTCATCTAGTATCCATCTCTTCATTGATGATACAGTGCTATATATTGACAGATCAACTCCAGAGCAAGCCATTTTGGACCTCCAGAATGATTCTGACATCCTCCCAAAAATCTACTCAACTTGAAACTTCTGCTCAATGCCAAAAAAAAAAAAAAAACTAAGACAATGATTTTCTCTCCACTGGCCCCTCATCTCAAAAAAAACAAAACAGATAAGGTTCCCCAAATAAGTACCCTCTTGGGAGAAGCCCTGGAGTTCATGGAACAATTCAAATACCTGGGGGTCTGGATTAACTACAACTTGTCCTTCACCGATCACTTTGAAGAACTCACTAAGAAACTGCATCAAAGGCTCGGTATTTTCTTCAGGATCAAGCACTCACTAACTCAGAAGGCTAGAAAACTCCTAGTCCAAGCTACCTTCTTGCCTCTCCTAGACTATGTGGACTTCCTATATGGCTAGAGTACTAGCACAGCTCTCTCCAAGCTTGATACCCTATACCCCAGAGCCCTTAGGTTCATTTTGGATGACCCTTATGACACGCACCACTGCATCCTCTATTCCTCCATAGGCTGGAGCTCCCTAAGCTTCAGGAGGCAAAAGAATGCTATGCTATGGACATATAAGGCAATCACTCATAAATTACCTCAGTACCTCACAAGCTGCCTGACTCCCTGCATCCCTAGTGCTTATTCTCTCAGAAGTCTTACCATCTTATCTCTGGCTATCCCTAAAGTTAAAATGCACTTTGATAGAGCTCAATAAGCTTCACTCTTCCTAAGCACCGGAATAAGATCCAGAAAACCTCAAGGCTCGCTTACCCTATCACATTCTCCCTCTTCTAATCCTTGTTCCTGAAGACCTTCTCAGAGGCCTGCATTGCTTCAAATCAAGGTCTTAACATCACAGTTTGTTACTGCTTTAAATTCTGGACTTAAACCTCAACCATTGCATGAGGCATCATTTCAGTCCTTCCTTCTGTCATTGTCCAAATCAAGGTCCCAACATCACGCTCTGTCTTTGCTTCAAATATTGTACTTAAACCCCAACCATTGCCTGTGGCATCTGTCGTGTTCTCCTTTTGAACAGTCCTTCCTCCCTAGGCCATCATGTCCAACCCTCTCCTATCTCGTCTGACCTTCTCTCCCCCACTCCCTCCCTTCCCACCCCACTTGCCAGGACATCCCTACAGTACTTATCAAAGGACTCTTTCATCTCAATCTTCTTCGCACCTTGATGCTAGTGGAGCTGCTACTCCTGCACTCTATGACTCCTCCAATGATGTTTACTGTATAAGCATTAGCTTATTACCTTATGTCCATATATCTGTATCCATGCAATTGTATTTAAATGGCACTACCTCCTGTTGAACCTATTGCTATGTTCTGGTGCAAATATCTTGTCACATGTGATAGTTAAATGTTATTATGTTGTTATTATTACTATGTAATTGTTATGTACGCTCATTCAGCCTGTTATGTCTTAACCCTGTTGGCAATTGTTTTGCCCCAGATCCATCTTGTAAATGAGCTTGTCTCAATGATGTTATGCCTGGCAAAAATAAAGATTTTGATTGATTGAGTAATGAAATCATACAAACATATAACAGATATTGTCAGCAGTTAAGGATCCCAAGGCCCATCCAGTCATGCCTCTGAGCCCTACACAACATGTGGCTACTCTCCCAACCTGGTCAATGTCCTCCTCCCTCTCCTTCCCAACTCTAAGGTTCCCTTATGTCTGTCACAGGCTTGTTTAAAAACCTCAGCTATCCTCACTTCCATCACCTCCTGTTGCAGACTATTCCATGCATCAGCCATTCTCTCAGTGAAGTATAACTTTCTCTCATTTCCCCTCAAGTTTCCTCTAATTTCTTACCATGCCCCTTTGTTCTTGATCTCTTACTAAAATGGAAGATGTTTCCCCCATCACTTTGTTTATACCCTTGATGTGCTTGCATGTTTCTATCATGTCACCCCGGTCCTTCCTCTACTCCAGCAAGTACATATTGAGGTCACTTAGTCAATATTCATATGTCTTATGGTGTAAACCATGTACCATCTTTGTCGCCCTTCTCTAAACTTCTGCCACCCTGTTGATCTATAGTCAGTGTGGCCTCCAGAACTGCACACATTTCTACAGGTGAGTCCTTACCAGTGTTTTTATTGAGACAGTATGGCGCAGTGGTTAAGGTCAGTGAGCTGCAAACCTGGAGACCTGTGTTTGAATCCCACAGCCCCCACTTGCATACTACATAACCATGAGAAAGTCACTTAACTTCCTTGTGCTCCCAGGTCACACCTGGAAACAAGCTTCAGCTTGGTCTACCTTTCCTGGTTAAACAATTTCCCCTTTCCTCGTGTGCAATGGCATCACCAACTACCACCTTCTTTGTGTGATGCCTCTGCCCATGCACCCCATCATAACACTTGCCTTCCCTGCTGCATTTGTACTCTGTTTCGATACATTTATGTCATATTAAATGATAACATCCAGGTACTTATCCTCTTTGGTGGCAGTCAACCTCCCCGCCGCCCCTTAGATTTCCCCATGGTTCCCTCTTCCCAGGTGCATTATTTAGCATTTATTAGAACTGAACCTTAGTCGCCACTCCTCTGACCATTTCTAAAGTTTCACCAGGTACCTCCTCATTGTTTCTACCCCATCTAGAGTATCCACCCTGTTGCAGATCTTCTTGTCATGTGCAAACAGGCTGATGTTTCTTTTCAGTCCTTCCACAAACTCACTAATGAAAATATTGAATAACACTGGCCCCAATATTGATACCTGAGGTACCCCACTGATCACTCCCCTCACCCCAGATAGGATCCCATTTTCCACCACCCCTCTGCCTCCTCTTTTCTAGCCATTGTTTCATACAGTTTCTCACACAGTTTATCTCCATTCGCTCCATGCCTAAGCTTTCCATTTTGTTAAGTATCCTTCTATGTGGGACGGTGTCAAAGGCCTTGCTGAAAATCAACCACCCCACGCTGATTCACCTCCTTTCTCACTCAGTCAAAAGAGTCTGTCAGATTCATCTCACATGACCTTCCTGCTGTGAATACATGCTGTCTTTGCTCCAGGGCATCAATGGATTCTAAATCACCCACTATCCTTTCTTTGAGTAGTGCCTCCATGATCTTACCTACTACTGAGTTGAGGGTGACTGGTCTTTATTTCCCTGCCTACTCCTTACTACTACTCCTCTTGTGAAGATGGCCTAAATGTCAGTGGCCCAGTTGGTAGCACACTCGCCTCTGAGGCCGGGAGATCAGAGGGCTGTGGGTTCAGTTCCCACATCTGGAACTTGGGTTAATATCCCAGTACTGACACTGTAGTGCAGCATGAGAGGGGTGCTGCACTTCTGAGGTGCCATCTTTCGGATGAGATGTTAAACTGAGGTCCCATCTGCCTGGATTGGTGGTAGTTCAGGTGGATGTTAAAGATCCCAAGGCACTTATCGAAAAGAGTAATGGAGTTTTTATTGAAAATACATAAAAATACATCAAAAGAAACAACAAAAACACATACATTTTGTTTTATACAACCATAATTATAAAAGAAAATCAACCAACCAATACATCACCATTATAATATTGCTCCCAGTCCCCCTTATTTATATTTAATAAAAATCTGGAATCCTTTCCACCATTTGAATATTTTCCCAGCAGTCCCAAAGTGTTTATCTTTCATATGGACAGATTTCATTGCCTCCATTATAAGTACAAAAAAAATTTCATATGACATAAACTTTTTTTGTAGTACCCACTGGCATCTAGCCTGCCACAAATAATATTTTAGACAACAAAAGAACACAACTAAGCGTACCCCAATCATAAGAACCAAAAGGTGAGGAAAAAAACAAAACCAAGGCCTGATAGTCGAGATTTTGTAGCCATGGAAGCTGTAGCTAGCGCTTAAAAACCCATAACCCTGAAGCATAGGAATACTTAAATAAAAATGATCCATAGTTTCCTCCTTCACCTGACACAGCATATATGGACAATATCTTCGCCAATCATTTTATGCTTAGCATTCCCCTTGACATATAACCTTCCATAGACTGACAGCCACAGCACCTCCACATTTGAGAAGGAATCTATGATAATTAAGTTGTTTAAGAGCAAATTCAGTGCAAAAGAAGGGCAATTAACAAATACAGGTTCACTTGGATACAATTTTCCCAGGAAAAGAAATATAATCTACGCATTATGTTATCTTTAATACACTGAAAAGAAAGGGACCATTTAAACAACTTCTGAGCACACGGTTTAAAAACCCTGGGATATATATACTTTTGGGAATCCGTGGGGTAAGGGGTGCCCTCCAAACACCAAAAAAGGGTTTAAAGTTATTCATTACCCATAACTGCTGAGTCAATAACGGAAAGGAGGGGGCCAAATTAAAGTTCTGAGCAAGAAAAAGCCAATAAAAAAAACTAAGAGGATCCACCATGCCCAACCCCCCTTTAGAAATAGGGAGATAGGTATAGCAACGTTTAATGAGGTTAAGCCTACTCCCCCATGCATTGAAAAAAAACATGCATACAAACATGTTTCCAGGGCTAACGGAGGAGGATATACCAAGGCTATATATAACCGCCCAGGAATAATAAATTTTTTAATAACAAAAATCCTTTTTATTTTGGATAACCTCCATCCCTTCCACCTTTGAACCTTTCCTTCTGCCTTTTTCAATGCAATTTCCCAATTATCCACAGGAGATTTTGAGCTCAAAATTACTCCTAAGATTTTACATGGTAAGGAGGAAAACACAATATCAGATACTGTAAACTGATCTTGATCTATAGGCCCTAAAAGCAACTCTCTAGATTTCTTTGTATTAATTTTTGAGTTAGAAACCTTCTCATATTTAGCAATACAACTTAGGACAATAGGAATTTGAACCAATGCAGTCAGAAAAATACAAATATCATCCGCATAGGCTTGAACAATCACCATATCTGAAAGCAAATGCCCAGAAATGCCTGGTAATCCATCCATCGGATCTAACATCTTAAGTAATGGATCCAAAGAAAATGCATATAATAAAGGGCTCAAAGGGCAGCCCTGTCATGCCCCAAAGTTAACTGAAACTGGGAGGGAATACTGACCCTTAATGGCAGGATATACTACAACTTTTTTATACATTAATTTACTCCAATAGACAAAATCATAAGGTAAACCATATTTCTCTAATACTATAAATAAATAGGAATGAGATACCCTGTCAAAGGCCTTATTTTGGTCAAGAGACAGGATGCAATGCCAATTGGGAGACCTATTGGAAAACTCTATTATTTCCCTAAGAATAGTAAGTGCAGACAAAATTTTCCTATTTGGAATGCCTCAAAACTGAAGAGGATATAACAACTCAGCCAACACTGATCTCAACCTTCTATTTAATATTTGGGATAGTATCTTGAAATCTGAGCTCAAAATGGTTATAGGTCTCCAGTTACATAAAAGAGTTCTATCACCACCCTTAAAAATAAATATCAACAATCCTGCCGAAAACTGCACAGGTAAACAATGAACACCGTATAGAAAGGAAAAAACCTTCTCAAGACAGGGAGCTAAAATCTCACCAAATTGTTTAAAGAATTCATAAGACAACCCATCCAATCCGGAGAAACTCCACCCTTTAAGGAAGAAAAAACTTCCAAAATCTCTTGCTGAGATATAGAATCAGCTAATTTATACACTTCCTGACCAAATGGGGGAGATATAGTAAAATCCTGAAAAAACTGGTGAACATCACAACTTTGGATCTTAGGCCCTTCCTGTTCCTTTATATAATCCTGGATAATAGAAAATAAATCATCCTGGGAGGTTTTAAATTTCCCTTCCTTATTTTGTAACACCTCTAATCCTAAAGAGCTCCTTTTGTCCTTAAAGGCCTCAAAAGGGTCCCCTAATGGTGTTCTTTGAGTGCTAAAGGAAAGCTCGGAATGTAAAGTCTGTGCTCTATCGTACTGACAATCCCTCATAGCAGACTTCGTAAGGGAGATTTGGGCAGAAAAATCATCTCTAGAAGTATTAGCCACTGAAAACAGCCCCTGGAGTTTCTTCCTGAGGTTTAAATATCATAAAAATTTAGCAGTAACTTGTTGTTTCCCATAGTTTTGGAAGAATTTCCTGATATCATCTTTTGTATCCACCCACCAGTCCCATAAATCCTCATATAAAACCATAACAGATACTCGGGCAGCCAATAGAGAAGATATACCTTTTACAACCCCTGGGTCCTGCAAAACAGAAGTATTTAGTTTCCATCGTGGTTTATTTATAGGTTTGTGTAGGGGGTCACTAAAGGAAAGAGTGATGAATAAATGGTCAGAGAATTCAGTAATATGAGTTTTATGGACCGGAAGGGATAAATTCTTTGAAAAAAAAAAGATAATCTATGGTAGATATCAAAGACCCCTTTCTAAAGGTGTAATTCAACCCCTTATCCTGATAACTCTTCCCATTCCTCAAACCTGCTAAGTTAATAACCCTCTCTAAGCAATAGTGTCACAATACTTTTTCTTCCCTGCTTTACCCCTACTAAACCCAGAAACTTCACAATTAAAATCTCCCCCCAAAATAATATAACAAGAGGTAGCCAAAAAAGGGGAGAGGGCTCTACACATAGCCACCCTACCACTTCTTGTCTGTGGCCCATAGACTATTATAAAGCGAAAATCAGCCTGTTTCCATAATCTATCAATGATAAGTAGTCTCCCTGGTATAAGATCCACCAATTTTTTGAGAGTAAAATTAAAAGAACCAAAAAGAATCCCCACACCATCAGCTCTGTCTAATCCAAAGGACCAATAGGATGGTCGCCAGATCCATTCAGAGTTTAAGGACCGACACTGGTCTGAAGTATAGACCCATGTTTCCTGTAAAAAACAAATATCGAGGCCAAACTGATAAAAAAAATTAAAAAGAGCAGTTCTTTTGCAGTTATTCAAAAGACTGCTGCAATTAGAGATCCAAATTAAGGGAATCATAAACATTTAGTTTTCTTCCTCTTTTTTTCTTCTTCCCTTTATAATCTGTAGAAGTTTTACTCCCATAGGATTGTGATAAGGCAGGGTACCGTATCCATGTCAGAATCCCCTGTAACAGTATCTAAATAGCATAAAATTTTCCATTTCAAAATTAGGAATGTCTACTGAAGTCAGGGGATGTTTTTTTTGGGGGGCTGGGGATAAAGGTTTAGAACTTCTAGTAACTCTTTTCTCCGCAGGGTTAGAACTAAGAGGTTTCGTTTTTACAGGATCATGATAACAAAGTGGTGGAAACTCTTGAACATTAAGAGGGTCAGGAGGCCCACACCCTGCTTTAGAAATAACAGCAGGTTCAGACCCCAAGACCTTTCTCTCTTCCTGTACCCCTTCAACCTTTGTGATCTTAGTGTGAAGACCTTTTTTCTGATGTTTAGAAAGGGCTTCTTCCTGAGCTTTTTGTATTATTAACTCGGGGCTACTGACAGAGGCTTTGTTAGAAGCACCACGACAGTTCCTGTACCCATGACCTGACTCTTCACGTAAGTCACATTTTACTAGGTTAGCACACTGAAAATTACCATGTCCAAGTTCCCCGCATATCTCACATCTGGTGGTGTCACAGGAACTAGAAAGATGTGTTCTATTCCCACATGTATAGCATGCCCGAGGCTGCCCAGTGTAGAAACATACCCCCCTATCTCTCCCTAAAGAAAAGGAATTAGGAATGTGTTTAATTTCATTGTTAACTTGTTGTAGTTTCACCTTATACCTCCAACTACCATTCCAAAATAATTCAGAGTCTAATACTGCCTCAGGGCACTCTAACACCTCGCATTTCTGAAGAGCCAAAAGAAATGTCATCAACGTGAACCCCTTCATTTCTGAACATTATAATCACATATTTGATTAATGATGGAGTAAGGGGAGTAACGACAAAGGGAGACCATAATGGGGAAAATTTCAACTGGTTGTATCGTTGCCAAAATAAATCCAGCAGAAAGACAGATCTAAAGCTGACGTCATAATTGTCCTCCCCTGAGATATTAATGAAGGCAAACACATCTTTTGGTGAAAACTGCAGAGATTCTTTTAGAAGAAGTTTCCCCACATACACTCAGTCAGACCAATCTACTAATCCCCCTTTATAGCATATGCGGACAGCGTTTCTTCGAGGGGCTGAGTCTTTACGGGATTGTGTAAAAAGATCTGAGAGAAGAGGTCTAATGGGGGGGGGGTCCACGGAAGGATCGTTCAGAATTATTTCGTCCACTATGACATTAGTTCCTACTTTCTCCGGTATAGATGGTAAAGAATCAGTTAATTTATCAGTTCCAGGTTGCAGTATCCTAGGCTCAGATAATTTCTGGAGCACAGGAGACCACTCTGAGGGAGAGAAGACAAGGAGAAACTGACGACCAATCTGGGTCTGGAATCCATGTTCCTGAGGGGTTTAGTTTCCATCCAGAATCTAATAGCGCTTTCTCTGGAGCCCAGTCTTTATTTTCAGTTGCATTTTAGCGTAGGAAAATGCTTGCTGAATTAATTTAGAAGTAGAGATCTTCTGAGAGAGTTTATTTTTATTTACAGCCTGCTGTATGTGATTCATAGGCAAGTTCCATTTGCTGCTGTTAAGGCAGCTCTTTTATTTTATTATATCTGGGAACCCTTATTTCTGTTTGTAAAGGAAAAAGATGTAGCATGCGCTTATTAGAGGCGCCTGTTTGATATACGGTTCCTCTTGTAACATACATACAGCATTTTGCAGTTTTGACTCTTCCATTATCGAGGAACCAGAGCCAATGGTAAAAAGCTTTGTTTGCTTGTTGCCAGGCAATGCGCTAACACCGGGAATACTTTGAAAGCTTGAAACTGTAGTACAAGAAGACTGACCTTGCAGTGTTTTAACAGAGGTTCCATAATTTGTAGCTTCACCACCGGGACTCGGCTCTTGGCACTCGCCATAACCAGCGACTATGCTGCCAGCCGAAATTCCTCCAGATAAACTCTTGTTCTGTACAGTTTGTAAGGTTGGTAAGTTTGAAGGGTTCTCATTCACCTGTGCAGTGTCGCAGACTGAAGCAACTGCATCCTCCGCAATGACAGGCTTGTCAATTGAAAACGATGTAGGTTCACTCGAAAGGAAACTATCCTCAGCTACCTTGTTGAAAGTAGAAGATATCAGAGACACTGACAATTCGTGAGGTAAGGAGTTCACTTCTATCATAGATACAGCCATATTTTTATCCATACGATCCTTTGCAACAGCAGCATTATCATGAACAAAACCAAATGTTCCCGTTTGTACTGCGGGACCAAAAGCCTCTTCATTTTCGAGCCCCGAGGAGGAGGCTCGCTCCCCTGGCTCACAGACATCCTCTCCCTCCAACGAACTCTGCAGAGTGGCCATATCTGGAACAGCAGTCATCTTGGAGTCACCAGCAAAAGGGTCCCCTCTGCTCACAGGAAGCAGAGTAGGGGAATTTCCCCAGTGTCTTGCCAAATTTCCTTCATTCACTAAAAATACCACCAACAGCTTAATCTGGTTCAAGGTCAGTTGGCATTCATCTGTATCCCCCTCCCCTGGGTTGTGCCTGAAAATAGGCAGGATTTGTCTAGTGCACTTACGCGGTCAACAAAAATGAAATAAATAAATAATAAATAAAATAAATGTGCCCTCATTCACTTTTCTGGAACCACCCCTGTGCTGAGTGAGTTGTTGAACATGGCAACCAGAGGTGCGGCTAATTCCCTTTGCAGCTCCTTTAGTATTCTCTGGTGTATGTCATCTGCCCACATTGCCTTCTCCACCTTTAGTTTTGCAAGCTCCTCCAGGACCATCTCCTCTGTGGATGTGTTTACCTCCTCCCTCCCTCCCTTCATATCTATTTCCCAGCTATGACCCATGACTCTCCACCTCTTCAGTGAATACTGAACAAAAGTCTTTGTTCAGTATTCATGCCTTCTCCAGGTCTCCCCACTTACACTCCCCTGTATCACCTTTGATTCTCCATCCCTACCCCCACCCCTGTTTTTCCTTCTTTCACTGATGTTCCTAAATGTTCCTCTTCCCTCACAGTCAATGCCAATCTTTCCTCGGTCTGTGCCTTTGCGCTCAGAACAGCCTTCCCTGCTTCCTTCAGGTTTCTTATGTAAACCATCCTGTCTTCCCCCATTTGAGTTTCTTTATACTTCCTTAAACTCTTCCTTTTTGCCCTTACCATGTCTGCTACCTATCTGGAGAACCATAGTGGCCTTCTTCTTTTCCTACCTTTGCCTACCATCCTAATGCCATGGTTTGTCACCTCCGGTATGGTTCCCTTCAATTGTTCCCTATGCTCCTCAACCCCTCCTCCTTTCTACCTCCTCATCAGGGTATCTTAGATACTTCACTCTGTGATGCTTGGCCAGGCTGGTTATGATTGTTCTTTAATATTTGTAATATAAAAATGTAGAGTGTGATGTGTCTCCATAAGGCAGCTGTGCCATGGATCATGTTTTAGTGAAAGTAACAGGATATATTAACCTGAAGCCAGGAGGTAATTAAAAAGACTAGAGAGCCTTAATTAAGGGTCACCTGTTTATCTGACTTAATTGCGCTGACCAGCTGCCAGGATATAGGGATCATAAACTTTTCTTAGAGGAAGAAAACATGTCATATCATTATGGTGCTAAAAAGTTATAAAATCCTTTGATCCTTGGAAGCAGAAAACCACACAAGATCAAAGGAAAGGCTTGATTACAGAGAGTCATATTGAGAAATGAATTTTTGCTGATGTCACCTTATTTAATATACCTCCTGATAGTACATCCTGTTTTGTATAATTTCTATATTCTAAAAGGAGGAGCTAGATGGCATCATAGAAGGGATGGAGACACATAGTTTAAACTGTATTCTGTATTTCCACTGACACACATTTCTTTGAGGGTTCTTAGAAACAAGAACTAACTATAAGCACTGTAAGAAGGTAATACATTACATAGAAAAGTCTAATTGTACTGTGGTAGGAGATTATGTTTGTACTTTAACCTTGTTCTTTTTAGTGATTGTATGCTTTGTGATATATGGGTCTATGTTTACATTTTACATATTTGTATCCATTTTTAAGTAAACCTCTTATTTTAAAGAGACTGCCTGGTGTGTGTTTGAAGTTCTTTCTTTTGCATGTGATGTATGGAGGGTTAAGATTGACAAAACTGTTCATAAGCTTAATGGTGTTACCAAACTGGGAAAAGGTAAGAATATACCTAAGGTCTTGAGTTTTAAGGGTTCATTTTGGATACCTACTTATGTGCCCTTAGGCGAAAGATATCTGGCATCCCCAAAGAGCAAATTATATGAGCCTGTACATTTGGGTATGCTAGCATAAGGTTCAAGTTTGAATCCCCCCAGAACTTGAGACCAAATGTGATTCAGACCCACAAACAGACAGGAGGGTACCCTGTTCTGTTACCTGCTCACAATACTGCACTCAGAGGTTGGCACTGTGGGAGTAGATGGCCTGACCTGCTGAGCGGTTTGTGACAGATTGGTTGGCAGCGGTGCAGGTACATTTGGTAACACAAGCTTTAAATTGTTCAGTGTGTCAGCTTGATACTGTATAGCTCACTTGCAAAATAAGTCAGTGATTTTTTTTTAAAAGGAAACAGAACTATATCATTTGGCTTACAGCCAAGTTCCTACCTGTTTTATTTTTTTTTGTAAAGTGCAAAGTAGCCTTAATTAGGGCAGAAGATGGCTTCCAACTACAGTGGGCACACTGTAGACTACTTGAGGCAGAAGATGGCTTCCAACTACAGTGGGCACACTGTAGACTACTTGAGGCAGTTGTGCAAGGGCAGAGGAGTCCTGTACGAGGTGAGAGCCACCAAGCAGAACCTCATGGATGCCCTGATGGTAGCAGATACCCAGAGCATTGAGTCACAAACTGTGACTGTAAAGTACCAAACTTTGAGCATGGAAGGGCTAGCGGTGAGTGCAGTATCCAGATTCAATGAGGATGACAGCAGGGCCAGTGCCAGTGAAGAGCCACAGCAGCAGGTGAAAGTCACCAGCATTCTGGAGCCAGAAGCACCCAGGCTGCAGATTGAGTTGCACAGAATCGAGCTGGAGTTCCAGGAGAAGAGGGAGTGAGAACAGTGAGAGGCTGAACGAGAATGGCAAGAGGCAGAGTGGGAACAGCGGGGTCTGAATGTGAAGAACGTGAGTGTCAGCGAGCTGCAGAGGAGAAGAGGGAGCAAGAACGGTGAGAGGTGGACCGTGAACAGCAAGAGGCAGACTGTGAGGAGTGTGAGAGCCAGAGGCTACATGAACTGGAGAAGCTACAACTCCAACAACCTGCGCCAGAGCAGGTAAGTGGCTTGGGTTTAACTGGAACTACAGGACTGGGTTACAAATTGAATTCCAAATTGATAGCTGAATTTAAAGAGTGGGAGGATATGGTTGCCTTTTTAAATTCCTTTGAAAAAGTTTGTATTCAGGCTAAAATTCCTAGAGGGTCCTGGGGCTTCCAGCTATCCCTGCTACTTACCAGGAATCCTCAGGATGCATTGGGTCACATGGACCATGAGGACAGTAATGATTACAGCAAACCTAAAGCTGCACTGTTAAAAAACTTTGATTTAACTGCTGAAGCATACAGAGCTAAATTCCATAAGCTCAGGAGAAGCCCTGACATGAGCTATGAGGAGCTAGCCATGAAACAATGTCAGTTTTTAAAACATTGTTGGGAAGGAATTGAAGCAAACTCTGTAGATAAAATTGAAAATGCAATATTGTTGGAGCAATTTTTTGGCCATGCCCAGCAGAGCAACAGTGCAAGAGGCTGCAGAACTCTTGGACTGCTATGCCAAAAACAGAACTGCTATGAGAGTGCATGGGACAGGTGTGGCAGTGCAGAAAGGGAAAAGCGTGCCTTCAGGGCAGCTAAAACCCTCATTGCCTCCACCAGAATCAGTTAGCCCTAGGGTTCAAAGAAAAGATTTCTCTGAAAAAAGAAATGAATGTTGGGTCTATAAAGAAACTGGGAATATTGCCACACAGTGTCCCAAAAGGGCAAGCAATACGCAACAGAGGGCTATGAAAGAAGTGAGTTGTTTGTGTGTCCCTGGAAGCATGCCTGTGAACATGAGGGAACATGTGCTTCAGTCACGGTGAATGGTGTACAGACACAAGGGTTAAGGGACACAGGGGCATCCCTGACATTGGTAAAAGGGGATCTGGTAGAGCCTGGTCAGCTGATACCCAATAAATATGTCACTGTACAATACTTTACTGGTGAGGAGAAAACATTGCCCCTTGCTAGTGTTCTCCTAGACTAGGGTGAAACGGGGAACTGTGCAACAGGTGGCTGTAGCCAAAACTTCAGCAGTGGATGTCATCCTTGGCAACAGTCTCAAACAGGGGATGGTGTGTGCAGTTACATGTAGCCAAGTGGCAAGGGGAAATTGTAGTTCCCTGGATCCCAAAGAAGCCATTGTGAAAACCACAGGGAGGCTGATTCCCCAGCCTGTGTCTCCTGATATGGAGACTAATGAAACGGGGGTAGAAATTTCCTCAGTAGCAGTTAACCACACAGCTACAGAGGGTTACTCTGAAGAGAGAGGGAGGGGTGACCCATTCATCAGAGGGTTAGGGATGACAGTGATCCCGAGTGCCCTGAAGTTAGTGCTAGAGACCCTAGTTTAGAGACTGAAGGGGATCTGCCTCATGCCTTTGGAATGTATAAGGAGTTTGCAGTTGCTTAGAAAACTGACCCTAGTCTAGAGAAGCTGAGGGCTTGGGCAGACTCTGATGGTGCACAGGGAGGTGATGATAAACATAAAGTTTATTGGGAAAATGGACTGATGTATACTCAGGCTGTGCAGACAGAAGGAGGGGTGATAGGCAGGTAGCTTGTCATTCCCCGGGGGTATCGTGAGCAGTTGCTCAAGATTGTACATGATATTTCCTTGTCTGGTCATCTGGGAATAGTGTGCACTATGTAGCGATTGGCCCAGAATTTCTATTGACCCAACTTCACCCCGCAGGTTAAGGAGTATTGCAGGTCTTGTCACTGGTGCCAACAAATAGGGAAGGCAGGTAAGAAAACCCAAGCTGCCCAAATTCCATTGCCCATAGTGGAGGAGGCATTCCAGAGGGTGGGAATGGATATTGTGGGGCCTTTAAATACCCCCAGCTCCTTCAGGAAGAGGTTCATCCTGACTGTGGTGGATTATGGCATCCGGTATCCAGAGGCAGTCATCCTATCCTCACTGGGGACAGACAAAGTGGCAGATGCCTTACTTGGGATTTTCTCCCATGTTGGGTTTCTGCAGGAGGTTATCACTGATCAAGGGGGTTCCTTCATGTCGGAAATGATGAAATGTTTGTGGGAGAAGTGTGGGGTGGTGCAGAGATGCACAACACCTTATCACCTGCAAGCCAATGGGCTTGTGGAAAGATTTAACGGTACCCTAAAGTCAATGCTCCAAGCGTTTAGCGAACAGCATGGGAGGGACTGGGAGAAATACCTTCCCCACCTGTTTTTGCACACGGGGGGGTGTCTCAAGAGTCAACAGGATTTCCCCCCCTTTGAACTTTTATATGGATGCTGTGTACGTGGGCCCCTAGACTTGATCTGGGAGGACTGGGATGGCAAGCACACCAGGGAACTCCCATAGTGGATTACATCCTTAGGTTTAGGGAAAGGCTGAAGGAGCTTATGGGGACAGCCCAGAGCAATCTGGCAGATGCCCAACAGAAACAAAAAGTGTGGTATGAAGACAGAGCTAGAGTTCGTTCATGTATGGTGGGTCAGGAAGTCATGGTCCTTATGGAAAGACAAGCTGCAGGCTGAGTGGGCAGGACTGCACAAAGCAGTTAGGAAGGTAAATGATGTGAACTATATCATAGAGTTACCTGACAGAAGACAGACAGAAAGGATGTATCAAGTCAACATGATGAAGCCATATGCTAATAGGACTGACATGGTGTTTGCAGTATGTAGTCCTAGGGAGGGGATGGACGAAGGAGACCCCCTTCTGGACTTGCTGGAAGAAAGCAAGCAGAAAGCCTCTGTGGAGGCAGTTAAATTGTCTCCCCAGCTGGCCCCGGACAAGATCCAGGAAGTAAGGGAGGTCACAGCAGGCTTTGCTCCACTGTTTAGCACCAAGCCTGGACTAACCCCCTTAGCAATGCACAGTGTGGAGACAGGGACACAGATGCCCATACGGTGGACAGCATATCGGGTGTCAGAGGCTGTCCAAAAGGACATTAGGAGGGAAGTGGAGGAGATGATAGATTTAGGGGTAATCCAGAGATCCCACAGCCCCTGGGCCTCACTCATAGTCCTTGTACCCAAGTCGGATGGCTCTACTCATTTCTGTGTGGACTATCATGGACTGAATGCAGTCATGAAGTCAGACGCCCACCCGATGCACCAGGCGGATGAACTGCTGGACAAGTTGGGAGGGGGTGACCTACCTTACAACTATTGACTTGACAAAGGGGTATGAGCAGGTCAAGTTAACTGACAGAGCTAGGGACAGATCGGCCTTCATCACTTCGATAGGCTTATTTGAATTTAAAGTAATGCCTTTCAGAATGAAGAATGCCCCAGCCACTTTCTAAAGATTGGTGAACCAGGTGTTAAATGGTGCTGAGGAATATGCCGTGGCATACCTGGATGACATTGCCATCTTTAGTGCCAGCTGGGAGGAACACCTGTCCCACCTTAGGGAAGTGCTGGGCAGGATACAGAGGGCTGGGCTCATTGTCAAAGCTGACAAGTGCCATGTGGCCAAGGCTGAAGTGATGTACCTTGGGCATGTTGCAGGCTGGGGACAGCTCCATCCTAACCAAGTAAAAATTGAGGTGATCAAGGTGTAAAAAAACTATGCCACACTGATGACAGTGTGGTAGTAAAAGAACAAGGTTTGTGGTTAGTGATCCCTGGTAATTCAATAAAGTCACCTGACACCACATGTTGTCTTAAATCAGTTGCAATTTATTAATACCCAAATAAGCTCTAACAATGTTACCTCTAACATGATTAATTCTAAACAGCTGATGGCTTTTTACCACCAGGGCTACAGGTGTTCAGAAAAAATGAAGCAAAATTGCTCCCTTTTTCTGGGTGTCAAGCATCTATAGCAGCCGTGTGGCTATTGCTCTTAAACACACCGAACATACAGTCTGATACTTATACGGTGACAAGAAATGCAAACAAAAAGGACGTTTTCAGATACTCTGAACATAAAAGGCAAGAGAGTAGGTTTATGAGACAAGGTTTCTAAAGTACATTTGCCACAAGATACTTCAGTCATAAGATACATTTGACACTTTGCCTAGATAGGGGAGTCCTGTTTATCATCACCCTTGGATGGTCCAGGGATTTTACATTATTAAAAATAACATACTTTAGGAGACAAGAACAAAAAAAGGCTTCTACTCTATTTAAAAGAAATTGCTTAAAACTGCAAAAAGAGTCTTTAGTAGATAGTGGCCAAAGCAAGGATATAATTATTTCTTATCAACTCTATGTTATGCATTTTTTTAAACACAAGAAATCATGAAATGAGGAACTGTGTTACCCAAGGCTAAATGGCAGTTAATGTTGAAGGAGCTGCATGTTATCTTAACCATTACCTTAGGTTACAGACCTGTTTTGTACACAGTATCTCTGCTTGAGCAGAGCAAAACTAATTTTGCTTCAAACATCTGTTCCTAAACACTGCTTATGCTCTTCAACTGTTTTTCTACAATTATTTAAAGGGCCTTAACCTCTTTTGAACCCGGGCACCCACATACATATGGTGGTATTATGTAGTTATCTGCTAGCCACTTACAGCCCTTTACTAGCCACTTGCATTAATTTACATGGTGGTATCATTTAGTTACCCACTAGCCACTTCACTAGCCACTGCAAGCCTTTTTACACATTTTCTATGTTCTCAACCTTTTGGTTAGCCAACTACATATAAATGCTGTTGTTGGTAAACTTGTATAACACTTTGGTTAGTGGTCACTAAAACTTTGGCCACTGGTCACTAAAACTTTGGCCACTGGCCACTTTCAACAAAGGCTTGGCCCAGACCAGAAATGCAGAACCACGTCAGGAGTTTCCTTGTGACAGCAGGGTACTATAGGAAATTTGTACCCAATCACAGTGCCCTGGCTGCTCCCCTATCTGACCTGGTAAAGAAAAGGGTGCCTAAGAAAATTACCTGGGAACCAGCCTGTGAAAAAGCCTTTACCATACTGAAGGAGGCACTGTGCAGTGCTCCTGTAATGACAAGTCCTGACTATAGCAGACCCTTTATGGTTCAGACTGATGCCTCAGATGTGGGTATTGGGGCAGTACTGAGTCAGACATCCAACCAAGGGAAAGATCACCCGGTAGTGTACCCGAGTAAAAAGTTACTTCCCAGGGAGCAGGCATACTCTGCTGTGGAAAACGAGAGTCTTGCCATAGTGTGGGTCCTAAAGAAGTTAGAGCCATACTTATATGGGCAGCATTTTGTGGTACAAACTGACCACAACCCCCTGGTTTGGCTGATGCAAATGGGAAAAACTAATGGTAGACTGTTAAGATGGAGTCTTGCCTTACAAGGGTATGACATGACAATCTTACATAGGGCTGGAGTAACCAATCAGAACACAGATGGCCTGTCGCGGTTTTATGAGGAGTGAACTGATTTGGGAAGCTCATCCCATGCAGGGGATAGAGCCTCCAAATTCAGTCTAGGTGGGGAGGATTTGTGATGCTTGGCCAGCTGGTTATGATTGTTCTTTAATATTTGTAATATGAAAATGTAGAGTGTGATGTGTCTCTATAAGGTAACTATGTCATGGGTCAAAATTTAGTGGAAGTAACAGGATATATTAACCTGAAACCAGGAGGCAATTAAAAAGACTAGAGAGCCTTAATTAATGGTCTCCTGTTTATGTGACTTAATTGAGCTGACCAGCTGCCAGGATATAGGGATTGTGAACTTTTATGATGTCTTAGAGGAAGAAAACATGTCATATCACTATGGTGCTAAAAAGTTATAAAATCCTTTGATCCTTGGAAGCAGGAAACCACACAAGATCAAAAGAAAGGCTTGATTAAAGAAAGTCATATTGGAAAATGAGTTTTTGCTGATGTCACCTTATTTAATATACCTCCTGGTAGTACATCCTGTTTTGTATAATTTTTATATTTCAAAAGAGGAGCTAGATGGCATCATAGAAGGGGTGGAGACACAGAGTTTAAACTGTATTCTGTATTTCCACTGACACACATTTCTTTGTGGGCTCTTAGAAACAAGAACTAACTATAAGCACTGTATTTTATGTATTTATTTATTTATTGCAATTGTTTCACCAGGAAAGGCACACTGAGCAACAAGATGCTTGTCTCCCGGTGTGACCTGGGGGGGTACACATAGATATGATAACACGCAGGCTATCAAGTGAACAGTTAATGGAAGCAAATAAAAAAACAGCATAAGGATACATGATTGCATGAATATACAAGCAGTGCACATTGAATGCTTAGGATATTATAGTATCATATAACAATTTTGTGACAAGAAGCAGCAGACAAGGTAAATTAGCACAGTAGTAACAGCTGTAAACAACAGAGGACATATATCACAGTTATACAGTTATACACAGTACATAGGGTAAACAACAGAGGACATATATCACAGTTATACAGTTATACAGAGTGCATAAGGTAAACAACAGAGGACATATATCACAGTTATACACAGTACATAGGGCAAAATAGGTCCAGAACATAAGTTCAAGGTTGGGGTTATATGCTAGCTTCTGTAGCAAGTCTAAGGCTGCTGGTCAGGCATTGGTGAGGGGATAGTGGGGCATGGCAGGCTCAGGGACAGGAGCAATTTGTAGTAAAGAAGTTTGCTAGGGTGGTAGACAGAGAGTAGGAAGAGGAGGAGTGCCAAATTTGCGGTGGGAGGGTGTTACAGAGCTTGGGTAGCCGGTGTGAGAAGGCAGCTTGATTGGCAGAGGTCTTCCACCTAGGGACTGAAAGTTGGCGGGAGTCACTGGATCAAAGATGATGAGAGCGGGGTGGGGCATCTGTGAGCATGGTGACAAGGTAGGAGGGAATGGACCTGAGCCATAGGTTGGAGACAAATTTAGCACAGTGAGAAATGCAGTGGTTTTTGAGGGATGGTAGTGCCACAGCTCAGTAGAGGTTGCAGTGGTGGGTGAGGGGAGAGGAATCGAGAGCAAAGCAGCAGAAGGCATTATAAAGTGTGTCCAGTTTAGATAGGGTGGACTTAGGGGCTGCACTGTATACAATGTTGCAGTAGTCGATGGAGGGGTGTATCATCTTCAGGACCAGTTAACGTCGGACTTGGGGAGGAAGGCTGCAGCGGTTCCTGTATAGTGCACTGTGCATGGGGCATAGATTTCTTCAGATAACATCGATGTGGTCAGAGAAGGAGAGATGGCTGTCGAGCCAGACTCCCAAGTTACGGAACGAGGAGACACCTTCAAGTTTTTGGCCATCCAGGTGTTGAAGTAGGGAAGGGAAGGGAGTCTGGCCAGGTGTTGCCATGTGCCGAAGGTCATAGTGACAGTTTTTTTTTGCATTTAGGGAGAGCTGGTGTGAGCTAAACCATTGCTGTACCTTGTTGAAGTCAGCTTGGAGGTTTGAGTGTATCACATCAGGGGCGGAGCCCAAATAGTAGAGTACAGTATCATCTGCATACATGTGGCTTGAGGAAGTAGAGCAGATGAGTGGCAGGTCATTTAGGAATATAGAGAACAGAATGGGACCAAGAACTGACCCTGGTGGAACACCGGTAGTTAAGGGAAGGGGGTGGAGATCGCATTTGAGACTCTAACAGACTGAGTTCTATCAGAGAGGTGTGATCTGAACTAGTTTGTGGCTGCGATATAGAGGTCTGATTCAGCGAGATTTGAGAGCAACATGGGGTTGGAGACGGTGTTGAAGGCTTTTGTAAGGTCAACAAAAATGGCTGAGGTGATCAGTCCACTGTCCATGCCTGTCAGGATAGTGTCTGTAAGCCTTATCAGGGAGGAGGTGGTGGAGTGTCCCTTCCTGAAGCCAGAGTGGAATGACGTGAAGAATTTGGAGTCAGTGAGGAAGTAGGTAAGTTGGGTGAGCACAAGGTGCTCTTGTAGTTTTGCTAGGGCTCGGAGGAGGGAGATAGGGCAGTAGTTAGAGGGGGAGGTAGGGGCAACTCCTTTTGGCAGAGGGATGACCATGGCATGCTTCCATGCATGGGGGACGAGAGCAGCAGCAGCACAGGATTGGTTTAGGAGTTTGGCAAGCGGAGTTGCTATAGCGGGGGTGGAGAGGTATAGAAGTGTTGGGTCTAATCTATCTGGGGATTTGCCTTTTGAAGGAGTTGAGAGAAAGTAATGCATCTAGGGCCTCAGTTGCAGAGATGTCTTTGAAGGAAAAGGAGCAAGGCCTAGTCTGGGTCTTTATGTCTGTAGGCGGTGTGAGAGGTGTAGTGTTGGGCAGGGAAGAGAGGAGGGTGGCAGCACAAGTGGAGAAGTACACATTGAACTCAGTGGCGGCTGCTGTGGGCTCTGACAGGAGAGAGTTATTAACATTTAGCATTGGAGTGGAATTGACAGCCAGTGGGGTGAAAAGGGACTGAATGACCTTCCAGAATTGTGAAGGTTTATTTAGATTTGACTGGAGGGAGCTGCTGAAGTACTCTGCTTTTGCAAGATGAGTGGCTCTGGTGCACTTGTTACAGAGCATGCGGTATGTGCAGAGGTGTTGTGGGAGGCGTGAGGATTTATGTATTTTCCTGGCTTTGTCCCATGTGATTTGACATACAGTCAGTGTTTGGGTGATCCAAGGTAGGTGGTTTCCTCATACTCTTGTATGACGCAGTGGGACGTGTGTGTTCCAGACACTGAGGAATGTGTTTTTAAAATGTAGGAAGGCATCATCAATGGAAATCGTAGGAGGGGCAGGGGCCCAGTTTGCTAGTGGAAGGTCGTCTAATACAGGGGCTAGAAGGTCATACATTAGACAGAAAAGTCTAATTGTATTGTGGTAGGAGCTTATGATTGTACTTTAACCTTGTTCTTTTTAGTGATTGTATGCTTTGTGATATATGGTTCTGTGTTTACATTTTACATATTTTTATCCATTTTGAAGTAAACCTCTTATTTTAAAGAGACTGCCTGGTGTGTGTTTGAAGTTCTTTCTTTTGCAAGTGATATATGGAGGGTTAAGATTGACAAAACTGTTCATAAGCTTAATGGTGTTACCAAACTGGGAAAAGGTAAGAATATACCTAAGGTCTTTTATAGAGTTTTAAGGGTTCATTTTAGATACCTGGTTAGGTGCCCTTAGGTGAAATATGTCCGACATCCCCTGAAGAGCAGATTATCTGAGCCTGTACATTTGGGTATGCTAGCAAAAGGTTCACAGTTTGAATCCCCCCAGAACTTGAGACCAAAGGTGATTCGGACCAACAAGCAGACAGGAGGGTTACCCTGTTCTGTTACCTGATCACAATACTATGCTTGGAGGTTGGCACTGTGGGAGCAGAGGGCCTGACCTGCTGAGCAGGTTGTGATACAACCCACTTCCTCAGAATCCACCCCCTTAAAGTCCTGGCTGATTGCCTTAGAGTGACATGACTGTGTCTTTGACTTTATGTTATAGCACAGTTGGTGGTAGTAGCTGGATCTCAGCTGGCCTTACTCCTGAATGTCTCCAATTCTGTCCCCATGTGTCAATACTAGGTCCAGAATCACTCTGTCTCTGGTGTGATCGCTCACCAGCTGTTTGAGGATGGAACCCTGAAGGGAATCCTGGACGTCTCTGCTCTGGGATGAAGTAGCTGCTGCAGTGGTCCAATCAACATCTGGGATATTGAAATTCTCAAGCAGTACTACCTCTAACTTTGTTGTCATATCCTGAATCTGGTCCATTAGATCTCTATCCAACTCCTTCCCCTGAGCTGGAGCTTGATAAATCACCCATGTGCGGATTGCTACTCCATTGCCTGGCTCAAGGGTGACCCACAGTGCCCCAGTCTCCCCCCCCTCCTTCCATGCACTTCTGTTGCTTTGATACTGTATTTAATGTACAGTGCCACTCCTCCAGCCTTTCTCCACCCCCTCAATCCATCCTGAGTAGAGCATAACTTGGAACATTAGCATCCCAGTAATTATTGGCGGTAAGCCAGTTCTCTGCTATTGCTGTTATGTCCAGCCCTGATTCTACCATCAAGGCCTCCTGGTCTGGGATTTTGTTTCACGTGCTTCGGGCATTTGTAACCATGGCATTCTATGATTTTCTGCCTGTCTCCCCTCTCCCTTTGGGTTTGCCCTTTTGCTTGTTTCTCTCATCCCCTTTGTCCTTATTATGCTTCGATCCTGCCCATTCCGTTCAACTTGCATCTGGTGCTGTGGTCTCTATCAAGACATTGCTTTCCATAAGTTAGCAAAATAAATCCATGTGGTTCTCAAAAAATGACTCATACAATGTAATGTCAATGAGGTCTTCATTATGGACTAACAAGTAATCACACATTGAAGAAACAGATGAACTGTATCTTCACAAGCATGGGTAGCTGTGAAAATAAGTCCAAATTGCTATGGTGCAACAGCAGTAATGCGTAGCAGAATTAATAAGAAATGTAAAGAAGACCTTTTTGAATTACTCACAGATAGAGCATGTGTCTGATAATAGAGTACGGGTGAGACTGGGACAAGCTAAGGAGATGAAGGTCAGCATGCTGTGTCATGTCAAGAATAAACATAAACCATGAACACATACAGGTGTTAGGTATTCACAGAAGAAGTGTATGTGAAGGAATCAAAATCTGGCAATAGATGTAACACAAAGCAACAGTTTGGGAGACATTTTTAATTTAAATCTGTGATCTGAAAGTGGGCAGGACAGTGGGGCCAGAGGTACTGCATCACAGACTGTTACGATAAAATACAGTATGCTGCAGTCAGAATCAGTGACAGACGTTCACAAGTTACCTGTTAACTGGTGTGGTAACAAGCCAATTGACTTATCCACCACCTTTGCTGACTGCTTGGTGGACTTCCTGTGATCTGTGATAATGTCCCACAGATATCTGTTCTCTTTGGTGACTGACAGCAACTCCCTCCTCCTTTTTATACTTCTCCCCCGGGTGTCCACTACCTACATGCATGATTTTCATTTTTTGGTGTTGAATTTAAGTAGCCAAACCTCAGACCATCTTTACAACATCTCCAGGTCTTTTCTCATTCTTACCACTTCCTCTGGTGTATCAACCCTTATGCAAATTTTGTCACCATCAGCAAACAGGCCAACCTTCCCCTTCAGTCCTTCTGCAATGTTGATGATTAAGACATTGAACACACTGCACAGTGTTGCAGTGCAGGAACACATCACTGACACCCCTTTAGGCAGTAGCGGCGTACTTCATGGTAATTGGGTGACATAATACTGCCATGTCAAATCTGTCTGCTCTCGGTGTGTATTGGCCTCCTGTGTCATGCATGATAGCTGCTTGCTGATGTGCCATCAAGTAGGTCATCACCTGATCTCCTTCAAGATTGAGGACGCAAATTTACTGCACTGCAACTATTGCAGAATACAAATCCAGCGACTGACACACCGTAAACCATGTCCAATGAAATCTTTCCTGCATGTAATTAATTTCCATAAACCTGTAGGCAATGATGACCCATAATAGCAAACTATATAAACCCTCAATGAGACTTGTGATCATATGATCACTGGGACTCACTGCACCCCTGACTGAAGCAAAGTCTAGTGTCATGTTTCTTTCTTTGATTCCCAGAACATTTCATGACTGTACCCTGGACATCAGTATACCAAATCTCCAGCAAAAAATACTTGCATATAGCATTGCATTGACTACATGATGGATATCTTAGACCTGACTAGACTGTCTTTCTTGTCTCCATAGCGTATCTGCTACTACCTCAACACACACCTCACTTACAGAGAGCTCATCAAGGTCCATCAGACCAACATCAGCTCCTCTGGGATAGCGAGGTGCGAGAAGAAGGAGAAGGTCCATCAGAGTTTGTGGTGGTTATGCTGCTTCTGGCAAAAATCCCAGAACAGGTTGTGGAGGTAGAGGAGCACGAGGTTGTGTGCATGCCTTATTTGATGACAGCAACATTGATGGAGAGTTAATCTCTAATTGATCAACAACTCATGGAAATACAGGTTACTATGTTTTCCTCGACCGCCTCTGGTTGTGTTACATCACTACTGCATGGCTTAACAATGTCTCATATGTAACGACTGTCACTGCCACAAATGTGACAATAAAATAAACAGACCTGCACAGATAACATTGCCTTGGGCCTGTTAAGTTCTCACACCTCACTGTCGAACACGTGATGGGGATCAATATGGCTGCATGCTAGGACGTTGTGGAGAAGCCTTGTAAGCAGGGACAGAGAGAAGCGTTTATTTTTTTTAGTAAAGGTATGCCACCGTTGCCTATTCATTTTTAAAATTCTCGGTTCTTTCCAGTCCTTCCAGTGCTATCTGGTCCCTGTGTTTTTCTCTTCTTTTCTACTCTTTTTCCTCGCAGTGAGTTGGTGTGCAGTCCCAGTGTTGGGCAGGAAGCCCCGATACTGTGGTGGACGAGCCGCCCTGCTGAGGGTCGAGGAGTTTTGGAAGACACTCAAGGGAAGTCTCCTGTTCTGCCAGACTGTCCTGCCAGCGTGAGGTGGAAAAAAGGAACAAAAATATTTTACATCCTGGATGAGCTGTTTACCATGTGGGTTTTGTATTGTATGAGCTATTACTGAGCTACCAGCTGTTGTGTGACTGTGTTTTATGTGACCTTTGATTTGGAAAGAAAGTATTTAAAGCAATTTGACTACGGGCAAAAAAAAAAAAAGTTTCCCAGTAGAATTTGGAAAGTCTGAAGACTGTAGCTTGAAGCCTGAAGTCTGTGAAGCTTCTGAAGTTCGTGGTGCAAGTACAGTCTTGGTTTTAATCATCCAGAGGTATATGAGAATATGAGCTAAATCTGGGGTTGATTTTGTGAGCATAACATAGGGGATTGAGGATGGAAAGATGTTATAAGAGTTACTTACTCACTTTGCTGACGCTAGGAGAAATGCTGAGAGAGTTGTAGAGAAAAAGTTGTGTGGAAAAGATATGAAAAGACTCTGAAGAGACTGAAAAAGTGTGGTGGAAATTTTGGTGAACTTTAAGAGCTATTTGGGAGTGTTTTTATTTTTATTTTTACTGTGGATAATTTGTGAATGCTCTACTCTGCTCAGTATACTAATACACAAGCGATTTTATTTACTCAGTTGGCAGCTCAGCTTGTAGGTTGTATGGTGTTTCTGATACTGTATAATCCTGGAAGTAACTTTTATTTAATTTTATGCAGTTTTAAATTTATTATTTACATTGTTTTACATTTTTTTTTATTTCACACCACTTCTTTGGATAAGATAAGAGAGTTGCAGGTTGGCTGCTCTCCTCACCTGTCGTTTAGTGATTTAAGGCACTTGTGCCAAGTGAGGGGTATCAGTTGTGCTTTAGTCGTAGCTCGGGTTAGCAGTATATCTATGCTTGGCTATATTGCAAATTCAGGCTCTTTTGGATTTCAAATTCTAAGTGAAAAGCAAAAAGCAAAAATTGTTGAAGGTAATTCTATAGCTGAACTATCTCTGTTTTTGAGCATGAGTTTGATCAACTCATTTGAATAATGGTTTAATGTTAATGATAAGTTAAGTGCTGTATGCCGTGGTCCTAAGTTCATCTTCTAATTCTTTTTTCTATATCCTTTTTTGTTACTTTTAGAGTGCTGTATGGCTTAAGATAACAAAGGCATCATTTTCCGTTTGGTTCCCTGACTTCTGACTTCAGTACATGAGTGTTGCTTTGTGCTCATTCTAGTAAATTAATACTGGTTGTATCGTTTATTGGGATTATGATGGCTATGTAAGTTTTAGTGTTGCTGTTTTATATGGTAAAAACATTGGTCTTGATATGGTATGATGTTATAGGTGCTGATCCTGCATACAGTAACCCCTCGCTATAGTGAACCCCGCTATAGCGAAATCTCAGTTATAATGAATGTCCCTCGTGGCTCCCAATGTGACTCCTGATAATGGAATTCCTATCTGCGTCTAACCATCCACTGTACTACTTCCACACTGTGAGCTGCTATTGTAATTTCTTTATTATGCAGAACAACACACTGTGTATGTACTGAGCAAATAACTGAAGATTTGTAGCCACTGTCTTTGAGTCGGGTGGGTGGGTCCATTTGCAGCGTGTGTACCATGTGTCAGTTGTCCCCAAAACCAAAAGAAGTAGCAAAAGAGGTCTGGAAATGGGATATGGGGTGTTTTTATTTTTATTTTTGGTTTTAGCATTGCCTTGTACATGTGGTCTGTGTTCTGATGTGATTTTTAAGTGTGTGCATGGGGGGGGGCGGTTGCCGAGACTCAGGTTCCTCAGAGCAGTGCTATGGTTTCTGATGTGGGGCTGCAGTTTGCGAATGAAGGAGCGGGCAGCGTTTTACATTAGTTTGTAGTGGATGTCATATTTCAAAACAGATACTAAACAAAAACAAACAAAACTACAGGTCTCTCTCTTCACTTAACTACTGTACAGTATAAAATAGTGTGTTGGTGTTATACTGTACACTATGTGCTGGCCGATAGTAATGGTTTCTAGCATTTCTAACATCTCTCATTATAACAAATGGGGGAGCTATAATGAATGCAGGTTATGGCTCCCAAACCATTCGTTATATCGAGGGGTTACTGTATTTTGTTTTTTATTCTTTTTTTTTTTTTTGGATTTTATTAGATTCTGTTAAGTTTTCTTTTTTTTGGGATTTATTTTAGAGTGTTTGATTTCTGCCCAAAACCTTTTGCTGCAGCTGCTGTGGTTTTAGTGGTGAAGTGGTCAGTGGTCAGTGGTGAAGTAATCAAAAGAACCCTACAACAGAATTTTAACCTTACTGTGGAGAGCGGAGAGTTAAGAATTAAGGAGATACAAGGAGTCTACATAAGAAGCTGAAGTGGAATTGAAATTTTTTTTTAAATATGGTGGTTACTAGAGTACAATCAATAGGCGATGTGAGAGAATGTTTGGGGGTTTTAAATCCTTATGTGACCCCTTTTTCTCTTCTCCATCACTTAGGAGAAAACGGAATTTAAAGATTAAAAATAAAAAAGGAAAAATGATTAGATCAAACAAACATAGAAGAGAATCCCAAATAACAAAAAAGGGGGAGAATCCAGTGGGAGCAATAATGATATTATGGAGCCTTGTGTAAATAAATCCTTGGAACTTTTAAATCCATTAACATCAGCATTACACCCAGGACATACTGTTCTTAGTCCTAGGTCTAGGACTATGTCAGTTAAAGACCTTAGCAATGTTGAACTGACCAAGCAAATAAGTATTTTGACTCACTGTGTGGCTAAACCAAACAGGGAGCCTAAAAAGAGTAAGGTAAACAAGGACTATTTGGGATTTCACAAGGGGATTTAGATTTAGATTTGGTAGACTCTTAAACATCAAAAGGTCTGGTTTCCCATGTTTCTGTAGACTCTAAAATTTGTGTTAAAACACATCATGGATGGACCAGGAGTGTTTAAAACTCGATTATTTGAATCTTAACAACTGTATGAATCCTCAGACCTATGTTGATGCTGAAGCTTTAACAGACAAAAAGGGGATAGGTACACAGACTTTATATAATATTAATCAGGTGGTACTAGATAACCCCTTGGTTAACCCCTTGGATGAAGACTCTGAAAAATCTTTGTTGGATTCTGTTAAAACTGATTGGTTGCAATCTGGATTTGAAATGAATATGAATGACAATTTCCAAAATTCTGATAATTATTTTACTAATACTTCTGCCATTATCAATGTCTCTATGAAAGATAAATCTGCTCTCGATGATAGTTATGGGGATATATTGAGAGACCTGCAACATACAATATTGGGTTTAAAGTCATTAAGAGCTGATTTTAACCCCAGGGATACTCCAAATGTGAAGTTAGTTTGCCAGGATAACCATGTTCCCAGGATAATTGATTCAGATACTCCTGGAAACTGAAATGGAGAGTGTCCAAAGACTTCAATGATGTATTATCCTACGGTGCTTAATCAGGACATAATAGATATCTTGAAAAATCAACATGTAACTAATTTGATACTATTGGAACAATTTGTGATGATGAGAGAAGAATTGGAGAATTTAAAAATAAATATAGCAGTTAATGGTGTTAAATTGAACAATTTAAATGGCATTCTTAACAATAATCATTCAACAAGAGATACAATTTCAGTTTCTATGATTTACGCAGAAGAGCCAGATAGCCTTGTGAATGTGAGTAGTCCTGTTCTAAGTGAAGTTAAGTTTGATAGTCAAGACCCCTTGCCAATTAGTGAAGATGGAATAACTAACCAGGTTCTCCAAGTTGAAACAAATAATAGAGAAATTGTTAAATAGGGGAAGGGTAAGGGGAAACAAGGACAAATAACATGCAAACAGCAACACAGTACATTATGTAAAAAATTAAATAAAAAAAGATATTTATAGTTCTTCTAAGAATGATAACAAAAGAAACAAGAAACGTAGGAGTAAGAAGAAAAGGTTTCACCCTGGGAATTTGTCATCTATGGATGAAAATAAAATACCTGATGCAGACATTATTGAATGCCATGAACAAACTGGTATGAAAGAGGATTTACCATTTGGAAATATACGAATTAATGTTTTGGGAAATGAGAAAACTGACAAATAGGATGCTGAAGTAATAAATGGGATAAATCTGTGTTAGGAAGTCTCTAAAGAGATTAATGAAATTTATGATGCTAGTAGTAGTAGATTTCAGAATTGTAAGAGTCATATCTAAATACTGGGCTTCCATCTGGAAGATCAGGGGTTGGATGAACTCTTAAAGAATCATGTACTGTTTGTTGTTAGAGACATGGTTGGTCTATCTGTGGAGGATGAGGATCTCTTTGTTTCTAGAGATACATCCTCCAGTGAGAAACAACAGTGATTAAGGTTTTTAGTCATCACAGAAGGGTACTTTATTATATCTGGAGAAATGTTGAGGGGTTATCCAATGGTAATTTGAACTTTGAGCTAGTAGATGATTGTGTTGGATCTATGAATTCGAGGGATGCAGGATGCAGCCCTTTCTCACTCACATGTTTTGGTCTGAGATGTATATATAGAGAAACTAGAGATAAGCTAAAATTCTCACTGTGTAATTTTCTTTCTAATATCATTGGGATTAGGCTGGAAAGAAATGGAATATTGGATGTCTATAGACATCCCAGTTTACATCAATACTCTCAGGTGGATGTGTTATGTTTCAATAAGGAAGTCAGCGAACATATTCTGGCAAAATCAGTACTTCTTGATAGTTTGGGAATTCATGCTGTTGCGTCTTCAGTGATCCTTGATGAACACATTTTGGTTAAAAATAATCATGCTATTAAAACTCAGGGACAGTCTGGTACTAATAAACAAATGCAAAAGATTATTGAATTAAGTGATGGGACTGACCTGAAACGTGATAATAAATTTGGATTATTGGCGGATTTAGATGATTGACAAAATGCAAAACACATAATTACCTCTAGTGATTTACTGTAAATATTAAATCATCAAGTGGCCAGATTAAAGATTCTTATAACTATTTAAATATTCTATCATGGAATATTGCGGGACTTAGGGCCACATTTGTAAACAAAGATTTTGTTGAATATTTATCTGGTTTCTATGTGATTTGTTTACAAGAAACTTGGCATGCCCTGGATGATGATATAAAACTGGATGGTTTTCAAACTTTTCAGTATCCGGGGAGCAAGATGTCCAATTTGGGGAAGAGAGCTGGAGGGTTAATTATGTATGTTAAAATTAACGTTTTCACACATTGTTCTATGATTGAGCTAAATAGGCACTCTGAAATAATTAGACTACTAGGGGTTGTTTTTTCAATAATTTTATGTAACATTTATGTTCCACCTAGGACTTTAAAATTTTTTGATAAAGAAATTTGGTTTAAATTAGAGGGTCAAATTACTCAAATTGCTGAAGATTTTCTGGATGACCAACTACTATTTATTGGTGATTTTAACTCCAGAATAGGTTATTATGATGGGCTAGCTGATGACACGATGTTAGGTTTTATTTATCCTGAGGCTGTTAGTTTTCCCAGATGTTCCAAGGATCTGGTTATCAATAATAATGGTAAAGGGTTAATTGAATTGCTAAAATCTAATGGCATATTTCCACTAAATGGTAGACTTTTTGGTGACACTGATGGGGAATTTACATTTCATACTGCTGTTGCAGAATCAGTTATAGATTTGGCATTTTGGAGAGGTCCTTTGAATTTCTGACGGACACTCAAAATTGATGATAGGATTGAGAGTGACCACTATCCTTTCAATCTGACTGCTAATATTAAAATAATGAGTAATAATTCTCTAATTCCATTAATAAATAATAAAATCAATGTAGAGGTTCGTGGTAGGGAAAGATTAATTTGGACTCTTATAACAGATCTAGATTCCTGCTCAGATCTAGAATTACTGTTTGATAAATATCACAGAATTACTAGCACAGATTTTGGAGTCAAAAATAAAAATGTGTATGAAATTTTGGGTAAGATTCAACAGGGTATTAATACTGAGGCATTTAATAATAAAAAAAATCGGAAAAGCTGGTTTGATAATGAATGCTATTCCCGGAAGCACTTATTGAGAGTACAATTAAGGAAGTATAAGCATCTACCTACTCCAGATAACTTGGTTAAATTGAGATTGGAAAGAAATTTATATAGGAAACTATTAGTTGATAAAAAGAAGCTATATTATCTACATCAATGGCAATTAATGAATCAGGCAATTAGAGACAGAGATGACAGCACTTTTTGGCAACTGATAACTTATGGATGTAAGCGGGTCTCTAATCACATTGAGAGTGCAATTGGTGACAGTGGGCGTAATTATTATACACAGATTCTTTTTCAAGAGTCACACAAGTGTATATTTCCATTTAATCAAGAGGCGGTGTCACAGCTTACTATCTTAAAGAAGGAAGTTAATGAGGCAATAGATGGTGTGAAAAATAATAAAGCTCCTGGCCCAGACTTAATTCCCACCGAAGTTTATAAACAGTTGAAAATAAAATGGGTTGAGTTGCTGGTAGATTTTTATAATACATTTTTAGTTACTAATTAAATTCTGGATTCATGGAGGGGTTCTGTGATTGTCTCCATTTTCAAGAAAGGTGATAGGGAGAATCCGGCACATTATCATCTTATAAGCTTAATTGACATTAATGGAAAAAATATTCTCAAAAATTCTGCTTAATTGACTAATTCTGAATATACAAAAATTGGGTGGTTTGTCTCACAGTGAGGCTGTTTTTGTGAGTCTTTCTCAACAATTGATAACCTATATATATTACAACATTTACAAGAAAAATATGTTAAACTGAGAAGTCAGAAGTTATTTATGGCATTTATTGACTTCACGTCAGCCTTTGACACCATAAATAGAGAACTATTGTGGTATACTATGAGAAATCATGGAATTGATTCAGAGCTCATAAATGCCATTAAATTGTTATACACTGATACGTGGGCTCAGGGTAGAAATATTGGTGGGAGCTTAATAGAGCATTTTAGTACCAATTGTGGAGTGAAACAGGGCTGTATCCTTGCTTCCTCACTTTTTTCAATTTATACAAATAATTTTTTAGTTAATATAAATAGTTTGAAATCTGATTCCCCACAAATTGGAAGTGATCAATGTGGAATACTTGCTTATGTGGATGACATGTTAATGTTGTCATTATCCCCTAAGGGACTTCAAGTCAACTTCGATGAGTTGGCCATATTTGCAGACCAGAACTTCTTGAAAATCAATTAGACTAAATCAAAGATCATGGTCCTGGGAGGCTCTTTGTGCAAGTATAAATAGTATATAAATTCCAAGAGACTGGAACTTGTGAATGAATACCAGTATTTAGGAGTTGTGATATCATCTTCCTTCAAGTGGAATAAACACTTTGAGGGTGTTTCCTATAAAACAGAAATAACTATTGAAGCCATATGTAGGTTTAAATATAAATATGGCGGCAATTCATTGGTTCCACTTTTGAGATCTCTAGATGCAAAATATAATTCTCAAATGCTTTATGGATGTGAGATATGGGATCATAAACATATCTCTAAATTGGAAAAAACAGCAATTAGAGTGCTAAAAAGAGCTATTGGTTTTCCTAGAACAACTCCTGCACAGTTTGTCAGAGCTGAGCTAGGCCTCTCTAATCTCATTGCTTTGGCTGAATCTCGTGTGATAAATTTATGGATTAGGATTACTTTATTATTAGGCCAGCGTTTTTCAAAAAAATGTTTAATGGAAAAAATGAAATTGGAACTTCTGGACTGCAAAAGGTTGAATTGGCTGACTTGTGTAAAAAAGATTTTAAGTTCAGTGGGGTATCTGAATTTGTTTGTATTGACTACTCAAGGTATCTGTATTGCTAAAAGTTATGGGTCATTTCTTAAACAGTTGATTATGCAGAAATATAGAATATATGATCTTTATTATATACAGAATTCAAAGTTTGCAATTTGGTATACTCAAAATGACTGTTATCATTATTTTCGATACTATTTAGAATATTTGGAACATCCTGACATGCATCGGACTTATGCAAAATTTCGGATAGGTTTTTTTTCTGTCCAATGTGCTCGAGTGTAATTTATTTGCTAATAGCAGATGACAGGGTGTGCTGTGTATCACTCCTGGTGGGTCAAGCACTCGGCCAAGCCGAGTGCTTCCACCACCCCAGGAGTGACATTATTACAAACAACACACATCCCTGGAGTGCCTTATTGCTATTATACAATGGCTAATTTTTTTATGATATAGGAAAAAAGGAAAATATATATTTTTGGCACTTTTTTGATCATTTTTCATGTGTGGAAGTACATGTTTAAAAAAAAAATCCACAATTTCTGTTTTGCCCACTAGATGGTGCTGTGAGCATATGCTGCCTTCTGTTTCCCTGCCTACAGGTTTCTCTCTGTTGTCACAGACACCTCTGTGTTGTCACAGTGGCAAATCGTGGCTACGTCTTGTCACCTTGCCACTTAAACTTTTTTAAAATCTGTTAGAAATGAAGCCTTTTAAAGTGGGGTCATTTATTTTGTTGACTAGAAAGGCTGGATGCTGAGCCGATTGGCGAATGCAGCAGACCTCTGGCGCATTCGGGAATACAGCTACTCGGGGCTCTGCTGTGTGTGAGAAAAAAAAGCCGATTGCAGGTACGGCTTTGAATTTCTTTTATTTTAGTTTTTTTTTTCTCGTGGTGTGTAAAACATGGATGTGTGCCGTCAGACTCAAGGAATGAGCGTAGGCTGTAGTATATATGCTCTACAACGGCCGCAATTATGAGTGAGTTGTGATGCTTCAGGGCACTGTCGCTTTCCTGGTGGCTTGCGTGAGGAGGGAGGGGGGATTTCGCTCTGTTTTGCGGTCACTTGTGTGCCTGGACTTCATACAGTGATGTTATTGTTCAATAACATTACTGTCCAAGACACACACTGACCAATCAGGGAACCAGAAATTTTCTTGCCATTGTATAATAAGATTTATGACCAAGAATGCTCCAATTGCTATTGTGGATCTAATGAGAAGGAAGATCTAGAACATGTTGTTCTAAAATATCAGTGGCATAGAGCAGCTAGACAGAGATGGTTGTGTCCAATTATTGATTCCTTTATAGATTGTACGAATGAAATAATAAGGACTCTTTTTACTACAGAAGATGGGGATATTATTAGAAATACTGCTCTTTATTTATGCAATATACAGAAAATAAGGAAAAGAATGATTAGTACAATTCAGAGATAGTCATTTTTGAATTATAGGCTATTTTGCACAACATTTTTGTAGTTTATTTGTAAAATGTAATGTTTATTGTGTATAAATTTTTTGTAATGATCTTTTTTATGATTGAACAAATAAAATGAATATACATACACCTCACTGTCATCATTGCAGTGGAAGCGAAGTGTTGTGTTCCTAGCACAGAACAATACCTGTGATCACCACATGTTACCCTCTTACAATTCTCCCACTAATCTTTTGCTGTAATGGGTGGGGAACATCATTACCTGTCATGAGTGATGCTCTATGACTGATGTTAATTTACTCACAACAGTATTTAACTAATAATGTTTGAGACACCCATTCTGTCAATGCTTTTATATACCAATACGGTGATCATCTCACCGCTGCCAATAGTGACACTGCACATAACAATTTATGTTGCTATAAGTTAACATACTTACACAACATTCAATGAATTAAGTTGTATATGTCACCACTACTACAAGGTGTCAGTTCACATTTGCAGCATGTGATGTTGACATGCTTTCGGTGATATACTTATTTGGAATGTATTGACCCAGTACACCTGGGTTGCTAGAATCCCATCAGTGGTGGACATAGGAAAGTAATGGGCAGCTGGTGGAAAGCTTATTAGGAGGACATCATTTTTTTCTCAGATAGGCCAGGATTTGAATGTATTATGTCATTCAGAATGCTTGTGTAACCACACAGTCCCTGGGGTTACTAGAATACTATCAGTATTATTGTTAGGAAGGTGGTAGGCAACTGGTAGGGAGCTCATTAGGTGCTCCTTACATAATGACATCATTGTTTACTCAGCTAGCCTGAGGGAGGAATGCTTAGGTCATTTAGAACTCTCGCAGCAGCATAAGCCACACAGTGTGGATAGCTGCTCTGGGAGCTTAGAATGCTCAGTTTAGTTCTGTGTTGAGTGTTGTGGGGTGAGGAGGTGAGAGTGGCAGAAGGACAGCCAGTGGGCTTTGAGAGAGCGCCCAGGATTTCTCACCCTAGTCGAGTGTCATTTTCAGCTTCCTGTTTAAGTAGTGGAGACAAGGCTACAGCAGAATTTCCTGATTTCTACTCCCTGTGAAGTGGAAGGATCTGCTTGTTCTCTGTGGACTTAAGAGGGAATTTCCTGAATGTTCTTTGGTGTTTTCAGCTGCCTTGAATAGGACCTGAAATAGACTGTTTGGACCGGCTACCCAGAAAAGTGCCTTTCCTTTTCCTTTTTGGTTGTTCCATGCCCAGAGGATGGAACAAGTTTCTGTGAGTACTGTAATGGAGACTAGATCTCCACATGTTCTTAGGGGAGTGGATAGTCTGGGTGTGCCCATAGATACAGCTGGACTGCACGTGTCAGTGCCCCTAGTCTCACCAGTCTGAGTGAAGAAAGTTAAACTGTGCACCCCAGTGAGTGCAGTTTATTTTCTCTGTGTCACCCCAGTGTTGTGACAAGTAAAATACAGGACCTCTAGCATTTCAGTGGGGAATGGGCGTTAAAATGGTGTTACCCTGACGAATGGCAGAGACTGTCGGTTGGGGCCAAGGGTGGGAGGAATGCCATCTAAGTGCTTACAAGGCAGGGCTTTCTGGTTTATAAAGG
This sequence comes from Neoceratodus forsteri, assembly GCA_016271365.2. Lineage (NCBI taxonomy): Eukaryota > Metazoa > Chordata > Ceratodontiformes > Ceratodontidae > Neoceratodus > Neoceratodus forsteri. The sequence continues at coordinate 1,072,365,733 of CM028129.1, read as the reverse complement.
GCACCAGTATGTTTACCTGAACAAGTTGCCAAGCTGCAGATTAAGGTGTGTGGCTGAGTTTCACATATTGCACCTATGTCCGAGAAGAGTTCTGACTGTGTGGCTTAGATTCACTAAATAACACTCATGGGAAGAAATATGTGCATGTGCATGGCCCACAAATACACTTTTGGGAATTTGGAAAAAAGAGGTTTCTGTTGTTTGTTCATGAACTGTACTGCATGCAAGGAGAGTTCTTGAATTTGTACCTGTTCAGCCTGGACCAACACTTGGGGGTCCACTTCAGCTTTACTTACCATCTGTTGAATAAAGCCATACTGCACAATTCCAGTCACTGTTATGGACATTCTGTTTATTGCTTCTGGTTGTGTGGATTTACTGGGGCCCCCCTCAGCCGGTTAGATCAAGCATATGGCTAGCAGCCTCTATCCAGGACCTGGGTTGTGTTATTTACACAGGGTTCAAGTTGTTTGTTTCTATACCCCCACCCCTCTCTTCCTCTAGAAAGTGAGCCAGGTATACATCCTAATGCCAAGGGTGGTACCTACCTTTTAGTAAAGTAAATTGGTATGCCAGTATAAGTGCACCAGTTTCTCCAGATATTTAGCTGGGTTAGAATTGCAAAAAATGGGGAGTGTGCACACTAGTGAAATAAGTGGCCTGGGGGGGTTACAAAAAATGGGGGCTCATCCAGGATATTTATTTTGGTGTGAGAGCCATGCTGAGGGTATGTGTAGGATCTTCCTGGCTGGTGGTGGTGCCCCAAACAGAAAATCATTTTACCAGAAAGCAAGTTGTGCCAAGTAAAATGCCACCTGAAAGTCTCTTGCTGTCCAAGTTATGTGGAAAAAGAAAGAAGAAGAATTTGCTGTTTGTGGTTTGCATTGAAACTGAGGACTAAGAAATAATTGCCCTTGTCTTGTGGAAAAAAGTGCTTAAAAACTGCTTAAAAGTTGCAAATTTCCTGAGAAAAGTATTTGTGGACTTAAAAGAGTGTTTTCTAAGTGTTGTGAAAGTTTCAAGTGTGTACAGTGAAATTTGGGGGAGTCACTAAGGAAAATACATCAAGAACTGAGTGAAAATGCCTCAAAATGCTTTCCCTGCTGAAATTTCAAGCCGAGGAAATAGGTGACAGTTTGCAGTTTACATTTTGGCTTCTCGATGATCGCCGTGCAGGAGTGCGGGGGGAGAGAGAGAGAGAGAGAGAGAGAGAGAGAGAGAGCTTATTTGCATGTCATTGTGTTATTGGTCCTGGTGCACCTAAGCCCCGCCCTTGCCCGAGTCTGCTTGTGGAACATTTGAGGAGGAACAACCTGCAGTGTGCGAGCAGCTTGTAGTTTGTGTGGCAGGAAGGAGGAACCGCTTGTAGCAAAAGTGCTTCTGCAGCAGCAGTTTTCTGTCTTTTATCACAAATACCTGGGCTCAACCCGTATTTTGACCAATTGGGAGTGAGTGACAGGATTGTTGCTATGATCCATGGGACCGCCAGCTCATTTCACCCCAGAGGCCTTCTTCACGTCAGCAGCAGGCTATAATTCCATCAATGGTGCAAAACATCCACTGCCTGTAAGTATGCTTTGCAGAAGAAATTGACTGTGGTGCTAAGGTCGGAAAACTGAGTAAGAACTTGAGCAAATGCAGCAAAAGTACTGAAAGAGAGAGAGAGAGTTTTGTGAACTGTTAGATCTTGGACTTTGGTGTGAAAGTGCTGTTTTCAAAGAAAGTGAACTTTAAAACAAACGATCCCCTGGTCTAAGTGCTTGTAAAGAAATAAGTCAAATGAACGTGTCCTAGAAAATCCAGTTGAAATGCAAAGATCCAGACAGAGTCCTAGCAAATTTTTAACTGAGTGTGTTGCAAAGTTACAGTCACCATGTTGGGGTGTAGCCAGCTATGTAAACAAAGAAGTGCCATTTTAGAACAGAGTTTCAACTCAAAACAAGATTTTAAATAGATTTCTTGCCAAATGTGGAATACAATTGCAGCAGCCAGGCAGCCTGTTTGTGAACTTTATCCTGTGTGTTAAAACCAAATCTCAGAGTGCTTGCAAACAATAGTAATTTTGGGACTTTTTTTTTTTACTTTCAGAACATGGTGCAGCAAACCCCTTGCTACCCACTCCATGGCAGGCCATGGGTAGCCCAACAAGAACTAGCCCAATCTGAGCAATAGTATGACTGTTCAACAGCACTCACTGAGGTGGCTTTGCCGAACTATTCGTGTAATTTGTGCATAGTATGCCTAAAACCAGTAAGAGATGTTCTGCCCATTCCCCATTGCACAGACTGTAGAAGGAAATTTAGGATGATCATGGCAGGTGGCACGAGGGAAGCTAAAATGAAACGCATCCATTTAGCTCCAACTTGGACACAGACAGGGGACCCTGTAGAACTGGAACAACAGTGACAGGCTGGTTGCAGTATAAGTGGCCCCAGGGAGGTTGTAAAGAGTTTCTGAACATTGTCTGTGCTGATGCTGTGCAAGGCCCAGATGAAGAGAAGTGTTCCATGCTGCAGAGGGTGGAATTGGATGCTGCCAGTGCAGGTTCAGTAGATCCTTGAGTGGAAGGCCCAAGTCCAAGCCTCATGTGAGAGTCCGAAGTGGAGGAAGCATGTCGTTGGGAAGACAGTGCCTCTGATGACAGTAGAGAATGGACAATTGCAGGGGTTTGTGCAATTGCCAGCTCCTGGGCAGACTGTGTGGAAGAGGAGGAAGCAGCAATGGCTTCAGTGGACCCTAGCAAGTTGGCATTGGACTGGGCTTCCATGGAGCCTCCAGATGTCCGTGAGGAGGAAGGCTCAAGAAGTGTGCCCTTGAGTGCAGAGGTGGACTGCTCTTGCTCTGTACCGTGTTCACAACTGGCTCAACCAGGACTGGCCACCCCCAAGCTGTGCTCCTGGACATGAGTTAGTGAAAAACAGCAAAGAAGAGAGAATTGTGTGTAGATGAGCTGAGGCCAAGTATGGACAGTCATACCCTCTACAGTACAAGTCACATTAAACTGTTTCTCCAATGAGTTGTTTTAGCATTTCGGACTGAGTTGCATAAGTGTTGCTGGATACAGTACAAAACCCTGCAAAAACTGTTTCTTAAAAGTTAAAACTCAGTTTTGCATTGCATTGTGACTGGACTGCAGATGCATTCCAAATGAGCTGCAAAAATTTTTTACTAACATTACTCTTGAGCTGGTTAAGCACTGAAAAACAATGCAATATGAGTTGCCAATGCATTGCCAACTGTGAAAAATAATGTTAAACCAGCTCACTGGTGGAACAGTTTAATATGACTTGTACTGTACTCTAGAAAAGCATGAGAAGACATAAAGAAAAACAGGCATGCCTGGTTGTGGGAGGAAGCTTGTGCCAACCTGCACCCTAGAGTAAACAAGTGGGTCCGAATTAAGGTGTGCAATGAGAGATTGCAATTCTTGAAGCATGGCAGGACTTTGTTGATCAACTCTGTGAGAACAGTGGATAAAGCTGGCCAAGAAACATTTCATTATGTTTGCATGGTTCGTCCAGATGGGGTGACAGTCTGTGCCTCAGATTCAGAATTGTACTACCCCTGAGATTGGTGCCATTCTTGAGAATTGTGCCCACCTGCCAAAAGTGAATTCAGCCATTGCCAGCTCAGCCATCTGCCACCGAAGAGGCAGAAACCCAGGATGGAGGTTCCTTTCTTCTGGTGATCCAGGATCGTCAGCAGCTGTATCCAGGTTCAGCTCCAGCAGCATCCAGGTTCGGCTCCAGTAGCATCCTGGTTCATCTGTGGTAACATCCAGGTTTATCAGCCCAGCAGATTTGGAGAAGATTTCCAGTCCGGGTCCAGTAAGAGGTCATGGAAATGTCTGATCCGAAGAGTTTGTCTACCAGCAGCCAAAGAGCATCAGGCTGCAGCACCAGAAAGGTGATTTTGACATCCTTTTGTCATCATGATCTGGTAAGACACCTTTTTCATTTTTATTTAACTGTGCCCTGGAAAAATGGAAGACTCTTTGGAATATAACCTCCAAATGACTTTACACCTAGACTGCAGTGCTTGCAGGCCTTGTGCCTGTTCCAAGACTGTGCTTCAGTAGACTCAGTCCTAGGAGAGACTCTTGTAGTGCTTCAGCACTCTGGACTCCTCCTTAGTTGGGACTTTGCAAGGATCCCTTCCCCAAATGTTTTGCAAATGTTTCTATGTTTTCTATTTTTGTACTTTCATAGAAAATGCTTTTTGGGTTGTGCAGTATTCAGTGGGAGGGTTTTGGTCACTGTTTTTGGTTTTACAGGTTGTAGTAGTGTGCAGAAATGTTTTTGTAGTGTTTTCATTTGCAGGTGTTCCTAGAAGAAGACAAGAAGATCTGAAGAGGACTGGTGGGACTCATCTGAGTAATCCTTTGTGTAGAATTGTTAGGCTTGTGTAACTGTTTAGTGTAGTGTCTAACCTTTTTTTTTACAGGTGTAAAATGTTTTTTGTTTTTTTGGGGGGTTTGGGCATATGGTAGGTAGCATAGGTCAGATAGTTTCCCCCTGGAGGGATAGGGGGAAGGCAGGCTGGTGGTCCTAATTCTAGATATAGGGATTACCAATTCTGTCTGGTAGGATGTGCTTCAGGCACTTTCTTGGAGCCACTGAGGATCCATAGATAGTACAGTAGTAGGATAGGAACTGAAGTTTCTTCAGTAGGCCTCTAGCCTCTAGTGTTATCTGCCTGTGCCTGGCACATGGCAGGGGAGGACTTGCGCAACCTTCCCCATAGTGGGGCATCAGAATTAGGATGGCCTGGCACTGGGTGAGGGAATGGCTGTGGACAGTCATTTACCTGGCCAGGAGTGAGTGTAACCACAAAGTCCCTGGGGTTATTAGAATCCTATCAGTATTATTGTTAGGAAGGTAGCAGGCAACTGGTAGGGAGCTCATTAGGGGCTCCTTACATAATGATAGCAGTTTACTCAGCTAGCCTGAGGGAGGAATGATTAGGTCATTTATAACTCTCGCAGCAGCATAATCCACACTGTGTGGATAGCTGCTCTGGGGAGCTTAGAATGATCAGTTTAGTTCTGTGTAGAGTGTTGTGGATTGAGGAGGTGAGAGTGGCAGAAGGACTGCCAGTGGGCTCTGAGAGAGGGCCCAGGAATTGTCACCCTAGTCGAGTGTCATTTCCAGGTAGTGGAGGCAAGGCTACAGCAGGATTTCCCGATTTCTACTCCCCATGAAGTGGAAGGATCTGCTTGTTCTCTGCGCACTTGAGCGGCAATCCGATGAATGTTCTGTGGTGTTTTCAGTTGCCTTGAATAGGACTTGAAATAGACTGTTTGGACTGGCTACCCAGAAGAGTGTCTTTCGTTTTTTTTTTTGTTTCTTAATTTGTTTGTCTCCAACTGACCAGCCCCCTTCCACTGCCCCCCCAACACCGCCACTGGACAGCTTTACCTGCCACTGCCTTTCACCAATTTGAGGCACCAGCTGGCCCAGTGTGGTGGAAGACTGGCTTCATCTCATTGGTCGGCTTATTTTTCTCCTCCATTTTGTGTCCAGCCCCTGAGCACGGAGCCAAGGCATGCAATAATACCAATGGCTGGGCTGTGCATGCTTCCATACACGGCATGCCAGGCATTTTGCTCAGCTCTGCCCCCTTGTGTGGGTCCATGGCACCAGCCCCCAGCCACTACTAGGGGCCAGCCAAGCAGCGGACTCCATCCCCACCCCTCCCTGGAGAGGAGAGCTGTCCTCCAGATGCTCAAACCTTCCCCCCCAGCTAAACCCCTGGTGACTTGCTCAAACCACAGACACAAATCGCCAGCATGGCAGAAGGTAAGGCATGATGCCTCAACTCTCCACGCCACTGGGCTGACAGAAGAGTGCCTTTCCTTTTCCTTTTTGGTTGTTCCATGCCCAGTGGACGGAACAAGTTTCTGTGAGCACTGTAAAGGGGACTAGATCTCCACAGGTTCTTAAGGGAGTGGATAGTCTGGGGTGCATGTGCCCATAGATAAGGCTGGACCTCACCTGTCAGTGCTCCTAGTCTCACCAGTGTGAGTGAAGAAAGTTAAACTGTGGACCCCAGTGAGTGCAGTTTATTTTCTCTGTGTCACACCAGTGTTGTGACAAGTAAAATACGGGACCTCTAGCATTTCAATGGGGGAGTAGGGGTTAAAATGGTGTAACCCTGAAGAATGGCAGAGACGGTTGGGGCCAAGGGTAGGAGGAACGCCATCTAAGTGCTTACAAGGCAGGGCTTTCTGGTTTATAAAGGGCACCAGTATGTTTACTGAGCAAGTGACCAAGCTGCAGGTTAAGGTGTGTGGCTGAGTTTCACATATTGCACCTATGTCCGAGAAGAGTTCTGAATGTGTAGCTTAGAGTCACTAAAAAAACGCTCATGGGAAGAAAGATGTGCATATGCGTGGCCACAAATTGTCCACAAATGCATTTTTGGGAATTTGGGAAAAAGAGGTTTCTGTTGTTTGTTCATGAACTGTACTGCATGCAAGGAGAGTTCTTGAATTTGTACCTGTCCAGCCTGGACCAACACTTGGGGGTCCACTTCAGCTTTACTTACCATCTGTTGAATAAAGCCATACTGCACAATCCCAGTCACTGTTATGGACATTCCGTTTATTGCTTCTGGTTGTGTGGGTTTACTGGGCCCCCTCAGCAGGTTAGATCAAGCATATGGCTAGCAGACTCCATCCAGAACCTGGGTTGTGTTATTTACACAGGGTTCAAGTTGTTTGTTTCTGTACCCCCACCCTTCTCTTCCTCTAGAAAGTGAGCCAGGTATACATCCTAATGCCAAGGGTGGTACCTACCTTTTAGTAAAGTAAATTGGCATGCCAGTATAAGTGCACCAGTTTCTCCAGATATTTAGCTGGGTGAGCATTACATAAAATGGAGGAGGGTGCACAAAAATTAAATAAGTGGCCTGGGGTAGACTTGTACTAGTATAAGCCATTTTGGTATCAGCTGACTGGCAGTTAGAATGTTGGGGTTTAAACAGCAGTGACAGTCAATGTCTGAGTGGGAGCACAACAGAGTTGGTCTCTCAGTGAGCGGTGACCGCCATTTTGAAATATAATTGGGTGAAGGAAACTCTATCCATCTTTTCTCACCCTAGTGTGTGTGAGACAGCAGCAGCACCACCACTAGGAAGCGGTGGCAACCTTTGATTCAAGGACGCCAGTGGGACATTTTCCAGTCAGAAAGTGAATGGGACTGCAGTTTTCATTAAAGGGCAATACATTTAGAGACCATGACATTGTCATCTGCCCTGTTAATCCAGTGTGTGTTTCCAGTAAAAAAAAGCTCTGGAAGTGCTTGTACAACTGTGTTCAGTCAGATTTCTGTATGGAAAGTTCAACAAAGTTGTGGGCACAAAGACAGGGACTGAAGGAAATGTTATAAGGTTGCACTCTGCTGGTTGTATGTGCCCAAGATAAGACTAGATTATACCAGGCAGATCCCAAGCCTCAACACACATATGTACTGAATGTTTAATGTTAGGATGCCTTAGCAATCCCAGAGTATTGCAGGATCCTGTGTTTGCATAAACACAAAAGGATGGCAGATGCTGGCTGGGGCTATGGTGGGAGGAACGCCACCTGAAATTCCAGTCCAGGCTAACCGGTCACTGCAAGTCCCCAAAGTGATGCCTTAAATGTTAACAAAGTTCCATTTTGCTGGAGGATTTCATGTGTGTGGCAACCAACCAGTAATATAGACATTCTGAAACTGTCTAAGGATGACACCTAGGATAAAGGATTGGACAGAGGGACATTTGGGAAATGGAAATGTGTGTACAGTAAAATTCTTAGAGGTTCCTAATCCAAGGTATGGACATTGTTTACATTATGTGCTACCAGAGAAAAGTACAGTTTGTCCTGTTTGTGTTCTGATAAAGAGTTTACAGGTGCATTGGTGCATTTTCCTTAGCAACTCCTCCAAATTTCACTGTACACACTTGAAACCTCCCTAGCTTGGGCGCAGACATGGCATCAGACCACATGTGCTCAAGGGACAGCCCAGATTCCAGTTGTCTCAGTGGCACAGCTGGTTAGTGCAATTGGAGCAGTATTCTGGGTGGCCTGGGTTCAAGTCCCAGCTGAGGCATTTACTTCTTTCTCACCTCTGTTTGTTCAATTTAAATAATGCAGCTTTATCCAGGACTTATATTTAATGTACTACATGATACTCACCCTACGAGGGACTCCTCTCATGATAGCCAAACATCACCACCATGGTGTGTCTGCAGCTATTGCTGTGAGATGCCCACACTGTTAAAGAGGATGTGTTGTGGTAAAGAACCGTAACACTGTGTAAGTGAAACTGTAAGCATGACACTGATGTGCCTCTACCAGACCATTCTTGTGATTGCCGCAGTGAAGTATTTGGACTTCACAACCACCCAATCGATGATCACAAGGAGATGAGGTACACCCATACTGACAATTTGTTCTTTGGCAACATGGTCACCTCGAATCTGGCAACAGGAGAGTAATTCCATCTTGTTGCATTTGATGGATAAGGGGCAGGTTCCCAGACCAAATGGGTATTATGTTGGATTTTTACATCGATTGGAGTAGTTGGCTTGCATATTAAGCTTTACTCAACCAGCCATGCAACGATGTGTGATGCATCAATACATGTTACTGGACTCCATGTCTGTTGTATATTACCGACTAATTACAGTTTCACATTTTTACTTGATTTAAACAGGTTATGACTTATTACACATTGTATATGTTGCATTACTTGTCGCACATTGACACGGTAATTTAACAATGTAACGATTGGCCCAGAATGATCAAGGTGGCTGGAGAAGTCATAGAGAACATGGGGCCTCATAATTCAATTTCATGTTTGCCTACGTGTATAGTGGTGCAGATTAACACACTGTCAGTTTCTCTTTGATCATAGGTGGCGGTTATGTATTTATACATGTTCTAAAATACAAGATTATACATTTTCACATGGAAAGTATCTGCACCATTACTGTGTTTACTGCTAATTGCTGTCTTATCTTTATTATCTAGCATTTCTTTTTATTCTGTGATGTGCCTGTTATGTCATTTCTATGTATGCCTTTTTGAAGGACATGTAAGGTTAACAATTTCCATTCATATTTTCATTTAAGTAGTTTACTTCAATATATGCAACAGCAGAAATTGACTCATTTTACCTGAGATAGCTTGCATGCGACCATGTTACTTCATAGAGTTTATGACCATCACAGCTTCATGAGCAAGTACCACACTAAAGAGCATGGGGTTGTACAGAGGGTGGAAAAATAAGGAAAAAACATATAGGCTGTGAGTAAAGCCTATTAATGGGAAAGTCACAGCTAACATCATGAGGCTGTTGCAGTGCAGTGGCTGTGGGGCATCAATTTTCAGGGAGATGTTTTGGAGACTTTGAGGCCTCATCTTCTGCAGGCTGCTCTCTGAGTTGAGAGATTGGAGATTTCTCCTCTACAGGCAGAGTTAGGTAGGATTTTGGAAACCTCCTCCCCCACCCAGTCAACACAAAGTCAACAACTGCCACCTCAAAGAATGTTGGAAATGATGGGCGGTTGGACAAAGGATGGCTCAGGGAAAGTGATGACGCTTGGGCTGTGGCACAGATGAGTTGAATTTCCACTCCACAGCTCAGTTGCGATTCTGGCAGGGTGGTATTATCTCGTGAATGCACCTGCAGTGCCAGACAAAGTGGATGTGGGAACCATACACAGTGGATACCCATGCAGGGATGGCAAGCAACAACATAGGAGAAGGCAGAATCTCCAAGTTTGGGACTCAATTATCAGTTGTGCAGACCTGTGGGCAGAAAGCAGGGTGGTCAGGTGGCACCCCAGTGTCTAGGATTGGATGCATGTCAAGCATACCCTAAGGTAACCTACTACTACAGGTTTGTAGGGCGAGCTAGATGTCATTATCCACCTGGTGACAAATGACCTATATGGGGACTAGGTGCAGACACTGCAGATGGAGTTTGCAAAGTGGAGTAGTGGTATCTTAGGAGGCACACATGGTAACATTCTCTGTATTGTTACCAGTCTATGGTATGGTTGATGCCTCAGAACTCTGCATCAGAGGATTCAATGCAAAGCTGAAGGCCTGATTCATGTATGAGGCATTTGGCCTCATTGGCTGATTAGGTAACTAATGGAGGGTATGCAGCCTTGTACTTGCAGGACATCAGACCTGCTTCCATGGGGGTGCAGGGGATACCATATCCTTACTAAGAGGTTTACCTGTTTCATTGGCAAACATTTTAACTAGCCAAAGGTTTTGGTTGAATTAAGCCTGTAAGAACCTACTGACTGCTCTACCACCATAGGTTCTGAGAAAAAAACATACAGACATTAATGCAGTGGAAGCAGCAAAAGAAACAAAAACTGGAGGTAATATGACAAGGAACTCCATGGAGGGAATGCTTAGGCATGGAGGAGTGTCATAGGGTGTGAGATTTCAAATCATAGAAACAGGCAGACAAATCATAAGGTGCATAAAAAATGTTTGGAAGCATTTGTCATTTTATTAGAACTCAAAAATAATAAGACAAAATATAAGAAATAAAGGTTAGCATAAGGTTAGCATGTCTCAGCTAGAGATGCAGCGAATTTAAATTCCGCTGGCGAAGTGAACGTGAAGTGAGCATTTAGCGTTGCCAATCCACTACATGGAGTAGGCAATGCAAAGTGCTCACTCCGCCTTGTCATTACCACTTCACGTTAAGGTTGATTGGCAATGTGAAGTAAGGCGAAGTCATTGTTTTTAATGGACTTTGTGTTCCTCATTATGATTCTAAGTGATCCACTTGGTGTTTCAGATTTGGCAGCCCCCTCACACATCACATGGCTTGTAGTACTGTAAGTCACATGCTCTTTAACTAGGTAGGAAGAAAGTGAGTCATACAGCAGACACTTTTACTTTCTCCTGTGCAGACGGAGAGAGAGTAGTGTGTTTTGTGACTGCTGATACTTTGAGATCAGAGTGAGGAGGAGATTTAAACTTTGATTTAGACCCAACAGCTTTTTTAAAAGCTACATTTTTTTGTCTTTTCTGTACTCTTTTTTACTTAATTTGTTCTTTCTGTAAATTTTGTTTTTCTTACTATTATAAGTAGTTAGTTGTTTGTCTGTGTGACTGTGTGTGTGTGTGTGTGTGTGTGTTGTGTGTGTGTGTGTGTTGTGTGACAGTGTGAGTAGTAATTGCTCGGACTGAGGGCGCTCAGTAGGAGAGTTGGACCAGGGTGAGGTAATGTCTGGGGTAGGGGCTGTGCTGGGAGAGCATGGTAGTGGTAAGCAACGTACCATGCGCATGTGTGGAGGGCATGGGAACCCATTCCTGTTGGACCGCTCTATACTTGTGAGTGTCCCTCCCCCCCGGAAGCAGGACTAGCACTGCCTCCTGTCCTGACTCTGAGGCAGTTGAACCACCACCACCACCAAGTCCAGGTTCTCTAGAGCAGGATGTGCCTATTCCCCTGGGCCCAGGTGTAGATCCCATCCCTGTTCAGCACTGTGACCAGCTGGCTGCCAGTTCATCTGGCCATCCCCTGCCTGTGCCTGGTCCTCCCCGCACCTCCATTGTTTGGCAGTTTTTTTACTGTGTGGGGGGACAGCAGTGTGGTCAAGTGCTGCCTATGTGAGGTGGAGGTGCACTGTGGCCCCCGGGGGACTCACCTGGGGACTGAGGGCCAGTGCACCCATATGCTCAATCACCAGCAGTTGGAGTGGCAGACTGTCACAGAATGGACCATGTCTGCACCTGCTGGCCATTCTGTGGCAGAGGGTGCAGCTGTGCATTGCGGCATCCCTAAGAAGAGGAGGGCCACAGCAGCACCTGCTGCTCCACCAGCACCCCACCCCCCACCACCACCATCACCAGCAGGTCAGCTTGTAGAATGTGTGGACCCCAGAGAACTGCACGTAACACAGGCTGACTTGGCAGTTCTCTGGAGTGCTGTTGAGGATAACAATGAGAGGGTGAGTGCTGTGGAGCAGCGGCTGGATCACATAGAGGAACATCAGTTGCAAATTATGTCCATGCTGGAACTGCTGCTGGATCACAATGGGAGCCCACATTATTTTTTTTTTCTCACACCATGTGCCCACCCACACTTTCCTTGCTGTGTTATAAAATGTATTCCTCCACCATCCCCGACCCTTGTATGTAATTATGCCCTTTTTTGTTGTCTTCCGTATGCGTGACACTTTGTATTCTGAGCAGTGCAAGTATACTGTACTAACCTGCATGTGTGCATTCAGTCTTCTTTCCAGTCTGTGTATGTACTGCAGACACTGTCCAAGTCCTTGACTTAAAAACAAACATTAATGAGTACAATGGTGGGGTAGTGAAGCATGGAGAGATACTACAAAACAGGCTTACAATACATCCAAGTAACTATTAAAAAAAATTTATGTTGTGATTCGTGAAGTCATCATGAATTGTGATTTGTGACTGCATTTGTGACCGTGATGATGATGAAACATGAATGCCTACCGACGACAGCTGTACTTCCCTGATGAGCTGTAGCTTAAAACTCCCAGACTTAAAAACACATATCAATGAGTACAATGGTGGGGTGGTGAAGCCTGGAGAGATACTACAAAACAGGCTTACAATACATCAAGTAACTAGAAAAAAAATTAATGTTTTGATTTGTAATGTGAATGATCGTGAATCGTGATTTGTGACTGCATTTGTGACCGTGATGATGAAGAAACGTGAATGCCTACTGCCTACGGCTGTACTTCCCTGATGAGCTGTAGCTTAAAACTCCCAGACTTAAAAACACGTATCAGTGAGTACAATGGTGGGTGGTGAAGCCTGGAGAGATGCTTCAAAACAGACTTACAATACATCCAAGTAGCTATTCATAATGTGAATGATCGTGAATTGTGATTTGTGACTGCATTTGTGACCGTGATGATGAAGAACGTGATTTGTATCACGAGTGACTCGTGATGATGGTCCTGACTTAAAAACGCATATTAATGAGTACAATGTTCATGCAGAATTAAGCACCACACCTGTCCAGTACTCTGAAGGGAAGTCAAAGAAACAACTGTAACTTAAGTTACAGATGGAGATTGGGCCCTAAAGAAATGCAAATGCACAGACAGATTAAGATTGCACTGTGCACTGAAGAGATACAGACACAAAGGCACAACACCTAACCAGTGGTCACCATCAGAAATTCAAATCTGGAAAAGAATACCTTTGCCGGTTGGGGCGGGCTGCGAGTGGGCAGTGTAATGCACTGCAGCAGTCACAGTCACTAGTATTAGTACCATTAAAGATACCACAAAGAAGTACAAAAATCACACAGCTGCAGTGGATAGCAGCTTCACATTGCTGAAATTATGTGGCACAATAAAAGGTGTCTGATTTGATGACACGCATCACACACATACTCACTCACACACTAAGTAATGCATGCAAATTGAAAATTTCAGTAATATAACCACATATTTTAAACAAACTAAAATTATGCACTGCTGCACCACAACGATGAGCAAAAAAAAATGGCAAGAAATATTGAAAATATTACTGTGTGTACATTAACACAGTTATACAAGAAAAATATCACCAAAACAGAAAGCAGTGTCTTTTTCTCCAAGTTAGTCTACCTACACCACAGATACACCCCTCCCCTAAACCACACTTCCACTGTCTCTCAGTACACAGACTGAATGTTGTACATTAACATTCAAAATCCATACACAAACAATAAACACTCAATGATATGAGCACAGGGCGGTTTTCTATAATCGATGAACTAAAGTTTCAGCAAAAAAAATTACTCAAAAAGGCTTTTTTTAACAGCTTTTTGAAGGTTTGAATTGCAGAGAGCTCTCAGAGCAGATTGTCTCCTACAGCTTCCTACACACACTACCCCAAACTGAATCTGTGCAGAACAATCTAGAGCCCATGTGACCTGAAATCCCATGAAACACTGCAAAATTCACCTTTGGAGCTTAAAAACAAGGCGAAGTACATTGTTTTCAATGTACTTCACCTTAAGAATTGGTGGAGTAGTGGTTTGGGAAGGCAGAGTAACGCGAAGTCATTGTTTTCAATGGACTTCGCGTTACTCATTAATAATGTGAAGTACTTCGCTCATCACTAGTCTCAGCTTAGCATAGCATGGCTTCAGCCTCCCTGCTGAACACTCTGAAGGTCTTATACCTTCTCTTGCCTGTCAGCAACTGACCACCGTATCTAAAAAAACTAGTTCCTAGTGGCAGGCTTAAATACATTTTTAAGTGTGACATCTCCATCAGGTGACCATGTAATTGTCTGTCTCCCTATAATTTCTTCTTTTATATATTACTAAAATCCCTTTACAATCTGCTATCTGCTGTGGACTAACAGACTGCATCATGACATATAACATTCTCCAGACATACACTGTATTACTCAGAAGCTTGACAACTTCTTAATTAGGATCAGGTGTCTTCATAATGGAGTTAAGCCCCTCCTTTGGACAGTGACCTCACATCTTAGGATCACTATAAATTCCTACACTAGGGGCCATGCTGCCCTATAGGGCTCAGTTCCACAGGAGGCTTCCCCTTGAAACAGCAGAGTCCACACTTGTTTGTGAACTAGGTCCTATGGAAAAAGTTGCTACATTGGGGCTATTTCCATTCACTAGAGACCCACTTATTGAGCAGGGTAAGTTCCTATGTATACAACATGACAATAAGCTGACAAGATATAGTAGCTTGTACTAGTTTGGCTGGGTGTGTTCTTTTGGAGTTTTGTCCCCAGTTAATATTATACATTTTCCAGACTGAGTACCAGCTCTATAACATCCAATACAGTACCACAGGTAATGGAACCTTTATACACACACACACACACACACACACACATATATATATATATTCATAGCAAAGAACTCCATTTAATGCATCAGTTAGGGTTGTTCCACAGCAACAAAAGTGAGGAAAATCTGTGTTTAGGTTGAAAACCCTAACTCCGCATTCACCCCCCCAGCACCACACACACACACACACACACACACACACACACACACACATGCAAGTAGGGGGGAGGACCAAGGCAACATGACCAATCACAGACAACCAGCAGCAGGTGACAGAAATAAAAAACAACTGTCTAAATGAACTACAAGACATCCCCACCTACCTGACCAGGTACTGCATGCTCAGTGGAGATCAACAGCAAAACTGAGGCCATGTACACCAAATGTACACATCCCTGATTGCAGGTGCACACAATGTACCACACTTAGTAGCTGCATGGCCTTACCTAGCGATGCCCCACACACCCCACCACACCTGATACTGCACCTCAGCTATAGAGCACAGCAAAACTAAGTAGTTGTACAGGTATAATATGTGTGGTTGTTTTCATGTGTACACAACCTCCCACTGTTAGGCACTGGAGGACCTTCACAAGGCAGTGCCCCACCCACTGAGACCAGGTACTGCGTAGTTACTGGAGAAACCCAGTTAAAATGAACCCATGAAGATCAACACTGTTACTCCATGATTGCAGCCTTGCAAAGGTTAGTACAATTATGACTCACAGAATCTATGGTAGAGAATTCCCCCTCCCATCCTACAACACTTGGCCCATTGTAACTAAAAGCTATAGTAAAAGAAAGTCTGTTTATATCTATGGTACACCTACTTGATTGCTGGTGTTCTACAATTAACACAGTTATCACTTGCATGGTGTCAGCCACAGAATGGTCTGCCAAACCCAAAGACTAGGTACTACAACTTGAGTGTAGACCAACTACAAAAAAGTGAGGCTGTGGATATAAATGGTACAGGTCACTCATTGCAAAGATACTCAACTTACCACAATTTGGATTACTGTGGCGTCAGAGAGGCAATGCCATTGTCTTTACCAGGTAGTAAATCCTCAGTAGACAGCTACAGCAAAAGTGAGCCTATAGACATCCATGATACACCTTTGTCATTGTAGGTACAGTAATGTTAGCACATTTAGAAGTTGCTTGGCTTCAGCCAGCTAATTCCACTGCATGTTAGACAGAGCAGTTACTGCATTCTTAGTATACAAACACAGTGAAGGTAAGCACATGGACATCAACGGTACACCTACATCACTGAAACTGTATATCTGTTAGTGACATTAGGAGTTGCACAGCCTTGTACAGGCGATAGTTGTCCCGTACCTCCAGATCAGCCTGTGTATCTTGAATGGACAGATGCAGTAAATTTACTACTACATACATTACATACTTAAATGCAACAGTTCTTGTAGCTTGATGATGGATGTGTCTTTTAGTACATTTATGTAGTAGTTTTTATTTCTGTTTACTCATCAGTGTACAAACCTTTGTACAGCTGCAATCAGAGAGTTGCATTGTTTATGTCCAGTCAGAGTGCAGTAGCAGGTGTGGTGGGGTGTGGGGCATCGCTAGGTAAGGCCATGCAACTACTAAGTGTGGTACGTTGTGTGCACCTGCAATCAGGGATGTGTACGTTTGGTGTACATGGCCTCAGTTTTGCTGTTGATCTCCACTGAGCATGCAGTACCTGGTCTGGTAGGTAGGGATGTCTTGTAGTTCATTTAGACAGTTTTTTATTTCTGTCACCTGCTGTTGGTTGTCTGTGATTGGTCATGTTGCATTGGTCCTCTTCCCTACTTGCATATGTGTGTGTGTGGTGCTGGGGGGGTGAATGTGGAGTTAGGGTTTTCAACCCTAACACTGAATTTCCTCACTTTTGTTGCTGTGGAACAACCCTAACTGATGCATTAAACTGAGTTTTTTGCCATGAATATCCTGTCTTTTTGAGAATGATAAGTACCAATACTATCTGAAATGTTGTGGCAGCACCACACACATATACACAAATGCACACAAATGAAGAACACAGTAAGTGATCTAGCAGAATTTTTTGTTATGAAGAGTCAGACAACATCCATCTCAAGCATACAGTATGCCTCTTAATATTTATCTATTTCCTTTTGCTTACCATTGTTATATCACATACTAATTTATGCTGTTGCAGTGTTTCACTCACTATCATTTTGCAGCCAATGAGACTACTCTTGTGGGACATAAACAATGTGGCACTCTATTTCTCAGCACCACTGTTAAATATTTAGACAGCTTACATGGTCCTCTTCTGTACCTTTACTAAACACAAATTCTGAACATAACTCATACTTATTAATGTACCTACAAAAATGTTGTCAAAACACTGTAAGATATGTAACACAACAAGAATTTTAATGTGTTATCTGTTTAAACCTGAAACTTTGTGCATAATACCCTTCTTAACCAAACTAAGAAAACCAAATCCTTTCTTATAGAATATTAAACCAATAAGGCAAGACCAAGGGTTCTGTTAATGGTCTGTTAATCACCTGCCTAGGGGTGTACTGTGGCATGAGGTGTAGCTGATGGCATATGCCCCTAGAGGGTGATTAACTTACCATTAACATAATCCCTGGGAGTGCCTTATTGCTATAATAATTAAACATGGTTTTAAGCAGTGTTAAACCTTGTTCAGCATATGATTAAACTCTACATGTATGTTAATAAAACATAACTTAAGGCTGGTAGAATGTTTGCAGCCAATCAGAAAGCTGCATTTTCAGACCTTTTTTATAAATATTGATGACAAAGATCCTCACAACTTAATAATACCACAAGAAAAAGTGTTATATTCAAAAAATATTTATTTTCTATATATAAAAGTAAAAAAATATTATTTTTTAAATGTTCAAATGAAAACAGTCAGTCCTGACAAAAAAAAGTTTAAATAAATTCAATAACATTTAATGCAAAAATAAAAAAAAACATAAAAATATATAAATTTTTTTATTTATCTAATAAAGTAAATGTTATATAAAAATAGATATATTCATTAAAAAAACTTAGAAAAACGCTTATGTAAAAAATATGTTGAAAAATATGTAACAAACAAGTTACAATATTAAAATACAACTCTTAGAGAGAGGTGTGCTGCTGCTTGAGGCAGCCCAACCCATAAGTTGGACTCAGTGTGGAGACGCAATGGAAGTGGAAGCTGTTGCACCTTCCAGAGGAGATACTGGAGCAGCTATGGAAGCAGGTCACTGTGTCCCAGGGAAGCTGGATGCCACTAGTGGAGGTGAAGTGCTGGAGCTGGCCACGGTGTCACTAGCCGCTGTCACCACAGGCTCAAGCACAAGATTGACAGTCTTTTGTTGCACTTCCATGAAGGACAGCAATTTCTCCTGTCCTTCACGGAGCGCAACGTTGTCTCTTATCAGACTGTCAACCTTGTGCTCGAGTCTGTGGTAACAGCGGCAGTGGCCAGCACACCGCTTTAAGTGAGGTCATCCTGCAAAGTGACAAAAAACATGAATCAATATATGAGCCTCAAAATGGTGATTACCTACCTGTCTTTCATCTCACAATATTGATATCAAATTCAATAATTGTAATACATTTTGGTGGGCACTCTCAAGACTATGTAGGAGTGTGATGTAAATTAAAACTCCTGTCTTCTCAGTTTTGTTATTATATTTTTTTCCACCATATTATGTTCTTTGTGGAGAACTTGAAAAGATCTATAAGAACAGTATACTTTCTACACTGTTGTTCTATATCAGTTAGTACTTGGCAAAACTCACTACCTAAATGTTTTGGCATAATAAACAACACAGTCTGATATACAGTGATACTAGCTCTTCAATTGTGTATGAACAAGTGAACTTGAACATCTGCACCTATATTATTTGTCCACACCTGCATCAGAATAATAGCATGACCTGTACACCAACACTACTATTTCCATTATCTAATGTTCATATAATCATCTGTTTAATAACTGCTACAAAAGAGACACACATGTCATATAATTATTTATTTTGTATACATATTTTCATTGAAGCAAATCATCTTTTAATGCTGTTACATTAATTAAACAGTAAGACATGACCAAGGGTTATGTTAATGTTCTGTTAATCACCTTCTAGGGCCATAGCATGGCACAATGTGTAGACAAATACAACATGTGCCTAGACGGTGATTAACTGACCACTAACATAATCTCTGGGAGCGCCTTATTTGTATTATAGTAAAACATGTTTTTTAACACTCTTAAACCTTGTTCACCATATGGCCAATCTGTACATGTATGTCAATAAAAGATTAACATAAGGCTGTTAGAGTGTTTGCAGACAATCAGAAAGCTCCATTTCTCAGGCCATTTTTATAATACTTGAAATAATGTTAAACATTTACAAACCAACAGTTCAGTTACTTTGGCAACTAATTAATGAAATATGTTCTTTACACATCATGTAAAGAAACAGTGGGTGGAATATTCAGAAGGGTTGTGCAACACACACAACAGTGTCACCATGCACAACCCACTGATGCGTACCAGTGTGATATTCAAAAGGGTAATGTGCCTGGTACAAATGCCGATGAGTTGACGCACATCAGTAATGTATGCAGCACAATTAGGAGGGTCATGCCCATCCATGTTACACACATCCCGATATTCAGCCCAGGATGTACTAACCCATGCAGTCACAACCCCTACTTGCACTGCACGCAGTTGATCCCCTCAAAAAAGAAGAGCAACAGCTGGCCACTCACAGCTGAGCTGCCATATTGCAGGGTGCAACATGACAGCTGCCAGCTATGAATGGCCACCCAAGCTCCAGTGACACCTTCATGCTGGCACACCCCCATGCTGATTGTGGGCATTAGTATAGTAATAATGGTCCTATATCCCTGGTGTTCCAGTATACCGTTCACAGGCCGATTGCAGGCGTCAGTGCTATATTATGTCAAACCAATCCATCCCTGGTGGTCCAGCGGTACACCCCTCCCCTCCCACCCACTAAGCCACACTGCCCCACTCCCCCCATCAGCAGCAGTTGTCAGCTCCTTACCGTCTTGCCACCCTGCCGCCCGATGACTGACTCTGTACAGTAGGGCTGTACACCCATTGGGCCACAGTATAAGCCAATGGGCATGCAGCCCATACTGTACTACACAACCCAGATATATGAATGGATCCATTCATATTTCTGTACTGTGTAGTACGATACAGCCTGCACAACCATTGCTTGCACTGTGGACCAATGACCGTACACTCCTACTGTATGGAGTCAGTCAGCAGACAGCGGGGTGGCAAGCAGATGGTGTACTGCCACCTACCACTAATTGGGGGAGGGGGCTGCTGGGCAGTGTAGCTCAGTACATGGGTGTGCAAGGGAGTAACACTGAGCCACCAGTGATGCATTGTTTTTTCATTATATCTCACTGACAACCACAATCATGCTGCAAGCAGTCCACTGCGCCACCAAGGGTTTTGGACCATAATTTCATTACATATGACCACGATCAGACTGAAAGGGGCTACTGGACCATCAGGGTTATAGGAAATTGTACTTTATCACATATCCACACAATTGAGTTGTAAGCGTTCCATTGGATCACCAGGGATATTGGACTATTATTTCATTACATATTCCCGCAATTGTGCTACGAACGCTCCACTGGACCACCAGTGTTATAGGACATTGTAGTTTATCACATATACCCGCGATTAGGCTGTGAGTGTTCCAGTGGACCAGCAGTGATATGGCTGTTTATTATTTATTCATATTCACACAAACGGGCGTCACAGCATGTTGCCAGTAGGGGCAAGGGGCGTCGTTTCCTAACGACTGCAGCCTGGCAGGGTGTCAGGCACAAGTTGTCAGAGATTGGCACACCTGCATGCAAATGGGACCATTATGACATACAAATGGCCCCATTTCGAGCTTGCATGCATGACAGCCCTATTTGCATCTGCACTTTTGTGTATTACAGCAGTTTGCTATGATGAAACAAACTGCAACAGTAATTGATGCAAACAAAATAAGTGGCCCGTTAACATACGTAGTCATCGGTCTTCATTACTCACTCTGTAATCTGTGTCATATATGTACCTGCACACTAATCTTCCACTATCTCTGTGCAGGAGTACGGGTGTGAGCATATACCATAAGCAAACAACAATATGTACCCACTTACAGATGACTTGACACATTGCAAAGCATTATAGTACACCGATCATCTGTGAATGGCAAGTACACCATGTGACATATTCATTGTACCGCCCCCCCGCTACCATTTATCACACTCTTACAATATGGTAACTAGCTCTATTACTACACTAGGCCCTTCCCATTGAAGTTAAAACTTCTTTTGAATTGGTTGAGCATGCATTGTAGTACAGTAGGCCTTATCATCTTGCTTATCACTAAGATTCTAGCTATAAATACACTTCTTATCCCAGTACAGTCCCCCTTCATACAATTACACTTATGATGACATACACGCATGACACACCTGTCCAGTACACTCCATCACTGCTCCACACTCATTGCGATAATTATGATAACGTACTCAGAATTGGCTTACTACAGCTGCTCTCATGTGCTATACTAGCCTTACCACATCATAGATTCCCCCCTTAATGTAGTACTACCACCTCACCACCTACCCACTGAGAAACAAAAATTTAATCATAAGTGTACTATCATAACAAATAGGGTACACTGTACAACAAATACCTCCCAGCTATGCATGAAGTGACACTATATAGTACACCTGTATGCATAGTAAAGCAAAAAGTGGGTATCTGAACATAGATAACAGACTGTGTCACAGAATCTCAGTATACAAATGATCCATTCACATGTTGAGACTGTCTGCTACAGTACTGTTTGCATCCCCACTTACTCATTGCTTTCACAAATAGCCACACTGCTCTCACAGTATCTAGCAATTAGTAGCTCTATGGCTGCCTTAGGGGTGACAAGCTCCTCCATACTACTGAACAGACATTGTGGGTGCAGGGGACTGTGACACTATATCTTGTGTGAATATCTTTTATGATGGTACTTACGCTCAGAGCTGGTGCCTGGCCCCTCCTTCACCTCCACAGTTCTTACTGTCACTGCTTCCCTGGCCACTATAAAACATATAAGTAAAAAATATTATAACATATGCCACAATATATTAATCTACCACTAAACTTTTATTGTGAAATACATTTTTTTATACTGTCTCACTGTGTAATTCAACCATGTATCACATTTCTCTTTGCTATGGCACTTCTGTGTTTCCATGGATGTTGCATCATTCACCAGCAGTGACATTCACACACCGGGCCTGCTTATGGATACAGCAACAAACTCACTTACGTGAACAGTACCAGTAGTGCCACAACCAATCTTCCAGAGAAGTTTCCACACCTTGCCAGCCACATCAGTACTGCACACCCCACTGTAATTCAGAAACTCTCTCTGTGCAGTACTGCACGTGCCCATGCAGCTGTTCAGTGACACCCACCCCATTTTCAGTTACTACCCCTCTGTTACCATAGACATACAACACTGTCCATTCAGAAATATACAGATTCTGGCAATATATTACCAGAACATAACAGGCTCAATATCACAATCTGTTACGTATGCATGGGTCGGCCCCCCCCAACCTCATTAACATATATTACTATTCTTCCCTTCTCACATCATTATGTGAACAACATAAAATTTTCTTGTGTATATTGTGTCTGGTCACATCACTACATCTCATCTAACTGGGTAGTATATCAATATGCAGAAACACTTTAAATATACCAGCCAAGATCTAGATAACATATATTGGGCTGAGTACCTGTTTTACTCATTTGGAACATGAGATGACACAAAAACACAATTCAAATCTGTATAAACATCTTCTTAGAGTGCAATGAAGACAACATTCACTTATAAAATAATAGATAAGAAATTCATAGGACTACAATACTTCACATACCATTGCTGTCTAAAAATGCCATGGCCAGTTGTGGATCATAGTTATTTAAACCGAACTGAGATGTATACAACTACCGTACATCTGGCTATAAAATCTGTTCCTTTTGAATCACCATTTATGTAATGAAGTACTACACCTTATTCTTTAGAATTTTTAAGCAGTATACCCCAACAGGGTGTTGGTTTACTGGAGGATGTGCCATGGCTGGTGTAGTTCAGTCACAAGGTGCAGCCGAGAGACTTAACCATGCCAAGAGTGGTAAATCCTCCAGTATACCCACTCCCTGAAGGGGTATATTTCAATTATATGAATGACTTGTTTGTTTTTTTACAAAAAAAAATATTTAAAACATCCATTTGATTTCAAACTTGCTGCTCTTTTGTTAGCCATCCATCCATTTGCTTTGTAGTGGTGTGTTTACAATGAACATATGCATTTGCTAGGGAGTTCCTGATGTGGCTGAGTGCTGGCTGGCACCTTTTACAGTGGGTACACTGTAGTATTTGCAACACTGAAAAGGTGCCAGCTAGACAATCAAAATTCAGAATTCTATTAAATGTTTTAGTGTACGTTGTATTATTACAAATATTACATGGGTGCTGGAAGTCATATTAACTTTCTGAAGAGCATTTCCTAAAAAGAAGAGAGTTAAGTAGTCCAGACCACACCTTACATGATAGCCTCATACCACCCCAATTATGTAATACAATTATTTTTATCAGCATCTTACCATCTGACTCGACAAGAATGCCACTGTCAGTGTCAGAGTGCTCAGCCTCCACAGCTTCGGACTGTGCTGGTACTACCTCAGCTGCAACTGGGGGGGTGCCTGTGTTGGTCTGCGAAAGAAGATAATAAGTAGATCCATCAAGTTTTGCATGTAAATGTCATCACATTTTAACAACACTTTCTTTAAGCATTCAAGATGTTTCAGGCACCTAACATTGCCTGTAATCAGGTATTGCAGAGCCATTGCAGACA
Organism: Neoceratodus forsteri; assembly: GCA_016271365.2. NCBI lineage: Eukaryota > Metazoa > Chordata > Ceratodontiformes > Ceratodontidae > Neoceratodus > Neoceratodus forsteri. The sequence continues at coordinate 1,072,341,947 of CM028129.1, read as the reverse complement.
CATATAAAATCACAATTACTGCAAATAAATATCTCATAAATAAAACATCATAAGCTGATTCAGTACACAATACTTAGTACTTACATAATATGACACATGAAATACAATTGTGCTTAAATAAAATCAATACTGGATCGTAACTCCAACACTATCATTGGGTTATTCATTCAAAAGCATCATAAAATACTGTATATGTTTTTATCTAAGTCAATATCAAGACACATGTATTGTATGAACATATATATATAAGTAACACAAAAAAATGCATCATTATTTAATAACAGTTATAAATACTTTTTCCCTTAACACAAAAAATCCCCCAAAAGACTAAAAAAATGATGTCTCTTGTGACGTACGAAATATTCACTAGTTTTACACTACAGCAACTTGACTTGTAACATCTTATTGTGATACTAGCATGACTACAACAACAAAGGCTTCAATCAGAAAAATACTTTGTTTTACACAGTTGTGTACCTGTACTATAATATCATAGAATCTGAGGAATTTTATTGAGTAACTTACGGTGAGTGAGGCGTTCCCCCGCAGCTGGCTTCTCTGCAGCTTCCCACAATTCATACGCGAGGTAGTACTAGCACTTATTCACCGGTATCTCCTCCCTCTGCTTCAAAACGTAGAAGCGTTAGTGCAACAGCTTCCCCTTCCTCAACTGCACTATGGTTTTGTTTTTGACTTTCAAAACCATATGCAGGAAGCTGTTAATGTGCCTCCACATTGAGTACAACTTTCGGTTTGTGCTCCGCATTAAAATGCGAGCACTCCCCTTTGCTTGGACTGCCTCAAGCAGCAAGCATACCTCTCTCAAGCTCCACTGCCTCACGTTCAGTTTTTGATTCTGCAATAAAAACATACACAAACATTCCATTACTGTCATGTCTCAGAGTCTATATATTTCTATGTATTCTATGAAGTATTTTGATTAGAACATGGCAAGAACAGCATTACACAACCCTGGCATACCACTTCACACAGAAATTATTTTTCACATGTGTTGTATTGTGGTACAGTAACACTCCTATGCATGCTTGACACATCCTGGTATTGATCCTTTAATAACATGAACATCTACAACCACAACCCGTACTTTGGCTGCACACTGTTGAAGCCCCCCCAAAAAAAGTTTTAAAAAATGACAACCACAGTGTACCTGCAGTATTGCACACTACAATATGCATCCAACAGGTGTGGGTGGCCACCCAAGGTATGGGGCTACCGTGTGTTGGTATCAGCCCTCCCTCACCAACTGTGATTTTGCTATGGAAAATATATCCATAGTGGTCCACTGTACCCCACCACCTCACCCAATTGTGAGCGTTCTGTTTAAAAGTAACCGTTGTGCTCTACTGCAGCTACCACTCCAGCTCAATTTAAAGAGGAAGTAGAGTTAACAGGGCCACAAGGGATACATTTTATACAGTTAACCCATTATAAGGTGAAAGGGTACAGTCCACTGTACTACCAGCAGTATTTATTTTATAGAAAAACCAAGATCTAGTTTTGAAATGCATTACCACAAAGCAACCGTGGGGCACATCACTACCCAACAGGTACTGACTCACACAATACCAGTGACAAGTTACTGATGAACAGCACACCTGCATACTAATTTATTTTTATTTTAGTCTTGGGTAACCGGGTAAGGCCCACTAGGCACTAGTGCCTGTTTTCAGGGGTGACCTGGGAGCACGGGGCGGTTAAGTGACTTGCTCAGAGTCACACAGTATGCAAGTGGAGGTTAGCTCGTTCACACCTTGTTCCTCTAACCTCTAGGCTATACTGCCAGCCCTAATGATGCCATTATTATATGCAAATAGGTGTATTAACACCTTGCATGCATTATGGCTCCATTTGCATGTACAGTACTAAATACTGTAATACTTGAACCTACCACCACTGCACTTCAGTGTTGTATCCCCCCTACTCCTCTCTACCCACTTACACTCATGCACTGCCACAGTAACATGCACAATGCAGGTTGCCAGACTGAAATTTTTAACAATGCTGACCATGCCACAGCACTGTAAAATATTGCCCTGACAACAACCTGTTGCATTGCAGTTGCACTTTGCCCAGTCTTGTTCCACAGCCTGGCACAGTCTGAATATTCCCAACCCATGTGTTACATCTGTGTAAATGATGTATGCAGCTGTTCTATTTTTCGACCAATATTTTTTGGTTCTGAAAAGAACCTTTGTTTGCACTTTGCTATTTGTTCAAACAGTCTGACATTCTTAAAGGACTTTGAGGATTGCATCTCAAAGATCTGCCAGGAAATGGCAATTGCCAGCATGTGAGAAGTGTACACCGTCTGGTAGGTATAGCCAGTCATAACAATACTTAATTTCTGGGTGACGTATGGTGTACATTCCAGACATGCATAGAAATGCAGGTATCTGTATGTTGACTTTTCTTCAGGCTCTGTCAATCAGGTGCATATGGTGTTCTGCTTGCCAGACCCTACGCTCTGTAATATCTGAAAAAATGATTTTACAGGCAGGCAACATAGTCATAATAGAAGCAAGGTCCAATTTTGCTTCTGTTACTAAATCTACCCAGTGTTTGGTTCCCAAATCATTGCCTCCAAGATGTATCAGCAATATGTCTGGATGAGGCTGAGTACTCAAAAGTCTGTGCATGGTTGACATGAGGTGATCCCACCTCATTCCACCCCTACCAAACCACTTAACACAGCAATTTTGGAGTTGCAGGTTTCTCCCAAAATCACTATTTTCAGCATACTCAGACACTCGTCTCACTATACTGCTTCCAACTATCCACAAAGTCCTTTTGCTGTTTTCTGCCATTCTCAGCTTTTAAACTTAGAAGTGGACAGAGAGCTACCAAAAAAGTCAGCATTCACCCTGCAGTACCTAAGCAGTAGTGAAAGTAAAACTGCTATTTTCCCTCCTAACTTCAACCCAGCTTCAGTGGGCTGATCCATAATATACAAATAAAACAAATCATTGGCTACTACTGTGCCTTCATTAACCAGTGTAGTCTATGCACTGACTATCATTGCACTTCTGCTACAGCTAAAATGTGCTAGAATTAAGAGGTGGGAAAAATGCATCCTTTTGATCGGCAGTTTTAAACAATTATAGCTTCAGAAACATGTCTGATTGGTTCCCTCTTCTGTTGTGGGTGCACGTGCACCTTCCTATCTCCTTCCATTTGCAGCTGCATCTGTGCAAGTAAGTACCAAACTACTATCTGACTTTAAACAATTTTACCTAAATAATGCAACATCCTAGGTTATCTCTAGCAACATTGTCAAATAGAGCAGTACAAAACATTTTGATTATTATTTACCTGTTAGTAACACTTTTTATCATACTAGAAAAATGCTTTATAAAATAAAATGTACTTATAGTTATAAATCTGCTGTCTCTCAGTGTTAACTAAGATGGCTGCTGTTGACTTCTTCTTCAGTGTTGTCTGTCTCTGATTGGTTGTCTCACATGGCCTGAAAAATATAGCATAACACTGGCAGAACTAGCTGTCAGTCAAATAGCAATCAGATATGATTCGATAATGAACACAGTTGCCACTCCCAAGCTTAAATTTGCGACACTTTCGCATGCACGACACTACTTTTGCGACACTTTCTTTTTTTTTAAAACTTTATATCTTTATTTTTTCAGTCAAGTATGTAATTACATACAAGAAGAGATGAAAGACAAAAGGACAAAAACAACCATTTTTTTTTTACATGTAGATGTTACAGTTATTTCAGTTAATTCAGTTAATTCTGTTAATTCTCATAGGCAAGTTCATAGATATAATCAATAGTCTGACTAGAAGAGAGGGAAAGTTGCTTATCAGGGATTTTCAATAAATGTATACACCTGGGAAGTCATTTATCTGTTAGGTGTGCATCTATCCTTTATATATAAATTGCAAAAGGAGATGAATCATCGGTGTATATAACCTTATTATTTCATTCCACTTTTGCGACACTTTCAAACTCATGACACTACTTTTTGCGACATGGTCAAATGCACAACACTATTTTTTGTGACACTTTCATGCACACGACACTGTCTTTTCAAAACTTTGAATTTACAACATAATTTGATGATTTTTTCCAAAAAGAAGCAGTTGCTACGCATGCTCATAAAACAGTCATTTTATGTAGTATTGTCACCAAATTTTCAACACAGGCATTTTAGGACCTCTGTTCATGAACAGTGTCACTGTCATTTTTGAAATGTGCTCCGAACACTGATTTCACACAATGACCGTGCTATTCTGCGCCAGAAGTGCGAAAACACATTTTGGCAAGGATGTGAAAAATGACACCTGTACAGTTCACAAGAAGGTGTGCTAAAATACCAATGTTGAGAATGTGACATGGAAATATTGCAAATGTGCTAACTTACAAGTCTGTGTTGTGCACTTGCTACACACGCTCATAAAACAGTCATTCTGTGGAGTATTGTCACCAAATTTTCAACACAGACATTTTAGGACTTCTGCTCATGAACAATGTCACTGTCATTTTCATAATGTGCTCGGAATACTTATTTCACACAACAACCACACTATTCTGCACTGGAAGTGCGAAAACACATTTCGGGCAGGATATGAAAAATGACAGCTGTACAGTTCACAAGAAGGTGTGGTAAAATGCCAATGTTGAGAATCTGGCATGAAAATAGTGTGAATGCACTAACTTACGAGTGTACATTGCGCAGTTGCTACGCATGCTCTTAATATAGTCATTTTTTGGAGTGTTGTTACCAAATTTTCAACACAGGCATTTTAGGACCTCTGCTCATGAACATCATCACTGTCATTTTCATAATGTGCTCCAAACACTGATTTTGCATAGCAACCATGCTATTCTGCGCCGGAAGTGTGAAAACGCATTTCAGCAAGGATGTGAAAAATGGCACCTGTACGGTTCACAAGGAGGTGTGCTAAAATGCCAGTGTTGAGAATGTGATGTGGAAATATTCCAAATGCGCTAACTTACAAGTGTGTATTGTGCAGTTGCTACGCACACTTGTAAAACAGTCATTTAATGGAGTATTGTCACCAAATTTTCAACACAGGCATTTTAGGACCTCTGTTCAGGAACAGTGTCACTGCCATTTTTTAAATGTGCTCCAAACACTGATTTCACACAGTGACCATGCTATTCTGTGCCGGGAGTGCGAAAACAATTTCGGCAAGAATGTGAAAAATGACACCTATACGGTTCACAAGAAGGTATGCTAAAATGCCAATGTTGAGAATGTGACATGAAAATATTGCAAATGTGCTAACTTACGAGTCTGCATTGCGCAGTTGCTATGCACACTCGTAAAACAGTCATTTTATGGACTACTGTCACCAAATTTTCAATACAGGCATTTTAGGACCTCTGTTTAGGAACAGTGTTACTGTCATTTTCAAAATGTGCTCTGAACACTGATTTTGCAGAACGACCACGCTATTCTGCGCCGGAACTGCGAACACACATTTCGGGCAGGATGTGAAAAATGACAGCTGTACAGTTCACAAAAGGTGTGCTAAAATGCCAATGTTGAGAATGTGACATGGAAATATTGCAAATGCGCTAACTTACGAATGTGCATTGCGCAGTTGCTAAGCACACTTGTGAAACCGCCATTTTTTGGAGTATTGTCACAAAATTTTCAACACAGACATTTTAGGACTTCTGTTCATGAACAGTGTCATTGTCATTTTCATAATGTGCTCTGAACACTGATTTCACACAATGACCGTGCTATTCTGCGCTGGAAGTGTGAAAACACATTTCGGGCAGGATGTGAAAAATGACAGCTGTACAGTTCACAAAAAGGTGTGGTAAAAATGCCAATGTTGAGAATCTGGCATGAAAATAGTGCAGCTTTGGAGAGTTGAGCAACCAATCTGATTAAAACATTTTATGAATCTTTTTTTCGTAATATTTTATACGTAAATCATCTGTCTCAATATACAATGTTAGAAGTGATCAACACAAGCATATACCAATATTGTCTTTTTCTCTGTCTTTTATACAGGTGTCTGATACTTCTGTAACATTGCTGACTGCCACTGTGAACTAACAGATTGAAAGATGCCTAGTGAATAGAGACATGCATGTATAGAAAGACGAAACAGGTATCATAGTACTTCACTGTTGCTTAAGAGTGATAAAAAAAACAATGATGTGAGTTCAAGACGTAAAACAAAACAGAGTTCTACTGGTATAGTGAGCTCTACAGTAACTCACTCCATGACAAAACCACATACTTCCTCAACAGCAAGTAAAAAAATGTTTACCTGAACAACAGTTGTGTAGATCTCTCAAACAAAACACAACTATTGCCACAGCAACCATCAACAGACCTTCTAAACAGTGCCATAAACTCACAGCTGGTGATTTTCATCTGAGAAAGCAAAAGTATTTCCAATTGCTAGCAAATAAAATTAAGATCGACAGGCTTATTGCTGCTGTGATGAGACATGAGTGCAAAAAGACAAAGAGTCATCTGACTTTGATGAAATTGCATCTCAAACAATGCACATTTGTTAACAGAGCAGTATTTGTTCTTCAACATTTATGGCATAAGATGTCTTATGTGCTTGAACTACGTGTGTGTACGACATCAAAAAAAGGCTACAATGTTATCCTACCTTGACTGTACACAATTTCTGTGATGTATCCACAGGTCACTGGATGCACACACACACAGCACTCAGAGGTGTATTTCTGGGAAGAATCTTATTATTCACAGAAAAAAGAAAGCAAGTTCACTATTGTTGAGTCCGGTAAGCTGGTCAATGTGCTCAGTGTCTGTGATGACACAGCAATGGACACAAATGATGACTGTGATGCAACCACTGTGTCCCATAAATGGCACTGTCTCTCATGGCCATGTGATGAAACCTGCAACCGTAGGCAATCATCATTTGAAAAAGTTGAACAGTTTGTCAACCGATTTGTCATAACAGATTGCAAAGAAAGATATAAACTGTTTAACAAGATTGACCTTTGTGAAATCCATCCACATACTGGACTTATGGGTAACTCACTAGTATGCCTCGACAGTGGTGTTTGTGACAGTGTCTTTCACAACATGCGGATGCTGGGAGTGCATCAAACAGGCATGCAAAACTTTGTATACAGGGTATATGAAGTCTGACAAGTTGTCAATCAGTACACTTGTTTAAATGACTTATTGTAGTCTGGTGACATGCAGGGTGCCATCACATTTCTTAAACAGCTGCAACATGTAACTTCTGTACCAGACACAACTATTTATCAGTCAGCAAGTTCTGCTGAAACATCTGTTTCTGTGTTGGAAACTGACATACTGAAACAGTACGGCAAAGAAATTGCAAAATTTGAGCTGGCAAAGGCTCAGAAGTTTGACTCTGTATGTGTGTCATGTGACCGTCTGTGCTACAGCAAATAAACAGTCACAGTGAACCTGGAAACCTTGTCACCATACAATGACATGTGGTTCCGTCTCTCAGCATTTTTGCTGATGAAATCTGACTTTCAGTTACAGAACACCATTCTGCTGTGCAAACACTGTTTCTCCAAACTAAAGTCTAACATTCTGCCACCAAGGTCACTGTTGAATAATATGGAGGCACATATTACACCAAGTGAGATTGTGACATTGAATATGTTTGAACGCATTCTAATTCAGACAATGAAACCATTTCAAACCATTCTACGTCTGAACACAAAGACATGGAACATTCCACAGAAAGAACTCATTAGGTCTCTAAAGGGTTCCGTGATGTATCTCCCACTTCCTCTACAGGAAATTGTGGAGGCAATCTCTATGGAAAATAGTTTGGTGATTCTTGTAAATGGTGTTCCAACTAAGTCCAAGGTCATCGATCAAGATGTTGTCAATGTACAGAAGGTAAAGCTTGCTCTTAGTTATTTAAAGAGCAGCAATCCCTTTTATGCAGACCTTGACATAGATCACATGACTAGTCTCTCTGTTCAACATGATCTCTTAGAAACAACTAAGCCAATGATTTAGAAGGTCAGTGGACAGACAAATGACAATGTGTATGAACAGTACACAATTCACCCACCACATAGCAGAGATCCAGTAGGATACAACATTGATCTCTATCAAATGAAACAGGTGGAAGGTGAGCCTGTCTGCATTTGGGAGGCAACACTAGAAGCACGCTGTTTCCCAGACTTATTCCCAAAAGGGTCAGGTGGACGGCTAGATGAAAGGGAAGTGTGTGTACAGGGTGCTGAGTACCACACTAGCTGTGTGCTCAGTAAAGATGGCAAATTCAGATGTAACATACAGCACCTGTTTCATCTCCTCTGGGAGAGTGAACTTAGCATTCTGTCTGCGTCTATTGCACATACTATTCATCTCACAACTCCACTAGATGGAATAACAGCTGCTCAATTTCTAGAGAAATTAAAGCAGAAAGATGAAAATGTGCAAGTGAATCTGTCATCCATACTTTCAAGTCTACGTGGCACCAAAGAATATTGGTATCGCAGACACTCCGAAGTGATGACAATGCTGCGAGAGTATGGTGCAGCCACATGGTTTGTCACACTTAGCTGTGCTGAATATGCCTGGGATGAGCTTATTGAACTGTTGAAGTGGGCAAATTCTGATGCTGACAGCATTTCATCAATGACTGTCGGAGAAATGTGTTCACTTGATCCTGTGTCTGTCACAAGACATTTCCATAAGCGGTTCCATGACATTCTGACTTTCATATTGTCAAAGGACAATCCACCTCTTGGTACTGAGGAGCATTACTTTTGGAGGACAGAATATCAAGCATGTGGTGCCCCCTCATATCCATATGTTATTGTGTATCAAGGATGCACTACGCATAGATGAACATGAAGCAGCACAAGTGCTAGCATTCATAAAGAGATATATCACTTGCCGCATTCCAGACAAGTATGACAGTCCTACACTATGGAAGTTGGTACAAAAGTTCCAGTGACATGTTTGTGCAAAATACTGCCGGCGAGTAGTAAAGAACAAATCTAATTGGTACACATGATGTTGCTTCGGATTTCCTAGACGAGTTTGTCAGGATGGTTCTATGAATTAACTTTTTTCAGCAATGCAACACCACTTGAAGGCAAAATCAAACAGGAAGGTATACGAGTTACCCAGAGATGAAAAAGAGGTGTACATCAATGACTACAACCCAACTCTTTTCCTAATGTGGCAAGCAAACATAGATGTTCAGTTCGTGGCTGACAACTCATTGGCCCTGGTGCGATATGTGACTTCATACATAACCAAACATGAGCAGACAAGCTTGCAAGATCTTTGGGAAGATATTGCCAGTTCAAGCAGGTGCCTGAAATCTCAGCTGTGGTCATTGGGCTTGAAGACCCTTTCACACAGAGAATGTGGAGCTTATGAAGCCAGTGACCGTTTAATGGGTACACATCTGTACGGGAAGTCTGATGCTGTCTGGTTTCTCAGTGTGAACTACAAAGGGAAATGCAAATGTGTACTGATTCCCCATGCTGAAATTGAGGAATTCACTGCCAATAGACCTTCTTCAAAACATATCTTGAAGAATAACCTGATAGACACATACTACCCCCGTAGACACGATGACATGGATGATATGTGTCTCTTTCAGGTGGCTAAGTGGTATGACTACAAGGCAGATATATCACCTGACTCAACACGCCACATTTACAAGGTGAACGAAGTGGATGGCTGTCTCGTAAGGAGACACAAGCCATGGCTCATAGACTACTGTAAATTACATCTAGGCACATCAGAGAGCAGAGAGCATTACTACTTTGCTCTCCTATTCAAATTTAGACACTGGAGGAATGAGTCTGAATTAAAAGATGACTGTGATACATACGAGGAAGAATTCAATCTCAGTTATGAGACTTTCAAAACTGAATACTCAGAGACATACATACAAAGACTAGAGGCTGAGAAAGAACAGCTTGAGAAGGCAGAGAAGCAGCTTCAGGAAGACACTCCTGTTAGCTCACAAGACAATCTTGATCCAGAAGGACAAGCTGTTCTAGGTGAACCTCTGCCTTTAAATGCCCCAGAAGTGTGAATCTCAGAAATTGAGACAGCCATGGAACATGGAACACACTCCACTGTCAACCCAGCTGACTTGAGAGAAAGACTGAATTAGCAGCAGCATGTAGTTCACTCTCAAGTCATTGACACTGTTCGACGTGGCCTACCACATGAAACAAAAAAAATGTGACTGTCTTGGCTATAAACCACTACTGATCTTTGTTAGTGGTTGAGCTGGCACAGGAGAGAGTTTCCTTATTGAAGCCATCACTGCTGAAATACGGAGCCTGACAGGGTCATCAATGTCTGTTGCTGTTACTCCTTCCACAGGACTAGCTGCATACAACATTGGTGGAGTTACATTACACCGTTTCTTTATGTTGCCAGTAGAACATGGCAAAACAGGACAGTATCATAAACTGTCATTTGAGGCTGCATCTCAGCTCCGTTCCATGTTCACAAAGAAGAAGTTACTCATCATTGATGAAATCAGCATGGTCTCCAATGCAATGCTTGCCTGTATACATCTACGTCTACAGGAGATCTTAGGTACTGACGATGGAGTACCATTTGGTGGCAAAAGTATTGTTGTATTGGGGGACCTTTTTACAGCTTGCACCAGTTAATGCAGAGCATGTGTTTGCAACTCTGACTGCCAAGCAAGCTAAGAACATTCTTGGCTGCATTGCAGGTTATAACATTTGGGAGTTATTTACCTATGTTGAGCTGTATGAGAACATGCGCCCAAGTGGTGATCTGGCTTACAAATCACTTTTAGATGAAGCTCGTACAGGTTCTCTGTCACCAGAACATGTTGCTATGTTAAACAATCAGAGTAGATACTACATCCATAGAAACAGCATGTAATGTTTTCAGCGATATGTACTCTACAGGGACACACATAGTGTGCCATGACTAAAGAAATGCACTGAGTTCAACAATGTTATGCTGCAGAGAGAGAAAACCAAGAAATTCTAACTCTGCATGCTGTTGATACAGTTGATGGTGTCATTCTCAGTCGCAACCTAGTAGCAAAGATGACTGAACGACTCAGTGAATTGAAGTCAGATGTTTCACGCACAGCTGGCCTAGAAGCTGTTCTTACACTTTGTAGGAATGCACAAATCATGCTACGAAGTAATCTTGATGTTGAAAGAGACATGGTAAACAGTGCCATGGGAAACATCACTGACTTTGTCTACAATGTCCAGAAGACATATATTGAGACACTTGTAGTTCACTTTGACAACATGGAACAGCCTGTACACATAGAATGTACCTGTGTGAAATTTCAGGTATTTAAGGATATCTATGTAAACAGGAAACAGTTTCCACTATGTGTTGCATATGCTATTTCTATTCACAAATCTCAGGGCTTGAGTTTGGATTCAGCAATGGTGGACATAAGTACAGACATTTTCAAGGATGGCATGAGCTACGTGGCACTTTCATGTGTCCATAGTCTTTCTGGGTTGCACATTATAACTCTTGCACCTCAGAAGATAAGAGCTGACTAGCAATGTATTGTTGAGTACAACAGGTTACGTACTCTCCATCAGCCACAAAAGTATTTAATACCACTGCCTACATATCTGGCTGTCTCACATCATACAGTCATATCTACAGGTGTCAGCAAACAGGCACGAGCTTCCACAAGTGATTCAGCTCTAAAGAGTTCAACAAAGGTCACAATTTCAACTAAACATTCAGAGCCAGCAGTTCTTCAGAAATCAGTTGGTGTAGCTGCTGTACCAGTCTTTGACAACACCACTAGAGTGAACTGCTATGCTAACTCAGCTATGCAGGTTTTTCTACACATGCCACACTTTGTGCAGGCAATATCTGCTTCACAAGACACTCCCCTATCAAATGCATTGAAGCAGATTGTCAACATGACTTCTGACCAGTCTAGCAATGTGCAGTCACTAACACCACTACACCACGTGTTAGGTACATATGACGGATGTAGTACATTTGCTGCTGACATACAGCAAGACACTAGTGAGTTTGTGATGGCTATCATAAACAACTTGGATGAAGATGGCACTCCAATGCGCCACTACTTTACTGTGTCATATGTAACCAAATATGTATGTGTATCATGTGGTCATTCACAGTGTGAAATCACAGAAGACATGCTGTGGATTACTCTTTTTGTCCCTCAAGCCAAAAATGTCAAATTTTGACAGCTATTTACCAATGCTCAATGTGGTCACTCCTGTAAAAGGTGTGGAGGCAGATGCACTCAGTCCATACATCTCAGGAGTTGATCTCAATATCTGTTGCTTATATTGCACAGATTTGACTCCAACAGGCTCAGAGTTGACACTCCTATCACAGATTACACAGCTGGTAGAATAGTTTTTAACCAATCAGTGTTTGACACTCTCAGTGTAGTCTATCACCATGGTCAATCTATGCATTCTGGCCATTACACCTGTTTACTAAGGTACAGAAGTGGATGGGTAGAGTGTGACAACTCTACAAGCAGTTTTAAACAGAGACTGCCACGACACTTAAAAAATGCATATCTTCTGATACTGAAGAATTATGATGACCTTCATATTTCAGAAGAATAGCAGACAACATGTGGCATTTTTTAAATTACTACTTTATGACAGAATCCCAGTCATAGGTCAGTACAATTGTTTCCAATCTACGACTCTCAATAAACCATAGCATATCAACAAAATGATATACTGGCAGAGACATTTCATGCACTATGACATCTAAGATCTTGTGTGGATCAGTGACAACATGGAAATTGTTGTAGTGGCTTCAATCGGCACCAACAGTATTCACAGTCACTAGAGAAACCATGCTTACATGTCTATCAAAGATTGTACATGTCAAAACAGACTCCTTTCTGGCTCCACTGTTCTGTATGTAATCCCCCTGTTACCTGGGATTACTAGAATCCCAGTAAGACCTAGTGGTAGGCAGGGAAGGCAGCTTGCGAAACTCCCGTTAAATGGATTTCACATTGTCTCACTCTGTTCTCAGTCTCAGCTGAGACTGAGGGATGACATCACCATAGAACTCTCACAGCTGCATGAGCCACACTGGAGTGCTGCAGTTGGAAGTTAGGATAGAATGTTGGGGATTTTTGAACAGAGTCTGGGTGCAGTCTTGGAGAGAGGAGCAGCACAGCAGTCTGGTTGCAGACTCTCAGAGCCTTAAGCTCTGTTTTAGAGCTACTGTAAGGGAGGTGTGTGTTTCTACCAAAAGAGGAACACAGTAAGCTGATTGTGAAGTGGTGGAGACCACTGTTACTGGTCCATGTGCCCCATCCCTGAGGGGATGGGGGTAGAAAGGTTTGCCTGTCTTCCAGAGGCAACCCTCCTGGTTCTGGCTAAGGAAGAAGCTGCCTTATTTCAAGTTGTGCTGTGGCACCAGAAGCTGTGGGAGAGAAATTCCTGTGAGGAATCACCTGTGGGGCACCTGCAACCAAAGGGTGAGTTCGCTCTGACAGAGGGCCTATGTTTTCACCTGAACTGTTGGAATGTGGGGATTGGACTACTTAATTTGTAGGAGGTCTAGTGTAATAGACATTGTTGGTTAATTCCAGTAGATTCAAGTCCAACACAAAGAGTAAAGTAAAGTGGGGACTGGACTGCTTAATCAGTGGGAGGTCTAGAGCAATGGGCTGAGCCAAGTAAAAGTATGTTCAAGTCCAGCACAATGGGAAAGCAAGACAAGTAGAGGAAATGTGACATACATTTAGCCTTAGTCTACATTGCCAAGATTTACAGAATGAGATGTTTAATGTCCAGAGAAGTGGCCAGGTATGAATTGTGGAAGCAAGAGGTGGGAGACCCCCCATCAGTAGTAACCAAATTCACCTCTACAGATTTGCTCTGTGGCACCTTTACTTTCTCTCAGGTACTTGGCCAGTGCCTGAGGAAAGTACCCAGACATGGGATTAAAAGGAAAACTCCCTGATAGAGCTGAGGTGCTCTTATGTGGTTTAGGGAGCCACCAGAAAAGGTTTCCATGACATATGGAAGGTGTCCGAGTGGCCAGCAAGGGAGCCGAGCCAGGGAAATCCCAGATAGTGTTCGAGTTTGGGCTATGTACCCAAAGCAGCGTGCAAGTCCTGGCTGTGTGCCCAGTGGGGTCAGAGCCTGAGGGCTGAAGTGTTGAAGAAGTGTTCCTGATTCTTTTTATCTGCATTACCAGAAGTGTAGCCCCGTGGGGGTCTGTCTTTGCTTTGTTTGTTCTGCTTGGATGTGAATAAAAGCCACACTTTAGAATCCCATTCCTGGTATTGGACATTACAGTTATTGCTTCCTGTGTTACTTGGGTGCCCCTGTGCAGAGTAACCAAACCTAGCCCTTGTGCTGAGTAAACTATTCCTCCCCAAACCCAGTCCCCACCTGATACTGCTGTCAGATTCAAACAACATACCACCTGTCATTTGCAAAGAGGCAGGGGGGTTGGGGTTACATGTACATGTACATATCTTGTAGATGTATCATACCCATACATAAGAAGTTGTTGCCAGTTCCTAACTTTTTGCCTCTGCAGAGACACAAAAGTTGTCCCTTATCATTTTAAATAAGTGTGTAACACATCTCATTCACCAAAGAGAACACTCTGTCACAAGTTTTCTATCATCAGTTTTTTTTTGTCTATTAGCTGTTGACATCTACACAACAGCATTATTCGTTCACCATGCAACAGTGTTGAACTATGCCTGATGTATTTGTTACACTGAAATTGTACATATGTAAAAATAAAACTCTTTAGTCATAATGAAGCAAGTGTAAATACTGAAGTATTGCAGCTTATTATCAAATGACTCTTGCATACCTATATAATAACCAGAGTGGTGGACCAAGGGGGAGCAGTTGATGTCGCCTACCTTGACTTCAGCAAAGCTTTTGACACTGTTCCACATAGAAGATTGATAAATAAGCTAGGTAGGCTCGGGGTGGGTCAGAAGTTGGTCAACTGGGTGGCAAACTGGTTGACTGGCAGAAAACAGAGAGTGGTGGTAAATGGTATACAGTCAGAAGAGATGCAAGTCACAAGTGGGGTACCTCAGGGATCAGTCCTGGGGCCAGTCCTATTCAACATCTTCATTAGTGACCTAGCAGATGGACTAGAGGGTAAGGCTTGTCTGTTTGCAGATGACACCAAGATCTGCAACAGAGTAGATGATCCAGATGGGGTGGGCAGAATGAGAGAGATCTGGATAAACTAGCAGAATGGTCAGAAGAGTGGCAACTGGGATTTAATGCAAAGAAGTGCAAAATCATGCACATAGGGAAGAGAAACCCTGAAGCCACTTATAGGCTGGGAGGGAGTTGCTAGCAGTCACAAAGGAAGAAAGAGACTTGGGCATCATCATCACTGATGACCTGAAATCATCAAGCAGACCTCTAAAGCAGTAGGTAAGGCTAGGGGGTGTTAGGGTGTATTAGTAGGGGTATCACAAGTCGTAAGGGGAGGTAATAATCCCTCTGTACAAGACATTGGATTTGGGCCCCATCTGGAGTACTGCGTGCAGTATTGGAGGCCACACCTTCACAAGGACATTAACCAAATTGAGGCAGTCCAGAGAGGGCAACCAAAATGGTGCAGGGACTGCATCAGAAGACATATGAGGACAGATTAACGGAGCTCAATATGTATACCCTTGAGCAAAGGAGGAGAGAGGTGATATGATCGAGACATTTAAACACCTTAAGGGCATAAACAAGGTGAAAGAGTCTAACATGTTTAAATATAAGAAAAATAGCAGGACAAGAGGACACAGCATGAGATTAGAGGGAGGCCGATTAAGGGGAATGTGAGAAATTCTTTTTCACAGAAAGGGTGGTAGATGCATGGAATGGCTTACACCACAAAAGTAGTAGCTATGAATACAGTGCAGGGCTTCAAACAGGCATGGGATAGGCATAAGGGAGCAATACAAATGACTATGAATAGATAGGTCACTGACATAGCAAAGGCCGATGGCACATTTATAAGGTAGAAAAAGAAATGGGCAGACTGGATGGGCCTTGAGGTCCTTATCTGCCGTCAACTTCTATGTTTCTATGTAATGACATGTAAATAATATTTACATTCTCATTTCATCTCACCATTGTTGTTAAGTTTAATTGTTCTAGTTAAAGTATTACTATAAGAGTCAAGTAATAATTATTCCTTAACATGTAATAGAATACTATAGTGATTAAGTTCAGTGACCCATATCTTTCATAAAAACAACATACTAGACACATTTATTTACTAGTTCAGAGCTAACATAGTAACTAATGTAACCGTTTAATATGAAATTTGTTGTACTTGTCATACAAGTAAATATAATCTATGTTAATAATACTGAAAATTGTAAATCAGATACTGTTACTGATCACAACACACTTCATACCTGTTCCTGACAATGTTTATGATCGCCTCTATTGAGGGGTCAGGTGGGAATTTTCCATATGTACCTAGTCAGTGATATATCTTAAAATATTTAACTGAACATACCAGTTATCTAATGTCACTGAAATCATAAACTTTTTATATTCTATTACTTGAACACTTAACATCTGGTTTTTCACCCACTCCAGGAGCATACACATTATCAGTCACACAATAACAACAAATCATCACTGTTTCATGTGTGTAATCACTGCTTAGAAGCTCCTGACATACCTTCATTAATGTAGCACAGGACTAAGGGACAAGACATGATTGGAACATTCAACTACTTAAAAGGTATAAATAATATTGTTAACCAAAGTCTCTTCAAGCTGAGTAGCAAACATATCATGAAGGGGCACAGGCTTCAGCTTGATGGTGGGAGGTTCAGGAGGAATGTCAGAAAGCACTTCCTCCCACAAAGACTAGTGAACACTTACACTGCACTGCTAAAAGAAGTCACCTCGTTAAAGACAGTGACCAGTTATAAAAGAGCCAGGTATATACATAGGTGGAAAATAAGAATCATGCCTAGGGAAGATGGGAGGACTGTGCAGGGATAGCAGAGACATTAGCTCAAGATGCGAACCCTGCAACATGAGCAGACTTAACAGACCAAATTGCCTTCTTCTGCTGCCTTCTTTCTATGCTGTATTTCCATATGTACATACTTATTCCAATTCATATCATCTACTTACTATAAATGACACACATTTAGATATATTCCAAGCAATGATTACACACATGCAAGGATTGTATTGAGAGACTGATTTTGTAAAAAAATAAAATCTTAGTTGGCCCTTTTTCAGTTTCACCAATTGGCAATAAATCTTTTTTAAACATAACCACCTGTGTTGAGTCTTTACTGAACCATAGCATAATAACATTAGAATGTAAGTCTTATTTCTATTAAGCATGCAAATAAACTGGAAGAAATACTACCACAACTAGATGTCCATGGGCTTATTTTTTGCTATGGCTCTCCACTCAGTATCCACCATGTAGGTTAGGGTGTGACACACTGCCTGACACAGTTCCCATAATTCCTAACTGTGTTAAGAAGTCTGTACCGCCCCTTAGTTTTCCTGTGCCTCTCCAGTTAGCAGGCAGTAGCTGCTGTAGTGAGGTGTGGTGCATCACAATGTAACACTATCCATCTACGGCTATACACTCAGGATGCAGTAACTGCTATGTGTGCTGCAATTCCCTGGCTGAGCCCATGCAACTCCTAACTGTGCTAACTTCACTGTACCTACAATTATAGAGTTGTGCCACTGATCTCCACTGCATTATTGTTCCTGGGGATCACCACTCATGATGCAGTACAATTTTTTTTGGGAGGGAGCAGCATTAGCTGCCTAAATTCATGCAAATCCTAACTCAGTTAACTTCAGTATCCCTGCAATCAGTGATATCTACCATTGATGTCCCGCCACGTGATGTCTTCACACATACTAACACACTGCCAGCAAATGCAAATGTTAATGCACATGGTAACACAAAGCAAAACACAAAGATAAACAGTACTGTGGACACAAATGGTTAAAATAATGCAAACGCAAGTGCAAATCAAAACGCGAAGGGTAACGCACATGGTGCCGTAGACGGGAACAGTAAGTGAAACGGTTACGGAACCACAAGAAGAAGCGGTAAGGATAACAGTAATGTAAGTGCACAGGCTGGTTTTCTACAAAAGCTGCATAGAGAAAGACAGAGAGTACAAAGAATGTATGCATAATAATGGCTCTCAGAACAGAAAATGAGGACTTGTAATACTAAATTGCTTATATCTCAGGAACCGTACGACATAGAAAAAAAAGTAAAAGTCATATTAATTATCACTTTCCTGGCTAGTTTTATACTTAGCCCTCATTAGGGGGCTAAGTATTTTTCTGACAAAAAGTCCGTATCTTGCACTGTTTCTGAGATACAGGCCCTAAAAGGCGCGACACACGCCGTAATGATATCCTATGGGGAAAAAAGACAAATTTGCAGTGTCATAACTTTCCCTCACTGTAATATTTGTTCACCAAACCACTAAAAGGCACATCTATGGTATGTTGCCTTTCTTTCCTCCAAATTTCATCCCAAAAGACCAAACCGTTCTTTTGCAGCAGGGTGACAAAGAATTGCTATCATTTTCCCACGGCCTAGAAAAGTACTGTCAAACTTTGTGAAAGCTTTCACAAATTCATTCAACAGTGGCGCACATTTGACACTACTTTGTGATAGTACTTTTTCCAGAAATTTGAAAAACATATTTCTGGGGTGTTTTACTCCAAAATAAAGACATGCCTAGCATCCTCAGGGTCCGACTAGGTGAATACAAAAAGAATTAGGTTGCTAGAGGGTCCCAAATTTAAATGCCAAGCATTTTTCTGATCACCGACTGAAAACAAAATGGTGGATTTGCTACAGTAAAAGGGCCATTTGCGAAAGTAAAAACTGCATTTGCGACACTGTCGAACTTTTTGTTAACTTTTCCCATTGACTTATAATGGGAACTTGTTTTTTGAATAACTTTTGAACCATTTAATATTTTTTCACAAAATCTTCAAAAGACACATTGGGGACCCCGGACGCACATTCCCTGAAGATTTCAGACCATTCGCGAAAACCGTGCGACCTGTAGAGATGAACAAAGAATTCCAAAAAGCGTGTGCAGATCACGCTTAATAACTCTACTGCCGTATATCCAAACAGTACAAAAGTTGGCAGATCCCAAGATGTATGGTTCTTGATTGTGTATTCCAAATTTCAGGCAAATCTATTGAACGGTTGCAAAGTTATTAAGGTGCAAAATTGTAGGTTTAACATATAAATGGCTCCTCAACCCTAACTATGGTAGCACTACCCTTATTCTTCCATTCCCCTTGCTATCTCAGAAACTGCAGCAGGCCACCTAATGCTGTCTCTCTCTCTCTCTCTCTCTATATATATATATATATATATATATATAAATATCTATCTATCCATCTATATATATATAGCAGCATTGTGTAGTCCTGCTGCAGTTTCTGGGATAGCAAGGGGAATGGAAGAATAAGGGCACGCTCCTCTTCTCCCTTCTTCTGCTAACTCAGTTATTGCAGAATATATACTCTATTATTGTTTATTTTCTCCCATTTTGTGTGATTATCTTTTTTATATTCTCTCACACAACAAAAAACTATTTTGCCTTCTCCGTGGGCAGACACTTTCTAAGTTTAGAGGCTCCTAATTTTTAAAGAGCACTTTACCTAGTTCTCTTCCTTTACTGGGGGGTGTGGGGTGGGGTTAAACCTAAGGTAGGGATCACCCTGTCACACACTCCCCCGCTCAAGAGGGCAATCGTCCTATGGTTGTCCACACTTTCCTACATACCCTATAGGGGTGTGGTGGAGCTCCAGCCCACCCTCACCATAGAGCTCCACCCCATGGTCCTGTAACTGAACTGCAGTCTGCACAAAGGTCTTCCAACCACCTAAGTGCCAGTATAGCTGGATGTATCAAATTCTTTTCCCTGGGACTGTGCTGAAAAACCTTTTCTAGCATATCAATAGTTACTACCTTCTGAAAACATGAAAGTTTCATTATCCCAGCTTTTTTTAACTCTTAACCATCACCCTGTAAGGGTATGGAGCTTCAGCCAACCCTCTCTGTAAAGCTCCACCCCAGGGTCCCTTAATTGAGTTATACTTGGCACTGTCCAACATATAATGGCTTAGAAGTATAACAATTCATCTTTAACTTTACCCTGGGGCTAATGAATCATTCAGCATCGCATTCAACAATGCCTACTGTATTCAGTTTCTAATACAGATCACACTATAAACATAATACTGGATACTAGTACCCAGTTCTTTCCTATGAAATATCAGACACCTATAAGCAGAGGGGACCTTTTGACATTCCACTGGAGGTCAACTTCTGTAACCTCCCTACACCTGGACCAGAAAAGGAACAGAAAAAGAAAAAATCAGAAGAGGATCTGATGGGTGGCCAACCTATCAGATGAAAAGTGAAACTGATAGCGAGCAAAATAGAACAAGACTGTCATGACAGAAGTTTTTGTACAGAGATGGTTCATTATTCTGCAGCTGGCAGTATCCACCTTCCCTTTCTCTGGAAGGGGATGGAGCTTTGGCCCACCCTCTCTGTAAGCTCCGTCTCAGGGTCCTTTAACTGAAAAGACTTTCTATAAGTATTTCTGTAAATCAGATTCATTCTGCTTCTTACTTTACATGACCCTGAGACACTGTTTAACTACCCTCCTAGTGTATCATCCTCAGTACCTATCAACAAGTGATTCCCAGCAGTTTTATGCTGTTTTCTAGCTTCAGACAGGCTCATGCTACAACTTATTTCCTGGTCATATACATGCAGTTTTAACTGTCATAGTTATTTACACATAGACGTTAAACATTCAAATATCACAGTGGTGTACTGCATCAAGGGCTACCATCCTGCTCCAGTTGCCCTATATGGGAATCTCCCATGCTTCCCCAGGTGCCACTTACATTGGCTCTTTACGTGATGAGTGCCTCCTCCCTTACACCTTTTTGGTAACTCCCTCTGACAGTATCCAGTACCATCCCTGAGGTAGTCAACCACCTGTCTATATAACCCAGGCCAGTAATAACAGAGGGTTAGTTGTGATAAGACCTCTGCCTGGCCTAAAGACTTCTTTGGACTGCCACTTGCCATCTCCAGTATCCTTTCCTTAAGGGCTATAGGCACCACAACCATGGCATCCCCCTTTTTTGTCTAGGGGGTTACACCTCATGTGATAGAGCACTCCCTGTTTCTTTTTGTACCACTAGAGCCTATCTCCTACCCCACCACTAACTGGCCTCCCATTCTGCACCTTAATGTATTCCCCTAAATGGGCAACCTTAGGGCCCCTCCCCTGTAACTGTTCCCAATCAGGTCCAAAAACACATTCAGTTACTATGATAGGGGGTTTGCAACATAATAAAGTCCCTTCAGCCTTATTGGCCTCTTCTTTGTTGCTTGGAGGCTTCACCGCAGAAGGCTCATGGACAGTCTCAATCTTACCTGGGGACTTCACCTCTCATGGATCATCCTCATCCAGGTAACAGCCAGAAAAAATTGGCAATAACAACAACAAGATTTCCATCCATGGTTCTTCCTTCTGATACAGTCCCACACAAAAGATTAATACACAAGTTAGCCAGCTTTGGAGTGGGTCCCAAGGTGGTAGCCTGGATAAAAAATTGGCTAGACAACAGGACGTAAAGGGTAGTAGTAAATGGAGTCCACAGCGAAGAAAGGAGGGTTGCTAGTGGGGTACCGCAGGGTTCAGTACTGGGACCGGTCCTTTTTAATGTCTTTATAAGTGACATTGCAGAGGAACTGGAAGGAAAAGTGTGTCTCTTTGCAGACGACACAAAGATCTGCAACAGGGTTGATACACCAGATGGAGTGGAAAGGATGAGAAGGGACTTTGCAAGGTTGGAGGAATGGTCAAATGTATGGCAGCTCAGATTCAATGCAAATAAGTGCAAGGTAATGCACCTGGGAAACAAAAACCCAGGGGAAGAGTACACAATGGGGAGTGAGATACTGACAACAGTAAAAATGGAAAGGGACCTGGGGTAATTATATCAGATGACCTAAAGGTGGGCAAGCAATGTGAGAAGGCAGTAAGGAAGGCTGGGGGAATACTGGGATGCATAGGGAGAGGCATCAATAGTAGAAAACAGGAAGTTGTTATCCCTCTGTACAGACAGTTGGTGAGACCCCATCTGGAGTACTGTGTGCAGTTCTGGAGACCCCATCTCCGCAAAGACATAGACAGAGTGGAGGCTGTCCAGAGGAGGGCAACCAAAATAGTGCAGGGTCTGCACCAGAAGACATATGAAGAAAGACTAAAGGAGCTTAATATGTATACCCTTGAGGAAAGGAGGGAGAGAGGGGACATGATAGAAACTTTCAAGTACCTCAAGGGAATCAACAAAGTCCAAGAGGGTGGCATCTTTCAGAAAAAGAGATGTGCAAGAACAAGGGGGCACAATTTGAAGCTAGAGGGGGGATGGCCCAGAGGTAATGTGAGGAAGTATTTTTTCACAGAGAAGGTTGTCGATGCATGGAACAGCCTTCCTTAGGTGGTCGTTGAGTCAAGAACAGTGGGGGAATTCAAGAATGCATGGGACAGACATAAGGCAATCCTAGTGGGGGGTAGGAGGAAGTAAGCTATTGGTTAACTAGGATCTGCACCTTATCTGTTAGGTAGGAAAATGGGCAGACTAGGTGGGCCCAGTGGCCCTTATCTGCTGTCAAATTCTATGTTTCTATGTTTCCTCAGCTAGGTCCCATGGCTCTGGGTCCTCTGCTGCCTCCACCAATTCCACCGAATGCGACATCTCCAGCAGCATCTGGTAATGGTGCTCAGCCTCCCTCTGGCACTGGTCTGTCTCTCTGCAGCACTGGTCCACCTCCAGCCATTTTCCACTGAGCCAATTCACCAGCCATATCAGCTCTGCCACCTGGTCTTCAGATCCCTCATGCTTCCGTGGTACCTCACCCAGGTCACCACCTCCAGTCGTCCACATCCTTATATCACATCTGGCACCATGCACTGCTGCCTGTTCACTCAAATAATACCAGGGTTGGTACCACCTGACTGGAATCCCTCAGATTCCCAGACTTCCAGCCAGATCCCACTACTACCACCATATGTCACCAGGGTGTGGGATTTCAAGTAACACACAAACAGGCAGCAAATTTCAGCACAGTCCCAGGGTAAAGAATTTGCTGCAGCAAGCTATACTGGCACTTAGGTGGTTGGAATACCTTTGTGCAGACTGCAGTTCAGTTACGGGACCCTTGGGCAGAGCTCTATTGTGAGGGTGGTCCGGAGCTCCACCACACTCCTATAGGGTATGTAGGAAAGTGTGGACAACTGTAAGATGGTTGCCCTCTTGAGTGGGGGAAATGTGTGACAGGAGGGACCCCCTGTCTTAGGTTTAAACCTAAGACAGGGGTCACCCTGTCACGGGGGTTGGTTCAGGCTGAGGCATCAAAACATGGAATAACTTGCGCTATGCTGTCAACCTGGGTTTGGGAATGTGCTCGGGTTGTCGGGGGTCAGCAGGGAGAGGGAGGATTGAGCATCACAATGGATGCTGTCCTCCCTCTGGGGAGGGATACCAGGGGTGCTGCCAGCACCCGATGTCCCAAGAGAGCCAGTGGAAGCATGGGCTCTCGAGGGCTTGGTGGCTCCACTCGGTGGAGTCGGGGAGGGGGGATGCTGTTAGGTGCTTGGGAGGAAGATGTGCATCAGCATGTCACCCCTCTGGATGTATGTCCTCACGCTGGTGTTCCAGGGGATTGGGACAGGGGTAAGGGAAGAAAAATGGAAAAAAAAACCTTGGGCCAAGATGATGACCGATGCACCTCAGGATCGCCGGCTCGCAGGACAGACCCCATGGTGCAGGCACTCCTAGGAGTAGGAGAAGGTAGGAGGGTTAAAGGAGCTTGCCTGGCATTCTAGGAGCAGATTCTGTGAGAGGGACCTGGAGGATTGATCAATGATCAGGAGGAGTGGGTCGAGGGGGTAGTAAGGAGGGATAAAAAGAAAGTAAAAAAAAAAACATGGAATGCCATTAGTACAGTACAAATGCACTGAGCAGAGGAAACAAAATCAATACCTGGCAGCCTTGGTGGTGGAAGAAGACTTACACAAAGTCATGGTTACAGAAGCAGGGTACACAGGAAAGAATGACTATGATGTTACTAGATCAGGGTACACAACCTTTCTTGTATCCATAATAATATTTATTATACAATGGCAAGAAAGAATCTTGGACTGTGATTGGTCAGTTTGGGTCTGGACCCATGGCGTTATCCCAGCATGATGCCACGGGTCTAGTCTCAGCACTGTGAACCCATGTAGATGAGCTTTTGATTGATTGTTTTATTGAACTTTTGATTGATTGTTTTACAGAACTTGAGCTTTGATTGATTGTTCCATCTTCTCTTACAAACAAAAAAATATTTTTCCACACAAAAACATCTTTAAAATTATTTTTTTATTCTGTATAACAATGAGCCATTGTATAATAGGAATAATGCACTCCAGGGTGTGTGTCATTTGGGATAACGCCACGTCTGGGGCATTGGACGCATTCAGCCTGCGGCCTTGTGCCCAACCCCCCCAGGCGTGGCATTATCCCAGCACGACACACACCCTGTTGTGCATTATTCCTTTATTAAAGTTATCAGAATTGAAAGATAAAGTCAACATTGTCATGAAAATAATTTACAACATGTGGAATCAATAGTAGGAACATAAGTTAACCATACCATAGCTGCTTACCTGCTTTAAACTTTAAATAATTCAAATCCTTGTACAATTTCTATAACCATAAAACCTATAAGTTCCTAGAAGAATGTATTTTCCAGAATTCAGCATGAGGATTGACTAATCAGACTGCATACTTCTTTTGAGTAGTTTAGGGTACACAATCTTCAGGACAGACAGGACAGGGAAGGCTGAAAGTGTGGAGGGTGGCTATGTACATCAGTAAGGTGTTCACAGCATGGACTTGGGGGAAAGACACGAAGGTCTGGTGGCACTATGTGTCACATTAGGTACTGGAAATGGCACCACCATATGCACTGCAGTTTTCCACAGATATTTAGCACAGGGTGATGAAACAAACATGGTATTAATGGACTCCAGCCACAAAATGGCATAGAAATGGGCAGTGCTGCTGGTCTATGACCAAACATTCCAGATGTGAAATGTACCACATGTAAAGCAGTCAATTCCTGGTGTGCATACTTCTTTGATGCCCAGAGATGGGAGTTCCTTTGATACCTGTTGAAGAAGACCAAGCAAGAGTGCCAATCACTATATATTGTTCACACAAATGGGCACATAATAACTGATGTACCAATATGCGGCCATGTACTGTCTGGCAATATGCATATGGTGTGGATCAAGGGAAAGTCAGCAGTGGAGTGAAGCAACACAAAGGTAAATGTCCTTCATTTCAAAAGGGTATATTTTCTAAAAACAGGGTCACAACTCCAGATAATCACAGCAAAGGGTGAGGGGGAGAGGAACAGTGGGAGAAACTTACAGGAGCAATGGCAGAGACAATTAACTTCTGTACAAAACAAGTTAATAAAAAAGGAAATGAAAAAATAACATAATTTTAGTTTTCAAAAGAAGACACATGGAAGGTTAGGTAACATATACCTGCAGTCATAGAGCACTGGGAGACACATATATGGATGGAGACAGGAAAATGTACATGGTGAAGGAGGAGGTGCAAGCAGTCAGGAATGGAAAGTCTAAACATGAATAAAGAATACCACTATCAGCACAAGAAGGAGACAATAGCTTCCTCAGGTATATCACTGAATGGTAAAAGACTAATGGCATGTTTCTGAGGCTAAATAAAGTGGAGGGGGGTAGGAGTGTCCAGATAGGGACAATAAAAAAGCATACATTCTACATGGATAATTCTACTCACTATTTCCAAAAGAAGTGAAAGTTGAAAGAATACAATTATGTGATAGAAACAAACATTGTGGTGGGGGTGGAGGTGGGGTTGGGCAACAGTTCATTCGCGGAGGATGGCGTCCTAAGACAGATCTTGAAAGTAAAAGTGGACAAGGCCATGGTGCCAGGTGGAATGCATCATAGAATAGTGGAATAACATAAGGAAGGTTTACTAGAGGCACTACTGAAATAATCAATTCCCCCCCAAAATAATGAAGGAGATAGTAGTACCAAATGACTGGAGGAGGGCAAATTAGCCACCTCCACACTAAAGGTAGGAGCAAGGTGGATGATTTCAATTACAGGCTAGCAAGCTTGCCCTAGGTAGAGTGGAAAACAATGGAATCCATGCTACATAACAGGACAGTGGCATACCTTGAGGCCAATGGTTCACAAGACCGAATGAAACTTGAATTCACAGTATGTTGATCGTGTCACAGAACTCTCATACATTACTTTCACTGGGTAACCTGGGTGTTAGATTAGGGAGTGGCGGTGGATGTGGACTACCTAGATTTTAGTAATGCATTTGTTTATGTCCCTAACAGCAGGCTAGTTAAAAAGTTGCGCGGTGCAGGAGATGGCCACAAGGTGGAAAACTGTGTCAAGAAATGCCTGAGCAGCAGAACTCAGAGTGTGGTGATAACTGTAGTAAAATCCAAGGACAGCCACTGAACAGCATTATACCACAGGGTTCACTTCTGAGTCTGTTCCTCATGAATGTCTTCATTACTGACATTGCATGGTGGATGGAAGTGAAGGCAAGCCTCTTTCTGGATGTCACCAAGATCCACAATTGGGCAGTCACTCAAGATGGGATGGAGAAAATAAGAAGAGACTGAGGAAAATTGCAGGATTTTCCAATAGAATGGCCCCTTAAGCCAGATACAAAAATAGCACAAAATCATGGAATTGGGCAACAGGGATTCTGGTGACTGCAACGCTTTTTAGTTGAGGGTGAATCCAAAAAACAACAAAACTAGAAAACAACAGTTGGGTCGACATAACATACGATCTTAAAGTGGACAGTCATTATGAAACGGCAGTGGTGAGTGCAGGAGGGATGCTGGGGTGCATATGGATGGGCGTCAACCATACAAAATTGGAGGAGTTGATGCAACTGTACAGAAAATTGTTCAGGCAACATCTGGAATACTGTGTACAGTTATGGAGACTGCATCACCAGACAGACATTGACAAAATGTAGGTGTTCCTGAGGAAGGCAACCAAAAAAGTGCAGGGGCTAAACACAGAACCATATGTGGAGACATTGTAGGACCTCAATATGTTTACCACGGAGGAGAGGATGGAGAGAGGGGACATGATACGGGCATTCAGGTATGACAAGGGGATAAACAAAGTTCAATGGGTCATCACCTTGCAGGAAACGAGATGTGCAAGTACAGGGAGTCACAATATGAGGTCACAGGAGGTGGAGACTCAGGGGTGATGTAAGGAACTGATTTTCCATGGAGAGAGTGGAGGATGAGTGGAACATCCTCTCAGTGGATGTTGCAGAGGCTGAACTGATAATGGAATTCAAAAATTAATGGTATAGACAGAAAGGAACCATAGTGTTATGAAACAGAGGTTTGAAAGTAGGTTACTTTGTGGATCTGGAGACTAAATGGGTATATCAAAGGGCAGAATACATTGGCCATGAGGTCCAGATGTGCTGTCTGACTATATGATTCCATGTTTCCATGACATTGCTAATTGAGTAGTTTGAATGGTGAACACTCCTGCGGGACACATGCAAGAAATAACTGTGGGACACCAGCAATGATAGACAAAAAGCACGTTGTGGGCTGATGACATGAAGTTGGTACTTTTACTGGTGAACATACTGTCTCATAACCTAACATTTAATCTAACAGGAAATATTATATGAGTTCAGCATGGTCACAAAATCACGGACAAAGTTGAAGAAAAGGTACAATACAGCATCACTATGGCAATCCTGCTAGTGTCATCAATAACTTACAGAGTGATGCTTTGAGATTTCACAGGCACATTGACTTGTGCCCTAATTTTTATTTTTGCGATGTATCATTAAAACATCTAAAGATTGTAACTACTGTACATACGTTTTGCTTCACTAAAACATTACACAATCCTAGTGGTTTGACCGTTGAGATGCCAAACACTGATTCACACTGCTGGTGTCATACTAACACAAACTTGGAACAGACAACTGAAGACATGACATTGAAATGCTCAAACACAAAGACATGCACATTTCTCATTGCATGCTATCTGTGACCAGGAGCTCCTGCCACTCTTGAGGACTGACCTTTTCTTAAATATGTTGCAACAGTTCTTCTGCTTCTAAGATTAATCTATCCTTTACTATTTCTAGTCCATAAGGTTGGCCACCTGTGGGCACACTCTTCTCCCTCTCTTGACTATGCTATAGTGTCCTTTTTAATTTTCTTTTTCCCTCTCAGGTCCTCGTACAGGGAGGTTGTTGTGGTAACCTCCACATGTATGTAAAACAGATTGTGTTTATTGTTGTTGGATTTAGTATGTAATAGCACTATGTTATAAAATACCTTAATGTATAAATCTTAATGTTTCTGAAACCTGTAAATGCTGATAATACCATGGCACTAGGTGTTTTTGATAATGGTTAAAAAGTATTATGTGACTGTTATAGAAATTAAGCTAGTTGTGCTATTTAAAATGCATGGAAATTGGTATAAACTTAAGTAAGAAATGTCATGGTGATTTGCATATATCCCATGATGCATTGCATCATGGAAGTATGTATGATGTTGTATTTCTTTGAAACTTGATTTGTTGCCAATGCCCTTTAGGGTAACTGTTCTTTCAGTTAGTCTGCATTGAGGTTCTTTGTTTATAGCTTGTTTTGCAAACTGATATACTGAGTAAGAAATATACCATTGCAAAAGGTTATTTCTTGTATTTTGAATAAACATCACACAGAGATTGTGTGTTGAACATGCAGTTCGGAGTCTGGTCTATCTGTTATCCCACAACCTCTCCACACCATCCTGAAACCAAATGTGCAGACAATGTGAAATGCATCTTTAGTAATGTTCCTATATTGGAACAATCACTATGGTGATTCCAAATGCCCTTAAGGGTTGACAATGCATACGTCACTGACATCGATCTGCAACACTCAGTTTCCAAGCCGTGATGCATTTGGAGGCATACCTGGCATGCACAAGTCTGTTACTGTGTTCTACAGAATTTGTCTGTTAATTCAGTTAATTGCTTTAGTCATGTTCTGGGCTGCATTCTGCAGCCACCATTTCAGTGTCCTGTGAGCGGTCACCTGCAGTTGAAAGGCTGTCTGCTGGAGTGGTGCTGTCATGTGATGTCACTTTTGCAACTCTTGATTTCTTGGTGGCAACCAACTCAGGTACTGGAAGTGGTGGAATGGATGCCGTTGTACTGGATAAAAGACTAGGATGACCAATTGGAATTCCTGAGGAATGCATCAGTCTTCTCATGTCCACCATTCATCTGCCAACAATGTCACACTGAATGTCTGCCATGTACTGGTATTCCTTCTTCTCCTTCAATGGGACTGTGCTCCACTGCTTTGTATGTTTAGAGAGATGATGGGTGTACCTGCAAAATGTCACAAATAATTTTTCAGTTTACAAATATTTGATATCTTGATGTCTGCGATCAAAAAGCCCACTGTTTTGCTTTCACAATGGTGATGTGATAACATGTCTCTCCAGACAACATACATCTTTGACATTGTTCAATGTTGCATAATCTGGTGACCATGTAATATGAAGAGATTTGTCACCAATAAAAAGATAGTCACTGCTGGAGTGACGTGGTGTCACTGTGTGCATCAACATCAACATGTTGGGTTCTGCTCTGCAGCATTGTGGCAGTTATGGAGGGCATGTCAGCATGTGTTCTGTGGTGTGTCAGTTACAGTTGAAAAGAAAAAAAAAAAATTCCACAGAGTTCACTCATCTGTGTTCACCACAGCAAGTGAACATGAGTGAGCCACAGCTTTGTGTAATAAAAACAGTCTGATATGCTGGAGGTGCCATGCAGTGCCTCTGATATGATGAAACATTGATAAATTGTATTGTCTGTTTTTTAAGCTACTCATGTGTAACTACCTGCCTTGAGAGCCCAGCTCCTGTATACAGGAAACAGGAAGAGAAGCTGTAGTTCGGTGAGTGATCTCCCAAACTACAATTGTTTATTCCAGTGTGATTTTTTAGCTTCTTCACCCTGGCGCATTTCTCTGCACTAAACTAATTGCAGCACTGTGTAAATAAGGACATTTTGTAACCCAGTTATTGATCTTATCCTCGGGTAACTCATGACCCAAGAACAGCACTTTTGGGTCACTCTACACACACATAAACATGCCCTGTAGTGAGTGATTTTACTATTGACAGTCTGATATGCTGGAGGTGCCATGCAGTGCCTCTGATATGATGAAACATTGATAAATTGTATTGTCTGTTGTTTTTTTTAACTACTCGTGTGTGACTACCTGCCTTGTGAGCCCTGCTTCTATATACAGGAAGCAGGAAGAGAAGCTGTAGTTCGGTGAGCGACCTCCTGAACTACAATTGCTTATTCTAGTGTGATTTTTTAGCTTCTTCACCCTGGGGCATTTCTCTGCACTAAACTAATTGCAGCACTGTGTAAATAAGGGCATTTTTAACCCATTTACTTATCTTATCCTCGGGTAACTCGTGACCTGAGAATAGCACTTCAGGGTCACTCCACACACATAAACATGCCCTGTAGCAAGCAGAGCAAGCTCTGGCAGGGTGAGCGTGCATCAGCAGGGGTGAAGACGTGCACAACTGCACATGTTTTGCATGTTTGGAGGGTGCAGAGGGAAAAAGAAAATAAATATGATTATAAATAGCTGTCCACTCAGGTACTGTTTATTAATCTAAGGGCCTATGTTATTGCTTGGTTGAATAGCTGTGAAGCTTTCCAAATAAAGCTTAAAATGAATGATATTCTTAGCACAAGTGATGGTAAGATTATGTATAAATGTATAGGGTGTGCTATGTATAGCACAGAACTCATTATGGGCACAAATAAAAGTTGTGAATGTGATAAATGAGCACAAAATTATGACATGACCCAAGAAATTAACCTGTTTAATGATAAACTGACAGCTTTAGAGAAAAGCTATGCAGATACTATAGCTCAAATAAATATGTCCAAATTGCATACAGACAAATCCAAGAATGACACGGGAGTACTTGAGGTTGCTTTTCAAGAATACAACACCCCTTATCTGTTAAGCACACCTCATAGAAAGAGAGTGAGAGAAGAGGAGGGCCTTTCATATAGCAAAGATTTATGGTATGAAGTCCAAAGTAAAAAAGTGACTAAAAACGGAAGAAGAGCAGACTTATTTGATATTACCATTCAGAATAGTTTTGATCAACTAATAAATTTACATGATCAGGATTGCCCACCGATCTCATACAGTAACCCCCATAGTACACCTACTGTTGTTTGTGATCAAATATTAACTGACCAATCAGAGACTGGTAACATGACCTTACAGGTCAACTCTGAAATCTTAATGGACTTGAGTATTAGGAATGAGGTTGAGACTGAAAATAATATGTGCATTAATGAAATGAATGAACCTGAGACCGGGCAGATCTATCTGCTGGGGGACTCAATAATTAAAAAGCTGGACAGAACCATATGCAATCAGGATAAAATTAACAGTACTGTTTCTTGCTTCAGGAGGGCTAAAATCCTTGATATTACCAAAATGACAAAGAATATCTTGAAAGCACGGGGGGGGGCACTAGTTATAATACATGCTGGAGTAAATAATGTTTTCACATGAGATTTACAGAACATTAAAGGAGAAATTGTGGGGATGCATAATCACCTAATAGACATAGACTGTCAGATAGTCTTTTCAGAAATTCTTCCTGTCCCAAGAGCTTCCAGCTATATAAATAGGAAAAGCAAAGCCTTAAATAACTGGCTCCACAATTGGTGTCTTAAATAAGAAATTATTTGTCTTACCCATTGGGAAGAATTTATAAGCAATCCCAATTTCTCATGCAGGGACGGCCTGCATTTAAGCAACATTGGTTAAAGTATGCTGGTAAATCAATTCAACAAATGTATACAGTTCACTTTAAACTAAATAAAGGGGAAGGTGGAAAAAAAGACTCCCCTCATTTTGTCATCCTCAGAAAATAACCCCGCTATCCCTAGGACTGGTACTCAAAAAATCCCAGACATTAGAAAAAATAGTCCAGTTAATTATGGGAGTAAAGATTTGAATATACTTTTGCTTAATGCTAGAAGCCTAAATAATAAACTAGACGAGCTAAAATGTATTCTATGTAGAGACAACATAGACATGTGTGGGGTTACAGAAACTTGGTTTACAGACTCAACCTGGGGAATCAATATTCCAGGCTACTCAGCTTATTTTAAAAATTGGCAAAACTGTAAGGGAGGAGTAGCTTTGTTTGTAAACAAATGCATGAGCAGTACACAAATTCTAATACATGATAACATAAGAAAAAAGATGCTGAAATAATACTAGCCTAAGTACATACTGATAAACCTTTAACAATTGAAGTATGTTATCATTCTCCTAATTTAGATACCAATAGTAATGAAAATTTCTTTCAAGCCATCAAACATTTGGAAAATTATGAGAACCTAATATTAATGGGAGACTTCAATCTCCCTTCAATTTGATGGCTGACTCTAACTGGGAAAACTAAACAAGATTATAGATTTATTGAAATAATACTCCAGCATAATTTAGATCAACTTGTATTTGAACCTACCAGGAAGGAAAATATATTAGATCTTATCCTCACAATTATAACAAATACGGAGGCATTACCAAGAGTATTTGAACCACTTGGTGAGAGTCATAATATGGTTTAATGGACTATTAAAAACTATACAATAATAAATGGTGGTGTTACTAAAATAAGAAACTTCCATAAAGCCAACTATGAGGCTATTAAAAACTATCTTAATGGATGGAATTGGAAATCTGATCTAAAAAAATAAAAAAAAGTGAGCAGATATTGTCAACTGTTAAAAGTAAAATTGACTTCTGTATATATACTTGGGTGCCAGAGAACAAAAAATATAACCATAAGAATAAAAGAATACCCACCTGGTTGAATGGCAAAATAAAAAAGATTAATAAGAATAAAGAAAAAAGCTTCTTATAAATATGAAAAAGTCTGCTCAGTTAAAAAAAGACTTAAATTTAAGAATGCAAAAAAAAACAAAACAATTAGGGCAGCTAAGAAAGAAATGGAATTAAAATTAGCTACTGTAACCAAAGATAGCAGAAAACAATTCTATAGTTACATTGGATCAATAAGAGGAAAGGTACCTGCCATCGGTCCACTAATTATAGATAATGTGCCACTCACCAATGAGTTAGAAATAGCTAAAGAATTTAATAAATATTTTCTAAATGTCTTTGAAACAAAGGATTATGCTTGTTTAGAAAATACTGAACCTAATGAACAACATCCGCTTATCACTCCTGAGGAAGTTAAAACAGCCATTCAGGCTACTAAAATTCACTGTTCAGCTGGTCCTGATGATATTCCAGCGAAATTCATTTTAGAGTTGGTTACCGAATTAGTAGACATACTTAACCTACTATTTAATGTATCAGTTCATGAAGGTCATGCATTGAGGGAATGGACAGTAGCAAATGTAATCCCTATATATAAAGGTGGAAACAAACAGCTCGCTAGTAATTATAGACCAATAAGTCTCACTAATGTATAGGTAAAGTTATGGAAAGGATTCTAAAGAATAAAATGTTAGAACATTTACAAAACATAAAATTTCAGTATGTTAGTCAATATGGTTTCATCCACGGTAGATCATGCCAACTCAGCCTAATAAATTTCTTTGAACCAGTAAGTATGGCATTGGATCGAGGTTTCTCTGTGGACGTAATTTACTTGGATTTTGAAAAGGCATTTGATTCCATCCCTCATGGAATTTTAATTAAGGAACTCCTGGGCTATGGATTTAATTTAAATATTGTTAGATGGGTCAATTCCTGGCTTAGCAATAGGAAACAATGGGTGAGTATTAATGGTTTTTTCTCTGACTGAGGAGATGTGAGTAGTGGTGTTCCTCAGGGCTCTGTGTTGGGTCCCTTACTTTTTAACTTATTAATTGCTAGTATGAAACCTCAAGTGACGTTTGGATACATAAATATGCAGATGACAGCAAGCTAGGCTGCATTGTTAATTCAGATTAAATTAAATCCTTACAATTCAATTTTGATAATTTATTTAATTGGTCTGAAAGAAACAGAATGACCTTTAATCCTGTTATGTGTAAGGTGATGCACCTGGAAAAACAACAGTCAAGCATCATATTTTATAAGTAACCATAAATTACAATCTATTACAAATGAAAAGTATTTAGGAATAATTTATTTATTTATTTTTTGTTTATGACTTTGATAACCGGGCGAGTGCACTGATCCCAGGCACTGTTTTCAGGCACGACCAGGGCCATAACACATGGTGCAGGGTGACAGTGGAGTATAAGGTAACAGTAATACACATGAAACAGATTTGATATAAGCAACAATAGTAAGCACAATATACAAGTTTGATGCATAGATCCATTTGAGAACAGTGAATACAAGGTTTCAATATCGGACATGAGGAGATTTGGTACAAAACAAACAAATCATAAGCACAGTGTACAATGTGTGACTGCATCGTCCAGTGAGCAAGTAATACACAGAATACTCAGTAAAAAACTATATACAATGGCCCAGATATTCAAAAGAGTTGAGCCATGCGCAATAGGGTTGCACCTGCGCAAGTCTGAAATTGTGCCATTCTGCGATATTCAGCAGGAGGCAGTTGTGCCCCCGAAATCATGCTGAGCAACAGCGCAATGATAATGAAGGCATGCGCAACCGAAGGGGGAGGAACCATGCATAAATGGCGCAGTGTGATATTCAAAGACTTGCGACGCGCAACAGTGGAGTAAGCGGAAGTTATGCCATATGGAAATGAGCTAAAATAAAAGGAGCAAGGAAGAGGTGCAAGAACGCTACAGGGAAGCCACATGAGGCAGAGGCAGAGGCAGACAGACAGGGCAGGTGGCACAAACAGGGCAGGCCAGGGAAAGGTCACAGTGAACAGCCAGGCACAGGGAAGGTGTGGGGAGCCACACAGCACAGAGGCCAGCACAGGCAGGTGTACCCAGTGCAGGGAGGTAGCAGCCAGGACAGCGGGGGAAATACAGTAACAGCTGCCAGGGGGGGTGAACGCAAGCCAGGGACATGGCCAGTGCCACCTTCCACATGGAGGCTGTAATGAGGGGGGTGAGAAGGCGGGTGGCAGAAGGGCAGGTCAGCGGTATGCCCCTAGCAGGCAGTACCGAGCCTGCACCAGCTTTGAGCTGTACACGGATACTGAGATTGTGGACCAGTACCACCTGAACAGGGCAATTCTGAGGTGGCTCTGTGAGCTGTGCAGTGATGTGATGCAGGCACCCACACGACGGAGCCATGCCCTGTCAGTGGAGACCAAGGTAACAGCCTGCATGTGCTTGCTCACCATGGGTACCTTCCAGAGACCAACTGGGTACACCACAGGCATAACCCAGTCGGCCACGTCATGCCACCTCACCCAATTTCTCAGCACACTGCTGCCACATGCTGATGAGTACATCCATTTCCCCAGCACAGCAGCGGAGTGAACAACAAACATACAGGAGTTCCACAGGGTAGCACGTATGCCTGGCATGCTAGGGGCAATAGACTGCACCCATGTGGCCATCCGCATACCACCTGGCCCCGAGGGGGCCGCATACATAAATCGCAAGGGCTATGCCAGCATCAACTGCCAGGTGGTGTGCGATGCCAGGGGGCGCATCATCAATGTCTGTGCCACGCACCCTGGGGGAGCACACAATTCTTTCATCTGGCACCAGTCGGCACTGTGCCACAGATTCAAGAGTGGGGACATCCCCCCTGGCCACCTAGTGGGTGAGTATGCAAATCACATGGACAATCATAGGGCCTGGGGGGCATGGCCAGAAGTGGCATGGGCAGTGGACTACATGGCCTGGGGCAGGGCGATGCTGATCACCCAACTAACCTCCACCCTCTACACACAGGTGACAGTGGAAACCCACTCTGTCCCTGGCTGCTCACACTCTACAGGCGGCCCATGACCCCATCGCAGCAATGCCACAATGAGGCACACGCCACCACACATAATGTCATTGAGTATGTGTTCGGGATGCTGAAGGCACGTTTCTGTTGCCTGGACACTTCCGGCGGTGCCCTACAGTACAGCTCCTCAAAGGCCTGTGGGCTATTCCTGGCCTGTTGCATCCTGCACAACATGGCCAACAAATGTGGGATAGCTGTACAGGTCAAAGAGGGGGACAGTAATGGGAACAATGGGGACGTCGGTGACGACGGTGATGGGCAGTCCCCACTTGGCCGATGGGACCCCCGACTGCTCTGGCTGGCACAGCTGCACCGGGACACCATCACGGAAAAGCACTTCAGCCTACCCAGGTAAGTCATGGGGCCATGCACAACCACCAGTGGCCAAGGCACAACCCACAAACATGCAGGGACACACACCGGGGGTGCATGCCGTCAAGGGAAGTGGCAGGGCACAGAGGCACACACACAGCCAGGGATGGGTGAGTATTGACATGCCACACTGAAGGACACACACACACATGCACACACACAATGCAACAAATGTGCACAGAGGCCAGAAGGCACACTGACCCAGAACGCACACCCTAGCAACACACATGTCCACAGGCCACCACACCCACTGCCTGTCCATGTGCATGTGTCAGATGCTGAGCACCATTGCACATTGGTGTACAGTGCAATGCAGGCACCATCATGCACACGCAACTGTGGACAGCAGCCTGGAGGGTGTGCAGGTGGACTGTGTGTCTGCATGCAGGGCCGGGTACCCACCCGTGCACTGCCCACTGACATACACAATGCACACAGGGCAGCACCAGAGAGTAGCCATGCTGGGAGACAGGTCAGTCCCACAACACAGTGCCACGGCCACCACAGATGCATGGATGGCTCTGCCAAGACCCGCCAGCAATGGCAGGCTGACCACTGGCCTCATGGGGTGGCACCGATGGTCCACCAGGGGTTCCACTGCATGAACGCGACCATGCCCGCGCGGGGTCTGCAGCACACCGAACATGCCTGTACCAGGAGTGCTCAGGATGCCCACAGCTGGACCTGGCGTCGACAGGGTGGGAGTCGCACAACGCTGGGAATGGGGGGTGGATAGTGCACTGCATGGTGTCCGCGATGCATGGGCACCTGACTGTGTGCCCATTGTAGCCATGACAGGAATGAACACCTGTGCATGCCTGTCAATGGCAGCGGTCACATCCTCCAGCAAACGGTCCATCCGTGCCAGGATCTGTTCGGTGTCCCTGCTGCGATGCACCTCTGCCCACTCCAGAGCCACATACAGTGCTTCCAAGGACATTGCAAGCTGCATCTGCTGTTGGACCGATGCTCGTAGTAGGCAGGTGTGCTTGTCCAAGAGGTCATCAGCCTCCTCGGCATCCTGTCCCTCAGGGTGTGCAAGGCCCTGATGTTCAGCACCCCATGAGGGTGGGTGCTGTGCACCAGGACCAGGTCTGGGCATGTCCACAGGCGGTGCACAGACGCTGCCACTGAACCCTGTACCCCCAAGCCCAGTGGGTGACTGCTGATACTGCCTCTCTGGCTGTCGCACCCCAAGGCTCAGTGGTGCTGCCGCAGTGGCCTCAACAGTCCCACTGTCCTGAACAGACACCAGTGCTGCCCCACTGGTGCTGACAGGCACAGCCTGTGACTGTGCTGACACGCAGGCCTCCACGGCATCACTACCCACAGCCATGGGCACGAATTGCCCTGCTGTGTGTCCATCCTGTGGCACACACGTGTCACTGCCCATGACAGTCGTGTCATCATCACTGGTGCTGGACTCTGCTCCGGCCACAGCCACAGCGTGCTGGCATCCATGGATGCCAGCACGCTGGGACACAGGCAGGGCTTCCTCCACACCTGTCACAACGACATCAGTGTGGACAGCCAGGCGGCCCCACTGTTGTAATGATCCACATATACCTGTGGAGGTGGATGGTCACACTTCCAACTCCATCCAACTGTCCGCAGTGGACAGGCCCACCACCGCTGACCCATGCAGATGCTCAGGATCTGTAAGGGAAAGCAAAGTCACATTACTGCGTGTGACCTACCCTGCCCCCCCAGACAGACCATGACTTACCATGCAAGTGATGGGCCACCACCCGTCAGAAAGCCACCACCTGGAACACCCTCTCTGGCACTTCGCTGCATGCTTCCAGCAAGCCTGTCCTCTGCTGGGGTGAGCTGTACCACCTCCGGCTGTCCCCCACCTGTTGCAGCACGTGCCACCCTGATGGCAGCCACCTTCTCCTTTTACCCTCCTCCTGTCCATGCCCATCTTCTTCTTACACTCCTGCACGGAGCACTGGTGGCTGCCATGCAGGTTCACGGCACATGCCACCTTCTTCCATGCAGCAGCATGGGCCTGGGGGGTTCCCCGCCATCCACAGAGCAGTGGCTCCTGATCCAGGTAGGCCTCAAAAAGGGCCTCGGTTTCGGCCTTTGTAAAATTCGGTCTCCTCCTCCTCCCACCACTGTTTTTCTCCTCTCCAACAACATGCTCGGTCATGATGTAGCCTGTAAGAATGGCAGTTGTTACCTGTGACTGTGCAGTCCCATGCATGTCCCTGAATCCACAGTCCACATTCCCAAACAGCATGCTACGCACCAATGAACTGCAGTAACCGACTATGGCCACTGCAGCACATTGTCACACCTTTATAGTGCAATCCATGCAAATGAGGTGAGGAGCAACTTTAATTAGATGCAAATTGCAGTGCTGCACCATTGAATGGCTGATTAGAAGATTTGCATATGACGGCTGAATATCGCACTGTTACGCTTTGTGCAATTGTGTTAAACGTGCTAAGCCAATGGTGCAGTTCTGTGGCATGTGTAGTACACCTCACTGCGCATGCCCAGGCTGCTGATGCAGGCATCTGCCATGCTGATGACATGCTGTGCGTGATAGGCAATGCAGGGCATGGCATTGTGCCAGTGGTGCTATGGAGATGGTCACTAAATGGCACTGTGGCACTGGGCCTTCATAGGCGCAATGGCCCAACTGCCCGATAGTCTGCTGTGGCACTGGCATACAGGCAGCCAATTGTGCTACATGCATTGTCATCCGATGGCACTGTGTGTGGCCTTGCGCCAGAGACCCTTGACCCTGTGCCTGACCTTTGCCCCCTTGGCACCATGTGTCAGGCATAGGTGCACCTCTATCGCTCTGTTCGGTAACAGCACAATAGGGAATGGCAGCACTATACTGCGCAGCATCTGCATGTGGGTGGCCGCACTGCAGAGTGCCATATTGCCTACTATAGCTGTTGGAATGGTGCGTAGACGAGCAGCTCAATGGATGGCTATTGAGCTGGCCAATCTGGTGGCCATAGTTGAGCCACACCATGGGCCTCTCTTTGGGGAGGCCCCCCTTGACAGGGCAAGGATCCAGGTGTGGCAGGAGGTGGCCACTGCACTGGATGAGGCAACAGGATGGGGGCGTTTGGCTGAGCAGTGTAGGCACTGCTATGGTGACCTGCACAGGAGGGAGCCAGAGCTACTGGCCCGACTGCGGTCACATGCCAGGAGGGGCATGGTGCCACATCCAGGTAGGGGTTCCGTCAACACACTTTTATTGTCCATATGAGTCACAGTGTTGTATGTGTCCAGCACATAGGGAGGGACCGCATGGTGTTGGCCGTGGGCGTGTTCAGAGGGTGGGGTGGTGGGTCTGGCTGGGTGGAGGGCACACACCTTGGGGCAGGGGGACTTTGCTTCAGGAATGTACTGATGCTCTTCTCTCCTTTTTTTCCCCACAGGCCCGGACGAAATCTGCAGGGTGCGGGCAGAACGGCGGAGGGGTGGGGAAACCGCAGCCAGGCGGGCCGAGGACCATCAACGGCCACCTGACTGGTCCGATGAGGGTGAGTGCCAGATCTCCATGATTAGTATTGCATGCTGTGTGACAGGGTGGGCAGCGGGGCATGGCCACCATTCATCGACATCACGGCCATGCACGCCACTTGTTACAGTCAACACTGTCCAGTGGCAATGCATGTCTGGGTGTGCGTCACTGGAGGTCCATGTGTGCACCAGGTGCATGGCTGT
The DNA here is from genome assembly GCA_016271365.2 of Neoceratodus forsteri. Taxonomy (NCBI): domain Eukaryota; kingdom Metazoa; phylum Chordata; order Ceratodontiformes; family Ceratodontidae; genus Neoceratodus; species Neoceratodus forsteri. The sequence goes on along the minus strand of CM028129.1, from coordinate 1,072,301,725 downwards.
GCCACTGCCTTTTGCATCACATAGCCATGTCACTAAATGGCCACGGTGGTGCTCTGCATGACTTGGCCAGTGGGTGTGTGCAGCATTCTGCATGGCTGTATGCACCTGGGTGGGCAGGTCCTGTGGACGTGATCACTGCGGGTGGTCACACACCATCACAGTGGTATGTCCCATGGCCGTATGCCATGCACAGTGGGCGGGCTGTATGGGGTTGTGCATTCACATCTATTGACTGTGCTCTCTTGTCCTAGGTATGAGACATCTCCAGGAAATAAGGGACACCTTGAGGGAGCTCCTTAATCTGGCCCGCGAGTCCATGGCGATCCTGAGGAGGCTCAACACGACGGGGGTGCTGCGGCGCCACAGAGGCAGACGCTCCCAGAGCCAGGAACGGTGGACGTGAAGATGGTCCTTTGGTCCCTGACTTCCCCTATCCCCCTTGACCCACCCTCACACCCCTCCTATCCCATCCCATTTGTCCACCCCTTCCCCCTGCCCACCCCCACCTTGTTTGTGTCCCCACCCAAGCTTGTAAATAGTTTTATTATTGTACATAGTTCAGTTTTATATTTTTACAATACACTTGAATTTTATATGAATACCGTGGTGGTCTCTGATTTGCAGCGGGCTATAGGTGCTCAGCTGCAGTGGTGTGCATGGCATCGGGGTGGTGCAGTCATGGGTATGTGTGTGTGTCCATGTGGTGGTGACTATGGTGTGGGAGTAGATATCAGTCAGTGTCTGTGTTGTGTGTGTTGTTTCCTGTGCACTGGGTGACTGTGCAGTGGTCCATGGTGCATGCTCTGTGTCCATGGCGCACCCATCTGCCCATCCATGGCCTGTGCAGCCAACACACATGCCTGTCTGTGACCTGCACAGTCCACTGGCATGTCAGTGGTGACATTCCCTGCAGGGTGGACACTGTACCCATCACTTTGCTGGGTTGCCCATGTCACTGGTGTGGTGCATGCCTGGCTCAGGTGGCACTGTGGGCGACACGGTCATTGTCCTACCCTCCATGCTGTGGCTTGTGTGTGTTGCAGGGGATGTGCCCCACTGTCTGTGGCTTGTGCTCCAGGTGACTACTGGTGGTTTACAGATCCATGGTGCCTGCACAGGGTGGCTGGCAGTCCAGTGCCATGGTGGACTGTGGGTTGTGTGTACACAGCTTACATGGGCCCACAATGGGGGGCTTGGTTGCCCCACTACTGCGTCCCTGTGTTGTTGTGCCCTTGGGTATGGGTGGGTGTCTGTCCATACCCTGTGTGGCATCTGGTGTGGTGCATGCTTCCACACACCACTGTGGGTGTCTGTGCTGGCTGTTGTGGCCAGTGGTGGGCTGGGGTGTGTCACTGGAATACTGTGCAGGGCACTGTACCATTGGTGGTGGTGTCAAGGACACGACCGTCCCATATGAGGTACCTCTTGTGCCAATGCATGGTCGGTCTCTCAGCAGTACCTCGGGGGACTGTGCATGGTGGCACTGGTCTGCCATTGTTGCATTGCCGTGTGCTCCAACCTGCTGATAGGTGCTCGTGGTGGGGCTGGCTTGCATGGTTCTGTGGTGCACAGGGTTGCATTGACACAGTGGGGGTGGTGGCATGCATGGGGTTTCCTGCAGTGGTGGTCACTGCTCATGGGGGGTTGTCTGGGGGTCATGGTGCAGGGTTGTGCTGTGCACTGAGGGGATGGTGTGGCACAGGGTGGTCTGCCCTTCTTGTATGCCAGTCACAGCTTGCCGGTAGGTGTGATGGGGCACCATGGCCAGGCTGTGGGTTGGTTGCTTGTCTCCATGGACCAGTGGTTATTCCAGCCCTCCCCCGGTTGTGCTGTGCTTGGGGTGTGGGGGGACAATATCTGTTCTGCTGTGTGTTCCTCTGCCCATCTGTGGCATGGATGATGGGCCCCTACCTCCCTGATTGTGCAATTACATTGCTCTGCAGCTGGGGGGGCTCCCTGGTTGTGCTATGGTGCCTCTGGACTGCTCAGCTGAACATCCCTCGTTGTGCTATGGTGCATCAGATCTGCTCAGCTTCCCCTTCCTAGTTGCGCTATGGCACAGGTGGTGCGATATTCAGTTGTTAGCTGTAGGCGTAATTTGGTCTGCTCCTTTTTTGAATATTGCGTCTCTTGCACATGGGTGCAATAGACTTGCACTTGCTCCTGCTATTGCGCACTTTTTGGGTGCAGTTTGAATATCTGGGCCTATATGTACAGGCAAGGAAGTCAAATATTACTGTGAAAAATACAATATAACAGTTGTAGGCAGGGGGGTTGACTAGTGTGGGTAGGTGGGTAACCCCTGAGCTGGGGAGTTGACTATTGTGGGTTGGTGTCAGACCCCAAGGAGCAGTGGCAGGATGAGTTTGCCAGGAACCAGACTTTAAGGCAGGACTTGAAACTGGAGTGTGTGTCAGTGGAACAGAGTTCAGCCAGTAGTTTGCTACACTGCAAAGGGGCAGCTGCAGACCAAGCTCTGCTACCCATGTTGGTGGATACCCTAGGAACAGCTAGAGGGGGAGTACCATTAGAGCGGAGGTTGCAGAGGAGTGTTCTGGTTTTCAGAAGGGCAGTTAGGTGGGATTCTGTAGCTGTGCAGATGACATTGTCTTACCATGCAGCAGAGGGCTAGGTCAAAGCGACCTTGTAGCGGCAGCCATCCAAGGGTATTATGGAGGGTACAGTGGTGGGTGGAGAACGGGGCCAATAAAGCAAAGTGACAGGCACTGTTGTAGGCAGCAGATAGTTTAGCCATGGCAGTAGCTGAGGTCCTGGCATAAATAGGGGAGCAGTAGTCAAGAATAGGAGAAGATTACCCTGGACAATGGCTAGTCTGGCTTCAGGGGTAAGGTATTGCCTGAATCTATAGGCCGCAGCTAACTTTCAATGGAACCTTCTGACAAGGGAATTTGCATGCCAGTGAAGGTAAGGGAGGGGTCGAACAGTACTCCTAAGTATTTGTGGGTGCTGACATCCTCCAGGGATGGGCTGTCTGGGGTGAGAATGCGTAAGGGGGCATGGTTTTTAGTTTTGGCCAGAAAGGGCTTAAATCCAAACAGCATGGAATTAGTTTTTTTTTTGCATTTACTAAGAGGAGGTTTTTTGAGATCCAGCTGTGGGCCACAGCATAGTTGTGCAAGAGAACTGAGGAGACTGTGGCCATGGATTTGTCACTGTGGAAGAGGACAAGGTCATTGGCATACAGGAGAGAGTGACAATTGAAGCAGTTGAAGAGAAGCACATTAACAAATAAGGAGAAAAGGAGGGGACCCAGGATTGAGCCTTGAGGGACCCCCACAGAGACAGGCAGGGTGGGGGAGCAGGTTTGACCAATACACACGAATTGTGAGTGATCGGTAAGGTAGTTAGTGAACCAGCTTGTGACTTTCTGAGAACAACCAAGGAGGCTAAGCTTGGAGGTAAGGAGAGCATGGTTAACCATTTCAAATGATCTAAAATTCATAACACATAACAATAATATAATTAAAAAATGTCATGGAATAATTTCTTGTATCCTTAAACATATCAAGAGTAGAGAACCAGAAGTACTGATCCCTTTGTATTCAAGCCTAGTTAGATCACAAATTGATTATTGTGCTTTCTTCTGCACTCCAACTTCAGTGGGAGGATTAACCTCGGTTGAAAAGGACCAAAGATGACTTACAAAAAAAGCTAAAGGTCTATCCAACTTAGATTATAATACCAGACTTAAAACTCTTGGACTGTTTTCCCTAGAATGTAGGGCATTTAGGGGTGATCTTTGTACAGTGTATAGATCGGTTCATGATCCTGCTTTATGTAAAGCCCTTTGTCTTCATAAAACTGGAATAGGATACAATACAAGAACGCATCATTTAAAGTTTAAAACTGATTTAAATATTACTTCAAAAAGGAATACGTTTTTCACTCAGAGACTACCTCCTATTTGGAACTCATTGCCTTCAGAAGTAGTCTGTAGTCATAACTTGACCCAGTTTAAAGTTAATTTGGATAAGTATATAAGAGAGAAAAAGTCTGATTTTCACCACTAGGCAACAAGTTCATAATGGGCTTGTCCCCCGAACTCGTAACTTACCTATGAACCTATGAACACACACAGTACTGTGCACATAAGACAAATTCTATCTACAGTTGTGACGCAAAGTCTGTGTGACAATGGTAAAGAAACACAATGCACCTTTAATGTATGAGCATACCTGGGTACAGGACAGTATGTTATGCAGTGCAACACCTTGTCATTGTTGTAGTGCTGTCTGCACCTGCAGTACTCAATGATAATAAAACTAGGCAACTTCCATGGATATGAAAAGAACAGCAGTTACTGCACCATGGTCCACAGCACAGGTCAATGTGATCAGTGGATTATTGACCAAAGGCTTTACTCTACTTCCTGGTTGCTGCACCAAAGCACAATTACAGAGATGTTATGTTAGTATCTAACACACTGTAAGCAACGTGCAGGTCACCATGATATGGTACACGCACATGCGCAACACAGTGGCACATCATTAATTTATTTTTTTTCTTTATCAGTTTCGCAAAACAATGAATACAAAGAAGGAATCAGCAGCATTCACAAATGCGAAATGCAGCAGCCTGAAAAATTTGCATGAACAACATAAAGAACAACCACAACTGCACAGAGTCAGTTTAGTACTTGAGTATTATAGGAATGAAGAAAATGACAGCAGTGTCCAAACAGTGTCATGAAATGAACATGGTGGCAAGAACACTTATTGAATCTCACCAGTGACATGATGAAGATAAAGTCTGCTGAGGTGATTGCTGTAGTCAATAGCTGTGAGAAGATTTCTTGTCATGTAAGTCTTGTATCTGCAGGAAGGGAATATGAGGATTGACGTTTCCAGGTTTAGTAAGTCAGATGACATCATCAGTTTATTGGTCATTTAATGACAGTAATTTGCTGTTACAGTACATACAATTTACTTGATTTCCATGACCAGGAAACAATTGTAATTTAAACACCATTTTACTGTAAGCAGCAAACATATGTTGGTGACAATGAAAGGAAACAAGCAGAAGTTATTCTCAGTGCTACATTGTATGTCATAACATTCACAAGCTTATGATGGTAGGCTTAGGCTGTTGTGCACTAAATAACAACACATCACTGAGTGTTACAAAAAGAAAGGAACAAACATTCAGTTTAATTCCCAGAGCATCATGCGCTGGCAATGAATCATTCACATATTTGGGACTGTCTAGTACAGTATGCCCTGCAAGCCCATTGGTCCACACAGGGGACCAATGGGCTTATAGCCCATACTGTACCTCTCATTTGGCAGGCAGCCAGGAGGTATGCGGGCCGGATGCAGCCGCCCACCAATGACAGGGGCGGTGGGCAAGGGTCCTGTGTGGGTGGGTGGGTGGGGGGTGCCACTGGATCACTAGGGAATGATGTGTGGGTGATTTACCACGATTGGGGACTTGGGAGGGAGGGGGTCCACTAGACTACCAGGGAATGTTGTAATACACATTTACCACGATCGTGGCAATGGGCACAGGGGGTGTTCCAATTGACCACCAGTGATGGGCATCTTTACATGTAACAGGGAATCAGGGACTTGGGTGGGAGAGGGGACCAGTAGACCAACAGGGATGGTCATATATTATATTCAGAGAATCAAGGACTGGGGGGGGGGCACTAGACTACCAGGGATTTCTGTTTACAATTATGCCACGCAATGGTGGCTACGGGGTGAGGGATGCCCTGGGATCCCCACAGCACACGTCATGCTGTGCAGGGTGCCAGGTGCAAATTGCCGGGCAGCCCTTCGCAAGGCATGCAAATGGGGCCATAATGACATGCAAATGGCCCCATTTGCACCTTGCATATATTATGGCCTCATTTACATGCCCTCTGCTGAATATCACAAGTGATGCACCTAGTGCAACTGCACTTGTGCTGGCGCATCCCCATGCTCCCTATCTGTGGATTGTGCCTGTGCAGTGCCACTGTGCCATGTGCAGTATGTGTGCTGACCCTGCCATATTCAACGGTGCTGCACCATAGCACATCCCCGTTCAATATCACCTGGCCCTGGGCCCAGTGCATCACAGTTGCACTGCATCCAGGCTTGCACCACTGCCTGGTGCAGTATGATTATCCAGGTCAAGGTGTTTTTACTTTCAAGACATTACAGTACTAGTAATATCGAAATTCCATGTGTAGGTGTACCGGCAGTTAGAGCAGTATTTCCTTATGTAAACTTTGCATTTCAGTGATGTCATGAAATGGTTATGTGTATGTTTATATGTATGTGTGTGTATATATGTATGTGTGTATATATATTAGAGGCAAAAAACTCTGTTTAATGCATTAGTTAGGGTTGTTCCACACCAACAAAAGTGAGGAAATTCGGTGTTAGGGTTGAAATCCCCCCTTGGCCCCCCCCTGCCCACACCCCCAACCGCATCGGGTTGTGCATTAGGTTGTCAGCCATAACTCTCACCCCATCACAGTGTAAAGAAGCAGAGGTGTAGGAGAATGGGGTGAGAGTTAGGACCGAGCAATCCTAATGCACCCGATACGCCGTTGAAGGAGTGAGGGGGGGCTCAACCTAACACCAATTTCTCACATTTGTCGGAACAACCTAATGCGATAAATGGATTTTTCCTCTAATTCCTTCTTTGAGAATGATAATGAGAAATAGTGAATGTAATGCGGCGGCGGGAGCATGGGGCCTGACATGATGTCTTGTCACATAGAACATTGTGCCCACAAACACAAATAGTAATGCGCATGGTGACACAGAGCAAAACAGAAAGAGAAACAGTAGTGTAGACAGAAATGTTAAAAACTGCGCAAAAGCAAGAGCAAATGAAAATGCAAAGGGTAACGCACATGGTGGCGTAGACGTGAACAGTAGGTGAAACGGGAATGGAACCACAAGTGAAAACTGTAACGGTAACAGTAATGTAAGCACACAGGCTGGTTTTCCCCAAAAACTGCATAAATAAAGACAGTGAGCACAAAGAATGCATGTATAATAATGTTTCTTGGAGCAGAAAATGAGGACTTGGAATACTAAATTGCTTATATCTCAGGAACCATACGATGTAGAAAAAAAATTTAAAAGTCATATGATTTGTGACTTTCCTGACTAGTTTTGAGCTTAGCCCCTCTGAAGGGGTTAAGCAATTTTCTGATGAAAAGTCCGTATCTCGCACCGTTTCCGAGATACGGGCCCTGAAAGGCATGGGGAACGCCTTAATGTTATCCTATGGGAAAAAAGAGAAGTTTGGAATGCCATAACTTTGGCTCCCTGTAATATTTTTTCACCAAACCACAAAAAGGCACATCTGTGGGATGTTGGCTGTGTTCCCCCAAAATTTCAGCCAAAAGACCAAACCGTTAATTTGCAGCAGGGTGCCAAAGGATTCCTGTAATGCGTTGGACGCCGTAATGTTATCCTATAGGAAAAAGCATCAACTTTGGAGTGCCGTAACTTTGCCGCCATGTAATGTTTTTTCAACAAAACACTGAAAGGCACATCTGTGAGATGTTGGCTGCGTTCCCTCTAAATTTCAGGCCAAAACACCGAACCATTCTTTTGCAGCAGGGTGCCAATGAATTGCTGTCATCTTCCCACAGCTTAGAAAAGTACTGTCGCAGTTTGCGAAAGCTTTTGCAAATTCATTCGACAGTGTCACAAGTGCGACAGTACTTTGTGAAAGTACTTTTTCTAGAAATTTGAAAAACATATTTCTGGGGTGTTTTACCCCAAAATAAAGACATGGCTAGCATCCTCAGGGTCCGACTAGCTGAATACAAAAAGAATTAGGCTGCTAGAGGGTCCCAAATTTACAGTGCCTTCAGAAAGTATTCGCCCCCCCCTTGGATTTTGTCACATTTTGTGATGTTGCAAACTCAAATTAAAATACATTTATATGGGATTTTTTTGTCACAGATCTACACAAATTACTCTATAATGCCAAAGTGGAATGAAACTTCTGGAATTTTTTGTACATGTAATTTAAAATAAAAACCTGAAATGTGTTGAGTTGATAAGTATTCACCCCCTTTGCTAAGACACTCCAAATTGAGCTCAGGTGCATCCAATTTCCTTGTGAGATCACTCTAAAACTTGAATGGAGTCAACCTGTGGTCAGTTCAAATGGTTGACATGATTGCAGAGGAAATACACCTGTCTATATAAGGTCCCACTGTTGACAGTGCATGTCAGAGCAGAAACTCTACCATGAAGACCAAGGAGCTGTCCGTAGAACTCTGTGATAGAATTGTGAGGAGGCATAGATCTGGGGAGGGGTATAAAAACATTTCTAGGGTGTTGAAAGTTCCCAGGAGCACAGTCAAGTCCATCATTAGGAAATGGAAAGATTACGGAACCACCCAGACTCTTTCTAGAGCAGGCCGTCCTCCCAAACTGAGCAACCGGGCAAGAAGGACCTTGGTCAGGGAAGTGACCAAGAACCCAATGACCACCCTGACAGAACTACAGACTTGATGGCTGAGATGGGAGAACCTGTCCAGAGGACAACAGTCTCTCCAGCATATACAGATGTAGCCTCTATGGGAGAGTGGCTAGACGGAAGCCACTCCTGAGAAAAGGCCACATAATAGCATGCCTGGAGTTTGCAAGAAGGCACGTGGCAGACTCTGAGACCATGTGGCAAAAGATTCTCTGGTCTGAGGAAACAAAAATTTAACTATTTGGCCTGAATGCAAAGTGCTATGCCTGGCGCAAACCGAACATAGCTCATCATCCATGTAACACCATCCCTACCATGAGGCATGGTGGTGGCAGCATCATGTTATGGGGATGCTTTTCAGCAGCAGGGACTGGGGCACTTGTCAGGATAGTGGGAACAATGAATGGAGCCAAATACAGGCACATCCTTGAGGAGAACCTGCATCAGTCTGCAATAGACCTTGGACTTGGGTGAAGATTTACGTTCCAACAGGACAACAACCCCAAGCATACAGCCAAAGCAACACTGGAGTGGCTTCAGAACAAGAAGGTGAATGTCCTTGAATGGCCCAGCCAAAGCCCAGACTTGAATCCCATTGAGAATCTGTGGAAAGATTTAGAGGTTGCGGTTCACCGACGCTCCCCATCCAGCTTGACAGAGCTTGAGCAAGTCTGCAAGGAAGAATTGGCGAAAATCCCCAAATCCAGATGTGCAAAGCTGATACAGACATACCCAAGAAGACTCAAAGCTGTAATTGCTGCCAAAGGAGCTTCTACAAAGTATTGACTCGAGGGGGTGAATACTTAAGTAAACAAGGTATTTCAGTTTTTAATGTTTCATAAATTTTTGTTACACAATATAAATATTCTTGCCCCTTTAAATTGTTGAGTATACTATGTGAATCAAGGGGGAAAGAAATAATTTCAATGCATTAAAAATTCTGGTAGTAACACAACAAAATGTGACAAAATCCAAGGGGGGTGAATACTTTCTGAAGGCACTGTAAATGCCAAGCATTTTTCTGATCACCAACTGAAAACAAAATGGTGGATTTGCGACAGTAAAAGGGCCATTTGCGAAAGTAAAAACTGCATTTGCGACACTGTCGAACTTTTTGTTAACTTTTCCCTTTGACTTATAATGGGAACTTGTTTTTTGAATAACTTTTGAACCATTTAATATTTTTTCACAAAATCTTCAAAAGGCACATTGGGGACCCGGCCACGCTCCCTGAAGAGATCAGACTGGTCAGGTAAACCGTGGCGACTTCAGAAGCGACTGCAGAATTCCAAAAGCGAATGTGCCCGGCAGATCAGCGTTAATAACTCCACAGCCATATAATCACCAGTACGAAACTTGGCAGATCCCAAGGCGTATGGATCTTGATTGTGCATTCCAAATTTCAGGCAAATCTGTCAAATGGTTGCAAAGTTATTAAGGTGCAAAGTTTGGGTTTAATACATGTAAATGACTCAACCCTAACTATAGTAGCATCTACTGCACAATTATAATATATGAAGTGAATGAGAATTGAGGTGTGGTTTATGGCTTGATCAGAGCCTGCCCCAGGTGCGTAATGAGGCATGAGGTGCTTGCGCCAAGTGACTTTAGCACCTGGGAAGTGCTCTTATCAAGCCATAAACCACACCTTGGAGTGTCTTATTCCACTTATAAAATGGGCACTGCACTTTTGTAAATAAAGTAGAAACAGAGTTGTGTGGTTGAAAAGTTGAAGATATTTATTTGACAACAATCTTAAAAATAAGATAAAATAGTTCCTAAGTTGATTCATTAACAACCACTGTTTTCTTAAATAGAACAGTTAAATGACACTGGATAAAAAAGAAAAGAGAATTGCAACAGTAGATCATCTTCAAATTCATTTTAACATGTTAACTTCTTGTTTTAAATAACAGGTCACATAGTGCTTCTGTGAATGCATTCAGTTTAAAATGCTTCTGTGAATGCATTCAGTTTCATGCTTTTAAACTGAGTGAAAAATCAAATAATTTAATGCAAACGAACAGGCTGCATGTGCTGTACTGTTAAACTAACTGTAACTGCAATTTTAACTGTTTAAAATACATTGCCTTATTTTGAAAAGTGGATGAACTCCACTTTTTCTAATTACTGTATTTTTTTTTGTCTTGGTTTGGATTGCTTTTACAGGGAGCGAGTGTGTCCCTTTAGCTGACATGGCTTTCCCTGTCAGCATGTCTGAGACTGAGTTTAGCCAGTGGATAACAGCTCTGGTTTTTGCACTGCCTGTCACAGACTCACAGTGGGGTGAAGATGATTATTTTAAAATTAAGAAAGAGTCATAGGTAACTGCAGTTCTTCCATATAGAGTACTGGAGCTGCGTTTGTGATTTTAAAGCTGCGTTCTCGCAGCACGCTGGATGTCCGTTTAATCTCGGTCAGCTTTTCGGCATCAGAGCAGCACAGTTAGTGGGGCCAGTTTCTGGTCGCTGACTGGAAAGTTGGATTCCAAGGAAAGTGGCTGTTTTTTTTCATTTTTTGTTACACGGTCTGGTCGGGGAGGCTGAGGAATAAGCGTGAGTGGAGACGTAGACTGTAGCTAGTGGGGAAATCTAAGAAACACAGTGGGGAACAAAGCCATAGCAGCAGTTCATCAGAGAGCCATGGATAGCGATGTACTACAAACTTCTCAACAAAAGTGGCAAGGTTAGATTTTTTTTTTTGAAAGACACTGGGGTGGAGTTTCACTGAATTAGGAAAGAGACCATGCCACGGGGCTGGCAGTGACCATAGATCGCCAGGACAGCAGCTTCTATATTTTTGTTAATCTCTTCTGGCATGTATGGATTTCAGAGGTGTTACGTCCTGACTGACAAGAGGTGCCGTTACACAATATGTCCTGGATAAGGACACAGCCAGAGGCACCTCCTCAGCCAATCAGGATGTAGCATTGTTCAGACCTATTTTATAAATATATATATATATATATATATATATATATATATATAGTGGCACAGTAGTGTCACTATAGTTAGGTTGCATAGCCATTTCTATGTTAAACCTCAAAGTTTGCACTTTAATAACTTTGCAACCATTTGTCCAATGTATCTGAAATTTGGAATGGAGGAAGATTTATAGTAGATCTCCAGATCTCAAAATTGTTGTGTTGATCGAATGTACAGTTGTGGAATTGTAGCGCACTCAAAAAGTGAAAAATTTCCAACATTCCATTTTTTTTAGATGTGCACTTTGGGCTGAAGAATGCATGTGAGTAGGTTAAAATTGGGTGGGCTACATGGGTCCTGGGTCGCAGATGTGCCTTTTGAAGATTTCATGTAAAAATCTTGCTCAGTTCAAAAGTTATATCATTTGTAGTGTCCTATTATATTCTATGGGAAAGGTTATACTGTATGTGCAGCTCGAAAATTGTCGCGATCATATTTTTTAGTGTCAAACTTGCCAAAAAGAGTGTCATGCTGCCGCCATCTTGTTTTCAGTTAGTGAGAGAGAAAACAATATAACTCAATAAATACTGCACTTTTTGACACATTGACCATTGGATTTATATATTCAGGGCCTGAGGAACAGGAATCTAGCATTAGCTTTTCACCAGCTGGTCTGGAAATGTGGTTTTCAGATTTTTTTCTACCATTTTACTGTTCTTTGGTCGCAACAATGTAACAAACTGCCGCAGCAATATCCACAACCATCAAAAATACAACCACAACACTATTTTTTACTTTCGTGATTGTATTCCCATTATAAAGATAGGAGTGTTGCGATCATATTTTAAATGACCATGATAACACTGCACAACCACATTTTCTGACATGCTGGTTTTTTGTCACTTGATTGTGGCAAACTGGATTGTGATATTGGCCTGAAATTTTCAGGATGGCAAGTCCTAGTGCCACAGATGTGCCTTTCAGAGGTTTGGTTCAAAAACATTCACCATGTCCCTAGTTATAGCATTCTGAAGTTACAAATTTTCCCATAGGATAACATTGTGGGAGTCGTTTAATTTGTCACTTCATTGTGTCTATGTGCATTGTGGTATTGAACTGAAATTTTTAGGGTGTAAAGCCCTACCCCTACAGGTGTGCCTTTTGGTGGTTTGGTATGGAACCATTGAACATGGCCATACTTACAGCATTGTGAAGTTTGGAAATTTCCCCATAGGATAGCATTGCTGTGCCATTTTTTCTTTGTCCCCTCGTTGTGGCAAAATGTAGTGTAGTATTGTCCTGAACTTTTCAGGGTGGAAAGTCCTACTCCCACAGGTGTGCCTTTTGGTGGTTTGGTACAAAAACATTCAACAGAGCCATAGTTGCAACATTCAGAAGTTCCAACTTTTTCCCATAGGATAACATTGTGGTGCTCGCGACACCTTTCAGAGCCCGTATCTCAAAAATGGTTCGAGATATGGACTTTTTGCCACAAAAATTCTTAGGCCCTCCCATGGGGTCTAAGCACAGAACTAGCTTAGATACCCATGAAACTCACATTTTTTTCCTACCCTGTACAGTTCCTGAGATATTTGTGAATTACTATCCCATGTGTACATATTCATGTGCGTCGATGATTGCTATGCCTTTACAGTTGACACTCACAGTACTTTTCAGTGCCTGTAATTTGGAAATGATGAGTGATGTGTTTGGCCACTGCATTGCTGTGACAAATACTGACTTTCACTATTACAATGCCACAACTTCGCTTTGCGGCTCGTGTGCTTCATGAGATATTGGAAAATTACTGTAACTAGGCCTCCTTGCTTTATACGACTGCTATATGGAACCATACTTAACTGTAAGTGGGAGTACAGGGCCAGGAGGGCCCATGCTCCTGCAAACACACATACTATTTGCCACACTTGTGCAGCTTGGTGGGAGAGCCCCGTGCTCCCACTAAGCCACCCATTTCTATTACTACTTACATTACACGTTTAAAAAAAGAAAGGAAATTCTTTGCAAAATCTTCATTAATGCATCAATTAGGGTTGTTCCACAGTGACAAAAGAGAGGAAATTCATGGTTAGGGTTACCACCCCTACCATCCCAGCCCCACCCCACCCACACCAACAGGCATCTGGGTGTGCGTTGGGGTCATTGTGCCTAACTCTCACCTCTTTCTCCTATACTGCACCACCTCAGCTTCTTTACATGTGGAATGGGGTGTGAGTTAGACTGATAATCCCAATGCACACCCGATGCCTGTTGATGGGGGCGGTAACCCTAACAGTGACTTTCCTCTCTTTTGTCACTGAGGAACAACCCTAACTGATGCATTAAAGAAGTTTTTGCAAAGAACATATATTCATGGCAAAAAACTCTGTTTAATGCATCAGTTAAGGTTGTTTCACAGTGACAAAAGCAAGGAAATTCGGTGTTAGGGTTGGCACCCCTTGCACCCCACGCCCACCCCACCCTCACCAACAGGCATCAAGGTGTGCGTTGGGGTCATCGGCCCTCTCACCCCATTCCATGTGTAAATAAACTGAGGTGGTGCAGTATAGGAGAATGGGGTGAGAGTTAGGTCACACAGTGCTACGAGCAAACAATGTAACATACACAATTCAGCAACCATAAGTCCCAGTGACAGTCAAAGATGTATTATTAATCTTTGTACATTCCAAATGCCAGGCAAATTGGACACATGGTTCAGAAGTTATTGAAGCATAATGAACCAAATTTTCATTCGTTGGAGTGGCATAATTCCACACCTGTTAATGTTTTACACACCAAACCACTGCAAGGCATCTCCGTATCACTAGAGCTACCTACGCTATAAATTTCAAGCCAGTAGCATGATGCAGAATGCTATGCGCAAAACGTTAACTGCATCACACAGTATCTCCATAGCTAATTATTTTTCAAACATGTAAACAACATAACCCCCGTATAAAAGAGTGGTGACCTCACTTCCATGAGTAATTATAGGCCTATATCCTGCCCCTCCAAAGGCCCTTGAAAAAATTGTGGCTGACCAGCTTGCTGACTACCTGACCAAACACAATCTGCTCTGTCGTGAACGGGTCCCGGAGTGGTCACAGCACCTCCACTGCTCTTGTTGAATTTACCTCATATATACATGAAGCTCTGGATCAAGGCTCAGTTGTGTGGACTGTCTATGTCAATCTGACCAAAGCGTTTGATAAGGTCAGTCACGCGCTTCTTCTCCACTCCCTACCATCACTGAATATCTCCCCAGAGGCTACCTCCTGGATCAAAGATTATCTTACAGGCAGGACCCAACAGGTAAAAATCAATGAAAACTTATCCTCCAGTAAGCCAGTCCTAACAGGGTTCCATAAGGCCCATTGCTATTCACCCTCTTTCTGAACTCCCTCCCTCCCTCAATCCTGTAATGGGAAGCTACTGCTCTATGCTGATGATGCTGTGGTCTTCTGGAAATGTCATCATCTCAACACCCTTCAATCTACCCTACAGGATTTCTTTAAAGAACTCAAAACCTGGTTCTCTGAACACCACCTAGTACTTAACTATAAGAAAACCAAATCGATGATTTTCACCCACCGACAAAACCCACTCTGTAATGCACCGCTAATCATCTCAAACTCCTGTGGCACTGCACTGGAGCAGGTCTACTGCTTCAAATACCTGGGAGTCATGTTGGACACCTCCCTCACATACCACACTCACATTCAACAAGTGTCCGCCTCTGTTAACACCAGGTTGGGGATCCTATACAGACATAGGCACTGCACTCCTCCACAGGCATTGCATCTGGCAGTGTCCTCCTCAATACTTCCCTTGGTGGACTATGGCATAGTAATTTATTGGTCTGCTGACCATACTGCCCTGTGCAGCATCAACCTCACCCACAGCAAAGCCTACAGTCTGGTCTCAAATTGTAACAGGTTAACCCATACTTGTAAGCTTTACAAATCTACAGGCTGGCTAAATTTCCAAAATAGTGTTAAGTATCGCACCTGCCTTCTAGCAAAAAAGATACTACACATACTAGCACTGATAAGCCTCCACCTTCTAATTCAAACAGCCTCTCTCAGGAAGGCACCAAGACACTCACCTAATAGCCCCTGCTAGTACCCCACTGTAGAACCTCCCTTGGGCAGTGGTCTTTCTGTTATCGTGCCCCTCTGTGGCTAAACAACCTACCACCCACAATCTCCCATACAACCAGTTTAGGTCAGTTTAAAACTGGCCTCAAGTCACTCCTCAACTCTGCAGCATGTGACTGTATATAACTTTTTTTCTTAGAGCTGCTTCATGCATACAATACCTTGTTACAAGCAGGATCCAGCGCTACAGCAATTAGGTAGCCCCGGCATAGGGACGTGCTCTTCTCTTGTCCCAAGCTTTGGATCCTCAGTTTCTCAATATAATATATCATGACTCTGGGCCTATTTTGTAAGACCCTCTGTAACTGAACTACTGTTCAATATGTACATAAGTGTTGACCCGGGACCTTCTTATGATCCCTGCTGACGTAACCCTTCATTGTACACTGTGCCTAATGTTTTAAGTTTTGTACCAATTGTTTCAGTTTGTACTGCGTAAAATGTTAAGTTAAATGTTAAGTTCTGTATCAAATGCTTAAGTTTCAGTAATTTACATATATTACCTCTGTATAGTTTCCTTACTATTTCTTACTGATATGGAGCCTTTGCAAAGGAGTCAGGTGACTCAAAGGATTGTAATTCTGATTTCTTTCAATAAATAAAATAAAATAAATAGTCACATCTCCAGGACATCCACTCAGCACCCCCCAAATTTCATGTAAAAAGAACAAACCATTACAGAGATATTCAATTTTTATGTTTCTGCACCTTTAAGAAGTCTTCTACCACAAAATGGTGGGAAATTGCAACTGAAAATGCACTAAAATGGCAGGCCTGATGGCTGAAAAATCAGTAACTGCAAAGTGGGCCAACTTCAAATGGCAATAACTCTGGAACGGAACAAAATTTTTTCACCAAACAAAAACTGGCATGTTCCTTGAACAAAGGTCTTTCTATGTGTCAGGGTTCAGACCAATCAACCACACACTGGCTGCACTATGTGTCATGGAAGACAGTGCAGAAAAATAGAAAAAACAATGTTTTGCACTGCACTATGCAAATGCAAAAACACAAACGATAATGTTTACACAAATGGTGATGGAAACAGTGAGGTAAAAGAAAATAGTAATGCTAACAGTAATGCAAATGCAAGCGCAAATGGTAACACACATGGTGACGCAAATGGAAATGATAACGCAAACAGTAAGGAAAAGCAAGCGCAAACGTAAATGAAAACAGAAATGGTAACGCAAATGGTAACGCAAATGCTAACGGCAACAGAAACACAAATGTAATGAAAATAATAACACAAACAGAAACGCAAACGGTAATGGCAACGGTGATGCAAAAGGAAACAGTAATGCACTTGACCACAGAAATGCTACTGAAAACACAAATGCTAAGGCCAAAGGAAATGCAAATGCAAATGGTAATGAACACATAAACGGTAACAGTAATTCAATTGGAAATGCAAACAGTTATGGTAACGCCAGTGATGACAACAAAGGAAACACTAATGCAAACATAAATGTAAGTGCGTACACAAACACAAATGGTAATGCACATGGTCATGGTAATGCAATTGGAAACACAAACGCTCATGGTAACATCAACAATGATGTCAAAGGAAATACAAATACAAATGCAAAGACAAACCCAAGCACGTACGCAGGCACAAATGGTAACGCACACGGTGAAGCAAAAGTAAATGTAAACAAAAACAGTAACGGAAATGCAAATGGTAACAGTAACGCAAGCGCAAACACAAATGCAAAGGGTAATGCACACAGTGACGTAAACAGAAACGCAAACGGTTACATAAACGCAAATAGTAACAGTAACGCAAATGGTAAACGTACATGGTGACACAAAAGTAAACGCAAACAAAAATGGTAATAGAAACAGTAACAGTAACACAAACGCAAACGCAAAGGGTAACGCACACTGTGATATAAATGGAAACACAAGAGGAAATGTTAACGGTAACAGTAATGCAAACACACACTTTTTTCCCAAAAAGATGCATTTAAAAGCACAGTGAATACAAAGAATGTATGCATAACAATGGCCCTCGGAGCAGAAAATCAGCACTTGGAATACTAAATTCCTTGTATCTCAGGAATTGTACGATGTAGAAAAAAATTTAAAATCTCACATAATTTATGACTTTCCAGGCTAGTTTTGCACTTAGCCCCCTAGTGGGGGGATTAAGCATTCTTCCAAAGAAAAGTCTGTATCTCGAACTGTTTTCGAGATACGGGCCCCGAAAGGAGCGGCGGACACCGTAATGCTAGCCTATTGGAAAAATTGTCAAATTCAGAGTGCCATAACTTTGCAGACCTCTAATAATTTGTCACCAAACCACCAAAAGGCACATCTGTGGGATCTTGGCTTTCTTCCCTCCTCCAAATTTCAGCCCAAAAGACCAAACCATTCTTTTGCAGCAGGGTGGCAAAGATTCCCTATTGTTTTGGCCATAGTGTCGCAAAGTACTTTCGTAAATCACAACACTTTCGCAAATGAAATCATGAAAGTGTCACATATGCGACACTATTTTGCGACACTACTTTTTGCAAAAATTTAAAAAACGTATTTGTGGGGTGTTTTACCCCCAAAAAAGACATGGCTAGCATCCTCAGGGCTCGTGAACACAACAAGAATTGTGTCCATAGAGAGTCCCAAATTTAAATGCCAAGCATTTCTGTGACCACCAACTGAAAACAAGATGGCTCATTTGCGACACTACAAGGGTCATTTGTGACACTAAAAACTGCATTTGCGACACGTTCACATATTTTGTTAACTTTTCCCATTGACTATAATGGGAAACTTGTTTTTTGAACAACTTTTGAACCGTTTAATATTTTTTCACATAATCTTCAAAAGGCACATTGTGGACCCTGACTGCATGTTCCCTGAAGGTTTTGGACTGGTCGCGCAAACCGTGAGACCTGTAGGGGTGAGCAAAGAATGCACAAAAATGAGTAGTTTGTGCACTTTTCAGTGCTCTGTAGCTCCAGAACTGTACATCCAACCATAATGAAACGTGGCAGATCCAGAGATCTATGATACCAGACTGTGTATGCCAAATTTCAGGCAAATCCGTGGTATGGTGGTAAAGTTATTAAGCTGCCACATTTCAGATTTAACCTTAAATGGAGTACTCAACCCTAACTATAGTGGCACTACCGTGCCACTATTTTATATATATATATATATATATATATATATATATATATATATATGTACAGTATTCATGGCAAAAAACTTAATTTACTGCATCAGCTAGGGTTGGCCCACAGTGACAAAAGTGAGAATTTGGTGTGAATTGCCACCCACAGCCCAAGCCCACCTGTCCCCACCCACAGGTATCAGGGTGTGTGTTGGGGTTGTTGGTCCTAACTCTCACCCCAT
Organism: Neoceratodus forsteri; assembly: GCA_016271365.2. Taxonomy (NCBI): domain Eukaryota; kingdom Metazoa; phylum Chordata; order Ceratodontiformes; family Ceratodontidae; genus Neoceratodus; species Neoceratodus forsteri. The sequence goes on along the minus strand of CM028129.1, from coordinate 1,072,282,839 downwards.
CCCATGTGTAAACAAGCTGAGGTGGTGCAGTATAGGAGAATGGGGTGAGAGTTAGGACCGACGATCCCAACGCACACGCTGATGCCTGTGGGTGGGGATGGGGTGGGCTTGGGATGCAAGTGGTGGCAACCCTAACACCGAATTTCTCTGTGGAACAACCCTAACTGATAAATTAAATGGAGTTTTTTTTGCCATGAAATTCCCTTCTTTTTGAGAATTAGCACTATAAATAGTGAATGGAATGTGGTGGTGGATGCTAATGGTAATGCACATGGTGATGTAAACATAAATGGTAATGCAAACAGTAAGAGAAACACAAGCACAAATGTTAATGAAAACAGAAATGGTAATGCAAACAGTAATGCAAATGCTAACACCAACGGAAATGCAAACGGTAAGAAAACCGCAAATGGTAACACAAACGCAGACAGAAATGCAAATGGTTAAGGCAACGGCACCACAGAAGGAAACAATAACACAATCGACAACTGAAATGCAACTGAAAATGCAATAACTAAGGACAACAGAAATGCAAATGGTGATGAAGACGCAAACAGTAACAGTAATGCAAATGGAAATGCAAACAGTTACAGTAATGGCAACGATGACACCAAAGAGAACAGTAACACAAACGGAAATGCAAATGGTAACGCGCATGGTAACGGTACTGCAATGGGAAACACAAATGCTTAGGGTAACAGCAATGATAATGCCAAAGGAAACACAAATGCAAACACAAACAGAAGCTTGTACGCAAACCCAAATGGTAATACAGATGGTGACGCAAAACAAAACGCAAACAGAAACAGTAATGGAAACACAAATGGTAACAATAACGTAAATGCAAGTGCAAATGAAAACGTAAAGGGTAACGCACATGGTGGCATAGACAGGAACACTAACGAAAATGGTTACGGAAACGCAAGTGGAAACGCTAACTTTAACAGTAATGAAAGTGCACACCCTTTTCCCCCCAAAAAAGTTGCATAGAGAAACACAGTGAATACAAAGACAGTATGCATAATAATGGGCCTCGGAGCAGAAAATGAGCACTTGGAATACTAAATTGCTTATATCTCAGGAACCATACGACGTAGAAAAAAAAATGAAAATTTCATATAATTTATGACTTTCCTGGCTAGTTTTGTATTAGCCCCCTAATGGGGGGCTAAGCATTTTTCCATGAAAGTCTGTATCTCAAGCTGCCTCCGTGATACTGGCCCCCAAAAGGCACGGCACACACCGTAACATTAGTCTATGGAAAACATTGTCAACTTCAGAGTACTGTAACTTTGCATCCCTGTAATATTTTGTTGCCAAACCATCAAAAGGCACATCTGTGGTATGCTGGCTTTCTTCCCTCCAAATTTCAGCCCAAAAAACCAAACCGTTCTTTTGTAGCAGGGTGACAAAGAATTCCTATTATTTGGCGCATAGTGTCGCAAAGTAGTGTCGCAAATCATGACACTTTCGCAAAACAAATCATGAAAGTGTCGCAGGTGCGATACTACTTTGAGACACTACAGTTTACAAAAATTTCAAAAACATATTTCTGTGGTGTTTAACCTTTCCAAAAATATATGGCTAGCATCCTCAGGGCTCAACTAGTTGAACACAAATATAATTGTGTCCCTAGAGGGTCCCAAATTTAAATGCCAAGCATTTCTGTGACCAGTAACTGAAAAAAAAAATGGCTGACTCATGACACTACAGGGTTCATTTGAAACACTAAAAACTGCATGTGCGACACTGCCGAACTTTTAGTTAACTTTTCCCATTGACTATAATGGGACAATTGTTTTTTGAATAACTTTTGAACCGTTTAATATTTTTTCATGAAATCTTTGAAAGGCACATTGAGGACTCTGGCCGCATGTTCCCTGAAGTTCTTGGACCGGTTGTGCCAACTGTACAACCTGTAGGTGTGAACAAAGAATGCATAAAAAAAGCAAAAATGTGACACAGAACAGTGCTTTATAACTCTGCAATCGTATATCTGACCAGTACAAAACTTGGCAGGTCTAGAGATCTATGGTACTGCTCCATCCCTGCCAAATGTCAGGCAAATCCGTCATATGGTGGCAAAGTTATTAACCTGACAAATTTCACACTTTAACCTTAAATGGGGTACTCAACCCTAACTATAGTAGTACTATCATGCCACTATAATATATATATATATATATATATATATATATATATATATATACACACACATACATACATACACACACTACAGGTGTGAACATCAAATGCTCTGTGATAGGAATATGACATTTGGTAATTGATTTGATCTAAACCTCAGTGTATTCACATTTTTTATGCATTGTCCCTATTAATTCAAAATATGACAAATCACAGACCTGTAACATTAATTGGAACCATGCAGTGACAAAAAGCACATGTCGTCCCTAGGCAGTGAGTTTTATGTGCACTGAGACACATTGTCTACTTATTTGATTATTTGCTACTCAGTACTCTTTTAACTTATTGGCAATAACCATGACCTCATGACAGTGGACAAGTCCGTTCTGCAAAAATGTCATGCCCCTGTGTTGAAACCGTGAATCATACATACAGGTACCTTGTATTTGTGAAATACTGCAGTTTTTTTGTGATCCATTTGTCATACACAGCAGAGTGAAGAGCTTTATGGGGTGGAGAGTCTTTTACCAGCCATGGCTTGTTGACGTTGAGCTCAACGTCATCATGCATGCAGTGATCCAGCTCACCTGGTCTGTCAAGTACCCATTTGTGCTTGTTAACTGTGTGGTGAAGTACACCACACCAGATGGACTGTAAAAGAAAGACACGGACAATATCATCAAGTTGATACCCTTTATTGGAATCACAAGTGCTACACATCCTTCCTGTGATAAATAAAGCAACATGAAAAAGGAACAGATAACATTGCAGACCACATTACCATCAGCAGCTGCTCATTGTTGTTGCAGTTTGAACATGCAAACCAGAAATGATCGATGATGTCATGTATCCATGGCTTAAGATCTTTATTGTCTTTGTATGCTGCAAACTGAGAAAGTATACCTTGTCACTGTTGTCATATATACACATAAGCGATCACTTAGTATGGCTGACATTTTCATTTCCATGCCTCAGATATGCAGCACATGCACATTTCTGTATCTAACAGTGCGGCAAAAATAATATTATGTCAAGCTGGTTGCCAAGACTCATGAGTCGACATCTAAAACATTGTACCCTGACATGTATAGGTAAATAGAGCTTGAACACTTGTGTAGGACACCATTGCAACAACCATTGCTTTTTTCTGGAAGTTGAATGACATCAGTGGGTTGTTTTTTTTAATACTTTTTTTATTTCAGAGAGAAGTTCAAAAACAATTGATATTAAATGTATCTGGGATATTCAAATATCTCGAAAAACATAAATACAAATAATAATAATATCGTGAAGTATAAAACATGTTTTCATTTTTGTTGGGGGGAATTAAAGCTTTTTACATTTAGTTCAAAATTGACAGCAAATATCAATAGAAAAATAAAATGATATAACTTATTCCATGCTCCAAGTTTTTAACATCCCATCTAAAGGAAAAAAAATTAAAGTGTCTCTTTTAGGCAAAAATGATTTTCTTAAGTAATTTATGTGGAATATAATCCAGCAGACATTGAGATTACTGCGTTTCATTTCCCAGTTCACAAAATCAGGTGGGCATCGAGATATATTGAGTATCTCCTTCTTCTTGCTCTTCCAGGTCAAATCTCAAAATCTAAAGGCATAGCAACATTTTTTCTCATAGAATGCCCGTGCAGTATCAATATCAAAAAAGAAATAATACTTATTCTGAATGTAACTTTTAAATTTAGCAGGGGATTGAAGAACCGCTGATACGCCTGCTTGTAGAAATTCAACCATTACATTCAAAAAACATTTTCTGTGGTGTTGAGTAGTGAGGCAAAAATCTGGATATAAATGAATTTTGGTGCCTTCATGCATAAATCCCTTCTTCTGTCTTGCAACTTGAAGAAGTTCCATTGGGTGATAGAAGAAAAGTTACAAATCATGTACCTAGCAGTTAGTTCAGGTGTAGGTACAGCTTGTTGTTCCTGTGAAGTTCTAGTTTGAAGTCTAAATACTGACTTGAGAACAACAGGTTGATCCGGCGATAAGGTGAGCTTTAGCAACTTCTCCACCTCGAGCTTCAATTCCGGATTAGGGATTCTGGCAGAAAGCCCAATAAACCTTAAGTTCTTGAATAGAAGTGAATTTTCAATTTTTTCAGTCCTGGCCATGGTGTTCAGCTGTTCATGAAGACTAGCGTTAACTGCTGCTTCTGCAGTTAGAACCCTGGTTGTGAGCATAGCTACATTCTTTTATTCAATGTCCACCCATTCTTCTATAGATATAACTTTTGCCTCTATATTTCCACAACTGGTAGAGATGTCTGTTAGGGAACTCTGCATTTTTTGCAGTGAATCCTTGATGTTCATTTGGAATTCCACCAAAAAGGTCTGTATCAAAGCCAATGTTGGCTTCTCCAATGTTTTTGCCTTAGCACCCGTATCTGGGTGCAGTGCGGCAGGAGAAGACATTACTCCAGGCAGGAGAGGTGAACCTGCGGCCCCCCATTGTGGAGCTGGCTTCCTGATACCAGTTTTGGGGGAAAAGTACTTTTCAAGTCAGCCCTTTGCACTGCACTTTCTTTACTTCTCGTAACTTTCTGCCTGGCCATAAAACCTCCGACACAACTGTAAGACAAAAGAGAAGAGCAGATTAGGGTTTCGGAGCTAGAGAAAAGGGCGTGCAGCCATCTTGAGCTCTATGTTGTTGATACAAAACCTCCACACTACCTGCATTGTTGGCATGCTGGAATTCTATAGCTGTTGAGCTTTTTCTTAAATGTAAAGCTACTTACTTGCAAATAACAGTACCTGGCGATGGATTCAGCAAGAAGCACGTATACTGATATAATGCAAGCTGCCAATGACTAAGGATATTGTTGTCTGTTACGTTAACTGCAGTGAAGTAATCATCCAAAATGTCACTGCCATTTTAACAGTATTACAGTCAAAGCACCATGACAATGTTTTTGAACTTTACAGGTACACTGAATATCAATCCTCATACTGAATACTGCTTACCTTCCACAAATGCTTGTCGATGGCCTTGCTACCATGCCACAGATCCAAATAATTTTTGTTTATTTATTTTATGTTTAGAATTCAATACCTTTGAGCTCGAGGCTCATTTACGAAGGTTCCAAGTCAGACAAGTAACAAGAGCACATCAATGGCAATACACAACAGGAGATAACTGATGACAATACAGCAAGGTTACATAAGTCACATAGTGCAAATATTTGTTGTTATTTACAAGAAGCCTGGAGCAAGGATTACAACAACACTACAGGAGTGTGGTAAACACTTTTATAATTGTAACTAACTTGGGGTCAGCGTGAATCCCAGGCTCAGGTCATTTGTGGTAGAGAATAGTAGCAACCGGAGGTGACTTTGTCAAGTGTAAAGAGAAAGGGAAGTGGAAGAGGCAAGGTGTTGAGAGAGTAGGGGGGTGGTGAGGTAGGGGTTGTAATAGAAAGGAAGATATAGGTTCATGAGGTGCATCAGCAGATATTATCAAAGGCAAGATGAGAGCATAATCTATTTTTAAAGTGGCTTAGCTTTCCATAGCATTGTAATTCAGCCAGAAGGTCATTTAACCACATTGGTCCCTGATATGATAGTGATCATTGGGCAAATGTGGTACACTTGAAGGGCACTTGAACATCACCGTTGGCTGCTCTTCTGGTGTTGACAGTGGGTTGGTGGATCATGAATAGGCTAGCGGTAGTCTTAGGTGCAAGCCTCATCAGAGATTTTTTAACAAATAGGCAAGCCTGGTATTTGGCTCATAGTTGAAGAGGAAACCACCCAGTCTTAGAGTACAGTGTGCAAATGTGGGTTAGGTGGTCAGCTCCGAGCACTAGCCTGCAGGCCTTATTGAGGAGTATTCTGATCCTTTTGAGTACAGAAACTGAACCAGCACTGTAAATGAACAGCCCGTAGTCTATGGAAGATAGCGCAGAGCTACATGTGGCCAATTTCAGGGCTTCGGGTGTCATTGCATGCCTGTGTCGCTATAGAACCCCAAGATTTATATTAGCTAATTTTATAATCTGGTCCACATGTGTTGTGAAGGTGAGGGTGTCATCTGGGTGTACACCTAGATATTTAAAAGTGCTGATCTGCTCAATTTGATGTCCTTTTAGGCTTTGCACCAGTAATGTGCCATGTTTTCTTTTGTTGTGTGGCACTGTAAATGGCATACTCTTAGTTTTTTTGTAGTTGAGTAGTAATTTATTTTGTGCAAACCAGGCTTCTAGACTATGAAAGTTGGCCTCCAGTTTGGCAATCATAGTGGGCAGTTCACTGCCCGGAACTGAAATAACTGTGTCATCTGTGTAAAGCACCATGTGTGCCAGGCAGGCAGATGGTAGGGAGTTGATAAAAAGGTTAAATAGGAGCAGTCCAAGAATTGATCCTTGTGGAACCCCTAGGGATACTGCCCTCTACTCAGAGAGGGTGCCATTTAAGCACATACGTTGTGACCTATTTGAAAGGTAACTTTCAAACTAGTTTATGGTACATGTGAACAACCCAATGGACGATAGGCTTTGTAGTAGCAGCTGGTGATTCACAGTGTCAAATGCCTTGGTGAGGTCTATGAATATGGACCCCACCACCAAGCCATTGTCCAGTGCGTTATAGAGATGGGTAGTATATTCGACCAAAGTGGTGATAGTTGAATGTTGTTTCCTGAAGCCATACTGCTTGGAAGAGAGAAGATTGTACTTCTCAAGATATTCTTCTAGTTATCAGGGAAGATACCAGACTTTAGAGAAGCATTGAAAACTTTGGTTAGAGGATCAGCCAACTCATTTAGGGTGAGGGTAACCTTCTTCAGATCAATGGAGTCACTCCCCATCCTGGTTTTACCAAGGACGCACTTCACATACTTCAAGGTTTCAGACTTTGAGATCTGTCTAAAGTAGAAGTGCGGAACCCTTTGCGGGGGTGTAGTAGGTGTAATAGGACACAGGGGCTGTCCAGGCAATGGGGTGTTAAGGTCATCACTTGGTAACACTGCACTCAGATCAGTGAATGCCAAGTTGAAAGCATTTGCGATAGCCTTAGGCTCTTGTAATGTCTCAGCTGCAGTTACAGTGAGATCAGGTGGGGCCTTTGTGGCTCTACCTGTAAGTGCTTTGGAGTTCCCAAAATTCTTTGCCATGACCCCAGCTATTATTTAGTAGTTCCTTATAGTAAGTAGCTTTGGCTTGCCTTATTAGGTATGTGTATTTGTTTCTGGTGGCCTTATAGGCACAGAAGTCAACCTGTTTGCCAATCACCTTGGCCTTGTGCCAGAGATTATCTCTGGTATGCATGAGATCCAGGAGGGCTTTTGAAAGGCAAGGGTTAACAGACTTTTTTTTACTTTTTTTGACTTATAGGGGGCAGAGATATTGAAAACATTCATAAAAGTGGAACAGAAGAAGTCTAAAGCTTGATTTCCATCCTTTGCAGTGCCAAGGGTGACCAGTCGATTAATCAGAGGTATTGTCTGAAAGTGTTCAGCAGCCCTGGTTTCACTGAGTGGGATCTAGTGATACTAGGGGGCCACTTAGTAAATCTGTTAGTCCAGGTACATAGTATAGGGGAGTGGTCGCTAAAGGAGTCAGGCAGGATTGATACATAGGGTATGGGATTAGTCCTGTTTGTGAGGATCCAATCAATAAGTGTACTAGTACCTGTCTTATAGTTTTGTTGAGTGGAAGAGGTGACCATCTGGGTCAGGGACAGGCTTGCAATTTGGTCTTTAGCAGTGGTTGCGGCATGTGATTCCCAGTTGATGTTAAAGTTGCCGACTATAATTCTCTCCCAGCTATGATTAAGCACTCCTTGGTTGGTAATGAGTTGTTCCATCCCAGTAGCATGCTTTCCAGGAGGTATGTAAACAGTGGATAGTACAAGAACCTTGTTTTGCTGACCAATGGAAAGCTTGATTTTAAGGGTTTGCCCATCTTTAGTGTTTAAAATTGTCAGGTAGTACTAGACCATGAATATCATCCCTAAGGTAAACTAGGCATCCACCTCCTCATTTGGATAACCTGTCCTGATGGAATGATTTAAACCCATCCAGGGTGACTGCAGCATCAGGTATCTTTTCTGAGAGCCAAGTCTCAGTCAGTGCTATGATATCAGGTTTTAGTACTTCTACCTATGCCTGAAATTGCATTAGCTTGGGCAAAAGGCCTCCTAAATTTAGTGAGACTACCTTGAGTTGCCCGATCCTCGAGAAGGTGCCTGTATTGAGAGGACCAGGTTTAGGGTGCACATTGCCTGATAATAACAGCAGTATCACAATCAGTTTCCTGATGTGCCAAGACCAGAACACGCATTTTGAGAGCTGTGCTTTGGGTGGGTACAGCATGGGGGTGACCTTGAAGAAAGGCTGCTACAGGTAGTGATAGGGGTTCCATCACAGCAGGGAGCTGCGGGGGTAGATAGAGTGATAAAGTCAGTGGGATGTCTGCTGATGTACCTTGGACAAACCATTTCTGTGCAGGAAGGTGTCTGAGAGGGAAGGTGGCTGTGTTTGGGGGAAGTGGGCCTTTTAAGCCATTATCTCCCACTTTCCCAAACCACAAAACAAGTAGTACTGCCAGACTTTGGGTTAGCATTATGATATATAAATGTAGCAGTCAGCAATATAGGGGAGGTTCCTTTAAGAGTAGGCTCAATAAGATATTCACAGTAACTGAGATACTAGGCATGGTCAGAATTGGGGGAAGAGCATTTAAAAAAAGGCTCAGAGCTGAGCCAGACTAGTCTCTGATGGCAAGCAAGTTCAGTAGCCAGGATCAACCAATTATAGGCTGGCTGTGTCCTCAGGAGACCAATCGGAAATGCGGATCTCAAGCTGTAGAGTCCTGGGGCACAAGGAACCTACTTTCAGGTCTGGTCGGTGCGAGGAGGCAGGAGATGGATGCAGCCATTCAGCAGAGATGCCGAGGTCGACAGCAGTGAGGAGCCCACTCAGGGATCACCTTCAGGTCTGTTTGGGGCAGGCAGGAGATGAATGTGGCCATCAAGCGGAGGTGCGAAGGCCACTAGCGGCAGATAACCCACTCAGGGCTCACCTTCAGGTCTGATGATGAATGATGATGAATGTTAGCATACTTTTTCTCTGAAAAGACAAACAGTGACACATGAGTAACATTACAAGATATATTAAGACCCTTACTTGAGTAATGTAACTGTATGAATACATACTCATTAGTGACAATATGTGTATGTGAGCATCTGTTGCAACCTCGCACACAGAAACACCACTCTTAGTGATTTGCAACAGGCTTCTTTCAAAGGCAGTGACTTCCATGTTTGTGGACTTCCCACCCATCTCTCGAGCATCCACTATCTGAATGTCCAAAATCTTCTTAGTGTTGTTGTCCATCATGGTGTAGGTCTCATACTTTGCAGAGTGTCCAGGACTATCATTGTGGCCATCACCAAGAAGCACCACAGGTTGCTGTAGAGAAGGCAGTGTCATGCTTTGAAGCTCTGTCCAGTACTGAATAACTGATGGACATATGTACAGTTTTTGAATGGCATGAAAAGTTGATTTAACTGGCAGAGTCATGTTCATAAACTTCAGTAGCAGAGCCACCTTTGCAAAATTATTACCAGAAAGGACTATGTTTGTGCACAGCATGAAATTGCCAGCTGGCATTCTACGTAACAGTGGCTGAGACCACTAGTAACATTTGTGACCAGTGCTGCACTACGCAACTATTTGTAGTGCAGTCCCACTCTTCTTGTCAATGATGACAGGTTCTGCGCAGTGACAATTCTGGCATCAATTAATAGTATCCTTCTCTGCGGGAATAGCCGCGCATTGGTCAAAGCATATTGGAGGTGGACATGTTATGCAATTCAGTTATCACTCAACACCGCTGAGTAATGTGTTTCTTCTTCTAAAACTTCTGATTCACATTCGCCATAATCGATATCGTCTTCATCGGCATCAATGGTCATGTCACCAGCGTCACTATTCAGGTAACTGAAAGGGAAACCACAGCACCGAGTAATTACTCAGTAATTAAAACTGCAGCTGCATTCGATTGAACAGGAACTGTTGACTGTTTCAGACTTTCACCATGAACGTCTTTGAAGAACAAACTTAACAAGGTAATTGCATGCTTCTTTTACTGATACATGACAATGATGAAATACAGTCCAATTTGTGACTCATATGAGAAGTCAGGATGTACGTTAATTATGTATCAGTTGTACTGAGTACTATACTTGCCTAGTCATGCTTGGAGTGTATGTGACATCTACAACTTTGCATGTGGGTGTAGTGACCTGACAAGATAAATCAGGTGAGGGGTCACTCACAGGAACTCTGAGGGAAGTAAGAGAAGCATTTAGTATATTTGTTGTATGTGTGATACCACACCAGAGCAGCTGTCTGCAGTGGTGGTGGTGTTTGACTTACATTTCCAATGCTGCGGTTTGATGCTGAAGAGGAGTGGAGCAGAACTGCTGTTCCATGGGTATCTCTGGGGAAATCATTACCGTTGTTTCTCTGGGCTCTGCATGTCTAGAGTATGGGCCTACAGTGAAGGAAGAAGGTAAACATGGTGAATTGTTGTAATGTAAATTTGAACGCTTTACCAATGGTGCTGGTATGACAAAATGTTACTTAAGAATTTCTTGTGGCTGCACTGTGGGTTTATGAGAATCACATTACTTAATTATCGAAACTGATGACAGATATGCTAAACAGAAAAAGACACACGGCGAAATAATGTTTGTGATTTCATGACAGTGTGCCAATGCATGTCTAAACCAATAATGTGAACAGCTCAGTGACAGGTGTGTTGATTTCATCAGTACTGGCCAACGTGGCATGTATTGTTGGATTTACACAAGCATTGTGTACTGTGTTTTGAGGCAAATCCAAGCGACTTTAATCACACAATAAATGTATAACTCACAGTAATACACATTCAACAAACTGATTTATGGAGTTAATTAAATGAATCTTTTGTTAAACACTACAGTAAAAGAGAATTATGTTCAAAGAAAGTAAACATTTTAACGGGGTGTGTACTGACTGTCTGTTGCATTATTTACACAGTCATGTGACATGCTTTGAAAATGATGTGAAAAGATTTTGAAGACAAATTTTACAATGGCAAGAAACAATGCTGACCTTTGATTGGTCAGTCTGGCACCGGACCCGTGATGTTATCCCAGTACAACATCACGTGTCTAGTCCCAGCACACAAAAAGACTGCATTAAGTGAAAAACACTGCACGTAACACACTTCAGTACTTCCGACTCTGCAGCCCACTTCACTCACTCTGCAGCTGCCAGCCAACTTCAATGTACCGAAACCCCCCCAGCACAAACAAAAACCAACAACAACCCTCTTACACCCCCCACCCAAGTGTCTTTCTCCTATTCAAAAAAAGAAACATGCAGCTAAAATCATGATTACCATCAGGTTCACACCGAGAGAGATCAGAGAGCAAGCGAGTCTTTACACAGACTGTTAGCCTCACTTGCTCGCTTCTGTTTTTTTTTTCTTTCTGTTTGTTATTTTTTTTAGATGGACTGTAAACACACTTTAGAAATATCCTCCCTACCTCCTTTCCTCCTGTTTCAGACATCCACACAGCATTGCGGTACATGGCAAGTCAAGGGATGGGGTTGGGCTAGGCAGTCCCGATATTCCAGCAGAAGAACTATGATATAAACACAGTCACTGAAAAACAGAGAAAATAGTTACCAAAGACAACATCAACACTGAAGCAATAGGTCATATTAACAAAGAGTGGCATCACTGACAAAGGTTGAAAGGTTGCTATGGGGACTGCACAGCTACTCAAGAAACACATTGGCTCCACCTGCTGGCTAAATCAGCACTACTTTTGCTTGAAGTAACCCTACCCATTCAAAAAATAACAGAAAAATCTACTTTAAAAGTAGTTTTTCATCATTTTTTTTGTTTGTTTTATAAACGAGCCATTGTATAATAGCAATAATGCACTCCAGGGTGTGTGTTGTGCTGGGATAACGTCACTTCTGGGTGATTGTCACCTCGGCCTGCGGCCTCTTGCCTGTCAACCCCAGGCGCGCTATCCCAGCACAACACACACCCGGAGTGCAATTGTTAATTGTATAATGAAAAGGGCAGTAGGACCAACTGTAATTCTGAAACACCGAAACCAAGTGCAATGAATGTCTGTGTCCCTGTAAAGTCTGAGTACTTACGGTCTTCATGTGAAATTGTAAATTGCGCTGCTCTTGACACTTCCTACAAAAGTTCACTGTAGATATTGAACACATGAAAATGGTCAATGAAATTTCAGTGTGCCTCACAATACCTAACCATCAATGATATTGTTAACATTACTTCACACCTGTACTTGTCTAGAAGGAAATATGCGAGGCCTTCATCTGTTTGGAATCCTCTCTCTGACTTCATAATGGTCCATCGATCGATCATGTTGGCAAGGTTAACATAACGTTTCCAGTAAGTTTGGTACTGTTGCAGTCTATGGTGCTTAGCTGCAGATGGTGAACCCTCTAGTGGCCTACCGCATCGCTGTGTCTCTGACATGTCCGCAAAACTTATGGAACTAAAGACATATGTAAATGAGGAGACCTAAGGAGTGATTAAATATGAAGCACAAGTCACTCTTATTAAGTTCTCTGTTTTGCTGTATGCAAAAGCTATACCATGTCATTAAATGATGGGACTGTGGTGCTTCTGTGCACACATCTTCAGCATAATTTAAAAATAATAATTAATCGAATGTGGATAAAGCAACTGTCATGGAATTACATGAGACTGCACAGTCTATTTCAGTGTAAATGGAATTGGAGACTGACTATAAAAGTGGTTGCACGGAGTAACACCATGGAGTGATGGGAGGTGCATGAAGAGGATCAATAGGACAGCTGGACAGGATGGAAAGGCAGACATCATTGCCAACCAGTGAATGATAGATCTATGTTATGATGATGCTCATGAAATGCATATCTTAATGTGAACATGGGAGTGCTTTTAGACAACTGTGTTGTTATAAAGCCATTAGGAAAGGGAGCAACATGTACTATGCAAGGGTAACTACATTGAAGTATGCACCACAACAAAAAAGTATGATGGGAAGTATGGTGCAAAGCAGAGTTCACAGGAGTCAGTGTGTACTGGAGTACAACATCGAGTACTGCAGGCCTATGAAAGTATTATAGAGTTCATCTAGCCACATGCTGGAAACATGCCACACATTAACAGTTTGAAAGGGTTGCCCAGCTACTTCTTAAAGCTGTCCATGGCTCAGTACAAGGTGGTGTGTGCAAAGTTAACTTCACACACCATCCCAAAAGGGGAGGGACCACAGGTAAGAATCTGGAAGAGAAGACAGGTGGACAGCAGTTCATTCAAAGACAAGTTCCAAAAATAACTTTAAAAAATGAAGGTGATGAAGGAAATGGGAACAGAAGAGATACACCATAGAATATTACATGAGTTGTGGGAGTTAAAGACAGAACTGCTTGCAAATATATTCAACAAGCCACTGTAAATTATATACAGTTATTTTATAGTTAGGTGCAAATGAAGGCTACAAGAAGATGGGGTGGGAGGATGTGGGGAAATCAGTAAATGTATGGGAAGCTGCAGATTTTTAAATTGCAATAGTTGTGGGACAGCTAGCTTTCTTGGGGTGTTGTGGAGTAAAGGCGGCTGTACTGTTTGTTAGACCATGCAGCAGGTAAGGACTGAAATAAGGCTGCTTTGATGGGACCTGGAGAGGATGGTGTGGGAAGTCAGAAGAGCATTCTTTTCACCAGACAGGCCACACCTCATTAGTGATGGTTGGAGGGTACTCTGGGACAAACTAGGAGGATACATAACCACTATACTTTATTTCAAGAGGAGGTGGGGGAGTGGGTGTGTAGGCCCAAAGACTATGAGAGGAGGTCACTAAATCTCCACCAAATGTAGATGGAAGATGTCTGGAGGGAGGAGGTGTAAGAGGTGAGAACAAAGTTAACAATGGGTGTAATGGATGAGTAACACAAAACAAGGGTACTTGGATGGGTGCACACTGAGGGGATAAATGTGAGGAGAAGAATAGAGTGAAGCAAGGGAAAATGAGATTATAGGTGTCGGGTGGTGTCTTTGAATGTGTGAAGTCTTGTAAACAAGATGGACACCCAGCAGCACTATTACAAGACAGGACAGTGAACATAGCTGCAGTAACCAAGACTTGGGCAACAACATCCCATAAATGTGACCTTGCTATCAATGAATATAAACTATACAGGAGAGACAGGGTAGTCGGGAAGGGGTTAGTGGTGACAGTTTAGATCAGGGAGAGATTAACTTGCATGATGAAGTAATCTGAGGAAGGGGAGGTGGAGGCATTATAGGTTCAATTATGGACCTAAAGAGGGAGAAAGGTGAGGTTGAGGGTGCTTTATGGACCACCCAACCAAGATGAAGAGAGGCACAGGGAACTGAACTCACAAATACTGGAAGCTTCTGGGAAAGTAAAGGTGGTAATTATGGTGGACTTCAACCTGCCCAAGGTGGACTGTCGCTTACACTCCACCACATGGGGTAGCAGTCAGATGAGCCTGGAAGGACTGCAGAGTGTGTTCCAAACTCAGGGGCATCACAGATTCAGCAATAGCAGAGGCAAATCTTGATCTTATGCTCACAAATGCAGAACATGAATAGGAAGTAACGGTGAGGGAGTCACTGAGTGGGAGTGACCATTACACAGTGTGGTTCCAGTTGGATATGAGTTGAGAAAGCATCCCAACCAAGAACAAAATCTTTGATTTCAGCAGGCCTGACTTCAGGGGAATGGGCAAAGAGCAATGGAGCAACCAGGAGTGCATCAGACCAGATATGGGTGTTAACAAAAGGTAGTTCATCATTAATGAAGGAGTACTGGTTCCCACAGAGAAGTGCATTAGGCTCAGGTGGAGGAACACGAAAGACAAAGTGCACAGCTGGTTCATTTCTGTGGTTGACCATGCAGTATTGCAAAAGAGGTTGGGCAGTAGAAAATTCTGTAATACTGAGAGAGATGGATAATTAAAATTATGGAAGGTTGGCTATTGAGGCAAGTAAGGAAGTCTGGAGAGCAAAGACATAGAAGGAGCTGCACATAGCTGAAGTAAGTATGAAGGTGGAGAAGGCTCTTTTAGCTATATAAGTGAGGAATGGGACAAGAAGGAAGGGATTGTTAGGCTAGTGAAATGGGATTAGTGAGTGTAGGATAATGTGGGAGAAAAAATGAATACTTTGGTTTCGTCTTCAAAAGGGAGAAGGACGGACCATTGCCTTCTGGAGGGAGAATAGTGGCAGGGTGGAATGGGTACACAGATGTAGTTGTAGAGGAGGATAGAGTGATGGAGGGACTGCTGCAATTGAAGGTTGACTGTTCACCATGCCCAGACAGAGTAGATTGGAGGGTACTTAGGGAACTGTCCAGGGCAACACCAGGTCCATTAGCTGACCCATTTAATAGTTCACCAGAGTCAGGCATGATGCCACAGGACTTGAGGACAGCACAAGTGGTGCCCCTCCACATAAGCAGTACCAAGGATTACCCTGGAAATTACAGACCTGTCAATCTGACCTAAATTGTGGGAAAGCCCATGTAGACCATAATAAAGGAAAGGTTGGTGGGATATCTATAGGAGCATGGTTTCCAGGATATGAGCCAATTATGTTTCATGGGGTGGGGGTGTGTGTGTGTATCAAACTAATCTGATTGACTTAATTGATTGTATTAGTAAGAAAGTAGACTGGAGCCAAGTAGTAGACATATTCATTCATGATTTCAGCAAGGACTTTAACTATGTGCCCCACAAAAGGTTTATCAGGAAGTTGGTGTATCTGGGTGTTGGGGAAAAAGATTGCCAGATGGGTGTAAAACTGGCCGAGGGACAGAACACTGAGGGTGGTTGTGGGGGTTGAGTTATCTGGAACCAGAGAGGTGATCAGTGGTATGTAGGATGCAGGGTGCGGTGCTGGTGTTGATTAATGTCTTCATCAATGACATTGTGGATGGCATTGAGGGATAAATGTGCCTATTCACAGATGGCTGGAAACTCAGCAGGAGGGTGAACACAGCTGAATGGATACAGGACCCACAGGATGATATGGAAAAGCTAGGGAACTTGGTCCTTGATTTTACAGCTTTGATTCAATCCCAGGAAATACAAAGTTATACATATTGGAGTGAAGAATACCAGGACAGAGTACTACCTGGGTGGAGTCCAGGTATCTGCACCAGAATAGGAGAAGGACCTGTGAGTCATGATCATTAGTCACCTGAAACACTCCATGCAGTGCGAGAAAGCAACAGCAAAGGCAAACAAGATGCAGGGATTCATAGCTAGGGTGATCAGTAATGGGAGAGAGGAGGTTATACTGCACTTGTACAGGTCACTGGTGATGCAACATGTAGAGTGTGGAGTTCAGTACTGGTGCATACACCTTAAAACTGCAGTACAAGGTACAGAGGAAGCTACAAAGATGATGGCATGTCAGAAGGGTAAGGCATATGAGAATAGGTTGAGAGCACTGAACATGTACTCCCTGGAGGACAGGAGAGAGAGAGAGAGAGAGAGGGATAGAGGGAGGGAGGGGGAGAGAGAGAGAGAACATGATTAGGACCTTCAGTGAGGGTGGTGGACACCTGAAATGAACTGTTGGAAGAGGTGATCTCACTGAAGACAGTGGCGGCCAGCTTCAAGAGAGGCTGGGATAGGCATAGGATGAAGGAAAGGCAGGAGGATGGGAGGAGTGGGGAGAGAGGGCAGGGACAGTAGCTTAAACTGGACCCTGCAATACAAGCAGACTAGTTAGACCAAATGTTCCTCTTCTGCTGGATTCCACGTATATTCGTATGTAAACCTGGGTGTTTGCAGAGGACTTGAGAAGGCCTGATGTAGTCTCCATCCACAAAAGTGGTAGCAGAGTAGAGGCTGGAAACTGCAGGCCACTCAGCATGACCTCAGTGTTGGGTAAAAGTACAGAATGAATGCTACAGGATATGATAGTAGTGCACCTTTAATGGACTGGAGCACAAAATGAGAGGCAGCATGAATTTACAGCCAACAAGTCATGTCAAAGTTATGTAATTGATTTCTGGTACTGGGACACTAGGTGAGTGGATGGAGGGGGGCACAGTGGTGGTAGACTACCTTCGTTACAGGAAGGCATGCTGCACTGTATCACATAGGGAGCATGTGAAAAAGGTTGGAAGACTAATTGTGAGACAAGGTGGTGAACAGGGTTGCAAATCTGTTGAGGAATGGGAAGCAGAGGTTGATGGTAAATGGGGTTAAATCCAAAGTAGGTAGAGTGAAGAGCGGGGTGCAGCAGTGTACAGTCACTTGAGTTGCATAAACAGAGGGATGGATTACATGATGTGCGGGGAGATATTAACAGCCACAAAACAGTAAATAGCTGTGGGGGGGTCAACATATGTGACGACGTAAAGGAGGCCAAACAATGTGCCAAGGCAGTGGAGAGAACCAGTGTGATGTCATGGTTCTTAGGGAGAGTGAGCACCAGCTGAAGAAACCAGTTCATAATGCCAATTTAAAGGTCACTGGTAGGAACAAATGTTGAATATTGTATCCATTTCTGGAGACCACATCTCCAGAAGGACATAGAGTAGACTTGGAAGAAGTTCAAAGAATGGCAAATACAAGGGTGCAGGGCCAGCACCACAGCACATACGAGGAGATAATTTGGGAAATCAATAGGTATCACCTGTAGTAGAGGAGGGAGAGTAGAGACATTATAGAGACATTAAAGTATTATCATCATGGAGATTAATAAGGTACAAGATGGCTGCGTCTTTCATAAGAAAAGTAGTTTAAAAATAACACGAGATCATGACATGAGACTGGAATGGGATTGACTAATGGCAACGTAAGAAAATACTTTGTCACTGGCAGAGTGGTGAATGCTTGGAATGGCCAGCAACAGTAGGTATTGTGAGCAAGTATGATGGTTGAATTTAAACACGCAGTAGATATATCGGGTATCCCTAGACAAAAATAGAAATTGTTTGCAGCTACAGACTGCTTGGCCTATCCAGTCTTGCCTTAAGCCCCACACTTGAATGTGGCCTATGATCCAACCAGGTAAATTAACTTTCACAAATCAAATTCACCTGTAATGTTTCCTTATGCCTGCCCCATGCATGCTTAAATCGCCCCATTGTCCTTTCTCCCACCACCTCATGTGGGAGGCCATTGCATGCATCTAACACCATCTCCGTGAAAAGAAAAACTGTCTCACATCTCCACTCAAGCAGCACCATTCCAATGTCATATTATGTCACTTCATTTATGTAATGCTCCTATACTGGAAGATGTATCCCCACTGCTCATTGTTTATGCACTTAACATATTTCAATGTTTCAATACTGTCACCCATGATCCCTCCTCTACTCCAGGGAGTACATATTGAGGTTGCGTAGTCTCTCCTCATATGTCTTGTGGTGCAAACCCTGCAACATCATTGTCGCCCTTCTCTGAAACACCTTCACCCTGTTGATACACAGTTATGAAGATGTGGCCTCCAGAACTGCACACAGTATTCCAGGTGAGTCCTAACCAATGTTAAGTACAATGGCATCACCCCCTCCCACCTTCTGCTATTGATACCTCTGCCTATGCACACCAGCATGCCACTGTCATGTTCTGCCGCATTTCTACTCTGCTTAGACACCTTTAGATCATGTGAGATGATAGCCCCCATGTCCCGTTCTTCCATGTTGATTACTGTCACCTCACCACCCCCATCCTATTGTCATCCCCGTGATTCCCTCATCCGTAGTTATTTATTTTGTACTTACTTTAATTTAAATGTAGTTACCACACCTCAGACTGGTTAACTTGCTTTCCCAGGTGCCTCATTTTCTACTCCCTATCTGGCATATCCCCCTTGTTGCAGATCTTTGTGTCATTTACAATAGGCAGACCTTAACATCAAGCCATTCCACAATGTCAGTAATGAAGAGATTGAACAAAATCCCAAGGACTGATGCATTAGGTATCCTGCCATTCACATACCTTTCTCTGGATTTCATGCAATTAGCCCTCACCCTCTGCCTCCTGTACGTTAGCCAATCCCTATCCCAGTCATCCACCTTTTGCCCTATGCCTAGGAGACCCATCTTGTTAACCAGCCTTTTATGCGGAACATTGTCTAATGCCTTGAGGAAAGCAAAGTGGGCGACATCCACCCCTCCCGTCCACCCACATATACTTCTTCGGTCACCCACTACCAAAAATGTATCTGATTTGTCTGACACAAACTTCCTGCTGTGAATCCATGCTGTCTCTGTTCTTAGACAACAATAGATTCTAAGATTGCCACCATTGTTTCCGTAAGCAGTGGCTCCATGATTGTACCCAATACTGGGATGAGACTTTTGGCCTACAGTTCCCTTCCCCATTCCTACTGACACTCTTGTGTACCTTGACCACATGTGCCCTCTTCCAGTCCTGTGGAACAGTTCCTGTGGTGACTGTCTCTGTGAACATTGCTGCCAGAGGTGCTGTGTTCTCCATTCGCATCACCCTTTACATACTCTGGTGTATGCCATCTGGCCCAATTGCTTTTTCAAACTTTAGTTTTAAAATCTACTCTTGGCACCCCCACCCCTCTGTGAATGGTCTTGTTTTGACACCCTCCCCATTCATGTTTGTTACCTAGTTGAGAATGCTGTCCCCCTTCCCCCCACATACTCATCAGTGAATACTGAACAGAAGTATTTGTTTGGTGTGTCCACTTTTTAACGGACTCCATCCTTTAACCCCCCGTATTCCCTCTGAACCCCTCCACCCTGTTTTCCTTTGTTAACAGATGTACCTAAACAATATCTTGTCCCCTTTCTTCATTGTCTAAACTATTCTTTCCTCAGTCTGCGCCATAGCGCTCCTTACAGACCTCCACATGTCCCTTACCTCTGTTAGGTACACCTCCCTGACTTGTTCCCTTTCACTCTACTTATACTTCATGAAACATTCCCTTTGTCCTCTACCTTGTCTGTATTCTCTCTGGAGAGACACATTTGTTTTCACCTTCTGTTACCATGGTTTAGCAACTGTGTGCATGGGTTCATCACCACCTATATGGCTCCCTTGTGATGTTCCCACTGCTCCTCAACTCCACCTCTTATGTTCCTGGTCACCATGACCTCTTTCATTCATTTCCCCAGTTTAGAAAAATTCCCCCTCCTAAAATGAAACACCTTTTCCTTGGTGTCACTAGACTGTGTCTCTGTCCCCATGTTAAAATACATTATGTGGTTGTAGCTTGATCCCTGCTGACCTTCTCCTTGGACATCTGAGATTCAGTCCCAATAGGTCAGTACCAGGTCCATAATCTCGTGTCTCAAGCGGCATCAGTCACCAGCTATCTGAGGCAGGTCCACTGTAGGGAATACATGACATATCGGCTCATGGTTGCAGTAGCTGCTATGACGGTCCAATCAATGTTCTGGTTATTGAAATCTCCCAGCAGTAATAACTCTTCTTTTGTTGCTATCTCCTGAATTACATTCTCTAGATCCCTATCCACATTCTCCACCTGCACTGCAGGTCTGTAGATCACCCCTGTGGGAATAGCTGAGCCATTCTGTGGATGAAGGGCGACACACACAGTTCCTCAGCCTCCACCTGTGTACCCTCCACCTCTGTTTGCCGTTATGCCCTCTGTTACATACAGGGCCACCTCCTCCCACCCTTTTCTACTCCCACTATATGTCCTGAACAGTGCATAAACAGGAGCAGTTGTGTCCCAGTCATAATTAGCTGTGCACCAGGTGTCTGTTAATGACTTCAACCACAACAACCTTTAAGCACAACAACCTTCCTGCACCTTTGTCCTGCTACTTGTATTAAAACACACTGACAGGTGCTGACACCACTGAACCATGACAGAGCCAACAACACCTTTCTGAAGAACATTAAATAATACAATTATTGGTCTGAAGGCAGGCTATATTTCTCAGCAGTGCTTTAGTTTTTCTCACAATTATTTATTACTGAGGTCATATGCATGAAAGCATGACATTTGTTCAATTAGAGTTCATCTGAAACAGATGTCATAATACTCTGCTTGTAACATCATAGGTATTCCAATGGCAACAGACTGTGGACCAGATATTCAAAACCCTACCCCAGGGCAAAGTTAGCCCTGCCTGGTGGGCAAACTTAGTCCGGAGCAGAAAGCAAGCAATATTCAAAAGGAATAGCCCGGTTCAAAACCAGCTGAATATAGGAAGCCGGGCAAGCAGTGCCAGGAGTGCAGGGCAAACATTGCCTGGGAATAGGACAGCACTGAATATAGCACCCAGGCAGGCAGTGCAAATACCAAGTGGAACACAGTGCATAGGTGAGTCAGCCTGCCCTGGGACACATGCAATGAAACACAGCCCAGAACAAGGTCCCAGGTGCAGACCGCAGTGCAGAACCCAATAAATGACACACAGGCATGCAAATGGCAAGCAACTACCAGGACCCATGTGTGAGAACCAAGGAGCAGTACACATGAAGCGAAAGCCCCAGCACCCAAGAATGACACAGGACACAGTAAACTATAGGAACATGAATGTAATGTGCAACATAAGAATGGCAACGTAACAGTACACACAACAAAGTGAAAGCTACACGAAAACAATAAACAACAAACATAACCAATCCGTGAACAACAACTGGATGGACCAACACTAAAACTAATAAGGCCAACTGCACAAACCCAACAAAAGTAAAAGCAAAAAAAACCCCAACACAGAACACTACTACTAAGAGGGCTAGCAAGGAAAGGACTACAACTATGATAAGAAAGACTAACAATACAGTGGTATGAATAACATATGTACGTACTGTATCTACAATATTTACAGAATGGTAATGGGGGTAAAGGGGAAGTGGACACAAACAGGGGGAATGTAAAAGAGGCCAGGGATAAACACCAGTCCACAAAGGGGGGGTGCAGGATAGACATCAGAAACAAGTCTAAGTTCATGGCTGACTGAGGGACGGATCTGGCATACGTGCCTAAGGACAGCTGGTCTCTGAAATTAGGACTGCCTGCTGTTCAATAAGTGTACATTGCTGCCAGACAATGTGCTGCAGGAGATCCTCCGAGCCCTCCGACTCCTCCGGTCTGGTCGCTCACAGAGACGATCGGAGTGGACCTGCAAGAGGAAGGGGCAGCTGGTGAGGATGGGAGATCAGCTAGGAGGCATACTGCAGCCACAGGTGACTATACAGGGATGGACAGCACGTCCCGACAGCCATGCCCAAGTGGTGGTGAAGAACGCAATGGTAGGCACACACGGCAAGTGCCCACAGGGCAGGCCTGGTGGACACAGACCCCGTCCCAATATCCAATAGACATGGATACTTCAGGCCCTGACAGCACCATGGCACAGTTGACACCACCCACCCCAGCACTGCACACAGTGAAACAGTGCAGGCACACAGGTGGTCCCCAGGATGGAAGTGGGTGAGGGCCACGCAACAACATGCACATGGGTGACCACACATCAGGACAGGCTGCCCACAGACAGATAGCAATGTACCAGAGAGCAGAGCACAACAGCAAACAAAAGGGGTACAGGAGCAGCACACTGCTGTCACAGTGGGTGGCCAATGGCCAGCCCAAGCCAGGGCGACATCGACCTGCAGAAGACGCATGCCCACAGGGCACACACACCTGCAGGGGTGCACCGACAGATGCTGCCACACATGGCCCATGGACAGCAATGTGTGCGGTGGCCTGCAGCCAGAACACCCACATGACAGGTGACCAGCTGAACATGGTCAGCGCTGAATGTGGACAGCATGGCAATGCCAGCCATGCATGCCAACACTGCCACATACCACCCCCGACCACAGGGCATGGCATCTAGACAGCCACACAATGGCAGCACCATGGGACAGTGTTGCACTACACAGCACAAAGCCGCAGTAGCAATGGCATGAAGCCCATGGTGGCCAAACACCCAGCACAGTCAATGGCAGCCCAGTGAAGGTACAACACAATACAGAGGCACAGCATAAAAGAAGAAAGAGATGTACTCACACAACAGGCCCCTGTCTTCCGGGCTACTCTCCTGCACCCGCTGCTGTATGGCTGGCACCCTCAGGCTGCCTCTGGATGTGGCCTGGAATAGCTCCTGGCCCCCTCTCCCTGCGCTGGGCTGCACATTCTGCTCTACAGTGGACAGAGGAAACAGCAGCATTAGCACAATGCCCAGCATGTACCATGAGTGCCACAGCAAGATACACACCCACCACCATGACACCGTACATGCAGAGCAGCTCAGGGACAGTAATAGCATGCAGAAGACACCCACACAGTGGACCCCATGACCCACGGAGCATGCTCCAGGCACACAGGGCATGTAGGCATGTAGGTACAGTGGTGCAACCATGCTGGATGCATGTGCACAGTGACTGGAGGCATGCACAGCTGTATAGGCTGTCCGGTGCCCAGGTGACAGCACCCCCACACCACACTGATGTTGGCTGCAGGACAGTCCTGTAGCTTATTCCACCGCCCACAATGACCACACCCACCACATACACACCATAGCCATGTGTCAGGGTCACACATGGCATGACTGCAGTGCCCCCCCCTCCGGACACAGCATTCACCAAATATACACCGCCACCACTGTGTTGGCCACCTGGCAATAGTGGCAGCCGTGCCCCCCCGGACCACAATGCCCCCCCAAGGTGCACATACTGGGTACCCCACAACCAGTGCCATATGTGATCCACCACCTTGCACACCAACACACCTGTGCACATACACGCACACACCTGTGCACATACACCCAGGCACACGCATGCACACTCGGGCAGACCATGACATATGTGGTGGTTGTGAGCATCATGCACAGGCACTTACCTGGCACAGTGCTGTCACGCACCATGTATTTGTACACCTCCAGCTGGTTCCTCTGGTGGCGGCGCTGGTTTGTGTACCTGTGATGGCACTTCTCTGCATCCCTCTGGATGTCCGTCCACTCTGACAGCTGCTTGGCAATGGACGCCCACACCTGCTGTTGTGGGAGGTCACCCTTCCCGACCTCCTCAAAGAGCCGTCTGTGCCTCTGCTGCACAAGCTGCATCAGGGTGGCTGACTCCACCTCCCCCCAGCGCCTGTCCCTGTGCACCACTGCACGTTGCCTCTGCCTCCCTGACATTGCACATGCACCATTGGTACCTGCCAACTGTTGTACTGCACAGCCTGTGCCACACCCTGGTCCCTCCAGAAAGCAGTGCAGTAGTGCCGTGCTATCACATGATGTAGCGCAGCACTACCTGTAAGTGGCCAGGCTGCACATGCGTGACCCCATCGCAACCCTGTCGCCACATTGCCACACATGCGCATAGAGCCGTGCTGTGTGGACTAATACCATGCTACACCGGGGTGCTATCACGGCACATGGGATACACGCGCATGCGTGGTGGTTACGCTATGCCACATAGTGCTGCGCTAATGGGACAGCATGGCGCTGGACACCACATAGCCCGGCGCTAATGTTTGCACGGCGCTAAGCAGATTGCCCAGCACTATTCAGGCACATATTCAACCAGCGTATGCAAATGAAGGCACTTGTGTATGCAGGGTGTAAACACTGTGATTGGCGTATAATTATCCGATCATTTGCATGCGTAATGGGCTGGATTGCCCGACTGGGCTATATACGGGCAAGCAGTGCTCCGCCGGTGTTGTGTTGTGGGATTGCAGCACTCATCAGATGCTACAGATGAACAGTCACATCGGACAGAGCCATGTCACAGGAAGCAGAGCAGCGAGAGTCAGGTCTGTATAGCAGCCGAAGGCCTGGTGGTGTGGCACTGGTGTGTTACCAAGCTGGGGCATACACACTGCACACCAGCAGTCCTCAAAGGTACAGGCCAGGGACAGAGCTGCCAGATACAGGTCCACGGGCCATCATGGTGTTGCATAATGGTGCACAAGGCCATTGGGCCAGCTGTCCAGCTGACTGGTCCGTGTGCCAGGCCCATGCACCAGGGTCAGCCAGCGACGTGCGTGCACTGCCTGCACACTGTGGTTGCCAGTCACTGGGCTGGGGGAAGCCCCACCATGGCCTGCAGGTATGCCTTGCAACAGTGTCACACCGACATGGGGTTCATGGACCCTCGTTTGACACCCAGGATGAGGGACGTGGATGGTTGCAGACCCTCTGATGGTGGTACACAGCCACAGCCCAGGGGTCACAGGTTCAGGACTGTGCGGATCCCAATGTGACATTGACAGCACCATGTGGTCGGTGCCTGGTAGCTTGATATTGTATGTGTACCATCCGTAAGGTCCACGCCCTGTGTGCGGCACACATGTCCTCCTAGGGGGCCGATGGGGTACGGTGCAATGCCAGGTGGTGACTGTTGGGACGCCCCTCATACCAGGGAACACATGAATGGTATAGGTGCTGGTGGTGCTCATGTGGGGTCCAGTGTGTGCAGTCTGTCCATGGTGTATGCCGTCAGTCGTGCAGTGGCACGGTGCACACAGGGGTGGCCACAGTACACAGTGGCTGTGTGCACTGTACACGCACATGCTGGCCTGTGCCATCACCATACCACTACCGGTTGGGCAGTGCGGGCATTGGGGGTGGCATGCACATACTGTTCCTTGTGTGCCACGCATCACAGACCTGCCACAGCTGGTGACACATATCCCTCTACATCTCTCCCATAGGTACCGCAGCACGACCTGAATGCATATGGGCACATCGCTTCTCCCAGAATGGGCTGAAGATGATTGTGCATGGTGTCAAAGAGAGGGAGCAGGTGCTGCAGCAGCACAAGGTGATGGATGTGATGGTGCGCCAGATATGGGATGAGGTGACGGCAGGGGTGAACGCCGTCAGTGGCCATAGCAGGATGACTGATGCAGTGCGCAAGTGCTGGAGTGACCTGCTGTGCTGGGCCAAGGAGGAGGAGGCACAGCAGCTCCGTGATAGACTGCGGACCGGAGGTGGCCCGCAATCTGCACAACAGTGGCAGGAAGACCCACTCATGGCAGTGGTGGTATCCACACTTCACCCCAGTGGCTGTTGCACCTGGTGGAGGGTGTGAGCACCACTCACACCACCTAGCATGGGGTCACTGCACAGGTGCTGGAGGTTGGTGTTGCCATCATGCCCGGGGTGGACTGTAGAGGTGCTCAGCTGTGCACACTGTACACATGGGGTGGGTTTGCATGTGAACACTGCCCTGCAAGACTGCCACCACAGCTGAAAGGCTGGGGCATGTGCACTGTGGTGTGGGTGTGTGCATGTGGCCACAGTCTATGTCTGTGGGGCTGCTGTGTGTAGGGTGCATGTCCGTGGTGAGTGGCACATATCCCAGGGTCTGCATGTAGTGGTGGTGGTTGAGGCACACTGTGCACATACCAGTCAGTGACTGTCCCGTCTTCATTCACAGTGGTGTGTGCAGAGCCTGCAGCACACCAGGACCAGTCTGGGATGGCTGCCATGGAACCAGAGGCAGAGGAGGAGGAGGAGAACCTGCTGTCGATCTCTGGACTAGGTGACGGCATGGACTCTCGGCCATGCACCATGTGTGGCACTCGCTTGGACATGGGGTACACCTGCCGGGGGGGGCTCCAATGGTGGTGGGGACCTGGACTACAGTGCAGTCCTGGAGGATGCCCAGGTGGAGGATCTCAGTGGTGGGCAAGTGATCCTGCTGATGGTCACCAGTGACATGGAGTCGGATGTGTCGGAGGGGGGTGACATCCTGCCCATGGAGGGGCCTGTGGAGGGTGGGACACAGCAGTGGGGTAGGGTGCAGTCCGCATCATGGGTGCAAGGGGGGTGGATAGCCATGCCAGCATGGGTGTACCTGTGCAGCCAGTGGTTGGCCTTGTGGGGGCTGTGTGTGCCCCACTGGACATGCGGTGCCCCCACGGGTAGGGGTGCCAGTCCTGCAGGGGTCACAGCTCACCATTGGTGTCCTGCAGCAGCAGGACATTCTGCTGGTGTAACAATGACCCCACCATGGTGAGCTGTAGGCACCAGCACCAGCTGCCATTGAGGGTGCCGCGTCCATGGAGCTGGATGCCCCGGGGGCCTGCCCCCTGCTCCGGACCACCCTCACATCCCAGCAGGATGCCCAGATGGACCTGCATGGCCTGGAGTGGGAGTTGAGGCATGAGCTCTCACAGATGCGGGAGTCGGTGTCCCTGGGATTTGCACGGTTGGAACAGCAGGCTGAGGACAGGTTTGGCCGCATGGTTGCTACACTAGACTGTGGCTTTGCTGGGCTCACAGCCGCAGTGGTTGACCTCCCCATGGTGCTGCATGGGGTGCATGGAGGGCAGCAGGCTGTGCAAGGGGGTCAGCGCACCCGTTGTACGGGAGCTCACAGGTGGGACACATATGGCCACAGGACTGATACTGGCACGAACACCACTGCATCATGCGCATCGGCAGGCACCCAGCACTGCCGGGGGCATCCAGCAACCCTGTCTGGCTCTGCTGGTCGGTGGGGGCACAGGCAGTTTACCCTCTCAGCCTCACTGTGGTCCTCCCCATACTGCATCCTCATCTCAGAGCACCCCTGGCTCTGTGTCCCGCATGCGTGCTGTTCGCCATATGCGTGGAGGTAGCCGCCAGAGATAGGCATGGCTGCCATGCACATGTGCACTGCTGACACTCACTTGTGCACACTAGCACTCCCACACACCTGCTCACACCTGCACTCATGCTGTCACATACACACACACACACACACACACACACACACACACACACACCGTCACTAGCACATTCACACATGCACAGCCATGGTGTCCCTTCCCACACTGCCACCACACAGGCATTGCCCACATCACTGTACCATGGCTGTGTGTCCTCATCACATGTGTGTCCTGCAGAACTCACCCATCACAATGACATCATGTGTGCATTCAGTAACACTGTGTTGTACACATGCATTGTTGGTTGTCTGCACTGTTGCGGTTGTCTGTACATAATTAAACTGTTTACCATTGCATTGTGTCCTGTTGCTGTGCTGTGTGTACTCACCCTCTGGCCTATGACAGTTTCCTGATGATGATGGCCCTGTGTTCTAGGTCCCTGCGGGCCACACGAGGATCTCTCCTCTTGAGTTGCTCCACTATCCCCCTGACCACTGGCTCTGGGTCGCTGTCGGCCTCTCCCTCAGGTTCAGGTGCCTGTATCCCATGGTTCATTGCCATGTTGTGCAGCATAAAACAGGCTAGGAAGATACGGCATACCTTCTGAGGCCTATACTGTAGGGCACCGCCTGACATGTCTAGTCATCAGAAGTGCATTTTCAGTATACCAAACACCCTCTCTTTGATGTTTCTGGTGGCGGCGTGTGCCTCATTGTATATCTCATCAGCCACTGTGGCTGGCTGGGGTACCGGTGTCAGCAGCCAGGGTCGTAGGGGATAGGCGCTGTCCCCTGTTGAGAGATATGCACCTGTTAGTGATGTTCTGCTGTCTGCTCATTGCTGTATTGCTCCACCTGTGTTGCTATTCCAGGCCCCTTCCTTGCCTTCCCCTGCCTATCCCCACCCCTGCTGTGGTGTGTGAGTGTGACTTGTTTGCTGCTACTCACTGACTAGGTGCCCACAGGGTATCCTGCCCTCCTCATATGACTGGCACAGCCAGGACTGGTGCCAGATGAAGGCACTGTGGGCACTGCCGGGGTACTGTGCATAGACATTGCTGATGCACCCAGTCACATTGCACACCACCTGGCAATTGATGGAGTGGTACCCCTTCCTGTTGACATACACCTCACTGCCAATCACCAGGTGGTGCATGGATAGGGACATGGGTGCAGTCAATGGCACCAAGTACCTCTGGTAGGTGCGCGACTCGATAGAATTGCCGCATGGTTTCTCTGTGCTCTGCTGCCATGCTGGGGAATTCTATGAACTCACCAGCACGTGGCAGGAAAGCTTCAAGGAACTGGGGCAGGAGGCATGAAGTGGCAGACTGCAATACCCCAATGGTGTCCCCCATTGGTCATTGGAATGTTCCTGTGGTTATGAAGCACATCGCTGCTGTCACCTCCTCCTCAACTGTCATGGCATGGCTGCGTCTGGTGTTGGGGTGCAGCTGCACATGCAGGAGTTCACATAGCTGCCTTAACATACCCCTGTTCATCCTGTACTGGCCAGTGATGTGCTCATCTGGCAGGGTCTCAAAGGAGACCCTGGGCTGGTACCACCTGTTTGCAGTATACCGTCTCCTTGGCCTGCATTGTGGCCCATGTTGGCCCTGCTCCCTCTCCTCCTCCTCCTCCTCCTCCTCCAATACTGCTGCCATCAGTGGCAGCATCACTGATGTTAGCATTGCTGCCATTTCCACTTCCTGGTGTGGTCCCTTCCCCTCAGTGGTTTGCCCCGGGATAAGACCAGCCTTTTATAGGTGGTAGCTAGTGCCATGCTACATGTTGTGCTATGTGTCCTAGCATGGCGCTATGGCTTAGAATATCCCATAGTGTGTGTATGCTGGTTCCCACCCCCTCGCTTTGCCCCTTGCATAAATTATCTGTTTGCCCCATGCTATTGCTATTAGTGCACGCTAACCAGTCCTTTGAATATCGCAGCTCTGCGCTCTTCCTGCGCTAATGCCACACTATTGGTTTGTGCGCTGTGCTATGTTTTGAATATCTGGCCCATGTTGTCACAAAGTGGCATTATGGTGTCATGCATGGAGTGATGTTTAAAGGCCGATGAACTGTAAATGATAAATAGCCCATTTGTTGTGAATTTCATCAGTAATAAATAATACAGCAGGGAAATATAAAAAAGACAATGTGTAAGTCACTGAATTGGGTGCAACTGCAATGTTTTTCAATGTTGTCATTAAGGTGTCAGTTTCCCTGTAATGGCTGTCTGTGATTCAATATTACAAGTGTTGTGGAATGTTAGTACAGTTTCTCAAAGACTAACCTGAGTGGTGTGGGAGGTGTTGTTGCAGTACATCATGTTTGCCTATTAATAACAATTAAATGTTACATATGTAACATTTAATTGTTATTCCTGGATGCTGTAACAGACAGAACATAAACACTGTCATGCAGTTGTGTAAATGTAGCAGTCACAACTGAGAAAATGAGATAGTGACACATACTGTGTTCAGTGAAATAATGCTTCCCAGTAGTAAATAAACAATTAATGGAATGAGAGATTGATCACCTAAGATGTCAGCATGGTATGTGATATAATATTAATTATTACAATGGGCATTAAAATCAGACACAAATCTTGTAATTTCATTGGTTACCTGGCACTCTTCTTCCATTGTAAAAGCTACAATCACCCCACTGGAAGAGGTGCCAGTTGCCAGTAAGCCGCATCAAGGGCCCCCCTGAAATCAATGCGACCATTAGGAACACGAACATGGGAAAAACAGACAGTCGCAGGGCAAAACCTCCACAAAGCCACGATGTTGACATCCGAGTAAACAATATGAAAAATATAGCAAGTTTCAAAAAAATGTAATTCAGCTATGTATTCAACATAAAAAAACTGTAGTCACAGGAAATTATTTTTTTTTCTGGCTTTCAAAAAAAAAAATTGTTCTTTCCCCGGGCGCTCTCTTTCTGTTTCACTTTCAGAAACCTGCTTTTACAGTTTGTCAGCCACATTGTAGAAAACATTCCACAACAAAATTACCTCACTTCGGTTTCGCTCCCTTTAAATATGCACTACAGCTTACATGACTGGTCTCACACCCACGGTTTCCTCGAGTCTCGGTTTTCCCCAAACTGTAACCATTAAGGATCATCTCCTCGCCCGCTTGCTGACACCACTGCACATGCGCATACCTACCAACAAAGCACTATTTTACCAAGTGTAACAACAAATCTATTAAAAACTAACAAAACATTTAAACCAGCTTTTTTTTGCTAATTTTTCACACACAGAATATGCAGATGTCCATTTTATAATCGCAATATGCCACTCGAGAATGTTGGTGATGCCAGGATTTATCCATACCCTGGGGTGTTTTGGCAACTTGCACCTTGTGGCCAAACAACACCCCAGGGCATGGGTAAATCCTGGCATCACCAACACCCTCTCATGGTATATTGCTTAAGTATTGCTGACCAGTATTCAATATGACTATGGAAACATGTATGAGAAATAAGTACGGCCATATAAATGACAAGATGTTGTTTTGGCTTGTATGGTAATGAGATCAAAATGCATCAAGTATTGCACAGCTTAAAACCATGTGAGGTAACTATCACAATTGTGCATTGTGATATTTGCATGCATACAGAAAATATGTCAGCCAGTATCTTAGCTTGCATATGTCAGTATCAAATGGGAAGGCTTAATTATAATAGCCACAACATTTGACAATGAAAATGGAAAATAATACATTAATGACAACCTGAACTAGGTAAGCATGATACAGTTTGTACAATTAATGTGAAATATTTCTATGTATATTGACATGCCATATTGCTAGTATCCTTCAGTGGCGATCAAGACACATCTATTATTGCCACTGTTACTTCCTTTCCTGAGATTTCCTACACAAAAAACACAACATCCATTATAACCATGGAACTGTGTATTTTTGGGGAGGGGGGGGTGGCGTAGCACTTAAAGATTACAAGTTGAAAAAAATAAATAAATACTAAAAAAGAAAACTACATCATGATGGTTTTCCATGACAATTGGCAATGAATTAAAAACTGTTAAACCTGTTACTGCAAGTTTTCAGTGTCAGGCAGTTAACAATTACTCTGTGGAAATGTAAAAGTAAAGTTTATGGATAAGTTATGAAATTATAATTGTACTGTGTCATGAAGTCCATCACACTAAAGATTCATTGTACTTAAATGATAAGTGA
The DNA here is from genome assembly GCA_016271365.2 of Neoceratodus forsteri. Taxonomy (NCBI): domain Eukaryota; kingdom Metazoa; phylum Chordata; order Ceratodontiformes; family Ceratodontidae; genus Neoceratodus; species Neoceratodus forsteri. The sequence continues at coordinate 1,072,250,845 of CM028129.1, read as the reverse complement.
AATAACAGCTGTGTGCGAATATAATGTGAAATTTTTTTACACCACAAATGCTTATGTAAGAGTATAAACTGATTGCTCATTTTTTAATTATAGAAAAAGTAGGATAAAAAATATAGATTTGTTGAGGCTAATTTTGCCACTCATGCAATGTTACAAAGAAATAATGTATATTGATAATACTGACAACACAGTTAGACTGGTAACGGGGGATACAGAATGAAATCCATGTTACCCACTGTTTGGATTTGTAATTCAGACATTTAAATAAAAAAAAATATATGAGACTTTGAAACAGTGACTTTTACTACCAACTGATTCTGCGATCAGCTGATGCATAGCATGTAGCTGATGAAGCAGTCTCAGAACAGGTGCTGAAGTCATGCATGGAAGCCAATGCTTCATGGAAACTGTTACAATATACCTCACACATATGTATAAGTACATACCTTGAGTTTCTAAAAATGACCCTGTGACCACATGCACCAAATGCAACAGTACAATGTGTTTAAAAATCTCATAATAACACAGTTTATGTAGTGAATGTCACACTCTTCAGTTCCTCATTATTGCGGCAGATACTGTTGCTGTATTAACACTATAAAGTTGAAATTTTTCTGTGATGTTTATTTTCTTGCATATATAACCTTATAATCACTATTTAAGCAATAAGCCATGAGGGGGTGTGGGTTATCGGGGGATTTACCATGGCTGGAGTGGTTTGCCATGAGGCATAGCTGAGTGGGTAAATCTTTGCCAGCCATGGTAAGTCCCCCAACAACCCACATCCTCTGAGTGGCTCATTGCGATTATACCAAGGTTCATTATCTTTGCTTGCACGCATGTCCAAGAAACATAGTGCCATCATCTGAGTTTTCGGAGGTGTGTCACCCCCCTTCCAATTCAGTCAGTGTGTTGGCAGGCACGGCCCCTGTAAGCCAATGCATGCTGGAGCTGTCTATGACAAGCTCTAAAATGCAGTGGCATACAGTTGAAAGGGGGAGCTATGCTTCAGTGAGCAGCGATAAGATATCTCCTGCTCATGCGCAGCTCCCCCTACACATACACACACCGCACGCATACTGCGTGCTGCCCTAGCACACACTCTATAGCCGAGGGGTGCCCAATCCCGTCGTCTGTGCCGCGCCCCCCAAAGTCTTCCAAATGCCACACTGGCGCCCACCCCAGCGTGGCAACTCATTGGTATAGCCGACGGGGTACCCAACTCGTCCGGCTTCACTGTCTTCTTCCCCTGAGTATTGGGTGCCATGCTGGGAGCCCACCCCAGCATGGTAACTGATCGTATGGACACGGGGTGCCCAATCCCTGTTGACTCCATGATTCCCCAGCCGTCCTTGCCACGCCTGGGAGCCCACCCCAGCATGGCAAACGTCCCTGCGTTGTCTTTTTTTTTTTTTACCTGCAAAATAAAACGGTCCCATGGCGCTTCTCCCAGCCCCCTCCCACAACCCGCACCCACCCACGCGCACCCTGCCTCCCCACACCCCTCCTTACCTCATACTTACCTCCGGAGCTCAGCGTGGTCAATCTTCACTGGACCGAAATACGTCTGCACTCTTCAAAGCCGACCGCGAACTGAGGAAATGCCGTTAAGCTGTATAATGGGCTAGATGGGGTTTTTTCAACTTTGTTAAATATCTCAGGCATTTTTTGGAATTTTTGCACCAAATTTTCAACATGGGGTTTTTGGGACCCCTCCTCATGAATTCTTGCACTGTCATGGCGTTACTCGGGCCTGAAGGGTGATTTCACAGCCACTGTGCGAAATCACCTTTCTGGAATGATTAATGAAATGACACTGCCAGTGTTCATAAGGTGGGCTCTCAAAAAGACTATTTTGAAAATTTGGTGGAAAAATTCCTAAAAAGGACTGTTTCTGATGTGTTGCACGAGTTCCTCACGCACTCGTAAGTTTGCGAATTTTCAATATTTTCACTCCAGATTTTCAAAATTGCCATTTTACCACACCTTCTTATGAGGTAGTACAGCTGTCATTTTCACATCTCACCCAAAATGTGTTTCCGCCCATATGTAGCACAATGGCGCCAGTCGGTTGTGTGAAATCAATGTATCGGGACACATTAAGAAAATCACAGTGACACTGTTCATGAGCAGAGGTCTTAAAATGGCTATGTTGAAAATTTGGTGAAAAATTCCAAAATGACTGTTTTACGGCGTCGTTGTACAGTTCCTCACGCGCTTGTAAGTTCGCAAATTTTCAATATTTTCATTCCAGATTTTCAACATTGCCATTTTACCACACCTTCTTATGAGTAGTATAGCTGTCATTTTCCACATCTCACCCAAAACGTGTTTCCGCCCATGTAGCGCACAATGGCGCAGTCGGTGTGCAAAATCAATGTACGGGACACATTAAGAAAATCACAGTGACACTGTTCATGAGCAGAGGTCTTAAAATGGCTATGTTGAAAATTTGGTGAAAAAATTCCTAAAAATGACTGTTTTACGGCGATGCGATTGCGCAGTTCCTACGCACGCTCGTAAGTTCACAAATTTTCAATATTTTCACTCCAGATTTTCAACATTGCCATTTTACCACACCTTCTTATGAGCAGTACAGCTGTCATTTTTCACATCTCACCCAAAATGTGTTTCCGCCCATGTAGCGCACAATGGCGCAGTCGGTGTGCGAAATCAATGTATGGGACACATTAAGAAAATCACAGTGACACTGTTCATGAGCAGAGGTCTTAAAATGGCTATGTTGAAAATTTGGTGAAAAAATTCCTAAAAATGACTGTTTTATGAGCGTGCGTTGTACTGTTCCTATGCACGCTCGTAAGTTCGCAAATTTTCAATATTTTCATTCCAGATTTTCAACATTGCCATTTTACCACACCTTCTTATGAGTAGTATAGCTGTCATTTTTCACATCTCACCCAAAATGTGTTTCTGCCCATGTAGTGCACAATGGCGCAGTCAGTGTGCAAAATCAATGTACGGGACAAATTAAGAAAATCACAGTGACACTGATCATGAGCAGAGGTCTTAAAATGGCTATGTTGAAAAGTTGGTGAAAAAATTCCTAAAATGACTGTTTTACAGCGTCGCTGTACAGTTCCTTGCGCGCTCGTAAGTTCGCGAATTTTCAATATTTTCACTCCAGATTTTCAACATTGCCATTTTACCACACCTCCTTATGAGCAGTATAGCTATCATTTTCACATCTTGGCCAAAATGTGTTTCCTCCATGTAGCGCATCAATGGCACAGTCGATGCTAAGTAAATCAATGTATGGGACACATTAAGAAAATCACAGAGACACTGTTCATGAGCAGAGGTCTTAAAATGGCTATGTTGAAAATTTGGTGAAAAAATTCCTAAAATGACTGTTTTACGAGCATCGTTGCATGGTTCCTATGCATGCTTTCGTAAGTTTGCGAATTTAATATTTTCACTCCAGATTTTCAACATTGCCATTTTATTACACTTCCTTATGAACAGTACAGCTGCCATTTTTCATATGTCACCCAAAATGTGTTTTCGCACATGTAGCGCACAATGGTGCTGTTGGTGTGCGAAAGCAATGTTTGGGACAGATTAAGAAAATCACAGTTACACTGTTCATGAGCAGAGGTCTTAAAATGGCTATGTTGAAAATTTGGTGACAAAAGTCCATAAAATGACTGTGTTATGAGTGAGCATTGCGCAGTTTCCACGCACCCTTGTAAGTTCATGACTTTGTGATATTTTCAGTCCAGATTTTTACCAGTGGCATTTTTCTACACTTCCTTATGAACAGTACAGCTGTCATTTTTCACAACATGGCCGGAGTGTGTTTTCACACTTTCAGCGCAGAGATGCGTGATCGCTGTGGGAAATCATTGTTCGGGACAGATGAAGAAAATCACAGTGACACTGTTCATGATCGGAGGCACCAAAATGCCTGAGTTGACAATCTACTGTAAAAAATCCCCAGCCTAATTATATTACGGGTGTGTGTTGCACCGATTCTATGTACACTCATCACTTCACCATTTTTTTAAATATTTTTACTGCAGATTTGCAACATTGCCATTTTTTACACCTCCCCATGAACAGTACAGCTGTCATTTTTTACATCCTGTTCAGAATGTTTTTGCACCTGTGGTGCTAAATGCTGTAGTCACTGTGCATAAGCAGCTTTCAGCTAACAAACTGATATTCCCCCTGTTCATGAGGTGGGATCACAAAAAAAACATGTTGAAAATTTGGAGTGAAAATACCAACGAATGCCTGAGGTATTAGGGTTTCCAACCATAACGCCCAACCCTGTAGAGAATGACAGGCATCAGGGGTGTGACTTGGGATTCTTGCCTGTAATGCTTATACCATTCCACACCCTGCAGCCAGTGAGAGGCATCGAGGTATGCCTTGGACTCTTTGGCCCCAAAGTTCACCCCATTCTCTATAGCACCCATCTCACCATATTTTCTAATGGAATGGGGTGCCATAGGGCCAAAAGACCCCAAGGAACACCGCGACACTTGTCAGTGTCTGCAGGGTGGGTGTGGTGAAATGGCGCACATGGTGCCTGACAAACGCACACACACCCCAATGCCTGTCACTCTCTGCAGGGTGGTGGTGGGGTTGGTTCAGTTCAATACTACTGCCATTCCTATTACGCAGCTCTGTAACTTCTACACTACCACTGCCAATGCCAGCAAGCAAACATTTGGCATTGACAAATGCTTGTTTTTTTACTATAATAAAATGCAACTTTTAAAGAGGTAGCTTTGTTTTTTATTTTTATTGTATTTATTCCTGTGCTGCAGAAGATTAGGATGTAGATGACCACTATTACCATTATTTGCTCAACAGCCATTGGTTATCAGAGGATTTACACAGGTGGTAAACTGCCAGTCTGACCATTTCATTGGCTGTTCACTTATGTCCATGGTATAATGTCCCATAGCAACTGTTCATTGAATATATGCTTTAGAAGACCAGTATCCCTCAAGCCGATCACAATATTTATTCTTAATTTGAATTTACAAATACTCTGTGTGAAATGTTTCAATTCTTTAGTTCCAAACCACAGTCTAGGATGAAAGCATAGTGAAAGGAGAAACACAGAAAGACATTGCTGAAGCAGGCAGCATGACAGGCAAATTAAGGGAAAAAAGAGAACAAGTTTTTTCAATTCACAGTTCCAAGAGCAAGTAGAAAGAAGTATACACATAATTCAGTAACATCAGAAGTGCTGTAGGCAAGAAGCACAAAGACAGGAAGCTGATGAGAGAGAATCCACACACAAGAAAATATAATTTTGGGTTTTGATGCATCAGTCCTAAGTACAAAAAACTCATGCTTGTGTCCCACTGTGTGATGTCAAACGTTACTCTCCTTAAGTCACACGCACAACAATTGTCATTAATGAGCTGACAAGTATAAAAGTCACACACACACATCACAAGTGTCATTAGTGAGCTGGCAAGTATAAAAGTCACACACACAACAATTGTCATTAATGAGCTGACAAGAATAAAAGTCACACACACAAGAATTGTCAATGAGGTGACAGGTATAAAAGTCACACACAACAATTGTCATCAATGAGTTGACAAGTATAAAAGTCACACACACAAGAATTGTCAATGAGCTGACAGGTATAAAAGTCACACACACAACAATTGTCATTAATGAGCTGACAAGTATAAAAGTCACACACACAACAATTATAATTAATGAGCTGACAAGTATGAAAGTCACACACACAACAATTGTCATTAATGAGCTGGCAAGTATAAAGGTCACACACACAACAATTGTCATTAATGAGCTGGCAAGTATAAAAGTCACACACACACACACACACACACACCACAATTGTCATTGATGAGCTGGCAAGTATAAAAGTCACACACACAACAATTGTCATTAATGAACTGACAAGTATAAAAGTCAAACACACAACAATTATCATTAATGAACTGACAAGTATAAAAGTCACACACACAACAATTGTCATTAATGAGCTGACGAGTATAAAAGTCACACACACAACAATTGTCATTAATGAGCTGACAAGTATAAAAGTCACACAAACAACAATTGTCATTAATGAACTGACAAGTATAAAAGTCACACACACAACAATTGTCATTAGTTAGCTGGCAAGTATAAAAGTCACACACACAATAATTGTCTTTAATGAACTGGCAAGTATGAAAGTCACACACACAGAAGTATAAACTGTGTCACCGGCATTGTTGTGCCCAACATTGCAATTGATGTTACTTGATCTTGTCATATAATATTCTCAGACTACATTTCAGACCCTGACATGACATGATATTAGAGAATAACATTTTTTGTATATAACACCACAGTCAGTATTCTGTGATCACCAGCAGGTTATACTGCTGTTGGCACAGCTGGCGGTGATCTGTCGATAGTGACAGTGGTCTCACATACATGATGTAACAGTGGCATTCTCAAAATGTCATCATGTCCTACCCTGTCCTGACCCCCTTGGGAATCGCAGTACTGTAAGGTATCAGGAACTATGCATCTAGAGTGATGCAGATGGAATTAAGAAATTAGCATTATTGTCATGCGGACAAAATGTGACTTGAAAGACAGGGTGTGTGGGTGACTCAATAAGTAGTCTGGGAAAGGTGATATTTGTAAATCATCACCCACAGTTATTCAGTACCAAGGCAAGATGTTTTTTTTTTTGGTGCTGTGCAAGTAACACTACATTTTGGGCTGAAAGTGTGACTGTACAAACAGAGGAAGGACAGCATCAGAGCACTAACTGCACTGATGACGGTAGACTGTGTAAAATACTAGCGGTGTAACATATTGTCATGGCCAGAAAAGGATGTGATACAAAGTTTTCCCTGATGTTGTGCAATAACACAGCTGACAATTGTTTATAAAGGACTGAAGTAGTACACAGCATTGAGCATGGAAGTGGGGAGGCATTTTTACTATTGATTGTTAGCTGAGCATATACTTCATCGAATCCATCGCATATACAGTAACTCCGGACAACATGAGGCTAGTAAATGCCAAGTCCCAGTTGCCACTTTGGAACTCTCAGGTACCATGACAAATGCTTTTCCCAATTGTCTCTTTCTGCTGTGGAGATTTCAACCATTCTGCTCTGACCTTGATACTGCCTGCTACTAAACGCAAACATGCAAGTGCCACAGAGAATAAGCTGGGAATGCGTTGTTATGGAGTTGGGGAGGGGATGTTGTGTGGGGATGTAAGATCATGGAGGGAGGGTAGAACAGTACACTGCATTATAACATTACTGTAAAAGTATTGAAGACAGATGGCACAGGTAATAAAGGGCACAGTGTAAAAAAATGAGCAGCATTATGTAATTATATGGCTACATAGGTGAAGAACAGGTAGAGTATGAATGAAAGTAACTGTAATTCAGAGAATATGTTTTGCACAGACTCTCTGTACTGCACTGTGCCCCTGTTGCATTACAGTTCACACAGGACGGAAATATTCATTGATAAGTTGCAACATTTACTTATGTGGTAGAAATCACTTCTGACTGTGGTGAGGAATGCAGTCCTTTTGAATGATGAGTTGGATAGTCAAGGACAGTGAAGTCATCCTAAGTACCGTAATACGGGTAGCCATGGCACTGTAATACAGCAATAAGTGGATAACAAGAGCCATAGGTACACTGAAGGAAACACTATACTATGCTGATTTGCTGAAATAATAAAACCATTTGTTTTCTGATACCCAGTCGCTAGGTAGCCAGGTAATGCTGCAGAAACAGAAGCCGAGGTCCGATAAGAATAAAGCAAGACAGACAGAAGAGATAACAGTGACACACTATAATTTATACATTGGCTTCTGCTTTTCTGATATATAGCATCTCAAAGGTAATATTCAAACATCTGTGTTGCCAGCCGATACCAGGGATATCAGGACTTCAGAAGAAAGCAACAGTATAACACAGTATTTGACAGTGCTATGTGAAGTGGGACAGGGATGTGATCTTCAGGAATTCTGCTGAACTGCAGCTGTTGCTTTAGGACAGGGTGTGGGTCCATTGTCATGTAAACAAAGACTGCTCTTTATTGTGGTGCTAAGCTTTGGCTGATTGCATAACAAATGTGTGCTCTGTAGCTCTTCAAAGACACTATGCCAACTTCAAGTGCTTTGTGAAATGTATCTACACTGCTGCCAGCCTCCCATCCCAGCACCTCGGTACTGCGATAGTAGTAAAAGAATGTGTGTGCGTGTGCATGTTTGGGGGGGGGGGTTGTGACACACATTGAATGGAGGACATTTGACTGGACAAATGGAGATAGTCAATGTTTTAGGGAAATAAAGCATTCTTTGCCATTTGTAACAGTTACTGATAAAAGACACCATGTGACTACAGAAAAGGTTAGAGCCGGTGCACTGTAACCAGTGAACAATTACCGGATCGGGAAAGATGACATCAAATCATGCCTCTAGAAAACTACTGAATCACATCACCATTCACCCACTACAGTGCCAGCTAGGTTGACAAGCAGTCACACAAATGTTCTGTTACCAGAAAATGTAGCAAATGGCAATACAAATACATGCATCCCTCTATTTCTGTTGCTTATCAACCACCCTTCCACATAAAAACAACAAAACAAAAATACTAGTGTTAAATTTATGGCTGGGTAGAAGAGATTTGGCAAGAACTGCACATTCATGGCACTGAAAGTTGACAGGCTAATAAACAATCATGGGGACGCGCATATGAGAAGGAAACAGGAAGTGTGGAGAAAGCATGACTGGATGTGCAGGGCCAGCCAATTGAGAACACACCAGGGTGTCATAATTTATTTGGCTTTACAACACAGAACTTTTTATCTCAGACTCTTGGAAGTATCGGATCAAGAAAACAAAAACAGATTTCTGAACTGGAGGTCTATTAGAGTGCAGAACATGAATAAATATACGTTAAAAACTCACATCAGGATCCAGATAAAGATACATCCAGAAAGAGACCACAAAATCCAGGTAACATCCAAGATAGTTCATGAAATAAAACAAGCATTTGCCAATGCTGAATGTTGTCGCACTGGCATTGGCTTTGGTAGTGCAGTGTGGAAACACATTTTGGCAGGATGTGGAAAATGACAGCTGTATTGTTCATAAGGAGGTGTAAAAAAATGGCAGTGGTAAAAATGTGGTATGTAAGTATTGCAAATATGCAGTTACAAGGGTGCGTGGGAAGTGCGCAACGCACACTTGTAACACAGGCATTCTATGGAGTTTTGGCACCGAATTTTCAACATAGGCATTTTAGCACCTCTGCTTATGTACAGTGTCACTGTCATTTCCTCAAGCTGTCTCAAAAAGTGATTTTGCACTGCGACCACGCTATTCTTCACTGGATGTGTGAAAACACATTTCGGGCAGGATATGTAAATTGACAGCTGTACTGTTCATCAAGAGGTGTGGAAAAATGGCAATAGTGAAAATCCAGAGTGAAAATATTACAAATGCATAACGTTATGAGCGTGCGTGCAAACTGCGTAACGTACACTCGTAACACAGTCATTTTATGGAGTATCGTCACCAAATTTTCAACATAGGCATTGTAAGACCTCTGCTCATGAACAGTGTCACTGTCATTTTTGTAATCTGGCTCAAACACTGTTTTCCCACAGTGACCATGGTATTGTGCGCCGGAAGTGCGGAAACACATTTTGGCCAGGATGTGAAAAATGATAGCTTTACTGTTCACAAGGAGGTGTAGAAAAATGACAATGTTGAAAATCTGGCATGAAAATATTGCAGATTCGTGAAGTTATGAGCTTGGGTAGCAACTGCGCAATGCACGCTCGTAAAACAGCCATTTTTTGGATTTTTTCCACCAAATTTGCAACATAGGCTTTTTGAGAGCTTTTTGAACACTGCCACTGTCCTTGCATTAATTGGTCCCAAAAGGTGATTCCGTGCAATGACTGCGAAATCACCTTTCGGGACCGATTAACGTCAAAACTGTGACGGAATTCATGAGTAGGAGTCCCAAAAACCCCATGTTGAAAATTTGGTGCAAAAATTCCAAAAAATGCCCATGATATACAGCAAAGTTGAAAAAACCCTATTTATTCCATTATACAGCTTACTGGCATTTCCTCAGTTCGCGGTCAGCTTTGAAGAGGGCAGACGTGTTCCCGGTCCACCGAAGATCGTCGCGCCAGACTCCGGAGGTAAGTATGGGGCAAGGGGGGGTATGGGGAGGCAGGGTGCACAGTGGGTGGATGCTGGTGGTGGGTAGGGAGACCGAGGGACCATTTTCAGTTTACAGGAACCGGAAAAAACCCATAACAGACGTTTTCTTTTTTTACAGGTGGTTTCTTTTGTTTGGGGTACAGTAGCTGACGGGGATTGGGTACCCCCATCAGCACAGAAGAAGGGGGGGACATCATGCCAACAGGAAGTGGGTTCCCCTGTTGGCACATTACAGTGGGAAGGGGCTGCGGATGCTGATGGGTATTGAGCACCCCAGTCAGCAAACAACGATGTGGGGGGCACATTCTGCCGATGGGGAGTGGGCTCCCCCGTTGGCACATACTTCACGGGGCAGGGCAAGCTGACCGGGGGATTGGCCACCCTCGAAGTCAGTGCTGTTGGCAGTGCAGCAGCCACTGTGCCACCATGCTACTAGCTGGTGAGCACGTAGGAAGGGTCCGCTATGTGTGACGAGCTTTGCTCAGATTGCAGTGGACTTTTCCTTAGATGTGCTCTCCAGCTTAGTATGCATGGTGTGGCGTCGGCATGTAGGCTGATTGGGGAATGAGGGACACACCTACTGGTGCATGCCCTGCATTTGCCCAACAGTGACCGTGCCTCCAAATCCCTACTGTCGCAAGATGTTGGCTGCACAAACACGCCAACATAAAAAGCAGTCCAACATCTCCAAAAATCCAGACTCCTAGGCCCTGCTCCCTCTGATGTTAGAATGTCAGGTGACCTGACATGTTTCACTCAATCAGCTTTCTCAAAGGTTGACCTGATGTTCTAAGAGCCTCCCTTATGAATGAGGGCACTTAAAATGACAGTACTTTAAAAACATATGTGCAATGAAAGTGTGGGTGCTCAATAGATCCATTAAAAATTATCTTGTCAACCGTAACCTCCTATTACACGAGCTCCTTTCCCTTGGTCTTGATTCCCTGTCATTAAACTGGTTCTCTAGCTATCTCACCAGCTGAACACCATGTGTGAAATGGGCTGGTCACACTTCCTCGTTTAGCACCATAAAGGATGGGTTCCCTCAGTGATCTATCTGTGGCCCACTTCTATTTTCCTTATTTATAAATGAACTCCTGCTACACTGTGAAAGTGCATCAGTCCCGCTGTACGCTGATGATGCCACTCTGTAAAAATCCTCCTCTGAACTGACCTTGCTGAACTGTGACTTGCAGCAGGACTTTCTTCAGTTTGAATCATGGTTTTCAATTAATCTACTGGTGCGCAACACCAAGAAGATGACATTGATGCTCTTCTATCATTGGACCCCTATACTAACTTCCCCACCCCCATTGGTGATAAACTCCTCCTGTGGTGACCCCTTAGATCAGGTACGGTCCTTCAAATTCCTGGGTGTCACACTGAACTCCCACCTCACATTTGACATGCATGTTTCCACTGTGGTTAAAACTATTCACCAAAGGCTAGGGTTGCTCTATCACTTCTTGCCCTACCTTACACACTCCTCCTGACTGGCCATAGCTTCCTTCTCCTCCTCCTCCTTGCTCCTGCTTATCTCCTATGGAGCCTTCATACTCCACTCCACTCCACTCAGGTCACCCCTCTTGACAAACTCAAGCAAACCTAACACAGGGTCGCACACTTTGCCCTTGGTGCTGATGCTAGGATGCACCACTGTTCAGCCCTTGTCTCCCTAGGCTGACCTTCCTTTGTAGCCAGACTACAATACCCCACTCTCTGCTTTACCTACAACTTTGTTCATAAATTCACTCCTCCCTGCCTCATAGACATTGTCCAACATAAACCCGCGAAAAGGTCCCTAAGGTCATCTGACCGTCCTCTTCTCTCCATTCCAAAACCCCGCCTGGCCGTAGGTCAATGTGCAGTCACCTTTTCCAGGCCCTTCCTCTGGAACTCCCTACCAGCTGTAGCTCTGACATGCCCTTCCATCCACTCCTTCAAGAGTTCTCTTAAATCCCACCTTGCCTCCCCTTAGCCTTGCACCAGTGCCTAAGATATCCCATGTTGGCTTCCAGCTATTACTTTGTCCCTTCCTGTCTCTCTCTCTCTTGCTCTACCTTGTTGTGCCATTCCTGCTCTGCTGTGTTTCGACTCTGAGCTGCTTCACTCCCACTTCAACTGTGATCCAGTGTTACTGAATTCTCTGCCTCTGTGCCAGCATCTACTGTTTTATCTGTAAAACCGACTGCATGCACTATAAAAATCTCTGCCCTTGCACCTTGATTACTTATTGTAAATCACTACCTCTGTAATTGCTTATTCTGTATCATTTTGTAAATACTGTACATGCACTTTGCATTTTGCATATTTATTGTGTTCTGCAGACTAATGTAAATGTGCTATTATGCACTTATCTGGTGCTGCTATGTATTGTTTCTCTGTACCTCCCCTTTTACCCTCCCCTGGGTCACTCCTGAAAAAGGGACATTCTGTCTCAGTGGGCCTACCCAATTACCAAAATTCAAATAAATAGAATATAAAAACATTTACACTTGCATTCTGCCAAGTATATCAGGCCCTCAGTGCTGCAAGTAATAAAGTCTCTAATGTATATATCTGCCCTGAGACAGGATTTTTAAAACTTTTTGTTTTCTGTACCTTAGGGCAGTACTTGCAGTTACCACACCTATTGCAGCTACTTTCCGTATCTAGTAGCCACATGCTGGGAGCCACTTCAAGGGGTCAGACAGTGTTTACTACTAGGTCTTTAATTGTTTTCCCCCTTCTACAGACAATTTTGGGACCACTGGGGTCAATATCTCTGAGTCCTGGGTCTTGTAAAGCAATGTGCCAATTATTTTTTACGATATCTGCAATGTTGTATGCTTGTGGACTATAGGTACTCACAAATGTGAGTTGTTTATCCAAATTACCATTTCTTTCCTTGTTTTTTCTTCCATAAACAAACAAGGAGGGGCACACTCTTACCCTCTCTGCAGTGAAGCGATGAAAGTGCGGGTATGGTGTCTGGAGCAGGGGATCCATTTCCAAGCAGAGTTAAGAACACTCTGGCAGACCAGCTTATTTGGCGAGTGGGGTACACCAAATGTGAGCCTTTTTGTGTCCCCACTTCATGCCAACTGCCTCAGTTCTAATTTAATTCTGCTCCAGAAATCCAGGACATGGCATTTTTTTTCTATCAGGATGCATTCAGACTGCTATTGCAAATCTGTATGCATTCCCTCCAGTCTCTCTCATCAGAAGAGTATTGTTCAACTTGGAGGCATAGGGGGCAAGAGGATACTACTAGTGGCCTTTTGCTGACCTCCATGGTTACGTTTCCTCTGTTTGATAGACTTCAGTTAATAACTGAGGGATGTACCTCTCAGGATGTACTGAGTGAAACAGGGTCACCTAGTCCATCCCTACTTGCGCTAGAAGTGAACAGGTGCAAAGTGTCTCAGAGGGTCTCTGAAATACTTTTTGCCATGTCCACGATTGCCTATGAAAATGGGCAGTTAATGTCCATAGGCTTTTATTTTAAATAAATGAAATGAAATGAAAAACTCGTGTAAACCTTCCATTGGAAGGCATACACAGCTGAATGGAAAGAGTTTCCATCCGGTGCTACTAAACCTGTATAGCTCTTTTTAGTGCCACCTGACAGGGTTCTGGAGTACCTAGTGGATCCTTTTGCTTCTGGTCTCTGTTCCACAGAAAATGTCCATCTGTGTGCTATTCAGCATACCACAAGCCCCTTGGTACCCTCTACATGGCAGAACTGCGACTGTTCAAGAGATTCCACAAGGTTTTTTTTTTCCCCACAAGGCCTCCCAGCAGGATGTCAGTGGCTGCCCAGGTTATTTGCCTTGAACTAACATAATCATTCACTTTTTGAGCCTTACTTGTGTCTTGAAGTTTTTAACCTGGGAAGCATTTGGGTGGCCATCACCTCTGCTCTCAGAGAATCTGAAGTCCATGTTTGGTCATAGATACTTCGTCTCTGAGTTTCATTAAATAAGGTAGTTCTCTGCATACACTCCAAGTTTCTTCTGAAGTGGTGTCACAGTTCCATCTTACCAGACTTATTCTTACCCCCGGAATCCCTCAGTGTGCTTGACTTATGCAGGTTAGCTAGCTGGGTTAATCTGCCCCGGAGATGGAATGTATGCTAAAGACAGAATGGTATTAGCCAGTTAGGTTGTAGTTGAAAGACAAAAAGACACAGAAAGCAAGCACACAGACAGAAAGACCACTCCACAATTGAATGCAGTTTAGGATCAGAACCACCTTTAACTACACCAATGCTTCGTGTCCCTCCGGGACACTTAGTCAGGAGGCGGGATTCTAATGCTCAGTGTATTGTCATTTATTTAGATGAATTAAAGTGGTACTAATGTTCCAAAATGTTATAAATACACCAAGCATTATAACCCCCAGTTCACACTAAACACCTTGAAACATTGTGAATTTAGTGACATCCATTGAATAAGATATATGAATTTAAAAACAGAAAGATAGGCAACATATTAGAGGGAGGTCAAGGATTTATGCAAAAGGTCAACATATTTAGATCAAAACAAGTCATGAAAGAGGCATTAAATCCTTTTAAATCAAGCACATAAATCCTTCTGTATCCAAAAAAAAAATGATGAAAATATATGCCTTATACTTTGAACATGTCTGTCTTTCACTTTTGTTATTCTTTAACTTAAAAAATTGAAAGATCAAAAATTAGTGCAAAAGATCAGAACATGTAGGTCTAAACATCTCAGAACAATTTTTTTGGAATAGGGTTATTGCTAGAAAAAAAATCAGAGATTTATATAAAAGGTCAGGACATCAAAACATGGCACAATGGAAGCAATAAATCCTTTTTAAATCAAAAAAATAAATCCTACTATATCCAAAAGAAAAAAGGTGAAGATGGATACTTTGTACTTTAAACCTGTCATTCTTACACTTTTGTTACTCTTTAACCCCAAATACTGAAAGATCAAAAATCTGTGCAAAAGATCTATGCAAAAATCAAAACATGCAAATCTAGACATATCTCAAAACAATCCAAAAAGTGGGTCATTTTGTGTCTCAAAAGGGAATAAAAAGAAAAACTTATTTTTATATATATTTTCTATCTCTTTTTCTAACACCCAAAATTCAGTGCAAGAACACAACATTCTGTGTTAAATATCCCTTTATGATCCACATGTTTGACCCTGCACAGATTGATTCACTGTATTATAGAAATGGCAAAATATCAAGGCACTCATTTAGACCCAAATGGGACATGGATTTCAGAGTATAGATTCATCTGGATTCCTTCTGAAGCAATTTATTCTATCTGTCACCACCTCTAGTGGTGGGATATATATGTTCAAGACCCAAAAAATAAAAACTATCCAATTTTCCACTATGACAAGCAGCAAAATGAACACCAATAGGTGTATTGGGTTCAGGTTTTAAAATGGCACAAGCTTGTTCTTGCATTCTATTTTTAAGGGATCTTTTTGTGTGTCCCACATGTAGCATTGGACAAGAACATTGAACAACATAAACTACGTAACAGGTCGTACATGAAATAAATTCTCAAATCTGTATCTTTTTGCTGGAAACTGGGTGAACAAATGAACTTCCCTGAACACAATAGCAGCACACGTTACATGTACCACAGCAAAAACTTCTGCCAGGAAGAGGGGGTAACCAATTTAAGCAATTAGACTGTGAGGTTTTTGTATATAGACTATGGGTTAACATGTTACCTAAATTTTTCCTTTTTTATAGGTAACCCTAGGGTCCTTTCCTAATGTTTGAGGCATAAAGGGGTCACTTTGAAGCACAGGCCAGTAATTCCTAATTGCCTTTGCTATTCCAGGACCTACATGATTGAATTCAGTGACAAAGATCACTGGTAGTTCAATTTCTGATGATTTTCTAATTTCTGGTTTTAATAAACTATTATTAAGCAGATCAACAAAAAGACTGGCTTCTCCAACGTTATCCCTCCAAATCACTATGATGTCATCCAAATAATGACCCCCTAGAAAAATATTAGAAAGAAAGGGATTTCTATCTGGGTTAAACACCATGGTCCCCTCCCACCAAGCCAAAAAAAGGTTGGCATAGGAGGGGGCCATGGTGGTTCCCATCGCAGTGCCCCATGTTTGTAGATAGAATTTGTTGTCAAATATAAAGTAATTACAAGTCAAAATAAAGTCTATTGCATCCATCAAAAAATCTTTTGGAAAGTTTTGTGCTTTAAAATTACTATGCAGATGGTGGTCAATTGCAGCAAGGCCCAGGTCATGTCTAATACAAGTATATAGACTGACCACATCTATTGTGAGTCAAAGAAATTCATGGGACCAGATCAATCCCTCTAGTTTAGACAAAATGTCCATAGAATCCCTAATATAGGATGGCTGATCTACCACTAACTGTTTAAGAAAGTGGTCAACAAAAATTGATAGTTTTTCAGTAATAGAACCATTACTGGAAATAATAGGCTTACCAGGGTGATTGGTCTGGTCCTTATAAACCTTTGAAAACACATATATTGTGAGAATAACTGGATTAGCTACTGTCATATATTGCAATTCTTTCAATGTTATTTCCCCACAGTGCACTGCGGTATCCAAAAATTAATCAATTCTCTTTTTTAGACTAACTGTAGGGTCTTCATTCAATCTTCTATAACTTTCTATATCATCTAACTGATGATAAATTTCTGCTTCATACATAGCTTTAGGCATTATTACAATTTTACCACCCTTGTCAGCCTGCTTAAATTCCACATTATCCAATTTCTTCAGATCATCAAGAGCTTTTATTTCTTCGTTTGATAAATTAGATTTATGTTTTTGCCACCTTGAGGAAAACATTTTTTTAATTCCTGCATGATCATTATTTGATAGGTGACAAGGGCTGGAGAATTGGAAAAAGTAGGATTAAAAACTGATTTGGGCCTGAAAGAAGTTGCCCGTGCTGGAATATTTTTACATCTGAAATCCACATCCAGTGCAATCAATTGTGACAGATCAGTGTCCAAGTCCAAAATATCCAAGTCTATAATTTCATCATTTTCATCTCTGAAAAGATTCTCATTCTGACTAGGATCAAAATCTCCTGATAAATTCACCAATGTCTATAATACCTTAGGGTCAATAGAGTCCAAAAGTGCAGGTTGAGAATTCTGATTAATGCCACCAATATTCACTGATCTTGCAAAGAAATATTTTAGATTTAATTTCCTGAAAAAGAGTCCGAGGTCACAGTATAAATGGAATTTGTTTACCACTGGATCTGGAACAAAACTGAGACCATGGCTCAGCACTTTTAATTGTGCCAGAGTTAGCACTACAGTACTTAAGTTAATTACTTATGTGTCCTGCTCCTGAGATTCTTGGTAAGTGTTTTCTCTACAGTGATACCCCCTTCCCCTTCTGCCACGTCTTGCCTTGCGTTTTTTCTTTGATTTTTGTCCTTTACTTGTTCCGATGAATTTATTGTAAGTAAAAAAATGAAACTTGTTTTCCTTGTTGAGCAGATTGATTTAAATGTGCAGGGGAAGAGGAAGCGTGAGCTGATGTATCATTTCTTTGATCCTTGTTTTTATTTCTATTTCTTCCCCTCGAATTGGAGCATGTCCTAGATCTTCCTCTGCTATTTGATCTATTTGTCTTATTAGACCTCCACCATGAAAAAACTTGATTGTTCTCATAGTCATTTGTATCTCTGTTTAGCTTTGTTTGTTTCCTTTCCACAATTTCTTTCTCATGTAGCATTAATTTCTTACTCAGGCTAGCTTCATAGGTTTTAAAAATTGCTTTATCCTGATGGGTCAGCACTTGTGTTTTAACTTCATCAATTTCTTTAGTCAAATCTGTATAGATTTCTTCATCTTGGTCTACTAAAATATCCACCAATGTATTTGAACATAAAGTGAGTGCTGTCTCCCAACGATTCTGATACATTGGTTTATAGAATTCACCAGCAGGTTCCTTTACAATTCTAAGACCACGTGGTATCCAGAGTTCTTCTTTATATGTAGTTAAAGAAGACTTGTTATAATATACATTTATCTTCTTAATTTTTAACTTTTCACATTCGTGAAATAGTTCTTTAAAAGGGAGATCAGAATCTAAATTCTCACCATTGTTGTTGCCAGCTTCTGTAGCTAAACAGCATCTAGCGGATACTGCTGCGGATGTTTTGTAGTTGAAAGACTGCTGCCTGTAGATATAGCTGTTAGTCAGATTCATTTCTCCGCCTGACTGAACAAGTTGCCCCGGAGCTTTCTCCTACACTCATCACTTGAAGAAGTTCATTTCTTTGAAGTTTCTTATTTTTTCTCCTAGTGCTGCTGCCTTTAGAATAGTTTTACTTATTTTTACTGTTTTTTTAGTGGTTTTTCTTGGTTCCCGTCTGTTCCCAGGAACCAAGGAAACTTTCCACTCACAGGGGAATTCTGGTAGTTCCCACACTTTCTTTCATTTTCAGAAATAATATTTTTCTGAGGTAACTTACTCTTATTTGCTACTTTACATTAATTTTTGTATCGGACCCTCTTCTGAGGTGGGGACCATTTTTTAGTTCTGAATTTCTTTTCTTTTCTTTCACACAGGAACTGATAGTCGTGGTTCCATCATGTTTGGGAAATGATTGCAAATTTTATTCTTTTCCCTTTTGGGAACTGAATTTTAGGTCTTCTGATGAGATTAGAATGTCAGAGAGACCCAAAAAGAGGACTGGACCTACAGGATTAAAAAATTGTACAAAGTGCTTTCAAATTGTGATAAAGGCGGGTGGCCTTGATCTGTGTTTAAAGTGTTTAGGTCCAAATCCCATTTTTGCTAACTGTGAACTTTGCACTAAGTTTTACCCTTAAACAGTTAAAAAAAGGGCCAAAAGACTAGAAATCATGGCCTCTCCATCAGCCTTCCCTATTATAAATATTCTAAAGAGGGGTCCTCCTCCCATCACAAATCTAAGGATAGATCCTCCAAGGACCTCCCAGAAAATAAGGCCTCTGACAAAAGTAACTCAGATCAAGCCAAACAAAAAAGATGTAGAGAGCAGGTTCCTGTCCCAGTTCTTGCTAAAAAGAAACAATAAGAAAAAACATCACTGCCACTTCCACTGAAGAGCAAAGGGAGATGCCAGTGTTGCAACCAAAAATGCCCTCACCTGAGGACATGGCTAAGGCTTGGCAATTATATCAGACTTTTCAAGCTATGGGCAAACTCCTAGGGGCCCCAGCTGGCCCTCCCATGCCTTTGCCCACTAATACTGACCAAGGTCAGGTTTTTTCTATGAAGAAGATAATGATGATGATGAGGAGGGTGAATCCTTAGAGCCTGATGTGTCCCCAGATTAGGAACTTGTCTGTCCTTCTCATGGTCAGGAGGATTTTTCCTCCCATTATAGATTTGTCCAGCAGATGGTGGACACTCTTGGCCTCTCCATTCAAGAGACTACTGAGGACGATGAAGAGACAGACTTCCTTGACATGATGGGTCTTCTTCCCCCCAAGGAGGTTGCTTTTTCCAGTACACAAGTCCCTCAGCAAGGCTACCTTCAAACTTCTTCAGAATCCGACTACTATTCCAGGTGTGGACAAAAAAATAGAAAAAAGTACCAGCTGGACAAAATAAATGCTGAGTACCTCTACACCCATCATGACCATGAGGGTGTGGTACAAGCTGTAGCCTGTGACAAGGCTAAAGTGCCTCTATCCTCCCACCCTCCAGACAAGGAGTCTAGAAAACTAGACAGCATGGGCAAGAAGTCTTACACCACAGCCTCTCTTTTGCCATGCCTCTCTACTTATATGACATACACTGCACAGTACCAAAAGGCACTGTGGAACTCGGTCCTGGCCATTAGCCAAAAAGCCCCAGATGACCTAGCTCAAGACCTGGCAGGGACAGGCAAAACTGCATTAGATGCCACAAGGTACCAGTTCCATATGTCTGTAGATGCCGTGACATTGCCTCCAGATCCATGGCTCAGGTCATCTCTCTCTCTCTCAGGAGGTTTGCCTGGTGAGAACAACCTACCTCTCTCAGGATACCCAGAGAAAAGCTATAGACTTCCCCTTCGAGAATAGTTCTCTCTTTGGGAACAAGCCAGGGGCATACATGAAAAGGTGGAAGAATATAAAAACACCTACAAGAGTAATGCAGCAAAAGAGAAAGCCTCCACCACCTACAAGCCCCAGGCCCCAGGGAAGAGGGGGCAGAGGTAGGGGTTATTATCCTAGGGCCTTCTACCCTATGCCCATGCCTATGGACTACTCCTAGATGAGAGGATACTTTAGAAGGAGGGGTAGGAGAGCTCAGAAGAACACTGAGCCCACCCCCACACCAAAAGCTCAGTCCAAACAAACCCTCTGATGGTAATGCCCAGGTTGCCACCCCACTGCCAGTAAGGGGAAGGCTGGCCCACTGCCACTATCAGTGACAGAATATCACCACAGACAAGTGGGTGCTGGAGGTAGTGGGTCGAGGGCTTACCCTGCAGTTCAAGAAATTCCCCTCACAGCAGGACAGCAGGAGTTTTAAACCTCTAACCCCCACAAAGAAGATTCTGTTAGAGTCATAGGTCAAGACTCTCCTGACAAATGAGGCAGAAAGAATGCCCCCTGCCAGTGGGGAAGGGGCCTCTACTCAAGATACTTTCTCACCCAAAAGTAAAACAGGGACTGGTGACCCATTCTAGACCTCAGGCACCTGAAGAAGCACCTGGTCAATCTCAGATTCAAGGTGGTCACCCTGTCTGTGGTGATCCCCTCCTTGCAACAGGGAGACTGACTAGCCACCTTAGACCTCAGAGATGCCTACTTCCACATTTCTAGCAGGTCCTCTCACAGAAAGTATCTCGGGTTCAGACTGCCCTCTGGCCACTACTAGTTTGTAGTACTCCCATTCAGGCTTTCCTCAGCTTTTTCACAAAGGGTCTGGCAGTAGTTGCAGCCCATCTCAGAAGAAAGGATGTCTCTGTGTTCCCTTATCTGGACAACTGGCTGGTAACAGACCGGTCTACCCAAAAACTCAGATACTCTCTCCACCTCACACAGCTCACCCTGGAATCCCTGGACTTCCCTATTAACACAGAAAATTCCCAGCTACAGCCAGTTCAACTGCTAAAGTTCATTGGGACAGAGCTACTCAACAAGGAAAAGCCCTACTTCCAGCAGACAGAGTGGAAAACTTCCAGAATCTAGCAAACTCGTTTGTGACCGGCCAGCCAGGTAATTCCTCAGACTCCTGGGCTACATGGTCTCCACTACAGCAGTAGTTCCAGGTGCCAGGTTTCAGATAAGGGACATTCAATACCACTTGAGAGATCATTGGTCCCAAAAAAGAATATCCCTATCAAAGCTGGTTCCAGTCACAAGGACTCTTCTACAAGCCTTGGACTGGTGAAAAGACAGACACAACCTCATGGAAGGAGTCCCCTTACAACAAAAGGAACCCTGGAGAGTGCGCACTACAGATGCCTCCCTGCTAGGGTAGGGGGCACACCTAGCAGGCCAGTCCATAAGTGAGGTGTGGTCTCCAGAGAGTCCAAGTGTCACATAAACCTCTTCAAACTCAGAGCTGTGTACCTGGCCATGAAAGCCTTCACCCCACAGCTTAAGGGTCATTCTGTCCAAATCAGAACAGACAACACTACCACCATGTTCTACATCAACAAGCAAGGGGGCACAAGAGCCTCAAAGCTCTACACAGAGGCCATGAAGATCTGGTCACTGGCTTACTCCCTGGACATGCAGCTAA
Organism: Neoceratodus forsteri; assembly: GCA_016271365.2. Lineage (NCBI taxonomy): Eukaryota > Metazoa > Chordata > Ceratodontiformes > Ceratodontidae > Neoceratodus > Neoceratodus forsteri. The sequence goes on along the minus strand of CM028129.1, from coordinate 1,072,228,904 downwards.
CTGCCATTCACCTGCTGGGCAAGGACAATGTGCTGGCAGACTGCCTAAGTCGCATCAGCCAAGGACACCATGAGAGGACCCTAAACAAACAAGTGCTTGCCACAATCTTCAGGAGGTGGGGCATCCCAGAGATAGCTCTATTCACCTCCAAAGAGAATCATCAGCTTCCCCTGTACTGTTGCAGGCCTCAGGTACTGGGCTCAGTGCCAGTGGATGTTCTGACCCTGAACTGGATGGGGAGGTTACTGTACACCTTTCCTCCATTCCCCCTGATCCTCAGAGTGCAACTTAAGCTCAGAAGGCAACCAACAACAATGATCCTGGTGCCTCTGGACTGGGCAAGGCAACCATGGTACTCCCTTCTCCTTGCCATGTCAGCCAAACAGCCCATTTGCCGATCCTCGAGCCACAGTCTCTTGACTATGTCTCAGGGCACGATAACATTTCCCAACATCAGGGCACTTTGCCTCAAGGCCTGGTACTTGAAGAGCTGGAGTTACCAGACTCACAGTATTCAGAAGGAGTCCTGAGGGTTCTTAGACTCACCAGGAAACCCAGTACCAAAAAGACTATGCTTCCAAATGGAAGAGATTCTCCTTCTGGGGTAAAGACTGACAGACTGACTCACTGCAAGCTAGTCTGTCCTCTCTACCGGACTATCTAGTTCACCTGCAAGCATCAGGCCTTAGGGCCCCATCCCTGAAAGTCCACCTGGCAGCCCTCTCAGCTTATATCTCAGCAAGCAAAGAGAAAACTATAATTTCTCATCCCATTTTCAAAAAATTCTTTAAAGGCCTGCCGCACCTTCAGCCCCCACTTAGGGAACCTGTTCCCTGGGATTCAAACCTGTGTATAGCCAAGTTAATGGAGTCCCCATTTGAACCTATGGTCACAATAGACTTAAAGTATGTCACCTGGAAAATAATATTCCTGGTGGCTATCACATTGGCCAGGAGGATATCAGAGGGCAAGCTCTCTGCACTGAACCTAACTACATCATATCATACAGGGATAAAGTAGTCCTCAGCATCAACAGGAAATTCCTCACCAAGTGGTGTCTGAATTCTACTTCCACCAATCTGTAAGTCTCCCTGTCTTTTTTACAGACAAATCCACTCCTGATGAGCGCAGGCTCCATAGCCTGGATGCCAAAAAGGCACTGACCTACTACCTAGAGCACACCAAGCAGCTCAGGTCCTCTCACACCCAACTGTTCCTCACCTGTGGCAAGGAGGGCAAAGGCAGACCAGCCTCTAAAAGAACTATCGCTTGCTGTTTAGTTTCTTGCATCCAATTCTGCTACAGTAGGGCTGGCATTCACCTCAAGGCCACAGAGCCCACTCCACTAGGGGCACTGTAGCCTCAGTGGCAGCAGCAAGGGACATTCCCTTACTTGACATCTGCAAGGTGGCTACCTGGAAGACTGTACACACCTTCACAAAGCCCTACTGCTAGGATGTACAGTCCAGATCAGATGCCAGATTTGGCACTGTAGTCCTGCAGAACCTTTTCCCCTAAGCAGGTTCTGTTCCCTCCTTCTCCCAACAACACTCCTTTATAATCTGCATAAGTCAAGCATACTGAGGGATTCCATGGGTGAGAAGAAAAAATGACTCACCATAGTAATGTTGTTTCTTCCAGGGGATCCCTCAGTATGCTTGACCTTCCATTTGCCCTCCCTTCACATAACCTTACGGTAAACAGTTCTGCAGTCCCTGCCACAGGCCAGATTTTTTGCTGAAGGGCCACAGCATGTGCAATGTGTCACAGTGAAGCATTGTGTATATTGTTTGCTTATAGGCAGTTTTTCTTTTCTTTTTTTCATGGTGCTTGAATATGGTTAGGGTATCAGGGCCTTTTGTCCCTTAGGCTCCAAAATGAATCTGACTAATGGCTACATCTACAGACAGCAGTTTTCAACTACAACCTGATTGGCTAATATCATTCTATCATTCGCATACATTCTATTTCCAGGGCAACTTAACCCAGCTGGCTAATTTGCATAAGTCAAGCATACTGCGGGATCCCCTGGAAGAAACAACATTACTGTGGCAAGTCATTTTTTAGTTCTGCTTTCCTGTATTGCCAGCATCCAGAATGAGGGAGAGGGGTCTCTCCACTGTCTATATGTTAAGTGGGTCCTTAGGATTTCTTGATAGAACTAAGGATTTCACTTTACAGCTCTTGTATCCACTGATCCTAATCAGGTGGTACAGCCTGTTACAATCAAGTGCATTCTGCCTGGATTGTAAGTTGCCTTTGCCACTGCCCCATGGCTAAAGTTAAACTAGAGGGAAAGGTTCATGCTGTCTCCACCAGAGTGGTTGCCATGTCCTGGCTGTCTTATGCTCTGTGTCTTTGGAGAAATTTGTAGAGCTGCAACTTGTAGCACACTGAACATTTTTACTAGCACTATGCCCTGTGTGTCTGTGCCAGGCCGCACACCACCTTGGCAAGACAATGTTGGACAGATTACTATCCTGAGTGAGCTCCAGCCTCTTTAGTCCAGGGCACTTTTCTGAATTTAATACTCTGACCCATTTGTGGGATCAATGGTGAAGATTGATTCTTGGATGATAGGAAAATTATGTTCTTACCATAATTCTTGATCTAGGAATATCTTCACCATTAATTCACACACCTACCCCCAGTCCCCCAACTCACTGTAGTACGGGTCTGCTGGTCTTCACCTCTTTATATTTGTGTTGTGAAAACACTGTTACTGGATTGGTGGCCCTTCTTCTCAGACTACCAAGTCTATCTTATGCCCTTATGCTGCATCTCCTCAGTAAAAAGGGTACTGAGGCAGTTGAGGGCTGGCATCGGCTTAAGCAAGGCGGCCACACGTGCTCACTCACAGCATTGTGCAAGCACACTGCTTGCCTTAATGCCAGCCCTCTAAAAAGTTCTGACTTCCACTGGGTCCTAGCACCTCCAGTTTCAACCCACTAGTGTCAATCAATGGTGAAAATATTCCTAGAAGATTGAGAATTATGGTAATTATCTCCTCAGTTAGGCACCGCCTTTAGTGCTTTCGACACCAAACACCTTCTCATAGTTAACAGCATTGTTTTTCTTCTGATAAACAGATGTCTTCATCTATTCACCAAATTCTTACAGTCCTCATTTTATTATTTTGACTGTCGGTATGCCATGTTTGAAGGGGCAGAAGATAAAGAAAGGCAGCACCTCCATGTGCATTGGCTTGCTATCAGAAGTGCCAGACCTGCCTTGGACTGTACCACAACATAGATAGGTGTAATGTCTGTGTCTTGATGAATAAATGCACCCTGGAAGTCCTGTTGTTGAAGTAGGGACATTCACTCCCATTTTTGAAGGCAGGCTTCACATCAGAGATGCCAAGGTGAGGTCTCAGGGCCTTTCTCCTTAGCCTCTTCCCAGTACCTCTGGTATTGAGGAAAACCAAACTCCTACCATGCTCGCCTTGCCAAAATGTTGGAGGTCCTGGGGAGATGGTCTGAAGGACAGTCAGCTTCCTCTTCAGGGCTGACTGAGCAGCTACCCAGTCCATTGGCCTTTGGGCATGTGGATTTCCCTGGTAGTGAGGCCAAAGCTATATGCTTGGTCTGCATGGGTGGGCATTTTGGTGTCACAGCCTTGTGCCACCCTGCCTCCTGGTACCACACTCAGTACCTGTGAGTGGGGCAAAGCCGGACACAAGACCAAACCCCTTTCTGATACTGCTCGCAGTGGGAGAATCGGTTCTAGAAATGACCCTGACTCAGAGTCTGAGGTGGTGGTCATCTTCTCCCTGAGCACCTGGGTGGACTGCAGGAGGATGAGGACATTGACCTTGGACTTGGAGGTGGGTAAGACAATAATGGAACTGACTCTGGGCCTGGTTCCAAGTCCAGCACTGGAGATGGTGTCAACTCTTGCTCCATCCCTAGGCTTGGTGCTGGAAGCAATGCTGGGTCGGGCCCCAGTGCCATCCTCGGTGCCATTCTTGCTGGGCCTGGTTGCAGTGCCACTCATGGTACTGGGTTTGGGGGTGGTTCTGGGGTGACTTTGGATCTGGTGCAAGGCTTAGCTCAGGGGCAGTGCCAGTTTGGATGAGGGGAAGAGACATGCTAGTGGGCCTGTGGCTGATGCAGTGACTGGTGCTGGATGCAGCACCAGCCTGGGTTCCAGTGCTAGTCTGGTGGCTCATTTGTCTCTGGAATTGGCTGACATTGTCAGTGGTGGGGATTAGGATCACCTCATGGGACCTATATGGCTCTGTGCTCCAGACCTGGGAGTCTTCCCACCCCAAGGGCACTGTCTGGGTCAGACCTCTGAGATTGGCCAACTCCATTTGGATGGATTTGTCAGGTTCTCCACCTGGAAAAGGTTCCCTGAGCACTCTCTCGGCCATGGCAGGGAACCTGGAGCCACTGGTTTTTGTATCCCCTCCAGTCCTCTGCCTCCCCTCCATGGCTTATTGAGTATTGTGGGTCTTCTGGGGCCCATTACCTGGCAACAGTACTGTAGAATGATTCTAGTCTTCCACCAGCACCACTTGAATTCCAACCAGATCAGTTTAGGCCTGTGGCCCCAGCACCACCACCATTCTCAGGGTCCAGCTCCCTCTCCTACTTCCTCTTCTGAGGTGCAGGACTTTTCCATTCACATGTCCGCAGATGCTGAGTACTCTGCATACCAGTGGTTCTTTATGGAGATGTTGAGGGAGCTGAACATGAGGTCTTTTTTTGGTTGCAATACTGCTACCCTTGTGTTGAGGTTCTTTAGCGATTTCAGCGATGACATTTTTGTCATCCCTCCTTCACCTCGGGCCTTTGAGGAGGTAACCAGGAACATCTGGCTCCATCCTTTTGCCCCTTCTCCAGCACCTAAGGACATCTATTGCAGAAACTGCACTCCTTGAGGGACTGCAGGAGCTGTACCTCACCACACGTCTGGGATTTTGGCACTGCAGACCCCCACTGGGCCTGAACACCCTGTGTATGACTGCCCTGCTGAGGCACACTCCACGGATATGGATGACTGCAGGAGGAGGGTTTTCAGGTGGCACACACTATATTGTGCATTGTAGCACACCAGGCAGCTTACAACAAGCACCTGTGGGTGAAGCTAAGCCAGGTCCTAGCTTCCATGCCAGATCGCAAGACCAGCAGGCACGCCATTTGCCTTTCTGCCCAGGGCCTGGAGCTAGTGAGGCACCAGTCAAGGGCATCACAAAGCACCAGTAAGGTAGCTTTCAGGTTAGTAGGAACAGCAGTCTGCATTTGGCAGATGGAATGGCATTGTCTTTCCTGGTTGGCACCACTAGCCCTATGTAGGGTGCTTAACTCACATTTACAGAGACTCGTTTCTTCTCCTGCAAGGTCAGGCGTGATTTGTGGGGGTGCCCTCTTGCTTCCAGGCCATGGGGGCCTCTGCTTTCCCCTGAACAGTCGTGGGTCTTACCAGACCTGTGAGAGGTTCCTGCCCTCCAGTGGTTCTCCCCTACAGAGGGCATTGACTGAGGGATGTTTTTCCCGGAGGGTGATCCAACTCCTCCCCTGTTTTGGGGGATAGCTTGGTACTCTGACCCATGAGTGTGAATGAATGGTGAAGATTGATTCCTGAAAGATATTAAAATTGCATACCGTTATTATTGATCTTATAGAATATTCCTCATTCATTCACATGCCCACCCACCATCCCTGTGGGCCTCTGGGCAGCTCACTATGTTGTGCCTCTGCACTTTGGCACCCTTCTTGCCACTCCCTTGTGGAGCTCTTCTTCTCTCTTGGAAGTACATATTTTTCTATTTTATGAAAAAACAAAATTGAGAAGTGGGCCCCCTTGCCCTCTTCCCACCAAAAAAAAAAGAAATCTCAAAAACAAAAACAAAAAGGGAAAAATCCTTGGGGTGTTTTTCCTTTCTCCCCTTGTCTCTCTTCCTCTCCTTTCTAGGGATGTCTCTTTGGAATGTTCCTATTGCTGCCTTGCAAATTGGATTCACCTTGTCCATACCTTTGTGCTGTATAGCAGTACCTGATACTTGGGACAAGTTGCAGTTGTTAACATTCCTGTATTGCAGAGAGAGGCAGATGCATTAGGATTTTCCGTACTATACTCCACAGCCTGTTTGGCTGGGTGCTATTCCACACTTAGCTGTTGGAATTCATAGTCTTCTCTGAATACATCTCTTTCCATAAGCCACACCTTTGGAATTGTATCCGGGTCAGCGCAAAGACTACATAGAATCTTTTGCTAGCTGGGGTCCACTCATGACAATGTCACGCATCAACATCTACATAAACGTGGACAGCCCCATCTCCTTAGTTCTTCTTTCACCACTGATTGCACTCATTAGACCTACCATGGAAACGCTGACCAACTAACTGTTGTTGTTTATTATTTTATTCTAAAGTAATCACTATTATTTTAATGATGCTGCTATCTTTGCATGCTGCCAAAACCAACAATATTGTTCCGGTACTACAAGTGCAGAAAAAAGATTTACAAGCACATGAAGTGTGTGCCTGCTGCTTAGGCCTCTCTCACAACATCAGGACTTGTGAAATTTGTCAGGTCTACAGTTAGGCAACCAGGCAACACAGAAGAGAGGTGCTGGAGAAGTTTTTTTTGTAAACTTAAACCCTAGCGGCCATGGAAAAATCCAGGGTCAGAAAGCAGCTTTGCTAGCGCCATCAGTTGATTTGTGGTTGTCAAAGTCTAAAGACCATGAAACAGAGAGATCACTGGGACATGAGCATAAGCATCAGGATAAGGACAGATCTGCTTTCCAGGTGAGGTCTAGGTTACTGCTGCGGCCTGCAGGTAATCAGCCTGCAGTGTCACCATCTGCCCCGACAGTGGTGACACCAACCTACCTGACTGTTGACTAGACACCAAGGTTGGGGCTTGGCTCAGGTATTGTTGTACCTACTGTGGATGATACATCACTGTCTTTGACAGATCCAGGCCTGTCATCAACTCAAGCGGTCATGGCCCCTGGCCAGGGTGTTGTTGACATGCAGGCAGTACTGATGTTCTCAAATATGATATGGTGCATACTTCCAGGCTTGCCTATGCAGCCTGTATTGCTGTCGATGGTGGTTCCTGCATCACAGGCCCTGTTGACATCATTGGCTGGTACACAGCAAGTACCTCCTGAGCAGCATCCTCCGGCATCACAAGCAAGATCCTTCATTCCTGTTATCAACCAGGACACTGATGACAAGGCAGAATATAACCCAGACCTCATAGTGGAGGAGAATTAGAAGAGGAGGGGGGTTATGGAGAAGAACATTATGCTCCATGTTCTAGCTCCACAGTATCTTGCTGTAGTGAGGATTCTGTGGTGTATACACCCAGATCTCCTCCTAAAGACCCTACCTTCCAAACAGTGATGCAGCTAATACAAAATGCAGCGGGTTTTGCTGCAGAAGAAGAGGATTCCACCAAAAAAGAATTTGATGTATTTTTTGGAGGTTCCCTGTGCTCCATCCATCATTGTCTCTCCAGTTTACCCTGCATTGGAGGATGTCACCTTTACTGCATGGTACAGGCCAAATACTTTACCAGCTGCAGCAAGAAATGCTGACAAGTAGTACCCTGCTCCTGCTGCTAAGCCTTGTTATACTGACCAGCCAGAAACAGATTCTGTGGTCATAATGGCTGTCCATAATAGATCCAGGGTGCTAAAACATATGAGTATTGTGCCCCCTGATAAGGAGTCTAGGAGGCTTGATGTAATGGGCAAGTGGGCATACACCTCTGCCTCACTAGTCCTGTGTATTGCTTAATGAATTACTACTGCAAGATACTAAAAATTTGACTGCTGGACCTGAGGTAGTCAAACATATGCTACGCTCAACATATGATGTTTCAGATGCATCTTCCAGGACAGCTGCCACTGGTATTTGCATGAGAATATATTCTTGGCTTAGAGTGGCTGGGTGTACAACTGATGTGCAACAAACAGTTCTGAATGCTCCTTTTAGTTCAAAGTTTATTGATTGACCATAGTCATTACATTGAGAACAACAAAGATAAAATTTCACATATTTAAATTACAGTATATTCCAGGACAAAAAAATTTTATATTATTGGGAAAAATCCCCTGAATATAGAATCTGTAGTAAGAGTTTTAGTTTACTAATATATTTGATCAATATCAAACAATATTATTATCCACAGAATTATTAACCGCAAGTTCTTATAATATTTGTATAGATATGTCTAATATAGATCATAATTCTATCGTGATAATTTTAGGCAGAGAAAGTACACATCGTTAGAATTTAATTGAATCATATTTATGGGGAGAAAGTCTAAGAGGGTCTGTCCTTTAGCTGTCCTGTAAACAGAATTAAACAGAACTTACCCAGGTTCAGATCTGATTACCTACACCCCTGGAAAAGTACAGCATTCTGTAATCTCAATACATTCCATAATTTTGGAAGAAGAAGACAAATAATGGCAAAAAAGGGTAAAACAGCTCTTATGCTCTCAAATACAGTAACAAATATAGAATAATGCCTAGGGAAGTGTGGTTTATGGGGATTTTATGCACCACCAAGGTGTGTGATGCCTCGCCCAAGGGGTTTATATGGGCAACACACCGAAGGGGTGAATAACTCCCATTAAACCACATTTCCCCATTTTTTAATTTTTATATTTACTTTTTTTTATCTAAATAAATGAAATACTTTTTTGTTTTTTGTCTTTTTAGCCATTTTTCGAGGGTTACCATTACCACAGACAAGCTTGTATCTCGCGCAGAGTGTGCGATGGTACAGCACTAGCGAACATCCAGTGCAAGGACAGCTTGTTCGGTGGTTTTTCTGTTGTGCCCATGGTTTACAGAGCTCCATAAACCACATATGTGGTTTATGGAGCTGTTGGGCACTTGCTGGCCGTGGTTTATAACCACTAACCAGTAAATATTGCCACATTAATCGTTGCCCTATTTCATAATTTCAGAGATTTTAAATATCCGGGCAGTCTATTAAACATTGTGAGATCATGAGTGTTATGTTAATAAAACATTATTAAATCTGGTGTAGTGGTGCAGTTGGACAGGACAGATCCTAACCAATATGCTCTTTCAGTGTTATATAAAGGGCATAATAAAGTCACATGCCAACTCGTCTTTCTTTTACCAGTTCCCCATCCCCTTGCTGGGTTTCCTGCATCCTGAAGCATAGGTGCCAGAACAGGGGGGCCACTAGGACCATGGCCCTATAACATTCATGAGTGGCCCTATCAGTTTTTGCAATAATTGTAATGTATTTAATAGGGGCAAATGTAACCCTTACATCCTTTGACCTACCACTTTTCAAACCATTCCGGCACCAATGTCCTGAAGGTGTGAAGGCACTGGCTCCCCAGTCCCCAATTCTTCCTTAACTTTCCCCACATCTACCCCTTACTTTCCTAAGTAACCCTGCCCATTGCCCCTTCCCCTCACTGCCTCTCTATTTCTTCCCCCTTTCTCCTTCATCTTCTCTGGCCAGCACCATTGTCCCATTGCAGGGTTCTCAGCACCCTGAGGAGGAGATGGACTGGACTAACCACCTCCCTTCCCATCCCATCCTCTCACCCCCAGCAGTATTTTACATAATATGATTCAAGGATGCTCCCCCTCCAAGGATGGTCGAGAGGGTCCAGGCTGAAGTGCCCTCCCCAGAGCTTACCACCAGCTGCGGGTGAAGTCCCCCCCGACTGACAACAGATTCTAGGAGGCTCCCCCTCAAAGGGTGGTCGAGAGGGCCCAGACTGAAGTGCCGTCCCTGGAGCTTACTGCCAGCTGCGGGTGAAGTCCCCTCCTGGCTGACAACAGATTCGAGGAGGCTCCACCACCAAGGGTGGTTGAGAGGGTCCAGGCTGAAGTGCCCTCCCCAGAGCTTACCACCAGCTGGGGGTGAAGTCCCCCCCCCGGCCCGGCTGACAACAGGTACGAAAACCGGATGTTGAAAAAGGCACAAGGGTCTATACAGTTGACAAAGAGAGGACTTTTTATTGGTGCCATTTTTCAAATTTAGTCTGCTGCACCATCGAACAAACCAGCATTTCATGGACTAGATATCCCCTGTGTTAGAATCACAGAAGCTCAGTCTCTTAAGTTTAACAAAGTGCTCAGACTGCTGGCTTTTGGATGATATATATTTATTTTTTATTTTGTTCTTTTTTTTTCTCTCTCCTATTTATTCTTTTTTTTTTTCCTAGCAGGACACTACCAAACCCTCAAACTCAGTCTCAAAAATGAATGCAGTACTGTTTTGCTTTTAGCAAGGGAGCTCAGCTTGTACATTACCTAAGTTACAATTTTAGACTCTAATTCAGGACTAGTGTACAGAAAGTGAACTCTGCTTTTCTCTTAAGTTCCAGACTGCCTCCTGTGATCTAACAGCAATATTGCTTATAGTAATGGAGCTCTGCATCTAAATTGCCTCCCGATTACAATCTAGACTTAATCTCAGGATTTGCCCACAGCAAGGGAGCTGACCATTTAACTTAATTCATTTCAAGCTTCATAACTGCATTGTCTGAATGTTATCTCCATCTTACTGTTATAGCAGCTGCTAAAGAGTATAATGCAAACAGTAGTTTAGCAAATTCCTGATTGCTTTCCCTGCTAAAGTAATAGCAAAATAAAATAAAGTGGCATAATTACAAAACTTGTGGGAATTACTACAGCCCCTTCCCACCTGCATTAAATCAATGTCCTCTGCTTTACTTCACAGATTCAAGGAGGCTCCCCCTCCGAGGGTGGTCAAGAGGGTCCAGGCTGAAGTGCCCTCCCCAGAACTTACCGCCAGCTGTGGGTGAAGCCCCCCCAGCCGACAATAGGTACAAAAATGGGACGCTGAAAAAGGTGCGAGGGTCTGTACAGTTGTCCCCGCCACCCCCACCACCACCCTTGGCAAACACTGCTGTTTATAGCGGAAACCACATGGTGGAAAAAAAACTATCAGGCTGTTTTACCAGAGGTCGCTACAGTTGATAAAACTAAATATCAACTCACAAACCCTGCTTGGCAGCTTAAGTTTCATTGTGTGCCTGCATGCATTCCAGGACACTGGCCCTACCTGACTACTATTCTGGCTAGGTTGCCTGGGCATAAGCCCTGACTGCCAGAACAGAAAACTAATTTCTAAACCCACAAAAGCAAACCTAAGAGGGGACAAAATAAATTTAAAAGCAACCCTCTGGAAATTAGTAGAGCTTGTTAACAGTGCTAACCCATCTTGTTCAACAGCTCTGTGGCCCCCACGTGTCTCACCTGTGGCACTGTTTATTGCTGAATGAAGATGTTTCAGCCTAATAAGGGCTATCCCCCCCGATGTTTTACCCAGCAGGGGCCCTGCCCTGGTTGTCATATACGTCTGTGCCATTATCTGGGTTGACACGATAATGGGTGCATGCTGCTTCCCTAACCCGCTCTGGGGTATGCAGGATTGCCTGCTCCCACACCTTACATATTGCCCTGTAGTGTCATCTGTAGACACACTGCTAATGATGCATGGGCTAACCCTGAAGGGGGCCTGCTACCACTTGATCGCTGGCATTAGTGGCAAATGGGAGAATCATGCTCATTGCTCAGGACTGAGAGTTCTCAGCTGCCTCGTCATAATGCTTCTGCTCCACTCTGGGGATATTGAACGAAATTCTGGGCCACGAATTAGTAACTGCACTATAGGGACACCCCTTAATCCAAGCTGGAGTAACACCAAGGGTCTGAGAGTCACCCATATGAATGCCTGTGGCCTGTGACCCAAAATGCATGAGGACCAATCTTGGGTTACCCTATGCAACCCTGATGTATTGGCCATTTCTGAAACCTGGCTCAAGCCACACATCCAGGCCCAGGAGGTGGAACTAGCTGGCTATGATACCTTTAGAAAAGACCGAGAGGGGAAAAAAATCTGGAGGGGTCCTCATCTATGTGAGAACATCACTTGAGGCCTCACTAGCCCCTCACCCCCAACTGCACTCCCCACTTTTCGAATCAATATTCATTAGGATAATCCTAGGCCATGCAAAGCACTTAACTATAGGGTGCATATATAATCCTCCAAAACTTGCCCAACTTGCTTTGGAGGACCTAACAAAAGCACTGGCGGGCACTGTTCTTCTGGAGTTACTGCTCCTTGGGGACTGCAACTTAAACTGGGATACTAGCACAGAGCAAGCTCTCAGAGCCTGGCTCCTTGAAGCTAAGCTAACACAGATCATCACTGAAATCACTAGACATAATCCAAGAACAGGGAACCATTCAACCCTAGACTGGATCCTTGCTCCCAGTCCTACAAACATCAAAATGGCTGGCGTAATGACAGATGCCTTGAGTGACCATTCACCAACTTTCTACATTTGGAAGAATAAGCCCACTAAGGTCCCCTCAGACTCATTTCAGCCAGAGAGTTCTCAAAATTCTCAGATGAGGCCTTCCAGACCTACCTGAGTGGAGCTGACTGGACTCCAATTAAGTTTTCCCGAGCGTGGAGGAAGCAGCAGAATTCTTCTCCAACTCACATTCTCATCTGCAGCAAACCTTCATGCCCCACTAAGGAGAATTTGCGCCAAGGATCGCTGCTACAGGTGGATCACGACAGAGCTAAAATCCTTAATGATAAGCAGAGAAAAGGCCTGAAAGAAGTACAGATGCTCGGCACTCCCAGGTGACCTAGTTGTCTAAAGGTCACTGAGGAATCAATGTAAAAAAGCCACCAAAATTGCAAAGAGGGAATACCTTAAAAATCTACAGTGGACAAATTTGCCTGACCCAAGATCCTATTAGTCCTGTATAAATGACCTAATAAAAGGTAATAAGAACCCCCCCCGGGCCACATAATCAGCAGTGGACAAATGCTAACTGAAGGAAGTGATGTAATGGCCACCTTCAACAGATTCTTCACAGACTTAGGAACATACCAAACAAGCTTACCTCCCTGAAAGGAGGATCCGGTAACAACTGAAGTACTGAATCCTATACTACCAAACTTCCACCTAAGGACAGTATGCACCAAGGAAGTGCTCCCCCTCCTACTGTCCATAAAGTCCAATGGAACAGCTGGACCAGATGTTCTGGACTCCAGGCTGCTCAAGGCTGCAGCACCAGTCATTGCCCTTCCTATTACCTGGCTCTCAAATCAGTCCTTGCTGGCTGGAGTAGTACCCAAAGTATGGAAGCAGGCGAATGTGGTGCCAATCTATAAGGGAGGCTCCAAGGAGCCTATAGAAAACTATAAGCCTATCTCCCTGCTCTGCACCCTGGCAAAAATCCAAGAGAGGCTCATCTATTGCCAACTTTGAGACTACCTAGAAGCAAACCAGATGTTGGTACCCACCCAGCATGGCTTCCAACAAAGGCATGGGACTGACTTGGCACTTAACTCACCATTGATATTATCTCAGCCCTGGACAAAGGCCTCCCAACAGGGGCTGTATTCATAGACCTGACCAAGGCCTTTGATCTAGTGGACCACTCCCTACTGATGGCGAAACTAAGTAAACTGAGACTACATCAACACTCACTGAATTGGTTCAGCAACTACCTGTCTGACCGCTCTCAGCAGGTCAAGTGGAGGCGAGCTGCCTCTGGGTTTCTCTCAGTAACTGAGGTGGTACCACAAGGCTCAATTTTAGGCCCCCTTTTATTCTCATTGTTTGTCAGTGACCTCAGAAACCACTGCGGACCAGCTCCACGGTCCAGTATGCTGTTGATGCAGTCCTGTACAGATCTATTAACACAGATGATCTTGGACCGCAACTCCAGTTAGACTTTGCCTTCATTGAATCCTGGCTACTAGAGAATCACCTAGTCCTAAATTTCAATAAAACAAAGGCTGTCTTGTTCGGCCCATGATCCCTAGGCCCTGATTGAAGCCTCATACTCCCACTTAACACTACAGCAGGCTCCACTATAGAAGTGGAGCAAACTTTCAAATATCTTGGCCTCGTGCTGGACCATAGACTCACCCTAAAACCCCATGTGGATTCTGTAACCAAACATATCCACCAAAAGCTAGGGCTGCTCCATCACCTTAGCACCCAAATGATACCATCATCAACCCATATTGGTGGTCATTCATTGGACTTGGTGTTCCCACTGGGGATGGAGATATCTGATTTGGTGGTGGAACCAGTCAGGTGGTCTGACCATCATACCATTGGGTTCAGTTTCATCCCTAATAGGCCAGCCCCTATGGAGATGGTCCAGTACTGCCTTTGAGGGGTGTTTCCCCAGATGGCCTAATGGTGGTGCTGCACCTATCGGGTTTACCATGTGATTGCATGGATCCAGGGGTCCTGGTACTTACCTATAATAAGGTGGTAGTAGACACCCTGGATTCCATTGCTCCTGTTCCTGTTTGTCCTCTCACTCTTCGCCCCAGGTCTCCTTGGTTTGATGAGACTCTGAGGGAGTTGAGGAGAGTTGGACGAAGGCTAGAGAGGTGCTGGCAGAGGTCGGGCCTGGATTGTGACAAACTTAGTTTGATGGACCATTATGTGGTCTATCAATCAGCAATCTCTCGTAAGAAGGCAGAATTCCTGTCCAGAGAGATTGCTGCTGCACAGAATCGACCAGCTCAGCTTTTCCAGACTGTGGACAGATTGTGCAATCCAATCTGTCTTCAGCCTGGAAGTGCTTTTTCTCAAGAACGGTGTGAGGAGTTTGCTCAATTCTTTTCAGATAAGATTGCCACAATCAGGTCTGATATTTGCTCGACCCTCCCTAATGGGAGCTGTGATGGTCGGCAGGAGATGTCAGACACCCAGTTTGTGTGGTCTGACTTCAATCTTCCCACAATCAATGACATTGTGATGGTCATCCAGTTATTGCGTACGACAACCTGTGGTTTGGATCTGGACTCCACATGTCTCCTAGTGGGGTGTGTGGATAAAATTGGTCTGGTCCTTGCTGAGATAGTCTGGAGGTCCTTGGAGAGAGGATTTTTCCTAATCCCCTGAAGGAGGCTGTGGTTCAGCCCCTTCTTAAGAAGCCCTCCTTGGACCTGGATTGTCTGACTAACTACAGGCCTGTCTCTAACCTGCCCTTTGTGGGCAAGTTTACTGAGAAGGTGGTCATGTCACAGCTGGATGATCATTTGACCAGCCACAATGTCTATGATTCTCTCCAGTCCGGATTTAGGAAGAGACATAGTACCGAGACAGCTCTTGTCCGGGTACTAAATGACCTCCTAATAGTGAGAGATCGAAGGACCCATTCTATCTTGGTCCTTCTTGATCTCTCTGCAGCATTTGACACCGTGGACCATGGTGTGCTATTGGAGCACCTGTGGCTTATCTGTGGGCTGTCTGGTACAGTCCTCAGTTGGTTTCGATCTTTTCTCCAGGGTAGGACTCAAAGGGTGGTGTCTGGGATTTTTTCCTCGACATCATTCTCCCTAGCCTGCGGGGTGCCATAGGGCTCCATTTTGGTGCCCATGTTGTTTGTGGTGTATATGCTGCCATTGGGAGCGATTATTAGGTGGTACAGCTTGGGTTTTCACTGCTATGCAGATGATACTCAGCTGTACATGTCCTTCATGCCCGGTCAAGATGCTGCCATTTCGGTCTTCAACAACTGTCTCGACGAAATCCAGGATTGGATGAATGTGAGTTGGCTGTGGTTGAATCCTGAGAAAACTGAGGTGTTGGTTGTGGATCCAGATCACCAGGAGGCGGGTTTGTTGGTGGGATCACCTTCAGGTTTAAGGCTTGGGGGTGTTCAGCTAACTACCTCAGACCAGGTGTGGAACCTGGGCATTGTGTTTGATGACTGTTTGACACTTAAATCTCAGGTGTCGGCAGTTGTCAAAGCATCCTTTTACCATCTGAGGAATATCGCCCTGGTAAAGCACCTGGTTCCTTCCGATGATCTTCCAACATTGATCCACGCCTTCATTACCTCCCACCTTGACTACTGCAACTCCCTTTACCTTGGGTTACTGAGGGTTGATATCCGCCGCTTGCAGCTAGTGCAGAATGCGGCAGCCAGGCTATTGACTGGTTCTTCTAGGACCAGTCATATAACGCCTGTGCTCCACAGACTGCATTGGCTGCCAATATGCTGGTGGATCACCTTCAAGGTCAGTTTGCTGACCTATAAGGCCCTACACGATCAGGGACCTGGTTACCTGAAAGATCTCCTTCAATCCTATTGTCCCTCCCGCTCACTCCGATCCACTGACGAGGGATTGCTAGAGATTCCCAGGGTTTGTTTAAAGACATCTGGGGTCAGATCTTTTAGTTTTATGGCCACAACCCTGTGGAATTCTCTACCTCGTCAGGTACGAGACTGCCCGAACATCCAAAGCTTTAAGGGAGCATTAAAAACATTTCTTTTTAGCTGTGCATACAATGATGTTTAATGTGGCTGCCATGGAATTATATTTATGGTTTTAATTATTTATTGATTTGTTTTATTATGTTATGTACAGGCGCCTTGGTTTTGGAAAGGCGCCATTTATAAATAAATATTGATGATGATGATGATAATTATACCAGAGACCTGAGACCCGGCTGGCAATAGCCAAAAGTATCCTACTCCCTACCTTAACATATGATGCCCCAATTTTGCATGGACTGGCAAAGCAGAGCTTCAACTGCTTACAAACCCTATATCACAAAATTGCGCACTTTGCTACGAACAGTGAACCAAGGACCCATCACTGCAATGTACTTGCCTTGCCCTGATGGCCCTCTTTTGGCCATAGACTTCAGTACCCCCTATTATGTAACACCTATAAGCTAATCAACAACCACCCCCAGCTACTCTAGCTGGACTACTACCCCCAAAACGCTCCAGCAGGCTGCTGTGCACTACTGGACTAAGGCTCCTGGAAGAACCCAGGATCAAAACCACAGTTGGCAGCAAATCCTTTGCCTGTGCTGCCCCTAGGCTTTGGAATAAACTCCCTGGACACCTTCAGCTAGCTACTTCCATAGGGAATTTCTGGAAGGGTCCACGCAAGCATTCACTGGACCACAGTCACTGCTCCTGTCCCAGGGAACAACCTTGATTCTCAGAACATTCCCCTCTCTTCCTCTGACACCTCTTCTGTTCATCCTCTACCCTCGACCCACCCAAGCATTTATGCGACACTAGCCAACCAAACCCTGTCTTATAGTATTGGGATTGCTGCAATTTTTTGTTAGTTAGTTAAATACCCTGATGTATGTAATATTGCCTTGCATGGAACACTGTATCTCTGACCTTGTATTGTCTGTTCAAAAATGTACTGTACTGTATAAATGCCTCACTCTATGTAACTCATTCTGGGTCGCCCCTGAAAAAGGGACCTTAGGGGCCCAGAGGGCCTACCCGGTTAACAAAATTTAATAAATAAATAAATGTAATTATAGCCAGCAGTATTATACACAATATGTAATTACAGCTAGCTCTTAGCAACTCTACCTCCCAACTTATGCTCTTACAGCCTAGCCACCTTACAAGCCTCAATAGTACTAACCTGGTTCCATTTTGTCAATCTATCATCATTGTACTATAAATGGGTTATTCACATAGAAACAGAAAAATAGAAGGTGACGGCAGATAAGGACCACAAGACCCATCCAGTCTACCCATTTCTTTTTATACCTTATGAATGTGCCATCGACCTTTGCTCTGTTAATGGCCTACCTATTCATACTCATCTGTATTTCTCCCTTATGCCTATCCCATGCCTGTTTGAAGCCCTGCACTGTATTCATATCCACCACTTCCTGAGGTAGGCTGTTCCATGCACCCACCACCCTTTCTGTGAAAAAGAACTTCCTCACATTACCCTTAATCGGCCTCCCTCTAATCTCATGCTGTGTCCTCTTGTCCTGCTATTTTTCTTATATTGAAACCTGTTCACCTGATATAATGTTTAATTGTTGTATACAAAAACTATTGCTGCTCTGCAACATGAGTTTGTGAGTTAACTTATGTTCTGTTTTTTATTACCGGTCTGTGACTGGATTGTATATCAGTTTTATACTCTGCACTTATTTTCTTAACTACTTACTACCAGGTTTTATTTTTACTTGAATGTTTATGACTCTGTACCATGTTTTCTCTTGTTTGAAGTCTGTTGCATTCCTCCTATGTACTCCCACCCCTCCCAGGATGTTTCTGGAAATGAGCTGTTTTATCAGTTCATGTTGCTTTCCTGGTGAATCTCTTCTAAATAAATAAATAAATAAAAATAAACATGTTTTAGATCATCTTCCACTTGGTTTCCACATTTACAATGTTTGGACTTTATCCCTAGTCAGTTTTGTTTAGAGAATATATAGTTAGCTTCATACTATTCCATTCTAAATCTGGTGACTATTCTGCAATCTAAAGGATCTGATAAATGAGACAAATAGTACTCTAGGTGATGAGAGACTTAAAGATGCTCATACCATCTAAAAATTTTAAGGAAGAGATATGAGACAAATCCTGTTCAATTGCAACATCCCGAACTCTTTTCGATTTGATTTTTGATCTCATAGAAAGCTTTAATGTATATTTCATGTAATAAGTTCACTAAACCTAATGAAAACAAATGTTCTCTGATGATTCTAATATAGGGACAGAGAAATCATATCTGTATATAAGCGACTTCTTCTTCAAGACATTGTTTGGAAAGTCTTTCATCCAGTAGTAGGAAAAGACCCAACAGAAAGTTCAGGGTTCTCTCCATTACTAAAGTAGAAATGGAAAACTGGCCTGTTTCAACTCTCAGATTCTCTGCAGGGGCAGAATTTGGTACAGACAATACATAGTGGTGTATCTTATTCAGGATAACCTCCAGTATACAGTAGATATATTAGAAGAGCTCCATATTTCTGCTGCATATAAAATACATGTTTTAATTTTAGCATTAATAACAGTAAGTAATCCCTTATAGTGCTTTTTCCCAATCTACAACTAGATGTCTTAAATGCATTGAATGCAACAGACATTTTAGTTTCTAATACTTTTAAATGCTTAGTTCAAAGAATGTTATCAGAGAAACAAGACTCAGATAGTCATAGTAATTCTGTATTCCAATTATGTCAGTTTCCTCTTTTAGTTTTGGCATCTTCCTAGTTCTATTACCGAAGACCATCAGTTTGGTTTTTACTTTGTTTATAACCAAAGCATTATCTCTGCAAAGATTAAAGAGATGGTTCATTTTTCTTTGTAAGCCCAGAGGAGATGTAGATATTAAAACAATATAATCTGCATAATCAGGACAACTGATGCTATTCTTGAATACTTCAGGAGAGTGAAAATCTGAGTGATATAACTGTATAATAACAGAATTAAGGTATAGGTTAAACAGGGTTTGAGCCAGTATGCAACCTTGCTGATGCCTATATTTGTTTTCATTTTGGAAGCTAGATTGCCATATTGATTGTATTGAACTTTCATCCAAGTATTGAGATGGTTTCTTATCGAAATATCCAACAAAAATGGATCAATATCTAGAAGACTTACTTTCTTCCATAATAATGTTCAACTAATACTGTCAAATGCTGCTTTAAGATTCACAAAGCAGCAATATAGTTTGGTCTTTTTTATCTTAGTATAGTTATAGATTAAATATGATAGGACATAACAATGTTGAACTGTGGAGCGCTTGCTCCTGAAGCCGTTCTGAGACTCATCTAATAAGTGGTGTTCTTGAATCCAAGCTTCCAATCTCTGTAACACAATTTTGCAAAATATCTTTTGAGATGCATCTGTTATGCTAATCGGCCTATACATAGCTGGGTCCTTAACCTGTCCCTTTTTAAAATTGAGATATATAATATTGCCTTTCCAACTATTGGAGAAGTCCTCACCTTGAATAAATCTGTTGAATATATCCAAAAGAACAGGTGTCCACCAATCTGGGAATGTTTTATAAATATCTGTAAGAATTTAATCAGGGCTAGGAGCTTTATTAAATCTGGTTGTCTTAAACACAAGTATTATTTTATCAGAAGAAAAATATATTGATCTTGGAGAAACAAGAGAATGTAAATAAGTTTTGAGTTCATCATATACCGAAGATCTTTGTTCTTCTATAAATGAAAAATACAGGGCCAAAAAATGTTTTGTCCAAGTTAAAGGGGTAACGAAGGCCTTTATTCTTGGAGTATTGTGTAAACCCAACCAAAACCAATGTCCAGAAGGCTTTTGTATCTTTTTCTATAATTGTGTTTCTTGATTTATTCCACGTTTTAGTACAATATATTTCTTTCTCAATTTCTAGAATTTTCTTGTAATCCTTCCGACACTTATTGAAAGTTCATAAATTTCCTTTTGTTCTGTGTCTTTCTGTAAATTTCACCACTCTATTAGCTCTTGCTTAGTGGCCCTGCAGATCCCATTTAACCAAGATGTAGTCTTATTTTTTTTCAGCGAATTCTAAACATAGGTCTTAGAAGATTATTTCATTCCCGCCATTTTTCTATGTTGGTGGCAGTAAAATTTTCTGGAGTAAATGTTATGTAATTTCTCAAAGTTATAAAAATATCAGTGTTAAGTAGTCCAGTCAGTCTTATATCAGTGGTAGGAAAGATTATGGAGTCACTCCTAAAGGAGAGGGTAGTGGAATACCTGGTAGAAAATGAGTTACAGGACAACAGGCAGTACAGGTTCTCACAGGGAAGGTCATGCCAGATGAACCTCATTGAATTCTTTGAGTGGGTGACAAGGGAGTGTGATCAGGGAGGGGTGGTGGACATGGCCTATCTGGGCTTCAGTAAGGCCTTTGACACCATCCCTCACAGGAGGCTGGTGAGCAAGATGGACAGTCTAGGGGTAGGGGAGAAATATCAAATTGGGTGGAAAACTGGCTTGGTGACAGGAGTCAGAGAGTGGTTATAAATGAGATCCATTCCAGGGAGGAAAAAGTGACAAGTGGGGTACTCTAGGGGGCAGTACTGGGGACAACACTCTTTAACGTTTACATTGGGGATATAGTGGAGTGACTAAATAGGAAGGTGTGTCTGTTTGCAGATGATACAAAGATCTGCAATAGGGTAGATACACCGGAGGGGGGAGTGGAGAGCATGAGAGAGAACCTGTTAAAGCTGGAATGGTTTTCAAAGAGTTGGCAGCTGAGATTTAATGCCCAAAAGTGTATAATAATTCACATAGGGCACAAGAACCCAAGGGTTGCATACACACTAGGGGGAGAGGATGTTGTGGAAATGGAGCAGGATAGGGATCTGGGGATTATTTCAGACAACCTTAAAGTGGCAAACCAGTGCAACAAAACAGTTGGAAAGGCAATTGGTATGCTGACATGCATAGGGAAGGGTATCACAAGCAGGAGAAGGAAGGTGATAATGCCCCTATACAGGTCAATGATCCGACCCCACCTAGAGTATGGGGTACAGTTCTGGAGAACTCACTTAAAGAGGGATATTGACAGGGCGGAAAGAGTACAGAGGAGGGTGACCAAAATGGTGCATGGTATGCAACATAGGACATATGTGGAGCGGATGGAGGAGCTTGACCTATATCCACTGGAAACCAGGAAGGAGACAGAGGAGGGTTGTGACTGAAACTTTTAAATACCTGAAGGGAATTAAGGTGAGAGAAGAGAGTATATTCAAGATGACAGACAATCCAAGAACTAGGGGGCACAGCCTGAAGCTGGAGGGCAGTTAATTCAGTGCAAATAAGAGAGGACACTACTTCACTGAGAGGGTGGTGGGCCCCTGGAATGGGCTACCAGAGGGGGGTGGTTAAGACATCAACAGTGGGGAGATTCAAGAGTGCATGGATTAACTACATGGGTTTAAACAAGAGAGGTAGGGATGGATGCCCTGAAGGGAAAGAGGGACTGGGAATCTATGGGAGGGGAGAAGACATGGAAGTGGAGTGTAGGGTGGCAGAGTCAGGGCTACCTATAGGTAGGGAATAAGAGCAGACTAGATGGGCTAATGGGGTCCTTTTTCTGTTGACAAATTTCTATGATTCTAAGTATTGTGGAAAATCTCTCTATAATATTTCTTTGCCAACATATTCTTTTACAGTCGATTATTTCAACTGTAACTTCCTGCGAGGTAGGTTGAATTGGTATTGTTTTGTTACTTAGAAAATTAAAAGTTACCAGTATAGGTGAGTGTGAGGATTCTGGATGATCAAGTACTGTTAGAGCCATCACTCTTTCCATGGCAACCTGGTTAACCCATGCCAAGTCAATGTCTTAAAATCCCATTGGTCCCATATAGGACAAATCACCATCTGGGTCACCTGGGGATATGGCCATTCAACAAAAATAGATCCAAGCCTGTCATTATACTGCTTAATGATTGTCCCAGTTGGTTATATTTACTATCCTTAGAGCTTATGTTTATTTTAATTATTGAATTAACCAAGTTAAATCAATTGTCATATTCATCTTCATTTATTGAGTATATGGAAACTCTAGTGTTAAAATTTTCAATAACCAGGAAAGAATAGGACTCATACCTAGTGAGAAGATCTTTCAAAATATCTGACGGTTGAGTCCGAAACATAGAGGTATGCAATTTACTTGTTCTAGGAGAAGGGTAAACATTTATATAAGTTACACTTTACTATTCTGATTTTGAATTCTGAGAACTTCTAGAAAAAAAGATTATGATCAAGAATATTTATTTGTAGATTTAAAGTTTTTTTCAAAAATATGGCTAGGCCAGCTTGTTCTTTTCCCACCCTATTCTTCTTAGCTGCACACAGGTAAGAGGTATACCCTGGAATCATAGGTAGGAAGTTACTGTACCACCAAGTTCCTTGTAAGCATAGGATATCATACTTTGTCAAAAATTCAGCTATCTCAGAATCTGGCAATTTACTTGTCAACCCCTCAGTGTTCCAGGATAGTATATTTAAATGAAGTTGGTTATGATTATAGTCTGTTTATCTAAAGTAAGCTGTAGTTCTAGTCACGTCTGTATAAGACCCTCCAGTGGTACAAATCTGTTATAAGTAGTCATTTCTATATTCCTGTTATTGAATGAATTTGTTGCTGTTTCCATATAAGGATGATTTGGTAAATGATTTTTAGGTGGCCTTTTATTTATTTCATCGTAATCAACCTGAAGAATGCCAAAACTGTCAAGAACTGTAGAAGCTGAGGCAACCCGCTCTGCTATTTTGGAAAGTAATATCAATCTGTGGGCTGTCCATAAAACTGCTATGTATTGTAACCCATTCAATCCCAGTTATCCCTAAGTCAATTCCAAGGGTGCAGGTTAAAAAAAAAATATATATCTATTTTAACTGAACCTATTGATTTCTCTGAGAGAACTTTTTCCAGCCAAAAAGGGAAAGAGTTCTACTTTTCCAAACATATTCATGCGACTGTTCATAGCTGTTTATTATTTCTAAACAATATTAATTCTGTCTATGTCTGCCTTCCTTTCACTGCTGTTGTTCTCCCACTGTTGGTTTGAATGAAAAGCCGAGACCTTTTGTGGAGGAAGAATAGTTATTTTGTTCAGCACCAGTAAGGATCTTCGTGACCATATTTGAGTTGCTGTTTCCTGTGAATCTAAATATACCAATACACAATCTGAGTAATATTGGTTAGGGGGATGCATAACAAATAAACTTTCAGTTTCAGGTGGAATATGCAACAAGCAACAGATACATTTTTTTTTTATTTTCTATAGTTTCTACCTCAAGTCTTTTAATTCCATGCATTTCTATTAAGATCTCTGTAGATTAACTATTTTTTTGTGGGCCAAAAAATGTTAAGTATAATTATTGGCCTCGTCCCTGATTGTACTAATGAAATCTGGATGACCTCAATTAGCCTCAGTGACAATTTTATTATTTAGGTAGATGTTAGAGGATTTGTTTGTCCTCCGTTGATTGTTGTGCTTCTATTAAAATAACACTGTTGTTCACCATATTTTCAGGCTTTTTCCCCCTTTTGTTTATTTTCAGTTCTTGCTTTTTAAATGGTTAACTCCTGTTGAGGGTTTTTTGACTTTCCCTTCTTATTTTTAGTTTTAATACTTTGTTTATTGATATGGTCATTTGGTATAATAGGTTCATCTCTGGAAAAAGGAAGAGGAAGATTAGCCTTGAATGGCCTTATTTTCCACAATTCTGGAAAAATCTGCAGTGTTATTAACAAATACATTATTGGAAGGAAGCTATCTTTGGGAATCCCTCTGACCTCTAATTTGAGTTATTAAGGCTCAGTTATAGTTTATATCAGCCCTTAAATTTTCAAGCTCTGACCAAATGGCCCACATAATTTCCAATATAACCACACTGGCATAATAGGGGTTCTTAATAATTTCTAAAATTTGCTTTGATAAAGATGAAGAAGAAACAAAATTACCTTAATATCTAAAGAAATCTTGGTCAAATTCAAATACACTTTTTGCATTGATGTTAGTACTTAAATCTGGTGTAACCATAGGCCCTACATTATTAATTTCACTATTAGTTGCTGAAATAGCTGTCACTATCTTTTTAAGGCCAACAGTAGTATTACTTAAATCCTGTATAATGGATGCTTAAATTATCCACAGGTTTTTGAGACTTAAAGCTTGGATGTTCCATCTAGGAGATTTAAGCTGTTGCTTTGTAGGACTTCTGCATGAGCTATTATAAATAGATTCTTGAGGAGAAAATGGAATATGTGAATCCTGCCCATCACTTAACAATGCTGAAATTGATAAAGAAGCATGCAAATCTACATCAAAGTACACATCAAATGCCTGTGGGAAATTTTCATTTTTATGTGGAGAGGGAGAAGGACTTCTAATAAAAGCTGATGATCCAATTTTATTTGTCAGCATACTAACTGGGTTATAATGATAATTAAGAACTGGAGTAGAGAGAGCCGTTGGGGTGGGAGCTGAGAAACCCAAGAATTCAGTAATTCTCTGCTGACTTGGGTCCCCCCCAGCTCCTATGTCATCATTATTTTTAATGATATTGATTTAACTTTTTTTTTTTTTTAGTTTTTTAGGTTTCAGGGAAGACTGCAAGAGAGAATACATAGGAGATAAAGATCTATTTCTCCCACTTCATGTACTAGCCATCAATCAATCTGTTAATCAATATTTTTTTAACCAGGAATTTCATCCTTGAGCAAGCTCATTTGCAAGATGGTCCTGGATGAAGAACATACATGTAGGCACAAAGGATGATAAATTACAGTACAATGTAGAGATGTGAGGTGCAACATAATTACACATGGAATGTACAGTAATGCAGATTACAATTAAACCAATTTCAGTGTGTAAAGGAATTTGACAGAAAGGAAGGGACAGGAGAGGGCTGGCAAGCCTAGGTGGACAGCTTGGGAGAGAGCTGCTTTAAAAGCTAAGGGAAGCAGCTAGCCAGAGGGCTGTTACAAAAGCTAGGGGAAACTGGAGGAGAGAGGGGGAAGAAAAGGGAAGAGGAAAGTGCTGCTGTTGTTAAGTAAGAGTTAAGGATGTCAAAGTCGGGGCAGGAGAATGGTAAGGAATACATAAGCTTACCTAAAGCAGGCACAGGTATCCCTTAGGTAGCGTGCAAGCAACATTTTAAAGGTGTGGGACCCAGGCAAGGAAGCCAGTTTTAGGGCCTTTTGGGCCGCATTCCATAGAGTAGGGAAAGAACAATAGATGGCAGCTGAACCATACTGCATCTTTATTCTAGGAACCTTGAAGGTAACCAGAGCAAACCTTCTCAGGCCATACAACCCCTGAGCTTTAACAAAAAGGTTAGAAATATAGGTAGGCAGTTGATCAGTTAAGGCCCTGTAAAACCAAAGGAGAGCATTTCTTTGTCTCCTAATCAAGGGGGAGGACCAGCCCAGTAGCATGTAGAGGAGACATTGATGAGTGTATAACGGTAGGTTCAGGTGAACCTTAAGGCATGATGATAAAGAGTGTCTAACTTATTCAAAGCCACAATGGGGCAGTGACTATAAAGGAAGTCTTTGTGGTCAATCAGAGGGAGAAAGGTTGTTTGGACAAGTCTCATCCTGGCTTCTAGTGTAAGCAAATGTCTGATATGAAAGAAGATGCATAGTCATTGCCTTAGTTTTTTCTGGAGCTCAGACAAGTGGGTTGTGAAGCTTAGCCTATTGTTTAACCAGAAACCCAGGTACTTGAACTTGTCCACGATTTCCAAAGATTCACCTAATAGTGTGTGAATCTGGGGGTTTGCCAAAGGCATAGTGGCAGAGGAGAGATGGGGTGAGATAATCATGACTTTAGTTTTTTTTTGCATTGAGCAGTAGGTTAAGCTTTAGCAAATTATGCTGTTAGGTGATAAAGTCCTGCTGTAGTTCCTTGTGAGCAGTTTCAGAGGAGGAGCAAATGGTATGAAGAACCGTATCATTGGCAAAAGTTGCACCTTAGCAGTACGGATGCTGGTATCAATGTTGTTAATATAGATTGCAAAGAGTATAGATCCCAATATAGATCCCTGTGGCACACCCCTAGGGGGTGTTTCCAATGAAGGCAAGTTGCTCTGAGCATTTATTTGTTGCATTCTATTGGTAAGGTAGGACACAAACCATTATACTGCAGTGCTGTCCAAGCCAATACTGCTCAGACTAGTAAGTAGGATGTTATGGTCCACAGTATCAAAGGCCTTGCTAAGATCTAAGAAAAGGGCATGGATATGTTTTTTAGCATCAACAGCAGTATGCCAGTCATTAATCACGTTGGCCAGGGCAGATACCGTACTATGCTTGGGTCTAAAAGCTGATTGAACTGGATTTAGTAAGTTTTCAGACTCAAGGTATTCTCTAAACTGTGAGTTGATGATTTTTTCCAATAATTTAGAGGAAAATGGCAGGAGGGAAATAGGTTGGTAGTTATTCAGGTCAGATGGGTCAGTAGATTTAAAGAGGGGAATAATATGAGCAATTTTCCAAAGGTGAGATAGCTCAGCATCCTTCAGGGAGCAATTAAATAGGTGAGTGATGGGGGCTGTCAAGTGATAGTAACTTATTTTCAAGGAAAAAGGTCCTAGGTGGTCTGCACCTGTGCTTTTATTTGTATCCAAGGTCAGTAGGAGCTTCTTGACTTGTTTAAAGGAGACTGGGTGAAAGCTAAACATATGATGGGTCTGGCTGAGGAGAGCCCCTGGACTTTGACCATCAGTAGCATCACCCTGAGCTACAAGCTTACTGGCAGGGGAAACATCAAAGGCTAGGCCAGCTGTAGCAAAATGGGTGTTAAGCTGTTCAAGGATGTCCACCCTATCGGTGTAAGTAGTAGTGCCAGTTATGATCTTAGCAGGCAGGGGAGAGGCCAGGGAATGACCTTCAATCTCTTTGAGGATTTTCCAGAAATTGGCAGAGCTGTGTATGTTTTCCTCAAGGCAATTCTGAAAAAACTGGCTTTTTCAGATCTAATCAATCTGGTACAGGCATTCCTTGCTACATAAAAGGCTAGCCAGTCAGTACCTAACTTTGTTATTCTTTCTCTTTTCCACAGAACGTCTCTGTCTGTAAGGGCTTTCTTTAAAAGGGGAGTGAACCAAAGAGGAGACCTTTTCCTGGTTTTGATCTTCCTAATAGGTGCATGTTTATCTATCAGCCCCAGTAAAAGTTTTTGGAAAATGTTACAGGCCTCTGTGATAATAGGAGCCAGATAAAAATCCTGCCAGATAATGTTCCAAGATCTGTCAGAAAGGAGGTAGGGCAGAAGGTTTTAAACATCTTTTCAGTTTAAATGAGGAAAAAGACGGCAGTGTGGGTGCATGCCTAATACAGGCTATGGCACAGTGATCATTTAGATCACTATGAAAGATTCCTGCATGGGAGATATTGTAAGGGCTTGCTAACAAGCATAAGATCCAGAAGCTAGCTATGCTCTTTATGTTTCTTATTAGGTCGGGTGACCTTGGGCACGGTCTGAGTTAGCACATGAGCATCGCAGAAGTTTTTCTATTTGTTGGAGCAGCCATCCAACCAGTTAAGATTAAAGTCACCCATAATTATGCATTCAAGATTCACATTATCCAGTAGGGAGTGTAGGTGAGGTATAGCCATGATAGCTAATATATAATGCACTAAAAATATAATTACCAATATATTAGTCTTTTGAAACTACTATATCCAGGGATAAAAATTCTAACAAATTATAATACAATACTTTAAAAATACAACTCAGAAAAGGAGATAAAAGAAGCTTCTCTGTGACTAAGGGATCACTGTGGTCAAGAACCAATTGAGTTGGAACTGTTGGTTCAAAGTCCTTATTTTCCTTAGCACAGAATGGAACTCCTTGAGCAATTCCCAGCAAAGAAAATATTTATGGAGCACAAAACTCATGTGTTGTGCCTTGTTCTTGATGTAAAAGTTTTAAAAAACCCAACCCCAGGAAATTGGGTGTTTTTAGAAGGTACTTGCACTACAAACAGGAATATATTTCAAAATAATGATTTAATATATAAAAATTGAGCTGCCAGTATATGCTAAATTTTTAACATTTAAAATATCTATTAATTCAAAATATGTGCTAATTCAACTCAGTACAGCACAATAAGTTTAAGATTTAAATTTTAGAACAGAAACCAAGTATTAGATTAATGAGCTGTAACTAAAGTCAAAAAGTGAACTTGGAATAGCTGGTACTTAGTAAGTTTATGATTTTTAATTATTGTATATTTTTTTTATGTAAAATCAGCAAACTTGCCATAAAAAAAGAACTAATATAATTGTAGTTTTAAAGACATAACTCAAAGACCAGTCTGCAGTCACTAAAATTTGCAGCGCTATCTTAAAGTATATCCCTAGTAGCAGTAAGTGCAAAAGAAAGATGTAAACATTTTAAATTAAAAACTTATGGTAAGCTCATTAAATAAACAAAATGCTAGCAGTTAGAGTTCCACTTGCTATTAAGGTAGTAGAAATTTGTAAGGCTGGGTCCGGTCTAAGAACTTCAGCATTCTGCCATTAAAATTTTAAGCTGTGGAGTGAGGGGTTTATTCTGTTCCTCCCAAAAGATTCTCAGTGGTCTCCTAAAACCAACTGAAGCAAGGACAGAATACAAACACTTGCTGGCTTTAACAGAGGGAAAGAATAAAAGTAGCTCAGATGGAAAAAAAAGATAAAAATATATATCTTAATTTTTTTAGTTCAAGGGGGCACAAAGGAGATTCAAGTTCAAGGAATCCAGCTTTGTTGAGAGAGCTCCTGAATCAGTTAGTTAGTTTAGTTTATTGATCAGTCATTTGACCTTTTCAAGTGAGTACATTTATAAAAAAAAATAATAATGCAGTGCAATTTAGTTAAAATACATTTGATAAATACAGGATTACAAAAGTTTTAAATAAAGACATTACACAAAGTTTGCTACAATAAACAAAATTGGCTGGTCATAGCAAAAGCATTACTAGTCATAGTGACTCTAAGAGTAGCAGTTTCCTGAAGGAATTATTTAGACTAGGAAAGTTCCAGACTGTATTATTTATGCTTTAAATGAATTCTTGAAACATCTTCTAAATAGCCTGCAACTGCCTTTATTGCAGTTTCATCATTTTTTGTAAAAAACAGGTTTAATAAAAGAGGCTGATCTTTAGTCTGGAAAGTGTCCCATAAAGGGACAAGCCAATGAGTTCTAGGTTTGCAGTACCATGGATATATAAATATGAGATGGTGAAGGTTTTCCAAAAACTGTTGAGTACATGATCAATATCGTGATTGAGGTGCAGAATTCTTGTTGTATCTGGCATTAAAAACATTGCTAGGAAATGGTTCCAGTCTGTATTTAGTGTAAAGTTTTCTTTGACTGTAATTTGATAGAACATCCAGATAACCTTTATAGGAGTGTGAAATGTCATTATGTCTTAACCATGGGGAAATATATAACCTGGACACTATCTCCATGTCCTATATTTTGTAGTATTTAATCATCCTATGGGTAACATGTTTGATATTTTGGGCTAATTATAATGCATTTAGAAACATAACTTTAAAGGAATTCAAGGTACGTTTCTTGTAAGATGAAAAATATCCTTTTAAGCCAGTTAGAAGGGGAGCAGCCTAAGTTGGCCCAATCATACTTTTCCTTTAGACAAAGATATGGTAGTCTGTCTGGGTTCAGGTGTAAACTTTTGATCCAGTAGTTTATTTTCCTAGCATAAATATATGTTTTTAGTCTGGAGACCCCAAGTTCTGCCCTATCTAGTGGGACCGGTACAGAATTACTTAGACCCAAACTGGATCGAAGCAACTTATTTAAAGGAACCTCTATGATGTCATAATGATCAAATTCAAAATTTCATCATGGTGTCTGTACATTATATTTAGCTTTGGCTGCAACAATAAGAGGTTTAACAGTGTTTCCACCATGTTTACAATTAAACAAGTTTAATGAGCTGGCAGTTAGTTTAAGTTTAATTTTTAGAGAATTGACATGTTTCTACAATCTGCCATCACTTGAAAGCTGTAGACCAACATAAACATAAGACTTTACAGTCTTTAGTTTTTTATCCCCAATCCACCAGTTTTTGTTATTAAGTTTTGCACCAAACATCAAAACCTGACTTTTTGTCTCATTTATCTTCAATTGTATTCAGTTGCATTAGTATTAAAAATGTTTAATTTTGCGTGAAGTTCAGACTGTGTAAGTTAAAGGAGTACCAGGTCATCAGCGTAAGCAAGGGCCACAGACACCCTGGAAAATATTTTGAGGGAAACAGAGAATGATTGTTGAAGCAGTAATAAGAACTTGTTAGTATAAATACAAAAAAAGTAGGGGGGCAAGAACACACCCTTGCCTGACACCTCTGTTTGGTGTGAAACTGGAGGAGAGTTGACCATTTGTACCAAATCTAACTTTTTCCCAAGTGTCTGTGTATAATTCTTTTATAATTCTGATAATTTCATGTGAGATACCCCACTCCCTCATGAAATTCCATAACAGTCCTCTAGAAATGGATATCAAACGCTGAGCTAAAATCAATGAATGCAGCATATAATTTTTGTTTCCGTAGCTTCACATATTTTGTGTATAGATGTCTGATAATAAAACAGTTGTCTGTTGTACAACATCCTGCATGGAAACCAGCTTGGTATTCTGACAGACCACCAAGCTGTGATATTTGTTCTGTAAGTCTTGTTAGTATGATTTTTGCAAAGATTTTCCCCAGGTTATCTAATAAAGAGATTGGCCTATACATTAATGGGTTGTTTTTATCACCCTTTTTATACTAACATACTAATTGCCAGCAGATTAGGTCTTATGGTCTATCGAGTCTGCTCGAACCTTAGATCTCTCGTTGGGTGCCGAGACCCTCCCCCCCTTGTGTTCCAGAAACCCCTATCATCCATCCCCACCTCCCTGGGCCAGGCCATCATCTGATACATCCACTTTCTGTGTCTGTCCCACCATCTCCTGAAGCTCTCCACTGTGGATCTCTGAACCAGCTCACCAGGCAACGCATTCCAAGGGTCCACCACCCTCTCATTGAAAAACCTCCTCCTCTTTTCTCCTCTCACACTTCCACCTTCCAACTTCAAACCATGCCTTCTGGTGATACCTCCCTACTTTAGTCTAAAGATCCCCTCCATGTTTACCCTATTTATTCCCTTGAGGTACTTGAAGACCTCAATCATGTCCCCCCTTTCTCTCCTCTCCTCCAATGAAAACAGGCAGAGCTCCTCAAGTCTGTCCTCATACGTCAAATCCCCTAGTCCTTGTATCATCTTAGTTGCCCTCCTCTGTACCCTCTCCAGGAGCTGTATGTCCCTCTTCAAGTGTGGTCTCCAGTACTGTACACAGTACTCAAGGTGTGGTCTAACCAGTCCATTGTACAGTGGCAGAATCACTTCCCTGCTCCTAGAGGTGATCCCCCTTACGAAGCATCCCAACATCCTGTTTGCCTTGCTAGTCACTCTCCTGCAATGCTCAGAGTTATTCATACATGCATCCACCATGACCCCTAGGTCTTTTTCCCCTGTTGAGGCCTCCAGCACCTCCCCTCCCAGGGTGTACCTGTGTTTAGGGTTTCCCTGCCCAAGATGTAACACCTTGCACTTGGTGATATTGAAATTTAATTTCCATGTGTGAGCCCAGCTTTCCAGGGTGTCCAGGTCCCCTTGCAGTGCCAACCTCCCCTCTTCCCCCTCAACTACTGCTCCCATCTTGGAGTCATCAGTGAAGAGGCTCATTTCACACCCTATACCCTTCCTGATGTCTGAAATGTATGCATTAAACAGGATCGGACCCAGGACCGAGCCCTGCGGTACCCCCCTACCGACCTCTCTAGGGTTGGAGAGCTCCCCACCGACCACTACTTTCTGGGTGCATCCAGCTAGCCAGTTTTCAATCCATCTGACCATCAAAGGGCCTACTCCCAACCCCATCAGTTTCTCCACCAGACCATTGTGGGGGACAGAGTCAAACGCCTTGCTGAAGTCCAAGAATAATACATCCACAGGCTTTCCCTTGTCCAGTTCTGATGTTACCCATTCGTAGAACTCCATAAGATTGGTTTGACATGATCTACCTGGCACAAACTCATGTTGCCGACTATCCAGACCTCCCACCACCTCCAAGTACACCCCCAATCGTTCCTTTAGTATACTCTCCATTAATTTTTCCATCATCGAGGTCAAACTGATGGGTCTATAGTTACCTGGTACTTCCCTCGATGCCCCTTTATGGATCAGCACCACATGTGCCTCTTGCCAGTCCCTAGGTACCCTCCCTGTCTCAAGCGACCTGTTGAAGAGCTCCGCCAGGGGTGCAGCCAGTATGTCCACCAATTCCCATAGTACTCTCAGATGAATGCCATCCAGCCCAGGAGATTTATCTTTCTTTAGGGCCTTGAGGGCTAACCACACCCTTTCGGTGGAGATAGCATCATCCATCCCCTCCACCTTACTGGCCTTTTTATCCTTAACCTGATGTGACACCCCTGGGGTTCCTCTCCCTCCCTCTTGCTCCATTTCTGTTGCTCCCCTGATCCCACTCACTATCGCTTCTATCCCCATTGTGCCTTGCTTTGTAGATATCCCATCCTCCTGCCTAGTGAACACAGAGGTGAAGTACTCATTTAATACCTCTGCCTGGTCCTTCGCCTCTTCTACCCACCCTCCTTCTAATCTCAATCTGCCGAGATGGCCCTTAGTTTTTCTCTGCTCCCCAATGTACTGGAAGAACCTCTTTTCCCCTCCATGTATCCCCTGTGCCAGCTGCTGCTCTTTACTGGACTTTGCCCCCCTCACCATCCGGGTGACTTTTCTAGATGCAAGATGGTACATTTCCTTTTCCCTATCCCCTCTTGTTGTTTTATATTTTTTGTAGGCCACCTTCTTTTCTCTGACCACTACTTGAACCTCACTGGACCACCAGCATGGTTTATGTGACCTTGCTCCCTTACGTTTCACCTTAGTGTAGGTCCTGACTGCCTCATGAAGTCCCGGTTTTATGACCTCCGATCTCTTTTCCACATTTGTCATTGATGTAATCTCCTTCAAGTAATCCTTGAGAATATTTCCCATGCCCACAAAGTCTGCCCCCCTGAAGTCCACTGCCAGTGTCCTAGATCTCTCCATCCTCCACCCATGCTTATTTGAAACCAGACAGCATTGTGGTCACTCTCAGCCAGGGGATCCTCTACAACCAGGTCTCTTACCAGATCCCCATCTGCCAGAACCACATCCAGGACATGCCCCTTCCTTGTGGGCTCCATCACATGCTGTGTTAATAACACATTCTGGAAGCTGTCCAGCAGCCTCTGCTTCTTGGCCACCTTAGAGGACATGGTTCCCCAGTTTGTACCTGGCATATTAAGGTCCCCCATCAACACCACTCCTTCCCCTTTTGGTCCACACTGGGCAATGATGTTGTCCAACAAACCATCCTCCAGAACATCACCCATCCCGTGGGGCCTATATTCTACACCCAGCTTGACCTCACCTCCTGCTGGGGTTCAAAAGGTGACCCATAAGGCCTCCATGTTTCCCTCTGCCTCTTCTACCCTAGCAATTTCTATGTCATCTCTAATGAACATAGCTACTCCACTCCACCCCCTCTGCCCTCCTTTCTATCCTTCCTAAGCATAGTGTACCCCCACACGTTTAGGTCCCAGTCATGGTTTTTGTTGGCCCACGTTTCCATGACCGCCGCCACATACACCCCCCAAACAACATGGCCTGGAACTCTGGCAACTTGTTTCCCATGCTCCTGGCATTTACTAACACCATCCTCCACCCCTTATCCCTGATACCCTTTGTCAAACCCCACCCAGGTTCCTTATACTTCCATCCTCCCTCTGCTCCTCCTGAAACCTCCTCCCCCAGTCTGTATCCCCCCTCCCCCCTTGGGTTTGAAGGCTACTACCCTCATCTGGAGGAGAGGGCTTCTGGTCAGCCCCTCCCTTATCCCTCCCCCCACATATATATTGACACAACTGCTGCCACCTTCCATGTAGACGGCAATTCAAGCCTGTTAATACAATGATTAGCCCACTGAGAAGGAGCGATTAAAAAGACTTATGCCGGTATGAGATCTGGACCAGGTGCCTTTTTTTTTCATAGTTGCAATCATAAAGTAAACCTCTGAGGTTGTAATTGGTGTCAAGTGAGTCATGTCTACATCCAGGGGTTCCCCTACTATTACTGATTCTGTGTCAAAAAAATATTTTAGTGTAATGTGCACTCCATTAGTCCATTGTAATATGGGAATAAATTTAATATTTACAGTTATGGGTTCCTTTGGTTACCAAGAGCCAATATGATTGGTAGTCATTTTTGTTAATTATGGACACATTTTTTTCCCATTGTTTTAATTGAAAACTCATTTTGTTTGGTTTTTAAAAATTGTTTGTAATTTTCTCTTGCTTTATTGAACATTCTATATTCACATTTTTGTTTCTTGTGTTTAGTAGTCCTAATTAAATTATTTAATTCTTTTGTGGCTCTCCGACAATCCAGATAACAGCAAGTGTGCAATACTTTATAATTTGATTTATGAGTGACTGTAAGTTTTAGGACTAATCTTATCTCTTTGAGACATGCCTGCATTGTTTCGTTTAATTCAGTTTCATTAGTAGCTCTGCAAAGGGTTGGGATAACTTTATTCTATATTATTTGCAAAATTGCTTCTTCACATGAATTTTGCCATTTTATTTTCATTTGGTTCCATATTTCTAACTGTGGCTGAGCTAGACAAGTAATGTCTATCCTGCATGGAGTCTTAAACTTCACAGCCAGGGGAAAGCGATCACTTTCTGCTTTTGAGAAAACCTGACATGAATCTAATAGGTTCATGTCATCATTCCAAAATATGTAGTCTATTACAGATGGTCTGGTGGGACAGTAATGAATATAGTTCCTATGCTTGTCTCCTTTTATCCTACCATTTAGGGAAGCTAAATAATGTATGGTGAGTAACTCAATTAGTCTAAGTTTCATTTTATTTATCTTTATGTCCATTGATGTTTTAGGGAATTTAGAGGCTTTTTCATGGCACCAGTTATGAAAGTCATTATTGTATATCCATTATAGCAGCCAATTCTTGCATTCAAATCACCACATAACAAGATATATTCACAAGCAGTGATGGCCCAGCTTTTATGAAATATATCTTCCAAGGTTTCCCAGATCCCATCATAATAAGTCTTAGAATTAGATGGAGGGATATATGAGCTGATAAGACAAAATACATTTTTATTGATTTGAACAAAATATGTCTGGAAATTATTATTAGAAATTATTGCATCTACTTTGATGGTCTCGTCTATCTTTATCCAAGTGACCAGTCCTCCTGCAAACTTCTCTGTTCTTGCGGCTCTCTTGCCTGGAACTTGATGGGTGCTGTAGCCATGCAGTACTACATTGGAATCATTTGTGTGCCAGGTTTCTTGTAGGCAAATTATATCATACTTATTAATGAAATCTAACCAGTCTCTGCAAATTTCGCTGACAGTCCTGCAATGTTCCATGAAATAATTGCAAAAAGCTGATTGGGTTTACTTGGTGGATCAGGAAAATGAGTATCCACTTATCAATTTTCCTTATTCATCAGGACCTCATAGTTGTTTGAATTGGGTATGTTGTAAGTTACATGTTCATGACAACCAGGGAATTCACTTTTCTCAGTATTCAGGCAGACTGATCCACTTCCTTGTACTATGTGTGCTTCTGTTGAAGGGCATGTCATTTTATTAGATGATGGTACAATAAATATACCTAAAGCATCCAGGAGGCCTGTGTTATCCATGATCTTCTTGTATAAACTTAGATATTCAGTTGTCATCTGCATTTGGTCACATTCTGGATCAGTGCCCAGTCTAGAAACAGGTATAGCATCATGATTTTCTGTGGAGATGTTAAGAAGTTATTCAAATAAGTCTAGTACAATTAGTCTGAGTTTAGACTTGCTCTCATTTTTGGTTCTGGCTAAACCATAGAGAGATAGAGTGTTAGCCACTCTATCCTTGTACCCTGAATCAGAATGCGGTATATGAAAAGTAGTAGGCTGGTAAGGGGGTTTATCCTGGGCTTTAATTAATTCATTTGTGTACAGCTGTTGATCTAAACTGATCAGATCGTGATCACTAAGGTAACCACAACTAGGTTATGGGTAGTTACCTAGGTAAAATAGCAATATTTAATTCTATTTAATTGATTAATTGGTTGTGGCCTGTTTTGAAATATGTGTGACTGCCTTTGGGTTTTATCACCACCAGATGATAATATTTCAACAGGGCACTAAGACATGAGGGAGAGCTTAATGGATCAATTAATTGCATATTTTATGTGCATGTTTATATGTATCTTTAATGAAGTAGATCCTTAAGAATATGCTTGCCTATTCTAAATTTGCTATGCATCAAGGGCAGTTCCCTCTGTCCCCAAAATCCTCCTTCCTGGCAAACCAGCCCAGAGACAGCATCCTAAGCCAAAACACAATGCAAAATGCCCCAAGGCAAAACAACCTTGCCTACTCAAGGAAGAAATAAACAACAAAAAAAAGACAAAAAAAAACCCCAATACAAATAGCATCAAAATCAGCCAGGAACTGCTGGCGATGTTTCAAGCACAGAGCCCACAGGAGCACAGCTCCACCTGAAATACCCACGATCAAATACCCACACTGAAAGCTAAAAAAACCAAACAGAATAAACAAAACATAAAATATGTACCAAAAAGAATCTTATACAGAGAGTTTAACAAAATTAAATCATGTAAAATAAGTTCAAATAAGGCAAGTTCCATAATTGTATGAAGTAGTTCTTCTTGCGTTTTACATTTGTACAATAACTGGGTTCCCCTTTTTCCCATAGGCAGGGCTTTGCTCTTGGGGTTTATGTAGCATCTAACATCTTGGGTGTGTGTAAACTTCTCATTACACACACCACCTCATACTTTATTCTATGTATCTTTAGTTCATCCAGTTCTTTAGAATTATTAGTGCTTTGTTTATGTTATTACTTTGTCCAGCTTCTGATGCTTCAGTTACTCAGCTGATTATCTCCTTGCCATTGCATAAATCTATGGTTCAATTTGGGAATCTGAGAAATACTCCTTGGGGGAGGGACAGTCAGAGACAGGGGCTAATGGAAGACAAAAAGAAACTGCTCCAAGTGTGGCACTTCTTTAAAAATAAACTCCAGCTCGATATAATGAACAAGTAAAAGTGAAAATAAAGCTAAGGCACACTCGGCATTGCACCAGCTCAAAAGGGGTTTTAGACATTAGGCAGCAAATCTGCTGCTCACCAGCTGCACCGCCACTGCTCCATCTCTGAGCACTGCTTCAGTTGACCACTCCCCTCATGTGCCACCTCCTCCCTCAGAATTCAGCTACAGCTGTCCATATTGCAACACTACACCAATGCAAACTGCTGGTTCACACTCTTGGTATGTGGAGAACTGATGAGTCTGTACATGGGGTTCATCTTGAGGCACACATTCACATGAGTCAAGGGCCTCAAAGTCATCTCTCCAGCTCCAGGTTCCTTGCTCTTTTTAGAGGCACCAAACTGTTTGGATACCATGTAGAAGTATTAGGAGTCTTTCAGGTCTCAAAAATGACTTTAAGATCAGTCAAATCCTTGTGTCCCATGCCTGGTAGAGGTTGGGGCAAAGGATAATTTTCCCAGCCTCCTGCCAGAGGGGGCAGTCAAGCCTACTGTCAGCAAGGCCGAGGTAATGGTGGTGGAGCCTTGCCAGTTCCCTCTCCCCTAGGAGTCCATTCCAAAGCCAATGGCTCTGCCCTCAACAGCTCAGCAGGACTCATGTTGGACTTCCCCCACACCACTTCAGCCACAGGAGGTGGTGGTAGGGGTTCACTTCTCCCTTCATCTGATACAATGGAGGGAGATTACCACAGATGAGTGGGTCATGGAGATAATTGCAAAGGGACATGCTCAGGAGTTACTAGAAACCCTCCAGAGCATCCTCTGTCTCTTTCAACTTATCTCCTGTATTGTCACGGCAAAGGTCAGGAAGCAAAGAAAAACCAGGAGCAGTTATAAAATTCACAAGTAGCATTTTATTTTTTCCAATAATGATAAAAAAAAATAAAAATTCTACAGAATGTTTTTAAACATAGGCAGCTCAAACAAAACAAAATCTTTCCTATGAGGGTGTCTGTAGTTCTAAGTTTCAGTCTTCCTTTTTATAAGAAGTCTTTGCCTGGCAATTAACTTCTACATCCTGGACTCATTAAGAAGCTTCCTGTTTTTCTCAAAATGTATCAGAACTTTTTCAGTTTATTTCCTTGCCGGTGCAACAAACTAGAACACTTTGTTGCAGAACTAATCTCCTGTTGACAA
Source organism: Neoceratodus forsteri (assembly GCA_016271365.2). Taxonomy (NCBI): domain Eukaryota; kingdom Metazoa; phylum Chordata; order Ceratodontiformes; family Ceratodontidae; genus Neoceratodus; species Neoceratodus forsteri. Next base: position 1,072,190,249 of record CM028129.1, on the reverse strand, counting down.
CTCTGTAAAAGAGTTCATGGAGGTCAAACTGCATCTCAGAGTTAACCCCCTAAGTTCCAAACAGCTTTTTTTTGCAATTATTTCAAAAATATAACTATATAAATTTTAAAACAAAGGGATCCCAGTTCACACAAACAGTTTCACACAAAGATTCACATATATTTTTATAACAGCATATGTACAAGGGGGTAGAAAGATAGAAAAGCAAGAAACAGTAAGCAAAGGCATGGAGATGGGGGGGAAGGGGAATCGTGAGATCGTCAGAGTGGTGAGCTCCTAGATCTCATGAGAAAATTTGATTGCACAGTCAGACAGACAAGAGATAGAAAACAAGAGGGTTGACTAGATCCTTGCTTTTAACTCTCACTGAATAAAATATATGCCAGGGTCTTATTCAACCCTGTCACACCCTGGGACATCTGTCCCTGCTGAAAGAAGAGATATAAGCTTTATTAACATGTCATAGAACCTGTACCTTCTCACCAGAAGGGCAAACGGGTCTACCCCAGATACTTCCTTGTCCCCAAATGGACAGGCTATCTCAGGCCTGTGTTAGATCTGTGAGACCTAAACTTCTACATAGAATACAGGTTTTGCATGGTCTCTCTGCAAAATCTGATTCCTCTGTTGCAAATGGGGGACTGAATTTGCTCCCTGGATATGAAGGATGCATACCTTCTTAACAAGATCAGGCAGCATCATAGAAAGTAACTGAGATTTGTCCTGGAAGGGGAGCACTTCCAGTTCAGAGCAGGGGTGTAGCCAGGCATTTCAGATTTGTACACCAACCTGCCACTCTGCTACCCCAGCCCCCACTATTGTTCATGCCTGCCCCCCCACGACTTGAGTCCAAGGTTCCTGGCTCCACTCAGATGATTCCCACACCAGACCTGCTGTCTGTCTGTCAGTGCTACTAGTGTGGTGCTTGCTGCCTGCTGGTAAACACCACTGACTGCACCACGAGTCCAAGACCATGGCACAAATTTCTTCTCTCTCCCCCCCACTGGTAGGCATATTCACTCCACTTGCCACTCCACGTGAAGTCTTCATTCTTTTAGCTGGCTCTGAGTCTGTTCTTCCATCTGCTGCTGCTCAGTTCTTCTGCTGCTTCTCTCACTCCCAGTACAATTGAACTAATTGTATGGCTTCTAACTTTGCTGGAGCATTTAAACTTGCTGCCCCAGACTTGCCACACCTCCTACCAGATGCTGCAGCTAATTACTATTCAGACGGACTATGCAAACCTAATTGAGATGTTCAGCTTCAATGTCCGCGGTCCACTCTACCACTCCCCCCCCCCAAACAAAGCTGAAAGAGAAAAGAAAAAGCCTGCGAAGCTAAACAAAGGAATTTAAATGCGATGGACTAGAGAGGCAGAGCAATGCTGGCCAGCTTGTTTGCTACCCCCTGCTACTAAACTTGGTACGCCATGGCTTACTTGAAGTATCAGTAGCCACACCCTTGGTTCAGAGTATTGCCCTTTGGCTTGTCTTCTGCACCATGGGTCTTTACCAAATGCTTGGCAGTGGTGGCAGCAGCCCTTCACAGGGAAGGTCTGAGTGTCTTCCCATATTTGGATGACTTGCTATTAAAAGCCAGTTCCAGGAATCAACTCAAACACACCCTGTCCCGAACAAGGCAATTGTTCTAAGACCTGGGGATTAAAGTGAATGTGCCACAGTCAGTACTGACTTCTTGCTAGAGGCTGCAGTGTAAAGGTGCAGTCCTGGACACAGAATAGGGCAAAGTATTTCTACCTCTAGACAGGCCAGAATGTCTCACAGCGCAAGCACAACTGGGGTACAGCAGTTATTACGTCTCAGCCAGAACTTTCCTGGGTCTCCTAGGACTCATGTCAGTAGCTATTGTGACTGTGCCACTGGCTCGCTTGCACATGCAGATACCAACATGGACACTGAGAGTGCAGAGGGAACAGTTGTCAGATGACATGGACCAAAGGTGCTCATCCTGTCTACTTTACACAAAACACTGACTTGGTGGAGGAACTGCAGCAACCTCTTGAGGGGCGTTACGTTCTTAATTCCAACTCTAGCACACATTCTCACCTTGGATGCTTCAGGATTTTATTTATTTATTTAATTTTTGTTGACTGGGTAAGTGCACTAGGCAAATTCTGCCTATTTTCAGGCATGACCTGGGGGAAGGGGATACAGATGAATGCCAACTGACTTTGAACCAGATTAAGCTGTTGGTGGTATTTTTAGTGAATGGGGGAAATTTGGCCAGTGCACCGGGGAAATTCCCCTACTCTTTTTCGAGAAGTGCCATGGGATCTTTAACATCCACCTGAACTACCACCAGAACAGGCAGATGGGACCGCGGTTGAACATCTAATCTGAAAGATGGCACCTCAGGAGTGCAGCAACCCCCCATGCTGCACTGCAGTGTCAGTATTGTGATATTAACCCAAGTGCCTGGTGTGGGGCTAGAACCCACAGCCTTCTGATCTCCCAGCCTCAGAGGCGAGTGTGCTACCTGCTAAGCCACTGACACTGACATACTGTTGGGAGGGGTGGGGAGTATATCTGGGGCCTTATTAAGCTGAGGTTCATGGAGCCAGGTGGAAACTAGATTACACATAAATGTTCCGGAGATAAGAGCTGTCTTATACAGTCTCCAGACTTTCCAGGAGTATCTGACTCCAGGTCATCTGCTAGTACAGATGGACGTCAGTGTTATGCATTACATAAAGGGGGGGACTCATTCCTATCCCCTGTGTCAGGAAGCTGAAAGTGTGGTACTGGATTCTGAAACATTGCCTAGAGTTATTAGCCATGCATCTCCTAGGGGCCAAAACCTCTTAGCAGACAAGCTAAGCAGGTCACAGTTCAAGATGCATGAATAGTAACTGCTGACCTCCATGGTAGAAAACCTCTTTTCAAGGTGGGGTCATCCAGAGTTGGACCTTTTTGCATCCCCACACAATGCAAAACTGCAGCATTCCTGTTCGCTCATTCCAGAAACTGGAGCTTTTTGGCAAGACACATTGTCCCTCTCTTGAAAAGGGAGGTTTCTGTATCCATTCCCTCCCATTCCCTTAATACTCAGAGTATTACTGAAATTATAAATAGAGGGGTGTGACCCTCATCCTCATTGCAGCTCCGTTGCCTTGACAATTATGATATCTGCTGCTACAACAACTAGCAGTGGAGCCTTCCATTCCCTTACCTCTGTGCAGAGGCCTGCTGTAACAGGACAAGGGAACTCTGGTCCATCTGAACCTGAAGCCCCTGCATCTATCTGCTTCATGAATACAGTCATTGAATGGTTTGGGGTGTCTCTGAAAGTAGCTGATGTGCTGGTTGTGGCCAGAAAGCCTTCCAGCAGACATCCATGTTCTTTAAAGTTGAAGCGTTTCACTTTGTAGACCACTTCCAAAAATATGAGCCCATTCATCTGTCCAGTAAACGCAGTGTTGGAATACTTGCTGTCCCTGTCAGATTCCAGTCTGCAGTATTCCTCACTGAAGGTGCATCTTGCAAGCATATCAGCTTTCCATGCCTCTGTTGATGGCCCTGCGGAAGCTCAATTGGAGGTCTCACATACCTTTTTGAGAGGTATTCTGCACATGAAACCTCCTATTTGTAATCTGGTCCCACCTTGGGACTCCAATTATGTGCTTGATAAACTTACTTTGGCTCCTTTTGAGCAAGCCATGAGTTCTGGCTTATGCTTTCTCTCATGGAAAGGGTTATTTTCAGTTGCAATCACTTAGGCTTGAAGAATTTCAGAGCTTCAGGCTCTAATGTGTGATCCTCCTTATTTGAATTTCAATGAAGACAGTGGGCACGATTTTAAAAGGGCTGCAAGACTGGCACAAGTTGCACCAAGCCCCACCTGTGGCAAACTCCAGGTGTGCTAGGGACTCTGTGCCAGATATTTGTACAACAGAATCCCTGTGTCAAACTTCCTAGATTTGCCACAGGTAGAATGTTGTGCCAAAGAGATGGTGCACTGGAGGGGCTTGATGGAGGGTGCCATGATCCCCCCACCTGGTGCACAGCTGGTAACTACATGGCAATAATTGGGGAGAAGGAACCCTGCAACACACCTTGGACAGTGCCAAGGGTCCTGTGGGAGTGCCCAGTGGGCGCTGTGTGACATGAGATGCTGTGGCAGGGAGAATGGTGGCACAGGGCAGGTGTGCCCATTACAGTGCAATTGACCCAAAGACAGGGTACTTCTTCATGTGCAGGCACTGACCCTGTTTGGACCCCCCTGGTGTTATCAGCCTTGCTGGCTGTACTGTAGCTGCCAAAGTCCCTGAGAAGCGGGAAGTGTCATGGGCTGGTATGTGGTGCACCTTTGTTACACAGAGGGACCCACAGGCAGCTCTACCTACCAGTGCTGTACAGCCCATCGTGTGTGGGCAAACTGCATGTACAGGTGCCGTACTAGCACTGGCAGGTTAGTAGACACCCCTATAGGTAGATGTCATACATGAGTGTGGGTGATGGAATTAGAAGGGAACTGCAGCCACAATTACAGGAGTGGGGAAGCGCCATCCCTGCCATGTTGGAATTGTGTCAGTGACATGTTGGGTGGATAAGTGGGTGCACACTGTACAATGGCCACCAATCTGACTGTCAGGGACTGTCACACCCACGTGGCATGTCACTGACACTGTTCCAACATGGCAGGGCTCGGTGACAGGAAGACGCTTCCTCACTCTTGTAATTATGGTTGCCGTTCCCTTCTCATTCCATCTCCCACACTCAAGTATGGCATCTGTACATGCAGTTTGCCTCCACACAGTGGGCTGTGCAGCAGAGGCACGCCAAGTTGCCTGTGGGTCCCTGTCTGTCACAAAGCTGCACCACATACTGTGCAACTCAAGGCACACCCTACTTGTCAGGGACTTTGCCAGCTAGGGGACAGTTGGCAGGGCTGCTAACACCATGGGGTCTGGGACAGGGTTGGTGCCTGCATGCAATGAAGTACCCGGTCTACAGATCTGTGGAGCTGTTGTGGGTACACCTGCCTGGTGCCACCATTCTCCCTGCTACAGCATGCCATGGCACACAGCGCCCACTGAGTACTCCTACAGGACCCTTGACTTGTCTAAGGCAGGCTGCAGGGTTCCTCCCCCTCACCTCATACAGTCCCAACTTTCACAGCAAGGGCTGTTAGACCAGTTTATGGCTGGTCTACCCACAGCCGCACCTTACAGCCATGGTGGGGCTTTCAAAATCCCCAAATTAGAGGATGCTGCAGCTTTGCCATGGCGCAACCCCCCCTTCCACCTTGGTGCACTGGTGCAGCCATTGCAATGATGGTGCAAGTCCAGTTAGTGCAGGCAGTCCCCCTAGTGGTGCAGGGTGCCTTACAAAATTGGGACTAGCACAAGGTGCAGTGCAAGGAGCCCTTTGTGCCATTTCCTCTTGATGCAAGCCCCTTGCGCCTGCTCTGATGTTTTGAAAATCGGGCCCAGAGTGTCTTTGCATACTAATCCTCAGTTTTTGACAAATGTGGTCTCTGAGTTCACATAAAATCAGACCAGCAACCTTTCACTCTATTATCAAGAGCATGCCAGTCAGGATGAAGCATTGCTCCATGTTTTAGGTGTACATAGAATACTGAGATACAGTACAAGTCACATTAAAGAGTTCCTCCAGCTCACTGCTCTTTCAGTTTTTCAGTGATGACAGTGCAGTGACAATTCTAACTTCTTTAGATTGAAACTCTTTTCCAACTAAAATTCACCTTATATGCAATGCACTTTCAACCCTTCTCTAACTTTCCTTCAGCTCCCTTTCAATCTTAGTGCAATGCAATGATGTTTGTCTTTACTTCTTGGGAGCAGGTAGTCTCCTCCCATTCACTGCACTGCACACCATTATTAGTGTCAATGTGCATGCCTGGAGTCATAGCTTAAATTTTCAAACAGTAAATTAAACATGTTACTGTGATCTTTTTCAACCATGATTACATTTGCAAAGTTCAGTAAAGTCTATACTAACTCAAGCACTTCTTATTTAAAATAAGCCAAACTTGTTCACAAATGAGTTGCCTCTGCTGCTACTACTACCAGTCCAATGCCAAAAACTCTGTCTCCCTGCTCGTTGTCAGTCCAGCTTGTGAGGGATTTCAACAGAACCGCCTTGCTGGGTTCGCTCTCCAGTCTCCGCTTACTCTGTCTGGGGTCAGAACTGTACAACAAAAAGACCAGCATAGAGCATCAGGTTTTAAAAATCACTTAGCGCTTTAATTTAAATACAGAAAATAACACTTTACAAAAGCTGTGTAAATGTTATTTTCTGTACTTAAAATAAAGTGCTAAGTGATTTTTTTAAAACCCAATGCTCTGTGCCGGTCTTTTTGTTGTACAGTACTCAGTAAGTCGTAATGATTTCAGGCACAAGCAATTTCGAGTGGAACCACAGCTGTAGGTTGTTACTCTATCTCCAGTCAGACTACTCAAACTCTGTCCTCCCAACCCAGCTCTCCTTTGTCTCTGCAGTTACATGTGACTGTTTTATTTAGGAAAAAAAAACACAGAACAAGTCAGTATTGCCTTTTCTCTCACAGTGAAGGGGCAGATTCAGTTCACCACCCCTCCTCTACAGTACGTACTCTGTTGCAGCCACACAAGCTCCACTATTAAGTTGCTATGTTTATGTGTGCACTGTAATCATAATGAAACTCTTAAGCAGCAAGCTTAAAAGTAAGCTGAAACAGAATGTGAGCTACTTAAAAACTGTTCTGAAACTTTTAACACTTCACTGAATTGAACACTGCACACATTAGACAACTCATTGGAAAATGCTTAACCAGTGAGTTGGAGGAACAGTTTAATGTGACTTGCACTATATTACATTGCTCCCACCAAGGACTGCAGATAGACCTCTCAGCTATTTGTTTTGTTCACCCCGGAAACAGAGGGATTCCTTGTATCATAACAGTGCTTGTCCAAATGACTAGCACATTGTATTACGTTCTGTTATAGGAAGTAAAGTAAGGAAATTCCTGGTGTGGTCCGTGGCCATGTTGTTTGCTTTAGAAATGTCTCTGCAGCTGACATCTGCACTGCAGCCACCTGCAGTACTGTCTAGGGGTTAAATTGGGATTTTGGAGGAGGTGGAACTCTAGCTCCTGGGAAAGGGCTCAAAGTGTGTGTTGCACATCATGCATAGCGCAACAGTATTTATAACCCCAAAAAGGGAACATTGTGACATTGTATATCACATTTTATTAAAAACTACTAAAAGAAATAAAATTAAAATGTTTAACCATCAAAAAAACGATTTAACTAAAGTTATAAAGTAAAATTAAATATCTGGAACCACCAAAACAAAAAATAAGTTGCAATAAATGTTTACCACAGTTTAGCGCTGATTAACAAAGATTAATGAGCTGTGAATCACCTTTGTGCAGCCAGCGAACATAGATTGGAGTCCCACAACCTCAACTTGCATACTGTGTGACTGAGCAAGTCACTTAATCACACCAGTGCTCCCAGGTTTCCACTGAAAGCAGGCATTTGTGCCTAGTGGACCTTACCTGATTACCAAAGAGAATAACAAATAAATAAAAAATACCTGCAGCTGCTTCAAGTTATAGTTAAAAAAAATAACAACATACCAGCTGATTAGTTGCATACATATGCCACTGACAGCACGCATGGTTTGCAAGTTAATGTGTTTTTGGGGGGCATCCTAGGACCTGATTGTTAAGCTTGGTTGTTCCCACTGCCTAACTGCACTGCTCCTCTACCTTACAGCCACAGTACAAGGAAAACTGTTTTTTTTTCACCAAAATGTTAGTTTCAGCTACAATTCATAAAAAAATATATTAGCATACCTATCAAATTTACTTTTAGGTACCTCCTCCGCTGTACATTGTGAGTTTTCTTTTCTTTCTATTTTCTCAATCCTAATCCTTACCAGGTTTGCAATGTGCAAGGCAATCATTTTTTTTGTATTAGCCGGGTAATGCCCACTAGCCCTAGGCCCACATGCCTCTTTTCAGGGGTGACCAGGGACACAGGGAAAGTGAAATGACTTGCTCAGAGACACACAGTATGCAAGTGGGGGTTGTGGGAATCAAATCCAGTTCTGCTGGATGTACCAGGCTCCTAGTAAAACTTAACATTTGGCAGCAGGGCTGGGGGTTGCTTGTATATTTGCTTCAGAAAAACACACACCATTGAAGTTAAACTGATGGAGCTGTTATCTTCAGCCTTTGAAGCTGTCACACTACATTAGCACTTGTATGGGTTAACTTAGTGTGACAAGCTTCAAAGGCTGAAGATAACAGCTCTATTGGTTTAAATTTCTGGTGTGTGTTTTACTTTTTCTGAGTGGCCATTGTGAACTTCCTTGAAGTTAGAATGTGCTGGCAAGCTGAGGAGGTGGAACTGCGTTCTGGTGCATTCCCCCTCAATTTAACCCCTGGTACTGTCCACTCCTTCACTAAACATTACAGTCTGGTCATTGTTTCTCATAGATGAGTGGTTTTCAGCATTGCTGTTCTACAGGGCCTACTGTCATGAACAGACTGCACCATCCTTCTACTTGGCTTTTGGAACTGCTTGGGACTCATTTCAAAGTTGTGGCCTAAGGAAAGAGCTATCCTCGTAGAAGATAGAACAGGTCTTGTTTTTTTGTAAATCCTGTGTCTTCACTGTATTAAGTCTGCTTTCTTTAATGTATATGATTAGTTCTGGTTCACTCCTGAAACAGGGACAGTTTTTCTCAGTGAACCCACTGGGTTACAAAAATCCAATAAAAAAATAAAGCAAAATTTTTTGAGCATAACAGGTCAAAGTTTACACTGTTTGAAATATATTTTCAAGCATAATAAAATATGTCAAATTATTTTTGAAACTAGCCAGAAGATATTAGTGGTTGTTCTGTTTAAGAATAAACATACTCAGGCCAGCCTGCCAGCCCAGCAGTAGCACTGCTGCTTGTGACACCAACTTGGGTTCAGAAGTGAATCCAGACTGTCGGAGGGCCAGCCAGGGGGAGGAGAATCGAGCATCCATAGGACTGCTCTCCTCCTTGGGTGGCGGAGGGTGGACAGAGCCCAAAGCTTGCCTGGCCCCTGGCAGAAGCTAAGGGAAAGCAGTTCAGGCCAAGAAGGATGGGAGGTGTGACAGACGTTGGTGCCTGTCACACAGGAACATGTGGGGTGCACCATGACATTACTGCACATCACATCTCCTGGAGGCTGAAAACTGGAGGAAAAATCCAGTGGCAGGATAAATATGAGCACCCGTAGGCCCCACACCCAACCAGTTGGGCATGCTGACCCAAACTGGATCCATTCTGTGGCAGGGCTTGGGGAACCACGCCAACCACACTGGGGGGGGGAGCCCTGGGGGAAGATGGTTGGCAGGTAAGTCCTGGTAGATGGGGTGATGGGGCTGGGGTGCTCACTGAAAGGTGGGCCAGCTGTGAGAGGGACAGGGGGAAAAAAGAATAAACATGTTCTTTTCTAGTAATGACACAGAAAAGTAGTGGCTTAAAAGAAACACTCGGTGTACAATACATTGGGCTCCACAAATAGTCACACACTCTACAATGCAAAGAAAAAGGGTAGCACTCTGGCAGAATAAAAAAGTGTTACTGTATCCACCTAAGGTAGTATTTTCAGACATGAATATACTGAAGAAACTGTGCAAAGCAGTACTAAAAACAGCAGCAGCTACTTCTAGGTTCAGTCCTCCTCATGGCGATCATGTTTCTAAACAGGATTCTACACTGTCCCAATGTGGTGCAATAGATAATTACTTATTTTGAACTTTGGCAGTTAAAGAACCCACCAATCATCAACAGCTGCCAACCAGATGCGAACCTGGATCATCACTAATGTTTCAATGTCATCATGCAGACATACATCTTCATCAGATTGAATGAGTGTGCTACTTGATGAGCAGCCTGTTGGTTAAAAAACTCCTCTGTGCAGTGCTGAATTCCTCAGTGAGGACAGAAGAGACTTCATCAGGGGTCTTGGCACTGTGGAAAGGTATCAGATCATCTGCATAGAGAACTGTGCGGCATTACAATCCCTGGGGAGAGAAAATAATGATGACATGGATAGCTCCTTGAGGGACCACACTCAAGATGCCTAGAGATTGAGAAGTGGCTCCCCCACTGCAGCCCACCTGAGTTCTCCCCTTGATGTAGTCGCAAACCAGGATGTGGTCACAGTGGAGAACCCTCCATGTTCCAGCTTGACTAGTAGGATGTTGTGGTCTACTAGAACAAAAGCCTTTGTGAAATCAACAAACATGGCACCAGTCATTTTACCTTTATCTATACTTCTAGGAACATGGTTGGTAAAGCAGGCCAGAGCAGTAGTGGTGCAATGGCCCTTTCTAAAACCATGTTGTAAGGTGAAGAGAGGAGGGATATACTCAACAAATGGTCAGAGATTTGTTGGAAAATTAATCTTTCAAGCAGCTTGCTCAAGTATGAAAGAATGGAGAAGGGTCAATAGTTATCAAGAAGGGAAGGGTTGCCTGATGTAAGCGACAAGACTTGACAGGGTGTGGGGTACTGGTGGATAGCAGAGCAAAGGATTGTCCAAAAGCGAACTGGTGTAGGGGGCCCAAATAAATATACTGTAGACAGCTGAGACATAGAGAATATTCACAATAGTTTATTCAAATTCCAAAAAGGCATAAAATCTCAACATTTCACCTACGGTTGTAGGCTTCATGAGGAGATGCCTTTTATTACCTAGTAAATAAATAAATATACTGTTAAATAAAGCTATCCATCTCCCAATCTAAAAGATTTGTTGAAAAAGACAAAGCTTAATGTTCCATGATTACTCACTCAAAAGACGATGCTATTCAGACTCTGTTAATTTATGCTGCACTGTTAGTTTTCAATTTTTCAATTTACTCATTAAACCCTATAAAACAAATGAGGCATTTAAGAAAATTCTTACAGCATCTAATACATATACAGCAACCATTTTCCAAAAGCCCTGAAAACACACTAACACCACTGTGTTCTAAATAATTTTTTAAGTGAAGTTTGACAGCAAGTAACATAATGTCATAGTTCTCATGGAATTAAAGATATTTCAACACATAAAATCCTAACAGACTTACAGTACCTCTTTATACACTCTTCATTTCATTGTAAGGCCCTCTTTCAGGGATAATACTTTAACATTCAGCCACGTGTCCTTCAATGGATATCTGTTATAAACACAAATTCATGTACTTAATTTTCATCCCATAAATAACATAGAAGAGTTAGCTACAGTCCCCAGATGGAAAACTAAACTTTCACTAAAAATTCTTTCTCCATTTTATATCAATTTGCTTAATTTTACCTCTTTTCTATTGCCACCTGAAACTAAAATGCCTCCATGTTGCATTCATATTCCAAACTCTATATTTAATACACATTTCTCAAAACAGGCCCTCAACTAGGCATTACTTTTCATTTCTTTATTCGTTTTCACTCATTTTGCATTTGCTAACAGCGCTCATTGTAACACATCCTCCCCTGCTTGCACGGCAAAGCTCTCTTTTGTTTTTGTTACATCCCACACATTTCCAGATACGAGCAACCTCTCACTTATTTACATTTCTCCCAGTCAATAAACTGTCTCATTCTGTCATTGCTCTATAGATGCTTGTACTGTCCCTGCCATTTTTTTCTCTATGCAGTACTCTGTTCATTTATGTGTGGTTCATAGCTCAGTGCTTATGTAACATATAGTGGAATGATGTAGATGGTTGTTGGATACAGAGGCCAGCATAGAATGATTTGTGCTTAGGTACTTGGATGCTTGAATTGAGTCGTTTGATAATATTTGATGGTTTTGGCCTTTCTCTGTATCCCACCTGTAGGAAGGAAGGAGGCTTGGATTAGAATTATGGAGCCCCAAAAAGAATAAATATCAACGATTATTTAGTAACTGAATGCTGAAGAAGTCGTGCATAACACTTTAATAATAACAATAGACGATCACCTCCTCCAACTCCGGAGAGTGTGACCAGTAGCACTCAGGAGAGGAAAAACCCCCTTGGGGGGAAACCTCTGAGGACCCATGGCTACTGACCTGCCCATCCTTCTGGGCATACTAAAGGAGAGAGATCCTAATTAAACTAAATTAATCAGCTAAATCTGAATTAAAATTAGTAGAATTTAATCCAGATGAATGGAGCTTAAGAAAGCTGAATTGTAGATGTCCAATGAATAATTTTCTTCCAATAAAGTCTGAGTCCGAGAATCCATGTATAATTCTGAATAATGGAGAGAAGATATATTGAAGAACCGTATTCCGTACTTCAGTTGATAGAGGGCATAATCCAAGGATTTGAATGATGTTTTGAGATGAAGATGATGACTGACGAAATCAATACAGGAGACTGGAAGATAATTGCATCCAAGCTTGATGTCTACGAGGCAGAACGAATTAGAAGTAGTATGACTTCCAGGTTTCTAATAGGGCTTGTATAGTACCAAGAATGAGAGAAGGCTTGAGGCCAGGCTATCGAGAGACAAATTCAGTTCTGATAAGAAATATAATCTTGTAGGAATTGATACGAATCAACGGCTGTAGAGTTGAGCTGGAATAATGTCATGCTATATATGGTAATAGGAGTCCTGGTGCGATTTATGAAGCATCCAAGTGGTAGAATGAGGTGAGCCCAAAGGAATGAAGTCAGTCAAACTGAATCCAAAACGAGAGGTAGTATGAGCAGGATGGCAGCAACGTAGGCAAAGGAGAAGGAACAGGACGTGGCAACCAGCCCCTGAAGAAAATGTAGCCAAGACAGCTGGCAGGATAGGAGAGAGGCGGCTGATTCCAGTAAGGGAAACCCAGCTAGACCCAGGAATGACCGCTGGCAGAAATCAAGCGATGTAGTCCCTCGACGATGCGCATGAATCCATCAGCTGGATAGGTACATAATCACCTGGAAGAGACTGAGATGGAGACATGGCCACTGCACAAGAGGAATAACATGGAGAACTGATGGCAAGCAAATGCGAGGCATGAAGCAGATGAGTCCTGAAGAGTCTGAGATGGAGATAACTAAAGAAGTGGAGTCCAATGAAGTAGCAGTGTCACAGGTCTGAAGTTGGTAGAGCACAAGCAGGAGAATGAAGTCCGCAGGAGACGCCAACCAAGTCCTGGAAAGAAACAGCTGGAATTCCACGGCTGAGGTGACAGGGCAAAACATCCAGGACAGCAACCCCGAAAGCCGCTGAATGAGCACTGAGGCAATCCGAAGGCGGTTGAGAATGAGGACCATCCACTGAGTCGAAGTAGTAGGAGTCACCAGGCATGTAGGGGGAGCAAAGGTGAGATTGTAACTAATGTCCCGAAAGGTGAAGCATCAGGGAGTTCAGGGTTGAGGCAGCAGAAGCAGGTATGCATAAGTAGAATGGAATCACCAGGTCCCGAGCTGGGTGAGGCCGAAGGAGAACAGAAGAAGATGAACCCCCCAGCCCGAAGGGCGAAGGCAGGTCGCAGAAGCAGGCGAGTAGTAGGAAACCTCCCAGCCTGATGGGTGAAGGCAGGTCATAGAAGCAGTACATCTCCAAGCCCCGCGCTAAACGAGGCAGGTATAGAGGAGAAGTAGATAAACCTCCCAGCCCGAAGGGCGAAAGCAGGTCGTAGCAGCTGTAAATCTCCAGGCCCCGAGCCGGTTGAGGCAGCGTAGAGGAAAGTAGGCATCGAATTGTAGGAAGCCTCCCGAGCAAGATAAGTGTGAAGTAGAATTGTAACTGGCAGCAGATGTATGAAAGTAAAGTGATGCTGTAGACTGACGGATCTCGTAGATCAAGGATGGTAGGGATTGCAGCAAATAGCTTGTCATCTGCAGTACTACTTGAAGAGTAGGCAACCTTGGCCTTCCTAAATCGTGCATGACAACAGCTAAACAGTGGGATTGCAAGGGTTTGAGATGCAGGCAGAAACTAGCCGAGAAAGGGGGAGGCAGTACTGATGCAATGCATCCAGAGGATGTGAGAAGGGCCATCATTATCCAAGGCCTGATAACGTCCAAGAATTTGAGAATTGAAGCAGTGCCCGCGGACCTGAATGCACTGGACAGGAAAAGCATGGCCAAGTAGACTGCTGCGGAATCATGCCAAACACAAAAAAGTGATGCACAGGAGCAATACTCAAGGCTGAAAGGCAGGCAGCGAGTGGCTGCAGTGCAGTGGAGTTGTCCTTAGGCATAGAAGTGGAGAACTGCAAGGAGTGCATTGCGCTAATGAAAGGTAGGATGTACGAGGAGGACTAGCCATGAGTCAAAAAAAAAACACCACACGAAGCAGGCCAGGTACAAGAATGCCGCATGTAGGACAGGAACGCCGGCATCGTTGTAAGGAAAACTGCAAAGAGTGCGGTATGTAGGTGATACTGCAAGTGGCTAGCAGCAATAGTAATGGAAAGGCACCGCAATACCAGCAATACAGATGTAAGGCAATGTCTTTTGCAAACTGAACCAGCGAGCAGTAGAGAAGGAGCCCAGCAGACAGGAGTATGAGCCGTAGTGGAAGTCCTGCAGTGCGAAGAAACAAAATGGACGCGCAAAGCTGGACAATGGAAGCAGAAGCAGCATCCAACAGCTAGGCGGAGGAAACGTAAAAAGCGGCAGGAGCAGGCTGAGCAGGTCGGAACGAGTGAGCAGCAAGCCGCATGTCAGAGACAGGTCAGGCAGATCCAGTGATGTAGGTCAGGCAGAGGGGAAGGAATCCAGCAGCCGAAGTAAATGCAAAGCCGCAATGGAGAGCAGCAGGCAGGCGCCGCGGGGCGCGGTAAGAAACCCCAAGCTAACAGAAGTAAACGAGCGGCGATGGACTAGGCATGGAACCGAGCTGCCCAAGGGAAGAACGACAAGGGAAGAATGACAGGAGGACTGCACAGGAGAAGGGAAGCAGGAAGAAACCAATAGCAACAGGCAGAACGAAGCCCTAGCAAGAACGAACAACAGGAAACAAACGGGGAAGGGGTAGATGTAGGAAAGAAACAGGCAACAGGGAAGAAACGAATGGGGGGGGGAGACAAATGGCAGGACGAGCTAGACAAGGATAGGGCAGCTACGGACCAGCATGACACAGAGTGAGTGCGACTCGCTCTAAGCAGAATGGAAGTCAGTTGATCTCTTTAAATAGGCTGTGCGGGAGGAGCTCTTCCCGCACACAATTACAGGCAAGCCTTTCAATTCTGCTACTCTCAAAGAGTTTCTCAAAGGTCTGACTGTTTTGGTATGCATTTGTTCACATGTTTTATGTTCTAAACTTTTATATTCCAAGTCAAATGTTTCCTTTCTTACCTAGATTATGTTTCTCTGGGACACCAAGTCATACCCCTCGTGTTTTCTTTTTCGTATACAAGTAACCTCTCATTTGATTTATTAGCAGGCTGATCCTGACGTCAGGACACATTTGCTCCTTCATTAATAAATTCCCTAAGTCCCTTAGTCAAAGGAAACTAATCGCACTGTTGAAATACTGAGTTTTTCAAAAGTTCTACTGTTTTAATATGCAGTTGTTCACATATTCTGTATTCTAAACTTTTGTATTCCAAGTTCTATGTTCCTTTCTCACTTGGATTATGTTTCTCTGAGACGTCAAGTTTTAGCCCTCATGCTTTCTTTTTCAATTACGAGTGACCTCTCATTTGTAGCAGGCTGATCCTGACATCAGTACACATTTGCTCCTTCATTAGCAAAGCAAAGTCAGGAAAAATCAATCTTGCCACTGAATCACTGAGTCAAGGAAAATCAGTTGCACCACTGATTCACTGAAGCCACTCTTCTGTTATGAATGTCTCCTTGTTTTTCTAACAAAATCCATCATGTTCATTTATGTCTAAATTTTCAGTCACTTTAACCTTTTGTCACACAGTTTACTGTTCATTCTTTTTCTATTTTGATTACTGATATTTCTATCTATGCTCTACGAATATGAATGAGAATAAAAACCTGACCTATATGCACAGAATAGGGGAAGTGGATTTTGGGGGGATTCTCTGAATCTCATAATGAGGAATAGAAAGTAAAAAAGTAAAAAAGGAACAGAAAATGTTAGAAAGGTGGATGTGAATTCAACATGTCCACATTATACTATCATTCTGCTATCAGTTACACATTCATCTCCTACAGCAGTTCCAAATGATATCTTTATTTAAACCCATCTCAGGGTCTATATCCCACACATGTGGGGCATGATGAGGCACAACAACCACAGGCAGAGGGCCTTACAGTCCTTGTAAGTGCAGGTATCCACCAATACTCTACACTCTGAAGGGCCTTATTGCACTTAGAAAATTGGTTGGGCAAATTTAATAGTAAAACAATCTCTGAAAGATTAATAAGGGCAACAAATACAATAAAATATTGCTTAGAAAATGTAAGAAATCGCTTCCCAGAGGGTTTCTACCTGCCAGTCATTTGTCTTTCCACACATGCAGTAAAATGTTTGTTTGTTTACCCTGGAATATAAGAATTCAATAATCTTCGAGAATCTCTCTTTCATCAGGCCATGCCTTTGGAAGTTATAGATGCCAGGCACTAGGATCGCACAGAAACGTTTGCAAGCAATCTGCCAGGGGCTGCTCACAACAATGTCAGACATCAGCGTATACATAAACGATAGCAGCCCCATCTCTCCTCAAGTTCTTTTCCTGTCATTGATCAGACTCATTGGACCACTATAGGAAACTTCATTGTAATTGCCACCATTTTCTTTTTTTATTTATGAACAATAATCACTTTTATAGTGATTTTTGGTGAAATGTTATTGAAGGGACCTTCTAAACTTTTCTGGCACTCTGAGTTTGGAGAAAAGCTCTACACTGGTGACTCCCACAAAGCTTGTGTTTGCTGCTTAGGCCTAGACCACAACATGAAAGCCTGCAAAATATGTTGGGGTTTTAATTCTGCAACCAGGTGATGCAGAAATAGTGCTTTGGAGAAATTATTACTGCAAAAGGCCATAGAATGGAGAAGCAGCTCCAAGAAAAGTCCATGTTGGCAGCTCCATTAACCGAAGTGCGGTCATCTAAGTCCTGGAAGAGAACTGCAGGGATTCATAAGCAGAAGCACTGGGACAAGAAGTCTTTCTTGGTGCACTCCAGCTTGCCCCTTCACTCTACAGGTATGACCTCTGCTTTGACATCATCCACTTCGGCAGTGACGCCAACCGAACATTGACCTGATGCCAAGGTTGGGGCTTGGCATTGGTGCTGGCACTACCAGGCATACTAAGATCAGTACATTGCCATTGGTGATAGAGACTCAGCCTCCTCTGTCGACTACTCCAATTGCGTCCATTAACCAAAGCAGCACTGATGCTCTGGCAGTCCTTCTTTTCAGACATGATAAAGAATCCTCCTATGCTGACATCACTAGTGAGGTCTCTCATTTCTTTTAACCCTGTCAATGACAAATATGAATATAATCCTGATCTAGTGATTCAGGATGAGGAAAAAGAAGCAAAAGTCTATACCGAGAGCCAGTATGAATGTGACACCAGCTCTGCATTCTCCACCTATAGTGAGGACTCTGTGGTGAACACACCAAAGTCCCCTCCAGAAAACCCTACATTTTTCACCATGGTGCAGCAATGCTGTAAAAGAGCAGGATACCACTAAAACGAATGTGGTGGAATTCCTAGAGCTGCCAGAGTCTCCTGCTGTAGTGGTGCCTCTTCAGCTCCCAGCTTGATACAGACCAAACAGTATACCAACTGTCTCCAGAAAGGCAGCTAAAATGTATTCTTCCCCTTCTGCGAAACCTTCTTATGCCACACAACCTGAGACTGACTCAGTGGTGATTAATGCTGCCCATGACTGGTGTAGGGCACCTAAACACCTGAGCTGCCTTCCTCCTGATAAGGAATCTAGGAGGTGGATGTCATAGGTAAGAGGAGGTATGCCTCTGCATTTTTGGACCTTCATATTGCTAACAACCAGGCCCACATAATGAAGTATCGGAACACCCTTTGGAGGAAGGCTAAGGCTGCTGCACAGGCCTTGCCTGAAGGCACTTCAAAACAGGAGCTAAAGAAAACTTTACAGGCTGGGGCTAATGTGGGCAAATATTTGATCTGCACAGTCTATGATGTTTCTGATACTTTTGCCAGGGCTGCAGCCTCTGGCATCTGTCTCAGGAGACATTCTTTGCTAAGAGTAGCAGGGTTTGCCACATATGAGCAACAAACAATTCTTAATGTACCATTCAGAGGGCAAAGGTTGTTTGGTCATGAGGTACAAGAGATTCTCAAAGATCTCAAAGAGACAGCTTTAGCAGCAGGTTGCTGACTGAGTGAGGGGTAATACTCCCTGCAGAAACATATTTCTGCCTCCTGAAGTACTCTGTTGCCTTGGATAATTAACTATTAGAATTGTTGGCGTTTGAGGAGCAGCCGCTGGAAGATTTTTCGGACATTATTTAAGTTTCCTTGTTTGCTTGTTTAAATATCCTTGACTTTCTGCTGAGAACTCTTTGACCTGTCTGGATTTTATTTTTTTAGATCACCAGAGAACTGTCTCTCTAATCTTTATTAATTCTTGGACTAAAGGTGGTGAGAGTGATGGATATTTATTTATTTTAATTTTATTACAAATCTGAATTATTTATTTGACTCCCTGCCATGTGAGAGGTGGTATTGGGAGATCATATAACATCCTCAGCAGTGCTGCACGTGAGAGGTGCCGCACTGTTTTAAAATACAAATCTGCTTTAAAATTCAAATCTGTTTAATATTTAATAAGCTATTTTATTGTATTTTAGATTATTGGATTTCTATTTTAATTTTATTGCTTGGTTATTTCTGAGTTGATTTTTGGTTTATGTTAGTTTATTTGTTTTACTTGCCCTCCCTCTGTGAGAGAGAGAGTGAGGAGAGTGTGTTAGTGAGTGTGGTACTTATAGGTTTGATTTTTAGGTTTATTTTTGTGATTTATTTAATTAATGACGGTTGGGCATTATTCCCCACTAGGCTCAGGAACTTACGTCCATTTAGTGCCACCATTGTCATCAACACCTATTTTGGGTGTCGAGGCATTGGGCATTCTGAAGGGCGAGGACGAAGGGTGGAAAGCTGGGCCTTGTGGGGGATAGGAGAGGAGGAGGGATCGGGGTTTTAGGGTCCAGAAGACGTCCTGGGGTGAATATGGGGTCAGGATAGAGGTTGCTCTTATCTTGTCCCCATACCAAAAGTCGAAGATATCGGACAGGTGCGAGGTCTTCCGACATCTCATCCTGCCTTGGCGGTGTTGTGCAATGCCAGATCTATCAAAAACAAGACAGCTATTATAGCTGATCTTGCTGGGTCATCTGATCTGACTTGCATCACCGAGACCTGGCTGGATGAAAATCCTGGCACTATATTGGCCTTGGCAACTCCAGCTGGGTTCTCGGTGATACACCGTCCCAAGGCTGGATCGTAGGGGCGGAGGTGTGGCCATTATGTTTAAATCGGAACTGGGCCTTGTGGATGTTCCATTGGGGAACACCAGATCTTTTGAATATATCCTGGGCGAGGGTGCAGGTTGTGGGATTCTCCTTGTCTACCGTCCACCAGGTGACGGTGGCGAATTCCTACAGGAGATTGCAGACTTCATTGTCGACCTTGTGTTGAGGTTTCCCAGATTAATACTTCTGGGCGACTTCAACGCCTGGGTCGATGATGAACTCTCTCATTTTGGTCAAAGTCTCCTCCAGTTGATGAATGCACTGGGCCTGACACAGGTTATTACCGCCTCTACCCATATAGGGGGTCATTCATTAGATCTGGTCTTTCTCTTGGGTATGGAGATCACTGACCCGGGGGTGGAACCAGTCAGCTGGTCGGACCATTACACCATAAGGTTCAGCTTCAGGGCCCCCTCTAATAGGTCTGCCCCTACGGAGATGGTCCAATACCACCCTTTAAGGGGTATTGGCCCCAATGACCTAATGGCGGTGTTGGATCTATCGAGTTTGTCGGGTGAATGCATGAGTCCAGATGGTCTTGTACTTGCCTATAATAAGGCTGTGGGAGATGCTCTGGACAAAATTGCTCCTGTTCATGTTCGGCCTCTCACCATCCGTCCAAGGAGTCCATGGTTTGATGGCCCCTTGAAGGAATTAAGGCGAGTAGGCTGAAGGCAGGAGAGAGCCTGGCGGAAATCGGGCCTTGATGCTGACAGGCTTAGATTGCTAGCCATTATGATGGCTACCAATCAGAAATCACTTGTAAGAAGGCAGAATTCCTGTCAGAGATTTCTGCTGCAAAGAATTGACCGGCTCAGCTTTTCGGACTGTGGACAGACTGTGCAATCCAGTCTGTCTTCAGCCTAGAGAAGCCTTTCTCAGCTTAGATGCGAGGAGTTGGCTCGCTCTTTGCGATAAGGTTGCCAGCATCAGGTCCGGCATTGGTCCGACCTCTCCTTCGGGGGATTATGGTGGACGATTGGTGGTACCTAGTCCTCAGCCTGTCTGGTTGGATTTTCACCGCCTGGAATTCGTTGACATTGTGAAGATCATCCAAACAATGCGTCCAACCAGTTGTAGTTTGGATCCGGGTCCTACACCGCTGTTAGTAGGTTGTGTAGAAGTTATCTACCCAATCCTTGCTAACATTGTCTGGAAATCCTTGGAGAGGGTTTTTTTTCCTAACCCCCTTAAGGAGGCAGTAGTTTGACCACTCCTAAAAAAAATCCTCCTTGGACCCAGACTGTCTAGCTAACTACTGGCCTATCTCTAACCTGCCATTTGTTGGTAAGGTTATTGAAAAGGCAGTTGCACTGCAATTGGATGATCATATTACCTCCCATAACGTCTATGATACTCTCCAATCTGGCTTCAGGAAAAGGCATAGTACTGAGACTGCCCTTGTTCGGGTATTGAGCGACCTCCTAATGGCCAGAGATCGAAAGGCTTGTACCATTCTGGTCCTTCTTGATCTTTCTGCTGCATTTGACACTGTAGACCATGGGGTGCTACTGGAGCGACTGCGGTTTTGTGGGCTGTCTGGTACAGTCCACAGAATGGTTTCGTTCTTACCTCACCGGTAGGTCTCAGAAGTTGTCACCGAATTTATTCCTCTGGCCTTCTCCTACCAAGTGGGGTACCACAGGGACTCCATTTTAGCTCCCATGTTGTTTGCAGTGTATATGCTGCCATTGGGAGAAATCACCAGGAGATACAGCTTGAGTTTTCACTGCTATGCAGATGATACTCAGCTGTACCTATCCTTTCTCCCCGATCAGAGTGATGCACTCTCCGTACTTAACAACTGCCTGGATGAGATCAGAATTTGGATGAGTTCGAGCTGGTTAAAACTTAATCCGGATAAGACTGAGGTATTGGTTGTGGATCCAGGTCATCCTGGGAGGGGTTTGGGTGTTGGACAGCCATCGGGTTTATTACTTGGTGGTGTACCGCTCTCTAGCTCTCGACAGGTGCAAAATCTGGGCGTTATTTTTGATGATGGTCTGACCCTGAAATAACAAGTGTCAGCTGTTGTCAAATCCTCTTTTTACCATCTGAGGAATATCGCCCGGGTGAAACATCTGATTCCCCAGGAGGACCTTTCGACTTTGGTCCACGCCTTTGTTACCACCCGTCTGGACTACTGTAATTCCCTCTACCTAGGGCTACCAGGGGTTGATATCCGCCGCCTTCAGCTGGTGCAGAAGCGCTGCAGCCAGGCTTTTGACTGGGACTCTTAGAACCAGTCATATTGTGCTAGCCCATGAACTGCACTGGCTGCCTGTTCGGTGGCGGATCACCTTTAAGGTTGGTTTACTAACCTTTAAAGCCCTCCACGATCAGGAACCCAGTTACCTGAAAGATCTTCTGGTTCCCTATTGCCCCCTCCGCCCCCTCTGCTCCGCCAATGAGGGATTGCTAGAGATTCCCAGGGTTCGTTTGAAGTTGTCAGGATCTCGTGCTTTTGCCTTTTCAGCTCCTACCCTGTGGAATTCTCTACCTCATTGGTTAAGAGAATGCCCGACCATTGACAGTTTTAAAATTGATTTAAAAACATATCTCTTTACTTTGGCTTTTCCTTTATAGTTGTGATTGTTTAATGTTGGATTTTCCTGTTTTATTTAATCTGTACAGCGCCTTGATTTTGAAAGGCGCTTTAAAAATAAACATGAATTGAATTGAATTGAATTGAATCTCAATGCCTTGGGAAGGACATTTAAATCTGTGCACTCCCTTTGCCATACTCAATTCAGGGGTAGGAGTAGGGGTGCTTTTCTTCCAGCTGGTGTTGGGAGGCAGCACCCTGCCTCCAGACAGTAGGACAGGAGCAAAGGAGCCTATGCCTTGCCAGGCCCCAGCACTAACCCATGCAGGTGCCCATTCAGAAGCACATAGAGGTGGTGAAACCACCTCCACCAGCTCAGCCTGACTCCTTGTACACCCCCCAACCACCTTTACTTCCAGGAGTGATTATGGGAGGTTACCTCTCCCTCCATTTAGCCCAGTGGTGGGAGGTGACAATGGATGCATGGGTTCCAGAGATCATAGAAAGGGGTCATGCTCTGAAACTTTTGCACAACCCTCCAGATCATCCCCCAGTGGTGTCAACATATCCTCCAGGGCACCTGCCCCTGTTGTGTGATGAAGTTATGACTCCATTGCAGAAATGAGCCATAGAACCTGTCACTCTAGAACAGAGGAACACATGTATTTACTCCTGGTACGTTCTTGTCCCAAAGTAGGCAGGAGACCTGAGGCCTATTCTAGATCTAAGGGATCTAAACATCTTCATAGCATACAAGAAGTTCAGAATGGTCACTTTGGAGGGTCTCCTTCTGTTACTTCAAAAAGGGGAATAGATATGCTTCCTGGATATGAAGGATGCAAACCTCCATATCAAGATTTGGAAACCTCACAGAAAATACTGGAGGGTCCTGTTTCAAAGGGAACATTACAAATTCAGAGTATTGCTTTTTGGCTTGTCTTCTGTGCTATGGGTCTTTACCAAATGCTTGGCAATAGTGGCAGCAATCCTTCACAGGGAAGGTCTGTTTGTTTTTTCCTTAAATGAATGAATGGCTATTGAAAGTGCCCTCCAGGGACCAGCTGTTGATGGCTTAAGCTTGAACCAGACAACTGTTTGATGCTTTGGGGGTGACGATC
Organism: Neoceratodus forsteri; assembly: GCA_016271365.2. Classification (NCBI taxonomy): domain Eukaryota; kingdom Metazoa; phylum Chordata; order Ceratodontiformes; family Ceratodontidae; genus Neoceratodus; species Neoceratodus forsteri. The sequence goes on along the minus strand of CM028129.1, from coordinate 1,072,167,163 downwards.
AACATACCAAAATCAGTGCTGACACCTTGCTAGTGACTGCAGTACATAGGGGCAGTACTGAACATGGCCCAGGGCTCAGCCTTCTTTCCTCTGGACAGGGTCGACCACCTGATTGCTCAAGCACAGTTAGTGCACGACAGCCCTTATGTCTCAGCAAGGATATTTTTATGACTTCTGGGAATCATGGCAGTAGCCATTGTAACAGTACCACTGGTCAGGCTGCATGTGCAGATTTCCTAGGGCAATCTATGAGTCCAGTGGGACAAGTTCACGAATGATCTAGAATACATAGTTCTAGTCACATCCCCTTTGCGAAAAGTGCTCAAGTGGAATGCAGTAACCTGCTCAAGGGGACTCCATTCCTGATCCACGCCACTCTTCAGATCCTCACCACGGATGCTTCAGGATAGGGATGGATAGCCCACATGGGTCCTCACCAAACACAGGGCCTGTGTGGACCCCTGCAGAATACACTTTGCCTATCAAAATGAGGGCAGTTCTATATAGACTCCAGGCCTTCAAGAAGCATTTGTCCCCAGGCCCTCTGTTAATACAGATGGACAATGTCAGTGTGATGCATTACATCAACAAACAAGGGAGACTCATTGCTATTCACTGTGCAGGAAAGCAATTATGGTTTAGTACTGGGCTCTAGAATGGTCTCAGACCATCAGCAGTACATGTTTCAGGCATCCAAAACATCTTGGCAAACATGTTAAGCAGATCCTAGAAACATAGAAACATGGAATTCGACAGCAGATAAGGACTGCTTGGCCCACCTAGTCTGCCCATTTTCCTTGCCTGTTTCAAATACATCAGATCCTAGTCCAAGTCCAAAATGCACAAGTGAGAACTGCTGACCTTGGTGGTAGATGATCTATTCGAAAGATGCGATGATCCAGAGTTGGACCATTTTGCATCCACACACAACACAGAACTGCTGCTTTTCTGCTTGCTTACTCCAGGGCCTGGAGTTTTCTGGCAAGATGTGTTGTCTGTCTCTTGGAAAAGGAGGTTCCTGCATGCCTTCCCTCCCTTCTAATTCAGAGAGTGCTACTCAAGTTGCAAATGCTATGTCAAGAGGGAATATGACGGCCGTGCCTGGCTGACCATTAGTTTAGCAGCAAGAGAGTATTGTTTAATAGTTGTATTGTCATCCTGCTGTTTTTCTGTTTATTAATTTTTATTTTATGTATTTAGTTTGCTCTTTTTTTTCCTCATTCACGCCCAGTATTTAACTAAGCTGATTCCTCCTCCGCCCCTAGCTTGCCCTAAATTGCTTCCCCCCCAAGCGATTTAACAACTTTGTCCTGCTATGACTATGACTCTTCTTAATAAGGTCACTCTTTTTCCTTTTCTAGGCTAGTTCTACTGGGCTCATCTGCCTCAGGCGACCATGGCTCCTGAGAAGCCAATGGCAGCATCTACAAGCCCTCCCCGGCCACTGAAGCAACACCCAGGTACGGCTTAGCAGCATGGTAGTTCATACAGACTTAGAGCCCGGGAAAGTGATTGGCTGCAGCAGGATCTCCTCAGCCCTTGATTGGCTGCTTTGTGATCGGCCTGCTCCCTGATTGCTTGTTGTTGAAATTTAACACAGGCATTTATGATTTTTGTCAAGGCCACTTTCCTGGCCCAATTTGTTTTGTCCTGCACAACTGTACTATAATTTTTCCCACCCCTCCCCCACCCCATCCATATTAAATACACCTACTTGCTGCTCCTTTGCCACAGTAAAAACATTTCTACTGGTGGTTCCTATATGCAATTTCTCCCTGCCCACTTGGGCTATGGCTACCTACACTTGTCTTAAAGAAACACTTGCACAGCCATCTCTCCTCTATCGTACCATCTTTTAACAGCCAGCTGCCTAACACAGAAACATAGAAACATAGACTTTGACAGCAGATAAGGACCGCTTGGCCCACCTAGTCTTCCCATTTCCCTACCTACAGGATAAGCTGCAGATCCTAGTTAACCAACAGCCTATTTCTTCTTACCCCCACAAAAATTGCCTTATGTCTGTCCTATGCATTCTTGAATTCTCCCACAGTTTTAGACCCCACAACCTCATCAGAAAGGCTGTTCCATGCGTCCACCACCCTCTCTGTGAAAAAATACTTCCTCACATTGTCCCTGAACCGCCCCCACTCAAATTGTGTCCCCTTGTTCTTGCACATCTCTTTTTCTGAAAGATGCTACCCTCTTGGACTTTGTTGATTCCACTGAGGTACTTAAACATTTCTATCATGTTCCTCCTCTCCCTCCTTTCCTCAAGGGTATACATATTAAGCTCCTTTAGTATCTCCTCATATGGCTTCTCTTGCAGACCTGGCACCATTTTAGTTGCCCTCCTCTGAACTGCCTCTATCCTGTCTATGTCCTTGCGGAGATGGGGTCTCCAGAATTGAACGTAGTACTCCAGATGGGGTCTCACCAACTGTCTGTACAGAGGGATAATAACTTCCTGTTTTCTGCTGGTGATGCCTCTCCCTATACATCCCAGTATCTCTCCAGCTCTCCCTGCTGCCTTCTCACATTGCTTGCTAAGCTTAAGGTCATCCTATATGATTACCCCCAGGTCTCTTTCCATTTTTGTTGTTGTTACTACCTCCCCCCCATTGTGTAATCTTCCCCTGGATTTTTGTTTCCCAGATGCATTATTTTGTAGTTCTTTGCATTGAATCCAAGCTGCCATACCTCTGACCAGTCCTCCAACCTTGCCAAGTCCCTTCTTATCCTTTTCACACCTCCTTGTGTATCAACCCTGTTGCAGATCTTTGTGTCATCTGCAAAGAGGCATACTTTTCCTTCCAGTCCCTCTGCAATGTCACTTATAAAGACAGTAAGAAGGACTGGACCCAGTACTGAACCCTGCGGTATCCCACTAGTAACCCCTCTTTCTTCAGAGTGGACTCCATTTACAATTACCTTCTGTGTCCTGTTGTCCAGCCAATGTTTTACCAAGGCTATAACCCTGGGACCCACTCCCAGGCTGGTTAATTTGACTATTAATCTTTTGTGTGGGATTGTGTCAAATGCCTTGTTAAAGTCTAGGTAGGCCATGTCCACAGTCCCTCCCTGGTCTACTACTTTGGTCACCCAGTCAAAGAAATCAATTAGATTCATCTGACATGACCTTCCCGCTGTGAACCCATGCTGCCTCTGGTCCTGTGCCCCACTGGCCTCTAGGTACTCAACAATTCTTTCTTTCAGAAGTGATTCGATCACTTTCCCTACCACAGAGGTTAAACTGAGAGGTCTGTAGTTTTCTGCCTAGTCTTGGTCTCACTTTTGTGAAGGGGAATTACATCCACCTTCCTCCAGTACTCAGGTACCACACCATCCTCCCATGATTTGTTAAAAAAGGCAGTCAGTGGTTTCAGTAGTACTCCCCTTAATTCTTTTAGAATTCTGGGGTGAATTCCATCAGGCCCCACTGCTTTGTCCACCTTCAGTTTTAGGAGTTCTTTCAGAACCCTTTCTTCTGTGAAAGGGCTTGGATTGACCCCCCTATCCAGAGTGCTTCTGTTAATTGGATTAGGCGCCTCCCCCTCCTCCTCTTTTGTGAATACTGAGCAGAAATATTCGTTCAGTATCCCTGCTTTTTCACTCTCCCTCTCTGCCCACCCACCATCCATTCCACTCAGCCTCACTATCCTTCCCTTTGTCTTTCTACGCTTCCTGATGTACAGTACCTATAAAAGGTTTTATCCCCCTTCTTAACCAAGTTGGCAATCTTTTCCTCAGTTTGGGCCTTTGCTATTCTGACTTCCCTCCCTGCTTCCTTCTGCCTTAACTGGTAGAGATCTCTGTCCTGCTCCTTCTGTGTTTCCTTATACTTCCTGAGTGCTATCTTTTTCTCCCTGACCTTCCCCACCACCTCTTTTGAGAACCATAGTGGCTTTTTCTTTCATTTTGATTTGTTTATTTGCTTCACACAAAGGCTTGTTGCCTCTGTGATGGCAGTTCTGATGTTTCCCCATTGTGCTCCACCCCTTCTTCTAGCCTGTTTGCTAGTGTTTTTCTAAGGCACTCTCCCATCTTGCCAAAGTCAACCCTCCTGATGTCCAGTACCATCACTTTTGTATGGCTCAACTCTTTAGCTGAGTTTATCGTGAACCACACTGTTTGGTGGTCAGTTGTTCCCAGATGGCTACCCACTTCTAGGTCTGAGATCCTCTCACTGTCCCCATTTGAGAGTATGAGATCTAAGACTGCTACCTCATGAGTGGGTTCCAAAACTAGCTGTCTGAGGCATGCCACCTGTAAGGCATCGAGAATGGCCCTGCTCTTGGATGTGGTTGCAGCAAATGTGATCCAGTTAACATCTGGCATATTCAGGTCTCCCAACAACAGTATCTCCTCTTTCTTTTCTATTTTTAAGATTTGACATGGCGGAGTGCCTGTTATCGTCTGCTGCCTCGTTGGCATGCTACTACCATCACTAAATCCTCACACAAATTGAAGACTGACAGATCTGAACTATGAATCTCTGCCTATTATTCCCTGCCCTAACAACTCATACCTTCCCCTTAGCATTGTGAACACCCTAAACCTTACATCTATTTGTATGAACACACTTCTATACGGTACCTCCATCTGTGGCCGTAACAATAATCATCTATGGCCCTCTCCTTTGTCAGTTCCACCAGTACATCATCATGATGTATCCTGTATGCTTTCTGATAGTATATTGCTGTTTGCCTCCATGAATCCTCTCAGGTTCCGACCTGATGACCAACTGTCTTCTACCACATGCTTCTCAGAAAAGTTACACTACAAACCACTGAGAATGCTCCTACATGCTTTCAAACAAATCTTACTGATCATACTTCTCTGTTCAGGCAATGTTGAACTTAACCCTGGTCCAATCTCCAATATCAGTGCTCCTGTTGAACTTACACACCTTAAGGGACTGAACCTTATCCATGTTAATGTTTGTAGTCTGTTAAAAAAGTTTGACTCTTTATACACCTGGGTTAATTAAACCTCCCCTAATGTCCTTGTGGTTTCTGAGATCTGGGTTAAACCTGTTACACAAGACTCTAGAGTCACCGTACCTTCTTGTAATATCCATAAAACTGGCAGACAAGTTAGAAGGGGAGGAGTGGCTATCTATCTAAAAGATAAATTCCAGGCCTCAGTCATTAGCTCCACATTGGTGGGTAAGGAGTTCAAATGCCTTACATTAAGAGTTCATCTCTCCTCTTTGGAATCCTTCCTTGTCATTGGGTGCTATAGACCACCGTCGGCTGGGCTAAAGATACTGACTCACCTGAAAGAGATCCTTGCCACCTCCACCTCTGAGGTTGTCATCATGGGTGATCTTAATTTTAACTGACTTTCTGATATTTCCAAGCCCCTAAAGGAATTATGTGATATTTTGGCCTTACTCAACTAATATCCAAACCCACTCACCCCAACACTAAACATCCAGACAATAGCACCCTGATAAATTCAATCTTGGTAAACAAGCCTCACTTGTTTACACACTCAGGTATTTTCTTTAAAGATCTCAGTGACCACTACATTGTCTGTGTCAGGTCCACATCAAAACCTGTCCCAACCTTGGCATCAGCAGAGTTAGCATATCCTATTAGCCTGATTTTTAATTTGTCTTTTTGTTTGGGAGAAGTGCCTGATCTGTGGAAAAACTCTTATGTAATTCCAATTCATAAGGCAGGTTCAACTAGTGAATTTGCAAATTATAGACCAATTTCCATTCTGTCAGCATTGTCTAAATTACAGGAAACGATTGTCTTTCGGCAACTGTCTGACTATGTGGAAGCACATGGCCTATTATCACAATGTCACTATGGTTTCAGGAAGGGGAAGGGTGTTGAGAGTGCCTTGGTCGAGTTCACAAACGCGGTCCATGGGGGCATGGAGGGTGGATGCCTGACTGGAGCCGTGTTCGTGGATTTGACCAAGGCATTCTATTTGGTGAATCACTCCCTTCTAGTTGGAAGACTCAGATGTATTGGGGTGGGTACTCCGCTACTATTATGGGTATCTAATTAGCTCTCTAATAGGTTTCAAATAGTAAAAATTGGTAGTAGCTTATCTGATAAGGCTTTGGTCAAGTGTGGAGTTCCACAAGGTTCCATACTAGGGCCACTTTTATTTTCCATTTTCTTTGATTCAGTTAGTACTGCTACAAAGGATGCACATGTCATTATGTACGCAGATAATGCTGTTATCTTTAGTCAAGGGAGAACGTTGTTAGAGCGAAATGTAACTCTTACAAGGGAACTTAAATCAATGCAAAATTGGCTGATAAATAACAAATTATTACTTAATTAGCAAAAAACTAAAACTATGGTATTTGGTACCCCAGCTAAGTTAAAAACTATTGGTTCTAGCTTGCAAGTAGAGTCATTGGATGGGGTTATATATGAAAATGTAAACAGCTTTAAGTATCTGGGGGTAGTCTTAAACACAACATTAACATATGAGTCACATATAAATGTCATTACATCTAAAATACATTCTAAACTTGCTTTATTATATAGATTGCGTAGTTTTCTGACAGATGAGACATGTTTGGCCATAGCCAATCAATGCTTGCTGCCTAGTTTGAATTATGCCTCGATAGTGGTGGATAATGCACCCAGTAGTACTTTAAGGTAGAAATTGGTATTGTTGCATAAAATAGGAAGATTTGCACTACTAACATCTACTGGTTTACATCATTGTACTTTATTTGAGAATCTTGGATGGTTACCAGTCGAATATCATTATAAGCTAGTACTGTCTAAATTTGTTCATAAACTTTACAAACGGGGCACCTTTAATACTGAAAAATCAGCTTACAACTTTTAGTTTTAAATCATATACTAGATCATCTGGGGACCTTACTATGTTAAAAATTCCTTTTATGTATACTACTAGAGGTCAGCGTTCATTTGCTTATTGTGCACCCAAAATATGGAATGACATACCAGTACATATCAGAAATATGAGTAGTTATGGGTCTTTTACCACAAGTCTGAAATTGCACTTCATCAATCTGTCTCGGTGTGGATGCACTTTAGACTAAGATTTTGTATTAGAGTTTAATCAATATTAATTTGTGAACGTGGAATTTATACTTCCTATTTAAATATTTGTTGTACTGTATTATACTTTGTTTTATAATGTCTTTGTATGTATTTTGATTGACCGTGGGTCGTACCTGTAAAAGAGATTGTACCCCAGAGTACTTACCCGTATACAAATAAAAATCAAATCAAATCAAATCAAAACCTCTAGATATATTTATAAGAAGAATTACCATAAACTGGACCTCTGTGTCTTCCTGTCAGAGCTCCACTATTCAAACTGGTAGGAATTCTACCTGGCCCTTCTGTGGTTGAAGCAGTTGAGATTTTCCACAGAATACTCATGAGTGTTGTCAATCAGCATGCACTCCTGCTTAAAATAAGGACCAAGAAAAAATCTTGTCTGTGGTTCTCATCCAGTCTAAAAGCTGCTTTACTCCACAGAGATTCTCTTTGGAGAAAAGCTCGGAAAACAAAACTCCCTTCTGACTGGTCGGCATTCAGAATAGCTCGGAATCAGTGCACAAAGCTTATCAGAATGGTTAAATCGAACTATTACAGTACTAAATTAGCCGCCTCTACGAACTGTTCCTCCAAATTCTGGTTAGCCCTGAAAGAAGTAGAAGGTCATAAATCCACCAACTCACTTTCCTTTAAAATCTTCTGTGGAGGATCCAACTTCACAGACAAACCATCAATCCTAGAACTCCTGAACATTCACTTTGCTACTGCCGGGTTGGCCTTTGACACCTCCTCTGCCCAGAAATTTTGAGATCGGCACTATGTGCAGTCTCAGGCCCCCATTACTGCAGCCCCATCAATCCCAGAAACAGTCTTCTCCTTCAGCCCGGTTACTCTGAAACAGGTTGAGGACCTGCTCCTTAATTTGGAAACCAGGAAATCAGCAGGTGCTGATCTCACTGATCCACGTATCTTAAAAATGAGCTACCACATCCTGGCCCCACCTATTACCCGCCTTTTTAATCTGTCTCTGTCACAAGGATCTATTCCCCCTGTCTGGAAAATAGCTCATGTCATCCCACTATTCAAATCTGGAGATGCCAGCAATCCTAAAAATTATAGGCCCATCTCGCTTCTTCCTACTTTATCCAGAATGCTCTAAAAGTTAAACAGATCAGAAACCATCTTGATTCAGCCAGTTTGCTCATGCCTGTCCAGTTAGACTTCAGACCATGAGACCATGTCACAGTACCATATCTGCACTTGCCAAGGTCTCAAATGACTGGCTGAACACCTTTAATAACAGGACCTATGTGTGCACCCTATTTCTGGACCTAAGCAAGGCCTTCAATACAGTGGACCATACCCTACTCCTAGACATCTTCTATAATATTGGACTAGACAGCATGGCCTTGAAATGGTATGACAGCTATCTCGTTAGTTGCCTGCAGCAAGTTAAAGCTGAAGGTGACCGCTCCCCACTAAAAACCCTCTTAAGAGGTGTACCTCAGGGCTCTATGCCGAGCCCACTTCTGTTTGCCATTTATATTAATAACGTCCACTCTGGCATCAAAACTGCTAATATACACCTGTTTGCCTATGACACGGTGCTCTATATTGCCAGGCCCTCACCAGTGACAATCTGCCAAGACCTCCAAAGTGAGCTCAGTCAGCTCCAACAAACTCTCCTCCAGCTGAAACTTTTGCTGAATGCAAAAAAATGAGGCGATGTGCTTTGCACTCCTGTCTAAGACACCCCACCCAGTCACTTTGGACTCACTGCCACAAATCACTACCCTTCTAGGGGAGCCACTTGATTTTGTGTTCAGATTCAAGCATCTAGGTGTCTGGATCGACCACAAACTAACATTTTCTGTCCATATAGAAGAGTTGTCTAAAAACTTAAACAGAGGCTTGGCATTTTCTTCCGCATCAAGCATCTACTCACAACTGAAGCCAAAACTTGACTTGTCCAAGCCACATTTCTTCCGTTACTGGAATATGCCGACTTCTTTTATGGTCAAGGCTCTAGTGCAGCCATAGCAAAGCTTGACACCCTCTACCACAGTGCACCACAGTTTATTACAGGGGCACCCTACACCACCCACCATTGCACTCTCTATGCCCTAGTGGGCTGGACTTCCCTAAAATTCAGATGCAAAAAACGTTGTCTTTTGGCCGTACCGAGCCGTTACAAAACAACTTCCCCAGTACATTGCTGACTGCCTCTTAGTTCATGCACCTGGAAGTTATACCCTTAGAAGTCTTTCATATATATCCCTGGTAATTCCCAATATCAGAAACCATTACCTCCTAATGTCCATAAGTTATTCCCTCCCCTCCATATGGAACAAATTACTGAAAACACTGAAGCTAACCTATTTTGTCCAACTTTCTACCTTCAAAATCTTATTCGCCCGCGCCTTCTCCGAGTCTTGCAATTACTAAGCCTGCACTCTGCAGATGGGAGAGCTATGCTCATCCCTGTCTTACTGCATTCCTACCTCTACCTCCTTGTCCTCTGCCATTGACCACTTAATGGATTTGCACTTATTGGTGTGCGAACACATTTTCTATATATTGTAAATATTGCCTGTTTTACCCAGCATTAGCCAATGTGCTTGGCTTATTGTTATTGTATACTGTACTATGAATACTGAACTATGCAACCTTGTCCCATGTTATATTTCTTACACCTATATTTATTATTTATTTATTTAGTTTTTGTTGACCGGGTAAGTGCACTAGACAAATTCTGCCTATTTTCAGGCACGATCCGGGGGAAGGGGATACAGATGAATGCCAACTTGACCTTGAACCAGACTGTTGGTGGTATTTATAGTAAATTTATATGTATTGTTATGTACTGTAATGTCTACTTGTCCAGGTCCACCTTGGAAATGAGTTTATCTCAATGATCTTTCACCTGGTGAAATAAAGACTGATTGATTCTCGGGTACAGTCCAGAGCCGAAAACTGAAACGGAGATGCGTTCAACAGCATAAGCATCTGTTAATCATTAGCAGGTCTCAAATTCATCTATAAACTGTTTTTTCATCTTATCTCATAGCCTGCATTTGAAGCCAGAAGAATTACCTGTGCTGGTCCGGTGCTGATGGCTGAGGGGAGTAGTGTAAGGAGTTTGTCAGAGGGCAAGGGAGAGACTGTGGAGCCAATGCTTGGAGGAGCTGCAAGAAGAAGAGCTGAAGGAACCTTGCTGTGGATGGTGGTGGGGAAGTCAGAGGGAGCTCCAGCCTGGTCCCTGACCTCGACCTGCTGGTGCATTGCAGTGTTGCTGCTGGTGGGTAGCTGCACCTGCGGTGCTTCTTTTCCGCTGCGTGGTGGCTGGTAAGCAACCATAGCAGTGGTAGGGTCTGGGGAGAGGTTTGGGGTCTGGGTGGGGTTCCTGTGGAGCGGATTGAGGGCATGGCTTGATTGGGAGTTTGACTTGCCCAGCCCCAGTCTGTGTGGTGAACTGTTCCTGGTTTCCAGACTGTGCAGGATCATCTTTTGGATCTCTTGTCTGTTTGTCTGCTTCCCCTATTCCAACTGTCCATTTGTGGAGAGAACAGCCCTATAATGGGAAATCAGCTGGTAGGAAAGATTGTGATTCCAGCAGTGTGAGTGATTTTACACTTTTTTTAAATATAGTGCTTAGAGTTTTATTTCTGGGATTTAACCAGCATTTAAAGTATTGGGACAGTGTTAAACATAATCCTTAGTTCTATATGGTGATGAGTGCCCATAAAGAATTGAATATAATACTGTACTGTACTGTGTTGGCTGAAATTCAAATGGTGGGGTTGTGAGGGAGCCTCAGTTTTCCACTGGATTTACATTTAAAATAAAATAGGGGCAGCAGTGAGAGTGCTATGATATTTCAGGACAAACTGTGAGGGTGGTAGTGAGAGTTCACCCTCCAATATCTCCAATATCTTTAGTACTTTCAATAGTTAAGGCATATGGTAACTGTGTATCAGTTGTTGGATGATGAACTGCCTAAATTGGGTCTGTATACAATAAATAGAGGACTGTGCTGCTAGTTTTGTATATTAGTAATTTATAATTTGAATGTGTTTTGTGAGTGTGCATCTGTGATTGGTGTGTGGTTGTGGCAATTTTTGCTGGTGGGTAGGAGGTTTTGAGGGTTGAAATTGTGAGGGTTGTATTTAATTTGTGGGTTTTATTTGGGGTTGTGTGATATTGGATGTTTTTGGGGATTTGGTTATTTAAGTGAGATTAGCTGAAAATGTGTTTGGGACAGAAACCCTTAAGGCACAGCTATTCATGTGTCTCCCTCCATGACCTCTGTCCCTTTGAGATTCCAGCACTCCTGGTTGAGGCCAAGAGGAGGTGTAGAGCCTTGGAGATAACCATGGGGTTGGGTCTGAAGGGGGTTGCACCTGGGCAGCTGCCGGAGTGTCTGGGATTCAGATGGTGAAAGCAAGGAGATATTCTGGGGTGAAATGGGAACTTGAAAGGGGGTTGCCATGTTTAGCTCCCATACCCAAGGGCTCCACCTTAGAGGGTGGGCAGATGATGGGCCCAGCTGCCTCACCTTATCCTACTCAGGTTGTGTTATGCAATGCTAGGTCGATGAGGTATAAGACTGTCATAATGGCGGACTTGATATCCTTGGTTGACCTGGGTAGCATCATTGAGACTTGGCTAGATCAAAACGCTGCTCCTATTTTGGAGGCAGCAGTACCAGCCGGGTACTCCATGGTACATACCCTGAAAGAGGATCGTGGGGAGGGCATTTGTTTTAAATCTAGCCTGAACTCATGGTGCTAACTGTAGGTCCTACATGGTCCTTTGAATGTGTGGCCACCTGGGGAGGCATGGATGTGGGTTTCAGGGTTCTCCTGCTCTGTCGTTCCCCGGGAATAGATGGTGACTTTTTGAAGGAGATCGAGGAGCTCATTGCCGGCCTAATGTTGGAGTCCCCAAGGTGGTTAATTCTGGGAGAATTCAATGCTTGGATCGATGACGGGCTCTTGAAATTTGGAAGTTATCTCCTTATGAACATGGAGGCCCTGGGCATGACACAAAATGTAACATCGGCAAAGCAGTTGGGTGGCCACACATTGGACTTCATTTTTTCAGTAGGTTTGAATATTACTGACCTCCATGTTGATCCAGTGGTTTGGTCGGATCACAGCACCATGTAGATCATGTTTAGGGCCCCCTACCCCAGATGGTCCTGACCCTGTGGAGATGGTCTGGTACCGCCTGTTAAGAGGAGTTTCCTCTATGGGACTGTCAGTGGTGCTGGACCTATTGACTGTTGGGGTAGCTTCTGTGACTGGGCTGGAGGAAGCAGTGGCAGCCTATAATGGGGCTGTGATTGCATCTTTGACTCAATCGCACCCATTCATGTCCGCCCATTTTCTACTTGCTGAAGACCTCCTTGGTATGATGAGGATCTTCTGAGTTTAAAGACTAAAGGGTGGAGGTTAGAGAGGTGCTGGAGGAGATCTGGCTGGATGGAGGACAACTTGGCTCTGAGGTCACATTATGCTGACTATCAAGGGGCAATCTCCCAAAAGAAGGAGGAGTTTCTGTCTAGGGAGATTGCTGTAGCAAGGAGCAGATCAGCTCAACTCTTTCACATGGTAGACAGACTTTTACATGCTGTCTGTCTCCATGCTGGAGGAGTAGGTTCTAGCACTAGGTGTTAGGAGTTGGCTCTATTCCTCACTGATAAGGTGTCAGTGACAAGGAGGGCAGTGGACATGGCCTATCTGGACTTCAGCAAGGCCTTTGACACTGTGCCACATAGAAGACTATTACACAAACTGGGGAATATGGGTCTGGGCAGGACAGTAGTGTGGTGGGTAGGTAACTGGCTGGGTGGCAGGACACAGAGGGTGGTGGTAAATGGCTGTCACTCCACAGAGGAAGAGTGACCAGTGGCGTACCACAGGGATCAGTGCTGGGACCGGTCCTATTCAACATCTTCATCAGTGACATTGCTTGGGACCTAGAAGGCAGAATTTCACTGTTTGCTGATGACACAAAGCTCTGTAACAGAGTAGATACACCAGAGGGTGTAGACAGAATGAAGTGACCTGCAGAAACTTGAAGAATGGTCAGGGTTTGGCAGTTGAAATTCAATGCAAAGAAGTGCAAGATAATGCATATAGGGCACAAAAACCCTGGCACAATATATCAGTTGGGGGTGAGGATATAGCATGCACCAAGCAGGAAAGGGATCTTGGGGTTGTCATCTCTGATGACCTCAAGATGGAAACAGTGTGACAAGGCAGCAGGTAAAGCAAATTGGATGCTGGGATGTATAGGCAGGGGCATCACCAGCAGGAAAAGGAGGTCATAATTCCGCTATACAAGACACTAGTGAGACCCCACCTGGAGTACAGTGTACAGTTCTGGAGACCATACCTACGTAGGACATAGACAGGTAGAGAAGATTCAGAGGAGGGCAACAAAGATGGTGCATGGATTGCATCACAAGTCCTATGAAGACAGATTGAAGGAACTGCACATGTACTCCTGGAGAGAGAGAGGGAGAGAGAGGGGATATGATAGAGACATACAAGTATCTTACAGGGAGGAACAAGGGTGCAGGAAAACACTATTTTTAAGTGAAAAGATGTTCCAGAACTGAGGGCATGGGATGAAGTTGGAGGGAGGATGATTCAGAGGAAACATGAGAAAGAATTTCTTCACAGAACGGGTGGTGGACAAGTGGAACACCCTGCCAGAGGAAGTGGTGGGGGCTGAAACAATCACAGGATTTAAGAATGCATGGGATAGACATAAAGGAATTCTGGAGGTCAGGGGTAAGGGGCAACCGACTTCTAGGAAAACAAACTGAACTTACAAGCTCAAATGGGCAGACTGGGTGGGCCATAGGCCCTTATCTGCCAACACTGTCTATGTATCTATGTATCTATGTATCATCTATCAGGGCTGAGGTCTCCTCGAGTATCTCTCGAAAGGGATGTGGTGTCCGGCCTGAGTTGTGCCAAAACACTCCTCCTGTCTGGGATGAATTTGAGCTGGTTGGGGTAGAGAAGGGGATTGGGATAATCTCAAAGCTGTGGCATACACAGTGTGATCTGGACCCAGGTCTGATCCACTTGTTGGTTGAATGTTCGGACCTGATAGGACCTGTGGTTGTTAAGGTGGTCTGGAGTTCATTGAGGAGTGGGGTCTTCCCATTGTCCTTGAAAGAGGCTCTGATTAGTCCTCTTTTAAAGAAGCCCTCTTTGGACCCGGACTGACACTGCAACTACAGGCCAGTCTCAAACCTCCCATTCTTAGGGAAGGTTATAGAGAAAGTGGTGGCCATTCAGCTTGAGAGACATATCACTTCTTCTTCTACATATGAGCCTTTGCAGTCTGGGTTCCGGGTGGGGCATAGTACAGAGACTGCCCTGGTAAGGGTGCTTAATGATCTCCTGATGGTGAGGTACAGGAGAACCCATACCATCTTGGGTCTCCTGGACCTCTCTGTGGCATTTGACACTGTGGACCTTGAGGTGCTGCTTGACCGCCTGCGGTTCTGGTGTGGCCTGTCTTGTAATGTCATCAACTGGTTCAGGTCATAGCTGACAGACAGAGTGCAGCGGGTAAAAATGGGACTTTTCTCATCTAGCCCAAGGCCTCTGAGCTGTGGGGTGCTGCAGGGTTCGGTTCTGTCACCCTTATTGTTCACAGTGTACATGCTGCCATTGAGGAACATTATCAGGTGATACTGGTTGGGTTTTCACTGCTATGTAGATGATACCCAATTGTACCTGTCTTGTGCACCCGATGGCCAGGTGTCAGACTTTGTATTTAACAGCTGCCTCAAGGAAATCCTGTCATGGATGGCTCACAACTGGCTTAGGCTCAGCCCAGACAAGACTGAGGTATTGGTGGTGCAGCCGGCTCGTCGTGGAGGAGGGGGGATGGGGGTTGTTCCCTAATCTAGTGTTGGGGTATTCCCCTTGTCCTCTCCAGACAGGTGAAGGATTTGAGTGTGATCCTTGAAGATGGCCTGACACTTGATGCCCAGGTGTCAGCCGTGGTCAAGAGTGTTTCTTATCATCTGAAGAATATCGCCCGAATCTGAGCCTTGATCCCTCCTGAGGACTTGCCCACACTGGTACATGCTTTTGTAACTTCCAGGCTGGATTACTCTAATGTCCTGTACCTTGGGTTATCTGGAGGCAACCTCCACAGGCTGCAGCTGGTGCAGAAAGCAGCAGCGAGACTTTTGACTGGGGCAATGTGAGGTGAGCATATTATCCCAGTCCTCCACGGGCT
The DNA here is from genome assembly GCA_016271365.2 of Neoceratodus forsteri. Taxonomy (NCBI): domain Eukaryota; kingdom Metazoa; phylum Chordata; order Ceratodontiformes; family Ceratodontidae; genus Neoceratodus; species Neoceratodus forsteri. The sequence goes on along the minus strand of CM028129.1, from coordinate 1,072,151,885 downwards.
GCAATGGCTGCCAATCAGGTGGAGGATTGTCTTCAAGATAGGGCTACTTACTTATAAGACCCTGCATGATGGGGGTCCTGCCTATCTGCAAGGTCTCCTAGTCCCTTAACGTCCGGCCCGGATGCTCCATTCTGCCGAGGGAGGCCTCTTTGGGGTTCCCAGGGTTAGGTTGAGGCATTTGGGAGACAGAGCATTTGCAGTGGCCATGCCAACTCTGTGGAACTGCTTACCTGATTATTTGAGGGGGACTCCCTCAGCAGAAGCCTTTAAAAGGGGACTAAAAACATACCTGTTCCAACTAGCTTTGTATAGCTTGATGCTGCTTTGAACAGATAGATGGAAATGTATCTATCTGTATTTAAAATGCTTTTATTATATGTGTATTTTTGTTGTTTTTTAAAAAACAATTGTGTGTTGTATTATGGTTTTATTGTACAGCGCTTAGAGTCTCAGGAATTGGGCTCTTGATAAATAAAATTATCTCTCCATCTATCTATCTATCTATTTTTCTATCTATCTATCTATCTATCTATCTGAAGGGGGCATCTATGATACTCATTGTTTCCCTATGTCCTCAACAGATTCGTTTCCCCCCTGTTACAACACCTGGCAGTGGAACCTTCGATAACCTCTGTCCCTGTGCAAGGGTCTACTGTCACAGGAATAGGGAACCTTGGTCCATCCAGACCTGAAGTCTCTACATTTGCAGGCATGGCTGCTCAAGACATAACCATGTCTCACTTTCAGGTTTCCCAGAAAGTGGCGTATGTTCTGGTGGCTGCTAGAAAACTGTCCATCAGAACCACTTACTCCATGAAGTGGAAGTGATTTGCTTTATGGGCCACTTCACATAACCTGTATCCATTTACCTGCCTAGTCAATCAGATTCTAGAGTATCTGCTGTCCTTATTGGATTTGGACCTGCAGTATTCCTTGCCCAAAGGGCATCTGACTGCTATATTAACTTTCCATGTACCTGTGGTTGGTCATACGGTTGCTCAGCTGGAAGTGGCCCATATGTTCTTGAGACATTTTACACATGAAGCTTCCCACCTATAATTCCATCCCAGTCTGGGACTTGAATTTTTCAGTTCAGTTCAGTTTATTGACAGGATAAAACTCCATTGAAATTTGTTTTGGAGAAGCTGACTTTGGCTCCTTTTGAGCCAGCCGGGACTTGTGATGACTTATGCTTTTTTCTCAGAAAGTATTATTTTTAGTTGTGATGACTTCTGCTCAAAGGATTTCAGAGCTACAGACTAATGTGTGAGCCTCTTATTTTGATTTTCCACGAAGACAGAGTATCTTTGCGTACTAATCCTGTTTCTCCCAAAGGTGGTGTCTGAGTAAAATTAAATCATCCACCTGACAGTTTATTTTACAGAGCATGACAATTCAGGGGAAGCATTGCTCCATTCTTTAGATGTGCATAGAATATTTGGGTACTATATATACCATACCGAAGACTACAGGAAGTCTTCACTGCTTTCTGTTTCATTCACACCTGGGAAAGAAGGCACCCCAGTTTCTGAACAGTGCTTGTCCAAATGGCTAGAAAATTGTTACATTTTGTTACAGGAAGTACAGTAAGGATCTTCCTGGTGTGGTTCATGGTCATTTCAACAGAGGCCTGGCCACCTCTGTTGCTTGTTTCTGCTGCAGAGATCTTTGCTGCTGGAGTACCATTCATACCTTCACCGAATACTACAGTCTGGATATTGTGTTGTGTCTCATAGATGGGTTGGGTTTGGCCTAGCTGTACTACAAGGCCTAGTTTCACAAGCCTATTGGCTCCAGCCGTCCAGACTGTTAGCTTTTGGTACTGCTTGGAACTCATTCCAAAGGTGTGGCCTGATGAAAGAGATACCCTTGAAGAAAATAAAACAGTTACGTACTTAACATAACAGTAGATCTTCAAGAGACTCTCTTTCAGTGGGGCATGCCATCCCACCCTCCTTCTCCCTTAGGAGTTGTGACAAAGGATTCTTATGCTGCTGTCTCCATTGCTACATTTTCCAGCCCTCTGTCTCACCTGGTAGGTGGAGGGTTGGGACTCTACTGGTTCCTTACAGGAAGGTTCTCCAAGCAGATCTCTGGTGTAGAACTGAGGAGAGGCGGGGCTGCCCACATTTCTATATACATTGATGTCTGATGTCATCATGGGCAGCCTTTGGCAGATTGCTTGCCAAAGTTTCCATGTGGTCCTAGTTCCTGGTGACTATAAGTTCCAAAGGTGTGGCCCAATGAAAGAGATCCTTTCAAAGGTCTACGATTATGGTAAGTACATAACTGTTCTTTCTGCAGTATTCCTCTAATAGAATACCCCCCTACCCGCAAGCATGGAATTTTTATTTATTTATTTATTTATTAACATGGAATGCAGGAATTCAAAATTGTGCAATATTCCACTTTCATACACTTACACAGACACACACACAGGCCTCATATAGAGCCAGAGGCTCAACTTTATCTGGGACAGGGTTAACAGCAGAGATTGAAAATGTCAAACTGGTTAGGCTATGAGGGTGAATTTTTCATGGTCATCAAAGAATCACCAGAAATAAAAAATCTGAGTAGTGCTTGATTGTTTTTTTTGCTTGTTTATGTGTATAAGAAATGAATCATGAGTGTAAAGAACACTGTTATTTATGTATTTTTTTAATTTAAAGGGAGTTTTATTTTGGGGGCCTAGTCGAAGGTTTTCATATAAGAGTAAACTTGGTAGCTATGTTTGTGACGGAAATCAAGAATGGGGGAAGTGGCTCATGAATTCTGTATGTGATGTGTACAAATTTCAAATCACATGTTGGACCTTTATACAGTGGGATATTGGCACACAAACATATGCCAATGGAATGGCAGCAGTCAGTCAGAATACTGTATTCAACTTGCTCATTTTCTAATTGAAAATAGAAACCATCCTGGCCTGCTATATACCATTATATACCCCTCATAAAGGTAAGTCCCCAAGTCCAGTTGTTGCTACCAGAGCTTCCCATAGTTCTGTGAATTTCATGTCTTGCCCATTTAACCTGTACTGCTATCTTTCAGTCTTTAAGCAATATAATAAATTCTCTACCCAGTGTGCCACTGTTGGAGGTATGGGAGGTTGGTGGGTAAACAGAGGAACTTAGAGACAGAACTAAGGTACAAGGCACTGGATCAGCATAGTTTTATTAAAAGTCACATACATAGACAGTCAGATGTTTGTGTACTGGATCAGGTAAGGCTGCTCACAGGATCAGAAGTGTCAGAACTCAGCCAATTCAGCTAACACTGGTATCGCTGGTAAGCAAACTGAGGTTGAGTTTACTCACACACACTAGCAGTCAACAGCATTTTCATTCCATGAGTCTAGCTCCTAGGACACATCCTTCCTCCTTCGACTCCTAGATCAGATTGATTTTGCTATTGCCAGGAAGGACTTTTTATACTGTGTCTCGGTGATCCTCCCCTCACAATCATTAATGTTACTAACATGTAGAATAATGTATGGGATGGTGTGTATATTGAGATTTTATGCACACCTGAGTTATGGGATGCTGCATAAATCCTGATGGTGAAGCCCGAGGGGTTTATGAAATGCATCCCACAATGAGAGTGTATGTAAAATCGAGTTTTACACACCACCCCATATTTTATTTTATATAATTGCTGGGTATTGATTTTTCACCGCAGCAATTATATAAAATAAACTAGGTTCCTGTACTACCATGGACCTGTTGGGCTTCAGCATGGTCTGTGGTGTGAAGTGGCAGCAAGAAACTTTAATGTTTTTTCTCCCCCCCTTTTAAAAAAAAGTATATTGGTTTGTAGGAGGTTAGCCCTTTTTTTTTTTTTTAATGAACTCACCGCTGAGTTCCAGGCAGTAATGGTAAAATCTCCATCCGTTGGCAGCCGGAGCTAAGAAAGAGAAGAGCTACAGCTAGGACATGTGCAGAGCTAGGGAAACCCAACCCATGTTCGCCGTTATAACCCACAGGTTATAGCGGCGAATTATAACTGGGTTTCCCTACGGGAAAAAAATATACCTGGTTATTATATTGGTATAATGTAATGAATTAGTATTCCACACAGTCATGAACATCATTATGAATGTATATATGATGATTATTGTTTACAGAACATTGTTTTGTACAGGAGAACAGATTTATAATAGAAAAAACACTTAATATGGGTGGGATTTTGCTATAGAATCCACCTTGACATTTGCATAACTCCACCCACTCTGCCTGCTTTGGGATAAGATGAACAAGAAAAGGCCAGCCAGACCTCTATAGAACTGAATCTGGAAAGGGGAAGATAATCCAGCAGCAGGTCGAGGCCTTCTATGTGAGTAGAATCCTGTATCTACTGTGAAATACAATGCAATTGTCACAAGTTAACAGGCTATAAACAATATAACTCTGCTGCACCATTTATCTGAAGTGGAATTCCTGGCATAATAGAAATCTGTTTCATAGCAAGTTATCAGTTGTTTTTAGGACTGCATTTTTCTTAGGCTTCTATTTCTTAGAGTGTTCATGTGCTTTGCTAGAGTCTCTATCTGTGCCAGTGTTATTTGTAATGTTTTTTTTTACAAACAATGCAGATATAAAAGTGTTTCAAACAGTATTTGTTTTCTGTTTTAGTGTAGCAAATGGGGTTTACAGACAATATAAGAATGTCTGTAACATGGCTGCAAGCACCAATATACATGCTTTAGCTAGGAAAAAGCAGAGGAACCACAAAAGGGGTTTATTCCTTAAAATCTACCTGCTCACATAAAACCAGCTTGAGCCTAAATCAACATTACATTGCATGAAAAAAAAAGTTAAAAGGCTAGAATGCCAAAAGATAAGAAAAAGAGATGGCAGAAGAAAAATGCCAAAGAAAGGGAGGTTGCTTCTGAGTGGCCATCTCAGAAACTAGATAGAAGGAGACCAGAGGGGCAAAGGATAGCAAGATGGGTAGATTAGATACAGAAGCTTCTTTATTACACATTTATTTTATTTTCCGTTTCAGTACATGTCATTCTGTGCATTTAGGGGTCCCTAGCCATGGGGGAAGGTGCATCCTTTCACTATCTTTTGCATCCCCCAACCTTTTATTTTAAGCAAAAAAGCAATCTCAGTAGAAACTAACCCTACAACTACAGGAGGAGTAACACTTAGTCAGTGCTGAGCCAGAGCATAAGGGGCATTAATCAGAGCCAACCCTCATATGGGGTTCTGACTCATAAATGGTGGGAATTCCACACCAAAATGGAACTCCAGGGGAATGTCAGGTAAGGCAGTGTGCATTACATGATCCAGTCTCTTAAAGACTCAGATAACTTCTTCTTACTCACACTCCATACAGTTTAGCCACTGCCAGTCAATTTTGGAAAATCCAATTGCAGAAATGAAAAGAAAAGTGTGCTCCTACTGAGATTTGAACCCAGGTACTGAATGAGCTTGATACATCCAGCAGAATAGGGTTTGATACCCACAACCTCCTCTTGCATGCTGTGTGACCGTAGTCTTTCTGGTGTGCAGTAGCTGCAGGTTGCATGCTGTAGCTCTTTTCTGTATCATAGCGGATATAGTCACATGAGAGGCTTGTAGGTCTGTGATGATTCAACAACTGTGGCACCCAGCAGAATATAGGGGAGCTCTTAGGGACAAGGAAGAGGAGAAAAAAAAGGATAGCGGTGGTGATTTACCCTTCCGGGATGGCATGGTCCCATTGCAACCCCTTCCCCCACTGGCAACGCTGTCTGTTGGGGGCCCTATCATTGAGTTTTGCATGGGGCCCCATCAGGGTAAAAGCTTCAACTGTCTGAGAGAGAGAGAGAGAGAGAAGAGAGAGAGAGAGAGAGAGAGAGACCGAGACTGAGACTCAGCTGTTGCGTACTTTGAGGAAAGTAAGTGTGTGTGTCTCTCTCTCTCTTTCCTTATAGCAGCACCGCTCGGGGAAGTCAATGTCAGTGAAATGTTGTGAGCGGTGTCTGTGGCTCTGTCATCTACCTCAAGGTATGTGGGCCACATAGACACAGAGTGAGCTCCTGTGAGACACACACACACACACAGACATATGCACTTCGCACAACAAAGGCAAGTAAGCAAAGTACATGTTGTATATGATGATTATGCAAATTCAAGGGCCTTTTTACCAAATTCCCACTTCCTCCAGGTAATTGAGAAATATGGTCTTCAACTCTACTTGCTGCCACTGGACAAAGTTTAAAACTAAATCATCAGCTACAGGCCTTGATAAAAAAATAAATAGTATTTAGTCAATAAAATAATTAGCTGTGGCCAGTCAACACATTTTACTGGTGGTACACATGTATGATCATATTGTATTATAAACAGTCTTATCACTAAGGGTTAGAGAAATAGGCAATTGGCAACTTCTGTTTTGCTTTAAACCCATACATTTGGTTCAGCTTCCAGAATTCAGCAAAACTATTTCATCTACGAATACAATAATTGTCTTGGTGCAAGCTGACCCCAAATAGGGGATAAGAAAGTCTTAAGGTCAGCAATAAACATGAATTATTATCACTTACTAGTTGCAGGTGCTGTTGGCATGCATCTGCTGTGGATTGCTGTTTGTGGTGTTCTGACAGAGCCTTCCAATTCCACCAAGACAGCCACAGCCCAGTGTGAGCTACTGTAATAGTTACTATTCATCACTGACCTCAAGACATACTGTACTCTCCTATGTAGTCTCTGCTTTACATGCATGCCACTTTCTACAGTATAGTATTTTTTGTGTCTGGCTACATTGATTTTCAAATTACATAAGCATACCCCTCCCCCCAAGAAAAGCTATGCATCAAAAATCCTAAAAATTAAAAAGATATTAAATGCACGGCATTACACTGCATGTGATGCGTCTTCATTAACTGATACCAGCTGTGTGTGCTCTGTGTTCTCAGTGGCACACCAGATCAGATGGAGCTTGTTGGTGATGACAATCTAAAAGTTGTCAGCGTTGTCATTAGAGGAAGAAGTTGCCTCACTACTGCTGAGGTGGTATGCCAGACTATGGAGCCAGTGCCAGTGGGAAAAGTCCAGATAGACTTGCCACCAGGAGATACAGGACTGGGACTAATAGTAGACGTTTAAGCAACAAGATATCACTGAGTGTTAGTCAGAGGGAAAGTTACCTGTGCCTCCTGTTGTGGTGTGGCATGAGGTGCAGCCATGTGCCTTAAACCACATAGGAAATGGATAAATCCCACAACAACCCTTGCCATGGAGTGCATTATTGTGATAATAAAATGGACCCTGTTGTGAAGAACACGAAAACACAAAATTAATCAATACATAATAATGTGATGCATCCACCAGTCAATAAAGTAATCCTTAATTCAATTGCTTTGCACAAATGAATGTAGATTGTTTGTGTCACATAAAGTTGATTTCTCCTTGTCTACCTGATAACCTAATTCCAATACATGTGCTTTTACGAACTACATAAGCTATTTTTAAAGCACTTAGACTCTACCTTTCTTTTCCACCCTGTTTTTTTTTTCTCTTTCTTTCACCCACCCCAACAGGTTTGCACTTTTGGCAGAGCCTGGCAATGACAGGCAAGGGAAGAGGTTTGGCAACTGGGCAATTACGCACCAAGAGACACCGATTCCACACTGGAATGCCTGAGTCTAGTACCAGCTAGCATCAGGTTCTGGTGGCATGGGACTCAGTTTTTAGATTTACGGACTGGAAAATGTACAGGCATTATCCAGAGAACAGCTTGTTTTGTTGCCTGCCTGATGCTAGGGCTGTGGATCTCATTTCAAATTGCTGGTGGAGCTAGAGGGAAAACCTGGTACCTGTTGCTTGTATTGGGGAGCCTACAAGACCCATTTACAGACCAACAGTATGTAAAAAGATCAATATGGACCCATTTTTCTGAGAAAGCAAATACAAATTTGTTACAGGCAGAAAAGCCACCTTAATTATGGCATTAGAGGTAGCTATAGCCAACTCCTACACAATTCTTTCCATGACAGTTTATAGGGAGTAAAAAACCATGTCAGTATGTTTATAATTATTGAGCTTGACTCTACATAGTTATTTGTTTTAAAAAGTTTCCAATGTTTCTTTCTAACAATACTTTTTAGATTATTTTCTTATTAATAATTCAGTGTCATGTGTGAATATTCTTTCTTAGCTCCATAATTAACTGAATGGCTATTTTTTAGTTTTTGGTACATTCTAATAACAATACGCGTGTGGCCATTGGTGAGCTCCGTTATATAGTCAGCATGCACTATACTACTTTAATGTGGTACTTCTGCATTTACTTTCACACATGCGTGATAGACTCTGGTGCAGCGAGAGCATAGCAAAAGCTCCGAGTATTCTTTTACTCACTCTTCCCACACTTCCCTTGCTTTAAGCAGCCATATTGGCTCTGACCAGAAATTGTATATTTTTGTAAATATCCCTCTGCTGCCATATTTTCATTTTACTACCTTTTGTCTTGCACTTTAGTCCACCCATTCCAAAAATGTGTCATAATTCTGAACTGATTTACAAGACTCAATTCAAATCAAGATGTATGGTTTATTTGGGGGGGGGGTACAGTCCCACCATACTCTTACCTGTCATAGCTGAGTAACCTTTTGTGGGGACCTGGGCTGAAAGTGATTAATCTTGTATACCAAGGTGCCTCCAAGAAGAGAATGAATGGTAATGGGTACATGGTAGTGGGGTACAACCCTCTGAGAAGCTGTCCCTGTCCATTTCCCTCCCCAAGTAGCCCTCCCCAGCAATATCACACCAGCAGATAAGAAACATAGAAACATAGACTTTGACGGCAGATAAGGACCACTTGGCCCACCCAGTCTGCCCATTTCCCTACCTACTGGATAAGTTGCAGAGTCTACTTAACCAACAGCCTACTTCCTGCAACCCTCCACTATAATTGCCTTGTGTCTGTCCCATGCATGTTTGAATTCCCCCACTGTTTTAGACCCAACGACCTCCTCAGGAAGGCTGTTCCATGTATCCACCACTCTCTCCATGAAAAAAAAATTCCTCACATAACCCCTGAGCCGTCTCCCCTCTATCTTTAAACTGTGCCCCCTTGTTCTTACACATCTCTTTTTCTAAAAGATGCTACCCTCCTGGACTTTGTCGATTCCCTTGAGGTACTTGAACGTTTCTGTCATGTCCCCCCCGTCCCTCCTTTCATCAAGAGTATACATATTAAGCTCTCTCAGTCTCTCTTCATATGGTTTCTGCTGCAGACCCTGCACCATTTTAGTTGCCCTCCTCTGGACTGCTTCCATCCTGTCTATGTCCTTGCATAGATGAGGTCTCCAAAACTGCACACAGTACTCCAGATGGGGTCTCGCCAATTGTCTATATAGAGGGATAGCCACTTCCCTTTTTCTACTTGTGATGCCCCTTCCTATGCATCCCAGTATCCCCCTGGCTCTCCTTACCCACCTTTAGGTCATCTGATATGACTACCCCCAGGTCCCTTTCCATTTTTGTTGTTGTTAGTACCACCCCTGCTATTGTGTACTCTTCTCCTGGGTTTTTGTTTTCCAGGTGCATTACTTTGCACTTCTTTGCATTGAATCTAAGTTGCCATATGTCTGACCATTCCTCCAACCTTGCCAAGTCCCTTCTCATTTTTTCTACCCCTTCTTGTGTATCAACTCTGTTACAGATCTTTGTGTCATCTGCAAAGAGGCATACCTTTCCCTCCAGACCCTCTGCAATGTCACCTATAAATATGTTAAAGAGGACTGGACCCAGTACTGAGCCCTGAGGTATTCCATTAGTAACCCCTTTCTTTGGAATGTGTTCCATTCACTATTACCTTCTGTGTCCTGTTATGCAGCCAGTTTGTTACTCCAGGCTACCACCCTGGGACCCACTCCCAGGCTGGCTAACTTGATTATTAATCTTTTGTGTGGGACTGTGTCAAATGCCTTGCTAAAGTCTAGGTAGGCCATATCCACAGCCCCTCCCTGGTCTATTACTTTGGTCATCCAGTCAAAGAAATCAATTAGATTCATCGGACATGACATTCCTGCTGTAAATCTATGCTGCTTTGGGTCCTGTGCCCCGCTGGCCTCTAGGTACTCAACAATTCTTTCTTTCAGAAGTGATTCCATCATTTTCCCTACCACTGAGGTCAAACTTACAGGTCTGTAGTTTCCTACTTCTGCCTTGCTCCCACGTTTGTGAAGAGGAATCACATCTGCCCTCCTCTAGTCCTCAGGTACCTCCCCATCCTGCCATGATTTGTTAAAAAGCGTGGTCAGTGGTGTCACTAGGTCCTCCCTTAGTTCTTTTAGGATTCTGGGGTGAATCCTGTCAGGTCCCATTGCTTTGTCCACCTTGAGTTTTAGGAGTTCTTTCAGGACTCTTTCTTCTGTGAATGGACTGGTGTCAACCCCCCTACCCAGAGTGCTTCTAATGTCTGGTTTAGGTAACTCCTCCTCATCTTCTTTTGTGAATACTGAGCAAAAGTATTCATTCAGTATCTCTGCCTTTTCACTGTCTCCCTCTGTCCACCTCCCCTCTCCTTTATTAATCTTCACTATCCCTCCCTTAACCTTTCTATGCTCCCTAATGTACCTATAAAAGGTTTTATCCCCCTTCTTAACTGAGTTGGCTATTTTTTCCTCGGTTTGGGCCTTTGCTAGTCTGACTGCCTTCTCCACTTCTTTCTGTTTTAATTGATACAGTTCCCTGTCATGCTCCTTCTGTGATTCCTTATACTTTTTGAATGCAGCCTTTTTCTCCTTAACCTTCCCTGCCACCTCTTTTGAGAATCATAGTGGTTTTTTACTCCGCTTTGTTTTCTTTATTTGTTTCACACAAAGGCTTGTTGCCTCTATGATGGCAGTTTTGATTTTTTTCCATTATTCTTCCACCCCTCCTTTTTGGTTAGTTGCTAGTACATTCTTCAGGTATTCACCCATTTTGCCAAAGTTAGCCCTTCTAAAGTCCAGTATCCTTGTTTTTTGTATGACTTATCTCCATGGTTGTGCTCATTGTGAAGCACACTGTGCAGTGGTCACTTGTTCCCAGATGTCTACTGACTTCTAAATTTGTGATTCTCTCTCCATTTGAGAGTACCAGGTCTAGTATTGCTCCCTCCCGAGTGGGTTCCAACACTAACTGTCTAAGGCCTGCCCCCTGCAGGGCATCGAGAATGACCCTGCTCTTGGATGTGGCTGCAGTACATGTTATCCAGTTAACATCTGGCATATTCAGGTCCCCCTTCAACAGTATCTCCCCTTTTTCAGCCATTTTGAGAATGTCTTCTATCATTTTGTTGTCCATTTCCTCCCCTTGAGATGGGGATCTGTATACAACCTCTGTGTGGATAGTGATGCCATTCCCTGTCTCCAAGGTGACCCAGAGTGCCTCTTGACCTCCCCCTTTACTTTTTAGTTCTGTAGCTTTGATCCCTTCCCTTATGTATAGAGCTACTCCACCTCCTCTTTTACCTTCCCTGCCCCTTCTGTAGATTGTGTACCCTGGTATGTTGACATCCCAGTCATGGTTCTCAGTGTACCATGTTTCTGTGACTGCCACAATATCCAATTGTTCATCTTCCATCAGGGCTACTAGCTCAGGAAGCTTGTTTCCCAGACTACGGGCATTGGTACTCATTGCCCTCCATTTAATGTTAGCGTTATCCTTTTTTCCCCCATCCCTGCTCTTATTGCCCTTGTCTATTTTTCCATTTACCCCGTCCTGCCCTGTGTTGAGCTCTGTACCTCAGTGTTTACCTTACTACCTGCCATGTTTTGTGGGGGGAGGCTTGAAATTTCCTGCCTTTTATCAGCGCCTCCCCCCTTGGCTGGTTTAAAAGCTTGCCAAGGAAGCATTTAAACCTGTCACCTAGGAGCTTCGTTCCCTTCATGGACAGATGCAGACCATCGTGCCAGTATAGACCTTTATCTCTCCAGGTAGACCCCCAGTCCCCAATGAAGCCAAAGCCCTGTGCTCTGCACCAGTTTTGCAACCATTCATTAAACTGCATGGTGTGCAGTACCCTAGCCTCACTCCTGCCAGGGACTGGTAGCACCTCTGAGAAGGTTACCGTGCTTGCTACCCATCTGAGGCCCCTCCCCAACTCCACAAATTCATTCTGCACTGCACTGATCCCATGCCTAGCTAGGTCATTTGTCCCAAGGTGGATTATGATATCTAGTTCCCTCTCCTTTGATGCTGCTTCTGCAATCCTGAGGATTCACTTCCTGTCCCTCCTAGCCATGGCACCACACAGGCACCTTACTTCATTCTCCTCTCCCTTCCCCAGTTTTACCCCCCTAACAATTGAGTCCCCTATCAGAAGCTGTTTCCTTCCTCTGTGGTGTCCCTTGCCACCCTTTTGTGGGTCTCCCTTGTGGATGTCTTCAGCATTCTTCTGAGTCTCCACTGAGGGTGCCATCATAGATGAACCTTGCTCTGCCAGAATGGCATATGATTTGTGTAGAAGTACAACTAGGGGGCTTCGCCTCTGGTCCACTACCTGCACCCTCTCAGAACCCACTGTGGTCCAACTGCTCTTCATACTTGGCAACCTCTGAGGCAGTGGTTGTGGCAGTGGTGCTCTTTGGAAGGGGGAGGCCTCCTTAGTCCTTGCTAGCTCAGCCTGGAGGTGGGCAACCTCCTTCCTCATAGCTGACAGTTGCCTGCAAATAGGACAGCAACACAGTTTCCAGAATGTCTCCTGGAAAACTGCTGCCCCACAGCCAGTGCATTGCACCACTCCCCACATATCCCTCTCCTTATAATATACAATATGTAATATATATATATATATATATATATATATATATATATATATATATATATATTATTTGTGGTGTGTACCTACCCTTTGTGCACTGTGCTGGGTTATTAAGAATATGACAGTTCTGCCCCAAGACCTGTTGAGGAAGTGATGTCAGAACTGTGGCTATAAAGAAAATGCCACACCTGGGGGTGTGGCGTGTGGAGGGGGTAGTCCACAGCCATTGGTGACTGTTAGAAACAATCAAATACACAACTGCTCCACCACCCTGGTGAGTACTGCCCTTTATAGTAATTCAACTAACACAACAATTTACTAGACCACGGCTCCTACACAAACCACTCTACTGAGTCCAGGATAAAAATGAACTCACTCCTCAGCCAGCAGGACACATTTAAAATGTTGCAAAAATATCCTTCCAACTCCTAGGTCTCAACCCCAGCAATCAAGCAAATTCAGTTGTATCTCACTCCCTCTGGTTATAAAATGACTACACTTTTAATGGAATCCTGCAATTCTCTGCTTAATGCCAATAAGGAAAAAAAATGAAACTTTTTGTAGAAAACGTAGCTCCTCTTCTTAACAAGTCCCCACCAGTATTATGCCTTACCAGGTTTCCAGGACCTAAGTGGAGTTATAGTTTGTTCTTTGCAGTGTAGCAAGATTCTCAGCTTCCAACAGATAAATCAAAGTCAGTCTGACTGGCTTCTAACTGTGAAGGATGCCTAAGACAGCACAGTGATGAAACCCTACCCAAAGCAAATTGATTGATTGATAAACAGACATTAGTAATACATGGTGAATAGGAACAAATACATCACCTTTTGGGCAGGAGCTGAATATGTGCTGTGCCCTTCTTCATGAGACAGGGTCATAACAAGGTTATGTTGAAAATTTGGTGTATGCATATTACAGAACAACAAATTCATGAGCCTACGTTACATTTTGCTAATGCAGGCTCATAGCTTTGGTAATTTTTAATATTTCTACACCATATTACAGAACAACAAATTCATGAGCCTACATTACATTTTGCTAATGCATGCTCATAGCTTTGTTAATTTTTAATATTTTTACACCAAATTCCTCACCTGCAGCCCTATCAACTCTGGCCAGAGTTTGTTTTTTGACAGGCATGTGTCATATGAATGTATGAGGCTTCAGCTACTATGAATTTTGGGCACTCAGGGGGTCTATCCAGCCTTATTTGATGCAGTTGGCTGGGGGTATAACAAGTTCTACTTAGATAACTATATTGCACCTGCTTTGCACATGTAAGTGAGTATGTCACTGCATTTGTCCATGTTTCAGGACTAACAGGTGTTTCTAAGTCTTCCTTCCATTCAAGGCTTACCCACTGTGATGCTTCATATATGCTGCCTAGCAGCAACTTGTAGCATGCCAAATGAGGCATGATCAGTGGCTGTGGATAAAAAGGTATGCGTTCTTTGGGGGATCACACCAGGATCCCCACATACTCATCATTACATTTTAGCAAGGTCTGCCTCCCCTGGAGGTAAGCAAAAAAATACCCGAAGTGAAAGGTCATATTTCCTTTTTAAGTTGAAAAATGACATTACTCTCCCCCTTCATTTAGATATTTTATTTTGATAATCCATTTTTTCTCCCACTGTAATAATCAGTGTACAAACACATAATACACTTTAAGTTCTTGCATCAGGCATGCCTCCAGGGAAATAGACCCTTCATGAGCTATGATTTTGTAGGACTGCATGCTCACTTGAGCAGTAGAACAATATGAAAGGGTTGTAAATTTTCTGCATCTCCACTGCTGGCAACTCAGTGTATAACACCCCTTAGAGAGGGTTTTCCTTGAGTTATGTTCTCTGATTTGTCTCTATGCCAGCACGCTGTTTAGAGCAAGTCTGTCCATAATTACCAACTGGGATACCAAATAATAAAATGCAAGATTGTGCAGTGCCATCACTTCCTCAGAGTTTGGGCGTTTCATTGTGCTAGCTTTTATTTGGACGGGCTTGCCTCTCCATAAAGAGTACATAATACTGTTAGCGTGTGTAAAAAATGTAACCAGTATTTTTATTGGAATGGATGGAAACAAGTACAGGAGCTTAGGCAGCATGCACGTTTTAATAGAGTGTACCCATCTGATCAGAGAACACATCAAGGCCATCCATTTATCACAGTCCTGCTTAAAGGGACACTGTCAGCCTCCTTAGACCTCAAAGCGTCTAGTTTAAAAAACACATGTTATGATTGTTCATATGCTGTAGAAACTGCTGAGGTAGCTGGTAGCTTGATTCTGATTATTTTTTTCTCTCTATAAAAGTGAAAAACAGACTGCCCACCAGGCTGGTATTACCACCTAAAAACGTGTTTGTTTATTGTTATCGATCAACTCCTACTGTACCTTTTCTGGGCTTGGAAACACCCCCAACATAGACTAACCACTAATGATGTAGCTGGAGGAGAGGAAACTATTGCACCATGAGTGGCTGCACTGTTTGGGGTGTTCCTAATGTTTAGGAAGTATACATTAAGAGTACATCAACAATTTGAAACAAAACAAAGTTGGATATATTTACTCTGTTAGTATACATTTCAGTTCTGCTAAAAAAGGAAGCAAATAAAACAACCAGCAACATCAGTGAATTTCATAAAATATGGATATTCAACAAAAATATGATGAAAATAGGTTTGACAGTGTCCCTTTAAGTTCCTTAGTATTGGGGGAAGTTATATCGTTTGAAGAGTTTGTTTGGAATCAGTATACTAAGGTATTTTATAACCTACACTTCCTTAAAGACCAGTTCTGCACTTCAGCATGCGCTTTCATAAACAAGATGTTTCAGCTGTTAAAATTTACTAGAGAATACATTTTGTTTTAAATGTTCATTTCCAAGACTTACAGCACGTCTTGGTAGTCCATTTAAAAGATCTGTACAAAAAAAATACATTTGAAGACATTTACCTCTCTCCTGTTAATCTCACAATGCCTTTGTTTATGACATCATAGTGCTTACCGTGATAACAGACTCTGATGTCACAAACAGCAATTGTGTGGTTAGCAGAGGAGAGTCAGATACATTTTGAAAGACTCAGTGAAATAAGTGCTGCATTAGCTACAATACTGAGTAGACCAACAGCAGGAGAAGGTAATAAAATAACTAACAAGAAAACAATAAAGCTAGAAAAATATTGGTGTAAATCTAGTATTTTTATGCTTTTTATTATAATAGAGAGTTCTTGTTTAAGATCCAAGCAAATGACCCCCAAGGAGCTCCCCATCCTTTTCCCAAAACCATAATCTCCCATTTTTTCCAACTGATTTTTGGTCTGTTAGTTCCTTTGTACTTGGATAATAAGGCTATAAGATTTTGTATGGATACCTGAGGGTCTTTTAAAGGTCCAAGAACCCCTTGTTCTCTCAAGACTAAATGAATGCCTTCTAGCTTCCAACACTCTTTCCCCTGCCCAATCAGGGTTTAGAAAACTTCACTCTACCACTGCCTCCCTTCTTGTTTCAAAGATGCCATTTATTCTGCTGTGGACCAAGGGCAGATCACCTCGGCCATATTCATCGACCTTGCAAAGGCCTTCGATTCCATCTCCCAACCTGTCCTACTTTATAAGTTCAGTGCCTCTGGCCTCTCCCCATCTGCAATTTCTTGTTTTTATTTTTGCTCTTACATATCTGGCTAGTCCTAGTCTGCCAAAATTAGCAATATCTTATCCACCCCCTCCCTATCCTTGTCAGTGTACCCCATGGTTCAATCGTCGGACCTGTTCTTTTTTCCTTGTTTATTAATGACCTCCCTTCTGTATGCACCCATGTCAAGATTCACATGTACGTGGCTGACACTGTCTTTTTCCTATCTGGTTCCTCTGCCCCTGACATCCAAGCTCCCCTTCACAATTATTTCTCCGTGGTCACATCCTGGTTCAACGATAACTGCCTAATATTTACCACAAATAAAACCTTAGCCAAGACCTTTGGCTCCAAGCAGAAACTTGCCAGGATTCCTGCCCTCCCTTCCTTCTTTTCCAGTACAAATACTCCTCTCAACAATGACCCTGTTTACAAATACCTTGGCATTTGGCTTGATCCCTTCCTGGACTTTTCATCCCATTTCAGTGCCCTCCACTCCAGATTATGCTCCAAATTAGGGTTACTCTATTGACACAAGGCTAATCTTTCCATCCCAGTCAGATGTGATCTAGTGATCAAATGGATCCTCCCAGCCTTCGACTACACCAATGTAGTCTTCAGTGCAGCTCCAGCCACCTCTCTCACCAAACTTGATGTCCTTTTTCATGCCTTCTGTGGCTTCGCCTCAAACTCCCCCCATCTGATGCACCACTTTGATCTATGTTTCTCTTTATCCCTCCAATCCCTCTTGCAGAGATGCTCATACCATTGCTCCAACTTCATTTCCAAATTCTAGTTTGGGACTCTTCCATCCTATCTTGCATCTCTTTTTAATCCCTCCCACCCTTGCCCCCTACAATTTGCGTACAAACTGCACCCACTCCTTCACCCTTCCAAGTGTCCTTACCTCAGCTGGGAAACTTGCTTTCTCCTATAGACTTCCTTCCCTCTAGAACAATATCCCCTCCCCAAATCATCTCACCCCCTCTTTCCCTGTGCTTAAACATTTACTCAGACCAACCCCTACCACATCTTGTGCTTGTACACTGTCCTAATTCTACTTCTGTCCTATTGTATGTCGTTTTTTATTCTTTTTTTGTCTTGCTCCCTATCTTGTAGTCTTTTTTTTTTTTTTTCTTTGTATTAGAAAACTGTAGTTACTACTCTGGTTGGCTTACTCAGTTTATCTGTATTCGACTGTATATATGTAAACACCATCTTGTACATACCAATGTCTATCTGCATTCCATTGTATATTGTACATATCAACATGCTTTATATAATTGAACATGTGGGGGCAGGACCAAAAATGGTGAAATGGATCTCAAACTGGCTAAAGGGAAGGCAGCAAAGGGGGATGGTGGGGGACCTGTCATCACCAAGATCAGTGATGAGTGGGGTACCACAGGGATCAGTACTGGGACCAGTGCTGTTTGGGATTTTTATTGTCGATATCTCACATGGGATCTGGAGCAAGATCAATCTGTTTGCAGATGATACCAAGATGGGAGCTGTGGTTGATGATGTGGAGGGGTGGAAGGGGTTGCAGGAGGACCTGACTAAGCTGCAGGAGTGGGCAGAAACATGGCAGTTGGTGTTCAACTCCAAGAAGTGCAAGGTTCTGCACTTCTGAGCCAGGAACCAGGGGAGGGATTATCACATGAATGTGGTACAGTTGGGGAGCTCCACAGAGAAGAAGGATCTAGGAGGGATCATTACAGAGATCATGAACAACTCTGCTCATTGCAAGAAGGTGGTAGCAAAAGCCAACAAAATGCTGGCGTGTATTGCAAGAGGGATCTCCTCCACAAGAAGGGAGGTTATCCTGTCCCTGTATAGGTCATTGGTCAGGCCTCACCTGGAATACTTCGTGCAGTACTGGTGCCCAATCCTGAAGAAAGGACATCACATTGCTGGAGGAGGTGCAGCGAAAAGCCACAAAGATGACTCAGGGATTAGAGCGCAAGCCCCATGAGGACAGGGTGGGAGAGTTGAATATGTAATCACTGGAGGAGAGGAGGGATGGGGGGATATGATCAAGACCTTTAAGTATTGAAGGGGATAAACAAGACCAATGCAGAAGGGATTTTCCTGTTGAGAAGGGGGAGGGACACAAGAGGGCATGGACTGAGATTGGAGGAAGTTTCAGGAGGGAGATAAGGAGACATTTTTTCACTGAAAGAGTGGTGGACAAATAGAACACCTTACCAGATGAGACAGTGTCCTGTAAGATGGTGGGCAGTTTCAAGAGGGGTTGGGACAGCATAAGGGAAGGGATACTGGGAAGGGAGGGGGAGGGGCAGCATGGGATGAGGTGCTAGCTGAACACTCGAGCAGACTTGATAGACCATGAGGCCTATTTCTGCTGGCAATTTTGTATGTTCATATTATCATGGTAAACAACTTTCAATTATGTACATTGCATTATTCTGTATGTGTATATGTCATCCCCTGTTATTTTTTACACCTGCCTTTGGGTCACACATGGAGATGAGCTTCAGCTCAGTGTGCCGTTCCCAGTAATCAAATTTAAAATAAATAAAATAAATAAATTAGACATCATACTGAACTCCTTCTGCAGATTTGCCTCTAACTCTCCACCTCACTCGCACCACTATGCCCTGTATTCCGCTCTCTCTATCACTCCTCTCTCTCACAGGAGGTATGTTCACTCAATAACCTTCATAGCCAAATTCTGGTTTGAGCTCCTTCTCCCTACCGCTCCTCCTGCCTCAGCCCTGCATCCCCACCTTTATACTATCTTTGCTCCTGGGATCCCCACTCTATCTCTATCCACCACCACCGCTCTATGGCAGGCCAGAGTGCTTTCTACTACCGTCTACCTCTCCTATGGAATAAACTCACCACAGAACTTTGAAATTCTACAACCTACCTCTCTCAAAAAACTAGTTCACCTCCCCCCAACACCACCCTGCACCTGTCTCCCCTCCACTTCGGCGTGGTCCCATCCCTCCCTTTCAACTCCTCTTCCCTATTCTGCACCCCTTCAGGTCTCCTTTCCCTTGCTAAGCCCCTCAGGTCAAAAATATTTTGTATGTGAATCTGAATGCACTAATTCACTCAATAAAGGCGCTTTAGCTATTTGTCGTCACATGTATCCCCGTTTGAATTGTTGCATATGCTATCAATCCAAGGATTATTATGTTAATTTTGTTTTCTGTATTTGTAATTTTGTACTTTGTTTACTGTATGTACACCAATTGCATCTATCCAAATGTATTTGTATTTGTTTACTATATTGTACCCCCAGGTCGAACCTGGAAACAAGCTTTGGCTCACTGTACCTTTCCTGGTCACCAAAAGTTTAAATAAATAAATACATTTTAGCAATAATTTTACAATCAGTCATTAGTAATAAAGTAGGCTTATATGAGGGGTACAGTTTAGAATCTTTTTTTGTTTAGGGAGTACCACAATAGTGGCTGACTACATGGAGTATGCAATTTCACTGTAGACAAGCTTTTCTGAATCATTTCCCTTAAAGGATTTTTAAGCTACCCTGAGAAGGTCTTGAAGAAATCCATCAGTAGACCATCTGGCCCTGGTGCCTTCCATCCCTTTATCATATGTATGGCAGCCTTAATCCCCCCCCCCATTCCAGAAACAAGGGTCTTTCCCAAAAAAGACTGCTAACTGATCAGGCCTAGGGTGCTTTCTGATGTTTATAGCTTTTGTTAGTATTCACGAAAGCTCTGGTAAATTTCATTGGGATCTGCTGATTTCTTTGCCTTCTGGAGTTGCAATATTCAATATATGGGTCATGCCAGCCTTGGCAAATACCTGCCACACCAGCCATTTCCCACCTTTGTCCCCTTAAAATATTGACTAGTATGGCTGTTCAGGTTGACACTACAAAGAACATTGAACTCAGTTTTAAGTTTTTGAAGGATGGAGAGTTATGGGGTGGGTCTGGCCACATGGGCCTATTCATTTGTCTTGATTTTTACCTCCAGGTGCCTTTGTTTGTCTATTTTTTTGGCAAGAAAATTCAATAATTACACCCCTGAGTTATGTCTTTAGGGTCCATCTAATGGATTGTGAAGTGTTACCTGCCTTATTGCAGGAAAGAAAATTATTGATAGCCTGCACAACATGCACCTTAAATTATTTGGATTTTAGCAATATAAATCAAGCTTCCAGATTTTGGGGAGTGAACTGTGATGTCCCTCCACCCACATCTACAGTATGATCAGCACATGGTCTGAAAAGAAAATGAAGTTATGTGCCACTGCTCCATCCCTTGCAAAAGTGATGATACAAGTAAAATCAAATTCATTCATGAACAGGACTGATGTGAGTATGAGCAGAAAGTGTGCACTCTGCCTGAAGGGAAGTGATGGTGCCATGTGACTACCAGACTGTGGTGATCACAATATCCTGCAGGGCCCTTGAACTTCTGGAATGTACAAGTTTTTTTTTTATGACCTGTTTATCACCTATCCCATACACAGTTCATGTCCCCCCTATAATCCATTACCCCGGTGGGTGGACATTTCCACTGAAAACCTTTGGGAAAATGTCTGGTATCTATAATTGGACCATACACAGAACCCAATGCATACGGTTGCCTGTGCCCCTGCAGATTGGTACTAGGGTATAGCTCCCTCTAGGATCATTAATGGTCTTGACAAGAGTTGCCTGGAACTTCAGCTGGAGCCCTATATCTGCTCCCTAGTTGTAGAATTAAAGTTGGCTGAGATCCACTCCTCGCTTCCTCCCCCGTTATGATGGAAAAAAAAACACTTTGTCATGGGTCTTCTGCCAAAGTTGTCTTTCTCTTTACTACAGTCTTGAGGCCATTAATCATGTTTCATGGCATAAGCTAAATACTTTCAGCCATGATCCTGTAATTTAAATATTAATGTGCACATCCTTCTTCCCTGTAATACCATGTACAGTACCTGTTCATTACTTTAGCCATCAGTACAACTGAAAATGCCTTTTAAGCATATTTTAATGCAACCTGTTTCCCCAACCCCTACTAAGATTCTACCCTCAACATGACCCATGTAACTTGCTCCATCCCCTCTTCTGACATGTTCCCCAGCATTATGAAACACCTCACTCCCCACATCCTGGGACCCTGCCCCAACTTGGTCCGAAGTTCCCTTGCAAACTTGGTGGTAATATCGTAACACAATCTAGCTGTGTTAGCATATACAGATGAACCTATTAAATATAGATATAGTATTAAACCTTCATGTAAGATAATTAACAGATTTATTAGGATCCCCCCTACAGACCCTACAAGTGCAACTAGATACAGGTGGAAGGTGGGCAGACAAGCTGACAATTACTTACATATTTAGCCTGTCAGAAACACTGGGTCCCTTTATGTCCATCACTCAAACAAAACTCCACAGGCTATACAGATGCACCTTGAATACAGATGAAGATGAACATGATGTACCGATATCTGTCACAGATCTACTACGTATACAGTAAACTGGATAAAATAAAGTAAAATAATCAGCCCTGTTTTCATATGTAGCCAGGCAGTGCAAAACCAATGAGTCTGGATTGGTAAATATTGTTTGATATGTAGCTCTTGGAGCTCCCTTCAGACACACAGAATGAAATAGGGGCATGTTTAAAACCTTAGAAAAACTGCCACCCCCCTCATCCTCAGTCCAGTGGCCTGAATGCAGTGTTCACATTGGCTTGAGGAGTATTCACCCAATGATGCCATCTTAATGCACGTACAGCTTTTGGTCATTTATCGGCCATAAAATGCATAAGAGAAAATATTCAAACTATAACAGGCCGGTTCCCCATCCTCTGCACTATTGAACATTTTAACCAGGAAGTCTTGTGAACTCATTTTGAGTATAACAAAAGTAAACAGTTTGGAGTCCACTTTGCTGTATCAGCCTATCATGAACCAGAGGGCATTCTTGCATTGTCTTAGCTACCACTGTTCAAAAGACTCCTTAGAGGCATTTTGCATATGGCACCCCAAGTGAAGAAGCTGCTTGCTCCTTGGGATCTCAGCCTTGTACTTGATATGCTTTTTCCCAAGCCCTTTGAGCCTGTAGCCAAGGTTGACATGAATGACATGAAGTACCTAACCTGGAACACTGTATTGCTAGTGGCCATTACCTCTGCATTTAGAGTGAATGAAATACAGGCTTTAGTTACAGATCCTCTTTACAGTGTTTTCCATAAGGACAAGCTAGTCCTCCACACAGACCCTAAATTTCTGGCTAAGGTACTATAGTGTTTGAGTTTCACCTGAACCAATCTCTGGTCCTACTAATTTTCTTCCCTAAATCAGAAAACTCCAGGGGAAGTAATTCTATATTCTTTGGATTCATAAGGATCCTTAACTTCTACCTTGATGCAATAGAACTTCCACTTCAGGCCTTCCTACCACAACTGTCCCTTGGCGAGGAGGGGACTGGGAACCTCAGGGACATCTCCCATGTCTAGGGGTATTGAATGTAATGTTCTCACTGGGAACCACCCCACTTTGTATTGTACAGTTCCCAGGTCTTTATTTGATCGAGGTCACTGGAGGAGTGTCTCGCCAAGACATGTGCTAAAATGTCCCTGTGCACCTCAGTGGGAACTGCTGCTGCCATGCCACTTGTGCCCAGTTAGGGGAGACTGCTTACCTCCATGCTGTGGCCTCCATGCTGCATGGATGGAGAGTCACTGGCACTGCACCACTTGAAGGTCCAACCTGGTTGTGGCACCCTCCTCCAGTCTTTTCTCCCTATTTCTTCTTCGTCTTCTTTTTCTCCTCAGCTCTAGGAGCAAACTGAGCCAACTTTAATGGTCACAAAATAGATTTTGCATGTGCTTTGCACTGTACTCTTTACTGTCCCCACATGGCAACTTAGGGTACTCCCAAAGTGCCAACCTCTGAGCACAGTCTTCTGAACAGTTAACAGAAACAGGGTAACCCTCCTGTCTATTTTGTGGGTTCGAATCAACCTTTGGTCTTAGTTCTGGAGGGATTCAAATTGTGAACCTCTTGCTAGTGTACCCAATGCACAGACTCAGATAATTCTGTCTTCGGGGGACCAGATATCTTTGCCTACAGGCACCTAACCAGGTGTACAAAATGAACCCTTAAAAACTCTAATAAAGACCTCCGATTACTCTTACCTTTTTCCAGTTTGGTATCACCATTCAAGCTTATGCACAGTGTCTGCTTTAACCACATATACTTCACTTGTTAAAGAAAGAAATTCAAAGACAGACCAAGTAGGCTCTAAAAATAGAGTTTTACTAAAATAGATAAAACATATGTAAAACATAAAATACAGAACTATATATCACAAGGACCATATAATCTTTTAAAAGAACAAGGTTTTAACAGTGCAATTCCTACTACAGTACTTAGATTTTGTCTCTCTCTACCTGTATACTTGCTGAAAGTGCTCAAAGATGTTTCTTTGTCAGAGTGTAGATAAAAATGACTCTGAAGGAAAACAGAATACTCTTTAAAAAACTGTATTTGTCAATGCCATTGTATGAGGTCACCTAGCTCCTCCTCTGTTTATTAAAAATCATACACCCAGGAAGGTTTATCATTTTAGAAGGAAAGCTAATAAAGGTTACATCAGCAGAAACTCCTTTCCCATGTGACTTCCCCAATCAAGTCTGTAAATTTCCTTTCATCTATGAGCAGTATCGCCTCTCACACAGACATCAAAGCATTTATGATTTTGCACCAGTGTGCTAAACCTGGTTTCCTCCTCGAAACATCATAAAAGGGATACTGATTTACCTTTTAGCAGTTAAAGCTATATTTAACTTCGATAACAGGAGATTCTTGATTAAGACCTGTTCTAGTCTATAATTAGCTTCTGGCCTTCCAGGTAACACCTTGTATCTAAAACCTGTGTGTTTGTGAGATCTCTCATGAGAGACAGTCCATAACACATTTTTATATTACAAAAAAATCATAGTGTACTCAGAACTGGCTGTCCATGTGTCACGATCCTCCCCACCTAGACTGAATTTGAGGGGTTTATCCCCAGCATGGGATGAGCTTCCCAAATCAGTTCACTCCTCATACACGTGAGATAGACCATCTGAGTTCTGGTTCCTGGCTCCAGCTCTATGTATGAGTGTCCTATCATACCCTTGCAAAGCAAGACTCCATCTTAGCCATCTGCCATTGTTCTTTCCCATCTGCATCAGCCAAACCAGGGGATTGTGGTCAGTCTGCACCACAAAATGCTGCCCATATAAGTATGGCTCTAATTTCTTTAGGGCCCACACTATGGCAAGACTCTTTTTTTCCACAGTGGAGTATGCCTGCTCCCTGGGAAGTAACTTCCTACTCAGGTATGCTATGGGGTGATCCCTCCCTTGGCTGGGTGTCTGACTCAGTACTGCCCCAATACCCACGTCTGAGGTGTCAGTCTGAACTATAAAAGTTTTGCAATAGTCAGGACTTGTCAAAACAGGAGCACTGCATAGTGCCTCTTTTAGTTTGGAAAAGACTTCCTCACAGGCTGGGCTCCAGGTAATTTTCTTGGGCATCCTTTTCTTTGTCAGGTCAGATAGAGGAGCAGCCAGGACACTGTAATTGGGTACAAATTTCCTGTAGTACCCTGCTGTCCCTAGAAAACTCCTGACCTGCTTCTGTGTTTCTGGTCTGGGCCACGCCTGGATTACCTCTATTTTTATTCAGTTAGGATGGAGCTGTCCTCAGCCTACCACATGCCCGAGGTATGCCACTTCTCCCATGGCCACCTGGCACTTCTCGGCTTTGACAGTGAGCCCGGCCCTCTGTATCCTCCCCAGCACTTCCCTAAGGTGGGATAGGTGTTCATCCCAGCTGGTACTAAAGATGGCAATGCCATCCAGGTATGCCATGGTGTACTCCTCAGCACCATTTAACACCTGGTTCACCAACCTTTGGAAAGTGGCCTGGGCATTCTTCATTCTGAAAGACATTACTTTAAACTCAATAAGCCTATTGGAGTGATGAAGGCCGACCTCTCCCTAGCTCTGTCTGTCAGCTCTACCTGCCAATACCCCTTGGTCAGGTCAATCGTTGTAAGGTAGGTCGCCCCTCCCAACTTGTCCAGGAGTTCGTCCGTCTGGGGCATCAGGTGGGCATCAGACTTTGTGACTGCATTCAGTCCATGATACTCCACACAGAAATGAGTAGAGCCTTCTGGCTTAGGCACAAGGACTACGAGTGAGGCCCAGGGGCTGTGGGATCTCTGGATTACCCCTAAATCAAGCATTTCCTCCTCCACTTCCCACCTAATGTCCTTTTGGACAGCCTCTGGCACCTGATATGCTGTCCACCATATGGGCGTCTGTGTCCCTGTCTCCACATTGTGCGTCGCTAAGGGGGTTAGTCCAGGCTTGGTGCTAAACAATGGGGCAACATCTGCTAAAACCTCCCTTACTTTCTGGATCTGGTCCAGGGCCAGCTGGGGAGACAATTTTACTGCCTCCACAGAGGACTCCTGCTTACTTTCTTCCAGCAAGTCCAGAAGGGGGACTCCTTTGTCTGTCCCCTCCCCAGGACTACACACACCAAACACCATGTCAGCCCTATTTGCATATGGCTTCATCATGTTGACATGGTACATCTGTTCTGTCTGCTTTTGGTCAGGTAACTCCACAATGTAGTTCACATCATTTACCTTCCTAACCACTTTGTACGGTTCTGCCCATTCAGCCTGCAGCTTGTCTTTCCGGACCGGAATAAGGAGCATGACTTCCTGACCCACCATGTACGAGTGAGCTCTGGCTCTGCAGTCATACCACACTTTTTGTTTCTGTTGGACAGCTGCCAGGTTGCTCTGGGCTGCCCCCATAAGCTTCTTCAGCCTTTCCCTAAACCTAAGGATGTAATCCACAATGGGAGTTCCCTGGGTGATGTGCTTGTCTTCCCAGTCCTCCCAGATCAAGTCTAGGGGCCCACGTACCCAGCGTCCATATAACAGTTAAAAGGGGAAAAATTCTGTCTACTCTTGGGTCACCTCCCTGTATGCAAAAAACAGCTGAGGAAAGTATTTCTTCCAGTCCCTCCCATGCTGTTCAGCAAACACCCGAAGCATTGACTTTTGGGTACCATTGAATCTTTCCACAAGCCCATTGGCTTGTGGGTGATACAGTGTCGTACATCTCTGCACCACCTCACACTTCTCCCATAAACATTTCATCAGATCCGACATGAAGGAACCCCCTTTATCGGTCATAACCTCCTGCAAAAACCCAACATGGGAGAAAATCCCAAGTAAGGCATCTGCCACTTTGTCCATCCTCAGTGAGGATAGGGTGACTGCCTCTGGGTACCGGGTTGCACAATCCACCACAGTCAGGATAAATCTCTTCCCTGAGGAGCTGGGGGTATTTAAAGGCCCCACAATATCCATTCCCACCCTCTGGAATGGCTCCACCACTATGGACAATGGAATTAGGGTGGCTTGGGTTTTTCTTGCCCACCTTCCCTATTTCTTGGCACCGGTGACAAGACCTGCAATACTCCTTCACCTGCTGGGTGAAGTTAGGCCAGTAGAAATTCTGGGCCAACTACTGCGTAGTGTGCACAATTCCCAGGTGACCAGACAAGGGAATATCATGTGCAGTCTTGAGCAACTGCTCACAATACCCCTGGGGTACGACAAGCTGCCTGGCTAGCACCCCTCCCTCTGTCTGTGCTGCCTGAGAATACGTAAGTCCATTTTCCCAATAAACCTTATGTCTGCCGTCACCTCCCTGTGTGCCGTCCGGAGTCTGCCCAAGCCCTCAGATTCTCAAAACTAGGGTCACTTCTCTGAGCAGCTGCAAACTCCTCACACATTCCCAAGGCATGGGACAGGTCCCCTTCAGTTGCTAAACTAGGGTCCCTAGCACTAGCGTCAGAGCACTCAGGATCACTGTCAATCCCAACCCTCTGACAATGGGTAACCCCTCCCTCTTCGGAGTAACCCTCTGCACCTGTATGGTTACTTGCTACTGGGGAAATTTCTACCTCCTTTTCATTTGTCTCCCCATCTGGAGACACAAGCTGGGGAACCAGCCTGTCAGTGGTTTCCACAATGGCTTCTGCGGGGTTCAGGGAACTACAATTTTCCCTTGCTGCTTGGCTATGGGTAACTGCACATACCATCCCCTGTTTGAGATTGTTGCCCAGGATCACATCCACTGTTAAGGTTTTGGTTACAGCCTGTACAGTGAAGTATTTATTGGGTAAAAGCTGCCCAGGCTCTACTAGAGCTCCCTTTACCAAGGTCAAGGATGCCCCTGTGTCCCGTAACCCTTGCGTCTGTACACCATTCACCATGACTGGATGCATGTGTTCCCTCATGTTCACTGGCATGCTCCCAGGGACACACAGACAACCCATGTCTTTTCTCATACCATTCTGTGCATTATTGCTCATTCTTTTGGGACACTGTCTGGCAATATACTAACATACTAATTGCCAGCAGATTAGGCCTTACAGTCTATCACGTCTGCTCGAACCTCAGATCCCTAGTTGGGTGCTGAGGCCCCCCCTTGTGTTCCAGAAACCCATATCATCCATCCCCACCCCCCGGGCCAGGCCATCATCTGATACATCCACTTTCTGTGTCTGTCCCATCCTCTCTTGAAGCCCTCCACTGTGGATCTCTGAACCAGCTCACCAGGCAGTGCATTCCAAGGGTCCACCACCCTTTCAATGAAAAACCTCCTCCTCTCCCCCCCACCCTTCCACCTTCCAACTTCAAACCATGCCCTCTGGTGATACCTCCCTGCTTTAGTCTAAAAATCCCCTCCATGGTTACCCTATTTATTCCCTTGAGGTACTTGAAGACCTCAATCATGTCCCTGTCTCTCCTCTCCTCCAATGAAAACAGACAGAACTCCTCAAGTCTGTCCTTGTACATCAAATCCCCTAGTCCTCGTATCATCTTAGTTGCCCTCCTCTGTACCCTGTCCAGGAGCTGTATGTCCCTCTTCAAGTGTGGTCTCCAGTACCATACACAGTAGTCAAGGTGTGGTCTCACCAGTTCACTGTACAGCGGCAGAATCATTTCCCTGCTCCTAGAGGTGATCCCCCTTATGATGCATCCCAACATCCTGTTTGCCTTGCTAGCTGCTCTCCTGCACTGCTCAGAGTTATTCATACATGCATCCACCATGACCCCTAGGTCTTTTTCCCCTATTGAGGCCTCCAGCGCCTCCCCTCCCAGGGTGTACCTGTGTTTAGGGTTTCCGTGCCCAAGGTGTAACACCTTGCCCAGTTTCTTTACATAACGAACATTCACTTCTCTTTTCAGAGAAATCTCTTCTCTGAAACCTGGGGCTAACTGGTTTCGGTGGAGGCAGTGAGGGTTTTAGCTGCCCTGAAGGTGCACTTTTCCCTTTCTGTGCAGCCACACCCACCCCATTCGCTCTCAGAGCAGATCTGCTCTTGGCATAGCAGTCGGAGACTTCAGCAGCCTCTTGCACTGTTTTGGGATCTCGGTCCTCCAGCCAGGTTTTCAGCTCTGCTGGGCATGCCCAATAAAACTGTTCTAACATAATCACATTTTCAATTTTATCAACAGAGTTTGCCTCAATTCCTTCCCACCAACATTTTAAAAACTGACGTTGTTTCATGGCTAGCTACTAGTAGCTCATGTCAGGGCTTCTCCAGAGCTTACAGAATTTAGCTCTGTATGATTCAGCAGTTAATTCAAATTTTTTTTAACAGTGCAGCTTTAAGTTTGCTGTAATCATCACTGTCCTCATTGTCCATTTGACCCAATGCATCCTGAGCTTTCCTGGTAAGTAGCGGGGACAGCAGGAAGCTCCAGGACTCTCTAGAAATTTTAGCCTGATTACAAACATTGTCAAAAGAATTTGAAAAGGCATCCATATCCTCCCGCTCTTTAAATTTGGCTATTCATTTGGAATTCAATTTGTAACCCAGTCCTGTAGTCCCAATTAAACCCAAGCCACTTACCTGCTCTGGTACTGCTGGTTGGAGTCGTAGCTTCTCCAGTTCATGTTGCCTCTGGCGCTCCTGCTCCTCATGGTCAGCGTCTCTCTGTTCTCACTCTGCCTCTCAGCATTCTCACTCTCTCTTTCTTCTCTGCAGCTCACTGGCACTCACTCTCCTCATGGTCTGCCTCTCGCTATTCCCTCTCTGCCTCTTGTCTTTCTCGTTCTCTCTTCTCCTGGAACTCCAGCTCCATCCTGTGCAACTCAGTTTGCAGCCTGAGTACTTCTGGATCCAGGATACTGGTGACCTTTCCCTGCTGCTGTGGCCCTTCACTGGCACTGGCCCTGTTGCCCTCCTCATTGGAACTGGACACTGCACTGGCCGCTAGCCCTGCCACACTCAAGGTTTGGTCCTTTTCAGTCACGGTCTGTGACTCTGTGCTCTGGGTATCTGCTACCATCAGGGCATCCACTAGGTTCTGCTTGCTGGCTTTCACCTTGAATGGGACTGCTCTGTCCCTGCACAACTGCTTTAAGTAGTCTACAGTGTGTCTGCTGTAGTTGGAAGCCATCTTCCCTAACTACTGCTACTCTGACTTGCACTTTAGGAAAAAAAATAAAACGGGTAGGAACTTGACTGTACGCCAAGTGATATAGTTCTGTCTCCTTTTAAAATGAAACTCTGCCTTTTTCTTTCTTTGCAAGTGAGCTGATAGTCTCAAGCTGACACACTGAACAATAAAATCTTGTAATGCCAAAATTTTTGCATCGCTGCCAACCAATCTGTCACAAACCCACTCAGCAGGTCAGCCCTCTACTCCCAAAGTGCCAACCTCTGAGTGCAGTCTTGTGAACAGTTAACCGAAACAGGGTAACCCTCCTGTCTGTTTTGTGGGTTCAAATCAACCTTTGGTCTCAGTTCTGGAGGGATTCAAACTGTGAACCTCTTGCTAGTGTACCCAATGCACAGGCTCAGATAATTCTGTCTTCAGGGAGTCAGGTACCTCTTTGCCTACGGGCACCTAACCAGGTGTACAAAATGAACCCTTAACAACTCTAATAAAGACCTCAGATTACTCTTACCTTTTTCCAGTTTGGTATCACCATTCAAGCTTATGCACAGTGTCTGCTTTAACCACATATACTTCACTTGTTAAAGAAAGAAATTCAAAGATAGACCAAGTAGGCTCTAAAAATAGAGTTTTACTAAAATAGATAAAACATATGTAAAACATAAAATACAGAACTATATATCACAAGAACCATACAATCTTTTAAAAGAACAAGGTTTTAACAGTGCAATTCCTACTACGGTACTTAGATTTTGTCTCTCTCTCTCTACCTGTATACTTGCTGAAAGTGCTCAAAGATGTTTATTTGTCAGAGTGTAGATAAAAGTGTCTCTGAAGGAAAAACAGAATACTCTTTAAAAAACTGTATTTGCCAACCCCTTTGTGTGAGGTCACCTAGCTTCTCCTCTGTTTATTAAAAATCATACACCCAGGAAGGTTTATCATTTTAGAAGGAAAGCTAATAAAAGTTACATCAGCAGAAACTCCTTTCCCCATGTGACTTCCCCAATCAAGTCTGTAAATGTCCTTTCATCTATGAGCAGTATCCCCTCTCACACAGACATCAAAGCATGTATGATTTCGCACCAGTGTGTTAGACATGGTTTCTTCCTCGAAACATCATGAAAGGGATACTGATTTCCCTCTTAGCAGTTAAAGCTATATTTAACTTAGATAACAGGAGATTCTTGATTAAGGCCTGTTCCAGTCTGTAATTAGCTTCTGGCCTTCCAGGTAACTCCTTGTACCTAAAACATGTGTGTGTGTGTGTGTGTGTGTGTGTGTGTGTGTGTGTGTGTTTGTGTGTGTGTGTGTGTGTGTGTGATCTCACATGCTGTCTCAGCATCTCTCATGAGAGACAGTCCATAACACATTTTTATATTACAAAAAAATCATAGTGTACTCAGAACTGGATGTTCTCCACTTCAGACCGTCTTACCACAACTGTCCCTTGGTGAGGAGGGGACTGGGAACCTCAGGGGCATCTCCCATGTCTAGGAGTATTGAATGTAATGTTCTCACTGGGAACCTCCCCACTTTGTGTTGTACTCCTCCCAGTTCCCAGGTCTTTACTTGACCCAGGTCACTGGAGGAGTATCTCACCAAGGCATGTGCTAAAATGTCCCTGTGCACCTCAGTGGGAACTGCTGCTGCCATGATACTTCTGCCCAGTCAGGGGAGACTGCTTACCTCCATGCTGCATGGATGGAGAGTCACTGGCACTGCACCACTTGAAGATCCAACCTGGTTGTGGCACCCTCCTCCAATCTTTTCTCCCTATTTCTTGTTTGTCTTCTTTTTCTCCTCGGCTCTAGGAGCAAACTGAACCACCTTTAATGGTCAAAAAATAGATTTTGCATGCACTTTACACTGTACACTTTACTGTCCCCACATGGCAACTTGGGGTAGGCCTTAACTTATTTAAACTGTAAACCCATGTCTTAATTTCAGATTGCATTAGCAGTTACAGAAAAAGTAATGGATGAGTGGTTGTACATTATCATTTTTTTACACACCCAAGGTGTGTAATACAACATAAACGATGAGTGTGAAGCATGAGTGGTTTGTGATAGTATTGCACACTGAGAGTCTGTAATAAAAAAAAAAAAAAGAATAACACCCTATTCTTTATTTTATATGATTGCTGGTCAGTTTAGTGTTGTGTGTTAAAAAAAAAAGACAATTTGCCTTGTCTGTGGTATTTTGTTTCTCTGAGTGGGAGATGGCAATAGCTTTCACTTTCACTTTGAGTGGCTAACACCCAAGCCGTAATAGCCCTGTTCTCTTTTGTAATAATTGACTAGTTATCATGTGTTAGAATGTACTGTCAGGCCAGTCAAGAAATGGGATCAACAGCAATTATATATAGAATAATACATGGGGTGGTGTGTTTAATGAGAATTTTACACACACCTGAGGTGTTGGATGCTACATAAACCCCAGGAGCGAAGCATCAGACACTGAGGGTGTGTGTAAAATTTGAGTTTTAGACACTACTCCATGTTTTATTTTATAAAGTTACGGGGGAGTGTTTTCTTGCCTATACCATTGTGTTAAAAAAGAAGTTTGGACAGTGCATGGAGCTGCCCTTTAAAGTGTTAAAGCAGTTTGTTGTTTAACTCTCCCCAAGTGTGGTAGGTTGTGCTGTGTTGTAAAGAGTTACCCCCCAAGAGATAGAAATAGAGTAGGCTGCATTCCCTGAATTGGATACTTGAGCATAGCAGTGGGTCTCGAAGGGGAGAGTCCGTGCTGCAGCGGTGATCGATGTCTGTTTGTGGTTTGTGGTAATTTCGTCCTGACTCTGGGAAGGATGGTGACCAGAAAGAGTAAATATTTTATGGCAATGGAAAATAGTATAATATTCATAAAAATCCTCCTTCGTTGCTGCGTGCTGGGTAGGCAGTGGTGAGTGGGTATCTTTGGCCGCTGTTACATCCGAGAACCTTCAGTGAGTGGAAACAGTTGGAGCATGTGCACAATGAGGAAAACCCCGCACATGTTCACCGTTATAACCAACTGGTTATAATGATGAATTATAACTGAGTTTCCCTATGAGAGAAAACACTTCTCAGTTATTATCAATGCATTAAACATTGCACCCTTTAGAAATCACTTGGACACAGGTCATGACACTTTAGGCTTCATTTGCAAAAAGAACAGTTATGTAAGAACTTACCATAACAGTAGATTTTCAAGGGGATCTCAGTCATCAGGTCACTCCATAGGAACTTCACTATAGGTAACGCAGGTTCCACATGGAAGATTTTCAGCAGTACAACTGGGGCTGCCCATACCATCAACATCATCAACCCTATAAAGGCGTGAGTGGCACCACTTCCTCCTCAGTTCTTTCTCTCGGAGATGAAGGGAGTACAGCTCTAGCCATGGGGGACTGAGGAGAGAGAGAGAGGTGCTCAGACCTATATGGAAGGTGGGACATGCCAGACAGCCAGTTCCTAGACAACAGCCCCAAGCAGGGGGATGGTGGGAAGGGAAGCAGACCTGATGACTGAAATCCCCTCGAAGATTTACTGTTATAGTAAGTTCTTACATGACTGTTCTGTCTTCTTTGGGGGTATCTCAGTCATCAGGTCACACAGTAGGAACGAGTCCCAGTAGTTACAGGTGCAGACAGACAGTTTGGGAGGAAAGCTCACCATAAACATAAAACAGGAGGCCCTGCAGCACAGCTCTGCCAAAACCTGCATGGGCTCTTAAGGCAATGTTCAGATTGTAGTGCTTGGTGAAAGCATGGACTGTACTCAAGGTGGCAGCCGCACAGATGTCAGAGGTTGAGACCCCCTCGGAAACAAGCCACAGAGGGAGCCATGCCTCTTGTGGAATGAGTTTTAACCACTTCAGGCAATTCTTTGCAGTACTTGTTGTAGCAGAACACAGTGCATTTAGCCAACCATTTGGACAAACATTGCTTATTCAGTTTCCCTGACTACTCAATAATATGTCAGGGCCGAGGTAAAAGAGGGGGTGGTGTTGCCGTGCTGATTAGGCAACCCCTCTTATGCTGTCTTGTAAAAAAAGAATCTTCTATCGGTTCACATGAAATGCTTCTAGCCACATACTCCTTCCCCTCTACCCTCCCCTCCTTCATTGGGGTGGTCTACACCTACCCTTGACTTGGGCATGAGGCACTGGCTGAGTGCATCTCTGCTCTTCCACCACTAGCTAACTCAGGTGAGCTACTACTCCTCGGGGACTACAACCTTGATTGGCTGTCACCCACTTCAAAACCCACCGCTACCAAAATGGAAGCCTTAAACCTCACCCAACTAATAACTGAACCCACCTGTTACAACACCCATTCCTCAAATCACTCCCCTACTGACTGAGTTCTCGCATCCCACCCTCACAGATATCGGCAGCTAGAGTCCTTGTCCCTGCCCTGAGTGACCACTGTATCAGGTACTGTATTAGGAAAACCCAGCGGCCTAAGTCCACCCCAAAATACATTAACATATGCCCTTAAACACACTTGACTCAACTTTCCTCCTCTCTCACTTGCACAACGCAGACTGGCAACAGTCTACTCCTCCTTAGATGTTGACTGGGTCCTAACCCACTTCACAAACATTTTTATCAATGTCTGGGACTGCCATGCCTCACTCAAGAAAGCAAGGGTCAGGAAACATCACCACCCCTGGATTACAGCCCCTATTATTGCCCTATGCAAAGTCTGAGACAAGGCTTGGACATTCTTCAAAGATTCCTAAACTACCCACTCCAGACATGCTTACAGTGCTGCAATGAATGCAGGCACAAAGGCAATTAGACAGACCAAAGCAGGCTATTTTAAAAAACATCTAAGCACTGCTCACTCCTCCTCCTCCTTCTGGGACATTGTCCATTCAATTGTCAACTCATCACCTCAATCCAGTATCCCCACTCTCAAGCAAAATGACTTCACTATTACTGATCCAGTACACGTGGCAGACACCCTCAACACTTTCTTCACTACCTGTGCTCTCCCTGATCAAACTACTCCCACCCTCCCACTACAAATCTCCCCCTCACAAAGCTCACCTAAAAACACCTTCTAACTCACTCCAGCCACTGCTGAAGTACTAACTGCACTCCTATCACTTAACCCATCCAAGTCAAGTGCTGACGGCTCACAGCCAAACCTTCTTTGCCTGTCAGCCCCTACCATAACTCTCCCCTAACCTGCATACTAAATCTTTCATTCTCCACAGGCACTGTTCCCAGGGCCTGGAAATTAGCCTGTGTCATCCCTCTCCACAAGGGAGGTGATTCCTCCGCTCCTGGTAATTATCAACCCATCTCCCTCCGCCTTATCTAAGCTGCAAGAATGCTTAGTACAAACCAGACTAACTGATTTCCTCACCTCCACAAACTTCCTCTCCTCCTACCAGTCTGGCTTCAGGAAACACCACTATCAAATATCCTCCCTTCTCCATGTCACTGGGCACATACAAACCGCTGCTGACAAAGGACACCTAACGGCTGGCTATCTTTATAGACCTGGCTAAGGCCTTTGACTCAGCATCACACCCTCTGCTTCTCAACACCCTCAGCGATGCTGGGCTTGCTCCCCCCACCTTACAGTGGTTAAACTCATACTTCACAAACCGACGCCAACCAGTAAAGATTGCAGACTCCTCCTCCCCCTCCCTCCTCATCAAATCAGGTGTCCCACAAGGCTCCAGTTTAGGTCCTATCCTTTTCATAAACAACTTCTTGTCTGCTTGCTCCAATTCCCTCATCCATATGTATGCAGATGATACCATCCTTTTCACCTCTGGCCCTGCCCTATCCACTCTCAAATCCACCCTGCAGTGAGACTTTCACTCTGTTCAGTTGTAGTTCACAGCTCATCAACTCAAATTAAATAAGTCAAAAACTGTCTCGATGACCTTTGGTACCTCTCAAAAATTAGCCAAGGCCCTCTCCACCGCACCCATCATGTCCTTGGACGACACTCCACTTGGTGAAGTACCATCACACAAGTATCTAGGTGTTTGGCTGGATCTCCAACTCAGCTTCTCTAACCATATTAACTATGTATGCTCAAAACTCCACCCAAAACCCGGCATCCTTTACTGCAACACAAGATTCTCTCCCTCTCCCTGTTCAATGTGAACTACTGGTTAAAGTGATTATGCCTATCTTTGACTACGCTGACATAGTTTACTCCACCACACCAGCTACCTCACTCTCCAGACTTGACTCCCTTTATCATGTCTTCTCCTGCTTCACCTCAAATGCTCCCACTAGGACCCACTATTGCTCTCTTTTCTCTTCTTTAAAGCTCCCACCCCTGTCCTATTGCCATCTCCTACACTCTATCTTCTTAATCTCCAAATTCTGGTTCAACCATCTCCCCTACTATCTCTCACACAATCTTGCCCCCACTCCCGCCTCACCATACTCCCTCCTCTCAAGGGATTCCCACTGCTTCTTCATTCTCAAACTATCCTCAAATGCAGGAAAATCAGCCTACTCCTACTGGCTCCCCTCACTGTGGAATTCCCAATCTCCCCTCATATGAAATGCCCTGTCACACTCCTATGTCAGATCTCAACTGCGCATCTCCCCTCTCCTACATGCTTCCATAATATTTCTTAGCCTGTGGACTCTGTAACAGCTTTGGTTATCTCTGACACAACAATCTTCCTTAGCACTTGATTATTTTCCGTGCATACTAACTGCCGATAAATGTACAAACTGCTGTTTGTTGCTCGTATTGCATGTTGTTACTGTGTTATTTGTCGCTTTCCATTTCTCTGTTATCCCCTGTTTTGCTGTCCATTGTTACCACACCACATACTTTAGCACTTATTGATTTCTTCTATTGTTTACTTCACTGTAAATCTGCGGATAATAGTATCAACTAATATACGATGTTCTTTCTGTATGCTGTTTCTGTGTTAATGCTGCAGCATGTAAGCTGATATCCCCTGTCTCCGTGTATTTTTTATTTTTCCCCCGGGTCATACCTGGAAATGAGCCTTGGCTCAATGTGCCTTTCCCAGTTACCAATGTTTAAATAAAAATAAATAAAATAAATAAATAGAAATGGAAGTGCCCTCTCTACCTAGGGTGAAGGAAACAAACAACTGCTTTGATTTTCTACATTCCTTGGACCGAAAAAAGTAGCACTTCAAAGTTCTGTGCACATCTAACATCTAACATATGGAGCAGTGCTTCCCCTGGATTGGCACACTCGGGGAAAATAAACAGAACGCTGGATAGATTGGTTGAGTGTAAACTCAGACACCACCTTAGGGAGAAATGTAGTATTTGTGTGTAAAGACATCCTGTCTTTATGAAAAACCAAATAAGGCTTCTCGCACCAGAGGGCCTGAAGCTCTGAAATTCTTCAAGAAGAAGTAATGGCAACTAAAAATAACGCTTTCCAAGACAGAAAGTGTAACTTGCAAGTTGCAGCTGCCTCAATAGGAGACAGGGTCAACTTCTCCAAAACAAAATTTAAATCCCAAGCCAGGACTGGAGAATGTACTAGGGGTTTCAGATGCAGGATGCCCCATAAAAATATTTGGAAGACATCCAGCTGAGCAATCATGTGGTCACCCATGGGCTCATGAAAAGCATAAATAGCTAAAAGGTGCACCTTGAGGGAAGAGTACTGGAGACCTGAGTCAGGCAGAGAGAGAGCAGGTAGTCCAGGATGTGGTTCACTGGACAAGTGAACGGGTCCAGACTATGTTTGGCAACCCAGATGGCAAATCATTTCCACCTCATGGCATATCTGGTCCAAGAGGAAGGCTTCTGGGTGGCCACTAGGAGGTCCACTACTCTGTTAGAGATTCCAGATCTGGCTATGACTATGTCCTCAGGAGCCAAGCATGCAGATGGAGGGACCTGAAGTTGCGATGGACCAGAGTCCCCCTAATCCTGAGTCAGCAGGTTCCTGCAAAGGGGAGAGGGACCAGAGATTCCTCTGTCAGCTGCTGTAGCAGAGTAAACCATATCCAAGTCGGCCAGAATGGAGCCACCAGAATCATGCTGGCCCCCTCCATCTGTACCTTGATTAGCACCCTTTGAATAAGAGGAAATGGAGGGAAGATGTAAAGAAACCTCCCACTCCAGGAGAGGGACAATGTATTCCACCAGAAAATTTCAAGCCTTGGATCTAGTGAGCAAAAATTGGGCAGTTTTGGGTTGATTGGGGATGCAAAAAGGTCCATCTCTGGATGACCCCATCTGACGAACAAGTCTTCTGCAACAGATGAGAGGAACTCGCATTCATACATGCTGGACTGGGCCCAGCTGAGGCTGTCTGACAGAGTGTTTAACATGTTTGGCACGTGGACCGCTGAGAATGTTAGACCATGATCCAGCACCCAGTACCACACTCTCATGGCATCTCTGAATAGGGGGTACGAATGAGTCTCCCCCCCACTTGCTAATGTGGTATACAACACTTAAATTGTGTGACTGCACTAGCGGCTGACTAGGGAGCAAGTTGTTCATGAAAGGCCTGCATGGCATAGAGCACCACCCACATCTCCAGGACATTGATAAGCAGGGAGGTTTCCAACTGGGATAAAGAGCCCTGGGTCTGGAAGGGGCCCAGGTGCACTCCCCAGCCCAGACCTGAGGCATCCGTGGTGAGGATCTGCTGTGGGGAGGTGATCTGGAATAGGATACCTTGAAGCAGATTCAATGGGCAGTCCACCACTACAGTACCTTGTGAATTGGAGAAGAAACCAGGACTGGGCACTCAAGCTCATCTGTGCTCTGGTCCCCACTGTACCTGTAGGGTTCACTGGAGAATGTGCATATGAAGTCTGGCCAGTGGAACAGTGGGTATGGCAGCTGCCATCAGGTCCAGCAATCTCAGGTACGCCCTGGCAGGAATATAGTGACTTTGAGCAACCTCCTGAGCTTAGGCTATAAGGCATTCTGCCCTGTTTTGGGGCAGGAAGGCCTTTCCTTGTGCTGAATCGAGATCCGCCCCTATATACTGCAGCCTTTAGGATGGTACAAGAACTGACTTGGATAGATTGACAGTAATGCCCAGGGAGTGAAATAGCTGGAGAGTTCTCTCCAGAGTCAGCAGAAGATGTACCCTGGATGGAGCCTTTAAGATTCAATTGTTCAGATAAGGGAAAACATACAGTACCTCCCTTCTAAGAGTTGCTGCTACTGCTGTTAAGCACTTTGTAAAGACTTGTGGTGCAGAGGACATGCTGAAGGGCAGCATCTTGCACTGATAATGCTCACCCTGGAAGGCAAAATGGAGAAACCTCATGTGAGGAGGAAAGACCGATAAGTGCAGGTAAGCATCCTGCATGTCCAGTGAGCAGAGCCAATCCCCTGTTTTGAGGAGAGGCATGAGGCCTGGCAAAGTTCTCATCCAGAACATTTTGTACTGGATGTACAGATTGAGGTCCTTTAGGT
This sequence comes from Neoceratodus forsteri, assembly GCA_016271365.2. Taxonomy (NCBI): domain Eukaryota; kingdom Metazoa; phylum Chordata; order Ceratodontiformes; family Ceratodontidae; genus Neoceratodus; species Neoceratodus forsteri. The sequence goes on along the minus strand of CM028129.1, from coordinate 1,072,112,633 downwards.
CTAGAATGGGCCTCAAATCGCTGGTCTGTTTGGGGACCATGAAAAACCTGGAACAAAACCCTTTGTTTCTCTGGTGCTTGGGTACTGGCTCAATGGCCTGCTTGTGCAGAAGGGACTGTACCTATCCCTGGAGAACAGACAGGTGAGCTGGGGGAAAACTGGATGGTGGGGGAAGGGTTTCTGGAGGCTGCTCGATGAGCTGCAGGATGTGCCCCTTCTCTATGATCTGTAGGATCCAAGCATCCGAAATTATGGTTTTCCATTGATTCAGATGGAGGGAGAACCAACCTCCGACTACCACCTCCCGGTCCTGGACCAGAAGAAGGGGGGTATGGCAAGGAGTTAAGCAGAGGTGGATCCAGCCACAGGGGCTGGTCCCTCACTTCTGGGGTGCTTAGCAGCAGCTCCAGCATTGAAGGGGACAGGCAAGGCAGCTGGGGCTCTGCGCTTGCCTTGGATGTCAAGAGGCTGCACTGGGCCTATTGGTCACTTTGCAAAAGGGAAGGCACCTTCTACCTCTTGGTTGAGTATGGTAGAGGGAGTGGGCAGACTTAAGAGTCCTGCCTGAGGCTTGTAGGTCATTAATAATGTCCTGGACATCAGGGCCAAACAGCTTGGTGCCATTAAAGAGGACATTAAGCACCTTTTGCTGAACATTAGCAGCAAAACCAGATACCCTCATCCAGGTGTGCCTACGTAGGCACATGCCTGTGGCAGTAACCCTAGTAATGGTGTTGGTCATGTCATAGAGGGCTCTGAGGAGGTGCTTGCTAACATTCTCAGCTGCCTGAAGGCACTGGAGCAGCTCCTACTTATGTGTACCTTCTGGAAGGGTCTGGACAGTGGCCTTGCCCTTTTTTCAATTAGTATTTTGGTACTTTATCATCTGAGACAGGTAGTTTGCAATCCTCAAACCCAGTGTAGAGGAGGCATACACCCTCTTACCCCATAGGACAATTCTGTGAGACTCTTTATCTGGGGGAAGGGAAATAAGGTGCTTAGGTGCCTTAGATCTGTTGTGAGCTGACTTAATGACCACTGAGTCTGTTTTGGGCTGGGCAGCATAGCAGGGGAACCCCTGCGGGGTATGGCAAAGTTTATCCACCCTGCGAGGCATAGCTGGCACCATGTCTGGTCTGTGCTAGGCTGCTGTGACTGCATTCCTCAAGGCAGGCAAGATTGGAGGAATGATTTTTGGTGAAGACCCTGGGATCTCCAGGAAGTCCACCAGCTCTTTCCTGGTGACATCCTCTTCCTCAATGTGGAAGCCCATGGCTGAAGACAGCTGCTTTATCACATTGAAAAATGTGGAGCCCGTAGGAGGAGACCTAGGAGTATGCTTAAATGAATCCTCACCGATAGAGGAAGCCGTGGACCTGTCAGAGACCAGGATCTCTTCATCTTGTTTCCTCTTCATCATCAGGAAGAATGAGTCTGGATGGTACTCCTCCTTGACATCGACTTCTTCCAAATCCAGGTCCGGTGTTTGCTGTAACAAAGATGGCTTATGGGGAGCTTCTTGTGGCTGATGAGTAGGCATCGATGATGAGGCTGCTGTTGACAGTGTTGGCGAGGTGGTCCTATATGTACCCAGCTGTTGCACAATCACTGAAATGAATTTTGTCAGAATTTCATTCAAATCGATGTTGCTCATCAGTGGAGAGGGTGTCAATGGCACAGGTGTCGATGACCCACCTGCTGGGTCCTGTGAATCCGAAGAGTCTGTAGGGAGAAGGGGCAGGCCTCAACGGGAGAGCCGTAGATGATGAGCTCATCATCGATGAAGGAGGGGCTGACAACCAGGTGTTTGACGACTGGCTGCCCTAAGAATCAGGTGGGGGTGCTGTCAGTATGGGTCTGGTGGGCACGAGACATGGACAGCAGTTTTGTACGTTGGTGCAGCTGCAGCCAATGAGGATCCTCTAGAAGATGGAGAAGAGGCCATTGGGGAACTAAATCGATGCCAGGGACAGCAATCTCTGTCTCGGTCTTTTTTATGACTTTTCCCAGAGGATTTGTCTCAGGCCTTGGAGGCCTGGGAGCTCGATGATCCCATTGGTGACTGATAGGCTAGGACCCCTGAAGACACCTGCCCGGAATTGGCTACCTGTTGATCCATCAAAAGATTTCTGAGAGCCTTTCAGCGTCACCTGAGGGTTGTTTGGTTAATCTTCTGTCAGAGCTCACAGTCAGTACCTTTGGTCAGGCCCAAGACAGCTCAGACACAGAGAGAATGTTCATCTGTGGAGGCAGTCTTCTTTCTGCAGTGGCAGCGATGGAAGAGAGAAGTCAAAGGATTAATTATCGACATAAACAAGTTGGAGGAATCTCTTTAATAAAAGAGATTCTGAAAAATAGCTGAAGAAAAAGCCTTAAACACATGAATACTTCATTGGAGCTTCCGTGGAGATCCATGTGAGTGAGTTGATGAAGGAAAGAACTGGAGAAGGAGCAGGACCACTCACGCCTTTATAGGAATGGTGATGTTGATGGTGTGGGTGGCCCCAGTTATACTGCTGAAAATCTTCTGTGTGGATCCTGCTTCACCGACAGTGAAGTTACTACAGTGTGACCTGATGACTGAGATACATAAGAACATAAGAAGTAGCCAGCAGAAGGAGACCTTTAGGCCTATCTTGTTCAACCGATTTGTGCTGGGTTCTTGTATTTTATCCTGCCACCGAGTCTTGTGTCCCCTCCCCTCTCTCTCCCCTTCTTTTTCCCTGTCCTCATATCCTCCCTCTGTGTTTGTCCCATGCTCTCTTGAAAGATCCCACCATTTTGGATGCCACGACTGCCTCCGACAGCTCGTTCCATGGCATCACCACCTTTTCTGTGAAGAAGTGCTTCCTCACATCCCTCCTGTACTTTCCCCCATTAGCTTTAGGCTGTGTCCTCTGGTGGAGGTATTTTCTCTTACATTAAAGAGACCTTCCCATGCTACCTTGTTTATACCCCTTAGGTACTTGAAGGTCTCAATCATATCCCCCCTCTGCCTCCTCTCTTCCAGTAAGTACATCCGCAAGGACTTCAGCCTCTCCTCATATGACCTGTCCTGCTGCCCCCTGATCATCTTGGTTGCCCTCCTCTGTACCCCCTCCAGTAGTTTAATGTCCTTTTTTAGGTCCGGGTGCCAATACCTCACTCCATATTCCAAGTGAGGCCTCACCAGTGACCTATACAGTGGCAGAATAACCTCACTGTGTCTGCTACTGAATCCCCTTGCGATGCACCCCTGCATCTTCTTGGCCTTTGCTGTCACCTTTTTGCATTGTGTGGACTGCGTCATGTCACTAGTAATTGCTACTCCTAGATCTTTTTCTTTCTCCAACTCGGCTACCCATACTTTTCCTATATAGTACTCGGCTCCTGGGTTCTTAGCTCCCATGTGCATCACCTTGCACTTCTTTGTGTTGAAGCCCAGCTGCCAAATCCTTGACCATTTTTCCAGTCTGGTTAGGTCTTCCCTTAGTTCTTATACCCCTTCCTGAGTGTCTGCCCTGGCACAGATTTTGGTGTCACCAGTGAATAGACACATTTTGCCTTGACTACCCTCTCCAATGTAATTTATAAATACATTGAACAATAATGAGCCCAAGACCGATCCCTGTGGTACACCGCTAGTGACCTCCTTTGTACTGGAGGTTACCCCCCTACTACCACCCTCTGTGTCCTACCCCCAACCAGTTCTCTACTTAGCTGACCAATCTTTCCCCCAACCCTAGTTCCTTCAGTTTTGTTATTAGCCTCATGTGTGGCACCAAGTTGAAGGCTTTGCTAAAGTCAAGGTATATGATGTCTATTGCTTGTCCCTAGTCTATTGCCTTTGTGACATAGTCAAAGAACTCAATTAATTTCGTTTGACAAGATCTTCCAGCCACAAACCCGTGTTGCTTACTGTCCTGCAGACCATTCTCCTCCAAGTATTTTGCTAGCCCCTCCTTCAGTATGGATTCTATAAGTTTGCACACTATAGAAGTCAGGCTTACTGGCCTGTAGTTGCCTGGGTCCTCTTTGGGACCACTTTTGTGGAGTGGATGACATTAGTTGTTCTCCATTCCACCGGCACCACCCCTAAGTTCAGGGAACTATTGAATAGAACTGCCATCGGGCCTGCCAGTTCATCTGCCAATTTCCTGAGTACCCTGGGGTGCATCCCATCCGGCTGTGGGGATTTGTTCACTTTAGTCCCCTCAGTCCCTCTTTCTCACCCTGTCTATCCCAAGAACCCCTATGGGGTCTACCCCTGTTCCTTCCTTCCTGATCCCTGCCTGTGGCATTGGCCAATCTTTCTCTTTCATGAAGACAGAGCAGAAGTTGTCATTTAACACTTCTGCTTTTGCCCTGTCTTCCATTACCCGCTCTGCCCCCTGCTTGAGCCTGACCCTTTTCTCCCTCATATAGTTAAAGAATATATTCCCCCCATTTTACCCCCTGCACAATATGCAGTTCTTTTTGTGCCTTTGCCTTCTTTTTTGCTATTTTGGTCAGTCTGCGAAATTCCTCCTGATCCTCATCATCCTCATCTCTAGCAGTTTGTTTACTCTTCTTATAAGCTGCTCTCTTTTCCCTTACTGATCTAGCTGCTTTCTTACTGAACCAGCTAGACTGTCTCACCTTCTTCTTCTTCTTCCCCTTTGTTTTTATGCAACTGTCCATGGAAGTTTGAATGGCACTCTTGATATATCCCCATAATGTTTCCACCCCATCCCTTCCTCTAATGTTCCTAGTTTTTCCCTGATCACTTCCCTCATCCTATTAAAGCTGGCTGTCCTGAAGTCCAGTGCCCTAGCCTGTTTGGCTATCCTCCTTACCTGTATCTATTTTGAACCATACTAAACTGTGATCACTTTCACCAAGGGGTTCCCTGATATCAATGTCTTGGACGTGCTCCTCGTTTGTAAGCACTAGATCCAGGATTGCTTCCCCCCAGTTGGTCCCGCCACCAACTGTGTCATGAAGCCATCCTGTATTGAGGATCACCTGACTTCTGGCACAGGTTGTGGCAGGGGCATCCCAGTCAATTTTAGGCAGGTTAAAGTCCCCCATTACTATCACTTCTCCCTTCCCTGCTGTGTCCTTCAACTGCCCACACAGCACCCTGTCCATTTCCTCCCCCTGGTTAGGTCATCTGTAAACCACCCCTAACCTAATTGTCCTACCCCTGTGGGTTTGTATTTGTAGCCACAATGCTTTACTGCCTCCCCTTTCCATCTCTTCTTCCCTCACGCTCACTAACCCTTCCCTGATGCATGCAGCAACCCCCCTCCTTTTCCTTTTCCCCTGTACCGTCTGTAAAGTTTATACTCTGGGATTGCAAGGTCCCAGTCATGGTGTACCATGGCCCAGGTTTCAGTGATGGTTGCAATGTTGATACCCCCCCTTTTTTCTCCCCAGGCAGATCCTTTGCTTCACATTTCTCTATGTGACACTGTATAATCTGAATATGTATGTTTTAAAAAAGAATTAAGAAACAAAAAGTTATTAAAAAAAGAAGGAACGGTTAAATTAAATTAAATAAATGAAAAAAACATTTTACAGCATTCAGCTGGGGGGGGGGGTGGCAAACCACCAACCATCCACCTTAACTGTTGAGCCACTGGAGCTACTAGGATGTCTCATGCAACAACAGAGGCAAAAGGCAACACCCCTAGGCAGTGAAAAGGGGTGTGATGTCATATAATGACGTCTCCTCCCCCTACCAATGGAAGGGTATTTAAACTGAGCATGTGGAAGGGCTTGGCTTCTCCTGTAACCAGGAAGTTGGTCAGACCCTCAGAGCATTGTTGATAAGCTTCTTAAAACCTTAATGAAAAAGTTTTAATATGTACTAAACCAAGAGAAGTAGTAAGAGGGCAGCAATTTTGTAATTAGAGCACCTTTTTCTGTATTTAAATTTGTAGAAACACCAAGAGAATAGCTTAGCCACAAGTGCTAGAGCAAGGGCACCATGAAACAAGCACAGGTAAGTAAAATTTGTAAGAAGTTTGATTGAAAGAGCAAATTAAACTGTGAATTGAATGAAAAATAATAAGTGAGAGAAGGAGTTCTGGAATAAAAGTTATTTTCTTTATTATTTGAATTGTAGAGATGCTAGGTCAGAAAAAGAAAAAAGTTGCGAATATTAGAATGAGGGCGTTACAAGAAAGTTCAGGTAAGCAAGATTTGGTGTAAACTGAATGAAAAAGAAAGTGAGCATTAAGAAATAAACACAGGCCTGGATATTCAAAGGGGTTGCGCTGATGCAACCCTGCATTGTACCCTGGTGGGATATTGAAAAAGCTGCTTGGTGCAGTGCAAATCCTGATGCGCCGGGGTGCAATGATAATGTATGCGGCGCAGATGCAGGGGGTGTGCCCATGCATATGCCGCACATCCCTATATTCAGCCTGGGATGTGTGGTGCATCTGCCAGCGCACCCCTGCACTGTGCCACATAGGGGGGCTCAAAGTTGAGCCCGTGCAGAGTAAGAGCAAATCCCAGTCACCCACAAGCAGGCTGCTGTATTGCAGGGTGCAACACAGCAGCCCAGCAGTGGGTGGCCACCCACCTGCCCAGAACATCGTCCACAAGCACTCACAACCCTGGTGGTGTAGTGGACTCCCCCCCGGCCATAGCCACGATCACGCGGTATATGTTTATGAAGATATCCCTGGTAGTCTAGTGGCCCTCCCCCTCAGTCCCCGAGTCCCCAATGAGTATGAAACATCACCATCCCTGGTGGTCTAGTGGTCCCCCCTCCCACCTGAGTCCCCGATACCCTGAAGAATGACAATATGATGTCCCTGGTGGTCTAGTGGAACCCCCCCACCTTGCCGTGATCACAGTAAAATCCCACATTGAACTGCCCTGGTGATCCAGGGTGCCCCCCAACCCCCACCCACACAGAACCCCTTGCCCACTGTGCTCCCCCTGTCCCGGTGGGCAGCTGCATCCACCTGCACACGTCCGGCCGCCCGCGAATGACAGGTACAGTATGGGCTGTAAGCCCATTGGTCCCTAGTGTGGACAAATGGGCTTGCAGGGCATACTGTACTAGACAGTCCCAAATACGTAAATGGAGTCATTCACAGATTTGGGACTGTCTAGTACAGTATGCCCTGCAAGTCTATTGGTCCATACAGGACCAATGGGCCTACAGCCCATACTGTACCTGTCATTCGTGGTGGCCGAGCAGTGTGTGTGGGTGGGATGCAGCAGCCGCTGATGATGGGGAGTGGGGTGGGCAAGGGTTCTGTGTGGGTGGGTGGGTGGGTAGGGGGTGCCACTGGATCACCAGGGCAGTTCAAAATGGATTTTACCGCAATCATGGCAACGGGTGGGGGGTTCCACTAGACCACCAGGGATGTCATATTGTCATTTATCGGGAATCGGGACTCAGTTGGGAGGGGGGACCACTAGACCACCAGGGATGGTCATGTTTTCTACTCATTGGGGAATCAGGGACTTGGGGGGGGGCACTACACTACCAGTGATTCCTTTATTAACATATACCGCGTGATCACGGCTATGGGGTGGGGGATGCCCCGGGATCCCACAGCATACGTCGTGCTGTGCAGGGTGCCAGGAGCAAGTCGCTGGTCTGCCCTGTGCAAGGCATGTAAATGGGGCCATAATGACATGCAAATGGCTCCATTTGTGCCTTGCATATAATATGGCCTCATTTGCATGCCCCCTGCTGAATATCGTGGGTGATGCACCTAGCGCAACTGCGCTTGCGCATCCCCATGCTCCCTATCTGTGGCTTATGCTGGCACAGTGCTACTTCGCCATGCACAGATTGTGTGCTGACCATGCCATATTCAACAGTGCTGCGCCATGCTGCAGCATCATTGACTATCACCTGGACCTGGCCCCGGAGCATCACATTTGTGCTGCGCCCAGGCTTGTGCCATTGCCTGGTGCTGTCTGAATATCTTGGCCACAGGGTGAAAAGAAAGACTCACAGAATGATTTAATGTTGTTTCAGCCAAGAAGGAAAGCAGGGGAGGTGACTTTAAAGGCACCATAAGAGAGGAGCCATGTGGAAGTGGACTGTGAACAAGTTAAAGTAAGAGAAGGGCACGCTGATTTATGAATGAAAAAACAAATAAGGTGTGATAAGAACAAGGAAAATTATACAACTTTTGTCTCTCTTGTTTTGCTCTAGAATTGGAAAAGAAAAACAAAAAAAATAGAGATTGAAGGATACTGTGGAAAATTGAAGGAGACAAACAGCAAGATTAGTAGGAGTATACACAAACATGCTGTTATAGAACTCATCTTAAGAACATATAAATCTGATTAAGAATGCAAAATTTAAGAAAGTAAAAAGAAAGGATTATGAAATAGGATGTAGTAACAGATTTAAAAGGTGGAGATGAAGTCATTAGTTTGCTAAAAAAAGAAAATGTTTTAGAATACTGCATATTTATGATGTTTTTGTATATTTTATATTTATAGAACAACACTGTATATTGGGGCCTGAGGAAGTGGTTGTGGGCACAAAATTTTTGGTGTGGAATAAAATAAATGAAAAGCAGTTTTTCGGCTGGAAATATTTTATTTTGAATGGAGTTCATCCCAACCTAGTTATTTAAGGGAGTCAATTTTGCCAAGTTTTTGAGGATGACCCAAGATATAAAATAAAAGATAGAAGTCAAAGGGCAACCTGAACTCACATAGTAAACAAATGCAATGCTTACATTGCCTTCGGTCAAGAGGGCCTGTAGGTCCTCCATCTTGTTCCCTAAACTGTGTGCACTGAGACACCGCCGTCCACCTTGTCACCTCCTCCAACGCTTATGTTTTTCCTGGGATTGACCTTGTATGTTCGGTTCCTCCTTCCCCCAACTCCCCTGCTCACTCTGTTACCCGCATCCTCCCCCCTCCTGTTTTTCCTGCCTACGTGGGGGGGGGTGTTTCAACACCCTTTTCTGTCCCCCTTAGCAGTTTAAACCAAGTTTTTCTGTCATGTACACCTACATCATGCCCTTTAGTATTTTTTCCCTGCCCAGTTGAGATGTAGCCTGTCCTGGCTATATAGTTCTTTGCTGGGCCATGCATCGTCCCCTTTTCCTCTTCCCTGCACCATCCAGCTAACCACATGTTAAACTCAGCTATCCTCAAATATCCCCGAAGAAGATCTGCATTTACAGAAGCAGATGCACCTTACTTGCTGTAGGAATAGCAAACTTGCAACTGATGCTCCAGTCACAGCTTCCATTTTGGACTAAGTTTCAAATCAGCATTTTAACTCCGTTATCACATTCAGCATAATTTGGCATAATCACTGATGCTGTACACTGTTCCAGACCAGCCAGTCATAGGCTTGATTATTATTATCAGCATCAGCATATTTACAGTTGACTGCCACATTTCCCTCCCGCACTTTACTTTCATTTACATATTCCCCATTTACTTCCAATGTGACACTTGGGGGATATCAGCAGTAACATTTTGGTGCCCCTCATGGCAGCAAGTTGGAGAAGGGGATGTCAGAGTGTACCCAGCCCTGACTGGCACAGAAAGGGTGACATGGTACCCTGGCAAAGGGCAACTAAAAGGATGTACCCTTCCAAACACACACACACATACACCAAAGTGAGGTATAGGCTATCTTGGTTGGCCTGCCTTGAGTCTGGCTCCTCTATGGGGATCAGAGTCAACACCTAACATGGTCACAGTAGCAGCGGCATACCACTTAGCAGGGTCTGTCCCTTACCCTTGGAGTTCAGATCCTCAGCACCACCTGCACTGCTCTTCTACCATTCATACACAGGCCCCTTGCTCAAGGCTACTTTCCCCCACCAGCTCAGGATTATGTCCGCTGCTTCTTCCATGTTACTGGAACATGGGACAATCTGCACAGAAATCTTTAGGAGAACCTTCTTGAGGGTGACTCCCCAACATGTCTCTGCTGTCCCCATCTCAGACTCCTGCCATGTCCTGATCCTCAGGAGACCTGCACCAGAGGTAGTCAGTGCCACCTGAACCTGGGAATCATGCCACCATTCCTGGATCTGCAGGTCCCCTTGGCTGGTCACAGCCAGAGAAGAGCACCCAAAGGTGTTAAAGATGGACCACTGCAGATTGGTGCTCTGGAGTAGAATATGATACTTCAAGACTGCCTTTTGGCAGGCTGGAGCCCCAGTTTATATGCCTCTAATTAGTGGAAACAATTGTCTGGGAACCCTCCCAACCAATGGGTAACTGAAATTGCAATGATGGCACCTAGACACACAGGTTCCAATCAGAAACACATTACCACACAGGATAAACAGGACCTCGTTAAAGTGTTTTTCTGTCAACACCATAGCATTTAATATTTGTTCAATTACCCCATATAGCTATGCAGTGACAGTTGAAACAGCACCACTTTTATTGATAAAGTATTATTTTTAATCATTTTTTGTGATAAAACCAGGTGGTATATTACAGTCATTAATCAGTGCCATCTAGTTGCAGTCTCTAGCTGCAGTTTCACTTTACAATGTCATTGAAAAGTACAATACTTGCAAAGCAACATTCAGCAGCTGATGTATCCAAATTACTGCTCAGTTTGACAGGAAAATGTATAATTGTTTTGGATAAAGCATTTTTAGGTTCATATTATTTGTTATTTTGATTAAAAGCGTTATGTAGAATGTGTGACTACATAATGTTCTGTGATCTTAGGAAGTTTGAATACACATCATTTTCTATTTACAATATCTCATTATCAAAAGTGTACTATCATCTCCCTTTTTAATCTTTATCTTGCCTGCTCTAGGTAGATTGTTCCCTTAAGACCTGGTCTGAGACCAGTTTCTTTGTTGCACTTAGTTTTTATGTTGGCTTGTGCATGCGCAAGCAACATCTTGCGGTAATAGCACATTTTAGAGGTGTGTCAGTGTTGTGGCCAATGCAGTGGATGCTTTAGTGGGTGTGTCCCTCAGCCGCCAATCAGTGAGCATGCTGGTGATGACAGCAGTTTCAAAGAGAGCCAAAACCTTGAAAGAAATCTGCCGCTCCAATGAGGTGCAGTTTCCTCATTGCAGTGGCAGAAGACAAGACTCCAGGCCATGCGCATTACAGTGCACAGTAATGTGCACTGCCGGAGTTACCAGCGGAGTTTCAGTGTGCCCTTCCTGGTGAAATATTTCAATAAGTAAAATAGCCACAGCGCAACTTTCCACAATGACTCCTGCTGCCTGACACACACTGCCCGGAAAGCCAACATTGGGGTACCCAATCCCCATGTCGGCATGTCCCTCCCACTATGTGGCACACTGGGAGCCCACACCAGTGTGGCAAAACATGGTGGCTCCTGCTTCCCATCACACAGTCCCGAAAAGCTGACATCGGGGGTGCCCAATCCCCATGTCACCATGTATCTCCCCCCCCATTAATGTGGCACACTGGGAGCCCACTCCAGTGTGCTGAAATAATTGTTTCCAAAACCGGGATGCCCACTCCTGGTGTCAGATGTGCTGCCCCCAACCCGTCTATGTTCTTTGCTGACAATGAGGTGCCCAATCCTCATGTCTGCAATGGCATGCACTCCCCTATTGTGGCACACTGGGAGCCCACCCCAGTGTGCCTAAATGTTTTTTTTTTTTATTATTTTCCCCCTGTAAAATAGAAAAACCATCCCCTGTAGTCTTTTTATTTTATTTAACCTGTAAAACAGAAAACGGTCTCCCCTGTCCGCCTCCCCCAACCCACACGCTTCCTCTGTGCACCCACCTCCCTGCGCCCCCAACACCCCATACTTACCTCCGGAGGTTGGGAGCAACGATCTTCTGCAGCGCAGGACATATCTTCACTCTTCAAAGGCCAACCGCAAACTGAAGAAATGATGGTATGCTTTATAATGGGACTCAATGGGAGGTTTCAACTTAGGTTGATATCTCAGCAGTTTTTTGGAATTTTGGCCAAATTTTCAACATGGGGTTCTTGGGACCCCACCTCATGAACATGTCACTGTCATTTCGTTACTCAGTCCCGAAAGGTGATTTTGCGGTCGCTGCATGGAATCACCTTTCGGGACCAATTAATGAAATGACAGTGTCACTGTTCATGAGGGGAGGTCCCAAAATTTGGTGAAAAAATTCCGAACAATGACTGCGTTATGAGCATGCGTTGTGCAGTTTCTATGCAAGCTTGTAACTTCAATTGTTTATATTTTCACTCCAGATTTTCAACATTGCCATTTTTTCACACCTCCTTATGAACAGTACAGCTGTCATTTTTCACATCCTGCCCAAAATGTGTTTTTACACCTGTGGCGCAGAATGGCGCAGTCACTGTGGGAAATCAACTTTTGTGACAGATTAACAAAATCACAGTGCCACTGTTCATGAGGAGAGGTTCAAAAATGCCCATGTTGAAAATTTCATTAAAAAATTCACAAAAATGATTGCGTTACAGGCGTGCATTGCGCAATTTCTACGCACACTCGTAACTTTGTCAATTTTTCATATTTTCACTCCAGATTTTCAACATTGCCAAATTTTTACACCACCTCATGAACAGTACAGTCCTGCCTGAAATGTGTTTTTGCACCTGTGGCACCAAATGATGCAGTTGCTGTACAAAATCACCTTTCGGGTAACAAACTGATAGTGCCATTGTTCATGAGGTGGGGTCACAGAAAGCCCATTTTGAACATTTGAAGTGCAAATACCAACGAACACCCGGGGCATTAGGGTTTGCAATCATAACGCCTCACTCTGTACAGACTGACAGGCGTTCGGGATGTGACTTTGGATCATCTGCTATAATGCTCATGCCATTTCACCCCCACCCCCACCCTGCAGCCAGTGACAGGCATTGAGGTGTGCCTTGGAGTCTTCAGCCCCAAAGTTCACCCCATTCTCCTATACTGCACCCATCTCAGTATATTTAGTTATGGTATGGGGTGAGCATAAGGCCTGAAGACCCCAAGGCACACCATGACACCTGTTGGTGTCTTCAGGGTAGGGTGAGGTGAAATGGTGTGAGCGTTATGACAGACGACCCAAAGGCCTGTCAGTCTCCGAAGGGTGGGTGGGGTTGGTATCAGTTCAGTATTTCACTGCCATTCCTATTATGCATCTCTCTAACTCCTGCACTACCAATGCCAGCAAGGCAACATTTGGCATTGACAAATGTTTGTTTATGTTGCACTGTACACCCTTTTGTCGAGTTTTACTATACCAGCACCACACCTCCATGGGGATCACTACTCTTGTGATATTTGAGGTTAAAATTTGACAGTTTTTAAGGAAATCAGGATTCAGACTTAGACGTCCTGCATCCCAGCTTAGTGTGTTTAACCAGTAGGTTATGCTTGCTGGTGCTTAACAAGCTTACAGTTAGACACATGTATGACATTAGCTGATCCCAGACCAGTTAAAAAAGAGGAATTGGTCTCTGACCAGGTCTTAGGGGACTAATCATCCTAGACTATCTTGCCCTACCTCTACAAGATGACATTATATACTTTGTGGACCTTTTTTTCATAATTTTTCTTAGTGTTTTATTTGTATTATTATAACCGTGCAGCTTATATTTTGTTATGCTTAATACAACTGTAAGCTCCCCTTAGGGAGTTTACTAGTTAAATTCTTGTAGCTAGGTGTAGTTAGGCAGAGGAAGCTTTGGTGCCTGTAGGTCTGGGTGTTGGGACTGCCTGCAGCCAGCAGGGGGCCCTATCGCTGGGGGCATAAGAAGGGTGGTTTTGGTGCCATAAGGGGGGGTCCAGGTGGGGAAAGGACGGAGATGGGGGGTTTGGAGCGCATGTTCGGCTGGAGAGCTGCAGCGAGGCCAGGGGGGACTACTTGCCACCCTGGCCCTTCTCCCTCAAAGAACTGTGATGTCTGTGTGGCAGTTTGGGCCATAGATAGCAGGGGAGGGTTGGAACACTAGTGTTTGGGGACCCATCGGTGCTGTGTGTAGGAGTCAGAGCCTGTAGGAGAAGAGAATGGAGCCCGCCAAGTTATTTCTGGCACCTTGGTAGGGGTAAGCACCGATGAGGGTCCATTTCTAGAAAATGTCTCATCCATGGGGGAATGCAGTCTAGTAGCCATGTAGTTTCTGTGATCGGCCTGCTATGGCAGAGAGGGCCTGGGGTGTAGTCCAGAGATGGCAGCCTGGATCGTTGGGGTGTAGAGTGTCAGACTACTCCCCCCCCAGTCCATGGGGATGCAGCAGTGTTTGTGGCTTCATAATTTATGCAGCCTGTGGCGGCATGAGGAGTCCTGCATGGGGAGTGGCTGGTTGGGGCCTCAGGTGGGGTGGCAGTCTGCCTGGGTGCTCTGTGTGGTAAGTTAGCCAGGTCCCCTGGGTGAAAGCAGTCTTGAAACTGGAATCACTGCATGAATGAAAAGCATCTGAAGTTTCTGGGATGGCCAGAGGTTTTTCATAATGGCCTGGGGGGCCCAGATCAGGCATCAGGCATGTGGCATCAGCGACTGGGTGGCAGGAGGGTTCTCAGTGGTACCTTTCATGCTAAAAGTGAACACCTTTAAAGGAAGGCAGCAGCATCTCAGTTTTAAAGTGTTTCCCCCTGTATTGAAGTAACCCCAAGATTAGAAGGTAGATAAAGAATGGTATTGGGACAGTAGAAACTACTCATGCTGTCTCAGTGCTACCTCAGTCTGAGTGGGATTGAGACTGAGAGAGATTAAATATAACCTGTTTGTTGGGAAGAAATGAAGGAAGGAATATGAAATGGAAGTGCTGCTAGTAGTCCAAGTATCTGTACGTGAGGCCTTTTCAGCCCACAATTAATTGTTGCTGTCAGGAATCGTACGTAGCCTTTTTGGCTCAAGGGGGATTACTGCATAGATTCAAGCCAGTCTGTTGGAAAAAGGGATTGCATGCAGATTTATGGTCAGGTCCTGTGCCTGCAAGAATGTTCCCACCATCATCATGCAACCTCCACACTCCATGGAGTGTTTTATCAAATTCAGCCTTTATATTAAACCAGTTTTGCAGTTTTGATTTCAGAGTGGACATTGGTTTTACTTAATAAGAACTGTTTCATGGTATGTGCCTTTAACGATCATTGCCCATTGCAGCATCTCTATCTGTAGCAAAGCTATGTGCCTGCTCCCAGCACTGCGAAGCTACAGTATCTTGCAACAATCAAGAACCAGGTAATGAGCATTTTTATTTTCTGGACTGTTTCTGGCTTTACAGTGCCCCCCCCGCTTTGCACCATCAGCATACCCCTAGACACTGGGGGGGGGGGGCTTACACAACCAATTACACAGTATAAAAATGTTATATTATTCAGTTTACTAACAAAACATGACAAAGTACATAAAATATCAGGCTGTCAATACATGTAGCATATCTGTACTACCTACATCACAAACACTGTGCTAGCCCTAATTCTACAGACCTTATTTCATCAGTCGGCGAACTAACTGTATGCCCAAGTCTGGGGGCAAAAGATCTGGTATAGCAGTCTGAGTATCTTTCTCAATGGGAACATCCTCCACCTGGGCTGTGGGGGGTGGGAGTGATCTTCAGAGGAGGAAGGGGGAGGAAGGGTTCTGGGGAGTCTGAGGTTCCCCTCAGGCCTGTTTAGAATGCACCACCTTGGCCTTTTGAGTATAATTCAAGATACCATACATGTCATCTTGCTCTTGTCTGCCCAGTTGATTGTGAGCAGCTCAGGTACGCTGACAGTATGAATGGCCCATTTCTTTGCAAACGTTGCACCTTGGGTAGTTTTGAAGAAATTACTTGCATGGCCATAATACAGACAGAATTACTTGCATGACCATAATCCAGAGAGCGCGCAACTCATTTTGTTGCACGTACTGCTAAGTTGCTTGGGGGAACCACACTTAAAGCAGGCCTTGGGCTGCCCAGGATAAAAGCACATGGCTCTGTCCTTACCCAAACAGAAGCAATTGGGCAGATTTTGTAACTCTGTTTCAGTATGCCTCAGCTATCCCTAAAATGCCACCACCAATCCAAATGTGTTCCTTGTCCGTGAAGGGATCTGGGTTACCTAACACCCACACCATTGTGTCAGCCAGTACTTTACGTCAAAAACATTCACCCCCTCATTCTTTAGTAGTACAGTGACTGACCGAATGGTGGGTTTTGTCAGGGGATGTCCAGAAAGGGGTATCAGAGATGTGACAATTTCAGCAAATTATATTGGTTCTAAAAATGTTGTAAAATAGTGTGCATCTTAAAACTGATGCCAAATGCACGCTCCCAGACCTATGAATGATGACATAATTCTCAGTTGAGTAAAACTTCATTGAGTCCTTAAAGGGGCACTGTCAGCTTTTTGCGGACCTTTTCTGTACATATCAGAAAGGTGCCTGGAGATGGAAGTTTATGTTCCCGAATCGCAGTACATTATCAGTTTAATTGACTTTTCATTATATATCATACTACTGCTAACTGAGCTTA
Source organism: Neoceratodus forsteri (assembly GCA_016271365.2). Lineage (NCBI taxonomy): Eukaryota > Metazoa > Chordata > Ceratodontiformes > Ceratodontidae > Neoceratodus > Neoceratodus forsteri. Next base: position 1,072,096,253 of record CM028129.1, on the reverse strand, counting down.
TCCCTGACCTCCAGAACCTCTAGCATGTTCACATAGCAACATGGCGCTGGAGCACGTTCAAATTGATGCATGGATGAGTTGAGAAAATTTTATGCACTATTACCTAAGTACAGTTTATGAAATTATGTGGTGAGCTGATACTTACAAAGTAGGTCCTGTTTAAAACTGAGCACTAAAGGAACAACAAATGAATAATTGAAATTGAAAGCCCTGCCTCTGGGCATGCAGATCAGCATGTGTTTCAAGGTGCTCAACTGGCACCATGTTATGTGAGTACACCGGAGGCTCCAGAATCCAGGGATATGATTGGGAGAACAATAGTACATGTAATATTAGCTTAAATAAATTGATGATGTATTGTGATCAGGGACCATAAATTGCCTTCTAAAGGGATATAGATGGCTGCAAGCACCTTTTTGAGCTGTGCAAAACAAAATGCAGCAAAAAAGCTGACAGTGTCCCTTTAAGGAGTTTTCAGGATACATAGATATGATCTAGGACCTGCTTTAGCCTCCCCCTATATATCAGAAACTAACTGCAGTCTTGCCTTTTTTTTTTTTACTTGAATCTTTTATTAAGGAATATTTAATACACATAATAGACCTTCAAACATGACCAACTGATCAACATAGACCATTCAAGTTCATACTGATTACATTTGTTGGTTGTAGAAAATCTCTGCTTATAAAACACATAATTCAGTATATGCCTAAGCAAAATGTGTACTCAACCTCTCTTTCTATTTCAGGTTGTGGCCAGAGTCCTTTAATTCAGTCCATTCCATACTTTTCAAGACTTGATTTCATATGTGGTGGACTTCTGTATAATTTGTTTTATGGACAGTCCCATCATGAGCTATTACTCAATGTGTCCATGAATAAACTCATTCTTTACCATTAAACCAAATAAACCATATTACTAAACGTTAAATCACAATGAAACTCACAAACATTAGTATTTTGGTCTGCTGCATCTTTCCTCCCTGTACTTTACTCTATGTACCCTGCTAATGACTTCTTTTCCCCTTTACTCATGAATGTCTCTCCCGAATAGACCTTCTCTTTTATTCCTAAGTTATGTTAAATATTGTTCTGGGATCAGAATGTAATCCACTTCTTTATATTTATAAAAAGGAAGCCATCTGGTATCATATTTATCTACTTGTAACTGCAGCTTAGCTGTAACCGCTTCAATCCCCTGTATTCTGTGTATATTTACCCTCCATTGGGCCACCTTTGCTGGGTTTGCAGACAATCAATTTTGTGTCAAGACTTTGTTAGCTGCCACCACCATAACATAAAAAAGATATTTTTGGTTTTGCTTTTTTATCTCATTGGGTGGCAAGCCCAAAACTAAATGTTCGAACTGAGGGAGTAATGGCAATTGTAAAATTGTTTGTGTAATGTCTTGTATTTCCATCCAATAGGCCCTAATTACCAGGCAGTCCCCCAAAAAGTCCTTATTTAATGCTCTGTTCCTCAGAAAAAGGGGCCCCTCCGAAGGGAATCTTACTAACTCTGTTACCCGGATATCATTAACAAGCATATTGCCTGCATTGTAGATATTTAAATAATTCTGTCTTGGGTAAGTGAAATTCTGCCCTAAGGGCATTATAGGTTTTAATTTGAGTACCTCCCTCTAACAACTGCTGCACAGATCTTAAACCCTTCCTACTCCAAGTGCTCAAATGCATGTTGTCCTGTCTCTTTAAAATCAGGGGGAAACATGATAATGGGATGTATTGCCAAACTGGTAGAGGACGCTCCCACGTTTGTCGCACTTTAAGCCATATTTTCAAGGAATGTTTAGTCTATCTATTGGATACTTCTGAGATAGTTTGAGTTGTGATCACCCAGGGTAACACCTTTAAGGGAAGGTATGGGTGGGATCCCTCCTCCAACTCCGTCCACACTGTCTCATCTCCCATCAGTACTATTTTTAATATGGGGAGCACCTGTGCTGCCTCATTTGCACTTTTTTTTTTTAAATTGATACTTTATGCCTCTGGCTTGATCTCACCCCCTCAGTTGGAGCCATCCCCATCCCCATCCCCTGATGTCCCTGTCAATACCTGTGGGACTTTCAGCCTACTAGTTTACCCCCTCTGATGGGATCTGGCCAAGCTAGAACCAAACCTCCATCCCCTCCAGAGCTATGGGGGCAGAGGTTCCTGGGGTGCCCACACAACTGCAGTGTCCAGGATCAGGGCCTGAGTACACCAGGGGATCTGGATGCATGGAGTTGTTTTTTCCTGTTTTTGCCCTGCCCACAGGATGTTAGCATGCAAAGGAGCTCATGTGGATGCGTGTAAGCGTGCCATTCCATGAGTTAAGGCAGACACCCTCCATCACACAGTGCCTGCCTAACTGCACTGCCACCTGTGATCACCCAGTTGGCAGTCTTGCAGCGACAGTGTCAGCCCTCCATCTCTGGAGGAGGGGAGTGTCCTCTGGGATGCTCAAGCCTCTTCCACCAGGCTGGCCCTCTGACAACCCAGGCTGATTCCCAAACGTGGGTTATCAGCATCGAGAACAGTAACCCTACAACTGTGCTGGTAGGCTGGCTAGCATTCTTCCATTTTGCAGGCTCAGCAGTTTTTGTAGAAAATAAATTAGACATATGAGCTCTCCCCACTGAAATTAGGCATATGGGGCCTAGAACCTGAAGGATCCCCAGAATGTTGTTTCCTCGTGTACCTGCCCCCCCCCCCCATCTTGTCCTGGCCTAGAGATTTCCACAAATGAAATCAAACTGTTCCTACGAGTAGGTGGAGCATTATTCTTAGGCAAACAGCCAGTACTAACAGGTGTAGAGTTGATTACTTGAATAGATACAGCAGTAGTAGGAACAGTCTTTAGGTAAGCCTGAGGCAAAGTTACAGTACCTCCTGTGTCTTTAGCAGAAAGCTGAGTAACAGCATTTGGTTTCTGTGGTGAAGGATTCAGATTGGCACATGGCTCTGTTTCATCTCCTGAAATGTCAGCGCTGACATCCACAGCCTCCACCTTAGATCGACCTGGATCAGCTGTTTTGGCTTTCTTGGGGTCCAGGATTCCAAGCTAGTACATGGTCTATAGGCAATGTCATTCTGACCTCTGATGCACAACTGTTTACTGGCATCAGCTGCCTTTTTTTTATATCTATATATATATATATATATATATATATATATATATATTATTAAGATTTTGTAAGGATTAAGGATTAAAACATACAATGGGATAGTCTTTCAGAAAAAGAGAATATATTACTAAAATTTGATGCAACAATCACACCACACCACACAACAGGAAATAAATTCTAGCCAGAGCCGATAGGACTACATGGGAGGAATTTTGGGTAAAAATATTGAAAATTACCAAATTTACAAGCCTGCATTAGCAAAATGTAATGTAGGCTCATACATTTGTTGTTTTGCAATATTTGTACACCAAATTTTCAACATAGCCTTGTTATGATCCTGTCTCATGAAGAAGGGCAGAGCAAATGTTCAACTCCTGCCCAAAAGGTGATTTTGCGCAGGGACTGTGAAATCAACTTTCGGGATGCAAAAGCACATTTTGGGCCAGAGCTGAAAAATGACAGCTGTCACATTCATGAGGTACTGTAAAAAAAAAAAAATGGCTATGTTGAAAATCTGGGGTAAAAATATTGAAAATTACCAATGTTACAAGCCTGCATTTACAAAATTCAATATAGGCTCATAATTTTGTCATTTTTGAATATTTTTATGCCAAATTTTCAACATAGCCTTCTTATGACCCCATCTCATGAACAAGGGCAGAGAAAATTTTCAACTTCTGCCCAAAAGGTGATTTTTTTTTTGCAGGGAACATGAAATCACCTTTCGGGATGTGAAAAAACATTTTGGCCAGGATTTTAAAAATGACAGCTGTCACATTCCTGAGGTGCTGTAAAGATATGGCTATGTACAGGGACCGCAAAATCACCTTTCTGGGCAAATTTGCCTAATGACAGTGTAATTGTTCACGAGGCAGGGTCCCAAAAAAGGTATGCTGAAAATTTGGACCAAAATGTAAAAACATGCCCAAGTTATGGCACTAAGCTTAAAACACCATTGAAATACATTGAACTGCATACCTGTTTCTTCAGTTTGTTGTCCGACTTTGAAGAATGAAGATGCATCTGCGATCCAGAGAGGATTACGACGTTGGACCCCAGATGGATAAGTGAGGGTTGGGAGGTGCAGGGTGGTGGGTGCTAAGTGAGAGGGTCAGGTGGGGGGGAGTGCAATAGTCACAAAAGACATTGATGGACTTTTATTTATTTATATTTTTTTACAGGCTACAAAAACAGAAAACAAACCAGGATTCCTGCACTGGGGCATTAGGCACCCCCAGTGCCACTGTTACTTTCTGGGGTGAGGGAGTGAGGTGGTGGGTGCTGAGAGGGAGGGTCGGGAGGAAATAAATATAGTAAAGGCACAAATAATTGCACATGTGTGGTAGTACATGGGGTGGGGAGGTGCAAACAAGGATTCCTGCATGGGAAGATTGGGTATCCCCAGTGCCACTGTTACATTTCAGGGGGTGCAGTGGGGTTGTGGGTGCTGAGAGGGAGGGTCAGGTGGGAGGAGAAAATGATAAATGTATTTAAAAAAGGCACAAATAACTGTGCATGCACGGTAGTGCACGGGGGGTGTCAGTAAGAGGATTTTGTGATCAGGACACTGGGGGATTAGGTACCCCCAGTGTCACTATTATGTTTCTGGGTGGGGTGGTGGGTGCTGAGAGGGAGGGTTGGATGGGGGATATATATAATTTAAAAAAAAAAAAATCAGCCGTCACAGTGGAACACAGCACAGTCTGCTGTGACCAAGATGGCTGCCACAATGTACTGTGCATGTGCCAGTAGTCGCGCATGCACAGTACTGTTTAGTGACCATCTTGGACATGGCAGAGTGTGCCGTGTTCTGCTGTGACTGCTGGCTGACAGTAAAAATAGTGCAGTGCAACTGCCTATAGAGACAGCGTGCGGAGTGCTTCACGGACATGGAGGCAACTGTGTTGGAACGCCAGCATGTCGTTCGGTAAGAAGGAATACAGGAGTCCTTTTCTCATAGCAAGAAGTCTTCAGGGCTACACCCACTGCAGCCATAAAAAGAAAATTGTTATCATTGGGTGGTGTTAAAATACCTATTCAAAACTAATATGTCTACCATAGTGTTAGGTGGTTGCGAGGGCCATCAGGCATCCTGCTCTCCCCCAAGACAGACTCCTGCTGTGCTTTCCCGGTGTAAAATTCGCCTCGGTGGTCAGGAGAGCCATCGTGCATCCTGCCCTCCCCCAAGATGGACCCCTGATGTGCTTTCCCGGTGTAAAATCAGCCTCGGTGGTCATGAGGGCCATTGTGCATCCTGCCCTTCCCCAAGACGAATCCACACTGCGCTTTCCCAGTGTAAAATCGGCCTCAGTGGTCATGAGGGCCATTGTGCATCCTGCCTGCCCCCAAGATGGATCCCCGCTGTACTTTCCCGGTATAAAATCAGGTACGCCTCAGTGCTGCACAGAGAGCCAGCTATTTCAACTGCATGTGTAAGGACAATGGACTGAGTTTCTTGGTGCCATTTTTAAAAGTGTCCCATACAACCAGTCGGCAGAGTAATGTAGATAGTCTATTTGCTCAAGCCTTTTTCTACAGATCTGCACTGTTTTAAACACCCTTTACTGGGAGCCTTAATTCATTTTAATTTAATTTGCTCTGAGATCTTTAGGGTTAAACAAGCCTTATTCCAGGGAGCTAAATGTGCCTTCACAGTGCTCAATGTGTAATTACTTTAGTTTTGTAACTGTGGACTAGCCAGTTCTAGGGAGCTCTGTAGCTAAATGTTGGAAACAAAATCTTTACCTTTGTACTGTCTAATTGCACTTGTCACAGAGGGCAGTCTCTAGGGAGCTCTGTTATGCCAAATGTAGAAACGAATGTTTATTTAAACTCTGTAACTGTGGGCTAGTCTGATTCTGTTTAAACCACGGGCATTTAAACATAAGCTAGTGCACCATTACCCTGCAGAACATTATACAAGGAAAGATGCACTAGCTTAATAATTCGTATTTAATTCTCTGGGCAATTAATTTGTGAGAGTGCAGGCACATAGCAAATTCAGATTAACTCCTTTGCTCTTCCTCCTGCCTACCTGATATATAACTCAGCTGTTTTTCCTTTCTCTGCAGCGTCGGTGGTCGTGAGGGCCATCGTGCATCCTACCCTCCCCAAGACAGACCCGCACTGCATTTTCCTGGTGTAAAATCAGGTACGCCTCAGTGCTGCACAGAGAGCCAGCTATTTCAACTGTGTGTGTGAGGACCCTGCCAGCATGTAGCCACCACCCTAGGTGAGCTGAGTGTTATATAGGCTGTGTCACATGCGAAAAACGACCAATCAGCCCACTTTCCAAACAGCAGATTATCTGCTCTCACCATTAGTGGCTGCCCTAACTCATTCTCAACTACCTATACCCAGCAAACAATATGCTGCCTCTGTATCTTTCAATAATATGCCTGCTAACACCCCCTAGCCTCCCTCTCACCTTCCCCCTACCCTCTTCCACAGCCTAACCTCCTTACAATATACTCCGGAGCAGATCCTCCTTCCCATCACGCCACCTCTACCCTAGGGCAACCGCATCAATGTCCCCTGAACAACTGGGATCTCGGAGCTTCTATCCTGCTGCCCTCCTTTCATGCTGGACTAACAGTAATAAATATCTCCACAATAAGCAGACTTCTGCAAACCTCCCAGCAACCTTCTGCCCTACGTAAGCCCCAATGGGCCATGCTCAAAACTAAACAGCTGCTAACACTACTGCTGCTCCTGGCCGGGGACATAGAGCTAAACCATGGTCCGACTCACCCCATCCCCCTCCCAATCTCTCAAACTACCAAGGGGTTTCAGAATAATGACTTAAACATCTGCAGCATCCTGAACAAACTCACGGCATTACAACCAAGTGTCCTATTGCTGCGTTCTGACATTCTGATTATCTCCGAGACTTGGCTGAAGCTCCACAACCTGGACTCAGAAGTATCTATCCCAGGCTACACCCTCATTCGGCAAGACCACCCGGGCAAAAAAGGGGTGGAGGCATTGCCATGTTCATCTCCTCTAAGCTCCAGTTCACCCCTGTCCAACTCTCCACACCCATGCTGTCCATAGACTCCCTGCTAATCAAACTCTTACTCCCACACTCAGTCCCATTATATGTAACAGGGTCCTACTGCGCCCTTGACACCCCTCTGCCCATTGGGGTGGACCACCTGGGCACCTCCAAAATTGATCGCAGAGGGGGGAAGCTACATATCCTTGGATTTCAATTATAATTGGCTCTCCAAGGCAAGCTCTAAGCTACGTAGCCTAGTGAATGCACTAAGCCTGGCCCAACAAATATCTGAACCAACATGCCTAAACCACAAATCTCAGAACCACTCCTTCTTGGACTGGGCCCTTACTTCACATCCCCATTGGATACTAGAGGCCGGACATCTTCTGGACTCTCTAAATGATCATCACATGATCTATGTGGTAAGGAAAATCTTCAGGCCCAAAGCACCTCCCCCACGAACATTGCTCACTAGGTCATATAAATCCCTTGACCTTGCTGCGCTCTTAATGGACCTGTCAAACATTGACTGGTCCTTCATCACACGAGCATCCTCCACCGACTCAGCCCTAGAATTTTTCAAGTCCAGATTCCTCGCTGTCTGGGACTACTGTGCTCCACTCTGAAGGACTAGAGTAAGGGGCACCCACCTGCCCTTGGTCACCATCAAAATCATAGATCAACTCTGTGCCAGGGACCAGGCATGGAAAACTTACAAGGCAACTGGCACCCTAGCGGTACTCCAGCTCTACCGTACCCTTCGAAATTCCTGCATGAGGCTTGTTCGACAGGCCAAAGCTAATCACTTCAAAGCCTCCTTCCACTCATATCTAAATCACCCAGCGAAGTTCTGGAAAACAATCAAATCAATCTTCTTCCCACCTGACCAGACCCCCCACCCCAGCCCTAAATGTAGCAGGCCCCATCGTCACTGAACCTGGTGTAGTGGCCTCAGTTTTTAACACCTTTTTCACTAGCTGTGCATCTTCTCTAATGTCCTCTCTCCCACATCAACCCATGAGTCCACCCCCTCCCATCCCTCCCACCTCCCTGGCCTCCTGCTTCTCCTTTTGCATGGTTACCCCATCCAAAGTGCTAAAAGCCCTGTGGGCACTCAATCCCTCCAAAGGTAAATGCCCCTCAGGACTGGACTCAAAAATGCTTCACCTATCTGCCCTGGCCATCGCCACCCTTCTGGCCACTCTCTTCAATCTCTCTTTCTCTCGTGCTGAAATCCCATCTGACTGGAAACATGCCACAGTCATCCCCCTCCATAAAGGAGGTGACCCATCCTTCCAGGGCAACTACCATCCTATCTACCTTCTCCCTGTTCTGGCCAAATTACAGGAGCACCTTGTTCTCTCCCAACTCTTCTCCTTGCTCAACTCCTCCTTTTTCTTCACACCCTACCAGTCTGAATTTAGGAAGTCACACTCCACCATCACCTCACTTCTAAGGCTCACCAACACCATCCTCACTGGCATGGATAATGGACACACTATCTCAGCTATTTTTGTCAACCTAGCAAAGGCCTTCAACACTGTCTCCCACACCCTTTTACTTTCCAAACTCTCCCATGCTGGACTCTCTGGAGCTGCCACCAGCTGGTTCCACTTCTACATGGCAGGTAGGTCACAATCAGTAAAAATTGGCCCTGACACTTCTGTCCCCCTCCCTGTCACTGCAGGGGTCCCACAAGGCTCAGTCCTTGGCCCAGTACTGTTCTACATTTTCCTGAATGACCTGCCATTGGTCTACCCACATACATCCATTCACAAGTACGCTGATGACACTGTACTGTATGCATCAGGTCCCTCCCCCGTTGAAGCGGCCTCCAGACTCCAGCAGGATTTCAATGCGATGCAGCTCTAGTTTCGTTCAAACCAGCTTTTTCTTAATCCCAAGAAAATGGTCTCCCTAACCTTCGGCACAAGGCAGAGACTATCCTGACTCCCCACCCCCAACCCCACTTTTCACACCATCGATAGGACTCCCTTGGAGGCTTGCACCTCCTTCAGATATCTTGGGTTCTGGCTCAACCAGCACCTCAACTTTGCTACTCATTTCAACGTAATCCACAAGAAACTGCATCCCAGACTGGGTGCCTTACATCGCAACAGGGGCTGCATCCCTCTGTCAACCCGCAAGGCAATTGTACAGAAAATGATCCTCCCCAGTTTGACTATGGGGATGTAGTCTACAGCACAGCTTCTAAGTCTTTCCTAGCTAGACTAGACCAACTCTTCTATTCTTTTTGTTGTTTTGCCCTGGACTGCCCTCCCACGACCCACCACTGTGCCCTCTACAGATCCCTAGACCTACCATCGCTTCAGGATCGTAGACAGGCCCACTGCACCAGGACCACAGCGAAATTCTGGACTCAGTCCCTTCCCCACTACCTCAAGTCAGCCCTCTCAGTTCAACCCCAAGCTGCTTACTCACTCAGGAATATAGAAACCCAGCTTCTCCATGTCCCACATTTGACCACTTCCAAAGGCCAAACTGCATTCAATTACCGCATGCCTAAAATATGGAATGCCTTGCCAGCAGCCATTCGGCACACTGACATTACTCAACACCTGAACTACCTCCTCAAGCCTCATTTCTCCTTCACCTGCACCTACTTCTAGTACCATGGAGGGACCAGTGTCTCCCACTCTCCAATTATAATTTTATCTTTTGCTGCTCAGTCACTCCAGCCCCATGCTAGCTGCTCGCAGACCACTGCCAAGTAAGTATTGTAATTGTGATTGCCCTCTGTGCTACCATTAACTATCTGTACTATTTTGGGCCTCTGGCAATTGTATTCTAATGTTTTACTGTGTATATATTCTACGTACAGCAAAATGTATATTCCGCCGCTCATGGTTATGCATATTTCCCACGTTTGTTGCTCATATCTACTGTAACCACTACAGTTGTTGTATTTTATTTTAGTGTTATACTGTTTAGTCTCCACTTCCCCCTACCCCCAGGACACATCTGGAAATGAGTGGTACTCCGCTCAGTATGCCTTCCTGGTAAAACTTTTAAATAAATAACAGAATCAGATAAAGAACAACCAAAATCCTATTGTAAGTACAAGGTCATATACATTTCTTCCATGAGTTGGATTTCTTTTACTATATTAATCCAGTCGCTAACCATGGGACCACTGGGAACAACCATCTCCTAGTGATGGCTTTCAGAGCAGCCACCATCAGTATGTGTAAATAGTTGTTCTAGGAGAAGCTTGTGAGGAGGTCTCGGGAAGTGTAACTTCCAAAATGTCTGAGATGTCACTAGCAATGTCCCGCGAAAAGTTATGTAATTTGGGGCAGAACTAAAATATGTGAAAATTGTCTCCTTTAGTGCTGCAGTGTCTCCAACATCCATTGGAGCCCTCTGGGGTATAATGATGAGTAATGGTGTTTTTTTTTTTTTTAAGTTGCTTTTTGCCTTCCACCAGAACTCTCAATGTTGATTGGAGCAAGGTGTCTTGTGTATCACTGCCCAAGGTTTAGTCTTTATCTGAGAATCTACAGTATTTCTCCTGAGAGAGCTGTTTCCCATCTTTCCCAAATTGGGTGGTGATCCTCTTACCTATGACTCTGTAAAAATGCATATATTTACTAGTAACTTACTGTAACCCACCACAGACAAATGCTTGATAACTCCATAGACCACACTTGTGGTTTACGGAGTTCCATAAACCACAGAAACACCAAACAGCCTCGAGTCTCCCTGTGCCTCCCAGAGAAGGTGTACTCGTGCTGGCGGTTGGCTCAAGCTCCTCACAGAAAACTGCCAGTGTGAGAGAGACACTTTTCAGCTGTATGAAACAAAGAAATGCCTGCAGCTCAAAGCAAACTGTCCTGGGGGAAGAGAATATATATATATATAAAAAAAAAAGACAACCGCATCCCGGTTTGCCACTCCCAGTGAAGCAGAAAGGCAGAAATTTATCGAGGACCAGGAAAACAAAAAATACATTTAAAAAACAAAACTTGACGTGGCATTGTTCTGAAAATACCTAGAGGAAATGGGTGAGTCAGCAGATTTTATCACCCTCCCTATGGCACAGCTGGACACCTTACTAGCCAACCAGTAAGTAACCAGTAAATATGGTGTGTGCTGCCCAGATAAACCCCTCGGGCTTCACTCATGGGACTTATGGGGCATCACACACCTCAGGTATGCGTAAAATCCTCAAACTACACTTCCCCATAAATTATTCTATATATAATGGAGAAACCACATGGGACTCTGCACCCACCCTCTGTTCTGTGAAAGGTACTGTTTCAGCATAATAAGATTTCTACCTGTGGTTTGTACTAGGGGGAAGGAAGTAATATAATTTCACAGTTGCAGAAATCAGAAGTGTACCATGTTTGTCATATGAAATTTAAGTCTGAGTTGTTCAAAACTCATCAAGGAGTCACGGTCTGATAGGTCACCTACCATTTGAATGCCATGAAGGGACCACAAACTAAAGCTGCATCAGCTGTTTCTGACCCAAGGTATATAAGGACAGTCACCAGTACTTCTTCCACCTTGCAAAATTCAGCAGACAATTGAGAAACTGTAGGCAATACCACATGTGACAGTTCCAGGCTGAGCCCTGACTGACCTTCCGCAGACTAGCAGCATTCTGATTCCAGAGAGGCATTCAACTCCTCCAACATGACCAGTAAGTGCAATTTCCTTTCCTGTAACTTAATAGATAGTACTATATCAGCACTGTCAAGATTCAAAGCATTCAGTTTCATAGAAAATGCAGCACTTGCATCTTGCTACAAAACCACACCAGAGGCCTCCTGATTTACCTGGATGTGGAGGGAGATCAGCTCCTCCATCAAATAGATGAGTCTCCACCACTATCCACCCTGGGCTCCTCCATCTTGCTTGTGAGGGCAGCACCACCCTCTGCAACAAGGCTAGGGAAATATCTCTGGTGTACTGGCCAAATTTCCTCCATTCACTAATATTACCGCCAACAGTTTAATCTGGTTCAGTTTCAGTTGCGTTGCATTTGTAGTCCAATCCACCCCCCCGGACAAAGCTAAAAATAAGCAGTATTTTCTAGCCCTCCATTCATGGTTAATAAAAACTAAATATAATACATATTCTTTGAAAAAAAATAGCTTAATGCACCAGTTAGGGTAACTTAATGCCACAAAAGTACGGAAATATGGTGTTAGGGTTTCCAACCCTAACTCCCCACCCCCAACCCACAAGCAGAAAATGGAAAAAAAAATTAGGGTTTTGGGTCTCTGGAGTCTTGGCAAATCAGAGGTAGGATCTTGCTTGGGGTTGTGCACTGTAATGCTCACCCCTCCCCACAAGACCGTAGCCAGCAGTCTGATATACAAGGTACAGGTCCAAGCCAGAACCTCATAGTGATGCACTTTTTTTTTTTTCTGCTTGGGCTCTGCATCCACGCCCATCTGTCATCCACTTTGCTCTGCCCCATGCTGCCACCACAGCTGCCATCTCCCAAACACCCCCTGGCTCACCCCTAGGGTCGGGGCTGCCAGGGGGTCTCCCTATCCCCCCCAATGGAGATGGGTGGGTAGCTCAGGACCAGGAGCCCAAGTGGCAGAGTGAGGTCTGCTCCGTGTGGAGGACATCATTTAACAGAGGCAGAACCACTGATTTTTCATGTTGAACCCATGGGAAGTGTGATGTGCAATGATGTGGGCACTCGTAATGCGTCTGTTACACCTCTCCACAGAGCCGGCACCAGTCGCTACCGATCCCCAGCCTCTGTCATGAATTGGTATTGTACCGGTCACTCACCCACCCTCCCCCTGGAGAAGGATATCTGTCACCAGGATCTTCCATCCATCCCCCCCCCGACTGGCTCTTCAACACCCTGGTCCGTTCCCAAACTTGGGACATCAGCGTCACAGATGGAAGCCATACCAATGTGCGGGTGGGCTGGCCATGATACACTTTTTTAAGGTAGAGAAGTATGTCTCTCCACATGTTGCCAACACAATTTGTTGTAGCTTTCTTCATGCAGGGCCCTATGGACCCTGTTGGAAGAAAGGAAATTATGTGTGACATTATTTGCTCAGGGAAAGGGGTGGGTATTAGGGTTGAAAACTCCAAGGAAGACCCCACCACTGATACGCTAATACTCCAGAGACTCAAAACCGTAATGTTTTTTTCTTTTTGCTGCTTGGGGGGTGGGGATGAGGAGTTAGGGTTGGAAACTCTAACACCACATTTCCCTCCTTTTGTGGCATTAAGTTACCCAAGCTGGTGCATTAACAAAGTTTTTTGCAAAAACATTTCTTTTCTTTTCTTTTTCTTTCTTTCTTTCTTTCTTTCTTTCTTTCTTTCTTTCTTTCTTTCTTTCTTTCTTTCTTTTGGTCTGAGGCAGTGGAATCATATCCTTATTTACACAGAGCCTTTTAGGACCTGATGCCCTGCACTAAGGGAAGACTCTGCTTGCAGAAGTGCAGGGCCCTTGCAGGCTCTGCACTTCGTAGTAGTGACAGATGTGAAGAATTCATGGGGCTGTCTGGTGGGCTGTGGAAGCACATGGTGCTGTGGTCCCTCTGCTTCCATCTGGTCACAGATACAGATACACAGGGCAAAGAGTGCATCTATCAGCCAAGGCACAAGGCCCTGTGCCACCCAGGGGTGCAGAGATCCAAGGCTCTATGCCAAGAGGACAAGTGCCTTCACTATATGGAACCCACGCCTGTGCAGACAACCTAGCACCTTTCATTCGCTGGCTGTGGGGGGTGGCATTACTGCACCATTCCCCCACACTCATCCCATCCAGCTGGGTCACTGAGCTCACTCTCAAACTCAGCTCACCAGTACAGGATCACAAAGCATACCCGTAGGGGTCAAGAGTGGTGCTATTCACAAAGTTTGTTAATAATTATATATTGGGTTTCTTTTTCAGTTTTGAACCCGGCTTTTCAAGATACTCATTTTATGATTCACCTTATAAACATGACATGTACCATTTATAATATACTGGCCAAAATATAATTTTGCACCAGAAGTGTGAAAACACATTAAATCCAGGATTGAAAAAATAACACATCATGTTTATTATGAGGTGGTGTGGACAAATTAGTATGTTGAATGTTTGGAGGCAAAATAGTGAAAGTTAGTGAAGTTATGAGTGAACCTTGAAAAACTGCCATGTTCACTCATAAACTAGACATTTTAGTACAACAAATTGTCAGCATAGCCTTCTTATTACCCCACCTCATGAACCAAGTAGCCAAAATGTTCAAATCCCCCAAATCATCATTCTGCAGCATTGAAAAGTCATTCCACGCCACTGGTGCGAAAACACATTTTGGACAGGATTTGAAAAATAGCAGCTGTCACGTTAATGAGCTGGTGCAAAAAATGGCTATGTTGAAAATTTGGGGTCAAAATATTTAAAATTACCAAACTTATGAGTGAGTATAGTAAAATTTCAACATCTGTGAATAACTGCTATTTTTACATATTTTGACCCCAAATTTTCAACGTAGCCTTCTTATGACCCCACCACATGAACAAGGGTAGTGAAAATGTTCAAATCCTACCCGAAAGGTGATTTCATCCAGTGACCATGAAATTGCCTTTTGGGATTGATTTGCATAATTCCATCACCAATAGTCTTGATTCGGGGTCCCAAAAAGGCCATGTTGAAAATTTGGGATCAAAATATGCAAAAATGGGAAAGTTATGCATCAAGTTCAAAACCCCATTGAAATGCATTGAACTGCATGTACCTTAGTTTCTCATATTGCAGTCGGCGGTTCTAGCAGCAAGACGTGTCATGGATCAGAGAGTGGATCTTCACCCTGGGAGCTGTCCAGGTGAGTGAGGGTGTGTGTGTGTGTGTGTGTGTGGGGGTGTGTGGGATGGTGGGTAATGAGTGAGATGTTTGGGTGGGGGTTCAGATAAATGAGGGATCTTTTTCCTTTTTGCAGGAAAAAAAACCCAATGAGGAACAGTTTTCTTTTTTTCTGGGGATACTAAAACTCCGACACTGATTTGGCACCCCAGTGCTGGGCGACTGTCTGGCAGCAGTGAGTGTGGGCATCCTGGAGGTGCGACCTACAAAAATAGGAGCAGGGGCAGGTGACCTGCAGGGAAGGGGGGAGTCAAGAAAAGTGGTACCAGGGGTGGGCTCCCCAGTTTATGAAATATAGAGATAGGGAGATAAATAGGCAGACAGGCAGGCAGACAAAGCAGGGGATCACTGGCTCACTGGTTTCACTACAATTCACAGCATGACTTCCAGCTGCGGCTGCAGAACTCAAGAAAATACCATTGTTCTCATACAGAGAATGCAGGTGAACAGCGCCTCTTGCTATGCTGGGCACCTGGATTTTTAGGTGCCCCGAAGAAATATTTCAGGAAAGTTTTATAAAAAACAAACAGCCGAACCTAGTTAAACAGGTGCTGTTTAGCTCTAAACAGGTCCTGTTTAGCTAGTTTCAGGTGTTCCTTTTTTTAAAAAGATATTATTTTAATGCATTTTCTTTTTTTTTCTTTACATTTTATTGCTTCTCCACAAAGCTGACCGCTACCTCTGGCCTTCCCTCAGAGGAACTCGTTCTCTGACCCGAATGTGTTGGGTCATCATGGACCCTGTCAGCTCCCGGCCTTTTTCTGTTTTTCTCCCCTGGGCACCTGAACCATGCATTGGGCCAGGCAGCTGCCTCCATCTCTGCAGAAGCAGCCATACACCCTGGATGTGTGCCCTCCCCTCTTCTGGGGTGACATGCCTGTGCTGACATCCAGCCCCCGCTGGGTGTCAGTCTACAGCACGCTGCACTGTCACCTCTCCCTGAGGAAGGAGAGTTGTCTACAGATGCTCAATCCTTCCTCCCCCTGCTGACCCCTGAGTGACCCGAGTCTGTTCCTGAACCTGGGTTGCTGGTGCGGCATGAGGTGTGGCGTCCAACGCCTCAACCCTCAGTGCCACCAGGCTGGCCCCATTTTAATGCATTTTCAATGTTTGTGAGTGGAAAATGAGAAAGTAAATGGTGGTGAACACAACTGGTAATTTTGTCAGCACAAGAGATAAATAATGTAAATAGTTGTGATTTTTTTTTAACAATTTGAGAGGTGAATTATGAAAATAAGCAATCACAATCTTTTTTTTTTCCCCCATTCGCATCAGGACGTTAACTCTAAAATCATTGTAACTCTGGAACCATATAATATTTTTTCAAGAAACCTTCCAAAGGTACACCCTTGGCATGGGCCCCTTCAACCCTAAACATTTCATGAAAAAATTCAACACTGTCTAGGCTTTAGGTGAGAGCAAATAATACACAATGTTAAGTATAGGGAAATCGAGCATTTGTTTTTCCTTCATCTTTTTTGGAGCTCATTATCTCAAAAACCAAATAAGATACTGTCACAATTTTTCATTGTTTTGAGACTCTGGCAGCCTGACTGTGCATGCCACATTTTGGGCTATTTCATCAAACAATACCAAAGTTATTAAAGTGCAGAAATTGGGGTTTAACATTAAACAGTGTACTCAATGCTAACTATAGGGGTGCTACTGCACCTTTATAATGCAATGGTGCCGGACAGGATGCAATGCAGTACCTTGCAGTATTACCACAAAATGCTGAAGTATGCTGCAGGGAACAGTGTAATCAATGGCAATTAAGACATTTTGTGACATTTCATTTACTGCTAAATATTGTGTTGCATTCTGGCTGGCTCCACTGTGTGAGTCAGTGTGTGTGGGGGAGGGTATGGTACACAAAGAAAAGAAAGGGAAGACTAGGTGGGGCCTGGCGGTCCTTATCTGCTGTCACATTCTATGTACGTATTTGTGACACCATACAAGCAAATGCTCATTACTGCCTTCTGTAGGACAATCACTACATTGCATATGAAATGCAATTCAGATTATCTAATCTGGTCTCTCTTTTGTTTGCCCACCCCTTATTCAGTTTCATGTACCCCACTCCCCCCCTCCAATAAACAGAGCCATCCACTCCAATTACATAGTGGTGTGTGCTTTTTATTTCTTTTTGAGTCACTAACCAGGATTTAATTAACACAGTAGTTTTTTTAATTTTCTTCAAGCTGCCAAGTTCTATGAACACTGCTATACTGCCTACTGCAGTCTCATCTGTCCTACCTGCATCTTGAACACTAGGAGATCATAATGTCAAGTCATACACTCTGGTAGGTCACAGTAGCTGAAGTCTGCACTTTCTCTTCACAGGTACCTGCACACATTAAGAACAAAAGCAAAACAAAACAAAAACTGTATCTCATATGGGCTTTGCGCAATCCAAAGGGACGCACACACCAAAAAAAAACCCTCTTCGGCACATAAACCTGGGGAAGAAACACAAATGCAGTCTGGTGCCTCATTACATTTCTAAAGAGTACATTGAAGGCAGTACAGTATTTTACACAGGACAGACCAAATTATCAGGTAGATTTCAGATACAATGCAAAATATGTCACCCCTTCTGAATGTTAGCCCTGCAACTTGCAATCATCAGACAAAGTAACAAGACAGTGAATGGGTAACTAGAGTGCTGGGATGCAAGGGAGAGAGGGATCAGCAGTCAGAGGAGGGAGGTGATCCTGCCCCTGTACAGAGCCCTTGTTTGACCTCACCTGGAGTACTATGTGCAGTTCTGGAGCTCACAGTGGAGGAAGGACAGGGACAAGCTGGAGGCAGTCCAGAGGAGGGAAACCAAAATGATCCAGGGTGAGGGAGAATCCTAAATGGAGAGGTTGGACGACTTCAACATGTACACCCTGAAAGGCAAGAAGGGGGAGGGGGGATATAATAGAGACATACAAGTACCTCCATGGCTTAAATCTAGTAGACTGTGAGTAGCTGCATAGTACCTCCACTGCCCTTGCTAGGGTTATAAATGACTGGCAGTCCACACCTGATAACAAACAGTACATATGCGCCTTGTTTCTGGACCCTAGCAAGGCTTTTGACACACTGGACCATGATTTATTCATGGTGACCCTGAAGAAAGTTGGGGTGGACAACTTGGCCCTAGGTTGGTTTGCAAACTATCTTGTGGACAGAGAGCAACAGGTCAAGGCTGAAGGAGAACTATCACTGAAAGAATACTCCTTAGAGGTGTCCCCAAAGGATCCATACTTGGTCCACTTCTCTTTGCCATTTATATTAATCGAATTGACACTGGCCTAAAGTCATCTAGTGTCCATCTCTTCGCTGCTTATACAGTGCTATACACTGACAGATCAACTCCGGATCAAGCCATTTTGGACCTCCGAATGATTTCGGCATCCTCCAAAAAAATCTACTCAACTTGAAACTCCTGCTCAATGCCAAAAAAACTAAGGCCATGATATTCTCTCCACTGGCTCCTCATCTCAAAAAAAAAAAAAAAAAAAAAAAAAAAAAAAAAAACCCAGATAAGGTTCCTCACATAAGTACCCTTTTGGGAGAAGCCGTGGAGTTTGTGGAAAAATTCCAATATCTGGGGGTTTGGATTGACTACAAATTGTCCTTCATTGATCAGATTGATGAACTCACTAAGAAACTGCATCAAAGGCTCAGTATTTTCTTCAGGATCAAGCACTCACTAACCCAGGAGGCTAGAAAACTCCTAGTCCACTCTACCTTCTTGCCCCTCTTAGACTATGCAGACTTCCTACAGTGTATGGCCATAGTACTAGCACAGCTCTCTCCAAGCTTGATACCCTATACCACAGAGCCCTTAGGTTCATTTTGGATGCCCCTTATGACACACACCACTACATCCTCTATTCTTCCATAGGCTGAACCACACTTAGCTTCAGGAGGCAAAAGAATGCTATTCTATGGACATATAAGGCAATCACTCATAAATTACCTCAGTACCTCACAATCTGCCTAACTCCCTGCATCCCTAGTGCCTATTCTCTCAGAAGTCTTACCATCTTATCTCTGGCTATCCCTAAAGTTAAAACGTGCTTTGGTAGAGCCTCAATAAGCTTCACTCTTCCTACGTTCTGGAATAAGATCCAGAAAACCTTAAGGTTCACTACCACTGTCACGTTCTCCCTCTTCAAATCCTTGTTCCTGAGGACCTTCTCCGAGGTCTGTCATTGTTTCAAGTCAAGGTCTTTACATCACGATTTGTTACTGCTTTAAATTCTGGACTTAAACCTCAGCCATTGTCTGAGGTGTCATTTGAGTCCTCCCTTCTGTCATTATCCAAATCAAGGTCCCAACATCATGATTTGTCTTTGCTTCAAATATTGGACTTAAACCCCAACCATTGCCTTTTGCATCTGTTGTGTTCTCCCTTTGAACAGTCCTTCCTCCCTAGGCCATCATGTCCAACCCTCTCCTATCTCGGCTGACCTTCTCTCTCCACTCCCTATACCCCCTCCCCTTCCCACCCCACTTGCCAGGCCATGCCTACAGTACTTATCGAGACTCTTGCATCTCAATCTTCGCACTTTGCTATAGAGGAACTGCCACTCCTGCTCACTATGACTCCTCCAATGATGTTTACTGTATAAACTTTAGCTCATTACCTTACGTCCATATATCTGTATCCATGCAATTGTATTTAAATGGCACTTCCTCCTGTTGAACCTATTGCTATGTTCTGGTGCAAGTATATTGTCATATGCGATGGTTATATGTTATATTGTTGTTATTACTATATAATGGTTATGTACGTTCACTCAACCTGTGGTGTCTTAACCCTGTTGGCAATTGTTTTGCCCCAGGTCCATCTTGTAAATGAACTTGTCTCAATGATGTTCCGCCTGGCAAAATAGAGATTTTGATTGACTGATTGATTGAACTGTTCATACGGAGTGGGACCACAGATACAAGAGGGAATTCAAAGAAGCTGGTGGGGGGATTAAGGAAGGACGCCAGGAAATAACCTTTCTATGGAGAGAGTGGTCAGCTGGTGCAACAAGCTGCTAAGGGAGGTTATCTCTACTAAATCAGTAAAAAGGGCTCATACGCGAGTGGGACAAATACATGAAATGTGTAAGGGTAGATGGGGAGGGGGACAGGATGAGAAAGCAGTTTGTAACCACTAGAGCCATCACATAGTCTTAGGTAGGCTGGGCCAACTGGATGGCCCACTGAGCCTTTTGTTTCCATCAGCATCTACTACACATTTCTATGTAAGCTTGGAAGAAGTGGTTCTGAAAACACAGCAAAATTACTAAATAATGAACATGCATACGGTTAAGATGCCATATGGATGGCAATACTATTAGAAAAAAATAACCAAAATATGCATTTCATATATACTTCATTATAATATTAATAAAAGTAAAGTAATGCACAAACCTGATCAAACTATAAACTAAGTTTTAACCTCTGTCTGCTGTTGTGTTGCAGTGCAACTCCCTCTCATGACTTCACAGGGGAAAGTTAGCTAAAGCTGCGCAAATCTGCACCTAGAGGGTGAGGTTCAAGATTGCATTGCATAAAATGCTTCAAAATAACAACTTTAAAATAAAGTTATGATTTTTTTTTCAAGTAGGAAATGAGGCAGACATACTATTATGTTTTGGAATATTCAAAAATAAACTAATGTAAGAGAGATAGAAAAAAACCCATAACATTACACTCAGTAGAACCCAGAACTAGGATTAACCCCATAAGTGCACTGGCACATTCTTGTGACTTTGTGAAGACCATAATTATAGCCCCACTGTAACACTTCATTATTTTGTACATTACATGGGTCCTGGTAACTCCTGTTAATATGACAGCTGGATAACATTGATAGGACTAAGAAATATACTCCGGCACTGCAGCTGTTTGTCTCCTTTGATCTTAATCAGAAGAGACTCTGTCTCTATCCAGTGCCTTTCTAATTGAATTGTTAACCATATCCAGCATTGCTAAAGTATGGCAGAAGTACAGCTGAAAGGCTCTCTCAGAGCATGCTCTACCAGAGCTGTAGCCATATCAGTGTCATCACTTCCCTCAATACCCATTTCAGAGATCTATAGCGCTGCTACTTGGAGTACTGCCCATACCTTCACCAACCATTATGCCCAGGGCTTGCATTCCAGGCAGCATGCAGATTTTCTATGATCCTCAAGATATCCAAATCCTTGGCTGATCCTCCTGGCAAGTCAGTAGTTTCAGAGATAAGCTCATTGGTGGCAAATTTTCCTACATACATAGACTTTTTTGAAAGAACTACTCCCCACCACACAGGCCTATATTTGAGACTCTCAAGATCTCCTAAGCAAATTTGGGAACCTCACTTGGAAACTGGGATATAAATTCCTCACTCTAGATGTGTATGCACTTTACACATGTATACCACATCATTTGGTCTTGTAGGCAGGAACAGAATGACCTACTAAAGGAGAATGAAAAAAAAAAATGCATCATGAAGTGGCACCTTCTGATTTTCTTCTCCAGGGATCAGATTTTATTTTAAAGCATAATTATTTTTTATTTAATGGCGAGTACCACCACCAGCTCAGGGGTTCAGTGATGGGTGCCACTGTGGCACCTTCGTATGCTAATTTATTCATGCGTTGGCAGGAGGAAAACCATATTTTTAATTTCAATAACCCTTTCCTGCAGAAGATCATCAGATGGCACCACTTCATTGATATAATGTGTATCTGGGATGGAAGTGGATAATATGCAGAGAATTTTCTGTCTTGGATGTCAGATAAGCAATGTAATTTGACATTCACACTTAAAAGCTCTGACCAAGAACTAGAATTTTTATATCTATTGCTATATATTGATGATCATGGTGCAATAGAGTCAGACATTTGTGGTAAACCAACTGTGGGGAGTAGGTTATTGCAGGTGGAGAATGCCCACCAGTCCAATTTAGTTCAAAGCAGCCCCTTTCAACTGTTTATTCACTTGAAGTGCAGTTGTTCAAATGATGAGATTTCTTAGAGCAGACTAGCAATTATGGCTGTGAGATTTAAGCACAGGGAATATTCAAGCAGACCTAGTAAAACAGCCATCAATGTATTTATTTGAAAGTTGGTGACCGGGAGAGGCATGCTGAGACGCGGCTCATTTCCAGGTGTAATCCGGGGGAAGGGAAGTAAAATATGTATACAGATGCAAACTGACTTACAGAACCAGATTAAGCTGTTGGTGGTATTAGTGAATGAGGGGAAATTTGGCCAGGACACCAGGGAAATCAAAATCAATAGAGTGCAGATGTTGCCAAGAGAGAATCTGTTAAAAAGAAAGCAAACAAACATGGTCAGGGCATGGAGAGGTTAGCTTTTATAACTAGATATGATAGAAATGAAAATCTGGTCAAAAAGAGTTTTGGAAAATGGGGAAATACTGTAATTGGATTGAATGAGATAACAAAACAGATCATTAAAGAAAAACCAAGGGTGACTTTTTTGAGAACCCAAAATATAGATGGCTTAATAGTCAGTAGACATTTCTGAACAGAACAGGACAGAACAAAAACCTGTTTAGGTAATCAGCCAAAAGGTTTTTATAAGTGTCAACACTGTAGCATTTGTAAATATGCAGTGGTGGAAGTCGAACCAGAGATCCTGTTGAGGCAGTATTGGCCAAAACATAGTTGCTTTGTAATCTGTGGCACTAACCTTGCTATTTATATGGTGTGGTGTTTGTGCCCAAAATTATATGTGGGACACACAATAAGTCCGGCTCAACTGTAAATTCAAGAGCACAGTCGAGTGATCAAAAATGGGCTGGAGATTAATGCGTTAGGTGTACATTTTGGAGTGGTACATAACAGGAATCCTGGCTCTTCTCAATTGACCATCTTAGAACATGTTGCCAAAGCAAAGAGAGAAGCAGCCCCAGACTACCACGACTTCTACAAAGGAAGTTGTGGAGGATACATAAAATGTATAGTTTGACACCTGGGGCATCAAATGAGGTGTTCGATTTTAGCCCTTTCCTGTGATAAGTGAATTTGTTTTTAATATGAATATGACTGCTTAATGTCTTTTGGCTTGCTGTCCTTTGTGTGTTTCTTGTTTTTGATCTTACAATATTATCATGACCTAATGGGGGAAATGGTGGAGGTAACAAGGGAGAGGACTGAGGAAGTGGGAAGGTTGTGTGAGGAGACTGGGGAGTCTGTGGCCTTCTCCAAGGTGTTCCCAGTACCCTGTGCAAGCACAGTGAGAAAGGAGAGGATTATGGAGTTGAACACATGGTTGGTAGAATGGTGTTGAACTAAGGGGTGTGGGGTTGTGGGTGGCTGGGGCAGTACCTGGAATAATAACAATCTGTTTTCAAGGGATAGGCTGCACCTGAATGGGGAGGGGAAGGAGGTATTAAATCAAAGACTGGGGTGGTATATTGCGACAAAGGTGGATTTAAACTACAGGGATTTATTTAACTCTAAAAATTGATTAGCGTTTTGCTCATAAAAATGCTAAATCTTTGTGAAACTTCATAGCTTTTGCCTCACTGTGTTTAACAAACACAGCACTTCTAGAAAATCTATACAAATACTTTCTGTACAGTTAGTATAATCCCAAGAAAAAAACTGTTAATCAATTATTTAAAACCCTGAACTAGGTGGGCAGGTGGTAAGTGGACAGCAGTTAGGCAGGAATCCGATAGAGGGGTGTCACAGCCTACCCCCAGGCTATCAGGGAAGGACTTGGGGCTGCCAATAAAGGAGGGAGTAGAAGGGAGGAGATGGAGGCCAGTGAAGGGAAGAGGGCAGGATGGAAGGTGGTCTCATTGAATGCAAGAAGCTTAGGAAACAAGTCAGCTGAGCTACAGGCACTCTTAGCAGTGTGGAGGGTGGATATTGCAGCTGTCACAGAAACGTGAGCAACTGAGCACCAGGACTGGGATCTGGCAATCACAGGATACAAATTACACACAGGAAGGACCATAAGGAGGGGAGGGGGATGGGGTGG
The DNA here is from genome assembly GCA_016271365.2 of Neoceratodus forsteri. NCBI lineage: Eukaryota > Metazoa > Chordata > Ceratodontiformes > Ceratodontidae > Neoceratodus > Neoceratodus forsteri. Next base: position 1,072,072,291 of record CM028129.1, on the reverse strand, counting down.
CGGTCTATGTGAGGGGCGGGATCCAATGCACAAGGGACGAGAGGGAAGAAAGGAGAACAGAGGCAATCTGGCTGCAGCTCCTAGACTCAAGGGGTAGGAAACTGAGGTTTGGGGTGGTATACAGGCTGCCGTTCCAGTCTGAGGAGCTTGACAGGGAATTAGCGAGACAAATCAGAAAGGTATGTAGAAAAGGGAAGGTGGTCATCATGGGGGATTTCAACTTGCTGGGGGTTGACTGGAGCGGTTCTGATCACCTCCAGTGCTAGGGAGCAAGTGCTCCTGGACATCTTCCAGGATGGTCTCCTGACACAGTTGGTTAGTGTACCTACTAGGTTAAAGAACACTTTAGGTCTGGTATTGTTGAATGAGAAGGCAGTAAGGGAAATACAGGTGGAGAACCCACTACCTGACAATGATCACCAAATGGTGTGGTTTAATATCACGATGTGCAGGGAGCCAGAGAAATCAGTTACTTGGGTGGTAAACTTCAGGGGGGCAGACTTTGGGAGGATGCAGGAAGAACTAAAAGGGAAACTGGAGGACATAAGGCAGGAGATGAACATGGAGCAGAAATGGGATATTATTAAACGGGGGATTACAGATGCAACAGAAGCCTGTGCCAAGACACAGAGTAAAAGGAACAGAGCAAGAAAACCTTGCTGGTGGAACAGCAAGGTTGTGGAGGTGGTGAGGGCAAAATGAGTGATGCACCAGAGGTATAGGAGGATGGGGAAGAAAGTGGACAGGGAGAAATATGCAAGATGGCCCAGGGAGGTGACCAGAAAAGTGAGAGAAGCCAAGGCCTAGAGGGAGCTGAGATTGGCTCATGGAATTAATTGGTGGGGGAAGACTTTTTCAGATATATCCGGTAGAAAAGGAAGTGCAAGGAGACAACAGAGAGGATGAAAATAGGTGGGGAGTGGATGGAAAAGGGGGAGGAGCAGGCAGAAGCACTGAATGAATACTTTTGCTCCGTGTTCACGGAAGAAAAAGGACGCTACCACCATGGGCTGGGAGGGTGGGGACAGAGGGACAGGAGGCGACAGATGGAAGAACTGAGGCAAGTAGAATCCTAGAGGGACTGAGGGCACTGAAGGTAGACAAGGCACCAGGGCCAGATGGTATCCACCCCAGGGTGCTGAGGGAGATGGCAGAGGTGTTGGCAGAGCTGCTGGCAGATCTGTATAGCACCTCACTAGAGTTGGGATGTGTGCCACTGGACTGGAGGATGGCGCATGTAGTACCATTACACAAGAGTGGGCCAAGGAATGAACCAGGTAATTATCAATCAGTAAGGCTCACCTCCATAGTGTGCAAACTCATGGAAATGATACTAAATGAAAAACTGGTGTCATACTTGGAGGACAATGGCCTTCAGGATGTGAGGCAACATGGGTTCATTTCAGGGAAGTCTTATCAAACCAACTTGATACAATATTATCACTGGGTGATAGGTGAGCTGGATAAGGGTCATGCGGTGGATGTTCTTTACTTGGACTTCAGCAAGGCCTTCAATTTGGTGCCTCATGGGTGGCTTGGGGGAAGCTAACTGGTGTAGGGGTAGGGGCAAAAATGAACTGGATTAAGCTGGCTGAGTGGGAGGCTGCAATGGGTGGTGGTCAGAGGGGAGCTCTCAACTCCAAGGCTGGTGATGAGTGGGGTGCCACAGGGCTCTGTGCTGGGGCCAGTATTATTTGGGCTCTTCATATCAGACATTACACACAGGGTGGTGAACAAGGTAAGACTGTTCACTGATGACACCAAAATCGGAGCAGTGATGAATGTAGGGTAGGGATGGAAGCAGCTGCAGAGGGACCTAAGCAAGCTAGAGGAGTGGTCAGAGAAGTGGCAGCTGGGGTTCAATGCAAAGAAGTGTAAGATTATGCACTTTGGGGCAGAGAACCCGATGAGAGAATACTGGCTGGAGGGGTGTTAAATTGGGGATCACTGAGGAGGGGAAGGACCTGGGGTAATAATAACAGGGGGCAGTGCAGGAGAGTGGCTGCAAAAGCAAACAAAATGCTGGGGTGCAGAGTGAGGGGGGTTTCATCCAGGTGAAGAGAGGTGTTCTACAGGTCTCTGCTAAGGCCACACTTAGAGTATTGTGTGCAGTTTTGGAGGCCATACCTAAAGCGTGACATCAGGCTACTGGAGGGGGTGCAGAGGAGGCAACAAAGATGATATGTGGAATGGAGGGGAGAGACTATGAGAGCAGGCTGGGAGACCTGAAGATGTACACTCTGGAGGATAGAAGGGGCAGGCAGGACATGATGGAGACATTCAAGTATCTGAGGGGAATCAATAAGGATGGGGCAGATGGGGTCTTTAAGCTAAGGAGGGGGAGGGACACCGGAGGCATGGGCTAAGAATAGAGTGGGGGGAAGATTTAGGAGGGAAATGAGGAGACACTGTTTCACAGAGAGGGTGGTGGCAAAATGGAATGCACTACCAGAATGGGTTGCATCATGTAAATCTGTGAACAGCTTCAAAAAGACATGGGACAGGGAACGGAAGAGTGAGGTGGGGAAGGTGGGGGTGGCAGTGGGATGACAAAGGGGAGGGGGGGTGAGGCAGCTGCAAACTATGGGTGCTAGCTGCACACTCTAGCAGACTTAAATAGACTATATGGTCTGTTTCTGCTGGCACATTCATATGTTTGTAACTACAGTACTGAAAAATTGTCATCAAACACAACTTCAAGGGTGTGATATTCAAATGGTGTATATATACTGTAGAATTGTTTATATTATCAGTTGTAAATATTGTTGTGTACAGTTGAACTATTTGGAAAAACTGAAAAGACTGAACTTCAGTAAAATGTTTACTGTTAAAACTATAAATGACAATATGGGTTTGAATGTTGTAACAGTAATGCATTATATGAGTTTGTTTGATCAAGTTAATCTGAGGCTGCTATTTGTCTCCCTCTTTCCCTGCATGTATGATAAGTAAGTCATGGAAGTATTGAACTACATCTACCGAAGCCCTGAACAAACTCACTGTTATGATACAGAAGGAAACTGGACCAGGAACAATGATGGGCCGTGGTAAATAAATATTACATCAGAATCTAGTGAAATAAAAAAAAAAAAGGGTTATCTATTGATCCTTGTATAAATGTATTAACATCTTGCTATAAGTTAAAATAACAGCGCTTCGTGTTATGCGTTTCGTATTATCTAGAATATTCATTTTAACGTTAATAAAAAGAAAGATTTTGTCTGTCTTTTTGAATGTAGATACATTTGCATGTAAATATAATCCCTGCTTTTATAAAGGGAGTCAGGAAGTTAATGTGGAAATTTATCATAGTATAGATAGTTACTGCTTTAATATATTCAATTTATAATAAAAAAATATATATTCTTATCCTATCTGGGAGATCATGCACTAGTATTGTTAATGTTTGCATTAGTTTAAATTGTAGTTAAATTTATTATATATTAATGTTCTTAAAAGAATATGTCTGTAGATTTTTAGGTGTTTTCAGCACTGGGTACTTTATTCCCTTTTTTAATACTATGATATGTGACTATGTCTCCAAATAGCAGTATCCATTTAAAGGCACACTGTCAACCATTTTTGCATCATATTGTTTCTAGCTGAAACCCCACATTTTATGATTGCTTACCTTCTCTAAAACTCATTGATACTACTTGTTTTATTTGCTTCCTTTCTAACTAGAACTGAAATACATGCTAATGATGTAATTACACCCAGCCATGTTCTGTTTCAGATCTTTAACTGACTCCACGTCATAAGTGGCTAGATTCTGTTGGTGTGGTCCCAATACCAGGAAAGATGTGGTGGGTGTTGATCAGAACATGTAAACAAACATGTTTTTGTGTGGTAACATCAGTATTTGGGCAGTCTGTTTTTCACTTTTAAAAAAAAAAAAAAGGAGTTGGAATCAAACTGCCAGACAAATCTGATAGATTTCTTTGACTGGGTGACCAAAGTAGTAGATCAGGGAGGGGCTGTGGACATGGCCTATCTAGACTTTAGCAAGGCATTTGACACAGTCCCACACAAAAGATTAATATACAAGTTAGACAGCCTTACACTATTAGGTAGTAATGCACATAGAGACACATCTGTCCCAAGATGACAGCCTGGGTAAAGAATTGGCTGGAGAATAGGACACAGAGAGTAATAGTAAATGGAGTCCACTCTGAAAAAAGGGGGGTTAGCAGTGGGGTACCACAGGGTTCAGTATTAGGACTGGTCCTCTTCAATGTCTTTATAAGCGACATTGCAGAGGGACTGGAAGGAAAAGTATGTCTCTTTGCAGATGACACAAAGATCTGCAACAGAGTTGATGCACAAGGTGGGGTGGAAAGGATGAGAAGGGACTTGCAAGGTTAGAGGAATGGCCAAATGTATGGCAGCTTAGATTCAATGCTAAGAAGTGCAAGGTAATGCACCTGGGAAACAAAAACCCAGGGGAAGAGTACACAATGAGGGGTGAGATACTAACAACAACAAAAATGGAAAGGGACCTGGGGGTAGTCATATCAGATGACCTAAAGGTGGGCAAGCAATGTGAGAGGGCAGCAAGGAGGGCTGGGGGGATACTGGGATGCATAGGGAGAGGCATCACCAGCAGAAAACAGGAAGTTATTATCCCTCTGTACAGACAGCTGGTGAGACCACATCTGGAGTACTGCGTGCAGTTCTGGAGACCAATCTCCATAAAGACATAGACAGGATGGAAGCTGTCCAGAGGAGGGCAACTAAAATGGTGCAGGGTCTGCACCGAAGACATATGAAGAGAGACTTAAGGAGCTTAATATGTATAGCCTCAAGGAAAGGAGGGAGAGGGGGACATGATAGAAACTTTCAAGTACCTCAAGGGAATCAACAAAGTCCAAGAGGGTAGCATCTTTCAAAAAAAGAGGTGTGCAAGAACAAGGGGGCACAATTAGAAGATAGAAGGGGTGGCTCAGAGGTAATTTAAGGAAGTATTTTTTCACAGAGGGTTGTGGATGCATGGAACAGCCTTCCAGAGGAGGTTGTGGAGTCAAAAACAGTGGTGGAATTCAAGCATGCATGGGACAGTCATAAGGCAATTCTAGGGGGTGGGGGTAGGAAGCAGTAGGCTGCTGGTTAACTAGGATCTTCAGCTTATCCATCAGGTAGGGAAATGGGCAGACTGGGTGGGCCAAGCGGTCCTTATCTGCCGTCAAATTCTATGTTTCTATGTTTCTATGTTACCAGCTACTTCAGCAATCTCTACAGAATGTGAAAATTCATTAACTGTGCTTTTTAGACTAAAGACACTTTGAGGCCTTAGGGGGATGACAGTGTCCCTTTAAAAGAAACTGAAATCTTGGGCAGATTAAAATAATTGATAGGCAGCTCATTTGAGTAGCTAGTTCAGTATATTTATAGAACCTGCTAAAATTCATTATGTAAAGCAGTATATCCTTATAAAAAGAAGATACTAGCAAACCAGCTCTGCCTTCTGATGATGTAGTAGTCGACCTTGATACGTAGGGGAGTTGATGGTAATAGGTTGGCTCATGTGGTAATGTAACCGATATATTTGTAAAAAAGCTATTTCAACTCTTTGTTGTAACATTGGATGCAACAAATTTATTAAATATCACAATTTTTAAGTGCATTTCCTTCTGTTTGGTGTGTGTGAGCGTGCAGGTTTTGGGTTTCCTGAGCTGCAAAGATTGCTTTACTTATGAGTCCTAGACCTGCAACTTCCCTAGTCCAGGGACTTGGGTTTAAGCTGCTTGCTATTTGAGACTAAAATTTGTTACTATGTGGAGAAGATTGATTTTAGGAGATAAAGACGTCACAGTGCTTACTGTAATTGAATAAGTTCCTGAATATCTTCTCCGTAGAGTACCACTTTCCTAACCTCTATGACCCAGACTCAGTGCAGTAGTAGCATAAAAGTCCTCCTCCCTCCTTGCGTAGGTAAGGAGAGTGAAGACAATGTTTTTTTTTGTTAGAATGTTGTCCCTTCTTCCAGGGACCAATGGGCTATCTTATGCCATAGGTAATAGGTAACTCTAAGTGACAAAGAACCTCTGTGCGTAAACACTGAGGCAAGGGTTACCCCAAAGGGCATTTGGCTGGGAAGCCAAGTTTCAAGAAAATACAAAATCACACATGCCCCCACAATGCAAAGCATCATGGGCTGCATATGCAAATCACCACAGAATGTTATGCTGGTCCAACTTTAAGCAGAATTGCATGGTGCCGAAAGGCCTCTCACACAGTTTGCAAAGGGTGCTAACAGAAGACATAGACACGTGTTTCGTCCTACCAGGACTCATCAGTGTGCCTCGTCTGTTTGACACCCCAGTGGAATGGACCAGCTACCCCTAAGGCAGTGTGCCTGGGATATATTGTGGTGAACCCATTAAAATAAAAAACTATTTAAAAGACAAAGAACCTCTGTGCGTAAACACTAAGGCAAGGGTTACCCCAAAGGGCATTTGGCTGGTGTATTACTCACTAACTTTCCTAACTTGTAAAAAAAAAAAAATAAATAAATAAATAAATAAATAAAAAGATGCTGAGACAGTTGGGAATGAGGCCAGTGTATATCAATGGGTGCACATGGACAGCTTGTACATGGAGGTGTATGTATCCTTGTCATCTGCCACAAATGTTCTGGTTCCCCTGGGGCCCTAACACCTTTGGCCATAAATCCAAAAGGTGGTATTCTCTAAAGAAGATATTGAGGAAGACCTATATTTATGGTAAGTGCTGTAACTTCTCTTTTTCCTTACACTATTAGGTAGTAATGCACATAGAGACACATCTGTACTAAAACGTAAAGTGAATAAATAGGAAAAAAAATATTTGCTCTACTGTTGTTCAGATCACTCCATGCACTTACCCTGCCCTTTATTTATTTTATTAATATATTTGTTTACTGGGTGATAAACTGGTCCTAGGAAACATTGTTCAGGCATGACAGGGGCCGTCAAGATGGCACATAATGGGTTATGGCAACAGTACATTCAAATAAGGCAAGTAGCATATACAGTACAAGATGCAACTGAAAATAAGACAGTACAACAAAATGATAGGGAAGTATGTCAGAAAGGTTGCAGGACAAGGTGTAATATATGAACTTTAGTAGAGAAAATGGAAACTTATCTGAAGATCATCTCAAGGCACTGAACATGTACTCAGTGAAGAGCATGAATGGGGGAGCATGTGATAAACACATTTAAGTTCTTCTGAACCATACAGGTTGTCACCTAGGGACTCTGCAAGAGTAGCTGTGAGGAGCACCTGAGGCTGCTATGGAATGGCTTGGAATTGAGTAGGTATTTCAAGGAGGAGGACTATGTCCCAAAGGGATTGCATCAGTGAGAAAACTGATCAGGTACTCCTGGTGGGCTTGAGGGGAGAACCAGCTGAGGAACTGGTAGAAAGAGCAGTGGACAGTGAAGTAAGAAGCCATCAAAGCAAACCTATAAATATTGTTATAGACTGTGTTTAGTCTAGAGAGATTGAAGGAGGAGGTTGCATATAAATGGGAGTGCAGTAGTCCAGCAAGGGGAGTAATGTGCTCTTGGCAGTGGCCAGCCATACACTGAGGTCATATGGACCTTTTTTTCCCAATTGTTTAACCAGGTGAGACACACTAAGCTGAAAGCTTGTTTACAGGTGCAACCTGGGAGTACAGGGAAGTTAAGTGACTTACTCAGGGTCACACAGTATGCAAGTGGGGGCTGTGGGATTCAAACCCAGGCCTCCAGATTTGCAGCTCAGAGCCCTAAACCACAGCACTATACTGCCTCCCTTTAGCTGGCAACTGATCCATAGTTTCTGACCGATGCATTTAATCATGAGCTTGATGTGTTCTGAAAAGATCTAGTGGGTCAAGTGTGACCCCAAGGTATTTGAAGGCTGTAATGTTTTTTTTTTTTTTTGGAGGGGGTGGCGGGCTTTGGTGACAGGGTATTTTTTTTTTTTTTTGCTCCTAGATGAGTCTAGATTTTGACATAAAAAGCATGGCCTCTGTCTTTAAGGCATTAACTGGGAGCCTGTTGTTGGCTAGGAACCATCTTTGGGCAATGCTGAATTTCTCTGTGAGGATGGAGGATATTTCAGCTGAGGGCTTGACACTATGTAAAAGAATCAGGTCATCAGTAAAGAGAAGCATTTCACTTCACTTACAGTCCTTAGGGAGGGAGTCTCCAAATAAGAAGAACAGAATGGGCCCATGGATAGACCCTTGGGGGACACCACTCGATACACCCAAGCATTTGGATGTGACCCCTGTTGTACAGTCTCCCTGAGGGGTAGTTGTGAAGCCAGGATGTGGTTGCAATGGAGAACCCGGAGTGAGTCAATTTGTCCAAGAGAAGTTTGTGGTCTATCAGATTGAAGGCCTTAGTCTAATCCAGGAACATGGTTTCAGTTTGTTTACATTCATCCATGCTGAATTTTACATCACTTGTTGAGAAGACATATACCAGCAATGGCACGTTTAACCAACTCTTACAATTCCTTTTAGACCAAGAAATGAAAATTTGGCAATTCAAGATCTGTTAATAAATTGTAAAATATTTCAAAAAGTTCCTTCAAAATTCTGAGCCTGAGTGATACGAACAGATATAAAAAAATAAATCTTGTTCCTTCTTTAAATAGTAGTATTTTCTGGAACAATGTTCTCTAGTCAATTAGACTAATTTACATAAAATAAAAAAAGTTATCAAAATCAGTTTAATGAACTGGTCCCATCTTATTACAAAAGATAATTATATAAGATATGAAGATCTTAAGAATCTATTGGCTGAAAGACAGAGTAAAATTTCAAATTATGGACCATAAGGGGATAAAATCAACCTATATGGGTCTCATTAAAAATATAACATTAAAGTTAATCAAGGTTTCATTTTAAAAGAGTAACAGTACACAACAGTCCTTGAGAACAGTAAAAGAAAACTGAAAGATTATTACCTACCAATATTGGTCGAAATTAATGAAACATGTTAGTCTTAGCTGAATGAAAGCAATAGAAACTGATTTTACCTGGAGAATATGGCAAGATCATTTTATACAAGTAAATAAACTCTATAAAAATGCATAAATTGATGCAGAATAAAATAAATTCATGAGCATATTTTACGTCACTTCAGCTACATAAAATGACTATTCTGTCACAGCATAAATATTGGCATGGATGTAACATGGTAGGAAATTACTGCATATGCTGTGGAATTGCCTCATGTTCAAATATAGTGGAAGAAAGTTTTTAGATACAGTTCATTAATTTGGAATTTAGCTGTTCCCATAACAGTTTTTGTCTCCATACTGACTTTGCTATGGTACATCTTAATCACGCACAAGAAAACAGCTGTACACTACCCACTATGTAATTTATTTTGTTTAGCTTTTATTGACCAGCTAGGCACACCCGACTAACACAGTGCTTATTTTCAGGATAGTTACAAGGCATTACAAAATCAAGACAACAGTACAGTGAATAAAAAGAGCTGTTTTTAGTTACCAGAATTGGCCATTTTTCCCCAAAATTTCAAACACAAATGCATTTTAACAAGTTTAACTCATTCTATCTGATGCCACCATTTTGGGTCAGGTTAATCAATGGATGGTTCTGATGCCATATGGTGCTAATGGGTACAATGGGTTAAAGAAACATTGCATTCTGAGTGTTTATTCCATCATGTACATGAGAAGATACGTATAACAGAACAAATGAAAGGAAAAATTGTCTAAGCTTTCTCCTGTATTACTGATACTATGAAATAACTGATTATCTCCACCTTCCAACTACCCCTAACCTTTACTAGATTTTATATTGATTATATTTTTTTACTTTCAGAGATCCATAAATTAAAACAAAAAGAATAAAGAACCAGTTATTGTTCTCTATAATACAGATGTGACTTACAATAGCTTAGCTATAACAGAAGTAAACATTAGTGACTACTTTGATGTGCTTATGCAACTGGATGAGATAATGCTTGTGTAACTTGATTTGCTTTGTGGCTTTCCACCTCTTTATCAATGGGATATACCACCCTGTAGAGGTACAACACAAGGAACCCTAGAGGAGGGTTCCCCCCTACAGGTGCTGGGAATGAATGCATTGGCTAAAGGTAGGTTAGGAAGAAGCCCACAAAGAAGAAAGATGAGCCACTGGAGGAGGTGGGATGGATGGCAGGCAATGAAAAAGAATCCTGGTGAGGCCCAGGATGTTTATGACCTTTTAAACTCGATGGAGGAGTGATGTTGTTGCTCTGCCCATCGACCCACAGGCTTAAAGCCCTCCCATTTGATGTGCTTATGCAACTGGATAAGATAATATGAGATGATGCTTGTGTAACTTGATTTGCTTTGTGCCTTTTCACCTCTCTATCTGTGGGATATACCACCCTGTAGGGGTATGATGCAAGGAACCCTAGAGAAGGGTTCCCCCTTACAGGTGCCAGGAATGAATGTGTTGGCTAAAGGTAGGTTAAGAAGAAGCCCAAAAAGAATACCAAGATGTCAAGCTTTGAAGAGGCGAAGATGATGAATGAATTCTGTGAAGAGAAGGGCTAACTTCCTAAGGAGAGAGGAGAAAGCTGGAGCCACCATCAGCCTCCATCCAACAGTGGAACCTAACTAACTAATGTAAAGAAACACTAACTGTAACTAATATTATGACCATTAGCACGGAGGAGAGGAAAACCCCATTTGAGGAGGAAACCTCTGAGGATCCAAGGCCTAGGCCGCCTTCCCTCTAGACTGCCGGCGTTTGATTTGAGGATCTATGTAGGTAAAGATAATGGTTCACGGATGAGGGATATAAGTAGGAAGGAGTAATGAAAGCAACATGAGTAGGGAGGATGATGACAAAATGGGGAAACTTCCCAAAAGAAAGAACGGCTTGAATATGGAACATGAGGCTGCACACGGATCAAAGGAACAGGAGGCAAAGATGAATACTGATGGTGAGGATAGCCAGAAGAGGGTGGCAGGTTGATGTGGTAGCATAAGATCTAATGAGAGGTATGCCCAATAGAGCAAGGTGAGGAAGTAGACACTGAGGCCAATAAGGCATGAACATGCAATGTGAACGATTAGACTCTGATGTTGTGGGTGATGAGATATCATATGATTCAATAGAGTGATGCAAGAAATGAGGCTCCTCGAAAGGAGATATACTCCAAGGCCAAGAAGGCATATCTGGAACCAGAGGGTATGCGCGAACTAGAGGGGTGATATGCTTGATAGAGTAATGTGACTAAGCAGACTCCTCAAAAGTAAGTAGATTCTGAAATGAATACAACGATGTGAGTAAGTAGGCTCCTCGAAAGGAGGTAGATTGGGAAAGGAATGTGAAAGGAACTTGAATGATGGTGGAGAGCCTCCAGTTAGCCCTTAGCAAAGGGCGACAGACAGGAAGACATGTCTCTTGTGTGGAGGTAGAATCAAATCAGGGTAGCAGGGATGGATAAGAAGTGAATCTCTAATGGCTGGCATGAAGTGGTGAGTGATGACCAGAATCTCGAACCTGATACAGGCGGCTGGAGAGCAGCGGGGTCGATGAGGCGGCATATGAGTAATGATAGGTATGCCCAAAAGAAATATTGAATGCATACCAGAGGGAGGTTAAGCTCAGAACGGTGAACAAAGGGAGTCAAATCAGATGATGGAAGATGAGGAGGGAAGCCAGGAGTGGAAAGGATCCAAGATGGTCAGGATGAGAATAAGTGCTAGGTTGAGAAAGGTAACAGGAACGGAAGAGGTATGATGAGGGATTGATACCAGGAAGGCAGGTACTGGAAAGTGAGGTATGAAAGGACAAAGGATGGTAGGAAGGTCAATAGGGTAGCATAGGACCCAGCCAGTATGGGATAAGAACTGCAGTAGAGACAGTCAGATGAGGTTGGATGGAGATAGCCAGAGCACATGATTAGGGATAGGATGGCCAAGCTGGCGAGGGCTCAAGCATGCTAGGGGCGCGAAATGGACGATGATGGAGAGAAGTCATGAAAGCCAGAATGGGTAAATATTGATCGCAGGCCTGGAGTGGAGGGAATCATGGAGAACCAGTAAGAAGATGGTAGTTAGGAACTTAAACAAGACTAGGTCCATGATAGCTATTGAGAACACTGGGAGACTAGACGGAGGCTCCAGGATGTCAGAGACACCAGGGCAGGAGGGGGACACGAATAGTGAGGGTGATGTCAGAATATGGAAAACCCCAAAGAAAGCATGGAGAAGCTTGCCATAGGAGCAGAAGGACATGAATTCAACCAAGCATTGGGCACTTGAAAACCAATCACATCACTCAGGGCTGTTGGAGAAGGACACTGAAGAAGACGACCACTGAGAGGAGATGGAAATAACTTGAGAACTGGTGAGCAGTTGGGAGCACGCAGCACACTGCAGAAAGCAATCCAGCAACAACACCATGGCTCGGGTGACCAGGGAATCCAGGGTTCAGAACCCAGCTGAGCCCAGACAGGCCAGCTCACGGAAAAGCAGACCTAACACCCACTGAGACAGAGAACGGAAACACATGAGCTGGATACAGACCACACAACTGCTATGAATTTGACACAATGCAATGCTTGGCATGCACAAATCCACCTGTGCACTGCATAGGCATACTGAAGTCTCACATAAAGATAGAGTGAAATCGGGACGTATGAACCAGGAAATAATAAAACCAAGCAGATGTAAACAGCCATTAGCACCAACAAGAAGGGGCCCATCAGCAGGTTACATAGGAAGCTGAAATAAATAAGCGCTACACAGTACGGCCCTGAGCAATGGTAGGTGAAGGGAAGAGCTAATGTTCTGTAGCACAGAGAGGGCGAGAGGAATGGCTGGATGTCAGAAACAGAAAACAACCTCCATTGCTCGGATTCCCCTGCTCTTCCTACCAGCAGTGGTGACGACTTGATTGAGCAATGCGCTTGACTGAGTGATGCAAGGGAGCAGACACTGAGACTGAAGAGGCATGCTTGATTATGGAATGTAAATGATTAGACTCTAAACAATTAGACCCTGAGGTTGTAGTCTGAGGTAGTATGGAATTCAATGATGGAATGTTCGAGTAAGCAATGTAAATAGATAAACCTTGAGGTAATACTGTGTGAATGATGACTGGATTTATGAACTCAATATGACTGGAGTTATGAACTCGATACATATGGCAGGATGCCATGGTTGATAGGTGGCAGAGGAGTTATGGCAGGTACGCCCAAAAAGAATAACGAGAGCAGGCCACGAGTGGAGGGAATTCTGGATGGCTGGTATGGAATTGGAAGAGGAAGAGACAGGAATTAACTTGAAAATGAACTTGTATGAAGGAAGGAAAAGGAAGTAGGCTCCTTGAAAGGAGGGAGACACCGAGGCAAGAAAGGAGATCTGCAACCGGAGGCAATTCAGGTTGAGCGATCGAGAATCAAAACTGGATGAGGTATGAGGAATGAGGAGGAATGAGCAAAACTGAATGAAGTATGATGAATCTTTATGAGGGGGCACGCAGGCCAGGTTCGATGGAAGACCAGATGAGAGTCAGCCATAGGTGGCCCAATGATGGGAACAGCAGAGCACGCTAATAGAAAAATCGTGGCATGATGAGGAGTGAGCAAAACTGGATGATATATGATGAGGAGTGAAGCGAAGAGTGGAGGTATCATGCTCTAGAGAGCAATGCGAGCAAGGCAGCTCCACGAAAGGAGGCAGGCTCCAAGGCCAAGAAGGTGTATCAGGAACCAGAGGGTATGTGAACCAGAGGGTATGAGCTCAGGATGGGAGATCGAGAGGAGCCAAACTTGGACGATGTACAATGAGGAGGGAAGCCATAAGTGGAAAGAATCCATGACTGCCAGGATGAAAACAGGTGCTAGGCTGAGGAATGCAACATAGAAACGAATGAGGTACGATGATGGATTGACGCCATGAAGGCTGGTACTGGAAAGTGAGGTAGGAAAGGACAGAGGATGGAGGGATCGAATTGGATGAGCAAGTTGAGGAGAGGTAGAGTGGAATGGAGAGTGCTAGGGACAATGAAAGAGGGAAGCCCTGGAGACTGGTACAGCAGGAGGGCCGCAGTTCGAGAGGCGGTATAGGAATCATGATAGGCATGCCCAAAAGAAAGATCGAATGCAGGCCATGAGGGGAGTGAATCCGTGAGGGCCAGGATGCCAAATGATGACCAAAGTCATGAACCGGATGAATGCGGGCCAGAGGGAAACAAAGGAAATGGAAGGACTAGCAGCAATGCCCCCAAGAGACAAGCGGGGTGGGGGAGGCAACATGGAGGGAAAACAAAATAAGCCAAAGCTTCAGAATGAAGGAGGAAGAAAGACAGGACCAGGACCTAACAAAGTTCCAGACATCCAGCAGTGGCAACAGCACTTCCCACACCATCCATATGGCAAGACACGAATGACAGGGAACTTGGAGCAGGTGTTAAAACCACATGCATGGCATCAAAGCAAACCACAGGGACAGAGACAGAAGTAAAAGGCATACCTGAGGCACTGACTTACGTCTGGAATCGAATGACGAATGTCATGTCCGAAACAGGAGTGAAGAACTGCCTCAGCAGATTTGGAGACATGAGAACCGGCAGTACAGACACAATTCCCCTGTACTCGAGTGTGAAGCAGCGGGGTGAGCAGCAATGGTGCCACAGTGCAGAGATAGGCTGATATACCCAGTTGAGTCGATGAGCAGGCAAAGCAAAAGCAGCAAGTAAGTCCCACAGGGAAAGTGATACGGGGAAGTTGGGGTCGAAGCTGAGCTCGGGCTCCAAAGGGGGTCAGAGGAGGTGGAAGTGAGTACCGCCTGGGTCAGCCCCTGACGTCACCACAAGTAAGGACTATCAGATTAAACAAAATGCTGTGATCAGCTGGCTATGGACCACTCACCCGGGTTGAGGTACTCCTAGAGGGGCAGGCAAAGTCGCTGACTGGTTCACCCACACACAGCATGAAATCCGCTATCCCTTGTGAGTAATAAGGGATGAGGAGAGAGACCAATGGAAGCAGAGGAATGGAGCTGCAAGAAGCGGTGGCAGCTGAAACACAGGAGAGGCACGCCAAAGCACTGCAGAGCCAGCAGCACGAGAAATGATGGGAGCGGCCGAGAAGAGAGGAAGGTGCACCAAGAAGGTGTGGGAAACAAGGAAGCTGTGACTGGCAGGAAGGAGGAAGCCAGACATACCCAAAACACCAGTGTGGAGGAGCAAACGGGGTGGTGGGAACCAAAGGAGAAGGAACAACTGCAGAGTGAGCAGCAAAATGAGAAAAGGAACGAGAGGCAGCAGAAGTCAGAAGAGCAGACTGATCTAGCCAGAGAGCGGCAGGAACCTGGTTGGAGAGACTCCTGAAAGCCAAAATCAGCACTGCGATTCCAGGTGGCTGACTGCATAACGTAGGTAAGGAGAGAGGGGGCCTGGAAAGAAACACACTGATGCCACTGGACAAGGACAGCTGCTGGATGTGGGTCGGGAGCATCCTGTTAGACACAGTGAACTGTGATATCGAAGGGTGGGGGACAGACTGGTAACCTGTCAGCACCGAAAACACAGCAAGCAGAGAAAGGAGTACTGGAGCAGTGCATGGTAGATGAAGGAGCCTGGGAAACAAGCAGGTGCAGTTGGAGGCCAAACAATCAAAGAATAGAGCAGGAGACGGTGTAGCTGACCTGGCCTCTGGCTGCAACTAAAAAGAATCCTGGCGAGGCCCAGGATGTTTGTGACCTTTTAAACTCGATGGGGGAGTGACGTTGTTGCTCTGCCCATCGAACCACAGGCTTAAAGCCCTCCCATTATTTATTTATTTCAGATTCGGATTAATACCTTTGAGCCATGGAGCTCTTTCATACAGGTTTCAAGTCAGTTATAACGCAATACAAGACATAGGGTACAGGCAAGTTCACAAGACAGTATATTAAATACTCAGTAGTACATTACTTTGATGGTTTCAGAAGTGCAAAGTGGTAATAATAGCAACAAAATGTGCAGTACAGTGTAATTTTAAGTAAATCTATACATGGTTGTTATTCTATGAAAACACTTGTTACTTAAGTACAAGACGATGGGATGAATACTAAGGTAACAATTTAATTGTCTGTTAACTACACTGTAGTTACAGTGTAACTAGTGTGACCACTAATTTATACAGATGTTTATTTTATTGATTATCTACAGAAATGTTCTAAATTATGATGTACTACATAGTAAGGAAGGGTATTGTTGAGCTAAGTTAGAGATTGTTAAAACTAGTAGGATTAACTGTTTTATTGTTCATGATTAATACCCTTTTTCTAAAGTATTTTATGTTATTTGTCTACCTTTTAACTTCTGTTATAGTTTTGTGACATTAATTACTTGTTTCTTCTTTTTTAAGGAAAAATCTCAATAAATGTATATTCTAAAAAAAGAGTTTACCTTCATAAATACCATTGGGTCAAAGCAGTAGTGATATTATGGTATTTTCTGAATCTGTGTTGCTGGGGAGAGACTTGAAAATATAGTTAGAAAGCTGGCATGGTGGCGTTGAGGCACTAGATGCCACACCTCGCATCACACTGGTGACCCGAGTTTGGGAATGGACTCAGGTCACTCAGGGGTCAGCAGGGGGAGGAAGGATTGAGTGTCCATAGACAGCACTCCTTCCTCGGGGAAGGGAGGACAGTGTGGCATACTGTAGACTGATAACCAGCAGTGGCTGGGTGTCAGCACAGGTGCAATGCCCAGAAGGGGGGGCACATGTCCAGGGCATATGGCTGCTTCTGCGGAGGTGGGGGTAGCTGCCTTGCCCATTGCATGGTTCAGGTGCCCAGGGAAGAAAAGTGGAAAATGGCTGGGAGTTAACAGGGTCTATGATGACCTGACATGTTCGGGTCAGAGAACATGTCTCTCCAAGGGAGGGCCAGAGCTACCGTTTGGCTCTGCAGAGGAGCGATAAAGTATAAATAAAAAAAAGAAGAAAATAGAGATTTGTTTGAAGGCAATTCTTTTAAAGCTATTACTCAGGTAAGATAGGATTGAGATGGGTCGATACTTGTCAAGGAGGGAAGGTTCACCAGATTTGAAAATTGGGACCACCCTGGTCTGTTTCCAGACTGAAGAGATGGATGAGGGGGACAGGGATAGGCTGACAATGGTAATGAAAGGTTTGGCAATTATATTGACAGATAATTTAAGAAACCTCGGACATAGGCTGTATTGCCAGCTCTCCATGTTTGGGAAGGTACTTGAGAAGACTGTGGATTTCATGGGGAGAGTTGATCTTAAAGTCGAAGGGGGGGGGGGAAACAGGGACCACCAGTAACCTGACTGTGGTAATTAAGGTTAGTACTGGGGAGGGGGCATTTCCAGTAAGCTGGACAGGTCAGTAAATTTGGTATTAGGGGCCTTGGCAACTTGTAGGGTGCCAGTTAGGATCCCAGCCTCTGATTATCAGTTTAATAGGGTTAAGCCTATTTCCAGGCTAAATAAGAGTTTATTGCAGTCCAGAACATTTGGGATTCCTCAGATGCTAGTTTTGCTGGCCTTTGAGACATTCTGCCTTATTGGTTTATCTCATATTTGCAATGATTGCGCAGCCAGCAGAACTCATTCTAATTTGAGGACGAGGTACTGGATTTGTAAGCCTACCAAAACACATCCCTAAGCTTAATTTTCTTAAGGAGTTCTTTACAGAGCCACCTTTTATTTCCGGCATGCATTCTCCATGTAGTTAATGAGTAGTGCTTGTTCTGGATGGAAGAGAGGCCAATGATGAAGAAGCCCAGGGCTGAATTAACATCAGACAATGTGTGAAGGACTGAACAGTCAACAGCAATAAGGTCCTGTGATAAGGCACTAAGGTACCTGCATCTCTTCTTTCTTTACCTCAAGTCCCCACTAAGTCTACTCCCCTCTTCCATTACCAGACTCCTCTCAGGCCTTCCTGTTTTCTTTTCATTGGCTGCTGGCCAAGGTTTCTCAAATGCTGCCTCTAGAATTAAGTTATTTGTTTGTTTATTTAAAATCTGGAAAAGTCCATGGACCAAAGACTCATTTACATGGGCGACCAAATACAAAAAAGGAAAATATACAGATATAAACATACAAACAGTGTATAAAACATTATACAAAATATGTTAACATTTATAATAAATATCCATTTTTTTACAAATCAAATGGAAGAAAATATCAAACATTAGTACATTGGAATTCACTTTTGGCAAACAAACATTTCTTCAACTTCGACTTAAAAACAGCCAATGAATAATGTGAGTTTTTCAAATCAATCGGAAGATCATCATAAACAGATGAAAATCTATATAACAGAGATTTCTGACTTATTGATGTTTTCATAGTTGGTGCAGAAAACCTAAGATTGTTTGAAGATCTGGTATGTACCTGGATTGATGCTAACTATATATGAAAATAAGTATGGAAACATATCGGTACCCTATCAAGAGCAATCTTTTTTAACCATAATCCCTGCTTGATATTGAAATCTCTGATCCAACTGTAACTATCCAAGTCTGCTGTAAAGATTGCAATTCTATATAAAGCCCCAAAGCCTTTGATGAACCTGTTTAATAACAGAATCAGTGTGAGACTCATAAGTTAAGCATTCGTCCAAAGTAAGCCCTAAATATTTAAAACTAGTTACTTGTTCAATATAATCTCCCTCCAGAGTCCGAAGCATTAGCTTAGGGGAAGAAACCAATTTCTGTCTTGGACTTGGGGGAAAAAAACATAGTTTTAGTTTTCTTTCCATTTAGTACCAATTTGTGACCAATGCATTAATTCTGAATTGCAACAAAGTCACATGCAAGTTGATTACTTGCGTTCCAAGATTGGAACTGCTTGTGAGGCTCACCGCATAATACCAGTTATACCAGAAATTATATTTCTGGTTGCCTTTACCTGAGGGGGATTAAGCTAAGAGAATTTTAAAAATAGGTAGCAGGCAGCTTATTTTTTATTCGTAGTTTGCTGTGTTTATGCCATTTTCATGCAGTCTGTAAACCACACAGCAGAAGCTGTGGTTCTGATACATTAAACTTCAGAGTTCAGTACTTGTCTTTGTTGTCCCGGCCTAGGCTAAGCCAGTTTCCACCACCTTCAGCTAGTTACGATCCACTGGTCAGGTCCCATCTCCTGGAATTTGGACAGAATGGGCCACTTCACAAAGAGGGAGATGCCCTCAAGGCAGGAAACTATAATTGCTTGTCCCTTTTATTAGCTCTAGCAAAAATCCTTTTGCACCAGTTTTATGCACAAGTTGCCAAGTTCCTGAGTTGCTCACATTCTTTAGCCCCTTACAGTTTGGCTTTCATACAGAGCACTTTGAAATCACATATTCCTTCTCAGATGGGCCAGTGCGGTCCACAATGGTTTAAACAAAGGACACCTGACAGGAGCAGTTTTTGTCGACCTAGGTACAGTATTTGATACTATCAGCCATGTCTTATAAACATAGGAACATATCATTTGGTGGCAGAAAAGGACAGCTTAGCCCAACTAGTCTGCCTAGGTGTTCCCTACCTAGTTTGTCTCTGCAGACCCTAACTGATCTCTGGTGACCATCCCTCCTCCCTGCCTATTTCCTAATATTCCCCTATGTCTATCCCACGCATGCTTAAAGCCCCCTGCTGTTTTTACCTCCACCACTTCCGCTGGCAGTCTGTTCCAGCTGTCCACAACTGTTTAATTTATTAAATTAAGTAGTACTTCCTCATATCCCTCTTAAACCTCCCCTCTCCAGCTTCATCACATGCCCTTTAGTGCTGGTACTGGGTCTCATTTGAAATTGACTCCCCTCCTGCACCCACCCTGTTTACTCCTGTGAGGTACATGCAGGCTCTATCATGTCCTGTCTCACTCTCCTCTCTTCCAAGGTGTACATGACCTGCTCCAAAATACTACAGTATCTAACATCATGGCAACATAGCAGTCAAGTGTTTCCAGTCCTACCTATCCAGTACCAAACCAAACATGGACCATCTCTTAACAGAGTTGATGTGCAGGTGCCACTGTCGGGGGTTGACTGATTCCAAGTAACGTGAAGCAGGCTAAAGGCAGTGCACTCTGAAGGAAGACTTGAGAAACTCACAGGCATAGTACTTAAGAATTTTATTAGGTATATAACCCAGGCAGGTAAGCTGCAGGCAAGGTCCAGCTGCAAACTAGGGGTGCTAGCTGCACACTCAAGCAGACTTAGATAGACTGGGTGGTCTGTTTCCCCTTGCACATTCGTATAGGTGTCAGAGAGAACAAACTGCTCAATGCAAGGTGCCCTGGTGCACTGCTCAATAGAGCTTTGTCAGGGAAAGAGAGATCAAGCTGATATAGCCCTATTTGAGGTTATCAGGAATGATGTCATTAAAAATTGCCTTTTTGACCCCTGTACAACACTAGTTACCATGACAACCCCAGAGCTTGACCCCTTGCACCTTGAAATAAATAAGTGGTTTTCATTCAATTAAATGTTTAACACAAAAATTACTATAACCATTCTTTTACACACCTAAATTTCCTCAACAAATGCAAGGATTATAAAAAGAATTTATCTAAGCAGAAACAGAATTTTGACAGAGGCACTTCTGGAACATCTCAATATCAGTGTCAACAAAAAATGTATTTATTTAGTTTTTGTTAACCAGGTAAGCAAACTAGAAAATTAGATGCCTATTTTCAGGTGTCATCTGGGAGGTTGCAACCAATTATACAATTGGGAATGAAAATCCTGTAACCTCATTGGTCAAAACACAACACATGACCGTGGTATATCATGTAATAACCCACAGCTGAGAAATGGCATTTATAAAAAAACATAGTTAAACACATTTAAAATTTATTTTACACATGAGTCCATTGTATAATCACAATAAGGCACTCCCAAGGTGTGGGTTATTGGGGGATTTACCCACTTCTTGTGTGGTTAAGTCACTTGACTCCACCTCATGACATACCACACAAGGCGTGGGTAAATCCCCTAATAACTCAAGCACTGTTGTGCCTTATTGCTTAAATACACATACATCAGAAATACATGGGGCTCAATTCTCAAAGGTTGATGCAGGCTTGAAACAAGCCCTGCATCAAACCCAGGGCTACGCCAAACACATTTGAGCACCTTGCCCCCAATTCTTAAAGGTCACGTACATTTGCAACACTTTTTGGGTGAAAATCCCATAAAATGGTCCCATGTGCGATGCAAAGTTAGACCAGCAAGAAGCTGGTCTACTGCACAGCATGCGGCACATGGGACTGAGAATCCCGATTGCCAGCCAGGGAATGCTGCAGGCCCCATGCGCCATCTCTTTGGTGCACCTGGGGCTTGCTGCATTCCCACTCCTTTGAGAATTGAGCCCAATGTGTTACAAAATTACAGTGGTGAGAACAATATCTGTAAAAGGAAAATACATAGTAGGCAATGAATTCAGGGTGACAAATAATAGTATATGAAAAACTGAGAGGAAGAAATAAGAATTTTAAGAAAAAGAAGGAAAAACACATCATAGACAGGGAAAGCATTTGGAAAATCAATAATTTATCCACATAGTGTTACATCATAGGGTGTATTTGGGCACATACAAACAGAGGAGAGAAAGAAGTAAGTGCCTCAGCTGGGACTTGAACCCAGGCCGCACATACATTTCTGTACAGCACCAGGTTGTGCTTTGGATGGCCCAGTTTCCAGTTCCCTTTGGTGGCACAGCTGGTAGCACAACCAGAACAGTATTCTGGGTGGCCTGGGTTCAAGTCTTAGCTGAGGTACTTACTTCTTTCTCTCCTCTGTTTGTATGTGTTCCATAAATATGCACACTGCACTTTGTGATTGAAAATGTATTAGGACACAAATTACAATATCATCATAGATCAAATGAAATGAGTTCCAAGTAGGGAACTTATTTGGGTGTTATGACAGGAGCAGTGTGCCAAACCAATGAGATGTTTGCAATAACTGAGATGGGAAAAGTGCAGAGATGGGCAGTGACAGATGTCTGGTGGAATAGAGTTCCATAATTTTTGTACTGCACAAGGACAGGATGCTTTGTCAGCATGGGTGCTGACTTTAGAGACGGCTAGCAGGGCATATTCACTTGACCTCAACGGGTAGCCATTTCTCACCAGTTGGAGAGATGTAGCAAGGGGAAGAGGCTAACAATTTAGCATCATGCTATAGATCACACCTCCAAAACTATGACCACGTAGGAAAGACAAAGGAATCCAACTTATCATAAAGGGAGCAGTGCTGAGTGAGCCTGGGAGATGCTGATACAAAATGGCAAATACACTTACAGGTGATGTCCCATTTGAGAAGAGTAGCTTCAAAGGCAGACAAGTACACTGGGGCACCATACAGAAGCTTAGGGAGGAGCATCCCCTGGGCGATGGTAAGGCATGCCTGTGGTGACAGGTCTCGTGCTACTTTATATGACACCCAGCATGGAGTTCACAGAGTTGCAGATACTTGTGACATGGGATAAATAATCAAGTGTATGGTCCAGTGTGGCTCCAAGGTGTTTGAAGGAGGTAGTAGGGACTAAGGTAACATCTTGGTATACTACAGATAGAGGGGACAGGCATGCACGTTTGGAGTACATGAAAAATAGTATGACTTGTGTTTCAGTCATGTTAAGGATTACTTTGTTTTCAGATAACCAGATGTACACTGACTCTAGGTCAGCTGTTAGGTACTGGTTAATTTTGTCAATATTTCTAGAGCTGGTATACAGAACCAATTCATCAGCATACAGGGTGACAGAGCAGTGTTTTAGGCTTTGAGTTAAGGAGTTGATGTGTATGGAAAACAGCAGTGGGCCTATGATGGAGCCTTGGGAACACCCACCAGAGTAGGCACAGGGTCTGAGAGGGAGGTCTCTAACATGACCCTCTGGGTTCTGTTTGCCAAGTAACTGTAAAACCAAGGGAGGGCAGTTTGAGAGATACCCAGATTGGCAAGCTTGTTTGTGAGCAAGGAGTGATCAACTATATCAAATGCTTTCATCAGATCAATAAAAAACACTTGTTTATTTTACGTTGCAAGGGGTCAGTTTCTTCTGTACAGTAAATGCCTGGATAATGTATGCAATAAAATTCTTAAGCACTAAGCAGTATGCGTTTCTTGAGTCCTCCTACAGCATGCACTGCCTTTAGCCTGCTCCTACCTATCTAGCAGTCTTCAAATGATGCACATTGGTGGCACCACCTCCCCAGTCAATGGGTTCCTTGCTCATCTTCTTTTTCTGAAATGACTATCCCAGCATTTGCAAGGCTGACTCTGTTCACATGAATAAAGGGATTATGGTACTCTATGCCACTAAACATAGCTCCTCTGAAGATGAGTCCCACCTGCAGCATGATCTGGTGGAGGTACACAGGTAGATTCTAAATAAGCATTTCACACTCATCTTGAAAAGGACAGTGGCCATGTTTTCAGATCAAAGCAAACTCTACCTAAGGCTCCCATTAGTATCTACTTTAATGTTCTGTCTGGGCCCCCTCTGGAGGTTATGAGCAAGTTCAAGTATCTTGGTCTGTGGCTACATATATATATATTTTGACTTCTTTACTCATATATACCAAATTATATTCAAGCTTCACCCCCAGATTTACATAGAAACATAGACTTTGATAGCAGATAAGGATCGCTTGGCCCACCTAGTCTGCCCATTTCCCTACCTAGAGGATAAGCTGCAGATCCTATTTAACCAACAGCCTATTTCTTCCTACCCCCACACAAATTGCCTTATGTCTGTCCCATGCATTCTTGAATTCTCCCACAGTTTCAGACCCCACAACCTCCTCAGGAAGGCTGTTCCATGCGTCCACCACCCTCTCTGAGAAAAAATACTTCCTCACATTGCCCCTGAGCCATCCCCCTTCTGTCTTCAAATTGTGTCCCCTTGTTCTTGCACATCTCTTTTCTGAAAGATGCTACCCTATTGGACTTTGTTGATTCCACTGAGGTACTTAAACATTTCTATCATGTCCCCCCTCTTCCTCCTTTCCTCAAGGGTATACATATTGAGCTCCTTTAGTTTCTCCTCGTATGGCTTCTCTTGCAGACCCTGCACGATTTTAGTTGCCCTCCTCTGAACTGCCTCCATCCTGTCTATGTCCTTGTGGGGATGGGATCTCCAGAACTGGATGCAATATTCCAGATGGGGTCTCACCACCTGTCTGTACAGGGGAATAACAACTTCCTGTTTTCTGCTGGTGATGCTTCTCCCTAAACATCCCAGTATACCCCCAGCCCTCCTACCATCTTCTCACATTGCTTGCCAACCTTAAGGTCATCTGATATGATTACCCCCAGGTTCCTTTCCAATTTTGTTGTTGTTACTACCTCCCCCCATTGTGTAATCTTCCCCTGGGTTTTTGTTTCCCAGGTGCATTATTTTGCACTTCTTTGCATTGAATCCAAGCTCCCATAATTCTGACCATTCCTCCAACCTTGTCAAGTCCCTTCTCATCCTTTCCACGCCTCCTTGTGTATCGACCCTGTTGCAGATCTTTGTGTCATCTGCAAAGAGACATACTTTTCCTTCCAGTCCCTCTGCAATGTCACTTATAAAGACAGTAAAAAGGACTGGACCCAGTACTGAACCCTGCGGTACCCCACTAGTAACCCCTCTTTCTTCACAGTGGACTCCATTTACAATTACCTTCTGTGTCCTGTTGTCCAGCCAGTGTTTTACTCAGGCTACCAACCTGGGACCCACTCCCAGGCTGGTTAATTTAACTATTAATCTTTTGTGTGGGACTGTGTCAAATGCCTTGCTAAAGTCTAGGTAGGCCATGTCCACAGCCCCTCCCTGGTCTACTACTTTGGTAACCCAGTCAAAGAAATCAATTACATTCTTCTAACATGACCTTCCCACTGTGAACCCATGCTGCCTTGGGTCCTGTGCCCCACTGGCCTCTAGGTACTCAACAATTCTTTCCTTCAGAAGTGATTCCATCACTTTCCCTACCACAGAGGTTAAAATGACAGATCTGTAGTTTCCTGCCTCTGTCTTGGTCCCACTTTTGTGAAGGGGAATCACATCTGCCTTCCTCTAGTCCTCATGTACCACACCATCCTACCATGATTTGTTAAAAAAGTGTAGTCAGTGGTGTCACTAGTTCTCTGCTTAATTATTTTAGAATTCTGGGGTGAATTCCATCAGGCCCCATTGCTTTGTCCACCTTCAGTTTTAGGAGTCCTTTCAGAACCCTTTCTTCTGTGAAAGGACTGGGATCGATCCCCCTATCCTGAGTGCTTCTGTTAATTGGATTAGGCACCTCCCCCACCTCCTCTTTTGTGAATACTGAACAGAAGTATTCATTCAGTATCCCTGCTTTTTCACTGCCCCTCTCTGCCCACCCACCATCCATTCTATACAGCCTCACTATCCCTCCCTTTGTCTTTCTATGCTCCCTGATATACCTATAAAAGGTTTTATCCCCCTTCTTAACTGAGTTGGCTATCTTTTCCTCAGTTTGGGCCTTTGCTATTCTGACTACCCTCCCTGCTTCCTTTTGCCTTAATTGGTACAGTTCTCTGTCCTGCTCCTTCTGTGTTTCCTTATACTTCCTAAATGCTATCTTTTTCTCCCTAAACTTCACCGCCACCTCTTTTGAGAACCATTATGACTTTTTCTTTCATTTTGATTTATTTGCTTCACACAAAGGCTTGTTGCTTCTATGATGGCAGTTTTGATATTTCCCCATTGTTGCTGCACCCCTCATTCTAGCCTGTTTGCTAGCGCTTTTCTAAGGCACTCTCCCATCTTGCCAAAGTCAGCCCTACTGAAGTCCAGAACCCTCACTTTTGTATGGTATGACTCTGCAGCTGAGTTTATCATGAACCACACTGTTTGGTGGTCACTTGTTCCCAAATGGCTACCCACTTCTAGATCTGAGATCCTCTCACTGTTCCCATTTGAGAGTATGAGGTTTAAGATTGCTCCCTCATGAGTAGGTTCCAAAACTAGCTATCTGAGGCATGCCACCTGAAGGGCATCAAGAATGGCCCTGCTTTTGGATGTGGCTGCAGCAAAGCTGCTCCAGTTAACATCTGGCATATTAAGGTCCCCCAGCAACAGTATCTCCCCTTTCTCTGCCATCCTAAGTATGCCTTCTATCATATCCTTGTCCACTCCCTCCACTTGACATGGGGGTCTGTATACAACCCCGGGCGGATTGTGGTGCCATTTCCAGTCTCTAAGGTGATCCACAGTGCCTCCTCTCCTCCCTGTTTACTCTTTTGTTCAGTTGCTTTTATCCCTTCCCTTACATAGAGAGCTACTCCGCCCCCTCTTCTCCCCTTCCTGTCTCTTGTGTAGGTTGTGTACCCTGGTATCTTAACATCCCAGTCATGGTTCTCTGTGTACCATGTTTCTGTGACTGCTACAATATCCAGGCATCCTTCTTTCATCAAGGCCACCAGTTCAGGGAGCTTGTTGCCCAGACTATGGGTGTTGGTACTCATTACCCTCCATTTCTTGATGGCATTACCCCTTTTAGCCCCATCCCTGTCCTTACTGCATTTGTCACTTTCTCCATTTACCCCTGCGCTTCTCCCTATCGACATCTCCATGTTGGTGTCTACCTCACTTAGTAGTCTGATTTTTTTTTGGGGGGGGGCTAGGATTTCCCTGCTCCTCTCCAGTGCCTCCTCCCTTGGCCAGTTTAAATGCTTGCCAATGAAGGATTTAACCTTATCACCTGTGATCCCGGTTCCCCTCCTGGACAGATGCAGACCATCATGCCAGTATAGGCCTGCATCCCTCCAGGTGGACCCCCAGTCCCCAATGAAGCCAAATCCCTGAGCTCTGCACCAGTTTTTCATCCACTGATTGAATCCCATGGTATGGAGCACCCTAGCCTCACCCGTGTCATAGACAGGCAGCACCTCAGAGAAGGTTACCGTGCGTGCTATTTGTCTAAGGCCCCTCCCCATCTCCACAAATGATTCTTACACTGCTCTGATCCCTTTTTTAGCCAGGTCATTTGTCCCTAGGTGGACAATGACATCCAGCTCCATACCCTGTGCAGCTGCTCCTGCAATCCTGAGGATTTACTCCCTGTCCCTCCAAACCATGGCACCAGGCAGGCACCTTGCCTCCCTCTCCCCTTCCTCCCCCAGTTTTACCTTCCAAACAATGGAGTCCCCCACCAGGAGTTGTTTCCTTCCTTTGTGGGGTCCCATGCCACACTCCTGTGGGTCTCCATTGTGGAGGTTCCCAGCATCCTTCTTGGTCTCCACTGTGGGTGCCTCCATAGAGGAACCACATTTTTTCAGAACAGCATAGAAATTGTGGAGAGGTACAACTGGAGGGATGTGCCTCTGTTCCACCACCCACACCCTCCCTGAGCCCACTGTGGTCCAACCACTCCTCTTTCTTGGTAACCTCTGAGGCAACGGCAGTGACACTGGTGGTCCCTGGGTGGAAGAGGAGATCCCACAAATCCTGGCCAACTCAGCCTGGAGATGAGCAACCTCCTCCCTCAGCTCAGAGAGGTGCCTGCAGATTTGGTGCTCTCCACTGAAATTGAGACTCCTCCACCCCTGCTTCAAGAAAGGAGCTAGTTTCTAAGGTGATCCTCACCTCACACGAATATAGACACAGTACATTGGGCAGGATTTTCAAAAGGCTTAGATCACCACAAGCCTCAGGTGCGATGACAATATGGTGTATGGGGCTTGTGGTGATCTAATGGGAGTTTCTATCCCGTGTGGCAATTGACGCAAGTTAGACTAACTTTTTCTGGTCTAACTTGTGGCTATCCTGGGGGCCTTTTTTATGGAGCTTGCACCAGATATTTGGTGCAAGCTGCTGTGAATCATTAAAACTGTTGCAACTGCACCTGAAATTTTGGAATCTGGCACAGTTGCATAGACGGGGTCGGCACACCACCAGAACCTAAGTGTCATGGTGCAAGGCTTGGCGCAAGCCCTTTGCCATGCTTTGAAAATCCTGCCCATTGTCTATGGGGCTGCTTCCATGTCTCAACTAACCAGATTTGACCCCTTTCTACACTCCTTCTAAAGATTCATCCTCAACTTCTCACCTGGCACTCATCACTGGAACCTCTACAGTTAATAGGCTCTGCCCTCCCTTGAAACCCACTTCATTTTCCACTTTTACATATTTCTTTCATAAACTCTAGCTTGGCAACTTTTCCAGCCACAGGTAGATCTCCTATCACCCACCCAAAACTCCACTTACTCTCTCAGAGCCTGCAAAGTCAGATGCCTTATGAAGTCTAGGGGTCGTATTTTTGAAGGGTGGTACAGCATTTGTATCCAGCCCTGCACCACCAGACTTAGGTTCTGGCAGTGTGCCAGACCTCTTCACTGCAGCCTAGCCTGATTTTACAATCTTGGGCACAGTTTCGACAGTTTCCACCTTTTACGGCAGCTTGCTCCAAATATGTGGTGCAAGCTGTGTAAAACTGGCCCTCGGGGTTGCTGCAAGCTAGACGACAAAATGTTGGTCTAGCTTGTGGCAATCGGTGCATGGGATAGAAAATCCTGATGCCAGCCAGGAGAATGCCGCAAGCCCCATGCGCCATATGTTTGGTGCTCCTGGGGCTTGTGGCATTCCTGGCTTTAGGAAAATCCTGCCCTTGGTCTTCCAGAAATGTAGCCCAAGCATCCTTTGCTAACCAGTTCTTAAACCTATGGAATAACCTTGCTCACAAAATTAGAGGTGAAGTATCTGCCATTACACTAAAGAAACTGCTCAAATGCCATTATGCCCACAGCTGCACTTTTTTTATTTTATTTTTTCCATATTATAGATAAAATAAACATACAGATAGTTACAATAGTAGTATAAAAAATACAATAATAAAACAGTCTGTTTCCAGCATGTAGTAAATATTTTTCCAATAACCAGGGAAAATCAATAAAATCAGGAATTGCAGCACTGAATTGTCTATATGATAATAGGACAAATAATAAAAGGAAATATACAACTTTGAAAGATGAGCTTTCCACAGACTAGAGTCGTTAATACCTTATTTGATACATTTCAAGAATTGAAGTATAAAGCTGGCTACAAATTTACTATGTGCTGCTATTACAGTACAAAATCAGTATGCTGAGTCATCATGTAAGGTATCCATCCTGTCTTCCTGCCCACCTATTATTAAAGGAATCAAGTTGATGTCATACTTTGTACGTTAATTTTTCTAACTGATGAACATGAATCATGAGGTCTCTCCACTGTTCCACATCAGGAGGAGTAGAGGACAACCAGCATTTTGTAATTGTCTTTTTGGCAGTAGTGAAAAGTATGTTAAAGTGATATTTCTGATGCTTAGTCAAAAGCTTAGAGGCATAGTCTAATAACAGTGCAGTATTTGCTATTAATGGAGGAAAAGCCAGCTTTAGGGCATGTATCTCTTTGTCTATATCCAACCAAAAGCGGGTCAGTTTTGGGCATGCCCCAAAATATATGCATATGATTAGCAAACTGATCACCACAGGCCCTCCAACAGTGAGAATTCAAGGACCTATTAAATTTAGCCATGATATCAGGAGTAATGAAATACCATATTATGGTTTTAAATGGAAATTCCTTCCAACTAGAAGAGAAGAATACTTTATGTTGCTATTGATATGTTTTTCTCCAGTTCTCTGAAGGTGAGCATGTAGTTAAGTCTTGATTCCATTTCTTTTCTAGGAAGGAAATAGTCAGTTTCGGGGGAATATTAAGAGCCCTTTAAGCTAATGAAATAAAACAGCTGCACTTGTTAACCACAATAGCACATCAATTTAATCCTTACCCAAATTTTGTAATTTTGTTTTGGAGTACTCCAGATGGTTATGTGCTCCTAGTAATAGAAGTAAGCTGTAATGCTCTAGCCTGTACATACAGAAAACATGACAGGAAAGTAGTAGTGTACAAATAAAATAATTCTATTGAGTGAGTCAAATCAGTTATAATAAGCCAAACAGCTAAAAGTCAAGTGGTTCTATTAACTTGTTTGAGCCATAATACGTATTGTTTTATTTAATAAGTTTTTAGCATTTTATCTTTTCTTTTAAATAATACAATTGGTAAGCCAAAAAATGACTTCATTTTTGAGTTTGTGCATGCACTGCAAATTTCTTGGGATAGTGACACTCACTACAGAGTGCTCTGCAAGGGGCTTGACAGTATCACACCAATCATCAGCCAGGCTGGTCCTGACACTGTTTTGTCTGAAGTGGTCTGTACTTGAAAAGAAAAAGCTGCACCAATCATGTGGCAGCTTTTTCCCTTCATCTGCAGGTAATCGTACAACAAACAGCTGTTTGCATCGCTATCAGCCTGGCTGACTACTCCGCCCCCCCCTCGCCACCCCACCGGTACCTTCCTGGAAGGTGGGAGGAGGCTGTTTTCTTGCCTGCCTCCTCCACATCCCACTGTCTCCGTTTGTTTATTTTCTTGCACCCATGAGGAGTAGGCCACAGCCTAAGTGCCATGTGGGCTGGGAGATCCCCACCCACCTGTTGACACCGGGGTGCTCAATCCACGTGTCATCATGTATCCCCTCTCCCTTTAATATGGCACACTGGGAGGCCACCTCAGTGCGCCAAAAACTACCTGTGTTTGCGACACTGGATGCCCACCCCGTGTCAGATGTCCCCCCATGCCCCTATATTCTCAACCAATCACAGGGTGTCCAATCCCTTGGTCAGCATTGATCCCCCACTCCAGTATTCTGGCACACTGGGAGCCCACCCCAGTCTGCCAAAATCCATGTTATTATTTTATCTGTAAAACAGAAAACAATCCCAAAACATCTTTTTTTTTAAACCTGAAAAAAAAAGGAAATGGTCCCTTGTCGTTCCCGCCAGTTCCGCTCCCCAACCTTCACCCTTCCTCCATGCACAACACCTCCCTGCACACACCCCTCAACCATACCTACCTCCAGAGATCAGGAGCGGTGATCTTCTGTGGACCAGGAACACATCTGCACTCTTCAAAAGCTGACCGCAAACTGAAGAAAATCACGGTAAGCCCTATAATGGCAATCAATGGGGGTCAACTTAGGTTGATATCTCAGCCACTTTTTGGAGTTTTGTTCCCAAATTTTCTAGATGGGATTCTTGGGATCCCATCTCATGAACACAGTCACTGTCATTTTGTTTCTTGGTCCAGAAAAGTGATTTCGTGGTCGCTGCGAGGAATCACCTTTTGGGACCAATTAATGAAACCACAGTGCCACTGTTCATGAGGTGGGGTCCCAAAAAGCTCTTGTTGCAAATTTGGTGAATAAAATCCCAAAAATGACTGCTTTAAGTGTGTCTGTTGTGCAGTTTCTATGCACACTCGTAACATCATCAATTTTTAAGATTTTCATTGCAAATTTCCAACATTGCCATTTTTTCACATCCCCTTATGAACAGTACAGCTGTCATTTTTTGCATCCTTCCTGAAATGTGGTTTTGCACCTGTAGCACAGAATGGCGTGGTCACTGTGCAAAATCAATTTTTGGGACAGATTAACAAAATTCCAGTGCAACTGTTCATGAGGGGAGGTCCCAAAAGGCCATGTTGAACATTAGGTGAAAACATTCCAAAAAATGACTGCGTTATGAGTGTGTGTTGCACAGTTTCTAAGCACATTTGTAACTTCACCACTTTTTCATATTTTCACTTCAGATTTTCAACATTACTATTTCTTCACATCTCCACAGCTGTCATTTTTTACATCCAACCCAAAATGTGTTTTCACATTTGTGGCACCGAATGGCACACTCACTGTGTGAAATCACGTTTTGATACTGCCACTGTTCATGAGGTGGGGTCCCAAAAAGCCCAAGCTGAAAATTTGGAGCAAAAATATGAAACAAACACCCGGGGCATTAGGGTTTCCAACCATAACACTAACCATGTACAGACTGACAGGCATCGGAGGTGTGACTTGGGGTCGTTGGCTATAATTCTCATCCCATTCCACCCCCACCCCACCCTGCAGCCACTGACAGGCATCGAGGTGTGCTATGGGGTCTTCAGCCCTAATGTTCACCCCATTCTCCTCTACTGCACCCATCTCAGCTTATTTCCTTATGGAATGGGGTGAGTGTAAGGGCCGAAGACCTCAAGGCACACTGCAACACTGGTTGATGTCTGCAGGGAGGGTGATATGGAATGGCGTGAGTGTTATGGCTGACAACCCAAAGGCACACCTTCAATGCATGTCAGTCTCTGCAAGGTGGGAGTGGGAGTTGGCATTATTTCAGTACTTCACTGCCATACCTATTATTTTATTATTTTATTTAAATTTTGGTGACTGGGTAGGCCCACTGAAACCGCAATGGTCCCTTTTTCAGGGGCGACTCAGGGTTAATTACAGTCAACAGTACAATAAGAAGTAGGAACAATTCAAGAGAAAGTGCGCATATACAGACATTAAAATCAGAACATATAGTACAATCACAGGCAGGTTAGGTAACATTTAGAATAACATGGGATAAACACTAGTTTCACAAGATTGGCAGTTACATAAGGTCCTTTTATCAGGTCAGTTTTACGGGTTACAATTTCAAGTGTTTCAGAAGTGATAAGATTCAACTGAAATAGGATACCAACCTGTTAGGCAGCAGGTTTTTAGTATCAGAGGTGGAGTGCTGTTTTCTATCCTCAGCGGTGGCATGCCCAGAGGCTCAGCTCTAGAAGGTAGGTCTTTAGGCCTTTTTTAAAACCCCCGAAGGAGCTGCAGTCTTGAAGATTGCTGGGTAGGCCATTCCATAGGGATGGGATGTAATTTTCAAATGACCGAAGACCTTGGCTTGTTCGGACTTTTGGAACATGGAAGAGTCGACGACACAAAGATCTAAGTGTTCTTTTAGACTGTTTGAGTACTAAGATACAACTCAGGCTGGGGGAAGCATCCGTTTGTAGAAGCTTGAAAGCCAAGCATAGGGAAGTGTAAGCCAGTCTGCCCTCCAGGGAGGGCCAATTCAGTGAGTCGAGTATATTACAGTGGTGTTCTAGTGGCTGAGCTCCCAGGGCAAAGCATCCTATTCTGTGGTACAATTTTCCTAGCTTTCACAATTCTGCATTTTGCATTGAATGTAGCACTGGGGCACCATAAAATAAGGTGGGCAGGAGCATGCCCGTGGCTATCTTTAGCCTGGATGCCTGAGTGAGAAAAGGGGTTAGACGGTACATGAGCCCAAGCTTTTGATTTAGCATCTTGGTTACTTGTTCAACATGAACCTTGAAAGAGCAGTCTTGATTGATATAGACTCCCAGGTATTTGATGCAATCCACCACCTCAATAGGATGGCCACTGGACAAATAAGGGGATAGTAGACATGTTCTGTCGGGACCCAATTTACTGGATCTGAATAGGATCGCTTTGGCTTTTTTCTCATTTAGGACTAGCCTATTTGTCAGGAACCAGGTTTCCAGTAGGGAGAGATCATGGTTCAGGAGTTGGTTTAGCTGTACAGCATTTCTGTATAGTACTGCATCATCCACAAAGAGGGTCACTTTCGCTCCGCCGCAGTGCTTTGGTAGGTTGTTGATAAACAGGGAGAATAGAAAGGGTCCCAGTATTGAACCTTGGGGGACACCCTCAGCAATGGAGTGCTTGCCTGACTCCACCCCCTGCCATCTGATTATCTGAGATCTGTCTTGCAAGTAATCTTTAAACCACTGTGTTGAGTGGTTGTCCAGTCCGAGAGAGCTAAGCTGCTGGATCAATAATTTATGGTCTACTAGATCAAAGGCCTTGGTAAGGTCTATGAAGACCGCACCAGTAAGTTGGCCTTTGTCTTGGACAGCAAGGATGTCGGATGTTAGACTCACCAGGGCAGTATCAGTACCATGTTGTTTTCTGAATCCATGTTGTCATGGAGTGAGAAGGCTATGTTGTTCAGCATATGCCTGGACTTATTGGTATACAATTCTCTCAAGCATTTTATTTAGTGTGCAGAGAATAGAAATTGGTCTATAGTTTTCAACTAGCTCACTGGGTCCTCCCTTAGGGATCGGGGTAACCAAAGCTGTTTTCCAAGCTGAGGGGACTTCGCCTTCCATCAGCAACCTATTGAACAGCCACATGACTGTCACGGCAATTTCTTGGTCAGCCAGTCTGAGTAACCTGGGTTCAACCTTGTCATAGCCTGGAGAACCATTTGTCTTAATGCTCCTAATGAGCTTTAGGACCTCAGTTTTTGATGTTAACCTAAGGTGAAAATTAGGTGATGAGGGGAGATTCAATGAGTCATCTGAAGATGGCTGTTTTGGGCTGCAGGGATGAACCCTGTACTTGCCAAGGTCAGTGAGGAATTCATTAAAGGCATTTGCAGCATCTTGCGGGTTCATGTGGTGGACATCTCCCACAACAATGTCACAGGCATTTTGCATGTGGTGGCCTTTCAGGAGCGTGTTTATTTGGGACCAGACTTTCTTGGGGTTAGAGAGATTTTTTGTTTGTAGGTTCTTAAGGTACTGTCACTTGGCCTGTTTTAAACTTTTTTATATGAGTTTCTGAGCATTCGGTAACGGACCCAGTCATTGGTTAAATTAGTGGACTTGTACCTGCCCCAGGCCTTGTCCCTTTCCCTCATTAGTTTTTTTAGATCACGTGTCAACCACCTAGACTGTTGTCCTTTGACTCTCATTTGTTTTACGGGGTGTGTTTGTTGGCGGCTGAGAGGAAATTCTTGGTGAAAAAGGACAGGGCAGAGTCCAGGCTGGGGGCAAGATTAATTTGAGCCCAGTCAATTCCCGACAGGGTATCCTGGAAGGACATAGCATTGAAATTGGAGTAGTCGCATGCCAGAAAGGTACTGGGAGGTGGAGTTTGATAGTCATTTTTCCATATACCAAATATGGGGCATGGTCACTTAAGGAGTCAGCAAAAGTACCAGCCAGCTTGAATCTATTGGGGTTAGACACCAGTAGCCAATCAAGGGTGGTGTGGTTTCCAGATTTTGAATTCAGTCTTGTTGGTTCATGGATCAGTTGGGTAAGCTTGGCCTCTAGCAAGCTGGACTTAATGTCAGTCTTAGTCGAGGGGCCCCAGTGGAGATTAAAGTCACCCATGATTATTTTCTCATGGGGAGGCAGATCAGGGATAAGCTTAGTAAGGGCCTTTAGTGCTTCCATCGCAATCTTAGGAGGGTGGTAAACACATCCTATTAGTAGTGACTTTGTACCCCCCAGTAGTACTTTCACAAATAGTGTTTCGCAGTCCTCATCCGCCTTTGCTGGAATCTCTGCTAAGGGCACCGTTAGTGATTCCTTAGTATATATGATAACCCCTCCACCCTTTTTTCCTATTCTATCTTTTCGAAAGGTTTTGAATCCAGGGATACTAATCTTGTGTGCTAAGATTGTGGGTTTGAGCCATGTTTCAGAGATGGCTAATACGTCAGGGGAGTGTAGGTCCACCCAGGCTTCGAGCTCTTGCAGTTTAGGTCTGAGACTATTAATATTGATATGCACCAGTTTCAGCCCTTTAGTGTTGGTCCAACAGGGCATAGAGGGAGTTACATTTGGGATATTTGTGCAGGGCGGACCTGGGTTTGTTTCAATATCCCCTGCTAGCAGGAGCTTTAGCAGAAACTATACATTCCGGAATGCCTTGGATGGGCATTGTAAAGATAGGTGTTTGTTTAATTTGAGGAGTGTTGCACAGGTGTAGCAACGACCATTATTCCTGATACTGTTCAGAATAAGCAGGCTAGGGTAATGGCTTAATTGAGAATAGACACAGGGATAATGAGTTAGTATGAGGCCAGGTGGCAGACTATAATTCACCTCGGAGTTTAACATTAGGTGGTCTGTATATAGCGTAAGAAAGATATAGCCACTCCCCAGAAGTATGCCCAGCAGCATGCTTGGTATTATAAATTAATTTCTGACTACCTAGTTTATGATACAACTGGCAGTTTTGTGGGTAGCAGGCAATTTGGTAGGGAGAGACAGAGATACTTCCTGAGTTGCACAGTATTTTGCAGGTGGTGCAAAAAGGTTGGGATTAGAGAAAGCAGGTGCAGTGATGGCTAAACGTCACTATAGGGGGTATTGGAGTTTTGTATTGGGCACGGTAGCCAGAAGCTTCTTTTGTTATAGCGGCCACTAGTGAACAGCTGTGATAACCTGCAAATGGAAAAGTCACCTGTGATTTGTCTCTGTGCAGATTTTTCGGTTTGAATTCCACGCCTTTTGCAGGGGGCGATCAGCGTGGGGCTTGGGAAGAGTCTGTCGGCTGTGGGGGAGGGCTGCTTGGTTGCCCGCTCAACCCAGAAGGCTCCCGTGGGGCAGGTTTGTCTCTGCATCTCTCTAACTCCTGCACTACCAATGCCAATACCAGCAAGCACACATTCGGCATTGACAAATGCTTGTTTTTCTAATAAAGTAGACCAGTGCTGGAAGAACGTAAGAAATTTGTGTTGAGAGTGATGCCTTAAAATGCAAGACAGAAGAATATACACAGAAAAATATGGGAGGCACGTACAACAGCGATACCAACAGTGAACTTTCGGCATTGACAAATGCTTATTTTTATATATTTTAAAAACTTCCCAGCAGCGAGGGAATTAACTCATAAAGGACTTTAGCTGGAGTGCTGATTGCTGCTTGTTAGGTGTTTATGGAACAAATATTGCATTAATTGTTGACATGGTTGTTGATTGTTGCTTGTTAAGCTTGAAAAAGTGTAATAACTTGATATGTACTGTAAGTTATATACCTGACTTGGATGTGAGCTGTGAAGCAGATACAGGCACTTATTTCTAAAGCTGTTTCAAGCTGCTTTGGTATCCCTCAGTTTGGAAGCATTTTTTGGAGGTCAGTTGGTTTATTTTCTGTCAAAATATGTTTTGTGGTGAATCACATTAGTTCTACTGAGATGAAATGTCTTATTTTAATTTAAACAGTGTTTTGTACTGTAGTAAATATTTCAAAACCCAGAGAGGTATCATGCAACATTTCTGAGGTTTTGTCTTTTACCGATTTCCTAAGTCTGTGGAATTCTTGCATGCTTGCATGTTTCAAAGCAAGTGCTGACATGCTATAAAGGCAAAATGAACCACTTCACTATGACATTTGCTAGGAAGTTGGAATCTGAACTGTTTGTAACACTTTGTCATGCTTTTTTACAATTTTGCTTTTATCTTATTTTCATAGGAGTCCTACTGTTTTTTTTTTGTACTTTCTGTTTATTGCTTTCATGTCAAAAAACAATACAAAATACATCCTCATGCAATATAGCAGTTAACAGTCTAACAATGCTTGCCATCAGTAAGAAAAATAGGGAAACAGATTACTTCATCTTGCATTCTGGTACAAAAGGAGGGGAGGAAAGAACAGGAGAACAATCTCAGTCCCAAAATGTCCACAAATTGTCAGCCGTCTCAATGGCTACAGTTATATCTAAAAGAAAGAAAACATAGGGAGACTTCCGCACTAAACAGCAATGCTATTAACAAGATCATGCTTAATATTATCTAGAAAAATAATTCTCTTCCAGTCCCCACATCCCAGTCGCAATATTAAGTAAAAACAGGGTACAGCACGCAGTGTAAACCCCTATACTAATTGCCATCATTAAGCCAAAACGTATAACAACCAACCCATCGGAGAAATTAGAAAGTCAAGAGTAAAATAGGATGTTTGATCAGAGGAAAAAAAACGTAACTCAAAAGTTCTGTATTTACAGATCATTCCCAGGAGTTCCTCTGCCACTAAAATCAAAGTTCCCAACAGTGGTGTGTAATGGCTAAAACTTAAGAAAATATAAGTCTCTTTAAAGTCTCGATGGGTAGAAAATGGAATAACAAAGTCTTAGCCATCATACTATCCGTTAACTATACTCAGCCTTCCCCCGTCTCCGATTTCACAGCCAAATCCCCTGGAACAGTTCTAATCGATAATTCAGTTTCAGTCTTCTCTATCCAGCATCTTTTGGATCTGTACATTAGGATTTGCCAGCATAACTTATCCTCAGTCTTGCAGGTAGCAGGAAAGAATGAACAATGCCAAGGGACCGGAGCTTTTGCCGCACAGTATCAAACTGCTTTCTCCGAGTCTGTGTCTGAAAGGACAAGTCGGGGGAAAAAACTTAATATCCTTTTCCTGCAATATTATCGGGTACTCAGCTCATACTGCAGAAAAAAAAGACATCATGGACATCAGCTCTTGTAGTCCACAGGAGAATAATGCATGGCTGGACTTCAGAGACAGTCCTCACATGAGGGTTAATTCTGTATGCCTGGAGCAAACGTGTCCAGTCAAAATCGGCTGATACCGGTAATGTCTTCATCAACCACCGTCTCAGAAAACTAAGAAACCGAGTACCCTCGACTCCTTCTGGTACCCCCAATAAGATGTATGTTGCCAGTTCTGATCTCATTTTCAAGGGCCTCAATCCACCCACAAAGCTAATTATTTTCCTTAGTGAGTACAGCAGCCGTGGCTTGCATGGTCAGGGACCTCTTATCAGCCTAGGCAACAGTATCCTTCAAAGCATTTATCGCTACATCATGCGACTCTAATTTCGTTGAAGTTTTTTCAATTATCGCATCCATGGCCTTTATAGAGTCAGACATGGCCTTCCATGGAGGTTCAGTGACCAGTCACAAAACCAACCACATTAGACCCTGACTAGCTTGCTGCCGACTCAGACTGAGAAATTTGCGATGTGGGGACCAGAGGCCTCGGAGCCCCACAGATGTTGTTGTTGAACATTCCGTGTTCGACCCATATCAAAAATGGTATTGTTCGATAGCTGTAAGTACAGGGAGTCTCGAGATATGAATTAGAGCCAGCTGTTTGATAATCCGAAAACTTAAGTTTTTTGAAACTGCGATGCACAGCCTGTAAAGAGAACATCTTGCCTAGAATTCGGCTTAGTGCCCCGCCTCCGTGTGGTACTGTTTACCTATTTTCTCAGCTGTCTGGACCACAGCACTGGCAGGTTAAGTGTGTTGTGAAAGGTCTCACAATGTTTGTCGCTGATAGTGTTTGTACAGCAGTGTGTGATTTTAGCTTTACTGGAGTGTGAAAGAAAATGTTGAAAAAGCGTTTTTATGAAAGCATGGTTCTGAAGATAAAGGTACATGTAGGAAAGTTTTAAAAAAGGTTACCTACTGATAACGTCACAACTGATTAGTTAGTTTGGGTCTTTCAAATTAAGATTATGCTTTATTTATATTAGTGTGGTGTAAACTTTTAATTGCATGTACAGTACTTAAAAGTCAAAAACCAGGTTGGCCTATTTAATAATTTGTTTTTAAGGCTGCTTAGTGAAGCTAAAAGCTGACTTCTTGTTTTCTGTCCACTGGGAAGGACAAAACATGGAAAAGGCCAACTATGCTATTCTGACCACTCTGAGGGAAAAACTCAGTAGGGTGCTAGTCACAGCATAGCTGTAATGCAGTGCTATAGATTGTGTAGGGATCTGCAGCATTACATTCCTGCTGCTTGTCTCCCCCCTCCGTTTTTAAGAGGGTTATTTATTTTATCATTTGTTTTTTGTTAACTAGGTAAGTACACTAGACACTTAAATACCTATTTATAGGTATGCCATGGCAGAGTACAAATGGGGGCATCAGACAGTGAGCAAAACCAATTACCTTGTAAGGAAAATACGAATGCAGAATCACAGCAGGAACAACAGATAACATTTAAGCAAAGCAGCTATGTAAATATAATAGTAGAGGGAAGCCAGATTGGGAATACATATAATTAATGAACATTAGAAAATGGGCAAGTAAAACTCTGTCTCCTGATTGGCTAGTTCCCTACCCAGACCCCTGGTCTATCTGAGAACAGACCCCGAGTTAGAATAAGTGCCAGTGGTAACTGACCTGATCACTGAACTCATGGGGCCAGTTAGAATGTTCAAGTTTCAAACTAACGCCATTTTTTTTCTCCTGGTTAGGGGTTAATTTTATGCCAATATCACCCCCAACACACATGTGAATACCACACCCTTTTTAAAATGCTACACACTCTACCACTCAATGCAGGCTTCAGCCAATAGAAGAAAAAGTGTGTTTTTTTAAATTAGTAGCGCTAGCCCATCGCGTGCTCTGCACTACTGGCAAAAGCTGCTCTCAGCTCACCCTGCCTGCAGCCATGCGTTTTCCCTGCTCAGTAAGTGAACGACTGAGCGAGACAGCCCCAACACACAAACCGGCAAACAAAACCCTCACAAATTCCCCGATACTCAGTCATCATTTCTGTTTTGCTTGGGACCGGCGACTTCACGGCAGTCTGTCCTGTACAGCACCAGCAGTCCCCACTTGTCCCCGCTGCCGAATATCCCACATGCCAGCGATCTAGTCTTAATAAAAAAAAAAGATCTTACTGCGTGTTAAAGCCGTCCGGTCGGCTTTTCCGTAATAGTCTCTGTGCCCCCATCTCCCAAAGACTAGTTGCTCACAACTGAAAATACGGCCAGCTTTGAGGCAGTCTCTTCTCGTGTCCTCAGACTCCAGGCTAACACGGCGCCTCAATGATGATCTCTATTCTCTGCCTTTCACTCTGAGCCTGCATCATGTGTTGATAAAGCTGCCCCAAAACATAGCCACTGTGTGTGTGAGGGATCTTTAAGATGTTGCACAGGCACTTCACACTTCACGGGTAGTTGCTGGAAGAGGGGACAATAAAAACATTAACAAAATTCAATCCTTAACAGTTAAAAAAAGGCTTTAAAACTTGAGCCCAGTGAGTGCATGTGTGTGAAGGAGGGTACAGGTAACCATGACAACCAGCTCAAAAATGTAACATTTTGGAGGCTTCAGAAGCACAGAAGTCTCCAGGTTTAAGAACAAAAACAGCATTCAAAAGCAGGTGGAGGAACTATTTTATTACAAAAATCTCAAACAAATATGTGTTCTAACATTTAAACATAAAAATTATTTTCCCAAACATATAAAATACAGCTGCCCATTTTCTAAGCGCAATAATAC
The DNA here is from genome assembly GCA_016271365.2 of Neoceratodus forsteri. Taxonomy (NCBI): domain Eukaryota; kingdom Metazoa; phylum Chordata; order Ceratodontiformes; family Ceratodontidae; genus Neoceratodus; species Neoceratodus forsteri. The sequence continues at coordinate 1,072,031,411 of CM028129.1, read as the reverse complement.
CCTCCAGGGTGGGCGGTAGTGTGCAATACCGGACCTTCCAGAGGCTATAAGGCCCTCCGCCTGCGGGGTCGGGCCTCATTACGCCCCTGGGCGGTCCGGTATTGCACAATACCGCCCAACCTGTTGGGTATTATTGCTTACATACCAAAGCAATGTAAGTAAAATACGAATGCTGATCTACAGCGAGAACAGCAATATCATATAGGCAAAGCAGATAGGCGAGTGATACATTATGTAAAACAATTTAGGTTGAATAGTCTGAATGATTAGAACTTGAATAATTTGCCAACATAGAAGCATAGAATTTGCTGGCAGATAATGATCACTTGGCCTATCTAGTCTGCCCATTTTTCCCTACCTACAGTATCACTGCAGATCCTACTTGATCTCCCTCCCATTATCCCCCCCTTCCTTTCAACCAAGATTTCCTTATGCCTATCACATGCACTCTTGAACCCCACCACTGTTTCTCCCCAACCACCTCCACTGGAAGGCTGTTCCAGGAATCCAGTACTCAGTCTGTGAAGTACTTCCTCACATCTCTCCTGAATCTACCCACCTCCAGCATCATAGCATGTTCTCTTGTTCTTCAGCACCTTGTTTTCTGAAACATGCGTCCCTCTTGTACCTTGTTTACACCTGTGAGGTATTTAAAGCTTTCTATCATAGCCCTCATCTCTCTCCTCTCTTCCAGGGTGTGCATATTTAGGTCACTGCCTGTGGTCTTTCTGAGGTATGATCTCCAGGACTGGACACAGTGCTCTAGGTAGGGTCTTATCAGCAATCTATATGAGGCAACACCACTTCCCTCTTTCTGCTGGTGATACCCCACCCTGTGCACCCCAGCCTCCCACTAGGACTTCCAACTGCCTTGTACTGCCTGACCACCTTTAGGACATCCAACATGATCAGACCCAGGTCTCTTTACTGCTTGGTGGTCATCAGTACCCCCACATTTTGTACTCTGCCCCTGGATTTCTGTGCCCCAAGTGCATTATTTTTCAGGTCATTGCTCATCCTTTCTACCCCCTGGAGTGTCCACCCTATTGCAGAATTTGGTGTCATCCAGAAAGAGGCAGACTTCCCTTCTAGCTCTTCTGCAATGTCATTTATAGAGACATTAAAGAGGATCAATCCTATCACTGATCCCTGAGGCACCCCACTGGTCACCCTCCCTTCCTTGAAGTGAACTTTGTTTACCACCACCCTCTTCCACCTGTCCCTTAACCAGTTTCTTACCCAGTTTACCACATTTAGACCCACTTCTAAGCTACCCAGCTTTCCACTGCTCCACCCTAATCTAGTTTCTTGATCATCCAGCAAAATAAGTCTAGCAGATTCATTTGACATAACCTGCCCTTATGAATCCATGCTGCTTTGGGTCTCGTAACACACTGGATTAAAGATATTCCACAATCCTTTCTTTCAGCAGTGATTCTTTTAACTATCCCACCACCACAGTCAGGCTGACTGTCCTATAATTACCAGCCTCTTCCCTGCTACCACTTTTGAGAAGTCGGACTACTTCTGCCCTCCTCCAGCCAGTATTTCCCTGAATTCCCTCAGTACCCTTGGGTGGACCCTGTTTGGCCCCATTGCTTTGTCCACTTTCAGATTTGCAAGTCCTTTCAGGACTCTCTGCTCCAAAAACTGACTAGTGTACATCACCCTCCCTCCAACGCTCCTGTTATATTTTTGTGACCCCACCCCATCTTGTTCCTTCGTGAACACTGAACAAAAGTATTTGTTCAGCATGCCTGCCCTTTTCCTGTTTCCCCTCTGCACTGCCCTCTCTCCCTTCCCTTCTTAACCTTATAATCTCACCCCTTTTGCAGTCTTTACTGCTCTCTTTGCTTCCCCTGATATGCTTCCATATCTTCTTCCCTCTGTGTCTCCTTGTACCTTCTGGATGCTACCCTCTTAGCTTTTACCTTTTTCACCACCTGTTTTGAGAAGTATAGAGATCTTTTTTTCCTCTTGCTTTTGCTCCCTTGCTTGATGCAGAGGTATGTTGCCTTCATTATGGCCATTTTTAGTTCCCCCCACTGTTCTTCCACCCCACCCAGGTCATCCCCTCTGCCAAGTCATCCCTGAGGAATTCACCCATCTTTTTAAAATCTGCTCTCCTGAAGTCCAGGACCCTTGCCTTTGGGTGGTTCAGTTCTGCAGCCGTCCTTATATTGAACCACACTGTATGGAAATCACTGGTCTCCTGGTGCCCCCACCCCACCTTGACATCTGCGACACTGTCCCTGTTAGTGAGTACCATGTCTAGTATTGCCCCATCATGAGTGGGTTCACTTACTAGTTTCTTTATGATGAACACCATCTGCAGGGAGTACAGGATTTCCCTGGTTATAGCTGAAGCTACAGCTGGGAGGCTCCAGTCTACCTCATGCAGATTGAAGCCCCCCTACCAGCAGCACCGCCCCCTTTTTTGATATCTTGCAAATGGCTTCCATAAGTACCTTTTCTCACTCCTTTCTTTGGCTGGAGGTCTGTAGATCACATCAGTGTGAACAGAGGCTCCATTTCCCATCTCTAGGTTGACCCACAGTACCTCTGAACCCTCTGTATTCCCTGTATCTCCATTGCTTTAATGCTGTCCCTCACATACAGTACCACACTCGCTCCTTTTCTTCCCACCCCTCCATCCTGAAAAGAGTATAGTCTGGTTTGGCCAGGTCCCAGTCATGGTTTTCAGTGAACCATGACTCAGTAATGACCACAATATCCAGGTTGGCCTCTGCCATGATGGCCTATAGGTCTGAAATATTGTTTTATAGATTTCTAGCATGCACACACGTAGCTTTTCAGGTTTTGTTGCCACTTTGTTTGTTACCTCATTTTTCCTTTTTGCCTTCCCTCCTTCCTCCACTTTTTAATGCACTCACTCCCATCCCCCTTCAATTCTTCAACCCTGCTTCCTTTATTAATTTGCACCCTGGGGCATTTCACTCCTCTCGGGTTCTTCCTACTCTCTACTTCAGCAAGTGGGGGGGGGCAGTTTCTGCCTCCCGGTTTCTTCTGCCACACCCCTCAGCTAGTTTAAATGTTTATCAAAGTAACATCTAAGCCATCCACTGAGGACTGTAGTATCCCTCCAGGAATGATGCAGGCTATCACCCCTGTAAAGGCCCTCATCTCACCAATTCGACCCCCAGTTCCCAGTCTAGCAGAACCCTTCCCTCTACACCATTCCCTCAACCATGATTTGGAGGTCCTGGTGCAGATATTCTTCTCTTCTCTTCTCTTCCCCTCCCCTTCCCTCTGTCATAAACAGGCAGCACCTTAGTTAAAGCCACTAAGTGTGCTACATGCCTAAGACCCTCAGCTCCTTAAACTTCCCCTGCACTATCCCAGACCCAACCCTAGTCAGGTCATTAGTCCCCAGGTGGACAAAGGCATCCAGCTCTGCCTCCTGTCCTGCTGGTGTAGCGATCCTTAGAATCTGCTTCCCACCCCTCTGGGCCATGGTGCTGTGTAGGCACCTATACTTCCTCTGTCCTCTCTTTCATTTTCCCCAATTTTTCTGCTCATAATTGAGTCCCCCACCAGAAGTTATTCCTCCTTCTTGGGGGTCCTCTTCCACCCTTCCTGGGGTCTCTGCTATGGAGGACTCCCATATCCTCCCTGGCTTTTACCATGGATGCCTCTTCCTGGTAGTCCTACTTTACCAGAGCAGCGTAAGAATTATGTAGTGGTACCGGCTGAGGAATGTGCCTCTGACACACCACCCCCACCATTCTAGAGCTCACAATAATCCAGCTGTTCCTCCTCTCTGGCATCCTCTGAGGCAACTGAAGCAAGCATGGTGGCCCCTGGGTGGGGGATGAGGTCACCTGAATCCCAGACAACTTGGCCTGCAGTTGACGACCTCCTGGCTCAGCCCAGGGAGGTGCGTGCAGATGGGGCAACATCACAGTCTTGAGAAGGTCTCTCTAAAAACTGCTGCCCCACAGGCACTGTACTGCACCACTCCCAGCATTCCCAACTCCTATTCTCTTGTGTTAATGGGAAATGCTTATGTACCCTTACCCCTGATAAGGTGTTTCTAGCTATCCCTTTTTTTGTTTGTTTGTTGCTACTTGTGTTCTCCAGTACATGGTTTAAATCCCCTTAAACTTCTGCCCAAGATAGGGTATTGCTTCTAGTCCCAGTTTAGGCCTACATGTTAGCTTCCACCCTTCTCAGTAGTGAATGTTAAACAGTACTGAACAGTTACATTACCCTAGTCAGCCGGCAGAGTTCTCTGCTCCCTGCTTCCATCTACTGAGACCTACTGACACCTGCTGATGACAGTCGTACACCTGTTTCACTCCTTTGCTGTTCCACTCACATGTGGGGACACATTCGGAGTGGTTGTTTTTATGCAGCTGTCTCCCTGCTTCCTGGAACCACATGACTGGTTGAAGCGTGTTACATGATCATCTGGCTCCGATCTTGAAAACTGTCCCCTGTAGTACTTCCTTTCTGCCTCAAGTGACCTTGGGCAGAGGAAGTGCTTAAAACAGCCCTGAAGTTCCAGCAACAAAAAGAGTGAATTCAGCAGCAAAGTAAGTAATTTTACAACTCTTTCTCAGTGTGTAGTGCTAGTCCGACTAGCAGGCTGGTGCTATCCCTTTTTCTCTGCTTAGTAGTTCCCCTGACTTAAATCCCTTGGCAAGTATCTATGACTGCAGCCACCACCTGATCTGTGGAACACTCACATGAAGGAACATCGGCATGCTTGGTCAGCTTTAAGTAACATACTGCAAAGTTTGAAAAAAAAAACACACACACACACTCACACAAGCAAAAGTAGCAAGGCTGCTACTAGGATTCATAATGAGGACGAGGCTATTGTGCTGTGGATCCAAATGCTTTTATCGCATTAAACAAAAAACAGTGCAGGAGCAGCTTGGAGTATAGCTAGACACCCAACGTTTCTCACTAATGCTCTTTTTTTCAAGCAGCAACCATAGTAACTGTCAATCTTCCTTTTATAGTACATGATCTTAAAGAGACAGTAACCATAAAACTAGTACATGCAGGGAGTTAATCAGTGAGCAACATTTTTAAGAGCAAGATGAAAAATTGCAATACTTATAGCAATACAAACTTTTAAAGTGACTTAAAAAAATTAAAAGGACACACTGTGACCTTAGACTACAAAAGAAAATGTAACCACCAGATGCAACAAAATGATACATTATAACACACATGGTAATTGTTTCATTTGTAAAAATGCGTGAATGCAACCTTGCAAATTGGCTGTTGGGGGGGATTATGTGAGAACATTCACTAACAAGAGCAAGTGGTTCCTATGGGGTACTGGGAAGAGGTTGTGGGTCACTGGGTTGTGAGAGGTTCAGTTTGGTGATCGACTGCAAGCAGTTCAGTTCAACAATATTCTGTGAAACAGAGGTCCTCAACAGAGCCCCACCATCCAGCAGAAGCACTTTCTGATCAGTAGCAGCCAGCGACTGGTGGGGCTCCATGAACACATAGTCTTTCTGGAGTCGTACTTTGTGTCAAATGTCTGAATGCGCCACTGAAGATTTTTAAGGAACAGGGTAGGGTAATGACACTCTTATGAACTATCTGTCACCATTGTTAAGATCCCTTTGTTTCACAGCCATCTTGTGAACAGACAATAAGCACAGGGACAGACTGAGTTACAGTTCTGGGCTACCTGCAGGCTAGCTAGGAGCTAAATGTTGGGCTACTCCCATTGGGCTGAGGACGGACCATGACAGAGCAGAGTCCCTATGGCTATTCACATTCTCTGCCGCTTCAGCAGTTAAACTCTCCCGCTTTCTCCATCCAGCCAGTGTGCCTTCCCCTCTCAGTCCCTCCATCAGTCAAATGGAAACTCAGCAGAGGTAAAACCTTCACCCCACCACTGCTTTGGTCATCACCAAGTCAGGCACAAGTGAGTCCTCACATTCCAAGTCATCCATCTCAATTTGCCCCATTGTCTTTTTGTGTATGCCGGTTCACTTTTTTTTTTGTTATACCCATGCCATAAACACTCTCCTAATTAGTAAAACAAGTCTCATTTTTGGAATTTAGCTAACTGGAATGAGTTTTTCCTAAATCAGTGTGCACAACACTCATGCTAAGGCTTCATTATCTATTTGTCTCTTCTGAATGCCTGCTATTGTTTGTAAGTTACCTTAACTGCTGTGTTGCCATAGTCTGACAGTGATCCTCCTGATCACTTTGAGGCTGAGATAAAACTGTTGATATTTTAACAGTTTTTTCATCAAAAATTTATAGCTTGACTATTCTAGTCAATGCACATTTTTTTCTGAGGCAGTTCAGTTCCTGTTTTGTGTAAAAAAGGCAAAACAGAAAAAGGCTTGTTTTAGAATTTAGCTGCTCCTCTAATATAGAATCTATTCTGCCTTGGGGATTTCTTTCTTTATTTACCAGAGAAAAAGTTTTGCTCTTGCACAGATAATATGCTGCAGCTTTGTCTAAGTGTAGTTTTCTGTGAAAAATCTTCATTGTAGGTTTTTCTAAGTGCTGCCAATTTGGATAAACACTTAGAGCTCCGGCAACAATGATGTAGTGTACATGGATGAATGACTCCTAAGATTCTGGCTTCACTAGTGGCAATTATCTGGCTGACTGGCTGCTATAGTCAGATTTCCATCTTTCTGCTGTGCAGCTGAACCAGAGAAGTGAATTATATCTGGCCTAGTTGATTCTCTGTGTAGTACTCCATTGTAATTTTGTATGTATTTGTTGAAATTTGAATTCTGTGTTAGAATGTAATGCTTATGATAATGCTAGGAGGCTTCTACCTAAGGTTGATATTTTTAGAGTATGGTTCACCCAGCATACTCCTGACATCCTCTGTGTTGTCTAATCTTGGCTCACTTCTAGAGTGTCTGATAGGGATGTAGCCACCTCCAACTACAACCTCCTCAGACAAAATCATTGCAAACATGGGGGTGGTGTTGCCCTCTACTTCCAACAGGGATGTACCTGTTCTATTCTCTGAAGTGGCGTAGTACCCTCCCCACATGAATATCTTCTGACTAAACTCACATTTCCCTCTTCTATACCTATCTTTATTGACAGAGTCCCCTCTGTGCTGTCTAATGCTATCTCCTCCCTGGCCTCTTACTCCTCTTCTGAGAAATTAATTCTTCTAGGGAATTTCCACATTGACTGGCTGTCCTCTGCTGCCAAATCAACAGTCCAGAAAACTGGGTCTCTTCATCTCTCCTTACTCATAGCTGAGCTGACTCATCTCTCTCCCCACATCTCAAACTACTCTTATCTGGATTGGGACCTCTCTTCCCACTGTCACCAGATAGCTGTAGCTGGTATGCTACCTGACACCTTCAGTGACCACAACATGGTCTACTGCATCAGGAAACTTCAACTCCCCTCAGTCCTCCAATTTATCTCTTCAAGGCTGCTTCACTTGCCAAATCTTGACTTCCTTCTCCTTGACCTCTGTACCACTCACTGGCCCCCATCCTTATCGCCACTGACACTGATGAGGCCCTCTACTTTTTCCACTCTAAATCCATAGTCATGTGAAATAAACATGCCCAGGCTAAAAAGTCCCATGTGAGAGGGTTCCACCTCCTATGAATTATAGCAGACTTCATCAATCTTAGCAGTACTCGATATGCTGTCTGGTATAGTTTTAAATTGTCACACTCCCCAAAAGATCTCCTTTATTACAAGAGACTCAGAAATTCCTATACCAAGGCCACTACAGCAGGCAAAGCTAATTATTTTGCCTCTAACCTCCAGAAAAACCCTAAGGCCCCTGCCAAATTCTGGAAAGTGATTCACTCCCTCTTTGAGCATCCTAGTCCTCCTCTCCTGTCCTGATTGAGAATGGTTTCCCTGTCTCCGTCCCCTCTCAGGCGGCTTCTCAGTTCAACACATTTTTTAACAACCTGGGCCCTCCGTCCTCTTTTGCAGGCCTTCCTCATCTCAGGCCACTTCCTCTCAGCCTTAACTTGACCTCTGCTTTGACTTTTCTCCCATCTCTCCCTTGGAAACCCTACCTACTTTTTTCTCCCTCAACCTTTCCAAAGGTCATAGTCCAGATGGGCTGTACCTTAAGCTACCCTCACTTTCTGCCCATGCTACTGCATCCTACTTACAAATCTATAATGCTTAACCTCGCTTTCTCCCTCAGCTCTGTTTCCCAATTTGGAGGTTTACCAAGGTTCTTCTTCACCCTAAAGGCAGTAACCATACCTCACCAGACAATTTTCAGTCTATCTCCCTTCTCCCCACTCTTGACAAGCTGCAAGAGAAGCTTGTCTACTCCCAAATTGATGACTTTCTAAACTAATATACAATCTCCATTCCAGTCTGGCTTTCACAAAATCCACTTCACCCTTTCCTTTCTCCTGTGTGTTACTGACTCCACCCTCAATGTCCTGGACCAGGGAGATATCACTGCTGCCATTTTCATTGGCATTGCAAAGGGCTTAGATATGGTAGCCCACTCCCTCCTTCTGGATAAGCTGAGAGCTGTGGGTCTTTCTGCTTCAGCCATCAACTGGTTCAGATCCTGCCTCTCTGGTAGCTCCAGTCAATATAGTTTAGCTATGCCTTGTCCCACCCATCTTCTAGTACAATCTGGGGTTCCTCAAGGCTCCTTACTGGGTCCAATCTTCTTCTTCTCAGTCTTCCCTAATGACCTCTACTCTGTCTGAGTCAGCTCGCATATTCACATGTATGCAGAAGACACTGTAATTTACACCTCGGGTGCCTAGGTCAAAGTCCTGGAAACATCGCTTCAGTGTGACTTTGATAATGTCCAACAAAGGCTCCAATCCCACCAACTTTAGGTCAATGCCAAGAGGATGGTGTCCATGACAATGTGGCACAAGCCATGAGCTCACCAATCTCCCCTTCCCATAGTTTTTTACCCTGGATGGCACTCGCTTTGAGGTCATTCGTTACTTCAAGTATTTAGGTGTGTGACTGGATTGAAGACTTAGCTTCTCTACCCATATTAATGCCATCCACAGAGATCTCTGCGCCAAACTCGATGCTCTCTGCCACAGTAAGGATTGCCTACCACTCCCTGTCCACTGGAAAATAATCAAAAGGAGGGTGCATTTGGTGTTTGACTCTGCAAATGTGGTTGATGGAGCTGCCCCTTCCTCCTTACTTGCCACACTGGACACCTCATGCAGTGCCTTCTGCAGCTTTACTGCTAATGTTCCTGCTCATACTCATCACTGCTCCCTATACACTAACCTCTTGATACCACCTCTTGCTGTTTCATTCACTGCACCTCCTTAATTTCTACATAGTGGTTCTCCTGTCTTCCTCCTATCCTTACCACTCCATACCCCTCTCTCCCAACCTCTCCACCACTTATGCACTGTGCTACAGGGATTCCCACACTTACTCTATTCCTTATTCAAAATTTGCTGTTGAACAATCCATTTTTTCTACCCATCTTCCCTCCATGTGGAACTATCCTTCCCCACTTCATCTGCCTCCCTTCTATTATTCTCTCAAACATCAGCTCAGACTCCCTTTTATCCTCTCTTGCTCTTACTCTGGCCCAAGTAAGTCTGCCCTTTGTCCTCCTTTATTCTTAGTTCACTCCTGCTGCCTATTAGCATGTCCTAGCATGGGTTATTCCTAGAGTCTCACTCCACTGCCTCTTGGCTGTTCCATAATCTGTTGGTAATATTTAGTGTACATCCTGCACAACTTCTCTACATTATATATTGCTACCTCACTCACTGTACATATTGCCTTGAATTGTAATTTTTGCCTGACTCCTAAGTTTGACTGTAATATTGTCTGTATCCCTCTGTTTATTTTGCCTTGGTAGTACATACTTGCCTGTGTACTGTTTTGTTTACATTGACTGAAATTCACCATTAAATGTATTTGTCTCCCTGTTCCCCTTCCCCTGAGTCACACCTGGAAATGAGCCTTGGATCAATGTGCCTTTCCCTGTTACCAGTTTTCAATAAATGAATCATGTAGCAATATTTATGACAAGTGGTTGTGATGCCGCTGTAAATAAACTTCATCTCAGTGGGCTTTGTGTTCTTCCCTCTTTATTTGAAATAAATAAATGTATTATTAATAAGGGATACATGATGAGCAGGAGTGGAATATGGCAAATATCTTCATGAGTGAACAGTGATCGCTGGATATTCACGAGTGGCGTAACATAGAAACATAGACTTTGACGGCAGATAAGGACCGCTTGGCCCATCTTGTCTGCCCATTTCCCTATCTACAGGAAAGGCTGCAGATCCTAGTTAACCAACAGCCTATTTCTTCCTACCCCCCACAAGAATTGCCTTATGTCTGTCCCATGCATTCTTGAATTCTCCCACAGTTTTAGACCCCACAACCTCCTCAGAAAGGCTGTTCCATGCATCCACTACCCTCTCTGGAAATAATACTTCCTCATTGCCCTGAACTGCCCTTCTTCTTTCTTTAAATTGTGCTCCCTTGTTCTTGCATGTCTCTTTTCTGAAAGATGCTACCTCTTGGACTTTGTTGATTCCACTGAGGTACTTAAAGTTTCTATCATGTCCCCTCTCCCTTCTTTCCTCAAGGGTATACATATTAAGCCCTTTAGTCTCTCCTCATATGGCTTCTCTTGCAGACCCTGCACCATTTTAGTTGCCCTCCTCTGGACTACCTCTATCCTGCCTGTCTCATGGAGATGGGGTCTCCAGAACTGGACACAGTACTCAGATGGGTCTCACCAACTGTCTGTACAGAGGGATAACAACTTCCTGTTTTCTGCTGCTGATGCCTCTCCCTATACATCCCAGTATACTCCCAGCCCTCCCTACTGCCTTCTCACATTGCTTGCTAAACTTAAGGTCATCTGATATGATTAACCCCAGGTCCTTTTCCTTTTTTGTTGTTGTTACTACCTCCCCACCCATTGTGTATTCTTCCCCAGGGTTCTTGTTTCCCAGGTGCATTATTTTGCACTTCTTTGCATTGAATCCTAGCTGCCAAACTTTGACCATTCCTCCAACCTTGCCAAGTCCCTTTTCATCCTTTCCACGCCCTCCTTGTGAATCAACTCTGTTGCAGATCTTTGTGTCATCTGCAAAAGGCATACTTTTCCTTCCAGTCCTCTGCAATGTCACTGATGAAGACATTAAAAGGACTGGACCCATACTGAACTCCTGCGGACCCCACTAGTAACCCTCTTTCTTCAGAGTGGACTCCATTTACAATTACCTTCTGTATCCTGTTGTGCAGCCAATGCTTTACCCAGGCTACCACCCTGGGACCCACTCCCAGGCTGGTTAATTTGACTATTAATCTTTGTGTGGACTGTGTCAAATGCCTCATAGAAGTCTAGGTAGACCATGTCCACAGCCCCTCCCTGGTCTACTACTTTGGTCACCCAGTCAAAGAAATCTATTAGATTCTGTCTGACATGACCTTCCCGCTAGAACCCATGCTGCCTTGGGTGCTGTGCCCACTGGCCTCTAGGTACTCAACTGTTCTTTCCTTCAGAAGTGACTCCATCACTTTCCCTACCACAGAGGTCAGACTGACAGGTCTGTAGTTTCCTACCTCTGTCTTGGTCCCACTTTTGTGAAGGGGAATCACATCTGCCTTTCTCCAGTCCTCGGGTACCACATCATCCTCCCATGATTTATTAAAAAGAGTATCCAGTGGTTTCACTAGTTCCTCCCTTAATTCTTTTAGAATTATGAGATGAATTCCATCAGGACCCATTGCTTTGTCCACCTTCAGTTTTAGGAGTTCTTGCAGAACCCTTTCTTCTGTGAAAGGACTGGGATCGACCCCCCTATCAAGAGTGCTTCTGTTAATTGGATTAGGCACTTCCCCCTCCTCTTTTGTGAATACTGAGCAGAAATATTCAGTATCCCTACTTTTTCACTGTCCCCCTCTGCCCACCCACCGTTCATTCTATTCAGCCTCACTATCCCTCCCTTTGTCTTTCTACACTCGCTGATGTACCTATAAAAGGTTTTATCCCCCTTCTTAACTGAGTTGGCTATCTTTTCCTCAGTTTAGGCCTTTGCTATTCTGACTTCCCTCCCTGCTTCCTTCTGCCTTAACTGGTACAGCTCTCTGTCCTGCTCCTTCTGTGTTTCCTTATACTTCTGGAATGCTATTTTTTTCTTCATGACTTTCACAGCCACCTCGTCTGAGAACCATAGTGGCTTTTTCTTTTGTTTTGATTTGTTTATTTGCTTCACACAAAGGCTTGTTGCCTCTGTGATGGCAGTTTTGATGATTCCCCATTGTTGCTCCACACCTCCTTCTAGCCTGTTTGCTAGTGCTTTTCTGAGGCACTCTCCCATCTTGCCAAAGTCAGCCCTCCTAAAGTCCAGTACCCTCACTTTTGTATGGCTTGACTCTGTAGCTAAGTTTAACGTGAACCACACTGTTTCATGGTCACTTGTCCCCAGATGGCAACCCAATTCTAGATCTGAGATCCTCTCACTGCCCCCATTTGAGAGTATGAGGTCTAAGATTGCTCCCTCATGAGTGGGTTCTGAAACTAGCTGTCTGAGGTCTGCCACCTGTAGGGCATCAAGATTGGCCCTGCTCTTGGATGTGGCTGCAGCAAATGTGCTCCAGTTAACATCTGGCATATTCAGGTCTCCCATCAACAGTATCTCCCCTTTCTCTGCCATTCTAAGAATGCCTTCATCATATCCTTGTCCATTCCTCCCTGACATGGGGGTCTGTACACAACCCTGTGCAGATTGTGGTGCCCTTTCCAGTCTCCAAGGTCACCCACAGTGCCTCCTCCTCCCTGTTTACTCTTTTGTTCAGTTGCTTTATCCCTTCCTTTACATGAAAGCTACTCCCTCCCTCTTCTCCCCTGCCTGTCTCTCCTGAAGGTTATGTACCTGGTATGTTAACATCCCAGTCATGGTTCTCTGTGTACCATGTTTCTGTGACTGCTATGATATCCAGGCATCCCTCTTCCATCAAGGCCACCAGCTCAGGGAGCTTGTTGCCCAGACTACGGGCATTGGTACTCATTACCCTCCATTTCCTGATGGCCTTACTCCCTTTTGCCCCATCCCTGTCCTTCTTGCCTTTGTCACTTTCTCCATTTACCCCAGCCCTTCTCCCTATCGACACCTCTATGTTGGTGTTTGCCACACTTACTACTATGATTATTTGGGGGGGCTAGGATTTCCCTGCTCCTCTCCAGTGCCTCCCCCCTTGGCTAGTTTAAATGATTACCAATGAAGCATTTAAACCTATCACCTAGGATCCTGGTTCCCCTCCCGGACAGATGCAGCCCATCATGCCAGTATAGGCTTGCATCACTCCAGGTGGACCCCCAGTCCCCAATGAAGCCAAATCCCCAAGCATCACACCAGTTTTTCAACCACTGATTGAATCCCATGGTGCGGAACACCCTAGCCTCTCCTATGCCATAGATGGGCAGCACCTCTGAGAAGGTTACCGTGCATGCTACTTGACTAAGGCCCCTCCCCAATTCCAAAAACTCTTCCTGCACTTCTCTAATCCCTTTCTTAGCCAGGTCATTTGTCCCTAGGTGGACAATGACATCCAGCTCCCTCCCCTGTGCAGCTTCTCCAGCAATCCTGAGGATTCGCTCCCTGTCCCTCCAAGCCATGGCACCAGGCAGGCACCTTACCTCCCTCTCCCCTTCCTCCCCCAGTTCTACCTTCCTAACAATGGAGTCCCCCACCAGGAGTTGTTTCCTTCCCCTGCAGGGTCCCCTGCCACCCTCCTGTGGGTCTCCTTTGTGGAGGTTCCCAGCATCCTCCTTTGTCTCCACTGTGGGTGCCTCCATAGAGGAAACACACTTTGCCAGAATGGCATAGGAATTGTGGAGAAGTACAACTGGAGGAATGTACCTCTGTTCCACCACCCTCACCCTCCCTGAGCCCACTGTGGTCCAACCGCTCCTCTTTCTTGGCAACCTCTGAGGCAACAGCAGTGGTACTGGTGGTCCCTGGATGGAAGAGGAGGTCCCACAAATCCTGGCCAACTCAGCCTTGAGATGAGCAACCTCCTCCTCAGCCCAGAGAGGTGCCTGCAGATGGGACAACACCGCATCCTCCAGAACGCTCTCCCGAAGACTGTGCTCCACAGCCACTGCACTGCACCACCCAATCATGTCTTATTTCTGGCCCCTTAACTGTTTGCAATCCTTACTCTTTCCTCTGTTTTTCTCTATCTCCTTACTTTCTGCTTGTGTGCCCTTTAAGCTCCTGATTGTCCTGTTCTGAGACAAGAATATCCTATATTTCTCAGTAGACCACTTACTTGCTCAGAGGCAGACCTCCAGCAGCTAGAGGGGACTGGAGAGCTACTCTTGCCCTTCTAGCATGGTGGGTCTTTGGGGTTCTGTGGTCACTCACTTCCTGCTCCCAAACAGGAAGTTCCTGTTGTCAGTCAAATCCTGTGCCTATAAAAATAGAACTAGCTTTGGGTGGGGGTGGAGGAGGGAAGGAGGGCAATATAGTCCCAGCAGAGAAGTCCAGTCATACAGCAGTCCTTTCTCCTGGTGTCTTTTGCCAAGCGTAGTGTAGCAAAGCCACGAGTGATAGTATCCAGAGGTCACTGTTCACAAATGGAGACATTTACCATATTTCACTCCTGCCCATCATGTGTGCGATTTATAAAATAGGGGTTTTCATTGTATTTTGACATGGTGTTTTGCTTGTTTTTGATTTTTTTGTAATTTCTATTTATGACCCATGTACTCCGGCACCGAATCTGGCTGAACCTCTCTAGCAGCCAATAGTAATATATTTGGTTTTATCTGTGTTATTGTGTGTAGGAGATGCTCTCTGTGGGTGTGTTGGTTTACTGACTGGAGCTGCTGAGTGACTGTCAATTGTTGTTTGTGGGTTGGTGTTGGTTGTTGGTATGATGGATGTCTGATTTCATACTGTTATTAGTTGTCCTTGCTGTCTGTTTATGAAGCGTGTGCCCTGATTGGTTGGTTGGTGTTTGTGGGTGGGGCTTATTCTCAGAGTTTGAGCAGAGGGGGTATAGTGAAAGAAAAGTATTTTATTTATGGGGTATTAATATTTTTGCAAGTGTAAAAACTTTATTTTACATTTGGTGGAGTTACACTTCTTTATTACTGGTAGGGAAAGTGCATGGGGTATTGTTTTCTGGTTGACTTCATCAGAGTGAATGCTTGTTTTATTTTCAGTTTCAGTTCAGCTTCAGAAAAAGAAACTGCAAAAAAATAATCTTGAGGTAATGTTTTCAAGGTTTTCTCTTTTGCAGTGTTGTTCTATGTGCTGTATAAAGAGTATCAGTGTCACGGGCTTCTCTTTTCAGGAAAACAGTGCCCATGTGTTAGTCCAAGTCACTGGTGCTTTCCAGGACTCCAGGTGTTTTCCAACAAGGGTTCTCATATTGTGGAGCTATAAAAATTAAAACAAATAAGCATTACTATTAGGCAGTGTTAAATTTTAGATTAGTGAATGAAAGTAGTTCTGACGGGTTGCCAGAATGTGTACATTTCAGGATGACATCAGCACAGTGGTGATAACAGCAGGTGACTTAAGCACTGTATGTATAAATGAACAATATTATCACAGTGCATGCCTGCTGCTGCATTTATATCACATTGTTGAGAATATATGGTTTTATTTTGAGAAATAGCACTTCACCCCATTGTATAAATATTATAACATTTGCAGTTCCTTATATTACAAAGGAGTTTGTTTGCCCAATATTACTTTACCACTGGTCAATATTTAAAAAGGACTTCAGTGATAGCATATTGTTTGCCCTACCTTTGCTAAAAAGAGGCCACAGTTTGAGAAATGAGAATTCCAGAAATGAGTACTGAAACTCTGTATGGCCTGTGCAGAAAATATAATGTTCTAAGAAACCATCAATATAGCAGACTAAGTCTTCTGTATGCACTGCTGTTTGTGGCAGTGCACTGTATGTGCTGCTGTCTGTGTGTTTGTATTTGTATTTGTGTAGGTACTGATGTCTGTGTGTACATGTCTCTGTATGTAGTGTTGTTTGGCCTGTGTGTGACTGTGTATAATATCTAGTGCTGTCTGTGTGTATTCTGTGTATAGTTTCTGGAGACTCAAATGAAAAGACAAGGTGCAGCAGGCTGATATAGGCAAGAAAATGCTATTGACGTGTGTGTGTGTGTGTGTGGTGGTATTGTGACAAGACTGTATCCTTAATGTGCCAAGTTTCAGGAGATGGAGAGGGCTGACAGAAGAAAATGACAGAGCTGGAGAGATGGAAGAAAAGGAAGTCAAGGTAAGAAAGATGAAAAGTTAAGGCTAAACATTATGTATTTGAAAGGAGGAAACTAAGAAAGTCAAGGGTGAAACAATAGGAAAAAAAATAAATCATACTAACACTTCCGACATTTGAGTTTTGTAAGACTCAACCAAATCATAAAACAGATAATTGAATCTGGATCTTTGCCCTTTGTGACTGCATAAGCAATTTGGCTACTTGAACAGTATTATTTGTAGCTAACTACAGAAAAGCTTACCAAAATGGACAATGCTTAAAATCTGTTACCAGTGAGAGGGATTTAAGCATGCTTATTAGCAACAACCTCAAATTCAGTGGTCATTGTGTTCTAATAGTTAACAAATCCTCAAGGATTATAAATTGTATAAAAAGGTATATTTCTAGCAGAAACAGGGCCTGCATTATTCCTGTTTACCAGGCATATGTTCGTCCCATATTAGATTATTGTTCACCTTTGTGGAGTCCCTATTTGCAGAGGGACATTGACCTAGTGGTGAGGGTACAGAGGAGACTCACTAGGATGATCAATGGTCTACAGCATTTGTGCTTTGAAGACAGGTTGAGAGCCTTGGAGCTTTATCCTCTGGAACTCAGACGCCTTAGAGGGGACCTTTTATTGATGTATAAAATTCTGGAGGATAAAGTCCTAATGCATGACTTGGGTTTGGTCATTAATCACAGAGAAACAAGCTTGAGAAGCTATCAGTTACAGCTAATGCTGACCAACCCAGAGGGACTCCACAGGCATAGTTTCTTCACCCAGCGTATCGTCTCCTACTAGAATACCCTTCCAAGTTCAGTGGTAGATGTGGGTTCCTTTAGTTAATTTCAGCATAATCTGGATATTTACCTTCTAATACACAACAGGGACAGTGGAGACCACTAACCCAGTTCTGGGAGGGATACGCTATGGGCTTACAGCATTCTGTACTTCTTACAAACTCCTAGTATAAACTCCTAGTACAAAATGCTATTTGGCTTGTTGCACATTAAAGTGTGTGTGTGTGTGGTTGGCTCAGTGGTGTGGAGGGCTCACTGTGCTGAGGTGCTGAATGCCTCACCTGCCACCATGCTGGCAAGCCAGGTTTGGGAATAGACCAGGGTTGCTTGGGAGCTGGCCGGGGGAATGAGGATTGAGCATCCTTAGGCAGCTTTTCTCCTTCAGGGAGGGGGGGAGATAGCACATACTGCTGCTTGGATGCCACTTTGTGAAGGCTGGGTGGCACAGCAAGAGGTCGATCATCTAACTGGCTGAGGAGCAAGTGCAGAGCATGCTGCATCTTCATGGAGTATATGCATGCCACTGCATGCGTTACAGCCTGTTGTGGGGAAAAATAGGGAAAAACACCCACACCAGCATGATGAAACAGGTGACCCCACAGGCCCTGTGCCACTTACTGAGGGACCCGCTTACCCATGGAGGTCAAGAAGTAGACAGGGTAAGTCCTGGGTATGGGGGGTGTCAGAGCTGGAGGGTCACTGGCAGAAGGGAGTTGGTGGGGGTGTCAGGACATACAATGGAAGAAGAAAAAAGTGGGCAGGTGACAGAGTCAGGGGGTCATTAGGCCCCTAATTTTTGCAGTAGCATTAATTTAATAGCTTGTACACTCATGGACTTTTTTTTTTGTTGATACTGTCTCCCATTGGACCAACAGTTGACTCCTTTTACCTGGCATCCTCCTGGAATCTCTGGCCACCGGCCATCCTGCTCCATCCTCCACCTTCGGGCTATCACCAAGCTACTTCCATGGCTTACCCCTGTGGTGGAGTGGTGGGGAGCCCCCAAACTCCCCACCAGGAATGGATCCAGTATTTGGTGATGTCCTCTGGATGTGGTGCGTTCTGATGGACAGTCATCAAGCTGCATAACCAGGGCCACCGATTTCCAATTTCTGTCAGCAGGTGGAGTGTGCAGTGCTGACAGGGGGTGTGCCACATGCATCCACACACAGCACAGTGCACCAGCTGCTCCATCTCTGTGCCCCATTGTACAGGGCCAGACTTGCCAACACCTAGCCTCAACTTGGTTTCACGTATTTGCTGGCCTCTGTTCCCTCCCCCTCCCCGGGAGAGGAGAGCTGTCCTCTGGATGCTTAACCCTCTCCCACCGCAGCTGGTCCTCAATGACCCGTTCGCACCGCGAACATGGGTTGCGGGCATGGCTGGAGGTAAGGCATCGCTGCCTCAGCCCTCCACAACATTGGGTTGGCATTACTCTAGGACTTTTAAACAGTTTTAATTCTTTGAAAATGGATTAAAAGATTTGTGTCCAGATGGTAATGTTGAAAACCGCTCTATAGTCTGCATTGTAAAACCGTGCTGTAACGATGTTTGGAGGTAAGCTAGAGCATGGTTATAGAGCAATACAGTTTCCTTAACCCAATTTTTTTTTCTTGTTTTAATTATTATACCTTTCCCCTCTGCAACCCTGACCAGCCCCCATCGGCCCAGCCTTGCAACCGGCCCAGTTACCCACATTCTTCAGGGCTTACCTCTCCCATGTTCCTCCCAGGCTTGCCCCCCAGAGCGGGGGCTGCCAAGGTGTACCAATCCACAGTGGCATTACAGCACAGTGTCGGAAGAGTGCTACAGTTGGGGTGTTTTTTCTGCTTTTTCCTGGACCCCATGATTTCAATGTCACATGCGATGTACAAGCTCACTCACATGCACACACTCTGATGTCTACCCTCTCTGAGCCTGGGCTCTGGCTGCACCTCCACCTGTGGTTACCCAGGCAGTGGTTCTGTTTTGGTGACACATCCCTTCCTTCCTCAAAGGGGAAAGCGTCTTGTGGGAAAACTCAACCACCCCCCTTCCCTGGCTGGTCTACTGACATCCCAGGCTCGTTTCTGAACCTGGGTCATTGGTGTTGTAAGTGGTAGCACTACTGCTGTGCTGATGGGTGGCCTTAACTCGAGTTAACAGCAGTGTGGGATAACCAATGCTGTAACTTTGGTTAAGGTAGCCACAATTGACATGCAGTGCAGTTTTGTGGCTGTTAACAGTCTAAAAAATATTTTAATCAGATCACTGAGCTCACAATGAGCTAATTATGATAATTCAGACTACTTTGTTTGAATGCTGCTTCTTGCCCAGTCGAGAGTATTCCAGCATGCATTGTGCTACTAGCAGTGCTGGTTTCGCAAGTAAGACCTGGGGAACTCACCTGGGCTGTTATGGTGTCAGAGTATAGTCTGGATGTGCTGGAAATTGTGCTTTACCACTGTAAGTGTAACTTTTTTTAATAAATTTATCTTTATTAAAAATTTCATGAAATATGTGGTTACTCGTTTTTCCCATAAAAACTCCAAAGCTAGAGAAACACTTTATAGCACTGTTGTGACAAAAGCCATAAAAACATCAATATGATATCAAATCAATGGTATTATGATTTCAAATCCTGCTCCAATTTACATTCACACTATACTTCAAACCGCTGGTTGCAACCTCCTGAAAGCTGGGGTGGTAATTGAAACAGAAACTGACATCCATTATCAAGACTTGCTGCCATTGCCATGGTTGTGGGGAGAGGGGAGTTAAGTAAGCAATATCATTCCAACAGCTGCACAGTACTGGGCTATACTGGACCACCCAAGGGTGTAATGAGGTCAGACACTGCAGGTGGAGGGCCTTATAGCCCCTAGAAAGTCTGGTATATCCCAATACTGCCCACCCTGGAGGGTATTATTGCACTTAGAAAATGGGTCAGTTCTGAACTTTTAATTAAAAGTTGCTAAAATAAAATGAATACATAAATCAAATAAATGCACTTGATCATATGATTATTGTAAAGTAGTCCCTTATGTGGCTCAATTGCCAGCATTAGGACACTAGTCATGGATGTGTAACAACCCCCTATAAATTAGGGTTTATTATAATGTCTTCCTGGGCTTTTTAATGCCCACTGTCAGGCTGGTGTCCTGTCTTCAGTAGTTCTATTTGTGTGAGAGTGCCCTAGTGAGCCTCCATGCCTGTCTCTTTAAGAGCATAGCTAATCTGTGTTTAGAAATTGGTCTGGGCTGGGTCTTAGTGATTTAAGACTTGCGACTGGCCAGAAGTGTATTATTCTGCTCCATTTTGCAGTCGCTACTTGAGCAGAGGGAGCCTATCTAGGAACCGTGATTTTTTGCTGTTTATTTGCCATAATAGTAAAGAGGGAGAAGTTTGTCTAACCTACTTTGATTACAGCTCAAACATTTGGATGGAAGCCACCATGTTAGGTCCTGGACTTCCAGTAACTGGACCAATCGAACCGATGAGGACTTAAAATTAAGCCAGTCTCCAGGGGTCTTGTGGGAATGAAGTTCTGTAGTTTTTGTAATTTTAAATGTTGGCGCTCAAATAGACCTGGAGGTGGAGCCCTTACTGTGACTGACAGTTCCCTCAGCCAACCAAACCTTTTGGATTACAAGGGAAATGCCCAGAACTGCCTGAAGCAGTGATTCAGTTAGAGTTGGAAGTGGAAGAGTGAACAGCTCGAGCTTTCGAGCAGCTGCTCCCTGAAGGAGCGTAGGGGAACCGGCGGGAACAGGCTTAGCTGGCCTTCCTGCCACATTCTTCTGCATTCAAACTGCATATTGGACCTGTCAGATTTCAGCCTTGGAACTACGTCAGAAGAAAGAAAAAGTTTGTTAGTGCGACTGGTGATTTGGACCAGACTTGCTACTGAAGCAATTGGCCCATCAGTTGAAAGAGTTAGACGAGGATTGAAAGGTTTGTGCAGTGCAGCTGTCAATTTGCAACTGGATGGAATCTGAACTGTTGTTTAAAGAAATTTAAATGTTTTGAATGTGTTTCGTGGGTCGCAATTTGGTTCCCCATGGTAGAATCTGTTACGCCAGATGGAGGCTTCAACAGCAGAAGATCACAAACATTTTCAGGACAATTCATCCTACCTGGGCCCTGTCATCTCAGCCTAGGCTGCTACTCATGCCTCAGAGACCTTCTTGTTGAAAGATCAGTCTGGGAATTTGGCCCCCTGCCCAGCACCATCGAGCAGGTAGCAACCACCTGGAGGTGAGTTGTGTCAGCCCTGCTTCCCCTGGCCTCCCTGATAATCACCACGAGGTCTACACCTCACCTGTACTGCATCCAGATCCTGGTAGCATGAGTAGAAATCAGGGTAGCTCCCTGCAACAAAAACTAAAAATCATTGTGGTACCATCTAATTCAGTGATCCTCAGATCATGGATCTTCAGCTTATCACCTGCTGCTCTTCCCAGTAAGTGATGCAAATAGTTCCCACACTATACAGTACTAACCAACCAGGATGCACTATAACACCACTGCATTGTACACCAGTAAACATGATTTTCGAGGTTTATTGCAAATCTTCTTGCAAGCTGCACCCTGTCAGACTATGCAGATGTTAACTAATGATTAGTAAGTGAAATAAATGAAAGAAATGTTTAGTAATTTAAATATTTTCTTTTACACTGTAGTGTGTTTGCCAACATTTTCTAGGAAGTGTATGTTGTGGCTCCTTGGCTAACATGACTGCCCATGTGGCTTCTGAGCCAGTCAGTACTGAGTATCACTGACCTAATTGTTTCTTTCACTGGGTTCTTGCAACAGACTGAGCCATCTGGCTTGGATTTCAAATTATTGGGTTGTGTGCATGCTTAACTGTTTTCTTTCCTTAAGGGCCCCAACATCAGCTGCAATGCAAGCCACCCCAGGCAATGCTTCCGGCTAGTCTGCATGACATACTGGGTAGCCAGGGTTGCTGAACTGTCGGGTTGGGACTTAAAGTGCATGCCAGACAATCCTGATTTAAATCAGACTGCTAATCATTCTGCTAGATTCACACCCCTCCGTTGTTCACTACCCTTAAATAAATCAGGTTGTTTTCTTTCACGTTTAACCTGGCTAATGATTAATGGAAATTATTTGTAAATATTAGTTGATCGTATGGATGATTGTATGGTTTGTTTTAACTAAGTGATGTTTTAATGGATTTATTTTTATATGTTTTAAATTGATATTGTATATTGTGTTTTGATGTAAAGCGCCTTGATATTTCTGAAAGGCGCTTTAAAAAATAGTTATTATTATTATTATTATTAATGTGCATATTATTAATTGGGTTACAGTGTTATTGCATTGCTGATCTTATTTTCTAGGGGATCTCCAGAGCAGTTACTGCAGATCCAGCCCTGGTGGTAAGTGAAACGGGTGTGAGCACATTATCACTGCTGTCTATTGAATGTGAATGTGAATGTGCCCTTGTGTTATCATTTAGGCCACTAGAAGGGTTGGTGGGTGGTTATAGCATCCCAGAGGGCTATACCAGAACAGTTAAGCTATGCCAGTACCATTCCTCTTGGTGGAGGCACCCGATTACAGAACTCAGGCCCCTCAGCCTGTGTATTGCCATACAGGCAGGGATAATAGCCCTTAGAATAGTGCCACCTAGGGGTTACAGATGTTTCACTTTTATTATTGTGGCCGTCCCCTTCCCCTATACACACAGTGAATGATTTTGAGCAATGTTTCTTGTGATATAGCTGCCCCCCTCCCTTTGTATGCCAGAGTAGTTGATGTCCGTAATAGTTACATTTTTCACTCTTGCCCTGCTTCTGTACTTGTTGTGATCCTGCCTGCCCACATGCCTCTTACTGCTGAGAACAGACCTGAGTGCTTTGCGGCTATGGTGGGACTAATAGATAGCTATAGTAAGTGCTTTAATGGCTCTATCAAAAAGGTGATTTTTTTTTTTATTTTAAAAAAGGAAATTAGATAAGCATTTTTTTACGCGGTTGAGGTAGGAGAGAGTGCTGCAGAAGCTAAGGCTGATGGTATTCAGGAACCTGATTTACAGAGCAGCTGTGATCAGGACATGTTAACTTCAGTTGTATTAAAATAGTATTTCAAAGTGTCTTCCCCCAACCCGCTGAAGGCATGAAAAAATAATTTTATTTTTCATTTATTTATTTACAGCAATTTGTCTATACCCAGTGCTGTTGTGAGGGAGCACTATGGACTGCTCATTGAGCACGGATGCTTAACAGCAATGGCAACCCATATGTAAACCCTGGAAGTCGTGAAATAGTAGGAGGCAGCAGTACAGCAACTTTGCTTTGCTTTTCATTTGTACATCTTCTTTTTATACTGTATATTTTAAACTGTAGCTATTGTCACCATATTTTCTGGTTGATTGGCAGCAGCTGGGATCAGGATGATGGCAGAGTGGCAGCGGACCCAAAGGCTCAGCGGTGAGTTGAGAGCATGATAGCGCTGCTTACTTTTGTTTCTGCCATTTCTGTCTAAGAAGTGGGGACAAGCTGTACAGAGAAGTTTCAGTTTTAAAAAAACAAACCAATAACCGTTTATGTGCCATATGCCCAGACATGGGTGTATATGTGTGTGTGTGTGTGTGTAAATCTCGCAAAGCAAGAGAACAACATGGCAGCAATTCATAAGGTAGAAATAATGGGCAGAGTGGATGGGCCTTGCTGTCCTTATCTGCCATCAACTTCTATGTTTGCTATGTAATTCAGCAAGGATTTGGAATCTGATCAAGCAACAGAAATGTGGAATCATTATATCCTGGTCTCTGTTGCCTGATACCGGACTGGCTGGTTGGTGACCTTAGTCGATCAGCTTCCAGGATTTTCCAAATCCATTTTCTAATGTATGTGTATTCATAAGGAGAGGGGAACCTTGCAGATGAACTTCAACAGCTCGGGGAAAAATGGACTTCTACACAACTTCAGTGGCTCAGAGGACTATCTTTAATGCTACAGCTAATGGTAATCGTCTATGTCTTGGGGGCCTTTGTAACTGTCATAGACTTCAAGAAATCAGTGCCAGTTAACAGATAGGGATGCCACGTATTAAAAAGAATTATGGGCTCCCTATCTATTATGGAACTTGTAGCTCCGTCTCATGGTTCCAGTGACATCATTAACCTCTTGAGCTATGCTGTCGAGGTTTATGATGTCAATGGATGGAATTACAGCACTGTAACAGACAGGAAGCCATATGTTATTCTATTTGTATACAATTCCACAAGAGAAAAGCATCCTCATCAGTACAGTCATACATGAGCTCTCCATTCCTACAGTTGTTAAAATACTGCATAAAACAACATCTGAGTTAATAAAGCTGTACAGAGTATGGTAATGTTAAGTAGTACCGTAACATTTACTGCTACATTGTTGTTATTGTTCAAAATACTTTAAAGAGAAGGTCCCCTCAGGCTTTTATTCTGTTTACCTATGTAGTCTGTAGGCATGAACAATAATTACCTCTATTGCAGCCTCCTAATTTCACCAGGATTTACATGTAAATGAAGGTACTTAAGTCTGGTATGAAAACCTGCCTGTCTCCATTGCAAAGGTCATGACCTGACTCATGTAAGGCATCCTAGAATTTTATGACATTTTGGTGCTAAAGTCTGCAGTAGTTATACTGTATTAGTCAGTGTTGCTGCTGTCCTGTATGTTCCCTATGTTCTTGTTTTATGCTGGCCATGAAGCGTTTCAAAGCATAGTAAGTGCCCTGTCGTTTTTTGTAGTTTAAAGTGTATCTGAGTTAGATAAAAAATGCTTTTAGAGAATACAGGGACTTCACGAGACATGTAACAGAACTGAATGAGAGCATAACTTCTGCTGGTTTGCGCATGTATGCATCACCAGCTCCCATAATGCCTTGCATGAGTGGGGTCATGATCTTTGAAACGAAGACAAACAGGCTTTCACTCAAGGTCAAAACAGAGTGAAGCAACCTCATTTATATTTAAATTAGGATGAAATTAGGGAAATGCAAGAGAAGGAATCATTGTTCATGCGTACAAGCTAGACAGGTATACAGAAAATAGATTGAGGGGACTTTCACTTTAAAAGGAACGCACAAAAGGAAACCTGAATAGTTAAAAATCAGATTTTAAACAACATTGAAAAAACAGAAGCAATTTATAGTGTCTGTGTCTGTAACTGAGTTGGCCTCATTTGATTACCACACCTAAGAAATGACTAGGATCTCTGTAACACATTAGATTCAGTGGTCCAGTCTACCTCCCATGTGTATCACACCCCTCATTTGACCCAAAACAGGAGTCTACAAGGACATAATACTCTGCTGTCAGGTATCTTCCAGGCTCGGGGCCTCTAATTACCCCAGCTGTGGTCCTGGGAGGGCATATGCATGCCACTTGGCCCACTTCTCTGTAATTTTTTTCTAGAGTAAATCTGAGGACAGCTATGATGCACTCCATACAAAAAAACTGTGTCTAGCCTGTCCCGCCATTCCTGAATGGTGGGAATCATACCTGATAACCAGTGAGCTGTAAACCCCTTAACAACCACGAGGCACATTATTCTAAAAATGCTTTGCCATCTTCAGTGACCTAAATCTGTGGGAGGTAAGCCCAGGATATGTGTATGGGATGCTACCCTAATGTCAATTTCCCAATTTTGCTAAGCTCCACATTCCTTTGGGTCCAATATGGCACTATCCTTGGGAAACCCCAAAATAAGTGGTAGTGATCCCTTCAGCTCTGACAGCCACACCAGCATCTATCAGTGAGATTAGCACCTAGGAAGTACCTGGTAATAGTAGGGGTATGAAAATCAACCAATTAATTTCTCCATGGTATAATCAACAGAATATAGCAGATCCTAAAAAACTCTCTCTAGGTGCATCACCTAAAGTACTGTTATCCCAAGGGCTATGGGTGCAGTCTCCCCACAATGTTTGCTTTCACTGCCACACTAGAAACATCATTACACTGGGTGGCTATAGGGAAATTAAAAAAGAAAATCTCATCCCTACAACCACCCAGGATCTTATTATGTAGCAAATTATCCTGGATACAAATCCACATGCAGTAGTGCGCCCCCACTGCCTCATCTGATCCCGTTAGCTCCCATGCCTGGCCCTCCTCACTATGTGGCAGTTTCATCATCCATGTCCATTTCTGCATAAATAGGCATACAGTTTACGGCCACCAAGCCATCCAATTTTTGCCTGTAGTCTAGCTGGATGGAGGAAAGCATACCCCCCCTCCCAAGATTCATAATGACCTTCCCACACCCAGGAAGCTTCCAGTCCTTTAAATCTCTTACTACTGATCTCAGTGAGAATTAATCATGGCTGCATGCTTGCAGAGTACTTGCATCTTCACGCAGCAGCCCAGAAATTTCTTGACAATAGACCAATGTCAGGTTCCCTCAGTCTGTGGATTGGGGGCAGTATTTTTATGTGGTCTTTACATGGAAATGGGAAATCATTAGGCAGATTCAGGGGTTCTTGTAGGAGAGAGGGAAGATGCTCAGTCATATCCCCTGTCTCGGTCTCCTCTGGAAGTCCATACAATTGTATATTTTTTCACTGGGACTCAGACTCCAGATCCTCCAGCTTGGACACTGTTTCCTGCTCCTGCCTAAGTTGAGCAGGGAGGAGTTATGTTGATCAAGTTGCTCCAAGACCTCACTCAGTCCTTTTCCATGTCTGTTGTGCATTTGTTTCAAATCTTTGATGTCTGCTTGTGTAATCAGGGTTATCTCTTCCAATTTGTGGAGAGTATTATTAATTGCTCACAGTTCAGCCACCAGTGATTTAGACATAATAGTGAAGTTTTCTTCCTCAACCTCCATCTCTGCACCATGGTCTGAGAGCCATCGGCCGTCAACTGGGGGGAATGTTTTTGGTTTTGGGCTTTCCAATATTATGCCCTTCAACTGGCTCTGAGCTGCCATCTTTATCTTGTTGAGTTTGCCCATTGTAGTTTAATAAAAAAGCAGCATTATGAGGGTGATGGAAGAGGATTATTTGGTCACTAGTAATGGAGCTCGAATTCAGTGCTGCTGCATGGATGATGACATCATCTAAAAATCGTAAGTGTAACATTTTGTAAAAAGTTTTAAAAACCCTAACAGAATGTACAGGGCCTAAGAGATTATAGACTAGTGGACCTTCTTGGAAGACAGCAGGAAGGCTGTGTTTCAACTTTTTGTATACAAAGACAATACATGCAGCAGAAAGTATATTTTTGAAAAACAAAACTTAATTTCTCTTCTCAAGCAGGAGATCAATGAAAAGCCAATAATTTTGCTGGGTAAAGAGGTAGATGCAGAGCTTGCAGCAAGCCCTGTGTCTACCGTGGTGTTTTGCGCAGCTACGCCAAACAGTTTGCTACAACCTGCACCCAATTTTCATACATTGGGCACAGTTGTGACATTTTACATGATTTTATGGCAGCTTGCAGCAAAACATTGGCGCAAGCCCCATACAAAGGGTCCCTGATCGACATAAAGTTAGACCAGGGGGAGTGGGTCTAACTTTTGGCCCTTGGTGCCAGGGACCGAAAGTTGCATTCAGCATTGGGTGAATGATGCAAGCCCCCGTGCCATTTGTTCAGTGCACCAGGGGCTTGTGGCATTCACAACCTGTATAAAAATCCAGCCCAGTATCTTCTTTAGCTAATGAAAAGCTTAAGATACAAGCTTTTGAGACCTGAATGCCTCTTCTTCAGGTCAGCTTCCACCGGTTACCACAGACTGGGATATCTTCCATTTTTCAGATCTAGGTCGGTTACCACAGACTGTGGTATCTTCTATTTTTCAACTCAAGGTAGGTTGCCACAGACTGGGGTGTCTTCCATTTTTCAGATCAAGGTAGGGTTATGCTGTGTTAGCCTACACAAAAGTAGGAGAGAAACAAAAAGAGAATCTTTTTTGTTGGGGAAAGATAATTCTTTTATTAGGGCCTTCTCGGAGGACAGAAACTTTCACCTCTCAGAACTCTCTGGAAGGTGTACATCCTAACCCTGTTCTGTTTGGATTATCATGACTAATCCATTTATTTCTATAAATAAATGATACATTATTAAAACTGTGTGCATTATTCTTAATAATAAAGACCAGGTAGGTTGGCTGAAATATAATATATTAAAGAAGGCATTTATTTTCCCAGTGTTTTGAGCTGAGATGTTGCACAGCTCTACCTTCTGGCCTATGGAGTTCTGCCCCTCTGTTTTTTGTTTGTTTGTTTGGTTGTTTATTTATATATATATTTTGTTTACCAGGTAAGGTACACTAGACAAGTAAATGCCTACTTTCAGGTATGAGTCATACCGTATGACCCAGGAGAGTACATCAGGGTACAATAACACAAGAAAAATACATGACACAGAATAGAAGCCAGGGTCAGCTAACAAATGGTAAACAATGTAATTTGGGAACAAGCATGGACTAGAATGCAGAAATATATAACCAAAGAATACATACATAGGTATAAAGCCTTCCATCGAAGTGAACGTACAGTTGCACATGGCAAGAGGGAGAGCGAATGCATAATATAGGAATCTGCATAATACAGGAATACATAGAAACATAGAAACATAGAATTTGATGGCAGATAAGGACCGCTTGGCCCACCCAGTCTGCCCATTTCCCTACCTGATGGATAAGCTGCAGATCCTAGTTAACCAGCAGCCTACTTCTTCCTACCCCCAACCCCTAGAATTGCCTTATGACTGTCCATTGCATGCTTGAATTCCACCACTGTTTTTGACTCCACAACCTCCTCTGGAAGGCTGTTCCATACATCCACAACCCTCTCTGTGAAAAAATACTTCCTTAAATTACCCTGAGCTGCCCCTTCTATCTTCAAATTGTGCCCTTGTTCTTGCACACCTCTTTTTGAAAGCTGCTACCCTTGGACTTTGTTGATTCCTTGAGGTACTTGAAAGTTTCTATCATGTCCCCCTCTCCTCCTTTCCTCGAGGCTATAATATTAAGCTCCTTAAGTCTCTCTTCATGTCTTCCGGTGCAGACCCTGCACCATTTTAGTTGCCCTCCTCTGGACAGCTTCCATCCTGTCTATGTCTTTGCAGAGATTGGTCTCCAGAACTGCACGCAGTACTCCAGATGTGGTCTCACCAGCTGTCTGTACAGAGGATAACAACTTTGTTTTCTACTGGTGATGCCTCTCCCTATGCATCCCAGTATCCCCCCAGCCCTCCTTGCTGCCCTCTCACATTGCTTGCCCACCTTTAGGTCATCTGATATGACTACCCCCAGGTCCCTTTCCATTTTTGTTGTTGTTAGTATCTCACCCCCCAGTGTGTACTCTTCCCCTGGGTTTTTGTTTCCCAGGTGCATTACCTTGCACTTCTTAGCATTGAATCTAAGCTGCCATACATTTGACCATTCCTCTAACCTTGCCAAGTCCCTTTTCATCCTTTCCACCCCACCTTGTGCATCAACTCTGTTGCAGATCTTTGTGTCATCTGCAAAGAGACATACTTTTCCTTCCAGTCCCTCTGCAATGTCGTTTATAAAGACATTGAAGAGGACCAGTCCTAATACTGAACCCTGTGGTACCCGACATAATACAGGATATAATACACAATATAGGAATCTACATAATACAGAAAATAAAGGATTAAGGAGGCAGTATAGTGCAGTGGGTTAAGGCTCTGAGCTGCATATCTAGAGACCTGGGTTTGAATCTTACAGCCACCTAAGTACATACTGTGTGATCCTAAGCAAGTCACTTAACTTTCTTGAGCTCCCAGGTCGCATCTGGAAATGAGCTTTGGCTTACTGTGCTACTCCTGGTTAAACAATGTTCCCTTTCCCCTTAATTGAGGTACTTTTCATGGAACAGGAAAACCTGGGAGCTACCCTATACTCTGCACAGTGACAGGATGACAAACTCATTAGATGCCTTTAGAGGGCATCTTTGAAGAGTCTGTGTGAAGGGAGGCTGAATCTCAAGGGAAGATAGTTTTAGTATTTTAAGGCAAAAACGGAGAAGGCCTGTTCCCTCATCTTAGATGTGCATTTTGGAAGATAATACAGTAACCCCTTGCTATAGCAAAATCTCAGGTATAACAAATTCCCTATGTGGCTCCCAATATTTCATCTGCGGTCAGTGAGTCAGATGGGCGGGTGCGTAAAAACATTTGAACTGTTCTACTAAAAAAGATTGTTTTTCCTTGTACTGCAACAAACTTTTGTTTCCTCACTTCTCACCCACCCATTTGCCAGCCTTCCTGCTTGCTAGTTAAGTCTCCTGCCCAGTCTCCCACTATCTGCCTTCACAACTCACTGCTGCTCTGCATCTGCACTTGCTTGTTCCTCTCCTGCTCGCTCCATACTTGCTGCTGCTCGCCATAAAATGAATACTGTGACAGTGGCCATAAAATAAAACAAAGGCAAGAAAGGAACCAACTAAAATGGCACCAACAGCACAGTAGCACAGCCCCAGTTGCTACAATCTTGCTTGCTAAACAGGACCTCCGAAACTGAAGAAACTGATGTGTGGCTGCGGTTTGTGAGTGGAGGGGCTAGGGGAGTGGTTTGTTACAGTAGTTAGCTGCCATCTGTAGCAGTTTCACAAATGACTAGAACTACTGCACCTACTAGTCACAGATCTGAAAATAAAAAAAATACACTAAGTATGTGGGTGACCTATGTGCTGGCTCATACTGTAGTACAGAATTCTAGCGTCAGTCACTGTAACGAATGGGGAGCTTTAATGAATGCAGGTTATGGTTCCCAAGCCATTCATTATAGCGAGGGGTTACTGTAGAAGGGCTGAATCTGCAGATCTAAGTGAATAGGCTTGTTGTGGTATGGGAGGGAGGGAAATGGGTAGAGCAGGGGATCTTAGTAACTTGTCAATAAAGTTCTGTACATTAGTTCTCCCTCCATCTCCATAGTTAAGTCACATCTACAGGAGGATTTCTCCTTGGTCTACTCATGGCTCATTAGAAATAAGTTAATCCTCAATTCCTCAAAGATCCAAGCCATGCTATTTGGATCATAGTCCTGCTCAGCTTCCCTTTCCATCCTATTTAAGGATGGGTTCCCCCATCCATTGTGGTCACCCTTGACTCTGGCCTGGATTTCTCCCTCCACATCTCCCAGACCTGTAAAGTAGTCAGCTCTAGACTTCGCCTAGCTTACCACATCAAATACCCCCTCATACCCAAGGCTAGACTTGCAGTTGCTCTGGGCATCCTCCTCCCTCATGTGCAATATGGTTAGCTTATTTATTCCCATGCTTCCAGAACAGCCCTTAAAAAGTAGGAGGTGTTCTACAACAACATCTACCATTTTTCACTGTCCTCCCCACGTCTTATGCATCACTGCTCCCTGTACACCTCTATCTCCCCCTTGGTGGCCAAATCCTACTCCCTTGGCTGCTTTATTGACAAGTTATTAAGATTTTCTGCTCCACCCATTTCCCTCCCTCCTCCAGCTTGACAAGCCTATTCACTTAGATCTGTGGATTCAGCCTTTCTATATGTTCCAAAATGTGCATCTAAAGGGGGGCAGGCCTTCTATGTCTTTGTTTCAGCATACTGAAACTCTGTTCCCTGTGAAATTCAATCTCCCCTCCCACAGGCTCTTCAAAAATGCTGTGTATGTGTGTTGCATTTGTGTGTGTGTGTGTGTGTGTGTGTGTGTGTGTGTGTGTGTTGTTTGTGAAGAGTCCACAACAACTGCTTCTACATTAGCCTGACATGTAAGAGTTTCTGTTTTTGCTTTATTATTGTGATGTAAGTGTGGGATTATGCATTACAATAGTACAACACATACATTACACAAAGCCACAAATTAATTGTATATCATTTATCAGGTTAATGTATTAGTAGATGTTTTGGCTCTGACCAGGACTTGTTGATGATGATGATGTCACCAGTTTTTTAATTGTTGTCAGTTATAAGTTTGCAGTTTCCCTGTGAGGAGAAAAGGCCCAACTGTGTGTTATGATCTTATAATCTTCCAACCCTCCATATGGCACAAATGCAGTTTATGATACAACATGCTTTGTAAACATTTTTTTTTTCTCCATTACGATTGGTATGATTTTCTTTTTGGCATATTATTACTAGACTGTGGCCTTGTATCTTTCCCTGTTTCTGCTTTTTGGTCCCAAGAAATGAAATAAGATGTTGTTCAGTTCAGTATGAGTTTTCATGGATAAAAAAATTGAAATATATGAATGAATAATACCTTTTACAGCCATTACTCTCCAGTTGAAAAACAGAAGTGTCGTGTATGGTTGGTAGTTCTGCAGAGCTACAGTATGCCCATGCCAACCCATAGTGTAGCAGTAGCACTGCTGCTTACTATGCTGCCAACCTGAGTTCAGGAGTGGACTTGAGTCATTGAGGGTTATCCCAGGAGGGTTGAGCATCCTAGGGACTGCTCTCCTCCTTCAGGAATGGGGGGCAGTTCTCCACTGCTTAATTGCCAACTGGCTAAGTTGGGTGGCAACGCAAAGGAGATGCTACAATGTGGGAGTGTGTATATCGGATGCCACACATGCAATTACAAATTGCTGGCCATCAGGAGAGTAAAGGAAGGAGGACAAACTAATGCTAGCTGATCAGGATGATGTCTGACTTCTGCAAGCACGGCACCTTATGGATCCAGACCCTGGCAAAGTACACCCTAACATACAAGTCCCTACCAGAGAGGCAAAGTACTCTGAAGAATGGTGAAGGTAAGCCCAGAGGGAAGGTGGGTCACAGAGCTGGGGAGGTCAATTACAGTGGGGCAGAATGGACTGACCAGAAATTTAAAACAAAGGAAGCCATGACCAAAAAACTGTTATATGGAACTCATCTCTTCTTTTTCATTTAGGCTTCAATAGTAACAAACTGGTATCTGTCAACATTTCCTCTCCTCTCAAATGTAAGTCACTGGCTTGCAAGATGAAGAATATTCACCA
Organism: Neoceratodus forsteri; assembly: GCA_016271365.2. NCBI lineage: Eukaryota > Metazoa > Chordata > Ceratodontiformes > Ceratodontidae > Neoceratodus > Neoceratodus forsteri. Next base: position 1,071,998,480 of record CM028129.1, on the reverse strand, counting down.
TCAGGTCTTGAGTTTGGGTTTGCATTGCCCAGTGGAGCCCACGTGGGTGACAGGTGAAACAGAAATGCCTTCTGTAGTGTGCAGAAAAGGTCAGGTTAGTTGATTTCTTGGAGGTGGAAGACTAGGTTTGCTGGCAAAGACACATAGCTTCGCCTGAGCTCTTTTCTTCTAGGTTGCTTGTAAGGACAGAGCAAAGAACTTTACCAGAGCAAGGAAAAGGATTAAGTCATCTTTTGGCTAGGCAGATTTACTGTGTGTTATTATTATTTTATTTTGTACTCACAGGGGTTGTTACTGTTTGTTGCTAACATTTTATTGCTTTATTTTTCTTTGTAGCAAAGTGTTTCTCACAGGGTATATCTTCTGAGAAATTATTACAGGTGGTGCTTCACAGGTTTTACAGTTTTATCTATCATTAGGATAAGCATTCAGGGCTACTGCATTTGTTGTTGGTTGAGTTTTTTGCTCTTACCTCCTTGTTTCTTTCATCCATGGTTCTTCTTTTTCGGCTGGGCAAGGGCCCAAGTCACCTACCCCCATCCCAAACCACCCCACAGTACACTGCTTTTATTGGGTAGCACAGTTGGGGAAATGGTGGGCAGTTCTTATAATATCTTGTCCTCAATGGGAAGTCACACAGAGTAAGTTACCAGCAGCTTGGGGTGCTGGGTTCTGACTGCTGCTAGATATGTATGGGGAAAGCTAAAGCTGTGTGAAGTTTGGGTAACTAAGGGCATGTTAGTTAGTTAATATTTTTATTTCTTATTATTGCAACCAGGCACAAAAGTACAGGTTGAAGTTCTATGCAAGGTTAAAACACAAACTTTACATATTCAATACAATGCATAAATAGTACAATTTCAAAAGAATAAAAAAACAAAATAAAATATAAAATTTGTTTCACCACATTTAAATAATGCACAAACAATGATTTACTATAAGTTTGAGTTCTTACCACAGGTTTTTCCCACATCTCCTTATTTCATAAATTATACCCTGACATATTCCTCAATACAAGTAAACAATGCAATTTATTGTCAGGATTGCATATTTTCTTAAAAACCTCTCTTGACATTTTTTTCTCTTCTTGTGTCCAACCTATCAAGCCCAAAATAAATAAATAAATAAATAAATTTGTAATCAAAGCTTCCCTATAACTCACATCCCACCCTACAATTATTCTAGTTGTCCTTTTTTGTACCATTTCCAAATCTTCAGATTCACTTTTGTGACGCCACTATGCCACACAGCAGCCCCATATTCAACCACCAGTCTAACCACTGTAGTAAAATAGTAAACCAAATCAGATATATTCAAACCTGCTCATCTCATAAGAGTTTAAAAATATAACCTACTGTTTGCATTCTTTACCATACTTAAAACCTGTTCTGCCCAAGAAAAATCATTTTGAAAAATAAATCCCAGATTCTTAATTTTGCTAACTACTTCTACCTCCTCACCCCCAAAAGACAAACCTTTCATTTCAGTCCATTTATTCTGCTTACCAAAATGTATCTCTTTTGGTTTTGTAGGATTCATTTGCATGAAATTCTTCCTTGACCACTTTTGTATATAATCCAAATCACTTTGCGTAGTATTATCTTCAACATTTTCCCAAATATCCAATACTGTAGTATCATCTACATACTTTGTACATGGGCCCCTAGTTTCTAGATTATTTATCATAATCAGAAATAATAATGGCCCCAATCTAGTTCCTTGAGGGATCCCACCACACATACTGGACCCATGACCTCAGAGTTCATGCCCACCATCTCAATCCATTGTAATCTCCCCTGCAGAGAACTAGACACCCAATTTACTATACACTCTGACACATTCAAGCTCCATAGTTTTTGTATTATGGTCCCATGATCAATAAGATCAAAAGTTTTTTTTATAATCCACCAACACAGTGCTCACATTATTTCCTTTATCCCAAGATGTCATACTTAATTCCAAAAATTTTAAAGTAGCATCAGTAGTTGAACAGACCCTCAAGGAACCAAACTGGTTTTTATCCAAAACCCCCTCTATGATCTCTGTGATCCATTTACAAATAAACATTTCACATTTAGGAGGCAGTATAGTGCAGTGGTCTAAGGCTCTGAGCTGCAAATTTGGTGACATCCAGCAGACCAGACGTGGGTTTGAATCCCACAGCTTTCACTTGCATACTGTGTGACCCTGAGCAAGTCACTTAACCGCCTTGTGCTCCTAGGTCGCGCCTGTAAAAAAGCTTTCAGCTTAGTGTGCTATACTTGGTTAAACAACTAAATAAAAAAAAAAAACATACCTTCGAAACAGTACGTTAAAGCAATTGGTCTAAAATCTATTGACATATTTTTAGGTGTCACAATTTTTGGAAGTGGGACAATCTTTGCCTGCTTCCACTGTAAGGGAATTTCACTGCTTAACATTGATTTATTGAAAATATGACACACCCATGGTGCAAGCAGTCAGCACCTTCCTTCCATACCCAATTTGGAATAGCTCAGGACCCACAGCCTTATTCACCTTAATCTTTTTCAATTCCTTTGTTATTTCTTCGACAGATACTAAATACTTACCTGGGACATCCACTTCTGAAATATCTTTCTTTTCCAATGGGAATAAATCTTTACTTACTTCATGAAAATAATCTATTTAAATATGTTAAAAAAGAAACACTTTCATCCATCTCCAAAAAAAACTGCACATTAGTTCCCATCTTTTTATTTGATCTCCTTGCTTTCCTGTTCCCAAAAATTCAGTCAGGGACTCAGTACTCTGTACTCAGTACTCTGTGAGTTTAGGATGCGGTGGCATTGCTGGGGTTGGGCAGTCTGTGGTTAGGGCCCCTTTATAAGCATATCAGGCATCTGTGGTTAGTCTTATGCTAATTTCAGCATTTTCCCATCCTAATTGTTTATTTGTGCTTATAGTTGTGTGTTTCACCCAGTATAATGCAGTGGTGCAGGACTGACAAGAGTTCCAGAGAACTGTAGTAGGCTGTCTCCTCTCTCCAAGACTCCTGAAATTAAGTTGAGATTTGTTAAAAGAGGGAATAATTAAGCAAACTTGATTGCATTTTCTGTAGCTGCTGCTGAGCTAATGTACAAACATGGAAATCTGAAGGCTGAAGAAGGCCTGACAGTCTATCAAGTCTGCCCTGTGAGGTGGTACATGCCACCTAGGTGTTCATGACTATCCTCCTCCTCCACCCTGACATCCCCAGTTCCCTTACCTAGCATTTCATATTTGTCCCACACTCTCTTGAATCCATTCACACTCATTATCAACCTTTCTCTGGCACCTAGGGGCACCCCCACCTCCCTGATTACCTGTCACAGTTAGTATGAATGTTTCCCTGGTATCCAGTAGCACCCCCAACCTCCAATCACCCATCCAGGTTATGATGAACCTTTCCTTAGAGTCTAAGGGTACCCCACCCTCCAGTCACCTGGCCCATGCACTCTACACAGTATCCAGTGGTACCCCCAACCCTGAATTCCAGTCAAACAGATGGACTGTTGAACAGTGGCAGTCCAGTGGCCCCCCCCACACACTGAACACCACCCATCCAACCCACCCACCTCTCTTTACCAGCATGGCTGGGGACATGCATTGCATCCCGATATGTTGACTGGCACAACTCTCCTATCACCTCCTCAGCCAGGTTCCATATGTATTGCAGTGAGTGTATGTACAGTGTACTGTATGTGTGCTTGCTGCAGAACATATGGTGGCTGGCCAAGGAGGTGAGAGGAGGGCTGTGGCAATCACTGTATAAGGGTGCAGCACACTCCCCTGGACATGCTGGAAGGGAAGGTAGGTGGGTTGGATGGGTGGTGTTCAGGGTGCGGGTGGATGAGGCTGCTTTACTGTCACTGTTTACTGGTCCATGTGCTGACTGGCATCTGGAGGGTTGGGGTGGTGATTCTACTGGACACCAGGGTTAGTATAGGGTACATGGGCTGGGTGATCAAAGAGTGGGGTTTGCCACTAGGCACTGGGGAAAAGTTGATAATAACTGGGAGGGTTGATTGGAGTGTGGGGGTGCTAATAGACATAAGGGAACTGTCTAAGGACATCAGGATGGGTGTTTGGGGAGTGGGGGGTGCCACCTGACCCCAGAGAGTGGTAATCTATATACAGAAAGGGTGATTGGGAGGTGGGGGTGCCACTACCCACCAGGGAGTGGTATTCAATATGCAGCAAGAGTGATTGAGGGTGGGGGTGCTGCTATCCACCTGGGATAACATGGTAGGTACTCACAGGATGGACACAAAAGGGACCCTGCTCACCATCCAGATGAGCCCATAATGGGCATGCAAATGCCCCCTTAGCATGCCCAATGGACTCATTTGCATGGTGCAGCTGAATATTGTATCATGGCTCCCATCACTATCCGGTCCTGAGTGCAGTTCCTTGTGGGCTGGATATAGCCCAGTGCCATGTTGGGGCTGCACAGTTTGACTTAATTTTGCACTAACATGGGGCGATATTCAGTTGGATAGTGCCGGTCTGCTATCTGACTGAATATTGCAGCCTTTGTGTTAGGCACAGATGCACGTGCTCATGCCAGAAAAGTCTTTACCAAGGTCCTGGGTTTAAGGAAAACTCAGTCATGCCAACCATTAGCATGGGCCAGCCGAAGATGGACCTGAGTTCAAGTGAAAAATCAGCCAGGCCATACACTTACAAGGGCAAGATAAATGAAAATTTACAGGCATTGTTAACTGCATAGCAGCTACTTGAAACATAGCTAGCTATAAGATAGCTGCTTAGCTCAGCTACAGGAAGTTTAGATAACCACAAGTAGCAATTTTATTATGTTCATTCAGCTTTTAACAACAAAAAAGTTGTTACCTTTTGACCTTTCTCAAGTTCCTACTTACCTCCCACCTTCTAGTACCTATGAAATTGTTAGCTACGTATGTCTTTACCTACCAGTTTTTATCTGGGTCAGTATCAATCGATGGTTCAGCAACCATGTGACCAGTGGAGTAACTTTGGTGTAATTATTGGGGGGGACAAAACCATAAAAGGGTTTTTCATTAAGTTATTCAAGACTGCAATGCCGAAATGTTGGGGGGGACCTGTCTCCCGTCCCCCCCTAAAATTACTCCCCTGCATGTAACACCTATGTATTATGTTTTTTCCCTCCCAGTTTTTATTTGGGTCAGAACCACTTTTTAGATTGCTCAAGAATATAAACCCCCCCACTGGGTCAATCCACCATATGTAAGACAGCACACGTCAAAACCACGCAACACAGACAGCGCGTGAATGAATGGTGGCAGGGTGCAAAACCACTAAATGGTTTATGTGCAGTTGTGCACTCTGTCACTGTTCTCTGGCAGAGGATAAGTTCTCTGCTGGGAGGAGAGTCCACCGAGCAGCTGCCATGGCTCGACAGGATGAGCCACAGGCAACAATGGAGGCAGTACATCTGCAGACTGGGTATTGAATCCCAGTCCCAGACGCATGAAAGTTTTCTTTATTTCATACTTTGTGTGATTTAATTTTACAACCCCCCCGAGTTGATTATTTAAGTTGGGGGGGAGTTTGGAAGTGCGCCCCCCCGAAAAACATAGAGAAATGCTGCTGGGCAATATACTGCGCTGTATTGACAGCACGGTATATTGCTGTATTATTGGGTCATGTGGCATTATGACCCCGTGCCTAAAACCCCAGGCTCTTGACAGTTGAAGAGGCAGTATGAGCAGTCTCAAAGGAAGATGGCTGCTGGTTGTTAGTCTTAGCCGGCATTGGCTGTAGCCTCCTGACAGGGTCATAAAAGGGGTAAGAATAATTTTTCAGCTCTTTTTTTATGCATTGATAATCTCTCATGCAATATTTTAGTAGTCAGACTATGGGTCACTAAGAATACTGGGTTCAGGTGCGCCAACAGTGCGGGTGCTCAGGTGCTTGAGCACCCTCAAATTTCAATTTGGACTGAATCCTTTGCCAAACATCCCATTCTAGCCCATTTAGCTGCTCCCTGATCCCTCCTTTACCAAATATTCCCATAAAAATATTAAAAAACAATAAAGTTATGAGCCTACGTTACATTTTGCAAATGCAGGCTTGTAACTTTGGTAATTTTCAATATTTTTACCCCAGATTCCTTGGCTACAGTCCTATCAGCTCTGGCCAGAGTTTGTTTCTTTATTTCTACTGTTTACCACTTCCCCTCCTTAGGTTAGTCCATATTAGGTGACATAACTGCGCGTGGGGGTATATATGTTGAAGCAGATAGATTAGCAGAGGAAGCTTGCTATAAAGAACTGACCACATCTGTGGCCTGTCATCCAGTCCTGACCTGCCACCATTGCAGACTCCTTGATACACAAAAGGACAATGGCATGGTGCAGCCAACCCCCCACATCTAAAGACCCTTACCATAAAGATGACTACATCCACTACCTTCAACATCATCTGCAGCAGCCAGTGCCAGGATCATTGCCTCCACCAGGATTGGAACCTTATCTGAAGGGAACAACTCTCTTGGTCTGAGACAAGTGGATATGGAAGGACACAAAACAATACCTCCTACTAAGATGAGGGGGAGCTTTATCAAACAAACACATTTAAGTGCATAGGGCTTGCATGGTTCTGTGGATAATGCCTTGACATTACTGCACAGTTGGTGATGGCCAACCAAATCCCAAGACACATGAACCTACGTGCACAATTGCATACCTTGTATATGCAACAGTCTAAGCAGAATACAGTGGGGACTTACCCAGCTCTATGTTCCTGGCTCTGGAATTTGGGACAGATTATATAGGGAGTTTATAGGACCATTACCAACAGCCAAGGGAGGCTTTAAGCATGACTTAATTGTGGTAGAACTATTTTTTAGATATCCTTTCTCTAAAGACAATACAGCCATCACAGTTATCAACTACTGTTTAAAGATACTTATCCCAGACAATGGAGTACCCTGCATTATAGAATCAGACAGAGGTTGACATTTTTCAAGTAACATTGTCAAAGGCATTTGGGAAGCTTTAGGAGCAAAACAGTTGCTGTATGCCCCATACCATTAAAGCTCGGGGGAAGGTGGACAGACTGAACAAATCCATTAAAATTGCCTTAACAAAAGTGTTGCAGTCCAATACCTTGGGTTTTGATGGGGATATGAAAATCAAGTGCATTCAGCAACCAGTTTTACACCAGTTGAACTATTTTATGGCTGCAAGAGGAACACATCATTGTCACTAGCTTCTGCTTCTTTTTCAGTTCCTCCAACAATTAACACCCTTCTTAAAGAAATTGAAACTACACATGAGATTGGACTTTGTAACTATCAATTGCATCATCAGGAGACACAGTCCCCTAACTGGTTTCCCAAGAAGTGGGAGATCTGGTGGTATGGTAGACTCACTTTAAGAAGAAGTAATCTTTTCAACCAAGATACCATCCACCGACACCCATCAAGAAGATTTTAAATCCCAAGACTGCAGTGATTTTACATAAAGGATTTGAGAAAGTTGTTTCTATCGCACAATTGAAACTAGTGCTGAAATGCTGAACATTTATCTTTTTTGTTTTGGAATTGTGCTTTGTTTTATAACTGTTATAATTTGTGTGGTTAAAGTTTTTCTATACACATCTTATACTGAAAGATGGGAGACAGTTCCCTTGAGAAATGTCACTCACTATTGGGACTATCCCTACAATATAACCAATTTTACCTGAAATTTAGACTTTTTGGCCTCAGAACTTCTTATTGTATCAGCCCCTTCATGATATTCCATGGTCCAATAGTAAAAGGATAGTCTGTGATAATATTTATTTTTTTATCTATTTAGTTCAATTCTAGGATTACAATTTACCTTTGAGCCCAGGGCTCTTTTACAAAGGTTCCACGTCAAGACATTGGTATCACATCACAATAGACAAATTGTTACACAAGTAAGGGTAAAGGATCACAAATTAATTTCAAACAGACAGTGTGAGGGTAAAGTGGAAAAGAAGAGGACAAGAAGGGGAAGGGGTGGTAGAATGAAATGGGAGGGGTAAAAGAGGTAGGTAAGAAAATGAGGAGAGAAGAGAGGTGGGGTAGGTAAGGATATGGAGAGGGGAGAGGGTGAGGTGAAGCAGCCAGGCAGGTGGCATTGTCAGGTGCTGGAGAGTGGAAGGGGCAGAGGCCAAACTAGGGCGAGTGCATTATGTAAGGAGCTATATATGGGAGAGCAGTAGCGGAGCGGTGTTGCATAGACATTATCCATGACAGTCGCAGATGCTGGAAGTGACCAGGGTGTTTCATAGCCTGGATTTGAAAGCCCCTAGCCCAGTGGTACTGATAGTATCATTGGCAAGACCGTTAAACCAAGTGGGTGCCCTGTAGGTGAATGAACGCTGGCCAATGGCTGTGCAGCAGCGGGGGATACGGAAAAGTTGTGGCTTTGATCCCCTGGTAATTCTGGAGCTGGTTTTCGTTTGAAGGAGTGAACAGACCCTGGGAGGGACAGTTCCCAACTGTATTTTCTTTGCAACCATGCAGGTTTGGTACTGAATTCTATTATCAAGTTGAAGCCAGTTAGCTTGTGAGTAGAGGTCACAGGTGTGTGTGAGCCGTTCGGCCCCAGTGATGAGTCGACAGGCCTTGTTAAGGGTGATGGTAATCCTTCTGAGTGCAGTGGTAGTGGCAGTGCCATAGATAACAAGACCATAGTCAATCTGGGAGATGATGGAGCTTTGAACTGCGGCATAGAAGGCCTCTTTAGTCAGGTGCCGATGAAGCCGGTGGAGTAAGCCCAGTCTAGTATTCACTGTTTTAGCGACATTGGTTATATGGGTTCCAAAGGACAGGTGTGGGTCTAAGGTGATTCCCAGGTATCTGAAGGAGTCAACCTGCTCCAGGGAGTCCCCAAGGCAAGTGTTTAAGGTGAGTTGGAGGTGTTTGTGCCTGTTTTGGTGGCTGGTGAAAATCATGGTCTTCTTTTTTTCTGGTTAAGGATTAACTTATGTTCTTTGAACCAGCTTTCAACAGAGGTGAAGCCATGTTGAAGGGTTTGTTGCAGATGGCTTGGGTCATGATGGGTCATTAGCAGTGTCAGTGGCTCAGTAGGTAGCACACTCGCCTCTAAGGCAGGGAGATCAGAGGGCTGTGGGTTCAGTTCCCACATCTGGCACTTGGGTTAATATCCCAGTACTGACACTGTAATGCAGCATGAGAGGGGTGCTGAATTTCTGAGGTGCTGTCTTTCAGATGAGACGTTAAACCAAGGTCCCATCTGCCTGGATTGGTGGTAGTTCAGGTGGATGTTAAAGATCCCATGGCACTTATCGAAAAGAGTAGGGGAATTTCCCCGGTGTCCTGGCCATATTTCCCTCATTCACTAAAAAAATACCACCAACAGCTTAATCTGGTTCAAGGTCAGTTGGCATTCATCTGTTTCCCCCTCCTACAGGTCGTGCCTGAAAATAGGCAGGATTTGTCTAGTGCACTTACCCGGTCAACAAAAAGCTAAATAAATAAATGATGAGAGGCAAGAATCACCGCGTCATCTGCATAGAGTATGACTTGCTGAGGGGTGGAGTCGGGGAAGGAGTTGAGGAACAGGCTGAACAGCAATGGGCCCAGGATGGAGCCTTGGGGGACATCGGAGTGTCGGAGACCACGCCTGCTATTTTTACACATTGGGTCCTGTTGTCAAGATAGCTATTGAACCATTTCACCAATTCTGCAGAGAGGCCAATGTTCAGTAGCTGATGAAGCAGGAGGTGGTGGTGGACAGTGTCAAAAGCCTTTGACAGGTCAATGAATGTAGCTCAGGTTAGGCGACCCTGATCAAGGTAGTTGTGTATGGCTCCTGTAAACTCAAGAAGGGCCGTGGCAGTGCTGTGTCTTTTTCTAAATCCATATTGCTGCCGGCAAAGGATGTTGTACTTGTCCAGATAATCAGTGAGCTGGTCTGCTACTATCCATTCCAGGGCCTTAGAGAGGGGTGGCAGGATAGAGATAGGTCAGTAGTTCACATGGGAGGTCCGGTCACCACCTTTATGGATAGGTGTGACAGTTGGTGCCTTCCATTTGTCAGAGAACTGGCTGAGAGAGAGGGAGAGATTAAAGATCCTGGTGAGAGGCCCCAGAACCTCGTCTAGAGTGAGGAACAGAAGTTTGAGGTCCAGTGTGTTAGCACTAGCTCTGGTGTTTTTGATGGCTTTAGAACTGTATTTCCAGATGGTATTTTTGTTTACCGCTCTGAAGTAGAAAGGACATTTTTTAGGTGAAGACTGATGGGTGGGAAGAGGGTGGTCACTGTCGTTGAAAAAGTCAGGGGGGAGGACGCTGCTGAGGTCAGTGGAGGCATCATTAAAGGTGTTGGCTATGACTTTTAGGTCCAGGATAGTATTCCCATTTATTGTGATAGCAGTAGGGGGTGATTTGTACTCCTTCCCAGTAACATCTTTAATGTTATTCTAGAAAACCCTTGCATTTCCCCATGTGTCAGCGAGTACAGTCTTGTAGTAGTCAAATTTCTGTTGGTGTATGGATTTGGTGCAATCATTTCTAGCTCTTTTGAAGTTTTGGATGTCTGCCTGTTTTCCTGTTTCTCTGGCTAGTTCCCAGAGGTGGTCCCTGTGTTTCAGCTTCTTTAAGAGGGAACCCATGATCCAAGGGTTGCAGAGGGGTTTAATTTTTCACTTTTTTGGCAGGGCAAAGATGTTACAAGCTTCATTGAAAATGCATATGAATTAGTCAAGGGCTGTATTAGCATTGGGGGCCAGGTTGGTGGGGGACTAGTCTTGATTTAGTAGGTGTGATTTTAGGTGGGTTAGCTTCCCATGGGGTATGACTCTGCTCAGGATGGCCTTTGGTGGAGATTTCCAGAATTTGTTTGACCAGGTGCAGATGACAGGGGAATGGTCACTGAGAGAGTCAGGCAGTATGGTGAAGCTAGTGATCCAGGAGGGGTGAGTAGTCAGGATCCAGTCCAGTAGAGTGCTGGTGTCGGTTTTGTAGTTCATTCTAGTTGTGGAGTCCAGTATCTGTGTGAGGTTTGCTGATGTGACCATGTCCCTGTTGTCGCCAGCAACAAGTCCCAACCAGTTTGTGTTGAAATCACCAAGTGTGATGACTTCGGAGTCGGGTGGAAGTGATTTGATGTACTCCAGTACTGCATGGAGGCCCAGTCCCTGTTCTTTCAGGGGGATATAAACAGTGATGACCGAGAGGGCTTTGTGCTGAGCTCCAAGAAGGATTTTGATATGCAATAGCTGGGCATTTGGTATTGGTAGGTCAGTGTGGGCAGTGTGCCCCATCAGGTTGTTTTTTAGGTAACGGGCACAGCACCCTCCTTGTTTTGATTTCAGTCAAGCCTAAAGATAGTGTAGCCAGGGATGGAGATTGTATGATCAGGAACCAAGGGGGTGAGCCAGGTTTCTACTACCGCCAGAATATTGGGCTGGTGGGCATTTGCAAAGGCTTGTAGTTGATCAAATTTAGATAATAAGCTGCAGATGTTCAGGCAGATAATGGAGAGAGAGCCAATGCGCTTGGTTTGGGTAGAGGTCATGGCAGCCCGAGGGCCTGGGTTGGAGTGAATGTTTCCAGATAATAGCAGGAGTAGGAGAAGGAGTTTCAGGGTGGCCTGGTGCAGTTCCCTGAGGGAGAACTTGCGGTACTTGATTGAGGAGGGGTTGTTTGATGAAGTTTTGTGTGTGTAAAGCAGGAGCATAGTGAGCTGTGGTGGTAGCAGGGCACACTGCACCCTGGTATGAAGGTGTGGGTACAATGTAGTGTGGTGAGCCCTAGGGGTGAGAAAGTTGTCAGGTAGCACGGTGCAAGTGTGGCTATACCAGAGATTAAGCGTATAGCTATGCAGCAGGATGGAAAGCAGGATGCAGGGAGCTGGAGCAATGGGGTGAGGGCAAGAAGGAGGAGAGGGAGGCAGGGGATAGTAGGAAAGGAAGGCATAGTTTGTGAAGGGGAAGAGAGAAGGAGCTGTGAGGAAGGCTGAGGTGGATGTACTACAATGTGAGGGCAGAGGATACAAAAAAGAAAAAGAGGGGGGCATGGCAGAAGAAAGGAGGAGAGAGGCAGGAACCAATGGGTGTATGAAAGGGGGAGAGGACTGTACCAGGATCATGGCAAGCAGGCTATTTAATAAATGGAGGAGGGGTGGGTGAAAAGCTATGGCAGAGCGCAATGCTAGTCTATGGGCACAGCAGCCCTGAGCTCGGCAACAGAATCAGTGGTCACTGCAGCCAATCAGGACCAGGCAGAGAGGTCAAGGACCAATCAGGTAGAGCTCTGAGCAAGCTGGTCCTGTGGTGGCACATGTGGCTTTCCTGGTCTGAGGAGGGCTTCCTTACCTGTCACCGTGGATCAGGAAGGTGGCCAGAGGTTGCAGGAGCGGGTGGCAGGTTCCAGGAACTGCACCCGTGCCAACAGAGCTGTTGTAGCCCGAGTGCAGGGCTCAGGATCTGGGAGGGAGAGAGGAGAAAAGCAGAGGTTTAGAGAGGGAGATGAGGGAGCAGACAATAGGCAGTGATGCAGTGCAGAGCACTGAAATTGGTGGGTGTGTAGCAAGAGGGGAAGGGGGGGAGGCTGCCTGGCAAGTGTTAGAAGGTACTTGGTCTGGAACCAGTGAGGATGGGGGTTGGGTGTTGTGCTGAGACAATGGGAATTTAAGCAGGTAGGTGAGCAAGTGGGGGGGGGCAGTTCAGGCCCCGAGAGGGGACAAAGAGAGTCACAGGAGGGCAGTAAATTAGGCAGGAAATATAACTCACAAAAATACAGTCCTCGGATTCAGCAGTGCACAGCAGAAGTAAAATAACAGATAGAACAGTCTTAGGATTCAGCAGTACACAGTGTACGCAATCAGCAAATAAATTGTTTTTTAGCAACAACTGGGCAGCTGCACTCGGGGCAAAAAATTACAGTCCAGCCTCCTGATCTGTAGGAGACCAAGAGATAGTGAGGGCGGTGCCATGACAAAAACTACAGCAGAGCGCAGTGCTAGTCTATGGGCACAGCAGCCCTGAGCTCGACCACAGAGTCAGTGGTCACTGCAGCCAATCAGGACCAGGTAGAGAGGGAAGGACCAATCGGGTAGAGCTCTGAGCGTGCTGGGCCAATGGCAGCACACATGGCTTTCCCGGTCTGAGGAGGGCTTCCTTACTCGTCGCCGTGGATCAGGGAGGCGGCCAGACATTGCAGGAGCGGGTGATAGGTTCCCGGAGCAGCGCCCATGCCAACGGGGCTGTTGTAGCCCGAGTGCAGGGCTCAGGATCTGGGATAAAAAATAAATAATACTATAATCAGTAAATAATGTTAATATTATTAGTATGGGATAATGTATAGTATGTATAGATATGTAAATATAAATACCTTGGTGACCATAATCCAGTATGGGCCGTGGTAACAAAACAGATCCGGTGTCTGTTAGAATGTCCAAATAATAATAAGAAAAGGAATATGTGGAATTTCTCTGAACAGAGATTCCTGCAAAGTATAGCAAATGAAAACTGGGAAAGATGCAGGTTAGTACCAGAACTGGATCAAGCAGTAGAATATTTTTCTACTACTTTTCGCACGATTTGTGATTACCATGCAACAAAATCTAAATCTTGTAATAAACATATTCGGTTACCATGGATTAACGATAAGATTTTGAAAAATATCAGAGTAAAAAACAGATTGTGGAAAAAGGCTATAAAATCTAAATTAGTCTCTGATTGGGAGTGTTTAAAGTTAAGCTAAATGCATGTAAGCAACTTATAAGAAAGTCTAGGGCCCATTATTATAGAAATAAGATGAGTTGTAATTCTGACCCATGCAAGTTTTGGCGTACTATTAATCATTTAACAAACCCTGGTAAATCTGGAACACAAGTAAATTTCAATTTATGGATTGGGGCAAACTTAATAGATAAACCAGAAAGTACTTCTGAGGCTTTGAATAATTTATTTATAGACCTGTCAGGTTGTAATGAGTTAGAAGGTTTTATGTCAGGGGACATACTGCCTATGCAAACAGGGAATTTACCTAGTTTACCACCATTTAGAGTTAAGGCCTTGAAAATATCAGAAGTATGTAGGGAATTAAGGTCTATAAATGCTCATAAGTCAGCAGGGCCAGATGAAATTGGGTAGATTTCTTAAGTTAGCAGCTAACTATATCGCTCCAATTATAACTTACATCTTTAATTGGAGCTTAGAGTCTGAATGTTTTCCTATATCTTGGAGAGAAAGTAAGATCATCCCCATTCATGAAGGGGGTGATACTGCAGAACTGAATAACTACCGGCTTATAGCTTTACTATCAATATTGTCCAAGCGTTTGGAAAAATGTGTCAATAGGCAGATCTCTGAACACTTGGATAAATATAGATTGCAGGCACCCTATCAATCAGGGTTTAGAAAGGGCCACTCTACAACTACGGCATTATTAGAGTTTAAAAATGTGGTTTGTACTTCTTTAAATCTGGGGTTGGATACTGCTGTTGTATTTGTGGATTTATCCAAGGCCTTTGACCTGGTGAGCCACTCCCTCCTACTGGATAAATTAAAAGAAATAGGCATAGTTGATGGGCCCAGAAATTGGATGAAATCTTATTTAACAGGATGTACTCAGAGGGTAGAGGTCTCACAGACATTATCTACATCTAGAAATGTTAGTAGAGGAGTTCCACAGGGGTCCATTTTAAGGGTGTTGTTGTTTCTTTTGCTTAATAATGATCTGCTCCAGGTGGTGAGTCATTCAGCCATGAGGCTGTATGCTGATGATATTGCGATTTTCACCACCGGAAGTTCTGTCTTGGATCTTCAACTAAAGCTTCAAACAGATTTTACCAGGGTAGGGGAGTTGCTCACCAGGTCAAGGCTCTTGAGGAATGTTAACAAAACAAAGTTAATGTACTTTTCAAATAAGAAGACTATATCACAGATTCATATTGTTGCAAATACAAACAAATCTATTGAACAGGTGGATAGTTACTGCTATTTGGGGGTGACTTTTGATTCTTTGCTAACTCTTGACACTCATTTAAATAATACTATAAAAAAGGTGACCAAGAAATTGGGAACCTTGAGATGAACTACTAAATGCCTACAAATTAAGGATAGGAAAAAAGTGGCCCAGCAGCTGATTATGCCAACACTGATGTATGGGGATTTAATTTATAGAACTGTGAGTAAACATCAGTTGATTAGATTGGACAGGATGCAACATAGAACAGCTAGATATGTTCTACAGTGTGCATATCAAACTCATCATTGTAATATGTTTATAAAATTAAACTGGCAGTCTTTAGAAATGGTTTCTCAAAAAAATTGGTTAATACTGATACATAGATATATGATATATTACCCTGATCATTATATTACACAAACACTTTTTCCCAAAGTTAATAAAGGCAAGCATGAGTTATTAAGATATGTGCATATCTCCCATAAAAACCCATAATAAATATGGCAATGGTTCCCTCTCATGTCAGGCAGCTAAAGTATATAATATTCTACCCCCACAAATAAGATTCTTAGATGACCAAACGATTTTCAAAAATGAAATTTTGAAGTTTTACAAAATAGAATGTAGTTGCACATGACTCTGTTTGATTAGAGAGCTTTAATTGAGAAATTCTGTATTTTTTTGTCTTAGTGTATTGCTGGATATTGTATATTGTGTTTTGTGCAAATTTTGTAATTATTTAAGAAGTGTTATGTTATATGTTTAGATGTAACTTAGTGAAATACAAACAGAACTATCTTGAGAACAGGATTGTATAATCCTAATGATTAGAATTTCCTGTATAAAAATAAAGCTTTTATCTATCTATCTATCTATCTATCTATCTATCTATCTATCTATCTATCTATCTATCTATCTATCTATCAATATATAGTAGCTTATTATTATACTGGTAAAGATAGTCTATGATCAGCTACCTTATCCAGTATATTACAGGGAACAAGCATTAGTAATACTTGTAAAAGTGGAGGTACTCCTTGTGAAGTTAAGTAAGAAAATGGTGGATGACTCTGGCTATATCACTAGTTTAGGAACCTCAACCCAAACAAAAGGTACATTAATGTGTTCTATAACTAAGGACATTAATAACCTTCTATCAATATATACCCAAAGTATACAAAATCTTGACTTTACTTTCCAATATCTCAATTTTTGATTCTCCACACCAGAAACATTCGTGCTTTGATACCTTTGGCTTGGGTTCAGTTATTAACATAGAGGGCCCAAACAAAGTTTAACATTGTAATGGATTATATACTTTGGGACAATTTTGATGTTATTACTTTTATAGAACAAAATCTACTTGGTCAGTTACACATCCAAACCATCTGACAGGACAACAGCTGCTGCATGGGCATTTTATAACCCCTTTTATGGCCGTAATTTTGCAACTTCCCCTTTTGTACAGTGTTGTATATAGTATGTTTAAAATGGCTTAAAAATAACAGACAATTATAATTTTGTGTATCGCCTCCAGCACCCACACCATATAAATACCTATACCCTGTAACAAAAATGAACTTCTAATTTCTGCCCATTCTGGCCTCTGCCTTAACTGAGCCAGATGGCCACGTGAGGGAGGAATGATACCACGGAAGTATTTTCCGAGGACATGGGTTTGAGTAAAAACTCAGCTAGGCCAAGCATTTGCAGGGGCAAGACAAATATAAAATTACAGGCATTGATAATGGCACAGCAGCTACAGGAAACTTAACTAACCACAAGCATAGCTATTTAGCTCAGCTACAGGACATTTAAATAACCACAACTAGCAATTTTATTATATTTATTCAGCTTTCACCAGCCAAAAAAGTAGTCCCTTACCTTTTGACCTTTCACAGGTTTCCATTTGCCTCCCTCCTTCTAGTAACTATGAAATTATTAGCTACTGTATGTACGTCATTACCTACCAGTTTTTTTTTTTCTGGGTTAATGTCAATAGTTGGTTCAACAATCCCTGTTATATTTTCCCCTACCAAATTTTTATCTGGGTCAGTATCATTTTTTAGACTGCCCAAGAATATAAAAATCCAAGACTTTTGTCAATCAAGAGGACAGTATGGGCAGACTCATGGGAAGATGGCTGCTGGTTGACAGTCTTAGTGGGCATTAGCTGAAGGCTGCTGACAGGGTCCCAAGAGGGGTAAGAATAATTTTTCAGCTCTTGCTTCATGCATTGACAGTCTCTCATGCAACATTTCAGTACTCAGACTACAGGTCACTAAGACTACTGGGTTGGGGTAACTGCTTTTTAATATGAATGCAGATATTATTGGAACTTAGGTTAGACTGCTTTTGTATCTCAGTTCAGAATTCAGGACTATAGGTCATAAAACTGCTGGGCATACGACATTGTAATTTGGGGATATTGCTTTTGCTGAATTGAGAAATAATAGCTTTTGTCATATGTTTTTGGTAAATCTTTCTGATTTGAGATTATAAGTGCATACTTTTATCTAGTTCAGTAACAAAAACAGACAGTAATAAAAACCACTTGAACTATGCCAGTATGCTCCAGGTGTGTTCCATACATATTAAACAAGGTCCTCATATTGTGTTTTTCAAACCTGTGACACTGTAATGCAAATCTATGTGCCCCGCTTGTGCCTGTTTTTGAATATCAGGCCCAAGATGATTTAACTTGATTTAATAGCTTATTTATACTACCTCGAAACTTTTGGGGGTTAGAAAGATTGTTAGTTTGCTCATCTTTAAAATATTACATTTTTGCTGAGTTTACAGCACTTTTACAGGAATTATGAAGAGTTCTGTACTCTATCCAATCAACAAAAACATTTTTTTAAACTATCCCAGGTCCTATCTCTTTCATTTGCTTAAATAACACTTCAGTTAGCCATTTTGAATTTCTACCTTTTGGTTAAAGGAGCATGTTTGTGAACAATATTTATAAACTCATCAGTAAAGTAATCAAAAACCAAATTGGCACTTGAGTGGCGTCAAAAAAAGCCCAATCAATATTGTATAAGTCTGTCAAAAATTCAGAAAGCACAAACATAAAACAATCATAAAAAAAGATTCTGTAGTTTGGGCTTCTGTGTGACTACATTAAACCACACACAAAAAAGAGGAGTGCTCGCCAGTTGAATCAGGCAGAAAACTGGAATTTTTAACTCTATCAGGATAATTCACTAGAATACAGGAGGATTTAAGCATGCTCTAACTGTGGTAGACCAATGTATATTTCTTAGTTCTCATATTAAGCATTGTTGGTTCTGATGTTATTTGTTTTAGACCTACATTATCCACAATATCCCTATACACAGTTGTATTAGACATTCAGTTTAAAGTCACCCCAAATCACACATTCAGTTGTTCCTAGTATAGATAACATGTTTACAACAGCTTTTAATTTTAAATGCTAATTTTGGGTAGATTGTAAACATATCAGATAGTAAGTCTTTTTAAACCATTAGTTAGTTGAATAGCTAAAAATTCACATTCAATTTTAGGCAGATAGCTAGTAGTGCAGACTTCTCTTGTCTGTCTATATCCCTAATGTAGCAAAAGAAATCCTTATCACTCTCTATAACTCCCTTGGTTGTCAAAGACTTCCACCTTAGCCCTCCTCACCGCCATGTTACCTTGATACCCTTATAAGATCCTGTGGCTCATTATCTCGATGCACACCTGCCTAGGCAGTATTACCTGACAGGTGTACTATCCCGACACTGTGAATCCTAATGGATTCATGCCTGATGGTGTTATGGGAGGGCGGAAGTGGATATTGCTACCTTCCCTCTGGTGATGGTCTACAAAGCAGCATTGGATCCAGATGCTGGCCAAGTTGCCCCGGTGGTGTGGAGGACTAAACCACTGGCAGCATGACCAGCATATCCTGGGAGGCTCAGGTTCTGGTCCAGGCTATGGACCTTTAGTAATTTTGCCTATGTAACTGATATAATTTTACTACAAGGTCTGCTTCTCCTCGGAGTTTGTTATATTAGTTATGGGGTGGGGTGGGGGGTGAAGCACCCTACATTGGGGATACAGGGGTGAAACCCCCCATATTAAAGTGTGTTTGTGCTAGTAGGATGCCCAACATTGTATTGTCAGGCATCTGAGTCATGTGGGATTTGTCATTTTTGGACCATAAACTTGGTATCTTCAGCATTGGGATACTGAGTTTTGATCTAACATAGAATATCCATTACTTTCTGCCTTTGTTTTTCTAGGTATGATTTCCTGTCCCCTTCCCTTGACTCCCTTCATATCTTCTGAATACTGAATGCTGACTGTAGAAGACAAGCCCTGGACATTTGACTTGCCTGCAAAGAGTTATCTAGTGTGCATAATGGGGCCACCTGGGAGAGTGAGTACTCCAATTGTTGCATTTCACAGTGAGCAGGAAAAGATATTGCCCTTAAAATAAAACTGTTCAAATAAAGGTACCGCAGAGTGGCAGTTTTTATCTCTAGTGAACTCCTATTAAACAGAGGGGACACATTTTCCCTCCTCTAGTTCCCTTGCACTTCAATAGTTTCCAGTGATTTTTGGGAAATCATTGCCAGACTGCCAGCTTTTATATCCTTTATACATTTGTAGGTTCTCCAACAGCACTCTTACCATCCTAAGAATGGTCTAATGCATATTCCTAGCTCCCCAAGACTGTAAGTGATAGATCTCTTACTATGGTAAGCGTATCAGCAGGGGACTTACAACCATAACATAGATCCGGCTGGACAAATAATGTTTTTTTCCAACAAAAAATGGTTCACCAAACTTGTCTGTTCCCAGTGCAGCTGGGCATGAGGCACTCTTTGCAAAGTAAGTGCCTCACACAATAGGGAATAGCACATTCTGATTGGTTGGAACTGCTTTCTCAATCTAGAAATAGCTACTTCAGTACCCTCAGCTGTATGCCATCCCACCCATGTAATTTATTCAACTTCAGCTTTCCCAGTTGTACAGCAACTACAGCTAGTGGGGAGATCTATTGTTTAGTTTAGTTTTTGTTTTGTTTTGTTTTCCAGGTACATGCATTTGTGCCAAGACACCTTCTTCAGGCATGACCCAGTGTACATTTAGTATAAAATTTGGTGTACATTTAGTATTGAGCTGCAGGTAACCTCTACTGATCCCTTGAATGTCTTATCCAGAAGTAGTAAGACTCCCAACATCTTTATATAAATACTGAGGTGAACTGTTCATTTAACTTTCTTTCTGCCAAAGCATCATCTGATTTGCCCCTTCCCCACATTCTGTGTGTAGCAATCCCATTTGGCCATCACTCCTTAAGCTCCTGCTTACACCTACATTGATAGGCAGCCTGTTCTAGTGGTTAGAGCACTGGCTTGGGAACTGGGAGAGCACAGCTTCCAACCTTGCTAGAGCCAAATACTCACTGCATGATCTTGGGCAAGTCGCTTAACCTCTCAGAGCTCGAGTCCTCTCAGCTGTGGAAATGGGCAGAAACAGGACCCCACTGGAAACAAGGTGTTGTATCCCAGCAGGGCTATTCTGGGTAAACCGACTTGAAAACAACATTCCCTTTCCTTTGATATAATTAACTAATTGTCTTACTATTATTTTGAATGTCTCTTGCCATGTCACTCTAAAAGATCTCTTTTGCCAGCCTGGTGCTCTTTTTGAATTTTAATGCTTGTTTCTATTCTCCATGGGGATTTTTCCTTGATGTCTCAAATGCCTATTCTTCCCCTTGCCAGTTGTGTGAGCCATACTGACAGTACACTTTCTTGTCCTTTATCCCCTTGCTTCTTGAAAGTACACAGTGAAGTACTCTTTTCTTAAGGCTACAGTGGGTGTAGCCCTGCCAGACCTCTTGCTACCAGAAACGGACTCAGCGCATTCCTTCTGACCAAACATGTTGGAGTTGCAACACAGTTGCCTCCATGTCAATGAAGCACTCTGCTCATTGTCTGCATTGGAAGTCACACTTCACTTTTTTTTTTACTCTGCCAGCAGTCACAGCTGAACATGGCACACTCCGCTGTGTCCAAGATGGCTACCAAACTGTATTGCATATGCACAACCACTAGTGTATGCGCAGTAGAGAGTGATGGCCATCTTGGACATGGTGGAGTGTGCCATATTTCGCTGTGACCTCCATTTTTTTTTTATTTAAGATCATGGATAACCTCCCCCACCTGACTCTCCATCTCAGCACCCCCACAGAAACATAACAATGACAATGTGGGTGCCTAATCCACCAGTGTCATAATCGCACTCTGGTATGACCTTTAATATATATATTTTTTCTTCCCCCACCGGACCCGCACTCTCAGCACCCACCACCTCACCCCACCTCCAGAAACATAACAATGACACTTGGGTGCTCAGTCCATCAGTGTCACAATTGTGCTCTGCCTTGACTTTAAAAAAAAATATATAATTTTTTTCTCCACCACTTGACCCTTCCTCTCAGCACCCCCCCAAAACATAACAATGACACTGAGGGTGCCCAGTCCCCCAGTGTCACAATCGGGAATCCTCGGTCATGAATTTTGTTTTCACCTGTAAAAAGAACACCATCCATTAATGTCTTTTGCAGCCATTCTTGACCCCCCCACCTGACCCTCCCACTCAGCAGCCACCCCCTCTGCAACCCACAAGCCCTTACTTACCCATTGTGGGGGTCCAACACATTAATCTCCCTCTGGACTGCAGACACATCTTCACTCTCCAAAGCCGGATCACAAACAGAAGAAACAGGTATGCGTTTCAATATATTTCAATGGGGTTTTGAACTTAGAGGCATAATTTGGGCATTTTTGCATATTATTGGCTCAAATTACCAGCATGTCTTTTTTGGGACCCCACCTCATGAACAATTGCACTAACATTAGGTTAGTATGTCCCAAAAGGTGATTTAGTGGTCCCTGCATGAAATCACCTTTTGGGCAGGAGTTGAACATTTTCTCTGCACTTGTTCATGAGGTGGGGTCCTAAGAAGGATATGTAGAACATTTGGTGTAAAAATTTTAAAAAACAATAAAGTTATGAGCCTATGTTAAATTTTGCGAATGCAGGCTCACAACTATGTTTATTTTCAAACTTTTTACCCCAAATTTACAACATGGCCATATCTTTACAGCACCTCATGCATGTGACAGCTGCAATTTTTCAGATCTTGACCAAAATGTTTTTTTACATCTTGAAAGGTGATTTCGCAGTCCCTGCATGAAATCACTTTTAGAACAGGAGTTGAAAATGTTCTCTGACCTTATTCATGAGGCGGGATCATAGGAAGGCAATGTTTTAAATTTGGTGCAAAAATATAAAAAAAAACAGTTATGAGGCTATGTTGAATTTTGCTAATGCAGGCGCATACGTTTGGTAATATTGAATATTTTACCCAAATTTTCAACATAGCCATTTCTTTACAACCCCTCATGAATGTTCAATTGTTTAACTAGTATTTCAGAAAGACCTTTGAGCATGAGCTCTTTTACAAAGGTTCCACATCAGGGTGAACAATAAGACAATACACATATTCAGTGGATACAGAGGCCTGATCATTAGGCATAAAAGAGTGATTACATGACAATTAGACAAATAGGAGGAAAAAAAAACTGAGCAGTTGTAATTGAATACTAAGCTATTTCTAAGCGGTTGCCCTAGGTAGCACACCCCTTGAAACCTCCAAATCCGTTGATAGACTATGGTAGAGTAACTGCATAGGGTTTAACGCTATCCCAGATGGCAAGAGGCTGGTGGCAGTAAAACAGGGGGGATTGGGTTTGAAACCAACTGCAGACAGCGAGAGGTGGGGGGATAGTGAAACGGGGGTCTGTGATGGGGGGAGCAGCTCCAGAGGGCTTTGTCGAGTATGGTGTGTGTGTGTGTGGGAGGGGTTTGGGAGGGGCAGTACCAAGTGTGTTTAAAGAGGACTGATAGCTTACTTAAGCCCTTGACTAGGCTGCAATGGAGGCAGGGTTCTCTAGGTAGCCCTGCTGGGTGTTACCTTGGGGGTAAGCCTGTTTATCAATTGAGGCCTGAGAAGCAGGTGCATTTTGAGTTAGACATTAGATGCTGTTTGAGACCTACTTTGAATTGAGACAGGCTGTTGTTCATTTGTAGTTTCATCGGGAGTTCATTTATCCAGAGGGGGACCCGATAGGAGAAAGTACGCTGCCCTAATTAAGTTCGGCGGAATGGTATAGACAGTGCTCCATTCTTCCTCCGTCTGGTGATATGTGTTGAGGGAGAAGCCTCAAGCAGGTTTCCTATACAGGGTGAGGTTTTTCCGAGGAGTGCCTTCTTTCCCAGGAGGCAAGTTTGGTATTTGATCCGGTCTTTTAGGTTAAGCCAGTTTGTACGCTCATACAGGGTGCAAGTATAAGTGTAGTGATCTGCACATGGGGTGAGGTGGCATGCCTTATTGAGTGCAATTTGGACCCTTTTGAGCACTGTATCGGTAGCAGTTCCATAGACCACCAGCCCGTAGTCTATCATGGAGAGTATGGAGCTGGAGACTGAGATTTGGAGTACTTCTCTGGGGTGAGGGATTTCTTATACCTATAGAGGACCCCGATCTTTGTGTTTACCACTTTGACAAGGGAGTCTACATGGTGCGTATAAGTTGAGAGAGTCATCAATGGTGACTCCAAGGTACTTGAACAAGTGCATCTGCTCAATCTACTCACCAGCCTTGTTGGTGATTATGAGGGGAGCATGCTTGTGTTTGTTGTAGGGGCTGGATTATAGCATGGCCTTGGTTTTCTTGTAATTTAGTAGCAGCTTTTGCCTACTGAACCAGTCCATGAGTTTATTGAAAGAGTTTAGTAGTTCTGTTTGTAGGGCAAACTGAGAGGTGCTACTGCTCAGCAGCATGGCATCGTCCGCATACAGAATAAGTTTGGTGTCACAGTCTGTGGGTAGGTCATTTACAAAGAGGCTGAAAAGCAGGGGCCCTAGAATTGATCCTTGAGGGACTCCTAGGAGTACATCTCTGGAGCTGGATAACGTCTGCCTGATTTTGACTCGCTGGCTCCTGTGTGTTAGGTAGTCATTGAACCAATTCATGGCATTTGGTGCCACACCCAATGTTTGGAGCTGGAGTACTAGTAGAGGGTGGTTGATGGTGTTGAAGGCTTTGGTGAGGTCAATGAAGATGGACCCCACCAATTTGCCTTCATCCAGCGCCTTGTGCGCATAGTCATTGTATTCCAGCAGTGCCGTGGTGGTACTGTGTTTTTGCCTGAAGCCATGTTGGTTTGGGCAGAGCAGATTGCACTTATTGAGGTATTCTGTGAGTTGACTTGCTGCGATTTTTTCCAAAGCTTTGGATAGTGGGGAGAGGATAGATATTGGCCTGTAGTTTGACACCAGTGCCTTGTCAGCATTCTTATGCACTGGAGTTACCACTGCTTGCTTCCATACCTCTGGAAATTGAGCTAGGGCCAAGGATTTATTAAATAGCATTGTTATAGGCATAAGAATATCAAGGGTGAGAGACAGTAACTTCATAACTAGCCTGTCACTCCCCAATCTGGTTTTGCCTAGGACTTTCCTGACCATCGTTAGGGCCTCCTTCACCAACACCTTCTTAAAGTAGAAGGCTGGGTTGTTAGTTAAGAGCAGGTTGGTGCAACCTTGGTCCTCCACAGTCAGAAGGTAGTCTGGAGGCAACACTGAGGACAAGTCTGTAAAGGCCTGGTTAAAGGCATCAGCAATGGCTAGCGGATCTGAGGAGGATGAGTTAATGTTGATCATCTTAGGATGCTGCTTTTGATCTTTACCAAGGATGTTCTTGATGTTGTCCCAAAACCTCTTTCCATCTCCCTTTGCATTGTTTATTTATTGAATTTTGTTGACCTGGTAAGCCCACTGGGCCTAGACATCCCTTTTTCAGAGGCGACGGGGGGGAAGGGGCTACAGATGGTAAACAACTGAAATTGAACCAAATTAAGCTGTTGGTGGTATTTTTAGTGAATGGGAGAAATTTGACCAGGACATCAGGGAAATTCCCCTACTGTTTTTCAATAAGTGCCATGGGATCTTTAACATCCACCTGAACTACCACCATTCCAGGCAGATTGGACCTCGGTTTAATGTCTCATCCGAAAGACGGCACCTCAGAAGTGTAGCACCTCCCTCATGCTACACTACAGTGTCAGTATTAGGATATTAACCCAAGTGCCAGATGTGGGAACTGAACCCACAGCCCTCTGATCTTGTTAAGCTGGGTCTTACGGAAATTGGCTTTTGCAAGCCTGATAAGTTTGGTGCACCGATTTCTAGCTGTTTTGTAGCACTGTAGGTCATGCTTGCTGCCTGAATTTATGGCTTTTTCCCAGAGGCAGTCCTTCTCCTTTAGGAGGGAGAGGAGCTTGCCATCAATCCAGCCGTTAACCTCCCCCCAAATTTTCCGTTATGTGCGTGGTGCATAGATATTACAGATGGAATTGAAGCCCTCAGTGAAAAAACTAAGGGCTTGGTCCAGCGTAGGTGCCTTGTTTATGGGGGACCAGTTGTAGGCAGACAGGGCCAATTTGAGGGATCCAAGTTTGCCTTTACTCAGAACCTTGCTCTCGATGAGGCAGGGTGGGCTTTTGACAAGTTTAGTGGTCCATATAAAGGAGATTGGGGAGTGGTCACTTAGCATGTCTGGGAGAACCCTGAGTTTGGAGAATTGAGTCAGTGAACTAGCTAAGACCCAGTCAATGAGGGTGCTGGTACCAGCCTTGTAGTTCTGCCTGGTGGGGTGAGTTATGAGTTGTGTGAGATTGTGGGAGTTGATTAGGTCTCTGGAGGGTGTTGCCTCCTTACATAACCAGTTAATATTAAAGTCACTGGTCAAGATGAGTTCTGAGCCCTTTCTGAGTGTGCTAATTTCTTCCATAACAAGAGGAAGGCCTTCCTTGACTTTCTTGGGGGGCAGGTAGGTTGTGGCGATGGTAAGGGTCTTGCCTTTTAGGCCAACTTGTATTTTTTACCACTAGTAGCTCATAATCCTCCACAACTTTGGAGATGGGGAGGACAGAGCAACTCAGTGAGTTTCTGGCATATAGGAGGCAGTCACCACCTTTTCTGCCTATTCTATCGAGTCAAAATGCTTGGAATCCTTTGATGGCCACCTCACCATCTTTGATCCTACCTGACAGCCAGGTTTCAGTTAGGCAGAGTATATCAGGGGCACAGATGGTCATTCAAGCCTGGAGCTGGTCGAATTTGGCAGTTAGGCTACAGATGTTTAGCGATGCTATCTTTAGGCCATTCACTGTATGGACCCCCCTGCTCCTTAGGGTTGTTGGTCCAGGGTTTAGGTGAACATTGCCAGAGAGTAGCAGTAGCAGAAAGATAACCTTTCTGACAGATAGGGTGATGTTTATCTTCCCTCATGTCTTCCGTCACCTGCGCTTCAGGTGGAGGAAGTGTTTATACGCCTGTGTTAAATTAGGGGGAAAGCTAACTGTTAAGGTTATGGTTTGGAAGGTTGGCTTGGCGATAACTGTGTATGCGAGGTGCGGGAGGATAAAGAGCCTATCATTACCGGAAGTGGTAGCGGCCATGTGTATGCTTTTCTTCCAGCTTGCACCCAGTGAGGATTCAGAGTGGGGAAGTGGGGGTCCAAATTTGTATATGGTACCAGCAATGCCAAAAGAGGTAGTGAGGAGTAGTAGTAAGTAGTTGCACCCCATGGCAGTTTGTTTGGTGTTGCCAGCCTGCTTAACTGCTAGCTGGTTTATAGTTGAAAGGTTATATTGGTGAATTAGGATGAGGTCCCTAACAATAGGGCAGATAGAGCAATAATTGAGTGGAGTTAGATGGAGTGGCTGGAGAAAAAGTTGAGAGCATGTGTGTGATCCTGTGGGTGGGACCGCTTTAAAAAGGGGCGGTGAGAAAGTGGGTCAAGTCAGGTATTGAAGACAGGGAAGCCAATAGCATAAAAATGTGCAGCAGTGGAGTGACCAATCAGCTGCTAGGCTGAGGAAAGGGGCGCGGCAAGGGTCTATGTAATACTGTGAGGAGGTGGGAGGGTGGGTAGGCGAAAAAAATTCAGTCCAGAACACAGCACAGAAAGAGATTTCCTTGAGATCAGGGACAGCTGTCATTTTTCAACTCCTGCCCAAAATGAGTTATTGCTTCCTGAAAGTTGATTTTGCAATCCCTTCGCAAAATCACCTTTAGACCAGGAGCTGAACATTTTATCTGCCCTTCTTCATGAGGTGGGGTCATAACAAGGCTATGTTGAAAATTTGGTGTAAACATATTAAAAAACACATTTTAAATATTTTTACCCAAAATTCCTCGGCTGCAGCCCTATTGACTCTAGCCAGAGTTCATTTTTTTATTATCTCTTTGAAACTGAGTTCCTCCTCTTCTCCCCCCCCACCCCAATATTCATTTCATACAGGTTCACTCTGAGCAATCTCCTCTTCAGTATTCTACCTCTGTGTACTACATGCCTGAATTCTTCTGGGACTGACCTTGGAGCTGGATGAGACAACAACTTTACTGCACTGAGGAGTCCCAGCAGTACAAAACATGTCTGTATATGACTGTTATCAGTCCATACTGGATCAGATGTAAACGCTCATCTAGAAGGAGATTTCTGTTTTTCTGAAGCCTTATCAATCTGCCCCACCCAAGGATCTATATACCCATAATACCTTGCACTGGGTTTATGGCTTTAGAGTGTATGTGTGGTTTAGAGAGATGCACAGAAATCAAGAAATTGAATATTGCTTCTCTCTTAGCAACCTTTTATGGATCCTACACACTGCTGTTCTTGCTAACTGCCACTTCAGTATGCTACCTGAGAATTATCTAAGTGCCTGTAAATAGCAATTGGTAAGATATGCTAGATTCTGATTGTAAGTTATTAAATATCCACTTTGCTAGCAGGACTGTTGCTATACAATATAATAAGAAAAATGACCCTAATTGAAATAAAGGCCTTGTTTTGAGCATGTTATATTCTGAAATCTTTATTGATTGGAAATATTCCCCAATGTTTCATCAATGTGCAATTTAGAATTATACAATATAATATAATATAGGAATGCCTGGGATGCTGTTCAGTTAAAATGAACAGATCTTGAAAATTTATGCTTTTTGCTGAAGGTGTAGTAAGGAGAAGAGTACCTTTATACATCCTTTATTTGAATGATCCAAGACCTTAAAGTTTGGTCAGAGGTACACGGTTTGAGAAATGAATTAAACCTTAGGCTGCTGGTAGATTTAGAACATGTTGTAATTCAGGATGTCTTTAGAAATCTATAGCACACACGTGTTAAAACCTATGCAGACCATCTACATTGCTTCCCTGTTATCCTAACTGCAATAACATACAATTCCCTTTTTATGTTTTCTTGTGGAGTGCAAAGCAAACCTATTGGGAGCATCTGAGTGGGAAAGAGGTTTGTGGAGGTGTGTCAGGTTGTGAGACAATGATGCGTATACAAATTATCCTCTTTTCCACAGCCCAAAGGGACTGACCATGGTCAATGATGCAGGTTTACATTTGCATGCACACTTTCAATGGGCCATGCTGGGTCTATTATTGTCCAGAACTTGCCATTTCTGCTGATGTGTTTTATGTCAGCCAATACTGTCTTGCTGTTTGGCCATCTCCTGCCCCCTTCCACCTAGAATGCTAATGATGTGTTGCTCTACACGGGCTCCTGAGCAGAGGGAGCACTAACTTGAAATCTCACTAACTGGCATGGCCCTACAAGGGGCTCCAGAGAAGTGGGACCTTGACTTGAACTTTTGCTACCTCTCATGGCTCCACACCCTCTATCCTCACCCACCCTCTGGCACCCATGCCATCCTCCCCCATAGCCACTCAGCATGGCTTTACAAGGGGCTTCTGAGGAGCAGGGGTCCTGACCTGAACTTTTGCTGCCTGATACAGTTCTACAAGAGACTGTTGAAGAGTGGAAGCCCTGACCTGATCATTCACTGCCTGGCATGGCTCCAACCCCTCCACCCTCACCCACCCTCAGGCACTCATAACACCCTCCCCCCATGGCAACCCAGTATGATTCCATGAGGGGTTCCTGAGTAGTGGAAGTCTCAACCTGAACTTTTGCCACCTGGTGCAGCTTCAAACCTCCCACTCTCAAATACTTTCTGGCACCCATGCCACCCTACTCTTGCCCACTAAACGAATCCCATAGTGGGCAACTGGCACAGCCCTCCATCCACCCTGGCCAGTTCCCATCTTCTGCTCTCTTTATCCAGCACCACCACTCATTAAGTAAAAGAAATTGCCCCAAAACAGTGTCCTAAAAATCCCTACTGTTTTGTGTAGTTTTCTCATTTTCAACATTGGAGGATTTTCTGTAGGAAAATTTATTTTCAGTAATAGTGTGCAGTTCCAGCTGGTGATTCATGAACACTTATAGAGCTGCTGATGCCTAAAACAAATCTTTGAAAAACATAACATTTAAGTACAGTTCAACTTGCATTCCATATATATGTTATAAATTTCTCATCCCTGTGTTTATTACTGAGGAAAATTGCACAAATACATGATCTTTATCCCTTGGACTTCAACTGCCTCTACAACACACTCCATACTTCAGGTTATAACCCTCTGTTGTGACATCACAGTCTGTTGCCATGGCAGTAACTGTGTGTCACAAGGGATGCATTATTACTTCGGGTAGGGAGAAAGCGGACAAGAACATATGAAATATTCAAGAGCAAAGATCCTATTTTCATACAAATGATCTTAGTAATAAATAATGGGGAGGGGAAATATTGAACTAATGTGAAATACATACTGAACTTTGTGTACATATTATATTTTGTTAAAGTTCTACTAAGGGTGTCAGCTGCTCTTCATGTGGATTGAAAGGTAAGATGCTTGAGCACTTCAATGAAAATGAACAAGGCAGAGTAATGTGATCAGTGGATCAAGAATCTCTTTATTTTTAAGCCAAACCCTGCAGACACTCTGAACAGGACTGTCAAAGGGGATGAAACAGGTACAACCCCTAATAATGAGTTGTAACTGCATAATCTGAAATGTTCTAAAATGTTTGTGAGCAATTTATAACATTTCAACACATTTGTAACAGTTTCAATGCTTTATGGCAGCCTGCATCAAAAATGTGACACTTCACATTTTTGATGCAAGTGGGAACTGAAATACCAAAACTTGCATCAATTGTGCATTAAAATTAGACCACCTCTTAGGTAGTCTAACTTTCAAGTCTCAGAGATAGTTGTGAAGAAAAAAAATACTCACCGTAGTAATGTAATTTCTTCTTAAGGGATCCCTCACTTTTGTTTACACTTAGCAGTCATCTTGACTGAGCGTGACATTTCAGAGAACAGAACCTATGCAATTTTTTAGAATTTGGAATGTAGGTTCAGATTCTGCATTGATGCTCCACCCTGGCTGTTACTCAGATCTGTCTCCAAACCAGGGTGGAGCAGTGGCAAATGAAACTAACTAAAAAGGCTACCAGACATTTTTTTTAAATGTTTGAATAGAATCTTTAAAAGCATCAAACAAATTGAAAGCAGGCTTATGAAAAAGTATCATATAAACAATAACAACCAACTTACAACTGTAGGGACTGCAATAATAATGCTCAAGCAACCTCAATAAAAAGGAATTGATTCTCGTGTGAACATATTTCAGGATCTGAAAGAGGAGGCAAGGTTAGCGAGTGTAAACATAATGAGGGATCCATTAAGAAGAAACAACATTACTATGGGTGATAATTTCTTTTTCTAGCCCCAGGAATCCGTCACTTAGTGTTTACACTTAACAGACTTCACAGTAATACCTTTGTAGGCTGGGTCCAGAACCTATAGCAATTAGGAGAAAGGTTCTACAAGACAGCAGTTACAAAGCTGGCATCTCTTCTGTACTGTACTGTACTGTATATCCAAACAGCAGTGTTTTGTGAAGGTGTGTACTGTCTTCCAAGTAGATGCTTTGCAAATGTTCAACCATGGGGTGCCCCTTGAGGATGCCACAGAGGAAGAGGTGCCCCTTGTGGAGTGTTCCCTTAAGCTTCTTAGTGGCAGTTTCACAGCTTTCTCATAACAAAATGAAATGCAAAAGACTATCCATTCATTAACATATGAATCACATATACACACTATTACAGTTAAGATTCATTCTAAAATTGCTTTGCTATACATTTTGCGTAGCCTTTTGACAGATGAGACGCGTATGGCAATTGCAAATCAGTGTTTGTTGCCCATTTTGAATTATGCCGCCATTGTGGTTGATAATGCTCCTGATATCATTGCAAGACGGAAATCAGTGCTGTTGCAAAAAATTTATAGATCTGCTCTACTGACACCTAAAAATGTATATCATTGTACTATATTGGAAAATCTTGGTAGGCTATCAGTTAAACAATATCATACGTTCGTCATGTCTAAATTCATTTACAAAATTCAACAAACAGGCATACCATTAAGATTAGAAAATCAACTTGAGACTATTAGTCCTAAATTACATAGTAGATCGTCAGGGGAATTAACTATGTTAAAAATCCCATTTATGCACACGTTAAGTGGTCAGCGATCTTTTGCACATTGTGCTCCAACAATATGGAACAATATTCCAGCACATATTAGAGGCATGGGCAGTTATGGATTGTTTACAGCAGCTCTGAAAGTACATTTTAGGGATTTGTGTAAGTGTAGCTGCTTTTTAGACAGTGATCTTTAATAATTGTACACATTAGTTATAGAACTACAGTTCTTGTGACTTAAATTTGTACAGGACAGTTCAAATTGTAGTAGGGTTTCTTTTTTAACTTTATGTTTAATTGTGATTTTTATTTAGACGTGGAATATTTATTCCTATTTATATGTTTTGTATTATGTATAAGTCTGTCTGTGGTTATTTTGTATGCCTTTGAATGACCACAGGTTGTACCTGTCAAAGGGATTGTATCCCAGTGTGAGTACCCCTAAACAAATCAAATCAAATCCAGTGAGAGATAAATCTTTCTGTAGCTGGTTTGCCATTGCCAATCTCACCATAGGTAACAAACGGCTGGGTGCTCTGAGACCTGGCATCTTTTGTCCAGTCAGTGTAGATACCAATAACTTGCTTTAGGTCCAGGTATGCAACCTTTGCTCACCTGGACTGTAGTGTTCTGGATAGGGAACAGGAAGGGTCACTCACTGATTCAGGTGAAATTCAGATGCCACCTTAAGTAGGGATTTTCTGTTGGTTCTAAGGACTACCTTATCTCTGTGAGGGATTATGTAGTTTGGCTCTGTGCAGAGAGCTTGCAATTCACTTACTCTCCTAGCAGAGGTTATTGCAACCA
This sequence comes from Neoceratodus forsteri, assembly GCA_016271365.2. Lineage (NCBI taxonomy): Eukaryota > Metazoa > Chordata > Ceratodontiformes > Ceratodontidae > Neoceratodus > Neoceratodus forsteri. Next base: position 1,071,966,269 of record CM028129.1, on the reverse strand, counting down.
GGAATATGGTTTTCCATGTGACATGTTTTAGGTCTGCAGCTTCCATAGGCTCAAATGAAGCCTCCATAAGCTAAGCAAGGCATATACTGACATCCCAAGGTGGGACAGAGTCACTCACCAGTGGCTACAAGTAGCTGAGGCTTTTAAAAAAACTTTTGAAAATGGATTGTGAGGTCAGAGACTTTCCCTTGCCGGCTGATATGTAAGCTGTCACTGCCGCTAAGTGCATCTTCACCTTTGAAGGCTGAAGGCCTAATGACTGCAGGTGCACTGGGTATTCCAGAATTATAAGCAACTCTGCCTTATTGAAGTTATCTTTCTGGGTGCACACCAGTAATAGAACCTTTTCCACTTAGAATAATATGCTTTCCTGGTAGCTGGTTTCCTTGAAATCCTAAATACTTTTAGGACTTCCTCGGAAAGATCTAATTCAGATAATTCTAATTCCTCAAGGACCATATCCTCAGGCATGGTGTCCAGGGCCTGAGAATATTTATTATTCTGCCCTGGGATAAAGTCAGAAAATTGTGACTTAATGGCAGGCTGATTGGACTCTTGCTGGACTGGACCAGGATCATTGAGCACCGGGTCTACCTGGTCCAGTCTGGGGCTATTAGGATTATTGTTTCAAGTGCCCTCCTGAGCTTCAGGAGTACTTACTATATGAGTGGGAATGGTGGGAAGGCATACAAGAACCTCCCTGTCCAATCTAGTACCAGAGCATCCTCTGGAACTGTCCCTCTGGCTGAAGGTCTATAACAAAACTGTGGCAGCTGATTGTTCTCCCAAGAAGTGAACAGGTCTATCTTGGGAGTGCCCCTCTTTCTGAAAACTGTGGCAGGAACCTGCTGGTTTAAGGCTCATTCATGATTTCTCAGGCTGATTCTACTTAAGGAATCTGCCAGGACATTGTCTTTGCCTGGCAGATACACAGCAAATATGTTTGCTTCTAAGGAATATGTCAGGTCCCAGATCCTAATTGCCTTGTACACAGTTTTAAGGATCTTGTTCCTCCCTGCTGGTTCATGTAGTGCATTGTTGTGGTGTTGGCTGTTCTGATTTGGACAGACTAACCTTGTAGCTGGAAGCAGAATGACTGCATTGCTAGCAGCACTGCCTTGAGCTCTAGGAGGCTGATATGTTTCAGAGACTCCTGTAGGCTCCATGTGCCAAATGCTGTGAAGTACTGTAGGTGAGCATCCCACCCCAGGAGTAAAGCATCTGTAGTAAGAATTCTTGTTGGTAATTGCTGAAGGAAGGGAATACCCTCACTGAGGTTGCTTTCTTCTTTCTACCACTCTAGTGACTTGACCAGAGCTTTTGCCACTGGCACCAGCTTTGAGAGTGAATCTCACCTTTGAGACCAGTTGTCTCTTAAGTGGTACTGGGTATCTCTTATTTGGAGCCTGGACCAAGGTACCCTGCTGGGGATATGACTGTTTGTCCCACTAATTGCAGAAAGTCACTTGCAGGTCTTGGTTGGCCTGCTGTGAAGGGCTCTGCTATTCTTATCCAAGCTAATACACTGGCCTGTGGTAGGAAAACTTTATCTGCAGGGTGTTCAACTCTGCTCCTATGAAATCCAATACCAGAACAAATTCCATCTGAGACTTCTGCAGATTTATCAAGAATCCAGGTTCTCTAAGGTGCTTTTTGCCAAATGAACTGAGCACCTTGCCTCTTGTTCTGTTTTCCCCCAGACTAGCCAGTTGCCCAGGTAGGGGAAACCCTTCACGCCTTACTTTCTCAGATGTGCTGCCACCACAACCAAGCACTTTGTGGAAACCCTTGGAGCTGAGGTGAGACAAAAGGGAAGAGCCATGAACTGGTGTTGGCAGTTCCCCAGCTTGAATCTGAAATATCTTCTGTGTGATGGACTGACCAGGATATGAAAAAAGGCATCCTTTATGTCCAGTGATCTCAGACAATATCCTGTTTGCAAAGATGGTATCACTGTCCTCAGTGGGTGTGCCACCAGCACAATGAAATTTTTAAAGGGAGGAGACCATCACAGCGACAGACATTGCCAGATCACTGTGATGGTCCCACTGTACAATGGCACTGTGTCTCCTGCTGTTACGCCCCACCCCGAAACTACTCTGACTTGGAGTTGGAGGGGGTGACGTTCCCTGCAAAAAAACACTTCATTCCTTATGGGCACAATGTCGACAGTTGGCATTGTTCCCATCACTGTACAGGATGTTGACAACATTGTTGTCAATGTAACTTGATGAAACCCTCAGTGTGACCATCTTGAATTTTTTCTTTCTTCAAATGTTTGTTCAGAAACCTGAGACCTAAAATGGTTTGGCATGCTCCATTTTTCTTGTGGGTCAGGAACTATATTGAGATTAGACCCCTGCTCCACTGAGAGGCAGGGACTTTTCTATGGCTTTTGATATTAACAGTTCTTTTACTTCCAGTTCTTTCTCTGGGGGGAATGAGCTGGACAATTTAGCTTTTTTTCTGTAGTTTTGGAAAATGTTTGAACTGTAGAGACAACCCCTGGCCCAGTACTTCCAGAACACACTTATCTGTGATAATATTTACCCATTGCTGGAAGCAGTGAGTCAGTCTTTCTCCCACAGGCAATGGTTGGGTGACCAGACTAAAATTATCAGGGGGTTTGTTTTGGCTGGGGCTTAGGTGCTACAGCTGTAGCATTACATCTGTAGGACTGTCTGCCCCTTTCCCTATAGTAACCTCTTTGTGGCTGGTACTCCGTAGAGGGTGTAAGAGGTATTGGCTCTTGGGAAGTATCCCTTGCCTCTGCCTCCCCTTCCATAGGACCTGTAGGAGGTAGAGGCCTTTTTCATCTCATTTTTAGGGCTGCAGGTAGGTGGAGCCTACAGCCCTCTTGTATTAGCTCTAAAAAAGAGCTTACCGTAGAACTTCTTTTTTGGACTTTTGGAAATAGTCATGCACAACTGCAAAACAGCGTGCTCCCCCTCTGATTTTTGCTATGTGCTACTCTGGCTTAAAGTTAGGGGTGATGATACTGTGCCTCCAAACTTCTCAGAATATAAACAAAAAAACCCCATTTTGAAGCTGCTGTCATTTAACCCTTGCAGGGCTGCAGAATGGGCATCTATCCAGCTCAATCAAATAGATTCATTCTAGTTCTTTCAGCAGCCAAGGGGTTAACTTGAGATTAGAGATTAGAGGGAGGCCGATTAAGTGGTAATGTGAGGAAGTTCTTTTTCACAGAAAGGATGGTGGATGCATGGTACGGCCTACCTCAGGAAGTGGTGGATATGAATACAGTGCAGGGCTTCAAACAGGCATGGGATAGGCATAAGGGAACAATACAGATGAGTATGAATAGATAGGCCATTGACAGAGTACAGGCCTATGGCACATTCATAAGGTAGAAAAAATGGAAAGACTGGATGGACCATGCAGTCCTTATCTGCCATCAACTTCTATGTTTCTCTGTTTCTAGGTCATTGTCTCCTTACTTTGACTGAATACTGACTCAGTAGCACATGGCTAATTAGGCACATGTGTTATGTGGGGAACAGAGCAATATTGCAGCTAGCAGGAGACAGGCTGGGAATTGATGGTCCGTCATTACAGGCTTTGTATATAAAAGTAAGAAAACAACATTTCAAATGTAGAAAATAGGGTTCAAATGTTTTATTAGTTTAGTGAGAGGTATAAAAGTTTGTTTAATGAGTTGTTTTTGAAGTACTGGCAAGTGGTCAGGATGGCACATAACATTCACAGGAGCCTATCTCAATACATGACCCCCCCCACTACACTTTCAGTATTGGACTGCTGGCTGTCCTTTCCAGGTGCCCCCACACACAGGGACAGCAAGCAAGATTTTATCAGTTGCTTGCTATAAATGATATTTGTTCCCCAACCCTGAAACTGACCTGTGGCCACAAAAGGTAGTATTGTACTAAGGAAACATAGAAACACATACACAGGGACAATGGTTTTCCGTTTTTACCAGTAACACCGGTAAAAATCACGGAATCCTGCTTGGTTTGCTGATTTTGAATTCTTGTACTGGTGCCTCACGGAAATTGCATTTTAGTGCACAGAATCCCTAGGATTTCAGCATATTTTTAAATGTTTTTATTTTCTCTTTCTCTGCCCCTTCTCACAGCATCAGTCTCCACTTTTCGGAGTTCTCTAGGCTGGGTATCCCCTAGCTTCACCCCAGGTAATGCTCAGGAGCTCCTGTGAGCCTGCACCCATCCTGCCTAGGTTGTACCCCCCAGGTGAGAAGGGAGGGGACCCCAGGTCACCCATCCACAGTCCTTAAATGTGTCTCGGGCAGCCCAGTGGGTCCCTCATGGAAACTGGTTGTGAAGTCTGGGGTAGCTGGGTCCCTTCTACCAGCAGCCGATGTGGGGTGATTGTTATTGGTTTTCTGGTCTCTGTCCCTGAGGGCACCAACACTCAAGGGGATCCAAGGAAGTAGGGCATATAGAGCCATGCTGCTACTCCAGATCCTAGCTAGCTTCCTCTCTTCCCAAATGCTCTGCAGCCTCATTGCACCACCACCTGTGGTTACCCAGGTGGCAGTAAAGAAGCAGGACCTGCAAGCCACCATTCCCAGAGGAAGAGAGCAGACCCCAAGGTGCTCTATCCTACTCCCCCTGGCCAGGCCTCTAGCAACCCAGATTCACTTCTGATCCGAGTCCCTGGCATTGCAAGCAGTAGTGCTACCTCAGGCTATTTATAGTGCTCTGCCAACTATACACCCACTTTGGTGTAAGAAAACATAAGCAGATGGAGAGAAAAAATAATTCAGTTTTAGTAAAATGTTGCAAAGTATTCAATGTTCATAATTTACACTGTAGGTACTGTGCACTATTATTGAAATCATATATTAAAACATTATATATGGGTGTTATGGCTGGCAGTATAGCCTAGTGGTTATAGTAACAAACAGTGATCAAACTGAGTACATTTAGAAGACTTGGGTTTGATTCCCACAACCTCCACTTGCATACTGTGTGACTCTGAGCAAGGCACTTAACCTCCACAGTGCTCCTGGGTCACCTCTGAAAACAGGCAATTTTACCTAGTGAGTTTACCCAGTTTACAAAAAAATATATATAAAAAAAAACAATATATGTTTACTACATCATACTGTAGCCAGGGTACCATGTACTTTATCTGAGTTGTACTCGGGCTGCAATGATGTTGTATAGATAAATATAAATGTTCAGATACATTTTTATGTTTTATAAGCTTGTTTTTAGACTTTAGTCAGGTTTTTATTGTATTTTTTGCATATGAACATCTAGGATATAGCTTGCTAAGCACAGGGTCACTGTCACCAACTAGTTTATTCAAGTCTATAATCAGCAGGGCCATCCAAAATCCTCAGCTGTTTGATTGAAAGTGAGTCTGAATGAAAGTATGTTCACAAGGCACAAGCTGCCTTAATACTTATTTAGGTGAATGGGGTAGAAACATAGAAATATAGACTTTGACAGCCCACCTAGTCTTCCCATTTCATAATTTGCACCTTCTCTCCCACCTGTTGTGTCAGTCTCTGAGACAATAAAAAGTTTTCTGACAGACTGCTTTAGTAAAAGGCAAATGTTACATGTGTAAGTGTACTTATGCTTGGCCAGTGGATTTGAAAGCACATTCAGTGACACACAGAAGGTAAGACCCCAGGGGCTGTATGATGCTGGTGGGTAGAGTGGTGCTCAATTCACATCTGAGCTCAGACATGAAAACTGAGACACCCTTTTCATGGAGACCAAGGAAAAAAGGAATCTACATGTTTGTGAGATACATTAGAAGGTCCTCCACTAATCACTCGTGAATTTTTTTTAGGTGAAGACGCTATTTCAAAGAAGCAAATTCAGGCAGTTTTTATTCCTCCTACCCACTAGCCATCCACTCCTTCAGGCCTGCCAAGTCCCCCCCACCACTGCTGCTGAGTTCCCCACCATCCACTGCCCCTTATGGCCATGCTACCAGGTAACCCAAATTAACCCTTCATCGGTGGGCCCCTATCCCTGTGGGAGGCTAACAAGAGAAGACAATCACCCTAAAGAGCTTCCTGTATATCCCAGGCATGGCAGAGGTCAGAACAGACACACATGTCTGGGACTTCATGCTTATGGAGGGACCAGAAGCCATCCTCCAGGTAGCCAGCAGGTGTTTTGCCATTTTTGTGGGAGCGTGACAGGCCACATGATGTCAAGACACAAGCTGACATCCATCACGCTCTCTTCTGCAATGAGAGCCAATGTGTTGCCATGCCTCCAGCCTCCACATGGGGCCAGTAAATGCTGAGCTATGAATATACCCTCCCTCCAAGGAGAAGGCGAGTGGTTGTTGGACACTCAAGCCTCCCCCCCCGGCTGGTCTTCCAGCACTCAAACCTGTTCCCAAACCCTGGTCAGTGGTATCACTGGCAGAAATCCAATTCAGGCAGTTGAATGATAGGAAAAAACAAATGTGGTCCACCTTAGTAGTGGTGGCAGTTCAGATTAATTCACATCTGGGTTCTAACAAGCAAAGAGACTAAGTAATTTGTAACTTGTGCATGTGGGGTGTGGGTGTTGAATAAAGGGGATCATAGTGTTGTTACTACTGCCATCATCCCTGAGGGATGTGGACTGCATTGTTGCTACTGCCATTACACCTGAAAGGTGGGGGGGGCTGTAGTGCTTCTGCCATAACCACTGGTGGATGGGGAATGTTGAACTGCTGCTGTCCCACCTGAGGGATGGGGGCCATAGTGCTAATACTGCCATCACACCTGAGGAATGTGGAACGTGGTACTGCTGCCATCACACCTAATGGATAGGGACTGCAGTGCTGCTGCTTCCATCACACCTGAGGGAGGGGGGACACAGTGCTGTTGCTGCTGCCATCACACCAGAGGGATGGGTCTGTAGTGTTGTTGGTGCTGCCATCGCACCAGAGGGATGGGGGCCTCACTACTGCTTCCATCACAGCTCAGGGATGGGGGCTGTAGTGCTGTTGCTGCTATCATATTTTGTACCTAAAATAAATTTAAATTGGTACAAGGATGGAAAGATGTTCAGTAGTGGATGTCAAAACTGCTAAAATGCATGTTAGCAGAGTTAAAAATTGTTAAATAAAGTGCACAAAACCAAACACCGGTAAAACCAGATTTTGGCTTAGCAGACACCGGTGACAGTACCGTTTTTTACAATGTGCAAAATGGAATTTGCCCTTTCTCAATCCCGGTAAACCAGTGTCCCTGCACATACACACAGACAAGGGAGAGATACTGCAGAATTCCAACACTGTCTGTCATATGGGAGTGAACTGCCCACTCTCTGTGACACAGGATGCCTTATATATAATAAAATAGCCTATGCAAGACATAGACCTGGACTCACCCCGCCCCAGAATCCTTATATATGCTAATTTCTTCAGCCTTGAAGTTGGGAGTCATCTTGTAGCAATGTCTACTGTCTACTGCTTTCAACACTCTCACATGCCTAAGTTATGTACAGTAGTTCAAAAATAAATTAAAACTATGAAACTAGTCATACAGAGGGTATAATGACTTAAATAGTTGTTTTTGTTTCTTTTTGTTTGTGTTCTATTACTGGTTTAAAATAAGTATCTGTTTGTAAGTGTTTGAGCCCTGTTTGATAAATAAATGCTATGCTATGCAGCTCCAAATGTCAGTACTCGAACAATTTTATCAAGTCAGTCTCTTCTGTAACTAGTTATTCTTTTGGTAACAAGGTAAGTCCCACTAGGCTCAGAGGCTGTTTTCAGGGGCAATCCAAGGACACTAGGAATGTTAAGTGACTTACTCAGGGTCACACAGTATGCAAGAGGAGGTTGTGGGTACCAAACCTAGGGCTCTAGTGCACCGCTCTCCTCTCTCACCCTGAATACTATTGTTATTCCTATTGTTGAATGTTGAAGCAACCTTACCCTGTTTATTTAAATGTTGTATTTGTTTGCTCAATTGCTGATGTACCTGGTACTGTTTACCTTATATTTTCTCTATTAGCTTGACCTTAACCATTATGTTCACTGTATGATAGATGCTGCTCTCTCACTATAGTTTTATGTTGTGTGTGTCAGTTTCTGGGCCATGCAGTGCCTGAAAAAGGTCTTCAGATCAGTGCACCAACCCAGTTACCAAATGAATAAATAAACAAACCCTATTCTGCTGGATGTATCAAGCTCATTAATCTAATGTCTAGGCTGTTCTACTAGACCTACGCTGTGATTTAACAGCCCACACAGTCCCACTACACAATGCAATAACACAATGACCAAGCAGTAGGAAACAGCACACAGGAGTAAAACACAAACAAGGGATATGGGATAAGGTTTATTAGGGAAGGCAGGAACAATGCTCTGGAGAAGGAAAGGGAAGGGTTAAGAAATAAACAAATAATTGGCAATCCCTGCAATCCCCTCTCCACCTTCCCCTCACCCCTCATCCCTGTCAGTCCCTCACAATTCCCAGCTAACAGGCACAGAAATAATACTATTCCCACAGTCCCTAAGAGCCCCCTGTATTCCATTGGGTAACACAGTTGTTGAATCATCATAGGCCCAATGTTTGATGTAAATGTGGCTATTTAACCTGCACAGTTATTAAGTTTAAAATTAAAGAGATCACTATTTGTAATCCGAAACAAGGCCAAATGGCCAAAATGCAGGTCTTCTACCTGGGCAGTCCCAAAAGAGACAGTCCAGTCCTGCCTTAACTACCTAACTAAAAGGATTGGGACAAAGGTCTGATTCAGTATTCATGGTATGCAGATCAAATCCAACCCTGAAAGGTTTCAGATGAATAATGCTGGTCTCTCTGGTGTGCAGTAGCTGCAGGTTGCATGCTGTGGCTCTTTACTGTATCACAGTAGACATAGTCACATGAGATGCTTATGGGCTTGTGATGATTCAACAACTGTGACACACAGCAGAATACAGGGGAGCACTTAGGGACAAGGAAAAGGAAAACTAAAAAGATAGTGGTGGTGATTTTCCCTTATGGCCGGGAGGGAATGGCCCCGCTGCAGCCCCTCCTCCCACTGACAACACTGTCTGTTGGGGATCCCACCATTGAGCTTTGCATGGGGCCCCAGCAGTGCATAAGCTTCCACTGGTCGAGGAAGCAAGAGAGAGGGGGAGAGAGAGAGATAGACTCAGCTGTTGCATGCTTTGAAGAAATGAAGCGCGCGTGTGTGTGTGTGCGTGTGTGTGTGTGTCTTTCTCTCTCTTTCTCTTTTCTCCTATAGCAGTACCACTTGGGAAAGTCAATGTCAGTGAAGTGTTGTGAGCAGTGTCTGTGTCACTCTGTCATCTTCTTCAAGATATGTGGGCCTCCGGGGCACTGATGAGCAGCTAAGCAGCAGGACGCACTCTCCTGGAGCTCCGTACCCTGGAGACCTAAAAATAACAATTTTTCACTATAAAAATAAAAAGACTTGGATTCCAGTGCTATTTTTGCCCAAAAGAGTATAAGGATGGAAGAATATCTCACAAACAGAACAGGGAAACCCGCTAGAAATGCTGGGAAAAATCTTAAGAAACAGCCAGCAGGGCCTATAGCGGAGCCGGCAGGCCCGATTTCCTTCTCGGCGGCGGAACTGGTCGTATTGGAGCGAGAGGTGACGAAGCAGGTACTGGCTGCCCTAAACCCCCGCTTTGAAAAATTGGAGAACCAAATCGAAGCAAAACTGCAAGAAATTGCAGAAAGAACTGCAGCGCATGGCGAAAGGCTAGTGGAGGTTGAGGAGCGTACAGCTCGAGTTGAAGATTTAATACAGCCCCTGCCAGAGAAAATATCCGCTTTAGAAAAAGAGCTGGAAGAGCTGAGGGAAGCTTTTGATTACCAAGAGAACTATGTTAGATGGAACAACCTTCGTTTAAGAGGGGTCCCTGAAGGGAAAGAGGGCTCTGAAATATTAAAGTTCTGTGCTGAGAAGTTACCAAAAATCTTAAAATTACAACCTAAAGGGGGAAAGCACAAGATCGAGAGGGCGCACAGAGCAGTACTTCCAAAGCCAGGCCCTGGCCAACCCCCGAGAATCATTGTTATCAGGTATCATAACTTCCAGGACAGGGAGGCAGTGATAAAAGCTTTCAAGATTAATCAACCTGTTGAGATAGATGGAGTGAGAATTCATGTTACACAGGACTACTCAAATAGATTGCTCAAGAAGAGGCAGATGTTTGCTTCTTTAATGGCTCAGTTAAGGGAGATGCAAGTTGAGCACTACATGATTTACCCTGCGATTCTGAAAATTAAGCATGAAGGAGCGGTATACTCGTTTTGGGAGGTGGAAAAAGCAAACAATTTTATAAAAGAACTCAAGAAGAAAGTGGGATGAAAGGAGCCTGTGAAAAAGAAAGAGAAGGACTTTGAGACACTAACTGTTGCTTTTTGAAAGGGGATATAACCCTGACTATATTTTAGATCGTTTTTGCTTAATTTTGTTAATCTTGGAACCCGGAAGATCTTGGGTTAAATTGGTTGGTAACTGAGAGAAACTGCCTGGAGGAGAAGTATTTGTTGAAACATGGATGGAGAGATCTACTGGAGTTGCTGCAGGGCTGGAAGAGCACCCGTGGAGACAACGAGCCGCAGAGACGTATGGTGGACTGGGCTTGGCGTGTGAGAGTGTTTGAAATCACGCAGCCTACTCCATCGGCCTCAGACCAGAATGGCTGATGAGAAGGAAGCTCCATATTTGAAGGAGACTGAAATTGAAATGCTGGGACTTAAATCAATGGGGCTGTGAGGGAGAAGCCACTGCGATTTGACCAGGGCTAAGAGGGACTAGATAAAAAGAGGTCCAGTTCTATAATGTACATAAGTTATGACTTAGATCGGCCAGCGTAGGCCATAGAGGAAGAGGTCTCCGGGGGGGGGCAAGGGGAGGTAGCTGTTCAATTAGCAGATTCGGGGAGGTGCTGCCGTAATGGCAGAAATGAGTAATGAGAAGCGATGGATAACATGCTGGGAAAAGGAGTGGTGGGAGGAAAAGAAACAAGTTTGGATGGTTGGGAATAGGAATAATATTTTGGAAAGGGGGGTAAAAGGAGGATTGGTAAGGTTTTTAAAGGGGAAATTAAAGAGCTATCGAGATTCACATTTAAGGGATAAGGATAAGAGGGTAAGTATGAAAAGTAGGGGCACAGGTACGAGTGTGGGGATGCGGAAGCCTGACCTTGTGCAAAATAGGGGAGGGGCTGAGAGGAGGGTAGGAATAACATGTCGGGATAATAGTGGGGGGATAAAGGATAATGGGAAAAGACAATGGTGGGAGGTGAGTTGGTAATACAATCCTGGAATGTTCATGGTCTCTCTTCCCCGATTAAGAGGAGTGCGGTGTTAACTGCACTAAAGAGAGCACAGGTGCAGGTGGCTCTCCTGCAAGAAACCCATCTAGCACCAGGGGAGCATGTAAGACTTAAAAAGGGGTGGGTGGGTGCATGTTATGCTGCTTCGTTCAGCCCACGCAAACAAGGAGTGGCAGTTTTGGTGCACAAACTTCTGCCCTTTCAGACTACAAGGGTTCTTGCAGACCCTACGGAGGGCAGATACGTGTTTGTCACAGGGATTCTCCATGGCCTGAAAGTCACGTTTGGGAGCATGTATGCACCTGCTATTCTGGATCCGGAGTTTTACAATAATATTTTGTCCATATTAATGAGGGAGCAGTTTGAAAACCTGGTGATGGGAGGAGACTTTAATTGTACGCCTGATGCTGCCCTTGATCACTCGGAGGGGAAGGGTCGCAGAGATCCTTGTATTAGGAAATGGAGGGAGGGCCTGGCAGAACTGAACCTAGTGGATACCTGGAGAACAGCGTACCCACAGGATAGAGAATATACTTTTTACTCAAATCCACATAAAACTTGGTCGAGAATTGATCACGTTTATGTGATGTTGGATTGGTATGAGAAGCTCAAGAAAGTGCTACATAGTCCCATACATATCTCAGACCATGCAGGAGTGGTTGCATCCTTTCATTCTCCGAGTGAGAGGGGAGAAATGCAGACATGGAGATTCCCTACGTATATGCTAGGATCACATGAGTTTCAGGAATATGTAAAGGAGCAATTTAAATTTTATATGGAGGTTAATGCACCAACTGCCACTTCTAAACAAATGTTGTGGGATGTAGGCAAGGCGTACATGAGGGGGGCAATTATAGGGTATATGGCAAATTATAAGAAAAACAGATTGAAAAGACAGCAGACCCTTCAGCAGGAGTTGAGAATACTGGAAGGGAGGGTGGCAAGAGGAGAAGGAGGTGAACAGGCAAGACAAGAGCTGACAATAACCAGGCAGGCGCTTAACACCCTATTGATGGATGAAGCTAGGAAAAAAATGTTTTACTTGAAACACAGAGTATATGAATGGGGAAATAAGCCAGGGCCTCTGCTGGTGAACCTTGTCAAGGGAAGGAAAAATTTGGTATATTTTGGGGATTAAAACTAAAAGGGCCAGGTAGTTACTAAATATGGGGAGATAAGAATACATTTAAGAAATACTATGAGGAATTATATAGGGCAGTGGAGAGGAAGTGAAAAGAAATGCTCGATTTTTTGGCTAGGTATAAATTGCCCCAAATAACAAAGCAACAGCAGGAGAGGCTAGGGAAGGAAATCACGCGAGAGGAAATCATTAAGGCTATAGATAAGATGAAGATGGGGAAGGCATGTGGCCCAGATGGCCTGCCCATAGAGTATTATAAACTATTGAAGGAAGAGGTAAAAGAAGTAATGTGGGAGATATTTAAGGAGGGGAGAGAGAATGGGGAATTGCCGGACTCAAGTGGCTCTGCCCTGGTATGTGTGATTCCAAAACCGAATAAGGACCCAATGGAATGTTCATCATATAGACCTATATCTTTGTTAAATTGTGATGCTACGGTGTTTGCTAAAATTTTAGCTAGTAGATTGGAGGGTATCCTTCCAGAATTGATTCACCCATATCAAACGGGTTTCATAGAAGGTAGGCATTCATATCATATTATTGGAAGGTCCTTAATGTTGTGGTTCAAGCTATAAAATGGGGGACGACGTCTATAATTACAATGAACATGAAAAGCATTTGACAGGATTGAGTGGCCATATCTATTATGCTTTTGGGACGATTTGGTTTAGGGGAAAATTTATTAAAATGATAAGGGCATTGTATCAGACACCTAAAGCTGCAGTCTTAGTTAATGGGAACATAACAGAACAATTCAGGACTTCATAGAGGACAAGGCAGGTCCCCCTTTTCCTCTACTTTTTTGCAATGGCCGGTTGAACCACTGGCAATAGCCATTAGGGAAGATTAGAGTACAGGGTTAAAGGGAAAGTGAGGGTCAGCATAAAATTACCTTATATGCTGATGATCGATGTTATATGTGAGGAACCTCACGTGGTCTATGCCTGCTTTGGTTGGAAATTATAGGTCAATTTGCTGACATTCTCAGGCTACAAATTGAATCTGGGAAATCTGAAATTATGTTATTGGGAGAGGAGAGGGAGAGGTGAGTGATACATGGGGCCTAAAGAGGGTGGATACACCTTACATGTTTAGGGATCAAGATAGGTAGGGACCTGAGATCACTCTATGGATTGAACTATACCCCATTATTAAAGTTGTTAAAGGGGACATGGATAGATGGAGAAATCTGCCTTTATCCTGGATGGGGCGTATTAATCTGTAAGATGAACATTCTTCCAAATTTTATACCGTTACAGATGCTGCCAACAGGACTGACAGGAAAGATATAAGGCCTTTGAAAAACACTGCTCTGGGTTTATATGGCAGGGGAAGAAACCTAGGGCTAGTTTAAACAGGTTAAAGCTGACCAATCTAAAGGAGGGTTGAACTGCAGATATGAAGTTATACTTTTAAGTAGCGCAAATAAGGATTATTAAAGATTGGGTGTACAAGCCAAAAGAGGCTAGTTGGATAGACCTGGAAGAGGAGGAATGGGGTGAGAGTGTCGTCTTTATTAGCAGAAGCAGGTAGTAGGGGGATGCGAGACAAACGGGTTTCGAGTATTTTAGTGAAAGAAGTAGTGGATAGCTGGGACCAAATTAAGAACGTTTTTGGGCATAAAAAGGGAGAATCATTTATCTTGCCACTCACAGGGAATCCATTTTTTATCCCCGGAGTAGGAGACCCCATGTTCCAGAAATGGGAAGATAGTGGGATAATGTGTTTCAATGATTTAAGGAAAAGAACGACTGGGAATTTGAGGAGCTGAGGCGGACCTGGGCCTACCTGCACACCATATGTCCAGGTATTTCCAGGTGAGGAAGTATGTGCAGGATATTGAAAGGAAAGAGCCCCTGATGCCAGAATACAGATTGTGGAAGAATTGCTACAACAGCTAAACAGAAACCAAAGGCATGGTTAGAAAAAGCTATGTCTCTTCTCCGCCTCCAATGGCCAGATATGACAAAGCAAAACTAGGCATTTATGGAGAAGGATTTGGGAGTTACACTCTCTGAGGAGCAATGGCTTTACGAAGGGACGCATCAGGGCCTGCTGCTTTGTAATAAATATAAGGAGGTAGCATATAAATCTGTTCATAGGCTGTACACTCCACCTGTGGCAGTGAACAGGTATAATCCAACAGTCTCGGCTATCTGTCAGAGATGTGGGTGGCCCTAGGTACCTATCTACACTCGTTCTGGTCCTTGAGATACTCAAGATTTCTGGGATAAGGTGGCGAAAGGAGCTGACAGACATGTCGGGACAGCAGGTTAAATAGAACCGCTCACATTGCTGTTTGGTGTGGGCGGCACATCAGGAAGAATGGGGATGTTGAAGAGATGGGTGAGAATACTCCTGGTACTGGCAAAACAGTGTATTTTGAACACCTGGGTTTCAGGAGAATAAACCTACAATTGACAATGGAGGAATCTTACATGGGATGTGCTGCAATTAGAAAGCTTGACATACAAGGTTAAGGGAGGGAAAATCAATTTGAGAATATGGGCACCCTACTTAAACTCCATGAAGCCCTTGGAACAGGAAATAATAAGATATGGATAAAGGTGGAAAAGTAGAATTAATTGTATCAGAACAAGTGAATTCTCGATTAGCTGAGGGGGAGGCGAGGGTGGGACTGGAGGGGGGAGGGGGGAAGGGATTTCTTTTATATCTTCTCCTTTACTGTTATCTTGGCTTTCCTATCTCTTTTCTCTGTTTTCTTTCTTAAGCTTATCTCCACTAAGATTGGCATCATAGGTACAAAATATAGAGATTTACTAAGGTGGTGCTTGACGTATAAGTTTTATTAGAGAGATAATGGAAATAAATGCCAATAATGGTTGGATGGAATGAGGGAGACTTATGATACGCAATATGTAACAGACTAATAAGTGCTGGTGGAGATACCTTTCCTTGCTTTACTGTAATATGGAAAAAAGAAACCAATAAAAAGATTATACAAAAAGATATGTGGGCCTCATAGACACAGAGGGAGCTCCTGTGAGACACAGACACACACACATGCACTTCGCACCATAAAGGCAAGTATGCAAAGAACATGTTGTATATGATGCTGCAAATTTAAGGGCCCTTCTACCAAATTCCTAGTTCCTCCAGGTAATTGGTTGGTCCTTCCTCCAACCAGTTGACCTTTTCTCCACCCACTCTGTTTATGTATTGGTAGGCTTTTCTCCCTGCTGCTTAGCTACAATCATGTAAAGGACAGTACCTACATATTTGAGTTTTTCTTCATGGTCCTATTGTCTGCTTCTTCTGTATGTAATGTAATACAGTATGTGTACTCAACAGTCGCTCCTTCTTGCTTAGCTACCATTATGTATAGGCCGGTCTCCTGCAAGAAGGGGCCTTCTCTCGCTGCTATGGCCTACACCGTCTGTGTTTAATGTATGCATTTTTACTTTGCTTTTTTATTCTTACACTATTGTCTGTTTTCCATTCACTGTATGTTTCCCTTGCCCCATCCTGTACAGTGTACGATGAGGAGCCTTTGTAAATGAGTCTTTCACTCAAAGGGTTGCAATTCAGATACAGTAATACATACATTCATAAATACATAAATATGGTCTTCTACTCTACTTGCTGCCACTGGACAAAGTTTAAGACTGAATCATCTGCTACTGGTCCTGATAGAAAAATAATTGTAATAGTATTTAGTCAATCAAATAATTAGCTACAGCCAGTCAACACATTTAGCTGGTGGTACACAAGTATGATCATACTCTATTATAAGCAGTCTTATCACTAAGGGTTAGAGAACTAGGCCATTGGTAACTTCCGTTTGGCTTTAAACCCATTCATTTGGTTCAGCTTCCAGAATTCAGCAAAACTATTTAATCTACAAATACAGCAATTGTCATGGTGCAAGCTGATCACAAATAAGGGGTAAGAAAGTCTTAAGGTCAGCAATAAATATGAATTATTATCACTTACTTGTTGCAGGTGCTGTTGACATGCATCTGCTGTGGATTGTTGTTTGTGGTGTTGTGTCATGAGCCTGCAAATCCCACCAAGACAGCCACAACCCAGTGTGAGCTACCTTTAATAGTTATTATTCATCACTGACCTCAAGACATACTGTATACTCCCATGTAGTCTCTGCTTTATAGTCATGCCACTTTCCATATTTTTTCTGTGTCTGGCTACACTGATTTTCAAATTACATAAGCATATTCCCCTTCCTCCAAAAAAAAAAACAGGAGATACATCAAAAATCCTAAAAAGTAAAATATATTAAATATATGGCATTACACTGCATGTAAGGGGTCTTCATTAACTGATACCAGCTCTGTGTTCTCAGTGGTACACCAGATCATATGGAGCTTTGACAATGTGAAAGTTGTTAGCATTGTCATCAGAGGAAGGAGTTGCCTCACTACTGCTGAGGTGGTATGCCAAACTATGTGGTCAGTGCCAGTCAGAAAAGTCCTGATAGACTTGCCATCAGGAGATATAGGGAATGGGACTAATAGTAGATGTGTAAGCAATAAGATATCACCGAGTGTCAGTTTGTGGGAAAGTTACCTCTGCCTGCTGTTGTGGTGTGGTTGAGGTGCAACCATGTTCCTTAAACTACATATGAAATAGGTAAATCCCTCAACAACCCTTGCCATGGAGTGCATTATTGTGATAATAAAATGGACCCAGTTGTGAAGAACACTAAAACACAAAACTAATCAATACATAATAATGTGATGCTTCTAGCAGTCAATAAAACAGTCCTTAATTCAATTGTTTTGTGCAGCTGAAAGTAGATTGTGTCACAAACGTTGATTTCTCCTTGTCTACCTGATGTGCTTTAAAGAACTACATAAGCTATTTTTAAAGCACTTAGACTCTACCTTCCTTTACCACCCTGTTTCTTTTTTCCTCTTTCTTTCACCCACCCCAACAGGTTTGCACCTTTGTCAGAGCTTGGCAATAACAGGCAGGGGAAGAGGTTTGGCAAGTGGGCAGTCATGCACCAAGAGACATGGATTCCACACTGGGATGCCTGAGTCTATTGCTGGCTAGCATCAGGCTATGGTGGTATGGGACTCCGTTTTTAGATTTACAGAGTGGAAGATGTTCTGGCATTATCCAGAGAATTGTTTGTTTTGTAGCCTGCCAGGTGCTAGGGCTGTGGATCTCACTTCAAATTGTTGGTGGGGATAGAGGTAAAACTGGTAGCTGTTGTTTGTATTGGGGAGCCTGCAACACCCATTTATAGGCCTACAGTAGGTGAAACGATCAATATGGACCCTTTTGTCTGAGAAAATAAATACAAATGTGTTGCAGGCAGGAAGCCACCTTAATTATGGCATCAGAGGTAGCTGTAACCCACTCCCATGGTCTTAATATACTGTAACAGGATTGTGCTCCTACACACTTCTTTCCATGGCAGTTTATAGGGAGTAAAAAATCATGTCAGTATGTTTATAATTATTGAGCTTGACTCTACATAGTTATTTGTTTTAAAAAGTTTCCAATGTTTCTTTCTAATAATACTTTTTAGATTATTTTCTTATTAATAATTCAGTGTCATGTGTGAATGTTCTTTCTTAGTTCCATAATTAACTGAATGGCTACTTTTTAGTTTTTGGTACATTCTAATAACAATATGCGTGTGACCACTGGTGAGCTCCCTTATATAGTCAGCATGCACCGTATTACTTTAATGTGGTATTTCTGCATTTACTTCCACACATGCGTGATAGATTCTGGTGCGGCAAGAGCACGGCAAGAACTCTGAGTTTTCTTTTACCCACTCTTGTCACTCTCCCCTCACTCTGAGCAACTGTATCAGCTCTGACCAGATCCTGTAAATTTTTGTAAACATCCCTTTGCTGCCACATTTTCATTTTACTATATTTTGTCTTGCACTTTAGTCCTGCCATTCCAAAAATGTGTCATAATTGTAAACTGACTTACAAGACTTAATTCAAATCAAATCGAGATGTAAGGTTTCAAGATTTATTTGGGGGTACAGTCCCACCATACTCCACCCTGTCATAGCCGACTAACCTTTGGTGGGGGCCTGGACTGAGGGTGATTAATCTTGTGTACCAAGGTGCCTCCAGCGAGAGAATAATGGTAATGGGTTACATGGTAGGGGGTAACAACCCTCTGAGAAGCTGTCCCTATCCATTTCCCTCCCTAAGTAGCCCTCCACAGCAATGCCACACCAGCAGATAAACAGACATTGGTAATACAAGGTGAACAGGAACAAACACATCACCTTTCAGGAAGGAGTTGAATATCTGCTCTGCCCGTCTTCATGAGACAGGGTCATAACAAGGCTATGTTGAAAATTTGGTGCACAAATATTACAAAACAACAAATTCATGAGCCTATGTCAGGGTCGGACTGGCCCACCTGGATACCTGGAAATTTACAGGTGGGCCCCCCTCAGTTGGGTAAGTGGTTATCTTCTGAACTCTGAAAACTTTTGCATTTATCATCTTTTTTCTAATTAAATGGGGTATCTGTGATACTGTTGATAAATGTAAGATGCAAACACAGAGCTAGTGTATCAGATTAAAGTGGAATATTGATATGAGTGTATCAACCTGGGCCCTCCTCTATTGATTTTCCAGGTGGGCCCTTGTATCCTCTTTCCAGGTGAGCCCTCTGTACACCAGTCCAACCCTGGCCTACATTACATTTTGCTAATGCAGGCTTGTAAGTTTGGTAATTTTCAGTATTTTTACAGAAGATTCCTTACCTGTAGCCCTATTGGCTCTGGCCAGAGTTTGTTACTTTTGCAAGAGGTTTAGTATTCATCCACATTTTTCATGTGTGCCTCTCTTTTGCTGCTAACTAATGAATTTTAATCAAAGGAGAAATCCATGGCTTTGGCTTGAGTATCATGAGAAAGGATGGTAGTCCTAAGCCAGGAAAACCTTCCTGAGAACACTGCATGAGCTGGGACTCAGGCTGCAGTGTCATTAGCATCCACCACAGTATGGAAAAGATATTTAGTGGCATCTAAGGCTGATCTTGTTATGTTTATCAGGTCCTGTGACACCTCATCTTCTGTTCTTTCTGCAAGTGCTAGAACTATGTTTCAGAGTGCTTTCTGGTACTGTGCTATATGTGTTCAATATGCTGCATATCTAATAAGCAGGAAAGATGTGGCATACACCTTTTTGGCCATAGCATCTAATTTTCTATATTCCTTTTCAGGAGACTGTGGCAATGATTTTTGCTCTCTCACAGACAGCAGCCTGGACCACCCTTGATGATCAGGATGGGCATATAGGTGTTCCACACCTAGCTTGTCCACCTGATGTTTTCTGTCAGTTTTCTTATCAACAACTGCAGCTGAAGTGGGAGCAGCCATGATTTTTGATATTACCTTTTTAAGTGATTTATGTATGGGAAGCAACATTCATTTTGGTGGAGCTACTCCAATCATGTTCATAAATTCATCATCCTCTTCATCTTCCTCTTCCTCTGTTTCTTGTGGGGAAATGTTGAGGATATCAACCATTTGACAAATGAGGAAAAAGATGAGTAGTCCTCATTATGCCTTGTAGGAGGTTTGAAATCTTGCTCAGGAGACTTTCCAGTTCCATGGGGCCACCTTCTTCCATTTGTACACAGTGTTCTTCTTCCTCCTCATCCCCAGGTAGATAGATTGAAGCCTGAGCTGGGGTGGCAGGTATCATGTGAAAATTTCCCATGGCCTGATTAGTCTGGAAAAATTGCCACTTTTTTGATATGTTTGCTGATGGTATTTTATCTGTGTCATCTGCCTGCTCCTTTCTCTGTTCAGATGGAGTGGTGGTGGTATTCTTTTCTTTACATTTCTTTTTGTCAGACACCATTTCCAGTGTCTGCTCTGATGCTTTTTTTTAATTTTTGCCATCATTGAATTCAGGGTTCCTTGTTGGACACCCTGATGTCAGAACCATCTTTACCAAGCCTTTCTGATGGCTGTGCAGCTTTATCTTTTTTATTGTCACCTTTTTCATTATTTGCTGCTGTTCATGAGAAGATGGACCCTTCTGTGCATTTCACCATCATTGGGAGCTCCATTAGAGGCCTTTTTATTGTTTTTTTGGTGACACAGAGGAAAACTGAGAAGGCATACTTCATTTGAACTTTTTTACCATTTTAAATGAGATTTTGGGGCAAAAAATATGACAGGATTTACAATTTACAAAGTCATGTTCTTGACGTAGGCGCATTAAACAAAGCTCATGGCAGTTTGCCCTTGCCATGAGCTGGAAACAATTTTTACAGTTTTTTAGACCTGTTGGTCTACCAGGTCTTCCAGACAGAACCAATTTGAGGGATACTTTAACAAATATTAAAGTGATTCCCCAAAAAACAGTAATACAAGAGCCCAAATGAAGAAAACAGCTCTTGTACTCAGAAAGTGTGCCAATGGTCAAATCACAGTTCTTGTAACAAGAACCTATTAATAAGGGTGAAAGGGCACAGGCTGAAATGGAAAGTGAAAATGTGCCATTCCGTAATAGCAAAAATATGAAACTACTGTAAATTTAAACAGTAGAAAAGGGCTAGATTAATCTAGAAGTCCAAATTTAAATCAGTAGCCAGTAAGGATAGTCTCCAATTTCTAGGAATCAAATGAGAACCAGAGAGACCACAGATACAACAAAAATCCTTAACTAATGCAGCATAATTGAAAACTAAACATAAATGCACCGTTTGTAAAGAAATAAACTGACTGGAGAACCAGCTGTTACTGGAGTTCACTGCAAGGTGACTGCTCTCTTTAGGCAGAGAAACAGATCTGAGTAATGGCCAGGGTGGAGCGTGGATGCAGAGTTTGAACGAATATTTCAAATTCAAAACATCTGCATAGATTCTATTCTCCAGGACAGCACTGTCAGCCAAGAAGACTGCTAGTTGAAAATACTAAATGAGGTATTCCTGGAGTTTGAAAATGTTGACCTTTATCCTTGAGAAAACAAGAAATCCTCCATGACTTAAATACTGATCCAAAACTGCAGGTCTTATTTGCACAGTTGCCCGTTGCAACATTTTGGCTGTTAGTGGGACATGAGTTTCTGGAATTACATCAAACCCTTACAGTCTTTATGTTTTTCCCTTCTACCCTTCTCTGCAAGTCAGAAGTCTCTGCACTGTTAGCAACAACATATAGAACTGGTCCCGTCTTAGAACAGGCTGTGTCGCTTTGCAGATGACACTAAGCTTTGTGGGAGGGTGAATAGTGATGAGGGAGTAAAAGAAATACAGAGAGATTTGTAAAAGCTGGAGGGGTAGTCAAGGGTTTGGCAGTTGAAATTTAACGACAAATAATGCAAGGTGATGCACCTGGAAAACAAAAACCCCAGGACGGAGTACTGGATGAGAGTGATGAGACTCAGTACCACAACTGAGGAATGAGACCTTGGAGTTATCATCAGTGACTCCCTAAAGCAATTGCATCAGTGCAAGAAAGATTATAGCAAGGCAAATAGGATGCTTGGATGTATTGGAAGGGGTACCGATAGCAGGAAAAGGATGGTACTACTTCTCCTGTATAGATCCTTGGTGAGGCCACACATTGAGTACTGTGCTCAGTTCTGGGGTCCTCACCTCAGGAAGGATATGGATAGGCTCAAGATGGTGCAGTGCAGTGTAACAAAAATGATTCAGAGTCAGTAGGGTGTACCCTTTGAGGAGAGCCTCAAGGCACTGAACATGCACTCACTGGAGATCAGAAAGGAGAGGGGAAATATGGTACAGACCTTCAATATCCTGAAAGGAATTTACAGGGTGAACTGTGGGAAACTATTTAACTGGAATGCCAGCTGTGGTCACGTGGTCATTAGTTGAAGCTAACAGGAAGGAGGTTCAGGAGGGACGTGAGAAAATACTATTTTACAGAAAGTGTGGTGGAACCATGGAACAGGCTGCTAGCCAAGGTGGTGGGGGCAAACAATGCTAGTGGTTTTAAACATGGTTGGGCCAGAGTGAAGGTTATAGCAGTTACTCATGGTGTCAGAACTAGGAGAAGAATGGAAGGGATGGGGAAGGCTAGGACCCTGGAGGAACAGTGGGATCTGGGGCTAAATAGAGAACTCAGGCAGACTGGATGCACCTTTGGTCTTTTTTTGCCATCATTGGCTATGTTTCTTAAGTTGAAGAGGGTTTGTGTCTTGTCATATCAAAGACACAAACCAGAATCTAGCAGTTAACTGCACAAAAACAGGCTCACATGTGAAATTATTCTGTTGACTGACAGACATGCAATGCATCTGTGTTGCTGCATTTGCATTGCAGAGCTTTATACTACTGTTTTGTAAGATAGCTGTAATGCACTCTGTTACTATTTGTTTAATAACATGTATAAATAAATACTTAGTTAACATTTTTGTAACTTTATTTTATGATTGTGCTTGCAATTTGGTATACATTACAAAGTAGGTTGTTGTGTTTGAGACATAGGGAGGCCCAGAATTGTTTTCCTGCAGTTAAGGGAAGGCCTACCATGACAAAGTCAAGCTAGTTGTAAATACTGAGGTACACAAACTATGGTGGGAAAAGGTTTCAAACAAAGAGCTTCAGTGAACAAAGAAAGATGGTGAGCTTGAAGGTAGGACACTAAAGAAAGAAAATGTACTTCAGGGCTGCAGATTAAGGAATAGATAGACACTGTAGATAGATAGATAGATAGATGGTTGTCTGGATAGAGAGATATATAGAGACAGGGAGATAGAGACAGAGAGAGAGAGAGAGAAAGATAGATAGATAGATAGATAGATAGATAGATAGATAGATAGATAGATAGATAGATAGATAGATAGATAGATGGATGGATGGATGGATGCCTCCATCTTCCCCTCTCCTCCCCATCTAATCTCCTCTGGCTACCAACCATTGCTGCATTTCTTAGTTACCTCACAGAACCATGTATATTTGCCTGATTATCTAAACTTATGCATCTATTATTGTTTGCTCCACTGTTGCATTTCTCTTGTATTTACCTTGTCATCACTGTGTTGACTCCATGTTCTATGTGAACCATTGTATTTTATATTTATTTGCACTATTGTATTTTGTCTTAGTTGTCTCCTGTGCCATTGCCATGGCATGGGTCACATCTGAAAATGGTCCCTGGTATCAGTGTACCAACCCGGTTATCAAAGTCATAAATAAATAAGTAGATTAATAGATAC
Source organism: Neoceratodus forsteri (assembly GCA_016271365.2). Lineage (NCBI taxonomy): Eukaryota > Metazoa > Chordata > Ceratodontiformes > Ceratodontidae > Neoceratodus > Neoceratodus forsteri. The sequence continues at coordinate 1,071,942,686 of CM028129.1, read as the reverse complement.
ATAGATAGATTTATTTAAAATTTGGTAACCGAGAAAGGCGCACTGAGTTGAAGATGTTTTCCAGATGAGACCCAGATGAGAGGGAAGTGGGTTATACAATAGAGAGGCAAAAAAAAAAAAAAAAATACATGAGTACCCAAGGTAGAACAATATATACAAGGTACAGGATAAAAAAATTGTAACATTATTGGAGTATCATTAGCTGACAAGGTGCAGAGTGTAGCAGGCAGTGAATTATATGTCATAATAGCACTCTCCAAACAGTGATCACTATTATGGCGAGTGTATATCACCGAAAAGCAAATCGGTGAAATACACTTACTAGCAAACTGAAACCCGGGAACCTAAAGTGTTTTTGTGGGAGGGGGGCTGTGACCCCCGTGCCCCTTCTCATGGGGGCTTTGCCCCTCCCCTGCACCTCCCTGAATTAGGATTCCTAACTCCAGGGGGGTGCATGTCGGGGAGGGGGCACATATTTGGGCGCAAAAAAATTTTAGTCCGGGAGCCGCTGCCTGTGGTAAAATTTAGTCCCTCCCATCCCTAGCCCCGAACCCAGTATCTGCTGTTCCAGAGCCAGTCTCCCTCACCACCACACCACATCACATGGTCAGCTCTGCAGCAGCAGGGACAGTTCTTGTACAAAACCTTCTTTCCCATCCCTCCCCTTCCACTCATCATTCCCTTTTTCCTGTCACTTTCCCCTACCCTCACGGGAGAACCAGTCGCTACTGTTGTGGGTAGCCCATTCCAATTGCATTGAATATGGGGTCACTGTTTTGATGGTTGCCCATATTCTGGCACTATTATCACTGGATACCCAGGCAGTGTAGTACAGCATTGACTATATATATACGTAGGCAAATTAAATATATATGCAGGCATATTAAATGTAAAAAAACTGGGCACCTCGGCATACTAGGTATAAGATTAGTTAATAGCTAGATGGATGGATGGATAAATAGATTAGATAGGATAGATTAGAGGGATAGATTAGAGAGATAGAATCGGATAGATAGATTTGATGGATGGATAGATAGATTAGGGTGCATAGATAGATAGATAGATAAATGGATAGAAAAGCTTCCTGAAACTACGGAACAAGGGTTTAAAAAATGCATGCAAATGATTAAATGACAAACTGAACTCATACCTTGCATGGGGTATGACAAGCTGCACATTTCCTTAAGAATATTCAATATTACTGTTTCATTCCCTCTTATGGGGCTGTGTGTATTCTCCAGTCCAGACACTGGACCATGTCAAGGAGCCTGAAAAGAATGCATGCAAGGATGTCTGGGGGACCCTCAAATCCAGTTGGTGGCAGCATATCAAAGGTTGAAGTAGCATCCAAGTTGAGAAGCCACATCCTGAGCTAAATTGTGACAAGGGTTCCAGACAGCTGACACTGATGGAAGGGCATCTGTGGCCGTCAGATGATACTACACAAGGTCAGTTTGAGACCCCCCAAAACAATCACCCCCATGCCTGCACATGTGAAAGTGCAGAGCCGGATGGCAAAGAGTGGGGTGGTGACACATAGTAACATGATAATTTAAGGTTGGAAAGGACTGTAGGTCCCTCATGTTTGCCTTCCTGTTTCACAAGCGGGTATGAACAAGTATGCTACAGAAACATGTACACAGTTTAAGGATAGTCTCAGGATGAATATCTCGAGGGGTGTAGGAATGTAGTTTGGTTGGTTAACTGATTTACTTTAGCAGTCCTTGGCCCACAGATCTTAGTTCCTTCTCTTTTTTCCATTGTCCATATGTCTGGAGGAAACCTTATGCATATTTCATTGTCTGTGAATTTCTGTATAATTTCTATTTCTTTGTTTCTTAGTTTTTTGGTAAACTCTTGAAATATATTCCACTTTTAACTTTTAGGATATCTATTTATTTCTTCTGTATTATTTTACTGATCACTTTGGTAAAAAATGTTAATTGCACAATACATTTTGCAGGTATACTTTGATCCAGAACTGATTTTTTTAAAATTCATAAACATTTATACATCTTAATTTTTATGTGTAGCGCCCCCCCCCAAAGTATGTCCGGCTGTTCGGTATGCCTTGCTGAACAGATATTTTAAATAAGTCAATACCATATAGAAATAACAGTATCACACTTAAACTATAAAAGAGATATGATCAGTTGTGGAAATGAAGTAAAGTATAACTATTTATTGCAGTTTATTTTCCCCAAATAGCTCACTGGAGATGCATCATCTCATTTTCAGTCATGTCCTGTTTCTGCTCCATTTTATAGCTGGGAGTACTAAAGCTCCAGAAGCCCAACTGACTTGCTCAAGGTCACAGAAGGAGCCAGTGACTGTAGTGAATTCTGAATCTTTCATCTCCTGTTTCACAGTTCCATTTCTAACCTCAGGAGTACTCTTTCCCTATTTAAAATAATATCACACATATTAATCCTCATTCAGGACACTGTAAATAATTCAGGTTGTAATCTTAAATGGTTAGCAAAGATTGTTATAACTGATGTACTGTCACTGTGGTATTTATATGTGGAATGACCAGTGGCGATATGAATCTGCATAGGCAGCTTTTCTCACTAATGGCAGCCCTGTTTGATTAATCTTTTTGAATAAACGTATTAGGAACAGAGAGTAAGCTATGAATAAATCTCTCGCTGCTCGCTTCAATTATGTATGTAGTTTAAAGACAGATACTGGGGTAGTTATTTATGTGATAAATCTCACCATGAGCCTAACCAGCGGTAGAGCTCCAGTTATAATTTTGTTTGTCAACATTTATAACAGAGTTCTACTGGCCCTGTTAAAGGTCAGTTAGGCAGATGCAAAACAATGCCAGTGACAATTTGATGTGCTGTCTGATGGCCTAAAAGTAAACGCTGCAACTGGTCATGCTAATGACCTGGGTTCATTCCCAAGCCCAGCCTGTCACATATTCATCACAGAGGCTCTAATAAGTGCCTGTCTCCAATGCTTCCTGCCTGAGAAAGAGTATGTAGCTTCTGCTGTTAGATGAATGGTCCAGGTGGCCCTGGGAGAGAGAGAGAGAGAGAGAGAGAGAGTCATTTGGGCAGGAATATACACAATTCCAGACAGGAAAGTGAAATCCTGCCAATGTCACGATTCAGGGAACTGAGATAGGATGTAGTGGTGTCCTGTGTTCAGTTCTGCACTGGTAAGTGTAAATCATATTGTGGTGGGTGGGGCTAGTCATAGTTCACTTCTGACTGGCCAGGATGGGCTTCCATCTCAGGACATGCCCAAGTAAGATGAGCGTTAGACATAAGGATGATACAAACTGGGGGAAACAGTGACACTCTGGAAGATGCTGCCACTATGATCTCCCTATTAACCTCCCACACCTAGTACACACAATAAAACGAGTACTACTAGCACTACTCAGTAAGGAAAAGAAAAAGACCTGCCCCTCCCCCACCTTTGCTCCCCCACTCCCTTACTTTAACAATAACTGCTGCACTGGGGACCAGAGGCATAAGGGTCCAGTTCCAGTTCTGAATCCAGGGCATTCAAATTCCTCCTTCCAAAAGGTCCAGTCTGATTCAGCTCCTCAAAAACTGAGACACCCCTCCCCAGCAACCAAACCTGTCAGTGCAGTCCCCAACCACTGACCACACATCCCCACTGCGTGGTCCCCCCTCACTTGTCAGTGCCATCCTCTTCCAAGCCTGGCTGCCTCCTGCTGTAATTCTACTATTCCAAGTTGCTCCTTCTAAATTTGGTGAGATTGTGGACTAGCTAAATCAAACGACAGCCCCAGGCCATCACGGTCCCTGTGTGACCTGGAAAGAGACAATTGAGGTGGCCGACTGGATCAAAACCCTGGGTAACCACCAGGTGCCTTTCTCAGAACATCATCTTACATAGTGACTTTACCCAGAGTTTTGTTTTGGTTAGCCACCTCAGTTGTTTTTTTTCAGGTCACACAGGAACTACGATGGCCGGGCTGGGGATTGTTGTTAATTTTAGGTGGGGGTCCCCGGTCTCACCAAATCTAGATGGAACAACTGTGAAAAGTAGAATGGGTTTGGAGGGAGTTGGAACTGGAGGGGACCAGGCTAGCTAGTGGGAGTGAGGGAGATGCAGCAATGGATATGGTGGGGGTGGCACTGGTAGATTTGGTTGCTAAATGGGGGGTCTTAGTTTCTTTTAAGTTGAACAGGACTTTGAGGATGGAGGAATTTGGATGTCCTGAACCTGAAGCCAGAGTTAACCCTCATGCCTCCAGTTTCCAGTGCAGCAGGCATCAGCAGTCACTGTTAAGATAAGGGAGGAGGAAACAAGGGTGGGGGTAGAGGGAGGTCCTTATTTTTCTCACTAACTAGTGCTAATCTACTTTTGCTGTGCATACCAGGTAGGGGAGGTTTACTATTAGTCGGATGTGGAATTAAATTCCACATCCAACCCTTTTTTTTGGATTTAGGATTTTTAGCTTGTAATTCCGAAAATACAAAAAAACACTTGGATTACGATGAATCTGCTATGGTGAGATGTGATGTTGCAGTGTGGGATTAGGTGGCTATTTATTATTATAAATGTGAGTCTTTCAGCATTTTTGGGTGACAGATTTGTGTGTTTGTCAGTAATGATGGCTCCGATGTACTGAATACTCTTTCGGAGTTGACACTGGATGGTGGGCAGCTCAAATAGTGTATTGCCACAAAAGACCATGCCTACCACTCCTGAACCCAGTGGCCCGGTACAAAAGTGACCACTCACCCATGTTGAAATTCTTTGAGTCGGTCAGTTATACCTCAGCCATTTGTTCTGAAGACTGACAGTTGACATCCTCCTTTTCCTTCTCCTCCTCCTCCTCCTCCTTAATACCCACCTGTGATAAGTAAGTCATTAGACATGACAGGGTGTTGGTTTGTTTTCATAAACTGCATGCCCAGGCACATTATAAGGCGTTTGCACTAAGCACTTTCAACCATCTGGAAGTGCGATTTATCTAAACAAACCTATACCCTGAAGTGTCTTATTGTGCTTATAAAATGGGTTGAATAATTACAAAATAATACACAAACACACATGCAAAGACAGTTAAATGTTAAATATTTAACCTACGGCTGGCCCAGTGGCACAGTGGGCTGTGGCACTGGTGCCTCACCCTCTCCCATGCTGGTGACCAGGGTTCGGGAACAGACTTGGGTCATTGTGGGTTGGCTGCAGGACAGAGGATTGAGTGTCCCAAGGACTGCTCTCCTCTATCTGGGAGGGGTTGTCAAGCTAGCTCTGCCGTTGACTGCCACCAGGTGAAGACCCAGTGGTAGTGTGGGCATGAGCAATTTAGTGGGAGGGGACGCAATTCTGTAAGTACATGTGTGCATCCACACACAAGCGCTTCTGCTGCTGCAGCAGCAAGGGAACTTGGGAGAAAAGTGGAAAATGGCACCTGCAGGCTACGTAACATCCTACATATCTCCCCCAACCCGCACCACTACCCAGGCACCTTGGAACCTCTGGATATGTACACTGGGGGGGGGCGTAGGACCTCTCTCCTCTGGCCCTGCAATGGGGGGGCAAGCAGTGGGAGAACAGTTTAAGGTAAGGTCTGGAGAAGGTGGTTGCTGGCTGGGGGTGGGGGGATGGGGACAGGACCAATGTGCTGCCCAAGGGGTAAAAAGCTGTATAAATATATATGTATATTTAACCTAATGTAACTGGGTCACCATGGGTGTTGCAGTTACTATCACTGCCTTGTGGGCTTAAACAAGGGATTGGGGAATGCAATGCAAAACTCTTTTTGGTAATAATTCATTGAACTTCAAGACCAGGGTGAAAGTTAGGCACCTGACTAGGCAAAGCCTAATAAACACACTTTTTTCTCTTTCCACATTTTTCCTCCTTCTGGGTTGACCGGCCCCCTTCCACTGGTCCCTCCAGCCTCATCACCCTGGCGTGAACTGGGACTTACCTGGATGGTAGCAAGGTGCCCTTTTGGCCAGGTGCAGAGCCTGTGGAGGACCGGTATCATCCTGCCGGTTGACCATTTTTCCACCCCCCCCCCATTGCTGGGGCACGACACATCAATGTGCATGTGTAGAGGCAAGCACACATTGCAGAGTCCTGCAGCACCCTACCTTACATTGGTGTCCCCAACCCATTCTGCCATCAGACCTCCACCTGGAAGTAGGCATTTGGTGGGACTGCCAACCCTCCCTCCCCAGGAGAGGACAGCTGTCCTCCAGTTGCTCGTTCTTCTCCCTTGCTTGTTGGTCGACCCGCAGTGACCCGCTCGCACCACGAACATGGGTCACCAACATGGCAGGAGGTAAGGCAGTGATGCCTCAGCCCTCCATGCCACTGGGCTGGCCATAATAATCACACTTTAAAACAGCAGTAGTGCCATGGTAGTGCCCACCCCCATCAGGATATGCAGTACAGTGACAGTGCAAATACTGTGTGACCACCAGGTCTGGGTTCACACCCCTGCCTAGTGACTAGGCTCCATCTGGTTGAGGGGGGTTGGGTTTAGTCTTTCTCCTGTGGTAGGGGGGTTTGTCCCAGAACAGATAAGAAACAGTGCAGTGCCTCCACACAGAGAGAATAAGTGGGACAGCTGTTGTCTGCTGTACCATTCTCTGGGATGCAGTACCTTCCCATGTCCCTTCACTGGACTGGACCACCCCCTGGAGACCAATAAGACAGCTGTTACCTTCACCAATAAATACTTCAGTCAGAATACACACAATGGGTGCATGCACACAAGTGGAATTCAATAAATTAACAGTGCTTTTATTTAAGAATGCAGGCCTGGAAGCTGGAGGAAAAGAGGGGGGTTGACAGTTGCAAGTCACCTTGAGCACTTCCATTCTGTAGAAGTGCTCCCTGGGAGCCAATGTACTGCGGGTCATTACAACCCTCTCGGATCCCACATGGACTATAAAGCACCTTCCCAAACAAGGGGTACAAAAACATGAATAATACAACAGAGTGTGCTGTAAATTCTAGCTGGTACCAGTACTGAAACTATGATTTCAAGTTTGACACAAAAAACAGTGACTCTGGGTACCCAGGAATTACACTAAAGTCCCAATGCAGGCCTGGTTGCTACATTGCCAAGGTTTTTTCAGTGGTACACTTAATGAAAATTAGCACACTGTGCAATTTAACCCCGCAACAGGCCATAGTCAGGGCCCTGTGTTGTCTGCTATTCTGCGGTTGTAGCAGTGGCCGCAGAAATCAGGGCTGACCACTGAAATCAGTGCTTGCCACAGAAATCAGGAAAACCAGCCACTTAGCTGTAGAAATGCCAGCTGTGCTATGCAATCACACAAGGCAAGAGCATAGCTATTGATGTGTTAAGTATGCTGTGGCACACATGCTCATTAGAAGGGGCAGCAAACTGATGTCTTGTACGGTACAAAGCCAAAAAGCCAGTGGCTGCATGGCATCTTGACTCGTGCTGGCTCTTGTTACATAACTCCTTCCAGCCAGTATTGTGTGTGTGTGTGGGGGAGAGACTGACGCAATAGTGGCAGAGCTTGATTAGGTCCACGGCAGTTATGATTTGCTGCTGTGTAGGCGTGGGTAGCTCAGCCATGTTAATTTTGCACTATGAGGCTGCTCATGGTGCATGCTGAATCCTTGGAAGACGAATTTGGAAGGAAGAACTGGAAGGCAAGCTGTAGTCAAGAAGTGAGAAGATTCACTGGTGCCTGTGGAGGTGGAACTCATCTCAATGTGGTGACAGGTATCTGAGGAGGAGCTGATTGCAGAAACATAGGGCAGGCAGTAGACTGAGCAGAAGAATCGATCCCCACTGTTGGACATCTATCACAGTTTTAATTTGTGGGCTGCAGTTCTGTACCTGCAAGTGTGAGAGTAATTTCTTGGCAAATCTGAACCTGCAGCCTAAGTGGTGGCATCAAGCTCAATTCTTAAGAAGGGTCATGCTGCCGAGCTGCAGCAGAGTTGGGGACTAGGGTATACTAGAACTGGAGCAAACAGGTGTGGAAAAAAATTGGAATGGAGAGTTTGATTGCTGCTATAGATAAGTGAAATGAGGGTCACTGACTGAAGAACGCCACCACCCCCTGAGTTGTGAGGAGAAGAGAACATGCTAACAAAGGTTACTCCAGCTTAATAAGAATGACTTGCTTGCATTTTTCAATGTGTCCCCAAAAGAAAAATCAGGAGTCAACAAATCCTACAGACGCTGCAACTTACACCCTCCTTCACTATTACAGGAAGACAGTCCCCCCCCCCCAAAATAAAAAAACACAGATTTGTACACAGCACTCAACATGTTTGCTGCAAGGCAGTTGGAGTATTCCTAGTTTACAAAAATAATAATTTAAAGAACATTGATCAAAATCAGAAAAAAATGGCATTCAAGTTGGAGTCTCTCTTTATATCTTCTTACTGTAAATATAAACCAGAAGAAATCCAAGCAGGTTTTGCCTTCTGTGTAGTTTTAGCTAAGTGTGTATGTCCTCCTCTGATTGTGACCTAGGAGAACAGCAAAGGCCACCAATTTCCAGAAGAACAGATGAGCCTTCAAATTTGGGGTGGGAGGGAAAATTCATTAAAAGAGAACACTGATGCCCATGGCTGTGCCAGGTTTGGGTTACTGCTGTTTAATGTGTGTGATAAGAAGACTACACACTGTTAAATGACCTGCTGTTCCACTTTCAGTGTAGCAGAGTGGTTGCACGAAGGCAGTCAAAGGGTTAACTAAGACTTAATCCCTTTGAAGGTATGTTGTTTAGCCACAATTTAACTGCCGCAGAATAGCCACAGAATTAGCAGTTGTTCTGCTGCAGAAAGTACGAGGTCCTGCCTCAGAATGCAGGTCCACTTTGCTACAGTAAACATGGGGCCCTGGCCATTGTGTACTAGCACAATTTAAATAACTTGAAATTCAATTAGAAAATGCTTGAAAACCAACTTGAAATCCAAATGAGGTAATTGTAATCCATACTGGAAAAGTGTAAAATACCCGAGCAAGCAACGCAAGCACTCACATGACTAACGGATGCAGCAGCTCTGTCGAGGTGGGACACAGCACACAGTAGCAGATAGGGCAGTAGTCAGGAAAAGGTCCCAGTGGCCTGGGGATGAAGCACTTCAGATTCTCTCAGACATTAGCAGCAGCACAGCCCTTCTGGCTCACACCTCTCAGGACACAGCCTTTCTGGCTCAGCTGTTAGTCACTGGGGCACTATGTAACAGCTTCATTGCTTCCAAGAAGCTAAGAGCTTAGGAGCAACTCCCACGGTCCAACTCCCTTCCAGATCAAGAGTACACATTTACTCAGGGCACATGCCCCTTGGCTCCTTATTCCCTGATCCACCCCACTGGATAAGGTCTTGCAGGTCACTTACCTGGCTCTGAAGCAACCTGGGTAGGATGCAGGTCTCTGTTTCCACTTTGTACAGCTCAGCAGCTTCAGTCTGCACAGTGCCCCTCAGGCACAGGCTCTCAGTGGTTTCTTTCAACAGGTGCCTGTCTTGCACAGTTCCACAGCTCTCTCTAAACAGGTGCCATTTCCTGAGTGCCTTTATTTATCTCCAGTGTGTGCTGGTCCCCAGGGATTTATGGCAGTCCTCCTGGGCTGTTGTCTGTTCTGCCTGTTTCAGTGGTGGGACAGTGGATCTGGTTGCTACTAGCTGGGAGAAAAGGGAGTGCTGGAGAGGAGTCCCTTGCAATATGCACTCCCTCTCTCATGCCATCAGTGGCAGTTAGTGGAATGGTGGATGATGTGCCAAAAATGGAGGTGTTCATGTTTATTTCCCAATCTCCTCTGCCACGTTCAGGGGACTTGGATCTGAAAAGCAGCCACAGCCGCAAGGGGAGGGGGGGTGCAGGAGGAGCTGAAAATGTCCTGCAGCGCCACTCTCTCTCTCTCTCTATGCTACACACATGGTGGAATGGGAAAGAGCTGGCAACTGCAGCAGAAGAACTTGGCAGTCTTTGTGAGCGTGCTGGATAGCAGAAGAATGGCAGGAGGGTGGCCAGCAAATAGTCCAGTAATCCCCCTCCCGAAGGGGGAGTTATAACTGTAAAAGTTTGGTATTACGAGCCCACCTGTGCTGGGGGCACCATTCATTTCCCACTGGTACAAGTTTCAAAAACTCTTGAAACCTTATGGGAGCTCCCTGTACTTCACAGGAAAATGGTGTAGGCTTGATGAACTTGCACCTGGTTGGCTGGTTGTAGTGCACATTAAACAGATTAAACACTTTGTAAACCTACACACCCCACGTGCTGTGCAATTGCTTAAATGGTAACCCTTAAACTGAGGTATCTGTAGACCCAGTAGCTTTGATGGCAGATTTTATACAATCTCAGTTGAGGGGCAAACCCTGAGGGTACTCAGGGTTTTGGTGTTACCTGCTTCCCTGACAGCTTGGGGTCCTGTTCCTCCTCTCTGCAGGTGCAGATTCTCGTGAGCAAATGACCAGTTGGTTAGATACTTTGGATAATCTGAACTAAGATGCAGGCTCTTTCTGCCTCAGCAGTAACCTGCTACCCTAGATGCTCTCTTGGTCTCTTCAGGATGGACAGACTAGTCACAGTACCAGGGGCTACACATCATACACATACGTCTAGGCTTACAAACCCTAGTGTGAGATGCTAGTCAGTGCCAAGTAGTAGTAAAGGCTAGCCATGTCTCTAGATGGTCTGGAGTTTTGATGCAGCTTCTGATGATTAGGAGTACACACACACACACACACACACAGACACACACACACACACACACACACCATCTCTTGTCACACTGTAGCTGGCAGTTGTATCGCAATGACTGAATCGGCATACTTTTACCTCCCTTCACACCGAAAGCAGGAACAGTCTCTCAAGTGTCATTCTGACACAAACAGCAATCACACAGATGGGTGCCCCACAGGCAGCTGTTGCATAGTTGCTGAGCCTGCACTTATTATCTCCTAACTGTAGGCAGGAATCAGTCTCTAAAACTTCTCTGTGTTGCTCTGACCAGAATAGCAAACAAACAACACTTATTTCTGGCTGCTCTCTGGCGGTTGTAGAAACCTTGCAAAATGCATCCAGAATCATTGTTGTGGAAGTTCAAGCAGGCCACCTCAAAATGCTGTAAATCTGGCAGCCCTGGCTGTCCTCTCTGTGAGAGAACAAGCTGCGGACCGATTAGCTTTGGCACTGTACTCAGCATTTCACTGGGGAGGAGCCATGTCTGATTAGTTCTGGGGATGTCAGTCAAATCAGTATGCAGAATGTTTACTCGGCACACAATTGGTGGAGTGAAAGGGTGCCAAGTAGATAGCACAGTCAATTTCCCATAAGCCTTTTGTGGCAGAGTTTGATATCTGTGCTCTCCTGTTGGCTGTGCAGAGGTCGGAGGTTAACAATATGGTGACTCCTATAGCAGAAAAGGACCCTTGCTCCAACAAAGTTATTTTAAAGGGTCACTGCTCTTACTTTAAACACACAGATCCCCATGTTTAAGTAGTACAGATGTGCCCTGTTATCCAGTCATGTTTTAAAGCAAATAATGGATTTCCCAGGCCTGCCATGAGATCTGGAAGAACACTACATGCAAAGCAATGGGAGATCACTTCTGAGGTGCAACTGTAGCCATGAAGAACACAAGTGCATATGGTGCCAACAACTATTAGCCTTCTCTCCCCAACCAGCACCTTTCCAGATTCCCTGAAGTAGACAGAAGTCCTAGGGCTGGAGAGCCCTGGAGAGGATACAGCAAGCAGACATGACTGGGGAAACAAGCAAAGCAAACTGAGTGCCAGAACTACAGCCTTTGCAGCTGTGAAGACACACTTTCTGTCCCCCACCAAGCAGGCAGCATTTGGGGTCGAAGCAAAAGCAAGATCAGGTAGCAAGATGTAGTGGCAGATGGAACCTGACTTAGTGGAGCCCAAGGTGAGCTCCACCATTCTTATACTAATTTATTTAATAACTAATGAATCTGGGAAAAAAGTAGGCCCTTTTTTCAAAAGACATGTACTGATCAGTATCATTTTTAAAACATTTTGAATAGCTGGCTGTTATGCAGCATTTATCTTTTAATGGAGACAATCAATGATTCATCACCTCTATACCCCCAATCCCCCACAAACATTTCTCCAGTCAAAGCGGAACTGAAGAGTAGGATTGCAAGTAATCTCATGGATAACTGCACTTCTGAGGTCTGTGTGGCTGTCATTTTTGCTGTGCTATGGAAAGGGACCTGAGGGTAATTATATCAGATGACCTAAAGGTGGGAAAGCAATGTGAGAAGGCAGTAAGGAGGGCTGTGGGGATACTGGGATGCATAGGGAGATGCATCAACAGTAGAAAACAGGAAGTTGTTATCCCTCTGTACAGATAGTTGATGAGACCCCATCTGGAGTACTGTGTGCAGTTCTGGAGACCCATCTCCACAAAGACATAGACAGAGTGGAGGCTGTCCAGAGCAGGGCAACCAAAATGGTGCAGGGTCTGCACCAGAAGACATAAGAAGGGGCTTAATATGCATACCCTTGAGGAAAGGAGGGAGAGCGGAGACACGATAGAAACTTTTGAGTATCTCAAAGGAATCAACAAAGTCCAAGAGGGTAGTATCTTTCAGACAAAGAGATGTGCAGGAACAAGGGGGCACAATTTGAAGATAGAGGGGGGATGGCTCAGAGGTAATGTGAGGAAGTATTTTTTCATGGAGAGGGTTGTGGATGCATGGAACAGCCTTCCTGAGGAGGTCATGGAGTCAAGAACAGTGGGGGAATTCAAGAATGCATGGGCCAGACATAAAGCAGTTCTAGTGGGGGGTAGGAGGAAGTAGGCTGTTGGTTAACTAGGATCTGCAGCTTATCTGTTAGGTAGGGAAATGGGCAGACTAGGTGGGCCAAATGGTCCTTACCTGCCATCAAATTCTATGTTTCTATGTTTCTATGCTGTGCTCAGAAAGCATCAATGGCAGAGTTCTCCTTTAGTTTGCACTGATTGTGGGTATTTTTCTGGCTTTTAATAGTGACCAAACAATTCTATTTGTTTTCTTTGAGCCATGATCAAGAGTGCATTCATTAATCTATGGGTAATTCATTGGTGCAGTTTGGGGTTTAAACATTCTTGTGGGATCTTGCTGAGTAAGAAAAACATTGCATCAGTCTGGGCTGGTATCAGTGACTGTTGGTGTCACGAGAAGGAGTGGGAGGCTTGGCTCTCATGTAGAGGGAACTGGAAGTTTTAAGGATTAGTACCAGAAATGTTAACAAGTAGAAAGGGATGTTTAGATGTTGGGGCTAGCAAGCAGGCAGGGCTGATGAGCAGGCGGGGCTGGGAGCGGGTGGGTACCTGTCGCCAGAGCCTGAACTGTGAACATTTTTTAAATGTACTTATTTTATGCTTTGAAATCCTTGTTGCAATAGTATAAGAGACAGTTTCAAAACTTTAACACATTCTTATTCCTGCTTGTTCAGGTGCCCTGTTCTGTTTAGTAAGGGAGAAAGGTAATGCATTTTTGGGCTGAGGGAGGGGCAAGAGAGACATATGGCCTGTAGTGTTTAAAAGGGAATGTGTCAGAGAAATGAGGCCAGTGCAGGAGAAAAAACAGCAGGTAGCCTGTGAAAGTGTAGCTGGAGATACTATCAGATACTGGGTGTACCAAATAGTCTACAGTCCATGATCCAGGTGTCAGTAAATTGATTGCTAGTAAGAAAAAAAAAAAAAACATCAAGGGCTAGATATTCAAAGCCCTTGTGCTGGGCGCAAACCATTTTCACCAGAATTGTACCACATTTTCACTGGGCTGCTATATTCAAAAGACCAAATAGCACTAGTGCAATGTGTTAGAGTAGGTGCCAAAAAAAATTTATGCATGGGACCAAGTGAGGGGTGGGGACATGCATGCAGGCGTACTGCTATATTCAAAAGAATAGCACAGCATGATGGGCATTGGCGCCATATATAGCATGGCACAAATTATAGCCTTTGAAAAGGTGATCTTAACTCCTGGCAATCATGGTCTAGTGGCCCTCCTCGATGTTACACTAAGCATGCATACAGTAATGGGATCTGGTGGTCTAGTGGCCCTTCCCGATCCCCGACACATGTTGAGATGAACACATCTCATTGTCCTTGGTAGTCTAGTGGCCCCCCCACCCTGATCCGTGATCCATGTAGTAATATACAATCCACAGTGTCCCTGGTAGTCATGTGACCCCCCCGCACCGATCTCCCATAGGACACATTAATTATTCCCTGGTGATCCAGTGGACTGCTCCAGCCCCGATCCCTTTTAATTGTCAACTTCCAAATACCTGGTGGTGTAGTGGACCCCCTATCCCTCTCCCCGCATTGCCTACCACCCTGCTCCCCTCCATCCCATAACCAAGCTGGCAACCGGCTCAGCCCACTGCTCACCTACACTGCCAGCCGCCGACAGCTCTGAATGAGCATGTACTGAATACGCACTCATTCAGAGCTCAGTCTGTGGCTGGCTGTGGAGGTGAGTGGTGGGCTGAGCCAATTACCAGCTCGGTTAAGAGATGGGGAGAGGGGGTAGGCACTGCAGGGAGGGGGTGGGGGGGTTTCTAGACCACCAGATATTTGGGAGTTGAGCATTTATGGGGATCAGGGCTAGAGCAGTCTACTGGACCACCAGGGAATAATTAATGTGCCCTATGGAAGATTGGGGCTGGGAGGTCACTAAACTACCAGGGACAATGTGGATTATATATTACTACATGTATCAGGATGGGGCGCCACTAGACTACCAGGGAAATTGTATTCATTTATGACTACATGCATCAGGGATCAGGGCTGGGGGGTCACTAGACTACCTGGGACAATGAGATTTGTTCATTGCAACATGGATCAGGGAGGGCCACTAGACCACCAGGTCACATTACTGTATACATGCTTTGTGTAACATCGAGGATCGGGGCTGGGGGGGCCAATAGACTACCAGGGAAATTGAAGTACTCTATTTCTACTTGTATGGGGGATTGGGGATCAGTGTGGGGGGCCACTAGACTACCAGGGACAATTAATTCATTTATTTCAATTTGTATGGGGGATTGGAGTTCAGAGAAAGGAGCCACTAGACTACTAGGGTATATGACTATGTTTATTACAACATGTATGGGTGAGCATGGATCAGGGAGGGCCACTAGACTATCAGGGTATATGACTATGTTTATTACAGCATGTATGGGTGAGCATGGATTGGGAAGGGGTGGCCAGTAGTCTAGCAGGTCCTATTACTATGTATGAGTATTGTCACATTGGAGATTGGGGGGGGGTACATCTACTGCTGCATATTGGGGCACTGTGCCAATCCCTCCCTGAGGGATGTGTCAATGTATCATTGGACCAGCCCTGGCTGGTCTAAGGGTACTTAGATATTCTCCCTCTAGGTGGGATTTGGCATCTGATATTAAGGGATGTGGCAGCCTGTGTCTGCCATATACCCCCTTGCGCCATGCCACAGACCATTTCTGGGTGCACAAGTGGCGCAAGCCCCATTTGGGGCAGGAAGCCTACGGTTGATGCAGGCTGCAAATGTGAATAGCTCAGGGGCAGTAGTTGATGCAAGGTGCCACGTGTGCCATTTAAGTATGTCACTGGCACCTTTTGTCTTTCTCAGAGCATTGTGAATCAAGCTCCATGACTGCAGCCACTGAGGGGGCAGAGGGGGCAGGCAGCCACACTAGGCCACTCCATGTGCCATGGATGTGACATGCTGCACACAGAGGGCACCGCAGACATTGCTGTCATCTGGCACCGGACCCAACCCCGCCAGGAATTTGTGGGTGCCCCAGTGCCTAGTGGAAACCATGGCAGTGCATCAATGCAGCACACACCTCCAGACCCCCAGTGGGTACACCAACACAATCCAGCACACACATGCAGCACTGGGGGCATGGAGGGTGTCAAGGGGAAGGAGTACATGTGGTCAGCCAGCACCACATAGAGGGTGCTGCCACATGTCTGGGGCCATCCACACATGGCACATGCTCCAGTGCTGGGAATGCCCCTGCCATTAGTGTGCCTGTCTGATGGTATGCTTCTGCCACCCCCCCAGGGCACATGCCGCACATCTGTACAGACACCACGGCACACATAGCCAGCCTACCATGCCACTGTCACAGCATATGAGGGCATGGGAAGGGATGACACTAGTGTCCACTGATAGACCACACCTGCCAGCTGGGCCTGTCACTGTGTGGCTGCTAGCTGTCATTGACACCTGACATACCGTAGGCATTGCTGTGTCCCTCACACTACCAGCCCCTGTGTTACTGCTGCATCTGTAATGTGCTGTGTAGCAGTGACAACAATATGTCTATGTCATGCAGCACCATCACTCGTGCCTGTAGTGCTGGTCCCCTGGGGCATATTCGTCTCTGCTGCTGTGTGCAGATGTAGCCTGCAGCTACTACACTGTTGTTCCAGTCTGACATACAGGTGGAGCTGTGTGCCCAATCCAGCCTGTGGCTATGGACCTGTAGTTCCAGTATGACATACAGATGGAACTGTGTGCACCATGCAAAAGCACCAAGCAAACTACATGGTAATGCATGCAAAGCAGGCTATAATGAGATGCTAATTTAGCTGTTTGCCCACTGATTGCCTAAGTAGGCTCATTTTGGGTCCACTTAGAAGCAAGATGAAGGCAGAGTTGTGCAGGCCACTTGCAGCTCTCTAACTTGGGAGCACTTCTTGTGGTATTCTGGTTTTTTTAAAGTGTATTTTACTGTTAAGGAAGAAGCTATCTGGCCAAGTTTGATCTCCGGTTCCCTATTAGACCGGAGTTCCGAAATTACGTTTATTTTGTAGGTTAGTTTAGGGCTTCTAGTGTGAGGCAGGGCATGGGAAGTGATTTAGCGGTAGGAGCTAGCTTTTTTGCTTTGTTCTAGCTGTCTCCCCGACCCCTAGCTGTGGCACGCTGTTGGTGGTGTTACAAAATTCCCGACTGCTGCAAGACTTTGGCTTCTGTGCTGGGTTGTAGTTCTGTGGATTTAGAGACAACTGGTGGCTGGTGGCTATTCAATCTGTTGCACTGGGCGAACGTAAGTGCTCTTTAGAGCAAAGGGGCTGGCGTTTGGGACTGTCCTGTTCATGTGTTTGTTTTCTATCTGCGGTGGCAACACTTCTTACAAGGCATGGATCGCTGATCTGTGGCAGCGCCCTTCTTACCATCAAGTGCAGGGGCTGCTGCAAGTGTGTTGGGCTTGGTTGTGGAATTTACTTTTCCAGGAGAGTGTAGGTGTGGAGGGTTTTCCCATGATTGTTTTCCTGGGCAAAGATCACAATTTGTTGCTGTACTCGCAGTCTTAAGACCCTAACGCCAGTTTTCCTGGACTGGCTCAGTACCTGTGCCTTAGGTGTGATGTTTCTCCATGACTTCTGTGGTCGCTGCCTCTGTAATCTATCAAAGGGGGCTTGGACTGTAGACTCTCTGTGGCTCTTCTGGTTCTCCCCCCCCCCGTAAAAGGGGGGATTGGATGGTATGGACTATCATAACTGGACCTCTGTAAAGGGACCTGGGCTGCTGATTTTGTGGGTTCCCCCCCAGAGTATCGTAATTGGGGAGGAGGAATTGGATGGTATGGACCATTAGAGTTAAGCCTGTTGGAACCTTGCCGTCTAACTCTACTACCTGTCTCCCATTCCGGTGACCATCCCACCACCTCCCCATCCAGCACTCCCTTAATCCATTACACCCCCACCCACCCACTCCCTCCCCTGGAGTGGCCACTTGGAGTCGCTATTGCACCCTTTCTTTCAGCCTCAGTACCACCCTGCAGCAGACCTCCAGCTGCCACTGTGACTACTTTTGTCAGGCTTTAGGATACCACCCCCCCCCCCAGGGTTTTGAACCTGGTACCTCTGGTGCCAAAGTCCACAGACCTACCACTGCACCATTGGAGTAGACACACTTAAGCTAGGCTACTCATAGACCTTATACAAAATAAGATATACTGCACCAGGCACTATGGGTTTTCATACACCCCCACTTAGCCTGGCCATACTGTTCATATTGGTACATGCCTTCCCCCAACCAGGGCACACTCGCATCACACCTGGCGACATACCATTGAACTACTTCCCTGTGCCAAGGCTAACCCCCACTCTGGATACACCCACTGCCCCCCCACACCCCCCACCAACTAGCATTCTCACACCCTCCTCCTTCCCTAGCCCTCCCTGGACTCTCCTCTTCCACGCCATCCTCTCACTCCGGACCTTGCCAATCCCCTGCACTCCCACTGCAAGGTCCCCATCCTTGGACATCACGAAAGGTGCCAGATGCCACTGCACCCTTGTCAGAGTTATCATTTTTCTCCTTATACTATCTGGTAATGTCCACGCAAACCCTGGCCCTATATCCACCAGTCAAGTCAAGCCACGTCGACATCTACAACGGGCCTCCGCTGTGCCTCTTTGAATATCTGCAGCCTCCTAAAAAAAAAATTGCTGCTCTTCAGTGCTGGTCTATACAACACCAATCAGACATCATAGCCCTAGTAGAGACATGGCTATCAAAATCTACTCCTGACTCCTTCATCTCCCTTCCCGGGTACACCCTTTTCAGGGAAGACCATGTGGGCAAGCGTGGGGATGGGTGCGCTCTCTATTTGCACGACACCCTGCTGGGTCATGCACTCCCAGCACCAAAGCTTGATAACGGGGCCCAAACCCTCACTTCAGAAATCACCCCTGACCCTGCCAGGGGCCCACTTTACCTCACGGTTGCTTACGTTCCCCCAAGGAACCAAAACCCTGCGATTCTGTCACTCGCCGATTACCTTGCAAACCTGTCTCACAAAGCTGAGCAGATCATCCTTGGGGACCTCAACATCAACTGGCTTGCCAGTTCAGCATCCCACACAAGAGACATCTTCGCTGCCCTTGATTTGACCAAGTTAGTCTCCCAACCTATCAGATACAACCCCTCTACTGGAATCAGCACCCTCCTGGACATTATTCTTGCCAATTGCCCCCACAAAGTCCGGGATATCACCATCCTCTCAAACTCACTAAGTGACCACTCCCCTGTTCTCTTTTCATGGTCCTCCATTTCTAGCAAACCAGAATCCAGAACTTTTCTGCAGTCGCCTTCGCCCAGGTGGCCTAAGAAAACTCAGGCTACACCTCGTTCATCTGGACTGGTCCTCCATCAGCCGTGCCCCAAACATTGACATGGCTCTTGACCTATTCTTTGACAAGGTCTGTGACCTCTTCACACCACTCACCAGGACTTGCACCAAGAAACAGCATGCACCATGGGTCACTGCACCCCTTATTCAGAAACTTAAAGATAGGGACAACCTTTGGCACATTGCCACTGAATCTGGCAAACCAGCGATAGGCAAGAATACAGCGCTGAGCGCAATAGATGCACATGGGCCATCCATAAGGCCAAAGTTGAGCACTACCGATCCACCCTGGCCTCCTCCTGGGGGTCAGCCCAGAACTTCTGGGATAACATGAAAGAACTGAATGGGAATTTGCGCTCCCCCCCATCCCAACTCACCGTTAACGACGCTGTCGTCACAGACTCACACAGCATTGCAGACTGCCTTAATACGCATTCTCTGACCTTAGCTCTGTCCTTCCCAGCTGCTTCTTCAACCCTGTCCCCCCTGCCCCCCTCCCACCCTCCATCACCCACTGTTCTACTTACATATGATATCCCTCATGAAGCCAAGCCATATTTACTAAAATCCCTTAGTGGCTGTAGTCCCAGCAGTGACCAATTGGATACTAGGTTTCTACTGCAGGTGCTGGACGTGTTACTGGTCCCTCTTACTGACCTACTCAACCACTCACTGTGTCTGAGTCAATTCCTCCATGCCTGGAAAACAGCTGTCATTACACCCATACACAAAAGTGGGTATCAGTCCTCCCCCAGTAACTACTGACTGATATCTATCCTCCCTCCACTCTCCAAAGCTTTGGAGAAAGTGGTAGCAGATCAACTCACGGAATACCTGACCAAATACGATATCATGTGCCCTGAGCAGCATGGTTTCTGCTCTGGCCACAGCACCACTACTGCCCTCTTGGAGTTCTCTAACTTCCTGCATACCACCCTTGACTCTGGCAACCTTGCTGGAGCCATGTGCATCGACCACTCCAAGGTCTTTGACACGGTCTGCCATCCCCTCCTGCTCAAATCCCTCTAACAGCTTGGTTTCTCCACAGGTCCCCTCTCCTGGTTTAATAGCTACCTATCTTCTAGATCCCAGTGTATAAAAATCCACAGCTCCTTGTCCAACACCCAGCCTGTCCATTCCGGAGTCCCCCAGGGATCCATCTTGGGTCCCCTTATCTTCAGTCTCTATCTGAATGCGCTTCCAATCTCCTGCGATGGTAGGGTACTCCTCTATGCAGACAATGCAGTCTTATTTGCCACACACCCTAACCCTACCTCTCTGCAGGCCTCTCTCCAGCATAGAAACATAGAAATTGTCAGAAGATAAGGACCGCTAGGCCCATCCAGTCTGCTCATAGGCCCTATACATTGTATGTGGCCACTAATCCTATGTGATCAATGGCTTGTCATTACTCCCTCCCCTCTCAGGCTTCCCTTGTGCCTGTCCCAAGCATGCTTAAACCCCTCCACTGTGCTTGCCCCCACTACCTCCTGTGGCAGACTATTCCACGTGTTGACTACCATTTCTGTGTACAAAAACCTTCCTCATATTATCTCTTAATTTACCCCCCTCCAATTTCATATTGTGCCCCCTTGTTCTAGTACTTTTTCTACATTGGAAAAGCTCTCCTGCCTGCACCTTATTTATACCCTTAAGATACTTGAAAGTTTCAATCATGACCCCTGCTGTCTCCTTTCCTTCAATGAGTAGATATTGAGGTCTCTTAGTCTCTCCTCATATGTTTTGTGGTGTAAGCCCTACACCATCTTTGTTACCCTTCTCTGGATAGTTTCCACCTTATCAATGTCCTTGCATAGGTGTGGTCTCCAGAACTGCATGCAGTACTCCAGGTGAGGCTTTACCAATGTTTTATACAATGGCATCACCACCTCCCGCCTCCTGCTAGTGATACCTCTGCCTATGCACCCCAGCATACCACTGGCCCTCCCTGCTGCCTTTTTACGCTGCTTTGATACCTTAAGGTCATCAGAGATGATAACCCCTAGGTCCCTTTCCCTTGGTGATAGTCAGCTCCTCTCCCCCAAAGCTGTAGCTCTCCCCAGGGTTACCTCTACCCAGGTGCATTATTTGCAATTCTTTACATTAAACCTCAGTTGTCACATCTCTGATCATCTTTCAAGCTTCTCCAGGTCCCTCTTAATTTTCTGCACCCATTCTGGAATATCCACCCTGTTGCAGATCTTGGTGTCATCTGCAAACAGGCAGACCTTTCCTTCCAGCCCCTCTGCAATGTCACTAACAAAGACATTGAACAGGACTGGTCCTAGTACTGACCCCTGAGGTACCCCACTGGTCACCTCCTCTCCCCAGATTGTACCCCATTTACCACCACCCTCTGTCTTCTGTCTGTTAACCAGTTCCTAAACCAGTTCACCACCTTGTCTCCCATGCCCAGACTACTCATCTTGTTAATCAGCCTTCTATATGGGACAATGTCGAAGGCTTTGCTGAAATCCAGGTAGGCGACGTCTACTGCCTCTCCCTAATTAAGTTCCCTTGTCACCCAATCAAAAAAAACTATTACATTCGTTTGACATGACCTTCCTACTGTGAATCCATGTTGCCTCAGATCCTGTGCACCACTGGATTTCAAATGTGTCACTATCCTTTCTTTCAGCAGTCTCTCCATGAACTTTCCCACCACTGAGGCAAGGCTGACTAGCCTGTAGTTCCCCGCCTCCTCCCTACTGCCACTTTTGTGCAGTGAGAATACATGTGCCCTCCTCCAGTCCTCTGGAACAATACTCGTGTTGAGTGACTCCGTGAACAGGGCCACCAGAGGTGCTGCTAGTTCCTTTCGCAGCTCCTTTAATATCCTCGGGTGGATGCCGTCTGGCCCCATGGCCTTATCCACCTTCAGCTTTGTGAGTTCTTCTAGAACTCTCTCCACTGTGAATGGAGTGGTGTTCACTCCTGCCCCACCATTGCTTCTACACCCCAACTGTGGTCCTTGATCTGCCCCCTCCTTAGTGAATACTGAGTAGAAATATTTGTTCAGTATTTCTGCCTTGTCCAGATCCCCCTCCTTACACTCTCCCTCCTCTCCTTTGAGTCTCACAATCCCCCCCCCCGGTTTTTCTTATTTCACTACTGTATCTATAAAATGTCCCTTTGTTTACAGACTGTGCTAAGCTTTCTTCTGTCTGCACCTTCGCCCTCCTAACAGCCTTTCCTGCTTCCCCTAGACATTCAAGGTACGCCTCCCTGTCTTCCTCCCTTTGACTCCCTTTATATTTCCTGAAACTCAGCTTTTTAGCCTTGACTTTGTCCCTCACCTCTTTGGAGAACCATAGTGGTTTCCTTCTTCTTTTCCCTTTGGTCACTTTCCTAACACACTGGTTTGTTATATCCACTATGGCTTCTTTCAGTTTCTTCCATTGTTTTTCCACCCCCTCTACTATCTCTCCCTTTCCCAGGACTGCTTGAATACATCTACCCATTGCAGTGAAATCTGCCTTTCTGAAATCTAATACTCTTGCCATTGTATGGCTTGATTGACTCCATGTCTCCATGCTGAACCACACCATGTGGTGATCATTGGACCCCAGCTGCCCTTCCTCCTGTATTTCTTTGACTCTGTACCCATTGGTCCATACCAGGTCCAGAACTGACTTGTCCCTGGTTGGCTCATGCACCAGCTGCCTGAATCCAGCCCCCTGCAGGGATTCTAGGATGGCTGTTCTTCTGGCTGAAACAGCCA
Source organism: Neoceratodus forsteri (assembly GCA_016271365.2). Classification (NCBI taxonomy): domain Eukaryota; kingdom Metazoa; phylum Chordata; order Ceratodontiformes; family Ceratodontidae; genus Neoceratodus; species Neoceratodus forsteri. Next base: position 1,071,919,871 of record CM028129.1, on the reverse strand, counting down.
TCTGGGTGGCCCAATCCACTTCTGGCATATTGAAATCCCCCAATTGCAGGATTCCGCCCTTAGTTGCCATGTCATGTATGTTCTCCACTAGTTCCCTGTCTACTTCTTCCCTCTGTGCTGGAGGTCTGTAGATCACCCCAGTGTGTATCGCTGTTACATTCTCTGGCTCCAGGGTGACCCACATTCCCTCGGCCCCCCCCCATCTTCTCTGAACTTCTGTAGCCTTTATACCATCTCTGATGTACAGGATCACTCCCCCACCCTTTTTACCCTCCCTGAACAATGTACAGTCTGGTACATTGACTTCCCAGCCATGATTTGCAGAGTACCATGTCTCTGTTATTGCTGCTATGTCAAGGTCTTCATCTGTCAACAAGGCCTCCAGGTCTGGAACCTTATTTTCCAGGCTACGGGCATTTGTTAGCATGACCTTCCATTTTTTACAGTCTGCCCTTCCTCTGCTCTTGTTCTCCTTATCCAGCATCTTCCCCCCACCCATTTCTTTTCCTATGTGCTCCTGCTGCCCTTATATTGCTCATTATACATTCTTCACCTGCCTGCCCCTCTCTTCCTATTTTCACTGTTCCCATAGTTGACTTATGTTCTTGCATGTTCTCATGGGAGGGCTGTTCCTAAGCCTCCTGGTTCTCCCCCCTTGGCCAGTTTAAATGCACACAGCTGAAGCATTTCAACTTCTCATGAAGGACCAAGGTTCCCTTCTCGGACAGATGCAGGCTGTCATCCTTATGTAAGCTTGCATCTGCCCAGGTCAGGCCTCAGTCCCCTATGAAGCCAAAACCCTCCCTTCCACACCAGTTCTTCAACCAGGAGTTGAAGGTACAGATGTGGAGTACCCTAGCTTCCCCTGTGCCCTGGACAGGTAGCACCACTGAGAATGAGACGGAGTGTGCTATCTGTTTCAGGTTTACCCCGAACTTCCTGAAAACATCCTGGACTCTGGCTAACTCCACCCTTCTCCTGGCCAGGTCATTGGTCCCTAGGTGGACAATGACATCCAGCTGCTCTCTCCTTGCTATTGCCATAGCAATTCTATGGATCCGCTTCCCATCCCTCCATGTAGCACTTCCTGGGAGGCACTTGACCTCCCTATCTCCCCTGCTAGGTGACCCTAACTCCAGTTCTTGGACAATAGAGTCCTCCATTAGGAGAAGCTTCCCCCTCATTGTCTGGGTTTCCCTGCTTCCCTTCCCTAGGGCTCCATACTGGAGGACCCTCCCATCCTCCCTGGATGTAGCCTTGGGTTCCTGAGTGGGGCTTTCCTGTTCCTCCAAAACAGTGTAGGAGTTAGTAAGTGGGACCAGTTGGGGGATGTGCTTTCGCCTCCTCTCCCTCACCCTCCCTGAGCCCACTGTAGTCCAATTTCTCCTTATCCGTGGCATCCTTTGAAGTAAAAGTTGTGGACCTGGTGGTCTCTGGGTGGGGGTGGATGCCGCCTTCAGCTTGGCCAACTCTGCTCAGAGACAGGCAACCTCCTCCCTCAGCCCAGAGAGGTGCCTGCAGATAGGGCAGCATCGCAGCCTCCAGAATGTCTCCCTGAAGACCTCTGTTCCACAATCACTGCACTGCACCACTCCCATCATGTCTGATTCCCTCCTTTAACCGAGCAGAGCAGTGGTTTACCGACCACAGGTTGGTTATTAACCTAAAAAAAAAAAACAAAGGCAATGCTCTTCTCACATCACCAAACTAAGGCCAGAAATGCCCCCATCCAGATACTTCCCAGCACTCAGCACCCCCTAGAGCAAGTGTGCTCCTACAAATACTTAGGTATCACCTTTGACTCCGCCCTCACTTTCCACTCACACATCAGTGCCATCTCCACTGCCATTAACTCTCAGATAGTTCTACTATACCAGCACGGGGACTGCCTTCTTCCTGAGGCCCTCAGGCTGGCCATCACCTCCTCGATCCTGCCTCTGGTGGATTATGGCCTGCCCATCTATGCAGCTGCTGACAATACTGCACTAAACAAAATTCATTTATCTATCAACAAGGCCTGTAGGCTCCTGACTGGAGTGAACAGATGAACACACACCTGTGTGCTTTACTGTACTGCCAACATGCTCATCTTTGAGGAGAGACTCTGCTACCAGATATGCCTGCTAGCAAAAAAATGGGGGTATCTGCCTCCCTTCACCGTGAAAACCCCACTGTCTCCACCCACAACACCTGTAAGGCTACCCTTCTGGTGCCGAGAACCAAGACTTCCCTAGCTCAGCGGTCCTTCTGCTACAGAGCTCCTGCCTGGTTAAACTCCCACCCAGCCAATATCACCAGCCTATCTAAGATTGATCCCTTTAAGGCCGCATTCAGGACTCACATATTTTCCTCTCATTCTTGTAGGTGTGTCTAACTATGTCCTGTTGCCTATTCTTCCCCTCTGGATCAGCCACTGTGGGGTCGAACTGCCGGGCTACTTCGGATCAGACAGTGTCCTTGGGTCTGATAATTTCTCCACACTTCCACGTCCCTGCTCTCATCCATTGAGCTAATAGCTCTGCTCCGCACTAGGTGTTGCACTGACCTCATGTACAAACACACTCAGCATAACCTGTTTAGTCAAGCTCTCTGTGCTGGCACTACTGTACAAATGTATGCTATGTACTCTGCTTAACCGCATGCTGCTCATGTATCACGGCAGCCTTTACCAACTTGTCAACCTGCTTGGAACTATGTAGCTGTGAATGTATCTTGACCCATGTAATTATGTTTTTTCGTTGTCTCTGTTTCTCTGTGATGAAGTGCCTTTGCAAACGAGTCTGACTCAAAGGTTTGTAAATCCGATATGTATAAACAAATAAATAAACATTGAGGACTGCCAGATTGCCGGACTGCAGCTGTTTTTGGTGACTTTGTTCTGTTATTCATGGGGTTTTATTTCCCCTTTTTTAAGTAAAATCTGTCTTTGTTGGTCAAGTATTATTTATGTGTAACCCCTAGATGGCACTATCCCAGGGGCTACTACCCCGGCCTGATTTGTCACTAACAGGTTGAGGGGCCTGGATCCGATGGTGGGTGCCTCCACCCAGAGGTTAGGGTTTGCAATAGTTAAACTAACTTGGTCACAGCCCTCTGGGACACTGCAACCCCCCTTTCTTCCCACTAGTGGCCCACACAGTATATCAGAATTACCTTCACAGTATACACTTACCCCCAGGACTGGTTCAGGCACTGGGAGCCCCTGTAAAATAAGAAGATACAGTGCAACAATCACAGTACAATACTTTAACATAGACAAATACCTCAGGCAGTATAACTTTGCTGAAACAAGCAGCTCTGATTTATTTAGGGGGATATAACAAGGACAGGGGGAAATCAGGTTAATTAGCTTATCACTTTACTCATCTACCTATGGCTCTGTGCACTGGCCTATCCTTACCAGTTACTGTCCCTGGGCACACAAGCCCTAGTGGCTAGTCCAAACCGTGGCAGCTGGTAGGGGGCCCTTTCACATAGAGAAAAGAAAAATTAGTTAAACAGTCAGCAGTACAGTAATTCCATTTGGATTCAATGTGGCAATTCAACCGGGAGCGACCCTGAATTAGTACTCACGACCTCCAAACAAGATAGGGTCCTTCAACGTCAGCAGGGCTACTCTTGAGCTCCACGAGACTCCTCACACATTTATATGACAAACTGCAACAGGCAAAAGTCCTTTAATGGCAGCAGGATTCACTTGAGCTACACAAGCCTCCTCACATTTATATGGTAAAGAAAGTACTATACCAGGCAGGCTGCTTCTCATCCCGATCGCAATTACTGCACAATACCCGGAGAACACACAGCAGATTCAGTTCCTGACAGACCAAGCGCATTCAGCAATTTCTCCAGTCTTCTACAGGGTGAGCCTGGTTTCTGCTCTTCAGATATCCTTTGATTCTCTTCACAGGACTGATTCAGTCCCAACAAGCAGTTACACAGCTGCAGACCGGAACTCGGGCCCGGCACACGCTTTCCCGACTAAACTGCACACTGAAAAGCACAGGGCTCCTTCCCTCTTCACTGCCAGAGCTCAACTGAAACTCCAGCAGACAAAACCGGGCACTTCCTTTGAGTTCCTCCCATTTCTTGGCTGGATTGGCTGTCACTCACAATAGACTGCCCCTGTTGGCCCAAAAAGGCGCCGAAGTCCAAACTACATCTCCCAGAGTCACTGCCCATACAATCCTCTTGTGGCTGGCTCAGATTACGAGTCCAAGTTCTGATTCGTCCAAGGCACCATTTTAGAGCTACCTTAACCCACACTGATTGGTCCAGTTCAGCAGTTCAAAACTAGAATGGGGAATTAGGCAAACGCAGTTCTGACTGCAAAGAAAGCAGGTTAGACAAACTGTATTTTCATTACTACTCTAAATGATTTCTGGCAAACAGTTACATCTTTCAGATAGGTTCCCTTTGCACTCCTAGTGACTGCAAAAATGGAGTGAATTGGCAACAGCTCGAGTGGTACTCAAGCAGAGAAACACACAGTCCCCCCATACAAACTAATTATGTCTGCAAGCAGACAGCTCTTAAAGAGACAGTACCAGAGGCTCTAAAAACACTCACAGATAAATGGCTTAAACGCCAAACACCATTCAGGCTTGGAGCATTCAAGCAAGCTCCTGGAAGTCTTTTGGGAACCCCCATTTGCAGGGGGGTTACATATGCAGATTGGGATGAGGGGATTCATTGCTTCTTTAGAAAAGTATTTTAAGGCCTGCTTCCTACTTTCTCTTTCCTTTTGGTGAGTGGGTTTGAGTGGGTTTGTGTATTGGGTTAGTATTTTTGTATGGAATGGTGTGTGAGTGGTTAAGTTTGTTGTATTTGTGGGGTGACTGGTGTGACTGGGTCTGAGTGAGTGGATAAATTAGTTGTCCGGGGGCCTTTTGTAGTAGGACTCCATGTGTCTGGGAGGACTGGGGGGCCTGGGGCAGGCCCAGATAGTGTCTCAGCTATTTGATCTGTGGCCTTTCACCTACCTTCCCCTTTCCATCACTACAGCTCATTGCTGTCCAGAGGTCGGGATTAAGAGAAAGCACAGCGATCGTGTAGGGCATGGCACCATGTGCACTATGGGAAGGGACAGGATTGGGGTGATTGGGTGTAGAAGGCACCCTGGATATCATCAGGTCCCTGTGAGAAGTGAAAGGTACCTGGTTCCTGTTTCCAGGGTTTCCACCAGACCGAGTGGGCAGGTAGCCAGAGGGACAACACTGTCCACCAAGCCCTGAGGGCAGTGCTGTGCAATGCCAGATCGATTAGGAACATGACCGCTATTATTGCAGACTTGATTTCCTAGTCGCTCTGGCATGCATTACAGAGACCTGGGTAGGTGGTGATGCTGGTCCGGTTTTAGAGGCTGCCGTCCCCCCTAGGTACTCTGTTGTGCACTGCCCTAGAGTGGAATGCAGGGGTGGGGAGTAGCCATCTGTTTTAGATCCGAGCTTGGCTTCTCCGTGCACTTAGTGGGAAGGCCAGGTTCATTTGAATGTGTGGCAGTACACGGGGGCCTGGGCGTGCAGGATTCTCCTGATTTACTGCCCCCCCTAGGGCGGCAGGGGAATTTCTGCAGGAGGTGGCCGACCTCGTCGCTGATAAGATATTTTAGGCCCCCAGGTATTTGGTCGGGGACTTTAATGCCTGGGCCGATGACGAGGATTGTAGGCTAGGTTGTAACCTCCTCCTGACCATGTCATCTCTGGGCCTTTTGCTGGAGGTTTCTGCCATAACCCACTGGGACGGCCACATGTTGGACCTGGTCTTCTCACTGGGGCTTGAGGTTAGCAACCTCAAGACTGATCAGGTCTGGTGGTCCGATCATTGCACGGTAGAGTTTTCGCTCGGGGCTCCCCCCATGAGCCCTCCCCCTCTGGAGATGGTCATCTGCTGCCCTTTGAGGAATTTGACCCCGGAGGGATTTCTAGAGGTGGATGACCTATCTAGTGTGGACAGTGCAGGTGTAGGGGATTTGGGCATTGCTGTTGCCACCTATAATAGGGTGATGATGGTGGTGCTTGACTCCCTTGCACCAGCCCATGTACGACCCAAATCTTCTCACTTGAGGTCCCCCTGGTTTGATGGGGAGCTCAAGGTGATGAAGATTGCAGGTCGGAGGTTGGAGTGCTGCTGGCAGAAATCTCGCTTGGAGGCAGATAGACTGGCTCTGTGCTCATACTGTTGTGAGTATCGGGAGGCAATCACTCGTAAGAAGGCAGAGTTCCTGTCCAGAGAGATTATTGCTGGGAAGGATCAACTGACTGTGCTTTTTTGGACTGTGGACAGGCTCTTAAATCCAGCCTGTCTCCAGCTGAAAAAGACCTTTTCTGATGCCTTGTGTGAAGAGTTCACTCAATTCTTCTCGGACAGGGTATCCGCCATCTGGCGGGGCGTGCTGCCAGTGAGCCTTACAGCTGCCTACAGTGATCGTCTGGATTGTCTGAAGAGCCCTCTGCCTAGTTGGGGGAAGTTTAAACTAGTGGAGGTGTTGGAGGTCATTGGGGTTACTGCCAGGTTAAAGCACACATATTGTGAGCTGGACCTGGTGCCGACACGTTTCTTGATGAGATGTATCGACACTGTTGACCTGGTGTTCACCTTGATTGTCCGGTGCTCTTTGACAGAGGGTATTTTTCCAGATGCCTTAAAGGAGGTGTTGGTTCATCCCCTCTTGAAAAAAAAAACATCATTAGACCCTAACATCAAGGCGAATTACTGTCCAATCTCCAACCTCCCATTTTTGGGAAAAGTTGTTGAGAAGGTTGTGGTGCAAAAACTTGAGGAGCACCTCTTGGCCTTTGATCTCTATGAGTTTGTCAGGGTGGACAAGGCAATGGGACCTGATGGCATACATCCCAGGGTACTAAAGGAGGTAAGGGTGAAACTAGCAGAGCCATTATCAGAACTGTTTAGTGAGTCTCTGAGCACAGGAGAGGTCCCAGAAGACTGGAGAAGGGCTCATGTGATCCCGCTCCACAAGAGTGGTAGCAGGGAGGAGGCAGGGAACTACAGACCAGTCAGTCTTACCTCAGTAGTGGGCAAGATTATGGAGACACTCCTTAAGGAAAGGATAGTGCAACACCTAGAATCCATAGGAGCACAGGATCCAAGACAGCATGGGTTTACAAAAGGAAGGTCCTGTTAAACCAATCTCATAGATTTCTTTGACTGGGCAACCAGAGTGGTGGACCAAGGGGGAGCAGTTGATGTTGCCTACCTTGACTTCAGCAAAGCTTTTGATACTGTTCCACATAGAAGACTGATATTAAGCTGGGTAGGCTTGGGGTGGGTCAGACGTTGGCCAACTGGGTGGCAAACTGGTTGACGGGCAGAAAACAGAGAGTGGTGGTAAACGGTATACAGTCAGAAGAGATGCAAGTCACAAGTGGGGTACCTCAGGGATCAGTCCTGGGGCCAGTCATTTTCAATATCTTTATCAGTGACATTGCAGATGGACTGGAGAGTAAGGTTTGTCTGTTTGCAGATGACACCAAGATCTGCAACAGAGTAGATGATCCAGATGGTGTGGTCAGAATGAGAAGAGATCTGGATAAACTAGCAAAATGGTCAGAAGAGTGGCAACTGGGGTTTAACACAAAGAAGTGCAAGATAATGCACATAGGGAAGAGAAACCATGAAGCCACCTATAGGCTGGGAGGGGAGTTGCTGGCAGTCACAAGGGAAGAAAGAGACTTGGGCATCATTATCACCGATGACCTGAAATCATCCAAGCAGACCTCTAAAGCAGTAGGTAAGGCTAGAGGGATGTTGGGGTGTATTAGTAGGGGTATCACAAGCTGGAAGAGGGAGGTAATAATCCCTCTTTACAAGACACTGGTTAGGCCCCATCTGGAGTACTGCGTGCAGTACTGGAGGCCACACGTTCACAAGAACATTAACCAAATTGAGGCAGTTTAGAGAAGGGCAACCAAAATGGTGCACGGACTGCATCAAAAAACATATGAGGACAGGTTAACTGAATTCAATATGTATACCCTAGAGCAAAGGAGGGAGAGAGGTGATATGATTGAAACATTCAAACACCTTAAGGACATTAACAAGGTGAAAGAGTCTAACGTTTCAATATAAGAAAAACAGCAGGACAAGAGGACACAGCATGAGATTAGAGGGAGCCGATTAAGGGGTAATGTGAGGAAGTTATTTTTCACAGAAAGTGTGGTGGATGCATGGAACAGCCTTCCTCAGGAAGTGGTGGATGTGAATACAGTGCAGGGCTTCAAACAGGCATGGGATAGGCATAAGGGAGCAAAACAGATGAATATGAATAGATAGGCCATTGACAGAGCAAAGGTCTATGGCACATTAATAAGGCAGAAAAAGAAATGGGCAGACCGGATGGGCCTTGCGGTCCTTATCTGCCGTCAACTTCTATGTTTCTATGTAGCCATTCCAGTCTGGTTTCCATGTGAGGCATTGTACTGAAGCTGCACTGCTCTGAGTGCACAATGGCACTTCAGGGCTAGAGATTGGGGGGAAGGGACAATTCTAATCCTTATCGATCTCTCTTCAACCTTTGACACGGTAAACCATTGTGTGTTGCTCAACCACCTGATGGAATTTTGTGGGCTCACCGGCTCTGTCATCTGCTGGTTTAAGTCCTACTTAATGAACAGGAGGCAATGAGTAGTGATGGTGAATTTCTCCTCCTCTTCTAGCCTCCTTTTGTGTGGAGTACCTCAGGGTTCGATCTTGTCATCAATGTTGTTTGCCATGTACATGCTGCCCCTGGGCGAGCTCATTAGAAAGTACAGGCTGGGTTTTCATTGCTTTGCCAGTGATACCCAGCTGTATCTTTCTTTTGCTCCGGGAACTTGTAGTGCGGTGGAAGTACTAAACAGCTGCCTCGCAGAGATAAATAACTGGATGTCCTCCAGCTGGTTGTGACTGAACCCTGACAAGACAGAGGTACTGGTAGGGGAGTCGAACAGAAGACTGAACAGGTCATCATTTGGCGCTGGTACCAGTTTATTCCTTGGATCTGTGCCATTGAGGACCTCCTCTAGGGTGCGAAACTTTGGCATGACCTTCGACAGTGGATTGTCATTTGATTTTCATGTGTCATCCGTTGTCTGGACCAGCTTTTACCATCTTAGGAATATTGCCACGGTTAAGCCCCTAGTTCTGTCTATGGACCTCCCCACCATGATACATGTCTTCAAGACATCCAGACTTGATTACTGTAATGCGCTCTACCTCGGGGTCTCTGGAGGGAACCTTCACCCACTGCAGCTAGTGCAGAACGCGGCCACTAGGCTGCTCACTGAGCAGCCTAATTTCTGTTATATTACTCCGGTCTTGCGTGAGCTGCACTGGCTTCCAGTTAGGTGGTGGATTCTCTTCAAGGTGGGCTTGCTCATCTTTAAAGCCCTATGTGGGCTGGGTCCCAGTTACCTGTCAGACCTTCTTAAACCCACCGTCCCGGTCTGCTCCCTTCGGTCCTCATCTAGGGGCCTCCTAGCAATTCCCAGGATGAGGCTTAAAACCGCCGGTGATAGAGCTGTCGGTGTTGCCGGCCCTGTCCTGTGGAATTCGCTGCCTCCATCAATTCGGGAGGCCCTCTCGGTTGAGGTTTTTAAGGCCCGCCTCAAGGCCTTCCTGTTTAATCAGGCCTTCCTGGACCTTAGGCATTAGTTCACCCTGGGCACCTGGCTTATTCGTTGAGTATCAGCTTTTAGATATATATTTATTAATTTATTTACACTAACATACTAACATACTAAAATGCCAGCAGAATAGGCCTAACAGTTTTTCGTGTCTGCTTGTTTGATCAGCCCCCACTCTGCGAGCTGACCTTGCTACCCCCCTCTCCGGCTTTTCCCTTCCCAGTCCCAGATATTCTCGCTGCACTGGTTTTTGCTTCCAGAACCCTTCCCCTTCCCCTGTACCTGTCCCACCCCCTCTTGAACCCCTCCACCATCTCTGCCTCCCCCAGCCCCCTGGACAGCACATTCCATGGCTCCACCACCCTCTCAGTGAAGTAGCACCTCCTCCATTCTCCCCTGAATCTTCCCCCCTCCAGCTTCCACCCATGTCCTCTAGTTGCCCCTCCCTTCCTTTGGAGCACCCTGACTGCTCCTTCCCTATTTACCCCCTTCATGTACCTGAAGACCTCTATCATGTCCCCCTGGTCCCTTCTGTCTTCCAAAGTGTACATATTTAGCTCTTCGAGCCTCTCCCCGTAGGTCCTATCCCCAAGCCCCAAATCATTTTGGGTTGCCCTCCTCTGGACCCTCTCCAGGAGTTCAATGTCCCTCTTTAAATGTGGCCTCCTAAACTGCATGCAGTACTCGAGGTGTGGCCTCACCAAGCAGTTATACAGTGGGAGTATCACTTTCCTCCTTCTGGAGGTGATCCCCTTAGTGATGCATCCAAGCATCCTTTTGGCCTTTGGCGCTGCCCTCCTACAAGTCTCCGAGTTGTTCATCTTGACATCCACCCCCCCCGGGTCCCTCTCAGCCATCGAGGCTTGTAGAATTTCTCCCCCCCCAGGGTGTACACTTGGACTGGGTTTCTGGCTTCCAGGTGCAGTACCTTGCATTTCCCTGCATTGCACCTCAGCTTCCACTTTCTAGACCACCTTTCCAGAGCCTCCGGGTCCCCCTGTAGGGTCACCCTCCCCTTCTCCCAATCCACCACCACCCCCAGTTTTGAGTCATCTGCAAAGAGACTCATCTCACTCCTGATACCCTTCCTTATGTCAGAGACGTATGCATTGAACAGGAGGGGCCCAAGGACCGATCCCTGAGGGACCCCACTAATGACCCTCCTTGGGGATGAGACTATTCTGCCAACCACAACCCTCTGGGTCCAGTCCTGGAGCCAATTGACTATCCATCTGATCATCTGGCTCCCCAACCCCATTTCTCCCAGCTTATCCAACAGGTCCCGTGAGGAACAGAGTCATACGCCTTGCTGAAGTCAAGAAAGAGGACGTCCACTGGTCTACCCAGGTCCAAGGCACTCGTCACCCAGTCATAGAACTCCACAAGGTTTGTCTGACATGATTTCCCCGGGATGAATCCATGCTGTCTATCGTCCAGGCACTCCAACTTTTCCAGGTCCCCCCCAGTCTCTCCTTGATAATGCCTTCCATCACCTTGCCCACCACCGATGTCAGGCTGACGGGCCTGTAGTTCCCTGCCACCTCCGTGAACCCTCCTTGTGGATAGGCACTATATGCGCTAACTTCCAGTCCTGGGGCACCCACCCTGTCCTCAGAGAGCTGCTGAAGAGCTTCACCAGGGGTTTCGCCGGGACATCCGACAGTTCCTTCAGCACTCTGGGATGTAATTTATCCGGCCCTAGAGCTTTTTTCATCTTAAGGGACCTGAGGGCTTCCTTCACTCTCTCTGCCATGATTTACACCTCTGCTACCTCATCCCCCTGCTTTGCCTTCCCCCTACCTGCCAGTGATGCCCTCCTTTTCCCCAGACCTGCCAATGGGTAAGGGTCCCCCACCTCCTCAGTTTCACTGTCTCTTCCCATGTATGATGCAGCCCCCCATTTTCCTTGGTGAAAACTGAGGTGAAGTACTCATTTAGTACCTCAGTCTGCTCCCCTGGGTCTTGTGCCCATCTCTCCCCTGTTTTAATCCTGCTAATCTGCTGCTTCACCCTTCGTTTTTTCCCAAGTGTATCTAAAGAACCCCTTGTTCCCTCTGCTATTTTCCCTGGAAAGGTTATGCTTCTTCCTTGCCTTAGCCACCCTCACCACCCTAGTGGCTCTTCTGGCCATCAGCTTGTACTCCCCTCAGTGCCTTTCACTCCTTGAGCACTTGAATTGCCTATAGGCCACCTTCTTTCTCCTCACCACCTCCTGAACTTCCCTGGTCCACCAGCAGGGTTTTTGGGCCCTACCACATTTTCGTCTTACTCTTGTGCAAGTGCTGGTAGCATCCTGCACCCCCCTCCTGATGATTTCCCACCTACTGTCAGTATCCATGTCTAGCCCTATCCCATCCAAGTGCTCCCTTAAGGATCCTTCCCATTTCCTTGAAATCCGCCCCCCCTTAAGTCAGTTACCTCCATCTTTGTGCAGCCTTCTACCCTCCTAGGTTCAGGCAGAACCAGACCGTGGCATGGTCGCTTCCCGCCAACGGGTCCCTTACCTCCAGGCCCCCAATCTGGTCACTGTCTGCCAGGACCACATCCAGTATCTGCTCCTCCCTGGTCAGTTCACCCACCTGCTGAGTTAGGAAAACATCCTGAAAGACATCCAACAACCTCTGTTCCCTGGCCACTGAGGATGTCGTAGTCTCCCAGTCTGTTCCTGGCATGTTTAAGTCCCCCAACACCACCACCCTTCCCCTTCCAATCTGCAGTGTCGCCCAACATCTGCCACCAGACTCTCCTCCAGCTCCTCCACCAGCACAGGGGATCTATACACCACTCCTATTTTTACTCTTTTTCCCCCCCTTGTTATCAAGGTGACTCAAATCGCCTCCACAGTTCCCTCTGCCTCCTCCACTCCTCCTATGGCAATGCAGTTTTTGACTATTATTGATACCCCTCCTCCCCCCCCCCGTCCTTCCTGAACATGGTGTAACCCTCCAGGTTCAGCTCCCAGTCATGCCCTGCGGTGGCCCAGGTCTTAGTGACCACTGCCACATCCACATCTCCCTCAGTTAGCATCGCTTGGAGCTCAGGCATTTTATTGCCCAAGCTCCTGGCATTTAGCAGGACTACCTTCCACCCTTTCCCTATACTTCTATTTCCCCTGCTCGTGTTCCCATGGGGATTCTATCTTCCCCTGGTCCGCATCTTACCAGTTGGCCTTTTCTTGCATTCCTCCAGCTCTCCAGGGGTAGACAGAGTCCCTCCTTATCGGACCCCTTGACAGCCTTTTCTCCCATCCTCCCTCCCCCTTCACATGCATACTGATGTATTATTGTTTTACATTGTTGTATTGATAGTTTTTCTTGTTGTTCAGCACCCAGAGCCTCAGGATTGGGCATCAGAAAATAAAAATTTTCCTTGCCTTGCCATTTTGAATAGGAGCTTTGAATATAGCAAAATTGGCCGGAGCTAATGTGTTTGCACACTGTGCTTACGTGTTAGCGCTAGCAGACGGCAAGTTAACCAAACAAAACCTGTCATTTCCATAGCACAGTTCTGTTGTGTTTGGTATGTAATGTTGTTTTCAGTTGTTGTGCAACACTTCCTTATTATCACCCACATTGGCCACCTACTGCAACGCTGCCTTATTCCACTTCTGTGTGCAATGGGCTGCTGTTGCAGTTTGCACTACCCGGTTGCTATATTCAGAGCTATCTTCTTTGCTGGGCTATTTTTGCATGAATTCGGAGTCCTGTTTGTACGCATTCGTTTGCACACTATATTCAACTAATTTAACCCCTGGGCTATTCCTTTGAATATAGTGTGCAAATAGTTCTGGGCTATTTTTGCATGCCAGGCAGTGCTAATTTTGCCCGGGGCTGAGTTTTGAAGATTGGGCCCAACTGTCTGGGCTTTTTAATTATGCTTTCATATGTGATCACAAATCATGTAGAATCAACGGATTCAGGGGTGGGTGATAGTGTTGTATTCAGAGTCAGGTTGCATGTGTCTCAATCTGTTATTAACAGCACATTATAGGCAGTATAGTGTTGTGGTTAAGGGCATTGAGCTGCAAACCTAGAGACCTAGGTTTGAATTCTCTCAGCCTCCACTTGCATACTGTGTGACCTTGAGTCATTCACTTAACTTCCTTGTGCTTCCAGGTCACACCTGGAAACAAGCTCTGGCCTACTGTGCCTTTCCTGGTTAAACAATTTCCCCTTTCCCTTAAATGGAGGATCAGAATTTATGGCCTAGGCAAGATCATGAGGTGAAAAAAGTTTAGAGATGATGACACAGTTTATGAAGAGTTATTAATCTAGAAAATGTGTGTTAATTATGAGTATTTAGTTTGTGTGTGTTAGTGTGGTTAGAAACATGTTTTATACAGTTACAGTAAGTAGTATATGCAACACCAAGATGGTTACCGCAAGCTTTGTGGAAAAGCAATTATGAGAAGTATTGATACCTTAGGGTGCTGCATCCTGGTTACCAGAAGATGCGTGAAATGGTTCCATGTCAAAACGGCGCCTACAAAACGGTACTGACAAAATGAGTGAATGAAAAACAACTGCAAGCAAAACAGTGAAAAGCACTACAGCATGCTCCAAAATCAGCAAACAGCTATACTTGTTTTTTCTGCAGGGGGCTCTGCCCCACCCCCCCTTTGTGGGGGGCTTTGCCCCTGCAAACCCCCCATACTTAAATTAACTACCACTGGGGGAATGAAATTCAGGGACAGGGAAAAACTTGGGAGGGTGGGATACTGTACAGGGGGACACAAGTTGGGGAAGGGGAGAACATTGGGGTGGCAATCAAATCTTCCCACACTGGGGGTGGAGGGGGACAAAGCCAGGAGGGTGGGCAGAATGGGAATTGATTAAAAAAAAATTTCCTCACAGCCAATATCAAACCCAGGTCTGACAGCCACACAGGCGGTGACTGTAACCACTACACAGCTCAGAACTGGTTTGACAAACAACTACCTACATGCTTCAAACACTAACTACCCCTATGGCTGCCTGCTGAATTGAAAGCGCTGAACTTAAGGTGGGCTTTTAATATATCATAGCTCATTTCACACTTGCTATTTTGACTTCACCCAAATTGACTTGCTCTAATTGAGTCGCTCAAATCACAGGGTACCGTGTGGAGCCATGAGTTTTCTTTTCTAAACTACATGGCTTCATGATCTTCTTGGCCGATCATTCTGCAGGAAATCTGACAGAGGGTTGGAGCTGCTACTGTGGTGACCTTTAGAGGTGGTGGACATGTTGGTGTCCCCTGTATCCATTGATGTGGACTGGGAGACAGTGTAGCGTAGTGATTAAGAGCACTGAGCTGCAAACCTGGAGAACTGGGTCTGAATCCCACAGCCACCACTTGCATACTGTATAACCATAAGCAAGTTGTTTAACTTCTCTGTACTCCCAGGAGGCACCTGGAAACAAGCATTGGCTTAATGTGTCATCTTGGCCAAAAATGGCAAAATACAAAAAAAAACAACTAAGTAATTAACTAACTACATGTCAGGGTCAGTCTGTTTTCAGATCAAAGGATGGAAATTTCTGGAGTTTGATTATACCTTTTGCTTGGTTAGCTTTGCTAGTTCATTGATGTGTATACCCCATTTCTGTCAAGTAATTCTTCACCTTCTGGAATGCATCTTGCCCTCCTCAGAAGTGCTGGCTGTTGATGTTTGCACCGCAGTTGTGATAAGGTATCAACTTTGCACTCTATGGCTTCTCAGATGAATTGCAGGAGTGCATTGTTACCAAGTAGTGTCCGCATTATTAGTGTAGCCCAAACACAATCATTACTGACCTCCAAATGCTGATGCACAATGCTGAATGCCTTCCTTGGTTTACTGATGCTGTTTGGCCACTAACTGCCCGGGTGGCATGTTAAAAAGGCCAGAAGATAAGAGTTATGCCATTTATAAGATACCACTGCTCAATGTGCCACAGTTCTGTTGTTAAGATCATGGAAGCACCTGAGGCATCAAGGGTTGTGTGAATGAGCATTGTAAACACTCTGTGCTTTTGGAACATATGCTCAATCAAACAGCGGGTAGAGTTTCACCACATGGCTTCCAGAAAATGAGAAAAAGTGGGGGTGCTGAAGTTCAAAAGGCCACAGGGTAAAAGAGGTAGTTTTTGCAAGCAAAGGGACACTCTGAATGCTCTTGGGCAAAAGTTTGGAGGGGCTGCAGCACCTCCACTCCCATAGATTCCAGCACCTAGTCAGGTTATTAGGGCTGCAGTGAGTGCAGCTCTGCAGACCTCTTGCTAGGAGAAAAGGACTCAGTACATTCCTTCCGACTGAACAACATGTTGGAGTTGCACCACAGTCACCTCCGCATCCATGAAGCACTCCACTTGTTGTCTCCATTGGAAGGAGCACTGCACTATTTTTACTGTCAGTGGTCACGGTGGAACACAGCACACTCTGCCATATCCAAGGTGGCCACCAAAGAGTACTGCACATGCATGACTACTAGCGCATGAGCAGTACATTGCGGTGGCCATCTTGGTCATGGTGGACTGTGCTGTGTTCCGCCATGACTGCCGATTTCTTTTTTTTGTTTTTTATTATACATATCCCTCCCACCTGACCCTCCCTCTCAGCACCCACCCCCCCAGAACAATAGTGACACTGGGGTGCCTAGTCCCCAGTGTCCCAGTTACAAACCCTCTTACTGACTCCCATCCACTCCCTATGCATGTATACGGTAATTTGTGCTCCCCCCACCGACCCTCCCTCTCCATACCCATCACCCCACTCCCGAGAAACATAACAGTGGCACTGGGGTGTCCATACCTCAGTGCAGGAATCCTAATTTTTTTTTTTACTGTAAAAAATATCCATTGATGTCTTCCCCGTCCACTATTGCATATGTGTGGTTACTTGTGCCCCCACCCGACCCTCTGTCTCAGCACCCACCACCCCACTCTCCCCCAAGAAATATAACAGTGGCACTGGAAGGTGCCCAATCCCCCAGTGCAGGAATCCTCTTTAATTTTTTGTACCTGTAAAAAGAAAAAAAAAACGATCAATATCTTTTATGGCTGTTGCACTCCCCCCCCCGACCCTACCACATTTCATCCATAATCGCTAGCTATGAAGCCGCCTTTTAGGGATTAGAGTAGGTGAAGCTAAGTGTCAAGTTTGCCCAGCAGCTTGAACAGAATGTTAGCTACAGTGTACGTTTGTGCCATGGACATCATTAATAAGGGTGCTTGCTGGTGAACTTCGGGGGGGGGGGTATAGGTAATTCTCAGACAAGGTCATGAATAACATAGCAGTTGCAGCTCAATGACAGATGCAAGTCACAAGTGGGGTACCTCAGGGATCAGTCCTGGGTCCAGTCCTATTCAACATCTTCATTAGTGACCTCGCAGATGGACTAGAGGGTAAGGCTTGTCTGTTTGCAGATGACACCAAGATCTGCAACAGTGTAGATGATCCAGATGGGGTGGGCAGAATGAGAAGAGATCTGGATAAACTAGCAGAATGGTCAGAAGAGTGGCAACTGGGATTTAATGCAAAGAAGTGCAAAATCATGCACATAGGGAAGAGAAACCTGAAGCCACTTATAGGCTGGGAGGAGTTGCTAGCAGTCACAAAGGAAGAAAGAGACTTGGGCATCATCATCACTGATGACCTAAAATCATCCAAGCAGACTTCTAAAGCAGTAGGTAAGGCTAGGGGTGTTAGGGTGTATTAGTAGGGTATCACAAGTCATGGAGGGAGGTAATAATCCCTCTGTACAAGACATTGGTTAGGCCCCATCTGGAGTACTGCATGCAGTATTGGAGGCCACACCTTCACAAGGACATTAACCAAATTGAGGCAGTCCAGAGAAGGGCAACCAAAATGGTGCAGGGACTGCATCAGAAGACATATGAGGACAGATTAACGAGCTCAATATGTATACCCTTGAGCAAAGGAGGGAGAGGTGATATGATCGAGACATTTAAACACCTTAAGGGCATAAACAAGGTGAAAGAGTCTAACATGTTTAAATATAAGAAAAATAGCAGGACAAGAGGACACAGCATGAGATTAGAGGGAGGCCGATTAAGGGGAATGTGAGGAAATTCTTTTTCACAGAAAGGGTGGTAGATGCATGGAATGGCTTACCACAAGAAGTGGTGGCTATGAATACAGTGCAGGGCTTCAAACAGGCATGGGATAGGCATAAGGGAGCAATACAAATGACTATGAATAGATAGGTCACTGACAGAGCAAAGGCCGATGGCACATTTATAAGGTAGAAAAAGAAATGGGCAGACTGGATGGGCCTTGCGGTCCTTATCTGCCGTCAACTTCTATGTTTCTATGTTTCTAATGGGCCACTGTCCCCAGATCCCCCCCCCCCAATGAAAGCACCAGACCAACATGTGTGGGTGCTCTGAATTGGCAATTACTTTACCTAAATTCTTATGATTTCAATCCACTTCAATCCAAATCCATATATCCATATATACTAAACATAACCCATATAAACATTATGTAATTCAGTCCATTTAACTCATGCCATCATTTCATTTGTTAAAATTACTGTCAATTTATTCTTTTGTCTTCTCTTATCTTCTTCTTCTTCTCCCCCCCCCCCCCATGTACATCCTGGGGGGGCCGCCTTCTTCTTTTCTTCTTCTGCCCAAGGGGTACAAGCGTACACACCATACCCCTGCTTCTTGTAGTGTTGTCATGTCTTATTTATTATTTATTCCCCCTTCCCCCCCAGCCTATACTCCCCCTCCCAATTTTCCACTTTTCCATTTTTTAATCTCCATTCACTTCTTCTTGTCCCTGCTGTCCACCTACGGCAGTCCCTGGTCTGCTGCTGTCCACCTGCAGCAGTGATCATGCCTTCTTTCTTCCCTTTAACTTAGGGCGAGAGGGTGGAAAATTCTTGTAACACAAAAACTGTGAGCGTCCAGGCTTGTGCATGGCTTTAAGTACCCTGGTTGCTCGTCCCTCTCTCTCTCCCTCCCTCACTGGCCAACCACTTATTCCTATCTCACCACAGTTCTGTCCTCCTGACTCCTCCCCCCTTCTGACCTCACTTACCCTATCTGCTCTCCCCCACTTTCCTCTCCCTTCCCCTGCCAGTCAACCTGCTTAAACACACCCCCCCCTACCTTCCTTTGGTCTGGGCCTGTGGACAATGGGATCTGCCTCTTCAATTGGGCAACCCTCTTTGTCCCCAGATCCCCCCAAAATGAAAACACCAGACCAGCATGTGTGGGTGCTCAGAACTGGCAATTACTTTACTTAAATTATTATGATTTCAATCCACTTCAATCTAAATCCATATAACCACATACATTGAACGTAATCTATATAAACATTGTGTAATTCAATCCATTTAACTCATGCCATCATTTCATTTGTTAAAATTACTACCAATTTATTCTTTTGTCTTCTCTTATCTTCTTCTAATCCCCCCCCAGATGTACATCCTCGGGGGCTGCCTTCTTCTTTTCTTCTTCTGTCCAAGGGGTACGAGTGTACACACTGTACCCCTGCTTCTTGTAGTGTTGTCTTATGTCTTATTTATTATTTATCCCCCCTTTTCCCCTCTAGCCTATCCTCCCCCTTCCGAATTTTCCACTAGTCCACCTCCAGCTTGCAATGGATGGTGGACTTCCCCCTTTCTTAGCCAATTTTTTCCCGCATCCAGGGCTCAATTGTATCCGCAATTTCAAAATTAAACATTGCCAGGCCTAGACCGGAGAGGTGTACCCCATCTCCCCTATAAAAGTCCACCACCTGTTCTGTCATTCCCCTGCGTATGACCTTACCCCCATCTCCACAAATAACCTGCCCACCCTGGCATTCATGCATTTCCTGGCATTGTCCATGGCCTTGTGCTTTTTGGCATGTCTCCATACCCACCTTGGCATTATGTCCGACCATACCAGAGTCACCTCTGGCCACCATCCTCTTATCCTATTAATGTCTTCTTTAATGTAATAATAAATATCCAGCCATGATCTAGTCCCCAGGTCATTGCCCCCTAAATGGATAGTCAAAAGGTCCAGGTGACTGTGATCCTTTCTTATCTCCCTCAGTAGTGGCAGCAGCAGCGGCCGTCTCATGCCCCGAATGCCTCTCCAGGTCAGCTTGATCTGATTAAGGTCCAACTATAACTGCTTCCCCTCAATCCTCCTGGATGCCCACCCCTCAACCCAATGGACAAAGGAGTGACAGCAAATCCAGGCCTCCAACCTCCTTGTCCGTTCTGGATAAATCATAAACATAGAGAGAGAGTTAGATATCCATCTACAGCCCCTTCTATGTTCCTTATCACCTTATCCCCCCTGAGACCCAGATCCCGGGTAAATTAGCGCCCCCCCACACTATTCATAATGCCATGAAACACGTGTCTGGGATTGCCGTCTGCCCCGGTTCTGCTTGTAGAGCGATGGCTCTAAACTTGCCCATTTGCAGGCGGGACAGGCAATCAGCTATCACATTATCTATGCTGTCAATGTGTCTAGCCCTAAATGACAGATTCAACTTCAGTCCCCTTAACTCCAGCTTCCTCAGTACCCTCATGACCCTTTCAGACATCGCCCCCTGTGTGTTGTGCACATCCATGACTGCCCTGTTGTCACTCCAAATGGTGACCTTCTGGTTCCTAAGTGCTTCTCCCCCTACCTCTATCGCTACCCATATGGGGAATATCTCTGAGAAGGTGATATCCTGTGTCACCCCGTCCATGCCCACGTGTTGGGCCAGGCCACTGCAAACCACTTTCCCCCAAAGTAAGCCCCCATTCCAATGCCCCCAGCTGCATCTGTATACAGCTGTAGGTCAGTGTTAAAGACCCTTCCTTCCTGCCAGAAGGTCCTCCCATTGTAGTCGCTCAAAAAGGTCTCCCACATCTGGAGGTCTTCTTTGGTTCCCCTGGCTATGTCTACCCAGTGATGAGGCCTAGTGACCCCTTGCATCACCCTAGCCAGGCATCATGTAAATGTGCACCCAGGTGCTATGGCCCTACACTTGAAATTCAAATGCCCCAATAATTGCTGTACCTGCTGAAGCTGCACCCTGCCCCGGGCCATGACCTCCTGTAGCAGGATTCTTAACTCGTTTACCTTGGTCTCAGGCAGCCTAAAAAGCTCCCCAATGGTATCTATCTCAATGCCTAGGAATTCTAATGTCTGATGGGGCCCTTCCGTCTTGTCCGGAGATAATGGTACCCTGAGCTCCTTGCACATGGCCTCGAAATCCCTCAACTTCTCCTCCATCTGTTGCCTCCCTTCCCCTTTCAAGAGAAAATCATCCAGGTAGTGAATCACTGACCTGTATCCATATCTCGTCTGGAAGGCCCATTGCAGCCATGTGCTGAACAACTTGAATGTGGCACATGCAACTGAGCAACCCATGGGCATGGCTTTATCAAAATAATATCTCTCCCCAATCTGGAATCCCAGTAGGTCCCAATCCTCAGGCCATACCGGCAGCAGGTGGAATACTGCTTCGATGTCCATTTTTGCCAGCCATGCCCCTCGCATTGCCCTAATCAACCTAACCACCTCCTCTAAGATGGTGTAAGTCACCTAACTATCCTCTTCTTTTATATAATCATTGACTGAGTTGCTGTCCGGATAAGACAGGTGATGTATCACCCTGAATTCCCCAGGCTGTTTCTTGGGTACTAGCCCTAAGGAGGATATCCTCAACTCTGGTAGTGGTGGATGACTGAATGGGCCTTCCACTCTCCCTGCTGATATCTCCTTCTGAATCTTCTGTTCCAACATCATTTTTCTACCCTGTACCAACTTCAAGTTCTTTGCCCTGGTCCTTTTTCTGTCCCCTTGAAAATGCAGGCTGAAACTCCTCTTAAAACTGTCTATTAGTATGTGGGCTGCCTCCGTATCCGGGTAATGTCTCGCCCAGTCTGCCAAAATGTCAGTCTTAATAGGGGTTGCAGCCAGCTGAAATGCTCTACCTGTGTAGTCCTCAACTATCCTGGTGGCCTCCGTAAAAGACCTGCCCCCTGCCCTCGCCTGATTCCCCTGCCTCTAGTCCCCCTCCCCCACTGCTGTCCCCTATGCCCCATCTGGTTACCCCAAAAGGACTGATTGTATGCCGAATTATGATTCCCATTCCTCTTTTCCCAGCTGTACCTACATTTTTACGCTGGGTGGCTACCACCACATTTCGAGCAGGCATGACGAAAATGGCAATTCAACCAGGAGCAGAAAGCCCGGTTATAGCCCCAGCTGCACTTTTGCTCTGCCCCTGTTGTCTTGTCCCTTTTAATATCCCCACTTGTAGTGCCTGTGCAAATCTCTAGCCACAGGTCAATCTGCCTTGCATCCCATTTGACATCTCCAAAATGAGCCATTCTCTTCCTAAATTTTCATCATACTTCAGTCAGTTATACCCCCCTTTCTTATAGGTACGATTGATAATGAGGGAATAATTTAACAAGGAGTGGCAAGCTCCGGCTTCTTTTCTATGACTATAGCTGTGCAGTAGGTAAAACCTGTCGACTAATTATCCCATTTCCTCCTCTTCATTGTCTTTTCCTCCTCACCTTTTCCTAACAGCACCACCGCTGACACCATGTCCTTCTTCTCAAAACTCTCTTTCTCCTCGTATTTTTCCATGCTATTTTCATTGGCCAAGGCAAATATTTCTACATATTCGCCCTTCCAGATTTTCTGTTTTGTGGCCAATGGGACATGATCCCCTATACGGACACCTGGTGCCCCTATCTTGGTCCTGAGCACCTAGTCACCACCTGCCCCCCTCCACTGCCCCTGCAGTCTCTCCCTTATCTTTGTTCCTGATTCCCCCCATGCTTCTTCTAACTGTCCCAAACCTGTGTCCCCACATAGCTTTTAGTATCTGTTCAACATAGTTTCTTGCACTGCTTTCCAGCGTGATCTCTTTATTACCTGGCTGGGAGTCCATCTGAGGGGTAGGCCCTGCAGGTCCACTGGGGCAGCAGGAGTCAGAACCAGGGTGACTGGTGTGCTTGGTGAAGGCAAAGGTGCAGGGACTGGCGCTGGAGGGGGCATCCGAGAAGGTGGTGGGACCGGCTCATTTGGCACTGGGTTCACCAGGATAAGACCTGTGGGCCTGGGTGCTGGTGGTGCCTGAAGTGCCTTCTTGCTGTCCTTCCCCCCTTGCTTTGTGCTTCCTTTTTGCTTCTTGTCCTTTGCTGGGCTGGGTGGGTCCACGGCCTCCAACAACCTTTTAGCCTTGCTCACCAGCTCCATTGCTGCCTGGTAACACTCCTCCTTGCTTGGCGTATTCCTCCTAGGAGCCATAATACACACTTGCAGGCACCTGTAGAGACACAAACACATAATTAAATATCTGGTACCAATGTTGGTTCTTTCTCGTGAGCCTCCCCTTTCACCCAGCACCGCCTCCATAGAGGCTCCTATGTCCGCTTTGGTGCTAAGGTCCTTCCTGTGCCTCCCTCATCACATAAACTCCCCTCCCATTTTCTTCCCTTTATTTCTCTCTCTCTCTCTCTCTATATATATATATATATATATATACAGTATGTGTATATATATATTATTTTATTTTTTTTTAAACAAAAGGTGGTGCCAGGACATGTCTAGGTCTACTTGGCGTTGCAGCCCATAACTAGGTCCCCAAACGACCACCTGACCATCTTCTGTACTGTTCTCCTACAAGCTGCTGCTCTTCTAATCCATTTTCATTAATTACTGTAGCCAAGACTTTCTGCCATTCCCTCTGATGATCTTGGTGGCCCAGCTTGTAAGGCCATGCTCCTTTCACCTAACCATGTGGTGATGATGTCAGACACCATCGGCCACACAGTCTCCTTTTGGCCCCAGATGGTCGGCCCCTGTTCATTCACTAGGCCACTCACGGCCCTCTTTTTCTGCAAAAAATGCCCCCAATCACCCAGAAAAAAACCCTGTGTCCTTCTACTTCACAGTCCACCGATGTTTAGCCCGAGTAAAAAACACATTTTTTATAATAACTGTAGCCAAGGCTTCCTGGCCTTTCTTCCAATGCTCTGAGTGGTCCGAGATTGTAAGGCCATGCTCCTTTGTCCTGACCACATGGCGATGACATCAGATGCCATCTGCCATCCACCACGTTGTGTCCTGTTGGGACCCAGCTGGTTGGCCCCTATGTTAATACACTAGGCTGCTCACAACCCTCCTTTCATAAAATGTCCTCACTCACCCAGAAAACCCCTGTATCCTTTTCTTTCATGGTCTGCTGATGCTGAGCTCAAGTCGTCCGGCCATGTGGCAATGATGTCAGACTCCATTGCTGCGAGCCTGTTCCTGGGACACCGCTGGCCACTCGAGCCTCTCCCACACCTGCTGACTCTATCCCAATGGGAAGGCCTCCACCCCGATGACAGAAACTTTCTGACCCCAAGCAAAGTTGGGCCGTGTCTCGCTCCATGGGAAAACCCATCGCTTGGTGGCGCACACTCCCACAGCAGCTAGAAGCCTGCCAGTCCCTTAGCTGACCTTCTAGCTAGCATGCCTTAGCAAGACAAAGCCCCACTGCTGCCCCTCCTTCACCAACAAACACCAGGTCAGCCATGCAACATCCTAGCCAGCAGCTTCTCTGAGCTGACTGCTTTGCGACGGAATGAAATGGCCCCAAATGGGGCAGCCTACCTATGCAAACATTGTTCTTCAACTCATTTTTTTTTGAAGTCCTACAGTGTTAACTGGCATTGCATACCTATTGTGGCTGTCCCACCCCTATTTGCAATCACCTCAGACAACCAACTTAATTCAAAATCTTCCTCTTTTCCTTTTTTTTTTTAAAACACACTTACCTTTTATTAGGAAACTCCTAAAAAACTCACTTGTAGATGGTCCCAGTCACTGCTCCTGCTTACCAATTACCCTTCTACTATTAATGGCTAATTCACTATTAGTAAAATTGTTTGTGCTGATTAACTCCAAATAACTATCACTATAAATGGTCAACTGGCCAAACCAAACAAGTACTCAGAAAATTGTCAAGACTGACGTGCTTTTCAGAGAAATTCTCTTAAAGCAAAAATTATGAGCTTCCAGGCCTGTGCATGGCTTTAAGTGCCCTGGTTGCTCGCCCCTCTCTCTCTCTCTCACCGGCCAATCACTTATTCCCACATCACCACAGTTCTGAACTCCTAACTCCTCCCCCTTCTGACCTCACTTACCCCTTCTACTCCCCCCCTTTCCTCTTCCTTCCCCTGCCAATCAACCTGCTTAAACATACCCTCTACCTTCCTTTGATCTAGGCCTGTGGACAATGGGGTCTGCCCCTTCAATTGGGCAATCCTCTTTATGCACATGAAAGGCATACCAGGGAACCACTGCTCCACATATAAGTGGTCAAGTACATTGTGTGAATTGCAGAGTGTGATAAAATATGTGACAAGCAGCACAGAGTAGGAAAATATATAAAATACTGAGGTACATAACTGTATAGACTGATCTTTTTTTGGTAGTTCTTAGTCAGCCTGTTTTGTCTGGGATCGGCAATTACCTTTTTTTCCAGACATTACTACTCCACCCATTCTTTCAGCAAACAATGAGTGACACAGAAAATTACACAGCTGAAAATTCATCTCTGTTTTGCCTGGAAACAAGAAATGGCAATACTTTAAAAAAAAGACAGTGCTAAAAACCTGAAATGACATCCAGACTCAGGAATGAATGAAACTAATGAGAGCAACATTAAAGAACTGTTTTTCAAATTAGAAAGACTCTTCAATGCAGGTCTGAATTTTGCATACAATACCCTAACTCTAGAAACACACTTAGAAAATCACCAAGCACCGAGGGGACTGTGCTTCATGGAGTACCCAGTGGTGGTACTGAGAAATTAAAATATAGAAGTGACTGGGAATAGGTACTGGCTGAGTGGTCTAAGAAACTAATAAAGACACTAATTAAGGAGGACACTGACAAGTAAATGGCCCAAACAGAGGAGTTAACAGCACTAAGGGCTGAAATGACACAACATCATAACAATAGCAAAACATTTCAGGACTTAGATCAGAAACTAAACAAATTCTGGTCAGATCCACCACAGCTGCAAAATGAAGTTAGTGAAGTTGTGTGGAATTAAGGAGGTATGGAGAAACAACACAATGATTTGAAACTAGTAAGATTTGTTTTAGTTTCGGTTCTAAGGAAGGCATACACATCACTAGAAAAAATATATGGAGGTGTACATTTTAATGAGAGGAATAGGAAGCAATATAGGTTTACAAAAGAACCCCAGCGCAAATGCTACTGAGGTATGTGTTATCCTGGATGATATTGTCTGGACAGACACATTTTAAAGAAAACGTAATTGTATATGCCCCCATAATGCAAAGCATCATGGGAAACATATGCAAATCCCCATGATGGTACAGAAGGTGGTCGTACATAAAAAAGTAATGGCTGGCATATGTTCAGCCTTGGGATTATTTACACAGTGTTTTTTGTTTTTTTTTAGAGAAGCAAGGTTTTTGTCCATGAGGTGATGTAAATTATATTTAAGCAATGTGTTGATGCCAGGAAGTCAGGTGTAATGATGGACTGTTAGCAGAGAAAATGTGATAGTAACTTTCAGAGAGGGTCACTTTTGATAAGGGTAAGGTAGTTATTCTTATTACAATGGGAATATTAGGAAAGCATGAGGTCTATGCAGAAGTGGAGTACAAATATGTACAGTTTCATAAGTATATGCTCAGAGTGCAGGCAGATGTGATATGCAGGTTTGTTTTAGAAATAGGTAAAAATATCAATACATGCAATTGATAGAAAGATAGACAATAACATAGACATATAGATAGAGAGAGAGAGAGAGACAGAGAGAGAGACACACACGCAGACAGACAAACAGACAGACAGGCAGAATAGGAATGGCAGTGAAGTATTGAAGTGATGCCAACCCCAACCCCAACCCCACCATTTAGAGATGGACAGGCATTGGGGTGTGCCTTTGAGTCATTGTCCATAACGCTTATGCCATTTCACCTCACACTACCTTGCAGACACAGACAAGTATCGAGGTGTACCTTGGGGTGTTCAAGCTTCACACTCACCCCATTCCATAATGAAATACATTGAAATGGGCGCAGTACTGTATAAGAAAATGGAGTGAACTTTGGGACTGAAGAGTCAAAGGTATACCTTGATACCTGTCACTGGATGCAGGGTGGGGATGGGGGTGGAATGGCATGAGCATTATTGTTGACAAACCCAAGTCACACCCCTGATGCCTGTCAGTCCCTACAGGGCAGGGTGTTATGGTCAGAAACCTTAATGCCCTGGGCTTTGTTATGTGACTTCTTAACCTAGCAACAGCATTTAATGCATTACATTAAAAGGACAAGTAAATGTTTTTAATACATTTACAGACAGTTACATAAACTTAATTTTCTTCATAGAATAATTTAAATTTAGTAACAGTGGTAGTACAAAGTGATTATCCAGACAACCTGAAAACTATAACTATTTTATATTGTACATTGACACCCCATAAAGACCTTCTTGAAATTGAGATGCAAATGTCACACATTTATCAGTTTTCTAACAGGAATATTTTACTATCCTAAATACATTTCTTGCTTCAGTAACTGCTTAGTACATCTATTGCATGACCTACAGTATTTATTGACATTTTACACCTGCTATGCAATGTACTGCTGCTCAATACACCAACATCATGAACCATAAAACAGAAGGCTGCCATAACTAGGGAGGCAGTATAGCACAGTGGTTTAAGGCTCTGAGCTGCAAATCTGGAGAACTGGGTTTGAATCCTACAGCCTCACTTGCACACTGGATGACCCTGAGCAAGTCACTTAACTTCCATGTGCTCCCAGGTTGCCCCTGTAAACAAGCTTTCAGCTTAGTGTGCCCCTCCTGGTTAAACAATTGAAAGAAAAAAAACACAATATATTATTTTTCTTGCTTTATTTTGCTACTACAAGCTTTGACTATTACATCCAACCTTAAATGTACTTTTTATAGCTTATGTGTCTGTGACTTAGGCAGAACTACACTTAAAATCTTACGCATAAATAAATAATCAGAATAGCATTTATTTCAGTAGTAGCAAAGTAGCACTTTTCACCCTCTCCCCACCCTTCCTACATTCCTTCTTCCCACTCCCCTCTTCCCTCTCCCTATGACTCTGGCACTTCTTATCTGTTGTCTGTTTTCTCTGACAAATGCCGTTGGCTGCCTTGTTACAATGCTACCCTTGAATTGTACTAATCTGTACTCTGTTTGCAATGTCCACATTGTTGTAATGTCTGTCTTGATGTTCCCCATAATTTGTATTTCTCTGACGTGGAACCTTTGTAAAAGATCCAAGGCTCAAAGGTATTTGTAATCTTAGACTTGATAAATAAAAAATAAAATAAATAAATAGTATATCCTTCCTTTTCAGGTGCCCATGACACTATATGTGTGTGTGTGTATATACACACACATACGTGGACAAAAATATTGGCGTCCTTGCACTTTTTCGAATAACTCACAATTTCCCTAAACATAAGTTGAAATTAACAACAGTACAATATTTGGTCTCCACAATTCTTAATTTCTCTATTAATATTACAGAACCTTTGTTTTTGATTCTGAATTTAATATATCCTTTTAAATCAGAAAATGAAAAGAAAAGGCATTGACAAAATTATTGACACCCTAGACTTAATATTTGGTAGCACAGCCTTTGGTCAAAATAACTGCAATCAACCACTTCCTATAGCCATGGATGAGCTTCCTGCACCTCTCTACTGGCAGTTTGGCCCACTCTTCTTGTGCAAACTGCTCCAGTTCTCCCAGATTTGAAGGGTGCCTTCTCCCAACTGCTGTTTTCAGATCTCTCCACAGGTTTTCAATGGGATTTAGATCTGGACTCATTGCTGGCCATTTCAGAACAGTCCAGCATCTTGTTTTGAACTATTTCTGGGTGCTTTTTGAAGTGTGTTTGGGGTCACTGTCCTGCTGGAAGACCCATGACCTTCGACGGAGACCCAGCTTTCTGACACTGGGTTCAACATTGCACACCAAAATGGCCTGGTGATCTCCAGATTTCATGATGTCATGCACATGTTCAAGGCATCCCGTGCCAGAGGCAGCACAGCAACCCCAAAACATCACTGAACCTCCTCCATGTTTGACTGTAGGAAGGTGTTCTTTTTGAAGGTTCATTTTGTTTTCTGTAAACATAGAGATGATGTGTTTACCAAAAAGTTCTAATTTGGTCTCATCTGTCCACAGGACATTCTCCCAGAAGGATTTTGGCTTGTTCAGGTGTGTTTTGGCAAACCCCAGTTGGGCTTTCTTATGTCTCTCTCTCAGCAGTGGGATCCTCCTGGGCCTCCTACCATATAACCCCCCTTTCATTGAGTTGGCGATGGATGGTACAAGTTGAAACTGTCATACCTTGCGTCTGAAGGTCAGCTTGAATCTGTTTGGCAGTTGATCGAGGTGCTTTCTCCACCATTCGAACAATCCTGCGCTGCAATCTTCAATCAAGTTTTCTTTTGCGGCCATGTCCAAGGAGGTTGGCTACAGTGCCATGGGCCTTAAACATCCTGATAACATTACGTATGGTGGAAACAGGAACATCAAGGTCTCTGGAGATTGATTTGTAGCCTTGAGATTGTCCATGGCTGGCTACAATCTTCTGTCTGACCTCCTCAGACAATTCTCTGGCTGTCTTTCTTTTATCCATGCTCATTGCGGTACACACAGTGACACAAAACAGGAGAATGAGTCCTTTTCTCTATTCAAACTGGTTGAATGAGTGATTTTTATATTGCAAGCACCTGCAACTCACCACAGGTGAGTTCAATTCCAAAGTGAAGGAGAATCACCTGCTTGAAATCTAATTATTTCTAACCACTTCTAAAAGGTGCCAATAATTTTGTCCGGGCCATTTAAGGATTTCTGTGTGGAATAAGCTAAGACTTAGTAAATTTTTCTGCTTTTTGTGTTTTATTCCACTGCAAACCAAAGAAATACATTATGTAAGCCACAATATTTTTTAATTTCAACAATTTTCTGGAAGGAATGGTGCATTATTAGAAAAAACTGCAAGGGCACCAATATTTTTGGCCACGCCTGTATATATATATATATCTTTTAACTTCAAAGCACTAAACCTATTCAAATGCACAAAACACAAGACTTTATTCTCTTCACACATTACTGCAAAACTTCAGGTCCTAGAGAGGTAAAAATGTAATGCTTCCCCTAGCTATTTGGGCTGGTGCTTCAGCTGTGTGTGTGTGTGTGTGTGAGATAAAAAGCTTTTAAGAAATTGACACTCTAGTATCCAATATGAGATAGTCTTCTTTGGGTGACATATTTTACTCCTTTGTGGGCTTATATCTTAATTGTCATTCTTGAGTTGCAAGTGCTTGCTTTCCTCAAGTGCTGTAATTTCAGGATGCAGTTTCACAAGTGTTGTATAAGGATGCAGTTTCAGGCACTCCTTAATTACTTTTTTGTTCCTTCTGAACCTTAAGCTCTGATGCCCCAGGCAGCTCTGATAGTCAGTTGTTCCAACATGATAGATCCACCTCATGCCCTTCCCACATGAACTAAAAACAGGTGGGGTGGATATTTAGGAGCTTCTCAGTTGGAGGTGGGGGTGGATCTTACCCCCCCAAAAAAACTAATGCTGCCTCCCACTAGTCAGGTTCCAGTTCTTATACCTCCCATTTAAGAAGAAAAATAGTGCCCTGCAACCATTGACTAACATGAAAGTGTATTTATTTGAGGGCAGAAAGCATTTCTTGGATGAGGTAAGGCGGAGGAGACTATTTACACCTTCAGCCAGAGCCACAGACAGAAAACATGATATCAGTCCTTTTGTACAGGAAAAATGTCTGCAGGCTCCACCCACTGCAGCCGTAAAAAGAAAATGGCTTCCTATGAAACTGACTTGATCCAGAAGAAACAATGCAAACTAGATTGTAATAAGGCAGACTACGGAGAGGGACATGTTCACAATTGGTCCTAGTTGCCAAAGCAATGCAGTAAGAGATCACAGTATTGTGAGTGTTTGAGAGGAAGGAGTGCAAGCAGACCCAAGAGACAGGAAATAACCAAATCAAATGGGGAGGAGAGTGCGCAACAGGAAGGAAACCAGAGTGAGAAATCTGTAACTTTTTTAGAAGACAGACAATGAGCAAAAGCACAAACAAAGGGGAAGCAGGAAAAAGGAAAAAAGAAAGACAAAGAAAAACAGGGAGAGATTGGAGGGGCAGAGGCTAAGGAAGGTTAAACTTGAAAGATCACCAGGAGAGGTGAACAATAGAGCTTACAGGACAAGAGACAATCAGCCTATTAGAGAACTCTCTAACACAAGAATAAACACAGTATGTCTCTTGCAGAAAGGACTTAATTTTCTAGCAACCACTGACCCACACTGCAGTGATATGGAGGTGGACACATACAGTACAACATTGTAAGGAAGTTGCAACTTAAAAAGTATTACAGTCATGAGAACAGACATAATGCTGTTACAAGCCCCTTGGGGGGGTGGGGGGCACTAGTACAGATGTGGAGGAAACAGGCACTCTGTCAGAAAATGACTTTACTATATTTTTGGATCTAAAAGAAGAGAACACTAGCTATATTGTTGTAAATAATTTTTCTGAAATTGAAACTGATGTAAGCAACAACTCCTTTGTTGAAACAACAGTATAAAATGTGAGTAGAGAAACTGACGAGATTAAAAACTTTGAGAAGTCCAGTTCAAACCCAGTTCTGAATTTGTCCCCAAGATATTCTGCCGAGCTATACAGGTTTACTATGAGATGGTAAAAACACAGATATGAATGTTTTTTGTTTGAGAGAAATACCAGGTATAAAAAAGATAACTTAGATACTAAAGAGAGAAATGCCTTGAAACAACTATGTTTAGAAAAAGACCTGCTAGTGGAACAAGCAGACAGAGGGGGCAAAGGGAGCAATATGTTTATTATAAATATTGATAGTTCAGGGAAATATTCAGATAATTAGTACAATACAACCAAAGTGTGCTAACTGAATATGGGGCCATGTCAGTGCAAAGCATCATGACAATGCATCATGCTGACATATCCCCAGACTGAAGATGGCCCACAGGAGCCCAATAGAGATAGTGGGGCCCTGACAGGATAGTGCTAGGGCTATTCTGCCTGGGCCATGCTATCTCCATTGGGCAGCACAAACAGAATACCCCCGGCACTATTACATCTAGGCTGTGCTGTCTCCATTTGGTGGCCCAGATGGGATAGCACAGCCCAAACAGGATTGTGCCAGGGCTCCTGTGAACTA
Organism: Neoceratodus forsteri; assembly: GCA_016271365.2. NCBI lineage: Eukaryota > Metazoa > Chordata > Ceratodontiformes > Ceratodontidae > Neoceratodus > Neoceratodus forsteri. Next base: position 1,071,887,998 of record CM028129.1, on the reverse strand, counting down.
TATGCAGCTCTTACATGCTAATGAGTCCATTGGGCATGCATGGCATTATGGGCCATTTTCATGCCCATTATGGGCTCATTAGCATAGGTGCATGGCCCTCTGATTGCCCATCCTGTAGTAAAATGTAAGATTCCTTGTAGTCTAGTGTTCTCTGCAATCACCCCTCATGTAACTGAATCTAACATTCCTGGTGGTCTAGTACTATATGTAATGCTGCTATAGTTAATCAAAGTTAAAAGTATGTAGACACTACCTAAGCACAGTATGTGTGTTACATAGAAACATAGAAGTTGTTGGCAGATGGGGACAGTACGATCCATCAAGTGTTGTTAGAAATGTGTAGTTGCAAGAGGCAACATAGAGGGCAGGCTGGAGACAAGATGGTTTCTGTAAAGCAGTGCACAGTATGATGCAGTAATAAAAGGGTTTGTTTAACTCACTGGTTGCAGCCTGTTATTTAAGAACCCACAAATAAAAAAAATAACATCTCATATTGTCAGAACAGGATCCTTTTTAACTGGAGGTAAAACAGTGAATTTAGAAGCACCAGGACTGAAAGACCAGAGTTGCAGACTGAAGAGAAAATAACCCCACAAACAAACAACACATGGAGACTGTTCAAAATGAAACTGATAAGCCAGAGAGGAGCTGACTGCATGAGGTACAGAGAATCTGCAACATGGATAAAGTTCTGCTGTCTCCCAATTTACAAATCACTGGTAATCTGGCAGAAAAGTGGAAGAAATTTCATCAAAGATTCATGGTAAATTCAATAGCAATTGGTGCAGATGAAAAATCAAACAAGGGAAAACATCTATTTTCTTACAAGTAGTAGGAGAAGAAGCATTAGATAGCTACAATAACTTTGAATTTGAAGCAGGTCAGAATTTGGATCTCATTGACACAGTAGGACAGTTTGAAGCATATTGCATCCCAAAATGGAATGTGACCCATGAATAGAAAAAAATGTTCACATGTATACAAAGGCCTCGAGAGTCCATAGACCAATATGTACAGAACTTAAAACATACAATAAGACATGTGAATTTGGAGAGTTAGCTAAATCAGTGATAAAAGACAGAATAATATGTGGTCAAGAGAGACTGTTAAGAGAGCAGGATCTGGTACTAGCTAAAAACATGCAGATTTGCAGGGCTGCATAAACAACTACAGAAAGAAATGAAGGGGTCTTCCAGTGATGTCAGCACTTTACATGGCAGCTTAGCCCTGTGGCTCTGTACTACCTGATCAGCATCCAAGCCCATCCTGGCATTTAGGTGACGTTTCAGAAAGAAAAAACTCAAAGAGACAACTCTGCACATGGTGACTAGGCAACATCTGAAATAATTTTCAGCTACTAACTCATCTAATGGGGCCAAACAGCAAATCTTAGACTGGCAAAAGCCATCAGGTGAGCTGCAGAATGGCGCCATAGCTGCTACCTCCAAACAACCACCATCCAAGGAAGAACAACCCGAATCTACCATTACCTCAAAGCAACTATGTGATCAGCTTAACAAAATAGGAGACACTCTGCAAAGAATGGAATCGGTAATATCAGACACCTGCCGAGATCTCAAACATAGACATTGATGGCAGAAGGAGACTGCTAGGCCTTCTAGTGCCTCAGAGTGGTAGAGAAAAGGACGAGCATGGTCGAAGCCTGTCTGACTGAATATACTCCACTGACAGACCTGCATAATACTGCCTTATTAGATGTGCATCGCCAAGAGCAAGAATGTTCAGCACAACTTGAGGAGTTTGAAAACAAGAACAGGCGAAATAATATCAGGCTACATGGTCTACCTGAAAAAACAGTCTGAAGACATGCTTCCTTTTATGGAAAGCCTCTTAAGGAACTGCTTAGCTGGCCAGATGATACTCCCTTCAGAATAATCAGGGCACACAGAGCTTTTGTTGCCCCCACCTAAAGACCCCAAGGCTAGACCATGCTCCATTATCGTTGTCTTCTTGGACTTTTGCATAAATGAAAATATTCTGTATACAGCCTGGGGGTGAAAAGAAATAAGTTTCAGAGACCAGCATCTGTTTTTTTAACACAACATTGCTCCAACCACAATGATGCGCCACCAGAAGGTCTTGGTGGTGATCAAGCAATTGAAGCAGGCCATTCTGAAAGCCTACCTCAAGTACCCAGCTCACCTCTGAGTAACAACTCCAGACAGAACAAACACTTTGGGGAGTTGACTGAAGCCCGGGATTTTCTTGCAGTACACCATATCCAGCTAGATTATCTGCTTGCCCATTTTCCAACTCACGAACTTCAATCAAATGCTTGGCAGCCAGCATTGAGAACCAAATCCCTTTCCAAACAGCAAACAGACTGCTGGGTGCAGATGAAACTCACAAGGAAGGAGGATTACCCTAACCCGCCTTCTAGAAATGATCACACAAGTAATGCTGAGGCCACTCCATCCCCTGCAATGGGGGGGACAGGATGACTGTTCAAATTCGCAGTGGTGGGGTAAGCTATTTTTCTACAAAGAATATAGAACTCTTGTCTCCTGAGGGACTGCCCAAGGGGCATTATATTTCCAGGATGGACTCAAGTATAAACCAATATTCAAACAAGACTCTGAGTCTATTTAACTAAGTTAGTAAATGTGGGGCATATCTATGTTACCCAACAGTTGCTGTCATGTGCTGGAGTGGTTTAACTCTGTATAATTTTCTGTCTTTAGATCTAACCTGGTCATATTGTTCCAGTGCATGCCTATGCTATCAACTCTATCTATAACAAGGGTTTATTTGCCTCCGGTTCCTTTTGAGTGGCACAAGTGCTTAATTTCCCTTCCTCCACAGGTCACCAATTTTACCTCAAATGTTTCAGACTTCAGGGCATTAACGTGTTGGGGGGGTGCGAAAGTGCCAGCCTCTTATTCTCCCTTCGCATTGCCCTTCTGTAACAGCCCATGGAGGGAGGAAGGAACCATTTATAGCCAGTGACAGCCTAGTTATCTGAATTATTCCTCTTAAGGCCTGAGTAAAGGACAGCCTAATATGGTTTTCAACATTAGCCAAGCATTATTTTCCTGGTTTCACCCCTGATAGGCACCAGAAGCCTGCATTAGTAACTCAGACCCAGAGTCTACATCCCATCTCACTACAACTGGTTGGGCGGGATTAGTGCCACCCTTAATCCTGCTGCAGTACCTCCCTTTTTGTGTTCCCTGGTAAAAGCAGACCACAGTGGGAAGGCGCTTTTCTTTTCCCCTCTGACTACACTCAGCTCTTAGTGGTCAGAAAAGGGTATTCTTGTTACTGGCTATCAAATACCATCCACCTTGTCACCTACCTATGTATAGGAGGGTATATAAGGGATAGTTACCTTGAAATAACACTTTGTATAAAGTTCTTTTAATAAAACAAAAAAATATATATATAATCACACAGCTCTCTGTTTAGAAGAGGTATATATATATATATATATATATATATATATATATATATAGAGAGAGAGATCAGTTCAATTTGTTATACAGGTTTGATGTTTGTTTCTTGTTATTCTATTCAAAACTGGAATTTAATGTCTCTGGTGGAGATTCGAATACCTGGGAACAGACCCAACTCACCCCCTCAGAGGATACCAAATGGCTGAAATACATGTAACACTTATAATGTAAAAGGACTAAATAGTTCTATAAACATGTCCACCTATTGAGAGACCTACGGGAGCTTAAAACAGACTTGTCTCTCTTACTAGAGACCCATTTATGTATTTATTTATTTATTTGAATTTTGGTAACTGGGTAGGACCACTGAGACAATTGCAGTCCCTTTTTTAGGGTCGTCCTGGGAAAGACTAGAAAACAAGACTACAAAGTGATAACAGTAATTCAGTAGATGACAGATTACAGGAACAACATAAAGACGTATACAGAACCAGAATAGTTGAACCATTTACAGATGTATAATACACAGCTATGTACAAGTATTGGTACCAGAAGTAACATTGAATGTTAACAGGTATATAGATATGTGGGAGTCAAATAACAGAAAATATATAAGCTGAGGCAGAAAGAGATGGAGATGAGGGGGAAAAGAAGGTTGAAGACAAGGAAGAGAGGGGGTGCAAGGTTAAATTTGAGGCACTAGAAGATACTCAGCCAGCAACTCAGGACTGATCAGTATTCAACGGAAGTAAGTGCATTTGCCAAGGAGGTAAGAAAGGCGAGTAGATTGGACTGGAACAAAAAGATGTGAGTGCAGGACAGGACTGGGGGGGGGCAGGGAGTTCCAGTCCACTATTGCCGCAAAAGAGAAGGACTTACGTGCAGCAGCTAACCACAGATTAGGTCTTAGTAGTAGAGGGAGGGAGGCAGATCTGAGGGCTCGAGGAGCTTGTCTTTGGCAGATAACCTCACTCAGGCATGGAGGGGTAAATCGGTGGACAAGTTTATGCATGAAGATCAAGGTGGAGAGCTTCAACTTAGATTCATAAGGCAACCAGCCCAATGAGGAGAGGATGACACAGTGGTGGGTGTGGTTGTTGACACCTAAGGCGAACCTACCCACCTTATGATATGCCTCTGCAAGGAGAGACACGGCGGATGCATTGGGAATAGAGCAATAATGAAGCACCATAAGTGAGATGGGGAAGAAGAGATAAGGAGGCGACCTTAGTGCACAAGGTAGAGATGAGGAAAGGGTGGATACGATAGAGAAGATCCAACTTCTGATTCAGAGTCTTGATCAAGGTGGAGACATGGAGATTGAGGGAGAGAGAGAGAGAAAGAGAGAGAGTGAGGAATCCAGGGTGATATCCAAATATTTGAAGGTATTGACTGCTTCCAGAACATCACCATTGAGGGAAGTAATACAGAGAGGGGAGGAGGAACGGGAGGTCAAAGATAGATAAGAGAAAAGTATACTTTTTGTCTTCTTTGTGTTTAGGATAAGCTGATTACATGTGAACCAACCCTCAAGATCAGCAAAGTCACTTGCAAGTTCCCTGTTAACCCAAGCAGCATCAGGAGAACAGCGGTAGATGATAGCATCATCTACATAGAGATGCACAGTCGCCCCTCCACAATTGTTAGGATGCCTTTAGATGCCTTTTAAACACTCTAAATTAAAAAGATCTTGGGTTGGAGAAGTGTATGCTTCCCACTGCCAAAAACAGCCCCATAAGTGAGGTGTAGCAATTTTAATCAAAAAAAAAATGCCGCTTAAAGTGCTGGAAGTTTGAGCTGATCCTGAAGGTCATTATATATTTCTGAGGGGAGAGCTGGGAGCACAGACCTGAACCATATTAAATCTTTATGCACCCAATGAAGAGCAGTTATGCATCCCCTTACTTAGCAAAATGATATCAGAGATGGGTACGGCTACTTCAGGCATAGCAATCGGTCAGTTGTGGAGACCAAGGAACACCTGACCAGGCTGGGTGACAAACTATCATCTATTTCATCTGGCATCTCCTTCTCTGAGATCCTGCCAGTCTGGGAGAGGGGAGCAGATGGACGGAAGATCAGAGAAGGGGAGATAGGGGAGCTAAACACGTGGCTCAAGGGCTGGTGCCAGGAAAAAGGACACAGATTTGTAGGGAACTGGCAACAGTTCTGGGAGCGAAAGTTCTTTAAATTTGATGGACTGCATCTGACTAAGGAGGGAGTCAGTGCATTGGGGCAGAAGTTTGACGTCTTTGCAGAATATTTAAACTAGCAAATGGGGAGAGGGGTGCAGCACCCCATACGTCGAATGGGAAGAACACCCCTCCCCCCTCAGCTAGTGGTCAAACAGGGATTCAGCATGTTTGCAGTTCATATGCATCACCAGGTAAGAAAAAAGGTTTGTCTCCCCATACGACGCACAGGGGCAATGCCAAACCTCACCCAGCAACTAACACACCAAAATCTGGCCAATGGAAAATCATGTACACAAATGCTCACAGCCTGGGAAATAAGATCCCAGACCTGCTGGCAATAATGTCAGAGGCTAAACTGGACATAGTAGCAATTAGTGAGATGTGGTTTACCAGTAACGACACTTGGGAGACTTCAGTACCTGGCTATGTATTGTTCAGAAGAGACCGAGGTGCAAAAGAGGGGAGGAGGGCCCTGTATACAATGAAATATCAAAGCTACAGAAATTCAGAATACACATAAGGAGCCAGAAGAACTGTGGGTCACCCTGGAAACAGGAAATGGGACAGCCATAAGAACTGGGGTTGTCTACAGGCCCCAGACCAGGGGAGGACGTGAAGACACATTACTGTTAGAAGATATACAAAACATGACAGCTAAAGGGGAGGTTCTGATAATGGGAGACTTCAACATGCTGGATACAGATTGGTCAATACCAGCAGGAACATCTGCCAGAACTAGACATATAGTGGATTCCCTGCAGGGGGAGGGCCTCAAACAACTGGTACAGCAACCCACAAGAGACAGGGCTATCCTAGATCTAGTACTGACTAACAAGGAAGGGGTCACAGATCTCCAGGTAGAAGGTCACCTGGGGGCCAGTGACCATCACATGGTATGGTTCAATTTGGCTACTACATCTAAATCATCCCATTCCAAGGCAAAAATATGGGACTTCAGAGGAGCTGACTTTGATAAGATGGCCAACAGAGTTAAGCTAGCCCTTGCAAAAAGAAACACAGGTGAGGGGGTACAGGCAAAGTGGGCAAGCATTAAGGATGCAATACTTGAAGCAACATCCCATTGTGTTAGACAGAAAAGGAAGTGCAAAAGAAGAAGGAAACCACTTTGGTTCTCAAATACACTAGCAGAAAAGGTCAGAGCCAAAAGGTTGGCCTTCAGGAAATATAAGGGAGCACAGCGGGATGAAGATAGGGAGGCATACCAAACTGCCCTAAGGGAAGCAGGGAAGGCAGTAAGGCAGGCAAAGTCCCAAACTGAGGAAACACTAACACGAACAGTAAAAGAAGGTGACAAGACTTTCTATAGATACATTAGTGAAGGAGAAAGTCCAGAGGAGGTATTACTACTTAATGGAGAAAAGGGAGCATGTGAGGAGGAGGACCCTGTAAAGGCATCTATCCTAAATAGATACTTTTGCTCAGTATTTACTGAAGAGGAGGTAGGGCAGGGCCCACAGCTCAGCATCATGGACACAGGGGGGAGGGAGGTGAGCACTACTCCCTTCACAAAAGAAAGGGTCCTACAAGAGCTTGCTAAGCTCAGGGTGGATAAGGCAATGGGACCTGATGGCATACTTCCCAGGGTACTTAAGGAGCTAAAGGTGAAACTAGCAGAGCCAGTAGCAGAACTGTTTAGTGAGTCTCTGAGCACAGGAGAGGTCCCAGAAGACTGGAGAAAGGCTCATGTGATCCCGTTCCACAAGAGTGGTAGCAGGGAGGAGGCGGGGAACTACAGACCAGTCAGTCTTACCTCAGTAGTGGGCAAGATTATGGAGGTACTCCTTAAGGAAAGGATAGTGCAACACCTGGAATCCATAGGGGCACAGGATCCAAGACAGCATGGGTTTACAAAAGGAAGGTCCTGCCAAACTAATCTCATAGATTTCTTTGACTGGGTAACCAGAGTGGTGGACCAAGGGGGAGCAGTTGATGTTGCCTACCTTGACTTCAGCAAAGCTTTTGACACTTCCACATAGAAGATTGATAAATAAGCTGGGTAGGCTCAGAGTGGGTCGAAGTTGGTCAGCTGGTGGCAAACTGGTTGGACGGGCAGAAAACAGAAAGTGGTGGTAAATGGTATACAGTCAGAGAGATGCAAGTCACAAGTGGGGTACCTCAGGGATCAGTCCTGGGGCCAGTCCTCTTCAACATCTTCATTAGTGACCTTGCAGATGGACTAGAGGTGTAAGGCTTGTCTGTTTGCAGATGACACCAAGATCTGCAACAGAGTAGATGATCCAGATAGGGTGGGCAGAATGAGAAGAGATCTGGATAAACTAGCAAAATGGTCAGAAGAGTGGCAACTGGGATTTAATGCAAAAAGTGCAAAATCATGCACATAGGGAAGAGAAACCCTGAAGCCACCTATAGGCTGGGAGGAGTTGCTAGCAGTCACAAGGAAGAAGAGACTTGGGCATCATCATCACTGATAACCTGAAATCATCCAAGCAGACCTCTAAAGCAGTAGGTAAGGCTAGGGGTGTTAGGGTGTATTAGTAGGGTATCACAAGTCGTAAGAGGAGGTAATAATCCTCTTTACAAGACACTGGTTAGGCCCCATCTGGGAGTACTGTGTGCAGTTTTGGAGGCCACACCTTCACAAGGACATTAACCAAATTGAGGCAGTCCAGAGAAGGGCAACCAAAATGGTGCAGGGACTGCATCAGAAGACATATGAGGACAGATTAACTGAGCTCAATATGTATACCCTTGAGCAAAGGAGGAGAGAGGTGATATGATCGAGGCATTCAAACACCTTAAGGGCATTAACAAGGTGAAAGAGTCTAACATGTTTAAATATAAAAAATAGCAGAACAAGAGGACACAGCATGAGATTAGAGGGCCGATTAAGGGGAATGTGAGGAAATTCTTTTCACAGAAAGGGTGGTGGATGCATGGAATGGCTTACCACAAGAAGTGGTGGCTATGAATACAGTGCAGGGCTTCAAACAGGCATGGGATAGGCATAAGGGAGCAATACAAATGACTATGAATAGATAGACCATTGACAGAGCAAAGGCTGATGGCACATTTATAAGGTAGAAAAAGAAATGGGCAGACTGGATGGGCCTTGCGGTCCTTATCTGCCGTCAACTTCTATGTTTCTATGTTTCTATGTAATAGTTGGTGGGGACTTTAACATTTCCCTTTCACCTCAAATGGACAAATCAGGCACCCACTCAGGGAACAAATCAGAGCTTTCACATCTCTAAATAGAATAGTATATGAGTATGGTCTACTAGATATTTAGAGACACCTCCATCCCACAGCTTGGGACTGTACTTTCTATTCCCCTAGGCATAATTGCTACTATAGGACAGACTGTTTTTTAATCGCTACTAACTGGGTCTGGGTGGTAGAAAATATCCACATTGGGTCCATTGGCCTTTCAGATCATGTACCAGTCACAATGAAACTGGTGCAAGACCCACCCTCTAAGGACAATACATGGAGACTGAATCTCAGTCTGCTTAACAGTGACAAGCTCAAGTCTCTCATCAGGGTGGAGGTGAAGCTCTTCAAACAGCTGAATCCAACAACTGACACCTCCTCAACCATATATTGGGATGCACTTAAGGTCTATCTCAGGGGCAAAATAACTGCTTATGCAACTAAGGTACATAGAGAACACTTAGAGAAACAAAGAGCATTAGAGAAAAATATTTGAGTTGGAAACTCAACATAAGTCTTACTTAACCGACGACATTAAACAAAAGCTAATTATACAATGGCAAGAAAAAATCCTGGACTCTGATTGGTCAGTCTTGGGCTGGACCCATGATGTTAATCAGTACAACATCACGGGTCTAGTCTCAACCTCACTGTGAACCAATATGGATGATATGGCTATGGACCAGCACCTTTTTTTTTTTTCCATCTCCTCTTAAGAAACAAAAATATTTTTCCACACTAATAAAAACATTCTTTAAAATGATTTTTTTTACTTTATATATAACAACGAGCCATTGTATAATAGCAATAATGCCCTCCAGGGTGTGTGTCGTTTGGGATAACGTCACACCTCAGTTGTTGGACGCACTCGGCCTGCGGCCTCGTGCCCATCCACCTGAGGCGTGACGTTATCCCAGCACGACACACACCCTGTCGGGCATTATTGCTTAATTAACGCCCAGTTTGCCCTAGCTCAACTATTAAACTATAAAAGAGAAAGGATGCTCAGATTTGCTAGACAAAGGTTCTATGAGCATGGTAACTGGACAGCGAAGTTGCTTGCAGCTCAGCTGCGTAAAGAAGCAGCAAACAGGGCAGTTCTCAAGATAAAGCAGGCTCAGGGAGGCCATATATTGACCTCTAAGAAAGAAATTTCACAGTGCTTCGTGAACTTTTATAAACAGCTATACAATGCAGAGAGAGGCCCAAGACATGAAGAGCAGATTCACCAATATTTAAACACACTCCCCCTTCCTTTCCTGAGCCAATCGTAAGCTGAGGCATTGGGTATGCCTATCTCCACTCAGGAACTACAAATTCAAATTCAACATTTAAAATCAGCCAAAGCCCCGGACCCAGATGGCTACTCAGCTGAATTTTACAAAACTTTTCAAACAGAATTGCCCCCCCTCCTCACTCGAGGCCACTAATTCCATCTTCCAAGACAACCAACCCGTACCCCCCTCCTGGAACCAAGCCCAGATTTCTATTCTTTTAAAACCCAGTAAAGACCCACTTGAGTGTTGTTTTTATCATCTGATCTCCCCTTTAAACATAGATTTAAAACTATTCACCGGAATTTTGGCTAATAGATTACAGTCAGTGATTCGAGATATTATTCACAATAATCAGATGGTATTCATAAAAGAGACTCCTGCAGGACAATATCAGACATTATCGTAACATCATTTCAGCTCAAAGGGGAGCAAACACCTTCCAGTTAGCAATAAGTGTAGATGCTGAAAAAGCATTTGATAGGGTTGATTGTTGCTTTCTTATAAAAGTGTTAGCAAAATTTGGGTTGGGGGAAAATTTCATTAAAGCTCTTAATGCCCTTTATACACACACACAGAGGCAATGGTTAGAGTAAATTGCTGCTCTTTAACCAGATTCCAGCTGAATAGGGGTTCCCCTCCCAAGGTTGTCCCTTATCCCCCTTGCTTTTTGCCCTCTCTTTGGAGCCATTGGCAACACAGATCAGATTACACTCAGGTATTAAGGGGATAAAGATTGGGAAGCAGGAGCACAAGATTGCTCTTCATGCTGATGACACCCATCTATTTCTAAGAGACCTCGTCAACTCCATACAACCTCTGTTAGATACACTGCACCAATTCCACCTTTTAGCAGGATATAAAATTAACCTTAACAAATCCGAAGCTATGCTAATTAGCGGGATGCCCCCTCCAGAATTTCAAGCATGATTCCCTTTTACCACAAAATTGTTCATATGTTGCATGAGCACATCAAAAGTGTGGACACTTCCATGGATGATATTATTGTGTGGGTGCATCTAAGGAAGAACATGACTGTAGGCTGAGAGGCTGAGAAACATGTTTGAGGTTACCAGAAAAGCCAATTTGAAACTGAACAGAGAAATGTGTTTTTAAAGTTTAGGAACTGACTTATGCTGGTGATGTAATAACCAGTGAAGGAACAGAAACATAGAAGTTGATGGCAGATAAGGACCACAAGGCCCATCCAGTCTGCCCATTTTTTTCCACCTTATGAATGTGCCACAGGCCTTTTACTCTGACAATGGCCTATTTATTCATACCCATCTGTATATCTATCTTATGCCTTTCCCATGCCTGTTTGAAAACCCTGCACTGTATTCATATCCACCACTTCCTGAGGTAGGCCATTCCATGCATCCACCACCCTTTCTGTGAAAAAGAACTTCCTCACATTATCCCTTAATTGTCCTCCCTCTAATCTCATGCTGTGTCCTCTTGCCCAACTATTTTTCTTATATTGAAACATGTTAGACTCTTTCACCTTGTTAATGCCCTTAAGATGTTTGAATGTTTTGATCATATCACCTCTCCCCCTCCTTTGCTCTAGGATATACATATTGAACTCCATTAATACATCCTCATATGTTTTCTGATGCAGTCCCTGCACCATTTTGGTAGCCCTTCTCTGGACTGCCTCCATTTTGTTAATGTCCTTGTGCAGGTACGGCCTCCAGTACTGCATGCAATACTCCAGATTAGGCCTAACCAGTGTCTTGTAAAGAGGGATTATTACCTTCCTCTTATGACTTGTGATACCCCTGCTAATACACCCCAACATCCCTCTAGCCTTACCTACTGCTTTAGTGGTCTGCTTGGAAGATTTCAGGTCATCTGTGATGATGATGCCCAAGTCTCTTTCTTCCCTTGTGATTGCCAGCAACTCCCATCACAACCTCTAGACAGCTTCAGGGTTTATCTTCCCTATGTGCATGATCTTGCACTTCTTTGCATTAAATGCCAGTTGCTGCTTTTGAGACCATTTTGCCAGTTTTTCCAGATCCCTTCTCATTCTTCCCACCCATCTGGATCATCTACCGTGCTGCAGATCTTGGTGTCATCTGCAAACAGGCAAACCTTAACCTCCAGTCCATCTGCAATGTCACTGATGAAGATATTGAAGAGGACTGGCCCCAGGACTGATCCCTGAGGTACCCCACTTGTGACTTGCATCTCTTCTGACTGTATACCATTTACCACCACTCACTGTTTTCTGCCCGCCAACCAGTTTGCCACCCAGTTGACTGACTTCTGACCCACCCCAAGCCTACCCAGCTTATTAACCAATTTTCTATGTGGAACAGTATCAAAAGCTTTGCAGAAGTCAAGGTAGGTGACAGCAACTGCACCCCCTTGGTCCACCACTCTGGTTATCAAATCAAAGAAATCTATGAGATTAGTTTGACAGGACCTTCCTGCTGCAAACCTATACTGTCTTGGAGCCTGTGCTCCTATGGATTCCAGGTGTTGCACTATTCTTTCATTAAGAAATGCCTCCATAATCTTGCCCACTACTGAGGTATGACTGACTGATCTGTAGTTCTCTGCTTCCTCCCTGCTGCCACTCTTGTGGAGCGGGATCATGTGAGCCCTTCTTCAGTCTTCTGGGACCTCTCCTGTGCTCAGAGACTCACTAAACAGTTCTGCTAATGGCTCTGCCAGTTCCAACGTTGGCTCCTTTAGTACCCTGGAATGTATGCCATCAGGTCCTACTGCCTTGTTCACCCTGAGCTTAGTGATCTCTTTTATGACCCTTTCTTTTGTGAAGTGACTTGTACACAGCTCCCTCTCCCCTGTGTCCATGGTGCTAAGCTGTGGACTCCGCCCTACCTTCTCCTCAGTAAATGCTGAGCAGAAGTATCTATTTAGGATAGTTGCTTTTGCTTGGTCCTCCTCCACACACTCCCCTTATCCCCTTTGCTGTTAGCAATACCCTCTCTGGACCCTCTCCTTTCAGTAATGTATCTATAGAAAGTCTTGTCCCCTTCTTTTACTGTTCATGCTAGTGTTTTCTTGGTTTGTGCCTTTGCCTGCTTTACTGCCTTCTTTGCTTCCCTTAGAGAAGTTTGATATGCCTCCCTATCTTCGTCCTGCTGCATTCCCTCTTATTTCCTGAAGGCCAGGCTTTTGGCTCTGATCTTTTCTGCTACTGTTTTTGAGAACCAAAGTGGTTTCCTCCTTCCTTTGCTCTTGCTTTTCTCCCTTACACAATGGGATGTTACTTCAAGTATTGAATCCTTAATGCTTGAATCAGACCTACTGCAAAAAAAAAAAAAACTGAGATGCTGCTAAACATACCATGCCACCACTCAAAAATGTGTGCAAGATTCCCGGGTTGGTGAATTACTTGGGTAAATTTGTACCAGACCTTTCTAAGAAATCAGCACAGGTTAGATTCCTATTGGACAAACAAAAGCTCTGGACATGGAATCATGAAAACAGGAAGCACAGCAAAATTTGAAGTTGCAACTTTCAAAAGCACACATACTCAGGTTGTATGACCCAAGAAAACCATTGGAAGATTCAGCAGATGCTTCACAACATGGGCTTGGAACTGTACTGTTGCAACCATATAAGGATATATGGTAACCGATTGGTTATACGGTGAGAGCTATGACAGATGCAGAAATATTGTATGCTCAGATAGAGAAATAATGTTTGGGTATAACCTTCACATGCGCTTGTTTTCACCAGTTCATATACAGTCAGTTATGCCTCAGTAGACACTGATCACAAACCTCTAATACCATTGTCCTGTAAATCTTGAGTGAACGTTCTTTATGAATTCAACAGATGATAAAACTGCAGAGATATGATTTACGTGTACTGTATATCTCAGTAAACAAATGTATGTAGCAGATGCATTGCCACAAGCAGGAAATCCAAAAGATCCTTTGGAATCTCAGCCTGAAAGGGACATACAAGTGTATGTAGATCTGGTAGTTGCTGCAGTGCTACTAGCAGGGCACAGATTAAAACAGATCATGGAAGAGAGGGAAAAGGTGGTGTCACTATGATTGTTCATGGGTGGTCAGATAGAAAAAACAAGTGTCCGGTGGATTTCAGTGAGTATTGGAACTGCAGGAGTCAACTAACCATAGTAGATGGGGATTATTTGCAAAGGTGAAATAAATGTGATTCTGAAAATCCTATGCAGGGAAATGCCACAAAAAATCCATGAAGGACATTTGGGAATTGAGAAAAGAATATAACAGTGCTCCTCCCTCTGATCACCAGTCCATTAGCTGTTGCATTATTCCCTGCTGTCTAGTAGATATCCTTCCCAATGAGAGGGAATCCAAACCTCATTTTGACTCATCTGGTCAGGACTCTCCTCCCCTTACTCCTTTTGCCCTGGTCACCTAAGCTGAACCATAGCAATATTGACAGTGACCAGCACAGCCCTCCCCCCATCACCTCGACCAGCTGCTGTCTGTCTGTCTGTCAGTGAACAATCATGACTATTCTAGAAACAGCTGTTTAGTGCCACAGTAACCGTTTAAATATGGGGGCTCGTGTTTTTATTGTTTGAAGTAGGTTTACCCATATCAGTATAGCCCAGCTGAGTTGCAACACACAATTTTCCACTGGTGTCCTGTTTCAATTCAGTTCAATACAGGTGCACTGAGAGGTCAGATGACATGTTCAAGGGTACACAGTGAGTTTTGGCTCTGGTGGCATTTGGACCTGTGCGCATGCCTGGGGTCAATTGTAGCTGTCTTCCTTACCTGATCCCTGTTCTATAATAAAACAAATAAATAAGTCATTTCCAAGTTCCATTGGTCAACCTTCCTCACCTGATTCCTGTTGCATAATAAAACAAATAAACAAGGAAGTCTGTATTGGCATTGGTCCTTCTCCATCACCCAATCCCTATTCTATAATAAAGCAAACAAGAAATTCCCTTGTGCCTGTTGCACCCCTCTCCCTCACCCAGTCCAGAGGTGGATAGGCCACTAGTCTATCAGAGGGGAAGTTTTTCTATGCCAGCAATTGGGATTGGGGAATGGGGGTACTACTGGCACCAGGGAATTCATTGTATATGTTTTGTATTATAGAACACAGTTTGGGTTGTAGGAGCAGCCACTAGCTTTAAGGAAATTTCTTGTTTATTTTTTTTTTATTATAACATGGGAATCAGTTGAGGAAGGGGGTACCACTGGCACCAGGGAAATCCTTGTTTATTTGCGGTATCATAGAACAGGACCAGGAGCTGTTGGGGGTGGAAGCCAAGGTCCATGTTTTAATAACATACTATCACAGTGCACTGTCATAATGTTGAGGTGGGGGAACTCTCATATGAGTAATTATAACTCCTTTGGTTTGTGTTGCATCCTCTTATTAATACAGCCAATTACCCATTTGCCTTTTTAATGTAGCAAAGAATTAGGTCTTATGATTTCAATATTCTGTACACTATAACATTTAACTAATTCTCCTAGTCAGTTGCTTGCAAAGCAATGTCATTTAACATACACATCAAACTAAAATTCTTCATCCTTAACAGCAGCCTATAGTAGCCTCTACTGTACTTTCAGCAGTAACTTACCTCATTGCTGCTACTGCTCTGGCACTCAACTATTGTATATGCTGATTATGACATGGCTATTTCCTTTGGCACTTGTGATTCAAAAGTCATACAGGAGGAATTTAACTCTAAGCAGTCTTTATCTCCAAACCTGCAATTCATGATATTTGACTCTGATGGAAAATATGTAGCACTCCTAAATTCTTATCAACTATTAGCTTCCTTAGAGCTGACTAAATTAAAGGAAGGTAAGTTTGAAAAAAAAAAACACTTTAATATTTTTTCAGTTTTTGGCACAAATCTAAGTTACACAAAGTTTTCCCAAAATGTGAATTTCAGGACCTTGTATTTTATTTTTCATGCTGAACACAATTTCATTAAATTAGGATCTTGAAAACTAGCCGAGGCTCTGCAACCTCCATATAAGGGTAAGAGAAGTGGGTCATTGACAACACTGATTCAGCTTTGAGTCTGGACCCATACATTTGGTTAACCTTTTAGAATTTGGCTGAACCACTTTGGCTCCCAATGCAGTAATAGGTATGGGGTTAAAGCAAACTACAAATGGAGGGAGTCTAAAAGCCTTGAGGTTGTAGCTTACTTGTGTCAGGTGCTGTTGATACATAGATACATATAATTTGTTGGCAGATAAGGATCGCCAGGCCCATCTAGTCTGACAGTTTTTTCCACATGCTGATGCCGCAGCAACATTTTTATAGCTAAGTACATTATAGCAGGAAGTTGCTGTTGCCACTGTAATGTACCCGTGGGACCCCAGTACAGCTTTTTCTGGGGTTTTCCCCCCTCCCCGAATCAACTCTGACCTGGAGTTGATAATCTGTAGTTGGGGGGGTGGGGGGTGGGGACAGAGTCCCCAATAAAAACAGAAAGATTTCCAAAGGATGTATGCTGACCGCAACTTGCGGTCAACATAAATCCATCGCTGTCATGTTGTGTCAACACAAAGTTGTTGGCACTGTGTCTTGGATCAATTTTTTTCTACCTTTAACTTATGCTACAGACTGTAGTTGATCTGCAGCTTTCCTACTCTTCCTTTTTTCTAGTGTCACCTTGTATGTATCTCATGCATTTTTTAATTCCTCCACCACTTTTGCCTCTACCACCCCTGTGGGAAGGCTGTTCCAAGCATCGATGACCCTCACTGTAAATAAATACTTTCTCACATTGCCCCTGATTCTTCTTCCCTCCAACTTCATCTCATGTCCCCTAGTTCTTGTCCATCTTCTTTTCTAAAAGATGCTACCCTCCTGTACCTTATTGATCCCGTTAAGGTATTTATGTGTCTCTATCATGTCCCCCCTCTCTCTTCACATCTCTAGAGAATACATATTGAAATCTTTCAGCCTCTTCCCATATGACTTCTGGTGCAGCCCCTGTACCATTTTTGTAGCCTTTCTTTAGACTGCCTCCACTCTATGTCCTTCCTGAGATACAGCCTGTTGGCATGCATCTGCTGTGGATTACTGTTTGTGGTGCTGTGACAGAGTCTACAAAACCCACTATGATCACCATGCACCAGTTTGAGCAACAATAATATTTGGTGCTGACCTCAAGGCATATACCTCCACTCCCCAGTAGTCTCTGCATTGTTTTTGTAACAGGTGCTATATTCTCTCTCTGGTTCCATTAATTTTCAAATTATATAATAATCTCCCAAAAGAAAAACAACTTATGTAACACAAAAACAAACAAACAAACAAAAAAAAACGTTACATGCAGGGCATTACATCACAATGTGTTCTATCTATGGAGAATATTTTTTGCTTAATGTTATTTTTTATATTCAACATTTGTTTTTTTACATTAATTGAACATGCTTTGAACACAAACTCTGCCCACTGACAGCAAAAACTGTAGTACTAAACTACTGATTAGTGGTCAGACTGGAGAACTATGCATGACTGTGCATGGCCAGTAAGGTCACTCCTTCAACGTGATGTCACATTTATGGTAAGTGTATTAATAGGTCTAATTTAATTAACACTGATTCTGTGTACTCAGTGGCACAACTTATCATATTAAGCTTGTTGGTGATGACAATGTGTTACTTGCTGTGGGTGTCTTAAGGAAGAGGAGTTGAGCTGCTACTGCTGTGAGGATTGAGCTAGACTGTTGTGCCAGTGAGAGGAGTCTGTGGCAACCTGCCACCAGGTGGCATTAGAGTGGAACTAGTAACAGATGTCACTTGTTAGACACATGAATAATTAGAGTTGATACTTGGTAAGAAACATAGAAATATAGATTTTGACGGCAGATAAGGACTGCTTGGCCCACCTAGTCTGCCCATTTCCCTACCTACAGGATAAGCTGTAGATCCTAGTTAACCAACAACCTATTTCTTCCTACCCCCCAACAAGAATTGCCTTATTTCTGTCCCATGCATTCTTGAATTCTCCCACAGTTTTAGACCCCACAACCTCCTCAGGAAGGCTGCTCCATGCGTCCACCACCCTCTCTGTGAAAAAATACTTCCTCACATTGCCCCTGCGCCATCCCCCTTCTATCTTCAAATTGTGTCCCCTTATTCTTGCACATCTCTTTTTCTGAAAGATGCTACCCTCTTGGACTTTGTTGATTCCAGTGAGGTACTTAAAAGTTTCTATCATGTCCCCTCCTCCCTCATTTCCTCAAGGGTATACATATTAAGCTCCTTTAGTCTCTCCTCATATGGCTTCTCTTGCAGACCCTGCACCATTTTAGTTGCCCTCCTCTGGACTGCTTCCATCCTGTCTATGTCCTTGTGGAAATGGAGTCTCCAGAACTGAATGCAGTACTACAGATGGGGTCTCACCAACTATCTGTACAGAGGGATAACAACTTCCTGTTTTCTGCTGGTGGTGCCTCTCCCTATACATCCCTCAGCCCTCCCTACTGCCTTCTCATATTGCTTGCTAACCTTAAGGTCATCTGATAGGATTACCCCCAGGTCCCTTTCCATTTTTGTTGTTGTTACTACCTCTCCCCCCAATTTTTAATCTTCCCCTTGATTTTTGTTTCCCATGTGCATTATGTGGCACTTCTTTGCATTGAATCCAAGCTGCCATACTTCTGACCATTCCTCCAACCTTGCCAAGTCCCTTCTCATCCTTTCCACACCTCCTTGTGTATCAACCCTGTTGCAGATCTTTGTGTCATCTGCAAAGAGGCATACTTTTCCTTCCAGTCCCTCTGCAATGTCACTTATAAAGATATTAAAAAGGACTAGACCCAGTACTGAATCATGTGGTACCCCAGTAGTAACCCCTTTTTCTTCAGAGTGGACTCCATTTGCAATTAACTTTGGTGTCCTGTTGTCCAGCCAACATTTCACCCAGGCTACCACCCTGGGACTCACTCCCAGGCTGGTTAATTTGATTATTAATCTTTTGTGTGGGACTGTGTCAAATGCCTTGCTAAAGTCTAGGTAGGCCATGTCCACAGCCCCTTCCTGGTCTACTACTTTGGTCACCCAGTCAAAGAAATCAATTAGATTAGTCTGACATGACCTTTCTGCTGTGAACTCATGCTGCCTTGGATCCTGTGCCCCACTGGCCTCTAGGTATTCAACAGTTCTTTCCTTCAGAAGTGATTCCATTACTTTTCCTACCATAGAGGTCAAACTGAGAGGTCTGTAGTTTCCTGCCTCTGTCTTGCTCCCACTTTTGTGAAGGGGAATCACAAATCTGCCCTCTTCCAGTCCTCAGGTACCATACCATCCTCCCATGATTTGTTAAAAAGGGTAGACGGTGGTGTCACTAGTTCTCCCCTTAATTCTTTTAGAATTCTGGGGTGAATTCCGTTAGGCCCCATTGCTTTGTCCACCTTCAGTTTTAGGAGTTCTCTCGGAACCCTTTCTTCTGTGAAAGGACTGGGATCAACTCCCCTATCCAGAGTGCTTCTGTTAATTGGATTAAGCACCTCCGCCTCCTCCTCTTCTTTTGTGTGTGGTATGTGAAGTTTGAGAAAAGCTAAGAAATAGGATTCTCAGGATCTAGCCTTGAGTTATGTGGGGAGGCAATATCTCCAGATGCATTAAACCATCTTTATGAAGTGACAAATGTTGAATGGCATCCAAGAAAGGGGAATGCCACTTTATCCAGTGCAGGCCAAATGACTTGCCTGTCATGCCAGAATTTGACTGGATCACTATTTCTGCTAGTCAGTGGCTGTGTCAGCATCATATACTCTGTTACCAGGACAGAATCATCTTCTGAAATGTCCAAGCAGCAATAACATTCAGTAGCAAAAACCTCCAAATTATCCTTAGCTGTGTAAGGATTATCACTGTTCAAGTCTTCTTCCTCCCAAGCAAACTTGTCAAGTCCCAAGCTACACAATGTTTAGACAGGATAGAGGACCAAGAAAAGGGGGGGTGTAGCCCTATATGTCAGGGAGGTCACAGAGGCTGTGGAGGACAGACACATCAGGGGAAGCAAAGGGGAAACTGAGTAACTGTGGGTTCACCTCAGGGTGCCCTGAGGCAAAAAAATACAGGTTGGAGTGATCTATAGATCACAGGACAAAGGTAAGAAAGAGACAGGGAGCTCAGGGAAGAGTTGGCAAGGGGAGATAAAAAGGGAGAAATGGTGGTGGTGGATGATCTGGGTGATATGAACCTGTCTGGGACATTTCAGTGGCCAGATGCACCAGAAGTCAGGCTGTGTTGGATACATTGTGGGACTGCCTGCTGGTGCAGTAGGTTAAGGAACCTACTAAATAGGCAGCCATTCTTGATTTGGTGCTCACCAACTTGGAGATGGTGAATGCAATGTGGAAAGAGGAGCCACTGGGGTCCAGCGACCATAACTCAGTTTGGTTCAGGCTAGCTCTCAGGGCCAGACTGCCCCTATCAGAAACTGAAGTCATAGATTTCAGAAGAGCAAATTTCAACTGGATGAGGGAGCTGGTCCAGGACATAGAGACCAAGGTGGGACAGCATTGGAGGTGTAGAGGAAAGATGGGTGCAATTAAGGGAATCATGCTCAAGGTGACAAAGTCATGCATGAGAATTGTTACGAAACTAAACAGGTACAAGAGATCAATAAGGTTCTCAGGAAGGGTCAGGGAAGCAGTATGGACCAAGAAAAGGGCTTTCACCAGGTACAAGGAAAACCCGGGGGGGGAGAAGGAACGTGGAGAGGACCAAATAAAAACTAGGAAAGCAAAGGACGGTCAGGGAAGCAAAAGCAGGCATGGAGCTATGTATTGCTCAGGGGTTCAAGGGTGAGGAAAAACAATTCTTCAGATACAGTAGTAGCCAAAGACATTGCCAGCTATTTCCAGATATTTCATGAAATTTCTGAAGAGTTTCTCTCTGCTGCCCCTTCTGTGGAAATGCAAAAAGCAGGAGATTTCTCTAGAAATATCACAGAAATTTCAGGAAACAGCTGGCAATGTCTGTGACTACTACTGTATAAGGAAGCAGGGAGGTGGAATTGTTAGACTATAACAAGGGGGGAGGGTACTAGAGGAAGATGAACAAAAACAGCTGTCCTTAATGATTGCTAGTATTCAATGCAAAAAAGTGCAAAATAATGCACCTGGGAAACAAGAACCCAGGGGAAGAATACACAATGGGTGGGGAGGTAGTAACAACAACAAAACAGGAAAGGGACCTGGGGGTAATCATATCAGATGACCTTAAGGTTAGCAAGCAATGTAAGAAGGCAGTAGGGAGGGCCGGGGGTATACTGGGATGTATAGGGAGAGGCATCAGCAGCAGAAAACAGGAAGTTGTTATCCCTCTGTACAGACAGTTGGTGAGACCCCATCTGGAATACTGTGTCCAGTTCTGGAGACCCCATCTCTGCAAGGACATAGACAGGATAGAGGCAGTCCAGAGGAGGGCAACTAAAATGGTGCAGGGTCTGCAAGAGAAGCCGTATGAGGAGAGACTAAAGGAGCTTAATATGTATACCCTTGAGGAAAGAAGGAGAGGGGACATGATAGAAACTTCAAGTACCTCAAGGAATCAACAAAGTCCAAGAGGGTAGCATCTTTCAGAAAAGAGACTTGCAAGAACAAGGGACACAATTTAAAGATAGAAGGAGGGCGGTTCAGGGCAATGTGAGAAAGTATTATTTCACAGAGAGGGTAGTGGACGCATGGAACAGCCTTCCTGAGGAAGTTTGGGGTCTAAAACTGTGGGAGAATTCAAGAATGCATGGGACAGACATAAGGCAATTCTTGTGGGGGGCAGGAAGATATAGGCTGTTAGTTAACTAGGATCTGCGGCCTATCCTGTAGGTAGGGAAATGGGAAGACTAGATGGGCCTAGCGGTCCTTATCTGCCATCAAAGTCTATGTTTCTATGTTTCTATTGCTTCAGCTCTGTCTTCACAAGGGAAGACAGTGGGCCTCTGCCTGAAAGTGGCATCAAGGCAGCTCCAGCTGTCAGGAGCATTCCTGAAATTAAGCAACCAGTATTTACCAGGAAAAGGGTCCAGAAGGGGCTTGAAGCCCTAAAAGTATATAAGGCCCTAGGGCCAGATGGAATGCACCAAGGGTGCTCAAGGAATTGATAGCAGAACTGGTTGAACCCCTACTAGGGCTATTCAATAGCTCAAATTCAGACAGGGATAGTTTTGAAAGACTGGAGGTAGCAGACATAGTCCTACTACACAAAGTGGGGGACAAGAAGCAGGTGCGGAATTACAGACCTGTCAACCTTACTTCTGTAGTGGGTAAACTGAAGGAGCAACTGATCAAAGAGGACCTTGTGGACTACCTAGAGAGCAATGGTCTACAGGATGATAAACACCAGCGATTTGTGGCATGAAGGTTTTGTCAGACCAACCTGATAGTTTTCTTTGGCTGGATATCAAAAGTAGTAGATAAGGGCCATGCTGTAGATTTACTGTACTTTGATTTTAGCAAGGCTTTTGATTTGGTGCCACACAAAAGATTGCTGAAGAAACTAGAGGACTTAGCCATGGCCTGGGACATAGTTAGCTGGGTAGGAAACTAGCTGAAGGAGTGACAGCAGAAGGTGATGGTAACTGGGGTCAAATCAGAGAGAGAGACGTCACAGGTGGGGTGCCACAGAATTTGCCCTGGGTCCTGTCCTCTTCAATAATTCCATCAGTGATATTGGAGAGGGCATTCAGGGCACATTATTTCTCTTCATAGTTGACACAAAGCTTTGTGGCAGGGTAGATAGTGACAAAAGTATCAGGGAGATGCAAAAGAGGTGACATTTGGTTTGGCAGTTCAAATTTAATGCCAAAAAATGCAGGGTTATGCACCGGGGGGGGGGAAGGGAATCAGGACACGGTGCTGGATGGGAGAGGTTAAACTGAGTATTACGGCAAAGGAAAGGAATCTGGGAGTCATCATTAGTGACTCCAACAAACAATCAAGCCAGTGTAACAAAGTGGCTAATAGGATACTGGGGTGTATCTGAAGTGGTACTGACAGTAAGAAAAAGGAGGTACTGCTACCTCTATACAGGTCACTGGTGAGGTTGCACTTGGAATACTGTGCTCAGTTCTGCAGTCCTCATCTAAGGAAGGACAGAAACAGGCTGGAGATGGTGCAATGTAGGGTGACCAAGATGATTCAGGGCCAATGGGCAGATCTTATGAAGGTCATCTCAAGGCACTGAGCATATACTCACTGGAGACCAGGTGAGGTGGGGATAGGATAGAAAGCTTCAAGTTCCTGAAGTGAATAAACAAAATGAGCTGCAGAGAACTATTTAGCTGAGCACAGAGTCAAGTTCATGAGGTCATGAATGAAAACTGAGGGGGGGGGTTAAGAGAGAGACATAAGGAAGTTCTGTTTTACAGAAAAGGTGGTAGGGAGTGGAGCAGCAAGGTGTACTGGAGGGAGATAAAACCCCATATAGACAATTGATCCCAGGGCAGGTAGGGAACTCTGGGCTGATAAGATGGACCTTTAGTCTTTTTCTGCCACTCCTGTCTATGTTTCTGTGTTTCTACTGGGGAACTGACATATTTTCCAATCTGACCCCATTCTGAAAGAATTCATGACTAGACAAGCATGCATGGTTTATAAACGTGGACAGACTCTAAGGGAAGAGTTTAGTTCACAGTCTGCAGCCACAGACAGTGACAAATTCAAGTATGTGGCTACCAAGTTTGCTAAATGGCAACCATGTATATGGTCATTGTAAATTCTGCCCAACAATCCCTAAGACCTGTAGGTTTAACTCAGTTATCATGAGGAAAGTTTATGATATCAAGTGGTTCATAAACTGTAATTCGAGGATGTTGTGTACCTTGCAGTCTGATGCTACAGGATGACTAATTTTACATTGGTAAAATAACAAGAAGTTTTAAAGCCAGGGTCAGGGAACATCTGTGGGTAATTGAGAAGGAGCACATAAAAAATACCTTGGCCGCACATGTGAAACTTCAAAAGAATGATAGCAGGACAAACAAATTCCAGTTTTGTGGAATACAAAAAGTAAAACTAGGAAGAAGGGGTGGGGACCTTGACAATTTGCTTTTGAAATGAGAGAGTTTCTGAATTTTTTTTTTTTTATTTGGGAGCCCTGGAGAAGCCAAGCCAAAGCTACAGGCTTGATTTTGACCGATAGCTGAGAAACAAAAATGCTGTAATTTCTTGTTGATATGTGCATCCTTAATATGCATTTGTGTTTGTGTGTTTTCCCAGATATTCCGTCTGTTCAGCTTTTCCTTTACATCAAGGAGCCTACCTGCCAGCCTGTGACTACACCATGACCAGTACAACATCTCAACTGGAATGGACTCCATACTATTTGTCCTTCGTTCCTCTGTATTTCTGTTTGTACAAAATTTGTTGGCTGTCCTATGTGGTATATGCAACTAATCTATTTTGTTTTTTGGCATGTTTGTATTTTTGTAACAGTAATCTGCATAGGATTTGAAGGTTCCCTATTTTTTTAAAAATATTTACTAGCACGCTGCCACTTTAAACACTTCTAGGCCTCTGAGAAAGCATGACTGGTGCAAAACCAGTCAGGTGGTTCAGCTTGGCATCTGTGTTCTCCTAGTTTTGCAGCAGGGTGTCACACATTTTCTATACTTTTTGCACTACACACTTTTACAAAAAATTTGCTCATTATCTGGTGGTCCTGCACTGCCTTTTTTGCTTGGTTGATTTTGATAAAATAACATATTTTTTGTGCCACTGTGGTATGTTGTGGTTGGAATTGCAAGGCAAGGCAGCAGCAGGTGGTACAGTATTATGGAGCTGATCCTCCTTCTTCCCTGCTGCACTATTTTCTTGCCAACTCATGTATAACATTATAATGTAGTTCAGCAAATGCCTCTTCTACCCCCACCTCCTCCCATTTTGCATGTCGTAATTGCTATGGGAATTCTCATCCCCCGTTTCCTGCTCAGTCTTTCTTCCTTAGATTGGCAATCACCACTATGAATGCCATGATGTCACCTCGTGTGCTGTGAGTTGAGCCAGATATTGTGGGACTGTACTGCATAGCTGGGACAATTGCCAGCATTATCAGTAACTTGCTCAACATTACATCATGGCATACAGTTTACAGTCTACAACAAAAAATATAATCAAAGTCATTTGATCACCATCTAGTAACTTTGACTGTTTAAATATTTATGACTGCACAGGTTTAACAATAAAGGCACCTTTACAGCTGCATAGTTGAGGTTTAGTCTCTCTGCCCTTGTTTCTGAGTTTGCAAGCGCTCCTGCTCAAACATGAGTAATTGTTTAAAATATCCATATCGAACTGCGTCAGGTACAGAGCCAGAACGAGAACTGCTCCCTCCTAGATTTGGTACTACACAACACTGGTAACATAACCAGTTATACAAATATTTTAAATGACAACACTATGTAATGGTATATTCTGGGACCTTTTAACACATGTCAAGCTTTTGTAAAGTTTGAAAGAACAGCACAGAAAATAAAGTGGCTCCAGTGGGAGAAAATTAGTTTGAAGGCATACCTAGAAGTTGAAAGAATGCCAAGGGGACTTAGAGTGTTAAAAAGACCTAACTGCGGCACACATAGAAATGGTTACATTGATAAATGGGACGCTATTAGCCACAGGGAGAGTAAAGAATATATAGAGCTGATCTTGTTTGAAAATGCTATAATACAAAAAGAAATTGAGGAAGAACTGACCAGGAAGGAAGAGATATTAAAAACGTTCTCACATTCTGCACAGTATGATCACCTACTGGATGGCTTCCCTGAAAATTTAAGAAAATATGAAGAAAAAATAAAATATAGTAAAATACAGAAATTCAAGAAGCATGAAAATGAACTATAAAGAGAGGCATATATTTGATTGGACTTCACCCAATAGAGACCCCCCCATGAATTCCTACAGATCTACAATATATATACAGGGAGTGGTTTCCAGCAACTTTACAACAACAGAGAGAGCTGTTGAAGAGGAAGACTTCTTTAGGAGAAGAGGAGGTGGAAACATGTGCTTCCCCCACCCCCATCAGATTCAGCCAGTACCCTGGTGCAGCCAGTGAACCACCAGATGGACCCCAGGAAGAAACGAACAAGGAGAGGTAACACAAAATGGAGCTGGAAGAGGAGGAGGAGGAACAAACAGATGTTGAGGGAGACCATGGAGAACGAGACGATGTCAAGGCAGGAACATGTGAATGTTATGAACATTTCTAACTATGAATTGATTGAGACTAAGAAACAGGTATGAAATAAAGGACTGTCATTTGCACCAACAACAAGATTTGACCCTTTGGGAACTATAATAGATTTGCATAAACTGGGACACAGTCTTAGTCTGAAATCTTTCTTTTCAAGAAGGGGGCCTGTGAATGAAACCCAGGATAATTTTACAGGTGACAATAATAACTGGGGTGGTACTAATATTTTTAAACCACAGTCCTTTTTCTGCCCCCATGTCACCAGTGCTATAGGTATTTTTAAAAAGCTGCGGGACTCGTATTGAAAAACCATCAAATGAAGTAGACAACAGATATTAGCATAACCTTAGTAAAGCTAAAGAAGAAGCACTTAAGGGGATTGGTACTAATTGAAGTATAACTATCAAACGGGTGGACAAAGGGGGGTGGTGATAGTTATTATGGACACAGATAAATATGAACAGGAGATTGTGAGGCAGTTGAATGACAGTGAGTTTTATGCTAAGTTAAGAAGTGATCCTACAATAGAATATAAAAAAGTCATAGATAGTTATTTATTATTGGTTAGAGAAAAAGAGTGGCTACCAATGGATGTTATTGACTATCTCACAGTTGATTTTCCTGTCAGGGCCACTTTATATTGCCTCCTTAAGATTCTCAAGAACCTGCTAGAACCACCAGGAAGGCCGACAGTCTCCGGTAATAACTCCCTGACTGAACCCATTGCTAAATATATCACCTTGCTGATCTTGATAAAACAGTACCTTCTTATATCAAGGATACAGGAGACATCTTAAGGATCTTGGAAGAAATTGCAATTTATGATGACTGGCATTTAGTTACGCTTGATGTTACAGCCCTGTACAGAAATATTCCCCATAAGGATTAGAGGCTTTAGAATTCTATTTAGACACCAGGGATATTTTGGACCCCCCACTGATATATTAGTACAACTCTCAGAATTTGTACTTTCCTGTAATACACTTTCTACGGTGAAGATTTTTTTTTCTCCAGAAGAAGGGCACAGTGATGGGGGCAAGCTTTGCCCCCAACTTTGCCAATCTATAAATGGCTAAGTGGGAAAATGAAGTTGTAAGAAACATCAAAAATCTCTGTCTCCACAAAACTGATTTGTGGAGATGATTTATTCATGATGTACTGGTCATCTGGAAGGGCAGTGAGGATGAATTAATCTGGTTTGTACAATATTCAGAGAACAGCAACAAGAACCTCAAGTTCAGTATTACTTCAGACCTCAATAAGACCAACTATTTAGATTTAATGATTAGTAAGGATGGTAAGGGAAGCTTGACCACAGATTTATTCTGTAAACCCACTGACCACAACACTATATTGTTAGAAAATAGTAATCACCTCTCACAAGTAATGCGAGCCTTTCCTAAGGGCCAATATATCCATACAAAAAGAACTTGTGGCTCAGAAGAGGTATACCAGGTTACGGCAGAGGAACTCATACAACGATTAAAAGTAAGGGGATATGCTGGACATTTGTTATAGTACACCAAGAAAATAGTGGATAATTTACCTAGGGCCAGCTTGCTACAAGAAAAGGTGACAACCAAAACAGATAGATCCACAAATAACCTTTGTAAGTACCTATAATCCCCAATCCAGACAGATCACTGATGTAATTAAAAATCACTGGCATATTGGAAAACAAGATCCTGGACTGAGGGAACTTGAGGAAGGGGGACCAAGAATGGTATACAGAAGGTGCAGGAGCTTTAAAGATACCATTACCAGACAACCCCAGAATGGGGTTACCAAAGAGAGAGAGAGAATAGCTGCAACAAGTGTGGTAGCAGTAAATATTGTCCAAAGTAATAAATACCAAGATGTACAAAAATCCTCTGAATGGCAAGGATGTACAAGTAAGAGGATTTATTACCTGTATTACCGGTGGCAGTATTTTCCTGGCCACCTGTAAATGTGGCCAATTCTATATAGGCAAGACTAAAAGGATCTTTCAGTTACGCATTGGTGAACATGAAAGGGCAACAGACAATGAAGATCTTACAAATGCCCAAGCAATGCATGTTTTTAAAAAACGTAATAAAAGTGAGCATAGTTTTATGTACATTGGCATTGAGAAACCTGTTACACCACGAAGGGGAGGGGTCTATAACAAAATATTAGATTTTTTCAGTCAAAGCAATGGAAGGCAAGGGCCTTCATTCACACATTTGGGACTGTCTAGTACAGTATGCCCTGCAAGCCCATACTGTACCTGTCATATGTCAGGTGACCGAGTGGTATGTGGGCGAGTTGCAGCCGCCCGCCGATGATGGGGGGGAGCAGGGTGGGCAAGAGGTCGTGTGTGGGTGGGAGGAGTGGGGTGCCACTGATCACCAGGGAATTTACATTGGATGATTTACCGTGATTGCTGCAATGGGCGGGGGAGAGTACCACTAGACCACCAGGGATGTTACATACGGTGATTTACCGTGATCGGGGCTAGGGATGGGGGGTACCACTAGACTACCAGGGAGTTTGTAAGGATATTCACCAGTGATCATGGCAATGGGGGGTACCACTAGACTACTAGGGAATGTTGTCAAGTACTTTAATGGGGATCAGGTTAACGGGGGGGGGGCACCAGTAGACCACCAGAGTATTTCTTAGGGCAATCAATAGTGATCATGGCTATGGGGTGGGGGATGCCCCAGGAACCCCTCAGCACACGTCATTCTGTGCAGGGCACCAAGCGCAATTCGCTGGGCTGCCCTTTGCAAAGCATGCAAATTGGGCCATAATGACATGCAAATGGCCCCATTTGTGCCCTGCATATATTATGGCCTCATTTGCATGCCCTCTGCTCAATATCGTGGGTGATGCTCCCAGTGCAACTGTGTTTGTGCTGGTGCATCCTTGTGCTCCCTGTCTGTGGCTTGCGCCATGCACAGTGCCACTGCGCTGTGCATTGTCTGTGCCATATTCAATGGTACTGTGCCATGGCACATCACCGTTGAATATCACCTGGTCCTGGCCCCAGCGCATCCCAGTTGCACTGCACCCAGGCTTGTGCCACTGCCAGGCACAGTCTGAATATCTAGCTCCCTGTGATTATTTGCACATAGTGTTCCAACAATGTTTAATCTGCATTTTTTATTATATCATTGGTGTTCTTTGGTTTGCTGTTTTTAATGTGTGTACCACTTTAAAAGTGAGATGTATTTAAGTGTTGCTTCTATGATGATCCTACATACTTTTGAAAAAGCATGTGGTACGAAACACATCAGGTGACATAGGACACTATGAGAAAACGTACCATGCTGTAAAGGAGCAGAGAGTTTGATACTCACCACCATTGTTTTTGCATTTTGAATAAAGCAACATTTTAAATTGATTACAAGCTACTGAACTCTGGTGAGTCCTTTCTTTGCTTCTATATTGCATTGAGACTGTGGCTTATTTGAACTCTTCCACAGATGTTTTATTCCCCCGCTACCTAAGCAAAGGGTGCCGGTCTCCAGCAAGCATTTACAACAAAAAAATATACAGCACTTGCAAGGGACACTTGTTTTAAATGTACTGTCTAGCACCAAATGAAATACATTGAGTACTATATGGTCCTAGCAAGTCTCCATTTATTGTGGATATATATCAGTTAGTATAATACCTCATGTCTTTTGTAATATCTCCATTGAAATACACCAGTTGGTAAAGTCTAATCCAATACATTTGGTACAGTTTACCCCATCCGTTGAACACAAACCACAATGAATGTAAACCAGTAAAACCTCAATTATGAAAGTTTACTATTGCCATCTTAGTACTGCTTTCAACTGACACACACACACACACACACACACACACACACACACACACACACACACACACACACCTTTTTTTGAGTCTATTTACAGTCAGCAATAAAATGCTTTTATGACATTATACATAAAAATATAGAGAAACACATTAAGAAATTACATATTTTGAAAGTGTGTACGAAGAGCCATGATAAATGTATAAATAGAAAGCAATAAAGTACATAACATTGTTTATCAAAAAATTCAGAGGGTACAATAAGGCTTCCTCTTCCAGTAAAAAAAGACTGGGATTTTTTTAAAATGCATTCTTTATTGATAAGGATTAAACACAAGTGGGTCACGCCTATTACTATTTATTTTTTGCTGTTTGTCTTGTTCAATATTTGGGACCAGGAAATAGCCTCCCAAGTAGTTACTGCTTTCATTTTAAATTCAAAGAAACATAATCTACTCATACTTAATAACAGTTCAAAGTCATTCCCGACTTCCCTAATTCTGTTCGCATTGATAAACCTGTTTTACTATACTTATCTTTTTACATAACATATCTACTGTACATGGTTCTAACAACAAACAAACTTGAGACCCAAAGAAAAAATTAATGATGATGGTAATAAAAATTTGATTCAAGAGAAACGGATACACCATTGAGCCAAGGACTGACTTACAGTGGTTTCCAGTCACAACAGGATCTGGTTACGTTTTGCAGAAGGTACAATTTATATTGTATATTATAGATTGAGTGCAAACATCGATTTTCACCTTAGCTATAACAATATAAAACTTGTTTTCTTCCTTAAAACTTGCTCTAAAAAAGTTCTCTTTTGCACTGTAAGAAAGTACAGCAAGTACAAGACAACATTAGAAGAGCTGATTCAAATGGTTTTGTCACTTGCTTTGTTTAGAAAATACCAACAGGGGCATCTAGTTAAAAAAAATATATAAATTATAGTGGCACGGTAGTGCCACTATAGTTCGGGATCAGTGGTCATTTGTAAGTTAAACCCCAAATTTAGCATTTTAATAACTTTGCAACTGTTAGACTGATTTGCAAAAAATTTTGCATGCGCCATCATGTACCATAGATACGGAGATATGGAATGTGAAAAAATGTGAACATTGCCATTTTTTTTGCCAATTTCTTTGTCACACCATTTCTCCAAAATAGCTTGGGGGTTTGGTCTGAAACTGTCCGGGTATATGGAGGTTGGGTTACAGTTGTGCTTTTTGATTGTTTGGTGAAAAAAATATGAATTCATTCAAAAGTTATTAGAATTTTCAAGTTTCCCATTATTTCCTAAAGGAAAAATTAGATGTGCCATGCAAAAGCAATATTTAGCTTTCGAGAAAGCGGGTTTTGCGTTGACAAACACCATGAGTAGTGTTGTGTGGTCACCATCTTGTTTTCAGTGAGTGACAAGGGAAAATGAAGTAATTCATAAATTACTTCCCCTATATTACTTATATATATATATATAATAGTGGCACGGTGGTGCCACTATAGTTATGGTTGAGGAGCCATTTACATGTTAAACCCAAAACTGTGCATCTTAATAACTTTGCAACTGTTTGACAGATTTGCCTGAAATTTGGAATCCATAATCAAGAGCCATACGCCTTGGGATCTGCCAAGTTTTGTACTGGTCGCATATACGGCTGCAGAGTTATTAAGCATGATCTGCGCATGCGTTTACGCTTTTCTGGAATTTTACTGTCATACCTGCAGGTCGCACGCTTTGTGCGACCGGTCCAAAATCTTCAGGGAATGTGCAGCCGGGGTGCCTGATGTGCCTTTTGAAGATTTCGTGAAAAAATATTAAACAGTTCAAAAGTTATTCAAAAAACAATTTCCCATTATAAGTCAATGGGAAAAGTTAACAAGTTTGACAGTGTCGCAAATGCACTTTTTAGTGTCACAAATGGCACTTTTACTGTCGCAAATCTGCCATTTTGTTTTCAGTTAGTGATCAGAAAAATGCTTGGCATTTAAAATTGGGAGCATCTAGCAACCTAATTCTTTTTGTATTCACCTAGTCGGGCCCTGAGGATGCTAGCCATGCCTTTATTTTGGGGTATAACACCCCAGAAATATGTTTTTCAAATTTCTGGAAAACGTACTTTTGAAAAGTACTGTTGCACTTGTGACACTGTCGAATGAATTTGCAAAGGCTTTTGCAAACTTCAACAGTACTTTTCTAGGCTGTGGGAAAATGACAGCAATTCTTTGGCACCCTGTTACAAAAGAATGGTTTGGTGTTTTGGCATGAAGTTTGGGGGGAATGCAGCCGACATCTCACAGATGTGCCTTTCGGTGTTTTGTTGAAAAAATATTACATGACGGCAAAGTTACAGCACTCCATAGTTGACGCTTTTTCCCATAGGATGACATTACGGCGTCTGATGCATTACAGGAATCTTTTGGCTTCCTGCTGCAAAATAATGGTTTGGTCTTTTGGGCTGAAATTTGGAGGGAACACTGCAAACATCCCACAGATGTGCCTTTTTGTTGTTTGGTGAAAAAATATTACAGGGAGCCAAAGTTATGGCACTCAGAACTTCTATGTTTTTCCCATAGGATAACACAATATGGCGTTCACCGCCCCTTTCAGGGTCCGTATCTCGGAAACGGTGCGAAATACAGACTTTTTGTCAGAAAAATGCTTAGCCCCCTAACAGAGGCTAAGTACAAAACTAGCCAAGAAAGTCATAAATCATATGACTTTCAAATTTTTTTTCTGTGTCGTACGGTTCCTGACATATAAGCAATTTAGTATTCCAACTCCTCATTTTCTGTTCCGAGAACCATTATTATGCATACATTATTTGTACTCACTGTCTTTCTTTATGCAGCTTTTGGGGAAAACCAGCCTGTGCGCTTACATTACTGTTACCACTACCATTTTTGCTTGAGGTTCCATTCCCATTTCACTTACTGTTCATGTCTATGCCACCATGTGCGTTACCCTTTGCGTTTTCATTTGCGCTTGCTTGTGCGTTGTTTTTAACATTTCTGTCTACACTACTGTTTCTCTTTCTGTTTCACTTTGCATCACCATGCTCATTACTACTTGTGTTTGTGGGCACAATGTTACTATGTGACAAGACGGCCCCGCGCTCCCGCCACCACATTACGTGGCGGGGGCCCCGCCCTCCTGCTGCATTACATTCACTATTTCTCATTATCATTCTCAAAAAGAAGAGGAAATTAGAGGCAAAAAACTCCATTTAATGCATTAGTTAGGGTTGTTCCACACCGACAAAAGTGAGGAAATTCGGTGTTAGGGTTGAAAGACCCCTTGGCCCCTGCCCACACCCCCAACCAGCATTGGGGTGCGCATTAGGGTTG
Organism: Neoceratodus forsteri; assembly: GCA_016271365.2. NCBI lineage: Eukaryota > Metazoa > Chordata > Ceratodontiformes > Ceratodontidae > Neoceratodus > Neoceratodus forsteri. The sequence goes on along the minus strand of CM028129.1, from coordinate 1,071,854,630 downwards.
TCGGTCCTAACTCTCACCCCATTCTCCTACACCTCTGCTTCTTTACACATGTGATGGGGTGAGAGTTATGGCCGACAACCTAATGCACACCCGATGCCGGTTGGGGTGTGGGCAGGGGGACCAAGGGGTCTTTCAACTCCTAACACTGAATTTCCTCACTTTGTCGTGTGTGGAACAACCCTAACTAATGCATTAAACAGAGCTTTTTGCTATATATGTATATATATATATATATATATATTCATTACAAAAACTTCATGAATGCATTAGTTAGGGTTGAAGTAACAAAAGTAGGAAATGAGGCATTCCATGTGTTAGAAAGCTGATATGGTACAATACAGGAAAAAGTGGTAAGAGTTAGGCCCGATGACCCCAAGACACACCTTGTTGCCTGTTGGTCTGTGGAGGATGGGGGTGGGGTGGTAGGGTGGGGGGTTGTTAGGGTCTCAACCCTAATGCCTCATTTCCCTACTTTGGCCAAGGTCAAGGTCAAGGTCATGGTCAACTTCATTTATAACAGGTGCTTTTCAAAACCAAAGCACCTGTACAAAAGGTTACTAAGAACTGATTCAAATTAAAATCCCAGATCATATCATACTTTCCATTATAACTAGTGATAAAATTGAAAACATCAGGGTATGCCAACCTCAAATAAATATGTCTTCAATAAAGACTTGTCACTTCAACCCTAACTCATGCATTAATGAATTTTTTTGCAATGAACTTCCTTACTTTTTGAGAAAGTGTAATCTTACCTCTATATGCTCCCATGGTATCAGTTTTTTTGTAATGAACTGTCATCTCCCTGTTGGAGCCCAGTATTGCATAATGGATGGCCCTGCAGTACCATTACTGCATAATATGTATTTATATGTCCTACGGAGCCACTCATTGCTAAATAAGAGTGGTTTCACTCATGTTCTGCTTGTGAAAGAACAGCGAAGCGAAACTGAGCTTTTCTGGCATGAGCAGGATGTGCCTGGAAACTACTCTTATCTAGCAACAAGTGGCGACTTGGGACATATAAAAATATTATTGTTTGTCAAATAGTTGTGGCTGAACATCCAGATGCAAGATCACAAAAAAAAAAGCTAATTGATGCTAAATAAAGTTTTAATGTTGTGCCACATTTAAGTGTACTCACTGTCATGAACCCTACTGATCATTGAAGTCTGTCCTCTGTGTTTTTGTCTGGGTGGGGTGGGTTACAGGAGCAGGTGACAGGTAATTTCTCCGACTGTATAATCTAATTTTGAACTGGTACAGTGGCCAGTATGGTTGTAATGCTTTTTTTTTTACATGTTGCTTAGCTCAGTTAGTTCATTGCTGCTGTCAATTGAAATATGGGGGTTAAGGGTTGTTGCCTGGAGCATTTCCATGACGACTTAAAAAGAAATCCACAAAAAAAAATGGGAGACAGACTAGTGGTAATTTTCTTTTATAGGTCTCTTCTTGTACTCGCATGGTGGAAAAATGATAGGCTCAATTGTACCACATTTCTTTTTTATTGCCCTGCATGCAGATTGCAGCACTGTGTTTTACTATGTGGGGTCAAAAGTCATTGCCTCGGAAATTTGCTTCAAGTCAGGCCTAGGGTTAATTGGCGATGGTGAATCGAGTGCATTTTATGCAGTGATTCTAGATATATTGACAGTTTATGTTCCGCACAGCAAAGGATCTTATCTGGGGTACTCTGTCAGGTACCGCAAATATGTCACTATAAATACTAATGAAACTGTGACTTAATGATGCAGCACTAAAGTCATTAAACCAGCTGTTGCAGAACAAAATCTTATCAAAGTTGTAGTAGACTGTAAAGTATCAAATTAAAATGCTTCCTTTCATGTATGTGTGTCATGTCAGGCATTTATTCTTTTTAATGGAGTGACTTTATGTGAACATTATGCACAGCCACTTATATTCATAGAAACAGAGAAATATAGAATTTGACAGCAGATAAGGACCGCTTGGCCCACCCAGTCTGCCCATTTCCCTACCTAATGGATAAGCTGCAGATCCTAGTTAACCAGCAGCCTACTTCTTTCTACCCCCAACCCCTAGAATTGCCTTATGGCTGTCCCATGCATGCTTGAATTCAACCACTGTTTTTGACTCCACAACCTCCTCTGGAAGGCTGTTCCATGCATCCACAACCCTCTCTGTGAAAAAATATTTCTTTACATTACCTCTGAGCCACCCCCATCTTCAAATTGTGCCCCCTTGTTCTTGCACACCTCTTTTTTTGAAAGATGCTACCCTCTTGGACTTTGTTGATTCCCTTGAGGTACTTGAAAGTTTTTATCATGTCCCCCCTCTCCCTCCTTTCCTTGAGGCTATACATATTAAGCTCCTTTAGTCTCTCTTCATATTTCTTCTGGTGCAGACCCTGCACCATTTTAGTTGCCCTCCTCTGGACAGCTTCCATCTTGTTTATGTCCTTGCGGAGATTGGGTCACCAGAACTGTACACAGTACTCCAGATGGGGTCTCACCAGCTGTCTGTACAGAGGGATAACAACTTCCTGTTTTCTACTAGTGATGCCTCTCCCTATGCATCCCAGTATCCCCCCAGCCCTCCTTACTGCCCTCTCACATTGCTTGCCCACCTTTAAGTCATCTGATATGACTACCCCAGATCTCTTTCCATTTTTGTTGTTGTTAGTATCTCACCCCCCATTGTGTACTCTTCCCCTGGGTTTTTGTTTCCCAGGTTCATTACCTTGCACTTCTTAGCATTAAATCTAAGCTGCCATGCATTTGACCATTTCTCTAACCTTGCCAAGTCCCTTCTCATCCTTTCCACCCCACCTTGTGCATCAACTCTGTTGCAGATCTTTGTGTCATCTGCAAAGAGACATACTTTTCCTTCCAGTCCCTCTGCAATGTTGCTTATAAAGACATTGAAGAAGACCGGTCCTAATACTGAACCCTGTGGCACCCCACTAGTAACCCCACTTTCTTCAGAGTGGACTCCATTTGCTATTACCCTCTGTGTTCTATTCTCCAGGCAATTCTTTACCCAGGCTATCATCTTGGGACCACTCCTAGGCTGGCTAACTTGTATATTAATCTTTTATGTGGGGACTGAGTCAAATGCCTTGCTAAAGTCTAGGTTTCAGGCACAATCCATGCCTGAAACTTGTTTGCAACAGTTTGTAGAGCAGTCATTCCTCAATTGCTCAGAGCAGAGGCAGATGGCAGAGGAAAGCAAAACTCTCTATCATCTAAATGTGAAGTGTATTATTTTTTTACAAATATCAACTCTACTGCAATCAAAAAAATCCACGTGTAGTAGATTTGGGCTGTTGAAAGTCTATACCTTAGATTTTTATATATGGATCCTAACCCCCCAGTCAAACAGTTTTACCATGACATATGGCCGGAATACTCTTTTCCCTCCTGAAATACAGTTGTGTTAGTAGCGTACCCCATTTCTTTGTGGTTCTCAGGCTGCTGGTTTGATAGTATGGCCTCTACCTTCCTAGCAGCTTCCCACTGGAACTTTCTTACTTAATACTTGCCAGCAGAAACAGGCTACATGCTCTATCAAATCTGCTTGAGTGTGCATCTTGTGCCCCACTTGCAGCTGCCCCTTCCCCATTGACCCCCTCCATACAGATGAGTGCCAACTGACCTTGAGCCAAATTAAGCTGTTGGTGGTATTTCCAGTGAATGGGGGGAATTTGGCTAGGACACCGGGGAAATTCCCCTACTTGTCAATAGGGGGAGCTGCTGACCATCATGCTGGGAAACAGTCCAGAGATGCAGGAGAGGAGGACGAATGTGTGGGAGACTGGGGAGCAGGTCTCCTCCTCGATCTCTACTACAGGCAAGACCAATGTATTTTTCGATGCAACTACAGATGCAAATGGCTCACCAGAAGGAAGCATGGGACAATGGAAACAAATGATGGACACAGAGCAACAGGTAATAGACCAGCTGTTGTTAAAACCTGTAGGATAGGACACGACTGCAAGAGGGTGAGATCCTGAAATATTGCAAGCACTATTAAGCACAGAGGAAGAAATATTTCAGAAGTGCAAACAGGAACTTGCAGCAGAAACAGAGAAATCTAAAGCCGTTGCAAACTTTTTGGGACCTTCGGCTACTCCGGCCCTCCCTGGTAATGTGACCATATTTAACATGACTATGAGGGAACTGGAGCTGATTAATAACACAGAAATGCATAATTTATGAACCGTCTTTGTAAAAAATACGAACCAAGATGCAGCCACTGTTTTTCCATTTTTCACATGGAGTGAAGAGATGCAAAAAAAAAACAGGAAGTGCAACTGTGGCAAAAGGCTCCTGAGCAGAGCAGTCACAACATCTGGCTGACGAAAATATGCTCTGGACAGTGGATAGCACTTTAAAAGTGGCAGGCTGGGCAGTTTCCCCTACTACTGGAAAATGGTTATCCGGATTTTTACCCATCAGAATACCAGGAATTACCATGACTTCAAATCCTGCAGTAAACAACATGACAGGTACTATTTCCAGTCTTTCTAATAGAACTGGCTTTCAGGCTGATGCATTTAATATAGAGCAACCATAACAAACTTCACCTCTGCACATCTCAGAGGGTTTAAATCTTACACAGAATCCAGTGTTCAACATAGATAAAGATGATGTTACCAAACATATGGCAATGGAACTGGCTATGCATGAGGAGATTACAGGAGAACAGAATGATGCCCCCCAAAACAGTGGGGGAGACCTCCCTCCTGCAGGATCATCTCAGGCCCCACCTCAGGCTCCAAATAGAAATTCAAGGCCATATGTATCCTTATTTCATCCCCCCCCCTCCCAGCAACCAGCTAAGTGCCACAATGCAATTCACTTAATATATAAAGGGGGTATGGACAATTTCCCAGACAGGCAATTCGTGGTATGCAATTTTTTAAAAGAAAGCATGAACTTTAATTCCACGGAGGTACTATATATGCATTACTTCACATATCCGGTGAAACCACCTTTGACATAAGCTTTAAATTAAACAGAGGCTTGCAAAAATTTTGGGACCAATACCACCATCTGAAACAAACCCTCTTTGGTCCCCATTTGAGGTTATCCCTTTGCTTAAACCTGCATAAAAAACTGTGACTGTACTATTTCATAGTGAAGGTGTAAGTGTGTCATATCTTATCTACTAGTTAAAGCAATGCTGTGAAGTCATGGGAAATCCAGAGGCAATATTTGACTCCGAAGATATCTGGACTGGGGGTTGGAAAATAAGTATACTGTTTAGATTTAATGATGCAGGCCTGCAACATTTACCCAACTGTTTTTTTTCTGGGGAGGGACCATGGGGTCTTATTCTATGCAGGCCAGCCCAAGGCCTGTTATAGATGCGGATCCACGAGACATTTAAGCAGCTCTTGTGATCAGCTAAAATGTGGTTTATGCAATATTCTAGGGCATGATAATAATCACTGTCAAAATGAACTTACCTGCAACCTACATGAAGGTAGCAGGCATATGTATCAAGAATGTCAATGGGCAGCCCATAAATCAAATGAGGCAGACAGGGAGGAAAAACAATTGCTGGTAACAAATGCACAAAGGGCACATTCTTATAAAAATACCCAGGCACCCACTCCAAATGAAATACAGAATGTTGAAGTTGCCCAGGAGATGGAAGAGCAAACGGAGAACAGAGAACTGGAAGGGATGAAGCAGCAGGAAACATCTGCCAGAAATAGACACATGGTGGATTCCCTGCAGGGGCAGGGCCTCAAACAATTGGTACAACAACCCACAAGAGACAGGGCTATCCTAGGTCTAGTACTGACTAACAGGGAAAGGATCACAGATCTCCAGGTAGAAGGTCACCTGGGGGCCAGTGACCGTCACATGGTATGGTTCAATTTGGCCACTAGAATTAAATCATCCCATTCCCAGTCAAAAATATGGGACTTCAGAGGAGCTGACTTTGATAAGATGGCTAACAGAGTTAAGCTAGCCATGGCAAAAAGAAATACAGGTGAGGGGGTACAGGCAAAGTGGGCAAGCATTAAGGAAGCAATACTTGAAGCAACATCCCACTGTGTTAGAGAGAAAAGGAAGTGCAAAAGAAGAAGGAAACCATTTTGGTTCTCAGAAACAGTACCAGAAAAGGTCAGAGGCAAAAGGCTGGCCTTCAGGAAATTAAAGGGAACACAGCGGGATGAAGACAGGGAGGCATACCAAACTTCCCGAAGGGAAGCAGGGAAGGCAGTAAGGCAGGCAAAGTCCCAAACCAAGGAACCACTAGCACAGAAAGTAAAAGAAGGTGATAAGACTTTCTATAGATACATTAGTGAAAGGAGAAAGTCCAGAGGGGGTATTGCTAAGATCAAAGGAGATAAGGGGGCATGTGAGGAGAGGACCATGTAAAAGCATCTATTCTAAATTGATACTTCTGCTTAGTATTTACTGAAGAGAAGGTAGGGCAGGGCCCACAGCTCAGCACCATAGACACAGGGGGGACAGAGGTGTGCACTAGTCCCTTCACAAAAGAAAAGGTCCTACAAGAGCTCGATAAGCTCAGGGTGGACAAGGCAATGGAACCTGATGGCATATATCCCAGGGTACTAAAGGAGCTAAGGGTGGAACTAGCAGAGCCCTTATCAGAACTGTTTAGTGAGTCTTTGAGCACAGGAGAGGTCCCAGAAGACTGGAGAAGGGCTCATGTGATCCCGCTCCACAACAGTGGTAGCAGGGAGGAGGCAGGGAACTACAGACCAGTCAGTCTTACCTCAGTAGTGGGCAAGATTATGGAGGCATTCCCTAAGCAAAGGATAGTGCAACACCTGGAATCCATAGGAGCATAAGATCCAAGATGGCATGGGTTTACAAAAAGAAGGTCTTGTCAAACTAATCTCATAGATTTCTTTGACTTGATAACCAGAGTGGTAAACCGGGGGGAGCAGTTGATGTCACCTACCTTGACTTCAGCAAAGCTTTCGATACTGTTCCACATAGAAGATTGATTAATAAGCTGGGTAGCTTCGGGGTGGGTCAGAAGTTGGTCAACTGGGTGGCAAACTGGTTGATGGGCAGAAAACAGAGAGTGGTGGTAAATGGTATACAGTCAGAAGAGATGAAAGTCACAAGTGGGGTACCTCAGGGATCTGTCCAGGGGCCAGTCCTCTTTAATATCTTCATCAGTGACATTGCAGATGGACTGGAGGTTAAGGTTTGTCTGTTTGCAGATGACACCAAGATCTGCAACAGAATAGATGATCCAGATGGGGTGGGCAGAATGAGAAGAGATCTGGATAAACTAGCAAAATGGTCGGAACAGTGGCAACTGGGGTTTAATGCAAAGAAGTGCAAGATCATGCACATAGGGAAGAGAAACCCTGAAGCCACCTATAGGCTGGGAGGGGAGTTGCTGGCAGTCACAAGGGAAGAAAGAGGCTTGGGCATTATCATCACCGATGACCTGAAATCATCCAAGCAGACCACTAAAGCAGTAGGTAAGGCTAGGGGGATGTTGGGGTGTATTAGTTGGGGTATCACAAGTCGGAAGAGGGAGGTAATAATCTGTCTTTACAAAACACTGGTTAGGCCCCATCTGGAGTACTGTGTGCAGTACTGGAAGCCACACCTTCACAAGGACATTAACAAAATGGAGGCAGTTTAGAAAAGGGCAACCAAATGGTGCAGGGACTGCATCAGAAAACATATAAGGACACATTAACGGACCTCAATATGTATACCCTAGAGCAAAGGAGGGAGAGAGGTGATATAATCGAGGCATTCAAACACCTTAAGGGCATTAACAAGGTGAAAGAGTCTAACATGTTTAAATATAAGAAAAATAGCAGAACAAGAGGACACAGCACGAGATTAGAGGGGGGCCGATTAAGGGGGAATGTGAGGAAATTCTTTTTCACAGAAAGGGTGGTGGATGCATGGAATGGCCTACCTCAAGAAGTGGCGGCTATGAATACAGTGCAGGGCTTCAAACAGGCATGGGATAGGCATAAGGGAGCAATACAAATGACTATGAATAGATAGGCCATTGACAGAGCAAAGGCTGATGGCACATTTATAAGGTAGAAAAAGAAATGGGCAGACTGGATGGGCCTTGCCATCCTTATCTGCCGTCAACTTCTCTGTTTCTAAGCAGGGAACTCTTCTTTGCAAGAGCAGTATGCTATGCTCCCCCCCACCACCACCTAGACAGACACAAGGTGATATACCTGACCATAGGAGAAAACAGAGCTGGAAGCAGCACGAAGCAAAAATCTATAAAACCACTCAGATTACAACATCTAATAGGTATGAAGCCATGAGGAAAGTGGTAGATACACCAGAAAATGATTCAGACAACTCATCCATGGGTTCTACACAACCAGATTTAACTGGCACATCAGGGAATGAGGATGCGGATAAGGAACAGCAAGTAGTCACAGAGAGAACTCAGTAAAAGATAAAGAAAAAATCTGAAATAGGGATAAGAAGTTCAAGGAGGAAGAAACACCCATAATAGGTGTGTAGCATAACCCCACCAAAAAACCCATATGGCAGCCACATTATCTGCGATTACAATAAATGTCAACAGTATTAAAAATGCAAACAAACGTCAGGCTGGTTTAGCCACCTCACGGAAAATGAGGTGGATATCATGCACCTGCAAGATACAAGATTGCACACCACCTCTGAAACTGCAGAAGCAACAAGGCAATGGTATGCTGAACCTTCATACTGCTCCTTAGGGACAGAATCCTGTTCAGGGGTGGGGTATTTAATTTACTTAACAGATATAAAAATACATAAAGTGATTTGGTACAAGGTTGTGTATTGATATTAGTCATTAAACATAATAATACACATATATAGGTTTATTAATACATATGATCCACAGACAAAGGCTGAAAGGGTAACATTATTCCAACAAATACAACCATACCTGTTTACACCACATAACATCATATAGGGTGGTGATTTCAACTGTGGTTTATCCTCCAAAGATAGAGACAGTAAAACTAAAACACAAAATGTTTTGTGACATGACATGTCCACAAAAAATAATACAAATAACACATTTACAGGATAGCTACATGACTCATACAAAACAAAGAACACCAACTTTTTAAAGGTAATCTTGCAACCAGGATAGATTTATTTTTTACAAACAAAAAAATGTAAAGATTACACATATGGCAGTTCGACCAGTAGAGTACTCAGATCATGCAGAATTGGCACTATGTAGAGGACAAAATAAAACTAAATCTTATGGCCAAGGTATATGGAAATGTAAAGAAGAATTACTTAGCCAAAATATGATGTCAAGAACTTATGTATTTAATGGAAACCAGGAAATCAATTATGGCCATGTATGATGATCCAGCCACATGGTGGGAGGACACAAAATCAGAAATAAGGTCCTTATTAATTTCTCTAGATAAAAAATAAAAAAAAAATTAAGAATATCTACTCTAAATAATACGAAGCAATTTCAAAACCTCACTACCCTAGGACATGCTGTTAAACATGGTTCTATGTGATGATAGCGATCGCCGAAAACAAATTCGGTGATAAGCACTTAAAGGCGACTGGGATAACTGTGCATTTGGGGCGCACACACTTCTTATGGGCTTATGGGGGGCTTTGACCCCTGCACCCCCTATATAAAAATTCTCAACTCCAGGGGGGTGAATGTCGGGGAGGGGGGCACATCCCAGTTTAAAAACAAAATTAAGTCCCACAGCCATGGGACCTAGCAAAATATTACCCGCCCAAAGTCTTGAACCCAGGACCTGCTCCATCGGAGCTAACCACCCTACCCAGCACACCACATGGTTGGCTTGGCAGAGCAGGCACATTATAGGGTTGCAACCCTCTTCCCTATCCCTCCACTTCCCATCACTATACATCCCTTCCTGTTGCCCACCCTACTCTCGCCGTCGCAACTGTAGCCATCCCGGTAGGATCTCCCATGATGATAGTGCCCTCATATGGGTCGTCATTTTGATGGTCACCCATATGCATTCACTATTATCATGGGGATACCATTAAACATGACTTTACAAAGCAAGTCATGCAAACATATCATGGGAAACAGGCAGAAAACCTAAAGCAACAACAGCTATATGACACACAAGGAAAACTGGCAAAAATATGTCCCTACAACAGTTGCAATATTAGGGTCAGGAAAAAAGTCATGGATGCTTTAATAGATGAAACACAGGTAAGATGCTCAGGAAACAAAGAATTATTACACATCATAACACAACATACAGTAAATTTATATAGAGAACAAAAAGTAAATTAAGAAATAGCCCCAGAATTTTTTTCAAGCTGTTTGGGGCAGTCGACCGAACCCACTGAAAAGAAATATCACATACCTACCAGTTGCAAAGGATAGACTAAACATGATCAATCCAGTTTTATTTTTTTATACAGTATTTATTTTAGCTTATTTCAAACCCACCCTAACAGGTTCCAACAGACTGTGGATGGAATTTTCTAAAAGAAGTATCAGGGAATGGTATGATAAATGGAATAATGGTGGGTTAAAAGTTATAAAAAAAGTTGGAAAAGTCCCGATATATCTGAGAGAAACTTTTGTTAAAATGAAATGCTGAGGAATAAACAGCCAAATAGTGCTAAGCAGGACAAGAAAACAAATATATTCAGAGGTGCTAGAAATACATTTTTTCAGAAACAGTTGTATTCCCTCTATGCCCTATTACCCAACTGCCATCTCTCTTTAAAGAAAGTATTGATAGAAAAAAGAATACCTTCCAAAATAAAAGATGTTCACTGGTTATGCTGCCATGGGAAACTGAATATCAAGGTGAATCAGAAGCATAAGCAGCTGGAAGAGAGATTATGCTCAAGACCAAAATGTATCTGGCAGCAGGAAACGATGGGTCATTTATTTTTTACATGTTCCTTCATTAAAACATTTTGGTTGTATATGGCAGAGGTATGGAAAGAACACATATTTGCATTTGTGAATTATGATGTTGTTGTACAGGGATTTTATACAGGAAGGTGGGGCAATAGGGATAAAAGTACTTTGAATGTAACTTTTGCTGTGTGCAAATGGTAAATATGGAATATTAGATGCTTTTTTACCCTGCAACATAGGGTTATCACACATCCAGAATTATTGCAGAAAATGACGCAAGAACTAAAATACATTTATATGTTAGAAATGAAAAACAGACAATGGAGAGACTTAAACAAGGCATGGAGAAAGATGCCTTGGATTAGAAACAGATTTTCCTATAACTTGAACATTGTGTGATATTATTGTATGGTCATGTTAAGAATACACAAATGTAAATAAGGTTTTTTTTTTTATCTTCTGTACTATAAGGAGAAAGGGAAGCACAGGGTGATTATGTAGTATCAATATGGATGTTTTGCTTTTTGTATGATTAAAAAAAAAAAAAACAAATTCCCCTACTTTTTTCGATAAGTGCCATGGGATCTTTAACATACACCTGAACTACCACCAGAACAGATAGATGGGACCTCGGTTAAACATTTCATTCAAAAGATGGAACCTCAGAAGTGCAGCACACCCCACGTTCTGCACTGACAGTGACAGTATGTTGATATTAACCCAAGTGCCACGTGTGGGAATTGAACCCACAGCCCTCTGACAGCCCTCTGTCAGGTGTCGAAATTGAACCCAGAGCCCTTTGACAGCCCTCTGATCTCCCAGCCTCAGACATGAGCGTGCTACCTGCTGAGCCACTGACACTAACAATGATGTAGCAGGGGACACCTGGGGAGGGGACTGAAACACAGTTCCAGGCCTCCCAACTGCACCATGTGCTGGAGCCCTAGCCACTCTTCCACAGGACGAGCTGCACTACTACACAGGATGGGCTCCTGCACCCTCAATGATCATCCCATTCTATGATGGCATTATCAGCAATAAACAGACTCATTGATGTTATGTGTATAATTTTTTTTACACAATAGAAACTGATTTACAAATGCAAAGTACCATGAGGAGTTTAAGTTACTGCCCTTTAGGTATTATGGGGATTACTCATGTCAGTGAAACTAAAGAGCAGAAATGTTAACTCCTCATGGTACTTCACATTTAGAAAACAATTTCTATTATGTAATAAAAATAAGAAACATAGACTTTGACGGCAGATGAGGACCGCTTGGCCCACCTAGTCTGCCCACTTCCCTACCTACTGGATGAGCTGCAGATCCTAGTTAACCACAGCCTATTTCTTCCTAACCCCCACAAGAATATCCTTATGTCTGTCCCATGCATTCTTGAATTTTCCCACAGTTTTAGACTCCACAACCTCCTCAGGAATGTGGTTCCATGCGTCCACCACCCTCTCTGTGAAAAAATACTTCCTCACATTGCTCCTGACATGTCCCCCCCCCTCCCCATCTTCAAATTGTGTCCCTTTGTTCTTCCACATTTCTTGTTCTGAAAGATGCTACTGTCTTGGACTTTGTTGATTCCACTGAGGTACTTAAAAGTTTCTATCATGTCCCCCCTCTCCCTCCTCTCCTCAAAGGTATAGATATTAAGCTCCTTTAGTCTCAAATCACATTGCATCAACGAGTCTGTTCAAAAACAAGAGTAAAACATATAGTGACGCTTGCCAGGATGAAACTCACTTTGACTGCACTCTGTGGTATACTGCATCAGAGTTATTGAACTAAACAATGCTATTTCAATGGTAAGTTATCCATTTTTGTTACGCTGGTCATTGTAACACTGCCTGGATAAATTGAATAACATGGTTTACTGCATGTCAAAAGATACCAGTTTTGTTATATTCAGAAACTGCTGCAACATGCTTCAGAGTGCTGCTAAATGTTGTAGAATTGGGCTTCACAATGGCAAGTCTCACTGTACATCAAATACAATACCACTTTCTGTCTGCATACATTCCTAGCCTGTGTGTCTTGCTGTCTATGTTTGTCAGTATTAAGCTGGTGTCTTTTGAAATTTTGTAGTTAATGTTACCATAGTGTGTGTGTGTGTGTGTGTGTTTTGGTGTGTGCCTGTAGATGTGTGGGCTGGAAGGGGTAATGATTATACTATCACAGTCATATGTTTCTTTGAACTCTTACATTCCATGGTAAGCAATCACATAACTTACTGAGTTAGAAGAAATACAGACAATTGTCCTGTGGTTATTACATCTGTGGAATAGCCATTTAAGATTAGTTGGCATCATTTTTAAAAGAAATTTGTGCAAACTTACAACTTTTACAGTTCACATCTTAACTAAAAAATGCTTGGATGTTTGTTGCACTGTTTCACTGCATAGTAAGGCTACTGACCTACTGAAGGTACTTATCTTTGACTTGAGCCTATGTACCACACTGTCTGAGTGGTAAACTGAATATCAATAAGAAAATATTGTACCTTAACAATTGATTACATTTTTATGTACTATTCGAATGACCTGGTATTAATGAGTTTAAACACATAAAACATTGATGAACCATGCCCTCCCACAACTCTCACACTCAACATCAACTCAGTTGTTGACACTCGAGTACTGTCTATATTTACTATGCTTTTTTTTCAGTTTGTGAATTCTATTTTCACATCCTGCAGAACGGGCATCCTCCTGGGGTGCTCACTCAGGATAGGCCTCTACTCCTTACTCCCCCCCCGAACATACAGGCAGGTACAGCCTCTCCGGATCACTCCCCCTTGGGGAGGGCCTGACCACCTGTGGCAGCCTTTCTGAGACCAGAAGGATCTACCTGGATGTTGGATCAGTCGTGGGAGGCCCCTGGTGTTCCTGGCCCAGTGATGAGATGTGGGACTACCCATGGTGTCCCCTTCATCTCCACTGTGCCGCAAAGGGCTCTTTTCTCTTGCTTTCCCCTGCAGAGCGTGGCTGTGCAATGGCATCCATGGTGTTGAGCTCTGATGCCTGCTGACGCTCCACCCCCAGCATCCACTTTGTGCTGCATGCTTGTGCTGCCACTGGCCACTATCAGGAGCCGCCCTGGAGTGGCACAATCCCAAATCCCTTCCCAGGAAGGGAGAGCAGTCCTATGGATGCTCGATCTCTTCCCTCCCCTGCTGACCCTTGGTAGCCCAAGTCCATTCCCGAACCCAGTTTGCCGTTGCAGCGCAAAGTGTGGCATCCAGTGCCTCAACACTCAGCGCCACTGGGACAACCTATTTTCTATGCTGTTTGCCAAACCTTTAACCCACTGGAAAAATTAGACAAGAAATCAAGTGTTGAGTAAATAGGCTATCAACATTTATTTAGATACCACACATTACAAACATCTTAACTGACTATTTTTTACTGGTTTATTATAACTCTATGAACTAGGCTGTTTATTTTATTCATATATTTAACTATTATGACAAAAAATACAGCTGTGTATGTTGGCCTTGCACACTAGATAGCTGTGATACATTCTACTTTCTTTCTATTTCATTTAACAAATAAATAATTCTACTCAGTAAATTAACACAGTGACAACTCTAGTACTGCACTGAGGAAGTACTAATTTAGAAATAAGTGAGCAACTGGTGCCTCCGTGGATCATATAGAATACATTTAAATGTTTATAAAACAATGATCATTTTGATACATAATTAAAAACACAGCTATTGGCGTTTAACACCCATTGCAAACTTGCGTCCAAACATATCTTTTGTTTCATTGTCCATTGCTGCAGTCATAATTTGTTTGTTTACAGGAAAGTGTTAATGCATATCTTTAGGTGGGTCACAGTCTTGAAGGGTGCCAAACAGGAGTTGATTAAAATGTCTCTATTGTTCATCAGCCATGTTACTTGTGTAATGCTTTATACTTGTTTCTGACTTATGCTCTGAAATTGATATCTTGTGTCTGCCTTCTACTCTGGCATCACTCAGTAGCTGGCAGCAAGTTGCTCTGACGCAGTGATTTGTGTACGCATGGGATAGGCCTGCTACCGATGAAATGTTTTTCATTAAGGTGCTGATTGTTTTTGCTCCTATTGGGTTTTTACCATATCATATTTCACTTTGTTTCTCAGCGTTTCAGGGCTTCTGAAATATTCTTTGCTGCTTGGGGTGGAGCTTTGAGATGTAGAGCTTGTAACTGGTAACTGAATAGTTTGGATTATCAGGCTGTGCGTACATACGTATGTCCGATATATTTGGCACATCATTTAGTCCTCCTTGATGATTTTTTTTCTGCTCAGCAGTCACCTTTGTAACATACTCTGATCCTGAAGAATCGTGGCGTTTTGCAAAATCTGTCACCAGTAGGTTTGCGGTATTTTCTTGTCTTCATCTGCAAAAACCAAAAGCTGTAATTCGAACCATACTTTATATAGTAGGTTCAAGGGTGTCACACAGCTCAATGTTTCAGTTGCATAACTTTTTTTAAGTCCAACTTACTAATAGGTGTCTTATGTTCAACTGTGTTTAACCCTTGTGCAGCGGCATTTTTACATTGAAGATTAAGATTCTTGTTTGCTTGCGGAATTCTGGGTCTTTTGTTATATTTTTGTTTCTGTTCCATGGCTGACTCTGGAGATGTTTATTAATTCTGCTTCGAATTTTTATCAAGCTTCCTCTGCAAAATAGGGAACCTTCACCTTGGTGAGGCGAGATATAGAACTCTGAAAGGAGATGCGCTAACTGTGGAGTTGGTAGCATCTCAAATTCCTCTTGTTTCTTTCTGTCTTTGCAGAACTCTTTTAAGATGCATGGCCCAGTTTCTCTGGTATTTTGTGTTTTTTTGGTTGTTGAACTTTCCGACTCTGCTATGGCTTCTTCAGCCAAAATAGGAAACCTTTGTATGTTGCTTTCCCTGGCGGTTGCCTGGACACATGTACTCTGCTTAGTCTCTGAGATTTGTGACAAGTTGTCTTCAGTGAAGTCTCCATCAAACATATTGTCAGTGCTTATGTCAAAATTGATAGATTCTATTTTACTGAGAAAAATAAAACAACAGACAAAACTGTATAAATAATGTGCTTTTTTGACTCTTATGTTTAATGACTTCCATTACAAATTAACATTTTTTTAAGATACTCTCTTCTACAACAGCCTGTTACTCTGTGGTCAACATTTTTAAAAAATGGATTGTGAAAGTTTGTACATTTTTCCAGAGAAAAAAATATGGCTCTCAGAAATACTGCAATCTGATTGGGTGTTAGTATGCTAACAGCCTCAAATCTAGTCATGTTAGACTGTCATGTACAACCTGGTTAACATGGAACATGGATACTTTAGAACACAACTATAGTCCTCTGGGCTCTGCTTGATAAATGGAATGATGCAGTCTGATTTTGAATCAGTATTCTTAAACTACTGGTGGAGGAACTACTGCATTAAAAATATGAAACTAAATAAGGTACATATACAAGGAAAAAATATATACATTTTAAATGTTTTCCTTTTGAGGACAAATTTGTTTTTAACAATAAGGAAGTCTAAGGAATTTATCCCTCTATGGGGCCCACCATGTTACTTGGCACTGCCTTGTTCTGTGTTACACCTATGGGGGGGGGGGGAATTTGCAGATTGTAAATTTAACCACACAGCATGATTTCTTGCATTAAGAAAAATAAAAATAAATGCCTACCTTGGCTCAGGGCTTTTCCCTCGTTCAGTCCCTGACTGATTGATTCGGATGTGCAATGCGCCCAGTGTGTGTGCATTGATGCACATGCATGCTGGGTCACCATCACAAGCAATACACTTTCTAGAAGATCCATGAGCTTGTTGTACACCCCTCCAGTCATCACCAGGATTCACTTAAAGAATGGGATCTGTGACCCTACTCCCTCCCATGACAGGAAAGCAGTCATATGGGTGATCAGTTATCTACTCCACTGCTGTTACCCCCTCGGCATCCCAAGTTCACTACCAAATACAAGGTATGGTGTGCAGTGTCTGAACCCTGAGTGCCACTGGGCCTGCCACTCTACCACTGGTCGAACACCACGCAGAACACCAAGTCAGGCGTCCCAACTCTGGTTCACCATTCAATGCCTGGTTGACTATTTAGATTACAGGGATTAATAAAGAGGATCAAAAAGAAAATTAAAAGAAAAAAAAAGAACAAAAAAATTTGATAGGGCGTTTCAGTCTTGTGACATATGCTACACTACACATGCTCATGAGGATGTAACAGGTTAATGGGTTAACAAGTAGAGTGGAAAAAGTTTTATAAATACTAGAAAAAAAATGACACACTGTCACAAATAGAGACATTTTATGTTTATTTATATTTATGTCACACTGAACAACCTATTGTTAGGTAAAAGTGGTTTCATGGGCATTCTACTTGTGAGTCAACAGTGAAGCTAGGTTGAGCTGATTTGGCACAAGTTGGATGCATGTTGAAAACAATCTTACTGAGCAATGGGTGGCATCGCGTGACATACTGACATTTTACATTTATCTGTTTGTGGCAGATTTTCAGGTTTTGTGTTTTTAAGAATTTCTAACACTTTTCTCACTGATTACTAACACGTTTGCCTATTATGTCCTCGCTAACGTGTTGAGTGTTGCATATGTTGCAAGAATGGGATGCCCTGTCCCTTTTTTTTTAATCATCATTATTATCCTCTTAACTGAACCCAGAAATCTAAGTTAGCAACCAGGTGGTGGATGGTGAACCAGAGGTGGGATGCAGGACTCAGTGTTGGGTGTGGTGCTCGGACATTAAACACACCTTCGACTGTGTGCGCTCAGGACCTTTCCCTTGTTCTGTCACTAACTGATTGTATTGGAAGTGCAGTGCACCTGGTATGTACGTGTTTGAGTCATCATTGTAGCCAATACACCCAATAGAGTATCCACTAGCTTGTTGTGCCCAACGATCAACACCTGGAGTCACTTAAACAATAGAATCTGTGACACCTCACTACCTCTCATTACAGGACAGTACTCCTCTGGATGATCAGTCATGTGCTACACTACTAACTCCTGGCAAACTGAGCTCAATTACGAAGCTAGGTCATCGGTGAGATGCAAGGTATGGAGTACAGTGCCTCAACACTCAACACCACTTTGACTGCTGCCCTGTCAGCGTTATGCCACCCATCCACACTCTACTTTGAATACTGGATGGGGTGGGGAGAATTGGAAATACACTGCATTTCCAAATACTATTTTGCAGGTAAAAAGTACTTTTTATATGCACAATACTGCTACTTCACTACCGCGATACTATTACACTCAAGCCATTCCTCCTCCCCTCAAAAAAATGACTGATGTTTCCATCAGATTACATGGATTTGATAATACTAGCACAGGGGCACACATTGTTGAAGCTGTCACTTGTGGGCTTTTAAACTAGTCATGCAGATATGCAGATCAGTGCACTACATTAATATGCTAAACTGCAGTTTATTACAACCTCAGTCTCTTTCATTTGCTGGTGATTTTTGTTTGTGATTGCAATCTGAGTAGCATGTAGTGTCATAGCATGAATGCTGAACACTTTCTTACACAACTTTTACATACAAGGTTTGTTTTCTTAAGGCTGAGTTTTTGTATTCACCAATTATTATATTGTGACTAATTACATGTAGATCTCAAGACGATTTATTTAGAGGAAGAAGTCACTGTGTGAACATCCCCCTGTATATGCAAATGAGAGCTGTGGGATTCAAAGCCGGTTCTCAGCTTAAGATATTATTTCTATGCAGCTATCTAAACTAAATGTAAAGAGTAAATTGTTTAACCAGGAAAGGCACACTAAGCCAAAGCTTGTTTCCAGGTGCAACGTTGGAGCACAAGGAAGTTAAGTGGCTCGCTAAGGGTCACACAGTATGCAAGTGGGGGCTGATGGGACTCAAACGCAGGTCTCTAGATTTGCAGCTCAGTGCCCTTAACCACTATGCTGTACTACCTCCCCTGTGTTATATGTTATGATCTACTACAGTGACAGTCTGCTGTTTTACGTGTTTAGATCTACGCTAGCACTTTTTGAGCTTTATTAATAAAGCTTTCACTTTATTTGACAGTGCTTCACATTCGAGGATGATTTGTGTACCATGGGTACATACAGGAAGTGAAAGGGAATTACAGACAATGGGTCATGGCCCAATCAGCGATATTTCATTATGTGAGTACAACTTGTGAAACATGCCATTAACCTATTTTATATTACTGGGTAACTTTGGAAATTTACAATGACAGTTATGTGTTTAGTGGTACTGTGTCACTTCCTGAAAACACTGCAAAGTCTGTAATGCTGCTTCATGGAACTGTTATGTGTTACTCTAAGTAAATAATGGAATCAGTGTGATGCTTGTCATATCATTTACTTTTACCTACCGTTATTATATCTGGCTTTTTCTTCTGCAAAAATAGTTTAGCGATCTGTGTGGTATACAGTATAGCTGTTCATTGCGACATACTGTTGTGCAGTTTTTGTTTAAAAGTACCGTTATGGCTTGTGGGCTTGTGGAATTTTCATTTATAACAGTTCTAACTCATTTTTTTTTACATAGCTCGTGAAGCACTACTCTGTATATAAGACTGCTTCATGAGCTATGTAAACAGGTACTCTGATTGGCTAATAGATTTTGCATGGACTATAATGGTATCAATGTGTGGAAGTGCAGGGCCCCATCTACTTATAAGGGCCCTGTGCTCCATGCTATCAGTTTTTTGGAGTGCAGGGCCTGATCCATAAGTGCACAAACATTGTAATGAGCTGTCATCTCCCTGTGGTCCAGTACTGCATAACGGATGGCCCAGCAGTCCCATTACTGCATAATGGTATCCATATGTGGAAAAACAGGGCCATCCAGGCCTTGCACTCCCACCTACCTATAATTGTAGAGATGCAGCACAGACCTAGACACATTCCAAGTAACCCTTGTGCTGCAAATGTCACAATATCTCAGTAACCATAGCAACCTTGCAAAGAATTCCACTGCAGTTGCAATAGTGGACTGGTAACCTGCACACATGCTTAAAGGTGTACTATGCTGTGTTTAGTGAAAAATCCATATCTCAAACCGTTTTCGAGATATAGGCACTGAAAGGCACCGTGTTTGCCACATTGTTATCCTATGGAAAACTTCTCAACTTCAGAATGCCATAACTATTTAACTGATGCAATTTTTTACACCAAATCAGCATAAGACACATCTCTGGGACACTCCTTTCTACCCTGCAAATTTCAAGCCAAAAGTCCTAACTATTTCTTTGCAGTGAAGTGGCAAAAATTTGAACCTTTAAAAATCCCTGTTTAGGAGTTGTCAAAATCCTTTTTCATGAGCCAAATCCCTGTTCGTGAGGTATCAAAATCCCTGTTCATAAACCAATGTCCATTTGCGAGGTAGGGCCATCTGGTCATCCCCTCATGAACAAGGACTTTGACAGCTCACGAACAGGGAATTTTAGGGCCATCTGATCATCTAAAGATCTGGGATTCTGACCACTCACGAACAAGGATTTCTCATGAATAAGGACTTTGACAGCTCAGGAACAGGGATTTTGACACCTCGCATACAGGGATTCCTTTTTAGAATCCCTGTTCATGAGCTGTCAAAATCCCTGTTCGTCAGCCGAATCCCTGTTTGTGAGGTGTCGGAATCCTTGTTCGTGAGAAATCCCTGTTCATGGGATAGGGCTATCTGGTCATTCCCATATGAGCAGGGATTTTGACAGCTCGTGAACAAGGATTTCTCATGAACAAGGATTTTGACACCTCATGAACAGGGATTTTGACAGCTCACAAACAGGGATTCCTTTTTAGAATCCCTGTTTGTGAGCTGTCAAAATCCCATGTTTGTGAGCTGAATCCCTGCTTGTGAGGTGTCAGAATCCTTGTTTGTGAGGAATCCCTGTTCATGAGAGGGTCCATCTGGTCATCCCCATATCAACAGGGATTTTGACATCTCATGAACAAGGATCGGAAGCGAGTCATGAACAAGGATTTTTAAAATTTCAAAAACACACTTTTGGGCTGAACTAAAGTAAACCAAAGGCATGAGTTTGTAGAGGATGTTGCCCCAAACCAAACCCATGCTTGGTTTACCTCACAACGCTTCTCCGAGTCAATGTATAATGTTTTGTTTGATGAGGAAAAGTGAAAACAAGATAGTGGCCTGCAAACAGGGAATTTTTCTCATGAACAGGGATTTTATAAATCCCTGTTTGTGAGCCATCAAAATCCCTGTTTGTGAGGCAAATCCTTATTTGAAACATATGCATCTGTGCAGAAGACTGAATTGAGCATGCTCAGAACCCACATTTTCAAAATTTAATAACTTTGGAATGGATTAATAGTTTTTCACCAAATCAATGCTGGCTTAGTCTGTGGGGCACTCTCCTTCAACCCTGAAAATTTCAGCCTAAAATTCCAAACAGTGTGGCCACAGCATGATGGGCACAAATCAGCAAAATGGCAAAAAAAGCAAATAAACACACTTTCTTCACTATATGCTGCATGAAAACCACAAAACTGATCAAAGCAAAACTTGGCATGTCAAGAGATCTACCCCACAGGATGACACATCTCAAATTTTATGCAAATCCATTGAACAGTTGCAAAGTTATTAAAGTTCAAACGTTGGGGTTTAACATTAAACTGCTTACTCAACCCTAACTATAGTGGCGCTACAGCACCACTATAATATATGTAATCGATAATCCACTACAGGGCATGTGGTCATGCTGTGATATACGTATGCTTTGGGTGTATTGTGAGGCATGAGGCCACAGGTGGAGTGTGTTTAACCAGTGCAAATTGTTTTTGAGTGCTCTGTGAATTATGACATCATGAGTGATGAAGCAACGAGTGATGCCATAATACACAGGGCATGAGAAAATATATTGCAGATATTTCTGTCAGACCTGTGGCATATTTGATTTATGCAATGGCATTTTGGGGTTATGTGAGTGTTGTGGTGGGATTTATGTTTAATTCTAGTGAGCTTTGGTGAAGTTTTTATGACTTAATTTTAGTGTAGCAATTTTGTAATGCTTGGGCTTGTGTGGGCTTTTTATTTTGTCCATTGGATTTTATTGCCACTTTCTTATTGGCTACTGTAGTGCAGGAAAATTATTGCAGTTGGATGTTAGTTCCGTGACCCACCTGGGATGTGTGTTGTGATTGGTGAGGGTGATTTTGTTTCTCATTGGTTGATCTGCTCTGTCATTTGGTGACCATTTGTGATTGGGTTGTTCCTTGATTGGGTGGGGTATTTATTGTGAGAGTGCACAGTTTCTGCAGCCACCAGCCATAGGGCCTCAAGGAGTGTAGCTGCTCGTGCCTGTTTTCTTTCAGATGATGCCATCAATCTTTGGACTTTTGTGGATGTAGCTGGAGCAGCGGTACAGCATGGATTTACCCCATTTGGAGTGCGTGGCGTTCAGTGTGAACCTGGAGGATCAGCATTCTTAGCTAATGGTGGATGACAGGACTGGTGTCGGTGGAGTCTGGGCTTCATTTGTGGAGAGGATTTGTCTGCTGATTCAGGACCATTGTTGGAATATTCTTTCGAAGGAGTCTTCTTTTGATTGGATTTTTCTGTTGCATTTGGACCATTCTTGGATTATTTTTTCAAAGGAGTATTTTTTGAGGGGTTATTTCTCTCTGGATTACTTTGGTCAGCATTTTTTTCTTTTCACTGGTTTTTATTTCATTTGTTGCAAGCTGTGCTTTCTTTATTTTGGTTATGCCATCAGGCTGTGTGGATTTTTTTTGAGGATTTATCTTTTCTTTCAGGCACATTTTGGATTTTGTTGTATTAAAGGTATACAAGAAGTTTCTCAACACATCACTTCATTTTTGGAATGATTCAACAGTTTGTCGTGCTTCTTGTTTGGAGGAACTATGCTGCTATAGTTTACTATTGTATTTTGAATGCATGTGCTAAATCACTCCTTTTCAAAAACGACTACTTGTGCATTCTATGTTAAAGAAACATGCTGATGTACTTGCTTGAGGCTGTTATATTGCTGGTAGTGACTTGATAAGATGTCCCTGGTTGCTCAACCTGGTTGTGCAGTATTTCGGATATTTTATTTTGTTGCTCATCATTATGTTTGCAATAGTTGTTGATGCTGACTATGCTTTTGTGGCCTGTGACTTGCATGATCTCACTTGGGGGGGGGGGGACTCCTGCATTATTGTGTTTTTCACTAGATGCTTTTGTGCTGAGCGGTTTGTGAGATGTTTTTCAGTTGTTATTTGGCTC
The DNA here is from genome assembly GCA_016271365.2 of Neoceratodus forsteri. Classification (NCBI taxonomy): domain Eukaryota; kingdom Metazoa; phylum Chordata; order Ceratodontiformes; family Ceratodontidae; genus Neoceratodus; species Neoceratodus forsteri. Next base: position 1,071,831,510 of record CM028129.1, on the reverse strand, counting down.
TCAGTCATCATTTTCTTTATTATTGTTCTGATTTTGTTGATACCCAGGGGCTGATTCTTAAACCAGGTGACAGATATCTTGTACAGTTTTTGGTTAGTATTAAAAGATTGAAGAAATGGGGCTTCTTCCTGTAGGCAGGTTGCCGGACTCTGGCTTTTGCATAGTTTGTAATCTGTGACTGGACACTTCGTTTGATTTTCTGGGTTGCTGCATGCTTGTGGTTTGATTCAGCGAATGCCTTTTGGGTTTTGTCCAGTTCTTGTCTTTGTGCACCATTCTCAACTGTACTCCAGGTATTCTATGTTTTTGATGTCTTTTGTTAGTGTGTCATCTCCCCATTTTAAGTCTCTTACTTTTGTATTTCCCCTCAGACCAAAGAATGTTGTGCAGATCAATCACATGGTGTTTAGCAGTGCGTGTGGACTATGTGGTCCTAGATTTTCTTTTTGATAGTGTCTCTATTATCTTGTCAGTTAACTCATTGGCTGTGTGTTCTCTACATCCTTTACCTTGTTCCTTTAGGTTCTTTTGTTTTGCTGACAGCACTTGCCTTGCTTTCTCAAACACTAGGTCCGTAGATACTGAAGCTGGGTAACTTTGTGGTCTTAGGTGTCTTTCTCTGGAAATGGGAACAGAGTGTTAATGGCTCGTATGGGGTGCTGTCCTTTTTTCTTGCTTTGATGAAATATCTTGCCAATATTGTATTTAGATCCTTGGGTAGGATGTTCTCAAGGCTGTGGTGCTCACAGTATTTGTCCATTAGATAGCACTGTATCATTGCCATATCCATCACTGTTTTCTTTTGTGGAGTGCTTGTTTTTACTTGCATTTATGTATGCCTCTATGTCTATTGTTGTGAGGTCATTCATACTGCTCATTTTAGGGTGCTGTGGTACCTCCCTCTCTTCTGCTGTGTTCTCAATAGTCTGTTCTTCCAGTAGTGGGTCATCCTGTGTGAAGGCTGCCATTAGGGTCTCACATTCCACTTCAAAACTAACATTTGCATCACTCATTTTTTTCTTTTTTTAAACTTTACATTCTTGGCTAATATTTTTTGCTGCCTGCTCCTTGTGTTCTTCTTGATGGTTGGCACCTGACTGGAAGCTTGTCGAATGTTGCTGGCAGTTTGTGAAAGGAAGGCTAGAGCTACTGTTCTGTTATTAATAGGAATACTGAGGACAGGTGTGTTGTTCATGGTTGGTGGAGACGGGGCTTGTGCTGATTTTGTGTCACCAATGGGCCATGCTTGGGCAGCTTGAGTGATGTGTAGTAACTGACTGTTTTGACCTACTGTGAGGATAAATGACCTACAGTGAGGATAAACGCAATTTTCTCACTGTAGGTCTGACCACCCAAAGATATTGCTGACATTTGCGATTTGCTATTCTCACTCCCATTGCATATATATATATATATATATATATATATATATATATATATATATATCTTCCTTGGGTGAGAGTTAGGCCTGATGACCCCAAGGCACATCCCATCACCTGTTGGTCTCTGGAGGGTGGGGGTGGGGTGGTAGAGTGGTGGGAGTGTTAGGATCTCAACCATAACGCCGCATTTCCCTACTTTTGTCACTTCAACCCTAACTGATGCATTAACAAAGTTTTTTGCAATAAATTTCCTTTCTTTTTGAGAAAGTATAATCTTACCCTTATATGGTTTTGGGTAGAGCCCTGCACTTCCATCTATCCATAAGTGTACAGACATTGTAATAAACTGTTGTTTCCCTCTGGAAGCTTCCAGTATTGCATAATGGATGTCCTAGCAGTCCCATTACTGCATAATGGTAACCATATGTGGGAGCGCAGTGCCCAGAAATTGTAGAGATGCAGCAGAGGCCTAGACACATTCCAAGTAACCCTTGTGCTGCAAATGATGCAATATCTCAGTAACCATAGCAACCTTGGAAAAAATTCCACTGCAGTTGTAATCATGGACTGGCAACCTGCATGTATGTTTAGTACACCTAAAGGTGTACTAAGCTGCATTTGGCGAAAAATCCATATCTCGAACCATTTTTGAGACATAGGCACTGAAAGGCACTGCATTCACCACAGTGTTATCCTATGGGAAATTTCTCAACTTTGGAATGCCATAACTACATAACTGATGGAAATTTTTACACATAACCAGCATAAGTCATATCTCTGGGACATCCCCTTTCTACCCTGAAAATTTCAAACCAAAAGTCAGAACTGTTTCTTTGCAGTGAAGTAGCAAAGAAACAGTAACCTTTAAAAATCCCTGTTCATGAGCTGTCAAAATCCTTATTCGTAAGCTGAATCTCTGTTCATGAGGTGTCAAAATCCCTGTTCATGTACCAATTCCTGTTCGTGAGGTAGGGCCATCTGGTCATCGCCTCACGAACAAGGAATTGACACCTCACAAACAGGGCTTTTAGGGCCATGTGGTTGTCATCTCACAAACAGGGATTTTGACAGCTCACAAACAAGGATTTCTTAAGAACAGGAATTCTGACAGCTCACAAACAGGAATTTTGACACCTCATGAACAGGGATTCCTTTTTAGAATCCTTGTTCGTGAGCTGTCAAAATCCCTGTTCGTCAGCCGAGTCCCTGTTCGTGAGGTGTCAAAATTGTGAATTAGGGCCATTTGGTCATCATCTCATGAACAGGGATTTTGACATCTCATGAACAAAGATTGGATCGCGTATAATGATTTTGACACCTCAAGAACAAGGATCAGAAGAGATTTGCAAACAAGGATTTTTAAAATTTCAAAAACACATTTTGAGGCTGAACTAAAGTAAACCAAAGCCATGGGTTTGTAGAGGACATCGCTCTGAACAAAACTCATGCTTGGTTTACTTCACAACACTTCCCTGAGTCAACTTATAACATTTTGTTTGATGAGGAAAAGTAAAAACAAGATGGCAGTTCACAAACACAGAATTTCTCTCATGAACAGGGATTTTATAAATCCCTGTTTGAGAGCTGTCAAAATCCGTGTTTGTGAGGTAAATCCTTGATCACAGTTTATACGTCTATCCAAAGGACTGAACTGAGTATGTTCAGAACCCAGCATTCAAAATGGTGTGGCTGCAGCGTGATGGGAAAAAATCAGCAAAAACTTGTCACTATACGCTGCACAAAAATCACAAATCTGACTGAAATGAAACTTGGCTCATCAAGATATCTACCCCACAGGACAGCACATACCAAACTTTCAGCCAACTCTGTTGAATGGTTGCAATTAAAGTGCAAAATTTGAGGTTTAACATTAAATTGCTTACTCAACCCTAACAATAGTGACACTACTGCACCACTATAATATATCTTTGAGGCAGTGCTGTGTTGTCAGTGCATGGGCTTGTGAGCCAGGAATAGCAGGATCAAATCCCACCAGAGCCACTCATGATTCTGAACAAGTCACTTTCTTGGTCAGTGTTTCAGTCCACTCTGTAAAAATTGATGACTTCAGGACTCCACTCCTAAGTTGGTGCACCTCAGCTGTGCTGTCCTTGGAAAATAAATTGTACCTATATAGGGCAGGATTCACAAAGCAGATGTGCTCAGTGCAAATGAGATGTGCCATCCCCAAACAGTGATATTCACAGAAGGATACTCCACAAGATGCACTATATGCATTCCCACTGTGAATACTACTGAAGTGCCATGGCACAACCAGAGATGCCACAGTGCAACCAGGATGCATAGAAGCAGCCTGGACCACACAACACTGAATAAGGAGCAAGTCAGCAAGGGACACAGTAGCAACAGGGGGAGACTGCAGTGGCACAAAGGATGCAGGTGAACAGCTCGGCAAGGACTGCTCAGAGGGCCAAAGGGCCAGAGAGTGGCCAAAGCAGACAAGGTGCACAGACAGAGCACACATGGTGACACCTGGAAGCACCACACACATTCCCAACACAGGGGCCCAACAGGCACAGGGGTGACTGGTAAGGTGGGCCACAGCAGAAGAGGTGCACTGTACAGCATGGCAGAGGGTGCCACACATGTCCCGGTGCACAGGAACACAGCAGAGTGGACATAGGAGCTGCTTCACAGGTGCACACAGGGGGACAGGCACAGTGGCACACAGGTCAAGGGCCATGTCCCGCACAGGTGGAACATGGCCACAGGCAATGTGGACCACAAGATGAGTGGTGCAGCAACAAGTGGCCAGGGCAACAGAAATGATCAGAAAGCACCACACACAGAATAGGGGCAATGTGCAAGCCAGCATGGTGTAAAGACTCCCAAATGGCCATACACAACAAGGAGGGCACACACTGTAGTCAGCATGAAAGGTGGACAGGGTGCATGGATGCGCAGTACCACAGGTACACACTTGTGAGTGGGAACAAAGGTACAGTGGAAGCACAACAGAGCACAAGCACAAGGTACAATGAATGACCACAGACACTGTCATCAATATAAAATTCTTTAGTCAAACAAGAAAAGTAACACAATGAACTATTTACAATGGTAAAACAACAGTATGAACAGGGATAGGGTGGTGTGAGAATCAACACAGTAACACAATAAATAGTACACAGTAAGGGGATGGTATGGTGGTGGGGGAATAGGGCAATACAACTGGCAATGGGGATGGGCATGGGGTGCAGGGTCTATCAACAAAGGTACTACATACATGTGGCCCAGTGATCTAATGTCCTGGATGGGCCACAACCCCGTGGGCATCCCTCCTGCTCCCGATTCGCAGCACCTTGTCGAGCCAGGTGATAGCCTGCACGAGCTGCCCCTGCCTTTGGTAAAATGGCTCCAATGTTTGCCAGAGCACCTTCCTGAGATGCAGCCCTGCTGTCTGACCAAAGACTCCTCTCCTCCTTGCCCTGGCACACCTGGCTGGACTCTCCGTGGACCTACAGTGGGAACACAGACAACAGGAACTAAGTGCCATGATCCACACTGCCCCCCCCTTGCCCACCATGCCAGTGCGCAGGAGGCAGCCCCCACGGCAGTGGCCGACAGCCCACCAAGCACACCACACATCAGCAACAGGCTGGCACACAGTGCCACACTGTGACCATGCAATGGTACTGAGGCAGCACAAGACCAACACGTGCATGTAGAGTGATGCACAGAGGGCCACACAGCCATGATCCACCCAGCATGTGCTAATGCCAGCAGGCTGCACAACCATGCAGGCCCCATCTAAACACCAATGGAGCACCACAGTGTGCTCTTGATCCTCAGCAGATGCGCACAAGGGGGACAGACAAACAGGAGCCATGTCCACTGTGGCCCTAGAACACCCTGTCATGGTGACACTCCATGTGTGTGTGCAACATGCAGCACACGGACATACACATGTGGCCTACAATGGCCTGCAGTGGGCACACATGGAGGATGCACAAGCAGAATACTCACCTGCACCTGCACAACCAGATCCCCAGTTATCTCCACTGGCCCTAGTGAGCCTGGCCTCCACTGCCATCACAGTCTTCCGTCTGTCTGCTGGCCCTGTGAGGGAAACACAAGCAAAGAGCACTGTGAAGTGATAGTAGGTGTGTACCACCCCCTCAACCTGTGTCCCACAGCAACACCACTGGTGCCAGCATGCAGTGATGGGCCCACCCCCACAGTGACCCAATGAAAGCACCCTGGGCAGCGTGCAGTAACACACAGCATCCCAGCCCATTCCCACCATGGTAGTGTGTGGATGGATGTGTGCCATGCCACCGTCAGAGCCACAATGCACCCACCATGGTGCCAATGCACCCCCTAGTCATGCACCATGCTGCACACTTCTATGCATGGTGGCCATGTTTGCACCCCACATGCAGCAGCAGCATGGCATGCCATGTGTGTGTCTGTGAGTGTGTGTGTGTGTGTGTATGTGTGGTGGGGGTGGGGAGCCTTGCACCAGGGCACACTGCTCCCTCTGTAAACCAACTCCTGCCTGCCCGAGGTGCTGTAAGTACCATATAGTTGGATATAATTTGGATTTTTTAAACAAATTTTCATCTGCTGAATCATGGGTCCCGACTTATGTGAGAGTAACTAAACTGCACCAAAAAAACTATTGTTGCGTGAAAATATAAATGTAAATAAAAATGTAATTCCTGTATTGTAGCACATTTCCGAATGTGTGCTTGATTATTGTACCGGCATAATGGTGAGTGGGCTCCTTGAAAATTGGCAATTGGCTCCACTCTCACTGTTTCCCTCAGTTATCTGACAGCACAAAATTAGGTTATTTAATAACATCAGTGAAGTATCGTAGTAGCGGGGCATAACACTGTTAAAGCACAATGAGTGCTAAACAGCTGCATTAGGGAATGATCTTCCTAGCATCAGCATTAATGGACAGCATTAATGGGCTGATTGTCCAGTGTCATTTGTACTAATGAAGTAGTTAGCACAATCAATTAATAAGTGACATGCTAACATTCCTCACATTGCCAGAAAATGCCTGGAGTAAAACGAAAACGTTGTGCCTTTTTTTACATTTGCATCTGTTCCTTCCAGTGTGCTTATTTCCATTACATGCTGCATATATCTTCCCCTATATGCTCGCACATAATTGGTCTGCATTGGCAATACCTCTGACTTACATGTGGGTCATAGAAAAAACATTTATCTTGCACTGCCAAACTCTACTTCCCGACTTATATGCAGACTGACTTATGTGCGAGCATATACGGTAGTTGTGACTTACCTGGGCACGGCACTGCATGCCTGATCATGTAGGCTCTGGAGCCTGTCCAAGTCCCAGTGCTGTAGGTCCCAATAGCAGTGCCTGCACTGCTCCCCTGTGTGCTCCACACTGGTCTTGTGCACAAGGTGCTCTGCCACCCTTGTCCACACTGCTGAGTGTGGATCAGTGAGGTCCTGGGTTCCAAATAGCTGGCCCTCCAGTGGCATGACTAGTGCCACAAGGTTCACTAGCTCCACTGTCTCCCAGTTCATGGCACTGGGCCCTGCTGCCTATGCACATGGCATGGCTTGACACAGTTTGTCTGGAGCAGGTGTGCATTGAACAGGTTCCTGGTGTGCAATGGCCTATTCATGCCACATGCGCGATAGGCCATCGTGCACTGGACTGTGCATCACAGTGTTGCAGCATGGCAATGCATGATTGCCACTCATTGTGCAACACCACACATGCTCTGTGTGCATAGCATGGGTGGGAAACCAGGGTCAGGGGGCACGACTGGGCCGCGTATTCACAATTCGCACAATCCTGCCATATTGTGAATGGCAAACAATGCCACCCACAGTGCACTGGGACTGCACATACTGCCAGTGGTGAGCCGTACACTGCAGGTGCACATTGACGCAATGTCACACCAATGCACCATACATGCACACAATGTCATGTAGCACAGATCCAATAGTGCATGTGGACATAGATATGCTGCTGTCAATGATCGCGCTAATGCAACCACTGGACAGGATGTGCCATGTAGGGCATGGCACTGACTCTGCATCGTGCATGTGTGGGAATGCACTGTGTGACTTGCGCCACATTTAGGAGATGCCCTCAAGTCGACTGCGCATGCGTGGGAATCCACCATGGGGGAATGAGATCATTGCACCAGTTGCACATTGCTGATTGAGATGAGCTGGGGGCAATTAAGCAATTCACAGACAATGCTCCCAAATCAGCTCATTGCCACATTCAGGGGCATCTCCCCTGTTTAGTGTCTCATTACAGATGCTTCCAATCTCATGTGCATGACCTGAGCCATAAATGCTCCTGAATGTGCCTCCCCACTCCACAGGTGACTGACAGGTATTGCATCCTTGAAGGTAGGTCTGTTTACATTTTACCATTCACAGCTTGTCAGCACCATCTGACAGTGGGGTTTTGAGGGCATACAGGCTGCTGTGTCTGTGCAGCATCCTGCCACTGTGCTGGCACACATCCACATTTGCCTGTACTGTGCTGATGCCTTCATATTGTCCCCCACAGGAACCACAATGTCCATACTGGATGAAGCAGCTGGATGGAGACATCTGAACTTTACAGCAGATGAAGACATGGTGCTGCTGTAGGCCTACCTCCCGAGGCAGAGCATCCTGTCTGGCAGGGGTGGTAGCCTCCTTCAATGGGACAAGGGCTGGGAGCAGGTGGCCAGGCATGTGAATGCCCATGGCACATACAACAGAATACCACAGGAGTGCAGCAAGTACTTCCATGATGAGAAGTGGAGGGCCAAGGCAAAGACGGCCAACATCAAGGTCTCTCTGGGTGCGACAGGGGGTGGCCCACAGACTGTGTTGTGCCTCACCCTAAATGAGGAGAGGCTGGTAGCCAGCATGGGCTAGATGACAGTGAAGGGAGTTTCCAGGTGGCGGCTTCCAGACAGGTGGCAGTCCATCGCAGCACTTTGAGTATACATGTCCCAAGCACTGTGCCAGTCCATGTCTGCATGCCATAGGCACCCTGACTAGCCCCACTGTGGGCCACTAAGTGCCCATGTGTTGGTGTGCACTGAGCATGTTGCCATACACCCTGTACATTTACAGTGTGATGCAGACACATGACATGCCGCCCCTGTGTAGCACTGTGGGGGGGCACCGTGGTGGGTGGGGGTGGTCGTCTGGGATGATGTACCTGTGAGTGGTGGACAGAGGGGGGCTGGTCACACACATGTCCCTGAGCACCTGTACAGGCCTCAGTGCATGTCTGCCTACATTGGTGCATGGCCGCAGCAGTGGTCCCATGGGTGGCAGTCCCCTGTATGGCATGTCAGCTGCACCTATGGCACACGTGCATGTCTCCCTGTACATGCCTGTCTGACCACACCATTTTCACATGTCAGTAACTATGTTCCCCTTCTCTCTTACAGCTCCATCACACCTCATGGGTGCTGCCATGGCTGGTGAGCTCTCCGATGACCTGGTGGGGGAGGATGCCGGGCCATCACACTGCGTTGCAACCGGGGCTGTGACTGATGCCATGCCAGGCCTTTCCAATGCCACTGCAGCCCCAGATGCAGCGTGAGATGGTGCAGGGTCATCAAACCCCTCCATGTCTGATGCCATGGCTGGTGGCCATGGTCACTCATGGCTGGTCAATATACTGGGTTTAGCTGATGATGACCCAGTGGACAGGGCTGACATTGTGGATGCCCTACTGGTGCTGGCATCTGGAATGCGGGGGGGGGTGGGGTGTATGATGATGATGATCAAAATGCCACACAGATATGGGGGGACATGGCCAACAGTGGCCTGGCCGAGACACAGGTGCATGCACAGGTGGCACCATGCAGTGTTGGTGGTCCCGTGGCCCCAAGTGCACCTGCAGGGCCTGCACAACTGCCCATGGTGGTGGTTGCTGGGGGCCCTGTGTCTGGTGCTGCTGTGGAGACAGGGCCCACTGCCACTGTTCAGCAGGGTGCTGTGGAGCAGCAGCAGGTGGCAGGGGACCATGATGCAGGCATCCCTGGATGTGCAGTGGTCACGCCCAGTACCCACCCATTCAGTGGCCTGCTGTGGGGTGTCCACCTATGGTGGATGCAGCACAGTAGGCTAGGATGCCAGCTGCCCATTGGCACCATCTCTGTGATGCATCCCCTGCTGACTAGGTTGAGGGCTATGCACGCCTCCTGTGGGACACCATGGAGGGGCAGGCATCCCTCAGGGTGAAGCTGAGGGGCATTCGGATGCAGCTGGCCATGGAACACGAGTCATCAGCTGAATGGAACACCCAGATGCTGGCAGAGGCTTATCTACTGTGGGTGGGCACAACCACTGTTCTGGAGTGGATTGCACCCACTACCAAGGTGGTGTGTGCGCACAGTGAGCCACGTGTCTGTTGGGCTAATAGCCACACCTCCAGGAGTGCCTCATGCATCCCCAGGTCATGGCATCAGGTGAATCCATTGCTGTTGACATCATCACCACCACACACGGTAATCACTAACACCCCGTGATCCAACCTGGGTTCTGGTGACTTCACACCAGTGAGCACCTGTTCACGGTCTCGCTGCAGTATCCCACCAGAGGTGGTCAATGCCCCTACTGTAGCCAGTATTGCTGACCCAGCAATAACCAGGTGAAGGCGTGGCCACCCATGTGTCTGTGGTGGCCGTGGTGGCTCCCACAGATGCCTGGATTGACAGCCCCCATGGTCCCTGGTACCAGCACTCATTGCTGCCCACACACCAGGCTGACAGTGCCTGGGGCAGTGTGAGGTGGCACGTGCCTGATCTGGTACAATGCCTGAGTGGAACACCTGTGTGTTGCACTGTACATGGCCAGGGGAACCAGTGTTGTGCTATGTGGCATGGGCGTGATGAGTGCTGTGCAGCTGCACTGTTCTCCATGACGAGTGCACCATCCCATCAGTGTGCCCACCTCCACTATCTCACCTGGGCTCCTCCCCCTGCACAGGCCCTGCTGAGGCTCCCACATACCTGCAGTACCTGCCAATGTTTGTTGCACCACGGTGTCCTATTTGTGGGCATGCATACATGCCCCACTCACCCACTAGGTGGCTGCTGGTTATATCCCCGGTCTCAAACCGATGGCACAGAGCAGATTGGTGCCATATGAAGGCATCATGTGTACTCCCAGGGTGTGTGGTGCAGACATTGCTGATGTGACCTGTGGCACTGCACACCACCTGGCAGTTTACAAAGTAGAACCCCTTGCAGTTCATGTATAGCATGGCCTCATCGCCAGGTGGTGCATGGATTGCCACATGGGTACAGTCAATGGCCCCAATGATGCCTGCCATGTGTGCCACCCTGTGGAACTGCTGCATAGCTTCTGTCTGTTCTGCCTGTGTGCTTGGGAATTGAATGAACTCAAAAGCATGTGGGAGCAGTGCATTGAGGAATTGTGTGAGGAGACGGGACGTGGATGGCTGGGATATGCCAGTGGTGTCTCCAGCTGGCCTCTGCAAGGCTCCCGTGATGAGCAGGCATATTGCTGTTGTCACCTTGGTCTCCACTGATATGTCATGACCCCTTCCACTGGGTGCCTGCATTTCATCATGGCACAGCTCACAGAGTTGACTCAGAATTGTCCTGTTCAGGTGGTATTGTATCTGTCAGTTGTTCGAATGTTAGTCTGGCATGATACCGCCATGTGGCAGGTCACCTACAGTGCCTTCTGCTGCCACATTGTTGGTTTGCCCATCTCCTCATCCCCATTATCATGCCCACCATCAGGAATGGTGCACTATCCATGTCTGTGACCTCTGTTGTGCTGCTGGTGTCCTGTCTGGTGGTGGTGCTGCTGCTATCCTGCAGTCTGCCAGGTGGGGCTTGCACTTCAGTCTACTTCTTTTATACTTATCTCCTTAGTGCACATTTGGGTGCTTGTGCATTAATTTTGCTTTGTGAATGGGGATGTGCCATGTATGCAGCTACACACCCCCTCCAGATGTGTTGCATATCATTATATTCGGGGTCTGGTGCATCCTGTGCAGCATGGCACATCTGGGATGCACCGGAGCATCTGCCCTGGTGCATCTCAGATGCGCCAAGCTCATCTGCGTTGTGAATTCTGCCCATAATGTATATATTGTCCTATCTTGAATTATTTTGTGCTATGGCTGGTTCAAAAAACAGGCTGCAAGTTCACTACTTTAACTTTACAGATTTATTATGACTTTTACATGTTTTAGAATTACTGACACAAAAGTGCCAACTTGATTGCAAATAGTCACTTCCATAGTCGGTTGAGGCATCTATTCAAATGTTGGCATTTCCATCAGAAACTGCCAGGTATAAGATGGGCAAGTGTATTACAGTATAGCCTCGATACATATGTATGCAAGTGTATTACAGTATAGCCTCGATACATATGTTTCTGATACTGCAGCTGTGAATCATGATTCCCAATTGAGTAGCAATATAGATAGTGTGGACCTTTTATCAGAACTGGCATCACATAAAAAAATGTAATGTTTTTATATTAAAATGAAATATTGGCACCTGGCAGCAGTTGAAAGTACAGAAAAGCATTTTTCGCACCTATCCTTTTATAAATAAAAAATCTTAAAGCCAGAGTTCATTTAATTATGTGATGCATTGTTGCTGCAAGTGAACTCTGACAGATAAGAAATGACTTTTTTACTGAAGTAGTATAGTGCTTGGCTTTCAGATATCTAAAAATTATAACTTATTAATGACAATAACATTTCTCATTACCCATTTTTTTCATTTGCCATAACTGAATCTGCATTAAAACAGAACCATCAGCCAGTTTCAATGGTTGCTGCTGAGGTATAAAAATAATTCCCCTTTCTCCACCACTGATGTCCAATTATTGACTGATTCTAATTTCACAAAGAGGTGAATGCTGAACTAGTGCCTTTCCTACAAGAATGCTTCCAAGCTAATTCTCTCCATTTATATAGTTCCGCGGGGGAAGGGTATCCTCTTTGGGATATCTGTTTAGGGTTTATAGAACAAGGATGGTAAGTTGTAACCATTTAGTTGTGAAAGAGGAATCTGTATAGATACTGATGTATTGCCAGCATTTTTTTCAATAGAGTTTTACTCCAGCACAAATCCCTTTTCAGGTGGAATTATTTAATTAAAGTTGCAGACATGAAAAACACAGGAGATTAGTCACTGAAGGCTGGACATTTCAAGCTGATAACTTGATCACTGCCTCTAAAGAGCATTGAAATATATAGGACAGATTTTAAAAACATTTCTACTGTGCAGTTTGTTTGCTCCTGCATTTATTTAAATACTGCAATTGGCTGAAATCATGCTTGTATGGAGTCTACGGAGACATAACTAGACTTGATCTAATTCTCATGTCCAGAAACCATGGGCAAACATTTTACTGCCATTTTTTAAACTTTTGTTTTAAGCAGGCAAACTGCGTATGCAGTTATGTTTAATATCGATCGGTATTTTGGATATTCATCTAAATGCTCAAAATAAATTTTACCAAGAACCAAACACATGGACAAGATTTTCTTGATAGAACCAAAAACTGAATTTGTCTCGCAGTTCTACTGCATGCCTCACATCCAAAAGGACATTTTGTATTTAACATCTCAAGCAAGGTTTACATAAACTGCAATCCCTTATTTCAACCATCAAGCAATACATTTTAATAATGTACAGGTTCCTTCAATATGGTTATAAAACCGCATTTTGGTAAATTAGCTGGCTGACTAAACATATCCACAGCTTAACCATTAGAGTAGTGGATATGTTTCTGATGAATGTAATATTGTCCATAAATAAACATGAGTAGGGATTCCTTACCAGGTGACATGGAATATGGACTGATATGGAGTGTTGCAGCACCCAGGCCTGGCGGTGACATCATAGCTTGATTTACTACCCTGCAGATAGCATCTGAAATATAATAACTCTTAGGGGTGAGCATGGACTTCAGTTTGACCTAAGAAAGATACACCTTCAAAGATTGCCAGTCTGATACGATGTCATCAAAAGGAAGTCCATCAAGCCATATGTTAGAATGCCCCCCTCCCAGCACCACTGCTGCAATTAAAAAGCATATACTGGACCAAAATGCAATAAGCTAGCTATATTTATTGGGCTGAATACTTGTATTATTGGAATATGGAGAGGTCTGCAAAAGAAAGAACACTCAAGTCTGTAATGATGACAGCCCCCATTAAGTATTCATCCAGAAACCAGCAACGTTGGGGAATATACATTGCCCATGTGGAATGTTAAAGTGATTTTATTTCTTGTTTTCAAATAATTGTTTGTAAATAAAGTTTTCAGGGATGTGCCATATATCAGTAGCTAACAAATGATCTTATAGAAGTAAATACACCCTCTGTCCTCTATTGACTTTATTTGTATAAATCCCTCCTCCTCATTTTCCAATCCCTGTGACAAGCAGAGACACTTGAAAGAGTTATACATTCTGTCAGCAATGTTGATCAGTTCCTGCACAGACATAGATCAGTTGAGAAGAGTTTGAAGGAGGACGAGATCCATTTTTGCTAGTTCATATACTATATATCCTCATGAAGCTGCACTAACGTAAGACTTGCACACTTACCCCCTCATTTGATAATCTCTAAAGATTGTTGTGACTGGGACAGCATGTATGGCAAACACTTGAGAATAGGGCTGGGGAATGGGTGGGGCACAGGAGGATAGTCAGTGCTGGACAGAACCTGATCATAGATTCATCAACATAAGGCATGTTTTTCCCTGGTGACTTGTCAATGTAGTGCATGTATCATGAAAGGCAAGCGATTCAATTTGGTTTTCAAACTGATAAGCAAATGGTCCAACTTTGCTAACTGATCTTCATACAATAGCGTGAATGCACTACTATTTAAAATTAATTAGTATTAAGTATCAGCTCTTAAGTGGTTGGAGGCCAAAGGCAAGCCTAACATGAGCTGCTTTGACCCCCCACCCAAAAGATTGCTTTGAGGAATGTAGGCAAACTCGACTTAGACTTCACAATGCCATAGCTGAAAAGTTCTTAGGGCAATTCTTAGCCTGGTCAGGAATTCATTCTGAAGTGACACCGGTTCTCTTGAAGATGGAGAAATCCGAGCTTCCCTTTTCTCTCTTGTGTTCAATATATTTCCCCTTCTGGTTGGTCAGAAAAAGAAAATATTATTATGTTTCTTGCCCCTGCAATGTATAGTGTACAGTAAGCATCCTTCTGGGTCCCAGGGATTTGATATCATTAGCCCGAGTGAAAGGTTTCACTAATGGATCTTGCAGTTATTTTCTAATTGTCCCTCACTGCATGGAGTGAAGCTTTACTTTTAATGTACGTCTGATCAAAAGAGTGACTCAAAGGGTTGATTTTATCTGATCTATTGTGTATTGCAGATTTTCACTGAGCAAACCAGTTTCATCATTTATACAGTAGTTGCTGCCAGTCAATATTGTCTTAATGTCTTAATGTTTACTGTATAGTGACACCCAAATAGATTTATGGATTGATCTGAGTTTGCAGTTTAGTTACATCGTTTATTTATTTATTTATTTTTTAATTCTTTATTTTCCTCCCAAGCTGCCTGCCGCCCGGTACTATCTGCCCAGTCACGGACCACGAGCTTCCACTTCCTCAAATCGGCCGTGAGCCCTCCGAGACCCCGTGGCTTGCCCCCCACGGTGGGGCTGAGGCACTCCTCCTTTGCATGCTGCAGACGTTGGGATAGGTTGGAGGGCTGGCCTGAGGAGCTAATTGAAGCCGTGGTGGGCTTCATAGAAGGCGGCAGGCAGCTGTCTTCTTTTTCTGTTTTCTGGGAGGTAGAGGTGGAGTGCAATGTCACCCCAGCGTCTGCCCGCCTCCTGAGCGTACCAGCGCCGGCAGCTGCGTGACTTCCCGGCCTTCGCCATGGGTCGCCAATGCTCCGGACACTTCCCCAACCTCCCCCCGGAGAAGGAAAGCAGTCCATGGGACGCTCTATCCATCTCCCTCGGCCAGCCCTCCAGTGTCCCCAGGTCCATTCCCGAACCCGGGTCGTTGGCGTCGCATGCGGAAATCCAACTGCTGCGCCGACGGGCCGGCCACAGCTACATTGTTTATTCATTCAGTATAACTTGTGTCACTTTCAAAATAAAAACTTAAAAGTTAATGAACATACATTCCTAGTACATGAAACAACAAAGGCATGAATTCTTCCATTTACAGTCGCTGACCAGATGTCAATAATATCCTCAAAAACTTTAAGATTGTTAACATATAAATGCAACAAGGTCCAGAAGACATAAGTTATTGATGGTTTCTACAAAAAAAATACTCTCTCTCTCGTTTCATTTGAACGCACTCACATTACAGTTTAAATATTTGTTTGAAAAGGAGCAAGCAAGAATTAAGTTGTGGTTTGACCACTGTTAAAGGGGATAAAACAGTTGTGTGACAGCTATATCATTTTTATTAGTATTTTCAGACACAATGTCCATACCATAAAACACAGTTTTAGCACATTAGCTTTTATTCAGGACCAGTTACATATGGATCATTTGGTAGCATGAATACTGTTTCTGCAGAAGTGGAGATCATAAGCAGCTTCAATTTCATATCAATCTATGTCTTCTTTAACATTACTTTCATATGAGTTTTTATAGAGGTTTTATTCGAAGCAATAGCATTATAGATATAAAGCCAGTGATCTGAGGTATGCAGAACATTTACAACCAAACAATTCATAGTTATACTATTTTCCATTCTCTATATGACTTGTTTAGTTGCCAAAGTAAATAAAATGATATGGTATATATGTCCTAAGTTTTTACAAGGTATTGCTATGGGCCTGTAAAATAACATCACAGTTACCAACTTAAACGATCATCACAATATAGAATATGGCATGCATGTGAACTGTCTATTTTCAGTAAACTTGTTTGCCTTATTCAGTGTTTAAATATTAACTTTTTTGTAACATTCCCATTTAGTTAACTGTATACATTGTGACTTAAACTGCTAAACTGTTAATAAGTTGCATCAGGATAGTTTTAGGATAAGACTATATGTGCTTCCCTCTCTATATGAACAGAATGCTCCTAGTCCATGGCAAAAGTTGATCTGCTCTTGCAGACAATTTGAAATACGTATCTGTCTCTATCTCTGTCTCTGTCTCTGTCACTATCTCTATCTTTATCTCTGTATCTGTCTGTCTCTGTCTCGGTCTCGGTCTCTATCTCTATCTCTATCTCTATCTCTATCTCTATCTCTATCTCTATCTCTATCTCTAACCCTATCTCTATCTCTATCTCTATCTCTATCTCTATCTCTGTCTCTATCCCTATCTCTATCTCTATCTCTAACCCTATCTCTATCTCTATCTCTGTCTCTATCCCTATCTCTATCTCTATCTCTAACCCTATCTCTATCTCTATCTCTGTCTCTATCCCTATCTCTATCTCTATCTCTAACCCTATCTCTATCTCTATCTCTATCTCTATCTCTAACCCTATCTCTATCTCTATCTCTGTCTCTATCCCTATCTCTATCTCTATCTCTAACCCTATCTCTACCTCTATCTCTGTCTCTATCCCTATCTCTATCTCTATCTCTATCTCTATCTCTATCTCTATCTCTATCTTTATCTCTATCTCTATCTCTATCTCTGTCTCTATCCCTATCTCTATCTCTATCTCTAACCCTATCTCTATCTCTATCTCTAACCCTATCTCTATCTCTATCTCTGTCTCTATCCCTATCTCTATCTCTATCTCTAACCCTATCTCTATCTCTATCTCTGTCTCTATCCCTATCTCTATCTCTATCTCTAACCCTATCTCTATCTCTATCTCTATCCCTATCTCTATCTCTATCTCTGTCTCTATCCCTATCTCTATCTCTATCTCTAACCCTATCTCTATCTCTATCTCTGTCTCTATCCCTATCTCTATCTCTATCCCTATCTCTATCTCTGTCTCTATCCCTATCTCTATCTCTATCTCTAACCCTATCTCTATCTCTATCTCTGTCTCTATCCCTATCTCTATCTCTATCTCTAACCCTATCTCTATCTCTATCTCTATCTCTATCTCTATCTCTGTCTCTATCCCTATCTCTATCTCTATCTCTAACCCTATCTCTATCTCTATCTCTATCTCTAACCCTATCTCTATCTCTATCTCTGTCTCTATCCCTATCTCTATCTCTATCCCTATCTCTATCTCTGTCTCTATCCCTATCTCTATCTCTATCTCTAACCCTATCTCTATCTCTATCTCTGTCTCTATCCCTATCTCTATCTCTATCTCTAACCCTATCTCTATCTCTATCTCTATCTCTATCTCTATCTCTATCTCTATCTCTATCTCTATCTCTGTCTCTATCCTCTCTCATCTCTATCTCTAACCCTATCTCTATCTCTATCTCTATCTCTATCTCTATCTCTAACCCTATCTCTATCTCTCTCTGTCTCTATCCCATCTCTATCTCTATCTCTAACCCTATCTCTATCTCTATCTCTATCTCTATCTCTATCTCTGTCTCTATCTCTATCTCTAACCCTATCTCTATCTCTATCTCTATCTCTATCTCTATCTCTATCTCTATCTCTATCTCTATCTCTAACCCTATCTCTATCTCTGTCTCTATCTCTATCTCTATCTCTATCTCTATCTCTATCTCTATCTCTAACCCTATCTCTATCTCTATCTCTATCTCTAACTCTATCTCTATCTCTATCTCTAACCCTATCTCTATCTCTATCTCTATCTCTATCTCTATCTCTATCTCTGTCTCTATCTCTATCTCTATCTCTAACCCTATCTCTATCTCTGTCTCTATCTCTATCTCTATTTCTATCTCTAACTCTATCTCTATCTCTGTCTCTACCTCTACCTCTACCTCCCCATCTCCATCTCCATCTATATCTATGTCTCTCTCTCTATAAATATTTAGCTGCAAGTGAGAAGGATGAGTGAGAGTAATTACTTCATGAGCTCCTTTCCATGGTATATTTCCTTGCACACCACAGTTACCTATTGTTTGTTTTATATAATACATTCAGATGGTTACTGGTAGTTTTGGTCACAGTTCAGTATACAGGGAAAGGGTTTCAATGGAATTATAAAATAGGTAGGGAAAATCATGCTTCCTGATTAGCAGAGAAGGTTCCAAACGCTGTGGTTCAAGAATAGTAACCAGTACTGCCAAACTTACCTTTTTTTTGTAAAACAGAAGACCCCATTTATAAGTTCAATAAGACACTATAGGGTGTGGGTTATTATTGCCAAACTATTCTTCTGAGTGGCTGAAGACACTTGGCACAAGCACCTCATGTCTAACAACGCACTTGGTTATGTGGGTCAGAACAGCACCCACTACCTGTAGCATCATTGTGCATACATGGCTGCTAACTGTCTGTGTGTCTGTGTGATATGTAACAGGCAGACACAAAATATGCAATTTATCTTCATGTGTGAGGGGAGAGGGCCATAACTCAGAAGTGGCAGAGCCACCAGTGAACTGTTCTGCCCCTTCGCAATTGATAACAAACTGCATATTTGGAGCCAGACCATGATGCATTTTTGATGTATACAGCATCTGCTTACTGGTTATAGCCTTTACATATGCTGTTTGTTTAAACATTTTGTAGTTTTCATGGATCTCATTGACTCCTTGCAGTGCTGCACATGGCTGTTGTGATGTCATCAGCATTGTAAAAGATGCTATCTGATTGGTTCGGTACGTATTGTCACATACTGAACATTGCAAGATAATAGTTTCTTGCTATGCTGGGTCAAGATAACACTTTTATCTTGCTATTTATCAGTATATCCCTGTTGTGTAGACAGACAGACACACACACGCGCACACACACACACACACACACACACACACACACACACACACACACACAATGTAGGTGAGAGTCAAACCTTAAGAGATAAATGATTTACTTTAGCCAGTGATAGATTCTAACACATTCTAAATGAAGACAAAGGGCAACTGTTTCAAAAGTCATAAAATGGGCAAAATTCTGAAGGAATTTTCAAAAGTCAAATACAATAATGGGCAAAATTCCTAGTTATGTCCGGTGATATTTTCAGAAGTAATAAGATAGACTGCAAGTCCTAGTTATGTTCATATCAGAGTCTGTCCAGACATGTCAAGACTATGTTCTATCTTGTTTGAGCCACTTTAAAAGTTGGACTTATTTGCAGTATTTCTATTTGTTATGGTACTTTACATCCAGTTTTAGATAAAAATGATAAGCATAAATGGAAATGCTAGACTGGGTTACAGTCAGTCTGAAAACTGTGTCCAGGCCCATTTATACAGTATCTGAACTTTGCAAACTGGGCATAACGAAGTCAGAGTTTTGCAAATTGGACATAGCTATGTCCTAGCTATAAAATTAGACATAATGGCACTTTGACTTATAACCAAAGTTGTACAATAAAAAATGCATGTGGATTTAGGTTTTTGAAAATCCCTACAAAACCTTTTTCTTGAGGTTGGGTGCTTAATCAGCATTCATCTCCACTTTGGACATGTCTCAAGTGAACTCTTAAAAAAATGAACAGCAGCTTATTTAAAGATTTATGATATCACTACAGCCCCTGTCACACTCTGCCTCTTCTGGCTGGTGGTGGTGTCCATAGAGGCAAAATGGACCCTGCTGGGGTGAGAAAGGTTCACAGAGGTTCCCTCTGCATCTGAATGGAGGGATGCAGATTCTTCACTGGCTGTACTTGGAGGATGTCCTGTAAGACCGAGGACTCCTTGGATAACTAGTAGGCCTGCTGGTCGACCTCTGTGCTGTCACCCCTATGCACTCTTGATCCCCGTTTCACCATACGAGAATATAAGGACTTTTTTAAACACCCATAATTTGTGAAGTAAACCCAGCATTGGTCCTTCTGAGTCCCCTGGAGTTCCAAGCCACTGCTTGGACATAGTTGGCTACAGGTTTCAGTAGGGCCCCCCCCATACACATTGTTTTGCTATGCCTTTCTCAACCCTCCAGGGTTAGGTATTTAATTCTGCATACAGGGTGGTGTTTTTATGTCTGCATAGTGAAAGCAATGCTGACATATTGTGAAGAGAAGAAGAATAGTATGGAGTCTGACTGGAATTCCTAATGTAGCACAGCTGTGTTGTTATGGCAGAGTGGGGTTGAAGCACATCTACCTACAAATCTGTCCATGTCCTCCCCATTCAATAAAATGTGTTCCCTTCTTCTGCCTCCTCACCGCTGCACTATTTTCTTGCTGACCCATGTATAACATCATAACATAGTTCAGCAAACACCTCTTCTACCCCCAATCCCACATCTTGTGTGATGTAATTGCCACGGCAAATTCTTATCCCCCATTTCCCATGCAAACTTTCTCCCTTAGATGGGCATCACCACTACAAATGCCATGACATCACCCCATATGCCGTGTGCTGAGCCAGATGTTGTTCAGCTGTGCTGCATAGCTGGGGCAATTGCCAGCATTATCGGTAACTTGCTCAACATTACATCATGGCAGTATACCGTCACCGCAGTGACTCCCTGATGGCAAAGACCATCACAGCACCAGGAATCGGGCAAAATCTGCCCATCGCTGTGATGGTTTCTGCGGAGATCGGGACAGCCTCGCTGGGTGTTTGCCCCCCCGGTCCAACTCTGACTGGGTTAGAATCCTAGAGACTGGTGGGTGGCGGGCCCCACAAGGGGTTCGAGGTGCAGCCCCCGATTGTGTGCGCTGACATCCCCGTGGCTGCAATGCAGACAGTCGGCATTGTAGCTGTCTCTGTAGGGGATGTCGGCGCTAGTGCTGTTGAAGAGCTATAGGTAAACCCATCATGGCATATAATTTACAAAATACAAAAAAAAATGATACTGCGCTTGCGAGGGACACTTGTTTTAAATGGACTGTCTAGCATTTGCAGATGGGCAGAGACAGACATGATTCAATATGAACAGTGTTTAGATTTGCATTATTTTCTTTTGATGTCCCATACCCCCTTCCTACTTTATATCCAGTTTCACCCCCTTACCCCAGGTTTTACCTGAAAATGAACCTCTGACTCAGTGGCATGGGTGCTAAAAAAAAAGGAAAAAGAATGGCAGATCACATCTAATCCAGAAAGAAAAAAGATTATAATAATAATCTATGTTTAAGACAGCGACATATGAGTCAAAAGCACAACATAGTCTATATTACCATATCTGTGGTCATACTGCTACAGTTTGGGTTGTGCATCTCTGTAAGTTGTGGTGGAGGGATCCAAACCATGGTACCCTGATTCAATATTTTATCCTATGCCCTGTACTCTACAATGCTTTTCCATGCTTTATGTGTGTAGTTTCTGTACCATATTATCGTCTGCCATTACCTAATATATGACTTTTTTTCAATTTCATCTGTTAGACATTGACATTTTACTATAATGCCTCACAATGTACAAATTAATTATATGTACAGTAAGCCATATCACTTGCCATTATGTCTTTCCATATTGGATATTTGTACAGTGTGAACATTATTGGCTATATGAAATGCTTCTCAAAAGTGATGTTGGAATTTATGAATTGACAGCATACTGAAGCCTATTTGAACTGCTGTTTTATTTTGTATCCTGAATTATGTATCGAATCAGGATAGGAGTTCTACACCTATCTGCATTTGGAAGCATGGAATAACATGTCTACAATGAATGTTGACAGCTCCATCTTACAATATCAGATGATAGTGTACTATGACATTCTATGCATTGCAATTCAGTGATCATTTATTGAGCTGGGTTGGCACTTTGGAAATGATTCAGTCAGTAGCAAAAGTACATTGCTGATCAAAGTCAAATAAGCTCATGTCTGTGCATTCACTTTTACACTTCACAGCTGTGAAATGCAGAACAATATAATTTGGTAGACCCAGCATACCTACATAAACAACTATAGTATACACATGTGTATGCTGTATTCATACATCTGCAAACAACAATATTTAGATAATTTTCTCTGATACAAGTGTGGTATG
Source organism: Neoceratodus forsteri (assembly GCA_016271365.2). NCBI lineage: Eukaryota > Metazoa > Chordata > Ceratodontiformes > Ceratodontidae > Neoceratodus > Neoceratodus forsteri. The sequence continues at coordinate 1,071,809,153 of CM028129.1, read as the reverse complement.
TTTAAATCTGCAACATTTTTTAAACATTTATTGACATATGAAAATAATTGTAAGGCAGTGTCTAGTAACCAAAAACACAACCACTGTGGATGAACCTTAGTCTAATAGATATAATATATAATATATAATGTGTGGTTGCCATGAAATATTGTTAAAAATCACACACCCATACATACAAAACAAAAATAAATGATATTATAGTATAAATCCTATTGCTGTGCCTTTTACAGTAGTTATCATTGTCTCTTGCAGTATTCAAATCTGAAATTGTATTCAACATGACTAAACTAACCATGGTCAATAAACAGCTGGCATGACTAACTGAGATAAAATAAAACACAAATCTATCATAATACCACACCATCAATCAGCCTACGCCTGAAAAAATAAAATAAAATAGCAAAGTGGAATAGGTATCTTTATTTTAATGTTAATTCTGTCTCTCTGGGCAACACAGTGTAACTGTTGGTATCTGGCGACTGCAGAAGTCAAGCTTACAAATGTGAGACAGCTGATCACTGCTGGCTCCAGCTACAGAAACCAGGAATGACATCATTACAGTTGCATAGCAAGAGCTATGGCGATGTATTAGAAACAGAAGAAGAAAAGTAAGGGGTCTGACTGGAATTCCTAATGCAGAACTGCTGTATTGTTATGGCAGAGTGGAGCTGAAGCACAACTTCTTGCAAATCTGTCTGCATTCTCCCCATTCACGAAAATGTCTTTTCTTCTTCTCTCCTCCACTCCCCGGCAAACTATTTTCTTGCTGATCCATGTATAACATCATAATGCAGTTCAGCAAATGCCTTCTCTACCCCCACCTCCCTCATCTTGTGTGACATAATTGCCATGGCAACTTCTCGTCTCCAGTTTCCCATATGGTCTTTCTCCCTTAGATAGCAGTCACCACTACAAATGCCATGATGTCACCTCATGTATGTAAATGAGTTTGACTGAGTAGAATGTGGTGTGGAAGCAAGGCGTACATGTATCATGTAACCAAATATTCCAGACGGAGCAAGACATCAACAACGCAGTTGGCTAAAAGAACAGGCATGAGCGAGGACAGTTATTGTTTTGAGGGGTGTTTCTTTTTTCTTCAGCAAATGTGGGCAAAAGCTTCAGAACATACTTTTAAATGATAAGTGAGGAACTCAATGCTTAGTGAGGAAGTCAGGGAATGTTTGGATACTTCACATCACAGGCACATAGTAATTTTCTTGCTGACTGTGGGGCATGGAGAAGTTGTGAACATGCATGCAGCATCTGTGAACATTATCTTGCTGCAGATGTGTATTGTGCATGCTACTGGTACACCTGCAGTGATATGGTGCTCAGGTTTATGAGTGTCCTTTCATCATTACAGCACTGTTATGAGTGGCTGTGAAGGGGTATCACAGTCTGGGTGCATGCTACTGGTACATCTGCGGTGGTGTGGTGCACTGGTTTACAAGCATCCTGTCATCATTGCAACAGTGTTGTGAGTGGCTTTGAAGGGATGGCACAGTCTGCTCTGGTTCCATCAAACCTGCACTGCCAAAGTAAACAGGCCATTACAGGAGTTGGTGGTGTGGGTTCCCATAGTGGGTCCCTTCCTATTTCCCACTTTGATACAGTGGCATGCAGTTGAGCTGCTGTCTTGGGTTCTAATGCATACTTTTTTTTGCCCCATGTCAGACTGCTGGATGTGTAAAAGTAGGTCTGGCTTGGAGTGCAGTTTTCATTTGTGGAAAGGATGCAGTGGGGAGGAAGACGCTGGTGTGTGTTGGCAGACTGCAACAATAGAACAGTAATGTGGATGCTGAAAGTGGACCAAAATGGGTGAACAGAGTCATCTTTGTGTCAGAATTATGGACCAAAGGGTTGTTCTTATTTTGAGTGCTATCGTCATGGGCCCAGAATTATCCGCAACATGAGTGCTTTTGTATTGTGCAGCACCCTTACCTTAAGAAATGTTATAACTTCAGAATTCAGTGTCTAATTCAGCTTGTTGTACTGTCTGACAGGCAATGTGATTATGATGATGATGATGCTGGTGTCTCATTAGTTAAGTGTCTATGTGTGTGGGGGGGTATATATTAAAGTGCACTGTCTTCATGATGAGCACATCATTTTCTGGCACTTGGCCCGTGATCAAGTCAAAACTGCCTTCTGTAGCAGATTAGCAGCCAAGCCTGGGGTTTGCAGCTGTGAATCTGGCTGTGGAGAAGTTCTCCTTGGAGGCTCCATGATCCTGCATGTAGGCAGACAGTTTAAAAACAAAGAGCAATATGAGACTGTCTCTCATGCAGCTGGTATGGCTGCTCTTGCTGGAGTTTGGATACTATCTAGGATCAGCGACACTTCCATATTATCAAGGGCAGTTTGTCATTGGTGGATCCCAAATGGTGTGCTTTGCCAGGGATGGGGGAGGTTGGCTCTGCATGCATTGTGTGTGTGTAGAACTTGAGGAGGCTTGGTGGCTGATTTTCCATTCCACTGCTGAGCAGAGAATCTCCTTTCCCAGCTCAACACTGTTGTTATAGTTAGCAATGCCATCAATGACTGGAGGAGTGGTTTCTTTGTTTGGTGGAGCAGGGAAAGAGGAAATCATGGTAAACTGTTTTTCTAGTGGCCCTCCTCTGTCTCTCCGATTCCAACCCACACATTAATTTCATATCTGTTATCAACTTAATACAATGGGGGGCATGGCTAGCCATCACGCTGAGTAGAAACAATTTGCAGAGCTCCTGCATGGCTTTTACTATCATCTTGAATTACAACCTTCAAAACTGAGACATGAAGAAAAGTACAACATATATTGATAGCCGAGACTGTCAAGATTACTTTGATACCAGACTCAATCTTTTTCAGCTATTGGAAACCTGTGACAGGGTTAAGTGAGGCCCTGTCCCATTTGTGTTATGTAGGAGGGAATCTGAAGCAAGAATTCTACTACTATCTCTATTTTTTCTGACTTTCTATTAGACTGCGCAGTCAAATCTTACCTCTACCTGCTGCACTTTCTAATTTTTAATACCTAATTTCTGATTTCTAATTTGCTTAGGCTTTTATTTTAAGGCATATGTATGAAACTGGGTTCCCTGATACATAACCTAGAGATAGTGAAATAATGGCAGAAGCAGCCATGACAGAGTGTGACCTCAGACTGATGTAATCTGTCACAATACTCTGTCTGGGTCACAATGTTACGCCTAGTGACGAACAACTACAAAGCTGTCTTGCTGAGAAGATTTTTGGGGAGAGATGATTTTGAACAGAGACATGGAAGGCTGCATTCATTATATCCTGGTGTAGAGATTAACTAGATGGGAGACTAAGAGGAGACATGCTGATTTCATGTCTTGAATTGTCTTCTAATTTGCTGAGTGTTCACTGACCCGAAGAAGAAGTGATGATGAAATGTTTTCCAATTTGTTTCTTTTTTCTTGTGATTTAGAACAATAAATCACCACTTGTGGTTTTCTACAATTTCTTCTGGACTGCTCATGCTTCCTGACCTAGGTCTCCATTATATTTAGTGTCAGAGATATCTGAATTAGTTACATCCGGTGTCATTCTGTGCCAGAAGCCACATCACATCCAGAAGCCTCTCCACATTTAGTGTCAGAAGTAACTGGATTTTCACCGTGCATACTCTAAGGCCGATAGTTTGTTCATGGGTTCCAGACCTGGTTCCAGGGAAGCACAGCAGAAAGGTATGGATCCAGTCAAAGACAGACCAGGAGTGACCACTAGAAGTATGGAAGCCAAGCTACCAGAGATGGGAGAAGCACATAAAGCAGCAGCAGAACCGGGAAGTCTGCCTGAGTTTTTCAAATGGTGGACAATACAGCAAATAGATACTGAAAAGCAAAGAGAAAAAGACCTCTAATGTTTAGAGGCCCAAGGAAAAGAGGACATGCAACTATGGCTGTCTGTCTTGCAGGCTATTAAAGATGGAGGAGCTGGTACAGGCCCCACAGATTAACAAAACACAGGTTATTTGAAAGACATTAAACTGACAAAGCTGTGCCTCTTAGATTTTCAACAGAGATGAGACAAGCTGTTTTTTGTGTCATGGTGTAGAGATTGTCTTGAGGAGAGACTAAGATGAGACATGCTGATTTCGTGTCTTGAATTATTTTCTGATTTGTTTATTTTTTTCTTGTGATTTAGAATAATAAACCACCACTGCTGACTTTTCTACAATGTCTCCTGGACTGCTCATGTTGCAATTTCAGCATATATGTATGCGCTGAGAAAGAAGTTAGCCAAGTATGTTGAAATTGCACATACTAACCAGGAAAAGGCCCCAAACCAACAGAAAGTGTATTATGATCATGGGGTAAAAGAAACAGTTTTTGAGCCAGGTGAAAAGGTACTGTTATTATTACCTACTTCAGAAAACAAACTGCTAATGAAGTGGCAAGGAATGTATAAAGTTCTTAGACATACTGGCATAGTTAATTATGAGGTTGAGACCCCTGACCGAAGAAACCCTACCAAGATATATCATGTTAATCTCCTAAATAAATGGGTTGAAAAAAACAGAAAGGTTGCTTTGTTAGTATTGCCAGAAACTGAAAGGGGAGATATGGACATAGTTTATGGCAAGCTAGAACAAACTGTAACCTCGGATGATACTAGCATACCTGACTACGTTCAAAAGGGTCGCCAGTGCATGTCAATGCCCAAAGTAGCAATGGGCAACCAGACTGGTACCTTATCTCACAGGTAAAGCCCAACTTGCTTACAGTAATGTGGATACTGCTCTGTCAGCAGACTATGACCTGGTGAAAAGAGAAATATTGAAAGGTATGACATCTCAAGAGAGACCTACAGGCAGAACCTTTGGTCCCTGAAGTACCAGGCATTCAACAATCCCTGAGAAGCTTGCACTTGACTCAAAGAACCTCTCATTAAATGGCTACAACCAGAGGGCAAATCAGTCCCCCAGCTTATCAAAATTTTTAACAATGGAGCAGTTCATCAATATCCTGCCTATAGACGTGCAGCTTTGGGTAAAACAGCACCGATCAGAAAATGGGAAAAGGCTGTTCCTTTGGCTGAAGACCATCAAATGGCCAGACAGACACCACAGCAGGGAGTTACTAGACCAGGACCGGTAAGCCCCTATTTTTCCAGTCTAACTCCAGGTCAGATAAGAACTCTGGTTGCAGTAACAAATCTGCACCTAAAGACTTTATTTGCTATAATTGCAATCAGCCAGGCCATATTGCAAGAAACTGCCCTAAAAATAAGAAGGGGAATATTGAGGTAGATTTGGCCTTAGCAAATTATGACAACTATTTAACAGAGGTCAAGGTGGGAGATAAGGCTGTGAAAGGACTCATGGATTCTGGAAGCAGGAACACTGTTGTGCATGCTGATGTTTTGGGAAAGAATTGTGCAAGAGGAACAGGTACTGGGGTCATCTGCATTCATGGGGACACTCATTACTATCCCACCACTCGACTGACTCTAAGGATTAATGGTGTGTCACACCAAATGAAAGTAGGAGTGGTGCCAAAGTTACTTGTACCAGTGATAATTGGAAATGACTTTCCCGACTTTGCTAAGTTAATCACAGAGGGAGAAAAAAACTGCCGTTTCAGCAGCTGTGATGGCAAGAGCACAGGCAAAGAAAAACTTGGATGATGAGGGCAGTTTTCCCTTTGGTAGCTTTGATCAAGACTTGTTTCAGCCCAGCTTCAAGATCCAGAAATCCCGTCAGGAATGTAGATGCCCGAAACAGCAGTGGCAACAAAGAACTGATGGACATAAGTGGTTAATTTATGAAAATCCTCAAACCAGACTGATAACTAATTGTGATTTTGCTTCTAAACAAACTAATGATGTTTCTCTCCGAGGTTACTTTAGGCAGGTGGGGTGAAACACAAAAAGGCGGAACCTGTTTTTAGAAAATGTAATGGGCTACTGTACCGGGTTTGTGCTAATTCACAGACACAGGAAGAGGTAGAACATTTGGTCATCCCAAAGAAGTATAGAAATGAGATGCTACAGATAGAACATGATAGTCCTATGGCAGGTCACTCAGGGAGGGAATGCACCCTTACCAGGGTGCTGTACAGGTTTTACTGGCCTGGGATCCATGATGATGTAACTACTTATTGTAGGTCTTGTCCTGAATGTCAGAAAGTAGCCCCAGTGTCTAAGAAATACAAGGTGCCCCTGCAGACCTCACCTTTGATAGATGTACCATTTGAGAGGATTGCAATGGATATGATTGGCCTCTTAGATAGAAGTAAATGGGGAAACCATTTAATTTTGGTAGTATGTGATTATGCTACTAGATACCCAGAGGTGGTTCCTAGGTGCACTGTAACAGCCCCAAAGGTGGTTGCAGAGTTTGCAAAACGTTTCAGCAGGGTGGACATGCCTAAAGAAATTATTACTGATCAAGGTAATAAATTTGGTGCTGTCTTGCTGAAGGAGCTGTACCGATTACTCGGTGTTACTGCCATAAGAACCACCCCTTATCACCCCCAAACAGATGGTCTTGTTGAGCATTTTAATCAGACCCTTAAACACATGCTAAAAAATCTTGTGAAAGATGAAGGAAGAGATTGGGACCAGTATCTACAATACCATACTTGCTTTTTGCTTATCGAGAAGTGCCACAGGCATCAACAGGTTTTTCACCATTTGAAATGCTATATGGTAGACAATCTAGGGGGCCCCTAGATGTTGTAAAAGAATCATGGGAAGATAACCCCTTTTGAAAAAAATCTATTTCATACATATGCCTTACAATACAAACCTAAGCAAGGTAGAAATTAGAAATGAGAAAGTACAGCAGGTAGAGGTAAGATCTGACTGCGCAGTCTAATAGGAGTCAGAAAAGATAGAGATAGTAGTAGAATTCTTGCTTCAGATTCCCTCCTACATAACACAAATGGGACAGGGCCTAATTTAACCCTGCCACAAAAGACAAAGAAAGTGAGTGATGGCTCAAAATCGGGGAGCCCAAAACGTTTTTCAGCCTCATGGCATTTCCACAGATGCAGCTAAGTCATTGGGCTCAAGTAACCAAGGGGACTGCACTACAGCAGCCTCGGAGGCACTAGAAAAAATGGTTGCTCAGCTCTGTTCTTTCGTTGCAACAATGGAAAAAAACTTGACTCTGTTACTAATAGGATCACTATGACCAAACAGACAATGGATGCTTTTAAACTGAAGATGGTGGAGGCAAATAAAACAGCAGATCAAACATTCACTGTGGCAGACACCCTGCTTAAAGAAAATATGCATCTCAAGATTAGACTGGAAAACTCTGAAAATCTTCTCCCTGCTCGAAATATATGAGTTCTTGCATTCCAGAGGCTATGGAAGGGGAACAACATTATTGATTTCATGGAGCAATGGCTCCACACTGAGTTGCACCCTGCAGAATCTCTTCATTTAGAGCAGGTCTACTGCATTAACCTCCACAGAGCTGTTTCTCGGACTGAATATCACAGAGCTGTATTTGTCAGCATTTTGTCCACCAGAGATAAAAACAAAGGGCTGGATATTCAAACTGCGCCATTCTGTGGCTCAAGCCCTTGCGCTGCTCAAAAAAGTTGCGCTGGGGTGTGGCCGGGGTGATAGTCAACAGAGTTGCGCTATTGAGCAACTCCTTTGAATATCGCCCCCCCAGCCACAGCCACTGTGCATGGCGCAGTGGAGCTTGCACCACCGCAAGTGGTCAGAGTGGAGCATTCAGATGCGGTGGCGCAAGTTCCATTGCGCCATGCACAAATTTCTGATATTCAAAAGGTGACATGCAAATGGGGCCATAATTCATGCAAGGCACCCAGGGGAATATTTGCATCTAATTATGGCACCATTTGCATGCCATTAACATGCAGGTGAGCCGATCCCCGATGACTTGCGCCTGGCACCCTGCCAGGCAGCAGCCGTCAGGGACCGATGCCCCCTGCAGCCCGATCGCGGGCATGATGTGAAAGAACCCCCTCCACTGGCCTGATCGCAGGCATAATGTGAAAGAACCTTCCCTCCACTGGCCCGATCGCGGGCATAATGTGAAAGAACCTCCCCCCGACTGGCCCGATCGTGGGCATAATGTGAAAGAACCCCCCTGACTAGCCCGATCATGGGCAGAACAGAGTTCAAACCCCCCCGACTAGCCCGATCGTGGGCAGAGCGGAGTTCAAACCCCCACTAGCCCGATAACGGGCAGAATGGAGTTCAACCCCCAAAGACCAATATCCCTGGTGGTCCAGTGGACCTCGAAGCCTGATCGGGGCATAGAGCCAACCCAAAGGTCCAATTTCCCTGGTGATCTAGTGGCCCCCACCCACCCACCATGGACCCCACCACCCTGCTCCCCCATCAGCCAGCGGGTGGCAGCACCCCACCGCCTGCTGCCCTGCTGCCCGCTGACTGACTGCTCGGTGGGCTGCATGCCCATTGGTTCGGAGCAAGAGCCAATGGGCATGCAGCCCATACCGTAACAAGGCAGTCCAGATATGTGAATGAATTCCTACACCTGTTGACATGAATTTCCATCAACATGAAATCCCTACCACTGTCACTGCTATCGCTATACCACTATCGCTGTAATGGCTTTGCTGTTTTTGCATCACTGTTATAACGTTGTACTATCTCAATGCACTGATGTCATCATTGCTCATATGCATGCTATCCTTAGTAAACAACCAGCACTCCTCCCAGAATGGTCCACAGACCCCTAGAAAAAATGTATTGGACTCCTAATTTTCTCCTGATCCTCACATGGCACAGTTTGGAACACAGAGAATGTTGCCATCTCTGCCTCAGTCCTAAACTTGTCAAGCTGTCATTCAGCCTAGGTACACTACTTCCCCCTAGGTCTAAATGAATTACCATATCTGACTTGTAGATCTCTGCCTTTAAAATGTATGGGTGGGATTCACAAAGATTTGTGCCTAGTGCATCCTAGTTGCCCTGGCACAAAAGAGATGCACTGAGGCCAAACTTTGGTATTCACAGAAGATGTGCTCTAAGATACTCCTGGTGCATCCTCTCTGTGAATACCAAAGTTGTGCACAACCAGAGATGTGCGCCCGCACAACCCCCGTTAGGGCTGGGAAACAGATGGGCCAACGCATTCCCAGATGTGCTGCGCCCATGTTTGGTATTCACAGCCTGACACATGCAAATGGGGCCATTCAGCATGCAAGGCACAACAGGGCCATTTGCTTGAACCTTGCAGGGATGATCCCGGTACATTAAGGACTGTGAGCAGAAACAAAAGACACTAACCCCTGGTAGTCTAGTGGAACCCCTCTCCCTGCCCATATCCCCATAATAGCAATATTTGTTCCAGAAAGCCCTGGTAGTCTAGTGGAACTCCTCTCCCTACCAGTATCCCGTAATGAAAATATTAATTCCAAATTTTCCTGGTAGTCTAGTCATACTCCACCCCCACCCTGCCCTGACCTGATTGCAGTGTCATACGAAAGTCCAAAGTATTCCTGGTAGTCCAGTGGACTCCCCACCCCCCACCCACTCAGGCATCCCTACCTCACCCCATTTCCCCCAAACCAGCATGTGCAGAAAGTCATCAGGTAGCACAACCCACCCCAAAACCACCACAGTTGCATGCTGACTGAGCTGTCAGTGAATGACAGCATACAGTACACCAGTAAGCCCATTGGTAGACCCTGTTGATCAATGGGCTTGCAGTGTGTACTGTAAGCTTTTATTCACAACAGTGTGAATGACCTCTGATGTGTGGTGCCAGCCATGGTGGTATCCCCAAACTCCGCCTGAGGTCCGCATTGCACTGGACACTCAACCCACCTCCATCGAAGAAGGAGGGCAGTCCCTGGGATGCTCATTCCTCCCCCCCCCGACTTGCCCCCTGACTGCCGAGTCTGTCCCCGAACCCAGGATGTCAGTGTCACAAGTGGATGCCTTGCCACTGCCTTGGCCCTTGCCAATGTTGGGTAAGTTACTTTTTCTATTACTTTCTATTACATTTGGAAACTTGTTCCAGGAAGCTCTGTGCAGTCACTAGCAAGGATGGAAAAGTACTAGAAAAAGTAGTACACCTTACAATTATAGTTACCTATTTCTTTTTTTTACAAAAACATTACAAAAATAATAAATAACTATAACATATTACATTTTTTGAAAGTAGTAGGTTAGTTACTAGTTACTTTCAAATAAATGTAATCAGTTACAGTTACATATTTCTTTTGTATAAAAAGACATAAGTAAATGTAACTGTAAGGTGTATTACATCTTCCAGCACTTCTCCATCTGTGCTAGTGACTGCACATAGCTTTCTGGAATAAGTTTCCAAAAGTAATAGAAAGTAATAGAAAAAGTAACTTACCCAACACTGACCTGGTGTTTTTAAAAGATGCATCCATTTGTGACCAAAAGGTACAATTTGTGGTAAAACAATTAGACGAAATCAGTTTGCATAATTGTTTGCTTCAGTTGCATCTTTTGTCACAAAGTTTGGATGCTGTTTTACCATCTAATAGATGGTGTAACACTTTGGGTGCAGTTCTGTTTTGAATATACCGGTGCATGTGTCTTGGACAGATCCTTTTGAAAATCTTACCCTCTATGTAACAATCATCTCAGAAACATATTCAGCGATACATTTATGACCCTCCACTACATCCTATTGTCAAAACTAACATAATACCCTTCATATATATTTAAGCTACTCTTGATTTATCATTATTGTAATATATAATGTATATTTATAGCAATTGTCAATGCGTATGGATTGGGACCCCATTGAAAAGCTCCAGCTCAATTGCATATTTTCCTTTTTCAGATTTAATGAATACATTTATTTTACTACATAGAAACATAGACTTTCATGGCAGATAAGGACCACTTGGCCTATCCAGTCTGCCCATTTCCTTACCTATTAGATAAGCTGCAGAGCTTAGTTAACCAACAGCCTACTTCGTCCTACCCCCCCACCAGAATTGCATTATGTCTGTCCCATGCATTATTGAATTTCCCCACTGTTTTTGACCCCACAACCTCCTCATGAAGGCCGTTCCATGTGTCCACCACCCTCTCCATGAAAAAATACTTCCTCACATTGCCCTTGAGCCGCCCCCCCTCTACTGCTTACTCCTCCTCATAAAAGACAAAGCATTCATTATGTATTACAGATCAAAAGTTCTGTTAATCATTACATGCAATACCCTACTTTAGTCTTTTCTTTGCACTTCCTAGCTGCTACCTGTGATCAAATACAGGTAACATTGCACATCCACAGATTACATAGAAACAAACACAATGTCAGCAGAAAAGGACCATTGGTTCATTCAGTCTGTCCAGTTTTATCCTACCTATTGTTTAGATGGATTTTTCACCTTCACCATCCCCACTCACTCCCTGCCTTACTGCTACCCCCACAGAGCAACTATTAAGCTCTTTACTCTATCCCAGTTGTGCTTAAACCCATTAACTGTTTTTACAACTGAGTTGGAGTGCATTTAGTTTCATAAGTCCCAACTTCTGGAATCAGGTGCTCCTGAGCACAAAGCAGCAGTGTGCTCCTTGATATAGTATTTTGTGAATTGACAGCTTGTTGAATAATGCTTGTCATTGCTATAGCCTATCGGTTTATCAACAGCAGGGGCAACATGATCAGGAGCAAGCGCCATAAGTAATTAAAAAAAAATACATGTGTTAAATGATTTGGGCTGCTCAATCACATAGAAAATGACAACATAGTTTTATTGCATATTACTACTACCTTGGAAACCACTGTAGTAGCTGCAAGAATAGTCTCAGCTTAGTCTTAGGTATGCGAACCATGAGCCAAAGGTGACTGGATCTGATTAAAAAGAAAACCTCCCCTGAACAAATCCATTTCCATGGCACCTGCACTTGAGACTCTCTTTACAGAATAAGTGTGTCTCATGAACAGGGAAAACTAGCATTCTGATTGGTTGGAAGCATTCCCTTGATTTATAATTATGAACTGCAAAACTGTAACAGGAGGGTTAGCACTATATACAAAACACTCTATCATAGGATGCACCACAAACATTGAATTATGAACTACTTAATGCTAAGACACTTGTGTGTACCAGCTTTTAGAACTCCTTTTATAATTTATACTATTACTGCATGTGCTTTTCCTTACAATCATGTTTTATGTGTACCACTATGATGCACATTTTCTTGTTTACCTTATCTGGGACCAACACTGAAACAATACAAGCCCACTGATTCACCTGTTTGAGTCAAATATGCATCACCAATCCGATCTTTACTGGTTAACACATTTGAATAAAATAATATCTATTGCTGAGAAACATTCATCTGTTTCTTACATTATTTATATCTAGAATAATCTCTGTCATGATAATGTCCCAATTCTTATGCTTGGCAACCACATGAACTTCCAGCATGTTGACAAATTGCACACAGTTCCATAGGCTCAATGTATATTGCATGCAAATCACCATTTTACATACTAATTCTGTGAATATTATGCAGGATTTTTGTCATAGTGCATATGTTTTACTGCAGAGACTTTTGCAGAAAACCCATGACTTTAATGTTCAGTTCCTGGGTGGTTAGATAATACAGCAACCTTAATTTATTAACAAAATGTGGTGAGTGGTTACTGTGTTTCGAAACCTGATTAATGAAGAGAATCTATGTCTGCCATAATTTAGATAATCCCCTTGGGCCGGCATATAAAATTATGTATGCAGTGAATTAGGCCTTGAATCTTTTTTGTCTTTTGGTATGGAAAATAAATGCTTACATTGTGCTCACTATTGCCTTGTATACTACATTTTTCCATCCAAGTATTTACTCCTTCCAGTTGATGTGATAGAAATACCTGTAACACATCTTCTAGAGTTCTTCAATATATTTTTTAGGATGAACATTAATAACAAAGAAGGACTAAGCCTTTATAAAATGTATTAGTTCACTAATTCAGTATATCTTTGTTGCAAGTTATTTACTTATGGTAGTTCAACTAAGTTGTATCATCTTACTTGCAATGGGGACTACTTCTGTCTATTATTTCATTGTGTGTGTCTGTCTAACTGATGCACGTGGAGGTCAGGTGACTTGCTTAGGGTCCCACAGTGAGCTGGTGACCAGTGGGATTTCAAGCTGGGTCTCCAGGTTTACTGTTCCATAGTTAATAAAGTGTTTATTAAAAACAAAATGTGTAGTTAGTACTTCTTAAATTAGTAATGCACATGCCATAAAGGATAAGTTATGTCACCTTTATTAACACTCTGTAAGGAGCTTATAACCATATGTTGGAAATCTTTTTGTTCCAATTTAAAGCTTAAAGCAACAGTATTTGCTAGTTGGCAAAACTATAATGAAATAGCTTTTTTTAGTATTAATATATTTCTACCTCAATTAGATTCATCTATATATTTTTTTCTCTCAGATATTTTTAAAATAATTTTGACAAATAGTTTTATAATTAATGACTTATGTGATTAAAGATGGCTGCCACTAGCAATTTTTCGAAATCTCATCCCTTGGAGTTACTTTTTGACTTTACATGCTGGATTTATATTGTAGATGTGTTCGAGGGCAGGTGCTAGCATACATTCCTGATGGCAAGCAGCGCAACACCATACCAAACTATTTTATTTATTCATGGTGGGTGTGGCTGGAACACAGGGACTTTTTAAAACTTCAGTCCCAATATCTCAGTTCAGGAGTGAAATGTGATAAAAAATGGATATACTGTTTTTATAAGTTTTCCAGAAATACATTATTACAGTACTAAAAATCAATCTGATTAGTTTTTTTCCACTAACAAGTACTGCTACTTTAATTGCAGCATTTTATATATCTGCTCCAAGTATGAATAGTAGTGATAGCCTGAGAAGTCTAGGCATAAAACACAACTGGTCATTTAGGGCTATGTAGGGGCAGCCCTCTAGATAAATGAGATATTGACTGGCTCAAGGAGTCGACAGCTGAATCAATATCATTGCGGAAGGTACTGCATTTCTCTGTTATATGAATCCCTGGGAATGTACCATACTGTAGCATGATCCATAAAAACATAACATTGTGGCAGTTGAGACTGGCTGAAGTTATTTAAAAGGGAATTGTGGGCTTTATTGTTTCATACAGGCAACCTAGAACTTACTGATTTTCTTCTTTGCTTTCAGTCAAGTTCTTCTATTATTTTCAGTCTATAGGGTCACCCCTCTGACAGCAGGGCTGGTACAAACCAAGCTTTTGCACTTGGAGAAGGGGTGATTTATTTGTGGTAATTGTATAGCAGTATATTTTCCTGGCTTGAATAATAGCAACCAGCATTCTCTTGACAAAGTACACACTTTTGGCAAATGGTAGTAGATTTTGTTTTAGTTAGCATGGTAGCAAAAATTAATAGTAAATAATATTAACTGTGATATTGTTGCACTGTAATGTTATGCAGTATGTTGTACTATGGGCAATAAACATGCCCTAAGGGTAAGAAATGACTTGAAGCTGAAGTTGAGTTATTTATAGAACTGTTCCATGTCTGTGAATTTAAACAGGGAAATATGTTTTTGGCTCTCCTCAAACAGTGCAATATATTATTCTCACTAATGCTATGCCTCAGGTGTGCATCCAGATGGTTGAGAAAAAGATAAGCCCAACCCTGAACAATTGCTGAGCTATAAAAGGGATTATAATTATAAATGTCACTTGTTAGTGAGACCTGGCTAAATTTACAATATAATACATTGTTTTATACAGTGTCTCTCATGAAACTGATTGAAGCATTGTACAATAAAATCAAATGAAGCCAATTAAAATTCAGCATCACTGCAGATGCATGACTGAGCTACTGAATTGGATTGGTTTGGTTTGTGGTGACTGCAAAGGCAATGAGGTTTTGGGGCCCAAGAAGGAGGACTGGTGCAAACTAGCTGAATAGCATTAACAATTTGTTTTTAATGCATGCTTTTGGTGCAATATCTTTTATGAGACTAACTGAAAAAATTTTTACACAGGCTTTTGGGACCTCTAAGGTATCAGTGGCTCAGTAGGTAGCACACTCGCCTCTGAGGCCGGGAGATCAGAGGGCTGTGGGTTCAGTTCCCGCATCTGGCACTTGGGTTAATATCCCAGTACTGACACTGTAATGCAGCATGAGAGGGGGTGCTGCATTTCTGAGGTGCTGTCTTTCGGATGAGACGTTAAACCGAGGTCCCATCTGCCTGGATTGGTGGTAGTTCAGGTGGATGTTAAAGATCCCATGGCACTTATCGAAAAGAGTAGGGGAAGTTTTTATTGAGAAAAACACAACATCACAAACAAACCAACAGAATTTTGTTTGAAAAACAAAGTAAAAGCATAATCATACAGAATGCATACATCAGAAGGTATTACAAAAAAAAAAAAAAAAGGAATTTACAATACTGGAAAATGTTTCCAAAAGGCAGACAATTTATCAGTCGAAAAACGTTTACGATCACTTGCATATAAAGAAAGTAATTCATTATGCACTGAGTCAATAATAACCGAAAAAGATACATGTTGCTGGTGTAGCACAAATTTACATCTGGCCTGCCATAAAAATATTGAAGTAAAGCAAAAAAGCATTCAAGGTGCTGTGATGATATTGTCTCCACACACCTGTGTACTCTCCCAAAATAAGAATATTATAGGTCAATAACTTAAGATGTGGCATTTTCCAGTACAATGCTGCCTGTGACCAGAATGCCTGACCGTGAAGACAATCTAGAAAAAAATGTTGTTGACTGTCTTCAATGTTAACGCATTGGGACCTTAAACAAAATCTCTCAACCAAAGGTTTATATTTTAGATTTCCCAGAACCCCTAATCTGCCATGAGCTGACATCCAAATCACATCCCAAGTTTTTACCGGAAGTCTAAAATCAGTCAATTTATAAAATGTTAGAGTCATTTTGGTAGGGGAACACTGAGGGAAAAGCAATGTAACCCGCTGGACCTCGTATACAATATATGCATAAAAAGATTTCCGTGATAATGTCGATAGTAGCTGTATCGGAATTTTCCATTGAAAAAGTTTCAAGAGTAGCCAATCCATATTTGGGTAAGGAATCAGAGGCAACAATTTTAGGTGGGAGTAAAGACCACTTAAAAAAATACTTATGCCAGATCGACCGAACCCAGAAATGCCAAGTCAATGATGGAGGAGACCAAATAAAGGAGAAGGAGGAAAATAAAAAATTAGCATGAAAAAAAATGACTGGATTGATCATGGCAAGACCTCCCTTTCATTTAGGAAGATATGTAAAATCTCATTTTATGGGGTTGAGTCTATTTCCCCAGAGCATCTGAAAAAAGATGCTATACAACCTAGTCTCAACCGAAAGAGGGGGAGGGAAAACATGGCTCAGAAATGTGAACTGAGGCAATAAAAACTGTTTAATAAGTGCCAATCTTTTCAATTTACAAAAAGTCCAAGTTTTCCATATGTTTATTTTTGCCTCACCCAACTCTAATTTTTTTTCCCAATTATAGAGGGCCATATCCTCAACCCCAAACCAGATCCCCAATATTTTTTGGGGGAGAAGTGCTACCAGGACACCAAAAAGCGAAGTTATCTGTGAAGAGATCTTTTGTAGGGGTATTACAAAACTTTTACTTCTATTTAAAGAACCACCCGAAAATTTCCCGAAAAAAGAAAAAATATCCAGTGCCTTCTGTAATGAGGTAACATTAGCCAATAACAGAGTAACATCATCGGCAAAAGCTGTAATTTTAACGGAATCCAACCCAGGGGAAGGGGCAAGGCCCAAAATCTGGGAGTCGGAGATAATAGTCCTAATAACGGGGTCTAAACTGAAAGTATATAACAAAGGACTTAAAGGACATCCTTGTCTTACCCCTTTCTTAATTGCAATCTCAGATCCCATAAGTCCATTAACTAGTGGGAGTGTCACAGCATGACTGTATAAATTAGTTATCCAGTGTACAAAGAGCTCCGGAATACCATAATGCAGTAAGGTAAAATACAAAATGGAATGGCACACCGCATCAAAATCCCTGGCTTGGTCCAAAGCTACTACAATAGCAGAACCGGAAGAAATAGTTGGCCCCATAGAAAAAATATCTTGTATCAAATATAGATTATGTTGGATAGTTCTAGTGGGGATAGAACACGTTTGGGCTGGGTGAATTAAAATTTCTGCAGCCTGTATAAGGCGGTTATGTAGTATTCTAGTTAATATTTTATAATCCGTGTTTAATAAACTAATCGGCCTCCAATTAGATATGTGCTGTTTATCACCTTTCTTAAACAAAAACGTCATAAGAGAAGTGGACCAGGTTTTGACAGTCGGAGTATTCAAAACCGAATTGAAAACAGGAGGTAAAAAAAATTCCATATACGGAGAACAAAGTTTATAAAACTCATTCGGTATACCGTCCAAACCTGGAGCAGTTCCAGGCTTCAAACGTTTTATCACATCCGCCACTTCATGGGAAGTGATAGGCAGTACCAAGGACTGTAAAATGTTGTCCGGGAGTTTAGGAACAGTAGGGAATTTTTGGAGTGGGAACGTCTCTAGAGACACTGTGTCTGGATTTGAAAAACAATCTTGCACATACTGTTGAACAACAGATAAAATCCCAGTCTCAGTAGTGACCAAGTCCCCTTGAGGGTTAATAAGGCCAGTCATAACGGTATTAGTAATCCTAGTTTTACAAGCCTGAAAGGGGTCAGACGATGGGCTATGCTTTATCCCGTATTTAAATTCCAGTTCTAAAGATTTTGCCCTGTCATATTGAAATTCTTTCATCAATTTCTTTGTTTCTAGAATCTGAGAATGGCAAGCACGATCTTTAGGTGGCAGGGACATTAATTTGTACAATTTATTCCTGTATAATAGATATCGGAGGTAATCGGAGTTAACTTTTGATTTACCCCAGGAAATAAACATAGATTTTATCTCCATTTTCACTTGGAACCACCAGTCATACAAATTCTCAAAAAGACCCATAGTAGAGTATTTAGCAAAGAAAAACCCTTCCAGCATGGAATAATAATGTTCATCCTGCAGAAAGGAAGTATTTAACCTCCATCTGCTATGGAGAGAGGAAAAAATGGGGGGTATATGACCTAAAAAAAGAGTACCTAACAATATATAGTGGTCTGAAAATTCAGTAGGACGAACTGAACAATCTTTTGGAAAAATGTACTTGGAGACTAAAAACATATCAATGCGGGTGGAAAAGGTATGTCTAAAATATGTGTCTCCGCCCCGTGGGTGCAAAAGTCTATAGACATCTGTAAGACCAACATCCTGTGTTAATTTGTGAAGATAGTGAGAGTCACAATATATTTTCTTTGTCTGTGGTCTATTCAAATGAGTATCTAGAGAACAATTAAAGTCACCCCCAAATAATATGTTTTCTAGTAAAGAGATAAGGTTTAAGCGCTTCGAAAATCTCTATCCGAGATGACTTTGTTTGTGGGGCATACAAATTCACCAGTCTAAAGGAGAATTCTCCGAAGGAGAAATCCAAGATGAGCACTCCACCAGGGTGTAAGTCTATAACCCTTGAGATTTTAAATACTGTGCTGCCAAATAATACCCCCAGCCCATCTACCGCGTCTGAACCAAATGTCCAGAAGGAAGGGCCCCAAATCCATTTCCGTTGTATCTGGGAGACTTCAAAAGAGATTGGACCGTGTCTCTTGCAGAAGAATGATATCCAATTTCAAAGTCCTAAATACATTAAAATGGGTAATTGTCTTTGGAATGCTTTCAAACTGCAGACATTGTGGAGACTATCTTCAGTGCGGACATGAAAAAAGAGAACGTTAGGAACTGTTTTTTTGGCTAACTTTCCTCTTTTTTCCTTTCTTCCCTTTTTTTTCTTTAGCCAATTCTGTTGATTTAGTTTCATCATCTTCCGTAATGAGCTCTGATATGTGGGAGGAGTCAGATTCTAGATCAGATTCTCTAGGATCATCTTGAAGGGGGGGAAAAATTGTCTGTATGTAAGGGGGGTACAGAAACTTGCTTAGAGGATGCCCTAGTTAACCTCCTACTTTTGACGATTTCAAATGGGGGCATGGTAGAGTCCACAGGTTTACTAGGAGCAGGAGGTTGAGAAGCAATATGGCCATCTACAGAGGTCTGAGGTTCTTTAGCAGCAGGCCCTGCTGGGGTTGTAGTTGGTCTAGGTTCAGTCACCAAAACAGGGGAAACCACAGAGGCAGTCTTGTCAACAGGCTCACGTCTCTTGGACTGGGCTTTTCGTAACAACTCGTCCTGATCCCACCCATCAGAGCAATTCCTGCGGGCCCAGGGACACTGGTGAAAAGTATGACCTTTTTCATCACAGAGGTTGCACTGAAAAATATTAGTGCACATATCTACAGAATGCCCAAAACTGCCACATAAAGGGCATTTTAACATGTCACATACACTGCTTAAATGAGTTCTGGCCCCACATTTATAACAGGCCCTGGGCTGCCCCCCGTAAAATCAAACTCCCCTATCTTTCCCTAAAAAGAAACTATTAGGCAGATGAATAATCTCAGAATTGACTAAAAAGAGTCTCACTTTAAACTTCCAACTCCCAGTCCAGATACCTTCGAGTCTAATAAAGCCTCTGGGGACTTAAAATTTCGCATTTAGATTGCAACCAGTGATAAATATCACTAACATTAACCCCCTCATTTCAAAACATAATGGTCACATAACGGATTTGGGGTTTAGTGAGGGGTATAACAAAAAAAGGAGTCCATATCAGAGTGGATTTAAGAGTGGTATACTTATCCCAGAATTTATCTAACAAGACGTGGGACTGAAAACTGATATCAAAGGAATCCTCACCTGAAATATGTATCAATGCATATAGGTCTGCAGCAGAAAATCCCATAGAAAACTTCAGCAGTTGTTTAAACACATAGTACCTAGTCGGATGCTCAGTGAGGCCACCCTTGTATCTGATTCTGACTGCATTACGTCTCGGGCTTGTTCTAATTTATTTTAAATAGTTCAGACATTGGAGGCCTATCATGAGAGTCCGTACCCCTGCCTGTGATGGCTGTTCAACAGTATCACTCTTGACCCCGAAATAGTAAAGGAGGTGGCTGGTTTCAAAGAAACAAAACACCCTCCCACCCTCAGTGAATACAGCTCTATTAGAATATGTGTCACTAGTACCTGGGCCCAGTAAAGTGGAATCGGTGGCATGCTTATCTCCCGATGAGTCCATGGAAAAGTCCGTCCGCTGAATCAGGAATCCATTGTCGGTGTCTGTTTTCCGCCATCCCGCTCCTAGCAAAGCAGTATCCTCCGACCAGTCCATAGAAACCTCCTGTGGGGCCTTTTCTCTTAGTCAAAATGCGGCGCGTGCTGTGACACCAGCGGTCCGGCTTCCAAATCCATCCCTGTCACTGTGTTTTCCGGTATAGTTTGGTCCGCCTGTGTGCTTTCCGGAACGGCTCCACCTCCTGAGACCTTGTTGCAGGGCACTGACAAACTGGAAAATGGGGTCTCCGCTATACCGTCCCTTGACTCGCTCCCCGCTTGCTGGAATATCGACAGCCACCTCCAGAACGCTCATGTGTACCTCCGGTGCTGTTTCCAAGCAGGAATCCTCCATAATTGCCACAGGTAAGCTCCATACATCTGCGATAGTCACCGTATCATGGATAGCACTCTGGTCAACCTCCGTCTCCAACATACTCTGCTGAACTGCTGCCATCCCGCAGCGTGACGTCAGCACAGCGTCCCACTGGCGGCAACCAGGCAGCCAGTAGGGGAATTTCCCTGGTGTCCTGGCCAAATTTCCCTCATTCACTAAAAATACCACCAACAGCTTAATCTGGTTCAAGGTCATTTGGCATTCATCTGTATCCCCCTCCCCTGGGTCGTGCCTGAAAATAGGCAGGATTTGTCTAGTGCACTTACCTGGTCAACAAAAGCTAAATAAATAAAAAATAAAATCATTGGGTGAGCAGACCTTAGAGACCCCAAAAGCTTTTGTAAAAAAATGAATTCTTCAGTTTGTCTAAGTAAGCAGTAAAACTCACCAGGGTGTGTGTTGTTGGCAGATACCCATGAGAGTAATGAGGCCCAACACTGCAAGCAGAGGGCCTTACAGTCCTGGAAGGGTGTGCATCCCCAAAAGCCTACACCTTGAAGGGTTATATCACACTTAGAAAATGGGCTGTGTTGGCCCATCACAACCTATTTTCTAACTGCAGTGTGATGGGGTTAAGTGTAATGTGCCGCAGTCAGCACCATGGAGAGCGGAGACAGCAGTAAGTGGAGAACTTTCAGTTCCTTGCATAAGTTATGACACATAAGTGTGAGCCATATACTGCCTCCTTTTTTTTATGGCTGCATAGCATCAGAGCTATGCTGATGTATTGTTTTCAGAAAAAGGGGGATGTCCAGAATTTCTAATGCAGAACAGCTTGCTCTGTATACCAAGTGGAGTTGAAAGCACACCCTGTAATGATATGCATGAATCAACTCTCATCCTCTTCCCCTCTCTCCCTCCCTCCTCCTACTCTCTCCACTTAGTGCACCTCCTTGCTCTCTCACCACTCCTTCCTCTTCTCTTTCCGCTCAGTACACATGGTTTTCCTCTCCCCCCACGCTTACATGCACTATTTCCTTGTGCACACCCTCCTCTGTCTCCTCTCAGTACACATTGTCTTCCTCTCATACTCACATGCATGCAGTAATTTCTTGTTTCACTACTGCAACCATAAAAAATTGTTTCCACAAAACTACAACTCCCAAAGTGCAGTGATAGATCAAACAGACCGTGTGAGATCACAGTATGGCCCCTCTAATGGTGGTTGGCAATTTGCTACAGGGGAACCTGATATAGACTTCCTCAGCACAATGGGGATTTGCTTGATTATTGAACTTAATACACAGCTACAAATGTATGTGCCTCTCAAGCTTTTAGAGCAGTCACTGTAATTAAAGGTTATAACCTGCAGAGACACTTTGTAACTGTAGGAATTGTCCCCACTAGCAGCACCCTGAGACATGGCCACAATAATGAGAGGGTAACAACCCCCTCAGGGCGTACTGACACTCCTGGCTTTTAACACCAATCACAACACCTATCATGCATCACTTCCATTAATGCTTTCAGTTACAGGACCCCATGCAGCTCTATGCAAACTGAATACATCCTGATGATCCACTAACCCCTTTGTTGATGTCCAGCTTCAAAACACGCATCCACTAATATATAAGAACATAAGAACAAAAGAAAAGCATTGGCAGATGGGGACTGCGCAATCCATCTATCTACCCTAGAAACTACCCCCCTTCCTATGCAGCCTTCATTCTAACTTGTCCCTTATTTCTGTCCCATGTGAGTTTGAACTCCCTGATTGTCTTTGATGCTACCACCTCCTGGGGCAGACTGTTCCATGGGTCTATCACTCTCTCTGTGAAGAAGTACTTCCTGAGGTTGATTTTGAACCTTCCTCCTACCAGTCTTATATCATGCCCTCTCATGCGTGCTGCCGTGTTCTGTTGAAATAGATTGCCTGTCTGAGCTGTGTTAAAACCCCTCACATACTTAAATATTTCAATCATGTCCCCTCTGTTTCTTCTCTGCTCAAGGGAGTATAGGTTCAGTTCCCCGTTAGAGCCAAGCTGACACCACAAATCATGCTTTCTAAGTTGGCGACTTTACTCAGTTGTTGTCACATTAATATGAATACAGTAGCTAGTAAAAATCCTTTGTTTGTTAAGAAGGGAAAAGTTTTGCTGTCTACATACTGTTTTGATACCAGACAAAACCCTGTGTGTACCAGCCCTGATCCTTTCAGATTTAAAGGAGCATACACCTTTTAGTGGTACCTTCAATGAGCAGACTTAAGTGAAATCAGTCAGTGAAGGCTGAGGGAACAACAGCAATTAGCAGAGATTAGAGCAAGAGAGGGGGGGGAGAGAGAGAGAGAGAGAGAGAGAGAGAGAGGCAGTTAGCTGTTAACAGTGAACGTTATCTCCTCTCCCCAATTTTAGCAGCTTAAACTGCCAGAAATGATTATTAGCATACTCAACTAGAAATTCCCCAAAACTGAGCAAAAAGGGAAGAAAACTAACTAACTAGGGTAGGGGTAAAACAAGAATTTAAAGTAAATAATCAAAAAGCAAGCAGGGTAGATAATAGACATGCTGGGAGTAGTGTAATGCAGTGGTTGTGGGACGTCAGGTTTTAAGGAAACTTTCTGGAGATTATGGTGCTGCTGCCCCATCTGCATGCACCTCTTTGGGCTGAGGGTGGAGGTTGCTAGACTCCAGGCCAAGCTGGCCAGGATTTGAGGGGCCTCTTCCCCTGCCCAGGGACCACTGAGTGCATTACTGCTGCCTCAAAGTGTGCCAAGGTGGAGGAGCAGCTGGACTATGGTGGGCTTGGGAAGGGTGAGGGTGGTGGGTCAGAGATACTTCCCCTCTATGGTTCCACTGCACAATTCCTATGTCACTGTGGTTAATCATGACTGCTCCATGGAGGCATCTGTATCAGTAGCTGGGGAGGATAGGGGGGTCCTCCGAAGTGGAGTCCTTGGCAGGAGGCAGAGGACCCCAGAGGTGGAGGAAGCAACTCCTGGTGGTTGACTGCATCATGAGGGGGATAGATTTGGGGAGGGGAGGGAGGGGGAAGGGAGGTTAGGTGTCTACCCGGTGCCATGTCTCGGAGGGATGGGAAGTGAATCCTGGGGATCACTAGGGCAGTAAGATGGGAGGGAGAGCTGGAGTTCATTGTCCACCTAGAGTCAAATGACCTGACTAGGGACAAGGGCAGGACTATGCAGAAGGTGTTCAGGGAGCTGGGGAGGGGTCTACGGCAGATAGCATGCACAGTGACCTTTTATGAGGTACTGCCTATACTCGATAGGGGGAAGGGTAGGGTACTCCATACCAGGAACTTCAACCAGTGGTTGAAGGAATGGTGCAGGGAAGAGGGATTTGGCTTCACTGGGGACTGGGGTCCCACCTGTAGGGATAAAGTCCTATACAGGGGAGATGGCCTGCATCCATCTGAGAGTGGAACCACAGTTCTCAGTGAGCAGTTTAAATGCTACATGTGCAAGCATTTATATTAGCAGAGGGGGGTAGCAGAAGGAAGCAGGGAGACATAAACTGCCACCCCTGAAAGCAGAAGTAATCAGTATGGGGAACGCTGAGGAAGAAAAATCCCCAAGGTACCTGATAACAAAAAAAAAAAAACAACAGAAAAGCAGAAATGAAGTGGGATGGGACAAAATGGAGGGAAGAGAGGGTAAGAAGAGAAACCAAAAGGGAAAAGGGGGAATTTAAAAGTGGGGTGGCAGAGGGATTTGGAAGGCCATGTGTGCAAATGCTCGCAGTCTGGGAAAAAAACTCTGGACCTAGAGACCCTTATGGCAGAGGCTGACCTGGACATTGTCGCCATTACCGAGTCATGGTGTAATGAGAACCATTACTGGGACATAGCCATACCAGGATATACTTTGTTCAGAAAGGACAGGGTAAGAAAGAATCGGGAGGAGTAGCTCTTTACATGAGGGATTGCATAGAAGCAATGGGGCTACAGGGAACACAGGGAGAGGCAGCAGTGCTGTGGGTCACTCTAGAGACTGGGAAGGGAGCCACTATTCGCACTGGTGTGATCTACAGACCTCCTGCACTGGTGGGGGGGATGGACAAGGTTCTGGTGGAAGCCCACCAAAAGATGGCTAATAAAGGGGAGGTGCTTCTGGTGGGGTCTTCTGCCAGGTGTACATTGGAGTATCCAAGCTGCAGCTTTAACTAGGAGCAGGGACATAGTAGACTCCCTTTGGGGGGGGTGTTCCTCAGGCAGCTAGTAAAGGAGCCCACTCATGAGAAAGCAATATTGGAGCTAGTACTCACCAACAGAGACAGTGTTGCAGACATCATGGTGCGTGGTCACCTGGAGACCAGTGATCACAGGATTGTGCAGTTCAATATAAGGACCATGGCAGAAGCGAACCACACAAAGGCGAGGGTCCTTTACTTCAGGAGTGCCGACTTTCAAAAATGGAGGAATGCCTCAGGGATGCCCTGATTGGGGGGGGGGGAGAGGTATTGGGATGGGTGTAGAAACAGTGGGTAAAAATAAAAGTGGGGATAGGGAAGGCAACAAACCTCTGCATTAGGCAGGTAAGCAAAAGCAAGAGGAAAAGGAGGCTGCTATGGTTCTCAAAAGAGGTAGCTGAGAAGGTAAGGGCAAAAAAAGTTAGCATTCAGGAGGTATAAGGAGACACAGAGGGAGGAAGATAGGGTGGTGTGTCGGGAGAAGCAGAGGGAGGCAGAGAAAGCAGTCAGGAGTGCAGCGGTGCAAACAGAGGAGAAAATACCCCAGGCAGTGAAAAAACGGGGCAAGATATTTTTCAGGCCTGTAAGTGAAAGAAGAAAGACCAAGGGAGGGATTGTAAGGCTAAGGAGGGAAGGGGAGGAATGTGTGGAAGGGGACAATGAAAAAGTAGACATTCTGAACAAATACTTTTGTTCAATATTCACACAGAAAAGGGTAAGAGAGGGACCACAGATAAGTTTCAGGGGCATTGAAGGAAGGTAGGTGGACACTAGTCCATTTACAGAGGAGAGAGTCCTGAAAGCACTCGCAAATCTGAAAGTGGACAAGGCAATGAGGCCAGACGGGATTCATCCAAGGATATTGTGGGAGCTCAGAGAAGTGCTGGCTGCACCTCTGACAATCCTGTTCAATCACTCAGTGGAGATGGGAGCGGTACTGGAGGATTGGAGGAGGGCGGACATAGTCCCACTTCACAAAAGTGGTAACAGGGAGGAGGCTGGCAATTACAGGACAGTCGGCCTGACTTTGGTGGTGGGGAAATTAATGGAATCATTACTGAATGAAAGGACTGTGGAATATCTTGAATACAGTGGCTTGCAAGATCCGAGGCATCATGGACTCACTGGGGGGAAGTCATGTCAAACAAATCTGATAGATTTCTTTGACTGGGTGATCAGAGAAGTATATCAGGGTGGAGCAAGTGGATGTGGCTTACATAGATTTCAGTCAGGCCTTAAACTCCATTCCACATAGGAGACTCATTAACAATCTGGCCAGCCTAGGAGTGAGACCAAAGGTAGGGAACTGGGTAAAAAATTGGTTGGGGAATAGGCTGTAGAGGGTGGTGGTTAACAGAGTCCATTCTGAGGAAAGAAATGTGACCAGCGGGGTGCCACAGGGATCAGTACTAGTACTGGTCCACTTTAATGTCTTTATTAGCAACATTGTGGTGGGGCTAGAAGGGAAGGTATGCCTTTTTGCAGATGACACTAAGATCTGCAAGAGGGCAAACACTCTAGGAGGGGTGGAAAAGATGAGCAGGGGTCTAAGAAAGCTTGAGGAGTGGTCAGGATTGTGGCAACTAAGTTCTGATGTGAAAAAGTGCAAAATC
Source organism: Neoceratodus forsteri (assembly GCA_016271365.2). NCBI lineage: Eukaryota > Metazoa > Chordata > Ceratodontiformes > Ceratodontidae > Neoceratodus > Neoceratodus forsteri. The sequence continues at coordinate 1,071,782,785 of CM028129.1, read as the reverse complement.
ATGCACTTGGGATGCAGAAACCCAGAGACAGAGTACAAAATTAGCAGAGTGGTACTTGTGACCACCAAACAGGAAAAAGATCTGGGGTAATCATATCTGATGGCCTAAAATTGGCCAAACAGTGTGACAAGGCTATGGGGAGAGCCAGTTGGATGCTAGGGTGCGTAGGGAGCAGTATCACCAGCAGAAAGAGGGAGGTGGTGATGCCGCTGTACAGATCACTGGTGAAACCTCACCTAGAGTCCTATGTCCAGTTCTGGCGACCACATCTCTGGAAGGACATAGACAGAGTGGAGGTGGTCCAGAGGAGAACAACTAAAATGGTGCTGGGCCTGCATCAAAAGCCCTATGAGGAGAGACTGAAGGACCTCAATATGTACACCCTGGAGGAAGGGAGGGAGAGAGTGAATATGATTGAGACTTAACTACATCAATGGTATAAACAAGGTTCAGGAGGGCAGCCTTTTTCAGAGAAACAAGATGCTCCAGAACAAGGGATGATGCAATGAAACTAGAAGGCAGTAGACTCGGGGGAGATGTGAGGAAGTACAAGAGTGGTGATAGGGGCAAAAGCTGTAATGGGATTCAAGAAGGCATGGGATAGACATAAGGGAACCTTAGAGGTAGGGAAAGTGGGTATAAAGCCAGAGATCAAATAGGGTCTTTGGTGTTATAGTAGGTAGGGAAAATAGGCAGACTGGGTGGGCCAAATGGTCCTTATCTGACATCAACTTTTATATTTTGTTGTTTCTATGTTTCTAGAACAGTCACACTGCTGAGCAACAATACTGGCCCTGATCATCATATTGCACATTAGTTTGAAGAAATGGACTTGCAGAGACTCATGATAATAACGACTGCGTGTGCTAAGTCATGCGCCAGTGTGAAATGAAAATGGCTTTTATCTACAGCCAGTCATAATCAATTTGCATTTTGCCCCTTTGTGCAGAGCATGGCCAACTACATTGGCACTCATGTCTGAACAGGAATTGACTAACTTCATAATGCCCCCAACCCCCACCCACACACTCATGATCTCTATGCCTGTCCTGGTTTCCCAGATAAATAAAACAAAGTCAGTCTGGGGGTGAAGTGCTGTCATCCCTTTTCATTTGTGCCTTGAACCAATTCTCACACTCTGTATACCTGGGACAGTTTCCGGTAACAGTCTGAGACCAGCGCAGTTCAGTTTTAACACAAAACAGCACTGCACATGAAAGACAATACATGTTCCAGCAAACTCCACAAAATATATATTTTTTTGCATTATCTATTTATTCTCCCTGCTGCGTCTGACTGGCCTCTCCTTCAGGCCACCAAGGACTGGCTCACCACCCCACCAAGAATCCCCATCACCAACTCCCCGGATCCTATTGCAGCCATACTAGGGTAACCCGATGTATCCATTCATCGGATAGGTTCTCTCTTTCCAGAGAGAAAGTGCCTTGTGGCTTACCTTTCTTGGCCCTGGGTGCTGCTGAGGTCAGTCCCAGCTGTCTGGGGGCTCCATGGTGGCGAGGGTCTGGATGGCCGTCATCCGGTAAATCGAGAAGCCATTTTCTCTGTTTTCTTTGGCCCCAGCTGTTGTGCCACACCTGTAGTGCTCCCAGTCTCCACCAGGGGCCATTACAGAGCGAGGCAAACTCCCCAACCCACCCCAGGAGAGGAGAGCAGTCCTCTGGATGCTTAATCCTTTCCTTCCCCTACTGACCCCTGGTGTCTCAAGTCCATTCCCAAATCTGGGTCACTGGCATGGCGCGAGGTGTGGCGTCCAGTGCCTCAACCATCAGTGCCACCAGGCCGGCATCTCCACAATTTTTTAACAACTTCAGAGAAGCTAGAACCCAGGCCGGCATTGCCAACCTACAGTTCATGTCTACAGGAATGCACAAGCACAATACACTGCTGTCGTCTGAGTCTGATTATTAGATCCGACAAAAGCAGCCCCTCCTTTCTAAAAAGGTCCACTACAGTGTCTCTTTATTCAGCCAGTACACTATTGCAGATGGTTTGTGTTGTGATCACAACATCTTGTTCAACTGTTTTCCAGTTTATGTGTGGTAGATTTAAAGACCAGATAGTGGGGGAAGATCTACACTACATGCTCAGACTGCCCATTGTTGTGGTGTTGGTACTTTGTTCCAAGAGTTGAGCTAGGGGGATCCAGTGTGGTGAGGATGGTGGTGGTGTGTGTTTGAAGGGGCGCAGGAATGTCAGAGGGGAGCAGTCCAGGGTGGGGGTTGGGGGAGAGGGGCCACCTGCCTGCCTAACCACCTGACAGAGAGACAGACAGACAGACAGGAGGTTGTGGTGCAGTGCACTCGCTGTGAGTGAGTGCCTTCCCTATATGGTGCTGTATTAGCTTTATGCTAATAGTGAGAGGAGATGAACAACAGCAGACAGCAGAAAGAGCTGCCCATGGAGGTGATCAGAGTCTTAGCAGGGCTGACTCCTCAACAGCCATGGCTGAAGGGGGCATACCTCTCAACTGCCATGAATTTTCCATAATGCTGTGATTTTTACACTCAGATTTACCCTTGCCCTAGCCAGCTTGTGCCACTGCTGACCTGGGTTCGGGAATGAGCCGGGACCATTGGAGGGCCAGACGGGGGTAGGATGGTAGAGGGTTTCAATGGATGCTCTCTTCTTCTGGGGGGGTGCCGAGTCCTGCTGCTTTTCCACCACCTGGGTGCACACAGATGTAGGTGCAGGGGATCTGCTGTTTGTGGGCTGAGCAAAGGGAGTGCGGGTTTGGACAGGCTGTGTCATGGTCCTCTGGCAGCCAATCCCCATGCACGCTCCTGGCCATGGGGCGGGATGATCAAAACAGGAAAAATGGAGGTGCTGAATTAGAGGATGAAACCTCTGCCAGCCCACTACCTTGACAGTTGGATCCATTCCATCAGTCACCGGAAGGGAGTACCACCAGTCTTCACCTTTGCTGTGGGTGGCCAGATATCTGCAGTGGGGTAGAAGGTGACCCTAGCTCCAGGGGTGAAACCCGGGGGGAAGGGCACAGTGGCATATCGCAGGTGGGCTGGTGGTCCCAGTGACTGACTGGATGATCTCGACCAGAGCGTATACGGGCAAGGCAGTAGGTGGGAGGAGATTCCGACCTGGCCCATAGTGGAGGAGTATAAAATATGTTAAAAAAATACCATTGCCCTGCAAAGGTTTATTAATGTTCCTCATAATGTTAAAGCTACTTCTGAATACACAGACTACTAAAACATTGAACTAACATGACAGAAGTATTCCTTTACACTAAAACATATGGGGAACACTATTCTCAGACATATTATTCTTTAACAGTGCTACACGGCTCTGGCCAGTTTCTTTGAATGCAAGTGCTATGCATTTTAATGCTACATTTAATGCATTTTAATGCTGAGAAGTTGAGAGGCATGGAAGGGGTCGAGGCAAAGATTTATCCAGTTCCTATGAACTGTAAGTATCCAGGGATCACATTCCTTTACCAAACACTTGCCCATCCTGGCACTATGAAGGAAGCAGGATGGGGGTCATGATGCATAACATGCACAGGAAATTGAAAAATGTTGGCTGCCTTGGAATAGAAAACTGGGACTAGCAATGGCTTATTCTAGGGAACTAGTACTTTTTTATGTGGACTGGTGTTTATTTTTTCTGTGTTGGTTTCCCATGTATGTATGTATATTGCTTTATCTGTTAAAGTAGTTCCGTCTCCATAATTTCTGTCAGATTGAGGAAACCCGTTAAACTTCAAGAGAGATGGCAAGATTTCACGAGCGTCAGTGATTGATTGCAATATTAATGTTAATGTACAGAAAAAAAATGGATGAAAATGCATCAACTCCCAAGTGAAAGGCTTGCCTTTCTGTCCCAGAGTGTCGAGTCTCTGGGTCTCTCTCTCTAGCCCATATAACGTGATTTGATTTTTATTTTGAAGGACACAGAGAAAAAAATACATTGGCTTAATGGAGGTGCTAATTAATGAGTGACTCAATTACTACTGTACATTTCTATAAACAGATTTGCCACAACAGCGCTCCACAAAGCCAGAGTGCTGAGCAAAGTTTTACTTTAACAAGTTCTGTTGGCACCTTAACTTATGCAACTTCTGCCTTTGCCCACTGACATAGCTGCTGGTGTATTATATTACCCACTCTGTAAATTTCACGTAGCTCCCTGCAGTCATTCTGCTGGACTAATGTTGCATTTGGATCGATCCTTCACTCGTGTAATATGATTTGGGTTTAGTAACTGACTGCTATTAACAACTCAAGCCCTGAGACAGGCTTGTTTTATTATGGGAGAAGCTATACTTCTCAGCCTTCCATCCCCCAAATATGGGGCTCTATTCCACATGTGTGGGGAATGGAGGTGTATATGTGTGTATGTGGGGAGGTGGAGGGCTGCAGGATCAGAACAGTATGGGGGAAAAAGGAACTTTCATGTTAACTTTACTGTTTGGTGTAGTTAAAAATCTCAAAGGAGAATGCAGGATAGTACCTTACCCAAGTATCACAGAGAGCATCTGCATGGTGATATGAGTGCAGACCCTGCTAAATGTGGGACAGTTGAAAGATAGGATTGAAACTGTGAATTCCGGTGATATAGCTTACCACTCACCAAGGAGGTGAGATAGCTAATAAGAACTGCACATCATACTGTAGCTCTCAACCTCCTGCCTCATAAATCAGGGACAAGTCTTAAAAAATCAGGTACTAAAGACCAAATTCAGGGACACATCTCCAAAACTGGTGATATATACTCAGGAAGCTGGTAGAATAAGGGGCTTAGTGTAAAATGCAATTTTTTTAAACTTTTTATTTTGATTTTTAAGACACACGAAGTAGACATACATCTTTTTCTTCTCAGACAATAGCTTATATAAGCAGCTCTACAGTAATAATCAACCAAACCATTTGATGTTACATTTTGACCAAGCCAAACATTATAAAGTACAGTATAGAATCTTCACTGTGTACTTTGGGAAAAAGCTATATTGTTTCCCCCTATTTTGAGGAGATTGATATTTGTAAGTATATAATTCTATAAATCCCACCCCCCACCGACTCGGTTGTGTTCAAACTATCTGTCCCTAACTAAAGTGAAGAGAAGAAAAGAGGGAAGAAACTTGAGTCTCCGGGGAGGGAGGGGGAGGGGGGAGGACAAGTCATGTGGGGCCGGATTGACTGGAACATTGCATGTGATTCCACACCCACACCCCATTCAGTCTTCTTTCCCAGAAGCAGTACTCCCCCCCCCCCACACTGTCCCCTACATTAAGGTACTATATCTGCTCTCCTTTCAGAGATTGAAAGAAACCAGGGAGACCATCTGTTTGTCAATTTTAGGACCTGATTTTGTAACCTAGCAGTAAGATGCTGCATTTTATAGATGTCATAGATAGCTGATTCCCATTGAGAGGTTTCTGGATGCGTAGGTGTGAGCCATAGTCATGTTATTACTTTTTTAGCTGTCACTAGTAATATATTCAATAGGTAAATATATTGTTTTCTTCAGAAGTGTTTAGGGAAGTGTAATAGTAATGCTATCTCAGGGGTCAAAACTCCCAGGGTAGGAAAAAGGCGATGTAGGGTTTCCCTTACATCTCACCAGAAGGGGAACAGCTCTGGACATAGCCAAAAGATGTTCACACCCCCTCCAGCAAAAAGAGTCTCCCTGAGTAGCATATTTGGCTGTAATTTGGGGCATGCAAAAATATCTCACCACTACCTTCCAGGCAAATTCACGCCATATATGAGAGTAGGCAGTTTGGCGCTGATGTTTCCAAATTACCAGCCAATCCTTTGGGGAGAGATCTAATACTAGTTCAGCCTCCCAATCATTTTGAATGGTCTCCATCTCTGTAGTTGGGGTTGGCTTTATACAATCTAGAGACTAAATGTTCTGGATATCTTTCCCCTTGTATTTGTAGAAGGAGTTGAAATATTGGGGAAAGCAAGACATGTCCAGTATTTAAACCCAGTTTTTCACCCAGAAAATAGCACATCTGCAGGTATCTAAAAAAATCTTGCCTGGGCAGTGCAAACTCAGTCTGGAGTTCTTGGAATGTCTTAAAAGTATCCTTTTCATAAAATGGATATGCATGTATCAATCCCCATTCCCTCCACCTCCTAAATCCGCTATCATCTCGTCTGAAGGTTCAGATGGCACAGGGACTCCCACCCATGACACTCCCAACCTGTTTTCTGGGCCTTTCAAAAAAGAGTCCAACTATTCAGGAGCTCTCTTGTAAACTTGGAACACCTACCCCCGGGGGTCCCTGATCGGGCTGGAATACGTGCTCAGCATTTAGGGGGAATGTAGCCTAAGAGGCTTCTATTTTAACCCAACTCAAAGGAGACAGATCTGGGGAGAGCCATCCCATCAAATGAGTCAGTGAAGCTGCCATAGAGTAGTGCTTGAGGGCTGGCAAGGATAGACTCCCCCCCCAGTCCTTCTGCAACTGTAATTTTTTAAAAGCTATATGGGTCTTCCGCAACCCCCCCATAGGTATACAGAGAACTTTTTATTCCAGCGGGTTAATTCCCTATGCGGAAGTGGAAATGGAATATTATGCATTAAATACAGAATTCGTGGTAGTATTACCATTTGTATTGATTGCACCTGCGTGATGAGGGAGAAAGGTAAATGTATCCATCTTTTGAGCTCATCCTGTGTTTGTGAGAACAACCATTCATAATTTAGCTTGTAAATTTGTTCAACATTGGAAAAGAGATGGATACCAAGATAGGTAATATGAGTACGGTCCCACCAATATGGAAAGAATTCCCAGATCTTTTGTGATAGGGTTAGTTGAATAATCAAAGCCTCGGATTTATCCTGATTTATTTTATATTCTGTTATCCATTCAAACTGTGTTACTTGTTCTTGCAGTATAGGTAGGGAAGTCTCAGACTACATAATATAAAGCAGCAAATCATCGGCATAGTAAGCCAATTTATGCTGGGTCCTATTTATAGTATATCCCTGAATGCAGTCTTCCTGTCTAAGATACTGTGCTATTGGTTCTGCGTATAAGGTGAACAAATATGGGGATAAGGGGCATCCCTGACATGTTCCCTGGAGAAGTGGAAATCAAGAGGAGAGGGATCCATTTATCTTCACTATTGCTTCAGGGGATGCATAGAGACCTTTAATATTACCTAAGAATTCTAGAGGGAAATCACATTTATCCAGTGTGTATTGTAAAATTGCCAAGAGACTCAATCAAATGCCTTTTGGGCATCCAAGCTTAAAACTAATAAAAGGTTGGCATTAGTATGGGCATGCTCAAGAATATATAAGGTTCTTTTAACACTGTGAGTTGTCTGCCGAGTTCTAATAAAGTCTGATTGATCTGGGCGTATACTTATTGGAAGGATATGGTCTAATCTGTGTGCTATATACTCGTATAAATTTTAGAGTCCTGATTAAGGACTGAAATTGGTAGGATTCACAAAGGTGTGAATACTCTGACATGGAATGACTCATTCTCATGGCTGCCAGTAAGGGGGTATGTATGAGTTCTAACATTTCCTTATAGAAGTCGTCCGTATAACCATTTGGGCCAGGGTTCTTACCTTTTTTCAGGTTTTTAATAGCAGTAACTAATTCCAGAGAAAAGATGGGAGTTTTCAGTTCCTTGTCAACCTCTGAAAGAGTCAGGAGTTTTAGGGAAGAGGAAAAAGAGGACAAAGTATTAGATTCTAGTGTTGGGGTAGCCTTATATAAGTCCTGGTAAAATTGTTTGAAACTTGCCAGTATTTGTTCCGTAGTGTACTTGAGATTACCGGTTTTGGGGTCTTTAATTTTATGAACAGTGGATACCGGTATCTGTTTGCATAATCTGTAAGCCAAAATTTTAGCTGCCCTGGCCCCCCCATTCATTATATTTCTGGTGTAACCACACCAGGGCCTGTTCAGTTCATGCAGTCAATAAAAGTTGAATTTCCTGCTGGACCTGCACAACTGTTCAAAGATAGAGAGATTCTCTCGCATGTGTTGATCCTGCAGCCCATTAAGACGGGCCTGGAGGTCCTGCAACCTGGCCTTCCCCTGTTTCTTTATCCTAGCAGCATAAGAAATAATGTGACTCCTAAGCACAACCTTAAGTGTATCCCATAAGAGCTGTGGAGAAACCTGAAAGAGGTATTATCAGCTAGAATCTCTAGGATTTTTTCTTTCAAAAGTTCCTTAAATTCAGGGTCTCTCAACAAAGAAGGGTTAAACCTCCAGAGTGTGTTTCGCCTTGGCTTGTTCAAGGTCAGTTCCAAGGTTATTGAGGCGTGATCAGAAAGAGGAATATTGAGATATGTCTGCTGAGTAAATCAAGTCCCTGTGTTCCCTTGAGATATAGAAGTAATTCAGCCTTGAGTAGTGTTTATGGGGATGGGAGTAAAATGAAAACTTCCTTTGTGAGGTATCCAGCAGATTAATATCTCGGACCAGGCGACGCAGGTGACTCTGCCCTGCAGTTTGTGAGGAGGGGCATGTGGCTAATGTGTCAAATGAGAAATTCACGAGGAAGTTAAAATCTCTTCCCACAATCAAGACACCTTTCTGGATGGCAAGAATGAAATCTATCATCTGCTGTATGCTGGATGCATCACTGTTTGGAGGAATATATAAATTACAAATCGTTGAAGTATGTTCATTGTATGTCTTCACTGTTAGGGCAACCCTACCCTCCTTATCAGTGTAGCTCTCCTTGACAACAAAACGAGATGACATAGGGACCAGAATTGCCACCCCGCTACATCTACCATGTTTATAAGTAGATTCAATTAACTGCAAAAAAACAAACCTCAATAACTTTTGGTGTTCCAGTGAAGTTAATAAGTTTCCTGTAATAGGAGACCATCAGACTTGTACCTTTTAAGAGCTGTTAACATCCTATATCTTTTGATTGGTCCAGTCAGCCCATTCATGTTATGTGAAATTATCCTAAAGGGCAATGTCATTTGACCAGCCCTACACAAACTCGTCCAGTCCCCCCTCTCCTTCCCCAGTTAGTTAACACTGTATCAGTTTCTTCCAGAAACCAAAATTGTACACTTCTGATGCCATCCTTTTTTTTTTTTCTTAAACCAGGAGAGACACACTAAGCTGAAAGCTCGTTTATAGGTGTGACCTGGGAGCACAAGGAAGTTAAGAGACTTGCTCAGGGTCACACAGTATGCAAGTGGGGGCTGTGGGATTCAAACCCAGGTCTGCAGCTCAGAGCCTTAAACCACTGTGCTATACTGCCTGTGTATTTTCCATTAGTACTAACTTCAGTGACTACAAAAAAACACAAACATGTAAATTGTCCTAACCACCTATCCAACAGTGGAATTATAAAGCAACAAGGCCATTGTGACCTATGTGGGACAGTGACTTTAAACTTACAAGCGACTTCCAAGACCCAGGCTACCAACAGCGGGAGCCAGGGAGTGGGCAGAAAAATAGACTGCCTATGTGGGATCCTAGTACCCAGTAAATGGGGGTATCCTTCGGGGAAACACTCACCCTGAAAATGGGAATTGGGATATAAATAATAAAAATCCAGCAAAACACAAGCTAATAAAAAAATAGGTGGAATAGAAGGTAATGGTAAGAAAACTAAGGCTGGGGAAGAAACAAGGTGCAGTGTGTTAAGCCTAGTCCTGGCAGGTATGCCTCCTCTCCCAGCATATGCGCTGTTTTATTGGGAGAGAGGAAGCAGATCCATGCTTAAATATGTTGTAAGAGCTCCAAACAAAATCCCAGTAATTAAGTAATCATCCAGTTCAAAGTAACACGTCCCTCCCAGGTGTGACTGTCTCTGGTAGAACATAAATAAGTAAAATGCTGGCTAAATAAGGGGGGGTCTCTCTCCCCCCATTCCCCAGTCCCACCATATATCATCTGGTGTCTGTTTTGGGAGGGATTAAAAGTCAAAATGACTGATGCTTTTTCCCCTCCTTTTCCCAATAGCAATGAGCCCAATTTATAGATGAAGGTCCCCATGAATTACTGTAGAGTCTATAACATAGTTCCACAGCAGAATGTTCAGTGTCCTGTTCTTCACCATCTGACCTAAGAGTGAGCCCATGGGTATGGTCGAGGGCCCCGCCTGCCACCCCCACTGAACTGGGAAAGGCCTCCCCTGGGAGAGTGATGTGGACAGAGGCTGGGGGCACTCCCAGGAACCCACCTAAACTTAAAATGCAGTCCCAGGAGCTGGAGAAAGGATCCTAATGCAGCATCCCCGTGCCATCCCATGCAGCAGTCAGAGCCCCCTCCAAGGCCACAATCCCTGCCAGTGAACCCAAAATCCATATATTAAGAAAACCAAGGTTAGGCAGCACTGTCCAACTGGACCCCAGGGTAGTAGGCTCACTACAACTTTATTTTTGCATTCATCTGTTGGGGACCTCTGATTCCATTGCCAATCAAAATGGGGTCATTAACTTCAAACTGCCCTCCTATCTAGCAGGAGTACGCAGTGGAACAGTATGTATTAGGTCTGACCTCTTGCAGGGACCTCTTCAGAGGCCCAAATCAAGCCTAAGCTGGGAGTGAGCGGAAGCCCAAACCAGAGCACCTTGTCTCTCACCCTGTTTATTGGGTTAATCTCTGAGGTGACTTCCACCCTGAGGAGGTCGAGTTACCACCCCCTCTAGGCTTCCAAGCCCCCTCAGCCAACTTGTTACAGAAAAGGCCTCCCAACACTCTATTTAGTGGGTATTAATCACAGAGATCCTTCTCCTCTCCAGTCCGGCCCATCTCACCCCCCCCAGTTGGTCACAGAGCCATGAAGATCCCTGCCAAAATTACAATAGGAGCCCCACCAGAGGAGGAAAAAACATAAAATGGGGGGAGAGGGGAAAAAATCTCTCTCTCCCTTCTCCCTGTCATGGCAGCTTCATCCTGAGCCCACCCTGGGACAGCACCATGATGTCTCCAGGATCACCCTGTGGGGAAGGACCACGGGAGAGAACCTCTGCCTCCACATAGGCTGCATGGCGAACATCCATTGCAAGATCACCTCCCCCAGTCCCAGCCTCCATCCTCCCCCCTAAACAAGGGATTCTGGTCCAAGGAGATACCAGACAGAGATCCTGCCACACCCAGTACTCACTGTGTACCCCTAAGTTGAGTTCTCATCACTCAGGACCGCATTCTAGAACATTGTGCCAGCATCTTTTTAATTGATGCAATAGTGGCTTGCTGTGAGCATTGGACTGGTGCAGCCATGCAGGAGGTATGCCCAGATAAAGAGTCTCTTTAAGGGAGGCCAATATTAGTCGGAGGGTCAAAGCTATGCTGTTTCAAGTCCTGAAAGGCCTCCTCCACAGATTCATAAACTTGCTGCTCGGATGAAAACTGGATGACCAATTTACTCGAGTATGGTGTCCTAAATTTAAGGCTTTGCTGCCTCAAGAAGGGAAATAGAGAAATGTAGGCCTTCTGGCGCTGCATAGTTGTAGGAGCACAATCATTGTCCATGAAAATCTGTGTCAACCCATAGAAAATTTTACTTGTGCCCAGGCTTTTCTCAGTACAAGTTCTTTGGTTTGATATCTCAAGAAGCGGAGGATAATAAAGCAGGGTCAGGTGCTGGGCTGCGTTGCTTTAGGCCCCAGCACTCAGTGCACCTGCTCCAATTTTAAGTCCAAATCTGAGTCTAGTGTGAGGGCTGTATGAAGCACTGTCTCTATGAATTCTTGTATGTTATTTCCCTCGCTGCCTTCTGGGATGTCATACATTTGTAAATTCCTTTGGCAATGTCTGTTTTCTGCATCCTCTTGTTGTTCAACTGTAAGGTGGAGTTGAATGACTTGATTAAGAGTGGTCTGTATTTGTGTTACTTGGGTGGCCTGGTCATCTGTTTGTCATTCCACCATTGTTACCCGGGTTTGTAATTCAGTCAGTTCAGCCCTTACCTACTCCTGAGCTTGTTTATAAGTGAGAAATTCTCCTCTGAAGTCTTGACATTCCGTAAGTACTTTGTTGAGCTTCTGGTTCATTTTGGTGGATTTTTTTCCCTTTGCTTTTGTGGCTTTGGCAGGAGTTGAATGGACTGTCTGGGCCGGGCGTTCGGAGGCCCCGGAGTCAGATAGGTCAGCGTCTGAGAGCTCCGCATCTTGTTATAAAACCGAGAATCTGCTTCCTCCTCCTTTAGGTTTAGCTGTAGCCATCTGGTAAAATAGGTAGGCAGAGAAAAAAATGGCATATTGATGGCTACTGGTCTGTTTTATTTATGCAATGTTGGAGCACCGCATTTAAGCCACCATTCAGGGAGGAAGCTGCACCAGAAGTCAAAATACAGTTTTTAAAGAACAGCACGTCAGTAACTTTAATGTTTGACATTATTTCGTGCTTAGAATCCTCACCTTTTAGTTAGATTTTTAGGAGGGACAGAGTAACATTTTGTAGTAAAATTAGAGATGTCCCTGAAAATCAGAGACAGTTGAAAGGAATAGTATGCAAATCTTTTGCTGGATACAAATCACAAGACATAAGTTGAAGATGCACCCACTGACATTCCATGAAACCTCTGAAAAGGCTACCAATGCCTCTAGGAAAAATTGGGAAATGATCCTTATCCAGACAACATCTTTCAGTTTTTATTTCATATGTGTTCTTTCTCTTCCCATTGTTCTTTTGTTCCCAAGGTAATTTTCTATTATAACAGGAACTCTTTATTTGGCCAATACACTAGTACTGATCTACAGGTGACAGCACAGTTCTCTCCTTATGACATCCCAGTCAGTTGTTGTGGAAAAGGTTATGATGTCACAAGTGAATGATTTTGGTTTCAAGGAACAGGAGTAGATGAAGACTAAAGTGAAAAGATCCTGTTGTTGAAGGAATGTTCTTAGCAATAATGCGTAAAAATGAGAATAAATACAGAACGTAATATGTAGGCTGAATTCTACCTAAATATATTTTTTTTACCAGAATTGTCAGTAGCTTTTCTGAAAGACAGAGAAGTCCATGCAGTGATTAAAAACCAGCAGTTTAAAAAAAAACCTTAGTTACCAAGTTTAAAAAAGAACATAAACCTATTTTTATGGCTGCATAGCAGAGATGTGCATGACATCTTAATATCACACAGAGAGAAGAGATGCAAGCACATCACCGGATTCCAAATGAAGCACAACATTTTGGAGTTGAAGCACAATCACTATGCTACTTGAAGCACTCTGCTGTCTCCATTCAGCAGACCACAGTGCTATTTTGTCTCTGTCCCCTTCACCCCACACTATTTTCTTGCTCCACATCCTGCACAGTGGGGAAAGAGCTGTGAGTTGTGCCCGGGGCACATAGTTCAAAAACAAACAAACAAAAAAGCCAAATAAAAATAAAGTCCGCTCCCTCCCTCTCTCTATTTCACTCTCTCTCTCTTTCTCTCTCTCTCTCTTTCTTTCTCTCTCTCTCTCCCTCCTCCCCTCCTGTGCAGCATTTCAGATTGTTATAGTAACCAGCAACTAATTCAGAGAAAGCATAGTGATGCTAAATATCACTCTCTTGGAGCTGTATTCTTAACCAGGGCCGACTTTAGCAACAAACCAATTACTGTAGCTTCATTCTCCTATTTGATAGTCATCATAAGCTTATTTCTTGGGGTTTATGGTTTAATCTTGGTTTGTTCTGGTTGTGCTATGCATTCTATCAGAGCTTTAGTGACAAAACTACTCTCCCCAAGAGCAAAAAGTGTTAATAATGCTGTCTTGTGACCTGGACGCACAGGGGAGGGCCTTGTCATGGCCGTCTGGCTTATCTCTCCCTTTTACCAGTAAACATTCACAGCCTTTTTCCTTTTTATTTCTGTTATATAACTACTTCCTATTACATATTTCTTTTTTTGTGTATGAACAGCCCTTGGGAGCTCCTCACCTGTACCTGCTCGGACAGTTTATGGCTTGTCCAAACCCAGTATATTCTGAAGGGTGATAGACGTGGTGGCTATGCCTATGTCCCCCTGCTGACAATAGTATAACTCAGAAGCCTTGGAAGCTGGGTTATTGAAAATTCACAATCAGCCTTCAGCTGTGTATGAATAACTAAGGCTATGAAATGCATCTTTAGGGGTCACCCCCATTTGTTTTATTATTAATATTATTTTTCACTGTGTGGCTGCAACTGTTAGTTCTAAACCCAGGATTATAATCTACTGGCAGTCGACTATAATTATCAGATGTATGCTGTTTGGTTGCCTCTGACTGCACTGCTACCTTCTCTTTCCCAATGGGCAAGAAACAATATGCGTGGGTAACCAATTTGGTGCCTGTACCTTCAAGAAAACCAAATTTATAGAGCAGTGGTTGTAAGCAATCCCTATCATCTGTTTTTGTGGCAAGTACTACAGCGGTTCAGGCTGCACATCCCAAAAATGGAATACAATGGCAAGCCTTTACTGCCTTACTTGCCTCTTGGTCTTGAAGCGGGGGGGGGCCCAATTCACCTGCAACCACTGTAGAATAGCTTGTATACCAACATGAGATGCAGTGCTCCTAGGTGAGTCAGATGCGTGTAGTACTGTTCCAAAAGCATTGCCTATGTAAGTAGCCAAAATGGTTAATAACGTCTCAACCTCTTAGTCTTCCCACCTGGGTCACTGTGGGTCTACTTCAACTGGCCTGGGTTTACCACATGGCCTCAATGGCACACTCCAACTATATTCCAGTCATGCAGCCAGGGGACCGATAGTACACTAATCAAAATATTCTAAATTCCTTCTGCTTCTCCCAAGTCATCTACAAACAAGTTGAAGACCTACTCCTTAACTGTGATACCAAAAAAAGCACTGGTGCAGATGGCATGGAACCCAGGTTCCTGAAATTAGGTTTTCCTCACCTCACAGCACCCCTAATCCACCTGTTCAACTTGTCTATCTCGTCTGGTGACTTCCCCTCCATATGGAAAACAGCTTACATCTTGCCCCTCTTCAAATCTGGTAACACGACCGACCTCAACAACTACAGGCCAATCTCTATACTACCAGTTCTCTCAAAACTTCTTGGAAAAATAGTCAACAACCAGCTAAGGGACTTCTTAATCAGTCTAACCTTATAAACCCACTGCAATTAAGGTTCCGGCCAAACCACAGCACAACATCTGGTCTAGCCTGAGTGATGAACGATTGGTTCACTGCCCTAGATCCTAAACTAGCAGTAAGGGCAGTGCTCTTGGACCTGAATAAGGCGCTCAGTACCATAGAAGGACCTGAATAAGGCGTTCAGTACCATAGACTACACCTTGCAATTAATTAAACTTAAGGAGCATGGCTTGCAGGATACTGCCCTGCATTGGTTCTCCAGCTATTTGATGGACAGGCCCCAAGTAATTAAGACTGATGGGTTGCTATCCTGTCCACTCCCCCAGGGATCCATTCTGGGACCTCTCTTGTTCACGATATACATCAATACACTCAGCAATAACATCAAGAACACTAAAATCCACTTCTTTGCAGACAGACACTTTACACTAAATCCTCACTAGCCGACGTTTGTGCTGAATTAGAACTTGACATCGACCAACTACAAATTAACCTTATCCAATCTAAACTGCTACTTAATGCTAATCAAACAAAAAATTAATGCCCCCCCCCACAGAAATCCCTCACCTGCCTCCAAAATCATATCACTACCACACCCATCACTACCCTTCTGGGTGAAACACTTATATCTAGGCCTTTGACTCGACCACAATCTTTCCTTCTCAGTCCACATTGAGATCGTATCCAAAAAACTAACAATGAGACTAGGCTTTTTCTACTGAAGCACATTCTTATTCCCCAATGATATCAGAAGACAATTGGTTCAAGCTACCTTTAGATCCTATTAGATTATGTGGACTTTATCTACAGCTGTTGTTCTGCTGCCTATCGGCACAAGCATGACGTAGTATCTCACCACGCCATTCAATTCATTACAAATGCCTCCACCAGAACCCACCATTGCAAGCTGTATTCTGAAGTAGGATGGTCTTCACTAGCTACAGTACCAGAAGACTTAGGCACAGCTGCACATGGCAATATAAAGCGCTAATCGACAAGCTACCCCCTATATATCAGGCTTGTTCTGCCATTCCCTGAACTGCTATTTGCTCAGAAAAAAACTCCCTCATTACACTTGATGTCCCCAGGTTCTGCATTCTTTATGGCAAAACTACCATTAGCTATGCCCTCCCATCAGTCTGGAAGAAACTACAAACCACACTCAAACTAACTCACCTGGTATCTTGGACAATAAGCAGGAAGTATACAAATTTCGGCCCCTGTGCACGAACGGGTTGGAATTATGTACCAGAGGCATGTATCCCACCTGAGTAGCTCTGCACCCACAGACAGGTACGCACAGGCCAGTATTCACAAATGGCCACCACCTGTCCATGGCTCTGCCCCCCAGACTGATGGGAGGGCATAGCCAATGGTAGTTTTGCCACTAAATGCTTTTAAATCTGTAATCAGTAACCACTTGGCAGAAACATGCAACTGTCACTCATGAATACCCTTATCACAGTTAGCTGATCCCTTCCCCTCATCCACCCATTCTACTGCCCACTTCACCCCTCCACCCTATCTCTCCCCCTTCTTCCTCATTACCACCCCTTTACACTATGTTGATCTATATTGTTAACTGTACATCACCGGACCTCACTATTTACCTGGTCCAAAAAGTACTATAGGTGTTCCCTACTGTTAGACAATGAAATGTGTATAGTTCCTTTCACATTGTTAGGCAATGGAGTCTGTTACATTATCAGCCAATGAAGGTGCCTATGCATGAAGGTGCAGAGTGCCTATGTGCTATGGATATGTGACACGTAGCCACTCTGCACCCATTGTGCCCCCCCAATGTGGGATGCACAAGATGGAGCATGCAGCCTCTATGCACCAGATCCCCTGGCCACATGGACAGCAACACACTGGGGGTAGTGGTGGGAGGGGTGCCAGCACTACACAGCATGCTCTATGGCACATAGTGCCATGCACTGGAGGGTGTAGGAGGGCACTGTTTACCCCAGAGGAGACCCTGCTGTAAGCACTCTACATGCCCAGTCCCACACACAGCTGAAACCTGCACATGCCCTGGCGAGAATTAGGGACACCCCCTACATGACCAGCCACCCACCCAGGCCAGATGCCAGCCCCCCCATGGCTGGAGACTCACCCCACCCCACCACAAGGTGGCCCATCCAATGCACTGCCCAAACCCCCCACCCCAACATGTGGCTGCCAGATCCCATATTGGCAGAATACATACCCCACCCTGATGTATGTATTCCTGTTCCCCGCAGTAGCACCACTCATACCCCACCCCTGGAAGTGTCGGCTGGTCACCCTGCAGTGTATGCCACCCTCAACTCACAGAGCTGCCCCTGTCCTTGTGATGCATGAACACCCTCCTGGTGTACACAGGTGCCCCATCTGAAACATCCCAAGATCCTCCCCTGGTACTCCCACCCCACATTGGTGTTCAGTGGTCCCCCATCCCGTGGCACCAACAACCACCCCCACCCCATACCTTCCCATCAGTGCCATGGCCAGGAATGGCCAGCAGCGCAGCCCTCCTCAGGCTGCCTCAGCCTCTGGCCATCTGGCTGCTGCAGGGAGTGGACTGTCTATTTATAGGGGCACACTCCCAGCATCATTTGGACAGCCAGTGGCTGAGGAGGTGTGTAGAGGGCTGTGCTGCTGGCCGTCTGAGGCAGCGGCACTGACAGGCAGGTACAGGGAGGAGTGTTGGTGCCGTTTGGGGTGGGGGGGACCACTGACCACCACTGATGGGGTGGGGCATTTAGATCCAGGCCAGGGGCATGGGTGGGCATGCAGTACTGGGCATTGACCAAGGTGTGGCCACCCTGCTGTGGGGAGGGGCGTCACCACAGACCGTGATGGGAGGTGCAGTGGGGGTTATTGTATTGCACTGGGGCTGGGGTCTGACATGTCAGTGTGGGGGGAAGGGGCTGGCACTGCAGCACTGGGGTTGGGGCTGACCAGCGTTGTAGCAGGGTGATTGGCAGGCTCAGAGATGGGGTGGCACTGTGTTGGGGTGCCCCTGGCCATTTGGGGACAGGCCAGCCATGTTTTGGGGGCAGCACTACAGTGGAGGCCATGGTGCCCATGACGCTCAGCTCAGGGGACAGTGGTGAATTTGGCCACTTGGGTCTGGGTGCCTGTGGGGGATTTTCATGCACATGGACCCATGCCTCCCCACGCAAATGATCCACTGTGGGACCCAGGATCCGCCTGGGTCCATAATTTCTCCCGTTGCTGTCCTGCAGAGTCCTGTGCACTGGGAGGGCAGAGCCATGGACAGGTGGTGGCCATTTGTGAATACTGGCCTGTGCGCACCTGTCTGTGGGTGCAGAGCTATGCAGGTGGGATACATGCCTCTGGTATGTAATTCCCACCCGTTTGTGCACAGGGGCCGAAATTTGTATAGTTCCTGCTTATTGTCCAATCTCATGCCTCGACTTGTGCATTTACTATTTTTATTTTGCACTTCTTGTATTTGTCATGCCACTGTTTTGTATTGTCTTGAGCCTCTCAGGATCTCCTTGGAAATTAAATTGTTCAATGTAGTTTTCCTGGAAATAAACTTGAACTTGAACTATGCAACTCCTTGCTCCTGTACAAGAGCGAGATCCACCTGAAACAGTACAGAATTATTCATTATTATTCTATTATCTTTACTCATATATTTATATATATTTTTTGGTATGCCCCATCTCCAGTCTTGGCATTTAAATGCACTTCTATCTTGTGACCCACCTCAATTGCCTGCTGTGACCAACCAAGAACAGAGCAGTTAAAAACAAAAAGAAACCCTTTTGCACTGCTGCGGTTTGACTGGTTGTCTCCCATAATCTGACCTTATGCAGCTTATTAAATTCTAGTAGGTTGGGAGAGGACAACAGTTCTTAGCAGAACTAACAATCCATATTCATCTGCTAAGCTTGAAATATACTGCTGCTAGGAATTGCAGGACTGGCTGGTTGTAACATCTTTCAAAGTTTTTTTTATCTGTCTGTCTATCTATCTATCTATCTATCTATCTATCTATCTATCTATCTATCTATCTATCTATCTATCTATTTTGTTATAATCCCTACATTGCTTTTAATATCTCCACTTGTAATTTAACCTGTGGTACCCAGGTACTGTAGACTTCGCAAACACCGCTCCCATGGGGAGGGGGCTATGCCTACTACCCACCATGTAGCCACATGGTCTAGATTGGTGTCAGAGTCCCATCCACCCTAGCTAAAATGGTGTCCCATCAAATAAATACTAATTCTGCCTTGTAAAATAACATTATGCCACTGTGTAAGCCCAGCCCCTATCCAGTGGGATCCACTCATCTCACTGCACATCTCGCTGCTAGATCAGGGAAGGGGTGGGGCCTTGGTGTTTACCAAGACTAGTGTCTAAACCTTAGCTCTCACACTCATAACCTCTGCCTCCTTTGCCCCTCTGTATCAGACTGGGAAGGTGGACTCTCAAAATGGTTTGACTCATGAAGCCCTACACTGATGCACCTGATGCCAGAACACTGATGCAAAGGGCCAGTCTGCCCAGACTTCCAAGCTTGGCTCTATAGTGGTGTCTGCCACAATGTACCTGTCAGAATCAGGACCACATCGCTGACGTCCTTTTAGACACCCAGGCAACAGAAGCTGTGAGAAATATTGCTCCCACGTTCCTGTAAAGAGAGTGAGGGGAGGGGGAGTGTGTACACAGAGGACCATGCCAAGTGGCCAATTTAGTTTTTACTAGCTAGAGCTCCCCCTCTGCCTGAAATCCTTGAAATCCAGTACTGACAGAACAATCAAGCAACAACTCCACAGGAGGTTGACTGAACATCTATACAGTAAAAGGAAAGCACAAAAATCTTTTTTTAATACTGACTGCCTGAAACTTAACAAAGACTACCCCCTTACATGCTGTGTAAACTGCAGTGGCCTCAAAAAGCTCTTACCTGGTAGGCAAAAGGAAAAAAGGTAGTCTGCATGTGTCCTTGCTGTCCTGGAGTCCTGGTGATCTAAAGAGGGGGACCAAAGTGAGGGGGAGCTGCTGGCTTCATCTCTTTTTAACCCATCACTCTCTGCCCCCTCCAGATAGCATTGTATAGAGAAGTTAATGCCATCTAATTCTTATAAAAGCATATCATATTGATAATAAGCGAGTAGATCATCATTAACTGCTTTAGGTTTGGAGACTGTAAATTGAGGATTTTTTTAATTTCCTTTGGATCGATTCTACACAGCACTGGATAAGAAATAATACCAGGAAATTATAACAACCACCCATGACTAACATAAAAGGAGAAATCACTTCACAATGACATGGTTACATAGAAAATATTTTTTCTAGGAATATGTTTTCCTTTTGGGAATTTTTTAATGAGAAAATTATTCATCTCATTTTCAGAAGGCAACATAATAATCACAAGGTCCATTAATGATACAAGTGTTTAATACAGTGGATTTCCATCATTTTATAATAGTCTAAACATAGACTGGCCCAATGTAGTCACTGGAGCCTTAGGCCAAGCAGATGAACAAATCCTTATGTGTCTCTCTTCATGAGACTAGATAGTCATGTAGCGAGGGTAATTTTGTGAGTTGCAAAAGTGTCAGATGCACAAAGGGTCTATTCTGAATACAGTCATCGCCTCCACTCACTACAAAAGTAAGCAATTTGGATGAGTCATATATGCAACTTTACAGCTGTAAAGGCATGGCCCGGATTCTGAACGAAGCACAAAATATTGGCATTAAAGCACAATCACTCTGCTACTTGCAGCACTCCGTTGTCTTCATTCAATAGACTACAGTGCTGTTCTTTTGTCTCTGCCACCCTCACTGTACTATTTTCTTGCTTCGTACTGACTTCTAGTCAGCATGAAGGGGAAAGAGCTATGAGTTGTGCTGGGGCATGGAGTTCAAGTCCCCCCTCCCAAAAATAAATAAACACAAAGGCCGCTCGCTCCCTCTCTCTCCCTCCCATACAGCATTTCAGTTATGGCATGTCCCCTCATAAAGAGGGATAATTCACTTCTGCAGGCCTCACAGTGACTTCCAGTATGTACTGTGAGCAGTGCCCAGCCACATGGGACAACCTTCAGCTGAGTCACTAGCCCAAGCAGTCTGGACCTTGCTCAGTTAAACAAGGCAGCAAAATGCTACTCATTCTGAGTTTATCAATCATTGTGTTTAATGTATATTGGATTATGAAGTAAAAGGGTTAACAAATTATATTGGAGATCAGGCCCCCCCAAACAAAAGGGTATAACCCAGGAAAAAGTAATGGACATCAGTGTTGTTCTCAATTTTTTTTACACCTGCTCAATGTGTCATGCTTTTATCAACAACTGAAGCTTTGCTCTCAGGGTATATAGAAACATGATACTGTCAGCAGATAAGGACCACCAGGCCTATCCAGTCTGCCCATTTATGCTACCTGTATAAGCGACCTGTGACCCTACTTGGTCATTGGCTTAAGCTTTTATTTCCCATTTCTAATATTCCCTTATTCTTGTCTCATGCATGTTTGAAACCTGCTACCGTACAGGCAGCCACCACCTCCTGGGGCAGGCACCACCCTCTCAGTGAAAAATTATTTTCTCACATTTCCTCTTATGCTGCCCCCCACCAGTTTCATGGCATGCCCTATTGTCCAGGCACTGCTTTTAAAATGGAAGATATTATACCCTTTAACTTTGCTAATGCCATTGAAGCATTTGAACATTTCTATTGTATCACCCAGCTCCCTCCTTTGCTGTAGTGTATGCTCATTGAGCTCCCTTACTCTTTCCTCATAAGGCTTGTGATGCAAACCCTTCACCATCTTAGTTGCCCTCCTCTGTACCTTTTCTATCTTGTCAATCTCCTTACGAAGGTAAGGCCTCCAGAACTGGACACAGTACTCCAGGTGAGGCCTCACCAGGGTTTTGTACAGTGGAACTTTTACTTCCCCCCTTCAGCTTGTGTACCCCTTCCAATACAACCCAACATCCTGCTGGCCTTCCCTACTGCCTTGGCTGTCTTCCTGGTGGCCTTCTAGTCATCTGTGATTATGACCTTAAGTCCCTTTCCTCCCTAGTAACTGTCAGCAGCTCCCCCCATCCTGTAGCTCACTCCAAGCTTCCTGCTCCTCATGTGCATAATTTTGCACTTTGTGTTAAACCTCAGTTGCCATGTTTCCGACCATCTCTCCAATTTTTCTAGGTCATTTCTTAATCCTTTCCATCCCTCTGGAGTACACACCCTGTTGCAGATCTTGGTGTCATCTGCAAATAGGCACACCGTCCCCTCCACCCCATCAGCAATGTTGCTGATGAAGGCATTGAATAGGATTAGCCCAAGAACTGGCCCCTGAGGTACTCCACTGGTCACCTCCATTTCCTATGATGGGGTTCCATTTACCACCGCCCTCTATTTTCTGTCCCTCAACCAGTTACCAGTCCAGCTCATCATTTTGTGGCCCACCCCCCCAGACTACTGAGCTTGTTGACCAGTCTCCTATATGGAATGGTATCAAAGGCTTTGCTGAAATCAAGGTATGTGACATCTACTGCCCCCCCAGTCTATTGCCTTTGTCACCCAGTCAAAGAAATCTATCAGATTAGTTTGACAGGACTGTCCTGCTGCGAATCCAGCATTCCTATTGCTTTCAGTTGCTCCACTATTCTTTCCTTAAAGGTATATATCATTATGGGTACAGTACTGTGTGTTTCTTACTGTTTCACAAGGGTCTCTACTGCTGGATATGCAAGAGGACTGCAAAGCAAAACTGAGTAGTTCTGTCTGCTCAACTAGTGTGACAGACCCTTGTGAAACAGTAAGAAACACACATTACTATACCCATAATCATCATAAAAACACAGAAACATAGACAAAAACAGCAGAAAAAGACCAACGATCCATTCAATCTGCCCAAGTTCCCTATGTATCCCTAGGATCTACTGTCCATCCAGGGTCTTAGCTCTCCACTTGTAATCATTATTATAATTCTGGAAATATTTACTTTTACAGTATCACTGTGGTCTTTCTAGGGTGATAACTGAACAAGGATGTTGTTTTTATAGATACTGTACACATCAAACTAAATAAATCTTGCTTATTGGCTTTCAAGATCCCACATAATGGTGAACTGAGAGGCACTGCAGAAAGGAGGGGAAGAACAATAGAAGTAACATCTCACAGAATGCCAAACTGATAAGCCCCTTCTTTGGTTATCACCCTACAAAGACTGCAGTGATACTGTAAAAGTAAATATTGCCATAATAATTTGTATCATCAGTAATGACATTTTGCAGTCATATTGGCTCTTACCAGAATTTGTTTAATCAGGTGATGTTGCCTGTTATAATCATGCCTTGCAACTGCTTCAGCCAGTCAGGTTACTGGATTTTCTTAAGCCTTTTTTAAATAAAAGGCAGTGTCCCAAAGTAACCAGCACTAGATTTTCCTAACACTAACACAGCACCACAAACATGCAATACAGTTTGTTGTTAGAAGACAAACAAAATGCCCCCAGCCCCATGTGTTCATTATTTGGGACATACATTTCTGATCATGTATGAAATTTAATCAGCACATTGCTGTAATGGTTAACCTTTTAAACTGAAGGGAAAACTATTTGTTCTGCAATCTTTGAATAAACATGTTAGACACCATCAACCTTACCTTAGGTCTCATATTGACCCTAGCTGAAGCTGACCTTCTACTGTCTTTTTGTTGATGTAGCTGGGTATTTTGTGCTTACTTTTTTGTGATAATAAAAAAAAACAGAAAAACACTGGCTGTTCATCATATCAGCATTGTGACACTTGGACAGCTGCTTCTGATCACTGTTTCATTTTTTGTAATATAAAAATGGGTTATGGACTGTCTCTCTTGAGAAATGCTGAACAGCATGTGAGATCACACACACAGGTTTTAGATACAAGGTGTTACATGGAAGGCAAGAAGCTAATTACAGGCTGTAAGAGGCTTGAGTTGAGGATATCCTGTTTAGGTGGCTAATTGTAGCTTGCCAGATGCCAAGATAGATCATATGCATTTTATGACGTTTAGATGGAAACCCAGATTATTACACATGGGTGCGAAGTTGTAAATGCTCCTTTGAACCCTGTGTGAGAAGGGATGCAGCATAAGATCAAAGAGAGTCATATGAAGAACATGAGTTATGCTGAGGTTGAAGAATTTAATACTTGGATATATTTTTTATATATTCTGACAGGGAGGAGCCGACAAGGAAACATCTGTGAGCACTTTAAACAGGTATTTAAAGAGAGAGACAAATCTAAGTACTGTAGTAAGAATTGCACTGTTAAAACTTGTTTTGTTTAAGAGATTTGTATGTTTTGTAAGATAATAGTTCTGTATTTTATGTGTTACATATTTTTTATCTTAGTAAAACTCAATTTTTAGAGCTTACTTGGTCTGTCTTTGTTTTCTTTCCTTTACAAGTAGAGTATATATGGTTAAAGCAGACACTATACATAAACTTGAATGGTGATACCAAACTGGAAAAAGGTAAGCGTTTAAAATCTGAGGTCTTTTATTACAGTTTTTAAGGGTTTCATTTCTGTACACCTGGTTAGGTGCCCATAGGCAAAGATATCTGGCCCCCTGAAGACAGAATTATCTGAACCTGTGCATTGTGTACACTAGCAAGAGGTTCACAGTTTGAATCCCTCCAAGACTTGAGACCAAAGGTTAATTTGAACCCACAAAAACAGACAGGCGGGTTACCCTGTTTCTGTTAACTGTTCACAAGGTTGCACTCAGAGGTTGGCACTTTGGGAGTAGAGGGCTGACCTACTGAGTGGGTTTGTGACAGATTGGTTGGCAGTGGTGTGGATAAAATTTTGGTATTACAAGCTTTTATTGATCATTGTGTCAGCTTGAGACAGTTAGCTCACTTGTAAAGAAAGAAAAAGGCAGAGTTTTATTTTAAAAGGAGACAGAACTATATCACTTGGCGTACAGTCAAATTCCTACCCGTTTTATTTTTTTTTCCTAAAGTGCATGTCAGAGTAGCAGTAGTTAGGAAAGATGGCTTCCAACTACAGCAGACACACTGTAGACTACTTAAGGCAGTTCTGCAGGGACAGAGGAGTCCCATTTGAGGTGAAAGCCAGCAAACAGAACCTAATAGATGCCCTGATGGTAGCAGATACCCAAAGCAGTGAGTCACGGACCGTGACTGAAAAGGACCAAATCTCGAGTGTGGCAGGGCTAGTGGCCAGTGCAGTGTCCAGATCTGATGAGGAGGGCAACAGGGCCACTGTCAGTGAAGGGCCACAGCAGCAGGGGAAGGTCACCAGTATGCTGGATCCAGAAGTACTCAGGCTGAAAATTGAGTTGCGCAGGATGGAGCTGGAGTTCCAGGAGAAGAGAAAATGAGAGAGATGAGAGGCAGAGTGGGAACAACAGGAGGCAGACCGTGAGGAGCATGAGCACCAGTGAGCTGCAGAGGAGAAGAGAGAATGAGAACGCTGAGATGCAGACCATGAGAAGCAGAAGCACCAGAGGCAACACGAACTGGAGAAGATACGACTCCGACCAGCGGCACCAGAGCAGGTAAGTGGCTTGGGTTTAACTGGGACTGCAGGACTGGGTTACAAATTGAACTCCAAATTAATAGCTGAATTTAAAGAGGGGGAGAATATGGATGCATTATTAAATTCTTTTGAAAAATTTTGTATTTAGGCTAAAATTCCTAGAGAGTTCTGGAGCTTCCAGCTATCCCTGCTACTTACTGGGAAAGCTTGGGATGCATTGGATCAAATGGACAATGAAGACAGTGATGATTAGAGCAAACTTAAAGCTGCACTGTTAAAAAAATTTGAACTAACTGCTGAATCATACAGAGCTAACTTCCGTAAGCTCAGGAGAACCCCTGATATGAGCTATGAGGAGCTAGCCATGAAACAACGTCAGTTTTTAAAATGTTGGTGGGAAGGAACTGAGGCAAACTCTGTTGATAAAATTGAAAATGTGATTTTTATTAGAACAGTTTTTCTGGGTGTGCCCAGCAGAGCTGAAAACCTGGCTGGAGGACCGAAATCCCAAAACAGTACAAGAGGCTGCTGAACTCTCGGACCGCTATGCCAAGAGCAGACCTGCTCTGACAGCAATGGGGCAGGTGTGGCAGTGCAGAAAGGGAAAAGCGCTCCTTCAGGGTAGCTAAAACCCTCACTACCTCCACCGAAACCAGTTAGCCCCAGGTTTCAGAGAAAAGATTTCTCTGAAAAGAGAAGTAAGTGTTGGTTAAGTAAAGAAACTGGGCATATTGCCAGACAGTGTCCCAAAAAAGGTGAGCAATAATATTCAAGGTTGTGCTAGAAAAGAAGTGGGTTGTTTGTGTGTCCCTGGAAGCATGCCAGTGAACATGAGGGAATACCTGCACCCAGTCATGATGAATGGTGTACAGACACAGGGGTTAAGGGACGCAAGGGCATCCCTGACCTTGGTAAAGGGGGATCTGGTAGATCCTGGTCAGCTTATACCCAATAAATACATCACTGTACAGGACTTCACTGGTGTGGCAAAAACATTGCCCCTCGCTAGTGTTCTCCTAGACTGGGGTGAAACAGGGGGAACTGTGCAACAGGTGGTTGTAGCCAAAACCTTAGCAGTAGATGTGATCCTGTGCAACAATCTCAAACAAGGGATCTTATGTGCAGTTACTCATAACCAAGTGGCAAGGGAAAATTGTAGTTCCCTGAACCCCACAGAAGCCATTGTGGAAACCACTAAGAGGCTGGTCCCCCTGCCTGTGTCTCCTGACATGGAGATTAATGAAAAGGGGGAAGAAATTTCCCCAGCAGCAAGCAACCACACAGCTACAGAGGGTTACTCCAAAGAGGGAGGGGTGACCCATTGTCAGAGGGTTGGGATTGACAGTAATCCTGAGTGCCCTGACACTAGTGCTAGGGACCCTAGTTTAGTGACTGAAGGGGAACTGTCCCATACCTTGGGACTGTGTGAGGGGTTTTCAGCTTCTCAGAGAAGTGACCCTAGTTTAGAGAAGCTGAGGGCTTGGGCAGACTCGGACGGCACACAGGGAGGTGATGGCAGACATGAGGTTTATTGGGAAAATGGACTTATGTATACTCAGGCAGTACAGACAGAGGGAGGGGTTCTAGGCAGGCAGCTTGTCATTCCCCAGGGGTATCGTGAGCAGTTGCTTAAGATTGCACATTATATTCCCTTGTCTGGCCATCTGGGAATTGCACACATGATGCAGCGGTTGGCCCAGAATTTCTACTGGCCTAACTTCACCCAGCAGGTGAAGGAGTAATGCAGGTCTTGTCACCAGTGCCAAGAAATAGGGAAGGTGGGCAAGAAAACCCAAGCCACCCTAATTCCATTGCCCATAGTGGAAGGGCCATTCCAGAGGGTGGGGATTGATATTGTGGGGCCTTTAAATACCCCCAGCTCCTCAGGGAAGAGATTCATACTGACTGTGGTGGATTATGCCACCCGGTACCCAGAGGCAGTCGCCCTACCTCACTGAGGACAGACAAAGTGGCAGATGCCTTACTTAGGATTTTCTGCCATGTTGGGTTTCCACAGGAGGTTATCACTGATCGAGGGGGTCCTTCATGTCGGACCTGATGAAATGTTTATGGGAGTAGTGTGGTGTGGTGCAGAGATGCATGACACCATATCATCCACAAGCCAATGATCTTGTGGAAAGATTCAATGGTACCCAAAAATCAATGCTCTGGGTGTTTCCTGAACAGCATGGGAGGGACTGGGAGAAATACCTTCCCCACCTGTTTTTTGCATACAGGAAGGTGCCCCAAGAGTTGACAGGATTTTCCCCCTTCGAACTCTTATATGAACGCTGGGTATGTGGGCCCCTAGACTTGATCTGGGAGGACTGGGAAGGCAAGCACGCCACCCAGGGAACTCCCATTGTGGATTACATTCTTAGGTTTAGGGAAAGGCTGAAGGAGCTTATGGGGACAGCCCAGAGCAACCTGGCAGCTGCCCAACAGAAACAAAAAGTGTGGTACGACCGCAGAGCCAGAGCTCGCTCGTACATGGTGGGTCAGGAAGTCATAGTCCTTATTCTGATCCAGAAAGGCAAGCTGCAGACTGAGTGGGCAAGACCATACAAAGTGGTTAGGAAGGTAAATGACTTGAACTACATTGTGGAGTTACCTGACCGAAGACAGACAGAAAGGATGTACCATGTCAACATGATGAAGCCATATACAAATAGGGCTGACATGGTGTTTAAAGTGTGTAGTCCTGGGGAGGGGATGGATGAAGGAGACTCCCTTCTGGACTTGCTGGAAGAAAGTAAGTGGGAGTCCTCTGTGGAGGCAGTAAAATTGTCTCTCCAGCTAGCCCCAGACCAGATCCAGAAAGTAAAGGAGGTTTTAGCAGACTTTGCCCCATTGTTTAGCACCAAGCCTGGACTAACCCCCTTAGAGACTCACAATGTGGAGACAGGGACAAAGACGCCCATATGACGAACAGCATATTGGGTGTCAGAGGCTGTCCAAAAAGACATTAGAAGGGAAGTGGAGGAGATGCTGGATTTAGGGGTAATTCAGAGATCACACAGCCCCTGGGCCTCACCCATAGTCCTTGTGCCCAAATCAGATGGCTCTACTCATTTCTGGGTGGACTATCATGGACTGAATGCAGTCATGAAGTCTGACACCCACCCGATGCCCAGGACGGACAAACTCCTGGACAAATTAGGAGGGGCGACCTACCTTACAACCATTGACCTAACCAAGGGGTATTGGCAGGTAGAGCTGACAGACAGAGCTAGGGAAAGGTCAGCCTTTATCACTCTGATAGGCTTATTTGAGTTTAAAGTAATGCCTTTTGGAATGAAGAACACCCCAGCTACTTTCCAAAGGTTGGTGAACCAGGTGTTAAATGGTGCTGAGGAGTATGCTGTGTCGTACCTGGATGACATTGCCATCTTTAGTGCCAGCTGGGAGGAACACCTATCCCACCGTAGGGAAGTGCTGGGCAGGATACAGAGGGCTGGGTTCACTGTCAAAACCGGGAGGTGGCAGGTGACCATGGGAGAAGTGGCATACCTCGGGCATGTGGTATGCCAAGGACAGCTCCATCCTATCCAAATAAAGATCGAGGTAATCCAGGCGTGGCCCAGACTAGAAACACAGAAGCAGGTCAGGAGTTTTCTAGGGACAGCAGGGTACTATAGAAAATTTGTACCTAATTACAATGCCCTGGCTGCTCCCCTATCTGACCTGACAAACAAAAGGATGCCCAAGAAAACTACCGGTGGCCCAGCCTATGAGGAAGTCTTTTCCAAACTAAAGGAGGCACTGTGCAATGCTCCTGTTTTGACAAGCCCTGACTATAGCAAAACCTTTATAGTTCAGACTGACACCTCAGACGTGGGTATTGGGGCAGTACTGAGTCAGACATCCAGCCAAGGGACAGACCACCCAGTAGTATACCTGAGTAGGATGTTACTTCCCAAGGAGCAAGCATACTCCACAGTGGAAAAGGAGTGTCTTGCCATAGTGTGGGCCCTAAAGAAATTAGAGCCATACTTATATGGGCAGCATTTTGTGGTGCAGACTGACCACAACCCCCTGGTTTGGCTGACACAAATGGGAAAGAACATTGGTAGATTGCTAAGATGGAGTCTTGCTTTGCAAGGGTATGATATGACAATATTTCATAGGGCTGGAGCAAAAAAATCAGAACTCAGATGGGCTGTCTAGGGTCTATGAGGAGTGAACTGATTTGGGAAGCTCATCCCATGCAGGGGATAGAGCCCCCACGTTCAGTCTAGGTGGGGAGGTATTGTGACACTTGGACAGGTGGTTCTGATCACTGTATCATTTTTTATAATATAAAAATGGGTTATGGACTGTCTCTCTTGAGAAATGCTGAAACAGCATGTGAGATCACACACACACACACACACACACACACACACACACACACACACACACACAGGTTTTAGATACAAGGTGTTACATGGATGGCAAGAAGCTAATTACAGGCTGGAAGAGGCTTGAGTTCAGGATATCCTGTTTAGGTGGCTAATTATAGCTTGCTACATGCCAAGATAGGTCATATCCATTTTATGACGTTTGGAAGGAAACCCAGGTTATTACACACAGGTGCAAAGTTGTAAATGCTCCTTTGAAGCCTGTGTGAGAGAGGATGCAGTATAAGATCAAAGACAGTCTTTTGAAGAACATGAGTTATGCTGAGGTTGCAGAATTTAATACTTGGAAAAGACATCCTGTTTTTTTTATAGATATTTTTTTATATATTCTGACAGGGAGAAGCTAGGTGACCTCATGCGAAAAATAGGGCATAGCCAGCTGTTAGGCATTATTCTGTTTTACTTCAGAGACACTTCTATCTAGACTCTGACAAAGAAACATCTGTGAGTACTTTAAACAGGTATTTAGAGAGAGAGAGAGACAAATCTAAGTACTGTAGTAAGAATTGCACTGTTAAAACCTGTTTTGTTTAAGAGATTTGTATGTTTTGTGATATAATAGTTCTGTATTTTATGTGTAACATATTTTTTATCTATTTTAGTAAAACTCCATTTTTAGAGCTTACTTGGTCTGTCCTTGTTTTCTTTCCTTTACAAGTAGAGTATATATAGTTAAAGAAGACACTATACATGAGCTTGAATGGTGATACCAAACTGGAAAAAGGCAAGCGTTTAAAATATGAGGTCTTTTATTACAGTTTTTAAGGGTTTCATTTCTGTACACCTGGTTAGGTGCCTGTAAGCAAAGATATCTGGCCCCCCAAAGACAGAATTATCTGAGCCTGTGCATTGGGTATGCTAGCAAGAGTTTCACAGTTTGAATCCCTCCAAGACTTGAGACCAAAGGTTGATTTGAACCCACAAAAACAGACAGGAGGGTTATCTTGTTTCTGTTAACTGTTCACAAGACTGCACTCAGAGGTTGGCACTTTGGGAGTAGAGGGCTGACCTGCTGAGTGGGTTTGTGACAAGCATTACCATGCACATCTTGTTTGCTTACTTTCCTTGCTTTATTCCTGCTTCATCCTTCTTGAAAAGTGGACACACCTCACTCACACAGTCAAGTTACTTGTGCATTTGGGAGAAGACTACTGCATCACGAGTGGCTTGATTATTTGGAGACATTCCTGAAGTTTAGGAAAGCCTATAAACAAAACTAGTGTTGGTATAATTGCACCAGAACCCATTTATTTTATTTCTGCTATCTTGTATTTCGAAGATGATAAGCACAACCCTTATAATCAGTCTGTACTTTCATACAACTCTAGTGTGATTATAATGGGATTGAATTTTCAGAATGCTCAGGAGTTATCTCCAAGAATTCCTATCTATGCATACACTGGCAGCTCTAGTGGCAAATTTGGCTTACATGAGTGAAACTGGATTCAATAGGAGAGCCACAAAAAGAACAAGCGGTCCTGCTGGTCTGTTCTTCAAATACAAAATCGATAAAGCTTTTTTTCATCATGTCTTTTAACTTCCTTTCTGCTGGCTTGCCCACATCATTCCTGCCCCCCCCCCCCAGTCCCATCACCTACCATCTCTGTGATTTACCTGGCTCTGGTGAGTCCATGAAAGATTTCCCCTCATGATTGGGCCAGTTGGGGGAAGGCCATCCTCCCCCAGCACATTGCAGACTCCAGGAGCCTGCCTAGTCAGTGGTGTTGAGCCTGGGGGAGGCCAAGGAGTCACCAAGCCAGCTGAGGATTTTTCTCTGGTATTTTCTCCACAGGGCCACCAACATAAAGTGATGTACCTGGCATGTATGCCAGTATGTGAGGGTGGTCCTCCCACTGCTGAGGCAGTCCTGCTTGGCTATCACTTGGCTTCTGCCACTTGTTAGTCTAAGAGCTGGAAGCCTACATCCTCTCCCAGAGTGGAGATATGTCCATATGACACTCTATCCTCTCTCCTCCATCCAAACCCTGAAAAAACAGAGTCCATTCCAGAACCTGAGTCAAAGGTATGGCAGGTGGTAACATTACCACTGTACCACTGTGCTGGCCTATGGACAAAACTTTTCTGTTTGAAAATAAGTGACAAATTCTAAAAAGTCAAAACAGTTCGGACCATATTCTCATTGGAGCATGACATTTGTGCAATTATTGAGGTTATGGAGCTCTGTAGGGGGGTCTGAGCACCTTCTGCTCTTTTGCCATTCAGAGAACCTAGCAGCTCCATACACATGTGGAGTTCTGCAAAGGACCTGCGCGGCTGGGGAGGGTGGCAGAGTTATGTCAGGCACTAGCTACAAGTTGGAAGGTCAGTCCAGTCATGAAGTGGATCCCCCACTCTGTAGCAGCAGGAAATCATGACATAAGGCAGTCCACAGACAAAATAGCCATATTCCATCTACAAGGCTGACTAAAAACAACACTGACTGCTGGTACTATTTCCTCAACCTACCACAGCAAGGAGGTGGGCAGGGCATAGTAACGTCCAGCCTCATGTGTTGGGGGATGTGCCCTACTCCTAAACCTGTTGTGCTTGTGAGGGAGGGGGGTATAAGGATCACATCACAGTTCTTCCTGTTGTAATATAACACCCACATGGCTTCATGAAAATGCCAGGATCATTGTCAAGCAGAGTGTGCATCAGTGGTGGGGGTGCAATTGTATTAATACTGGGGGGCCTCCCAGGTCATCTATTTCATGGCAAAAGTCATCAAGGAGCTGGGTAGTGTATAGGTTTTGAGCATAGGGCCCCGAATCAGCAGACTGTTAGTCTGTTTTTTAAACTGAAAAGAAAAAGTAGATGGATAGATACATAGATAGTGACATTAGAGAAAGGACCATAGGCCCAACCAGTCTGCCCACCCTGCCTAACTACTCTGCCATGCCCTTGTGGCCATCTGCCCCTTTGTTTCAGCAACCTATTTTCAAACTTATCCCATATGCCTGACCCATTCTTGTTTGGAACTGCTCACTGATTTGGTCTGTACCATTTACTCTGACAGCTTGTTCCATTGGCCACCACTGTTTTAGTCAAACAGTCCTTGAGGATATCCCTTTTGAATGTCTCCTCTGCAAGTTTCAGTGAGTTCCCCCTTGTCTATGTACAGTATTTGAGCTCAAGAAGAAAAGCATCTTGGTGTCCACCCTATTTATCCCATGTAGGTACTGTGCTTGTATGTTCTGATCATTTCACCTTTTTTCCTCCTTTTTTAAAGAATGTACTTGCTCAAGCCCTGCAACCACTCCTCATATGGATTTAAATGCCCCTGTAGGTTGGCAGCCTGACCTTATCAAAGAAGGAGCCCACAGAGCTAACTGGAAGGGGTCGTTAGCGCAGCTGCAGCAACTGCTGTTCTCCCCCCAATGACTGCCAGAGACTCCATACATAATTGAACAAAGGGAGCTGATGGGTATGGGATTTCAACTCGGTGCCTTCTTCCCCTCACCACTAAAAGTGGACAGTGGGGAAATTACTGAAAGGGGCTGGAATTTTTTTGCCCTCCCTCCCACCTCCCACCCCCACCTGCCCAAGTACTTGAATAGTCTGCAAGACTGATAGACAAATGTGACTGGCAACTGGTATTGGGAGCACCATGCAGGCATATAGGCAGGTTTCATCCTGTCTACCACTCATCTACTCACTAGATTTGGCAGCCTGCCCTACAGTCTAGGGCAGGTTGTGTGCGTTATTGGTTAGTTTTAATCCTGCCCACCTCTTCCTTGTTTTTTTTTCTACTTTCAAGTTCTGTTCGATTTTCACAATACTTCATATTTTACTATTTCCTTTTATAACTGCTGTATAATTTAAAAAAACGGTTGTTGGTACTGCAAATTTTTCATTGCTTACTGTGTCTCAGTTGCCTAGCCAAACCTTATTTACGCTACTGCATACAACAACTACTTACTTATTTTACTGTTTATTTCTGCCCAGCTTTGTCAATCTGCCTTATAACATTTTTATAGTATACAATTTGTTAATTCTGTCTTACAGCATATGTTTATAGTATACAGTGATTTAAAGTACCTCAGACGATAATTTCCTATTTCTCCCCAAACTCTCTACCTAGGGTCCCCACAGCATATGTTAATAGTATAAAACTTGTTAATCTGTTGTACAGCAAATGTTTAACATATACAGTCATTTAATTCGACCTCTAATGGTAAATTATTTTCTTCTCCCCTTCCCCCTACTTAGGGTCCCTCAACTTCCCTCTCTAGGCCACTTTTCCTGGAGACTCCTGATCCTGCGCTTTCACTTTCCACTCTCCTTCCCCCTTTATTCCTGACAATTTCTCACTCCCAATCTAGGGCTTCTCTGGCCTCTGCAATTCTCTCTTTCCCCTGCCCTTGCCCTCCTCCTAGCTACCAATACCTCCATCTTTTTTTCCTATCATGCCACAATCTAGTATGTTACTTCTCACCCTCTCCCTCCTGCCATTACTGTTTCTCACAACCTCCATCCTTTCTGCCAGTTTCCCCTGCCCCCCCTTCCTTCTCCATCACCTCTGCCTCCTCCCATATCCTCCCCTCATCCTTCCTCCTCCTCCTTTATCACTCACCCTGGGTTCCATGTTGCTCCCTCCTCCCCTCCGTTTCCACTTAGCTCCACCTGGTGTCCATCAGAACCTCCCTCCCTCTTTGACCTCCTCCACTTTGCCTCACAGATGCATCTCAATCCCCATGAATCTTATTATATCTCTGCTGATCCTCCTAGCTGGTGATATTGATCCTAATCCTGGCCCTGCACACTCCCTTCCCACTGACCTCCCTAAAGTTCTATGGGTTGCCCACATTAATATCAACAGCCTCCTACCTAAAATTGATCTACTTTAACCCCCCATGGTTTCCCTTCTCCCTGATGTCCTGACAGTTTTGGAATCCTGTCTTATCACCAAGATTCCTGACTCTGCTATCACCATCCCTGGCTACACCATCACCTGTCAAGATTATGTTAAGAAAGGTGATGGTGTCACCATCTACCTCTCTTCCATAATTCATTCCACTCCAGGGTTCTCTGCCACTTCCCCCTGTGCACACACACCCCTCACCCTCAAACTCTCCCTCCCTTTTTTCTATTCACATTTTCATGGCCAGCATCTACTGCTGCCCAGGCAATCCCCCTTCCTCAGTCACAGAACTCCTAACTACTATCTCCTCTCATGACCCCTCTGGTGAACTTCTCATTCTGGGAAATTTCAATATTAACTGGCTCTCCCACTCCCAATTTAAACTATGCCAAAATATCAAATCCCTACATCTTACACAATTCATTTCAATCCTGAGCCAGCACAACTCAAAATCCCTAAACCATTCGCTACTGGACTGGGTACTTTCAAACCACCAGCACTGCATCATTGATGCTGGCACCCTCCCTGTTGCACTCAGTGACCACCATATGGTTTACTGCATATGCAAAATTCACTGCCCCAAAGTCTCCTCTAAAATAATCCAGATCAGGTCCTTCTGGTCACTTGACCTATCCCTGCTTCATGCAGATTTGCCAGCCACAGGCTGGTCCAATGTCTCTCCTCCAACAACATCAACCATGCACTCAACTACTTCTGTTCCAAATTTTTATTGATCTGGGATCTGCATGCCCCCTTTCTAGAAAACCAAGGTCTGAGGCTCTTACGTCCCTGGATCTTAGCCAAATGTTTGGCCTACCTCCATGCTAGTGACCTGGCATGGAAGACTTACAGATCCACTGGTGAACTGGCCAACCTCAAAAGGTATCTAGCCCTGAGGAACACTTGTACCAGAGCCACCAGACTTGCCAAGGCTGAGTTCTTTTTTTCCTCCTTCAGAACAATCTTAATCATCCCTCCAAGTTCTGGAAAGTCATCCATGCCCTCTTCTCCCCCAAAACTAGCCCCTACCCCCAGGCCTCAAGGTGGGTGACTCCATCATTTCACACCCTCCTTCAGTGGCCTCTGCCTTCAACTATTACCTCACCACCTGTACTGCCTCTCTCCTATCTGCCCTTCTGTCCTCCTCTCTCCCTCCTTCCATCCTCCTTCATGTCCCTGTTTCTCTCCCTTTCACCTTCTCACCAGTTACCCCTGCTACTTCCCTAAGAGGCCTCCTGGCCCTCACTCCTCAGAAAGGTGGGAGGCCTGAGCCCGGGTACCAGGAATGGAGACCAGCCGGGAGCGGGTCCATAAGCGTCCATTGGACGCTTCCCTCCCGGGGGGGTGGGACTCGCCTGTGCACCTGTGGGTGGATTGGTGACATGCTTGTGGGGACATGAGCCTCAACATGCCCCCTGCACATCCCCACCCCAGGATTGCCATCGCTCCTGCTAGGCCAAGAACAGTGATGGGCTGGGTAGAAAATTGAAGAAAAATCATTCCCTGTCCTGCTGGATGATGAGCTTCGGCCACCTGCCACCAAAAAGACCCAGAGACAGCCTGGAAGCAACCTCGCAGCCCTGGGATGCATTGCCCACCATCAAGGCACTTCACTCTTGGAGGAGAGGGACCCACCTGGCATAGGGATATGCCAGACTACCCAGATAAGGCTGCAGTTGAGGTTGTCAGATGGTGGCAGGGGTCAGAAGGGCAGTAGGAGGCCTAGGAGCTCTAAAGGAGTGGAAGGATGGGGCAGCACTGGGGAGGAGCATAAAAAAATAATACAAAAAAAAAAGAAAGGTGGAAGCCCTGATGGGCTAGACCCCAAGCTTGTTCACCTCTCTGCCCCTGCCATTGCCTTTCCCATCTCCTGCCTTCTCAACCTCTCATTCTCTCTGGCATCAGTCCCAGACACCTGGTAGCATGCTGCCATTATTCCACTTCCCATGGGGGGTGAATCCCCCTCCCCGGCAACTACCACCCTATCTCCCTTCTACCAACCCCATCCAAACTACAAGAGCACATAGTATTGTCACAACTCTCTCCCTTCCTCGACTCCTCCTCCTTCTTCTTCATCCCCTTCCAGTCTGGCTTCCGCAAACACCACTCCACCACCTCCTCCCTCCTTCAGTTCACTGATTCCGTCCACACAGGCATGGAACAGGGCCTCCTCACTGCTACCATCTTTACTGATTTAGCCAAAGCTTTCAACACTGTTTCCCACTCTCTTCTCCTCAGCAAGTTAAAGTCAGTGGGTCTCTCTGGCTCCGCAACTAGCTGGTTCAGCTCTTACCTAGTGGGAAGATCTCAACTGGTAAGAATTAGAGAGTCTTTATCCCCCACTCCTCATTTGCACCAGTGTCCCCCAAGGCTCCGTCCTTGTCCCACTGCTTTTCTCCATCTTCATTAATGACCTTCCTTCTGCCTGCTCATCTGAGGCCATCCACATGTATGCAGATGACATGGTCCTGTTTGCTTTCCCAGGTGAGTAGACAGCCAGGCTCCAAATTGATTTTGACACTGTCCAGCATAGGTTCAGGTCAAATCGGCTATTCCTAGATGTAAAAAAAATGGTCTCTGTCCTTTGGAACTCATCAGAGACTTGCCAGACTCCCATCCCTTCCCTCATTCCACACCCTAGATAGGGTCACAATTTATGATGTGCTCTCATTTAAGTACCTAGGAGTCTCATTTGACTGACACCTTGACTTCACACAGCACATAGATGCCATTCATGAAAAGCTCCACCCTAAGTTTGGCTCTATATATAGGCATAAAAGCTGCATCCTTCTATCTGCTGAGATATAATCAAGAAAATGATACTCCCCATCATTAGTTATGATGATATTGTCTATGGTGCTGCTCCAAAGTCCACCCTGGTCAGACTGGCCCACCCTTTCACTCTTTCTATCGTTTTGTCTTGGACTGCCTGCCCCACACTCACCACTGTTTCCTGTACTCTGCCCTCACCCTACCCTCCTTGGAAGATCATTGTACTACCATTGTGCCTCCTTCATTTTTAAATTCTGGCTGGCATCACTCCCCCCCCCACCTCAGTCCTCTTCTCTCTATGACCCCCTTCTCATACTCCCTCCATAACTCAGGCTATCTTTCTTCTGTCTCATAAGTCTTTTTCAGATCTCGCTGCCTTCTCCTTCCACTTTCCTAAACTTTGGAACTCGCTCTCCCTAGCCATTTTCTCTGCATTTTCCAAATGCTTTCTTTCCTCTCTACTCCATGTCCAGCTGCTCCTTCCTGTACTTGCCCTTTGCCATAGCCCTCACCCACTCCACTTATTCCCTCCCATCTGCCTTTTTCATACTCCTTGCCCTTCCTCACTCCTACCCTTCTCCATACCTTTGCAGGCCTGGAAACCAGGACACGGGCTGGGTGTGCACCCAGCCGTGTCTGGCCCTTGTGGGGTTTGCATCCCAGAAGAATGATGGTTTACCTCTCCCTCTCTACCATACTCCCTTCCCCTTTCCTATTCCTTCACTCCTACCCTTCTCCATTCCTTGGCAGGCCTAGAAACCACCATGTCTGGCCCTTGTGAGGTTTGCATCCCAGAGGGACAAAGGTCTGCCTGTCCCTCTCTACCATACTCCCTCTCCCCCTTTCTTATTCCGCTCCACTCTAGTTCCCTACTCCCCCACTCTACTTTCTTCCTCCTGCCTTCTTTTTACTACTCCTTGCTATTCCCCACTCCTTCCCTTCTCACTTGTAGGCTGGAGACCAGGATATGGGCTGGGTATGCATCCAGCCGTGTCTTCGCCCTTGTGGAGTTTGCATCCTAGAGGGACGAAGGTCTGCCTCTCCCTCTCTACCATTCTACCCACTCTTCCCTTTCCTATTCCCTTCCACGCTAGTTCTCCACCCTCCATTCCCCCCATTCTCCCCCTCTGTGCATTATCCCCTAATGCCCTCACTGATATATTTGCTCTTTTCTCTGTTTCCTAAGGGACTTGCCTCCCATCCTAGCCTTGTGTTATTAAGATTTATTCTCTATGCATATGTCTAATCACATACTTCCCTAATATACAAGCTTTGCACTGTTATTTATTCTCTGTATGATGTTTAATTTTGTAGTAAAATCTGTTGTACTTATCCCTTCCTCTTTCCCCCAGGACACCCTTGGAAACAAGCTGATATTAGGACAGTATGTCTTTCCTGGTGAAACTTTTCAAATGAATAAATAAATAAATATGTGTTGCCTTGTGCTGCACTACTTCCATCTTGTAGTCTTTCCTCAGGTGTGGCTCCCACTATCTAGCACAGCATTCCAGAGCAGAAAGTAAGGCTAGAGGGATGTTGGGTGTATTAGTAGGGGTATCACAAGTCATAAGAGGGAGATAGTAATCTCTCTTTACAAGACACTGGTTAGGCCTCATCTGGAGTACTGCATGCAGTACTGGAGGCCGCACCTGCACAAGGACATTAACGAAATAGATTTAGTCCATAGAAGGGCAACCAAAATGGTGCAGGGACTGCATCAAAAAACAAAAGAGGACAGATTAATGGAGCTCAATATGCATACCCTAGAGCAAAGGAGGGAAAGAGGTGATATGATTGAAACATTCAAACATCTTATGGGCATTAACAAAGTGAAAGAGTCTAACATGTTTCAATATAAGAAAAAAGAAGGACAAGAGCACACAGCATGAGATTAGAGGGAGGCCGATTAAGGGGTAATGTGAGGAAGTTCTTTTTCACAGAGAGGGTGGTAGATGCATGGAATGGCCTACCTCAGGAAGTGGTGGATATGAATACAGTGCAGAGCTTCAAACAGGCATGGGATAGGAATAAGGGAGCAATACAGGTGAGTATGAATAGATAGGCCATTGATAGAGTAAAGGCCTATGGCACATTCATAAGGTAGAAAAAAATGGGCAGACTGGATGAGCCTTGTGGTCCTTATCTGCCATCAACTTCTATGTTTCTATGTTTCTATGTAGATGTGGTCACACCAATGACCTGTATAATAGGTGGATCACTTCCCAGCTTCTACTGCTTATCCCCTCGCCTATGCATTCTAGCATCCTGTTTGTCTCACCTACAGTTGTATTACAGTGTACTGTTGCTTTCAGGCTGCCTGATGTCATGACCTCTAGGTCCTTTTCTTTTTGTTTGCTTTCCAGGACCTCCTCCCCTATTTTAATATTGCACTCTTGGGTTCCCATTCCCAATGTGCAGATGTTCATGTCATCTGCGAAGAGATAGATCTTGCCCTTAACGCCTTCCCGTATGTCACAAATAAACATACTGGAAAGGACAGAGCTCAGCACTGACCCCTGAGGTACTCCACTTGTTAGATTCTTTACCTCTGAAAACTCCTCATTTACTTGCTACTTTCCTCTGTGTTATTTCCCTCAGCCTGTTCTCTACCTTAGCTACCAATTTTATTCCACACTTCTAAGTCCCTTAATTTTTTGACCAGCCTCCTGTAGGGAACTGAGTCAAAAGCCTTGCTGAGATCCAAGTACACTACATCGACTGCCTGTCCCTTATCAGCTTCCCTGGACACCCATTCAAAGAAGTCAACTAGATTTGTCTGGCAAGACATTCCTCTTATGAACCCATGATGTCTTGGTGAACTGCACATGTAATTCCCATATACGGTATAACAAAATTTGAATAAAGCCAATACAGGTGCTATTGCAGTAGCCTTATAACAGATACTAAATTAATGTGGGTCTTAAGCCCTATCAACACAGCTTGATCTGCACTGATGCAAGAGATGAAGATGAGCTGCATTGGTGCAGGTCAGACAAACACTAAGAGGAGCACTGCAGGTGGCACCGATGTGGTGCAGAGCGATCAGTGTTATCCTGGGTTTCTGTATGGATGCCTGCATTTTTTGCTGCCATGTAAACATGCTGCTCTGCCTGCATTGGTACAGCTGCTGCTCCCCATAGTTTACTATCCCTTTTGGCCCACAAGATGAGGACTATGGCTGGTTGGTCATAAAACAGACTGTCCTTCCCCTTACAGTTCTGGGTTCTTCATGTTACATCTCACTGCGGCTTGCACCCTAAAAACAGCATCAAACCAGTCAAGCTGCTGTTTTTTTTAACTATGCAAATTGTAAAATGTGGCTTTTCCAGTGAGATTCAACTGTTCCTTAAAAAAACTTGGTGAGCCTTCTTCTATTAATTACCAGTCCAGCGTATTGTCAGTACTAATTGGACAAAAATCAGTCTCCTGTGTGTTGTGACACTGAAATAGCAACACAACACATACCCCTGAATCCTGGCAGAAATAGCACAGGAAATTTGGTACACTGCCCCTCCCATGGTGCACAATGCTGTGTATGTGTAGGTGGCGATTGGCACCGATGCAAGAGGAGTGGGGGGTGAGTGGCGCAGACTGCAGCAGATTGAAAAGGTATGTGTAAACATGATGTTGGATTGTATTTGTTGTATGACAGTGATAAATAAAATAGGACAAATATGCAGTCAATATATACACATATGTCAGCAGGCACCCAGGTCCTACAGCACCTGAAAGTTTTTCTTAAAGCTGACAGTATACCACTAAATGAAAGCTTGGAGTCAACTATATTGCTGTATCAATATTTCAGTTTACTGCAGCATTCACATGTTGATAAACAGAAATGTAAAACAGTTTAAACAATTTTAAAATAATATTGATAATTGTCAGAAAATTCTGTTTGTTCTTAACAGAATAGACACACTTTTTTCCTAGTTACTGTACATGTAAAAGCATGTAAAAGTATATTGTATGGCTAAAAGTGTACTTTCATTTTTGTTTGTTTTTATGATGTGCTTTTTCTCCCCACCCATTTTAAAATGAACCAATCATTTATTTCTGCTCACATGTACAGTGGTGATCACAGAAAAGTTTTATCAGTACTCAGGTATACCTCGGTAGTACTGAGGCAGGATCACATTACAGTCAATGCAAATTGAACTTGAGTGTCTCAGTGGTACCTCGAGGAACCTCGAAGTACAGTAAGTTGAACATTTAGATAATCACCACTGTACATCAAAAACTTAAGCTGGTAAACATGAGCAAAATAAGGGCCTACATGGATTGCATCCAAAAATCTTGAAAGCTTTTCCCAAAGAGCTGTACATCCCACATGCCATGATTAAGCATTAAAGCATGATCAGTGGTTAGGTTACCACCTGTTAATCTAATCTTTGAAGGTTATGAGGCATAGTGTGACCATGCTCTTTTCCACAGTCCAAAACAAGCTAAAAGGCTATCCCTTGGCAATTCAGAATCACTCCAGTAACATCCTGGAACTAGTCCCCCATTTTGAGTACCTGGGAATCACACTGGACACTGCCCTGTCTTACACACAACATATTGACATCACGGCCAAAGCCTTTAACACCAGGATCAGTACCCTCTACAGGCACAGACATTGCTTGACCTATGAAGCTCTGAACTTGGCAATTAACAGTTCACTCATCATCTTGATTGACTATGGCCTAGCTGTCTATGGTTCTGCTACTGACACAGTGCTCCAATGCCTCTCAAAATCCATAAACATAGCCTGCCGCCTGCTCACTAATGCCCCCAAACTCACCCACACCTGTGAGCTTTATGTGCAATCAGGCTGGCTTCAAGTGAAGGACAGAATACTTTATGAAACCTGCCTACTCACAGAAAAGGTCTCACTAAACTTACTTCCTCAAGAGTTCTGAGCCTTCTATCACCACCTATACATGCCAGGCACACCAGGAGCTCAACTACACCAGTACTCCATGTGCCCAGGTGCTGCATAACTATGGCCCAGTGATCCTTTGATCACTGGGCCCCTCTGTGGACAAATGGTCTACCACCTGACATAGCCAGAGCCACAACCCTTGGTTCCTTTAAGCGCAAACTCTGTCAGCACCTCACTGACAAAAGTACCAGTAGGTTCCCCAGCTAGTCTGTGCCTG
The DNA here is from genome assembly GCA_016271365.2 of Neoceratodus forsteri. Classification (NCBI taxonomy): domain Eukaryota; kingdom Metazoa; phylum Chordata; order Ceratodontiformes; family Ceratodontidae; genus Neoceratodus; species Neoceratodus forsteri. The sequence goes on along the minus strand of CM028129.1, from coordinate 1,071,740,076 downwards.
CAACTTTAGTCTGCCTCAGCACTTCCAACTACTGACCCACCAAGTTAAGTCTTTGCCCAAGCACTTGCCTCCCATGCCCTTTTACCCTAGCACATGCCTCCCACCCCTACCCCTTGGCTCTTTTCTTTCCCTCTGCCCTACCTAGCCCAGCTCCCACTGCCTTTTCCTACCTCATCCTAACAGTCTGCCTCTGCCTCTCTCTCTTCCTCAGGATGCTGGCATACCATGTATTATGCCTTAGCACAATTTGTGTAACTGTTTGTCTTTGCAACCCATGTTCTGTTGAATTTGTTTGTACTCTGTATGTATAATCTACTGTAACTATACTGTGTCTTCTTGTGTTAATGTATCTGACGTGGAACCTCTCAACAAGCGTCCGCTCGCAGGTGTCATCCAAGATTTCAATAAATAAATAGCGTAGGATGTAACATTAAATTAACAAAGCTAATCCAACCCCTGGAGTGTCTCAATACTAGTACTAAACTAAAATATTTTTCAAACTGGGCAGAGGCTTCCTCCACACACCCCACCTTGAAGTCTGATGGTGTTACAGGATGGAGTGTTTGTAGAGTTCCATTGATACAATGCCAGTAAGAATACATTTTGCCAGAGAAATTGAATTATTTTGTTAATGATATGGCTACTATTAAGATAACCTTTTTTTATGTTGATAATGGATACAGTATTTCAGAAAAAAATATAGGTTAGACATGTTGCAGTGTTGTGCTTAACCAATGGGAGATCAGCGGAAACAATGCTTGATGATATCACAGTGGAGCTATGCAGCATGCTAATCAAAGCAGTGAAGTCAGAATAAACAGTTACTACTCCATAAAACAGCTAATTTGAAAAGCTTACATTTAATAATGTATGTGAAACAATGTCAAGAACACTTCCGTTACTCTTATTGGTCAGAGTGTGCCTGACCGAGTGTTGTTATCAGAGCATAACATCACTTTTTTAAGTCCAGGCACATACATGACCTTTTCACATGACAACAGCATTTTAGAATCACTACTCACATGTCTGTCAGCTACCGATGTTTCTTTCCTGTTAATCTTCTGGCCACACACACCAGCCATGATGCATCCTGTCTGTCCCCAGCATAATTCACAATAAAAAGAAATGACAACAACAAGAAAATAAAATAAAATGAAGCCATGGCTCCCCTCGGCTTCCCCTCACTTGTCAGCATGATTATGGTTCAATAGTGCTGCACTCACTCCACAAACTGCTTGGCTCCCAAATAACCACATGTTTACAGCCACTCTAATACTTTTTAAATAATTATAAAAAAAAGTAATAGCAAAGAAAGTGACAGTCATAATGTTGGGAGCTGGTGGGGCTTCTCAACAACAGTACACATAGCCAGAGGGTTGGAGTGATCATTGTAGTGTATGTGTGCACTTCAGTAACACAGTGCTCACTCCACAAACCCCTCAGTTCTTGAGAGATATGATCATAGGCTTACGGCCATAACAAACTTAAAAAAAAAAAAAAACTGCTTTGAAAGAAACCAGCAGAGATACTGTTGGGAGCAGAGATGGGCAGGGGTCAACAACAACAGACACATAGTCTCTACCAGTACCAAAAGGATCTGGAGAAGCAGGTAGAATCAACCAGCAGTACCACCTAGTGGCAAAAAGACATATGTTGGACTTTGTTTCATATATATCCCTCCACATGAAAAAAGAAAGTAAAAAAGGCATACAAATTTTTATTTTAACTTTTTTAATATTTTTTATAAAAATGAGCTGTTGTATAATAGCAATAAGACACTCCAGAGATGTGTGTTATTGTGTAATAATGTCACTTCTCAGGTGTTAAATGCACTCAGCCTGCAGTCACATGCTTCAACCACCTGAGGCATAACATTATTACACAATAACACACACCCTGTCATGCCTTATTGCTTAAATATAAACTGGACCTACAATGGTCTGACTCAGAAAATGGCATTTATTTTAATTTGTGAAGTAACATGTAAGCAATAAGACATGACAGGGTGTGTGTTAGACACTTTTACACATGGCTAGGAGGTGTAGTGAGGCACAAGGCCACTGGCAGAGTGTATGCATCCATCCTCCTAGCCGTGTGTTAAAGTGTCTAACACACACCCTGGAGTGGCTTATTGCGCTTATGGAATGGCCGTCTGTAGTGCAACTGCATTTAGTAAGTAACATTCCCAATTTTAGGTATGAAAAAACATGTATCATTGTGTCAGTTTTTAATAAAATAGTTCCTCTACCTAAGTGTCCTGTGTGTTTTTTTTTTGACTCAAGGAATTTTGTCCTACAAAGGCTTCTGTAGTTTACATCTGGTTATCATGGCAGTATTCACCCCTCCAGTTGTCATGGCAGTATTGACCCCCCCCCGACAAGCAAAAAGAGGATTCTGTAACTAATACAGTAAATGGATTACTTTTACATGAATTGGAAATTAGACGCTATGTGGGGGAAGTTGCAACCGGCTGCCAAGTTAGCAATTGATCAGAACAATCACTGAGCAGCTAGGTCGGGAGACAGATCATGGTAGTAGTTTGTTTAAATGTTTCTTCAGCTATTATAATTGGTAATCAGCTTCTGATGAAGATGGAGAGTGAGTGAGCGAGCTGGGAAACAGATCACTTTTTGATTAGGATGGAGAGCGAGTGAGCGGGCTGGGAGACAGATCACTTTTTGATTAGGATGGAGAGCGAGCGAGCGGGCTGGGAGACAGATTGTGGCACTTCATTTTTTCCCTCTTTACTACATGCTGCATCCACGAGGAGACAGGTACATGGGTTTAAAACAGAAACATCAGAGACCGAGGCCAAATGAACAGGAGGTTAGAGGTATTTATTTTATTTTTTTTACAGTAAGGCTGGCACCACTTCTGGCAGAAACAAAATGGCTGCATTTTGTTTTCTTAAGGTTCTGAGTGGGCAACATCAACCATATCAATGCCCACTGGGCAGTGTTAGACCTTCTTCCTGTGTGTTAGACACTTTAGCATACAGGTAGTAGCCAATCACATTTCTTATATGTTAGGAGCCATTTCATAAGGCCTTCATAACTTATAGTAGTAATGCTGAATTAGTCAAGGGATTTTTAAGGATTTTTGAAAATCCCTATTGAGAATTGTGAAACCTTTTTGTTAGGGATTTTTTTTTGTTTGGTAGTGTGTTCACTGCTACCATGAGAGGCTGTGTCCATCTGACAGTCTAGTTGAAAATACACTAGATGACACTTGAATATTGTAATAGGAACAGGCCTCTTTCTGTAGATATTAGAAAACAAACTTTAAAATATTTTTTTCTCTAAATGTTCTGCAGGATAAATAGGGGATCTCACAAATTGCTTGAAAAATTCAGCACTGCTACTGTATGTGTGGTGTGGTACTGCCCCTTTATGTATACACATAAATGTCATACTCTGAATGAGACCACAGCACATCCCCTATGTATTGCAAACAATAACAGATAGGAAACAATCAGTAACAAGGCCTGTAATTCCATCTTGAGATTCTGGTGACACTACAAACCACTAAAGCTTTCCTTTTGTGGTTTATGATGTCAGTCTGTTGAGGGAATTACATAGAGGATAACCACTACCCATTCATGACAAACAGGCAAGTCTTGTTACTGTATATTGACATTTCTTTGGTAGAAACCACCCATTCCTACATAATCCTGGCTATACCCCAGTGTATAAATGACATATGCTATGGATTGACTGTAATGTGTTAAACAAACTGTGGTCAGAGTCACTTCGACTGCTTGAGTAGTATCCCCACTGCCCATGTTCACATGTCTAGGTTGCTCTAGACTGGCATTTGGTCAGTGTCCCTCAGTCTTCCTGGAGTACCTTCAACCTGCCGGAACTTGCGGACATCATGCGGATTGTCCAGGGTATGTGCTATACATGCTGTAGTTTGGATCCAGGACCAACTACCCTGATTTTGGGTTGTAGTGACATTCTTGGTCTGGTCCTTGCATGGATAGTCTGGTACTCCTTGGAAATGGGTGAGTTTCCTAGATCCCTGAAGGAGGTGGTGGTGACACCCCTCCTGAAGAAAGCTTGTTTGGACCCAGACTGCCATGCTAACTACAGACCGATCTCAAACCTCCCTTTTATGGGGAAGGTGATCGAGAAAGTAGTTGCCGTACAACTGGAGAGCCATTTGACCATCCATGATGTCTATGAGCCTCTCCAGTCTGGTTTTCAAAAGAGGCATAGTACTGAGACGATGCTGGTTCGGGTGCTCAATGATCTCCTGATGGCTAGAGATAGGATGAACTGTTCCATATTGGTCCTTCTTGATCTCTCCTCAGCGTTTGACACTGTGGACCATGGGGTCCTGCTTGACCACTTGAGGTTCATCTGCGGCCTGACTGGTACGGTCCTCAGGTGGTTTTCATCTTTCCTCACTGGAAGAACTCAGAGGGTGGTGTCAGGGATTCATTCCTTTGACCCAGTTTTGTTATCATGTGGGGTTCCTCAAGGATCAGTGCTGTCCCCCATGTTGTTCGCAGTGTACATGCTGCCACCTCGGAGACATTGTAAGAAGGTATGGGCTGAGATTTCACTGCTATGCTGATGATACCCAGCTCTACCTTTCTTTTGCACCCGACCAGGTAGCGCTCTCTTGGTATTTAAAAACTGCCTCACTGAAATCCAGGAATGGATGAATTTAAGCTGGTTGAGGTTGAACTCGGTTAAGACCGAGGTGTTGGTGGTTGACCCAGGTTGCTAGATAGAGGGGTCAGTGGTGGGGTCACCATCTAGACTTTTTCTTGGGGGTCTCCTTCTCCCGACCTCTGAACAGGTGCGAAATCTGGGGGTGATTTTTGATGATGGGCTGACACTGCGATCACAGGTGTCGGCAGTCGTCAAATCTTCCTTTTATCATCTGAGAAACATCTACAGGGTTAAGCACCTTGTTCCATCTGGTGACCTTCCTACATTGGTCCATGTCTTTGTGTCCTCTCATCTGGACAACTGCAATACCCTCTACCCAGGGCTTCTGGGGGTGGACATTCGCCGCTTGCAGCTGGTGCAGAACGCAGTGACCTGGTTACTGACGGGAACCCCATGGTCCTGTCATATTAGTGGTGAATCACCTTCAAAGTTGGGTTTCTGACTTACAAAGCCCTATACGGACAAGGTCTGGACTACCTGAAAGAGTCTCTGGTCCCTTATTGCCCTGGGTGATTACTCCGCTTGACTGACAAGGGGGTGCTAGAGATTCCAAGGGTTTGTTTAAAATCTTCTGGGGCCTGGGCATTTATGCATGTGGTCCCCACCCTTTGGAATTCTCTACCTCATTAGTTATGTGAGTGCCTGACCATGGAAGGATTCAAACAGGCACTTAAAACTGTTCTATGGGTTCAAGCTTTTGGGGATTAATTAATACTGCTGATTGTCTACTGTTATTCTATATTAATTATTATATACTGTATGCATTTTATCTTGTTATTTTAATGTTTGTGAGGTGCCTTGGCATTTGAAAGGCACCGTATAAATAACATTTAATTGAATTGAATAGGTGGCTCCGGTACGAGCATTCATGAAAGTTCCTTGCCCATGTTTACATGTCTATATGACTCGTTCATGAGCGAGTTCCATTTTTTGCAAGACACTGACGTTTTATAGCAAATATACTTATATGCTCAGCGCTGTCCTTGACAATATAACTTTTAATGCAACATGATTGCAACATGTCAAAGAAATTGCGCTTTGAAAAGTCAAGCCATGACCCTGGGCATGCGCACCAGTGTCACAGCTCAACTATTTAAAGTGCACTTTCTTTTACATGCAGCAATTGTTTTGCATCAAAAGTCATATTGCAAAAGCCAGTCTTGACCATATAAGTATATATGCTGTAACACTTCAGTGTCTTGTAAAAAAAAGGAACACTCTCTTATGTACTGGTACTGCTACTCCGGTGCAACATAGACATGTGAACGTGGGTGGCAGATATACTACTCAAGCTGCCATAATGGCTCTGACCAGAGTTTGTTTAAAATAATGGGCAAAAATATATTTTCCTGGCACCCCAAAATCCATGACGCCCAGCTTAGCAAGAGGAGCCATTCACTCATGTTCTCTGTATGAAAACAGCGGGACGTTTTTGAATGCTGAAGCCACAGCTGTAAGTCATGCTGACAGTTTGGCATTAGTTCAGAGTGTCAGGTTACAGCTGTGGGTGACAGCTTTTAAATCAGCAGAGAGCAGCTGAGTGAACGATATCCTTCATGTCAATAGCATTAGCTGTGTCAGATCACCATCACATTTCAAACAGTGTGTGATTTGAATGGTTCCATGTCAAAATAGCGAACATCAAAATAGCAAATGCCAAAGCACATAACAGCTACTACTACCAGTTCTCGCAACAATTTTTCTTGGCATGATCACTTGCGACTTATGTGGTGGACTGCACCCCCACACCTCCCCGTTTTAAATATTCTAACACCACACCGCTCATTGATGGTGGAGAGAATGACATATTTGGAGCAATGTAAATATGAGTCACTACTTTGTGTCATTCGCTATTTTGACATTCCCTATTTTGACTTTCGTTATTTTGTATTAGCTATTTTGACTGGCTACTGATTTCAACATGCTGAAGAAGTGATTTAAAATGATATGACATTCAGATGATGAGGTGAGAAAATCACTTTACAAGTGTTCACCATACAGGGGTTGCTCAGTTTGCTATAACTGCTTATTTTAACATGGGTGGTTTAGCATTTAGCTTTTGGCAGACCAGACTGGTCTGCTATAGGCAACTGTATGGTACGAGTGGGCCAGACTGGAAAGAAAGAAAGAAAGAAAGACCTCAATGACAGAGCTGTAAAAGAGGATTTTTTTATTAATTGCAGGAATTTTTATATAAGCTTGAAGAGATTTTGACATTTACTTAACGACTTTATAGTTTAGAATCTTTGAAAATGCCAAGAAGTAGGCTTGGTTGATGCAGTTAGAGAATTTTGAAACTCATGTTTGTGTCTTTCAAAAATCAGTTTGGTTTTTAATGGAAATTAGGGATAGTGTGTAACAAATACCGTATACTGAACGCTATCTACACTATACCGAAGATGGTCTAAATATATGAAATTTAAAGACAAGATAGAAATATGGAACTATTAAGTTATATTGGATCTAAACTTCAAATCTATATATGTGTTACTTAAAAAATCATCAGGTAGCAATAATAAAAACTTTTGATCAGAAGCAGTCATAAACCTGATATTACCAAGACTAAAGTTATTAATGCACTACTGTGATTCATAAAAAAAAAATATTTTTATTATAGTAAGGTTTTTGTGAAAGTTTATGCACCATTGTAGCAGGCAAAGACTTATATTGTTTTTGTAAATATTTTATTATAGAAACACTTCCCTGAGGAAGCCCCAATTTTGAAGAAATGCTGGGGCTTTGCTTTTTTTTTTTATTCAATCTACACCCCGGGCATCCTTCAGGAGTGCCCACACAGATCTCCACCCTACTCCCAACCTGAACCCCTCACATCTCCCTAACTCCCTTCCCTGAGTGACCACCAGCAGACCCAACCCCCGGTACCATCTCTGGGGCTGATTCCGCCCTCCCCTCAGTGGCTACTCCTAAGTGTGAAGGGTCTTACCCATGAGTTCGTCAGGTCCTCCGGAGGGGTTCTTGGCATGTCTGGGCCGGTATTTGAGATGCGGGAGGATCCACAGGGGCCACCATCATCTCACCGGTGAGTAGGAGGCTTTTTCCTTACTTTTCCCCACCCCCGTGGAGCTCAGCTTAGCACAGCAATGTAGTGCCATAGCTCTACCCTCCCCCCTGGCATGGACCGTGCTGCTCAGTTGGCAAACCCCCAGCCGCTGCCAGAGGTCACTCCATGAGTGAGCATTCCCCACTCCCACCCCTGGGAAGAGAGAGCAGTCCTCCAGACACTCAATCTCTCCCCCCACTGACCCCCAGTGACTCTCAGCTCATTTCCAAACCCTGGTCACTGGCATGGTGCGAGGTGTGGCGTCCAGCGCCTCAACCCTCAGCGCCACCGGGCTGGCCAGCTGGGGCTTTGTGAATATGAAATAAATGAAAAAACATTCAAATGTGACTTTGAAGTGGGCTTTTTTGAAAAAGCAATATGATATGTTCTATTGTATGTAACTGATAATAGGGAAATGTAGCCAAGACAAACTGAAGGAAGTCAGTAAATATGTGTGGGAGGCAAAAGTAAAAATTGAGATCAGGAATCAGAACTGCTGAGAGGGTAATGCAGAATGACAGGGCATTCTTCAGATACATAAGGGAAAAGGAAGATCAAGAAGGGCAAACAAATATTGAAATGAGGGTCTAAGTGGATGAGCATGAAAGGACAGTGGATCTATTGAATGAATAGTTCAGCTCAGTCTTTGTGATAGAAGGGTAGCCACTTCAAGAATGTTGCATAAAACTTAAAGGGACACATTTACAGAAGTTCGAGGTGGGTGTAGTCATGGTGGAAAGGATGTTCAAGGGGTTAACATGCCCAAAACAGCAGTAGCTCTTAATTTAAAGAGCTGCTGATACCTTAAAGAAAACTTCAAAAAAGATAATATTTAAGTACAATTCAGCTTGCATTCCATATGTATTCAATAGACTTCTCCTTCCCATTATATATTACTGAGAAATTTGCATGGAAACATGCTCTATATCCCTTAGAGTTGATCCACCTCTTTTGCTTACTCTCTATGTTATGTCATAGTCCTCTTTTGTGACATCACAATCTGTTGTCATGGGAGTCATTGTGATATCACAAGTAGAGCATTATGACCTCAGGTAGGGAGAAAGCAATAGGAATAGATGAACTCTTCAATAGCAAAGGTCCCATTTTCATGTAAATAGCCTCAGTAATAAATAATGGGGATGAGAGAAATACATAACTAATTTGAAATACAAGCTGAACTGTGTCTAAATAATGTTTTGTTAAAGTTATCCTAATGGGGTCAGCTGCTCTTTAAGAGGGTACTGCAATCTTTTGCCAGCTGCTCTGTCTCTTCTGGAAATGATGAGGGCCACCAGTGCTACCAGCTGCCACTACAAGAAAATAGTGCAGCGGGGGATGCAGTACTGAATGGAGACAGTGGAGTTTTTCAAGTAGCAGAGTGATTGTGCTTCAACTCCAAAATGTTTTACTTCATTTGGAATCCAGTGTTGTCCAGAGGTCCTGTCTCTCTCTGTGTGATAACAAGATGTCATGCATATCTCCACTATGCAACCTTGAAAATCACTTTCACTCATCTCTGCTGGAGCAGTAATCTCTTTGGTAACTGTCAGCTCCTCTACTGGCACATTGTCCATAAAGCTAGCCTTGGCAAAACAATAGACAGTTGTCTCTTGTGTTATTCTCTCCCACACCTGCTTTATAAGGTGGAAGGCATCAAGAAATGACATTTTCTTAATGCACATGGTAGATGGCAGCTCAGTGAGGAATCAAATATTTCAAGAACCCTGCCTCTCATTGCATACATTTATTTTATGTATTTAGATTTTGTTGACCGGGTAAGTGCACTAGACAAATTCTGCCTATTTTCAGGCACGACCTGGGGGAGGGGGACATAGATGAATGCCAACTGACCTTGAACCAGATTAAGCAGTTGGCAGTATTTTTTAGTGAATGGGGGAAATTTGGCCCAGGCACTGGGGAAATTCCCCTGCTCTTTTTGAGAAGTGCCATGGGATCTTTAACATCCACCTGAACTACCACCAGAACAGGTAGATGGGACCTTGGTTTAAAATCTCATCTGAAAGACGGCACCTCAGAAGTGCAGCACCCCCCTAATGCAGCACTACAGTGTCAGTATTGGGAATTAACCCAAGTGCCTGGTATGGGGATAGAACCCACAGCCTTCTCATCTCCCAGTCACAGATTCGAGTGTGCTACCTGCTGAGACTTGTAGTGCCTCTTAAAGAAATTAATCATTCCTGTTTCCCCATGGCTGCAGCATTTTGGGATGCTCTCTGTAAAAACAGGGGGCCACTAATCATAGCCTTCTTGCCCCTAGTGTTGATAAACCAATGCAATAAAGTATCTTCAACATTTCCCTCTTTCCCATCGCATTGCCACTGTGGATAGGAGTGCTGATGCCATTCAGCAAAAAGTCTGCCTTTGCTCTTGAGAAGATCAGAAAGTGTTGATTTTAGGAATTGCAAAGTATAGTGCAAGTTCCCTAACACTTGTATGTGGCATTTTTACTTGATATCAAAGAGGACCTCAATTTTCTTAGTAAGTGTGAATTCTGACTGCTCACTAGAAACACCAGATGATGTGGCTGCTGACATTTTTGCTTGAGTTCATCACACAGTGTCAGGTTACCACTATGAGTGCCAGATTTTAAATCAGCTGAGAACAGCTGAGTGAACAGTGTCATTCACGTCATGAGCCTTAACAGTGTCAGATCAGCATCACATTTCAAACAGTGTGTGATTTCAACATGCTGAAGAAGAAATGTAAGGGGGGATTTGGATATGGGGCCCATGCTTTTGGATGGTTTCGGGAGCCCAGCTCATGTTTCCTGATGGCCCATAGATTTTGCTTACTTGAGGCCCCTGGAGGTGATGGGGTTGGTCTACCTTCCATCCCATTTTACCTGGAGGTGTGCCACAGGAAGGACTCTGGTTCCTGGAGGTCCCCCTGACTTCAAGGATCTCCCCACCGAGATAACAGGTAAGGCTCTCTGCACCCCACATTTTTGATTTGCTCTGTTAAATCACTGATTTTTGGAGGGAACTCCTTTGCTCTTGGAGAGAGCATCTACTTGCTATTTGCTGGGGGGCAGATCAAATGAGAGCCCCAACATATTATTGTTTTTAGTTCCCTGATCAAGGGATTTTGTATGTACAGTATGATATGTGACTGGGTGGGTACTTGTCTATTTTCATACCTGCAGTTTAGAAGGATAGTTTCTTTTTTCATCCCATTTAAGTTTAATTCTCATTACTTTCTTAGTATATTTTAGACTATACTAGTTATTAAGTTTTTACTGTAGAAAGAGGACATTGTTCCAAAATTGTGGGGGCCTTGTCAATGTTATATCGCTTAATACCTATTTTCTGTATGATTCCCTTACTGTTACTAGCTTGTTTGTTCTGGATATTGTGCTTCAATTATGATTGTTTACATTGTACTTGGAATCCTATAATGATTACAGAATTTGTGGGGCATGTCATGGGGGGGTGGGGGTGGTAGACTTCTTTGGCTTGGTGGGGTATGCTCATCATGGGCCAGTTAATTGAAGAGATGCAGTCCTTGGGACTGGGGGTTAGTAGGTTTGGGATACAGGACTTTTTCATGCTTTTTTACTATATTCGGGGTTTCCTTGGATGGGAAGGGGAGGTGGGTTTGGGTTGCTGGATACCTCACTCATTACAGTACAATTTACTGAATGTTAGGGTCATGGTTTGTTTTTTTTGGGGTGTTTGGATGGGGAGGGTTGTGGAGGGTCCTAGAGCACAACATGGGGGAGTATTCTTGCATCTTGCTACTCAACTGTCCAGGGGTATTTTCATTCTCTGTTTTAGATTTTGGATATGGGGACTAATTTTAAATTAATTTCTTGAAACATTAAGGGGGCTAATGAAAAGCATAATTATACAATGGCAAGAAAGAATGGTGGCCTCTGATTGGTCAGTCTGGGACTGGACCCATGATGTTATCCCAGTACAACATCATGGATCTAGTCCCAGCACAAAAATGACTGCATCAAGTCTTAACAGAATTACTCCACGCATCCCTGTGTACTGATCCCTGGTCAGAAACCCACTCTACTGATTCCTGGTTCCAAGCTGCCGTCAGTGTTCCCAGCTCCTTCACTATTAAATACAAGTGAAAACCTCCCTCCCAGCAAGTCTCACACTTCTCTTTTCCATAGCACGCAAAGATAAAATCTTTACAGCCACTTTTCTTCCCTGAACCCAGTGGCTTCTGTGGACCGCAAAGACCGTAACTGCTGGTCACACTATTCACAGAAGCCGCTCGGTTTGCGACAAAAAAATCATTGTTCAACCACAAGAACTACACAAAGCAGCTGACTGTAAAAAATATTTCAGATGACTGACAGCAACACAAATAAAATGTTTTGCTGCTGATAATAGTAGTATACGTGCATACTAACTGACAACATTTGATTGATGGATGATTGATGGTTAATTGCCCTACTCCCTTTTAATTGATGATGTAATGCCCCGCCCCTTTTTGATTGATGGCTGGATGTGACATAATGCTCCACCACTTCCATGTGTTCTGGAAATTATGCAATGGCTCTGCCCCTTCCGTATCAGGTGTGGCCTGGAAATTACACAGTGTCCCACCCCTTCCGTATCCTGTGTGTGCTGGAAATTATGCAATGTCCTGCCCCCTCCATGTGGGCGCCTGATATGATGTAGCACCCCCACCTCTTTTCCTGCCCATGTCCACTAGAAATGATGCAGCATCCCTGCTCCACCCCCACCCCCACACCTTCCATGCTGTGATGCAGCTATGGGTGGAATGAAGGTTGGCTTGTCTGGGCTAGCCCTGGACATGTTAGAAAGTTTATGCTGATAAAAGCATTTAGCGCTGTTCCACATTGTTGGTTTATGTTTTGCTCCTTTGTGTGCAGATTGCCTGAGGAAAACAGTGACATTTATGAACCTAACCTATCAACACCTGCTAGTGCCACACCGGCAGATTCTGCTATGACTGAATTGATTGAATCATTCATGAGACATGGTTTGCATGATAACAATGAGTGTGTTAATATGGATGAATGGTGGGAAGTGTCAGATGTACCAGATGCTGAGAAATACCCTGATGAAAAGGCTGATGTGGGCATGACATCAATTGAAGTGCCACCTGAAAAGATTATCGTGTTGGACCCAATAAAGGATATTCTAATACAGCTACTGCAAGACTTGATTGCTCAGGACTTGAAGATAAACTGTGAGGGATGTACCACAGACCACCCCTCACAGATAAGACATAGCTGTTCTATATGAACCAGAGGAGGGGTACTGGGAGCATGCTTTTTCTGAAGTCTGTGAGAGGTTGTGCCCATGATGGATCAAGCTACTAGTCGAATCGACAGCCTGGAAACTTGGGTACACAGCATCCTATTTTGATACAATACAAGCAATAAATAACACTGTCAGAATTTAAAGAGATGCCATGCGTTGCTAAGGGACTTGACACACTTTATGAACAATTGAGTGTAATACTACGTAGTGCTGTTGAAGAAGTGGTTTCATCAGGAAGTCATATAAAATATTTTAAAAGTCCACTGGAAGAAGGAAGCCCTGTGCCATATTATATGTACGTGTATGATATTGGTAGTTCTGACAAGGAACACAACACTGCATGGTGATGGGTAACCTGTGGAGTAATCACCATGAAGCCCTGTACCATACTATATGTACTTGTATGACATTGGTAGTTCTGACGAGGAACACAGCGCTGCTTGGTGATGGGTAACCTGTGGAGTAATCACCAAATAATTTGAAAAGCAGAAAATAGAAACTCTTCTACAGACTTTGATAACCATGCAAATTTCAAACCCTGCTGATCAAACTCCAGGTAACCCGATAAACTGTAAAACACTTCAGTTTATACAGATTTTAATGAGTGACATTAAAACAGATGCATGCTGGTGTGAAATAATGAACATGACCAGGTGCCTAAACAATGATGTGTTAAAAGCTGTTCAAAATGTGCTACCACTAATATTTGAAAAATTGGATGTGGTTTTTCATGGCCGAGTATTGGTAGCTGTGGCCTACATTGTTGATATTTTTTTTGTTGCAGTTTAAAATGTCAGAGACAGGAATATGTTACCAATGTGATACAAGACTGTCATTTTTATAGTCAGTCTAAGTTGGTTTTAGCAAAATATGACCTCTGAGTTACCTCTACGTGTGTTTTCAATGCTGACTCAGCAAAAGTGCCTGGTCTGTTTTAGCTGTACGGGCGGTGGGCCATAAAATGCAGGTTCAGTTGAAGATATCTTAAGCCAATCTCAACAGAACAAAGGGAAGCAGCTTATCTAAGATTCCTTTCAAGATAATGTGCGGAATTAGTTGCCTTTAATTATACAGGCCATCCAAAAACAGCTATTTACAGAGTTTTAAGTAGTCATAAACATGCTGTTTATGGATACATGCACGTCAGACCTGTTTTTTTTTTCAGCCCTGGTTTTATTCACAGTAAGAGAACTCTAAAAGTCAGATACAGTTCACTTAACCTGGACATAGTACAACTCTTTTTAATTTTACCAAAATAAATAAAAAACATGTCAGTAAACCCTTTGTTGGTTTTAAATATAACATTATTTTGTATGTTTATGGAAAGTATGGTATTGTGCATATTCAAGACTATTTTGTATCTGAAATAAATAAGTTTCAGAACAAAACCTCCTTTCTTTTTTACACATTTAAAAGAAAGACCACATTCATTTTAATGGAAAGATATTTGAATTATTTGTTTCTGTTTCACATAATACATGTTAAAGTAGAAACTATCTGTTAAAAGTTTTGTATCACCTCATAGCTTTATTTCACAATCTGTTGTAATGTACTTTTATTTTTTTATTTTAGTCTTTGGTAACAGGGTAAGATTTATACTAGTCTTTATATTTCAGCTACCACTGGCCAAGACACTATTTTCAGTTAAAACTGTGTATAACAATACTTTTTTATGAAAAGCCTGAATATATTCATATGGAAGTCTATTTTGTATCTCAAATAAAAAAAGTTTCAGAACTCCTTATGTTTTAACCCATACTTAAACTATATTTCAGCACTGCTGGCCAAGCCTCCCCCCCCAAAAAAAAAAGTATTTAAAAAATGTAATGATTACTAAACAGTGAGTCTTCTAGTCCCTCACTGGTCTATGTTACACTGGTTCTCAGTTTCTGCCCCTGTTGGGGCGTGTTTAGACCACCACTTGTATCTCATTAAAGTCGACGCATTAGCTCACAACTTCCTGTTTACAGCCAGTGAACCACTGTCGGTAAGACTTTTTAATAGTTTTAAAAAACTATTTTAAAAACTTTTTAAAAACTGTTGTGGCATAGATTTTAAAATGGCTACTTTGTTTGCAAAACAGTTTTCTCAGATTGGCTTTCGTGATCTTGTTTTAGAATCAAAAGCATCACAAGGAGATGGTGATGGGTGCACTTTAATTTATTCTTTTTTAATATTTTAAGTGGGTAGAATTAAGCCTATTAAACTATAACATAGCTTTTTATAATGTAGGTTTGCCAGCCTTGTCTATATCAAACAATCGTCCTGCAGTGCCTCATACAGCTTTACATGGTATGTCAAATTAAGTTTAATCAAGAACGTTATTAGCATTTAAATGTTATAATTGTGTGTATATGGGGGTAGCTCCATAGTCATATTTCTTTGCCAGTGTTGCATACACTTGGGGTAGTGTATAGTAATGTATTTAGTTTAAAATGTTTTGCTGATACTGTACAGAGAATCCTTTCGAGATGTGAACAGGACTAGCAATAAAATAAAGATGTTATGCTTCACCTTCTGTGCATTTAAAACTATCACTATATACTGTATGCCAGCATTTTAAACCTCTAGCAAAATGGTTTAATTAAGGTCTGTACTTTGTAGAAAGATTTGGCAGCTAAACCATAAACTGCTAAAGTCATCTCTTTAATACGAAACACTGCAAAAAACAAAATTAACAGCAGTATATGATTAGTGTGACTTATAAATAGTTTTTATTTTTTGTAATAGGAACAGAGCAACCAGGACCGTTATGTAAAGCTATACTCTTAATGAATGAAGCCAAAAAAACAGGTAAGCAGCAATTAGTCAAACATTTTGTACTACAGTAAAAGAAGTGTTTGCAGTTTATTTTACAGTGCAGGTTAATAATGGGCTAATATGTTGAAGATTGTAAATTAGCTACAGTGTTGTTATTGTTTTTGAATTTAGCATGCTTTATTTTAAGAACAATTATAATATATAGCCATATGTTTCCACAACATACACTAAGAATTTTTGGCATGGCCATGTTTCTCTCACTCAATAACCCCCCCCCCCCTTCCTGTTTTTATAGTTTTAAATTTAGGGTGGTTTAATGCAGCAAATTATTTAATATGCTGACATTATGCATGTTTTATTGAGAGTACCAATTAACTAAAACAGATCAAAATACAATAAGGGAATGATTATCTGACACAAATGTACCTAATATATAATCAGCCTGCAGAAAGACAGCACTATTATAATGCAATATGCATTATAGAGGTTGTATAGTTATATATTATATTTGATGTTTCTTAGAGTATGTCAATTTTAAGCATCTAGAAGCAGCATTTTCAAAGCACACAATAGGCCACCACTCACATTCAAGGTTATCCAGACAGAAAAGGAGTCTTTCTGACAAAACAAGACCTCCACAGTCTTCAGTGCCTGCACCCACAACAGCAAACAAAAGGGGTGAGGGCTGTGTGAAAATTTCTTCAGCCCTACTTCATGAATCTTTATGGACAGAGCAACCACCCCTCCACAAAAAGAAATGAAAAACATGAACACCATTGCCGTATAGGTGTTAGGGGTAAGCATTGTTGCAAACATAACAACAAGCAAACAGAAACACCTGTAGCATTATCCAGTGGCCCTGACTGTGTATCTGCAGAGCTGACACATATTAAATCACCTGCTGTGTGTGCGAATAAAGCTAGCCCTGTAATTAAACCTGAAAGTTTAACAACACAAAAAGTGACACCACATGAGCAAAAGTCTACCGGTGGTACCCTTGTATATACATATAGTTATAATTTAGAACCATTTTGCATACCAGTGGTGGTTTCTTCACGTGTGACACTATCCCTGATTACAAACAAACATTTGAAATTTTTAACAACACCTTTAAGGTGGCCAGCTTCACAGAAACAAAGCCATCATAATAAGAGAATTAAAACTGCAAATATACATTTTGGCTGTTGTTTATACACCAGAAAAAAGTGGACACTCAAAAACTAATTAAAAATGTAGCCTGTAGTGGGGCAAACATTTTTACTATACAAAAGGAATGTGACAAAACGATTGATAAAATTATAAAATATGGGCGGGTCATTAGAAACACTAGGTGTAATATACTGAATCAGTATATTAGGTGCAGAATTAGAAGGGCTAAAAAAATATTGGGTACCCATAACAGAATGCAGCAGTATCAGACACCCCTGCAAAAACACAGGGCACCACCACATAACCTTGTGGTATCTGGGTCTGCCACACCATGCTGTGTGTTTGGTGGTTGTGTGAGTTCCCCATTAAAACAATCTCCTGAGTATCAAAGCAGTGAATGTGAAACTGAGTGATGCATGTGTGAACAATGTGCTTGGGGACAAAGTGATCATTCTGATGTGAACACAGACCTGCCAGACAGTGAATATTGTATCAGTCCTGCACAAGATAACAACCCTGAAGACGTGCAGATAGGGGGTGGTGCCACACCAAACCATGAAGAAGACATTTGTAGTCAGGAGGGTCAGCAGTTAGTGGAAAATGGTCTAGCAGAGCCCGTCTATTTAGAATTAATAAATGAATATGAAGTACCCAGAAATAATTTTAATGGTGTTGAGTATCATCAGCAGTTTCATTTTGCCAATCTAGACAGTATAACATCCATAGATCAGTACTACTCTGCAATCCATACAGCTGTGCAGCAGTTATTGGACAAAATAAGGCCTACTTTAGGTAGTAATGATTTTGTACAGCTACACCTGGCTTGTGATAGTTTAAATGAACCCATGTTTTCATTACGTAGAAACCCCCAAGAGTTAAATGCTGATGAGTTTTCAGAACATATTGCAAATTTATTAAACAGCAAGGTGGAGGTGTGTGCTAATGAGACTTTAATGTTAGTCATTACTGTTGTGAGAAATGTGCGTGAGGAAGCTTTCAGAGATGTTAGAAGTGTTTTATCTAGCCATATTGTCAAACAGAAAGCAAGGCCTCTAGCTAATTTAGTAAATCAAAATAATAAAATATGCTTCTCCATGAGCTTGGTGGCTTTGCTAAACCCTCAGCTAGTTGACCAACAGATATTAGCAAAAGCTAGAGATTTGCAGAGCAGGGTAGGGCTGTCAGAACAAAGAATGGTAGATTTGAGCCATATACATCTATATGAGGCAGAGCTAGGTGTGAACATCTTTGTTTTTTCTTTATGAACAAAGCTGGTGCACGGCAGAGGTTTGTTGCATCTCCTAATAAATGGGCAAAATCTGTATTCATCCTGTCACACGAAAACCATTATTATAGTATTAAAAATAATCAAAGGGTTTTTTGGGGGCTAGAAACGTATGTGAGCATTGTAACACTCTTTTCACACACATGCTCTAACATGTGCCATGTATGCATCATTTGACTGTAGTAAAGTGCAAAGTGAGGTTGTACAGTGCCCTGATTGTTACAAATAGTGTAGCTCAGCCACCTGCTATGTATGGCATAAACTGGCTTACCCCGATTGTCATTTATCTAAATTGTGCTCATCTTGTGGAAAACCTCAGGGTGAGAGCCATATTTGTTTCCAGCCAAAGTGCCATAACTGCCTTGCAGCTGTACACCCTTTTGAAACTCACTTATGCTACATCCAGCCCTTAAAGTCACCACCTTGTTCAGATAGTTATATATTTTATGATTCTGAATGCATGCAAGATGTCAGCCCAGGCAACTCTAGACATATTCCAAATTATATCTACGCCCTTGAAAGAGGTCAAAAGTGGGAGTTTGAAGGCACTGACTGTGTTGCTCAATTTGTTAAAAAGTTTATCCAAAAAGGATTTTAGGGGTACACTTGCATAGCTTACAGTTCAAAGAGATATGATGGCCACTTCATCTTAAACCAGCTTATAAAAGAAAAAATGGAAGTGGAGTTATTGACTCAGGGAAGTAAATTGATGTCCATAACTGTAAAAAGGTTAAATATCCGATTTATAGACAGCTTAAATTTCCTTCCAATGAGGCTTGCAGCAATGCTACGAGCTATGGGTTTTGAGGGGGTTAAAGGCTACTTTCTGCACTTTTTTAACAAACCAGAAAATCAGAATTATGTAGGGTCTATGTCACATCACAAAGATTATGGTGTAGATTACACGATGGCTGATGAAAAAAAAACAGTTTTTGGAGTGGTATGAAATGCATAAAGATGGTGTATTTGACTTAAAAAAGGAATTACATCATTACTGTCAGTCAGATGTGGACAGTCTATAGCAGGCCTGTGAAATGTTTCAGGATGGTGTTTCAAGATGATGCAAAGGAAAGGGGCCAAATTGACCCCTTTCAGTACATCACTATAGAATCAGTTTGTATGGCCATGTTTCGGTTAAAATTTTTTTTATTGTATTTTTCTTTGTACTCCTCCTTAGCGTCATGGATCCCTGTGATCTCCGGCCACCAGCATCCGCACTCCCTCCCAGGCCCAGTCTGGCACCCCCACAGAGCTGGCCATTGTCGCTCATGCACTCTGTTTCAGGATCCTCTTGGGAACTGGGGGCACCGGGCATAGCCATCAGCTGCTGAGATCATTGCTCCACCGTGTTTCCACCAATTATTCACCCCTTGCACAGTGGACATGCAATGATATCTTGAGGCACAATGTGCTGTCATCTGCCCACTCTGCCTCCTTGCTGCCATTGCACTGATAGTGCCCCCGGTCATCACCAGGGGATGCTACAGAGCAGTGGTTCCCTGGATCCTTCCCCAGGATAAGAGAGCAGTCCACCAGATGCTTGATCCTATCCCTCCCCTGCCAACCCCTGGTGGCCTGGGCTCGCATCTGAACCTGGTTCACCAGCATGATGTGAGGTGTGGCATCTAGCACCTCAATCCTCAGTGCCACTGCGCCAGCCCATGGTTTAAATTTTTAGAGTCAGACACAATAGGAATTATACCCACTGACAACTATCACCATCAGTGCAAGTGTTACTCCACACCGGCCTTACAGTGGTTGATGTACATCAATAAACAAGAAAATATTTCCATATAACATGCAGTGAATGTGAGGAAGTACAGGTAGGTCCTTATTTTCTAGATGGTTATTCTGTAATAGATGGTGTCCCCACAGCCTTTGAGTTTTTAGGCTGTTTTTATCACAGCTGTCAGGTGTGTTACTTTGAAGAACTGTTGAACCCAGTGCTTAACACAACCTACAGACATTTATATTACCTAACCATCAAGAAATTAAACTATCTCAGACATGAAAAAGGCATGCATGTTAGGGTTATGTGGGAGCATGAATAGAAGCAACTGGTGTGTGGCAATCCACAGGTGCATGCTTTTTTGAAAGCAACCCACTTTCCAAAACTGATGGACCCCAGTGAATTACTTTATGGGAGGCTTACAAATGCTCTGCTATTATATTACCATGTGCAGCCTGATGAGAAAATCCTTTATTATGATTTTACCAGTTTATACCCCCTATGTGAACAAGACCAAGACATTCCTCATAGGGCACCTAGTGGTCATATATGAGAAATTTGGGGATCTCAGACATTATTTTGGACTTATTAAAGCTAATGTGTATCCACCCCATGGTTTCCTTTTGCCCATGCTGCCCAGCAGGGTCAGCGGAAAGCTGATGTTTACACTGTGTCACACACGTGCTGAGACAGCACAACAGTCACATACTTGTACCCATTTAGATGATCAGTGATCTCTGGTGGGTACATGGTGTTCCATGGAATTAAACCTGGCTTTAGTGAGGGGGTACAAGGTGGCAGAGGTATATGAAGTATGGCACTACCCAGAGAAATCTGACAGTCTTTTTACAGAGTATATTAAATTACACCTAAAGGGGAAACAGGAAGCTTCAGGGTATCCAACTTGGTGTACTACTCATGTAGAATGTAAAGCATATATCAATCAGTATTATACTAAGGAGGGCATTGTTTTAGAGTCAGAGAATATAGCATACAACTCTCCTCAAAGACAGATTTCAAAGCTGCTTTTGAATTCTTTGTGGGGACTATTTGGTCAATGCCCCAATTTGATGAACACTGCCATTGTAAAAGATGCTGAAGAACTCTTTCAGTATCTTTTCACAGATCACTACCATGTATCTGGTCTGTATTTTATCAATGATGATACAGCATCGGTACATTGGAAATACGCTGAACGACACTATGCTAATGCCACCAACATTAATGTTGTTTTAGCTGCCTTTACCACAGCCTACTCCAGAGTTAAATTGTACAGTTTACTTGAAAGCCTGCAGGACCACTGTCTGTACCATGACACAGACTCTACCATATTTGTTAGCAGGCCAGGTGATTGGGATCCACCACTGGGTGACTATTTGGGTGATCTGACCAGTGAACTACCATCTGATGAACACATTGTTGAGTTTGTATCAGGTGGTCCTAAAACCTACGGTTACAAACTGACCAATGGCAAAATTTGTATGAAGTATAAAGGAATTACACTTCATGTGACAAATAGTGAAGATGTTAATTACAGCTGCCTCAAATGACTTGTTGACCATTTTGTCAAGGATGGAGGTGTGAATGAATGTGTTGGTGTACAGTCGGTCAGCATAGGTTTGAGAAAAATTGTGAGGAACAAAAAAAACATCACTATTGAAAACAAGCCAGAAAAAGAAAACTTCCAGGGTTGTATACAACACAGTAGTTTTAACTGAGAATTTTAAAACACTGCCTTATGGCTTCTAACCGTGGTATGGATATACGCTTTGAGCACCCATTTTCCTGTATTTTGGCAGGGCCATCAAACTCTGGAAAAAGTTACTTTATTAAAAGCATGTTGGATGCAGGTCTTAATGCCTTAACCACATTTCCAGAAAATATTATCTGGTGCTGTAGTTGCTGGCAACCTTTGTATACAGACTTACGTGGCAAATTTCCTCAGTTGAAATTTATATAGGGTATTCCTAGCACTCTACAAGATGGCGAACTATTACCACCCCAAAAAGTAAATCTTTTAACTATAGATAACTTAATGGAAACAGCATCTGATAATTGTGAAATTCAAAAATGTTTCATTCAGTACTGCCATCACAGAAATGTTAGCATCATGTATATTTCATGTATGTCACACAAAATTTGGTTGTCCAGGGTAAAAAAAGCCAGACCATAAATTTAAATGCAAATTATATAGTATTATTTAAAAACCCCAGAGATAAGCTACAGGTTAGTACACTGGCTCACCAGATGTATCCTGGAAAGATGAAATTTTTTGAAGAGGCTTTTGAGGATGCAAGTCATAAGACTTATGGTTATCTTTTGTTCGACTTAAAAGCATCAATACCTGAATCTTACTGCTTAAGGTCTGGCCTGTTTTTCCCTGATTTACCTTTTGCATACACCCATGAAAATAAGAGATGTGCCAGTTGTCCATTGTAGCCAGATGCTCATAGTACTGAGACATGTCAGCATGCCTGAAAAAAAACCTTGCATTACTTAAGGCTGGTGAAGGGGCCACCACAGCAAAGAAAAGCTATACTCTGTTCAGCTTCTGATGATTTAATAGCAAGCAATTGCTGAGGTGGCACTCAATGCTATTAAATGGACTATACCTCTCACAGCTTACCAGACTAAGGTGCTGAAGAGGAGATGCAACATTATTAAAAAAATTAAGTAATAGAAAGTTGTCTGTTAAACATGAAAAAAACTTGTGACACATTCTGGGGGATTTATGGGCACCTTGCTTAGCGTTGCTATACCCCTTTTAACCAGCCTTCTAACAAGCAGGGGAAAATACATGGCTTATGCACAAAGAATGTATTTAGTACCACAACAACAGCTGGACTTGCTAAGAGGTCATCCACCCAGTAAAGAGCCATGAGAAAGGCTGTGGAATGACAGCTGGATGCTGAAATGTGGGTTGTTCTTCAAAGGACTGACCTCTCTGAATATGAGAAGGCTAAAGTATATGGGAGTGTGTTGCAATGCTACCTCGCTGTTGTACGCCAAGGTGAAAAAGATGAAGCAAACTTGTCATTATCTTTGGCACCACACGAGCTAATGCAACCACAAGATAGCACAGCACAGCCACTTGGCACCAACAATATTTACAATGATGTATTGCAAGGAGTTTCTGTGCATGCCAGAAAACACACTGAAATATTGTTAAACAAACTGAAAAGGTCTGCTGGTGTTATGGACTGGAATGATTATGGTGAATTTATATACCACGGTGTGCCTGTGGAAGGAGCTCATATGTATGATTTAATCAAGGCTGTTATTTCACAGAGACACACATCCGATGTTAAAAAACCTAGGGGGTTGGAACATTTTATCAGAGCCTTAGCAGAAATTAATGCTCCAGAATCAGTGGTGCCTGACATCCAAAACAGGTATTTGATTCAGAGTGTTAAGAACAACCTCTCAAAGGCTCTGACAGGTGTTTCTACAGCACCAATACCTGAAACCCACACACCATCACCTGTGACCAAAATAAGAAAAAAACCCTTTTAAAAAAACGTCATGATTGATGGTGTAACGTGTTGGCTAGGGGTACCACACATTTCTGGTAATATTGTGTTTATGTACATTTTTTTTTATTGGTGGTGTAACGTCTTGGCTAGGGCACCATGCATTTCTGGTAATACTGTGTTTTTGTACATTTTGTTTTTATAAAGTATATGCATGTTGTCTTTGATTTTGCTGTCACATTTTAAAAATAAACAGACAGTCTGATGCAATGTATAAATGGCTGTGTTTATTGTCTCCTTACAATAAGTGCATTTAATAATTACACATTACAAAAAGTCAACTGCAATTGTTAGCTATAACATACAACATGCCTTATTTATACATCTACCAGCAGTAATAGTGCTGGTTATAATAATAACAGGAAATTACTGACTGTGGGCTAAAAGAAAAAGAAGGCTTTAGCCTTTTAACAATTCTCCACTGACTGACAAATGCATAAACTTTTCTATCATTTGACATTAAATTATCAGAATGTATCCTAACTGCTTCATTAAAGGTTGTACCTTTGCATCTATGATGAAGAAAAAATATACAATGATGACTACAGGTCATAGACATTATATCTTGAACCTGTTTTTAGTTAAACTTTGTTTCTGTTACATTCTTCCAGAAAAATGTCATTATTGTTGGTGGACAAAATGCAGCGTCTGGAGAAAAGCCATAGGAGTCAAAAAACTTCCCGGTAGTATGGTCAGGAAGATAAATAGCTAACCAATGTTCACCAGGCATAGACTGGGGCCGCGTATTCACTAATAAAGTGGCTGGCACATGTGTTAGTCTCTCTGAAGGTAGTTGATCACTTACAACCCCCCCCCAAAACTGTTTCTGGTAAAAATGTCTTCCTGGAGAAAGCTGTCCAGTTGTTGAATGTTCATATTTAATTGAAGTCAAACACGTTTTGTCTTTTATTAATTTCTACCACATTATCTAAGACTGCATACACTGACATATTCACAGTAGCCGGTAGAGGGTCAGCAAAACGTATTTCAGCTCTCAAATTATCAGAGCAGATTAGTGAATAATGGCCACCACAGTCTTGGTCAGGGCTTAGGTCAAAAGCAAATAATGTGTACCCCTGTCAAAAAACTACATGGTCTATCAGCAGTGGATTGTCTTTTTTATGTTTGCCACTGGCATGAACCAGTCTGATATATTCTCTGACAGCATTACCATTTGTGAAGTTAGGTTGCAGTAGTTTAGTAGCAACTTGCTCAACATCCACATACAGAGCTATAAAGTTAATGTTAAAATGTTTAAAATTGAAAGGTTTTTTTTGTATACACCACTGAAAGCATCATTATCAACAAAACCTATCACCAATAATTTTGGTATCTGCCCCAGAAACAGATTATCTTGGTTTCACACACGACTTCCCCCAGATATGCTAAACACTTTCATGCTAACATGGTCAGTAGGGTACTTTGCATTACAGCCTGTAAAGCCTGGGCATGACCAATACGCACAGCTGGTGAAATGTTTACCCTTTTTACATAAATAGATGTAGATTTAATTCGCAGTTTATAATCTTCATTTGCATCACCACTAATTAAACAAAATTTATTCTTGTTATGAACGAGTTTAATTTTTACATCAATGCCATTCAGGAGCAGCTTTTCCTGGAAGAAGACATCACATGAATTGGTCCAACCAGTTCTACACTGACTGTCCGCTGTAAAAGTTGCTTGCTTTTTAAAACCCTCATTGGGGAGATTAAGAGCGGTGTTTTAATGCTGTCCGGATGTGCCCTTATAAAATAATCCAGATGAAAATTGTGTAGACAGGGGCCCAGATATTCAAACTGTGCCCCAAAAGTGCGCAATAGCAGGAGCAAGCGCAAGTCTATTGCGCCCATGTGCAAGAGACACAATATTCAAAAACAGAGCAGGCCAAATTGCACCTACAGCCATTGACTGAATATCACACCACCTGTGCCATAGCGCAACTAGGGAGGGGAAGCTGAGCAGATCCGATGCACCATAGCGCAACAAGGGATATTCAGCTGAGCAGTCCTGAGGTGCCATAGTGCAACCAGGGAGCCCCCCAGCAACAGAGCAATGTAACTGCACAACCAGGGAGGTAGGGGCCCACCACCCATGCCACAGATGGGCACAGGAACACACAGCAGAACAGACATCGTCCCCCCTACACCCCAAGCACTGCACAACTGGGAGAGGGCTGGAATAACCACTGGCCCATGGAGACAAGCAAACAACCCACAGCCGGGCCATGGTGCCCCATCACACCTACCGGCAGCTGTGACTGTCACACAAGGAGGCAGACCACCCCGTGCCACACCATCCCCCAGTGCAGAGCACACCTGCACCATGACCCCCAGACACCCCCCATGAGGCAGTGACCACCACTGCAGGGAACCCCATGCATGCCACCACCCCACTGTGACACTGCAACCCTTGTGACCACAGAACCATGCAAGCAAGCCCCACCACGAGCACCCATCAGTGGGTGGCAGCACATGGCAATGCAACAATGGCAGACACGTTGCCACCACGCACAGTCCTCCCGAGGTACTGCTGAGAGACTGACCATGGATCGGCACAAGAGATACCCCATATGGGACAGAGAATGCCCTTGACACCACCACCAGTGGTACAGCACCCTGCACAGTATTCCAGTGACACACCCCGACCCACCACTGCCCACAACAGCCAGTACAGATACCTACAGTGGTGCATGGAAGCATGCACCACACTGGATGCCACACAGTGTATGGACAGACACCTATCCACACCCAAGGGCACACCAACACAGGGACACAGTGGTGGGGCAACCAAGCCCCCATTGTGGGCCCATGTAAGCTGTGTATACACAACCTACAGTCCTCCATGGCACTGGAGTGCCAGCCACCCTGCGCAGGCACTGTGGACTCATACATCACCAGCAGTCGCCTGGAGCACAAGTCACAGACAGTGGGGCACATTGCCTGCAACACACACACAAGGCACAGCATGGAGGTGAGACAATGACTGTGGTGCCCACAGTGCCACCTGAGCCAGGCATGCACCACACCAGTGACAGAGGCAACCCAGCAAAGTGACGGGTACAGTGGCCACCCTGCAGGGACTGCCACCACTGACATGCCAGCAGATCGTGCAGGTCACAGACATGCATGTGTCAGCTGCACAGGCCATGGATGGGCCGATGGGTGTGCCATGGACACAGGGCACGTGACCATGGACCACTGCACAGAGTCATCCAGTGCACAGAGCACACACACACACCACAGACACTGACTGATGGTTACCCCACACATAGTCACCTCCACAGGACTGCACATACTGTGCTGCACATCACCCTGGCGCCATGCACACCACTGCAGCTGGGCGCCTGTAGCCCGCAAATCGGGACCACACAGTATTCATATCAAAATTAAATCTATTGAACAAATATAATATTCAACTATTTACAAGAATACAAAACTATATACAAGGTTGAGGGCCAAACAAGGTGGGGGTGTGGGAGGGGTGACAAATGGGATAGGATAGGGAGGGGTGTGAGGGTGGGTCCAGGGGTAGGGAATTCAGGGACTGAGGGATCCCTAGCAGGAGTGCCGTTCTGTGCTGTGCAACCTCCGGCCTCTGTGCCTCCTTAGTACCCCAGTGCTATCCAATCACCGGAGGATTTCCAGGGATTCCTGGGCCAACAGTAGAAGTTCCCACACAGCCTCCCTGATGTCCCATAGATGGCAGGTATTTAGGACAAGGGAGCACAGTCAATAGGTGTGAATGCACAACCCCATACAGTCCGCCCACTGTGCATGGCATACGGCCATGGGACATACCATTGTGATGGTGTGTGACCACCCGCAGTGTTCACGACCATAGGACCTGCCCACCCAGGCACATACAGCCATGTGGAATGCTGCACACACCCACTGGCCAAGTCACGCACAGCACCACCGTGGCCGTTTAGTGACATGGCTATGTGGTGCAAAGGCAGTGGCACAACCATGCACCTGGTGCACACATGGACCACCACTGACACACTCCCAGATGTGCATTGCCACTGGACAGTGTTGACTGTAACAAGTTGCGTGCATGGCAGTGGTGTAGATGAATGGTGGCCATGCACAACTGCCGACCCTGTCACACAGCATGCAATAGTAATCATGGATGTATGGCACTCACCCTCATCGGGCCGGTCAGGTGGGCGGTGATGGCCCTCGCCCTTCCTGGCTGCACTGTCCTCCTCCCTCCACTGCTCCTCTCTCAACCTGCACCATTCATCCGGGCCTGTGGGGAAAACAAGGAGAGAAGAACATCAGTACAATCCCAAAGCAAAGTCCCCCTGCCCCAAAGTGTGTGCCCTCCCACCCAGCCAGACCCACCCACCCCACACCCTGTGAACACTGCCACAGCCAACCCCAGATGGTCCCTCCCCTATGTGCTGGACACATACAACACCATGACCCAAATGGACGATAAAAGTGTGTTGATGGAACCCCTACCTGGACGTGGCACTGTGTCCCTCCTGGCATGTGCCCGCAGTCATGCCAGTAGCTCCGGCTCCCTCCTCCACAGGTCCCCATAGCAGTGCCTACACTGCTCCACGCTCCTCCCCCATCCAGTGGCCTCCTCCAGGGCAGTGGCCACCTCCTGCCACACCTGGGTCCTGGTCCTGTCCAGGGTCACCTCTCTGAAGAGAGGCCCATGCTGTGGCTCAACAATTGCCACCAAATTGGCTAACTCAATGGCTGTCCACTGCGCTGCTCACCTGCGCGTACCATCCTTACAGCATAGTAGGCAATATGGCACTCTACAGGCATGGCTCCCCACGCAGATGCTGTGCAGCCAGCGCCATAATTTCCTGTCACACTGTTACTGGAACAGCTGATAGAATACACCCATACCAGATGCATGGCCGCCAGGGGGCAAAGGTCAGGCATATGGTCAAGGTCTCTGTCGTGGCCATGCTCCAGCGCCATTGGAAGACAATGTGTATGCGGATTCTGCCTGTGCCAGCTCCATAGCGGACTACCGAGCACTGGGGCCATTAGCCTTGATGGCCCAGTGCCACAGCGCCATGTAGTATTACATTGCTATGGCGCCACTGGCACAATGGTGGCTGTGCCCTGCATTGCCTACTGCACACAGCGTATCATCAGCGCAGCAGATGCCTGGATCAGCAGCCCGGGCATGCGCAGTGAGGTGTACTACGCATGTCACAGAACTGCGCCATTGGCTCAGCATGTTCAACACAATTGTACAAAGTGCAACAGCGTGATATTCAGCCGTCATATGTAAATCATCTAATCAGCCATTCAATGGTGCAGCACTGCAATTTGCATCTACTTAAATTTGCTCCTCGTCTCATTTGCATGGATTGCGCTATAAAAGTGCGACAATGTGCTGCAGTGGCCATAGTCAGTTACTGCAGTCTATTGGTGAGTTGCATGCTGTTTGGGAGTGTGGATTGTGGATTCAGGGACATGCATGGGACTGCACAGTCACAGGTAACAACTCCCATTCTTACAGGCTACATAATGACTGAGCAGGTTGTGGAAGAGGAGGAACACAATGGTGGGAGGAGGAGGAGGCCTTACTTTACAAAAGCTGAAACCGAGGCCCTGTTCGAGGCCTACCTGGATCAGGAGCCACTTCTCAGTGGATGGCGGGGAACACCTCAAGCCCGTGCTGCTGCATGGGAGGAGGTGGCACGTGCTGTGAACCTGCATGGCAGCCACCAGTGATCCGTGCAGGAGTGCAAGAAAAAGATGGGCATGGACAGGAGGAGGGTAAAGGAGAAGGTGGCTGCCATCAGGGCAGCATGTACTGCAACAGGTGGGGGACAGCCGGAGGTGGTACAGCTGACCCCACAGGAGGAGAGGCTTGCTGGAAACATGCAGCACAGTGCCACTGAGGGTGTTCTGGGTGGTGGCTTCCAGACAGGTGGTGGCCCATCACTGCATGGTAAGTCGTGGTCTGTCTGGGGGGGGCAGGGTAGGTAACACACACTAACATGACTTTGCTTTCCCTTACGGATCCTGAGCATCTGCATGGGTCAGTGGTGGTGGGCCTGTCCACTGCGGACAGTCAGCTGGAGTTGAAGGAGGGACCATCCACCTCCACAGGTATATGTGGATCACTGCGACAGTGGGGCCGCCTGGCTGTCCACACTGATGTCATTGTAACAGGTGTGGAGGAAGCCCTGCCTGTGTCCCAGTGTGCTGGCGGCCACGGATGCCAGCATGCTGTGACTGTGGCCGGTGCAGAGTCCGTCACCAGTGATGCTGACACGACCATCATGGCCAGTGACACGTGTGTGCCACAGGATGGCCACACAGCAGGGTAATTCGCTCCCATGGCTGTGGGTGGTGCCGCTGTGGAGTCCTGCATGTCAGCACAGTCCCAGGCTGTGCCTGTTAGCACCAGTGGGGCAGCACTGGTGTCTGTTTAGGACAGTGGGACTGTTGCAGTGCTGAGGTGGCACCAGTGAGCCCTGGGGAGCAGCAGCCGGAGGGGCAGCATCAGCAGTTACCCAATGGGCTTGGGGGTACAGGGTTCAGCGATCTGTGCACCACCTGTGGACATGCCCAGACTTGGGCTTGGTGCGCAGCACCCACCCTCAAGGGGTGCTGATCATCAGGGCCGTGCACACCCTGAATAAACAGGATGCCGAGGAGGCTGATGACCTCTTGGATGAGCACACCCGCCTACTGCAAGCATCGGTCCAGCAGCAGATGCGGCTTGTAATGTCCATGGATGCACTGCGTGTGGCTCTGGAGCGGGCAGAGGAGCATCGCAGCAGGGACACCGCACTGATCCTCACAGGGATGGACCATTTGCAGGAGGATGTGACTGCTGCCATTGACAGGCATGCACAGGCATTCATTGCTGTCATGGCCACAATGGGCACACAGTCAGGTGCCCATGCATCGCAGACACCACGCAGTGCACTATCCACCCCCCATTCCCGGCGTCTTGCAACTCCCACCCTGTCGATGCCGGGTTCAGCTGTGGGCATCCCGAGCACTCCTGGTGCAGGCATGTTCGGTGTACTGCAGACCCCTGTGTGAGCACGGTCGTGTTCATGCAGTGAAACCCCTGGGGGACCATCAGCGCCACCCCATGAGGCCAGTGGTCAGCCTGTCAGTGCTGGCAGGTCTCAGCGGGGCTTCCCATGCATCCGTGGTGGCTGTGGCACTATGTTGCGTGACTGACCTGTCTCCCAGCGTGGCTACTGTCTGGTGCTGCCCTGTGTGCATTGTGTGTTTCAGTGGGCAGTGCACAGGTGGGTACCTGGCCCTGCACGCAGACACACAGTCCATATGCACACCCTCCTGGCTGCTGTCCGCAGTTGCGTGTGCATGATGATGCCTGCATTGCGCTGTACACCAATGTGCAATGGTGCTCAGCATCTGACACACGCACAGGGACAAGCAGTGGGTGTGGTGGCCTGTAGACATGTGTGTTGCTAGGGTGTGCGTTCTGGATCAGTGTGCCTCCTGCCCTCTGTGCATGTTTGTTGCATTGTGTGTGAGCGTGTGTGTGCATCTGTCCGCATGGCATGTTAATCCTCACCCATCCCTGGTTGTGTGTGTGCTTCTGTGCCCTGACACTTCCCTTGATGCATGCACCCCTGGTGTGTGTCCATGCATGTTTGTGGGCTGTGCCTTAGCCACTGGTGGTTGCGCATGGCCCCATGACTTACCTGGGTTGGCTGAAGTGCTCCTCCGTGATGGTGTCCAGGTGCAGCTGTGCTAGCCAGAGCAGTCAGGGGTCCCGTCGGCCGAGGGGACTGCCCATCACCACCGTCCTAGCGCCCCATTGTCCCCATCGCTGTCCTCCTTTGACCTGTATGGCTATCCATTACTCCGCCATTATGTTGTTCAGGGATGCAACAGGCCAGAATAGCCCACAGGTCTTTGAGGACTGTACTGTAGGGCACCACCAGAGGTGTCCAGGCAACAGAAACGTGCCTTCAGCATCCCGAACACCCACTCGATGACATTATGTGTGGTGGCGTGTGCCTCATTGTAGCATTGCTGCGATGGTGTCGCGGGCCACTGGTAGGGTGTGAGCAGCCAGGGATGGAGTGGGTATCCACTGTCACCTGTGTGTAGAGGGCGGAGGTTAGTTTTGTGATCAGCATCACCCTGACCCAGGCCATGTAGGCCACTACCCATGCCACCTCTGGCCATGCCCCCCCAGGCCCTATGATTGTCCATGTGGTTTGCATACTCACCCAGTAGGTGTCCAGTGGGGATGTCCCCACTCTCGAATCTGTGGAACAGTGCTGACTGGTGCCAGATGAATGAATCATGTGCTCCCCCAGGGTGCATGGCACAGACATTGATTATGCACCCCCTGGCATCGCACACCACCTGGCAGTTGATGCTGGCATAGCCCTTGCAATTTATGTATGCAGCCCCCTCAGGGCCAGGTGATGTGTGTATGGCCACATGGGTGCAGTCTATTGCCCCTAGCATGCCAGGCATATGTGCTGCCCTGTGGAACTCCTGTATGATTGCTATGCGCTCCGTCGCTGTGCTGGGGAAATGGATGTACTCCACAGCATGTGGCAGCAGTGCGCTGAGGAATTGGGTGAGGTGGCATGATGTGACCGACTGGGTTATGCTTGTGGTGTCCCCAGTTGGTCTCTGGAAGGTACCCGTGGTGAGCAAGCACATGCAGGCTGTTACCTTAGTCTCCACTGACAGAACATGGCTCCGTCGTGTGGATGCCTGCATCACATCACTGCACAGCTCACAGAGCTGCCTCAGAATTGCCCTATTCAGGTGGTACCAGCCCACAATCTCAGTATCAGTGTACAGCTCAAAGCTGGTGCGGGCTCGCTACTGCCTGTTGGGGGCATACCACTGACAGGCCCTTCCATGGCCATGCCCCCCTGCTGCCCATCTTCTCACCCCCCTCATAATGACCTCCACTTGGAAGGTGGCACTGGCCATGTCCCTGGCTTGTGTCCCCTGGCAGCTGTTGCTGTAGTCCCCGCTGTCCCGGCTGCTACTTCCCTGCACGGGTACCCTGCCTGTGCTGGCCTCTGTGTTGTGTGGCTTCCCACACCTTCCTGTGCCTGGCTGTTCAGACTGCCCTTCCCTGGCCTGCCTTGTTTGTGCCTCCCGCCCTGTCTGTGTGGCTAGAGTTCTGCCTCATGTGGCTTCCTTGTAGTGTTCTTGAGCTCTCTTGCTCTTTTATTTTGGCTCATTTCACTATACACAACTTCCACTTGTTCTCTATTGCACATGGCATGTTTCGAATATCGACACGCCATTTATGCATGGTTCCTCCCCTTCGGTTGCGCATACCTTCATTATCATTGCGGTGTTGCTCAGCATGATTTCGGGGGCAAAACTGCCTCCTGATGAATATCGCAGAATGGCACAATTTCGGACTTGCGCAGGTGCAACCCTATTGTGCATGGCTCAACTCTTTTGAATATCTGGGTCAGGGTGTCATCTCTGTAATTAAGCAGTGACTCAATAATTGCTCTGTAGGGGTAGCAGTTATTACTCTGACTTATCAGCCAGTCACCCACCACTATATCCACCTGACTAAAGGTGGTTGCCAAGGAGTAGTTAAACTTTCTTTAGCTCCATCACCAATGTTGCTACCATCAGCCTTAGTGATCTTGCACAAAAGGTACAACAAGGTTTTGTTCTAGAGCCTTTCACCCAAAGAAGGACACCACACTCAGTATTGCGTTGGTTGCTCAGTCAGCATTGCATTTATTTAAACTTTGGCATTCAATTTTTCATCAATACTGAGTTCCTTTACGTGCCATATTTTAGAACATTTATTTTCATATTCTCTTTATTCGAATTATCATAATTTATATAATATTTTCATTGCATTTTTATCACATTTTATATCATATTTTTCTTCCCTCTCCACTCTCCGGATGTAAACCCAAAGGGGTCTTTCTTTCTTGTCCATTTTCTCTTTCATCCCCCCTGATGTAAACCTGAGGGGTTATATCTTAATATCTGGGCCAGGTCCAATTTCTGCCCTCCATTTCCATTCCTAGGTGTCCACACCCTTTTCTCTAATCTGGGCCAGGTCCAATTCCTGTCCCCTATTTTTATTCTTGGGTGTCCATACCCTTTTTCTCTTACAGTCCACCTTGGTGTAACTCCAGAATTCTCCCCCCTCCCCTCCAGAGAATATTTGCTCTCTCCTTCTTCCACTAGCCTGTCTCCAGCTTGTGTTGGAAGGCGGGCTTCCCCCCAGACTCCTTCCTTCTCTGAAATCCTCAACCCTGCATCCATGTCCCTCTTGATTATTGTGATGATAATTTGTTTACCCTCTCTCCAGTTGGGCTCTGTTCTATACCATCCATGTATTATTTTACCTGTGTCATCCCACCCTCATTTCACCATCCAATCTTGACAATCTTTTTTTGGTCTGGCCCCTTCTCTATGGTCTCTTGTTCTTTGAGCATGCCCCCCATCCCCTTCCTACTGCATCTACCCAACCTGACTCTAGGTTTCTCCCTTCTTGGACTCTCTGGTCATCCCGCATCTGATTAAATATGAGTAACCACAAAATGTTCACTTAAGGCACTTGTCCCCAGGTGTACCATAATGCAGTTAGGTTCTGAAATGGTCTGGCAGCTTCCATACTTCAATGGCAATAACAGGGTCCACAATGCACCCCTTCCACTGGCTCCATACCTTTTGTTGCTCAAAATCAATTGTTCACCCCCCCCGGCTTCTGTTCGGCCTGTCTCTTGGCACACCATATTCGGAAATGTCTCCCGCTCCAGTACTTCTGTCCTGTGGCTGGTCTCTATAACACATAAACAAATCATGTGAGCCGTTTACTTTTATATGCATACTGCCCTCCCACCTGGTCCGGTTTTCCGTGGATAGATGAGACACTTCCTTAGTGATTCCCCCTTTGATGTTTTTTTTTTGTGTAGCTGGGTGTTCCCCCGTTCAAATTTCTTAAGCCATCCTTCAATACCCATTGGGCTGTGGCCTCCGAGGCTGCTCCCATCTTAGTACCTGTAATGATTGCTTTTTCGGGTTTCCCTCATAGGGCCATGCCCCCCCCTTTTTTTGACTATGATTTCCTCTTGCATCTTCCATAAATTGGCCAATGATCCACTCTCCTGTGCTGTTGTAGTGGGACAGATGGATCCCCTTATTCTCTCTGATACTTTTTTTTTTGATATACCAGAGTTTTGATCCTTTCTTCTGCCCCAGCAGACAGTCCCTCTTGCAACCCTGATACTGCGGCACTCTGCTGATGGGCCTTATGGCTCCCTCAAAATTGCACCCATAGCTTCCCCTGCACCCTACCTTGCACTGTTCACCTTGAATGTCAAATAGAAAAAACCTGTGGCAGCATCTTTGCCAGTTTTCCCAACAACTATTCCCTTATAGGCTCTCTGCTCTCTGCTCTCCTCCATCCCCAGCTGCCATACCATCATCTCATCACCATCTATGCCATTACACTCTATGATTCTAGCCCAAAAATTGGCTGTAGCAGCTTCCACTCCTGGAATGAGGAAAACAAAATTTCTTTGGATTCCCTAGATGCAGTGGGAGCAAGAATACAGTTCTACTCTCCGCCCTGGATCTCAGCGGCCACAGGCAAGTGGGTAATGGCAAACTTCACCAGTCATAAACAACTTATTTCAGATCAGTAGCTCAAACAAGTCTGTTTGATCTCTTGTTGTTTCAAACCAGCTCCCTCCATCCTCCCTAAGAGTGCTGTTGAATCATCTCTTGCTGGCGGGTACTCTAACACCTGCATGCACTTCTGAGGTGGAAGTAAAGCTCTACTCCACTTCTGTCTAGTGGTAATGATCAGGGACATCCATATGCCCCCCTTACAGATTTCAATTTCATAACCCCACCCTGTATCCACATAATGCTCGGGTTGGTGCTGCTGTGATCCCTATAAGCAGCACCTTGAAAATAAAGATTATCTAGCCCACTAGCTCTCCAAGACGAATATCCTCAACTTCACCCTCCAATCAGCTACCAAAGATCCAAGGTGACGCCTCTTGCCAATACATATCCTATATCCCTGTTAACCCTCCCACCCTCATCAGCCCCAAGGGCCTTCACAAGTATCTGGCAGCTTTAGCAACTAACCTGTGAATGGAGGTGATATATATATTTTTTTGTGTCAGGCTGATTGGTTGCTAAAGGACCTCTCTCCAAGCTTTATTGTGACCAGCACCCCTAAGAGAACCAGAGCAACTATCACAGTACCGTGGGACTGTGGACAGGACCCCAGAAACCTTAATATATATTGGTAGGGCTGGTACCCCGCCACAGTGTGGCCCAGGTTATGCCTGAAAATGGTCCTTTGAATCAGTACCTGACCTGATTACCCAGCAGATGAATAAATTAATAAAACCATCACCTTTCGAAGTTAAATAGACAATGGTAACTAACCTATGCCAGAGACCTTATAAACTTTCTATCCCTAATGCAGCTGGACTCATGATACCCTTCATTGACCCCTACTGTTGCTCCCAGCTTGCTCTGGATACTCCTAAACTGTTCCTCTTCCTGATTGGACTCATGTTAACCATTTCACATATAAAGACTATTTGTTCCTTCTGATTATAAAGTGCTGATCTGTCACACACCCCAACCGCAACCTTGAATAGTCACAAAGTCCAGACCAATAATTCTCGATAAATGATCCACCTAGATGCCAGTCTTAAAGGCTGGGTATAAACTCTAAAACACTGCAATGATACAAGGTACGTGATCTATAACTAATTGCAAAATTACCGCAGCAGATGCTGGCAATCCTCATACACTTCTCAGCCTTGGTCCTGTTGATGTACCTGGCAGAGGACCTGGTCATGACAATGGTATTGGTACCAGTGCTGGGGTTAGCAGTGACAAACGGGACCAGTCCCTTTTTTTTTAAATGTGTGTCCCCCCCCTTTTAAGGAGTCCCAGTGCTCAAAGAAGTAGATAAGGTTAAAAAACCCAACTTTGTTTATTAAACCTGAACATCTGAAAGACACATTTGGGAACCGACCTGTTCGATGTCCACCCCTTTCTCCCATCCCCTGCCTATTTGCAGCCCTCCCCCCCATGTCCTGATTACACCCATGTGTTCATGCCATGCTTGGTACCTTTTGTCCTTGTATAGCCCTTAAAGAGGACCTTCACCAGTCCTTTTGACTTTCATGCACAAACTACCCCAATTGTATTTCATTATTGTCTGCTGCAGTTAGTTGTCTCATTCTGAGCTGCTAAAAACTGCAGGGTGTACCAGGGCTTCTATAGCAAGCCTGGTGTTTCTGTGGACCTAGGGTTGTACTGCTGACATTGTTGTAGGGCAGAGTCAATTTTACAAAAAGAAAAAACATACTGACAAGGCATTTTAATTTTGACATAATGCATTGCTAACAGGGTGTCTTGGGGGAGTGGGAACATAGTATGTACACTGAGTACTGGTAGATTTTCCTTGCGACATTTCTGCAACTGCATGGTACTGCACAGTGTGAGTCATCACCCCCCTGTCCTACAGTGATGTCACCAGGAGCTAGCAGCCCAGCAGCTAAACCTCAGTGGCAAGTGCAGTAGGTCTCAAAACAAATCCAAATTTTGTAAGGCAGAGTAAATCTTGGCCAAAAATCACAAATGGATACACCCTTTCAGGTCTAGTACTGCATATAATGACTACCAGCTGTAATTTTTTTTTTTGGCTCATCACTGAAGTTCCTCTTTATCTAGCATTCATGTTTGATGCCATCCTTTTTTTTGCTGTGGTGCCCCATAACTGTCCTGATACATTGGTTCTAATCACCAAGCAGATGTGTACTACCCACAGGAACATCAGTGCACCCAAAGCTCCTAAATTGTTTTATGGTCTCCCCCTGCAGAGGAATTTTGGAGTGAACCACCTTTTCCATTGCTGCAGTATAGAACCACCTTGCCCGAAATGGCAATACTGCCCCCAAATTGTGCTCTTTCCAAAGAGCTCCTATTGTAAGATAGGAAGTTATGGTTAAACCCAATTTTATGTATTTATTTATATATTTTTATTTATTTATTTCTTTGCTAGAATTGCAACTGTTCAATGCATACTTGGGTGCCATCCCATTAAATACCCAAGAACACAACTATCCCTGACAGCCCTGATAGGACTTGTACCTAAATACTCCAGCATAGATCCAAGTGCCATCATGATGAGGGGCACTGATCAATGGCAAACCTCTGGCTAGAATGTCTGCTGTTAAAATTAAAATATCTTGCTAAATTTATAAATGCCTAATTTCACTAATACTGTAGTTTTATATTCATTGTACCTTTTGCTGGTGTTTCTTCATTTTTTTGATTTTCCAAATGGCAAAATGGTCAGAAATTGCATATTCTCACCTCTGGATACTGTCATAAAATGCAGTTGTTGGTCAATATTCAATTCAAAGTTGCCACCCCACCTCTCTTGTTTTTTTTTTTTATTCTTCCGCGTGTTTTCATTTTTAATCAGATAATGTGCTACCTTGTTATAGAAGCAGTGGCTTCTATTACCTGTTAATTTTGTACTACAGTTTTTAATCCAGGGTGGCTAATCATCACAGGAGACTGTTAATACAATTCCTTAAATAGGTGCTGTCCTGGTCACCAAACAATTTCACAGGGTGAACTATCGGTGAGTAATTCTTTTTTCACCCACAAAATGGCTACCGTCATGCGGCCGGAATCAAAATGGCAGCTTCACGAGGTCACTCCCTCAACCCTTCACACCCTTTTCCCAAAAAATTCCCTTTATTCCATGTTTTTCTGCCTCATACTCGAATTCTGTTGCTCCATCGTGCCCCAAAACACCAGCCGATGGCTTGCGGAGACAACACAAAAACAACCCCCCCCCCGAGTGGACACTGCATCAGCTCCCTTTTTGGGGCCTCCTACTGTGAACCCCCTGTCCACACCCTTATGCTTCCTTTGTCAGTCTAAGTGCCTCACATGGTTAATTGTGGCTTCCATCCTCTCCCTTCCTGCGGCAGCTACCTCCCTGCCTCTTAAATTGTTTGGGCCACTAATTACTGTCCCCTGACTCCAATGCACTTGACCATCCACCCTGCCCTGTCCCTGTGCAACTTCCCTGATTGGTCCTGTTCACACCACTCATAGCTAGTCCTGCTTTTCCCTACCACACTATAAAAGTCCAAATGGTGGGTCACCACATGACCCTTAAAAAACCATCAGCATGTGGCCAAATGTACCATAATCAGACCATCACCGGCTTTTTCTGCCTTCCTTTGCCGCTGTGATAACCCATGCTTCATTTGCTCCAATGGTGATGGCCATAAAAAACAGTCACCCCACAGCCAAATATGCCCTTATTCGTGCCACTGGCAGCATTTTCTGCCTTCTCCTGCCACTCCGAACTGGCTTCTGATGTCACACAACAGGCTGTTGGCCACCATGTGGTCGCCTCTGTCTGAACATCGTGACCCGCCACACTGCTGCCTGATATACTCAGTTGGCGAAGTCCGTAAATGCACTCACATTTTGCACAGCTGGCCCTATAATATAGACTATCCCCCAGCCCCTTGCCCCCTCCCCCCACAAAAACCCAGCCAAACAACTCCTGGGCCCAATCAAAACTGCAAGAAACATTGTTTTAACAATATCTCCATGTTCTGCCCCCCCTTCACAGATCTGTGTCACGATACCCCTTTCTTCTCTGCCCGTACTCATATGTTTCCTCTTTTAAACTAAATAAATCATCCATCCCGTGCCATCACTGGCTTCCCGTTTTGTTCGAGTTAGGCTCTGAGGAGCACCTCACTACTGCGCTCTAAATCCTCTCTTTTTCATTTCAGGTTGCTGGCAAACTGAAATTAAAAGTTTTTCCTGTACCTTTTATCACACAAAAAAAGGCCCACTGGTGACCATTGCCCCTCGCCTACCTTGCTGCAGCTTTCTCTTTGTCTAAATAAGTGCTCAATGGTCTGCTGCTAAGCCAAAAAGACATACTCTTTTTAAAACAACTTCCTTAAAAACAGACTCCTCTTACATGCCATGATACTTCTATCCAAACCATTTGTTTTGAAAGCAGCCTGTTGACATGTAATTTTCCCTATTAGTCATACCACTAGGAACTTAGCAAAACCAATCTAACTAAGGAAGACATTTTCTTAATAAACACACAAAAGTTTGTCTCTCTTTTTTTTTTTAAACTACCTAGTAGATAAAATTGACCTTACGCAAGCCATTCTATAACCTCAGGAACTCATCCAACTGATGTGCTAAGCAAATCAAAATTTGCCTAGCAGAAGTGAGGGAAAGCTTCCTTGTGCAACCCATTATATCCCTCTTTTGCACCACCCTTTCTCTTTCTTCTCTATCTCTCTCTCTCTCTCCCCTACAACCTATCCCGGCTCTCTTTTCTTAAAGCCTCATCCCATATTGTGAGGTCACCTCTCTGGAGCTGAGCCCCCTCCCCTTTTTCCCTCGCCCTCCCCTATGACCACTTCTCAAAACCCCGCCCCTTGCTTCCCAGTTCTCCCTCCCTCCCCATTCTCTGTTCCTCCTTCTAGGCTTCCAGGCCTACAACAATGGGGCCTGTCTTTTTATAGACAAAC
Source organism: Neoceratodus forsteri (assembly GCA_016271365.2). Lineage (NCBI taxonomy): Eukaryota > Metazoa > Chordata > Ceratodontiformes > Ceratodontidae > Neoceratodus > Neoceratodus forsteri. The sequence continues at coordinate 1,071,700,070 of CM028129.1, read as the reverse complement.
CTTCTTATTTAGGTCAATGTAATCTTCACCGTTACCTGCCACATAAAATTCCAGGGGCGCATTATCACTTATAGCTGACAAGTGCGGGATTTCAACATACAGGTTTTTCTCTATGCTGGTTTGGGTTGGTGGTAACATGAACAGGTCTAATTCTGACTTTCTACATTCTTGATACCTGCAGTGTACCAGAGCCATGGCTTAAAATAAGTATCTTTGACTGTTGGCTTTACAAGGTTTTCTCTCCTTGCGCCTACATTTCACAGCTATGCTTTTCTTTTGAACATGTTGCCTTTTAATAACATTTTCACAGACCCCCATTTTCGGTTCCTGGTTGTCATATTCTAAAAACATGTCTAGCTGTGCCTGTTCCAGTGCCTCATTGATGGCTGCCATGACATCATCAACATCGTGATAATAACCTCTGGGAATTGATAATGGTAATAATGGTATAGAAGCTTCACCTGCTTGAAATCTCCCATCTTGCTGTGTAATATTTTCCCAAGTCCTTGGGTACTGTATTTCTGACAAACAGACTTCCCACACCTGTACTTAATTGATAGGTATAACCAGTTTCACAGCATATTCTGAAATAGTATTTTTGGGAAACATTTGAAAAGATGCATTGCTGGGCAATGTAACATAAAACCCATTCGCAGACATTGTTTCACCAATAATGTCTTCTCTCAACTGATGTACTGCAAAACATGGGGATGCAGTTAGAATTTTAAATGTGTCAGCTGTTTGGATTCAACGCAGCTGTTAAACTTTGATGGCCAGCCTAATCATTTCACTAAAACCAGTTTTTTCTTCCCTTGTCTTTTTTGTGACACTATTTTTTCAACCCTGTATATCCTGTTTGCAGTGTCTTCGACTTTTACCATTTCTTACTCATAAAAAGTACCTCTTATTTCTTCTCCATCATAATCTTTTAATTTGTAAACTGGTATAGGCATAGGTATACATTCAGAAATAATAAATATCTTGCTTGTAAAGTTTTGTTCATAACCTTTTTCAAATGTTTTCTTAACTCTAGAAACCCACACATGATCACCCACATGAAATTTAAAAGGCCTTTTCACTTTGTGTATAAGATCACCGTATAGAATTTTCCAGACATCTAAAGAATTGGCTGCCATCAGATTGGTGGGCCTCATTTTGATGGACCAGTGATAGCTCTGATTGTAGGCCATTGTTAAAGCTTGTAATACATCTATGTACCTATATGTGTTAAATGCTGTAAAATATCTCCACATTTTTGTTTTCAATGTACGGTATAATCTTTCCACAATACAAGCCTTAACATCAATTGATGTTATAAAATGATGTATGTTTAACTGTTAGAATAAACCGGAAGCCATCATTGTCTTTGGAAAAGACTAGCCATATCGACTCAATCTGCCTGCCATTGTGCATCAATGTTGTTAACAACCACTCTGTTTCTAAGACATCGTTTCCTCACTGGCTTGTGCATAGTGTAAGCATCTTGTAAAGACAGCCACTGGGATACTTGAGTGCGAGTAATTCTTTTCTCCTGTTTTGCAACAGCACCATGAAGCCTCTGAACACCCCCTAAGCTACCAAGTAAATGGGGTTCATATTAATTTTTTTCAATGATTTCTTAACCATGACTGCTGTTTAGTAATATGGTTTGGTCACAGATATTATTTTCAAATGTCAAAATTTTATTATGACAGACCACACAACATACACATCTAATTATATGACAATGCAGAGCATGTGTTAGCCATTGTGATAAATTCATGCTGTACTCTATTATAAATACTACAACAAGAAAAGACATGTTTTGCTGTGTAACAAGAAAATGGGGTGTAAATTCAATCACATTGCTAATATCTTCCTATCTCTGACATTTTAAACTGTAACAACAAATATCAACAATGTAGGCCACAGCTACCAATACTCGGCCATGAGAAACCACATCCAATTTTTCAAATATTAGTGGTAGCACATTTTGAACAGTTTCTAACACATCATTGTTTAGGCACCTGGTCATGTTCATTATTTCACACCAGTGTACATCTTTCTTAATGTCTCTCATGAAAATCTGTATAAACTGAAGTTTTTTACAGTTTATCGGGTTACCTGGAGTTTGATCAGCAGGGTTTGAAATTTGCATGGTTATCAAAGTCTGTAGAAGATTTTCTATTTTCTGCTTTTTAAACATTCTTTGGTGATTACTCCACAGGTTACCCATCACCATGCAGTGCTGTGTTCCTCGTCAGAACTACCAGTATCATACAAGTACATATAATATGGCACAGGGCTTCCTTTTTACAGTGGACTTTTAAAATATTTTTTATGACTTCCTGATGAAACTGCTTCTTTAATAGCACTACGTAGTGTTACACTCAATTGTTCATAAAGTGTGTCAAGTCGCTTAGCAATGCATGGCATCTCTTTAAATTCTGACAAAATGTCATTTATTGCTTGTATTGTATCAAAATAGGATTCCGTGTACCCCAGTTTCCAGGCTGTTGATTTGACTAGCAGCTTGATGCATCGTGGGCACAACTTCTCACAGACTTCAGGAAAATCACACTCCCAGTACACCTCCTCTGATTCATATAAACAGCTATGTCTTATTAACGAGGGGTGGTCTGTGGTATATCCCTCACAGTTTATCTTTAAGTCTGAGCCATCAAGTCTTGCAGTAGCCATATTAGAATACCCTTTATCAGGTCCAACATGATAATCTTTTCAGGTGACACTTCGATTGCTGTCATGCCCACATCAGCCTTTTCATCAGGGTATTTCTCAGCATCTGGTACATCTGGCACTTCCCACCATTCATCCATTTTGACACACTTATTGTTATCATGCAAACCATGGCTCATGAATGATTTGATCAATTCAGTCATAACAGAATCCGCTGGTGTGGCACTAGCAGCTGTTGATAGGCTAGGTTCATCCATTTCACTGTTTTCCTTAGACAATCCACACACACAGGAGCAAAACATAAACCAACTATGGTGGAACAGCACTAAATGCTTTTATCAGCAAAACCTTTCTAACATGTCTGAGGCTAGCCCAGACAAGCCAAACTTCACTCCACCCATAGCTGCATCACAGCATGGAGGGGGTGGGGGTTGGGCGAGGGTACTGCATCATTTCTTGTGGACATGGGTGTGAAAAGGGGTGGGGGTGTTATGTCATATCAGATGCCCACATGGAGGGGGCTGGACATTGCTTAATTTCCGGTGCACACAGGATACATAAGGGGTGGAACACTGCACAATTTCTGGCACACACCAGATACGGAAGCGGCAGGGCCATTGCATAATTTCTGGAACACGTGGAAGGGGTGGAGCATTACGTCATGTCCGACCATCAATCAAAAAGGGGCAGGCCATTATGTCATCAATTAAAAGGGAGCAGGGCAATTAACCATCAATCAAATTTTGTCAGTTAGTATGCATGTATACTACTGATAATGGATTCAAACATCAATGCCGTGTTCCACGTGACTGTGCACATCACGCAAGCACACCCTTGGTTTTCATCATGGTCATTCCCACTACCTCTTTCCTGACTCAAAATAAAAAAAACAAAATCAAACATACTTTAACAGTCCCAGCGTAGGTGGGGCTGAAGCAACTTGCACCTTTTTTTCAGTTTACATTGATCGCAGTCATGATCGGCATAACACAGAAGGGCACATGAGATGACTCACTCAGTATTGTTCAGCAAACCACATTTCTCCCACTCCTGATCAACTTCACAACTGCCACTCTTGAAACTTCATAAAGTATTGGGAACAAACTAGAACACCTGTCCCTGCGAACAGGAAAAGGAAAGTGTATATGTCTGTGTATATTGTGGGGAGGAGAAGGTGGCATTTGCACATACACAGCCACTCATTTACCAGCAGCACCACCTACTGGTCAAAACAGAACTACTTTTTTCCTTGGTATATCTCCACATTAATAAATAAAGTGAAAATCTATTTAAAAATGCTTTTTTGTCATATTTTTGTTTTTTCAATATAAACAAGCCATTGTATAATAGCAACAATGCACTCCAGGGTGTGTATTGTGCTGGGATAATGTCACGTCTGGGGTCATTGGATGCACTTGGCCTGTGGCCTCATGCCCAAACACCCCAGGCATGATGTTATCCCAGCATAGCACACACCCTGTCATGCATTATTGCTTAAATGTTACATGATTTTGTGCCACCTCAAGAAGTGCCAGCCTGCTGTGGTATTTTTGCAAGAAACTCACCTAAAGTGAGAGGACGTTTCCTATTTCAGAAGAGAGTGGGTGGGACAAGTGTTTTGGGTGGGGGCCAGTAGTAAAAAAGAAGGTGTGGTGCTCTTGGTACACTGTGGTATGCCTTTGCACCTAATAAAAGATTTTTGGGACTCAGAGGGTCATTTCCTGCTGGTTCATGGGGAACTGAGCCTCACAGAACTCCTTATGGGGTTGGTGCATGGCCCTAATACTGACTCCCCAACCTTCTTTTCTCAGCTTTTGGTGAACTGGCAGCCAATCAGGGGAGCTAAGGGGAGGAGCTACCCTCTTTAAATCTACGTGCCGCTCGCACTAGTGGCTTCAGACTCATCCTCTGTTTTGTCCTCACTCATTATAACAATGCTGCAGCCCAGAATTTGAGGAGGTCCCTGAACAAACTGTGGTGATTGTGTAACTCCTGCAGTGCTTCAAAACACATCTTGTGAAGCCAGGTTGGTGTGTGGGAGCTCGGGTGAGCTGGTAGCCAATCAGGGGAGCTAAGGGGAGGAGCTACCCCCTTTAAATCTACGCACCACTTGCACTAGTGGCTTGAAACTCATCAGCTGTTTTGTCCTTACTCGTTATAACAATGCTGCAGCTCTGAATTTGAGGAGGTCCCTGAACAAACTGTAGTGACTGTGTAACTCCTGCAGTGCTTTAAAACACATGTTGTGAAACCAAGTTGGTGTGTGGGAGCTCGGTGTGAGCTGGCAACCAATCAGGGGAGCTAAGGGGTGGAGCTACCCCCTTTAAATCTACGCGTCACTTACACTAGTGGCTTCAGACTCATCAGTTGTTTTGTCCTCACTCGTTATAACAACGCTGCAGCCCTGAATTTGAGGAGGTCCCTGAACAAACTGTGGTGACTGTGTAATTCCTGCAGTGCTTCAAAACACATCTTGTGAAGCCAGGTTGGTGTGTGGGAGCTCGGGTGAGCTGGCAGCCAATGAGGGGAGCTAAGGGAAGGAGCTACCCCCTTTAAATCTACACACCGCTCACACTAGCATGAGCGGTGTGCAAGCGTCAGTGGCGCGGATGCCACTCGGAGTAGAAAATTACCGGAGCTGGCTTGGTTTGTTCTGGGATTTGAACTGATTGGTGAGCAAGATACAAATTTGAGTGATTTGTTTTTTGCCTAGGCAGTAATGCAATTAAAGCTTTCCAGTGTAGCTCTGATCCCAGAGCAAACTATTGCCAAGGCAGAGTGTAAATATTTAAAAAAAAACTTGTTATAAGAATAAGAATTAAGCATTTAAAATGGGCTTTTTTATAAACTTGGGGGTTTGTTTTTATATATGCATGTCAGTAATTAGTTTATTGCTGAGTCTTAAAGGCTCTAAAGCACACGTGGAAGATTCACTCATTACACTAAGCCATTTAGATGACTGGGATAACAGTAGTCACACTATAATGAAGAGCCAGTTAAACAGAAGGAATTCCTTTTCTGGGGTTAGTCAGGAAATTCATATAGGTAAGAAGACAACTCTAAAAACACACTTAGACCCACAAGGCAGCTATGGCTATGGTATGTTATTTTTGATTCTTGGGGAGATATAGAATTGAACCCAGGTCCAGAAAATCTATTCAATTTAAAAGTGATATTGGACAATGCTAGAAGCTTAAAAAACAAATTGGATCAATTGAGAATTTGGGTTGAGAGTGAAACGCCTGATATAGTAGCCTTAACAGAAACATGGTTGACCACAAAAATACATTCAAATGAAATAGAACTTCAGGATATTTATCAACACTGTGAAGATAGAAAGGGTAAACTGGAGGGGACTCGTACTCTATGCTAAATGGAGTTTGGGACGTACAAAAGTTCTTTTTTCAGGAGCTATTGGAAATATCAAATGCATTATGGTGCAAATAATAAATCTACACCTTACTATAGGCCTAGTTTATTCACCTCCTAAGGTGCATTGTTCAGATTTTGATGATCTTTTCAATATTTTGCAACAGTTTACCCAAGAGAATGACTTCATTTTGTTAGGTGATTTTAACTCAGCCTGGAACAAACCCAGAGGAATGGCACTAAAAACTAAATTAAGTCCACTGGGGTTAAAGCAAATAATTGGTACCCCTACTAGGAAATCCAAATGAAATAGTGAAGGAAATATTCTAGACCTCATATTCATTTCAGAAAGTCTAAAAGTAAAATCTATACAGGTGAAAGATTCAATACTGGTAGATCACTGTTCTATTTTAAGTTCCCTAGAGGCAGGTTCTCAAATAGAGAAAGGAGTAAGAGATAGGCCTCAGTACATCAAACAAATATGTTTTAAAAACTATAGTAAAGAAAAATTGAACTTGGCTCTGGGGAAAATTAGGTGGGACAGGCTTTTCCTAATTCCTGATTTGGAACTGGCTGTAAAAGAATTTGCTAATCTATTCCAGTAAGCCTGTAATAAAATAGCACCGTATAAAGTCTCAATTTCCAGGAATCAACATCTGCCATGGATTACTGAAAAACTAAAAAAGGAGATTAAGATCAAAAATAGAATTTGGAAAAAAGCAAACAAAACATTTAATATCACGGATTGGAATCTATATAAAAAACTTTGAAATCAGTTAAAAAACAAAATTAGGAAAACAAAGGCTAGTTACTATAAATCAAAGGTGGATGCAAATGATGACCCCTGGACTTATTGGTCTCTATTAAAATCCTTTGAGAAACCAATAGTTGATAAAGCTCCTATTCAGATAAAAGAAAATGGAATAATACTGTCAATTCAGAAGTCTGCAAATAGTCTAAATAGATATTTTACTACTTTACCAGACATCAGTCTGGGAGTAGATTGTAAGGGTGGGTTTCAGTCAATATTCCAGAATGATCATAATACTTGAAAGTTAAGATTTAAGATCCTCTCATGCAAGGAGGTCAAAGTAGAAATAAGGAAGTTACAAATAAATAAAGCCTATGGTTTAGATAATGTACAGAATAGGTTTCTGAAGGATTCCGTTGAAATAATAGCACCTGTGTTGACAAAATTATTTAAATGGAGTCTCACAGAACAAAAGTTTCCTGACTTTTAGAAAAAAGCCAAGATTATTCCTATTTTCAAAGGAGGTATAGTTACAGAACCAACTAACTATAGGCCCATAGCACTGTTGTCCACGGTGTCGAAGGTAATGGAGAGGTTAGTGCAGAAGCAACTAAATGAATATCTAGAGAAAAACTCATTGTTGACCTGCTATCAGTCCGGATTCCAGAAGGGCTATTCCATGGACACTGCGCTCACCGACCTGGTAGATATAATTGCTTCTCAGATGAATGGGGAGGTCAGTGGGCACTGTGTTCATGGACCTCTCCAAAGCCTTCGACACCGTGGACCACAGAATATTGCTTGATAGGATGAAATCTATGGGTTTAGATGATGAAACATTACTGTGGTTCCAGTCTTATTTATTCAATAGAACACAACAGGTGCAGATAGGTCAGTATCTATTGAAATCAGCAAAAGTTCAAAGGGGAGTCCCACAGGCTCTATTTTAGGGCTAACTTTATTTCTAATATATATAAATGATATGGTCTCAATAGCTGAGCATACAAAAGTAAGACTATATGCTGACGATACAGTATTAATTGCTCATGGTAGAACACCACAAGAAATGACACTAAGGTTACAGACAGACTTCACAAATTTGTAACTATGGTTGCAAAAATCAAGGTTAGTTTTGAACAGTAAGAAATCTAAAGTTATGAGTTTTAATCTAAGTAGGGGGAGAAAGGTTGATCAACAAACACCAATACAAATAAAAACATTACAAAATGAAATTCTAGAGCAGGAGACATGTTATAAATACTTGGGTATTTGGTTGAAATTTGATTTTCATATAAATGAATTAATAAAGAAAACAAATAGAAAATTAGGTGCCTTTCGCAGATCAGGATTCTGTTTAGACTTAAAAATGAGGACTAGTGTAGTAAGTCAGTTAATAATCCCATGCTTAGATTATGGAAGTCATATATACGGTCAATCAAGTAAACTGAATTTAAAACATTTGGATGTAGTTTATAATAATTTAGCAAGATTTATTTTAAAGTGCAATTATCACACACATCATTGTGATATGTTAAAATCCTTGAATTGATTATCCTTATACTATGAAAGGGATTTGAAATAGACAGGACATATACATTCAGTAATATAGGGTAATAAACCAAAGTATTTAATAAATAGATTAAAAATGAAAGAAACTAAATATAACCTAAGAGATGCAAATAATAAACATTCACAAGCTAAAATTAAGAATGGATTTGGGAATATGACTTTTATAGCTAAGGTAAAACAATATTGGGAACCCATTGATATCAAACTAAGATATAGACTATAAAGCTTCTAATCTTTTGTGAGCTCTCTGATAAAAAACTCTACATGGGAATGTAAATGTTATGATTAGTTAATGGTCATGAATAAAAAAATGAATAATTTTGGTTACCCTGTCTTACCGAATGTCCAATTTGTACTTTATGCCTAAAACTGTCTAAATTGGCAGATTTACATTCTATAATAGCCCAATTGAAGATTCATTGCTTATTAATATAACTGTATGATGGTTGTGAACCCCTTAGAAATTGTGATACCGATTAATGTAAGTTTTGTTATTATGCATATTTTTTGTATTTTGTATTTATTTGGTGTATTTTTTTGTATATTTGAACTGATGATTGTTATAATAGGAGCATCTTTAAAATGGGTAATTGACCCAATTATGTAAAAGTGACATCTTTCCTGTATAAAAATAAACGTTTTACTATTACACTTGTTACCCTTTTCTCATCTTCCTATTGTGCACGGAGGTGATTGGAATTTGGTTCTTTCTCCTGACTTAGATAGATCTGGGACCCAACAAAAGGGTCTCTCTCCAGCTCATTGAGAGCTGTGGGACCTAATGGATTCACTCAGACTTGGTGACCCACGGCGTATTTTACATCCGGGGGATAAACAATTCACTTTTTTCTCGGTTTCTCATAATTCATATTCATGAATTGGTTATTTTCTGATTAGAGACTCTGGGTTGTCAGGCCTTTCCTCTTGTGATATTTTACCTATGGTATTTTATGATCATGCACCAAAATACATGGAACATTTGCTAAGGGGGCTAGAGGATCTGGATAGGGCATGATGGATTAACTCCACCCTTTTATGGGACAATAATTTTGTTTTGGCTTTTACTGGTTTTATGTAGACTTTCTTCAGAGAAAATGATGGCTGTATTCTGAGTCTGGACATGCTCTGGGGCGTGACAAAGTGTGCAGTCCATGGTGAATACTGTCAGTGTCAGTGGCTCAGTAGGTAGCACACTCGCCTCTGAGGCCAGGTAATCAGAGGGCTGTGGGTTCAGTTCCCACATCTGGCACTTGGGTTAATATCCCAATATTGACACTGTAGTGCAGCATAAGAGGGGTGCTGCACTTCTGCGGTGCCGTCTTTCAGATGAGACATTAAATCAAGGTCCCATCTGCCTGGATTGGTGGTAGTTCAGGTGGATGTTAAAGATCCCATGGCACTTATCAAAAAAGAGTAGGGGAGTTTCCCCGGTGTCCTGGCCAAATTTCCTTCATTCACTAAAAATATACCACCAACAGCTTTATCTGGTTTAAGGTTAGTTGGCATTCATCTGTATTCCCCCCCCCCCCGGGTCATGCCTGAAAATAGGCAGGATTTGTCTAGTGCACTTACCTGGTCAACAAAAACTAAATGAAATAAAATAAATAAATACATACGTCTTGCCTTTAAAGCTAAAAAGCAATGAGTGGAGAAAACAGCCTCTCTTTTGTCTCATATTCATGATCTTGAATGCCTCCTTTCTTTTGCCACAGATCTGGGACAATGGGATCAGTTTCACTCTCTTAGGGCTCAGTACTGCAGGCTTTTGGCTGAACAGGCTGATTTGGCTTTTCAACAGGTTACATTTCATTATCTGGAATCAGGTGAGAGGACAGGTCAACTCCACGCTCTCCAGCTTTGACAATTGGAGAGCAGGAGTATGATGCAAAGCCTCCAGCTGACTCAGGACATGGAATTCCTCACTCGACCTTGAGCCATTGTGGATGCTTTTCAGGAATTTTATGAAAATCTTTATACACCGGAGGCCGGAGACTCCCCTAACAAAGATCTGATTGAGACCTACCTGGACTTAGTCCCTCTGCCCAACCTCTCTGATACTCACTGAGATATTTTACAGGCCCCTATCTCCCTTTTGGAGGTTCATCGACTGATTGAGCAACTCCTGAAAGATAAGGCTCCCAGCCCAGATGGGTTCAATAACTCCTTCTATGCCACCTTTATCGATATCTTATCCCCATTCCTAACCAGACTATTCAACTACCTCTGCTCTTCTGGCCTCATGGATTGTTCCTTCACACAGGCCTGGATTACTGTCATCCTTAAGCCAGGAAATCCTGAACTTCTTCCCGGGAGCTACCGTCTGATATCTTTGTTAAATTCGGACATAAAAATTTTGGCCAAGATGTTGGCTAATCGTCTTTTGCTGACCTGGGAGGTCCTTCTCAGCCCAACTCAGGTTGCGTTTGTCACTGGCTGCCTGTCATCTGATCATCTGTGTATGGTCTTTCACCTGATTTCTGCACTGGTGGAGAGTAAAGGCCCTGTGGCTTTGGTCTCCCTTGACACGGAAAACACTTTAGACCAGGTCTCTCACCACACTTTGGAGGTTTGGTCCCCCCCCCCTTTCTGCAATTGGCTCAAAGTCATTTATTCACATGCCTCAGCTAGGATCCGATGTAATGGGATATTTTTCTCCTCTTTTTCTCTGTTATGCAGCACAAGACAGGATTGTTCTCTCTCCCTTTTTCTCTTTAATTTATATTTAGACCCCCTTCTTCAGTCCATTCAAAATCATCAGGGTCTCCAGGACATCCAGGTGGGGGAAGAAGGCTATAAACTCTCCACCTATGCAGATAATATTCTTCTGCATGTACAGGAACCCCAGACATCCAACCCAGCTGCCCTGGAGGAATTTGACAAATTTGCCCAGGTTGAGGGCTACAAACTTAATCTGGAAAAATCCAAGGTTATGCCAAAAATGGATATATGACATGGGTTTAACCTGGGAATTTAAGGTCCTTACTTATTTAGTGATTAAACTCTCCAGAACTATTGCTGGGATGGTCAAGCTTAATCTCTCCTCTATTTGTCAGGATGTCAGGCTGGACCTCCAGAGAAAGAATTCTCTTCCTTTTTCCTGATGAGGCCATGTGAATGTACTAAAAATGAATATTCTATCCCGTATCCTTTACCCCTTGGGTATGGTAGCTCACTATCTCCCTAAAAGATGGTTTATGCATTTACAGAGCTGTTTATCTGATTTTATTTGGAATGGAAAGGCCATTCAGAGGGCTTATTACAAGCTCACTGTTCAGAAAGAGCGTGGACCTAACTTTTTTTATATTACTGTGCCATTCACCGCAGCAAACATTTTAGATGGAGCTCTGCCACTCCTTCATCTGCAGACAGCTCCTATTGCCCTTTATGGCTTTCTTTAGAACAGTGACTTTGTCTTTTACACAGTCTCACTGTGGATAGTCTACTATTTGCCAGACCTTCTGAGCTTCCTAAACCACTTAGGACCTCTCCCATATTCTGGTCACTTAAAGCCCTTCAACAGATCTACTCCCATGTGGGTTTTGACCCCTATAAGTACCTGGCTCAACCGCTTCTTGGAAATCTGCATTTTCATATAGCAAATCACCCAATTCCCTCTAGCTTTTGCTCACTTCTACAAACAGCAATGGTGGCCCCCATTCTTGTTGCGAGCAGGCTTATTCCAGCTGGCGATGTCCAGACACACTTTGGTACTCCCACCTACCATCCTTTTAAACACCTACAGTTAGCCAGTGTGATTTCTTCCTTTTTGGGGCCCCCACCATGGGCTGAGACCTCTAACCCCATGTTACAGATGCTTATTGCTACCGCAGTCCTTCTACATCCCATTTCTAAATTATATAACATTTTACAATAATACAACCCAAGAAGCCCAAATTGGATTTGTTTCTACTGACAGCATGAGTTGGGGCTAGACTTGGAGGTGGGAGCATGGTGATGCATTTGGCAGCATTTATATAGATATATTAAACAAGATCACCTTTGCTTCTTACAGTTTCACATATTACACAATTTATATTTCTCTCCCTCTAGCCTTTTTAGAATGGGTAGGTCCTCATCCCCAACATGTCTTAGATATGGTTCTTCTGAAGGGACCTTAAAACATATCCTCTGGAATTGTGCAATGGTGGCTCCTTTTTGGCAAGCTATATGGGATTCCTTAGATCCACTTTTGGCTTAAATTCCTATTTCACTCCACAGATTTGCCTAGTGGGCCATTTCCCAAAGCATTCATGTCCTTAATATTGAGTGTGGCTAAATTAATTATTGTTCAACACTGACTTGATAATTTACTTCCTTCTTTCAGAGAATGGCACTCAGAGGTGCTCCAAGTTCTGGAAATGGAGAAACACATTGCCCAAAGGCAGGCCCATCAGGAGGGCTTTCTAAGGTGATGGGGCCTTCTTCTAGCTGTTTTACCTATAGTACAACCTCCCTAAGTGGTGAGGGTTGGATCTGCTGTGTGGCTGGCTCCCCTTCTGGTGCAGGGAGAACTGGGGACTTGGCTCCCCTTTCTTCCCCTTTTTGCTATCCCCCCTTTCTTTTCTTCCCCTTTTTCTAACATGCTTGCTCCCTCTGCTGTGCTCTGGGGGGGGTGTTGGGTGGGTGGCTGTGTCAGGGTGTTTGTTGGGCTCCTTGGTATAATTGTGTATGCTTACCTAATGCTACTGTTCAGAATATGATGGCTGTTTTTGTTATCTTCTTCCTTGTTTTGTACCTTCATGTTATACTGCCTCCTTTGCTGAGACAACTGTGACAGGTATGCTGTAGACTTGTTGGTATAGTAAATGCTCAACAAAGTATACTTAATTGAAAGAAAAGAAGAGATGTAAAATTAAGTGACATTCAAAGACAGAGGCAAAAAAATCACTTTACAAGTGTTCACTATATAGGGGTTGCTCAGTTCGGTATAACAGCATATTTTAACATGGGCAGTATAGAATATGGCTTTTGGCAGACTGGACTGGTCTGCCATAAGCAATTGTCTGGTACGAGTGGGCCAGACCAGGAAGAAAGAAAGAAAGAAAGAAAGAAAGAAAGAAAGAAAGAAAGAAAGAAAGAAAGAAAGAAAGAAAGAAAGACTTCAGTGACAGAGCTGTAAAAGAGGATTTTTTTTTAATTAATTGCATGTATTGTTTGTTAAGCTTGAAGAACACTTTGGCTTTTACTTTGTGAGTCTATAGTTCATAATCTTTGAAAATGTTGAGAAGTAGGTATGGTTGATGAAGTTGGAGAATTTTGAAACTCATGTGTGTGCCTTTCAAAAATCAGTTTGTTTTTTACTAGAAATTAGGAATAGTATGTAATAAATACCGTATACCAAATGCTGTCTACACTGTACTGAAAATATTCTGTGTATATTAAATTTAAAGGCAAGCTAGAAATATGGCACTACTATGTTTTATAATGGATCTAAATTTAAAATCTGTATCTGTGTTCTTTTAAAAATCATCAGCTAGTGATAATAAAAACTTGCGATCAGTGGCAGTAGTAAACCTGATGTTACTGAGATTAAAGTTATTTATGCACAACTGTGATTCATTTTTTATTATGGTATAGTTTTTGTGTTAGGTTTATGCACCATTGTGCCAGGCAGGGACTTGCATTTTTTTGTAAATATTTTATTATAGAAACACTTCCTTGAAGAAGCCCATAAGAAATGTTGGGACTTCGTGGATATGAAATAAATGAAAAAAATGAAAAAAATTCAAGTGTGACTTTGAAATGGGCTTTTTTTAAAAAGCAATGTGAGACGTCCCATTTGTATGTAACTAATAATAGGGAAATGTAGCCAAGACAAACTGAAGGAAGTCATTAAATCTGTGTGGGAGGCAAAAGTAAAAACAGTGATCAGGAATCAGGATTGTTGAGAAGGTAACACAGAATGCCAAGGCATTCTTCAGATACATAAAGGAAAAAGCAAGATCAAGGAGGGCAAACAAATATTGAAAGGAGGGTCTAAGTGGAGCAGAATGAAAGGAAGGTGGCTCTATTGAATGAATAGTTCTGGTCAGTCTTTGTGGTAGAAGGGGAGCCACTTCAAAAATGTAGCATAAAACGTAATGGGGCACATCTGCAGAAGTTAATGATGGGGGTACTTATGGTGGAAAGTGTGCTCAAGGTCTGGTGGGTGTCTGGGAGTGGGTCCCAAGATGACAGCCTGGGCTGGGAGTGGGTCCCAGGATGACAGTCTGGGTAAAGAATTGGCTGGAGAATAGGACACAGAGAGTTATAGTAAATGGAGTCCACTCTGAAGAAAGGGGGGTTACTAGTGGGTTACCGCAGGGTTCAGTATTAGGAACGGTCCTCTTCAATGTCTTTATAAATGACATTGCAGAGGGACTGGAAGGAAAAGTATGTCTCTTTGCAGATGACACAAAGATTTGCAACAGAGTTGATGCACAAGGTGAGGTGGAAAGGATGAAAAGGGACTTGGCAAGGTTAGAGGAATTTCCAAATGTATGGCAGCTTAGATCCAATGCTAAGAAGTGCAAGGTAATGCACCTTGGAAACAAAAACCCAGGAGAAGAGTATACAATGGGGGGTGAGATACTAACAACAACAAAAATGGAAAGGGACCTGGGGGTAGTCATATCAGATGACCTAAAGGTGGGCAAACAATGTGAGAGGGCAGTAAGGAGGGCTGGGGGGATACTGGGATGCATAGGGAGAGGCATCATCAGTAGAAAACAGGAAGTTATTATCCCTCTGTACAGACAGCTGGTGAGACCCCATCTGGAGTACTGCGTGCAGTTCTGGAGACCCAATCTCCACAAAGACATAGACAGGATGGAAGCTGTCCAGAGGATGGCAACTAAAATGGTGCAGGGTCTGCACCGGAAGACGTATGAATAGAGACTTAAGGAGCTTAATATGTATAGCCTTGAGGAAAGGAGGGAGAGGGGGGACATGATAGAAACTTTCAAGTACCTCAAGGGAATCAACAAAGTCCAAGAGGGTAGCATCTTTCAAAAAAAGAGGTGTGCAAGAACAAGGGGGCACAATTTGAAGATAGAGGGGAGCAGCTCAGAGGTAATTTAAGGAAGTATTTTTTCACAGAGAGGGCTGTGGATGCATGGAATGGCCTTCTGGAGGAAGTTGTGGAGTCAAAAACAGTGGTGGAATTCAAGCATGCATGGGACAGTCATAAGGCAATTCTAGGAGGTGGGGGTAGGAAGCAGTAGGCTGCTGGTTAACTAGGATCTGCAGCTTATCCATTAGCTAGGGAAATGGGCAGACTGAGTAGGCCAAGCGGTCCTTATCTGCCGTCAAATTCTATGTTTCTATGTTAAGGGATTATCATGCCCAAAACAGCAGTAGTTCTGAATTTAAGAGGGTATTGCAATCTTTTGCCAGCTGCTCTCTCTCTTCAGGAAGTGAATAGAGCTAGTGCTACCCGCTGCCTCTACAAGAAAATAGTGCTGCGACGGGGGGAGGCAGTGCTAAATGGAGACAGCAGAGTACTTCAAGTAGCAGAGTGATTGTGCTTCAACTTCAAAATGTTATGCTTCATTCAGAATCTGGTGATGTGCGGAGCTCCCTTCTCTCTGTGTGTGATAGCAAGACATCATGCACAGCTCTGCTATGCAGCCATAAAAAGGGCTTGCTGGTCTGAAGGTGGGACTTGACTGCAATCCTGTGCTGCAGGGTAAGAAATAAAAACCTGAAAAGAGCCAGGCACTGCAGGGAGTCACTGCATTTTACTTAACCTGTATTAGCGAGTGACACTTTCTGAGTCATGCAAATCAGGTAATGTGTGTTTTGTTTATGTATGTAATCTATTTCTAGAATAATTTAAAACATGTAACACAATTTTACAGAGATGCATGTGCAGTACATTCAACAACCTCTCTGTCTTCTTAGCTCCAGTAGCAAACCATTCATAGTAGGTTGGTGGCAGATCAAATACCCCTCTTCTCCTATCATTATTCATTGTCATCATAGATAAATAAGCAGAGGCAAGCAGTTCAAGGCAAAGAAGGGATGCAAGTTCAAAACCATACGATTAAGAAAAAAGTTTCAAGTGATCATAATTTATAGCTAGGGTTGCGATGAGCTAAATCACTCTTATTATCCAACCTTGATGTTTTCCAATTAATTTTGGTACTTGTGTGACTCCTTAGTTAGTATTTTTGTTTCTTCCTGTGCCCCTTGACGAGCCGATTGGGAAGTATGCAAAATATGGAGAGACTAGCATGAAATCATATAATATACTGTAGAAAATTATCCAGACACTTGGGCAGAGAGAGGGAGAGGGGGAGAGAGAGAGAGAGAGAGGCATGCTATTATAAATTTGCCTCTGTCAGAGGCTCATAACCCCAAGGTTTCTGTCCCATCGGTAACTTCCTGAACAGGAACTCTAGAGTGAATGATGTATAAGTTTTTATGTTATCCAGATTCTTTTTTTTTCTATCTATACTTTATCTTCTGCCTTCAAGGAGCTGGCAGGCGGCTCCAGCCCTCCCTAGGAGGGCTCATCTTCCGAGCCTGGCTGTCCCTGCCACAGCTGTACCCTGTAGTTCCTCACAGATTGCCACCTATGGTGAGGCTGGGGTGAGGAGCATTGACTTTCTCCCCCCCAGAGTATAGTCCAGAAGTCAGGGTGGCTTGTTGTGGGGGTGCGTCTGTCATGGATCTTGCCAGGTCCCATTTTCCTCCTTGCTTTATTCCCTGGGCCTACAAATGTTCAGTGGATGGAGTGGCTGGACTCCACTTCTGTGGAGGCAGCCTATGCCCTGGATATGGGGTCCCTCAACATTCTGGTGGGGTGCATGTGCTGACACCCAGCCACCAGTGGATGTCAGGCAAACAGCATGCTGCACTGTCCCCCTTCCCTGAGGAAGGAGAGCTGTTTATGGATGCTCAATCCTTCCTCTTCCCACTGGGCCATAAGCAACCGAGTCTGTTCATGATCCCGGGTCACCAACATGGCATGAGGTGTGGCATCCTGTGCCTCAACCCTCAGTGCCACTGGGCCAGCATGTTATCCAGATTCTTGAAAGACTGTGAAACTAACTCTCTGAATAGTGTAATATTTTATCAGACCAGCATATTTTGTGCAAAAATGGCCCACAAGATATTAAGATGTGGGTGTCACAAGACACAACAGTGCCTAATTGTTTGGTGGAAACTATAATTATAATCCTGTGATATTTTATTAGGCCAACAATATATTGTGTATAGATGACCTAGTAGGCAAGCTGTCACACGACACAAACCTACAGCACACAACATGCTGCAAAATATTAGAATATGTAACCTTTAAACTGCAAGAGCAGTTAATGCTTCTGGGGAAGCTTTTGAAAACATAATAATTTGATACAACTAAGTAGATATGTTATATATTCTGTATTTTCTGCTTCTTGTTAGTTTTTTATTAATGATATTTGCATGTAAACAGAATTTTCATCCTCTAGACTTCACCTGCTATGTCTGCTTTGCCTTTATCCCCACCTGAAGACATAATCCTTTGCTTGTGACATCATGGTTGCATCCTCGGCAGCAAACTTTGGTATCCGGCAGAGGCCCACTAGGCACAAGTGCCTATTTTAAAGAGTGAATTGTAATGTTACAAAACGAGGATGATGACTCTGAGGGGGGAATGAACAGCAGAAGAAGATGAACTCAGGTGCCAAGACCCATGTTCAGAAATTAACTTGAAGTCAAGCACTCACCACCTCTAAGTAAATCAGGCACCATTCCTCCAGTTTCTTTCTGGGCTAATGCTTAGTCTATTTATTATAAACACACATATGTTTAAAACATTTTTTAAAACAACAAACTGTGCCCACCTGACATGTTTCAGGCAAATCCTTTATCAGAGGTAGAGATACAGTGAATTTTTAATCCGCTGGCGAAGTGTACACAAAGTGGCCACTTCTTATTAGTGGAGCACAACGCGAAGTGGGCACTGCAAAGTGCTCACTTTGCATTATCATTATTACTTCGCATTGCCATTATGCCTTACCGTGAAGTAAGGCAAAGTGAGAAGTAAATAGGCAGCCCCCCACACATCACATGGCTTACAGTACTGTAAGTCACATGCTTTAGCCAGCCAGGAAGGAAGTGAGTCAGAGTAGCAGTTTCACTTTCTCCTTTGCATTCGTAGAGGTAGAAGGCTTTGTTTAGAGGAGAGTAGTAGGGAGTGAAAGTGCTTGATTGCCACTTGCCTTTGAGTAGTGAAGAAAACCAACAGTTTTTTTAAAAGCTATCTCTTTATTTAGTTTTTGTATTGTATTTGTGAATGTTTTTTTGTTAGTGAATTTTTTTTATAAGTTTCGTTTTATTTTGTGTGTGTGTCAGTGAGTGTCAATGTGTGTGTCTTTGTGTGTGTGTCGGCCTGGGGACTTGAGTTGTGTCAGTAAGGTAGGATGGACCCTGGAGAAGGTGAGTCGCTGGCCCATGGGCACAGTCAGTGGGGAGTGTGGACACATGGGGGTGGTTGTGTCATGCCGGACCGCTCCCGATTCGTGGGTGTTGCTGCCCCCATGTTGAAGCAACAGCAGCAGCAGCAGCACCAGTGTCACCGTTGGCTGCTGTGTGTCCACCTTCTCCGCCACTACCACCACCACCACCAGTAGCAGCTGTATGGGCTCCAGCAGTACCCCTCCACAGCCACAGGAGGTGCCCCTGGAAAATCTAGGTGGTGCGACTTGTGCGAGTACTGTGTCTGGCTCCCCCCCGCAGATCCCCAGTGTGGGAGTTTTTTTAACTCTGTGGGGGGAGACAGCACAGTTGTGGTGTGCCATCTGTGTGGTGCACTGGTGTGCCATGGCCCCCGTGGGACACATTTGGGGACTGTTGACCAGCGCACCCACATGCTTAACCACCACAAGGCAGAATGAAGGCTGCCACGGAAGGGGTCAGGCATCCACCTGCTGGCCCATCCTTGGCAGTGGCCGAGGGTGCTGCTGGGGCTGGAGTTATGCCACGCAGTCACCACCACAGCAGGAGGAGGGCCAGTACAGCAGCTGCTCCACCACCGCTACCACAGCCACCAGCACCACCATCTCCACCACCACTCCCGCTACCTGAATTCCCAGCTACAATGGACCCCATCGCAGTCCCTGCAACACAGCATGACATCTCCCTGTTGTGGGTGGTTCTGAAACAGAACAATCAGAGGGTCGGTGCTTTGCAGCAGCAGGTCCCCACAATGGAAGAACAGCAGCAGCAAATAGTTAGAATGCTGCACCTGCTGCTGGACCGCCATGGCATCCCACGGCCACAGTAACTTACGGGATTGTTTTCTGGCCACCCCACCCCCTACTGTTTTGTACTGTTTTTATGTTTTTTTCCTTTGTTGTTGTTTAATAATACACATTTCCCCTTCCAGGGGAATCTTTCTTGTGCCACATAGTGCAATACATTTCTGTGAAAATCGCCCGTAATTTCATTACAGTGTTCACGTGATGGAGGAACTCCCATTCTGAAAAGCCGCCCACATGCTGCCTCCCTTCTCAGCAATGTTAGGATGTGATGCTAGGGAGAGTGCGTGTGCATGCTTCATTACAGTGAATATCTGATTGTCCGTCAGCTTTCTGAATGTTTATGTTATGATGGTCAGTTTGTGGTGAAAAGTGTGGGCACGATCCAGTAAGAAGAGCCCTGTTAGTGGAAACGTTCCCACATTTCACAGCAAAGTGAACCTTATAACATAAGGAAACATTGGGATAGCTGCTGGACATTCCCTATAGTGGAGCATGCACCTGTACTCCCCCTGGCATCATGTCCTAATGTTGCCCAGGAAGGGGGGGGTAGACTGTGGGTGGCTTTTCTGAACGGTAATTCCTCCGTCACGTGACACACTGCAATGAAATTAAAGGCGGTTTTCACAGAAATATATTGCACTCTGTGGAGCAAGAAATATTCCAGTGGGAGTAAGGCCCCCACGTATTAGGTTATGTGCATCACCATAACTATGTAATGTGGTGAGGTGAATCTCTGTAAAGCAGCAGCACAGCAATCTGTTGAGAATTCTGACCTATATTTTTTAATGCTGTTACAACTGCCTTTACTTACATCCTAACTGACTGGAATGATATGAGAATTTGCAGTAGTTGAGTCTGCTGTACTACCTTTTTTCATGTGTGAAATAATGAAAGGAGCATTCCTTTTAAATTGGTGCTGACCAGGTCTTTGTCACTACTTTCCTCTGCTTTTCTCCATCACATCAGTTAGTTGCTATATATCACCTCTGTTGTTAATTAATAGTTATGCAGCAGGCAGTGTTTTATGACACCACGGAACAATAGTTATTGAAAAGCAGCTGCAAATAAATACAAACCTGGTCAGAACAATATTGGAAGGCATGCTTATTTTTTTTCATACATGTAAAAAAGTAGTCAACTAAGTAAAGTGGACATAAATTGTGAAAAGAAGCATATCATTCAAGTCACGACTCAGAGGTAACTTGCGGCTGTGGCAATGTAAAGTAGCATAAAAAAGTACAGTTCAAAATTATCATGACATTCTTGCAATTCTGCTTCAATTGTACTGCCAGTATGACATCATGAGCTCACAACAATCACACAACACACAAAAGTGGCACAGAGTCCCCAGATTTTTTCTGCAGGCCCAAAATGCATCCTTCTTGTGTGCAGAAAATTGACAAGTGGTAACACAGTGAAATGGAAGTGTTTCAGCACATACAAAATCCCTCAGAATTAATGGTGCACTCAGTCATGTGCACAGTGGTGGCACAGAGTCCCCAGATCTTTTCTGTAAGCCTAAAATGCATCCTCCTTGTGTGCAGAAAATTGACAAGTGGTAACACAGTGAAATGAGTGTTTCAGCACATACAAAGTCCCCACAATTAATGATGCACTCAGTCATGCACGCAGTGGTGACACAAAGTCTCCAGATGTTTTCTGTAGGCTCAAAATGCATCCTCCTTGTGTGCAGAAAATTGACAAGTGGTAACACAGTAAAATGAGAGTGTTTCAGCAGATACAAAGTCCCCAAGTTTAAAATGATGACTGTGAGTGTTCTGTTGCTGGTCCAATGTGCTCTGTGAGGGGATTCGAGCAAATGCAATGTAATCATCTCAACTGGATTGAAGGGTGCCCTTTGGCTGTACACTAATAGTAGCCTTGGTGAGTAGATATATATATATATATGTGTATATTTAGATAGATGATAGATAGATAGATAGATAGATAGATAGATAGATAGATAGATAGATAGATGGTTGTGTATTTTGTAGGTGAGGAGGGGGGTTGACATGGACATGTACTCATGGTATTGTTCTGCATCACAGGTCACAGAAACTGCTGGTGTGCACATTCCAGTGCTCAATGAGAATTTTTTGCACTGAAATTGGAAAAGGTTAACTCTCAAGCACATGAAGGTAAGTATTTTTTTTGGGGGGTGGGAGGATCATATTTGCTGGTTTGTCTGTAATGGTTTCTTATTTTGTTACTTTTTCACAGATTTCATCTGCATCCTTCTCAAGTCCAGTTGTTGTTAATGATGGTCATGGTCATCTAATGAAATGACTTCTGCATGTTGCATGCATGCCCAAGCCCAGGAGGAGGGGTGCTTGATGTTGAAGAACTTTTTTGGATAAGGCCAGTTTGACAGAACAATAAAGCATCTGGAAGTTTCATAAAAAAAGCAATGAATGACTTCTTACAACTTAATTATTTCCCTTCCCGTTCTGAATCTCAAGTCAAGTTACATTGAAACCCACATCTTGTCAACTAACACAACCTGTGTGCAATATTTGCTGTAGTCTTTCCAAAACAGTGAAACTGATTAAATAAAATTTTCTTACTTACCAGAATGGATTTCACATGGATATTCCATTGGTTCCTCTCTGTACAGTACAGCTGCAGTACCATTCCCACTGAGTTTTAGTGATGGAGACTTTTTTTATTAACCTGTAAAAGAAACAAAATAAGTGTACTGTATGTGTTTTACCATTGCGGCTCTGAAAAGCTACAGAAAACAAAACATACAACTAAAGGAAGTGAAGCAGCATAACAAACATGAGTACACACACTCACTTTATGGTTTAAATATTAAGAAGCTTTGTGTCTCTGGCTGATGGATGTGGTGGTCCAGACAGACTCAGGCTCAGTGGTGGCAGTGGCTAACAGCAGTCCTGGTGGTGGTGGTGGTGGTGGTGGTCCGGGGGGGTGGACAGACTCAGGCTCAGTGGTGGCAGTGGCTAACAGCAGTCCCAGTGGTGGTGGTGGTCTGGGGGGTGGATAGACTCAGGCTCAGAGGTGGCAGTGGCTAACAGCAGTCCCGGTGGTGGCGGTGGTCCGGGGGGGTACACCGCCTTTTAAAAACTTCAGTTTAAACCTGCCAACATTAACCACATCATCATCCTCATAAAGAAAGCTGCCCCTCACAGTCATCGATGTCTGAAGTCTGACCACTGGGAAATTCTTTCTCCATTGTGTCATCATCTATGTCAATGGTGTGTCGTTTCAGGCAGACACTGCCAGTGCCACAAGGATGGTCCATTTCCACATCACCAAAACCCCCATGACTAAGCCAGGGTATGAATACCAAGGTTGCAGTCTGTGCTGGTATGTGCCTCTCATTCATTTTAATGAATGTTAGCAAACTAACATTTGCAGGAGACAGGTTTGTCTGGCGATCCCTGACTATTGCACCAGCTGAGCTGAATACCCTCTCAACACTTACACTGGAGGGTGGGCATGTGAGGTACTTCAGTGTCACTGCAGTCAGCTCTGGCCATTCACTGACCTTTCCACTCTAGTACAAAAGAGGATCTTCAGTTATTGTCAGATACCTGTTTTCAGAAAAATATGACTCAACCATTCTCCATGCCACACTAAGTCCAGTTGTTGATGATTCATCCTGTTCTCCCGAATCATTTATTTCACAAATACCCACTTGGGAGAAAGCCTTCCAAAGTGGGTTGACACCAGCCACTTTGGATGACAGATCACATGTAACTGCAGTCCACTTTCCCTTGCAGGATATGCTTGATGGTCCTCCAGGTACACTTTCAGCTGGATTATGCTGCTGAGGTTTGCTGACCTTGGCACGTGACTTCTGTGCCCCATGAACCAAGCACACCAGTTGACCACTGATATTGTTTACCTGTTCAGGCCCTCTCTCCAGTACTGATGCAATTCCACATTTGTATTGTGGGTCCAGCATTGTTGCTATGGCAAAGTTGTCACTATGCTGAATGCTCACAATGTGATGATTCTGGTTGAATACTGTTGGCATGTGTTGCAGCAACATACTGCTACCACCGTCTCTGGCAACATCAAGGCTATGCTGTACATTCACCAGTGTCTGCCTCAGCACCCACAGCAGTGGAATTGATTGGCTAATGGAGGCAGACTTGCCACTCACTGCCTGTGTGGCATGTTCAAAAGTCCACAAAATTGTTATTACAGTGTCCATGAGGTGCCACTGTTCAGTCGTCATAGACATGGAGGCCCTGGAATTGTCACGGCTAGTGTGCATCACAAGATATACTGAGATGGCTTTGTATTGTTCATACAACCTCTCTGCCATGTATAAAGTGGAGTTCCATTGGGTGACAACTTCCAGCTTCAAGCAGTGCTGAGGCAGGCTGTTTTGTATCTGCAACTACTGCAGTTGGTCACGGGCCTTTCCAGATCTTGAAAAGTGACAGCAGATACATCGTGCAACACTCAGCATTTCCTTTATATCAGGGTGCTGCAGAATCTCCTGAACCACAAGATTTAAATAGTGGGCCATGCATGGAACAGGAAAAAAAAACAGTATTCATGATGCATTTCACCACATTTGACCCATTGTCACTTGCTATGAACCCAGCTGTCAGGACAGAGGGTTTAGCCATTTGTCAGTTTCAGTCAGTACCATGTCCAACATGTTCTCACCAGTGTGTGAACAGGTCACAGTGTGCATAGCAATTGTTGCATGCTGTCGAATTCCTGGAAGATTGCTACTGCGACAATCCACCTTACTGCACTGATTATTCACACTACCAACATCATGAACAACCCCCGGCACCTGTGCCCAGAGTGCAGTTATACACAGATATGAACTCCCTGCTGTTTTGCCACTTGTCCACATATCCATACTTAAATGGATGAATGGAGAGGAGGAATGTTGAAGCACATGTCTTGCTGAGTCGGGCACAGTGCGGAACAACTCGGGGACAGCACAAGTAGAAAAGTATGTCCTGGATGTAACTTTCCATTTTGGACAGGCACGTGCAGCAAACCGCCAGAAGAAAGGAGAAGAGCAAAAGATCAATTGTCAGCATTTCCACTACAGCAGCATTAAGTTCACATGGCACTGTATGATTCGGGGGGTACTTCAGCTTATGCGCAAAAACACTCTGTAACATGGGCTGACTTAAATGTTTTACACGGGGTGTGATCACAAATGGTTGTGCTCTGTGATGAATGCCACTGGCAGGAGGTGGAGTGTGGACATTTGATGAAGATGGTTGCACAAGTGATGATGACAAACCCAGAAATGCTGTTATTTTGCCAGATTTGCCAACCGAGGTTGATGTACCACTTGCACTAGACATACTGCATTCATCACCACCACCACCACAAAAACTGCTACTCTCACCAGCACTGGACAACATTTCAAAGTCATTATGGTCCTCCAACTCATCATGCCTCTAGTAATCCTCTGTTCTTATTACCTCACTACTGCACATGTTTAATTTACTACTGGACTTAACAGTCATGGCAGGGGATAACATTCTCGCTATGGTTGCCAGTGACGAGGGTGAACGCCCCACTGTGGTATTAGTTGCCAACTTGTGCTGGGTCCACAGTGCCAAGGGCCTATTCTTAAGATGCGTATGCTGTCCTCCTGTGCCCAGATGGCTCCCTTTTTTTACCTCGACTCACATGCACATGGCAAACCTGGCAGATTGCAACTAACTTATCATTTGCATCTTGAACAAAAAAATCCCAAACAAGTGATTGTGATGCTCTGCTTTTAACATGTCCATGATATGGCTTATTTAAGTCCATTATTTTAAGCACTGAAGTGGGGGGGAGCATGTGATGTTTCAGGCACTGCACACCTGGACTGAAACTGACCACCACGACTAACTATTATATTTATTACTGTGTCATCATCGTCAACTAAAACCGGTAGGTCACGAGTTTTTATGGGGGGGGGGGATTCCTGCAAACAGACTCAGACACAGCCACTTTGAATTTCTTTTTTTACGGTTCCCAACTGGGGTCAATTACATCATCATCATATTCATCAGTGTCACACACATCCACATCTTCTGCTTGGATGCTAGCATGTAGACTGCATGTTGCAACAACAGCAACATCATCATCATCATCATCATCATCACATTCATCATCAGCATCTACACCCCCATCACCTGATATTTTTTCACCACACTGTGAATCACTGCATGGAAAATGCGTGACATTAACTGCCACAGTGGATAGAATATCACATTGTATGCTATCGTTGATATAATTATCCGAATCCTCAGGTTCAGTTACTGGGATGTTACTGGGAAGTATGACATCATCTACACTGCCACTCACTTGCACTGCTTCATACTCAATATTTTTGGATACAGCACACTGGTTGGAATTTGAACTTGACACAACAATACTAATACTACCACCACCACTAACACCAGTAACACTAACACCACCAGCTGGGAAAACATCATCTCCTCCAACTATGAGTGAAGCTACTGATTTGGCTGTAAAAAACATTGCAGAAGAAATACCTTTCCTCACATCAGCAATGCACTTCTTCATCTGCATACTACTACCATGCCCACAGACTATCTTACTGCCACCATTGCCATGGCGAGAAACAACTTTGCTTGCACATCTCTTTGCAGGCATTTTGGGAGATCCACCACAATATTATAACCAAATTCAGATTTTGATACGTTCAATCTCTCATTGGGAGATGCTGGATGTGATGCCAAAAAAACAACTGTAGCTTCAGCAATAGATAAGCGACTAGTCTGTCATGCAATGAAAACAACTTCAGTAACCAGTGGTGCTAATGAGGTCACAAAAACAATCCAATCTGGTAAAAAATTCCTTTTGCACGTGGGGGTGGGGGGAGCACTGACTGCAGTGCAGAATTTTATGGCAGTACAAACAGCAAAACAAAGAACAGATACCACGATCACAGTACAGAATCAGGCAGCTGCAGTGGATAGCAGGTTCACACTGCTGCACCTGTAATTATGCTAGTCTGTGGCACAATAAAAGGTGTATTATTTGATGTCACACAACACACACTCACACACACACACACACACACAAAGAACAGTTTGTCTACAATGCTGAATGAGTAATGCCTAGCAAATGCAAAAGTTCAGTACTATGCCACGTTACATATTGTAATTTAAACAACCTGAAATTTTGAACTGCTACACCAGATCCACACAACAGCAAGAAAATTTCAACTGTTACTGACAATATTACTGTGTATACATTAACACAGTCAGTTATATAACAAAAATATAACCAAAAAACAAAGAAATCACTATTTCTCCAACTTAAATCTACCTACACCACAGATAACGCCCCTCCACAAAGCACACTTTCACTGTCTTTCACTACACACACTCAATGTTGTAAATTAACATTCAAAATCCACACAAAAACAAAAACGCTTGATGATATGAGCACAGGAGGGTTTCCTACAATCGATCAACTAAAGTTGGAGCCCCCAAGAAAATGCAAAAATGCTCTTTTAACAGCTTTTAGAAGATTTCAATCACAGACAGCTATCAGAGCATACTGTCTCCTACTCCGTCCTACACATACTACCCTGAACTGAGGCTGTGCAGATCACTATAGAGATCATGTGACCTGAAATCCCATGATTCACTGCAAAATTCACCTTCAGAGCTCAAAAACAAGGTGAAGTAAGGCAAAGTGCATTGTCTTCAATGCATTTTGCCTTAAATTTGGTGGAGTAGTGGTCTGGGGAGGCGGAGTAATGCAAAGTCATTGTTTCTAATGGACTTTGCGTTCCTCATCATAACACGAAGTACTCCGCTTCATGTTGCGGAGCACTCTGCGAATCACTTCATGGAGCGAATTGAGCCCTATTTGCCCACCACTAATCAGAGGAGTACTTCAAGTAGTGGAGTGACTGTGCTTCAACTCCAAAATGTTGTGCTTCATTTGGAATCCGGTGATGTGTGGCGTTCCCTTCTCTCTCTGTGTGATAGCAAGACATCATGCACAGCTCCGCTATGCAGCCATAAAAGGGTACAAAACAAACACCTAATAATTACAGGTCAATCAGCCTTATTTCTATTGTCTGCAAAATGTTAGGAAGTCTAATTAAAGATAATATACACTCCTTGATAGATGATCAAGACCATGACCAGCATGGTTTTAAAAAGGGTAGGAGCAGTACTACAGCATTCTTCTTTTATGAGAAAATTTGTGAGACATTAGATAAAAAATATATCATGTGACATAGTATAACCACATTGGGCAATTGCTGAAAAAAATAAAAAGTGCAAATATCAGTAATTATACATTAAATGGGATTATCAACTAGATAACTGATAGGTCTCAGAGAATGGTGATAAATGGACACCCATCAAATGCAGGAAGGGTTACAAGTGGTGTCCCACAGGGCTCAGTCTTAGGACCCACACTTTTTCAGGTATTTATATCTGATTTAACTAAATACATGACTTGTTGGTCATTGAAGTACACTGATGATTCCAAACTTGGAGGTGGGGGAAGGGCATGTAAAACATCATAACCAATAGATAGTCTACAAAATGATCTTGACAACATTTCAATGTGGGTAGAAAGCTACGACATGGTACATAACATGGAGAAGTACAAAGTAATGCATCTAGGTAAGAAAAACAGAATGCACATGTACACTTTGTGTATGTGTTACAGACAATGAAAAGGAGCCAAGAATCAATATTTCAAATGACTTGCATTTAAACACAGATAAATGCAACAATTGTTAAACCCAATAAAGTAATCTGGGCCATTAAAAGGAACATTACATCCAGAGACAAGGATATTCTAATGCCCCTATATAGAACTTATTCATGCTCCTCACCTGGACTATGTTTCCTAACTATGTTGTCCCTCAAAAAAGGGCAACTGTAATAACCTTGAAAAAGTCTAGAGAAAATTTACTATATGTATCAATGACATCAGGGATCAAACATATGAGGACCGACTACAAGTTTTAAACCTTACGTCTTTAGGGACAAGTTGGATGAGAGGATATCTACTCTTTATGTTTAACATTACAAATGACCCTCATCTCCTAACAAAATTAGGCATTGATTTTATACAGTCCACCAGGGATACCAAAGGTCAGCCTCTATAGATAGTGGGGAAAACATTCAACACATTAAAATATAATTTTTTTTTATACCAAGAATTGTTAACCCATGGATTATAGTTCCACTTGAAATTATTATAAGCAAAACAAAGTGGGAATTTAAGAACAAGTTAGATAAGTACCATATAGGACATTGAATTCACATCCATTAATTTATATGACTTCAGCTGATCATTTTCACGCTGATTTGAATTAGTGCAAGCTCACTTGTCAGTTACGGTGATCAGTTAATTGTCACTGCAGCTAAATGTCAGTCACTCTCCACTGTCATCCCCTTTTGAAGTTCTATCTCTTGACAAACAGCTCAACAGCTCTATTACTTGCTTCGGTGTTCTGTCTCTCAGTAAACAGCTCAACAGCTCTGTTACTTTCTTTGGCATTTTGTCTGTTGCTTGCTCCACTCCACTACAATGTCACTACTTGCCAGGCTTTAAACAAAGTCTTTGGCTGGATTGGAATTCCGCTTGTGATGCTGGCAACCCTAGTTCAGGAACGGACTTGATCATTGGAGGGCTGGCCAGGGGGAGAAGGATTGAGCATCCCTTAGACTGCTCTCCTTCTCCGGGGGAGGGGTAAGGTGGCATCACATCCAGTGCAACAGCAGCACCAGGTGGAGGCTGGGTTGTCACAATGCACCAATGCAGTACAGCTTTCAGGGGTGGGGCAGATGCTGGCCATCATTGCATGTCCTCGCCCTGCCTATAGGGGAGAAAAATCCTGCAGGGCCGCCTCTATGAAGCCTTACCTCTTGCTTCAATTAGTCTCCTGTGGCTTGCTCCCTCAATAGTTACTAGACTTGTGGCACCTAAGGGGAGTGGGTGCAACAACTCTCCCTCTGGGTGGTAAGCCAGGAGTGCCATGGGGAGCAAGAGCTGATGACGGGAGGTGGGAGTTGGAGGTCCATGACCAAAGCAGATGCCGGTGCCCCCTGCAGCCAAAAAGCATAGTTAAAAAAGTCTTTGAAGTGTGAATACCCACTGGATGTCACTGAGGTAAATCCTGCCATCCTCCCTCAGACATCTGGGGTAGACACACATGTTGCTGCCACTGTTGCCAAAGAACTTTCTGCTTCTGATCCTCCTCCTGCAAAAAAGAAAAGGCCTGACTCCATTGTGCATTACACCTCTGAGACAAGGTTTGAGTTGGGATGGTATGCTACAAAGCACGGGGTGATATCTGCCATGTGTTTTTACCATGCAAAAAGCAAGAGGGACATTAATGAAAGAATCATTAGAAAATTGAAATGGGATTAACTTTATTAGATAAAAACAACCCCAGATCCATCCCAGCTTGCACCATTACTATCCAGGAAACCCAGAGATAGAACCACATTGTTGATGTTGGACATTACTGAACAGCTTAAAAAGATTGTGGTCACCCTGCAATGTGAGGATGCAGTTGTCAATGCATGTGTTGTACTAGCTGTGGCACAGGGAATAGTAAAATCAAATGCCCCACATTTGTTAAGAGAAAATGGGGGTAGTTTAGAGATAACACTGAAATGGACATGGAAATTACACAGCAAGATGGGTTTCAGCAAACGTAAGGGCACCAAAACAGCCAGAAAAACACCTTCTGACTTCATTATACTGAAAGCCTCATTCCTAAAGAGAATTGCTAGCTGTGGTGCCCAGGAGCTTATACCACAAGAACTTGATGGAACCAGTGTCAGCATGGTGCCTGTGTCATAACGGACATGGCTGTCACTATCACTGGTTACAAGCAAGTTTCAGTTGCTGGATTAGGGGACATGAGGCAGGTGTCAATTGTACTGTATTAACATGCAGATTATCTGCTGATTTCCTTCCCCTTCAGGTCATCCGTACATGGAAAACACAAGCGTGCCATCCCTCACACAGATTCCCTTCTGAATGGTCAATTACACAGTCCACCAACCACTGAGCTAATAAGTTCACAGTGCTGGAATACATAGAAACAGTGCCTACACCCTATTTTGAGTTTACAAAACTCAGACTGGGACTACCATCTGAATAGAAATCCTTTTTGCTGTTAGACCTGTTCTGGGCACACACACCTGTGTTGCTGAAAAAACTGGAGGAGTCCAATATTGTACCTATTTTCATACTAGTATCATGCACTGACCTATTGCAACCTCTGGACATTTCCATAAATAAACTGTTAAAAGGTAACCTTCAAAAAAACATCACCAGCTGGTATGCAGGACTTATTTATTTATTAATTAATTCAGTCATGGATTACAATACCTTTTAGCAGAAGACAGCTCTTTTACAAAGGTTCCATGTTGAAAGAGTAGGAATACATACATACATTGTGGGTTAGGAGTATCTAGCTAGGTGGATTAAACATATGTAAAAATACATTGTTGAATTGTTAACAGAGAATATTTTAACACAATGATTATACAAGTAATAGGATGCAGCCAAGCTGGCATTGTCAGGTAGGGGACTTATTGTGTAGAATGTGTCCAAAGGCAGCCTGGAATTTAAAATAGACTTCAAGCTGCATCACCTGAAGGAGAGGCATACTACTTGACTAGAAGCCAGCTTTGTAGAACTGTCAGCAAGTAAATTTTATCAGGAGCGAAATTAAACTATTATCTGCACTAAGTCTATATAGGAGCAAATACGGACGTTCCACCTTCTAGCTCCTTACCATATGTAGTATGAACCATAATAGGAATCATAGTATGTTTGGGGTCTTGTAGTCCATGTCTCTTCATGAAGACTGCTATTTCCTACTATAGATGTCATGTTGCCTGATCTATAATTCTCTGGCTCATCCTTTTCTTCCACTCTTGTGTAACAGAACCATGTCCGTTATCCTCCAGTCTCTAGGGACCATTGCTTTATCCAGTGAGCTGTTCAATATACCTGCAAATGGTCCTGCTATCGCCTCCACTATATCCTACATCATTCTCAGATGTAAACAATCAGATCTCATAGATTTATCTACTGTCAGCAATTTAAGTTTTACTAACACCCTGTTTCCTGTTATTTTAGCCATGCTACTTGAGCACTTGCTTTTCTACCTTTTGCTCTTCACACCACATTCCAATAGTGACCTATTCTTCCCCACAGGAAAGACTAAACAAAAATATTTGTTCAGTATCTCTGCTTTTACTTTGTACCTCTCCTGCCATACTTCCTCATTCTTCAACTTCACAATACCCCCTTAACCTTGTGCTGCTCCCCTATGTACCTGAAGAAATGCCTTTTCCCGTTGCTTCACTACCATTGCAAGTCTACGTTCTGTCTCAGCCTTTGCCTCCTTCACTTCCCTGTTGCATACCTAAGTTGCCTCCAGGTACTTCTCTCTATCCTTCCCACATTGGCTTCCTTTGCTTTAGGAATGCCCTCCTTTCGGCTCTGTCTTTACTTCAGCCGTGAACCATATTGGATCCAATGTCCCCTTTCCCTTGGACACCTTCCCAATTGAACTTTCAGCTGCCTCAGCCATTGCTTTTTTAAATTTGTTCTATTTTCCCTCTACCCTTTCTAACTGTTCTATTCACCATGAGCTTTTATCCAGTAGCTGTCCCGTCCTGTTGAAATCTGCCTTTTTAAATCCAATACCCTTACTACATTTGCCAGTTTTGGAGTCCCTATCTGGACCTCCAGTGCCATCTGTGGTTGCTGGAACCAAGTGGTTCCAGGACTACTACATTTTGGATCCTGTCATTGTTGGTGAGCACCAGACCCAACAAAGCCCCTTCTCTTGTTGGGCATTGGAATAGATGAGCTAGGAACGCCTCCTGGCATACACCCACCAGGAGCTGATTCCTAGTACTTGCTGCAATTGGAAATTTCTGGTCCACATCTACTACCACTACCTCCCAGGTCTTGGCTGCCTTCCAAAGAATTTCTGCTAGTTCTTTGCCTGCCTCTTGATCCTGAGCTGGAGGTCTGTAGACCACAGCAATCATGAATTGCTTCCCATTCCTTGATGCTGCTAGCACCCATTGAGTTTCTAGTTTTTTCTAAATCCCCTAGGCTGTCTATCTCAGTTGCCTCTATCCCTTCTTTTTTCATTTCATTTCATTATTTATTGCACTAGATAAACACAGTGAGCTAGAATAGCTCTTTTCACGTGAGTCCAGTCAAAGCTATCAATACAAAAATTACAATCAAGACATACTATAACATTACAAAGACAACAATACAGAACAGGTACAACAGGATTGTGCAAACAACAAATTAAGAAAAACATTTTTAAAATGTTAAATTGTTTTACAAGCTGTATTAGATAATGGTAGATTATTGTACCAGGTATTAGCCCTAAATGAAAGGGATCATTGGACAAGAACAGTGTGAATAAAAGGTACATTAAATGCACCTGGACTATTGTGTCTAGTACCTTGTTGATTAACTGGTGAAGGAAAAAGGGTCTGAATAATAAACGGATACAGGCCTAACACAAACTTATGTAAAAATACAGAAGACTTGTTCTTAAGGCTGTCTTCAAAGGACACCTGTCCTGCTTGTTTATACAAATTACAATGATGTGTATTGAAAGGCATAACCTGTTTGAAACGTTTGAAACCTACAGATAGAACTGTAGTGCTCTCTAACCCTAGACAGCACCCCCTCCCCAGCTACAGAATATATCAAAATGCCATAGTCAGTTAATGGACACGAAAGACCATCACCTAGCAGTCTTCTTGATTAATCTGTAAGACATATTTTTACTCTACGAAGTGTACCATACCATTGGTAAATCCTTTTGATCATTGTGTCTATATGAGGCTAAAAAGAAAGTGTGCTGTCTAGGGTTACACATTCTTACATACAGTGCTATACCCCCTTCCCTTTGCTCTACCCTTCCTGAATAGTGAGTACCCTGGTATGGTCATATCTATTCATGGTCTCAGGGTGCCTGTTTCTCTGTGACACCTACCAGGATGATGCTCCCTTCCATGATCATTGCATGATGTTTCGCCATTTTGTTGCCAAGGCTCCTTGTGTTAGAATACTTTATTTTCTAACATCTGTACCTCCTCCTTCTTTTTCCCCTTACTCTGGCTGTGATTGATTCTGCTGCATTGTTTAATGAAGGGAGGCCAGCAAGGCCCTGGCTGTTTGTGACATCACATGTGTACCTTGACACTCTGATTCCCCCATTAGCTTAGGCTATCTATACACTGTGCCCACCTTTCTTCCAGTACCCAAAAGCAAATTAAACTGCACACCTGAAACAAAGTAAACTCAAGCATATGCCTCAAAAAACTAGGAGAATTTATTTTCAAAATGGTGAATTTCAAACACAGAGCTTACAGTCAGTCACCTTAATAGAAGCACAAGCCCCAGTGCTTCACCAGTAAAGGCTTCATCAGGGGGTGATCTATGCAAAAATTACAATCAAGACATAATATATGGTAATAAATTCTCTAGTATTTTGAGATGTACGCTTGAGCTTACTTTGTTTCAGGAGTGCAGCTATATTAACTTTTGGTTGGACCATTCAAGGACTAGCCACCACTAAAGCTGCACCCACCGGTTCCCACTTGAGTGTGTTTGCAATTTGTGTGAAGTGTTTCTCCCAGTACCCGTCTGCCCTCCTCGCTGGGGTGTAATTTATCCCTTTTGAACAGCCTCAGATCTCACCAGGTCAGGCCTCAGTGCCTTAGAAATGAAAATCCTTTCACCCTACACTAACTAGTCATGCATTGAATTGGAACATGTACTGTAGAACTGTTCCCTTGATTCAGGCATGGTCGCAGCAGCACCTCAGTGATGGTTACCACTCCACTTTCTCCTCTGCTACATTTCATGGAGTACTGAAGTATGACTTCACCTGTTCCATGCTTCATCTGCTCATATCATTTGTGCTCACATACACAGTTAGAGCTGGCCTTCACTTCCCTCCTGCAATGAGTTCTACTACTCTGGGTATAAGTCTTGTCTGTTATTGCTCCTGAGAAACAGGAGACCACCTCTTTACCATTGGACATGAAACCCAGATCCCTGACTGTGTCCTGCACAATGGAATCCCCTGCTATGTGTGCCTCTCTTGTGCCCCCTTTGGAGTCTGACCCTCCCCCTGGCATGCTCTCCAGCAGTGCCTGCCTGC
The DNA here is from genome assembly GCA_016271365.2 of Neoceratodus forsteri. Taxonomy (NCBI): domain Eukaryota; kingdom Metazoa; phylum Chordata; order Ceratodontiformes; family Ceratodontidae; genus Neoceratodus; species Neoceratodus forsteri. Next base: position 1,071,665,311 of record CM028129.1, on the reverse strand, counting down.
AGTGTGTTCTGGTTCCCTCTTCCCTTATTGGGGGAGATTAGGGAATCTCTTGTTGCAGTAGAGTGACCCTATTGCTGGTGCACAGCCCTGGTTTCTCAGGCTTAGACTTCACTTTCCCATTCTTCCATTACTCTCTTTCACTACTGTCCAGCAACCTTCTCTGGACTGTGGTCACCTTAAAGATGGCAGTGGCAGTAGTGCTCTATGGGGCCCAGTGGCAATTGTTCTTATTCAGCATACTTCAGCTCTGCAGATTTCAATTCTATTCTCATGGCCTGGAATTTCCTGCAGTTAACACAGTGGCTGAAATCCACTCTGGTTCACCACTGTCCCACATCCTCTTCACTCAAACCATCTTCCACCAACATCCCTTTGCATCATTGTATACTGATACTGATTGTAGCTCTGTTTTGGGATCAGTGTGTTTCATTCAGTATCTCCTAGGACTCAGGTTGTAGGCACTGCTTCTACTATTAACACTGTGTACTTTTAGGCTATCTTAGAAAGGATGTCTCTAGGACCCCTACACAGCCTGTGTTAATTATAATTTGTTTTGTAAGCATACCCCAGATAGGGTATTTCTAGAATCCCTTTACCCAACCTGCCCTGCTAGTTACACTTGTACTATAAGGTACCTGTACCACCTTCCAGAATCCCCTGTGGTCTTACTGCAGAAAACTCCTGCAGTTGGCCCTGGCATAGATATCCCACTTCTGCCCTGTGCCACTCACATGATGGATTGCCATGCATCTACTGTAGCATGACAGCTCGGCATCTCAATTGCAGTTAGAAATGTTAATATGAACTGATAGACCTGAAAAAATATGGTGAAGTGTCTGAGTCAACCACCATCATAACTTCAGCACTGCTGCCCATAGACATGTAATATTTTACATCTATTTCATATAGTAATATAAAGTCCCAACTTTTTAAAAGGCAGATTATCAGTAATGAGAGATGCTCTTCTGTACAGCTAATTCTGAAATGATGCACACACTGCCAATAGTAATTTAATATTTTTTACAAGTATTTATATAGTACTGTATAAATAATAGAACAATGTCTCACTCAACACCAGATAGTCAAGTACTGAGAGTTGCATGACTTGTTCTGAGTTTTGGATGAAGACTGAATAAATGGTGATTTTTGCAAGCTACAAAATGAAATTACTCTGCTTGCTCCATTTTAAGAGGGAATTAAAACTGATATTTATTGATTAATGTGTGGAACTGTTTCAGTCAGTTTTATATGTTGTGAAATCCAATATTCATTCAGCTTTCATCCCAAATAAAGAATATATACCATCTGGCTTTCAATACTTGTTGATCTGACAACAAGAAGACACACAGGCTTCCTTTTCCTGAAGTTTTGATAAACACTATGGTGGGATATTCAAAGTGGTTGCGCATGGCACAACTGAGATGCACCTGTGCAAGTATGGAAATGCACCAAAGAGCAATATTCAGCAGGAGTCAATGCGCCACACAAATTGCAGTGCACCAATGTGCAACCCTAATGAACATATGCGCAAGTGTAGGGGGCATAATCATGAATAAGTGGTGCAGTGCGATATTCAACAGCAAGCGAAGGGCACAAGCGCCGAGCAACAGGGACATGCACAGAGCAAACTTGAGCCCACAAAAAAGAGGGAGAGAGCAAGCAAGGGATGGAGACATGCACCACAGGGGAGCAGGAGAGAGAGGGAGAGCAAGTGGGCAGGCAGGACAGCAGGAGGGATGCAAGACAGAGACAGAGGCAGGCAGGAAGTGCAACAGAGTGTGGGACTGGGCATGTGACACTGAATGAGCCTGCATATGTGTGTGTGTGTGTGTGTGTGTGTGTGTGAGTGAGACAGGTACAGGGGGCAACCACAGCAGCGTGAGTCTGTGACACTGGGCTGAGGATTGACAGCGAAACTGCCCAGGCGGGTTTGAGGTGGAGGCCACAGCCAACAGTCTGCCAGCTGGGAACCCCAAACACAGGTGCACGCCCAGCACAGGGGCACACGCAGTACACACAGTTGGGGGGGGCCTGGGGAGGCAGCCGCCCAGGGGGGCAGGACAGCCCAGGCCATGGCCAGTTCCATCTTCCAGATGGAGGCAGTAATGAGGGGTGTGAGGAGGCAGGAGGCAGAGCAGTGTGGCCTTGGAAGAGCCCATCAGCGGTATGCCCGTAACAGGTGGTACCGTGCCCGCAGCACCTTTGAACAGTACAGTGACACAGAGATCATGGTCTGGTACCACCTGAACCAAGCAATCCTGAGGCAACTATGTGAGCTGTGTAGTGATGAGATGCAGGCACCCACAAGACAGAGCCACACCCTATCGGTGGAGACAAAGGTCATGGCCGTCATGTGTCTGCTCGCCATGGGTACCTTCCAGAGACCAACAGAGGACACCACAGGCATAATCTGGTCAGCCGCGTCAAGGCTTCTCACACAGTTCCTCAATACACTGCTGCCACATGCTGTGGAATACATCCATTTTCCCAGCACACAGGCAGAGCATACAGTGAACATGCAGGCGTTCCACAAGGTGGCACGTATGCCTGGCATGTTAGGGGCCATCACCTGCACCCACGTAGGCATCCGCACACTACCTGGGCAGGAGGGGGTAGCCTACATCAACAGGAAGGGCTACCCCAGTGTCAACTGCCAGGTGGTGTGCGATGCCAGGGGGTGCATAATCAATGTCTGTGCCACACACCCTGGTAGAGCACATGATGCCTTCATCTGGCACCAGTCTGCACAGTGCCACAGGTTCAAGAGTGGGGACATCCCCACTGGCCACCTAGTAGGTGAGTATGCAGTTGGAATGGGCAGCCTGGCACAACAGGGTAGGGTGTAGGGGATGCTAGGCCAGGCGCATCAGAGGGTGTGGCCAGGAAGACAGGGGGGTGCAGCTACACAGACCACCATGTTAACCACACATGTCAACACACAGGTGACAGCGGATACCCACTCCGGCCCTGGCTGCTCACCCCATACCATTGCCTGTCGACCCCAGCACAGGAGCAATACAATGAGGCACACACCAGCACACGGAACATCATCGAGCATGTGTTTGAGCTGCTGAAGACCCAGTTCCATTGCCTGGACAGGTCTGGTGGTGCCCTACAGTACAGCCCCTCAAAGGCCTGCAGCCTGTTCCTGGCCTGCTGTATGCTATACAGCATGGCCACTGACCAAGGGATGGCTGTCGAGGTTGAAGAGGGGAACAGCAGTGAAGACAATGCGGATGCAGGGTCAGGTGGTGGTGGGCAGCTCCCCCAGGTGAAAGGAACCCTGGCTAAACAGGATGGCCCAGCAGCACTGGGACACAATTACGGAGGAGCACTATGGTGCATGCAGGTAGGTGAACATGACCACATGCATGTCCCAGGGACCATGACACAGTAGTCAGGCATGCAAGGCTGGGAGCCATGACAGACATGGTTGGTGGGTAGCGTGGACGGGCATGGAACTGGACTCTGTGGAAGCACCCTGTACAGCACTGTAAACCCCACTCACACACCCCCACACACACCCACACACACAGCCATATGCACACGGGCACCCACATGCACAATCCCAGAGGCCACCAACGAGCATGTGTCAGACGCTGAACACCAGTGCACAGTAGAGGCTGGTGTTGTGTTGGCATCATCGTGCACATGCCACAGTGGCCAGCAGCTGGGTGGGTGTGCACAAGGTCAGTGTGTGGCACCGACCATGGATGACATGTCCCTGGAATGCACATGCACATGCCACACTGATGTGCACACAGGGCAGCGGCAGACAGCAGACAGGGAGGATGGCTGCTCAGGACTGCCACATGGTCGCATGGCCATCACAGACATGTGGTTGGCCCTGCCAAGTCTGCCCAGCAGACACAGGCTGTACGATGGCCACACGGGGTGTCTCTGATGGTCCCCCGGGTGTATCATTGCGGGAACGTGACCGGTCCCTTGCAGGGGTCTGCAGGCTCCCAAACATGCCCGCTCCAGGTGTGCCCAGAATGCCCATAGCGGATCCCAGCATTGACACTGACGAGGTCACATTGCGCCGTGAATGAATAGTGGATAAGGCACTCTGTGGGGTCGGTGGCAGACAGCCATGCACCAGGGTGGCCAGTGGTGCTAGGCTGGCCGTGACCACAGCAGTAAGCCAATCCAGGGCTGCGGTCGTGTCCTCCCGCATACATGTGGTCTCAGCCAGGAGCTGCTCAAAGTACCTGTCACACCTCTCTGCGGACTGGCGCAGCTCTGTGCGGAATGCACGCACCCCTGATACAACCAGCACCTGTTGCTCCATGGAGGCCCATAGCAGACGGGTGTGCTCGGTCAAGGGGTCAGTGCCCTGGGGGACATGGGCATTGTGCCAACCCATGGGTGGTGCTTGATCCCACAACACAGCCCCCTGCACTGGTGGGGGCTGCACAGCAGGGCCCCCTTGGGGCTGATCAGTCTGCGGTGCACCATTGGCAGCCACTGCACCCGGCCCCCCATCGACCTCATCCTGCTGCCGCTGCTGTCCCTCCAGCCTCTTTGTGTGGATCGGTGCTGGTTTAGCTGTACCACCACTGCCACTCCCTTCGGACCATGCCACAACAATGGCACCCACAGCATCGCTGGGTGTGGTGGCCGGTGGGCGGTCAACCACCACCAGGGCACCATCTGTGCTGCCATGGCAGGTGTGTGGTATGGGTGCCTCCCCCTGAATGGCAACACCACTATCCAGGATACTAGCCACATCATCGTCATCGGTCCCGGACCCCGCCCCGATCTGTGTCTCGGCATACTGGACGCCATGGCTGGTGTCCTGCTGAGGCACAGCCAGTGCCTCATCCGTGACCATGCCACAGGCATCTGGATGGACAGTGAGGTTGGGCTGACCGTGGTCTGGACCCTGGACACTGGTGGAGGTGGACGGACGGTTCTCCAGGCCCAGGACCGCCCCCATGGTGAACACCCCCACCCCTGCTGCCACATGCAGTCGCTCTGGAGCTGAAAGGGAACACAGTCATATTAGTGGTGCTGGCACACAACCCTGCCCCCCTTTCCCAGGCAGTGCTGTACCCACCATGCAGTGATGGACTGCCCCCCATCTGGAACCCACCACCGGGGACCACCTTGATAGCACTGCGCTGCATGGCCGCTGCTACCAACTACTCCCACAGTGACAGCTGTGGCACGTCAGGCTATCCACTGCCTGTGGCAGCACGTGCAGTCCTGATGGCAGCCAGCTTCTCCTTGATCTTCCTCCAGTCAGTGCCTACCTTCTTCTTGCACTTCTGTGCTGTCCTTTGATGGCTGCCCTGCTGGTTCATGGCCCTGACCACACCCTCCCATGCTATTGCCTGGACCTGTGGGGTGCCTGTTTATCCACTCAGGAGAGGCTGCTGGTCCAGGTAGGCATCAAATAGGGCATCACTCTCTGCCCTCATAAAGTTGGGCCTGTGCTTCCGTGCAGGCCCACAATTCTCAACCTCCTCATGTTCCATCATGCTTAGTCCTGTGGGTATGAACATGTGGTCAGTGATGACTGCAACCCACACCACCCTCCCATCTCACTGTCCCGATAGGCCCACAGCCTGGTGTCTTACCTCTGAGGGATGCAATACCGGTCTAGTGACTGTGCAGTCCCATGGCACATTCAAATGAGGGGATGCACAAATGAAATGAGATGCAAATGCCTGTGAAGTGCTGCCGATATGCTGAATAGCTAATCTGCATATGCCAGCTAAATATCGCTAATTTGCACATGGTGCATTGGTGTTGCGCATGCACAAGCCATGGTACAACAGTATGATGTGCACAGTAGGACTGGCAGTGCGCATGCTTGCACTGCCATCGTGTACATCAGTGATGCATCCTATGCACACTGCACCATATGTGGTACAGCGCTCTGCTGCTATTGGGCATGTGGCACTCATGCACTATATGCCCTATTGTGCCCGTGCACAACTGGCCCATGGCTCATGGGGCCCACATGCCCCTATTGTGCACCATGCATGACATGGTCAATCGTGCTGTCGTGCACGGTGTGTGTGCTACCCTTGACCCCATGAGTGCCCTTTGATCCTACGGGTGCCCCACGGCAGCTGCCAGTGTTACACCAGCTCTATCACGCAGCACCGTGGATGTGTGATTGGGGATGGCAGTGCATCACCATGCGGGTCACACACCCACAGCACGTGTGGATCATGTACTACTGGGCACCATTTTGGTTGTGCAACTGCTGGAATGACAATGCCATGCTGCAGTACTGCTAGGGCTCACAATTGGTCTCAAGTAGAACTAGTTAATCTTGTGGCCCTTGTGGAGCCACATGTGGGCAGTTTGTATGGCCAGATGCCCCTGGATCGGCCATGAATGGAGGTGTAGCAGGATGTGGCTGAGGGGCCTGAAGAGGCCATTGGGGCACAGTGCAGTGGTGAACAGTGCCGCCACCACTACGGTGACCTGCAGAGGAGGGACCCTGAGTGGCTACGGTCACTACTGGCACGTATCTCGAGGGGCGCCGTTCCACAACCAGGTAAGTGCACTATGCCCATGTCCATGCCATCCCAGTGTTCTGTGGGGGCCAGCAGGGTGTCACACCATGCTGCAGGGGGGGGCTGTAGCTGTACATTCTGTTGGCCATGGCAATGCACCATGGGTGCGCTGTGCCACCACACTGCCACTGCGCAGGGCCAGGGGGCTTGCTGTGCTGTGGGCGGGGCATGTGGTGTTGCCAGGTACTGATGTGTCATTCTCAATGTCTCCCTGCTAGGCCCTGAAAATAGATGACATGCACAGCTGGCTGGTTCTGCAGGTGGGCGAGGGCAGGCTGATGCAGGGGCATGGGCGCAGGATGCAGGCTGCAGGGGTGTTGCCGCTGGACAGGTGCAGGGTGCACCACAGCAAGCAGGTAGGCACTCTTTCAGGGTATCATGTTATGCGGAGTGGGGGTGGGCCACAGCCCCCTGTGCACGTGGTCATTCCAGCTGTGCCCCACTGGCAGTGTCCATTGCACCATGCCGTGGCTATCGCATATGTGTGTGGCTGATGCATGTGGGTGCACCTGGATTCCAGCTGTGCCACTGCCATCCCACCACTTAACCCTGTTGCCTGGCTGCCATGGTTGTGGTGTGTGGCACATGGGTGGTGTTGGTGTGCAGTGCTCTGCATGGCTGTGGATAGTCAGGTTGGTGGCTCATGTTGGCTCACATGCTGAGGGAGGCTGCATGCCATCTCGGGGGCACATGTCATCGCTGTCCACTGCGCATAGTGGGTGGGCTACAGTCGCAGAGGACTGGGGTTCCACCTGGAGGGACACCAGCCTATACTGGCAGGATGGTCTGCATCTGTCCAGGAAGGGAACAAGTCTTTTGAGCAATCGGTTTAAATGCTTCATTGGCAAGCTTTTAAACTAGTCAAAGGGGGAGGCACTGATAAGCAGCAGGAAAATCACAGCCTTGCCCTAAAAAACAAGGTACTAAATGAGAAAAAGACCAAGGTAGAAAGGTCAGTGGGGGATGCTGCAACAGAAGGTAAAGCCATCAAAAAATGGAGAGCAACGAGTACCAATGCCCATAGTCTGGGTAACAAGCTTCCTGAATTAGTGGCCTTGATGGAGGAGGAACATCTGGATATCGTGGCAGTCACAGAAACATGGTACACACAAAACCATGACTGGGACGTAAACATACCAGGATACACTATCTACAGGAGGGACAGGGAGGGTAAAGAGGAGGAGGAGTAGATCTTTACATAAGGGAAGGAATAAAAGCAGCAGAACAAAAGAGTAAACAGGGAGGAGAAGAAGCACTGTGGGTAAATTTGGAGACAGGCAATTGCACCACAATCCTCACAGGGGTTTTATACAGACCCCCTTCTCAGGGGGAGGAAATGGACAAGGAAATGATAGAAAGTATACTTAGAATGGCAGAAAAAGGGGATATATTGCTGATGGGTGATTTGAATATGCCAGATGTTAACTGGAGTGCAGTTGCAGCAGCCACTTCGAAGAGTGGGGTTATTCTAGATGCCCTACAGGGGGCATGCCTTAGACAACTAGTATTGGAGCCCACTCGAGAGGGAGCAATCTTAGACCTGGTTCTCTCAAATGGAGATGGAGAGAGGATCACAGATGTAGAAGTGGGTAGCCATCTGGGAACTAGTGACCATCGAACAGTATGGTTCACAATAAACACAGCAATAGAGTCAAGCCATACAAAGGCAAAAGTACTGGACTTTAGGAGGGCTGACTTTGCCAAAATGGGTGAGTGCCTAAGGAATGCACTAGCAAATGGGCAGGAAGGAGGGGTGGAAGAACAATGGGGAATAATAAAAACTGCCATCACAGAGGTAACGAGCCTTTGTGTGAAGCAAATAAACAAAACAAAATGATGTAAGAAACCACTATGGTTCTCAAAGGAAGTGGCAGTGAAGGTTCAAGAGAAAAAGAAAGCATTCAGGAAGTACAAGGAATCACAGAAGGAGCAGGACAGAGAACTGTATCAGTTAAAGCAAAAGGAGGCTGGGAAGGCAGTCAGAACAGCAAAGGCCAAAACTGAGGAAAAGATAGCCAACTCAGTTAAGAAGGGGGATAAAACCTTTTATAGGTACAGCAGGGAGTGAAGGAAGACCAAGGGAGGGTTAGTGAGGCTTAATAAAGGGAGGGAGGGAGGGTGGGCAGAGGAGACTGTGAAAAGGCAGAGATACTAAACAAATATTTTGCTCAGTATTTACAAATGAAGAGGGGAGGTACCTAAAACAAACAGTAGAAACACTCTGGATACAGAAGTTGATACCAGCCCATTTACAGGAGAAAGGGTTCTGAAGAACTCTTAAAACTGAAGGTGGACAAAGCAATGGGCCTGATGGGATTCATCCCAGAATTCTAAAAGAACTAAGGGTAGAACTAGTGACACCACTGACTACCCTTTTAACAAATCATGGGAGGATGGGGTGGTACCCGAGGACTGGAGGAGGCAGATGTGATTCCCTTCACAAAGTGGGAGCAAGGCAGAATCAGGAAACTACAGACCTGTTAGTTTAACCTCAGTGATAGGGAAAATGATGGAATCACTTCTGAAGAAAAGAATTGTCAGTATCTAGAGGCCAGAAGGGCACAGGACCCTAGGCAGCATGGATTCACAGCAGGAAGGTCATGCTAGACAGAATCTGATAGATTTCTTTGACTGGGTGACCAAAGTAGTAGATCAGTGAGGGGCTGTGGACATGGCCTACCTAGACTTTAGCAAGGCATTTGACACAGTCCCAAACAAAGATTAATATACAAGTTAGCCAGCCTGGAGTGGGTCCCAAGATGACAGCCTGGGTAAAGAATAGGCTGGAGAATAGGACACAGAGAGTAATAGTAAATGGAGTCACTCAGAAGAAAGGAGGGTTACTAGTGGGGTACCGCAGGGCTCAGTATCAGGACCGGTCCTCTTCAATGTCTTTATAAGCGACATTGCAGAGGGACTAGAAGGAAAAGTATGTCTCTTTGCAGACGACACAAAGATCTGCAACAGAGTTGATGCACAGGGTGGGGTGGAAAGGATGAGAAGAGACTTGGCAAGGTTAGAGGAATGATCAAATGTATGGCAGCTTAGATTCAATGCTAAGAAGTGCAAGGTAATGCACCTGGGAAACAAAAACCCAAGGGAAGAGTACACAATGGGGGGTGAGATACTGACAACAACAGCAATGGAAAGGGACCTGGGGGTAGTCATATCAGATGACCTAAAAGGTGGGCAAGCAATGTGAGAGGGCAGCAAGGAGGGCTGGGGGGATACTGGGATGCATAGGGAGAGGCATCACCAGTAGAAAACAGGAAGTTATTATCCCTCTGTACAGACAGCTGGTGAGACCCCATCTGGAGTACTGTGTGCAGTTCTGGAGACCCAATCTCCGCAAAGACATAGACAGGATAGAAGCTGTCCAGAGGAGGGCAACTAAAATGGTGCAGGGGTCTGCACCAGAAGACATATGAAGAGAGATGAATGGAGCTTAGTATGTATAGCCTCGAGGAAAGGAAGGAGAGGGGGGACATGATAGAAACGTTCAACTACCTCAAGGGAATCAACAAAGTCCAAGAGGGTAGCATCTTTCAAAAAAAGAGGTGTGCAAGAACAAGGGGGCACAATTTGAAGATAGAGGGGGGGCAGCTCAGAGGTAATTTAAGGAAGTATTTTTTTCACAGAGAGGGTTGTGGATGCATGGAACAGCCTTCTGGAGGAGGTTGTGGAGTCAAAATCAGTGGTGGAATTCAAGCATGCACGGCACAGTCATAAGGCCATTCTAGGGGGTGGGGGTAGGAAGCAGTAGGCTGCTGGTTAACTAGGATCGGCAGCTTATCCAGTAGGTAGGGAAATAGGCAGACTGGGTGGGCCAAGCAGTTCTTATCTGCCATCAAATTCTATGTTTCTATGTTTCTATGTATGGACTTGCGCTCATACCATGTCCCCTCCTTTGTACTAGGTGTCTATTACCCTGATGTCCATACCAGGCTCCTGAGGAGGATCTTGCAAGTGTTCACCGCCATGCTCCGGGTGGCATGTCTGATTTAGTGGGCCCTGTGCAGGCCACAGTGATGATGTCGGTGTCAGGCACCAGTGGGGCATGAATGACCAAAGGGCCAGTTGGCCTACACCCAGTTCCTTCCCTGTCCCCCCCTTTCTCTCCCTTGTACCCTTGTACAGCCATTACCCCTGTCCCCCTGCCTCCCTTCCCTGGCCTCCCAGTTTGTTTATTGCTTCCCCATTCCTTGCTTCCTGTACCTGTTGTTCCTTTTACTGTATATAGTTGCATTCTGACTGGTTTTAATACATATTTTTATGGTTAGCCATCTGTGTCTGCTTTGCAGCTGGCGTGTGGAGCCATGCTGCAGTGGTGTGCATGGTGGTCAAGTGGTACATCTGGGGTTGACTGGGGATTGTGCCTGGTGGTCTCTGCCCAGTGGCTGGTGGCTGGGCCCTGGGGTGGCCATGTGCTCTCTGTTCGTGTTGTGTGGCATGTGTGTTGTGTGCTGTTGGCATGTGTGTTGCCAGCTGTGGTCCAGGTGGCATGTCCTGTGCCTTCCTGTGGGTGTTGCCAGTGGCTGTTTGCCAGTGGGCATTGGTGCCACCATGCCTCTATGCATCACTGTGGTGCACATGACTGTGGGCCTACTGCCCTGTGCCTGCCATGCCTCCTTCCTGGCATCCTCTGCACCCTGGTGGTGGTCTATCCCACCCTGGTTGCATGCTCCTTGCTGTGCCTGTTATCCTGTGTCCTGGCGCATGCACCTCTGCCCCTTGCATAGCCCTGGTTGTGCTATGGCACATGTAGGTTTGCTCCCTGGTGCAGCCCTGGTTGCACTATGGCGCATCACTGCAATATTCAGCCATGTTGTGTTGGTGCTTGCCATCATGCACAGGCTTTGAATATCACGTTCGGTGTGCCATGGCACAGTGTACTTGCACTGTGCCGCTGCTGCGCCTGCCTCTGGTGCATTTCTGAATATCCCACCCAAAGTATTACATACCTATGAGCAATACTGTACAGACAGTTACCAGTGCATGATGGCAACAGCACTGGCCACAGCTCCCCATGCTCAATAACAAACCTGGAAAACCTGCCTAGTAAGGACACTGTATAAAGACATGACACAGCTGTAGGATTGTATGAAATATGAAAATTCAGCTTCTACAGAATCATTGCAGAATTTAATGAATTTCTTTACGGGGCTCTAAGTCAGCTGTTTATTTTGCTAGAGACATAAATTGTTATGCATATGGGCTCTAAGATTTGCAAATGACATTCCGTTCTCTTGAGTAGTTTCAGACTTACTGGGTTTCAAATTCTGGCTTTTTATTTCCTTGTGAATTTTTATGAACATATTTCACTTCTTATAACTCAACCACCCTAGGAGCTTGATAAATGAAAATTAACATGCATATCCTTTTTGGAACGTGTTAAGAACAGTAAAATGTGAGTTTTTAAGTTGCATTGGCTCATAATTTCACAATTGAACTATCTGAAACTATGTGAACATTTTCTGAAAATGTAGATGCCTATAACTCCACTTTCATTGTGGGTATGACCATGACATTTGGCATGCATGTCCCATATCAATGGTTCCTAGAACATTCAAAGCGGGATAAATTTGGTTTAGCAGATTTAAATTTGCGGAGGAAATGCTGCATATTACTAACTGGCAACATGTTTGCAAATGTAATTGCAAAAAGAACTTATCACAACTGCTCTCCATATTTCAAAAGCTGAGATATTTGCAGTTCTGTAGATCACCTGTGGGTGACTATTTTGCTCCCATGCTCTTCTCTAAGCTTTGCCAGATGGACTTACTGGAACTTTGTTCCTTGATATCTTCCTTGCTCTTCACAGTGAAATCTGATTTTGAGTACATACATTATTTTGCAATTTTTGGTTGCTTAACACTTCATCAACCTCTAATCAAGATATTACAAAGCTGACATGTGGCCTCCTTTGTAGAATCTATAAGCCTACTAAAATCTGTAACATTGCACTATCTAGTTCTGCAGTTTCATTGGCTTAAAATCACTACTTACAGTACTTGCAAAAGTCCAAACATTTTTATAGAAACATTTGGCTGCTAAAAAAATCAGACTCTAAAGCTAGAGATATGCTATGTGGTAATCTTAGCAATGAAGTAAAGAACATCAAAGATTCCTTATTTGGTGAAGTGTGGATGAGTACTGTATTGTTAAAATTAGGCAGAAACTGAAAACTACATTTTTGAAAAAAGTCATGGGAATTTGAAATTTCACGTAAGGGGAATCTCAACTTCACCTCATTTCCTTTGGCAGAATTTTAATTTTACATAGCACTATTAGTTGGTGACTTTGTGTTGAGAGACCTGACACAAAGTGAACAAAAAAGTACCTAACCCTCAGAGAAAAAGAGTTTTTTTAATACTTAAAGTGGCAATGGCAGGTTTTAGAGCAGTCCTTTAATTTTTAGTAAAACAAAAGGAAACTTGCTGGATAGAATATTACAGCATATTGTGGACTGAGTGATTACTACCAGTAAAGCATATGTCCCATTGGAGGAGAAGCTGAATAGATTCAGTGGCATTCAATACTTTGTCACAGTAGTGAGCTACGAAGTTCTGCTTACCAGGGTCAGACTGAGGGCTTGGAGGGCTGACCTTTTATAGGCACATAGATAGGAAGGGCAACTAAGCTTTTTCAAGTCATGTGAAAGGGAAATCTTCTTTGAGGATGTAGCCCCCATTGAGCCACACCTGTACAACATAAACACCATCAGTGTCAGGACCATTGTAAAACTTTTGCCTAGCTGAGGTGGCCCATGACGATGAACATCATAGGTGCTTATGTAAGGGGGATGGCCTTATACCTCCCAGCTCTTACTCTGCCAACACTGACTCTACATTGCATGAAATGAACCTACTCCTTGGATCTTGGATGCTTGCACTTCACTACTGTTTTATTATTTACTGTTTTGTTATTTTATTTCAGTTTGTTGACGTTTCACTTCAGTGCTATATTCTGGTGCTTGTGCATTCTGTTCCCTGCTTTGTGATGTATGGGGCCTTTGGCCCTTTCTTCTCTGTTACTGCTGCTGTTGTGTTGTGGTCTGCTCCTCTGCCAGTGCAGGTTGTCCTACTGTTGTTGGTCTCCCACCCGTGGTTGGTCCCCCAACCCGATTGCTGTTTCTCTCCCATCCAAGGTGTCTTGTTGGTCTACTGGCACTGCTTGCTGTCAGTTTCCCATGCATAGTTGATATCGGTCTCCCACCCTTGGGGCCTGGAATGTCAGCCTTCTTGCTCTCTGCTCAAGGTGTCTCCATTGATGGTCTTCTGGGTCCCTGACTGTGGGTTCCACTGCTTCAATAAAAATGTGAGTTCTGGCCATCCTTCAGCTGCTGTTGTCCTTCCAACTGTCCTTCAGTCCCCCCTTCCCATTTTCCTATCCATGGCTGCTTTCACCTCTGTGTCTTGGCTTTGCATTATCGATGTTCCAGCTTTGTGGGCAGTCCTCTGTTTTTCACAGCTGCTGGTTCACTACTCTGTTGATAGTTCACTATTGATGTGTGCATCATCTGTTGCTTGGCTTTGCCTCATCAATGTTTTGGTTACCAGCACAGTTCTGGATAAAAATATATGTTTTATTGATATGTATTTTAGTATTTATGGATTTTTAATTGAGTGTTTTAAATGATTGTACAAGTGCCATGATACTTGTTGAATGGCACTTTTTTACAAATAAAGTTGAGTCAAGTTCTCTGCCTCATCCACAGTGCCTGTTCCTGTTCATCATTACCACCTCTGGCATCAGTGCTGCTTGGCATCAATGGCCTTTGTCTCTGCAGCTGCTCTTATTCTATGCATTGTCCTCTGGTTTTTACAGCTGATGTCTCACTTTTCTGTTGACAGTTTCCCATGGACATGTACATCATTCATTGTTTGGCTTGGCCTCATCAATGTTCCAAAATAATGCACTTAGGGCATTTGGTGCATAGGGAGGGCTATCACCAGCAGAACAAGGTGGTGATGCCCCTGTATAATTCACTGGTAAGACTCCAAATAGAGTACTGTGTCCAGTTTTGGAGACCGCATCTCTGGAAGGATGTAGACAGAGTGGAGGCAGTCCAGATTAGGGTAACTAAAATGGTGCAGGGTCTGTATCAAAAGCCTTATGAGAAGAGACTAAAGAACCTCAATATGTACATCCTGGAAGAAAGTAGTGAGAGGGGGTATATGATAGAGACTTTTAAATGTCTCACAGGGTAAATAAGGTACAGGAGGGGAGAATTTTTCCCAAAAAAATGCGCAAGAACAAAGGGACATGCTATGAAGCTGGAGAGGGGTAGATTCAGGAGAGATGCGGAAGTACTTTTTCACAGAAACAGTGGTGGATTACTGGAACAGCATTCCAGCAGAGGTGGTGGGGATGAAAACAGTGGTGGTGTTCAAGAGTGCATGGGATTGGCACAAGGGAATCATAGTGGAAAAGAAGGGGGAAGGAGAAAGAGCTATACGTCAAGAAGGGTCTGCAGCTACAGTATAATGTAGGTAGGGAAAAATGGGCAGACTGGGTGGGCCAATCGGTTCTTATCTGCTGTCACATTTGGTTTCTGTGTTCCTATGTTGATTATTTGGATGGTTCTGTGTCTCATCCAAACTACCTGTTCCAGTTCATCGTTGCCACTTATAGCATCATCGGTGCTGGGCATCACTGGGTTTCACCCCTGCAGCCACTCTTGTTCTATGCACTGTCCTGTGTTTTTCATAGTGGCTGTTTTCCATCTTTCATTGCCAAGCTTACCATTGATGTCTGCTCCGGATGTCACCTGGCTTTACTTAATTGACATTTCTACTTCTTGCCCTGGTCTCTATCAGAGTCTGTATGTGTTTTTTTTTTCCTTATTTGGCATTCGGTGCCTGCTTTGTTCTTTGATGAGCTTTGTCAAGTCAGCCTCCTTTCTGTCTGGGTCTCTCCCTCTTACTTAGATACATAGATACTGTCAGCAGATAAGGGCCACCAGGCTCATCCAGTCTGCCCGTTTATGCTACCTTACGAAGTGGCCATTGACCTTATCTGGTCACTGGCTTTAGCTTTTTTGTCCCATCTTTAATATTCCGTTATTTCTGTCCCATACATGTTTGAAGCCTGCCACCGTACAGGCAGCCACCACTTCCTGGGGCAGACTATTCCATGCATCCACCACTCTCTCTGTAAAAAAGAACTTCCTGACATTACCCTTTATGTGGCCAACCATCAGTCTCATATCATGCCCTCTTGTTCTGGTACTATTTTAAAACTGGAATATGTTGTCCCCTTCCACTTTGTTCATGCCCTTGAGGTATTTGAATGTTTCTATCATTTCACCTTTCTCCCTCCTTTGCTCCAGCATGTACAAATTGAGGTCTCTGACTCTTTCCTTGTAAGGCTTGTGATATAGACCCTTCACCATTTTGGTCGCCCTCCTCTGCAATGTCTCTATTTTGTCAATGTCCTTATGAAGGTGTGGCTTCCAGAACTGGACACAGTACTCAAGGTGAGGCCTCACCAGGGTTCTGTACCGTGGAATTATCACCTCCCTCATTTGACTTGTAATTCCCCTTCCAATGCACCCCAAAATCTCAGTGGCCTTCCCCACAGCCTTGGCTGTCTGCCTTGTGGTCTTCAGGTCATCTGTGATTATGACCCCCAAGTCCCTCTTTTCCTTAGTAACTATTAACAGCTCTCCCCCCAGCCTGTAGCTTGTCCAGTGTTCCAGCTCCCTATGTGCATGATTTTGCATTTCTTTGCATTAAACCTTAGTTGCCATGCATCTGACCATCTCTCCAACCATTCCTGGTCCTTTCTCATCCTTTCCACTCCCTCCAGGGTATCCACCTTGTTGCAAATCTTGGTGTCATCCACAAACAGGTAAACCTTTCCTGCCAGCCTATCTGCAATGTCACTGATGAAGACATTGAAGAGGGCTGGCCTCAGAACTGACACTTGAGGTACCCCACTGGTCACCTCCCTTTCCTCTGATTGGGTTCCATTTACCACTACCCTCTGTTTTTGGTCCTTTAACCAATTTTCAATCCAGTTTACCACCTTGTGTTCCATCCCCAGGCTTCCCAGCCTGTTGACCAGTTTCTTATGTGGGACTGTGTCAAAGGCTTTGTTGAAATCTTGGTAGGCAATGTCTACAGCTCTCCCTTGATCTACTGCCTTTGTCACCCAGTCAAAGAAATCTATTAGATTAGTTTGACAGGACTGTCCTGCGGTGAACACATGTTGCCTGGAATCCAACATCCATGTGACTTCTAGGTATGCCACTATTCTTTACTTCAGGAGTGTCTCCATTATCTTTCCTACTACAGAGGTTAGACTAACTGGTCTGTAGTTCCCTGCATCTTCTTTACTCCTGCTCTTGTGAAGAAGGGCAACATTTGCCCTTGTCCAGTCCTCTGGGACCACTGCAGTGTCTAGGGACTCACTGAACAGGGCTACCAGAGGGGCAGCCAGTTCAATCCTCAGTTCTCTTAAGACCCTGGGATGTATGCCATCTGGACCCATGGCTTTTGTCCACCTTGAGCTCTGCAAGCTCTTCTAGGACCCTCTCCTTTGCGAATGGACTGGTGTTTGCCTTCTTTTCCTCTAATCCTTGAAATTCTAGCTGTGGGCCCTGCCCATGCACTTCTGCAGTGAAGACTGAACAGGAATATTCGCTCAGGATTACTGCTTTCTCCCTGTCTCTCTCCACTATTTGTCCCTTGGCTCCTGGAAGCTTAGCTACTCCCCCCTTTGTCTTCCTTCTGTCGCTGATGTACCTGAAAAATGTCTTGTCTCCCTTTGTAACTGACTGAGCTATTTGCTCCTTGATTTGCACTTTAGCGCTTCTTACTGCTTTTCCTGCCTCTCTCAGACACTTCTGGTACAGTTCCCTGTCCTCCTCTCATTGTGTCTCCTTATACTTCCTGAAGGCTAGCCTTTTGGCCCTTACCTTTTCAGCCACCCCCTCCCCCTTGAGAACCAAAGCAGTTTTCTTCTCCTTTTTCCCCTTGTCTATTGACCTAACACATTGTTTTGTGACCTCCGCTATGGCCTCCTTGATGTGTGCCATTCTCCTCACTTTACCCCATTTCCCTTTTTTCCAGGGTTTCTTGAGCTGAAGTCTCATCCTGGTAAAGTCAGCCCTTCTGAAGTCTAAGACTCTTGTCTTCATATGGGTTGATTGAATTCCTGTGTTCACCTTGAACCACACCATATGGTGATCACTGGACCCTACCTGACCTTCCAACTCAAGCCCTGTTATCCTGTCCCCATTGTCAGTACCAGATCCAGGATTGCACAGTCTCTGGTAGGTTCCTGCACCAGTTGCCTAAGGCCAGCTCCCTCAAGGGAGTCAAAGAAGTCCCGTGCCCTGGCTGAGGCCCTTGCTGGGATGAACCAGTCTATTTCTGGCATGTTAAAGTCTCCCATCAGCAGTACCTCCCTCTTTGCTGCCATGTCATGCATGTTTTCCAGCAGCAGTTTGTCAATTTCTGCTGCATGAGCTGGGGGTCTGTAAATAACCCCTGTGTGAATGGCTGTTTCATTGCCTGGCTCAAGGATGACCCAAACTTCCACTGTTTCCTCATGCCTGTTCTGAATTTCAGTTGCCTTGATGCTTTCTTTGATGCAGAGGGCAATCTCTTAGTCCACAGAGGACATAGGTGGTGAGAAGATTTGGACTGATCCTCGCTGGGATCCCCTCCTCCCCCAGTCTGCTGCAGGACTTTATTCTTTTTTCATTAAGAAAAAAAAAGAGAGACTTCTTGGCACGACCCCAACCTTGCTCCACTGCAAACGGGAGCAGTTTTTCTGGGGTCAGACCAGCATATATCTCCTTTTCCCTCCTGTCTTGCAGGAGCCAAACTGGAAGAAAAGGCACCAATTTTAAGCTGCTGGGAAAAGTTTAAATTGGCAAAAGCAGCAGCGTCAGCTTCAGTCCATGGAGGATATCAGGGGTGAGGAGGTCTGGGCTGGTCCTCTCTGGTACCCCCTCTTCCCCCAGTCTGCTTCAGGAGTTTGTTATTTTTTTTATCAAGAAAATTATTCAAAAAAAGCCTCCTCACCCACCCCCTCCACCACAATCTCTTACATGCCCCTGAAAAGTCTGTGGTTAGCTGTTATGAATGGGAATAGGTGGGGCTTTCCATAGGTACACGAGTAGAGTCGAATGTAGTCAATAACTTGCTTGTTTTTTCTCTGTTACTGTTGCAGTCTAAAGTGGTTATGTACTTGACCTTTTGAGTAGTGAAGTTTTACCCTCTTAGTAACCCTGTAGTAAAGTGAACTACTTTAAAAATCTGTCAGCGAGAACTCGCTAGACCTGAAATCTGTTCACTGTCAAGAAGGGAGAAAATGGGATGGATTTCGGTGCTGTTTTGAACTGACGGGTGCTAGTACTGTTTTTTAGTGGTCAAGCACACCATTACAAGCAGCAGTGACTTGTTATCTAGTAGTCAAGCATACAATTACAAGCAGCAGTGTATTGTTAATATTTCTAATTGTTGAAACTGGGTATGAGTAGCTTGAAATGAGGCTCATCTAGGTTGTTTTATTATTACCTGGCCCCATTTCTGTTGTCTCTCCTAGCCTTGTTCCTGAAGGTCCAAAATTAGCTCCTCCCCTGGATCTATTTGACTTTTTAACAGCTGGCTAGGTGGACCCCCAATCATGCCTTCCTTAATTTGTGAATGTACAGCGCCAGTGCTCCCCTCTACTGTTCGCATCCTTTGACTTGCATTATTACCTCCCTATCTCTGTTATTACTCACTGTTGAATATTTCCCCCTCCCGGTGGGCCCCAGAGGAAACCCTGAACAGTCCTGGGAGTTTGATTTTACTTTTTCTAACCTCCTTGCCACTGCAGACTTCCAACTCTGGCCTACCTGGTGCATGAATTTCAAGTCTGTCCTGTTCACCACAAAATTGGTCAAATGATTCCTGCATAACACTAGACCCTCCAGGAGTCATCACTCCCTACCATGACTATTATGCCTCTTATTGCTTCCATTGTTACTTTTCATCCTGGCAGGAGTCATTGAGCTTAACTCTGGCCTCCCATCTCCTCATGTCTCCTCTAACTTCTCCCCCCCCCAACTGGCTATCCATCAAAGGTTTGCAAGTGGCCCACCTAAATATTTATAGCCTCATGCCAAACCTGGCAGAACTTACTGCTTAGGTAGGTCACTATAATCCAGACATCCTGGGTGTTACTAAAACATGGTTGAAGACCACTACCCCTGCCACTGCGTGTGTGCTTCCTGGTTTCAACCTTATCAGGCTTGACCGTGCTGGGAAAAAACGAGGGTGAGGGATACTGCTCTATTACCAAAATCACTGAAACGTATCTGCTATACCCCATCAGCTTCCCTCCTCACCCTCATGTGCGTTTCTTCATGTACTTCTTTTGCTAGGTAATACAAGAAAGCTGCATTTAGTTTGCTTATACAATTCTCCCAAGGGTGGTGTGCAAGAGTTAACATATCTCCTTGACTCCATAACTCCTATGGTCCATGAGTTGCTGCTACTAGGTGACCTTAACCTCAACTGGTCAGGGGGTAACATTAGACATTACTAGCCCCTGCTGGCTGGGCTCTCCCTCTCTAAACTTATCTGTGAGCCTACCAGGCTTTTGACAACAGGGGGAAAGTACTTTCCTTGATTGGGTGTTGTCTAACAGACGGGAGAGGGTGGTCTGTTCTGGTACATTCCCGGACTCAATCACAGATCATACTCCTATCTTCTGTGTCTGGAAAGTCTCCCCTCCAAGGATTCCATACAAAATCCTCTTTATGAGGGATTTCTCCAACTTTAACTTGGAATCCTTCCATGCTGACCTGGGACTTACAGATTGGTCCTCAGTACTTGATTCTCCTGACACTTCTACTGCCCTAAACAACTTTCTTGCCTTTTTTTCTGCCCTGCAAGACAAACATGTCCCTTTTATTAAAAGGAGTTTAAGGGGTATTTTTACAAAATGTCTCCATGGTAGCCTACTTGCCCTTATGAAATCTAGGGATAAATGCTGGGCTAGTTTCAAGGCCTTGCATGACATATCTATGTACCAGGAATACAGACACCTCAGAAATGTGTGCCAAAAAGCTATCAGGTCTGCAAAGAGTAGTTTCTGCAAATCTGCCTTGTTATCCACAGAGAGAGACCCTAGGAATTTCTGGCAAAATATCAAGAACATAGTTAGTGGTTCCTCAAAATGGGATGTAGCAGACATGATTATAAATGGTACAAATTGTAACAATCCCCTCACAGTTGCTAATGTCTTTAACTCTCACTTCTCTGACCTGTCTGCATACACCTCCTTATTTCCTGACCAGGATCGTGATAAAGAAGGTGTGCCTCACAGCTCCCAGTTTGAATCTGTATCTCACCATTCCTTTTATTTCAAGGTTGTGTCCAGGAGGGAGATGCAGAGACTACTTTCTAGTCTCTCCCCTCACTCTAGTGCAGGGCATGATAACTTGGAGCCCAAACTCCTCCACCTTGGTGCCCCTTTCATTGCCTTACCCATCTCCCATATATTTAATTTGTCGCTCTCCTCTGGGGATATCCCTGACCTCTGGAAGGTGTCAAGGGTGGTTCTGGTTCTCAAACAAGGCAACCCCAAAAACCTTGAAAACTACCGGCCCAAAGCCATCTTATCAGCTGTTAGGAAACTCCTTGAAAAAGTTCTTGCTACCTAACTTTCTGAATATATCCAATCACACGAGCTGCTGATGCCAGCGTAACATGGCTTCCTTAAGGGCTACAGCACCTCCACTGCCCTTGCTAAGGTTACCTCCAAGGTCACAGTTGCTATGGATCAAGGCAAACTCACTGGAACTATCTTCATTGATCTTTCCAAGGCCTTCAACCTGGTTGATCATGTACTTCTGTGCTTGCAACTCTGGTCCCTGGGCTTGTCTGCCTCCATCCTTGGGTGGTTTTCCAACTACCTCCAAGGAAGACAGCAATTCACAAAATTCAAGGCTCACTCAGAGCCCACCCCAGTTAAATCTGAAGTTCCTCAGGAGTCTGTCCTAGGGCCCATCTTTTTCTCCCTATTTGTTAACAAACTCCCCACTGTGCCATCCCATTGCAGTGCCACCTTATATGTAGATGACCTGGTCATCCTTACCCACTCACATGACATTAGTGACATTAACTGGCTCCTTAATGTTGACTGTAGCAACATAAAATCCTGGCTAAAAGTGAATAGACTTGTCCTCAATCTCAGGAAAACACAGGCAATGCTTTTTGGATCCCTGGCAAAGTTAAAAGCATCCCCTGTGCTCCTGAGCAGTGGCGGCTCTATACCAGGGCCTGCCAGGGCATGTGCCCAGGTAAAAAAATGCTGTGCCCCAGTTGGTGCCCCATATGGTGCATAGCTTCCCCATAGTAATAACATATCAGTGCCCTGGCTGTCATCTGTTGTGCCCCAGCTGTGCCCTGGTAACCCTTTGTGGCTAGAGCCGCTACTGCTCCTGAGTATTACCGGCACTGATGGATCCTCCTGTGATGGTTGCTGACTCTGTCAAATACTTGGGTGTTACCCTAGACCCTCAGCTTGACCTCTCCCAGCACATTCACCATGTACGCAGAGCTGTTAATAGCAAATTGGGCCTGGCTTACAGAGCAAAAAACAGTCTTACCCCAGCCACCCAAATTGCCCCTGTGAGAGGGGTGTTTCTTCCCATGCTTTGTTATGGTTTCATAACATTTGCTCATGCAGCTAAAACTCACCTCTCAAAATTGGATGTTGCTTATAATAATATATGCCGCTTTGTCCTTGCAGCCCGTCGTCTCACCCACCACTGTGACCTTTACAATAAGCTTACTTGGCTTTCGCCAGGCCATCTTCAAAGTTTTGTGCTTGGTTGTTTCACTGATAAGGTTGCCAGAATGACCACTCCTCTGGTTCTGGCAGAGCTCCTCAAACCTGCCCACTCCTCTTATTCCCTAAGGTCACAGGGTCCAGTGATATTCCAGGTTCCCAATACCTGCACCCAAATAGGTGACACAGCATTTGCTACATGTGCTCTGAGATCATGGAATTCCCTTCCTGCCCATGTTCGTATTACTCCCTCCCATGCCTGTTTCTGAAACTCCCTCTGGGATCACTTGCTGCTCTCCTTGGCTTGCAGCTGCACTTAAGATGCCAGTGGCCCTTCAAACAAGTTGTCATACTCGTTACCTTGGTCCTTATTGAGGGGCACCTACCAGAGCTCTGCATTTGAGAGTTCTCCTGCATACTTGCTCACTCATGTCCTCGCCGTAGGTACCTATGTTATTTTGAATTGCCTCTCTGTCTCTTTTTGAAATATCTGTATATTGTTTACCTGTTCCTTGTGCATGCACTCTGTGTTATCTTGAATTGCCTTTATGTTTCATTTTTGAACTGCCTGTATATTGTTTACCTGAGCATTGTATTAACTGATTGTTACTTGTGTCCTTATCTCCTTGAAACCTGCCGGGTCGCACCTGAAAATAGGCATCTGTTCTTGTCTAGTATGTTTACCTGGTTAACAAAAGCTAAATAAATAAATAAACCTCCCCTCTCTTTTACCTTCCCTGTCTTTTCTGAACAGGGCATAACCAGGTACACTTATGCCCCAGATGTGGTTCCTGGTGTACCATGTTTCGGTTATGGTTATGATCAGCCTCCATCATTATAGTTATCAAGTTTGGGACCTTGTTTCCCAGACTGTGGGCATTCCTCTGCATGACTTTCCATGAAAAGTGGCATCCTGTCGGCCTATCCTTGTGTTTAGCCCCTTGTTTCATCCTACTATTCCTGGCATATTCTATGTGGTGCTTCCCTTTTACTACCTTTGTTAATGATGATATCATCTGGCCCTATGTGCAGCCTTTTCTGTCCTGTAGTACTGGTGAATCTGCCCCCGGCATAACATCCTGATTCTGCTCGTCATGTGCCCTAAACTGTGGGGGAGGTCTGTCTGTATCTCTCCAATCCTGACAATCTCCCTCATGGCTAGTTTAAATGCTTGCTCAAGAAGCACATAAATGTTTCACTGAGGACAGACATTCCCTCCATGGAAGGATGCAGACCATCTCTCTTGTATAGGCATGCATCATCCCAGATGGTATCCGAGTCCCCAATGTAGCCAACACTGTTTTCCCCACGCCAGTCCTTCAACCACTTGTTGAAGCTATTGATGACTTCCTCATTGTTGTGCAGCACTGGAGTTGTCTTGCTCTTCAGCCTAAGGGTCTCCATCTGGTGTTATAACACTGCTGCTCCTGCACTTTGACCTCTGGCCTCTGTTCTCTGACTGGTCACTGTATTTCTTGCCATTGGGCTGTTGCTTTGCCTCACCATGTCCAGCATTGCTTGCTGCCATGTGCCTTTCATTGTTGGCTTGTGACTCTGCCCTGCCTGGCATGTTCATCACCTTATTTTCCTGGTTGATCCTCCTGCTGCTTATTGATTTGGCGATTGGCCTGTTGGCTTGCCAGTTGGGATGGGTGGGTGTTATCTGCCCCATTGGTCTAGCATGATGGTGTATGTGTCTCTGGCAGGCCGAACAAACTGAGGAGGTTTGAGGCCACTCGTGTTGTACAGGCAGAAAGAATGCACATCATCATGGGAGGTCTCAGCTAGACAAAAGTTTCCATATAATGACATGTTAATGAAATATCTCTCCCTAATTATTACATCTTTAGGATGGGATAGATTGGGCAAGAAGGGTGGACAGGTTGAAATTTATACTAAGGTGAAGTTTAGGGCTTGCGAAATCACCTCCCAGCCAAATGATATTGGCTGTGAGGTGATTTCAGTGGATATTTTATTTGGTTTAAACAACTATTTCACCATCACTTCCATCTATTTTCCTCCTGGTTTGTCTAAGCAAGGTCTACATTACATTTCTGAGTTTTGAAAATCTTTGCCAACTGATAGGGAGTGGATTCAGAGGGGGGACTTTAATGTTAATTGGGGCCCTGATCAGAATCTCCCCTGTGGCTGAACTTTTCAGGAGTTGAGTGTTCAACAGTTAATATAACAGGTTACAGGATTCAAGTATAGGGGTGAGGGAGGGGGAGGTTCTATACTGGACTGGGTTGTGGTTACCCACCCAACCAGGATAGTCAACTCTGGTGTTTTGCCTGATGTGGTTAGTGACTACTGCCCGATATTTTGTTTACAGTCCACCAAACAAATCCACATCCCCCCGAGTTATATAGAAATAAGGAATATTAAAATGATTTCAACAGAGACCATGAATGTGGCCTGTGAGCTGATTGATTGGACGAGTATTGAGAAATGCCAGGATAGAGATCAAATGTTAGATAGATTTTCTGTATTGTTTAACCAGTTGTGAACCATATAGCCCCCTGAAAAAGGATGATAATCAGATCTAATGAAAAACAGTGGGTCACCAGAGACTTACTTCTCCTGATGAGACATACAGACAAAGAATGGAAAGTATTTAAAAAAGTCAAGATTCCAACTATCTGCTCGAGTATAAGATCCTTAGGAACATATGCAAGTCAGCCATTAGGAAAGAAAAGATAGATTTCTTTAAAAATAAACAGTTGTTATCTCTGGGTATTCCCAAGCAAGCTTGGCATACACTTAATAGCTTAATGGGAAGGAATGTCAATGAGTTAGTGACTTCCCTACAGAAAGGTGATCACTTGGTAAGTGATCCAATTCAAGTATCTACATTGTTTAATGAGTATTTTGGTGATTTAACAAAATTCCATAAAAATCTGGCACTGCATATATTTTTGCCCTCCTATGGCGGAGGAAGTAGTGACCTCCCACATTTCTATTTTCGTACTATTACCCCAGAAATAGTGACCTCCTATATTCTTAAACATAAACCCAAGCCAATCATTGGACAGGACATGATTGATTATAGATTCCTTAAGCTGGGCATAAAAGTGCTGGCCACACCACTGTCAGTTTTATTTAATTTTTCATTATGTAACAATGTCTTTCCAGGGATTTGGAAGTCAGCTGTCATCAAGCCAATCTTTAAAACCGGTTGTAGGAAAATGGTCTTGAATTACAGACCTATCTCGCTGTTGGCACCTATATCCAAAATTCTTGAAAGAATTGTCTTTGATCAGTTCCAGGATTTTTGTTTAAATATAACTTGTTATCTATTTGTCTGCATGGATTTAGGAGAAATTGTAGCACAGAGATGGCCTTGGTGGGGTTCACAAGCTGTGTACAGAGTGTCCTGGACTTGGGGCACTCTGTCGCTGCAGTGTTTGTGGACCTCACCAAGGTCTTCAATTTGGTTAATCATTCCCAGCTATTGGAATCTCTGAAGGAGGTCTATGTCTCTAGTGATGTTATTCTCTGGTTATCTGAATATTTGCACAATAGGGAGCATAAGACCATTATTGCAAACATCTGTTCCGAATCTCTTCCAGTTTCTTGTAGGGTACCACGGGGCTCAATATTGGGCCCTTTACTTTTTTCTCTTTTTGTGACTGCCACTTCCAGTTTTTGCATTAAGTCAAGAATAATCCTATATGCAGATGATACAGTTTTGTTTGCAGAAGGTCGTGATCTTGATTGTTCCTTAGTCAATGTCCAACAGGATTTTGAAAAATTTCAGATTTGTTTATGTTCCCAAAATTTAGTTCTTAATTAATCTAAGACTAAGGCAATGTTTTTCACATATCCTAGGAAATCAAGAAATATCACTGTCCCTATACTTGATTTGCAAGGTAATGTTATTGAATTTGTAGATAGCTTTAACTATCTAGGGATCACTCTGGAGTCTAATTTTTCTTTTGTAAATCAGGTTAATATAGTAATTAAGAAAATTCGTCAGAGATTAGGAATGCTTTTTAGGATAAAATCTTTCCTTGTCCCAGAATCAAGAAGGTTAGTGGCACATAGTTTACTGTTAAGTGTGTTAGACTATGGATTGTTGATCTACTCAGACACTAATGAAAAAATGTAGCAGAAACTCAGGACTACCTATTATAGCATCTTATGGTTTATGACTGGTTTGTCATACAAAACTCATCATTGTATTTTGACCAGGGAAGCCAATTGTCCATTTTTGGATAGAATGGAAATTAAATTGAGAATATTTGCTTTTAAGGGTACTTTAGGTTGTCTGCCCCCACCATTCACAAGCTTTTTTCAAATTCCAAAGGATTAAAGAACACTAGGTTCCAGTTTAGGGAACTGTTTAGCATTCTCCTATATAGGAAATTAATAGGCCAAAGGTCAGTGATTTATAAGGCTACAGTATTTTTTAATAGTATTCCCTCATCAGTGACAAACTGTAGAATAGTGAGGACATTTAAGTATAGATTTGTTCAATGGCTTGACACTTTATCAGAGTGCAAACAGAAGAGTGCAAGTAGAAGACTTGGTTTGCTGGCCAAGGCACCTAGCTTCACCTGAGCTCTTTCCTTCTAAGACTGCTTGAAAGGCAGAGTAGAGAAACTTACCAGAGCAAGGGAGAAGGATTAAGGCTTAGTTTGGCTAAGCAGATTTACTGAGTGGTGGTGTTTTTATTTTTTACTCACAGGGATTGCTACTGTTTGTTGCTAACATTTCATTGCTTTATTTTCTCTGATTCAAATTGTTGTTGCTGGTATACCTTCTTCTGCATTATTACAAGGTGTGCCTACAGGTGTGTGCTAACAGATTACTGCTGTAATCTTCTGATTCAAATTGTCTTTGCAAGGTATATCTTCTGTTACTGCTTTATTTTTCTCTGGAGCAAAGTGTTTCTTACAGGTATATCTTCTCTGAAATTATTACAGGTGGTGCTTTACAGGTTTTACAGTTTTATCTAACATTAGGATAAGCTTTCAGG
This sequence comes from Neoceratodus forsteri, assembly GCA_016271365.2. Classification (NCBI taxonomy): domain Eukaryota; kingdom Metazoa; phylum Chordata; order Ceratodontiformes; family Ceratodontidae; genus Neoceratodus; species Neoceratodus forsteri. Next base: position 1,071,638,005 of record CM028129.1, on the reverse strand, counting down.
GTTACTGCATTTGTTGTTGACTGATTGTTTCTGCTCTTACCTCCTTGTTCTTTTCGTCCATGGTTCTTCTTTTTAGGCAGGAGAAGGGCCCAGCCACCCACCCATCCCCAACCACCCACGCTACACTCCTTTTATAGGGTACCACAGTTGTGACATTTCCTGTGGCAGAGCAGGAAGGGAGGATCAGTGGGGCCTCACAAGGTGATCTCATTTACAGGGCACTAGTAATTTAACTTGTTATAACAATTTAAACAAAGCACAAGTAAACCATTACTTGCATTTTTTTTTCCTTGTAATTACTCTGACTAGGTTACAAACCCAGCAACTTATTTGGAATGGATTTCATTAACTGCAGGTACTGTGGAACAATTTTCAGAAGGACAGTCTTACAGGATTTAGGACACTGTCCTACATGCTGGGCCTTTGGAGATCTTAGGGCTTAGCTCCGGGCAGCATGGGCAGAGATTGCATGCCTCAAATTTCATATTGAAGAGGAAATACATTATAAGAACCACCCGCCATTTCCCCAGCATCCAACAGAAAAACCTCGACCGCAGAGGGTAGTTGGTCCAGGAGGTTGGCAGGTGGTTAGGAGAGACAAATCAGGTGCCCCATCACTCTCTGCTCTCCAACACATTACCTCCAAAAACCATATAAACACTACAAACAGGTATCTGCCTCTATCTCTGAAATCAAATAAAGAGGCAGAAGACACTGCAGAGCAGGACACTGCGCACAGGAGCTAGCACAACAATACTCACCCAAATCAGGAACCAAAACTAAACAAGCACAAAGGAAATCCAAAAACTTCTGATCATAGGAGACTCCATGATTCGGGAGTTGATACCCATCTCCAGCCAGGGTGATGGTCAGATGTCTCCAGGTACATCAGCATGGAGAGACACTGACCGCATTACTAAATTGTTCACAAAGCAGGAGAAAACATTGATGTCCTAGTACACATAAGGGACTAATGATCTCACCAGCCGGTCAGTTGTGGAGACCAAGGACACCTGACTAGGCTGGGTGACAAACTATCATCTATTTCGTCCGCATCTCCTTCTCTGAGATCCTGCCAGTCTGGGAGAAGGGAGCAGATGGACGGAAGGTCAGAGAAGGGAGATAGGGAGCTAAACACGTGGCTCAAGGACTGGTGCCAGGAAAAGGACACAGATTTGTAGGAACTGGCAACAGTTCTGGAAGCGAAAGTTCTTTAAATTTGATGGACTGCATCTAACTAAAGAGAAGTCAGTGCATTGGGCAGAAGTTTGACGTCTTTGCAGAATATTTAAACTAGCAAATGGGGAGAGGGTGCAGCACCCCATCGTCGAATGGAAGAACACCCCTCCCCTCAGCTAGTGGTCAAACAGGAATTCAGCGTGTTTGCCGCTCATTTGCATCACCAGGTAAGAAAAAGGTTTGTCTCCCATACGATGCACAGGGTAATAACAAACTTCACCCAACAACTAACACACCAAAATCTGGCCAATGGAAAATCATGTACACAAATGCTCACAGCATGGAAATAAGATCCCAGACCTGCAGGCAATAATGTCAGAGGCTAAACTGGACATAGTAGCAATTAGTGAGACGTGGTTTACCAGTAACCACACTTGGAGACTTCAGTACCTGGCTATGTATTGTTCAGAAGAGACCGAGGTGCAAAAAGGGGGAGGAGGCCCTGTATGTTAATGAAAATATCAAAGCTACAGAAATTCAGAATACACATAAGGAGCCAGAAGAACTGTGGGTCACCCTGAAACAGGAAATGGGACAGCCATAAGAACTGGGGTTGTCTACAGGCCCCAGACCAGAGGAGGACATAGACACATTACTGTTAGAAGATATACAAAACATGACAGCTAAAGGGAGGTTCTGATAATGGGAGACTTCAACATGCCAGATACAGATTGGTCAATACCAGCAGGAACATCTGCCAGAACTAGACTCATAGTGGATTCCTGCAGGGAGGGCCTCAAACAACTGGTACAGCAACCCACAGAGACAGGGCTGTCCTAGATCTAGTACTGACTAACAAAGAAGGGATCACAGATCTCCAGGTAGAAGGTCACCTGGGGGCCAGTGACCATCACATGGTATGGTTCAATTTGCTACTACATCTAAATCATCCCATTCCAAGGCAAAATATGGGACTTCAGAGGAGCTGACTTTGATAAGATGGCCAACAGAGTTAAGCTAGCCCTGGCAAAAGAAACACAGGTGAGGAGGTACAGGCAAAGTGGGCAAGCATTAAGGATACAATACTTGAAGCAACATCCCATTGTGTTAGACAGAAAAGGAAGTGCAAAGAAGAAGGAAACCACTTTGGTTCTCAAATACAGTAGCAGAAAAGGTCAGAGCAAAAGGCTGGCCTTCAGAAAATATAAGGAACACAGTGATGAAGATAGAGGCATACCAAACTGCCCTAAGGGAAGCAGGAAGCAGTAAAGCAGGCAAAGTCCCAAACTGAGGAAACACTAGCACGAACAGTAAAGAAGGTGACAAGACTTTCTATAGATACATTAGTGAAAGAGAAAGTCAGAGGGGGAGTGCTAAGCTTAATGGAGAAAAGGGAGCATGTGAGGAGGAGGACCCTGTAAAGGCATCTATCCTAAATAGATACTTTTGCTCAGTATTTACTGAAGAGAAGGTAGGCCAGGGCCACAGCTCAGCATCATGGCCACAGGGGAGGAGGTGAGCACTAATCCTTCACAAAGAAAGGGTCCTACAAGAGCTTGCTAAGCTCAGGTGGATAAGGCAATGGGATCTGATGGCATACATCCCAGGGTACTTAAGGAGCTAAAGGAGGAACTAGCAGAGCCATTAGCAGAATTGTTTAGTGAGTCTCTGAGCACAGGAGAGGTCCCAGAAGACTGGAAGGGCTCATGTGATCCCACTCCACAAGAGTGGTAGCAGGGAGGAGGCGGGAACTACAGACCTGTCAGTCTTACCTCAGTAGTGGGCAAGATTATGGAGGCCTCCTTAAGGAAAGGATAGTGCAACACCTGGAATCCATAGGGGCAGAGGATCCAAGACAGCATGGGTTTACAAAGGAAGGTCCTGTCAAACTAATCTAATAGATTTCTTTGACTGGGTAACCAGAGTGGTGGACCAAGGGGAGCAGTTGATGTCGCCTACCTTGACTTCAGCAAAGCTTTTGACACTGTTCCACATAGAAGATTGATAAATAAGCTAGGTAGGCTCGGGTGGGTCAGAAGTTGGTCAACTGGGTGGCAAACTGGTTGACTGGCAGAAAACAGAGAGTGGTGGTAAATGGTATACAGTCAGAAGAGATGCAAGTCACAAGTGGGTACCTCAGGGATCAGTCCTGGGGCCAGTCCTATTCAACATCTTCATTAGTGACCTCGCAGATGGACTAGAGGTAAGGCTTGTCTGTTTGCAGATGACACCAAGATCTGCAACAGAGTAGATGATCCAGATGGGGTGGGCAGAATGAGAAGAGATCTGGATAAACTAGCAGAATGGTCAGAAGAGTGGCAACTGGGATTTAATGCAAAGAAGTGCAAAATCATGCACATAGGGAAGAGAAACCCTGAAGCCACTTATAGGCTGGGAGGGTTGCTAGCAGTCACAAAGGAAGAAAGAGACTTGGGCATCATCATCACTGATGACCTAAAATCATCAAGCAGACCTCTAAAGCAGTAGGTAAGGCTAGAGGTGTTAGGGTGTATTAGTAGGGTATCACAAGTCGTAAGAGGTAATAATCATCTGTACAAGACATTGGTTAGGCCCCATCTGAGTACTGCGCAGTATTGGAGGCCACACCTTCACAAGGACATTAACAAATTGAGGCAGTCCAGAGAAGGGCAACCAAATGGTGCAGGGACTGCATCAGAAACATATGAGGACAGATTAATGGAGCTCAATATGTATACCCTTGAGCAAAGGAGGGAGAGAGGTGATATGATCGAGACATTTAAACACCTTAAGGGCATAAACAAGGTGAAAGAGTCTAACATGTTTAAATATAAGAAAAATAGCAGGACAAGAGGACACAGCATGAGATTAGAGGGAGGCCGATTAAGGGGAATGTGAGAAATTCTTTTCACAGAAAGGGTGGTAGATGCATGGAATGGCTTACCACAAGAAGTGGTGGCTATGAATACAGTGCAGGGCTTCAAACAGGCATGGGATAGGCATAAGGGAGCAATACAAATGACTATGAATAGATAGGTCACTGACAGAGCAAAGGCCGATGGCACATTTATAAGGTAGAAAAAGAAATGGGCAGACTGGATGGGCCTTGCGGTCCTTATCTGCCGTCAACTTCTATGTTTCTAGGTAAATGTTTTCATTAATATATTACATGACTGAATCAGAAAATTACATGTAATAGCAAAGTTTGCCATTAGTATTTTTTGTATGCATGTTAGTGTGTGTTTTGTATTTAAAGATTATGTCTTTTTAATGCAAAACTTGTCACTTGTAAAAACAGGCAGTTTGCCCATCTTACCAACAAGTGTAAAAAATAAGAAATTAAATGAAATATAGCTCTGACGATGATGGCATCTAAGTTCTACAGGTGTGGCTCAGTGGAGGAGGTTCTCTTGAAGACCTACCGTTACAGTATGTAACTGCAGGTTATTATAAAAGGAAACTTGTTATGAGCCTCTGTTCATTGTGCTATTGACTATGGATCACATTAATCTGACCTGCATGACAGGTAGGAAAATCACCATACCTGCACTAGGCGCATAGTCCTACAATGCCCTTGTCATGTTGTGCCACTTATTGAAATGCCATGAGTGAAAGTGCCTGGGAAATGGGAACATGAAGAGGGACACAGGACAGAAAAAGGGAAAAGAGCAGGACTTTATGGGTAACAAACTAAGTGCACATACTAAAATACTTACAGCAAACTCTAGTCAAACATATGCTCACATATACATAAGCAGTTCAGTCTGGTGGATGTGAGGCAATCAACTGCACAGGCTATAGGATTGTAAACTTCCTGAGAAGTTCAGTGAGGCAGACAGTTTCAAAATTTGTAGGAGCCCTACAACTTTTCTTCTCCTCATCATATACTTTATGTGAGCACAGTTGAGCGACAATTAGTGAACACCCATGACACAACTTATGTACTAACACAAATGGGTAACAAAAATATTCACAAAAACTATCTCCCTGCAAAGAAATGCTCTGGTGATATCTCTATATCTTTGTCCACATACTTGAATGCAATAATATATGACTTGCACTGAGAAGGGATTTAATATAATGTGTGGGATGTGCTCTTAATGATTGGTTGCAGGAAGAATAATTCCATTTCTGTTGTAATGAGCACCTCATCCATTCTACTGCACATGCACATTCACAAAATGATAAGCATGCACTGTAACATGATGTCACATGCTTATCAAATGAACCAGGAAACATGCATGCTACCAGAAACCATTTAAAAGGGGCGCTCAGACACAAGTGTAGTGTTGCTGCTGAACTGTGCTTCCCTATTGGCATCTGTAGGAATGAGAAAGCCTGTAATGTACAGGCGTTTGGAATGTGTTGACACAAATGGCAAATGGGAATCAGTATTTTATTAAGTAAAGAACACACTAATCACAAAATCAGCATTATTTGCCTATATAAAGCAAAAGCAAGTGAATGCATATGCGTGAGGGCAGAGAAGTGATGAGAATTATTTTATAATCCTCAGAATCTTTGAAAACAGAACTTGCTCTGTCTTCCTAACAGCACTTTAAAAATGCAAAAAAAAAAAAAATAGAAATAGAGGCATATCTCTCTCTTACTTTCTAGCTATATAGAGACATATGTTATACTGATGCAATAGTGCCATTACAGTTAGGGTTGAGTAACGAGTTAAATGTTAAGCCCCAGTTTTTGTACCTTAATAACTTTGGTGGCATTCAACGAAATAGCCCAAATTGATCATGCGCAGCCTGGCTGGCAGAGTTTCAAGATGTGAAAAGTTTCTTGCTGGCATTTTGTATGGATTATGAGATACAGAACAATGATTTTTAATGACATTTCATTTCTGTTCCTATACACAACATAGTTTTATTTTTGCTTTTACATACAGCCTAGATGGTATGGAATTTTTTCATGAAACTTACAAGGTAGAAGTGAACTGTGCTAAGGTAGTGCTTTTATAAGGTTTCATGAAAAAATATAAAATGGTTGAAGAGTTATAAGGATTTTAAGTTTTTCTGAGCATGCTCAGTAGGGTTTTTGTATAACCCTCTGATATGAACGATAAAAACAAATTATCATGAGGGCTTATTTTTCATGATTTATTCATCATGAGAAAAAACATTGATTGTGATGGCCACCATCTCATTTTTTTCTTGAAATAAAAAACATTGTAAATACTTAAAAAATGCTATATTTAAAAATAAACATCTAAACCTAGGTAAATGGGACCTGTTTGGCTGACTCTAGTAATGTTTTTTGAAAATTGCCCTCGAAATAATGTTGAAAAATCCTTGGTGCCTGGCTTACTGAGAGGAGCCATTTACCCGTGTTCTTTGTAAAAGAATAGTTGGGTTTTCTTGGTTTGTGTAACAGCAGCTGGAGTCATGCTGCCAGCTTCAGTTGGAGCAGTGATCCAGCAATCGTGGTTGTGATCTCTCTCTCTCAAATCTATCTGTCTGTCTATCTATGTATGTGTCTGTCTGTCTGTGTATCTGTCTATCTTGTTAATTCCCTCCCCCACCCAGCTCAGCCAGTCCTCCCTTGTTCTGCCCTGATTTCTTTCGGAGTTGAACACAACAGCAAACTGGGGTACCCACTTTTACTGATAACTTTGTCATTTTTTAATATTTGAAAACTGAATTTTCAGCATGGCCTTGTTGGGATTCCACCTCATGAACAAGAGAGGTGGAATAATCTAAATCTGGTCAAAAAGATGATGTGGTTGCAGCACAAAATCAACTTTCAGGTGAGATTTGTACATTTTCACCTACTTGGTTCATGAGGTAGGGTCATAGGAAGGCCATTTTGTAAGTCTGGTGTAAAAATATGGTAAAATTACCAAGTTATGAGTGAACATTTCAATATTTCAATGTGTGCTTACCTTCTTGGTGTGTTTTCAACATACCATAAAGATTATGTCTTAATATTGCAGTACTGTAGCCTTGGACTGTGTAAGGTTGAGCACCCCCTCTCTTATTTGAGCCCAGGGGTTTTATCTATTAGGGATTTACTGTATGTTGAAAATCTGGTGTAAAAATATGATAAAATGACCAAGGTATGAGTGAAGATTGAAATATTTCAACATTCACTCATAACATCGCTGATTTTTAATATCTTTTCACCAAACTTTCACCATAGATACATCGATACATAGACACTGTCAGCAGATAAGGGCCTATGGCCCACCCAGTCTGCCCATTTGAGCTTGTAAGTTCACTTTTTAATTTTCTAGAAGTCTGTTGCCCTTTACCCCTGATCTCCAGAATTCCCTTATGTCTATCCCATGCATTCTTAAATCCCGTGATTGTTTTGGCCCCCATCACTTCCTCTGGCATTTTTTGGGACCTCACCTCATGAACAACTCAGGCACAGTTTTTCAAATCCATGCTGAAAGATGATTTTGAAGTCATTCCGTGAAATCACATTTCAGCCTGGAAAATTTTCACCTACCTTGTTCATGAGGCAGGGTCATAAGAAGACTGCATTGGAAATGTGGTGGCAAAATATGGTAAAATGACCAAGTTACAAGTAAACATTGAAATATTTCAATGTTTACTCATAATTTTGCTAATTTTCAATATTTTTACTCCAAACTTTCAACATAGCCATTTTTTCAAACCAGCTTATAAATGTGTCAGGTGTTATTCGTCGCTTACTGCTAGTGCAGAACACTGCTGCTCGTTTATTGACAGAGGTATCTAGGAAATCTCATATTACCCCAGTGCTGCGTGGTCTGCACTGGCTGCTGATTCAGTGGTAGATCACCTTTAAGGTAGGTTTGTTAACCTATAAAGCCCTACATGGACTTGGTCCTGACTACTTGAAAGAGCTTCTGATTCCTTATGCCCCTGTGCATGAGCTCCACTCAACTGATGAGGGGTTGCAGGAGATTCCAAAGGTTACTTTGAATTCTTCCAGGGCTCATGCTTTTATGTTTGCTGCCCCAACCCTCTGGAATGCTCTACCCCATCAGCTTTGGGAGTGCAGGACTGTGGGGAGCTTCAAGCAGGCACTGAAAATGATTTTATGGTCTAAAGCATTTCCTGATATATTGTGATTTTAATTGTGTTTTTATGAATTATCTGAGACTGTTGTGAAGCACCTTGATATGTGAAAGGCACTCAATCAAATAAAGATTATTATTATTATTATTATTTTTCAAATCCTGACCAAAACAGGTTTTTGTGCTTGTGGTGCAAAATTACATTGCAGACAATATTCTATAAATGCCACATACCATGTTTATAAGTGTACCAGGTCAAAATGTTGCAGGGAATACAGCGCAGGCAAAACCATGAAGTGAAAACAGCTAAAAGCAAGATAGCTACAGGGATGCTATAGTGAACAGGCAAAACAGCTGTCCCTGTAGCTATATTGCTTTCAGGCAAACGGGTTAAGGCATGTACATGGTGGTGTGCTGCCAAGCAGCTTGCATGGCTCATAGGGTAGAGCTACAGGCAGGAGAGTGGTGGACCACTGATATCCCAGGGTTCAATTCCCCATCCTGGGACATATAACATATTTTATTTTTTTTCATCTCCCGGGACATCTTCTTTTTCTTGTTCTCCTCCTCAACAATCCCCCCAACAAGATTTCTCCCCACCACAAGTAGCCCCCCCGGAGATGGTTATAGTAAAGTGTGTGGGGGGTCATAACAGAATGTGCAGGGGTGGATCCCCCAACAAAAACAACGTGTATTTGTTGAATTTGGCAAAAATAGCACTCCGCTGTTTTGTTGAGTGCTATCTTTGCTGTCGGCATTTTGGCTTCACAGTTTCTGACTATGCTGTTATTGCCTGCATCATTATGATTCCATGCCATTTATGGGGGGGGGGTCATAAAACAATTATCTTTAAAATTTATGGTTTAAAATTAAAAGCAAAATTATTAAAAAAAATTGGGGCCTATTCACTAAGGAGGTGGGAACATGCTCCAAAATGCATATATCCCTAGCATTATCCTCAGGAGATCCACATGTTGGCTTTATGCATGAACACTAGCCGCCACCTGACCCCCATATGTGGCCCCACCCACAGAACGTATGTTCACCAGGGCCTGGTGAGTGTGGAGCAGCAGACCTGGGCAAGCAGCCAATCAGCTCCCTGACCTGGGCCCTGCAGTAGATCACTTACATCCGTGGGGTGCCATGTTGGCGGACAGCATGCAATGCGCTGACAGTAATGGGGGGGTTAGCCCAGATGTCCTCCCTCTACCCTCCCTGAGTGCTCTGAAGGCTGGGGTGTCCATGATGGGGGGGTCAGATGCCCCCTGCCATCACCTCTGCGAGTGGCGACTGCATCTCCGGGAGTATGTAAGTGGCAGCTTGGGGGTTACGTCTCCCCTGAGTTCGCATAGCCATCAGCTGCAGTGTGCAGTGCTCCATGATTTTGTGAATGATGCAGAGTGCTGGCACCTCCTCCCCACAACACCTTCCTGGCCTGCCCAGGTGTGTAGCTGAGTGATCAGCCAAGGGATTGGGTGTGTAGGGGGGCATATATGCTTCCTGCATACTGCACAGGGGGTGCAGTGGCCGCAAGCAGGTGTGGGGTGGGCTACATGTTGGAGTTATGTGGCATGTACCCACTCTACACATTTGAGAATATGCCCCATTGTGTGTAATGACAGCCTTTACACCAGTGGGTAGTTCTTTGTGATACCGTGCCACAGAGCTGGGTTCAGGGGTTAGCTCAGTGAGCCAGCTTGAAGGATGAAGGCTGAGTAGACAGTGCTGTCATGCGCCCCCCCCAGCCTGGGAAGGGAAAGTGCAAAGTTGTCTGCATGGGCTCAAGTACCATATACTGAAGAGAAATATTTTCTTGGTATAGGGCCCTGCACCTCTGTACCCATGGCTGCCAGAGGCTCTTAGAATTTGGCAGGCAGGTGGCCTGCATATCTGCAGCAACACTTACTCATGCATGATGCATGACACACACGCACATACATACCTGTGTTGCCTCTTTGCCCTGCATGTGTGTATCTGCAGCCAAATTGAAGTGTAGGGCCTGTCAGGCCCTGTGCTTCTGCAGCCTGCCAGACAGCCCCACAAATCCTTGACATTTGTTGCCCCAAGAAGGGCCCTACACTTCCTCAGGCAGGTGGACTCTTCCATTGGCACAGGGCTCAAAGAGCCCTGTGCATCTGTATCCTTTCAAGCAGCTCCTGAAAGGACCGGTGTGAAAAAGAAAGGAAAATTCTTGGCAAAAAAAACTGCATTAATGTGCTAGATAGGGTTCAAAGAACACAACAAAAGTAGGGAAATGTGGCATTAGGGTTTCCAACCTTAACTCCTCACCTCCCAAACAACAAAAGGAAAAAAAAAATAGGGTTTTGGTTCTCCAGAGACTTGGCAAATCATTGGAGGGGGTGGTCTGACTTGATGTTGTCATCCCTAATGCTTAATTCTCTCCCCAGCCCGTAGCCTTCTGTCTGAAGCACAAGGTACAGCTACAAGACAATGCCTCATAGTGATGCACTAGAAACATATAAACATAGAAGTTGACAGCAAAAGGAGACCGCTAGGTCTATCTAGTCTGCCCATTTGGTTTGGACCTATTTTGACACTCTACTTGCCCTTTGTAGTCAGGAATACCTTGTGTCTATCCCATGTATTCTTGAATTACCCCAAAGTGTTGACCCCCACAACCTCTTGGGGCAGGCTGTTCCAGGCATCCACCACTCTTTCTGTGAATAAAACATTTCTGGTGTTGGCAGAGAACCTCCCTCTTTGCAGCCGGCCTTACAGGCCCTACACTTCAATTTGGCTGCAGATACACACATGCAGGGCAAAGAGGCAACACAGGTAAGTATGTACATGTGTGTCATGCATCATGCATGAGTAAGTGTTGCTGCAGATATGTAGGCCACCTGTCTGCCAAATTGCAAGAACCTCTGGCAGCCATGGGTACAGAGGTGCAGGGCCCTATACCAAGAAAATGTCTCCTGGTCCTTGGAGCCCTTCTTGAAGTGAAAAAGTTCCTGTGCCTGTACCTTGGTAATGCCTTTGATGTACATGAAATTTTCAATCATGGCCCTCCCATCTCTTCTCTGCTCCAGGGAGTATATATTCAGTTCCCTACGTCTTTCCTCATAGGAAATTCTTTATGACAAATGTCTAAATACTGGAGCACTACCAAATGAATGGAAACAAGCCAATGTGATTGTACTATTTAAAAAAGGATATAAGTGCTCCCCTGATAATTATTGTCCCATTAGTTTAACCTCTTTCATTTGTAAAATATCAGAAAGAATTATTAAGGATGAATTGAGTTCAGTTGTGTCAGGCTTAGATCAATCACAGCATGGATTCACAAAGGGGCGATCCTGCACAACAAACCTGGTCAGTTTTTATTATTTCATCACTAAAAATATAGACAAGGATATCTCATGTGATGTTATCTTGTTAGATTTTAAAAAGCATTTGATTCCACTCCCCACTGGGCATTAATGCATAAATTACAGCCATTTAATATCAATCAGGTATTTATTAATTGGATAACAATTTGGCTATCTGACAGGAAGTAACGTGTGATAATAGATGGGCATACATCAGCCTGGAAAAGGGTCGAAAGCGGTGTTCCGCAAGTATCTGTTTTAGCTCCTTTAATTTTCCAGATTTTTATATCTGACTTAACCAATGACAATCAAAGTAAAATTACAAAATATGCAGATGATTGCAAAATGGCCAATATTTGCATGAATTCAGGTGATCATAAACTTATTCAAGACGATCTATGTAAACTGGAAGCCTGGTCTTTGAAATGGAATTTACGCTTCAATACATCCAAATGTAGTGTCGTACATTTTGGTAAAAATAATCAAAAGAAACAATATTATCTTTATAATAACCTATTAGTCAACAAACTCTGTGAAAAAGATCTAGGGATTACTGTTGATTCTGGTCTTAATTTTGATTACCGCATTACTAACATTATTAGTAAAGCTAACAAAATATGGTGGGCAATTCATCACAATATTTCATCAAGAAGCTCAGACATTTTGCTTCCACTATATAGAGCCTATGTAAGGCCAGTCTTTGATTTTGTCTCACAACTCTGGTGTCCATTCAAAAGGAAAGATATACATAGAGTTGAGAGAATACAAAGAAGAATCACAAAATCTGTAGTTAAATAAATCACTCACTTATGAGGAAAGACTATTTAAATTCGGTCTCTTATCACTGGAGGAAAGGAGACTTAGAGTCAATCTCCTATTGGTATGGGATATTATGCATGAACAAAATCTTTCCGTAGAATGTGGCCTAGATTTCAAACAGGTGCACATAAATACTAGAGGCCACTCATCGCAACTTACAAAAAATAGATGCAACACTAAGAAAAGGGCATATTATTTCTCCCAAAGAGTTATTAGACCTTGGAATATGCTACCATTGAAAATTATTATTAGTGATAATAAGACCACTTTTAAAAACAGACTTGATGGCTATATGAGTTTAGAAAATCGACTGAAATACTATATGTAAGTTATGAAGCTCTATTGGGCTTTATAGTCTGTTGCTTCTATCAGTTCTTAGTATGATTCTTAGTATGACATGTACTGCAGACCCTGAATCATTTTTATTGCCTTTCTCTGTACTGTTTCCACCCAGTCAATGTCCTTCCTGAGGTGAGGCCTCAAGAACTGGACTCCATATTCCAGGTGAGGCCTGACCAGCGATCTATACAGTGGTAGTACCACCTCTCTCCTCCTGCTTGTGATTCCTCTCCCAGTACAGCCCAGCATTCTGTTAGCTTTCAATGTTGCCTTCTCACACTGCTTACTAACCTTCAAGGCATCTGAGATTATGATTCCTAGATCTTGTTCCTAGTTTGAGGCTGCCAGTCTTTCGCCTCCTAGAAAATACTCCTTTCCTGGATATTTCTTTCCTATGTGCATGACCTTGCACTTTTTGGTGTTAAATCTCAGCTGCCACACTCCAGACCATTATTCTAGTTTCTTGAGGTCAGCTTCCATCTTGCTCACTCCTTCTGAGATGTCTACCCTATTACATATATTGGTGTCATCTGAAAACAGACACATCTTCCCTTCCAGTCTTTCAGTGATGTCTGCTATAAAAACATTGAAGAGCAGAGGCCCCAATACTGAGCCCTGAGGCACCATGATGGTCACCCTGCCTTCCATTGATTGCATTCCATTAACCTGTACCCTCTGTGTTCTGCCTTGTAACCAGTTTTGTACCCATCTGACTACTTCTGGACCAACCCGTGTGGTCAAGCTTCTTTATCAACCTTCTGTGTGGAACCGAGTCAAAGGCCTTACTAAAGTCTAGGTAGACCACAACTACTGCCCCACCATTATCCACTATTTTTATAGCGTAGTGAAAAACCCTGAGCAGATTTGTCTGGCATGACCTACCTGCTGTGAAACTGTGCTGTTTAGGGTCTTGCTGGCTGTTAGTTTGAGGAATGCTATGATCCTCTGTTTGAGTAGTGTCTCCATTAGTTTCCCTACTATAGATGTGAGGCTCACTGGTCTTTAATTACTAGCCTCTTCGCAACTGCCTGATTTGTGAAGTGGAACCACTATTGTCTTTTTCCAGTCTTTGGGTACCACACTGCTTTTCAAGGATTTTTTGAATAGAAGTGCCAGAGGGGCTGCTAATTCTGCCCCCAGTTCCTTAAGGATTTTGTGGTGCATCTCATCAAAGATAGAGAATTATGTCTCACCGCATGTTGCCAACCAAAATCTATTGTAGCTTTCTTCATGCAGAGCTGGGCCCTGCATGAAGTACAGAGCTCATATCTGAGCAGTTCTGTTCAGGAAAGGGGGTGGGCATTAATGCTGACAACCCCAAGGAATACACCACCACTGATTCACCAAGACTTTGGAGACCCAAAATCTTAATGTTTTTTCCTGTTGCTGCTTTGGGGGGTGGGGTGGGAGTTAGGGTAGAAAACCCTAACACCACATTTCCCTACTTTTGTGGCATTAAGCTAAACTCTAACTGATGCACTAACACAGTTTTTTGTAAATATATAGATATATAAATACATTATACTGATGTTGTAACACCACTATAGCTAGGGTTGAATGCAGTGCTCAATGTTAAATTCCTAATTTTGCACCTTAACAACTTTGGTAGTGTTCAACGGAATATCCCAAATATGTGCATGTCCAGTCAGGCTGGCATTGTCTCAAGAGTTGGAAAGTTTTGTGATAGTACCTTGTGCAGTTTCAGAGGTCTGGATACCCCTTATTTTGTAAAGGTGTCATATTTTTTACTACAGGTAGCATTGTTTTTTTGCTCCCATCTACAACCTAGATGGCGTGGAATTTTTCCACAAAACTTTCAGGGTAGAAGTGGCCTATACTGTGGCAGTGCCTTTCTAAAGTTTCATGAAAAGATTGTTAAACTGTTACAGAGTTATAAAGATGTAATGTTTGTTTTTTAGATAACCCCGATACAAACAATAAAAAAACACGATAGTGTGGGCTTATTTCTCATGATTTACTTGTCGTGAGAAAAAAATACCTATTGTGGTTGCTGCCATTTTGTTTTGTTTTTCCTTTTAACTAAAAAGCATTGCAAATACATAAAAATGATGCATTTCATTTTCAAAAAACAAACACCTAAACCTAGGAAAATGGGACCTTTTAGCTAGACTGTGATGTTTTTTGAAAATTGCTTCAAAACAACATTTGCGGGCACTTGAAAATCCTGGGTGCTCAGCTTAGCAAGAGGACCTGGTCACCCGCATTCTCAATATGAGAACAGTGGTACTTTCTTGTATTGTGAAGCCACAGCTGGAGTTGTGCTGCTGGCTTCAGATGGAGCAGCGAGCTGGCCATCCCCTGATATTGCACTCTCTCTCTCTCTGTATATATATCTACTGTATCTGTTTGTCTGTCTGCCTATCTCTCTCACTATCTATCTACAGTATCTATCTATCTATCTATCTATCTATCTATCTATCTATCTATCTATCTATCTATCTATCTATCTATATATCTCAGTCTCTATTTATGTATCTGTCTGTCTGTCTATCTAACTATCTATCTATCTATCTATCTATCTATCTATCTATCTATCTATCTATCTAACCAGCAGACTGGGTGCCCATATCCAGTACCACTTCTTTCTCCCCCCAGGTTACCTTCCCCCCATTTCACATATTGAAGTTTAAAGTATAATAAGTGGACCAGGGTACCATTCCCTGGTAATGCTTCTCTTCACCCCCTCACCTCCAGGTCACCAGCTCCTTCCCATTATATGTGTGGTAGAACCAGTGTGCCCACCCCTGGTGCCACTGAATGATAGCCCAATACTGTGGTGTTCAATCCCTAATGTTGGCAAGTCCCCTGAAACAAAACAAAACAAAAAAAATCTCTTGCTGATTTTTGGGGTTTGAACCTGTGGAAAAGAAAATGGTCCCTGATGATCTGACCCCCACACCCCAACCCACCCTACCCTACCCATACCCCACACTCAGCACTCACTCCCCAACACACCCTCACTCTCTTTCAAGTGTTCCACAACATACGCCCAATCTCTGAACATGTCTTGCTGCAGTAACCAGTGACTGTGATATGAGAAAATCAGGTAACTGCCATTTGATGTGGTTCAATGGGGTTTGAATGTTTACTCATAACTTTGTCATTTTTCACTATTTGTACACCAAATTTTAAACATTACCTTTTTAGGACCCCACCTCATGAACAAGGAAGGTGAAAATGTTTAAAACTGTTCCTAAAGGTGCTTTTGCAGTCACGATCATGGAAAATATATACTGTATATTCTTCGCAAATAACTGTGTTAATGCACCAGTTAGCATTCAACTTAATGCAACAATTGTAGGGAAATATGGCATTAGGGTTTCCAACCCTAACTCCCCACCATCACCCATCAAGTAAAAAAGGACAAGACCACACAAGCAACCATCATAAGGTAAGACAAAAACATGCAACAGTTTCCAGATGACACACATACAGTAGCACTGATCTGCTACTTCTGTAGATCTGTACCTGTGGTATGCATGCCACAAGACATAGACACTAACTTGTTGCTGCAGATAGAAATCCATTATACTTAAATGACAACACTGCTTCTGTGAAACACATGCCCCTGCAGCTAGAGATACAAATCCATGATACTGAAATTACAAGAGTTTTTTTTTATGCAGAAGCATTGGCCCCTACCAGACCATCACTTCTGTAGCCTCAGGCACTCATTTACACTGTAAGACATACTGTACAAACACTTGACAGGTGTAAGACATACATACTCACTTCTGGCTACAGAAACACAGGTGTCACAAAATCCATGATACTGAAATTGCAAGAGTACTTCTGTCTGCAGTAGCACAGGCCCCTGAGGGGCCTGCACCTCTTCAGCCACAGGTGTAAGACATATACAGCAGCTTCTGGCTCCAGAAGGACAGGCCCTGCAGTTATGTAGCTGGAGGTACTGCTGTAATGTGGGTGTTTCAGCAGTGGATCTAGAAACTGTTTAAGGGGTTAACAGTTTTTCAGTTATTCAGCAATATATAGGAAACTATGCACTAGTGGATCATGTTGTCTAGCATGGCACCTTGTACAGTGTGCATGAGTACCTCTGTCTGCACAGATGGAGGCCCCATAGGGGTGTTCTGTCTGCAGAAGTGCAAGCCCCATGGGGCCTGCATATCTGCAGCAACAGTTACTCATGCATGATGCATGACACACAGACACACACACACACACACACACACACACACACACACCATGTGGCTACATTAGCACATGCGCCTGTGGGGTCTGTGCTTATGCAGCCACAGATTCAAATTGATGAAAATAGCACATCAGTGTTATTGCATTTTTGTCATTTGGAAACAGTTGTATGTTGTTTGTCTTACTGATGATAGCTGTCAGTGGTTGCTTTTGCTTGGGGGGTGAAGGTGAGGAGTTAGGGTTGGAAATCCTTATGCCACATTGCCTGACTTTTGTTGTATTAAGCTGAATCCTAACTGGTGCATTAAAGCAGGGATTTTTTGTTTGCAAATAATTTCCTTTCTGTTTGAGACAGTGGAATTGCATCCTCATTCATACAGCTCCATTTAGAACCTACATAAACATATTCAGATGCGCAGGGCCCTCTGGGCCCTGTATCAAGGGAAGACTCCATTCACCTATGCAAGATGTCAACAATTCATGGGGCTGTCCGGTGGGCTGTGGAAGCCCAGGGCACAGATACAGATGCACTGGGTAAAGAGTCCATCTCTCTGTCAAGGCACAGGGCCTTCAGCCACCCATGGGTACAGAGGTACAGGGCCCTATGCCAAGAGAAGAGTTGCCATCACTATATGGTACATGGATCCATGTGGGCAACCCTGCACCTTTCCTTCCCTGACTGGGGAGTGGTGTCACATAACAGTGCCACCCCCTCGCTTTGCTCCATCTAGCTGGCTCACTAAGCTCTCCACTGAACTCAGCTTACCAGTACAGGATCACAAAGCACTACCCACTGAGGTAAAGGCTGAAACTACACACAACATTTCATAACAATTTTTTTTTTTAATTCTAACCCCAAAATTTCAAGATAGATGTTTTGTGATGCCCCTTATAAACATGACATGTGGCATTTATAGTATATTGGCCACACCACAAGTGCAAAAACACATCTCATCAAGCATTCAAAAATGACACCTGTCACATTTATGAGGTAATGTGAAAAACTGGCTATGTTGAAAACTTGGAGTCAGAATATTGAAAATTAGCAAAGCTATAAGTGAACATTGAAATATTTCAATGTTCACTCATAATTTGGTCATATTTCCATATTTTTGCACCAAATTTTCATCATAGCCTTCTTATGACCCCACCTCATGTACCTGGCAGGTGAAAATGTTCAAATCCCCACTGAAACATCATTCCATGCTACAGGAGTGAAAACACATTTTTTGCCAGGATATGAAAAATGACAACTATCATGTTCATGAGTTGGTGTGGAAAAATGACTGTGTTGAAAATTTCAGGTTAAAATATTGAAAATTATAAAAGTTACGAGCGAGCATATAAAAAAATTCAAAGTACTCTCATAAAGTTGTTTTTTATTTATTATTATTTATTTAAAATTGATGACCAGGAAAGGGTCTCTGAGCCAAGGCTCATTTCCAGGTGTGACCCAGGTAAAAAGAATGCTCAGGAATAAACATTATTACAAAAAGTAATTTACAAAAATTTACAAGAACTTAATATGGTTCAGGCACAATGTATACAAGGTAAGACCCAAATATATTTGGATGAGAATACATATGATGGCTAACAGTTTTGCACTGGGATACTTTGAGGCCCTTTGTTGGGGGATCTGGAGCAGGCAGAGGCTGAGTAGAAATCAGAGGGGTGACCCAAACTCAGGCCAGCAGAGGGATTAAGAACATAGGGCAGGAGGCTTGTGAGGGAAAACATGGTAGAGATAAGAGCTAAGAGGGGAAGAAATCCCTCTGGGTTAAGAGGGAGATGGAGGGGCGATTAGAGGCATTGGGGCACTGAGGTGAGGGGAGGAGTCCAAGGAGTCTTTTTATAAATGATACTGGTGGCTAGGCAAAGGTTGGAGGGTAGGTTATTCCAAAGGAGAGGGAGACGGTACGAGAAGGTAGACTGACCGGTAGAGTGAGGATGAGGGATGGAGAAAGTGCACGAGTCTCTGTGACGAAGAGACTAGGTTGTGGATTTGGCTGGTGTAAGGTGGGATGAGAGATAGGGGGAGGGACCCAAACCAAAATTTAGCAATGAGTGAGGTACAGTGGACTGTTCTCCTGTGAGATAGCAGAGCAAGGGAGAATGGAACATAAAGGAGACTGTGGTGCATAAGTGGGGGAGGCTGTGGCAAAACAGCTGAAGGAGTTGAGTAGGGTACCTTATTTGGAGAGAGAAGAGGCTGGGGCAGTGCCATAGACCATGTCAATGTAAGCCAACACTCACAGAATAGTTTTGAGTACTAGTTCACGTTGAGTGGGGTGGAGGAGGCTGGCTTTGTGGTGGCAGATAACTGAAATTTAAGGTTTTTAATATTTGAACTCCAAATTTTCAACATAGTCTGCTTATGACCCTACCTCATGAACCCAGTAAGTAAAAACTTTTCAGATCCTGCCCAGAAGGTAATTTCACACAGTGACCATGAAATCGTGTTTTGGGACAGATTTAAAAAATTCCACCACCCTTGTTCATAATGTGGGGAACAAAAAAGGCCATGTTGAAAATCTGGTGCAAAAATATTTAAAAAAATTACAAGGTTATGAATAAAAGTTCAAACACCATTGAAATACATTAAACCGGACTAACATTATTTTATCATATGCTTTACTTTATCATGTCATAGTCGTTAGTTCCATCAGGAAGATGTGCCTTCATTTGGAGAGTGAATCTGCATTGGGGGACTTCAGGTGAGTGAGGGTGTGCAGGAGATGTGGGGTGGTGGATGCTGAGTGGGGGGTCATGGGGTTGGTGGGGGGCAGATTGCTGATCAATGATGGACCATTTTCCTTTTTCAACTTTAGCAAAAAAAAAAAGATCAAGGAGGACCATTTTTTTTAATTTCAGGAGAACCCAAGCTGACACTGGAGATTGGGCACCCCAGTGTCAGGGTAATCTTTGGTGGCAATTGGAGTGGGTAGCTGGTGCCCCCACATATATTTCAGGAAGGAGGCAAGTGACCTAGATGGGAGGTGGTCAAGAGATGTTGGTGCCAGGGATGGGTACCCCTTCCTACTTATTATACAGATTAAATAAATATTGGGAAGGGAGAGTGGGTGATCTGAAGTGAAGAGGGAGACAGAAGCAGTATTGGAGGGTGGGCACCCTGATCTGCTTAAGAAATATATTAATTAGATAGCACAATACAGTAGATAGAGGGAGGAGAGAAAGAGAGAGAGAGAGAGAGAGAGAGAAATCCAGCAATCATCAGCTCACTGATCTCACTCAAGGCAGCAGGACAAAAAACAAGAAAGTCCTGATCTGAGATGCTTATTTCATGCTATTGAGCTCATACCATAGTTCTTTTGTATGAGCCCTCATCGAGCCTTCCATCAGGGTTTTGTAGGATGTCCCCAAACCATATTTTGGTGTCTTTTTTCAAAATACAAACTTCAGTATTGAGCTAAACGAGTCCAGTTTAGCTTGATTCAAGTGCTTGTTTTTCTTCAGAACATCATTTTTGAGTTTTCAAATAAAAAAAAAAAAAAGCTGAAACAAGATGGCATCCGTACAGAAGAAGAATTTTTTTTCATGAAAGAAGAATTTCAACTCATGAAGGAAAGATCTGCTTTCATGAGCTGGAAATTCTTTCACATTAGACATATAAATGAAAGACTATACTGAGCATGCTCAGAACTGAAATTTCAAATTCTTATAATTCAAGAAGCAATCAGTATTTTTTCACCAAACAATAAAAAAAATGTTTCCTTCTAAGGCAAGTCCTTTTAACCCTGAACACTTCAGAACAAAATTCCAAACCGTTTGGCTGCCAGGGCAAAAAAAGGCTAAAAACCTGATTTTTCCACTCTGCACTATCCAGATCTCATAATCTGGACATCTGACCATTACAAAACTTGCTGAATTTAGAGACCTTGCCCCCAGGCAGTGTATGCAAAATTTTGTACAATTGTTTTGAAAAAGGCACATTTATTAAGGTGCAAACAGGGGTTTAACATTAAACACCCTACTCAGCACTATTAGGGCACTACTGCACCCGTAGTGCCTGTATATTAGTATTGAGTAAGCAGTTTAATGGTAAACCCCTAACTTTGAAGCTTAGTAACTTTGGTGCCATTCAATAAAATTGCATGAAATTTTGCATTCCTGATTAGGGTGCTAAGTTCTTATGATATGGAAAATCTTGTGAAGGCTGCTTGTCTGAAATCCGAGATCCAGGGAGTGTCAAAATAAAAACAAAAATACACACTTTATGGCCTTTTTTATGCTGTCTTGCACGTGCGCAAGAAACATCTTGAGGTTGTAGCAGAAATGCAGAGGTGTGTCAGTGTTGGCAAATGCAGTGCATGCTTTAGTAAGTGCATCCCTCATTCTCCAATTAGCCAGCATGCTAGTGCTCATGCAAGAATGATGTAAAGTGCCACCAACTTGAAAGAAATGTGCCACTGCAATTGGAGACAAGCTCGTCATGCAGCAGCAGAGACGACATGCCTCCTGTACATACATCTCCTGGTTAAACATTTCAATAAACATGACAGTGGTGCAATCCTCAAACAAAGCTAACACTGGGGGTGCAATCTCCGTCTTGGCATGTTCTTCACCCCCCCCACATTGTGTGGCACACTGGGAGCCCACCCCAGTGTGCCGCCGCTCACACAAAGTCAACTATGTCGGCATGTTCCTCCCCCCCATGACCATTGTGTGGCACACTGGGAGCCCACCCCAGTGTGCCCAACATTTGTTTTATTTCACATGTAAAGAAAGAAAACCGTCCACAATGTTCGTTTTTTTTTCTGTACCTGAAAAACAGAAAACAATCCGTCATTGTCCATGGTGCCCCTCTCCCCCAACTCACACCCACCCTCCGAGCACCCCACATCCCCACACACCCTTCTCACCCCAAACTTACCTCTGGAGGTCCGGTGTTGCGATCTTCAGTGGAGCTGGAACATGTCTGGATTCTTCAAAACCAAACTGCAAAATGAAGAAATGCCAGTAAGCTGTATAATGGCATTAATGGGGGGTTTCAACTTAGGTGGATATCTCAGCCATTTTTTTTAATTTTGGCTCCAAATTTTCAACATGGGGTTCTTGGGATCCCACCTCATGAACACATACACTGTCATCTTGTTATTTGGTCTCAAAAGGTCATTTCACAGTCACTGCATGGAATCACTTTTCAGGACTGATTAATAAAATGACAGTGCCACTGTTCATGAGGTGGGGTCCCAAAAAGCCTATATTGCAAATTTGGTGAAAAAAGTCCAAAAAATAATTGTGTTACAAGGGTGCATTGTGCAGTTTCCACTTACACTCATAACTTAGACAATTTTTAATATTTTCATTCCAGATTTTCAACATTGCCATTTTTTCACATTTCCTTATGAACAGTACAGCTATCATTTTTCACATCATGCCCAAAATGTGTTTTTGCACATCTGGCACACAATGGCATGGTCACCGTAAGTAATCTACTTTCAGGACAGATTAACAAAATCACAGTGCCACTGTTCATGAGCAGAGGTCCCAAAATGCCTATGTTAAAAATATGGTTAAAAAAATTCCCCAAATAATTGCATTATGGGCTTGTGTTGAGCAGTTTCTATGCACACTCGAGACTTCACCAGTTTTTCATATTTTCACTCCAGATTTTCAACATTGCCATTTTTTTACATCTCATGAACAGTACAGCTGTCATTTTTCACATCCTGCCCAAAATGTGTTTTTGCACCTGTGGTGCCAAATGGCACAGTTGCTGTGCAAAATCACCTTTCAGCTAACAAACTGATAGTGCCACTGTTCATGAGGTGGGGGTCACAAAAAGCCCATGTTGAAAATTTGGAGTGAAAATACCAGCAAATGCCTGGGGCATTAGGGTTTCCAATCATAATGCCCTACCCTGTAGAGACTGACAGGTGTCAGGGGTGTGACTTGGGATTGTCGGCTGTAATGCTCATGCCATTCCACCCCCACCCTACAGCCAGTTACAGGCATCAAGGTGTGCCTTGGAGTCTTCGGCCCCAAACTTCACCCCATTCTTCTATACTGCACCCATCTCAGCGTATTTCCTTGTGGAATGGGGTAAGCGTAAGGCCCGAAGACCCCAAGGCACACTGCAACACTTGTCGATGTCTGCAGGGTAGGGTGAGGTGAAATGACATGAGCATTATGGCCGATGACCCAAAGGCATACCTCAATGCCTGTTAGTCTCTGCAGGGTGGGGGGTGAGGTTGGTGTCAGTTCTCTTCACTTCACTGTCATTCCTATTATGCATCTCTCTACCTTCTGCACTACCAATGCCAATGCCAGGAAGACAACATTCGGCATTGACAAATGCTTATTTAATACTTGCATCTAGAGCAAAAACAGTCTGGAATTTTGTTCCAACATTTTTAGGGTAGTATTAGCTCAGCCAAAGGAGGTGTCATTCAAAGATTTTATGACAAAATGTTAATAGATTTTTGCATTAAAAGCTTTTAACAATTTGGCTTCAGAGCAAGCTCAATAGGGTTTTCAGGATAGCAGTTTCTTGTGACCTAAGAATTTCTGGGTCAAGAGTCAATTCTTAGGTCATGAAAAAAACATTTTTAGATTATAAGGGCAGCCATCTTGATTTTGATTTTGGCCAAAAAAACCTGAAAAGGCAAAAAAGCATAAAAATGATGCCATTTTTCAAAAAAACAAACTGCTGAATTTACCTAAATGTGACCTGTTTAGCTAGAGTCTGGATTTGTTTGACAAAAAATGACCAATAAATATTTTTTGAGCACCCTGAAATCTTATTTTGTGAACTTAGTGAAGGTTGCTGATTCTTATTCCATCGGAGCGTAAGTCTCGGTTGGCTCTGGCCAACCAGTAGGTTCACGTACTTCAAAAGGTTAACTGTAGGGTTAACTCTAGTCAGCCTGGAGACTTCCTGCTGGCTGTACTGGCTGGGAGTTTTCAGGGGGTCTGGCCAGCTCCTGGTGACTGATGAGTCACTGGGTGAAGTTGTTTACTCAGTTTGGAAGACAGAAGTGAAAGAGGTGCAGTTTGCAGCTGAAGGAGTTGAGGCCACACAAGTCTTGGGATAATTACAGCAGCATACAACAGTGGGGTGTCACCCCTCTAAATGAAGATCCTAAAGTGTAGTTATTTAACACTCAAAGCAAAGTTTGCAACCTCTGTAGTAGAAATGTGATTATTCTGGACATTTAAAAGAAAATGTTTTAAGATGCCTTGGTACCACCCCATTGCTGAGTAGTGGGGGTGATCTCCTGTAATGGGAGGAGTAGTAAATTTGGTAATGGAACCCCTACCTCATGGTAGTCAAGCTTGGGAGAGGGTAAGAGGCAGGCGTTATTGTAACTGGAACCCACGGAGGGTGATTGCCTCTCACAACCCTTGTCAATTGTACGGCAAACTGTAAAACGTGATGCCGATTAATTAATTTGGAATGGGACCCTCTGCACTATAGGATAGGAAGCTTGTGAGAGGGTGAGAAGCCAGAGAGGTGGCAGCTGTGACCATTGGGGGTGAGGGCCTCTCCTGCCATGTATAAATTGTGTGGCAAATCTCCACTGGTTCTGTAACTCACATGACAATATCCTGGAATAGATGGAGATTATGTAGGCTTCACAATCTTTAAATTGGCTACTGTAATTACACAGGAAGGGGTGGACAAACCAGAACCCTCAGGCTACAGTGGACTCTCCATTGGGGAGAGGGCAGCAGTGAAGAGGGTACTGAGAGGTTGAAAGGATGGAATACAAAGATAGCCAAGAGGCATAAAGTCCCTTAGTCACATTTATATTTCAGAGCTTGTGCTGTTTGAAATCTTAGCCTGGTATCTGAGTAAGACTGCCTTATGCCAGGTCCTGTAAAGTAATTTGGGTATGAAACCCACACTTCAGTTAATGTTCTAAGTGCCCCATACTTGTCCACAGCTACAGAATAAATGAATATGCCCAGTATAGGGCCTGTGCCCTGGCAAGGAGTCTCCTGGAGTAGGATGTTGAAGTTTTTGAAATTACAGTTCACACTGTTGGAGAAAGTACCTGAAACCTCCTGGCTGGGACTTATGATTGTCCCCTTGTAACAATATGTTCATGAGATTATACTTTTATTAAAATGGATTCTGTTGGACTTTACATTTACTTTGGACACTCAGTTACTAATTACCAAGTGTTTGCCTACTAACCAGCTGATTTAAATCACTCAGTGGCAAAGAATGTATTCCTGGACCCAGGAAGTCACTGAACGCCCATGAGGTCAAGTAAGTCAAGAAATCTCAGAAAAAATCTCGCACGACAGAGATTGGGTGTTACTGAAAAATATTATTGGGACATAAGACAAAAAATATGGAGCACTCACAACTGGGAAAAAAACCAAACTATAAAGCACTGGCTAGTGCAAATGCTTTTATTAAACTAGCGTGTCAGGTACAAACAGGTGAAAACAAGTTAAAAAACAGCGAGCCTAATGAGGCTTGCATTTTTTTAACTTGTTTGCACCTGTCTGTACCTGAGACACCAGTTTAATAAAAGCCTTTTTACAGCCAGTGTTTTAGAGGTCAAGTAAGTCACTTAATTATTTCATTGGCTCCCATCCCATGGAATGAATTAGGAAGGGCATGGAATCATGGCTAATCAGTGGTGTGCTGTTCCTTGGGGTTGTCAGCCCTAATACTCACCCCTCCCCTGAGCAAACAAACATGCTCTCTTGCTTCTTGTTGATATCTGTCTGTCTGTCTGTCTATCTATCTATCTGTCTATCGAACAAATGCTACATGGGGGTTGTGTACAAGGAAATAATATCATTGAAGGGGCTAATGAGCTCATAATGTAGCAAACCCAAAGGGCAGGTGGTCTTTATGAAGCTCATTAACCCAGGCCTTTTCTAGTTTTTGTTTTATATAATGCATTAAGTTGGACAATTTGTTGCACCCAGCATTTTCCATCATGTAGTGTAGGTATTTTCTGCAGTGAGGGACTGTCTCTTTTCTCCCTTTAGTGTTAGGGGCATCCTGTAAAAAGAGACATGGCTCTGCTGCTCTTTCCCTTAGATGCGGATAGCAGCATGTGTGTGGCAGTCTCAGGCTGTGTGCATGTGGCAGTTTCAGTGGTCTTGGGAGTGTGTGTGGTTGGCAGCAGAATGGGGGATATTTTCTGGTTGGGAGCCAGCTGGAGTGGCTATAAGTATCAGAGCAGCATTCAGGATCCAGGCATAGTACGCACTGAAAGCAAACCAACAGCAGCATGCAGGGCTTTGAACTTTGAAAATACTTTGGTGAGTGATATGGCATGGAGGATGTTTCTGGGTGGGTGGATGGGTGAGTGTTTCTGTAGTTCAAGCCAGTTTTGTACAGGTGGGGGGGGCAGGGTAGCTGTAACATGTATCATTAAGGGGCTTGTTATGTGTTACTGTGGTGGTTTGTAATGAGTGGGGTATTAATGTGTTATTAAGGTATTAATAGCACATTAGTTCAGTGTAGTTAGCTAATTGGGGTTATAATACCTTAATTGGCTACCATCATATACTTTATGGGGCAATAGATGATGACGACTTTTTCAACAGGGATGAAGGCCAAACCACACAATATATTAATCGTATTTTCAGAAATCATATTCATCTTGACAGAGGAGCCCTATTTAATAGTACATAAGTGAACATTTAAACTGTAAACTGTGTTTTATATTGTTTGTTTTGTATGGGTAGCATTCTGCACAGTTAATTTTATGGATTCAGCATTCTGAGCACAGGCCATTGGCATATCAAAGTAGTACTTAGAGTTCTGAATCCTTGCAGGAACATAGGCAGAACTCCAAATTCCTGTTTTCATAAAAGTAACTATGAAACATTTTGCCCATACAAAGCAAACAATATAAAATGTAGTTCGCAGTTAAATGTGGATACTTTGTAAGTATGAATATAATTTCTGAAAAAAAAAAAAGATTAATACAAGCACTTGTACATCAGAAAGAATTTCCTTGCACTTTAAGCATAAAAAACAGATGGTACTTTGCTTCTCAGGTGTTTTTTTATAAGTGGCCTATTTATACATAAGATTTAATGAAGCTATATATGTTGTTTTGTAGTATTCATAACTTTAGATGGTCTAAAAAAAGAGATTTCTTAAACAGAAAGTATTTTTTCTTTTGTATACTAAGAATAGATTTCTGTTAACAGTGCCATAAAACAATGGGCCACCTGCTCTAAAGAAGTGTCACATGAAATGAAAGCTGATCTATGAAGTCTGAATAAAACAGCTTGTTTCAATAAAATGACTATTTTTGAACACTTCTAGGGTGAGTCTGTGATCTCGTTTCATCTTCAGTCACGGGCCTAAGGGTTGATCTGGTTGCTCTCAGAGTCAAGGTGAGGGGCATGAGAAGCACCATAGCAGGGAGCAGTATGGGGATTGTGGTTCCATCATCACTGCATGACATTCACAATCCAGGTGTAAGGACTGAGCAGGGAGCAGTATGGGGATTGTGGTTCCATCATCACTGCATGACATTCACAATCCAGGTGTATGGACTGCAGTGGGGGACAAGGGAGAGAGGAGGAGAGTCAGCCCTACTATGGCAGCAGGTCTAGAGTTAAGCCCCCAGAACAGATTTGTGTCCCAAGCAGAATCTGGTAAAGGAAGACTGCACTGAGTTGGCAGTAAAAGGGGCAAACCCAAGAGGTCTGGTGGCCAAAAGTGGAATACTCTTGGAGGAAGAAAAGGGAGAGATCAGTTTTAAGAAACAGATAGTGATTGATGATTTGGTAACTGGATGGGGAGGACAGTATACCACTCATGCTGGCTGAAAGGTTCAATCATGTGCTTCCCAGGAGCCACTCCGGAGAAGGTCACATCACACTTGAATGTCTTCTAAGTGGGAAGAGAGACAAGCCAGATGGACTGCACTTAGACATTAACAACCTGGCAAGGCACAGTGAAGAGAAGGTGAAAGAAGTTTAGGGAACTAAGTAGACAGCTGAAGACAAGGACAGATATGGCAGCCTTCTCTGAAGTACTGCTAGTGCCCCATGCAGGTGACAGCAGACACATGAAAAGTTCAATATGTGGCTGAATGGATGGTGTGAAGCAAGGGCTTTAGGTACTCAGTAGACTTTCTGGCAAGATCAGCAGCTGTTTGCATGGGATAGACAGTATGACAGTCAGAAACTAGTGAATTGGTCGCAATTAGAGTTTTTAATCTAAGGCAGAACAAGTGCATAGTTCAAGTAGGGGTACACAGAGGGCAGACCGTGCCAAGGGGGTGCATAGTCTGCTTGGACTCTACAAAGCCTCCCTTAACACATGGTAGTGAAGGAAGCATACAGTCAGCAACACATGCCCACAGTTAAATCTCCGGCACCCCGTGATGAAAGTAGCAATCAAATAGGAAAAAACCCTCATGGAAGGCACTGTTCGCTACCATGAGAAGCATCTGTAGCAAACTGAAAAAGCTCCCAGCGACAGCAGAAGCAGATCAACAAGACAGTATTGCACTCACTAAAGTCATGGGCTGCTCATGAGCACTGCTGGTATTTAAATATCACAAGCTACACACTAGTCAGAAGGGACAGAGAGCACCAAAGGGGGAGGGGTGGGGTGATGAATGTTAAAGAGGGTATAGAAGTAATGGAAGCCAGATAAGTCCCAGATGGAGAAGGAGTGGAATCACTTCAGCTGCAACTAATAGATGGAGAGGGTAGGAAGTACACTACTGGAGCGATCAACAGGCCACACAACTAGAAAGAGGGTAGGGACAAAACAACGATCTGGGAGATCTTACCACAGCAGGCCAGGCCAAAACAGTGTTCATGGTAGACTTACATTTCCCAAACATAAACTGGAAAAAGAATGCAGCAAGCAGCCAAAAAAAAAGCCAGAGATTCACTGAAATGATACAATGTGGTTTCCTTCCTCGGTGGGTGCACAATCAAACTAGATGGGAGTCAGTACAGAACTTCGTTTGGAGTAATCAGAACATAATCAAGAACATCAAAAATGAAGCACCTCTAGGACTAAGTGACCACAGCTCAATAATTTTGAGACAGTGTTTGAGAATTAACAAAACCAGTACCATGGTGCCAAACAGTAGAATGGTGTACTGTGACCAAGTAAGGTCTACAAAAGACATACAGCTAACAGACTCATGTGAGGAGGAAGGAACAGAGAACAAGTATGCAAGAAGAAAAAAGCAATTCAGAAGACCACTTGACTGTGCTAGGTGTTTAAAAATGACCAAAGGCATAATAAACCCCTGTGGAGAAATACTTAGCTAAAACTGACTGTGAATGACATGAATCTAGAGGAAATGAATATCAGAAGTGCCAAAATGCTACACACAGAGCTCTATTAGGAGAATTCACACGAATAGAATTCCAACTCTATAGACTATGTTGCAGTGCTAAGTATTTTATCATTTTTTATTTATATATTTAAATACATATTTGTTAAAAAAAGTATGTTTCATATCTGATCATGTTGGCAGTAAAATATATATAATTAATGCTTAGGGAGAAGAGGGACTGGGGTACGAAACTCTGTTGGACTTAGGTATTAAATATTTTGTAGTTACCATATCCACACACACTATACTGTAGCTTGTACACACAGGCAGGAGATAGGGGAGAGCAGTCAGTTAGCAACAGGTGGATGTAGCTCAACCATCTTTTAGAGGATGCTCTAGGAGGTTGGTGGATGCCCAGTGTGCAGAAAGCTCATGATCCTTGCTGCAGAGTTAGCTACTCTCAGGACTGAAGTGCAACTCCTGGGATTGAACAGAGTATGGAGTTTACTGGAAGCTGTGCTCCCATTTCTTCAGTGGGAACTTTGCATCTACTGTACATTGATGAATGAACTACAGTGATGAATGCAGGTGGAGAGGAGGAGAAGAAGTGATTTTATTAATAATTATTTGAAAATGCATTCATTTATTTAGTTTTTGTTGTCCGGGTAAGTGCACTAAACAACACCATCGTCTATTTTCAGGCACGACCCGGAAGAGTTACAAACAAAACCAGCATATTATAACAGGGGAGTTCCAGACAGCATACAGCACAGAAAACAGTTGGAGTACATGATAAACACATGGTATTCAATGAATATACACAGAGAGTACAAGGAAAAAAATAACACATGTAAGTACAGAGGGCACCATGGTGAACTGGTAACCAGGAGAGACATACTGAGTCAAAACTCGCTTCCAGGTGTGACCTGGGGGAGGGGAAAATGGAAGAACAGCAGTACAATGCACAAGAACAAATCAGTTGAACAATATTTGATAGAATATGTTGGCACATCAGTAAATAAATACAAAAGTCAAATACAGATACACATTGGTACACAGAGTGAAGTGCAGTCACAGCTCAATAAGATACTCCTAAACAACTGTTATAAGTGACTGCAATACATGCATTCAGATACAATACTGACAACAGGTGAGAGTCCTGAAGGATGAGCTTATGCCTGGTCTTGTGGTGGAGGGAAGAACAGAGGTAACAAGTGAAGTCAGTAGGCAGATAGTGGAGGACCAGCTGGATGCCTTACCAAGGACGGTTGAGACTTGGGTCATGGAGGTGTCAGGAGGGTGGGTAACAGGAACAGGTGGGGTGTTGTTGGAGTTACAACTGGTGCCAGAGGGAGCCAGAGGAGGAGGAGGAGAGGTGGAGGGAGGAGGGGAGTTGGTTCCAGAGTAAGGAAAGTCACTGGGAGAAAGCAGATTGCCCAGTTGATGAAAGAGGATGAGGAGTGGTGAAAGTGTGAGGGTCTCTGGAACAGAGAGAGATCAGGAGGCATGGGGGAGTTGGAAGAAAAAAGGAGAGAAGAGAGGAGAGGAGAGGTAAGAGGGGAGGAAGCCAAACCGGTATTTGGATATAAAGGAGCTGCAGTGAGCCTGGCAACATGAGGGCAGAGGAAGGATGCATACAAAGGAGTAGAGGGTGCAATGGTGGGTACGAGGGGGAGAGTTTGTAGCAAAGCAGTAGAAGGAGCTACAGGAGATGTCCAGTTTGACAAGGGAAGTGGTGGGGTAGTGCTGTAGACCAGCTATGCATAAACAAATAAAGGGAACACTGTTTTGGTAACAAGCTCCATGCGAACCTACAGAGATAAGCAGTCTTTGTTTTGGTACAGAGGATGGAGTTTTGCATGGATGGCATCAATGTGGGCTGAGAAGTCAAGTTTACTGTCAAGCCACACTGAGATGCGTGAAGGACTAAATTGCTTCAAGGGTGGGGGAAGGGTGCCATCCAATGTGGTGAACACTCAGGGGGTTGGGGGAGAGGGGGGTCTGGCCAGTTTCTGAATGATACCAAAGGTAATGGCTGCCATTTTTTAAAGTGTTGGCTCAGAGTTGGTTGGATTGGAGCCAGTGCAGAATGCTGTTGAAGTCCTGCTTGAGTAGGTCTTCCACAGCTGCAGTGGAGGGACCGTAGGTGAAGATAACTATGTCATTAGCATGCAAGTGAATATATGAGTTGGCACAGGTAGAGGGGAGGTAATTCAGAAACATGGAGAAGATGATGGGACCCAGGATGGGGCCTTGTGGGACCACAGTCTGGATGGGTAGTGACAGTGACAGGATGCCTCCTACCTGTACTGATTGTTGGCAGACCATGAGGTAGGAAAAGAACCAATCAACAATGGGAACTGAAAGACCAGCACAGCACAGTTTTTCCAGCATTAGTGGATGGGATACCAAATGAAAGTCTTTGGCCTGATCGATGAAAATTTTGGCCTTTATGTAACCCTGATCCATCCCTGAGAAGATGGGATCAGTGACACACTGAAGGGAGGAGACAGTAGAATGGCACTTCCGAAAATCACACTGGAAGGGCGAGAGGAAGATGGAGGATGAAAAGAAGTCAAGAAGTCTGGAATGGACCAGTTTCTTTGCAGCTTGGAGATGGAGGGGAAGGGAGGAAATGAGGAGGGAAGAGTTGCCAGGAGAGGAAAGGTCACCCCTTTATAAAATGGAATAACTTTGGCCAAGTTCCAGGACTGAGCAACAGCACAGAAGGAGAAGGAAAGATTGAGTTGTTCAGTATGGAGAATAGAAATGTCAGGCGCTGAGTAGTGGAGGAGCTTGGGATCCAGACCATCAGGGCTGGACTTAGATGGGCTGAGGGAGGAAAGAGCAAGCAGAGTTTTTTGGAAGGTGACAGAGGAGAAGTGGAAAGGAAAAGTGAGGGGGTGAGGAGGAAGGGGGAAAAGGAGGGAAAGGAGAGGAGCTAGGAGGGCACATGTTGTGAAGAAATCATTGAAGAGAGCAGCAACAGAGGTAGGGTCAGACACAGGTGAACCATTAATCACAAGGATTGCGGGAGTGGACTGGACAGGGGGAGTCACAAAGGGAGTGGACAAATGTCCAGAATTTAGCTTGGGAGTTAAGGTTTTTCTGGAGGCTGGCCTTTGAAATAAAGCAGTTTTGCAGCCTGGACAGCCTTCATAAAGTTCTTCCTCAGAGTCCTTTAAGAGATGAGGTCAGGAGAAGAGGGATAATTTATAGCAGGCCCAGGCAAGATCATGCTACTTGCACAGGCTGATGATTTTGGAGGTAATCCAGGGGTGGTACAAAGTTTTGACTTGATTACTTGAGGCGGGGGGCACGCTTGTCCCAGACATGGAGAGTTTTGAGTGGAATAGTGCAAGGGCCACATCAATATCAAAGGCAGAGGATGGCTGACCAGTCTGTTGCAGCAAGGTCATTTAGGAACATAGGAACATTGGAATGTGTCGGCAGAAAAGGACCGCCAGGTCCATCCAGTCTGCCCAGTTTGCCTAGGTGCGCACTAGGCCAAGGGTTCTCAGACCTTGCCATGGTGAGCCTCCCCTACTGGACTTGGAAGACTTCCAGGCCTTCCCATGAGTCATGACCTCATTTGCATATGGCGGTAATCGCATAAAAATTGATCATTAGCGCACTGCACATTGACTAAATTGCGCTTCCCGGTCACCTTTTGCATCATTACCACTGTACCTTGCCAGATACCAGTAATGATGAATAACTCACAAAAGCACACACACCCACTGTTAAATAAGAAGTATGTTTATTGTTGTGTAGTAAAATGTATTGTAAATTCTGCTGCCTGTTAATCAAATAATGCCAGTCTGTTAAGAGGGCAACCTGTGAGCCTGTTTTTGTGCAGTCAGCTGTAATATTCTTGGTTTTACATTTGAAAGGTAGAGGCGCAAGTCATCTTCAACTTTAAGACGGGCCCGATACTTTGTTTTTATTGCAGTCAGTGCTGAAAATCCAGATTCGCAAAGATATGTTGAGGCAAAAGGCATAAGTACAGCAAGAGCTCGATTTTTCAGTGCTGGAAATTCAAGTCCAACTGACAGCCAAAACTTTGCAAGGGGCTGTTGGGCAAAAGTGACCTTCAGAGTTGGGTCTGTAGCCAGGTCAATGAGGCTCTCCTGTTCTTCTGGCGATAAGGAGTCTGCAGAGCTTGGCTTGAAAATGAAGGGATTCCTGACCCACTGGTCACTGTCCTCTCTGCTATGTTCAGGGAAGTAGTCTCGTAGCTTGCCTTGCAACCCACATAAATGTTCTGTAATTACTGCTTTGACACAGTCGACTGAAATTTCATGTTCCTGAAGAAAATCCTCCAAGGTTGGAAATGTGGCAACTGATCCTTGCTGCACTCGTGTGGACCAAAGTTCAAGCTTGGAACCAAATGCCTTGATTTTGTCCCTGACTGTGAAAACACTGGCATCCCATCCTTGAAGTGACAGATTAAGAGAGTTCAGTCTGTCAAAGATATCTGCCAAGCACGCAAGCAAAGCAAGCCACTGTTGATTGTGGAAATGTTCCACAAGTGGAGAGTTACAGTCTGCAAGAAATATCGGACTTCATCACGCAGTTCATAGAGGCGGTCAGCACTTTCCCGGACAACCAGCGGACCTAGTGCAAGAGCAGCTGTGTATGTTTCGCTCCCATCTCTTCACACAGTACTGAAAACAGTCTGAATTCACTGGACGGCCTTGATGAAGTTCACGCTTTCACTGCATCAGTCAAAACTTTGTTGAGTTCATCTGGCATCCTCTTGGCTGCCAGAGCTTCCTGTGAATCATGCAGTGGTTCCAGAGAGCACTGGGAGCCACTGCTTGTACCCTGGTCACCATTCCGCTGTGTCTTCCAGTCATTGCATGAGCTCCATCACTGCAGATACCAACACAACGACTCCAATCAAGGCCTTCATTCTCAATGAAAGTATTCAGCAGACGAAACAGCTCTTCCCCAGTTGCTCTCGTAGGACGTGCATGGCAGAATAGAAACTCCTCCCGAAGATCTGTGTCTGTGGCATACCGAACATACACCAGAAGCTGTGCAGCATCTGCTATATCAGTGGACTCATCTATCTGCAGAGAGAAGAATGGGCTTTGATGAATGGAATCTACGATCTGATGCTTCACATCTGCAGACATGTCCTCAATACGACGGCAAACCGTCCGTTTGAAAGAGAGATTGCTTCCAGCTGTGCAGCTGCTTTCTCCAAGCATCACTGAACACATTTCCTTTGCAGCAGGAATTAGCAGCTCTTCTCCAATGTTGTGTGGCTTCCCAGCTTTGGCAATTCTCAGAGATAGAAGATATGATGCTTCACCGCTTACAGGAACAGTCCCATGGTGCTCCACAACATTTTTTGGCCTCGCAGTTCGCCAGTTTTCTTTGAAGAACTCCACTGGTTTTGAAAGTGCTGGGTGCTTTGTTTCCAGATGACGCCTTAGCTTGCAGGGCCGATACTGTCTTGTGCCAGAACCTCAGCACAACCACACACTGAGGTCGTGGTGCATCACTGGTCCCGATCCAGGTGAATCCTAGTTTCAGATAGTCCTCATCATATCTTCTGGCCTTGCGTTTTGCTTGAGGTCTCTCTGCCCAACAGGTTCCATCTCCTCATGCACACGTTTCTTTCCAATCAGAAAGCGATCCATTCTTTGTCTACAATGCAATGAAAATTCATATTGATGAGAAGTTGACATCAGTTAAGCCAGTCTGTGGCCAGACCATCCTGGCATGCCCAAATGTTCCATCAGAACTGCTACAGTACAACTGCTACAGACACAATACCCTCGAAGAAGAAGAAGAATATAGCACTTTTCATACGCAGTGTATCCCAAAGCACTGAACAAGCAATGGTAGACTGGTAGTGAAGTGACTGAATTTGAAGTGGCGCACCATATCCGACATCAGCAACCAGACACAGCCTGGACAATTGCATGAACCTATTTTATGGTTAAACAAGGGAATACGGAGCTGAACCCTACTTTTGCAAAGAGTGCATTGATTTACTTTCACTGGACACCCACCAGGAGGTTAGAAGAAGAGCTCAGTTTGACAGCGCATCCAAAAGGCGGAACTCCTAGTAGTACTGCCCCCCCCCAAATACAGCACTCGGATGCCAGTGTTTTTGGCATGCGTCCAATCCTAGTGTGGGACGAGAACACACAACCCTCTGGTCCACAGGCAGATGTACCACCAACTGAGGCACACTGACAAGAAGAACACCACTTATTAATTGAAGCACAATTTGAAGAACGAAGAAGCCATAAAAAAGCAATATCTGAAATATCAAGACTGGGCAGGTGCATCCCTTTTTAATCAGGCAACTGCCAGCAGCAGCTCTGGCAGGATCAAGATTGTTGCGTTGCGTCACCTTGTAAATGTACCTCCCAACAGATCTCCAGTAGGACAGATCATTAGTGAAGGACTGCAGCTATGCAGCAGCAGTACTTTGTAAGACGTAATCAGCCACCCCAACTCAGCTCTGGCAGGACTAGATCAGAACGAGCACTTTGTAATCATCCACCCCCCCCCAGACAAAGTTCAGGCAGGACCACTGCAGAGTGACCACCTTGCCACACTTTGAAACCCCAGACTGCCTTGACTTGCAAAACACAGGCATTCATACACACAGAGGCTCAGCATCACAAGCTGTAGTCCGCAGCCATAGTCCCAAAACAGCACTCCATCCTAGCACGCAGACACATGACCAGCCAGGAGGGATGCCCTTCATTTACTTCTCAAAACTGCTCTGCTACATCTCATCTGTCCTTCATGTCAAAGGTGCTACCCATGCAGATAAATGTACTGTGCATTCAGACTTAGTGCAGGTCCTTTGTGTCCTCCAGAGCCCAGCAAACCCTTTTGCTCAGAGTCCAACCCACCATCCGAAGGCCAGATCCATACGCAGGTCTTTTTAAACTAGCAAAAGGCATTGAGTACGAGGAGGATAAGAGAAATTCTGTCACTTACCATAATTTCCTTTTCTGTTAGCTCCAACATTGTCCACTGTCAATGGGGAGATATATGTGAGTAAGAGCTCAAGCAAAGCTCACACCCCTCGCCTCAAAGCCCCACCCAAAAATGCTGGCTCCCTCATTCACACCCAGCCCACATCAGAAAGGCAAAAGAAAGTGTGTACTTTTAAAACCATGCATTACAAGTCAGAGACATCACATATGCACAACAGCACCATTTTAAATCTGCAGAAACAAGTCTAATTCCACCACCCAGCCCAAATCAATATAATAAATAAGCAAAAAACATGAGCCATTTCAACCCCACCCCAAAATACATCTTATATGCTCCCCAGATGCAGGCCCATTCACAATCATTGACAATTGCATGGATCCGTTATGTGAAGGGGCTATTGGCCCACCGACCGGAATATCATCTGCCTACCTTTGCAAAGAATGCTAGGGTTCTAGGACTTTTCTTCCACCTGGACACCCACCAAGACAGGCAGAAGCCAGGGGACCGCTGTTTTAACGTCTCATCCAAAGGACAGCACTAGTGCAGCATACCACCCCTTGAATACTGCAATGGTGCCAGCGCTTCTTTACGATTCCAATCCCAATGTGGTATCAAAACCCACAACCCTCTGGTCCAGAGATGGATGTGCTACCAACTGAGCCACACTGATACTGACACTTAAATCTCTCAGCACAAGGACAACACTACTGTAGTAATGGCCCAAATCATATTGAGCCAGCAGCAGCAACAATTATAAATGACACAAGGATGCCAAACAAAACAAATAAAAGCACTTCCTTCCTAAGGTAGGACGGTGCTTCAGTAGTTACCCAGTGGCACTGGTGCCACGCCAGCAGGTCCTTCGGTCAAAACACACCCAGCAAATCACTCCAAAAACTCGTACAGCAGGTCCTTCACTCCCGCCCCACTCCCACCATACAGGCCAGATGTAGGTTTCTTTTCCTCAGACAGAAGTGGGTATCAGCGGGAGAACAGGAACAATTATACTTAC
Source organism: Neoceratodus forsteri (assembly GCA_016271365.2). Taxonomy (NCBI): domain Eukaryota; kingdom Metazoa; phylum Chordata; order Ceratodontiformes; family Ceratodontidae; genus Neoceratodus; species Neoceratodus forsteri. The sequence continues at coordinate 1,071,600,937 of CM028129.1, read as the reverse complement.
CACAATTTCCTTTTCCGTTAGCTCCAACGTTGTAAATTGGACTTATGTGGGTAGTAGACAACAGCATCAGGTTATTCATTCCAAAACCCCTGCCCAAATACACGGGCTACCCCCATCCCAACATCAGTTACAAAAACTAACATTTGAACCCCACACAGAAGCATCACATATAAACCACATGCCACCATTTCAACACACCACCACATAAACTGGTGGTTCAGTCGATGCTGCTTTGCAGTTGCATGCCATAGGTGTGAGTGGAGGATGGGCACCCTTGAACAGACCTAGGGAAGGTCCCCCACACCCAAGCAAGACAAGCAGGCCCTTCACTCCAAAGTGTCCCACCCTAAAAGAGGAGTTCTCATTCAACAACCATATAAATAGGATAGGGGCCATTTCAGGCTTGCACAGCATAGAAAGGCATCTTGTGTGACCCCCGGCTCTGGGCCACTGCTGAAACAGCCGAACCAAGAATAAAATGGCACACCCCGCAGAGACATCATGCAGCTTAGCATTACCAACCTGGGCAAACCAGCTAAGGGGCATGACCCCCAAGCACGGTTTCACCCATTCCCCCTGCTCAGGCTCATGTGACACCACCACCATCCACTCCAGGCCAGACCAGCTGCGGATATTACAGCCAACCCCTCCCCACCTGCCACTACCACGACAAATCCTGCTAAGAGACATCAGAGTCCCCCCAATCACCACATCAAATACCTGCTTTAACTATCACTGAGGCAGCATCACCACGACCATGAAATGCATTCCCTTCCCAGGCTCTGTTAGCAGCAGCATTACCCTGGGCAAAGCAGCCAAGAGACATTTCTGATAACTGCCCCCACCAGACTGGACCAGCGAGGCAGTACAGGCACCTCCCCACATCCCCAACACTGCAAATCCTTGCTTGAGAACAGACCAGCTGAGAGGCATCAGTCCCCCCCCAATCACCACATCGAACCATACCTCTCAAGTGTCCCTGATTGTCACTGACGTCCCTGATTTTGCCTCAAAATTTTACTGTGTTCCTCCTAAAATTTGTGTTTTTGTGGCTCAGTGGGAACCATAAGCACAGAACAAGGTCAAGCCTTAAAGTTACTGACTTCTTCTTCTTTAGAAAATGCATTTTACACTAAGCCCCATATTCTACCAGCTTTATGGGTGGATCTCTCGAATTTTGAAGATGTGTCCCTGATTTTTTTTTTTTTAAGCCTTGTCCCTGATATATGAGGAAGAGGTTGAGAGGTATGCATCGAACACCTGCTCAAGCTACCACACCCACCACAAGAGGATCATCCCAATAAGAGGCATCAGCCCCCCAAACTCCCACTCAGGCCAGATCAGCTGTGAGGCAATACAGTTCCTCCCCACATGAGAGGCATGAGGCACATCAGGCCGGGCATCAAGCAGCACCCCCACCTCCCAGTCAGGCCATCAGAACCCCCCACCTCCCAGTCAGGCCATCAGGCAACACCCTCCCAATCTCCCAGTCAGGCCATCAATCAGGCAGCACCCCCACCTCCCAGTCAGGCCATCAGAACCCCCCACCTCCCAGTCAGGCCATCAGGCAACACCCTCCCAATCTCCCAGTCAGGCCATCAATCAGGCAGCCCCCCAAACCTCCCAGACAGGCCATCAGGCAGCACCCCCACCCTCCAAGCAGGCCATCAGCAGCACCCCCCCACCTCCCAGTCAGGCCATCAGGCAGCACCCCCCACCTCCCAGTCAGGCTATCAATCAGGCAGCACCCCCAAACCTCCCAGACAGACCATCAGGCAGCACCCCCAAATCTCCCAGACAGGCCATCAGGCAGCACCCCCAAACCTCCCAGACAGACCATCAAGCAGCACACCCCCACATCCAAGTCAGGCGTCAGGCAGCGCGCCCCCAGTGAGGCCAGCCAGACCAAACCCCATTGGAGCTTCCAAAAGTACAGTAGAATTTTTACCTGAAGTCTGAGGAAGGATCCCGTCTGCAAGGATGTCACCAGTAGTCTCAGGAGCTCTGTCTGCGGCAATCAGCATTCCACGGTGGCGATTATAGCAGCTGAAGGCGGCGGTAGTTGACAAGCGGATCGGCAGGTAGCGGCTTCAGGAGTCGGAAGACGGCGCCGTTAAAAGCGACTTGGAGGATCAAAAAAACCACCGCAATATAAATTCCGGTCGGAGTCTCCATTCAACCGCATGCATGGCATGGCATTTTATTTCCGGGTTGATGACGTCGTCGCACGTTACGAAGCTGCTCATTGGTTGAGGGAGCCAGGTGATGATTGGCTGCAAATGCACAATACCGATTGGCTACAGCCACTTCTCTCTGATTGGGCACATATTCTGGGCTTTCTATTGGTCTGCCGAAGACCTTGTTTTGCACAGGCATTGGCTGGCTCAGAATCCCTGCCTACTACTCTAGCTGCAGTATTGAACTTGGTTGGGATCCGAGATGCAGATGGTACACACGGTATACCAACGCAATTGGCACTGCGTCCCGCGCCTCCCTCGGAACGTAGCGCCTCACGCCTCCCAGGAGGCGCGCCTCACCATTGAGAACCCCTGCACTAGGCCAATCCTGAGGTCCCCCCATCCAACCATCCCCCTGCATTTATTCCATGCCCTTTTGAACCCTACCATTGTCCTCTGCCCCACCACCTCCCTCGTTATCCCATTCCAGCTATCCACCACTCTCTCGGTGAAGAAATATTTTCTAGGGTTACTGCTAAATTTCCCCCTCCCCTTGATTTGATATTCATGCTTTCTCACCCTGGATCGCTCTTTTAGGTGAAAAAGGCTTTCCACAGGCATCTTATTGATGCCCTTGAAATATTTAAAAGTCTCAATCATGTTCCCCCTTTCCCTCCTCTGTTCCAGTGAGTACATGCCCAGGTCCTTTAGTCTATCCTCATATGATAAGTGATAGAGCCCTCTCACTATCTTTGTCACCCTCCCCTGAACTCTTTCTGTCCTCTCCATGTCCCTCCTTAGGTGAGGTCTCCAGAACTGGACCCCGTACTCCAGGTGCGGCCTGACCAGCTGGGTATACAGGGGAACTATCACCTCTCTCCTTCTGCTGGAAATCCCTTTCCCTATGAAACCCAATATCCTGTTGGCTCTTGCCACAGCCCCCCCCCCCCACACTGCCTTCCCACCTTCAGGTTCTGTGAGATGATGATGCCTAGGTCCCTCTATTCTTTAGCTACCTTCAGGGAACTACCTCCCATCCGATACTCCACTTTCCTGTTTTTTCTGCCTAAGTGCATGATCTTACACTTTGAAGTATTAGACAGTTTCCACCCTTTAGACCACTCCTCCAACCTTTCCAGATCTCTATGCATCATCTCCATCCCCTCCTGCATGTTCTCTCTATTGCCAGCTTTTTCATTGTCTGCAAACAGGCTCAATTTTCCCTCCAGACCTTCTGCTATGTCCCCTATAAAGATATTAAACAGAAGAGGTCCTAACACTGACCCTTGGGGAACCCCACTGGAGACCACAGACTCTCTGAGGGTGCCTCATTGACTAATGCCATCTGCGTTCTGCACTCTAACCAATTTTTGATCCATCTTATTACCACTTCCCCCAACCCCATGCAACCCATTTTGTGCTATGATCTCTTGTGTGGCACTGAATCGAACGCTTTTCTGAAATCAAGGTATGCCACATCTTCCGAGCCCCCTTGATCCACCACTTCGGTGACCCAGTCAAAGAACTCTATCAAGTTCATTTGACAGGATCTACCCTCAGTGAACCCATGCTGCCTTTTGTCCCACAGGCCGTTTGCCCCCAGGTAGCCGCAGATCCTTTTCTTAAGCAGTTTTTCCATGAGCTTGCCAACCACAGAAGTCAAGCTCACTGGCCTGTAGTTGGTCACATCTTCCTTACCCCCCTCCATGTAGGGGTACTACATCTGCTCATTTCCAATCATTGGGTACCACCCCCATCCTTAAGGAGTTGTTGAATAGGCAGTCATGGGAGCTGCCAGTATATCCTTCAATTCCCTCGAGCCCCTTGGATGCAACCTGTCTGGCCTCATGGTTTTGTCAATCTTCAAGTCTTTAAGCTCCCTCAGGAGCTCCTCCTCCTCCTGAAATGGCGTCACATCCACCTCTCCCCAGTGATCCCTTCTTTCCTAAATTCCCCCACCTTCCATTCTGCCTCATTCATAAATGCTGTAAAGAAATAGCTTTTCAGCAATTCAGCCTTCTCCTGGTCCCCTGCCCCATTTTTCAGACTGGGTATCCCCTTCTCTGTTTTCCTCCTTTTGCCTATATATCTATAGAAGGTCTTGTCCCCCTTCTTGACCTCCTTTGCAATGTTCTCCACCATTCTTCCCTTAGCTCTTCTGACCTCCCTTCCTGCCTCCCTCTGCCTAGTCTGATATTCTTCCCAATCCTTCACCCCCTGCATCATTTTAAATCTCCTGAAGGCCTTTTTTTGCTCTGATACTTTTCTTTACATCTCTGTTGAACCACAGAGGCTTCCTCTTTCTCCTGTTTTTGCTCACCCAATTTGTGCAGAGGTCTGTGGCCCACACCATGGCCCCCTTTATGGAATCCCAGATTTCCTCCACCCCTCCAAGCTTCCTCACCTCCTCCAGTGCCTCTTGAGTCTATTCTCCGATCTGACTAAAATCTGCCCTCCTGAAGTCTAGCACCTTCACCTTGGTCTGGTTTACGGCAGCTGACGTGTGTATCCTGAACCACACTGTTTCATGGTCACCTGTACTGAGATTGTCCCCACACAGTTACGTTCCCTACCCTTTCCCCATTCGTTAGCACCATGTCTAACACTGCCTCACCCCTAGTTGGCTTCCTGACCATCTGTCTGAGTATGGCAGCTTGAAGGGAATCCATAATTGCCCAGCTTCTGGTTGATGCTGCTAACATCGTGTCCCATGCCACATTTGGCATATTAAGATCCCCCATCAGCAGTATCTCCCCCTTAGCTGCCATCCTTAGGATCTCCTCCATCATCTGTTTGCCCACCTCTTCCTACTGCCCCAATGGCCTGTAGACTGCTCCGGTGTGCACCAGCTCACCCTTCCCCGTGGACAATGAAACCCATAATGCTTCTGTGTCTTCCCCCGGATCTCTGTTGCCTGGATCCCTTCTCTCATGTACAGTGCCACCCCCCCCCCTTCTGACCTTGTCCTTTCTAAACAAAGTATACTCTGGTATGTTTATGTCCCATTCATGCCCTCCATGGCACCAAGACTCAGTGATTCCTACCAAATCTAAGTTTGCTTAGGCCATGATTGCTGCCAGGTCAGAGACCTTGTTTCCCAGGCTCCTGGCATTTGTGCACATGGCCTTCCAAACTCCAGTCACCCTGGTGCCCTCCCCTGTCCTGATGCTTGTCCCCACCCCGACCCTCCATCCCTTAGCCCCCACTGGGCATTCCATTTTCTGGGGTGGGGGGCCAAGTGCCCCCATTTTGGCTGTTCCATTTTTGGGATTAGCTTGCAATACCCCCCCCCCAATGCAGTTTAAATTGTATTGTTTTTCAACGAATTCGACCATTTTCAATTTTAGTACTTCCTCTACCTCCCTGCCTAGGTGTAGCCTGTCTGAGACAAATAGGCTTTTATCCTGCCATGTGGTCCCCCAACCCCTCACCAGCCCCAAACCTTTCCGGGTACACCATCCTGATAGCCAGCTATTAAACTCTGTAATCCTCTGCTTTCTCTCTGAGCTTGCTTTCGGAACAGGCAACACCTCAGAGAACGCAACTGTTTTGAAACTCAGGCTGCTGCAGAACCTTGCTAATGCTTCAAACCTGGCTTGCACCTCCATCAAACTGTGCCCCGCAAGGTCATTTGTGCCTAAGTGGAACACCAGGTGGATTCTGTCATCCTGTGCTTTCCCCTAAGAGGGGATATGGTGAATCACCTCTGCTGCCATCATGCCTGGTAAGCAAGATACCCAGACCCTTCCCCCCTTCCTCCCAAGCCCATGCCTCTGACAATGGAGTCCCCAACAATTGAGACCCTATCCTCCACCCCTTCTGGACTGGATCTGCTCCCTGTCAGTCATCCTGCTGCCCTCTCACCCTTATCTTCCCTGAATCCTATCTCTCTCACCCCCATGTCTCCCATCCCTGACTTGGTTACCCTTTTCCTCGCCCTCCTAGTCTATCCCTTTCTGGGACTACCCCCCCGGACTCATCCCTGTAGCCCTACTGACACTGGGTCCTGTGCACCCCTTCCTCTCCATTAGCTCACTTTCTGACCCTCTTTCCGTGGCCAGTTCCCTTGCCTGCCCCCCCCCAAGCTGCTTTGCTGCAAACTCCCTTTCCTTCCTTTTTCTTGCCCTTTCCTGTCTTGTGTTTCTCAACTCCCCCTTCCTTTGCTACCTCTCTTCTGAGGGACATTTAGTTCTGGTGGGCTTTGCTAATGGAGCCCCGGAATCCCTGCTCCCCTGCGCTGGACCTGCCCCTTTAACTCACTCACCCACTTAACAGAGCATTGATGTTTAGTGACCGGAGAGACCTGGACCAGATGTATTTTGGGGAGGAGAGGGGGCACCTGATTTTCCTGATGCAGACCACCATGCGGTGGTCATTGAAAGAATCCAACAGTATACCTGCTGCAACAGAGTGGTGGGGTTGGGAGGTTAGAACCCAGTCCAAAAGGATATGGTCGTTGGAGTGGGGATTGAGCTGGCTGGGTTCTGAAATAATCTGGAACACATTAAGGGACTCAAAGCTATGAATGGCAGATTTAGAGGACAGGGAAAGCCAGCTTGAGTTGAAATCCCGAAGTGGAGGGGTAGGAGGTGATGGAGGAAAGAGTCAGCTAGGGGGAGTGTGAGATCTTAGAAGAGGCACAGAGAACCTCAATGAATATAGGTACAGAGGAGGGGAATGAGATCCTGACTAGGAGATATTCTTGGGAGGAGGGCATTGCCACCTGCTGGACATAGTACATGAGAGGCTCTGGTGAGCATAGATGTTGGCACCTACTCCACATTTTCCCCTATCTTGCCTAAAGAGATGGTAATTAGGAAGGGTCAAGCTAGAGGCTGGAGTCCTGAGGAGAGCCAGGATTCAGATATACAGAGGGCATCAGGAATGTGTAGTATAACCCAGACAGAGAGAAGGCTGAGCTTAGGGAGTAGGCTCCTATTATTCAGATGGTAAATGTTAAGACTCTTGACAGCAGCAGAGAAGCAGAGGGAGTGAGGTGAGGGACCAGGGTTGGCCTCCATGTTGTCAGACAGGCAGAAGAGCCAGAGAATGAGAAGAATGATGGAGTGGGTCTTCTTTCCCCTGTAGTGAATGGAGAACATGGAGGAGAGGGGCAGTGAGGGAAGAGGAGGGCTTGGTTGAGGGAAGGGAGAGGAATAAACCAGATTGACTAGAGAGGGAGGAAGGGAGTGGGGTAGAAAGTGGGGGATGGGTAGATGGGGTGGGAACAGAGGGGAGGAGAGTTGGATGGGGGAGGGAGGTGGAATAGATAGGAGGAGGGGGAATGGAGCAGACAGAGGAGTGCAATGAACATTGCAATCAGGAAGAGGGAGGCAAAAGTAAAAGGCAAACAGTAACCACAGTAATTTAACAGTACACAATAGCAGGTTTGGTCATTTAGTCACAAAATGAGACTAGCAAAGAGACAGATATTGCTGGGTAGCAAATAACAGCTACAGTAGGTACAGTAGAGTGGTGATCAGTTATGCTAAAAAGTGAAGTGAACGGCGACAGTGGCTAAGTGATAAACAGTAAGTAGGATGCCCCAGATAGGGGATAAACATAGATAAGCAAATTCAGAAACTGGGGTTAGGCTATGTAATTTAACTAAGCAGTACAAAATACTATACAATAAGCAAATTCAAATGGAGGAGTTAAGCTATGTAATTTCTGCTAAGCAGTGCAAAGTATAATTGGGGTAACCAAGGTATACAGCAGCTGGTGGTCAGGTCAAAACTACTAGCAGAGGTGACCCAGGCGGGAAGCAACCACAAAAACAAATATTTTATAACTGCAGTGATTAGACTGTGTACTATTTAGCTGTGTTATGCAGCTAAACAGTGGTGGGGGGCAACGTAGAACCAGTATGGGTATATATGAGAAAGCCAGCAGCCACAGATAAATAATACTAAACCTGAGGAGCCGACTAGAGCAATAAGTAGCTAGACAATGCAAACAGTCCAGCAGCGTGTGACTATGGGAAGCAAAACCTTAAGGGTGACTCGTCTAGGGAGTAACCGCAACACAAAGAGTTAATTAGGAGGGTTCCAAGCAGTAGAAGTGAATGATCAGGCAGTAAGAGCATACTGTGTGTGGTGCAGCATGGCCAGCTATGGCTGACCCCAGGCTGCCTCAAGGCTGACTCTGCAGAATGATGTTCTTTGTGGTCTGTCTGCAGGGCTCTGGACCACAGTGCTCCAGACCACTAGGGGTAACTGTCTTTTTAGGGAAAATCTGGCCATGCAAGTGACTGGCTGGAGCAGCTGGAGTGGGGACAGCTACTGCCAAAATGGGGACACCATCACTCTGGCATGCTGATGACCCAGGTTTGAACCCTGAGTCCAGGACATCAGGAGTGGATGCTGACAGGGTGGGATCTAGAGTGCCCTTTGGGTGCTTCCCTCCCAGGGGGATGGAGGGGTGGGATACTTCATGCTGCTTTAAGAGTGGCACCTGGTGATGGCTCTTTGGAGGCATTCCTGGTAGCATGGGTGACCACATGCTGCTGAGCATCCCTGTCCCCAGTATGCTGCTGTGAAGGCACATATGTGGCAGGTGGGTGGGGCCATGTGAATGGCAAAGGGTTGTGTTGGGTACCCTAGGCGCCCCTCCTTAGCTACTAGACCTCCAAAAGTGGGCTGGCCCTTCCACCTCAGGCTGTTGTAGGCTGGTGAAAGGCATTTCCTTCCTGGTGGCAGCAGGAGGGCTCCCCGACAGGGATAAGTCAGATCCATCTAAAACAGAGGTACTGCAAGCCTGGGGAAGGGTCCAGAGGCCAAAGTTGAGTGTTTTGGATAGCAGGAGTGTGCCCTGTGGAGAGCCTGAAGAAACAGGTGCCAGAGTAGAGAAGCAAAACAAAAATGGAAATTCTGGACTGGGAGGCCATGCAGTGGATGATTAGCGGGATAAAGAATGGGGTGAGTCATGAGAGATGTTGAAGTGACTCACTCAGACCATAAGTGTAGAGTGATACAAAATGCAGCAGCCTGCAGCAAAAATACTGGTTGGGATCACCATTTGAAATGTGTGCTTCTTCTGACCATGTAAGTGGTTGGCTGGAGCAGCGGGAGTGGCTGGAGCTACCGCTAAAACAGATACGCTGGTCCAGGAGTCCCTTCGTGGGTGATCTTTGGGATGAAGGACAGGGGGAGACATGGAAGATGGCTCAGTCAGGCATCGAGTGTAGAATGATACAAAATGCAGCAAGTAAGAATGGCATGCTAGGGACCACAGGGGTAATGACCATGAATCATTTTACATTGCTGGCAGAATTGTTTCAGGATAAACTGCTCCAGCAAGGAAGCAGTAGTCATTAAATCTGATGGGTTGGCTTTATCCAGCAAGGATATGCTGCTCAGTGGGAGCAGGGGATTATGGAATATAGCAGTCCATGTAAGGACTGCCGTGTCTGCCATTCTCAAGTGGTCTTCCACCAGCACCAGCTCACAATTCGACACAGCCATCCACCTCCTCCCAGCCCTCCATGGAACAGAGGGGGGTTGGGGTCTGTAGTTGCTGGGGGGCATTTGAGCAGCTGGCCATTGCTCGGCGGGGAGGGGGGGGCTGTGTGTTGTCTCATGGCATCACTACAATTCAGTTCTAGATCGGTACATTTTGGAGGTCTCCATAGTTACATCGCTTTATTAAGGAGTACAATGCTGTAATGAAGTCACTGACGGTTTCCCTGCTTCCTGTCTACATAAGTTAAATCTGGCCTTTTGTGGATAACGTATCTACAGCATGTGAAATGTGAGCTTAATTTTCCCTGGATGACAGTGTTGTTTTTCTGTTCTGTATTTGTCAATGTCATCCCCCTAAGGATATCATCTGCCTTATCCCCCATGTAAGAGATCAGTGTGCTCACCTGATCTGCTATTTACTCCACTAGGCTGCTTGCTTGTGAAACCTCTTGAAGCATCTGAGCCTTTTTGGAAAGTCATCTGGGTTGGTGAAATCAAAAGGTTCAGGTGGCTGGATATAATAGGTTTCTACCATTGCCACTGTCTTCTGTCACAAAATTACTAGGAATGAGGTCAGTTTAAGCTGTACGGTACACTTTAGCGAAGTTGGTGACTTTCTCTTGAAATATGCAGCTCCACTTTAAGCTGTATTGTACACTTTAACAAAACTGGTGATGGTCTGTTTAAATTTACAGCTCTCCAAACACTTTTGTTTTGCAGGTTTTTGTGAGGTTTTCTTTTCTTCTTCTTCACATTAACATTGAAACTTAGGGTTAGTCTTTAGTTGCCCCCTACAATGTTATCTATGCCACGCAGTATTAACTGAGCCTTCAACAGTTCTAGGTTTGTTTTCTCTCTCTCTCGCTCGCGCTCTCTCACTCTCTGAGAGAAGTTACTTTTCCTTTTTATTTTCTTTTAAACGGCCTGTCTTTTTGCCACTCTGAGTACCAACTGACTACTGGGAGGGAGGGAAGGAGTGACGGCGAAAAGAAACTGAAGTGATTTTACTGTCTCTCCTCATGAGAACTGAGAGGAAAAGAAATGGAGCAGCCTTATCAGCTGGCTGGGGCTTTAGTTCTGCTGCTGTGAATTGTGCAAAATTGTGCTTCTCTCTAGCTCCTCTCTCACACTTTCAGCACATCTCTGCCACTGCTTTTTGCTCCAGTGCTACTTTTGCTGCTGTGCTTCTTCTGGTCCCTGCAGTACGTTGCTGCACTGGCTGTCACTCAGCTTCTCATTCAGCAGCTCGACTCTTGGCTCCAGAGTCCTTTTTATTTCTGCACAAATAAAAAACTCAGCAACACACAACTGTAAGCACATGCAGACTCCCTGACAACAAACTGCTAGACGGAGGGCTCTGGAGTATAAGTGGAAGCTGATTCTGTTCACTTATGACACCATAGTGCATGTGCTGTTAAGAACCATACTGCACAAGGATTGAAAGTAAGATGGCAACATTTTAACAGATGCTTCCTTTGGGTAGTTCCTCTCAGAGGTCACATAGTAAATAGACAGGCTGGCTTAGCTATAGTACCACCTATCACCACGCCCATCTGTGGGAATGTCCTGCAGCATGCAGTCACTGTTTTTAAATCACTCGTATGGCTGCTGGTTTATGATGACACTTGCAGTTGTGTGTCTTGTGTTACCTAACCAAAATCTTACAGAGACCAACTGCTTCTTTTTTAAATCACTGGTGAAGTATTAGTTCAGGATGGCACCCATGGTTTGCTTTGCCATGTACAGTCACTTCCATATAATGGCACCAACCCATGGTGTTGTCCTACAGCAAGCAGACATTTTTTTTTTAAATCAACAGCTGCTCTGCCAGTTCAGAATAGCCTCCGTGGTTCTGCATTCTTTGGCACACAGTCACACTTAAACAGTGACAACCACCTGTGGTGGTGTCCTATGACAAGTAGCCATACTATGGAAAGGGTGCCCACTAGTGGCACTCGGATGCACCATTCATGCTGCACAGTCCCCTATAAGAGTGCTGCACAAGAATTCCACTTCATTCACTCCCACAGCACTGACTATGCAATGGAGAACCACAAGCTAGCCAACATAGCCCATCAGTGGATGAAATGTTATTTATATTATTTATTTCCATTTTACTAGGAAAGTGGGCTGGATCAAAATGATCCATTTCCAGTCATGCAGAGAGGAAAAGGTACAACATGAGGGGAGTCACAAAGCATACAGAAATACACAATAATCACTATTAATAAACTCATAACAAGTAATCATGAAGTACATATGTACAAAATGTCTACTAATACCAGAAAACATTGCAGGAAAAATCACAACTATTTTACACAATGGCATATAGAAGATGCCTGTGAACTATTAGCCACACTTCATTTAAAATGGAGTACTTTGCTGATACTTTAGAACCATAACAAGGAAAATACCTTTCTGTTATTTTAGTTTGTGTACATTTTTCTCTAAGTCATAATAGTGAACCATTCGTAAAGATGTACTGTTGGTATTTGGAATCAAATTTTTTTGTAAACATTCTGGTACGTTTGTTACAAACACTTTTTGGACAAAGCTTGCAACCTTTTGAAATATTCTATCTTGTGGTGCTTGGACTTGTACTTGAACATATAAGTCACAATGACGAGTATAGTTAGAAATACTGGCAACAAATCTGCAAATATTATTAAAGGTGGCTATGTATTTTGACATTGTCCTTTCAGAGGCTTGGTATAACAAAAGTGACTTATACTCCAATGCAGGGAGTAATATTTTGTTTTGCTATTGTAGTTCTAGCCTCAGTTGTCAGGTTATTCTGATTTCTGTAAAGAAAACCCAGCTTACTATTCAATTTTTTAGTCACACTAAGAACATATTTTTGCATGGTCGGTGTTTGATCAAGGACTATTCCTAAATAGTTAAAGGTTTTTACAACACTCCGTGGTATCCCACTGAGTCCCCGAATTATAACATTTTGCCTGTGCTCATTTAATCTCTGTCTAGTTCAAAAAAGCAGGCTCATAAATTTGGTAATATTCAATACTTTGACCCCAAATTTTCAACATAGCCATTTCTTTACAGCACTTCATGAATGTGACAGTTGTCATTTTTCAACTCCTGCCCAAAATGTGTTTTTACATCCCGAAAGTTGATTTTGCTGTCCCTGCACAAAAACACATTTAAGACAGGAGTTGAACATTGTGTCTGCCTGTCCTCATGAGACAGGGTCATAAAAGGGCTATGTTGAAAATATGGTGTAAAAATATTACAAACCAACACATTTATGAGCCTATGTTACATTTTGCAAATGCACGCTTGTAACTTTAGTAATTTACAATCTTTTTACCCCAAATCTCTCAGCAGTAGCCCTATCGACTTTGGCCAGACTTTGTTGTTATTTGTACCTTGTTTTCTAAGTAGTCCTGGAACCATTTACTGGTTTGGTCACTAACTCCATAGTATTTTAACTTTTTTATCAGTATAGTATGATCCACCAAACTGAAGGCCTTGGTCAGGTCAATGAAGATGATCCCAGTCAGCATATCCATATTCATATTACTGTGGGCATCTCCCATCAACCTGACCAAGGCTGTCGCAGTACTATAATCATTTCTAAACCCATACTGTTCTGCAGCTAGCAATTTATTTGTTTCCCAAAAACATCCAACAACTGGTAACATGCAACCTTCTCCAAAGTCTTGGATAATGTTGGCATGATTGATATGGGCCTATAGTTCGTCATTTCAGTTTTATCTCCAAACTTGAAAATTGGAGTCACTATTGCCGTCTTTCAGTGTTGGAACCCTATTTTGGCATAAGGACATATTTATTATGAGGGTTATAGGTCTAGCCAAATAATTTGCCCATATTTTTAACAATTTTGGATGTATCCCATCAATCCCAGATCCTTTATTAGCATTAATGTTTTTTAAAAAGTTTAATTACTTCTTTTTCAGTTTGGATTTTGAAACTAAACATAGAAACATAGACTTTGTCAGCAGATAAGGACCGCATGGCCCACTTAGTCTGCCCAATTCCCTACCTAACGGATAAGCTGCAGATCCTAGTCAACCAACAGCCTACTTCCTCCTACCCCCCACTAGAATTGCCTTATGTCTCTCCCGTGCATTCTTGAATTCCCCCACTGTTTTTGACTCTATGACCTCCTCAGGAAGGCTGTTCCATGTATTCACAACCCTCTCTGTGAAGAAATACTTCTTCACATTACCTCTGAGCCATCACCCCTCTATCTTCAATTGTGCCCCCTTTTGTTTTTGCACATATCTTTTTCTGAAAGATGCTACGCTCTTGGACTTTGTTGATTCCCTTGAGGTATTTGAAAGTTTCTATCATGTCCCCCCTCTCCCTTCTTTTCTCAAGGCTATACATCTTTAGTTCCTTTAGTCTTTTTTCATATGTCTTCTGATGCAGATCCTGCATCATTTTGGTTGCCCTCCTGTGGGCAGCCTCCACCCTGTCTATGTCTTTGCAGAGCTGGGGTCTCCAGAACTGTACACAGTACTCCAGATGTGGTCTTACCAACTGTCTGTACAGAGGGCCAACAACATCCTGTTTTCTACTGGTGATGCCTCTCCCAGAGCATCCCAGTATCCCCTCAGCCCTCCTTACTGCCTTCTCACATTGCTGGCCTACCCTTTAGGTCATCTGATATGACTATCCCCAGGTCCCTTTCCATTGTTGTTGTTGTCAGTATCTCACCCCTCATTGTGTACTCTTCCCCTGGGCTTTTGTTTCCCAGGTGCATTACTTTGCACTTCTTTGCATTGAATCTAAGCTGCCATACATTTGACCATTCTTCCAATCTTGCCTAGTTCCTTTTCATCCTTTCCACCCCACCTTGCGTATCAACCCTGTTGCAGATCTTTGTGTCATCTATAAAGAGACATACTTTCCCTTCCAGTCCCTCTGCAATGTCACTTATAAAGACATTAAAAAAGACCAGCCCCAGTACTGAACCCTGCGGTACCCCACTAGTAACCCTCCTTTCTTCACTGTGTAGTCCATTTACTATTATCCACTATGTCCTGTTGTCCAATCAGTGTTTTAGCCAGGCTACCACCCTGGGACCCACTCCCAGGCTGTCTAATTAGTTTTTTAATCTTTTCTGCAGGACTGTGTCAAATGCCTTGCTAAAGTCTAGGTAGACTATGTCCACAGCCCCTCTCTGGTCTACTGCTTTAGTCATCCAGTCAAAGAAATCCATTAGATTTGTCTGACATGGCAGGCCCAGTGGTGCTGAGGGTTGATGCGCTGGACACCACACCTCATGCTACGCTGGCGACCCGGGTTCGGGAATGGACTCGGGTGGCCGGGGGTCGGCAGGGGAGAGGGAGGATTGAGCATCCCAATGGATGCTCTCCTCCTTCAGGGGTGGGAACCAAGAATGCATCTGCATTCTACATCACCTTCATAGCCAGTGGAAGCACCAACAGTTGAAGGGATGGAGGTGGCTCCATTCGTCG
Organism: Neoceratodus forsteri; assembly: GCA_016271365.2. Taxonomy (NCBI): domain Eukaryota; kingdom Metazoa; phylum Chordata; order Ceratodontiformes; family Ceratodontidae; genus Neoceratodus; species Neoceratodus forsteri. The sequence continues at coordinate 1,071,585,838 of CM028129.1, read as the reverse complement.
AAGCCAGGGAAGGGAGACGTTGATGGCATATGAGGGTCTGGCTGTGCATCAGCCACCACCACTCGGGGAGACGTCGTCCTAAGCGGCCTCGGCGTCTCCAGAGGTGGGGAAACCAGGGAAGAAAATGGAAAAATACCCTCTCGGCAGCCCTAGATGATAGCCTCTCGGTACCATCCAGACCACCAAAGAGGGACAGACCCCACTGTGCAAGGAGGAGAGAAGGAGGCACTCTAGGGGCAGATCCCACCGCAGGTGGAATGGGGTTGAGAGGAAGGAAGGAGAGGGCTCCGAGAGTAGGGAGGAGAAGATAAAGAAATAAAAGTAAAAAAAAAAAAAAGATTTGTCTGACATGACCTTCCTGCTGTGAATCCATGCTGCCTTGAGCCCTGTGCCCCACTGGCCTCTAGGTACTCAACAATTCTTTCCTTTGGAAGTGATTCCATCATTTTCCCTACCACTGAGGTCAAACTGACAGGTCTGTAGTTTTCTGGCTCTGTCTTGCTCCCACTTTTGTGAAGGGGAATCACATCCACCCTCCTCCAGTCCTCAGGTACCACACCATCCTCCCATGATTTATTAAAAAGGGTAGTCGGTGGTGTTACTAGTTCTTCCCTTAGTTCTTTTAGAAATCTGTGGTGAATCCCATCCAGCCCCATTGCTTTATCCACCTTCATTTTTAAGAGTTCTTTCAGAAACCTTTCTTCAGTGAAAGGACTAATATCAACCTCCCTATCCAGAGTGCTTCTATTGACCGGATTAGGTATTTCCCCCCGCTTTTCCATTGTGAATACTGAGCAAAAGTATTAATTCAGTATCCCTGCTTTTTCACTGTTGCTCTCTGCCCAACCACCTTCCTCTTTGTTCGACCTCAGCATCCCTGCCTTAGTCTTTCTTTGCTCCCTAATGTACCTATAAAATGTTTTATCCCCCTGCTTAACTGAGTTGTCTATATTTCCCTCAGTTTGGGCCTTTGCTATTCTAATTAAATTAACTAGATGTATAAGTTGGGTTAATGTTCTCTACATTGGATATTTGACATTTTTGTGAAAATTCATTTATCTTATCTCTATAAAATTACATATTTGTGAAAAAATAATTTCACTGTCTTGCAATGTCCTCTTCTTTAGAGAATTTTTGTCCCCCATGTTTATGCTAGTAAATCTCTCTTTGTTTTTGGTTTTAGGAAATCCTGAAAGGATTTCCCAAATAACCTTGGGTTTGTAATGCTCTCCAACTGCTGTTTCTTACAGTACTCCTGCTTTACCTTTTTATAGTTTTTTTAACAATATTTAATTGATGCCTATAGTTAATAAAATCAGGATCCAACTTGGTTTCCTGATATTTTTTCCAACAGTTATCTTGCATTCTCATTTATTTTTACAGTTCTGTGTATAGCCAAAGACTCACATTATTTCTTAATCTTTGTTTTTCAATGGAAGCATGCTTATTTTTTAGATTTCCTAATGTACTATTAAAAATGCTGACAGCATTATCAACAGTCAATGTTTTATCTAATCCTGACCAATCAACATTTTTTAGATAACTTAAGAAGTCACTCTCATTAAAATTCCTAAAAGATCTTCCTTCTTTAAGTGTTATTTTGCTACTTTCAGCTTCTTTTTCCTTTTCCCTAATAACATACATGGACATTAGTCAATTATACTATCTTAGGTTACACCAGCAGTTGTTATGTGATTGGTCTTATTTGTAAGTATCCAATCAATCACTGTTCCCCTTTTTTTGTTCTGTTATTTGATCTACTGACATCATTAATTAATTTAACTAAATTGTTTTTCAATAACAAAACTACACATTTTGTTTTTGTTCTCAATAACCAACCTATCTAAATTTAGATCACCTAATTTAATGTGTTCCTTTTCTCCCTTATGAACCTCAATTCATTTATTCAGAATTGTCACATTTTAAAAAGCATTTTTGGTGGTAGATATACACATAAAACAAAACGCCTGATCTCTAGCAATCCCTGTAATGTCAGTTTTAACTGTTTTGAAATCAACAATATTGCTGTAGTTTCCAGTTTCTATTAGCTCACAATTAAAATGGTTCTTTATATATATGAAAACATCATCTCCTTTTCCTTTTTTCCTATCTATTCTGAAAATATTGTACCCTCCCAAATGTAAATAATCATTTAAAATACTGTTTTCCAGCCAGGATTAAATAAAACCTACAATATCATAATTTTGCACTTTAATTCATGTTTACGCTTTGTTTAAGTGTACTAAGATGCTTCTAACATTTAAGTAACAAATTTTTAGGCCGTTGCATTTCTGTACTCCAACTGGATTTCCATGTCCAGGATTACTTTCAATATCATCAGATAAAAGCAATAGAATAATCCCAAAATAGCCTCCCATTTCTTTTTTAATTTTTAAGAATCTTCCCCCTCCTCTCTTGCATTTATTTAACATTAAGTATTGGCTTATTAATATAGTTGTATCCAATTTGTCACTTAAGATGGTAGTCTTAAGCTAGCCTGATGGCACTGAGGGTTTATTTATTTATTTATTTATTGCAATTGTTTCACCAAGAAAGGCACATTGAGCAACAAGATGCTCATCTCCCAGTGTGACCTGAGGGGTACACATGGATATGATAACACTCAGGTTATCAAGTGAACAGTTAACAGAAGCAAATAAAAAGCAGCATAAGGATACACGATTGCATGAATATACAAGCAGCGCACATTGAATGCTTAGGATATTATAGTATCAGATAGCAATTTTTATGTTAAGAAGCAGCAGATAAGGTAAATTAACACAGTAGTAACAGCTGTAAACAACCGAGGACATACATCACAGTTATACAGTTAAACACAGTACATAGGGCAAAATAGGCCTAGGACATAAGTGCAAGGTTGGGGTTATATGCCAGTTTCTGTAGCAAGGCTAAGGCCACTGGTCAGGCATTGGGGAGGGGATAGTGGGGCATGGCAGGTTCAGGGACAGGAGCATTTTGTAGTAAGAAAGTTTGCTAGGGCAGTAGACAGACAGTAGGACGAGGAGGAGTGCCGAATTTGCAGTGGGAGGGTATTCCAGAGCTTGGGTAGCTGGTGTGAGAAGGCAGCTTTACCGGCAGAGGTCTTCTGCCTGGGGACTGAAAGTTAGTGGGAGTCACTGGATCTAAGATGATGGGAGGGGGTGAGACATCTCTGAGCACAGTGGCAAGGTAGGAGGGGAAGGACCTGAGCCATAGGTTTGAAACAGATTTAGCACAGTGAGAAATGCGGCGGTTTTCGAGGGATGGTAGTGCCAAGGCTCGGTAGAGGTCACAGTGGTGGGTGAGGGGAGAGGCATTGAGAACAAAGCAGCAGAAGGCATTATAAATTGTGTCCAGTTTAGATAGGGTGGACTTAGTAGCTGCACTGTATACAATGTCACAGTAGTCAGTGGAGGGCAGTATCATCTTCAGGACCAGTTCATGTCGGACTCAGGGAGGGAGGCTGCTGTGGTTCCTATATAGTGCACTGAGCATGGGGTGTCATTTTTTTGAGATAGCATCAATGTGGTCAGAGAAGAAGAGATGGCTGTCGAGCCAGACCCCTAAGTAACAGAACGAGGAGACATCTTTAAGTTTTTGGCCATCCAGGGTGGTGAAGTAGGGACGGGAGGAGAGTCTGGCCAGGAGTTGTCATGTGCTGAAGGCCATGGTGACAGTTTTTTTTGCATTTAGGGAGAGCTGGTGTGAGCTAAACCATTACTGTACCTTGTTGATGTCAGCTTGGAGGTTTGATTGTACCACATCAGGGGTGGAGTCTGAGCAGTAGAGTACAGTGTCATCTGCATACATGTGGATTGAAGAAGTAGAGCAGATGAGTGGCAGGTCATTTAGGAATATAGAGAACAGAATGGGACCAAGAACTGACCCCCTGTGGGACACCAGTAGTTAAGGGAAGGGGGTGAATATTGCATTTGAGACTCTAACGGGCTGAGTTCTATCAGAGAGGTATGATCTGAACCAGTTTGTGGCTGAAACAGAGAGGCCTGATTCAGCAAGACTCGAGAGCAATATGGAATGGGAGACGTTGTTGAAGGCTTTTGCAAGGTCAACAAAAATGACTGAGGTGATCAGTCCACTGTCCATGCCTGTCAGGATAGTGTCTGTAAGTCTTATCAGGGAGTAGGTGGTGGAGTGTCCCTTCCTGATGCAAGACTGGAATGGTGTGAAGAATTTGGAGTCAGTGAGGAAGGAGGTAAGATGGGTGAGTACAAGGTGCTCTTGTAGTTTTGCTAGGACTGGGAGATGGATGATAGGGTGGTAGTTAGAGGGGGAGGTAGGGGCACCTCCTTTTTGTAGGGGGATAACAATGGCATGCCTCTATGCATTGAAGATGGCAGCAGCAGCAAAGGATTGGTTTAGGAGTTTGGCAAGTGGAGTTGCTATAGCGGGGTGGAGAGGTATAGAAGTTTGGGGTCTAATACATCTGGGGATTTGCCTTTTGAAGGGTTGAGAGAAAGTAATGCATCTAGGGCCTCAGTTGCAGAGATGTCTTTGAAGGAAAAGGAGTGAGGCCTAGTCTGGGTCTTTATGTCTGTAGGTGGTGCGAGAGGTGTAGTGTTGGGCATGGAAGAGACAAGGGTGGCAACACAAGTGGAGAAGTACACATTGAACTCAGTGGTGACTGCTGTGGGCTCTGATAGGAGAGAGTTATTAACATTTAGCATTGGAGTGGGATTGGCAGTCGGTGGGGTGAAAAGGGAGTGAATGACCATCCAGAATTTTGAGGTTTATTTAGGTTTGACTGGAGGGAGCTGCAGAAGTACTCTGCTTTTGCAAGATGAGTGGCTCTGGTGCACTTGTTACGGAGCATGCGGTATGTGGAGAGGTGTTGTGGGAGGCATGAGGATTTATGCATTTTCCAGGCTTTGTCCCATGTGATTTGACATGCAGTCAGTTCTTAGGTGATCCAAGGTAGGTGGTTTCCTCATGCTCTTTTACAATGCAGTGGAGCGTGTGTGTTCCAGATGCTGAGGAATGTGATTTTTAAAGTGTAGGAAGGCATCATCAATGGAGATCATAGGAGGGGCAGAGGCCCAATTTGCTAGTGCAAGGTCATCTAATACAGGGGCTAGATTGAGGGATTTTTAGGAGCATTGGACTACAAATTTAATGGGGGATTTTGGGAGGTGGATTTTATGCACTAAGAAGGTTATGTGGTGGTCACTGAGGGAGTCAGGAAGAATACTGGCTTGTTTGACCCGGTGGGGGTCTGTGGTAAGGACCCAGTTGATGAGCGAGTGGTTACCAGATTTTAGGTTAAACCGGGTGGGCTCAGTAATGATTTATGAGAGGTTTAGGGTGGAAATTTCTGTCCTGGTTTTGTTGAGAGCAGGAGCTAGCCAATTGTGGTTAAGATCACCCATAATGTAAAGTTCCCGTCGTGGTTAGGCAGGAGATTTGCTTGAAGAGAATTGTGACAGCAGAAGCTGGTGTACCAGGTCAGCAGTATATCCCAGCAATGTAGATTGGTAGTGAGAAGGGAAGGACAAGCTGAATTAGTATTACTTCAAGGACTTTTGGTTCGGACTTGGTCAGGACCACTAAATAATGCAAGTCCGAGTTTACGTAGATGGCTATTCCACCATGTTTAGAGGCTCTATCCTGGTGGGCCATAGTGTAGCCTGGGATAGTGACAGAGGAGTTGTTGATGTTTTTGTTGAGCCAGGTTTCAGACAGGGTGAGGATATCTGGAGTGTAGTGGATGGCAAGAACCTGAAGGGAGTCAAGCTTGTGGACAAGGCTTCTTATATTTAGGTGCAGGAGGCACAGACCATGTGGGAGAAGGTCCCCATAGTGAGGTGAAGAAGAGGCCGATGTTGGAGAGGGGCATGGGGGGGTAGTAATGGAGGTCAGTGTTAGGGTAGATATCACTTGCTGCAAGGAGCAGGAGAGTGACAGTTAGGTAGTGAGAAAATAGCTGTATATGACTGACTGCGAGCAGTCATCTTTTAGATTGATGGCGTGTATGAGCTGGGCATAGGGGAATAAGTTGAAAAATTATCCAGGGGAGTGATGGGTTGAAAAGAAATGGACTGGGACATGTGGCAGAGTGTGTCCATACTTGGGTGAAAGGGGAGGTGGATGCTGGGCTGGAGGGGTGGGAGAGCGCAACGAGGTTTGGTAGGATTTGGGAGGGGGGCATGGGAGAGGTGGGTGGCATGTTCGAAAGGAAGGGAGGGAGGGAGAAGAGAATAGGGATGAGCAGGGTCAGGTGGCCTGATAGAAGGATCATGGCATGGATCTGGTGCTAGGAGGACCCTACTGCTGTGGTTACTTAGTGGGGAAGGTAGGTGCTGTAGTTACTTAGTGGAGAAGGTGGAGGGCTGGAATATGAGGGCAGGGAAATGATAGGGACCTGTAAGGACTAGGAACCAATGGGGGAGCAGAGGGAATGAGGGTTTTAGGTAGCCAATGAGGGAGTGAGCAGTGCTGCTAGGCTTATTAGCCAATGAGGGAGCGAGTGCTGCTAGGCTTACTAACCAATGATGGAGTGAGAAAGAATGCGGGCAGGCAATAGGTGTATTTAATCAGTGAAGGGGTAGGGGTGGAGGTGGGTGGGAGGGCAAAAATCCTTCTATGAGGCACTCAAATTTTGCTTAGTTGCAGCTAAATCTATTTGTAAAAAGCACCAGGTGGCAAAAGCAGGGGAAAAAAGTCCTGGCCAATCAGAGTGGCTTTGCTGGAAGCGCCCGTGTTCCGATTGGTTGCGCTGTCACCGTACCTTCAAAGGAGCTGCATCTGGGCATCCTGGTCTTGGTCGGCAGCTGGCTGGGTGCCATCCTACTGTGGGGGAGCTGAAGCAGCCCTGTTCAAGGGCAGGCAGCTGGAGAGAAGAAAAATAGCAGGGGTTAAATAGCGTAGAGGCAGGACAGGTTTAGGTTGAGCAATTTAGCAAGACAAAGAAGAGTGAGACTTTTCGGCGCCAAGGCAGAGTGCTTGGATGGGGGGGGTGGGTGGTTCAGGAGCAAGGAAACAACAGAAGAGCTGTAAGCACTTTAAAACAGTAGAGGAAATTACAATCCAGTTAATACAGTTGAAATCCTTCTGTGAGACACTTGAATTTTGCTTAGTTGCAGCTAAATCTATTTGTAAAAAGCACTAGGTAGCAAAAGCAGGGGGAAAGTCCTGGCCAATTGGAGCGGGTTTGCTGGAAGTGCCTGTGTTCTGATTGGCTGCGCTGTTGCCATACCTTCCAAGGAGCTGCAGGTGGGTGTCCTGGTCTCGGTCGGCGGCTGGCTGGGTGCTGTCCAACCATGGGGGACCTGAAGCAGCCCTGTTCAAGGACAGGCAGCTTCCAAGGAGCTGCAGGCAGGCATCCTGGTCTCGGTCAGTGGCTGGCTGGGTGCCGTCCGACCATGAGTGAGCTGAAGCAGCCCGGTTCAAGGGCAGGCAGCTTCCAAGAAGCTGCAGGTGGGCATCCTGGTCTTGGTTGGCAGCTGGCTGGGTGCCGTCTCACCATGGGGGAGCTGAAGCTGCCCTGTTCAAGGGCAGGGTTGAGGTGCTGGATGCCACACCTCGTGCCGTGCTGGTGACCCAGGTTCAGGAGTGGACTCGGTCCACCGGGGGTCAGCATGGGTGGGAAGGGATTGAGCATCCAGACTGCTCTTCCTTCCAGGGGAACTGGGGTTTGCACCACTCCTGTGTGGCTCCTGGTGGTGGCTGGGGGCAATGCCAGGAATATGCGGTGCTTGTGGATGTGGGGGTGGAGTGGTGGCGAGTGTCAGTGCATTAGCACCATGGACACCATTGGACGTCCATGCTCTGAGGGGGTGAAACAAAACAGAAAAACCCCAGAGGACTGGGGAGGCAATGAGTGCCCCAGGGATCTGGCCTCTCATCCCCAATACTAGACACTTCCTCTGATGGTCCCAGGCACCACCCACAGGATGGACCCTCTAACTTCAGAAAGAGCCACCAGGTAGGTGAGGCGGGCCCTTCCCCCGGGTGCTGGGAAGTCCTGGTGGGGGGACTAAGGAAGAGGGTCTCACTGGGGAGTAGAGGACAGATCGAGAGAGCACCTCTGAGAGATGCCCAGCCTGAAGGTGATAAAATAAAGTTAAAAAAAAAAAGATGGTAGTCTTATTATCAAAAAAACACTTTGGAATCTAAGTGCATGTTTTCTTTCATAATTTCTGTCCTTTCAGGTACTATATCTCTTTCACCTGCATTTGCACCTAACCCAGCATTAGCACTAGAAATAATTCAAACAGGAAGCTGGCTCCTTACTTGACCAAGCTGATCTGTTTTTGTTCCCAAATTTTGAAATCCTCAAATAATACAGCAATTCCATGAAATAATCAGGGTATTTGCTAATCCAAATAGTGTTACACTCTCAGTCTGTTGTGAACAGGAATACAGTGTGGATGTCTTACATGCTCACTCCAATGGACAATCACTAGGTGCACATTTTGTCCTCTCTACCACACTGTTGGGGAAAAGCAGAATTTGATTTGAAAGTTTCCTGAAGAAACGGATGTGATCGATTTTATTTTTAATGTTGACTGTTTAGTCGGCAAGGATAACTTCTGTCTTGTAAGTAGCCCATTTATTGTTTCAATTATTTATAAGTGCCACTCCACTCATGGACTTTAGCTGTGGAGGTTAGAATGTAGTTAGCCTTCAACCCTGGAGCTGAGCATGATAAGCAGTTTGTAAGCCAGGATGGTGTCAGTTTTGTATAAGTGGAGAATTCTGCACCCCTCTCCAAACAAACAGAACCCATAGTGATGGAAATAAATTTTTAATGACACAGTGATCCTTTCCTACCCCTTGGAAAAATGAGCACTACTCTGGAGGGGATGATAATAAAATGAATTTAAATGTGTGCGTCCCTTTATTTCATGTGCTGCAGCACTTTATCTTCACTTTTTGGTGTAACTGTTCTGCGGATATTCAGATTCTGTGCCACAGAAATTAGGAATAAACTGCCATGGACAACAAGAGAACCTTAATAATTCCATTGGACACATGGGGGTAAAAGAGATGCAGTGGTGGAGTGGGTGTGAGGTGATCATAGTTGGAGCCAGAATGACAGAAGAGCCTGACTCCTCCCACATCTGCTTGGCACTCCAATAAGCATGCCTCCAGTTGTACATGGTTTGGAGAACCTGTACACCATCCAGGAGTATGCTGAAAGAGGGGCAGCTGGAAATGGGTAATCCTATGGGCAAGGAGTCATGACTAATAGAGACACCATAGCACAATTCTAAGTAGAAAGCCCACAAGTTCTGCTTTAAGCAATCCCTTTCATCCAGCTGCTCCTCCTTTCTCTTCCTGACCAACAGTGTGGCACAAGATCCTGATCCTGTAGCAGCAAGCAGATAAAACAAAGGATCTGGCTTCAGTGGGAGGCAGAAAATAAGTCCCCAGAGTAGGTAATTTGGCATTTCCATGTGTGTGTGTGGTAGTGGTGGAAGAAGTGCCTGGGAAGTGGGTGGTGCAGAGATAGGGGAGCACGTGGATCTGTGTGGGTAGGGTGGGACCGAGGGGCACATTATAGGGCAAAGAGAAGGGACAGATGAGCTGTCAGGAAATAGTGGGCATAGGAGTTGGTAGTGGGGAAGGGGCAGATAACTGTGGGATGAACAGAGGATGTTTGTGGAAAACAAGTCATGGGATGGACGTGGCAGGGAGCTGAATCACAAAGGTGGAATCAGGAAGCTGGTACTGGGCAGGGACAGATAATGGAGAAAAAGGGCAAAATATGTGTTATGGGGCAAAGGTTATAGGGTATAGAAGTGATGACTGGGGAGTTGGCAATGCAAGGAGGGGTATTAGAATCCCTAAAGGTAGCTCACAGGGAATAATGGGAGCACAAGGGCAAATTGAGAGACAACTAAAACAAAACAGCCCTAGCCCACCAAATGAAACAGTAACTGGAATAACTGGACTAATGTCCACTCAAAATTAATGCACAAAAACTTTTATTGCATAAAAATGTAAAATAGTGGCACGTGCAGTGTGAATAATACTCTTCTACATTTTGCAATGATGAAGTGCTTAACCAAGAGTAAAATACAGAGACCAGGCATGGTACTTATATATCACAAACACCTCATGACTATCCAGCTTGTGCTCAATACTAATTTATTTAAAGAGTCCACAGACAACATAAAAACCATGCAAAATGGACTAAAAACAATTAAAGCTAATTGAAACCCATTCTAAACACTCTTCCTTGTTGAATTCTAATTCATCCATTAAAAAGGTTACTAGGAGAGCGTCCATTACATGAATGCCAGCAATGAGAAAAAATGATGGAAATGTCCATTTTAATCCATTAACTTTTTAATATGCAGTCATCAAACTGAATTTTTCTTCCACATTGGAGGCTCTTCCATCTCAAGTGCTGTATTAACTCATGAGGATCAGATGCAGTTAAAAAGCACCAACAACAAAAAAATTCCCATGTTCCACCTAAATATAATCACAATGACAGACAAAATTGCAATAAACATAAAAAAAGTATACGCATAACAATTATCACATTGCAATAAGACAATATCCAGGAGATATTAGAATGGGGAAAAAAGGGAGGGTAGAAGGAATAAAAAATTCAGAATGCACTAAAGGTGACTTATACGGTATGCATTCCTACACCTATCCAAAAATGTAGCACTGCTCTTGTGTATTCAAAGCACCCGTGAATCAGAGGAAGAACCTGATCAGGTACTCAACACCACTGGCATTGTGGCTTGTGATTTTAAGCCACTGCCTGCCTCACTGGACACAAGAAGCAAAGCCACCACTGGATCACCTAGTTCCCCAGGGATCCCCAGACAACCTGAGCAAGTGTGAGGTCCCTGATCAGGTACTCGACACCACTGGCATTGTGGCTTGTAATTTTAAGCCACTGTCTGCCTCACCAGACACAAGAAGCAAAGCCACTGCTGGAGTCTGCTTTCACCCGGTTCCCCAGGGATCCACAGACAACCTGAACAAGGTACGGTAGCCTGATCCTCTGCTACATCTCAACGGCTGGCGCCCAAATAAGACTTTCACCCATTTGGGTACTTTACTGGGGCAGTGGCCACTGATTAGCTAGTTTCATTAGCCCTCTCTGCTTTCTTTGCTTTACTTTACTCAAGTGTTACAACTCTTTTGGACTTTGTATACTGTTAAGCCGCTTTTTATGGGTGCAAAAAACTGTTTAGTAATTGCTGTTTAAACCAAAAATGTGTTGTTAATATTCTCTCTTTCCACCTCTGCCTTCTGTAAGCTCTTTTTGCTCTCCGCCTGCTAGCCCACCCCCCCCATTCCCACCTATTCTACCTAATTGCACATTTGATTGCCCTCCTGTGCTAACCCCTACCCCCACTTAGCTCTCCTATTTGTCCCTGGCCCTCCTGCTTATCCCCAGTCTCCTCTCTGTCTTCTATTCCCCCCCGATTCCCCTCAGCTATAATAATTTTTCCTTTTCTTCCTCCCTCCCCAGTGTGAGGCTCTGATCAGGTACTCAACACCACTGGCATTGTGGCTTGTGATTTTAAGCCACTGCCTGCCTCACTGGACAGAAGAAGTAAAGCCACCGCTGGATCCTGCTTTCACCTGGTTCCCCAGGGATCCCCAGACAACCTGAGCACAAGAAACTGTTTAGTAATTGCTGTTTAAACTGAAAATGTGTTGTTAATATTCTCTTTTTCTACCTCTGCCTTCTGTAAGCTCTTTTTGCTCTCCCCCTGCTACCCCCCCCATTCCCAGCTATTCTACCTAATCGCACATTTGATTGCCCTCCTCTGCTAACCCTCCTGTCTAGTTTTCCATTGGTATATTTTATACGCCTACCACTAGAGGGACTCATTATTTTTTTACTGTAATCCCTGCCTCACTTCCCTCATTAACATCACTTTCAAGCGCTGTGGGTTTGTGATCCCTCACAACCCTATTATACTACCAAAAGCAATGGATTCTCTTCAGACCACATTAGTATACCACAAGAACCTATGCAACAACAACAGCAAGGAATCATCTTCCTTCACAACATCCACTATGACCCCGGCATTGTAACCAGTAAACTGTTATACACTTTCAAAGTTTTGTGGACTCTTCCTTGGCTCCTGGTGCACCTGCAATCCATCAGGGAATTTTTGCCCTGCTTGCCACTGTCATTACCACTTAGCCTTACTGTGATGCACATAAAAGGAAGGAAGAGGTCAAACTCATGTCAGTCTCACAAGTTGAATTTCAAGCTAGTGAAGGGTTTCGTGCTTAGACTAATGTTGTTGTTACTGTCTGGAAATGTGCACGATCAGCTTCACCAAGCAACACAAACAAGACTGGTTCAGTTGCGTTCATCTATCAGTATCTGCAGCCTGTTATGTAAGCTAGATAGACTCCAAGCTTGGGTCATGTAGCAAAACCCTAACATCTTGTCTGTAGTGGAAACATGACTTTCCCCGAAGATCCCTGACTCGGCTGTTGCTATACCTGGATATGCCATCTTTAGACAGGATAGACTCACAAAACGAGGGGGTAGCTGTGCCATATACATCAAGGATACACTCATGGGACATACATTACCTATGGACAGCCTAGGCAATGCCACCCAGGCGTTAGCCATCAATGTTGCACTTGGGGCCCATGATAAAGCTCTAACAATTGTGTCTGTCTACATACCACCTAAGGACCAATTCACAGGCTTCCATAGCTTGATGGAGTACATTAGGAACCTGCCCCATAATGCTGAGATGATAATTATGGGTGATTTCAATGTCGACTGGCATTCACCCGAAGTAGATTCCTTTAAGGATGCAATCTCTGCACTCAGCCTTACCCAGCTTGTTTCATCACCTACTAGAGCTAATTATAAGATGTGTATGAGCACCCTTCTTGACTGGATACTGTCCAATCATCCAGATCGTATCACAAACATGAATGTTCTCCATGATGCATTAAGTGACCACTCCCCTATTACCTGTAACTGGTCAAATAAATTCAATAAACCTCCCCCAAAACAATTTTCAGCAGGGTGCTAAAGCGGGGACACCTGGAACCCCTGAAACAACACCTCCACAGCATTGACTGGTCATTACTTGATACCACAAAAGATATAAATACAGCTGTTAACCACTTTATCAAGCACTTTAATGAAGCATGCAATATCCATGCCCCCTTGAAAAGGATGAAAATCCAAAGCACCATAAATCCCTGGTTATCCGCTGACCTCATTAGTCAGATGAATCACAGAGATCACCTCTGGTGTCATGCAAAGGCTACTGGCAACATGCAGATATACAAGAATATAAAACTACCAGGAATAAGTACATCTGGGCTATTCGCATCGAAAAAAGCAAGTACCATTGGGAACAGCTTGCTAACACTTGGGGTGACAGTAAGAATTTTTTGAACAATATAAAAGATGTAACAGGTAAAGATGCTAAGGTTGCACCCACCATGCTAAATATTAATGGATCCCCCTTCCCTTGACCCATTGACCATAGCCAATGCTTTTTTTTTTATTTATTTATTAAGATCTAGGATTAACCTTTGAGTACAGGCTCATTACATAGGTTCCACATCAGGGTCATTACAGTAACAAACAAAACTACAGCTTACAGGAAACCATAAGAGGACAACAACAATATTGACAAATTAGGTAAGAGGTTATATGTGTGACTGAAATATGTAAGCACTATATACAATGGTACTTGACAACACAAAAGGAAAAAAGGGAGTGAGAGAGAATGAACATTGGGAGGGGTTGGCTCAGGAAAAGAGGGGTAATAGTGAGAAGACAAACTGGAGAGAGAGAGAGAGAGAGAGAATATATACTGAAAATCAGCCCTGAAGGTGGGCCTCATCACTGGTGAGGAAGGCTTATACTAAGCATACTGGCAGTGCCAGTAGCTGGAAGTGTTAACAGAGGTTGTCTGGTGAGGGGGCGGTGCAGGATCAGAGCAGGATGTCAGTATAAGAAGGGGAAGAGGGAATGGGAGCAGAAGGGGACTGGTGGAAAGGGGATGAGGGGAGGAAGGGTAGAAGATGTGGGGAGGAGATCTTTTAATAATGCATTCACTGATCTGGGTAGTGTCCTCCCACCAGACTTCTTCAAGATATCACTGAAGACACTGAACAGCGGGCAGATTATTTGCTTCCTCCACCACCTCCTTTCTACTTCAAAGTGGTCCCACTGTATATGGTCAGGAAATACCTAGTAAAAGTACTTGGGGAGTCAAGGCATAGTGGTGATTCCTTACACCTCAAATTAGTTGCCCTTACCATTGAAGAAATACTGGTGCCTATTGCAAAGATTCTAAACCTCTCACTAAGACTGGCACAATTCCCCCAAATCTGGAAGTCAGCCCTTGTTACCCCTGTTCACAAAAGTGGAGACCGCACTATACACACAAACTATAGACCTATCTCTATACTTCCACCTCTGTCTAAGGCACTTGAGCACATAGTTGCAGATCAGCTGGTGGAGTATATGGAAAAATACTTGATCCAGTGCCCCCAACAGCATGGATTCAGAAAGCAACATAGCACTACCACAGCACTGCTAGAATTCATTGGTTTCATTCACCAATCTCTGGATCAAGGTAGATTGGTGGGAGCAGCCTTCATAGACCTCACAAAGGCCTTTGATACAGTGAGCCATGCTCTACTTCTCAAGCAACTGTCCTTAATTGGCCTCTCAGCAGATGCTGTGTCCTGGTTCAAAAGCTATCTTGTAGGCTGCTCCCAACGGGTGAAGATAGCTAATGTCACCTCTGACCATCAACATGTCAGCTACAGAGTACCACAGGGCTCCATGCTGGGTCCACTTCTCTTTAGCACCTTTCTTAACAATCTCCCTTGCTCCTGTCACCAGCAGATCCTCCTCTATGTGGATGATGCGATCATATACTGTACACTAGCAACACTGACTCTGAACTACTGGAACACCAACTTCAACTCAGCTTTGAGAAAGTGGAGGACTGGTTCAGGAAACACAAGCTGATTCTGAACTACAAAAAAAACAAAAGTCATGTTGTTCAGTGATGTTCGCAGCAAACACAGATCCAGTGCCCTAATAATCAGGAACTCCTCTGGCTTCCTGCTTGAACAAATTCAGCATTTCAAGTATCTAGGAGTAACTGTGGATAGCTTACTATCATATGCCCAGCATATTAACAATGTTGCCAGGTCTGCCAGTATCAAAGATAGGGTTACTCCATAGACAGAAACACAGTCTAATGCCTGAAGCCCTTATACTAGCTATCTATAGCTCCATAGTATCCATTGTTGACTATGGTCTGGTTATCTATGGCTCAGTTTTCACCACTACCCTCCACAGAATATCAGTGGCACTCAATAAAGCATGCTAGCTTCTTACTGGAGCAGCACACCTTACCCACATATGTGAACTGTATGCACAAACAGGTTGGCTTCAGCTAAATGGGAGGATTCACTATCAAACCTGCTTCCTACAAAATGCTAGCTCCAAAGAGATGTGATCTGCTTAACATGTTTCATACTCCCATAGTGCTTTCTCAAAGGTCTTTGATAAAGCTTTATGGTAGTGTGAAATGTGTTAGGCAACTCACATCTCTTTGGAGCTAGCGTTTTGTATCTGAGTCACTTTTAGAAATAATGGATTTTGCACCTAGCTACTTTCTGACGGGTTCATCCTCCAATTCATGGGTGCTTTGAATACACAAGAACAGTATTAGATTGGTCCCTTTTTGTTTCCTACCTATCCAAAAATTAAATATAAAGTATTATTTTATTTATTTATTGAAGCTTTGGATTATAACTTTTGAGGTAGCAGCTCATTTACAAAGATTCCAAATCAGCTCACAATGGTTATAGAGATATACATTAGTTACAATGGTTGCAATGTTCAGCAATGTGTGACAGGTGCAAACCAGTAGTTAAGACAGATCATACACCAACATCAATAGGTGTTGCTCAGTTAGGCATTGTCAGAGCACAGTGTGCCAAGATACATACATACATAGGAAGAGAGAGATAGGGGCACACGCGGAGTGACCACTGTCAGACCACTGTCAGACCAATGTCAGACCAATGTCAGAGTGTGGGGAGCTGTGATGTGTGTGAGGTCAGGGATTACTATGATAAAAGAATACTGATGCTTAACCAATTAACTCAAATAATACAAACTCAGTGTACAAAGGTTATTAGGGCAAAAGCAATTTTATTGCATAAATGGTTGTAAATCAAATCTCCCATTCAGCCCTAAACCATACATAGCCCCCAAAGTATATCTCCAATAAGACTGACTGCATAACAAAACAGTATCATGATCCCCTTCCCTAGGATTGACAAAGGGCTTTTCTACACCAACAAATTTAAACTTATTATCCAAAACATGATTAGCAAGAACATTTTTTTCTGTTCTCCCAAATGTTCACCAGTTCACAGTTTTCTCTTACATTTGGTTTTACACACATACAAACACCTGCAATTACAAACAGCCATGTACAGTAAATTACACCTTCAGTATTGCAAGATATATAGAGAATAATGCCTGTACAGATGTGTGTTATGAGGATTTTTCACACACCCGAGGTGTATAATAATCCATAAACCCCAAGAGCGAAGCTTGAGGGGTTTATGAGATTATCACACACCTCCGGTGTGTGAAAAATCCTCAAAACACAAACCTAGCACAGGAATTATTTTTTATAACTACTGCTGCAAGAAGTCAATGTCAAAAGAAGTTACTAAATGCTGTGTGATCCCTGTTGCTGTCTTGCTGCTGCTCTATCCCCTTACTCCACACTGACAGACACACACTTACTCCACACTGACAGACAGACAGACAGACAGACAGACAGACATACAGACACACACACACACACACACACACACACACACACACTGTCTAGCATTGTTTTCTTTGCTTTCTTTCTTTTCTTAAAGCACTATGGAACCAGCAGAGGAAATGCAGTCAGACAGTACTCTAGTCTGTGATAATGGTGCATTCCCACTCAGACTCATTGTCTTTTGAAGTGCCCACCAAAGGGTAGCAGCAGCAGGACCAACCAGACAGATTAGTTTGTGCTATAAGGGCCGGATCAACCAGATATTCATCATCAACTGATGTGGTGTACCAAAAGACTGTCTGCTGTTACCAGAGTGGTACCGCTAACCTGTGTAATTTCTCCGCACCCCCTGAAGCATTCAGAACTGTAAGTACCTCTGGGTTGCAGACCTGAGGAGTTCTCTACAATCTAGTTAGTTAGATAGATAGTTTTAAGTGGGTGAAGTCCTGAGCAGGACTTTGAAATTTGCAGGTTACGCCTAGGCAGAAAAGGAAAACAAAAGTTCTGTCTGTTTATTTGGATCCTATTGGAGACCCATTGCTAAGTTCTGCAGTTCAAGTTCAAGACTGTTATAACTACTGTATTCCCAAAGCCCAAGGTGCACCGACTCTGCATTTTCTGGCTCGTCACCAGCAACTCAGTGAGGTACCCAACACAACAGACTGTTTCCATCTGTACAGCCGTTGAGGGGAAGTCGGGTGCACCCGGCGGGGGTGGTTCGGGGATTGTGTGGGGTATAATTTTGAACAAAAGCTGTTGTTGTTGCCTATTGTGTTTCATTCCCATTTAGCCCGTCTCTGCAATAAATATGAGTTTAGTTCATGTTAACATAGAAATGTATGGTTCTGGCAAAATGTGGTTCCTCTATGAAGGCATCCACAGTGGAGACCAAGGAGGATGCTGGGAACCTCCACTAAGGAGACCCACAGGAGGATGGCATGGGACCCCACAGGGGAAGGAAACAACTCCTGGTGGGGGGCTCCATTGTTAGGAGGGTAGAACTGGGGGAGGAAGGGGAGAAGGAGGCTAGGTGCCTGCCTGGTGCCATGGCTTGGAGGGACAGGGAGCGAATCTTCAGGATCATGGGAGCAGCTGCATGGGGGAGGGAGCTGGATGTCATTACCCACATAGGGACAAATGATCTGGCTGGGAAAGGGATAAGAGCAGTGCAGAAAGAGTTTGTGGAGTTGGTGAAGGGTGTTAGACAAGTAGCATGCACTTTAACCTTCTCAGAGATGATGCCTGTCTATGGTATGGGCGAGGCTAGTTTGCTCTACACCATGGGATTCAATCAGTGGTTGAAAAACTGGTGCAGAGCTCAGGGGTTTGGCTTCATTGGGAACTGGGGGTCCACTTGGAGTGATGCAGGCCTATACTGGCATGATGGTCTGCATCTGTCCAGGAGGGGAACCATGATCCTAGGTGATAGGTTTAAATGCTTCATTGGCAAGTATTTAAACTAGCTGAGGGGGGAGGCACTGGAAAGCAGCAGGGAATTCCTTTCCCCCCAAAAAATCAAGGTAGTTAGTGAGGTAAACACCAAGATAGCGACATCGATAGGGAGAAGAGCAGGCGTAAATGGAAGAAATGACAAAGGTAATAAGGACAGGGATGGGGCAAAAAGGGGTAAGGTCATCAAGAAATAGAGGGTAATGAGTACCAGTGCCCATAGTCTGGGCAACAAGATCCCTGAACTGGTGGCCTTGATGGAAGAGGGATGCCTGGATATCGTGGCACTCACAGAAACATGATACGCAGAGAACCATGACTGGGATGTTAACGTACTGGGGTACACAACCTACAGGAGGGACCAAGAGGGTAGAAGAGGGCAAGGAGTAGCTCTTTATGTAAGGGAAAGGATAAAAGCAATGGAACAAAAGAGTAAACGGGGAGGAGAGGAGGCACTGTGGGTCACCTTAGAGACTGGAAATGGCACCACAATCCGCACAGGAGTTGTATACCAACCCCCATCTCAGGGGGAGGGAATGGACAAGGATATGATAGAAGGCATCCTTAGGATGGCAGAGAAAGGGGAGATACTGTTGATGGGGGACTAAAATATGCCAGATGTTAACTGGAGCACCTTTGCTGCAGCCACATCAAAGAGCAGGGCCATTCTCGATGCCCTACTGGGGGCATGCCTCAGACAGCTAGTGTTGGAACCCACTTGGGAGGGAGCAGTCTTAGACCTTGTACTCTGAAATGGGGGCAGTGAGAGGATCTCAGATCTAGAAGTGGGTAGCCATCTGGGAACAAGTGACCACCAAACAGTGTGGTTCATAATAAACTCAGCTGCAGAGTCAAGCCATACAAAAGTGAGGGTACTGGACTTCAGGAGGGCTGACTTTGGCAAAATTGGAGAGTGTCTTAGAAAAGCACTAGCAAACAGGCAAGAAGAAGGGGTGGAGCAACAATGGGGAAACATCAAAACTGCCATCACAGAAGCAACAAGCCTGTGTGTGAAACAAATAAACAAATCAAAATGAAAAAAAAAGCCACTATAGTTTTCAAAAGAGGTGGCGGGGAAGGTTAGGGAGAAGAAGTTGCAGTTAGGAAGTATAAGGAAACATAGAAGGAGCAGGACAGAGAACTGTACCAGTTAAGGCAGAGGGATGCAGGAAAGGCAGTCAGAATAGCAAAGGCCCAAACTGAGGAAAATATAGTCAATTTGGTTAAGAAGGGGGATAAAACCTTTTATAGGTACATTAGGGAGCATAGAAAGACAAAGGGAGGGATAATGAGGTTAAATAGAATGGACGGTGGGTGGGCAGAGAGGGACAGCGAAAAAGCAGGGATACTGAATGAATACTTCTGCTCAGAACTCACAAAAGAGGAGGAAAGAGAGGTACCTAAACCAATTAACAGAAGCACTCTGGATGGGGGGGGGAGGTCGATCCCAGTTCTTTCACAGAAGCAAGGGTTCTGAATGAACTCCTAAAACTGAAGGTGGACAAAGCAATGGGGCCTGACTGGATTCACCCCAGAATTCTTAAAGAATTAAGGGGAGAACTAGTGACACCACTGACTAAACCTTTTAACAAATCATGGAAGGATGGTGTGGTACCCAAGGACTGGAGGAGGGCGGATGTGATTCCCCTTCACTAAAGTGAGATCAAGACAGAGGCAGGAAACTACAGGTACGGTTTGAGTTTTCACTGCTGTGCAGATGATACTCAACTGTACATGTCTTTTGTGCCCGGCCAAGATGCTGCCATTTCGGTCTTTAACAACTGTCTAGCCGAAATCCAGGACTGGATGAATATGAGTTGGCTGTGGTTGAATCCAGAGAAAACTGAGGTGTTGGTTGTGGACCCAGGTTGCCGGGAGGTGGGTTTGTTGGTGGGATCACCCTCGGGTTTATGGCTTGGGGATGTTCAGCTAACTACCTCAGACTGGGTGCAGAATCTGGGCATTGTGTTTGATAACTGTTTGACACTTATATCTCAGGTGTCGGCAGTTGTCAAAGCCTCTTTTTACCATCTGAGGAACATCACCCAGGTGAAGCACCTGGTTCCTCCTGACGGTCTTCCTACTTTGGTCCATGCCTTCGTTACCTCCCACCTTGACTACTGTAACGCCCTTTATCTTGGGCTACTGGGGGTTGATATTCACTGCTTGCAGCTAATGCAGCATGTGGCAGCTAGGCTATTGACTGGTTCTTCCAGGGCCAGTCATATAACGCCTGTGCTCTGCGGACTGCACTGGCTGCCAGTATGCTGGCAATTCACCTTCAAAGTCAGTTTGCTGACCTCTAAGGCCCTACACGATCAGGGACCTGGTTACCTGAAAGATCTCCTTTGTCCCTACTGTTCCTCCCCCTCTCTCTGATCCATTGACGAGGGATTGCTGGAGATTCCCAGGGTTTGTTTTAAAGACATCTGGGGCCAGGTATGGCCCCAACCCTGTGGAATTCTCTACCTCGTCAGGTGCGAGATTGCCGACTGTCCAAAGTTTTAAGGAGGCATTAACAGCATTTTTTTTAACCTTGCATATAATGATTTTTAATGTTGCTGCCTTGGATAAATTTTTAACACTGTTTTAATTATTTATTGATTTTTATTTTGTTATGTACAGGCACCTTGGTTTTGAAAGGTGCCTTTTACAAATAAAGTTTGATTTGATTTGACATGTCAGTTTGATCTCTGTGGTAGGGAAAATGATGAAATCACTTCTGAAGGAAAGAATTGTTAAATACCCAGAGGCCAGTGGGGCACAGGACCCAAGGCAGCACTGATTCACAGTGGTAAGGTCATGTCAGACAAATCAGATTTCTTTGACTGGGTGACCAAAGTAGTAGACCAGGGAAGGGCTGTGGCCATGGCCTACTTAGACTTCAGCAAGGCATTTGACACAGTCACACACAAAAGATTAATAAACAAATTAGCCAGCCTGGGAGTGGGTCCCAGGGTGGTAGCCTGGGTAAAACACTGGCTGGACAACAAGACACAGAAGATAATAGTAAACGGAGTCCACTCTGAAGAAAGGGGGTTATTAGTGGGGTACCACAGGGTTCAGTACTGGGTCAAGTTCTTTTTAATGTCTTTATAAGTGACATTGCAGATGGACTGGAAGTAAAAATATGCCTCTTTGCTGATGACACAAAGATCTGCAACAGGGTTGATATACAAGGAGATATGGAAAGGATGAGGAGGGACTTGTCAAGATTGGAGGAATGGTCAAAAGTATAGATCCAGAAGCAAATGATTTGATACCTTTTAATGGACCAACATAGATGTAACAACAAGAACAAAGTGCTCTAGCTTTCAGACCAACCAGTCCTTCTTCAGAAGCTCATGGCAGTTGTTTAGAAAATACAATAGTTATAACAGCTAGATAATGCAGAGAAAAACAGAAAAAAATCCCCATTGGTTTAAAATACTCATTTAAAAAAAAAAAAAAAGAAGATGATGTCAGAGAAGTTTAACAGTACCATACTGCCTTCAGCCAGAAGGAACCCTGGGTCAAATGTGCTTGGTGGAACTTGGCTGAAGGCAGTATGGTACTGTTAAACTTCTCTGACATCATCTTCTTTTTTTTTTTAAATGAGTATTTTAAACCAATGGGGAATTTTTTCTGTTTTTCTCTGCATTATCTAGCTGTTATAAGTATTGTATTTTCTAAACAACTGCCATGAGCTTCTGAAGAAGGACTGGTTGGTCCAAAAGCTAGAGTACTTTGTTCTTGTTGTTACATCTATGTTGGTACATTAAAGGTATCAAATCATTTGCTTCTGGATCTATTCTTGCAAGGACCAATACGGCAACTTACTAAATCTAGATTTTGGTCGAAGTATGGCAGCTTGGATTCAGTGCAAAGAAGTGCAAAATAATGCACATGGGAAACAAAAACCCAGGGGAAGACTACACAATGGGGGGAAGGGGTAGTAACAACAACAAAAATGGAAAGGGACCTGGGGGTAATTATATCAGATGACCTTAAGGCTGGCAAGCAATGTGAGAAGGCTGTAAGGAAGGCTGCGGGGATACTGGGATGTATAGGGAGAGGCACCACCAGCAGAAAACAGGAAGTTGTTATCCCTCTGTACAGACAGTTGGTGAGACTCCATCTGGAGTACTGCATTCAGTTCTGGAGACCCCATCTCCGCAAGGACATAGGCAGGAAGGAGGCAGTCCAGAGGAGGGCAACTAAAATGGTGCAGGGTCTGCAAGAGAAGCCATATGAGGAGAGTCTAAAGGGGGGGGGGACATGATAGAAACTTTTAAGTACCTAAGTGGAATCAACAAAGTCCAAGAGAGTAGCATCTTTCAGAAAAAGAAATGTGCAAGAACAAGAGAACACAATTTGAAGATAGAGGGGGACGGCTTAGGGGCAATGTGAGGAAGTATTTTTTCACAGAGAGGGTAGTGGATGCATGGAACCACCTTACTGAAAAGGTTGTGGGGTCTAAAACTGTGGTAGAATTCAAGAATGCATGAGGCAGTTCTTGTGGGGGGCAGGAAGAAATAGGCTGTTAGTTAACTAGGATTTGCAGCTTATCCTGTAGGTAGGGAAATGGGCAGACTAGGTGGGCCAAGTAGTCCTTATCTGCCGTCAATGTCTATGTTTCTATGGTTATTACCTAGAAGTGTATTACTGCAGTGGGAGAGGGAGGTACTACTGCTGTGTGGAAACAGGTAGCTGTGTGTGGAAGGGAAATCATATTTATTTATTTTTGTTTAATATGCTTTATTGCATTTTTCATTAGATGTAAGTTGATAACAAATGACATATATATTGTCCATCATTCGAGACAACAAATATTACCATATATAATATAACCATATAACACGTGATCTGTTGCTTACATGACCCCCCTTCCTGCCCCCTCCTTCCCTCCCCTTATTCCCCAGTCTGCCACCATTTTAATAAGTTGATATCTTATTTAATATAATTATTTAAGCTGCTGGAGCATTGTTATACTGAGAATTCCATTCAATCCCCCCCGACTCATTAGTTACTTATTAGCAAAGTGTAGAGGGCTCCATCTCTTTACATATTTCTTGGTGTTTTTGGACAATTTAGCAATCGTATGTTCTGCTTGTAGGGTGAACGTTATTTCCTGAAACCATTCTAAATAAGTAGGGACAGTAGTGTCCTTCCACCTTCTTAATATAACATTTTTCACACATGCCGATATCAGGGCCATATGAGCTCTCCGTTGCCCTCAGGTATTAACGTGTATTCTCCAATTATACATATTTCAATTGGAAAAACCTGTCAAAGCCAATAGGGGACTTAGCCTGCTCTCTATACTTGCCAGAAGGCAACTATTTTCTCCATGACCATAACATATGAATCGTATCAGCATCCTCCTGTTGACATCTAGGACAACAACTGTTATGCAGGAGACCAAATCGATGTAGTTTGAGTGGGGAGTAATATAAGTTGTGAATTATACTGAAATTGCATATATCTATATTTATCCCATTTGATATACTTATATGGATGTGCCCAAACACGAGACCAGTCAGTAGGACTAGTGAGGGTTCGGAAATCTTGTCCCATTGTATATAACAGTGGTTGTCCGTTGTTTCCATCGTTGATCTAAGAAAGTTGTATGAAATGATATTACATGAGAAAGGGATGGTATCTAGATATGGAGTTAGTTTCTTAGAAAAAGAGTCCTGCCATCCCTTTACTCCAAAATGCTGACTCAATGAATGTATTAGTTGCAGATATTTGAAAATTGTGGTTTCCTTCAATGAAATCAATCACAGCCTTCTTGGAAAGAGATAATCCCTGGTCAGAGAGTAACTGCTCCACCCTTTCCAAACCTATCCGAGGCCAAAATACCTGTTCTTTTATTGGTTTGCCAGCGATTTGGAAGTTGGGGTTACGAATATGGGTTGGGCTATATCCTTCACTCTATCAGGCTTAAGGAAGGTGCTAAGTTGTTGCTGAGTCTGAACCAAAGAGATTAAAGGGGTATCCCGTAGGGTTTTGGGAATTTTCCTTAGTAAGATGAATGGTAGGGCCTCTGGTGTCCACCCCGCATCTCGACAAAGATCTTGTTCTATCCTGACCCAAGAAGGTAGGTGATAATTATCTTGATTGGACCGTAGCCAATATCGGACTTGAGCCAAATGTATTGCTAGGTAGTAAATATAGAAGTTGGGTATCTGTAAACCACCCTCTGATTTGCTCATAGTGAGTTTTGTATAATTTTTCCTTGCTTTTTTGTTTTGCCACATAAATTTACTCAAAATACCATGCAACCGAGTAAACCATGAATGTGGTAATGTTATATTCATCATTTGAAGTGGGTATAACAACCGTGGCAATACATTCATTTTGGTAACATTCGCTGGCCCCCAAGGGGTTAATGGTAATTTAGACCACCTTTTAAAATCCTCTGTCAGTTTATGAACCAGATTGTCTAGGTTAAGTTGTCGCATATCTTTTGGGGAGGGATGAATGTAAATACCAAGATATTTCATTTTGCTCGGGCTCCATTGTAACCCCAAATGTGTCACCTCGGCTTTCAATGTATATTTATTTAAGGGAAGGATTTCAGTTTTGTCCCGATTTAACTTATAATTTGAAAAGGCTTCAAACTGTGTTATAATTTGGAATACCTTGGGCAGTGAGTGCTTGAGATCAATAACATGTAGCAACAGGTCGTCTGCATAAGCTGAAACCTTGTATTCATGATGACCTACTCGTATACCCCTGATCATTATGGAAAGATTAATCTTTCTTATAAGAGGTTCTAAATATAAGTTAAATAAGTAGGTGACAGGGGACAACCTTGCATTATTGCCTTATGTCAGAGTGAATGGGACGAGACATAACACCGTTGCATTGTATTATTCTAGCCAGCGGATTCGTGTATAGTATCTTAATCCATTTTATAAATTCCTTTGGTATTCAGTATCGTGGAAGTAAACGAAAAGATATTCCCATGATACTCTATGAAGAACCTTCTCCGTCCAGGGACACAAAGGCAGCGGAAGTGTCCAGGTCCCTGGACGCGGAGGAGATATGCCAGTTTCCTTAAATGATCTGAGGAGTGTCTATTTTAACGAAGCCTACCTGTTCAGGGCTGATAAGATGTTCCCACACCTGAGCAAGTCTTGACGAGATAATTTTTCCTAAGATCTTAAAATCTACATTAGTAAGGGAAATAGGTCTATAATTGGACATTCTGAGATGATCTCTATTAGGTTTGGGGATAAGGACCATGGTGGCCGCTGATAGTGAGGAATCCGACAGACCATTTTGAAAAATATAATTAAATGTGTCAAGTAGTATGGGTGCTATAGTATCCTCTAAGGTCTTGTAAAAATTGGTTGTAAAGCCATCTGGCCCAGGTGACTTGTCAATTGAGAGAGCATCTATAGCCTTACAGACTTCGGATATTACAATAGGGAATTTTAATGTCTACCTGTGAGTCAGATAAAATAGGGAGTGTAACCCCTTCAAGAAAGGAGTCCATCTGACCTAAAGGATACTGATTAGGGGGAGCTGTATAAAGTTGTTGGTAGTATTCTTGAAAGGCATTTACGATGTTTAAAGGCGAATTAAGAAGAGTACCTGAGAGGGAATAAACTGATGGGATTATTCTCTCGGCTAGTTGTGTCCGTAAACGTAAGGCTAATAATTTACCCGCCCTTTCTCCTTGATCAAAATATTTGATCATTGAACATGTAATCATAAACTCCGCTTTTTCAGTAAGTAGCTTATTATATTGAGTACAAAGGGATTCCAGTTTAACCCAGTCCTCATCCGGAGAAATTGGGGATAGGGACCTTTCCAGCTCGTAGATCTGACGTATCTTAGAAGATATTTCCGTGTTCCTTTGCTTGTTATGTATGATTGATAGGCGAATTATTTCACCTCTCAGGGTACACTTGAGAGAGCCCCACAGAATGTCTTTCTTGGAAACGGAGGTGGCATTGTTCTCCATGTACATTAGGATAAAATCTCTAACGCTCAATAAGTTTATCCGAAGTTTAGAATTTGGTTGTTAAATCTCCAGATTCATTCCCTATGCATATTTTGGAAAAGTTAACTTGAGATAGACCAGACGGTGGTCTGATATAACTACGATGAGTATTGTATTTCAGTGACCCCTGAGTTGCAATCTATAGATAAGAGAAAATAGTCTATTCGAGAAGGTATTATGAGGTATGGAGTGAAAAGAATACTCTCTCTCCTCTGGATTCACAATCCTCCAGGGATCTATTAACCCCGAGGTGAAACTTAATTCGGGTAGAGCTCTCTGACCAGGGGATAAATGTAACCTAGTGGGCCCCGATCTATCTAATGTGTTCGAGAGCACTGTATTCCAATCACCCCCAAGTAAGGTTGGCAATTTGGTCCAAGGTGCCAATATTGTCATTATGGAAGTGAAAAATTGTGGGTCGTCTGAGTTCGGACCATATACCGAACCCAATATAACTTCTGTATGAATCAATAGGCCTCTCACTATGACATATCTACCTTCAGGATCTACCATAGAATGCAGAAGTTGGAAGGGCACCCTACGAGCTAAAAGAATAGCTACACCACCTCTCTTAGTTTCTTTGCCCACAGCATATACTTGCCCTACCCAGTTTCTGTGAAAGTAGCATGAATTTATAGCTTTAAGATGTGTCTCCTGGAGGAAGGCTATGTCAATCTGTAAGTTTTTAAGATGGACTAAAATTTTGGAACGCTTGACGGGGGAGTGTGCTCCTTTAATGTTCCAAGATCCATATCTCATTCCCATTATGGATCTTGATTAGCGTGGATTAATATTTAGCCAAGTAGGTTTACTAAGACAGTAATGCTATATTGAATCAAAGTATCTATCCCTGGTGGCAGACAACCCCCCCGATATTTTACCCCACCTTCCCCCTCCCTGTATTCCCCACATAACATAAAAAATTAAATTTAAACTGTAGTAACATGGATATATCCTCCGATCCCCAAAGTTGTAACCATGTAAACATATCCAGTAATATAGATCAAGATCACTAGTCTCATCAATCCTAAGAAGACACAAATTATTAACTGTGCTAAGTATAAAACATCCATATACCATATGTAAGCATGATAGCAACAAATAACCCCACCACGGATCGGACTTGACTGTGATATGGCATGAGGTATGACCACACAAATCAAAGCACCCCTGCCTTAGTGGAAAGTAATGTGGAAATAGATGTGAGCAAACCACCTCCCACCATTAAATCAGAAGGGTCCAAGGGTACATGGAACCTGATCACTAAGGGGAGCATTCTGCAGTCTGGCTCCCCTTCCTCTCCCACACTGGAAACAGACTGGATGGGAAAAATTAAATTGTTGTTGGCATCTGAGGGAAAGACTGTAAAAGATGTGCAGGCTTTATTTAAAGAGGAAGAGCACCCTCAGACAGTGACAGCGGGTGGACCCAAGATTGTGGGGCCTGATTGGACCCCCCTTATTTGGTTGTGCCTTATGAGCAGTATAAAAGATTATAAACCTTCTCGGGAGCCATTCCCACTCCTGCTGGAGAAGATGATTATGAGAATTGGATGAGCCAAACTACACAGATGGAACAAAAGTGTTGAAGTGCTGAGATGATGAGAAGTGTAAGAGAATTGTGGAAAGCTTGAGATGTATGGCCATGGAAGTAATCTGTTCCTTATGTGCAAGCCAGCCTAACTGTACTGCAAGTGATCACCTGCCTATGCTAAACAGTACATTTGGAGCTGTGGAAAGGAAAGAGGACCTCCTGTTCCAATTGGGGGCCACCACACAAAGAGAAGGAGAAACGTTGTCCCATTACATTACTTGAGTGAAGACAGTGATATGGAAAATTGCTGAAGCTGGAGGGGGCCACCCCCGCTCAGATTGCACAGATGACACTAGGCCAGATTTTGAAAGGCAGTGTATAATCTCAATGGATTCTGATATCACTCAGGTTAAGAGATCGCAGAGCCGATCCCCCAAACTTCTGTCTGCTGCTAGATGAATAAGGGAGGAAGAAGCCCTCTGGGTGCCCACTGTGAATGCTACATCTCTGCAGCCACAAGTAGACAGCCATAAAGAGCCTAGTACTGTCCCTGACCTGGGTAATGAGCTCGAGGACATCAAAGATTGTATTAAGGCCCACCAGCTGGCACAAGCACCCTGTCCACAGGCAAATGCCTCAGTGCCTGAAAGGGGTTCTCAGTGAATCCTGCCTCTGCTCTGAGGGTCAGCTGCAGTCCTCCACAGTGCCCAGAGATGGACTACTGTGTTATCGTTGTGGGGAAGATGGACATCTGGCCTGTCGGTGTGCCTGCCCAGAGAACCCAGGGGGTGGTTTGAAGATTGTGTGGGGTATAACTTTGAACAAAAGCTGTTGTTGTTGCCTGTTGTGTTTCGATCCCATTCACCCCATCCCTGCAATAAAACTGAGTTTAGTTCATGTTAGCATTGAAGTTCATGGTTGTTGCCTGGAAGTGTATTGCTGCAGTGGAGAAGGAGGATATTACTGCTGTGTGGGGAAAAGGTAGCTGTGTGTGGAAGGGAAATAATATTTATTTCTGTGGGGGGTGGTAACCTTGTGTTTTATCAGCCAGGTACCCCATATCACTACCAGAGATGGAGGCACTGTGTGTCATCCTACTCCAGTGTAGCACACCCATTAGTGAACCCAGGCTGGCCCCCTTAAGAGGAGGTGGTGGTACATGCGACCGCAAGGGCCCTGGTACAACCAAGTGGTAAGATGGCAGCTGTTAACAAATGTTTGGTACTTCTTTGGTATGTATTGAATATGTAGTTACAAAATTAAGTTGTTCATGTATAACTCCCTGGTCAACCAAGGTACCATTATTAAAAGCTCTTGAACTTTTCGGGACTAGTAATAAACTCCTGTCAGTTGTCTCAGACCTTTTTTGTCCCTATATATCATTGTCCTACTATAATCTCTCTCCTGTAGTCTTTTAGCAAGGTCATCTGCATGATGCTTAAAAGACTCATCACTACTGCAATTACATTTCAATCTCAAAAACTGACTTACTGGAATATTATTCATCATATGTCTGGGATGGCAAGCTGAAAATTGCAACAGTGAATTTCTACATTGGCTTACATTAAGCCTCTGTCCAGATAGTTCCATTAGGTCGTTTACCAAATAATACATCCGCATAGTTCATTTGTGAAAAATCCAGTGGATCCCATATCTTTGATTCCCCCATAGTTAAACATATATACCTCCTTGATGGTGTAGCGGACCCCTCTCCCTATCCTTGACCTGCCAATATATTAAAATATATGTCCTTCCCTGGTAGTCTAGCTGATCCCCCTCCCTATCCTTGATCTACTCATATAATAAAATAAATATCATTTCCTGCTGTGTAGTGGACCCCTGACCACCCCCACCTGGGAGGCAGCACACCACTATCCCTCTCCCCCATCCCACCCCTGAACCGGCAACTGGCACAGCCCTGTGCTCTCCACCACAGTGGGCTGCTAACTGAGCTGTCAAGGAGCAGGTACTATAACAGATGATTGTACTGTATGTGCTTCTTGACAGCTCTGTCGGTGGCCAGCCATGGTGGAAAGTGGAAGGATGTGCTCAGGGGTGAGATGGGAGTGCAGGGTTGTACAGCACTGCCTGCTGGGGTGAGGTCCCCTAGACAACAGGGAATTATATCTATTTTATTATATGGACAAATTGAGGATTAGGAAGGGGATCTGCTAGACCACCAGGGATGTATACTTTTTATTGTAAGGGGAAATTGGGCATAAGGAGGGGGGTCTGCTAGACCACCAGGGAAGGGATATATATTTTATTATATGGGTGGTCAGGGATAGGGAAGGGGGTTCAATGGACCACCAGGGTGGAGTAGATGTTGAACTAAGGAGGGATTGGGGATGGGGAGACACTGGGAACCAGGGAATTATATAAATCAAACAATGTGGGGATTGTGGATATTGAGGGCAACCACTAGAGACCAGGGAATGGTGCTGTCCCACAGTGTGTGGACCAGGAGGGCAGTGCCACCTGGTCTGTGCACCGTTAAGGGCTGGGTTTCAGAAATGTTAAACTGCACTGCGCAGGTGGGCATTTAGCACTTCTGAAATCTCTGAATTTTGCACTCTGCCGCATATGCATGAGGGCTCCCTCATTTGCATGGGCGCAGTGCAAAGTTCTGCGCACCGGCGATGTCATGGTTTTGCCATGCAAAGGTGCACTTTGAAGATGGGCAACACCCTAATAGCCAGTGCTATTCATGGTTTGTGCAGCACAAACCCGGTTTGCACCATGCTATCCTTTTGAAAATTGGGCCCCTCATTTTGTAACTGAGGCAAAACTTCCTTCTCATATTTACTAGAATACATAACAACTATTGACCTACCATTATCTGTGGGTTTAATTATTATAGATCTAATATCACCTAAGCATCTCATGGCCTCCCTGTCTTCCTTACTGCAGTTAACATAACGCGGTGATAGGAAATTCCTAATAATTACTCCATATCTTGTTCGTATACATTTCTAAATGTCATACCACTGGATTCCTGGGGGGAATGCATTTGGACTTAGGTGTTAATTGAATCATTTCCTTGTTCTCATTCATCCCTGGAGCAGAGCATGATCAGTAGTTTGTCAGCCTGGAATGCGTTGGTTTTGTATAGATGGAGAATTCTGCACCCCTCTTCAAACAAACTGATCCCATAGTGGTGGAATTCTTGTTTTTGTGTATTTCTTTCTTCCCCCGTCCTGGCTGACACCTCCTTCCCACTGATCCCCTCAGCCCCATTTCCCCCAACTTCCCCCAGGACTTATCTTCTTACATTTATTCCCCACAGCTTGCCCTCTGTGGTAGGGGGCAGGGAGTATCCTCAACCCACCAAACTGGATCCAGATGTGGGAGGCACCTGAGTTGCCAGGGCGCAGAGCCTGCAAGGTCCAGTGATCATCATGCATGGCAAGGATTTTTCCCCCATTTTCTCCTCAGCTCAGAGGAAAGGTATGCAATGACACTTATGGCCGTGCTGTGCATGGCACACCTGGACATCTGCCCCACCTCTGCCCCCATTCTGCAGTGTTGGTGTGCCAACCCCCAGCCTCTGCTAGAGGCCAGACTAACATTGACTGCTGATCCTCTCCCTCCCCAGAGGAGGAGAGCTGTCCTTGGGATGCTCAATTCTCACCCTCCCCAACTGATCCCCGACTACCCATTCGCATTGTGAATATGGGTCACCGGCATGGCAGGAGGTAAGGCACTGATGCCTCAGCACTCCATTCCACTGAGCCCGCTCATAGTGGTGGAAATTAATTTCTACTGACAAAGTGGTCCTTTCCTACCCCTTAGAAAAAAGAGCACTACCTGAAGAAATTAACCTCTTATGCTGCTACTCCCCGGGGGGGGGTGAGCGTAAAATTAATTTAGATGTGTGGGTCCCTCTATTTAATATGCTGCAGCACTTTATCTTTACATTTTGGTGTAACTGTTCTATGGATGTTCAGAGTCCCTGCCACAGAAATTAAGAGTGAAGAGCTGTGGAAAACAGGAGGACCTTGACTATAAATTCACTGGACATATGGGGGTTGGGGAACATACAGTGGTGGGGGAACATACAGTGGTGGGGTGGGGCATGGGGATCACAACTGGAGTCAGAATAACAGAAGGGCCTGACTCCTGCCACATCTGCTGGGCACACCAGTGAGCAAGTCTCCAATTGTACATGGTCTGGAGATCCTGTACACCACCCAGGAGTATGCTGAAAGAGGGGCAGCTGGAAATGGGTAAGCCTATGGCCAAGGAGTCATGACTAATGGAGATACTGCAGCAGCAGGCATGAGACTCTGGATGAGAGGTGGGGTATGGCACCATCAAGAGATAGGCACAATGGTAACAAACAAAGTCAATAAAAAAAGCACTGATCAACTGTTCCCCATTCTGATGTCCTCACAAGTCTAAGTAGAAAGCCCACAAGTCCTGTTTCAAGTATTTCCTGGCATCTATAGTAGCTGCTCCCCTCCCTCTTCCTGACCAATGGTGTAGCACAAGATCTAGATCATGCAGCAGCAGGCAGATGCAACCAAGGAAGTGGCTGCAGTGGGAGGAAAAAAGAAGGCCCAAGAATAGTCAATGTTGTGTTACTACCACGTGTGGGTGGTAGTGGTGGGACAGGTGCCAAGGAAGTGGGTGATGCAGAGATAGGGGAGCAGATGAATCTGTGTGGGTAGATTGGGACTGAGGGACACGTTATATGGCAGAGAGAAAGGAGGGGGAGCTGCCAGGAAATAGTGGGCATAGGGGTTGGTACTGGGGAAGGGGCAGCTAACTGTGGGGGGCAGAGGATGTTTGTGGGAAGCAAGTCATAGGTTGGAGGTGGTCAGGAGCTGAATAATAAAGATGGGAGCAGGGGAGCTATTACTGGGCAGGGACAGATAATGGAGAGAAGAGGCAAAAGATGTATTGTGGGTAAACGTTATGTGGTATTGAAATGGGGAACTGGGGAGTTGACAATGCAAGGAGAGGTCCAGGTAAGAATGTATTTGTATCTATATCCCTTATGAAGTTATTGCATTAGCAGTCATTTTGGCTTTAACCAGAATTTGTTTAAACTGACCTTGTCAGAGCAGTGCTGCCCAGTGGTTCAATGCAGTACCCCCATTGTCATGCAGCTGCTGAAGTGTTTTGTAGCAATACTTTTGAAAATCAACATAATCTAGTGTACCCCCTTCCCCATAGCTGCAGAAATGAGTTTGCCATTCTTTTTAAAGTTTTCACTTTCTCACAGAATTTTTTCTCATTCCATGATTTTCAAAAAGGTATCACATGTCAGCTGAAATATGAATTAAGCACAACCAATGATGACAAGGTGAAACCAACAGCTGGGTACTTACTCTAGCATTTAAATTTTTGTCCATGTTATCTGAGCTGGAGTCTTCGCTGTTCCTCTCTGTTGTTTTTTTTTTAGATTTTATGTGGGAGTCTTCTCAAATTTCCCGGTGTTCACTTATATACAGAGTGCAGACACCTAGAGATTTGACAGTGACATGTGGGAAGCTTGCTGAAAGAGAGGGCCACACTTCTCTTACTTAGTAGGCAAATTAGTAAAAAGCAAGCTTTGCCCCTGCTCATCAACCAAGATTAGGTCACATTTATTATCAATTCCCACATTTTTAAGGGTGCTACTGGTGATGGCCCATATCAGTTCATTGTGCGGGGATATAAAGTGCTTGTATGAGTCACTGAATGCTTGATGTAACATATTTGGTTTTGTCCTTGCTCATTCCCACCCTTGGAAGAGCCATGGAAGAATTGAAGGCCCTGAGGTTGAGAAGAGTGCTGGAGAAGGAGGAGGAGGGGAGGATGGAGGAGAAGTGATGGTTAAGCACCGGTAGCTGAGTGTGTAGGGTATTTAACTGGTGTATCCCCACCCACTGAACCATGGGATGGGCACTCCAATTCACTGTGTGGGGATATAAAGTGCTTGTATGAGTCACTGAATGCTTGATGCCACTGAATGCTTGATGCAACATATTTGGTTTTGGCCTTGTTCATTCTCACCCTTGGGAGAGCTGTGGAAGATTTGAAGGCCCAAAAAGAAGGTTTGTAGCCACCTCCTTCAACTCATGGAGAGTGTACCTGGTGATGCTCAGGAGAGGAAAAAACACCTTTACCATAAGAAACCTCCGAGGAGCCATGGCCACCAGGCTGCCCTTCCTCTGGGCATACTAAGAGGAGATAGTACAAAAAGCTGAACATAACTCATGCTCAGGATTAGGGATGTAGGCTTTGAAATAAGATGAAGTCCATCTTCCCAGTCATTTGATGATGTGGGCTAGTATGTTCTTCCTGGATGCTGATGTTGCAGCTCCCATGAAGAAGGAGTGTCCTGAAAAAGATGATGGATCATATCCGAGGCACTAAAGCAGAAGTCTGACTGGGTCCATTAATTTCTTAGTGGTTAATGGAGTATGGTTTGCAGTAGGTAGCAATGGAGCTGACGGCGAGGACTTTCTGATAAGTTGGAGTAGCTGATCTACCATGGTGATAGTGCATCAAGCATTGTAAGTAGGAAAGTAAGTGATGTTGACTCCTTTCTTGAATCTATTCATTTTGGAGGAGGGTAGGTGAAGAATGTAATGGTTGTTATGCTGGCATAGTTATTTCACCATAAGAAATGTAGATGCAGATGGAGATGGAACTGTGAATTCCCTTGGGTGAAGGAATCCATAAAAGGCCAGACATATGGCAGCAGATAAGATGGTAGTGGAGAAGACCTCTAGTGGGTTAGTTCGTAGTAGGTTGACTAGCTGTCTGAAAATGCGGTCGGTCGTCAATGGATTGGCGAGTAGGAGGCTTTCTGATTGTCGACTTGAGAATACCTGTCAGAAGCAGTTTGACAGTTGGGTTAGAGACAGTGGAATCAGAAGCTGGATTTGACTGTAGAAGGAAAAACTGGATGCCAGACAAGTAATGTTGGATGGTGCCATGTGTCAGTTTCTGAGACATATGGCAATACGTGATAAAGGCCAGAATGGTAGATATAGATATGGGTATCGATGGTTTTGCTGTCATGGTACAAAAAGTGGTTTATTTCTTCCAGGCTGTGGAATATGCGGATTGAGTGCCAGCTGATAAAGCAGACCACATGATGGTCTTAGCCATGCTTAGGTAGTCAATTAATGCATTATGAGATCCTGGAACTGGGGAGCTGGAGAAGAAGAAAGATCCGCAGAAGACTGAAAGAGCTTGAATTTCTGAAAATGAAAATAAGAAAGATGATCAGCAAAGGTATTTAGGAACCCTGGAATATGGAAGCAACAAATTCAGAAATCATGAATCAAGGAAAGCCATGTAAATCTCCGCTGGATCAGCATGATGGAATGGGATGATCTGCCTCTGTTGATTATGTCTACAGTCACTTGGTTGTCTGAGAATACCGAGATGGTTCATAAAGACCACAGATAACCCATGAAAATGCGGCAGCCACTATGGGATACATTTCAAACAATGGTGAAGAGGTGGCACAGTCGGGAAGTCGAAGGAATTCAGGAAGTCAAGAGGAGGAGGAGATCCAGGATGTTTTGTATATTGCTGCAAACCCAAAAGTTGGCGAGGCATCAATATAAATCCAAGGAGACAGGCTAGAAGAGACATCCCTGTAAAACATGGAACAGCCATTCCACCATTCCAGGAAGAAAGACCACATGGACAAATTGGATTTGGCTGAGGCAGTAAGGATAATGTTATGATGCGGTGTGGGAACAGAAAAGACTAGTTTGAGCAAGTAAGAAATAAATGAGTGACCCTGGGGAATTATGTGCATTGCAAAATTGAGATAACCAGCGAGGAGAGCAGTTCATGCTTCGTGCAAGAGGACTTAGCAGAAAATGATAGTACCAAGGCCTGGACTCGGACCAGTTTGTCGTGGGGCAGTCTGGCTTCCATGCGAGCCATGTCCAGTATGATGCCTAGAAATTCCAGAGTGGTAGATGGACCCACTTTCTTCTCATCAGATATGGGAACTGTGTGGTCATGGCAAAGCTCTCATAAAGAAGAGATGGCTGCAGCAGGAGGAGCTGGGGGTGGTTTGATAAGGAGGAAGTCATCAAGCAGGTGAATGATAGTAGCGGTAATTGAGCAATAACCAGCATAAGGTGTCAGAAAAAAGACTGAATAGTTTAGGACTGCTTTTGCACCCAAAGGTCACCCGCACTGCAAAGTAATAGGAGTCCTCCCACTTAATACCATATGGGGCCACAGAGAGGGATGGATAGGGAGGAGTTTGAAGGCATCCAATATATCAGCCTTAGCCAGCCAGGAGCCTGCACCAAGCCTTTTGATAGCAGCAATTGCATCATCAATCTGTGCATAACGTAAGGAAAAGTCATCAGAGGGTATGAACAGCATGGAACAGCCTTCCTGAGGAGGTCGTGGAGTCAAAAACAGTGGGGGAATTCAAGAATGCATGGGACAGACATAAGGCAATCCTAGTGGGGGGTAGGAGGAAGTAGGCTGCTGGTTAACTAGGATCTGCAGCTTATCCATTAGGTAGAGAAATGGGCAGACTAGGTGGGCCAAGCGGTCCTTATCTGCCAACATATTCTATTTTTCTATGTTTCTATGTTTCTATGAGTGAATTAATACTGGGAATGAGAGAACTGTGTGGAGCAGATAGGTTGATTGTGAGCCTCTTCTTCCCAGAAAACTTTCGTGTAGCAACACCAATTGGACTGACATGAAAGACAGGAAAAGGAGGTTGCTTGAATGATTCTGTGAGAAATCCTTTATTGAGTTCCTTCTGAAGAAGCTGCCAGATCACATCAGATTAGCTTAAGGCTGTGAGCAAACTGCTGCATTCGTACGACTCCTTTGGGAGAATGAAAATGCCAGTATGAAAGCCTATCGAGAAACCAGAGACAAGAAAGTTAACCAGGAATTGTGATGGATGTGTGAACAGCAAGTTTGTCAGTACCCCAACATTGATGACAGTAGACAGATGTTATAATTGTGAGGGCTTGAGCCTCAGCTTGGGGCAGATGGATCTAGAACATGCCTCCCCGCAATGACTACACACATGTAAGTTATGGCAACTGTATTGATTGCATCCAGAAGCACTGAAGTTATTGCATATGGACCAGCCATCAATGAAAGTGATGGGGTGGCCTAGCCTGTCATGAGAGGAATGTGGTAATGCAGCTAAATTATGGGTGGTGCTTGTAATGGAGGGAGTAGTTGAAGACGAGGGATGAGTGGATGAAGTATCAGGCACTGTCAAAGGGCATAAAGTAGCTGAATGAGAGAAGGAGCTGCATAGTTGGCATGTTAATGCTTGCTGTCCTGCAAAGTGCCAGCAGAACAATTCACTGCTGAGTGTCCCCCAGTTTAGATGTATATTAAAGTGAGCAAAGGCAGCAGCCTTGGCAGAAAAAGCTTTATAATAACCGAAGAAGTACGTACCACTGTAGTGCACACCTAGGTCGATGACCAGGTACAAGTGGGTGTCCAACTCTTCTCGGCATGAAGGGAAGGCAGAGCACAGAATATCTCTGTAGAGGCTGAAGGCTAGGATGAACTTGGGAATGGTTATTTTTTTGGTTAATCTAGGATCCTTGGATTTCGGAACAACAGAGACATTGCAGCATGATATATTTCTATTCTTTGTGGAGTAGTGAAAGGATATGAGCAACGATAAAAGACTGACATCTTTCCGATCAATGATGTCCTTGCAGCGATGACTGAGAACTAAATGAGCAGGTGAAATGGCAGGCAATGCTGAGCTCTGGGATTGCGTACCTGAGCTAGAGGAAGGAACCAGCAGAGCTGGAGCAGCCAAGGAAGGAACATTCTGGTTGATGTCGATATCCGGAGGAGCATGAGGTACAATGAGTGATATAGGCTGTAAAAAGGGGGTGGCTGGTGGAGCCGGTTGCTCATCTGGAAGAGCAGGCTGTCTGTTCTCCAGGGCTGTAAGTCGAGACTAAATGTCAAACACAGAAGAGACGAGCTGGGTGATGAGATTCTTGAGCTCGGTGAGAGTGCCAGATTCTGGACGTAAAGTGGAGTCAATGAATCAGGAACACTTAGAGATCATGCTTCCAAAAGCAAATTGCATAGTTCTTGCTTCTTGGCATTAGCAGGGTAGACAACACCAAGCTTCTTTAATTCTGCTATCAAACGCAGAAGAAGTTCAGTCCTTCAGAGTGTGTTTTGATTTGGAAGTACATTTCCAAGGAGCAGTGGGAGCAGGTGCAGGCCTTTCTGAAGGATTCAGAGAGGCCATAGTGCAGGCAGGAGGCTTTGTATGATGGGGTGCTGCTGACACCAGGGATGTCAATAGTGTTAGAACGTAACACCAGCTTTGCACAAGATGAGTCTGTAGGAAGATCCTGACCTCCATGTAGGTAGGATGATGCTAAGTAGGAAGCAAGGGGCTAGCAACTCCATGTAGGTGCTGGCTGACAAAGAGCAGGTGGTCCATTTGCCCCACATGGTACCAGACAATTAGGTAAGAGCTGTAAGCAGATGGTCCAGTGGCCCCCATGTAGACACTGGATAGCAGGTGAGAGAGAGCTGGAACCTCCACTTAGGTGCAGCTGAGAAGATCCATGCAGCAGAGGCTTGAAGATCTGCACCTCCATGTAGGTGCAACAATAGCCTGTTGAGAGCTGATGACATGGAAAATCCTGAGTTGTTATTATGAACAATGAGCGATGGTGGAAGTTGTCCAGGAGAAAAGAAGCAGCTACTCAGTACTATGCTGCTGAGGTACCAGGATACAGACTGCTTGGGTGAAAAGAATGTTTGCTGCCAGAACCCTGACAAGCAAGCATGGGCTACAGTGGAACTGAATGTGCAAGAGTAGAGGGACTGGGTGTGCAGTCATGCAACCTGGAAGTAGCAGCAACGATCTATGCAGCAGAACAGAGAGGCAGAAATAGAGAAGGAGGCAGAGGCAGCACCAGGATAGTGTGAGAGGAACCCCCCAAAAAAATCTGAGTAGGCACCAGAGAGAGCAGGGAGCCATGAGGAGAAAACAAGTTGAGGAGGCTGTCACAGCATGTGGGAATAAACATCAGACAAGGCAAATTTATAGGTTTAAAATGCACTGTGGTGTGATATTTATTTTTCAAAAGTTTGAAAATAATACATGAAAACAAAGAAATTGCAAAAAAAATCACTACTTAACATCAGTAGTTTCTCATATAATATAGTCCTGGATCTTACAGCTCCTAAGACCCTTCTCATCTACATTTAACAGCTTGTCTGCCTCCCTCCTCCTCTCTCTCAGGGCTAAGCCCCACTGGACTGACTCAAGTGAACTCAATGAAGAGGTTTTTGTATCTTTTGGTGGGGTCACCTGACTGAGCTCTTTTCTATTTACATGTTTGGACATGTTGTTTCAAAACCAAAGGGGTTGGGGTTGTTTCAGGGGACTTTCTGGTTCCGTTAAAGCTACAGCGTGTAGCTCCATAGATATTGACTATCTATATCTCTGATCCACAGTGACTAAGCACTTTTTTAAAGCAAACCATTCAGCCTCATACATAAAACCTTATACAGTAACAGGTTAATAGTGTGAATTTATGAAAATACCTTAAGGATTTCATAAACTGTACTAATCGTGAAATTGTTATTGTTTCATATGGCTTCTGAATCCTTTTTATTTAAAAAGGCATTATTAATTGCATTTATTCCTATTTAAATTAGCCTTCATGATTTTTGTACACAAAATGCACTTATGCACTTTACACAACACCTCTCCGGGTGTTTTGCATCATTCCAGGGACTGAATGGATGGAAATGGAAAAAGAATGAAAAGAGAGAGCTAGTAGAATGTTTAGTGGGGATAGTAAAGAGCTACTCTAGGTGGCCAATCTAGGGTAGGGGGATAAAGAAGAAAAGCAAAGAGAAAGTGTTGACTGTTGCACAACAGAAGTTTTGGTAGCCAGGAAATAAGGAGATAGAAAAGTGGTCCATTAGTCACAGCTGAGGGTGTAGCCTAACTCCACCACACACCTCCCTTCTTAAGAACAAAACAGTTCTCATAACTATACTGTTTTTCAAGAACCTACTTTCAGTCATAAATATTCTACCAAAACAGTAGAATGGGGGTTGGTTAAAACTTTCTCTCACCCACTATGAAAGTTTCACCCCAGAGACCTTTAATTCAGCTATTTTTAGTATTGTCCAGCATACCAAGTTACTGCAATATGACAATACTTTCACAACATTACCCTGAGGCTGTCAAACAGTTCAGCACAGTACCCATCTATGCTTTCAGAGGACTTCAGTCTGTAGTGACTGTCTACCGATTAACTATTTCAATCTGGTTACTACAACTCAGATATTGGATATGTAATATCAGGCACCCATCAATAGGCATCATTTCACAGCCCATCACTTGGCATCCTTTCAGCCCTGTACACCCAATGTCATACCTTCATCAGTACATTAAAAAAGAGGAAGTAATACACAGCAGATTTATGCTGACTTTGAGCTTCCTCCATCTAGCTATCAGGGTGGCCATATAGGCCTATACCACAGCTTTCTCTGGGGCAAGTTATACCCACCTCTAACCCCATTCTAACACATTGTTTCTACTCAGGGTCCATGCATATGGTCAACCCCATACCTAGATCCTCCATGATCTTAGGTTCTTTTTATATCATACAGTATAAACATTTCTTTTATGTTATACAATTTCTGTAATCATTTCATACATTGCAGTTATCCATTTCCCATATCACCGGGGGTTCAAAACATGGGAAAGTTCCTTCAACCATCATGGTGCCTTCCCTGTTGCTTGTAGTCTTCACCCCAGTATGCATATGTCCTGAAACAGTTTTACCTGGGGCCTTCATCTCATCATCCTCCAAGTAGCAGCAGCCCAGAAAAATGGGCAACAATGGGATCTCAAATGTGTCTGGCAATAAAGGTTCCATCAGGGGGTCCTCCTCCTCTAGAACCAATGGATCCTGGTCCTCTGCCTCCACCAAGAAGTCCTACAGTTGGCAACCCTCCACCAGCACCTGGCAGTGGTGCTGCACCTCTCTCCAGCACTGAACCACCTCTGTATTCCATCAAACTCCAATTCAATCAATGGCTCCTCTCCAGTTCTTCTCAACTCGGCTCTGGTATGCACACTGGTAAGCCCCTCCTCCTTCACCCAATCCTTAGCATTCACAGGATCCTGGAGATACACCATCCTGCTCTTTGCTCTAATGTCTTGATACGTCGGTGTGTGTTACACGTGTTAAGCATTGTAAAGCATTTTGGGGCAAGAATTAAAGCACAAATCACTCAGCAAAACAATAATCTTGCATAGGCTAGATAGTTTGCGAGACAAATGGACTAAACACTACCGGATCATACTCAGAGGTAATTTTGATCACTGTTTCTATTGTGGCCTATACACTGGGAATAAAAATGGGCAAAAACATAATTTTTGAAGGTAAAGCAGGGACACAGTGCATTGAATGTGATATGTACTTGTTTTCAGAAATACCTATAATTGACTCTCAATTTATCTGCTTAAAGTGTAAACAAAATGCAGAAATGAGTATTGAACTATCATTATTTAGCACAAGGTTAAAGGCCCTAGAAATCAGCCAACAGAAATTAATAACGAAAATGGTTAATGAAGAATGTGACGATATATCCTGTGAGAATGAAACAAATAATACAAATGAAACTAGCATACTGGAAACAAATAACATAGCATTACAACAACAAATAGCCCAGTCAGTACCCTCCATAAACAGTCAAAACACCAATACATCTAAAAAAAGACCTAGAGATATGGACATTCAAGATAACCTTGACAATGAATGGTATGAGGTCCAAACTAGAAGACCCCTAAAAAAAAGAAAGGCAGGAAAGCTGAATGTTTTACAATACCATTACTGAATAGTTTTGACCCTCTGACTACATTAATTGATGGAGACATCATACCACCAACTGATTTAATTCAGAAACAAGTAAACACGACAAATAAGGAGTGTCCAGAAAAACAGAAAGCGACAATGGTATCCAAATCTTTAGCCAACTCTTTAGATAAAACACAAATTAGCATAGAAACACACACTACCAAAAACTCCTCTTTTAATACTGTCACGACTGATATAGAAATAACAGCTACATTAGTTATACATCCACTATTGGAAAGCCAATCAGAACCAAATAAGGAACAGAAGTTACCAGAAATTGATATGGAATCAAATTTAGACCATGATTTGCTGGGACAAATATTCATCCTGGGGGACTCAATAATAAAATACACAGATACACAACAAGAGGAAATAAAGAAAATGTAACTAGTTGTAGTTACAGTGGGGCATTGATAAAATACATTACCAAAGTGATTCCAGGGATATTAAAAAATGTGAGTGGGAAAAAAACTGTTGTATTACACGTCGGAACAAATAATTTCAGAAAGCAAGATGCACAAGAGATTATTTCTGATATGGAAAACGCTATTAAATGTATCCAAGATCATGATGCAACTCCCATTATTTCAGAAATGTTACCAGTACCT
This sequence comes from Neoceratodus forsteri, assembly GCA_016271365.2. Taxonomy (NCBI): domain Eukaryota; kingdom Metazoa; phylum Chordata; order Ceratodontiformes; family Ceratodontidae; genus Neoceratodus; species Neoceratodus forsteri. The sequence goes on along the minus strand of CM028129.1, from coordinate 1,071,543,597 downwards.
AGGGCAAGCCACTATAGAACAAGAAACACCAAATCCTTTAACAACTGGCTGCGCAGGTGGTGTTTAACAAATAATATATTTTGCATTAAAACCTGGGAGAAATTTGAGAACAAAAATGAGGTATATGGTTATGATAGGCTACACCTAAATAAACATGGTTCAAGACTGCTGGACTGTAACATTTATGATGCAATTAATATTTCAAAAAACTAATAGGAAGGGGGAATAGGGGACACCATTTTCAGAATAGACTAGAGACACTAAATCCAAAACCAATCAAACAGATAAACAAGAAGGAAAGTAAACGTATACTGAAAACAGGTCTAAACTTTCTACTAACAAATGCTAGGAGTCTACATGGTGCAAAATAGACCGAATTTCAATATATTTTAAATAATGAAGAAATAGATATAGCCGCTGTAACTGAAACATGGTGGAATGAAAGTTCTGAGTGGTGTAACAACATATCGGGATATACAACATATTATAAAAATAGAAAGGATAAAAAGGAGGAGGTGGAAACAAATCGTGGATAAAATCAATACTACATTAAGTGAAATCATATGGGTAGAAATATTAAGTGACAATACACTGAAATTACTCATTGGTCTATGTTATATGCCACCAGACTCTAACTTAACAGTAAACCAGGAAATAATAAATAGTATAAATGATAAGTCAAATTATAACGAAACAATACTAATGGGAGACTTTACCTTTCCAGGAATAAATTGGAAGGAAAACATTGGCAGTAACAATAATGAAACTCTGTTTGTGGACACATGCACAACAAATGGATTATACCAAGTAATAAATCAGCCCACCCGTAACAATAATATTCTGTATCTAGTATTGACAGACATGCCTGATAAAATAACTAATATAATGGTTAAACCTCCTTTACTATGTAGTTATCATAAGATAATTACCTTTTATAACTCTACATGTTTTAAACCAGTAATGGGTAAAACAATAATTAAAGATTATAACAGAGCAAATTTTGTCAAGATTAAACAGATACTATCAGATTGGAAATGGGACAACAACATAAATTCCAGTAACGAATTATGGAATAAAATCAAAAATAAAATTATAAACTTAGAAAATAAATATATACCAAATCAAACCATGTACAATAAAAGAGGTAAAATTCCATCTTGGATGACTCCAGCAATTATAAATTTAATTAAACAAAAGCGTAGACTGTATAGAGCAATGATAAGAGACAGTAGTGATTATAATATCTGGAAATATAAGATTTCATTAAAAAAACGTAAATCTAAAATTAGAATGGAGAAGAAAACATTTGAAACAAAGCTTGCATACATTAAGGACAGTGGAAAAAGTTTTTATTCTTATATAAATAATAAAAAAACAAACTCCAGAAATATAGGTCCCCTAGTCATAGATAATAGTGAAATATCACTTCAAGATAGTACAGACGAATTTAACAAATACTTTTGTTAAGTTTTTAATACTAAATCATGTCCATCAATAGTCAATATAATTCCAAAAGATACTATAAATGAGATAACTAAAGAAGAGATTATGGATAACCTAAACAAACTAAACATAAACAAATCACCTGGTCCAGATAGGATACATCCTAGGTTACTGAAGGAAATTAAGGAATGGATCATCAACCCACTACATAAACTTTTTAACATGTCATTAAATACAGGGCTTGTCCCAAAGGACTGGAAAACAGTAATTGTCACACCTATTTTTAAAAAGGGAAATCAATCACAAATTTCAAACTATAGACCTATTAGTTTAACAAGTATAGTAGGTAAAATGTTCAAATCAATATTAAAAACCAGGATTGAAAGTTACCTACAAGTAAAAGGATTAGAAGACAAGTCCCAGCATGGTTTTCAAAAAAACAGATCCTGTCTAACAAGTAACATGTTTTTTTTTGAACATATGAGTAAATGTATAGAAGATAAAGCTATTGATATAATTTATCTTGACCTCTGTAAGGCATTTGATAAAGTACCACACAGACTCCTAATAGAAAAAATGGATAAACTTTGTATTGACAACCAGATCACAAAATGGGTAGAAGAATGGCTAAAAAATTGTACTCAATGTGTTCGCATAAGAGGTCGCATATCGGACATGAGATTGGTGACGAGTGGGGTGCCTTAGGGATCGGTTTTGGGACTGATTCTATTTAACATATTTATATCAGATATGACATCAAATTTAAGTAGTTTAGCCATAAAATTTGCTGACGATACTAAATTAACATCCCAGGTTGATACTAGGGAAGATTACCAAGAATTAGTAAATGACCTAAAAAAATCGAATTATTGGCCGAAAAAAAACAAATGACCTTTAGTAATGAGAAATGCATTGTTATGCATTTCGGAAAAAATAACCTACATTATAATTACACGTTAAAAGGACAAATAATAAAATCTGTACATCAACAAAAAGACTTAGGTGCTATAATAGACCCGGACCTAACATTCCAAGCACATTATAATAACATCATTAACAAAACAAACAGGCTAATAGGTTGTATAAAAAGAAGCCTTACATCCAGAAAAAGAAAATGCATTATTCCACTTTATAGGGCCTATGTGAGGCCTCATTTAAATTACTGCTCCCCCTTGTGGAATCCATACTTGAGGAGGAATGTAAATAGAATGGAGGGGGTACAGCGGAGGGTTACCAAAATGGTGGAAGACATATCAATTATGGGTTATGAACAAAGATTGGATGAACTAAAGATGTATTCCTTGGAGCAGAGAAGAAAAAGAGGAGATGTACTTTTTATGCATAAAATATGTAGGGAGGAAGAGTTACTAACACTACTAAATCTATCTTATAACAAACATAATTGTAATTTAAGAAGTCACAGATATCAATTATCTCTAACATACCCTAAAAATAATAAAAGGCGATCCTTTTTTACCCAGAGAATAACAACATTGTGGAACTCATTACCAAATTCTTTGTTAGATAATAGACATCATATAATCTTTAAACATAAACTTGATTCAATTCTGTTAAAATAAACATGGAACATACCAGCCTGGCTGGAGACACACCCTAATGGGCCTCGGCTCTCTGTATGTCTAAACCTCCTAGTATAACTCCTAGTATAACAAGGGTTGGTATCTGGGTACTGGTCTCCCCCTTGTTCTCTGGACAACTGGTACTATCCCACTTCTTAAACCAAGTTTATCACAGTGTGTGAATAAACATCAGGTGAGGCAAATTTACTGATTTAAAAACACACTGTGGTGTGATATTTATTTTTCAAATGTTCGAAAAATAATAAATAAAAAAATGCAAAGAAAATCACTACTTAACATCAGTAGTTTCTCCTATAATACAGTCTTGAATCTTAGAGTTCCTAAGACCCTTCTCATCTGCATTCAACAGCTTGTCTGCCTCTCTCCTCCTCTCTCTCTCAGGGCTGAGCCCCACTGGACTGACTCAAGTGAACTCAGCAAAGAGGTTTTTATATCTTCTGGTGGGGTCACCTGACTGAGCCCTTTTCTATTTACATGTCTGGACATGTTTCAAAACCAAAGGGGGGTGGGGTTGTTTCAGAGGACTTCCTTTTTCGGTTAAAGGTACAGTGCATATCTCCACAGATATTGACTCTCTATATCTCTGATCCATGGTGACTAAGAACTTTTATAAAGCATACTATTCAGCTACGTACATAAAATCTTACACAGTAACAGTTTTATAGTGTGAATTTATGAAAATACCTTAAGGATTTCATTTAACTGTACTAATCATGAAATTATTATTGTTTTATATGGCTTCAGCATCCTTTTTATTTAAAAAGGCATTATTACCTGTATTTATTCCTATTTAAAATAGTGTTCATGTTTTTTGTACACAAAATGCACTTATGCACTTTACACAGCACCTCTCCAGGTGTTTTGCATCATTCCAGGGACTGAATGGATGGAAATGGAAAAAGAATGAAAAGAGAGAATTAGTAGGACATTTAGTAGGGATAGTAAAGAGCTACTCTAGGTGGCCAACCTAGGGTAGGGGTGGAGAAAGAAGAAAAGCAAAGAGAAAAGTGTTGACTGTTGTGCAACAGAAGTTTTGTTAGGAAATAAAGAGATAGAAAAGTGGTCCATCAGTCACAGCTGAGAGTGTAGCCTAACTGTGCCACAGGGCTGCTGAGCAGTAGAGCCACAGGCAGATGGAAGGAGGACCACAGAGCACAACTGAGAGAGTAAGGGGTGAGGGACAGAAAGAGAGATAGTGAGGAAGGAGACACAAGGAGCCAGCAAAAATAAAGAAAAAACTAGCAGAGAGCAGCTGGAGGCCGAGCAAGGAGCAGGCAAGTGCAAGGAACCACACTCCTGGCTCAGCATCAGAAGTAACTGCTAAGCACCAGTAGCTGGGCATGTAGGATATTTGAATGGGTAGGGCCCTCCAAAAAATCAGCAGAATCCAGTGCACCCCCCATGGCTGCTCAAAAGAGCCCGCAATTCTTGGTGAATGAACAGGGGTGGGGCATGCTTTTTCCTGTGGCCCTCTCAATCAGCAAGTTTTCAACATACCACCTACAGTTCTCTAGATGTCAGCACTCTATTTAATGATCAATACTGTGCAGCTTGACAGGAGTCTCTTATAAAAGATAAAATCAAAGTACCAACAGTGCTGAGCAGATCCAGTGTATGGATCTGTCATTTATGTATAGTAAAAGTCATATGCATGCTAAACCATATACACACAGATGCTGTACAATGCAGAGCCATACTGCACATGCTTGCATGCAAGTACAATGAGTCTATGACTCAAAGGGTTGTAATTCCTATGTTATAAATAAATAAATACACATACACCTCAAAGAATAAACAAGCATACCCAGCACAGTATACAAACTCTGAACTTGAGCAGTTCCTGCACTAAGGCCTCAAAAGTTAGCATAATCTTTTGTTAAAAAAAATAAATAAAGGTCTCATGAACTATGGTTGAAAAGCCCCCATTTCTTCTCTTTTGATTGATCAGTCATAGTAGAATGTGGCAGTTATGTTTTTATGTTCTTTATTCCTGAGTCATTAAGAGTGCCATGGTCTGAAAACCTAGCACAAGCACAGAAAGCCCTATTGCTGATAACTGCAAAGGCATCTAACAATTTCTCTTGTACAATAGATGCATACTGACAGCATGCATTTCAGTGAGAAAGAAAAATTATTCACAACTGAGAATGCAACCCAGGCCCCCTTCAAACCACTTTCCTGGTGCTCTGCCACTGTACTGTCATTCCATACGGTGAGCCTGAAGGTATATAGAGAGATGCATGTCAACAACTCAAATTGTAGTGAGAAAGAGAAAAAATATTCCTCACTGGGAATTGAACCCAGGCCTTCTCCCAACTACTAGCTTCTTGCTTTGCCACTGTGCCATTGTTCCATACTGTGAGACAAAAGGTCTCTTGAAAGAGGTGCATGTTAACAACATAAATTGTAGCAAGAAACATTTTTTCATGTAGACCCCCCCCTCCCCTTGTCTAGGGGTACCTGGTAGAAGAATGGGGAAGTGGGGGCCTCAGACCTAAAGTGCCATCCTGAACATTGTCATGAGATAAATTGCCAGCATCTCAGATAAAAAGAAGTACAAGAAAGCACTCTACCTTACAATGTCTTCCTCACCTGCAGACCCCCTGGCTACCAGCTTTTCACCTCCAGCAGGAACAATGAAGGAGCTGCAAACCTTACCATCTCACCACTTCAGGACCCAGGGAGATTAAAATGGAATTATCTAAAGTCCCTCGCTGTGACTGCGGAAGAATTGATTAGCTTCAAATAAATAAGCATATAAAACAGTTAATTCATTTGAGAGGTTGTTACAGTCACTCATCGGACACCGATTGAGCCAAAGCAAGAACATTTATTTCCTGGGGCATCATAATGATTACAGGGCCCAGAAGCTAACTTTTCCAACCTCAGAACACAGCTCCATGGGGTAGCATATTAAATACAAGGAAAGAGGACATTAGGCAGCCTTAGGCATGAGGTTCTCTACAATCGGCGAACAGCAGATTATACAGATTTTGGGTCTAAAATATAGAGCTTGGGTCTTACGTAAGTACTTTAGCTTCTTCCCCAGAAACCCATTTACTTGCCTTGCACATTTCCCAAATTAATTCTGTTCCTTATTTCCTCAGCAGGGGAGTGTTTAACTCCTCTAGTGCCACCAAGGAGAGTAGTCCCTGGGGCAATGAGCAGCCTAGCTTCCACCGCTGCTCCCAAAATGCATCCATTCCTACATTTTCCTTCCTGAAGCGGTTCCCAGTGCCCACTGATACCTGAAACTTCCAACTCAGGTTCTCCAAGCAGAGCCAAGCAGCTCATATAAGAGAGTGCAGTGGATCCCACCTTTGTTTTTCCTGTTTCCTGAGGCACAATGGCCCTTATTGGCCTAAAGACCCACCCCAGACACAGGGACACAGACACGGAGGACTCAATGGGACCTGCCCCAGACATAAGCACGGCAGGACCCATTGAGTCCCAGGCTGTGTTCTTGCCTTCCATCCTCCTACCCGGGCCAATGTGCCACCTGGGAAACGAACGCCGGTGCCGACACCAACTGACACCCCTGTTACGGCCCTGCCACTACTGTAACAGCTCCAATGGTCCAGTGCACCATACCTTAAAGGGTCCAGGGCACGCAACTCCTACTGGCCTTCCAATCTTTCACTGTTTCCACTGATCCTCTTCCACCTTTACCTTCCTACTGGTGGGGGACAAGATAAGAATACCCCTGAAACCCCAGTGACTGCTACTGCCTGACTCCTTCCCTCTGACAGAGCTCCCCAAGGGGACTGGCAGCCACTGTAGGCCAACCTGCCTTAAGCTGAAGGGGGGACCTCCCTCCAGAGTCTGCCCTGCTACCAACTGCCGACTGTGCCTCTCTCTCTTCCACATGCTGCCTAACCTTCATATACTCCTTAAAGGTGCTGCACCATAATGGCAGGCACCAAAAATCTCCCATAGGTGCCAAATCTCCCTACCAGCACCAGAGGGTGTGGGGGTTCCACCCAAGGCTAGCAAGCCCCCACTCCCACAAGAGGAGCTTACACTCTCCTCCCACTTAGAGATCCATTTCCTCCTGGAAATGGGGGCAGAGACCCCCAGGGTAGTCCCCATAGCAAGGCTGGATAATGCGTGCTCTCCAACACCACCAGGATGACCACCCACTGGCTCACTACTCCACCCCTACTTATCCCTTTACCAGTAACCGACTTAACATCCTAAAGGGAAAAGGAAAAAAAAACAAGTTTTACATGTGCTAGGCTGCCTATAGAAAGTAAAAACATTATAGAAAAATATTGAACACATTATAACTTTAGAACACTCAAATTTTTGGCAATCAATTACCACACACACTCCCTTTCTTACACCATTCGCTCTGAGCAGTCATACTCTCACACACACCAGAGTTAGGTTTGTACCTGGCCCTTAAAAGTATTTAATAAGCTGTGTCTTTTCAGACAATTTAAAAGTCTCATTAGGTCCTTTAATGCAGAAAGCAAATCATGGGAGACTGCTAAGTCCTTAGGAGAAAATAAGAAAAGATCTGTCTCTTTTTCTTTTTTTTTTTTTTCAAAACAGTCTCAGGGTATCTGGCCATACATCTCCTCCAGGCTCGACCCGGCACCATCCCTAGGAATAACACTTGGAAAACCCTAGAAATTCCTCAACTTCAGACAGTCTGGAGAAATAACTACTTGCTGCGTCAAAGGGCTTCTGCAATCCTGCCACAGTTCACTGCTTCACACAGGGGGATCTAGAGGGCGAGATCTCCACCTGGAGGGAAATAGTAATCAGGATCAAGCTTTGTGGTCAAGTCCCCAAAAGAGTCCTTGGCTATAATGTGGAATTTTACATGGCAACCAGCTACGTCTTGTGCCAGGATGAAGTGTTACAAAAAAAAGGTGAGACCTGCTCAAGGCCCAGTGTGACAAGCTACATAGAAACATAGAAACATAGCATTTGATGATAAGGACCACTTGGCCCACCTAGTCTGCCCATTTTCCTACCTAACGGATAAGCTGCAGATCCTAGTTAACAAACAGCCTTGTTGTTGTTGTCCGCGAATTTTGGATGAGCTGCTGGGAAGGGTGGCCAGAGCCTCAAGGCCAGGACTGCAGCTTATTCAAGGTTTCTTTGAATACCCAGTCACTCCACATTTCTTTGATAACATCCCACATTCTCTCTGATATGTAAGGGTATTCCAACTGGTGATATTCTGCTCCCATTCTTCTCCTCACCCAGCATTCTGCCTGTGGCCATTCCAGTAAGTCCCTGACACTGGTACGCCTCGCCATGCCTGACTCCAACCACACCCCCAGTTCTATACACTACATTCACAGGGTCATTACTTAACAGTCCATCCATTCATAATCTTAAATTCTTGATTGCACTGCCAAGCATGGGGTCTTGTCTTGTAAAATGATGGCAGGGCGAGCATAGGGCCTAGGAATGATCTGCTGGATTTCATGGTCTGAGAACTGGTACCATTTAGGGGGTCCCTCAGTCACATCTGTGTCATCCTGAATTTTTTCTCACTCAATCCTAACTCTAGTGGCTCCCATCTGCATTACTGTTGCCGAGCAGGCATCCTGCCAGAGACGCCCTTGGGGATCCCCTGTTGCCTTCTGAAGGCCCCTGCTCCTCCATCTGCCACAAGGATGCTAAACAAATGGGGAGGAGGAGCTGGGCATATGGCTGTGCTCCCCCCCCGCCCTCTTTTACTTCCTCCACCACCTCCACCTTAACATCTAGGGACCTCTCTCTCTCTCCTCCCTGGTGGCTTCCACGCTTTCCTGCAGTTCTAACTTGGCACTGGCACCAGCCTCCACACTGCTTTGGGTTAACAACGATGCAGTGCAAGCGGATGCACTAACAAGGTACTCTCAAGAGAAGGTATATGGTGGGCCTCCAAAAATGCCATCAGGGTCAGCGCTGGAGCAAATGGAGCACTATGGCAGTCTCACTACTTCTTTCCCATGATAGCCACATCTAAGACAGCAATCTTCAACCTGCCCCCTCCCTGCAGAATTCCACAACCACATAAGCAAGGAGGCAGGAACCGTCGACTGGGGTTCCTCTTTTGTGGTAAATTTCTCTGCCATCTCCTTTATTTTCTGAATACATGCCATGCCTTACCTTATGATCTCTCTGCTTTCCGATCTTTCAGTACCACCATCCAACTACTTTCTGCTCCCAAATTGTCTATTTTTGCTTCTCTCTCTCTCTCTATCTCTTGCTTTCCCAATTCCCACAAAATGGTGACTCCTTTCGAACTCTTCTTCAGCAAATTTATATTCCATCAATCAGTATCGCTCAAGTCAGTCACGTGATCTTTCTTCAGCACAGAGGTGCCAGAGAGAGAGCAAGCAGTCCTAGGCACTACCAACAAACTGCACCACAATTTTTTCTGGCTTGGGCCAGCCGATCTTGCCGACCCTCCTAGGTCTGAATTTTGGGGGGTACACCCTGCTGGGGCACAGAAACATTCCTGATGAGCCCCCACATCTGTAGGCCCCCCTCCTCTTGTCTAGGAATACCTGGTGGAAGAATGGGGAAGGGGACCTCAGACCTAAAGTGCCATCCTGATCACTGATATCAGATAAATTGCCAGCATCTCAGATAAACAGAAGTAAAAGAAAGCACTCCACCTTTCAACATCTTCCTCACTTGCAGAGCGCCTCCAGACCCCCCGGCTGCCAGCTTTTCATCCTCAGCAGAAACACCAAATGAAGGAGCTGCAAACATCACTGTCTCACCACTCCAGGACCCAGGAACCATAGTTGAATTAATCTAAAGCCCCTCACTATGACTGTGAAAGAATTGATTAGCTTCAAATGAATAAGCTTATAAAACAGTTAATTCATTTGAGAGGTTGTTACAATCACCCAACAGACCCTGACTGAGCCAAAGCAAGAACATTTATTTCCTGGGGTACCATAATGATTACAGGACCCAAGAGCTAACTTTTCCAACCTCAAAACACAGCTCCATGGGCTAACATATTAATTACAAGGAGAGAGGACATTAGGCAGTCTTAGGCATGAGGTTCTTCACAATCAGCGAACAGCAGATTATACAGAGTTCAGGTCTAAAAGATAGAGCCTGCGTGTTACGTAAGTACTTAAGCTTCTTCCCCAGAAACCCATTTGCTTGCCTTGCACATTTCCCAAATTCATTCTGTTCCTTATTTCCTCAGCAGGGGAGTGTTTAACTCCTCTAGTGCCACCAGGGAGAATAATCCCTTGGGCGATAAGCAACCTAGCCACCACAGCTGCTCCCAAAATGCATCCATTCCTACATTTCCTTCCTGAAGCTGTTCCCAGTGCCCACTGATATCTGAAACTTCCACCTCAGGTTCTCCACCTAGAGCCAAGCTGCTCATATAAGACAGTGCAGCAGATCCCACCTTTGCTTTTCCTGTTTCCTGAGGCACAGTGGCCCTTACCAGCCTAAGGACCCACCACAGACAAGGGCATAGTGGGTCCCGGGGACAGCCCCAGACACGGGCACGGAAGTCCCCATCGAGTCCCAGGACACATTCCTCCCTTCCATCCTCCTACCTAGACCAATGTGCCACCTGGGAAAAGAACACTGGTGCTGACACCAACTGATGCCCCTGTTGCAGCCCTGCCATCACTGCAACAGCCCCAATGGCCCAGTGCACCATATCTTAAAGGGTCCAGGGCCCCAAACTCCTGCTGGCCTTCCGCTCTTCCATTGTTTCTACTGATCCTCTTCCACCATTACCTTCTTACTTGGGGGGAACAAGATAAAGATGCCCTGGAGCCCAAATACTGCTGCCTGTCTCACTCCCCTCCCATGGGCTCCACAGGGAACCAGTGCACCACCGCTCTAGGCTGACCTGCCTAAAGCTATGGAGAGGGAACCTCCCTCCAGAGATCCAGAGACTGCCCTACTTCCAACTACCGACTCTGCATCTCTTTCTTCCACACACTGCCTAACCTTTATATACTCCCCAAAGATGCTGCCCTCTAATGGCAGGCACCAAAAATCTCCCAAAGGCGCCAAAGCTCCCTACCAATGCCAGGGTGGGGGAATTTTCTAGAGGCTAGCAAGCCCCCCTCTGCAAGGGGTGGCTTACACTCACAATAAAGAATCACACCCAGACCCCATCCAACCATTGTCCTGGTGTTATGTCATTCCCCTCTCTAGCCCCCTCCTTAGACAATCCTTAGACTTCCCCCTCCTGCCTCCACCCTCACTACATCCTCTCTGCATCTGTCCCTTCCACACAATCCTGCTTCCACCCCTGAGCTCTCTCCCCATGATGGCTGTTGCGCCTTCGCAACAAAACTGAGAGCATACTCACTCAACTGCCTAATGAAAAGACTTTATTCTAGGTTTCTTTTTCCCTGTTTTCTCTTCCTCCTAATGGCTGGTGATGTAGAACCCAACCCCAGTCCCACCACTCTTTCCAGATCTCCATCTGGTGGCCTCGGCATCTACCACCTAAATGCCTGGAGATGCTTTCTAAAATGGACCACTTAAGGGCCTGGGTGTCATTAAATTTCCTGACATCTTATGCATATCTGAATCCTGGCTGTCATAAAAAATTGCCAACTCCTCAGTGGACCTCCCAGGATACTCAATATTTAGACAGGACAGAGGGAAAAGAAGTGGTGGTGTATTGGCCTACGTACTTGAATCTCTCCCCTCCTCCACCTTACTCCAGCAAGTCACCTCTCCTCTCCTCTCATCTCGTGAGCTACTGCCCTTTAAACTGTCCTATCCATCAGCCACTCCTATCTTCACAGGAGTATGCTACTTCTCTCCCAAAGTCGAGACCTCTGCCTTGGTCTCCATCCTAGCATCCCTCTCATCTCTCATGCGGAAAGGTGAATTACTACTCCTGGGTGACTATAATGTAAACTAGTTCTCTGCACAAGCCAAATCCATCACACAGGAACTTGAGGCCCTAAACCTTGCCCAACTGCTATCTGAGCCAACTAGATTAAACCCCCACTCTGCCAATCATTCCTTAATCGATTGGATTTTAATGACCCACCCTCTCAAATATTCATCTGCTGACACCCTACCTGATGCCTTCAGTGATCACTGCATGACTTATTGCTGTAGAAAATCCCATCCCCCCAACTCCCCACCTAAGTATCTGTGGTTCTGTGCTCTCAGATCTCTAAATATCCAAGCCCTCCTGTCTGATCTTTACTGATCTGATTGGTCAGGTGTCTTCACAGCCCCAGATGTGGACTCCGCTCTCACACCCTTCACTACAACCTTTCTCAGAACCTGGGATCAGCATGCTCCTCTCAAAGGCTGCTGCCCAAGCATCTCCCCTGGATTACTGATAAACAAATCTCCCTTTTCAAATCTAGAGACCTGGCTTGGTGTACTTTCAAATTCTCCTCTAGCCAAGCTGACCTGCAAAAATAGGGAACGCTATGCAACACCTGCACAAAGGCAGTGCACACCTCAAAAGCCCACTTTTTTAGAAACAAACTAAATTACAATTGGACTTCACCTTCTGTATCCAGGAAAACCCTCCACCCCTTCTAGGCTTTGCCTCCCACCCCACACCAGCGTTCCCCAACTCTGTTGGCTCTGACCCTTCTTAAGCGGCCTCATCTATCAATCTCTTCTTCACCACCTGTGCCCTTCCCCCTGGATACCCCCCTCTCTGCCCATGCCTTCATCCCCCAACCCCTCCCTACACTCCACAGATGGGTTCTCCTCCCCCTCATCACCATAATGGAAGTACCCCATGCCCTAAAAACCCTAAACCCCTCCAAACACAGCCCTGACAGCCTTGATTCCAGATTACTCTAGGTTCGGCCCCTGCCATAGCTCCCCCTCACCGACCTCCTCAACCTATCCATTGCTCAGAGCACTGTCCCTAAAGCATGGAAACTGAGGTGGGTCCGGGAATGAGCCCGGACCAACGGGGATCAGCAGGGAGGGGATAGGATTGAGCATCCCTAGGACTGCTCTCTTTTCCCGGGGGGGATCCACCTGCCGCTGCACTGGTGACCTCTAGCAGAGGCTGGAGGCACTACAGTGCATGGCTGCAAGATGCTGGGGATTGGAGCTGCGGCGGACATCATTCTGGGGTGTGCAGGAACGTGCACCAGCCGAGCTGGACATCATTGCACATCCGAGCTCCAGGGGCACACAAGAACAGGGAAAACAATGGCGTAATGGACAGGCGACAGCACCAATCCCCCATGCCCATCGCTGGGCTAACTCTAACTCACCTTACAGGTCCTCCATGGCCAATCCTACCCTGCAGCTGGAGTCTGTCTGTAAGAGCACCCAAGAGGAGTAGGGTGACCCACCCTGGGAGGGTTAGACCAGGTGTACCAGCTGCAGGGAGGAGGGGAGGAGAGAGGAGGTACAGCTCGGGGGGGCCTCTGGTGGGTAGAACATGGACTTGGATGCCTGAGAGAGATCCATGGGGCTGTGACAGGAGGGAAATAAAGTAAAAAAAAAGCATGAAAACTGGCCAAGGTCCCTCCCTACCAGGAAACTACAAGCCAATCTCGCTTCTTCCCACTCTCTCAAAAATCCAGGAGGCACTCATCGCAAAAAACAGACTAAACTCCTTCCTAGATATCGCAAACACTTTAAGCCTCTCCCAGTCTGGCTTTAGGCGTATCCACTCCACCTCCTTCTTCCTGCTTCACCTTACAAACCACATCCATTCTGTCATGGACAAAGGTCATCTCACATTGGTGATTGGTGACGGCATCACCCAGTCGTAGTAATCTACAAGGTTTGTCATTGACCTTGCCAAGGCATTTGACTCGGTCTCCCAGAGCCTTTTTCTGAGCATGCTAGCAGCCATCGTTCTCTCCCCCTCTTCAGTGGACTGGTTCAGAGCCTACCTCTTTGTCAGAAGCCAATATGTGCAATTAGGTCAATCCAAATCCACCACTCTCCCATCCTTACTAGTGTCCCCCAGGGTTCTATTCTGGGCTCCACTCTCTTCTCAATTTTTGTAAATGACCACCCCTCTGCATGCTCATCAATGCACGTACACATGTATGCTGATGATACCATCATCTTTGCCTCAGGCCCCTCTTTCTCCTCTGTCCAGGCATCTCTTCAGTTGTCCTTTCAAAATGCCCTAAATTGGTTCAAGGCAAACCTCCCCAGGTGTAATACCAAAAAAAAAAAAAAACCATCAGCATGGCCTTTGGTTCCCCTCAAAGGTTGGCCAAGTTCTCAACTCCTCCATCTTTCTTCTCCTTGGATGGCATGATGATAGAAACTGTGCAGTCCTTTAAATACCTGGGGGTCTCGTTGGACACCAAGTTAGATTTCTCTGAGCACATTGACTAAATCCACATTAAACTTCAGCTCAAACTGGGTGCCTTATATAGAATCAAGAACTGCCTTTCCCCCTAATCCATAAAGAACTAATCACCAAGCTAATCCTCCCCACATTTGACTATGCCGACGTTGTCTACAGCCCCCATAATCGTCCCTCTGTAAGTTTCACTAAGTTTTTTGCAGGAGCAGAAAAGGCATAGCCCATAATAGCTCCTTTAAGACAACGTGTAGTAATTCATATTTCTATTTGAGACAATATGTTTATCTAGATTAATCTTAAAGTGTTCTTTTCTAATACTAGAGATTACTTCAAAAGGAAGTTTGTTCCAGAGGTTAGCAGTTCTCAGTGTATTAAAATATTTTCTATCATTGGTTTTAAACCTATCGAGTTTAATCTGCAGTGGGTGTCCCCTGGTATCTAGCATGTCATCTTTATATTCAATATTTAAATCTACCGTTAGTAGTGGGTCACTTAAAATGTCAAAGTAAAAAAAGAAGATCTCCTCTCTGTTTTCTGACTTTTAGGCTATGAAGTCCTAATTTGACTAACCTTTCATTGTAAGAGAGATTTTTAAAAGAGACTGTTGATTTAGTATATCTTCACTGGACCTTTTCTAGTTTGCTTATTTCTGTCATAAAATAAGGTGACCATATTTGACTACCATAATCCAATGCAGGTCTCACATATGAAAGATATAATGGTAACAGTGTCTCTGCTTCTCTACTTTTGATGTTTCTTTTGATTGCAATTATTGTCCTGTTGGCTTTGGCAATAGCCAATCTACGTTCTTTAAAATTTAGTTTATTATCTGTTATTATTCTCAGATCCTTTTCAGAGGTTTTATTGAGGAGTAGTTCTCCATTTAGATTATAAACATGGTTTGGAGTATACGAGCATACAAAATTGCCAGCAGAAACAGACCTCATAGTCTAGAGTCTGCTCAAGTGTGCAGCTAGCCCTCATCTTGCAGCTGTCCTCCCACCCCCTTCCCAGTATCACTTCCCTTATCCTGTCCCAACTCCTCTTGAAACTGCCCACCATCTTACAGGGTACTATCTCATCTGGTAAGGTGTTCCATTTATCCACCACTCTTTCCATGAAAAAATGTCTCCTCATCTCCCTCTTGAATCTTCCTCCCTCCAGTTTCCGTCCATGCCCTCTCGTGTCCCTCCCCCTTCTCATCTGAAAAATCCCTTCTGTGTTGGTCTTGTTTATCCCTTTCAGATACTTAAAGGTCTCGATCATATCCCCCTATCCCTCCTCTCCTCCAGTGAATACATATTGAGTTCTCCTAGCCTGTCCTCGTAGAACTTACTCTCCATAGAAACATAGAAACATAGACTATGACGGCAGATAAGGACTGCTTGACCCACCTAGTCTGCCCATTTCCCTATCTACAGGATAAACTGCAGATCCTAGTTAACCAACAGCCTATTTCTTCCTACCTCCCCTGAGAATTGCCTTATGTCTGTCCCATGCATTCTTGAATTCTCCCACAGTTTTAGACCCCACAACATCCTCAGGAAGGTCATTCCATGCATCCAATCCCTGGATTGTCTTTGTGGTTCTTCACTGCACCCCCTCCAACAATCTAATGTCATTCTTCAGGAATGGGTGCCAGTACTGCATGCAGTACTCCAGGTGGGGCCTGACCAATGACGTATACAGGGGCAAGATAACCTCCATCCTTCTGAAGGAGATCCCTCTTGCAATATACTCCAGCATTTTGTTGGCTTTTGCTGCTGCCTTCCTGTACTGAGCAGAGTTGTTCATACTCCCTGTAATGATCACTCCTAGGACTGTCTCCTCTGTGGAACACATCAACTGTACCCCATTCAAGTGATAATCCCTCCCCTGGTTCCTGGCTGTGAAGTGCAGAACCTTGCACTTCTTGGCATTAAACCCCAATTGACATGTTTCTGCCCATTCCTGCAGCTTAGTCAGGTCCTTCTGCAACCCCTTCCACCCCTCCGCATCATCAACCACAGCTCCCATCTTGGTTTCATCTGCAAACAGACTGATCTTGCTCCAGATCCTGTTTGAGATACATGCAACAAAAATCCCAAACAGCACCAGTCCCAGTACTGATCCTTATGGTACTCCACTTGTCGCCGCTCTCAGTGATGAAAGATCCCCCCCCACCACCACCCTTTGTTGCCTTCCCTTTAGCCAGTTTGTGATCCATTTCACCATTTTTGGTTCTGCCCTCACATATTCCAGTCCCCACCCCCATCCTCCCATGTGGCACTGAATCAAAGGCCTTGCTGCCAAATACAGGACATCCACTGCATGGCCCTTATCTAGTTCCTGTGTCACCCAGTCTTAGTACTCTACAAGGTTTGTCTGGCAGGATCTGCCAGCTATAAATCTGTGCTGTTGACCATCCTGGAGACAGTTTTCCTCCAAGAAGCTCACTAGCCTCTCTTTTAGTATGGTCTCCATGAGCTTTCCCATGATTGATGTGAGGGTCACTGGCCTGTAGTTTCCTGGTTCATCCTTTGGGCCACTTTTGTGGATGGGCACCACATCGGCCATTCTCCAGTCCTGTGGTACACATCCCATGTCCAGGGAGGTATTGAACAGGTCGGCCAGTGGCCCCACCAGGAACTCTGCCAACTCCCTTAGTACCCTAGGATGAATGCCATCAGGTCCAGGTGCTTTGTCCACCCTTAATGTCCTCAATCCATCTAGTACCCTGCTCTCTGTAATCCCTACATCTGTTGTCCCCTCCCCCCATCCCACCCCCCACCTGGGGTATCTGTCCCCCCTTCCCCTGTGTGAATACAGAGCAGAAGTGCTTGTTCAATGCCTCTGCCTGCTCCACCCCTTTCTCCACACACCCCTGTCCTTCTTAATCTTCACCAGCTGATCTGTGCCTTCTCTCTCTCTCTCTCTCTCTCTGATGTAGTGGAAGAAGTCTTTTTCTCCACTTTTGATTCCCTTTGCCAGTCTCAGCTCCCTGGGTGCCATGGCCACCCTGCCCAGTCTGGTAACCTCCCTGGACTTCCCCATGTATGTATCCTTATCTTGACCCCTCCCCAATTTCCTGTATTTTTGAAATGCTGCCCTCTTGGCCCTCACCCCTTCCATAACCTCCTGTGTCTGCCAACTGGGTTTCTTTGCCCTTCCCTTCTTGCTTTTCTTCCTAGTGCAAGATTCTGTTGCTTCCGACAGCCCTTCCTTTATGATGTCCCATTTCTGGTCTGCGTCCATGTGTGGTTGCATTCCTTCCAGGTGCCTGCCCCAAATTTCCCCTGTCTTCTTAAAGTCCACCCCCCTAAACTCAATCACCCTTGTACCCATGCCCCCTGTTTCCCTCCCCATGTTGACAAGTTGGACCCTCTGTACAATGTTCTGTGGTGTCATGTCGTAACAGTGACTGTGGAATGGCAACCCATGAAGAGGGTGCAAATCCCATAGCGCGATGACTTGGTACAAAATCTTTTTTTGGCCCCTCTTGTGAGAGGCTTTGTCCCCACCCTCCCTTTATTTAATGTACTAACTCTGGGGGCCGGGAATACCACGGGGATGGAGAGAACCATTGGTCACCCGAAAGTGTTGGCGCTGTGGTTCTGTTGCCCACTTCACAGGTTACCATTCCGCAGTTGCTGTTTTGATGTGCTACAGCATTTGTAACGCACACAGTTTATTTGTTTTATTTATTTATTTATTGAGATCTCAGATTACAACACATTTGAGCTGAGAGTTCTTTTACAAAGGTTCCACTTCTGAGCAACACAGATAACATACAATAATGACAAGATGGGACAAAAAATGGCTGGAGACATGAAGAGCTAAAAGTAGTACAGTTAGTTTGAGAGTGGCACTTCAGTTATAGAATTTAGTACATGTAACTAAGCTATGAGCAGCCAGGGGGCATTTCAGGGTTAGGGAGGGTGCAGGGTGAGAAAAGCAAGGGGCCATGGAGGGAGGGGAGAGGGCAAGGCTAGTAGGGGATAGGATATGGGTGAGGGAGATGGGGAGGGGGCACAATTTAAACTTGGTGAATGAACAGTGGAAGAACTTGCTTCATCCTGATTTACAATTATTTTTGGAAAAATGTCTAAATCAAGTTTTGTATTTTAAAATTAAGTATTTGTTATATAACATATAATAAAAACCCATTTTATAAATGGAATAAATCCCTTCAGAGTATTGTGTGCTGAGAGAAACACAATCCCAGGGGCTCAGCCTGTGGCTTTGTGCCTTACTACACCACAGGAGGCATGCTTCTCTCAACACAATGTACACCTCATTGTGTCTTAGTGCTTATTCTATGCATCACCCCCACCTTTGGAGATTGGTCAACATACTGAGCTTGATTTTCTTTTTTTCAAACTTCAAGTTTATTCTAGCAGAACACATCTGTTATCATTGTCAAAACAATAATTAATTCCATATAAATAATGGAGGGATACTTAATAAAAAGAAAAGTAGACAATTGCACTGGAAGTCCGTAAATTAATACTGTCTCTGTTTGTTCCAGGAACATTCAATGCGTATGTGATAAAGATCAAATCAACTATTCAAACTGAAAAGTCCAGTGTTATGTGCAATTCCTTCAAAAATCTACTTGTGCCTTGAAGTGGCTTTGTTGACTGAAATATATTTAGTGTCTACCATTTTTTTGTTAAAAAGAAAAGATGTGTTTTTATTATCTATTATAACCCAAGGAGGAAACTCCTCCAACTTTAAACTTATTATTAATCTTTTACAAGTTAAACAATAAAAGACAAAAATACATTAATAAAAAGAAAATGAATTAAAACGAATAAACATGACTGGTATCATGCACCTTCACTCCATCTGCCAAATCCTAGGTTCAAGTGGAGGTTATTAGTAGCAAATTCCTATCTCTTACACTTAAGATGGGGTGATCCAAGAGTTACTGGGGAAAGGCCTGCTATGAAAAGACTGAAGTTCCCTCCACCCTCTCCACCACCTGCGTGAAAGATAACCAAACACCATTGTACTTGTCCCTCCTTAATCTATGTTCAGCTGTAATTTTTTCCATTTGAGCTATCTCTTTTACTATATCCAGCCACTCTTGCAATACTGGGGGCTCGGGATTTAACCATCTTCTAGTAATGGCTATATTAGCAGCTGCAAATTGTACCTCCAGAAAGGAGATTTTAGCATTAGATCTCTCGCCCTTTGGAAAAGAGCCCAACACCATCAACTGGAATTCTATCGAGGCATCAAAACCAGCCATGTCCTGAAAGTGGTCCCTCACTTCCCTCTAAAAAGAGGCAAGTATTGGGCAATCCCAGAAGACATGGTAAGGGGTCTCAATTCCTTCACACCCCCTTCAGCAAGCCCCCATGGTCCCCACTTTATAGTTTTTTGTCTTAGATGGAGTATTAAAAAACCTTACCAATACTTTCCACCTAAATTCTTGCCTGATGTTTGAGGCTGAAGTCCACAGCCCCCCTCCAAAATTTTCCTTCAGATTACAGTGACTAACTGTAGCCCCATCTCTCTCTCTCCCAAGCCCTCTGTGCCTGTGGTGGGGTCACATCCACTGCAGTCATATAGATAGATATTAACTGGGATATCAAGTGAGATTCTTTTGAATTATCTACTGCCTGCCAAATCACTTGTTCCAGTGAGTGAGGGTCTATTTGTACCTCAATACTGTTTGAGCCTGATGGGAGAAAGGAGACCACTTGTAAGTATCTAAAAAAATGTGATGTGGGAATAGAATATTCTTGCTGGAGGGAGCGGAAGGTCCTAATCTGATTTTGAGTAAAGAATTGGGCAAAGTGGACCAATCCCTGATGCTGCCAACTCCTGAAGGAATGGTCCAGTCTCAGTGGGGTGAAGTGTGCACAATGTATAATGGCTGTCTGATTATTAAGGTTAGTTGCAATCCCAGCCATCTTCCTCACCACCGCCCAGGTCCTTTATGTTTGTGCTATACAGGGATTAGTCATTTTCAATCCCCTCAACCTCTCCACTGGTCCTGCAAAATCCAAAACTGGGATGTCCCAGGGTCACACACTATTTCCTGCCTAAACCAGACAATGTCAGGGCCATCCCTCAAATATGCTACCCAGGGAACCAGTTGCACCAAAAAATAATACACTTTCAAATTTGGCAGGCCCAACCCCCCTCCGCCGATCTTTGGCTTCCATCAATGTGCTCCAGGCTATCTTTGCCCTTTATTGGCCCATATAAAACAATGTAGGGCTCTGTTTATTTTTTCCATTCTGAACTTGGAATGGACAGTGGGAGGGTGCTAAACAAAAAAAGGAAATTAGGTAAGACATTCATTCTGATGGTGTCAACCCTTCCCATCAACGAGAGGGGGAGAATCTCCCATCGCCTCAGGTCAGTAAAAAACAACTTCATCAATCTCCCATAGTTAACTAAAAATAACTGATTTAAATAAAGAGGTATGTGGATACCAAGATACCTGATGCTGCTAGAGACCCAACAAAAGGGAATTAACCGGTTCAATTCCACCGTGGGGAGACCACTCACCAACATAGTCTCTGTTTTATCATTATTGATTTTAAAGCCAGAGAGACTCCCATATGTAGTAAGTATTTGAAGAAAGACTGGAAAGGTTCTCATGGAGTCCCTAAGATACAGTATGGTGTCATCTGCATAAAGTGAAATTCTGCTCTCTACTCCACCCACCGTAATACCTTCCAGGCCTTGGTGTGTTCTAATGATTGCTGCCAGAGGCTCCATACAGAGGGCGAATAGAATGGGGGATAAGGGGCATCCTTATCTGGTACCTCTAAAAATGTTCACACTGTTGGAGATTGTGCCATTAACTCTGATGTTTGCCAATGGGGTGTGATAAATAGCTCTAATCCAGGTTCATATGTGAAACCAAATCCAAACTTCTCTAGGACTCCATATAAGAAATTTCAACTAAGGTGATCGAACTCCTTTTCCGCATCTATCACAATGGCTAGTTGATGTTCCTTGAACTGTTTACCACTGTGCAAAATATTAAAGCACCTGTGAATGTTATCTCGAAGGTGCCTGTTAGGGATGAATCCCGACTGATCTGGATGCACCAGTTCTGGCAATATAGAATTGATTTTATTTGCCAGTATTTTAGCGAACATTTTGGAATCTATGTTAAGGAGGGATATACAGTAGGTCTGTAGGACAAACATAACTCAGGGGGTTTACCTTCTTTAGGGATAACTGAAATAAAAGCCTGCTGTGAGGGGTGAGTGAGGAAAATCCTCTTCTCCCTCACAGGAGTTAAGGAGGTTGAGCAAAATAGGGAATAACTGTGTATAGAATGTCTGATAAAACTCAATGTTAAAATTGTCAGGTCCTGGTGACTTACCTGTTCATGTCTTTAATGATATTAATAATCTCCTGAGGTGTAATGGGGACATCTAACTTTAATTTAGTCTCTTCATCTAATTTAGGGTGCATGACCCCTCCCAAATATTCTTGCACTCTCTGTGGGGAATCTAACCCCTCAGGGGGCTTTGAATATAACTCAGAGTAAAACTGCTCAAAAGCTGCCGCTATCTCCTCTGGTATAAAATGAGTAATAACGAGTCCTCCCCGTCCCTTGGACCTAATTTTTTTAACAGATCTGTCTGCTTGGTCCCTACGTAGCCCAATAGCAAAAAACCTACCTGCTTTATTCCCATATTCGTAATACCTTTGATTCGAGTAACTTAGCTTCCCCTCTATTTGTAAATCAATAAGATTATGGAGTCCCTTCTTAACATTATTCAATTTAACTAAATTTTCTTTTGTTCTGTGTTGTTTATGTATTTTTCCTAATTGTTCCAATTAAGATTCCAAAGCTAACTGTCTTTCTGTCCTTTGGTTTTTCAACCTAGAGGCATATAAGATGATTTACCCTCTTATTACCAAGGAGGGAGTAGTTAAGTCTCCAAGATGTTTGCTTACCCCAATACCCCAATTGTATTTTCAGAGTTACTACAGCATGGTCTGAGACCACCCTGGGGTGAATAAAGCAATCCTGTACCCTGTGCATGTCCCCATTCCCACGCAAAAATAATCCAATCATATATATGAATCATTAGGGTTGGAGTAGAAAGTAAAATCTTTGCAGGTAGGATTCAATTCCCTCCAGACATCCAGTAATGCCAACTCTTGCATCCCTCCTCTTACCACCTTGCTCATCTGTTTATTGGTTTTACTATTTTGTGAAGAATGATCCAACCTGGTATTGATAACACAGTTCCAATCCCCTACTAGTATCAACATCCCCTCTCCCAAACCTGCAGTTTTGTTAAAAAGATCCTGCAAAAACAGTGGGTCATCACTATTAGGGGCATAAATACTCACCAGATGTAATTTCTGAGACTATAACTGTCCTGTAAGTAAAACCCCCTACCATTCACTAGAGTGTCCACCTTCATTATTTCCAAAGGAATGTTCTTCTGTATTAAGATCACAACACCAGTTATTTTACCTGATGGATGTGATGAGCCAATCACTTTACCAACCCAGGATAGTCTGAGTTTTGCATGTTCTGTGTCTGACAGTCTTGTTTCCTGCAAAAAAACAGATAGCCCAGAGCTGGTTTAAATAGTGAAGGATCTTTGTTCTCTTAATGGTAGAATTGAAACCCTGCACATTCAGGGATATAACTTTTATCAAACCCATCTTTGAGCCCTCCATGACAGCCTAAGTTGCACTTCGTCCTTTCCCCTAAATCGTTCTTTCCACTGGAACCCCTTCAGCTTCCTTAAGCGACCTTTTTTAGGTACTGTGATATGTCACGTTTTAACAAGTTTCTTCCCAACCGGTGCGTGTAACTGTGAAATGTGAACATTTGTAAACATAACAAGAAAACAATGAACTGTATAATAAGAGAAAGAGAAAAATAAAAGGACCCCACAATTAGTAACACACAGTCTTTTGTACTTCCTAGGTAGTTCAGATGGAACCCTACCCAAAGGTAGGGGTGTGTACAGTAGCTTACGCTACTGTACCTGTAAGTGCAACAGGTCTGATCTAAAGGGATCAGGTAGGATGTTAGGCATCACTCTGAGGATGCTGTGAAGTGTTAACTTAAGCTTGGGGGGGCACTCAGGCCAAAGCTCGTTACAAACCTTCTCTTACTAGCTGTGTAAAGGGAGAGCCAGTAGTGGGGGAGGATGAGGAGTCAGGGTTATTCGGGAGGGAAACAAACCCAAAAAGGAGGAAGTATAATTTTAATTTAATTTAATTTATTTGGTAACCAGGTAAGCATGCTGGAACATATGTTCCTTTTTCAGAAGTGACCCAGAGACAATATACAGAGAATAGACATACGCTATACAGTACATGCCACATACATACATTAGTAAAATAATAATAAGATAAAATAAAAATATTGGTATGTGTGCATCATGTTATTGGGTCAAGAGTCATACTGCATAACATGTGCAATTACTTTGAGCTCTGTATTATGAATTGACAGTGGCAAAACAAATACATTTTAGCTAGCCATCTGATCATAGAAGGCAATGAATTCCACACTGAAGCAACACTAAAAGCTAATGAACATTCCTCTGCTACAGATCCAATCCTTGCTATTAATAAATTGCATTGGTCTGTGGAACGTGAGACATAAATTCTCTTGTATGCAACAGGTTGTTCATGTAGACAATCTCAGCTTTCAGTTTTCAAAATTTTGTCCACTAATTTGGACAATGCAACATTACAATTTTGTTAATTTGGCAACCAATAAAATTGTGAAAAATGTATTACAAGTACCGGTATGTGTATCATGATGTTCCCTTAGGGAAAATCTCCCAGTTTTAAGCAGTAAGGGTAATAAAGGAGCACTAAATAGAAATATCTTAATAACGTGTTACATTAACTTACTATTTTTTTTTTTTGTATTTTATTTAGAAACGTTTCACCAGGAAAGGCAACATGAGCTGTGAACAGCTCATTTCTGGAAGCATTCTGGGGGAGGGGTTTACATAGGGGTGGAGAGCGAAAGATCAAATACAATAAAACAGTGTACATGGCAAAGTACATACGTTGCAGGCCAAGGCAGTGTAACAGAGACATTTCTAAATACAATACTGAACAGTGAATGGAAAAACTTAATGGACAAACAGAATTTTTAGGACACAGCATATGCATCATTGATACTTGATGAAAATAACTGCATAAGTACTGTATAAGAATAAGTGCAAATGGTGGAGTTATAGTGGAGTGTACAAGGCTGGGTACAGGAGGGTGAGATTGGAAGAAAAACAAGAATTTGCAAATGGATGCCAAGTTCTAAGAGAGCAGGGGAAGTAAAAAAGAAAATAAGTGCTATATGAGGTGAAGGGGAAGGCAAATGAGCAGAGTGGACAGATAAGGGAGGCAAATGAGCAAGGTGGGCAGAATAGTGAGGAGAGAGAGAGAGTTGCCAAGAAAACCCTATGCCCCTTCAGGATGCTGAGAACCCTGCAAGGGGACAGAAAACTGGTAGGATGAAGGAGAGAGGGGAATAGTGGAGTAGAGCAAGCAGCAGGTTGGAGGGAAGGGAAGGGGGTAGTTGGGGAGAGGCAAAGAAAGGTAGTGATAGACGTGTTCCCCTTCAAGGTGCTGAGAAGGGGGACTGGCAAGATGAAAGAGAGAGGGAGGTAGAAGGGGACAAGTAACAGTGGGGTGTGTAAGAATATGAAGGCAGAGGTAGCAGTGGTAGGATGGACAAAGGGTGTATGGAAGGGAAGAGTAAGGGGGTGAGTAGGGGGAGGGGGGAAGGAAGGTAGCCAAGAAATACTCCCCCTCAGGATGCTAAGAACCCTGCAAGGGAATGAGAACTGGTGAGATGATGGGAGGAGAGGAGTGAAGGGGGGTAGAGGTGGCAGTTGGGCGGGAGAGATTGGTGTAGAAGTAGTAGGGATGGGGAGGGAGGAAGGTGGGTGGAAAGGTAGAGAGGGGAGGCAAGAAGAGCACATGTGGTGAGGGTGAGGTAAATATGGGGGCAATGGGGGAAATGGAGGGGAGTGTTATGGAAACAAGAGAGAGAAGGGATTGGCAGAAAAGGGGAATAAGAGGTGATTACAAGGTAAGGGGTAGATGGAACAAAAAGAAAGGGAAGAGAGTGAGTAAATGGGGCTGGTTAGCGGGGTGTTAATTGCAGGTGCAAGAGTGTGCAGTGTGTCAGCAGAGGAAGAGCAAAAGAGAATGGCAAGATTGGACAGAACGAATTTCTCGGGGGGGAGAGTTCCAGATGCGAGGGCATTTGTATGAGAAGGTGACACAACCTGATGATGTATGCCAAGGAGGGAGAGCAAGTGTTCTGTGTGTGGAGGATCGTAGGAGATAGCAGGAGGGAGGGGGAACCAATAGGTGTGAGTACAAGTAAGAAGGCAAAGAGCTGAGCCAGTACTTACCAACTAGATTATCTGTGTGTGACAGCTGCCTGACTGAGAGGGATGGGAATGAAAGCGAGGTATAGAGAGTGCAGTGTTGGGTGAGAGGAGGGCAGCCAAGTACAGTATGAAGTGGCAGAAGTAACCGAAAAGAGTGTCCAGCCTGGATAGGTTGGTCTTAAGGGTAGAACTGTAGACAATGGCCCAGATATTCAAACTGCGCCAGGCTGTGGCGCAAGCTTGGGCGCAGCTCAACTTTGTTGCGCGGGGGTGTGGCCAAGGCAATATTCAATGGAGTTGCACTATGGCACAACTGCTTTGAATATCGCACCCTGGCCACCCCCACTGTGAATGGCGCAGTGGCACTGCGCCAGTGCAAGTGGTCAGAGTGGAGCATGGAGATGCGGTGGCGCAAGTGCCATTGCACCATGCACAGCACCTGCGATATTCAAACGGGGACATGCAAATAGGGCCATAATTTATGCAATGTGCACAGGGGGCCATTTGCATCTCATTACGGCCCATTTGCATGCCATTAGCATGCAGGTGCACCGATCCCCAATGACTTGCGCCTGGCGCCCTGCCAGGCAGCAGCCATCGGGGACCGATGCCCCCTGCAGCCCGATAGTGAGAAGTCCCATAAGTGAAACAAAACAGCCAATATCCCTGGTGGTCCAGTGGACCCCTATGTGCCCCAATCATGGGCATCATTCATCCCCCCAGTCCGATATCTCTGGTGATCTAGTGTGCCCTCACCCCCACCACTGAGCCGCACCACGTGCTCCCCGTCAGCTGGCGGGCGGCGCACCCTGCCCGCCTGACCCGCGCCCTCCGACTGACAGCTCGGTGGGGCTGCATGCCCATGGTTCAGGCATGAGCCAATGGGCGTGCAGCCATACCATATTAGTTAGTCCAGATATGTGGAATGAATTCAATCACATATCTGACTGACTAGTATGGATATGGTACGCCCATTGGCTCGTGCTTTGAACCAATGGGCGTAGCCCACCGAGATGTCAGTCAGAGAGGGCGGTGGGGTGGCAGGGGTGAGTGCCACCCACTGGCTGTCGGGGGGAGCAGGGTGGTGGGGCTCAGGGCTGGTGGGGTACACTAGATCACCAGGGATATCAGAATTTGGGGATGAATGATGCTCATGATCAGGCTCAGTGCGGTCCACTGGACCACCAGGTATATCGGACTGGGATGAATGATGCCCGCGATTGGGGCACATAGGGGTCCACTGGACCACCAGGGATATTGGACTTGGGGGGGGATTAATGATGCCCACCATCAGGGCATGGGGGGACGCCGCCAGGTGCGGCAGGAACAGGTGATGGCCACCCACAGGTGGCAGCTGCTGTGTTGCACCCTGCAATGCGGCAGCTCACCTGTGGGTGGCCATCACTTGTTCCTTTTTTTTTAGGCATAACTTTGTGCAGGCGCAGGTAGGAGTTGCGCATGCATGACTCTGCACGGGCACGCCCCCCCTACCTGTGCCTGCATACATTACTGATGCGCTCCGGCGCATCAGGATTTGTGCAGCGTATTTTTCCCTTTTAAATATCACACCAGGATGCATCAGTGAGTTGTGCATGGCACAACACTGTTGTGCCATGCGCAACCCTTTTGAATATCTGGGCCCATGTGCCCAAAGTTGAAAACAGGGAGAGTCATTTTTTGGACAATTTCACACCTAGCTTGCATGGGCAGGCAGCTGCGGTGTCTGTACAGGGCAGAGAGCTTAGGGAGGAGTTTTCTGTGTATGGCATCAACATGTACACCAAAGTCTAGATTTTTGTCTAGCCACAGCCCAAGGTACTTAAAAGAATTGACGTCATCCAATATAGAACCTGACAGGGTATGAAAGGTGAGGGTGGAGTCTAATCTGGACAACTTTTGTCTGGTGCCAAAGGTTATAGAGACCATTTTTTTGACATTCAGAGAGAGTTGGTTAGCACTAAACCAGCGCTGGACATTTTTAAAGTTCAGTTGAAGGCTGGTAGTCACTTCTGTAGGGGAACTCCCAGAGGAGAATAACATGGTGTCATCTGCATACATGTGAATACTGGTAGATGTGCAGATGTCAGGGGGATCATTCGTGAAAATGGAGAACAGAATCGGTCCAAGTACCAGGCCTTGAGGGACACCTGTGTTGATTGGGAGGGAGGGGGAGGTGCAGTTGCCGACTCTGAGAGATTGGGTCCGGCCCTTGAGGTAAGACTGGAACCAATCGGTAGCAGAGAGGCCAGCTGTGGTCAGCTTGAAGAGGAGAAGGGTGTGGGTGACAGTGTCAAAGGCTTTGGCCAGGTCAACAAAGATGGTGGAGGTGATGCATCCCATATCCATCCCTGTGAGAATGGACTCAGTGAGCCTGAAGAGGGAAGAGGAGGTAGTGGAGTGGGCTTTCCGGAATTCAGACTGGAAAGGGGTAAAGAAGAGGAGGAGTCAAGGAATAGGGAGAGTTGCTCCACAGTCAGATGCTTTAGGACCTTAGGCAGAATAGGGAACAAGGATATAGGATAGTAGTTGTTAGGATTTGAGGGGTTCCCACCTTTGGGAAGCGGGACCATGGTAGCGGACTTCCAAGCCTGCGATACCTTCCTAAGTGAGAAGGAAAGGTTCAGAAGACAGGCCAGTGGGATAGCAATAGTGTTAACAGAAAGGTGAAGGAGTTTAGGATCGAGACCGTCAGGACTTTTACCTTTGTTGGGATTAAGTGCAAGTAATACTCGCAGGGTGTCTTCAGGGAGGACAGGCTTAAAGGTGACGAGCTGGGTGGTGGGAGATTGAGTGTGGGAGGTGGCATCGGGGGAGCGAAAGGGAGAAGTGAGGCAAGGAGGGAGGGAGGAGGCGCAGGTAGTAAAGAAGTTAATGAACTCATCATCCATGATGGGTGGGTCATCTGTTATATGGGAGTATATATTCAGGACTGAAGGGGGGATGGAAGGGTGGGGAAAACAAGCTGTGAATAACCTTCCAGAATTTGGAGGGGTTGTTTATGTTATTTTGGAAGGAAGTGTTGAAATAGTCCACCTTTGTGAGATGAATGGCACAAGTACAGGCATTCCAGAGTAAGCGATAATGCTGAAGATGCTAGGAGGTGCCAGAGGACTTAAATGCAGCCCATACTTGATCACGAGCATGTTGACATGCTATGAGTTTGGCTATTACCCAGGGGAGGTTGCCTCAAACCCTAGTGTTTCTTAGTGGGGCATGCCTGTCCCAGACTAATACGAATTAAGTACTGAAAAAGGATAGAGCTGTGTCCACAGAGGGGGCAGATGAGATAGGCGACCAATTAATATTGGTCAGCTCACTATGGATGGAGGGCAGGTCAATGGAACAGAAAGAGTGACTATTAAGAATGATAGGAGGGGACTTAGCATGGCTGATTTTGCACATGCAATAGACCATGTGATGGTCACTGAAAGCATCAGTAAGTAGGCCAGACTTTATGACACGGTGGGGGTGTGAGGAGAGAACCAGTCTATTAGTGTATGTTTATGGGTTTTGTGATTTAGGCACCTTGGGTGGTAACCCGTGAAGTGGGTGCATGAGGAAGGGCATCGTCCATTACGGTGACACCTTCCTCGTGCAATTCCTCTCGCAGTGACCCGACAGGTAGGGTGACGGATGAGGGGTGGGTGAACTAGGCAACAAGATGTCAGCTATCACATTATGCGCGTGGGGGGTGGGGGGCGAACACGGCAAGCGTGGGCTGGGGGGTGGAGGCTGTGGGGGTTGTGCTGTGGTTGTCAATCGAGGCTGGCATGGCGGCCGGGATTGGGCAGTTAGGGTGGTTGAGGTACTGGGTTCAGGGTCGGCGCTGGTGCGATTTTTATTGTGCCTGCCCTAAACCTTTTATTTTACTACTTTCACCCCTGACATGCACCCCATGGAGCTGAGAATCCTTAGTTAGAGTGCGGTGGACCAAAACCCCCATGAGGTGTGTGTGGTCCCCCACAGAAAGTAGTAAAAATATGTCCTGGCACCATTGTGCTGGTGTGCCAGGGTTGTCGGAGTGCCGAAAATGTGTTTAGCACTCTGACTGAGCGATAACAGCGATCGCCTTTAGGCATTCGCCATTATCACACAGACCCACATTGGGTCTGTTATTAATTGCTTTAGGTTCAGGGATGATGCAAGATTGCAGACTTTGTACTGCTTGTTGGAGAGCCAATTTATGTTGAAGTCCCCAAGGAGGTACAGTTCCCAAGGGTGACAAGGGATGAGATGGTGGAGAGGAGGTCAGAGATAGAGGAGAGGGCTGAGACAGAAAGGTTGGGGCAGCAGTAGATACTGCCAATGAAGATGGGGAGGAAGCAGGGGAGGGATATTTTTTTTAGTAGCAGTTCATAGGTAGAAGGGGATGTGGTGCATAGGCAGATGGAATATTTGCTAGAGGAGGAGATATACATAGTGACACCCCCACTCCTAGTATTGCAGACTTGACAGACAATGGAGTACCCAGGGATGGAGATAGCTGAGTCTGGTATCTTTGAGCTGAGTCAAGACTCAGTTATTGTGAGGACAGGGGGTTTAAGTTGGGACATGAGTGGTTGCAGGTGATCAAGTTTTGGGGAGGAGACTTCTAATATTTAGGTGGGTTATACTTAGTCCCTTGGGAAATAAGGTGCAGAGAAGTGAAGGGGACTGAGGTTGGGTTCAACGTAGCCAGATGTGAGAGAAACATAGAAACGTAGACTTTGACGGCAGATAAGGACCGCTAGGCCCATCTAGTCTGCCCATTTCCCTACCTACAGGATAGGCCGCAGATCCTAGTTAACCAACAGCCTTTATCTTCCTGCCCCCACAAGAATTGCCTTATGTCTGTCCCATGCATTCTTGAATTCTCCCACAGTTTTAGACTCCACAACTTCCTCAGGAAGGCTGTTCCATGCATCCACTACCCTCTCTGTGAAATAATACTTCCTCACATTGCCCTGAACCGCCCTCCTTCTATCTTTAAATTGTGTCCCCTTGTTCTTGCAAGTCTCTTTTTCTGAAAGATGCTACCCTCTTGGACTTTGTTGATTCCTTGAGGTACTTGAAAGTTTCTATCATGTCCCCCTCTCCTTCTTTCCTCAAAGGTATACATATTAAGCTCCTTTAGTCTCTCCTCATACGGCTTCTCTTGCAGACCCTGCACCATTTTAGTTGCCCTCCTCTGGACTGCCTCTATCCTGTCTATGTCCTTGCGGAGATGGGCTCTCCAGAACTGGACACAGTATTCAGATGGGGTCTCACCAACTATCTGTACAGAGGATAACAACTTCCTGTTTTCTGCTGCTGATGCCTCTCCCTATACATCCCAGCATACCCCCAGCCCTCCCTACTGCCTTCTCACATTGCTTGCTAACCTTAAGGTCATCTGATATGATTACCCCCAGGTCCCTTTCCTTTTTTGTTGTTGTTACTACCTCCCCACCCATTGTGTATTCTTCCCCTGGGTTCTTGTTTCCCAGGTGCATTATTTTGCACTTCTTTGCATTGAATCTTAGCTGCCATAATTCTGACCATTCCTCCAACCTTGCCAAGTCCCTTTTCATCCTTTCCACGCCTCCTTGTGTATCAACCCTGTTGCAGATCTTTGTGTCATCTGCAAAAAGGCATACTTTTCCTTCCAGTCCCTCTGCAATGTCACTGATGAAGACATTAAAAAGGACTGGACCCAATACTGAACCCTGCGGTACCCCACTAGTAACCGCCGTATCTTCAGAGTGGACTCCATTTACAATTACCTTCTGTGTCCTGTTGTCCAGCCAATGTTTTACCCAGGCTACCACCCTGGGACCGACTCCCAGGCTGGTTAATTTGACTGTCAATCTTTGTGTGGGACTGTGTCAAATGCCTTGCTAAAGTCTAGGTAGGCCATGTCCACAGCCCCTCCCTGGTCTACTACTTTGGTCACCCAGTCAAAGAAATCTATTAGGTTCGGCCTGACATGACCTTCCCCAGCCAGAACCCATGCTGCCTTGGATCCTGTGCTCCACTGACCTCTAGGTACTCAACTATTCTTTCCTTCAGAAGTGACTCCATCACTTTCCTACCACAGAGGTCAGACTGACAGGTCTGTAGTTTCCTGCCTCTGTCTTGGTCCCACTTTTGTGAGGGAATCACATCCACCTTCCTCCAGTCCTCGGGTACCACACCATCCTCCCATGATTTTTAAAAGAGTAGCCAGTGGTTTCACTAGTTCCTTCCTTAATTCTTTTAGAATTCTGGGGTGAATTCCATCAGGACCCATTGCTTTGTCCACCTTCAGGTTTAGGAGTTCTTGCAGAACCCTTTCTTCTGTGAAAGGACTAGGATCGACCCCCCTATCAAGACTGCTTCTGTTAATTGGATTAGGCACTTCCCCCTCCTCTTTTGTGAATACTGAGCAGAAATATTCGTTCAGTATTCCTGCTTTTTCACTGTCCCCCTCTGCCCACCCATCGTTCATTCTATTCAGCCTCACTATCCCTCCCTTTGTCTTTCTACGCTCGTTGATGTACCTATAAAAGGTTTTATCCCCCTTCTTAACTGAGTTGGCTATCTTTTCCTCAGTTTGGGCCTTTGCTATTATGACTTCCCTCTCTGCTTCTTTCTGCCTTAACTGGTACAGCTCTCTGTCCTGCTCCTTCTGTGTTTCCTTATACTTCCGGAATGTTATCTTTTTCTTCCTGACTTTCACAGCCACCTCTCTTGAGAACCATAGTGGCTTTTTCTTTCATTTTGATTTGTTTATTTGCTTCACACAAAGGCTTGTTGCATCTGTGATGGCAGTTTTGATAATTCCCCATTGTTGCTCCACACTTCCTTCTAGCCTGTTTGCTAGTGCTTTTCTGAGGCACTCTCCCATCTTGCCAAAGTCAGCCCTCCTAAAGTCCAGTACCCTCACTTTTGTATGGCTTGACTCTGTAGCTGAGTTTAACGTGAACCACACTGTTGTGAGAAGCAGTAATATTATTAGTAGTCTAGAGACTATAGCTGAACATTTCTTTAACAGGGGGTGAGGGTGACTGCTGGCTGGGGTGGGGACAGTTGCCCATTTGCAGCCCGTTGTAAAGGCCCATATGGTAGTAAAGTGGAGCCCCGATCCATATAGGAAACTAGCAGCAGGGCACCAGGAAAAATGTAGGAAGAAGGATTGACAGCGGAGGGGAGTGTAGGGGAGGTTGAGGGAGGGCAGGTGGGTACAAGGAGTGGGGGGAAAGGTTGTGTGAATGGAGTAAGGGAAGCAGGCAAAGAAGGGGAGCAGCATGAGTGTGCACTAGATAACTATCTAGGGAAAAGATTTATTTAGGGGTCCAGAAGGATAGGAGTTCAGTATTGAATGTGCACAGCTAGACACTGGTGCTAAAAAGGGACCAAAGGATTGTAGGTAAATTAGAGGGATGGTAGTTACTGGAATGAGAAGGATAGGAAAGAGGAGGTGAGAGACTATGCAGAGATAGCAGGAAAAGTAAGGGTTGCAGTGGAGAAGAGGAAGTGTTGTTGCTTTAAGAAGGAGTATCACCTGAAATCAGCCCTGTCCCTATCTGGTGAAGGGAAGGTGGAGTTATCCAGGCAATAAGTGGATTTAAAGAGTGCCAGTGAGGGGGAAGGTGGGCGGGAGAAAAATCCCTCCACAGTAATGTCAAGAAAATCCCACTACAGTGAAGGCAAATGTGTTCAAAAACCAAGCTTGATCTGCAATGTCCGTGGTTTGAAGTGGGAGTCAATCAGAATGCGCTATTGCTCAGTTGCAGCCAGTCTTTGAGAAGTATAAAGAAAGTGTCAAAAGTTCAGACTCTGACTTTCCGAGTGGTATT
This sequence comes from Neoceratodus forsteri, assembly GCA_016271365.2. Lineage (NCBI taxonomy): Eukaryota > Metazoa > Chordata > Ceratodontiformes > Ceratodontidae > Neoceratodus > Neoceratodus forsteri. The sequence goes on along the minus strand of CM028129.1, from coordinate 1,071,510,158 downwards.
GTACCTGGAATGCTGGCTTGCTGGACGGTGGCTGCTGGAAGCAGTGAGGAAAGGTGCCACACTGCCAGGGGTGGAGCACCCAGTCAAGGAGCCTCTACTTCTGGAATGCTGGCTTACTGGATGGTGGCTGTGGGCAGCAGTGAGGAGAAAGCACCACACCACCAGTGGTGGAGCGCCCGGTCAAGGGGCCTCTACTTCTGGAATGCTGGCTTGCAGGACAGTGGCTGTGGGTATCAGTGAGGAGAAAATACTGTGCCACCATGGGTGAAGCACCTGGTCAAGGGGCCTCTACTCCTGATACTAATTGGTAACTACTGGAGGAAGTGGTATCATGTAGGATGGTGGGCACTTTCAAAAGGGCATGAGACAGGGTACGAGGGGTGTCTGGGTAAGTAGTAATGAGAATTTGATGAAGGGGCTAGATGGGGAGGGGCAGCTATGAACTAGTGGTGCTAGCTGCATTCTCGAGCAGACTTGATAGACCATAAGGCCTGTTTCTGCTGGAAAATTTGTATGTATGTATGTATGTATGTCCAATCAATCATATTCTGCATACAGTATACTGTATGTTCTCTGCTCTACCTGTATGCTTTGTTATCTAATATTCTGTGTGCTAATTGTTTTAGCAATTGTTGTACTTTTATGTGTAAAACATATGTGAAGACCATTTGCCACAAGGTCTCCTCAGTAATATACTACTCATTTAACAAAGAAGTTATGCTATCTACATATTATTGATAGCTAGATAGATAGATAGATAGATATACAGACAGACAGACATATAGACAGACAGACATATAGACAGACAGACAAATAGATAGGTAGGGCTCAGTTCTCAAAGATCAGTGCAAGCTGTACCAACAGCAGCTTGCACCAATCCTCACTGTGCCTGGGACCCTGTGCCCGATTCATATATGGGAGGTGTCCGAGTGCCAAGCATCTCAGCCTCTCCCATGAGCCACACATTTAGCATGGTGGAGGAGTCTAGCAGAGGGTGCGACAGGGTGGCATGAATTGCAAACCTCATTGCACAGCACAGGGACACGCAAACACTGGCTGCTGTGCCAGAGGAGGGACAGGTGGCATGGGGGGGGACTGGGCCATGCTCAGGACCTGCATAGTGCTGCCAACAAGCGTGCCTGCTGCAGGTCCAGTAGGCAGATGGGGCACACATTGGGGGTATGGGTGGCACTGTTCCTGGTGTGGTCTGCATCAGGCTGCACAGCTGTGGTCCTCCACAGTGCTAATCACTCAGCTGCCCACTTCTCTGGGCACCAGGCCAGCTCCTTCTCCCACCCAGCACTGTCTGCAGGGGTGGCACAAGGGCTGTTAGACTACCTATTGGGTGGTCTAAGTCTAGGTGGGTCCTGCTGGCTGTTGGAATCCTATTTAATGGGATGTGGTAGCCAGCATCCAACACAAGCCCCCTAGCAATTTGGTGCATCCAGACCTCAGCGCACACCTGGCACATGGTGGGTCTGGCACAAGGGGGCCCCATTTTGCCACAACTGGCCTTCCTGAATCAGAAGCTCCACAAGTTTTGATGCAAGGTACTCCTTGCATCAGTTCTGTTTGACGCAGGCACCTTGCATCAAAATCAGAGTTTTGTAAATCAAACCCATAATATCTATTTACCTATCTACTCTATCTACCTATATATCTTACTAATAGTGAGTGCAGTAAATCAAAATCATCTGTCAGTTCATCTTCTGAAAAGGAGTGTTTTAAAATTTGGGCAGAAATTTTTTGCTGCTCCATTACTGGAAGCAGGGTGCTATGCATTGGATATAAAATGTTCTCTGTTGTTAGCGGTAGTTTATACATGAGGCAAATGCCTCAGATGTGAATTGTAGACAATTATCTGATACTCTTTGGGAAGTTCATATATACAGTAGTAAAGCAATCCATGAAATCCTAAACAGATTTAGTTTCATGGCGAGGGTACAATCACAACTTCTGACCAGCTGGGCAAAACATCTCTGATAATGAGGGACCTTATTTCTTATATCTATCAGCAAAGTCCACATGCAAGCACTGCATGATTTTTGATTCCTGCTTCACTTGTATTGGCATATTAGAACTACTGCAGGTGGGATTTTATTTATTTGACATGCCTTGCCTTGACTAGCACAGTTCTTTATGACTGAGTCATAAAAATCGTCAGCAGTATGAGTCCATAACTCACTGAGGGTATTAAATCACCTACTTCTATCTACATGGTACTGTTCCCAGTGGATTTCACACAACCAGTTGTTTGTTTATTTATTTATTTGCTTTTGTTAACCGAGTAAGCACGCTAGACAGCCAAGTGCCTATTTTCAGGTGCGACCCGAGAGATTACAAGGTACATTAATGAACATCAGACAAAACTAGTAAAAGTTACATTTAAGTGTGTCAAGCAACAAGGTCAGTACAAGAAACATCAGGGGTTTACATAGCCGGCAGAAGGTAGAAATAACAGTATGGTACTCTCATGGTAAACAAGTTACAAGTTATGTTACCTTGCAAGTACTATCAGTCTCCTTTCTACTATTAGAATCATTTTTTTTATCATGCTTATTTGGATTTTCAACAGCAATAAACACCAGCATGCACAGTTATGGAAGCCAAAGCTGAGAAACCAAAAATCCACACTGACTGTCAGTAACAGTCATTACAATGATATTGGCTATATTACAGATCACACAGAACAGGAACATAGATGAACGCTTGAAGAAACACAGAAATTAACAACAAACTGCAGCCTAGTAAGAGTCAAAATTAACATCAATAGCTATGTTAGAGGAAAATTGACAAAGGGCACATTTATACAGCCCATTAAACCCAAATAGCTCGAACCCCCATCCATAACATACTGGTCAGGCCAGACTGAATTTGATTATGGCACAGCAAAAGAGATGGTAAGCCTTCTATGATAGCAAAAAGTGCAGAAATTGTTCCCCTGATAGTTTTAGTAGCTCAGTTCCCTTCATGACTTCAGGGTGGGTGTAGCGTGGGAGATCCATGTGTTTAACATTACTGCTAACTTGGGTAAGCAATATCTGGACAAGCAGCTGATATTTAGCTTAGTTGGCCACCATGGCTTGTACCCTGTTAATATTGAAAAGGGTGCCAGATCCTTCCAGACCCCAGCAATAGAGACAACTCTCCCTCCACTGCCCATCAGAAGGGCTGGGGCAACTGGCAATCCCAGAAGTTAGCCTGTGTGATTATCCATATTCCTCCTTTTTTAAAAATATGTTTTGTTGTTTTAAGTAATACTTGATACAAATATATCCTTACATGAATACATGCAAATATTGGTTGTCATACATATATATATACATATCAAAATATCATACTAAATATTCCATAAATAACGCACTCTGTATGAACAGACTAGATTCTATATATTTCATAAATTAAATCTTTTTATATGTCTGGTATAATTTTTCCACTATCTCTTGTTATAATACTTTCTGAAGAGGATTCCATATTTCCATATGTTTCTTCAAATATTTGGATGTAAAATAATACATTTTTCATTCACATACACTCAAGCAATATGTTTCACCGTCATTCCCATGTACTGTACTATGCATATACAACACCAGTGGTGAATAAATTGGGTAACTATTTTGGGATAAATGTTTATTTTCACTTAGAACACCATTTATTTCACATAGAACACAATTTATTTAACTTAGAATGTGTTATTTCCACTTTAAATCTGGAAACAGAACACAGAGAACAATGGACCAGAGAACTTACAATGGAAAGAAAGGCAGTTTTAAGCTAAAACAAGGTAAAAGACTAGTAAAACCATTACAAATGGTGTAGTATACAGTATATCAAGGACATAATGAGTTACAGCAGAATAACATATTTATCACCACACAGGAGTGGTAAAACCTTTGTAACTAACACGTGGCTTCACCACTCGTGAGTTGTAGGTCTTATGAATCACTAATGGAGATAAATATGTTATTCCACTGTAACCCATCATGTATTCCAAATTTATACAACAGGTGTGGGTTAAAACTGCTCAAGATATCACTGCTATCTCACTGCCTACTGTGAAAAAAACAATGCTATCTTGCAAGTTGAAAGGTCACAATGAAACAAGGGAATACTGAATCAATCAGAGAGCAGATTTAACAATGTTGATGGCATCACAATAACCATGTGCAGTACTGAAGCCAGCAGATGTAAGATGCTTTCAGGGTTATAGCCCAAATTCAGTGCTTTTTTCCTTTTGTAATTTTTTATCATTTCTATCACAAAACCACCTAAACATCTGTTGTGAAAATTAAACTGACATGGGTGAGAGTGAGATGGTTTGAGTGGCGTGGTCTATATTTTGTACTATTTTCCCCTTTTGTAACATTTTATAATTTTTATCACAAAACCACTTAAATACCAGATGTACAAATCAAATCTGATATAGGTGAGAGTAAGCTATTAGAAATAGCTTCACGCACTATACACAACCTCTTTTGACCTCACACGTGGCTTTGCCACTCATGAGGTCAGGAGGTCAAGCATAGCTTGTAAAGATATTTCCAGTTCATCTCACTTTCAACCATGCCATATCCCATACTGTAGTTGTATACAACGGGACTGGGAGTGCAAATGACAAGATAAAAAAGATATATTCTCTAGTGACATCTGTAACAGCAACATATAAAAAAAATATTGTTGTTACTGTTGTCACAATGGATATTCTTAAGGTTAGTGTCATCACAATGGAATGCCGAACTAATCAGAGCGCTGCTTTCACAATACTGATGACATCATAGAAACACAGAAATTGACAGCAGATAAGGACCACTAGGCCCATCCAGTCTGCCCGTAAGTCTTGCACTTGATTACAGCTTTTGCCCTCCCCCTGCTTAACCTCTATGGTTCCACTATGCCTGTCCCATGCATGTTTAAATCCAGTCACAGTGCTCGCTCCCACCACCTCCTGTGGCAGACCATTCCATGCGTCCACCTCTCCATGAAGAAAAACTTCCTCACATTCCCTCTTAACCTGCCACCTTCCAATTTCATGTAAAGCCCCCTAGTTCTTGTATTCCTCCTGTACTGGAGAATTTTCCCCCATACACCCTGTTTATGCCCCTGAGGAGCTTGAATGTTTCTATCATGTCCCCTCTCTCCCTCCTCTCCTCTAGCGAGTACATATTGAGGTTGCTTAATCTGTCCTTGTAAGTGCTGTGGTGCAAGACCTGTACCATCTGAGTCGCCCTTCTCTGGATCACCTCCAGCCTGTTAATGTCCTTTTGAAGGTGCAGCATCCAGAACTGAACACAGTACTCCATGTGAGGTCTGACCAGGGTTTTGTATAACGGCATCACTACCTCATGCCTTCTGCTGGTGATACCCCATGCTATGCACCCCAGCATGCCACTCTCCCTCCCTGCTGCCTCTGTGCTCTGCTTTGACATTTTCAGGTCATTTTCAGGTCATCACAATGCCTAGTGCAGCACTGAAACCAGTTGTTAAAGAAAAACAGTGAAATCTTTAAACAAATTACAGATTTAAAGCTATAACATGTTATATACTGTGATATATATTGAATATACAATAGCCTGAAACAAAATAGACAATTTATTATCACTTGTGAGGGTACAGGATGCATTGAAAAAAAATATATTTATGCAGACATTAGGGTTGAAGAACGCAAAGTGCACACAGTAGGGAAACAAAATAAATTAAGGTTTGGGGTCTCTGTAGTTTTGACAAATCAGTAATGGGGTACTCCTTGTGGTTGTCAACCCTAATGCCCACCCCCTCCTTCCCAGCCCACAGCCTTCTGTCCAAAGCAGGAGGTACAGCTCCAAGTCAGTACATCATAGTGATATACTTTTCAGAAGTAAAGAAGCATGGCTTGCCACATGTTGGCAACAGAATCAGTCATTGCTTTCTTCACATCTGACCTTGTTTGATCGGGGAAGGGATGGGAATTATGGCTGTCAACCACAAGGAACACCCCACCACTGATTTGCCAAGTCTCTGGAGACCCAAAACCATGTTTTTTCATTTCTCTATTTTGTACACCTTGCTTTCTTCAACCCTAATGTCTGCCGCAACACAGTTTTTTTTTTGCAGTGTGTGACAGGGTGACCCTGTCTTAGGATAGTACCCTGGTAAGAAGACTGAGGTCTTCCTTTACCCCTCCCCCCCATTTGGAGCCAAAGGTTGGTTTTCCAGCTAATGTTAAAGGGCAGTAGAAAAATATACACCGTGTTAGGTCCAGCATGTCTGCTGGCAGAAGGTGCTTAAGGTGCTTTTATGGCATATAGTGCCATAGTGTGCATCAGAAGGGAGATACACGGTAAAATATATTTTTTACATTAAATACAGTGAAATGACTAAAGTGCAAGATTGCTAGAAAGGATTAAAATACTTACAGTACACTCATGTAATCATGTAATAAAGAGATGGTGCCTATTGCAAAAAGGGCTGAAACCATAAAAAAAAATATTTAGAGGTATACCTTGCACCTATGTGAATAATTTGATATGTTTTTAATAAATTAGACCTATAATTATACAGGAATCTGCAGAACTGTATTAAGGAGGTTGTACTGCATAATCAATGAAATGTGCAGCCTAGATCAAAAGTGCTTCTAGATTTAAAGTGCTTAAGGCAGCCTTGTAGCATTTTTACTTACATAGTGTTGGTAAAACTGATAGATAAGTTACAGAGGAAATGCATACTGTGAAAAAATGAAATGGTGTTCACTGCTCCCACTGTTCTATTAAAGTTTAACAGAGCTAAAAGGAATAAAGCCCAATAGAAAACAATATAAAACATGTTGAAACATACAACAATTGGAATTAAATAAAAGGAGCCTTCTGCTGATAAATTAGCCTGCCTATAGTATGCTTCCTAATAAAGAAAGCAAAATTAAAGGTTCCTAGTTTTACTTAGTATCTTTCTTTTTTATTAAAGAAAGAAGAGCAAGGCAAACATTTTGCATCTGTTTTTCTATGCCCTACCAGAGCCCCTGGGCCAGATCTACCTGCAACCAGGAGCCAAGAAAACGGCACAGGTATAGGGAAAACAATGCCCTGCCATGCCTGTTTTTATATTACGTAGAGCTGCCACTCTTAGAGAAGTAGGAGGGGCTTTGGGCTCATTAAAGCCCTATTAGCTATGCAAACTAAAGCTGTTTTTAGACTACATAATGTATAATATTATTTTCTTACTGGTACTTTCTATGTAGCATAATAGAATATTTATGTGAATGTGTCACCCTGCCTGATTTTGTAAATGTAGAACTATCCAAATGAATGTCTAGGTTAAGATCCAGGTCAGGTGACCCTACCAGTTACTATAAATACCCCTCCTAGAGGGGAGATCCAGCAGATCAGCCTTGAGTGTGAAGGTGAGGGTTCTACTGTTGGAATAGAAGGCCAGTAAAACAGATGAGGTGGATTTTAGGAGCTCTAAGGTCCAGGACTGTGTTGTAAGAAGCTACTGATATTAAGTAGCATTTTTCCTTGAATTTATTTCATTTTGATTTTTATAACAAAAAAAACCAACAAATGTCATCAGGTGTTTTTATGCACTTTGAATTGTTGTCTGCCTGGTTAATGTTATTCAGTATACCCACACCTGTTGACACAGTGAATTTCCTTTTTTTTTTTGTGATTAAGGAATGGAATAAACAGATAAGTAGAGATATTTCAAGGCCCCTTTTTTTCACGTCAGCCTAGTTCTTCTGATGGAGTATGTGGCCCTGTCAGACATTGACACACATGTCAATACCTTGTAAGAGAGGGCTCCCCAGCACCCCCTAAGGGGTCACCTGTGCAGCAGAACTCTGAGCAATCCTTTCCTAGAATAGGAGTGGTTGTGCACAACAGTGCCAGCCCCCATCATTGTGCTGCTAAACTGGCTGTCTAAGCTTATTCCCAAACTCTAGTCACCAGCATGGAACCCAACATGGCACCCATTGGGCCACTGGCAAGCCCTGCACACAATGTTTCTTCATAACTTTTTTTTTTACATTTTGACCCCAAATTTTCAACATAGGGCTCAATTTTCAAAGGTCAGAGAATGACACAAGGTGCTTGCACCAGAAAAGAATGACGCTAGGAGCAAGCTGCATCAAGACTTGCATCAGTTCCATTTCCTAACATTGTTTGTGTCAAAAGCAGAACTACCTGTTAAAAAGTGGCTTGAATCATAAAACTAGGTGTGCATGTCGCAATGGGACTTGCATCAAACAAATGATGCACCATCCCCTTTTTTTGATTTTCAGAGGTGGAAGCTGTTGACACTTCCTGAAGACAGCACGCACTGTTAGGCCAAGCAGAGCTGGTCTGACACTGACATATATAAAGGAGAGGGCAAATTCTGTAGAGGGTTGGTTATAGAGCCCATATTCCCCTGGAGGACTAGTTAAGAGCATTCTGAAGGCTTTACATGCCATTGTCTTGGTCATTTCATCTGTCATATTTTTTGACACAGCTTGAGTCACTCTCATTCAATGCATCACTCATCTTTTTGACTCACCTTAAGTCATTCCCACCCCATGCATAATTCTTTTGACTCAGCTTGCATCATTCTCTCCTCCTGCATTCTATTTTTGATGTGGCAGACCTCTAGTGTAATTTTGGGGGACTTTGCTACAGAGAATGCTTTTCTTGCAAAATATGGCACACAATGCTTGGTGCACCTGGATCTGATGCAAGGTGGTTATTTAATACACCTTGTGTTGGTCTAAGGGCCCCTTTAAAAATCCATTCCATAGTCTTTTTATGACCCCCTTTCTGAACATGACAGTATCATTGATAAAATACTGGTTGAAGCATAATTTCATGTCACAAGTGTGAAAACACATTTTGGGCAGGATTTGAAAAGTAACAGGTGCCATGTTCATGGGGAGGAAGTGTGTGTGTGTGTGTGGGTGTGTGTGTGAAAAAATGGCTATGTTGAAAATTTGATGTTAAAATATTGAAAATTACCAAAATTATGAATGAGCATTTTAATATTTCCACATACCTTCTGAACGTTATTGTTGTTAACTATTTTGACCCCAAATTTTCAACACGGTCTGCTTATGACCCTATCTCATGAACCCAGCAGGTGAAGATTTTCAAATCCAGACCAAAATATGATTTCGCAGAGTGACAGCAAAATCATCTTTTGTGGCAGATTTGAAAATTTTCACCTACCTTGTTCATGAAGTGGGGTCCCAAAAGGGCGTGTTAAAAATTCTGGGGAAAAATATTGAAAAAAAGATCAAGTTAAAGTTTAAAATGCATTGGAAATACATTAATAGCAGTTACTTTATTCACAGTTGCGGTTGCAGGAGAAGGACGTCTTTCTTTTCAGAGATTGGATCTACAATGATGGATCATTTTTAGGTAAGTGAGAGGTGTTGTTTGTGAGGGATGGTGAGTGCTGAGTGGCAGGTTGGAGTGGGGTGGGTAGGTGAGTGGAGGGCAGCAGCGGTGGATGGGAACAGTGAAACAGACAAAGATGTGCATTTTTATGTTGCTTGCATGCACGTGCAAGAAACATAGTGCCATCATCGGAGATTTTGGAGGTGTGTCACCTCCTCCTCCAATTCAGTCAGTGAGCTGGCAGGCGTGGCCCCTGTAAGCCAATGCATTTTGGAGCTGTCTATGACACTCTCCAAAATGCAGTGGCATACAGTTGAAAGGGGGAGCTACGCTTCAGTGAGCAGTGATAAGAAGCATAGCCCCCCACACGCAGGCGCAGGCCCCCGACGCACTGTGTAGCCGACAGGGAGCCGCGCCGCCTCAGTAGCTGGTGCCACACTGGGAGCCCACCCAGCGTGGCAATCAGTCCTTGGCCGACGGGGTGCCAAATCCCGTCGGGCTGAACTGTCCCCATCCTTGTGCCACGCTGGGAGCCCACCCCAGTGTGGCAAATGTCCCACGACGTCTTCTTTTTTTTTTAAACCTATAAAACAAAAACGGTCCCGCGGTGCATCTCCTGACCCTCCCCACAACCCGCACCCAACCACTGCACACCCAGCCTCCCCACACCCCCCCTCACCCCATACTTACCTCCGGACTCCGGCGCGATGATCTTTGGTGGACCGGGAACACGTCTGCACTCTTCAAAGCCGACCGCAACTGAGGGAATGCCGTAAACTGTATAATGGGCTAGATGGGGTATCTCAGGTATTTTTGTATTTTGCACCAAATTAACATGGTGATCTTCAGAATGATATCACCGTCATGAAGACTATCCGGCGGGTGATTTCGCCAGTGACTGTGCAGTGACTGTGAAATCACCCTTTGGGCCTGAAACCACCATGACAGTGACATTATTCATGAGAAGGGGTCCCAAAACCCTATTTTGAATTTGGTCCAAAAATTCCAAAAAATGACTGTTTTACGAGCGTGTGTTGCGCAGTTCCTACACAGGCTCGTAAGTTCGTGAAATTTCAATATTTTCACTCCAGATTTTCAACATTGCCATTTTACCACACCTTCTTATGAGTAGTACAGCTGTCATTTTTCACATCTCACCCAAAATGTGTTTCCACCCTTGTAGCGCAGAATGGCACAGTTGGTGTGCGAAATCAATGTATGGGACAAATTAAGAAAATCACAGTGACACTGTTCATGAGCAGAGGTCTTAAAATGGCTATGTTGAAAATTTGGTGAAAAAATTCCTAAAAATGACTGTTTTACGAGCGTGCGTTGCGCAGTTCCTACGCAGGCTCGTAAGTTCACAAATTTTCAATATTTTCACTCCAGATTTTCAACATTGCCATTTTACCACACCTCCTCATGAGCAGTACAGCTGTCATTTTTCACATCCTGCCCAAAACATGTTTCCACCCATGTAGCGCACAATGGCGCAGTCGGTGTGCGAACTCAGTGTATGGGACACATTAAGAAAATCACAGTGTCACTGTTCATGAGCAGAGATCTTAAAATGGCAATGTTGAAAATTTGGTGAAAGAATTCCTAAAAATGACTGTTTTACGAGTGTGCGTTGCACAGTTCCCATGCACTCTCGTAGGTTTGCGAATTTTCAATATTTCCACTCCAGATTTTCAACATTGCCATTTTACCACACCTCCTTATGAGCAGTACAGCTGTCATTTTTCACATCCTGCCCAAAACGTGTTTCCGCCCATGTAACACACAATGGCGCAGTCAGTGTGCAAACTCAAAGTATGGGACACATTAACAAAATCACAGTGACACTGTTCATGAGCAGAGGTCTTAAAATGGCTATGTTGAAAATTTCATGAAAAATTTCCTAACAATGACTGTTTTACGAGCGAGTGTTGCGCAGTTCCTACGCACACTCGTAAGTTCGCAAATTTTCAATATTTGCGCTCCAATGACTTCCAAATACCTAAACAGCACATAGAAGCAAGCAACATTTGGCATTGACAAATGCTTGTTTATTATGGGTTGTAAGAAAATAAAGAGGATGTGGCACTGTTTTTATTTTGCAGGTACTGATACTGGGGATTGGGCACTGCACTGTCAGCTTGATATTTCCTGGCATTGGGGGTGGGCACCCTGGTGTGGCACACTGTTGGATCAGGGACGGGGTGGTCTGAGCTAGCATTGGGGATTGGGCATTCCAGTGTGGGGATTTTTGTGTGGCAGGTGGGGAAATTCAATAATAACTGATAAGGGTGGGGGAACTTTACTGGCAGTGGAGGTAGGCACCTGGGTTTCAGAATATTTTATCACTTAGCTGGCAGTGAGGATTGAGTATTCTGGTGTGCAGTGTAATGGCTGCAGATGCAGCTACTGGCCACCAAGGGCCATCTTCCAACATAGGCATGCACAGCTCCATGCAGCGGGGGGGGGCAATGTACTGAAAAGTAGCCCCACCCTGGCTGAATGAACAATGTTGAAATTCAAATGGATGGCATCAGGCTAGCCCCACTCCCACAGATATACATGCATTTTTGCCAAATGACCGCACTGAGAAACCTAGTCATAAAAAATCAACTATCCTTTAGAATGTTCAGTTTTTAAACCGAGTATGGATGTGTTTTTTTCCTATCTTTTTTAAAAAAGGGGCAAGTTAGAGACTTAAAAAGCACACATCTTAGGACAAACTTTATCATACCGGCAAGAGCCTAGCTTTTTAGTTATAGGTAAACAAAAAAAATATCCTAATTTTGGGCAATTTAAAATGTTTTACACCTCTGTAACTTTGCACCCACTAAATCAATTGCCGTAAATGTTTCAGGATTAAGAGATTCTTGTACTTACCCAGTGCCTGCCAAAATTGCAGGTAAATTAGTTTAACAGGGGTAGAGTCTTTAAGGTACAAAAATTGGAGTTTAACATTAAAGTGCATACTCAGCCCAAACTTACAGGTGCTACCATGCCTGTATAATATATATTCTTTACAAAAAAGGATGTTAAAGCAGATATTAGGCTTGAATAACAGAAAGCACACAAAGTAGGGAAATGTAAACATATTAAAGTTTGGATCTCTGGAGTCTTGGTAAATTAGTGGAGGTGGTGTTTTCCTTGGGGTTGTCAAGACTAATGCCTTAATATTTTTTCATTTCTCTACTTTATGGGCTTTGAGTTCTTCATACATAAAGTCTGCAATATCATAGTTTTTTGCAATTAATTTCCTTTATTTTTATGTTCACCATTGCACTTCAGTAAAGCAAACATGATGCTATGATAGTGGATTTTGAAAAGTGTGCCACTGTTGGTCCGATGCAGGGCAGTCTGCAAGGGGCTCGACAGCATTAGACCAATCATCAGCCAGGCTGCTTATGACACTCTGCTGGGCTTGCTGAGGGGAAATGGGTGAAGTTTAAAGAAAAGTGCTGTCCGAATCATAGGACAGCTCATTCCTTTGATCTGCATAACACTGCCTAGCAAGCAGAGCTAATCAGCATCATGATCAGCCTGCTGTGGTCCTCTCCACCAACATATAAACAATCCCTCCCAGCCTTTACCAAGTAGCCCTCCCACCTCCCATTGCATCCCCCTTCCTTCTTAATTTTCTGATACCGGAGTGCCCAATTCCCAGTGCTGGCTAGCACATCCCATCCTACCCATTTTCACCATGCGACACTGGGGAGCCCACTCTGGTGCTGTCAAACATAACACCAGCACTGATGTGCCTAATCCCCAGTGTTATTACCTGAAATAAAGAAAATCATCCCTTGTGGTCCTTTTTTTTTAATTTTTAAATTCCTGAAATTCCTCCTCCCTGTAACTTCCCATACCAGTAGAGGTTAAACCAACACTGGGGTGCCCAGTCCCCAGTCCCCAGTGTCAGTACCTGAAATAAAGAAAACCATCCTTTGTAGTCTTCTTTTTTTATTTTTATACATCCTGTGAAAAAGAAAATGGTCCTTCGATGCCTCTTCCTGCCACTGCCCCCCTGTCGCCATTACCCTACCCCAACCAACTCCCCCAATCCCAGAACCCCCACCCCACCCCTCCACCCCAACCCTTACTTACCTAGTGGGGAGCAATGCCATAATCCTCCGGACCAGAGACACATCTTCACTCTTCAACACGAGACTGGGAACTAAGGAAATCAGGTATGCTGTTCAAGATATTTCACTGTGTTTTGAACTTCTGTTCATAACTTGGTCATTTTCTAATATTTTCCCTTAGATTTTCAACATGGCCTTTTTGGGATCCCACCTCATGAACATGGGTGGTGAAAATGATTCAAATCTGTCCTAAAAGGTGATTTTGTGGTTGCTGTGTGAAATTACCTTTCAGGTGGGATTTGAACATTTTCTCCACCCTTGTTCATGAGGTGGGGTCATAAGAAGGCTATGTTGGAAATTTGGGGTAAGTATATTAAAAAAACAACAGAGATAGTAGTGTACATTGAACTTTTTCAACACATGCTCATAATGCTGGTAATTCTCAATATTTTGACCCCACATTTTCAACATAGCCATTTTTTTTACCTCGCTACATGAATGCGATAGCTGTCATTTTTCAAATCTTGGCTAAAATGTGTTTCACACTTGTGGTGCGAAATGATGTTTCAGACAGTATTTTATAAATAACACCTGTCGTGTTCAGAAAAGACTATGTTGAACATTTGGAATCATAATGTGAGAATGTGAGAAAACAACTAACTTAAGAAGAAACTCTGAATTGTTCCAACATTTACTCATAACTTTATTTTTGCAGATTTTGGCCCCCTATTGTTCAACATATTCCTTGTGTTACCCTTCCTACTGAATATGACAGGTGTCATTTTTCAAATTCCCTCTGAAACATATTTTTTGAAGTCATGCTGTTAAATTACATTTTGGATGACATTTAAAAAATCCCATCCATCTTGATCATAATGTCAGGTTATGAAAAGAATGTTGGAAGTTTGGAGTCAAAATATGGGTGCCCACTGAAAATTAGATATCACCTCACAGCTGGCAAATCCTGGGTAAATACAATCTAAAAGTGTGTAAAAGCAGGACACCACTGAACAATGATATATTGCATTTCATCTGGTCTATCCTAGGTAAATATTTAGTAAGCATGTGTAAAATCCAGACCCCAGTACAGCAGAGCCCCAACTGAAATTTGCATCTGTGCTGTTCTGTCCTGGGAAAAATATATTGTAAAAGTTGGACCCCACTGAAAATGTAACTGACCTTTCAGCTGGGCTATCCTGAGTAATACATTATAACAAGCAACTGTCAATGCCGAATGTTTGCTTGCTGGCATTGGCATTGGTAGTGTAGGAGTTACAGAGCTGCATAATAGGAATGGCAGTGAAATATTGAACTGAAGCCAACCCCACCACCACCCTGAAGATACTAACAGGCATTGGGGTGTGCCTTTGGGTCGTCAGGCATAACGGCCATGCCATTTCACCACACCCTACCCTACAGACACCGACAAGTGTCACGGTGTGCCTTGGGGTCTTTGGCCCTTATGTTCACCCATTCCATCAGGAAATATGGTGAGATGGGTGCTGTATAGGAGAATGGGGTGAACTTTGGGTCCGAAGAGTCCAAAGCACACATCGATGCCTCTCACTGGCTGCAGGGTGTGGGTGGGGGTGGAATGGTATGAGCATTACAGGCAACAATCCCAAGTCACACCCCTGATGCCTATCAGTCTCTACAGGGTGGGGTGTTATGGTCAAAACCCTACCACCAGGGTGAATTACAGTATTTCACTCCAAATTTCAACATATTTTTTTTGTGACCCCACCTCATGATCAGTTTGTTAGCTGAAAGCTGATTCTGCACAGCGATTACACCATTTGGCACCACAGGTGCAAAAACACATTTAGAACAGGATGTGAAAAATGACAGCTGTACTGTTCATAGGGAGGTGTAAAAAATGGCAACGTTGAAAATCTGCAGTGAAAATATTAAAAAAACTGGTGAAGTCACGAGAGTGCGTAGAAACTGTGCAATGCACACTCGTAATGTTATTAGTTTGGGGATTTTTTACAGCAGATTGTAAACACAGTTATTTTGGGACCTCCGCTCATGAACAGTGTCACTGTGATTTTCTTTATCTGTCCCAAACAGTGATTTCCCACAGTGACCACGCATTTCTGCGCTGGAAGTGTGAAAACACATTTCGGCCATGGTGTGAAAAATGACAGCTGTACTGTTCATAAGGAAGTGTGGAAAAATGCTAGTGATGAAAATCTGGACTGAAAATATTACAAATTCATGAAGTTACGATGGTGCATGGAAACTGCCCAATGCTCGCTCGTAACACAGTCATTTTATGGACTTTTGTTACCAAATTTTTAACATAGCCATTTTAAGACCTCTGCTCATGAACAGTGTCACTGTGATTTTCTTAATCTGTACCGTAACATTGATTTCTACACACCGATTGCACCATATTGTGCGCCATTTAAAAGAGAAACACATTTTGGGCAAGATGTGAAAAATGACAGCTGTACTGCTCATAAGGAGGTGTGGTAAAATGGCAATGTTGAAAATCTGGAGTGAAAATATTAAAAATTTGTGAACTTATGAGCGTGCATAGGAACTGCACAAAGCACGCTCGTAAATAAATCATTTTTGGGACTTTTTTCACCAAATTTTCAACTTAGGGTTTTTGGAGGCCTACCTCATGAACTGTGACACTGTCATTTCATAAATCAGTCCTGAAAGGTGGTTCCACGCAGTGACCACGAAATCACCTTTCGGGGCCGATTAACACCATGACAGTACCAGAATGCAAGGGGAAGGGTACCAAAAACCCCATGTTAAAAATTTGGTTCCAAAATTCCCCAAAATGCCTGAGCTATGCATCAAAGTTGAAAAACCCCTATTTACTCCATTATACAGCTTACCGGCATTTCTTCAGTTCGCGGTCGGCTTTGAAGAGTGCAGACGTGTTCCCGGTCCACTGAAGATCGTCTCGCCAGCTTCCAGAGGTAAGTATGGGGTGAAGTGGGGGTGTGGGGAGGTGGATGCACAGAGGGTGGGTATGGCTTGGGGGCAAGACAATCAATGAGGGACCGTTTTTTTCCTTTCAAGTGTTTGTTTTCTTTTTAGGAAGACAACGCTGGACTTGTGCCACGCTGGGGTGGGCTCCCAGCGTGGCAGTTGGAAGATTTTTGGGGGGGATCAGTGGAGCAGACGGGGGATTGGGTGCCCCCGTCGGCCATACAGATGTGTGCCATGCTGGGGTGGGCTTCCAGCGTGTCAACTGGATGTCTATTTCTTTTGGGGGGGTTTAATTGAGCCGATGGAGATTGGGCACCCCCATCGCCATTCTCACTTATGCCATGCTGGGGTGGGCTCCCAACGTGGCACCTAGAACTCTGGGGAGGGAGCATGGAGCTGACGGGGGATTGGGCACCCCCATCAGCCATACTGTGGGGGGGTAGCACAATTCAGAGACACTCAGAGGGTTGGGGAATATTATTACAATACTGATCAGGTGTGCCAACAGACAACAACTGCGTCTACTTTTTCAATCTCTTTGGGGTTCTTTTTTCCTGCTTTTGTCAATGCCGCTGCTACCCTGAACTCTGACTCAACATTCCAAGCATGGCAATTAGATCTTTTTTTGGAAACATTCCAAGGATGTCATTTTAGTCACTTGCCTCCTCCTGGAAAGATAGTCCTAGGAAAAGTTCACTTCAAACTGAATTTATGTTCCAGGAAGAGAAAGCAGAGATGTATACAAGCAGGATTGCGAGCAATATGCTAATCAACACTATCTTATTGCTGCTCACTGAAGTGGAGCTCTCCCTTTCAACTGTACTCCACTGCATTTTCAACTTCTGTCATAGACAGCTGCAACATTCATTGGTGAACTGTGGCCGTGCCTGCAAACACACTGACTGAATTGGAAGACAGAGTGCCACACCTACAAAAACTCGGATGATGGCACTATCAACGTGCCTGCAAGCAAACATAAAAATGGATAATATAGATTGAGGGAGTGCTCCTTTCCCTTGTGCATGAGACACTCTTATTCTGTGAAGAGCATCTCAAGCGCAGATGTCCTGGAAGCGGGCATGTTCTGGGAAGAGTTTTTTATTTAAATGTATTATTGATTGCACTCAAGTCAATAATATAATAATACTTCCCCCATCGCCACTCATTGCTGAAAAGGAGTGGTTTCATTTGCCTTCAGCTTGAATCAGAACAGCTCAGCTTCGCTTCGCTGTTCTCACTCAGCTGAAGGCATGTGAAACCACTCGTTTTCAGCAATGAATGGCTCCGGGGGATGTATTAACACATAAAAGCAGGGCCCCACGGAAAATGAAATATTGCATCTTGGCTGTACTATCCTGGGTAAATACAGTACAAAACGTGTCAAAACAGGACCCCATTGAAAATAAGATGTATCTCAGCTGGGTTATCCTGGGTAATATATTGCAAAACTGTGTAAAAAATACTGAAAAGGAGATGCTGCATATGAAATAATCTGTCCTAGAAAAATACATTATAAAAGCAGGACCACACGAAAAACAAGATATCGCATCCCATCTCTACTATCCTGAATAAATGCAGTATATAACTATGTAAATCAGAACCCCATTGCAAATGGCATATTACATCTCATCTGCTCTGCTTGGGGTAAATATATCATAAAACGGTGTACAAGCACATACCAAGATGTTAGAAACCCAGTTGTAATGGCAAGAGAAAACTCAGATGGTTAAATAAGAGGCTGTTGAAACCCTTAGTTTAGAAGACCTAAGACCACTTTTTATCAAAAAAAAATATAAAAACATTTTAAGAAAATGCAAAAGGGAAATCGAAGCAGCAAAAACTAATACTCAGGTGTCTTTAGCTAAAAACCTTTTTCGAAACACAACAGCAAGGCTCACTGTAGGTATTTCAATTCACTCAAAAATCATAGATGTGGTACAGGACCAATAATATGTGGAACTTCTGTCACCAACAGTACAGGCAAAATAGCTAATCTCTTTAATGAATATTTCTGTAATTTTTATGGTTCCAAACATAGTACAGTGGATATGCCAGATATTTATATTTCTGAGTTAATAACTATATCCAAAAATGAAATCATGGACAGAATAAAAATGATTTGTGAGGATAGCTCACCTGGACCGGATATGATCACAGGTTAAAATGATTAGGCTTATGTCACGTCAATTGCTGCACCCCCTTAAATTACTTTTTGAGATGAGTATTAATTCTGGGGTGGTTCCAACAGACTGGAGGTCAACACATATCACTCTGTTATCCAAGAAGGTTAATGAGCAAAACATAGAAAATTGTAGTCAGATTAGTCTTACGTCAATTATCTGTGCAATGTTGGAGGGAATTATTAACAATAAACCAACACAGCCCTAGGTAAGCTTAACCCCGAACAACACTGCTTCAGTCCAGGCAGATCTTGCCTTACTAACCTTATATGTTTTTATGAATACATTAGTAAGTCCTTGGATGATAAGATCCATTGTGATGTTGCTTTTATTGATTTTAAGAAGGCTTTCGATACGGTCCCTCATGATGCGGTGGTTAGAAAGCTCATTCAGAAGGGTGTCAACAACAGAATAACTACCTGGGTCTTTAACTGGCTTCAGAACAGAACTCAGAGGGTGGACCTGAATGGAAACAAGTCTGGAGTGGGTAAAGTGAGCAGTGGGGTTCCACAGGGCTCTGTCCTGGGTCCTTACACTTTTAGTTTGTTCTCTCTGACATCTTAAAAGGTCTTAACTTTTGGTCTGTCAAATACGCAGATATTACAAAAATTGGTGGGGTATGTAACAACATTAATGATAAGGAAAGATTACAATCTGACTTGCAACTATTTCCACCTGGGATCATGACTGGGGCATGAATTTCAACTTAGAAAAGTGCACAATTATCCATTTTGGTTTTAATAACAACAAATATGATTATTTCCTTTGCCGCAAGCAACTTTGGGATATGGTGTTAGAGAAGGATCTTGGCATCCAAATCTCAGATACCTTCAGCTTTACTAGACATATCGGTGAAACAATCGAAAGGTGAATAAATTATTTTGGACAATTAAAAATAACATTACTTCTAGGAGTGTAAACGTTTTGTTACCTCTTCACAGATCCTATGTGAGATCATATTCTGATTATTGTTGTCAGCTTTGGTCCTCTTATAAGGATGTGAAATTCTTCAGCTTAAAACATTCAAAGGAGATTCTCAAAGCTTGTTCAAGGGTTGGGCAAAAAGCAATATTGGGTTAGATTAACTACATTGAGGCTTATGCCCTTGGAATTAATGAAACATCGTGTTGACCTGTTTATTTTTATGGGACATTATTAATGATCCTTACTTATCCAGTGAAACGGCTTCTCCTTTAAACAAGATGCAGTTGCAACTAGAGGCCACCCACTCCAATTAAGCTTCCAAAGATTCAATACCATTAGAAGAAAGTAATTTTTTACTCATAGAGTAATTAGCACTTGGAATGCTCTTCCACTCCATGTGGTCTTCAATAAAAGTAAGCAGTCTTTTAAATACAATCTAGATAAATGGCTTTTAGAAAATACTGGGTCACATGTCTGAGTCCTTAGATAGGAGCTATTTATGGGCAATTTGCCTTTGACTCCTGACACCTACCAATGGTACAAGCAAGACTCAGTACAACAGCAATGAATGCAACAAACATTTGGTATTGACAAATGCTTGTTGCAGTAGTAGAATCATACACTCATTTGTGCAGGTGCAAAAGGGACCTGTACGAATGAAATAAAAATAATACTGGAGATATTTCTATCCCTGGTTTACCAACCAACTAACAAGTGAAAGACAACAGTGACTTAATATTTGTAGTTGCACCCTTATGCCATACCATCCTAGCTTAGATATGTAAGCAATAAGACATGATGAGGTGTGTGATAAACACTTCTAATGCACAGCCAGGGATGTAGCAAGGCACAAGACCACAGGCTGCATGCTGCACACCATATGCCACACAATGCAGCACCTTTCTCCCAGCCTCAGTCCTTTCAGCCAGCTCACTGAGCTTGCACCCAGACTCAGGGTCAATGGCATGGGATGGCAACATGGTCCCTACTGGGCCAACAGCTGATCCTACAAACATTGTGTCCTATTCACAAAGGCTACATGGTATGCATGCAACACACATGCATAAGGGCCTACTTGCAGTTAGCATGTACAGCATGCCAGAGAGCATGCATAGGCTGCCTGTGTGCACCAGCACTGCCTCTGCACAAAGTGCATCCACGGGGGGTGTGGCTGCATAGCGGCATGTGCAGCACCCCTGAAAGAGCATGTACAAAGCCAAGTATGATAGCCAGATGCGTAGCAGTAGGCGCATACATGTACACCAGGTGGAGGGCTGCGATACATTGCTGCACAGTGTGACAGGTAGCTGTGCACCCAGACTGACATGGCAGAACCCAGTATCCCATGCAAAGCACACCCCACAACCTCCAGCCACACAGACAAGGTTCAAAACACTAGGGGGACAGACCCATAAGTAGGGACACACTGCAAAAATAGGTGTGACAAGGGACTGACAACAGATGAAGAGGGGAAGTGGTGGATGCAGGATCTGTGGAACAGGATGACTGGAACGTACAACATGACAACACATCATGCGGTCCAAACACAGTGCCCAGGCTCACAAAATAGAGGGGGTGAAGAAAAGGGGAAATATATGGATCAAAACAGGGACACCCTGGACAGGCAGGAACAGTGGAAAGGCATGATGGCAACCCCCTTGGAGTCCCTTGCAGACACCACCACCACCACCACCCCTGGGTACCCAAGGGCTGCATGAACTCAGACTCATATATGTGAGTGTGAGGCATACCTGTAGATGGCACCACACCCTGCAGAGCACAGGCATCCTCAATGAACAGGGAGACTGGGGCAGTGGTTCCTAGACAGGCTATGACATCAGGGCATGGGATGGATGGGTATTACCTGTGGGCACAATGGGCACAGAAAAGGGACACATGAAAAGGACCACAACCGTGAAAATCCAGCCATGCCATAGTCACACAGGGGTGTGAATGATGTGTACAGCACAGTGCCCAGCCCAGGCAATCAGTCCCTGAGCAATGCTGAACCACCACCGCTAGAGACAGTGTGGTGCTGGGGTGTGCCCATTCAGTGCCACCTCCTGCTGTCATGCCCAGAGGCCTTTCCATGTGGGCCTTGCCTGTTGTCCTGGGGTGTGCTGCCTCACTTGATTTCTGCACCCTCTGTCCACCCCCTTGGCTGACTCTTCCATACCCTCAAACAGGCCCACCCTGGTACTTTCCAAGTCTGTGTTCATTTCCATCTGTGTCTCGGTCTCCTGCTTGACACCTATTGAAGACATGGAAATGTTAGGCAGTCTGTGCCAGGGTTTCTGTGGATGCTCTGTGGTGTGGTGCTTGCACATTGGTGTCCCACCTGTACCATCAACTTCCTCCCGGTCATCGTTGTGTCTGACACGCTGTGCTGTGGGCTTGTGTCTGGGCATTGGTACTCCAGTGGCTGTGTGTCTCTCTGTGGTGGGGTCTTTGGGGTGGATAACACAGCTGTTAGCCAATGCATGGGGTATATTCCCCATGGACCCCATCCCTGCCAGTGCCTACATACCTTCCAGGGTGTCCACTCCTTCAATCTCCCTGTGGGCAGTGACCTCTGTGAGGGTATCAACAACCCTCCTCTCAATTGGGGTCATGCTCAGAGCGCTGCTGGATGGACTGCTACCCATGCACTGGCATGCCCATGTGCCTGTGACTACCTTTTTTTAACCGCAATGCACAGGTCCTGCCACTTGTGTTTTATTGCCAACAGTGTCGGCACCTCTTGTCTGGCAGCATTGACACTAGCCTGTATATCTAACCACAGGTGGGCCTTGACCTCTGGGGCTATTGACAGGGATTGTGCCACACAGCTTGGCATAGTGGGCCTGTATGTCCGTGACAATTGCCACCAACTGGCACCGGTGAAGTGAGTTGCATTGGATCCTGCCCTACCTCAGATGTGGCCTGGGCCACTGTGTTGTTCACTGTCTGTGCTGCCCTGTCGGGGGTCTGTGGCTGTGCCGTGGTGTCCTCCGTGTGTTTGGCACTCTCTGCCATTCTCTTCACATTCACTTCCTACACGCTATTCTCATCAACACTTCTGCATGGGGTGTTCCACATGCCCTTATAGGGAGGGGTCAAAGGGTGTGTGTGTGTATCCTTGATCCACCCGGTGTGGGCTGCATGTGCCGCTATGCGTCCCCTGTGGTCCTGCCTCCAGGGTCCGTGGATGCTGCGTGCACGTTTATGCATGCCACATTCAGTGGGTGCCTTGCAAGCTGCATAGCTGCCTGCTGCATTTACGACAGTTTAATGCATCCTTTACACACTTTCATGAATAGGGCCCAATGTTACTTCATAATTTCTTTGCGACATTTTGATCCCAGATTTTCAACATATATAGAATAATACATGGGGCGGTATGCAAAAAACTGTGTTACTGCACCAGTTAGGGTTCAGGTTAAACTGACAAATGTAGAGAAATGTGGTCTTAAGATTTTCAACCCTAACACCCCACACCTGCAGCAAAAGGAAAAGCATTAACGCAGTTTTTTTTGCAAAGAAGATATATATATATATATATATATATATATATATATATATATACACACACAGTATATATGTATGTATGTATGTATGTACCTATCTATGTGTGTGTGTGTGTGTGTGTGTGTATGTGTATATATATATATATATATATATTATAATTACACGGTAGTGCCACTATAGTTAAGGTTGAGTACACCATTTAAGATTGAAGTATGAAATTGTGCAGCTTAATAACTTTGCCACCATATGATGGATTTGCCTGAAATTTGGCTGGCCTGGAGCGGTACCACTGATCTCT
The DNA here is from genome assembly GCA_016271365.2 of Neoceratodus forsteri. Lineage (NCBI taxonomy): Eukaryota > Metazoa > Chordata > Ceratodontiformes > Ceratodontidae > Neoceratodus > Neoceratodus forsteri. Next base: position 1,071,486,889 of record CM028129.1, on the reverse strand, counting down.
GGATCTGCCAAGTTTCGTAATGGTCGGTTATATAGTTGCGGAGCTATAAAGTGCAATAGAAAGTCACAGTTACGCTTTTTGTGCATTCTTTGCTTGCACCTACAGGTTGCATGGTTTGTGTAACTGGCCAAAACCTTCAAAGAACTTGCAGCCAGGGTCCCTGATGTGCCCTTAGAAGATTTCGTGAAAAAATATTAAACGGTTCAAAAGTTATTCAAAAAACAAGTTTCCCATTATAGTCAATTTGAAAAGTTAAAATATTCGACAGTGTCGCAAATGCAGTTTTTAGTGTCACAAATGCCCCCTGTAGTGTCGTGAGTCAGCCGTTTTATTTTCAGTTACTGGTCATAGAAATGCTTGGCATTTAAATTAGGGACCCTTTAGGGACACAGTTCTTTCTGTGTTCACCTAGTCGAGCCCTGAGGATGCTAGTCATGTCTTTTTTTGGGGTTAAAAACCCCAGAAATATGTTTTTCAAATTTTTGTAAACTGTAGTGTCGAAAAGTAGTGTTGCACCTGCAACACTTTCATGATTTTTTTGAGAAAGTGTCGTGATTTACGACACTGCTTTGCGACACTATGCCCAAAATAACAGGAATTCTTTGCCACCCTGCTACAAAAGAACGGTTTGGTCTTTTGGGCTGAAATTCAGAGGGAAGAAAGCCAACATCTCTCAGATGTGCTTTCTCATGGTTTGGTGACAAAATATTTCAGGGATGCAAAGTTATGGTACTCTGAATATGACAATTTTTCCCATAGATTAACATTACGGCGTCCGCCGCTCCTTTCGGGGCCTGTATCTCAGAAACGCTTCGAGATACTGACTTTTCAGTGGAGAAATGCTTAGTCCCCTGCTAGGGGGCTAAGTGCAAAACTAGCCAGGACAGTCATAAACTATATCAAATTTTAATTTTTTTTCTACATCGTACGGTTCCTGAGATATAAGCAATTTAGTATTCCAAGTGCTCAGTTTCTGCTCCGAGGCCCATTATTATGTATACATTCTTTGTATTCACTGTGTTTCTCTATGCAGCTTTTTGGGGAAAAAAGGGTGTGCTCTTTCGTTACTGTTACAGTTAGCATTTCCACTTGGGTTTCCATAACCGTTTACGTTAGCGTTCCCGTCTATGCCACCTTGTGCATTACCCTTTGCGTTTTCGTTTGCACTTGCATTTGCGTTACTGTTACCATGTGCATTTCCATTACTGTTTCTGTTTGTGTTTCATTTTGCGTCACCGTGCGCATTACCATTTGCGTTTGTGTACGCGCTTCCATTTGTGTTTCCCTTGGCATCATCGTTGCTTTTACCATTAGCATTTGCATTTCCAATTGCAGTACCGTGACCATGTGCTTTACCATTTGCATTTCCGTACATGCTTGCATTTCCGTTTCCATTTGTGTTACTGTTTGCTTTGGCGTCATCGTTGCTGTTACTGTAACTGTTTGCCTTTCCAATTGCATTACCGTTACTGTTTGTGTCTTCATCATTTGTGTTTTTGTTGCCCTTAGTGTTTGCATTTTTGATTGCTTTTCCATTGTTGATTGCATTACTGTTTCCTTCTGCGGAGCTATTGCCTTAACTGTTTGCATTTTTGTTTGCGTTTGTGTTACTGTTTGCATTTTTCTTGCCATTTGCATTTCTGTTGGTGTTACCATTTACGACACTGTTTTCATTAACATTTGCGTTTCTGTTGCCATTAGCGTTTGCGTTACCGTTAGCGATACCATTTCCTGTTTTCATTCATGTTTGCTCTTGCGTTTCTCTTACCGTTTGTGTTACCCTTTATTTTTGCGTCACCATGTGCGTTACCATTTGTGCTTGCATTTGCATTACTGTTAGTGTTACTATGTGACAAAAAATCACATGGTGGGAGCATGGGGCTCGAAGGACCGCCTCCACCACCACATTCCATTCACTAGTTATAGTGCTAATTCTCAAAAAGAAGGGAAATTCATGGCAAAAAACTCTGTTTAATGCATCAGTTAGGGTTGTTCCACAGTGATAAAAGTGAGGAAATTCAGTGCTAGGGTTGCCACCCCTTGCACCCCAAGCCCACCCCATCCCCACCAACAGGCATTGGGGTGTGCGTTGGGGTCATCGGTCCTAACTCTCACCCATTCTCCTATACTGCACCACCTTAGCTTGTTTACACATGGGATGGGGTGAGAGTTAGGCGCGCCCCAACGCACACCCTGGATGCTATGACAGGGACTGTCGGGCTGGGGTGCAAGGGTGGCAACCCTAACACCAATTTCCTGCTTTTGTCACTGTGAAACAACCCTATTGATGCATTAAACAGAGTTTTTGCCATGATATATATATATATATATATATATATATATATATATATATGTATGTACAGTATGTACCTACTCCTTGACACAACTGCCGCATAGGAAGAAACAGTCTGATTACATTTCTGGACCATACTGGTTGGGAAACCCATGTAGTGGATGACTTTGCATTGTGATTCCTTGTATGTATTGCATATCATGAGTCCAATATGGCATAGTTCTCTCAAGCACAGTATTCCTGTTCTCACCATTAAAAAATATAAATAAATAAAAATATGTAGAATGGAACAACACAGTTACCTCAAAACTAGGTTGATACAGTACATATTCCATTTGCTGCAAGATATAAAAGGATGATATTGAGATAGTTATGCACTTCTCCTTGAGAATAATTCCCTGGTGAGGGGGCTTCAACAATGTTTAGATGATCCCTGCTCCTATAAGCTGGGCACAGGCAGAGGATATAAATCTCAGGTATGGAGTCCAGATCCTCTCAAACTGTTCCCTTCTGTTCTTCAGGGAGTGTATTAGCCTTTCCAGGGAAAGGACTTTGAGAATAAGTTCCTGCCACTTTTCTATAGTAGGTGATACCTTGGATACCCACGGAGTTTGAGTACACTGTCAAGCTACTGTAACACCAATAGAAAGCAAATACTGCACCTGTACAATACCCAGTCCTCCTCCTCCTGTTCCTCAGTGCCAAATAACAGGGCCTGGGGTGTAATTGGTGCTCTGCATTTATGGATATCCCCCATTATCACAGCAACCTCCCCACAGAACAGTTGGAGCTTGTCATAGGCTCAAAAGTAATGATAGTAGGTCCCTACATCTCTTGAACGTCTACCACACAGTGGGAATATTCCTGTGTTATATTTGTGCACTACCGGGGGAGGTTGGTATAGTCTGTTAATGAATTTATTTTGTGCTTCTTTGTATTTGTTGCAGATAAATATGCCCATATAGGATGTGCGTATAGATTGTCAGCCCTTATCTGGAATATCACACCCCATGTCTGTCTTCCATTTCCTTTTCACCTTTAGAGGGGGATCAGGTCCCAACATTCTGGTCTGGACACAACTATCAAAATCATTTTTTTTTTTAGAGAATCACTTTTTTCTAGGGAGCTGATGCTAGTTGCCAGATGATCCCTCCTATCTAGTCCCCACACTAAATGTCTGAGCTGGAGGTACAAGGAAAGGTGAGAGTTCAGCACACCCCATAAACTCTGGATTTCCTTGAAAGAGTGTGTACCTTCCTTTGTCACCAAATGCACCAGACACTGGATCTCCCAATAGTTGCTATTCCTCAATACTAACCCCCTCCAGTCCTGGGAGGAATCCAGGGTTCTGAGCCACTGGTACCAACAGAGTGTTCTCTGTCACCCCCTGTCTTGCCTTGTATGTGGCTGACCATGCCTGTAATGTTCAGACCACCAGGGGGTTTAGTGGGCAGCCTGTTGTATTTGATACCACCTCCCACTACTAGGTATCTATGTAGTAGGTAAGAGCTCGAGATAGGGTGAAGTTAAAATCTGAGGGTGAATTTGCCACAGAGCGGCTGAAATTTGCCTTTGCAGAGCTCTGCAAAGTTTTTCCCACATTCAGAAACTTCAAAATGGTGAAGTTACACAATGAAATGCCTAATTTTGCCCATGAAATGCAGAATTTCACCTGTGAACGGTGGACTTTTGGTGAAATTCAGCAATTCATGGGTGAAATGCTACACTTCACAGGTGGACTTCCATGGAATTCACAGATTAATTTGTGAAGAAAAGTTTTACAACTTTGCCCATCTCCAGTACGGGCTACTTCCAAGTCATACCGCTGGGCTGAATCTGTCTGTGCTATCCAGTCTTGTATATAATGTGTCTGGACTGACCAGTATTAGTGCTGTATGTTTAGATATTTCACTCCCCCCCAAATTGGGAGTCCTATTTAAGCCTGGCCAGGCTTGCTCTTGGCCTCTTACCCACCCAAAGAAACCTAACACACGCTGCCTCAAGTTTCTATTTGCCCTCTCTCGATAATCCCAATGGGGGCATTGGCACAGGCTATAAGATCAAGATCCTGGGGAGTATTGTCATTTTGATTAGATTCAAGTGGCCCAACCAGGATAAGGTTAGAGGTTGCTGTCTTTCCAACTCCACCATGAGTACTGTAAGCAGGGGTCTCTAATGAGGGGCATATTAGACCATCCAGTGTTGGACCTATTCTCAGCCCCAGATGGGTGATAAAATCCTTAATGGGCATGAATGGGGAGTGCAGTGTATGTAATTGTGCTTTAGCTACCCCCATCCCCATGGGACAGCACTACTGTAAGTTAATTTTGTAACCTGAAAAGAATGAGATGTTCATCAAGGTATGCAAGAGTGCAGGTATGGAACTCTCAGGTTTCATAATATATTACAGAATATCATCTGTATATAGGGTGATTTTTATGGGATTTCAATGAGTGGGAGGTGAGGCCCCTGATCTCCAAAATGGCCTGTATATAAATAGCTAGGGGCTCAATAACTAGCATGAAAAGCAATGGGGAAATTGGACACCCCTCCCTTGTTCCCCTGGTCAAAGGGAAGGAATGTGAGAGATAACTGCTGACTAGTACCCAAGCTGTTGGCCCTGTGTATAAAAGTTTGGTCATGTCTATAAAGGGCTGTCTGAGACCAAACCGCTCCATCACCTTCAACAAGTAGTCACACTGTATTCTATCAAGGGCTTTCTCAGTGTCCAGGGAGAGCACAAATGCTCCCCACAGATGCCAAGGACCCCCATAGACCACATTCAGCAGCCTCCTCATGTTGCAATAGAAGATCCAGTCCTAGATAAACTCTATCTGATCCAGATGGATCACCCAGTCGAGCATTTTATCTAAATGAGTGGCTAGTACTTCAGTGTAGATTTTATCATAATTAAGGCATGAAATAGTAGAATACGAGCTGCACTCCTCAGGCTCTTTCCTGGGTTTAGGCAGTACATAGATCAAAGCCTCATGGCATGTTTGTGGCAAGCCACCCTCCTCCCTTGCTTCATTGTACATTTCTGCTAGGTATTTGTTGAGATTCCTGAATATGGCAGAAGAATTCTTCCTCAAACACATGTGGGCCACATGCCTTGTCCTTCTTGAGTGCTTGTATCTTTGCCCCAGTACTTCTGCCTGTTATGGGACAACTGAGGGACATCAATGATGTCCAGGAAATGATTTGCCTGTGCTACTCTACCCTAGCATTCTGAGCTGTACAGGGTCTTATAGAAAGGAACAAATGCTCCTTTCACATCTGCTTCAATGTTAATCAGGTACCCCTCCTTCATTCTGATGTTAGTAATAAACTAACATTAGCAGCTTTCGTCCCTCTTGCCAAATGTGCCATCAGCAGGCTGGGTTTGTTGCCCTTAAAAAACACTGCATAGAATAGAAGAGAGAAGTGTGTGCTCCCTCTGTGTGAAAACTGTTAAGTACTTCTCTAGCAGCCGCCAGTTGCCTAAGCATTCTGCAAATTTGTCTGTGTATGCTTGGACTTCCGATTTGTTCAGTTTTTTTTTCTCCAAGGCTTGTTGCTTTTCCTGCATGACCTTTCTCAGGGCTGCTACCCATAAAATTAACATATCTCTCATATACCCCTTCTCTGACTCCCAGAACATCCTAACATTGGGTGCTGAAGCCTTGCTAGTGGAAGTCTAAATTTCCCAGTGGGTCATGACATAGTTCCTGAACTCCTCAGATGTCATGAGATGCATTGAGAATCACCATGACTTTTGCCTGTCCTGCCCCCTCCATGAGAGCTGCATCATCACCTGTGTATGCTTTGAGATCGCTATCTCACTGATCTCTACTTTATGCACTCTTCAATACCAGGCCCTAGGCACACAGATATAGTCAGTCCCAGACCACAGTACATGCAGGTGTGAGAAAAATGTGTATTCACAGCTCTAGGAGTGGGATCTGGGGGTGGGATGCTTGCCAGGCATCAACCATGTCTAAGTCTAGGAGACCCTACCTCCACTGCTTTACAGCTGTACCATTACAAGCACTCAAATACTCCTTGCTCAAATGAGGTTCCAAGGTACAGTTAAAATCCCTGCCCATGATTAATCCCTCAGAGTGCTCTCTGTGGAGCAGGGCCAGAATGTCCTGGTAGAACTGTGTATTCCAAATAGCTGGAGCATATACTGACCTGAATGTTACACTCTGAGTGTCACGTTTCTGCTCCTCAAATACCTAGAGCCTGTCTGTGTATTGTATCAGCTACCACCTTCTTCATAGTAAAGGGCAGATTTTTGTGCAGTAGAACCACTACTTCTCATTTATGTGAATTATAAGAGGTGTCTTAGCACTTGCTCACCTAATCCACTTGCAATTTGCAGTGCTCCAATAGGATAAGGTGGGTCTTTTGTAATAGTGCCACCTAAGTGGTCCGCGTTTAAGTGCTGCAAGGAGTCTTTTCCTCTTTACAAGTGTGGTGAATCCTGAGCGTATAATGAAAATACTTGAACTTTGTCATTTTATTGGAAAAGGAGATCAGGTTGGGGCCGTAGTCCTCCCAAAGCAGAACTCAACCTCTGAACATCCAGCTCATCCCCACCCTAAGCAGGCATGGCTGCCCCCCCCCATTGTAAAGAGAAACAATAAAAGCAGCATACCTCAATCTGAATAACTGTTTGAGATAAGGTACTTCAAACCTATAACCTAAACATTAACTGTTATGTCAACTAGAACCTGGACTGCAAGGGTCACCAAAAAACACAACAAACAGAGACTTAAAAAGCCATTTGTGAGGCAGCCACACTGGTGAAAACAGGGACACGGTGCACTGAAAATTTCACTCTGCACTCATTTTATCCCCAAAAAGCAGCACTGTCATGTTTGTACCAGGGAGCACACCAGTCACAAGGAACATGAAAAACAGTACCTTCATAGAGGACATTTGCTGTAATGGCATCCAGCTGCCCACATTTACTTTTTCCATACTGAGTCCCAGTCAGCAAACTGGGGTAGTACAGCTGTAGTACAAAAAATGATGTTGTGCATCTCCCACCACACCAGTTAGACTAGTCTCAGTTTTAGTAGAATTAGTTTGATTACTCTTATATGCAGAACATACCAACACAAAACATTTCAACTACACCCCTCCAGTACACCCAGGACCAATGTTTCCCTTCCTCCACATTTACCCTGAGTGTTTTGCAACCCCTGGCCCTGAGTGTTTTGCAGCCCTCTGGTTTGCTGGTCCATGTCCATATCTTGCTCTGTGTTCCTCCATGTCTTGCTCCATGTTCCTGCAGTCTGTGTGACTGTACTCCCTTGTGAACCTTCATAAGGGAGCAAGATACCACCAACTGGCTAATGTTAGAGAGATGCTCATGACCAGTTGAGGAACTGGTTATGTCTGTCTGTGCAGATGCGTGGTGTGCAGGCAGAAAAAAGACAGACTGCAAACTAGGAGTTGAGATGAAGAAGTGCCTGTCTCAGGTAGGAGGCACCATCTTTGCCCCATTTCACAACATAAGTCAGAAACATATTGATAAAGGCAAAGCCACCATTGTGATTCCTCTCCCATATGTAACCGCAGCACAGAATCAAAGTCTCTACAGTTATGTTTGTGTTTAGTGTGCTGTAGAAGCATGGTATTTTGGCAGTCATAAATACACTGAATGTAGAAGAGAAAAAGGAGGGTGGACAACAAGTACCAACATTGGAGGGCAAGGACTGAAATCATTGTCCAATGTCAGTCCAACATTAACAATTTCTCTGCTTAGGGCATACCACAGAATGGTAGTAAGTGCATGGGGAAGGAAAGGTAGTACTCACATATTGTCTTTCCAGAAATCTTGTAGACTGGATTGGCAAAATAGTCCCTGGCATGAGGGTAAGCCCCATGCACATCAACAGAATTCTGCCAGGCAAATATTAGGAACAACTGGTCAGATCTCTCCATGCCCCATTGTTTATCAATGGTGTCTGGGATAAATCATTGTGCCTCCCCTGCTTCCCAGAATGTGTAGGAGTTCCCTCATGTTTTAGACGCAGCATGGCATCTACCACCTTTTGACTTCTAGAAGAACCAGCCGCTGGAATGCCCGATGTTGACTGGGACATCCTGGTGGCTGGTTCTTCTAGAAGTCAAAAGGTGGTAGATGCTCTACAAGTCTGTTTACTTACACAACTAATTAATGCTACAACTAGACTGGACACCATCCTGGATGTGGTCCTCACAAATTCAGAGATAAATTATTACAGGGGGTTGGGGAGCCACTGGCCAACAAAGACCACAACTCTGTGTGGTCTGAGTTGGCCTTAGGGGTAGTAAAAGCTCAATCCAGGACAGAAGTTTTAAACTTTAGAGGAGCTAATTTTGACAAAATGAGGGAAGTAGTCAGGGGCAAACTGTCAAGGATCCATGAGCGTTTAGAGGTAGAAGACATATGGGCCTAGTTAAACAAGCCATGTTGGAGACAAGCAAGATGTGCATAAGGACAGTGACAAAAAAGAACAAACATAGAAAACTCATATGGTTCACTAACCAGGTCAAGACAGCAATTAGGACCAAAGAGGATTCTTTCAATAACTAAAAGAACCCAGGGAGACAGCGAATGGGAAGTTTACATTCAGAGGAATAAAGATGCGAAGAGTATGGTGAGATCAGCTAATGCCGTAATGGAACTTCGGCTGGCAGAGGAGGTTAAAGCAGGGAATAAACACTTTTTTTGATATATACAGTACATGCAAAAAGACAAAATAGGGGAGGGATAGTTAGACTTAAAGATGGCGACAGAATCATTGAGGAGGAAAGACAGAAGGCCAATGTTCTGAATAACTTCTTCTGCTCCGTGTTCACTAAACAACGCATCAGCCCATACCAGACAGTGCTATCAATGCTGCTGACAAAGGGGTACCACAAATGGAAATACTGTCAATCACTACTAGCAGGGTCAGAGAGGCCCTGGTGCAACTTAGGTAAGACATAACACCAGGGCCAGATGGAATACAACTGAGGGTGCTGAAGGAACTGATGAGAGAGTTGGCAGATCCTTTGGCACATTTGTTCAATAGTTCAGTTCAGTCAGGGGTAATGCCAAGAGACTGGAGAAGAGCAGATGTGGTACTTCTCCATAAGGGAGGGAGCTGGGAGGAGGAAGGCAACTACCAACCGGTTAGCCTTACATCAGTATTGGGCAAACTAATGGAAGCCTTAATAAAATAAGACTTGGTAGAGTACCTAGATAAGAATGGTCTTCAGGATGACAGGCAACATAGGTTTATAGTGGGTAGGTCATGTCAGATGAATCCAGTCACATTTTTTGACTGGGTGACTAGGGAATTAGACATGCCACCTAGTGGACCTCCTCTACTTTGACTTCAGTAAGGCCTTTGACTTGGTGCTGCACAACCGCCTGCTGAAAAAGTTGGAGGACCTGGGTGCAGCCAAGAGCATAGATAGGTGGGTAGGAATTTGGCTTATGGACAGAAACAGAGAGTGGTAGTCAATGGGGAGAGGTCAGATGAAGGGGAGGTCACTAGTGATGTGCTCCAAGGCTCAGTGTGGGGGCCAGTCCTGTTTAATTGATTTATCAGTGACAAAGGCATATGTATTCAGTGCAAAATTGGCCTATTCATGGCTGATACCAAGCTAGGAGGAAGGGTGGACTGTGAGGAGGCAGTTAGGGACCTACAAAAAGACCTACAGAGGCTGGAAAGATGGTCTAGCATCTGGCAGCTGAGGTTCAATGCAAAAAAAGTGCAAAGTGATGCATCTGCGTAAAGGGAACCTGAGGACAGTATACTGACTCAACGGGATCCAGCTCAGAGCCTCACAGGAAGAAAGGGACCTAGGAGTCAACATTTGCAATACCCTTAAACAGACCAGCCGGTGCAACACAGTTTACAGCAAGGCCAGCAGAATGCTAAGTTGCATAGGGAGGGGATTTGACAGCAGGAGTAGGGAGGTGATACTCCCATTCTACAGTAATGGTAAGGCTCCATCTGGAGTACTGTGTCCAGTTTTGGAGTCCACATCTTAAGAAGGATAAGAACAGGCTGGAGGCTACATAGAAACATAGAAGCTGACGGCAGATAAGGACTGCAAGAACCATCCAGTCTGCCCATTTCTTTTTCTACCTTTGAATGTGCCATCGGCCTTTGCTCTGTCAATGGCCTATCTATTCATACTCATCTGTATTGCTCCCTTATGTCTATCCCATGCCTGTTTGAAGCCCTGCACTGTATTCATAGCCACCACTTCCTGAGGTAGGCTGTTCCATGCACCTACCACCCTTTCAGTGGAAAAGAACTTCCTCACATTACCCTTTAATCGGCCTCCCTCTAATCCCATGCTGTGTCCTCTTGTCCTACCATTTTTCTTATATTGAAACATGTTAGACTCTTTCACCTTTTAATGCCTTTAAGTTGTTTGAATGTTTCAATCATATCACCTCTCTCCCTCCTTTGCTCTAGGATATACATATTGAGCTCTGTTAATATGTCCTCTTTTGTTTTCTGATGCAGTCCCTGCACCATTTTGGTTGCCCTTTTCTGGACTGCCTCAGTTTGGTTAATGACCTTGTGAAGGTATGGCCTCCAGTACTGCACACAGTACTCCAGATGGGGCCTAACCAGTGTCTTGTAAAGAGGGATTATTTCCTCCCTCTTATGACTTGTGATACCCCTACTAATACACCCCAACATCCCCCTAGCCTTACCTACTGCTTTAGAGGTCTGCTTGGATGATTTCAGGTTATCTGTGATAATGATGCCCAAGTGTTTCTTCTTCTCTTGTGACTGGCAGCAACTCCCCTTCCAGCCTATAGGTGGCTTCAGGGTTTCTCTTCCCTATGTGCATGACCTTGCAATTCTTTGGGTTAAACTCCAGTTGCCACTCTTACGACCATTTTGCCAGTTTATCCATATCTTTTCTCATTCTGCCCACCCCATCTGGATCCTCTACTCTGTTGCAGATCTTGGTGTCATCTGCAAACAGACAAACCTTGCCCTCCAGTCCATCTGCAATGACACTGATGAAGATACTGAAGAGCACTGGCCTCAGGGCTGATCTCTGAGGTACCGCACTTGTGACTTGCATCTCTTCTGACTGTATACCATGTACCACCACTCTCTGTTTTCTGCCCATCAACCAGTTTGCCATCCAGTTGACCAACTTCTGACCCACCCCGAGCCTACCCAGCTTATTAATCGATCTTCTATGTGGAACAGTATTGAAAGCTTTGCTGAAGTCAAGGTAGGCGACATCAACTGCTCCCCCTTGGTCCACCACTCTGGTTACCCAGTCAAACAAATCTATGAGATTAGTTTGACAGAACCTTCCTGTTGTAAACCCATGCTGTTTTGGATCCTGTGCTCCTATGGATTCCAGGTATTGCACTATCCTTTCCTTAAGGAGTGCCTCCATAATCTTGCCCACTACTGAGGTATGACTGACTGATCTGTAGCTCCCTGTCTCCTCCCTGCTACCACTCTTGTGGAGCGGGATCACTTGAGCCCTTCTCCAGTCTTCTTGGACCTCTCCTGTGCTCAGAGACTCACTAAACAGTTCTGATAATGGCTCTGCTAGTTCCACCCTCAGCTCCTTTAGTATGCTGGGATGCATGCCATCAGGTCCCATTGCTGTCCAGAGAAGGGTGATCAAGATGATTCAGGGCCTCCAAGAGCTCTCGTATGAGGGTCATCTAGAAGCAATGAATTTGTTCTCACTGGTGGCTAGGAGGGAGAGAGGTGACATGATTGAAACATGCAAGTTCCTGATAGGAATAAATAAGGTGCCCCTCTTCTGACCTGTTCAACAGAGTTACTGACTCCAACAATAGAGGTCATGAATGGAAGCGGGGGGTGGGGAGCTTCAAGATGTAGCTTAGGAAACACTATTTTACTGAAAGGGTCATAGAACCATGGAATAGGTTGCCCGCTGAGGTTGTGAATGCAAAGACCGTGAAATCATTCAAACTGGGGTGGGATAGAGCTAAAGCATGAAAAAAAACAGTGGGAGCAATTGGGGGCCAAAAGCGGAAGGGGACTAGGTCCTGGGATCTGAGTAGGTTTCAGGAACTCATGGGCAGACTAGATGGACCATTGATCTCCTTCTGCCATCATTTTTTCTATGTTTCTAAGGAAGGCAATAGTGAACATAATCATCTTGCTTCTGAGGTCATCCAAAATGAGGTCGAACATCTGGCATTGTTTCTGGGCATGCAGTGAGTAGCCCTGGTATATGTATAATTGGTGTCCCTCAAATGTCACTTTCTGTTTTGTCCTGTATGCCTTTAGGATCTTTTGTCTATCCATAAAATTGTGGAGATGCATAGTAATCTATCTAAGGGGGTTCACCAGCAGCAGGCTTTGGGACTAGTGCATGATGTGCATAGTTGAGTTTTACATGGTCCTCTGTACAGTCTAATTCCAGGAGTTTTGCAATAAGCATTTCACAAAGGGCTAACATGCACAGCCCTTCAATGCCTTCCAGTGACCCTCAAATTCTTAAATTATTTCAGCAGTTCACATTCTCCTGCTGATCAAGGGATTCCTCCGGTTCCTCAAGTCTCTTTTCTAGGTGCTGTAGCTTTCAGGGAAGCACCTCTGTGTAATCTTCTACTGCGGATACCTATTTATTCTATTTCTATTTGACTTTGGTAACCGGGTAGGTGCGCTGTTCCCAGGGACCATTTTCAGGCACGACCCAGGTTACACACTGTGGCCAGAGCATGTTACATAACAATAGAAGATAGCAAAAAAATACAATGTAAATCATAAATGTCAAACAAAATCACAAGCACAATAAAATAGCATGCAAAATCACAGGTAATACAGTGGTTTGAGAAATCAAAATGCCCTGATAGACTAAAACAGTACTATGCAGAAAGAACCAGTTGGGAATCCAACAGGTACATTGGATAGGCAAGGTTCAATAGTGAGTAAGACAGGGGATACAATGCTTAGAGGGGAGCTTGACTTGTGTTTAGCTAGGAAGGGCTTGGATCTGAACAGCACTGATTTAGTTTTTTTGGCATTAACCAGAAGGAGGTTATCAGCAAACCAGTTATTGGCAGCCACACAAATTAGTGAGAGAGCGGAGGAAATGAGGGTAGGGGATTTGTCACTGCAGAAGAGCACGGGGTCATCGGCATAAAGGAGTGAGTGACAGCTGAGACTGTCCGAGGGAAGGGAGTTAATAAATAAAAAGAAAAGGAGGGGGCCATGGATAGAGCCCTGGGGAACACCTGTGGAGACCGGCCTGGTGGGGGAGCAAGCAGAGCCAATGCACACAAATTGGGAGCGATCAGTGAGGTAGCTTTTGAACCAGGCTTTGACCTCCAGAGAGCAGCTGAGGCAACTAAGTTTGGAGAGGATGAGGGCATGATTTACCATATCAAAAACTTTGGAGAGGGGGCCGGCCCAGTGATGCTGAGGGTTGAGGCACTGGACACCACAGCTTACGCCACACTGGTGACCCGGGTTCAGGGACGAGCCCGGGTCATCAGGGGTCGACAGGGGGGAGAGAGGATTGAGCGTCCATAGACTGCTCTCCTCTCTCTGTGGAGGGTTCCGGGGTCTGCCCCGTGCAATAGCAGCCCCCGATGGAAGCTGGTGGGACATGTGCAGGTCAGGGCACAATGTAGAGGGGTGGAGCTGTGGCAGACATCTCCAGACATCATTGCATGACCGAGCTCCGGGGGGCGGGCCGAGGGACACATAAGAAAAATTCCCTACCTTCGGGGAGGTGACAGAACCACCAGTGGCCTGGGTCCATACGCCCAATGTCGGCTGCAGAAACCCGGCAGCACCCTTGGGGACTCTGGACCTCTCAAGGAGCCAGAGAGACTGGAGTCCTGAACCTGATATAGTAGTTGGGCAGACGCAGTTCAGACGGGTGGTCAGGTACTTAGCGCCGAGAGTGGATTCCTCAGAGATGCCCTGATAGGTGGGAGCATAAAAAGAGTCAACAAAAAAAAAAACTTTGGAGAGGTCAACGAAAACCGTGCCAGTGGTGTTTCCTTGGTTCATGTTTGTAAGGATGTGCTCTGTTAGAAGTGCTAGGGTGGTGGTGGTAGAATGGTTCTTGCGAAAACCATGTTGTTGACTACACTGGAGGTTGTATTTGCCTATGTAGTCAACAAGCTAGTGGTGGACAGCTTTCTTGAGCAGTTTGCTTAGGTGAGGAAGGATGGAGATGGGATGGTAGTTGTCCATGGATTGAGGGTCACCAACTTTGAAAATGGGGTTTACCCTTGCAGTTTTCCAGGGACCAGCATGGCAGAGGAGGACAGAGCGAGGTTGAAAATAAATGTGAGTGGAGTGATGATGGCAGGAGAGATAAGCCTAAGGAAGACAGGGGATAGTCCATCAGCTCCAGGGGATCCATGGTTAGGGAGGCTCTTTAGGAGTTTGGCTGTATCAGAGAGCGAGATCACTTTGAAGAAAAAAGGGGGGAGTCAGGGGCATGGAGATAGGCCCGAGGTGGCCGGCTGGGGGCTAAGGTGGGTAGCTGGGTTGTTTTGCAGGTCATTCAGGAGTTTGCTCAGGTACATGGTAACATCAGAGAATTTGTCATTAAAGGTTCTGTCCACATCCAGAGGGTCCATTATAGGGCCGTCTGTGGAGTTTAGCTGTAGGGCAGATTTGCTGGAGGGGGGCTTAGAATTGAACCAATGGAAGGCCAGAATTTTCTGGAGTCACCCATGTTAGTTTGTAGGAGGTTTCGAAAATGAGTTTGTTTTAGTGATTTGGCCAAGTGTTTACACAAGTTTCTCCTATGCCTGTAATTGTTCCAGAGGGCTGGGGATGGGGATGCTTTGTAGGTGGACCAGGCACGGTCCCTGTGCTTCATTAGGGTAAGGAGGTCTTTTTTAACCCAGCGTGAGCAGCCACCCCTGACCCTTCTAGTGGTGATTGGAAAATGCCTGTCCTGTAAGGTCAGGAATGTCCTTGTGAAACAGGTTACTGCCTGGGTCACATTTGAAAGTGAGAAGAGAGCAGACCACTCCAATGCCCTTGTCTCAGCAAGAAGTTTAGAGGTGTTTGGGTTCTTGAAATTACAGAAGGACAGGTATTTTTTTTGTGGGGGGGGTCGTATCATCTTGAATGACCAGAGGAGATATGTGGAGGAGTGGTCACTAATGGAGTCAGCCATCATGCCAGCATACAGTGCATGATCAGTTCTGTTAGTGATGATCCAGTCCAGCAGTGCTGAAGTGGCCATATGAGCATTTTGTTTGGTGGGAAGCGTGATGGTTTGAATCAAGTTATGTTATTCAAGGTGGGAGACATAGGCTGCTGGCTACACAGCCAGTTTAAATTGAAATCCCCCAGAAGGATAGTGTCTCTGAGTGGGTATAAGGAGCTCAGGCCAGTGAGGAAGCTATTTAGACCCTTGGTACCAGTGGTGGGAGGGTTATGGCAGCATCCTATGTAGAGTTTCTTACAGGATCCAAGAGTTACTTCAGATAGGAGCCATTTGTTTGGCGAGGCTGGATTTGAGCTTAGAGCAATCTGAGCAGAGAGGGACTCCCTGACGAATAGAGCAATACCACCACCCTTTTTTTTGCCTGGCCTATCAAGATAGAGGGAAGAGTACCCTGGTAGTTGATAAGTATTATCATCATGGTGCGGTTTCAGCAAAGTTTAGGTGAGTCCCAGGATATGAGGCTTGTAGAGCTTGGTCCAGGCCTCCATGTCAGGGAGTTTGGAGGGAAGGCTGCATATATTGATGTGGGCAATTTTCAGCCCAGAGGCATTTGCCCAGATGCTATCGGAGTACGAGATGTGGGAGTTAGGTAGACCGGGGTTACACTCAACATTGTCAGCTAGGAGAAAGAGGGATAGAAGAGGGATATGTGGGCAGGAGGGAATGGCAACAGAACAGGATAGGGAGGCCAGGTGGTGGCCGAGAAGCCGATGTTCAGAGTTGGAGAGAAAAGAAAGGGTGATGGGGCCAAAGGAGGAGCATGCCCATGGGGAGGTAGGGGTGGGGAGTGCCAGGGGGGAGTGGGTAGTCAAGAGGTAGGCAAAGTATTCTTGGTCCCAAACCAATAGTGGAGTCAGTCAGCATCAGGAGAAATGACAGTGAGAGTGCGAGCAGACCTGGGTCTCCACTCTGGAGATTTTTTTTGCTCTAGAAAGCAAGGTCTTCTGCTAAGGCAAAGAGTTTGTCTGATAAGCTGTCCAGTTTTGGGGACAGAGTGGCAAAGACCTGGGCCAAGACCATCTGGCCAAGCACTGCCATCACCAACTCCAAGACCTCTTGATAGGCACAGGCCTCTGGTTCCACTGTCTGGGCTTGCCACTTCTGATTGCTTTTTGCCACTGATCTCTACTGCCATTTTATTTATTTATTTAGTTTTTGTCGACCGGGAAAGAAGGACTAGACAATTCTGCCTCATTTCAGCCTCGTCCCGGGGGAGGGGGGTACAGATGAATGCCAGCTGATACTGAACCAGATTAAGCTGTTGGTGGTATTTTTAGTGAATGGGGGAAATTTGGCCAGGACAACATGTTGAAGCTGTCAAAAATTCCTCCATTTTTCAGGTCAGTATAAGAGCAGTTTTTTTTTTATGGCACAGTTTTTTGGCTTTACTGCCAGCAAGGGCTCAGTGGTGGCATACCAACCATCAGGGGGTTCCGTCACCCTCGCAGGGATCATACGTCATGGCAGTGGGGGTGGGATTTTCATAGTTACAGAGGTGGCTACATGATCCTGTATCCCTATCCCTGAGGACGCCGGCACAAAGGACCAAGGTCTAGGCATGAAGCTGTGCTAAGGTCCAGGCATGAAGCCATGCTAAAGACACAGCTTCATGCAAGCACCTAATGGTGTCCCCCCTCCTCACACCGCGTCCCAGCAGAGCAGCGCCTAAACCCTTCCTGGGTGAGAAGAGTTGCCATTTGGAAGCTCAATCCAGCTACCGCCATCCCACCCCTGCGGCTGACCCTCGACAACCCAGGCTCATTCCTGAACCCTGGTCACCAGTGTATCATGAGGTGTGGTGTCCAATGCTTCAATCCTCAGTGCTACCAGATCAGCATATAAGTGCAGCTTATTTTGGAGGAGCCCTCTTGATGCATGATGAGATTTTACTCATTCGTAAGCATTTTTAGGAGCTTGAAAGGAGTGCTCTGCAGAGACACATCTATTCTGTTCAGCTGCTTATGAGCACTCCTTATTAATAATATATAAAAGTAGCCAGCTGCTACTTTTTATTTCTAATGTATTTTTCTTGTTCCATTTGGTCATTATAAGGTTTCAATCTGATATTACGCATGTTGTGAGGAGCACTATTTCAAGACTGTTATATTTACTGTAGTTCTATTCACCTTCATACTTCATCGGCATAATGACCTCACTTTCTGTTATATCACAAGTGACCGTTCTGAAAGCAAGCGATTGACTCTTTTGGTTAGTTGTGATGTTACAGTCAGTGAAGTCATGGGGTTGATTTGTTATGAAAAGGAATGTAATTCGATATGTTAGCCTCCTGGTCGAGTACTGTTCCACACATCACACCAAGTATTGTCAGGTAGCAAACCTTCTAAATAGCAAATATGCAAAGAAACAACTATTTCAGATATATGAAGTAACAGCTGACAATGTTTCAAAGTTAATCTTAATTTCAGGCAGTATACTCGCTCTTTAAAGAGTAATGATTTGTTAAAAAGATCTAGAAGCACCAAAAGTAGCAGACAGAAAATGTGATTACATTTTAAAAGTAGCCAGCTGTAACTCTTTGTTGCTGAAGTAATTTTATTTAGATTTTTCCCATTAGAAAGTGTTCCACCTAATAGTATTAAGTGTGATGTGCTGAACAATACTTTGCCTGTAGGCTGACATAGCTAGCTCTATTTCCCTTTCACACATAATCAGTGTCGTGACCTGCCGCTTCTGCTCTCCTGACTGATTCATGCATTTTTACACTTTAATAATAGAATTTTGTACACAACAATCTGGAGTGAAAGCATTTTCCTGCCACTTCACACTGTGACTGGTTTCTGTGCTAGTGGAGGTGGAAGTGCCAGTTTTTGAGTGTTACCACAATAAAAGTTTGATACTATTCTTCTACTGTGGTTGCACTGCTATTGTTGTTTCCCTTTTTTTCCATATACCTTTTTCTCCCTCCATTATGTCGTTATGGATATACCCTCTTCAGGCCTGGTGTTACCCTGTCCACTGGGTGTAATTGCCACCTGACTATTTTCATGGCTTCCCCTCTGTAATCAGGGCTGTGGGGGGTGAGCCATCCTCACTCCCGAGGCAGTCCACCAGGTGGACTGGATCCAGCATTGGAGTCAATATGACCCAATGGAGCCAGGAATATTAGCTATCATTTAGACAGCCATTGAATTTTTATCCTCTGTTTTCTCCCTGTCCTCCCTCCCTCCCTCCCTTCCCACTAGCATTCACAGAGCCTACTGCCTGCATTGGATGCATGCAGGGACATGTGAGGAAGGAGAAAGCTCCCTTGCCCACCACAGGAGTTGCTGAAGCTCTGGGTGCCCAACACCTTCCTTTCTGACTGAAGCACATTACTGAGTGGTACCTGCTGTGGTTAGGTCTGCCTCCTGATATGGTGACTGAGTTCACTCATGAACTTAGGTTGCCTGTATGACACTGGGCCAAATAGGTGACCCCAATTTTTTTTATTTTAGCAAGTTCTATTGGCTCTGCTATGAAGAGCATCTGTTCTTCATTATTATTCTTTTCCTTTCCTTCTTCCCATCTTTAGCCCTTTGGGCCCCTGGGCCCCACCCTGTTGATCAGGGCTGCCACTATTGCATCCTTCATTCAACCAGGAGAGCATGTGACTAGCTACCTTTACAACCAACACCAATGTAGCTCCATGACTAGCCAGCGGGGAGGCACAAATTCTGGCTAACACCTAACCTCCCTTCTTAAATGCCAAGTGTTTCACCTCTGTTACAAACCCAACCCCAAGCCTGAGTGGCAATTTTAGGGATCTTACATGAAACCTTGTCTTCTAGATGGTTTAGGAATAAGCTGGCATGTGCCTGGCTCTTTATTAAAGACCTGCAACCAATATTCAGTGAGGATGGCACCCTAAAAGGTTATTTTCCAGTGACCACCTTTACTGTCATTCAAACAACCATGAAATATATCTAACCTGATTCTCAAGAGCAAACCTACAGTACACCTAATCTGAACAGCACAACACTAGGGAGCACTAAACCCAGCAATATCCTCAATGAAAAAATAAACACATGTGAGCACATTTCCGCTGAAGATTTTATCACCCTCCCAAAAAAAAAAAACAACCCACAGGCAATTCAAGATACGGGGCAACTATACATGTGGATCCCAGAATGCTGTCTCTTACATCTTATGCAAAAGGTGCCCAAATACAGCCAATGTGGGTGAAACCAAGCAACCCCTTTGAGCTCAAATTGAACACGCAAACACAACATAAAGAAGAAAAAGACTGAACCTCCAGCTGGACTGCATTTCTGTAAACCTGATCACTGCATCTCTGACCTCTCTGTTCTAGTTCTCAAAGAACACTTCATAAATACATAAGAAAGGCAAGCTTCTGTGCTCAAAGTTATTAATCTTTTGGACATTAAAAATAATGGACTCAATATAAACCTTGGTTTCATGACCCATTATAAAATTTATCTGACAACTGCCTTTTGTTTTGGTTCGGGTGCATATGCACACCCTATGAATGTAAGGAATAACACCAACTGAGGTATCCTCTCATACTCTGATATATATACACTTTGGCTGCATAGTGCGGTATGAGGTGGTATGAGGCACCTGCAGAGTGCCTTCAAATGGGCAGACTAGGTGGGCCAAACGGTCCTTATCTGCCATCAAAGTCTATGTTTCTATGTTTCTATGTTTCTAAACACCAGGAAGTCTGTATATCACATCTTGACTGGTCAGCTTAGATGGTGTTATTCTGGTTATTAAATAGGTCCTAAATTGAACTAAGGAGTGAAAAACAGCCATTTACCTTAACAGTCAATTTAATTTTGCAGTTTGTTTTTTGCTTTGTATATTTTCACCTGCACTTCTGCTGGAATTTGTTAACCTGGTGTCTGCTGTTATCCTCTCTAGGACCCCCATGAAAACAAGATGCTGCATATCAATTGGCTATACCTGTTGAAGACATTTCAAATAAATAAATAAATAAAAACTTTAGTACTGAACTGTAAAGGCATGCTCTGATACTGGACAGTCAGCTGATGCTCTCATCCTAGCAGATCACTAGGATTTTTGCATGTAGCATATATAATGTTGCAAAAGACTTCATTAATGCCCCAGTTAGGGTCAAAGAGACAAAAGTTAGGGGACCTCCTAACACCCCACCCTCCCAAACCAAGCAGGAGACCAGGTATGGGGTGTGCTTTGGGCTTCTCAGGCCTAACATTCACCCCATTCCATCTGTAAATAAGATCAGATGTGTAGATTTTATGAGAATGGGGTAAGCATTAGGCTTGAGAAGCCCAAGGCACACCCCACACCTGCTCTTCTGACTGGTTTGGGAGGGTGGGGTGTTAAGAAAACTCTAACACCTCATTTCACATGGAGCATTAATGAAGTTTTTTTGCAACTTATTTCCTTACTTTTTGAGCTAGTATAATGGTATCCTTATTTTACTGTGGGAGCACAGTGTCCTTTGGACCCTGCATCCCATCCCTCTGTAGATGTGTATATACATGTAGCTGTGGAAGCCCAGGGCCCTCTGGGCCCTGCGCTTCCATTTTTAGGACAACAGTGACCAAATTGTCAGCATAGCCACCTTATTACCCCACCTCATGTACCCAGTAAAGAAAATGTTCTAATCCTTGTCAAAATGTAATTCTGTGCAACTACAATGCCATTCTGCACCACAGGTCAGTAAACACATTTTGGGCAGGAATTGAAAAATGACAGCTATTGCATGCATGAGGTGGGGTAACAAAAAGGCTATGTTGAAAATCTGGGGTAAAGTCCCCCATTAAAAAACACTTTGTCCGACAGGAACAATGCCGACAGCATTGTTCCCGTGCATTGTTCAGGATGTCGACAACATTGTTGTTGATATTCTGATGTAGAACCATGCAATACTGCTTATTTTTAGTCTCTTGAGAGGGAGCTGCAGATGCAAACCAATTGAACTGAACCATATTAAGCTGTTGGCAATGTTCATTTAGTGAATGAGAACATTTTGGAAAGGATACTGGAGAAATTCCTCTTGACTTTTTCAGAAGTGCCTTGGGATCTTTGACATTCACCTGAACAACAACCGGGAAAAGCAGACATGGCCTCAGTTTAACATTTAACATTTCATCGGAAAGACAGAACACCCCGACAGTACATTACTTCCCAACATTTGACATTTGGGTGTCATCATTTTTGGTATGAGTGCATTCCCCATGTGAAACTAGAATCTGGTGATCTACTGGCCCAGATGCTGATGTGCTCCCAACTGACCTACCCCAACACTTAGTCTTGGGCTTGGAGGTAGGTTATGCTAGAGTTGGGCTGGGAGCATGGATTCATGCTAATGCTCTTTTGCTCTCTCTTAAAGTAATAGTGTCATCCTTGGAGTAGACAGTTAAATATCATATGTTGATATGGTTTTGTTTAAGGTCAATATCCAAAGGCCCAGACACAGCAACCTGCTACACCACAACTCTACAATTACAATAAGGCTATATAGTAGTAACAGGTCTAGAACTGCAGTGTAATGTCTGCTATTAAAATACATAAATTTTCAAAATCATTTGAAGCCACAAAATTTGACCGATGAACTTTTACTGAAAATTATGTGAGGTTTACAATATGAAATGAAATAAAGGATCATTATCAAAAGTGCATAAGGTGTCAGGCATCAACCCATTTCACATGCATCTTTTGTAGAGTAGTAACAGAGAACTGTTTCCCAAATCGCCACTTGAAACAATACACAGGTAGTGTATACAGGAAAAGTATTTATTTTCAAAGGGAAACCAAGTTTGCAGTGCCAGCTGGGATTTTTTTTTCTGACTGCTTCCTGCACCTACATGTGATGGCAATTGTCTGTGGCTCTCCTTATATGGCCTGTGTATTGTCAACAAAGCTGCCCTGTCTTGCTCGTAGTTTCTCCTGCTGCTTTGCCAATGATAATCCCAGGAAATATTATGCTGGGATATGAAGATGGCCAAGGAAAGCAGATCCCTGGTGAGCCCAGAGGGATCATTTCTCCCTGTACAGGGGACCCCTTCCTCCTTCAGGTCTCCTGAAGACACAGACGAACCCTGCTCAGGGTCGGTGCTACTCCTGCCCCACTTCTTACCTTCTTCCTTTTTGAACTTCATCCTGCAATTCTGGAACCAGATTTTGATGTGCTTCTTGATCAGGTTGAGCATGACAGCCAGCTTCCCTCTTCACAGCTGAGAGATGTCTTTATTGAAGAGGAATTCTTTCTCCAGCTCCAGGAGCTCAGCCTGAGTGTAGGCCATTCTTGTTCTCTTGTTCTAATATTGCTCTTCTGTATAGGAACTAACTACAAAAGAGGACAAATGAGAAACTGTTAGATATTTTAGGCTTGTTTTCCCCCATTTTGTAGGGGAATGACAAAATAGGTCAACTACTCAACAGATGTCATTTAAATTAAACATTTGTCATATGAATTACTAGAATGGTGACTTTAATTGTAGTGATTACTTGTTTCAACCAATGACTTTATTAAACCTGAACTGAAAGTGAGGGATATGCAAAGTAACAATATACAACACAGACTATTTGTAAAGAGACTTACGAAATTGTTGAGGCTATGTATGACTTGATGCTTAAGAAAAAAAAAAAGACTGGACACGAAGAAAGATATGCTCCATATAAGAATACTGTGTTTTTTATCAAAAGAGAAGGATTATGAAATATACTCAACTGCAAGGCTCCAAGATCTACGAAGAGATTCTTGCATTTTGCAGAAAATTGAACCATTTGGACTTGCTTTGGTTACACAGGAAAACAGAGTAATTTGGCTTTCATAGCAAATAATGTAACACACATGAAAAGTGCCCTGTAGTTACAAGGAAAATGCCAAATCAGTGTGGGGACACTATGTAA
Organism: Neoceratodus forsteri; assembly: GCA_016271365.2. Lineage (NCBI taxonomy): Eukaryota > Metazoa > Chordata > Ceratodontiformes > Ceratodontidae > Neoceratodus > Neoceratodus forsteri. Next base: position 1,071,463,548 of record CM028129.1, on the reverse strand, counting down.
ACTGCAGCTGTCTCCATAAGCACTTGTTTACATTTTACGAACATACAAACATACAAAATTGCCAGTAGATACAGGCCATTCAGTCTATCTAGTATGCTCGAGTGTGCAGCATGCTCTCTTGTTAAACTGCAGCTGCCCCCTTCCCTTGCACCCTCTTCTAACTTAGTGCCCCCACTTCTGAGCTCTCTCCCCCACCCTCTCTCCAGTTCTGACCTTCCCTTTGGCCCTATCCCACCCTCTCTTGAAGCTGCCCACCGTCCACAGTGCCACTACTTCCTCTGGCAGTGCATTCCAACCAGCCACCACCCACTTTATGAAATAGTGCCTCCTCATCTCTGTCCTGAAACTTCTTCCCTCCAATTTCAGGCTGTGTCCCCTGGTGTCCTTCCCCTCTTTTAACCTAAACAAGCCATCTGAATTAACCATGTTTATGCCCTTCACTTACTTGAATGTCTCAATCATGTTCCCTCTCTCCCTTCTATCCTATAGGATGTACACGTTTAGCTCCCTCAATCTCTCCTCATATGTCTTGTCCCCCATCCCCAGGATCATCTTCGTCACCCTGCACTGGACCCCCTCGAATAGTGTGATGTACATTTTCAGATATGGGCACCAAAACTGCATGCTGTATTCCAGGTGCGGCCTCACCAGGAACCTGTACAGGGACAAAATGACTTCCTTTCTTCTAGAGGTGAATCCCCTGGTGATGCATCCCAGCATTCTGTTAGTCTTTGCAGCTGCCTTCCTGTACTGCACTTTTGGTCATTTAAATTAACAAAGCAAAGGGCAAAGAGACCAATAAACAGTGTAGGATTGGGAACTTTGGGGGCTGGGGTGTGCAACACATCTTCTTGTAATTAAAGTTTTACTTTTAGCAAACTTGTTATAAATTCAGTAACAGAACCCTGGCATATAATTTTTACCTTCACTTTAAAGTCAGGGATATTGGGATTTTAAGAAAAAAAAATGAACTTAAGTATTTGGGTATAACTTCAGACAAGTAAAACAGGCAAGCCGCAAGCCAGAAGCAAGTCAGAAGACAAACGGAAACATGAGGTGTTTGTTTCAGTCTTTCTTTCCCTGGTTTTAGTTTCTTTCTTTCTTTTCCTTGTAGGACTGTGTTTATCTGAAATCATAATCATGAATGGAACAGAAAGTACAGTAACTGCTCGTGGGGGGGGAGTTCTGTGGCAGTCAAGTTGCAGGGTGCAACATTCAGCATCCAGTTGTTTACGTTACTTTATTTTTCACGGTAAGTGTCTAGTCCACGAACATAGTGAAAAACAAAGAACTGTGAACACTGTCTATTCTACAGTAGTTTGTAACAAAAAGCTTGTATATTTTATGTTGGGCTTTACTGATGTAATGCCACTGGAAAATTGAGCAAAGGTTGTATGTTTATTCGTCTTTTGTTCTCCAGTTTTCAGCAGTTTGGGGACAGGCTGGTTGCTGCTTTCATGTCACGGTGCTGTCCATGTTTGCATTCAATGAAAAAAAAATGGAAAGTTAGGAATATGGTAGTGATGGTCAGGTCACGACAATCTGGGGACCCCTTTTCCCAGCTCCGTGAAGGTATTCTTTGTCTCTTGGTCCATTTGTTGGACTAGAGAAATGTCCCAAAACACTATTTCTCTCTCCCCATCCTATTTTGCCAGCTGAGTGATATTTACACATGTTTACATGTTAACCCTTTATGAATGAAATGGAGCCAGTGGGATAATTCATTCTCTACTTAAATAAGTATGGGGATAATACTGGGTTCTTATACTGGGTATTTAGAATTGTAGAAGGCATACTGCCCATGTACACTATTCTCCACATTAGTGGTACACAGTTCCCTGATTTTGCATGTATATTTTATCAAGATCTTCTTTAAAGTTCCCCAAGGGTGTTCTTTCTATTACACTGGTTGGTAGAGCATTCCATTGTCTGCCAGTTCTATTTATAAGGGAATAATAACTTGAATTGTTTTTTTTTACTGTATTTAATTTTATTTGTTGTTTATGTGTCCTTAATCCTATCAGTTTTGGTTGTAGCTCTATCCTCATTTCCATTCTTAGTTTCTCATCTTTTGTTATCTTATGTAACATCAATAAGTCACCTCTCATTCTCCTTTCCTGTAGTGTGAACAGGCCTCTTCATCGACATCTTTCATGATAGCGTAGATTCCTAATAGGTTTTATCAATTTTGTATATCCCTTTTGAATTCTTTCAATCTTGTCTACGTCACTCTGTTTATGTGGACTCCACCACTGTGAGCCATAGTCCAAATGGGGGCTAACAAACATCCTGTACAATGATACTAGACACTGTTTACTTTTATTTATAAACCCTCTCCTAATATTTCTAATCATGTAATTGTTTTTTTGTATAACCGCTGTCATCTGAGATTTGAAATTTCAGTGTTCATCCACCCAGATCCCACAATCTTTCTCCAACTTAGACGTTAGTAATCCTTTATTATGTAGGTTATATTTTTGTCTTTTGTTTGTCTTTCCCACATGCATCACTCTACATTTGTTCACACTCAAAGGCATGTTATTATCCTTTGGCCATCTTTCAATGTGTTCTAGATCCAACCTCAAGCTGTTCTGCTGGTCAATAGTTGCCACTGGTCCTCCAAATTTAATGTCATCTGCAAATCTTACTAATCTGCTCTTTATATGTTGATTTACATCACTTATATAAAAAGAAAACAGAACCAGCCCCAGCACCGAGCCCTGTGGCACGCCACTGGTCACATCAATGGGGTCTGACAAATCTCCAACCATACTTACCCTCCGACTTCTACCCTCCAACCAATCATTTATCTATGTAGTAATCCTACTGTTGATTTTTAAATTACTCATTTTTTGTATCAAACCGTTATGGGGTACTTTGTCAAAGGCCTTTTCAAAGTCTAGAAAGATTATATCTATGGGTATATTGTTATTCATCTCCTTGTAGATGTGATCATAAAAATGTATTAAGTTTGCATCACATCCTCTATTCTGTTTAAATCCATGTTGACAGCTATCATCAAACCCTAATATTCCCAAGTTCTCCTCAATTCTGTTTTTTAAAGCTGTCTCATTGACTTTACACAATATAGGGGTTAAGCTGCTAGGTCTATAGTTAGATGTTGCATTCCTTTTTCCTTTTTTTAAACAAGGGTATAACTACTGCTTTTTTCCAATCCTCAGGTACCTTGCCAATTTCGAAGGGTGCATTTATCAAATAGGATACTGGATATTTGATAAAGCTAGCAGCCTCTTTTATTAACTTTGAGCTCAGCTCATCTGCTCCTGCTGATTTATTTACCTTGAGCTTTATTAATAAATCATATATCTCTTCAGCTGAAGTTTCAAGCCTCAGACATTCATATGTTTTAGTCTGAGTTGCTCCCCTTTTATCTGTTTTATTGTCGTAAACTGTGCTAAAGTATTCATTAAATACTGCTGCCATTTCCTTTGGATCTTTTATTTCTTTATCATTGTGTTGGATTGGCCCTAGTTTTCACTTGCTTCTTCTTATGTTATTTAGGTATGCATAGAACCCCTTACCTCCATCTTTAGTATGCACTAATTTGAACTCTGTTTTACATTTGGCTTTTTTTTATTTCTTTCTTGAATGTTTTTAAATATGCCTTATATTTGGTGATGCTAACCTCTAAATTGTTTTCCTTCATTTTTTTGTATGCCTTCTTTTTTAAGGTACTAAGTTTTAGAATCCTACTGGTACACCATACAGAACGTTTGCCTTTTTTTGAATATTATTTCAAATTTGGCACATATTTATCTTCCAGTGTTTGAAGTTTACTTTTAAATATTAACCACATATCATTTATATTTTTACCTTCAAGTTCGATTTGCCAGTCCCACTCCACTAGCTCTTTTTTTAGACCTGCAAAATCAGCTTTTCCATAATTTTTTATTATGGTCATACCTTTAACTCTCTGCTGTAACCCTTTCAAAACTATGAATCTGATAATGTTATGGTCACTGTTACTAAGTTGCTCCCTAACTTTTATTTTACTAACCATCTTTTTATAATTTGTTATAACCAGATCCAAAATGTTATTACCTCTTGTAGGCACGTAAATCAGTTGATGAAGACCTGCATTTTTTATCATCTCCATGAGGTGATGCTGGCTAGTGACTACCCTGCTCTGTTGTCCCCAATTTATATCAGGAAATTGAAATCACCTGTAACTAATACATCCCCCATTAAAGTCATTTCTGAAATTTCAGATTTGATGGTATTATCCATGTCTTTTGTACCTGAAGGTGGTCTATAGTAGACTCCTATGAATAGCTGTTTTTCTAGAGATCTCTGAACTGTAAGCCATGTGGATTCAACCTGAGACTCAGGTAACTTAGTCCATATGACTGTATTGACATTGTTTCTTGCATAAACAGCTACACCCCCACCTTTTTTCATGTTGTCTATCTTTATAAAACAAGCTATAACCACTTATCTCTCTATCCCATTTTATATCCTTATCCCACCACGTCTCAGTTATTATACAGATATCAACATTTTCTTTACACAACAGGACCTCCAGTTCAGATTTGTTACTATTGTTTAAACTCCTTGCACATAGAGACCAAATTTTTGTTCCAGCTTGCCCCTTTACTATCAAACCACAATTATTTTTATTGATAGATGTAATAATCCCTTTCCCCACCAATTTTAGTTTAAACATTTCCCTACATGTTCTCTTAAGGTCACACCTAGTTTTCTACTCCCTTGTTTTCTTAGGTGCAAGCCGTTGATACTATAATATTCCATTCTATCCATGTAATCCTACCAATATTTTATACATCCAATGTTTTCTTGTAAGGCCCATTGTCATAACCAATTATTAGTCTGCTTAAGTTTTTCCAATTATTTATGTACTGCTCTAGGGACTGCCAATATTTCCGAAAACACTATGTCACAATTCAGGTTTTTTCCTTCTCTATATATATCTTTGAATTTCGAAATTACTTCTGATACACTCTGGCATCTAGCATTGTTAACACCTGAATGTAATATTATGGTTGCAGTACCATTTTTCTCTTTAATTATATCTCTCAACATTTTCTTAATGTCCCCAATCTTTGCCCCAGAGAAATAAGTCGAGGTTACAGCTTCTTTATTCACAAATGTATATCTGTCCATATATTTAACAATATAATCTCCTAAAATATAGACAGTTTTTTCACTACTGCTAACAGCCTCATTTTGACTGCTACCACCACTTGTGTTTGAATTATTATCCTCAAAATCCATGAGCAATTCCTTGTTTCCACTATCATTTTCATGCATAATTTTTTGCTTTGTTTTTGTAGTAATACTATTTCCATTTTTCTCAAATAATAATAATAATATGTAAAAAGACATTTCTCCCTACTGTGTGTTGCAAGTGTAGACAAGAAACATGCATTTTTATTCTAAAAAAACTGTCTACAGGCTGGCAAGTGATGGGATTTTTTTAGCTAAATTTGCATTCACCAGGAGCCAACAGGAAAAGTTTGGTCACCGCAACACAGATTTTATAAAACAGGTATAATCTAAATAAAAGTAATCAAACTATTAAAGTGATTCAATGACACTTAATGGCCCAACCCCACCGATGGAAGCACTGGGCTCAGTTAACCACCTGCACATAGCTCCCACTGCAGCCAGAAGCACAAGTTCAGCTGCAGCTGCAGAAGTCAAGAAAATCTGCAGTTCTCATACAGAGAATGTGGGGGAAGCACTCCTCTCGCTAAGCTGGGCACCTGGGATTTTGGGTGTCCAGAAAAAGTATCTCTGTCCTTAGTTGTGAAAAACTGACACCATAATCTAGTTAAACAGGACCCGTTTAGCTAGATTCTGGTGTTTGATTTGTAAAATGACATAATATTTATGTATTTTCTGCACTTTTTAGTTTGTGGAAAAATAAAACAAGATGGTGGTTCAAGAAAAAGGATTTTTTTCCTCATGAAAAAGGAGTGGATCTCTTGAGAAAGAATCCTTTTTCACAATATCAATCCTTTGTCAAACTTCCTCCCTCTATCCTGGAAAGTGAGCTTCCCATTGAAAACAATGGGAACTTAAAAAAGGAATAACTTTGAAACAGATTAATATTTTTTCATCAAACAAATGCATGGTAATTCTGTTACACAAGCTGCATGTACCATAAATAATCTCACCAAAATTCCACACCATCTGGACACAAGACAATGAGGAAAAACTGCAAAACATGATGACTTTTAAGGTTTTTGCACTATGCAGATCTCAGAATCTGTATATCCGACTGGAGCAAAACTTGACACCTCATGAGATCTACCCTATGGAATAGTGCATACCAAATTTTGTGCAAATCCATTGATCGATTGAAAAGTTATTAAAGTGCAAAATTTGAGGTTTAACATTAAACATGCTACTCAATCCTAACTACAGGGGCATGACTGTGACCCTATAATTAGGATTGTGTGAACACCAGACATTCAACTGGACAAACTTTGCCCATCAAACTGCATAAAGTTCACCAAAATTCTCTTAATGGCGAACTAATTCATACTGCCTTGACCATTAAAAAGCATTAGGAAATAGGACAAAATGAATAGTAATGTAATGCACTCTGCTGTTGAAGCTTCCAAAACAGCTGAATGATGCAGTGGGCCACATTGAGGGGTTCTGGCTCAAAAAATTGGGTTAGTTCAGTTAGTGTCAAACATGGGCAATGCTTTAGTAATAAAGAATACGTGACTAAGTAATAATGCTCAAATAAAAATTAAATGGCAGTAATTGTAAGGCCTATGTACTGTCTGTCCTTAAAAAATATCAGTACAGCATCCCACAGTGTGGGCTACTGGTCCCAAAAATTGTGTGCCCATTTGAACAGTGCCACTCATGGACTTTTTGTATGCCATGGCTAACTGCTGCACACACTGGTTTCATGGGCAACATTGCCCCAAAATGTATTTGTTCGGGTTGTGTAGGCCTGGCAAAAATTCACAAAACATTAATCTGATGAAAATGAGTGAAGACAACAGTACAGCATCCCACAGTGTGAGCTACTGGTTCCAAAAATTGTGTGCCCATTAGGACAGTGTCACATGTGGACAAGGCTTCCAGTTATGCCATGGCTAGGTGTTGTACACACTGGTTTCATTGGCAATGTTGCCCCAAAAAATATTTATTTGGCCTGTGTAGGTCTGGCTAAAGTTGACCAAATATTAATCCAAAGAAGACTGAGTGAAGAAAACAGTGCAGCATCCTGCAGTGTGGGCTACTGGTTCCAAAAATTGTGTGCCCACTGGGACAGTGCCACACATGTATACACACTGGTTTCATGGGCAATGTTGCTTCAAAAATTATTAACTCAGCCTGTGTCAGCCTGGCAAAAATTGACCAAACATTAATCTGAAGAAGACTGAGTGAAGACAACAGGGCAGCATCACTAAGTGTGGGCTACTGGTTCCAAAAATGATGTTGCCATTGGGACAGTGCCACTCATGGACAAGGCTTTCAGCTACGCCATGGCTAAGTGTTGTACACACTGATTTCATGGGCAATGTTGCCCCCAAAACTTATTAATTTATTTATTTAGTTTGTGTTAACCGGGTAAGTGCACTAGACAAATCCTGCCTATTTTCAGGCATGACCCAGGGGAGGGGGGTACAGATGAATGCCAACTGACCTTGAACCAGATTAAGCTGTTGGTGGTATTTTTAGCAAATGAGGGAAATTGGCCAGGACACCGGGGAAATTCCCCTACTTCCTGCTTCCTGTGAGCAGGGGGGACCCATTTTCTGGTGGGACCAAGATGGCGGAGGAGGAGGAGGATGTCTGCTTGGTAGGAGAGAGAGCCTCGTCTTCTACTATTTTTCATGTTAGAGGCTGCAGCCGGTGTTTCGGCTGAATTTATTTCAGAATTTAAGCTCTCAAAGGAGAATCTTCAGGAGCTTACTAAGGAATTACTGAAGAACTACAGCCAGAGGTGTTGCCTGTAAAGGCATCTGCAGATCTTGAGGAAGAGGTGGCTCTGAGCACAAGATTACAACTCGGGTTGTGAATTCCTTATTTGCTGCAGCAGGCTTTGAACCTGGAACCTGCGATTTGCAATGGCAATACAAGGATGGATGAAAAAATGGTGGAAACAAGGCAACCAGAGGTGGTCATGGAGCAAGAAGAAGAAGGAAGAGATTGGGAGAGTCTGTGAGCTGGCGGCTGTCCAATGGAACTGTGCCCCGGGTAAAGGTGCGAAATTCAAACAGGTACTTTTATTTTCCCAACACCGAATTTGCCTGTTCTAGCTCCAGAAATGACTGTAAAGTTGTCCAAACAGGTAGAATTGCCTGTCATCTTGCAACCAAGCTCGTTTTCCAAAATTAACACTGCTACTGTTTGGTGTAAAGCAGACTCAGATCTCGGCTTTTAATGACAGAAAATAGCGCTATGAATGACCGGAGCTCTGAGCGCTCTGCTGCAATATAGTCGGGGAGGATTTAAAGAAGAAAAGTCTGGGATGCCTGAAAGCCTCAAAAACTGTAGCCTGTCTTTTCAGCCTGCACAAAGGAAGGAGGAACAGGACATTATTTCAACTAATGCTGAAAAGAGCTGTACCACTTTGCCTATGGATTTTACTGACTTTGCTGTCCCTATGGATAAAATAAAAGGTTTTGTGTTGAATAATAATATGAAGCAGGGGGATGCAGTAGAGGCAAATAAAAATGTGGTTTACCAGTCTAATGTAGGTTCGCAATTAGGGGTTACAGAATTTTCTTTTTCTGAGGGGCACACAAGGAAAAATGTAATTCCCATGCCAAATGCATTAGGTTTAGGTAATAAAGCAGCGTCTATTATAAATAATGAGGGGCCAAAAGACTGGACGCCAGAAAAAGCTCTAAGTGGGGCAGGTTGGTCTCTGTTGGAATCAGGTGGATGGATTCTGACCCACTGGAGCCAAGTCATCCTTCTCAGGATTCTCCTGAGTGGGCTCCAAAGGTGCAACTGCAGGAAAATGTTTCAGGTACAGATAAGAAGGTAGAGGTGTATGTTTTAGGTACTGCAGGTAACCTGAATAACTGAGTGATTCAGCTGAGGCTGCTGTGTCTCATAAGGCCTTACCTAAACCTGCAGTGGAATTGTTAGTACCCCAAAAGGAACCAGATAAAAAGCCTTTGCTGCAGACTCTTTTCCAATGCACAAGAGAAGCTGCTCCAAGGAGGAATGCAGTGCGTTTACGGTATAAAGGGGATTGGAAGTCAGACCCGACAGACATTACGTAGGGAAAGTTTTACTGAAAGATTCTTTGCATTTTCTCCTAAGGATGTTTATGCATTTATACACATTTGGTGAAGATAATTTTGATATCAGCTTTAGGTCTCAACAAGCACTTGACCTTTTCTGGTTACGCTATGGGCAAGTAAAATTTTCCCCAACATGGACCCCCTTTATTGTGATACCATTGTCAAAGCCCTTGATTAAATTTGTCACTATAATGTTTCGAATGAAGGGTCTGGGTAGAAGATATTACATTCTGGCTAAAAAAGGTGTGATGTTTAAGTGAACCTGAGCCTATTTTAGACTCAGAACAATTTTGGATGGAGAGGTGGAAATATAAAGTTAAGCTTAAGCAAAATGAAGCAGGAATTGAGCACATTCCAAACTCTTTTTGTTAGGAAAGGACAGAGGTGTGCTTTTACAGTGGACAGCCTCGTGCCTGCTATAAATGTGGAGCAAAGACTCACCTGTCTAGCGTTTGTGATCAACCAGATCACGATAATTGTGGGAGGTAGGGCACGTAACTATGTTTTGTGGTAATCCATCTTGCTGCGATTTATGTGAGGCAAAAGGTCATGTGTTTAAATTCTGCCCTTGGGCGCACATAATTTGTCACATAGTTCTGGTTCTGAGTCTTATATACAGAAAGCACAAGAAGCTGTGGTTCTATCCACCCCTTGCAGGAGGGTTCCATTTCTGTTCCTAGTTCTGTGGTACAACTCCCTGAGGTCAGAGGTACAACAGAAAAGGAAACTAGCTTGGTTTCAAAAATGGTGGTAACAGGGAAAAAGTGTTTCCTGAAAATCAAAGAAATAAGCAGGGTACTGATGTTAGCAAAGGACACTTAAAAGGATGGAATGGGTCCTCTGAATATCTTAAACATTCCCCAGTATGTTTTCTGATGAGAAAGTAGGGAAAACAGAAATGGTAAAAGTCAGAGGATACTTTTTGTACCGGTTCCATAGCGCAGATCAGCAAGAAATCTGCATACTAAAGCCCCCAGATTGCCAGATGGAGACTAGCAATACTTATGCGGCTCTGTTTACATCTTGGGGTAAGACAGAAGGGGACGAATCAGACTCCCAAAAATCCACTATTTCAACCAAATCTCAGATACTAGACAACTATAAGGATAAAAAAAAGAAAAAAAGGAAAAAATGAAGGGTATTGACCATCATGAAGGACTATGGTGTGCTCCTGGGGTTCATTAAACACTCATAGCTTATTAAATAAAGCTAAACGGCTAGCTGTGTTTAATTTTATACATGATTTTCCTTTGTCAGTCTGGTTTTACAGGAGACATGGATGTCCACCATTGACCAAGGTTAGCATTTAAAAAGATTGGCTGTAGGGGCCCATCCTATTGGTCTTTTGGGAGGATGTTGCGGATGGAGTGGGGATTTTATTCAACTCTTTTCATTTCAGTTGCATAATCTGATAGACTTGGTACCAGGGAGAGTTTTGATTTTGGATGGGAAATGGTGTGGGTTTTGTTTCGTTTCATTAATATCTACAGTCCTCAAACTAAATCAGGTAGGGTGAACTGCCTAACACTGGTGCAGCCTTTTTATTCACGACGGTCAGAGTTTTATGGGGAGGGACTTTAACTGCACAGTTCCAGATCTTATACATGGTAAACAAAGTGGCAAGAAAACCTACTGCGATACTAACGCTTTAGGTAAAATCATAGAGATGCAGGTTTAGTGAGTTGTAATACCTCTTTAAATCTTAAGAATAAGTTTTCTTTTCAAAAGGAAATCTTTTCTCTCATCGACCATATGTTTGTTTCTTCAAACATTCACATAAACTCATTCAGATTTTTCCTGTGAATTTTCAGATCATTCATTTTGGTAAGCACCTTTTCCTTCCAGAGATGACAGAAATAAGACACATAAGATGGAAGCTTAATAATTCAGTGCTAGAACTAAATTTATCCAGATTAGGATAAGAAACCTATTGAAGGCTAGGCTTTCGGTAGCTTTTTATACACAGATATATATATGGTGGTTAGACACAAAAGCAGATCTAGTAACCTGTTCAAAAATACTGGGAGGAAAATTAAAATGAAAATTTCTGCGCTATCTAAGTTTGAGACAGCAACTTCAGAGAATTTTATCCTTAGCTTACACATCTAGGTGGGATTACTCAGATCAAATCTCCTTATTAAAAGATGCTATGAAAGAATATCAGTATGACAGAAGTAAAACAATGCAGGCCATATTACTTAATGGAGTAAAGAAATCACCTCTTAGGGACCCCTTTCAGATGTGCAAAGAACTTAGAGATTCAATGGGTTTGGAGGAGCTAAAAGATCTGATGGGGTGTAGTAACTTCAGAGCAGGAATTAAGAGAGGTAATTAAGGAACATTTTGGTTCCTTAATCCTAAAAAACTATTTCTATAACAGAGATAGAGGATTATTTAAATAAGATTCCGTATCATGTATAAGGCATAACAAGGAAGCAGAATGGGATACTATCTCCCAGAAAGAAATTATGAAACTATCAGGTCTCTAAAATTAAATATTTCACCTGGTCTAGATGGTCTCACAAATAACTTGTATAAACAGTTTTCGGATGAACTAAGTCAATGCCTGGGCCTATTATTTCAAGATTTTCTAGACAAGAATCGCATCTACCCTCCTTTTCAGAAGGTTTATTAACTTATATTTTTAAATCAGGTGACAGGCAAGATATGGGGAATTGGAGACCAATCACCCTATTAAATACTGACTATAAAATCTTTGCCAAAATATTGAATGAAAGGCTTAAACATCACGCAGGGGAAGTGATTTCGCCGAATCAATATTGTGGCTTGCCAGGGAGAAGAATTCAATCTGCCATCATGCAGATAAGAGATGTAATTGACTATTTCAATGAGATGGGATTAACAGGTTGTTTAGTAGCAGCTGATCTGGATAAAGCATTTGACAGGGTCCATTTGCCATTTCTTTTTAAAACTTTGAGGCATTATGGGGTGCAGGTTAAGCTGACAAATTTAATTGAGCAATTGTACCAGAGTGGGATGGTTTTCCTTTTGTGAGAGGCGAGCAGCTGCTGGATTTCCCTTAACCACGGGGTTCGCAAGGGTGCCCCTTAAGCCCCTTTTATATACATTTGCTATTGATCCCTTTTACGAACTGCATTGGAGGCAAAGAAATGGAAGGGATACAATATAGAAAACAGTCTAGCACAGCTACATATTCAGGCTTATGCTGATGATCTGGTTATATATTTGGAGGACTGTTCATCAGTTACGGGGTTTATGAGAGCATTTGAGGAATTTACTACAGTGTCTAACGCAAAAATAAACATAAATAAAACAAAAGGACTGATTATTGGGGTGTGGGATTTTGGAACTATGGCTGGAGAAAATTCATTTTCTAGAGACCGCTTCAATTTTGGGCATTAACTTTGGTCCTCAGAATGTTCCTAATGATAATTGGCAGAGGATACTTAGAGTGTTGAAAATAAAGTTTCTAGATGGAAGCAATGGCATTTGTCTAAAATTAAAAGAGTTCAAATAATTAAACAATTCCTTTGCCCATTATTCAATTTGTGGCAATGATATTTCCACTACCAACAGAATTTGAAACCAAGTTATATAGCATCTTTTTCAGATGCTTTGAATTTCAAATCTAAACCGGTTAAAGAATTTTACTTACCTAACAATAAAACAGGGGGTTTAGGAATGATAGACCCAGTGGTATACGCCCATGTTTTCTTTATTACCAACTCCTTGAAAGAAGGGTTGATATCGAATCCAGATCTGAAAATTCATGGAATTTAATAATTATGGAAATACTTTAAGTGTTGGACTTCTTTAGCCCCTAAACTTAATAAATATCTACATATTCCAGAGCACTTTCTATGACACGAAAATTATATAAATGGGAAATACAGAAGACAGTAGCACTCACATATAGTACAAGGGACTTGTATCACCATCTAATGGAAAAACTATACCCACAAGAGCCGAATTTAAAACTGCCCATTAAATTTGAACCCCATCGTAGTGGCTCAATTGAATAATCCTAGGTTGCCCAAAAATCAATGGGAGGTACAGTGGTTAATTTTCTATGGAAGACTGAATGTTGGGGAATCTGAAATATAAAGTCTTACAGGAAAGGTTATGCCCTTACCTTGAATGCATTAATAAGGAGGAATCCATGGTCCATTTTTACTAGATTGTTCCTATGCTTCAGGATTGTGGGTTTTTAGCAGATGTATGGAACCTGACATGGCTGAAAATATGACATATGAATTCTTAGCTTTAGGAGTGTCTCAGTGGGTTCATTCGGATTGCATAAGGGGACTTTGACTTTATTTTGGGATGTCTCAAATACTTCCTGTGGCAAGCCAGAATACAATGGGTTATATATCAAAAAGAAAATGTCGTATGTTTGCATTAGTAGGCTAATTGTTAAAGAGTTGGAGAACATTTTGCCTCTGATATGTTAAGAGTATCCCCAGGATTACTAAAGAAATTATGGAAAGGGTTTTTCATTTTATTAAGTATAAATAAAGAAACTGAAGAAGCAGAATAAATGTGAAAAACAGTTTGATAGCAGGTGTTCAAGAAGTAGATCTAAGAAGTTAAATGGATATAGTGTTGTAGTCTTTTTGGCTATTATTTGATTTCTGTGAAAACGTGTTGTATTCTATGTTTATTTTTGCAAATAAAAACACCCCTACTCTTTTCGATAAATGCCATGGGATCTTTAACATCCACCTGAACTACCACCAATCCAGACAGATGAGACCTCAGTTTAATGTCTCATCCGAAAGACGGCACCTCAGAAGTGCAGTACCCCCTCATGCTGCACTACAGTGACAGTACTGGGATATTAACCCAAGTGCCAGATGTGGGAACTGAACCCACAGCCCTCTGATCTCCCGGCCTAAGGGGTGAGTGTGCTACCTACTGAGCCACTGACACTGTACACTTGTACAATTTGACCTGTGTAGGCCTGGCAGAAACTGACCAAACATTAATCTGAAGATGACTGAGTGAAGACAACAGTGCAGCATCCCGCAATGTGTGTCTGGGCTACTGGCTCCCCCAAAAAAGCTAATGGACATTGAACCCCTCCCCATCCACCTCATCATTGTCCTCTGTTAGCTCAGCTGGCAGTGTAGGAGATTCTTTATTCATAAACTGTGGCAAAAAGGACTTTTGAAAAAGGGAATCGGTTACTTTTTTTGTTTAAAGTGAACGGCTCTGCATTTTTGGTCAAAAGACATGTTCTCCTGTTGGTGACAATATTGCCTGCATCACTGAAAATCCTGTCTGAGTACATACTTGTCGGCAACTTGAGGTGTTTAACAGCTACCTGTAGAAAAAAAGGACCAAATGGTCTTTTTTTCATACCAGTACAATAGAGTCTCATCTCTTTCTGCTAGTAGCACATTTTCATTCAGATAATCCTGCACCATTTTGTTTGCTGGCATTTCAGGCATCACTGTGTCAGAAAGTGATATGCAATGCTTTTTCATCAAGCTATAGTCAGATAGTTGTTCCCATAATGTTTTTTTCTTCAATTGCTATCTTTCTGTGGGCGCAACAGCAGCAGTAGTAGTAGGTTGACTTGGAGACAAAAATGAGTGAGTTATCTCTAATGGTGACTGGGCGAAATGCTTAAAACTGGGATGGCAGGTAACTTCCTCACCCACTTGGCAAGAATTTTACTGGAGGATACTTGTCTGATATGTTAGGATGCCTACGGTAACCAAACATTTCCATACTACCAATACAGCATATTACTGGAGGGGCTGGGGGGGCATAGGCTCCCATTAGCATATCTTCTGGGACTGTCCCAAATTGGGTACATTTTTGGACAGCCAATAAAGACCAGGTCCAACAGCTCTTGCAGCAGGAGATTCTGGACACCTTTATGGATTGGGTGTTGGGATTTCCTATAGTGATGCAGCTACTCCCAGAGAAGCGCAGACTGCTGTTGATATTTCTTGCAGTGGCTTTGAAGTGGATCATGGCCCATCAGCTTCAGTGGGAGCCACCCACATTCACAGAATGGCATAACAGAATGAAGCAAGTCTATGACATGGAATCCATAACAGCTCACCTTCAGCTTAGGGAGGATAGGAATTTGGATAGGTGGCACCTGTGGCTGCAGTGAGCAGAGAAACAGGAGGGGAAAGTTCCTAGACAAGGGAAGATGCCTGAATCATAAGTTAAGTGGGGAGGACACAGTCTGGTCTCCTCCACGTCTAAAAGAAAACAAAAGAAAAACATAAAAAATGAAACAAACGTTCCTTTTACTTTTGTGGCATCACCCCAATCTTTTTTTTAAGTAAGATAGGGATAATACCTCTATCTGTGATAGATACCATGGGATACTAACACACAGAAAATGCCAGTTTGATACATTTTTGAAGGTGCTCAAATTGTCTGGTTTATCAAGTTCTTTTTTAATGTTTTGATCAAACTAGTAATAATGATAGGGAATAGTTTCTTTTATTTTGCTATTCCCTATTCTAGTCTCATGCATGTACAAAGCTGTAGATCTATTATGGCATTGAACATCTTGGTCTGTCTTTGTGAATTGCTCTTATTAATCATAGTTGCTTATGCTGTACTGTATTTGCTGTTTGTATTCCCCGATTGTACTCCTGCAGGAGATGAATGTTATCAATTGTACTTTGATATTCCTGTTGAATAAAGTGGAGTTTAAAAAAATGAATGACTCCTGTTCAGTAGCAGTGGAAACACACTGGGATCTTCCTTCTTCCCCCTACTCCACCTGGCCTGTCAGTGTGATTGCAACATGGGATGAAGATGAGTGTTGTTCTTCTGCTCTATTTGTGTTTCTGTTCTTGTTTTGTGCCATAGGTACAGAGACCAGATGTATAATCAAGGCTTCATAGGACTGCTGATCCTTACTACAGCCTTGTGCAGCAAAGAATGTGTCAAATGTGTCTTTGAACTGAGAAT
Organism: Neoceratodus forsteri; assembly: GCA_016271365.2. NCBI lineage: Eukaryota > Metazoa > Chordata > Ceratodontiformes > Ceratodontidae > Neoceratodus > Neoceratodus forsteri. The sequence goes on along the minus strand of CM028129.1, from coordinate 1,071,447,361 downwards.
CTTAGAGAACAGCCAGGATCTAGTGGTCATCTGTACACATTTGTGAAATGCCTGTCTCATTCTAGAAACATGATTTTATCATTTCTACTCGACGGACAACAGTGGTATCCTTTTCCCATATTGTGTTTTCATACAAAGAAGTCATGGGTTAATGAGGGCATTGAGGGGGAGTACCTGGCTTTGACCAGCTGCATCAGCACTTAACCCCCATTGTGACATTTTCAAGGTGCTTCAGCACAGTGCAGAGGGTCTTCATCTGGCACCACTGATTTGGGCTGATGTTTACATCTCTCTTGTGAATAAAATGCTCTACGGGATACTGGTGGGCAGTCTTCTGTTGTTTAGCAGCTGTTACATCATGTAATAAGTGGAATTCCATCTAATTGCCACATCCTGTTTCAGATGGTGGAGAGGAAGGTGGTTCTGCTGCTGAATGTTTAATAATAACTTCTGTGCCTTTATAGAGTGGTTAAAATGACCAAACACATTTTTGGCCAGACCTACACATGTCTGCACAGTGGTGCCTTCCTTATCTGGGAATTCCTGAGCTACCAGATTTATACAATGAGCAAAACATGGAACATGTGTATAATTCCTATCCTCAACTGCCTTTACAATATTCTTTGTATTATCTGATACTATAAAACCTGGTATTAATGAATGTGGTGTTAGCCACTCATCAAACTTCTGTTGAAGGAAGTGTAACACATTTTATGCACAATGGTCATTGTCAAGGCCAGCAATATATAAAGCTACCTGCTTGTGAAGGTTGGGGAACACCAGTGACTTGCAGCTACTGCTGCTGCTGGCATTTATCCCAGAGAAGCAGGAGGAGAAGGAAGGGGAGGGGAATGAAGAGGGGAAACTGACCCACTGGGCAGTCACTGCCATGTAATCAGTAGTCTGACCACTGGTCCACATGTCAGTGGTGATGTGAATGGCTGGAACAGGTGATGCTTTCAGGGCATGTGACACAATCTTGTAGATACTGATACAAACCAGAAAGAGCCAAGGAGGAAAATCAGATATGGCTGGGCACTTGATAACTTGACAAAGCAACTTGCATTAGTGATAGAAAGGTTACATCGCTCACAAAGGAAAATGGCAGCAAGTCAGTGGCTAGCATTCCCACAAGTGCTCTTGTTAACTTTTTTGTCTCAGATCTGTTTGCTCTATATTTCTGGCCCATTTCCGGGGACTGGACCAGTGAGAGTTCAATGTTTTTTTTTCCCCCTGGATGTAACAGTTGGCTACTATTTTTGCCACCCATGGGGGTGAAAGTGGCTGTAGATTTGCAGCCTCTCAGAAGTGTGGGAGTCAGTGGGCTAAAGAACTGATGAATGGAAGATGTTGCAGTTGTACATTGGTTATCACTTGAAAGACTTTCTTCCGCTTCCTCTCTACCTGGTCTCTTTATGATCTCCTTCCCCGGCCATCATCACTATCATCACTATCATCATCAGCAGCAGCTTCACTGCCTGGTGCTGCTGATGCCATGTGTTGACATGCCTTCTCTTACTGGGATCTGTGGGACTTCAGGGAATGTCTTTTCATGGTAGATGTTCCCAGACTAGTTCTCTCCTTTCCCTGACTCAACCTTTCTTTACACAAAAAATGCACTACATGTATCCATGATTCTTTCCCTTACAGAAATAATTATGTGAAATTTTTGTATGCTGCTCACATAAAACTACCTATGTGGCATGCGTGCTGCAAGCATGTTTTTTATGTTAAACTGGAACTGATTGCATGCACATGGCATGCGTGCAGCAAGCAAGTGTGGCATGTGTGCTGCAAGCATGTTTTTTATGTTAGCTTGGAACAGATTGCATGCATGTGGCATGCGTGCAACAAGCAAGGGTCTATTACAACTGCACACATAAGGGGACAAATTGTTTAACCAGGAAAGGCACCAGAGTTTGTTTTCAGGTGCAACCTGGTGGGAGCACAAGGAAGTTAAACTACTTGCTCAGGATCACAGAGTAAACAAGTGGGGGCTGATGAGATTCAAACCCAGGTCTCCAGGTTTGCAGCTCAGTGCCCTTAACCACTGCACTATATTGCCTATGTATATGTGGCACTCTTGTACCTCAATACAAATCTGCATGCATATGGCATGCTTATATCCACTGCCATATTTTTTAGTTTTCGTGTCCCCAGCTGCACAGCTGAACCATAGCACACATACCATCGGAAACACATGTGGTTCTTCCAACCCCCCATACACACACTGATACACAGAACTACTTTAATCTCTTCTGTATGCCTGTACTCCTACTGTTTTCTCTCCATCGTTTTGAATGCTTTCACACAAACAGACTTTAAGGGGCAAACACAAAAGTAGTAATGACTCGGCACCCACTTACCCACAGGGCCAGACCCCCCCCCCACAAACACACACACACACACTTTAACAGGCATGGCCACACCATTACAGACAACCCACCAAGTACAGATATAAGTGGAGAGACTCTTACCTGAGTACTAGGGAACCAGTGGCAGGAGTCTTTAAGGGATGATGTCCATGGGACAGAGTGTGGGGGTACGCCCCTTTGAAATGAATAGGGTTATTTGTATTACTATTTTATACATTGTGATGGCGAGTTGGAAATTAAACCACTGTTTGACTAACAAGCGCCTTTTTAGTCAAGCAGTGGCCTTCATTAATCTCCGACTCACCATCATAATGTATAAAATAGTCATAAAAAAATACCCCCATTTATTTCAATGGGACATGCCCCCACACTCTCCCTTGCCCTATGTCATAACTTGCTTGAATGTGGAAGTGTGGAGATCAGTTTCACGGGGGGGGTGGCCTATGCCTGACTATAGTGGGGCTGCAATAGTCTGGGAATACCATACCTCTCAACTGTCCCTGATTGTGAGGGACATCCCTCATTTTACAGACAGTTGGTGAGATCCCATCTGGAATACTGCATGCAGTTCTGGAGACCTCATCTCCTCAAGGACATAGACAGGATGGAGGCAGTCCAGAGAAGGGCAACTAAATTGGTGCAGGGTCTGCACCAGAAGCCATACAAAGAGAGACTAAAGGAGCTTAATATGTATACCCTCGAGGAAAGGAGGGAGAGGGGGACATGATAGAGACATTTACGTACCTCAAGGGAATCAATCTTTCAGAAAAAGAGATGTGCAAGAACAAGGGGGCACAATTTGAAGATAGAGGTGGAATGGCTCAGGGGCAATGCAAGGAAGTATTTTTTCACAAGAGGGTAGTGGATGCATGAAACATCCTTTCTGAGGAGGTTGTGAGGTCAAAAAGAGTGGGAAAATTCAAGAATGCATGGGACAGACATAAAGCAATTCTTGTGGGGGGTAGGAGAAAGTAGGCTGTTGGTTAACAAGGATCTGCAGCTCTGGGCCAAGCAGTCCTTATCTGCCCGACAAAGTCTATGTTTCTATGTTACCCCTGAAAACTGCTCTGTTTCTCATCCATCCCTGTCGGAAAACATGCTGCTCACACAGAGGATGTTATGTAAATTTAGACTTTATTGCAGGGGTGCTATTTCAAATTTCAATGGGGGGGGGCAACAACCAGCAGAGGCCAGGTGCTAGTTAGCCTCTAGAAGGCAAGCTCTGGAATGTCTGGAATGTCTCTAAAAGGTAAATCTTATTTGCTGTGATTGAAAAGTGGTGTGCAAAACAGGAAAAATTCAAATGTATAAGATTCATCCATCTACCAAAGGACAAATTCTGAGACCGTGACTGTAATTGCCCATCAAGAACATACATTCGCACAGGCACTGTGTGTGCGCACATTCAGGCAGGAGCAGCCGCTTGCCTGCTCGAATGTGCGAGCTGATTTGAGCTTGAATGTTCAGCTCTGCAGACCCGGAGAACCCACCTGACCTGTTCCGCTACAAACAACAACAGCAACCTTATATTAGCGGGTCAAGGCACACCACCCACTTGCTTGCAACCTTCGTTTCAGCTATAAATATCACAAAACATTAACAAATTTGAATTAGTTGACCTTCAGGCTTCAACCACCACACCGACTCTCGAGTCTCTCTCGCCACTTGCTCAGCTATCTCTTTTTGCTTCACTTAGTCGGTCAGTCTCTCTCAGGATTTTTTGATTTAGGCATTTAGCACATTTTATAATTCTCTCACACAGACTTCAAGCCTGTGCCCCGGAGCAGGACATCACATTTGGGCTTAAACACCCAGTTACTAACTGTTTTTTTTTCCTGGCTGAAGTTCTGAACCCCCCCAAAACACCTGCCCCGATCTTTCTCTTTGACTCCATTCCATTCAATACCCATCTCATATGGGTCATGAAGCTGCCCAAAGGTTCAGAGAAGTGAACAACACATCCATATTTCAGTAATTCCTCCTTCCCCAATCAAAAACAAATTATTTACTTTTACTTACCTGGCCATCTGTCTGGAACCTGCAGCCTGGCCAATGTGCCACCTGCTCAGTTTTCAGCCCACTTCTCCTCCGGCTTTTTGCCAGAAGTTGGATGCTGGAACCAGCCATCCCAGGTCCAGACCACGGTCAGCAACCAAGTCACCTCACCGACTGAACCCACCCAACCTTTGTTGCTTGCTTCTTGCTTGGCTGACGCCGTGGCTGCTGCCGCACCACAATGATCAAGGCCTGTGAAGGCCGCCCACACTGCTGTCACCATTGCTGCTAGGTCTAGCTTGCTGCCACAAGGAGCCCACACTGTTTTTATTGTGAAGCAAGCCTAGTACTGTAGATAGGTAGCCTAGTCATTGAGCTACTTTCTAACTCATCTCCTACCCCTTCAACCACTGAGGGAAATGGAGACTCACTAAGAGTAGACCAACACAAATATGCTGCTGTGATGCTGCTATCAAGAGTTCAGTGCTCACTGACTCCTCTGAGCTGTAGTGTGTAGCCTACATACTCTGTGGCAGGAAATTCAGTGTTGCACTCACGCAACTCAAGTGCTCTTGCTTGCTCGGAACTCCTCCATTTCATGTGTGACGGTGCTGCTGCTAATAGGCAGAGAGAGTGGACAACACAACACAGACACAGTCAAGTCAGGAGTGCACCAACAGCTGCAGAGTGAGCACACACACAGGCCAGTGGGGCACTTATTGTACAAAATGATTAAATCCAAATTTCATGCTGTTATTGCCACACCATAAGAACAACCTAGGCACAAATGCTGGGGGGTTGGGGCATTTGCCTCCCCTCTGCCCTACCTACATGGAACACCTGTTTTATGGTTGAAATTCATTCTCAGGTGCTAGCATTTGTACAAGTAAATACAATGGTTTCCACTGCATTCTGAGGTATCTCCATGTTTCAGGATGTGTCTCTCATTATGAGGGTTAGTGTCTCTCATTATCCCTCATTTTGAGTGTCCATGCCCCCTTATTTCAATGACAAAAAGGTAAGGTATGATGCATGTTTCCAGGGTCCTACTCAGCACAAAGATTGCTGAGCATGGCCATAGTGTATATGCTCCATACTTAATGACAGAGTGAAAATAAGTAAGCCATAACAGTCATAGAGAAACACATATGGAGCACTTCATATGCATAAGGGGATCTGTAGCCCAAAACAAAAAGGTCAGGCTTCACACCACAGAGACCACTGTTCGCACATCTGGAATGGGGGTGTTGGCTGACTACTGAGAGCAAAGATTAATGGGGTCATATCCTAGGCATTTAATGCTGTAAGCAAACAATACTTTACAATTTAATGTCAATTTAATGACAAAAAACCAAAAGCCATTAAACAATTTGCCAAAAGGATTTAATTTTCCTAAATTTAATGGAAAATCAATGGAAATGGTATTTTAATGGCTCTAATTGCTAGCAGTAATATGAGAAATAGAAACTGATGTATTTTGTAGATGAGATTTATGCCAGTTTAGTTGCTGCACACATATCAAGCCTGCAACATGTGAATCTGATGTGATTTTTAAATGAAGTTCACACCAGCTTAGCTGCTTCATGCATGTCATGCATGCAACATACCAACCTGATGTGATTTTTAGATGATGTTTGCACCAGCTTAGCTGCTGTATGCATGTCAAACTTGTAGCATGTGAACCTGATGTGCTTTTTATGTTTGCTTGTGCACATGCGCAAGAAACATATTGCAGCAGCTTGCTTCAGTAGCGAGTTGTGGAGGTGTGGCAGAGTTGTTGCCAATGTCAGCAGCTCATTTTGGGGCTGGTCTGTGTGGCACCAATAGAAAATCACACTGTCCATGACAGCAAGACTGTAGCTTGCCACAACCTTGAAAGAAACTGGCTGCTGCAATCAGGGAGCACCCTGTCAATAAACAATCAACTGTGTTTGTGGGGCGGTCCCTGACTGCAACAGCCAATTACAGCTGCATTGTCTGGTGTCCCATATCAGAGAAACATGGCAGCGGTTTCTCCATCAGACTCTCACAGTCCCCATGAAGCCGATGGACAACCGCCGTCTCTCCCAGTCCATGTTAAAGTCGATGGGGGGTGCTCAATCCCCCTGTCAGCATGCCTTCTTCCCAGTTCATTTGCTGATGGGATAGCCCAATCCCCATCAGCATGATGCACCATCCCCCATTTGTTGTGTGCTGAGGGGGTGCCCAATCTCTCTCAGCTCATGCACACTCCCTCCCAAGCACACTGTATGGCCGAGGGGGGTGCCCAGTCTGTCAGCTCCAGTCCCCCCCAACAAACACCCAGGTAGCATGCTGGCAGCCCACCCCAGCATGCTCATGCACTCCCCCCAGCACACTTTATGGCTGATGGGGGTGCCCAATCTTCATCGGCTCCACTCCCCCCCAACAAACATCCAGGTGGCATGCTGGGAGCCCACCCCAGTGAGCCAAAAGCATCCCGCGGCATCTTTTGTTTTTTTAAATTCCTGTTAAAAAAGAAAACGGTCCCTCGTTGAGTCCCTTACTCCCTCCCCTAACCCACACACACACCCTCTGCGCAGCTCACCTCCCCACACCCCCCTCACCCCATATTTACCTCCAGAGCCCAGCACAATGATCTTCGGAGGACCGGGACACATCTGCACTCTACAAAGCTGACTGCAAACTGAAGAAATGCCAGTAAGCTGTATAATGGCACAATGGGTTTTGTTCAGCTTATGCGGATATCTCAGCCATTTTTTGACTTTTGGCACCAAATTTTCAACATGGTGTTCTTGGGACCCATCCTCATGAATTCAGTTACTGTCATGGCGTTATTAGGTCCCAAAAGGTGATTTTGTGGTGTGTCACTGTTCATGAGGTGGGCTTTCAAAAAGTCTTTGTTGCAAATTTGGTGAAAAAATTCCAAACAAGCATTTGCCAATGCCAAATGTTGCTTGCTTCTATGTGCTGTTTAGGTATTTGGAGTCACTGGAGTGCAAATATTGAAAATTCAAGAACTTACAAGCATGCATAAGAACTGCACTGCGCACACTCGTAAAACAGTCATTTTTAGGAATTTTTTCACCAAATTTTCAACATAGCCATTTTAAGACCTCTGCTCATGAACAATGTCACTGTGATTTTCTTAATGTGTCCCATACATTGAGTTTGCACACCGACTGTGCCATTGTGCGCTACGTGGGCGGAAACACATTTTGGGCAAGATGTGAAAAATGACAGCTGCACTGCTCATAAGGAGGTGTGGTAAAATGGCAATGTTGAAAATCTGGAGTGAAAATATTGAAAATTCGAAAACTTACGAGCATGCGTAGGAACTGCGCAACGCACAGCTCGTAAAACAGTCATTTTTAGGAATTTTTTCACCAAATTTTCAACATAGCCATTTTAAGACCTCTGCTCATGAACAATGTCACTGTGATTTTCTTAATGTGTCCCATACATTGAGTTTGCACACCGACTGTGCCATTGTGCGCTACGTAGGCAGAAACATATTTTGGGCAAGATGTGAAAAATGACAGCTGCACTGCTCATAAGGAGGTGTGGTAAAATGGCAATATTGCAAATCTGGAGTGAAAATATTGAAAATTCGCAAACTTACGAGCATGCGTAGGAACTGCGCAACGCACACTCGTAAAACAGTCATTTTTAAGAATTTTTTCACCAAATTTTCAACACAGCCATTTTAAGACATCTGCTCATGAACAGTGTCACTGTAATTTTCTTAATGTGTCCCATACATTGAGTTCACACACCGACTACGCCATTGTGCACTACATGGGTGGAAACACATTTTGGACAGGATGTGAAAAATGACAGCTGTACTGCTCATAAGGAGGTGTGGTAAAATGGCAATGTTGAAAATCTGGAGTGAAAATATTGAAAATTTGTGAACTTACGAGCATACATAGGAACTGCACAACGCACGTTCGTAAAACAGTAATTTTTAGGAATTTTTCCACCAAATTTTCAAAATAGGCTTTTTGAGAGCCCACCTTATGAACACTGGCAGTGTCATTTTGTTAATCATTCTGGGAAGGTGATTTCATGCAGTGACTGCGAAATCACCTTTCGGGCCCGAATAACGCCATGATAGTGACAGCATTCATAAGAAGAGGACCCAAAACCCCCATGTTGAAAATTTGGTGCAAAAATTCCAAAAAAATGCCTGAGATTTGCAATAAAGTTGAAAAAACCCTATCTATCCCATTATACAGCTTACCGGCATTTCCTCAGTTTACGGTTGGCTTTGAAGAGTGCAGACGTGTTCCCGGTCCACCGATGATGGTCGCGCCGAGCTCTGGAGGTAAGTATGGGGTGAGGGGGTGTGGGGAGGCAGGGTGCACAGTGGGTGGGTGCGGGTTGTGGGAGGGCAGAGAGACTACGAGGGACCTTTTTTATTCACAGTTTTTTTTTTTCTGAAGGCGGCGTGGGACGTTTACACGCTGGGGTGGGCCCCCAGTGTGGCAGCAGGAAAAGTTGTCGGGGACATGGAGCCGATGGGATTGGGCACCCCATCAGCCAAAACAAGATTTGCCATTCTAGGGTGGGCTCCCAGCGTGGCACCGGGAAAGCCTTTGGGGGGGTGTGCAGCCTTGGAACCAACAGGAGATTGGGCACCCCCGTTGGCTATAACAGTTTTTGCCATGCTGGGTTGGGGTCCCAGCATGGCACCTGGACAGCTGTTGGGGGAGGCGTGGAGCCGATGGGGGACTGGGCACCCCCGTTGGCCATACAGTGTGTGCGTGGGGGGGAGTTCATTAGCACGCAATATGCGTGCTTGCACGTGTGTGCTGGGGGAGAGCTCTGCTCACTGAAGCGGAGCTCTCCCTTTGAACTGTATGCCACTGCATTTTCAGCTTGTCATAGACAGCTGCAGCAGTGATTGGGGAACTGGGGCCGCACCTGCAAACACACTGACTGCATTGGAAGACAGGCTGACACACCTCCGAAAACTCGAATGATGGCACTATGTTTCTTGCACATGCGTGCAGGCAACATAAAAATGACTGAGTTACGAGTGTGCATTGCACAGTTTCCACGCACACTTGTAACATCGCGAATTTGTAATATTTTCACTCCAGATTTTCAACATTTACATTTTTTCACACCTCCTTATGAACAGTACTGCTGTCATTTTTCACATCCTGGCTGAAATGTGTTTTCGCACTTCCAGCACAGAATAGCACGGTCGCTGTGTGAAATCAGTGTTCGGGACAGATTAAGAAAATCACAATGACACTGTTCATGAGCAGAGGTCCTAAAATGCCTATGTTGAAAATTTAGTGACAAAAGTCCATAAAATGACTATGTTATGAGAGTGCCTTGCGCAGTTTCCACGCTCACTCGTAACTTTACAAATTTGTAATATTCCCACTCAAAATTTTCAACACTGCCCATCTTGCACACCTCCTTATGAACAGTACAGCAGTCATTTTTTGCATCCTGCCCAAAAAGTGTTTTTGCACCTGTGGCACAGAATGGTGCAGTCACTGTGCAAATTCAAGCTTTGGAACAGATTAATGAAATCTCAGTGCTGCTGTTCATGAGGGGAGGTCCCAAAAAGCCTATTTTGAACATTTTGAACAAAAATACCAATTAATGCCTGGGACGTTAGGGTTTCCAACTGTTAACGCCCCACTCTGTACAGACTGACAGGCATCGAGGGTGTGGCTTGGGGTTCTCTGCCATAATGCTCACGCCATTCCACCCCCACCCTGCAGCCACTGACCGGCATTGAGGTGTGCCTTGGGGTATTTGGCCCTAACATTCACCCCATTCTCCTATACTGCACCCATCTCACCTTATTTCCTTATGGAATGGGGTGAGCATAAGACACACCATGACACCTGTCAGTGTCTGCAGGTGGGGTGAGGTGAATACTGTTACTATGGCTGACCTAAAGACACACCCCAATGCCTGCTGTCTCTGCAGGGTATGGGTGGGGGTTGGCATTAGTTCACTACTTCACTGCCATTCCTACTATGCATCTCTCAAACTCCTGCACTACCAATGACAATACCAGCAAGCAAACATTTGGCATTGACAAATGCTTGTTAGATCTGGTTCGCTTAGATTCACTTTGTGTATGCTACCTACATGCAAACATTGCACTATTAAGCATGTGGCATGCATTGTGCATGTAATCAGCACACTTGTATTTCTGTAAGGACTGTCCACACCAATGAAATCCTGCACTACCAAAGTCACCAGTTTGGTCTTTCCTACTGGCACTCTTGGTTTTTGCCATATGGGCTAGCTATTTTAGGCTGCTTCCTCATCATCACCCTCCTCCTCTTTCTCCACCAGTCCTCTAGAGTCAGGGAATGGTTCTTCTTCCCCTACCATGTGCTCTGGGCCACCAGTTTTGCCTGTGCCTTCTTTATCTGCTGTCATTTCACATGTTTCTTGATGTGTTTTCCATTGTTGTTTTGTGGCCTTTCTTTTTTTTGTTGTATCACCACTTTTGGCCTTTTTTGACTCCACAGCGAAAGGTTGCACAAGGTCTGTGGTTCACCAAACAAAAGGCTTTATACAGACATCTCACAAGTAGGGCACACACTACCTGAGTAGAAACAACACTTGGCTCCTGGAATGTAGTATCAAAGTTTTATTCCATAAGACACACGGACAAAAGTCTGCATGCTTAACTCATTTCGGACATAGTCCTTTATCAAAAGGACTATGTCCGAAATGCGCTAAGCGTGCAGACTTTTGTCTGTGTGTTCTTATGGAATAAAACTTTGATATTACATTCCAGGAGCCAAGTCTGTTTTTTTTCCATCTCTTATGTGCACCTGCCCAAAGTCAAACTCCCACCTATTCTACCTCCTTCTCCTCCCCTCCCCCCAGAACTACTGCTGTTCCTATCACTTTTATCGGGTACATAATCACAATCTGTATATCTGTATTCAAGCTTCACCAAATCACTTTGGTCCTCCTCTTCCTGTGCCTGTGTCACTACCTGATGCACTCCCTTCTTATTCCTTTATTTACAATGATTGCTCATGTTGCTATCCTTGCAGTGCCACTGCGAGTAATTCCTACATTGTGAGCTACTTTATGGACTATTCGACTAGTACTGTCATCTTCCTCTACGCTTGTAGTTCCCAATGAGGCAGAGGGCCTTTGACTAAGCCCTCTGTGCTTTTGTTTTTCTTTGTGACTGGATGATCCCATGCCACCATCCCCTTGGCCTCTCTCTTGCTCCATTTCCTAATGCTTGCAACACCACTCAGCCACTTGGGTGATGAATGATGAAGAGTAAGACTTTAATATTTTATGTTATTTTTGTCTATTTTTTTATTTGTACCCTTTATTTTTAATTGTTTTAATTTTTATTTATATTTTTATATTTCTTTTATCAATGGGATGCCACCAAGGATAACCAGAGTCCAGGCAATGACTCGCTGCCAGCCGGCACACTCTAGCTGCCCACTGCCCAATCACACTACAATAGCAGAGCTCAGAACAACACACACAGGCTGCTTCAAGGCTAAGGAGGAGGAGAAATGAACTTCAACAACTTGAGGGAATGTGGAGAGTTTTTTTTTACTATTTTTATGCGAGGCCACCAAGGTGCCAACTACTAGGGACTGGGCACTGGCACGCTGCCAGCTGGAACTCACTTGCTTCTCTGTCCATTGCCCAGATCACATTGCAACAGCACAGCTCAGGACAAAACACACACATACACACTTCAGCACTCAGGAGGAAAAGCAAGAGGAAGGAATGTCAGTAATTTGAGGGAATGAGGAGATTTTTTTTTATAGGATGCCACCAAGATGCCAACTACAAGGGGCCAGGCACTGGCATGCTGCCAGCTGGCACACGCTTGGTGCCCTCCCCACTTCCCAGACCACACTGAAACAGTACAGCTCAGGACAACACTCACACACAGGCTGTGTCACCACTGAGGAGGAGGAGGAGGAAAAGGAAGAGGAGGAGGAGAAAGGAATGTCAGTAACTTGAGGGAATGTGGAGTATTTTTATTTTATTTATCTTTTATGGGATACCACCAAGGTGCTAACTACCAGGGGCCAGGGACCAGCACACTGACAGATGGCACACACTTGCTGCCTTGCCCACTGCCCAGATCACACTACAACAGCACAGCTCAGGATGACATACTCTATACACAGGAGGTTCAGGACTCAGGAGGAAGGAACCATTGCAACTTGGGGGAATGTGAAGACTTGGAGTTTCAATTTGAAAATGACCACAAAAAGAAAAGAAAATATTTTTTTATGGAATGCTACCAAGGTGCCAACCGCAAGGGGCCAGACACTGGCATGCTGTCAGCTGGTACACGCTTGCTGCCCTGCCCATTGCCTAGATTACACTGCAAAAGGCTGATTCAGAACTCAGGAGGAGGAAGAAGTAAGTACTGTAACTGCTGCAGCCTGCAAGCATGCCTGCAACTTGGGTAACTTTATTGTAAAGAAAGAGCTTTAAACTCCTACCAAAAGAAACATGAATGAAAATGAAGAATTTTTAAATGAAATGCCCCCAAGGTGCCAACTACTAGTGGCCAGGCACTGTCCTGCTGCTAGCTGGCACACACTTGAATAAAATTGCTACCCCCCCCCCCAAAAAAAGCAAAGAACTCATGTCAGGCTTATGCCAGGGGCTTCAAAAAAAACGTTTTAATGCCCTGCTAAAAAGGCCAATTCTGGAACAAAAGTAGGTGCTACACTGCTGAGATTAAATTATTTTAAGGGAACAAATGGGCACTGGCAGACTGCCCCCTATTGACCTATCTGTCCACTGCCCAGACCCAAGCACAATCCATCCTCCTCTAGTCCCCAAGAGTGCAGATTTTCTTCCCTCTCCTCGCTCAAGCAAGCCTTTGGTCCCAGAGGCCAGCTGCAAGACTGCAGCACTACTGCTGCTCAACCTGCTTTTTTACCTTTTGTCTTCCTTTTCCTCTAGTATACCCCTTCAGCAGCCCTGACAAAAGGTTGGCATTTTTATTCAAGAAGATTTTTTTTTATGTGTGAACAATTTCTTAGCTATTCTATCTAATCAATCACATAGCCCTGCCTGAGCAACCTAACATCCCAACGACAAGCACGCAAATGAGCTGCTATCTGACTCACATGATTGAGCCGAGTCAAGCAACTCTAAAATGAGGCTTAGCCTGTGAATCACATTGCTGTATTCAGTTAACTGTTTCAGGGGTGATCTGCAGTTCACAGTTCAACTGGTTCAGTTGGTCTGTACCAATCAGACTAGGTTGTACCAGTCAAACCTAAAGTCTGCCGATTTCTGCGGAAAGTTCACCACCATTCACAAGAATCAAGCACCCAAAGTTTGAGGTGTTCAGTTATTTGGTAGAATCGATCTTGCAGCCCTAATTATACAAGCGCAGTTGCACCTGCATAACCAATTTACATGAAATTTAGAAAGCTCAGCCTTTGTACCAGAATCACTTGATCCTGAAAAGGTTGTGTAGATCGGTCCAGTGGGGGCAAAGTTACAGAGGTGCAAAAAACATAAAAATCACCATTTTTGAAAATGTGAAGACTTTGTTGTCACTCGATAACTAAAAAGATGCGAGGCTTTGAAATCTGAAACATTCAGGTTTGACAGAGGTTGGTCCAAGGTATGCGCTTTTGTTGTATTTACATCTGACAGTTAACTAGGTTTTAAATTATTTTAAAAAACGTTCCATTTGTGAGTATGCGCAGTATAAAAAAATCAAGGTTCTAAGGATTGCTGAATTTTTGTGACAACAGTCAGCTGCACTATATGACACAGCTGTTGCTTACCAACAAGTGACAGTTGTGTTGTATAGCAACCCCTGCAGTGTAGTAACTTGTATGTCAGGGACAGGGCTACTGTCATTCCCACCATCCTGACTGTGTTGTGCCATAATATACTGCATCTGCACACTGGGGGCGCCAGATCCTGGGGGCATTGTATTTATTTATTTTTTTAATTTATTTATGTTTGTATAGTCTGATACCAGGATGCCCACCCCTGGTGTTGGATGCCCACCCCCCCGCAGTCCCTTGTTTTAGTAATTGTTATTGACATCAGGGGGCCCAATCCCCATGTCAGCATTTACAAGCCCCTCCCCCGCCCAGCAGTGTGGGACACTGAGGAGCCCACCCTGAGTGTCCAGAAATAGTTTATTAATTTGTGTTGGTTCCAGCAATACAAAAACTGTCCCACAATGTCTTTTTTTTAACTTGAAAGAAAAAAAACATCCCTTGTCATCCCCACTGTCCCCCACCCCCATCCTGACCCTCCTACTGAGCACTCACCACCCCACACTGCCCCTTACCCTATACCTTCCACTGGAGGTTGAACGCTGTCATCCTCTGTGGACCAAGAAACATCTGCACTCTTCAAAGCCAAACCATGAATTGAGGGATAAAGGTAAGTGCCGTATAATGTATTTCAATGATGTTTTGAACTTATGTTCAAAAGTTTGACATTTTTAGGAATTTTTTCACCGAATGTTCAATATAACCTTTTTGGGACCCTACCTCATAAGCACTGGCAGTGTCATTTTGTTAATCAGGCTCAGATGGTGATTTCATGGTCGCTGCATGCAATCACAGTTCAGGACCGAATAATGAAATTTCACCACCAGTGTTCATGAGGTGGGGTACCAAAAAAGGCTATGTTGAAGATTTAGTGAAATAATTCCTAAAAATGGGCATGTTACAAGTGTTTGTTGAAATGTTTCTACATATGTGCATAATTTTGATAATGTTCAATGTTTTGACTCCAAATTTTCAACATAGCCATTTTCACACCACCTCATAAACAGTACACCTGTCATTTTTCACATCCTAGCAGAAATGTGTTTTTACATCTCTGGCACTGAAAGGTGTTTTGGCTGGGATTTGAAAATGTTCACCTACCAGGTTCATGAGATGGGAAGACTATGTTGAAAGTTTGGGGTCAAAATTTGAAAAAAGAAATATTTTATTAAGCAACATTGTTTGCTGGGATGCCTGTTGCATCACTGGGGATCATGCAACCTTACTGTGCCAATGAGCTGAGTACAGGTGTGAACTCAGTGAGCTGGTTTAATGGCACAAGGCTGATGGTGAAGATGCTGCAGCACCAGCCCCGGCCTGGGTAGGAACAGAACAGTGTTTTGGCACAGACACCACACCCTGAGGTGGGTCAGAGAATGTCACCCACAAGGTATTGACATGTGGTGCCAGGGCTTGCTGGGCCCATGAATTGGGTTAGGACTGTCTCCAATATTGTATTTATATCATTTTGCACAGGTCTTGAAGGGGTCTGTGCAAATGAGGATCCCATTCCATGATCAGAAAAAGAAGGAACATTTATTGCAAAAAACTATTTTAATGCAGACATTAGGGTTGTAGAACACAGAGTTCACAAAGAAGGGAAATGAAAAACATTAGGGATTTGGGTCTCCGGAAGATTTGGATAATCAGTGGTGGGGTTTTACTTGGGATTGTAAACCCTAATGCACCCCTTCCCTGATCAGACACAGTCAAATGTGATGTCTTCATGCAGGGCCCGATGTGAAGAAAGCTCCAAAAGATTATGTTGGCCACACTGTATCACTATGAGGCACTAGGTTGGAGCTGTAGCTTGTGCTTGTGCTGTATCTTGTGCTTTGGACTGGAGGCTATGGGCTGTTGGGGGGGTGGGCATTAGGGTTGACAACCCCAAGTAAGACCCCACCACTGATTTACCAATACTCCGGAGACCCAAATCCCTAATGTTTTTCATTTCCCTTCTTTGTGTGCTTTGCATTCTACAACACTAATGTCTGCATTAACATATTTTTTTTGCAAGGAATATATACTATATATATATATATAGATTAGTAGCAGCAGTAAAAAGTTTATTTCTGATATCAGAAACAGGATAACTCAATTTAGCAGCAGTTAATTTACAATGGGGTCCTACTGTACAAAAATATCAGTTTCATTCTTAAAAATACTATATACACACATAAAACTGAGTTCATACATAAACAAAAACAACAATTTACAGAGACAGTGCCATCCTTACAAGCCAAGATCTTAATACATTTGAAGATGTTTTGTTAGTACATGACCTCAAGTGCCCTGGCAATGAGTTCCACAGTTTTGGGCCCTCATATACATAGCAGTGTTGGCCCCTCGTTGTTCTCATAAATGGTACCCTAAATTTTATTTCCCCTGCAGGTCGCAATCCCTCCTTAACATTCCACTCCTCCAAAAACTGTATTAGATATCCTGGTGCTTTTTTAAAATAGCAGCGATGAGTCAAACACTGCACATGCATATTTTGCCATTCCATCAAGGCTATCCAATTTAAGGCCTTATAAAGAGCGCACTGATGCATATTCCAGGATGCATCCAAGACAAATCGCGCATATCTATTGTAAATAACATCAAGCCT
Source organism: Neoceratodus forsteri (assembly GCA_016271365.2). NCBI lineage: Eukaryota > Metazoa > Chordata > Ceratodontiformes > Ceratodontidae > Neoceratodus > Neoceratodus forsteri. The sequence goes on along the minus strand of CM028129.1, from coordinate 1,071,430,610 downwards.
TCCCAAGATGCCTCTAGCAGCCCCATTATACTCAACATCACCATAATCAAAATGAGGAATTTTCATCAAATTTGCAATCTTTACACAGGAGTTCAGTTAATTTATTTTTAGCGAAAGTCTAATACTTCCATGAGTAAAGTTCTGGAAGTCATTCCAATTTTTTGGAAGTCAAAATATTCCTAGATCTCACAATTTGAAAGCTAATATTCTAGGAAGGATCAATTTGTGGATGTTAATATACAAATTAGTGGTAAAATAGAATTTCTTTTAGAAAAGTCCATCATTTCTTTGCTTCTTTGCCTTCAATTCTGGAAACCATCCATGCTTGTTGTTTACATTTGGAAGTCAATGAAATGAAGTTTGAAATGCTGGTTCTGAGCACGCTCAGCAGGATCTTTTGAATATACATTTAATACCCCACTAAGCATCCTCAGAACCAACATTTCAAATCCTTACAACTTGGGAATGGATTAATATTTTTGTGTCAAACTAACAACTGGGGCAAGCCCTTTCTACCCTGAATTTTTCAGACCCACTTTTCAAACTGGGCTATAGGTAAAGACAAAAATAGCAAAAATCCCAGATTTTTCCTAAAAATGCAGTATCCAAATCTTGGAATCTACTCATCAGACTGGAATGAAACTTAGGAAATCAAGAGAAGTTGCCCCCCAGAATGGGCATGCAGAATGTTGTGCAATTCTGTTGAACATGGGTGAAGCTGTTAATATATTTATATACAGTATATATATCTACAGATAGTATTATAGTGGCATGGTGGCGCCACTGTAGTTAGGGTTGAGTAGGTGGTTTAATGTTAAACCACTAACTTTGCACGTTAATAGCTTTGCTCCCATTCAACAGAATTGCATACAATTTTGCATGCACAGTTTGGAGGGCAAAACCTCTTGATTTGCCAAGTTATTGCCAAGTTTTGTTCCAGTTGGATGTTTGGATTCTGAGATCTGGATGATGCATTTTCAGGAAAAATTATGGTTGTTTGGTGTTTATTTTGTCATCATCTACAGCCCAGATCATTTGAAATTTGTGTATGAAATTGTTAGGGTAGAAAGGGCTTGCCACAGAAGGGTGCCTTTCATTGGTTTGGCGAAAAAATATTAATCTGTTCCCATGTTATAAGGATTTAACATCTCAGTTCTGAGCATGCTCAGTAGGGTCTCTTGGATAGATGTTTGATAACCTACTGAGCATGCTCAATGTTGAAATGTGATTAAATTAAATTAATTAAATTAAATTTAACCAAAATTAATCCGGTAGATGGTCAGGGGCTACTGGTATAAGAACACTAAAAAAAAACTAAATCTTTATTTTACTCATTATCTGAATACATTTGACATATCATAGCAGGCTTCAAATATCAAGAATGCACAATCTGTGTAACAGCAGCAATCACAGTCATAAAACAGTAACAAGAAATCTGCACCACACACACACACACACACACACACACACACACACACACACACCATGTTGTACACTAGCACTCATCTTGAATAGTAAGTTTCCTATATACAATGAACAATCCTTTAAAGCTAATATTATTGCAGAAGACCATACAAAGTAAAATGAGAATATGGCTACAAAAAACTGAAAAAAAACCCCCAAACAAACATGCTGCATTTTTGGCATTATTCATCGAAGTAAAGCACATTTTGCGAGCTGATTACATGAATCTCAATTGCATAAACACCCTGTCACTAAAATTGAAACTGATGAAGCAGCATCAATATGCTATGAATGAAAATAGACACATGGATTGAAATAGTATAAGTATAAAATATATTACTGTGACTGATTGCAGTTTGGAGAAATCAGGAAGATAACTTACAGTTTAATGTTTACTTCATCACAGTGCTTACTGTGCTGCTCGCAACTCAGAATAAGAGGTTGTACTTGTATGAATACCACTCAGACATTCACATAAATAAAAACAAAATTGTGTTTCATGCTTTTGAAACTTATGAGTGTTCCAGGATTATTAGCTTACTGCACTCCTTAGTTACTATATTTCACAGAGGGTCAAGATGCGTGTCATTACCTATGTAGTGTGAAACTGAAATGAACATTGCCAGCGCACTTTGTTCATAGTTCTAAACTAAAAAAGGGGGGGTTAAAATTTGTGGCACTGTTAGAAGTAGCCATGATACTGTTCTTCTTAGCTGCAAGCACATAGGTCCCCTGAAGTCAAAGCAGTTCTCCTTTAAGTGGACTGGGGTGCCCACCTCAGTACCACTTTTTTCTCCCCCTCCCCTGCAGGTCACCTGCCCGGCAATTTTGGCCAATATACTATAAATTCTACATGTTACATTTATAAGGGCAGTCATAAAATTACCATCTTGAAAATCTGGGGTCAAGAATGAATAAAAAAATAAAGAGTGAATGTGTGGAGAGTGAATGTGTAAAGAGTGAATGTGTGAAGAGAGGATGTGTAAAGAATGAATGTGTAAAAGAGTGAATGTGCCAGGCTCTGCACTTCTATAGGTGGATGTAGTCTTCCCATGACGCAGGGCTGAAAGGGCTCTGCACATCTGCACCTGTTCACAGAGGTCCTGAAGGGATCTTCATGAATGTGGATACAATTCCACTATTCAAAAGAAAGGAAATGCTTTGCAAAATCTTTGTTAGTGTACTGGTTAGGGTAACTTTTATTTTTTGTTAACTTTCTTTATGCACAATATGGCTCTGACATCTTTCTGGGGTACTCATGTGGCAGAGGCCTCTACTCCCTGCTTGAACCCCCCCACTGCCAGCTTCCTCCTCCAAACACACAGGCAGGTCCAGTCTCCTGGATCACTCCCTGGGTCTCACTTGCCCTCCCTTGGTGGCCTTTCTGGAATTAGAGGGGCCTACCTTGGATGTCGGGTCAGCCATGGAGTCCACTGGTGAGCTGGGCCAGTGGTGGGATGTAGGCCTACCCCTGGAGTCCCCTTCATCTCTGCGGTGCTGCAGAGGGTATTTCTTTTGGTGTTTCTCCCCTTTGCAGTTCAACATGCAGTGATGCTTGAGCATAGGTACCCTGCTGGCATCTGCCGCACTCTACCCCTCACGCTGGCTGATGTGCGTGTAGTACCCCTGATCTCCACTGGGGGCCACCAGGACACTGAGTGATCCTGGATCCCTCCCCAGGGAGAGGAGAGCTGTCCTGCAGATTCTCCATCCTCTCCCTTCCCTTCTGACCCCCAGCAACCTGAGTCCATTGCCGAACCCGTGTCGCCGGGGTGGCGCGAGGTGTGGCATCCAGTGCCTCAACTCTCAGTGCCACGAGGCCAGCCTGGTCAGGTAACTTAATGCCACAAAAGTAGGGAAATGTGGTGTTAGGGTTTCTTACCCTAACTCCCCCCCCAAAAAAAAAGGCAAAAGGAAAAACATTCGAGTTTTGGGTCTTCAGAGTCTTTTTGAATCAGTGTTGTGTCTTTCTTGAGGTTGTCAGGTCTAATGCTCACCCCACTCCTTGAGCAAACAACATCTCCCATGATCACTTTTCTTCACGTAGGTCCCACAGGGCCCTGCATGAATGAAGCAACAACAAACTGTGTTGCCAGCATGTGGCGAGACAAACTTCTCTACCTTTGAAGAGTGTATCACTGTAAAGCACTGGCTTGGAGCTGTACCTTGTGCTTCAGACTGGAGGCTACGTGCTTGGGGGGGGGTTTGCAACACCAAAGAAGACTCCACCATTGATTCACCAAGACTCTGTAGACCCCAAGCCCAGGGGCACCATTTCAGATTTTAACTGGGGCAACAACTGGTCAGAAAGGCTGTGGGGGCTGAGACAGGGGCTGTGGGGCAGAGCAAAAACAATGGCCTGCAATGCAGGGGAGAACTGCTCTCCCCAATGGCACCTTGCCCAAACCCTTATGTTTTTTCCTTTTGCTGTGGGGTGGAGGAGGTGAGTTAGGGTTGGAAACCCTAACATAACATTTCCCTACTTTTGTGGCTTCAAGTTACCCTAACTGGTGCATTAACAATGTGTTTTGCAAAGAATATCTATCTATCTATCTATCTATCTATCTATCTATCTATCTATCTATCTATCTATCTATCTATCCACCTCCCACCTTTTCCACTGACTTGTGTGGTTTAGGCTACATTACATGACAACAGATGTACTTAGTCTTACAGCCCCTTCTTGTGCTAATGTTGTTTGCAATGCACAGGTAAATTAAGAGCAATGATTGTTGTGGAATCTACCACCACCTAAGAAGGGCTCTGTCTAAACTTGAATGCTTGTGTAGTGAAAGTTCCTTGTTGGTCCAATAAGATATATCAACTCATCTACTTTGTCCACTGGTTTATACAAGGACCTGTATGGCTACAAACATTTTTTGTCACTTTTCTGACATCCTATTCTTCAGTATCTAAAACAAAAATAAAGAAAAAGAGTTTTTTCTTATATTTTTAATTATTTTAATTGAATTTATTGCTGCATGAGAAAACATAGTCCTGGGTTGTTAGGGCTGTGGTCCTGGGTTTTTAGGCCTTCGGTTTCCTGTGCATGCGCAGTAGTGTTTTGCCATTCCCAGCTTCAATGCATTTCCTGGGGCTGGGATACCACATCTGTACTGCATTTGGGCAGTTCACTGTGTCCTGGGTCCTTTTTTTGTTGTAGGAGCCAAGATAGCCTTTTGAACTTGGTGCACTGTCAGATTTTACCTATGGAGCACCGGCTCCTTTTTTGCACATTGTGCGCATGTGCAGTAGCATACATTGCTGCTGCACTTTGGTCTGGGGAAACAAAGTAGCCTAACAGCAGCTCCTTCCCCCTTCTCATTCTTGTTACAATGCTGGATGGACTAGGGAGGCAGTGGTCACCACAAGGAAGACAGGAGGGTGTGACTGTTACTGGTCAGAGCCGTTACTGAAATGGAGGCCGGAGGGACCAAGTGGTCACAGGAACCAGTGGGTACAGGTAGTAGCAACCATCAAGGGAAGTCAGTAGTACTCAGTATTGAAGTATTCTGCTTCTCCATTTGATTGTCAGACTTTTTTTTTTTTTTTACTACTTGTTTTCGGAGGCCACTGTACTTTTTTGTAGGCAGTGTTTCTGACTTTGTCTGTTGTGGAGCGCTTTAGCAGGGAATCAGTATGGTGGCTTTGTTTTTTTCATTTTTGGGGGTCAGAGTGATTTCAAAAAGGAGATGATTAGAGATGTGGCTGACTGGAACCTTTTGCATAGGTCATGCTATGATTTACAATGCCTGAAAGGTGTCAGTCAGTTAATCAGAGTGTTGGATTCTTGGACCCATTGTATAATTAATCAACAAACCATGACGGGGTGTGGGTTATGCTGGAATTTACCAATGCCTGCTGTAATTTGGTCACACAAGGCTCCAGGCCAAGCAAATAAACCACATCAGAAGTGTGTAAATCCCAGCATAACACATACCCTGGAGTGGTTTATTGCCATTATACAATGTCCCCTTTTACTTTTGTAACAAAAAACTAAAGAACAATATATTTTTTAACCACTTTAAATAATTTTTATTGAATTTAGTGTTGTGTCACAAAAATAGTTCTCCGTTACTAGGTAGAATAATGCCCACCCCCCACAACTGAAACAGTCGTGTTTACACCGAGAGAGCATGCTAAGCTTGAGTTTTTAATTTTTCAAACAGACAGCCTGACAGTTATGGCAACAGGTGCACTTTTGAACTGTGGAGCCCTGCTGTGATTGCCCTACTGGTACCCATCTTCAGCAGTCCTGGGACCAGACGGTGAAGATATTTAAAGAGGTATGTTTGCCATGTTTCGCTGGCTACTGTTACATTGATCAGCACTAATGGATTCAGGGTGTATAAATTCAGAAGTGCAGTCTGTTTTGAAATTGCAGCTTTAGCGTCACAGCTTCAATCAACTTAATAAGAAGTCAATATGGCAGTTTATTGCCTTTGATGTTTGATGTTTGGGACAGTCGGATGGATTTGAAAATGGGTGTGACTGCAGATGCAGCTGACTGGCACCTTTTGCATCATGCTAGAATTTACAATGCTTGAAAGTGCCAGTCAGCCAATCAGGGTGTTGGATTCTCTGACCAATTGTATAATCTGAAATGATTATGTGATCCCCCTTGCTAATGTTGTCCAGGAATATGCCCAGTCCAACTTATCTGCTGCACTTCATTCCCCCCTTCCCTTGCTCCCCTGTACTTCCCCTGTTTCTGCTTCTGGCCTCTACATCCCAAAGCTTCCTGTGCCTTAACACCCTTGGCACAGGCAGTAAACACTATGGGCCAGACACTCCCCCAAAGACTCTCCACCCTGCAATGATCGCCCCTTTCTATACAGCAATGACAATATCCTCTAGGTTGCTCCTCCTCCAGGCTTGTGTTGTCCCATCACCTGTCCTGCTCACCTGACTCCCTGGTACCCCTTCCTCCTCTGCCATGCCCCCCTTCCTCTCAGCTCCCCCTCAGCTGCCCCCTTCCCACAGTCTCCCCCCTTCCCCTCCCCCTTCCCCTTATCCATCAGTTTTCCAGGTCAGGGCAATTCTTTCCTAATCTTTGTTACCAGCACTGACTATGTGACATTCTTGTATCTCTGTATTAATTGTGCCCTTGTAATTATATTGTTTAACTTGTTGGCTTGCTCTTTTAATCCCTGTAATACTGTTATCTCCAACTTCGCTGGTTTATGAAATGCATTTCGAGATTCTATTTGCTTAATTACCTGTCTTATGAAATGCATCTTGTGATTCTGCTGCCTAATTACCTGTAATCCTTTGATGTGGAACCTTTGTAAAGGAGCAGTAATGCTCAAAGGTTGTTAATCCGAGATTCAACAAATAAAAATAAATAAATTGGCTCCAGACATTTTCAAACAATGTTCTATATACTAGTTGACCTCTAAGCACATTCTGTAAAAGCAGTCTAATAGTGAAAAAAAAAAATGAATACATAGTCAGTAACCAAATTGCCTTTCGGCACCTGTATGTATCAAATATAGACATTACTACAGTTCTCATTTATAATGTTGGCATTGGACATGTGGAGCAGAATATTGTAAGCACTCATAAATCCACTCATAAAGTCTGTTTTGTGCTCACAAAATAATATGTGAGTGTGGTAGTATATTTGAATACTCACCATGAAATGTTTAGTACAGAGCTTATACCCCCTGTGAGAGCAGTAGGAACATAACACAAAGCATGTGTCAGTAGCAAAATGGATCAGAAAAGCACACTCACAAATGACCTTACAGAGTCTGTACCCTGAGCAAACTGGACAGATCCAATAGCCTTTTGCAAGCACAAAACACGTTTGTGAGTCACTAACATGTCTGTACCTGAACACCAAAAGCCCCTATTGGGAAACTGGCATGCAAATGAACCCACTTTTCATGCAACTCTCTAATAAATGTTACTAACTGACTACAATTTGTACCTAATTATACAATGGGTCCTAGAATCTGATACTCTGATTGGCTGACTGGCACATTTCAAGCACTGCAAATCCTAGAATGAGCAATGCAAAAGGTGCCAGTCAGTTGCATCTGCAGTCACCCCCATTTTCAAATCCATCTGCCCCAAAACATCAAAGGCAAAAAAAAAACATCATACCCACTAAGCCATTGGTAAGTCACGATGCTAAAGTGGGAATTTCAAAACAGACTGCACTTTTGAATTTATACACCCTAAGTCCATTAGTGCTGATTAATGTAACAGTAGCCAGCAAAACATAACAAACGTACCTCTTTCGATATCTTCACCCTCTAGTTCCAGAACGCTGAAGATGGGGATGGGTAGAGTAATCACAGCAGAGCTCCACAGTTCAAAAATGTGGCCACTCCCGCCACTGTCAGGCTGTCTGTTTGAAAAACATAAAGTGGGGCATTCTCAGGCTCTCCCTAATAAAGCACTCACATCACGCTATCTAAAACAAAAACTGTCAGGCAATCTGTATGAAAAAGAAAAGAAAAAACCTGAAGCTTCACAGGTTCTAATAATAGCAACCTCAACGCTCACACTGCACTGTCTAAAGAAGCAACTGTCTTCAGTACTCGCACCACACTGTCTAAAGAAGCAACTGTCAGGCTGTTTGAAAAAAAACCTCAAGTGTAGTAAGCTGTCTCGGTGCAAACATATGACTGACAGCTTTCTGTTGGTGTAAACATGACTGTCTCAGTTGGTAGCACGTGAACAAGGTGACTGAAATTAGGTGCCTACAAAAAGAGTGACTCAATTACAGTACCTGTGTTCATGGCTACCGAGCAGTGGCCGACCAGATACTGGGGTGGGTGAATAGAGTGACAGGAAGTATGCTCGTATATGCACGCATGCTCATGTGTGGGGGGGGGAAGAGGCAGGAGAGGGATGGCATGTGGGAGGGGGTGTGGTGGGTAGCTGCCGAGCTGGTCCACTAGCATGGTGGGGAGGGTGGTTGGCTGGGAGGTGCATGGTGCAGGATTTGGGTCCGGCACAGCACACATTTTTTTTTCCGCAGGCAGCTTTCCATTTTTTAAAGTTTTTCACCCCCACCCCCGACACACACCCCTCTGGAGTTAAGAATCTATAGGTAGGGTGGTGTGGGGAGTGCATTCACATTAAAAACTAAACCAGTATGTCTCAGGTGCCCTTTTGTTCTCGTAAGTAGTGTACATCACGAAATTCATTTTGTGATGTACACTCACTCTAACAGCAATCGCTATTTTTTGATCACCCTTATGACATGGAACCTCTCAGTTGCAGTGGGGGAGGGGTGACGATGTTATTCTACCAAGTAACAGCACACTATTTTTTTTGGTGCAACAAGAAATTCAATATAAATTATTTCAAGTGGCAAAAAACTATATTGTTCTTGAATTTTTTGTTACAAAAAGTGAAGGGGGACATTGTATAATCAAAATAAATCACTCCAGGGTGTGGGATATGCTGGAATTTACTCACTTCTGATGTAGTTTGCTCACTCGGCCTGTGGCATCATGGCAAAACCACACCAGGCATGGGTAAATCCCACTGCAGCCCTTACCCCGGTCAAGAGTGGCATCTTGCAACTGGGACCCCCTACTGTAACTTGTTACACAGACAAGGCAACAAACCACAAGTTGGCAGAAAATAAGTATCACCCCTGGCATTAGGATACATACCTGACTCAGGTATCTAAAAAGTCAGGGGGTTAAGGCACGAAATAGCATTTATATTTACTCCAAGTCTGGGAGAGAGGTGCCAAGGCTATGCTGTGTCTCCTATCTGAGGGGTGCCCAATAACAGTTCACTCAGACTCACAGATGGACTGTCCACAACCATAAAACTAGGATTGTATTATATAGCTTTACTTTCTGACAAGATGCTAAACAGAACTAGGGTAGTCCCTCAAGGTTGTACTGTCTAAACAGATGACACAACTTGCAGTAGAAGAAACATTTGTTTTCACACAGAAGCAGTACTGTACATTACAACATGAACCTTTTTCAAAAACATGAACTATCCACCCCTTATCCACCCGCTTAGGGATCTCTGGATTTCTGACCAAATGTAAATATAGTGGGGATTGCCACACACTTAACTTGAAACTCCTGATGACATGGACTATGCTAACACCTGCAGGCAATAGTGCCTATCTGGTAACCAGTTAGCCCTGATCTGTGACTAAAAGTGAGGTACCTACCCCAGCCTCAGTCAGTTTCTGCCATTCCATTTAGGTCACACAAAACTGGATCCTTCAACCCCTTCTGGATTGCTGAAAGCATTCTTTACTTTAATACACGTTAATAGCACATATCTGTGGTGAACTTGGTCCTGGATGTCTGTAATCTAGCCATCGTAGGGGCACATACAACACCAGACAACCCCAAAAGTCTCTCTCAAATGCACACTGTACTCATGGTTTGATATTCTCTTTGTTACAGGCATTTGACCATGTTTGAAGAAACATTCCTTCTTCAAAATCCATAGGTTTTGCAGAACCTCTTTAGAGTATCTTTCTCTGGGCAGCAGCAACAATCTTCAGTCCATCAGGGGTTTCCCCTTGGAAGTACTGATTTCTCAGTCCCTTTTCACTTTTGAGTGAAATTGAACCCACTGGGGTTCCACTGGTACCTGTTTCCACCACTTCTTTAGGCAACACTGTTGTTCCACACTATGGTGAGAAAATGATGACCAGGGGTCCTTCACCCAGCCCAAGGTAGGCTTGCAGGCACCACTTGCCCTCTGCTGGAAAAATAGCTCCTTCCTCTTCACTCTCCAAACTCAGAACTCCAACTATGAACTCCCAAGATTCTAAACTGCTTCCCCTTCAGCTGAACTAAAAGGCTTATGCTGCTGTGACAGTTCTAAATGACAACACTAATTTTTCACCTAGCCTAACTAGATAAACAATGATGTGACATGGTAGAGAGTTTCTAAAAAACTCCCTACTTGCTGCCCAGAGACCTACCTGGTCTAATACTGATGGGATTCTAGCAACCCCAGGGGACTGGGTGGTTACACTAGCATAACCCACACACTGTTGTGGTTCATTTCTTAATTAGAAAAGTGTCATCCATTTCACAGAGGATGAAGGCTGAGTATTGCTTAGTGAAACAATGTAACACAGAGACTTGAAGTACCAGTTATGCAGGTGAAAATGTGGTTAGACTGTGATGTTGCAAAGCCATTGTACCTACAGGATACAAAGCTAATGTTTTGTTGTTTACTGTATATGTTTTGCATTTTATACTGTGGAGTAGCTATAAATTATTTTCAAAAAGTGTTGTATCCACAAGGTATTTTGACAGCATGTCATGGTACACTATTTTCAAGATGGACTTTCACATTAGGATAAGCATTTTAAACAATAATACTGGAAAACTCACTTATTCTTGTATGTTCCTGCAGTCTTGTTAGGCTGTGTGGTTTATTAGTTGGAACGCTTGCCCCAAACCTGGAGTTCACATGTTTATTTATGTTATTAGTTATTAACTCAGACTATCAGAGCTGAGATGTAACATCTCAGTTAAAGTGGGGTCCTGCTCAACCCATTTCTGCAGCTGGGTTTTATTTATTTATGAACATATGAATCTGCCAGCAGAAACAGGCCTTATGGTCTATCAAGTCTGCTTGAATGTGCAGCTAGCCCCCTACATTGCAGCTGCCCCTCCCCTCACCCCTTGCATTTACCTTCCCACCCTGCCCCATCCTTTTAAAACTGCCCACCCGTCCTACAGGATACCACCTCCTCAGGCAGAGCGTTACACTTAGCCACCACCCTCTCTGTGAAAAAATGTCTCATCTCTCTCTCTCTCTCTCCTATATCTTCCCCTCAATCTCAGACCATGCCCTCTCGTGTCCCTCCCCCTCCTCAACTTAAATACCCCTTCTGTACCTGTCTTGTTTATCCCTGTCATGTATTTAAAGGTCTCAATCATATCCCCCAAGCTATTTATTTAGCTTTTGTTAACCGGGTAGGGTACACTGGGCATAGCAGGAAAGTGCAGTTACAACATTTTTGGACAAAATTGGAGCATACAGGCTAACATACTGAACACATTTACAAGGCAACAAGCAACATAACAAGAATAATACAGTATTACATGTAGCCTAGGGTAACCAGAGAGCAAGTAAAGGGTAGACAATGTTAGCGAGAGTGATCTAACAGGATTAGAACAGTACATTGTTACACAGAAGATGCCACTATCACAGCAAACGTTTTGAGCAGGGAAGAGAGACATATACACCCTTGTGGGGAAGATTGTTGAGAGTGCTTTGTTGGATCAGGAAGGGTACAGAGAGTGGGAGAGGGGGAGGGGCAGAGAGGAAGAATGAAGGGATTAGTGCATGGTGTTGAGATTGTTAGGAACATGCGCATCTTGAGTGATGTAGGAGGGGGTGGAGCTGCCTTTTGAAGGTTAGGTTCAATGTAGGATCTTACATCGGTGGGAAGGCAGTTCCACTGAGTAGGAGCTGCAGAGGAGAAGGTCATAGTGCCATATTTGGTTTTAGATCTAGGGATGAGTAGTTGCTCTGCTCCAGATGACCTAAGGGTATAGTGGTTTACGCTGGCTGACAGGAGGGAGGCAAGTGAGGGAGGCTTCTGTGTGGATAGGATGTTGTGCACAATTTTTATGAGACAGGAGTCAAGCAAGACCATTGGGGAGGGCCAACCTAGATTACTATAGAGTTGGCAGTGGTGGGTAAGACAGTTACAGGATAAGGCGAATCTACAGATATTATTGTAGCAAATGGTCCATTTCTGCCTGAGAAGGTTAGATGAATGGGTGAACACAGGTAATACGTAAGGGAAGAGGAGGCTGCGGGCAACTGTAATGAGCGCAGAGAGTGATAGGTTACTTCTGGCATGGTAGGCAATGCCTGGACTGGAACTGACAGCTTTACAAACATACAGTATGTGACAGGAAAAATCCAGGGAGGGATCAAGTGTGATGCCGAGGTACTTGAAATTAGTTACAGCAGTGAGGGGATGCTGTCCTCAGTGGAGCATTAGGAGGGTACATTAAATGCCCAAGGTAGAAGGTTAGTATTTGGCTGTAGTGGGGTTGAACCTGTTGAACCTGTGATTTCCTGGTTCCCACTCTGGTGCTGTACCACCTGTGCCACACTACAATCCTCACCAGAGCCAACATGCTCATGGAGTGACCTTGGGTATGTCATTTAACCTCACAATGTGGAAGCCTATCCACTGCAAAAATGGGTAGAAGCAAGATCCCACTGAAGATGAGATGCTGCACATCGGCTGAGCAATCCTGGGTAAATACATTACAGATCTAGATTTGGCTGGTGCCAGCAAAGTTGGTCTTGTTTTTTTATGTTCTTATCTTTGTTTATGTTTCTAGCCAGCCTTACTGTCTCACCAATCTCACTGTTAAACTTGTAGTTATATGAGCAACACATCCAATCTCAGTTTTACAGATTTTTATGTTGGCTCGCGCTTGCGCAGCCAACATATTGCAGTAGTAGCAGATTTGGAGGAGTGGTCACTGGGCAAATGCAGGGCATGCGTCAGAAGGTGCATCCCTCATTCCCCAACCAGGCAGCAGAAGGCACTGACCTCATGCATACCTAATGTGGCCATCACAACAAAGAAAAGGTCCACTGCAATGAGAGCGAAGCTCTCATGCAGCATGACCATTACATGCCTCCCGTGGTGCAGGCAAAATGGTGGCAGTGACTGCTGCTGCTGCTGACTGTCACAATGCCGATGGGGGATCCCACTCCCTGTCGGCATAATGTGTCTCCCCCCCTTTTGTTGATTGCTGAGGGGGGTGTCCAATCCCCCTCGGCATCATGCATCCCCCTCCCAACAGTTTTTCTTTGCTGAAGGGGGGGCCCAATCCTCGTCAGCTTTTAACCCCTGTATTTTGCCAACGGGACAGCCCAATCCCCATTGGCATCATGCACCCTCCCCCCTATTTGTTAAGTGCCAATGGGGTGTGTCCAATCCCCCGTCGGCTAAAGCACTCCCCCATCCACAAGCATGCTGGGGAAATCCCACCTGAAAAATGAAAACTGCCCCGCAAAGTCTTTTTTAAACCCTGTAAACAAAAATGGTCCTTTGCCGTCTCCCTCCCCCCCTCCCACAACCTGCACTCACCCTCCGCACCCTGCCTCCCAACCCCCACCCCACCCCATACTTACCTCCAGAGCCCAGCGCGATGATCTTTGGTGGACCGGGAACATGTCTGCACTCTTCAAAGCCGACCATGAACTGAAGAAATGCCGGTAGGCTGTATAATGGAATAAATAGGGTTTTGTCAACTTTGATGCATATCTCGGGCATTTTTTGGAATTTTGGCACCACATTTTCGACACAGGGTTTTTGGGACCCTTCCTCATGAATTCTTTCACTGTCATGGCGTTAATCGGTCCCAAAAGGTGATTTTGCGGTCACTGCACGGAATCACCTTTCGGGACCGATTAACGCAATGACATTGTGAGAATTCATGAGGGGGGCTCTCAAAAAGCCTATGTTGCAAATTTGGTGGGAAAAAACAAAAAAATGACTGTTTTACAAGCGTGTGTTGCATAGTTTCCACACACGCTCGTAACTTCGTGAATTTGCCATATTTAATGCCAGATTTTCAACATTGCCATTTTTCCACACCTTCTTGTGAACAGTACAGCTGTCATTTTTCACATCCTGGCTGAAATGTGTTTTCGCACTCCCGGCATAGAATAGTGTGGTCACTGTGGGAATTCAATGTTCAGGACAAATTACAAAAATGACTGTGGCACTGTTCATGAGCAGAGGTCCTAAAATGTCTATGTTGAAAATTTGGTGATGATACTCTATAAAATGACTGTGTTACGAGCATGCATTGCTCAGTTTGCACTCACGCTGGTAAGTTCATGAATTTATAATATTTTCACTCCAGATTTCCAACATTGCCATTGTTCTGCACCTCCTTATGAACAGTACAGCTGCCATTTTTCACCTCCTGGCTGAAATGTGTTTTCGCACTTAATGTGCAGAATAGCATGGTTGCTGTGAGAAATCCGTGTTTGAGACACATTATGAGAATGACAGTGACACTGCTCATTAGCAGAGGTCCTAAAATGCCTATGTTGAAAATTTGGTGATGAAAATCCATAAAATGGGTGTTTTCCGAGTGTGCATTGTGCAGTTTGCATGCACACTCGTAACTTTGTGAATTTGTAATATGTTCACTCCAAATTTTCAAAATTGGCATTTTTCCACACCTCCTTATGAACAGTACAGTTGTCATTTTACATATCCTGGCCAAAATGTATTTTCACATGTCCGGTGCAGAAGTGCATGATCGCTGTGCAAAGTCAGTTTTCGGGACAGTGTGAGGAAATGACGCTGACACTGTTCACGAGCAGAGGTCCTAAAATGCCTATGCTGAAAATTTGCTGCCGATACTCCATAAAATGACTGTTACGAGCATGCATTGCTCAGTTTGCACGCACGCTGGAAAGTTCATGAATTTATAATATTTTCACTCCAGATTTCCAACATTGCCATTGTTCTGCACCTCCTTATGAACAGTACAGCTGTCATTTTTCACCTCCTGGCTGAAATGTGTTTTCGCACTTCCAGTGCAGAATAGCATGGTTGCTGTGGGAAATCCATGTTCGAGACACATTATGAAAATGACAGTGACACTGTTCATTAGCAGAGGTCCTAAAATGCCTATGTTGAAAATTTGGTGATAAAAATCCATAAAATGAGTGTTTTCCGAGTGTACATTGCACAGTTTGCATGCACGCTCGTAACTTCGTGAATTTGTAATATGCTCACTCCAGGTTTTCAAAATTGGCATTTTTCCAAACCTCCTTATGAACAGTACAGCTGTCATTTTACATTTCCTTGCCAAAATGTATTTTCACATGTCCGGTGCAGAACTGCATGATCGCTGTGCGAAATCAGTTTTCGGGACAGTGTGAGGAAATGATGCTGACAGTGTTCACAAGCAGAGGTTCTAAAATGCCTATGTTGAAAATTTGCTGCCGAAAGTCCATAAAATGACTATGTTGCAAGCATGCATTGCGCAGTTTCCATGCACCCTTGTAATTTCGCAAATTTGCAACATTTTCATGCCAGATTTTCAACACTGACATTTTTTCACACCTCCTTATCAACAGTACAGCTGTCATTTTTCACATCCTGACCAAAATGTGTTTCTGCACCTGTGGCCCACAATGGTGTGGTTGCTGTGGGAAATCAACTTTTGGGACTGATTAACAAAATCACAGCATCACTGTTCATGAGGGGCGGTCCCAAAATGCCTATGTTAAAAATGTGGCTAACAAGCTCCCACAAATAATTGGGTTACGGACGTGTGTTGCGCAGTTTCTATGCATGCTAATGACTTCATCAATTTTTCATATTTTCACTCCAGATTTTCAACGTTGCCATTTTTTATGCTTCCTCATGAACAATACAGTTGCCATTCTCCACATCCTGCCCAAAATGTGTTTTCATCCCTGTGTCGCCAAATGGCGTAGCCACTGTGCAAAACCACCTTTCGGCTCACAAACTGACTGTGATGCTTCTCATGAGGTGGCCTCACAAACAGCCCATGTTGAAAATCTGGAGTGAAAATACCATCGCACCCCTACGGTGTTAGGGTTTACAACTGTAGCACCCCACCCAGTACAGACTGACAAGCACCAGGGCTGTGACTTGGGATCACTGGATATAATGCTCGTGCCATTGCACCCCACCCCCACCCCCACCCTGCAGCCACTGACAGGCATCGTGGTGTGCCTTGCACTGTTTGGCCACAAAATTCACCCCATTCTCCTATACTGCACCCACGTCAGTGTATTTTCTTATGGAATGGGGTAAGTATAATGCCCAAAGACCCCAAAGCACACCATGGCACTTGTCAATGACTACAAGGTAGGGTGACATACGATGGCATTAGCGTTATAGCTGATGCCCCAAAAGCACACTCCAATGCCTATCGCTGTCTACAGGGTGAGGGTGGGGTTGGCATCACTTCAATACTTCACTGCCATTCCTATTATGCATCTCTGCCTCTGGCACTACCAAAGCCAATGCCAATGAGACAACATTCGGCATTGACAAATTCTTGTTTTTGTATACTTTGCCCACAGTGAGGGCTTTGACACAGCAACACTGCCTTTCAGTAATGCTCCCTACACTGTACACAGTGGTTCAAGCCCACCCAACACCAGTCAATTAGTTTCAACTAGTGTTGCTCAAATAGTGCTTTTGTGGATCCTACCACTATCTATCAGATAGTACTGGTATCCTGACTTGGATCCTACCAGATATCCTGCCAAAGACAGATGCAGGATTCGGGGTCAGATAGTGATGGATCCTGGTAAGGATACAGGTATCCTAGCTGGTAGGATCTATGGTCAAATAGCACTACAATCCTACCACAGCAACTATCTGTCCAAATTGGAGCTATCTGTTGGTATCCTGATTTCTAGGATACTATCTGAGCAACACTAGTTCCAACCCCAAGCACCAAACTCACTTATAGCCCCTCCCAATATTACCATTTTTTCAAAATTTTCTGATGATCCGGGTTTGACGGCAACAGATGTTTTTTCTTTCTCTGAAAGGCCAGATTGGGCACAGGACCTGTCAGGTATGTGGGTGGAGAGGGCCAGATGTTTTTTGTTCCCTGATGTGCCAGGTTGGGCATCAGACCCATCAGGTAGCTTTTGGGATGGAGACAAATGTGTTTTTTATTCCCTGACAGGTTGGCTAGGTTTGAGATTTGTCAGGTTGTTGAGGGGAAGGGGTAGATTTTTTTATTCCCTGATAGTCCTGGTTTGGTCCTGGACTTATTAGCCAGTTGGGTGGGGGGGGCAGATTTTTTTTATTCCCTACTAGATCGTATTGGGCACTGGACCCACTAGGCAGCAGGGGGAGAGGTGATTTTTTTTCCTTCATTGCTGGGTTGGGCACTGCATGCATCAGGCAGTTTGCAGACAAGAACAGCTTTTGTTTTATTCTTGACAGAACTAGTTGGGCACTGGACTGCTCTGTTGTGCAGCAGGCTGGGGTAGAGTGGATATGGCAGTGTGGTCCCTATGTCTGTTTTGGGGAAGGGTGCAGAGCTTAGACTGAGGTCAAAGAGGGGGACAGAGGGAGAGAGGGAGAGTCACGCAGTGGAGCTGGTTTCGCTGGCACTTGGGGTTACAGCCACAGAAGTGTACGCCATCAGTCCTCCTTGGTTCAGTCTCCCATGTTAGTGTGCTGTGGGCCAGAGGACAAGGAGATGCCTGAACATGCTAGTAGCAGTAGTAGTAGTGTGGCAGCAACTACAACCCTCCCATGCAGTGTTTGAACCCTTTTCTGTGACCTGAGTGGATGGGCATAGGGAAAGCAATGTTCTACTACCTGCCTATTCCACCTTCCACTCACTGCTTTGCTTCTGCTTCCCTTTATTTCTGTTTGGCTTAATACATGGGCCAGGCTGGGCATGGAACCCATCAGATGATTGGAGAAAGGGGACAGCTCTTTTTTTAATTCCCTTCTGGGTAGGGTTGGGCACCAGACTTGTCTGGTTGTTGGGGGAAGGTTTGATTTTTTTGTTCCCCAATGGGCCTTGTTGAATATTGAACCTGTCAGGTTGTTGGACGAGGGGTATATTTTTTTTTGTTCCCTGAAAGACAGGGTTGGGCATCGGAACATAGTTTCCACACATTTTTCTGGGCATCGGAACTCTCATGTTGTTGAGGGAGGAGGCAGGTTTTTAATTTCCTGATGGACCGAGTTGGGCACTGGACCTGTGAGGTAGTTGGAAGGAGGGGGCTAGATTTGTCTTCATTCCCTGATGGGCCTGGTTGGGCACTGGACCTGTGAGGTACTTGGAAGGAGGGGGCTAGATTTGTCTTCATTCCCTGATGGTCCTGGTTGGGCACTGGACTTGAAAGATGTTTGAGAGGAGAGATGGCCAATTTTTTTTTTATTTTCTGCCAGGGGGAGTTGGGCACCAGGCCTGTCAGGCTATTTGGGGGAAGGGACAGATGATTTTATTTCTCTATGAGTACACTAGGCACTGGATCCATTAGGATGTTGGTGTAAGGGGGACATCATTTTATTTCTGACAGGCTGAGTTGCATACCTGATCCATCGGGTAGATTGGAAGACAGGGACATAAGTTTCTGTTTTTTTATTCGGTGACGGGCTGGATTGAGTATTGGACTATTCAGGTAACTGGAGGAAGGAGGCACATTTTTTTGTATTCCTTGATGGGGCAGTTTGGGCACTGGATCTGTCAGTTTGTTTGGGGAGGGGAACAGATTTGTTTTATTCCATGATGATTGGGTTGAGTTGGGCACTGGTCCTGTCAGGTATTTGGGGGAGGGGGGACAGATTTTTTATTTTCTGATGGACAAGACTGCTCACTGGACTCATCAGATGGTTGGAGAGAGTTCAGATTTTTTTTAAATTCCCTGTTGGGCCATTTAGGCACCAGAAATTTTATTCTACTCTACATTCCCTGCGCTACCAGTATAGAACTCCTGTGTCTTCTAAAACACTATGGGATACAATGTGTATAAAAGTCACGTTGGTTAAGGTTGTTTTACAAGTTGCCTTACACTGCCCCATCCCTTGCTCCAGCGATTGATCTCCCCCTTCCTCTTAGTTTTTCCATTCATGGCCAGGCTACTCGGACTAAATGGAAACTCAACTAATTTTTCATTATATTGGAAGAATACTTCCTAGTTCCTACAAGTATCAGTGGTACACACATATTGTATTCTTTGTAGTTTTGCATCGAAGTAATTTAGTAGTACAAAAATCCTCAGTTTTGTGTAGGCAATTTCATTTTTTAGAAAAAAATAAAGGTTAGCTTTCCATTCACGAAGCTGTACAGACAGAGTGTTTGCAAGTACTTCCTTTCTGAGCTCATTAATTAAGAGACATAGAATTTGATGGCAGATATGGACTGCCAGGCTCACCTAGTCTGCCCATTTCCCTACCTTCTGTATAAACTCTGGATCCTATTTGATCTGCAGCCATTCTTGTCATTACCGGGGGGGGCTTCAGTGTTCATTTAGGTCAGCTGCACATTCCCGAGAGTAGCACCACAGGCTCAAGAGATTCTCAAGCACTCTCCTCCTGGCAGCCAACAGAAAGATAGCAATGTGCTACAGACAGCCAAAAGAAGCAATGGCAAGGCAAACACTCACTGACAGACATAACAAGGCATATCCCAGTCCCTCAGTGCATTTAAATGGGGCAGCTGCAAAACACTTCCTGACTTTGATACCAATAGAAACTGGTCTGCTGTGCAGACCAACTCAGAACCTTACATAAGATTATTAAAAAAAATAGTTTTTAAATATACATATTCACTCTTACAAACTGCTTACTGTGTCTTAATGTGTGTGCAGTGATATCATACTCCTTAGTCCTTTTACTGGGCACTGAGAGTGCTTGCTAGGGTCTTGCAGCAATTTGTGAGTGTTTAAGCAGTGTTTCTCAAAAGAGGCTGCCGTGGTGACCTGCAGCCACCAGCCCAATTTTATGTGGCTACCAGCCCAAGTTTCTGCCACAGAGCTCTTTTAGAGCACCAATTATGGAAGAAATAGAACAAACAATTTCTTACCTTTAAGAAAATGACATACAGTATACATTTTTAAATGACAACACCTCAGAGTGCTGTGTGAAAATAAATTTGTTATATCAGGGGGTTTGGGGGGAAAAAATAAGGGGTGAGGCAACCAGTTAGTTCTGGTGGCTTAATATTAAAGCCCTTTGATGCCACCAGGATTTGGGGCTTAAAAACCACTGGGTTAAAGCATACTTTCAGCACTTCTTAACTTTAAATGCACAAAGAGTCAATTAGGGAGTACTTGGGGGCTTCCAGTATGCCAGTGGGACTTGTATCCATGACTCCAACCTCATTAGCATGTGCTCCTGGCTTGCTTTTGCAAGTATTCGCTAACCACTTTGTGTCTTGTCAACATCTTCTTCTAATATGGTTTAATTCTTGCAACCCACTGACTATTAACCATCTACTAGCACCTGCTGCTACCACTACTACTACCACCTATGCACTAATAAATGGGAACTTCACCCATAGGTGCCATAGCAGCTGTGCATAGCTACACACCATGCAGATATGGAGAGGTACGCATTATGCATGAACATGTGTACAGGACAGGTGGAGGCAGGAGTGTGGTTTACAGATGTGCACAAAGCCATGCAGAGCAGGCTGCAGGAGGGCCTACAGAATGCTGCTATGCTCCTTGATGCTGACATACACGGGCATCAGCTCCACCCAATGCATCAGCTATATCCAGTGCGGAAATGTGGAAGTGAATACTGTTATGGAGAAAAGGGAGAATGCATTGACAGAGGAGGATAAGGATGCACCTGAGGTACTCAAGCTGCCTCCATGGATCAATGGCACTGCCAGTGGCCATGCTGTGATGCAGTATTTATTTATTTAGCTTTTGTTAACCAGGCAAGTACACTAGACAAGACAATTTACCTATTTTCAGGTATGACCCGAGATGGGTGCAGAGTTGCTGAAGGCACTGATCAAGACAAAAGACAGGATTTGGCTCAATACACAGGCAGCAGTCCATTCAGCCAGGCCTGAGGCAAGCACACTAACAGAGATCAAGCACAAGTTGCAGGACATGTGATCAGCTGTTAAGCGGAAGATGGCATCTGTCAAAAAAACAACAGACTGGCATGGACAGAGATCTACCTACAGAGGTGCACAGATCGACCTCCAAGACCTTCACCAAGGTATTTCTGCATGAGGAGGAGAAGGAGAGCATGGACACCCTGCCAGGTATGCATTACAATGCAGAGAGTGGGGATGTCAGGAACACTATGTACAAGCTGACCAACCTGTGTAGCATCCATCGGACCCAGGGATGTGCAACACTTCCAAAGAGGAAGATGCCGCTCCTGCTGAGAAGGCAATGCATCAGGAGTCTCAAACAGACAGCCAGAGGCAGAAGGTAGGTGGTACCCTAGGTGTCCCAAATCACACCCTGAGATGCCTATAACAGTGGCACAACCTGTAATTCTCATCCATTCTCTCAACACCAAGTACAACATGGGTGCCAATGTGCATGGCAGAGGGAGGACAGCCCCTGTCCAGACATAGTGGAGGAGACACAAGTGGATGAGGAAAAGATGTACACCCCCACTATTAGCCAATCCCCAATCACCCCCCCCTTGTGGATCCCCAGCTACAATAGCTCTCTGGCCAGCTGCCACAGGATTGCCCTCATTCCACTGATAGCATCACCGTCCAGCCACATGTTATAGGCCTACCAGAATGGCCTGCCATTACCTCCTGCCACATATGGGACACAGGTAACCCACACAGCATTGGCAGCCAGTGGACAATAGGGGGTCTGAGGGTGTGGAACACCCACCACAACATCAACAGTGGGGATGAGAGCATGTCCATCGACTTGACATGCAGGACAGGCAGGACAGCTTCCTGGGGAATACTCCACATATACTACTCTGAGGTACTGCAGCTGGAACTTGACCACCTCCAGGCACAGCATGACAACACAGAGGCACTCAAGGATCTGCTGGTGGATGTGAGGAGGATGCACCATGATATTGATGTGATTGGGGGCCTGCTGGAGAGGCTGACAGAGCACATTGTAACTGGGATGGGCATGGCCATACTGACAGTCCCTGAGGCACCCCCAGGGTTCTTGATTCACCTCTCACCAGCCATGCCCTGTAGCCATGGAGAGTAGAAGGAGAGTCAGCCACAACTGAAGGCAGACACACACCCTGACAGTCAGGCAAGTGGAGGTGGAAAATCAACAGTTAAGAGCTGTCATCTTTGCACACAGTCATCAACATGGCTTGGGAAGCAGCAGTTAAAGAAAAAGTGATGCTTGCAACACACATCGCCTGATGCTCAGCGTCACACAAGCACTTACCATACTTCAACACCAATACATAATCACCCCAGCATAGATACCAACACTATGTTCCCAGCCCCAGAGCACATAAACCACAACCACATATATCACTAGGCATGGACCTGATGCACCCCTCCACGCTGGGAAGAATGGCACTCAGAGTGTGTCCTCATTACTATGCCATGCTGTCATGCTGCCCCTAACAGCTGAATGACCTGTGTAGGAGTCCATGATGTGCTGTCCATCCAGACAGGGACTCTGAACCCCCCCCGGGAGTCCCACCTCCCCACCTCCCAGAAGGGCATCCCTCTGTATGTCCCATGGCATGGGTAGCTGGTGCCACACTGCCATATTGTGCAGTATGGCACATGCTATGAACACTCTGCATGCCATCCCTGGGGCAAGCATCACAGTGTCACCTGTCAGAACCAGGCACCGGAACCTCATCTTCAGCAGCCCTATCATCCTCTCTGCAACTGATGGTGTTTTCTGGTGGGCCTTGTTGTATGCCTCTCCTTTCACACTGTGTGCCTTCAGGTATAGTGTCATCGGGTATGGACATAGTGGACATCCGCTGTCACCTATGCAGTGGATGAACACCGTGATTGGCAAAGCACATGGGTAATGCATCCACAGTGGTGCACCTTTGTAGGGTACATGTACTCACCTAGCAGTCATCCGTCCCAGCCCCCATATGTGCCAAGGGGGGGCACACAGCTTGGAACTATCGAAGATATTGGAGTCATGACAGGAACCAGGGTATCTGGCACACACATTAGTGATGATGCCCACTGCATCACATACTATCTGGCAGTTTATGCTATGGAAGCACTTGCAGTTCTGGTATGCCTCCTCAACCACTGATGGTGCCAAGATTGCTACATGCACAAAGTTGATGGTCCCCAGTACAGTGGGCATGTCATGCATGGCACAGAATGTCTCCTTTGTGAACTGTATGTTGGCTTTTGGAGTGGGGAATGCTATGTGGTCATACACATGCAGGAACAGGGCTTTAGTTACCTGGTGCACTGCCCTGGACAAGGATAACTGTCCAACATCTGTGACATCCCTCGACACCCTCTGGAAGGACCTGGTTGCATTGTAGGCCAGTGCATATAGCACCTTTTTCTCCATGGATATTGCCCACAACTGCTGGGCATGTGGGGCCACATTGGACCAGACCAAGTCATACAGCCATGTGATGGTGGCATGGTCCAGCTAGAATCACTCCAAGCAGTGTGTGTCCCACAGGGCATTGGTATCTAGACAGGGCCAGAATACCCGTGGCCACAGCCTTGCCCACAATGCCTGCTCTTGGTCACCCTTGCTCTCCAGGAGGATGACATTCAGAAATAGTCCTGAGCCCATCCTGTGTACCATTGTGGAGTGCCAGACAGTGACACTGACAGAGACACCAACAGAATCGCTGACAGGAATACTGCACAGATCTTCACTATGGTGATGTGCCCCTTTAAAGGGAAAGGGGAAATTGTTTAACCAGGAAAGGCACACTAAGCCTGAACTTGTTTCCAGGTTTGACCTGGGAGCGCAAGGAAGTTAAGTGACTTGCTCAGGGTCACGTGGTATGCAAGTAGGAGCTGGTGGGATTCAAACCCAGGTCCCCAGGTTTTCAGCTCAGTGCCCTTAACCACTGCGCTATACTGCCTCCAAAACTTTTGACCATATTCGTTGGGGGCTGTGGGATTCAAACCCAGGTCTCCAGGATCATAGCCCAGAACCTTAGCAACTACACTACATTGCCTCCAAGGGCATGTGATGGGGCATTTTTGCAGCATGCTGGCAGGTTGTGTGGTATGCATGGGCATCAACGGCCATGGCTGTCCTATATACTTATGAGAAGAGCTGCTGCACAGCCTAGTTATGTTTCTGCACCACAGGTTGGCAAGGTACCCCCATAAACTGTGGCATATATCCGAGATGCCATACATGGACAACCCGGGGAGAACACGGTTTGGGAGCTGACAGATCTGGGCGAGATTCATATGTTACCAGTAGGGTGCAGGGGGCATTGCATGACATGTGTTGTGTGAGCAGTGAACTTGTTATTTGTACTCTATGTTTCCACAGGACAACAGTGGCTGCCCAGACAGAATAGTCCTTGTGCACCTAGAGCAGGCTGATGGGGTTCTGGCCATAGTGGTGGACCAGAGGGCACGATGACCCCTACAGGTGCTGGACTTACCGTCATGGAGGATAGGCAGCAGAGACATTTATTATAAGGATGATGATGCAGAGCTGTGGAGGGTGGCTGGGCCCTCAAATGTATGTGTTGTTGGCAGGTGGGTAACTGTGTAGCCACTGTACATCAGTGGCCCTGAATGTGCATCCCACTCAAACCTATCCCGTTTGTGTAACTCTCATTGCAGGAGTACCATGGTCTGCTGCACAGAATTGTCCTTGTGGCATGGGGGTACACCCCCCCCCACACCAAAGGGGTCAAGCGAGGACTCCATGGAGGGGAAGCAGATTAGGAGCACCCCATCAACTCAAATCAAATCAAATCAACTTCATTTTTATAGCGCCTTTTGAAACCAAGGCACTGTGCATCAGACAAATACATAACAATAAAATTTTAAAACAGCATTAAAATGTAACAACCAGTGCTGACTGGATGTACCCATGACTGCAGTTGTTAAGTAGCTGACCTGCCCATTGATGGTCTTTTATTTCATGCAGTCTTGAATGAGTTTTTACAGTACTAAAGTATTTATTCATGCGCATATGTCCTGTGTCTTCATTATGGCCGGCACTGGCATGCCGCTTTCTAGGGGGGGGACTTCCAGTTGGCCTACTGGCTGTGTGGGAAGGGGGTGCTGTGGGGCAGGTAATGTGCAAGGAGGCATGTGTACAATGATATGGGTGGCAGTGGCTCATATGTAGTGGGAGGTACTGCCACTATCAGCTGGTGCCATTCTGTAGTCTAGTGGCATGCCACTGTGCTTGCTCTTTGTGGTCGGCAACACGATGGTTGCAGGGCTGAATCTGGACCTCTGTAGAAAAAGGGGGCTTTCACAGGGTTTGTCCAGAATGGCTAATGCCGATACCCTCCACAGTCCAGACAGTTCATCTGGCAGACCCTGCACACCTGTGGTTTATGACTGCCCTCTTCAAGACACAGTGCTGCATGTTCGACAGCACGTGCTGCAGCACTTGCATTACACTTAGTGAATGGGTGTCTTTGGGGGGGCATGCATGCTGTTATGTGGTCATACCCCTCCACCCATGCATAGTGCTGTTGTGGCAGAGCTATGGGTGGGTAACCTATATGCACTTCGGCATTCCCTATGTGAATGCTGTACATCCATGAAATACACATGTTAGGGTCATATGCCATTACGTGTGCGTGTTCCATGCCATGCAGATGCTGTGGTTCCTTAGTACGTAGGCCCCCATGTTTGTAAGTCCAATATGCTTTCCATTGTGCTCAAATCTGGAAACATTTCTTGTGATTCACCTGTCAAACATGTCTCCAAGACTCTTGCACAGCTGTCATCAGAAATTCAGCCACCTTTTTGTCTATATCTGTAAACGTATTCGATAAAAAATATGATTTCAGGCAATTTAAGTTAGCATCCAACATTTCTCTCAAGGAATTGTAAATCTATTGTGTGACCAAACTTAGTCATTATCTTAAACTGACATATATCTTTCATGGTCTGTAATCTTTTCTGCAGAATCTTCAATCCTCTTTTCTCTGTCTCAGAGACAAAATGATCCCTTTCTCATTGCCAAAACTGGCCATGCATGTTGGCTTGAAAAACAAAGATAATCTAAAATCTCATAAAAACAAAATTCATGATCAATTTAAGTCTGGAGCATGACAAAGAGAAAGCAACTTTTTTCTTCAGCTCACTACTAAAGGTTCACTTTTTCCTTTTTGCAGACAGCAGCACCAGGTATATTGCTTCCATACACACAACTGCCGTGCATAGGGCTGAGTTACATGCATACAAAGTGTCCTTTGGACACCTGCAGATGTACTTATAACCCTCACCCCCCATGTATCCTTCCCAGGCCTTGACTTCACTTGCACACATGCATTTCTGTAGCTGGTTGGGGCTGGGGCTGGAGTATGGCAGGGGCTGTGAAGGCAGAGCATGGCATACACTAAGCCAAATGTACTCTGCTGGCCCAGTGTCAGGGGAAGAGTTCTGGTACTCCACACAGAGGTCTGCTGTAACTAATGTGTCTTCACCCAGCTGGCAGAAGTGGTGGGGCCCTGGAAGTACTTCTACAGCTATGGACCCCAGCCCTGCTCTGTACCATAGAGGGCTGAGGTAAAGATGCCAACTGAGGCATTTGTTTTTTGGTTTTAAATAAAATAAAACTTTTTACTAGGATTTGACCATGCTAGTATCACATGAAATGGGAGAAGTTATTTGGGTGAACACATTTGGGCGAGTCGAAAACAGAGACAGTAATTACGGTGACTGCCCATTAACAGTGCATGAACAACATAAGCGACCACACTGACACTGTGTTCCCTATAATTCAAGCATGGTGTGGAGTTAGAATATAAAACATAGGGGAGGCTGGGGGCACAGCCCACCACGGGGGTGTGGGGAGGCATAGCCCCTGCATTAAACAAGGAGACTACATCAGATGGGAGACACCTACAGGTACAACAGTATTTAAATGGTTGGGATTAAACACACTTACCTGTCGGTAGGCAGGCAGTGAGGATGGAAAGTAGCTGTTCTGTGCCTCGCTGTAGTGTGGAGTCACCTAATTGGCTGTCACTGTTATTGTGTCGTCGTTTTGACATTCACTCTTATTACTTCACCTATTTCACATAGAACCGGCAGTGCTTACATGGACTGCCATATCCCATGATCCCCTTAAGTTGAGCAGGGTATCCACTTTGCCACTCATCTGGGCTTTCTATTAGAAGCCCATTGTCTGTTCTCCAGCTGATCCCTCCTCCAGTGCAGAACTTAGTACCCACGCATCAGACCAGTCAAGGATCATGAATCCAGTCCCGCATGTCCGTCTGAGACTGGGAGCATAGTGTGTAGCTATGTTGCTAGGTATGGGCCACAATCGTGCATACAGCCCTATGAGTATACCATTTGGGTACCGTATAGCAAAAACAGTTTTCCAGAAATAAGTACCATGGAATAAAACATTAGCTTTTCCTTTTCACATCATAAGATACTACTGTCCATTTGAAGTACTGCTGAGGAGCTTCTGTACAGGAAATAAAACAACGAGATACATGAGAAACTAAAATGGAATTGTTCTATATTTAGTTGTAAAAAAGGTTAACGCACATAACAAGTATAGTATCAGGGATATGTAAGATTGTGGTGAACTGTGTACAGGCCTTGTTTGAAACACTGTTCTATGGAAAAACTATGAAAATAATACCTTTATTTGGATGCAGATATTTTAAATTACCATGCCGACAGCCCAGCTTTCTAAATTTAACAAAGTATTAAACAAGGATAGCTGAATGGCTGATGCAGTGACAGTCCTTATAAATCATTGATCAGCAATCTGAAATAAATCAGAATTCTTGAATTTGCATAAAGCCAAAGGAAATAAAGATATCGGCAAAGTCCTCTGTGTTATGCTTGAATGTACTGTCAACCCTCCTGGGCATTATTTTTATTGAAATAAGATTAATTCATGAATGTTTTATGGCAAGTTACATCAAAGTCATTAGGTAAATCTGGGAATGTCATTTTTGTGATCACTGAGTCAAGAAATACAGCTAAACCTTCAAAATCATAGAAGAATGCAAGGCTATTGTATTTTTTATCAGACTGATATTTTTGTGGTAACTATTATATAATGTATCTCAAGCTGCTTCTGCACAGAGCTCCAGTATGAATTAGACACCTAAGGAACAGTGACTGCATGCAAACAAACACAGCCAACATCACATGCTTTCAGCAGCATCTGTCAGTAAATAACTCCATTAGTATTTTCACTACGTGCCTGTCGAAAGGTGGCAGTGCAATAAAGGGGAGCCATACCATTTTATTGTAATTCGACCTTCCTCTGTTACCAGTTGTATTTTCCACTTATTAAAGCAACTTCTGTGGTGTTAAAATACTTGAAAATACAAACTGCAGTGCTTAACATTTTTTGTGCAAAAAAGATGGCTATAAACCATTCCCTTTAACTTGACTATCACTTTGCTCTCATACCATTTACCATGGATTTTACACGTAACCAAAATGCACCAGTGTAATACATTTAGACTGAACAATAGGATTGTAATCTTGATTGTATGTTAAGTAGGGCTGCAAGTTCGGTTCGCCTCATTTCTTAAAAGAGTCAAACCCCCTTTTTTTTACGATTGTCCACCTATCGTGAACATTTTTTAAAAAAATGCAAAGTTTGGTTCGCCCCTGTTTGCCCCATTTATTTATTTATTTTGTTCCTACCTCTCAGTCTCAAGACCTCTTTGTGAGTTTGTGCGTGTTTCACCTCTCCCCCATTAAATCAGGAGGTGCAGGAATTGGAGAGTTGGGAGGCCAGCTCACAGCATGTCAATCAGCAAATAAGGACTGGCATGATTTGATGATTATGGAATCTCTCCACCTCTCCCTCTCAAAGTGGGAGCAAAAGCAATGATCATTGGTGGAGCAGGTTGCAAAAACACATGGGTGGGTAGAGCTGAGTAGCTCTACCATGAGCTGACATTCAGTGTGTGAGAAACGAGGTGGAAAGAGCAGTAGGCAGTAGTGTAGTGCTTGTTGCTTACTTAGTTCAGACTTCGAACTGAGTTGTTCTTTTGATCAGATTTGTCTCGCAGAGAAGAAATTGTTTGTTTTACAGCTCCCTCTTCTTCACGTTGTGGCAAAAAAAAAAAGATGAAAACAAAAAAAACAAGTAAAAAGGTGTTTTTATTTTAGTTTTACACACAGGCCCGGATATTCAGACTGCACCAGGCTGAGGCGCAAGCCTGGGCACAGTGCAACTTGGCTGCGCAGGGGCATTGACTGGGCGATATTCAACGGAGCTGTGCATGGTACAGCATCATTGAATATTGCACCCTGGCCACCCGCAGTGCACATGGCGCAGTGGCACTGCACCAGCGCAAGTGGCCAGAGTGGAGCGGGGGATGTGCTAGTGCAAGTTCCGTTGCGCTTTGTGCAACAACCGCAATATTCAAAAGTGCACATGCAAATGAGGCCATAAAGTATACAAGGCGCAAATGAGGCCATTTGCATGTCATCATGACCCCATTTGCATGCAGGTTCACCGATCCCTGGCGACATGCACCTGGCGCCCTGCCAGGCAGTAGCCGTCGGGGACTGACGCCCCCTGCACAGCGCGGCAATGCGCCCCTCTGCCTGATCACGGGCCTATGTAGATTGAAATAATCATCCAATATCCCTGGTGTTCCAGTGGACCGCTCGCAGCCCGATCGCGGGCATATGTAATAATAAGGAGAGCTCCATGATACCCCCCCACCTGCCCACTGAGCCTCACCTCCCCGCTCCCCCCCTGTCAGTGGCGGGCAGCAGTACCCCACCCGCCTGCCACCCCACCACCCACCGACTGACAGTGTACTGTAGGGCTGTACGCCCATTGGTCCACAGCATGAGCCAATGGGCGTGCAGCTAATATACACATGTTCCAGATATGTGAATGGATCCATTCACATATCTGATTGTGTTACTGTATCGGCTGCATGCCCATTGGATCACGCTGTGGACCAATAGGGCATACAGCCCTACCGTATATGGTCAGTCACGGGTGGCAGGGTAGCAGGCGGTGGTAGCTCACCTCGCTGACCAGGGGAGCGGGCGGTGGGGCCCAGTGGGTAGGCGGGAGGGTGGTACCATGGAGCTCTCCTTATTATTGGCATATGCCTGTGATAGGGTTGGCGAGCGTCCACTGGACCACCAGGGACATTGGACTTATATTTTTACATAGATGCCTATGATCGGGCATGGGGGTGCCACCACGGCGTGCAGCTGGAGTTTGGTATACCACGGCGGCAGCTGCCGTTGCGCCTGTAATATGGCAGCTCACCTGTGGGTGGCCGGCTGTTGTTCTTTTTTTTTTGGCTCACCTGTGTGCAGTGCAAGTAGGGGTTGAGCATGCATGGACTCAGCACATCCCGGGCTGAATATCAGGATGTGTGGAGTATGCATGGGCATGCCCCCCCTACCTGCGCCGCATACATTACTGATGCACTTTGACGCATCCGGATTTGTGCCAGGCACAATCTCTGTTTGAATATCACGCTGGGGTGCATCAGTGGGTTGTGCATGGTGCAACACTGTTGCGCCATGCGCAACCCTTCTGAATATCCGGGCCACACAGTCTATCTCACTGACTGTGTGTGTTGCTCTTCCTCATCGATCTCCATTCTAGTTCCTATGGTTCTACTACCTACCTATACCATTACCTTCCTACACAACATCAGGGCAGAAAAAAACAACAGTATTGACTAGTACAGTCTACTGACTGTGACAATTTGTGTTTTCTCTTTTTTTTGTAATTGTGGTATGGCGTGATACTACTTTAGGAGGATAATGATGGTGGATCCTTTGGCCCTCCTCCTGACTCCAGTCCTAGACTAGTCCAATTATAAATAAGGCACTGACAGTGCAAAAAAATGTTATTATAGTTTAAAAATTAAATTACCTTTACCACCAATGCCACTAAGGAAGGAGAACAGAAGGGAAGGAAGGGTCTGAGTGACTCAACTCTATTTACTGTGCTGCTCTGAGAGTCTGTGGGATCAGTTTAGTTGATCTTATCTAATCTGGACTAGTAGAGTGATTTTTTTTTCCCTCCCTGTTATTGTCCCAGCTACTTGATGCAGCTAGCAGTGCTGTACTGACCTGTTTGGAATAAAATCTCCCTGTTATTGGCCTAGCTACTTGACGTAGCTAGCAGTGCTGTACTGACCTGCTTGGGGAAAAAAATTCCTTTGTTATTGGCGCAGCTACTGAACACAGCCAGCAGTGTTGCACTGACCTTTCTGGGATAAAGTCTCCTTGTTTTTGGCTCAGCTACTTGACATAGCTAGTAGTACTGTAGTGACCTGTTTGGGGAAAAAATTCTCACTGTTATTGGCGAAGCTACTGCACACAGTCAGCAGTGCTGTATTGACCTGTTTGGGATAAAATCTCCTGTTATTGGTGCAACTAATGGATGCGGCCAGCAGTGCTGTACTGACCTGTTAGGGAGTAAATTTCTCAGTTTTGGGTGCAGTTACTACTATTAAATGTAGTTATGTAAGTAATAATGCTCAACAGGGTGGGCAGTATTGGGTTATACCAGAGCGTCATGGGGCATAATGAGGCCCTACGCCACAAGCAGAGGGCCTTATAGCCCCTGGAAGGTCTGGAATAGCCCATACTGCCCACCCTGGAGCGTATTATTGCACTTAGAAAATGGAAATAAACTCTCAGACACAGTTTTTTAAAAGCTTTCAAATATTACAATAATTTATTTAACTTGTTATAACATATTTCTTGACTTTAGAGATCAAATAGTCCCTTTTTTAAGGGGGGCTGGGTAAAACAAATAAAGCACAAAATGAACCATGCACTTGCACTGTGTTAGATAACTGCCAATAAAACAAAAAAAAACAGAGACCACTACTTGTTTACGGAGAAGAAATTAATCGGATCATTGAAGGTGCAATTGACTAGGTTAAAGTTAGTGGTTGTGGAGCTGGATGCTGCTGGTTCTGGAACTTGTAGTGAAATGCTGGCTCCTGTAGGGGACGTGCTTTCTGCTTGCTGCTGCTGTTCCTGCTGGTTGGACCCTCCAAGGATTGTGTTCCAGGTTTTTCTGTTGTTTAATGACGCTGACCAGTAGTGCTGCAGACTGGCTTCACATCTGTGCCCAGTAACACTGGTGATTTCACGTGCTGACAGACCTGCTTTAGTTAGGAGTTGCACAGCTGTTGAGCAAATGCTGTGATCAGTATATCTTGTGGATAGCTGTGCTTCTTTACTCAGTCTGGGCATCATATTTCCTAAGAAATTCTTGCCCATTGGTTCCTTTGGGTACCAGTACTCATGGGTGCAAGGTGAGCCTGAGGTACCTTCCTGGGATGAAGGTGGAATGCAAGGGCGTCCTATGGTAATTTTGACAGATACTTGCAGAAGGATAGTACAGGGTAGAGAGGGTTTCCACGGTCCTCCAACATGAAACCACAACTATTTTCTTTGTTGGCCTCTAGTGGATTCTTGTGTTTTTTTGAGGTAGGATTGTGTGAAAGTGTCACATACTTTTGCCCATGTTCCTCACTCTTGACTGCAAATGAATCTGCACATAGGTCATGCATGCCTTCTTTTCTTCGACGTGCCATGTGGAGCTGGAGATCAAACCAGACCTTTTGGACCAGTTCCTGTGCTGTGTCCGGTAACATCACTGGCAAACCTCTTAGCTTGCCAGGGTCCATTTCTCTGATGGACAGGTGGTGGGCAGCAGCATCCTTCTACACCTTCTGAAGTGTATTTAGTATTGAGGTCATTATGTGGTTGCTGGAATGAAACACAGATTCTGAGATAATGCTGGTGTGCCGGCGTACTTCAGGGGAATTGAGGTGGCAGTTGATGCCTGCATGAAGAGCGCAGTACCCAGACACTGAGTACTGCTCACCTGACACAATTCGGGCTTCAGCACAGAATTTACGAAAGTGGCAATTTAGAACATCAAAAATGTCATTGACCCAGTCAACTGCTATATTTTCCTTTCTAGCCCACCCTGCAAACACTGCCAATGCCCACTGTGTGTTTTTCTTTGTGTTTATTTCTTCCCTCTGGCTCTCATACTATTAAGCTCTGATATACTCACACTGGCAAAACAGGAGGTTGCTTTGAATGTCTTATTGGCGGGTTCTGGTGCCTGCTCAGCAGCTATGTTGTTAGCTTCAGGGAACAAATGATGTACAGTTTCTTCAGGTGACATGTTGAATGATGCTTTCAGGAAATCAGACTTTTTTTTCCCGTAGTGTGGTGGTGTCTGTACGCTCTATGTTGACAGTGGCGGTTTGAATGGGTTTTGAATGCAGGTATGGGGATGTGTGCGTGAGTTGCCTGCTCATGCTGAGCTCGGGACTGCTTGCTAACATTTATATTCGTGAAGTAAAAAACCTTTTAAGCTTTTTTACAAGTTTTAAAAACATCTACTTGTACTAAACATATGATCTGGTGGAGAAAATGTGAATTTTTTATACATTTATACAGATGTTTTACGTTGCTTCTGAGACTGATACTGTGTTGGAGAATGCCAGTATTTTCTTCATATTCCATGCCACAGATGGATGTCCATCTGTGGTATGGAGATCTAAGAAAATACCGATGCTCTCATGTTCAGTATCGGTGGAGCACATTACATGCTGTCAGACTTCTCTGCACTGAGTGGTTTTTACACCGGAAAGCAGGTATGGCATGGACATGCTTTATTCAGCACCCAAAACAGTCTGTTGGCTTATATTTTTGGACATGGGTGACAACTGCCTAATCACTATTTCTCCCGGTACCTTAGTGAGTGGGGCAAAATGGTGGATACATTTACTGAACATTGGGGTGCCCACTGATGAAATTGGTAATGGGGCACCCCGAATAGGCTCTAGTTTTTATGCGGGCTCTATTGGAAAATAAATGAATCTCTCCTAAGATGCTTCAGCCAATGATATTCATGTATTTTCAGATACCATTTTCTAAATATATTATAGAACCTGGTTATACCCTGTAGAAGCTGATTTTGTTTGGTAGAACCTGGTTTTATGTGGTAGAACCTGGTTTTCCTTGGTAGAACTTGGTTATAGCTGGTAGAACCCGGTTCTACCTGGTAGAATTTGGTTCTACCAGGTTCTGCCTGGTAGAACCAGCTAGAACCTGGTAGAACTTTTTTGGGTTCTACTCAGCAAAGTTTGCGAGGTAGAACTTTTAGAGGTTGCACAGCCCTAATGTTAAGTACCAATTGCTTGAAAAGTTTTAAAAGGACCATCTAGGGTTGCTTTAGACTGAACAATAGGATTGTAATCTAGATTATATGTTAAGTACCAATTGCTTGAATAGTTTTAAAGGAACCATCTAGGGTTGCTTGAACACTTTTACTGAAAGTAGATGCAAACAGAATACTAGATAGAAAATCATCAGTAACAAGGCTGTAATTCTATCGAGAGATTCTGGTGACATCATAAACCATGAGAGCAAAGATGGGTGTTTTATGATGTCACCTGTCACCAGAATCCTGAGATGGAATTACAAGCCTAGTTATTGCTGGTTTCCTGTCTGTTACTTTTTGTAATATATGGAACCCTCCAAACATTCTGTCTCATAATTGGAAGGCTTAGCCTGGAGTTCAATGAACAAGCAGCCATCCACTCCCACTTTCTGAGCTATATAAGCAGTTCCTCTCAGCCTCCTTCTGAAGCACTTTTTTCTTTGTTGACCAGAGGCTCTGTCTGTTTTTCCTCTGCAGCTAGCTGTGGCCTACCCTGGGGCCGTCCCCCCCCCCACCTTGCTGCTTCTGTTTGTATCTGCTTGACTTCTGTGTTTGTTTTTCTGCTTCTGGTTTGTATTTGCTTCCAGCTGTGTGCTTCTTTCTGTTGTTTTTCCTTGTTTTTTGGTTTGTGTGTTTTTGTTTTGGGCTTTGTTCCCTGTTCTCCATGTTTCTGTTTTTTGATTTTGTCTTTGGGGGTTTGTTTCTCAGCTCCTAGCATACTGCTACTCCAGAGCTCATACTACCTGCTTTCAGTTACTCACAACTCTCAAATTTCTTGCAATGCAACTGTAAACATAATCTGTGTGTTTCAGCTCAACTATAGCTGATTCCATGTTGCATAC
Source organism: Neoceratodus forsteri (assembly GCA_016271365.2). NCBI lineage: Eukaryota > Metazoa > Chordata > Ceratodontiformes > Ceratodontidae > Neoceratodus > Neoceratodus forsteri. Next base: position 1,071,395,502 of record CM028129.1, on the reverse strand, counting down.
TTGTTTTCACCTGACTCAGGCTTACTCAGAACTCTAGCCATGCAGCTCAGTCATGCTGTCAACTCATTCTACTTACCTCATTGCAGCAGTTTTTTGCACTGCCTGGTGACAGCTGCTTTCAGAGCATTGTGCCTCCTTTTATTTTATGCTTATTGCAGTTTACAACTCAGTGTACTCAGTTCAAATGTTGCTTCTATGTTTGTACACCCTATTATACTCAGAGGTCAGCTAAGACTACTGCTGATGCTGTAATTTAGTTTCAATACCTGCATGTGGGTCTCGGCCCTTCCATCACTTTCTTGTTTTTCCTACGTTGGGGACTTGGAGGTGTCTGGGGAGTTGTGGCCCCATGTGGCTAATTATTCCTGTTCTAAATCCTGTTTCTGCCACCGATAAATCCTCTGAGTATTTATTTATTTATTTTTTATTTATTTATTCTAGGATTACAAATACCTTTGAGCTGAGGCTCTTTTACAAAGGTTCTATGTCATTGGTACAATTGAGACAAATATAAGCAAAGATAACAGTTTATAAAATAAAAAAAACACAGTCTTGTATAGGAAAAAAGAACAATAAGGTGAAACTTTGGAGAGGGGAAAGGGAAAGGAGAAGGGTGAAATCAGGGAGACTAAGTGGATGGGATAAAAGGGGAGGTAGGTGGGGGGAACAGAGAAAGGAAAGGTGGAAGGCAGGTAAGAATAGAAGTAGTGCAGCCAGGTGGCATTTGTCATGGGCCAGTAGGGGAGGTGAAGATAGGAGGGGGGGTGCTGGCAAAGTGCAGGAGTAGATGTGGATCCAAAAAGGGCATTTTCAGCTATGGAACCAAAAGATATGTTTAGCCACAACAGTCACAGAGGTTGGAGGCAGTGAGTGTTAGGCGGAGCTGAATCTTAAAAGTGCTGAGCGATAGTGAGGATGAGATGTCACTGGGAAGACCATTGTACCAACTAGCGGCCCAGTAAGCAAAGGATTTTTGGCCTTGTGTTGTGCGGCAATGCGGGATTTGCAGAAGCTGAGGTTTTGATCTCCTGGTATGGCAGGTGTGGCTTCTCGGTTGTATGAGGGCACAGACTCCGGGGGGGCAAGGCCCGGCAAGATTTTCTTAGTAGTAATACAAGTTTGGTGTTTTCTTCAATTGGCAAGATTCAACCATCCAGTTTGAGAATAGATGTCACAGGTGTGAGTTAGGTGTTGGGAGCCAGTGACAGGTCGACAGGCCTTGTTGAGGGTGGTGGATACACGTTTGAGTGCAATGGTTGTAGCTGAGCAATAAATGATAATGCCATAATCAATGATGGATATGATGGAGCTTGGGATAGTGACAACAAGGGCTTTAGGTGTCAGGTGTTTCCTATGATGGAATAGCAGGCCTAGCCGGGAGTTAGTGGCTTTTGCAACATGGTCGATGTGGGCAGTGTAGGAGAGGTGAGGGTCAAGGGTGATCCCGAGGTATTTAAAGTTTTTGACCTGTTCCAGTGCGGCACCTTGTCTGGTGATAAAGGAGAGTTGGAAGTGCTTATGTATGGGAACTGCTGAAGATCATGGCCTTGGTTTTTTTTGGATTAAGGATCAGTTTGTGCTTTGTGAACCAATTCTCAACTGAGGAGAAGTCGAGTTGGAGATTTTCTTACAATTTCTTTGGGTCCTGGTGTGTGGCAAGGATTACTGCATCATTGGCATACAGGGTGATATGTTCAGTGCAGGAGTCCAGTAGGGTGTTAAGGAACAGACTGAAGAGTAGGGGGCCCAGTACTGAACCCTGGGGGACTCCAGAGAGGACAGGTTTGGAATCAGAGTGCACATCCCCAATTTTAACATGCTGGGAGCGGTTTTCAAGATAACTTTTGAACCAAGAGATTGAATCATTGGAGAGACCAGCATTTTTTAGTTGGCTCAGCAGGAGGGAGTGGTGGACAGTATCGAAGGCTTTGGTCAGGTCGATGAAAATAGCACCAGTTAGTTGTCCATTGTCAAGGGAGCTGTGAATGGAGCCGGTGAATTTGAGTAAGGCATAGGATGTACTATGACCTTTTCTAAAGCCATGTTGCTGTTTACAGAGAATATTATAATTGTCCAGATGCTCGGTAAGTTGGTCCACTACTATATGTTCTAGTGCCTTCGATAGGGGAGGCAGAATGGAGATAGGACAGAAGTTCGCATGGTCAGTCTTATCACCACTTTTGTGAATCGGGGTAACAGTGGCCATTTTACATTTGTCCGGGAACTGGCTAAGGGAAAGAGAGAGATTAAATATCTTGGTGAGGCGCCCAAGTACCTTGTCAAGCGTTAGGGCCAGTAGCTTGAGATCAAGTGTGTCTTTGCTTGTTCTAGATTTGCTGATGGCTTTGGCAACATAGTTTCGGACTTGATGTTTCTTTAGTGCTTTAAAGTAGAAAAGTGGATGACAGGCATGGGTGGAGGAGTTGGGGGGGTAGTTGACGCATCTTGGGAGAAGTCAGGGGGAGAACACTGATAAGATCAGTAAAAGCGATGTTAAAAGTGTTCACAATAGTTTTAGGGTTGAGTGTAGTGTGCCCATTTATGTTGAGTAAGTTCGGTGAAGATTTTGACTGCTTCCCAGTGACATCTTTAATGTTTTTCCAGAAATCCCTCCCATTTCCCCAGGAGTTAGTGAGGGCATTTTTATAGTAGTCAGATTTCTGTAGCTGAATGGATTTGGTGCAGTCATTCCAGGCCCGTTTATAATTCTGGATGTCGAGTTGCTTACCAGAGTTTCTAGCCAGTTCCCACAGGTGGTCCCTGGATTTAAGTTTTTTTAGGAGGTCTCCTGACAGTCAAGGGTTACTGAGTGATTTAGCTTTGCACTTTTTGAGGGGGGCAAATTTATTACAGGCTTCATTGAAAATGTGAATAAATTGCTCCAGTGCAGTATTAGTTTCTGTTGCCTTGAAGATGGGTGACCAGTCCTGCAGATGGAGGTGCAATTTGAGGTGGGGTAGCTGACCACGGGGTAGGACTCTGCTGGTTAAGATTTTTGGAGGGGGCTTATAGAATTTGTTTGACCAGGTACAGCTGATGGGAGAGTGGTCACTGAGTGAGTCAGGGAGGACTGAGGTTTTCGTGATCCGAGAGGGGTGGTTGGTTAGGATCCAGTCGAGAAGGGTGCAGGTCCCAGTTCTGTAGTTCTTTCTGGTTGCATAGTCAACCATTTAAGTCAGGTTAGCTGATATAACAGAGTCTTTAAATGACCCACCTTCAGCTGAGAGCCAATTAATGTTAAAGTCACCAAGAAGGATGATTTCAGAGTCTGATGGGTGGGATTTGACAAAGCCAAGGACAGCGGTTAGACCAGGTCTCTTCCTTAGGAGGTATGTAAACAGTGAAAACTGTGAGGGCCTTATTGTGGGTGCCTAATAGGAGTCTGATGGGAAGAATCTGAGCAGGAGTTGCTGGAAGATTGGAATCAATGAGGTGTCCTCGGAAAGTGTCTTTCACATATAAGGCACACCCTCCACCTCTGTTGGACTTACGATCAACCTGGAAGACATTGTAGCCTGGAAGGGTGATTGCCTGGTCAGGGATCTTTGGGGTGAGCCAAGTTTCAACTACTGACAGAATATCCGGGTTGTGTTGGGTGGTAAAGGCTTGCAGTGCATCAAGCTTAGGAAGTAAACTGCAGATGTTCAGGCACATGATTGAGAGAGTGCCTGTTGGTTTGTTTTGGTTGGAGGTGTTTGGTCCGGGTTTAGGGTGAACAGTCCCTGATAGCAGCAGGAGGAGGAGCACAAGTTTCAGGGTGCATAGGCAGAATTCAGTCAGAGAGAGGTTGCATTTCTTTTTTGAACAGTAGTATGCCAGGTGGTAATGTCGAAAATGCAACATTGGAATAGTTGTATATGATGTGGCTAGATGTGCCCAAGGCTCACACATGAGCAGGGACAGATCAATTTCGGTGGTGTGCCTCCAGGGGGAGGATTTGCCCCATTGCCAAATGATGTAAAATAATCAAATCCACAGGAAAAGGACCAGTAAACTGTTTGATCTACAGTAACAAGACAAAGGATGTGTTAAATTCCTGGAACACTGGCCTGGGGCATATGCAGGAAGTTAAAACCCTTAGTCAGTGTCTTCCCTTGGTTTAAATAGTTGTGAATGGTTCTCAAAGACATGCAGGTCCCTTTAGCAACAAGGTAGATGGAAATGTGGATTCAGTTTGCACTCCCCAGGTCAGAGCTTGTAGAATTTCTTAGTTGTACTTACTTTGTTTGTGATGGCTTCCAAAAAAGTTGATTTATAATGAGAATCCCAATATCTGCTGGTGATGTTTTCTAGTTTCTTAGTCCAGGAAACTTTCATGGATCTCATATCCAAGAATGGTCTAGTTCCTCCAAGCTGAAACACATGAAAATCCACAAGATCAAACTACTGACAGAGACAAACACAAACACCCAGCCACACAGCCTAAGTAGGTGGAGTATGTGTCACCTTACTGGCTTTTTGGATGTCTGGCTAGCTTGCCCCACTATTTACAGTGATGTTTCATTGCTACTACTTATGCAGACCTATGTGCAGGTCCACCCATTACTACACTGTTTTCTGACTTACGTGCAGGTCTACTCTTGCTTATGCAATCATTGCTTCATGCCTACCACCATTCCCTTGGCTTCAGCCTCTGGGAGGTCTGCTGCACTCAGTATTGAATTCGACCTTTGCAAGGTCTCAGCACTCAATGCTCATTAAGGTCTCAGCACACCAGTGATCATTCAACTGCTCACCAATTTTTCAGCTCCCTATCAGTAGTCTGGGACATGCCAGCCATACCATTCTGGTGCAGGCCTCCCTGCAGCCCATGGTCTTGCTCTGCACCATGAGTCCACAGCTTGAACACACGAAGCTTGGGGTGGGGTCCTTCTCACCTGTCAGCTGAATTGCACCATCCCCTCAGCTTCAGCCTCTGGGATGTTGGCTGCAGCTGGGAATGACCTCGCTCCAGGTGGACCTTCAGTCATAAACCGTACTGACTGCACCTCAAGTTGTAGAAGTTAAGACTCAGCTTGATGGGATGGGGCACTCACGGGGGCCCCTTTAGCTGCCATAGTGGATTTTGAGGCACCCTTCAAAGCTATTCTCCCCATGACTGCCTCTGGTTCACCTAGTTTGAGTTTAGGCCAAGTAGGCCAGGTGAGTGCCTCAGCAGTCATTCCTCTCTTCCTCCCACCTTGGTTGCCTATCGTGTTGCAGAGTTTTCTTGCGACCTTCCACAGCGATCCTGCGAGAGGGTTTGAGTGAGAGCCTTCCTCTAAAGTGCAATATTTCTCACTTCCCTTTAATTGGGTTTTCCAAGTTGCAGCTGCAGAGCTGTCACTAAATAAAATATCCCAAGTCTGGAGGGAAGGTGATCTAGGCCTTGGATCCCCAGAGATTTCCTCCTCATAGGGGAATTTTTCTCTCCTCCGTTTCCTCAGGTCATAACTGTTAGTTAGTATAGTAGTGTCCCCTAGTTTCTTTAGGTAGGTTCTGCTGTTGGATGGAGGTGGATGGTGTCCCTGCCATTCCCTCTCTCCTTAGAGGATTCCCTCATTCTCAACGTAAACCATCGGAATCATGCCACACAAACCTGGACATTTCATTACGTTATCAACCTGAGCATCTCATTACGTTATCAAACTGTCTGATGCTTATCTACTACTACGTCACAGTTACTGCTTGCTTATATGCATCATACTTCATTCTTTTTGGGGATACTTCCTATGGTACCTTTAGCCATGGGAATCATCCTGTGGCACTTCTAGGAGTGGAACACTCTTCAAGGGTTCCTTACCTAAGGTACCTCTACAGGGTGGTAATTCCTCTGGAATAGAGAGTGTGAACGGCCAAAACCAAACTAACACAGTTGCACAAGCATAACACTATACTGGCTGTGTAGGCCATTGAACTGGAAGGCTTAGCCTGATGTTCAATGGACAAGCAGCCAGCCACTCCCACTTTCTGAGCTATATAAGCAGTTCCTCTCAGCCTCCTTCTGAAGCACTTTTTTCTTTGCTCCACCATCCTCCCTTCCTCCTCCAGTGGCAGCACTTCTCTCCTTAGGATCTTTCCTAAGGTATCTTTAGCCATGGGAATCATCCTGTGGCACCTCTAGGGGTGGAACCCTCTTTGAGGGTTCCTTGCCTTTGGTACCCCTACAGGATGGTAATTCCTCGGGAATAGAGGGTGCAAATGGCCAAAACCAAACTAACACAGCTGCACAAGCATAACACTATACTGTCTGTGTAGGCCATTGAATATCGTTGATCTGATGTCAGAACAATAGTATGACTTTCTGATGTCAAAGTGATGGTATGGGTTTTTGATGTCACTGATTCCCTATGGGAAAAAATAGCACCCATATATTACAATGGTTTATGTGTATGTCAATTTCTACCATATCAGTTCTAGGGCTTAGATACTTTGTCCTTTCCACGCATATATTTTAATGATTAAAACTCACCCAAGAACCATAAAGTGTGCAATCGAATGAAAGGTTCAGTATGGGCAGCTGACCAAACTCCACTGCCAGCTCTTCAAAAGCAACCAGTGCCTTCCTGTTGCCTTCTGTCTGGGCTGTTTCACCCCTCCATCCTCCCCATCTCCTCCTCCTCTTCCTTCTCCTCCTCCTCCAGAGTTCTCTCTCCCTCTGCCCTGAGGGTCTTAGCTCAGTTTCCATTATTTTCTATAGCATTGAGATTCTTTCTCTTGGCACCTCTGTTGAGGGTGGAGATTAAACAGAAACATCATGGCCAAATGAACACCACCAAGCACTTACTCATAACCATATACATGGCCAGCTGCCACATTGAATCGTGATACCAAATGACATACAGTAAGGCATAAGTTATTTGTTTTCAGAATAACATAACATTTTTAAATGCTTATTATCAACATTAAAGCCTGTTGAAATTGTGCTGGGTTTGTTGACTTCCACATGGGCATTACAAATGCTTATGTAGTATATTGTTAGGGGTTATTGTAGCTGAAAATCAGTGGCTTTCTAAATCTTGTTGTAGAACAGTTCAAAGGTCAAAAAAGTTCTTCTGCCTTCTTTCTGATGTCACATCAATGGTACAAGAACTGTTTTGCCTTTTCCTGCCACCTGATTGGAGGAAACAGCACTCTCAGAAAAAAAAAATCAAGAAAACATGATGGCGCCACTTAACGAATACTTCACCAGTACAGTTTGGGCATGGACTGCCATAGTTGGCTCCATGTTTCTAAACTGTAGGAATTTGTCAGTTTTTCTTTTTTTTTTTTAATAACCACACCGAGAATGTGTCCGTAGGGTGGAGAGCAGACAACTGCCACCAAAAATCCTCATAGGGTCGGTCAGAAGTGGAGCGGGACCATGCCGAGCTGACTGAGCTGCTGAGACCAAATGGGACCATGGTGTAAACACAAGGTATGAAACCTTGTGAAATAAAAGTTTTTTTTTTGTCTTTCAACTATTTGGAGAACCATATACTATATAAAACAGTGGATGGGTAACCATCCACAACTAAGGCTGTTTCCATCTTGGGTATTGATAACATCATGGAGACCTCTCAAGCTTCACTCTTGAGGTCTCTATGATGTCATCAACACCCTCGACGGAAACACAGCCTTGTTGTGGATGGTCACCATCCACTATTCTATATATGGTGTATAGTTTGATTGTGTATGGGAATCCATACTCTCAATGCCCTGGCAGTATAGAGATGAAATATTACTGTGCATGGATTTCCATACACAACAATGTTTTTGTTCTGTATGGATTTCCATACACAACAAATCTCTAACATTGTAAAGGCCATTATGCCAACTTCCTTGTCTTGCACTGCTCATGCTGGCTGCTGCTCTCATACAGCACTGTAGTGGCAAACTTTAAAACAGTATTTATGTTTTTTGTTTCAGGGGCTTGATTTTGAAAGGGTAACACAGGGCTTGATTCAAGCACTGCATCAGACCTGTTTTTTTGGTGCAGCAGTGTCAAACACCTTTGACACAACTGCACCTGATCTTAACATATATAACTTGTGGCATTTAGCACGTGGGACTGAAAATTCTGATTGCCTGCCAGAAGAATGCGCAAGCCCTGTGCGCCAAATGATTGGCATACCGGGGGCATGCAGCATTTTTAGGGCTTTGAAAATCAAGATCCAGGTGTCAATTTTTGTGTGAAAATATTTACTTTTGTTTAATTTAACAGAGAAAGAATTATTTGTATATTTTGTAACTTAGAGTGATAAAGTGATGGAGCAATGTTGTGCTTTTGTAGTTGACAGTGAAGGAGATAGAGTAAAACATCAGGAATGAGAGAGACCGCATCACTAGGTGTGGGTCTTGTACTTAGTGGAAATGGCCTGGGAGGGTTTTAAGTCCCAGAGGTACCCATTGTTACTGTATATCTGGTCATAAGAATACCACATGCCAAAGAGAGAGAGAGAGAGAGAGAGAGAGAGAGAGAGGGAACTGTTCAGCCAAGGGACAGCGAGAAAGAGTGAAAGTCAGCACTGTAGCCATTTTGTGCAAGAGACACTGATGCTGTGTACAGCAATGACTCCAACACTAAGACACACCAAGAGAGTAGAAGAGGCACCAGTGTATGTAGAAAATGCACAAAAAGACCTTTAAAAAATGCCAAAGCTGAGTGCCTAATGGCCAATAGTTAATTCTGCAGTAGTTTCTTATATTTTTGTTGATGTTCTTGAGCTACTACAAGAAGATGTTGAATGTTGGGGGTATTGGCCTGTCTGTGAAAATGCCTATTTTCTAGAAAACTGTACACTATACAAAACAATGAATGGGTGCCCATGTACAGCAAGGCTGAGTTCCCAGCTTGTGGGTAAGATGACGGCATGGACCTCTTAAGCTTCACTCCCAAGGCCCATACCATAGTATATGGTTAGTCACTGTGCTGTATAAAAATTATCCTGCTCAAAATCATTGTTGTGCACATTCCAATCTCTTATGTACAGAGTATTGTTGTACATGCTCAAAACAATTCAAAGGTCAGGAAATTGTGAATTCTCTCATTCATAGCCAAAGTTGTACCTTTTAACTTGTGAAATTCAGTAACATTAATTTCAAATGTAGAACAGTTCAGCACCAGGTGATGATTCTGCTAGATTAAGCACTTCTGTTTCAATCAGCCTTATTTATTTTTTATTTTATTTATTTTAGTTTTTGTTGACTGGGTAGAGTGCACTAGGCAGATAGTTGCCTATTTTCAGGCAAAATGTAATTAAAATTGAAGCATGTCATAATGCAGGACTGTTACCCAGAATGTAAGTGTTCTACAACAGAAATTAAATTGATAAACTTCTACACGTGAGGAGGTACAAATCTGGGAACCAGGTGGGTCATAAGTAGGAGGGTGCAGAGTAAGCTTCTATTTTTTTCATAAACTAAGCAACAACAAGTTTATTACTTGAGGGAGTGTTGCAGTGACTTCAGTGTAAAAACAAACATATACTACCTAAACTAAAATATGGGCAACAACATACAACTCAGCATGCATTTCCATCTCAGGGTTCAGATGACTGCATATGGACCTCTCAAGCTTCATTCTCAAGGTCCATATGCCTAGCCTCAATGGAATGATGGCTGGGCAGTTCAACAACTGAGCTCTGAGTGAGCTCAGCTAAAAAAAACTTTGTCTTGCCTTACCAAATGGTGCTAATTCTACACCTTGTTTGTTTTAGTGCAGGATTAGATTTGGTAGTTTGGATTGCAGTTTTCAGATAGGGGATACAAGTTAAGTGAGGCCATTTACACGGTTTACACAGTTTGGATTGGTAGTAGAAGGCCTTAAGACCCATCAAGTCTACCCCCCTGCACACTATGTGGGATATTCAGTTATCTACCCGGTTTTGTAAATATATATCTAAATTCCTTTTAAATGGATCCATTGTATCTGAGCTAACTACAAATTGTGGCAGTTTATTCCATTGTCTGGTTGCCCTATTTGAGAAGAAACATTTTCTCTTGTTCTTTGTTGCTCTAGGTACAAATAACTGATGTGAATTGCATTTTAGGACTATTGGTTTGGAAGCATTACTTATCCCACATTCTTGCATTAGGTGTTCATCTTGAAGTAGTTTATAAAGAAGCAGCAAATCGCCTCTTATTCTCCTTACATTAAGAGGGTATAAATTTGCTCCCTACATCTTGTTGTATAGTCAAGATTTCTCAATCTTGGGATTAGCTTAGTTGCTCTCCTTTGAACACCTTCCAGTAGTTTAATGTCTTTTGTCATGAATGGTGCCCAAAAGCAGCGCCATAATCCAAATGTGGCCTTAAATTGGAGTTATATAACACTATGACACATGGTTCTTGCCTACTTATAAAGGATTTTTTGATGGAATTTAGAATGAAATTAGCTCAAGTGGCAATCTGTCTACAGTGACTCCCAGGAAGTAGTTGATTGTTTACTAAGATACCTAGATCTTTTTCTGACTGAACTTCCTTTAATAGTTTGTCATTAAGATAGTACTCAGAATGTGGATTATGCTGACCTAAGTGCATTACTACACACTTATCTTCATTTTAGTCAGGTTTATTGTTATTTCTTGAGTTCAGCAGTGTTTCTCCACTTGCTCAATTGTCTACATTTCCAGAGGAGCATACAGCAATAGAACATCACTACATGCCTGTCTGGCATTGCCTACTTCATCTAGGCATTCTGGTCATTTTCTGGATTGCTAAGAGTATTGTCTGATTTTACAGACTTTGTTGATGACTGGCTTTCATTGTGCTCTTGAAGACCTCCTGCGTCATCACAGACCATTTTGCTCTGTCACACTCTGCTGCTCTGTAGTTTCCCTCCCTCTTGCTTCAGGGTGGTTCAGTGAATTTGAACTTGGGCTACAGTCTTTCTGCCTGTGGTGGAGTGAGTTTCATCTAGGAGTTTGAAGGTGTGTTACTTTAAGGAGTGGAGCACGTTTTTCATTTGCTGCTTGTCTTTCACTTCACAACTTTTTAAAAATCTCACTAAAATCCTGGTTGTGTCCACAGTTTGAATTGCATCAGTGGATGAACTGGCTGGGTTAATCAGGTGGGGACTCTGAGGGGTCTGGTCAGTTCTGGCTGTGTTCTGAGTGGTGACCCCATGGGGCTGTGCAGTGTCCATGGCTGTGTAGCTATGGGGCATCTGGCTGTACCTCAGGTTTCCTGTTGGTTCATATGCCCAATCTTCCTGGCCCTTATTGGGAGCTCCTATCCATTTTCTTAAGACACCAGAGGCTCTCAGTGAGAGATTGAGCCTCCTTGGATCTTTTGGACTGCTTTTCTCTAATTCCTGGTGAGAGCAGGAGAGGCAGGAAGAAGGCATTCATTTGTTGGACTTGACCTGCTAGGACTTTCTCAACTTTCTGTGAGAAACTGTTTTCTTCTACCCTGTGAGAGAGGGCAAGCTACAGTTCTCCTGTATGCTGGATTCTACTTTTCATCTGGTATAATTTGAGTTACTGGACTTTATGGACATTCTGTGATTAAAAGGAATACTATGATGAGTCAGGATTTCAAGTTTGTGCAGTAGCCTGCTATGGAGCTCCATTTTGCTGATATAGTATACAGTTTTAATTCTGAGTGCTTGGGTGGTGTGATTGTTTAGAATTAGTGACTTGAGTGTATGGTTAACTTGGGTTGAATGAGAGTGTGAGTGTAGTGTGGTGTGTGGGTGTGGGGTGGTTTAATTTTATGTAGTGAGAGGGCGTATCTAATTTTTTTATTTGGGGGGATTGCTTTAGCATGTGTTTCTCATCAACCAGGCCTTACCTAGTCTGCTCCACAGGGCATCTACAGAAGTGGCATACCTTTGGAGGGCTTCCTTGCACCCTGTTTGCAGCAATGATTGATCACTGCAGGGGGCTGGGGTCCTCCAGGAGCATTTCTCAAAATGTAGTCCAGCTATGAGGATGGATGGTCAGAGGATGATGAGGAATGTTGAGTTAAGGAGGCACCTGGGGAGCAGGCCTTGCCAGATTGCTGTTCCCAAGGCTCCTTAGATTTCTGGTCAGCAGGTAACTGAGGGACCACTGACTCAAATCCTCCACTATGATGGTTCTTTTTAATACCAGATTGCTGAGGAATAAAACCACCATGATGGCACCTTTCATCATGGATTCTTTAGAAGATCTGGTGTGTATCACAGAGACCTGGCTGGGGGATGACTTGTGCCCTGTGTTCAAGGCATCCATTCCTCAGTGTTACTCCATGGTGCATTGTCCATGGTGGGGCACAGGGGCAGTAGGGCAGTCATCTGTTTTAGATCTGCATTGGAATTGGTGGCATATCCCATGGGAGAGTGAGATTGTTTGAATGCATGGTGGTAAAAGATGGACTGAGTACAAGTTGCAGGATCGGTCTTATATACCAGCCCCTAGGGTATGGGAGTGAATTCTTTCAGGAGCTAGAGATTTTCATGGCTGACCTGGTGGTGGTGTTGCTAAGACTTTTTTTTCTGGGTGACTTTAATGCTTGAGTCAATGACAAATCTTCTCTGCTTGGAATGCAGTTCCTCCAGTTAATTTCTTCAATGGGCTTCATACAGGATATTGTCCCAGGCACCAGTTAGCACAGCCATGCCTTGGACCTGGTTTTCTTATTGAGTCTTGATCATAGTAATGTCTGGTCATTAGGATCTTAATGCAGTGCAGTTTCTTTGCAGGGGCTCCCTATTTAACCTTCTGGTGAAGATGGTCAATTATCACCCTGTTCATAAGTCGGAGTCTCAGGGCATCCTGGTGGTGGTGGACATCTGAGCATGGAGACAGCCTGTGCGATGGGAGCTGTGGCAGATATGGAGGGCTATAATGTGGCTCTTATCATGGCATTTCTCTCCCTAGCACCTCTCTATGTCCACCCATTGATTTCCTGCCACAGGTCACCATTGTTTGATGGAGATCTGAGAAGGTTGAAGAGAAAGGGATAGAGGTTGGAGTGCTGTTGGCAGAGGTCTTGGAGCAGGTAAAATCAGTGCTGCATGCTCATTATGATGAGTACTAGCAGGCAATCACTCTGAAAAAGTCAGTATTCCTGTCACGGGTGATTGTTGCCAGAAGGAACTGACTTGCTCAGCTCTTCAACACTGTGGACAGATTATTAAATCCAGATTGTCTTTAGTCCTGCAGAGCATTTTCAACAGATACATGTAAGGAGTTCAACTGATTCTTTCTGGGCAAGGTGTCTTCCATTCATGCTGGGATATCCTCAAGTGGCCTGTCGGTGGCTGGTGATGTCCAGTCTTTGATGGGCATCCACATGGGTAGAGTTTGAACCAGAGTTGGCAGATGATATCTTCTGGGTGGTCTCTGGTCTGTGTCCCACCTACTGTTTATTGGGTCCTGAGCTAACCCAGCTTCTTTTAGAGTGTTGGGGGTATGCTCAGTCTGATTTTTGTGGAGATCATTGGGTGTTCAAGATCTTGTCTCAGATCCTCAGGAGATAGGGTGTTTGACATTGCTGCCCCAATCCTATGGAATGCCCTTCCCCAGAAAGTGAGGGGGCTCCTTCACTGGCCTTGTTAAAATCCCATTTAAAGACCCATTTATTTATATTGAGTTTTGGATCTGGCACTGCTGAGTAATTTCTTGTGCAATATCATTTTAACTGTATATTTATTTTAAGGTATTTTACTGAATTCTCTGTTTTTACTGTGAGGTACCCAAAGCCCATGCAAATGGGTGCCATATAAATAATATTGCCTTACCTTGACTTGCATTAGGCATGTGGTAGATCTTTTATATGTATATTATAGACTGTAATTTTGAGTAGACCCAACAGACTGTGAGGTCCCCTTCTGCTGGTTATTTTCTTATGTTCTTATGACTGTGCCAAAATCCATACTCTCAAATGGCCCAGTGGCTAGCTGTCAGAGGTCCAAGTTAAAGGATGATTGTGGGCCACTCACTTGGAAACAAGGAGTGCAAGTGCATCATAAATACCTTTGGCTAGTACTTGATCAACACCTCAACCTCTTTCTTCACATTCAAACATTAACTACTAAGCCATACTCTAAACTGGGGGCACTCTACAGGCTGAGAGTCTGCTCCTACTAATTCTGGATTATGGAGACATGGTCTATGGTGCTACTCTAAACGCCAAACAGATGCACTGCTCAACTCATTCTACAGTATCACTTTTTGAACTGTCACTGTTTTACACACCATTTTACTATTTAAACAACCATTGGGCTTTCCATTACTAGACTGAAGATGCTTTTAGCACACTGTACTCCAAGGGACCAATTGCTGGCTAGAAAAACTATCCTAGTAGCTTATTAACCTCATCTCCAAATCCCGCCTGTCTATCAGGTCAAATCTGGATCACAAGTTATAAATCCCTACTCACTGCAAAAGGGAATCCAGGGAATCTGCTTTCCCTTTTTAAGTTATCTCATCTGCAGAGCAACATACATGGTGAAATAATTGGCTTACACAACTTCCAGGGTTAAATACATATTCTGAAACTATGTTCACTCTTGTTCCTACCACAGATGATCACGTTACTATAAATGCATTCTCAGCCTAGTACTGTTATAACCATGCTATGCTTGATCATATTGAGTGCAAATAGCCATGGGAATCGTATTACACTGTATGGTGTTTTATTGTATTGTATTGTACACACAGTTGTGTTGCTTAACTTTTTTTGATATAACCTGATAACCATCTGTATCTCTATGATTTTATATATAGATAACATTTGCACATTATACCCTGTCATAAGCACTGCCTGTATTTTAGTGTATTTGTATACTAAAATCAGAGCAATATGTGGAATACTTGTACTAAAGTATGCTGACAGCCATCATTTTTACATTTTGCACATTTATGGTGGATCACTAGTAATTGGATTTAGGGGGATTGAAGGGGTACAGCTTTAAATTTCCTGTATGAATGCAATGATTCACTAACAAGCACCTGAGGAAGTCATTTAGGTGGCAATATGTATAGGTGCTTGTGTCTGTGCAAGAGCAACTCTTTGTGTGTCTTTCAATGTTCAATGTTTTTGAAGCACAAAGAAAAAAAAAACATGTGAAGCCACATAGCCTTCTCCATCAGGCACTGCGATAAAAGAGTTCAAGGAGAGGAGTTTATATGGAGAACGCAACACTAATTAGAATAATAAATTCAATCATTTTAGACGAAATAAGCTTTTATACATGAGTGTGACTATTTTGTTGATAAGGACATTTCTTTGTGAGAGAAATACAAATAATGGATGTTTACCAAGACAAAAATGGTAGCCTTTGAAATACTGAGTTATGAACCAGCTTGGAGATACAGACTAGGACTGTGAGAACTCGAGGCCCAAAGGAAATAATTTAATGCATTATTTGTATATAAATTAAAATAAAACTGCTAAATAAAAGCAAACATTTCAGCTCCTTCATGGCTGGCCTGTACTGGTGGCATAGCCTGGTTGGGCCCATGAATTAGCGTGCTGGGGGTGAAATAGAGACTGACGCAAGTATCTATATCATACCACAAATCAATGCCAAGCTCTGTAGGCAGCTTAGATATTTTTTTATTAATGCTGCTGTGTAGGTATATTATTTTGATGGATGTTCCAGTCAGAGCAGACCATGCCAAAGAAATGGATATAATTAATGATCAATGAGCAGCAGTAGCCACCAGGCCACTAAGTCTCTCTCTCCCTTTCTGTGTCTCCCTCTCCTGGTTCCTCTCGATGGACCAACAAGAATAATAAGGATGTATTTTTTTAATTGTGATTTCTGTGACTGTATTCTATTTGGCCCCCAGTAGTCTCACTCTCTCTCTGTCTCTTTCTCTCTCTCTCTCTCTCTCTCTCTCGGTGACTCATCTGGATAGAACAAGAATAAAGTCAAATAATTATTTTTCCTGCCTGCCTTGTAATCTATAGCCCCACCAGGCCACTAAGTCTCTCTCTCTCTCTCTCTCTCTCTTTCTGTGTCTGTCTCTCCTGGTTCCTCTCGAATTGGACCAACCAGATTTATAAAGATGTATTTTTAGGGCTGCAGTGGGTGTAGCTCTGTAGACCTCTTTCTATAAAAAAAGCAGCCAGTGCATTCCTTCTGACTAAACAACATGTTGGAGTTGCAACACAGTTACCTCTGTGCCTGTGAAGCACTCTGCTCACTGTTTAAATTGGCGGTCACACTGCACTATTTTTTAGTCTTTTAGCGGTCACAGAGGAACACGGCACACTTGGCCATGTCCAAGATGGTAGCAAAACCATATTGCACATGCACGTATCCTACTGCATGCGCAGTACACTGCGGTGGCCATCTTGGTCACAGCAGACTGTGCTGTATTCTGCCATGACTGCTGATTTCCTTTATTTTTAATTACACATCCCCCACCGACCCTCCTCTCAGCACCCACCCCCACCCCCACAGAAACATAATAATGACACTGGGGTACCAAACCCCAGTGTCATGATCGTGTTCTGTGTGACCTTTTTTCACATTTTTAACTTCCCACTCAACACCCACCCCCCACCCCAGAAGACATGGTGACACTGGGGTGCCCAATCCCCCAGTGTCACTATCAGGAACCCTTGGTGTGATTTTTTTTACTTGTAAAAAGGAAACCATCCATTGATGCCTTTTGTGTCCATTCCAGACCCTCCTCACCTGACCCTCCCACTTAGCACTCACCACGCTGAACCCCCAAGCCCTTACTTTTCCATCAGGGGTCCAACACCGTAATCCTCTCTGGACCGTAGACCTGTCTTCACTGTTCAAAACTGGACCACAAACTGAAGAAACAGGTATGTGGTTCAAGATATTTCAATGGCCTATTAATTTAGTGGCATAACTTAGGCATTTATGCATATTTTTGGCCCAGATTTTTAACATGCCTGTTTTGTGAACCCACCTCATGAACAATTGCACTGACATTAGGCAAATCTGTCCCAAAAGGTGTTTTCATGGTCCCTGTGTGAAATCACATTTCGGGCAGGAGTTGAACATTAGATCTGCCCTTGTTCGTGAGGTGGGTTATAAGAAGGCTATGTTAAACATTTGATATACAAATATTAAAAACAATAAAGTTATGAGCCTGTGTTGAATTTTGCAAACCCAGGCTAGTAACTTTGATAATTTTCAATATTTTACCCCAAATTCACAACATAGCCATTTCTTTACAGCACCTCATGAATGTGACAGCTGCCATTTTTTAACTCCTGCGCAAAATGTGTTTTTTCACCCTAAAAGTTGATTTTGCAGTCCTTGCATAAAATCACCTTTAGGCCAGGAGTTGAACAATTTGTCTGCCCTTCCTCATGAGGCAGGGTCATAACAAGGCTGTTGAAAATTTGGTGTAAAAATATTAAAAAACAAATGTTCAATATTTTTACCCCAAATTCCTTAACTGCAGCCCTATCAGCTCTAACCAGAGTTTGTTTTATTTGTGATTTCTGTGACTGTATTTTATTTGGCCCCCAGTAGTCTCTGTCTCTGTTTATTTCTCTCTCTCTCCTGGTGACTCCTCTGGATGGAACAAGAATAAAGTCAAAGATGTATTTTGTCTGCCTGCCCTTTAATCTGTAGCCCCACCAGACCACTAAGTCTTTTTCTCTCTCTCTCTTTCTGTGTCTCTCTATCTCTCCTGGTTCCTCTTAATGGACTGACATGAAAAATAAAGAATGTATTTCTTTATTTGTGATTTCTATGACTGTATTATTTGGCCCCCAGTAGTCTCTCTCTCTCTCTATCTCTCTCTCTCGCTCTGTCTATCCTGGAAACTCCTCTGGATGGAACAAAAGTCAAAGATTTATTTTGCCTGTCTGCCCTGCAGCCCCACCACAGGCAATTAAGTCTCTTTCTGTCTTTTTCTCCCATGGCTCCTCTCAATGGACTAACAATTTTTTATTTTAATCTTGTGATTCACTGATTTCTGTGACTGTAATTCTTTCTATTTTGGCCCCCACCCCCAGTAGTCTGTCTCTCACTCACTCTGTTTCTTTCACTCTCATGGTGACTGATGAGGCAGTCCTCTCCTTGATGACTATTTTTCCTTGCCCTCCCCAGTAAGTCTTTCTCTTTCTCTCTTTCTCTCCGCCCTCCTGTACCTCACTCACACTAGTCACCTCACCAATTCAAAAGTTCAAAACCACACAAAAATCCTCTATAGTAGTATTTGCTCAACACTCTCCCCTTCCCTCCCTTTCACTTGCTTGCTCCTGCACCTCTCAGTTGTGTTGTGCTCTCACCACGGTTATATGCCATGAGTGAGTGCATCACATGACCTTCCCCTTGCTGCATCATGTGACTGTTGCCTGATTGGGTGCTGCTGGCCACCTGTATGTGAAGTGAACATGCCGCTAGCATCCCAAGGGCAACAGTCAACTAAAGCACCAAGGGACATGCTCTGTGGCTCTAAAGCATGGAAAGACATGCTCCATGGCTTATCACGGACCCAGAATCAGACTTCTGCAGTGAAGTTCATATTTAACCAGGACTGTGGATAAAAGCTTGGATCTGGGGGGGGGGATTTTGGTGGAATGGTCCACCCAACCCTAATACAGACCCTTTTCAGAGTAAACAAAACTTTATGCAGGAGTATGATGTCAGGAGACCTATAAACTATTAGCAAGAGTCCCCCTAAAGCTGTCTTTGGAGCAATCTTAAAATTCTTAATTTTACATCCTGGATATCATAATCCTGTAAATTGTGACTAGTAATGCCCCCCATCTCTGTTCAGTTCATGTACATGAGTCTTGAACAGCTTTATGAATGTTATTTCCTATAGTATCTTTTCCTTAATATGTGTACTTTAGTGATGTGACTTTCAAGTCCTGTAGAATGAGTTTTTTTGTGAGGAATAGTCTTATACTGGTGCCTGCATGTCTGGGTGTTGTATAGTAAATTTATATGTGTTCATTCAGGCTCTTACGGTCTGGCCAGGTTCACCTACTATACATACCAGAAACTATTTACATCTGGTCAGTTATATAGTGTTTTTGGAATCACATCTATGCTCTCCCCTAATGTCATATGGAATGGAAATGTCAGTGGAAAGGAGAGAACACGTTACATAGAAACATAGAAACATAGAATTTGATGGCAGATAAGGACCGCTTGGCCCACCCAGTCTGCCCATTTCCCTACCTACTGGATAAGCTGCAGATCCTAGTTAACCAGCAGCCTACTTCTTCCTACCCCCACCCCCCAGAACTGCCTTATGACTATCCCATGCATGGTGGAATTCCACCACTGATTTTGACTCCACAACCTCCTCCGGAAGGCCGTTCCATGCATCCACAACCCTCTCTGTGAAAAAATACTTCCTTAAATTACCTCTGAGCCGCCCCCCCATCTTCAAATTGTGCCCTCTTGTTCTTGCACACCTCTTTTTTTGAAAGATGCTACCCTCTTGGACTTTGTTGATTCCCTTGAGGTACTTGAAAGTTTCTATCATGTCCCCCCCTCTCCCTTCTTTCCTCGAGGCTATTATTGAGGTTACTATGAAGAGAGAGGGAGCGGGCATTTGTGAAGGGCCTTTAGAAAATAGTTGTGCACTGCTAGAGAGGAAGAAGGTGGAGGAGGGAAATGATGAAATTAGAGGAGTAATTGATAAATGCCTGGACCAAACTGGAGCAGGGTGAAATTCTGCTGGGAGAATTGCAACAGGGGTAAAAGGGGGAAAAAATGTGCAGGAGGAAGAAGAGGAGCTGGAAATGAGAGAGGGAGATGAATGGAAGCAAGCAGGAGTAAGAGGGTGGAATCTTAGTGCTGGGGTACTCATACTAAGAGGAGTTAGTGGGTAGCAAGGGGAGAGGCATAGTCGATTTGGTGGAGGCCATGCCAGGAATGACAGCGGAAAGGGTGGGACAGTCTGTTCTGGAAATATGCTAGATGGGGTAGGGACAAGCCTCATTTAATTATACATCTTGGGACAAACAACCTGGCTGACAAGACAGTAGATACAGTCCAGAGGAGGTTTGAGGAACTAGCACAAATAGGTGAGGGGCAGGAAGATCAATAACTTTTCAGAGATACTTCCTGTACCAAAGGCAAGCACAACAAAGCTGAGAATAGAGGAATTTAAAGGATGGCTAAGAACCTGGTGTTGTGCTAAAGGGTATGGGCTGTTGGGGTGTGGGAGGGACCTGGGAGGACAGTAGTCTCTATGCCAAGGACAGACTACACTTGAGTGAGGAGGGAAAGAAAGTGTTGAAACAGAGGATGGAGGAGTACATAGAGAAGTAGGAATTTAAACTGGAGTTGGGGTGGCAGTTGGGGAAGAGATATGCAGAGACCACAGGTTGGGAAAACATATGAGCTTACCCCCCATAACAGTGACAAAGGACTAATGGCAAATACTGTTGGTGATGCTAGGAAAGGAGGGCAGGATGGGAGGGGAAAGGGTGAAGGTGGTTACTCTTAATGCTAGGAGCCTTGGGAGGAAAACTGCAGAGTTACAGGTTCTCATGGCAGAGGGAGGGTGGACATTACAGCCATCACGGAAACATGGGCCACAATACAATGACTGGGACCTGTCTGTACCAGGGTACAGTTTATTTAGTAGGGACAGGGTGATTGGGAAAGGAGGGGGTGGCACTATATGTGAAGGAAGGACTGAAGTGTGTAAGAGAGGAAGGGGAGGAGGGTAGTACGGAGTCACTTTGGATGCAAATCCAGGATTCCAAGAATAGGATTCTTAGAATGGGAGTGGTGTACAGGCCACCATCTCAGATGGAGGAGTTAGACAGGAAACTAGCGGAACAGATCAGGCGGACCTGCGAGAAGGGTAGTGTGGTGATTGTGGGGGACTTCAACATGCCAGGAGTGGACTGGAGCACCCCAACAACCAGGAACAGAAGGGAGCAGGTACTGCTGGATGCCTTCCAGGACAGCTTCCTGCTGCAAATGGTCAGTGAACCAACCAGGTTAGGAAATACCCTTGACCTTGTGCTGGCAAATGGGACTTTGTGAGAGAACTTACAGCAGAGGAACCGCTGTCAGGGAGTGACCACTGCTCAGTAGGGCTCACATTGGATATGGGCAAGGAAGAAGTGGAATCTGGAACAATAGTGCTGGACTTCAGGAGGGCCAACTTTGGGAGGATGGGAGAAGTGGTAAAAGGGTACCTGGCCAGAATTCAATCTAGTATGGACACTAACCAGAGGTGGGAGCTCATAAAGCTGGGGATAGTAGAGGCAACCAAAACCTGCTGCAAAGCCCAGAGCAAGAAGGCTAGGGCTAAGAAACCGAGCTGGTTGAGCAAGAAGGTCATGGAAAAGGTAAGGAGGAAAACAGCTGCCTTTAGGAAGTACAAGAAAACTGGGAGGGGGGAGGACAGGGAGGAGTACTTGACAGAATCAAAGGAGGTGACTAGGGCAGTAAGGGGAGCCAAAGCATCTACGGAACTCAGGCTGGCACAAGGCATTAAGAAGGGAGAAGGACTTCTTTAAGTACATCAAGGGAGAAAAGCTGTAAGGACCACATAGTAAGGATTAGGAAGGAGGAAGTTGGGTGGAAGCAGGGTGCGATAAGGCGGAAGCTTGATAAATGAGTACTTCTGCTCAGTATTTACTAAAGAGAAGAGGGGTGACACCCAAGGTGGGAGAAATGGCAGAAGCGGGGGGGGGGGGAAGTGGTGGCAGAAGGGGAAATCATGGAGAGCAGAGTTCGAGAGGGTTTGAAGGCACTGAGGGTGGACAAGGTGTCAGGCCCAGATGGCATCCACCTCAGGGTACTGAAGGAGCTGGCAGAGGTCCTTGCAGGACCTTTGGCAGATGTATTTAATGCCTCACTACATTCAGGGTGTGTACCTCAGGACTGGAGGATGGCTAGTGTGGTGCCCCTCCACAAGAGTTACTCATAGTCCTGAGCTGCTAGTAACACCATATGAGTGAAATGCATTTTTTTTGTTTGGAGTATGCAAAATGGATGATCCCTACTGAGCCTTTTACCCTTCCACTCACCAGTCCTAAAGATATTCCCCCAGCTCATTTGGTCCACAGGGCCCAGACTCAGCCACATTGGTACTGATGTTCCTGCCCCATAATCTTGGGGTAAGTTGGTGCCTGACCTCACAGCCCACAGGACCCACCCCATATTAGAAGTGATCAGGTGAGGCACACTGAGTTAAGGCAGATAATTTCCTGGTGCATTCTAGGGGATGGGTTATATGGACCTGTTTTATTGACAGGGGAATCTTGACCATGACAGCAAGAAAACTTCCTTGCTCTTGGAAGGTGGTGCTGTTGGCCTGTTTTTCAAGATGGAGGACACCGGGGTTGTGTGGAGGATAATGGAGAGCACACAACAGCTAGGAGTTTGTCCTCACCCCTGGCTGCTGGTGATTTGGAGTTTGGTTTGCATGCAGCACTGTTGGCTGAAAGTGATTTCATGGTCATGGAATTTCCTACTGAAGAAACAACAGTGGCAGATGTTAAAGTAGCAGAGCAACATATAGAGTCTGAGTTTCAGACAAGAAAGCATGATTTACTTAAAATGCTGGCAGATGATGAAAAATGCTATTTGGAACAAAGTCCAGAATACTACCAAAAACAGCATTAAAAACATCAAGGAAGAAAGCCGTGTCTAACCTGCAGAATGCTGTGACTGCTTCTGCCACTAACTCAGTTAACAAATAGCTGGGCAGAGAAAATCAAAGGAGTCAGAAGAAAGGAGAGCCACTGTCAGCCCATCGGTGTTTAACCTCAACATTTAGTGTAGCAGAGGAAGCTGTCATGTCAGTACCCTGGTCCTCAGAGACAGCCTTGTTGTGAGCCGGTTGCATGAAAAATGCTACAGGTGTGTGGGTTCCAGATCCTGTGTAGGATTCAGTGCTGAAAGCCAAGTCTCTGGGAGAAAGACAGCACCAGTAATCTCCACACCCAGGAGCTTGGCACAAACTACTTTCCTGGATGGCATCACCCAGCAGTCCAATTTAACAGAGTATGATCGACAGCGAGAGATGCCAATAGATGCATCCACAGCTATGACTTATGACTGTAATTCTGAGGCTAGGGTTAATGCTACAACACAGCATGTGGAAAAAGTGAATGTAACACTTACAGTCAGAGAACTAGAGGTGATTAGTGATAATGAGCTTTCAGTTGAAAATACAAACTTCTTTGCTCCTAAGCCTGGGGTGACTGACAGTGTGGGACAAGGGAATGGCATGTTAACTACAATTGCTGTACCAGAGGTTGTGACTGAGGAAGCTTCTATGAATGAGAGGGGGACTCTTTGAATATGGGCCACAGATTAATGAGAGGTTGAAATGGAGGGAGAGTCTAGAGATAATGCAGCATCTAGCACTCAAACAATAATCAAAATGCCCAGGACTCTGCCCCTATTTGGAACCAGGTCCCTCCATTGCCATCTCAAGGAGAAACAGCACTGGTTCCAGCTTTGCAGATCTGTTTAGAAATAAACCTGAACTTGCTCCAAGGCATAATGCAGTGAGGTTGCGGTATAAGGGAGCCATGGAGGAACACCCTGAAAAAGTATTTGTGGGCAGAAAACTTCTAAAAAAGAATCAATGCATTTTCTTTCTCAGAAATACATGCCTTAATACATGTTTCTGGTGAATGTGTTTTCAATGTCATTTTTCTGGCACCCCAAACACTAGAGAGATTTTTAAATTAATATCAACAACTAAAATTTCCTCCTGTCTGGGCAACATTCCTTGCAATACCTCTAACAAAGTCCCTTACAAAATCGGTTATGATCCTATTCAGGAATGAAGGAGTTCATGTAAGTGATTCTGACTTTGGGAAAGGTGTGAACTGTTGGGACCACCTGACCCTATTATAGACAGTGAGAACATGTGGACTGGGGGTGGAGATGTAAGGAGCACCTGAAGAAAACCAACCTGGGGATTGAACATCTTCCCAACAATTTTTTTTTTCTAGAGAGGTATCATAGGGTTTCATTCTATGCAGGACAGCTGAAGGCCTGTTTTACAGTAAGTGTGGTGCTAAGATGCATTTGAACAGTATGTGCAACCACATAGAAACATAGATATTGTTGGCAGATAACGACCGCCAGGCCCATGTAGTCTGCCATAACCCTACACTAGTTTGTAGCCTTTGACTCTAAGTGGTCAATGGCTACTCCCCCCTTATTCCCACCTCTAATGTTCCCCTATGCCTGTCCCAGGTATGTTTAAAACCCTCTACTGTGCTCGCTTCCACAACCTTCTGTGGCAGTCTGTTCCATGGGTCCACCATCCTCTAAGTGAAAAAAAACTTCCTTACATTTCCCCTTAACGTGCTTCCTTCCAGTTTCATGTCATGCCCCCTTGTCCGTTTACAACTCTTGTCAGTACAATGACTATTTGTAGCTAGGCATTCGGCCTATGAATGTTATGATGATGCTTTATTGTGGTGGGTGGACGCCAAACTGTTAGTTAAAGAACTTCCTCAGCATATAGGTAAGAAGAAAGCAGTCTGATTACCTCCAATATTTAAGGTTACCTGATGAATTGTATTCCCTTTTATCTAAGGCTGTGCAAGACAAGAAGTCTCATAAAATCCCGATAGATGCCATTAAGGCAGGCATTTACCAATATCAATATAAAAGAGCTGAATACTTTCATATGGAACAGCAGTATGGCACTAAGAAAACACCTTTTGGAGACCCATGTACAGCATGTAAATATAGGGTGGAATGCACATTTTTACTGGTTTAACTAACCCAGCTGATAAAATAGTCTTGGATAGTGCCAGCATGCTAGGTATAGTGGAACATTTTCTTCAAGATACTTTCAGCACTATTACGGATACAGAAGATGATCTAGGGAATTGTTGTGATTTTGAGATCCCCTCTATCTCAACAAAACAAAATGAACCTTTTACCTAATATGTCACTTGAAAAAATGAGTCCAGTAATAATAGGACTGAATCTGGAATCCTCATCCAGGATGGACAGGATTCCAAACAAATGTTATAAGACTAATATGGAAGCATTATCAGTCTTTCTGCCAAAAGCATATCAATACATGATTAACTCACTCAAATCCTCTCCTACCATTGGAAAGGCACTATTTTTTTTTTACTTAAAAAAGGTAATACTACACTTTTACTCAACTGGAAATTAAATAGCCTTTTAAATTCAGACTTCAAAATCTTATGTAAATGGTTACTAAAGGTGGCACAGGATTTGAAGGAGACAGTTAAAACCTGCACGATTCCAAACTGGTCCATATAAGAAAATATTGACCTCCTCGTGGATACTATGGAATTGGCACAACAAAACACTGTTAAAGGTTTATTTTGCAGTTTAGATTTAGAGAATGCCTTTGATAAGGTGTCACACAACTACTTATTCCATCTCATTATGGAATCCCTGAAACATTTATTGCCTGGAATTAAGTTAGTATATTCTCAGGCCACCGTTTGTCTGCTTATGAATGGTTTTATAGAAAATGCTATCCCTATTTTAGTGGAAGTAAGATAGGGATGCCCTTTAAGTCCCCTTTTGTACTGTATGTTTTTCCCTTGATCCCCTCATGAAGAAATTATTTTCAGACACTAGAATTTTAGACATTTCACTTCCCATCTTTTCTACACAAATTATATAAAATCACTGCGTACACAGATGATGTTTGTTTGTATGTTGCAGATGTGTTTTCTGGCACTAGGGCTTTTCAAGTAATGGATGCATATTCCAACATTTCAGGCAAAACTGAATATTTCCAAAGTGTAGGCCTTCAACTTGGCCAGATACAGTATGATGCCAATACTATAGCAGGAATTAACTTTTCTGATACACTAATAAAAGTTTTAGGACTTACACTTGGCCTAGGCAATCTGATACTTATACATAGGACCAATACACTTGATTATTGTATGTCTAAAGTTTTACACTGGAAAACTTGGAAGCTTGCAAAACAGAAAACAGTCATGATTTAAAAAAATTCTCATGCCTATCTTTATATATTTAAGTTATATCTATCCATCCCCATGGGTATTAGAAACTGTAATTAATGAGAGCATTCTTTCAAATGCGGTAGAAAAGTTGGTTAAATCCAATCAAGAGAGATGATACAAATTTGAAAAGAAAAAATGGTGGACTTAATACAGTAGACCCTACTGTTTTTTTCCATTCTTCATTTTTTGAGTCATCACTGAAAATTGGATTCTTTGCAACATCTAAATTGTGCCCACACATTGTTTCAGTATGGCATTTGTAATTTTTTCTGTATGAACTACCTTTTCACCTAGAAATGTGTAAACTTTTTCAGTTTTCCCTTCTGGAATTCCTGCACTAAAAACAGTCTAGCTGGAAGGTTTCAAAGCAGACGATTCTCTCTTTAAATAGATTATAGCTGTATAATACTATTATGGCACAGACACATGCTCAGGGACCTGAATTTCTGATGTGCTCTCCAGCAAAAGTGCTCCTGGTTCTTGCACAACTGAATAAGAGGGTGCCAAGCAAAACGTAGGATGTACTCTGGTTAAGTAGCTATGGAACATAGGGTGTCAAAAGAAACCTGAAACATAGGAATATAGATGAACATAAATAGAAGTATAGCTGAGCGGATATGCCCTAGACTGAAATGTCCATCAAATGAAGACATTTTAGAATTTTTTTTTTTCTGTAGTGCTCCTTTGTGACAGGTTTCTGGCACTTTTTAGCCTGACAGTGGAAGTGGACATGGTTAGAGCGCTTAACCTACCTTGGTGTTAGGTGATTTTTCTCATCAGGACAAGAAGTAATATAAAAGCAGATTGACAATACTCTTTGCTTGTCTTAAATTTTATGTGTGGCAGGCAAGTTGTCAAAATGTGATGCAACAGCTTCAGTCATCATATCTTTCTATATCTAGAATTACAGAATCCGCAGTAAGAGATATTTATAAGGAAAAAATGGCTATGGATGTACATCCTTATTTTTTTTTATTTGAAATATATTGATTGGTTGTAAATGTATAACTTACTTTTCTGTGACTGGAACATATTTGGGTTATTTAGTACTTTTTCTGTTTTTTCCTCACTCTCCTTTTTCACATTGATTTTTGCTTTAGAATGGAGCAGATTTTGATATTTGGTTGCACGAGTGGGGTGAGGTTTGCACTCTGCATTCATTTGTTCTTTTTGTTTGATGTATTTTATCCTTGTGATTCTTTTTAATTGTGTTCATGTATTTTGTATTTTATTCTTTTAGTAAAAGTTCTCCTGCTGTTATAATACGTAGCATGTGATTGTTGCTATCCATCTGGACAGCCACCAGACATAGGGAGAAGGGACCCCGGCTTACTGTTTCAGCTGGATAATAGAATCACAGCGACGCAGTAGCACTCTAGTGCTGCATAAAAGTGCCAGTACTGGTATTAGCCCAAGGTCCTGGTGTTGGTGTAGGACTAGAACTCATAATCTTCCAATCTTCTGACCCCAGAGTTCAGTGTGCAGTCTACTGAATCATTGACACTGCAACCTATCAGCTGAGCAAGCAAGCAAGCAATTGGAATTAGTCTTGTATGCAATGACAACTGAAAGGTAACTCAATGATCTTTGGAGAGGGGCTCTGTTTATCAGCACTATCTGGACTTTATCAAGGCCTTCAACACTGTGCTGCACTGGAGGCTATTAAAGAAGCTGGCCAGCTTAGAAATGGGATCTATAGTGGTGAATTGGGTTAGGAACTGGTTAGTGGATGTAACACAGAGGGTGGGGGTGGACAGCACTCACTTTAAGAATGACGAGAGTGATCAGTGGGGTACCACAGGGCTCAGAACTAGGACCAGTCCTCTTCAATGTTTTCATAGGTGACATTGCAGATAAAGGGAAGGGAAGGTATGCCTTTTTGCAGATGACACCAAAATCTGCAATAGGTTGGACATGCAGGAGGTGGTAGACAAAATGTGCTAGTGTCTTGGAAAACTCAAAGAGTGGTCTACAATGTGGCAGCTGGTGTTCAGTGCCAAAAAGTACAAAATCATGTACATAAGTCATAAGAACCTGGTATTGAGTATAGGATGGGGGAGGTTCTGAGAGTCAGTAGGCAGGAAAGGGGCCTTGGGATTATAATTTCTGAGGACCTCAAGGTAGCATGGCAGTGTGATAAGGCAGTAGGCAGGGCTAATGGGATGCTGGGGTGCATAGGGTGGGGTATCTCCAGCAGAAATAGGGTGGTGGTGTTGCATTGTATCACTCACTGGTGCTACTGCACCTGGAGTACTGTGTCCAGTTCATAAACAGGGTACATGTAATCCAGAGGAGGGCAACTAAAATGGTACAGCGATTGCATGAGAAGTCCTACAACGAGAGAACGAAGCATCTCAACATGTACACACTGGAAGAGAGGGGAGAGATAGAGAGAGAGAGAGGGGACATGATCGAGACCTACAAGTACATCACAGGGGTGAGCAGGGTGCATGTAGGGAGTATCTTTCAAAAGAGAATGAGCACAAGGATTGGGGCATGTGACGGAGCTGAAGGAGGGATGTTTGTGAGAGATGCAATGAAGTATTTCTTCACTAAAAGGAAGTTAAATGCCTGGAACAGTCTGACAGCAGAAGTGGTGGAGGCTAGAAAAGTAGGGGGCTTCAAGCATGCATGGGATAAACATAGGGGTATATGAGTAAAGAAGCAGAGAGATGGGAGGATAACTGGAGATCAGATAGGGTCTGAGGAGCCAGAATAGGCAGGGAACATACAAGCAAACTGGATGAGCTAAGTAATCCTTTCCTGATTGCAAATTCTGTGTGTTTCTATGTTCCTATCAATAAAAATCCCAGATGGCACCAGAAGATCCCTATTTCCCAAAAATCTAAAATAAAAGTGAATTTCAATAATTCTGTGCTTTATAAAATGAACGAGAATGTTAATCAAAACATAATTCCTGGCTTCCCATTATCCTAGTTATTTTTGAAGTGAGGTTATAATTCTCTGTTTATGACATCACAAGTTTGATAGCTACATATTGGGATGTCACAGGTTTAGGTTTATGACTTCAGCTCCTGAATATTTATTTATTTCTAAACTGGTGACCAGGAAAGGTACTGAACATGGAGCGGAGGATTGTTTAAAGGTGTGACCCAGTGCTGGGTTTACAGAGGAAAACAGACAAAAATCAAACAGCACAGTCAGAAATTAGGCAATTGACAAAAAAGCAGCAGCTAATTGCAATTTTACAGAAAGTGGAAAACATTGAAGGTGCAGACAATCACAGATTATCAAATGGAAAAATATTATCCATAATAAAACAAAAATATACATACATTATACATACGTTTAGGTGCAAAATCAGCTTACACAATGTGCAATAACATCATACACTGATCAACTGATGGTGCCGCAGTATGGCAACAACATAAACTATCTGCTCAGACCAAGGGAGTAAAAGGAGGGCAGTAGAAGAGCGGTGGGGTTGGGTGGGATGTGAAGCAGGTGGAGCAAGGAAACAGGAAACAAACAAGAAGGGTGGGCAGCAGATGGCAGGGGGAATTCCATCAAGGCATACCAAACCATAAAGGACAATGGTTATATGTGCATGAATGCATCTTTACTAATAAAGGAAACAGTTTGAAATTCAATTTTATTTTAGAATTGTGGGTAACTGGAATCTGCTCCAAATAACATACTGGGCTTGTACATTTAATCTTCCAAAACAGTTGATGAGTTTATTCAAATAAAGTGCCAACACAGTGCTCAAGCAGTAATGATTCTCTTTGAGAAAACACATCACGTGTGAAATGCATCAGGTGACATTGTGAGGGATGGGTTCCGCCTGAGTTGGCTACCTGAGTTGATTCTCATGCTGTGAATGTCTGCTTGCATTCTGCTTATCTGGACTTTTGCTATATGCAAGTTTTTTTATTTGTATTATTTGTTTGATGCATCCTTAATCATTTGTTACAGTTATGCCCAAATCCCTCTCTGAGGTTGTAACAGATAGCTTTTTCCATCCAAAGTTCAATCTGATGGCACAATAGTGAATATGTCCTCAGGCAGGCAGAGTCCAAAGTCCCATAGAAATAGTCCAGAACCTAACATTTAAAAGGTAATTTTTATCTGATGAGCAATTGATAGTTCAGATGTGGACTGCACAACAGTCCCATTGGTTACAGTAGTTGCAGGAATAAAGCATTGGAAATGGCACAAGCCTTCAGCTCTTGGCAGGACTATTTAGCTGGTAACCCATGGCTGTAAATCTTCATTAGTTGCTTAACAGGCCCAATACTTTTCCAAACTGAGCCCTTGTTTTGACATTTGGGCAACCTGCACTCAGGAGGGACCCTGGCAATCTGACCCTCAGCTAATCTCAATCATGCTGATGTAATTGACATTTAAAACAAACTTGTAGCAGGTTGGCAAAAAATCCCACATCTGGTCAATGTGCAGAAGTGGCACTTTTTGGTAACCAGCTGTCTGAGCGGGCATCTAAATGATGCATTGTTGTCATTTTGTCATCAGCCCAAATATGAATAACTGGAGAGCCATGGGTCTGGAAGTAACTGTGCTGTATTTCAGGTTCATGATTCTCCATTTACTTTCAGTGTACATTGGGCACATAGAAAATGCCTAAAAGAGAAAAAATGTGCAGAAAGTATAAATCTAAAGAAATCAATCAATCACTTTATTTAATCAGGCATAAACACCATTGAGCAAGCTCATTTTCAAGGTGGTCCTGGGAAATGTGTATTGTGCATTCACAAGGACTCAGTTTTGTTGCACCTTTTTGTGTTGGGGCCCTAGCATACAGTTACAGTATGCTATCAATGCTGGTCCTTAGTCATTTACATCCTTGGCCCACTGCTTTTCTCTATTTTCATGAACAAACTTTCCAACACCCCTTCCCACTGTCACACTCTTCTATATGCTGATGGCCTGCTGCTGTACTCTGCCTCTAAGTCTCTGACTGATTAATTCCTGGCTCACCTCTAACTTCCACAAAGTTCAAACTTGGCTCACCCAAAATTGCCTTGTACTAAACATCAACAAGACTCAGGCCATGCTCTTTGGGTTCCTTCAAAAGGTTTGTGCCAATGCCTCAGGTCTTCACATCTGGTATCTTTTTAGTATGCTTTCTTTTCCACCCTCTCCCAACCTGCCCCCTTCTGCCTCTCCTCCTTCTGGTGTCTTGATGGTTTTTCCATAAGTAGCCATTTCAAATATCCAGTTGTTTCACTTGACCCAGCTCTGGACTTCTTGCAACATATCTCTAACATCTGTAAGTCTGTCAAAACCAAGCTTGGACTTGCATACAGGATCCAATATGCCCTTAATCCTGTGCCTAGAGTTGTTATTGCCCAGGGAATCTTATTTCCCAGCCTGTGCTATGTGATCACCTCCTTTTACAAGGTCAACACCAGCTGCTTCCTTAAATGGAATGTCTCTTATAATAACGTGTATAGATTTGTCCTGTCTGCCCCTCGACTCACCCACCATTGCTCACTCTATGTAAGCAATAATACCTGACAGGGTGGGCATTAGTGGGAAATACCGGACCACCCAGGGGCGTAATGAGGCCTGACGCCGCAGGCCATTCTCTTATAGCTATCTGCCCCCCAGAGACACACACATACACACCACAACTTATAAAGGACAAATGGACCCAGCAGTTTGTTGGCTTTAACAGTTCTGTGCCATCCTGTAAGACTTTTTTTTCCTTTATTTAGTCCAGAGATACAGCTGCGCCCCCTCCCGACTTCCAGAAGTAGAGATGCACCCCAGCAGTTTGTTGGCTTTGTTTTTTTTTTTTTTGTAAAAAACTAACAAAAAGAAAACAGTTCTTTGTTCTCCTGAAAGACATTTTTTCTTTTACTTGGTCTTGAGATACAGCTGTTCGGTGTGCCACCTTTCTTCCTTTTTGGAGTATGATATGTGGGGACCCATATTTAAGGAGGTCAAGTGTTGTGGCAGAAGAAAAAATGTTAAAAGCAGGTAGCATTTTGCCTGTTCTATATAGTTGTGGTATGTAGTGTTGACACCGAATTTTGTTGTTCCTGCCTTTTTTTGTAATGCAAGGAGCACTGCTGCAGTCTGAGATGAAAGCTGCAGTGTTACTGAGGGACAGACAGTTATTGTGATCGGGGCACCAAGTATGAGAAATGCTTATTCTGTTATGTGGGGTACATTTTTTCCCTCTTTCTTTTCAATGAAAACTGTTATTTTTGCATTTACATGTCCTGCAGTTCACAGACTGACATTCTTGTTTTAGGAGACCGAGTGGTATCTCCAGGTGCTGTATATAAGAGAAGCGGTATTTCCTTGATTTCCTTTACCGCAGTTGGATGTCTATTGGCGGTATGGGAAACTAAGAAAGTCCCGCTGCTCTTATGCTCAGTAACAGTGTTGGAGATGTCGGTCTTTCTCAGTGAACACAATGTGCCCTTTGTAAGTCAGAATGTTTCCTAGGGCATATCCACCTATTTGCTTTCATTTTAGTATTTTTGGGTGGCTGCTCTGGGTGGGAGCAGCAGAGCGGCCCAGCTGCTACTTTGAAATGTCTCACTTGGTGAGGGTACAGAAATGGTGGCTGGCTACTGCGAACATTCGGGGTGCCCAAGGATAGCCGAAGTGATAGGGCACCCCGAATTGGCACTTATTTTTTACAGGGCCCTATCAGAAAATAAATGAATGCATCCCCAGGCATTTCAGCCAATCAGATTCACTAATTTTCCAAAACCATTTTCTAATCTAATCTAAACTGGCTCTCACCCCCTTCTCAGTGCTTCTACTTTCTTTGCAGCTTGATTGACAATATCATTAGGTCCTCTAAACCTGGCTCACTGGCCTGTATGTTCACTCCTGCCGACTCTGCCTACTCCTCATGTTCCAAAGATTGAGCCCTACTGGCTGTTCCTAAATTCTCCTCCAAGATGGGTGAGCAGGCATTTGCTCACTTTGCCCCTAGAGCATGGAACTCCATACCCTCTCAACTCAGGGTCTGCCAGTCTCATTTCACTTTCAAAAGAGAATTATTCAATTATCTCAGGCCCTCTGATGTATGCTCCAGCTCTTGAGATCTCCTGTTCTCTACGTTCTCACCTTTTCATGCTAAAATTCTAATCATTGCATATCTTCTTATTGTTCCTCTTTGTTGCTCTTCTAGACACTACACTATGGTACACTAAACCATGGAAAAGGGGTGCTTGTGTGTTTTGTACATTGATTGGGGATTGGAACTGGGAGAGGGGTCCCTACACTATGGCAACATTGGGATCAGGCAAATCATCATTTCGACAGGCGTCAGGGATGGGGGGGGTCCCTACACTATGGAAATCAAAGGATCAGGCAGCATGTTTTTTTCAGATCTCGGTGATAGGGAGGGTTGGCCAGGCACACTCTGCTGGATGCAGCCATGCTAATGAGCCCATAATGGGCATGCATGAGGCTTCTTTGTGCCATGCATGCCCAATAAGCTCATTAGCATATTTTGGCTGAATATCACCCTTGGGGTAAATGGCGTATCCAGGTATGTGCCATGCATTTCTCCATTGGGAGACTTCAGCCCTGAACCCCAGATGCGCTGCACCAAACATGGCGGCCACCCGCTATGTGCTGCACATCCAGGGTCTGATATTGAAACAGAATGAGTGATCTGTTATGATTGCATATTCTGTTTGCATATCCTATCAGAGCTGGCTGGCCCATTTTTTTGTGCGGTCCATCCATTTGCACCACACATCCAGATGGCTCTGAATATGGGGCCTTACATAAATTAATACTAATGTGGGTCAGATATCTGAAATTGTGCTGTCATTTTTCTCATTTTACTGCACAGTAGGTTGCCATGAATGGATAATGACATAGAAACTCAGAAACATAGACAATGATGGCAGAAAAAGACCTGTGGTCCATCCAGTCTGCCTGAGTTCCCTATTTAGCCCTGGGACCCACTCTCCCTCCAGGGTTCTTGCCCTCCCTAACTCCCCCACCCATTCTCCTCTCTGTTTCTACTGCACTGAGCAACCACTATACCCTTCATTCTGTCCTAGCAGTGCTTGAAACCACCAATGATTTTACCATTTCAGGTGTTAGACTGTTCCATGGCTCAACCACCCTTTCTGTAAAATAATACTTCCACATGTCCCTCCTAAACCTCCCTCCTGTTAGTTTCCACTCATGCCAATGTGACCATGAGCTAGTATTCAAACTAAATAGTTCCTTGCAGTTCACTTTATTAATTCCTTTTAGGAACTTGAAGGTCTCTATCATATCTCCCCTCACCCTTTGGGTCTCCAGAGAGTACATGTTCAGTGCCTTGAGGGAGAAAATTGAAAAGATAGTTGGAGAATATAAAACTAAAGACAATGATTATGATCTCAGAAATTACTAACAGATCAGCTGTGTTGCCTGCCATTACGCACTTTTTTTTATGTTCGCTGTGCACTACCACAAGCAAACATATTGTTATGAAACTGGGTTTTGATAGGTGGTTCACTGACTTCCAATGCAGGGCAGCCTGCAAGGGGCTCGTCAGTGTCACACCAATCATCAGCCAGTCTGATCATGACACTGTTCTAGCTTGCTGGCAGAAACTTCATGTAGTTCAAAGGAAAGAGCTGACTCAATCATAGGGTGTCTCTTTCTTTGATCTGCATGATGTTGCCCAGCAAACAGCTCATTGGCATCCTGATCAGCCTGTCCCATGTCTTCCACTTTTAGTTTGGTGAGTTTGTACCGATTACCACACTTCCCAGTGGAATGTGTCCGCACCATGCTGTCTGTTATATACTGTATATGCAGCTGCTGGTGTTTTGTTGGGTATCTCAGTGCTCTGCTTCCCATATTTTATATAACATCTCAGTGCTCTAAGTACGTACCAAGCCACTTGCATATGAGGGCTTGGAAACCTCTGTGTAATCACCTGATACCCTCTGTAGTCTCCTATTACTGTATATGACCCCCAACAGCTAATTGCATGCTTAACTTGCTGACAACGAAACTATATCAGCTGCTTAGAAGAACCTCAACCCCCACCCCACCAGCTGAATGTGGGCTAGATTGATTTATATTTAAAAAATATCAGCTAAGCATCCGAACCTAGATGCCCCCCCCCGCATCAAATGCTGGCTTGACTGGTTCATTACGAAAATATATATGGTAGACAGCAGCTCCACACCCCAATAACTAAATCAACAAATAAAGTTAATTGCTGATTTGCATGGTTTATGGGGGAAAAAACTTATAACAGGTACTCAACAGCCCCCCCACCACAGCTGACTGCAAGCTTGACTCTTGTTTCATTAAACTATTAAACTATATCAGCTACTGGCAGAATCCTTCCACCCCCCAGCAGACTGCCCCAGCAGGTTCAAAAAAAATTAGATCCACTACACATCAGAGTCCCCACCCCTCAAAAAATTTGCTTGCTGGTCTGACCTCTCACTCCGTGTCTAAGTTTGCCTTAGTTTCCCATTGTAGTTACACACACACATTGTTGGGCCAGTAGAAATTTATAAAAGTAACAAAACTGGACTGAAAGTATAAGCAGCATCTTTCTTCAACTAAAATTCATCCTTTTCTTATCTTTGGAACATTTAGGTGATTTTACCACTAAACTGCGATCACATGTAAAAATAAAATACATAATGTAAAACAAGTATTTTCTAGTGTTTTATTTCATTCTGTCAGTAATCAGTATCTATTGCTCAAGCCTGATTAGGATCTGGATGTTGTGCTTTTCCTGATAAAAATACAGCTTACTAGTTCTTTTCACTATGCCACTGGTTAGATTGTAAGCAATAATACCCAACAGGGTGGGTGGTATTGTGCGATACCGGATCGAGCAGGGGTGTAATGAGGCCCGATGACGCAGGTGGAGGGCCTCATAGCCCTTGGAAGGTCCAGTATAGTACAATACGGCCACCCTGGAGGGTATTATTGTGCTTAGAAAATGAGCATTGTAAAGAAAAAAAAAAGTTTAATAAAAAATGTTTAAAACAAATTAGTTTAAAGTAAGTTTTGTAATAAAATAGTTCCCACGCCTGCATTAGAATGATGAGCTTTAGAATGTGTCTTTTTTGAGATAGGTGTAGTACAGTAATTTCTGTGTTAAATAGCACTCTTTTTACAGCAAGCATCTACCTCCCTCCACCTTCTCCCCCTTCATTTCAGAAGATATTTGGGATACTGTGCTAAAGTAATGTAGCTTTCTTTTTCACTACAATTTGCCTGACCACTCCCACTCGATTGTGTCTGAACTTTCTACACACAGTTTGGCGATGACTGCTTACAGAGAAAATATGTTCCACTGATGAATGCTGCAGGAGGCTGAAGGTAACTGTTGGGTACTGTGCCATTATTTATTTGGTTGTGGCTCACTGAAAAAAAAAAATTTCTGAATTTTGTGCAGTGAAGACATACAGTGACAGCTTGAACTGTCATTCATACCCCCCCAACACACACAATCAAAGAAATTACAGTTACATATTTTCCCATTTTGTATTTGGAGAAGGAGGAGCTCGCTTGACTCTGGAAAAAATATCTGACTACAGCGAGAGAGAGAGAAAGAGAGAGAGAGAGAGAGCTAGATAGACAGAAAGACAGTGCTACTGAGTGTGAGAGGAGCAGTGTTTTCTTCAGTCTCTATACTGCAGCTAGACATCCATCTGTAGTACAGAGAATGAAGAAACTACCGCTGCTCTCACACACAGTTGCATTACCAGGGTAATGCTTGTGTTGTCACTCCACCCATTTTTTAGCCCTGATCTAGTTTGGCCACAACAGTGTTTGTGCTTCTTCAATTTTTCTAATTATTTACTGTTGTTTACACATTGCTGAAGGTGGGATGGGGGAGACCAGCCAACTGTTCAAGGTTTTAATAACAGTTGGAGGGCTGGGGCAATTGGCCACAAACTCACTCGCCAACCGAGAAGAAAAAAATGTGGCAGATCAGTATTCAAAATTTGAACTGGCCCCTTTATTTGCATGATGAGGTTGGTTGGCACTGGCACTTGTAATCTGGGCTTTGTTGTCTGATTCCTTCACAGCTTGCCAGGGGTATCAGCCAGTCAGAGCCTATAGATTTCTAAGCCCATTTTCTAAAAAGCAATTGAGGAAAATGCCGTGATGTTTAATTCTGCATAGAAAAAAAAAACATTGCCTGTTAACCACTTGACTTCTTGTTCATGCATTGAAATCCCCACCCTCGCTCCAGGATCCTGCCCAATAGGAGCTGCTCCCAGATGCCCTGCCCATACCTCTCAACTGTCCCTGATTTTCAGGGACGTCCCTGATTTTGCCTCAGAATAATTCTCTGTCCCTCGTAAAATTTGTGTTTTTGTGACAGAACAGTGTGGATTAAAAGCACAAAATAATGTCAAACATTAAAGTAACAGACTTGTTCTTCTTCAGAAAATGCATCTTAACACCAATCCCTTTATTCTATCACCTTTCTGAGTGAATAGTACCAGTTTTTAAGATGTGTCCCTGATTTGGGGTCTTTGTCCCTGATGTTTTTAAGCCTTGTCCCTGCTTCCTGAGGCAAGAGGTTGAGAGGTATGGCCCTGCCTGAATAGTCAGCAAGTTGCCCACCCTCGCCCTGGGCTCCTGCCCGATAGGAGCTGCTCCCAGATGCCCTGCCTGAATAACCAGCAATAATGAGTGACTACCCATGGTGCCTCTGCCCAGCTTGAATTCCTCTCTATTTTTCTTCTTTTTGAACTTGACACCATGTCTGTCACCAGCATTTCTCCTGTGCTCTGGCTGGTCTTGCTGCCATAGCACTGCCTGGGCTTAAAATAGCTGGGGAAAGTGCAGTATAAACATTTTATTTTACTTTATTTCTGACAGGGAATGTCTCTGTATTTGTAAAAGGTTTCTCCCTATCTTGGGTTTCCGGTGTGCTGCTAGTCAGCTGAGGTACAGTCCTTGTGTGCTTTGCTCCACGGCAATCGCCCGTGGGACCAGGTGCTCTCTGCCTCTCTATCTCCTGCTAGCTGTTAGGGCAGTAGCCTCTTAGCAATATTTGCAGCACTGGATTAAGAGATATTTTTGCAGCGCTGGCTTAAAACTTATATTTGCAGCACTTACTTAAGAAATTACCACCTTTTGGATATACTTAATTACTGCTAAATTGTTAAAATATTTACATACTGCATAACCTCTTCCTTGTGCCATGTTATCTGCTGATGGTTTCAAATGCTGTAAATCTATAGGCACTTCTTTGCTGACTGCATAAATATTTAATTAGTTATTTTTCTGCAAAATACTGCAGTTGTTGTAATTATATTTGTATTTCCCTACTGTTCTATTTCTCTCCTGCCTCCTCCCATCCCTTTCACCTACCCTACCTCTCTGGCTACCTGTACTTATTTCTCCCCCCACCATTGCATCTGTCACCCTCACCTCGGCACCCCATAGTGTCATTTTCAGCGGATTCTGTCCTCTCCAATCCCCTCTGCCCTTAGTAGGTAATCCTCTCCCTGTCCTCAGGTTTCTTTTGTCCTCTGTCCCCAACCTCCTGTTAATTTTATCTATTTTCTCTGTCCTTAGCTGCCCACCCTCACCCTGGGCTCCTGCCTGATAGGAGCTGGTCCCAGATGCCCTACCTGAATAACCAGCAAGGTAACGAGTGACTACTTGTGGCACCTCTGCCCAGCTTGAATTCCTTTCCGTTTTTCTTCTTTTTGAACTTGGCGCCATTTCTGCCACTAGCGTTTCTCTTGTGCTCTCACTGGTCTTGCTGCCATAGTGTTGCCTGGGCTTAAAATAGCTGGGGAAAGTGCAGTATAAACATTTTATTTTACTTTTTTTCTGACAGGGAATGTCTCTGTATTTGTAAAAGGTCTCTCCCTACCTCAGGTTTCCGGTGCGCTGCTAGTCAGCTGGGGTACAGTCCTTGTGTCCTTCGCTCTGTGGCAATTGCCCGTGGGACCAGGCACTCTCTGTCTCTCTGTCTCCTGCTAGTAGTTAGCCCTGATGCCTTCAGCGTCTCCCCAGCCACCCGCCCCATCTGGGCATTTACTTTTATAGTGTGCTGTGACCAATGAAAATAAAGACTAACTCCTCATTTTTCCATTGGCTCGTTATACCAACCAGCATCTAGGCGGCGCCCTAAACTAGCATTCCCCATTTCTCCTCTTTCACTCACTATCTCAATATATA
This sequence comes from Neoceratodus forsteri, assembly GCA_016271365.2. NCBI lineage: Eukaryota > Metazoa > Chordata > Ceratodontiformes > Ceratodontidae > Neoceratodus > Neoceratodus forsteri. Next base: position 1,071,356,520 of record CM028129.1, on the reverse strand, counting down.
GCTGAAATCTTCTATTTCTAGACTAGTCTGATCTTTTCTCCCCCAGCCTTTTAAGGCAGAGTTTCTTATCCTCATATTCTGTCTTTACACTGTCTGCTTGTCTAGTTCACCTTTTTCATAGATTTATAGAAGCGTGACGGCAGAAAAGGACCAGACTAGGCCCACCAAGTATGCCCATTTGCCCAGCTATCTGCTTGGACCTGTGCGAAACTTTCCATTTCACATCTTGCAGTTCCCTTGTTTATGCTATACTTATCAGCTGCCCTATTTCAGATTGTTACTCGCATACCCTTCCGACATTCTACAGTCTTTCTATATGCTTTAGGGATCTCAGTTAAATAGGTGGATCACAGGATCTCCCAAAACTTGGCGGTCTATGGAAGCTCCAGAGGTGACAGTTACTTTTTGCCCTCCACTGCATCCCCAAACATTCTATCAAGTCTTACCCAACATGCTTACTAATAAATTCTACAGAATGGCTTGGTTATCTCTACTTGTGCCCTCTGTTATCCTGTCTCTGATATTACTTGGTATCCTTACTGTGCCCGACTCCAAAAATCACCTCAAAGATAGTGACCTAAATCTAAATGATTTCACTTACTCTATTATACTAATCCTACCAACAAGAGGCCTCGATGTGACTCCTGCCCTCCTTCCTAAACTACTCATCTACTACGCTACTGCATATGTTGCTAAATGGTGGCGTATCTATGGCTGTCACAGCCCTCAATTCACCCTGCATAAGTTAGGATACATCACATTGTTGTTTCTCTTGCTGTCTGGGGATATTGAGTTAAACCCTGGACCAACGCCGGGTACATTACCTCTAAACTGCACTGACTATGACATGAAAGGTCTTCACTTGGTCCATCTGAATGTTAGAAGTCTTCTCCGTAATCATACAGAGCTTGAAGCCTGGTGGCTAACCACCATCCCAATGTGCTCTGTCTATCTGAGACATGGCTAAAACCCTCTATCCCAGCTACCTAGTGCCTGCTTCTGAACTACAACCTTCTTTGGTGTGATAGGCCACCTCCAAAGCATGGTGGGGGTGTTGCAATATACTACAAAAACAACCTAAACCTAACTACGATAACTGACAGGAAAAACTTCCCGTGTGAATATATCCATGCCATACTCAGACTAGGAGCAAAGAAACTCCACATTGATTGTGCCTATAATCCCCCTAATGGTGAACTTAATGGCCTAGTGGACTTGCTGGATCACACAGCCGCATATGCTGGAAAGAATGAACTCATTATTCTCGGAGATGTGAATTTAAACTGGTTTAGCAAATCACGTGATACCCTACAATCCCTGGTACAGAGCTACAACTTACACCAACTTATTACTGACCCTGCAAGAGTGTCTGTTACCACTGACTCCAGCACTCTTATTGATTGGGTCCTAACGAATTGCGTGGACAGAATTGCAGCAACAGGAACGCTACAGGATAATATCAGTGATCATTCCCCTGTCTTCTGCATAGGGAGTCCATCTACAACCTACTCGTACCCTCAACAATATATATGTTTCAGAAACTATGCAAACCTAAATCAGGCTCATTTCCTATATGATGTGTCTCATACTGATTGGTCCCCTGTCTACCATTTGATGAGTACGGATGCCACCCTCCATGTATTCCTGAGTAGGCTCATGCTCCTACAAGATAAACACACTCCAGTAATCACTCGGCACATTCATGGTAAACAAACCAGATGGCTGCACAAAGACCTCCTTTCAAAATCAGAGACAAATGCTGGAAAAAGTTTAAACTCTCCAGTCTCACAGTGGATTTTAACATATACAGAGAACAGTGATCGAGGTGCACAACACAAATAAGACATGCCAAAAGTCAATACTGTAAGGGCCTTCTGATGGATGCAACTGGTGACCCTAAGAAATTTTGGTCTCATATCAAAACTTTCCTAGGATCAAGCAAACTCTCCTAAACAATGATATGATATTGAAAGGTGATCATTGTAATGACCCAGGCACAATTGCCAATGCATTTAATTCTCACTTATCTGACCTCTCCCATTACACTTCTGCTTTCTCTTCCGATAACCTAGTGTCTGGATCCCCCACCCCAAAGATCACTACAAACACACCTCCTTTCTACTTTAAAGCTATCTTGAAGAAGTCTGTCCTTCTACATCTAAATTCCATGTCAGACAGTACCACTGTTGGATCTGACTGCCTTGAACCTAAACTCTTAAAGCTTGCAGCTCCATTCATTGCAGGACCACTGACTAGAATACTCAATTTGTTCTTGAGCGAAGGCATGGTGCCCGATACTTGGAAACTGGCCAGAGTCACACCAGTGTTTAAAAAAGGCGACAAGAAAGATATAGCGACTATAGGCCAATAACTATATTATCATTATTAAATAAAGTCCTCGAGAAGCTTATCTCAGCTCAGATCTCAGAACACCTTACCAAGTATAACCTTCTCCACACTAACCAACACAGCTTCAGAAAAGGCCGTAGTACTCAAACTGCTCTTTTACAGCTGACAAACGATGTTCTTCGTGCTATGGCTCAGGGTCATCAAACAGGTGCAGTATTTATTGATCAGACGAAAGCCTTCGATCTTGTTAACCACCCCCTTCTGCTTGCTAATCTCCAAACCCTGGGTTTCTCAACTGAAGTTGTAACCTGGTTCCATAGCTACTTATCAAACAGAATCCACGCTGTTGAATTCAACTCAGCCATTTCTGAAAAAGCAGTCATTAATATTGGTATTCCACAGGGCTCTATCCTCGGACCCCTCCTCTTCTCGATTTACATTAACAACATAGCTCAAAATATATCCTCCTGTTCATCATTGCTATACTCCGATGACCTGGTTCTTTACACTAGCTCAGATAATGTCCACTCTATTAATCATACGCTCTCTATGGACTTACAAAATATTCAGTCCCGGATCTCCAGCAATAAGCTCGTTCTCAATGTTGGAAAGACCCAGGCTATGCTCTTTGGATCCTCTATTAAACTAAAGCAGTGCCGTGAATTTTTCCAGGTCACCTGGGCAAATGGTTCCCCACTGGAGTTGGTAACTTCCTTTACATATCTGGGTGTCTTGCTTGATGAATATCTTACATAAGACACCCATATAACCTCTACATGTAAGGCTGTCAATGCCAAACTGGGCTTGGCCTACAAAACTAGTCATATCCTAACACCTTCTGCTAGGACAGCCATTGCTAGAGGAATCCTATTTCTGTCACTCTCTTATGGATCCGTAATCAATACTAATGCATCCAAGGCTACTCTTCATAGGTGGGATACAACTTATAAGAGTATATGCAGATATGCCTCTGCATCCTCAGACTAAGACATCACTGCCTATTGTACTCAGACCTAAATTGGCCCTCCCCCATTGTATACAGGCTCCTCTCTCTGGGGAACCTTCTGGACAGTATACTGTGGTCCAGTATGCCTTCATACCTCGCCTCCTTGCTGACCCCTCAGCCCATCTCATACAGTCTCCGATCTTCGGACCTTTCCTTACTTAGCATTCCCAGATGCAGAACTACCAAAGGCAAATCAGGTTTCTTGCACGCAGGTCCCTCATACTGGAATTCTCTGCCTTTAGATGTACGCCTTGCCCCCAATCATGCTACCTTTAAGAAGAGACACTACTCCCTTCTTACCGCACGTACTCATTGTGCCTGTTTCAACCCACCTTAGATCTTGGCTCCTTTTGCCTCAGCTGCTCATAATTCCCTCCCACCTTCTGTGGTGTGAGAAGGCACTCTGCTCCTCAGCCTACCCATAATTCCCATCCTCCCTCCCTCCTTCTCTTCTTTTCTTTCCTCTCTCCTCCTCTCTCTTGCTAGGCTTTTTCCCAGCATTACCTCTCCCTGCCTCCTCCCTACAGATGTTTTTCTTAGTTTCAGCCTGATGTAATGACACCCTATGGCACTTTTGCACCTTAAAAGTGATATTACTATTACTGTTTAAACATGGGCACTTACCATCCATTGTACAGCTAACTCCTTACGTGCCTTACTACCGTCATTGTCTTAATTAAGTGTTCACTTCTGACTGTGATGTATTGCATATTTCTTGACACTGTATTCTATGTACCTGTTTATCTCTGTGTTGTTGACCTCCCTGGTCGTGCCTGAAAATAGTCACTTTTGTGTCTAGTGCACCTACCCAATCATCAAAAAAAAAAAAAAATGAATACAAATAAAGTAGTGTAGGATTGCTTCAGCACTCTTCTAACAACTGAAAGCTGCTATTACAGTAGTAATAAGCAGGGCAATTTAATGTACTATTTAGCTAATTCTTTCTTTGCCTGCTATTATTTTATGTACACATAGTTATTTAAATGATGTGTCTGATCTCTGTCTAGAGCCCTGTTTGAATATAATCTTAATTTAACTGTTTTAATTGTTAACTTCATTATGTGCTGTTACCTTGCCTTTTCATTGTTAAACCTTGCATTGTCTGTATAATTTTGAAATCTTGTTAAACCTTTGCATTGTCTATATATTCTTTGTAATCTCCTGGGCCGTACCTGAAAATAGGCATATACTTGTCTAGTCTGCTGACCTGATCAACAAAAGCTAAATAAATAAATAAATCTTCATTCTGATGAAGTAAAATAATATAGTCTGAACTACAGTAGAATCCAAATGAAGAGTTAAACTGAACACAAGTCTAACTGTGGCTGTAGCATTTTGTCACTGAGGAATGTTATTAGTAAGAATGGCAACACTTGAGTATTTCCCGTGTTCTCAAAATTTATTGTACAAGGGATTCCAATGGGAAACATTAGTTACACAACAACAAAAAGGAACTTTCAGTCTAATGTACTTGTATATACGCAGACAAAAAAAACTTCCCTGTAAAAACTGGACAGCTACTTTAGAATGTGAGGTGCTGGCCTATCGATACTTGAACTTTAATATGAAGAAGGGTTAGTTCCTATAATAGATGTGACTACTGAACTATGCAGTGATGATTGTCACGCTCCTACTACTTACTGGCTTATCTTTGGTCTCTGAAGTCCTACAGCACTGATCAGACTCTTCTTATGACCCCAAGCACAAAGTTGTTTCAGTTGAACAGTGAGTCTGAATAACATACTGTGCAACTAATGTTTCAAAATACAGGGGGTTGGCAGTACTACTGCACACATTTTTATGGGTTACTTGTTTAATCAGCTGGACTTAAAACACATGTATTACTCCAACTGAAATATACAATAACATTACAGAAACTCATCAAACGTATGAGTCCTAGCCCCATAGAAGAGCACACAACCAATGAGATAGCATTTGCTATAAATATATTAGCTTGCAAATACAGTTTTGTCTCAGTTCTTTCCTCTACTGAAGGCTCACACCACAGCTATAGCTTAATTCTTTCAAAGATTTTTTTGCATATTATTTTTTTTTCTGAAGAGGTAGGGCTTAAGTGACTTACCCAAAGTTGCACAGTATGTATTCATGCTGTAATGGGTTTGAAACTGGATCTGGTTCACAGACCAGTCCTGTCTGCAATAACATGTTAAAAATGTCAATAAGACTGGTCAGTGTAAACATATCCCCATGGTGTACCTGGAAACAAGCTGTCACAACATAGTGTGCCTTTACTGGTCAGAACTTATAAATAAATACATAAAAAAATACACTGTACTTTATTGCTTTAATATCTTACATGGATCAATATACTCATTAGCATTGATCACAGTTCTGCTGGTTACAAGACAGAAGCTAAGCATGTCATTGAAGTGTTATTAAAATATGATTACGAATCTGATCTCCATTTAGTAATACAGTCCAATGCAGGGCAACCTGGAAGGTGCTTGTCAGTGTCACACCAGTAATCAGCCAGATTGATAATGACACTGTTCTAGCTTGCTGAGCAGAAACTTCATGTAGTTCAAAGGAAAGAGCCGACCTAATCATAGGGTGGCTCTTTCCTTTGATCTGCATTATGCCACCCAACAAACAGATGACTGATGTTCTGATCATCCTGCTCCACTTTTGTTTGCTCAGTTTCCCTGATGGTTAGAAGCAGCACCTTGTCGATCCATCTGTGAGGAAGAGAGACCGCCCTTTGTTTCTACATTAAGCTGTTAAACTACTGCAATTCAGTGCAAGTGACGAACATTTAACATTGAAAAATGCTTGTTGTATCTGAAGGACTTTTGTCTTTCCCCTTTTGAAATTATATTTATTTTTTATTTTATATAAAGGTAATATACTTGAGAGAACAGTACAGGGATTGCACATTATGACCAATGACATAAACTGTATAGCAGCTGCAGAGTGGCAATATGTCTTTCCCCTTTTGGTAATTAGTAGATTTTCTACCAACACTACTAGGTGTGCAGTGTGGAACAGCAAAGTACTGGAGGCTGACATACTGAGTTCTATTTCTCTGCATACCTCATCAGCATAGTGACCTCACAATCAGTCAACATAGAAACACTGAATTTGATGACAAATAAGGACTGCTTCGCTGATCCAATCTGCACATTTTCCCTACCTATATTATTACCACAGACTATACTAGATCTTTAGCTCTTTTCTCCCACCCCCCCCTTCCTTTAGCAATATTCCTTAGTGCCTATTCCATGCATTCTTGAAGCCCACCCCTGTTTTTGCCCCCAGTACTTCCACTGGAAGGCTATTCCAGAAGTCCACCATTCTTTTTGTGAAGTACTTCCTCACATCTCTCCTGCATTTTTCCCCCTCCAGCTTCATAGCGTGTCCCTTTGTTCTTGAGCACCTTTTTTACTAAAGAATACTTCCCCACTGTAACTTATTTACCCCTGTGAGGTACGTAAAGGTCTCTATAATATCCCTTGTCTCCCTCCTCTCTTCCAGGGTGTACATATTGAAGTCTTTTAGTCTCTCCTTGTTGGGTTTTTGATGCATACCTTGCACCATTTTTTGTTACCTTACTCTGATCTGCCTCCATTCTGTCAATGTCCTTCCGGAGATGTGGTCTTCAGAAATGGACACAATACTCTAGGTGGGATTTTACCAGTGATCTATACACAGGCAACACCACCTCCCTCTTTCTGCTGGTGATACCACTTCCTATGTACCCCAGCATCTCACTAGCCCTCCTGATTGCCTTTCACACTGCCTGGCCACCTTTAGATCATCGGATATGATTGCCCCAGGTCTCTTTCCTGCTTGGCAGTTGTCAATACTACTCCATCCATTTTGTACACCAGCCCAGGTTTATGTGCCCTAAGTGTATTATTTTGCACTTTCTTTCCACCACCCCTGGAGTGTTCACCCTATTGCAGGTTTTGGTGTCTTTTGCACCAAAGAGGCCAACCTTCCCCTCTGGGGTACCCCGTTAATTGAGCAGTACCCGGAATAGCGCACTATATGGCTAGTCTGGTGCACCACACATGGACAACGAGGGAGATTAACAGCGCTGTAAGCGCTCCCCTGGTTGCTGTCCATGGTCAAGAGCTGCAAGGAACAGGATGCTGGCCGAGCTGCTCCCATGGCATGGAGGTCTGGGGTATGGAGCAGCTCAGCCAGTAGCAATGGAGACCAGGGTTCTAGTCCTGGTTTCTGACATTTTTTAGTACTCTGGGACTTAGTTCTGTTTACATGGGGCTGTGGAAACAGTATTCCATGGCCCCACAAATTTTAACTTTCCCCAATATCAGCCATCCTTATATTGAACCACACTATGTGGTGATCAGTGGTCCCCAGGTGGCCTCCCACCTTGATGCCTGCAAAACTATCCCTGTTAGTGAGTACTAAGTCCAGTATTGCCCCATCATGGGTGGGTTCACCGACTAGTTGCCTGAGGAACGCCCCCTGCAGAGAGTCTAGTATGTTCTAGCTGAAACCGCTGCTTGGAGGCTTCACTCTACATCCCACCATCTACCCACCTCGGGCCTGTCAACTTAAGTTATAATCTGGCTACAAGATTATTTAATGGGATGTAGGCAAAAAGTAGTACTAGAGTAATTTCAGTTGAAACTGAGTGAAACAATATCGGGGTGGCACAGGGATTAATATTGGGTCTTATTGCTATATATATATATATATATATATATATATATATATATATATATATATATATATATCTATATATATGACTTGAAGTGATATGATTCCAAAGTTGTTGTTTTTTAATTTATACACAGATAAAACAGTGATATATGAACAAAACAATGGTGACATGCTGGACATAACTACGGGAGATGGTACCAGCTTACAACATGCTGATGCCAATAAATACGTAGGAACGTGGGTTGATGATAAATATAAATGGAATACACATATTAACAGCATGAGAAAAAGTATGGGACAAAAACATTGTATAAGATAAAGAAAGATTTACTGTTTGAGGCAAGTTTGAGAGTGGTTAATGTGGTGATTATTCCAATTTTCGATTATGGGAATGTGTTGTATGGTGGGTCATCCAGGACTGATTTTGCTAAAGTGTCCGTAATGTGTACATTTTGCTGAATGTAAAATCGGCCCCTAACACACCTCAGCAACTGCCAAGATGGTGACCAAGTGGACATTTAATGTGGGGGCAATCCCCCCACACCCCCCCAAACTAATTTAATCAACTCTGGAGGGGTGTACACAGGGGGAAAGGGCTATACACAGGATGGGGCACAAGTATTCTGGGGGGATATCATGCCTATTCTAACAGCCAATAACGTTTAAAAAGTTTTTCCCTACAGGCAGTCCCGAACTCAGGACCATCGCCACTGTAGTCCATGACTCTATCCGCCACACAAAGTGGAGAGCTCGGCAGCAGCATGCTTGATTCCACTATTTCACCTGCGTCACTCTTCAGCTCCCCCTGTAAATCATCCTCGCCATTGCATCTCTCCTTACACCCTATCCACTCCTATCGCTATTTCTGCACACTCGCTATCCTGTCGGGCACACAAATTGAGTCACTCGTATTCAAGTCGCTCAAATTACTTTGCCCATATCACGGGATACCATATTGAATGTAGGATGATAGTTCTTTTATTATCGGTGTCCACAAACTTGGAACACAATTCCTAAAAATGTAAAGCCATATAACAATAAGATATCCTGTAAGAAAATAAAAAAAAATGGTTTGTACAACAAGCCACATTACCACAAGTCTACTGTCCCAGCACCGGAGTTGGTTAACCTTATATATGCCACTGAGCTTACCACACTCTGCTGACTCCCTTTACAAGGTATAAATGTAATGTTTGACTATAAAATCCTATGACTGTGCATATATTACATGACATAGTAGCATTAAATTACATATCTAATTGTTATATGATTGTTTCTATAGTTGTGTTTTATCAGCTTAATAAGTAAATATTGAATATTGTTTTTCCTCTGTAATCAGGAATATGCAAAAAGCATATCCCTTGTAAATGAGGAGCGGCTCAATGGGAATTGTCTTATTCATGTTGTTGAACAAAATTGACTACTACTACTGTGTTTGGCAATTTGAAGTACCCCACCAGCAGCACCTCCCCCTTTTCTGCCATCTTGCCAGTGGCTTCCACCAGTATCTTATCTAATTCCTCTCCATGTTGGAGGTCTGTAGCTCACACCAGTGCCCGTAGAGGCTCCATTCCCCATCTCCAAGGTGACTCACAGTACCTCTGCCTCCCACTGTATTCCCTGTATATCTGTCCCATTTATGCGTTCCCTCACATAAAGCAGTACACACCCTCCTTTCCTTCCCACCCGGTCCTTCATAAACAGAGTATAGCCTGCTAAGGTTTTCTATGCACCATGACTTGGCAATGGCCATAATATCCTGGATGACCTCTGCTTTGATGGTCTCTATGTTCAGAATCTGATTTCCTAGAGTTCTAGCACTCACACACATGGCTTCCCAGATTTTGTTTCTACTCTGCTTTTTTGCACCTTTTTTCCTTTTTGCCCTCTCTCCTTCCCCCCTCTCTTTTTAATTCTCCTCTTCCCTTCCCTACCAGAGTGGTATAGGAATTACATAATGGAACCAGTTGAGGAATGTGCCTATGACCCTCCACCCCCATTGTTACTGAGCCCACTATAGTCCAGTCATTCCTCCTCTCTGGAATCCTCTGAGGTAAGGGTGACAGACTTGGTAACCCCTGGGTGGGAAAAGATGTCCCTCGAATCCTAGCCAAATTGTTCTGGAGTCTAGCAACCTCCTTGCTCAATCCAGAGAGGTGTGTGCAGATGGGGCAGTATGCAGTCTCCAGAAAGTCTTTCTGAAAATTGCCACCCCACAGCCACTGCATTGCACCACTCTCAATATTCTCAACTTCTATTCTCTCTGTGTAACCTGGAAATATTTTTGTACCCTTACCCCTGATAGGGTGTTTCTAGTTTTCCTCTTTTTTGTTTGTTTCTATTTGTGTTCTTCTGTGCATTGTTTAAATCTCTTTATACTCCTACCCTAGATAGGGTGTTGCTCTAATTCCCAATTTTGGCCTGCCTTTGACCTTCTGCCCTCCCCAGCAGTGACTGTTACAACAGGAGTGAATAGAAACATTAGCTTAGTCGACTGGTAGGGTCCCCTGCTTTCCTGCTTCCTTCTGCTGATACCAGCTGATGCATAAGGTGCCAGTCACCTGTTCTACTTCTTCACTGTTCCAGTCACTCACTGGAACATGAATGTGCTCAACACATTAGAGTGGAAGTGTTTTTATAGTGCTCTTGTAAGAAGTTGCAAAGCCTCCTTTTACTAACTAATCACTTTTGTCTCAGCAGGAGCAGTACCTGATTGGATTAAGTAAACAGATACTTTATTAGAAGAAGAGGGTCTCATTTAAGTAAAAAAAAGTGTTTTTTTCTGAGGAAGGGGGCAGTATCAGCTTAATTTACTGAGATCAGAGAGTGAATCTAATTGGGGGTGTGGCTTAGCAGCTTAGGTGTACAAAAGCAGCTGTCTCCAATTACAGCTATTTCTGGCAGAAGAGAACTGGTTGCAGAGCAAGAAACAGAAGTCCAGAACTACAGATTTTTTACTAATTGCCCTCCTTCCCACCCCTCCACCCTCCCACCCAAGCCAGTTCTAGTTTTATAGCCACTGAATTTGACTGATAACAGGAACTTCCTGTTTGGCAGTAGGAAGGGAAGGATCACTGAGACACATTAGTTTCAGCAACCTTGAAGGAACCTAAAAAAAAAAAAACTCTTTCTCCCCCAGGAAGGAGACTACTGAAGACTACAGGAAGTTCCTGTCCCAGAACAGGAAGGGTGAGAGTTGTAAGGCACATAGGCAGTAGGAAAGTAAGTGTAAAAATGCATAGAGGGAGGAGACAATAAGCATAGAAAGCAACAGGAGAGGGGACACAAAAAAGTCAAGATGGGAGTGGTGCAGTGCAATGGCTGTGGAACAGCAGTGTTCCGGGAGACATTCTGGAGGTTGCAATACTGCCCTGTTTGCAGGCACCTCTCTGGTCTGAGGGAGGAGGTTGCCCGTCTCCAGGCTGACCTGGCTAGCATTCGTGAAACCTCTTTCCCCACCCAGGGACCACCAGACCCACCACCGTTACCTCAGAGGTTGCCAAGAAAGAGGAGCGGTTGGACCAAGGTGGGCTCAGGGAGGGAGAGGGTGGTGGAACAGAGGTGAATCCCTGCAGTTGTAGCTCTCCACAATTCATATGCTGTTCTGGCAAAGAGTGGTTCCTCTATGGAGGCACCTGCAGTGGAGAACAAGGAGGATGCTGGGAACCTCCACAAAGGAGACCCACAGGAGGTTGGCACGAGACCCCACAGGGGAAGGAAACAACTCCTGGTGGGGGACTGAATAATTAAGGGGGTAGATGTGGGGGAGGAAGGGGATAGGGAGGTAAGGTGCCTGCCTGGTGCCACAGCTTGGAAGGACAGGAAGCAAATCCTCAGGATCACGGGAGCAGCTGCACGAGGGAGGGAGCTGGTTGTCATTGTCCACATAGGGACAAATGACCTGGCTGTAAATGGGATCAGAGCGGTGCAAGAGGAGTTTGTGGAGTTGGAGAGGGGCCTTAGACAAGTAACATGTACGGTAACTTTCTCGGAGGTGCTGCCTGTCTATGGCAAGGATGATGTTAGGGTATTCTGCACCATGGCATTCAATGAATGGTTGAAAAACCGGTGCAGCGCTCAGGGTTTTGGCTTCATTGGGGACTGGGGAGCCACCTAAAGGGATGCAGGCTTATACTGGCGTGATGGTCTGCATCTGTCCAGGGAGGATCCAGAATCCAAGGTGACAGGTTTAAATGTTTCATTGGCAAGCATTTAAACTAGCCAAGGGGGAAGGCACTGAAAAGAAGCAGGAAAATCCCAGCCTCTCCCCACAAGCGCAGTAGTTATAGAGGTAAACACCAAGGCAAAGAAGTCAGTAGGGAGCAGGACAAGGATAAATGCAGAAAAAGGTGTTAAGGACAGAGATGGGGCTAAAAGGGGCAAGGCCATAAAAAATAAATGGAAGGTGATGAGTACCAATGCCCGCAGTCTGTGCAACAAGCTCCCTGAACTAGTGGCCTTGATGGAAGAGGGATGCCTGGATATTGTGGCAGTCACTGAAACATGGTACACAGAGAACCATGAGTGGGAAGTCAACATACCAGGATACACAGTCTACAGAAGGGACAGGGTGGGTAAATGAGGAGGAGGAGTAGCTCTCTATATAAGGGAAGGAATTAAAGCAACAGAACTAAAGAGTAAACAGGAAGTTGATGAGTCACTATGGGTCACCCTGGAGACAGGAAATGGCACCACAATCCGCATTGGGGTTGTGTACAAATCCCTATCTCAGGGGGAGGAAATGAACAAGGAAATGATAGAAGGCATCCTTAAAATGGCAGAAAAAGGGGAGATATCGTTGATGGGGGACCTGAATATGCCAGATGTTAACTGGAGTACCTTTGCTGCAGGCACATCCAAGAGCAGGGTCATTCTTGATGCCCTACAGGGCATGCCTCAAACAGCTAGTGTTGGAACCCACTCAGAGGGAGCAATCTTAGACCTGGTACTCTCAAATGGGGAAGGAGAAAGGATCTCAGATTTAGAAGTGGGTAGCCATCTGGGAACAAGTGACCACCAAACAGTGTGGTTCACAATAAACACAGTCATAGAGTCAAGCCACACAAAAACAAGAGTATTGGACTTTAGGAAGGCTGACTTTGGGAAAATGAGAGAGTGCCTTAGAAAAGCACTAGCAAATGGGCAAGAAGGAGGGGTGGAGGAACAATGATGAATAATCAAAACAGCCATCGCAGAGGCAACAAGCCTTTGTATGAAGCAAATCAATAAAACAAAACGAAGGAAGAGGAGAAAAGGATAGCATTCAGGAAATATAAGGAAACACAGAAGGAGCACGACAGAGAACTTTATCAGTTAAAGCAGGAGGAGGCAGGGAAGGCAGTCAGAATAGCAAAGGCACAAACTGAGGAAAAGATAGCTAACTCTGTTAAGAAGGGGGATAAAACATTTTATAGGTACATTAGGGAGCGAAGAAAGACCAAGGGAGGGATACAGAGACTTAATAAAGGGGAGGGAATGTGGGCAGAGGGTGACAGTAAAAAAGCAGTGATACTGAACAAATATTTCTGCTCAGTATTCACAACAGATGAGGAGGGGGAGATGCCTAAACCAAACAAGGGTGAAACTCTGAATAGGGGGTGGATACCAGTCCATGCACAGAAGAAAGGGTTTTGAAAGAACTCTTGAAACTGAGGGTGGACAAAGCAATGAGGCCTGATGGGATTCACCCAAGAATACTACAAGAACTAAGGGTAGAACTAGTAACACCACTGACTACTCTCTTCAACAAATCATGGGAGGATGAAGTGGTACCTGAGGACTGGAGGAGGGCAAATGTGATTCCACTTCACAAAAGTGGGAGCAGGGCAGAGGAAGGAAACTACAGACCGGTTAGTTTGACTTCAGTGGTAGGGAAAAATGATGGAATCACTTCTGAAGGAAAGAATTGTTGAGTACCTAGAGGCCAGTGGGGCACAGGACCCAAGGCAGCATGGTTTCACAGCAGGAAGGTCATGTTAGATGAACCTAATAGATTTCTTTCACTGGGTGACTAAAGTAGTGGACTAGGGAGGAGCTGTGGATATAGCCTACCTAGATTTTAGCAAGGCATTCGACACAGTCTCACACAAAAGATTAATATACAAGTTAGCCAGCCTTGGAGTGGATCCCAAGGTGGTAGCCTGGATAAAAAACTGGCTGGACAACAGAACGCAAAGGGTAATAGTGAACGGAGTCCACAATGAAGAAAGGAGGGTAACTAGTGGGGTACCACAGGGTTCAGTACTGGGACCGGTCCTCTTTAATATCTTTATAAGTGACATTGGAAAGCACCTGGTAGGAAAGGTATGCCTCTTTGCAGATGACACAAAGATCTGCAACAGGGTTGATAAACAAGGTGGGGTGGAAAGAATGAAAAGGGACTTGGCAAGGTTGGAGGAATGGACAAATATGTGGCAGCTCAGATTCAATGCAAAGAAGTGCAAGGTAATGCATCTGGGAAACAAAAACCCAGGGTAAGAGTACACAATGGGGGTGAGTTAATAACAACAACAAAAATTGAGAGAGACCTAGGAGTAATTATATCAGATGACCTAAAGGTGGGCAAGCAATGTGAGAAGGCAGTAAGGAGGGCTGGGGGGATACTGGGATGCATAGGGAGAGGCATCAACAGTAGAAAACAGGAAGTTGTTATCCCTCTCTACAGACAGTAAGTGAGACCCCATCTGGAGTACTGTGTGCAAGTCTGGAGACCCCATCTCCACAAAGACATAGACAGAGTGGAGGCTGTTCAGAGGAGGGCAACCAAAATGGTGCAGGGTCTGCACCAGAACACATACGAGGAACAGACTAAAGCAGCTTAATATGTATACCCTGGAGGAAAGAAGGGAGAGGGGGGACATGATAGAAACTTTCAAGTATCTCAAGGGAATTAACAAGGTATAAGAGGGTAATATCTTTCAGAAGAAGAGATGTGCAAGAACAAGGGGGCACAATATGAAGACAGAGGGGGGATGGCTCAGAGGATGTTAGAAAATATTTTTTTACAGAGAGAGTTGTGGATGCATGGAACAGCCTTCCTGAGGAGGTGGTGGAGTCAGGAACAGTGGGAAAATTCAAGAATGGATGGGACAGTCATAAGGCAATTCTAGTGGGGGGCTGGAGAAAGTAAGCTTTTGATTAACTAGAATCTGCAGCTTATCCATCAGGTAGGGAAATGGGCAGACTGGGTGCGCCAAGTGGTCCTTATCTGCCATTAAATTCTATGTTTCTATGTTTCTATGATATCACCGCTCTCCAATGATCTGTCTAGCACTGACTAGTCTTATATCACTCACGCCCCCTCCATTGATTCGGCACTCACTTATTTTAAATTAAAACTTTTCTCCTATTGGGATGATTATGCACCATTGAAACAGATCCGTATGCGGGGGACTCACCTACCCTTTGTCACTGCCAGTATCATGGTCTACCTTCATGCTAGGGACCAAGCGTGGAAGACCCACAAGTCAACCCGTCTTCCCACTGACCTCCAGACATACAGAATGCTTTGAAATGCCTGTTCTAGGGCAATCAGACTTGCAAAGGCTAATTACTTCAAATACACTTTCCTAACTAACATAAATCACCCCTCCAAGTTCTTGAAGGTGGTCAAATCACTATTTCTCCCTCCATCACAGCCCCCTATGCCTGTGCTCAAAATAGGCGACAGCACACTGTCTAACCCTCCATCTGTAGCTATGGAATTTAACTCCTTTACCTCCTGTGCATCATCCCATCTCTCCTCCTCTCCCCACAGCCTCTTCAGACCACAACCTCCCAATCTACCCCTTCTCCGCACTCCTTCTCCTTCAGCCCCATTACCATTGAGGAAGTCTTTAATGCTCTTATTACACTTAACACCTCCAAGGGTAAATGCCCATCTGGGCTGGATGCCAAAATGCTCTCCCTATCCTCTCCCAGCTATTGCTACACCCCTCGCCTCTCTGCTAAATCTTTCTATCTCCCTCACCTCTGTTCCTGCCCAGTGGAAACATGCTACTGTTGTTCCACTCCCTAAGGGTGGTGACCCCTCCTCCCCTAGAAACTACCACCCTATCTCTCCCCCCCCCCATCCTCACTGAACTGCAGGAATGACTAGTGCTATCTCAGCTCTCTTCCTTCCTTGGCTCCACTTCCTTTTTCACCCTGTACCAGTTTGATTTTATGAGATCCCACTCCACCATTACCTCCCTGCTGAGGATCACTGGCTCCATCCAAGCAGGTATGGACCAGGGACATATAACCTCTGCCGTCTTCAACACTGTGTCACATCCCCACCTCTTAGCAAATCTATCCGGTGCAGGTCTATCAAATGAGGCCACCAGCTGGTTCCACTCCTATTTAGTAGGCAGGTCTCAATCCATCAGCGTTTGCAACTCTGTCCTCCCCCCCCACCGATTACCTCTGGTGTGCCCCAAGGCTCCATCCTTGGCCCCCTGCTGTTTTCTATCTTCCTAAACAACCTGCCCTGTACCTGGTCCAACTCCTCTATCCATATGTATGCAGATGACACAGTCTTGTATGCATCTGGCTCCTTCATAACCGATGTGGTGACCAGACTCCAGTGTGACTTCGATACTGTTCAACTCTGGTTTTTCTCAAACCAACTTTTCCTGAATGCCAATAAAACTGTCTCCATGACCTTCAGCACTAGGCAGAGACTCTCTCAGCCACCCTCCCTTCCTTCCTACCACACCCTGGATGGGACTCTGCTCGAGGATTGCTCCTCCTTTAGATACCTTGAGGTCTGGCTTGCTGGCACCTCAATTTTTCTGTACACATACAGGACATACACAGGAAGCTGCACCCTAATCTGGGTGCCCTGTACCACAACTGGGCCTGTAGCACACTGCCGGCCCACTGGTCTATTGAACAGAAAATTATTCTCCCCATCTTCGACTATGGGAAACTGATTTACAGTGTCACTCCCTCCTCCTCCTTAACCAGACCAGACACAGTCTTCCACTCCTTCTGCCACTTCGTCCTTGACAGTCCCCCCCCCCAAACTTACCACTGTACCCTGTACCAGTCTCTGTCTCTCTCCTCCTTACAGGACAGATGGTGTACCCATTGTGCCAGCTTCATGGACAAATCCTGGTCCCAGTCTCTCCCCTCCTACCTATCCTCCTCCCTCTCCACCCTTCCCTCTCCCCCTTATTTGCTCATAAACTCTGACCATTTCACCCTATCTGTTCCCAGTTGGACCTCATCCGCTGGTTAGGCTGCCTTTTCCTACAGGTTCTCAAATCTGTGGAATTCCCTACCATGCTACATTCATTTTGCCCTGTCCCCCTTGGGTTTGCAATTCCTTCATTAAAAAACATTTTGACACCCCTTGCACCTGTTTCTAACACTCCTACCACCCTACCCTACCTTATGCTCTGGCCTTGCTCCTGCTGGGTGATCCCACTGCAGTATTGCCTGTAAATATGTAAAATTTAAATTGCTACAATCTCTGTGTTATAATGTATAATCTTGTATGTAGTTTATGTTATTCTGCTGTTTTTGTTCCATATGGTATTTGGTAATTATTCCACTTCCTGCTCACTACTACTACAATTTTGTATTTTTACGGGGGGGGGGTTTCATATTTTTTTTTTGCAGTTAATCTTTTTTCTTTATTGAGGAGTGAATACAATGGTAGCAGCAGAGGATATAATGCATGAATTGTTTACATATCGATGCATTTTAAATTTCTTGTAATTTGGGCAGACAGAATTTTAACTCATAGAAACATAACAATGACTTGTATATACGTATCATAATAAAGAGACAGGCATATTAGTCCAGACAATGTAAAGTATCATGCTGGTTGCCAGGTCAGTTCAGGGGGGTTTCAATAAGTCCTTCCTATTGAATACCACCGGGGTGGGAGTGGAACTAATGATTCGAGCCATATATGGAGCCCAGATTTTAACAAAGGCTGCGCTTGTCTTTTTGGCGAAATAAATAAGATGGGTATGGGAGACTAATGACTCCATTGCTTTTAACCATGCTTGGAAAGTTGGAAGGCTTGGTGTCTGCCGTTTCATTAGAATAAGGCGGAGAAGTTCCACCGATGCCTGTGTGAGCCATATCAACTGCTCCTTAATCATCGGCCCACTATCTGAAACAACACCCAGTAACCACAAAGAAGGGGAGTGAGGCAACGTGCATACCAAGGTGTGGGAGCAGAAGTGAATCACTTTCCTCCACAACCCTTGCAGTGGTTTGCAGCTCCACAGTATGTGTAGTAGATCTGCCCCAGGGGCCAGACACCTCCAGCACTGGTTACTGGGTCATAACCCTATTTTGTGCAACTGGTAAGGGGTTCTATACCAGAGGTGAATAACTTTGTTTTTAATAAGAAGGCTCCTCTGGTCCACACAGGCCTTGTGTGCAAGCTGCCAACAATTAGACCATTCCTGAGGGGTAATTGAAATGCAAGCATTTTTTCCCACCTGATTTTAGTTGGCAAAGATGGGTTTGGATCAGAGTTCTAACCTACTTTTGAATCATACCCAAACCCTTTACTTTGTTTAGACCATCGGGAGATTGGAAGTGTTTCCTTAGAGGGGCCTAAATGAACCCTGCAACTCATACACTTACAGTTATTTCTGGACCAGACACCATATAAGCTTCGGAGCTGCAAATACTGCCAGAAACGTTCTTTGGGCAAAGAATGTTGATCTCTTAGATACTGAAAAGTGACAAAGGTTCTCTTGTCTTCCTGAACTAAGTCATGAAATGTATTTATCTGGCAAGCACTCCATAACAGCCAGTTCTGGTCTATTGCCAAAAAGGGATTATTCCATAGCGGATTGTGTAAGCCTAAACTCAAGCATCTTTGATTAGCTTTGCCCAGGGATTTCCAAGCTAGGTGACTGTCCCTTATAGTCCACCATCCCTGTGCAGTTCTGGGGAGAGGATGCCCCAAAAAACAAAGAGGAGAGATATTACCCATCACAGTGTTTTCCAACTTAACCCACACAGGGGATGGGTGAGACAACCCTCCAGTTCCTTTACAAGTTTTGGCTATCAAAAATGCTTGAGAATATCTTTTGAAATCCAGAAGATTCCATCCCCCTCTAATCCACGGGGCTCTTAATTTAGCCCTGCTATAGCGAGGCTTACTGGGACCCCATAAAAACCTGCTCATTAAGGTGTGATACTTATGTGCCCACACCTTAGAAATCAAAAGGGGGAGGTGAGAAACCAGGTAATATACTTTAGGGGCGAATATCAATTTCAAAGCGTCAATCTTCCCTGCCATGGATAGATGTAAGTGCTTCCAGCGTTTCACATTATTAGTCAGCTGGGACCATATTGGACCAAAATTCTTGTCCGCCATAGAGGTTAGATCTGTGGATAACCTTATTCTTAGATATTGAATGTCAGGATGAACCCACTTGAAACCAGAGGACCGAATCATGTTAATAGACGTATGGAGGTTAAGTGGCAAAATCTCTGATTTAGTTTTATTTATTCGAAGGCTGGATATGTGCCCAAATGCAGCAAGCATATCCAGAAGGGGATGGAGACTCCCTTGGATGTCACTTGTAAGAATCAAACAATCATCTGCATATGCTTTAGAGTAGTAACTCTGGTTTCCCACCTGAATCCCTTGGATATTGGGGTGAGCACGTAAAGCCACAGACAAGGGTTCCATAGCCAACACGAAAAGTAAGGGGGACAAAGGGCAACCCTGCCTGGTACCCCTCTAAAGCTGAAGGGGGGGGGGACATCATGGTGTTAGTGAGCACCTTGCCAACTGGATGTTGATATAAAGTGCGTATTCAAGAAGAAAAACATGGACCTATGTTAAACCTCTTCAGGACTGCCTGCAGAAACTCCCACTCCACTGAATCGAAAGCCTTTTCGAAATCTATCGTGATAATGGCCGCAGGAGTAGGGAGTTTTACCGCCACCTGTATCAAAGTGACCAGGGCCCTCACATGATCTGCGCTGTGTCTCCCTTTAATGAAGCCCACCTGAGAGGGATGGATAATATAAGGCAATACCTTTTCTAGTCTGGTCGCCATAGCTTTCGCAAGTATTTTGGCATCCGCATTAATCAGAGAAATTGGCCGGTAATTGCTAGGGTACGTCTGGTTCTTGCCTTCTTTTGGTAGTATGGTAATCACCGCCTCTCTTAGGGAAGGAGGAAGTTCTCTCTTACTCTGGGCTTCCTTAAACATCTCTAAGAGAGGAGAGATTATTTCCGGGTGTACAAGCCTATAAAAATCAGTGGTGAACCCATCACTCCCCGGTGCCTTGTCAGGGGCCATACTAAGAATTGCCTTGAGTAGTTCGTCCTCGGAAAGTGGAGCATCTAATGCTTGGTTTTGAGCCATGGTCAAAGCCGGCAGTGATATTTGATCCATAAAGCTGCAGAACTTTCCCTCATCCCATTTTACCTGAGATGTATATAGGTTTCGATAAAAATTGGCCATGGTGTCATTTATTTCATTTTGAGAATGGACCAAATTTCTCCCTGGCTCTCGAAGGCTTATTATGTGGCGGTCTGCTTGCCTTTTTTTTAGTGTATAAGCAAGGAGTTTTCCTGCCTTCTCCCCTTCCGCCCAGTACCGATGTTGAGAGCGCCTAATATTCAGTTCTGCCCTTCTCGTTAACAGTGAGTTAAGCTGTATTCTGATCCAAGTCAGTTCTGCCCGTAGGCAGTTACTCTTAAGCCTTCTTGGATTTCCCTTATACTCCGCCTCCAACTGATGCAACCTACTCTCTAATTGTAATACCTCCCCCTTCCTTTGTTTTCTCTGAAATGAGGCAAAACTTATAATTCGGCCCCTTAGGGTGGCCTTGTATGCTTCCCACATATTTGCAGCTGAGGAGGAACCAGGTGGATTTAGTCTGAAAAAAGATTTAGTTTCTTCCTTAGCTAGGGATTGAAATTCCCTATAATTAGGCAGAAGCGGGTCCAACCTCCAGGAATTAGATTTCCCTTTAGTAGTTGGGCTCACTATTAAATTTATCAACAATGGATCATGATCAGATAGGTAGATTGGAGCTATATGTGTATCTGTGATGCTGGTAACCAAATTTTCAGAAATTAACCAATAGTCCAGTCTACTTGCCATTGCTTTAGCTGCCAAGAAATAAGTATAATCATGATCTGCAGGGTGTTGCAACCTCCAGATATCAGCAAGGCACTGCAAAGAGAACAAGTCCTGGAGGGCTTTAAGTGAGTTGATATGGGGTTCCTGCCTGGCATTAGAGTGATCGAGGAGGTAGTCTACAGCTAAATTAAGGTCCCCCCCTATAATTATCCCTGGCTTGTCAGCCGGAAGGTTTAGCAATTGTTATGAAACCTCATTGAAAAAAGTCGGAGTATCTTCATTCAGGGTGTATAAATTAACGAGCAGGAGTGGGCCCATTGGTGTATCCAACTTAACTATGATCCAGCGCCCTTCCTTATCCGTTTTCTGAGCAGTCACTACCCACTTTAATTTTTTGTGCAGTACAATAGAGACCCCTCTCTTAGTCTTCTCTGAACAACTATGGAATTCCCTACCTACCCACTCTCTAACTAGTTTTTGTGATTCCGAGTGCGTTAGTTTAGTTTCTTGGAGAAACAAAATGTAGCTCTTAAGATTACGGAGCCTCGCTAAGATCTTACTCCTTTTAATTGAAGAATTTAGTCCCCTCACATTCCATGATGTAAAAACTATCTCGGACAAATTATCCATCCTCCCTGAGGTTAAAGATTGCTTTTGGTAATGTGGACATTGGGTAGCTAAACAAACACACACTACTTTACAAATGACCTTACCCCCTTCCCTATTCCCCAAGCATTCTGTCCTACTTTATTCTCATGTTTAAATCTGCTTATCCACTGCTGTCTGCTAGAATACAGTTCTGATTCCTCTTTACTCACCGGGGAAGCACTTCTACTCAAAGTGCCCCCTTGCAATCCCTTACCTTGTTTGTGAAAAAACCCTCCTGACCCATTTGCTAAAGATTCTGGTATGCTTTCACAAGCACCGTAATGCCTGTTCAAATCTGTAATAGTGGTAAAGCTCTACCACCGGAACAGGGTGGCAAAAGTCTTCCAAGCCCCTAGAGCCACCCTCTGGGGGTATTAAGAGAAGCCTTACCACGAGGTACGGTATTAATCTCCGTATGCTGAGTTCTCTGGGGGGGGTCCTACCCCATTTATCTCTACTCCATTGTGCCAGTTTCCATCCCTCCAAGAAAAAGAAAAAGGGAAAAGAAAAAGGATTATTAAAAACCGAAGGCATTGCGTGTAATATCTGCCCTACCTCTACCCTGCTACCATATTGAGCTCTATGTTACTAACGACCCCAGGCCAGAGCTCACCCAAAGCCATCATCCTGCATTAGCTTGAAAGCTAATAACAACTGCTAACCCCTGCAGAAGAGGGAAAAAGGGATAAAAGGAAAACAGCATATAACATTTCACAATATTCGAGAGAGCAAAATCTTATCCCTCTATGAACTATTGAACATCATAGCAACCTAAAAAATCTGAACAGACATTGAAATTAATACCCAACCACTAACATATATGAACCGGGGCGGCAGCCCATTATCATAACCGACTCGCGCAAGGAGTGCACGAGCCTACCCCCAGGATCATGGGTGAGGGGCAAATAGTAACCTATGAACGCTTAAGCTACATCCCCGCTATACCCATGATTTCCTTTGTGCATGAGTCCCAAAGTATCTTCAACCGTAGTATACCCTTTTTTTTTATTTTAGGGGGGTGGATCCGTAACTATGGGATCTTCTGAAATTTTAAACAATGCCTCTAGCCTTTCAACGGAATTCTCTGCATCCTCTTCCTCTCCGATTGGGGTATAGTCAGCCCAGTCCCCAGGTGTCAGAGACCAGTCACCAGGAATCTCCTGAGCCTCCTTTGTATTCTGAGAGTTCGGCGATCAGTCTAATGCTGTTAGTAGGAGGTCACGTAGTGGCTCATACCAGTGCCCAAGCTTAATCGGTGTATCCACAGGGGAGCAACTGCTGGTGTCTGATTGCAAATATCTCCTTTGTCGGCTCCTCGACCTCTCCCTTTTTGCAAGCGGTTTGCCCCCAGCCAGGGGTTTCTTCTTATGTGGGTCCCTCGTTACTGCCTGTCACTATGAACCATGCTCTTTAACGGGAAGGCCTTGTTCCGGGCCCTGTTTAGAGGTCTCCTGGCTTATTTCCATCATACAATTCGTGTTCTCTTGTACCTGACTAGTTTTTAAGCTAGAGGAAGAACGTCTATTCTGTTCCTGAAGAAAGGCTTCTGCATCTGATGGGCTATCAAAAGTTATATACTCTCCTTGATACAGAATCCTAAGTAGCGCTGGGTACTGCAACGATGTTGGAATATTTAGCTTGTAAAACTGTTGTTTTACCTCACCACATGCTCTTCTTCTATTGGAGAGATCCTGGGAAAAATCCTGATATATCTGGATACGTGTGCCATGCCATTCGAAAGAGCCCTTTTCCTTTGCTTTACGTAGATAGTATTCTTTTTCAGGGTATCTCAGAAACTTACAAAGGATAGGTCTAGGGCGCTCTCTTTGATTGGGGCAAGGGGCCAGGGAACGATGGGCCCTTTCTATCTCTAGGGGCCACTATTGTTATTCTGAATAATCTCGGTAAAACACCTCAAAAAGTGTACATGTCCCTGCCTTCTGCTCCTTCTGGCACCCCACAATGCTAAGTTCTTCCTCCTAGCCCTGTTTTCCATGTCATCTACCTTATGTAGCAAATATGTTATCTTATTCTGATGATCTTGTATAATTTACCTTTGCTGCTATGCATCGTTATCAAGCTTTTGAAAAGAGTGTTCAGTGCGAGCTACTCGGGAGGCCAAAGCAGCTAGATCATGATTTGTTTTCTTTGTCGTTTACTTCAAATCTGCTGTATCCAATATTTTTTTATCTAATTTGGCCAACATAGCTTGTAAGTTAGAGTCCGCTGTGCTTTCCATCGTTGAATCCTTGATTTGTGATTTTCTCCGTGACCATTAAGTCGGCATTAATATCGCTGCGATGTTTCCTCCAATTTCGGCTTCTATTTAGCAACTGCGTACTTCCGAACTGGAGAGGCCCGGTCTTTACACTGCAGTACTCCAAACCACGGTTTCTGCGTACATACCATATATACTGCACCGATTCTGATGGTATCGGGTGAGGGGAAGCTACCTCATCTTTCAATGCACTGGCCAGTTAGTTATTTTAGGCGTTGAATTTACGGATCTAAGTAGGAATATACCCCCCGTTGAACGCAGCCAACAAATTACACCACCATCATCTTGACGGCAAGCTCCCCATATTTTTTTTTACTGTAATTCTGTTTATGTACTTCCTGTTTTTTTTTTTTGCAATTGTTTAACCAGGAGTAGCACACTAAGCTTAAAGCTTGTTTACAGGTATGACCTGGGAGCACAGGGAAGTTAAGTGACTTGCTCAAGGTCACACAGTACGCAAGTGAGAGCTGTAGGATTCAAACCCAGATCTCCAGATTTGCAGCTCAGAGCCTTAAACCACTGCGCTATACTGCCTCCCTAAACACATGTGCTTTGGCCGGGAAGCAAATCCAGGTTTCCCGCATGGCAGGCATGAAGTCTACCATTGAACCACCAATGCAATTCTCCCAATCTGTTCCCCATCCCTCAGGATGCATCTGGAAATGAGCAGTTATGGCTCAGTATGTTCTTCTTGGTAAAACTTTAAATAAATAAATAAATAAAAATATGATGAGAAATATAAATAAATATACATTTAAGTTGCTTTCACTCCTTTCTAGGCATGATTACACTGTCACCTTTGCAGAGCATCAACCCGTGTGCATGGGTTGATGTGCTGCAAAGTTAGCTGTGTGGATACTCACTGGACAGTGCTAGGAGGGTTTCAGATCCATTTTCTGCACCGGCACAGGAGTGGGTATGTTTATAGGAGTGAGCGTATTATGTGGCAGTGTAAATGTGCTGTGACACTTGCACCAATAAAAGCAGCCACTCCCAGACTCCTCCACTGTTCCCAACTTAGCCCCACACCCTTCTCCGGTGTGACCTGTATTAACATGAGGGTGGGCTGTGAAAAGACAGAATTGAGCTGCAAACATTGATTGCATCAGTAGCACAAAGGTCAGAGCACTGCTGCCATGAAAACATAGCTTCTGTCAGCAAAGCCTGTTCTTCCAGACTATTTTTAAATGTGTGCATATTGTTGACCAGGTAACTGAAGCTCCTCAACTGGGTTGTAATCCCATACTGTTTACAGGTGACTCTTTTTGATACCCGTTGAATCAAATAACCTGTTTACATATACTGTATAACACAATTACTGGATTGTCTATTACTCATGAATTACATCATACCTGTAGAGAAACTGGAAGTAACGAGGACTGCTGAATTGACTACTGCATCCTCCCTTTCTGTGCATGTGTTAGCAACTGTAATGGTTTCCCAGTGAGTTTACATGCAGATAGAAACCTGAATGCAGGTAATCGATTCACTTGTATTGATGCAGCTTGACTGGATTAGACTTTAATTCAGTAGTCCTTGTTCTCAGTGTTTACATGCAGTTCTAACTTGATTAATGAGTAGCCAGCATGCTGGTTACTGAGTTACACATTGCATGCAAGCAAGGCAAGAGAGGTTACAGTGCTGATGAGGTGTGGAGGTGACTAGAACTAGCTAAGTCAGTCTCCAGGTAAAGTACTGCACTTCCTGTCACACTGCATGCTACAAGGAAAACAATCTTCTAATTGGCAAAATGAAAAGGACAAAATACTTATGAAATACACATGCATACTGTATTTTTAAAACAATACAAATATGCTGTCTGTTAATGCTGGTGCTACTGCAGCAGCTTTTTAATTCCACTTTCAGTATACAGTACCTCCAGTAAAGTACCCCCTGAGAATGATGATACAGGGATTGATCCACCATTTGTACATGACGTGAAGCCTTTGCAAAGGAGTCTATGACTCAAAGGTTGTAATTCTGATTATGTATAAATATAAATAAATATAGTACAGAAGCAGTACTTCCTATGCATTTGTTTACACTATGCTTAGTGCTTAGATACCATTAAATATTAACCATGGACCACTTGTACAGTATTTTACTGTATTTCATTTTATATCATTTCAGGGATTCCAGGGCCTGATGAAGAACATACTACTGAGGCAGCAGGATGCCATGCTATTTCCACAAGGCCACAGACAAGTAAGTAATTACTTATTTTAGGCATTTATAGTGAACTGGCACTCTGCCACTCTTTATTGTGTTGTTAATACACTTTATTTCTACATGG
Organism: Neoceratodus forsteri; assembly: GCA_016271365.2. Classification (NCBI taxonomy): domain Eukaryota; kingdom Metazoa; phylum Chordata; order Ceratodontiformes; family Ceratodontidae; genus Neoceratodus; species Neoceratodus forsteri. Next base: position 1,071,330,241 of record CM028129.1, on the reverse strand, counting down.
CTTGAAGAGTACTTTAAACTATGAGTATTTGCACATTATGTCTGCTGTCCCTTTAACTGTAATGTTTAAAATTGGACTGTTAAAAGGTGATGTGGGTCTTGAGGAAGTGCCTGATAATTGGTGTGAAAACATTTGACTGTTAGTGGTTGGGAGAGCTGAGCATTGTCTGCTGCTTTGATGAATGAACATTTTTTTGAACATTTATCCTACAGCACAACAGAGTGCTTCTCATGATATCCAGGACTGTGAGCCAAACGTTTGTAAATTACAGTACTGTTAATTACTGGAAGTGCAGCACTCACTCAGAACTGGGGACAGTACAACATAGGTACCCTGTACCATCCTCAAGGAAGTCATCATCTTTCCTGCTGGCCAGGACGGGGGGGAAGGGGCTTCTCAACTGGTTATCCTACAGCACAACAGAGTGTTTTTCATGATATCCAGGACTGTGAGCTGACCTTTTGCAAGTACCTGTTTCCACATTTGCTCGTGCACCAGTGTTGCCGACCTTAGCTGCCTGTGGAGCTTTAACAGTACAGTAATTCATCAAATAAAAACACAGGACAGTAATGAACATTGTGTTGTTTATTTCTCAGACTCCAAAGGGCCAGACTAAGGGTGAGCATGAAGCCAAAGGGGCATTCAGTGACCAACAGAAATGTGATTTTTTTTGCCCATCTGATGGTGGTCCAAAGATTTCTGGATTCACATTGGCTCTTCATCGCTTCGGTGAGCATGATGCAGCTATTTTTTAAGAGATGACCCACTGAGCATATGCAACTTTCTGGCAGCTACCTGATTTTCAACAACCAATCAGGGATATAGACTCTCAACAAAACTAAGTGTTTTGCAGCTGTGTATGCCATTGCAACTCTGGTGTCAGGGAGAAAGGACCTTGCTGTGTATGGTCTCACTCTGAGCTGTTTTTTGTCAGAAAATGAAAAGGTGTTGCAGGCAAGTTTTGAAGAAGAGCAGTTTCTTGCAGTTGTGCAGGCTGTGTCAGTTGGTTCCACAGATTTTATTAGGTAGGAAAGGGAAGGAAAAGAACATTGTGAAGGCAAGCGGGTGGGTGGTGGGGTCTGCCCTGCAGTGCTGTGCTATCCCTACTAATGTAACTGGTGCTGTTGTACTCAAATCATCTCCAAACCAATGTTTTTGCAGTGTAGTTTCTTCACTGGATGTATAAGCCCCAAATACTATCAATGACGTTATCAGATCGTAGTTTTGGTGACTGTGGGTGGCTGGGTCAGGGTGCTACCAGCTTGCCTGATTCCCCAAATCTTGTGAAATACTTGATTCAATTGCAGTATAGTTTTTGGTGGGTGGCAGGGGTGCCTGCCTGATCCCCTTGCCCAAATCTTGTGAAAAACTTTATCCAGTTGCAGTTTAGTTTTCATAACAAGCAGTGGGCGTCTGCCTGGCCTGCCTGAGCCCCCCCAAAAATCTTGTGTAGCACTTCATCCAGTTGCAGTGTAGTTTTCATGACGGCAGTGGTGCCTGCAAGCCCCTTTTTGTTAATGGCTTTATCTGATTTCAGCAAGCTGCCTATAACTGCGATAAAGATGACGCAAGGATGTCAGGAAAGGAAAGCAGAGAGAACTGGGAGAGGAGGAGAAGCAGCAGGGAAAGTTTCCACTGTGGTACCCATCCCCACAGCAAGTAGAATTTCTGCAAGTATCAGTCATAGTTGCGAGGCTCATGGTGGGGGTGATGTACATAGAAAGGATGTTAGAGGGAGAAGGACAGAGACAGCTACTGGTGCTGGTGCTGCTGGTGGTGGTAGATCAGAGACTGAGAGATGTACTACAGTGGGTTGTATAATAGTGCATCCAAAGAAACCATGGCGATTTGTTAGTCTGCAGAAGTAAGTTGGTTTTATGCCCACTGTAAGCAGGAGCTGTCCCAGTCAGTCCCAGTTAGTGTCCAGTGGTGCATCTGGTGGTGTTGAAACCAGTTGGAGCAAAGCAGAAACACACAGGTCTTCCACTGCTTGTGGTCCATTTCCTCCAAGTACCTTGCTTTCCACTACTACCCATGGTGGGGATGTAATGCCCAGGGATCCTCCATCTCATTCTGAAGATGTATAGGCTAGCCCTCCACCTGTGCATCTTGTGCAAACCTTACGACAGCAGTTGGCAGTGCCAGGTGGGTGCCAGCTCAGCAACTAGTACACCTGCACCACAGTGAACACCATGGGCAATTTCCTGTCCACCACTGCCAGTTTGAGGTACTATATGATGCACCTTCTCTGAGTATACCCACAGGCCCCAAATCATGGAGTGGGCCTGGGTCTGACACTATAGTTATCCTATCACCTGAGGAAAAATAATTGTTTGGTGTACACAGGCAAGATGCTGCTTATGGTATACCAATCCCTCTGTTTTATATAAGCAAGCCAGTAGCATATCAACCACCAGTACAGCTGGTTGAAGTAGAGGAGACTGCCACAGAGGAAGAGGATATGATAATAGAGGTGCCAGAGGAGGGAGAAGTGCTGGTGACACAGAATGTGGAAGCAGAAGAACAGGAAATGGAGGTGGCAGCAGGAAAAGGGCATGGGAAGGGTGAAGCATCAGTTGAGAGTGAGGTAGAGATGAGTGGGAAAGGAGAAATTGCATAGGAGAAGCAGGGAGCATTGGAGAAGGAAGAAGGAGAAGGGGAAGAGGAAGTGAATGTTAAAAGTCTGTTGTCAGTTACAACAAGCTTCTCTAATTAGAACTATGATTCTGAGGAGTGGAGGCCACCACCACCACTACCACCACCACTGCCACCACCACCAATACAGGAGGACAAGAGTGGGAAAGTAAGAGTAGGAATGAAGAAGAGAAATGAACAAAAACAACTTGGTAAAGCAGGGAAATCCAAATCCCAGGCCAGGTTTCCAGCATCACTTGATAAATGTGGTACTACTGCTACTGTTGCTGCTGCTTTTGGTAATCATGTGGAGCAGGACCATCATTCCTCCTCCATGATCAGGAAAAAAGGAAATCTTGCAGTGTTCATCCTAGTTCTTCTTAGGCCCCATGCTCCCTCAGTTTGGTGGTCATATAGCTAAGAAAGCCAAGAGATGTTCTGCAGTATGAGAGTATTTTAGGGGTGACCCCATAAACCCACTGAGAGGGATCCACAACCAGTCATTGACAAAATTTTGTAGAATGACCTTACAGTGAAACCATCATGTCAACCACATTTGCAGTCAGTATACAGTTTCTGACTTAGAAACATGTTTTTCTTCAGGGGGCTTTGCTCCCCGAAACCCCCCCACAGGGGGCTGTGGCCTCCATACCCCCTACTAAATATAATCAACTCCAAGTCAGAGCTTATTAGGGGAGGGTGTGCAAGACCCCCAGAATACAATGCAGGGGTCCAGCACCCACACTACAGTAACCAGGCACTGTAGTCACTGTAGTGATGGTCGCTGTCGACCTTTCGCTGCTGGTGGTGCATACCCACTGAGATCATGTTGCAATATGTGTGAGAAAAAGATCAGCTGGGGTAAACCCACATGGACATTGAGAATCAGTGTTCTGGCTGATCATCTGAAGTGTTAGCATGGCATCTTGCCAAAAATCACATCCCTTCACAATCCACACACAGGTCAGACTCAGCAGCAGCAACAGCAGCAGCAGCAGCAGCAGCAGCAGCAACAGACAGGTATGGGTGGTAGGATCAGATGTTTTGTTCAAACTATGCGGCCCCCATGGCAGCAGCAGTCAAAGTCAACTGACATTAATGGTGCTTCTTCCAGAACACCACTCCAACCAACACCACCACCAACAACAACTCCACCACTAGGCAGGGTTAATAGTGGTAGTGGACACAGTAGCAACACTAGTGATAGTCCAGAATTTGCCACCAAACAAACCACACTCCAGGAGTCACTACATGCCAGCACAAAAAAGCCACCTATTTATCCAGATTGTGTAAGAATCACTCAATTGATTGCTGAGATGATGGTACTTGCTCTGCAACCATTGTCTGGTGGAAGACACTGACTTTCAAAGAGTGTAATATTACGCCGGTCCAGTGGCGTAGAGGGCTGAGGCACTGGCACCTTACCTCGACCCACACAGTGACCCGGGTTTGGGAAGGGACTTGGGACGCGTGGGGCTGGCAGAGGAAGGAGAAGATCGAGCATCCGTAGGACTGCTCTACTCTCCTGGGGTGGGTAGTAGGTTGACGTCATGCTGTGGCAGCCCCTGGTGGAGACCAGGACCACAACAGATGCACATAGGGTATGCACCAGAAAAGCAGATATACCGCCTCACTTTAAGCCGGATGATGGCTGCCTGGCTGTCTGGTGCCATTCATGTCCCTGCCAAGTCCTCCATCCCAGCAGCACACTGGGGCCAAGTGTAGTGCTGGCTTTCCTCCCCTGGGCCGGACACATTCCCCCTCTGAGTAGGGGAACCCATCTGGAGATGGGTTACTCTGAGTTACCCTGGGGTTGGCTGCTATATGGGAGGATCGGAGGGCAGATGGGCCAGAGCAAGCATTGGCAAACCTGAAGGACAGGCTAAAGTGGAGCGCGTAGGGAGGAAGTCAAAAGATAATACAAAAAAAAAGAGTGTCATATGAGCTGAAACCCAAATACAGCATTTTATCATGCTTCATGTTTTCTTGGCATGTTATCCCCACAATGTATGAGGCTGAACGCACACAAAAGGTGACCCTTCTGAAGCAGGCAGATAGGGGATATGTGCATTTCACTAGTGACATCTGGAGTAGTACGTCAAACCAAAGCTTCTTGAGTCTCACTGCACATTAGGTTGTGTCAAGCATGAGCAGCATCACTGCTGCTCCACCTCCACCACCAACATCAGCCCCTGCAGGAGTTATTGTGAAGCAGAGAGATGCACAGAGGAACAGTGCTATAGGGAGTGCCTTACTTAATATGTCAGTCAGAGAGGACATACCCATAGGAGAGAACATTCTGTGCTTCATTCAATCAATACTAGACATCTAGATATACTCTCACAATCTGAAGGTGGGAATGTTTGTGACAGACAGTGACAGACAGTAGAAGTAACATGCTGAATGCCTTGAACGATTGGGGTCCGTGCCATGCACCTTGCTTCGTGCATGCACTGAATCTGGTGGTGACTTATATGTTTGAGAAACATGCACAGTTAAAAGAAATACTGGACACCATTTAGAACAAATTTACAAGATATTTCCATCATTCTCCAAATGTGCTGAGCTCCTCTGACATTACTGACAGAGACAGGGCTATCCTAGATCTAGTACTGACTAACAGTGAAAGGACCACAGATCTCCAGGTAGAAGGTCACCTGGGGGCCAGTGACCATCACATGGTATGGTTCAATTTGGCCACTAGAAGTAAATCATCCCATTCCAAGGCAAAAATATGGGACTTCAGAGGAGCTGACTTTGATAAGATGGCCAACAGAGTTAAGCTAGCCATGGCAAAAAGAAATACAGGTGAGGGGGTACAGGCAAAGGTGGGCAAGCATTAAAGATGCAATACTTGAAGCAACATCCCATTGTGTTAGTGAGAAAGGGAAGTGCAAAAGAAGAAGGAAACCACTTTGGTTCTCAAAAACAGTAGCAGAAAAGGTCAGAGCCAAAAGGCTGGCCTTCAGGAAATATAAGGGAACGCAGCAGGATGAAGATAGGGAGGCATACCAAACTTCCCAAAGGAAGCAGAGAAGGCAGTAAGGCAGGCAAAGGCCCAAACTGAGAAAACACTAGCACGAACAGTAAAAGAAGGTGACAAGACTTTCTATAGATACATTAGTGAAAGGAGAAAGTCCAGAGGGGTATTGCAAAGATCAAAGGGGATAAGGGGCGGGAGGAGGAGGAGGAGGACCATGTAAAGCATCTATCCTAAATAGATACTCTGCTCAGTATTTACTGAAGAGAAGGTAGGGCAGGGCCACAGCTCAGCACCATGGATACGGGGGAGGGAGGTGCACTAGTCCCTTCACAAAAGAAAGGATCCTACAAGAGCTTGGTAGCTCATGCTGGACAAGGCAATGGGACCTGATGGCATGCATCCCAGGGTACTAAAGGAGCTAAGGGTGGAACTAACAGAACCATTATCAGAGCTGTTTAGTGAGTCTTTGAGCACAGGAGAGGTCCCAGAAGACTGGAGAAGGGCTTATGTGATCCCGCTCCACAAGAGTGTTAGTAGGGAGGAGGCAGGGAACTACAGACCAGTCAGTCTTACCTCAGTAGTGGGCAAGATTATGGAGACACTCCTTAAGGAAAGGATAGTGCAACACCTGGAATCCATAGGAGCACAGGATCTAAGACAGCATGGGTTTACAAAAGGAAGGTTCTGTCAAACTAATCTCATAGATTTCTTTGACTGGGTAACCAGAATGGTGGACCAAGGGAGAGCAGTTGATGTCACCTACCTTGACTTCAGCAAAGCATTCGTTACTGTTCCACATAGAAGATTGATTAATAAGCTGGGTAGGCTCAGGGTGGGTCAGATGTTGGTCAACTGGGTGGCAAACTGGTTGACGGGCAGAAAACAGAGAGTGGCGGTAAATGGTATACAGTCAGAAAAGATGCAAGTCATACATGGGGTACCTCAGGGATCAGTCCTGGGGCCAGTTCTCTTCAATATCTTCATCAGTAACATTGCAGATGGCCTGGAGGGTAAGGTTTGTCTGTTTGCAGATGACACCAAGATCTGCAACAGAGTAGATGATCCAGATGGGGTGGGCAGAATGAGAAGAGATCTGGATAGGATAAACTAGTAAAATGGTTGGAAGAGTGGCAACTGGGATTTAATGCAAAGAAGTGCAAGATCATGCATATAGGGAAGAGAAACCCTGAAGCTACCTATAGGCTGGGAGGGGAGTTGCTGGCAGTCACAAGGGAAGAAAGAGACTTGGGCGTCATCATCACCGATGACCTGAAATCATCCAACAGACCACTAAAGCAGTAGGTAAGGTTAGAGGGATGTTGGGGTGTATTAGTAGGGGTATTACAAGTCAGAAGAGGGAGGTAATAATCCCTCTATACAAGACACTGGTTAGGCACCATCTGAAGTACTGTGTGAAGTACTGGAGGCCACACCTTCATAAGGACATTAACCAAATTGAGGCAGTCTAGAGAAGGGCAACCAAAATGGTGCAGGGACTGCATCAGAAAACATATGAGGACAGATTAACTGAGCTCAATATGTATACCCTGGAGCAAAGGAGGGAGAGAGGTGATATGATCGAAACATTCAAACACCTTAAGGGCATTAACAAGGTGAAAGAGTCTAACATGTTTCAATATAAAAAAAATAGCAGGACAAGAGGACACAGCATGAGATCAGAGGGAGGCCAATTAATGGGTAATGTGAGGAAGTTCTTTTTCACAGAAAGGGTGGTGGATGCATGGAACGGCCTACCTCAGGAAGTGGTGGATATGAATACAGTGCAGGGTTTCAAACAGGCATGGGATAGGCATAAGGGAGCAATACAGATGAGTATAAATAGATAAGCCATTGACAGAGTAAAGGCCAATGGCACATTCATAAGGTAGAAAAAGAAATGGGCAGATTGGATTGGCCTTGCAGTCCTTATCTGCCGTCAACTTCTATGTTTCTATGTGAGCACAATGTCAAACAACATTGCTTGATTAAAGATGTGGCAACAAGGTGGAACTCTTTTACACAGTGGAAAGACTGATGGATCAGAAAACTATGTTCTGGGTTATGGAATTTGACAATGTGTCTTGTGGAGGATACCTGTCCTGAGTGCAGTGGTGTGTGCTGCAAAGGCTGGCATTGCTTCTGAGATCTTATGAATAGGCCACAAAAGATCTGTCCACTGAATTCACTGTTCTTAGCATGATCCTGCCTATGGTGAGTCTACTTGAACAGCACACACAATTAAGCAATATACCATGACAGGGAGTGGGTATATGGGTGGATTTACCACACCTTGTGTGGTTCAGTCACGAGGTACAGCCGAGTGATTTAACCACACCAGAAGTGGTAAATCCACCCATATGCCCACTCCCTGTCATGGTATATTGCTATTATACAATGTTCAACTTGTTTTTTTATTTTTATAGTGATCTAAAACTTTTACAGTGGGTATACTGGAGGATTTACCACAGTCATGTGATCTGTTTTGACCAATGAGGTTACAGGATTTTCATACCCCATTGTATAATATTAAATGACCACTGGCAAAGGATGACAATGGTCACCTTAGGCAGCATGGGATTGGCAGTCTGGGAGGGACATGTCAGAATGACCCTGTCACTGGGCAGCAGCTGTTACAGTAAAGCTTAGCATTACATGTAAACTAAAAAAATGTAAATAAAAAAATATATATATTTACAAAAAAAAAAAAAAGGAAACATACAAATATGGGAAGTTAAGGTATAGAAACATAGAAACATAGAAACATAGAATTTGACGGCAGATAAGGACCGCTTGGCCCACCTAGTCTGCCCATTTACCTACCTAACAGATAAGCTGCAGATCCTAGTTAACCAACAGCTTACTTCCTCCTACCCCCCACTAGGACTGCCTTATGCCTGTCCCATGCATTCTTGAAGTCCCCCACTGTTCTTGACTCCACAACCTCCTCAGGAGACTGTTCCATGCATCCACAACCCTCTCAGTGAAAAATACCTCCTCACATTACCTCTGAGCCGTCCCCTTCTATCTTCAAATTGTGCCCCTTGTTCTTGCACATCTTTTTTCTGGAAGATGCTACCTCTTGGACTTTGTTAATTCCTTGAGGTACTTGAAAGTTTCTATCATGTCCCTCTCTCTTCTTTCCTCAAGGGTATACATATTAAGCTCCTTTAGTCTTTCTTCATATGTCTTCTGGGCAGACCCTGCACCATTTGCTGCCCTCCTCTGGACAGCTCCACTCTGTCTATGTCTTTGCGGAGATGGGGTCTCCAGAACTGCACACAGTACTCCAGATGGGGTCTCACCAACTGTCTGTACAGAGGGATAACAAATTCCTGTTTTCTACTATTGATGCCTCTTCCTATGCATCCCAGTATCCCCCAGCCCTCCTTACTGCCTTCTCACATTGCTTGCCCACCTTTAGGTCATCTGATATAATTACCCCAGGTCCCTTTCCATTTTTACTGTTGTCAGTATCTCACCCCCCATTGTGTACTCTTCCACTGGGTTTTTGTTTCCCATGTGCATTACCTTGCACTTCTTTGCATTGAATCTGAGCTGCCATACATTTGACCATTCCTCCAACCTTGCCAAGTCTCTTCTCATCCTTTCCACTCCATCTTGTGTATCAACCCTGTTGCAGATCTTTGTGTCATCTGCAAAGAGACATACTTTTCCTTCCAGTTCCTCTGCAATGTCACTTATAAAGACATTAAAAGGACCGTCCCAGTACTGAACCCTGCGGTCCCACTAGTAACCCTCCTTTCTTCACTGTGTACTCCATTTACTACTACCCTTGGCCCTGTTGTCCAGCCAATTTTTATCCAAGTTACCACCTGGGGACCCACTCCAAGGCTGGCTACCTTGTGAATTAATCTTTTGTGTGGACTGTATCAAATGCCTTGCTAAAATCTAGGTAGCCATGTCCACAGCCCTCCCTGGTCTACTACTTTGGTCACCCAGTCAAAGAAATCTATTAGATCTGCCTGGCACCACCTTCCCATCGTGAATCCATGCTGCCTTGGGTCCTGTGCCCCACTGGTCTCTAGGTACTCAACAATTCTTTCCTTCAGAAGTGATTCCATCATTTTCCCTACCACTGAGGTCAAACTAACTGATCTGTAGTTTCCTGCCTCTGTCCTGCTCCCACTTTTGTGAAGAGGAATCACATCTGCCCTCCTCCAGTCCTGGGGTACCACCCCATCCTCCCATGATTTGTTAAAGAGAGTAGTCAGCGGTGTCACTAGTTCTACCCTTAGTTCTTTTAGAATTCTTGGGTGAATCCCATCAGGACCCATTGCTTTGTCCACCTTCAATTTTATTAGTTCTTTCAGAACCCTTTCTTCTGTAAATGGACTGGTATCGACCCCTGTCTTCAGAGTGTTTCCCTTGTTTGGTTTAGGTAACTCCCCCTCCTCTTCCTTTGTGAATACTGAGCAGAAATATTTGTTCAGTATCCCAGCTTTTTCACTGTCACCCTCTACCCACATTCCTCCCCTTATTAAGCTTCAGTATCCCTCCTTTGGTCTTTCTTCGCTCCTGATGTACCTATAAAGGTCTTATCCCCTTCTAACAGAATTGGCTATCCTTTCCTCGGTTTGGGCCTTTGCTATTCTGACTGCCTTCCAGCCTCTTTCTGCTTTAACTGATAAAGTTCTCTGTCCTGCTCCTTCTGTGTTTCCTTATATTTCCTGAATGCTGTCCTTTTCTCCTTAACCTTCCCTGCCACCTCTTTGAGAACCATAGCGTTTTTTTTCGTTGTGTTTTATTGATTTGCTTTATACAAAGGCTTGTTGCCTCTGTGATGGCTGTTTTGATCACTCCCATTGTTCCTCCACCTCCTTCTTGCCCGTTTGCTAGTGCTTTTCTGAGGCACTCTTCATTTTCCCAAAGTCAGCCCTCCTAAAGTCCAGTACTCTTGCTTTTGTATGGCTTGATTGTATGGTTGTGTTTATCGTGAACCACACTGTTTGGTGGTCGCTTGTTCCCAGATGGCTACCCACTTCTAAATCTGAGATTCTTTCTCCATCCCCATTTGAGAGTACCAGGTCTAAGATTGCTCCTCCTGAGTGGGTTCCAATACTAGCTGTCTGAGGCATGCCCCTCTTTGGATGTGCCTGCAGCAAAGGTGCTCCAGTTAACATCTGGCATATTCAGGTCCCCCATCAACAATATTTCCCCTTTTTCTGCCATTCTAAGAAAGCCTTCTATCATTTCCTTGTCCATTCCCTTCCCCTGAGATGGGGGTCTGTACACAACCCCCATGCAGATTGTGGTGCCATGTCCTGTCTCCAGGGTGACCCAAAGTGCCTCATCTGCTCACTGTTTACTCTTTAGTTCTTTTGCTTTGATCCCTTCCTTTACATAGAGAGCTACTTCTCCTTTACCCTCCATGTCCCTCCTGTAGATTGTGTATCCTGGTATGTTGACATCCCAGTCATGGTTCTCTGTGTACCATGTTTCTGTGACTGCCACAATATCCAGACAACCCTCTTCCATCAAGGCCACTAGTTCAGGGAGCTTGTTACACAGACTACGGGCATTGGTACTCATCACCCTCCACTTTTTGATAGCCTTACCCCTTTTAGCCCCATTTCTGTCCTTACTGCCTTTGCCTTTTTTTACATTTAAATCTGTTCTGCTCCCTAATAACTTCTGTACCTTGGTGTTTACCTCACTAATCACCATGTTTTGTGGGGGCAATGCCCTTGCATATGTATTGTATGTTAGTACTTGAACTTTTCTTTGGGATGCATATCTTCTGGAGGGGATTTCTTTTGAAAACCTATATGGAACTAACAATAATTGGAATGAAGAGGCAAACAGGGACTACGGGTGGGGGGGTGCTTGAGGTTAGCAAAGGAAACTAAACTTTGCTATAGCTCTTGGCACTAAATGTAAACAAAATATTTTTTTTAATAAAAAATTGAAAAATATAAAATATTTACAAAAAATTAAAAAGTGAATATACAAATTTGGGAAGGTAAAGTAGCCAAAGCAATGCCCTTCCATGTGTATAGAACAGTAGTACATGTGCTTTTCATTGTGATTCATATTTTTTGGGGGGATTTATTTTAAAACTGATGTGGAACTAACATAGTAATAGGCAATCATGAAAGCCAACAGGGACCACAGGTGGATGTGGGGGGGCGAGCCTTGAGGTCAGCAAAGGAAACTAAGAATTTCTATAGTTCTGATGGGTGTGCTTAGCAGTTGTATGTGTTTGACACTGTGGTAATCCCCAGCCATGGCATGCCAACACCTCCTGCCACACATAAGCTATAGCAGTTCATGGCCATTGCTGAGGTCAAGGCTTTTTCCCCCTTTTTCTATAGGGTGCTATGCCCTACGCCAATTACCACATTTCTGAACACTTGCTATCCCATCAGGCACGCAACTTGAGTCACTCACATTGGAGTTGCTCAGATTGCTTTGCCCATATTATGGGATACCACATCAAATGTAGGATGATCGTTCTTTTATTATCTAGGTCCCCAAACATGGAACACAATTCCTAAAAATGTAAAGCCAAATAGTAATAAGATATCCTGTAAGAAAATATAAAAAATGGTTTGTACAACAAGTCACATTACCACAAGTCTGTTGTTCCAGCACCGGAGTTGGTTAACCTTATATATGCCACTGAGCTTACCACACTCTGCTGACTCCCTTTATAAGGTATAAATGACTATAAAAAAGTGTTTGACTATAAAAATCTATGATTGTGCATATTTTACATGACATAGTAGCATTAAATTACGTATCTAATTGTTATATGATTGTTTCTATAGTTGTGTTTTATTAGCTTAATAAGTAAATATTGAATATTGTTTTCCCTCTGTTACCAGGAATATGCAGAAAGCGTATCCCTTGTAAATGAGAAGCAGCTCAATGGGAATTGTCTTATTCATGTTGTTGAACAAAATTTACTATTACTACTGTGTTTGGTAGGTTGAAGTACCATACCAGCAGCACCTCCCCATTTTCTGCCATCTTGCCAGTGGCTTCCACCAGTATCTTATCTAATTCTTCCCCTTGTGTTGGAGGTCTGTAGATCATGTCAGTGCCAATAGAGGCTCCATTCCCCATCTCCAGGATGACTCACAGTACCTCTGCCTCCCCCGTATTCTCTGTATCTTTATCCCTTTTATGCTTTCTCTCAGATAAAGCAGTACACCCCTTTCCTTCACACCCGGTCCTTCATAAACAGACTATAGCCTGGTAAGGTTTTCAGTGCACCATTACTCTGCAATGGCCATAATATCCTGTTTGGTTTCTGCTATGATCGCCTCTAGGTCCAGAATCTTAGTTATGCTAACAATTCAGACACCTGAAATGTTGTGATCAGACTGTTGTTTAATTTGTCTCCAAACAATCACAGATTTTGGAATGGAAAACTGTCCCATTTGATCCTGGAGGGCAAGCAGCTGTTTCTTCTCAACCGGACATCTGGTAAGTGTTCTTACAGTTCACTCCCTATTTTTATCTCCAACTTTGTTTATGGTTCAAGAACCACTGCTTACCTTGGGTAAATATTTGAAGCTGTTCTAGTGTCATCTGCAACAGTTTGGGTGTGATATATATGTGTTTATTCAATTGTTATTGCTCTTCACTTTAGGATGCATTCAGACTCAATTGTATATACTACAATTGTTTTGTGTTCCATGCCTAATTATTGGTGCGGTTATCCATGTTTCAGGGTCATTGCTAGCCAGTTGTTTTCGTAATCTGTGATATAGGGGTTTGTTGTACAAGCTTTTCATTATGGTTAGAATCCTGTTGTTTCAACTGATTTCCTAGACAGAAGTTGTTCAAGATGGCAAGGCAAGTGTTGATTGTTCGTGTAGGTGAAGATGGACGGTGTTTGAGAAAGACGTGATGGAAAATTCTTTGTTTACAATGATTACTGAAGCTGAATAATTGTTTACTAGAATGTGTACTGTACTGTGTCTCAAAAGTGTGTTTATGTTTTAGTTTGGAATCAGCATACAATGGTTGTTTTAGCATTTAATAAAAATATATATATATATATATATATATATATATATATATATATATATATATCTATATCAGATTGAGTGTTTCCTTGCAAAGAAAAACTGCTGCACACACACCCACTTGTGTCCTACAACTCATGCCAGCTCCTCTGGGCTAAGAGCCAAATTACTCAACCTTATTTGTGACTGGATTCAAACTTTGCAGTAACAGTTTGTTAGCCATAAACACATGCATATCCAATTTTCTTTACTCCTGGTGTCATTGCACTGTCACCATTGCACTGTATTTCATGGAAAATATAATTCCTATCACCCATTTCCATACTGAGCCATTTTATAGTGCACTGCATTTTAATGGCCACTTGTTCCATGATACAGTATTCTAACTGTGTTAATTCACATCCTATGTATTAATTTTTGTTCTCTTACAAAAGGTATATACCTTAGTGCAGCTCAGTGCTTGACTGAACTACTGTTTCAAACCTAAATGGCTGTGGTTGATTCTGAACAGCCACCATTTTCATACTATGTGACCTTTAGCAAGTAACTTGACCTTCTTGTGTTTCAAAATTCTGTGTCTCTAACAGTTCAAACTTGATGTGTGTCCCTACCTAAAGCACCCATTTCCACACAAAATGTGTGTTTTCATGGAAACACACCAAGGGTGAACCCTACAATTTTACTTTTTTTACAGTACTTGCACTCTGTCCGAGCAAAAAGGACAGACATTGTCTTCTGGGCTTGCAACCAACACCTACTGCCTAATCTAACACCAAGTCCAATGTCTTCCTTCACGAGGATTTAGTTATAACACAGCTTCTTTGTTCCTGAACAATATCATGTGATTCCCATACTATGCAAGGCACTCGGGGGCGGGGGTACTCACCACCCCCAGTATTTTTTTTTATATACAGTATACTGTTAAAAAGAAATATTACAGCTGTTTTGGAAAGAGTTTGCCATCTACGGTTAAAAACAAGAACTTTTCCTTTGTGTGTGTCACCATGGTGTGATCATTTTTTTTAAGAATGCATTCTAAGATATATGTACGTATGGTATTACCATCAATCTGGATCTTTTGTGAACTCAGCTGACATTTTGTAATGTTTAGGATAAGAAAACCCAAGGACTCTTGGCTTCACTTGTCCTGTCAAAATAATCTCATTTTATTTTCAGGTTGTGTATTTTGTGTTTTTTGTTTTTTTTCTCTCTTAGGAAAAAGAAAGTTCCCCATCTTCTGGTAATGTATGAAGCCACATTTCCTAAACTAATTGCAATATCATTTTGTTATAATTTGAAAAGTATATTTATTGGGGATGGTATTGGGGCAACCCCATTACCATCTATCCAGTGTACACCTTTTTAAGGTGCTGACTGACTGGCTACTACAATTGCCAGACCATTTCTGTTTCAGCATCCACGTTACTACCAACAGCTCACCCTTTCATTGTTACAGTGCTGGAGCTGCCTCTTTTACCACAGTAGGAGCTTTGTGGGGGGGGGGGGGTTAACCATATCCTTCCTTCCAGTGCAATGCCCACAGAGGTTGCAAGGTACATCACTGTCTCCCCATAGGGGTAAATAAAAAGAAAATGTGTATTTGCTAATAACCATTTGTTGTTTACAGGCTTGGAAAATACCCAATGTATTCTAACAGTATAGCCCAGCTCACTCCCTCTGCTTTTTCTAGTGCAAATGGCTAAGCTGCCCAAAACTTATTATTGCTGCAAGGGTTACTGCCTTCAACAAGTAATCAGCTGAGCTGGAGGGGGGGTTGTGTATGTATTTTCACCTATTCATATATTTTGATTATTTTTTCAGCTTTCTTATCCTTTTCAGACAAATACAAAACAACTTTCCATAGCCTTACAGTAATGGATGCAATCATCTGCCTTCTATAAGCACAAACAAGTTCCTATAATTTCAAAGTTCTAAAGTATTGCATATCCTGAAAAACCCTTGCAAGTTATAAGTGCCATGCCTGGCAAACAAAGCAACAGCCAGGCCTTATTTTCAAGATAACAAAAAACAGAGTGGTGGGTTGCTCAAATAATTCTTTCAACTAAAACTATGCAATTTTTACCAAGGACTGCAACTCACAAACTTAAACCGTACCCCATCCTCTGCAATTTATTCCATGGCTGTGCTCAACACAAGCGGATTCACAGTACTCTGAGGGTGGGATATTCAGAAATGCGCCAGAGGCAGGTGTAGTAGCTGTGCAGCGCAAATACACTGCGCCAGTGTGCACCGAATGTGATATTCAAAGGTTGTGCACAATGGCAAGCACCAGCGCAACATAGCTGAATATCACAGGGATGCACCATAACACAACCAGGGCTGCACCAGGGAGCAAGCCAGCAAGTGCCATAGTGCAACCAGGGCTGCGCAAGGGTCAGAAGTGCATGGGCCAGGACACAGGACAACTGACACAGCAGGGAACATGCCACCAGAGCAGGACAGACCACCACCAGGGTGCAGAGGATGCCAGGAGGGAGGCATGGCAGGTGCACGGCTACAGGCCCCTGACCATGTGCACCACAGTGGTGCATGGAGTCAGTATGGCACCAATGTCCACTGACAAAAAGCCACAGGCAACACCCACAGAACATGGGACATGTCACCTGGACCACAGCTGACAACACACATGCTAACAGCACACAACACACATGCCACACCACAAGAACAAAGTGCACATGTACACCCCTGGGCACACCCACCAGCCACTGGGCACAGACCACCAGGCACATTCCCCATTAAACCCCAGACATACCACTCAGCCACCATGCACACCACTGCAGCATGGCTCCACATGCCAGCTGCAAAGCAGACACAGATGGCTAACAATAGAAAAGTGTATTAAAACAAAGCAACAATAACTATGTACAGAACAACAGGAACAGGGAGCAAGGAATGGGGAGTCCACAAACAAAATGGTAGGCCGGGGGGAAGGGAGGGAGGCAGGGGGACAGGGGACATGGCTGGGTAAGGGTACAAGGGAGGGAAAAGGAGGGGGGTCAGGGAACGGAAGGGGGTGCAGGCCAATGGGCCCTATGGGTGTCCATGCCCTACCGGCACCTGGTGCACTGTCTTCTCTCTGCGGCCTGCACAGGGCCTTCTGAATCTGTCTCACCACCTGTAGTGTGGCCGTGGTGACCTGCAGTATCCTCTGAAGGAGCCTAGTTTTGACAACATCACATTGGACACCTAGGACAAAGGAGGGGACATGATATGAGAGCATGTCCATATGACCATAGCCCACCCACCATGTGCAGTGGACAGTGGTGACATACACCCCTGAGACAGCACACAGCCTCCCACAGTGTGTGTGCCCACATGAGCCACCATCCTGACCATACACAGCCACACAGAGCACTGCACACCAACACCACCCATGTGCCACATACCACAACCATGGCAGCCAGGCAACAGGGCTAAGTGGTGGGATGGCAGTGGCACAGCTGGAACCCGGGTGCACCCACAGCCCACCTGCAGCAGCCACACACATGTGTGATAGCAATGGCATGGTGCAATGGACCGTGCCGGTGGTGTACAGCTGGAATGGCCATGTGCACAGGGGCTGTGGCCCACCCCCTCCCTGCACAACAACAAACCCTGAAAGAGTGCCTACCTGCTTTCTGTGGTGCAACTGGCACCTGTCCAGTGGCACTGCTCATATGGCCTGAAACCTGTGCCTGTGCCCCAGCGTTGCCCTGCCCTCATCCTCCTGCAGCGCCTGCCATCCGGTCACATCACCTCTCCTCAGGGCCTAGTAGGGAGACATTGAGAAGGACACATCAGTACCTGGCAACACCCCATGCTCCCCACCCCCCTCCAGCACAGCATGCCCCCTGGCCCTGCGCAGTGGTGGTGTGGTGGCACAGCACACCCATGGTGCACTGCCATGGCCAAAAGATCATGCAGCCACAGTCCCCCCACAGCATGGTGTGACACCCTGCTGGCCCCCACAGAACACTGGAATGGCACAGACATGGACGTAGTGCACTCACCTGGACATGGCATGGCACCCCTCCGGATGCATGCCAGCAGTGACCGTAGCCTGTCAGGGTCCCTCCTCCACAGGTCTCCATAGTGGTGGTGGCACCGCTCCCCACTGCGCTGTGCCCCAGTGGCCTCCTCTAACCCCTCAGCCACCTCCTGCCACACCTCTATTTGAGGCTGATCCAGGGGCACCTGGCCATAGAGAGAACCCACATGTGGCTCCACCAGGGCCACCAGTTCACCAGTTCTACCTGCATCCAGTTGGGTGCCCTTGCAGTGCTCCAGCGTGGCATGCCCAGTTTTGCAATTGCAAATCCAAAATGGCACCCAGTAGCGCATGAGCCGTACTTGCTGTGGGTGCACGGCTTGCTTGGTGATGCGCTGCCATCCCCAATCACACATTCCCCAGTGATGCGCGATACAGCCGGGGCTGCACTGGCACATGCCACAGGCACCAGGAGGGTCACAGGGCACTGGTGGGGTCATAGGTCAGCATGCACACCATGCAAGACAGCGCGATAAGGCACGCCTTGCATAGTGCGCAATAGGAGCATGTGTGCCCCATGGTCCATGTGCCAATCGTGCACATGTGCCATAGGGCATACAGTGCATGAGTGCCATAAGCCAAATAGCAGCTGTACTACGTATAGCGCACTGTGCGTAGGATGCGCCATTGATGTATGCAACGTCAGTGTGCGCATACGCACTGCCAGGCCTAATGCACAGGTCATACAGTTGCGCCATGGCTTGTGCATGTGCATCACCAATGCGCAATGCGCAACTTCGTGATATTCAGCCGGAATATGCAGATGGGCTGATCAGCATATCCGCGGTGCATCGGAGGCATTTGTATCCCATTACAGATGCGCATCCTCTCATTTGCATGTGATGTGCTATAAATGCACCACAGGACTGCACAGGCACCAGACTGGTATTGCATCCTTCAGAGGTAATCCACCAGGCTGTGGGCATGTTGGGACAGTGGATTGGGAGGGCGTTTTGTGTTGCAGCCATCACTGACCACATGTTCTTACCCACAGGAATAAGCATGACAGATCACGAGAAGGTTGAGGAGCGTGGGCCTGCATGGAGGCGCAGGCCCAACTTTACGAGAGCAGAGAGTGATGCCCTATTCGATGCCTACATGGACCAGGAGCCTCTCCTGAGTGGATCAACAGGCATCCCACAGGCCCGGGTGACAGCATGGGAGGGTGTGGCCAGGGCTGTGAACCAGCAAGGCATCCATCAGAGGACAGAACAGGAGTGCAAAAAGAAGGTAGGCACAGACCGGAGGAGGATCAAGGAGAAGGTGGCCACCATCCGGGCCGCACGTGCTGCCACAGGCAGTGGACAGCTTGATGTGCCACAGCTGACTGCAGGAGAAGTTGGTGGCAGTGCCCATGTCCATGATGATGCCAACACAACACCAGCCACTACTGTGCACTGGTATGCAGCATCTGACACATGTCCGTTGGCGGCCTGTGGGTGTGCGCATGTGGGTGCCCATGTGCATGTGTGTGCGGGTGTGTGTGGGGGTGTGTTGGTGGGGTCTACAGTGCTGTACAGGGTGCTTCCATGGAGTCCAGTTCCATGCCCATCCACGCTACCCTCCAGCCATGTCTGTCATGGGGCCTGGCCTTCCATGCCTGTATACTGTGCCATGGTCCCTGGGACTTGTATGTGGTCATGTACACCTACCTGCATGCACCGTAGTGCTCCTCTGCAATTGTGTTCTGGTGCTACTGGGCTATCCTGTTCAGCCAGGGTTCCCATCACCCGGGGCTGCTGCCCACCACCACCTGGACTGGCGGCTGCATCATCTCCAATGCTGTTCCCCTCTTCGACCTCGACATCTATCCCACAGTCGGTGGCCATGTTATGTAGCATACAGCAGGCCAGGAATAGGCCACAGGCCTTTGAGGGGCTGTACTGTAGGGCATTGCCAGACCTGGACAGGCAACAGAACCATGCCTTCAGCAGCCCAAACACACGCTCGATGATGTTCCGTGTGCTGGCGCGTGCCTCATTGTATAGTTCCTGCCCAGAGGTTGAAGGGCGCTGATATGGAGTAAGCAGCCAGGGCCGGAGTGGGTATCCATGGTTACCTGTAAGTTGACATGTGTGGTTAGCATGGTGGTCTGTGTAGCTGCACCCCCACCTTCCCTGCCACACCCTCTGATGCCCCAGGCCTAGCGTCCCCCCACACCCCGTCCTGTTATGCTAGGCTGCCCATTCCAGCTGCATACTCACCTACTAGGTGGCTAGTGGGGATTTCCCCACTCTCAAACCTGTGGCACAGTGCTGACTGGTGCCAGATGAAGGCATCATGTGCTCCACCTGGGTGTGTGGCACAGATATTGATTATGAGTCCCCTGCCATTGCACACCACCTGGCAGTTGACACTGGGGTAGTCCTTCCTGTTGATGTAGGCACCCCCTCCAGCCCTGGTGGTGTGCAGATGCCTACGTGGGTGCAGTCGATGGCCCCTAGCATGCCAGGCATACATGCCATCCTGTGGAACTCCTGCATGTTCGCTGTACACTCTATCTGTGTGCTGGGGAATTGGATGTATTCTGCAGTATGTGGCAGCAGTGCATTGAGGAATTGTGTGAGGAGCCATGATGCGGCCAACTGGGTTATGCCTGTGGTGTCCCCTGTTGGTCTCTGGAAGGTACCCGTGGTGAGCAGGCACATGACGGCCATGACCTTGGTCTCCACTGACAGGTCATGGCTCCATCTTGTGGATGCCTGCATCTCATCACTGCACAGCTCACAGAGCTGCTTCAGAATTGCCTGGTTCAGGCAGTACTGGTCCACAATCTCGGTGTCACTGTACTGTTCATAGGTGGTGCGGGCACGGTACCACCTGTTCCGGGCATACTGCCGACAGGCCCTTCCATGGCTGCGCTGCTCTGCCTCCTGCCTCCTCACACCCCTCATTACTGCCTCCATCTGGAAGATGGCACTGGCCATGGCCTGGGATGTCCTGCCCAGCCCGGGTGGCTGTCTTCCCTGGCACCCCCGGCTGTGTGCTGCTGCGTGAGCCTCTGTACTGGGCACGCACCTATGTTGGGGGTTCCTGCTGGTAGCCTGTTGGCTGTAGCCTCCACCTTCCACCCATCTGGGTACTTTCACTGCCACTCCTATGACCGGGCTCCCAGGATCATGCTGCAGTTGCAGCCTGCACTGCTGTCTCACACACGCTCACACATGCTGGCACCTTCAGGGTCACACGCCCTGTCTCACACTCTGTGGCACTTTCTGACTCTGTCTTGCACCGCTTCCTCTGTCCTGCCTGACCAAAGTCTCTCTCGCTCTTTCTCCTGCTCCCCTGTGGCGCAAGCCTCCATCCCTTGCTGGCTTCCTCTTTTTATGGGCTAAAGTTTGCTCCACGCATGTCCCTGTTGCTCCGCGCTTGCGCCATCAGCTTACTGTAGAATATCGCACAGCACTACTTATTCATGGCTATGCCCCCTGCACTTGCACATGCATTCATTAGGGTTGCACATTGGTGCACTGTGATTTGCGCCGCGCATTTGCTCCCACTGAATATTGCTCTTTGGCGCACTTCCGCACTTGTGCAGCCGCATCTCAGTTGCAACATGCTCAACTGCTTTGAATATCCTACCCTGAGATTCCTGGACTCTAAACTAAACGTTCAGTCTACATTTGTTCTGTTGTTTAAAATGTATTTTATGCATTATGCTCAATACTGACATCGTTCTATTGCAAAAAAAGTTTATGTTTTATGTTTATGCTATTATGATTTGATATACATCTTGCTACACTTTATCAAGTATATACTCAGAAAACTGCTCCACATTTATAAATGTTTTTAGTGCCTATACCAAACCAAGATACTGGGGCCAGCATTGCTTACCCACCCCTGCACTATGTTCCAAGCAAAACCCCAGACCAATTAGAAACAAAGAAACATAGACTTTGATGGCAGATAAGGAGCGCTTGGCCCACCTAGTCTGCCCATTTCCTTATCTACAGGATAAGCTGCAGATCCTAGTTAACCAACAGCCTATTTGTTCCTACCCCCCACAAGAATTGCTTTATGTCTGTCCCATGCATTCTTGAATTCTCCCACAGTTTTAGACCCCACAACCTCCTCAGGAAGGCTGTTCCATGCATCCACCACCCTCTCTGTGAAAAAATACTTCCTCACATTGCCCCTGAGCCGTCCCCGCTCTACCTTCAAATTAATGCTCTGTTTATCTCAGCACTCCCAGGTACCCAGGAAAATAAAGTGCACTGTATGCACGACTTGTGATTTTAAATCTTAACAAATATAATATGGCAGAATTTAGATTCTGTCCAAGAACCTATGCTTCAAGGTTCCGTAGTAGGCCCTACCTCACTCAGTACTTTGGAATGTTTCACTATACAATGCAAATAAGTTAGTCCCTTTCACTTGTCACAGGTGCAATAGGCACTATCATCATTTGGTATAGGCCAATAATATATTTGTCCCACTGTTGCATGGTGTAACAGGCATATTGCCATAAGCTACATGTTTGAAGTCTGTTATTTTATGACACAGGCCTCAGTTAGGCCTGCCAGGAACACATAGATAGGGAGATTATGTTAATCACTGGCATAGCCTCTTCTGTGATCTGAAAGCAGGTTGTAATCATGACACTTTTATGGATTCATAGATGGTCATATGGTATTATTGGACCTCGGCCTGGACCCCCAGGTGTGTGGTCGACGCCCTATTTTTATTTTTTTCTTTCCACAATTGTCAGACATTTAGGCTCTGTCACACCACTCTTTATAAAACAAAAAGGTCATTTGTGTAAAACATTGTTATTTTTGTTTTTCCTTTTCAACAACTGTGTATGTGTTCTTAACTCAGTTTCTAACACACTTTACAAGTTTTCAGGTTTCCACAGTGTGGCACACATAACATCTCCATGCACAAAAGCAGCAACACTTTCTTCTAAGCTGCAAAAATATTAATCTTTTTCTGAAAAGAAAACAGCTGCCACAACTTCGATGTCATCACCATCTTTATGCCTAACTGGCTTCATATAAGGACTACTACATGAAACCAGTTATTATTACCTCTGCAAGTGTAATGTTTTCAGCAAAATTACTCCTATTTGTAGATCTTTAAATCAATTGAAAAAGGTCCAACCAATTCAGACTCTACAATCAAGCCTATTGTTTATGCTTACTGTTAAGCCAAGCCTGGGGTAAGGGCAATCCCCTGACTTCGGTAAGAAAATTCTTCTTCAATTGATCTTCAACCAAGACATCCATATTCTCCACTGCTGCTCTTTCCAAGCCTGGCTGACACCTCACACAAACTGATTGTTCTTTATGGACTGTCACTTATGAACTGCTAATCTTTGTGCCAGGGTGTGATCAACTTCCACAACACAAACGCTACCCCAGTGTGTGTGTGGATATTTCATTAAAGAACTCAATGCACAATCTAATGTACCCCCTACCAAGGCCTTTGTAAATCCAGCCATCCAGCAGCCAGCAACATGAACATTGACTTTCTTACTATGATGACGTTTCATCTTTAAATTAATATCTGCATAGTCTGATGTGCCCTGGGTGATTACCACCTTTCTGCAAATGATGAACTTTATGGACTGTTACTCATATGAACTTTCACAACTGGCCATATATGTTTTATAAGGACCTATCTGTCAAGACACATTATCAGCAGATTCTTCAATCAAACTCCAAGGTTGTGCCACACCTCTACAGCCAGGTAGTGTCTACCTTATCCAATCGCAAAGTGGATTCAATTAACTCTTCTTCATTAGCGGACACTTATGTCATATTGTGTTCTATATGGTATCACATGTTAACATCTTTTCACATATCTCAGTTGTGACGTTGACATCCCTGAGTTCTGTGCTATGCTTTACAAACACACCATTTGTGCTCCTTCTGTGACCATCCTTGTACCAACTCCAAAACAGGCCCATTTTTGACAGTAACCTTGACTATCTGTCTGCTTTTTTAACAAACTGTATACATTTTTGTCTGCATTGAAATTTCAATCTGTGATTATCCATCACACATATAACCCTGTTTTATTTTATCATATATTATACATAGAATAAAGTATGGGGTGCTGATGTAATGAGAAGTTTACACACACCCGAGGGGTTAGATGCTACATAAACCCCGAGAGTGACGCTTGAGGGGTTTATGGAAAGCATCTAACCCCAAGAGTGTGTGTAAACTTCGAGTTTACACACAGCACCCCATATTTTATTTTATATAATTGCTGGGTCTCCCCTTTTTTGCCACAGCAATTATATAAAATACAGGATGTTCCCCCGGACGTTCTGGTGCTGCCACGCTCTGGTCCGTTTTTTGTCAGCAGCCTGGCAGATTTTTTTTTGTTTTCAGCTGTTCTGGCATCCCTCTGTATTTGGAAAAATATCAGTTTTTAAAAAAGAAATAACCTACTGCCAAATTTCTATGGCATGGAGGCTGAGTTTTGCCGAAGATGGAAGCGGCAAGAGGCAAGCGGAGTGAGGGGACAAACTGGCGGGCGCATGCGGAAACCAAGAGAAGCTGTGCGTGTGTTTGCCATTATAAATGCACCTTTATAATGGCAAATTATGGCACGGTCTTCCAATGGGAAAAAGGGGAGACCCATTAATTATTAATATATTATTAATACTAATCCTTTTCTGTCTGTGGCGTACTATCATGCAACATTATGATCAACTTATTCCTTTACAAGGCTCATGACTTGGGCTTGTAAATGATTCCAACCACTTCCCTATGGTTGTGTTGCCCCTTTTGAGATGAGAAGGAGGGGAATGTTGTCCCTGGGTCCCACATCCCTTGCACCCTCATGCACATGCCAATGACAGATGATTTATCATTACTGTGATATTGCTGTATTGCACTAACATGTAGTAATGGGTATCCACTGTACAAGCGTGGGTACTAGGGATCATGCTTGCTAACTGTATACACTATATAGTATACATTCATTTTACAACATTATTTCTTAGTTTTCTGTTATATGTAATACTCATTTTGCTTATGTTTTACTGTTATGCATTTGCTTATATGAGGCATATGTGCTTTGGGATTAATCATATCTTTTTACCAAAGTATTCTTTTTCAGATGTATTTCTGCTGAGACTGCTTTTGCACCGTAATGACCTTGTACCTGCTAGAATGCTTCTGTATGTCTTCTTTGTTCTAACTCACATTATGTTTTCTGTATAACATAATGCTTTTCTTTCTACTGACTCTACATTTCCTATCCAGCAATGTAGTGGTACCACTTGCTTCAGCCAATGAGAACTGTCACACCTTTTTCCTTATTTCACTATAAGAAGCACTGTTCTAGAAAGTTTCATCAAGAATTGTTGTGTCTAGATGTAAAGAAACTTGTTTCTCCCAGTATTTTGTACTGCAGGTTGTAAGACTGTGTTTTTTTGTAATAAACTTGTTTATTACATGATTTGCCACTGTCTGTCATTCCTTCCATTTGTTTATCTCTAACAAGAACCTGATGCTGCAGTCCTTTCACTCCCTACACCCCCATCTCTAATTAACCAACTCTGAGTCGGAGTTGGTTCGGAGTGGTGGCTCAACACCAGGAATCGCTGCATCGGCAGACAGTGGACCACCACAGTAACCTGCAGAGATTTGTCGCTGAGGTAGTGTTCACTGTCATACTGCTATTGTGGTGGTGTGCTACCTGACACTACTGTTATCCTATCACCTGAGGAAAAAGAATTGGTTTGTGTACATGGGTGAGGTGCTGCTTATCGTATACTGACCTCTCTGTTTTATAAAAACAAGCCAGTAACATGTCCACTGCCAGCACAGCTGGTTGCAGTAGAGGAGACAGCCAGAGAGGAAGAGGCTATGGAAATGGAGGTGCCAGATGAGGGAGATGTGCTGGTGACACAGCAAGTGGAAGCAGAAGCACAGAAAACAGAGGAGGCAGCAGGAAAAGGGAATGGGAAGGGTGGAGCATCAGGTGAGAGTGAGTTGGAGATGAGTAATGCAGGAGAAGTTGTATAGGAGAAGCAGGGAGCATTGGAGAAGGAAGCCGGAGAAGGGGAAGAGGACGTGGAGGTTGAAAGTCTGTTGTCAGTTACAATAAGCTCCTCTAATGGCAAGGCAAGATAAGGCAACTTTTATTTTAATGGTGCCCAATCCCAGAGGCTCGGGTGCCTAACAATGAAAACAAAGATACAAATTACAGTCAATTAAAATAAAACAGTAAAATCATCATAATCATAACAATAATAAAATATTAGAATACCTCAGCAGAATGTAAGATCAGTAATCAGTAATAATAGTCAGGGCAGATTATGCTGTATCATTTGGAAAGGCTAGATAGAATAGGTGGGCCTTTAATCTCTGCTTAAATTGTTCGACCGATGGGGCCTCCCAGAGAGTAGATGGCAGGGAGTTCCACAGTGTCAGCCCTGTGACACTAAATGCATGGTCATCCAAGGTCTAGAGCTGAACCATGGGAATGTCCAGCAGGCCTCTGGTTGAGGAGCAGAGACAGGAGACTGAAATGGCAGGTGAAAGGAGCCCAGCAAAGTAGTTAGGGCCCAGTCCATATACAGCCTTATAGGTGAGCAAGCCCACATTGAAGAGGGCCCTTCATCTGACTGGCAGCCAGTGCGGAGCCTGCAGAACCAGGGTCACATGACTGGACCTGGGCAGACCAGTCAGCAACCTGGCTGCTGCATTCTGCACAAGCTGCAACTGGCAGAGGGTCCCTTGAGTGACCCTGAAGTAACGAGAGTTACAGTAGTTGAGCCTAGAGGTAATGAAGGCATGTACTAGTGTCGGTAAGTCTTCAGGCAGAATGAGGGGCTTAATCCTGGTGATATTCCTCAAGTGGTAAAAAACACTTTTTACAACAGATGACACCTGAGCCTCAAGAGTCAGTCTGCTGTCCAGGATCAATAAGATCTCACACTCTTGTTAAGGCTATCAATGGAGCAGACCCCAGGAACAGTCCTGTGCTTATTCTGGAAGCACATCCATCATGCCCATGACCTGGCTCGATCTCCAGCACCTCTGTCTTGTCCAAGTTCAGTCACAACCAGCTGGAGAACATTCAGTCATTGATTTTGGTCAAACAGTTGTTAATCACATCTGCGGTGTTTTGTGTTCCAGGGGCAAAGGACAAATACAGTTGGGTATCATCTGCATAGCAGTGAAAACCCACACTGTATTGCCAAATGATCTCACTCAGGGGCAACATAAATACTGTGAATAACATCGGTGACAAGATTGAACCCTGCAGTACTCCACATGACAGGGGCATTGGGGAGGAGGAGAAATTCCCCATCACCACCCACTGCACCCCGTCAGAGAGAATGGACTCAAATCAGTTGATGACAGTACTAGTGAGTTCACAGTACTCATGGAGATGATCAAGAAGTACAATGTGATCAACAGTATCGAATGCTGATGAGAGACCAAAGAGAACAAGAATTGTCCTGTCTCCTCTATCTCTAGCACTAAGGAGGTCATTATGCACCCTAACTAATACTGCTTTAGTGCTGTATCTAGACCTGAAACCTGACTGGAATGGCTCACAGATGTAAAAGGACATGAGGTGATCTTTGAGCTGTTGAGCAACAAGTTTCTCAACAACTTTGTTCAAAAAAGGCAGGTTGGGGATGGGACGGTAATTCACCAGGACATCAGGGTTAAGAGATGGTTTCTTCAAGAGGGGTCTCACCAGGGCTTCCTTCAGGGCCTCTGGGAAGACTCCCTCTGACATCAAGTACCGGACAATCCCCGTGAACACTGGGCCAACAGCCCCGGCACATCACATCCAGAAACGGGTCGGGGCTGGATTCAGTTCACAATTTGTGTGCTTTAGCTCTGATATCATCTCTATGACCTTAGCCATGTCCATCAGTTTAAACTCCTCCCAGACTGAAAAAGTGCCTCTGTTCCTCCCAGCCAGATCACTGTGAGGCAAAACATTCCTCACTGATGGAATCCCTGACCGAATAGAGGACACCCTGTCAGAGAAGAACAGAGCAAACTCATCAGATAGAGTGATTGAAAAGGCTTTTTTCAGCTGTAGGCAGACTGGATGAAGTAGTCTGTCCACAGTCCAAAAAAAAGTGAGATGATCTGTTCCTCCCTACAGAAATTTCCCTGGATAGGAATTCTGCCTTCTTATTGGTAGTTACCCCCTGGTACTCATCATAATGAGCACGCAGGGCCAGCTTGTCTTCCTCAGACCGGATCTTCCACCAGCAACACTCTAACTTCTGACCCTTAATGAGGTCTATGATTCTGAGGAGTGGAGGCAACCACCATCTACAAAGCCACCAGTACAGGAGGACAAGAGTGAGAAAGTAAGAGAAGCAATGAAGAAGAGAAAAGAACAAAAGTCACTTATGAACATATGAAATTTGCCAGCAGATAAAGGCCTAGAGGTCTATCAAGTCTGCTCGAATGTGCAGCTAGCACCCCTTATTCTGCAGCTGCCCACCCTTCCACCCTTCCCCTTCATTGACCCTCCCCCTTGTCCTGTCCCATCCCCTTTTGAAGCAGTCCACTGTTCTACTGGATACCACTTCTGCAGGTAATGCATTCCACCCAGCCACCATCCTCTCTGTAAAAAAGTGTCTCCTCATCTCCCTCCTGAACCTTCCTCCTTCTAGTCTCATATCATGGCCCCTGGTGTCCCTCCCCTTCCTTACTTTGAACAGCCCCTCTATACCATACCTGTCTTGTTTATTCCTTTCATGTACTTAAAGGTTTCAATCATGTCCCCCATCCCTCTTCTCCTCCTCCAGTGAGTACATGTTCAACTCCCTCAGCCTCCTCTCGTATGATAAGTCCCCCAACCCCATGATCATCTTTGTCACCCTGCGCTGCACCCCCTCCAGTAACTTAATGTCCCTCTTCAGATAAGGGCACCAGTACTGCATGCAGTACTCCAGGTGCGGTCTAACTAATGACCTATACAGTGGCAGAATCACCTTCTCCCTCCTCGAAGATATACCCCTTGCAATACAACCCAGCATTTTGCTGGCCTTTGCAGCTGCCTTCCTACATTGTGCTAAGTTGTTCATTGACCCTGTAATGAGCACCCCCACATCCTTCTCCTCCTCTGTCTGGGCTAGCTGCACTTCCCCCAGCTGGTAACTCCTCCTTGGGTTCTTCATCCCAAAATGCAGCACCTTGCACTTTTTAGCATTAAACCCCTGTTGCCAGGTGTCTGACCAGGTTTCAAGCTTTGCCATATCATTCTGCAACTCCTGCCATCCCCCTAGGTCATCCACCACCACTCCTACCTTGGTATCAACTTGATAAAGCAGGGAAATCCAGATCCCAGGCTAAGTTTCCAGTCCCACCTGATAAATGTGGTACTAATGCTACTGCTGCTGCTTTTGATGATCATGTGGAGCAGCCACATCATTTATTCCCAATAACCAGGAAAAATAAATCTTGCAGTGGTCACTCTAGTTCTTCTTAGGCCCACCACTCCCTTAGTTTGGTGGTCATATAGCTAAGAAAGCCAAGAGATGTTCCACATATGGGAGTATTTTAGGGATGACCCCACAAATCCACTGAGAACATGTTGCAATGTGTGTGAGAAAAAGATCAGCTGGGGTAAACCCACGTGGACATTGGGAATCAGTGTTCTGGCTGATCATCTGAAATGTGAACATAGCATCTTGCCAACATTCACATCCTTACACAATCCACACACATGTCAGACTCAGCAACAGCAGTGGTCAGGTATGGGTGGTGGGATCAGATGGTTTGTTAAAGAGTTACTGACGTCACAAAGAAAACTTTGAAAAACATAACAATTAGGTAAAATTCTGCTTGTATTCCATATATATTCTAGATTTCTCCTTCCCATTATTTATTACTGAGAAAATGTGCATGGATACATGATTTTTATCCCTTGCAGTTACTTAAAAATTAATCTGCCTCTATAGCTTACTCCATACTTCAAGTCATAATGCTCTGTTGTGACATCACAGTCTGTTGCCATGAGAGTAACTGTGATGTCAGAAACAGTGCATTATGACCTCAGGTAGGGAGACAGCAACAGAAATAGATGAACTCAACTCCTTAGAAGCAAAAATCCTGTTTTCATGCAAATGACCTCAGCAATAAATAATGGGGAGGAGGAATAAAGAACTAATGTGAAATACAAGCTGAACTTTATCTAAATATTATGTGTTGTTAAAGTTCTCTTGAATGTGTCAGCTGCTCTTTAAGACTATGCAGCCCCCATGGTAGCAGCAGTCAAAGTCACTAGTCCTTAGTTATGGGGCGTGCAAGGGGCAGAGTCCCTCACATGTAGGGTTTGGGGGCGAAGCGCCCTGAAAAACACAGACAGTTTTCCAACTGATCTGTGCCAACTGCATCTTGCGGTAGACATAAATTCATCGGTTTAGTGTAGTGTCGGATAAAAGTTGTTGCTGTCGTGTCATGGATCCGTCATCACCAGCAAGCTCAATTTGAGCAGGTGGCAGATGCTGCTTACCTCAGTGCAGTACAGCCTCAGCCTCACATGCTTACAAACAGTGATTGCTAGTTAAATCAGACTTGTGATGTTACCTAAACCACTGGCAAAAGATGACAATAGTCACCTTAGGTAGCATGGGATTGGCAGTCTGGGAGGGACATGTCAGAATGAAGCTGTCATTGAGCAGCAACTGTTACAGTAACGCTTAGCATTACATGTAAAATAAAAAAATAAATAAAAAATTGAAAAAACTGAAAATATTTACAAAAAAGGAAACATGCAAATTTGGGAAGTCAAAGTAGGCAAAGCAATGCACTTGCACGTGTACTGTACGGTAGTACTTGAACTTTTCTTTGGGATGCATATTTTCTGTAGGGGATTTCTTTTGAAAACCTATATGGAACTAACATAGTAATTGGCATGAAGAGGCAAACAGGGACTACTGGGGGGGGGCTTAAGGTCAGCAAAGGAAACTAAACATTACTACAGCTCTAAGCACTAAATGTTAACAACATATTTTTTTAAAGAAAACATTGAAAACATTTTAAATATTTACAAAAAATAAAAAAAAAGTAAATATACAAATATGGGAAGGTAAGGTAGCCAAAGCAATGCTCTTCTATATGTATAGTACAGTAGTACCTGTACTTTTCATTGGTATGCATATTTTTTGGGGGATCTATTTTGAAAACCTATGTGGAACTAACATAGTAATTGGTAATCATGAAGGCCAAACAGGGACTATAGGTGGGATGTGGGGGGTGGGGTGAGCCTTGAAGTTGGCAAAGGAAACTAAGAATTACTATGGTTCTGATGGGTGTGCTTAGCAGTTGTATGTGTTTGACACTGTGGCAGTCCTCAGCCATGGCATGCCAACACCTCCTGCCACACATAAGCTATAGCAGTTCATGGCCATTGCTGAAGTCAAGGATTTTTTCTCCCTTTTTCTGTAGGGTGCTATGCCCTACGCCAGTTACTACATTGAAAGCCAAAGTGATTTGGCCAAAGTGTCAAAGCCAACCCAGTTCTGACCCTCCCCTCCCAGTCAAAGTCAAACTGTAGTTGCCACTGGGACACTTCGTTCACCCTTAGGCCAAACTCCTTCTACTCCAGCTTGCAGCTCCACTTCTTTTTTTTTTCTGTATAGGTTTTTACCTGGATTCTTTCCCTGTTTTTCACCCATCCCTGTACCTTAGCCATACATGTGTGAGTGGAGGCATGCGCATGCCGTGTTTCAAGGTGCCCTCCCACTACTTGCCACCGTCCCACCTACATTGACCACCGGACTTCCACCTGATGGCAGCGAGACTACAGGGGTTGACAGCCACCCAAAGAGAGGAGAGCTGCTTTTCTGGTTGTTGAATCCTGTTCTCACCATCCCCCCCATTCTGGGTCCCTGATGACCTGAGTCCATTCCCGAACCCGGTCACTGGTGTTATGCGAGGTAAGGCCTCCAGTACATCAGCCCTCTGCACACGTGGCTGGCATGTGCTCCACATCTTTATCAACAGCAAGTAAAGTACTGTACAATACAATACAGTACCATAACATTTTTTTATGGTTTAATAACTTTACTGTTTAACTAGTTTATGATATCTTCTTCAGTGGTGGTCCATTCCTAGCGAAACCTGTGTAACAACCACACAGACCTACACTTCATGATATTCTTAGGGGTTTTGGTGTTTAGTGTTTTATCCCAGTTCTGGTGTTTATTTTATATGATTTTCATCATTTTTAATTTTCAGAAAACTGGTGTTGTTCTGGTGCTTATAACCACACATAACAAAAATACAACAATAGCCATGTGTCCCACATTTACAAAAATGTTAAAAAATTTTTATCAGTGCTAGTAGTATGATTGCAGAACTACTACATAAAGGACCAGCAAAGTGCTATGATTCACATCTGAAGTTTGTTGTAATGAATCATTCAATATATTTTTAGTAAGTTCTTAGACATTCTCAACCTCTTTCCTTGATAAGATAATTTTTTTCTCAGAGGAGGCATGACTTGTTAGGAAGAAGGTGGTGGCTGAGTGAGAGTTGTGTGGTGAGATCCAAGGGACTACAATGCACTTTTATTTGATTATATGCTGAAAAACAAGATTTTAAATGGTGTGCCATTCATATCAAATACTGAATCTACTTTTATCTTAATTAAATTTTTTTTAAATTATACTTCCTTAGAAAAAGCGTGTATGCTTACTTTGTCCTCAGAATCCATACCGAGAATGCAAGATTTTGTTGTGGCTTTATGACTTGTGTCTGGTGGAGGTAGACAAGCTTGACTTGGAGAGGCCAGCCAGCAGAAGAAGGAGGAAGGAGCCAACTCTGACAAGAGAATCTGGAATGTGGAGGCTTGGAGGGTCCCAATCAGAGAGCACTGCATCATTGCATGGTAGCATCGGAGAAACTGGGCTCCCTCGAAAGCAGGGAGATTGTTTGTGGAAGTGCAGCTATTGCTTTTAAAAACTGGGGGAGAGAACATGAATACCTACTTTAATTTTCTCTGTTTCAGCATTGAAACTGAAAAAAAAAATTATGTTCTGGACAACAGACTCAGGACTGGGCCATTTGCTAGAGGTGCGCTGAACTCTGATAGAAAGCCAGTTTATGAAAAATGCAGCATTAGCTGGTTGTGGAATAAAATAGTTAAAGTTAGCCTCAGGATATTAGCAAAAGTAAATATTTTATAATTATACAAATTTTAAGGGGTAAGAAAATATTTTTTTAATTTTGTGCTACCACAGTTCCATGTGATACTCTCTGTCCAATAAATTCTGAGCTGTGTACTGAGCCAGTCTGATGTTAGATGCCATTCTCCCTGTTGGTGTGAGAGCAGTAAGGAGTCTGAAATACACAGCTCTAGTTTTTATCAGATCCCAAAGCAAAGTGTTTTTACTTTGGTTTTCTTAAAAATAGGTATTTATCAGAAAAAGATTATCAATAGTGTAATAAAGCGATGTTCTGTTTTTAAATGTGCTTTGCAATATATTCTATAAAAGCTACTTTTTTTATGACTGAACTATTTTTTAATATATGGATCTTGAATTTAATACTACTGAAAAGCATTCAAAAAAATCCCGGTAATACCATCGGTCCCTCGCTGATAATACCACTGTTAGACAGTGATAATACCATCATTCGAATGTGATAATGCTATTGTTCCACTCCTGAATGATAGCATTATCACAACCACCAAACAGTGCAAGTGCCTACAAAGATGCCATCTGCCCCCACATCGTTCTACACGTGCTTCCCAGTTGCCCACTTTTCATGTGTGGGCGGGCAGAACCATTTTAAAAACATGGCAGTTCAATCTCTTGCTTAGCGAGACTGTATTGCTTCCCCACATTTCTTAATTTTTTTTTTCTTAACTCGGGGAAAAGGGAATTATCAGGTTAACCTGGTGGTGTGGAGCCCAAAAAAGTAAATTTTAGGACTACCTACTAGTTCTTGTTATACAGTGGGGCCAAGAGCAGAGGTGGGCAGAGTGGAGCACTGCAGGGTGGGGTGAGAGCAGCAGCAAGAAAAAGTGGTGGTCTGCCAGGACCAAGAGTCCTTCACTGAAGCTGCTGACTGCCCATCGCAAAATGAGAAAAAAATCAAAACAAATCGCATCCATATGTTAAAAAAAATAAAGTATAGCTTACTGTGCATGACAAGGGGTAATTCCACCTTGAGGTTCTGGGGACCTGGGAACCTCTTGAGCTTTACTCTTGAGATTCCTATGTCCCCAGAATCTCTCAATGGAATTACTTCCTTGTAATGCACAGTAAGTTGTCCATTATTCTATTTGTTCACAGTGACTCATGTACCAGTAGGTTTGGGCCAGAGGCTAAGGTTTACAGAAAAACCCTTAACTGCATCAGGAGGATGTGAATACTTTACTGTCATAATTTTACAAATCAGTGGGCTGATATTCAAAAGTTTGTGCCACATGCAATGCATCGTGATTGCACCCACAATGCATGGGGTTTGCCCTGGAATGCCATATTCAAAGGGGGGTACAGCACATGCTTAAGTCGTTATCAAGTACTGGCAAAGCAAATGTATGCAACATGCAAAGGGGGCAGGACCATGCATACTGGTGTGATGCCATATTCAGCATTGTACTGCCATATAATAAGATAGTACAGGACACTTAGCACCATACTATTACTGCCTATAAAACATCCAACTTAATGTTGGGCAAACCCCAGAGATGGGTGGAGATACTGCAGTCATAAAGCCAAGATGACATTCAGAGGAGCACACTTACTGTACATTCTGCAGGAGGCTGAACAGCAGGAGGACAGGGAAGATGCCCTGGGCCTGTATGCAGGTTGCAGAGGTATGATGCTGCACACAGATGGTACCATCCACGAGTCTCATTCGAGGTCTTAAGTGACAACCAGCTCGTGGGCTGGTACAGGCTCAACAGACTCATGCTCAGGCAGCACTGTGAGCTCCTGTATGACCAGCTCTGGAGTGACACCCAGTGCAGCCATGCAACATCCATGGAGCTGAAGGTGATGGCTGCAATGTGTTTCCTGGCCACATGAACATTCCAGTCACCGGAGAGGGCACCACTGGCATTGTGCAGTCAGTCACCTCGTGCCTGTTGTGAAAGTTCCTAGATGCACTGCTGGAACATGCTGGTGAGTTCATCATATTCCACAGTACCCTAACAGAGTACACAGCAACCATGCAGCAGTTCCATCAAGTTGCACACCTTCAAACAGTACTTGGAGCCATAGACTGCACCAATATTGCCATCTGGGAACCCAATAGAGATGGGGTGGACACCTACCTGAATAGGAAAGGGTATCACTCCATCAATTGCCAGGTGGTGTGCAATGCAACAGGACTCACCAGGAATGTCCTGGCATGGTACCCTGGCAGCACCCACAACACCTTCATATGGCACAATTCCATCCTGTGCTAGAGATTTGAAGGCAGAGACATCCCCAATGAACACCTCATTGATGAGTACACACCACAGCCCCCCCCCAAGAATGTCTCACATCTTGGACTCCCTGCAGGCGGCATTCCTCAGGCAGCTAGTCAGTGAAGCCATGTATGATGGGGCAGTAATGGGCCTGGTACTCACTAACTGGGATAGTATTGCAGATATCAAGGTGGGAGGCCACCAGGGGAACCAGTGATCACCATACAGTGTGGTTCAATATAAGGATGGTTGCAGAATTGAACCACACAAAGGCAAGGGTCATGGACTTCAGGAGAGCAGACTTTATAAAGATGGCTGAATGGCTCAGGGATGACCAGGCAGGGAGTATGGCCTTGGTAGGGTGGGAGAACAGTGGGCAAGGCTAAAAAGGATCATAGTAAAGGCAACAAACTTCTGCATCAAACAAGTGAGCAAAAGCAAGAGTAAAAAGAGATCACAATGGTTCTTGAAAGAGGTGGCTGAAAAGGTATAGGCTAAAAGGGTAGCATTCAGAAGGTATAAGGAGATGCAGAGCGAAGAGGATAAGGTGGTGTATCGGGGAAACAGAGGAAAACAAGGAAAGCAGTAAGGAGCGCTAAGGCACAGACTGAAGAGAGAGGTAACGAATGGGGACAAGGCATATTTTAGGTATGTAAGTGAAATGAGAAAGATCAGAGGTGGGATTGTAAGATTAAAAAAGGAAGGGGGGGACTGTACAGATGTGGCCAGGAAAAGGCAGACATCCTGAATAAATACTGTTGTTAGTGTTCACAGAGGATGAAGAGAAGGAGCGGCCATAAAAAGTAACAGAAGCTTTGGAGGGAGGGAGATGTACACAAGTCCTTTTTCTGGAGGTGTAAGTCCTGAAGGGATTCGTAAATCTGAAGGTGGACAAAGCAATGGGGCAAGATGAGGTGCATCCAAGGGTATAGAGGTTGCGCAGTGAAATACTGGCTACACCTCTGACAGTTCTATTTAACAGCTCACTGGAAAAAGGATTGGTTCCAGAGGACTGGAGGTGGGTGGACGTAGTCCTACTACACTAAAGTGATAACAGGGAGGAGGCTGGCAATTATAGGCCAGTTAGCCTGACATTGGTGGTGAGAAAGTTAATGGAATCTCTGCTAAAGGAAAGGATTGTGGAATATTTTGAATCTAGTGGGTTACAGGACCCAAGGCAACATGGTTTCACGGGGGAAGGGGTCATGTTAAATGAATCTGATAGATTTCTTTGACTGGGTGATATAGGATTTAGATCAGGGTGGAGTGGTGGACGTGGTCTATCTAGATTTCAGTAACACTTTTAACACCATTCCACATAGGAGACTAGTAAGCAAGCTGGGTAGCTTCGGATTAGGTCCAATGATGGTAAACTGGATAAGAAATTGGTTAGGGGTAGATGACAGAGGGTGGTGGTAAACGGAGTTCACTCTGAGGAAGGAAAAGTGTCCTCGGGGAGGGGGGGTGCCTCAGGGATCAGTGCTGGGACCTGACCTCTTTAATATCTTTATATGTGACATTGCAGAGGAACGGGAAGGGAAAGTCTGCCTCTTTGTAGATGACACCAAAATCTGCAATAGGGTAGACAAAGGCATTGCACAACAGATTCACTGCAACATGTTGCACAAGTGCCACATGGGCCTAAGGCAGAAAGCAGCATGCCTACAGCCTGAGCAGATATACAGTGACATATCAGATGAGCAGTTGTCCAGCATGACCACTGCTGATCCCATGCAGAGTTGGTGAACCTGGTGGACCTAGTGGTCGCCAGGGAGGACAAACCCCTGGGGGAGGTGGGAGGGGCAAACAGGCCCTGCTGTGAGGTATGGGCCTCTGTGGGGCAATGCTTAATGCATCACACTGGGGTGGTGCCCACTGGCAACCAGTGCCATCACAGATATAACAAACTGTAACAGCGCTTGCACAACCTACTGGCCATGGTGGCCCGGGGGCCTCAGACCAGGTGAGTACTGCATGTTGTGTGGCTGCTGCATGTGCTGGCATGTTTTTTTTTATACTTGTTAATTGAATTGATGCATTGATTACATTACATTAGTTTGTAAAAGATATCAATCAAAAACCTTACAGTTTCATTGGATTTCAATACAATCAAACACATGTCTTAAGAGTCAAGGACTTGGGGGAGAAGATAATGGTTACAGCAATCCTTCTCTCCTGCTCTTAACACTAACAGAAATAACAAACACAAAATAAAATACAACTTAAAAACTACATTGACATGCTTCATCTCTCAAGTTCTGTTGAATTAATTATTGTTCTCATTCTTCTCCCTGAACATGGCTTTATCCTGTGTAAATACAAACTGTGTATGAAGTATTGGTATAAAGTTAGAGATAACCATACAGGGATACAAAACTAGAAGGCAGACCAATGAAGAAAATTGTATCCTTGGAAAAGAGGTGTGTGTGTGTGTATGTGAAAACTACTATTTTGCTAGTTCTTTATACAATTCCCACCTTGTCCATCTGTTCATAAACTGGTCTTTTCTTTGATTAATTCTATATGTCAGTCTCTCCATATTCTGTATTTTATCAGTGAGTTCAACTCATTCTAGAAATAGCAGTGGATCTGTTTGTAACCAACGCTTTGTAATAGCTTTGAGTGCAGCTATGATCAGAATGGCCCACAAGTATTGTCCCTCCTTTCCCTGAATTCCCTGTGGTATAATGCCCAACATGACCTTTTCTGGGCCTAATATTACTTCTGCTCCAAATACAGATTTTAGGTGCTGTTCTATTGTGTGCCAATAATTTTTAAGTGATGAGCAGGACCATAATATATGCATCAAATCAGCCTGGAGATCCCTACACCCTCTCCAACACTTCCCTTGAGCCATCATCCCCATCTTGACCTGCCTTAGGGGGGTTATAAAGTACCTGAGTTTGATTTCCCAGGCACATTCTTGCCAAATTGGAGAAGATGTTACCTTCCAACTACTTAAATACATTTTTACCATATGTTATGGTATTTAACTCCAGCTTCCTGGAACCATTTATGCTGGCAAGCCTGCAACGAATGGGTTCTATCTGCTATCAGGTTCCAGTATAGCTTAGTTATGGCTCCTTTACCACTAGAAGAGGCCCAGATTGTTTCATATACCCCAGGGAAGGGTCTAGGGTCTTCTAGTAATTCTGTAGTTCTAAGTGTAGTGTTAATCTTGTCTTTTATTTGGTAATAATGGATTATTTTCACCTGTGTCCATCCAAATTTCTTGGCCAAATTTTCAAAAGGCAGCAAGGTGTTTGCCTTCATCAACTGCCATGAAGCTCTTTTCCCTTTTTCTGCTTGCTTCTGAAACCATGTGTGTTCAATGGCTGGTTGAAAACATTTGTCTCTTGTCTACCAGGTGTATCTCTAGCTATGTCTAGCTGTGTAACCCCTTCTGTGTCCTGCATACCAGCCCTGTAATGTCGTGTATACTGTGGACAGTAGGCCTCGACATTTATGTCTTCTATCTATTTGGGAAAACATGAGCATCATGGGAGTATATTCCTCATTATACTTTAATTTTATTTGCTGCCAATGAGCTGTGTATTGCCCATGTGCCCATAAGAGTGCAATTTTCAT
This sequence comes from Neoceratodus forsteri, assembly GCA_016271365.2. Taxonomy (NCBI): domain Eukaryota; kingdom Metazoa; phylum Chordata; order Ceratodontiformes; family Ceratodontidae; genus Neoceratodus; species Neoceratodus forsteri. The sequence goes on along the minus strand of CM028129.1, from coordinate 1,071,291,630 downwards.
TTGTGCAGCTGTCTAATAGTCTTGTAGGTTTGGACAAGCTCTACCATTGTCCTTCTTGGCAAGGTACAAGGTTTTACCAGAAATTCTGGGTTTACGCCCAGCCCACAAAAAATTCTTTAGTAGCCTCTGCCAGACCACCATTTCTTGATGTGGAATAGTGCAAGGCACACTCTGAAAGAGGTACATAAGCCTGGGGACCACATTAGTTTTAATGCATGTGCTGGCATGTTGGTGGATGAGTGCCATGCTATGTATTTTACAGGACAGCCCCACTGGTGCAGTGCCCCTCCCCCACTGTAGTACCCCCGGCACTCTCCAGTGTGCAATAGGACCCACACCCTCAAAGCATGCCTGTTTCATGCATGTCACAGGGCACCCTAGAACCCAGGATGAACCATGTTCCTATGCATATCCAGACCCACCCAAACTGCCTGGGGGTGCACTAGTCCCACCCACATGGGGGGCCAACCCCAGGGTTATGGCAACACTGATATGGGCATGACAGGCCCTTGCTTTTTGGCATGGCTGCTACATCCAATCTGGTAGGGTATAGTGCATGGCACATGTTCATGCTGTACCCAATGGATGTGCTGGACAACTGCCACATATGCCAGGCATGTGGCCATTCTGAGAGCTATACCCCACTGGGTACCCTACTGTCCTGTGGTTGTATTGCATGTGGGGTTATCCTGCACCACATGACCATGTCCTCACATGTGGTGGATGCTGCATGAGGTTTATAATGTCTCCGAAGGGTCCGATCATGTAGAACACAAAGTACTGGCACACACCTACAATATGCTTCATCCTGGGATGTTGTGCCAGTATGCCATGTCACCGTTGTGTGGTACCCGGCATGTCATGCAAACCCATGTATACGATGCTTGGTCAGGGGCTGTGGCTGCCATGTATGGTTAGTGGCACAGGGACCACCAAGGTGGGGACACTACATGGGCCACTGTGCACTGCCAGTGTCCCCTCCTCACAGAGAGTAGCTAATACCTGAGGTGTGCATGCCATAGACCACCATATGTGGTGACACTGGTTGCACCAGAGAGGTGTTTTGTGGGGCCACCCCACCTGGCCATCCAAGACTGCCACAGGTTGCTGGTGGACTATATTAGGTGCAGGTGCACACATGCGTAGGGTGTATGCACTGCACAGGGCACTATGAACACTTTCGGGGACTGACCACACCTGTCTTTGCCTCCCCTACAGATCTCGATGCTCATCCAGACCAGCAGAAGCCTCAGCTGATAAGGGACCAGCAGCACTGGAGGCTGCCCTAGGAGATTTCACTGGGCTCTGATGGGGCCCATGTCAGTCCCACAGGTAGGCAGCAGTCAGGTGTGTAACCTGTGTTGTGTGCGGCACTCAGTGTTTCATATGCGCATGGTCAGGTGCCGGTACAGGTTGCATTAGGGTGGCCATGGGCCTACTGCAGTCACTAGTGTGTGCCTGGCCATCCCAGTTGTACATGGATCTACAGCTCACACCAGTTGGGTGTGCCCTGCTAATGCTGCACATGCTGTCCAAGAGGCTACAGATACAGCACTATCTCTGTGGCCCAACAGGTGGTTACGGCAGTGGGGCTGATGAGAACCACGGGGAGTACAAATGGGAGTAGTCGTGGTCATGTCCTACTGGGACATGGTCATGTGGGTGGCCATTCAGGGTGTCAGGATATGCCAGGCCTTAGCAGCTACAAGGCACAGAGACCCATTGGCAGGTATGTGGAGCTATGGTCCAACCCTGTTCCCCCACTGGGGTCAGCCGTCTGAGTGACGGTGACCCCAGGCAGAGGTGGGATGAGCTCATACTGCCCAGGCCCAACAATGTGCAGACCTATCCACCACATGGCTCCATGATGAAACTTGAAGCAGCAGGAACTGCAGGAGTGTCCTGGGTTTGTGTGAGGCTAAACCAAGGGAAGTAATTTTGTTTTTTTTTGTGTTTTCCTACATCTGCTTTAGTCCAAATAGCTTGTATCGGGAGTGGGATATGTATTTGGATGTTTAAAATGTACTGTTCATATAAGGGCTATATTTTGGGTGTGTAAACAGGGCTGTATTCTGGAGTTCAATTCTGTGCCAGTTGAGAGACGAGAAGTGTTTGCTCCTGCCTGAGGATAGGGACTGAGGTGCGCAGTTGTGTAAGAGGCTGATTGACTCACACGGGAGTGGCAGTGGGCCCTAATACCACTCTCCCCATCCCTCCCTCCTCCAGCTTGTCCACACTAATTGGGGTGGTGCTACATTGGGATTGGTGGAAAGCACTACCAGGTGCATAAACTACCGTGCTCTAGCAGAGGGGATTGTTCGTTGTAATGTTATAGAGTGATATGTAACTCTGGTTAAACAGGTAAAAAGTTACAAACTTATAGATAAAATCTAGATTTAGTAGTTGCCGTATTGGTCCTTGCAAGAATAGATCCAGAAGCAAATGATTTGATACCTTTTAATGGACCAACATAGATGTAACAACAAGAACAAAGTGCTCTAGCTTTCGAACCAACCAGTCCTTCTTCAGAAGCTCATACAGCTTCTGAAGAAGGACTGGTTGGTTCAAAAGCTAGAGCACTTTGTTATTGTTGTTACATCTATGTTGGTCCATTAAAAGGTATCAAATCATTTGCTTCTAAACTTATAGATAGTACTGTGTTTTGTACTTGGGTGTAGTACCTCAAGCTGTATTTTGCTGGGAAACATATGGAAGGTATGGTATCATAGTTAATAGAGTTTTATGTTTCTCTGCTAGTGGAGTTGGTATTGTATTGTTAAGTAGGGACTGGGCTGGTTAGAAACTTATAGATAGAACTGTATTTTGTAGTTAGTACTGGTATCATGGGTAGGATAGTGGGCAGTAATGGATGTGGGGCGGCAGTTTGGATTACCATATTGTGGAGGCTAGGAGGGTGTCCAATCTGTATCCAGTTAAAGAGGCTGGAGGAGGAAGTGCTGTGGCCTGGTAGAGAGCTGAAGAGGATGAGGGGAAGGGGAAGGGACCGGGAGGCAGGAGGCAGGAGGGTCATATCCAAGAAATAACATGAGAACATCGCGGGGGAAGAACAGTGGTTCAAGGGAAGTGATGTGTAGGGAGTGCAGGAGCGGAACAAACAAGGGGCCTAGCATTAGTGTGAAGGCTAGACTTGGGAGGGAGGGAGCAGAGGTACAGCCAGGCAGGATGGGCAGGAAATAGGTTTGCTGAGCTGGCGACACTGGTGGAGGGGAAGGAAGGAGTGATCACCAGGGGAGAGCAGAAGAGGGAGGAAGAGGGAAACCCACAAGGGGCAGGAGGCAGTCAGAGGAGGATGACATGGATGAAGGGGAGAGAAGCACTGCTGGCGGGGTGGACAACAGGGGCGGAGTATTGGGGGGCCAGGGATGATAGGAGGGATGTGGGGGATAAGGAGGGAGCAGTGAAGGGGGCAGGGGACAGGATGGGGGAGAAGGGGCAGACAGCAGTAGGGAGGAAGGGTGGAGTTAGTGAGCTGGCATGCTCTAAGAGTGGATACCCTGGGAAAGGGGTGGGGGCAGGGAAAAGGAATGAGGAAGGTGGTGTACTAGTCATTGGTGATTCCATAATTAAAGGGATCAGATAGATCGGCAGGGGGGAGAGGCATAGTAGAATATGGGTGGAGGTTATACCTGGGTTAACGGCAGACAGGGCAGGGCAGGCGGTTCTTCAGTGCACAAGGAGGGGCAGGAAGAAACCGCATGTAGTGGTGCATGTGGGCACTAATGACCTGGAAGGGGAGATGGTTGAAGTAGTGAGGATGAGGTTTGAGGAATTAGGAGGGCTATGTGAGGAAGTGGGGGAATCAGTGGCCTTTTCAGAGATGCTCCCAGTACCATGCGTGAGTATGGGAAGGAAAGGGGAGATTTGGGAGTTCAACAAATGGCTGGAGGAATGGTGTCAGTCTAAGGGGTATGGGGTAGTGGGGGAATGGGGCAGTACTGGGAAAATAAGGATCTATATGCAGAGGATAGGTTGCACCTGAGTGGGGAGGGGAGAGGGGTGTTAAAGCAGAGGTTGGAGGGGTACATAGCATCAAGGATAGATTTAAACTAGGTGGAGGGGTGGCGGGAGGATAGCTAGCAGGCAGGGATCCCAGAGGGGGGAGCCAAGTGTGCCTACTCTCCAAGCTACCGGAGAGATATTTGAGGTGGGGACACAAGGGGAGATTAGGAGGGGGAATCTGGGTTGGGGGGAGAAAGACACAGGTTGGAGGGTGGTCTCACTGAATGTGAGAAGCTTAGGTAACAAATCAGCTGAACTACAGGCTCTCTTGGCTGTAGGGAGGGTGAGCATTGCATCCATCACAGAGACAAGGGCCACCCAGAAACAGGACTGGGATATGATGATCCCAGGGTACAAGATATTCAGAAAGGAGAGGTCTAGGGGGGAAGGGTGGGCGTGGAAATCTACGTAGGGGAGGGGATAAGGTGTATGAGAGAGGAGAAGGTAGAGGGCAGGACAGAGGCCCTATGGATGCAGTTTCAAGACTCTAAAAGAAAGACACTGAGGCTGAGGCTAGTGTACAGATAGGGATTTGGCCGAGCAAATTATAAAAGTCTGTAGGAAGGGGGATACCGTAGTGTTGGGGGACTTTAACCTCCCTGGGGTGGACTGGAACACCCCTACCACCACGTGTGCAAAGGAGCAGAGATTTCTAGATACATTTAAGGACAGCTTCCTGGTGCAGTTGGTACGTGGGCCTACTAGGGAGGGTAGGACTGTAGACCTAGTATTGACAAACAAGAGGCTGTAAGGGATCTGGAGTAGAGAACCCTCTGGCTGGGAGCGACCACAATATGGTGTGTTTCACACTCAATACAGGAAGGGTAACAGGATGAACAGATACCAGGGTGTTGATTTTTAAGGGAGCAGACTTTAAAAGGATGGGGGAAATTCTGGTTGAGCATCTGGTGGGAATTCAGACATGCATGAGTGCCAGCCAAAAATGGAATATTATTAAGAAAGGGCTGGCAGAGGCTACTGAGACCTGCACCAGGACATGACGCAAGAAGGGGAGAGCAAAGAAGCCAAGCTGGCTGACTCTGGAGGTAATGGAAGGGCTGAGGACCAAAAGAAAAGCATTCTGGAGGCTTAGAAAATCAGGAGGGCAAGGGGACAAAGACAAGTACACAGAGAAGTCCAGGGAGGTTACCAGGCTAGTCAGAGTGGCCAAGGCTTCCAGAGAGCTAAGACTGGCGCAGGGAATCAAGAATGGGGAAAAAGTTTTCTTCAGCTACGTTGGTGAGAGAAGAAGAAACAAAGACCAGATTGTGAGGATTAAGAAAGATGGGGAATGGGTGGAGAAGGGGGAGGACCAGGCAGAGGCACTGAATGAGTACTTCTGCTCTGTGTTCATGAAGGAAAGAGGGGAACAGATACCCCATAGGAAGGGGGGAGTGGGAAGAGGGGGGCTGGGGGCGACTGATATCAGAATTACAGAGGATAGGATGCTGGAGGGACTAAGGGTACTAAGGGTGGACAAGACTCCGGGGCCGGATGGCATTCACCCTGGGGTACTCAGGGAGCTAGCAGAGATCCTGGTGGGACCACTGACAGACATGTTCAGTACATCACTGGACACAGGATGCGTGCCACAGAACTGGAGGATGGCCCTTGTGGTGCCCATTCATAAAAGTGGCCTAAAGGATTATCCAGGCAACTACAGACCTGTGAGCCTCACTTCAATTGTGGGGAAACTCATGGAGTCAATCTGAAAGGAGAGATTGGTGACCTTTCTGGAGGACAATGGGCTTCAAGACGGCCATCAGCATGGTTTCGTATTGGGCAGATCCTTCCAGACAAACCTAGTCGAGTACTACGACTGGGTTACCAGGGAACTGGACAGGGGCCATGCAGTGGACATCCTATATTTGGACTTCAGCAAGGCCTTTGACTCAGTGCTGCATGAGAGGCTGGGGGGAAAACTGGAATACATGAAGGTGGGGACAAAAATGGTCAACTGGATTACCAACTGCTGAGGGGTAGGCAGCAAAGGGTGGTGGTGGTGGGATAACTCTCATCACTAAGGGACATTACGAGTGGGGTGCCCAGGGTTCAGTACTGGGACCAGTGCTGTTCAGGATATTCATATCTGATATCTCAAATGGGATCTGGAGTAGGATCAGTCTGTTTGCAGACAATACTCAGATCAGTGCAGTGGTAGATGACATAGAGGGGTGGAGGGGGGCTGCAGGAAGACCTGATCAAACTTAAGGAATGGTCAGAGACATGGCAGTTGGAGTTTCACGCCAAGGAGTGCAAGGTACTGCACTTCAGAGCAAAGCACCAGCAGAGGAAATATCAATTGGATGGGGTACAGTTGGTAAGCACAGTGGAGGAAAAGGATCTAGGGGTACAAATAACAAGGAGTATGAAACACTCAGCTCAGTGCAGGAAGGCGGCTGCAATGGCAAACAAGATGCTGGGATGCATTGCGAGGGGAATCTCCTCCAGGCACAGAGAAGTGATCCTACCCCTGTACAGGTCACTGGTCAGGCCACACATGGAATACTGCATGCAGTGCTGGTGCCCATTCCTAAAGAGGGACATCAGATTTCTGGATGGGTTGCAGCATAGGGCAACCAAGATGATACAGGAACTTGAGGGTAAATCCTATGAGGAGAGACTTGGAGAGCTGAAAATGTATTCCCTGGAAGACAGGACGGATAGGGGGGATATGATCAAAATCTATAAGTACCTATAGGGTATTAACAGGATTAACACAGAGGGGATTCTTCAGATCAGATGGGGGAGGCACATGAGAGAGCATCAGCTGAGACTGAAAGGGGAGAGATTCAGGAGGGAAATCAGGAGACACTTTTTCACAGAAAGGGTGGTAGATAAGTGGAACACTCTGACTGTGGAGGTGGTATTGTGTAGAACGGTGGGAGGATTTAAGGGAGGGTGGGACAGAGTGAGAGGGTAGTTAATAGGAGGGAGGGAGGGTGGGGCAGCTGCAGGTTGAGGGGCTAGCTGCACAATCAGGTAGACTCAATAGACTGTGAGGCCTGTTTCTGCTGGCATTTTGTATGTTCTTATGTATATGATGCCACTGGTGTCATTGTCCAGGGACAGGTAGGGCAGTGTGGGCCACCATGGTGCTTGCCCCTCCCCATGGAGGTGCCACTCTGGGACTTTGGTGGTGGACACTCACCCTGCACATTGGGAGGTGGGCCCGCAGTGCCACAGGTCTGTGGTACATTGTGTGCAGTCCACCATGGTGCATATAAGTGCTGCCTGTGTCTTGCCTGTGTCTGTCTACTATGCTGTACCATGGCCCTCTCCATATGGACACATGGACCCTGTGCCACTGGCTGGCTGCCACAGGGGATGGTGAGTGTGTACACAGACCCAGGTGTGCCCACTTCACCGTAGGTCATGCCCGTCCCTCCCCATAGCTGGGCATGTGCATGCTGACTGACAACAGGTGGCAGGCACCTGACATCCATTGTACCCAGATCTGTTATTACTTCATAATTTTAGTACAATAAAAGTGACTACATCTCAAGAGAAGGTATTAAATATTGGGACTATGGCTACAAAAAGAATTATTATGGAATACTGGAACAGCCAGAACCTCCCACAGAATTTTGAACAAAGATGGCACAAAACAAAAGAGACACTTGTTTCTGAAAGACTGTGGTATCAAGCAGTGCACCGTAAGAATATTATAAAAATGTTATGGAAAGAACTAACTAATTTATTTCCACCATTAGTTTGTATTGCTTAGACAGATTATTGACAATGTTTTTGTTCTCAAAAATATAATTAACTATGTAGACTGAATAATTTAGGATACCCTATTTTTTCTCCTTGATGTTTAATCTCAATATTAATGTTTTTTAATTTTTCATTATAATCTCAATATTGATGTTTTTAAATTTTGCATTATTTGTATTATGATTTTCAATAAATTATTGAAAAAAAAGTGGCAGGCATCTGACAGTGTGGCATCACTATGCCACCATACCCAACCCTGTACTTCAGATGGCTACCCTTGGTGTCTCTGTGCCTGCCGGCATATCCAGTGCCACATACAGTGTGTGGTGTGCCTCATTAGCCAACCACTGGCCCACAGTACTGGCACGGTAGTGCAGACAGTAGGGTCACTGGTGGGTGGTGCATGTAGGGACCATGAGTGTGTGCACTGGGCCACAGCTGCAGCCGTGGCTACCTAATAAAGTGCTGACTGGAGGATAGGGACTCTGCTGTATACATACATGTGTACCATACAGGCAGACACCACAGGGTTGTGCAACCAATGGCCTACACAGGCCCTGTCATAGGAAACATACCCCTGGTCTGTGCAGTGGACAGGCCACACCTGGATGGTGGCTACAGGAGGCCCACCAGGGCATGCAGTGAGGGTGGGCCTGGGGTGCCATAGCTATTTGGATGGGCAGCAGCACTGTGCTACTGTTGTGCTGTCACATCACTGTAATGGTACATACAGTGGCCCTTCCATCTCAGTCAGGTAGGGTACAGCTGCTACATTCACTGTGTGTTAGGGTATATAGGGTAGCCATGTAGCTACCAATGCAGGTCCTGCGGTATCCTGGTTGCTGAGTCTGACCCTGGCCATGGTCCATGTAAGATGCACCCACGAGCACAGGGAAGTCAGACTCATCCAGGCTGCAGTGCGATGTCCACCGGTGGTGTGCTGACTGGTGCACAGTGTGTTCAGCACCCTGCCATGTAAAGCACCACTGAAGTGGCATGCAATGTGACTACTACACACAGTGCCGCCTGTCAGTTCCAGCCATGTGCAGCACTGTTGTGTGCAATATGTTTGTGCCGGTGCACCATCCTGGCAGTGACAGGGTGGAATCTAGCTATCTGTGTCTTGCAAACCACAGTTGGCCTGTGCGCTGGTTGCCTGTTCCGTGGCTGTGGTTGTGTCTGCACCCCTCCTTGCCGCTTGGGACATGCCACTGCTTTTCGGCCTCTGGTATGGTGCTGCTGCTGCTGCATGTGCTGCAGGCACACTTCTGCCATGCCTGCTGCTGGTATGTATCCACACCATATCTAGTAGTACACAACATCACCACTGCTTGTGCACCTCTCCAGTGTTCTGGTCTCTTGTGCTGTCCCTGGTATGCCATACCTGCTATACTACAAGGTCAGACTGGGGTATATATGTTTCTATAGATGATCTAAAGGTGGGCAAGCAATGTGAGAAGGCAGTAAGGAGGGCTGGGGGGATACTGGGATGCATAGGGAGAGGCATCAACAGTAGAAAACAGGAAGTTGTTATCCCTCTGTACAGACAGTTAGTGAGACCCCATCTGGAGTACTGTGTGCAATTCTGGAGACCCCATCTCCGCAAAGACAGACAGAGTGGAGGCTTTTCAGAGGAGGGCAACCAAAATGGTGCAAGGTCTGCACCAGAAGACATACGAGGAGAGACTAAAGCAGCTTAATATGTATACCCTTGAGGAACGGAGGGAGAGGGGGGACATGATAGAAACTTTCAAATATCTCAAGGGAATTAACAAGGTATAAGAGGGTAGTACCTTTCAGAAGAAGAGATGTGCAAGAACAAGTGGGCACAATTTGAAGTTAGAAAATGGGCTAAGAAATCTATGGGCTCTGATTGGCTAATAGCCCTGGCAAGGTGGGCATCTATCAGACAACAGAGCCCTGGTAAAATCTAGTGCCAGTCCCAACTGACCTGACTACCACCAATATCAGGGTGCCAGTGGAATTTTGAATTTAAAATGCCTGCCATTTTTGTTGTCTCACTTAATGAGAGATACTGGCCCCCAGCTCTCTCTCACTAGTTCATTGGCAGCTGATAAATCACACATCATCCTCATCTATGGCTATTTTTTTTGCCTTTCTTTCTTTTTTAACTATGGTGCCCTGTTCTGCCATGCCCTGTAATTGTTGATACCTGACTCTCGGAAAGCGGGCTACGCTCTCACTCCTCCCTTCTGCAACTGGCCGTCTACTCGGCCGAAAATGAAGCTGCCTATGATTTAAAGTGGCAGCACAGATTGCCCTGACGTGAACTGGCTCACCTTTCCTTACTGTCACAACCCCCCTCATGAGAGGAAAGTACAAAGAGTGAGTCATCCCCAGCACAAACACACAGTAAACTTATTCTCTCCCAAACTTGTTGTAATTTATTTTTTTTTTACAGTACCTTCCATCATCTCCCAACACTCCAATCTGTGTTACTGCTGACTGATCCACGCCATGGGTAGGCAGCGAAGACCAGGAAACACAAGCGCTCCTCTGCACACTCCCGGTCCTTAGATCAAGCAGCGAGGACTGGGAACCACTAAAAAGAGAAAAAGAAAGAACTGACCTCTGGTCCTCAGGATAGGCAGAGAGGACCGGAAACTGTAACACTCTTCTTTAGACTCTCGATCCTCAGAGCAGGCAGTGAGGACGGAAACAACAAAAAATACGAGAAAAAAAAAATCGACTTCCAACACACACATTCGACATACCGTATATGCGGCTCTGCTTCAGTGGCACACCTCAAAATGTTTCTCTCTTTGGGGGGGGGGGGATGCAGATGAAAAATGAAGCCGTCATTCAGATCAACTTCACCTAACTGGCGGTGGGCAGCGCGCATCTCTCCATGGCAACTACACTCAAAAGTACTGTTGCCCATGCTGCTTGTCATATACTGGCAATCTTCAACAAAGAAACACAAAATAGAAAGTCACTTTCTCTTCACAACTTACTGCGATTGGCGATTGGGTGCTGCAGACACAAAGCAGGAGAGTTTCTGTCATACAGATTGTATAGAAGCAGTACTAGAGATTTCTTCTTGTAAATTAAAGTAAGCTATGTCTTCTAAAGTGAAAAATAAACACTATTTTCTGCTACTCCCAAAAGCCGTGTGTGTGTGTGTGTGTGAGTGTGTGTTTGGGGGGCGGGGTACTAGGACAAAAAGCCACAACTACACAGACTCTAGAAGAACAAAAGCCCATAGATAAAAAAAAAAAATCCACCTATTTTAATACAGGTGGAGGGACTATTTTATTTCAAAACTTATTTTAAACTTATTTTTAGTAACATGTTTTATTAATCTTATTTTCTTTTACAGTGCCCATTTCTCAAGCGCAATAATACCCTCAGGGTGGGGGTATGGGCAATACCGGACCTTCCAGGGGCTATGAGGCCTCATACTCTTGAGTCGGACTCGATCGCCTGGTAGGTCTGGTATTATATACCGCCACCCTGAAACTATTAACTTACATAGAGGGGATGGCTCAGAGGTAATGTTAGAAAGTATTTTTTCACAGAGAGAGTTGTAGATGCAAGGAACAGCCTTCCTGAGGAGGATGTGGAGTCAGGAACAGTGGGAGAATTCAAGAATGCATGGACAGGCATAAGGCAATTCTAGTGGAGAGCAGGAGGAAGTAAGCTGTTGATTAACTAGAATCTGCAGCTTATCCATCAGGTAGGGAAATGGGCAGACTGGGTGGGCCAAACGGTCCTTATCTGCTGTCAAATTCTATGTTTCTATGTTCTATGTTTCTATAGGGTGTAGGGCCCCAGAGTAGAGGGTCCTAGGGAGATACTTCATGGACCGCAGGGTATGAAGTGTTTTGGGGACATGCAGGGAATGAAACATTTGCTTTGGGCACTTTACCTACTATGTGAATCCCCAGGGTAGCAAGTGGTTTCCAGTGTCAGAATCCCAGTATGCCCTTTCCAGTCCCTCCTAGTGCAGTCTACGTTTCCATGCAGTACCCAGTGTCCCTTTTCCTCCAGCTCAAAGCTGGGTAGTAAAAAATATATGTATTTTTCTTGATGTCTGCTCTTTTGCAGACCTCTCCAGAACAGGCAGCATCAGTGAAGGACAGGCCACACACTGGGATTGCTGGCCCTGCCCAGTGTATATTCATAGAGTTTAGTGCTGATGCTCTGCCTCTGAATATAGCAGGCTGAGGGACTGGCAATGGCACAACCAGTGGTACAGTGCAAACTTTGCAAATGGACAAACATTTGAAAACCTAGCCACATATGCTTTCAGATCTATAGAAAAATAGAATTTGTCGGAAGAAAAGGACTGCTCGGCCCACTCAGTCTGTCCAAGTGTTCCCTGCCTATTCTGTCTCTGCAGATCCTATCTGGTTTCCAGCAACCCTCCCACCATCCTTCCTCTTTTCTAGTATACCTCTGTGTTTATCCGATGCATGCTGGAGGCCTCTCACCATTTCTGCCTTCACCACTTGTGCTGGCAGTCTGTTCCAGGTGTCTACCATCCTTTCAATGAAGAAATATTTCCTCATATCTCTTCTAAACCTTCCCCCTTCCAGCTTCATTGCATGCCTCCAGCTCTGGTGCCTGTTCTCATTTAAAAGAGACTCCTCACTTGCACCCTGTTCAGCCCTGGGAGGTGCTTGTAGGTCTCAACCATGTAACTTCTCTCTCTCTCTTTCTCCTCTCTTCCAGGATGTACATGTTAAGATCCTTCAGCCTCTCTTTGGAAGGCTTCCTGTGCAAACCCTGCATCATTTTAATTGCCCTCTTCTTTATCACTTCCACTTTGTCTGTGTCCTTTCTGAGGTGTGGTCTCCAAAACTGGTCACAGTAATCCAGGTGGGGTCACACCTGCGAGAGGTACAGTGGAAATGCCACATCCCTCTTCCTACTGAAGATACCCTTTCCTAGGCACCCCAGCATCAGACTGACCATACCCACTGCCTTGTCACACTACCCTGCTACCTTGAGGTTCTCGGATATGGTAACCTCAAGCTCCCTATCCTGTGCAGTGACTGTCAGTACCTCCCCCATTCTATATTCAACACTAGGATTTCTATGCCATAGGTGCATGATTTTGCACCATTTGTCATTGAACCCTAACAAGCAGATCTTTGATCACTCCTCGAGTTTCCAAAGATCCCTGCACATTGTCTCTGCCCCCTCCTGAGTGTCCACCCTATTACAGATTTTGGTGTCATCTGCAAAAAGGCATATCTTCACCTGCAGTACTCCAGTAAAGATACTGAAGAGAACTAGTCCCAGTACTGATCCCTATGGTACCCCGCTGGTCACTCTCCCATCCTTAGAGTGAGTGCCATTAATCACCACCCTCTGCCTTCTCTTTGTTACTCAGTTTTTAACCCAGTTTACCACATTGAATCCCACTCCAAGGCTGGTGAACTTCTTAATCAGATTCCTGCATGGCACTGTGTTGAAAGCCTTGCTGAAGTCCAGATAAGCACGTCTACTGCCCACGCCTGATCTTTGTCCCTGGTGACCCAGTCAAAAAAATCAGTCAGATTCCTTGGGTATGACCTTCTCCCCTTTGAATGCATGCTGCCTGTGGTCCTGCAGTCCACTGGGTTCTAGATGTTCAGCCAGTCTTTCTTTCAGTAGGGTTTCCATCAGTTTCCTCATCACTGAAGTAAGACTGACCGGTCTATATTTGCTATCTTCCTCTCTTGCTGCCACTGTTATGTAAAGGGACCACATCAGTCCTTCTCCAGTTCTCTGGAATAATGCCTGTTTCCAGTGAGCTGTTGAACAAAGCTGTCAGTCATGAAGCTAGCACCTCCTTGAATTATTTTAGGGTACCGGGTCATAATGTCACACGCTTAATAGCGTATGACATTATGGCTTACCCAGTACAGCGCTGCACCGTGAGCGAATGGTGCAATACCGTGTATACTGCTGTACTCATTATTGCACCATTCTCACTTTCACAGGCAGAGGATAAGACCTCTGCTGGGAGTGGGTTCCGCCGACCAGCTGCTGTGACTCAACGGACTGAGCCACAGTAGCAGGGAACCCAGGCAGTGCTTCTGGGACCTGGTTTGATTCCTGGTCCCAGAAACTTTAATTTTTAAACTTTGTGCACTCCCCGACTTGAACCCCCCCCCCCGCAGTTGAGAACCTATAGTGGGGGGGTTCGTGGGCACACCCCCATAGCAGGGGTGTAGGGGTGGAGTCCCCCCACAGAAAAAAGAGATATGCCGCATGGCAAGAATCGCGCTGTATTGGCAGGGCGATTTTGCCATGTGGCATTCTATTGTGCAACATTATGACCCTGTGCCTTCTTTTAGTACCCTTGGGTGTTTCCCACACACTTCCAGTAGCCTTATCCACCAATTTAGTTCAATTTCTTTGTTTACCAGGTGAGTACACTGGACCAAAAAAGTCTATTTACAGGATCGACCTGGGTGTTTTCAATAAACACAACTTATCTACAACTACTTCCACCATCAGGGCTGCAAGCCCTTTAAGGACTTTTTTCCCTGAAGAAGGACTGATGTCCAGCTCTCCCCATTCCTGCTTCTTCCTGGAGGCCCATCCTATCCTACCTCTACTGTGAAGACTGAGAAGACATACCTGTATAAGATGTCCACTTCTTCTTGGTCACATTTATTTATTTATTGTTTATTTCAAACTTTTAACCAGGAAAGACATACTGAGCTGATAACAGCTCATTTTCAGATGTGTCCTGGGGCAAGGGGATATGGTACGTCACATACAGCAAATATAATATATCAAGTAGCATTATCAAAAAATCAAAGGCAAATCAGTGTAACAGATATGTGTAGTAGATAAAACTGAGATAACTTAGGCGAGGGAATTCTCTTACAAGTACAGAACAGAGAACAGGTAATTAGGGGAACAGAATGCCAGGGCAGAACTAGTGGAGGAGAGGGGTTAGGAAGAGGGTCATGAACTGTTGCAGAAGGGAGAGGAAACATCATGAAGAAGAGACTTTAAGGAGAAATCAGAAGAGGCAGAGCAAACTGACAGGGGAAAGGAGGACCAGAGTTTGGGAAAGTGATATGAGAAAGCAGCTTGACCAATAGTAGATTTTCTATAAGAAGCAGAGAGGGAATTGGAAGCAATATTGCATAAAGGGTAGTAGAAAGCTATGGCGAGGATAAAAGGGATGTAAGGCAGGAAGGAAGGGAACCAAACCAAAATTTAGAAATAGGAGTGACACAGTGAGAAAGGTGACTGGCATCAAGAGTGGGGAGTGAAAGGACGGAGTATAGTGAGCAATGATGGGTACAAAGGATCAATCTAAAGCAAACCAACAAAAAGTGTGGAAGTGGGGATCAAGTCTGGCAAGGGAGGAATTGGGAGCACCACTATAGACTATGTCACCATAATCAGGGTGAATCATCTTTAAAACAATTTCTCGGCTGACAGAAAGTGGTATACTTGCTTTGTTCCTTCCTGTACAGTGAACCAAGCTTGGGGTGGAGCTTTTGGTGTATGGCATAAATATAAACCAAGAAATCAAGGTGATGGTCAAGCCAGAAAAAATATAATGAAACCCAGCACTCCAGAACCAAATTCAGGGAGCATTCTTTTTATTATATTCTTTAAAAAAAAGAAATATAAGATGCATGCATGAAAAAATACACACAATTGTGTATAAAAAATCAAAAAAATGGATAAATCTAGGGCTCCACAACCCTTCCAGCCTCAGTACTTCAGGGCACTGCTACTCCTTCATCAAGAAGCATGGTCAAGCCTAACCCTGAGGTACTTAAAAGAGGATACATTCTTAAACATAGCACCATCAAGAGTATGAAATAAAGGGAGATGGGTGAGTCGGGGAAGCCTCTGAGATGTGCCAAAAGTCATAGGAAATGTTTTTTTTTGGCATTGAGGGATAGCTGGTTCAACTGGAACCAGCACTGAATATTGTCGAAATCCAGCTGAAGTTGTGAGGTAAGATCATGGGAAGAGGAGCCAGATGCAAAAATAACTGTATCATAAACATACATATGAATGGATGCAGAGGAACAGACAGAGGGGAGGTCATTCAAGAATATGGAAAAGAGAATAGGACCCAGGACAGACGATTGAAGGACACATAAAGCAGATAGGGAGTGGTGATGAAATGGAGCTTCCTTTCTGGACAGCTTGAGACCTTCCCTCAAGGTAGGAACTAAACCAGCTGACTGCAAAGTCAGAAAGGCCCTCTGCTTTAAGCTTCTCCAGAAGGAGAACCTTCTGTACAGTCTCCCCCTTCTGTCCTTCTGATCCTCACTATCCCTCCCCTTGCTTTCCTCATCTCACTTATGGACCTGAAAAAAGTCTTATCTCCTTTAGTGAACTCTTTAGTAGTCTTTTCTTCCATCTATGACTGCTTTCCTAACTGCTTTGCCTGCTTCCTTCTGTGTTGCTTAGTATACCTCCCTGTCCTCCTCCTTCCACATTTCTTTCTACCGTGAATGCCCCCCTTTTTGTTTTACTACTATTGCCACTTCCTTGAAGAACCATAACAGTCTCCTTTTCCTTCTACTTTTGCTCATTCCCTTCACATAGAAGTTGGTTCCTCTAATTATGCCCTCCCTTATTTTTCCTCACTTGTCTCTTCTCCTCCCTGGCAATCGCCTCCCACTTGAGGCACTTTCCAAGGCAGTTTCCCATTCCTTTAAAATCTGCCCTCCTGAAGTCAAGTCCAGGACTTTTTTTCTCATGTTGTTCACCTCTGCTCCTGTACTTATGTTGAACCACACTGTATGGTGATCACTGGTACCTGGAGCTTTGCCCACTGTGATGTCTGCAATGTTGTCCATGTTTGTAAGCACCAGGTACAGCACTTCCTCATCCCTAGTGGGCTATTTGACTAACAGCCTGAGAAAAAAAACTTGTAATGAGTCAAGGATGGCCCTGCTGCTCACTAAAGCCACAGCTGGAAGACTCCACTCTACATCTGGCAGACTGAAATGGCCAACTAGCAGTACCTCCCTCTTGCCATCCTGCTGATGGCTTCCTCTTGCACCTTCTCTATCTCCTCACCCTATGCTGGAGGTCTGTACTTTACCAGGTATAGAAAGTAGTCCCAGAACCAGTCCCAATCTAATCTAGAGGGTTTGAATGTGTAACTATAATAATTTCAGGCTAAGAGAGTATAACTATAATAATTATTTGATAAGGTTAAGTAAACACAAACCCCAGAGCTAATAGCCCCCACATTTCTTTCTTTTCTTTTCTTATTTCTCCTTTATTTATTTAATTTTGTTCACTGGGTAGGCCCACTGGGCCCGAGAGGTTCCTTTTCCAGAGGCGGCCTGGAATTAGTTACAGAGACATTTTTGGGTACAGGGCATTTCAAATACATGACAGTTTTAGGTACAATCACAATACACAGCAGGCAAAATTCAGCAATACAACGCAGATTCTTGACAACTTTGTGGTTCAGTCACAGTACCTGTACATTGCAGACAAAATGCAGCAATACAATGAGTAGACTCAGACCTAGATTTTTATGGGACAAAAAGATATTTTATTGTAGCGCATTTGTATAGTCTGTACATGATCACCTTCACATGTAGAGTGCTTTCACCTGCAGCTAAGGGTATAGGACATAGGGGGGCAATTTACCCAGATTAAGATATTCTACTAGGGGTCAGGGAGTCACAGATTGGCCTTGACATCTGCATTGCCTGTGTTCCCTATGCAGCTCTCAGAGTCCTTTTTTAAAGGAGGTTAGTGAGCCTGCATTTTGCAGCTGGTCCAGGAGATTGTTCCAGTGGGTAGAAGCAGCATGGGTGAAGGACTTATTCCCTGCTGCCGTTCATATCCTAGGGACCTCCAGTAGCTTCTGAGATAAGGTGCAGAGCAGCCTGCCTGGGCATTTAGGGACCAGTATCTCATTTAGGCCAACTGGGTGTTGGACATTTATTATTCTGTCAGTGGTGCACAACAGAGGGAATTGGAGCCTTTGGGTAAGAGACAGCCATTTTAAGGTGTCAAGCACCTCACAGTGGTGTCAGCTCGGGGGTGATTAAGTAGCAGATCTCACAATTTTGTTATAAAGAACCTGCATCCTGCCCAGTTCCTTACTCGACAGGGCCTGGATGATGGGAGCTGCATAGTTTAGATTGGGCAGGAGGATACTGCTTACGACTGCAACTCTAGTCTCAGGGATAAGTTGTGAATTCAGTCTGTACAGCAGTCCAAGCTTCTGGTGTATAGTTTTGGTGACCTGATCCACCTGGTATGTAAATGTGAGGCCTTGGTTGAGGACAAGGCCCAGGCACCATAAAAGAGCTCACCACTTCCAAGGGCCTCCCTAAGGATGAGACAAGTGAGAGTAGAAGGGATCTATCTCAGCCTAGTGTTGTAGGTCCATAGGCCATGACTTTTGTTTTTTTGTCATTCAGCAGCAGGATATACTATGGTCGGCCGAATGCATTGGCCTGACCGTCATTCTTCCGACCCCGGGCACCCATAACATGGTTGCCCGACATTGGGATTTTGCCTACAGGGAGTGATTCCGGGGCTTTGCTCCCTGCACCCCCCAGTGTGGGGGGCTCTGCCTCCCATGCCCCCTGTACTTAAGGATTCTCACTCTGGGGGGTGGGCAAAATCCCAATGTTGGGCAACTGTGTTTTAAATGCCTGGGGTTGGGATATTGCTGGTCACGCCAATGCATTTTGGCCGATCGGAAGTATCTCCAGTAGCAGCCTGTTCTTCAGCAGGCACTTTTCTAATGTACTGAAGTTCTCCTGTAGCAGAGGCTTCAATTCTGATATGATGTCAATGGTTCTGTATAGTACAGCATCATACACATGCTGTATTACAGAGCTGCCACCACAGTTGTTGCCAAAATCATTGACAAACAGTGAAAACAGGAGGGGTCTCAGGATAAAGCCTTGCGGTACCCCCTCCTTGACAGGTAGACTACCAGATAACAATCCATTCTACTTAACCTGCTGGGTTCAATGGGAGAGGTAACTCTCTAACCATGCCAGGGAGTGGCGGTTTAGGCCTATGTTCTTTAACTTGTCTGCCAGCAGGCCTTGGTCGACCAAGTCGAAGGCCTTTGTGAGGTCAATGAAAATGGCTCCAGTGGTGTAGCCATTGTCAAAGGCCCTGAGGATGTTGGTTGTAAATCTGATAAGTACAGTATCAGTACCATGATTTGGTCTGAAACTATGCTGGTTTGGTACTAGTAGCTGGTGCGTATCCAGATAGTCCTGGAGCTGGTTATAGACAAGTTGTTCCTATATCTTGGCCAAGATACAGAGGAGGGAGACAGGCCTATAATTGCCAATTTGTTTCTTCTGACCACCCTTATGTACAGGGACAAAATGGGCCCCTTTCCCCCATTTAGATAGGACAACTCCTTCTAACAGGAACCTATTTATTAGCCAGGTAACAGGAGAGGCAATAGCGAGTGTAGCCTCTTTCAATAATCTGGGGACCAGGCCAACTGGTCCTGCAGTTCCCCATGTCTTTATTTTCCTTAGTAGAGAGAGTACATCCTTCTGCTTCACCTTTTTCAGATGGAATTCAGGATGTAGGGGTTTCAGCCTGCTGGGGTGCAAGTGGTCAGAGGCCCTGGGGGGAATTTAGTCTTGTATTCCTCCAGATCAGTAAAGAACATGTTGAAGGCATTGTCTGCCTCCAGGCTGTCACTGATAGTGTGGCCGTTGGAGACAACTGGTCCTTGCTGGGGTTTACTCTTGCCTTTTCTTTCTTTTTTTTTTTTTTGTTATTAAGAAACAGCTTTAACAGAACCTTCCCTTTTTATCCAAGAAGAGATCTCCAATTCAAGTTTAAGAAAACACCCTAGGATAAATTCCCCTTAATATTTAAGCTAACATTAACTCCAAGAAAATCTACCACTAAGGAAGTGGAAGATACAGCTTTACTGAGTCATTTATTTTTATTACACCTTGATTGTAAAATGATTTTCCTATTGTCAATCATTTAGGATAATCTGTGAAAATTGTTTAATTATACTCCTACGTACAATGTTTTCCTTAAATATGGTCACTACCAGAAAAGGAAAGGAAATAGAAGCAATTTCTATTAACAAAAATAAAAATAAATAAAAATCTAAACCATTAGACCTGGGTTTCATTTCAACTCCTATAGCCACCTCTCAGATTACTATTTTTTTTGCCTGATTTAACAAATTTCAAAATGGATCATGAATGTTCAGTAACAGAAATTGAAAATCATCAGGAACTGTGGAATGAAAACAATAGGAATAGTCCTCTGTTATGTGACTCTGTTAAAGATAATAAATGTACAGTAGCTTATTTGGCAACCATAGCTTTAAGTGGGCACTGTTAACAATGAATTATAGTCTCCGCAATAATAACTCTGAAGACCTCTCTGCCTCAGAGGAATCAAGTGAAGTTAACAATGTTAATGAAAGGAACATGGATCTAGCACATAAAAAATGATCTCTTGCTGAATAAATCTAAAGGGGTCTAGTCCCAGATTAGCAAAATTAATTTAACTTTATTGCAACATTATATCTCAGGCATTAATGACTTTTCTAAAAAGCAAGAGATATGCTGGCCTGACAGCACAGCGCTTGAGTTTCTGCTTGCAATGCCGATGTCCCAGGTTCAGAAGCAAGCCCGTTGATACAGAGGGTGGGCCGGCCAGGGGAAGGAGGATTGAGTGTCCCCAGGACTGCTCCCCTCCTCCAGGGGGAGGGTGGTGAAGCATTCGGCACTTGACCGACCCCTGGTGGAGACCGGGGGTCTGACAGCCTGTGCTCCAGTATTTCAGGAGGCCTGCTAGATGTTCAGCGCTTCATGCGCCACCATGCCATTGCATGCCAAACCTCCCTGGGGGGTTAGATTCTACAAAAAAAATCATCATCTGCATAGGAGGATGTCTTCCCTCTGCCAGACCCCACACAGCCAACCAAGGCCATCCTCCTGGATCATGAACCAGTCTCAATTCAGGGAGTTCCCTTCCTGACGGTTACAGCCTGGGGGGTAAGCTAGGTTGCACTCTGGAGGGTAGGTACTTTCCAGGAGATGGGGGCTGGGTGGCAGGGTGAACTGAAGGTGGGCGGCTGATGGCTAAAAAAAAAAAAAAGATTACTCCTAATGATTTAATGATAACTAAAACCTCGATGTCTAATAATATTTCACCAACTTCCCCTTGTACCTTGAAGAGAATATTTTAAAATGCAGACAGTCCAAATCCCGATGCTCAAAATCCTGACATGACGCTTGCCCAACAGACCACCATCCTGATGACCGAAAGCCCAACACTGGAACATGCCACAATGAGTGGTTGATTATATTATTTTATGGGGGAGTGGGGGAGCAATACCCCCCCCACCAGCCCACAAACACGTCATAAGTCCAGTGTCGGACTTTCAGTCATCGGGATGGTAGTCCGTCAGGCAATTGTCATTTCAAGATATCAGGCTTGGGATTTTGAGCGTTGGGATTGCACCTGTTGAGAAATCATAGTATATCCACCTAGAGATGTGCGCAGCTGGCAAACTTCACTTCTTAAAATAATTCATGAAATTTGTCAAATTCATGAAGTGAGAAATGCTAACTTCACAACATTTTTGACAAAGTTGCACTTTTTCAGAAGTTACACAAATTTACTGGTGAAGTTATAAATTCATCATAACTTGACCTGACTTTGCCTAAAAAAAACGCTTTGATCCCACTACAGCTTTGTTCGACAAGCTTGCACTGGTACATTCGATTGGGCATTTGGACGAAGACATCTACAGAGAACACCTGGATCTTCTGCCTCTACTGGTTTACCATTCTTTCCTGGATGCCTGGGTGACTCCACACACGGACTGCTGTGCGAAAAAGCAATATATTTACTTGTGCCGATGTGATGTGTTTGATGTTATTCATCCTGTTTGTGGTTACTCTCCAGACAGCATTGATTGGACTTTCACTATGGATGAAGACATCACTGTGAATGGCACCGACTCCTTTGACTCGACTCTGGCTCCGGATAAGCTCTACCAATCCTGTCGTGAGGAGGTTCATCGCCTGTCAACACAGATTTCGAAGGCGACCTACACCTGCCCTGTCCAGTTGCAAAAGTGGAGACTGCCTACTGTGCGCTCAAAGTATAATTCCGATGGCGAGTGCTGCGTGGTCACGAATTACAAATCTTACACCTATGGATCTGTTACATGTGCTATTTTTTTTCCCCAGTTTCTGTTTTGTCCCCCACCAGAAGACTGTCATTGGACATACTGTTATAACCCCCATCCCCCTTCTTGATGCAGACATTATTGATGGTAACCCTGATTATTTTCTCAGCACAGACACAGCAGACACTCTTGCTAAGGAAGGGGCCCGGGGGACATCTGGATGATGGACCTTCCAGAGGCTAATGCAGCTGTATTCAGGAAGAAACCTGAACCTTTTTCTCCCTTGGACCTCTCCGCAGCCCAGCATCTTGACACTGAACTTAAAGAGGTGTTCAGATTCCTTGACAAAGGTACTGAAGAGAAACTTCCCACACATAACATCTATCGGAGGCATGAAGGTAAGTTACACTTGTCATCAGATGACAAGCTCATCTGGTTCCAACCAGATGACTCCACCACTAAGTTGTGGGTGGTCCCCAAACACTTACAATCTGAGTTCTTGCACCAAGTGCATGACACCTCTACTGGTGGACACCAGGGAGCAGAAAATACCCTCCAACAACTCAAGACCACTACCTGGTGGCCTGGTATCACCAAAGATGTTAAAAAATACATAGACAACTGTCTCATTTGTGCACAAAACAACCCCATCCCTACCAAACAAAATGCCAAACTCTTACCACAATGACATTCTGGCCCTTGGCATGCCATACAGATTGATTTCATTGGTCCTCTGACCAACACCAGCAGAAATAATAAGTATGCTTTTGTGGTAACTGACCTCTTCTCTAAGTGGGTAGAAGCTTTCCCCACTAAGACATGTACAGTGAAAACTACTGCCAAAATCCTGGTGGAACAGATTTTCTCCAGGTGGGGTCTACCCCTCAAGGTAGGCTCTGACAAAGAAACCAGTTTTACAGGTGAGTTGATGAAAGAACCTTGAACTCCTTGGAGTTCAGCAGAAGTCTCACATACCTTACCACCTTCAATCATTAGGTCAAGTAGAAAGAGCCAACAGACGGTTAAGCAAATGCTTTCAAATTCATTGAGGACAATCCCAAAACTTGGGATTCCATATTGCCGTTACTCCTTATGGCAATTAGGGGTACACCCTCAGCCACCACCCAGCTCACACCCTTTGAGGTGATGACTGGCAGACAGATGAGATAACCTGAACACCTGTTGTTTGACCTGTATACCCCCACTGCAGACCGTGTGTCTGTAGACCAATATGTGGAAAAACTCAGAAAAGACCTCATACACACACACACACTTGTATGCTGCCAACTGCATGGGCAAGGCCCAGCAACAATCCAAAATACAGCTTGACAAACATGCACAAGAAGTAGATTGGAAAGTTGAAGATCAGGTAATGGTACTTCGATTTGCACATCCCACCCACTCCTTCTCCAACAAATAGGAAGGCCCATACCCCATTGTCAACAAGCTCAGTCCGGCAGTCTATCAAGTTAGACTCCTCCACAACAACAAGTTGACTGACAAATGGTTACATGCAAACAAACTGAAACTGTACAAAGGAGCTTAAATTACTTTTCCTCACCCCATTGGGTGGAATAGTACTAACACACTAATCTTTGATCTTCCTTTTCAGATACACTGACAAGATGGCTATCTTGTTCCATTATCTCCTTCTCTCAGGAGTTATCCCCTGCATCCAAGGTATGGTACCGGACCTCCTACAACACCTCGATCCTCCAGCACCTCCTCCAGAGGGAGTATCCATTAATATACCAGATAGTATGATCACTGTCCAGGAAGGTTCTGATGCTTACCTCACTGCCTCGGTTGTTGCTCCCAATAAATCTACCCTTCAAATTGAATGTAAAACCACATCACAAGGACAAATTCTCCCTGTGGCCAAACTCTCCAAAGGAACTTTCTAAGGTTGGCCCAATGCTAAATTATCCCCAAATGGTTCGCTGTCCTTGTTACAAACTGCATTAAGACATTCTGGTGTGTACAACATAACTGCCTTAATTGATCCTTCATACTGTAATTCTTTGTCCAGAGATTCTGCTCAAAAATTTTGTGCTATACACCACATGGCTTCTGCAGCCATGTATCTCTCTGTGTTACCACCCACTGACAAGCAGCTTTTGGAATGTCCAAAACATACCCCTGGTCCCCGTAGTGGTCTAACAGCCACTGCCCTCCCAGGTTCTTTGATTAATAACTTACAGTTTATGCATATACTGGTTTTGTTTAATCTTACTTACTGGAATATGAAAGAGTTTGGTATGTGTCACAACACTAATACATCAGCTTTTTATAGTACATTATTACTTTATAGTTTAGCTGCATTTCAGAATCATATGCAAGACCCTATTGCCGGGGTCCATTCTACTGAACATAGAGGCAACTTCAAGAGGAAGCCCTCTCCTGATAATCTAACTCATAAACATAAGACTCATGAAGTTGACAGTTCTGATGTCACAGGTGCAACAGGTACTGTCACAGGCCTTTTTGGTACAGCTATGTCTATCTGGAACAAAGCAGACATTGCTGCTATCAAAAGTCATTCTGCTAAATTCTCCACTGGTTTGGTCAACAACATACTACCCCCATTGTTACATGGTGTGGATGGCCTTAGTCAGGAAGAAAGATACACTGTATGCTACATGCATGACATTGCTAAGGCATTCACTGATACTAAAGGTAAGATTAACACACTCATACAACAGAACAACAAAGAAGCAGATAAACAGTACATTGCTAGAGAGATACTCTGCTCTGCTTACGGCTCATACATCATCACTACCATCAATAACCTCTTCCGTGATCTAGAACCTGGAAAAATACCTGACATTATACGTGATAGACACATCTCCAAATGGTATTGTCCATGATGTAAAACCACTAGCTGTGTTTCCGTATGTATGCAATAGACTTTAACCATTCCTCTTTCTACAGCTCGGAATTTGGGGTTTGTGATCAGACACCCTAATACTGGTCCTTGTTTCACTGCTGAAAAGTGTTCCATAACAGATACCGTGTTTGTTTCTTTCACTGTCTCTTTACCACGCTTTGATCCCACTATAGCTTTGTTCGACAAGCTTGCACTGGTACATTCGATTGGGCATTTGGACGAAGACATCTACAGAGAACACCTGGATCTTCTGCCTCTACTGATTTACCATTCTTTCCTGGATGCCTGGGTGACTCCGCACACGGACTGCTGTGCGAAAAAGCAATATATTTACTTGTGCCGATGTGATGTGTTTGATGTTATTCAACCTGTTTGTGGTTACTCTCCTGACAGCATTGATTGGACTTTCACTATGGATGAAGACATCACTGTGAATGGCACCGACTCCTTTGACTCGACTCTGGCTCCGGATAAGCTCTACCATTCCTATCATGAGGAGGTTCATCGCCTGTCAACACAGATTTCGAAGACGACCTACACCTGCCCTGTCCAGTTGCAAAAGTGGAGACTGCCTACTGTGCACTCAAAGTATAATTCTGATGGCGAGTGCTGCGTGGTCACGAATTACAAATCTTACACCTATGGATCTGTTACATGTGCTATTGATTACACCAGTTTCTGTTTTGTCCCCCACCAGAAGACTGTCATTGGACATACTGTTATAACCCCCCGGCCCCCTTCTTGATGCAGACATTATTGATGGTAACCCTGATTATTTTCTCAGCACAAACACAGCAGACACCCTTGCTAAGGAAGGGGCCCGGGGGGGTGACATCTGGATGATGGACCTTCCAGAGGCTAATGCAGCTGTACTCAGGAAGAAACCTGAACCTTTTTCTCCCTTGGACCTCTCCGCAGCCCAGCATCTTGACACTGAACTTAAAGAGGTGTTCAGATTCCTTGACAAAGGTACTGAAGAGAAACTTCCCACACACAACCCCTATCGGAGGCATGAAGGTAAGTTACACTTGTCATCAGATGACAAGCTTATCTGGTTCCAACCAGATGACTCCACCACTAAGTTGTGGGTGGTCCCCAAACACTTACAATCTGAGTTCTTGCACCAAGTGCATGACACCCCTACTGGTGGACACCAGGGAGCAGAAAATACCCTCCAACGACTCTAGACCACTACCTGGTGGCCTGGTATCACCAAAGATGTTAAACAATACATAGACAACTGTCTCATTTGTGCACAAAACAACCCCATCCCTACCAAACGAAATGCCAAACTCTTACCACAACGACATTCTGGCCCTTGGCATGCCATACAGATTGATTTCATTGGTCCTCTGACCAACACCAGCAGAAATAATAAGTATGCTTTTGTGGTAACTGACCTCTTCTCTAAGTGGGTAGAAGCTTTCCCCACTAAGACATGTACAGTGAAAACTACTGCCAAAATCCTGGTGGAACAGATTTTCTCCAGGTGGGGTCTACCCCTCAAGGTAGGCTCTGATAAAGAAACCAGTTTTACAGGTGAGTTGATGAAAGAATCCCTTGAACTCCTTGGAGTTCAGCAGAAGTTTCACATACCTTACCACCCTCAATCCTCAGGTCAAGTAGAAAGAGCCAACAGACGGGTTAAGCAAATGCTTTCCAAATTCATTGAGGACAATCCCAAAACTTGGGATTCCATATTGCCGTTACTCCTTATGGCAATTAGGGGTACACCCTCAGCCACCACCCAGCTCACACCCTTTGAGGTGATGACTGGTAGACAGATGAGATTACCTGAATACCTGTTGTTTGACCTGCATACCCCCACTGCAGACCGTGTGTCTGTAGACAAATATGTGGAAAAACTCAGAAAAGACCTCATACACACACACACTTGTATGCTGCCAACTGCATGGGCAAGGCCCAGCAACAATCCAAAATACAGCTTGACTAACACGCACAAGAAGTAGAATGGAAAGTTGAAGATCAGGTAATGGTACTTCGATTTGCACATCCCGCCCACTCCTTCTCCAACAAATGGGAAGGCCCATACCCCATTGTCAACAAGCTCAGTCCTGCAGTCTATCAAGTTAGACTCCTCCACAACAACAAGTTGACTGACAAATGGTTACATGCAAACAAGCTGAAACTGTACAAAGGAGCTTAAATTACTTTTCCTCACCCCATTGAGCGGAATAGTACTAACACACTAATCTTTGATCTTCCTTTTCAGATACACTGACAAGATGGCTATCTTGTTCCATTATCTCCTTCTCTCAGGAGTTATCCCCTGCATCCAAGGCACGGTACCGGACCTCCTACGACACCTCAATCCTCCAGCACCTCCTCCAGAGGGAGTATCCATTAATATACCAGATAGTATGATCACTGTCCAGGAAGGTTCTGATGCTTACCTCACTGCCTCGGTTGTTGCTCCCAATAAATCTACCCTTCAAATTGAATGTAAAACCACATCACAAGGACAAATTCTCCCTGTGGCCAAACTCTCCAAAGGAACTTTCTAAGGTTGGCCCAATGCTAAATTATCCCCAAATGGTTCACTGTCC
This sequence comes from Neoceratodus forsteri, assembly GCA_016271365.2. Classification (NCBI taxonomy): domain Eukaryota; kingdom Metazoa; phylum Chordata; order Ceratodontiformes; family Ceratodontidae; genus Neoceratodus; species Neoceratodus forsteri. Next base: position 1,071,264,332 of record CM028129.1, on the reverse strand, counting down.
TTGTTACAAACTGCATTAAGACATTCTGGTTTGTACAACATAACTGCCTTAATTGATCCTTCATACTGTAATTCTTTGTCCAGAGATTCTGCTCAAAAATTTTGTGCTATACACCACATGGCTTCTGTAGCCATGTATCTCTCTGTGTTACCACCCACTGACAAGCAGCTTTTGGAATGTCCAAAACATACCCCAGGTCCCCGTAGTGGTCTAACAGCCACTGCCCTCCCAGGTTCTTTGATTAATAACTTACAGTTTATGCATATACCTGTTTTGTTTAATCTTACTTACTGGAATATGAAAGACTTTGGTATGTGTCACAACACTAATACATCAGCTTTTTATAGTACATTATTACTTTATAGTTTAGCTGCATTTCAGAATTGTATGCAAAATCCTATTGCCGGGGTCCATTCTACTGAACATAGAGGCAACTTCAGGAGGAAGCCCTCTCCTGATAATCTAACTCATAAACATAAAACTCATGAAGTTGACAGTTCTGATGTCACAGGTGCAACAGGTACTGTCACAGGCCTTTTTGGTACAGCTATGTCTATCTGGAACAAAGCAGACATTGCTGCTATCAAAAGTCATTCTGCTAAATTCTCCACTGGTTTGGTCAACAACATACTACCCCCATTATTACATGGTGTGGATCGCCTTAGTCAGGAAGAAAGATACACTGTATACAACATGCATGACATTGCTAAGGCATTCACTGATTCTAAAGATAAGATTAACGCACTCATACAACAGAACAACAAAGAAGCAGATAAACAGTACATTGCTAGAGAGATGCTCTGCTCTGCTTACGGCTCATACATCATCACTACCATCAATAACCTCTTCCGTGATCTAGAACTTGGAAAAATACCTGACATTATACGTGATAGACACATCTCCAAATGGTATTGTCCATGATGTAAAACCACTAGCTGTGTTTCCGTGTGTATGCAACAGACTTTAACCATTCCTCTTTCTACAGCTAGGAATTTGGGGTTTGTGACCAGACACCCTAATACTGGTCCTTGTTTCACTGCTAAAAAGTGTTCGATAACAGATACCTTGTTTGTTTCTTTCACTGTCTCTTTACTACGCTTTGATCCCACTATAGCTTTGTTCAACAAGCTTGCACTGGTACATTCGATTGGGCATTTGGACGAAGACATCTACAGAGAACACCTGGATCTTCTGCCTCTACTGGTTTACCATTCTTTCCTGGATGCATGGGTGACTCCGCACACGGACTGCTATGCGAAAAAGTAATATATTTACTTGTGCCGATGTGATGTGTTTGATGTTATTCAACCTGTTTGTGGTTACTCTCCAGACAGCATTGATTGGACTTTCACTATGGATGAAGACATCACTGTGAATGGCACTGACTCCCTTTGACTCGACTCTGGCTCCAGATAAGCTCTACCAATCCTATCGTGAGGAGGTTCATCGCCTGTCAACACAGATTTCGAAGATGACCTACACCTGCCCTGTCCAGTTGCAAAAGTGGAGACTGCCTACTGTGCGCTCAAAGTATAATTCCGATGGCGAGTGCTGCGTGGTCACGAATTACAAATCTTACATCTATGGATCTGTTACATGTGCTATTGATTACCCTAGTTTCTGTTTTGTCCCCCACCAGAAGACTGTCATTGGACATACTGTTATAACCCCCGTCCCCCTTCTTGATGCAGACATTATTGATGGTAACCCCCCGATTATTTGCTCACACTGTCAGAATATTTGCCATATCTTAATGTACACATAGACCCACTTACACTTACATTAAAATCACTTTTAGGCAGGAAAGACACACACCTCATCCACATCAGCAATAATATGACCAATGCCAATGAAGCTGTTCTCGCCTTGATCAATGATGGAGATATGAATAACGCATTAACTAACACCTGGTTAGAGATTACTTTTAAATGTTTTGTTATTTACAAGCATTTTAATTTATTTTGATTATTATGCTCTGCTTGGCTACTGACTACTCAACACCTTGAGCAGCTTGAGTTCCTTTACAAAGCTCGTGCGTCGGGTTTGTAAACGACCACTGCTCTTGTCCTTTCCCTAGACATCTGCCAGTGTTGCCCTTGGAGGCAACAAGGGGGAGAATGTTACATGAGGTTCCTGCACCCTAATTGGTACCCTCAGAGGTACACCATAGACAGCTAGCACTTAGGTATATGTTATACTAACATATAGGGCTAAGGGCATCTACTGTACAAGAGTAGATGTCAGGATATGAATGCATATTGCTGTAATTCATTTTGCTTGCTAATACATATATTCTGCTATGTATTTTCTGCGTATTTCTTACTTGTAAGATGCCAAGGCACCTGTGTCCTTGGAGTAATTATAATATGTAAGACGGCATTGCCACCTTTTGGTGATTTGTACCACTACACTGAGTTATGTAAGACTCTGTATAAGAACTCTTTTGTTCTCAAATTGATGACTTTACAGAATTGTATAATGCTATCTTGGACCATGGAGCCACCTCTAATTTAGCCAATAGGGCTCATCTCTGTAACTAGAAATGTTTCTATCTTTTGGTAACCATAGTAATTATCATAGGTACTGTATATAATGTAATGCACAAGCCTTATACCTCAGAGACCTGAGAGACCCCAAGAGACACAGAGAAACCTTGAGGTGTAAGGAATGCTTAGCACTGGCTCCTGGTTCGCATTGGTAAGAACTGCTTAGGGCAACTGTGATTTATCCTTTTGGTAGTAATAAACTTGTTTATTACTCTAATGCAACGTGTCTGTGATTACTTGCATTCCCAATATCGTCAAGAATCTGAAAGTGAGGTTTAGACCTCCCAACATTACAAACATATAGTCATTGACTTACAGACATGTTAAAATTAAAAATTTTATGAGGGATTTGAGATTGTCTGATCCTTGGATTGCTACAAAACAGAATGTGAGAAGATTTTCTTTTTTCTCGCCAAATCAATATGCCTTTTCCAGAATTTATTTTTTTTAAATTTCAGAAACTTTATTATATGCTTTGGATAAAATTGATTACCCTGTCATAATTATATCAGATCATTCACCACATATAATGTATTTATACTGTTTACCCATTGGGAACTTACATTGTACTTGGAGGATGGACCATGCATTATTCAGGGAAAAGAGCTTTCTCCTTTCTTTTCTGGGTTATGTGGAGTTCTTTTTTCAGTTAAATAAGGAATCAGAGGTTAGTATTGATATGATATGGGAATCTTTTAAAATCTGGGTTAGAAGTACCTTACAACAAATTAAGAATCGAAAGAAAAAGAGATAGCAAGAACAAGAAAGGCAGTTACAAGATGATATACAGATTTTGGAACACATTTTTTTTTTCAAATAATGAGATGGTGGTTCATAATAAGATTATAAAAAAAGGACAGAACTAAATAGACTTTTAACAGATAAAGCTGAAAGCGCATTTTGAAAACAAGGTCTAATTATTATATGTTTTCAGATAAACCTTTGAAGTTAATGTCTTGGCAAGTAAAGAAGGATCAAGAAAAAAACAGTATCACTCTAATAAAAAATGATATAGGTGATATAGTTAGAGACCCTATGCTGATTGGTAAACTTTTTTCTGTCTATTATCAAATATTATATACTGTACATCAGAGTATGATCAAAATCAGAAGGGATTGGAGGAATTTTTGGTTAACTTACAAATGAAGCAAATTAATAAAGATGTCAGGGATGCTCTTGATAAACCCATATCTCAAGATAAAATTTCTAGGGCAATTGATAGCTTATCCTCGGGGAAAGCTCCAGGCTCCAGGCCCTGATGGGATCTATATTGATTTCTATAAAAAATGTAAATCTTTTTTGGGCCCTATTCTGACTCAGCTTTTTGATAGCTTTGATGGGGTCCAGCCCATGCCTCCCTCATTTAAAAAGGCTACTGTGCTGCTATTTTATAAACAAGGGAAAGATTCAACTTTATGTGGGTCACACAGACCTATATCTTTACTTAATTCCGATTATAAAATTTTCGCTAAGGTTCTGGCCTTAAGGTTAGAGGAGACACTCCCAGCTCTCATTGAACAGGATCAGACTGACTTCATTAAAGGAAGGAAGATTACCGATAATCTACTGAGAACTATAAATATTATAGCAAATAATGAACATCCTGATGGAACATTGCTTGCAATTGACACCGAGAAGGCATTTGATTGAGTGGAATGGGTATTTATATCCACACTTCTCAAGAAAATGAATTTTGGTAATCGGTTTTTGACATGAATTAAATTATTATATTAATCTTCTGAAGCCAAAATTAGAACAAATAATGTCATATCTGATACCATCTTTTTGCAAAGAGGTATGAGGCAGGGATGTCTCCTTTCCCCTTTGTTGTGGCCATGGAACCATTTGCTATTGCTATTGCTATTAGGCAAAATAGAAACATTTTAGGAATACAGATTAATAATACCATTCATAAAATTAGCTTGTATGTGGATGACATTTTGCTGTATTTAACCAATCCCTTAAAGTCTATTCCAGAATTTATTAAACTGGCTTCCATGTATGGAAGATATTCAGGCTATAAAATCAATTGGCAAAAGACTCTATTAATGAAATTAGATGATGACTACCAATGGGATATGACAGGAATTGGTGTAGGTGACCTATCTGATTCTATTAAATATCTAGGTATTAACCTAATAAATAAATATGATCAATTGTATCAAGTTAATTTTACAAAAGTACTTATGGAACTTAATCTAATTGGCAGAATAAATGTAACAAAGATGAAAGTTCTTCTGAAAATATTATATAAATTTAATACTATTCCTATTCTTATTCCAAATATTTTCTTTGAAATTTTAAGAAAGATCATTATAAACTTTATATGTAAAAAGAAGAAACCAAGAATCTCTTATCAAAAACTTATTCTTCCTAAAGAAAGAGGAGGGTTGGCTTTACCGGACTTTAAAAATGATTACAGTACTATGAGGTTCAAATTGGAGAAATTTGACATTGGCTGAGAGATAAAGAATTTCATTCCTTGTCCACTAAAATGGAACAAGGAATACATGGAGGTCAGGAGGTCAGTCTTTAAGTCAAGTTCTTTTTTCAGGGTATTATAGTAATAATAAAAAGGCTAGGAAAATAATCTAGTCATGTATACAACAATTCAGTTTTGGTAAGAAGTTCATAAATTATTACATATTAAAATTTCCATTACTAAATTCTCACTGGTATATAATAGCTATCATTTTACACTGATTAATGATGGTCAATTTAGATGTTGGAATGAGAGAGGCCTATTTGAATTTTCCCAAGTTTATGGGAATGGCATATTATTATCTTTTGCACAAATACAAGAGCTGTATAATATTCCTGCTTCTCATTACTTTAAATATCTTCAATTGAAACACTTTATTAAGACAAAAAGTAATTATTTTTTTCTGGGAAATACTAAGCTTTTGGAATTGATGGAAAAATGGCCTAATAAAAAACTTACAACTAAAATTTATTATCTTATTGCTAATAACATTTATAAAAAAAGATAATATTCATTTACTGAAGAAGAAATGGGCTAATAATTTAGGAATTGAGATCTCTGATAATTTGTGAGACCAAATTCTGGCCTTTCTGATGGCTAATATTAAGTCTAGCAAATTACAGCAAATCCATTTTAATACCCTCCATCAGACTTATTTTACTCCTTATAGGCTGCATGAATTATTTTTTTAGTTGTTTAACCAGGAGTAGTATATAATAGTTTTATATATATATATATATATATATATATATATATATATATATTGCTTAATAAAGCAATTTCTTATAATTGCCCTAGATGTGCATGCACCTCAGGCACGTTAATTCATATGTTGTACAACTGTCATTGTCTCTCTCAATTTTGGTTTAAAATTTATGATTTCCTTAATAAGGCTTTGAACCTGAATATAAAAATTGAGCAGATGATGGGCCTTTTGGCCTTCTCAGGGCAAAACAGTTTTATGACTAGCCATCAAATAAATATTTTTTTCTATCTCAATGATTTTGGCTAAAAAATGTATTATTTTAAAATGGAAGGATTCAGTTCCCCCACTTTTTGACACCTGGCTAAACATTTTGATAGATGCTATGAGACTGGAATGGATATATTATGTAAAGGAGCAGAATTTTATAGCTTTTGAAAATATATGGGCCCCGTTATATATACGAATTTAAAATGGAATTATAAAGTAATAAAATACTTATGCATTGTTGTATTTTTTGCTCTGTGAAAATATGGAATCCTGGACAGGAAGGAGGGGAGGGCTATAATGATGGTTGAAGAGGGAACTATCTTAACAGCGTACTGTCTTGGATGAACTGTTACCCTCATGGACCGATCTGAATGCTCAGGGAAAAAAAAAAAAAGAGAAGGTGGATAAAACCTTTTTTATAGGTATATTAATAATAATAATAATAATTTTATTTTTAAAGCGCTTTTCAAATTTCAAAGCGTGTACAATCATATAAAACTGAAACCATACAATCATCATTATAATACAATATACAACAGTCACAAAACCACAATTTTATAACCAGATCGCATTATACTAAAAAAAGGCCATGTGAAACAAATGAGTTTTAAGGCCACTCTTAAATTCCCCCAAGGAGGTGCACTGCCATAACCGACGGGGTACAGAATTCCAGAGAGTGGGGGCAGCATAAGAAAAAGCTCTACAGCCAGATGAATTTAAACACACTCTCAGAATCTCTAGCAACCCCTCGTCAGCTGAGTGGAGCAAATGGCCAGGGCAGTAAGATACAAGAAGGAATTTCAGATAAGCTGGACCCTGATTGTGCAGGGCTTTGAAAGTCAATAAACAGATTTTAAAGGTGATCCACCACCTAACCGGAAGCCAGTGCAGTTCGTGCAGCACCAGGGTAATATGACAAGACCTACTGGTTCCCGTCAGAACCCGGGCTGCTGCGTTCTGCACTAGCTGAAGGCCGCGGATTTCAACCCCAGAAAGCCCAAAATACAGGGAGTTGCAGTAGTCCAGGCGAGAGGACACAAAGGCGTGGACCAGCATAGGTAACATGTCAGACGGAACAAGGTGTTTCACTCTAGCGATATTCCTAAGATGGTAAAAAGTCTTGATGACAGCTGACACCTGCAGATGCACCTGTTCAGAGGTCGGAAGTGAAACACCCCCAAGAAAAATTCATGACAGTGAAACAACAGGCGACCCCTCTATCCGACAGCCTAGGTCCACCACCAAAACCTCCGTCTTTTCTGCGTTCAACTTCAGCCAGCTACAATCCATCCAACCCTGGATTTCTCTCAGACAGCTGTTAAACACTGAGACAGCTCTATCCTGGTCAGGAGCGAAAGACAGGTATAGCTGGGTATCATCTGCATAGCAATGAAACCTCAGCTCATACCGTCTTATAATGTCTCTGAGGGGCAGCATATACACCGCAAATAACATGGGAGACAGCGCAGAACCCTGAGGCACCCCACATAACAAAGGCATAGGGCCAGAGGAAGAAAGTCCCGACACAACCCTTTGTGATCTTCTGGTGAGGAATGAGGTAAACCATCGAAGGACGGTTCCTGATATTCCACAAATCTGCCTCAGGCATGCTAGCAACACCATGTGATCCACGGTGTCAAAAGCTGATGAAAGATCAAGAAGAACTAAGATATAGCGTCTCTTCTGGTCTCTCGCCCTCAAGAGATCATTAAGCACCCAAACCAGTGCAGTCTCAGTGTTGTGTCTTTTACGAAAACCTGATTGGAAGGGTTTGTAGATGTCATGGATGGCTAAATGGTTCTCCAATTGGGACGCCACTACTTTCTCAATCACCTTTCTAATAAAGGGAAGGTTTGAGATAGGTCTGTAGTTTGTGAAACAGTTGGGGTCCAAGGAAGCTTTTTTCAAGAGGGGTGTCACCACCGCCTCTTTCAGGGAGCTAGGAAACCCACCTGATTCCAAGGAGCACCAAACTATTTGCACAAGGATTGGGCTGATGATGTCACAACAACCCAATATTAGGGAAGTCGGCCCAGAATCCAAACTACAGCTCGTAGGGCGCACACCATGGATAATCCTCATGACATCCACATAGTCTGGCCTGCTGAAGGAACACCATGAAGACAGAGATACTGTGAACTCATGCTGTTCAACGGCATCCCCCTTAGAAGCCACCGGACGCAAATCCATCCTGATGTTGGCCACCTTATTAGCAAAGAATTGAGTGAGCTCCTCGCACTCTAATTGCGAAAAAGCCTTCTGAACTTGTAGACAGGCTGGGTTGCACAGCCTGACCACAGTTCGAAAAAGCTGAGCCGGTCGATTCCTGGCTACTACAATCTCCCTGGACAGGAATTCTGCCTTCTTATGGGAGATTGCAGATTGATAGACAGAATAATGGTCCATCAATCTAAGGCAGTCGGTATCAAGGGTGGATCTGCGCCAGCAGCGTTCTAATCTTCGCCCCTGTCTCCTCATCTCCCTCAGCATCCCATCAAACCAGGGCACCTTGGGACAAAGGGAGAGGGGGCGTACATGAACAGGAGCAATAGTATCCAGAGCCAGTGTAACAGCCTTATTATATGCAGTCACCACAGTCTCCGGACTACTGCTCACCAACGCAGGGGACGAGAGGTCGAGAACCACTGCAAGGCCCTGAGGTGTAATATCCCATAAAGGGCGGTATCTCGCCATCTCCACAGGGGTAGGCCTTCTCAGGGGGGTACTAAAATTGAACCTCACCGTGTAGTGGTCTGACCAAACGACTGGTTCCACCCCCAAATTGAAAGCATCAATCCCAAGGAGAAAGACTAAGTCCAAAGAGTGCCCAGATTTATGAGTAGCGGTGGAAACCACCTGTGTAAAGCCCAAAGAAGTCATTAATTGGAGGAAGTGATTACCAAATTGCCAGAGTTCATCGTCGATCCAGGCATTGAAGTCGCCTAGAACCATCAATCTGGGCGACTCGAACGACATGTCGACGATGAAGTCTGCCACTTCCTGTAAGAACCGTCTCCCATCTCCTGGTGGATGGTAGATGAGTACGATTTGAATGCCAACACCCGCTACCACTGTGCACTCAAAGGACTCAGCCTCCCCCGTAACCACACTTGTGAGGTCCAATTCTGTCTTAAAACAGACTGCAACCCCCCCACCCCTGCGGTCCAATCTCGGGCGATGTATCACCGAGTACTCGGCTGGAGTCATAGCTTCCAAAGTGGGGCCTGAATTACCATTCAGCCAGGTCTTGGTGATGCAAGCCAGGTCCACCGAGCTAACAAGATCGGCTATAATGCCCGTCTTGTTTCTGACGGACCTAGCATTGCATAACACTGCCCGAGTTGAACGAACCCCGGAGGCCGTCAAGCTCATCTGTCTACATAATTCCGTAGAGCCCTTGGGTATGGGCACCAGACATGGTAAACCATGATCTGCATTCCATTTCGCCCCAGGGTGCCTTCTAGATCTAACAACCCCGACTCGAAAACCCCCCGTGTCCATCCTCCCTGGTTCACCCCCCCGCCCTCCTCCGTCCCCTCCGGGCAATTCCCAATGCTCTACAGCACTGATAAGTATTGTACCAAAGGGCTGGAGGATAAAAAGGGTGGAGGGTGTGGAGCAGGGAGGATGAATAGCCCACCGCCGTGGGGGTAGTAAGCTGACACATGCCGCAACAAAAATATTAAAACCACACAATAACTCTAAAATCCAAATAAGATCCAAAATAAATTCAATAAATAAATAGCCTAAACTAAATCAATAACTTTCTAATCCTCCCCAGAAAAAAGTCAAAACTATCCCAGTGACAAAATAAAATAAAATAAATATAAACCAAATTAAATCGAAAACCAAAATATACAGAACACAACCCTTCCCCCTCTCTCCCAACCCTCTCATGATCGGGGAGAAGAGAAAATAAAATAATAAACAAAATCACCTCCCCCAGCTTTCTCAATACGGAGGCACTTATATATTTCTACACTCTCACTGAAGAATATATCCTACTTAAAAACAACCAAACCCCCACTGCCAGTCCTCTCACGACCAGAAAATGGAGGAGATAAAATAAATAAAATAAATGGACACAAGGTCCTCTCACCACCTCATTGTCCAACTCAAAAAGAAAAAAAAAACACTGGGAGAGAATCAAATTAAATCACAGGCGGGGATCAAATAGTCCAGTAAATTAAAAGCCACAGGAAACAGTTTAAGCCTTAGGTCCTGGGCAAGGCAGCACAAACCAAAATGTTAGGCTTCACAAGTTCCAAATCCAGGCACAACAAACTCGCCACAGGAATTTTCCTCACAGATTAGGTACACACGTTACTGAGTTCAGCGTCCCCTCACAGTCTCACCATCTTCACTCCAAAAAATCTCAGAAGGGTTTCCCAACCTTAACCCAGCCACAAAGCCCTTCCCCAGACCCGTTCAGTCCAATGGCAGCCCACCAGCTACCGTTTGACGAACGGAAGCACTACAGTACCAACTGCCCTACGGCAGAAGGTCCACAGCACACCACTGAGTCGGGCCAGGGCAGAGAAAAAAGGTTTACTAGGAAAAAACAGTAATACTTGCTGCCCCAATGGAGGAACTGCCAGGGTCCAACTCTCTCCTCCGCTACTCCAACCTTCACAGAGCTCCAGCTAAGTTACCCAACAAGGGTCTCATCTCAGTCAAAGCGAAATCCAGGAAGTAACTCCCAGGTGGCCAAAGTTGCCACAGCCCAAAGGATCCTGACAAATAAAGTCCAGCGATGTCTCAACACACAAAGGAACCCTTAATCCACCTGCAGCACTTCCATATCCATTTCAAACGGCGGAACAAGAATCCCCAGGACTTCCCTCTCCTCTCCTCTCCTCGTCCCGATAAGTCTTAGCCAATTACCAGACCAAAATTCAACCAAACCGTATCAGCTGTTCCCAGTCTGTTCTACATCCAATTTGGGTAGTGAGAGTAACGAGTAACAGGGCGCAACTAAAGCACCATCCTCGTCTTAACAACAGTCTCCACCAATACAGTATGCAGCAAACACAAAAATAAAACTGCGAAATAAAACGAGGAAAATAAAAGAATAATGATTCAAAAAAAATATATATTTTCACAGCGATAGCAATAGCAGCACGCTCAGCCCAGCAGCCATTTTCACATCCATTTTCCATAAGTAGTTACATGTTACATATTAGTGAGCGAAGAAAGACCAAGGGTGGGATTGTAAGGCTTAATAAAGGGGAGGGTGGTGGACAGAGGGTGACAGTGAAAAGGCAGAGCTACTGAATGAATATTTTTGTTCAGTATTCACAAAAGAAGAGGAGGGGGAGATACCTAAACCAGACAATAGAAGCACTCTGGATAGAGGGTCGATACCAGTCCATTCATGGAAGAAAGGGTCCTGAAAGAACATCTTAAACTCAAGGTCAATAAGGCAATGGGGCCTGATGGGATTCACCCCAGAATTCTAAAAGAACTAAGGGGAGAACTAGTGGCACCACTGACTACTCTTTTTAACAAATCATGGGAGAATGGTGTGGTACCTGAGGACTGGAGGAGGGCAGATGTGATTCCTCTTCACAAAAGTGAGTGCAAGGCAGAGGCAGGTAACTACGGGCCTGTTAGTTTGATTTCAGTGGAGAGGAAAATTATGGAATCACTTCTAAAAGAAAGAATTGTTGAGTACCTAGAGGTCAGCGAGGCACAGGATCCAAGGCAACATGGATTCACAGCAGGAAGGTCATGTCAGATGAATTTAATAGATTTCTTTGACTGGGTGGCCAAAGTAATAGACCAGGGAGGGGCTGTGGATGTGGCCTACCTAGACTTTAGCAAGGCACAGTCCCACACAAAAGATTAATAGTCAAATTAACCAGGCTGAGATTGGGTCCCAGGGTGATGGCCTGGATAAAAAATTGGCTGGACAACAGAACACAGAGGGTAATAATAAATGGAGTCCACTCTGAAGAAAGGGGGATTACTAGCAGGGTATCACAGGGATCAGTACTGGGGTTGGTCCTCTTTAATGTCTTTATAAGTGACATTGCAGAGGGACTGGAAGGAAACATATGCCTTTTTGCAGATGACACAAAGATCTGCAACAGGGTTGTTACACAAGGAGGGGTGGAAAGCATGAGGAGGGACTTGGCAAGGTTGAAGGAATGGTCAAAAGTATGATAACTTAGATTCAATGCAAAGAAGTACAAAGTAATGCACCTGGGAAGCAAAAACCCCGAAGGAGAGTACACAATGGGGGGTTGGGGGAGATACTAATGACAACAAAAATGGAAAGGGACCCGGGGGGGGGGTAGTAATATCAGATGACCTAAAGATAGGCAAGCAATGTGAAAAGGCAGTAAGGAGGGCTGGGGAGGATGCTGGGATGCAAAGGAAGAGGCATCACCAGTAGAAAACAGGAAGTCTCTGTACAGACAGTTGGTGAAACCCCATCTGGAGTACTGTGTGCAGTTCTGGAGACCCCATCTCCATAAGGACATAGACAGGATGGAGGCAGTCCAGAGAAGGGTAACTAAAATGGTGTAGGGTCTGCACCAGAAATCACACAAAGAGAAACTAAAGGAGCTTAATATGTATACCCTTGAGGAAAGGAGGGAGAGGGGGGACATGGTAGAAACTTTCAAGTACCTCAAGGGAATCAACAAAGTTCAAGAGGGGAGCATCTTTCAGAAAAATAGATGTGTAACAACAAGGGGGCACAATTTGAAGAGAGAGGGGGAATGCTCAGGGGCAATGTGAGAAAGTATTTTTTTCATGGAGAGGGTTGTGGACGGGAATAAGGAGGAATGTGAGGAGGACCAAGGAAAAGCATCTATCCTAAATATATACTTCTGCTCAGTATTTACTGAGTAGAAGGTAGGGCAGGTCCCACAGCTCAGCACCATGGACACAGAGGGGAGGGAGGTGTGCACTAGTCCCTTCACAAAAGAAAGGGCCCTACAAGAGCTTACTAAGCTCAGGGTGGACAAGGCAATGGGACCTGATGGCACACATCCCAGGGTACTAAAGGAGCTAAGGGTGGAACTTGCAGAGCCATTATCAGAACTGTTTAGTGAGTCTCTGAGCACAGGAGAGGTCCCAGAAGACTGGAGAAAGACTCATGTGATCCCTCTCCACGAGACTGGTAGCAGGGAGGAGGCAGGGAACTACGGACCAGTCAGTCTTACCTCAGTAGTGGGCAAGATTATGGAGGCACTCCTTAAGCAAAGGATAGTGCAACACCTGGAATCCATAGGAGCACAGGATCCAAGACAGCATGGGTTTACAACAGGAAGGTCTTGTCAAACTAATCTCATGATTTTCTTTGACTGAGTAACCAGAGTGGTGGACCAAGGGGGAGCAGTTGATGTCACCTACCTTGACTTCAGCGAAGCTTTTGATACTGTTCCACATAGAAGATTGATTAATAAGCTGGGTAGGCTCGGGGTGGGTCAGAAGTTGGTCAACCGTGTGGCAAACTGGGGGACGGGCAGAAAACAGAGAGTGGTGGTAAATGGTATACAGTCAGAAGAGATGCAAGTCACAAGTGGGGTACCTCAGTGATTAGTCCTGGGGCCAGTCTTTATCAATATCTTGATCAGTGACATTGTTAATGGACCTGCGGGTAAGATTTGTCTGTTTGCAGATGACACCAAGATCTGCAACAGAGCAGAAGATCCAGATGGGGTGGGCAGAATGAGAAGAGCTCTGGATAAACTGGCAAAATGGTCAGAAGAATGGCAAATGGGGTTTAATGCAAAGAAGTGCAAGGTCATGCACCTAGGGAAGAGAAACCCTGAAGCCACCTATAGGTTGGGAGGGGAGCTGCTGGGAACCACAAGGAAAGAAAGAGACTTGGGCATCATCATCATCATCACAGATGACCTGAAATCATCCAAGCAGACCACTAAAGCAGTAGGTAAGGCTAGAGGGATGTTGGGGTGTATTAGTAGGGGTATCGTAAGTCATAAGAGTACTGGAGGCTGCACCTGCACAAGGACATTAACAAAATGGAGGCAGTCCAAAGAAGGGCAACAAAAATGGTGCAGGAACTGCATCAGAAAACATATGAGGACAGATTCATGGAGCTCAATATGTATACCCTAGAGCAAAGGAGGGAGAGAGGTGATATAATTGAAACATTCAAACATCTGAAGGGCATTAACAAGCTGAAAGAGTCTAACATGTTTAAATAAGAAAAATATCAGGACAAGAGGACACAGCATGAGACTAGAAGGAGGCCAGTTAAGGGGTAATGTGAGCAAGTTCTTTTTCATAGAAAGGGTGGTGGATTCATGGAATGGCCTACCTCAGGAAGTGGTGGATATGAATACAGTGCAGGGCTTCAAACAGGCATGGGATAGGCATAAGGAAGCAATAAAGATGAGTATGAATAGATAGGCCATTGACAGGGTACAGGCCTATGGCACATTCATAAGGTAGAAAAATTGGGCAGACTGGATGGGCCTTGTGGTCCTTATCTGCTGTCACCTTCTGTGTTTCTATGTTTCTATGGAACAGCCTTCCTGAGGAGGTCGTGGGGTCAAACATAGTGGGGAATTCAAGAATGCATGGGACAGACATAAGGCAATTATAGTGGGGTGTAGGAGAAATTAGGCTGTTAGTTAACTAGGATCTGCAGCTTATCCATTAGGTAGGGAAATGGGCAGACTAGGTGGGCCAAGCAGTCCTTATCTGCTGCCAAAGTCCATGTTTCAATGTTTCTATGTTTAGTTTTTTGACTTCACTCATTGACTCCAATATGTCTTCTGGCTGCCCTAGTAGTAAGTAATTTGAGCTCCACAGTAGGCTGCTACACAAAATAACAATTTTCCATAGCCATTCCCTCTTGACTCCCCTCCTCAGCAGACAGCTTAAGTGGATAACATCTGATCCACCCAACTGGAGCATCTTTTTTTTTTCAATTCTATTAATGTGCCTCCTAAGCAGCGGGGATGTACTTACCCCTTATCAGCCTTGTGTGCGGGAGCTCAACTACCCCACACATGCCAGCCTCCGCCATGGAAGCAGGGACGAAGAGGACCATGGCTTGCCCCCCACAGAGGGGCTCCCCCCAGTGGTCCGGAACTGGAGATAGAGACCGCATCACCCTGAGTTCCCCACCCTGGCTTACAACAGGCTTTGTTTGGAGTGAGGAGGAGGTCCCCTGTTGTTGGCTTCACTGCACTCGCTAGTGTTTTATTTCCTTGTGATATCCCTTTGGAATGCGGTGTGCAATGGCTCCTGCACGGTGAAACCACGCCTTCCCTGCCACTGGAGCCCGCCGTCATTCTACCCCCTGCTTCGTCCCGAGCACTTGTGCTGCCCCTTGTCTCCACCAGAGGCCACTCCCATGCCAGGAACTTCCTGCTACTCACCCCCTCCCCCCCGGAGAGGACAGCAGTTTTCCGGATGCCCAGTCCCCTCCCACCCCTGCCAACCCCTGATGACCCAGGCTTGTTCCCAAACCCGGGTCGCCGGCGTGGCGTGAGGTGTGATGTCCAGCGCCTCAACCCTCAGCGCCACCGGGCTGGCTTCAGCCAGAGCATCTTGACAGTAAATTCATTACAGTAAATGTTGGCTGACCACTTTCTCCACTTGCAAAAATCATTTCAGCGACAGTCACCAAAACATCAACGGTAGCAGTACCATGCACCATTAGACAGTCTTTGAGCAGAAACCAGAAATAGTACACATGAAAAACCTGCCACTATTTTTGTATATTACCAATAAACACTTAACCCTGCACCAAAGGGATTAAAGAGCACCAATCATGCTTGTTTCAATTTATTTCCCAAAGCCCCCCCACCAGTAGCTTAACTGCATCAGCATTCAAGTGTTGCTGTTTTCATTTTTTTTTAATATTCTGTTAAGGGAAAGCAGTCATGAATGAGAGCTGGCTGACTGCCTGATCCCTTCCCCTTTGTGGTTATGATATAGTCCAGCTCTGCCCTTATGCCACCCCTGCACTCCCACATTTTGTGACATCAGAGTTTGTGGAGTGCATACTCTATTGCTATAAATGGAGGCGTCTTTTGAAATATATATTTTTATATTTTAGAGGGTCACTGAACTTATATCCCTACCACCACTCTAATGAGAACAGCCTTCTTAGTTGGTCATGGCTCTGATATGTGCCCAGGGATCCTCTAAAATATATAAAAAAATATTTTGAAAGATGCCCCCATTGACAACAATGGAACACTCTCCGGCCCTTTAAAAACTGTGATGTCACAAAATGTCAGAACGTAGGGGAAGCACAAGGGTAGAGCATAACTACATCTGGACTAGGAAGGGGAAGGCACTGGGTAGCCAGCTCTCGTTTACGATCCCTTATCCTTTACAAAATATTAAAAACTATTTTTCTTTAATGTTAACACTTAAACTCTGGTGTAGGTAATCTACCAGCGGGGCTTTGGGAAAACACTGAAACTGGTGTTCTTTAAGGCTCCAATTAAATGCTGACTTAAGATATTTCTAAGCTGCAAGTTCCCAGCTGTTCTCCATGTGAATAAAGAATGACATTTCCTTCTTTTTGGGACTCCTGCAGAAGCCTCAAGATTTTGTGCATTGATTTCAGCAGTTGACTCCTCTCAATGACTGGACAATCTAGAAATGTTTTAACAATCTCCCACCAGCCTACACAACCCTAGACAGCAGGGCCTGTACAACAGTGACTCCTGAGACAGCTGCCTCTTCTGGTTCACCTGCAGCTTTCCACCAACCACCACCACACCCACACACACCTACTTAAGTGTGTGCCAAAGGGAAACTGATGTATTTACATCTTTAGATATGCCATGATTTCTGACCTTTTACTCAGAATTGTATGATTCTGAAGTTGAACTATTTGGGAAGACTGTAGCAGCTTTGAAATCCTGAGGGGGTGGTGCAGTTTGATGTCAGTGCAGGGCACAGCTGGTGGGCTAATACCCCCAAGGGAACAACAATGTGGTCTTTCCAGTTCACACCAGCCTTGCTAGCATCTAAAGTACATCATCAGAGACTGGGGACAAGATTAAGTTATGTAAGTAGGGGCTGGGGTGCCAGACTATGACACATGTTTATTGTGCAGTGCTTAGTACTGAGGTGTATGATAGGAAGCTATGGTTAAAGCACCATGTCAACATTGAATTGTCCAGGGGGGCTGGCCCATTAGTGCAGCAGCAGGGGTTCCACTCACTATGCCAGTGAGAAGAGTTCAAGAATGAGCTTGAGGGGCCAGCCCAGTGGCACTGAGGGCTGAGGCGCTGGATGCCACACGTCATGCCATACCTGTGACCTGGGTTCAGGAATGAGCCCAGGCCATCAGGGGTCAGCAGGGGTGGAAAGGATCGAGCATCCAGAGGAATGCTTTCCTTTCCTGGGGGAGGGTTGGGTAGCTTGCTGCTGCTCAAGCAGCTCCAGGAGGTGGCTGGGTGCCGCTGTACCAAGTGGCATGCAAAACATGGGGGCGCACCGATGGAAGCCTCACACATGGAGGCTGGAAAGCACCCATCATGTGCAGGGCTTTAGAGCAAATTTGGGCTTGGGGAAACAGAGAAAATGAGGAAAATCCCTGGAGCCACCAGTAGGTGAAGGTGGGACCAGGGACCAATCACCACTGTCTGTACCGGATCTTCTAGCCTGCCCCAGATCTTCTCATTGCAGAATTCTGGCTGCACACTAGATTTGGAGAAAGCTCGCCAGTAAGAAGTTTGTGGTCCTGCCCTGGGGGGCTTAAATGCAGGGGGTCGGTGGTCCAGGAGCGAGGGAGGGAAGGAGGTCCCCTCCATCCAGTGAGTCAGGCTGTAGATCTCAAGTGGGGGGATCAGATTGGTTGAGAACCCCACTGGAGAGAGTCTGGTGGTCCAGTGTAGGAGGATAAAAAGAATGTACAACAAAAAGAATGAGCTTGAGTCATCAGGGGTAGTCTGGAGGTTGGAGGACTGGGCTTCCCAGGGATAGCTCTATGTCAGAGGAGAGATGTCAGTGTGCTCTGCAATACACCTACCACCTGACTGAAGTGGAGTGATAACAGAGCAGGAGTCACCCATGCAGGGAGGGGGAGATGCCACCTGACAGCATGTTGCATGTCTGTGTGTGCATTAGGCACAATGTGTCTCTGCAGCATCCCAGGGGAGTAGTGGGCTAAAACAGGTGGAGAAACATCCTTCCAGGCAGTATGATGCTGGCATCCCTGGGATTCTGCACTAGTGCCCACTGTAGGCACTCACCCTCCATGTAGGTCCTTTACAAATGGTGGGGTAAGTCCTAGAGAAGTTAATTGGTTTGGCTGGGGAGGGGACAAAGCAAAAATGTAAAAAAATAAGGAAACCAGAAGTAAAATACACATGACTGAAAAAAAGAAACATGGTAAGTGAACTAGGGGGCATAGCATGTGAGCCAGACTACTCCTGTATACCTGAACTGGATAATGAATTGTGTGTTTAGGGTGGGACAGCACATGGCAGTTGCACAGGTGATCGGCTATGCCAACTTACTCTGCAGTGGCTCTACTCATCTGTCCTCTCTCTCCCTCTTTGTGTGTCAGCTGTCTGCATGAATGATCTAGATTAACTATCATAATTTCTGGCTCATACTGTTATTGCTTTTCACCAGGCATCTCACCAGAAATGAAGCCCCCCACCAGCCCACCAACATCACCTGAAATCAGTTAGACTTCACCCTGAGAGGATGCTGATTCTGAAGGAGGAAGCAGGGTCTGGACCCCTTCTAGTGCTGAATGAGTGTGCATGAGGTGGGGATAGTATCCTTGGCCTGGGACAGCTGGCAGGGTCCCTCTGTCTTCTGGAGTCAGACCAAATCATAATGCTGCAGTGCATTTCTTCTTGTGAACTTGTGCTGCTCCTCAGCTTGCTGCCCACCCTGAGGTACATTAACAGCTACACATGCCAGCCAGCCTGAAGCTATCACTAGCAGTAAACAAAAAATGGCAATAACAGTGTCTTTGCAGTTAATGCTGAGAGGCTACTCAGCGTGACAGTGCATGTCTGTGACGTGGTCCTGTTAAACATAATTTGAGCTTATGGTGAAGCCAGAAGTAAGGAATATCAAGACATTAAAGAAAAACTAAAGGGTGCGGGGGTGAGGGAACTGGCACACTGCACAGAATCAATAGCAGCCCACACCCCACACCTAATCAGGGACTGTAAAGTGCATACCACCCAAGTGGATGTGAGAAACAAACACAATAACAAACAATAGGTGCCTTGTAGCCACCAGCTGGCTGAGTCCATTTCCTTGCCTACGTCCTTGAAGTTATTTCATTTTTAGAGCCAGTCAGCTCATTAAAAGGGGAGGCGCCCACCCACGTGCCCAGGCATCCAGGCTTCAATCTGTCATTGGAATGGTACATCAAAATCAGAGAAAAATACCTAACATTATTGCCTACCCTAATACTCCTGCAAGGGAGATTATTCAAATTCTCCTAACCACATAGGATTGCAGTACATTATTAAATGTAGTAAAGTTTTCCCAAGCTGTAACTTGATAAGACTGGAAAAGGGAACTGATGTTTTGAAACTTCTGACCGTGATTAAGTACACAGAGGTTCATGCCTCACTGTTATGTATAAACCTCCAGATTCATATTTTAGATACTATTTGTAACTGAATGTATTTATGAAGGTGAACGTTTTGTATTTTACATAAATGTATATTGCATTTTTATGTATCTATCAATTTTAAAATGTGCAAAGACAGAAAATGTTGATTAAAAAAGCACTAAAATTGAGTTGATTTGCAGAGAAGGCACATTATACACTGTAGCTTGATACTGGAAGGTCTAGGAAGCACAAAACACAGCCAGTTCTGGTCAATGCTTTCTCTTTTCTTCGAAAAAATGACTAGCTTGAAATGCAAGATTTTCTGGAATTTTCTCACAGAAGTATTCATTAAACTGTTTGCATATGATTTCAGAGTCAAGTTCGAGTTTGTTATTAATGCATGGGGCACAAGGCTGTAACAAAATATGAAAACAACAATATACAAATACAGTGACAAAAACATATCAAAATTGAATAAACATAATTAGTACAAACACAACATACATTAGTTTTTTTTTCACCGAATGTATTCGTTTTTTAGATCAACTTGCAAAAGATGCAAGGGCAAACAGACTGGCTGTTTCTCAGAAGATAATAGTTGAATTAGGCTTTGGTCATCTATTCTGAAACTGTTATTCCACAGAAGTTGGTGTAACTGTTTCTTCCTAGAAATTTCATGGATGGAACAATGAAAGACATAATGGGCCCCATATTCATAAGGTCAGTGCAGTGCTAACAGGCATAGTGCTACACTAACCAGTCTTAGTGTGCCTGAACGGGGCAAGGGTCATATTCTAAGGCCCCTCAATGATGCAAATATGGATAGCGTGATTGCACTCAATACACCACTGCACCCATGCATATGACACTGCCCTTTTGCATGCAGGGCACAGTGGTACTGTATATTTAAGGGGTTCTGTAAGTGCTCAAAGGCTGCTGAGGCAGTGCTGCATAATGCTTACAGAACCCTACCCGGTAGTCCATGAGCATAGTGACCGAGACTGAGCACCCAGAAAATTGGTGAGTCAATCTCGGTGACTGTGTTCATGGTTACCTGGGGAAGAGGGCGACCAGATACTGCCATTGGCAAAAACCGCGACAGGAACTTGCACATATACATGCGTGCGCACCCATGGGGGGGAGAAGCAGGGAAGGGATGGCATGTGGGAGGAGTTGCAGTGTGCAGCTGCTGATCTGGATCACTGGCATCATGGGGAGGGTGGTCGGCTGAGAGGCATGGGGTACCAGGTTCTGGTCCAGTGTGCTGCAGAGTTTTTTTTTGCTGCCTGGTAGCATGTATTTTGTCAGGTTTTTCACCCCCCGACATGCACCTCCCCGGAGTTGAGAATCCATAAGTAGTAGGGTGCAGGGGCAAAGCCTCCTGCATTAACAATTAGACCTGTAGGGCTTGGGTGCCTTTTTTCTGTACACTGCCAGTGTGCATCACCAAAATTAATTTCCATTGATGTACACTCACTATAATAATGATCACTATTTCTTGAGCACTATTATGACATGGCACCACCCTGCCCTTATCAACATGCACAGCACTCCCCCCGGCAGCATCTGTGCCATTGACACCCACTTCCACCTGCCCTATTCCTGGGTTCAGCATGCATCTTGACCTCAAGCACATTACCTCAGTTTCAGATTAAGTTTATTGATCAATTTGTAAAAACAGTCATCAAAAATGTTATTAATACAAAATTATTAAAACCACACCAGTATCACAATATAACATACATAAGTTGAAGTGCATTTCTTAAAGAGATTACTTTCTCTTAGAATTTCATAACAGACATGTAAAAATATTGAGTATGTTCCAGTGCGTGAAGATCTTCCATTCACATCAAGATAACTATTAAATCTTCTCCCAACATTTCTGGATAATTTGTAAGTTTTGACAAATATTTTTCTCTAATGGCCTCATACCACCTACAGAATAGCAGCACGTTTCAAGTCTTTAGCCTGGTATAGAACACAGTTACAATAAATGATCCTGGTTATATTATTTCCATACCACAATTCAGTAAATTTGGATGGAAAAGCTCCATATACTATTTTGTTATTATAAACTTATGTTTTGGATTACCTAATACTGTCAAGTGATACTCTACTCCATTACATCTTCTAATCTTTGGAAAACATTTAGAAATGTTATTTTTCTGAACATGGTACAGAGGAAAGATAGAGGTGACATGACCAAAACCTATAAGTACCACACATGGGTAAACATGGTGCAAGTGGGAAGTCTCTTTGAAATGAAAATAAGCACCAGGACCAGGGGCATGTGATGAAGCGTACGGGGGGAAGTTCAGGAAAGATGCAAGTAAATATTTTTTTACTGAATGAGTAATAAACATCTGGAGCAGATAGCTAGCAGAGGTGGTGGAGGCTAGAAAGGTGCTGGGTTTCAAGCATGCACTAGATAAACATAGTGATATATTAGAAAAGAGTCAGGGAGGTGGAGGGTCTTCAGAGTCCAGCTAGAGTCTGCGAAGGTAGAATAGGCAGGGCAAACATAAACAGACTGGGTGAGTCCTTTCCTGCTGACAAATTCTATGTTAAAATAGGGTCAATGCAATGGAAAGCAACAAGGCTGGAATGGATTAGCACAAGGGAGATGACAGAAGCAGTGAAAGTCTGATTATGGGATTTAACGCTGGTGATGTACCCCTTTATGGAAGCAGCAGCTAGGTTTGAGTTGCCCACTGACAAAGAAACCTATTTGGATCCAGATCCAGTTTTACTTTTCACTGTATTCACTTACACTGGTGCACATTCTTGTACCAAACATGTCACTACAGCTTTAAGGTCACTTGTTTATAAGTTGCATCAAAACAAAGAAAAATAAGTTTTTTATACCTGTTTTAGTGGAGAAGGAGTGACCTTACGCTGCATTGCTGTGGAGGAGCATTGAGAACAGGAATGTGTGAGATTAGAAGATGTAATGGAGTAGAGTATCACTTGACAGTATTAGGTAATCCAGATATTGTACTTGTCTCTGAGGACTTTGAAGATCAAAGGAAACATACAGACAAAAGGATTTCACACATTGCATATGCCTACTGTCTGACCTACTCCCAAGGTATTGTACTTATCTCTGAGGACTTTGAAGAACAAAGGAAACATATAGACAAAAGGATTTTACACATTGCATATGCCCAGGCCACAGTTTATCACCTTTCAGGAACTTTAACATATTATGCGATCCTAGATCTCAACAGTACTATAGTACTTCTCTTAAACCCTCTGGCACCAAACCCTTCCAGTCTTTTTTTTTTTCATTTTTCTCTGTACTTCACCATAGTGCTTAGCTATCCACCCTAGCCCACTAAAATCCGTACCCCACCACCCTCCTATTGCTCGCCACCCCCCCCCCACTACTTCTCGGCTCTCTCCTGCCTCACTAAAAAAATGCTTTGGCTTAGTCCCCACCACCTGTTCCTGCTCACCCTCACCCTCCTTTTCCCTTTATGCCAACTCCCCCCCTCCGCCTACCCTACCCCTCCACCTACTCTCACCTTTCTATACTACTACCCGAAACATTGTACCATGGCTTTTACTCTGGAAGTCTTAAACAAACATCACCCAATTAATACCTGGGTGCAAAGAGCCATATTTCCTAATTGGAAACTGCCACATCATTATAACTCACTAACGATCACCCTCTACTGGGACTCCAAAGACAATCGAAGCATCTTAAAAGTACAAGCAGAAACTCACTCCAACCTATTATGAACTACGAATGGCATAGCTGAAACTCCTGCTCCTCCTACTTTTAATATCTGGTGGGATACACCCAAACCCTGGTCCTGTTGCACTGAAGCTGACAAAAACAGGGAAAGTTGGTAGTGGTCTCTCCATTATCACTCTAAATATCTGCAGCCTCCTTCCCAAATTAGCATCTCTTCAAACTCTCACTGGACAAAAACCCTGATATACTAGCCATTGTGGAAACCTGGCTATCTCCCAGCACCGGATCATGCGGTCCTGGCAGGCTGCAATCTTTTCAGACTCGACTGGGCAAGCAAGAAAGGTGGGGCCAGCATCTACATAAAGGACAACCTCTCCTGTCAACGCTGCAGCTTCACCCCCCACAAATACGCAGATGCAATTCCTCCCTATCAAACTGCTTCTTGGTGCACAAAACAAAGTTCTCACAGTGGCCGCAGTCTATATCCCTCCAAAAGACCACCGTGCCAGTATTAAGTCTGTACCTGATTTTGTTAGTCTGCAGCCCTCTGAAAATGAGCTCCTCCTCCTTGGGATTTCAACATAAACTGGCTCGCCTCTGACACTGGCTCTTACAAAGATGACATCCTAGCAGCAAACCTGACTCAGATGGTAACCTCCCCCACCCGGAAAAATTACAAAACTGGTACAAGCACCCTTATTGACTGGGTTCTCACAAATCACCCTGACTGGATAAAAAACATTAAAGTCCTCCCTGACTCCCTCAGTGACCACTCCTCAGTGTCCTGTACCTGGTCTAATAAATTTCTCAAGCCACCCCCCAAAGTTATAACAAGCAGAGTATTGCCTTATGGGAATCTTATCAAGTTGAAAACCCATCTCCTACAACAGGACTGGGCCAATCCTTGAATCAACTGACATTAATACGCACTAGAATACTTCATTAAATCTTTCAACTCTGCATGTGACTTATATGCCCCATTAAAAAAGCGTAAAATCAAAGCGCTATCAAATCCATGGATTACTGCCAAACTACTTGCCGAGCTCAAGGTTCGGGACCACCTCTCTGCAGTTGCCAGAGACACAGGCTCACCCTCATGATATACCCTAAAATACAAGCCGGGCACGAAATAGATGTACCTCACAAATTAGGCAAATGAAGAGCCTATTTTAAAATGCCCTTGAATCCACCTGGGGTGATGGAAAAGCTTTTGGGACAACATCCGAAACATAATGGGTAAACAATCAAAATCGTCACCTACCATTATGAAAGTTGATGGATCCACCACTCTTGACCCAAAGTCTATTGCAGATGCGCTTAATAAGACATTCACAGACATTAGAGGGTCCTCCCCAGATTTCTTCTCGACTTACCTGTGCCTAGCCTAGTATCACAAAACACCCTCGTGACAAACCACAATTTTACTTCAAGAAAATCAAAGTGCAAGCACACAAAGTACATAAGAAAGGCCTGCTCCAAATCCAGAACAAGTAGTGACATGCAAGATCTAAAATCCTGTCTCTCACCCTGGATGAAGTAATTCACCCCTTGCAAAATTCTTAATCTGTCACTTTGCAAAGTCAATTTCCCAACAAATGGAAATCTGCCATAGTTACGCCAGTGCACAAAGGGGGGGACAAAACCTCAACAGGAAACTATCGACCAATATCAATACTCCCTCCCCTCTCCAAAGCACTTGAACGAATAGTGGCAGACCAACTCTCTGATTACCTGGACAAATACAATCTACTCTGTAATCAACAGCACGGCTTTAGGAAAGGACATAGTACAACAACAGCCTTACTTGATTTCTCTGGAGAAGTCCACTCAGCCCTGGACAAAGGGTTCCAAACAGGTGCAGTCTTTATCGATCTTACAAAAGCTTTCGACACAGTCCATCATGGCCTACTTACCTCCCTACTTTCTAGCCTAGGCCTGGCCGAAGGTCCTTGTGCTTGGGTAAAAAGTTACCTGTCCAATCGGTCACAGGCTGTAAAAATCTCTAATGAACTCTCCGACTTCAAACCAGTTCTCTCTGGTGTACCACAGGATCAATTCTTGGACCGCTCCTTTTAGCCTGTTCCTTAACTCCTCCCAGATATCTGCCAGGAGAAAATAATCTTATACGCTGATGATGCTGTAATTCTCTCTTCCCACAAGTATCCAAACTCCCTATGAAAAAGCCTGCAACTTGCTTTCTCTAGTGTTGAAAGGTGGTTCCTGGATAGTAAACTTGTGCTAAACCACAATAAAACAAAAGCCATGCTCTTCCAATCACCAAAACAAAAATAGGCATACTCCACTCACCATACAAACCTCTGCGGGAATTACACTGGACCAAGTAAATACTTTCAAATACCTTGGCATCACTTTTGACCAAGGGCTCACCTTTGCAACCCACATTGACAACACTCATGAAAACAGTGAACCAACGCTTGGAATACTATTCCTAACTGTCAATTTCTAAATCAAGTGGCATTGAGAATAGCTATACAGAGTTCCATAATCTCAATCATTGACTATGGCCTTATTATTTATGGCTCAGCTACCTCCACTGCTCTAAAGGATCTCAATCACTCTAAATAAGGCCTGCCGGCTCCTCACGGGGGCTCAAAGACTGACTCACACGTGTGATCTGTACTATGAATCAGGCTGGTTGAACCTATCAAATCGTCTTATTTATCTCACCTGCACAATGGCAAAAAAATCTATCTTGGGACTGACTCCATTATGTATTCAAAACCTACTCCGACTGAATCCTGGCTCACGACCCTCCACCAGATCTGAACGCCAACCTTTCCTGGTTCCGAGATGCCGGACTGCACAGGGACAAAGATCTTTCACATACAGGGCCCCGACATGGTTCAATGCGCTTAGTCCACCTACTCTATCCTCAACCTCGCTTGAAGCTTTCAAATCCATGCTCTATGCCCACCTCACCAGCACTAGCAACTGTGATTGCGCTAGATAAAGACTACTACTCCTCATGTCCATCCTCACATGTGAGGCCTCTTCCTCCCTGACTAATGAACCCTCTGGTACCTCTACTACTTCCTGTCTCCCACCCAAACTCACTCCCCCCCTTTTTTCCTGTCCCCTCTCACTTACTCTCCCGCCCACCACCTTTCCCTCCTCTCTAGCCTCCTTTTGGCGCCTAATGATCACCCTCTCCCTGGAAGTTTCCTTAACCTCGAAATTGTCTACTCGCTTGAACCTGTTATAGCTTGTTTTTCTATGAAACTTAAAAACGTTACTGCCTTAAACTGTTAATAGCAAATTTATGATGTAACTTTCCTGTCTGGTTTTACCTGTAATGTGTATCGTACTTTGTTAAATGTTCTTTGTGACGTGGAACCTTTGTAAAAGAGCCCTGGCTCAAAGGTATTAATTCCTAGACTAATAAACTAAACTAAACTAAAACATAGATATTAACTATTAGCTCACATAGCCTTTTTAGTACTTTGAACAAAGTGTGGGCTTTATTCTCACTGAACACATGCTTATTTAACAATTGTATTATAGGTACTAATAGGTACTTATAGATACTTCTTAAGTCCTTCTAATCGTTATGGTTATAATTAGCAAGGGAAACAAAGTTATTTGGTTTTCTGGCCTGTATGAAACAGATTTTTCTTTACAATATCAATTACCTAATCAGATATGTAATTTGTTGTAGCCTCCTCTCAATTATAAAAGTGGCTTTTTAGATGTTCTTTTATATTGATGACATAGTTTTATTGAAGATATCTGCACAGGTGCTGGTGTTTTTTGCTCAGGTAGCACCATTTTTACTGACATTCAGCTATGGTCTGGAGTTATTCTAAAGTAAAAAAAAACTTTTAGAGTCTATCGACCTTTTGAAACAAGCCAATGTAGTGCTTTGAGGCTTTATTTATTTGTCTACACAGAGATAAGAAGGTGAAAAACTCATATTGTCTATTCGTGATTTGATATTAAAATCAAAATTGTGACATAGAAACATAGACTTTGACGCAGATAAGGACCGCTTGGCCCACCTAGTCTGCCCATTTCCCTACCTACAGGATAAGCTGCAGATCCTATTTAACCAACAACCTATTTCTTCCTACCCCCCACAAAAATTGCCTTATGTCTGTCCCATGCATTCTTGAATTCTCCTACAGTTTTAGACCCCACAACCTCCTCAGGAAGGCTGTTCCATGTGTCCACCACCCTCTCTGTGAAAAAATACTTCCTCACATTGCCCCTGAGCCGTCCCCCCTCTATCTTCAAATTGTGTCCCCTTGTTCTTGTACATCTCTTTTTCTGAAAGATGCTACCCTCTAGGACTTTGTTGATTCCACTGAGGTACTTAAATGTTTCTATCATGTCCCCCCTCTCCCTTCTTTCCTCAAGGGTATACATATTAAGCTCCTTTAGCCTCTCCTCATATGGCTTCTCTTGCAGATCCTGCACCATTTTAGTTGCCTTCCTCTGAACTGCCTCCATCCTGTCTATGTCCTTGCGGAGATGGGGTCTCCAGAACTGGATGCAGTACTCCAGATGGGGTCTCACCAACTGTCTGTAAAGGGGGATAACAACTTCCTGTTTTCTGTTGGTGATGTCTCTCTCTATACATCCCAGTATCCCCCGAGCCCTCCCTACTGCCTTCTCACATTGCTTGCCAACCTTAAGGTCATCTGATATGATTACCCCCAGGTCCCTTTCCATTTTTGTTGTTGTTACTACTTCCCCCCATTGTGTAATCTTCCCCTGGCTTTTTGTTTCCCATGTGCATTACTTTGCACTTCTTTGCATTGAATCCAAGCTGCCATACTTCTGACCATTCCTCCAACCTTGCCAAGTCCCTTCTCATCCTTTCCATGCCTCCTTGTGTATCCACCCTGTTGCAGATCTTTGTTTCATCTGCAAAGAGGCATACTTTTCCTTCCAATCCCTATGCAATGTCACTTATAAAGACATTAAAAAGGACTGGACCCAGTACTGAGCCCTGCGGTACCCCACTAGTAACAGCTCTTTATTCTGAGTGGACTCCATTTACAATTACCTTCTGTGTCCTGTTGTTCAGCCAATGTTTTACCCAGGCTACCACCCTGGGACCCACTCCAAGGCTGGTTAATTTGACTACTAATCTTTTGTGTGGGACTGTGTCAAATGCCTTGCTAAAGTCTTGGTAGACCATGTCCACAGCCCCTCCCTGGTCTACTACTTTGGTCACCCAGTCAAAGAAATCAATTAGATTCATCTGACATGACCTTCCCACTGTGAACCCATGCTGCCTTGGGTCCTGTACCTGACTGGCCTCTAGGTACTCAACAATTCTTTCCATCAGAAGTGATTCCATCACTTTCTCTACCACAGAGGTCAAACTGACAGGTCTGTAGTTTCCTGCCTCTGTCTTGCTCCCGCTTTTGTGAAGAGAAATCACATCAGCCTTCTTCCAGTCCTCAGGTACCACACCATCCTCCCATGATTTGTTATAAAGGGTAGTCAGTGGTGTCCTTTTGGTGACCTTTTTTTTACTGGGACACAGTCTGAAATGAAGCACTTGTCATATCCTAAATTTGTCATTCTGTTTTTCATTTTACATAGTTGTTTTAAGTTGGAATCTTGGGCCAGACAACCTTTAAACTTTAGTAAAAGAACACTTTGTGCTCTATTTCTTATTGGCAGCTGAGGAAAGGAAAGGAAAGTTTTTTAATGGCCAGTTCATTAACTGCTGCATTTCAAGTTAGCTTTAACTATTATTTATTCATTATTATTTCTATCTTTACCAATAGGGTGTACTGATTTAGTACAGGATAGGCTTTTTTTTCTCTCCTTGGTCTGGGTCAGCCCTTTCTCCTGCCATCCACCCAATCCTGTCTTCTGACCTTCAGGCACCTACCTTTAACTCCCATGGGTTACCCTCCATGGCAGGGTGGTGGGGATCCCCCTACTTGACCCACCAGGACTGGATCTAATGTCAGAAGGTGCCTTCTCGGGGGTGGTGCCTGTGGTAGATGGCCATTATGCCACTCGACTCAGACTGATGTTTCTGCTTTTCTGTGGAGGGGAGTGTACAAGCTGACAATGGCTGAGCCACATGCATGTCTGTATACAGCATGCTGGTCAGCTGCTCTGCCTCTGTGCTCCACTGTACAGGACCTGGCATGCCAACACCTAGCCTCTGCTAGGTGTCTCTGTTCCCCACCCTTCCTGGGAGAAGAGAGCTGTCCTCCAGATGCTCAATCCTCTCCCACCTCAGCTGATCCCCAGTGACCCTTTTCCACTGTGAACATGAGTTGCCGGCATGGCAGAAGGTAAGGCATCACTGCCTCAGCCCTCCATGCCACTGGGCTGGCCTACAGGATAGATTTTTGGTTAAATTCTTATTCGAGTGTTAGAACACTTTTTACTTTGATTTCAGTATTCATATAGACTTAGTTGGTAACTGGTTACTTTAGTACTTATTTTAATAGCTTTTTTTGTAGTTTTAGTAGTTTATTATTTTTATAACTAAATGTCCCCTGTGCTCGGATTCTATTACTTTGTATCTATTTATTTTCCCCAACTTAGATTCAGCTATAATTTGGATTTATGAGAGCTCTGAACATTGTATGCTGCATAAAGACTGTCCATTAAAGAGGGAGTTTGGCCAAGATGTCTAGTATCAATATATTCAGAATTTGGATCAGCATCTCCCAATCAGCATCATAACACAAATGAGATCACTAAGTTACTTTGTTTAAATGTTACAAGTCATTTTGTAACCCTAAATTCACTGCCTGTTCAAAAAAGCCAGTTTCAGTAAAGAGCTACTGATGGTATCACAACCAGAACTCACAGCCTAGTCCTTCTTGCAACCTACCTTATAAAACATATTTCTCACAAATTACATAAAACTACAGTTGTAGTAAACACCTGAAAAAGGAGACCTGACATTGGGTGGATCAGGGCATGCATTTCCATAATGTGCAGATGCAAGGTACAGTACCTAAGAATGTGATGGGGGTTGGAATACAGTGCCAAACATGGCTTTAGAATTACAAAAATGTGTGCAATTTTTAGAATATTGTAGGGATAAGATTTCAAAATGCCACAAGACTGCAACTGTGGAATGCAGCAATGACACAGTCTAAGAAAGCAGCTGGGACACACAATTTTGGAAAGTGTCAGGGATGCTAAAATCCATAATATAATGGTGTCACATAGTATTAGAATGTGGCAGAGATACACAATTTTGAAATGCAGGAGATGCATAGTTGTGGAAGGTGGCAAGGATATTTAATATTGTAATGTCTTGGATGCATTTGTTTGACAAGCGGTGGTGAAGCACAATTTCAAAACATGGTTGGTATGCTTGATTTCAGATTGTGGTGGCAACATTCAATTTCAGAATGAGGCATGGACATGGAATCTCTGAATGTGGCAGTGACACAGTTTCAGAATGTAATAGTCTCATGCAGTTTTAGAATGAGGCAGGGAGTCAGGAACAGAGACCAGCAGGGAGGGTGTAGGGTGTCTGAAGGGATGCTCTCCTCCTAAGGGGGTGGATGCAGGTCTGCAGCACTCTGGAGCAACTCCTGACTTTGACTCATGTTGCAGTGTGGGTGACCACATGCTGCCTGTTCATCATGCTGGGAGTCTGCTTCATGTACGACTGCTGTGGGTGGGAAAAATTGGGAGAAAAGCAGAAATCCAACACATGAGCAGCTGGATGATGGCCACCTGGGTCCCCTCGTGCCACGAAGCCCTGGAATACGGCAAGAGCCAATCCCATACCATGTGCCCAGACTGGTAATGGAATCTCTCTCCCCTCCTGTGGGTCCTGGGAGGGGAGGGCACCCCCAGTTCAGGGATACATCTGGGTCAACTGGGACACGGCAGATGGAGGACGGAAGATGTCAGTGATGGAGATGGACCTGGCAAGGTAGGAGAGCCCTTGCCAGGCCTGATGAAGTGGCCAATTGGGGGCATAGGAGGAGCAAAGAAAAAAAGAATGAGGCAGGGATGCATAATTTTGGAATGTAACTTCAGCATGCAATTTTTGAATGTGGCAGTGATGCTCATTTTCAGAATGTGGTGAGGATGTGAAGTTTTGGAATATGGTGGAAATGCACATTTTCAGAATGTGACAATGACAGACAATATTGGAATATGGAAGTTTACATGCAATTTCAGAATGTGGCAGGCAGGTACAATTTTAGAATGTAGAGGAGACATGCAGTTTCAGAATTGGGCGATGACACATAATTTTGGAATGTGCCAGTGATGTACAGTTTCAGAATGTGGCAGTGACACACAATTTCAAAATGTGGCAGTGATGTACAATTTCAGAATGTGGAGGTGATGCACAATTTTTGAATGTGGCAGTGACATACAGTTTTGGAATGTGGTTGTGATGCACAAATTCAGAATGTGACGGTGACTCACAACTTTGGAATGTGGCAGTAATGCCTGATTTTGGAATGTGGCGGCGATGCTCAATTTCAGAATAGAAACATAGAAACATAGAATTTGACGGCAGATAAGGACCGCTTGGCCCACCCAGTCTGCCCATTTCCCTACCTACTGGATAAGCTGCAGATCCTAGTTAACCAGCAGCCTACTTCTTCCTACCCCCAACCCCCAGAACTGCCTTATGACTATCCCATGCGTGCTTGAATTCCACCACTGATTTTGACTCCACAACCTCCTCCGGAAGGCGGTTCCATGCATCCACAACCTCTCTGTAAAAAATACTCTTAAATACCTCTGAGCCGCCCATCTTCAAATTGTGCCCTTGTTCTTGCACACTTTTTTTTGAAAGATGCTACCCTCTTGGACTTTGTTGATTCCCTTGAGGTACTTGAACGTTTCTATCATGTCCCCCTCTCCCTTCTTTCCTTGAGGCTATACATATTAAGCTCCTTAAGTCTCTCTTCATATGTCTTCCGGTGCAGACCCTGCACCATTTTAGTTGCCGGTAATGCACAGTCTTGCAATGTGGCAGTGATGCACAGTTTTGGAATGTGGCAGTGATGTACAGTTTCAGAATGTGGTGGTGATGTACAGTTTCAGAATGTGGCAGTGCCGCTCAGTTTTGGAATATGGCAGTGAAGTACAATTTGGGAATGTGGTGGTGATGCACAGTTTAGGAATGTGGTGATGATGCACAATTTTGGATCGTAACAGTGATGCACAATTTCAGAATGTGACGGTGATGTACAGTTCTGGAATGTGGCAGTGATGTACAATTTGGGAATGTGTCACTGACACATAAGTTTAGAATATGGCACCACAACCAACTTTGGAATGTGGTAGTGACACACAATTTTGGAATGTGTCGGTGATGCACAATTTCAGAATGTGGTGGTGATGCAAAATTTCAGAATGTGGCAATGATGTACAGTTTTGGAATGTGGCAGTGCTGCTCAGTTTTGGAATGTGGCAATAACACAGTTTTGAAATGTGATGGTGGCAGTTTCAGAAGCAAGAACTACGGGAGCTAAGAAAAGTGCTTGTGGAAACTCTGACCAACTTCTTCAATAGATTCTTGGAGTAGGAGGAGATCCCTGATCACTGGAGAAGGGTGGATGTGGTCCCTTATCAGAAGGGGAGGCAAGGGAGGGGCCAAGCAATTATAGGCCAGTGAGCTTGACGTTGGTGCTGGGCAAGCTCATGGAGAAACTGCTGAAGAAGAGAATCACTAGCTACCTGGAGGCCAATGGCATTCAGGATTGGCGACATCATGGGGCTCACTGAGGGAAGTTCATGTCAAACAATCTTAATAGAGTTCTTTGACTGGGTCACCAGGAGTCTGGACCAGGGGAGATCTGTAGATGTTGCATATCTGGACTTCAAAAAGGCATTTGATTCTGTGCCACACAGGAGACTACTGCACAAAATGAGTTGCCTTGGGCTGGGGTTGCTTGTAGTTAAGTGGGTGCAAAACTGGCTGGAGGACAGAAAGCAGAGGGTAATTGTCAATGGAGTATCTTCAAAGGAGGGTGTGGTCACAAGTGGAATACCTCAGGGGTCAGTGCTGGGGCCACTCCTTTTCAATATATTTATAGGGGACATAATGGGGGGGGTTAGAGGGAAGAGTGTGTATATTCACAGATGACATAGAGGTCTGCAATAGAGTGGATATGCCTGGGGGAGTTGAGAGCATGTGCAGGGATCTGGAGAAGCTGGAGGAATCATCCAGGGAATGGCAATTGGCCTTCAACACAAAGAAATGTAAGATCATGCACTTGGGCAAAAATAACCAGGGAGAGACATACAGTATGGGGGGGGCATACCCTAGAGGTTACTGAGATGGAACAGGACCTTGGCATAATCATTTCACAGGACCGGAAACTGGCAAATCAATGTGAGAAGGCAGTAGTGAGGTCCAGCAAAATGCTGGGTTGTATCAGCAGGGGTATAACTAGCAGGAGGAGGGAAGTTATAATGCCCTTGTAGAGGCAGCTTGTCATGTCCCACCTTGAGTATGGAGTACAGTTCTGATGGCCATACCTTAAGAAGGATGTGGATAGGGTCCAGCGATTCCAGAGGCAGGTGACAAAAATGGTAGGGGATCTCAGGCATCTTTCATACGAGGAAGGCTAAGGGACCTTACTCACTTGAACAAAGGAGGGGAAAGGGGGGGACATTATTGAGACATTCAAGTACATTAGGGGTATAAACAGGGTGCCAGTAGTGGATATCTTTCCACTAAGGGAACACCCGACAACAAGGAGCACAATTTATAGATGGTGGTGGGAGGTTCGGGGGAACATCAGGAAGTTCTACTTTAAGGAGAGGGTGGTGGGCACCTGAAACAGGCTCCCGAGGGAGGTGGTGGAGGCAAGAACCATGGGGGTTTTTAAAAGAGTGTGGGATTGACACAGTGGGCTGTTAATTTCAGGGAGGGGGACAGGCAGAAGGTAACAGCAAAGTCCTAGCTGCTTGTTTGGCATACTGGGTGGGCCTGGTGGGCCTTTTCTGCTGACACATTCTATGTTTCTAAATTTGGAATGTGGTGTGGATGTGCAATTTTGGAATGTGGCAGTGATGCACACTTTTGGAATATGGCTGGGACTGCAGTGTCAGACTGTGGTGGGGATGTTATGCACAATTTTGAAATGTGGAAGGTGCTTACAATTCTGGAATGTGGCAAGGACAAGCAGTTTCAAAATAAGATGTGTCCTGTCACATTCTGACACTGTACATCCTTACTATATTTCTGAATCGCCAGTCTCTGCTAAATTCCTCGATGTGTGTCCCTGTCACCTTCTGAGATTTGAATGCCCCACCACACTGTGAGATGGCACATTCCTGCCATATGCCAAGATTCCACATCTCCCCCTGCTTCCCCAACTTTTTTTGACATTCTATACCTTTGTTCAGCACTGCATTCCAAAACCACCTCCTGATACTTTCTAAAGTATCGTTGCATGCACCTAAACATTCTGGAAATGCAAGCACTGCAGACAACCCTGTGTTAGTTTGTTTTCTTTTTTTTTAAATGACTACTACGGCAACAATTTCTATAACTTTGGAGAAACAGGTCATATAAGCTTGCTGACAGGGCGGGCTAGTCTGTGGGTCTGGTTGTGATATCATCTGTGACTCTTCAATGAAACAGGGTATTTTTGAACAGGGAGTGAAATTAGGGCTACAAAATAGCCCATAACTTTAAAACAAAATAATGTAGAATAATAATTTTTGGTATGAGATTTATTGGGGGGAGGCTAATTCTAATTCTGCAATGTAGTACTTTTGACTGGACCCCATCTTTAAGGTGTCTAGAGGGGAAAGTAGCAACTAGGCAGAGCACTTAAGATCCTCGGATCTCAAAAGGAGGAGACTACAGGAGACTTTATGCATCAAACTTGTAAATTCTGCAGAGATCAGGGACTGCTACAGCAGGGTGAGAAATCTCTGTCCCAAGCAAGGGCCTAAGGAAGTTACCAGGAGCAGTTGCAATTTGGCTGGACTGTCCTTGGGATTACAGTATATAATAATAGTTTATTTGTAATGTGCATTTCAACAAACCAAGGCGCCAAACAATGAATTAAAACAAAACATAAAACAGTAAATACAAACTCTGATAAATTCTTATAAAATCCAGGTAGAAAACAGAATAAAATCATACAGGGTAGGCTTGGTGCCATAAGTGTGTTTTAGGGGCCTGTTTAAATCCCTCCATGGTTGTGCACTCCCATAGCTGATGGGGTAGAGAATTCCAAAGGGCTGAGGCCATGTACATAAGTGTCCAGGCCTCCAAAGATTTTAAAGAAACCCTTGGAATCTCTAGCAACCCCTCATCAGCTGAGCGGAGCAATCACCCGGGGCAGTAAGGAACCAGAAGCTCTTTCAGGTAGTCCAGGCCCTAAATAGCTTCTAAATATTCTGTATCTTGTTTATTAATCAGTTTCAAAGTTTGAAAACCTATTTTACGATTATAAAATTTCATATTTATTTAGACTGACATGCTCAAATTTAGGTCGCACAAAGTTGGGAAACTTGGACTTTAACTATGGTTTTCACCAGGAAGCCAGCTGGTATTGACAAAAATAATCCTGATATGCAAACAGTCATTATTTGCACTTTATCTAGTCAAGAAATACATATCAATATAACTGATTCCAATTGTGAGGCCCAGGCCCTGGAGCACAGTGATTCACATTCCAGCACTGGACCTTCCTAATTGGGAAACAAGAAGTTTAATAAGAAGCTAAATCAGAAGAAATTAAGCAAGAAAAAAATAGTGGAGCCAGTAGGGAGTAGTAATAAACAATTGGGAAAACAAACAAACCAGAATTAATGAACATTTTTGGAAAATGAATACCCTGAAAGATAAATTACAGTCTCCCACCGATGCAACTTTAGATGTCTGTGGTCTGAACAGTTCTGATACACTGAATGATAGAGTGGGACAGAGTCAGAAACTCTGAAGACTATCCTCTACCCCTAGCATTTTTAATAATAGTAATTTTACTTTTCAGTCTGATGAGGACAGTAATTACTTGACTATCTCAGTAGAAACAGTTAAAAAATTACATTGCCACTGATAAACAGAAAATCTGTAGAACACCCACAAAAGAGGTGTCTATAAATCTATCCTATGACTCCTATCCAGGAATGTCTGAAACTCTAGATTTTTCTCTAGAACAGCTTAGTGGTTTAACTAATAGAAGCTCTTAATGGCACACAGACTTAAAAAAGTATTGCAGGCAAACTACAGGAGGCTATACGTGGCCTTAATAAACTGAAAAAAACCCTGTAGGGAATTTGGGACTGATAAAGCACATACCCAGCATTATTTTTTTAATGTCAATTTAATAAATGATCCAGTGACCTCTTATCCAGTCAGTCTTAATAAAGATCTCAAAAACCTCATGAGAAATCCTTATATTGCACATCTTTGATTATGGACCAATTAGTTGGAGTCATAAATGAAACTGATACACTTAAGGGGAATATTACCATTAACGGGTTTAGACTGGATGATATTTTAACAAAATTAGAGAAACTGGTCCCACAGGAAGGCTCTCCCTCACTAATTATGGAGGATTCAATACAGATTTGGCTAGATTTTCCCTCTATTTGTATACCTAATTCACCTGTTAAAAATATTTCTAAAAAACGTGGCAAGAAAATGAAAAAAAACTAAAATTATCCATGCTCTGGCTACTGAGGATCAAGATAAAAAAGTCCAAGCTGATTATGTCTCTCAGTAGGATTCAGTTGATGCTGAAGGATAAAATGAATGTTGTCCTGATATTATTGAAGAACAACACCAGAGCCAGATAGAAACACATAAAACTAAACACTCAACTATGTATATTCAGGATTTTACCAAAAAGTCTATGGATTGTGTTACCTTAGATAGGGGGCAGTATCTGAATATGATTCACACTACCCATTGTTGCATAATGATATGCATAAGTGGGAGTGTGGATCCCCTGGGCCCTGTACTCCCACTTACACATAAGTACAGACATACAGCAGCCCTATAGTCATGAAAAGTAACCCTTGTAACACTAATTTGGCAATATCTCAGTAACCATAGCAGATACAGAAAAAATTCCACTGCAGTTGTAATCATGACTTCAAAACCTCCACAGGAACTTAGTACACCTGAAGGTGTACTAAGTTGTGGAGACCGAAAATCTGTATCTCAAATCATTTTTGAGATACAGGCACTGAAAGGCACCATTGGTGCCACAATTCAATGGATGCATGTAACTCGGGTATTTTCAGGATTTTTACCCAGTTATCAACATGGCATTTTGGGGATCCCCACCTCATGAACAATGTCACTGTCATTTCATTAACCTGTCTCAAAAGTTGAGTTCACGCAGTGAATGAACCATTCTGTGCCACAGGTGCAAAATCATATTTTGGGCAGGATGTGAAAAATGACAGTTGTATACTGTTCATGAGGAGGTGTGAAAAAGGGTAATGTTGAAAATCAGGAGTGAAAATATGAAAATTTGGTGGTTATGATCACGCGTAGAAACTGCACCATGCACACTTGTAACATGGCCATTAATGTGAATTTTTGAACCAAATATTCAACATGGGATTTTGGGAAATGCCCTCATGAAAACTTGCACTGTGATTTTGTTAATCCAACCCGAGAGTTGATTTCACACAGCGAGTGTGCCATTCTGCCCCATGGGTACGAAAACACATTTCAGGCAGGATGTGAGAAATGACAGTTGTACTTTTCACGAGGAGGTGTGAAAAAATGGCAATGTTGAAAATCTGGAGTGAAAATATAAAAAATTGGCAAAGTTATGAGCATGCGTAGAAACTACTCAGCACACACTTGTAACATATTTTCAACATGGGCTTTTTGAGACCTCCCCTCATAAACACTGGAACTGTCATTTTTTTAATCAGTCCTGAAAGGTGAATTCATGCAGTGACCATGAAATCACCTTTCGGGACTGACTAACAAGATGACAGTGACATTGTTCATAATGTGGGGTCCCAAAATGACGATTGTGAAACTTTGGTGAGAAAATACCAACAAATGGCAGAGATATCTACATTTAAATTATTTGTTTGTATCAGAGTCATACAAAGTAGGATCTTAGTTTGTATGGTGAGATACGAACTAAGATCCTTCGTCGCATGACTCGCAAAGTAGGATCCTAGTTTGTATCTCATCATACGAACTGAGATCCTGCTTCATATGATGCCGATATGAACAAATAATTTAAATGTTAAATACACATTTTAAGGGCATTTTCTGAACAGTAAAGTGCAGAATGCACCTGGAGGGGTCACAATAATCAAGCTACATGCATTGGTTCCTCCCCAGAATATCATTTTGGGAGGTTTCTAATTTTGAATTTCAGGCAAACTGGAAACAAGATGGTGGCCATATAAATAGGAATTTTCTCATACAATGCAGGATTCCTGTTTTGTATCATACAGCTATATTTGAAGTGCCTACTGAGCATGCTCAGAAACATTTTTTTATTTTTAAATTGCAATAACTTGAAAACAGATTATTGTTTTTTCACCAGATTAGCAAAAGGCACATCTGTGGGGTAGTCCCTTTCTGTCCTGAAAATGTCATACCAAACAAACAAACCTTCTGGGCTGTAGGCAAGTTCAAAGAAAAATCCAGGCAGTCAATGGGTAAAAACATGCTTTTCCAATTCTCTGTAACTCTGAGACCTCAGATCTGACTGAAATGAAATTTGCCAGATCTAGAGAGCAACACTACAGAAAGGCACATACTAAATTTCGTGCAAATCCATTCAACAGTTACAAAGTTATTAAAGTGCAAAGTTTTGAGTTTAACATTTAGTACATTCTCAACCCTAATTATAGAGGTGTGACTGCACTTATAATATATATATATATATATATATATATATATATATATAGATTTATGTATATGTATATATATATACATATGTATATATATATATATATATATATATATATATATATATATATATATATAGTAAGTAGTGCTACCATAGTTAGGGTCGAGTAGCCATTAAGGTTAAAGGGTCAAACTTTGCACCATAATAACTTTGTCACTGTTCAACGGATTTGCCTGAAAACTGGAATGCACGATCAAGAACCATACATTTTGGGATCTGCCAACTTTTGTAGTGTTGGATATACAGCTGCAGAGTTATTAAGTGAGATCTGCGTGCACGTCTACTTTTTTTTGTGAATTCTTTGCTAGTGCCTACAGGTTACATGGTTTGCACGACTGGTCTGAAAACTTCAGAGAACGTGCGGTCCCCGATGTGCCTTTTGAAGATTTCGTGAAAAATATTAAACGGTTCAAAAGTTATTCAAAAAACAACTTCCCATTATAAGTCAAAGGGAAAAGTTAACAAAAAGTTTGACAGCGTCACAAATGCACTTTTTACTGTTGCAAATGGCCCTAGTAGTGTCGCAAATCCGCCATTTTGGTTTCAGTTGGTGATCAGAAAAATGCTTGGCATTTAAAATTGGGACCATCTAGGGACACAATTCTTTTTCTGTTTACCTAGTCAGACCCTGAGGATGCTGGGCATGTCTTTATTTTGGGGTTAAACACCCCAGAAATATGTTTTTCAAATTTTTGGAAAAAGTAGTGTCGCAAAGTAGTGTCACACTCATGACACTTTCGCAAATTTTTGAGAAAGCTTTCACAAATCACGGGAATTTTTTTTTTCGATATCATACGGTTCCTGAGATATAAGCAATTTAGTCTTCCAACAGCTCATTTTCTGCTCTGAGGCCAATTATTATGCATACATTCTTTGTACACACTGTGTTTCTCTATGCAGCTGTTGGGCAAAAACAGGGTGTCCGCTTACGTTACTGTTACACTTAGCGTTACCACTTGTGTTTCCGTTCCTGTTTGCATTACTGTTCCTGTGTACGCCATCGTGTGGTGCAACTGGATTTCTGATGGCCGATGACATGCTTCTGTTCGTGTTTCCATTTCACCATTTGCACCTCCAGTTGCCCTACTGTGACCGCCAAGACATCAAGGTTTGCATTTCCATACGCGCTTGCATTTCCTTCTGTGTTTCTGTTTCCTTTGCCGTTATTGTTGCTGTTACCATTACCATTTACATTTACAATTGTGGTAATGTGACCACGCGCATTACAGTTTGAGTTTCCGTACGTGCTTGCATTCCCATTTCTGTTTCTGTTTCTTTTGGTGTTGTTCTTCATGTTAACTTTACCAGTTGCATTTACAATTGCGGTACCATGCCCCTGCGCATTACGGTTTGGTTTCCGTGCACACTTGTGTTTCTTGTTTCTGTTTTCTTTGGCATTATTGTTGCTGTTACCGTTAACATTTCTATTTACAATTGAGGTAACATGACCGTTCGCATTACGGTTTGTGTTTCCGTACACGCTTCCATTCCCGGTTTTGTTTCCTTTCACGTTACTGTTCATCTTAATTTTACCATTTACATTTACAATTGTGGTACCATGCCCATGTGCATTATGGTTTGCATTTCCATACGCGCTTCTGTTTGCATTTCCATTTCTGTTTCCTTTCACGTTACTGTTCATCTTAACTTTACCATTTAAGTTTACAATTGCAGTACCGTGCCCATGTGCATTATGGTTTGCATTTCCATTCGCACTTCTGATCCTGTTTCTGTTTCCTTTGGCGTTATTCTTCATGTTACCTTTACCATTTGCATTTTTGATTGCGGTACCATGCCCATGCCCATTATGGTTTGCATTTATGTGCATGCTTGTGTTCTCGTTTCAATTCTCTTTGGCGTTCTTTTCACTGTAACACTTAACATTTACATTTAAAATACTGCTGCCATCACTGTGCACATTACCAGTTCCATTTTCGTACCATGTGCCTGTGTGTGTCCATTTGCATCTCTGTTCGCTTCGGCATCACTTTGTGCTTCCATTTCTATTAAGGTTTGCTTTACCATTTCCATTTGAGTTACCATGTGCGTAACTCTTGGCGCTTGCGCTTGCATTGCTGTTCTTGTTACTATGCGACAAGACATCACATGGTGGGCCCCGTACTCCCACCATCACATTCTATTCACTATTTATCGTCCTCATTCTCAAAAAGAAGGGAAATTAGAGGCAAAAAACTCCATTTAATGCATCAGTTAGTGTTATTCCACAGTGACAAAAGCAAGGAAATTTGGTGTTAGGGTTGAAAACCCTAACTCCGCATTCATCCCCCACCCCCCCAGCACCACACACACACACACACACACACACACACACACACACACACACACACACACACACACACGCAAGTAGGGGGGAGGACCAAGGCAACACGGCCAATCACAGACAACCAGCAGCAGCTGACAAAAATAAAATACAACTGTCTAAATGTACTACAAGACATCCCCACCACCCCAGGCCAGGTACTGCATGCTCACTGGAGATCCACAGCAAAACTGGGGCAATGTACACCAACAGTATATATCCCTGATTGCAGGTGCACACAAGTTACCACACTTAGGGGTTGCATGGCCTTGGCTAGCAATGCCCATGCCCCGCCACAGCAACACTAAGGCCCTAGACATCTATGGTATATCTTCTTGACTGAAGGTACACATAAGTTA
This sequence comes from Neoceratodus forsteri, assembly GCA_016271365.2. Classification (NCBI taxonomy): domain Eukaryota; kingdom Metazoa; phylum Chordata; order Ceratodontiformes; family Ceratodontidae; genus Neoceratodus; species Neoceratodus forsteri. The sequence goes on along the minus strand of CM028129.1, from coordinate 1,071,222,585 downwards.
ACACAGTTAGGAATTGGAGGACCTCTGCCAGGCAATGCCCCACCTTCCAAGACCAGGTACTGCATACTAAGTGGAGAGCCACAGCAACACTAAGGCCATGGACATCTATGCTATATCTCCCTAATTGTAGGTACACACAAGTTAACACACTTAGGAATTGAAAGACCTACACTAGACAATGCCCCACCTCCCAGACCAGGTACTGCATGCTGACTGGAGAGCCACAACAAAAATAAGGCCATGGACACCAACAGTGCAACTCTCTGATTGCAGCTGTACAGAAGTTTGCACACTTCGGAGTTGCACAGTCTCAGGCAGGCATTGCACCCCACAGACCAGTTACTGCATCCTGAGTGGACAGCCATAGGAAAACAAAGGCCAATTACATCAATGGTACACCTCTCTGATTACAGGTACACTCCAGTTAGCACAGTTATGAGTTGCATGGCCTAAGCCAGGCAATGCCCCCAAACCCCAAGACCAGGTACTGCATCCTGAGTGGAGATCCACAGCAAAACTGAGAGTATGGACATTAATGGTACACCTCACTGATTGCAAGGACATTCAAGTTAGCACAGTTAGGATTTGTATGGCCTCAGACAGGCAATGCACCCCCTGACCAGGTACTGCATCCTGAGTGGACAGCCACAGATGGCCGTGCATATATCAGAGCATGACTGCATGCCTGCTGCTGGTTGTCTGTGATTGGTCATGTCACCTTGGTCCTCCCCCCTACCTGCATATGTGTGTGTGTGTGGTGATGGGGGGTGGGGGGTGAATACGGAGTTAAGGTTTTCAACCCTAACACCGAATTTCCTCACTTTTGTCACTGTGGAACAACCCTAACTGATGCATTAAACAAAGTTTTTTTGCCTCTAATATAGCTATATATATATATATATATATATATATATATATACACACACATACAGTGGGCCAGATATTCAAAAGGGTTGCGCCATGCGCAATAGGGTTGCGCCTGCTCAAGTCCAAACTTGTTCCATTCTGCGATATTCAGCAGGAGGCAGTTGCGCCACAGAAAACATGCTGAGCAACAGCGCAATGCAAATGAATGCATGCTGAACTGGAGGGGGAGGAACCATGCATAAACTGCACAGCCCGATATTCAGCCGGGCTGTGCAGAGTTGTGCAGGTGCAACCCCCAACCTGCACCTGCAGGACCTTGAGCCAAAAAAAAAGGCTTAAGTCGAGGGCCACCCACAGGTGAGCTGCTGTATTGCAGGGTGCAACACAGCAGCTTCCACCTGTGGCTGGCCCCCAACCCAGTCCCTGTGCCCCCCCGCAGCCCGATCAGCGGGCATAGTGTACTCCCCCCACCAGCCCAATCATGGGCATCAATGTGGCCCCTCCTCCTGTTCATATCCCTGGTGGTCCAGTGGACCAAAATGCCCAATCACAGGCGGTATGTGTGATAAAACCACCCCCGAACATAGCCCTGGTGGCTAGTGTCCCCACCCTACCCACCACGGCCCCACCACCCTGCTCCCCGGCGGCCAGCGAGAGGTGGCAACATCCCACCTTCTGCCACCCGCTTGCCCACCCGACTGACTGCCGGTGGGGTGCATGCCCATTGGTGCAGAGCAGGCAATGGTGCAGCCCATACCGTCGCAGTGACAGTCAGATTTGTGAATGTCATTCACAAATCTGGACTGTCATGTACAACTTATGGGCTACCGCCCATTAAGCTCTTATACCTGTCTACGAGCAATCAGCCTCGTCCGGGCGAAATGAGGCGGCAGAAGCGAGGTGGGATGCTGCCGCCCGCTGGCTGCGGGAGAGCGGGGTGGTGGGCTTGGGTGGGTAAGGTGGGGACACTAGCCACCAGGGCTATGTTTGGGGGTAGTTTATCACACATACCGCCCGCGATCAGGCATTTCAGTCCACTGGACCACCAGGGATATGTACGGGAGAGGTGGGGAGCCACATTGATGCCCGCGATGGGCTGGTGGGGGAGTACACTATGCCCGGCGATCAGGCTGCAGGGGTGTTGGTCCCCAATGGCTGCTGCCTGGCAGGGCACCAGGTGCAAGTCTCGGGATCGGTGCACCTACATGCTAATGGCATGCAAATGGAGACATAATCACATGCAATGGCCCCCATGCCTTGCATGAATTATAGCCCATTTGCATGTCACCTTGAATATCGTGATTTTCGGCGATGATGCAATGGTACTTGGCGCCACCGCAAGTTGAATGCTCCACCTGTCAACTTATGGTGGTGCAAGTTCCACTGCGCCATGCATATGGTTGGTGGGGAGATATTCAAAGGAGTTGCTCAATAGCGCAACTCCTTTGAATATCACCCAGGACACACCCCAGCACAACTATTTTGCGCAGCTCAAGGGCTTGTGCCTATGAATGGCGCAGTTTGAATATCCAGCCCAGTATATATAATATTCTGTACAGCTTCCAGGGTAGCAAACCAGAATTCGTTAAACAATAGTGCACTTAAGGAACTTGGTTGTTCCATAGACTTTGTCAATAGGAATACACTAAATATTAATTTTGGAAATAATATCACTAATAGCAAATGAATGAGTGTATTTGGACTTAAAGCAATTCCTAACAAAATTACAGGTTCATTGAAAAATGATTTAATTAATTTATTTTCACATGCATTAAAGATTCCAGCCTCAGGGATAACAATTATTAATGCATATTGATGGAGTGCAGAAAACATATCAGGACAAGTTGATGTACTACTACAAGGGAATGAACGGCAGATAAAATCTTACAGAAGGCCTCGGTACTTTATAAGGCTGGTGTTCCTATAGTGGACAGTAATATTTTAATCAGCTCAAGGGCCGAACTCAAATTTAGTAGTAAATCAGCAGAATATGATTGAGCGTTTAAAACCCTATCCCTCTATGGTCTGGACAGAGCCAAGAATGAGAATGATGCAAAATTAAAACTTATTATAACAGACCTGATTTAGCAACTGTTGAACATTTCTATAGAAAACCAAGATGTGTTTTTGGTCTCACACATGGGTTCTGACCCAGAGTGTGATCAAATACAGCTTACAATAAAATTCTTGAGCTTACAGAACAAAATTCTAGAAAATACAAACATTCTTGACACAATGGGCTTATATATTGTTGACTCCACTAGTAAGCCAGAGCAAACAAAAGTGAGATTTGATGCAGTAAACAGAAATAATACAACTCCTAGGATTTGGGAGACACTTGTTCAACAAGGTGGGTGTGAGGAGCACACAATTTATAATGTCTCCATCACTAATAATTTTGAAGTATTGGCAAATTGACAAGATTGACTGACAAAAACACAAATTTCTGACTCACGACTCCTTGGCTTATCAAGGATATAAACCACTGTGGTTGCAGGCCGAACTAGACCTCATGAGTAGTCATAATATCGTCCCAAGGGCCCTCTTTTACATACCTGGTAAAAATATTCCTACAATATTCCGTTCTTTACCGCTTGGGATCTCCCTTAGGGTTGTTTCTCAGCTGTTTAGGTACTTTAAGATCTCCCCAATTTTGGATTTTTCTCAACCCATCTGTTTAAACCCAAATCTTCGGATAGGCAACTCTATGATAACTGGAAATTGGTTACCATCTCTTTCTGGTTGCAAAGTGAGTGATTTTTACTCATTAGATTGTATCTAGCTACAGATGAGATCTTAACAAAGTTTAAATGGCCGATAGCATGGTCTTCAAGGCCTTTCAGCTGAGGCACCTTCTGAGTAAAAGATTTGGGTGCAATGTTAAAGCTCCTACCTTACTGATTTTTTCCATCAAATCTCTATAACAATCAATAAACCGCACAGTATTTCTAGGTTGTATAACTTGTTGCATATGTTCCCAGTGACCCCGTCAGGTACTGGTCCAAATATCTGGCAAAGTTTATATCCGGACGGAGATATTAATTGTCAGAGTATATGGAGAGACCTACACACTTATCATACTCAAGACAGGTACAGGATTACACAATATTGTATTTTGAACAACCTTTATTATACTCCGGTTAAACTGGCACAGATGAAGTGTATATCTTCATCAATATGCTCCAGGTGTAATAAAGAGGAGGGCTCCGTGATACATATTTTCTGGTCATGTGCATCAGTATCCCCTCTATGGAAACAAATAGAAGTTACTCTTGATCCATTATTGGGGTTACAAGGCTTATTCTCCCCTAAAACTTGTATTTTGGGTGACTATTCCGAAATTCAAGTGAAGGAAAAGAGATTTCATTTGGCATTAATATCAATGGCGGTCAAAAACTAGTACTTAGACATTGGAAAGATCAGACTGTGTTAACTTATCTGGAATGGCTACATGAGATCTCCTTCGCCGATGTGGAGAATTTGATAGCTCAGGTGAACCCACCTTCCTTCGCTTAAAATGGGGCAAGCTATATGCCTTGTACCTCAAATGATACCTGGGTATATGATGGGCTGCGAGCTCCTCCGTGTTTTTCTTTGTATTCATGTTTGAATATATTTATGCCATTGTTGTTTTCTGGTTTTCTCATTTGGTCATCTTTTCTGTGCCAAGTCTGGCAGTAAGAATACGATACGGCTAGGGTGGGCCGATTCTTGGCTTTCTTTGTAGTCTCATCTCCCATGAAGTCGACCCAACATGTATCGCTTCTTTATTTAATTAGTTAGCCTAGCTATGTGTATAGGAATTATTATGCACCACAGTTTAGGGAGGGGGGAGGTAATTGGGGGGAGGGTTAATTTTGCTATATTAAACTCCAATAATCCTTGATTGAGGGGTGTGTAGAGTTTTGTTTTCTGTCATTATCTCTTGATATATTATGCAGATTGGTATAACTGTGTTACTTCAGTGCCGCAGTTTTTGTATACTGTCATGATTTGTTAATTAATAAAATATATTAAATTAAAAAAAAAAAATTCCTGACTCACCACTTAAACTTACTCAAAACCTTACCAACTGAATTATTTCATGGAATAATGCAGGCTTGTAATCTACATTTGCAGACAAAGAATGGATTGATTTTATAAATATTCTTACTATAATTTGTTTACAAGAAACATGGCATACTAAGGAAAATGATGTTTTCTTGAATGGATATTGTACCTTTCTAGTACCAGGTAATGGAGTAACAAACCAGGGGAGGCCATCTGGAAGACTAGTAACTTGGTTTAAAATTGGCAAAGGTATCACCGTTGACCTAATTATGTCAAATACAAATATCCAAGCATTTTTTGTACAGATGGACAAAATGGAATTTTGCTTAATTAATACATATCTTCCTCCTTTCAACTCTACATTTCATTACACAGCAATATAGAAAGACTTTGAGGATATAATTCATAAAAGTTGGGCAATAACATCTTGCAACAAAACTTTGTTATGTGTTGACTTTAACACCAGAATAGGAAGTTTTGATGGGTATACAGATAGTGATGTTCAAAACTGGTGCCACAAAGAAGTTTTTAAATTCTCTGGAGTTAGCCGGCCTGCCGGCGCAGCGGTTGGATTTATACTTGTGATGCCGGTGACTGGGGTTTGGGAAAGGACCCGAGTCGCCAGAGGGCCAGCTAGGGGGAAGAAGGATTGAGAATCCTACAGACAGCTCTCCTTCTCCGGGGGGAAGGTGGGGAAGTGTCCAGTGCGTGAAGGACCTCTAGCGGAGGCCGGGGGTCCCACAGCACCAGCCCTCAGACTCAAGGAGGCTGGATGGATGCTGAATGTCATTGCATGTCCCTGCCTTCGAGGAAAATCTAGAAAAAGGAAAGGGAGTGCCTCTGTCTATATGAATCCCTCCCCTGGGCTTCAATTAGCCACTGCCGGCGCACTCCCAACCAGACACTAGTCCCTCAGCACCAGAATTGAAGGGGACTGGTGCCGGGGCCCCGCCCTCTGGGGGGTAAACTGGGGGTAACCAGGAGTAGTGGTACTTGGCAGCTGGTGGGCTGTGACCAGGGCAGAGTCAAGACTAAAGGCTGTCCTGGAAAAAATGGTAAATAAAAAAAATAAAAAATTCCCTTGAGTTTCAATGGATTTTAAGACTAATAAAATGAGTCTTAGATTAATTGAGCTACTTACCATATATAATCTTACACCCTTAAATGGTTGTATAAAAAGTGATAGGAAAGGGAACATTACTCACTACCATTCTATTGGCCCTTCTGACGGTGACCACTTTCCCTTACTTCTTAGTTATAAAAATTCAGACAAGACTGTCATCAATACTCAATCTTATGTACACCTAGAAATGAGAAAGAAAATGAAAATAAAATGGCGAAATTCACAAAGTGAGGGGATTTAACACACAATACAGTTCTCACTTTCTTCCATATCATGAGATGAAAAGAATGGAATTGTATTTACTAGAGAAACAGAGTCATGTTTTCAATAAATTAGAACTTTATTGTCTGAAAAAATCATTCAGGATGTTGAAAGTAAACCTATGGTTATCTGGTTTGATCGTGACTGCCATAAAGCTAAAAAGGCTTTAAATCAACTAATTAGACTTACAAAACATAACAGACAAAAAGATGATTGTAAAATACTACATAAGGCCAGAGAACACTAAGAATTTATTAAAAGGAAAATAAAAAGAATCTGGACAAAAACAGTGGGATAAAATGCTGACTATAATAAAAAGTAATGATCTTCAATCCTATTGACTATTAGTAGCTAAAGGTGCAAACAATTACAAATACAAAATTGATTCTTACATCACTATAGAGACCTGGATTGCCCATTATACAACATTTTTTACTATCCTGAATTGTTACCCAAACTCTTATGACTAGACATGGATATGCTGCACTTTAGGCCAATTGCAATAACAGAAGTATTCATTACTATTGCAGCTATGAAAAGAAACAAGGCTCCAGTCCCTGACTCAATCCCCTCAGAAGTTGTTTTTGATTGCTCCATCACTTTGGGCCAACATTCTCACCCCTTTCTTTAACTATTGTCTTAAAAGGCTTGAATTTCCTTCTGCGTGGAAAGGAGCAATAATTATATCCATACATAAGAAGGGCGATAATAAAGACACATTAATGTACAGGCCTATTTCCCTATTGGATAACTTAGGAAAGTTATTTTCTAAAATTATTTTGTCAAGACTTATAGAGCAAGTTGCTGAATTGGGGGGTGCTTGTCTGAATACCAAGTAGGGGTTCCATGCGGGATATTGTACTATGGACAATTGTTATATCATAAACAATTATTTGAAAAATATGTAAAATTGCAAAAATAAAAGTTATATGCTGCATCTATTGATTTTAGTTCAGCTTTTGACACTATCACATGAAACTTACTTTGGCAACTTATAAGTGAATGGGGTATTAGACCAGAAATTATTGGTATTATTAAAGAATTGTACGCAGATACTTGGGCACAGACCAGACTTGGTACACACAGTCAACTCTCCTCTAGCTTGCCAACCAATAGAGGAGTTAGGCAAGGCTGTGTGCTAGCTCCAAGACTCTTTTGCATATATATTAACAAATTACTTGTACTTATGAGCAGTCAGTTACTGATTCACCTAAGATAGGCAACAGAAAATGTGCAGCACTTGCTTATGCTGATGATTTGGCACTTTTCTCACTTACCCAGACAGGCTTACAATCTAAGTTAAATGTACTGAATACATATGCAATCAAACATAAATTAAAAATAAATGAGAGGGCCAGCCTGGTGGCACTGAGGGTTGAAGTGCTGGACACCACACCTCGCACCATGCTGGCGACCTGGGTTTGGGAACAAGCCCGGGGTGTCTGGGGTCGGCAGGGGAGGGAGAGGATTGAGCATCCGTAGACTGCTCTCCTCTCTCTGGGGAGGGATCCAGGGAATGCCCGGGTCAACATCATCCCCCAGTGGAGATCAGAGGATGTGCACATGTCTGGGAACTACATTGGAGGGAGGCAGAGTTGCGGCGGACGTCGTGATGTCATTGCACCACCGAAATCCGAGGGGAGAGGGATGAGGGAAGTAACAAAAATAGAAAAAACCCTGGCTTGTGGACAGGCAAAGGCACCTACATCCACCTGACCACACTCCACTGCCGGTTGCACTCCTCCCCTGGTCCGAGCCCAGCCTGACCCAAATTTCAGATAGAGCACCCTGAGCAGATAGGGTGGCCCTACCCTGAGGGGCTCAGAGCCAAGGGAATAGTCGGCTTTGTGCCAGGAAGCAGGAGGCCTCTCAGGCACAGAGGTGGAGTTGGTGGCACTGGAGGTTGCCCGAGAGAGTTCCACAAGTCAGGTGCATAAAAAGAGTTCACAAAAAAATACATAAATAAATGAGGTTAAAAGTCAAACATTAATTTTTCTGTCAAAAAATATTAGTAGAACCTGGCAGGTCAGTGTTAAAAAGCTATGTACTGTTAAAACCTTCACCTATTTGGGCCTCCAGCTTTCTGGGGATGGATGTTGAACTAAGCACCTTAACAGCCTGAATATTAAGCTTAGGAAAACTGCTAATTCATTAAATAGATTTAACCATAAATATGGTGGCAAATCCATTAAACCCCTCATTGAGGCAGAGCAAAATATTATTCTCAGGCATTATGACATGCTGAAGTTTAAGACTGCTGATGACAACAATGCCTTAGAAACCCCAATGAATAAGTTATACAGGTCTAGTTTATGACCAAGTAGTGCTGTACCTGCTCCCCTAGTTCATGCAGAACTTAGTGTCCCTCAGTTAAAAGCTTTGTTGTATGCCAGGAAAATAAACTACTGGATTATGCTAGTGCATTTGGATTCTGACAGACTGCCCTATCTTTATTTAAAGGAAAAATGTGGTTGGGATGATTTAGGATGTTCGCAATCAAGATGGCTCAAGAAGATTTTTTCCATTTTAAAAGAAACTGACCTTGAATTTTTGATGATCTGTGTTTCTAAAGGCATTACTATTAGTTGGAAATACAGAACCTACATTACTCAAAAGATTGTCAACCATTTCAAACTAACAGATCTGAAATCAATTGCGGTATTAAAAATATCCCCATGGTTAGTACAGAATGATATAACGCATTATTTTAAAAATTATTTGGATGTTTTGACAGATCATGAACAAAGGAAAATATATACCAGATGCAGACTACAGATGTTTTTTAGTAATATTCTTAAAGCTAGATATAGCAAGGCTATGACTGTACAGTCATGTTACTATTCCTGTTCAAACCAATACTTGGAGAATTTACAGCATGTTATCTTTGTCTGTCCGTGGTATAGTAAACCCAGTGCATATTGACTAGTACCATTATGGGACGACATTAAAACTTTGGAAGAGTCAATATTACTAAACATATTCTTCATGACGAATGGTGAAGTGATAATAAAGGGAGTAGCTGGCTGTCTTGCCGCTATAGCAAGAATTCCTATGGCGTATAAATAAATTGAACTGATAATAGTATAAATCCGGTCATGTACTATATTCTAAGAATTTATTGAAAACATTAATTTTGGGGTTGTTGTATGTTGTAATTTTAAAGTAAGGTGTCTAAATGAGTATAAAAACTTGTTTAGGAAAGTCTTAGTAAGCTAGTAAATGAAATATTGTTAATCTATGTAAAATTGGTACTTTCAAACCAAGTCAATAATATGTCTGACTTTGTATTTATGTATTGCTTCTCTCTAGAAATGATGTTTTTAAATGTGTTTTATGCAGTATATCTTGTATATGCACTTCTTCTGAAATGGTCAATGGCAGATCAATAAAAACTAATTACAATTACAAGAAAAATAGACAATGACAGCAAGTGTAAAAGACTGATGGTCCATCCAGTCTTCCCATATTACCATATAATATCCCAGGATCTATTGCCTCTGTGGAGTCTTTGTTTATAGTAGTCTCACTTTTGTTCTCTGTATTACTGCCTCCCTCATCTCACTCAGTAGCTACCATATCATTAACTCTCTCCCAGCCATGTTTGAAACTACACAGTAAAGGAAGGGGTTAACATGCTGAGTCATAGACATGAAGATCCTTCAAACAAAGTCTTTCCACGGTATAATTTATGAGCAATGCAGACACCAACACAGGTAGCCATTGCAGCCCAAGAAGCCTACAACAAACCTATGTTTCACACTTCTTCAAGTGCTTTGCCAAGGTATGGTGTACCCCCTCCCCCCCGGTGATCACCATACATACCATTATTTCCAATAAACTGATTAAAAAAAATGTGCAGGGTGCCCAAACAATTAGTGTCTTCCACATTCCAAAGTTTTTTACCCTGTATTTAATTAGAAAATCACATCATCTCATTATCATATCATAACATCTCTTGACACTAAAAAAGGGGGTATCTCTTCCACTTTTCTTAATTAAATTATTAATCACAAGCTATAGCAGGTTAAAACAGAATATATTCCCTTAACCGAGGGTCCCAGTGATGGAAAATTAGTACAGATCATCTATATCCAGCTATTTATATCTTTATTAAGATTACCACTCTCTATATAGACTGACTGCATTATTATTCATACAAGGTTGTATACTTCAGTATTTAAGCTGGGAGGAGGAGGAAAGACAGTGTTTATTTATTTTATTTTATTCATTTGTGTCTAGGATTACAAAGTACCTTTGAGCCAAGGCTCTTCTACAAAGGTTTCATGTCATGCTGGTTACAGGGTAACAGACAATAAAACATAAAACAGTGACAGGTACATGGTTTTAGACAGTAACTTTGCTTGACAAAATCAGACTGAGTGATGAGTAACTCAAGAAACAATAGGAGGAAGAGGGCAAGAAGGGGAGAGGGCTGAGGGTAGGGGAAGGCATAGGTGTAGAGGGTCAGGGTGAGGTAACTGAGGAGCCTTGTCAGGACAGACACAGGGAAAGTGCATTAGAAGTTGCATTGGACAGGTAAGTGCAAGAAGAGAGAGCAGAAACTGACACCTATAAAGTCAGAAGCAACGTAGGGAATGAAGATGACCTGGGTTTGAATCCCACAGCTTCCACTTGCATACTGTGTGACCCTGAGCAAGTCACTTAACCTCCTTGTGCTCCCAGGTCACTCCTGTGAAAAAGCTTTCATCTTAGTGTGCTATACCTGGTTAAACAACTAAATAAATAAAAAATAAATAAAAAAGATGTTATGGGGTGCAAGCACAGGTGGAGGTGCCAGTTATGGAGTGGCGGAGCTTTTTTTTGAATGCTCCAAGCATTACTGTGGATGAAGTGTCACTAGAGAGCTCATTCAGCCAACTCGGAGCCCTGTATGCAAATGACCTTTGGTCTTGGGACGTGCGGCAGCGGGGCATTTGAAGGATTTGGGGCTTAGAGCCCCAGTGTGGAATGAAAAAAGCAATTATGCTATATAGAAGGGGGGGAAGGCATTTGGATTTAAGGTGCCATTATGCCATACTGAGTTCTTTCCTCATAAACACTCAAATGGCCACGTTATTAAAAATCTCAGCCATTAATATATTAATTTGGCTAGCTCAATTTGCTCATTTAGTCAAGGCCATTCAAGTGCCCCCAAGTGGTATGTCCAATAGACCTCTCTCCCTGCCAAACTGCATTCCAAATCCCACCCTCTTATTCCTGATGCCATTTTATCTATCCCTATAAACTTGGGTTTATGTTGTGTCCTGTCCCTTGAACTATTTATATGCATAGACAAAGCATATCTTTTATTATTGTTCTCTATTGCTCGCATATGTTCCAATATTTGTTCTTTCAATTTATGCTTCATTCTCCCTACATAAAAAATCCCACAGCTGCATAGAGCCAAGTATACTACATTCTGCATCTCAAAAGGTATAAAACTAATGATCCTATATTCCTTACCATCACTGGGGCCCACAGATATCGTTCTTTTCTCTAATACTTTATATTTACAATATCCACAGTGGGTGCAACCTGGATTTGGTGGTGGAAAAGCAGGTGTCCTTTTTTCTGATGGCTGTACACTCCTAACCAAAATATCTCTGATGTTTTGTACCCTCCTGTATGTTATCCTAGGTGGTATATTATCAATATCCCTCAACCTGGGTTCCAATTTTATTATTTACCAGTTTTTTCTTATTATCTTGCTTATTTCTCCCACATCACAGGAGTATGTTGTCACAAAATTCAACCCCCAAAATTCTCCAGGTCCTCTAACTTTTTCTTGCAGTAACTCAGACCTTGGTATAATATCCACCTCTTCATTGTTTTGTCCACAACTTGCTCACTGTATCCTCTCTCATGCAGGCATGAAGCCAAAACCCCTGCACATTTTTTATACTCCTCTTCTAGGGTAGAATTGCATTTTAACCTCATAAATTGTCCCTTTAGGGTATTAAGTATGGCGTGCCCGGGATGACTGCTACTCGCCTGCAGGACAGTATTTCTATTAGTATTGTTTCTGTACAGGGAGGTTTAAAGGTCACCTGTTACAGTTTTACTGATGCACATATCCAGGAAGTTGATACTCCCCCTACTTTTTTCCATTTCAAATTTAAAATAAGGTGGTTGTACCTCAATATATTTTTTAAAAGCACTGAGCTCCTCCTCATTCCCCTTCCAGATCATTACACAATCATCTATAAATCTGACCCAAAAATCTATCTTATCTTTATATGGACTATCCTCTGAGTAAATGATGTGATCTTCCCAGTACCCCATAGTCAAATTTGCATAATTGGGGGCCAAAGTTGCTCCCATTGTTGTTTCACTACACTGCACATAATGTTTGCCCATAAAATAAAAAGCATTATTTTCTAATACTAATTTTGTCATGTCCAATAGTAATTGTGTTTTAGGTATCTGACTACTCCTTTTATCTAAAAAATATCTCAGAGCAGTTCATCCAAATTCATGTGGAATATTAGTATATAAATTTGTAACATCCTGCATTACTAACCAACTATTCTCTTCAACATCTATATCCGAAGTGAGATTTATAATGTCTCTAGTGTCTTTCAAAATAGATCTCAAACTTCCTACTATGGGCTTCATATAAAAATCTATATACTGTGACAGGGGCTCTGTTAATGACCCCTACCCAGATATAATTGGTCTACCTGGTGGATTGTCTAATGTTTTGTGGATTTTTGGAAGTGTATATATAACAAGACGTACTGGATGTTTAACAGTCAAAAATTCTCTATCCTTCTCTGTTATGTCACCATTACTGTATATCTCTTCAATAAATCTGTCAAGTTTACATTTATTCTCCCAGGTGGGATCACTTGCTAATGGTTTATATGTGCCCAGATCTTTTAATTGATGTTCAACTTCTCTTACATAATCCTCTGTATTTAATTGGACTATTGTCCTTTCTTTGTCTGCTGGTTACACTGTTACTTTTAGGTTTTTGCTCAAGCTTTCTAAAACCCTCCTTTCTTCTCATGAAAGGGTCCAATATATGTCATCCTACTGTTTATACCTGTCATAGTATAATTCTAAATCATACATGCAGGCTTTATAAAAATTATTTACTGTTTGATTGACAGGGTGGTATAAAAGTTGAGCGTTTTCTCAGATCAAAATTAGGGGTTCCTAATCCATCTGTCTCATGTTGACTTATTTTTCCCCCATTTCCTCATTTACTACTCTAGTAGGCTGAAAAAAACATTTTGGATTCAATAATCTAATGAACCTGTTTAAATCAATAAACGTTTCAAATCTATTGACTATTTGCTGGCACAAAACTCAAACCCTTGTTCAGTACATGTTTCAACTTCATTTAAATTGTACTCAAATAAATTTTTCACATTATCATTGATTTGTTCTTTATTCAATAACACATTAATATTTTGTGTCTCCAAATGTCCCATTTCTTGTTGTGTATAAACCACATTGTCCCTTTCCTGCATCGTAAATAGCAGGTCAGATTCAGAGGTAAAATCTTCATTATGTAAATCAGCATCTACAGGACAGTCCCAGTCTCTTAATAATAATCCTGTAACTGAACCCATTTTTGATGGCTGCAATTTGCTCTGTTTCTCCCCCATCTTCCTCCCCATCTCCCTCTTACCCCTCTGTGTCCTCTTCTTTTGGCTTGTCCCCTCATTGTCTCTATTGGCACAATGATATTGCGAGGGCTTCTCTTTGGAAGGGGTGGGGTAGTGAGAGCTGTCTGGGGGGGGCTGTGTTGTAACCAATTCTTCTTGAGCCATATCCTCCTCAAAAAAAAACAACACTGGTATCGGACTCCATAGAGCTACCTTCAGCAGAATTCTCATTCTGATTTTTCAAGATTCCCCTTGGTTTCCTAGTCCAGTCAAATACCCTGTTATTCACATAGTCCTGTTTATTGAGCAATAATTTTTTTAACTTCTGACCTTTAGTAATGGTATCACACTTTTCTATCACTTCCTGTCAGCATTTACTGTAATGATCATAGTCTGAAGAATTACAGAACTGCAGCATTACCTTCTTGTTCAGTTGCTGTTGTGCCATGAGTTCTTCCTGTAACCATTTTCCATCTCGAATAATACAGCCAATCAGTCCCAGGGACCCCTTGTACAGCTCCTCCTCCTTCCACTCTTCCATGAAGATAGAAACATAGACTTTGATGGCAGATAAGGACCGCTAGGCCCATCTAGTCTGCCCATTTCCCTACCTACAGGATAGGCCGCAGATCCTAGTTAACCAACAGCCTATTTCTTCCTACCCCCCAAGAATTGCCCTATGTCTGTCCCATGCATTCTTGAATTCTCCCACAGTTTTAGACCCCACAACCTCCTCAGGAAGGCTGTTCCATGCATCCACTACCCTTTCTGTGAAATAATACTTCTCACATTGCACCTGAACCACCCTCCTTCTATCTTTAAACTGTGTCCCTTGTTCTTGCAAGTCTCTTTTCTGAAAGATGCTACCCTCTTGGACTTTGTTGATTCCACTGAGGTACTTAAAGTTTCTATCATGTCCCCTCTCCTTCTTTCCTCAAGGGTATACATATTAGCTCCTTTAGTCTCTCCTCATACGGCTTCTCTTGCAGACCCTGCACCATTTAGTTGCCCTCCTCTGGACTGCCTCTATCCTGTCTATGTCCTTGCAGAGATGGGGTCTCCAGAACTGGACTCAGTACTCCAGATGGGGTCTCACCAACTATCTGTACAGAGGATAACAACTTCCTTTTTATGCTGATGATGCCTCTCCCTATACATCCCAGTATACCCCAGCCCTCCCTACTGCCTTCTCCATTGCTTGCTAACCTTAAGGTCATCTGATATGATTACCCCAGGTCCCTTTCCTTTCGTTGTTATCTACCTCCCCACCCATTGTGTATTCTTCCTGGGTTCTTGTTTCCAGATGCGTTATTTTGCACTTCTTTGCATTGAATCCTAGCTGCCATACTTCTGACCATTCCTCCAACCTTGCCAAGTCCTTTTCATCCTTTCCATGCCTCCTTGTGTATCAACCCTGTTGCAGATTTTGTGTCATCTGCAAAGGCATACTTTTCCTTCCAGTCCCTCTGCAATGTAACTGATGAAGACATTAAAAAGGACTGGACCCAATACTGAACCCTGTGGTACCCCACTAGTAACCCCCCTTTCTTCAGAGTGGACTCCATTTACAATTACCTTCTGTGTCCTGTTGTCCAGCCAATGTTTTGCCCAGGCTACCACCCTGGGACCCACTCCAAGGCTGGTTAATTTGACTATTAATCTTTTATGTGGGACTTGTGAGATTCAGCAGTCCTTACCAAACGCTGTTGTTTTCCAAATTCTCAAACCTTTGGGCACCCTCTGCACCTCTAGGTAAGCTTGCATAGCTTTTTGTTGCCAGAATAAACGTCTCACCTTCAGTGCAAATTACTGATAAGTAAGAAAAGCCTTCTTGATGGTTAATTGTTTTGTGCCTAGCACGTCCATTTCTTCTGGTGCTGGACTCACTCCATTTGCACCCACAGCTACCGATGCAAAGATGTTTTCCATCTCTGCTTTGTTGGAAAAGATGGAAGTGGAAAGACTAAAGACAGCCTCCCTGGAAGATGGTGAGCTACTAGTTGCTTCCCCCTCCATAATAGTGTCTGCCATTGCATTCATTGTTTCCATGTCATAACAGCGAATGCAAAAAAGAGATTCCAATTATGGCGGGTGTATATTGCCCCAAAACAATTCGGCAATATACACAAAGTGGCGACACTACTTCCAGCAAGTAGTTTTCAATGTTTATGTGTGGGGGCTGCACCCCCCTGCAACCCCCCTCATTGGGGGATTTGCCCCCACATCCCCGTTCTGAAGGATTCTCAACTCCAGGGGAGTGCATGTCGAGGAGGGGGCGAGACTCCCAAAAGGAATAAAAAAACATCAAAAGCCACAGGCAGCGGAAAAAAACTTTTGTCCCTGTCCAGTCCCTGAACCCAGACCCTCCTCTGCTAGAGCCAGCCACCCGCACCACCACACCACATGGGAAGGCTTGGCAGCACCAGGAACACTGCCTTACAGAAACCCTCTCTCCTATCCCTCTCCTTCCCCTCACTATTCCTGCCTTCTGGTCACCCTTCTCCATGATCACCGTCGACCAGGTCACAACCCCTGCAGGGTAGCTCTTCCCATTCACTCAATATGACTCACTCACTTGTGAGTTGCTCACATTGGATCACCCTTCTGACTTGATACCCATTCATTTCAACTGTTGCTGGCGTGAATTGATGACACATCCATGAGTGTGAAGCCTGTAATGTCCAATTTGAAAGCAAAAAAGGCTCGCTCCAATTGGATTGGGGCTAGTAAACCCCACAGCACTTGTCAAAAATAAAGGAAGGGCTTAGCACTCTGTGTCATAGAAATGAAGATCCTTCAAACAGAGTCTTTCCAAGTTTTAATTTATTAGGAGTACAGACACCAACACAGGTAGCCGTTGTAGCCCAAGAAGTCTACCACAAACCTATGTTTCACACTTCTTCAGGTTCTTTGTCAAGGTATGGTGCACCCCCATGGTCACCTTATATACCATTATTTCAAATAAAATGATTAAGAAAAATCTGCAGGATGCCCAAACAATTAGCGTCTTCCACATTCCAAAGTTTTTTTACCCCTTTATTTAATTAGAAAATCACATCCTCTCATTATCATATTACAACATTTCTTGACACTAAGAAAAGGGGGTAGCTCTTCCACTTTTCTTAATTAAATTATCAATTGCAAACTATACCAGGTTAAACCAGAATATATTCCCTTAACTGAGGGTCCCAGTGATGGATAATTACTACAGATCTTCTATATCCAGCTATTTATATGTCTGTTAAGGTTACCAATCTCTATGTAGACTGACTGCATTATTATTCATACAAGGCTGTATATTGCAGTATTAAGCCAGGGGGAAGGAAAGACAGTGTTGAATCAAAAAAGTAATTTTGCTATATAGAAGGGGAGAAGGCATTTGGAATTAAGGTGCCATTATGCCATACTGAGTGCCTTCCTCATAAACACTCAAATGGCCACATTATTGCAAATCTCAGCCATTAATATATTAATTTGGCTAGCTCAATTTGTTCATTTATTCCAGGCCACTCTACAATAGTTCCAACAGCTGGTATATCCTATCAGCCACTCTTCCTGCCAGGCTACATTCCAAATCACCCTCTTATTCCTGACACTATTTTATCTATCCCTATAAACTTGGGTTTATGTTCTGTTCTGTCCCTTGAACTATTTATATGCATAGCCAAAGCATATATTTCATTGTTGTCTTCTATCACTCTCAAATGTTTCCTATTCATTCTTTCAATTTATGCTTCATTCTCCCCACATAAAAAAATTCCCCTGCTGCATACAGTCAAGTATACTACATTCTGTTTATCACAAGTTATAAAACTAAGAATTTTATATTCCTTACCATCACTGGGCCCACAAATACCGCTGTTTTCTCTAATACTTTACAATATTTACAATGTCCACATTGTGTGCAACCTGGATTCGGTGGTGGAAAAGCAGATTTTTTTTCTGATGGCTGTACACTCTTAACCAAAATATCTCTGATGTTTTGTGCCCTCCTGTATGTTATTCTGTATGTATAATGAATGCAATGTTGGACACTATTACGGAAGGGCTGGTGGCTAGTAGCTCACAATCTTCAAGGGAGGCTGCCTTTAGTCTTTCCATTTCCATCTTTTCCAACACAGTTGAGATGGAAAACATCTTTGCATTGGAAGATGCAGGCACAAATGGAGCGAGTCCAGCCCCGGGAGAAATGGACACACTGGGCACTGTTGCCTAAACACTCTTAGTGTGTAGGGTAAATAATAATACTACTACTAATAATACAGATTTTTATGTCTTCGGAGTCTGCCAAAAAACATTCGTAAACAAGCAGGACTAATAATAAAGGGTTATTATACTACTTACACCAAGCATGTGACAGAGAAAATCACAAGGGAGATGAGTTTCTCACCACTCTTCTGAAGAATGTACATAATCTCCAGAATTATAGGATCTCAGGTTCTCCAAGATCTTGTTCTCTCTCCTTGGAACTAGGTTACAGAAGGCTATATACTACAGATAACAGCATAGTAACAGAGATTACCTCATAGTTACAGATATGAGAAACACTATGTATTGGTCCCAAGTCATTCTCCATTGGATGATGACTTTGGAGACAGAATTACTAATGAGTATCATATGAGATATAAAACATGCTTTGGTTAGCATTCTAGGTTGGACAACAGAAATGCTCACTGGGCTCTACTACACGTGGCATTTCCTGCCTATGTATAATATAAGACATAACAAAGGTTTTCTCCCTCTGTCAGCTAGCTTGCTTAGACAAAGAAAAGTGCTGACTGGCCACTACCACATATGATTATATGAGAATGTATATACAGTGTATAAAGTGATCACTGATGATCCCTCAGAGTCATCTTATCAATGATTAGGTAGATTATATATGGAATATATGTAAAAGACAAACATAATGCATTATAGTGAGGTATAATATTAATGCATGATCTAATCCGATGAAGGATGTAAATATTAACAAATATTAGCAGCAAAGCACATTCCTGGCACTCATGCTTATATGATGAGTGCCTAAAATCTACATGTTAGTGTAAAATAGCAGTATTACAGTATAACAGACCAGGAATACAATATAAGGTGTATGTGGGATACTAGGGGGAATAACCCAGGTGCAACAGTCCCCTCTTTGTTGCCCAAATTGCAAAAGTGGCAACACAACAAAAAGGCGATGGTTACGCACCATTTGTCTACAGGCCCGAGGCACGAGCCTAATAGAGGAATTTTTTAACTGGTTACAGTGATGTTTCCGGGTTTTCCTTACACAACAAAATGTAATTATAAGGGAAAATGTTAGTAAACCTTGTATTACTATAAACATATGGAATGAAACTTCACAATGGGGTTTTCCAATATCAAAACAATTAGTAATTACTGATACTGTATATGTATCAAGTGTGTATCTGTCCTATTGGGAAGAAATTGAAGAAACAAACATAAGTTGCCTGTATGGATATTAAAAATAAGTAAAAATCGAGATAGAGCATCAAGGTAGTTAGGACTAGACTTAATGATATCTGGTTCCGGATGGGAACAGGTGTGATTACCATATAACATATTACCTGTTTAGGGAGTAAAAAAAACAGAAGTTAGAAAAGTTCACTTTGCATAATGTTTAGTCCATATCAGAAGAATGTATAGTTGGTCACCACACAATGTTCCACATCAGCAGAATATACCACCTTGAAGGATAGCATTTTTCAGTTGGTAAGTTGAACAGGACATGAAATGTCAATGTTCACAAACTATAAACTATGAACAGTTCCTGGGATAAATCTAGGGTTTCTGAAGAGGGCCAGCTCTTGCTCCCAGTGGAGCCTCTTCCATGACCAGGTGGCATTCCTGCAGCTGCTGACCACTTCCACACACCTGGACCACCTCCCTTAGAAGCCACAGTCCCTGAACAGGGCCAGCTCTCGCTCCCACTGGAGCCTCTTCCATGACCAGGTGGCATTCCTGCAGCCGCTGACAGCTTCCAAAACCTGGACCACCTCCCTTAGAAGGTACGGCACCTCCCCAGCAAACCGGATCACAGGTGCTTCGCTGAGGTAAGCCTTGATTGGTCCCTGCTTCCAGCCTATTTCATTGAGCATTTCTGAGAGCTCTGAGCTGACT
This sequence comes from Neoceratodus forsteri, assembly GCA_016271365.2. NCBI lineage: Eukaryota > Metazoa > Chordata > Ceratodontiformes > Ceratodontidae > Neoceratodus > Neoceratodus forsteri. The sequence goes on along the minus strand of CM028129.1, from coordinate 1,071,202,545 downwards.
TCGGCTCGGTTTTTGCTAACTGTTTTAAAGTCCTTGCCTGAAATTATTCTGCTGAATTGTACTGCTTGCCTGAATAGCTAAGCCCTTAATTTCAATACAGTGATTACAGCTCATTTTAAGTGTGGTTAAACTGTTGGGAACTGCTCCCCACTGCTTTGGCGCATAAAGATAATCCTTCTTTTGTCTTGCTAATCCCCAACCCCCTCTGCCTTAGCTGGCTTTTGTCCAAACATTTTTTAAATTCTGCCCTTTTCTGTCCACAACCGTAGTCCCTGAACAGGGCTCGGTTTTTGCTAACTGTTTTAAAGTCCTTGTCTGAAATTATTCTGCTGAATTGTACTGCTTGCCTGAATAGCTAAGCCCTTAATTTCAATACAGTGATTACAGCTCATTTTAAGTGTGGTTAAACTGTTGGGAACTGCTCCCCACTGCTTTGGCGCATAAAGATAATCCTTATTTTGTCTTGCTAATCCCCAACCCCCTCTGCCTTAGCTGGCTTTTGTCCAAACATTTTTTAAATTCTGCCCTTTTCTGTCCACAACCATAGTCCCTGAACAGGGCCAGCTCTCGCTCCCACTGGAGCCTCTTCCATGGACAGGCGGCATTCCTCCAGCTGCCAACCACTTCCAGACACCCGGACCACCTCCCTTAGAAGGTACAGCACCTTCCCAGCCAATCACATCGCAGGTGCTTCGCTGAGGCAAGCCTTGATTGGTCCCTGCTTCCAGCCTATTTCATTGAGCATTTCTGAGAGCCCTGAGATGACTTCAGCTCGGTGTTTGCTAACTGTTTTATTTATTTATTTATTTTATTTAGTTTTTGTTGACCAGGTAATTGCACTAGACAAATCCTGCCTATTTTCAGGCACAACCCAAGGGAGGGGGATACAGATGAATGCCAACTGACATTGAACCAGATTAAGCTGTTGGTGGTATTTTTAGTGAATGAGGGAAATTTTGCCAGGACACCGGGGAAATTCCCCTACTCTTTTTGATAAGTGCCATGGGATCTTTAACACCCAACTGAACTACCACCAATCCAGGCAGATGGGACCTCGGTTTTAACGTCTCATCCGAAAGACGGCACCTCAGAAGTGCAGCACCCCTCTCATGCTGCACTACAGCGTCAGTACTGGGATATTAACCCAAGTGTCAGATGTGGGAACTGAACCCACAGCCCTCTGATCTCCTGGCCTCAGAGGCAGGTGTGCTACCTACCGAGCCACTGACACTGCTAAATTAAAGTCCTTACCTAAAATTATTCTGCTGAATTGTACTGCTTGCCTGAATAGCTTAGCTCTTAATTTCAATACAGTGATTGCAGCTTATTTTAAGTGTAGTTAAACTGCTGGGAACTGCTCCCTGCCGCTTTGGTGCCTAAAGTTAATCCTTCTTTTGTCTTGCTAATCCCCAACCCCCCTCTACCTTAGCTGGCTTTGTTGTCCCACCCCACCACTCCCTCCCAGGCCTCCCTTAAATACACCTTTGTAGAGCCCCTTTTTGAGATACACACTCTGATTGGCCACACTCAGCCAAGTTCCTACCCAATCCTTCTGTGCTCTCCTACTCCTCCTTAGAGCTACTGATCTGCACAGCAAGCTTGCTGTCTCTGGCTGTCATGACATTTCTTAATCCTGTCTTCTTCTATCCACTTAAACGACTGTGTCCATAACTCTTCTAGCCCTCGTAGTTGCGGTGCTATGGCATGCTCCTTATACTCAAGCTTTTTCTTATTCCTAACCACCTTATCTGTAGCAGCCCACCACAACAAACAACAAGGATCATGTCCACCTCTGAAAATATCCAATCCTGTAACCGGAACCTTATTCCACTGCACCTCCCCTTACTTAGGATGCCCACCTCCCTTTTTACTCAGCCCATATCCTTCACCTTTACACTCTCTGCTCCCCTCATATATGTTGATCAGAGCACTCTCCTTAGCTTCCCTTCACTGCCACCCTAGCATTACGTCATACCCATCATCACTCTGTGGAAGGTCACAAAGGAAAAAAGTGCTCCTATCCTGCAAAAACTGGATCAAGAAACTGTTTCTCTTGCTCCTTCTCTGTTCAGGTTATGTGGAGCTACACCCTGGACCCCATTACCACTTGATCTCCCACAGAATTTGCATCAGCATCCAGACTTAAGTAAATGTTAGTCAACATATTGAGCCTCGCAAAAAAGTTTGATCAGCTCCAAGTATGGGTAGCCCATACTGAGCCAGACCTCATTATTATAACCAAATCTTGGCTCAAAAAGGCAAACAGTGATCATCAAGTCTCTCTTCCTGGCAACAATCTGCAAAGGGCAGATAGGGAAGCCAGAGGGGGCAGTGTGGCCATCTACACTAAATCTAAGTTTACAGTCAGTGATATTCACTGTAAACCTAAACCTAAGGAGTACAAAACAGTATGTCTCAAATTACACCTTCCATCCACTGAATGTCTTACTAATATTGATGGTTATTGCCCCCCATCTGGTTGCACTGACATCCTCACCATACTTAAATCCCTAATCGTCTCTGCCAACACTGAAACTTTAATACTTTGGAAATTTTAATATGAACTGGCTTACCCCCAAGTTGCTCAGCCTGAAATCCTTCTGTGACGATGTTGGCTTAGCCCAGTTAGTTGGTGAACCTACTAGAACCAATACATACAATCCTGATAACAGTTCTCTCCTTGATGTTATACTTTCTATTAATTCCCAAAAAATGCTTCACTCTGCAGTCTTCCACAATGACATGAGTGATCATGGGGTGGTTGTTTGTACAAGAACACAAATTATAGCCTGACAGCAACCAACACTCACAACTAAGCAGTCCTTTCACAAGTGTAATGCATCGGACTACTTATCCAATTTGAGCAAAATTAGATGGCAAGACCTTTACCTTGCCAAAACAATTGATGAGGTGGTCACTGTCCTTAATAATAACCTCATCACATTGGTCAACAAGCATTCCCCTTTGATCAAAGCCATGGTGCGCAAAACATCCAAACCATGGTTTACATCAGATCTCAAAGCTACAATCCCACGCCATGATAAACTCTGGGCTAAGGCTAGAAAATCCAAAAGCCCAGCTGACTGGCAAGCATTCAAAGCAGCTAGAAACACCTGCATTAAACAAATCCATGCAAGTAAAGCCAACTATTATGTCTCCACCCTTAAACAGGCAAAAGGGAATTCCCAAAAAATCTGGAGGACACTCAAGTCCATCGAAGGAAGGCCTGTAGCCCCCTTCATCCTACTGAAGATCCTGAACAATGGTAGGGTTGTGGATAACAGTTGCCTAATCTTTGAGGAAATTAACAATCACTTTGTAACTGCTGGCCTAGCCTTCTACTCTTCACCTTATGCTGCCTGTGGTAGCAACCAAAACTGTAATAACATTGACTCCCAAACTTCGACCCACGCACTCCAACTGTTCCCACTTAGCTATAAAGAAGTTGAAGATTCACTTCTTAACATAGACATTTGAAAAAGTGCAAGGGACGATGGTCTAAAACCATTTTTTCTTAAACTAGGCTATCTCAACCTCACTGTCCCTATCCTCCACATATTCAATCTTTTCATTTCCACTGCCACTGTTCCCTCCTGTTGGAAATCTGCCCACATCCTCCCATTATTCAAGTCAGGGAACCCATACAACCTAAACAACTATAGGCTCATCTCAATCTTACCTGTCCTCTCTAAAGTCCTCAAAAAGCTAGTTTACTCCCAAATAAAACTCCATATCGAATCGTCTTTAATCCTCAACCCTGCACAATCCAGCTTCCGGCCCAACCATAGTACAGTCACTGCCCTAGCCAAAGTTACCAATGAATGGGTCATAGCCATGGACTCTAAGAAAGTTACTGGTGCAGTATTTTTAGATCTTAGCGAAGCGTTCAACACAGTTGACCACAATCTGTTAGTCTCAAGCCTAATAAAAGTAGGCACCACCCCCCTAACTGCCCAGTGGTTTACCAGCTACCTATCTGGAAGGACACAGAAAGTAAAAGCTGGTTGCCTGTTTTCTGCATCCCTCCCAGTTGTCAGGGGATTCCCGCAAGGCTCCATATTAGGTCCCATCCTTTTCTCCCTGTACATCAATAAGCTTGATGCACATATATCCCAGTCTCATCTGCATTTCTTTGCAGATGATACAGTACTGTATACATCAGGCCCTACACTGGCTGAAGTGAGGGATGTACTCCAAGCTGACTTTGCACAACTAGAAATCAACCTAAACAATGCCAAACTACTCCTCAATGCCAAGAAAACCAAGGCCATGATCTTTGCACTGAACACCACCTCCACTTCACTTGCAAACATGCACAAAGAATTCATCACTACCTCCCTAGATGAACCCCTTGAAATCACCTCCTAATTCAAATATCTTGGTATGTGGCTAGACAACAAGCATTCCTTTCATGACCACCTTGGCGATCTGACAGACTAAAAATCAGACTAGGTTTACTCTTCCGTAACAAGTCCCTCTTTCCAATGGATACCAGAACTAGACTGGTCCAGCACACTTTCTTGCCACTACCCAACTATGGAGATTTAATCTATTCCTCCACAGCAGCCTCAGGACTTAGCATATTAGGCATCCTCTACCACCACGTTAATGGTTCATGACAAACCTACCTTACCAAACTCAACATTGTGATTTGTACGTAGCTGCTGGCTGGACATCACTCTCAACTAGAAACGTGCTTCATGCCGGTATCTGGACTATTAAGCTACTCCTGAACAAAGTCCCAGACTATCTTACAACCCTCTTCCATATTTCCCATAGTGCCTACTCTCTTAGGAAAAATTACCTCCTCCTCCTTGATGTACCGAGAACTCGCACCTCACTCAGCAAGCAGACCATATCAAGCGAACTCCCAACTATCTGGAACCAGCTTCAAGGTGTACTAAAGCTTCTTGGTACTGTTCCTGTCAGCCTATTTAAAAGGTTGGATGCAGCAAACATAAAAGATATGTGCAGCTGCTTCTAAATCTTAGCCCACTACTCTAACCCTGGCCTACTGCTTCCTCTTAATTACCTAGAAATTAGCTGCCTTGTTATTCCAAACCAAGCACTTGCACCTTTTTTTTCCTCTGTACTTGTATTTTTCTGTGTCATTGTCATTTTTATGCAACATGTTAATGCTTGAACATATTTCTGTACTTCACTTTGTACTGTTTTTCAATTATGCAGTCTGTAACTACTTGTCTGTGTCAGAGGGCCTCCTTGTGAATGAACTTGCTCAATGGAGTTTTCCTACAATAAACTTGAACTTGAAGTATTAGATGAAGATTCATAGTTCAAATTTGATGCATTCAGATTTTACAAAGGTAGATCCAAATGTTTAGGAGGCAGCAGTATTTTCAGAGGCCTCAGCAGGGGGTGCATTAGATTGCACACTGAGTTTTACAATGGAATAGCAACAGTGTTCAGTTGAAGATGACCACACAGCTGCACAAAGTGTAAATGTTTATAACAGTACTCAGTTCTCAGTCTGTAGGAGGTGCCAGCCAGGCTTGGAAAAACAAGCAGTGAAAAACATTTCTTGATTGTAGATCAAATGAAGAAGAGTCTTCTTGCTGAAGTTAGGGGTTGCCCCCACCACAGACTTGCTTCATAGTATGCATAACAATGAGCTTGATTGTAGAATCTTAATTGGCTGGACTGAATACTGCTTATTTGAGAGTTCATAAGTGGAAGCCTAATTTCAGTTATTAGGCCAGTATTCATAAGTTGGTAAGACAAGTTGGAAGATGTCACATCTGCATAAAAGGTGGTGATCCTTTCAGGTATGGCAATCAAAGTTCAGAGTCAGTCATGATTCCAAGACCTCATGGTAAACAAGGAAAGGAGGTAGTTTCAATCTTTCATGATAAAAGTTCCCATCAAGATGCTCAATAGAATGGGCAGTTGCCAGACGATCAGAGATGGATGTTGCTGGATGAAAATGTGGCAATGGCACTGTGAGAATCACAAACGTGGCTTCCTGGATTGTGCAGGAATACATTTCGAAACATGGAGCAATACCGGTGTGTGTTTTGACATATCCAAGGTTCCTTGCCATTTGCAAGGGAATAAAGCTAGATTTAAATAAACATTGGTTAACACATGCAATAGAAGTGCAAAATGTGGCAATGCCACTGACCCATACGTCTGTCATGTATGAGATCAAGGATATGTCCTAATTCCAGATCCCAGAAGAGATAACCAAAGGGTTGTAAGAACATAATTGCTGTAGGCAGTACAAAGGACTTTCCTAGCTATGTGATGCTCATCTGCTTCCTTAATGTGAGCAGAAATTAATTTATTAACATGAATATTTGTCAGATCAAACCCCTTCACAATATCCTTAATATTGTAAATGTAAATTGCTTTTAATGAGCAAAATCATGTACAGGTGTACCATGCAATGGGGGTATGATATTATATTTCACACTGTCATGAACCTTTAACATATGTGCTTGAATAATGGCTACACTAGCCTTATTTCAAATAGATAAGTCAAAGCCAAATAGGCCTGAGGCTAAACCTGTTTTTTTTTAATATAAAAACAACAACAAAACAAAATGTCTAGTGCGTTTGGGTAGGTTTACTGTTATAAGATATACAACTAACAGTCAGGATGTGAAAATCCTAAGTGTGTGTATGTGGTGCATGTGTGCTATGAGTTCCTGTGTAGGGGGCCATTATTGAATACCTGGTATGCTGCCAGGGTATCCAATAACATCATTATTAAAAAAAGTGGGACATATTTGTTGTGAAACATATAACAAATCATTCCAAGTTTTAAAGGTGAGAATTAAAATCACTGGGTTGTGTATGAGCTGTGCATTATTAACTAGGGTACCTGGTTGGGAAGTGGCTATTAGACCACTGGCTGGGCCAGGGTCCTGTTTTGGGCACTCAGTATTAAGTGTCACAAATTATGGATAATCATAGGGTAAAACCTTAAGGTCTAATGGCTTTTATTGCCAAATAAATTTGGATGCAAAATTCCTGATTATCAATAAAATACAAACAGGGGTCCAGATCAAGTCTAGCTGCTAGGGCTGATCTGAAGCAATGATCATAAAATTCAGTAGGGCCTCACTATCCTTCTGGATGATGAACATGTCTTTCAGGACTTTAGTGTGAATTCCACAAGATGCAGTTAGATCACATGGGCTTGTGAGGTACTCTGCCTCAACCATCTGTTTAGGTTTAGGTCACTGGTTCTTATTTGCAATAAGAGGTGCAATTTGAGCTTGTAAGAAGACCCATAAATTTAAAAAGAATAATAGACATAAAAGCAAGCATCTGTCTCTCTGGAACCTAAAAGGAAAGAGAAAGAAAAATATAGTTAGTTTAGTACTATTCCTCCCACTGAGGTATGGAAAAGTAATTTAATCTCCTTTAAACAGGTTCATTTGATTGGCATGTAGCCATTTATCAATGACTGTTATTGTGAGGCAGTCTAACTTGGTAGACTGCTGGACTGAGTTTGTTTACAATGGGATAAAGCCTGTTGTTGGGCCTTGCCCATACATTGTGAAGCAAACAAGTGTTCTGGATGTCTTGTTTGAGTTAACATATTTATCTTCTGATGCTCCATCAGCAGTTGCACTACACAGGACAAGAAGTAAATGTTCTGAGAGTCTCATGGACCGTCCAGTCATGATTTCAAAAATGGGGTACACTGTGTACCTGCAGAGGGTGTCCCTCTTATTGCCATAAGGAGTAAAGGCAATAATGAATCCCAGTCCTTTTGTGTTTTTTCTGAACAAGTTTATTATAACATAACTTTGATCTGCCTGTTAGCCCATTCCACCTGTCCTGATGACTGTGGGTGGTAAGGGATAAGAAACTTTTGTTTTACCCATAATAAATCCAGAGTGTTCTGCATTACTTTGGCTATAAAGCTGGATCCCTGTAATCAGAATTTACGATTGGGGTAAACCCCACCTGGTAAATAGCTGGTTTACCAAGAGATTTGTAGTCACTTTGACTGTGTTGCTCTCAATGGTTGGCATAGGGCCAATGTAGTCAATCTGGATGTTGTTCCAGGGTCCTGATTGTCTCTGGGGTAACAATGTATTTTCCTAGCTGATAGAAGATTGTTCTGTTCACAGATCAGTCAGTTACTTATTGGGTGTTCTTCATCCTTTCTCATATGTGGCCACCAAACAGAGGATGTCAGTCTGTCTAGGGTTTTTATTGACTCCCTGGTGTCCACCAGTTGGAGTATCATGTGCTTAGTACAGTAGATAAACTCTACCATCAGGTGTTCAGGAACCATCCATAACTTTCCATGAGTGTTATCGCAGTGATACCAAATGAGTAGGTCATCACTGTATAGGTGAAGGTAATTTTTCATGTTCTTATAAGAGCTTATTTCTGGAAGTAATTCCTCAGTTTCTTTACTAAGGAAACTATATACTGCCTGCAAATAAGGGTCCTTCTTATGGAGCATAAGGTTCATGTTTACAATATACTGGAACCTTATGGATATACAGTTTGTATTTAAGCTGTTTAGGTTAGGGTTGTGATGTACACAAACAAGTCTCTGTATTTCACAGGGGTACTCAAATAGATATGGAAGTTTGTTTTCTTCCAAAGAAATTCAGTTTAGAGAGAAACAGACCCAATTGGAATCCGTGATAATAATAATAAAAAGGTTTCTGCAGTGATTTCTGTAATTAGAGTACAAGGCCAATTGCTAAACTGCAGTGCTTACATCCCTCTTGTGGAGTGCTGGTATCATGTTATGCAAGGAAAAAAAAATTTATTCCTCATTATTATCACAGCCTGTTTCACTCAAGGACATACCAGCTCTCTAAACCATCCACAAACATTTGTGATAATAAGGAGACTCCTCGCCTCCCTGCTTCACATTTTTTTTTCTTGCCAGGTGTGTTTTGACATTGCCTGTGAATCGTACATAAATGGTGATGCACTTACTAGCCATCCACACTCTGTCATCACCAGAATGTAAAATAATTCCAAACCCTGCTATCTGCCCCCATTGGTATGTGTGGCTGAGTCATCAGTCAAAACATGACACACAGTGGTGTCTTTTAACACTTTCTGAGGTTCAGTCAGAAAGGGCCCTGGGACAGGTAGGTCAGAAGGTCTCTACTGTAAATTGTAGGCCGTGAGCCAACAAGGATGAAGTTTTGATAAGAAGGACAGTGATGTCATAATCCTGTAAAATAAGAGATCAGTGTGTAAATCTGGCATTGGATACAGAGTCATCTTTCACTCTGTCTGACAACAAAAAGTTAGTTGGCAAATGATTGGAATGCAACACAATGGCTGTGTATCCAATGATGTACATAAAGTATCTCACTGCCCAGGATGTAGTCAAAAGATTCCTTTCACAAAGGTTGTATTTCAGCTCCACTGGGGTAAGCATTTGGGATGCATAAGCAATGGGTTTTATGTGTCCATTGTATTTTTGGGCTAAAACTGCTGAGATTGCTATATCTGATGTAGCAGTTTCAATATACCCTAAAGATGGGTTAAAATTAACCAATGTTGGGACCATGGTTAGTAATCCCAAAAGAAAAGACAATGATATCAGTATTAGGATACCTTGCACCTTCTTGCCAGAAGTGCCTGCTATTGTTTGTGTTAGGAATAACGCAGACTGTTCCTGACTTGTGTCTGCTATTGCAGTCACAGTATGGGATGGCCCAGGTGTCACTGGTGGAGAGGGTTCTGCATCATGTGCTGGCAGTGCTGGAACTATCAGGGGTGCCTGCACAGTGGAGAAAAGTGATGTGCAAGCTGCACATAGTTCTCCAGCTATGGATTGTAGTTCAGTAGCCCTCAAGGGTGGTGAAAGTAGTACTGAAACAGCTGTCTGCTCAGGTTCAGAAATCAAACCTGTAACCCTCCCCCCCAATGTGGCCTGTGATTCTGAAAATATCACAGCCACGGTGCTTTCAGAATCAGGGTTGTCCCCTCTCCCATCAAATGTAAAGTGGGTTTCCTCACTGGAAGGTTGTTGGATGGTAGCAACATTGTTTTTAATGTTACAGCTTGAAGTATTAACACATTGCTTATGTTCAGTGCTGTCCGTGTTAGGAAAAACAGGACAATCAGTCTTCTCAGGGAAAGCTGATGCTATTTCACATCATAATTAACAGTATTGTGTTCCTTAACCAAGGACGTTCTAGCATAGTAAACACTGCTAGCAGCAGCAGCTGCTTCTGCAGTGTCAGACACTGACTTCATGTCAGAGTGCATACCAGCCTCATTCAAAAGTACATCGACATCATTTTTAATGAGAATCTTCTGTCCCTCAGAAACACTAATCTTACTGATAACATTATTAATCATGCCAAAAGCCTCCGGTATGTTTTGTTTGGTTATGGCAGCAATCACAGGTCCCTGTGACTGCATGATCCAACCTCTGTGATGTGGTGGTCTGCCATTTTGGATTACCTCATGGGCATCTTGGGTTGCTGTGTTAAGACTATCATCACATGACCATGAGTGGCCATCTTGGGGATGGTATGGAGATGCAAGCTGATGACATGTGTGTCCATCATTTTGAGGCTCTAACAATTCTCCATTTTCTGAATCACAAAAAAACAAGTGGCTAGCCTTTGTTCTAGTCCACAGCATACTGTGAGTGTTCAAAATCAAACTCTTCAACATCAGAAGAGGCAAGGTCTATGGGCATTAAGGTAGTATGCCCTGCCAATACCTCTGGCTGATGGCGCAAGTTGCCATATCTGACTTTTTACTCCTACATTCTAACTGCTCAGATACAGGAGTTAGCATGCTGTAAAGTGCCTTGTTTTCAGATTGCAAGACATTCTCATCTTGTAAAACTTGCCTGTTATCAACAGAAGCTGTGTCACAGTTTGTATTTAAAACATTCATTTCAAGTCTGTTGTAATCAAAACATAATAATTCATGCTGTTCAGTCAAGGACTGGTGTTGAAATACCAGCACATTAACTCTTTCAGTAATTACTTCAAACTTTTTATCCCTAAGTTCCTTGTTTAATGAGGAGGAGCTCAGTGCTTTAAAAAATATATTGAGGCACAAGCACCTTGTTTTAAATTTGAAATGGAAAAAAGTAGAGGGAGTATCCACTTCCTGGATGTGTGCATCAATAAAACTGTAACAGGTGACCTTTTGACCTCCATGTAGAGAAAAAATCCGGATAGAAATACTCTCCTGCAGGCGAGTAGCAGTCATCCCTGGCACACCATACTAAATATCCCAAAGGGACAATTTATGAGGATAAAATGCAATTGTACCCTAGAAGAGGAGTATAAAAAGTGTGCAGGGATTTGACTTCATGCCTGCATGAGAAAGGATACAGTAAGCAAGTTGTGGACAAAACAATGAATGAGGTGGATATTATACCAAGGTAAGAGTTACTGCAAGAAAAAGTTAGAGTAACCGGAGAATTTTTGGGTTTGAATTTTGTGACAACATACTCCTGTGATGTGGGACAAATAAACAAGATAATAAGAAACAATTGGGAAATAATAAAAACAGAACCCAGGTTGAGGGATATTCATAATATGCCACCTAGAATAACATACAGGAGGGCACAAAACATCAGAGATATTTTGGTTAAAGGTGTACAGCCATCAGAAGAACACCTGCTTTTCCACCACCGAATCCAGGTTGCACCCACTGTGGACATTGTAAATATTGTAAAGTATTAGAGAAAACAGCAGTGTTTGTGGGGCCCAGTGATGGTAAGGAATATAGAATCCTTAGTTTTTATAGCATGTGATATGCAGAATGTTGTATAGTTAGCTGTATGCAGATGTGGGATTTTTTATGTGAGGAGAATGAAGCATAAATTGAAAGAACGAATTGGGGAACATATGAGAGTGATAGAGGACAACAATGAAATATATGCTTTGGCTATGCATATAAATAGTTCAAGGGACAGGACACAACATAAGCCCACATTTATAGGGATAGATAAAATAACGTCAGGAATGAGAGGGTGGGATTTGGAACGCAGTTTGGCAGGGAGAGAGACCTTTGAATATACCAGTTGGGGGCACTAGAATGGCCTGGAATAAATGAGCAAATTGAGCTAGCCAAATGAATATATTAATGGCTGAGATTTTTAAAAATGTGGCCATTTTAGTGTTTATTAGGAAGGAACTCAGTATGGCATAATAGCACTTTAAATCCAAATACCTTCTCCTCCTTCTATATAGCATAATTGTTTTTTTTTTATTCCACACTGTCTTCCCCCCTCTTTTAGATTAATACTGCAGTATACAGCCTTGTATGAATAATAATGCAGTCAGTCTATATAGAAATTGATAATCTTAATAAAGATATAAATAGCTGGATTTAGAAGATCTGTGCTAATTTTCCATCAGTGGGACCCTCAGTAAAAGGGAACATATTCTGTTTTAACTTGCTATAGTTTGTGATTTATCATTTAATTAAGAAAAGTGGAAATGATAACCCCTTTTTTAGTGTCAAGAGATTTTGTAATATGATAATAAGTTGATGTGATTTTATAATTAAATATAGGGGTAATAAAAACCTTTGGAATGTGGAAGACACTAATTGTTTGGGCACCCTGCACATTTTTGTTAATCAGTTTATTGGAAATAATGGTATATAAGGTGACCATGGGGGGGGGCACCATACCTTGCCAAAGAACTTGAAGAAGTGCAAAATGTAGGTTTCTGGTAGCCTTCTTGGGCTACATCAGCTATCTGTGTTGGTGTCTGTATTGCTAATAAATTATAACTTGGAAAGACTCTGTTTGAAGGATCTTCATTTCTATGACACAGAGTTCTAACCCCTTCCTTTATTTTTGGTAAGTGCTGTGGGGTTTACTAGCACAAACCCAATTGCAGCAAGCCTTTTTTGCTTTCATGTTTGAAGCTGTTTTTGCTTTTAGCACCTACCACACCTTCTGGCAGACCATTTTATGGCTCAACCACTCTGTCTTTAAAATAATATCTCCTCAAATTCTTTTTAAACCTTCCCTCCCATTAAACTTCACTCATGACTCCATGTCCTAGCTTCTCTGTTTCTAGTAAACAGTTTCTCACAGTCCCCCTTGTTAAATCCTTTCAGGAATTTGAAGCTCTCTATCATATCTTCCCTCACTTCTGGTTTCAAGTGAATACATGTTCTGTGCCTTTTGTTGATTTGTATAGGCTCTGCCTTCCTGGCCCCAAATCATCTCAGTCGCCCTGTGATATACCCTCTCAAGCCTGTCCCTGTTCTTTTTTAGGTGGGGAGTTCAGAACTAGGCACAGTACTCCAGATGTGACCTATTCAGTGGTAATAGTAGCTACTGTTTTCTAGAGTCAGACCCTCTCCTGATGCACTCTAGCGTTCTGTGTGCATTGTTGAAGGGCATATTACATTGGCTGGTTTGTTTAAAGATCAAATGAACAGTTTTTTCCATATTTTTAATAAAACATGAATTCATGTCCCTGTGGCAAGATTAGTGTTTCCTAAAAATATCATGCTGTTTGGTGTTCAGGTTTTCTTTAAATCAGCATCTGTTAACATGCTCTGCAGTAACTGAAGACAGTGAAGATTTTTCTGCCTGTATCGGTGAGCAATGACATAATTTTTGCCTAGCCTGCTGCTTCATCAATTAAGTCCCTGATTGACTGAAGAAGCTTTTACAGTTCCCAGTCAGAGCAGTCTGTAGAGATAATTATTTTTACTCAAAGATTGTTTCTAACCCATCTTGTTTGTGTTTAGATAGATTAGCTTAAAATCTATCATTCTGGTCTCATAAAAAGTTGATATGATTTTCAGTGCTGAACTGAAATGGTATGAATGAATGCCTCTGAGAAATTAGCTTGTCTGTACCACAGCTGTTGGTTCTTTCTCATCAAAACTCTGGATTGTTTTCTGGCTATATAACACAGGGTTGTTTAATGGATATATCAACAAAGTCCAAGAGGGTAGCATCTTTCAAAAAAAGAGGTGTGCAAGAACAAGAGGGCACAATTTGAAGATGGGGGTGGCTCAGAGGTAATTTAAGGAAGTATTTTTTCACAGAGAGGGTTGTGGATGCATGGAATGGCCTTCTGGAGGAGGTTGTGGAGTCAAAATCAGTGGTGGAATTCAAGCATGCATGGGATAGTCATAAGGCAATTCTGGGGGGTGGGGGTAGGAAGAAGTAGGCTGCTGGTTAACTAGGATCTGCAGCTTATCCAGTAGGTAGGGAAATGGGCAGACTGGGTGGGCCAAGCAGTCCTTATCTGCTGTCAAATTCTATGTTTCTATGTTTCTATATAAAATAAATCTAAATTTTTTTAATTCGTAGAAGCAGTGTGTCTTTGATGTAGCCTCCATAAATAGGTTCATGTGAGAACAATTTTGTTTTTATGTCAGAATGACAAACAGGTGTCTGCCACACTGAACTATTTCAGGAACATGTACTGTACAAACTCACAAAATTCAGTTCATTGAGGGTTTCTGTGTGAAAATACATCATGTATGTGTATAACTAGAAATACTATATGGCATCCTGATGACACTGTCTCCCACACCTCAGTTGAGGCTGCTGCACCCTACTTCCCTTTATCCCCCACCCCAACAATCAGGGCCAATGCACCCTTCTTCTGCCTGTTTCTGCCTCTGCAGACAGGGCTGCTGTGTTCTGCTAAGCTTTAGAGTCCCAGGGCCCTGTCTTTCCACAGTTGGGGCTGCTGAACCATGCTGCCTCAGGCGTCCAAAGGTGGGGCTTTTGCTGCACCCTGCTACCCACTTCCATTGCCAGCCAGCCACTCTGCCAATCTCTCCCGCACCACCGTTTGCCCAGATTCACTCAGTGACTACTCCCCTGTCATCTGTGAATGATCTAACAAATTTTTCAAGCCCCCCCAAAACTATCACCAACAGAGTCCTCCTCCATGAGCAACTTATCCATCTTAAAGACTATCTGAGTCTGCAAGACTGGCTACCCATTTCCAAGGTGATGGATGTTAACATGGCTCTTGACTACTTCATCACCACCTTCAATGTGGCCTGTGACTACTTTGCTCTATTCAAAAAAGGCAAGGCCAAGGCTCTATTTAACCCATGGCTCACTGCGGAGCTCCTTGCTCAGCTCAAATCAAGGGACCACCTTTGGGCACTGGCAAAAGCTACTGGCAGGCAATCTGACATACGAAAATACAAGCATGCCTGAAAGAGCTGCACAAAATCTATCCAGTTAATGCAAAGTACATATTACAGGGATGTTCTCACCAATACCTGGGGAAATGGGAGAGCTTTCTGGAACAATATTAAAGAAGTAACAGGAAGCAACCAAAAACCTCCCTGTCTATGCTAATCATTCATGGGACCACTACTCTAGACCCTATGGTCATTGCTAGTACCTTCAATGACACCTTCACTGACCTCAGTTCCATTCTTCCTCCTGACTTTTTTGCAGTAAACGACTCTCCCTCAGTCATAAACCCTACCACCCCATCTAAACACCCTTCTTTCTACTTCAAAGAGGTCAAATTGAATGAAGCCTGCAATTACATTACCAAAGGAATCTCCAAGTCCAGAGCTAGTGGTGACTCCTTGTCTCTTAAGCTGCTGTCTCTCACCCTTGAAGAGGTACTACATCTATTAACCAGAATTCTTAACCTCTCCCTTAGCTGCAGTCAGTTCCCTGACAGATGGAAATCTGCCATTGTTACCCTGGTCCATAAAAGTGGTGACAAGACCAATCATGCTAACTATCAGCCTATCTCCGTATTGCCCCCACTCTGTAAGGCCCTCGAGTGTATAGTTGTGGACCAGCTCACTGACTACCTGGACAAATATAATATTCTGTGTGCACAGCAACACGGTTTCAGAAAAGGTCACAGTACCACCTCTGCCCTCCTGGAGTTCACTGGAGCACTGCACAGCACTCTGGACAGTGGCCACCTAACTGGGGCAGTCTTTATTGACTTGACCAAGGCATTTAATACTGTCCACCATCGGCTGCTAACAGACCAGCTGCTGAATGCTGGGCTCTGTTATGACTCTATCAGTGTGATTTAAAGCCTACCTTGAAAATCGTTAGAAAAATGGTAAGAACGACTGTCTGATAATTCTAATCAGTTCACTCGGGACTACCCCAGGGATCCATACTGGGTCCACTTCTTAGCCTTTCCTAAATTCCTTCCACAGTCCTGCTTGGAACAAATCATCTTGTATGCTGATGATGCAGTTGTTCTCGATTCACACAAAGACCCTACACCACTACAACTCAATCTACAGCATGGTTTCACGTCTGCTGAGAATTGGTTTACTAATCATAAACTTGTCCTTAATCACAAAAAAAACAAAGTCTATGCTTTTTACCAGCTATCAGAACCAGCACAGGCTACACTCCACGACTATCTCCATCAGCTAGGGGAATACCCTTGAATAGGTCCAATCTTTCAAATACCTAGGGATCCTGCTTGACTTCAACCTATCCTACGGGACCCACATTGACAGTGTAGCAAAAGCTGCTAATACATGACTAGGCTTATTGTTCAAGCACAGGCAACATCTCACCCTGGAAGCCTTGAAGATCGCTGTCCAGAGTTCCAAGATCTCCATCATTGATTACAGCCTAATCATTTATGGCTCAGCCACAGCAACTACCCTCAGAGGCATATCAACATCCCTCAACAAGGCCTGTCGGCTTATCACTGGAGCCCACCATCTCACTCATACCTGTGATCTTTATGCTCAATCTGGATGGCTCCAACTCTCCAGCCGTATTAAGTATCTGACCTGCATCATGGTGAAAACAATTATCCTGGGCCTCACCCCTTCTGGAGTCCAAGCTCTATTGTGCCCTAGCACTAATCTGCAAAGCTCCAGGAGATCTGAATCGCAGCTCTGGCAAGATCCCTGCTGTCGCACTACCCAGGGTCAACTATCTTTCACCCATAGGGCTCCCTCATGGCTGAATGGACTCAACACCACCATCTCTGCTGTTCCCAAACTTGGCATGTTTAAAACCAGGCTCTGACTCCATCTTACTGCCTCCAGCTCCTGTGATTGCCTCACCTAATCAGAATTACTTGCCACCACCAACAGCCTTGCCTTGCCACCCCCTCATAGCACTTATCTCCTATTTTACCTCTGCTCCCATGACCCTCCCTTCCCACCTCCCCTCCCTCCCCACCCCTCTCTCCAGCACTTCTCCCGGTGATGTCTGACAATGCCTCCTGCTGCTACTATTCCCATCTTGCCATCCCGTTCCTCCTCTATTGTTCTTTACCCTCTCTAGTTGATGCTGCGCCAGGCCATTCTATGTACTGAGTTCTCTAATGTGTTGCCTCTTCCCTTAATTAATAACTGTATAATGTACTGTTTACCTGCAATGTTGTTATTTCTGTTGTATCCCCTATATTGTACTTCAGCTGACGTGGAACCTTTGTAAAAGAGCCTTGGCTCAAAGGTATTTGTAATCCTAGAACTAAATAAATAAAAAAAACATTGCCCCAAATGAGCAGAGCCACTGCACCACATGCACCCCATCTCACAGTCAGAGCTGCTGTACCTTGTTGCCTCACTGTGTCCTGCACCACAGTCAAGGCTTCTGCACCATGCTGTTCTCAGTCCACTACCATCACTGTGCCCTGCTCCACCATAGAGCCTCTTGCCTCCACAGTTAGGGTTGTTGTACCATGCTGCTTCCTTCCACCAGAGTCAGATTCTTTGGTACACTTCCCAAACTGCTCAAAAGAAAAAAAAAACAAAAATACTTTCATCTTGTGTTATATGGGGGGGGCAGAGGGTAGCAGAGTGCAATAGCCTTAACTGTTTAGGTAGGATACAGGGGAGGCATCAGAGTGCAGCAGCTCAAACTTTGGGACAGGAAGCAACAGGCACACCTGTTTGGGACAAGGAACATGGGCAGCAGGGTGTAGCAAAGCATCTGACTCTTGTGGCAGGGGGCAAAAGGGAGAAACTTCCCCAACTGTGGTGGCAGGGGACAGGGTACAGCACAAGCCCTGCCTTATCTTATGGCAAGTGGAAGCATGGAAAGTAGCCCTAATTGTGGAGGCATGGGGCTCTAGGGCACAGCCAGCCACAGCAGTCTTGACTGTGTATACAGGTGCAGGGTGCAGCAGCCTTGGATGTAGTGGTAGAGACAGAGGACAACATGGTGCAGATGCCTCAACCATGTGGCTGGATGCAGGGGGGCTCCAGGGTACTGCAGTCCTGACTGTGGTATGGGGTGCATGTGGTGCAGTAGCCTTGCCCAGTTGGGGCAATGGAAGTGGGTAGCAGGTGCAGCAAATACCCCACCTCTTGTGGCCTAGAAAAGCATTCTGAAACAGCCCCAACTGTGAAGGCAGTGGACCTGGGATTCTAGAGCTTAGCAGAGTGCAGTAGCCCTGACTATGGAGACAGGAACAAGGGGCAGCACGGTGCATTGGCCCTGACTGTGGGAGTGGGGGACAGAGTGAAGCAGAGTGCAGCAGCCTCAATAGTTTGTACAGGAGGCAGCAGGGTGGAGCAGCCCTGACTGTGGAGAAGACAGTGGGCAGCAGAGTGCAGCAGCCTCAAATGGGGGCAGGAGACAGGGGGCTTGTGGGGCAGGGGAAAGGAGGCAGCAGAGCGCTGCTGCCTCAACTGTTGGGCAGGAAACAGGGGAATCAGGATGCCATATAGTATTTCTAGTTATACACATAGATGATGTATTGTCACACAGAAACCCTCAAATAACTGAATTTTGTGAGTTTATACAATACATGTTCCTGAAATAGTGGAGTGTGGCAGACACCTCTTTGTCAATCTGACATAAAAACAAAATTGTTCTCACATTAACCTATTTATGGAGGCTACATCAAAGATATATGGCTTCTATGAATTAACAACATTTAGATTTATTTTGTATCAGTTAAGCAACACTGTGTTATATGGCCAGAAAACAATGCAGAGTTTTGATGACAAAGAACTAACAGCTGTGATACAGACAAGGTAATTTCTCAAAGGCATTCATTCATACCACTTAAGTTCAGCACTGAAATTCAAATGATCAACTTTTTATGAGAACAGAATGATAGATGTTAAGCTAATCTATCTAAACACAAACCAGATGGGTTAGTAAACTTTGAGTGAAAATAATTAGCTCTACAAACTGCTCTGACTGGAAACTGCAACAGCTTCTTCAGTCAATCAGGGACTTAATTGCTGAAGCAGCAGGCTAGACAAAAATGATGTCATTGCTCACTGATATGGACAGAAAAATCTTTACTGGTTTCAAGTTAGAGCACAGCACATTAACTGATGCTCATTTAAGGAAAACCACAAAACCAAACAGCATGATATTTTCAGGAAACACTAATCATAACACAGACCTGAATTCAAGTGAATTCAAGCCTTTCTTAAATATATGCATTTGATATTTAAGGGCATCACTAATGATGACTCAATGTCCTTTTCCTCAGATACTGTGTCCAGCTTGATCCCCATCCAATACTCTATTCTGGGTGTTTTGTACCCAAAGAGCATAACTGTACTTTTGGGCATAAAAGTTTATCTGCCAGGCTTTGGACCAATGTTCCATCCTTTTCAGATCTCTCTGCAACTCTCTCATCTGCTCCCATATTGTCAACCCTACCACAGAGTTTAGTGTCATCCATGAATTGACACAACCTGCCCTGGATTTCCTCTCCCATGTCACTGATGAACATTTTGAAGAGGTGAGGGCTCAGCATAGATCACTATGAAACTCTGCTGGTGACCTCTCATTCCTCTGATCTGCCCCCATTCACCACAACTTTCTACAGCCTCCCCTCTAA
This sequence comes from Neoceratodus forsteri, assembly GCA_016271365.2. NCBI lineage: Eukaryota > Metazoa > Chordata > Ceratodontiformes > Ceratodontidae > Neoceratodus > Neoceratodus forsteri. Next base: position 1,071,182,812 of record CM028129.1, on the reverse strand, counting down.
TCAACTCCCTACTCCTCTTATTATTTCCAAGCTGGTCCCAGATCTCCCATCTTGTTCAGAGGCACATGGTCATAATGTCACAAGGTGCACTACCGCATATACTTCCTTTCACGGTTTTGTACCCTCTCGCTCTTCCCTACTGCACTGTTCCTACCTTGCTGTCATGTCGTGCACTGTAGAATGTATGACATATTGACCTGGTAGGTTGTTCAGAAGCCTTTGGCATGGCACCAAGTTGAATACCTTGCTGAAGTCAAAGTGGAATAAATCTAGCGCATGCCCCTAAACAACTACCCTAGTTAGCCAGTCAAAGAATACCATCAGGCTAGTTTGACAATAACTCCCTGCCATGAACCCATGCTGCTTACTATTCTGAAGCCCATTTGTCTCCAGGCATTCCACTAGATCCTCCTTGACTAGTGTCTCCATCAGTTTCCGTACCACAAAGGTAAGGTTTACAGGTCTATAGTTTTTCAGCTGATCCTTGTCGTCTCCCTTGGGCAGCAGAACCATATCTGCCATCCTCCAGTCTATGGGACCTCCCCTTGCTGCATAGACCTATTGAATTGTCCCATCAGGGGTTTTGCTAAGACCAAAGCTAGTTCACTTTGTTCCCTCAGATGCATTCCTTCTGGCTTTGGGGCCTTGTTTACCTTCAGGGCTGCCAACCAGTTTTTGTCTCTTTTGCTAGTAAATTCCTACAGTTTTGTTTTCTGGACCCCTCTATTGGCTGCTTTTATGCCACTCTGTGGCAGGGGTCCACTGTTCTCCCTAGTAGATACTGAGCAGAAATTGTCTTTTAGTATGGCTGCTTTCTGTCCATCCTCCTCTATAACCCTACTCCCCTCCATTAGCCTCACAATTCCCCCTCCTGCTTTTCCTTTTTCCCTTCCATATCTAAATAATTTTTTCCCCTTTCTTGGCCCCCTCAGAAGTGCACAGCACTGTGTATGCCTTTGCAATCCTGACAGCCCTCTTGGCCTCTCTAGTTTTTTTCCTGGTACAGTGCAAGCCTGTTATAATGGAAGCATCTGTACACACAACTTTTGTCCGTTATATACCGTGTTCATTATATCCAGAGGAGGTGGAACCTATGCATTAGGTGTGTCTATGTGGGTGAGCATGGGCTCAGAGTGAATGAGAACCTATTATAAAACTTCATAGATTACTCAAAATCTAGCCTAGCATATATGTTTCTGTATTCTGCATATTTATTTATTTAACTGTCAGGGAACATGACTTTCTTAAGGAAGTTTATTGCAGAAAGTAAGATGATAGTAACTCTAGTAGCTGGATATTGGGGTTCTAGGACAGTAAGAACAAATGCAATTATACTGTAAGGGTTCTATTCAAATATAGAATCATTTACTTTTAGTGTAATTAACTCAAAAAAGTTTATGCAGCTTGTGGAGAATTATTTTGTTAGAAATTTAATCACTGTAGTTCCTCCATCTAAATTCTATATTTGCCAAATCTCCTCATCATCTCTGCACTGCCCACCTCCCCCAAAAAAGCATGACAAATTCCTATAAAAGCTTCATAGTTTGTTCTAAGCAACATTTCTGTACATTATAACCAGAGAAAAATGCACTTGATTTGATATATTTGGTTTGGGAAATCAATTTTTGTCCACTATAACTGTCCACTGTAAGTGGAGAGTACTTTTCCCCATTCTTCATCCCCCTGTATCTCTTTGTACCTTATTAAGGCCCTCTTTTTGGCTTTCACTGACTCCCTGATCTTTTCAGAGAACCACATTAGTCCCTTATACTTGTTTCTGTTGATAACTGTTTTTATGCATGTTTTTGTCATCTCAAGAATGGCCCCTTTTATAACCCCCTTAATCTGTCTTCCTCTCCCCTGATGCTGTCTACCCCAACTAACCTGCGAAGTACTATTTCCCTCATATGGCTGAAATCTGCCCTCCTGAGGTCTAGCACTTTAGCCTTAGGCAATGACTTACTGGTATCCAGGCCACCTCAAACCATATAATATTGTGGTTTGCTGGACTCCATTGGTTCCTGACCCCTACTCTACATACTCTTTCCGAGCTGGTGAGTACCATATCTTGAATAGAGCATCAATGTGAACACACCTCTTTAAAGGCTTTGAATCAAGCATATTTAGTGTCAATGGCCCAGCAGGTTGCACATGTGCCTCGAAGGCTGGAAGATCAATAGGTTGTGGGTTCAAGCCCCACACTAGGAACTTGGGTAAAATCCCAATACTGACACAGTAGTGCATCATGAGGGGGGATGCTGCACTACTGACATGCCCTGTTTTGGATCAGACATTAAACTGAGGTCCAGTCTGCCTGTTCTTTTGGTTGTTCAGGTGGATGTTAACGATCCTATGGTTCTTCTTGAAAAGAGTAGGGGAATTTCTCCACTGTCTTGGATGAATTTCCACCACTCACTAAGATACAGTACCACAAACAGCTTAATCTGGTTCGAATTCAATTAGTTACCCTCTGTTTTTCCCCACTCCTGGGACAAGGCTGAACATAGACAGAATTGCCTAGCCATCCTTTCCCAGTCAAAAAATAAATAAATAAATAAATGAACACAGGGAGCAATACTGGCAGTGTTACTTTGCTAGCATTCTCACTGTGTTGATCCAGTCTGCACTTTTTTGACTGAACTGTCTTGTGCAGCTGTTGTTTTTGTGACTGTGAGTAGAATTCCTTTAATTCTTGTTTCCATGTTGTTGTTTTTTTTAGAGTGCATTACTTTTTTTCCATGTTTAAACTAGTCGTGTTTTGGGACTACTTTGTAAATTTCTTTACAGAACTCCGTTGTCAAGAACACAAAAAATTAAAAAATGTACCATGATAATGAATTAACAGCCAGAAAAATACCTAGAAATGAAATAGTCTAGTGGGAAAATTCTGATTCCTTTCCAACCACTTCAATTATATTTGTTGAATATCCCATCAAAAGTGATAGCAAGTAAATAGCTTATATGAAGCTCAAGCTCCCTAGAAATTAATGGCACTCTGAAATTAAGATTACACCTTTCACTGTGACTAGCAACTCTAAATTTACAGCCTGATCCCCATACTGACTATAATGTAAATGTGCCCAACAGCTGCAATACTTGAACAGTGTAAATTTCCAACAATCTACTGACTGGAACTTCACCATTCTCAGTCTGTTTGCATATTCTGTATTCTGAAATTATGGGGGGTGCAGTGCTAACATCAATCTCTATTCCAAGAGTTTACATGATTTATTTCTATTATCACAGACCATTTCACATTGTCACTGTCATCAGTCCCAGTTGGGTACGGTCTAATTTTTTCTTGTGTCTGATTCAGCTTGTGGTGTCCAGTACTGCAAAATGTTCAAATTTGATGAGTAGTTGTGACATAGCACTAGTTTTGAGATAGGGATGGCTCAAAGGAGTGGCTTAGGTGTATTGATCAATGGCAGAGTGGTGTAATCACTTTAGTTAGCAGACCCATGCCATTTGTGGTGCAATTACTTGAACTGTTAACTCTTTTATAGATGATCCAGTCTGCTGCAGTGACGATCCATCCTGTTGCATTGGAAGCAGGTGGATGTTGTAAGTGCTGGCTTTATACTGGCAAGCATTGTTCTCAGTAAGCCCTAAATATTTTAGCTTGCTTGTGGTGATGACATTTTGTAAGCAATGTCTAGATGATTCAATGGTGGTAGCTGTTTTGAAGGATCTTAGATCAAGGAAGCACCTCACCATCATACGGAATTCAATAAAATGGCTACAAAATTTGTGACTTAAGAATACAGTATACCAATTGGCCTCTGACATGTTCATTGTCCCCGATTCCCCCCTTTTCCCTCACAAAAAGACTGAGACTATTGTATGTTGTTGTGCTCAGATTGGCAATTCATTTATTATATATCATAATTCCATTTTCCATCTCATCATCTTTTATTATTATATCTTTGACAATTGCATTTTATTGCATCCATATATCAATCTCTGATCATCCCTCTTTCTTCCTCTTCTCGCTTCCCCAGGTGAAAACCAGGGTGCCTTCTTCTTTTCTTTTCCTGTTAGGTAATGGTGAGAACCAAGACCGCTTTTTCTCCTTCAGCTTCTTCTTCTTTTCCTCCTATTCCTTTTTCTTTTCCCCATCCCCTCCTTCCCCCCTTTTTCCCCCTTCTCTGCCATCCACCTCTGGCAGTCCAAAAACCGTCCTACCGGACAATTCTGTCATCCACCTTTGACAGACCACATACAGTCCCTTTTTTGGCTGTCTTCCCTCGAGCTCTGTAGTTCAAGGGTGGGTGGGAGGATCAAAATTCAGCCAAAGTGGCTGAACCACTCCTGTGCTGACCATTATGTACCTCCTTTAGCCCCTCCCCTTCCTGTTGCCTGCCTATTGTTTTGTCTCCCTGTTCCTCCCCTTCCCTTCCCCCTTCCCCTCTGAGCACACCATCCTCAGGTAAAGGGAAGGGGTGCACCAGTACAACTTGGTCTGCCCCTCTTCCCCCCCTTTTCCCATTAGCTGGTCTCCACCTTGCGTTGGATGACTGGCTTTCCCCTCAATTTAGGGTATTGCTCCCCCACCACTTAGGGGACCTCTTCCCTTTGCCTTCTCTCCCCTTTCTTTTCCTTTTTTTTATATTCCATTTTCATTATGTCTCCTCCATGCTTCTATAAAACCCATCATTTCTGTATTAAACATATCTATGGCTAGATCTGACAGGTGCACTCCATCTGACCTGTAGAAATCCTCTACCCAATCTTCCACACCTCGTAGTATTACATGCCCCCCATTTTCCTTATCAGTGATCTTACTCTTCTATTCATCTTTCTCCCAGTCCTATCTACCACTCTTTGACTGTGTTCATGTCTCCATACCTGTCTTGGAATCATATCTGACCATGCAAGGCATACCCCTGGCCACCACTGTTGTATTTTTTCTAAGTCCCTTTTAACTTGCATGTATGTGTCCACCCATGGCTTTCCCCAATGTCGTTACCCCCTAGATGTACAATAATTAAATCTGGAGTGGGTCGCTGCTCTTTCATCTCTTTCAGGGTAGGAAGCAGTTGCACCCATCTCATCCTACGGATGCCATGCCAAACCAACCTACCTTTTTCACATCTTGGTACAGCTGCTTTTTCCCAGCCTTTTTCTCAGCTCTCTTTTCTACCCAATAAATGTAGGCTTGAAGGTGAATGCATACTTCCTTGATCCTCCCTCTTCCTATAGGATTCAAGCAAAATAAATGTATTATATTCATTCTTAGCTCCATTCCCGTATCCCAACTCTATGCCCCCTCCCCCCCAATGTGGTTCAGTATCTGCAAAACAAAACACAGGTGATACGTTAGTCTCCATACTGCAGTGCTCGAATGTATCTCTTGTAACTGGCAGACTGCCATCGCCCCTTCTCCATCATATGAGCCACTGTCTCACCTGTTTCTGACTACTGTGAAGCAGCCCCTATTCACAGGGAGTGAGATGAGTAATTGCCTGGATCCTCCCCCAGGAACTGTATGCCTTTTTTGAGCATGGCCGTGACCTGATAACTTGTAACCTTTTTCCCGTCTCCATGCACAAATAATCTCCCTGTCCTGTCCCCACGCTCTGTGGTGTAAGCTCACAAAGCCTTTACTGGGCACACTGTGTCATCTACCTGTGCCTTCAGGGTTATAGCACAACCCTGTCCCCCTTGATCCATCTTTGACTTCTTGATCATGATTTGTATCTCTTTCATCCCCCAGTTTATATCTTCCCATTCCAACCCCCTTCCCTCGTCTTTACTGCCATGTCCCACCGCCTCGCTCACTCTCACGGCCCCTGAAAACATTACCAAATAAATCATGTGAAAAAGCTGGGCCTCGTCTTTCGATCTGCAGATTGCCGGTAATACCCCTTTTAGTCTCACAAGCCACTGCTCCCCCACTGGTCTTCTACTATCCGTAGCTCTCTGTTTTAATCTACCCCATCCTTGCATCATTCTTCTAATCAACATTGACTTCATTGGGTCCTTCCAACCCTTAAGGCTGCAAACTACTCTAATCCCTGCTAGATAGACCCCCATCGTGGTGTGGGCTGTTCCTCTCTGCCATTGCTCTACCGTGAACTTCCCTAACTGTTCCTCTGTAAATGACCTACTTACCACCATGTGATGTGTTGCCCTGAATGTTTGAAACATCCTCCAGACCCCTTTGTAGGCCCTCAGAGTCTGTGGTGCCCATGAGCTGTGAAACAAAATTTCTGCTCCCTCTTGCCAACGTCCCAGATGTTCGTTGGGATGGGTGTTTTTTGCTCCTTTGCTGTTGGCGCCAGCCTCCGGAAATGATCCAGCTGCAGACGGGAAAGGCTGTCAGCTAGGATATTGTGTACCCCTTCTATGTGTTTGGCTCTGAACTACATATTTAATTTTAAAGCCCTTAGCACCAAATGTCGCAAAACCTGCATGACCGTTTCTGACCTGGCTCCTCTGTTGTTCAAAACATCTACCACTTTCCTATTGTCACACCAGAATGTCACCTTCTGGTTGCACAGCTCTTCCCACCACACCAGGGTGCAGGCCCAAATAGGCATGATCTCCAACAGTGTTATGTCCATTACTTTCCCATCCCTCACCCAGTCTGCAGGCCACAGTTCTGTGAACCATCTGCCCCACAAAAAGGCCCCCATACCCAGGTCCCCTGCTGCATCTGTGTAGAGATCAAGGTCTGTGTTATAAACCAAATGCTCCTGTCAAAAGGAGCAGCCATTATAGGTGCTGAGGAATTCCTCCCACACCTTAAAATCTTCCTTAACTCCTTTTGTCATGTCTACCCTGTGGTGTGGTCTGGTTACTCCAGCTGTTGCCCTTGCTAGCCTTTTGGTGAAAGCCTTCCCTGGTCCAATTGCCTGGCATGTGAAATTTAGGTGTCCCAATACCTGTTGTACCTGTTTTAGTTGTACTCTTCTTCTACTTGTATGCACTTGAATCAGCTCCTTCAGCTTCAACACTTTTGTGTCTGGCAACCTTAAAACCTCACCATGGGCATCTATCTCAATACCCAGGAATTCTAACACCTTACTGGGCCCTTCTGTTTTCTCTGGTGCCAAAGGAAACCCCAATTCTCTGCACAGATCTTGGAAACTGGCCAACATTTTTTCTGTCTCTCTCCTCCCACTGCCTATTAAGAGAAAATCATCCAAATAGTGAATGACCATCTTGTAACCATTTTTTTCCTGAAATATCCACTGCAAACAGGTGCTGAATGCCTCAAATGTAGCACATGCTATGGAACATCCCATGGGCATTGCTTTGTCCAGATAGTACTGTCCCCTGATTTTATAGCCCAACAAGTCCCAATCTTCTCTCCTAACTGGAAGCAATCTGAAAGCGGACTCTATGTCTGTTTTTGCCATCCAAGCATCATTGGTTGCTCGGATGATCTGGACCGCTTCTTCTAATGTGGCATATGTCACTTTACTATTTTCCTCGCTGACAAAATCATTCACCGAGTCCCCTTCCGGAAAGGACAGGTGGTGAATCACCCTGCTGCTTTTTGGGGACCAAACCCAATGGAGAAATTCTCATGTTCTGCAATGGGGGTTATCAAATGGCCCCTCCACCCTACCAGCTACCTTTTCTTTCTCTATCTTCCATCTTAAAATTTCTTCTCTCCCTTTTACTGAACCCAGATTGTTTGCTTCCCTTGCTTGCCTTGGGCCCTCACATTGTAATGAAAAACCTGTCCCAAAACCTTTTTTAATCGTCTCTGCTGCTTTTCTGTTCAGGTATCTTTCCAACCAATCCTCCCATACATCTATCCTGGTGGGAGCTCTTTCCTCTTTAAATTGATCCCCTGCCTTCTTCTCTTCCCCTCTGCCGTAATCCCCGACCTTGTTCATTTTCTGGTCTTGCCAGTCAGTAAGTCTGACTCCCCCTACCTGTATGCCTCCTGTCTCTCCCCCCTCTATTCCATGCCTGCCCCTTATACCCCTGTCCCTCTCAAAAAAACTGTTGACCTGTACCTTGCACCCCTGACCCTTGGGCTCCTTGTACCTATGTCATTCTGTATCTGCTTGCTGGGTGTGTTTCCCCGCATTTTGAGCATGCGTTCCAGAAGTGGCATTGTGGCCAGGAACAAAAGGCCCTACTGTAACCCCAACAACACCTCTGGGGCACCGCTCCCTTCTTCCCCATCTCCCCTTCTGGCTTGGACTGGTCGGTTACATAATCTGTCCACAGAACTAATTGTTTTGTGTCATCTTACATCCCCATATGTCACCATTCACTGCTGAAAGAATTCATCATAGTATAACCACTCCACCCCTCCCTTTGCCTTTGCTCGCCTTATTATCAGGGAGTATGTGATGAGTGGGATGCCCAACTCTGGCTTCTTTTCCAGTACTATAGCAGAGTATGTGGCAAAACCTATGAACCATCCATCCCAAGTCTTCCCTTTTGTAAATTTGTCCTCCTCTTTCTTACCCAACAAAACTACTGCTGCTGCCATTTCACTCTTTCCTATATTCTCTGTTTCTTTGTATTTTGCTGCCACTTCCTGGCTTACTAACGTGAATATATCCACATACTCTCCCTTCCATATTTTCTTTTTTGTGGCCAGAGGGACATGTTCCCCTACTTTCATCCCTGTAGTTCCTATCTCCCTTGTTCCTTTTCCCTCATTCTCCATTCCTCTTCCCCTTCCTCATCACCTCTTTATCCAATCTAATTTCTGCCAGCACAGACTCCACCTGCCCCAAACCCCCCGTCCCAAGTGCTGAAATAATTTGGCTTATATATTCTTTGATGCTTTCACCCACAGAACCGGATACATTACCTGTGGCCTTGTCCATCACTTGCTGCCTGCTGTCCTCCTGATGCCCTGATATGTACCCCTGTGGTTGAAAGGTTGGCTGCAGTAATAGTGGCTGTGGAGGAACCATTGTGCTCAGGGGATCTGGTCTGGGCTCCACTGGGGGAACCACAACCTGTTCCTGGGGAGGTACTGATGGTACTGGGTCAACGGGCTATAGAGGTACTGGACTAGCTGCCCTGGGAGGTACCACTACCAGTGGATGTAACCCAGTTGGGCTGTGTGCTCTCCTAGCTGGCTGTTTCCCTCTGCCCCCTTTTCCCTTCCCCACTTTCCATTTCTCCCTGGATCTCCCTGGTTTTCCTCCTCTACCATCTGCCACATCCTATTGGCCTTGTCTGCCAACTCCACAATCGCCCTGTAAGCATCTTCTTTTGAAGGCCTGCTCTACTTTTGTGCCATGTTTCTTACCCCTCGCTCCTTGAAAACTGTGAAGACAAACTGACAAAGTTCCATTATTAAACCTGTGCTCTCTGCAGTCCCTCTCATAGCCTGGCCCCACTTTTCTTTTCTTGCTCATGTTATTGTGTATCTGAAATAGTCCCCTTTTATACCCCAGATGCCTCTGATAAAGCACTAATAGAAAAAGAAAATGTTGCTTTTTTTCAAAAATATATACCCCCCCCACCCACTGCCTAGGAAAGAACATTTTTTTAAATATATATATATATATATCCCCCCCACCCTCTGCCTAGGCCTCCTGTTCACTTTTGGGTTTCTGGCATTCTCTCGTGACCTTACTGGGCCTCTGTTGGCCCCTTGCATGATCCTTTTCTGCCGTGGACCCCCATGGGACCTTTTGCTCCTTTCCTCCCACACGTCTGCCCCCCACTCTCTGTCCTTCCCTTCTCTGTACCCCCCATTGCTTGAAACTGTCTGGCATGTGATGTCACACCACATGACCAGGCCCGTCTTAAAACATTATGGCATGCAATGTCGTGCCACTTGGCTAGGCCCCTTTTCTCAGACCCCCGGTCTGTTGCTCCTCTCCGCCTCGTGCACCCGGGTCCTTTCCTTCCTACTCCCATAGTGTAGCACCTTCTTCATTCAGTGCAAAATTGGGCTAAATGGTGAACCCTCAAAGAAACACCCCCTTTATGCGCTGCCCTCCCACCAGGCACATCCAGCTAAAGGCCCTGTAACAAACCATTCAGCCCACCGGACCCTTAGGAAATGACCTGCAGGCCGCGTGGTTCCCCCTGCATTGCCATACAGGGCAGCGAGACCGATGCTGGTTCAAGGGCTATGTCCTTGGTGAGGAAACAAGCAGACCACCCAGAGAAAGAGGTGATGTATCACCACATGGAGACACGAGGCTGTAGCAGGGACTGGGGGAGTCTGTTTTAAACACACGCAGTGAAGCGGGCATGTGGAAACACTCCATGGAGAGCTAAGTATCTGAAAGGAAGCATTAAGGGAGTGTTTTTTCCAAACTTGGCCACTTTGGAGCCTCTTAGGGAAATCAAAGGCACAAAGGCTTTAAATAAGGAGCGAGTGATGCTCCAGTGTACCCGCAGCCATGGGGGAGCCCATCTCGAGTAATTCTCAGTGTAAAAACCACTGGAAACTCAACCAACGATTTAAAATCAGAGCATACCAAAACACAGTAAGGCTTCAAAACTTGCTCCCGCCAATGAAATTCATATTCTATTCAAGCAAACAATGCCAAAGGCCAGTGGAGGACTCATCAAGACAGCTTCCTAACCCATTTGCATTTAAACAAACTAATCTCAGGTTTTCTGTACTGTAGGAAATACTCAGGCATAACTTAGGCAGGCTCAGAGGTATTATTGTTATCATTTTTTTTTAATTCTCTTTTCAGGCATGCTGGATCCAAAATGCCCTGTGACAAACCCCTCTCACCTGAACCTAATTGTCTCTCATATTTTCTGCCCCCTTTCCTACCTCTCAAAAGTTTAATACTCAACATTTCAGTAACCATCTAATCCCTGTCTAAGGAAACTTTTTTTTTAAAACAAGCCACCCAAACATAGCTGTTAGTCTTCTTACCTGCTGCATGTTAGTGCACAAACCTTCCAAATGCCGTAGCCAATCTGATGTGCTGTAGTTTCATGTAAATCAAAACTTCAGCAAAAGTGGCTGAACCACTCCTGTGCTGACCATTATGTACCTCCTTTAGCCCCTCTCCTTCCTGTTGCTTGCCTATTGTTTTGTCTCCCTGTCTCTCCCCTTCCCTTCCCCCCTTCCCCTCTGAGCACACCATCCTCAGGTAAAGGGAAGGGGTGCACAGGACAACTTGGTCTGCCCCTTAAAGGGCAAATTCCATTATGGTTATCTCAAGACTTGCAGAAGGATGACCATTTCTTCAAAGATTCAATTAAGTCCTTCCACTATCGCCCTAGTAGCTGATTCCTGGTGCAAAACATGAACTTCTCAGCAATATTTTGGCACATAATAATCTCGGATTTGGAAATAATGGAATATGCAATCTTATCAAGTTGATTTGGTGTGTTTCATCTCAAAGCTGTACAAATGTTATTTCTTCAACTACTGTTAGGAAAACAGTCCTTTTGTATTAGTCTGCAAGCTTGCTTGTTTCCACAAATTACTACACTTTCATAATTAGAGAAGCTCTCATCAGTCTCATCAAAACTTCAGCTATACTCCTTACTAACATTTCTTTCTTTCTTTCTTTCTTTCTTTCTTTCTTTCTTTCTTTCTTTCTTTCTTTCTTTCTTTCTTTCTTTCTTTCTTCCTTCCTTCCTTATTTTTTAATGATAATTTACAGAGATTTGTAACATGGACTTCACAAGGAAAGACAAACTGATTTCTCTATTAGATAGAGGGAATTATCCAGCATGCTATCCATATTGTCAAATTATGTTGAATATTTACATGAAAGTCAGTCAGACAGTTCTTACAAACAAGAAAATTTGTATTAAGTCAAGAAACTAACATGGTTTACCACAATCCCTTACACAGGATGGCAAACCAACAAATAATGCAGCACTCCACAGAAAGAGAGTGAAAGCAGCAATAAATGCAAGTAAACAGGTACAATGTATTCCATGACAGTTAGAACAGCCTGGTGAAGAACCTTAGTGGTTCAAAGTGCTGGGCTACTGTGAGATGTTCTGTCATGGAATAAACTACATCTGTGTAGGGCTGATGTTAGTCTTTGTGAGGTACCCCATTGTCATTTTGCATTTAGTCTGTTTTAACATGAGCAGCCAGCCTGAGAACAGCATGCATTTCAGATTTGTTTTTGTAGCTGTACTGTATATGGGGAGAAAAGCAGCACACTATTTACTGATAAAGAGCTTTAGTAATTATTATTGCTTTTGGCAAAGATGTGTGGTGAAGCAGAATTTAGACTGACTGCAATCATTCAGTTTTTATTGCATTTTGATACTAGTGTCATATACAGTACATACCAATTAAAATTATATCTTAATATGTTATGATTTTATTGTACAGCATATCACTAAGTAGTTAATTTTTAGTGGTCCCTCATTAAACTAAATATACACATACACAACATACGAACACATTACAAAACTTGCAAATAAGAAAGAACTTGAACATCTACTTTACAGTACAAGCCTTCTAAGAATGCACCATATTGCATGGGGCTGTCAAATCCTTTGTGAAAAATGTTTGAAAAAGTAACATTACTAAATTACATAATGTTAGTACACAAGGAGTGGTTACACTTCTCTCTGCCTGCTAAATCTGTTTACTTTATAATCTCCATCTTGCCCAGTCTGTAAGCATCACCTTTCTATACTCTGACCATATACTGTACATTTTTGTCACTAAGGACCATGCTTTTGTCCCTTCCAGGAGTTATTAACAAGAGACCTGGATTGGTTTTGGGCATGCCCATCTCCCACTTCAATAGACAGATGGGGCTGGTGGCAGCCTATCATCTCTTCACCCTTTCACCACCTGCTGCCAGGGGAGGGTTTGGGACAGCTGTATACCAAGCTGTTCTGATCTCACATCATGCAGCAGAGGATCAGGTGGCACATCCAAGACCAAAAGGCCATCAACAATACTTGGCAGCAAACACCTGGCCCTGAGGTAAGGGATAGAAGGGACCTGTGCCAGAAATGGATGGGTACCCTTTTACAGGTGGTCACAGGCATACTAATCTTGTACCCAATATGGAAAAGTCACAGCACATAGTCTGGCCATGCCACTCTCAGAGGTTAGGAGAGAAATCAAATTCCCCACAGGAGTTCCATGATCTCTGTTGTTTGGAAAGAGGAAACCACCCAGGATGGACATTCCATCTCACCCCAAGGATACAGCCTAGCTGTGTTTGTGGGGGGGGGGGAAGGAGAGCAGTCTGTAGGTCTCACTCTCTTGCATAAGAGGGAAGGATGGGGCTCTTTAGGGAAAGTCCCATTCCATAGATCCATAGAAGTTATGAATTCTTAAGTCACCCTGTGATGCATGCTTACTCATTTAGTTTTGATTTTTTATTTATATAAAACTTTTTCTTTGTAAACTTTATTTAAGAAATTTTACAGGTTCCATTAGGAAATAAATGAAAAAGCAGAAGAAATAGGACAGGGAAACCTACAGAGAATCAAGGAGGATAGCAAGGGAAGAGATTAGGAAGGCAAACGCTAACATGGAGGAACAGATTGTGAGACAGGCAAAGGGGGGGAAAATACATTTTTAGGTGCATGAGGGAGAGGAAGAAGACTAGTTATGCGATCTCAAGACTCTGGGTGGAGGGGGAGCCACTGGAGGATGATTACATGAAAGCAGAAGAGCTGAACAGATACTTCTGCTCAAATTTTACAAAGGAGGGAGGGGGAAGGGGCCAAGGATGAGGAAGAGGGGGAAGGGGTGGAGATGGGTCCATTTAATATGGAGAGAGTCAGGGAAGACCTAGGTAGGGTGAAAGTGGACTAGGCTATGGGACCGGATGGACTGCATCCAAGGGTGATCTAGGAGCTAATGAAGGAGCTAGCCACCCTGCTGGCAAAGCTATTCAACCTGTCCTTGTACTCCGGGTAATGTGCTGGAGGACTGGAGAAGAACCACAGTCATGCCAATACACAAGGGGAGAATAGAGAGGTAAAGGAAACTATCATCCAGTCAGCCTTACCGCAGTGGTGGGGAGGGTCATGGAAGCACTCATCAGGAAGAGGGTAACACAGTGCCTAGAGGGGAATGGATTGCTGAACAACAAGCAGTATGGGTTCACAAGGGGGAGATCATGCCAGTCCAGTCTTACTGAATTCTTCAGTTGGGTGACACAGTAAATAGACTGGGGGGGGTGGTGGACGTGGCCTACCTGGACTTCACTAAGGCCTTCAACAGCATCCCCCACAGAAGACTGGTCAATAAACTGGAAAGTATGGGGGCATGGGACAAAATAACTGGATGGGTGCAAAGCTGACTAGCTGACAGGACCCAGAGGGTGATAGTGAAGGGGGAGCACTTTAGCGAGGGGAAAGTGATGAGCGAGGTACCTCAGGGGTCAGTGTTGGGGCAGCTCCTCTTCAGTATCTATATATGCAACATTACAGATGGTCTGAAAGGACTGGTGGTGCTCTCTGTGGATGACAAGAGAATCTGCAATAGGGTGGACACTGATAGTGGGGTGGAGGACATGCAGCAGGACCTAAGGGCACTAGAAGAGTGGGCAGAGACCTGGAAACTAAAATGTAACATCAGGAAGTGTACAGTTATGCACCTGGGACATGGTAACTCGAGGACAGAGTACAAAATGGGTGGGGAGGGAATTAGGAGCAGGAGAAGGATCTGAGTATAGTAGTCTCTAGTGACCTTAAGGTGGGGAAACAGTGTACTAAGGTGGTGGGGAAGGCCTATGGGATGCTGGCTAGTATTGGCAGGGAATCACCAGCAGGAGGAGAGAAGTCCTAGTGCCCCTGTACCAGGCTATGGTGAGAGCGCACCTGGAGCATGGAGTCCAGTTCTGGAGGCCTCACTTATGAAAGAACATATACCTGATTGAAAGGGTTCAGGGAACAGTGACCAAGATGGTGGCAGGGATGAAGGGCAAACCATATGAGCAGAGATGCTGTGAGCTGGGGCTATACATCCTGGAGACTAGAAGAGAGAGACGAGACATAATAGAGACCTTCGAATACATCAAGGGGTTAAAGAAAGGGGGCCTGGGAGGCTTATTCAAAAAGAAGAAGGACACCGCTACTAGAGGGAATAGCCTGAGACTACAAGGGGGACAATACAGGGGGAACATGAGGGGGTGATTCTTTATGGAGAGGGTGGTGGATGCCTGGAACAGGCTTCCAGAGGAGGTTGTGGGAATGGAGACAGTGTCAGGATTTAAGAGGGCTTGGGACAGGCATAAAGGGCTATGGGGGGGTTCCAGGGAGGGAGCCAGTAGTCTAGGGGGTGTAAGGGCAAACTGGATGGACCATGGGGTCTTTTTCTACCATCAACTTCTATGATTCTATAATAAGTATAAAACATATATTGACTAGTTTACAATTGAACAATACAAAAAAAAATATCATATTTTGTCTAAAACAGCTTGAGCATTGCACATGAAATACATCAAAGAGCTGGGAAATGCACCTTTAAATATACATCAACCCAGGTCTCACCCAGTTCTCACAGCCTGTATTCTTATATGTAATTTTTGTACTTTTGTACGTAATTTGTACCTTTGCATTGGGACCTCATTGAAAATTAGCTCTGGTCAATTGAGTGTTATCCCTATTCATGATATATAAATAAAAAGTTCTACTACTACTACTACTATGTAGATTTAGGTGTTGATGAATAAGTAACATGAATAGCTGTTACATAAACCCATGACTGTGGCTATTTTTTATTTTATTTTATTTATTTACTGAGTCTTGGATTACAATACCTTTCAGCAAAATATCTCTTTTACATAGGTTCCACGTCAGTGGGGTAGGGTACAGACAAACAAGGTAAACATTATACAGAAATTACAGATAACAGCATGCTATAAATTGACTGGACATTGTAACTAGAAAATCTACAGTCAGGTAAGTACACAATGTAATAGCAATGGGATAATTTATTTTTTATGTATTTAATTTATTTATTGATGTCTTGGATAGACCTGTGAGCGGATGCTCGTTGAGAGGTTCCACGTCATGTACATAAAACAACAAGGCAAGGAATTGTGGACAAAATACAGATAAAACATTGAGCGTACATTAAACAGATAAGGGGAATATTAACATTAGGGTATCTAAATCCATGCAGAATATGTAAACTGTGGTGATGAGCAAAGTATGCCTGCATCAGAGGAGGAGTAGGGGAAGGATTGGAAGGAGGGGGTGCGGTAAGCAGGACAGAGTGGGAACGGGGGGGGGTTAGGCTGGGATAAGATAGGGTAAAAGAGGCTAGAGGTGAGGCTAAGTGCCCAAAAAGTAAGAATCCAAAAGAGGAGGCAACCTAAGAGGCCTTGCCGAAGTTGTAGGAATAGAAAACAGGGGGTGCTAGGTACAGGTAGGAGGGGGACAAGAGAAGAGCATAGGGGAGGGTGAGGTTGAGGGGAGTGTGAGGAGTGGGGGATAAGAGTTGGGTGAGAGACAGGGGGAAGCATGAGGGGTGGGATCAAGGCTCACTATTTGGGGTAGCTGGGATAGAACATCAGACAGTAGTGATGACGGTAAGGGGAAACACTCACAGCTATAGTAGTAGCACTGAATTAGTCAAGGGATTTTTAAGGATTTTTAAAAATCCCTATTGAGAATTGTGAAACCTGTTGTTAGGGATTTTGTTTTCTTTGTTAGTGTGTTCACTGCTACCTGGAGTGGGTGCTTCCATCTAATACTCTAGTTGAAAATCGACCAGATGGCACTTGAGTACTGAAATAGGAACTGGCCTCTTTCTGCAGGTATGACAAAAAGAACTTTAGAGGATTTTTTCCCAAAATTTTGCAAAGGATAAATAGGGAATCTCACAAAATTGCTTGACAAATTTGGCGATACTCCTGTACCACAGCGGCGTTGCTAGGGCTGGGCCTCCTGGGCTGGAGTCCCGAATGTTTCATCTGGGGCCCCGAATGTTTTTAGTTCCCAGACCCACTTCCACCCGCTTTATCAAAAAACACATGCAGACTTAGAATGAATTTGCAGCCCAGCTGGCAGCCACCTATACAGTATTGCAATGCCGCTCATTTCGGCCCAGTCCTCGCGTCGCCATGGCAACCATCACAGCTCCTACTTCAGACTGTTTTTTGATTGGTGGGAGTCTGTGTGGTTGCCATAGTGATGGCGCATGCAGCAGGCTGACCGTTCCTGCCCCTCTTGCCTATTGCACAGCCTGGCAACATGATCTGCCCATCCCGATTTGAAAGGTGCTTTCATTTCCCCATACCGTGGCTGTAGTCGGTGAGGCCCATTATGCTTCCACGCTGACATCCGTGACCTACTGTAACCATGATCACTGCTCCATGTCAGGCTGAGTTAAGAACCCTCCATCAGGGTTGCTTTTCGATTTTGTTGTGTACTTCTTCCAATATTCTTTAACAAGTGCCAGTTGATCCCATCTCAGAACCAAGTCGTCCCTTTGCTCGACTGCCCTCTTCAACATCAGGAGTGCTATCCTAACATCAGAGGGTGTGACAGGCATCTCTTCATCCTCGGCGTTCTCTTCTGTGCTTCTTCGTTGTCTTCCTCTTGTGATGATGTCACCCCTGCAACTGCCTCAGCAATGTCATTGACCTCTGCCTGTTCTGGTTCATCACCAAGGGTACACAATTCGGCTATAGCCAGTGACGATAGCCCTGTCATGTTTAGCTCCTCATCATCCTACTCCTGCTCCTTTTCATTAATGATGCCTATCTCAGGGTGAGTAGCAAATGGAAAAGTGGGTGCTTAACACCCTGATGGAAATTTTGAGCATTCACTCCATAGACTTTAAAATATCCACCTTTTGTGCAAGAGTAAGGCATGTTCTCTTACCAGACATCTCCAGGAAGGGGAGTGGGAAGAGATGCTAAATGATGTCAAGCAGGACTACAAAGCCGCACACTCGCACATCAACACCTAACAAAAAAAAAAAAAGCTGCAACTGGCATCTAATGCTTGCACCTGCTTAAGAAGACTGTGATTCAATTAACACATTGTTGAGAGGCCGGTTGCATTCTGAGTGCTGATTATGCTGATTACAGCACTAATTAGGTAAATGACTAGGTAAATGATGTGAAAACAACTAAAGGCTTGCAGAGGCTGGAGGCACTGGTGGCCACTACATACAGAGTGCAAGGTTTGCATTATCAATATAATTTAACACTACGGACATAGCCAGTGGCAAGTGTCAAGAGGGTTTTGTCCTTTAGAACCAAATGTCCATTCCAACTGCGTCTGGTACAGTTGGCGCCTACTGTACCACACTCTAATTGTTTCAAGTGCTTAATGATTTGATATAATTTATCTCTGGAGTGAGCCCCTTTAACGTTCCATGAAGCATACACAATAGGATTAGACATAATTAATTTCCAAAAATATATTTGATTTTGGTGTCCAACTGAACAGAAAACATAGAGAATGTTCATATGATATACATTCCACCACCCTCTCCCAGCCCTGTCCCCCTACCCGTCCCCTACCCATCCCCCTGCTCCTGAGAAATATTCTAAACATACACTTTCAGAGCAAGATAGATTAACAATGAGTATAAACAACCACATTCTCCCACTCATTATCCTAGGAAAAATTAAGTTGGTATAAGCTAAACAATCAGGAAACAGGGCATCCCGTCCCACCCAGTCCCACCACGTATAGCTACATAACCTACAACGTCCCGAATAGCCAAAAACAAATAAATTCCCAGCCCACTTAACCACCCCACATAATAGTTTTGGTGCATGAAGAACACCCCACTCAGTAGATTGCGGACCTCCAAACCCCACCCCCGAAATCCTACTGTTTATTTATGTCAGATATTATCAACAGGAAGCAACCAGTTTTCCCATCCTATAACCAGTAAACAAGTGTAAAATAATGCAGTACAAAACAAAGCCCTAACAATCATAAAACATGTGGTACAATCAGCTATAAACAAAACGACAGGCAATACTAAATATCAGTACTAACATGTAAATTCAGAATCGAAACGGCATTAATAGTATGCGGCCAGCTGGACCAGAGATGCAAAGTAAATAGTCCATTCATTAAAAGTAGAAATGTTCATTAATGGACCTGTAAGTAATTTGCACAGTCAGCCAGTACACAAGCCTCAAAGAGACAAACAGTTTACTGGTGGAGCAAAAGTAGTAGTAGACCAATGCCAAAATATAGCAGGTATGTCATGAGAAAGTAGAAACATCATGAGTCCAGTCAAGAGAGATAAGATGACCTTCAGCATTTCTATAAGTTGTAAGGCTAGAGAGGGCAAATATATTGCTGAAACTGCCACATAACATCCAACCTAATCCCTGTGGATACAACTGGGAGCAGGCACAGACATTCTATAACTGCTGGTCCCTTGAAATGCCAAGAGCCATAAGCTCAGCAAGGCAGTACCTTGCTGATAAAGCCGTGCATCCAAACCAGCCAGGAAAGGAGATGGAAAAAAATGACAATTGACTGATGGTTCATAGAGTTGACTGCAGAGAGCTGAAGATGATCAGAACACCAGGGTACAGTCCGAGCTGGGACACTAAAGATCACAGGGAGGGCATTCACATCTGAATTCAGTCTGGTTGCATAAAAGAGATCCAAAACAACAGTAAAAAGGAACAGTTACTTGGGAACCCTCCCATCACACAAATAAGTCAGTGCACAACCTGGAGCTAAACAAAGTGCTGATGAAACATATTTGAATAGTCAATCGATAATAGTGCTGACAAGATGTATATTAAAGAATTCAGAAACGTTCCAAGGCAAGATTGCACAAAGGGCTATAACACACTATTTTAACAGTCTCTGAACAAATCAGAGAGCAGTGTTTTCACTTCTAGCACTGCTTTTTCTGTTGACTCAAAGGTTTTTCAGGAGTCTTCACTTTGTATATGAAGTCGCACTGGGTAAAGCAATGTGAAGCGTAACCCAGCCTCTATTAACTTAGTTAAAGTTGGATGATATGCAACTCTCCTCCACCTTATAGAACTTGGCAAATCCTGCACCACTCATAAGCGTGCCCCTTTCTATGTGACATCCTTAAGTTCCTTAATTTTGTAAAGAAGTTGCTGCCTGTCCAGATAGTTATGAAATTTAAGTATGAATGGCCGGGGCTCAAAACCCTGTGGGGGCATGGGCTGTAAAGAGTGGTGGGTATGCTCTATGATGTACGATGACCCATTTGGGGACAGACCCACCAGCTTGACACATAACTTCTGAGCAAACAGTATAGGGTTAGAGCCCTCAACGTGTTCCGGGAGACCAAGGATAAGGACATTATTCCTATAGCTCCTACCCTCCAGGTCCTCTAATCTGGCTTCCAGGCGGGCCTTTTTTTGCTGAAGTGTCACCATGTCGGGATCTGTCCTCAAGTGCTAATCTTTCAGTGAGCTTGCTCTCACCTCATTATCACCAATTTGACAGTTTAAATCATGTAGTGGTGTTCAGAGAGTCCTGATTTTGGCAGTTAGCTTCTGTAGAGCCTCCTTAATCCACAGCCCCACAGGATTGGCCTGGGACCGCGAAGAGAAGGCACGTTTTGGTGTGCAGTGGTAGCTGGCCATGATATCAGCATGCCATGCCAGTGGTCATGGTCAGACAGACCGTCAGGTTTGACTCCCGCCCTGGGCTCCACCACTCCGGGCCAACCTCTGTGTTGCTGCCAGTGCCTACCCTCGGGTATACTGCCACAATACCAGTACTGATAAGTCCAGAAATTAGTGATTAGGTTACGTGAAGCGGTGCCCCACTGGTGTGCTGGTTATCTTATTTGATCTGGTGAGCCAATGGAGATTCTTCTTGGTTGGGTTTGATTTCTCCCACATAGCGTACTTCTGGACATGTTTTGCACTGAATGAGGTAAACCACATCTTCTGTTCTGATTTGCAAAATAAAAAATGACGAAGTATAATAAAAGGGTATTAAAGACATGAGTGTCACATCACTGAATTTGTTAGTGCTCAGTCCTTCAGTCACATCTTTAAAACTGCACCAGCGTACACATACAAGCAATTCCTAGAGCAATGTGTGCAAGTCAAAACAGACATATGCTACTTCTTGTTGGGCATGTTCCGCTAGTATAAATACTCTGTCGCATTCCAGAATCACAACTATAGCTCTGCTCTCCTATAGATAGCAGCACTAAGACGACAGCCTCAGGAACAACAGTTATGCAGAACTTCAGTACTGTGGTGAACAAGTCAGTGAAGAGAGCTCATCAGCTCGTCATCCTAAGAAATCTGTAGTAAGTAATGGAATGCTGTATGGTTAGCTGCATTCTGGTATACATACAACATGAATACAATTCATCTCAATACATTGCCTGACCCTATGGGTTTAATAGTTGCATGGTCGGGTGGACATTTGGAAAACAGGATTCAATAGTTTGGAGTTTTGGACACGTTTTTTACACTGTTTGTTAGTTGAAGACTCAGATGGCAAGGCAAGCCATCGTCGGCCAACTGCTCACTTGGAAGTGCTTGAAGGGGGAGGGGGTGGTGGGGGCCGGAGTATACAAGTTTCAACCACAGCCTGTGGGGGGGGGCATAGGAGAGTGTACTGTACTCCTTGAGTGGATTGTTGACCACAAATAACTTGCAGTCTGTTGCATCCTTTTGTACTGCTCCCCAGTCCCTGAAGCACAGCCAGCTGTGTCACATGGCAGACAGAGTTACTCTTTCTGGGCCACTCATGTGCATTGTGGGATACCTATTTTGTAGTTTATGCTACTTGATAGTCATGTGACTACCAAGTAGCATAAACTACAGGATGATGTCATCACAGCAACAGAGCCTTGTGAGTGGCCAGTGAGAATCATAGGGTGTGGCCTTTATTCAGTTAGAGACCGACGAGAGGGAGAGAGACAGAGTGAAAGCAAAAGCACTGCTGTTCAGTCAGTCAGTACAGAGTTCATCTCCTCTGTGTGGAATTTGAGAAAAAAGGAACACAAATACAACTAGTTTTGCATAAAAACAGTAATTTTCTGTATTTCAGCAATTGCTGCTGCTATACTTTGTAGTTCTTTTGCCACTACCTGCTGTAAGGCAAGGCAGGCCCATTTTTCACTCTTGGCCTACTAGGCCAGAAGGTCTCAAAGGAACATTCTAGTCTGTATGTTGTGTGACTGAGAACTGAGTCAGCCTCTGCAGTCATCAACTCAAGTCGAAGTCAGCACAATCTAGATGGCCTGGGTGTGAGGGCAGGGGGAAATTTTGTTGTAAAAAAAAAAAAATTGTTGTAGTTGCAGTTTAAATCTGATCCACCTCATCAGTGTGATCCAGAGTACCTGAGGCTGAGATTTGTTTTTTGCCAGTACTGGGCTTGGGCATGTGGGAGGGCTGAGGACAGCAGTGTGTGTTGCCATACTGTGTTAAAAAAAAATTGTAGTTGCAGTTTAAATCACAGCAGCCTCTGATCCACCTTGCCAGTGACCCAGCGTACCCGAGTTATTTTTTTGCCAGTTGTACCGGGCTTGTGGGAAGGCTGAGGGCAGCAGTGTGTGTCGCTGTACTGTGTTTAAAAAAAATTGTAGTTGCAGTTTAAATCACAGCAGCCTCTGATCCACCTCGCCAGTGACCCAGCGTACCCAAGTTATTTTTTTGCCAGTTGTACCAGGCTTGTGGGAGGGCTGAGGGCAGCAGTGTGTGTTGCCATACTGTGTTAAAAAAATTGTAGTTGCAGTTTAAATCACAGCAGCCTAAGTGACAATAAACCTTAGTGTGTCTCTGCCATTGCCATTGAGTTGCTGTGAGCCCTGAGGTGGCAGTGTGTGGCTCAGAGTCAGTTGTATTGCGAAGAAGTACTGTATATCAGAACTTGTTGGTTTCCATTGTTTCATAAAAATGGATATCTGACATTTCTTTAAGTCCAAAGAAAAGAATACACATGAAGAAGTGCGAGTAATTGCCAATTCAGAAAGTAATGATGATAATGTTGCACTCCCTGATTCTACTGCATCATGTACCACTGTGCATGAGGGGAATGCTGAACCAAGCACAAGTGACCAGAACAGTCACAGTTATGTTGATGCTGACACTGACACAGAAGGCATAAATAAAATGAACAGTGAACTAGTAAATGCTCAAAATATCACAGAGTTGGGAACACTTGAGACAGGACCTATTCTGAGTAAGTTGCCTTGTTACCCACAGCGCACATTTGGAGGGAAAAAAAGGTCATTCCAGTTTCACTGGTTTGAAAATTACAACTGGTTAGAATATTCTGTTGCTCTGGATGCTGCTTTTTGCTATCCTTATAGATGCTTAGGAATGAAATATGGAGCAACTCGCCCTAATAAAGATTCTTTGTTAAGCACAGGATTTGTTAATTGGAAAAGGGCACTTGACTCATTTAGACAGCATGAAAAGACTTCATATCATGCAAATGCAAACACCTTATGGGCTGGATTTAAAGACACAAAGAGTACTGGTGATATTGTTCACAAATTACAAGCTGCAGACATCAAAGAAGTAAATGACAGGTGATGCTATCTTGAGCGCATCATTGCTGTCACATTATTTCTGGGTAGGCAAGGACTTTCTTTCAGGGATCACAATGAAATGCATGGTAGTTTAAATAAAGGAAATTTTCTGGAATGCTTGGATCTATTGAAACAATTTGATCCTTTTCTACAAATGTATAAGGCACCTTCAAATGCCAGTTATATTTCTCCCCAGACTCAAAATGAAGTGATTGCATGTTGCACAGATGAGGTCATTTCAAAGATAGCTGCCGAACTTAATAGCTCAGGAATGTTTGTTGTTATGGCAGATGAAGCAAGAGACTAACATAAAGAGCAGCTGGCAGTTTGTGTGAGGTATATTGTACCTGGAACTGGAAGCATTACAGAGCATTTTATAGGATTCACAGAACTTAAATCTTTTAATGCTGACTCCATTGTGGAATCATTGCTAAAATGTCTCCAAGACAGTGGAATTACAGGTGCAAAATGTGTGGCACAGGCATATGTTGGTGCCTCTGTTATGAGTGGGGCAGTAGGGGGAGTTCAAGCTAAGTTCTGCCAGCATCATCCAGAGGCTGTGTATGTGCACTGCTATGCACATGAGCTGAATCTTGTACTTTGCCATACATGTAAATGTATTCCTGAAGCAAGAGAATTTTTCTGCACTATGGAAACTGTGTATGAGTTTTTTAGCACTTCCCTTGTTCATCATCATGAGTTTGTCAATATACAGTGTCAGTTAGGCTTGAGTCCATCAGAATTAGTCCAGTTGTCAGATACTCACTGGTCTTGCCAGATCCGATCAATCAAGGCCTTGATGAACTGCTATGTAGCTGTACTTCAGTGCCTTGCTACTATTCACACTCCTAAAGCCATTGGACTGTTAGCATCCTTGCAAAAGTCAACCACAATTTACTGCCTGATCATCTTTCATTCTATTCTAAAGGTAACAGAAGGCATCCACAAAGTTTTACAAAGAGAAGATCTAGATCTATCCACTGCAGTAGATTTTGTTGACTCAGTTCGTCATACTCTTGAAGAGATGCGGCGTGAGGACAGTAGCAATGAACTGTTTAAGGAAGCTATGGATTTCTGTATCAAGAATAATGTGGAAATACATGACACAAGCAGAAGAAAAAACAGAAACAGATGGATGATTTTATTGTTGAGGCATCAGTGGGAGTGTGGGACCAAACTTCTTCTCAAGTGGACTTTCGAAACAAGCTTTATTACCAATGCCTTGACAGAATGTCTGTTGAACTAAAGCAAAGATTTTCTAGTGTTGCAGTCGACATAATAAATGGCATCCGTGCATGCAACCCATCATCTGCAACATTCCTTTGCTCTGAATCTCTGGCACCTCTAGCTCATCACTATGGGATTGAACTGTAAAAAGAGGAATTGTTTGTTGCAAAACATTACCTGAAACAAAAAATGGAAGAAAAACAAATTAATACAAATGAAGTTTATAAGCTACTAGACCCTCTTATGTTTCCAAAACTCAAGCAGTTGGTCCAGGCAGCACTCACTATTCCAGTGACAAGCTGTAGCTGTGAGCGCTCCTTTAATGCACTGCGAAGGGTACATACATGGCTCAGAGGCACCATGGCTCAAAACAGATTACATGATCTTGCAATTCTAGCAATTGAAAAGGAAATGTGTTCTGTGTTATCATCAGATCAGGTAATTACTCGATTTGCAAAGAAAACCAACAGACGGCATCAGTTGTTATTACCAGAGAGACAACAGCATGTAGGAGAACAACAGAATGCACAAAAATAAAAATGATTAGGCAGTATTATTTAATGTTCTTTGTTGTTATTGTGTATTTCACTGCTATATTTTGAATGTAGACTTTCCAGTCTGAGTCTGAGCAGAAAATTAAAACAAGATATTTTATTAAAGGACCCATGTGACGTAAGTATCAAATTAATGTCATGCGCCACCTTCATATGCCTGTGCTTCACATTTTCCAATTTTGGTTAGCACCATGGTTAGGTGACATAGGTAGTATGCAGTGTTGCTGCATATAAACATTAAAGAGCAGCTGACACCTTTCCTTTGGGAACACTTTGAAAAACCTAAAAAGCATTTTAAATTTGGACACCATTCACATTGCATTTTTGTTATCTATCTTCTATAAATTTCTTCTCTACATTATTTATTACTGATTGCCTCTGTAGCTTGTTCCCTACTTGAATTGCATATGTTGTGTTGTGACATCACCTTCTGTTGCCTATGGGAATAACAGTGATGTGACAAGCACAGTATTATGACATCAAGTTGGGAAGAAACAGTAGGAGCTGATGAACACTCAAGAGAGCATTGCCAGCAGATATCCTGTTTCTGTTTCCATGCATATATGACCTCAGTAATAACCAATAAGGGTAAGAAATACAGAACAGATAAATAATATATAGCTGCTTTGTGTACAAATATTTGTTTAAAGTTATTCTCAAGGTGTCAGTGGTTCTTTACTTCTATACATTTCATTTTCTAGTACTTCCCTAAGTTCCTTTAGTGCATCAAGTATCTTATTTTACTCACAGATCATGGACCTGTGCTGTGTGACTGTGTGGAAAATAATTTCATAAGGGTCACACTCAGCTCAGGGAGGTATGCCACAACAGCCCAGCCCTCCTCTGTGCCCAGCATACTTCTTAAATATCAATAGATTTAGCCCAGATCTACTGATATTTACAAAATATGCTATTAATTCTATAACTTTTAATCTGCAACATGTAGTTTTTGCCTCTCAAGTGACAAGCCAACCAAAAAAAAGACACAAAATAATGGAAAAGGAATGGGAGAAAAAACAAAACTGAAGTAGCAGAAAATGTGTTATTTTGCATGAGAGCACCAAAAGTTCTACAGCTTCTGGGGGCCTAGGCAGCCCCCAGCCCCCCGGCCTTTTGTTTGGGGCTCAGGCCCCCAATGTTTATTCATGATGGCAATGCCTCTGCTGTACCATTTGCTGTGAGGTGGTGGGAGAGCTTGTGTTTGAATGGGCCCAATTTTAATTCAGTCATGATCTCTCTGTGCAGTGCATTAAATGAGAGAGGTGCTCTATAAGTGAATGATTATTGCCCTTGAGTTGTGCAGCACCTGGGGACCAGAAAAAGCTGATTTTCAGAGGTATAAGTGTGTTGCAGGTTACAAAAGGGGTGTAGAAGCCTTTAGACTCCAGGAGGTGTAAGCCCAAGAATAGTTTTTTTTAGTTAGCAGACAGGACTGGTATTGGATCTGACCATTTAACTGAAGCCATCCAGTTTGTGCATAAAGGTCACATGTATGTGTGAGGTGAGCTGCTCCAGTGAAGAGTTTCATGCTTTATTAAGTGCAATGGATAGTCTCTGGAGGGATGTAGTTGAAGCTTAGCCATAGATGACCAGCCCATAGTCAATTATGGAGATGATGGAGCTATATATTGTTAGTCTTAAAGCCTCAGGAGTCAGACTGCGCTTGTGTCTGTGAAGTAATCCAGTCCTTATGTTGACAGCTTTGGCTATGTTCTCAATGTGCTGCATGTAAGAGAGAGTGCTATCAACAGTTATCCCAAGATATTTAAAATGTTGGATCTGTTCAAGTGGAGTGCCCATGCAGTTTCTGATGGTGAGAGTTGGGGATGTGTGCTTTTTGTGGGGGCTGTGAAAAAGCATGACTTTTGTCTTTTTGTAGTTCAGCACCAGCTTGTGATTGCTAAACCACTCCTCCACTTTCTCAAAACTGAGCTGTAAGTAGTCTTCAAGGAGCTTTGGGTCAGAGTTACTTGTGCAGATGACAGCGTCATCCATGTAGCGGAGGATATGTTTGTGATAAGAGCTAGGGAGGCTATTCAGAAAAAGGCTAAACAGGAGGGATCCCAATATAGAACCCTGCAGACTCCAGAGCAGACAGGTTGCCATTGAGAGAGGACATTAGATATTTTTACCTGTTGTGAATGGTCCTCTAAATAACATTTGAACCAGTCAGTGGTATCCTTGGACAGCCCAGTGCAGGACAGTTGCTCTAGTAACAGTGTGTGGTTGACTGTATCAAAGGCCTTCATCAGGTCAATGAAGGCCATGCCAACTAGTTTTCCTTGCTCCAGTGATTTAAGGATAAAGCCTGTTTATTCCAACAGTGCCTTAGTGGTACTATGCCCTTTTCTAAAACCATGCTGTTGGGGGCATTGAATCATGTATTTTTCCAGGTATTCAACCAGCTGCTCTGTAACTATATGCTCAAGGTATTTGGACAAGGGGAGCAGGATGGAGATTGGCCTGTTAAGCCCTATCACCACTTTTGTGCACAGGGGTTACTAAGACTGATTTCCAATTTTGGGGGAATTGTGTCTGCCTTAGAGATAGGTTCAAAATCTTCATAAGTGGTGCCAGTATTTCTTCCAAAGTGAGGGCAACTAGTTTGAGGTCTAATGAATCCTCACTGTATCTAGATTTTCCTAGTACCTTGCTTATGTATTTTGTAACCACATGTTCGGGTACCTCTTTGGAGTAGAAGGGGGGAACCAGGTGCTTGACATCAGTAGCCAGAGTACTAGTTGTAGTGGTAGCCTCAAAGAAGTCCAGTGGGAGGACACTAACTAGGTCCATAAAGGCTTTATTAAATGTATTAGCTATGGTCTCTGGTTCAAGCGTTGGGGTTCCATTGATGTTGAGCATAGTAGCTGCCATCTTGGGGTCTTTCCCTGTGACAATATTTTATGTTGTTCCAGAAGTTCTTACTATACCCCCAGGAATTATAGAGCACTTCCCTATAGTATTGTTTTTTGCCTAGGTGGATGGCCCGGGTACATGAATTCCTTGCTTTTTGTATTCTTGAATGTCTGCCTGCCTACCGGTGGCTCTTGCATGGTGCAAGAGGTGATCCCCTATTTTCATGTGACCAATAAGTTCTGATGTCATCCATGGGTTACAGGTGCCCTTGACTTTTTTTTTTAAAGGGGCATGGATATTTGGGTAGCATTAAAGTGATTGATGATATGATCTAGTGCTATGTCAATATCATTAGTAGAGTCTAGAAGTGACCAGTCCTGCCTTCTTAAGTGTGATTTTAGTGGCTCAAGGTGTTCACGTGTTAGGACTATGCTGTTAGTTATCTTGGGATGAGGCATATTGAATTTATTAGACCAATTACATAATATAGGAGCGTGGTCACTTAAAGTATCAGAGAGCATTCGCATTTGAAATGTATTGGGTGACTGGAAAGTATCCAATCCAGCAGGGTACTTGTCCCCATTCTTTAGTTTGTTCTGGTAGGAGAGGTAACTAGTTGGGTTAGGTGTACCGCCAATCAAACATCCATAAAGGGACCTATGTCAGGGGAAAGCCAGTTAACATTGAAGTCACCCATTATTATAGTTTTAGAGCTATGGTGCCTACTTCAAATGTATTCCATGATGCTATTAAAGTCTGAAGTGTTCCAACAGTGGTATATACACAGATAACACAGTTAAGGCTTTGTTATGATCCCAAGTAGTACTTTGATAGCAAGAGCCTGTATGGAGTTACCTACATTGGGTGTTGGTAAGGCATGTCCCATGTTTCTTTTAGGTATATAGCACAGCCACCACCTCTTTTTGTTAGCCTATGCTGTCTAAATATACTGTATCCAGGCAGAGTGATCACAGTGTCTGGGATCTTACAAACATACAAAGGTGCCAGCAGAAAAGACCTACTGGTCTATCAAAGTCTGCTCGATTGTACAGCTAGCTCCCTAGCAGGCAGCTGCCCCTTCCCCATCACTTCCCATTGTTGTCCCCCTCACCCACTCTTACCCACCCCTATACCCTGCTGTCCCAAGCATTCTTAAAGCCAGCCACATTTTTGCTTGGTATCACCCCTTCTGGTATTAATAATAATAATAATACTTTATTTATTGTGCGCCTTTCAAATATCAAAGCACTGTACAATAAGATAAAAATACAAAAATCAACATCATAAAACCAAACAGAATCAAATCAGTAAATAGTACAACCATAAGCTTTTTCCCAAAGGAAAGATTTCAAAGTCTGTTTAAAACTCCCCACAGTCGTGCACTCCCTAATCCGATGGGGGTAGAGAATTCCAAAGGGAAGGGGCTGCAAACATAAAAGCACGGACCTCAGCAGATTTTAAAATCACCCTTGGAATCTCTAGCAACCCCTTGTCAGCTGAGTGGAGCAATCTCACAGGGTGGTAAGGGATCAGGAGTGCATTCCGCCTCACAACTACTCTCTCTCTGTGAAGTAATGCCTCTTCCTCATCTCCCACCTGAATCTCCCCTCTCTATTCTTAGCCCATGCCCCCTAGTTTCCCTCCTTCTCCTTAGTTTCATCACCCTCTCTGCCCCCCCCTTGTTGATACTCTTCAGGTACCTGAAGATCCCGATCATGTCCCCCCTCTCCCGCCTCTCCTCCAGAGCATACATATTCAGTTCCTTCAACCTCATCTCGTAGTCCATTCCCTCCATCCCCTGAATCATTCTCATCACCCTCCTCTACACTCCCTGCAGCAGCTTGACATCCCACCTCAGGTATGGCCTCCAGAACTGCACACAGTACTCCAAATGCAGCCTGACCAGCACCCTGTAGAGGGGCAGGATCACCTCCCTGCAATTGGATGTGAATCCCCATGCTATGCACCCTAGCATCTTGTTTGCTTTCATCAATGCTTTCCTGCACTGGGCAGTATTGTTTATGCTCACTATCATTATCTTAGGTGATAGCCAGGTCTTAACGACAGAGAGAACATCCAGGTTTTGCTGGATGACCCAGTCCTGGAGGTTGTCAAGTTTACATAAAAGGCTGCAGATGTTAACAGATGTTTAAACCTAACAACAGTGTAGTTCATGATGCAGGGGGAGGATGAGAGAATAAAATATGGATCCTAAAATACAAACAGCCACCCTGCTTCTCTTTTCCAGAATGACCTCTATGTTTACACACTCATCTACAATCACTCCAAATATCTCCTTAAAGTTGACTTGCTCCATACATTTTGCTGCTAATCGATGGCTACTACCTTTCATTGCCTTCTCCTTTCACTGCTGGGCAATACTTTATCTCCACCACTTTTATTTGACTTTTCATTGTACTTTTTCTTTTGCTATCTTGTCTGTGTTCTCTTCTTTCTGCTACCCATATAAGTTCCTTAAATCTTTAATGATCATCTGTTGTTGTAAAGCACTTTGTGATACCTTACTTGTATGAACTGAACTGAAAGTAAAATGAACTGTGTCATATTGTACTGCAGAGTACTGTGTATCAGAGCAGAAATGAGATTTTGATTTTATATACTGATTTTCATATGTTGGATCACAAAGTTTTCCTAAGCAATGCAATGAATTTTGGAAGGTAAAATTACACATATCTCCGTGAGCCAAAGCATTATGAATAGTTTATGAAAATCACCATGAAAGAATTTAGATAGGTTTTGCTTTAAACAAATACTGTATGTACAGTATGGTGCCAAGTGGCCTCTCACACACTCTACAAAGGCTGAAAACAGAAGACATAAACAGGTGTTTCATCCCACACAAGACTCATCAGTGTACCTCATTTGTAACTATCCAGGGGAAGGATGAACCAGTTACAGTTTTGTCTTACTGATTTTGGCTGTGGTGAGCCCAAATAAGGAATGTAATCTAAAAGACAATGAACCACAGCATAGTGAATATTTTGAGTTAAGTGACTAGGGCTGGATTAAAGTTTATTTTCATGGGCAAAAATGGTGCAAAAAACATTTTTTCCACAAAATTAATTTGATTTAGCCATTTTTGCATAAAAAGCAAAATCCAGGAAAAGGGATGCAAAAGTTACTGTTTTTGTGTAAAAATGAAATCTTCAGAGAAAATTATATGATACAGAATCACCATTTTCAGCAGGGCAACCCCCTACTCTTTGAAAAATGCCAATCTAACAGGACAACATGAGAAGGATGGACATAGATTTAATGTCTGAAAACAAATAAAGGCAATGTGATCTAGTACTTGAAAAACTGAATTGCGAAACTGGAGATCATAAGCTCAAACCCTACTGCAGTTACTGTCTCACTTTACAAACCTGACCAAGTCATTAGACCTCCCATGCTTCTTCTTTCAGCTCACAATTGGCCAGCACCATAACACCACTGAAATGTATCCCCGTTGGGAAATTTGGGGTAAATAAAATGTAAAATAAAACAGTCTCAGCTAAAGGATGCTCCCCTAGTGCAACCACCCACTAATACTATTATGCCATCAACATTTTACCAAAGTCCCCATTTTTATTACTTTATCTGTAATTGAGTAGGTGAAGTAAAACAGGAAACACTTTAATTACTGCTTGTTGCTTTATGTTTGAAAAAAGTGATTGTTGTAGATTGGATGTGATTTATTGCAAGGGTGCAGCAACTACTGAGGTAAAAATTTAGCAAGTGTCTTAGTCATATGTTCATTTACTGCCATGCAGAGTAAGTACAACTGAGTGATCAGATATAGAACTACACCCTGAGGCAAAGTCTGATATAACACATCATGTTTAATTAGCAGAGCACCACTTTAAGAATGTCTTGAGTTTCCTTCAGTAGGGCTACTGAAGAAGTTGCTACAGCCACAGTATTGTTGGTTGTTCTTGATTGTAATCTGTCTTTACAGTGCTTTTAACAAAGTTCACATTCTCTTTTCATTAAAGTTTGAAGGTACTGAGAATTTAGGAAGCACAATTTGTCTCTTTTCCTGCTACTTCCTCATTGTCACACTGGGATTTAGAAATCATGCTGATGATCCATGTAACTGCAGTTAAATAACCTGTATTTTCCCACTTAATGTCTACTATGCATGAATGGGGTGAAGGTACACATCAAAGGTGTGTACCCCCTGCATAGCTCCACACCTGTGGACAAGTGTGCACATGCCGGTGTGCACAACTGGTGGCCACCTGTCCATAGCTCTGCTCACCCAGTGCACAGGACTCCATAGGGTGAGTGGGGAGGATTCATGGTCCTGGGCAGGCATTCAATGGGATGCCCATCCTGGGACCCAAAGTGGATCCCCTTGCAGCAAGGTGCAGGTCCAAGGTAGTGAATGCACAAAGCAGGCACCCGGACCCGCGTGGCATCGCCCCAATGTCCAGTGTACCTACCAGCCCAGCCATGGGTACACAACACCCTCCCAGTGCACAGACAGACCCAGTCAGCCCCCCACCATGCAGCTGTGCCCTGACCCCAATGGGGTACCCCTCCACAGTAGCCCCATCATGAATGTCCATTATGGCACATGCATACCATACAGATCCCTTCCCAGCCCCCTTACACATGGCATCCTGGCCCTGATGGAGCAATCCCACCCCCCACACCCCCATGCCCTGAAGTAGGCATACCCCACACCCTACCTCATGCCCTGGGGTGCACTGGGCTTGGGGTTCGGTGAGTTCAGTTTGTTTCACCATGTACAGGCATCACATGGAGTGCTGTATGGTGCTGTATTGCACCTCAATGGGCATGCATGATGCATGTGGAGGGGGGTCTGTGTCAGGGATGGGGTCCAGGGTGGGGTGTGTGGTATGCCTACCTTGGGGCATGAGGGTGTGGAGGCAGGATTTCTCCATCAAGGTCGGGTGCCATGTGTGTGTGTGGGGGGAGCTATGTACATGGGAGACTGGGTGGGCTGTGACTTGGTGACAACAGGTCACTGTGCCCTGCTATTTGGGCACCCACCAGATCAGCTGTCCTAGTGCTCTCCAGTGGCCTACAGGGCTGGGCAGCATGGATGGTCAATACCTTGTCCTGCCATGCCAGCAGGTGCAGTCTAAGGGGTGCACAGTATGGTTAGGGCAGGGTTCCAGCTGCCGTAACCTGCACATCACTATGCCCCCCGCAAGCTGCACTATGTGCCTTTGTGCATGGCGCATAGTGCTGGCACACCCCTTGTCCACCACAGCATGTTGCTATCTGTGTGGCTGGGGGATCGGGTGTGTAACTGTTACGCACCCCCCTTGGTGAATGCTACATGGACACTGCTCCATGGCATTCATACATAACGATGACAACATGCCTGGTTTATGTGGTGCATTGGTATTGTGCATAGGGTCCAATATATGTATTATCACATGTAATGTATCATTGTATCACAATGTATTTATTTTATAACATTTTCTTTATGATTGCAGCTCTGTAAGTCAGTATAAGTAACTGG
The DNA here is from genome assembly GCA_016271365.2 of Neoceratodus forsteri. NCBI lineage: Eukaryota > Metazoa > Chordata > Ceratodontiformes > Ceratodontidae > Neoceratodus > Neoceratodus forsteri. The sequence goes on along the minus strand of CM028129.1, from coordinate 1,071,149,310 downwards.
TTACCATTGTAAATGAGCATTGCTCAATAGCTTTCAAATTTTCTCTCTTTGAAAAAACATGACTGAATGAAAAAAATGGCAATAGAAAGCATAATATAAAGTTTAAAATTAATTTAAATTTAAAACTTTAATTACATTAACTGTAATGAATGAGTGACTGTTATTGATAATAGAATGCATAAGTATGCTGCTTAAAGATACTTTTTTGTTGTTGCTTTGCATTTGATATTTAAATTACATTTTTTTTAAATGCACATGGTATTATAATGTTACATCTTTGGGGCTATTCAAGGCCTTCAACTTGGCGGATCACAGATTACTACTCCATAAACTCTGCCAAATAAGCCTTGACATCCATGCTCTTAAATGGTTTGGAAGTTACCTCTCAGGGCGCATACAGAGGGTCAGGTGGCGGGACAAACTCTCCAATCCACTGCCCCTTAAGGAGGGAGTACCCCAAGGGTCTATACTTGGTCCCCTATTGTTCTCACTGTTTGTAAATGAACTGCACAACCACTGTGGGAGCAGCAATGTCATCCAATATGTGGATGATGCTGTGATTTACAAAGCCTCTGATAACCTGGATGACCTAGGAACATTCCTCCAAGTGGACATCCACATTATGGAGGAATGGCTCATCAAGAACAAAATGGTCCTTACTACCAACAAAATTAAAGCTATGTTGTTTGGACCTAGAGCCCTTGGATAAGACAGATCACAACTACTTCAACTCACGTCCCTGGTGGGTAACAAACTTGAAGTGGTTTCCTCCACCAAATACCTTGGCTTTACCCTAGACCAAGGTCTCACCTTCAAACAACATGTAGACCAAGTCACAAAAGTCATTCATGGCAAACTTGGAATACTATACCGGCTTAAGGACCAGCTGATCCCCGAAGCCAGGACTGCTATTGCCTCTAGTGTCCTGCTCCCAACACTCACATATGCCGCCCCGGTAATTCAGGGTGTTGCAAAGCTGGAGTTCAGTAAGTGACAGACCTTATACAATAAGGTGGTCTGCTTTGCCTTCTTATCCCACTCTAGGAGCCAACATTGTGAGTCATTATCAAGACTCAGCTGGCCATCTTTCGAAGCTTGCCTCAGGTACCCGGTACTCTGCCTGGCAAATAAGCTAATTAACCCCACACCTCCCCCAAGTCTCAAAGGACTCCTAACTGTAAAGAGAAATCTGCACAACCTCAGGACCTCAGGTCAAACTCTTCTAGAGGTTCCTAAGGTCAGGACCAAGGCAGGTTATAAGTCCTTTTCTCATGCTGCCCCCTTCCTTTGGAACAACCTCCCACTGGTGGTGTGAGAAACCCCATCTGTAATGTGTTTCCATTCTAGACTCAGGACTTATACGCTGGCAATGAGTAAACACCAATGCTACGGTACCTGACACTCCTACCATGACCCCGGTCTGTGCACTTACTACATGTAAATCTCCTACACCTGAACTGGCAGCACTAACTCCTCAGCAAACTCTCCCCCCCCACTGAACTTCCAAGGAGGGTTCTTAGAGACATAGTCATATGTTGCACTGAAATAATGTAATGTAACTGATAGAAAAGACTGTTCTGCTTCACATATATGTATGATTGCCGCATGCCATTAACTTGTATATGTACTATTGCTTACCAAGTTTATGTACTGTTATTCCCAGGTTGCCCCTGTAAAAGGGACCTCCGGGGCCCAGTGGGCCTACCCGGTCATCAAAATTCAATAAATAAATAAATCAATAATGTGTTCCCCTAAACCACACCCCCAATGAAGGCTTTCTAGATGAAGTGTGGTGTAGGGCTGTTTGGCTTGAGCACAATAAATTTGCATTTGCTTTTGAAAATTGTGTGTAAGCTATTTTGTTACCATGAGTACTGATTGTGTGACACTGAAAGGGGGTGGAGGGGGCCTATGTCAGAAATGGATGGGCATGCTTTTACAGGTGGTCACAGGCATTTGAATCTTGTGCCCAGTATGGAAGAGTCAGAGAAAATACCATGCCTTCTCACAGACCAAGAGAGGAATCAAATTCCCCATAGGAGTTTCATGAGCTCTGTGATTTGGTAGGAGGAAGCCATCCTAGTGTTGCATCCAGGACAGACATCTCAAAGGCAAGTCCTCCTCCTTTCCATCTCACCCAAAGGGTGGAGTCTGGCCAAGGTGTGTGTGTGTGTGTGAGGGGGGGGTCTGTAAGTCTCACTCTTTTGCATAAGAGGGAAGTGTTAGGATCTTTATAGAGATCCCTATAAGAACAAATGATATAGAATGGAATGTCAATGAACAAGTAGTATGAATGGTTATTAAATAAACGCATAGCTGTGGCCATTTTAAATCCAACAACTGCATAGATCAGATGTGGGGGTGGGGAATGAAATGTTGAACCTGAAGAACCAGCCGACACTAAGCTTCTGTTCTCCAGAATAGTGTCCACTTTTACAGACTCCCCTACAATTACTCCAAGTATTTCCTTAAAATGTACTTGCTCCATTACATTTTTCTGCTGATCTAGGGGTACTACCTTTCATTGCCTTCTCCTCTCACTGCTGGGCATTACTTTATCTCCACCCTTCCTAGTTGACATTTCATATGTGTTTTTTTCCATTTTGCTATCTTGACTGTGTTCTCTTCTTTCTGCTCCCCATATATTTTTCTTAAATATTTAATGATCATCAGTTCTTGAAAAGCATTGTGTGATGCTGTACTTGTATGAACTGAACTGAATGTAAAATAAATTGTGTTATATTGTGTAGTAGAGTACTGCATAAAACAGCAAAAACCAGGTTTTGATTTTATGTAATGATTTTCATAGTTGGATCTCAAAGTTGTTTCCTAAGCAATGCAGTGAACATTGAAATGCAGAATTACACATATCCCCTTAATGCAAAATTACACATATCCCCATAATGCAAAACATAATAGGAAGTTTATGCAAATCACCATGAAAGAATTAAGACTGGTTATGCTAGTGTATATGGTGCCGAATGGCCTCTCACACACTCTACAAAGACTGAAAACAGAAGACATAAACAAGTGTTTCATCCTACACCAGACTCATCCATGTACTTCATCTGTAACTGCCCAAGGAAAGGATGAACCACTCATAGTTTGGGCTTACTGGTTTGGGTCATGGTGAGCACAAAACAGAAATGTAATCTAAAAGAAAAAGAAATACACCATAGTGAATATTGGTAGTTTAGACAAAGAGTATGGTCAGAGGAGAGCTAGTGACTTGGCAGCTTCAGAAGATGAGATTCAAGAGTAACACTTGCTCACGCTTGAATCGCGTCTTCTGAAGCTACTGAGTCACTCACTCTCCTCAGTCTATACTCAGTGGCTTCAAAGCAAAAAAATAAGAAAAATTAGGATAACTGCTACAAGGCACAGGATTTTTAAACAAACCACTGCAGTTTGTCTACATTTTTGGCATTTTTTCCCCCGAATGAACAGCGCTCAGTCACGCTACGCTGCCAGGAAACTGAAAGTGGCACTTGAGGACAGTGCAAGTGAGTTGTTTTCAACATAATAACCCATTTTCAGGTAATTATGGCATTTCAGAGGTATCTGACTTCGGGTTGATAAAGGGAGTCACCATTAATTATGAAATCTTTACAGAAAATTCAAAATCATACCAGACCACCATTTTCAACAATAACCCCCTACTCTTTGAAATGTGGCAATCCAACAGGATAACATGAGAAGACTGGACCTAGATTTAATGTCTGAAGACAAAGGCAATGTTATCTAGTACTTGAAAAACTGAACTATGAAACTGGACAGCATAATTTCAAATCCCACTGCAGTTATTGACTCACTTTGCATTCTTCAACAAGTTACTTGACCTCCATGCTTCTGTTTTCTCATCTCAAAACTGGCAAAGCCCATAATGCCACTGAAAATTATCCCAGTTGGACTATCCTGGGTAAATACATTTTAAAATATAAATTGAATTATAAATTAAAATTAAAGGATGCCCCCAATAGTGCAGTCACCCACTAATACTATGCTGCAGTGTCAGCATTTTACCTAAGTACCTCATTTTTATAACTTTATCTGTAATTCAGTAGACAAAGTAAAATGGAAAGCACATTAATCAATATATGTTGCTTTATGTTTGAAAAAAACATGACTGGTGCAGACTGGATATGATTTATTGCAGGGGTGCAACAACTACTGAGGTGAAAACTTTAGGCAAGTGTCTCCATCATATGTGCATTTACTGCCATGCAGAGTAAGTACATCTTATGTAGGACTATACCTTGAGGCAAAGTCAGACAAAATATATCATGTTTAATTAGCAGAGCATCACTTTAAGAAAGTATTACTTTCCTTTAGCCAGGCTCTGAAAAAGTTGCTGTAGCTACAGTATTGCTGGTTATTCTTGATTACAGCCTGCCTTTACAGTGCTTTTAATAATGCTTACTTGCAATTTTCAGTGAAGATTGAAGGTACTGACAATTTGGGATGCACAGTTTTCCTCTTTTCTTGCTACTTCTTCGTTATCAGACTGGGAGTTAGGAATCATGCTGATGATCCATGTAACTGCAGCTGAATAACCTGTATTTCACCCCTTAATACTAGTATGATAGAGTATGTGTATTATCACTTGTATTGTTGTATCATTGTTATCACGTTGTATTTATTTTACAACATTATCTTTATGACTGCAATTCTGTAAGTCAGTATAACTAACTGGGTACCACTGTAAATGAGCCTTGCTCAATGACTTTCCAATCCTCTTTCTTTGAATAACATGAATGAATGAAAATTAAAAAAAAGAAGAAAACAACAGCAATAGAAAGTATAATAGAGTGTGTCCTCTTGGTTGACCCTGAAGACAATGCACTCAACTAATCCTTATGCCACAGAACCATAGCACTCTCTGTTGCAAAGCTCACATAATTACATTTTTTCTTTATTATGTCATTATATAGTATAGATCCAGCATTGGCAGAGTGCTGCTACCAGAGCCAGAACATGTTTCAGCACCTAAATGCCTTCCTTCAGGGCTCTGAGTGTGACTGAGCACTCCACTTTACAGTGCAAACATAAAACTGACAGTAATGCTCATTATCAAGTAAACTGCATAAGTGAGCACTTCAAAACTAATAGATGTTATGTCTGATCTTGATCACTGCAACTCCTTGAAATGTACCTAAGACATATCTTCTGCAATCCTGGTTACTGTAATGTTTTTGTTGTCTGTTGTGTACTCTCCTGGGTCATGCCTTAAAATATGCAGTTTATTTTGTCTTGTGCACTTACCCGGTTATCAAGAGCAAATAAAATTGATAAAATAAAATAAAGTCACTGGCCTGAGACATTCTAATTATCACTGCGTGTTTTAGTCAATTCTTTTTCAAATCATATCTAAGTGAAAGGTGTCCCACTCCCTTTTAGAATGGTCCATTTTTTTAAGTAGTAGTTATGTTCTTTCTGTTTAACTTAGTTATAAAATATTTTTTTTAAGAAAAGAATGGGTGACAATTAAATGTATTTGGTGAAGTATTAGCCACTATTAAACAATTTAAATCACAAACTGTAGTGGGAAAAAATAATGTGACATATTGGGAATTGAACTCAGGCCCCTGGAATTCCATTACAGTGCTCAAACCACTGGGCTACAGGCTCACATAGTTGGATATGGGGTTCCCCAACACACTTCCTTTCTCTGGTATTGCATATACTGCAACTAGGAATAACCAAGAGGACACTGAGATGGTTTTTGGTGCAGTATTAGCCACTGCTAAGCAATTTAAATAATTAATTGTAGTGAGAAAGAAATTATGTGACCTACTGGGAATTGAATCCAGGGCCCCAGAATACTATTCAGGTGCTACAATCACTATGCTACAGGCTCACATGGCTGGACTGTGGTTCCTGGACACACTTCCTTGTTCATGTATTGCATATTCTACAAGTAGGAATAATCAAGGTGACAATTAGATGTTTTTGCAATTCATTTTCATCCTCTCCTTCCCTTCACTTTTCCCTCCAGCCAGAATCAGAACTTAAAAAAGAATGTAAATGAATTGTAAAAGAATATATTTATTTAAGGAAAACTACACCCTCATATCTTATAAATACTATTTGTTTCCATCTCAACAGAAAACACTTTTCCAGTAGCTTTTGGTGATATATGTGTTTACTTCAATTTTTTTCACTGTTTGTGCTAGTCCCCTGTAACTATCCTTGGGGTGTCCATTTTATGGTTATTGAAATCTTATTGTCCATGACAGCTGCATTGTCTAATGAGACTATGACATCACAGCACTCATTTATACCATGTACCTCTGTAATGAAAGTACAAATATCCTGAAAAAAATACTCTGGAAACACACAAACTGATTGCAAGTTAAAGAGAAAAACCTTGCATTACAACTCAAACAGTTTGCAAAGCTAACTAAAGGTAAATGTTGTATTCACACCTTGTTGCAACTCGTTTTGTTGAATTCTAATTAAGCAGACAGACATACTGTGGAGCCAAAAGGGTGCTGACACATCATAATCCCATATGATAATGCAGTTCTCAGTGACAATGAGATTTCAACAACAAGAAAATGGAGACCCCGGATAGTTACAGGAGCTAGTATGAGTAATGAAAATAAACTAAAGCAATCACATATATCCCTAACAGCTACTCCAAAAGAGTTGTGTGTTGACATGGAAAAGAAACTTGGGGCTGGATTTTCAAAGGTCTACAAATGTCACAGGCACTGGATGCGCCTAACATATGGCACACAGGGCATGCAATATTCTCCTAGCCAGCAATTGGGGTCCAGCTTGCAGCAATTCCGAGTACCCTTTTTATGGGGCTTGTGCCAATTATTTGGTGCAAGCTGCTGTAAAGTAGGTAAAGTGTCATAACTGTACCTAACATACTAAAATATGAAGCAGTGTGCTGCAAAGGTGCTGGTTCAACTATATCAAGAAAAGGGTGTGATGTACAGCTTGATGCAAACCCTGATTCACTCTTTGAAATCCCAGCCCTTGTGTGAGTAAACCACTAAGAAATTAAGGGTTTTCCCAGTGTTTGAATTACATTTTATAGGCAGGGGGCCCATAAAGCTGCTATCTTAAAACTGAGCCCTGCTTCACATTTTAAGACAATGGTAGTGATGATTGAGCTACTGGGACTCATCTCAGAGTTGGGGAGGTGAGCCCTGGAAAGCCCCCCTCTAATTAAAACACTGATTTTACCTCATTTTATTTTCCAGCACTGGCAAAGGAGGAAATTCACATGATATTGGTGGTCTTTGTATTATGAGCAAAGTCTCTGCTCTTTTGAAAATACAGCAGATACTTTACTCTAGTTAAGTTTCATTACAGTATGTGTTCTGGCCAGTGAAGAGCCTTTAATAGTTATAAATGCATATGTTCCTTCTAACTCCTACTACTCTGTTGAAGAAGTATGGACTAGATTTGAGAAATTGTTAACGTTGGTCAGTACGGATTTCTCTGATGTTATTTGTCTCCTCATTGGAGATTTAAATAGCCAAACTGGCATTTTCAACAACTTAGATAATAATATGCTTGCTAGAGAAGGATTCTCAATTAGGGAGAAAAGATCCTTAAAGATAAAGTTATTAATGGGGGGTAATAAATTAATGTAATTACTACAAAAATATAGTTATGCAGTTTTAAATTTAAAATTTCCTGGTGACAGTGACAGAAGTTTTACTTGTATGGCCATTTCAGACTCTAGTATTATTGACTTACAATATTTGTCCATTAGTATATGATATAACTTTTACAAATCTTAAAATAGAGACACAGTCTGACAGTGATCACTTTCCTTTGGAATTATCAATGTATGCTAGGGTTGACCAGTTTGATGTAGCTAACATAGACCTGCAACCCAAATTCTAATCAAACATTTTTAAAAAAACACTGTAGAATAGTGAATTAGAGTTTAAAATACATGATTGTGTAAATACTGATTCAGATTATATAATACTGGTTTCAAATATTGACAAGTATCCTTTTAGAAAATCATTAGGCATGGACAGTTTATTAAAAATATTATGCCAGATCTGAACAGAAATATTTAACTGTCTAAAAATAATTTAACTTGGTTGACTGGTACTTGCGAAAAGTACAGTCTGATTTATTGAAGTTCATTAAATTTGTACAAAAGAACCTACAAAGACAAAACAAACAGGAGCAAAATAAAAAAAGAGAACATTGCAATTACATATTGCTAATGAAAAAACAGAAACATAAAGAAATTGTTAAGGGAATAAATGATTGAAGCAATAATATTAAATGACCAAAAATTGTTTGGGCAACTTGTGCTCAAAGGAACCAAAAACTTTAAGAATAATATTGACTTGCACATTGCCTCTGACTTATGGTTAAAATGCTTTAAAAGTACAGTATTTTATATGATCCAAATTTTATTAGTGAATTGTCCTGGTCTTCTGAAGCTCCATCCCTCTCTGACCTTATACAGAAGCAGAATTTAAAGAACCAATAAACAGTTTTAAAGGTAGAAAAGCACCTGGTATTGAGAAAGGGCCCTATATTCAGAGCTGGCTGGCTGTACAGTGCAAACAGGTGTGCCATGAAAAATGTATGGCTGACCGGCTCTGGTGGAATATTCACATAGGGTGATCAGAACAGACCATGCTATTTGTCTGAATATCAGGCCATGGTAGCATGGTACAAAGCAATCAGTCACTGTGATGTGCACTGCATTACCAGAGTGCTGGGCTGAAGACTGCCCATAGGGGTAAAGCATGGCACACACTGGTTAGTGCTGCAGCCTCTATGTGCAATATTTAGCCCAAGCATGCAGATGAGCCCATTGGGCATGCATGGCACTAATGGGCCTGTTGCATGTCCATTATGGGCTCATTTGCCTGCCATGCAATGACCTAATTGTACTAGGCTGCAGTCCCCCTCCCAATCCCTGATCTCCCCATTGCATAAATTATACAATTCCCTGGTGTCCAGTGGTCCCACCATCCCCAGTCACCCCCATAGTTCAACATATATACCTCCCTGGTGATCTAGTGAACCCCCTCCCTATGCCTGACCTGCCCATATAATAAAATATATATCCTTCCCTCATGGTCTACTGGACCCTCTCCCTATCTCCAGTCTCCCCTTGCAATACAAAGTATACATGCTTGGTGGTCTAGTGGACCCCCTCCTTATCCCTTCTGTCCATATAATAAAATAGATATCATTCCCTGGTGTCTAGTGGACCCCCCACCCTGGCAGGCAGTGCCCCACCCTATCTCATCCCTGAGCCAGTGACTGGCACAGCCCTCTGCTCTGCACCACAGCCAGCAGCAAACTAAGCTGTCAAGGAGCACTTACCATAACAGATGATTGTACAGTAGATGCTCCTTGACAGCTCAGTCAGTGGCCAGCCATTGTGGACAGTAGAGAGCTGTGCCAGTTACTGGCTAGGGGATGGGGGAAAATGTGGTAGAGCACTGCCTTCTGGGGTGGGAGTCCACTAGAAACCAGGGAATGATATCTATTTTATTATACAGGCAGATCAGTGAAGGGGGGGGGGCTGCTGTATCACCAGTGACAAATACTTTATACTGCAACAGGAGATTGAGTGTATGGAGGGGGTTCCACTAGACCACCAGGGAAGGATATGTATTTTATTATATAGGCAGGCTGGTGATAGGAAGGGGGTCCACTAGAACACCAGGGTGGTTCATATGTTGAACTACAGGGGGAACATGGATGGGGGGCCAATGGACACCAAGGAATTGTATAAATCAAACAATGGGGGAGTTGGGTATAGGGAGAGGGATTGCTAGACACCAAGGAATGGTGCTGGCCCATGGAGCATGGATGCTGTGTGTGGTGCCCAGCCCATCTGTGCACCATGAAAGGCTGTGTTCCAGAAATGTTAAACTGTGCTGTGCAAATGGGTATTTATCACTTCTGAAATCTCTGAATTTAGCACTTCTGCATATACTGGGGAGAGACACAGGGGTAATATGAGGAAGTAATTTTTCATAGAAAGGGTGATGGATGCTTGGAACAACCTCCCAGCAGAGGTAGTAGAGGCAAAAATAATAGGTGACTTCAAGAATGCATGGGATAGACAGAAGGCAACCCTAGTGGCAGGTAGGAGAAGGTAAGCTGCAGATCAATTAATATATGCAGTTGAGGTAGGTAGGGAAATGAACAGACTAGGTGGGCCAGGTGATCCTAATGTTTCATGTGCATGGGTGCAGCACACAGTTCTGCACATCACCAGTGTCAGGATTTTGCCACACAAAGGTACCCTTTGAATATGGGCAATGCCCCAACAGCCAGCACTATGCATGGTTTGTGTGGTGCAAACACAGTTTGTGCCACACTATCCTTTTGAAAATGGGGCCCAAAGACCTTTCTGAACTTTTCAAATGTAATATTGATGGTTGGTCATATATGTTGTGTTCTTTTTATGGCTGTGGGTGGAGTCTACAGCCATTCTGCTTTCAGTTGAAAAAAGGTATTTTCATGGAATGCATCTTTTAGGAGTTTTCAGTGTATTCTTCCATTCTGCAAATCTCCGTGACAGTTAAAGAAATACTCCCTTCTTTCTGTTTAATTAGAATGATGGACACAGAACTCCAAGCTACTTTTCTCCGAGAGCAAATGTGCACACCTTCCAAACAAATCTAAATATCTTTAAAACTAGTCAAGGTGCACAAAAACAACCAGTGTGAAAGTTGTTCAGGGCAAAAATACCTTTCTCATGAGGGCAGTCACTAATCAAATTCTTTATACTGTGTTTTGTAAAATATGGTCTTCCAAACAACCTCATTTTTTTCTCTCTGAGTGAACACAGTAGGAGTCATGCCAAACAAATGTAAATATCTCAGAAAGTATATAAGTTACCAATATACGACCAATATGAAGGCTATTCAGGACAAAATGACTTTTCAAATGAGGATAGTCACTAATCTTAATTCATTAGATGTTTTTAAATTTAGCCACCTGAAAGGTGAAAATTGTGATGAAAAATGAAAATTCAGGTAATCAGATGGTCATCGTTTAAAAAATATAATTATTGCAGCTTAATGAATAGACTTATTTGAAAAGTCATTTTGTCCTGAACAACTTTCATATGATGGTTTATGCATAACTCATATAACTTTAGAGATATGTATATTTCTTTGGCATAACTCATATGAAAAATGAAAACAGAGGTAATCAGATGGCCATAGTTTAAAAAATATAATTCATGCAGCTTAATGAATCAGCTCATTTGAAAGGTATTGTTGTCCTGAACAATTTCATACAAGTTTATTATCTGTAAGCTGTATACTTTTAGAGATATTTATATTTGTTTAGCATAACTCCTATTGTATTTCTAAACAGCCCCAGCTTTGCTAATTACTTCACCAAGACAGGATCAGTTCTATCAAAAGAAAGCTGTCCCAAGGTCAAATTTCAGTGACTTGAAAGTTCACTCCCTGACACAAGCTATAAAACAAATGAAGCTTCATTTTAAAATCCTCTGTGTGTGTCTGTGCTAGCATTAGTAAATGACAATGATTAAACACACAAGGAAAATAAGTTTAAGCAGTACATGGTAAATAATGTTAAAAGTCTTATAAATATAAAATATATATGTGTGTTAAGTAAAAATTAGGTTAGAAGACAATCTGCCCTACTGTAAGTTAAGCTTTCATCAGCTGTTTCACACAGTGGTGTCAATCAAATTTTACACAGTGTACCGTTCAGATACATTTTTCTTAAACTCTGTGTATAATAAGTTCATATTACTCAGAATAGTCAAACTTATAGGGCCAGATATTTAAAACTTTGCCCCAGGGCTAAATTAGCACTGCCTGGTGGACAAACTTAGCCCGGAGCACAAAGCAAGCTATATTCAAAAGGAAATAGCCTGGTGCTAATCCTGCTGAATATAGAAGCCTAAGGAAGCCAGGAAAACTGGTCTGGGAGTGCAGTGCAAAAATAGCCCGGGAATAAGACAGCACTGAATATAGCAACAGGGAAGTGCAAACTGCAACTGCAGCTCATTAGACTCTGTAGCAAGCCAGTGTTGCAGGTGGAGAACATTGTGTGTGATTGCACAGAGATGTCTCACAGCTACTGCAAACACACCTTTCACATCCCTGCCTCATCAATCAAGGACAAGGCTTAAAAAAATCAGGGACAAAGGTTTAAAATCAGGGACACATCTTAAAAATCAGTGGTATCCACTCAGAAAGCTGGTAGGATAAGTGGTAGAGTGTAAAATGCATTTTCTAAGGAAGAACACAACTGTGACATTAATGTTTGACATTATTTTATGCATACAGCTGCCACTGTTTGGTCATGGAAACACATGTTTTAGGAGAGACAGAGTAAAACATTGAGGTAAAATCAGGGACTTCTGAAAATCAGGGACAGTTGAGAGGTATGACTGCAAACAACAATGTAAGCCACACACGGCAGAACTGTGCTATGCTGAAGTGAGGTTTGCCCGGGGCTAACCTGATTGCACAGTGCTAACACATTAGCCTGGTGCAAACTGGTTAGCCCGGGGCAAACGGGATCTATGTTCAAAGCTCCCATGCAAATGAACCTACTTAGGTAATCCATGGGCAAACAAGTACATTTGCATCTCATTAAGTGCTGCTTAGCATACATTACCATGCAGTTTGCCCGGTGTTACTGCATGGAGCAAAAAGCTCCCCCTTTTGGTCAGAATAGAAGTACAGGCTGGATGTTGCAGGCCAAGGCATACCCACAGCATCCCCTGTTGGTCGGTTGGTCGGAATAGAAGTACAGGCAGAAATCAGCAGGAACTGTGCGCAGGCACAGTCGTGCATACATACTTCACAATCCCTTGCCTCCTGAATCAGGGACAAGGCTTAAACAAATCAGGGACAAAGGACCAATATCAGGGACACATCTTCAAAAGTAAAGATATCCACCCAGAAAGCTGGTAGAATATGGGGCTTAGTGCAAAATGCAGTTTCTAAAGAAGAACAAGTCTGTAACTGTAATGCTTGACATTATTTTGTGCTTGCAATGTCCACTGTTTAGCCACAGAAATACAACTGTGAGGAGGGACAGAGTTATATGTATAGGCAAATTCAGGGACATCCCTGAAAATCAGGGACAGTTGAGAGGTATGCTCCTGACCCATTCACAATACAATTACACTTAATGTCCCTGGTAGTCTAGTGGTCCCCCACCCCACCCCTGCACAAATCCCAATCTGTTTTAATGACAATTAAATGTCATTCCCTGGTAGTCTAGTGGTCCCCCACCCCCTGCATGACTTCTGATCCATTTTAATTAACATTAAATGTTATTTCCCTGGTAGTCTAGTGGTCTCCCCAACCCCCTGCATGACTCCTGATCCATTTTAATACAAATTAAATGTTATTTCCCTGGTAGTCTAGTGGTCCCCCCAACCCCTGCACAAATCCTGACCCCAAGCACCATACAAAATGACTGTTCCCTGGTAGTCTAGTGGTCCCCCCACCCAGCAGTGATTTCCCCGCTCAGCCCAGCAACACTCTAGGAACAGAACCAGCAACTGGCTCAGCTCTCCTCTCACCACCATGGCCGGCCACCGACTGAGTCGTACCTAATAGTGCTAATAGAGCTTTTGACAATTGCAGCCTTGCACAAATCCAGCGCTATTCCAGCGCTATGGTTTTGTGCTAGGTGCAATTGTTTGAATATCTGGCACATATTGTCTTAAACATGATATATCTGCAATTCTGTGACAAGTGACTAGTGTATGTGTACATTCAAAACCTAGACTTAACACAGACCCCCTTGTAATTGAGATAATGTTATCCTAATGTCTACATATCAACATGTGTCCATATGTACCTAATTTGCTGTTGTATTAAATAATAGTTCTATAAATCTGAAACAAAAACAAAACACAACTGACACCTTCAGCTTTTATTAAGGCACAGTTAAAATAGTGATCCTTTAGAGGTATGAATATAATTTATAAAACTAGAGACATTCCAAACAGCTGCAAATAAGTAATTAATTCCTGTCCCCTTTAACTCAAGGGGTCATTTCTAAAATGTGCAGATGAGTATGGGGACCACTTTTTTCAGATCATGTCACCACTGGCAGCAATCACTTCAAGACTGCTATTACCTTCTCATAATACAATCAGGGGAAAACCAAAAGTGGTCTACCAGCACAAAGATCAATATGGTTAAGGCACATTTACCAGAAATTATTGCTTAGAAAAGAATGAGAAAGTGACTGTGATGATGAGCAAATCTGAGACCAGAGAGGTTAAATGAGCTTAATATGTATACCTTCGAAGAGAGGAGGGAGAAGGGGGACATGATAGAAACTTTCAAGTACATCAAGGAAATCAACAGAGTCCAAGAGTTTAGCAGCTTTCAGAAAAAGAGATGTGCAAGAACAAGGGGGTACAATTTGAAGATAGTGGGAGGTTGGATCAGAGGTAATGTGAGGAAGCATTTTTTCATGGAGAGGGTTGTGGATACATGGAACAGCCTTCCTGAGGAGGTAGTGGAGTGAAAAACAGTGGGGGGATTCAAGAATGCATTGGACAGACATAAGGCAATTCTAGTGGGGGGTAGGAGGAAGTAGATTGTTGGTTAACTAGGATCTGCAGCTTATCCATTAGGTAGGGAAATGGGCAGGCTAGGTGGCCAAGCGGTCCTTATCTGCCGTCAAATTCTATGTTTCTATGTTAGACCAGATCTCTAGTTTAATAGTCTCCTCCTGAGTCTGATTTTTAGGGTTGTGTGGGGCAAGCTCCACAGATGTTATGCCATTATCAGATTTGTACCAGAGCACTGTGGAAGCACATAACTGGACTGCTGTCTGATGTTCTGCCCCAGTGCTCCAGCATAGTTTCCAGTGATTCTGTTTATGCCGCCCTTCCCCTCTGTGGGCCACATAAACATACCCACCTTCTGGTGTACTACCTTTCCTTTCTGCAAGTGGGGGATGTGATGGACGCCATGTGCAACATGGTGGCGCAGACTTAAACTGTGCATGCACGAGTATTGTGCATATGTATGTAACCCCCACACCACCTTTGGCTAGCTGGCACCCCCCTTAAAAGAACTGCTGACAACTATAT
This sequence comes from Neoceratodus forsteri, assembly GCA_016271365.2. Lineage (NCBI taxonomy): Eukaryota > Metazoa > Chordata > Ceratodontiformes > Ceratodontidae > Neoceratodus > Neoceratodus forsteri. The sequence continues at coordinate 1,071,134,249 of CM028129.1, read as the reverse complement.
GACATACAATTTTCTTTTGGCAGAGCTACACTCATGGTACTACCCCTAGCATTGGAGTGTATACCAGGCTCATTATCTAGAGGATGGGGGTACATACTAAAATTAACCTTTTTATTAACAATCAGGTCACAGAGAGAGGATACTAGGCATATGCTAAACCTTACTGCTGAGGAGCCCCAATAACATTCACACTAGAAGCAATAAGTGGAATGTTCAAAGCAGTAGCTGAGATTTTGCAGTATGACTTTATTTATAGATGTTACTTAAAGCAAGGGTGGTCCCCCAAATGTTTATCATTGCAATACATGCGCATTCTCTTTTGCAGGACACTTTGCTAGGCAATTCTGTGTTCCACAAAAACATCTCTCTCTCTCTCTCTTTTCCAAAGTGTATATCTGTGGGATGTGCCACACATTAAAACATTTTCCACACATTTCCATTTCCAAAGTGTATATCTGTGGGATGTGCCACACACTTTAAAATCCTCCTGGTGCATGGTCATTGCTCAGGGAACACTGGTGCCCATCACAAACCACTTAGCCCTGCCTGAAACACCAGATGGCATTCTTCACCCTTTGCCCCAAACAGCCTCTGCCATTCCTTCATGGTTACATCAAATGATTCTCCAATCCCCAATGAATTGCTAATGACTCCCAATTTTAACTTTAAATGTAGCAGAGTTGTGTTGAAAGGAGTCCTGACTGGTGTGATCTAACCTTATCTAGTGCGTGTGCACACACACACACACACACACACACACACACACACACATTTCAGACAACTCCCTCAGAGAACAGTCTCAAATTATGTACTCACAGATTAGTTGTTCCTTCCTCACAGTCATGGAAAGAATAAAATGCACCTTTCTTTCTCTGGTAGATGTCAGATTCTACTCATTGTTCTTCCTTAAGGCAGTTGTGAACTTCAGGAACTTCAGGAGATTGCTCCTTGGATCCACAAGAACTGTTTTCCCTCTCACTTGCCCTGGAGTGAAACTAGAGTCCTGCAGGCAAACTGAAGATTTTACCAAACAAGGGTGAGAAATACAAGGGCCCCCTTTTACAGAGCCCCAACAGACCTCCTGCCAGTCTAACTGCCACACTTAAACTTACTGATAAACATTCTAAGCTTCCCAAGAGCTACTGACTCTAATATGGTTATGTTGCTGTGAGAGTTCTAAATGACATAATTATCCTTCTCTCATGCTAGCTGAGTAAACAATGATGTCATTATGTAGAAAGGCCCTAATGACCTCCCCACCAGCTGCCTTTTCCTACCTGCATAAGACTAGTGCTAATAGGATTCTAGTAACCCAAGGGGACTGGGTTGTTACATGTAGTTATGTCAGCACTACCATGTTGCACAAGGCTGACTCTGGGGCAAACTGTACAAGTGCGAGTATCACGCATGCACAGTACTGAAATTGCTGCAGTATTATGGCTGACTCCTGTGCAGCGGGAGCACAGCATATTATGTCCACCACTCTTGCTGCTCCTAAAAGCTCCGCACAACCATATTGGCTCTGACCAGAGTTTGTTATAATTGCTGTCTATTACATAAATGAATTCCCTTCAGTTGGAAGTTCAATCTTATTGTATCAATTCTTAAGAAAGGTGATGTTGTAAATCCTTCTAACTATAGGCCAATAACACTCATGAATAATGTAGCTAAAATAATTAAAACAATTAACTTAAAGAGATAGTGTATAGCCTCCTTTTTGAACTCCATTTGTAGTGGAGTGGCTCTGCATTCGCTTCGGTGATATCTCTCTGAGTGACTGTGAAGATCTAGTAGACTAATCTTACCAGTAAGAAACCTGGTCTGCTCTTTTGTTTCTTGCTGCAGTGAAGAGAATGGTTGTCTCTTGCTGGTGCCAATGACATGGTGGGAGGAGAAGCATCAATCAAGAGACACTGATTCTTAAAGTGCCCATACTTAAATTTGTAAGGTGAGACTTAACTGCATTTTACTGAAATATATAGTAGTTACATTACTGTAACTTGGTGATTACTTTTGAAAGTTGTACTGAATTCCCACCTCCCACCCCCGACTGGTGAGAACGTGACCACAGAAAGCCTTGTGTTTACCTACCAACAGAGTAAGTTTCATAGACCTATGTTTCTGCTTGCTTTTAATGAGAGGGTCCATGTTAAGCAGTAACCAAAAAAAAAAAATTCCCCTGCAGTTTCATTTGAAGCAGATCTTATCATTATCATGTCAATTGGGTTATTTATTTACATTTTCCTTTTTTTTTATTTGTCTTCGGGGCATCCTGTCACGGAGTGGTAACTGCGATCAGCTGGTAGTGGGAGATGTCACTCTGACATGATTATCAGTTCTGAGTTCGTGCTGAGGAACTGCAGCTACATTCCTTGGCATAGATTGGGATTTCACCTTGTTCTTGTGAATGTTGTATAGTTTTCTATGACGCTTCCGCCCAAGCCTCTCAAACACCTTCAGTATGCCAGGTGATTACCTGGCACATGGCAACTGTGTGGTGGCTTGTGAGGCGTCTGGCAAGTCATTATTCACAAGACTGGTAATCCCAGTCTATGCTAAGGAATCTATCTGTAGTCTATCAGCACATCTCCCAGTAGTTGTGTTAATTCAGGAAAGAAGCTCATGCAGCAGCGAAGTCATGTTCATGATTTTCATTTGCATGGAACTTATGCAGTCTGCATTTAAGTTTGACCCTGTCAAATAGTGTTCTTTCATAAGTAGTGCTCTGTGTGTGTGTGTGTGTGTGTGTGTGTGTGTGTGTGTGTGTGTGTGTGTGTGTGTGTGTGTGTGTGTGTGTGTGTGTGTGTGTGTGTGTGTGTGTTGTAGTGCGAGGCTGAGGGAGGGTTGCATCAGCTGTGTCATGTGTATCAGGAGGGTCATTCAGGATGTTTTCGTTCACATGCCGATTAAATGTCACATTGTTGGAAGCTAATAGTTAGGCTGCATGTAAACATTGTGTGTGGTACTGTTTTTGGCAATGATTTGATGTGGAATGTGTGGGTGGTTTTACAGTAGGATCAACTACCATCATGCTGGTGCAACCCCCCTATCTTTCCTAATTTTGGAGAAGTTCTGTTCATTATATCACTGTATAATACAACTGCTCTGGTATTGCTTGAGGATACCTGCAGACTAATTCTGTTGACACTTTTACTTATTTTCCTTTTTGTTTCTTACATCAGCCATTTTGAGTAGCTAGTGGCTAGCTGTGTTTATGTACCCCATTATCAAAAATTGCATTGAGTATGCACATTCACTGTATGACAGACGAATACACTGCATAAGCTTGTGGTGTCATGCAGTGTGACTAATTAGCTTTTGAATGCATCTGACCAATTGATATAGAAGGAAAAGCAAGGCATTTACATCCTAAGGTATCATAGGCAGTTGTTAGTTTAATGTTGCATCAGACTGCATGTAAGTACTGCTGTCATGGTTGTAGTCAACATGTAATCAGTCTAGCATACTGAACCTAAATGAAAGTATCATTAGTTTTGAAATGAAATGTTTGGTCTGTATTATGATGTTGGTATAGGGCAACTGTAAGTTTCATTGCATTGTGTGTTATGAAGTATTTATTGTTTTATTGTCTAAAGGTAAAATAAATGGTTCTCAATAAACATGGTCTCCTTAGAGAGATGATCAAAAATACTAAATGATAATACCAATGTCCCTTTCCTGCTCTGTTACCTACAGGTCCAGCTCCCCTTCCTGTATATTGTTCTTGTTTTTCTTGCCTAAGTGCATAATCTTGTGCCATTTTGTACTGAAGTACAATTGTCTCAGCAAGTTCTTCACCCACCTAAGTACCACCAGCCATCACCTAATACATCGTATTTAGTGCAGTAGTTTTGTGTGGAATGGAGTTGAATGCCTTGTTAAAGTAGATGTACACAATGTGCACAGACACACCCCTGATCCACCATCCTGGGGAACCAGTCAAAGAACGCAATCAAGTTTGTTTGACAGGACCTTCCCTCATTGAACCCGTGTTGCTGTTGGTGCTGTATGCCACTGCCTTATAGGTAACTGGTGATTTTTTTCTGTATCAGTTTCTCCTTGGCCTTGCATACTACTGATGGCAAACTCAGTGGTCTATAACTGCTTAGCTGCCTCTCCCCCTTCCCCATTATGATGGCTGGCCACATCCACCTTTCTCCAGTCAACATAGTCCTTCCCTGATTCCAAGGATTTGTTGAGGAAGCTCATAAGAGATGCTACTAGTATTTTAGTAGGCTCCCTCAGTACACTGGAGTGCAGTCCATTTTGGTCCCATCGCCCTGTCCATGTTCAGCCCCTCAAGCTCCCTCAGGACGTCCTCCACCCAAAATGGACTGGAGCCATCCCATCCCTCCTCCACCACATTTTCCCCATTGTTCCCAACCTCACCATCATTCTGTTATGTGAACACTGAACAATAATAGCCGTTTAATATTTCTGATTTCTCCTGGGCATCTTCCACCAACTCCCAGTCTTTATTTTTGAGCCTAAATATCACCTCATTTGAATTTCACCTTTTACTCACATATCGGAAAAAGGTTTTCTCCCCTTGTTGGACTGAGTTGGCTAATCTCTCTTCTTTTATCACCTTTGATCTTCTGACCTCCAAACCCCTACTTCCTTCTGCTTATCCTGGTTAATAGCACTGTCCTCATACTTTTGTTGGTTTTATTTTTTGTACATTCTACATGGTATTCTCATTGCCTTGACCTTCTCTGACACTTCTGTATTAAATAAAATTGGATTCCCTTTCTTCCTATTTTTATTTACCCTCTTGAAACACTGGCTAATAGTCTCCACTATGGCACCTTTTATTGTATCCCACATTCTCTCTACCCACTAAGTTCACCCACTCCATCACTGCTGTGTGCATTCCCTAATGTGGAAGCCTGCATGCTTGACAGCTAGCACCTTCACTTTGGTACTATGCGCATCATCATTCATTCTTACCATGAACCAAATGGTACTGTTGTCAGTCATGCCAATGTTATCCATCATGGATACTTCCACCACCCATTCTCCACTTGTCAGAATAAAGTGTGGGATCGCTCCCTCCTTGGTTGGTTCCTTTACCTGTTGCTTAATGAGAGCACCTTGTAAGGAGGGAACAAATGTCCCACTACTGGTGGATTTTATACACTCTTTAACCCTTTGTCTCCTCTCAGTAATTGGCCATGGTACAGTCAACACCTTTGTAAAAGCAGCAATTTAGAACCCCAGACTGCTGCAGAATCTAGCAATTGTAGGTAATTGTGACTGTTCCTCTAGTAATTTATCTCTCACCAGAATATTTGTTCCAAGGTGGAACATCTGGTGTGTTATTGTGTTCTGTTATTTCATCCATATGGTGACCTCAAGCATTACCTTATCTTCTGCACTGTGTGCAACTGTTTCCCTAAAGACTGACACACGTCCTATTGTTTGCTTCTGGCTGAGTGCTGTTGTCCACTCCTACGAAATAGCCCAGGGCTTTACCACATTCCCCACTACTTAGACTCAATTTTGTCCCTGATGTAATATCTGCATAGTATCTCTGTGCTCCCTCCCTCCCTCTGGCTCACTTGCCCCTCCATCACCTCCCCTTCCTCTGCTGTTCTTCACCCCCCCAGCTCACCTGTCCTACTATCTCAGCTCCTCACCACCTGTGGACCATCCCACCCAGATTGTACTGCCTATCCCTACCCTCTCCTGCCCTATATCACTGTGACAAAGTCTATAGCTGGAGAATGCTTGCTGCCCCAACTCCCCCTTATGCCCCACCCTAGGGAAGTGATGCCACCAGCCTGCTTCTACTACTCCCATCATCCTTATTGCACTATGTGTCCTCTCAGCCCCAATCCACCCCCCCAACACCATGACAAAACATCTTGTTTGAGGCCAGGGGCTGCTTCCTGCTCCCCTCCTCCTCCTCCCTACATAAGAGGGGTATTTCTCCATTGTCTAACCATTGCTATTGCCCTTGTGCTAGTAGTCCTTGGAGGGGCCTTTCTGCACCTTTCTGTAGCTCTTAAAACCTTGGTATTCCTAGGTATTTTGTTAGGCCTCTACAACTGAGTCATTAACTATTACTATGTATAAAGAATCTGGATTGCAACCATGTCTATTGTACACCGATATTTCTTTATTTATTTAGATTTTGTTGACCAGGTAAGTACACTAGACAAGACAATTGCCTATTTTCAGGTATGACCTGGAAGATTACAGGAATTTCAGATTTAAGTACATAGGACAACATGATACAGATCAAAACAGCTTACAGGTCATGTAAGGCATACTGTTCTACAGTATGTACACAACAGAATAACACATGTAGCAACTAAGAGAAGTACAAAAGGTACATGTTGAGGTACAGCAGATACGACACTATTTACAACTTAAAGGTCCCAGGAAGTCAAGTCTTTTGTCCAGAACACATCCAGGAGAAAGGAGTGCTGTGAAGGATCAGGATAGATCACAGGGGTTTGGGACAACCACAGGCCGAAGAGAGTTTGAGGTGTTTCCCAAGGGAGGATCGAAGGCACACCGAGGAGTGAACCTGGGCAGGGAATGCGTTCCACTGTCTGGGTGCACATGCAGCAAAATCTTTATCCCCCATTACAGTCTGGGTAGCAGGCATCTTAAGGATGGTGGGACCCAGAGACCTGAGGGAATAGGATGAGGAGGCTGCTGGGACAAGGAATTTCACCAGCCCTGGAGGGGTGCCAGTGCCAAGGACCTTGCCCGTGAAGCACCCCAGGACAAAGTCTATGTGATTTGAGGGGAGAGCCAGTTCAGCTTGCTATAAAGGTCACAATGATGGGTGAGACGAGGGGCAGCCAGAGCAAAGCAGCAGACATTATTGTAGGCAGTAGACCACCTAGAAAGGCAAGCTTTGGAGGAGCAGGCAAACAAAAGGAGCCCATAGCAAAGTGAAGGGAGGAGCACACCTCTGGCAAGAGCAAGACAGGCAGCAGGAGTAAGGTTGCTCTTAGTTCTGTAGGCCAGACCCAGTTTGCAGTTGACAGTCTTACATACATTCTGAATATGGTGGCCAAGGTCAAGCTGCGGGTCTACTGTCACCCCAAGGTATTTAAAGTTATCAGTAACAGGGATCGAAACACCGTTGGTACCAATAATGCATAACTGAGCAGGAGAGGCCTTAATCTTGGCCTGGGACCCAAAGAGCATGGGCTGGGTTTTTTTAAGATTAAGAACCAACTTGTGGGATGAGATCCAGGACTGAATGTTCCCTAAGTCCTCACTCAGGTGGCGATTAATGACTCCTATGTCCAAGGAGTGAGTGAGGATGACCAGGTCATCTGCATAGAGGATTGGCTTACAGTGGACAGAGGTGGTGGGGAGATTGTTTACAAAAATGGAGAAGAGCAGGGGCCCTGGGACACAGCCTTGGGGGACACCCATGGTTACAGAATTAGAGCCTGAGAGCTCCTTGCCATATTTGACAAGCTGCTTTCTGCCGTGTAGATAGTTGGAGAACCAATGGAGCACACCAGGTGATAGACTATAGGACCTAAGCTGAGTGTAGAGCATGGCATGAGCAACAAGATCAAAGGCCTGGGAGAGATCTATAAAGAAAGCCCCAGAGAGTTTGCCCTGGTCCATAGCCACTCTGATCCAGGATGAGACAATGACAAGGGCAGAGGTTGTGCTGTGCCCTTTCCAAAAGCCATGCTGCGCAGATGACAATAGGTCATGTGACTGCAAGTACTCTGAGAGTTGCCCTGCCACAACTTTCTCAAGAAGTTTGCTGACCACTGACAAAATGGCTATCGGACAGTAGTTTTCAATCAGTTTGGGGTTCTCCTGTTTAAGGATAGGGACCACCCTGGTGATCTTCCATATGTCCGGGATAACACCAGACGACAGGGACAGATAGAAAATATGGGCCACCAAGGGGGCAATACTATAAGCATCAAGACAGAGGAGCTTCAGTTCCAACCCATCATGGCCAGCACTCGAGAAGGGGGAGAGGCCCGAGAGCAATCTCTGCACCTCTTGCACCATCACAGCCTTAAAATGAAAGAACGGGTGGGGTGGTGGAGGGGCTGGGACCTGTTCACCATTATCACCTCCACCAGGGGGGAGTGACGAGGTGAAAGAAGACAGGTCAGAGAAATACAGGTTAAATACATTTGCGATGGTTAGCGAGTTGTTGCAGCTAGCACCATCAATAAGCATATCAGAGGTCTCACCACTCGGTGAACCACTAACTACGTTTTTAATGTTCCTCCAGAACCTCCTGGGGTCCCTGGCTGAGCTCAGCAGTACAGCTTTACAAAACTCGCTTTTAGCAGCCCTTGTTGCCTTCTTGCACTCATTTCTGATTCTCCTGTACTGCTGAAATACAGCCTGATCTGCCGTGGCCCTGAATTTTGCCCAGCTCTTATCTCTATACTTCATAAGGGCTAAAAGGCTCCCATGTAACCACTTTGTAGCTGACCCCCTGACCCCCCCCAACAGAGTGCTGCTCCACATATCACCCCAGTACTGCCAGGTGGAAAATATTCTAATTAGAAAACAGAAAATTAAAAAAATACTTCAGATATTAGAAGTGATAGCTGACGGCATCTGAAAATTTCTATTAATTCCAAGCAGTACACTAGCTCTTTAAGCAAGTTATCTGTACAGTTGCCTGTGCCCTTGAGAAACCTAACAAGTGGTGAATGCGGTACTGATTTTTAATATTCTCTTTGTTGAATTTGTACTACACTACATTTGTACTCCCCATTAGATATCAGTACATATTTCTATATGCTACTAAAACAGCATTCAGACTGACCTGCAGAAGCTCAATGTGCAGAACCTTACTGTTGCTCACATCCATTAAAGTGTAGCACCTGTACTTTGCACTGTATCCAGGGCTATCACATCTAGCGTTGCCCCCTAATAGAATTGGCATGTTATTCTTGGTTATTTCAGACCTCGGCATAGCCTGCTTTTTACTTCAGCATAGCCTGCTTTTTACCTCAGCATAGCCTGCTTTTTCTCCCAGGCGTTTCTAATGCAATCATGAAGGAATTTCTTCTGATGCTTAAAGAATATTGATCTGCTGATATATGCAACTTTAGTAAACTACATAACTCCTAACACTTTGGATGGCACTGCGCCCAGAAATAAAATAGCAGATGACAAAGTGATGTTAACGTCAGTGATCCCAGCGGTCAAATGTTGATTCCTCCACATGCAGACTTTCCTATCAAAAAATGCATAGTTTACTTTTTTTGCTAATGGTTACACTGTGTATCTAAAAGTTTAGGAACCACCACTGATAAACATAATTTACATGTGCATTTGTTTGCTCTCTCTCTATCATTTCACCCCATACCCTGCAATATACAAGTGAATTCACATTGACTTCTTTTAACCTGTAATCATAGGTCTACTGATGAAAGCACTGCATATTCTTTGCAGACCTTCTTAGTCATGGCTACACCCTGTCTATGGAGCCATGTGGATGCAGCCTCTACAACTGCATACATGATTGACCTCATGTCAAACCCTGTTCGCTTTGCAATTCTGCATGTTTCCTTTTGCTCCCTCTTTTCAACCCTGTTATTTATATCCCATACTGACTGTTATCCTATGCATAATCTGTTGCATTGAGCCTAGTCAAATCTGTACATTTTTAAGAGCCTGACACTCACATATGTCTACACATGCCATCCTGCTCCAACTTACACACTCTGGTATCTTAATTTTACTGACTCCATTATCTGCCTTAGCACTTGTAATCAGACTGTGAATATCTGTCCACAACATTCCCAAAATATCCCTGCTGCTAGTTACTGTGACCTGTTGTGGTGGCCCTACTCTCAACATCCACGTCTCCAACATTTGGAAACTTTCAAAGGCTGGTGAAGAGGCATCTTCAATATTTATTGAAGGCTACATGACATGTTTCATTACCACATTTAAGTATGCTGATATTTAGTTTCTAGTCACACAATAGTGGCATAATTAGCTTACCATTTACACATTGCTTATCTGTGAATGTCATACTTAGAATTCTGTTTGAAACATGTTCATTGTTACCACACAGAAGTTACCTGCACGTTAAGCAAGTCTGCTTAACTATGACCATACTCCCTATGATCTGGCTATATGCTGTCAGCATTTCTGGCATGTAACAGGAGAAGCAGATGGAGAATAACAGCAGCAGACAAGACTCGGCTACTACGTAGAATTTCTCTCTAATTGAACTACAGAAGAAGAACTAACACATGTGCTCATTATTAAATTATTTATGGCAATACAAATGGATTACATACTTAACCAGTTCTGAGAAATAAGTACTGAATAGCACAGTAAATGATGACACTATTTCAGTGCAGTGCTCAGCCACATAAAAATGGGCTAGGAAATCGCTGTCCCCTGATTGACTGACACTTGATTCTAGCCATTGTAGAAAGACACAACCACAAAGGACTAAAACAAGTCACTTCATACCAGGGCAAAGCACAGACAGTTGGAACTCATAAGAATTTTACATTAATGTATTCCACATCACCATTCTGTATACCCCAGCTGTGATCCCCTGGACTCCAGGATTCTCTGATTAGTCCTAGATACTGTACTAGCCCCTCTCACCAACCTTTTAAACCAGTCAGTATGTCTTGGCCAATTTCCCAGTGCTAGGAAAATTGCAGAAATCACCCCTATCCATAAGAGTGGCGATAGAACCTCCCCTAACAATTTCAGGCCCAACTCCATTCTCCCCCCTCTCTCCAAAGCAACAGAAAAAATAGTGGCCTTTCAGCTCTCTGAGTATCTGGCCAAATACGACCTGCTGTGTCCAGAACAACATGGATTCCACCCTGGACACAGCACCACTACAGCCCTCCTGGAGTTCTCCCAGCATCTCCACTCTGCTTTCGACTCTGGTCATGTTGCAGGTGCAGGTGTTCATTGACCTCTCCAAGGCCTTTTACACTGTCTGTCACCCCCCTCTTATTTGACTTCCTCCAACAACGTGGCTTCTCCCCTGGCCTACTGGCTTGGTTCACCAGTTAGCACTCTACCAGATCACAGTGCATGAAGGTAAATGGCACCCTGTCCAATACCCTGCCCATTTGCTTGGGAGTCCCCCAGGGTTCCATCCTGGGCCCCGTTCTGTTCAGCTTATTTCTCAACACCCTCCCCAGCTCCTGCTTGGGCAGTATGCTACTCTATGCTGATGATGTGGTTCTCCTTGCCTCCCACCCTCACCCCACATCTCTACAGGAATCCCTGCAGCACACATTCAACCAAGCCAAAAAGTAGTTCCTTGACCACTGGCTGATCATTAACCTCAAAAAAAGCAAATCTATGCTTTTTTCGCATCACCAGAATAAGGCAAAAAATGCCCCCCTCTGCATTCTCCCCAGAAATGCTCACCCTCTCAAGCAGGTGTCATCCTACAAGTACCTGGGCATCACCTTCGACTCAGCTCTTACATTCCACACCCACATCAATACCCTGTCCTCAGCCATAAACTCTCAGATTGGCCTTCTCTATCTCCACAGAGATTGCTTCCCCCAAACCGCCCTCCAACTGGCCATCAACTACTCTGTCCTGTCCCTAGTGGACTACGGCCTACCTATCTACACTGTGGCCAACAATGCTGCCCTCACCAGAATCCAGACCTCGATAAACAAGGCCTGCAGGCTCCTGACCAGCACATCCCTCTGCACCCATACTTGCCTGCTCTATTCCACCACCAACCTGCTCACCTTGGAGGAGTGCCAGTGCTACCAAACCTGCTTACTTGCAAAAAAATCCCTGCTAGGACTCCCCCCAGGGGTCACCACGTCCCTGCGGCTTGCATCCCCATCTGGTGCCACCAATAGCTCAGTTAAGGCCACCTTTCTGGTGCCCCATACCAAGACCTCCCTAGCCCAAAGGTCTTTCCACTACCATGACCCCACATGGTTCAACTCCCTCCTGCCCTTTGTCACTACGTCTACTAAATTGGTCCCTTTAAAATCGCTCTCCGTATCCAACACTTTGGTGCCCGAAGCTGTAGTTTCCCTTAATCAACCTAATGTTGGGGTCCCTCCCCATTTCTGGCCCATAGTCTTGACAATGTCCGTTGGACTGCTTCCCCCCCTTTTTTTCTTTTCCACACCCCTGTTTCCTCTCCCCCAACCTTCCACATAAGTATTTATCCGGTATGACCAGGGTTGTGACTTCTACTATTGTTATACTTTATATGATTGCTATTTACTGCATGTAACTTTATTCTGTAAACCACTCTTAAATTGTGTTCTTTTGTTATCTGTTTTGCACCTGTATGTTACCACTGTTGTATCTCACACTGTAACCATGTCTACCCTCCATGCGACGAGGTGCCTTTGTAAACAAGTCAATGACTCAAAGGTTGTAAATCCGACTTTCAAAATAAATAAATAAATATATATATATATATATATATATATATATATGTGCATGCATGTGTGTGTGTGTGTGTGAGGGGGATCCTAGTACTGGAAAAAATGCAGCATTTGTAATTCCTCTATTCCATGGTAAAGAATCACACAATTTATATTGTGTGAAGAGATACAAATGATTGACAGGTGAAAAACATCTGTTGAAGAACTATCAGACGTTATTTAGAAACATATTTTTTCTGCGATCTGCAATTAAATGATATCTTGACACACTGTTCCACATTTGTAGTAACAGCATTACAGAATAATCACCTATTGTTTGATGACGTGTCATCAACATCGCTATCAGGTTTGTGTCTTTGTCCTTTGGATCATCAGAAAACTCTGTGTCTCCAGAATATTCATCTGGGTACTCTAGCCTTTTAGGCTCATAGTACTTGGGGAGCATTTTTGGCTTGACCTGAGTACTTACCGATCGTTTTTTAGTGGACGCTTGAACACCTAATGAACACCATATTCTTATACGCCAACATTACTAACCTTTGTCACATACTTTCATAACAGTTGGAGTACTTTTGGTACATTGCTTTGCTTTCCATTTGGATATTCCGTACATATGATCATGCAGGATGACATCCTTATCTGGGATACATTCACTTATATGCATTTGACTCTCTTCTTCAACTAATTCGGAATTCACTTCCAACTCACATTGTATGACCACAGTAGAGTATTTGAGATCAATGTATCTTGAAGATTCAGATCAGTTGCTAATACTGAACTATGATGTTCACTGGAAGTGTTCGGAAAACTGCATGAATTTCCATCATGTGCGCTATTCTGATTGATCTTTTCTGAGATATTACATATTCCTTGTGGAAAATACTATTTTTCTTGACTGCCGTTGGTAAGCTATCAATCATCTAGTTTGGAAAAACACATTACCAATATGAACAGTCAGTCTGCATACTTCAACTCTTTAGCTTCTTCCTTATTGTCATTTCATAGCACACATAAGCATAAATACAAGACAATGTGTTTGGTTTTGCCCAGTCAGCTGCATGTGTATTCACTCCTTTTTGAAAAAAATCTAAACCCCCCCTAACCCCAAACACACACACACACCAAAACGCAAATCTCAGAGATCCACAAACTTACACCTAATGACCTGCATCCTTACAGGAGGGTGACTGATGTTCCCAGTGAGTGATTTAAATGTGGTGTTACTAATGGGTGACATAGAAACATAGAAACTGACAGCAGAAGGAGACCGTTAGGTCCATCTAGTCAGCTCATTTGTTTTAGACCTATATTGACAATCTACTTGCCCTTTGTAGTCAGGGCTCCCTTGTGTCTATCTCATGCATTATTGACTCCCCCCACCATGTTGACCTCCACAACCTCTTGGAGCATGCTGTTCCAAGTGTTCACCACTCTTTCTGTGAAGAATAACTTCCTGGTGTTGGTAGAGAACCTCCCTCCTTGCAGCCTGAGGTCATGTCCCCTGGTCTTGGAGCTCTTGTTGAAGAGAAAAAGTTCATGTGCTTGTACCTTGTTCATGCCTTTTATGTACTTGATTGTTTCAATCATTACTTCTCTCTCTCTTCTCTGTACCAGAGAGTACATGTTAAGTCCCCTAAGTCTTTCCTCTTATGACATGTACTGCAGACTCTGAATCATTTTTGTCACATTTCTCTGCACTGATTCCACCTGGTCAATGTCCTCCCTGAGGTTAGGCATCCAGAACTAGACTCCATATTCTAGGTGAGGCCTGTCCAGCGATCTATACAGTGGTAGTACCACCTCTCTCCTCCCGCTCATGATTCCCCTCCCAATGTAGCCCAGGATTCTATTGGCCTTCAATGTTGCCTTCTCACACTACTTACTAACCTTCAAGTCATCTGCGATTATGATTTCCAGATCTCATTCCTGGTTTGAGGCCATCACTCTTTTGCCTCCTAGGTAATACTCCTTTCTTGGACTTTTCTGTCCTGTGTGCATGACCTTATACCTTTTGGCATTAAATCTCAGCTGCCACTCTCCAGATCATTCTTCAAGTTTCTTGAGATCAGCTGAAATCTTGCTCACTCCTTCTGAGGTATTCACTCTGTTAATATTTTAGTGTCATCTGCAAACAGACACACCTTTCCCTGCAGTCTGTTAGCTATATCTGACATGAAAATATTGAAGAGCAGAGGCCCCTGTACTGAACCCTGGGGCACACTACTTTTTACTCTACCTTCTTATGACAGTGCTCCATTTATCAGCACTTTCTGGGTTCAGCCCTGTAACCATTTTTTAACCCACCTACTAGCTACTGCTGATCCAACCCATGTGATCATGCTTCTTTATCAGCATTCTGTGTGGAACAGAGACAAAGGCCTTTCAAAAGTCTAGGTAGACCACATCTACTGCCCCACCTTCGTCCACTATTTTTGTAAGGTAGTCAAAAAACTCGAGCAGATGTGTCTGGCATGACCTACCTGCTGTGAAGCCATGCTGTTTAGGGTTTTGTTGGCTGCTATGTTAGAAGAATGCTATGATCCTATGTTTCAGTATTATATTCATTAGTTTCCCTACTATAAACATGAGGCTCACCAGTCTGTAATCACTGGCCTCTTTGCAACTTTCTGATTTATGAAGTGGAACAACTACTGCATTTTTCCAGTCTTTAGGTATCACACCGCTTTTCAAGGACTTTGTGAATAGAAGTGCCAGAGAGTCTTCTAATTCTGTCCCCAGTTCCCTAAGCATTCTAAGGTGCATCTCATCTGGTCCCATGGCTTTGTCTGCTTTTAGTTCATGTAGCACCTCCTGTACTTTGGCTTATGTTAAGGGACTTGTGTGTACCCCTTGTCCTGAGGTAATGTGTTTTCCAAGCCTGGGCCATCCCATGGCCTCTGCAGCTGCTTGAGTGACCAAATGACTTAAAACTAGTAGATATTAATTGAGTCACCCTAGCAGCTGCAGCAGCCAGGGGCAGAGACAATCTGACCTACATCATACAAGATTCTTGTCTCAGGGGACTCCAAGAATATAAAAAACAATGAACATAACCTTCCATAGAGGCATTATTGAGAAGAGAATGGTCATGGGGAAGGGGAGGGTTTTCAAGTAAAAAAATAGAAGAAGAAGATGGATTGATGTAATTTAAGATACATGAAACCATAGTATAGCACCTAGAATCATGTTAAGGTCATGATCCAAAGAATCACAAATTAAGAGAAATAGGGTATTTTCCAAGAACTCTTTTTGATATATTTTACTTGTCACTAGTGAGGTGGATCAAGTGAGAACAGTGAATCCATTTCGGGTGTAACACACACTCATGAGGCAGTTTTAACCAGTTTCATACTAGAAACAGCAAGGGTGGAATAAAATAGTGGGGATAATCACATCTAGATACTTAAAAGTGACCAAACAATGTGACAAGTCCATTTCCAGAGCCTAATGGATGCTGGGGTGCATATGGAGATCTATTCACAACAAAAGAAAACAAGTGGCAATGCCACTAAACAGATCATTGGTGAGACCTACTTTAGAATACTGCATCCATTTCTGTAAGGCGCATCCACAGAATGACATACACAGAGTGGAGGCAGTTCCAGTAAGAATAACAACAATGCAGGGCATAGACCATATGTCATACAAGGAGAGATTCATGCTACTATATATATATATATATATATATATATATATATATATATATATATACACAGATATATATATATATATATATATATATATATATATATATATTAGAAGCAACAAACTTCATTTAATGCATCAGGGTTTGTTCCACAGTGACAAAAGTGAGAAATTCTGTGTTGGGTTGAAAGCCCCCTTGGACCCCATCCCACCCCAACAGGCATTGGGGTGCGAGTTGGAGTCTTCGACTAACTCTCACCCCATCACATGTGTAAATAAGCAGAGGTATAGGAGAATGGGGTGAGAGTTGGACTGAAAACCCAACACACACCCTGATGCCGGTTGAGGGGTGGGCTGGGGGGTTCAAGGGGGCTTTCAACACTAACTCCGAATTTCCACTTTTGTTGCTGTGAAAACCCTAACTGATGCATTAAACTAAGTTTTTGCCTCTAATTTCCCTTCTTTTTGAGAATGAGGACAATAAATAGTGAACATAATGCGGTGGCAGGAGCACAGGGCCCGCCACCACATGACGGCAATGGTTACAGACATGGTAAAGCAAACGTAAATGGTAAAGTAAACGTTAATAGAAACGCAAGCATAAAGTGATGCTGAAGCGAACAATGATGAAAACAGACACAGAAGCACGAATGAAAACGTAACTGGTAACACGCACAGTGACAGCACCTGTACTGTAAATGCAAATGTTAAGTGTTACAGCAACAAGAATGCAAAAACGTAACAGAAATGAAAATGCGAATGGAATCGTGCATGTAAACATGAACCGTAACACGCATGGGCATGGTACCGCAATTGTAAACACAAATGGTAAAGTTAACATGAACAATAATGGCAAAGGAAACAGAAACGTAAACAGGAATGTAAATGCGTACATAAACGCAAACCGTAATGCACACGGTCACATTACCACAACTGTAAACACAAATGGTAACGGTAACAGCAACAATAACACCAAAGGAAACAGAAACACAAAAGGAAACGCAAGCACATATGGAAACGCAAACCGTAATGTGCACGAGCAGAATAACGCAATAGGAAATGCAAATGGTAACAGTAACAGTAACAGCAACGAAGATGCAAAATGAAAGACAAACGCAAACGCAAAGGAAAGGGCTGCTGAAAACGCTAATGGCAATGCACACTGTGACGCAAACCAAAACGCAAACACAAACAGTAGTGGAAATGCAAATGGTAACAGTAACACAAATGAAAGCGCAAATGAGAACACGCAAAGCATAACGCACACGGTGACGTACATAGTAACGATAGCATGAAACAGATGCACAGTAAACGCAAGTGGAAACAGTAACTGTAACATTAACGAAGCGTATACCCTGTTTTTCCCTAACAGCTGCATAGAGAAACACGGTGTGTACAAAGAATGTATGCATAATAATGGACCTTGGAGCCAAAAATGAGGTGCTGGAATACTAAATTGCTTATATCTCAGTAACTGAACGACATAGAAAAAAAAAATTCACATGATTCATGATTTTCCTGGCTACGTTTTCCCTGATGGCTAGGTATTGTCATGACAAAAATTCTGTATCTCGCACCATTTTCGAGATATGAGCCCAGAAAGGCGAGGCGTATGCCACCATGTTAGTCTATGGGAAAAAACATCAACTTTGGAGTACCGTAACTTAACTTGCCATCCGTGCAATATTTTTTCACCAAACCACCAAAAGGCACATCTGTGAGATGTTGGCTGCCTTCCCTCCAAATTTGAGCCCAAAAGACCAAACCGTTCTTTTGCAGCAGGGTGGCAAAGAACTACTGACATTTTGGCCATAGTCTGGAAAAGTAGTGTGGCAGTTTGCGACACTTTTCACAAAAATTTGTTAAAGTGTTGTAGGTGCGACACTAGTTTGTGACACTACTGTTTCCAGAAATTTGAAAAACATATTTCTGGGGTGTTTAACCCCAAAATAAAGACATGGCTAGCATCCTCAGGGTCCGACTAGGAGAACACAGAACGAATTGTGCCCCTAGAGGGTTCCAATTTTAAATGCCAAGCATTTTTCTGATCACTAACTGAAAACAAAACCTACTAGGACCGTTTGCGACACTAAAAAGTGCATTTGCGACACTTCTGAACTTTTTGTTAACTTTTCCCATTGACTTATAATGGCAACTTGTTTTTTTGAATAACTTTTGAACCGTTTAATATTTTTTCATGAAATCTTCAAAAGACACATCGGGGATGCCAGCCACATGACCTCTGAAGTTTTTGGACTAGTCACACAAACCGTGTGACCTGTAGGTGAGAGCAAAGAATTCACAAAAAAAAAAAACGTAATTGCATATTTGTTTGTCGCTAAATAACTCCGCAGCTGTATATCCCACTGCACGAAACTTGGCAGATCCCACAGCCTACCATGCCCAATTGCACTTAAGCAACTTTTAGGCAAATCTGTTGAATGGTGGCAAAGTTATTAAGGTGCAAAATGTCACCCTTTAACCTTAAAATGCTACTCAACCCTAACTATGGTAGCACTACTGGCAACTATAATATATATATATATATATATATATATATATATATATATACACACACACACACACACACACACTGGAAGACAGTAGGAAGAGAGGAGATGTGACAGAGGCTGTAAAGTACCTCAAATAAAAGTAATAATGTACAGGACAACAGCAGCATCATTCAAAAGAGAAAGTGATAAGACGCAAAATGTCGTCACTTGACACTATAAGAGGGTACAGTAAAGGACAACATGATATAATAGTTTTTCACAGAAACAGTAGCAGATACAGGAGAAGGGTTATACCACGTAGTGTTGGAAACAAACACTGTGGGGAAATTTCAGTTTCCATGGGATAGGCATAACTGAAACCCAAGATGGGGGAAGGAGAGTCAGCAGCCAGTGACCAACTAGAGTCAGCAGCACCTAAACAAATGGTAGGATATACAGACAAAATGAATGGATCTGGCAGTCATTCTCTGGTGTCAATTTATGTGTTATATGTTTCTTCACAGTAAAATTCACTAAGCTTTGGGAAATGACAATCAAGGAGGTACTTACTTATTAAAGTTCTATATGGTTACTGTAGATCAGTATTACTATCTAAAAACCTACTCGCATTTCACAAGCAAGCAGAACACATTAGAATTCAAATTACGTATGTAATACATATGGTAATGTGACTATGGACTATTCCATATTACCCTTGTTCTTTCTAGATTCTCTATAACAGATTGAGGCTTCTTATTTGGTGGCTCATCAGTAGAACTGTACACTGTTGGTACTGCACCCTTGCTCAAGTGACATCTACAACAGAAATGATCATAAACACATGAACAGTGTCTGACATCCAGATATGCAAAGGTTGCAATTATAATCAAACAGATACTATAGTATCACTAAAATACAGTTTTTTGCTGATTTATTACTGATGCCCCTTTTCTTTTCTTATTTCTTTTTGTATTTTTTTTAAAGCCCAGATCCTTCACCCTGGAAACAGCAGGACCTGGAATCCATGCTCGCTCACAGCCACCCCTAACCCTAGCCTTACTCCCCTGGGTGGTGCCACCAGGGGGTTTCCCATCACCAAGAAACTTGGTCACTAAACCTGGCTTGCCACCCATGATGGGGCCATGGGAGCGCACCCCCCAAAAATACCACCCCCACAGGACATTGGTCTGCAGTGAAAGGGGTGGTGGAGACGGAGAGCAATTACAAGCAGATTGGCATTCTTGTGAAGTATTCTCCCCCCAAGATGGAGACATGCAATGATGCAAGTGTCCACCTTGCCCTCCTGATGTGGTGCCAGCCACAACGGTAACCCTATACTCTGTCACAAGTCCACATTGTGCTTTACACTCTTCCCCCTTCCCCTCTGGATAAAAATATCAGTCCATGGGAGTCTCAGTCTTTCTCCCCCAACCAGCCCTCCAACTCACGAGTATATCACTGAACACCATGACCAAAACACATGGCAGTTGACAGCTTGTGTTCTACCTCTCCACCCTCTCTCAATTTTTTTATATGTGTGCTAAAATTGATCCACATCGGGAACTTCAGTTTGATCCTTCCATTGTTAATAACAGTCTTTCAATGTATTGAGGATCATTTAAGCAATATACCATGACAGTGTGTGAATGATACCTGAATTTATCCACACCTCGGATTAAACTACACGCCAGTCATGAGTAAATCCTGGCACCACCCATACTCTCTTATGGTATATTGTTTAAATATACCTGACAGAATGTGGGTGATGGCAGGATTTACACACACCTGGTGTGTTTTGCTTAGTCGTCCACCTGCGACCAAGTGAGCAAAACACCACGTCAGGCATGGCTAAACTCTACCATCACCCACACCCTGTCATGGTATATGGGTTGCAGTTAAAATATTTCAAAAAACAAAAATTCAGAGAATACTGATAACTGGTAAAATGAATCACTCATGACAATAAGGGAAAGGTACAGATAGGGCAAACAGAATACAGGGCTTCAGTGCTATTAAGAAGACTTCAACAGGGGAGAAAATCATTCAGCCACTGAACAAAACCTTGATGAGGCCACACATAGAGTACAATTACAATATATAGTTTTGGTTCCCTTACATCAGGAGTGACATTATTCTACACATTAGGGCCTATATGAGGGCTTCTCTGATGATCCAGTCAATGGGGGAAACCCCATACAAACATATACTTAGGAAGCAAAACATGTACTCCTTAACAGACATAAGGGATAGAGGCGACATGATCAAGAACTTTCAATACTGGGAAGACATTAAAACACTAAACACAGAGGGGATGATCAAACAGAAGGGGGAGGAGACCATGAAAGGTTACCAACTAAAACTGGTTGGTCAAAAATACAGAAAGGGTCCATGAAAAAGCATTATTTCACAGGAAGGGCAGTGGTGCCTTGCATATGCTACCTGAGAATGCTGATATGGAAGGAATCAGTGGGGAGGTTGTAAGAGGTGAAGAATCAGCTACATGGGCAGAGTACAGTTAGAGCAGATAGACATGAGTTATACTTTGAAGGGATATCATGGCAGGGATGTAAGGTAGAGGGTAAGTGGGGGGGGCAATAACACTTAACAAAATGAGAGTTGAATCTCTAGCACATGCAATACACCCCAGGCCTAATCTATTGGCAATTAGGGAGGTGGTATACTGCAGTGGTTTAAGGCTCTGAGTTGCAAATCAGGAGACCTGGGTTTGAATCCCACAACCCCCACTTGCATACTGTATGACCCTGAGCAAGTCACTTAACTTCCCTGTGCTCCCAGGTCACACCTGTAAACAAGCTTTCAGCTTAGTGTGCTACTCCTGGTTAAACAATTGGATAAAAAAACAAAAAAAACTATGTTTGCGTGTACCAACATAGATTAATTCTTATTAAATGGCAAAATGGTTTTAATAAATCAAATTGGTTGTTAGTCGTACGTGAGAAGTGTGTCATGCATGGCTACAACTACAAACCCTTTTCAGAATATGCAGACCCATATAAGTGCTAAAAAACACT
This sequence comes from Neoceratodus forsteri, assembly GCA_016271365.2. Classification (NCBI taxonomy): domain Eukaryota; kingdom Metazoa; phylum Chordata; order Ceratodontiformes; family Ceratodontidae; genus Neoceratodus; species Neoceratodus forsteri. Next base: position 1,071,112,712 of record CM028129.1, on the reverse strand, counting down.
CAAGTGATGTGCGTTAGACAGTTGTAATGCATGGCTGGGAGACTGGATGTAATCGACCAGTGACCTCGTGACTCACTCACTATGCCCCCTAGCCATGTGTTTCAACTGTCTAATGCAAACCCTGTCCTGTCTTATTACTTGCCTAGATCACTTTTATTCCATAAATGATTCAGGACAACACTCCATTGAACATGGGTCTGGCAATATAGCCTAGATGTTTGAGTTATTAGCTGTGAATGGGTTTGGTGCATCCAGCGGTCCTGGGGTTTGATTACCACAACCTACACTTACATACTGTGTGACTCTGAGCAAGTCACATTACCTCCCCCAGTGCTCCCTGATGGCACCTGAAAACAGGCACTTGAGCCTAGTGTTCATTACCCAGTTGCCAAAGACTTACCAAAAAAAAAAAAAAGCATTTTCAGTGAGTTTTTAATACAGATTATACAATGGCAAGAAAGAATGCTTGCCCCTGATTGGTCAGTCTGAGACTGGACCAGTGATGTTATCCCAGTAATTCTTAAAATAACAAGCTTTGGCATGGCCAATAGGGAAGAAGCTGAGGAATGTGGGGTTAAAAATATTGAAAATTACCAATGTTATAAGCCTGCATTTGCAAAATGTAATGTAGGCTCATACATTTGTTGTTTTGTAATATTTGTACACCAGATTTTCAACATAGACTTGTTATGAGCCAGCCTCATGAAGATGGGCAGAGAAAATGTTCAACTCCCGGCTTAAAGGTGATTTTGTGCAAGGACACTTGGTGCTGGCCTGGGGGCAGGTACCATCGGGAGGCAACTAGTTGTATCGCGGCTAACTTTAACATGCTCAGTTGAGCTTTATTTAAATAAATAATGTCTGTGGGAGGCTGAAGCAAGTAGAGTGCTGGTGCTTACCCTAATGAAAGAAACAAGAGAAGCTAAAGCTGCACTGTGTCCCAGCCACATAGGCCGAGCATCTGTGACATTGGGGGGGAGGATATGAGAATGAGGGGACTGAATATAAGAGGGTGGGGCACAGTATGGAGTTGAGTATGAGATGGGGTGGTGAGTCTGTGACAGGATTGAGTATGAGATAGAGGAAACAATATCAAAAAAGGTAACTAACTGAGTTCAACAATCAAAATAGGCAGTAAATAAAAAAAAGTTTTAAGAAGAGTATTACCAGTAGTGCACTGCACAGTAACAGTTTTCACTATACTGAAGTTCAAAACTGTTTCAGCATATCTCTGCGTCCAGTTGTGCAAAACGTTCTTAATCTGTTGGGACATTTAAACACACTACCCATGAGTCACCGTACCCTTTACCTAATGCTGCAGCCAATCATGTACTGTAATACAAAGGAGGATCTGAGAACTTCAGCTACAATGTACGCCCTTTAATATGTTACTGCAGCCCCCCACTGAAAAAAGTTGTAAAAGCTCGCATTGCCATACTGAAAGGATACATTTCAAATGCTGTGTTGCTGTGTGATTCACCTTCCCTTTCTCTCTGTGTCTTATCATACCCCCCAAGTTTTCCTTTCACTTCCAGTCCCAACACTGCACAGTTCTACTAAATAATTAAATACATTTTTTTAAGTACTGTAAATCCCACTTCTGCACAGAACAAAGAAATTCAGGTCAGTGTTCAGGGGTACTGTTCACATCTCTTTTCTCACTCCCCTCTCCCAATATATCCTAATGCCATGAAGGAGTTTTTCTATGTGTCAGAGAAAGCATTTAGAGACAACATTCAGGGGATCAGGATTGGAAACAACTTTCTCTCCTCAACTAAGGTCAATTACAGAAACTCAAAGCAGCATCCGGGTCAGTGAAAGGATTTTCATCATGAAAAAGGATACTTTTTTGTGACTCATAATATGAAAAAGAATCTTTTTTCATATCATGAGTCATGGAAAAAGATTTATAATGTTAAACAAATCTATTCTAGTCCATTTCTTTAGCAGATAAGTACAAAGTCCAGCTGAGGGGGCTCTGATAAGCAAGCTATATGTATTGGTTTAAAAGAAACACATCATTATTTTGAGTTATTACATTTTGCTTCCCACACTAACAGTAAGACAAAATGGTGGCTGCATGAAAAAGGATTTGCCATTTGCAATAAAGGATTATCCATTTATGATAAAGGATCCTTTTTTGCACAGTACATATAACTGCTCCCTTTGAAAACAATGGAAAATTTAACATTTTATAACTTTTGAATGGATTAATATTTTTACACCAAATCTTCAAAAGGCACATCTGTGACCCAAGACTCGTTTACCCCCAAAATTTCAGACCACAATTTCACACCTTTGTTTTTCAGCAGTGTGACAAAAATTTGCCAAAACATGCTAAGTTTTACATTTTTTTACACTCTGTATCTCTGCACTCACACATTCAAGCAGAACGAAGCTTGCCACATCAAGAGACCTTTGGTCCCTGATGGAGCATGCAAAATGTCATAGTAATCAGTTGAAAGGTTGTTATTAAAGTGCAAAAGTTTGAGTTTAACATAGAAGTGACCATTGAACCCTTGTCTCACCCCTATGCTGTGTGTGTGTGTGTGTGTGTGTGTGTGTATCTGCATATGTGTGTGTGTGTGTGTGTGTGTGTGTGTGTGTGTGTGTGTGTGTGTGTGTATATGTAAGGACTGTGATGCTTAAAATTCCACAAACCTGTTTTTTTTTGTGCAAAATACAATTTTACCTTACTAGAACAACCAAGTATCAGTAAAGTACAAATTTTCATTTACACACAAAATGCAACTTGGAGGCAGACCCACACTTAGATGTATAGCTTTTAATCATGAACATTCTCTATTAAATTCAAAACAAGACAAAGTGATGCTGTTTAACAACAGAGAACAGATTACAGGAACTGGAATATTGACGTTGTAAAAGCTAATGGGGGTTGCCATCTTTAGGGCAGTCACACTAATTGCAAACCCAATAAAAATGATTTTGTTTAATATTTAACTCATTAATATTGCCCTAGTGGAGACTCTAAGCCAAGAATGACTGGGATGCATTACTATTAAAAAACATTTGGGTGCATATATAATATTTGATTCTACGTCATCAGGTATAGAGATTGATCATAACAGAAATTTCTAGTTTTTCTTATATACCACCTCTATGTCATCAGCACTGTAAGCTCACTTAACCTCACTGAGTGTGACATCACAACTACTCAGGAAGAGACAATAACCTGTGTCAGATCAGTCACTTGTGATGTCACAGTCATAGAGGTCACAAGGCGATGAGGTTTGAGGAAGAATAAAACTAGTTATAAAATGTGTATGAATGAGTAGAAAATGTGTTGAAAAAATCCTGTTTTCTGATTGTCTGAGCACCTCATGTGGGGGTGCATTTATGTGCCAACAGAGACCTGGTAAAAACAAAATCCAGAGCCACCTGCCTAAGTGCCAGCTTGTATAACTGAGCCCCATAGAATATTTAAAACTAAACTGCAACCAATTTATTTTTTCTGTAGGCTTTGCAAGTGAGCCTCCCAACACCCTCACAGATACACCTGAACTACAGTGCCTTTGCAACTGCCAGAAATACAAATAGTGTTATAACATTAAACCACTGGCATCCTGCCCCTTTCCTTACAATAAAACAGTTATTTGAAATAGTGCTAATGACACTGACTCATGGCTAAACTACCAGGGCTACTTACTCATGCTATTTACTTGTATACAATACAGAAGGCTTCCTCTCTCATGCTAACAGTCCTTTCAAAAAAAAAAACACAGCAGTATTTTGTTCCCACCACCAAAAACACCTGCCAGTCAGTCCATTCCCCCATCCCACAGCACTTATGCAGAGCCACCAGCATTTATCTGACTGCACTCCCAACAGTCACTGGTCCCAGTTGTGATCATGACAACAGCTCTGCTTCCCATTTAAAAAATAAATCAGAAAGCTAAATGATATGAGCCCTTCTAAGTACTAATGAGAGCTAATTGGAAGAGGAGTGCAGATCATGTTTTTTCATACAGTGAGTCTTGGGCTGGCATATGTAACGGCTGAAGTTAGGAAATAGGGAAAATCTATATGGAGGGAGAAGACAATTGAGCATAAGGGATCAGCAGTAGGGGTGAAGTATACTAACAGGAGGAGGGAGGGAGGGAAGGACAGGACACTGGAACACCCAGGCTTCCCAAACACCTGTTAAAGTATGTACAGTGCTAAGACAAACCACAGATTGAAGCACTGTTACTCCTGGTCTCAACTTACTGACTCCGCCATCCTCAGTAAACCATCCTAGCCAAACACAGATGCCACATCTTCCATTCACACTTCTTCCAGACAGCCATTGTAGGCAAAAAAAAATATACGTTGAATGGCATACCTATTTCTCAGTTTGTGGTTGGGCTTTGAAGAGTAAAGACATGCCTGCAGTTCAGAGAGGATTATGTTGTTTAACCCCGATGGGTAAGTAAGGGCTTGAGGGGTGGGGTATTGGGTGCTCAGTGGTAGGGTCAGGTAGGGATCAGAAACAATGCAAAATACATTGATGGATGTTTTTCTTGTTATAGGTTAAAAAATGGAAAGAAAAGCAGGACTGAGATGCCGATCATGTCACTGGGGATTGGGTCCCCCAATGTCACTGTTATGTTTCTTAGGAAGGTGTGTGTGGTGGTAGATGCAGAGAGGGAGGGAGGGTCTGGTGGGGGGAAGGAAGTATAAAAAAAATTTAATAAAAAAGTGCATGCATGGTGGTGGAGGGGGGATGAGGATTCCTGCACTAGGGGATTGGGCACCCCCCCAGTGCCACTATTACATTTCTGGGTATGTGTGTGGGGTGGTGGGTGCTAAGAGAAAAGGTTGGGTGAGGGGTTATGTATTTCAGCCACTGAAAGGGGGAAAAAGTGCGAGCGAGGAGTATTCCAATGTGGAGAAGACTTTTTTCATACACTGTAACATGTGCGTTTGCAAGGAATGCAGGTGTGCTTTTTCAAAGTAAGAGGTCTGCAGAGCTCCACCCACTGCAGCCCTAAAAAGGTTTCTGTTCTGTATGGCTGGAAAGGATTATTTTGTTTTTAAATGTATTGATCTACAGTATCTTTCCTATTGAGTTTACAATAAACAGATATAGCCATTAACAATACATAGTCTTGACTTTTTTTAAATGAAACAAATATATTCATAGGCAATTTTACATTTATAATATTAAAAGATCAAGAACATCAGAAAAGTACCCCAGAATAAAAACGATCTACAAATATAAATAATATTTCTTAGTGAGTCACAAACTATCTCTTAAACATTCTATGACAGAATAGGTTTCTATGAATCTGAAATATCAGACATAAGATATGGAAAAACCCTCATGACATATAGAATGTGAGTGTGGGGAAAATACATGGATATCTCTTATATGTCTGAATTCATTGTAAGTGGTACATCAAAATGAGAGAAAATACCTATTAAACATCATTGCTTATGCTAATATTCCTGAAAGGGAGATTATTTAAATTCTAATCACATAGGATTGTAGCACATTATTAAATGTAACAAAGTTTTTTTGATGTGTAACTTGATAAGATCAAAAAATTGGAAATGATCATAGAATCATAGAATCATTACAAGTTCAAATAGACCAAGGTCCTTTGTAGAACTTGCCACCATTAATATATCAATGGTGGTATTAAAAATATTTATCTACCATAAACTCATCCAATCTTTTTTCAAATATCTCCAGATCACCACTTTCAATTATATAACTAGGTAGTTTATTCCATACAGTAATAACCCTCTGAGTAAACCAATGATTCATTTTTGTAGTTTTATTAACTTCACCCTTAAATTTATATTTATGTGACCTAGTATTTCAATCATTTAAATGTTGTTTTTGAAGTCCTAATGTACATTGAAGGACTTCATTAAAAGAAGCCTTGCATACCAGACAAAGATCATCTCTAATTCTTCTATAGTCCATGGAGTAAAGATTTAATGTATACAATCTTTCACCATATGACTTATATTTCATATTTTCAGTTTGTTTTGTGATCGTTCTTTGAACTTTTTCAATTTTATGTTTCCCCTCAACAGTGTAAGGTGCACAAAACTGGGTACAGTATTCCAATTGAGGTCTAATCAGGGAGGTATACAATGGCACAATCACCTCTGCACTCTGACTCTTAATATTTCTCTTTCTACAAAGATAGATACCATAATACTTCTTAATTACTGTATTTCTATGATTGTCAAACTTAAGGCCTTGTGCAATGTAGACTCCTGGATCTTTTTCATTGTTAGTTTCATTTAGATTGATACCATTAATTTCATATTCATAACAAGGATTGTTTTTGCCAAAATGCATTATTTTACATTTTGCCTTGTTAAATACCAATTTGTGCTTAGAAGCCCATGTTGTCAGATGATCTAAATTAGTCTGGAATAAAGAGGCAGATTTTTGGTCAGTAACTATACCTCCGACTTTACAGTCATCGGCATATTTACTCATCCAGGTGCCCAATATTGACTGCATAGAAGAAACCATAATGTTAAACAGGGTAGGGCCCAGGACGGAGCCCTGTGGCACTCCACTGGTCACCTGTCCCCAGTCAGATGCATACCCCTTGATAATCACTCTCTGCTTCCAGTTACACAACCATGATTCAATCCAGCTAATTATATTGGGGTGTAGCATATATTGTTTTAACTTTTCAATTATTATGTTATAGAATACCTTATCAAAGGCTTTAGAAAAATCTAAATAAGCCACATCCACTAGTATACCTACATCTAAAGCTGCATTCACAGGTTCAAAGAAGTTAATCAAGTTTGTAACACATGATCTCCCCCGGTAAAAACGATGCTGTATAATATCTAACTGTCCTTCAGAATTAAGGTGCTCATTAAAAAGTTTTTGGATTAGTCTTTCCAATACTTTACTAAGTACAGAAATTAAACTAATTGGTCTATAATCCTATATATTCTGTTTACTTCCACTCTTAAATATTGGAATGACAGTAGTCTCATCCCATTCCTTAATTATTTTTCCCTCAGATAAGGAGACATTAAATAGTTTAGTAATAGGTCCAACTAGTTCCAAGACAAGTTTTCTTAGAAATAATGGACTAAGTCCATCAGGTCCTGGAGAACTATTAATTTTAATATTATTGATCACCCTAATTACATCAGTTCTTGTGAAGATGACATCCTGCAATCTTAAGACTGTAACTTTCCCATTTTTACTTCTTCATTAGTGAAGATTGATAGAGGCCATATCTCCTTTACTACTAATTGTACCATTTTCTGTCATTAATGGACCAATTATGTTTTTTTTTTATTTCTAAGAGATCCTATATAATTGAAAAATTGTTTCTTATTATCCTTAACTTTGTTTGCTAAGTTTATTTCTACTTCCTGTTTGGCCTTCCTAATCATTTTTTTACAAATTCTGACTGCAGTTTTATATATTTTTAATCTCACTGCATTGGGTTTCTTTTTATATTTTTTGTAAAGGTTATTTTTACTTGTAATACATTTATGCATTTTGTTATTCCACCACACAGGAAACCTTGTGGTGTTATCATATTTTTTTCTACCAGGAACCCATTTATTTATACAAAACTGAATTTTAATATTTATTATGTTCCATGTATTAATAAGATTCAAACCCTCTCTTTCATTTTCCCATTCCCAATTATTTAGATATGTATATATTTAGATATGTTTTTATTTTACCATAGTCAGCCTTATAATACTTTTTGAATATGGTTATTCCCTTATTAACTATATATTTTTTTAATTTGTATATTCATTTGTATCATCATATGATCGCTACCACCCAGTGGAGGGAGAATTTCAAGTTTATTTTTGTCAACTTCAAAGTTAGTAAAAATTAAATCCAATATGTTATTGGCTCTGGTTGCCAATTGGACATTCTGTTCTAAGTTGTTTTGTAGTATTATATCTATAAATGTATTTTCAACAGTACCCTTACTAGTCATGGAGCTCCAGTCTATGTGAGGAAAATTAAACTCCCCCATTAATAGGATATCTCCTTTTAGTTTCATAGTATCAATTTCATTCAAAAAATTCATGGTTTCATCTATTTGTAAATTTAGAGATCTATACCCAAGACCAATAGTTAGATGACTTGTCTTAAGTTCCAGTTTAGCCCTTGCCAACTCATTTTCATTATTTACTTCTGTTTGGGGACTAAGTTTATGGGTTTTAATCTTTCTTTAATGTATAAATAAATCCCTCCCCTTTTTTATTTTTTCTATGTTTATCAAAACAAATATACCCCGGAATAGAAGTACCCCAGTCATCTTGTGTAAATCATGTCTCTGTTATTCCACAGATGTCTATACTGTTTTGATCCATAAAATTGGTTAATTCAACTATTTTATTTTTTAAACTCTGTGCGTTAGTAAATGATACTTTAAGATAGTTGTTTTTAGCAGCTGTATCTGGATTTAATTTCTTCTCCTTTACTGAACTACTTGGTTCTGTTTCATATTCACTTAACACAATCTGAATATAATTACAAGTGTTTTGAAACTTCTGACTGTGTTTAAGTATGTAAAGGTTGGTGCATCATAGTTATGCATAAACCTCCAGATTCATATTTCTGGATACTATTTGTATCTGAATGTATCGATGAAGATGATTTTTTTTTGTATTTTTACATAAATGTATATTACATTTTTATGTATTGTACCTGTCAATTTTAAAATGGGTAGAGACTGAATATTTTGATTAGAAAACCTAAAATTGAATTGAATTGCAGAAAAGACACATTATACATTGTAGCTTGATACTGGAAGGTCTATGAGGTGCAAAACAGAATCAGAGAGCTCTAGCCATTGCTTTCTCTTTTCTTTTCTTTTCTTTCCAAAAATCACTAGCTAGAAATACATGATTTTCTGGGATTTTCTCACAAAGATATTCATTAAACTTTTTGCATATGATTTCAGTGTCAACTTCAAGTTGTGTATTAGAGCATGGGCCAGAAAGCTGTAACCAAATATAAAAACAACAATATGCAAATACAGTTGTAAACACAACATGTATCAACAAGATTGCTTCACCAAATGCATTTTTTGACCAGTATGCCAATGATGCAAAGGCAAACAGGATTGACTGTTTCTCAAAATACAATACTGTACTTGAATTAGGTTTTGCTTATCTGTTCTGAAATTGTTATTCCACATAAGTGGGTGTATCCATTTATTCCATGAAATTTCATGGATTGGACAATGAAAGACATAATGGGCCCTATATTCATAAGGTCATTGCAGTGCTAACAGGCATTGCACCACACTTACTGGTTTTAGTGTGTCTGAGCTTGGCAAGGGCCATATTCAAAGCCCCCCCATGATACAAAGAGTGGATAGAGTGATCACATGGAATGTATCACTGCATCCATTCAAATTATGCTGTCCTTTTGCATACAAGGCACAGTGGTACTATATATTCAAGGGGTTCTTTAAGTGCTAATGGGCTGCTGAGGCAGTGCTACATAATTCTTACAGAATCCCACCGTTATCAACATTCACAGTGGTGCACCACCACCCCCACCAGCACCTGAGCCAGTGACATCCACTTCCACCTGCCCTATCCCTGGGTTCTGCATGCATCTCAACCTCAGCACATTACCTCAGTTTTGATTTGAGTTTATTGATCAATTTGCAAAAATGTGTATTAAGTAAGCAACAGCCCATGATATGGTATGGGGTTATTGGCAGTTAATCCACACCATTGTAGCATTGTGAGGCACAAGGCCACAGGCCAAGTATCCTTACAGCATATAGAATACATGCAGCACACCATGGAAAGTTTTTTTTTTCATTTTGAGGTTGGCGATCAGGGTGGGGGAGGAACCCTGGATTACCAGAATTTATTACTGTCACATGGGATGGTAATCGGGGGAGGGAGCACTACACTTGGGGACTGAGGCTACTTGGGGCATGAGCTGGTGGGGGGGCACACAATGTCACACTTATGCCATGCAAATAAACCCATAATCGACATACTAATGGCCACTAGCACCTTGCATGCCCAATGGACTAATTTGTATAGCTACATTTGTGAATAGCACATTACCACCCAGGTGCTATTGGCTGCAGGGTTATTGTCCTGGCTGGCTGTGTGGGCAGCGCTACTGGGTATCACACTGCTTATCCTAGATTAGCACTGCCCCCGCTGGGCCCTATTCATAGTCAGATAGTGCATGGCATTATCTGACTGTGAATAGCACCATTGTCCTTCAGCACAGGTGCAAGGTGCCATGCAAACCTTTATGCAGTGCTTTGCATTTTTATGAATCCTGCTCCAGAAAGCTTCTGAACTGCAGTAGCTCATATGTGATCTACTGTATGTAATCTGGTGTCCCTGCAAGCTCCTGTATATAGGGCAAATGGTAAGACAGGAGCACTTTGTAACATTAAAGCAGATAGGTTAAATACACCCTTGGGGAGACATTAAAGTGAGAAGCAAAACAAACATCCAGATGGTACTCTATTCATGGCATTAGAATTTGTGGGAAGGAACCATAGAAGGGATAATTGTTTGAACAGACTGTTACAGAGAGAGAGAGAGTTTGGGAATTTTTTCATTGGATACTTTACAACCTAAGGGACTAAATTAAGATTGGGACTGAAATCCTTTTCTAAAAAAAAAAGGGATAAAATGTAGTCAATTATTATTTTGTTAGAATGACAATCCCTCTGCTCTTACTTATTGTTGCCTTTTCTTTTTTTAAGCTTTTGTCTTTATGGCTAACCATGAATTTGGACTAGTGGCTCCCCTATGCCAAAATTCTGGTTACAAATTTTCCTATGGGTGACCACTATTCCTGATGTACTGGACTGCCATTGATCCAGCCTCCATCCTTCTATCTTTTTTCATGTAGTGGGGAACATAAGTAACTTTCAAAACATTAATTTACAAATATACCAACATGAAATAATTACCACAAGGTATTGACTGGTGTACTAAATTTAAGCATTGATGTTGGAATCTGTGCATTGTTAAGATAAGATATTCAGGCCCAGATATTCAAACTGCACCAGTTTGTGCTGCAAGCCTGTGCGCCACTCAAAATAGTTGCGCAGGGGTGTGGCCAGGGTGATATTCAACAGGGTTGTGCTATGGCACAACTGCTTTGAATATCGCCCCCTGGCCACCCCCATTGTGCATGGTGTAGTGGAACTGCACCAGTGCAAGTGGTCAGAGTGGAGCATTGAGATGCGGTGGTGCAATTGCGCCATGCACAGCACCTGCAATATTCAAAGGGTGACATGCAAATGAGGCCATAATTTATGCAAGGTGCACGGGGGGCCATTTGCATCTGATTACAGCTCATTTGCATGCCATTTGCATGCAGGTGTGCCGATCCCCGACGACTTGTGCCTGGCACCCTGCCAGACAGCAGCTGTTGGGGACCGATGCCCCCTGGAGCCTGATCGCGGGACGTCCCGTAAGGGACAATGAATGTCTCCAATCCCTGGTGGTCCAGTGGACCGTGATTAGCCCGATCATGGGCATAACTGTACTTCCCTCCTGAGTAGCCCGACCGCAGGCATAACTGTAACTCCCCCCCAAGTAGCCCGATCGCGGGCATAACTGTACTTCCCCCCGAGTAGCCCGATCATGGGCATAACTGTAACTTCACCTCTCATTGGCCCAATCACGGGCATCAGTATCCCCAAGTCCAATATCCTGGTGGTCCAGTGGACTGAACAGAGCCCGATCGAGGCAGCATTCCTCACCCCAAGTCCAAAATCCCTGGTGATCTAGTGGACCCCCACCCCACCCGCCAATGGAGCCCACCAGCCCGCTCCCCATCAGTGCGGCGGGTGGCGCACCACCCTGCTGCCCCGCCACCCACTGACTGACAGCTCGGTATGGCTGCACACAAATTGATTCAGGCATGAGGCCAATGGGTGTGCAGCCCATACCGTTTGAGTCAGTTCAGATATGTGAATGAATTCATTCACATATCTGGACTGACTAGTTATGGGCTGCATGCCCATTGACTGCATGCTCTGAACCAATGGGCATGCAGCCATACCGAGCTGTCATTCGGCAGGTGGTGGGTGGCAGGTGGTGGGTGCTGCGCCCACCAGCTGATGGGGTAGAGCGGGCAGGGCCCGTGGGTGGGTGGGTGGGGTCCATTAGATCACTAGGGATTTTGGACTTGAGGGGTGAGGAATACTGCCCACGATCGGCTCCATTCGTCCACTGGACCACCAGGGATATTGGACTTGGGGATACTGATGCCCGGGATCAGGCTAATGGTGGGGAAGTACAGTTATGCCTGCAATCGGGCTACCAGGGGGATACAGGTATGCCCATGATCGGGCTACTCAGGGGATACAGTTATGCCCACGATTGGCTAATCACGGTCCACTGGACCACCAGGGATATTGGACTTGGGGGGATACTGATGCCTGTGATCAGGGCATGGGGTGCCACCAGGTGTGGCAGGAACAAGTTGAGGGCCACCCACAGGTGGCAGCTGCTGTGTTGCACCCTGCAGTCGGCAGCTCATCTGTGGGTGGCCTCGACTTCTTCCTTTTTTGGCATAACTTTGTGCAGGCGCGGGTGGGGTTGCACCTGCCTTAACTCTGCATAGCCTGGGCTGAACCATCGGGCTGTACGGCGGTTTGTGCAGGCACACCCCCACCTGTGCCTGCATACATTACTGATGCGCCCCGGTGCATCGGGATTTGTGCGGCACACTTTTCCCTTTTAAATATCACACAGGGGCGCATCAGTGGGTTGTGCATGGTGCAACACTGTTGCAGCATGCGCAACCCTTTTGAATATCTGGGCCTCAGACTTTTATTCAGAAAAAAAGGTCTGAATTAAGATCATGTTATTTGCAAGAGTTTGTATCTTTAATCATGTTTAATGTGTGATGAATGCACATTTTGGATTTGTAACTCTTTTCTTGTATGTTTGAGCACTTTTGCTCTTTTACTGGTTTACTTGTTTGAAGCCCCTCAGAACCAGTGATTTGAAGCTTTAAATTGTAAACAATGCCCCTGGGTGGCAGCATTGGGCTTCATTATGTTAGAAAAGGGAAGCTTTGGCCAAATTGACTCCACCCCGATGAAGACTACGGTCGAAGCACTGGGGTGCTAGTGTGGCTGCTTAGTCTAACATTATTGTTCACACTGCCTGTCTCACACTGGAATAGATTTGTTTTCTGCTTGACCTTATGTTTGGTTAAATGTATTCATTGCCTATCCAGGGCACTTTCACTGAGTGCTTGGCTCGGTAGGGTTGGCAGGATCTAACTTGATGGTAAAACATCACGCAGGAGACAGATGTGCAGAATAAGAGTTTATTACCCTTATACTGTACAGAGGACAGTCTAGATAAGTAATCTTACCAACTGGAGCTCCAGAACAATCATACACCTGGTGTGGAAGCATAAAGCTCCTGAGAATCTCAAGGGATGAGCCTTGTACATATTATTATATTTATTTATTTATTTATTACATTTTGTTAACCAGGTAAGCCCACTGGGCCCCGAATGTCCCTTTTTCAGGGGCAACACGGAATTAGTTACATAGAACTGAGCAAGTACAATCAAGAAATACATGGTAGGACATTGCGTACAGGAGTACAATGACACTGTACAATAATCATTGGAGAGAGCTGTGATATACAACACAACAACAGTGACATCTGTTAGACTTAGGGCAGCTAGTACAATAAAATATACAAGCAATTCAGTATAGGACAAAAAGGTACAGGGCTACATTGGGAATGACATGTTTTCATAAAAGAGGGCAACTATTTACAGGGCAAGTACACAAGATAAACAGTAGCAGCTTGATGCCAGTTAGGGCAGTTAGGCTTTCTGGCCAGGTTACAGGGGGCATGAATTAGCTAGCCTTCAGGACAGACACAGGAGCTGAGATTCAGGAGGTGAGCACATAGTCCCATCTGTAAAATCACTAGGGAGAGGGCTTCTTGGAGTTGACAGAGGAGCTTGTTCCACAGCGTAGGGGCTATATGGGCTAAGGATTTGCTGCCAGCTGCCAATCTGGATACTTAGTTACTTAGTTAGAAAAGACTGAATGAGCTAGTGGCCCATCAAGTTCATTTCCAACTCTTGTGAGCAATTGTTGTCAAGATGAATGTTGCCTGAAATAATTATCAAGTTCATACTTAAGCAATAATGCACGACAGGGCGTGGTATATCATGGGATATCATCACATCTCGGGTGGTTGGGCATGAGGCCACAGGCTGAGTGCATCCAACGACCTGAGAAGAGATGATATCCCATGATATACCACACCCTGGAGTGCATTATTGCTATTATGAACAGGGTCTAAAGTTTTCTGCAGTAAAAAAAAAAATGTTAACAACTCTTGAACGTGCATGTTTTCAGAAGTTGGAGGAGTATCTTTTAACAAAATAGTTCCTGGAGAGTTCTTGGCAGCAGGTGGCACTGTTGTAAATGGTCTGGATAATATTTGTCACGCTGCCAGCACTACTGTGTTTGACACAGTTTTACTGTTGACTTCCTGTTGATTCTTGGTAGTTAGTTGTTTTTGGCACAATGAATGTTTTTTTTTTAACAAATTCAGCATGGTTGCCAGTGCTTTAGTGTGGTCTGTGTTTTTTTTGGGGGGGAGGGGTCATTTGAGTGGTGGGATTGATATGTGGCATGAAGAAGCAGGATGATGTCTGCGTGTGTGAGTACTGCTTAAGTTTCAGTATTTAGCTTGGTTGTGGTAGTAGAGGAAGTAAGTACTGTAATTTTTTTAAATGCTACTGCACTTGGTAAATGGGCGGCCATGCATGTACCTCTGAAAGGAGCGAGCAAGCAAGAGAGAGAAATAATAAAGTCTCACACAGTAGCGCTTTGTTGAAAAGAAGCGTGTGTTGAGTTGTGGCACTAAATTTCAGCAGCAGGATTACAGGGATGTTGGTAGGGAAATAAAGAGATGGGAAGTGGATTTTTTTTAATTTTTGAAGATGCACTGGATCATTGTTTCTGGCAGCAGCTTGCATTGTGCTGCTTTCTCTCGTGGGCACAGTTGTAAGGAACACTGCTCTGAGAGCAAGGAGACTGGTGGCCTGTGCTTTTTTGAAGCCGTGATGATTTAGCCCGATATCATCATGGCTTCAAAGAGCTCTTGGCCAATCAGATTCCTGCATTTACGTTCCATAGTTCATAATTAAACTTATCAAATGTTGAGATGTTAACCAATTTGTGTGGCAGTGTGTTCCAAGCTTTAGTTGCCCTTACAGTATTATAGCAGTCATGTTTCTTAGTGTTGCTATAAGGCAATATAAGTTGTTTACTTTTTGACCTCTAGTTATGTCGCCTATCACTATAGGATAGACCACATTGTTGCATGAGTTCTGGTTCCTGTAATATATTAAAATATCACCCTGTGATATTCTGTCTTCTAATGAAATCAGGTTCAAGGCTACTAACTTTGCCTCGTATGACATGGTCTTAAGGCCGGGGATTATTTTGTTTTTTTTCCCTCTGTACCCCCTCTAATAATCATATGTCACTTTTCAAATATGGTGACAAATACTGAGAACCATAGTCAAGATGTTGCGTAATGTACATCCTATATAGTGGGAGAATACATTGCTCATCTCTAGATACAGAAGTTCTTTTAATATTATAAATAAATCTGTTTGATGTTTGAACTACCTTTTTACAGTAGGTGACTGATAAAAATGATTTGTTAATCATTATTCCGAGATCATGTTCAGTGTCAACAGTGTTCAATAATTGACCATTCAGCATATATCCAGTTGTGGAGTTATTTCTACCTAAATGCATAACTGAGCATTTACTTGTGTTGAATTCCATGATATTAATTAAGGCCCAAATTTCAATTTCTTTCAAACAGTTTTTTAAGCCAAGTTGTTTGGACTCAGAAATAACTTCCCCAGTCAATTTTAGAGATAAGAAGGTCCCGTTACCAGAGAAACACACTCACGTGCACAATAGAATTATTGTGTTTGGTTTCCCATTGGTGAATACATTGGGCGTCTTACACCCAAGGTTGTAAGATGTTGCACTTGCACAGGATACATTAGTATGCTGACTATCTAACTTTGTAAAACAACAGAATGATTCTTGTATTATTGCTGATCACAGCATCATGACTTTGTACCATAGGTGGTGTGCTAAGACCACAAATAGGTTATTAGACTTACAACAATTGTCAGTGGATGGCATGCTAAGGCCACAAATGTATTATTTGCTGAACAGTAATACAGTAGTTTTGTCACTACATCCAGCTACTTTAGTAAACATTATCCCTTGTCTCTGTTATGATAGAAAATGGAGGTCTACATTAGGGATGGCAGGTCTGGCATGCCTACATATCCCCCCTTTGTTGCCTAAATAAAGAGGCAACACTAATAGGGTAGCAAGGCAAGTTACTTTGCTGAATGAGATTCATACAGAAACTTAAATTGAGCATGTTGTTGTTTTAGTCTTTCTTAAACAGAGCAGGGTTATAATAAGAAAATAATTAAAAATACTTGAATGACAACAAACATTTTGAATGTGAGTTCTAATCAAGTATTAGACAATGCGATGCTGAGGTCACCATCGTGAAAGAGAGCATTAAGGGAATTACCTGCCTTAGGAATATTATTACTGATGTGACCCAGATGTGTATCCTTCCTCTCTAATAAGGATTTAAGATTCAGGGTGAGGGGATCGATATGCACATTAAAAACTGGTAAATACTGTGCTACAGCATACAGATAGTCAGGGTTACTGTCGATATAATGATGTTCTGGGGTGGGAACCAGAGTGATAATCGTATGGTCAATGATAGAGGTCACCGTCAGGAAAAAGAACATTAAGAGAATTACCTGCCTTAGTAATATTATTATTGATGTGAACCAGATGTGTATCCTTTCTCTCTAAAGACTTCTCTATGCCTTTCCAGGAATGGTCTGAACTGAGGAAATAGTACATGGTGTTGTAACACGATGATGATGTCATACCCTTTGTCAATAATTTCCACTGCTGGTACCACATGGGAGTCAGAGATGAGTAGCATGTGGACATGCCATGGAATCTGGAGTAATAGCCTGTTGGCTAAATTGAGGACACATCCAAGACATGCCAGGAATTCAATTCCCAAGATACTTTGGTGATGATATAAGAATATGAGGTCAAAATGGTGTTGCACCTCCAAGATACCAACTGTTACTGGTATAGGTTTGGACCTGTAGGTGGTGGCTACAATCCCCTCAAAGGGTTGGGCAGATGTTGCTCGTCCTGTAGATCATTGAGATAGCTGCAGGTCTTCTTGATACAGCACTGAGACAGAGGCATCCATGTCTAGACATAATTCAAGCTGGTGACCCCCCCAACCAACAGCTGTACACATGGATGTCCAGATTCATCCACCACCAAGGTGGTGATGATGCATACCTGGGCCAGACACTGTCAGTCTAATTCATTGTGTTCCAATGGGGGATGGGGGTCTAACACTTGAAGCATCTGGGTGTACTCATGGGATGGAGACTTTTTGGCTTCCTCCTTCTCAGGCTTCTCCTGGTACGGGGGTGCCAATGGAGCAGTCATAGATGGGATAGACACAATAGGTTTTTGTGGGAGAGTGGTTGCAAGTGATTTAACTTTGACCTCAGACTCCCAGAATTGATTGCATTCCTCCAGCTGCTACCTGTAGGAAGGGTTGGACTAATATTTTTGTCCATTGTTCCCCTTCTCTTTCTGCTGCTGCTAGTAAAACTGTTTTTGCTCACTGTGTCGGCTCTTACTGTTTCCTCCTTTGTTCTTATAAGAGGGTTGATCTTTTTGTTTGCCTTCCACCACACACTGTGTGGATGTCTCAGTGCTAGGCTGCACCACAGCCACCTTGGCTTTGAAGCTGGTGACCTGGTTGCACCCATAGAGCTGGTATTCGTGCTCCATCCTTTCCATAATTTCAGTGAAAAGGCCCACCCTCTGGAAGACTGAGGCCTCAACCTTCTGTATCGGAGGGCCGGTAACATGTTTTTCAAAAACACATTTTTGTACTCCACTGAGTCACGTGCAGCTTTTCCATCAGCCAACCCTTTTCTGGTATGGTAGGCCATCCATAAACGGCTGTCCTACTGGGCTGGAGTTTCCCTGGTGAACTGGTTTATGCTGTGGGCCATTATTACACCCACAAGATTGGGACTGTGCGCTGCTATAAGACCAGTGGTGACTTCCTCAAACCCATCAGCTGTGTCTTCACGAGCCGCTTCCAGTAGATTGGCCCATAGCGTAGGTTCAATTGTCTGTTTTAAAAGCTGCAATTTAGGCTGGGCATTGTGCACTGATTCTGAACTTTCTCCAAATGGCAGCTCAAATTGTCACCAGAGGCCATTCAGCCTATTTCGCCTGCAATGTTTGGATGGCTTGTGTGGACTACAGCACATTTGGGGTGTTCTGGCTGCGATGCTATGGACTTGACCACTGCATCAGCCGTAGCCATGGCCATGCTCTGAACAAGGCTTTTCAGGCCTACCTCAGCCTTTAGCAAGTCAATTATGGCTTGGCAGATCAGTGGAGAATTATCCTCAGCCACGCCTGCTCTAGCAATCGTTTGCTTAACCAAGGACTCAACCCCAATCTTGCTGGACTTACTTAAGAGAGCAACCAGAGGTGGGCGAGGCCTTGGCCCTCTGGCATCCCAGGGTCTGCCATCTTGTAAATTGCCATCATCACCTTCATCATCCAACAATGATGCCAGGTCAATAGGCGGGGCATACAGCAAAGCTTTCATGTGATCAATCAGGATTGCCAACTGCTGAAGTAATTTCAACAGTTTTCTTCTACACATAGAATGATCTGTTCTACCATCTTCATGATGTGTCTTGCTAGCATGATTTTGCAAAACTCTATACATGGCACACACTTTGTTACTTTCCATGATCTCCCTCTCCAATGCAGTTTGACATTTACCTATTTCTTCCAACAGCTCCTCATTCGCTTCTCTCAAGGCATCATTTGCATCAGTTAAACATCATTCAACTGCAATGCCTGTTTTTATCATGTTGTAACTTCTCACAATCCTCTCTCAGCCTGACAATTTCTCTGCCCTTCTCTATCACAGTCTACACATCTCAATCTTCTTTACATTCCTGAGACTTTCAATTTCCTTTTCCCATACTCTGCAATGCTCACCCACTTTTCAGGATTTAAAACCCAGCTCATCTTTCAAAGCCAGGACCGTTGCTTCAACTGTCTGTAGAGCAGTATAGAGGGTGGCAACCATAACCCCTCTTTGGTCATGTTTCTTGACTGTATGTTTGGTCTGTGAGTACAGCAAACAAATATGCTGTATTGGGTGGGCATCAGACTTAGCACTAGTACAAAATCACCCCAACAATTTCATTGGAGGCTAAAAGGTATGAGACATCTAACTTGAGTTCAGCGCTGATGGCCATAGTGAAAGTTTCACCTCTTTTCTGCACTAGCCAATGAGATCAAAGTGTAACAGTCCACCTTGCATTCTCTTTCTCAGCAGTTACACTGTCTGAGCTACAGAGTCCTTCAGGTCAATCCACTTTAGAATGCAGAGCGTAGGTTTGAGGACCTTAATTTATCCCATCATGTTCAGGCATGGAGAGCCAGAAGGTTTGTTTGTATTTGTGAATGGGAGGGCACAGGTTCAAAATCCTGCATTTTAGCCCTTGTTCAGCCATTCCCCAAATTCTCTCCAACTCCTGTTTTTTGTCAACTGGTATAGTTTTAACCAATCCAGTCCTACCAAGGTTGCCAATTTGTAGAGTCAGCAGGATCTAACCTGATGGTAAAACACCACACATGAGACAGATGTGCAGAATAAAAGTATATTACCATAACACTATAGAGGACAGTCTAAATAAGTAATCTTACCAACTAGAAATCCAGAACAATCATACACCTGGTGTGGAAGCATAAAGATCCCAAGAACCCCAAGGGCTGAGCCTTGTACATAACCTTATATAGTAGAGATAAGAAAGTCACATTACCAGATTAACAGGCTCATGTGCACAATTTAATTATTGTGTCTAACTTCCCATTGGTGAATACATTGGGTGTCTCGCACCCAAGGCTGCAAGATATTGCACTTGCACAGGATACATTATTATTCTATCTAACTTTGTAAAACAATAGAATGATTCTTGTATTATTGCTGATCACAGCATCATGACATTGTACCATAGGTGGTGCACTAAGACTAAAAATAGGTTATTAGACTTATAGTATAACAATTATCAGTAGGTGGCATACTAAGGCCACAAATGTATTATTTGCTAAACAGTAATACAGTTGTTCTGTCAGTACATCCTAGCTACATTAGTAAAGATTATTATCCCTTGTCTATGTTATGATAGAAAATGGTGGTCCACAATAGGGACGGGAGGCAAGCTGGGTCTACAGCTCCTTTGGAGTATGTTTATATGATGCAGATAGCAATCCCATGCTGAGCACTGGGCACCCATTACCGCTGAGCTCACATGAGTTGGGGTGTTTGCCCCTTATTAACTACCCTGGTTACCCAGTTAAAGAATACTATCAGGTTAGTCTGACAAGACCTCCTGGTCACAAACCCATGCTGCTTACTATCCTGAAGCCTGTGTTTCTCCAGGAATTCCACTAGGTCCCCCTTGATGAGTGTCTACATCAGTTTCCCTACCAAGAAGGTAAGGCTGGCAGGTCTATAGTTTCTGAGCTGCTCCTTGTCCTCTCCCTTATGCAGTGGAATCATGTCAGTCATCCTCCAGTTCCTGGAAACTACCCCTTGCTGCATAGAGCTATAGAGTTGTCCTAGCAGTGGTTTTGTTAACACTGATGCTAGTTTCCTTTTTACCCTCACTTGCATCCCAGCTGACACTGGGGACTTGTTTACCTTCAGGGCTGCCAGTCCTTTTTTGACTCTTTCACCAGTAAATTTCTGCAGTTTTGTTTCCTGGATCCCTCCAACAGCTTCTTTTACGTCACTCTCTGGAAAGGGTTCACTGTTCTCCCTACTAAATACTGAGCAGAAGTAGCCCTTTAATATGGTTGTTTTCTGCCTATCCTCCTCTATAACCCTACCCCCTCCATTAGGCTGACAATTCCCCCATATGACTTTCCTTTTTCCAGTATATATCTAAAGAACTGTTTTTCCCCTTTATTGACCCCTTTTGCAATGTGATGCTCTGTGTCTACCTTTGCAATCATGACAGCCCTCTTGGCCTCTCTAGTTTCCTCATTGGGACTCATCCCATTCTTCATCCCTCTTACTTTCTTTGTACTTTATAAAGGCCCACTATTTGGAACTCACTGCCTCCCGATCCTTTCAGAGAACAAAACTAATCTCCTACACTTGTTTCTCTTGGTAACTGTTCTTATGCATGTATTTGTTAGTTTGAGAATGGCACTTTCTATAACCACATCGTCTATGTTCCACTGTCTTAATGCTGTATACCTCAACTAACCTGCAAGTACTATTTCCCTCATATGGTTGAAGTCCACTCTCCTGAAGTCTAGCACTTCAACCTTAGACAATGGCTTATTAGTAACCAGGGCCATCTCAAACCATATAGTACTGTGGTCTCTGGGCTCTCAGGGTCCCCTGAACTGCACTCTGCATAATCTTTCCAAGTCAGTAAATGACACATCTAGAATAATGCATTAATATGAACATGCCTTTTTAGAGGCACCAAATCATGCACAAGAAACATTTTTTTGGGGGATGCAGGATTGATAGTTTGCTGGCATTCTTACTGTGTGATCCAGTCTGCACTTCAGTAAAATGAAGCACTTTTGACTGCATTGTCTTGTACAGTTTTTTTGTTGAATTGTGAGTACTGTACAGTTCCTCTGATTATTGTTTCCCTGTTTTTTGCTAGAGTGCAATACTCTTTCTTCCTGTTTAAATTACTCTTGCCAAGATCAAAAAACCATTGGCAATACTTGACAGCAAGTTCATAAGGAAATTATGACATTTATGCTAGATTTAGGTGGTGGCAAATTGTGAAACACTATGATATTATTAGTGACTCCCCAGGGATGTAATATCAGTATGGGTTTACCTGTCTGACACTGGAAATTATTTGCTTTATCTGGCTATCCTGACACCTATTGAACCTTACATTATGTGACATGCTATGAGGAGCATGATGTAGGTTGCCTGGGCTGGTGATTTGTTGGGAGTCTCTCTAAGGTCTAATTTTGGCTGGGTCAGGATCACCTGACCCTGAGGTAGGGGATACTCAGGTTCATACTAAGATGTGGTAAAGAGCAAGGAGACTGAGGCCTATGATGCTCTTATACTAAACCAATGAGTAATAGGATAAATTGTATCCAGAGTTGATTAACTTATCAAGATGGTATTTGAAAGTATCCCTAGTTTTACTGAAAACAACTTCCAATGGAAGTTTATCCAGGGACCAGTAGTTCTTAGGGTAAAGAAGTATTTTTGGCTAGTATGTTTTAATGGTTTCTGAAACAAGTTGTAAGGGATGACCTCTGATATTGTGAGGATAAGTCTTAAAGTCAAATCCTAATTCTGACATGGGATAAGGGTCCTGGATGGCATCATAGAAAAACAAAAGGTTGCCTCCAAGGTGCAGAATGGAAAGTGACATAAGATTTAATGTCTTTAATCTTTGTTCATAAGATACTGATTTAAGCCCATAAATGTGTTTAGTAAATTTTCTTTGTACTCTTTCTAAAGAATAGCCATTTGATTTCTTATAGGGGTGCCGGAGCTGTGAGGCATACTCCAGGTGTGGTCTAGCATATGCCCTAAAAAGAGGCATTAAAACATTAGACTCTCTTGATTTAATGTTGCATAAAATTGACCACACAACTTTATTAGTTTTACAAATGACAATTTGCAGATGTTTTGTATGGGAAAGATCATGGGATATGGTAATACCAAGGTCCGGCTCATTTGTGGTGGTACTAAGAGTGGAACCAACTAGTGAATAGGGATGATTTAAATTCCTAGGTCCCAAATGCATCACTTTGAATTTAGTTGTGTTCAATTTCATCCCCCAAGTGTTAACCCAGTCAGAAATGGTGTTGAGGTCCTGTTTAATAATGGCAGCTTGTTCACAATTGGAGCATGGGCCCCCAATTTTTACATCATCTGCATATTTGGTAGAGATTGAAGAGCAATCTTTAGTTAAGTTGGCTATAAATGCTTGAAATAGACAAGGGCCAAGGACAGAGCCCTGGGACACCCCACTAAGTACCTTACCCTCATCAGATAAGATACCATTTATAATCACCCTTTGGGTCCTATCCTGTAACCAATTATAAATCCAGTTAATTATGTAGTTCTTAATATTAAGTTTCTCTAGTTTACAGATAAGTGCCCAGTGGGGCGTGACATCAAATGCCTTGCTAAAGTCAATGAATATGATGTCACATGATATTCGGCTAGCCAGAAGAATACTGATATGTTCATAAAAGCAAAGCAGATTAGTTAAACAGCTTCTTCCTCTCTTGAACCATGTTGTTCAGGATCATAGTTAGCAATTATGGGTGAAATTATGTCCTTAAGGAGGCTTTCTAAAATTTTGCAGATCGATGAAGTGGGGCCTGTGCCTGAAATGGATGCCACCATTTTACAGGTGGTCACAAGCATTCTAATCTTGTGCCCAGTATGAAGGGTCAGAGCACATACTCTAGCCATGACATTTCCACAGACCAGGAGAGGAATCAAATTCCCCAAGGAAGTTCCATGACCTCTATGGCTTGGAAGGAGGAAGCCAGCCTTGTGCTGAACACAGGATGAATGACTTGAAGGCAAGCCCATCTCCATTCCATCTCACCCAAAGGGTGGGAGCCTAGCCAGATGGGGGGCAGTCTGTAAGTTTCACTGCCTTGCATAACAGGGAAGGATGAGATCTTTACAGAGATTCCCATTAGAGCACATCATATAGACTGGAATGTCAGTGAATAAATAATAAGAATAGTTGTTAAATAAACACATGACTGTGCCCATTTAAATCCAACTACTCATGATGTGGGGAAGGGGGAGATAGAGTCTGAAGAACCAACAGACACTAAGCTTCTGTTTTCCAGAATAGCCTCTACTTTTACACACTCTGCTACAATTACTACAAGTATTTCCTTAAAATGTACTTGCTCCAATTACATTTTGCTACTAATCCATGGGTACTACCTTTCATTGACTTCTCCTCTCACTGCTGGGCTTTACTTTATCTCTGCCCTCTTATTTGACCTTTAATATGTGCTTTTTCCTCTGCTGTCTTGATTATGTTTTTTCCTTCTGCTTCCCATATAATTTCCTTAAATCTTTAATGATCATCAGTTCTTGTGAATCATTTTTGTGATACTGTACTTGTATGAATGGAACTAAATGTATAATAAATTGTGTCATATTGTAATGTAGAGTACTGTGTACAACAGCAGAAATGAGGTTTTGATTTTATATAATGCTTTTCATATGTTGGATTTCAAAGTTATTTGCTAAGCAATAAAGTGAATATTGAAATGTAAAATTATACATATCCCCATAATGCAAAGCATCATCAGAAGTTTATGCAAATCACTGTAAAAGAATTTAGACTGGTTCTGCTTTAAGCAAGTGTGTATGGTGTCAAATGACCTAGCACACACTCTGTAAAAGCTGAAAAAAGAAGACACAAAAACATACTTCATCCTACACAGGACTGATCAGTGCACCTCATCTGTAACAGCCATTGGGAAAGATGAATGAGTCATGTTTTGGTCTTACCAGTTTGGGACATAGTAAGCCCAAAACAGGAATGTAATCTAAAATACAATGAACTACACTATAGTGAATATTGGAAGTTTGGTGACTATTGTTGGGCAAAATTTAATTTTCATGGGCAAAAACCGTGCAAAAAATTAATAAATAATTCCACAAAATTAAATTGTTTGGGCCATTGTTGCAGAAAAGGTAAAATCTAGTAAAAGTGATATAAAAGTCACTATTTTTGTGTGAAAATGAAATCTACACAGAAAATTAAAATCATTCAAAACCATCATTTGCAACAGGATAAACCCCTACATTTTGAAACATGGCAGTCCAACAGGACAACATGAGAAGAACGAACATAGATTTAATGTCTGAAGACATCTAAAGGTAGTGTGATCTGGTGTTTGAAAAACTGAACTGCGAAACTGGAGATCATAAGCTCAAACCCCAGTACAATTACTGTCTCACTTTGCAACCTTAAACATGTCACTTGACCTTGCATGCATCTGTCATCTCACTTCAAAACTGGCAAAGCCCATAATGCCACTGAAAATTATCCCATTTGGGCTATCTGGGGTAAATAAATGTCAAATAAAAAAGTCTCAACTAAAGGATGCCCCCAATAGTATAACCACCCACTAGTACTATGTTGCACAGTCAGCATTCTACCCAAGTCCCCTGTTTTATAACTTGATCTGTAATTCAGTAGGTGAAGTAAAACAGTGAGCACTGTAATCAATACTTGTTGCTTTAGTTTGAAAATAGTGATTGATGCAGATTGGATGTGATTTATTGTAAGGGTGCAGCAACTACAGAGGTGAAAACTTTAGGCGAGTGTCTTAGTCATTTGTTCATTTACTGCCATGCAGAGTAAGTACATCTGAGTGATTAGATGTAGAACTACACCCTAAGGCAAAGCCAGGGAAACCACATCATGTTTAATTAGCAGAACACCACTTTAAGAAAGTATTTGTTTCCTTCAGCAGGGCTGATGAAAAAGTAGCTATAGCTACAGCAGTGCTGGTTCTTCCTGATTGCAGTCTGCCTTTACAGTGCTTTTAACAATGTTCACTTGCTCTTTTAATTGAGGAGTGAAGGTACTGACAACTTGGGATGCACAGTTTGCCTCTTTTCCTGTTACTTCCTTATTATCACACTGGGGGTTAGGAGTCATGCTGATGATCAATGCAACTGCAACTGAATGACCTACATTTTCCCCCTCAATATATACATTATCACTTGTGCTGTATCATTGTATGCTGTATTCCTGGTTACTTAACCCGACCACTACTCTCAATAAGTGTGGCCCCTCTCTACACTGTACCACCTTGCAGTCCATATGGGACACCGCCTGGAACCTTGCAACTTCTACTCCAGGAAACAACAATCAAAACTATCTCTCAAAGAGCTGCAACTCTGCTCCTTAAAACTCCTACTCCTCCTCCTTCTCATCTCAAGCAGCATCCATCCCAATCCTGGCCCTAGAAGCTCAGGCCACACACAAACTCCAGGTGCCCTTATCCTTGCAACTATTAATATCTGCAGCCTACTACCAAAGCTGGATGCACTCCAAGCCTTCATATGCCAACACAACCCTGACATCCTTGCAGTGGTGGAAACTTGGCTGATACCTAAAGTTCCTGACTCAGCAGTAACAATACAGGGCTACAATGTCCACAGGCTTGACTGGATATCCAAAAAAGGTGGTGGTTGCGCAATCTATATCAAAGACTCCCTGTCTTGGCACCCTGTAGCAACTCCATCACTTTCTGCCTCAGCCCAGATTCTGCCAATAAAAATCGTCCTAGGTCCCAACCATAAAGCCCTGACTATTGTCTCCGTATACATCCCGCCCAGGGACCCTAAACATGGATTCAATGACGTCCTAAATTTTATCAACTCTCATCCTCCCAAAGCTGAACTTATTCTACTAGGGGATTTCAACATAAACTGCTTAGCATCGAGTACCAGTGCCTATAAAGACTCCATCTCAGCTGCTAACTTCACGCAAATGGTAAACTCCCCTACTAGGATTAACTACAAGACTGGCACCAGTACCCTCTTGGATTGGGTCCTCACCACTCACCCCACAAGGATTTCTCGTACGACCATTCTCCCAGACTCACTCAGTGACCACTCCCCAGTCATGTGTGCATGGTCTAACAAATTCCTTAAGCCCCCTCCCAAAATTATCACTAGCAGAGTCCTTCCTCATGGAAAACTTCCACATCTCAAACAACACCTGCTTCTACAAGACTGGCTACCCATCTATGAAGCAACAGATGTTAACCGCTCTTGATCACTTCATCTCAATTTTCAACAAAGCCTATGACCTCTTTGCCCCCTGCTAAAAGCGCTAAACAAAATCTCTCTAACCCATGGGTCTGTGCTCTTCTCTCACAGCTGAAACTAAGGGATCACCTCTGGGCAGTTGCCAGGGCCACTGGCAAACAACTGGACATCAAAATTACAAACAAGCACGAAATGTCTGCACAAAAGCCATATGGCTAATGAAATCCACCTATTACAAAGACGCCTCACCAATACATGGGGAAATGGTCGTCATTCTGGGACATATCAAGGATGTCACAGGAAGCAGCCAAAACCTCTCCGGCCATGTTAATGGTTGATGGATCCTCAACCTTGACCCCAAGGTGATCGCAAACATCTTTAACACGGCTTTTTCAGACTTTAGTGCTGTTCTACCCCATGACTTTTTCAAAAACAGGGCCTACTCCCCAAATACCTCAGCCCCTCAGTCTAACCATCCCCTCTTCTACTTCAGGAAGATAAGGCTGAATGAAGCTCACTGCTATATTACTGCAGCTATCTCTAAATCTAGATCTAGTAGCATCACACTGGACCTTAAGCTTCTGTTGCTCACCCTTGATGAGGTAATTCATCCATTAACAAAAATCCTAAACCTCTCTCTCAGCTGTGGAAAATTCCCGGACCTATGGAAAACAGCCACCGTGACACCTGTCCATAAAAGTGGGAACAAGACGATTCACTCAAATTATCGCCCTATCTCCATACTGCCCCCACTCTCTAAGGCACTTGAGCGCATCGTGGCTGATCAACTTACCGACCACTTGGATAAATACAATATACCTAGTCCACAACAACACGGCTTCTGGAAAGGTCACAGCACTACCACAGCCCTTCTTGAGTTCACTGGAGCTTTGCACAAATCCCTTGACAACGGCCTTCTCACAGGGGCTGTTTTCGTCGACCTCTCCAAGGCCTTCGATACAGTACACCATGGACTACTAATACACCAACTACTGAATGCCAGGCTATCACCTGACTCTTCTCTCTGGTTTAAAAGCTACTTAGAAAACCAGTCACAGAGATTAAAAATTGCGGACGCTCTTTCTAACACCCTGCCTGTTCGCTCGGGTGTCCCACAGGGATCCATACTGGGACCCCTCCTTTTTAGCCTTTTTAAACTCCCTCCCTTACCACTGCTCTGAGCAGATCATACTATATGCCGATGATGCTGTATTCTCCACTCACAAAGATCCTGCAACTCTTCAACACAACCTTCAACTTGGTTTCAGTTCTGTAGAGACATGGTTTCTTAA
This sequence comes from Neoceratodus forsteri, assembly GCA_016271365.2. NCBI lineage: Eukaryota > Metazoa > Chordata > Ceratodontiformes > Ceratodontidae > Neoceratodus > Neoceratodus forsteri. The sequence continues at coordinate 1,071,084,453 of CM028129.1, read as the reverse complement.
TCATAAACTGGTCCTCAATGACAAGAAAACCAAATCTATGCTCTTCTGCAGCTCTCATAACCCAAACAAGCTACACCACTTGGCTATCTCCACCACCCAGGGCAACACTCTAGATCAGGTGGTGTCCTTCAAATACTTAGGGGATTCAGCTTGACCCTAATCTCTTCTATGGACTTCATGTAGATAATGTAGCTAGAGCTGTTAATACACGGCTTGGTCTCCTCTACAAACACAGACCACACCTCATGCCAGAAGCTTTGAAGGTTGCAGTCCTGAGCTCTGTGATCTCTGTAATAGACTATGGTCTCATCATTTATGGCTCAGCCACAACCACAACCCTTAGACGCCTCTCAACTGCCTTAAATAAAGCATGTCGGCTCATCACTGGTGCTCACCGTCTCACCCACACATGTGACCTGTACACTCAGACTGGCTGGCTCCAACTATCAAACCGCATAAAGTTTCTCACCTGCTCCATGGTCAAAAAAATCTACCTTGGCCTTGCACCTTCTGGGGTCTCAACTCTGTTACAACACTGAATTAACAAATGGTGCCTTAGGAGATTGACGCTACAGCTACTGAAAGTCCCCCACTGTCACACTTCACAGGGACAACGCTCTTTTGCTTATCGAGCACCACTCTGGTTCAATGGCCTCAGCCCAACCATCTCCTCTGCTCCAACTATTGGTATGTTTAAAACTAGGCTGTGGGACTATCTCACTACCAACAGCTCCTGTGACTGCCCAACTTAACCTTGTTTCTCCACTTCCCTTCTGCTCTAGTTGTCCCCCCCCTTCCCTCCTCACTGGATTCTACCCTCACATCTTGGTATACCCAATGCTGCACTTTTCACCCTCTTGCCACCCTTTCTACATTCCTTCCCCCCACCCTCTTCCCTCTCCCTATGACTCTGGCACTTCTTATCTGTTGTCTATTTTCTCTGACAAATGCAGCTGGCTGCCTTGTTACAATGCTACCCTTGAACTGTATTAATCTGTACTCTGTTTGCAATGTCCACATTGTTGCAATGCCTGTCTTGATGTTCCCCATAATTTGTATTTCTCTGACGTGGAACCTTTGTAAAAGAGCCATGGCTCAAAGGTATTTGTAATCCTAGACTTGATAAATAAATAAATTGTATCACACTGTATTTAATTTATAACATTGTCTTTATGACTGCAATTCTGTAAGTCAGTATAAGTAACTGGGTACCATAGTAAATGAGTCTTGTCCAATTGCCTCCCAGTTCTCTCTCTCTATGAATGAAGATGAATGAATGAATGAATGAATGAATGAATGAATGAATGAATGAAAGTAAGAATTAATTGAAATAAAAAAAACAGCAATATAAGGCATAAAACGGTGTTCTCTTGGTAGGTTCTGAAAACAATGAACTCAAATATTCCTTATGTTACAGGGTTCCTTGTCAAAACCAAGCAGACAGCGTGGTCGATTCACAGTGACATAAATGATGCAAAATAAAGAAGTGCATAAACAGGATTACAATCACATTAAGTAAAAAATGTCTGAGGCAAAAATCAGGTTTGCCAAAACATGCATTTGTAGCAAACAGTGTATTCTATAAGCAGTTGATTAAATGCAGTTGGTAAATTTTGTCTTTTGTTTTTCAGTCTGGTGAGATTATGACAGAGCGGTTTTGACTACACTATCTTTGCATGGTTGTGATGGGATACGATGCCACATAAACATAACACTCTCCCTTCACTCAATACCCCAGAGGCAGAGTTAGGAACAGGGATTGTAGACTGCTGGAGTGTGCTGGATGAAAGACAGCAGCTGAAACAGAAGAAAAGATGTGAGAGCAAGGGGAAGCAGGAGGGGAAGGCTGAGTAGAAGGACTGCAAGGGAACAAGAGGGCAAGGGTGAGGGGCACAAAGGAGGACTAGAAATACACAACAATATGTGGAAGTGACAGGGGCAAATCCAGGAAAATGAGAGTTTGGAATGTAGTGGCAAAAGCAGCTTCATGAACAGGAGGAGTGAAACCATGAATGGCCATGACTCTCCACTATGACCCACATGTCCTCCACCATAAGAGAAACAAAAAGCCATGGTAAAGCATCGTGACCCACAAGTGAAGTTAAAACTAGATAATGGTGACAGCTGTAGTTAAGTTGACCTCCAGAATGAAAAGAAGCATAGTACGAGCAAAGGAACAACTTCTGGCAGGAAAAAAGGGGGCGCTACCAGCAGTAGCTAAGCCAAATTAATAAATAGGAGAGGAATGTCAGGCTTAGGCAGGAATATACCAAAAACAACAGAAAATAAGTGCATGGCTCAAAAACTTGGAAGCAGGTCTGAATACCTGGAAGGAGTAACAGAAAGTGCTGCAGACTAGGGTTGGAATCCCACCGAGTGCAAATAAACATGAGTGACAGCAGATGTGGGAGAGCAGAACAATAACTGAAGCAACCAGGTGCAGTGTCTCTCATACGAGCACAGAGCATTTTATTATGTATGTGTGGTTCATGCTGCTTTCCCTTAGTGTGAACATCATCTATTATATTGAGTAAATACTGGATTTGATGATCATGGCAGAAAGTCATACCCTCTAGTAACACTGATATTGACTACAGCAGGTTCTCTATTCAGTGCCTCTGCCACTTTCCCCACTGTGTCTTTCAATTCAATCATGATCTACCCCATTGTCTCTAGGAGCTTTCAGATGTCTACCTGGAAGCTGGATAACACTTCTTTAATGAGTGAAAAATCAGACTTACACTGTTGCTGCATGGACTGTAAAGCCATGCTCTGCATGAGAGTTCCCTCCACTCTCACAGTGTTGCACTGTCAGTGGTACTGTTGAGGCATAGTCAGGTTAAGTTTGGACTGGGCAACAATCAAAAATATCTCTAAGGACTGCCATTACAGGTAAATGACTCTTCCCTAGTTGAACACTGTATGAATAAACTACCTTACTTACAAATTAAATGAACTTTGCAGTATAGTGAATAAGTCTAAGTGGAGATGACGGCAGCTTCCCAGTCAAGCTACTATCCCCATTGGTGCAGTGCCACCAACAACCTCCAGGTATCAATGGGAGAAACACAGAATAAAAAAAAATGAAACTGCAGCATGGAAAGAATCCCAAACAGAGATTACGAGCTGTAGTCGACATGGATGGCACGCAGGCAGTGTACAGGGCAGAAAACTGGGCCACAATAGTAAAACCTGGGCAAACAGAAGGAAGTTCAGCAAAGAAAACTGGGTGAAAGTGGCGATAGCAGCAAAGCTGCATCACCAGACTGAGCAGTTGAAGGCAGCAGCAATTCAACAGAGTTTTTGGTGTGTGAGTAAAATAATTACCATGCTTTGACAGACGGTGCTGCAGTTAGGATTATACTCATTGCATAATACAATGAAGTGTCAAAACACACAATCGCAAAGGGTCTCGAATATGTTTCCCTAAGTCATATTTCCCTGCTTTTGTTACAATGTCTAACAATTCTAAATCTCGATTACTATAGTTTTGGCAATTCAATTTCATCCTCCCCACCCCCCATTTTTCCCTGTAGGCAGAACCAGAACATCCCTTTGCAGTCTGCTAAACTGATGCCTATCTGGGTAACCATTCTGTCCTGGTATTAGCACACCGACTGAAACCTTAATGGACTGCTGTTCCACTCCATCAGTTGAAACATCCTTCTCTTTGTGTACTATTTCTCTTAACCTGAACTGCATGGCTGAGTAAGCACCCCAGAGAGTAACACCCTCAAGAGACTTACCCCCCCAGCTTCCAAAGTTTAGTGAACTAATAAGGTGAGCATCTCTGTTCCAGGTAGCAGAGTGAGGGATCAAAATGGCTTCTTGAATTTATGGTGGCACTTGTAGGGGGTACTTTATCTCTGTGGCCTACCTGCTTTTCCTTCCGCTACTCCCCCTCGCTCCAATTCTCTGTGACACCTGGAAGTATTGAATCATTGTGTTTCTCTGAGTGCTGGAAATACCTGTCATTCTGACTGCTCCTCTGTCTTTTCCTAGGTTGCAAAATAGAGAATGAATAGAGAGAAAGTGCTGCAGAAAATGAGGCTGATAAGGTATTCAGGTTGTAGGTAGAAGCTGCCTCTGGGTATTGAACAGTCTCCAGAACATAATAAATATATGGCAAAACACTGGGCTGACCAAGAAAAGACTGAACAAACAGCACCTATTAAAAAATTAATAGAATATGTATATTGAGAAGTTTTTTTTCTGGAGAGAACATGCCACTGTCTTCCAATGTTTGTTCTAGGTGGCAGCTGATCAGCAAGATATGCCAACCACCCATCCCTCACAGCATCCTCTCAAATGATCAACAGTGTGCCAAGTTGTCCCCTACCAATGGGGCCAGATCATCTTTTCCTTTTTAAAGTTATTTAATACCAGATGCACATCTACGCGGATCTATAATGCTGGCTGACATAGTCGATGCTACTGTGGCAAATACATGAGTGAATTCTGCTTGTGAGACATTTCAGCAATGCAAGATATATACAAACAATAATTTACTATAAGAGTTTAGAGGCCCTGATTAAAAGGTGAGACATTCCAGATTTTAACAAACATTAAACATTTCTCAAGGTCTGCCTTGTGCTCCATAGGAAGTATGACTCACTTCCATGTGAGTAACTTGAGTTCAGCAGTGGATTCAGGCCCCTGTGCTCAGCTGACCGTATGACAATGCTTGGGTGGGTTGTCAACATAGCCCACTGTGACAGTAACCCCTTGTGATGAGTCAGGAGGATTACAGCACATACTATAATAACAGCATCACATTTATGAGCAGGGGAACAACAACCCTGAGGCATCAGGTAAATAGCTGAGACTATCACACTCAGGCTCCAGCCACCCAGCCGTCATCCTCATCTCATGTGTTTTATGTGAATACAGGAGAAACCACACTTATATTAATTGTGATATGCTAACCCATCAGCATAGCAGCTGCTTTTCCACTTGTAACAGCAGCGACCAGAGTCTGAAAATGACCCTGGAAAGCTCGAGGGCCACTGAAGGGAGGAGGTTTAAGCACCCCACAGGATGCTCCCTTCCTCTATGGAGGACACCTATTACTACCATGCTTGTTACAGATGATGTTCCACAGGTGAAGCAGCAGGTAGGATAGCAGGTAGAATGAATCATTCACTTATCTAGACTGTGTAGTACGGTATGGGCTGCACGCCTATTGGCTCACGCTGTGAACCAATGGGTGTGCAGCCCTACAGAGCTGTCAGTCGGCGGGCGGCAGGGTGGCAGGTGGGTGGGGTGCTGCCACTCACCAGCTGACCGGGGGGAGCAGGACGAAGGGGCTCAGTGGCTCAGTGGGCAGGTGGGGAGGGGGGTACACTAGACCACCAGGGTAATAGGACTACAGTATTTTATGTTTTACAGATGCCCACGATTGGGCAGAGTGCGGTCCACTGGACCACCAGGGATATTGGATGGGGGTGTGTGATTTACACAGATGCCTGCGATTGAGCAGCGATCGGTTCACTGGACCACTAGGGATATTGGACAGGGGGGTTTATTATACTGATGCCCATGATCGGGCACATAGCGGTCCACTGGACCACCAGGGATATTGGAGGGGGGGTTTAGTTACACGGATGCCTCTGAATGGGGGTGAGGGGCACCACCAGATCGGCAGGAACTCGGGTGGCCACCCACAGGTGGCAGCTGCCGTGTTGTGCCCTGCAATGCGGCAGCTCACCTGTGGGTGGCCATCATTTATTCCTTTTTTTGGCTTAACTTTGTGCAGGCACAAGTAGGGGTTGCGCATGCATGGCTCTGCACATCCCGGGCTGAATATCAGGCTGTGCAGGTTATGCATGGGCACCCCCTTACCTGTGCCTGCATACATTACTGATGTGCTCCTCCGCATCGGGATTTGTGTAGCGCACTTTTTTCTTTTGAATATCACACTGGGGTGCATCAGTGGATTGTGCATGGTGCAACACTGTTGCATCATGCGCAACCCTTTTGAATATCTGGGCCAATGTGTACATTTTAAGTTGAACACATAAACAAGTATATGGATCTATAACATGTTGAGTAAGTTTGATCACCTTTTCTGAAAAGAGATACAATTATTCCTGTCTTGCACCTATCTGGAAATTTGATGATGTTATTTTTAGACTACATGTAGCCCCATAAGGAACTCTTCTCCTTTATTTAGATCTACTAGGCCTGTTTAAAGCCATGTAAGTCTGTGTGATCTGGTTAGACTCCTCTAAAGGGTTAATTTGCTGGAGTCTCGGGGTGGGACCAACTGGCCTGTACCAGATTAATGATGGGGGGAGCCAGCTGCCTGTGGCTGAAAGGGCTATAGGAAGATTCATCAGGTGACACTGGCAGCCTATTACCCGGGTAGCTCTAAGGAGTGAATACTCCATTTCTGGGTAAGAAGGACTATGTAGGGTGAGGCCTGATGCTCACAGTAGTGTAACTAGTGAGCCTTTCATTAAGAGTTCTTTGGGGTTGAGACTACAGGGGACTCTGTAAATTGTGCAGTCCTGGTTAATTGTTACGTGATAATTCAGATTTGAGTTCAACAGTGAATAGAAGTGACCAAGAAAGTACTTGGGTGCCCTTTTGGTTGTTGGTACAACCTCATCAATTCATCAAAATAGACTCTGCAATCCAAACTATGCCTTTAGCATCACCCCTTGGTGACTTGGGACTCAGACTCTGCTATGTGTGAGAGACAATGAGGATCTCCAGCCTGCCCCATGGGAAACCAAAGTGTGTGCTTATGAGTGATCAAAGTATCCTGTTTTGAAGTTTATCTCAAGTTTGGACATTGTGCTTTTGTTAAAGAATTATTCTGTGTTGTAACCCCCCTTGCCTTGTAGATTGTATACCCTGTTGCATCCTAGAGTGCTCAGATCACCAAATGCATAGAGGTCATGTAAGTGAGTCAGTGCTGTGTATTCTTTCTTTTCTGTTTTAACACTGTGACACATCCCTAGATGCTGGAAGTGAGGGCTTACATACAATTTTGCCAAGATTTCTGCCCACTAGTTCACATTGTATTGGAACACTTCAGAGGGTTAACCTAGCCAAACCCAGAGCTTTATTATTTCTTTGGGCCATTATTACTTTCTTAGAAAATTAGCTTGAAAAATAAAGCATCCTGATTGGCTGAAAGTCATGGTCAGGCATTCATTTAGTTTTCAATAGATGCCCACCAAATAAAAAGTTGCAGCTCAGACTTGCGTTATGCCCACAAAAGTATCCTTGTGTCCAGCCTGCTTCCTCATTGGCTGAAGCAGTGAGCACACAATTTCAAACTGTCACCATATTTTTTAACCTTAGTGAGTGACAGAGATTGAGTGAATCCACCACACACACACACACACACAGACAAAGATGGACAACCCAGTGCCAGACACAGTCCCCTGGCAAACTGTTTTTTTATTTTATTTTTTTATTTAACAACACCACATCTTATGTCAGGTAGGTTCCTGACTTCTCGCTCCTGCTCAAAGCCAAGCTACATTCTGGTTCTCCTGCAGCCCCCACAAGTGTTCGATACAGTTCCTGGCAGGCTGGCAAACTCTTTCTTTCTTTCTTTCTTTCTTTCTTTCTTTCTTTCTTTCTTTCTTTTTTATTTAGCAACACCATATGTTATGTCAGGTAGGCTCCTGACTACTTGTTCCTGCTCAAAGCCACCTGCTACTTCGTGCATCTCCTCCAGTTCTGCTCCCCCAGTCACTCAGTGCCTGGTACTTAAAATCTTACACCCTCATTCAGCTCATGCTGCCTTCTTTCACATGCTCGCACATAGCTCTGCTGAATATGAGTACATAGTGTCACCCAGTCAAAAAAGGAACACAGTAGCGGAGAGCACATAAATATACTTTTAGTAGGCTCACTTTTCTGCTCACAGAAACTTTAGTTGCAGATGACCATCACCACTGCTGATCATATGCCAATCGGCGCTGCTGTGGATGACCCACTCCTTACCCTTGGTAATATCATGCTCATACACAGCACCAAGTAAACAAATAAAAAAGCAAAGGGAGTGCAAACCTCAACAGTAATTTAAAATTTTAAAAAATGAAATGTAGTGGTCTGTTGCTCCTTCCCATTCTGACATACAAAATTTCCGGATGTCACATCTTCTGGGCACCCACGAGGTATGGGTTGCATCTTTCCTAGCACAGTAATCCAGGCAGCAAACACAAATATATACATAAAAAGAATAAATGAATACAAATAGACAGTAAAACAAAGTGGTGTAGGTGTGTGTGCATTTTTGGGTGGGGGTGGGGTAACTATGACTACCAACTACCAAACCATCAACTATAGAAGCTCATATAGGACAAAAGTCCCTAGGTTAAAAAAGGAAAAAAACACTGCAATGAAGGCAGAGGAACTATTTTTTTTTTACAAAACAAATAAAATACTGAAGATCTTTAATATTTTTACTTACATTTTTTTCAACATTAAAATAAAGTTGTCCATTTTCTAAGCACAATAATACCCTCCATTGTGGGCTTTATTGGGCAATACCAGACCTTCCAGGGGCTATAAGGCCCTCCACCTGCAGTGTTGGGCCTCATTAAACCCCTGGGCGGACCAGTATTTCCCAATAAAGGCCACTTTGTCAGGTATTATTGCTTACTTGACTTGCACAGGTATAACACCCTCCCAAACTTGGAGTTCACTCAGAGTAGGGACAACAATGGCGCATTCAATAGTATTAAATGCCTGTCCTTATAAGCCTTTAAAATGCTCTATCCATTTAAAAGCTGGAATTACAGTATCTATAACATCCCCACTGTTACCCATCTAATGGGCCACTATGTTCTAGAACAATCTTTGATTTTTTTTATTGCTTCTTGGAAATCCCCCCACAACTTAGATAAGTATTCCAGTTTTTCGTGTTTCAAGAATTTTCATACACCCTCCTAACCCAGGTTTAGATCTTCCCATCTTCATAGGATCTGTTGTTTTTAGCTTTCATCACCAGTTTAAGGGTGGATTTTCCAGGAATACATACTACTCCCTATCAAACCAAATTGCTCCTCTCCTATTATCACTTATGGTTTTTGTTAAGGCATTTTCCCTACATAGGGCATCTTTAATACAGTCAGAAAGATTTTTGAATACTGAAAACACATTGGGCTCTATGCATCAAAGTGCATAAAGTATGTGCCAAAGGCACATACCTCACTTGAGCAGCTGCACACCTGTGGACAGGTGCACACTGGTCAGTATTCACTATTGCTGGGCACCTGCCCACAGTCCCGTCTCCCCAGTGCACAGCCAAGCCATGCCAGCTCAGGGCTGCAGGACGGCAGAGTGTGGGATGCAGGCGGGCATCCAGTCGGATGCCTGGCTTGGGTCTCTGTGTGAATCCTTTACATGCACATGCAGAGGTGCATGGGAAGGTGTGGATCTCCACCAAATGAATGGGGCACCAGCAGCATCCAGCAGCTACACAGGGACGCACATGGCCATGTTGCCTTGTAATACAGAGTGCAGCTGTGCACCCTTCTATATGTGTACAGTGTTGCCTTGGGAATGTTCCACTGTCTGTTGGAGACAGCACATGCTATGCCATACTGAAGGTACCCAAGTGGCACTGGGCAGCATACCTCACACTTGTCCCTATGTGTCAGGGACATGCACGATGGTGCGATTGCCCACCCATGTAGGATGGGTGTGCCCACCTCATGCACTGCATGCTGCCTTATGCCATCTGCCCTTGGGACTGCCAGTCACTCACCCAGATAGTGCCCCATGCTCCCTGCAGAGGGCCCAATCTTCTCATCTCCCTGCCCTTGCATATGGGAGTAATCCATGGTACAGTACAGTGCACTGCTGCTGCTATACCCTGACATGTATTGCCCCATAACCCCATCCCCATCCCATGCCCAATGTCCTTGTAGTGTGCCATACACCTCTTCCCTGGTGGCTAGCAGACCCCCACCCTGACAAGTATCACCCCACCACCCCTTCCTGTCCCTGAGCTGGCAACCAGCACAGCCCTCCACTGTCCACCATAGCTGGCTACTGACTGATCTGTCAATAAATAATAAGTGCATACTGTAACAGCTGATTGTACAGTATTCACTCATTTTTGACAGCACAGTCGGTGGCCAGTCATGCTGGAGAGCAGAGGGCTGTGCTGGTCACTCTCTCAAGGATAGGAAAGGGTGGTAGCGTGGTGGGTCGCTACCTGTTGAGTGAAGGGTGGGGGTCCACTAGCCACCAGGGAAGACATGTATGGCACACTGTAAGGGGATCTGGGTTAGGGTGAGGGGGCTGCTAGACCACCAGGGAGGGACTGATAGTACACAGCAGGGGATTGGGGATGGGTAGGGACCATCATGACATGTTGTGTACTTTAACTACCTTACCTCCCACGGGACAGGTAAAGCTGTTAGGGGTGGTGCACACACGTGTAGGTTATGGGCTGGGTGCCCCCCCCACTCCACTATGCAGCCTGCAGAGTGACAGTACTCCCTCACACAACACTACCCTACCTATGCCCAGGGACTGTATGCATGGGGGAATCATGGTTGGGAAAGCATAAAACAGTTATGGCAGGGTAACCCCCTGCTGTAACTCATGCACCCCAGTGTGTGGCACCCTGCATGATTCTACCACTTAGTGAATCATGCAGAGTGCTGGCATGCCCCTAACACACACCCCAGACTGCCCATGGTGCATTGCTTTCTGTGCAGCTGTGGGATCTGGTGTGTATCTGGCTGGTGCACATTTAATGATTGCTGGTGGAGATCAGCAGGACCCCGCTGTGTGGCACTTGTTCATATTGTTTCCTATGAGCCTGAGATACGAGGCGTGTAGGCTTGATGCATAGAGCCCATTATCCTCTCTTATCCTGAGTGATGACATTTTATATTTTTCAAGCTATTTAGTTCTTCACTTTGTAATAAGTCCTCCATTTTGACACTTGCAAAATCAGTCCACTTTACCTGTTTTGGCTTTATATCATAACACATTGTCATCCATAACATGTGACCGTACTGGAGGTAGACCTTTTTTGACTGAATGGAATAGTTTAACCCTGTAGAAAGAGAGATGGTCAGTCTTCCACCATTCTTAAATGTTAAATTCTTCCATCATTCACAATGCATAGACATCAGTATTTACTTCTAGTAAAGAGTGTCTTTCTTTCAGTTCTGAAATTGAGTTGGTCTCTGAGTAACATGAGTTCCTGTTACATCTTTGGATCCCTATTGGAGATATGAAGATTTTTCTTAAATTTAATTAGGTTTTGTAATCTGTCTAGTTGTTTTTTATGCCTTTTAGTTTTTAGCAGTTATATGAGATCACCACAACTCTTATATAAGACTTGAAGGCTTCCCAGATGTAAGTTGGGGTAGTGTATGTATTGTAGTTAATTACAAAATACAGATTTCAGATTTTAATTATTTATGTAATATGCATCATTCCATAGCACATGATATAATCTGAAAGCTGGAAGTTTTTCAGCTGGATTAATTTTCAAATTCAGTATAACACACACGGTCTGAGAGAAAGATGTCCTTAAACTGAACTGATTCTGCTTGGAAAAAAATGATCTTGAAATTAAGAAATAGTCAGTCCAGGAACAGGATTTATGAACTGGTGAAAAAAAGCAATACTGCTTTCTACTGGGGTATCACTACCTCCATGGGTCAATTAAATTAAGAGTGAACATGAAGTTCTGGAGATTTTTAGCCGCAAACTGGGCTCTGCCTGTGTATATAATTGATATATTCAAAATATTATTACTAAGTAAGCTAAAATTGCCCTGGGTGACATAAGAGACCTGAAAGATTGCTAAGGTGAGAAATCAGTCATAAAAGATGCCTAGGCTATTTTTGTTTGGGCCATATAGGTGTTGGCCTTGACTCACTATTTCACACATGATAAATCTGCCATGTGTGTGGATATGGTGACTAATAATCTGTATCCCAGAACTTTTCTTAAAGAGCAACCTCTCTAGAGTTACTTTCAAATGGGACATGATACCTGGCTCCCCTTTCTTACATAAAAGGTTAAGGTTTTGGACAGAAAATGGGTCTTGTGAATCATAATATGATTAATGCCATAATAACATTCCTTTTTTTCCCATAATGTTTTTTACAATCAGGCTTCAGGTGGGAAGGCTTTCAGCCTCATCCCCCCTCCTTCCAACTGTTGAACACCTCTCTAGTCCCCATGGCTGAGCATCCCCCACAGATTGCTCCCATGTTGTGGACAGAGGGGGAATGGCATTCCTTCCCATGGTGTGTAATCTAGATATACCCAGGGAAACCGGCTGGCGGCACAGGCTGAGAGGAAGTATGTGTGTGTGTGGGGGGCCTTCATGAAACCTGCCTGACTCCTTTTTTTCTGTTTTACTCCCCTGTGCTCCTGCTGTTGGATGTGCTGCTATGCATGTGGAGGCAAACATGCCACACATTATGATGATTCCTTCCTTCATGCCACCCACAGTTACACTGCTGCCAGACTGCCACCTGGCAGCAGTCTAAGCCCAGGTTGCCAAGTCAGCCCTCCCTGGGAGTGGAGAGCAGTTTGTCCAGATACTCTCCCACACTGGCTGCTCCCCAGCAACCCAAAATCCATCCTGAATGTGGGTCACTGGTATGGCAGGAGGTAAGAGCACAGCACCTGAGCCCTCCACACCACCAGGTTGGTTAATTAATACCATTTTTATTGGCTAAAATATGCATTCTGTTACACTTAATTTGATCCATTTGTTCCATAACATTTCACATTGGGTTTTTGATATTATCACTCATAGAAATACAAATAACAGTAACTCAGGTCCTTTATATAAATTGACATTGTACAGCTCAGAGTTACATCACTAGGTAAAATATCTAAACATATAAACCATGTATTGCACTAACACTGCATTTTTTTTAATCCTCATTCCGGCTATTGTAGATAACCCTTCTAGACCTAAGTCCCCAGATCTCCAATCCTCACCTGACCTACCTTTTAACCCTAACCCCTAATATCTGTACCAGATCAGAGAGAATCTTTGAGTGGGTTTGGCTGATTCTACCCTCATAGGACTTTTATCTTTGGGTATGCCCCTGATGGAGCCTATAGCTCTAGCAAACATTCTAAATCAGTGAGACTGCCAAAACCATCACAATATAGTAGCATTCTCATAGGTACTTTCAAGGTTCTATCCCTTTTACCTGTACCTCTGAATTCCATATTTCAACAGAGGTAGTGATGTGACAGCAGTACTTACTACTCAGGTATGGTTGTGCTCAATCCTGCAAGGTATGTGAGGAAAAGTAGCCTATATGGTATGAATAGCCAAGCCAAGAAGTATGCTACTTAATAATACTACAAACAGGTGCTAGTGTTGGTGGGAGTATATTGGGAAAATTGTCATGATGTGGGGATGCTGTTGGGGCTATAGAAAATTGATAAAGTGATACTTGGCCAAATACAGTTAAGAAAATAGTAGGTTACCTGAGAGGTGCAAAATCATTGTGAAAGTGGTTATAACCTGAACACCCGCTTGCTTCAATAACTATATTTAAGAAGCATAGTTTGTTCCCTAGGTCACACCATAAGTTCCATCATTTTATTTGTCTTTCTTCCTCCCTTTTCTTCCTTTTTTCCTTCTCCTTCAACCAACACTGTAGGGTCCAGAGCTTCCTGACTGTCTCCTGCTTTTCTCTTAAAAAAAATAAAAACACAATTAATTTATACTTTGAAAAGAAAGGGTCTGGGCTACTTCTCAACACAGTTTAGATTTTTGGCTAATGCACTTAATGATTGAATCATCACTTAATCTGAATGTAGTGTTTAGAAGAATATAAATAAAGAAGAATAGGTTTCTGAGTGTTTTGAGGTGCTTAAAGTTACATTCAGTGGGCCTAAATTGGGCTTGGTAGGAAAGGCCAGGTCATCACTTTTCTGCTGTAGGTCCTGCGTAGTACTTTTCCATCCTTTCCATCCTTTTCTCTGTGTTTAGCTGTGTGGTGGTCTGAGGGGTTGTGGGCTGTGTACTCTCAGTGGAGATATCTGGTTTAGTCTTGACTGGACCACCTTGACTTGTAAGGCTTTAGACTGGCTGTGACTTCTTGCACATCACAGCTGGGGGAAAGCTGTAGTAAGCACTGTTCTGCCAGCTTGGGGATCAGAGAAAAATAGCATCCTGTCTTGGTGGAAAAAGGTTTTTTTCTGGGGGGGAAGAGCCAATTTTATCCCTTTCTTTTTGAGGATTTCTTTAACCTCATCAAATGCTTTCCATGACTGGAGCATTTGTACACTAACGTCTGGATATACTTAAAATTTAGTGTTTTCAATATACAGACCCTGCTCAATCTTGGCTTTTCATAAAATGGTTTCTCTGTCTTGAAAATAATGTGGTTTAACAAAAGTGGCCTGAGGATAGTTCTGTGAATCCTTGTTAGCTCCACCTTGATGAACCCAATTTAAAATGATTTCCACCTCAGAGAATTTCAGACCTGCTGCACCAGCTATCAGTTTTCTAAAATGGTGTAGAGGAATCCCTTTCCTTCTGCCCCTTTGGGTACAATAATCAACTTGATATTGTTGAATCTTGATCTGTGTTTCCTGTTATTTTTTCCAGCAGTAGCTGTAATTGGGCAATATGTTTATACACGGTTTCAGGCAATGGGATAACTGTGTTCTCAAGGACGCTCATGTGTTCTTCTAGTTCATTTTTTGTGAGATTTGAAGACTCCATTTTTCTATGAGTTAGTTAATGACAGCAATGTGGCAATTAGAGATGCAGAAAATTTATATTCCACCAGCGAAGTGGTGGCAAAGTGGCCAAATTCACCACATGGAGTAATCTGCAAAATTTCTCTCCATTAAGTGGAATTTTGCCAAGGTGAAATTTCACCTCCCGCAGAAGAAATTCCACCTTTCATGACAACCTTTTGCCTTTCCCAGGCAATATTTATTTCACCACGGGAGGCAAAATCTCACCTTTTCGGTGGTGAAATTTTGCATTCCATGGGCAAAATGTCTGTTCCAGAGGGCAAAATTTTGCATTTCACTCTGCGTAAAGGGCAAAATCCACAGATTACTCTAGTGGAGTTGTTTGTTTGTTTTATTTTTAACCAGGAAGTGGACTGGGCACAGCTTTTTTTCATCCACACCTGACATATAACAGTACATTACAACAAAAAGATGACATTTACACAAAAATCCATACATTAGTCACAATTACAAACAGTGTCACAATAAAGTTTCTTTAACAATAAATATTTAAAATGAGATTCTGAATGTGCTTTTTGAATTAAATGAATTTTCTCACTTCGCACTCGACTAGAGACAATAGGGTTTTGACATCCTTTTTTATATGTGCATTGATTTCCATTTTCAATTAATTGAGGAGAGCTGCAATGAGTTCTGATATTTTAGAATGTGTGGTAATACCTTCTTGTGATGCTGCAGTTGCTGTATTTTTCTGCTGACTGGTGCAAGATCCTGTTACATCACAGTGTCTGCTTGCACGGGAGCTGAACTGGGAGCTGCTGGTGATGCAGGAGGGCTTGCAAATGTCAGAGAACTGGTAGTGACAGAGACTGCTTGCTTGGGAGTCAGACTGTAATCTGCTGGAAATGCAGGAGAAATTGCAGAGGTTTGTAAACTTAGAAAACTGGCAGAGACAGAGGGTGCTGCAGCTAGGTTTTCAAGCATATAGGACACAAAGCAGTAGACCCATCAGAAATGGTGTTGGCTCTGTAGTATGTTTTCATCAGGACCCTTCAGACCCCACACAAAGTAAAAGATCTGTCTGGTGGGTCTGGAAGATGCCACTTGGGTGGTTGTGTAGCAGGGTGGTAAGAAGCCCATTCCTAAAATTCAGCTTAAAGAAAAGCAAAGCCCCTGCACATGACAATAGACTTTTTTTTCAGACTTAATTCATTTTTGGCCTTTTGTTTGTTTTTATGTTACCTATCAGGAGAAGATGGTGACTGGTGAAGGTAGAAGGTGGGCTCTGCTGGTCAGCCACCATGTGGCTCTCATAAAATACATGTTCCGGGTGATCACAAGAGAGTCAGAGAGCCTTATATTCATTAGTAAAGAGTGAGATAGAGCATATATTGTATATAGAAAGGGAACACCAGGGAACCAGGGGCAGGGAGGTAAGAGGGATGGTTAGTGACAAAAACAGTGAACAAAAATAATACAGGGAGTAGAAGGAAAAAGATTTGCTTAAAGTGATTTTGTGAGCTTTTTCATAGCAAATGGGATTAGTAACATGTAGTGATTCAATCTCCTACCAATCAATCAAAATCTTTTATTGTTTAGCTTTAAAAAGCTTTTACAAAAATTTGCAAAAGTCAGAAATTTCACATACGTTATATGAACTGAGTAATAACTTAACATTTTTATGACAAGACAGCAACAGTAAATACAATTTACACAAAATTCATACTTGCATCATATATTTGACACTATTGCACTTCACCTCTGTGATTCCTCACTTTCTAAATTATATTATTATGGCTAATAGTTTATTTTTAATTTTATAAATTGTATAAAACATACTTTGCCAACCTATTCATGGTCCACTCATCAGCAATATTCATTACAATAAGTGTTAACAGCGCCTCATAATAGGATACAATTCATTCATAAAAGGTCCAAGCCAGTATAATCTCTCCTTGGTGTGCCATGTACACTTCCAGAGTTCATGCAATAAATCTTAATTTTCAGCCACTAAACAAATACAGACCTCCATATCTTTTAATAGCTTGAGATGCTTTACTTGTAACATGTTACTTGGAAAACATTCACATTTATAGAGTATAAAAATACTCTGGAGTTCTGGACCATCAAGGATGCTCAAATAAGGTTTAAACCCAAATGAATAATAATTCCTGGCCACCCACCAATAATAAACCAAACTCCTTATTTTATTCAGATCTATTTGATTCTAAAAAGTTGTGATTCTTTTTGTTATGAGTTTTTTTTTTAATTTAGAACTAATCACTACAGCTTTATCTATGTAACTTTTCAAAAATGTCAGTCTGTACTTGTTTAACAAGGATAACAGCAAAGTATACCAGTATGAACATTTATATCCTAAGCCAAACCAAAACTGTTTTTGTTCAAGACAAAGAAATGCAAAAGTGTCCCTTGGGAGTTTAACTAATCTGCTCCAGAACAGTATCTTTCTAATATGAATTAATGCATTGAGGCCTGAGAGATCTAATTTAGCTCTCAGATATGCTGCTGGATATGAGTATACTAGCCCCATTACTCTTCTTAGCAGTTTTTGAATTGGCATACCTAGAATCTCTGGTTTCTTGCTCATCCAAACTTTGGCACCATAAAGTGCCTGCATATTGTATTTTATTTTAATACAGTAACTTGAACTAGGGGTTCCACTAGTTTCACACCAAAACTGTTATTGAATTTATCTAGTCCTCTTGTTTTTATTAATTTTTCTTTTGTTTTGTTTAGATGGTCATTCCATAAGCAATTTGCACTGAAAACAACTCCCAGATATACATAGCTATCTACCTTCTGTATTTCTCTGGTACCTAAACACTATTCCCCCTAAATCCTCAAACTTTTCCCAAACAACATCACTTTAGTTTTATTAATGTTTATGTTAAGCTGTAGTTTCTGAGACCTTTTGTGTAGAAAGTCACATTGTATTTAATCCTTTTTGGATAAGAAAAATAACACAATATCTTCTGTGTAGGCAAGGACTGCACAGGCATGTTGTACTATTTTGGGGGAATCTGAGGGAAGGGTGTTCAGATCATTTAAAAGACTGCCTAGATATAGTGAGAATAGAGTAGATGCAAGCACGCAATCTTAGCGCACACCTCTATTAATTTCAAATGGAGCTTAGAAATTACCATTGGAGCTTAATCTCACAGAAGCCAATTGTTTGTGAATAGAGAGAGCACAGTATCTGTATCAAATCAATATTAATTCATCTGTTGTATAAAATCAGTCCAGGTAGCCAAATTGAATTCAAATTCAAAAATAAACAACTTGCAAACAGAATACTACAGAAAAGCTATATTCTGGATAAATTGGACCTATACAGAGCAGATTCTAAAATATGGGAAACACCTATCCAAGGTTTCTTTAACAACAAAGGGGATGTTAACATAACATAACAGTTACCTGTGCTAGTACATTGCAAAAGCTTGCTGGATATGTGGATTGACTTGTGGAAATGCACTCAACAGGTTCAGAAAATTATGTACCTGAACCTGTTAGAAACACTCCTAAGTGAGTCACTGTGCTGTCTTGGAACATAGCAGGGTGGAAAAATAAGGCTGCAGACACAGAATGGAAGACCTTTATAGAAAAACATGATATTCTTGTTTTCAAAGAGACATGGCATGAGAAAGATGATAATATTGATTTAAATGGTTATGAGGTATTTCATGTCTTGGGTAACAGAAAACAAAGGTAGGGTAGATGTTCTGGAGGCTTAGCCTCATATTTTAAAATTGGTTCTTTTAGGTGGATTAAGTGCCTTTTATTAGCTACAATTTACGTCCCTCCTGACAATTCAGGATTTTATAATAATACTTGCTGAGAAATCTTAAAAGAAAGAATAAATAACATAACAGTAATTAATTCAGATTGTGGTATACTACTACTGGATGATTTCAATGCCAGGTTGGGTAACTTCAAGGGATATTTGAATGACTCATTTTACTTATATAATAATACTAAAAGATATATAGTGAATAGATCTTCTAAAGACAAGGTAGTGAACTCCTCAGGTGAAAAGTTTAGATATTTATTACTGGAGTTTAATTTATATCCCCTGAATGATAGGCTTGATGGGGGCAAAGAAGAAGAAGAATGGACACAGTTTTCATCATGTGATGCACCTGTAATAGACTTTGCCTTTTGGGCAGGTTTAAATTCTCCATGGGAGTAACCTCATGTATTAATTCAATCAGAGAGTGACCATTTTCCTATTGTCATTACAAGTTACTTAACTGGAGATAACACATCTAAACCCTTAACACCGTTTTCACCCTTAGAAATAAGAGTATGTAAGAAAATTATATGGTGCCATGATTTAAATGATAAGACTGATAGATCTACTAACCAATTCACTAGAAAATAGGAAATATGATTACCTACAGAAATTATCAATAGACCAATAGACCAATCATTAATTTAATCTCAGTCTTTATTACAATAAAGAATAATTTTGAATGTAATATAAAAATTAAGAAAGGCAATGACCAAACTTCTGGCTGGTTTGAAAAAGATTGTAGGGTTCTAAAAAAGCAAATAAGGAAGCTATATAAACAGTACAAAGATACCCATAGTAGAAACACAATAAAAAAATGTAATATGGTAAACTGCCAATATAAAAAAGGATGCTATAGAGAAAAGGAAATATCACTATAAAAAGCAATTGTTATTGATGGAGGAGGCAGTCATAAATAAAGACAGTAAAACATTCTGGTCCTTAGTGGCTAGGGAAACTAATAGAAACCATTTTAAATAGATGCATATATCCCAGAACAAAAGTGGATAGAGTTTTTCACTAATATGTACTGGGATCCTGCAGTTAACAACATTGAACATCCTAGTTATAGCAGAGGATCTATTGCAATATTTGTTACATTCAAAGAAGATCTTATGGCAATAAACTCTCTTAAAAAGAACAAACCCTCTGTGCCAGATGGCATACCTGCCAAAGTTTTTGTCTGTCAACCTACCTTGTGGGCTAAATTCCTGACAGTATATTACAATAAGTATATACAGATTTTTAAATACCCAGACTCATGGAAAAAGGCACATATCATCCCTATTCGTAAAAAGAAGAACACTGCTGATCCAGGTACTTACAGACCAATTAGTCTGTTGGATATCAATTTTTAAATATTTACAAGAGTGTTACTGAATAAATTGAACACATACTGTTAATAAATTTGACCGGTGGCCTGTTGCTTTTACAAGTGGGTTTTAGAAAAAAACTTTTCAACAACATATCCTGAGATATCTAATTGAAAAATATGCTTTATTATGTAAACATGTTCTTCATACAGTATTCATAGATTACTCCTTAGCATTTGATTCCATATCTAGACCCATATTATGGGAAATTTTATACAACCGAGGAACTAATATTAATTTGATACAGATACTGTGCTCTCTCTATTCACAATCTCCTACCATTTAAACTGCCAAAAGTGCTGTTTTCCATTAAATGCCTTTATTTCTATGCTCTGCTTCATTTGCATAATCTGCCCATTTTTATTGCTGTGAGTACAACCTACAGCCATATCGCTTTAGCTTGAAAAGGGGTTTCCGTTTCTGTTTTTACTAGTTTTCAGTGTATCCTTCCATAACACTGCAAATCCCTATGGCAGTTAAAAAATGCTCCCTTCTTTCTTTTTAGAATGATGTACACAGAACTCCAAGCTGCTTTTCTCTGAGAACAAATGTGCACACCTTCCAAACAAATATAAATGTCTTTAAAACTGTTCAAGGTGCACAAAAAAACAAAACAAAAAAAAACAGTGTGAAAGTTGTTCAGGGCAAAAAGTCCTTTCACATGGGGGTAGTCACTAATATGAATTCTTTATATTTTGTAAAATATGATCTTCCAAACAACCTCATTTTTTTCTCTCTGAGTGAACACAGTAGGAGTCATGCAAAACAAATGTAAATATCTCGGAAAGTATACAAATTACCAATATACAACCAACATGAAAGTTGTTCAGGGTAAAATGACCTTTCAGATGAGGATAGTCACTAATATGAATTCAATAGATGTTTTTTAAATATAGTCATCTGAAAGGTGGAAATTGTGATGAAAAATGAAAATTCAGGTAATCAGATGGCCATAGTTTAAAAAATATAATTAGTGCAGCTTAATGAATAGGCTCATTTGAAAGGTATTTTTGTCCTGAACAACTTTCATACAGATGGGTTATGAGTAACTCCTATACTTTTAGAGATATTTACATTTGTTTGGAATAACTCCTATTGCATTTCTGACAGCCTGATTTCTGAAACCACTACGCTGAGACAAGAACATATGAGGGGGTATTCAAAAGGGTAGCAGGGTTGCACCATGCACAGCCCAACAATGCACCCTGGTGTGATAGTCAATGGGGCAAATTGCACTGCACAACTCCAATGCACTGGGGCGCGATATTAATGTATGTGGCGCAAGTGCAGGGGGCGTGCCCATGCATATGTGGCACATTCCGATATTCAGCCCGGGATATGCAGTGCATATGCTGGCACATACCCACCTTTCACCACTCAAAGGGGTGCAAACATGTGACTGGTAGAACTAGGAACAAGTCCAGGCCACCCACAGGTGAGCTGCTGTATTGCAGGTACAATACAGCAGCTGCTAACTATGAGGTGGCCACCCACCAGAACACTGTCCTAGCTCCCACCCTGGGAGCATTGTCCCTCCTTCGATCACGGACATAAGTGGATAATCTCCTGGTGGTCCAGTGGACTGTACTCCAGCACCCAATCATGGGCATAAGTGAATAAACTCCCTGGTGGTCCAGTGGACTTCTCTCCATTGCCTGATCATGGGCATATATGATTTGAATCCCTGGAGGTCCAGTGAATCTCTTCCCAATGCCTGATCATGGGCTTTGGCAATGTATATCCCTGGTGGTCCAGTGGAACCCCCCAGCACCCAATTGTGGTCGGCTATAGCAACTGTTACCCTAGTGGTCCAGTGGTACCCCCAACCACCCATCCACTGAGGTCAAGGTCCCCCACCACCCAGCACCCCCAGTCAGCGGTGGGTGATGCCACCCTGCCCACATGCCACCCGGCTGCCCATCTACTGACAGCATACAGTACTGTCTGTACACCTATTGGTTCACTGTGTGGGCCAATGGGGGTACAGACCATACTGTACTACACAGGCCCAATATGTGAATGAATGCATTCATTCACATATCAGGCCTGTGTAGTATAGTATGGTCTGTTCCCCATTGGCCCATGCAGTGACCAATAGGCACACAGACAGTACTGTACACCGTCAGTCGGCAGGCCGGGGTATGCAGATGGGGTGGCGCCACCTGCCACTGACTGGGGTGTTGTTGCAGGGGACCTCAAGTGGTGGTGGTGGGGGGTACCACCAACCACCAGGATAAGAGTCACTATATCCACCTGCAATTGGGCACTGGGGGGGTTCCACTGGACCACCAGGGATATACATCACTGAAGCCCATGATCGGGCATTGGGAAGCAGTCCACTGGACCACCAGGGATTTACTTCACCTATGCCCATGATTGGGCATTGGATAGTGGTCCACTGGACCACCAGGGAGTTACTTCACATATGCCCATGATCGGCATTAGATAACAGTCCACTGGATCAGCAGGGAGCTACTTCACATATGCCCATGATTGGGCATTGGATAGTGGTCTACTGGACCACCAGGGAGTTACTTCACATATGCCCATAATCGGGCATTCGATAGTGGTCCACTGGACCACCAGGGAGTTACTTCATAAATGCCCATGATCAAGCATTGGGAAGTGGTCCACTGGACCACCAGGGATTTAATTCACTTATGCTCATTATTGGATGTATGGGTGCAGAGACCGCCTAGGGTCAGCAGGGTGTCAGTCCCTGATGGCTGCAGCCAGGCTGAGCGCCAGGCACAAGTCATTGGGGATCGGCGCACCGCATGCAAGTGGGGCCATAATGACATGCAAATGGACCCAGTTTCACCTTGCATGCATAATGGCCTCATTTGCATGCCCAGTGCTGAATATCACGGTTGATGCACCTAGCGCAACTGCACTTGTGCTGGTGCATCCCTCTGCTCCCCTACCTCCACTTGTGCTGGCATAGTGCTACTGTGTCCCGCCTGTGCGTGCACCCTCAGTGCCATATTCAATGGTGCTGAGCCATTGCACAGCACCATTGAATATCACCTGGTCCATGCCCTGGCACAGACCAGTTGCACTGTGCCCAGGCTTGCATCCATGTCTGGTGCAGTCTGAAAATCCCACCCATGGTTTATCTCTTGTCATGCCTAATTTAACAGCAGATTCTGTTATTCTAGCACTGTACAGCACTTTAATGAAATTTTTTAGTTCTTAATATGAAGAAAAAATCCCAGCTTGAAACAAAATGATCTGCTTATTGGGGGCACGTTAGATCTTTTCAAGATGGGATCATGTCAAATCTTTTCAGGAAAAAAAGCAGCAGATTAATTTTAGTAATTATTAGCCAGCAATATCTATATGTGAAGCTGACACTGACCAGATAGGGGGAAGAAGGAAGACACAGAAGAAAACAATGCTCACACACGAAGAAGACCTGACTGTCTATGAAAATTTTAGAAGCAAATGGTTTGATACCTTTCAGGCATCTATGCTGCACCACTGAATGTTTCTTTTATAATGTCATTTTTTGCAACTTCTATTATTAAAACGCATTAAATGTATAGTTTACTAAATCTTGACCTAGAGATACCTCTTGAATAACTCCCAAATAAGCCATTCCCTTTGCGGGAGGTCAACACCTGAGCAAAAGGTCAAGTGTTATTTTTTCATATTTTTTTTACACATTTCCAAAGTTAAAGTGTGGAAAAATACAAAAATATATACACCTAATCTCCTATGCATTTTCAACTCTGAGAGAAATTAATATTTGCACAAAATCAAACCCAAAGTTTATAAAGTTTTGTTCTAAAGTTGTTTTATTCTAAATCTTTTTGGATTGTTGAGTGTTATTTTTTCATACTTATGTTTTTGTTTACAAATTTCTGAAGTAAAAGTGTGGAGAAATGCAACAGTATGCATAACTAATCTCCTATGCATTTTCAACTCAGAGAGAAGGTAATAGTTGCACAGAACAAATCCAAAGTTTATACAGTTTTGTTCTAAAGTTATTTTATTCTAAATCTTATTAGACCATTGATGAACTGAGCAAAGAAAAGTTTAGATAAAACACATTGATGACTCCAGGATTGAGAGGTCATTAAAATTGCAAAAGGTCAAATTATGAAACCTTAAATGAACTCATTAAAATCATTATTTTTAGTGTGTAATTATAATGAATTAAATACATTTGAAAGGATAATGACAAAAAAGGTACACTTGTTATGAATGTAGACCTATA
This sequence comes from Neoceratodus forsteri, assembly GCA_016271365.2. Lineage (NCBI taxonomy): Eukaryota > Metazoa > Chordata > Ceratodontiformes > Ceratodontidae > Neoceratodus > Neoceratodus forsteri. The sequence continues at coordinate 1,071,060,380 of CM028129.1, read as the reverse complement.
ATTATTCAACCATTGTGATACATATTTTTAGACTCACAGGGATGGTGCAAGGCTACTGAAATTGTGGTGATTTGATTGCTTCAAGCACTTCAGTGTGCATGGTTCAAACCAAAAAGAGCCATATTAAAAGCTTCTATCTTCTAAAAAAACAATTATATTTTATTATATTTGATTTAACCTGAAAATACAAAATAGCAACAAGGAAGTAAAACAATCAAAATGAGATTTCAGCATTCTCCAGCCATACATAAAGGCTTCTATCTTCTTAAATGCAAGTACATTTTGGTTTGATATATTTAATATTCTGTATCTAAGTAGACACTAGAAAAACGTTTATTGGGTGTTTGGAAACAGGCAAATACAACCAGATACAGAAGGAAGTCAAAAGAGAGTATTAGTTGCGGGGGCTAGTAACAATTTAAGGAGCTCACTTGAACACTCCAATGGGGGCCGGCCACTGGCACTGCTGACTGTTGGTGGGCACTGGTAGCAGAGTAGGAGCTGGGCAAGTGCTGAAGCAGTCAGTATAGGAGGAGGAGGAGGTGGATGGCAGGCTGCCTGCCATAGCCCAGCTCTTGTTTTAAATCTCCAGTGGTACTTGAGTGGCTGTAGCAATCATCTGTGCAGCAGCCCTCCATCTGTAGGAATTAAGGCAACTCAGTTTAGCTGTTTTGTTGTATTCAGGAAGGCTCGAGCCCTATTACAACAACAGGTCTGACTGGAGCCCTGGACCCCCAACTCTACTCTTGTACAGTTTAAACCACCGAGAGGTCCCCCACCACCACCTTTGTTGCCTCCCCTTAGCCAGTTTGTGATCCATTTCACCATTTTTGGTCCCGCCCCCACATATTTCAGTTTCCCCCCAACCTCCCATGAGGCACTGAATCAAAGGCCTTGCTGAAGTCCAAATACAGGACATCACTGCATGGCCCTTGTCCAGTTCCTACATCACCCAGTCATAGTACTCTACAAGGTTTGTCTGGCAGGATCTGCCCATGCAGGAGGTGGAATGGAAGGAGAAAATGCTTCACATGTGCAAAGATGGGGAATGGTGTGCTGGGTTCCAATGGCCTCAGGCCACCCACCAGATCTGGACTGCAATCCCATTTCCACCCACCTGGAGCCCACCAGGCAAGATACTGTAGAACCAGGTGTGGTGTGGCAAATATGCAACTCACATTTCTGTCTCTACCTGGGGCAGCCAATGTGCAGAGGTGGGATGGTTGTGGAGGGGGCACCAAGCACTAACTTCTGCCAGGCCACAGTCCATTATTTGCCTTGAGCTGCCCACCAGGAGATCACCTTGTCACTGTGCCAATCTGTGTGGAGTGGCATGGGTGTGGAGGGGAAGATGAGCAGCCCACATCAGTCACCGGCTAGTGCAGATTGTTCCATATGTGCTGATGTGAGATGGAGGTGTAGGGGACAGCAACTGCCCAGGGGTGCCCATCCAGTGCCCACCCAGCACATTGCTAGTTAATGTGAAGTGGCATATATGTGACCCACATATTTGTCTCTGGCTCTGGCTGGGTGCTCCTCTTGTGCAGTGGTGGAATAGATGCACCAAGATTGTTTTACACTGTGTCTGTCCTGGCCTCTCTCTCTCTCTCTTTGACATCCACTCTCCCACAGTGAAAGGAAAACTCTGCAGCACTGCTCTCTGTTCTGGTCACAGCACTCTTGCTGCCACTTTCTCTCTCTCTCTGTATGTGCTGTCTACTTGCACTGGGCTTCAGAAAGACAAACAGAGAGTCAAACTGACAGCAAGGTGCCAGAAAGAGTGAATGGTAATAAAATGGATGGCAGCTGAGTTCAGTTGCACACTGTACTTCACTTCTTTGTTTTTGGGGTTGACACCATCTCTGACTGGAATGCATTAGACCTGCACATATATGCTGCACTGGAAGTGACTCTTGCTGTTGCTGTGTCTGTCTCGGGGTGGGGGTGGGGTAGGGAGTTGACACTGCTGGGGTATGGGCCATCGATTGAAATGCACATTTGTTCAGGTACAGGTTTGGGAGCCACTGGTCATCATGATTACGGTCACTACATTGCACTACCCCCAATTTCACACTGCCAAGGTGGTGCTGAAATAGTGACAGCCTGTCACCTGGTGATCACTCTCATTCTTCTTAATCGTCACATCTTAGCATGTTGCTGTCACTGTTTGAGGGCTCTCTTTCCACTCTGTCCCTGACACTGGTGCCACTCACCACCACTTTTGATCCTGAACTCTCTTTTGGGGAGGGCTGCTGCCTCTCCCTCTCCCGCTCCCTCTCTGTGTCTGTCCTTGCAGCCCTAGTCTCTCTCCCTTCCCCACCACCCAGGGTTAAGCTACAGCTCTGCAGGCAATGCTGCCTCACTTCTCAGCACTCTCTCACCTTGCATTGCGCGGTGGGGTGGGGGGCACACTGAAGCAGCATGGACATTAAGAGATCTGTGGGGCAGGTCAGTGGGTACCACCACAGAGAGCAATAATCAGGCTGGACATTGTGGCTCACATGAACCACCAGAGAAAGAGAAGCTCTGAGACAAGAACATGCACTGTCATTCACACAGAGACACAAACAAGTTCAACGCGGACGTCTGTTGGGGGAAGGATAAATAATATTTATTTGTTCTTTACTGCAAGGACTGTTTACTGCTTATGGCACAGAGAATGGGGGATAGAGTGTATGGCTGGGTACCCGGAGATCTGCAGGGTGGGTGGGGAGACAAACAGATCAGTAGGGGTATGAATGAATGGTGACAGGTATTTGTCTGTAGTAAAACAAGATTGGCTGAGACTCAACCAGTCAGGTCTTACTATAGGCAAATGCATCACTATTCATTCATGCCCTTATTGTTATTGATCACTGAACAGTTCGGAGGTGCTCTGCACTAAGAGATTGACAGCCACTAACTGACTTTAAACAAATCTTTTTGGGTTGCTGCTGTGGGGGGAATATGTTAAGCATCATCATCATCATCATCGGGGTCTCTGGTTCAGTGGGGAGAGGTGGGTGGAGTGTATTTTGGCATGCAGGGGTTGGGGAAGGGTACAATGCTCCACAGACATCAGGACAGCATTATATAAATGAAAGGAATGAAGCACTCCCAAAAGCTCTCCACAGCCATATCAGCTCTGACCAGAATTTGTTTTTCTCAATGCTGCAACCCCCAAGCATGACATCATGCAAAGGAAGAAATGTTTTTAAGCACTGTTTTCAAAACATAGACCTCTGTTTGTCAGTCTTGGTATTGCAGACACCTAACACTACCGGCATAGGAGACTACACCTCTCAGTAAAGAAATCTTGTCATCTAGATACTATATGCACAATGCCTTGTTTTGCAAATAAACATATGAGAGCTTTTATTGTTGAAGCCACTACAGAAATGTGAGACGTCACCTCACAGTAAGGGACTTGGAAAGCAACTTCTTATTGTACCCACAATGCCTTGCTCTGTACATCTACATATTAGGTGCAGTCACCACCACCAAAATAAGGGACTGCTTCTCTGAGAAACCAACATTTACATCAACATTATAATTTACCCAGAGTTCCTTGGTGCTGTATGTAAAACATTGACTGTTCCCTTGAATGACATCATTCTGGGGGTGTGGCTACACACTAAAAACTGGAGGACACAGTGCTGATAAAACATAAATAAAAATGATTATGACAGATTTTTGAACTAAACAAATTGCAGCTTCAACATCTGAAGCATGGGCAGCAAATGGCATACTATGGGAAAAAGGCATCTGCAAATGCTCACAAAATCACTTTTAGATTGCCACAGGGAGAAAGTGATGTTTATAGTATATTCTAGACTGAAGATGCCCAAGTATGAACACACCCAGTTGTAACACTGCTGGCAGGATGGTGTGCAGTGACAATGATGTATACCTGAAAACAACAACAAGGTACAAGATTAATACATGAATGTCTATATCATTAAAGAGCAACTGATTCCAGCAATCCTGGAGAAATGGACCACACCAAAAAGACATTAAAAATATAAATTTGCCAACTTTGTTACAAAACCTAAAACACATATAGTTGTTATAGCAGTATTATTTGAATGGTGCTGCCTCTTTTACTTTTGACAGCTATTGCACATGATCTTTGAAACTTTGGAGAAACAGGTCCAATAAGCTTGCTGACAGGGAAGACTAGACTGTGAGTTTCTGAGATGACATCATCAGCAGCGTTTCACTGAAACAGGATTTTTTGAACATGTAGTGAAATCAGGGTTATAAAATAGCTTATAACTTTAAAATGAAGTAACATAGAAATCTAGTCTTTGGTATGAGATTTACTGGGGGTATGCTTATTCTGATTCTGCAATGTAGCATTTTGGCCATTGCTGTGTCAGTTACTCTTTAACATGACTTTTTTTTTTATGGACAGTTCACTTTTAAAGCTGGAACAAGGCCGAAATAGCAGATATTGCTATGGACTAAAGATTTATCTGTTCACACAATATGCAAATGTGTACAGCTGCTTTGATTATTTATATAACTTGAATATTTATGTGACATGTAGAATTTTAACTTTGGGCATTATATCATGCATTTTGTATTGGTATTTTTACTGATCAATAAATTGAAAATGAATGGAATTGAAATATCCTTAACATTGACAAATTCATTAATTTACTAATACCAGTAAAACTGAGGAGGCAACAATAATTCCCACATATATTTCTACATCTGTGTGTCATCTTGGTTTTTCCTAGTTGCAGGATTTGCAATACCAGAGAAAGGAAGTGTGTCCAGGAACCCCAGCTCCAACCATGTAAACCTGTACCTCAGTGGTTAGAGCACTGTGATGGTATTCTGGGGCCTGGGTTAAATTCCCAGTAGTTGACATTAATTCCTTTTCACTACAATTTGTGATTTAATTGCTAAGCAGTGGCTAATACTGCACCAAAAAACATCCAGTTGTCATCTTGATTGTTCTTTGTTTTGCAGGATTTTCAATACCAGAGAAAGGAAGTGTGTTTGGGAAACCCAGGTCCAACCATGTGAGCCTGTAGCTCAGTGGTTAGAGAACTGGGGGCCAGTGTTCAATTGCCAGTAGGTCACATTATTTCTTTTTCACTACAGTTTGAGATTTTTCAAATTGGAATTACAAAATGGCAACAAGTCAATGCTGTCATTTAAACCCATGGAAAGCATAGCATCCAAAAAGTACATCTACCTTGCTTCTTTTTGAAGCAAAATGTGGACCCTGTCCCCACCATTTAGATTTATAGGAACATGTTTAAGTCACATGAACTTCAGCTGGTGAGGATCCGTGGAGTGGGAGAGTTCAAAGTGTGACCCAAGTGGGGTGTCTGACATTGCTGCTCGGACAGATCAAACATGTTCCTGGATCCTTCTATGAAGAGGTCTTACTGTGTGGCCAGCATAAATCTTTGGGCAAGTGCAAGTGATGGCACAGATGGTAAATGGAGTAGAACAAGAGATAAATTCCATTATGTCATCAGCCATCTGTTTTGTAGGATAAACAAATATGGTTCCATTATTACAGTTTGACATATATTGCATTTGCCATAGTGGTGTGTTCCAGTGTGGAGACAAGTTACCAACTCAGTTATTTTTCTGGTGCTGGTGCTTTATTTTTTTTTTTAACTCTTTTTTTATCCCCTGGGTCCAGGCATCCTTCCAGTGTGCCTACTCGGCTGTGCCTCTCACTCCCAGCCTGAATCCTCACATCTCCCAGGCTCTCCCCCCGAATGACTGGTCAGGTCCAACCCCCTGGATCACCCCCCTGGAGAGGGCTCACCCTCCCTTGGTGCCTCTTTTTCTGTAAATAGAAGTACCTACCGGTTGTTGGGTGGCCCATGGAGAGTCCTGAGTGCATTGGACCAGCGATGGGATGTGGGCACGCCCCTGAGGCCTCCATCATCTCACCAGCTCCAGAGTTTTTTTTTTCCTTTTTGTTGCTTGTTCCCATACAGAGCTCAGCTGTCAAGGCATCACTATGCCACAGCTCTGCCCCCCTTTTTTTGCGTACACAGCATCACTACATCGTGCGCCTCTGACCACCGCCAGAGGTCACTCTAAGATCAATCGCTTCCCCAGGCCCTCCCCAGGAAGAGAGAGCAGTCCATCTGGATGCAAATCTCTTCCCTCCCCTGCTGATCCCCACTGACCTGGGCTCATTCCTGAACCCGTTTCGACGGTGTGGGACAAGGTGTGATGTCCAGTGCCTCAACCCTCAGTGCCACAGGGCCGGCTTAAGTGCTGGCGCTTTATAAAAAATATGGGTTAAGATGTTTGATTCTATAAGGATAAGAAAGTGGAAGTAAATGATATAGTTTATAAAAAGTGTTTGGTAAGGAAGAAAAACAAGAAAAAATATATTATGGTAAATAGCCAAGGGTGGGGGGTGACTTGCTTATCTCTCTCTCTCTCTCTCTCTCTCGGGGCTGAGTTTTCACCTGCCGAAACCACTCAGCCACTGGAGGAGTTTGGTTATCTTGCTTACCAACAGAGATACTAGGCAACACCCCTAGGGTGGAGGGGTGATGACTTCACAAAATGACTTTGGGTTCCCACCACCAACCTTGCAGTATTTAAGCTGCGCATGTGCGAGGGGTCAGCCTGTCCTGCAAACAAGGAAGTGGGCCAGACCCTAAGAGCATTGTTGGTGAATTTTTTGAAAATCTTAACTTAATTACCACATGGCAAGTATTTATATGTTAAGAAAAGCGAGGTTAAGGAGTATAAGGGTCTTGAAAACTATTTGTGTTACTCTGAATTTTAGAAACGACAAGTTAGCAGGTTTCTCTTATTGTCTGTGCTTCTGCATCAGGAAGACAGAGGTAAGGAAGTAAAGGAATTGAAGAAAAATGGGTTGCTGAATGAATAGGTTGCTAAAGGGGGTTTTAAGTTAAATTAAATTATAAGAAGTAACAAGGACATTTTCACAGTAATATTTGATGTTTTCACAGCACAGGAGAGATGAGTTAAGTAACAAGAGAGATTGTCTTTTGAAGAGTCACAAATGTGTGGCCAGTGAAATATAATGAAAGAAGCCACATAAGAGTGGCTGGTTAGTACAAAGTAAGAGATTGTAAGGTTTATATTAATATATTAAGATGAGCAAAAGTGAATATAAAAACAGAAGAAATATAGAATTCCTATCTCCTTGCCTTAGATTTTTTAAGAAATTCTCCAAAGAATGAAACCGAAATAGAGAAATAAAAATCACATTCCATAACATGAAAGATGAATGAATTAATATAAGAAGGTTTGTGGGAATTTTTATTGTAACACCGTTGTACAGCGTGATTTACAACACATGTAAAAAATAAAAAATAAAAAGATATGTAGAATGAGCATAAGGACTAGAATAGATAGATGAATGTACAGTATGTGAAATTTAAATATGCGCTGGATGTAATACATTAAGTATAACTGCGGTGAAGGGAAAGTCATGCGTTTAATGGAAAATATTTTTAATATTGGATATTTATGGTGCCTTTTGTATGCTTTATATTCAGAGAACAACACTGCAATTTGGGAAGTGAAGAAGTGGTGTCTAGCCATGAAACTGTTGCCCAGACCTTTTAGGGTGAAAAAAATATGAATAAAAAGCTTTTTTGCTGAAAATATGACATTCTCAGTGGAGTTCATTCTAATCTAGTTTGTTTTAGAGGTTAAGTGTGCTCTGGTGTGGCCCCTGCTGAAACAAAAACATCTGTGGACCAGGATGTTTTGGTAACTACTGTCCAGTCTCTAACCTTCCCTTTTTAGGAAAGGTTATTGAGAAAGTGGTTGCACTGCAGCTCAAGGAACACTTGGAAGCCCCTAACATGTATGGGCCATTCTAGTTAGGTTTCAGAGCTAGGCACAGCATGGAGATGGCCTTGGTCAGGGTGCTTAATGACCTGCTCAGAGTGAAGGATAGAGGAGATCGATCAATTCTTGTCCTCCTCGATCTCTCTGAAGCATTTGACACCATGGACCATGGCATACGTTTGGCCAGCCCAGGGAGTACGCTAGACTCACCAGCACTGTGGTCCACTGGTTTTAGTACTTTCTATGGGACAGAACCCACAGGGTAGTACTGAGAAATTATTCCTTGAGCCCGATGGTTCTGTCCTGTAACATGCCGCAGGGAGGAGTCCTTTCACCAATGTTGTTCACAGTGTACATGCTACCCCTGGATATGGTCATTAGACAGTTCAGGCTGGGGTTTCACTGCTATCTGATGATACCCAGCTCTATCTGCCTTTTGTGCCTGGGACTCAGGTTGCCATTAACATGTTTAATAAGTGCTTGGTGGAGCTCCAGAATTGGAAAGCTTCTAGCTGGCTGAGAATGAACCCTGAGAAAACTAAGGTATTAGTGTTTGAGTCGGGCCAAAAGGAGGGGATTGGCAGCTGTAGCAGGAGTTACTGGGCTTTGGCTTGTTGACTCTGGTTTGCTAGCCTGCCCCAGGGTGAAAAATCTTCCAGTCATACTGGACAAAGGCTTGACAATGGAGGCCCAGGTGTGGGTTGTAGTTCCGGAATGGCTTTTTTCATCTCCGGAACATCCATCAGATCAGATCCCTTACTGCCCTTCAAGACCTGGTCACATTAATCCATGCATTTGTGACCTCCAGGCTAAACTATTGTAACACTCTGTACCACAGGGTTAATGGAAGAATGCTACGACTACTACAGTCACTGAAGAATGCAGCTGCCCGGTCGCTTATGTCATATTACTCTGCCACTGTGTGTCCTGCACTGGCTGCTGGTGAAGTGGCATATCCTATTTAAAATAGGTTTGTTAACCTATAAAACCGAGCACGGTCCAGGCCCAGCCTACCTGAGTGAGCTCCTACTCTTGTATACCCCAGTTCACCCACTCTGATCCTCCAAGGAAGGCCTCCTGATGGTCCCAAGGGCAAGACTAAAAATGTCAAGCGATGGGGCTGTCATGTGGGGAATGAATGAGTCCAGAGTCCATGTCAGCTTCTTAAGCTGCAAAATGATTTATTAAACAAATAATAAATAAATTGAAGCAAAATAAAACAAAAACAGCATTCAGAAGTTCTAGTCATAGTTTTTAGGTAAACAGCAAAACGGCCAGCATCACTTGGAGTTTACCTTCTGCCTGATTTTTGCCCCAGCACAGAGCTCTGACTTCACCGTAACTCTGCCCCCAAATGAACTCTCTCAAGTCTATGGAGCTGTCAGCTTTATATATAGATAGGTGTCACATGATTGGTTGAAGGTCTACTAGTGATGACATCATTTGATTGGCAAGAAAAAGCTATCTCAATATTTTAAATTCAGAGGACTAAAACCATTTGCAGATAATTTTCTAACCCTTGCATAGAAAAAACAGACATACACAATACAATACCCAATTCAAAAACATTTCATTAAAATAATAACTGATTTTATAGCTTAATCCTGCCTTCTACTAGAAGTTTCCCCCAACCTGATTCTTCCTAAATCTAGGGAAGGTGTGGCTGGCCAGAACCCTAGAAACAAGGAACAAGGAAATTGAGAAACACAGAGAAAGCAGGTAAGCCTGTGGCCTACAACAAATACAAACTACAAAATGTCCATTTCCTCACGTTGTGACAGTTTCCTAACACAAACTACTGTACATTGTAAATTTAGAATTTAGGCAGTACTGCTGTTTAAGATTTATGTTCTATTTATGAGAGTGAGGAAGAGAGAGATAGTTTAGGAGTGAGAAAGTTAGAAATACTTTCTTTTGTCTTGAAAATAAACTGCTGTTTCAAAATGTTTTTTAAACTGTCTTTTAAAATACTTTAACCAAATAAGCAACCCACGTCCACAGTTACTTTAATCTTTCACCTTGCTTTTCAGCTGCAAGGAAAGCAGGCAGGAAGACAACTTTTTACCAACATTCTGTTCCTCTGCCAGCATGGCTTCGGCAACATTATAAGTTGCACTTAATGCAAACCTTCTACAGCAGTTTCATGAAGTTTGTCACCATATAGCTCAGCTAGTTAAAGGACAAGGCCAGACACCATTTATACAGCAAAAGAAAATGCAGGACTGAGTTGTTTAACTCACTTCTTTTAAAGGTAGAACTTACAGACAGGACAGAATAAGATAAAGATAGAGAATAATCTTGTACAGAACAGGAAAAAAAAATGGTAAATTCCAATTAAAAAAGTGAGGACATTTCAGCGAATAAAACCATTCAGTTACTTAGGTTATAAAGGACATGCTGGACCATCTCCCATTTTTACATAGTGATGCATCACCATTTCTAGAATGTTTTGTTAGCATACAAAACACATCATTTAACACCTTCTTTAGCAATGATAAGGCCAGTAAACCCAAAAAGCTGATCCCAAATCCCTAAGTAGGTCACAAAAATGTGAGGAGATCAAGAAAAAGAAGGAAGGTAGTCTGCTGCAGAATGGGCTGAATTTACTAATTTTCATTTGCTTTTTTGAACTCATATGGGGTTGACATACTGCTTATTTATTTGTTAGTTTGCTAGTTGAGTTTCTAAATTGCCTTTGTTTTTTGTGACATTTTGCATCAGACTTTTTTGGTACAGCTAAGAATTCACCATTAGCTGAGTTGCTGTTTCTTTTTCCATTTCAGACCTGCTGTTCAGTGGCATGTGTTTATGTACAATATTGGACCCAAACAGTGGGGTTCAGGCTGCTTCTGGCTGGTTTGCACTGATTGGTTCTACAACACAGGACCAGCTGGGTTATCCCACCCATTCCCAGCTCAACTACCTTTACAGGTATTAAACCAGAACTTGTGGTAAACTTCCTGCTCAGGAACAGGACAGGAGCCAGCCTGGTGGCACTGAGGGTCGAGGTGCTGGATGCTTCACCGTGCACCATGCCAATGACCCGAGTTCGGGAACGAGCTTGGGTGCCAGGGGTCGGCAGGTGAGGGAGAAGGATTGAGCGTCTGATGGACTGATCTCCTCTCTCTAGGGAGGGATCCAGGGTGTCTCCAGCACTGTCGTGACCCCCAGTGGAGACTGGAGGATCAGCTAGGACATGGAGTAGTCAGGGGAGGAGTGTGGAAGATGCTTATGGCATGGCTGTGTGGGCGTCATTGCATGCCTGTGCTCCAAGGGGAATCTAAAGCTTGAAATACCCCCTGATCCCAGATAGGTGATGGATCTCCTCCAAGCCACACCACCACATGCCCAACACTGGGCCCTGTCTCTGTACCCCAGCCTGCTCCTCTGCCACTTCAGCCAGCACACATGATTATAGATAGAGCACTGGAGTGAAGGCAGCCTGACCCCAGGGGGCTCAGAGCTGGGGAGTCTGCCAGCTGGAGGATGGTGATGAGGCATCAGGTGGGTGGTAGAGTGGTGTCAGGCCTACAGGAGCATCCTGAAAGAGTTCTAGAGATAGGTGTGCATAAACAGAAGATACAAAAAAAAAGAAACAGGACAGGGTGGGGAGAACCTCAGTAGGCAGCTAGGCAACACTGCATAATCTGGGTGGATATCTTCTTGAGCTTACTGTTGTATTGAAGTAAAAAAAAAAAGTAATTGCATGGTACATTGGGGATCCTGGTAAATAGTCACTGGAAAAAGGTTATGGTACTAAGGAGAAGGGAGGTTCCCTACAGTAATCAGGGCAGACAGAAGCACAGCAGAAAGGGATGTTGGGAGTGGTGCAGTGCAATGGAAGTGTAGCAGCAGTCTTCAAAAGGACTTTCTGGGAACTGTGGTGCTGCCCTATCTGTGGCCACTTCTCTGAGTGGAGATTGCCAGCCTCTAGGCTGAGCTGGCTAGGTTTCAGGGAATCTCCTCCCCCACCCAGGGGCCACCAAATCTACACCCACTACTGCAAAGGTGGACCAGTAAAATGAGTGCATGGACTACAGTGGGCTCAGGGAGGGTGAGGTGGCTGAATCAAAATCATATCCCCCACCCAGTGCAACTGAAGAACTCCCACGCAGTTTTGAAGGAGTGGGAGGATCCCACAGTGTCACCCAAAGTTGTGACCAAGGAGAATGAGCGGGTTCTGTACAAGAGAGACCCACAGGCAGGTGGTAGGGGACACAAAGGAAGAGGAAACTTCTCCTAGTAGGGGACTCCATAGTCCAGTGAGTGGATCTGGGGACAGGTACAGTGGAGGAAATGGAGGTAAATGTCTATAGGGAAGCACAGCTCGGAGGGATGGGGAGAGGATCCAGAGAATCTCTTCGGCAGTAGCGTGGAGAGGGGAGCTTGATGTCATTGTCCATCTGGGGACAAATGACCTGGCTAAGGATGAGGCAGAAATAGAAAGGGTAAGGCAGAAGTTTAGGGAGTTGGGGAGGGACCTCATGCAAGTAACAATCTCTGTGACCTTTTTGGTGGTGCTGCATTCCATGGCAAGGGGGAGGCTAGTAACCTTCACAACAGGGACTTCAATGCTTGGCTGGACAACTGGTGCAGAAAGAAGGGTTTGGGCTTCATTGGGGACTGGGGACCCCCCTGGAGGAATGTGGACCTATACAAGCACAACAGCCTACATCCATCCAGGTAGGGGACCATTGTCCTCAGTGAACAGTTTGCATGCTTCATTGGCAAGCATTTAAACTAGCTGGGGGGTAGTGGTGGAAGGAAGCAGGGAGATTCAAACTGCCCACCCCCACAAGATAGTGCAGTCAGCATGGAGGACCATAAAGTTATGATATCAGCAGCAGTAACTAACTCATAAAGGGGGGAACAGAAGAGTACAGGAGGAAGGGGATTAAAAACAAGAAGTACAAATGAAGGAGGCAAAAACACAAAAGGGATGATAAAATGAAAAATGGCAAAATATGGAAGACCAGGAATGCAAGGGGGACAGAGATACTGTGGGTCACCCTTGAGATGGGAAATGGCACAGCTATTCACACGGGCATGATTTAGAATTCCAGCATGGGGAAGGAGGTGGACAAGGTTCTAGTGGAATCCATTCACAGAATGGCAGCTAAAGGGGAGGTGCTGCTGGTAGGTGAATTCAATCTGCCAGATGTGGATTGGGGCATCCCAGCTGCTGCTTCATCCAGGAGCAGAGACATCCTGTACTCTGTGCAATGGGCAGCCTCAGGAAGCTAGTGCTAGAGTCCACCAGGGAGGGTGCAATTTTGGACCTAGTACTCACCAATGACAGAACTACAGTAGTCAGGGTGGGGGGATAGCTGGGGTCCAGTGAGTATTGCATGGTGTGGTTCAGTATGAGTACAGTGGCAGAGCCAAGCCACACAAAGGCAAGGGTCCTGGATTTCAGGAGGGCAGATTTTACTAAGATGAAGATATGTCTCAAGAATGCCCTGGCAGGGAAGGACAAATGGGGGGAGTTGAGGAGTAGTAGGCCCATCTGAAAGGAGTCATAGTGGAGGTGACAAACCTTTGCATTTGGCAAGTTAATAAGCGTAAGAAAAAGAGAAAACCACTATGGTTCTCAAAGGAAGTGGCCGGGAAGGTAAAGGCAAAAAAGATGGCTTTCAGGAAATACAAGGAAGCACAGAAAGAGGAGGACAGGGTAGTGTACCTGGATAAACAGATCCAGAAACAAATGGTTTGATGCCTTTTATTGGATCAACATAGATGTAACAAAAGAAAACAGTGCTTAAGCTTTTGGACCAACAAAGCATGAATAAACAAAGGAAGGCAGCGAAAGCAGTCAGGAGCGCAAAGGCACATAGACATAAACAACAGGAGCGCACGAATGTCATACAAGTTAAACAAAGTACAAGGAAACAAAGGATCAATGATGCCAGACTCTGGAAGGCAATGATGACCAATGCCTGGAGTCTGGCTAGCAAAATCCACAAACTCTTAGCCACAATAGCAGATGCAGGATTAGACTGGGCCACAGTCACAGAAACATGGCTAAATGAGAGCCATGAATGGGATGTTGCAATCCCAGGTTACAAATTATTCAGGAAAGATAGAAAAGGACGTAGGGGTGGGGGTTGCGCTATATATAAGGGAGGACATAAAAGCTATGGAAGTCCAAAGGACCCGAGATGAACCTGAGGCACTCTGGTTCACTCTTGAACTGGGCTCATGCTCAGCCATCAGACTAGGAGTGATATACAGGCCTCCATTACAAGGGCAGAAGGATACAAATCAGTGCTTGAGAACATACTGAAGGTGGCTGAAAAAGGAGAAGTCATGCTAATGGGGGACTTCAACCTCCCGGATGTGGACTGGAGGAACTCTTGCACAGCATCCACAACTAGGATCAGAAATTTCCTAAACACCTTGGGAGGGGCTGGACTTAATCAGCTTGTCACAGCCCCAACTAGAGAAAACACAGTCCTGGACCTGGTGCTCCCAAACAGTGGTACGGTCCAGATGGTGGAGGTGGGGTGCCATCTGGGATCAAGTGACCACAAATCTGTCTGGTTCAAGGTCAAAAAAGGCCAAGGAAACAAGCCACACTAAGACACGGGTCATAGACGTCAGAAGAACAGACTTTGATCAGATGAGAATATGCTTTAGGGATATCTTCAAGAGGAAGGCAAAAGGAGGGGCAGAGGAATGTTGGATAAACATAAGAGAAGCACTAGCGGAGGTTACTGTAAAATACTCCAGGCTAGTCAGAAAGACAAAGAAAAAAAGAAATCCACTATGGTTCACAAAGGAGGTGGTAGCTGCAGTGAGGGAAAAGAGACTAGCATTCCAAAGATACAAGGGCTCAAACAGTGGAATAGATAGGGAGGCATACATGTGCAGCTTGAAGGAGGCAGGAAGGGTGATCAAACAAGCAAAGATGCAGACTGATGAAGACATAGCGCAGGGGGTTGAAAGGAGGCAATAAGACCTTCTTTAGGTACATAAGCGACAAAAAGAAAAACGACGGAAGCATTGTCAGGCTCATAAGCAGGGATGGGAGGAGGGTAGAAGAAGACAATGAAAAGGCAGAAGTCTTAAATGAGTACTTCTGCTCAGTCTTTACTAAGGAGGCACCTGGTAATGGACCCATCCCAAAGGGGGACAGAAGTCACTTAGGGGGAATGGACACAAGCCTATTCACAATGGAGAGGGTAAGGACAGAATTACAAAAACTAAAGGTAGATAAAGCCATGGGGCCAAACGGAGTCCATCCATGCATATTGAGGAAACTTGGTGATGAATTGGCAGCACCACTAGTGGATATTTTCATCAGATGCTTGAGAGAAGCAACAGTTCCCCAGGAATGGAAAAGAGCAATAGTGGTCCCCATACACAAGAGTAGTAGCAGCGAGGAGACAGGAAACTACTGCCTGGTCAGCATCACCTCGGTGGTGGGTAAGATGATGGAGTCACTGCTCAAAGCAAGTACACTAGCATTCCTGGAGGAATCTGGACAACTGGTCACCAAGCAGCACAGTTTCACAATGGGAAGGTCCTGCCAGACTAACCTGATAGAGTTCTTTGACTCAGCTGCTATGGCTGTGGACTGGGGGGAGCCGTTGATGTTATCTACCTTGACTTTAGCTAGGCCTTCAACTGTATTCCACACAGAAGGCTGCTAAACAAACTCAACCATGCAGGAGTGGGGCAGGAAGTGGTAGTATGGGTGAGTAGTTGGCTTGAACAGAGAACTCAATCCATGACAGTAAATGGGGCAGCATCAGGGGATAGGGATGTGACAAGTGCCACAGGGGTCTGTCCTCAGACCATTACTCTTTAATATCTTTATCAAAGATATCACAGAGGAGTTGAGCTCGAAGGCGTGCCTGTTTGCAGATGACACAAAGCTCTGCAACAGGGTGGACACTGCACAGGGGTGGAGAAAATGAAAAGTGACCTACACAGGCTGGAACGTTGGTCCAACTTCTGGCAGTTAAAATTCAATGCAAAAAAGTGCAAATTTATGCATCTGGGCAGAAGCAACCCAGAGACAGACTACTACCTTGGAGTGGAAAAACTAGCAACCACCCATCAGGAGAGGGATCTAGGGGTTATCATATCAGACAATTTGAAATTAGGTGGACAATGGAAAAAGGCAGCAAAGATGGCCAGCAGGATTCTGGGATCGCATAGGAAGGGGCATCACAAGTAGAGGAAAGGAGGTGATCCTGCCACTGTAAAGGTCCCTGGTGAGACCCAACCTTGAGTACTGCATCCAGTTCTGGAGACCTAATCTCAGGAATGACATAGATAGATTGGAGACAGTACAGAGGAGCGCAACAAAAATGATACACAGTCTCCATAAGTTGCCATACGAAAGCAAGTTTCAGGAACTCAACATGTACTCCCTGGAACAATGCAGGGATAGAGGGGACATGATTGAGACATTCAAGTTTCTGAAGGGTATAAACAGAGTCTCCACCCAGGAGCTCTTTACAGTCAATAGCACAAGTAGGACGGTAGCCCGACATATGAGTGCTAGGGATTGGGCACCTACAATAACAGTGACTCAATCCCCGGCGCATGTGTCCTGTGCTACCATAGGGCAGGGTGCCTGGATGGGGTGGGTCAGTGAATATAGTGACAGGATGTCACTATATGTACATGCGTGGGGGGGGAGTGAGCACACATAGCGAGGGGTGGGAGGGAATGTGAGGGATGGTACTGCAGTGGGATGCTGAGCTGACCCTGTGGCATGGTGGGTGGTTTGGCGGTGCTGGTCAGCAGGGTACTGGGTTCAGGTCCGGGCGCTAGTGCATTTTTTTTGCACCCATCCCGAACCTTTTTTTTTTAAATGTTTTCACCCCTTCCGACATGCACCCCTGGAGTTGAGAATCTTAAGAATGGGGTTGTGTGGGGGGTGTGGTGAGCGCAGATAAAACATTAAAAAAGTAAGTCCCCAGCGCTGTTTTGCTGTGCGCTGGGGTGTCATAGTGACAAAAAAAATTTCAGCACTCTTGACTTCTCAATAATGGCGATCACCTTTAGGCTTTCGCCATTATCACATAAACCCAGTAGGACAAGAGGGCATAAGATGAAATTGAAGAGAGGAAGATTCAGGGGCAATATGCAAAGGTTTTTCTTCACAGAGAGGGTTGTTGACCCATGGAATGGTCTACTAGCTGGAGTCATTGACTCCAAGACAGTAGGGGAATGCAAAGCAGCTGTGGACAGACACAAGGGGATTGTCTCACAGAACTTCTAAAGAGGTGGGTAGGGCTCAGGGCAGACTAGATGGATCTTTGGTCCCCATTTGCCCTCAATTTCTATGTTTCTGTTTCTAAACTGAGGAAAAAATAGCACAGGAGGTAAAAAAAGGGGACAAGACTTTTTATACGTACATTCATCAAAGGAGGAAAACACGGATGGGATTGTAAGGCTTAAAGAGGAAGAAAGGGAGTGTGTGGAATGGGACCTTGAAGAAGCATCAGTACTGAACAAATATTTTTGTTCTGTATTCACAGAAGAAGGAGACGGTGAGGGACCACAGTTAGGCAACATGAGCAAATATGGGAGGGAGGTGGACACCAGTCCATTTACAGAAGAGAGAGTCCCAAAAGAGCACACAAAACTGAAAGTGGACAAGGCAGTGGACTAGATGGGATACATCCTAGAATATTAAGGGAAATATGGGAGGTGCTGAAAGCACCACTGGCAACCCTGTGCAATGAATCACTCGATACAGGAGTGGTTCCAGAGGAATGGAATAGGGCAGATGTAGTCCCTCGTCACAAAAGTGGGAGTAGGGAGGAAGCTGGAAACTATAGACCAGTCAGCCTCACTTCAATAGTGGGGAAAATGATGGAATCACTACCTAAAGAAATGATTGTGAAACATCTTGAATCTAGCAGAGCACAGGATCCAAGACAGCATGGATTCACAGTGGGAAGGTCATGCCAAACAAATCTAATTGATTTCTTTTTTTTGGGTGACTAGAGAAGTGGAATGGGGGGAGCTCTGGATATGGCCTACCTGGATTTCAGTAAGGCCTTTGATACCATTCCACATAGAAGACTTGTGAACAAGCTGGGCAGCCTGGGAGTGGGCCACAAGGTGGTAAACTGGGTTAGGAACTGGTGGAGTGATGGAAGACAAAGGGTGGTGGTGAATGGAGCTCAATCTGAGGAAAGGAGGGTGACCAGCAGGGTGCCACAGGGATCAGTTCTGGGGCTAGTCCTGTTTAATGTCTTCAGAAGTGAAATTGTGGAGGGGCCAGAAGGGAAGGTGTGCTTCTTCGCAGATGACACTAAGATTTGCAACAGGGTGAACACTTTGGGAGGGGTGGGAAAAATGAGGAAAGACCTAGGTAAACTGAAGGAATGGCCTAGAGTGTGGCAGCTGAGATTCAATGAGAAAAAGTGAAAAATCATGCATTTGGGGCACAAGATCCCAGGGAAGGATTACACGACTCATTTATTTATTTATTTAATTACACTTTTGTGACTGGAAAAGGCACACTGAGCTGAAGCTCGTTTCCAGGTGTGACCCAAGGGCAACAATCAGGGAGGGGAGATATCTCTTATACAATCAGAATAAAATCAAGACATTGTGCCAAAGTGCAAGTAAAGCACCTTGGTAACTACTGAATTGGGATAACAATCTGGGAGGAGAGACAACTATTATACAAGCAGAAATATTCATCAGGACATTACAGCAAAGTATAAGTACTGCAACTGTGTAATAAAAATTGATAGCAATAATAGAGGAGGTTAGTGTAAAAGGAGGCAAGGTAGCAGCAGGATGGAAGCACAGGGATAGAGGAGGGTGGACAACAACAACTGGGGCTAGGAAGGTGACAGAGACTGGATTTTACTGAGGTGAGTATGGGGGAGTAGCAAACAATCTGAGGGAGTTGGTTCCACAGAAGTGGGAGGCGGTAGGAAAAAGCAGACAGCCCTGCCGCGAAGTGAGGGAGGCGGTAGGTAGAAAGGTGAGCAGCTGACAAGTGGGAGGAGAAGTAGGAAGGAACAAACCTGAACCAATATTTGGCAATGAAGGAGAAGCAATGTAACACTCATCTGTGGAAGAGAGAGGGGAGATTGAGAGGGAGAAGTAGAGGAGACAGTGGTGAGTGAGGGGAAGGGAGGAGGTAGCAAAGCAACAGATTGAGTTTAGGAAAGTATCAAGTTTAGAGAGGGAGGTCACAGGAGCAGAGGCATAGACAACATTGGTGCAATCAGTTACGGGCAGAACTGTCTTTACAACAAGGTTGCAACGAGTAGGTAAAGGGAGGCAGTCTCGGTTGTCATAGAGGATGCCAAGTTTTGGATGGCGTTTTGAGCAAACGGTGTCAATGTCAATATGGGAAGAAAATATAGGTAACTGTCCAGCCAGACTCCTAAGTATTTGAAGATGTCGACCATCATGAGGGAGGAGCCATCTAGTGTGATGAATGTAGGGGGGGGGGGCTGGAGATGAGCCAGCCTCAGTGTAGGCAGTATAGATCAGTGATAAAAGGCACTGAACTGCAAACCAGGAGATTTGGAAACCTGAAGGAAGTCCTAGGTTTGAATCCCATCCACCCACACTTGTATATGGGGGGTGGAGGTGAGCACTACTCCATTCACAAAAGAAAGGGTCCTACAAGAGCTTGATAAGCTCAGGGTGGACAAGGCAATGTGACCTGATTGCATACATCGCAGGGTACTAGAGGAGCTGAGGGTGGGACTAGCAGGGCCATTATCAGAACTGTTTAGTGAGTCTCTGAGCACAGGAAGAGGTCCCAGAAGATTGGAGAAGGGCTCATGTGATCCTGCTCCTCAAGACTAATAGCAGGGAGGAGGCTGGGAACTACAGACCAGTCAATCTTACCTCAGTAGTGGGCAAGATTATGGAGGCACTGCTTAAGGAAAGGATAGTGCAACACCTGGAATCCATAGTAGCACAGGATTGAAGACAGCATGGGTTTACAACAGGAAGGTCCTGTCAAACTAATCTCATAGCTTTCTTTGACTGGGTAACCAGAGTGGTGGACCAAGGGGGAGCAGTTGATGTCGCCTACCTTGACTTCAGCAAAGCTTTTAATACTATTCTGCATAGAAGATTGATTAATAAGCTGGCTAGGCTCGGGGTGGGTCAGAAGTTGGTCAACTGGGTGGCCAGCTGGTTGACAGGCAGAAAACAGAGGGTGGTGGTAAATGGTATACAGTTAGAAGAGATGAAAGTCACAAGTGGGGTACCTCAGGGATCAGTTCTGGGGCCAGTCTTCTTCAATATCTTCATCAGTGACATTGCAGATGGACTGGAGCGTAAGGTTTGTCTGTTTCCAGATGACACCAAGATCTGCAACAGAGTAGATGATCCAGAAGGGGTGGGAAGAATGAGAAGAGATCTGGATAAACTAGTAAAATGGTCGGAAGAGTGGCAACTGGGGTTTAATGCAAAGAAGTGCAAGATCATGCATGTAGGGAAGAGAAACCCTGAAGCCCCCTATAGGCTGGGAGGGGAGTTGCTAGCAATCACAAGGGAAGAAAGAAACTTGGGCATCATCATCACTGATGACCTGAAATCATCCAAGCAGACCACTAAAGCAGTAGGTAAGGCTAGGGGGATGTTATAGTGTATTAGTAGGGGCATCACAAGTCAGAAGAGGGAGGTAATAATCCCTTTTTACAAGACACTGGTTAGGCCCCATCTGGAGTACTGCATGCAGTACTGAAGGTCACACCTTCACAAGGATATTAACCAAACTGAGGCAGTCCAGAGAAGGGCAACCAAAATGGTGCAGGGACTGCATCAGAAAACATATGAGGACAGATTAATGGAGCTCAATATGTATACCCTAGAGCAAAGGAGGGAGAGAGGTGATATGATTGAAACATTCAGACACCTTACGGGCATTAACAAGGTGAAAGAATCTAACATGTTTCAATATAAGAAAAATAGCAGGACAAGAGGACACAGCATGAGATTAAATGGATTCCGATTAAGGGGTAATGCGAGGAAGTTCTTTTTCACAGAAGGGGTGGTGGATGCATGGAGCGCCCTACCTCAGGAAGTGGTGGATATGGATACAGTACAGGGCTTCAAACAGGCATAGGACAGGCATAAGGGAGCAATACAGAGGAGTATGAATAAATAGGCCATTGACAGAGCAAAGGCCGATGGCACATTTATAAGGTAGAAAAAGAAATGGGCAGACTGGATGGGGCTTGCGTCCTTATCTGCAGTCAGCTTCTATGTTTCTATGACTGGAGCCAAAAACCATAGATAACAGTTTTCTTAGTATTAATATTTTGCTCGTTTTCCTGAAACTAACGTTGCACTCTAACGAAGTCTTGCTGTAGGAGGTAAAAATGTCATTGTTGGGGGAGCCAGAGGAGAAAATCATGGTGCTATCCACGTACATATGTATCTGGGTGGCAGAGCAGATGGAGAGAAGGTCATTAATAAAGACTGAAAACAGAATAGGTCAGAGTACGGAACCTTGGGGAATGCCTGCCTGGATGGGGGATAAGGCATTTCCAAATTGGACTGATTGCTGCCTGTTGTGTAAGAAGGAGCTGAAGCTGAGCCAATTGATTATAGATTAAGACAGCTCAGAGGAGTTTGCAAAGAAGAAGCTGATGGAAAATGGAGTAAAAAGCCTTTGCCAGGTCCACAAAGATGGCAGAGGTTACTATGCCTAGGTCCATTGCAGAGTGAAAAGAGTCAGTGACTCGTAGCAGAGAGGTAATAGTGGAGTGCTGTTTCCTGAAGCCTGATTGGAAGGGGTAGAGAGTACCACAGGCAGTTAGATAGTCCAGGAGCCTGGAGTGGATCAGCGATTCTTACAGTTTGGCAAAAGAGGGCAGGAGAGAGATGGGCCTATAGTTGCTGGGAAAAGTCAGGTCCCCATCTTTATGGAGCAGAACCACTTTAGCCAGTTTCCAAGACTGAGGGATGGTGCCAGATGAGATGGAAATGTTTAAGAAGTTAACAAAGGGATAGGCAATGGGTGGGGCAAAGATGCAGACGAGTTTTGGGTGGAGTCTGTCAGGGCTGGATTTTGCTGGATTTAAGGACATACTGTAAGCTCCTGGTAGACTTCTGTAGATGAGATGGGGGGGTTAAAACCTTTTTTGTGGGAGGATGAGGGAGACCCATAGAGGTGGAAGAGGGGTTGTCAGGGAGCATGCAGGTAGTGAAGAATTTGTTGAAGGATTTGGATAGGGAGGTGGGGAGAGAGATAGGCTGTCAAAATTGAGGATGGGGAGGGGGCTTTATTTGCAGGGGGATCCAGGATTGAGTGAATAACTTTCCAGAAAGTAGTTGAGGAATCTCCATTTGCCTGGAGTTGTGACTTGAAGTGCTGTGGTTGGCTTTGGCTTGTCAGATGGCCTTGGTGCTGGCATTTCTGTGGGTTTTGTGTAGTTGGAGGTGTGCAGGAGACATGGAGGATTGGAACTGTGCCCAGAGTTTGTCCTTAGCTCTGCAAAGGGAAAAGAGGTCTGGTGTGATCCAGAGGTGGTGGAGATGCTTTACCCTGGCCTATTTTAATGAGGCATGGGTGTCCTAGATTCGATGTAGTGTTTGTGAAGATGCAGAGGGCTGAGTCAATATCAGGGGTCAGGAGCATAGGGGACCAGTCAGCATGGAATAGGTCTTGGAGGAGAGTATGAGCCCATGGCATGGAGTTGGCGGTACCAAATGTATTAGGGGATTGATTGGGGGACAACCACTTTTCTTACACAATAAATAATACAATGATCACTGAGGGCATCTGGGAGGATGCCAGCAGCAGTGATGCAGTGGGAGTGTGAAGAAAGCACCCAATCTAAAAGGAAGTGGTTAGGAGACTTAGGGTTAAGGTGTGTTGGCTCTGAGATCACTTGTATAAGGTTTAGGGACTACATCTTGAGGATGGTAGATTTTGAGGAAGGGGAGAACCGGTTTACATTAAAATCACCGAACAGGATGAGCTCCCTCTTGTCAGCGAGGGAGGTGATGTAAGAAATGCAGATGATGGGGGGAGATACTGATGGTCACCAAACAGGAAAGGGATTTGAAGGTAATCATATCTGATGACCTAAAGGTGGCCAAACAATGTGCCAAGGCTGTGGGGAGAGCCAGTGGGATGCTGGGGTGCATATGGAGAAGTATCACTAGCAGAAGAAAAAAGGTGGTGATGCCATTGTACAGATCATTGGTAAGGCCTCATTTGGAGTACTGTGCCTGGTTCCAGAGGCTGCATCTCTGTTAGAACATAAAAAGGGGTGGAGGCAGTTCAAAGAAGGGGAAACAAAGATCGTGCAGGGCCTGCACCAAAAGTCATATGAGGAGAGACTGGGAGACATAGAAACATAGAATTTGATGGCAGATAAGGACCACTTGGCCCACCCAGACTGTCCATTTCCCTACCTAATGGATAAGCTGTAGATCCTAGTTAACCAACAGCCTACTTCCTCCTACCCCCACCGCCTAGAATTGCCTTGTGACTGTCCCATGCATTCTTGAATTCCACCACTGTTTTTGACTTCACAACCTCCTTAGGAAGTCTATTCCATGCAGCTACAACCCTCTCCATGAAAAAATACTTCCTCACATTACCTCTGAGTTGTCCCCCCTCTATCTTCAAATTGTGCCCTCTTGTTCTCGCACACCTCTTTTTCTGAAAGATGCTACCCTCTTGGACTTTGTTGATGCCCTTGAGGTACTTAAAAGGTTCTATCATGTCCCCCCTCTTCCTCCTTTCCTAGAGGGTATACATATTAAGCTCCTTAAGGCTCTCTTCATATGTCTTCTAGTGCAGACCCTGCACCATTTTAGTTGCCCTCCTCTGGACTGACTCCATCCTGTTTAAGTCTGCAGAGATTGGGTCTCCAGAACTGCACGCAGTACTCCAGATGTGGTCTCACCAGCAATCTGTACAGAGGGATAACAACTTCCTGTTTTCTACTGGTGATGCCTCTCCCTATGCATCCCAGTATCCCACCAGCCCTCCTTACTGCCCTCTCACACATTGCTTACCCACCTTTAGGTCATCTGATATGACTACCCCCAGGTCCCTTTCCATTTTTGGTTTTGTTAGTATCTCACCCCCCATTGTGTAATCTTCCCCTGGATTTTTGTTTCCCAGGTGCTTTACTTTGCACTTCTTAGCACTGAATCTAAGCTGTCATACATTTGACCACTCCTCCAACCTTGCCAACTCCCTTCTCATTCTCTCCACCCCACCTTGTGTATCAACTCTGTTGTAAATCTTTGTGTTGTCTGCAAAGAGACATACTTTCCCTTCCAGTCCCTCTGCAATGTCACCTATAAAGACATTAATGAGGACCAGTCCTAGTACTGAACTCTGCGGTACGCCACTAGTAACCCCCCTTTCTTCAGAGTGGACTCCATTTTCTATTATCCTCTGTGTCCTGTTCAGCCAATGTTTTACCCAGGCTACAACCCTGGCACCTACTCCCTGGCTGGCTAACTTGTTTATTAATCTTTTGTGCCGGACTGTGTCAAACGCCTTGCTAAAGTCTAGGTAGGCCATGTCCACAGCCCCTTCCTGGTCTTCTACTTTGGTCACCAAGTCAAAGAAATCTATTAGATTCATCTGACATGACCTTCCTGCTGTGAATCCATGCTGCCTTGGGTCCTGTGCCCCACTGGCCTCTAGGTACTCAACAGTTCTTTACTTCAGAAGTGATTCCATTATTTTCCCTACCACTGAGGTCAAACTAACAGGTCTGTAGTTTTCTACCTCTGTCTTGCTCCCACTTTTGTGAAGGGGAATCACGTCTGCCCTCCTCTAGTCCTCAGGTTCCACACCATTCTACAATGATTTGTTAAAAAGGGTAGTCAGTGGTGTCACTAGTTCTCACCCTTAGTTCTTTTAGAATTCTGGGGTGAATCCAGTCAGGCCCTATTGCTTTGTCCAACTTCAATTTTAGGAGTTCTTTTATGACCCTTTCTTCTGTGAATGGTCTGGTATCGACCCCCCTATCAAGAGTGCTTCTATTCTTTGCTTTAGGTACCTCACCCTCCTCTTATTTTGTGACTACTAAGCAGAAGTATTTGTTCAGTATCCCTTCTATGTCACCCTCTGCCCACTCCCCCAACCCCTTCCTTTTATTAAGCCTAACTATCCCTCCCACGGTCTTCCTTTGCTCCCTAATGTACCTATGAAAGATTTTATCCTCTTTCTTAACTGAGTTGGCTATCTTTTCCTCAGTTTGGGCATTTGCTCTTCTGACTGCCTTCCCACTTCCTTCTGCTTTAACTGGTACAGTTCTCTGTCCAGCTCCTTCTGTGTTTCCTTATATTGTATGTTCTGAATGCTACCTTTTTCTCCCTAACCTTCCTCGCCACCTCTTTTGATAACCATAGCGATTTTTTCATTTGTTTTGTTTTGTTGATTTGCTTCACACAAAGGCTTGTTGCCTCTTGATGGCTGTTTTGATTTTTCCCCATTGTTCCTCCACCCCTCCTTCTTACCTGTTTGCTAGTGATTTTCTGAGACACTCTCTCATTTTCCCAAAGTCAGCCCTCCTAAAGTCCAATACTCTTGCTTTTGTATGGCTTGACTCTAAGGCTGTGTTTATCATGAACCACACTGTTTGGTGGTCGCTTGTTACCAGATGGCTACCCTCTTCTAAATATGAGATCCTCTCTCTGTCCCCATTTGAGAGTACCAGATCTAAGACTGCTCCCTCATGAGTGGGTTCCAACACTAATTGTCTGAGGCATGCCCCCTGTAGGGCAACGAGAATGACCCTGCTCTTGGTTGTGGCTGCAGCAAAGGTGCTCCACTTAACATCTGGCATATTCAGGTCCCCCATCAACAATAACTCCCCTTTTTCTGCCATTCTAAGAATGTCTTCTATTATGTCCCTGTCCATTGCCTTCCCCCTGAGATGGGGGCTGTATACAACCTCTGTGTGGATTGTGGTACCATTTCCTGTCTCCAGGGTGACCCACAGTGCCTCCTCTCCTCCCTGTTTACCCTTTAGTTCCATTGCTTTGATCTCTTCCCTTAAATAGAGAGCTACTCCTCCTCCTCCTCTTTTACCCTCCCTGTTCCTCCTGTAGATTGTGTACCCTGGTATATTGACATCCCAGTCATGGTTCTCTGTGTACCATGTTTCTGTGACTGCCACAATATCCAGGTGTCCCTCTTCCATCAAGGCCACTAGTTCGGGGAGATATTTACCCAGATTACAGGGATTGGTACTCATCACCCTCCATTTTTTTATGGCCTTACTCCTTCTAGCCCCATCCCTGTCCTTACTACCTTTGCCTTTTTCTCCATTTACCCCTGTCTTGCTCCCTATTGACTTCTCTACCTTGGTGTTTACCTCGCTAACTACCCTGTTTTGTGGGGGAAGGCTGGGATTTCCCCACTCCTTTTCAGTGCTTCCCCCTTGACTAGTTTAAATGCTTGCCAATGAAGCATTTAAACCTATCAGCTAGGATCCTGGTTCCCCTCCCAGACAGATGCAGGCCATAACACCAGTATTGGCCTGTATCCCTCCAGGTGGACCCCAGTCCCCATTGAAGCCAAAATCCTGAGCTCCACACCAGTTTTTCAACTATTCATTGAATCCCATGGTGCGGAGTACCCTAGCCTCACATTTGCCATAGACAGGCAGCACCTCCGAGAAGGTTACTGTACATACTTCTTGTCTAAGGCCCCTCCCCAACTCCACAAACTCCTCTTGCACTGCTGTGATCCCATTCCCAGCCAGGTCATGTGTCCCTAGGTGGACAATGACATCCAGCTCCCTCCCCCATGCAGCTGCTCCCATGATCCTGAGGATTTGTTCCCTGTCCCTCCAAGCCATGGCACCAGGCAGGCACCATACCTCCCCCTCCCAGTTCTACCCCCAAACGACTGAGTCTGCAGAACCTACAGCATTGGAAATCCTTTCATCTCAGATTATGAATATGCTACAGAAAACCCAAGCAATTGGGAGAATAAACTATTTGGCGTCTTGCAGCAGTGAAGGCTAAACTTGGAGAGTCTGAATCCCGAATTCAAAACACTGCCTCCGTTACTGAGCTGAACCAGGAGATGGGCCGCCAGCAAGAATGAAATACACAGTTCGTGCGGGATTTTGCTTTTCACAGGGCTAAAGTGGATGCCCTAGAAAACATGCAGAGACAAGCTAATATATGAATTGTGTACTTCCCCCCTTGTCTAGCCGAGAAAAGAGAGCTTCTGTCAGCTATTAACAACCTGATTTTAATGACCTGCACTTATTGTCATCCGATTCTGGTTTTACAGTACTGAAGGCATTTGCCATCCTGGTGCAATTCCGACCATGTGGAGTGGAAGATCAATGGCACCGTAGTGCAATAGCAACCCTCTCCAGTTCGGAAGCCTGCGTTCTCCTGTTGCAAACTGCAAGAACACTGGGTGATATTGTCTGGGAGGGAAGTAAATTAGCCTTTTTTCCAAACATCTTCTCCCAGACTCAGACCCAGAAAAAAGCTCTGTAAGTCATTAAAAAGGACTAATTGGCAACTGGAGTGGAAGCCCAGTTGTTGTTTCCAGCACAACTCCTGGTACAGCATAACAACAAAACCCATATTTTACAGACCTGAACTCCGCTACAGCATTTGCTGACAAGTTGAAAATTGCTTTGTCTTTGAAGCAGACATTTTGAAAGCTTAGCTTTCATTGAGTCTGCTATGGTCTGTGGTAGTTTGTTCCAGAGCATTGCAACCCTAACCGTATAAAAGGTAATTATCTGTGTCTCCCAGTTGTCTCATTATCTCCTTCTCATACTGACATTTGCCCAGAATCATGATCAGAGCACCTTTATTAGCAGGTTTGTTTCAATTTCTTTCATATCTCTCAGTTCATTAAGTGCTGCCATTTCTTTCTTTGTGAGGTTTTCCCATGTTTTGTTCATTTGAAATGAAGTAAATCATTCACTTCATTCATTACCAGCTGTTGGTATGTTACTAGTGCTGGAGAGCTTTGTGATGAGGCCAAAAAATGGACTGCAGTTTAAAGTTAATTTTTCTTGGTACTGTTGATGTAGAAATTGAAGCCTGGTCCTCATCGGAGGAATGTAAGTTATGTACTGGTTTTCATTGGTAGTCTGAGGCTTCCATGATAGCAGTGTTCTCATCAGATAAGCTGATAAGAGATGCTAGGCCAACATCAGTGTCTTCCTGTAACTGAGCAGTGAGGGTAGGTTAGTGGCCCATATTGATATTTCTGGAAAATATTTTTTTCAAGCTTAACTTTCAAAAACATTTTTTGAGGTTAGTATATATGTTGAAATTATTGACAGCCGGATTGACAACCTTCTGGAGACTGTGGTGCTGCCCCATCTGCACACACCTCTCTGGGTTGAGCGAGGAAGTCGCTAGACTCCAGGCTGAATTGGCTAGGATTTGGGGGAACTCTTCATCCACCTAGGAGCTGCCAAGTCTATCATCATTACCTCAGAGGATGCCATGGAGGAGGAACGGATCAATTATGTTTGAAGTCAGGAAGGTTGAGTGAGAGTGGTGGGAGAGAGGCAAAGTCCAGTACCACTATGCAATTCCTATGCCACTCTGGCAGGGTAGGACTGCTGGGAGGAGGCACCGCAGTAGTGGCTAGGGAGGATGTGGGGGCCCTCCAGAGTGGAGACCCCAAGGAGAGTGGTAGAGGACCCCAGAGGTGGAGAAAGAAACTTCTGGTGGGGGGACTTGATTGTGAAGGGGAATAGATTTGGGAATAGGAAAGAGGGGGAGAGGCAGCTTAGGTGCCTACCCAGTGTCATGGCCCAGAGGGATGGGAAGCAGATCCCTAGGGCAGCTGGTGGGAGAGCTGGATATCATTGTCTACCTGTGGACTATTGACCTGGCTAGGGATGGGACTGGGATAGTGCAGGGGTAGTTTAAGGAGCTGGGGAGGATTCTTAGGTAGTGGCTTTTGCTGAAGTGCTGCCCGTCTATGATGGGGAAAGGAGAGGGATCTCTGCACCAGGAGCTTTAACTCATGGCTGAAAGAATAGCACAGAGAGAAAGGGTTTGGCTACATTGGAGACTGGGGATCCATGATGGGAGCATAATGGCCCATACAGGGGTGATGGCCTGCATCCCTCCAGGATGGGAACTGCGGTCCTCAGTGGATGGTTTTAATGTTACTTCAGTGAACATTTAAAATAGCTAAGATGGGTAACAGAAGGAATCTGGGAGGCATAAACTGCCCCCCTCCCACAGGCTGAAGTAGAGAGTAAGGAAAACCCGAGAGGAGAGGAATCCCACAGGATGCAAATTAATAGAGGAAGCAGGGTGGTACAGATAAAAGGGGAAGTTAGTGGTAGCATTAAAAAAAGAGGTGGAAAGAAGGGAGGGCAAAAAGGAATAAAGGGGGCAACAAGCGACGTGGAAACAAAAATCTAGAAGGCCATGTGTACAAATGTTAGAAGTCTAAAAAATAAGATCCTGGACCTAAATGTCATCATGGCGGAGTCTAACCTGGATACTGTGGTCATTACTGAGTCATGGTGCACTAAAAACCATGACTGGGACATGGCCATACCAGGCTATACTCTGTTCAGGAAGAAACAGATGGGAAGGAAATGAAGGGGTGTAGTGCCTCATGTGAGGGAAAGCATAAAAGTGATGGAGATACAGGGAATATGGGTTCATGACAACTCATTCCCGTGAATTCGCTCCCTACACATTTGCGCCTGACAACTCGCTCCAGTCAAATTCATCCCCATTCAAACTCACTCCAGGCAATACGCTCCCAATCCTGCTGAGAAGGGCACTATCCATGCATCAGTGACAGTCAAATCTATTGGCTTACAGAAGCACTGTAATTGCCTAATCTGCAGTTGTAAACCTACAGTATTCAATGTTCAAGGAGCGCTTTTTAGCTTCAATGCAGGATCCTCTGCTGCTGGCAGCTGTTCAGAGCACGTTTTTGCTCCAGTTTTAAACTGCTGGCTGTGACTTTACTCTGTGGCTCCTCTGTGTGACTTTACTCTGCAGCTTCTCTGTGTTCATTGGCGTGGGAGCAGAGGGTATCCCATTCAGGGACTTAGCCAGCCTCCTTTCCCACTGGCGAAACTGGTTGCTCTGTGTGTGGACTTGCCAATGGGCACTTTTATAAGCCTAGGGTAGGCTTGCAGTCTGATTGCTGGGCTCTTTCTTCCTTGGGAGAGCTTTTTAGCTCCGACGCAGGATCCTGTACTGCTAGTGGCTGTTCAGAGAATGTTTTTGCTCCAGTTTTAAACTGCTGGCTGTGACTTTACTTTGCAGCTCCTCCATGCGGCTCCTCCGTGTTCATCGCTGTGAGGTAAGAGGGGATCCTATTGAGGGACTAAACAGAATCTAGCTAAACAGGGCCCGTTTCGCCAGGTTCTGGTGTTTGTTTTTTAAAATACCAGCATTTTTGTCTATTTTCCACACTTGTTAGTTGTTGAAAAAATCAGCAAAATGGCGGTTAGCATGATACAAAAAAATTACATGATCCCCCATACAATGCGACTCCTGAATACCTGGTGGACTAGTGGACCCCCCCACTCTGCAGTGCCCATCCAGCTGGCGACTGGCTCAACCCACCACTCACCTCCGTGGCCAGCGACCGACTGAGCTCTAAAGTGGTGCATACTGTATATAGTATATGCTCATTGAATGACAGCAGCTGTTATTCACTGAGCATATACTATAATACAGTATGCACCACTTCAGAGCTCAGTCAGTGGCTGGCTGTGGAGGTGATTGGTGGGTTGAGCCGGTTGCCAGCTGGATGGGCACTGCAGGGTGGGGGGTCCACTAGACCCTCAGGTATTCGGGAGTCGCATTGTATGGGGGATCATATTATTTATTAATTAATACAGGCAGTACCGGGGATAGAGGAGGGGGAGCATATTATTCATTATGGCTACATTGGGGAGGGGGGGCATTTTATAATTGAAATAACAGGAAAGCTTCAGGGATAGGGAGGGGGGACTGTTTATTAATTACATAGCACGGCTGCATCAGGGATCGGGGCATTTTATAATGTATATAATGCGTAAGCTTTGGGGATTGGGAGGGGGACCTAAATATTACTTGAATAACATGGCAGCATCAGGTTGGGGGCACATTATTGCATATACACTATGGGCAGCATAGGGTTTGGGGACACTAGGCCACCAGGGCTGGGGTTTTATTTCATGTATTTGGGGATTTGGGAAGGGGGGGACTCTTTCATTTGCTGCTAGGGGCCTGTGACAGACCCTTCCCATGTGCCAGGTGTTTGCTGCATGGGGAGGGTTGCTGTATGTGTGCGGACTCAGGAACCAGGACCCCTCCTGTACCAGAATCTGGTGCAGGGTCCCTGGTGCACCAGGCTACAGCGCAAGCTGCTGTTTGCTGCAGCTTGCACTGATCCTAGCCCATTTTGAGAATTGAGCCCAAAGGGTTGAGAATATTTTGACAAGCCCAGTTCTATTATTACCTTTCTTCTGTTTTAACATAGCATTTAATGAGTGTAAACATAAATGGAAAAAATACCAATAAATGTTAAAAAAAAAAATTCACATCAGTGAAAGTTCACTACTGGCACAGTTTTAACTTGTTATGTTTTATTTAGTTTTTGTTGACCGGGTAAGTGCACTAGACAAATCCTGCCTATTTTCAGGTACGACCCGGGGGAAGGGGATACAGAGGAATGCCAACTGACCTTGAACCAGATTAAGCTGTTGGTGGTATTTTTTTAGTGAATGAGGGAAATTTGGCCAGGACACCGGGGAAATTCCCCTACTCTGCTGGCGCTCAGTGGCCAGTAGGGTGCTGGACTCTGTATGCAGAATGGCCACTTCTGGTGAGTGTTTGGAGCAGACGGAGGTGGAAGCTCGGAGAGAGATGGCTGAGCAACATGCTCAGTCTGCTGTACAAGATTTTTCTTCTTTGGAGGCTGATGGTGACGAGATTTTTCACGAAGCTATATCAACGAGTGTTGATTTTCCATTATCATCGGGTAATTCCGAAGGAAATACTGAAAACGGGAGTTCCTTAATGGCTAGTGTAGCAGAGGATCCTGTGTGTTTAAATCTGCCCGCTAGTGCAGTAAACTTGTCTGTGATGGCTTTTTCTGCCTCTCGAGTGGTCAGGTCTGATTCTACGTATGCGGAAGTGAGAACGACTCTGCTTTGATGCAACCTCAGTGTGCGGTGCAGTCCGCTTTGGTAAACGATGTTAACCAGAAACCTAGTTCTTTGCCTGGAGATGTTCAGTTGGGAGGATGGCTGGCTTTTGACCCTCATACAGAACCACGGTTTGATCTTCGGTTAGAGGATACGACACCTGATTCCCCCATTTCATCATTACAGGTACCGGTGAGTACACTGCAAGTTCATTCGGTGACTATGAAAGGGGACTTGGAC
The DNA here is from genome assembly GCA_016271365.2 of Neoceratodus forsteri. Taxonomy (NCBI): domain Eukaryota; kingdom Metazoa; phylum Chordata; order Ceratodontiformes; family Ceratodontidae; genus Neoceratodus; species Neoceratodus forsteri. The sequence goes on along the minus strand of CM028129.1, from coordinate 1,071,028,263 downwards.
AAAGAAACAGGATTTGTTTTTCACCCTGCTGCATTTGGGGACTTGCCTTTACACTTTAATTCTGCTATAATTTACCAAACAAAAAAAAAATAATCAGGATGGGGCAACGGAGTTTAGCTTTGGTAAAAAAGCTTCTCCTACTTTGGATACAGTGAAATGCTTAGGACTTCCTGCTTTACAGTCAGTAGACAAAGAACTTTGTTCAGCTGAGCCTGTTGCTCATTTGTCTGCTGCAGTTGACTCAAAACTTCATGATCAAATGTGGTCTCCACAGGGTGCACTGCTAGCAGCTGGTTGGGAAAGGCAGGCAAACGGTGTTTGGACTCCTGATTTGGCATGGGACTCTTCGTTTGATTTAAGTGGTCACTCTCCTGGGTGGAAACCGAGTGGACCATATAAGGAGACTGTGATAGCCGGGGCAGTGGATGTCGGTTCCCTTCACAATAATATTCATAAGACACTCGATTATCAGGAGGATTGTGTTGCCAACACTACTGTTGTTAAGTCGCTTGACACCAGTAAGGCTCTGACTGCTCAAAAACCCCTATTGTCTGAATTGTTTACTCGGACTAAGAGGGAGGCGGCACCGAGGCCTAATGCTGTTCACATACAATACAAAGGGGGTATGGCTGAGAGGCCAGACCGATATTTTGTGGGGAAAACCTTAATTAAAGAATCTTTACAGTTTTCTCCCAGAGATGAATTTGCTTTCATCAACATCTCGGGGGAAGATAACTATGACATCAGTTTCCGCTCAGCTAATTTGTTGGATTTGTTTTGGGAAAGGTATAGCCAAGTAAAGTTTTCCCCAACATGTACTCCTTTTTTGGTTGTTCCTCTTTCACAGCCTTCCATTAAATATGTTACAGTTATGTTTAGGAATGAAGGGGTCCATGTTGAGGACATTACCTACTGATTATCCCAGAAATGTGACATTCAGGTTGATCCAGAGCCTATCTTGGATTCAGAGCGATTTTGGACTGGGGGATGGAAATATAAAGTAAAATTACGACAGTCAGAGAGGGGAGCTGAACATATCCCAAATTCCTTTTTGTTAGGTAGAGATAGGGGAGTATGTTTTTATAGTGGCCAACCCAGAGCCTGTTACAAATGTGGCTCCAAAACTCATCTTTCTAGTGTTTGTGACTGTCCACGATGTGATAATTGTGGGGAGGTGGGTCATGTTACTATACAGTGTAATAATCACACTAGATGTGATCTTTGTGAAGGATTTGAGCATTCTTTTAAAGAATGCCCTTGGGCTGTGAAGAACAAGGCCTCTTGTGGGAGCACTGATCTGATTATTCAACAAGCACAAGAGGCTTTGGATGGCAAGTTAGGTGAAATTGCTAATATGGGCCCCCCCACATTACCCTCTAGAATGGTAAAATCGCGCCCGGTGGCAGAAGTGAATCTTCTTTTGTCCCCCCCCCCCACGAGGTACTAGTTAAACCACTTAAAGTAGAGAATATCGTTCAGGACACTGCCCTAATAAAACCTGTTTGCTATACGGATACAGTGGATAAACCATTGGTTCTTTCAGCTCACCAGTCACCATTGCCTCCGAGGAGGTCCAATAGGAACTTGAAAGTGGTTCCGATCCCAGTGGCTGAGCCATTTGAATCTCAGAACCCCTATACTGCCCTTTCTACACCATGGGGTGACTCAGAAATGGATACGGGGGACTCTGATTCCCAAAAATCAGTGCAAGATGCTTTAGGGGTCCCACGGGAAGATTATAAAGAAAAGAAGAAAAAAAGGAGGAAAAAATGAGGTGTAGTTTTTCCAATTTAGTCATTATTATGGGCTTTCTCTGGGCCTCATTGAATACACATAGTATTTTAAATAGTATCAAACGGAAGGCCATTTTTCATTTGATACATGAGGAAATATTGCTATTTGTTTCCTGCAGGAGACCTGGATGTTCACTAAGGATCAGATTCACTCTTTTAAGTATGATTGGCCATGGGGACCTTCTTATTGGTCCTTTGGGGAGGAGAAGGCAGACAGTGTTGGGATTTTGTTTAATTCTTATTGGTTTGTTTTACATAAGCTTATGGATTTGGTTCCCGGAAGGGTTTTGATCATTGATGGTCGGTGGGATTCTAAATCTTTCCGGTTAATTAACATCTATAATCCCCGGACGAAAGCATCCAAGATCTCCTGTATGAAAGAGATTCAACCCTAATTGGTCACTACTTTACCTATACTATGGGGTGGTGATTTCAACTGTAGTATTATGTTTTCAATGACCACTTCTAAAAAAGTTTATTGTGATTCAAACTGTTTAAAATCAATTATTAAGTTAGCGGATCTTACGACCTGTAATCTCTTGGAGTCAAAAAACCTTGGATGCACCTTTTTCAAAGGTATTAAGGGGTCTTGTATTGACTATTTGCTTACCTCTAAAAACCTTTTGGTTACTGATTTCAGAAGGACACCAATGGAGTTCTCAGACCATATGTTGCTTCAAGTGACGGTGGAAGTTAATTCTAAACAATATTACAGGGGACGTAGATGGAAGCTGAATACTTCCATTTTGCAGGACCAATTTGTAAAAAACTCCATTAGACTCATTTTGCAAGCTAGACTGTCAGTAGGTTTCTTATATTCTGACCTAGGAGTATGGTGGGAAGAAACAAAGCAGGATTGTATCAACTGGTTTAAAAATTATGGAACCCGTCAAAAGAATTCAAACTTTTTGTCCTATTTGAAGCTGCAAGCTCACTTACAATATCTACTTTTGGTAGCCAATACCTCAAGGCAGGATTATTCCTTACAAATTGAGACACTCAAGTTAGAAATGAGGCAGTTTCAATATGACCGGGTTAGAACTTTGCAAGCATTAATCAATAATCATATGACAAAATTCGTAATAGGAGACCCATATATTCTATGTAAATCAATTAAGGATTCCTCTAATTTGGAATATTTAGATTCCAAAATAGGCAAAATGGAAGATACCAGTACAATGAGCACTTGTATTGCACAGTATTTTCAGGAGCTCCGGCCTAAATCTTTTCCTTCTCTTATTCAAATACAGGATTACTTAAGGCCTTTTCACAGCCCTAGTGCAGATCAAACTATGGTAGGGAATATGACAAAACCATTTTCAACACAAGAAATTGAGGCTATTATTTCTAACCTAAAGAATGATACTTCCCCGGGTTTAGACGGTCTATCCAATTTGTTTTATAAAACCTTTCGCACTGAACTGGTTACTTGTTTAACTTTAGTTTTTGACAAATTTCTGGCAGGAGACCCAATTCCAAATTGTTTTTCAGTGGGTTTATAGATTTATATTTATAAATCTGGAAATAAAGGCGATATAAGTAATTGGAGACCTATCACTCTGTTAAATTCAGACTATAAAATTTTCGCCACGTTAATAACAAATAGACTTAAGATGTGGGCAAATGTTGTCATTTCCCCTGTGCAGCATTGTAGTTTACCCAACAGGAAAATACAGTCTGTTCTCTTTTTGATAAGGGACTTGATTGAATATCTTACTATGACAGGTCATTTTGGAATTTTACTTTCCCTTGACCCAGAAAAAGCTTTTGATAGGGTTAGTCACCCTTTTTTGTTTGCAACATTGGAATTTCTAGGGATTCCTATTGTCTTACTTTCATTAATAAAAAAGTTGTACGCAGCTGCTAAGATACATCCCGTTATTAAAGGAAGAATCGAGAAAGGGTGGGTCATGGAATCTGGGGTTCGACAAGGCTGCCCCTTAAGTTCATTATTATATGTTTGTTCCTTGGAACCCCTTGTTAGAGCTATCAGTATCATACCTAAGTGGGAAGGTTTTCAGATGCCCGGCTCGAAATCTTTTTTGACAATTCAAGCATATGCAGATGATGCATGCCTTTTTTTTAAACATATTGATCAATTAAGAAGCTTTTTTCAGGAGTTTCAGAACTATGCTGTTCTCTCCAATGCTAAAATTAATTTTTTCCAAATCACAGGGATTATTGATAGGATGTTCTCATCAAATGCCTGTTGTATATAAGACTATTCAGCTGTCAACAAAACCCATTGCTGTTTTGGGGGTTGTTTACGGCACACAAAATCTTCCGGATGACAATTGAATAAAGGTATTGGATTCAGTGGAACGAAAAGTAGTGAGATGGAAACAGTTTCGGTTTACAAAATTGAAGAGGGTGCAGATATTGAAGCAATTTATCTTACCCTGTTTGCAGTACATTGCGGTACTTTACCCATTGCCTTCTCATTTGGAGACAAGGCTATATAATGTAGCTTTCAGCTATTTGGGGTAATAGACTTAACCCGGTCAAAAGATGTTACACTTATTTAGATAAAAACAAGGGTGGAACGGGTATGGTTGATCTGGTTATTTTTTGCCAAACTTTGTTTTTTTCCCATTCTTTACAAAATTGTTTTAAAGTTCCTATCAAGTATGAAGATTCGTGGTTTCAGGAAATTTTGGGACGCTATTTTGTGGCATGGCTGCATTGTGCTCCAAAATTACATTATAAATTTTCACTTCCCATATTTTTTTGGCCAGCAGCTCAAAAGCTTTATAAATGGCAGCTAACTAAATCTCAAATCCGTGACAATTCCTCCCAAAAACTGTACAAAGTTGTCATGTCTCTGGTATATCCTTTGATTCCTGGTTTCAAAAATTGTCCTTCAATTTTGAATCATAATATATTAGATCAGTTGAACAACGCTCGTTTACCCCCCCCACATGTGGGAGGTGCAGTGGCTTATTATGTATGGCTGTCTAAATATTAGAGGAACAGCAAAATATAAGGCAAAAGAAGAGAGAAATTGTCCATATCTGGAATGTGTAAATCAGGAGGAGACTACGGAACATTTCTTTCTGTATTGTTCATTTTCCACAAAATTATGGCAATATTTAGCAAAGAAATGGTCAATGGATTGGTTGACAAAAACAGTTTATGATTTATTGGTTATTGGGATTTTTCCTTTAAAGTTACACATCTATGAGAAAGGAACGTTATGGGTGTTTATTGCATCTGCAAGATATTGTTTGTGGCAAGTCCGTTGCCAATGGGTATTGTACCAAAAGAAATCCACTGAGGATGGGTTCTGTCAGTACATCGTTAATGAATTGCAAAAGGTTTATATTAAAGATATGCAATTGTATAATACTGCGAAGGTTAAGAAATGGTGGAAAGGGTTTTCGCATATCATTAAGTTTAAATAGGAATAGATTTTTATTCATGTAGACAATTTTTTCTATCTTTGTATTTAGATTTCGTGTCTTGGTTGATTGTTTTTCTTTGGATGTTTCTTTTTTGTCTTTTGTGCATTATTAGTTGTATCTGTTTTTGCCCTTCCTTTCCTGTGTAATTTGTAACATGCCTTATTGTAATAAAGAATTACCCCTACTCTTTTTCGATACGTGCCATGGGATCTTTAACATCTATCTGAACTACCACCAATCCAGGCAGATGGGACCTCGGTTTAACATCTCATCCGATTGCATAGGCATTTTTCATATTTACCAGTCGGAGATAGAGCAAAATGTGTTAAAAAAAATCATGCTAGTTACATAGAGAATCAAAGCCTAAACTCTTTGTAACTTGAAAGATAACAGAATGCAGCACCACTAACCTGAAGTTAAAATCCTCTTATTTCACAGACGATACTCAATAATAAGAAATAAAAGGTAAAAGTAGGTCTATACACCGAAAGGCAACATGTACATTTGTGGTCTTTGAAGCCTATTAGAAAGGTTCACGTATCACCCAGATTTTTACATTCTGTTACTTTATTTTAAATTATATAAACCTATAAGTAGCAAGGTAATTCCTGGCAGTGAAAAAAAAGACCGAGGAATTCTCTAAGCACACCATCTCCCTTCACCAAAATCTCCAAGGGCAGTCACCCTCAGATAACTGACAGGCAGCACGGTCAGTAAGTATTGCTTGTTGGAGACTAGGTAGAACAGTATGTGATATCCCATCATCCAAAGGGGGGATACAGTTGGCCTGGAAGATGAATGGGACCAGGGTAGATGGATGAAAATGGAAAATTATTTTGGTCCACTACCAGGGATTGAACAGCAGTGAGGTCCTTTTGCTTTGCCATAATAGGCAAAGAGACTAAAACTAGAGTTATTTTGGTTGAGGTGTTTTTTTTTTTCAATAGCAGTGAATGGCAGTAAGACAACTCAATGCAGCATAACCCCCGTGTTGTTCTGAGCTACCCAGTGTGTTAACACTCTTTATTGGTGTTGAAGAGGTTGCCAATAAAGACTCACTTGCATCACTCCCGCTATTACAAAATAGAACCATGCCACACTAAACACAAGTTAATAAACAGAATGTAGCCTAAATTATTTTTTTTAAACATTGTACATCAGAAAAATCACCTGGATGTATAACACCGCCTCTCCTAATATTACTGATGACCTGATCAGTTGCAATCTGATGGACCTGCTGCTCCAGTTGTTTATTTAGCAATCACACATTTTTTAGGCAAAATCAAATAAAATAGATCTTACTTCTTCGTACAAATTCAGGTGATTTTGCTGATGTGGGTGACTGAGAACCCACTGGGCGCTGGTTGAAATGTAATAAATCATTACTAGTAGGGATATGATAGTGCAAGTGTTGCCAATATTACATTACTAACTTTAGATACTGTATTTGACTTTACTCTGAAGCACCAGTGCAATGTTTAAAACAAAAAAATCATTTTTAGGCTACAGTCTGTTTATTAACTTGAATTTGTTGTGGCACAATCTTCTTTTGTAATAGCATCAGTGATGCCCACATTTTAATCATGGTTGCATAGTCTTGATTTAGTGATCTATGTACATGTTTGATTATAAATATAGTGAATTAAATATGGTTTGAATGCTGTGGATGTCTTCATGTCTGAAGTCTGCATATGAGGTGATGTGTGTGCTTGGGCTATATGAATATGGCAGTGCAGACTGTTACCTGTTCCCTAATATCACAGTTACTGTAAGATCTGTTTTTTGAGATCTGAGCTGGGGGTTTCTTCATGTCATATGCCTTGCTTGTCTTCTGCTAATATTTTAGAGACCAGGTGTGATGGAGACAGTAAACATGACAATAACTGTCACACTAGGGAACAGGTGAGTCTTTGTCAGCAACCACTTCAAGGTTGACAAACAGCACTAACAACAATGTGTAGCTTAGAAAACAGTTGGGGAGAGATTCTCATATAGTACAAACACACACACACCTTCGTATGCAGACTTGAAAAGTCCGATCTATTTATACACACACACACACACACACACACACACACACACACCCCTTTGTATGCAGACTTGAAAAGTCCTGTCTATTTATACACACACACACACACACACACACACACACAAAAGACAACTGGGCACGAACTGAGGTTGATTCAGGATGTGATTAACATCCATGTGGCACAATTCAAACACGACAGTCTGATTCTTGTTTGCCCAATCTTCTGAAGTTCAGCTGAATGTTTGCTCCTGGGTTATTGTTTTCAGTTTTGTCAATCACAATTTGAAATGTTCACAATAAAATCAAGTCAGTTTATACCTACTAGATATCTGAGCTAGATACCTTCTGCCAGTGACAATGACGTGAACCATCCCTGACTGAAAGTCAGTGAAGATCACTGTACTGATATTAATGGCAGTATTTTTTTTCAAATGTAATATCTTTTAGACATGACTAGATGTTGATAGAAGGAAGTGAGAGGTGTGTGTCAATGGAGGGGGGCTGTGACATAAAGTCTGTGAAATTATATTACATGATCATCACTGTCAGCATGGACTCCAACAATGAGTTTCATGGACTTGCAATCAGGGACCATTTTCTTGTTAGTGGCCGGCAGCATCTATCAAACTTGAATATCTAATACGCATAAACAGATGCAATTAGTATAAAAAAAATTAGCTAATGATGTATCACTAGCAATTCAGAGGCCTTGCAATTGCAGAAGAAATTTAGATTTAGATTTTACAAAATATTTGAATTTATTGTATTTGCAACTAATACACTGTTCCGGCTTAATATGTGCTGAGTGGATGTTAATCAGACTGACAAACTTAGTGCTTCTTCTCTTTTGTTGTTTCTGTGCATGAATAGACAGATGCCACTTTACAACAAAGGACACCTTGTAAAAAAATTAAAATACTGGGAAACCAATGGACATCAATTTGACAAATCAGCTGTGAGCAGCTGTTCAAGCACAACACACGTGGGGCTGTCACTGATGTCAGCCCTTATTCTGCATTGCAGAAAGAGTGTTACCTTTTATTAATAAATGGTCGGAATGCAGAAAGTTTGAAACAAACTGCGCTCATAAATTTGATCTGTTAGTTCATTCCTGAATATATACAGTATACACGTTCTTCCTTTTTTATTTAGAATTGTATATAACACTTAAAATGTCTCACAAGTATTGCTTGGGCTCTAAATTTCCCAATGTATTCTCTATTTCAGTCTTTCTGTTCTATACCATCACCCCACTCTCAAGCAAGAGGGAGATTGCAAATTCAATTGTAAAAAACAAAGCTCTGCATTTTATTCAAGGGAACTCCCCTCTACCTTGTTGCATTATTTTCAACTGTGCATTCCAACCTCTGCTTCACCTGCCTCCCCCAAGAAAAGATGCTTCTGCCCAGCCATGTGTCAGCGCTGTTTATTTTCATGAATACAATGGTCCTCTATGCTAGTACTGTATGTGCAGCAGTGTTCAAACAAATACCTTCATCTAATCAGTTTACAAATTGCTCTTTTGTGACACAGATAATTGAAGAGTTCTTAATGACACTTAGGGACTGCATGGTGCTGACAGAAACATTAATAATGATTTGTAAAGTGCAGGAATTGACACTTTATAACAGTTCTGTTGGCATGCCTTCAGCCACTAGTTTTCAACTGATTGAAAACATGACACACTATCCAGGGAACAGGATAAATTATGAGCCGGATGTCAACTATAAGAGAACAATTCTGATGTAGTTGTTTGAGGTGGGGGGGGTAGCTGCGTTCACATCATCTTGTTGCAAGACCCTGTTTTCTCATCATGGTGAGAAAGAATTAGAAGTCAAAGCTAAAATGCAGCTGTTCTTGCCATTTTATCAAAGCACATTAATCAATTCCAGGCAGAGGGCCTCAATTTTTATAAAACAACTCCCCTATAGGATGTGGAAATACTTGCAATATCTTCATGCCAAATTTGGGTGTACTTCAATTTGCTTAATTTTTTCCATGATCCTTCTTCAAAATTAAGGCATTCTCCCATCCCATTCAACACTCCTCTCTAGGGTGTATCATTGTAGGGCTCCACATGGAGATCAACAAATTACTAACTCAGAAAGTGGAAATATCCATTCTTCACCTGAGATACAAGTTCTGGGAGGAAGAGGAAAAAGGAGGAAAAGTACTGGCTTATAGAATAAGGAAGTAACAATCTGGGAGACATACTTCAGGCCTTACAGGCACCAATGGGCAGACTCAAACCAAGGCACAGGACATAAGTCAAATCATGAAATGCTTCTACACCAAGCTATATTCCTCCTCCTGATGCCTGAAACCCCTTACTGTGAAAAAGTTTCTAGATTCCCTAGATATCCCCCACCTATCAGAACAACAAACAGTACAGCTGGACACCCCCTTGACTGAACTAGAGGTTTCACAAACACTAAGCTCATTAAAACCTGGCAAAGCACCAGGAGGGGACGTCTTTTCAGTGGAACTGTGGCAAAGCACCAGGAGGGGATGGCTTCCCAGTGGAACTGTGGCAAAGCACCAGAAGGGGATGGCTTCCCAGTGGAACTGTGGCAATCCCTCTCCCCCACAATCACCCTAGTTCTATGCTCTGTTTATACCAACGCTCTTGCATCTGGGGTCTTCCCTCCCACTCTCAGGGAAGCGGTGGTGACTATACTTCCCAAGAAAGGGAATGACATCACCCAACCCACCAGTTATAGGCCAATCTCTCTCATAAATGTAGATAGTAAGATATTTGCAAAAGTTCTGGCCACCAGACTTAATCCCTTACTCACTCAGCTCATACACCCCTCCCAGGTGGGATTTGTACCTGAGTGGTACAGTGTTGATCATATGCAATCCTTGCTTAACATTATTCATGTGGCTAAGTCCATCCCCACCCCAGTGATGGCATGAGCCATTGATTTAAAAAAAAGCATTTGATTCCCTGGAATGGGACTACTTGCAACTTGTCCTTGCACATTTGGATTTAGTGAAAAATTCCTAGTGTGGATTAGCTCTTTATATACACACCCAACAGCAAGAATTCTCACCAATTCCATGCTGTCCAATCCCTTCCCACTTGAGAGAGGCACTAGGAAAAGTTACCCCTTATCACCACTCTTGTTTGTTCTGGCAGTAGAACCCTTAGCTGCTGCCATCAGACAACACCCCAAGATCCTCGGGATTGCTATTGACCAGCAGAAATATGCCACACTAATGTATGCGGATGATTTGTTAGTTCCTCTGGCAGATGTCAGCATATCCCTTAAGCCCCTGATATCCATGTTAAACATCTTTGCTCAATACTTGGGCCAGAAATTAAACCAAAATAGAACCAAAGTCCTACCCCTAAACAAGAGCTATAATTCAAACCTTTTCACATCTCATGGCCTTAGAATGGCACCATCAGGTATCACCTACAGTACCTAGACATCCAGATAACCCCCAACCCCTCAAAACTCTGGTATTTAAATCTAAAACCCCTAATCACTGAAATGAAGACATAGTTTGAAAGATGGAAACTACTTCAGCTCATTATGGCTGGGAAAATTGCCACAATTAAGAAGGTCACTGATCCCAGACTCCTCTATGTAATATCTCATCTGCCCCTAGATCTCCCCTCTAGCTGGTACAGTAAAATAGATGCCATCATTGGTAACTTCATCTGGGAAGGCAAGAAGCCTACTATAGATACAGCCAGAATAAGCTACGTGCCCATTGGAAAGACAGAGGGTGGTGTCCTCCCTGGCTGGAAGGATATAAATAGGCCTTCCAGGCTACGCAAACTCTGAAATGGGTTCTCCCCCTCAAATGCCTCTCCTCCATGACTCAACATAGAGGTAGCACAAGCCAACACGCAGTGCTTCTCACTGCTTCTATACAATACCCCTCCAAAATGCCTAATATCTCACCCCACAATAGGGCCTGCAATTAAATACTGGTTGAGGCTTCATAAAAAACTGAACACCAATCCCACCCTCTGTTAACTGACCCCTATATGGGGTAATGTAGCCATACAGAGAGACCACAAACCCTTTCATGGTAACAATGGGCTGCCAAAGTTATAACCCACCTACGAGAAATTTTGGACAGTAACACCCCCGCTATTGCCACCTTTCAAGATCTAAAGACATGATATGGTCTCCACCAAACATAATTCTGGAAATATCTCCAGCTGCAGAGTGTGGTGAAAGCTTACCTATGCAATCTCCCTAAGAAAAATCAGTCCAATGTCCTTAAGAACTGGTCAACCCACACAAAAGGCTTAGCCAGTATAAAATATTCCACCCTTAGGGAAAGCATACCAAGCCAATCCCATGACTCTAAGATTAAATGGGAACATGCACTACAAGTCCCCATCACTGATCAGCAATGGCAGGCCTGCTAGAAATCAGCCCACCGGGCTTATCAGGATGCCAGAAGCAGGCTGATACAAAACAAAATTATGCATTCTTGGTACAGAACTCCAGTAGTCCTGCATAAGGCCAATCTCATTGACAGCAATCTCTGCTGGAGGTGCTAGATGCAATCAGGGGACCTGAGTCACATTCTGTGGAGCGGATCCCTAATTCAGCCTTTCTGGAAGCAAGTCTGTGCCCTAGCCTCAGAAGTTACTGACAAGAAGGTACCCTACTCAGCCGCTTTCTGGCTGCTCAGAATCCCACCTCTGGAACCCATCCTAAGCACCCCTGAATGCCAAAGGCTAGCATTACTGGGTATGCAGGCTAAGAGACTTCTCCTATGTAAATGGAGATCAACAGAGATCCCTACCATCCCTGAAATAACAAATTGTTTCATGCAAGCCACCTCCCTAGACCGATTATCTTGTATAGTAGCAAATACCCTTCCAACCTATTATTGCTGCTGGAAGCCCTTCATAACATACTTGAAGCCCCCAACAGGTATAGGATAAATCATCCACTTGTCCCATTATCAGCCTCTACATAAGGTATGCTAGGACAACCTTTTACTACTGTGCAACAATGTGTATGTATCACTCTTTTATGCATGTCTAGCTGTCATATAGTCTGCTGCCTTGTTTCTTTGTGGTTATATGTTTAATTTTTTCAGGGCAGGAGAACGTATTTCAATGGAAAGATTATATAGTACTGCTCCATGAATGTAACCTCTTAGAGCTGACAAGCCAAGACAACTCCTGGTAGGTGCTTTCTTATATTTTTAGCAAGCTCTTATTCCTACTGTTTTTGTGTACAATGTAAGAAGTGCAATGCCTTTCTTCAGCATTCTGCCTGTTGTAACCTGTTAAATGAAACCAATGAAAAATTTAACTACAAAAAAAAATAATCAATCTAGCTCTAGCATGCCAGTTAGAAAAAAATAACCAATCAAATTCAGTATGGAAAATGAATAATACACTATTTCAAGACAGAAAATTCTGTACAGGAATATCAAAATCAATACATAATCATTGGCAGGACAACTCAGAAGACAGAACTACAATATGTAATAATTGGGAGGCCTTCAAGGCCACAGTAAGAGGCAAAGCAATATCAGAGGCAAGTTGGAGAAACAAAAGCAGACAGAAAATCTAAGGCCCCTGGAAAAAAACTGTAAGCGCTTCAGAGATTAAGATAAGAGCAGGCTATGAATTTTTCAGAGAGGAATATGAAAGCACTAAAGAGGCTTTACAAAGAATAATAACCATAAAAGCAGATTCACAATGGTTTTAAAAAAGGAAAATTGGCATCTATATAGCAAAGTGGCTGGCAAGTACTTAGCTAAAAGACAAAACAAAAACAGCAAAAAGCAGAAATAATGGTTATCCATGATGGTCAATGAAATCTTAGAACAAAACAAAAGAAGAAATAGATGAAGTTTTTCTTAATTTCTATAAAGCACTATATAAAAAGGAGTTCAGTGTTTATGAGGAGGAAGTAATGGTTTAATATGAAAATGCTTTACCCAGGAAAACAATGGAAGGTTATTATGATATATGGAATGAAGCTATAAGCGAAGAAGAGATAGAGAGCACAATGGCATCCATGTCAAAGGAGAGGAATCCAGGTCCTGACAGTTTTACTGTAGAATTTTTTCTAAAGTTTGAAAAATAATCATTACCTTCCTTGTATATATTATTTTTGGAAATAAAACAAACAGCACAAATTCCATACTTATTTCAAGATGCATTCATTACATTAATTTTTAAAACCTAAAAAACTGAAAAAAGAGCTAAACATTGTAGACAGATTTCTATTTTCTGAACATGGACTACAAAATATTTACATAACTACTAAACAATAAGTTAATACAGTACATAGAAAAAAATAACACATAATGATCAGAGTGAGTTCACACAAGGTAGATCAATACATGAAGGGATCCATAAAGTAAACTTTTTACTTGACTATGCCTTCTCGCCAGACATAGATGCCATTGTGCTCTCACTCAATGCCAAAAAGGCATTTGATATGATTGAAAGGAATTATATCATAGCTGTTTTAAAATACCTAGGTTTTCCAGAGTCTTTCATGTAAATGATTTCTGCACTGTATGTTCATCTATGGCAAGAGTAAAAATTAATGGCAAGCTTACATAAAACTAGGTTCAAAAGAAATCTCTGCACACCTGGCTGGTGGTGCACAAACAAATGACAAATAACCAAAAACAAAAAAAGCTTTGCACTCACAACCTCATAATAAAAATCACCCACATAGTCTATAAATGTGCAAAATATATTTTATTAGAGTGCAATAAAAAGCACCATTCCTCTTGCTTTGACGCATTTCGGAAACAAATCCTTTTTCAAAAGGATTTGTTTCCAAAACGCGTCAAAGCGTGAGGATTGGTGCTTTTTATTGCACTCCAATAAAGGATATTTTGCACATTTATAGACTATGTGGGCAATTTTTATTATGAGGTGGTGAGTGCAAAGCTTTTTTTGTTTTTGCTTACACAAAACTTTTCAATATGCAGAGGGCTGAGGCAAAGCAACCCACTATTTCCATCACTGTTCAATTGTGCATGGAAGTTTTTTTTTTTAACTAAGATTCATGCAAATTATAAATAAATGGAATATCTGCAGGAAGCTGTAAATACATCCTGTGGCCCATACAGAATGAAGTCCTATGGAACATTGATAAGGTAGAAAAAATACATAGAATGGATGGGCCTTGTAGTCCTTATCTGCCGTCAACTTCTATGTTTCTATGAATGTGTATGCAGATGATATACCATCATTATTACCAGATCTTGTCAGTAGTCTAAAATAAGTAATTAATGAAATTAAATCATATTCAAATTATCTGGTTATTGTCTAAATAAAAAATCAGAAATAATGGTAGTAAATATTTCAACAACCCAGGCTATAAATTATTTATTTCCCACTCAATTTAAAAATCAAAAGCTAGATTACTTTGGTATTAAACTAGCATTTCCAAAGACTTATTTCAAAAGAACCATAATACTTTAATTAAAATATACCAGACATACTATCAAATTGAGTAAAATGAAATTGTTACTATGGTGACATATCCAGTCAAAATAGTGGCAGCATATTACACAGTTGAAAACCGCGCAGGCATAAATGTGTGCGCAGTTTTGGAGTTTGTTAATATAATCTGGAATGGTTTTTAACCGTGCCATTTTGTGCTGACCGTGCCACGTGCTTTTTACCCATGCCGTTTTCGAATGCACAGACTTGACCTAATTCCATATAGGGCAAGGTTCAGCTGATTAAAATGAATATAGTCCCATTGATTTCACATACATTACAATCTATTATTATGAAGTACCAGTTAATTGGTTTAGGACAATAAATAAAATTATTAAAGACTTCATATGGGATTATGGTAACCATGAACAGCTTGGTCAAAACTATGATTCCTCAATAGATAGAGCATGCTTGCCCAGATATAATTTTTGATCAAAAAAGTATTAAAATGGCCTTATGATTCTAAAGTAGACACACTTTTAGTTGATGCTTTACTAAGAACAATTATAGGTAAAAATAGAAGGATTAAATTATTTTGGTTCTGAACAACGAAAGATAAAAGAATTCAAACTGTATAATATAACATTTTGAAAAATAAAATATATAAAAAAGGTTATAAAAACATATGGTACAATCCACTATTTTTGATAAATGATAAACTGCTCTGGTTTCAAAGGCGTGTCAAAAACCATGCTGTGTGTTCCATGTAATCTACTGCGGTCCGAAACCGTGCTAGATTATATAAACAAACTCCGAGACCACACACGGTTTTATGCCCGTGTGTTTTTTGACCATGCATGTGTATGGTTGGGGTTTTGACAGGTTACCCACATGATGTACAAGAGGGGACCTAGAAGGCACCCTTGTTGAGTCCTCTATTTAAGTGGAATGCACTCACCCCTCCAAACCATTCACAAACCCACAGTTCAAATCATATCTCTCAGAAAGATTGAGTGGCAGTAAACTTTATTCATAGATTGACCAATCCACTTCTTATTTAGAGTACTATTAAAGGCACCTCCTAACACTATTGTTCTAGAGGTCTGTAGATTGGGCTGTACATATTTAACAAAATCTATGAGACTTTGGAAACTCTGAGGACAGTACTGTGCTCTCTTATTATGCTTCCATAATAAAAGGATCAATGCACATGATGTACAAAAGAGGACCTAGATGGCAGCCCTGTTGAACAACCCCATTCAACTGAAATACACTCAACCCTCCAACTATTCACATTGGGATAAACAACTGCATGCTCATAGCAGGTTTTAATCCAATTAATAAAAATTATAGGGAAACTGTATTGTTCTAAAACAAAAAATAAATGGGAATGTATAATATTGTGAAAGGCTCTTTCTTGATCCAGAGATAGCCCAAAGCCCTTTAAGTCCACCATTGTGACCTTTCAAAAATTTTCCACAGCAAGAATAGGTGCCCTTGGATTTTCTGACCAGGTACAGCACAGACTTGTGAGTGGTCAATAATGTCTGGCAATGTAGTGCTCAACCTGGCACTCAAAATATTTTGTCAAAATGTTTAAATCTACATTTAAGAGGCTGCTATTCCTTTAGTTTTTTTTTTAATTCTTTATTGTCCCCTTTATTATATATAAAACAAAAACATAATGGCCTCTGTTGTACTCCCCAAGATGACCAATCCCTTAACCAATTCACTGTACATTTGCGTTAAATCTGGGCCTAGGACATCTACCACTGCTTTATAAAATTCTGGTGTTAAACCATCACTTTCTTGTGCAATATCTAATTTTAGTGAGGAAGTTGTTCCTTTAACCTCCTCCACACTAATGGGGTGGATAAAAAAAGTCTTAACTTCTTCAGATAATTGGGGACAGATCACTCCATCCCACAATGAAACATGAGCATTCCTGAATGGCCCTGGGTCAGTTCAGGCCCTTGAGACCTGGGCCTGAACTACATTAAGTAACTCACTTTTCCCTGAGACAGTTGTGCCACTGTCATCCTGTAGTTCAGTCACCGCTCTGTTTCCTACCCTATTGGCACAACTTTCAAAAGGGTTCCCAGTCGACATTCTCCTTTGTGCCTCCAACCTCTGTTTTGCCAGCAATGAATCAGCCCTGTTGTACTGTAAATCTTTCATCTCCCTCCATTATGTTGTTGATCTGCCATGATAACCCCCACCTCTTAAATGTGCTTCTGTCACTAATCTATGTAAGTGTGCCCCTAGAGTTAAATATTTATGGTTTTTCTCCCTTTCAAGTTTTCTACTCTTCTCTTGAAAACATTTCCTGACATCTGATTTTGTGTCCTCCTACCATGAATTAAGTTCCTTGTACATGCATTGTACTTATTACCTTGCTAGAAGCAAATCCACCACATCGCTTCTCACCTTTTCTATTTCCAAAAGACCTGAGTTAAGTTTCCACATCGTTGTCCCACTTGAAAAAAGTTCCGGATGTTCAAAACCTACCACCCAGGATCATATGATCAGAATTTACTGTAATAGCAGAATCAATAACTGCATTTTTGAAACAAAGAAATAATCAATTCTTGCAGCCTAATGACTTTAAAAAGTATTTCCCCATTTGATGGTGCTGCTGATACATGCCTACCAAACCCACTGTTCTTTTTTCTTTTTCTTCATATTGTGTTTCTCCCCTGGGTGCGGCTTGGTTGGTGGCTTTTGCTCTCCCCTCAAAGGGCTCTCCTTCTGCCTGCGGCCACATGGCTGTCCCCCGACTCCCTCCCCCAGCGAGTCCCCCATGGATTTCCTCTCTGTGGTGGGATCGGGACATCCCCCCCGTGCATACAATCTGGTTGCCAGGGTCTGAGTTCGGTCTACAGAGAGCCTACCAGCACATCCCCATTTTCCATGTTCCTGGTTAGTCCCCTCCCATTGACGGGTCATATGCATTAGTGTGTGTGCATGGAGGCATGTGCATGCTGTGCTGTCCCATGGCACTCTCCTTTCCTCTGGCATCCCTGACCTATTCTGCCCTCAGACCTCTACCTGGGAGAGTGATTCAATGGAACTATCAGTCCACCCTTACTGGGAGAGGAGAGCTGTCCTCGGATGCTCGATCCTGAACTTCCCGGGCTGACCCCTGGCAGCCCACTCACACTGCAAACATGGGTTGCCAGCATGGCAGGAGATGAGGCACTAATGTCTCAACCCTCCATGCCACTGGGCTGGCTCCAAACCTGCAGTTCTAATCATGTCTCTCAGAATGTTTGAGTTGCAGTAAACTTTATTCATACATTGACAAATCCAATTCTTGTCTAAAGTACTATTAAAGTCACCTCCTAATATTATTGTTTCTAGAGGTATGTAGATAGGACTGCAGAGATTTAAAGAACTGTACCCTGTTTGCCTTGCCCTGGAGTGCATGTACATTAATTGAACAAAACAGGTATGTCTCTATCTCAGTACCTAAAATCATCAACCATCCTGGAACAAGTTCCAAATATGTTTGTAGTTTAAAGATGATGACTTAAAGCCCAATACCAACCCCTGAGCAGAAGTCCTCCCCAAAGACCAGGAAGAACAATTTTCCCCCATAGCTTTTAAGCTTACCTAATCTCAGTTATCATTCTCAACCTTGTATCCTGAAAAAAATAGTATAATTCATTGATTGTAATAAAGTGAAAGTACTAAGTCTTCTCCTGGAATTTTTTAAGCTATTGATATTAACAGTGGCACAATTTATCTTTAGACACAGGCCTATAAGAACAATGGGCAGGAAACCAATACCCATACCAAATATTGCTTAAGGCACCCCAAATGTTTCGCATGCGGTCCTAGAATTTTTTCTGCTCTGAGTACACATCCTCAGAGGCCTCTTTTCTGAGTCCTCCTCAATGCAGAGTTAGTATTCTCATTACCAGAAGAACAGGATTTTTGTGATGAGGAGATGGGTGGGGTGTCAGAAGCCTCTTCTTCCAAATCTGCATGGTTTCTCATCTTATTCAGAGGTTCAAATGTGTTTTGCACAGGGGATAGGGTCCAACATCTGAATTTTAACCTTGGAATGGCTACTGCCCTATCTAGATGTTTGAGTCACTTTTTTGTACAGGTTTCAGGGGAGGGGGGGCTGACCTCTATAGGCCCTGCAGCCTTGGACTGCATACCAAAGAGAGCATCTTCCTCAGGAGCAGTATGAATCACAGCTTCTGTCAGTACAGATGTAGATGCTCCTTGCTCAAATTAGGCAGGGGGAACCAAGAGAGACACCTCCACAGGGGAACTGGGCACCAAGGACTTTGTAGTTTCCACCATAGTCTGTGGACCTCCAGATTCTGCATTACCATCCCATCGCTCAGCATAGGCTGGCAGAGAATCAGGGAAAATCTGCATTTTTGTAGTCTTGTCTTTTGAGCATGAGCCAAGAGAGCATCCTGACTCATAACATCCTCTTAGTTGTGGGCTACCCAGGAATAAGACCAAAAAGAGCACCCTCTTTCATCGCATGAACTGCATTTTTAGATGTGTCTACAGGTCACACTAACATGCCCATACATGGAACACAGGCCAGATTGGAACTGATCACAAGCATTACTTAAATGAGCCTGTAACTCACATTTATAACAGGCCTTTAGCTGGCCTGGGTAAAACAGAATACCCTATCACCTTCAATAAAGAAACTGTAGGACAGATGGCATATCCCAGTATCTGTTTGATGTAATATAACCTTAAATTTCCAACCCGCTGTTCAAATGTGTTCATTATCAAATATTGATTCAGGCTGCCCCACACCTCTCACTTTTGTTGTAACCAACACTGTATATCTGCCACTCATACACCCTCATTTCTGAATATTGATGTAATGGTCCTGTGAAGGGGCTTCATGAGAGGTATGACTACAAAGGGCAACCACAAAGGTGTAGTCTTCGGTTCCCCATATTTTTTCCAAAACCTATCTAGTGAGGCCATGATGTTAAAACTAATATCAAAAGTATTTTCCCCAGATATATGTATCAGGGCATATATTTCTTAAGCGTGACTTTCAGAGAGTCATTTAAAAGAGTTCTTGCAATATAAGTGTGGTTGGGCTGTGGTTCAAGGCTACCTTCATACCGTAGCTGCACCGCATTTCATCTCTTTGTGCGTTCGGACCTATTTGCAAATAGGTCAGCCATCTTCAGTCTTGGAGTGTCTTCTGACCTTTCACTTGCATACTCCCCACTGACTCTGGGCCTGGACCAGCTAATTCCAGGAGCACAGTTCTATACGTACATACGAATATACCAGCAGAAACAGACCACCTGGTCTATTTAAGTCTGCTTGAGTGTGCAGCTAGCACCCTCTAGTTTGCAGCTGCCCCACCCCACTCCCATTTGTCATTCCACTGCCTCCTCTCCCCTGTCCCCACCCTCCCAGCCAATGGTGGTAGCAGTCCCCCCTTTTCTTCCGTAAACACTGAGCAAAAGTATTCATTCAGTGCTTCTGCCTGCTCCTCACCCTTTTCCATCCACTCCCCACTCCTTTTTTATCCTCACTGTTGTTTCCTTGCACTTCCTTTTCTCCCTGATGTATCTGAAAAAGTCTCTTCCTCCCCCTTGTTAATTCCCTGCGCTAATCTCGGCTCCCTCTGGGCCTTGGCTTCTCTCACTTTTCTGGTCACCTCCCCGGACCATCTTGCATACTCCTCCCTGTTCACTTCCTTCCCCGTCCTTCTATACCTCTAGTGCACCTCTCGTTTTGCTCTCACCACCTCCACTACCTCGCTGTTCAACCAGCATGGTTTTCTTGCTCTGCTCCTCTTACTCTGTGTTTTGGTGCAGGCTTCTGTTGCCTCTGTAATCCCCCGTTTAATAATATCCCATTTCTGCTCTGCATCCATCTCCTGCATCCTCCCAAAGTCTGCCCTCCTGAAGTTTACTACCTGAGTAACTGATTTCTCTGGCTTCCCGCACATCGTGATATTAAACCACACCGTTTGGTGATCACTGTCGGATAGTGGGTCCTCCACTGGTGATCACTGTCGGCTAGTGGGTCCTCCACCTTTATTTCCCTTACTGCCTCCCCATTCGACAACATTAGCCTAGAAGGTACACTAACCAACTGTGTCAGGAGACCCTCCTGGATTGTGTCCAGGAGAACTTGCTCCCTAGCACTGGAGGTGATTGGAATGCTCCAGTCAACCCCCTGCAAGTTGAAATCTCCCACAATGACCACATTCCCTTTTCTACATACCTTTCTGATTTGTCCTGCTAATTCCCTGTTAACCTGCTCAGACTGGGATGGTGGCCTGTATACCACCCCAAACCTCAGTTTCCTACCCCATGAGTCTAGGAGCTACAGCCAGATTGCATCTGTTCTCTTTTCTTCCTCCTCATCCCTTGTGCATTTGATCCCATCCCTCACGTAGACTGCCACCCCACCCCCCCCCTTCCTTACGGTCCTTCCTATATACTTTGTATCCTGGGATTGCCAGATCCCAGTCCTGGTCTCAGTTGCCCACATTTCTGTGACAGCTGCAATATCCACCCTCCACACTGCTAAGAGTGCCTGTAGCTCAGCAGATTTGTTACCTAAGCTTCTTGCATTCAGCGAGACCACCCTCCATCCTGCCCCCTTCCCTTCATTGGCCTCCATTTCCTTCCTTCTATTCCCTCCTTTTTCAGCCACCCCAAGTCCTTCCCTGCTAGCCTGAGGGTCAGGCTGTGACTCCACTCTATCAGATCCCTGCCTACCTGCTGTCCACTTGCCACCCCCCCATCTAGTTTAAATCCACCTTTGTTGAAATATACCTCCCCAGTCTTTGCTTTAATACATCCTTCCCCTCCCCACTCATGTGTAGCCTATCCCTTGCATGCAGATTGTTATTATCCCAGGTACTGCCCCAGCCACCCACAACCCCATATCCCTTAGTTTGACACCATTCTACCAACCATGTGTTCAACTCCCTAATCCTCTTCTTTCTCACCTACTTGTGTAGGGTACTGAGAGCACTTCGGAGAATGCCACAGACTCCCCAGTCTCCTCACACAACCTTCCCACTTCCACAGTCCTCTCCTTTGTTATCTCCACCATTTCCCCCACTAGGTCATTTGTCCCCACATGTACCACAATGTGTGGTTTCCTTCTACCCCTCCTTACGCACCTTAGGATTGCCTGTCCTGCCTTGTCTGCCTTTAATCCTGGTATGGACTCCACCCATATCTGACTGTGCCTCTTCCCCTTGCTGCCCCATCTGATCCCCTTGAGTATGGAGTCCCCCAACCCTAGTACACCTCCCTCCTCTTTCCTTGTGCCCATCGCCACCCCCCCACCCAGATTCTCATTTCTGGGGCCACTCAAGATGGTGCTTTTACAGTGTGTCCCAGTGTCTTCCCCCCTGCCCTTCTCAATTGAGAATCCTCCCCCTCCTCCTGTTTGACTGCCAACCTTCCACTCCCTCCTCACCTCTCCGAGTAGTATCCCTCCCCCTGCCATGCCATGCTCAGTCTCTCCACTAGTAATGCCCCTCTCTCCCTTCTCTTTGTGAGAACTATCCCCTGTGCATTCTCCTCCTGCATCCTCTTTCCCATGTGTTTGCTAGTAGAGCAAACATGTTCTCTCCTCCCTTTGCCTTATTGTGTGTTTCCTCCTCCCTCCTGCCTACTGCTGCTCCTCTTTTTCTAGGTCCTACTAGAGTCCACCATTCATCAACTGGCTTCCTGTCTACTGTGCTTCCTCCCCCTGACCTCTCCCTTGCCCCACTGTTCATTCTATGTGGTGCCCCCACAATACTTGCAGATGTCAGCCCTCCTACTGACACACTCCTCCCCTCCTCCCTCAACCTCCTCAGCTCTCTGCCAAGCCACTGAACCTCTTCCTCAAGCCTCCTTAGCCTGTGGCATATTGGACACTGTCCCAGCCTCCACAGTATGTTCATCTGCATTGCTGCCCCACAACCATTGCACCCTACAATCCTACTCATGGTCCACACTACCTATACAGCCTCTTCACTCCACTCTCCCTACAGCAAGTAGAATTAACTAATCCTATCCCAGCCTCTAACAGAAATTGTTATCCTAAATTCCCTTGCATGTAGCATAAGAGGGTCAACTACAATACTAACTGTAAACCACAATCCTTGTCATAAGGGCTATAGATCTACTCACACATTTTGTATATTTATATGTCCTTAAGACTTAGCTTATGTGGCTGTTCCTTGTTTCCTCCTTCCTGGCCTGTTCTGGGGGCTCAGATCAGTTTGCAGCTCCCCAAACTCCTCCCTCACAGCCTTCAAACCCAACCCCCAGTGGTATTTCAGTATCTACAGTCACTCCAGCCACAGAAGCCTTTAAGCTAAATTCTACTTTAAGCTAAATTAAAAAGAAAATAAAACAATATCAAAACTTACAAAAATCCTCTATACATTAACTCCCTCAACGGCAAGTAGAATTAACTAATCCTTCTCTCCTGTAGTTTAAAAAAACAATAGCAAAACTTACAGAAATCTTCTCCACATCCAGCAAGCAGGCCTAACCAATCCTTCTCCCCTGCAGTTTGATGGCTTAGTCAGAATTTAAAGACTTTGTGGGTGGGCAAGTCTGGGCATGTCCTGTGCAGTCACTCCAGCCACAAGCAGACTTAACCAATCCTTCTCCCCTGCAGTTTGATGGCTCAGAGTTTAAAGGCTATGTGGGTGGGCATTTCTGGGCATGTCCTGTGCACTCACTCCAGCCACAGAAGCCTTTAAGCTAAATTCTACTTTAAGCTAAATTAAAAAGAAAATAAAACAACATCAAAACTTACAAAAATCCTCTATACATTAACTCCCTCAACAGCAAGTAGAATTAACTAATCCTTCTCTCCTGTAGTTTAAAAAACAATAGCAAAACTTACAGAAATCTTCTCCACAGCCAGCAAGCAGACTTAACCAATCCTTCTCTATGTATGGGCTTCACAACCTCCCTCCTCAGAGGTAACTGTATTTGGAGCAATAACTCAGTATCTCCTGCATTGTTCTCCCCCACTGCTCCCACCAGAACAGGAGTGTCTGTTGCAGATTCCTGGGTCACAGGAATTGCCATTTGCTGTGAAGTACCCTTGGAGACCCCAAGCAACAATCTTCAATAGGTGTCAACTCTGGCTGCCCAGAAGCTGAGTCACTCTACAGCTCCATATCCCAGTCCCCCCCAACAGCACCTTAACAGGTAAACAAAGGGGTGTCTTACCTGAAGAAGCTGTCCATGAGGGACCCAGGTATGAGTCTGGCAATAGTCCTTGTACCTCAGCATGTTATTCAGCTCCTTCAAAAACTGTTTCTGTAGAAACAGACTCAGCTGCCTCCTAGTCCCTGGCATCCAGGGCACGGGGTCAAAATGTCACACGGCAGAATGCCGTGCAACTTTATCGCGTTGTGTGATTTATATATTTATTTTGATTTGTAGGGGGCTGTGCCCCCAGACCCCCACACTTAGGATTCTAACTCCAGGAGGGTCCAATACAGAGAGCACACAGGTCCGGGGTTCACGCATAATACCATACACTGATTAGGTGTACAACATTATGACCCAGTAGGGGCTGCCAGTGTCACATTGCCTGCAGACCTCCCAGGACTTGTGCTGATGTCTTCTGATTCCTGAACATCAGTGGGAGTCACTCCTGTATCAGCTGCCACTGCCAGTATTCCTGCAGGTACTGCTTCTAATCCAGTATCCACAGGCTCCAGGTTATTGATTTCTCCAGAGTTTTGGCTGTGTCTGGTGCAATAACTCTGATAGATTTGATCTGCGCTGACAGAACTCGGTTCCTGGGTGTCAGCAAGTCATCACAATATCAGAACCAGCTGTCAGCATTTCACCAATGACCTTCTACAGATGGCTTTGGAGTTGCTGACGGCATCCTTTGCAGTAGTTCTAGCTGGTGTTTCCCTGAAGAATGGACCATCATATCAGGAATCTTCTCAGCCATCTTGGGGTACCGTTTCCAGCATTCATTAAGCAGAGCTCCTTCAGGGGACCAACTTCCGATATGTCTATACTATTTTTGTTCACATTTACTATGTTGGGGGTGTTCAGGACTGATTTTGCTGATAGTAGCAGATTCCACTGACTAGTAGGGGCAGTCTCAGCTGTGCCAGCATGAAAAATTTCCCTGGTAAATTATGTGGGCTAATCAAAGGCCTTTTTTTTTACTTTCTCTTTATTCTCCCCCTACCCGCAGCACCTCCACTCTTCAGGAGACACACATATGCCTTATTAGTGCCCACCCTCTTACCTGGAGCCTGGCACAGTCCATCCCCCATGTAGCCTTGGTTATACCCCCCAGGTGGGGTATGAGGTGGGACCTTTATACCCCAAGGTCCTTCCTGCTTTTGTCGAGATGCCATCACCAGGGCAGGTAGGGGCATTGGGGATCGGGGCCTTTGTGCTCCATCTACCAGAGGTGCTACAGGGTGTTTTCCTTGTTTCTTTGGCATGCTGTGTGCCCTGACATCAAGGCGCTAAGCACCGACGTCCAGCATGCCATCCTTCTCACTGGCTTGGGCTTGCCATACCTCAGATCTCCACCCGAGGTTGGGCATGCACCAAGCCCTGGATCCCCCCTTCCCCTGGTGAAGGCAAGCTGCCCTTAGGGCACTCAAACCTCCTCTCCCCGGCTGGCCCTCTAGCTCTCTGGCTCATTCCTGAACCCGGGTCACTGGTGTCACAAGCGGAAATCTAACCACTGCGCTGGTGGGCCGGCCCCATCAAAGGCCTTTTCATCTTCTTTTCTTCCTCCAGTCTATTCCTCTCCAAAGTATGTTTTGCTACCTCCTTCTTCATCATACACAGCAAAGTATCTTTTCATCATACAGTTTTTTTTTCTTGGATATCAATGTCATCCATAGGAATTATTTCTTCTGCAACCTCTAAAGCCTCTGGAACAGAGAAGGAGGTCAGCTGTCCTGTCCCATGCTCTTCTCCCCCTCCATTGACCACTCTAGGATTTGCAATACTCTCCTGCAGGAAGAGTAGGGGTGTTTTTTATTTATAAGAAACAGAAACAAATTTTTCAACAAAATGAAATCAAAAAGAAATGAAAATGTGTACAAAAACAAAAATATATGTTAAACAGTTTGCCATCTTTTATACCCATATAGAATACACAAAGTAACTATCTAAGAGAAAAGAAATTTATATTAGATAGCTTTGTGCAGTCCTGAAGAAAACACCTCCTTTTTAAAGAAGTATACATATAGAAAGAACCAGCATAACATTCGGTGGTCATTTGCATATGCAGCCCATGATGCTTTGCATTTTTGGGCATGTGTGATTTTGTATTTTCTTGAAACTTGGCTTCCCAGCCAAATTCCCTTTGGGGTAACTCTTGCCTCAGTGTTTGCGCACAGAGGTTCTTTGTCTTTTAAATAGTTTTTTATTTTAATGGGTTCACACAACATAACCAGACAGACTGTCTTAGGGTAGCTGGTTCATTCCACTGGGGTGTCAAACAGACGAGGCATACTGATGAGTCCTGGTAGGAAGAGACACATGTCTATGTCATCTGTTAGCACCCTTTGCAAACTGCGTGAGAGGCCTTTTGGCACCATGCAATTCTGCTTAAAGTTGAACCAGCATAACATTCTGTGGTGATTTGCATATGCAGCCCATGATGCTTTGCATTGTGTGGGCATGTGTGATTTTGTATTTTATATAGAAAATATTGCCTATGCTAAACATAAAGGACCATGAAAGTAGCTATTACCATCTTGAAAAAGAAAATACTAAGCTTACCTTTCTATCATGTTGTGCAGAAAAAAACATTGCTTTCATATCTCTCTCACCTCTGCTTTAGAAAATGTTTTCACATCTTTCTCCCCGATCTGTCTAAGAGAAATGACAACATTGTTCAATATATCTGTATCTGTCATAATTTTCTTTTGTAGAACCCAGGCACACCTGGCTTGCCATATATAAGATTTAAAAAGGGCAAATATAAATTGCAATGTTCCTTCATTATACTTCCTCCAATGTGCCTCGTGTAATCCCGCTATTAATTCTGAGTATGTTAATTTCTCATATAAAGGCTCTTTCCATTCTTTTGCTACCTGAGCCCCAAATGACTTTATATATGAACATTCAAAATATAAATTTTAGGCTGGTTCTGTGGCACCGAATGATGGGGCATCACTCTGGCACACTGGTGACCCAGATTTGTACTGCAGCCCTGGATGTTAGGAGTGGAGACCAGCGGGGAGGAAGTTAGAGTGTCCTTTGGACACTTCCATCCTGGGGGAGTGGGCAGTACTGGACTGCACAACAGGTGGCTCCTGGAGGTGGCTAGTAGAGCCATTCTATGTGGCGTTGGCCTTGAAACACTGCCAAACTTCTCCACTCCCAGGATGCCATTGTGGCTGTACAATTGTGGGAGGGGCCCCAGAAAAGTGGAACATTTCCTGTCCAGCTGACTGTATGATGGCCACCATGTTCACCTTGCACAACACAGCCTCACAGTTCCCACTGATCCTATCAGCCTCTTATGTTCCCAGTCAAGTCAGCAGAACCCTCTCTCCCCTCCTCTGCTCCCAGGGAGGGGGCTTCTGGCAGGCATACTCTGGGACTACTTGGATGTGGGACCAATAGGGGAAATAGATGATCATGACAGGGGACAGCCCGGTGGGTAGGAGTTAATCCTGAAAGACCTGAAGAAGTGACTGGTCAGGGGACAGGGTAGGAGCAAAAATATATACAGTGTATATATATATGTATGTATGTATGTGTGTGTGTATATATATATATATATATATATATATATATATATATATATATATATATATATATATATATAGTATACATAGTACCATAGTTAGGGTTGAGGAGCCATTTCTATGTTAAACCCCAAAACTTTGCACCATAATAACTCTGCAACCATTTGATGGATTTGCCTGAAATTTGGAATTTATAATCAAGAACCATAGGCCTTGGGATCTGCCAAGTTTCATATTGGTTGGATATATGGCTGCAGAGTTATTAAGTGTGATCTGTGCGCACGTTTACGCTTTTCTGGAATTCTGTGGTCACGCCTACAGGTCGTACGGTTTGGATGACCGGACCAAAATCTTCAGGGAGTGTGCAGCCGGGGTCCCCAATGTGCCTTTCAAAGATTTCGTGAAAAAATATTAAATGGTTCATAAGTTATTCAAAAAACAGTTTCCCATTATAAGTCAATGGGAAAAGTTAACAAAAAGTTCAACACTTTCGCAAATGCATTTTTACTTTCGCAAATGGGCCTGTTACTTTCGCAAATCGGCCATTTTTGTTTCAGTTGGTGATCAGAAAATGGTTGGCATTTAAATTTGGGACCCTCTAGCAACCTAATTTTTTGTATTCACCTAGTCGGGCCCTGAGGATGCTTGCCATGTCTTTATTTTGTGGTAAAACACCCCAAATATGTTTTTCAAATTTCTGGAAAAAGTACTTTGCAAGATTACTTTACGTGCTCACAAGTGTCATGAAATTTCATGACTTTTACAAATTAGCGCAGTAATTTCTGAGTCTGTGGAAAATGACAGCAATTCTTTGGCACTGCACTGCAAAATAACCGTTGGAGTTTGGGCTGAAATTTGGAGGAACGCAAGCCAACATCTCACAGATGTGCCTTTCAGTGTTGTATTGAAAAAATATTACATAGCGGCAAAGTTATGGCACTCAAAGTTGACAGTTTTCCTTAGGATAACATTCGGTGAAGCATTACAGGAATCCTTTGGCACCCTGCTGCAAAATAACGGTTTGGTCTTTTTCCTGAAATTTGGAGGAAGACAGTCAACAGTACACAGATGTGCCTTTCAGTAGTTTGGTGAAAAATATAACATTGCGGCAAAGTTCGGCACTCCAAAATTGACAGTTGTTCCATAGGATAACATTCGGCCAACACTAACAGAAATCATTTGAGCCCTGCTGCAAAATAACGGTTTGAGTCTTTTTCTCTGAAATTTGGAGGAAGACAGCCAACAGCCACAGATGTGCCTTTCAGTAGTTTGGTGAAAAAACATTACAGGGAGGCAAAGTTATGGCGCTCCGAACTTTTCTTTTTTTCCCATAGGATAACATTACGGGGTTCGCCGCGCCTTTCAGGGCCCGTATCTCGGAAACGGTCCGAGATATGGACTTTTCGTTGGAAAATCTCTTAGCCCCCTAATGGGGCTAACATTCAAATTAGCCAGGACAGTTGTTAATAATATGACTTTTACATTTTTTTTCTAAGTCGTACGGTTCCTGAGATATAATGTATTTAGTATTCCAAGATCTCATTTTCTGCACCGATACTCATTATTTTGCATACATTATTTGTACTCACTGTCTTTCTCAATGCAGGTTTTGGGGAAAACCAGACTGTGCGCTTACATTACTGTTACTGTTGCCCTTTCCGCTTGCGGATCCGTACCCGTTTCACTTACCATTGACGTCTGCGCCACCATGTGCTTTATCCTTTGCGTTTTCATTTGCGCTTGCGTTTCTGTTATTTTTTGCCATTTCTGTCTACAGTACTGTTTATCTTACTGTTTCACTTTACATCACCATGCCCATTGACATTTCTGTTTGCAGGCACCATGTTACTATGTGACAACACATCACGTGGCAGACCATTCCCGTCTATGCCACCATGTGCGTTACCCTTTCTGTTCTCATTCATGCTTGTGTTACCATGTGAGCCACTGTTAGCATTTCTGTTTGCGTTGCTGTCCCTGTTAGTATGCCACAACACATTTGGGCCCCGTGCTCCCGTCGCTGCATTACATTCACTATTTCTTGTTATCATTCTCAAAAAGAAGGGAAATTAGAGGCAAAAAACTCCGTTTAATGCATTAGTTAGGGTTGTTCCACAGCGACAAAGTGAGGAATTAGCTGTTAGGGTTGAAAACCCCTTGGACCCCGCCCACCCCCAACCGGCATTGGGGTGCACATTGGGATTGTGGGTCCTAACTCTCACCATTCTCCTATGCTTCTGCTGCTTTACATGTCATGGGGTGAGTTGGGGCTGATGATCTGTCGCGCAATGCTGGTGAGGGGAACGAGAAGTCAAGGAGGTTTTCAACAGCTGTGAGCCCTTTCTGTCTAATCTAACTAATGCATTAAATGGTTTTACCTCTATATATATATATATATATATATATACACACACACATATATAAGTGTTATTGTGTTTCCAGCATTGTAGCACAACTTGTCCTAATGCAGTATCTATCCTCAACTTGTTTATATTTATGGTTATTTTTAACACCAAGTTTTCCAATGCTACTTAAACTAAAGAACATCCCATGCAAACTTAGGTACTCTAACATTCATTAATTGAGTTAGTACAGCTTCATTTTGAGATAAAGAACATAGTGGAAAACTGACTTCACTACGAACAGATAACTCCATTATCCTATTGTATTTCCTTTTCTTGTTGCTGTCTGCATATAATCATATGTAAGTCCTCATTTTATCAATTTTAAAATAGTATGTCTAATGTAGAAAGAATTTCAATTATTTTAGTTAACTTCCTTTGATTTAAGGTTTGCCATGCCTCTATGCATTGCTTTAACCAGTTCTGCACTATTATTGTCCAAACTTGCCCCCTTCCACCCCTGTCTCATAGCTTTGCTTATATTAGTATGTATGAAAATACTATAGGAAAATATTAGTGATACGATCATATCCACACCTCTCTGAATAATTGACTTATATGTAATCTCCCTTTTTACCAAGTTCGGTCTATTTCCCCAGAAAGCTTGAAAAAACACAGTAAATAACCTTGTCTCTAGTGATGGGGGAGGACGAAAATGGAAATCAAATATAAACATATGGGTAATACCAAAGTTTTGATCAGAACAACTCTAATCTGCTTCAAAATCAGTTTGCCTCTCCATTTAGCAATTACTACATCTGCTGTTTTTAACAGTGTTCCCAGTTCTTTAATGCACTATCACCTTTTCCAAAATGTACCACCAAAATATGTATATCTACATCAAGGATAGTTACCTGTGCTAGAGTTCCACTTTTGGTAATATGTGTTGTTCCAAGTGCAGTGCCTTTGCATTTACAATAACACATTTTTGATCCCTGAAACTTTGGAAAAACTATGTAATTGTTCCAACACTGCCCCTTCAGAAGTTGTTTTATCAAGTGTCAGTAGTAAATCATCTGCATAAGCTAGGGTTTTTACAGGTGAAAGGCCTGTCTTTACCTGCAACCCTATAATCCTATGATCTTATGCAGTATGACACAATAATGCCTCTAAACTAAACACATAAAGGGCTCATAGGACAGCCTTATCTAATTCCTTTCTGTATAGATGTGCTCCTCTCTGTATATCCAGTTGCATAAAGAGTCACTGTAGCTTTCTTGTAAATCATGTGTATCCACTTAATAAATCTGTCTGGGATCCACAATCTTTTAAGGAGGAAAATACATATTCATGTGTTATCCTATTGAATGCCTTTTCTTGGTCCAGACTTAACACATAACCCTCTAACCTACCTACAGAACCCTGAAAAAATATTCTCTCAAGTAAATTGTCTTTTTTCTTTCTATTTGGAATAGAGCATGCTTGACATTTACTTATTCATTTATCTGCTTCCTTACTTAATCTATTAAATACAATGTCCCCTAAGATTTTAAGATCAGCATTCAATACACTAAGTGGTCTCTAGTTCCCTGAATCAGGCTTTTCTTCCATTTTATTGACGAATACTTAAGGATCGTGTCTCATTGTGTCTGGTAGCGTATCTTTTTCTAGTAAAAAATTATGCAGTATAGCCAAAGTTGGTACTAAGTCTGTACTAAAGATTTTATAAAATTCAATACTTAGCCCATATATACCTGAAGCAGTATCATTATGTAAAGCTGCAATGGCCACTTCCACTTCCTCATTCATGACTGAGCATGTAAGATTCTCCCTTTTCCACTCTGTGGGTTGAGGAAGATCTAATTTAGAAAAAAAAGCCTGCTCTGACACAGTCTTCATTCTTGTACCCATAGTTTTACCTATAAAATTCCCAATTTCTTTCAATATATCTTCTCTTGTGGAGACAAATTTACCGTCAGTTTTTAGTTTTTGAAACATTCATTTATCTATTCTTTATTTACAGTCCTTAAATGGATTAAAAGTTTGCTTCTTATTCTGTGTCCCAAAATGCATTTCTTGAGACAAAGATCATGCTCTTTTGTATTGCAATGAACACATTTCTTTCCTGATCTAGCTGATTTGATCATTATAATCAATCTGTTCTGTTTCAGTTTTAGAAACAAATTTTTGTAGCTGCAATCTACGCCTCAGATAACGAATATATTCTTTATTACTAATTCCCTTTCAAAAATCTTGAAATAGTTTCTGGAAAGATTGTTTGATATTGCCCACCGCTGTATAATATCATCATAAAAACATAATACAAATATTCTGGCTGACCAAAGCTTTTTCCATCTTCTTACAAGTATATAATTCTGGAAAATTGAACTGTTCAGTAGCCAAACACCTTTCTGACAGATTAGTCTACTGCCCCAATCTATCTGCATCTGCATAGCCCTATGATCAGTAAATTCATAGTCCAACACCTTGGCATGAATTATTTCAACCACACTGGATACAAACAGAAAATCTATCCTTGTAGAATGGACATTTCAAAAATAAGTATTTCCCACTCATTTATGGATACATCTATAAGCATCTATTAAGCTAGCATCAAATATTATTTCTTTCAAAACATTAGAGTCACAAAACATCTTCTCTGTTTGTAAGCCACTATCCATACATTGAAGGCTGCAATTGAAATTACCCCCCCCCATCAATTATTTTAGAGGCATGTAAGAATGGTTGTATTTCTTTAAAGAGCCACCAACGCCTCAAGACGAACTTTGGAAAACAGTATTTTTGGGAACAAAGCAGCTTATACTGTATTTCTCATTAGCTCTGTATTTCTTATCTGATTATTACTGAGGATATATGCAAGAAAACAGGACAGCTGTTACTTAAGGGTTCAACAGCTCATATTGCTTCTTCCTAGCCTGATGTCATAATATTGTGCTTATTACATCACAGTTATTCCCATGGAAACAGAGAGTGATGTCATAGCAGAACATTATGCTTTCAAGTAGGGAGTAAGCAACAGAGGCAGATTAATTTTAAGGTATAAAGATCTTGTTTTTGTGGGAATTTCTTCAGTAATAAATAATAGGGAGGAGACATTTATAGAATTTATATGAAATAGAAGCTATACTGTGTCCAACTATCATGTTTTCCAAAGTTTTTTCCTAAGACGTCAATTACTCATTAAAAAGTTCTACCTTCTGTGCTTTGGTCTGGGAGCATAAATTGTAATTAACCAAGTCTACTAGCCTGATACAAAATATCTAGCAATAAACCCCTACCAGGGTAAATATCTACAAGTTCAGTTACTTTTAGTTCAGGATTTGTAAAAAGATTTCCTATCCTATCACATGTATTGGTTCCAGTGGACTAAATGGTTGTACCATTAGTCCAGAATCAAGAAGCTTGGGCTAATTCAAAAGATGTTTTAATTCTAATATCCTGCAAACAAATTATATCATATAATTATATATTATATCATTATATATATATATATATATATATATATTATAAGTACTCTGAGATCTAGTCTTCCATTTGGCCCACTTTGCCACTGATGATTCAACTGATGTCGCCTCTTGATAGGAAGAAAATGCCTTTAATGGAGGACAATATGGAGGAGGCCTCAGAGTCACTGTAATCCTCTTCTGTGTCTCCCCACTGCTTTCTAGGAGCTAGAGCTATAAACCTATTTTTATAGGGTTACTTCAATTAGCTACACCCACTTTTCCCCTTGTGACTCTCTTCTTTTTCTCCTTAGATTTCTTTTCTTTTATTTTGGATTCCTTCTGTTTCTCTGGCCTATTTTCTATGTCTCATTTTTTTACTTATCTTTTTAAATGGTATCTCTGTGGGTGGAAGAGGAGGAGGCATATCTGGGGCTTCATCAGTTCCTACTGGCTCAGTTTGCTTTGAGCTTACAGGCTTTATAGAGTCAGTTACATTCTGATTATCATTATTACCACCTTCAATGCCAACCTATGTAGACCATCTCAGTTTTGGAAAGTTAGCCACTCCCTTCCTCCACCATTGACAAATCCCACCCCCTTCTGTTCTCAAATGGTACTCTTCCCTCTGACCCACTCGCAGTTGCCTCCAAGTTCAATTCATACTTCACCACATGTGCTACTTCGCTCCTTGCCTCCCTACCAGCTGTAGCTCCACCCACCCACCATGCTGAAGCTGCCAATCCTCCCAGATCTAACAGCTTCCACTTCGGGACCATCTCCCTGTCAGAAGCTCTTGATGCCGTACTCACCCTTAACCCTTCTAAGGGAAAGTCCCCTGATGGGTTAGACTCCAAACTCCTCTACCTGTCTGCCCCTGCCATTGCAGCTCTGCTAGCTGCCCTGCTAAACCTATTGTTTGCCTCTGAATCAGTTCTTGCAGAGGGGAAGCATGCCATAGTCCTACCACTTCCCAAAGGAGGGGACCCCACCACAGTGGCCAATTACCACCCTATCTCCATCCTCCCCACCCTTTGAAACTCCAGAAGCACCTTTGCTCTCTCAACTCTCCAGCTTCCTCTTGGAATCCAACTTCTTTACCCCCTTCAGTCTGGATTTAGAAAGAACCACTCTACCGCCACTTCCCTCCTAAGACTCTCCTACACTGTCCTCTCGAGGATGGACAAAGGTCTCATTACTGCAGCTATCTTTGTCGATGTAGCCAAAGCTTTTGACACTGTCTCCCACCCCTTATTGCTATCCTGTCTCTCTGAAGCTGGCTTATCCATGCCTGCCACCAACTGGTTCTGAGCATACCTGGAAAGGAGAACTCAATCCGTAAAAATTGCTGATTCCACCTCTCCACCACTCTCAATAGTTACTGGTGTCCTCCAAGGCTCAGTACTTGGCCCTATCCTCTTTTCCATCCTCCTAAATGACCTGCCTCAAGCCTGCTCATCTACCTCAATTCACATGTATGCAGATGACACCGTCCTCTTTTCCTCTGGCTGTACCCCTGAGGAGGTTGCTACCAGTCTTCAGGCTGATTTCAACAAAGTTTAGCTCTGGTTTAGCTCCCACCAACTCTCCCCTCATGCCAAGAAGACAGTCCCCATTACCTTCAGCACTAGGCAGAGACTATCCAGGCTTACTATACCCCTGAATGTCCACACCTTTGACAGTACTGTCCTTGGGGATGTGACAACTTTTAGGTACCTTGATGTCTGGCTTGACTGACATCTATCCTTCTCTGCTCATGTGGATGCTATCCTGAAAAAACTGCATCCTAAGCTTGGCGCTCTCTACAGAAATCACAGTTGCCTCCCCCTACCAGTGAGACACGAAATTGTGCAGAAAATGATGTTACCTACGTTCATCTACTGTGATGTAGTCTATAGTGTCGCTCCTAAGTCTACTCTATCCAGACTGGACCTCCTCTTCAATGCTTTCTGCTGCTTTGCCCTCAATGACCCCCCTCGCATCCACCACTGTGAGCTTTACCATGCACTGGCCTTC
Source organism: Neoceratodus forsteri (assembly GCA_016271365.2). Classification (NCBI taxonomy): domain Eukaryota; kingdom Metazoa; phylum Chordata; order Ceratodontiformes; family Ceratodontidae; genus Neoceratodus; species Neoceratodus forsteri. The sequence continues at coordinate 1,070,993,104 of CM028129.1, read as the reverse complement.
CCCTTCCTTGACAGCCGGTGCCTACTCCATTGTGCTAAATTTGCTTCCAACCTCTGGCTTGGGCACCTTCCACCCTACCTCACCTACTCCCTAGCTCCCACCCTAACCCCCTCTCACACCCTTAGATCTACTGACTCCCAGCTGTTTGTAATTCCTCACCGCTGGACCACTGCAGGCCAATCGGCCTTCTCCTATCACAGCCCGAAGCTCTAGAATGACCTGCCAGCACAAATTTGTCACTCCCGCTCTAGGCATTCCATATCCTCTGCCCTTACAAACCACTACATGGTAAACTGCCAGTGTTGCTGACCTCCCCCTTCCCTCCTCCTCTTGTCTTACCTTCTCCCTTCCCTCACATCTTCTTCCTCCCCTCTACTGCCCTATCCTAGATGCCATGTAGCCTGACCAGCAGCTTTAGCTGTGGCTATAAATGCTGGCATATATCCACCAACTACTGCACTTACCCCCTACTGCACTTCTAGCCTCATTTCTCTGTCTACCTTGTTACCGTTGCTTAGTAGCCGACATATATGTAGTTACATTTTAAACCCTTTGTCATTATAATTCCTTGTACAATTTTCTCTCACTCCATGTAACAATGTGTATAATTCCTTGTTGCAATGTTTCCTATGTTACTCCTACTTCATGTTCCAAGGTGTTATACTTATGTTCCGATGTGTAATTTATTTCCATGTACAAATGTATGCAGTTGCTCTCCTCTGTAACACCCCCCCCCCCCGGTCGCACCATGAGACGAGCATCTTTTTGCTCAGTGTGCCTTTCCTGGTGAAACATTTCAATAAATAAAATAAATAAATCACCAGAGAAGGGCTGGATAAAGTCTCCTTATCTGAGATATGATCTGGCTTTTATACTGCCACTTGGGGCAAGTCAGTCTCAGAAGAAACAGTTCCTGGCCTCACCATCTGCTCTTTTTGCCTTACCAGCATGCTCTACTCTGTGGCCTGTGCAGCTTCTTTTTCCTGTGCTCTGGAAATCAGAATTTCCTGGGACAAGTCATCATCCCTGTTAGGCGATACCTATGGTCAGTGCACATAGGAATGCCCCTTCTTCTCACATAAATTACAAAGAAACTGGTTAGTATATGTAGGAGCCAAGTGCCCATAGTCTAGGCAATGAGTGCAGGGAGGGGTATCACAGGCATTCCTCAAATGGAGTCTGAAGCCACACTTGTGGCAGGACTTATGTTGCCCTTAATTAAAAAAACACCCCATCTCTACCCAAGAAAAAAACTGCTAGAAAGGTTGGCAACCCCATGGTTAGACAAGTATAACTTTACTTTTATTCTCCCTACCCCCATCCATATTTGCTTATTGCCAATTATAGGGACTGGTTCATTCAATACCTCACATCTCTTTTTGTAACCAAAAGAAAATATCTTAAATATTATTAACTCCTTCATTTTGAAATTAAACAGTGTCACAAATGCACTCCATAGGTCAGGCCCTCTGCTCTCACAGTGCCAACTTCAGAGTGCAATAGTGTGAACAGGTAAGAGGGTAACACTCCTATCTGCTTTGGGTCTGAATTACCTATTTGTCTCGAGTTCTGGAGGGATTCAAACTGTGAACTTTATGCTAGCATGTCTAATTACAGGCTTAGATATGTACGCTCCAGAATTTATGAACAAAAAAAAAAATTTTAAGGTAATAATTTTAAAAAATAGGGCAATTGAGGAAAAAATTTCAAATTAAAAATTGATGGTCTAAATAGGGTTTTTTCTCCTTTTCTCAGTATTGAAGTTATATAACATGGGGTTTAACAGGACTCTATTCTGAAAGCAGAGAAAGCAGTGGCTTTTGTTGTTTACAGTTTTGTATGATGCATTTAGTTGTATATACATGTCCTTGATTATTACAACAAAGACATATTATGAATTATTGTTATAACAAATTGATATTTGGACATATATCTTTTTGAGCTGCAGCAGTATTGTTTGCTTGGGTGTATGGAGGGCTAATAAACAATCTGGTAATATATACCTGTAAACTAAAACATTTTTATTTATGTTTCTATATTAGCAACACAGTAAGGGCCTGATGCTGCCCAAATCTTTTTGTGAGAAGAAAATGAAAAATAAAATACTGAAGACAAAGACAAACAGTGGTGTTCATTCAATCTTAATTTCTTTTTACTTATTCTAGCATACCCAATTACAGGCTCATACATGTACACTCTTTGGGACTGCTGTACAGTCTTTCTCCAGGGGCACCCATCCAGGTTTCCAAAATGTACCCTTTTCGACTCTATAAGAGACCTAGATATTTCTTACCTTTTTAAGCAAGCTTAGTAAGACATTTGAGCCCTTACAGCTGTCAGCCTTAAATACAGGTTTAACAATCACATGTAAAATAACAGAAAAGAGCACAGGCAATATTTAAAAAAAAATGTGTTTACTAGAAAAATGGTAAAACAGGTGCAATAAAATACAGAACAAATTATATCACAAATCTCAGTCATATAGCAAAAAAAAGGAAAGTTTCAGAATACAAACTCCTACCACAAACACTAAATTCTACTCTAAGTGTTACCTTTAAGTGTTTTTAAGTCAGAGAATGATCTCTGTCAGAGTCCAAGAATCATATGCCACATTTCCTGATACGTTTCATTTCAACTCTCCCTTTTCCCATCCCCTTTTGGAGAGATCAGCTAGATCCTCCCTTTGAATTAATTCAAACATAGTTATCTACAAGGAGGTATTTTAATAAATGTGAACATCAGCAAAAAGCAGTTTCCCAAATATGACAGCCTTTGATCAACATTTCCTTTGAGGTTTACAACCCCACAGTATGTTACTAAGGTGTGAGGAAAACCAAGGGGAATCAGCCAAAATGATGTCCCTTCCTGATGTCATAAAATGTATATTTGGGAACCAACATCAAAGGCAGCACAGGTTATGAGAGCCATAAACTATATCTCTAGAAGAAAGGCATTAATTAGGTTTCTCTCTGGTCACTTTAATGACATCCTCACTGTCATCTTGAAGGTTAAAAGCCAAATTGCTAACTTGTGTGAGACAATTACATACACGATACCATTTATTTATAATACAATATCATACCATAATAATATTAGAGGGGTTTTCCCGTGACACCCTTTCCTCCTTCGACTGAAATTTGAGGGATCTATTCCTACATGGGATGAGTTCCACAAATTCAGTTTAGACCTCAGAACAACAGGACAAACCATCAGCATTTTCATTGGCTGCCCCAGCCCTGTGGGAGACTGTCATGTCATACCTTTGCAAAGCCAGACTCCATCTTAGTAGTCTACCATTCGTCTTACCCATTTGTGTTAGCAAAACCAGAGGGTTGTGGTCAGTTTGTATTTCAAAATGCTGCCCATATAAGTATGGTTCTAACTTCTTTAGGGCCCACACCATGGCAAGACACTCTTTTTCTACAGTAGGGGGTAGGAAGAAGTAGGCTGCTGGTTAACTAGGATCTGCAGCTTATCCACTAGGTAAGGAAATGGGCAGACTGGGTGGGCCAAGCGGTCCTTATCTGCCGTCAAATTCAATGTTTCTATGTTTCTATGTTCTAGAGTAAACCTGCTCCCTGGGAAGTAACATTTTACTCAGGTACACTATGGGGTGATCTTTCCCTTGGTTGGAGATCTGACTCAGCACTGCCCCAATACCTATGTCTGATGCATCAGTCTGGACTATGAAGGGAATGCTATAGTCTGGACTTGTCAATACAGGAACACTGCACAGTGCCTCCTTCAGTTGGGTAAAGGCTTTTTCACAGGCTGGTTCCCAGGTAACTTTCTTAGGCATCCTTTTCTTTACCAGGTCAGATGGGGAGCAGCCAGGGCACTGTAATTGGGTACAAATTTCCTATACTACCTGCTGTCCCCATAAAACTCCTGACCTGCTTCTGCATTTCTGGTCTGGGCAATGCCCTGATCACCTCTACTTTTACTTGGTTAGGACAGAGCAGTCCCTGGCCTACAACATGCCTGAGGTGTGCCACTTCAGCCATGGCCACCTGGCACTTCTCAGCTTTGACAATCAGCCCTGCCCACTGTATCCTGCCCAGCACTTCCCTAAGGTGGAATAGGTGTTCCTGCCAGCTGGTACTAAAGATGTTAATGTCATCCAAGTATGCCACAGCATACTCCTCAGCACCATTTAGCACCTGGTTCACCAACCTTTGGAAAGTGGCCAGGGCATTCTTTATTCTGAAAGGCATTACTTTAAGTTCAAATAACCCTAGCAGAGTGATGAAGGCTGACCTTTTCCTAGCTCTGGCAGTTAACTCTATCTGCCAATACCCCTTTGTCAGGTCAATAGTTGTAAGATATGTTGCCCCTCCCAACTTGTCCAGGAGTTCATCCATCTGTGGCATCGGGTGGGATTCTGACTTCGTGACTACACTGAGTCCATGATAGTCCACACAAATATGAGTAGAGCCATCTAGCTTGGGCACAAAGACTATGGATGAGGTCCAGGGGTTGTGGGATTTCTAGATTACCCCTAAATCCAGCATTTCCTCCACCTCCCTCCTAATGTCCTTTTGGACAGCCTCTGATACATGATATGCTGTCTGCCATATGGGCGTATGTATCCCTGTCTCCACACTGTGTGTCGCTAAGGGGGTTAGTCTAGGCTTGGTGCAAAACAGTGGGGCAAAGTCTGCTAAAACCTCCCTTACATCCTGGATCTTGTCCAGGGCCAACTGGGGTGACAATTTAATTGCCTCCACAGAGGACTGCTGCTTGCTTTCTTCTAGCAAGTCCAGAAGGGGGTCTCCTTCATCCATTCCCCTCCCCAGGACTACACACTGCAAACACCATGTCAGCCCTATTAGCATATGGCTTCATCATGTTGACATGGTACATTCTTTGTGTATGTCTTCTGTCAGGTAACTTTATAATGTAGTTAACATCATTTAACTGTCTGACTACTTTGTACAGTCCTGCCCACTTGGCCTGCAGCTTGCCTTTCCGGACTGGGATGAGGACCATGACTTCCTGACCCACCGTGTATGAGCAAGCTCTGGCTCTGTGGTCGTACGACACCCTTTGTTTTTGTTGGGCAGCTGCCAGGTTGCTCTGGGCTCTCCCCATATGCTCCTTCAGCTTTTCCCTAAACCTAAGGATGTAATCCACTATGGGAGTTCCCTGGGTGGCATGCTTGCCTTCCCAGTCCTCACTGATCAAGTCTGGGGCCCACATACCTTGTGTCTATACAAAATCTTGAAGGGGGAAAACCCTGTTGACTCTTGGGGGACCTCTTTGTATGCAAAATGCATGTGGGGAAGGTAAATCTCTCAGTCCCTCCCATGCTGTTTAGCAAACACTTAAAGAATTGAATTAAGGGTATTATTAAATCTTTCCACAAGCCCACTGGCTTGTGGGTGATAAGGTGTCATGCATCTCTGCCCCACCCCATACTTCTCCCACAAACATTTCATCAGGTCTGACATGATGAACCCCCCTTGATCAGTGATAACCTCCTACAGAAACCCAACATGGGAGAAAATTCCTAGTAAGGCATCTGCCACTTTGTCTGTCCTCAGTGAGGATAGGGTGACTGCCTCTGGGTACTGGGTGGCATAATCCACCACAGTCAGGATGAACTGGGCCAGATGGAATTCACCCCAGAATTCTAAAAGAATTAAGCAGAGAACTAGTGACACCACTGACTACTATTTTTAACAAATCATGGGAGGATGGTGTGGTACCTGAGGACTGGAGGAAGGCAGCTGTGATTCCCCTTCACAAAAGTGGGACCAAGACAGAGGCAGGAAACTACAGACCTGTCAGTTTGACCTCTGTGGTAAGGAAAGTAATGGAATCACTTCTGAAGGAAAGAATTGTTGAGTACCTAGAGGCCAGTGGGGTACAGGACCCAAGGCAGCATGGATGCATAGTGGGAAGGCCATGTCAGATGAATCTAATTGATTTCTTTGATTGGGTGACCAAAGTAGTAGACCAGGGAGGGGCTGTGGACATGGTCTACCTAGACTTTAGCAAGGCATTTGACACAGTCCTCACACAAAAGATTAATAGTCAAATTAACCAGCCTGGGAGTGGGTCCCAGGGTGGTAGCCTGGGTAAAACATTGGCTGGACAACAGGACACAGAAAGTAATTGTAAATGGAGTCCACTCTGAAGAAAGACGGGTTACTAGTGGGGTGCAGGGGTTCAGTACTGGGTCAAGTCCTTTTTTAATGTCTTTATAAGTGACATTGTAGAGGGACTGGAAGGAAAAGTATGCCTCTTTGCAGATGACACAAAGGTCTGCAACAGGGTTGATGCATAAGGAGGCGTGGAAAGGATGAGAAGGGACTTGGCAAGGTTGGAGGAATTGTAGAAGTATGGCAGCTTGGATTCAATGAAAAGAAGTGCAAAATAATGCACCTGGGAAACAAAAACCCAAGGGAAGATTACACAATGGGGGGGTAGTAACAACAACAAAAATTGAAAGGGACCTGGGGGAAATCATATCAGATGACCTTAAGGTTGGCAAGCAATGTGAGAAGGCGGTAGGGAGGGCTGGGGGGATACTGGGATGTATATGGAGAGGCTTTACCAGCAGAAAACAGGAAGTTGTTATCCCACTGGACAGACAGTGGGTGAGACCCCATCTGGAGTACTGTGTCCAGTTCTGGAGACCCCATCTCCGTAAGGACATAGACAGGATGGAGGCAGTTCAGAGGAGAGCAACTAAAATGGTGCAGGGTCTGCAAAAGAAGCCATATGAAGAGAGACTAAAGGAGTTTACTATGTAAACATAGAAATATAGAAACATAGACTTTGATGGCAGATAAGGACCACTTTGCCCATCTAGTCTGCCCATTTCCCTACCTACAGGATAGGCCGCAGATCCAAGTTTACCAACAGCCTATTTCTTCCTACCCCTCACAAGAATTACCTTATGTCTGTCCCATGCATTCTTGAATTCTCCCACAGTTTTGACCCCTACAACCTCCTCAGGAAGGCTGTTCCATGCATCCTACTATCTCTCTGTGAAATAATACTTCCTCATATTGCCCTAAACCACCCCCTTCTATCTTTAAATTGTGTCCCCTTGTTCTTGCATCTCTTTTCTGAAAGGTGCTACCCTCTTGGACTTTGTTGATTCCACTGAGGTACTCAAAGTTTCTATCATGTCCCCCTCTCCTTATTTCCTCAAGGGTATACATATTAAGCTCCTTTAGTCTCTCCTCATACAGCTTCTCTTGCAGACCCTGCACCATTTTAGTTGCCCTCCTCTGGACTGCCTCTATCCTGTCTATGTCCTTGCGGAGATGGGGTCTTCAGAACTGGATGCAGTACTCCAGATGGGGTCTCACCAACTGTCTGTACAGAGGGATAACAACTTCCTGTTTTCTGTTGCTGATGCCTCTCCCTATCCATCCCAGTATACCCCCAGCCCTCCCTACTGCCTTCTCACATTGCTTGCTAACCTTAAGGTCATCTGATATGATTACCCCCAGGTCACTTTCCTTTTTGTTGTTGTTTCTACCTCCCCCAATTGTGTATTCTTCCCCTGGGTTCTTGTTTCCCAGGTGCATTATTTTGAACTTCTTTGCATTGAATCCTAGCTGCCATACTTCTGACCATTCCTCCAACCTTGCCAAGTCCCTTCTCATCCTTTCCATGCCTCCTTGTGTATCAACCCTGTTGCAGATCTTTGTATCATCTGCAAAAAGGCATACTTTTCCTTCCAGTCCCTCTGCAATGTCACTGATGAAGACATAAAAGGACTGGACCCAATACTGAACCCTGCAGTACCCACTAGTAACCCCTCTTTTCAGAGTGGACTCCATTTAAAATTACCTTCTGTGTCCTGTTGTGCAGCCAATGTTTTACCCAGGCTACCACCCTGGGACCCACTCCCAGGCTGGTTAATTTGACTATTAATCTTTGTGTGGGACTGTGTCAAAATGACTTGCTAAAGTCTAGGTAGGCCATGTCCACAGCCGCCTTCCTGGTCTACTACTTTGGTCACCCAATCAAAGAAATCTATTAGATTCATCTGACATGACCTTCCCTGTGAACCCATGCTGACTTGGGTCCTGTCCCCACTGGCCTCTAGGTACTCAACTATTCTTTCCTTCAGAGTGACTCCATCACTTTTCCTACCACAGAGGTCAGACTGACAGGTCTGTAGTTTCCTGCCTCTGTCTTGGTCCCACTTTGTGAAGGGAATCACATCCACCTTCCTCAGTCCTCGGGTACCACACCATCCTCCATGATTTATTAAAAGGAGTAGCCAGTGGTTTCACTAGTTCCTCCCTTAATTCTTTTAGAATTCTGGGGTGAATTCCATCAGGACCCATTGCTTTGTCCACCTTCCATTTTACGAGTTCTTTCAGAACCCTTTCTTCTGTGAAAGGACTGGGATCGACCCCCTATCAAGAGTGCTTCTGTTAATTGGATTAGGCACTTCCCCCTCCTCTTTTGTGAATACTGAGCAGAAATATTCATTCAGTATCCCTGCTTTTCACTGTCCCCTCTGCCCACCCACCGTTCATTCTATTCAGCCTCACTATCCCTCCTTTGTCTTTCTGTCGCTGATGTACCTATAAAAGGTTTAGCCCCTTCTTAACTGAGTTGGCTATTTTTCCTCAGTTTGGGCCTTTGCTCTTCTGATTCCCTCCCTGCTTCCTTCTGCCTTAACTGGTACAGCTCTCTGTCCTGCTCCTTCTGTGTTTCCTATACTTCCAGAATGCTATCTTTTCTTCCTGACTTTCACAGCCACCTCTTTTGAGAACCATAGTGTTTTTCTTTCATTTTGATTTGTTTATTTGCTTCACACAAAGGCTTATTGCCTCTGTGATGGCAGTTTTGATGCTTCCCCATTGTTGCTCCACACCTCCTTCTAGCCTGTTTGCTAGTGCTTTTCTGAGGCACTCTCCCATCTTGCAAAGTCAGCCCTCCTAAAGTCCAGTACCCTCACTTTTGTATGGCTTGACTCTGTAGCTGAGTTTAACATGAACCACACTGTTTGATGGTCACTTGTTCCCAGATGGCAACCCACTTCTAGATCTGAGATCCTCTCACTGCCCCCATTTGAGAGTACATCTAGATCTGAGATCCTCTCACTTCTCCCATTTGAGAGTATACCTTTGAGGAAAGGATGGGGGGGCATTATAGGATTGTTTAAGTACCTCAGTGGAATCAACAAAGTCCAAGAGGGTAGCATCTTTCAGAAAAAGAGATGTGCAAGAACAAGGGGACACAATTTGAAGATAGGGGGTGGATGGCTCAGGGGCAATGTGAGGAAGTATTTTTTCACTGAGAGCATGGTGGATGCATGGAACAGCCTTCCTGAGGATGTTCTGGGGTATAAAACTGTGGGAGAATTCAAGAATGCATGGGACAGACGTATGGCAATTTTTGTGGGGGGTAGGAAGAAATAGGCTGTTGGTTAAATAGTATCTGCAGCTTATCCTCTAGGTTGAGAAATGAGCAGACTAGGTGGGCCAAGCTATCCTTATCTGCCATCAAAGTCTATGTTTCTATGTTTTCTATGTTTCTAACCTCTTCTTGAAGGAGATGGGGGTATTTAAAGGCCCCACAATATCCATCCCCACCCTCTGGGATGGCTCCTCTACTATGGGCAGTGGAATTAGGGTGGCTGGGGTTTTCTTACCTGCCTTCCCTATTTATTGGCACTGGTGACAAGATCTGCAATACTCCTTCACCTGCTGGGTGAAGTTGGGCCAATAGAAATTCTGGGCCAACTGCTGTGTAGTGCACATGATTCCCAGATGACCAGACATGGGAATATTGTGTGCAATCTTGAGCAACTGCTCACGGTACCCCTGGGGAACAAAAAGCTGCCTGGCTATCACCCCTTCCTCTGTCTTAGCATCCTGAGTATGAATCAGTCCATTGTTCCAATAAACTTTATGTTTCCCATCACCTCCCTGTGCTCCATCAGAGTCTGCCCAAGCCCTCAACTCCTCTAGATTAGGGTCACTTTCCTGAGCAGCTGCAAACTCCTTACACTTTCCCAAGGCATGGGACAGGTCCCCTTCAGTGTCTAAACTAGGATCCCTAGCTCTAGCATCAGGTCACTCGGGATCACTGCCATCCCTAACCCTCTGACAATGGGTCACTCCTCCTTTCATGGAGTAACCCTCCGTAGCTGTTTGGTTAACTATTACCTGGAGAATTTCTACCACCATTTCATTATTCTCCATATCAGGATATCCAGGCTGGGAAACCAGCCTCCTAGTGGTTTCCACAGTGGCTTCTATGGGGTCCAGGGAACCACAATTTTCCTTCGCTGCTTGGCTGTGGGTAATTGCACACACCATTCCCTGCTTGAGATTTTTGCCAATGATTACATCAACAGCTAAAGTTTCAGTTACGGCAACCTTTTGTATAGTTCCCCCTATCTCACCCAGTCTAGGAGGACACTAGCAAGAGGCAAGGCTTTCTTCTCCCCTATGAATCCTTGTACAGTCATGTATTCATTGGGTATAAGCTGACCAGGCTCTATCAGATCTCCTTTTACCAAATTCAGGGATGCCCCCATGTCTCTTAATCTGTGTGTCTGTACACCATTCACAGTAACTGGGTGCATGTGTTCCCTCATGTTGACTGGCATGCTTTCAGGGACACACAAACAGCCCACTTCTTTTCAAACACCACTTTGTGCACTGTTTGTCCTTTTGAGACACTGTCTGGCAATATGCTCAGTATCTTTGCAAACCTAACATTCATTCCTTTTCTCAGGTAAATATTTTCTTCAAAACCTGGGGCTACATGATTTCAGTGGAGGCTGTGAGGGTTTTAGCTGCCCTGAAGGTGCGCTTTTCCCTTTCTGCACTGCCATGCCAGCCCCATTCACTCTCAGAGCAGGTCTGCTCCTGGCATACGGTCAGAGAGTTCAGCAGCCTCTTGCACTGTTTTTGGATCTCGGTCCTCCAGTCAGGTTTTCAGCTCTGCTGGGTATGCCCAAAAAACTGCTCTAACAGTACGTCATTTTCAATTTTATCTACAGAGTTTGCTTCAATTCCTTCCCACCAATGTTTTAAAAACTGATGTTGTTTCATGACTAGCTCCTCATAGCTTATGCCAGGGCTTCTCCTGAGCTTATGGAATTTAGCTCTGTATACTTCTGAAGTTAATTCATACTTTTTTAAAAGTGCAGCTTTAAATTTGCTGTAATTATTACTGTCTTCATTGTCCATTTGACTCAATGCATCCTGAGCTTTCCCAGTAAGTAGCGAGGATAGCTGGAAGCTCCAGGACCCTCTGGTATATTTGCCTGAATGCAAACTTTTTCAAAGGAATTTAAAAAGGCATCCATATCTTCCTCATCTTTAAATTATGCTATCAATTTAGAATTTAGTTTGTAGCCCAGTCCTATAGTTCCAGTTAAACCCAGGCCACTTACCTGCTCTGGTGCTGGTGTTTGGAGTCATAGCTTCTCCAGTTCATGTTGCCTCTGGGGCTCATGCTCTTCATGGTCAGCTTCTCACTGTTCTCGCTCTGCCTCTCACTGAAGCTGCTCTTTCTTTTCCTCTGCCTCTCACTGCTCTTGCTTAACTTCTCACTGTTCTCGCTCCACCTCTCGCTGTTCTCTCTCCACCTCTCGCTGAAGTTGTTGCTCTTCTGTCTAGAACTCCAGCTCCATTCTCCGCAACTCAATCTGCAGCTTGATCACTTCTGTCTCCAGAATGCTGGTGACCTTCTCCTGCTGTGTGGCCCTTGGCTTGCACTGGCCCTACTGTCCTCCTTACTGGATCCTGACACTGCAACTGATCCTGGCCCATCCATGCCCAAAGTTCTGCCCTTTTCAGTCACAGACTGTGACTTGAGGCTCTGGGTGTCTGCTGCTACCACAGCATACACGAGGTTCTGCTTGTTGGCTTTTCCCTCATACTGGACTACTCTGTCCTGGTACAACTGACTCAAGTAATCCACAGTGTACCCACTGTAGTTGGAAACCATCTTCGTCCCAAAGTACGGCTACTCTAAATGGCACCTGAAAAAATAAAACAGGTCAGAACTTTGACTGTAAGCAAAATAATATAGTTCTGCTTCCTTTTTTAGAAAAATAAATCACTGCCTTATTTTGCATGTGAGCTGTACAGTATTAATCTGACACACTGAACTGTTAAAGTTTGTGTTACCAAATACTTTAAAATCACACCGCTGCCAACCAAATCTGTCACAAATGCACTCCGCAGATCAGGCCCTCTGCTCCCATAGTGCCAACCTCAGAGTGCAATAATGTGAACAGCTAACAGACAGGGTAACCTTCCTGCCTGCTTTAGGTATGAACCAACTATTAGCCTAGAATTCTGGAGGGACTCAAACTGTGAACCTTATGCTAGCATACCCAATTACAGGGTCAGATATATACCCACTTTGGGACTGCAGTACAGTCTTTCACCATGGACACCCAGCCAGGTTTCCAAAATGTACCCTTTTCAACTCAATAAGAGAGCTAGGTATTTCTTACCTTTTTAAGCAAGGTTAGTAACACATTCAAGCCCTTGCAGCTGTCAGCCTTAAATACAGGTTCAGCAATCACATGTAAAATAAGAGAAAAGAGCACAGGCAATATTTTAAAGAAAATGTTGTTTACTAGAAAAATGGTAAAATGTGAAATGAAATAGAGAACAAATTACATCACAAATATCACTGTCATATAACAAAAAAGGAAAGTTACAGAATACAAACTCCTATCACAAACACTTAATTCTTCTATAAGTGTTGTCTTTAAGTTCTTTTAAAGTCAGAAAACTATTTCTGTCAGAGTCTAAGAATCATATGCCACATTTCCCAGATACAATGTTTCATTTCAACTCTCCCTTTCCCCACCCCATTTTGGTGAGATCAGCTAGATCCTCCCTTAGAATTAATTCTAACATAGTTATCTACAAGGAGGTATTTTAATAAATGTGAGCATCAGCAAAAAGCCATTTCCCAAATATGACAGCCTTTAATTAACATTTCCTTTGAGGTTTATAACCCCACAATCTGTCACTGAGGTGTGAGAAAACCAAGGGGAATCAGCCAAAATGGTGTCCCTTCCTGATGTCATAAAATGCATATTTGGGAACCAACATCAAAGGCAGCACAGGTTATGAGAGCCATAAACTATCCCTCTAGAAGGAATGCATTAATTAGCTTTTCCCTGGTCAGTTTAATGACATCCTCACTGACACCTTGAAGGTTAAAAGCCAAACTGCTAACTTGTGTGAGACAATTACATACACAGACCACTTATTTATAATACAATATCCTACCGGGATATAATGTCACTTAATAGCATAGAACATTATGGCTAAACCGGTACAGTGTTGTACCCGTGAGAGAATGGTGGAATACTGCATATACTGCTGTATGCGGTATTGCACCATTCTCACTCTCCCAGGCAGAGGATAAGATCTCTGCTGGGAGTGGGTTCTGCCAAGCAGCTGCCATGGCTTACTGGACTGAGCCACAGCAGCAGGAACCCAGGCACTGTGCCTGGGACTGGGTTTGAGTCCCGGTCCCTAAACCTTTTATTTTTTTTAGACTTTGTGCACTCCCTGAGGTAACCCCCCCCAGAGTTGAGAATCTTTATTGGGGGGTTTGGGATGCAGACCCCCAATAATGGGGTGGAGCTCCTCTCAAGAAAAAGGCTCATGCCTCATGGCAGAAATTGCGCTGTATTGGCAGCATGATTTTGTCATGCAGCATAATGTCTTGCAACATTATGACCACGTGCCATACAATAGCATGCCATAATAATATTAGAGGTTTTTTTCCCATGACAAATATAATAGTTCTGATAGTTGGTTTAGTTAAAGGGATGGCCAGGAATGGGGTCCACAAAGGGGTATCTTTACAGGTGTCATATTTAATCCCCAAATAATCTAAACTAGCAACAGTGTTAAAGCTCACATCATAGTTTGATTCACCAATATTAATTAAAGCAAACATGTCAGATACTGTAAATTGCATAGAACTTGTAAGTAGAATATCAGCTATATATACCCTATTTGGAGCATTCTCTAATCCCCCCCCATCCTTATACAGCAGTCTGATGGTATTTTTCCTTGGGGCAGGCTCCCCTTTGTTCTAAAAAAAGTCCAAAGGGTTAAAAAGAGGTTGCAGCAATTCTCATTGAGCTGGGTCTTGTAATACCCTGTCATCCAACTCACACCTAAAGTTTGTATTGTTTTTCACATGAAAACCCAGTAGAAGGCCCTTCCATAGGGGTGTTGGTAGGGCTCTGTTATCTATTTTCAATTGGCTCTACAGTCTGAGAACCATACATGGTTTTTGGGGACATTTGCTACTTTTGTATAGTGACCCTATTAGTGTCTCCACATAATCAATCCTATCTGACTCATCTGACTCACCCTGTCCTGGACCGGGTTATGTGTCCAGCTCAGTTCATTCATTATGGCAAGGCAGATTCTCTTTTGTAGTCATGGTGCTTTTCTTTCCCTGATGTCGCAGCACACCTGGGTCTGTAGAATTGGGAAGCTATCTTCCACCCTCATTTTGTACCCAACCCACCTGTTGTAAAGCTCTCTTGGGCAACTGCATTTCCTTCATACAGGCTTCTGCATGGTATCATTTTAGCTACTTCTTCACATTCCTATGGACCGTCGCACATTTTTTGGACTTGCTGGTGGATCAGCTGTTTGTGACAGTCCTGTATCAGCTGGCAGCTTGACTGACACATCAGAAGATGAAACAGAGTACTGTGTTTTCTGCAGGTGTTCTCTTTCCTGCAGGTACCAAATGTCTTCTTCTAGTAACATGTCCAGAATTTTCTTTTTACGTTCCTCCATGGCCATTTTGAATTATTTTTCTGCTTCACTTAATTTATTGGTATTCAGAGGCTCCAGTATTGGTCCACCTATACATTTTACTCTAGGAACCTCTGCAGCACTGCCATTTTCTCCAAATGACATGCCCATCAGTTCTACCATTTCTCCATGCTGACAGCTCCATTTACAAGGACCTCTGTATTTCCTATGGTAGAGTTAGAGGTCAGATCCTCTGCCACAGGAGTTTGCTCTTCTCCTCCTCCTCCTCTGTGCGGGTCCACCATCTTGGCCACTAGACAGGATAGGCAGCAGTTCCCCCTACCCTTCATGAAGAGTAATGGATTTTCCCCAGTGTCCTGACCACATTTCCCCCATTCACTGAAAAATACCACAAACAGCTCAATCTGGTTAAATTTCAGTTGTCTGCATCTGTCTCCCTCCTCCTCTGGGACAAGGCTGAAAATAGGTGATATTGTCTAGCCCTCCTTTTCCAGTTAACACAAATTAGATAAATAAATAAATAAATAACAGATTTGAGACAAACTTCTTCTCATAAACCTACATGTAGAATATTATTTTGCATAGGAGTAGCTTCAATCAGAGAAAACTGAAAGATAGCACGCTTTTCTCAAAATCCCTAAGAAATATGTGGAATTGTAGTAAAAAATTAGATATGAGACTAGTATACATGAAAAAACAGCCAATTTTTGAGACAGAGGGTATGATGAACCATTATTAAGACAAGCATTACAAAAGACAGAATAGAGGAGCAGGGAAGGATTTCAAAGCAAAGGAATTAGTCAATTGCAGAAGACAAACTTATTAGTGTTCACCACTAAGTTCTTGGACTTATGGCAATGTTCTGGAGAGTCATACAGTTAAACTGGCATTTTAATGGCTGATTGAACTAATGCTTTTCAGGAAAGGCCACCAGTTACAGTGAGTAAGGTGAAAACAACATGAAACTGACTTGAACCCACTCCTTTTAGGTCCCCTAAAACATGAGAATTATCCATACGGAGCTTGTTCATCATTTGGCCACACTACAAAAACTGATGTATTTAAGGAACTATACATCAACACAGATTAAAAGATTCAGCAGTACATCACATGTTTGACACTCATGTAGTGCATGATATCAGCTGTACTTGCAATAAAATTTATGTCAGGAAGATCAGTATAACTTTACTAGTTCATATGGCTGAACAAATATGTGCTATACAGAAAAAGGCTCCCACTTCCTCCATAGCAACATATTTTGTTGAAAGGAGTCATGGTACAGCATCTTTTACATTTTGGAAGCTGAAAAAGGGTGGATCCTCCACTGTGGGGGGGGGGCAATTGGTATAAAGCTCCTTTAAAAAAGAGAAATATGTTGAATTCAGTCATTGGACACCATGGACAAGGGCCTCAGTAAAGAGTGCCAATGAAATGTATGTTTTTGATATTTTACAAAGAAATGTGATAACTGTGTTAGTCTAGTCCAGGAGGATGAGGCAGACATCTTAGTACACTAAAAGAATCTTTCAAGCAGAAGGGGTATAAATCCAACACCATTGGCAGGAATATCCACTCTGCACTTCGCATGCTTAGAGAGAAACTATTAAGGTACAAGCCAAAGAGAACATCTGAACACACACCTCTGGTAGTAACATGCAATCCAGAAATTGAAAAACTACAGAAAATAATTAAAAAATTACAGCAACGATTGTCTGAAGTTGAGACTTGCACCACCCACCAAACTTGAAGCAGAAACTGGTGTGAAACAAACTTCCTACAGAGTTCCAGCTAGATGACTAAGGTAAAAAAACATGCAAAACACCTCGCTGCAAACTATGTACACACACATCTCCTGAGGCATTCATCACTTATAATGGAAAAATATTTAAAATCCAAAACTCATATTCCTGTTCTTCCAGCAATGTAATATTTATGACAATGCACAAAATGTGATGATGACTGCTATATCATTGAAACTGGGCAGAAACTCAAAACAAGAATGAATCACCACAGATTTACAATCACTCACAAAGATGAAAATACACTGATGGGGAACATTTCTCAAGACAGGACACTTCATCAGTGATTTTACTGTCAGAGTGTTAAAAGATAATTTCAAGAACATTCAGGAATGGTGAACATTTGAAGTGAAAATAATCCAGCTTTTAGATACTAAAGAAAAAGGACTTAATAAAGATGTTGCCTTTTTTAGCACCTTACCAGAGATGAATTAAAAATACTTCAGAGATTTCTCCTTTCATCCTTGAACCATCACATCAGTCACCCCCTGAAATATAACTATCACTTTGATCTTAAGGTTGGTTCTTCAGCCGGCATTTAATGATAATGGGACTCTTTCTGTCTGTTTTTTTTATGAATGTGAATTGACTGTGGTGCTTTGATGTTTAAACATATCACACCATGGTACTTTTGAATCCACATCTGGGTCAGGAGTCACAAAGGGAACGAAAAGTGGGTGCAAATGTTTGCTCTGCACTTCCTGGCTGCCCTGGTGGGCAACAGAGCTATTCATAGTTAGATAGTGGGTTTTCCAACTGTGAATAGGAGCTTGTGGGGACAGCTCTAACCCAGGAAAAGCAGTGGGATACCTAGTAGCACTGCCCCCACAGCCAGCCAGGAAAATGGCCCTGCAGCCAATAGCACTCAGGTGCTAAAGTGCTATTCATCAATAAAGGCATGCAAATGAGTCCATTGAGCGTGCAAGGCACTAGTGGCCATTAGCATGCCCATTATGGGCTCATTTGCGTGCTATTAGTGTGGCAGTGCATGCCCCACCCACCAGTCCAAGCCCAATGCAGCCACATACCACATAGTGTAGTGGTGCCCTCCCCACCCTGATCATAGACCTGAAGTTAGAAAAAATATATTTCCATAGTGTAGGGTCCCACCCCAAATCTTCAATCACCTAATTACCCACCCATTATGAAAAGAAAAACTTTTCCATAGTGGTTCAACCAATGGGCTTGTAGAGCATACTGTAAGCTGTCATTGACAGTTCAGTTGGTGGGCAGCCATTGAGGTGTGAGGAGGGTTGTGCTTCTCACTGACCAGTGGCCATGCTGGGGTGGGGGGAGTGGGGTGGTATGTGCTTAACAGAGTGGGTGAGGGGACGACTACTCTATGTAAATGTTTTTCTTTTATTACCGGGTGGATAATTGGGCGATCGGGGGATGGGGAGGGACCATTACTCTATGGAAAAGGTTTTATTTTAATAATGGGTGGGTAATCGGGTGATCAGGGACTGAGGAGGGGTGTGGGGGGGGGTCTGCAGTACCTCCTCCAACCACTAGATTTGTGAAAATTACCACCAGTTTTTTACAGCAGTAATTTGCTCCACGCAAGGACCTTTGCAAAGGCCCTTCCATGGAATGAATCATTTGTGAATAGGATTGTGGGAATATGCAGGTCCCTGCCCTCTCATTTGAACTGTGGCCCCCCTCACTACTTTGCCCAGGTGCAAACCCAGTTTGCAGGAGCAAAGTGGGCTTTGTGAATACTAGCTATTAAAAAAGCACAGTTTGCCCCAGGAAAACTTGGTTTGCACCCAGGC
The DNA here is from genome assembly GCA_016271365.2 of Neoceratodus forsteri. Classification (NCBI taxonomy): domain Eukaryota; kingdom Metazoa; phylum Chordata; order Ceratodontiformes; family Ceratodontidae; genus Neoceratodus; species Neoceratodus forsteri. Next base: position 1,070,974,771 of record CM028129.1, on the reverse strand, counting down.
AAAGCTTTGTGAATCCTGCCCCTGACCTCTAGATCTGATATGTTGTTCAGCGCTGCTTTCACTGACCTGAAGAAGAGAGTATTATCTCTCAAAAACTAGTCTCAGAAATAATTTTGTTAGTCCAATAAAAGGTATCACCTGCAACATATTTGTTGTTTTGTTTTACATTTTTGATCTTTTACAAAGTGTTTTTGTATTATTATTTTTCTGATAGTCAGACATGTAAGATTTTGTCATTATATTCTATCCAAGTTTCTAAGGAATAAGGAGTAACTACGATGAGTACCTCCACCATATTAATTTAATGTTATCAGTAGTTCCTAATAGATAATTAGCAACTACATTCTGTCTAACTGGTATATCACATCTAGGAAGGGAACAAAACCTACATTATGGGCAACATTAAACTTTAATTGAAATGAGTTGTTAGCTAGTTTGAGTACGAGTTGAATGCCATCTCTGACCACTCTCCTATATTCTGCATCTGGGGATCCACGGCCCCCAAAATTCCCAGTAGAGTGATACAGTTGAGGGACTACTCCAAGCTCATCCTCGATGATTTCCTGGAGGACCTACGCTGCGCTGACTGGACTAGAGTGCTTAGCACCAATGACCCGGCCGTAGCACTGGACCACTTCCTTGCGGCTTTCATCCCGCTGCAAAACAGACATGCCCCACTTACAAAAAGGAGGGTGAGGGGCACTGTCACTTAGTGGCTCCATGGAGGTCTATTAGCCTTAATGAAACAGAGAGACAAGTGCTGGATAAACCACAAAATCTCCAGCGACATCCATGACCTCCTTGAATATCGATGGCTTGAAAACTCCTGCAAGTCTGCCATACGCACCGCCAAGAGTGAGTTCTGTAAAACTGCCATACTCAACTCGGCTTACAACCCCCGGCGCTTCTGGCAAAACATTAAAAATATGGTCAGAGGGTCTGCCAAGAATTTGGTTGCCGACATGAATGTTGAGGGGGCTAACTGTAACAACCCCCAGACCATAGCCTCAGCATTCAATGGCTTGTTCTCTGAACTGCCACCCCCGGCCCGCCACCCCACTCCCGAACCTCTGGACCCCTCCCCTTTCCCTGACCACCTTTTTACCATAAACTAATCTCTATTAGAGAGACTCAAGCTCTCCTTGCTGGTTTTTCACACCACACAGGGGCAGGAAATGATAACCTTGAGCCAAAGCTACTTAGTCTTGGGGCACCCCTCCTAGCCCGGCCGATTACTCACATTTTCAACTCCTCCCTCACCTTGAGCAGTTTACCTGATGTTTGGAAAGTCGCCAAGGTTGTCCCACTGTTCAAGCATGGTGACCCCAAGGAGATGTACTACTATCGCCCCATTGTCATACTCTCTGCTACCAGCAAGCTACTTGAAAAGGCCAGAGCTGGACAAATCTCCCATTACCTGCAGGAGTATGCAATTCTCTCCCCTGCACAGCATGGGTTCAGAAAGGGGCACAGCACGGTGACTACCATTGCCGTAGTCACCTCAGAGATCAGATCTGTGATGGACCTTGGTAAATTGACTGGAGCCATCTTCGTCGACCTCTCTAAGGCCTTCAACCGAGTCGACCACAACCTCCTTCACTCCACTTTACTCTCGGTTGGTTTCTCCCCCCCCAGCCCTTGCCTGGTTCTCCAACTACCTTGGGGGCAGACAGCAATACACATGTTTCAACCATGCCCTATCGGATCTTTTCCCAGTCCGGTGCGGAGCCCCAAAGGGTCCGTTCTTGGTCCCATTCTATTCTCCCTTTACATAAATAAACTCCCCTCTGCTGTTACCTTCGGGTCCACCACACTCTATGCGGATGACCTTGTACTATTATCTAGCTCCCAGGACATTGCAACTATTATCTCCCAACTCAACTCAGACTTCGGGCGTATCCGTAACTGGCTCGTGGGACACAAGCTCACCATTAACCTAAACAAGACCCAGGCCATGTTATTTGGTTCGGTGGCCAAAACCGCCTCCTGCCCTTCCCCCCTTGTCATCCACGGGGGAAATGGCTCCCTCCTGCTGGTCCTGGAATCTGCTAGGTACCTAGGTGTGACCCTAGATCCTCAGCTTGATCTCACTGAGCATCTCTAGAACATCTGCAAAGCTTCAAACTGCAAACTCGGCTTAGCCTACAGGGCAAAGGACTACCTCACTCCACCTGCCTGGCTCACCATAGCCAGGGGGATTCTCCTACCCACACTCTGTTATGGGCTCATTGCCTTTACACAGGTCCCGTACGCCAGACTAGCAAAGTGGGATACGGCTTACAACAACATATGCCGCTCCGCCCTCTCTGCGCCGTGCCTTACGCACTGATGCGACCTCTACACCCGACTTGAGTGGCTCCCGCCTGAAAAACACTGAGCCTTTGTCCTCGGCAACTTTGTGGACAAAATAGTCCGTACCTCATGCCCCTCTGCTATTGCACTTCCCTTCAAACACTGCACCCCAGCCTACTGCCTCAGATCTAGCTCAGCCCAGGTCTGCACAGTCCTGAGGACCCGCTCCCTCACTGGTGACTAGGCCTTCTCCGTTTACACTCCGAGACTTCGGAACTCCCTCCCTGCCCTAGTTCAAGCCGCCCCCTCACACCCCGGCGTAAAAACTTCCCTATGGAAGTCCCTCAAAGCTGCCTCCACTTGCCTTTGTGCCCACTAGATGCAGGGGAGTCCCTCCCTCACCCATGACACCTCTCCCCCAGGCCTAAATTGGCCTCCGCCACTCTCTACTACAGCACTTACCTCCTTACCCACTAGCTCCCTTCCTAGTAAGCACTTAGACAACCCCACGTTACCTTGTCTTGCCCCCTAGGATGCAACCATTGGGGGCAGTTCTCATCCCCCAGCCGGAGCCCTGTCTCTGTTGAGGGTGCCCGCCCCAATACCCTAACCTTCTGCCTCCCCATACTTCCATGGAACCTTGTGTTCGATTTGTCCTCCTTATCATATCTTGCAAGATACCATTGTCTTCTCTACCATTTAATTCAAGTTGAATTTGTATCATGTTTCTATCTCTGATCCTGTATCATGTCTCCATATTGTACTCTGGCTACACATGTTACATGGGCCAGTGTGTTACCATGACTATGTACCATGTTTGCTGTTTTGTAATTTGCTGTATTGTAATTTTTTTTTCTCTTCTGTATTGTAACCTCCCAGGTCGCACCTGAAAATAGGCACTTGTTGTCTAGTGTGCCTACCTGGTTAACAAAAACAAATAATAATACCAGTTTGGTGGTGATTTTTAATGCAGGTTATCTAATAAGTAATGTTTAATCAGTTGCTAACCAGTTTTCTCTGTTTCTAATATTAATGATCACATCGCAGTTGACAACTGGCTTGCACTTCACTGTATACTCAATAAGAAATTTCAACATTTAGAGTTAGCAGCTCATTGAAAGTGGGTTTATTAAATGGAATAACAACTCAGTATTAATTAGCTAATTTTAAAATTTAATGCTGACTTACTGTAATTACAGTCTTTGTACTTTTCATTTATATCTTCTGGTAGCCTCAGGAAATGTATACTCAATAAGATTTTATTCTACATTGCCAATATATTTTAAAATTTCTAAGGTCCCTCTCCTAGGGAACAAGTGGTCAGCTGTCATGCTCAAGAATATCATTAGTTTCTCAGATGCCCTAATGGTCAGAAACTGGTAATCATGTAACTAACAAAAAAAGCCATGGCACTAGGAAAGAGTGCGAGTAAAAAGTGTTTATTTTATTAACACTCAAAATATCTGGCAGTGCAGTGGTCTAGAAGTGCAAAATAAATAAAAGTATTTATTTTGCACTTTTAGAGCACTGAGAACTGCCAGGTACTGTTATGTATTTTGTGTGTTTATAAAATAAACACTTTTTGCTTGCACTGTTTCCTTGTGTCATGGCTTCTGTTGTTGTTTGCAAAGCCATTTTTCCATGGCACAGGTTTGGTAGCTGAGTGGCTCTCCTGCTGCTTGCTATCTTGATCATGTAACTAGCAGATTCCAGCTGTTTTCAGCTTTAGCTCAGTACTTGTGCTCCCTTAGGATCTGTCAAGGCAGGTCCCATGAAAATGATGTCCACTGACAGATTTTCACTGCATGAATGTACAAGTGCACTGCCTTTTCAGTTGGCAGTCAGCTTGAATGCCACTGTATAAGAAACACCAATGCACTTAGTCTGTTGCTGCCAGACTTGAAATAAAGAGTCAGAAAGAGGATAGGGTAAGTTTATAACAAACACTTTTTAAATAGTAGTCAAGTTCTTATGTTTAAAAGTATTTAACAAGGAACCCCAAACAAGTACCATTTCCTCCTTTGAGGTAAGGATCAAAAGTTAACCAAAGTGTAAGCTGCTGTAACTTATTACAATTTGCAGTATAGTGCACAACAGAACAAATTATGTGTTTAAAGGACTTTGGTGAAAAATAACACTTAGAAAAATTCTATACAAAGTGATGAGTTTTTAAGAAGAAAAAGATCTCCAGACAGAGGGGACTGCCTTAACTAGAAATTTTGTAGTATATACCATATTACCTAAAGGGATGAATATAGACAGTTCTTACACCTGGACCTATAGTGCTGAGTCTTTATAAAAATGAGGTATACAGTAATTTTAATACTACATTGAAAGTAATTGGCAATGAAAATGCATAAATTAAGAGAGTACTCAACATTGTTAAGGATCAAGTGCAGCTATATTTTAAAACTTTACTCCTTTTCCCTAACATAAAGACAACCAGGCCTTATTTATTGCATATGAAATAAGAAACTGCTATGTCATGTACAGGTACTATTTTAAAGCTCTCCTATTTGGTAGTTTTATAGAAAATTCCTGAGACATTTTTAGACCAGCTGGTGGAATCTTTGGTGAATGCTCGTTCCATTCAAGCAGCAATTATATAATTTTCCTTGTGGTCCAGGTAGCTCAACAACACACACACACATGCACATGCACATGCACACGCACTCACACACACTAATGTACATCAAATTGCAAAATGGCAACAAATCCTGTTTACTTTCAATTGTCTGAGGACCTTTGCTTATTGAATTTTATCGATATAGTATTACAGATAAATATTTAGTTACTTTCACAGTTTATTAACCAATGTTTAGGGGATGATACTTTGAAATAAGGAGGAAGCTGTTGGGGCTTCATTCAGGGCAGGAAAAGAACAAAGGAAAAACAAAAATGTTCATGTTAAGAGCCTGGCATGTTGTTGATGTTTTTTTTTGGTGGGGAGGGGAGGGGTGATACTGAGCACCAAATGTTGATCAGCTTAAAGGAAATTGACAGATACTTATTCGTGGTGTTTTCCTGGAATAATTTGATTAATGCAGGCCATTACCAGAAAACTGGAAGCAGAGACTGATTTTTGAATGTCATATGATGTACTGAGTTGCCAAGACCATGAGGAAAATGATATCATTGTTGCTTGAATGGAATCAGCACTCACAAAAGATTCCACCAGCTGATCTGAAAATGTCTGAGGGATTTTCTGTATAACCTTCAAAAAAGACAGGCAGTAAAATAGCATCTGAACATGAGAAATGATTATTCCTGCACATTACTTGCAATATATATAGAGTGGTTGTTCTCATGGTGAGCAAATAAAATATGTTAAAAGTATTTTAAAAACACTGTAATTGATCTTTAACATGAGGAATATAGCAGATGACATCTCCTCTCTAATGAGGAGACAATGATGAAAAGAAACAAAACATTATTAATATATTTGTTTTCAGAAAAATGAAAGTGGCATTATCTGGTAGCCTTGCAGAAAGTAGATACTGACTCAGGTAATGAGAATAGCTTTTTTTTTCTCTCATATGCTGCTAGTTGGCCATCCTTCCTATTGATCCTCCCAGCCCCATCACCCAGCTTCTTTCTGGTCTTACCTCTCCCAAGTCCCCCATGGGTTGCCCTCCATGGCAGGGGGGTGGTGGTGAATCCCTCAATTCATCAAACAATGGGTCCAGATCTGGGAGGTGCCTGGGTCACCACTGCGGGGCCTGCAGGGGTCAACAATCATCCTGCCAGCCAGGGTGTTTTTCTGTCTTCTTTTTCCCCTCTTTATTATGCTGTTCTGCCCTCCCTGTAGGGAATCTGGTATTGGGATGTTGTCCACAACATTTATTTATTAGATCATCGGTTTGCAGTCTGTTAAGTCATAGAATCATTTACAAAAGCACCTCTTCAAGAGAGCAATACATCACAGCAAACAAACAGTACAGTACATAATGCTTAGATTAAAAAAGCAACCGGTGTTACAGGCATTCACTGGTGGTACACTCTTGGTAATAGGTAGACCACAGTAGTTAGACTATAGGTACATGAGTACCATGACATGAGCATGCATCGGCACACTTATGCAATATGCAGCACGATGAATCCCTCTCACTCTGTGTCCTGTGCACCCTACCACACACAAGTCTGCAGGTGGTAGTGCTGCAGTGGGATGCTGCACCCTTCTCCTCAGAAGGACAAGAGTATCCTCTCTAAAAGCTCAATCCTTCTTCCCCCAGCTGGTGTCCAGTGATGCATGGTCCATCCCAAACCCAGCTCACTGGAATCATGAGGTGTAGTGTTACTGCTGTGCCAACAGGCCGACTTGAGAATAACTTTTTTTGTTTCTTCATAGGAGACAGTACAACATTTCTGATAACTTTATGAAACATATCAAAAATTGAGTGTGTATACGTATATATATATATATATATATATATATATATATATAAGTCCACTGGCACAGCAGTTAGTTTTCTGCGCATGATGCTGACAACCCGGGTTCGGGAATGGAGCCGGAAGGCTGGAGGACCAGCCTGGGGAGAAGGATTAAGCATCCTCAGGACTGCTGTCTTTCTCCAGGCAGAGGGAGGGAGCTGAGTGCCTGAGGCTCGATGGACCCCTGTCAGAGGCCTGGGGCACTGCAGCATTTGGCACCAATGCATTGGGGTGGGGTGGATGCTGGCATCATAGCACATCCCTGCCACCAGGGCAGCAAAACAAGAAAAATGCTGGTCCCCCAGCATGATGGCCCATTCAGTCCCACCACACACTGCCTCCAATGCCCATCGGAGGGATCCCACTCTTGTGGCCCTGACCCAGGTGGGTAATCGTGGGCTTGCCCATGATGTCCATTAGGGAGTGGGAAGCCTGTTGGAGGCCTCACCAAGTGAAGGAAGCCTGGGCTTGAGGGCAGTGGACAGACAGAGCCCTAGAATAGGGGCACAAGGCACAAACAACTTAAAAAAAGTATATATTTACTAACTGTTATGAAAGTTTTGAAAGTTATTTTAAAGAAAATTAATCATGATACTCTTTGATATACAGAGTTCTGTGAATTAGATATGAACACTGATGTCTCACTATTCAGAGAGGAAAAAATGTACTGTTGTACTTTTTGTAGTCTCTAACTATAGTATTTATAGATGCTAAAGTGAAATTTATAATATATAGATTATCTATTGTACAGAACTTAAAAAACTACACAATTTACTGAATGCCTACCTTAAAAAAGCAACCTCTAGTTTTAGTGCCTCAGTAGGTACATGCTCACCTCTGGGTCTGGAAGAGTGAAAGTTCATGGGTTCTAGCCCCACACTAGGTTCTTAGGAATAATACCCATAGCTGACACTGTAGTGCAGTACAAGGGGGTGCTGTATTATTCAGGTGCTGTCCTTTGGGTGAAATGATAAACCAGGATTCCTTCTGCCCATCTCTGCTCATTGGCCAGGTGAAAGTTAAAGATCCAATGGCAATTTTTTGAAGAACAGTAGGGGGATTTTAATTGAAATAATACCATTAAACACCTACACCAAAAGCATTACAAAAAAACTATAGACACCATTCTATCAAAGAAAAACAAACACAAATTAATACAAAAAGTATAAAACAATCCACTTGAAACAGAAACAAGAAAATGAAAGAAACCAAACTTGTTCTATCCCTAGTCCCTTGCCACTCTATTTCATGAGAAAAATTTAAGATATATTTATTTATTTTTAATTATTTTTTGTTGACCGGGTAAGTGCACTAGATAAATCCTGCCTATTTTCAGGCATGACCTGTGGGAGGGGTATACAGATGAATGCCAACTGACCTTGAACCAGATTAAGCTGTTGGTGGTATTCTTAGTGAATGAAGGAAATTTGGCAAGAACACCGGGGAAATTCCCCTGCTCTTTTCGATAAGTGCCATGGGATCTTTAACATACACCTGAACTACCACCAATCCAACTAGATGGGATCTTGGTTTAATGTCTCATCCGAAAGATGACACCTCAGAAGTACAGCCCCCCCCTCATGCTGCACTACAGTGTCAGTACTGGGATATTAACCCAAGTGCCAGATGTGGGAACTGAACCCACAGCCCACTGATCTCCCGGCCTCAGAGGCAAGTGTGCTACCTACTGAGCCACTGATACTAAATTTATATTATTTATATTTATATTTATATTATTTGCTGTACAAATTTATTTCTAAATTATTTGAGTTTATTTGAGTTTAAATCCAGGTAAAAGCTTTCCAGAAACTTACATTTGCTCTCTGGTATAGAGTTTTTGTCAAATGTGTAGAGATCACATAAAGCTGAGTCTACCCTCAAAGCCACTGGCAAATGGGTGAATTGCACTCATTGTATTAAAAAGTGGCTCTGTGCTTGAATGATGTAACATCAGGGTACTGGTGTGATATTTATGACATCTTGAAGGGAAGTCTTCTTGTACAATGTTTTGATACATCAGTCTGTTTATTCAGGGTGTATGCCACCATTTACCAACAAGCATTTGTCAATGCCAAATGTTTGCTTGTATGTATGTGCTGTGCAGGTGTTTGGTATTGGTAGTGCAGAGAAGCAGTTGCCGTGCACCAAGGGAAGACTCCATCCAAGGGACCTGCATTTCAGTGCAGCGATGGATGTGAATAATTCATAGGGCTGTCTGTTGGGCTGCGGAAGTGCAGGGTTCTGTGATCCCTGCATTTACATGTGGCAGCACATACAGATGCACAGAGCAAAGAATGCATCTGTGATCCAGCGGACAAGGTACTCTGCCACCCACTGGTGGAGAGTTGCAGGGCACTATGCCAAGAGGACTGTTGTCTTCATTATATGGTACCTGGACCCATGCAGACAACCCTGCACTGGGCTGGGGGGTTGCATAACACTGCCATTCCTCCACCCTCACTCCATCCAGCTGGGTCACTGAGTTCACACCTGAACTCAGCTTACCTGCACAGGATCATAAAGCATGGCTGCTGGGGTAAGGACTGGCACTACACACAAAGGTTGTTTAACAATTATATATATATTTTTAGTTTTGACCCCAACTTTAAAGATACTAATTTTACGAGGAGCTTTATATACATGAAAGGTGTCATTAATAGTATATTGGCTGAAATGTCATTTCACACCAGAAGTACAAAATCATGTCTCATCCAGGATTTACAAAATGACACACCGTATTTATGAGGTGGTGTGGAAAAATGGCTGTTGAATGTTTGGAGTCAGAATAATGACAATTAGCAAAGTTATGAGTGAACATTAAAATATTGTAATGCTGAGCCATCACCGTGGCAATTTACTGTATTTGTACACCAAATTGTCAGCATAGCCTTCCTATTATCCTACTTCATGAACCTGGTGGGTGAAAATGTTCAAATCCCTGCCAAAACATCATTCTGCGCCACTGAATTTAATTCCATGCCACTGGTGCAAAAACACATTTTGGCCAGGATTTGAACAATGGCAGCTGTCATGTTCATGAGATGGTGTGAAAAATAGATATGTTAAAAATTTGGGGTCAAAATATTACAAATTACCAGTGTTACGAGCTAGTGTAGAAAAATGTCAATGTATATGCATAACTTTGACATTTTTATGTATTTTGTCCCCACATTTTCAACATAGACTTTTTATGACCCCACCTCATGAACAAGGGTTGTGAACATTTTCAAATCCTACCAAAAAAATGATTTTGCAACACAACCACAAAATCACCTTTTGGGCCTGATTTGTATAATTCCACCACCATAAGTCATGAGGTGGGGTCCCATAAAGGCTGTATTGAAAATTTGGCACCACAATATGCAAAAATGAAAAAGTTATGCATCAAAGTTAAAAACCCCATTGAAATACATTGAACCACACTTACCTTAGAGTCTAATATTGCAGTCACTGGTTCCAGTAGCAAGATATATCTTCAGTTGGAGAGCAGATCTTCATCCTGGGACATGCTGAGATGAGTGTGTGTGTGTGTGTGTGCATGTGTTGGGGGGTGAGGGTGGGGGTGTGTTTGGTGGTGGGTGCTGAGTAGGAGGTTGGGGTGTGTGGGGCATATCAGTGAGGTACCATTTTGTGTTTTACAGGTAAAAAATTATCAAGCTACAGTTTTTTATTTCCAGGATATTCTGATACTGGGATTTGGCACCCCAGTGTCAGGCTCATGTTTGGCAGCACCAGGGGTGGGTACCCTGTGCCACCACCTACATAATGGGAATTGGGGTGGGCAACATGGATGGAAGTGGGGTCAAGAAAAGTAGTACTGGGGTGGGCACCCTGGTCTACTTCTATATTAGTAAATAAATATATAAAAAGGGTGGGCATCCTAGAGGGGAGGGAGAGAAAGAAGCCTACGGGGGTGTGCACCCTGGTCCACTTGATAAAGAGCTAGATAGCTAGCTAGCTAGCTAGCTAGATAAATAGATAGCAGTACAGTGAGCCATTCTGTGCAGTACCAATGGGTGGGTACCCTGGACCACTAGATTGATAGATAGATAGATAGATAGATAGATAGATAGATAGATAGATAGATAGTGGTACAGCAAGCCATTCTGGAGCTGAGGGGGAGACAGAAATCCAAGATGGGGAGGCAGCAATATTCCAAATGTTGAAAGACAATCAGCTACTTGACTGTCTTCATGCAAATAATAGGACCAAAGCCCCTTCTGATAGGAGCTACACCAGTCCTTTCATTTACATGAAGTTTCTACCCAGAAAGCAACAACTGGTGTTACAATCACAGTGCTTTGTCAGTGGTATGGACTGCTGAGCCCCTTCCGGCTTGAGCTGCAAAGGACTCGGCAGTGACACACCTCTGAAGTGCTGTTTAGTGTAACAAAACATTTCTTGTGCATGCACAAATAAACATAAAAAAAGACTAAAAACCTTTTGTGTGAGCACAGTGCACAAGAAAATGTTCTAGGGTTTCGATCTGTTTTGCACAGATCTCTCTTGGGTAAAATGTTCTTTAATGTTCTTCTGGTTATGATTCCCTCAAACCCCTAAACACCTTGAGTGCACAGCCAGGTGATATCCTAAATATGCCTGGGTACATGTTTGTCTGTAAGCTGCTGAACAAGAGCTAAAATGGTCTTGCCTAGGTTAGAGTTTAAACTCTGCTTCTGCTGCAAAAGCTTCTACTAAAATAACTTTATATAAACCTGTATGGGAAAGGGCTTCCGACTGATATTTTGTTAGGTGCCGCTGTTTGATTTTTAAAGAGGTGATTTTAAGAAACTCAGGCATATTGTCACGGGGTAGAGTTTGAGGAATGGAAACTATCCATTTATGTATAAAGAGCTTCAGCTAATACAAAAGTCAAGGGGTTTAGGCCTTAAAAACACCAGCCAGCCAGACTTATGACAAAAGTATTTGGAATAAAAATGCTATAGTAGAAAACTACAAGGCTGGTCCAACCCAAACCACCATCCTTTATTGGGAGATAAGTACTATTTCTTTGAACTGGGTTTTCCCAGATAAATTTAAAAAAAGGCTAGATACAGTAAGTGAGATGAAGAAAAGTAGGGGAATTTTTATTGAAAAGAATCACAGTAGACAGAAACAAGGCCAATGCAACTTTACAAAACAATATAACAAAAACATTACAAAGCAAATCTGATTGCCAAACTTAGTACAACATTAATTAAAGAAAAGTCAAACAAACACAAAATAATCATATTATAAATGAAATGATAAGGAAACCCAGTCTTGTGCTCACACAATATATAAGTACTCTATGGCTGAGTCATTGTAAATTACTCCATACATTCCTCATGTCATTTGCTGCATGAATTGACTTGTGCCAAGTGGAGTTTAATGCCAGAAAGTGCAACATGCTGCATTTTGGGATGAAGAACTCAAGGAGGAGTTACCAGCTGGGGGAAGTGCAGCTAGCCCAGACAGAGGAGGAGAAGGATCTGGGGGTGCTCATTACAGGGTCAATGAACAACTCGGCACAATGTAGGAAGGCAGCTGCAAAGGCCAACAAAATGCTGGGTTGTATTGCAAGGGGTATATCCTCGAGGATGGAGGAGGTGATTCTACCACTGTATAGGTCATTAGTTAGACCACACCTGGAGTACTGCGTGCAGTACTGGCGCCCTTATCTGAAGAGGGACATTAAGTTACTGGAGGGGGTGCATCGCAGGGTGACAAAGATAATCAAGGGCTGGGGACTTATCATACAAGAGGAGGTTGAAGGAGTTGAACATGTACTCACTGGAGGAGAGGAGGGACAGGGGTGACATGATTGAAACCTTTAAATACATGAAAGGAATAAACAAGACGGGTACAGAGGGGCTGTTCAAAGTAGGGAGGGGAGGGCCACAGGGGCCATGATATGAGACTGGAGGGAGGAAGGTTCAAGAGGGAGATGAGGAGACACTTTTTATAGAGGGGTGGTGGCTGAGTGGGAACGCTACCTGCAGAGGTGGTATCCAGTAGAACAGTGGACTGCTTCAAAAGGGGATGAGACAGGACAAGGGGGAGGGTTAATGAAGGGGAAGGGTGGAAGGGAGGGGCAGCTGCAGAATAAGGGGTGCTAGTTGCACATTCAAGCAGACTTGATAGACCTCTAGGCCTTTATCTGCTGGCAAATTTCGTATGTTCGTATGTTCGTCTATTTGATTAACTTTTTTGCATACCCAATAACACATTGTGATGTCTACATATTTGGCCATTTTTTGTTGTGTAGTGAAGGCACAGTGAGCTTTCCAAATATAGTACACCAAGGCAAACAGGATCCTTAAAGTGCTTCTTTAATATTTCAGCCATTACACAGAAAAAAATGCGTAAGAATGATTCTTTATATGTCAAAGATAGAAACAGAGGTCCATTACAAAAGGAAGTGATGAACTTTCAAAACTCCTGAGTGTAGTGATACTCAGAATAGAAAAGATATACACTCTGCTCTAGGGCAGTTTCTTTCCTTTGTCCGCTTACTCTTATTAGTATATTTAACTCCTAACCTACCATTACAGGATACCCAAATCATGTCCTGGGTAAAAACTGGGAATTCTTTGTCTTGTAACTAATCCAAAATCAAGGGTCTATGTAGTGCTGACCAATTTAAGAATTCTATGTTAGCATCTGCTATTGGGACCAGATCATAATCATACAGCTGTTTTCTGGAATACTGCTAAAAGCTGCCAGGATTTAAGTTTTTTTAAGGGGTTACTAATATATTCTTGCAACCTTTTCTTAGAAGTGTGTACTGGTAATTGCAGATGGCCTTCATGCCAGGATGATAGACAGGAGTCCAACCATTTCTGTACCAAGGGAGGGCATAGCTTCTGTTTGTTTGCTAAAACCAATTCAAAATTATTTGATAGGAAAATATTGTGAGAAAAGATCACAGGGTTTGCCATACCTTGGGCTTCATATGAAACTTTTCTGTAAGTCACGTCTCATTTTACAGAGTTCAATCTGTTCACCCATAAAAGTAAAAAAATAAACTGGACAGCTGAGTTTCCACAGCTAAGGGGTGGGGGAGCTGAGCTGACATTTAAAACAATAGGGATTACCAAAGATTTTATTAATTCAAATCCTCTTTTTTTCAGAAAAATCATTTTTTTTTTCAAATGGAAACCTTCCATGCTGCCTGCTTTAAACAGCAATCCCAGTTTAATCTGGCTAGATCCCATCCCAAAACTATAAAACTAGAATCTTAATAGGTGAAGCCACAATGAGAATATTTGCAAGCTGTGAAGAAACACAATTACTTGCATGACCTTCACTTTTTTGATACTTTATGCTGGATTCTGAGGCATCAGAAAAGGCCTACAGAACTTTGTGGGCTATGTTGCCAGAAGCATAATCTTTTAGAAGTAGACAAATAGCATCTAGATAAGCCAAAAGTGACACTGGATGATACTGATTTATGGGCACCAAGCCCTGAATGTGAGGGTGAGAGCTCACAATCCTCAAAGGTGTGAGTCTGTTTGTAGTACGCTTGTCATATGGTGTTTGTATGCTCACTCAAATATAAGTAAAGCCCCTTAGGCAAAACTTTTTCTGACTGAGCCCCTTTATGTGCAGTCCTCTTTTTTTTGTGTCGTATAGAACATAGAGTAGTGCATTCAGCGGAAAGCCTTTGGGAGCTCCTCTGAAAACTGATATGGATGACCTAAGCCATCCATTAATTACTGGAGTAACTAATGCGCCTGTATATAACAAAGGATGCCAAGACCTAAATTTACATGGGACTCCATATTTTTTTAACACCCTGGAAAGATAGTGATGGGAGATGCTGTTGAAAGGTTTAGCCTGATCAACAGACAGCAGATATCCAGTTAATTTTCCCATCCTACCACATTCACTTACCTCTCTTAACAATATTAAATAGTCCCATATTGACTCATTAGGAAGAACACAAATTGGTGCTGACTCAAAAGATGTGCCATAGTCACCATTAGCCAATTTGCTAATATCTTAGATAAAATCTTCTGATCTCTGTTTAACAAGCTCAAATGGCATCAATTATGGAGACCCATTCCATCTCCTTTTTTAAATAAAAACACCATCAGTGCTGCAGACATGGATTCACAGGTCCAAACAGTGTCCAATATTTTATTAAATATTTCTACTACTACTGGGATCAAGACAACTGAGAAGGTTTTGTACAGACCTGGAGACAACTCATCAATATCTGGTGTAGTATTATTCCACAATGATGATATGGCTTTAGTTAGTTCTTCAGAAGAGATAGGCTGGCACAATGCATTCTGAACTGAACTTAGCAATGTGGGAGAGGTGAAACTGTTTTGAAACCCTCCATGTTAGGTATCTGAACCATGCAACCAAAGCTATCTGCCACTTAATCAGAAACCACCTGAAGCAAACCTTGTGTATCTGCAATTACACATTTATCTGGATCCATGAGAGTAGCTGGGGTTCTGTTGTTGGATTGTTTACATTCCCCGAATGGGTCAAAAGTATGCTTGATACTTTTATTACCAAATTGCATTTAGGATGGAAGCCCTATCATAACTGGAAAATTCTCATTTGTTGTCTTATACATTTTGAATTTAGTTAGAGCAGATAATGTGCTCCCGTACAGTTTTTGAGATTCATTTATGCAGTTAGGAACATAATTTAAAATACCTCAAATACTGATAATGAGATTTTCCCTAAAACACTTAGAAAGAAATTTTGAAAATCTTTTTTTGAATTGTCCCACCATGCAATGACATCATTATACATTCTGAGGACAGACATTCTTGGTTTAAATAATTCATGACAATGTTTGTGGAGATGAGGGTCAGTAAAAAAGGTCTCATTTATTTTCCACCAGCCTTTCCCCACAGGCAGAGCCTGAGAAAGTGATAAAGTGCACTTCACAGGGGGTGTCGGCAGGCATATGCACTCTACTCAGCAGAGTACAGTAAAAACATTCAGGCAGAGGCATCAAACCAGGCAGGGGCAACAAAAAGAGGAAAGCAAGGGCATTGTGAGTCATATTGTGTCTCTGTGGCACTGAGCCCTTCTGCCTTTGTTGTTCACTATGGGGCTCTGATGCCACCAGTGAAATACACAAACAAGAGCAATTTACCAGGCAGGTAGAGAAACAAAGGAAGGAGGATTACAGGAAGAAACTGATTACTTGAACTCAGACATGACAAACGGGGGCATTCCTATTGTTGGTGTGGCATGGCAGCATATATTTTGGTTTATGTTTACATAAGGGGGGGCAACAGTGCATCAGTTTTAAGTACAAGTTTAAAATTCCTGGCTACACTTCTGGCACTTCAATAATAAATGGTTAGATATTTCAGAGGCAAATGCCACTGCGGATGAGATGTGCACTGACTTAGAAATGAAACATTAATTCTAGTTGATCTAAAGTCTTTTACATGTGCTCCACCCCCTGGGTGAATGGTTCCATATACACTGATAAGTCAGCAGTTTGAACAATGTGTGATAATACTGAGTCACAGAACAGTTTATTGGTCTGTGATCCTCTGTCAGTAACAGATATCCCACAGTTGAAATCCCCTCATAGAATAACTACCTTATATGTACGTAGGTAGGGTTGAATATCCCTGAAAAGCTCTGTCTGTAGAGCTTTAGTTTGTGAAGCATGTATACAAATCATACAGTGCCATTTGTTTTTATGTATTATATTCAACAGCAGAGCAGAGATTGGATGTATTCCAAAAGTCTTGAAATTAAAGTTCACAGTTTATTACAGTATGTATAAAACATTTTAAGTATCACATACACAATTTAAGTTAAAATTCACACATTTTTAAACTATGATAGGCAAAGACAGTAGCTGAATAAATATGACATTCTACATCGCAAAAATATATACATTTCATGAGGTACCATGCAATGTCCACATCTCTTACAGTGTTAATATTTTTCCATAAAGAGAAAAGAAATTTAGATCTCAGACCAGCAATTAGTTCACACCCAAATGTAAGATGCATTAAATCTTGTCTTTGCATAGCATTGGGATTACATTTATAGATTTTTAAGTAATAGATGTTGGATATCTCTGTGTTAAAACATCTTTTTTTATGTAATATCCCACATCTGATTTTAAATAATGCTTTTCTATGAACATCATTTTCACAGAAATTCAAGTACTTTTCTTCAGTACCTGGAATTTTAAACTTACAATATATTTTGGATATTGGAACATCTACTAATTTTCCAAATTCTATTTGAAAATGACAGTCTGTCAACCTCTGTATGGCTGTGCTTACATACTGTAGCTGTTACTATTCAACATTACTGATGTAGCCCAAATTTCTTTTTTTTTGCAGTTAAACTTTTTATTAAGTATGAATTTCCATAGACACAATACAAAAATGTTTCTGCCTTCAAATTCAAATTCTAAATAAGATACATTCAAACATGGTACATAGTTCAGACAGTTGTACTCCAATACATGACAGTGTAACAGGCAGGTATTAAACATCACAGACATTACAGCTAAATAACAGTGTTCTTTGTATTTGTAGTGCATGGGGGAGGGAGGGAGGGAGGGTATCATTCCTTCAGTAACTGGGTCTTGCAGACTAGCAAGCAAGACGCATACACATTGGACCATCCAGACCTTGGCCTACGTACACTTTCCCCTTCAGGGTCTTTTTTCCAGTCTGCTGTATTAATCTGGCTTCTGGAGGTTATGTGTCTCAGATATGTGCCCCAGACCAAATAGTATTGTGGTTGGTTTTGTTGTACAGAAGCCTGGAATTGATTGACAGGGCCTCTAGAGCTTTGCACCGTTCCGCTACCCCTAGAATGCTTGTTGTTCTCCACTGCACCAGAGCAGTCTCTTGGCTTCTACTGAGGCCTGCACCAACCATGGCACTTGTGGGATTTTCAAGTGAACATTTGGGGCCCGGAGTCCCAACAGCAGGAGGGCTGGTTGGCATGAGATGGTGGTACCCATGATAACTGTACATTCCTTCGCCACTGCGGCCCAAAATGGCTGTATGTCAGGGCAGTCCCAGAGTATGTGGAGGAGGTTTGTGTTGACCCCATTATACCTCCAGCACTGGTCTGTGTGAAATAGGCCCATTCTTTTCAGGAGTGCGGGGGTTTGGTACCACGTGTAGGATTTTCTTTTGTATTAACAGGCTCTTTGGATCTTTGCAGGCCTTCTGAGCCATTCTTCAACAACCTACCCACTCCTCCTCAGTTATAATTCTGCCCAGCAGTGCCTGCCATTTTATTCTGGCCTTAATGGTTTGGTTAGGCATCTGACTTTTTATCATGGCCTGTATTCAGCCAGCTAGGTCTTTAGGCCTCTTTAGACAACTAGCTGCGGGGATGGGCTGGGTGGTGTGCACTTCACCTTTGCTGTATGATTGACAGTTACATTTGCTTCTTTGCCAGGTTTAATATGTGCTCTGTATTTGGAGGAATCTCCAATGGTCAGAAGCAGGTAAACCACATTTATACCTCAAGTCTTGGAATGAGAGCAGACTTCCAGTGTTCAGATCTACCAAGTCCCCTACTTTATTAATGTTCTTAGCTATCCAAGAATTCCACTTTATATTCTTTTTATTTATCTGGAGGGCAGGGTTACACCATAATGGCATATAATTCCTAGGATGCGTGCACATGTTTGCTAGTTTCCCCACCCACAGAACAGCTGAATGGGCTGCCTTAATAGTAAGCCAGGATGTGAATCATTTTGATAGGGAAAGGAAAAATATACTGCAGAGTGTGCTCCATCCAAGATTGAGGTCTCCATTTGTGCCCAGGCCAGGCATTCTTGGGTAGCTTCTCTAAATATTCTAATTAAAGTGGCCACATTACAAGTAATTGCAAAATGGTGGAAGTTCAGCATGTTTCAGCCTTCCCTATCTCTGTGAGCCAATAAGTTTCCCCAGCTAAACCAATCCCTGCACGTGCCCCATAGGAATTTTTTTATGATTGTGTTTATTTTATCGATCCAGACTTTAGGAATTTCTACTGGTTGATAAGACAATAAGTAATAGATCCTGGAGGCCACCATCATCTTGATGGCTTCTATTTTGTCCATTAGGGAAAGGTTAAGCAATGCCCATCTTTCTGTCTCCTGCCAAAGGGTATTAATGGCTAGGGTAAGGTTGTCTGTTACTAGTCTACTAATTTTGTTGGATATTTTAATTCCCAGATATTTTATGCCACCCTGTGCTATTGGCAATCCTGCATCTAACACACTGGAGGGGGACACGATAGCATTAAGAGGCATAATCTCAGATTTATTTATGTTGATTCACAGGCCTGAGAGTGCTGCAAAGTTCTTTACGAGTCCCAGTATTGCTGGTAAGCTGGCACCTATGTCTTCTGTTAGGATAAGGCAATCATCCACATAGAGTTTGGTGGCATATTCCTCCTCCCTAATCTGTATTCCTTTTATCACAGGGTACGTTCTGAGGGCCTGTGCCAATGGCTCTATAGCCAGTATGAATAATAGGGGGGAGAGGAGGCAACCTTGCCTTGTGCCTCTATATAGTTGAAAGGGGTCTGAGAAGGTGTCATTTGTTCGTAGCTTGGCCATAGGGGCTGTATATAGGGTACGGATCCAACCACAGAAACCAGTCCCAAAGTTGCCCTCCTCCAGTATGTGGTGTAGGTATTCCCACTTTATGGAGTCAAAGGACTTCTCGAAGTCTACAGTTAGGGCCACTGTCGGTGTTGTGAGACCTCTTGCCTTTTGGATGAGGGTGACTAAGGCCCTCATATGGTCAAAGCTTGCCTGACCTTTTATGAAGCTCACCTGAGCTGGATGTATCATGTCCAGTAGTAAATGCTCCAACCTGTAGGCAAGCACTTTTGTCAATATTTTGGCATCTACATTGATTAGTGATATGGGGTGATAACTGGTTGGGCTGATGTGGTCCTTACCCTCCTTGGGCAACACCGTTATGATGGCCTCCTTTATGGTTGGTGATAGAGACCTTTATTTGTGTGCTTCTCCAGCATGTGAAGCGGGGTGGGGGGGGTGCCACTGCTGAAGCCACCATCTTATTGTAGTCAGCAGGGTATTCATCACCACCTGGGGTCTTATTGGGGGCCATGCCTGCGATGGCTGTATTTATCTCTTGGACTGTAAGGGGGGCATCTAAGGTTTCTTTTTGTATTTGGGTGAGCTTGGGCAGCCTGAGTGTATCCATAAATTCCCTAAAGGTCTGGCCCTCTCACTTAGTGTGTGAGGCATACCGCTTCTTGTAGAATGTATGCATGATGTAATTAATGACTTTCAGGGCAGTTTGAATTTTTCCAGTTTCCCTGATGATTTGGGCTATATGCCTTTCTGCCTGTTGCTTCTGCAGGTGGTAAGCTAGGAGTCTGTTCCTCCTGGGCCCAGTGCTTAAATTTTGTGCATTGAATTTGGAGTTCCACTTTCCTTGTAGCTAATGTGTTAAGTTTTATCCTAAGGGCTGTAAATTCATGTATCAGCTGTGGGTTGGCCAATTGGCTGGGTCATCTTTATACTGCTTCTCTTTATGTGCCGGTTCGGCTTCCAGTTCTTTCACCTCCTCCTCCCTTTGCGTCTGCTAATAGGAGGCCTTACTAATAATTTTACTCCTCATGGTTGCCTTATACCCCTCTCATATCCCAGCTGGGGATGCCAAACTCTGTGGGTTTTCTGCAAAATATAGTTGGGATTCCTTCAGCAACCAAGTTTGGATGTCCTTATCCTGGAATAGGGAGGGATCCATTCTTCATTGTATGGATTTGGACTGAGACGAGTTAAGCGAGTATCGGAGGGTTACAGGGGCCTGATCAGAGAGATATATCTGAGCAGTATTTGTAGCTGGGGCAGCTCTGGTCATACCTGGGGACATAAAACCAGAAATCCAGATGGCTGGCCATGGCTCTTGCAGCAGAGAAATGCATGTAGTCTCTATCCGGAGGATGCAGGGCTCTCCAGACATCTGTTAACTGGTGCAGGGGCATTAGGTTTTTTAAGGCCACCAATGCATGTACATGCAGTTCTGGTCTCGAGTTGGAACGGTCTAGGATATAGTCCAGGGTGAGGTTAAAATCCCCACCCATGACAATATCTGGTTTATCCTGAGTCCAGTCTGGTATGGCTTGGGACAAGGTGTCCATGAATTCTGGACTGTCCTCATTCAGGGTGTATACACTGGCTAACAGCAAGGGGCCTTTTGGGGTATCCAGTTTTGCCATTACCCACTTACCCTGTGTGTCTGACTTTGCTTCTCTCAACTTCCACATTCGTTTTTTGTGTCCCAGAATTGATACTCAACATTTTGCTGTCTTAACCACAATGTGTACCTCCCAACCCACCCACTCTCTCTTCAGTTTCTGTGCCTCCTTGTCATTTAGTTTTGTTTCCTGCAAAAAGACTATCTGTGTGTGTAATTTCCTTAAATGAGACAACACCTTTTTCTGCTTAATCGGTGACTTTAAGCCCCTCACATTCCATGAGGTGGCAGCTGCATTTATGGGGAGGCCATATTGCTTTTTTATATCTTGGTTGCTGGAGGAGGAGTGCTACTGTCTCATTTAAGGTGCTCACCATGCCTGCCCATACCCCATTTCCTATGCTTCTTTCTCAGGTAGTTGTGTGTTCCCTGCCTATTTGCTTGTGGTCTGACCATGTACCTTTATATCTTAATGGCCTGTCCTCTTTACTATCTTGCACAACTATTTTCCTTTTGTGCTCCCTCTTGTTTTCAAAGCCCCTTCCTATCTGTCCAGTCTTTAAGCAGAGTGTACCACATCTCTCTTGGACAATAGTGAAGGGAAGGGTTGTAGTTTCATGCTCCCATTGGGGGAAATGTTCTCAACACCTTTCATTAACTCAGTAACCTTTAACAATCCTGTATAACTCAGCAAGCACATACAGTTCCAACCTACCTGGGGGTCTTCAGTAGCTGCCCAGGCAGTCGAGTCACTGCAATCAATCGGCCTGCAGAGCTCCCGGGGGGGATACTCCCTCCAAACCTCTTGCCAGTATGGCCCCTACGTCCATTCAGATATCCCTGTGTTTACCTTAGTTCTGCCTAGTCTAGGGGAGTAGGTTCCCTAGGACTACATTGGTCCTGGATCGCACTATGATCCACAACTTTCTCTGGGGGGGGGGTTAGCTTCATTTTATCCTCTGGTCCTAGTGCCAGTGAGCTCCCTGGGTGGTACTTGGGGATCTATTACAACTCCAAGGATCCTACAAGCCCCCCCCCCTTAGAACCCCTTTCCCAGCCCAATAAACCCAAAGATCTGTTTGGCAGCTTTCTTAGAGCCATCTCTTGGCCCATTTATCTTGGTGACTCCTAGGTAAAAACCTAGGTTCTGTAATTGTACTCATCATAACCCCATCTGTATTACCAGAAAAGAACCTCTTATAAGAAGTATTTAACCGCTCTGGATCAAGCACTCAACCTAAGCGCCAGCCAGATGCACTTGTAATTACACCTTGAGGTAAAACTTTCAAACTGTCAGCTCTAACTTAGATAAACCTCTGAAGTTCAGTAATACTACATGAAAAATATTCGGGGTAAGCTGGTAGCTGATTTGTGAGGGGGTGGGACCTCACTTCTTGATCAACTGTCTGCTATTCAATCAGTTGATCTGTTATGGAGCCATTCCTGAACTCGGCTTACCTGTTTTTACACAAGGCAACAGCGTCCATAATGATGCATACCCTCTCTGTTTGTTTAGACCCTGACAAAAGCCCTGGCACACTTTTTATTCCCCCCACACCTTATCCCAAACCCTTATCAGGGAATATTATGCTGGGTTTGGGCTCTCCATACATGACATCCCCTATGGTACTCCCCTCTTGCTTTGCAGCTTGCAAATTACACTGCATAGTGGAGCGCTATGTGAGCTTGCAAGAAGGAGGTGCCACATGGTGCGCTTGTCAGTTTCGGGTATGTTACCAGAGGGCCTGTGAAACATATAATCTACCCTCTTACCTCCCAATATTAGCCACAGAAATTATAGTATTTATATTAAAAGTCCTTCAGGCTCCAGTTGCTTTTCTCCTTGTGGGCTGACAGCGTGTGTTGGCAGTGGGGACAGCCTGTCTGCCTCTTCTACTGCAACTGCCCAGGCCTGACAGAGTGGGGCCCAGTCAGTCGATTCTGTCAGTATCGTTGCTGTGGGATCCTGTGGCTGCTTTCCCCTGCCATATCCAGTGTCATCAGAAGAAGCTCACATAAGGGCTCAAAATGGGTTGCTGGTCTTGATCGGTGAGTCAGCTGATGATGCGCTGCTTGATCCTGATAAGTGGTGGTAGCTTTGTCGGCTCCTGGAACTGTGCTGAGGTCACGGTTCTCTGGCAACATCCAACCATTGTTCCTTTTTCATTGTTGTCCTCTCTGTACCTGCTGCCATGCTTCTGCTGGGGTCTTGATGGTCTGATGAGGAAGTTCACTATCCTGGATTTCCATTACCTGAGGTAAGGGCAGGTGCCATGCTGGTTTGGTGGGAGATGATCGCGGCTGTAATTGCTCTGGGCTCTCCTGTTTAATGTCCTCAAGGAACAGCTCCACCTGGGCAGGGTTATCAAACTAGAGCTGCTCACCTTTGTACACGACCCAAAGCACAGATGAGTACCTTAGTGAAGCAGACAGTCCCCGCTTGTAGAGCTCCTGTTTTACCCCCCCATAAGATCTCCATTTCTTTGAGAGCTCCTGGGAGTAATCTTGAAACAGCTGGACATGATGGCCCTCCCATGTCAATGTTCCTCTTTCCCTGGCAGTACAAAGGTATAAGTCCTTATACAGATATCTCAGGAAATGACATAAAATAGGACATGGCCTGTCCCTTACTTTAGGTTTGGGTGCTAGGTACCTGTGAGCCCTTTCTAGCTCTGGTTGAGGGAGGTTGTTTAGTTGTAGCAGGGTTGGAAGGAAAGAAGTAAGAAAAGTCAGTATGTTGGAACCTTCTGACCCTTCTTGTGCCCCCACTATTCGCAGATTGTTCCTTCTAGACCTATTCTCCATATCATTCACCTTTGACAGAAGATAGTGAATTTGACCACAGTGTTCATTGAGATGGCATTGGTGTGTGTGCAGGATTTCTTTATGGGTATTTACTGTCCTTTCAGTTCCAGCTACCCTTGATGTTAAGGCTTGCATCTCTGTTACTGTTTTTGTTGTAGTATCTTTTAATTGAGCAGTATCTGTTAGTATTTTATTCAGTCTGCCTGAAATACTTGCCAGTTCATTGGAGATTGATTTTCCCCCTGATAGTGCCATATCTGAAGACAGTGATGTTCCAGCACACGGATGAAAATTCCCAGAGGTTGTTCTGCCACTGCTAACCTGGGGATTCAGCTCTGTCAGGAGGCTGGGCCTTAAGGTAAGTGCCTTGATATTCCTTTTGGTAGTTATTAGGATGAAATCCAATCCCACTCCCAAAAGAGTGGTATCAAAATGAAGCTCCCAGTTTGATGAACACTGCTATTCTGTTTTTGTTCAGTGTAGTCATAAAATGGACCTAGGATGCCACAGATTGTAGTTCCTAAGGATCCCCTGGTGGATTCAAGCTGTCACCATCTTGCCTGGCAAGCTCCGCCCCCATGCATCCCATATTTCTGGTCATCCAGATTTTTTAAGCAATTGTTAAATTTATCAAACCAGGGGGTAATCCTTTTGTTATTACAACCTTCCTGCCAACAATTATACAATAATCTATCTTCATTAAAGGAAACATTTTTCCCCACCATTTGATTGCCCTTATACGTGTTAATAATGACACATACCTCAAATTTAATTCTGTATGAAGTATTGCAGTTGGAAAGTAATTTTGCAAATCAAATATTTGCTTATAAAACATGTTCTGAATCAGTTCTAGTGACTTTGTTGTATTATTAAAAGCCCATAGTTCACTCCCATATAAGATACTACTAATTACTTTGGCATTGAATGTCTGCCTGAGAGTCTTTAAATGAGTTATCTGCAAAATTATTCCCAAATCTTGCTATAGTTTTGGATGCAATACTTGTTTTGTTTTTTAAAGTTCTAAAGTGGGTTGACCAAGAATGGTCTACATCAAAGTACATGCCTAAATATTTGTAGCATGACACCACTGCTAGGTTCTAGTCCTCAAAGGACCTTCTCTCATTTTTCTTCCCCCCCTTCAAAAGTCAAGATTTGGGATTTATCTAGATTTTACTCTAGATCTAGTTTAAGAAGATGCTTTTGTGTCAGACCTATAGCTCTTCTAAGGCCAAGGGGCATAAGTGCACATAATAAAATATAATATGCATAAAGCAGTGTCTGTTTTTCTGTGTCATATATTTTTGGTGGAAAGGTGCCAACTGTTCTTAAAACTGGTCCAAAAGTTTCTATGTATAAATTAAATAATATTGGGGTGTGTAAACATCCTTGTTTCACATCTTTATTAATGATAATATGATTAGTAAGTACATTGTTAGCTCTAATGTTACTGCGATTGTCCATATGCATTAATCTTAAGACATTCAGTAGACCCTGATATATACCCTTTTTAATTAAAATTTGCCATAATACGAACATACGAACATACGAACATACGAAATTTGCCAGCAGATAAAGGCCTAGAGGTCTATCAAGTCTGCTCGAATGTGCAGCTAGCACCCCTTATTCTGCAGCTGCCCCCTCCCTAAACCCAGTCCCAAACACACTGTTTGGGTTATTTATTATTAGAGGCTTAGTCTATTGAGCTACAGCAACTATTTTAATGTCTCCCTATTAATATTATTAAAAGCTGATCTAAGGTTTAGAAAGGATATATATATAATGCACTTTTCTTTGCCATGGTATATTTGTTAATCAGATGGTTAAGAATGAAAAGATTATTTACTGTACCATACCCTCACCTATAGCACATTTGGATATCGGACAGCAGATTATGCTCTATAACAAAAGCCTCTATATGGTTCAATATTATTCAAGAATAGATTTTTAAATACATCAAGCTGGTCCTTGGTAAGACCAGGATGGGGTGTGACCAAGTCGATATGAAGCTGGTCACTGTAACCCTGGATGAGTTAGCCACCCCACTCACCAATGTGTTTAACGCTTCCCTAAGATCTGGTGTGTTCCTCGACAGCTGGAAGCTGGTTCTTGCCACCCCTGTCTTCAAAGCTGGTGACAGAACAAACACATATAACTACAGATCTATATCCATACTCCCCCTCCCAAGGCTCTGGGGAGAGAGTGGTCTCTGATCAACTCACAGAATGCTTTGATAAGTACAACCTCCTCAGTCCACAGCAACACAGTTTCTGGCAAAAACACTCTACCCTCACTGCTCTGGTTGACTACACCTCCCAGCTTTATGATTCCTTGGATAATGGGTTGGCTGTGGAATCTGTGTTTATAGACCTCACCAAGGCATTCAATAGCATTAATCATCACCTCCTGCTTAGCAGCTTGTTGTCAATTGGCCTATCCTCAGACACTGTGGGCTGGTTTGAGAGCTACCTCTCCCATAGACCACAATGTGTCAAGATAGATGGTATACTCTCAGAACCCAGAGATGTGAGCCTAGGTGTCCCACAATGATCCATCCTTGATCCACTTCTCTTCAGCCTCTTCATAAATACCCTTCCCTCTGTCTGCCCAGCACATATTGTACTATATGCTGATGATGCCATCATTTCTACAGCTGGTAGGCATCATTCCACTATCACTACTGGGTTGCAGGACAGCTTCCTTAAGCTTGAATCTTGGTTTACTCAAAACAAACTCCTGCTCAACCATGAAAAAAAACTAAATGCATGTTATTTGCTGTTCCTCAGAACAAAAAGAAGTTCAGCCTCTTACAAATATGGACCCATAAGGGAGATTCCTTGGAGCATGTTTACACATTTAAGTACCTAGGCATGCACCTAGATTATTCACTCACCTTTCCTCCCATGTTGACTACATTGTCAAGAATGCCAACATGAAACTGGGTGTTCTTTACCATCACAGGCACTCAATGATGCCTGCTGCCCTGAAGCTCACCACAAGCTGCTCAGTCCTATCCTCCATCGACTATGGCCTACCTATATATGGGGCTGGCTCTGACACTGCAATCAAAAAAGTAAGGACTCTCCTTAAGAAGGCCTGTCATCTGACTCTAGGCACTGACCTCTCAACGCACACATGTGACCTTTATGAGCAGACTGGGTGGCTCTTGCTCCACCTCAGAGCTCATTGCCAGACCTGCATGATGGTAAAAAAAATCAATGCTAGGACTGATGCCTGAGTCCACGAGCAGACTACTTAAGAAGGCACAACCCTCTAAACAAACTAGAAGTGCAGGTAAAGGGGGCCTACTGGTGCCATTTAAACATACAAAAGTGGCCCAGAAATCCCTTTCCTCCCAGGGCCCCAGATGGTACAATGAGCTGCCTACTTCCCTCACTGAATGTGCCAAGCTCAGCCACTTCACAATGGGGCTCTGTTCCCACTCAGAAGTGATCAAGATCTGTAGATGCCCTACCTAATCACCATAATGTGCACCACTGAATCCTACCACACCCTCCCACTCCAATCAACCCTTTTGTGGCAACCCCACAACCTCCTCAGTTCCTCTTCCCCCTACCCCCGTCCTCAACCTCCTCCCTTCCCCACTACTGTCCTACACATAGGAACTACCTCACACCCCTCCCTCTCCTCACCGCCACCACCACTACCCTCCCTACCCACATGAGTGCTCCTGACTACTTTCCTCTTACTGTCTCCCTCAGGCTACATTTTATAGCATTATCTTTGCTATTAACTAACAACAAAGCCTGCATCTGGCTGCTTCCTCCCCTCACACCCCAATCTCATATTCCCTCACTAAGGTCTATAACTGTCTTCACCTCTTTCCCTGTTTAAACAGGACTTTCACTCTTTTACTGTACCCAGCACCTCCAAGAACCTAGACCACACACAAGTTGTGCTCCCAGTTGAAATGTATTATCTCATTGTATTTTTAACTCCTGTCTATGTGTTATTGCACACCTGTGTCATTACTTCATGTAGTTATCTGGACTATGTGATATGCCAACTACTAATACTGTCTGTATTTTTTTGTTATGTACTGTATTTTACTGACTTGGAACCTCTGAAAATGAATCCTTGACTCAAAGGTATTAATCCCAAACTGAAATAAATAAAATCAATAAATAAGTGTCAAGAGGTCTAAACCTCACTCTCAGGAAAAGTTGTAAGCAACTAATGAAACGTTGCAAACACTAAATATCGCCTGCATGCGGTTGCCAATTGTCAGGAGGTCTAAACCTCACTCTCAGGTTGTTGGCAATATTGGGAATGCAAGGAATTACAGACAGGTTGCATAAGAGTAATAAACTTGTTTATTACTGCCAAAAAGGATAATTATAGTTGCACTAAGCAGTTCTTACCAATATGAACTGGGAACCAATGCTAAGCATTCATTATACCTTGAGGATTCTCCGTGTCTCTTGGGGTTTCCAAGGTAGAAGACGTAATGTCTCACATTATATACCAATGATAATTACTATGGTTGCTGTTAGATAGAAACATTCTAGTTACAGAGATGAGCACTATTGGCTAAATTAGAGGTGGCTCCATGGTCCAAGATAACATTATACAATTTTGTAATAGTCATCACTTTGTGAAAACAAAAGAGTACAGTTCTTACATAAATCAGTGTAGTAGTACAAATCACCAAAAGGTGACAATGTTGACTTATATATCATAATCATTATAAGGACACAGGTGTCCTAACATCTTGTAAGCAAGAAATACATATATGTATTAGAAAGCAAAGTGTATAACAATAGTATGCATACATATCCTGACATCTACTCTTATACGGTAGATGCCCATAGCCCTATATGTTAGTATAACATATATCTAAATGCTAGCTGTCTACGGTGTACCTCTGGGGGTACCAATAAGGGTGCAGGGACCTCATGTAACAAAAGAGTAATTGTCCTGTTGTTGTTAGGATCATAAATATCCCATTTTTATGGATTGGAATTATTAAACTTATGTTCCAGTCTTTTGAGAGTTTTAATTGGTTATTGATATAATTAAAGAGCACAGTCGGTATATTTTCCCACCAACTAGGCTGTGCCAAAAATATCTGTGAGGGTATTCCATCTATACCGGGGACCTTACTTCTCTTCAAAATTACAGTATAATGGCATCATATACTTCCTTATTACTGAATATCAGTGGAGAATAACTTTCTAATTAGGTATTAGTATCAAAATACCTATTGTTGATCTCTATAGTGCTAGAGTATTTTTTTAAAATGTTTTCCCATATTTTATTACTGATTACATTAATATTATTTATATGAGAGTTATCCATCTCCTTAGATACTAGTTCCCAAAAGCTTTTAGTATCGTTCTTGTGGATAGTTGCTTGTAGTTGCTCCCATAATGATTGTTTATTTGTGGCCTTTATTTGCCGAATCATGGCCCTATAGTCTTTTTTTAAAAGAACCAGGGAGATTCTTGGTGCTGAATCCACAGTTTTTTTCTTTTTTTACAAGTCTACAAATTTTATGAATTAATTTTTTTAGTTTATTTACAATCATTATCATACCAAGGTTTATGTTTGGTTTTTCCTATAGTGGTAGAGGGAACATAAGCATACGTTAGGCATAACTTAAGTAGTTCTATTGCCCTATAATAAACTTCTGAGCAGACTGTATTTCTACATTCTGATACAATATTATGCATAGGTGCCGGAACCGGGTGGGGCGGAAGGGGCGGTAGCCACTCCACTTTTTATTTCTGTATGGCAAAAACTAGTATGGAAAAAGTGCCCTTTGTACCCTCATAAGTGGCCTTTTGATTCTTAGCCCCCTTAGCTTTTACCATCTTCCGGCACCCTTGATATTATGTAAGAAATTAGGCATGACCTGTGAAATACTGTCTAAGATACCAACTATGTTCATAACCTTATGTACATATTTGAATACCCACACCCGGTGATGTAGTGCCATTTTATCTTTTTACTAGGTCCAGCAACTGATTCCACATTATTAGCCCAAACATTCTCCTTTTTTGTAGGTAATAAAATACCTTCCTTCAAGGCAAATTGTAATGAAATGGGGAAATGATCACTTTCCCAAATGTCAAGGATACAGAAATCAACAATGTAATGAAAATATTGAGCATCAGTAATACACAGATCCAACATACTACCCCCTGTCTTAGTATAAAAGGTGATACTACCAAGTCTGTTCCCTCTGCTTCTTCCATTGAACACACACAGGAAATTTTCTGACATAAATTCTAAAAGGCGAATTCCCCTTTTATTAGTTTTTTTATCTTGAGATTATCTAATTGGTATTTTAAAACAGTCATTGACTGGCAATTCCTATTATATATTTCACATCTCTCTCCAGTTCTTGCATTGAATTCTCCCTGGAATATTACCAGGATACTTCTATAATTAACATCCATAAATGTTATTACTGAATCAAAAATCTTAAAATATTCATTACCTGAGTCAACCCTAGAAGCAGGAGGGCAGTAAACATTAACTATAATGGAAAACACGTTTTTCCTTGAGGCCAAGGCTACACTGAGAAAGAATGGGAAGCCCACATTTAGCAATAAACTAGTATAGAATTTTTTTGTGGAGACTAAGATGGCCAAACCACTGCATGCCCTCCCAAACTTATTAAACTTTTGAACCTCCTA
The DNA here is from genome assembly GCA_016271365.2 of Neoceratodus forsteri. Lineage (NCBI taxonomy): Eukaryota > Metazoa > Chordata > Ceratodontiformes > Ceratodontidae > Neoceratodus > Neoceratodus forsteri. The sequence goes on along the minus strand of CM028129.1, from coordinate 1,070,944,416 downwards.
AGACCAACCTGTATAACCTTCTAGGACAGGAGAACATCCTTTCAACCATGTTTCTTGGAGGGCTGTTATATCATACCTCAATAACAGTTCAGATCCCTCTCAATTTTCAATGTTTGTACTGAAGCCCACGATATTCCAGCGTATGATATTAACAATTGATTCAGAAGTTTCAAATTGTGAATCAGAGTCTATATCAATTGTGCTTTCTGAAGCACTGTATATGCAGTCACATTGTAGTCTATGCTAGTCCGATACTTGCTGAAATCACAGGAATCTGAAGTGTCATTGATAGGTCCTTCTAATATAACATTGCTATTGATTCTATTCCCTTTAATATTTCTCTCGCTATAGGGTTCAGTTATTTGCTGAGCAGGACTATCACCCAACAGAGAATGCACTGTTTCTATTGCTTTGATAAATTCTGTTATATGTTTTTGTTGCTTATGGATAATTACTTTAGTTTGCAGTTTTGTCCTATATATCTCTTTTCCACTATTAGCCTGAGTTTTTACAGAAAGCCGACCATCTGATACATGATTACCAGTCATTTTAATTGTGTTCTGGGTTGCTCCAATCTCATAAAAAGAGTAGTTTTGTTTCCAATACTGTTTTTCTGGCAGCTGGAATTCTAAGAATTAAACAGAGTATGCCCTTTGCACTTCCTGTTTTATATCTATGTGCCAAACTGATATCTGCCCAATTAAATTTATTACCTACCACACTCTTACAAACATTGTAAACCATTATTTTTAGAGTTGTTGGATTCTCATTCCTTATTTTTGGAACACCTTGCATAGATAAAGGAGGCAGTCTATCCCCTCTTTATATTTCCTTTTCCTTTTGCCCCACCTCTGGATCTTGTCTCACGTGTTTATTGTCTATCATTTGGGGGCAGATCTAGCTCTATTATCAGCTGTCATTACCCTATTCAAGTTATTTAAATTGTTCTTGTCCAGACAATTTGTTACTGCAAGGTTCCGCTTGTTTTCTTTTTTGGGATCAGAATTAACATGATTAATGAACTCATTTGTCTGCGATGCCCTAGATTTTTTTTTAAGTTCCTCAACCTTACTCTCAGATGTTGGGTTTTTTTGCCTTAATCTTACTCTCAGATGTTCATTTTTTGTGTAAGTCTTTTATATATTCATTTATTTCAGCATGTTCCTTGTCTGCAATTTTTTCGTTTTTTTTTATTAAATGTTATCACTTATTCCATTAGTATATTTAAATTGAGCTATATTATACATAATAGTAACCTTCTTATGTGGAATGTCCCTTTCTTTACAGAGCATAGTATAATCAAACCATTTGTGAGCAAGAACAGAGTCTTAGTTTGTAACTCAATATTTTTTGCACATTCAATTTAATCTGCTGTAACTCACTTAATATAAGTTCCCATGTTAATTCCCCCTGAGCCTTTGATTCCTCATAATGAAATACATGAGAAATATCTTGCTGCCCCTGTGTTGGGGGACTAAATTTGTCTTCTCTATGTAAGTTGAAATAAAACTATCAAACTCAGTTAAGAAATATTTCCTAATAGAGATAAAAGTATTGGATTCTAAATCAATCTTGTTCTGTAGTATAGGCTGTGTATAGTTCTTTATATTCGGTGTATGATCCTCCAGACCCTCAAGATTCTGACTAGCTGCACAGTTAACTTTTACCTGTACAATTTTCTTTTTACATTTTCTACTTGTCTCCATATACCCTAGTGTGTTTTTGTCTACTTGCTGTTTCCTTAGGTTAATGAAATTATCCTCACTAAGTCCATTTGTCTTATTTCCACCCACAGATTGTTCTAGAGCATGAATTTATAGCATGAATAGATGCTCCAGATTAGTTGATAGAGATCTATTTTGTAATATCAGTGTGGAATAAACACTGAGGTATAAGGACCTTTGAATTCTTATTATACCAATATCATCTAGAACATTCTGTTTTGTGCCTGGAGTAACAAAGTAACTACTGATATTTTTGGTTTTGCAATCAGAATTGAGCTTTTTAGGTTTTTCTTTGTTTGTTTTGCTGTAAACATGTTTTATAGTCTTTTAGTACAATGTAAATTCCTTGCCTGCCTCATTATTAAGCAAAGTAGAAATACTTAATTGGCTTTCAGCAGTAATAAAATAAAAATAAAATACACGGAATAACTGACAAGATTTCTAAGTGACCAGAAATTAACTCTGTCACAACAGCTAAAATATTTTATGACAGGAGCAGCTGATCTCACTGGCTCAAATGTATTCTTTGTTCAATGTCCAGACAACATAAAAGTTCCTGTATACAAGGTTTTATTGCTATTCTGTTTAAGTCTGTCAGTTGTATGATGAGTTCTATAGCAAACAAGAGAGTACCGCTGTTATAAGAAAAGATGCTCAAGAGCACCTTGGACCTTTATATAAGTCTTCAGTTCACTTCTATGCATGATATTAAGAAATGTCCATTATTAATCAAGTGATGCTAATTTTGAAGTAGGAAGAAAAATGCAGGATTAACCTGTACACCGTACCAACAAGTTTCCTCCACCTGGCAAATTAATCATTCATCACTTAAAAACTTCCAGGTCTGGGGTCCAGTCCATGCAGGAAATACTGTCTGCTTTATAAAATGAGATTCCCTCAGTCTTTTCCCCAGCTGTAGTAAAAAAGTAGCAGACACTTAAAAGAAAAAAAGAAATACATTCATAAACTATGGTAATGTGTGCAGAATAGTTAAAAGTTTAAAAAACATAAGTCAAGAGATTGATATGATAAACTATCTAAAATACAGAGTGAGAACACAAAAACCAGCAATAGCGTAACTGTCTCTAAGACAGCAACCCACAGATGTCCTCTGTAGAAATATTCCCAAATGGTGAAAAAGCTGAGGATAACTTACTTGTTCCCAGAACATCAATGAACCCAGCTCCTATGAACAGCCAGCAGCCAGCTGTGCACCCAAAGAGGACCTAATCCTCTCAGCTTCTCAATCTACTGTAACCAAAACCTAAGGGCAAGAGAGCTGTAAAAGCTTGCATACTTTTGTAATGTAGAGAGCTTAAAATAATTTAAAAATAATAAACTGCTAAACCAGGGTCTGGACATATGATCTCCCAGCAGAATTAAATAAAAAAAAATCTCTCCAGGCACATTAATGGCATCTAGAAGATCCTGGATACCAACTCTAGGGCATGCATCCCTTTATCTCTAGGATCCATGTGATTTAGATGGTACTGAATTCAAAAGAAAAATTAAAAACAAGGCAATTTACGAATATGGACAAAACAAATAAATAATTGGGATTCTTGAGAAGCTTATAAGATTATTAAACTAAAGGAACTAGATATTGGGGTACAAAAATCAAGTTTCCTATAATAACAGCCCCCTTGTTTGTTTGTTCTCTTGCTTGCTTCTTTACCGACTGTGAAAAAATAAACACTAAAACTATAAAACATCAAGTGACATCAATGACTAACAACTTCCCTAAAAATATGGTAGTCCAGAAGTCCTGAAGGCAAACATCTCAAGTTTTCTGATTTCAAGCTCAGCTCAGCCCCACTTTCCAGTAGTGCACAGAAGTAAGAGCATCTCTCCGTGTTGGTATCATGGAGCGGACACAGCAACCAGCATTTACAGCCATCTCGAATTGCTCCTCTTTCTTCCCAACTGCTCTAGCTGTTCCACCATCAGCCTGCTTTCCTCCTAGAGGGGGACAAAGAGACATGGAGGCAGACCACTCCACTGAGAATGTTTGCAAAAAGATGCACTGGAAAGATTACATAAAATAAAGTATGGCAATTGTGTTGTACCTTTTTTTAATATAAAAGATACCTTATCTAATTCTGCTTCTCCCTGCTACCTCCTCAGCAGAAAGAACGCGTAGCATCTGTCCTGTAAGCTAATACCCCAAATGAGTCCAGGCAGTGCCACAACCTGCCTTGAAACTAAAAAAATGTGTGTTCTTAAACAATATAGCCACCCCATCAGAAGTATCCACACGTTAGGACCAACAAGAACTACCATCTACCAACTGTTTCTTTTTTTGCTTTATTTATTAAAGTTTTTGATAACCAGGTGGGCAGACTAGGCTGAGGGTGAATTTTCAGGTGTGACCTGGAGTTTAACAAAGTACAAAAGTTCATAAAGATATATAACACACATTACTTTATAAAAAGTGTTATATAATAGATATATAAATCTAAAATAAAAAAAAATAATATGCATACATATACAAAGCTAAGCTAAATAACATGACTGTATGACCATAATATGTCTAGTTGAAACATTTCAGCAATGTGCTTGGGTTACTAAATATTCTTTCAATCTTTTCTTGAAAAGGCATTTTGCTTTAGAGCTTCTCAAGGTTAGTAGAAAAGAATTACAAATGGTAAGACCTACTCAAATGTAATCTTCAATCTCCTGTCCAGCATGGTTTCAGAGCCAATCACAGCACCACTACTGCCCTCACTCAGTTCACCAGTGAAGTTTAATCAAATATGGACAATGGCCTACTTACTGGTGCAGTTTTTATTGACCTAACCAAGGTGTTTGACTTGGTAAATCACCCTCTGCTTCTACACAAACTAAAGCGCTAGGTATCTCTCGGGCTACCTTATCCTGGTTCACCAGCTATCTTCACAGTCAGTCTCAATCTGTCTCTTTCAGTAAGGTCCTCTACTCTCCTGCATCTATTAGCCATGATGTTTTTATTATTATTATTATGGTTTTCCAAAGAGGTAGCAAAGAAAGTGAAAGCCAAAAAGATTGCATTCAGACAATACAAAAAGACACAGGCAGAAGGGGATAGGGAGAAGTACCAGGAGAAGCAAAGGGAGGCAGGGAGGTCAGTAAGGGAAGCCAAAGCTCAGACAGAAGAACACATTGCAAAATCAGTGGGTAGAGGGGACAAAACCTTTTACAGGTACATAAGTGAAAAAAGAAAGGCAAAGAGAGGGATAGTGAGACTGAAGGGGGAGGATGGGGGCTGTGTGGAGGATGACAACAGTAAAGCTGACATATTGAACAGGTTTTTCTGCTCAGTCTTTACTGAGGAAGAGGAGGGTAATGGGTCTGAATGGAGTACAAGGGTGAGAATGGTGCAGAAATGGACACAAGTCCCTTTACACGAGAAAGGGTCCTGAAGGAACTGGAAGTAATAAGAGTTGATAAAGCAATGGGGCCAGATGGGGTGCAACCCAGAGTCCTTAAGAACTAAGAGAGGTGGTGGCTGAACTCTTGCTATCCTGTTTAGCCATCACTAGAAACAGGGAGGTACCCAAAGACTGGAGGATAGCAGATGTAGTCCCTTATACAAAAGTGGGAACAAAGAGGAAGCAGGAACACAGACCAGTCAGCCTCACCTCGGTAGTGGGGAAGATCATGGAAGCACTACTGAAGGAGAGTTGGTGGAACATCTGGTTGTCAATGGACTACAGGACCCAAGGCAGCATGGTTTCACCAGGGAAGGTCATGTCAGACCAACCTCATTGAATTTTTGACTGGGTGACTAGGGAGGTGGATCAGGAGGGCAGTGGACATGGCCTATCTGGACTTCAGCAAGCCTTTGACACTGTGCCACATAGAAGACTATTGCACAAACTGGGGTATATGGGTGTGGGCAGGACAGTCAGTGTGGTGGGTAGGTAACTGGCTGGGCAGCAGGACACAGAGGGTGGTGGTAAATGGCTGTCACTCCACAGAGGGAAGAGTGACCAGTGGGGTACCACAGGGATCAGTGCTGGGACGGTACTATTCAATATCTTCATCAGTGACATTGCATGGGACCTAGAAGGCAGAATTTCACTGTTCGCTGATGACACAAAGCTCTGTAACAGAGTAGACACACCAGAGGGTGTAGACAGAATGAGAAGGGACCTGCAGAAACTTGAAGAATGGTCAGGGTTTGGCAGTTGAAATTCAATGCAAGGAAGTGCAAGATAATGCATATGGGGCAAAAAACCCTGACACAATATATCAGTTGGGGGTGAGGATATAGCATGCACCAAGCAGGAAAGGGATCTTGGAGTTATCATCTCTGATGACCTCAAGGCAGGAAACAGTGTGACAAGACAGCAGGTAAAGCAAATAGGATGCTGGGATGCATAGGCAGGGGCATCACCAGCAGGAAAAGGGAGGTCATAATTCCACTATACAAGACACTAGTGAGACCGCACCTGGAGTACACTGTGCAGTTCTGGAGACCTTACCTACGTGGGGCGTAGACAGGGTAGAGAAGGTTCAGAGGAGGGCAACAAAGATGATGCATGGATTGCATCACAAGTCCTATGAGGACAGGTTGAAGGCACTGAACATGTACTTCCTGGAGGAGAGGAGGGAGAGAGGGGATATGATAGAGACATACAAGTATCTTACATGGAGGAGCGGGGTGCAGGAATGCACTATTTTTAAGCGAAAAAGATGTTCCAGGACTAGAGGGCATGGGATGAAGTTGGAGGGAGGACGATTCACAGGAAACGTGAGGAAGAATTTCTTCACAGAACGGGTGGTGGACAAGTGGAACATCCTGCCAGTGGAAGTGGTGGGGGCTGAAACAATCACGGGATTTAAGAATGCATGGGATAGACATAAAGGAATTCTGGAGGTCAGAGGTAAGGGGCAACAGACTTCCTGGAAAACATAAACTGAACTTACAAACTTAAATGGGCAGACTGGGTGGGCCATAGGCCCTTATCTGCCGACACTGTCTATGTATCTAAGTATCTATGTTCCCCAAGGCTGCTTACTTGTCCCTCTGCTCTTTTTTTATTTATAAATGATCTTCCTGCCCATCCTTCACATTGTTGGACCCTACTGTATGCTGATGATCTGGTACTCTACACTGCTTCCAGATCCACGTATGTAATTAACAACCACCTCTCCCTTGCTCTTCAACAAATCCAATCTTGGCTCACCTCAAATCATCTAGTCCTTAACATCTCCAAAACCCAGGCAATGCTCTTTGGGTCTCTTAGAAGATCCTGCACCGAGTCCCCACAGCTACAGGTCCTATGCCTTGATGGTTCTGCTGTCACTGTTACTAACTCTTTTAAATACCTTGGGATCACACTTGACCCTGCCCTGGACTTCTATGTCCATATGAGTGAGATCTGTAGGTCTGTTAATGCTAAGATTGGGGTGGCCTACTGTGTTCACCACTCCCTCACCCCTGCTGCCAGGATCTCTGTTGCACAAAGTGTTTTGCTCCCAGGACTAAGCTACTCACTTCCAGTTTTCTCCCAGGCAAATGCAGGTGTACTCCAGAAGTGGGATATTGCCTATAATAATATATGCAGGCTTGCTTTGTCTGTTCCTCACTTCACCCATCATTGTAAGATTTATTCCACCCTGCAATGGCTATCCACCTCCTCCATGCGATCTCATACCCTTGTGTGCTTCATAGACTCAATCACTTGTTACTCCTGACCTGCCTCCTTAGCATCTATGCTTACCCCGATGATTAGCTCTTGACATTTGAGGTCAGTTACCTCAGTAACCAGTTAGAATAGCACTACAAATATAGCACATGTAAGAAGCGTGCTGTCCAAATAGCATATCACGGACAGCAACAGGGGTAGAACAGTATTGTGCAGTAAGCGCTACCCATGTCACTGCCCATGATACTTGGGAAGTAGACAAGGGCTTGGAAGCCTGGAAGGCTGGCTGAGCAGCTCCTGTGGAGGAGAGGGCTGAGGCATGGAGCAGCTTGGCCAGAATGCTGGTGACCAGGGTTCTAATCCTGGTCTCTGATACATTTTTTTTTCTGTAATGCAACTCTGACTCAGAGTTGATGTTTTTAGCTACACAGGGTGTGGGGAACAGAGTCCACTGTGTGGGGTGTATGGGGGCAATTTTGGACTGGTAGCAGTCATCAGTGTGCTTTGCAACCACTATCAGTGGCACTGCTTTGGCTTGTAGCATTTCTTTCTGCCACTGTTTTGTTCAGCACTGTGTGGATGGTGCTGTTATTGACAGTGCTGTTGTGACCTAGTGCCAGCTACCTCTTCCCTGCTCTTTGTCCCGCATTGCCCTACTAAGGTGGGTGAACAAGCTTTCTCCCACTTTGCCCCAAATTATGGAACTCCCTACCTCAACAAATCTGGAGCTCCAAAATACACCCCATGTCAAGAAAACCCTGTTCTCTTACCTAAACACACTTGACTCTTGCAAGTACACTTAGATACCTTAACTTGTATGCCTTATAGAATTCTGCCTTGAATTTTCTTAACCAATGTTTTCTATGATAGTATCCTACAACTCTGCTGTGTACAATTGCATATCCCTGCATGGATACTACAACTCTGCTCTGTACTATTGCTTATTCCTGTGTTGATAATTGTATATTATTTCTTGCTATTGTTCCATGGTGGTTGTTATTCTTCATGACTGAAATCTGTACTCTCCGGGTCATGCCTAGAAATAGGCAGGTGTTTGCCTAGTGCACTTACCCGATTACCAAAAGCAAATAAATAAATACATTCATACATGCATACATACATAAATAAGTAAGTAAATGAATAAATAAATAAATAAAAGATACTGCCATAAGTTCAAAATCACTAGATCTAAAAGAGATAGATCTTGCTGAAACTGAATGACAGAAAAGTTGCTTAAAAGACTGTGGTTGATTACTATGCATGATATTAAAAGTAAATACACCAAGATCAAATAATCTTCTATTCTGAAAGAATAACAAATTAAGACCACTGTATAAGTCAGACTAAAGTGACTTTGACTTACCTGTCAAGCAAACCTGCAAATATTATTACATGTTATATTCTACTGTTGCATGTCCACCTCAAAGACATTCAAATAGACAACAGAACAATGGGCCCTATGCACTAATGGGCAGGATACACACGTAAATCATATGTTCAGAGCCCATGCAGTACCACATCCATGAACAGGTGCACACTGGCTGGTTGCCATTGCCAGCTGCCTGTCCATACCCCTGCCCCTGGCACGCAGCTGCATGGTGCTGGATTGGGGCTGTGTCAGAGTGTAGTGTGGAATGCAGGCAGGCATCCAATAGAATGCCTGTTTAGGGCCCCAAAGTGGATCATCTGCTACACCCATGAAGGGGATCCTGGGAAGGCATGAACCCTATCCTGTATTAAACTATGGGTGAGTGACTGAATGGCTGCCATCATAGAAACATAGAAGTTGATGGCAGAAGGAGACCACTAGGTACATCTAGTCTGCCCATTTGTTTTAGACCTATGTTGTCACTCTAGTTGCCCTTTGTAGTTAGGGCTCCCTTGTGTCTATCCCATGCATCCTTGAATCCCCCCCACAGTGTTGACCCCCACAACCTCTTGGGGCAGGCTGTCCCAGGTGTCCACCACTTTCTGTGAAGAAAAACTTCCTGGTGTTAGTAGAGAACCTCTCTCCTTGCAGCCTGTGGTCATGTCCCCTAGTCCTGGAGCACTTCTTGAAGTGAAAACGTTTCTGTGCCTGTACCTTGTTAATGCCTTATATGTACTTGAATGTTTCAATCATGTTTGCTCTCTCCTCTGCTCCAGGGAGTACATATTTGTTCCCTAAGTCTTTCCTCATAGGACATGTACTGCAGACCCAAAATCATTACTGTCACCTTTCTCTGTACTGTTTCCACCCGGTCAATGTCCTTTCTGAAGTGAGGCCTCCAGAATTGGACTCTGTATTCCAGGTGAGGCCTGACCAGCGATCTATACAGTGGTAGTACCACCTCTCTCCTCCTGCCCATGATTCCCCTCCCAATACAGCCCAGCATTCTGTAGGCCTTCAATGTTGCCTTCTCACACTGCGTACTAACCTTTAAGTTGTCTGAGATTATGAATCCCAGGTCTTGTTCCTGGTTTGAGGCTGCCAGTTTTTCACTTACTAGGTAATACTCCTTTCTTGGATTTTTCTTTCCTATGTGCATGACTTTGCACTTTTTGGAATTAAATCTCAGCTGCTACACTTCAGATCATTCTTCAGTCCTCCCTGGCAGCCCAGTAGGCTGGGACAGCTGTGTAGCAGGGGTCCAGTTGCTGCTGCCACCGACAGGTGTCCATTGGGGGAGCACATAAAGTTTACAGCAGGGTAACCTGTTGTGTAGCCTCGGCCTGGCACTTTGCACCTTCATGAATGGTGCAGAGTGCAGGCATGCCCCCTTGCATACCCCTGGACCACACATGGTGCATAGCTGCTTGGGCAGCCAGGAGATCTGGAGAGCATGGCACTAGCGCGTCTCTAGTGAATGTCGCAAGGGGGTCCGATGGACTCTGCTGCATGGTATTCTCACATAGGGTTGCCTACATGCCTCAGATATGCAGCACATAGGCAATCCACTCATTGGTGCATAGAACCCAATATGTAAATCTGGATAACAAAAGGCTCCTTGCAATTGCTAATCCATCCTCAGTAGTTAACTGTTGCTGTGCTCTAAAAGCAGTGCCCAGCATGCAGTTCACAGCTGTAGAAACACCATTAATTTGAGCAGTAAATAAAAGTGAAGGGTGTAACAAAACTCCAAGGTACTTGAAGGTTGTTACATTTTCTAGCACCGTACCATCATAATTGTGACTACATAGTTGTTCTGAACATTTGCTAGTTTGGATTTTTAGCCGAGCAGCATGGTTCTTATTTTCTGTATACAGGGTATTAATAATTAACTTATTTTTTTCTTTCAACCAGTTTACAAAGAGTCAGAATCTGCATTTAGGTCCTGATTAAGTTCCACATGATTATTAGTCACTTGTAAATGATAACATAATTAGCATAAAGTAACATTTTACTTAAAAAATAGAAAATAATACAGGGTCTAAAGTAGGGCCCAGTGGCAAGCCAGTTTGCAAAGAAAGTAATACTAAAGTAGTATTGTGTAATTTAAACATGTGTTCGATTATATAAATAGTTCTGAAAGTACATCAAAGCATCTTGGAAAATCCCCAGATTAAGTAACCTTTCTAACAATAGGTCATGATCACCCAAATCAAAGACCTTGGGACAGGTCCATGAAGATGGCAATGGTAAAGTCATCATTACTCATGTCGGATTCATGACACCTGCATGGCAATCAATCAAAATCAATCAATCAAAATCTTTATTTATCCAGGCAAACATCGTTGAGCAAGCTCATTTACAAGATGGACCTGTTTAGCTCCGGATCAAATGGTACAATGCAAACAGAGATATTTACAATAGAGCCAAATAACACAAGTAAAGAACAATTAATGCAATTAAGTACTCAATATTACATTAGTCATATCAGTTCAGAGTGCTTCTGTAATATTTAAGGAGGACATAAGATGAGGCTTAGTAGGAACTTTAGAAGGGAAAAGTGATTGGCCGCTCGTGTAGGGAGCTAACGCAAACACAGAATTTCAAATGTAGTGTAATCACACAGTATCTCTAAATGTAACACTCTAAACTCTAAACAGAAGGATAAGGGTCTTAACAGTCAAGGAGAAAAGTAATTACAGTTCTTTTTTGGCAAATTTCAGCATGGAAATCAGATTTATGCTTGATTTAGAACAGACACAGAAGCAGACTGCAGGAACCAATTGGAAGCCAATGCTGAGGAGCACTCACATTCTAATTGGATGGCCGCTAATGCCATGCTTTGCTAATGGAGAGTCTGAGCTTAGGTTCTCAGGCAGCTGTAGAGGCTGGCCAACTGCCCAGTGCCCGGGTTTCCCATGCCTATGGGCAGGGAGCCTGTGGAGAGCATATCCTTGGCAGGGGATGGAAGAAGGGGTTGGTATTAAATACTCAACTCTTGACACTCTAAACAGGAAAAAATAGAGGTCATAATTGTTAGGCAGTCAGTAAGTACAGCTCTTTTTTGTGCAAGTTTTAGACAGAAAATCAGACTTTAGCTTAATATTGAGGGAGACACAGGAGCAGACTGTAGGAGCCAATCAGACACCAGAGCAGAAAAGCACTCACGTTCTGATTGGGTATCGGCAATGCTGCACCTCACTAGCAAGGAGTCCAGTCTAGGTGTCTCAGGCAGCAGCTATGGAAGTGACAACCGCCCGGTATCCACATTTCTCCTACATGAGGGGCAGGAAGCCCCTGAAGGGCTAGTCTATGGCAGGGAAGAGAGTTAGGGGGACAGAGGAAAGATAGTAAGATAGTAAGAGTGGAATGCAGTGGAAAGGGAATATGAAGATGAAATAGGGCAGTTAAATGGTACAGGGCAGGGGAATAAGAGCCACAGAATAAGCAATATGTAAAAGACAGCAGGGTGAGTAAGGTGTAGCGGCTGCGAAAGTCATGAAGAGATAATAACCCTACAGGGATTTCTAGAGGGGGAAAAACATTTAAGACATAAGACGCTTACAGAGTTGAGGTCACCAAAGGTTACAAGTGATCATAAATTCAACTACGCTCAGAGGGCAGCGTCCTGATGCTTTGGACTAAAATTAGGGGCTGGAGTAGCAATCGCAAGGCTCACACAAATACCAAGCACATAGAGATTTAAAGGCATTCATACTGAGCAGGCAGCTTAATTTCAATAATTTTTGTACTTTGTTCCACAATGTTGGCAACAGGAAACTAATGGCCACTCTGCCATAGTGAGAGGAAGCCTTGAGAATACAAAATGTGATGCAGGATGTGCTTCTTAGGGCATACGTTCCTGGCTCACTTAGTGGGAGACAGTCTATTATATATTGTGGAAGGCACTTGAAGAAGACTATGAGTCCAAAGGATTGCATTTCTATTACACTTAAACATAAGAGAGGACCACCCTATGGCTTTGTACAAGGACCAATGATGGGTAGAGATGGGGAGACCAGTAATAAACTGGATGGCCCTGTGGTAAAGTGTATCAGACTTTGCAAGCGAGGCTTTGGGACATTGACTATAAAGAAAATCTGCATAATTGATCAGCGAAAGAAAAGTAGTTTGGACAAGGTGTACTTTTGCATCTATAGTAAGAAACTGGTTAACTCTAAAGAATAGCCCCAGCCTCTGCCTTAACTTCTTTACAAGGTCCTCAACGTGCTCAGTGAATGACAGATTATGGTCTAACCACACACCTAGGTACTTAAACTTTGAGACAAACTCCAGTTTCTCTCCAAGAATTGTGGTAATCTGAGGTAGTGCTCGATAGCTGGCCGGATTTGTCACACAGCTATAGGGTGAGAACAACATTGCTTTTGTTTTTTTAGCATTTAGAAGAAGTTTTTTATGGAGGAGCTGGTTCTGGAGCTGGTTAAATTCCTCTTGGAGGTCAGCACAAGTGGCTTCAGGTGTCAGATGACTTATATATACAACCGTGTCATCAGCAAACAGGTGTATGTTGGCTTTGTTAATACTCTCATCAATGTTATTAACATAGTGAATAATAAGGGACCAAGTATGGATCCTTGTGGTACTCCCCTCAGTAGAGGTTTGAGTGGGGATAGCTCACCCTCAGTCTTAATTTGTTGATGTCATCCTACAGGGTACTCAGTAAACCAATGCAAAGAAACTGAGTCCAGGCCTATACTCTTCAGAGAAGAAAGAAGCAGGCTATGATCCACTGTATCAAAAGCCTTACTAAAGAAATACAGCACAGGCAATGTTTCTCTTGTCCAGTTCTCGGTACCAATCATTTGTTACTTTGGCAAGGGCCAAAATAGTGCTGTGTTTAGTTCTAAAGTCAGATTGCATAGGGTTTAGTAGGTTATTGGATTCAAGGTAGTCCCTTAGTTGGTTGTTGACAATCTTTTCCAGAAGTTTTGACAAAGTTGGGAGGAGGGAAATCGGTCTATAATTGTTAAGGTCACAGGGATCCCCTGATTTAAACAAGGGGATGACATGAGCAATTTTCCAGATCTGGGGAAATAAGCCCTTGGGACAATGATAAGTTAAATAAGTGGGTGATAGGAACAGCTAGGACATGATAGTCAATTTTAAGGAAATAAGGATACAAAGAATCAGCACCAGCACTTTTCTTAATATCCAATTGGAGCATGAGGTCTTCAACCTCTTTCAGAGAAATAGGGTGGAACGAGAAGCCAGAAGCAGGAGAGTCTGAGCATGGGACACTTAATTGGGAGCAGACCAGGGATGCAGGGCAATTGTCAAAAGCTAGACCAGCTGTGGCAAAATGATTGTTAAATGCATCTAGGATTCCTGGTTTATCATTGATAGTAATACTCCCAGTTGTAATCTTAGGTGGCAAGGAATTACCAGGCATATATCCGGACATGTCCTTGATTGTGCTCCAGAATTTGGAGGAGCACTTTGCAGCAGAATCCAATTCGGTAAGATAAAATGCTGCTTTAGCATCCCTGACCATTTTCGTACAAGCATTGCGTGCCCTTCTGATTTTTTTTGTTAGTTATTTAACCAGGACTACCACACTAAGCTGAAAGCTTTTTTACAGGTGTGACCTGGGAGCACAGGGAAGTTAAATGACTTGCTCAGGGTCACACAGTATGCAAGTGGAAGCTGTGGGGCTCAAACCCAGGTCTGGTCTGCTGGATGTCACCAGATTTGCTCAGCAGATTCAACAGCTCAGAGCCTTAAACCAGTGCACTATACTACCTCCCAAATGAATTGATGCCAGTCTGAATCAAGCTTAGTCCAGCAAGCTTTTTTCCACAACTTATCCCTACCAAGCAATGCAGCTTTCAGCTTGGCAGAGAACCAACGACATGTTTTGTTTTTTACATGGATTTTTACCATAGGGGCATACATATTTAAGGCCCCAACAAGTATATCATGTAAAATATCATATGCTGAGTAAACCATGTTAGCTAAGTAGAAGTCTTGCCAACATGGAGAGTGCTCCAACTCATTGACATAGGTAGCTACATCAAAGTTATGATGGGAACTTTTTGTAAGAAATTTAGCTGTAGGTCCTGTATGATGCAGTGATCTGACGGCAGCAATGAAGCAATGGTCACTGACATCAGCAAAGAAGGTTCCAGCATGTGAGAAGAGATGACGCTTATCAACTAAAATAACAACCAGTAGTGTGCTGTTGCTCATGTTCTTTTTGTTTGGATGTGTGGGTTCATGAATTAGTTGCACCAACCCACGGGAATCACAGAAAGTGTTTAACGGTAAAGCCAGTCTTCGAAACCAGTTGAAATTAAGGTCCCCTAGGATGACAATTTCAAGGTTCTCTTTCTCCATAATAGTGCCAAGATGTGTAAGAAGGAGCGTACCAGCAGATGGGGGTCTATAGCAACCAATCACTCTGAGGGCCAGGGAAGTAGATAAATCCATCTTTAGGGTCAAACACTCAAATTCATTTTTGACAGAAGTAGAGTCCAGGCAGGACATTGTAAACCTTTCCCTAATGTACACTGCCACACCACCTCCCCTAGTGGGCCTGTCCATTCTGAGAAACTGGTAGGAAAGAATACTAATCTCCCTGTCCTGAGAGGCTGGCCTAAGCCAAGATTCAGAGATTACCAGAACATCTGGCTGAGTATGGCTGACACACACCTGAATCATGGAGAACTTTTTTAAGAGGCTGCATGCCAGAAACTCATGCCTTTAAGACAAGTGGCATTTGAAGGGGATGTAATGGTAGCGATAGGACCAGGGTTTAGCTCAATGTCACCCGAACATAACAGTAACTGAAGTAATATGTTTAATAGGGCAGTGATAGTTTAAGAATCCTGGTCCTAGTATGTCTATAAGGCTTGTCAGGTTGGGTGAGCCAATCACCACCCCTGAAGGTGTACCGCCAGTGAGCCAGTATTGAGAATGGGAACAGGTGAACATACACCACCCTGTCGTGGTTCTTCGGGTGTTGCCAGCCATCCCCAGAGGAGAATGGGGGAGTATACACAAGCTCAGTTGGAAGGGTACCAGAGTGGGTGTAGATAAGTCAATCCTATAGTCTAGAGGAAGAGAGGGGTAATCCCAACTGCAGCGTCTGCTACACTGCTGGGAACCCGTCAACACCCCTGACTGCGATGCAACCCTGAACCAGCCAGCAACATCATAATGCACAATGCTGGGTGGGGGACTGCTCCCCTGCACCCCCTACTATAGATATCTAACTCCACATCGCACAGACAATGGAATTAGATATTTACTCCCATCGCCCTAAAGTGTCTCTACGCAAAAGCCCTGTCACTGTTGATTTAGGCGCGGTGGGGGTTTCACTGTGAGGGGTTTGCTGTGCAGGTGTCACTGTAGTGGCCGTATACCATTCATGGCCAAGCACATGTCATTCATGAACCTGACCAAGGCCATTGTAGTGCCATAATGGGGTCTACAACCATGTTGCTCAGTACAAATCAAACCATTGTCTTCAAGATAGTCATTAAGTTGCTTGTCAACGAACCGCTCAAATATTTTTGGAAGGGAGATAAAATGGAGATAGGTGAGCAATTATCCATTTTACCTACATCACCTTTTTGTACACTGGTGTCACCCTTGCCACCTTCCATTTTGTGTGTACAATATTGGTCATAAGTGATCTAGTTAATGAATGAGTCAAAGAGGCAAAAACTAAATACTGCTGCCAACCATAACAATTTAGGCTCCAGTTCATCAAAACCAATACTTTTGTTCAGGTCCAGTCCTTTCAAATGTTTAAGTACATGGACAACATTCAAACAATGGAGACAAGAAAATGGCCTGGTATTATCACCAGGAAAAGGAAGTGCACCAGGAGTATCTAAATTTGAAGATGGATTTATATCAGATTGGGATTAATTCATTTTAAGGGACCAATCTATACATTTTTTAATTAAAGGCATTAACTATATTATTAAGATCTGAGTCCAATTCGCCATCACTTTGAATCTCCCCAATTTCTACTCTTCCCTTCAGTACCTAATATATTTTTCAATGAATTCCAGAAGCATTTTGGATTGATCAGATTTGTTTCCAGTTTTTGTTTATAGCAATCACTTTTATTTTATCTCACACCCTCCTTGCATTACTTAGTTGAACCCAACGATGAATAAACCCTCTGTGCCAGTAAATGCTGCATTCATTAATACCTTATGTACATGTGCCTTGTTTAGGTATCGTTCCTTGTTGTTATCCATTTACTATTTGTATTTAATTGAAACTGCAGCTTAATTGCTGCCATTGCTATCTTTGCTTTGCTTTTTATGTATGTTCTTTTGGAAAAGTGTCTGTGTACACTTACCATATTCTGTTATTTAATTCTATCTCTGTTCCTCCCTGTTTGTACCCCTTCTCCTGGTCACCCCTGAAAAAGGGACATTCCATCTCAGTGGGCTTACACGGTTGCCAAAATTCAGATAAATAAATTAAATAAACAGTTCACAAATATTTATTGAGATGAGCAATATCATTGGTTATTCTGAACATATCCCAATACTTGTTCCTAGTTTTTATAAGCTTTAATAAATCCCCTGTTAATCAATCAGTGCAGTTGCATCTCATTCTATATCTAGTTATGGGCAAATGCTTGTCTTGAAAAGAGTAAATTTAGTAACAAAGTAATCAAAGATTTGCTGAACACACTCTAATCTATACATTGGTGACCAGTCAATTTCCATAAGATCATTCAGAAAAGATTCTTCATTAAATTTAATGTAATTTCAAAATATTGTTAGCCTAGGACCAGACCTAGGCAGCTTAGTCCATGAGATAACATAAATAGGACAATGCCCACTAATACTATTTGCCAAATTTACTCAATCAATAACATGATCCAGCCTGTTCATAAGACACCAGTCAAGGGTAGTGTGATTTTCACTTTTTAAATGATACTTCGTGGGGTCTACAGTTTACTGTTTTATGTTGGTTAACCAATTTAAGTTGTTAGCATCCATTACAACAGTCTCAGTGTGATAAAAAGACTCTGGGACAATCCCAATAAAGTCATCAAAGCCTGCTATGACAAAGTGTGGGGAATATATAAACAACATGTTTCATTTTTTAGCATCTCCTAATGTTAATGCAAAAGACACCCACTCACAGGATAACCCATTTCCAACTGATTGATTAACATTTCTTGTCTAAAAATGTGCTTTGTAGTAAAGTAATACCCCTTCCCCTTTTAGAACTTTTGGTATTTCTAACAAACCTATATATCCTAGGAGATAAATTGAGATATTTGGAATATGAGGGTCCTAACCATGTTTCACTTAACCCAAGCAAATCTGGAGACTTAGAAGTAACCAATGCAGTTAGTTCAGATACATTTTTAAACTTCTAACAATTGGTTGCATAACACATAGTCCTTTTTGACTGTGAAATGCTGATGTAGGTCTCAGATTCTGCTCTACACCATCAGAAAGAAGCAAGCTTTTTACAAAACTGACCAAATATACTCTGGGCATGAAGAACCGTTCACAGTCAAACCACTTCAATTTAGATGTCCTAACACCCAAAAGTAAAAAATAGTAGTGACTAAATGCCTAATTGAAGGTATGCTGTAAAATCAGTTCCTTATTAAGCAGCATATTAGAGAAAGTGTAATTAGTTTCATCGGAAAATATATCATTTATATAAACATTCTCAAATATAATATCATATCCAAAACTAAAAATGAATACCCCCTGAAGAATTATTAATTGGCTATTATTTTTTTAGTTTATTTTATTGTTTGACCATTTGGTCATTACGCATAAGAAAGCACATAAATGGATACTGAATTATAAGATCAACAATCATTATAAAAAAGTTCTCAAAAAAGCAGAGTCAAGATGTATACATATTGCACAAAAGGTACACTCAGATAATTTTAAAAGAATTCACTTCAAATTCAAATGTCATTGTTAGTTTCCTTTACATGTGCAAAACAACTTTAACGCATTCAATAACACTATAGTTCAATGGGAGTGTGACAGATAGGAGCTTAAACTCACATACATCATAGCACCTGATGAAAGAGGCTTTGCAGATTGACTATTGTACTCAGACAAAGGAAGAAAACTGATTTTACATACTGCACACTATTTCAGATATGGTGCAGGAATTTTTAAGACTAAGAGTGAGCAATGTGTCCAATAATTTTTAACTAACTCATGAGAAGAAAACCAAGTTTATCTTCAAGAGCTTAAACAGGACATTGTATGGTTCGGGTCTGGCTACCTACACCCTGTTACACTGTTTTGTTGCCTGTAATCCCTGAGCTCTTCAAGGGAGCATATACAGAAGACAATTGATGGGCTTGTAAAAAGATTCAGCCTCATTGCCTATTCTATAATTTATTAAGAATTATACCCTATAAATTTATGATTTGTCAATTGGTTGTACATAGTTTTTCCTGTAATTATTACTTTCAGGAGGAATGTGTCTAATTTATCCAATATGTCCAGATTTTTTGCATTGGTAGATCTAATATGAATTTTGGTGGTACATAGAGTGACTCCAATATCACATCCAGGAATTTATTTCATATTTGGTTGTACCATGGACAGTACATAACAACATGAAGTAAATCTTCCATGACCTGTAAGACACAATTGCACTTCATTGATGTAACATCATCTGTTTTATGCCTATAGCTTATAATATTGTGGGGCAATGCTTCAAACCTAAACTGAGTCAATGACTCTTTGTATCTAGGACTCTGTATTGACTGTAAATAAAGTTTCAAGGAGTGTTCTTTCATATTGTTCACGAACCATTTAGAGACTTTTAGTTGCATAATTAGATTCAGATAATCTTTTTTAGCTTTTTGTTGAGTTAGGTTGGTTATGAATTTTGAATAAGAAAAATGTATCATTATCCCTTGTTCCATTAAGAGAGGATTTGAGCTATGTTATATTATATTTCTTCAGTAGATTATGAATATTCTGAATATTCTGAATCCATATCTGTGATAGATCTCTTTGAAGAAATCTTTTTTTTTTCCTTTGAATAATCTGACAATATTATTCCCAGGAGTTGTGAGACCATTTTTATCCAAAAATTGATTTTCCTAGCACTAGCTATGTGTCTAATATTTGTCTGTCCAAACTGAGTCCTTATCAACACATTCGGTGACCCTTTGGTAATTTAAGCCTTTGTTTGTACAATATGTTTAGTACAGACTCAAGTAAATTCAAACCTGCACATTCCCATACTTATACAGCATATAGTCCTTGGTTGATAACGTTCGCATTTATGGCTTTAGCATCGATGTCAATGAGAGATCCCCATAGATTCTGTTAAATCTCTGCAGTGCTCCTGCTATAATCTGCATGTTGATGCTAATAGCTTTGATACAGTATGTTTATTCCATCTCATATTATGGCTAAAAGCTACACCTAAATAAACAAATTCCTGGACATAGTCTAAAGTTTTTTTCTGCAATTATAATTTCTCATTGCTTGCTTTGTTGCCAAAGATCTTTACCTTTACTTTTTGTGTATAGTAGGTATATGATTAGGTTTACTACATAATGAGTCACTTTGTTTTTTAGATGCCTTTGTAGTCCTCTTTTACTGGCTGAAATAATTGCCAGGTCATATGCATATGCAAGTACAGAAATAGAGTGCTATAATATTTTTGGTATATGATATTCTGGTTTATTTAGCTCCAATAGGATTTCATTTATATAGATGTTAAACAGTGTTGTGGTGAAGACACAGCCTTCTTTGCTCCAGTATTGGTATCAGTCTTTTCCATTAAATCTCCATATTTAGTATATTTTATTTGAATCCATGTGTTAATATAAAGCTGTTTTATCAGAACCAGTAAAGACAAACATATGAAAGAGCAAGCAGAAGAAGGCCATTTGGTCTATTGAGTCTGCTCACTATTGCAGGATTCCTAGCTTATGCCAAATAACCCTACCCCTTTGCTGATCTTTCGTTCCTCTGTGTCTGCCCCCCCATAGGCCCATGGGTTCTTCTTATGCCTATCCCAGACCTTCTCAAAACCACCCACTGTCTTCAGTGATACCACTTGATCTGGCAATGCATTCCATGTGGCTACCACCCTCTCTGTAAAGAAATGCTTTCTAATATCCCTCCTGACCCTCCCACCAGCGTTAAACTGTGCCACCTTGTGGTTTGGTTGTCTCTTAACTTGAGGCCTTTCCTATCCACTCTATTTATCCCCTTCAAGTATTTGAAGGACTTTATCATATCCCCCCTCTCTTCCTGGGAGTACATTCTCAGGACTCCCATTCTCTCCCCATAAGACTTCCCCTGCTGACCCACAGTCATCTTGGTTGCCCTCCTTTGGACTTTTCTCTAGCAAGCTGATGTCCTTCTTAAGGTATGGACACCAGTATCTTACTCCATATTCTAGATGCGGTCTCACCAGCAACCTGTACAAGGGCAGTATGACCTTACTCTGCCTACTGCTGATTCCTCTGGCTATACACCCCAACATCCTGTTTGCATTCACTGCTGCCTTTTTGCACTGTGAGGAGTGCTTTAGGTCACTAGTAATCACTGCCCACCTGATCCTTTTCTTCCTCCACTGCTGCTACCCTGACCCCCCCCCACATGGTAGTACTTGGTCCTAGGATTCCTGGCTCCAATGCACATCACTTTGCATTTCTTGGTATTAAAGCCAAGTTTCCATTTCCTTGACCATCTCTCAAGTTTTATGGGGTCTTCCCACAGGTCCTGTATCCTTTCCACTGTGTCCACCCTCCCACACAGTTTGATGTTGTCCACAAACAGGCACATGTTGCCCAAAATGCCCTCTTCAATATCATTTATGAAGACATTGAACAACTCCAGTCCTAGCACCAATCCATACAGGACCCCACTGGTGACCTCCCTGGTGCTGGATAACTCTCCCCCCTACCACCACCCTCTGGGTTCTGTCCCTCAGTCAGCTTTCTACCCACCTGGTCATTTTCTCCATGAACCCTAGATCCACCAGTTTCCTTATTAGCCTGTTATGGGGCAGTGAATCAATGGCCTTGCTGAAGTCCAGGTAAATGATGCCCACTGCCTGGACCCTGTCCACCACTCTGATGTCCCAGTCAAAGATGTCAATCAGGTTTGTTTGAAATGATTTTGCTCCCACAAATCCATGCTATCTCTCATCCTGGAGACCATTCTCTTCTATTTATCTGCCACTCCTAAAGATGGTCTCCATGAGTTTTCACATGATTGAGGTCAGGCTGACTGGGCTATAGTTCCCCAGGTCATCCCTGGATCCACTCTTGTGGAGAAGCACCACATGTGCTGTTCTCCAGTCCTGAAGCACCAACCCAACTCAAGAGAACTATTGAAGAGGCCCACCAGTGGCCCTGACAGCTCCTTTAGCACCCTTCGGTGTTGCAGTCCAGTCCTGGGGACTTGTCCAACTTCAGTGCCAGCAGCTCCTCCCTCACACTATCCACTTCTACCACTATGTCTGTGATCCCCCCCCTCACTTTCTCTCCCCAGGAGGCACCTGCCCATCTTTTCCCCTAGTAAAGACAGAGCAGAAGTATTCATTCAGTACCTCTGCCTTGTTCCCTTCTTCCATCACACATACATCCTCCTTCTTAAGCCTAACTATCCCATCCTTTTTGTCTCTCTTCTCACTTATGTAGTGAAAGAAGGCCTTCTCACCCTCTTAATCCCATCAGCTAATTGTAGTTCCTTCTGTGCCTTAGCTTGCTGCACCACCTTGCCTGCCACTTTAGCTAACTTCAGGTAGTATTCCTTATCCGCCTCACTCACAGTCCTCTAGTATCTTCTGTAGGCCACCCTCTTGTCCTTCACCACCCTGGTAACCTCAGAGTTGAACCAGATGGGTGATTTGGTCCCCAATATCTTCCCCCTAAGATTAACACACTCTGCTGTGGCAGCCAATATTGCATCCTTGAAGATGGTCTATTTATGGTCCACCCCATGTCCAATTTGGTACCCTCTAGGTGCAACCTTAGCACCTCACCCATCTTCTTAAAATCCACCCTCCAGGATTTTGGTCTTGGTGGAGATGCTTTCCCTGTCCATATCCAACCTGAACCACACTGTGCTATGGTTGCTACCCCTCAGGGATTCCTTGATCATTATCTCTTGTGCATGCTCCCCATTTGTGAGCACTAGATCAAGGATTGCCCCCTCCCTGGTGGGCTCAGTAATGCCCTGAGTCAGAAACCCACCCTGTATCACATCCTTGATCACCTGACTCCTGGCACAGGATGTGGCCGTTATACCCCAGTCCACCTTGGGTAGATTAAAGTCCCCCACCACTACCACCTCCCCCTTTCCTGCAGCTTCCAGAAATTGTGAACACTTCTCCCTGTCTCATTCCTCCTCCCGGTTGGGCAGTCTGTAGACTACCCCCAACCTGACCTTCCTCCCTATATTGGTCTGGAGCTAAATCCATAGCGTTTCCACATTCCCCTTTTCATTCTCCTCCCTCATGCATGTTATCCACTTCTTGATGTAAGCCACCCCTCCCTTTGCCTAACATCCTGTCTTTCCTTTATAACTTGTAATCTGGGTTTGAGAGGTCCTAGTCATGGTGTGTTGTAGCTCAGGTCTTGGTAATTGCTGCTATGTCTACCTTCCCTTCTGCTAAGAGGGCTTGCATGTCAACAGTCTTGTTACTGTGACTGCGAACACTGAGTGACACCATCCTCCACATTGACACCGTGCCTCCCTGCCTACTTTTTGTAGTTTTTGACCTGCCCTTTCCCTCCCCTTCACCCCTGTACTTGGTTTCCCCCTTTACCTCCTTGCCCATCCTCCCAATTACTACTGCCAGTGTGTGTGGGGGAGGGGGGAGAGGTCCACAGACCTCCTTGTCTCAAAGTTTCTGGGCCCACTCCCCTCTCCTCAGCAATTTAAACTCAGATCATTGTCTATGTATTCCCCCAGCTAGTCTCTGATTATGTCTGAGCCCTCCCTACTAAATTCTGATCAATACCTAGCTCCTTTAATTCAGTCCATAAATGATGTCTTAAAATAGAGTTAAAGGCTGCAGAGAAGTCCACAAATGCCACAACTAATTTTTGTTTATTTATGGTAAAATATTTTTCTATCAAATGTGCTAATAGGAAGCATTGTGTTACGGTTCCTAAGTCTTCTCTAAAACCAGCTTGTAGTGGTAACAATATATATTTTTTTTTGACTCAATTCAGAAGTCTTTTTAATAAAATTTTTGCTTATAGTTTGGCCATATCGTCCAATAAATGTATTGACTGATAGTTCGCAGGGTTTTCCTTATCTCCCTTTTTAAAAATTGGAAATACACAGCCATCTCCCACTTTGCTGGTGTAATGTCATACATAATTGCTTTATTGAATAAGTTCATTATTATGTGTGACCACCACTCAATGTCTAGTTTGTAAAAGTCAACAGGTATTTCATCTGGTCATGGTAATTCATTGTTTTTAAAGCTGGCTATTTCTTCCCCTACCTCTTGTTGGGTTATCCAGTCAAATGGTTCTTTTATTTCATCATTCACAAATTCAGAGATGTGCAGTGGGTCAAAGAAGATGCTTCTATAATAACCTGTCCATTTATCAAGTGGAATATTGGTCTATCTGATTCTTTTATTTGATGGCCCCTGTAGCAACCAGCTTCCAAAATTGTTTAGTATCTTCATTCATTATTATACAATGGCTTGAAAAATGCTGACACCTGATTGGCTGGCTAGCACCTTTTCCCCATTGTAAAACCTAGCATTACACCATGGGAAAGGTGCCAGCCATCAGTCAGCCGCATCAGGAACTTTCCTGAAGATTAATCTGACCATCACCAGCCCAGGACTGGCAAAGACGGCAATCCCCACTAAACAGCTGTCTACATGAACTGCTACTCTGCTTCAGTGCTGCAACTGTCACTTCAACAGCCAAACAGCTCAAATTCCTGACCTCCCCAAAAACCACCAACGGAAAGAAAAAAAAATGCTACTTGCTCCCCTTCCCTCCATCCTCGTTCTTCCCATTACCTTATTCCCTGATATGTGCTAATGGCTCTGCCATGTTTCTTCTCCTTGGGACCCGCCTGCCAGCTGTTGCTGCTCTCTAAACCCGCTGGTGATTCTTTGTTGGTTGTCACCTGCACAACCTGGATTTTCGCCTCTGGCCCTTTGTGTTTCACTGGTTTGCCTTGCCTGCCATTCTCTCGCCTTGAAAGAAACACAAACTGGCAATGTGTGTGTCAAGTACCTCCCAACCAGAAAGGCAGCAACTCCGATAAAGACTGATTACTTCCCATCTATCTAGAATGGTATACCACTATATCACAGTTCTGCCTCTTGCTCCTGCCTTTCCATGGTTCTAACCACACAAACACTTTTTTTTTTGAAGTTATCGACTTAGTTAAAACAAATCAAAATCAAAAAAATATATATCGGAGATGAACATGCAAGTACATCCCTAGCAACCAAGCACTATTTTTCTCATGCAGCAATATATACAATAACAAGCATTTGTCAATGCCAAATGTTTGCTTGCTGATATTAGCATTGGATGTGCAGGAGTTAGACAGATGCAGAATAGGAGTGGCAGTAAAGTATTGAACTCATGCCAATCCCACCTCCACCATGCAGAGATGGACAGGCATTGGGGTGTGCCTATGGGTCATTGCCCATAATGCTCATGGCATTTCACCTCACCCTATCCTGTAGACACCGACAAGTATTGAGGTGTACCTTGGGGTGTTCGGCTTCACAGTCACCCCATTTAATAAGGACATACGCTGAAATGGGTGCAGTACAGGAGAATGAGGTGAAGTCTGGGGCTGAAGAGTGCAAGGCACACCTCGATGCCTGTCACTGGTTTCAAGGTAGGGGTGGGATGGCATGAGCATTACATCCAGTGATCCAAAGTTACACCTCTGATGCCTGTACAGGGTGTGACGCTATGGTTAGAAACCTTAACGTCCCAGGCGTGTGCTGGTATTTGCACTACAAATTTTCAACATGACCTTTTTGTGACCTCCACCTCATGAAAGCATTTGGGACCTCTTCTCATGAACAGTGGCAGTGTGATTTTGTTAATGTGTTCTGAACTTCGAGTTCCCACAGTGACTGTGCCATTCTGCACCAGATGTGTGAAAACACAGATCAGACAGGATTTGAAGAATGACAGCTGTACCATCCATAGAGAGGTGTGAAGAGATGGCAATGTTGAAAATCTGTATTGAAAATATTAAAAATGCTTGAAGCTCCAAACATACGTGGAATCTGCACAACACATGCTTGTACTGCAGTCATTTAGTGGAATTATTTCACCAAATTTTCAACATAGGCATTTTGTGACCTCTGCTCATGAACACTGTCACTATGATTTTCTTAATCTGGCCAAAACATTAATTTCCCAAAGTGACTGCTCCATTGTACGCCAGATGTGCAAACGCATATTTCGGGCAGGATATGAAAAATGACAGCTATACTGTTCATAAGGAGGTGTGGCAAAATGCCAATGTTGAAAATCTGGAGTGAAAATATTACAAATTTATTTTCTTCCAAGCATATGTGGAAACTACACAACACACACTTGTAACAGTCATTTTATGAACTTTTGTCACCAAATTTTCAACATAGGCATTTTAGGTCCTATGCTCACGAACAGTGTTACTATGATTTTCTTAATGTGTCCCAAATGCTGATTTCCCACAGTGACTGTGCTATTCTGCGTCGGAACTGCAAAAACACATTTTGGCCATGATGTGAAAAATGACAGCTGTACTGTTCATAAGGAGGTGTGGAAAAATGCCAATGTTGAGTATCTGGCATGAAAATATTACAAATTCATGAAGTTATGAGCACATGTGGAAACTGCGCAACACATGCTCATAACACAGTCATTTTATGGACTTTCGTCACCAAATTTTCAACATAGGCATTTTAGGACCTCTGCCCATGTGCACACTTACTTTGCTTCTTCAAGCTTCTCTAGAACTAGATTGTCCCCTTCCCCTGACTACCAGGATCCCATGATGCCTATCCCATGCATTCTTAAATCCTATAATTGTTTTGGTCCCCACTACTTCTTCTGGCAAGGAGTTCCATTTGTCTACCACCCTCTTCATGAAGAAATTCTTCCTCACATTCCCTCTGAACCTCCTTCCCTCCAGTTTCATCACATGTCCCCTGGTCCTGGAACATCTTTTCCTATGAAAAATTGTGTTTTCCTGTACCTTGTTTCTCCATGTGAGGTATTTGTATGTCTCAATCATATCCCCTCTCTCCCTGCTCTCCTCCAGGGAGTAAATATTTAAATCTTTCAGCCTGTTCTCATAGGTCTTGTGATATAATCCTTGTACCATCTTGGTTGCTCTCCTCTGAATTGCCTCCACCCTATGTCCTTACGCAGGTAAGGCCTCCAGAACTGGACACTGTACTCGAGGTGTGGCCTGACTAGTGTCTTGTATAGTGGAATTCTGATCTCCCTTTTCCTACTGGTGATACCCCTGCCTATGCAACCCAGCATCCTGTCTGCTTTTCAGCAGCCCTGTTGCACTGACTCCCTACCTTGAGGTCATCAGAGATAATAACCCCTAGGTCCCCTTTCTGCTTGGAGCATTCTATAGCCCCCCCCCCAGTTGACATGTTGTTCCAGGGTTTCTGTGCCCCATGTGCATTATTTTGCATTTCTTTGTATTAAATCTCAACTGCCACTCCCTTGACCAGTCCTCAAGCTTCTGTAGATCCTTCCTCATCCTATCCACATCCACCGGTGTGTCCACCCTGTTTCAAAGCTTTGTGTCATCAGCAAACAGGCATATTCTCCCTTCTAGGTCTTCTGTAATGTCACTGATAAAGACATCGAAGAGGACAGGACTCAACATTAATCACTGTGGCACCCCACTCATCACTCTTCCCTCTGGGGAGTGACAGCCATTTACTACCACCCTCTGTGTCCTGCAATCCAGCCAGTTCCCCACCCACCACACCACCATCCTACCCACTCCTATGTTCCCCAGCTTGTTTAACAGCCTTCTATGTGGCACATTCTCAAAGCATTGCTGAAGTCCAGGTAGGCCAAGTCCACTGCACCCCTCCATTGACCTCCCTTGTCACCCAGTCAAAAAATTCAATGAGATTAGCCTGGCATGACCTCCTCCCAGTAAAACCATGTTGCCATGGGTCCTGTAGACCGTTAGCAACCATGTGTTCCACTATTCTTTCCTTCAGTAGTTTTTATATGATCTTCCCTACTACTGAGGTCAGGCTGAATGGTCTCTAGTTTCCTGCTTCCTCTCTTCTTCCACTTTTGTATAGGAGGACTACATCAGCTATCCTCCAGTCTTTGGGCACCTCTCTTGTTTCCGGTGACCGGCTAAACAGGGTTGCCTGAAGTTCAGCCACCACCTCTCTTAGCTTCATCAGCACTACATAGATACATAGATACATAGACAGTGTCGGCAGATAAGGGCCTATGGCCCACCCAGTCTGCCCATTTGAGCTTGTAAGTTCAGTTTGTTTTCCTAGAAGTCTGTTGCCCCTTACCCCTGACCTCCAGAATTCCTTTATGTCTATCCCATGCATTCTTAAATCCCGTGATTGTTTCAGCCCCCACCACTTCCTCTGGCAGGGTGTTCCACCTGTCCACCACCCGCTCTGTGAAGAAATTCTTTCTCATGTTTCCTCTGAATCGCCCTCCCTCCAACTTCATCCTATGCCTCTAGTCCTGGAACATCTTTTCACTTAAAAATAGTGTTTTCCTGCACCCTGTTCCTCCCTGTAAGATACTTGTATGTCTCTATCAAATCCCTCTCCTCCTCTCCTCCAGGGGTACATGTTCAGTTCCTTCAACCTGTCCTCATAGGACTTGTGATGCAATCCATGCACCATCTTTGTTGCCCTCCTCTGAACCTTCTCTACCCTGTCTATGTCCTTACGTAGGTATGGTCTCCAGAACTGTACACTGTACTCCAGGTGGGGTCTCACTAGTGTCTTGTATAGTGGAATTATGACCTCCCTTTTCCTGCTGGTGATGCCCCTGCCTATACATCCCAGCATCCTATTTGCTTTACCTGCTGCCTTGTCACACTGTTTCCCTACCTTGAGGTCATCAGAGATGATAACCCCAAGATCCCTTTCCTGCTTGGTGCATGCTATATCCTCACCCCCCAACTGATATATTGTGCCAAGGTTTTTGTGCCCCATATGCATTATCTTGTACTTCTTTGCATTGAATTTCAACTGCCAAACCCCTGACCATTCTTCAAGTTTCTGCAGGTCGCTTCTCATTCTGTCTACTCCCTCTGGTGTGTCTACTCTGTTACAGAGCTTTGTGGCATCAGCGAACAGTGAAATTCTGCCTTCTAGGTCCTGCGCAATGTCACTGATGAAGATGTTGAATAGGACCGGTCCCAGCACTGATCCCTGTGGTACCCCACTGGTCACTCTTCCCTCTGTGGAGTGACAGCAATTTACCACCATCCTCTGTGTCCTGCCACCCAGCTAGTTACCTACCCACCACACTACTGTCCTGCCCACACCCATATTCCCCAGTTTGTGTAATAGTCTTCTATGTGGCACAGTGTCAAAGGCCTTGCTGAAGTCCAGATAGGCCATGTCCACTGCCCTCCCCTGATCCACATCCTTAGTCACTCAGTCAAAAAATTCAACAAGGTTGGTCTGACATGACCTTCCCCTGGTGAAACCATGCTGCCTTGGGTCCTGAAGTCCATTGACAACCAGATGTTCCACCAATCTCTCCTTCAGTAGTGCTTCCATGATCTTCCCCACTACCGAGGTGAGGCTGACTGGTCTGTAGTTCCCTGCTTCCTCTTTGTTCCCACTTTTGTATAAGGGAACTACATCTGCTGTCCTCCAGTCTTTCGGTACCTCCCCTGTTTCCAGTGATTGGCTAAACAGGATAGCCAGAGGTTCAGCCACCACCTCTCTTAGTTCTTTATAGGACACTGGGGTGCACCCCATCTGGCCCCATTGCTTTATCAACTCTTATTACTTCCAGTTCCTTCAGGACCCTTTCTCGTGTAAAGGGACTTGTGTCCATTTCTGCACCATTCTCACCCCTTGTACTCCTTTTTCAGACCCATACACCTCCTTCCTCTGTAAAGACTGAGCAGAAATACCTGTTCAATATGTCAGCTTTACTGTTGTCATCCTCCACGCAGCCCCATCCTCCCCTTCAGTCTCACTATCCCTCCCTTTGTCTTTCTTTTTCACTTATGTACCTGTAAAAGGTTTTGTCCTCCACCCACTGATTTTGCAATGTGTTCTTCTGTCTGAGCTTTGGCTTCCTTACTGACCTCCTGCCTCCCTTTGCTTCTCCTGGTACTTCTCCCTATCCCCTTCTGCCTGTGTCTTTTTGTATTGCCTGAATGCAATCTTTTTGGCTTTCACTTTCTTTGCTACTTCTTTGGAAAACCATAATGGTCTCCTCTTCCTTTTCATCTTGCTAACCTGCTTAATGCATAATTATGTTGTTCTTGTAATTCCCATTTTAAATACTGCCCACTGTTCCTCAACCCCTGATTCCTGTCCCATTCCCCTTAATGCCTCTTTCAAGTATCTCCCCATTTTCCCAAAGTCTGCCCCCCTAAAATCCAGGATACGTGTTTTTGTGTGGTTTGGTTCTGCTCTTTCTGTGATTTCAAACCACAATGACTGGTGGTCACTGTTTCCCAGGTGCTCCCCCACTGTTACCCCCATCACACTGTCCCTGTTTGGAGCACAAGGTCCAGCATTGCCTTCTGCCGAGTTGGTTCCACGACCAGTTGCTTGAGAAGAGCACCCTGAAGGAGTCCAGGATAAATCTGCTCTAGTTGATGCTGCTGCTGGGATGCTCCAGTCCACGTCTGGAATATTGAAGTCTCCAACCAGTACTACTCATCCTTGTCTGCCATCCTTGGATGGCTAGCATCAGCTCCCTATCTGTTTCTTCCTCCTGAGCTGGTGGTCTATAGACCACACCTGTGCAGATGGCTGTCCCCATTTTCCTTTCCAGCTAACCCACAGTATCTCTCCCCATTTTGTTCCTCCTGGATCTCTGTGGCCCTTATGTCATTTTCACATACAGTGCCACCCTTCTCCCTTCCTGCCTGCTCTGTCTCTTCTGAATATGTTGTAGCCAGGTATGGCCATCTCCCAGTTGTGGTTATCATCACACCAGGTTTCAGTGATGGCCACAATGTCCAGGTCTGACTGCACCATGACAGCCTCCAGATCTTCCATCTTGTTGCTAAGGCTCCTGGCATTTGCACACATGGCTTTCCATGATTTGACCTCCTAGACTGTTTCACTGTTCTACTCCAGCCCTTCCTTGGTTGTCATTTATCCCTGGTTCTCCTTGCTGTCTGCCCTTCTGCTGCATTTTGCCCCTTTTCTGCTTATCCACCTCTTGGGCACTAATCTCCATCTTTTTTGCTTTGCAGAGATAGCCCTCCTCTGGTTCACTGGTTCCACTGCTAGCTGTGGGGGTGAGCAAGTAGGTACCCTCCTTGCTGGCCTGCCACCCCCTTTGCTAGTTAAATGCTTGTCAATGTAGCATTTAAACTTATCATTGAGTGCTTGATTCTCCTCAGGATGGATGCAGGCCGTCAGGCTTGAACAAACCTCCATCCTCCAGGTGGGTCCCCAGTCACCAATGAATCAAACCCTTCCTCACAGCACCAGTTCTTCAACCATGAGTTAAAGTTCTGGTGCATGCACTCCTATGATCTCCTTGCCTCTCACAGGTAGTACCTTGAAAGTGACAGAAGTAGCTACTTGTAGAGACCCTCCCAGTTTCCTAAACTCTTCCTGAACTTCCTTTGGCTCCCCATTTGCCAGGTCATTAGTACCTAGGTGGATAATGACATCCAGCTCACCCTCCGCCTTGCCTTCCCAGTGATCCCCAGGATCTTCCTTCCATCTCTCCATGCGCAGGCACCTGGTAGCACCTCACCTCCCTGTCCTCCCCTCCTGTGTTCCTGCTGAGATCCCTCTTATGATGGAGTCCCCCACCAGGATTCGCTCTCCTCCTCTGGGGTCCACTGCTTCTCCACGCTGAGGTCACCTCCTTGGCTAACCTCCACATCCTTTCCTTCCACTTCTCTGGGTACCTCTATTTGGTTGTCTTCATTTGCCAGTGTGGCATATGAGTTCTTGAATGGACTAGGATCTGGGATGTGCCTCTGCCTGACCGCTCTAACCCTCCCTGAGCCCACTGTCATCCAAGTGCTCCTCGTTCCCGGCATCCTTTGAGGCAGTTGCATTGGACTGGGTGGTCCCTGGATAGGGGTGATGGTACTCAGTTGACCCAGTTTACTTCTGCTCTGAGTCTGGCTACCTCCTCCCGCAGTCCAGAGAGATGCATACAGATAGGCAGCACCCAGTGTCCAGAAGGTCTGCCTGAATATGGCTGCCCCACAGCCACTGCATTGCACCACTCCCACATTATACTGCAATTCCACTACTTGTCTGCTACTGAAGCTCTCCCTAGTTCCTTTTTATTAATTTGCTGTCCTAAAAATCCTGCCACTGATCCTCAGATAATTTTTTTTTTAAAGAAAAATAAACCAATAAATAAATAAATGAATCAAAACACTTGTGCTGAGGGTGGGCTTCTTCCCCCTTATGCCCCTCCTACTTCACACCCCTTACTATACCCTGTGTTTAGCTCCTGTCAATCAGATTTAACAGGGCATAAAATTAAGAGTTGGGGGAAGGGGAGGGAGTGAATATTTGCAGCAATTAAAGACAGCACAGAATTACACCACCACTATGTTTTAAATTTTCAACAGCCCAAAAACAATTATAAATAAAGACAACAAAGAAAGTATAGTGTCACTAAAAGCCCACAATCTAAGTTTAAAAGAAAAATAGCAATTACCAGTTACTCTAAAGCACTGAATTGAATATGTTTCCTTCCTTCCCCTTCTGGCTTCTTCTCTGGGGTGTACCCCATCTGGCCCCATAGCTTTATGTACTGTTATTCCTTTCAGTTCCTTTAGGACCCTTTAGGACCCTTTCCCATGGGAAATGACTTGAGTCCATTTCCGTGACCATCCTACCCTTTCTTCTCCCCTCTGGCCCATTACCCTCCCCTTCCTCTGTAAAGACAGAGCAGAAATATGTGTTCAGTATGTTTGCGTTGGTGTTGTCATCCTCCACTCTGCTCCTGTCCTCCCCTTTCAGCCTCACTATTCCTTCCTTTGCTTTCCTTTTTTCACTTATGTACCTATAGGAGGATTTGTCCCCTCTAACCACTGATTTTGCAATGCACTCCTCTGTTTGTGTTTTGGCTTCCCTCACTGCCCTCCCTACCTTTCTGCCTCCCTTTGTTTCTCCTGGTACCTCTCCCTGTCCTTTTTTGTCTGTGTGTTTTGGTATTGTATGAACGTGATTTGTTTGGATTTCACTTTCTCTGCTACCTCCTTGGAATACCATAATGGTCTCCTCTTCCTTTTCCCCTTGCTAACCTGTTTTATGCATGCCTGTAATTGTGTTGCCCATGGTATCCCTGTTTTAAATACTGCCCAGTGTTTCTCTACCCCTAATTTCCTTTCTATTCCAGTTAGTGCCCCTTCCAAGCATATCCCCATTTTCCTAAAATCTGCCCTCCTAAAATCAAGGATTCACATTTTAGTGTGGCTGAGTTCTACCCCTTCAGTTATGCTGAACCACACTGATCGGTGGTCACTGTACCCCAGATGCTCCCCCACTGTGATCCCCATTTGTGAGCACCAGGTCCAGTAGTGCCTCCTGCCATGTGGGTTCCCTGACCAGTTACTTAATGAAGGTTCCCTGAAGGGAGTCCAGGATAAACCTGCTCCTGGCTGATGCCGCTGCTGGGAGGCTCCAGTCCACATCTGGAATATTAAAGTCGCAAACCAACAGTACCTCCCCCTTGTGCACCATCCTTTGCATAGCCAGCATCATCTCCCTATCCATCTCCTCCCCCTGGGCTGGTGGTCTGTAAATTATCCCTGTGCAGATAGCTGACCCTGTTTTTCTATCATGTTTAACCCATAGTATTCCCCCCTCCTTGTTCATAGAAACATAGAAGTTGACGGCAGATAAGGACCACAAGGCCCATCCAGTCTGCCCATTTGTTTTTCTACCTTATAAATGTGCCATCGGCCTTTGCTCTGTCAGTGGCCTATCTATTCATAGTCATTTGTATTGCTCCCTTATGCCTATCCCATGCCTGTTTGAAGCCCTGCACTGTATTCATAGCCACCACTTCTTGTGGTAAGCCATTCCATGCATCCACCACCCTTTCTGTGAAAATAATTTCTCACATTCCCCTTAAATGGCCCCCTCTAATCTCATGCTGTGTCCTCTTGTCCTGCTGTTTTCTTATATTTAAACATGTTAGACTCTTTCACCTTGTTAATGCCCTTAAGGTGTTTGAATGCCTCGATCATATCACCTCTCTCCCTCCTTTGCTCAAGGGTATACATATTGAGCTCTGTTAATCTGTCCTCATATGTCTTCTGATACAGTCCCTGCACCATTTTGTTTGCCCTTCTCTGGACTGCCTCAATTTGGTTAATGTCCTTGTGAAGGTGTGGCCTCAATACCACACAGTACTCCAGATGGGGCCTAACCAGTGTCTTGAAAAGAGGATTATTACTTCCCTCTTACGACTTGTGATACCCCTACTAATACACTAACACCCCCCTAGCCTTACCTACTGCTTTGGGGTCTGCTTGGATGATTTCAGGTCATCAGTGATGGTGATGCCCAAGTCTCTTTCTTCCTTTGTGACTATGTAACTCCCTCCCAGCCTATAGGTGGCTTCAGGGTTTCTCTTCCCTATGTGCATGATTTTGCACTTCTTTGCATTAAATCCCAGTTGCCACTTTTCTGACCATTTTGCTAGTTTATCCAGTTCTCTTCTCATTCTGCCGACCCCATCTGGATCATCTACTCTGTTGCAGATCTTGGTGTCATCTGCAAACAGACAAGCCTTACTCTCTAGTCCATCTGCAAGGTCACTAATGAAGATGTTGAAGAGGACTGGCCCCAGGACTGATCCCTGAGGTACCCCACTTGTGACTTGCATCTCTTCTGACTGTATACCATTTACTACCACTCTCTGTTTTCTGCCTGTCAACCAGTTTGCCACCCAGTTGACCAACTCTGACCACCCAGGCCTACCCAGCTTATTTATCAATCTTCTATGTGGAACAGTGTCAAAAGCTTTGCTGAGTCAAGGTAGGCGACATCAACTGCCCCTTGGTCCACCACTTGCTACCCAGTCAAAGAAATCTATGAGATTAGTTTGACAGGACCTTCCTTTTGTAAACCCATGCTGTCTTGGATCCTGTGCCCTATGGGATTTCAGGTGTTGCACTATCCTTTCCTTAAGGAGTGCCTCATAATCTTGCACACTACTGAGGTAAGACTGACTGGTCTGTAGTTTCCGCCTCCTCCTGCTACCACTCTTGTGGGCGGGATCACATGAACCCTTCTCCAGTCTTCTGGGACCTCTCCTGTGCTCAGAGACTCACTAAACAGTTCTGCTAATGGCTCTGCTAGTTCCACCTTTAGCTCCTTAAGTACCCTGGGATGTATGCCATCAGGTCCCATTGCCTTATCTACCTGAGCTTAGTAAGCTCTTGTAGGACCTTTTCTTGTGAAGGAGTAGTGCTCACCTCCCTCCCCTGTGTCCATGATCCTGAGCTGTGGGCCCTGCCTACTTCTCTTCAGTAAATACTGAGCAAAGTATCTATTTAGGATAGACTCCTTTACAGGGTCCTCCTCCTCACATGCTCCCTTTTCTCCATTAAGCTTAGAAATACCCCCTCTGGACTTTCTCCTTTCACTAATGTATCTATAGAAAGTCTTGTTACCTTCTTTTACTGTTCATGCTAGTGTTTCCTCAGTTTGGGACTTTGCCTGCCTTACTGCCTTCCCTGCTTCCCTTAGGACAGTTTGGTATGCCTCCCTATCTTCATCCCGCTGTGTTCCCTTATATTTCCTGAAGGTCAGCCTTTTGGCTCTGACCTTTTCTGCTACTGTAGTTGAGAACCAAAGTGGTTTCCTTCTTCTTTTGCACTTCCTTTTCTAACACAATGGGATGTTGCTTCAAGTATTGCATCCTTAATGCTTGCCCACTTTTCCTGGACCCCCTCACCTGTGTTTCTTTTTGCCAGGGCTAGCTTGACTCTGTTGGCCATCTTATCAAAGTCAGCTCCTCTGAAGTGCCATATTTTTGCCTTGGAATGGGATGATTTAGATGTAGTAGCCAAATTGAACCATACCATGTGATGGTCACTGCCCTCAGGTGACCTTCTACCTGGAGATCTGTGATCCTTCCTTGTTAGTCAGTACTAGATCTAGGATAGCTCTGTCTCTTGTGGGTTGCTGTACCGTTGTTTGAAGCCCTCCTCCTGCAGGGAATCCACTATGTGTCTAGTTCTGGCAGATGTTCCTGCTGGTATTGACCAATCTGTATCCGGCATGTTGAAGTCTCCCATTATCAGAACCTCCCCTTTAGCTGTCATGTTTTGTATATCTTCTAACAGTAATGTGTCTATGTCCTCCCCCTGGTCTGGGGGCCTGTAGACAACCCCTTGAATCTCTGTGGCCTTTATGTTATCTTTCACACAAAGTGCCACTTCCCCCCTTCCTACCTGTCCTGTCCCTCCCAAATAGACTGTAGGCTGGTATGGTCATGGTTATCATTACACCAGGTCTCTGTGATGGCCACAATGCCCATGTCTGACTGTGCCATGGCTGTCTCCAGGTCCTCCATCTTGTTACTAAGGCTCCAGGTATTGGTACACATGGCTCTCCAGGATGTGACTTCCCTCCCCCGTTTTGTTGCCCTAAGCACTCCCCGTGACCCCTCCCTTGTCCCACTGTTTCTTCTCGGTGGTGCCCGTGATACTCTCAGATGTCAGACCTTCTGCCAACACAATCCTCCCCTCACCCCTCAACCTCCCCAGCTCACTGCCAAGCCACTGAACCGGTTCCTTGAGCCTCCTTAGCCTGTGGCATACTGGGCACCCTCCCAGCCTCCACAGTATGTTCATTCACACTGCTGCCCCACAACCATTGCACCCCACAGTCCTACACATGGTTCACACTACCTATACAGGACAGTGAAATACAGTCTGTCTATACTGATTGCAGTTGTTTACGAACACAATTACAAACCCACCAATAGCATTCTCTAGTCTCACAAACACATACAGTCCAGAAATTAGATGCTTGCCGCAGGTCCTCTTTAGGTCCCTGCCCCGGGCTTTAAGTGGGGCCGTTGTGCCCCCTGTTGAGCTTAATTCAAAAGACACAGCCACAGAAACCTTTAAGCTAAATTCAAAAGGCACAGCCACAGAAATCTTTAAGCTTAATTAAAATAAAAAAATACCCACAGAAACCTTTAAGCTAAATTAAAAAAAATAATAGCAAAACTTACAAAAATCTTCTCCACACTAACTCACTCCACAGCAAGTAGAATTAACAAATCCTAGCCCAGCCTCTAACTAAAATTGTAATACCAAATGTCCTTGCATGCAGCCTAAGACAGTCAACTACAGTAATAACTGGACACCACAATCCTACTGATAAGATCTACAGTACTAACTGTACACCATAGTCTTATTCATAAGTTACATATATATATATATATATATATACACATACATATCTTTAAGAATTAGCTCATATGGCTGTTCCTTGTTTCCTCCCTCCTGACCTGCCCTGAGGGTTCAGGTCAGTTTGCAGCTCCCCAAGCTCCTCCCTCACAACCTTCAAACCCAACCCCCAGTGGCATTTCAGTATTTAAGAAAGGCTGGTGGAAAGGATGTGTGGAGGGCTTTTACAATCCCTCCAGCCACATAAACCTTTAAGCTAAATTCCACTTTAAGCTAAATTAAAAAAAATAAAAATAAAACAATAGCAAAACTTACAAAAATCCTCTCCATACTAACTCTCTCCACAGCAAGTAGAATTAACTAATCCTGACATGAGAGGTAGAAGAGGAAAAGGGTAAGGGGAGGACATGAATCCTGTAAGGATTGTCCCACAGACCAGTGCCAAAGTGATGCAAAAGCATATGTGTCAGTTGGAAATATCTGAAACATGATGAGGTAGGCCAGTGATATTTTTTCTGACACTCTTGAAAGGTGAGAAGTTTTTTATCTTGTATAAGACCATCAACTGTAGCCACCTCAACAAAAGGCCAAAATGTTTTTGTAAGCACCTGCCCGGCAATTTTAAAGTTGGGGTTCCCCACCAAGGGCTGAGTGGTATCCTTATATAGTTGTACTTTAACCAGGGAACATAACTGTAAGTGGACTTGTAGGGGAACTTCTAGAGGAGTTCCCTGTAGTGGTCAAGGAAGCTTCTTATGGGAAATATAAAGAAGGGCTTGAATGTTTAGGCCTTGCTGTGAACATTGAAAATTCTCCGCTTCCAACCATTGTGGGGCATAAGACCTGATACTTCCCTCAGATTTTGGTCTGAGCCATTGAAAGAATCTGGCACAGTTGATGGCCAGGTAATATAGGAAAAGATTAGGGACTTGTAGGCTCCCCTTCTCCTTAGCTTAAATAGGGCTCTTCAGGGGTTTTTGCCTCATGATAGAAAAGAGGTAAATACCCTGTTTACCTGGGTAACCCAAGACTTTGGTAGAACATAACTGAACATTTGAAGTGGGTACAATAGGTGAGGTAGCATGTTCATTTTTATAATATGCAGACACCCCCACATGGAAATAGGCAGTAATGACCAATGCTCTAAATCTATTTTAATTCAGACAACTACTGAATCAAGATTATATTGTTTCATTTTGATGGGTGACACACTCAGATAGATACCCAGGTATTTCAGTTTGTCTCAAACCCAAGTAAGACCCAGATGCTCAACCTCAGCCCTCAGAGTTAAGTTGAGAGGCATCACTTCTGTTTTTGCTGAATGCAATTTATAGTTAGGAATGTGGCTGAACTGAGCAATAGCATCCAGAGCAGCAGACAAAGACATAGAT
Source organism: Neoceratodus forsteri (assembly GCA_016271365.2). NCBI lineage: Eukaryota > Metazoa > Chordata > Ceratodontiformes > Ceratodontidae > Neoceratodus > Neoceratodus forsteri. The sequence continues at coordinate 1,070,905,746 of CM028129.1, read as the reverse complement.
GGAGAGGAAACATGAAGCAGGATATCATCCACGTATACTGAAAGTTTATAGTGATGCGGCCCTAACGAAATACCCAGAACCTGTGGGGAAGCATTGAATTTTCTAATCAGGAGCTTCAAAAACAAGTAAAATGAAAAAGGTGAGAGCGGGTATCCCTGCCTGATGCCCTGGTGTAAAAGAAAAGAGTTTGAAAGGACTCCATTACAAAGGATACAAGCTGAGGGGGCAAGAGTAAAGCACCTTGACCCATTGAATGAAGGTTGGGGAGATACGGAATTTGGGAAGCAAATTAAACAGATAATCCCTGGAAACTCTATTGAATACTTTTTCTGCATCCAGAGATGCCAGCACCAAAGGAGTACATGAATCCATAAATGCAGAAATAAGGTAGGAAAGTTTGTGCAGATGGTCTGCCGAAAACCACCCTGGCACAAAGCCTATTTGTTCTCCACTTATTAAGGGGCTCCAAACCTGGTTCAATCTGCAGGCCAATACTTTAGTTGTTATTTTATTTTTAACCCTTGTTCCTTTACTTGGTCCTCCTTTGTACTCTGGTGATATTTTGGATTGTAGTTACAATCCCTCTGTTATGGGGCTGTATGATGCTACTTTCGCACCCTCCTGCCCTGATTGAGATCAGGAAGTAGTTAAGCTGTTCCTGTCAGTCTTCCTATAAAAGTGGACTAGCCCAGGGTGGGTGGTATGGGGGATCAAGGAGAAACTTAAAAGAGGGGCAGCAAAGGGGGAAGTAGAGGTGTTGGTTGACCTGAACCCACCTGATGTTGACTTGGAGGTCCCGGTGGCCAAGAGTGCCAGGAGTCAGACATTACTGGACACCTTCCAAGACTATCTACTGGTGCAGCTTGTTAAGGAATCTACAAGGCAGAATGCAACCCTTGATATGGTGCTCACCAACTCAGAGATGATGGGTGCTGTGGGAGTAGAGGAGCCACTAGAGAACAGCAACCACAACTCCATATGGTTTGAACTGGCCCTCGGGGCTGACAACCCACAATCAAGAACTTAAGTCCTTGACTTTAGAAGGGTGGACTTTGATAGGTTGAGAGAACTGGTCAGGAATAAGTTAGTAGGGGTAAAGGATATAAGGCGGGGTAGAGGAGAAATGGGGGCAATAAAGGGGGCCATCTTGTAGGTATAAGAACAGTAAAAAAAAAAATTTAAAGAGCCACTGACGCTTCAAGAAGAATGTTGAAGAACATAATATTTGAACACAAAGATGCTTATATTTTTCATTAGCGCTGTATTTCTTACTTCCATTATTTATTACTGAGGTCAGATGCATGAAAACTAAATAATTGTTCCCTGAGGGATCATCAGCTCTCGTTGCTTCTTCCCAACCTGATGTCTTAATATTGTGCTTGTGACATTCCCATAGCAACAGACTGTGATATCACAAATAGAGCTTTATGATGCCAAGTAGGGCACAAGTTATAGATGCAGATAAGCTCAAAGGGATACAGATCCTGTTTTAGTGGGAATTTCTTCAGTAACAAATAATGAAGAGGAGAAATCTACAGAAGTTATGTGAAATACAAGCTGAATTGTGTCTAACTATTATGTTTTCCAAAGTTTTTTTCAGAGGTGTCAGCTACTCTTTAAGAGATCACTATGGTTCCCAACTAGGGTCAAGGAAGCAGTTAAGGACAAAAAGAAGGCCTTCTATAAATAGAAGGAAAACCAGTGGGAGGCAGAATAGGGGGATTATCTACAGAAAATTAGGGAGGCAAAGAGGGTTGTTGGAGGCAAAATCAGATAGCTGCATATCACAGAGGGGGTCAGGAATGGAGGAAGACAGTTTTTTAGATACAGTATATCAGTGAAAAAAAGCGAAAAAGGGAAGGAAGAGTAACAAAAATGATTTGAGGCCAGCAGGGCAGATCCTACGAGGAGTGCCTCAGGGCACTAAATATGCACTCCTTGCAAACCAGAAGGCAGAGGGGAAATATGATAATGGCCTTTAAGTTCCTTAAAGGAATTAACAGGTTAAACTGTGGGGAATTATTTAACCTGAATACCAACCCAAGGTCACGTGGTCACAAGTGTAAATTGACAGAAGGGAGGTTCAGGAAGGACGTGAGGAAATACTTCCTTTTGGAAAGGGTGGTGAAACCTTATTTATTTTATTTATTTATTTATTAAACTCTAGGATTGCAATTACCTTGGAACAGTCTGTTGGCCGGGGTGGTGGGTGCAAACACAGTAAGGGGATTCAAGCAGGCCTGGGATAGAATGAAGGGAATAGTGGTCATCAGGGGCAACAAGACCAGGGAAGAGAATGAGGATAGGACAGGGAGGGTTAGTACCCTGGAGGAACAGTAGGTTTGTGGGAAGGTTCCAGGGATTAGAAGGAATATGGGCAGACTGGATGGACCTCTAGTCTTTTTCTGCCATATATATTTCTATGTCTTTATGATTTTGTCTTTCTTTGTCTCTTTGATATTCTAGTAGTTCCTCTAATTGAGCTCCATTAATCACAACATCCTCCCTTAGAGAGGTTACTTCATTTTTTAGTTTAACCAACTGTTCTGCTATAGTTATGCTTGCACGTATGGATTTTTTAAAACAGCGATCAAATTTTCATCTTAAAAAGAGAATATGTAATCTGTTTCTCTGTCTTAGTTTTAACTTTACTGTCTCTGTTTTTGTTTTATCAACAATCTCCTTTAGCCCTATAATAGTTTCTTGAAGCTCTTGCACAAATTCTGATATATATATATATATATATACATATATATATACAAAACTTTAGTGTGTATAAAAATATTTTCCACTAAAACCAGATTTCTCCTGTACTGTATTTTACTTTTTTCCATTGTTGGAAATGGTAAATTCTGATAACTGTTTTGCAGAACAGCTTGATCTATTTTCATGTCACTAAGTTGATTATCACCAATTTGATTCAAGCTGAAAATAAACAGAATTGTCTAGCCCTCCTTTCCCAGTGAAGAAAAACTAAATAAATAAAAAAAGATGAGTTTTTTCCCTCTAGTTTGTGCTCCCCCAAATTTGACTTTGCATCGTTTTTCTGTTGCAAACTATCATATCTTATAAAAAGAGATCTTTCTAGAAAGATGTTCTTAATAATCTCATGTATTTATTTATTTCAAAAGTTTCACTAGGAAAGACGTACTGAGCTGATACAGGCTCATTTCCAGATGCATCCTGGGGGAAAGGGGAAGAGGAGGGTAATGAATAACAATCAGAACAAAAATTACATAACAGTTAAAAACAAATAAGCACATATACTAAGCTACAATTAGTAAAGAAAATTTTTCCGGTTCGAGCAATTTGTGCAAGCGGAGAGAAGAGAATGCCATCCAAAGAGTTATCAAGGAGAATACAAATAAAGTGAGAACTGCAATATATGCCAGGAGGGGATCTATGATGCCAGTTTGACAATTATGTTGTCGACCGGCATCACAGTGACAGACTCCATGTTGACCACGATTTGCAGTCAGCAGGGAGCCATGCATGTTGGACACTGTTTTTTCTTTGGGGTGCAAAGTCCCATGAACATCCCACGTGGGAGGCTCTGCCCCCACCCCACCCCCATACTAATGGATTCCAACTACGAGTCGGAGTTGGTTTGGGGGGGGTGCAGGATGGGGGAAAGTGTTGTCGGGACCAGGGCAGACTTTTACAGTGGCATGTCAATGTTGTTGACATCGACAGGTGTCGCTGTAGAAGTGTCGCTGTGCCGGAGGCATACTGCCAGGAGGAAGGTTCAAAGATGTTTCGAGGAAGTACAGTTCAAAATGCAGAGGTAACAGGGGATAACAGTAGGAGATAGAGCTTGTTGCTATGGGGGAGAAAAAATGGGGGTTGATAAGTGTAGATTAGAAGGAATGGGGGAGGAAACAGGTAGTGGGTAATGGAACAGGGACATGTATCAGGTACAATTGCAGGTGTGAGAAGTGAAGTCATGGAGGAGAGAGGAGAGGAGAGGAGAGAAAGTGTTGGGAAGAGGCAGAGCAGATGTTTAGAGGAAAAGAATTCCATAGTTTGGGGAAGCAGTGGGAACAAGCAACCTGACGAGCTAGGGATTTCCTTGAAGGAAGTGCAAGAGAACGATAGCCAGAGCTGAAAGGAAGTAGGAGGCAGGTGGGGGGGGGGAGAGATAAAGTAGGTGGGGGAAAAGAGCCTAGTCAGTTTTTTGAGATAAAGGGGTACAGAGAGCGAGTTGTCTTGCTTCATGGGAGGGAAGGGAGAGTTTTATGAGATTTTATCTTTAATACTTTAATTGGTTCAGTAGGATTTTTTAATTGTGTCCTTTTTATAATTGTAGGGGTGGATGTTATAATATTGGCTTCCTGATTCTTATCTATGTTTTCCTTTTTATTATTATTAATTATTAATGATTGGTGATATTTAATTGTTTTGAGTTTGTTATTTTTATGTTTCCCATTTTCTTTTTTTTTTTTTTTTTGCAGTTAAACTTTTTATTAATTTCCATTTTCTTAAACAGAAGCATTTTACAGGATAACTTCAGGGTGAAGGTTGTGGGTTACAAATACAACCTATAACAACAAGCACAAGTAACATTAAACAAGGAGACTCACCTAAGGCTGTCTGTTTCTTATGTGGGTGGGCAGAGTGTCAAGGCTTCAGAGTTCCACTGTGATCAACTGGCCCATAAGGGACTGATGATGTATCATGACAGCCTTCATCCTAAGTAGACTAAACACAAAGGATCACCATTCTATAAACTCACTACAGTACTACAATAAGTATGTACATACAGGGATATCTTGAGTAGCATTTCTAACTGGATATCTTTCTTTCATATTATAACTCTCATACATACGTTACATGGTGCTGCAGATTAGCTTTGGTTGAGCTAGGTCCAGGGTTTCACCCTATCCCCTTCTTGGGGGTGGCATATCTTAGAAATGGGGCCCAGCATTCAATGTGTGTTTCTATTGTATCTCTCGCTAAGTGGGAGAGTCTATCCATGGAGGCTATCATAACAAGAGATGTTGTGATCTCTTGTGTGGATGGGATTGCAGGGGTTCTCCACTTGCACAGAAGTAGACATTTTTTACCTGCATGGCCAGCCATGTGTGTTCCTTTTTAGGTGGTGGGCTTCCTCCATCAGACCCAGAATCAGTAGTTTGGCTGATCTGGGGATGGGCTTGTTAAGAACCTTCAAACTTAGGTCACATACATGTTCCCATAGCGGTACTGTCTTGGGGCATTCCCCATATAATATGTAGGCGACACCCTTATGTATGTGGCATCTCCAACAAAGAACAGACTTAAATACTTATTCCTTCACCAGCATCACTGGAGTGCAGTACCAGGAGTGCAATATTTTGTTCTGGATCAATTTACTTCTTGTGTCCACATGATTCCTGTGGGCGTTTGGCTAGCACTCCTTCCACTGCTCTTCGGTGATGACTATGTGAAGAGCTGCTTCCCATTTCTGATGAGATACCTCACTCTTGGCTGGGTAGAGAGACCCTAAGCAGTGCATAAATCCTACTGGCCCTCCCCTTGGGGTTCACCAGCCATGTAGGGAGTAGTGTGGTGGGGGGATTTTTTGGGGGCATGTTTCCTATGATACTGAATGGCACTATGTATCTGTAAGTATTTCCAGAAGTCTGAGATCAGAAGGCCCCACCTAGCCTGCATGTTTCCAAAGGTACCTACTCATGTGGTGGCCAGTGTCATGACATCCTGTACTATCTGTATGCCCCTCCTCACCCAATGCTTCCAGTACACTAGACTTCTGTCTATGAGGATATTTCCATTCCCCAAAAGTGGGGCCTGCTTAATGGGGGTCAGGTTAGTCTCTGGTTTCTTTTCTAACTTGTTACAGCAATGCAGAGAAGATCCTATGGTGGAATGAGCTTCAATCATTCCACCTCCCTACTAAGGTTGACTGATACTATCTCCACAGGAATAGATAATGGCCTAATTACCTCTGCCATCTTTGTCGACTTGGCCAAAGCCTTCAACATGGTCTCGCACTCACATCTGCTTAACAGTCTCACATCTGCTGGCCTCTCCCCCTCTGCCACAAACTGGTTCAATGCCTACCTGACTGGCAGGTCGCAATTGGTCCATATTGCCAAAGCCACTTCACCTCCCCTGCCCATAAACACTGGTGTCCCCCCAGGGTTCAGCGCTTGGCCCTCTTCTTTTCTTCATCTTTCTAAATGACCTCCCTCAGGTTTGCAAGTTAGCTTACATACATATGTATGCTGATGACACAGTTATCTTTACAACTGGAAAATCTGTCACTGATGTCACTACCAGGCTTCAGTTTGACTTCACTAATGTCCAACGCTGGCTTAGTTCTCATTAACTTTTCCTAAATGCCAAAAAGGCAGTCTCCATGACCTTTGGCACAAGGCAGAGACTTGCAAGGCTCAACTACTTGCCCACCTTCCACACCCTTGATGGGACTGTATTACAGAACACCTCCTCATTCAGGTACCTTGGTGTCTGGCTCGACTGGTACCTCAACTTCTCTGTACATATTGAAGCCATTCTGAAAAAACTGCAGCCCAAACTTGGTACGCTATACAGAAACTGTACATGCATCCCGTGTACGGCCAGACGTGAGTTAGTACAGAGGATGATCCTACTCATATTTGACTACTACGACATAGTCTATAGTGCTGCTCCACAGTCCTCCCTAGCTAGACTGGACACTCTCTTCAACTTCTTCTGCCACTTTGCCCTCGATGCCCCTTTTCTTACCCACCACTGCGATCTCTACCGATCTCTGAATTTCCTCTCTCTTACCAACAGACGTGCACTCCATGGCATCAAATTCATCTCTAAATTTTGACTTGGCTCTCTTCCTTCTTATATCTACTCCTCCATATCCACCCCATCTCCCCTCCCAATACTCTTTAAGATCCTGTGACTCGAGGACTCTGTCAATCCCACGCCGCTCCACTACATCTGGACAAAATGCCTTCTCCTATCGACTGCTAAAGTTTTGGAACATGCTTCTCCCACAAATCCTACACTCTTCAACTTTAGGTTCACTCTCATTGGCCCCACTAAATTACTTATGTACAAACTGTGTGTGCAGTTTGATTCCCACTGGTGGTCACTAGCTATACTCATTGCCTTAAACCCACTTGGAAGCAAAAGTTTCACTCACTGTCATCTGCTTTCCCTAAGCACTACATGCACTTTCCTGCTCCTCAGCATTGTTGGTGACACTAAGCCACCTAGCCACTTGGGTATATGTTCTTGTGGTACCCCCCATGATTTTTAACTTCCTTCTTCTCGTATGTTATTTCATTCTAAGTCCTGGACTCTGACTGGTTTGCTGTTACCCCACAACTCTGGATGCCAGTATTACGGCTCATGTTGCTATTGTATGGCTCTGCATTGTCTTTAGAAATGTATTATCTCTGATTTTGGTATTGTAACTACAGTGTGACCCTGTCATTTTATTGGATGATGTACTTTTTGCACTATCCCAACTCCCCTTCCCCCAGGATGTGCCTTGAAATGAGCAATTTGTTTGCTCAGTGCACCTTTCGTGATGAAACTTTTCAATAAATAAAATTTGTGGGCTTGGGGGTTATAAAGCAGCAGAGATAAGCACTGTATCTGGCTGGTTTCCCTTTCTGTCTCCACCCATTGTGTAACTGAGTGCTCAGCCTGATTAAACCACTGCAGGGTCTGAGACATTTGAAAGGCCCATTTGTACCCTTCAAACCAGGGGGTATTCCAACCCCCCCATGCGAACTTAATTTGTTGTGACTGTATCTGAGAGGTTTGACTTCCTAGAGGAAGCTGCCTATCACCTTGTCAATTTTCTAGCACCATTTGGAGGGAAGATTCAGCGATATGTGCACCAGTTTATAAAAAATCTTGGAGGTGATAATCATCTTCACCACTACTATATTCCTTGCTAGGGTTAGGTAGAGTTTATTGCATCTGGCCATATCATCCACGATTTCTGCCAGCAGTGGTTGAAGGTTATGGTCCCACAGTTTGTGATAGCTTGCCAGGTATTTGATCCCTTGGTACATTATTTCCTCCCCGGCCCACCTTGGTCTTGTGTTGCCCCTTGTCTGGGGGTACACTGGGAATTAAGGGGAAGTACCTCTGTTTTGGTCTGGTTGAGTCAGAGTCAGGACATCTTATGGAAGCCCTGCAGAGTTTCCAGCAACTGTGGGAGTGCTCCCAGGAGGTTGGGACCAATAAGTCATCTGTCTACATAAGGGTGGTATATTCTTCCTTACCTATCTGGATTCTGGGGATTCTCTTATGGTGCCTGAGTTTGGCGACTAGGAGTTCCACCACCAGAACAGAAGGAGAGGGGAGAGGGGAGAAGGGGCAACCTTGTCTTGTTCCCAGTTCTAATTGGAATTGAGGGGATAGGTTAAAATTGGTGAGGACACACACAGACAGGGCATTATACAGGGCCTTTATCCAAGCTCTGAACCTGGGGCCTATACCAATATGTTCTAAGACTGTGTGGAGGTAGTCCCACTCCAGCAAGTCAAAGGCCTTTTCAAAGTCTATTGTCACCACTGCTGCTGGTGTTGTGATATTTCTGGCTAGGTGGGCCAAGTTAACTAGTGTCCTAATGAGATCGGCACTGTATCTCCCAGGGACAAACCCTATTTGCAAGGGGTGGATTAGCTGGGGTAGCAGGAGGCTTAGCCTATGTGCTATTGCTTTAGTGAAAATGTTGCTGTCCACATTAATAAGGGAGACAGGTTGGTAGCTGCCAGGGAATGAGGGGTCTTTTCATTTTTTGGGCAGGACCGTTATTACAGCCTCCCTCATTGTGGGCGGGAATATATCTCTGATCTCTCCTTCCGGGTATACCTTTTGCAAGACAGGTACTACAGTATCTGCCAGGGCTTGCCACAGCTCCACTGTGTATCCATCCCCCCCGGGGCCTTCCCTTGATTTAAGGAAAGGAGTGCCTCTTTCACATCCTCTCTGGTAAGTTGCCCATCTAGTATCTCCGCCTGTTTTGCCAAAAATGGTATGGAGTGGATAGATTCCAGAAATGCCTAGGTTTCTTGGGGGTTCTTGAGGTAGAGAACAGGGAGGCATAGAAGTTCATCATTATTTTGTTCACCTCTATACCTGACGTGTGTGTTACCCCTTCCTTGTCCTTAAGGCTGGCTATGTGCTTCTCCATTTGCTGTTTATGTAGCCTATATGCCAATACCTTCTTCCTCCTTCCCAGTATTTCTGTTTTAATTTGAGTACGGATACTTCAGCCTTCCTGGACAATAAGGAGTTTATCTCCATCCAGAGATCTAGGGCTTCTCTACCTAGGAGCAGTGTGGGTCAGGGCGCTTATTCTTCTTGTGTTCCTCCTCCACCCATTTAACTTTTGTTTCTAAGTCTAGCAACTGTTTCTTGTGTTGCTGACATCTGGCTGCTGTGCACCCTATTATCCTGCCCCTCAGGGTGGCTTTGAATGCCTCCCATGTGTTACTTGCTGTGGTATCTTCAACTGGGTTTTTCTGAAAGAAAAGCTTTTCTTCCTCCCTTGCCCAAACTACAAACTCCAGGTCCCTCATTAGCATTGGGTCAAGTCTCCATGTTGTGGAGGTCAGAGGTGGGGGACCCACAAGAAGGATAGTGCTACTGGGGCGTGGTCCAATATTATTATTGGTAATATCTCTGTGGCTATCATTGCCTGCATGATCTGGGGAGAGGTAAGCCACATGTCAGTCCTACTGTGTGTCCCATGAACCTGGGACCAATATGAGTAATCCCTGTCATGGGGATGTAGCACCCTCCAGACATCTGCCATGCCCTGGTCCTCCATCATGCTTCCTAGTGCCATGCGCCCCTTCCCAAGTTTGTCTCCTGCCCCCAAGCTCTTGTCCTTTGTGGGATCCAAAACCAAATTGAAATTTCCTCCAAAAATAGTAGGGGTGTGATCGGCTGACATGTTTAGGAGGATCTGGACCACGCTGTGAAAAAAGGTTAGGTCATCCTCATTGGGGTGTACACATTACCAAGGAGATTGGATCCTGAGGGGGTTTAGTATTTAGCACACACCCATCTGCCTTGGGGATCAGACTTAGACAGGATGAGGGGCCAGTGCATTTGCTTATGTGTGAGTATTGCCGCCCTCCTCTTCCTGATGGCTGCTGAGGCATGTACCACCTGTCCCACTGAGTCAGTTTCATCTCTTGTAGCAGGGCCACCTGTACTTTCTGTTTCTTTAAATAGGACAACATATTTTTCCTTTTAACCGGCGTGTTGAAACCTCTCACATTCCATGAGAGACAGTTAGAGTTAGCCATATTGTGCATTGGAGAGGTCTGCATAAATCTGATTCTTAAGCTCGGTATAGGAAAAAGGTGTTGTTCCTTACTATTGGCCCCTTCAAGAGGCTTAGCTCTCTATGAGAGTGGTGTGGACCATGCATTGCCCTTTTCTGGAGGTGCCCCCACACCCAGGTCTTTGCCTCTATAGGGTATATCCCTTCCATGTATCCCTCCTTTGCACACAACATTTCCATTGAACAGCACACTTTACATTTCCATTAATTTACACCTTGTTGAGTAGTACTAGCCCTGTCAAACTATTTACAAAGGGCACCATTGTGCATCCCTGGAGAACCCAGGTGTCTGTAGTTGACTGCCTTCTCTGACAGTGCAAGACCCACCTGGTGACTCCTGGGAGGTGACTTCTCTAAAGCAGCTTCTTTCTCTGTTTCTTTCTCCTATGGTCTCAAAAAGAGGGGTATACCTGCTGCTGAAACCTCCGGGGCTGAGTCAAGTGCTAGTACTCTGATGCATAGTCAGCATCAGTTGTTTCTTCCACCCTGGGTGTGCCATCTTGTCTCTGGGGCTGCTGCACCTCCTAGTCCATTGGGTTCTAGGGTGTGAGGTAATTTGCCCGGAACTCTAGTATATGGGGGGGAGACCTGGTGTATGGCCTGACCTCTACCGCTTATGTTCCCTTTGCTTTCTGCATGTCCTATCTCCTTTCCTGCTGAGGCATCATGGGGGTAGGGGTGAATCCCAAAATGAGCCCGTGGGCCATGCTACCGGGGGGAAATCGTGATGTGCCAGCGATATGACACCAAGAAGCAGCTGTAACCCACTTCCCCTCCCATCCCTCTGGGCTTTATCCAGCTTCTAAATATTCCCCTCCAGAGCCTGGGAGGCCAGCCTAGCCATCCCCTCACTCAGTGACTCCTCCATTCCCTCTCCACATCCACCTCTGAGGCCTGATTAAGTGATAAAACTTCCCCCCTTAGGGCTCCTGTGTCTCCTACCTTTCAACTTGTGGAAGCATTGGAGGGAGGTAGGTGTGACACACAAGACCCAATTGTTAGCTGGCCACTAAATTTTCCCTCTCAAGCATTACGGCCCCTCTCTCATTACCCTAGCACATTACTGATCACCACCCTCCTCCCCCCCTCACCCCCTGTACCCCATAAACCCCACTGTATTTATCTAAATTTGTGTCAATATTATGACTGCTTTCTGATGTCACCAGTGCTGCTTCAGGGGGGGGGGAGCTGGGGGAATGTACCACCAGCTCAGTGTCCCTGCTCTTCAATGCCTCTCCCAGGTCCACTTACCCTTCATGCCCCTCTTCCATCGATGGTGCTGCTGTCTCTGGGGGGGGGGGGTCTCCAGATCCCCGTGGTCTGCCTCTGCAGTTTTTTCCAGCAGATCCTGTGGCCTGCTGCAACATTCCGGTGATGGGGATCTCAAGGCTACGTACCAGTTTTCTGTCATAAGCCAGACCAGGGCTGTGGATTCTTCCAGTTGTGCATCCCACCCCTGGTGTCAGTCACTGAAGTCCTGTCTTTCTTGGGGGGAGGGGTTCTCTTCAGGGGTGTGTGCCTTGTATTGGCCACTTTCTGTTGCTCTTACCCAAGGCTCAGTCATTTCCCAAACTGCATGGCTCCTCAGTGTCCATTTTATTGTAATCCTGTGTTGGATTTTGGTTGCCACAGCCTCTGTCTTTTGGGCTTCTCTTTCTCCTTTCTATGGATTTTGTAGGTGTATGCCTTGCCGGAGGGCACTCCTTATCCAAAAACTCTTCCAGGGCTGCTGCGGTGTTGAAAAAGCGAGGATCGCCATTGACGATGACTCGTATCATAGAGGCCAGGTATCACAGGAAGTACTGGAGGAAGTACTGGAGACCTATGTCCTGCATCTTTTTCCTTGCCATGGTGTATTCATGGTGCTTATTTGAAAGTTGCTTTGAGAAATCTTGATATATAGAAATTGGGTGGCCTTGCCTGTGGAGGCAACCCAATTCCCACGATCTTGCCAGGATAAATTGCCTTGTGTTATAGTTCAAAGATTGTATCATGATGACCCTGGGTTTTTCCCCTGCTTTGGTAAGTGATGCTAGGGTCCTGTGGGCCCTCTCAATGTCCAGGTGGAACTCTGGTGCAGCATCACGCTGCTACAGGGAGGACCTGGTTTAGAAAAACAATCTTGTCTCTTCTTTCCACCCCCTCTGGGAACCCTGGCAGTCGAAGATTGTTCCTCCTGCTATGATTCTCCAAGTCATCATCTTTTTGCTGGAGGAACTGTACTGCACCATGTTGTTCCCTGTTTTGTGCCTGAATGTCTCCAATCACAGTTTCATGACCCTCCACTTTATTTTCAATATAACCAAGCCGGCCCTCCAGCTGTTGGAGAGCAGCAGTTGTGTTTTGAGAAGCCAAAGTGACTATTTTTTGAATGAGTGTATTGAACATCTGCCTGATCTGCTCTATGTCCATTGAGATCCCTTTTGGCGAGGCCATGCTACCTGCCATCCTGTTGACAGATCCCAACGCAGTTTGCTGAATACCGAATGGATTTTAGTTGGAGAGTTAAGGCTCAGTTGATGAGGCTAAGCGCTGTATTTTTGTATGGTTTCCCATATTGTGGTGCAGTTTAAGACTTGACTTGGATGCGCCTGTCTGAGGTAGTCACAGCTATCAGTTTAGGCTGCCATCTTGTGCTTCACGTAGCCACATGCACCCTTTCTTTTTTATTTTGAGTTCTTTTTTGTGGAAGTAATCTTATTTTCATATTCTGTTTAAGCAATATACCATGAGCGGCTGTGGGTGATTGCAGGATTTACCCACGTCTGGTGTGGTGGTTTGCTCATGAGGCCGCTGGTGAGTAAATTTCTATTTAAAAGTACAAGCAACTCAGAGATCTGCTTGGGGGCAAAGAAGCCATGAAAGCCAAGAGGTGTTTGAGTTCTGTCTGCACTCTGTATCTGATCAGCGCCTAGTATAGGGTGGACATTTGCAAGAATGATTGTGGATGGTCTTGTGACTGGAAATGCCTGATGTGATTGTTTGAGAGTGTCTGCAGGGATGGAGGGGAAGTATCCTGAGGTCAGAGCTTTGCCAGAAATTACCCATGAGGACTTTGTAACTGTTCTAATTGGAGCTGCCAAAGCATCAGCTAGCCAAAAGGAACTGTGTTACTGTGATTATGCTTGTGAGAAGCTACTGTGAATTGGATTTCTGCACTGTGAAGCATCTAACCTGGAAGGGAGCCATGCCTTAAGCTTCGTCATCTGTTTGGTGGAAAGTCATGCCTTAATGCAACGAATCTACTGATTGAAACTGTGCCAGAGTTGGGTCCTCCCTAATCCAAGGGGATGCACACATATTTTGAGACTGAATCCTGCACATTGAAAGGACCGTGTCTGCTACACTGGTAGAATGGTTGAAATGGCTAAGATGAGTGAAAGCAACTGAGTGCCTAACTTTGAACAAGATACTGTTTGGATCAGTTGGGAGTCAGCCTGGTAGTGTGCCAGCCAAGGCACTGCCATATGCACTTCCCCCAGAGGGGCATAGCCCAGACGTGGGGATCTGAGGCATGCTGGCCCTGGTCCCAGAGTTGGTCTATCCAGAATGCTCCAGAACTGTGACTTCAAGCCCAGAGAAAGGGACATTTTCGATGAAGCTGAGAAAGTTCCAGCCTGAAAGCAGCAAGAGCTATTCAGAGAAAAGGGGTCAGCACAAGCTCTTGTCTGCACCTCATCTTAAAGTTTTCTCCTGATTAACGTCTACTTCATATCTACTTGATAGAACCATCTACACTTCATGAACCATGAGTACACTGACTAGCTCTGCAAAATCTGGATGGAACTGCAAATAGTTGTTTGTATTTGCTCAGCTCAGTAACCCAAAACCCAAGCTACCACAGAGAGGGAATTACCTGTTATGTATGAAGTTAAAGTTTAACGAATGCATCCAGGGAATAAAGAGATTAATCTGATTTTCCTTTAAGGGCCTAAGCACCGGCCAACCAGCTGCAATAGTAACAGGCCTGCAACAAATGTTTACTACTGGATACCCAGGTACAGAATTGTGGGGTTCTGTTACAGACTAGGGACTGGTACCAATGGACATGTGTTATATTAAACATCTATGCAACTAGATAGATAGAAAGAAATATGGCCTGAATCCATCAGAAGGTTGGTGGGTGGCCAGTGTTGATTACTGCTTGAATTTAAGATGCAAAATGATTATTTTCTATTGCAGATCATCTGATCCAACTGCTGATTTACCAAATTCCAATCCAAAATGATGTTAACCTCTTCATCCATTTTACCCTTTCCTAAACCCTCACCCCATGTAAATAAATCATTGGTTAACCATTTTTTTATAAATCTGGTGTCATGAGCATATTATTGGAGAGAGTCTTTAATTCTGAAATGTTGAATTTGGGGTTTTTGGTTATTTATCCTTGTATGGGGTGGCAACATGGTATTGTGGGTGGGTACAGCATCCCAGGGGGTTGTACCAGGTAACTATCCAGACCCACTTAAAGTATACTCTGGGTGGTGGCACTGTGCAACAATGGTATCTATGGGAAAGAACCAGCTGAATATAAAAAAATAGGAACCCAGGCCCCCTCAACCTTGGTCTGGCCAGCATGGCAGTAGTAGTAGCTCATTGGAACATGGCATCCGGATTATGTATTGCATACCCAAGATAAATTAAATCTGCCTCTTCTCTCCATACCCAGTTTGTATCTGGGCCCACTGCCTTATTTCTTCAGTTCTTTTACTGTTTCATCCACTGTAACAAGATATTTTTCTGGCATTTCCCATAATTGCACTTCTACCTTTTTTCTAAGGGTTCAAGACTTTTACTCACCTCACATAATGTTTTATTTAATTCCTGGACCAACTTAATCCCATTATCATCACCTTTCAACTCCACATTTGTTTGTTTGTAAAAAGTTTATTCCTTAATAACATTCTGAGAAAAAGGATAGCCCATTTGAGCATTAACTCATTTTCAATGGGGTCCTTAACATTCAAAACAAGGTTCATTAGATAAACATCACATAAATTGCAACGTATAAAATACATATAATACATAAATATACAAACACTTAAATAATCATGTGTATCCTCTGAGGGTGGCTGCAGCCATAGAAAATGCAGAATGTTAACAACGACCGCAGTTTTTTGATTGTGCAAATTCTTGAAATAACCAACTTTTAATCTTGTTCCAAGGGACAATTACCTTTGTTCTCAGGTGGTCGGCAATTTGTTCCAGATTCTAGGGCCATTGATCCTTAAAGTAGAATTTCCCTTTGCTGTTCTCGTTTTGGGAATCCTTAGTTCTAAATTTTGTGCTGTTCGCAGATCTGCTCTAGAAGTGCGTATCTCAAACAATTTGTCTAAATGTGGTGGTGACATTTTCTTTAGGTACTGATGAATCAGGTGTGTAATTGTCTATGCTCTGTTAAGTTAATCCAGTTTAAAAATGTATACATTGTGCAGCAATGTGTCAACTGGGGGGTGTCCAGGGCAAACCTAGCAAATCTGTTTTAGGCTATATCCAGCCGATCTAGTACAGCCCTGGATGCCCCCATGTAGATTACATCATCGTGTTAACTGTGTTTTCTAGCATTAAGTGGTATACACTGTCTCAGTCTGTGCAATGCTCCCAACCTAACATGTAATCTTTTATTTATTTATTTAGTTAAACATCAGTTTAGAAACCTTTGAGCCAGAGGCTCATTTACAAAAGTACCTCGTCACAAAGAGGACATCAGAACAGTAGTACAAGGGACACAGTACTTACAAACAAAAAAGTTACAGTTCAATTACAATTTTGTTACAATAGAATACAATCTCCAATGAAGCAAAAGATAACAAAAGGTGCAAAACTTATGGTCAGGGGAGAGCTGGTGGGGGTAGAAGGGAGGAGATAGGGAGGAGGAATTAGTAGGGAAAGGAAAGGGGGGAGCTCTCAGTGAGCATTGTCAAACAGAGTATATATCCTTTTTTTTTTTTTTTACACTAGGCTAGCGGCAGTTGCATTTGTGAGAGCTAAGAAGGAAGTTTCTGAGCCTGGGCTTAAAGCAAGCTAAGGTTAGTGAGTTTGAGACACTGGCAGGGAGGGAGTTATACCAGTGGGGTGCATGGTAGGGGAATGCCCTCTGACCTTGAGAGGTCCTGGCTCTCGGAATAACTAGGGTAGCTCTTGACGAGCTGTGCATGATCAGGGTCGGTGCAGTACGGCGAATGGAGTAGGATAGGCCTATGGGGGATAGGCCACGCAGGGCTTTAAAGGTGAGCTGGCATGTCTGATACATGAGTCGCTCTTCCAGGTTGAATAGGGTAGCCAGGGTGTACAGCTCACATGTGTGAGTGAGTCAGGGAGCACCAGTGATAAGTCTGCAGGCCTTATTAACTGTGAGGCGAACCTTGTTGAGGGCAGTCTGATCTGCTGAGCCATAGACCGGAAGGCCATAGTCAATGAGAGACATGACAGAGGAGGTGACAGCCAGGCAGAGGGCATCAGGAGGGAGGCATTTCTTGTGCCGGTAAAGAATGCCTAGCCGTGAGTTGGTGACAGAATTTAGGGCAGATATATGTCCACGGAATGAAAGTGTAGGGTCAAAGGTTATACCAAGATATTTATAGGACTGCACCTGGTCAATGACGAGATTGGGTGTGGAGTGGACAGCTAAGGGAAACTTGCCGTACTTATTTTGGGGTGGGAGAAGAGCATCGTTTTGTTTTCTTAAGGTTGATAACAAGTCAGTGCTCAGTGAACCAGGTAGCTGCAGAGTCAAAGACTAGTTGGAGGGAGTTCTGTAGCAGCATGGGGTCATTGTGGGAGGCAACGAGAACAGCATCATCAGCATAGAGAAGCATCTTACCCGTAAACTGCTGGGTAGGGAGTTAAGAAAGAGTGAGAATAGTAGGGTCCAAGAATTGAGCTCCCAGCGGCACCCAGAACGAATGGGGCATGTTTCAGAGAGAGTACTGTTGACTTTCACACATTGGGAGCGGGAAGGAGAGATAGCTGGTGCACCAGGAAACAGGTCCTGAGGCAAAGCCTATTAGGTCGAGGGTGGAGAGCAAAAGAGGCTGCGAAATGGTATCAAATGCTTTAGACAGGTCAATGAATATAGCACCAGCCAGGGCACCAGAGTCCAAGGAGGCATGGAGGAAGTTGGAAAATTCCAGGAGTGCTGTATTGGTACTATGACCTGCTCTGAACCCGTGTTGTTCAGGGCAGAGAACATTGTACTTACAGAGGTAGTCAGAGACTTGGGACGCCACAATTTTCTCTAACGCCTTAGAGAGGGGGGGAGAGGATTGAGATGGGTCGGTAGTTACCCGGAAGAGTCCTGTCACCACCTTTATGGACAGGGGTAACTGTGGCAATCTTCCAGGCAGAGGGGAATTGTCCGAGACAGAGTGATTTGTTGAAAATGCATGTAATAGGTGAGAGGACCTGATCCAGGACCTGGACGTAAAGGCAGGGATCAAGTGAGTCATTACCGATGGTGTTACCTTTAGGGCTTTTAGCAAGTAAGGCCTAGCTTTTTGCATGGTGACATGACGAGGTGGAAAGAGGGCGGCAATGGGTGGTGGTACAGATGGAGGAGGTGGACTGAAAAGTTACCAGGAAGTACTGAGCTAAGGTCGGTAAAGGAGTTATTGAGGTGGGTGGCAATGAGGGCAGGGTCAGAGGAGACGGTACCATTGATGTTGAGAAGAGAAGGAGAGGGGGACTGGGAGTGACCATTCAGTTGCTTGATGTTGTCCCAGAAGCACCTGGGGTTCCCCCAGGAGGAGGTAAGAGAGGCTTGGTAGTATTACGCCTTTGCTTTGCGGATGGCCCAGGTGCACTGGTTGCGGGCGGCAAGTTAATCAAGTTATCTTAATGTACTTCATTTTAACTGCTCGTCTACCCATACTCCTAAGTACTTATAAGAGATCACCTGTATTAATAATTGGTGTGTATGTTTTGATTTGAAGTGTGTTTGAAGCATCTACCCGTTTATTCCCAAAAAGCATAACTTGTGATTTCTTGTTGTTTAATATTAGGTTTTGTGATCTAAAATACTCCTGCAAGATGTTGAAATCACTTTGGAGTGTTCTCTGGATTTCCAAAATAGATACCCCTCCCACATACAAAATCATGTCATCTGCATACGAATGGTGCCCCGCCCTCTTCATGAGGGCAACGGCAGCATTCATGTATAGGTTAAACAACATTGGATCCAACACTGCACCCTGAGGGACCCCAGATTTTATACACTCAAACTGTGATGTAAAACGACCTAAGGTAAATGATTATGTCCTGCTAGTCAAATATTCTCTGAAACAATTCAAGGCCACCCGGTCAAGACCAATGTCCTTCAGTGTGTCTAGCAAAACTAGATGGTTGAGCATGTCAAATGCTTTGGACAGATCTATAAATATGGCCCTGACCAGGAAGCCCCTATCCAGTGAAGTCTGAATGTCAGATGTTACTTTTGTTAAAGCTGTTAATGTGCTATGTTTGGAGTGGAAACCTGAGTGATGTAAACTGTATAAATTATTATTCTCCAAATAAGCCCGTAACTGTTTCCCTGTAAGTTTTTCAAAAAGTTTGGATGTTATTGGGAGTTGAGATATGGGTCTACAATTTTGTATGTCATTTTTTTTGTCCAGATTTATACACAGGGATTACCTTCGCCACTTTCCAGGCACTCGGGTATGTTCCTAGGTGACTATAGACAAATTAAAAATGTCTGAAATATTTTGTGCTACAACAGGGGCAGCATATTTCAATAATAATGTGGGGATACCATCTAAACCTATAGCCTTTTTTGCATCCAGCTTTAGTAATTCATCCATAACCTCTCCAGTTCTAATCTTGCAAAAAGTAAAATCCAGGTTGATTGATTTCTTCTCTCTGTGTTCGTCTTCCCTCTCCTTGTCTTTCAGCAGACCCTCTTTGCTATCAGATTTGATGTCCCTACCATGTAGTCCTTCTCATCTGCCGATCTGCCCATTGTTCCCCTAGTTTACTACTCTCCAAAAATTTCTTCATTTCAGACCACCATTTCTCTGGATCAGACTTCCGTAAACCATTCACTTTTTGAATATAATATGTTCTCATTTTTTTGCTGTCCTATTGACTTTATTTCTTAACCAGTTATATTCTGCCCTATCCTTCCCCTTTAGTGCCACCTGTCACTTATGTATCAGTACTTTACATTTTTCTGTTACCCATGGTTTATTCCCCTCCTTCATCACTACTTCACTTACAGGGGAAATCCAGTTAATTATTTCCTGTAGGGTGCTTACCATCTTCCCCCAAGTGGAATCAGCAGAATCTAATTTAAACCATTCAGTATTCGTCTCGACCGCAATTGCATCTAACATTCTTTCTTTTTTTCCTTAGATAATTTTCTGCTCTGAAACACCTGTTTCCTGTCTCTTTCTTTTCTGCACCCCTCACAACTAGACGTCATTAATACTATGTTATGATCAGATAATTGGATGTGAGGTTAAATGATTGGTAGGTTGTACTATTCTAAAAGATTTGTCACCATTATATCTAAAATGCTCTTCCCTCTTGTCCCCTCCATACCCATCTGCTTTAACTTTCTCGCATACGTTATTTTCGATACAGGTAAATGGTTTGCATCTCCTATAAGAACTATACCACAACTATATATTTTTCAGTAATTCTGTCATTGCAGCAGTTTAGATATCTAACCATACTCTGAGTACTATTTGAAGGAGCATGGTAAACCCCTCCCACAAACAAGGGCCTACAGTTTCTAGGCAACCTGGATGTTTTAGTTTCCATCCATAATGTTTCAAACCCCACCTGTTCCAGTTCAACCATCCTTCAATAATTTATACTCTCCATAAAAAGCAATCCCTCCACCCTTTTTTCCATCTGATTCCTCCTTTCTACTTGATAGCCATTTATTGCAACTGCATCCTCAGTTACATGGGGAGCACATTATGCCTCAATGATAATAACAATTTGTACTTGATTCTGTTTCAATACTTCATTCAGATCACCAATTTTCATAACTAATGCCCTCACATTTGTATTCATAACAGTGGGGACCCATGATTTTACTGTCTTTATCTTCACCAAATTAGGTACTTCTCTTATTCATCCTAATTTTTATTATTTATTAGCTTGGGCTGGCTACCCAAGTTGGCACTGGCATAGCTTCCTGTGCACCCAGCTGTCTTTCTTGTCTTTCTGCCTCAAAAAAAGTTTTAAGTATGGGATCTTGAAGGAAAACCACATTACTGTCAGATGAGTTTAGTATCAAATATGTAACCATTCTCCTTTTGCAGTTCTTAAGACTATTAACATTTCTGGATACACGAGGTAATGGGGAGGCTACATCACCCATAATGAAAAGGCAAAGAAGGAGCAACCACTTAGCATCATTTGTTCTGACACCTACTCTTACTCTTCTTGGAAACAGATGACTCTGACAGTGAGTCATCTTGATTTGATGACATCCTGTAATGAAGAAGGGAGAGATGAGGCCTCCATGTCACCTTCATCTTCAGTATCACCCCATCATTTTGCCTTTTGTAAGGTTGAGAATCTGCTTTTTACTGGAGCAGGAGTGACATTTGGGGTTTTATGGGGTTTTTATTTGGCCTGTTTATGTCTGCTTTGTTTCCTCCATGTCGCCATAGCAGTGCCATTTTCCTCCGAGGAGAAGAGATGCCATTGCTGAGTTGGGTTCATCCATAGGGGCTTCATCAGCTTGTGTTTCAGTCTCAACTTTGGGTGGGTCTATATCCATGCCACAAGGGGATAAATGGAGAGGAAGCATGAGCTCTCAGGTGTGCCTTTCAAGAGATGTTGGGCATTTCAGCAGGTGACCTCTATAAGGTTGACAGTGTCTTGTTGCTCTGGCATCTGTGTTGCTGGGAGGGTCCTGACCAGCTTGTTTCCGAACAGCTGCCTTTTCAGATCCCAGTTGCTGGGACCAAGTCACCAAGTTTTCCTGGTGCAGTCCATCTAACCTATTGTGTGCAGTACAGGTGCATTGATGACATCTGTGTCCAGTTTCTTCATATGGGATACATCTGACTGGGGTTGGGCACTGGTAAGTGTGCTCATACTCCACTGAAAATCTCTGTCCATAGAGCTTTTCATGTGCTACCACAATCATTACTCAAGTGAGATTTCTGACCCACGCATGTGGCAGATCTTAGGTTGCCTCTGGTAGAACAGGAGACCCCAGTCATTACCTAAGGAGAAGCTGCTGGGGAGATGGAGGATCCCTTGACAGGACTGCTGCAAATTCACCCTGATTTTTCACCCCACCCATATTGATTCAGTGTCCATAATTGGTTGTGATCTGTCTATGACATCACATTTTTGATGTCACCAGTAAAGTATAGCACTAACATTTACCACTTTGTTCCTGAATAGTACCATCACAGCCTTAACTGCAGGCTTAGTAAGGGGAATGGCAAAGAAGAAGGCCAGTGTCCTTTAACTTGTACTTTGACCAAAATCCTTCCAGTGAATTTACAGTTTTAAAGCTAATATCGGGGGGTGGGGGGGCACTGTGGAGCCCAAGCAAGATGGTCGCAAGGATTTTCAGCTCTACCAAAAATACGATTTAAAAAGTTATTTCTTTTTTTTTATAAGGTGAAATAAATATTAAAAATGGCAGGAATGGTAGTCGGAAGTTTAGTAGTACCAACATGGGCAATCCAAGGAAGGATAAATCTACCCAGGAAGGAGCGAGGAATAAGCAAAACACAGCCCCGCTTGTGGTCACCACGAGGTCTGCCCAAGGCCCTGCCACCTCCAGGTTTGGGATACCAGAAGAAGAAACCCTTCAGAGCTTGGGAATAAAAATGAATTGGCTTATCTCTTCAGTAGAGGATCTGGCTTCCCAATTTGATTCACTAACGAATAGAGTTACAGTTTTGAAGATGGATGTTTCTCTTATTAAAATGGATTCTGGGAAAGCTGGAAAGTGTTCAGAGGCAGTCCTAGGAGTGACCGCAAAACTGGTGAAAGAAAATACTCACCTCCATTCAAGAATTGAAATGTTGGAGAATCAGGCAAGGGTGAACAATTTAAGAGCACTTGGAATCCCGGAACAAACAGAGGGTGACCATTTGACTCTATTTATGCTGGAATGGTTGGAACAGGAACTTGGTCAGCATCACATTGATCAAAGGATTCATATCCAAAAGGCATATAGAGTGGCAACGAGAGGCCGCCAAGTAAACCCAGAAGCTCCTAGGGCAATTGTGCTAGTTCTCGATGGAATCGGAATGAGGGATTTTCTTCTTTCCCTGGCCAGAAAGAAGCGGACTTTGCTATGCGAAGGTGATTAAGTAAACTTGTATCCAGATCTCAGTTTTGCGACCAGGCAGAAAAAAAAAAGATACGACAGTGTTCGAGCAATGTTGAGAGGGGCAGGAGTGTCACACAGCATGATTTTCCTGGCCCATCTGTGAATCATCCATCAAGGGAAAATTTATATTTTCACCGATCCACAAGAGGTCTTAAAATGGACTCAGAGACATATGCCAGTTAGTTGTCATCTGGAACATGGGTCTCTGTCACAGTCAGAGGATGAAGATGAAGTAGTGAGTACAACTTGAACAACATTCTGTAAGCAGGAATAACACTTGCAGAGGGATTTATCGATTTTATGTTGCAAAGAACTTCTCTGTTTGGGACTATAGTTCTTAATGTTTTATGCCAATATAATATGGGCATGTTTAGTTCCTCCTGCTAGGTGTTGATCTGTCGAGTAGTTGTTTCTACCTGCTTGTTCTATAAGTAGAATGCCTTAACTTTGATCTAAAAATTGAAAGTAGAGCTTAAGCCTTTCTTTTTTAGTACTTAAGGTACTCAATAATATGGTGAAGCTTGATCTCTCATTTTCTTCTATAAGAAGACTAGTTTGGTTAATTATATAGCCTTATGGCTAGGGGGCTATTAATGTGAAAGAATAATCATGCTGCTCATGGGTTTAAACAACACAGCAAGATTCAAATAAAATGTTTGTTATTGGCTTATTTAGCCTCTATAGGAACCCCTAATGATGTATCTTAATGATGTAGTATGGATTTCTTTTTATCTTTATTTGCATGTATTAAGAGGGTGGCACCCACAATGGATCACAATGGTTTTTGATATGTACTTCATCCATGATATACAAGTTTATATAATATTGATAAACTCAATACACATAAAGTAAAAAAAAAACAAAAAAAAACAGCTAATATCAAAATTATCTTCACCAGAAACATGTACAGTCAAAGCTGCCTATAGCGGCCTCATCCATGTCAGTACAAAATGTCTGCAATAACCAATGTCCGAATTACGCTGATGTGGTCGACTGCACAGTAAAGTACAATCCATCACACAACCCCCACCCCCCAGAGACAGTCTTTACGCAAGTACAGTACAGTACTAAACTGTACTAAAGTGTTTAATACAGTAAACCACAGTATTGTATTAGTCTAGAAGTGTCCTGTACTTGAGCTTATTAATTCTTATTTCTTATTTGCTTTATGCTGCATTTGTGTTTTCATTTGGGAGATTGCTGCTGTTTCAGTGGTGGGTTGTGTGATGTACCTGGGTCAGGGGTCATGGCTGGTGAATGGGAAAAGGTGATTGGTGCTTCATGCTTCAACGACATCAGGTAACTTATGTTAAATTAAAACGTAACTTTTATTCAGGTGTTCAGGGATAAAAACTTGCTTTGTGCTTCGTGCGAGTGAGTGTGCATTAAAAGTTGTTTTTTTTTACGTTGGTTGTGGCTCATTATCATCATCATTGAAGTCTGTCTGTGGTGCTGGTTCTGGCTGCACTGCTTCCAGTGCTGCCTGGACAGCATCAAGTACAGTACAGGATCGTTTTCGCCCAGTCTTGTTAGACTATCAAATCCTGCTTCAGTTAGCCCGACAGGGGGCATTATGATCTTCTTGCCCACCTCCTCCCTTGTGGATTGGGAAACCTAAAACCAGCCTTTCGGTAACAGTGCACTATTGTTTCCCTAGTACAGCAAAGCAGGGGAAAAGCAGTCCAGATAAGAATTAGGATTGCCAAACCAAGTAGGGAAATGGGCAGACAAGGTGGGCTGTATGATCCTTATCTGCCGACAGATTCTGTGTTTCTATTCTGTGACACTGTCCCATGCCATTTTCATCATTCACACTGCATCCAGTGGTGGAATCTGGTGTACACAATCAACAGCACTAATTTCTGCTCCTTCCCCATCCAAGTCTGCTAGAATTCATTCTCTGACAGCATGAATGTAATGCCTCTTAAAGGTATAAATCATGTCCTCAACCAACGGCTGGATGATCGAGGTGGTGTTGGGTGGCAGGAACACAATTCTGATGTTCCGTAATCCTGCAACATCAGAATGGCCACTAAAGTTGTCTAGCAAAATGAGGATTTTTCTTCCTCTAAGTTTTCTATCCCAGTTTTTAACCCATTTGGAAAAAAATGTCAGCTGTCATCCATGCTGATCTATTGTTCTTGTAGATGACAGGAAGGTGGTTGACATTTCAGAAACAGCATGGTTGGACTGATTTTCCTATAACTAACAGCTTGCATTTCTCAGCCCCTGACATATTGCAGCATGCAAAGACTGACAAATGCTCTTTAGCTTTGTTTTGGCCCTGTGACATGGAGTCCTAAAATGGCAGGATCCCATAACCAATGCAACAAAAGAAAATCCCTGTTTTGTCGGCTTTGAATATGTTTACAGGCTCATCTCCAGCTAGCAGGTCAGACAGGACATCAGTGAGCCAAGATGCTGTCAGTGCTGAGCTTATCCCCATGGGCACGGCGATAACAAATCAATCAATCAATCAATCAAATCTTTATTTATTCAGGCGATCATCATTGAGCAAGGCTCATTTACAAGATGGACCTGATAAGGTCAAGGTTCGAGTTGGTGCACAGCAATTACATCACATACTTATGAGACAGTTATACATACAGAAACAAGAAAATGTTATTTATAACACAATAATATACAGAGAATTCACATGTTAAAGCTTGGCAAGAGAAAGTTAAACTAACATCTACAATATTTACAATACATATATATCACAATGAGGGCCATGACAGTCACTCACATAATGAGTACAAGGATGGTGAAGGAATATTGGATGCCATATACTGGGGGTGTCTGGCTGGAAGGAATATGCCATATGTGATTGGAATAAGGTTTTGTGGGATGACTATTCTATCTCTAGCGGTAGCAACTGCATTTCTCTGTGAAGAAGGCTGTACAGTGCTGCTTGAAGGATGTAAATGGAATGATAATGGACAGTTTTAGGGATTTTTGTAGGGTGTTCCATGCTATGGCTAGAGAGTAGCTGATTGCTGCCCTCCCTATGTAACACAAATGTTATGCCCTTCCTTCCAGTGCTGAAGCCAGCCCTCTGTAGGGACAAAGTCCTCTTTCCTCAGTGCTGTTGCGAGTTGTTTAGATTTTTCCATCAATAAAGGGCCACTGATTAAAGCTTCCTTCTCCCTTACCATTGTGAACCAGTGGAGAAGAGCTTCTTCAACCTCACCGTCCTTCCCTTTTCTTTTTCTGTTTGGAGTTTGGTTGCCATGCAACTCTGTGAGCAACTCCTCCTTCTGTCTCAGAAGATCTGAGATGGTGGATTTAGGTAGAGAAATGTGTACAGCAAGGTCTCTAACACTCATTTTCAGTGGAGACACAATCTGCTGAATCAGTCCCACCTTCTTCACCAAACACAGCATGTTCTTTTTGGTTGCCATTGCAAAATAAAACCTGAGAAATGCATTCTCTGTGGTGCTTAAGTGCAGCAGCAATTAGCGGGTGTGAAAGTAAGGCATGAAAGGTCCTGAAAGGTGTTAACTGGTCAACTTGCCATTGCTAACTACTCTAATTGGCATCTAAATCTGTCCAACCTAAGCACTTCATAACATCCATTTAAACAAGCAGAAATTTAAAGAGAAAGATATGATTTGGGTTGAGGCAGTGCCTTTTGTCCATGGTAACTGATTGTCTGAATTAGCCAGATACGTCTTAAGTGGAGTGCACAGTATCAGAAACTGGATTTCAGCTGTG
The DNA here is from genome assembly GCA_016271365.2 of Neoceratodus forsteri. Taxonomy (NCBI): domain Eukaryota; kingdom Metazoa; phylum Chordata; order Ceratodontiformes; family Ceratodontidae; genus Neoceratodus; species Neoceratodus forsteri. The sequence continues at coordinate 1,070,879,416 of CM028129.1, read as the reverse complement.
AAGATACACATCAAATTCTTCAGAAGTGGTCAGGAGGAGAATCCAGACCCCATTTATACCTTAGCCTCACTGCATTCGACCATTTGTCAGGTTCTTCCTGTTAGGCAAATAAATCAAGCAATTTAAAACTTCTCTCCTGATACAAACAGGTGGCAATTACAGTAAATGCTTCCCACACATCCAGTTCATTTGAAGTCCCAAACCCTCCTGAAACTCCTCTTGCATCAGTTGTATCAACTACATTTAAAGTGCTACCTGATGTCTGGACACAAGAGGAACCAGCAACTGTACCATCAGGTGAAGTGGTCAGAATGGTAGAAGTACAGTATCCTACATGTGATATCTCCCTCTTTACACAGGAGACTCCTGTTTTTTTTGACTGAACTCCCTCCCTCCCTCCTGGGAAACAAAATCTCCTGCTTAAGTAAAATTCTGTCTAAAATATCAATGTTTTTTGGGCAGATAAAGACACATAAAAATTAAATCAGTGATGAACAATGTATCTCGTAACTTTATATAACTAGTTGTTTATTCTTTTTAGTGCTTATTCTTGACAAAATGAAATACATTACATTTTTGTGAAGACCTTTTTCTTAGTTTTTTGATGCCATTTAAGGACAAACTCACAACGTTATGACATCTCCCTTCTAGCAGGCCAATCTCCCTCCTAATTTGACCCAAATCTCCCTCTTAAGCAAGTTGGCAGGCCAATCTCCCTCCTAATTTGACCCACATCTCCCTTTTAAGCAAGTTGGACATATCACATGTATGCAGTATACCCCTTATCCCCCAAAGCAGTAGTACTGTTAATAAAACTGACTGCATCCTAAGCATTATTAGGTAAATGGTCAGCCTTATTAACAGAAAGAGTAGACACAATGTTAATACCACTAGCAGAAAGAATGTCTTTTTCAGGGGTTGAAATCCTGCCCTGATAATGCTGGATAGTAGAGGAATGTACAGACAAGCATGGATTCTGATTTTCCTCATGTCAGTCCCTGGTGGTAGTGTGACTTAGTCCTCAAGGTGAATTTCGCAGGATGTAGTTTGGGCATTGCCCAGTAGTATTAGTGGCACCCTCCTTCTGCAAGGCAGACTCTGGAGACAGTCAGCATTGTCATCTTCATCCAAAAGGCACTTTGAGCAAGACCACACTGACCTGGATGCAGGAACCAAGATCTCTGGCCTTGAGGCCCTTGAGTAGTTGTAAACACAGTCTCCTGCGCTACTGGGGTCAAGAGCTAGCAATTTTTTTTTATTTTTGTGAGAGAAAGCATGGGAAGCAGGCTGGGCTGCAGAAATAGCAACAGGCATCTCAGCAGGAGAAACAACTGGATAGCTACCTGCTTTGACAACTTGCTCCATTGTAACTGGAGAACTAACATGTCCCATGGCAGATATGTCAGTTTCATCAGCTGAGGCCAACGATTATTGAGCTGTCAGTGCTGACAGTGAGGCAATAACAGTTAGTTGTCTCATGTGTGAAGCAACCAAAACGTGCATGAATCTAGCCTTGTTTTCTGCCATTTCATTTAATTTCATTTTCATTTTTAATTTTTATACTTGTAAGCAGGATGAGCAAAAACTGCCCGTTTTCACCAGTGACAAGTTACAAACATATTTAGACATCCATAACATTACATACAAGGAAAAAAGAAAATTAAAAAATACAAAAATACATAACACATTAAAAAAACAGATATTTAACATACACATTTGCAAGTGTCATTATCCGACAATCAGTATTTCAATCTGGTTTTAAAAGGCCACACTGTCCTACATTCTGTAATATCAGCAGGCAATGAATTAAAAAATAAAAGAGCCCTATAAAGAGTCAATCCCTGTCCAAAAGCAGTTCAAAACAATGGAGTTTCATAAGTAAATTTAGTCTGAGGCCTGGTACCATTAAAATTAAGAAGTCTGGGGAACAAAGATGAAACTACTGGGGATATAAGACCATTCTTTACCTTAAATAGCAAGGTACCCAATTTCTGAAGAATCTTATTTTTAAGAGATAGACTATAAGTATGTCTAAGCAAAAGACAATGATGTGTTCGAAAAGGCACATTGAGCATGAAACATAACATGGAATTATAAGTTACCTTAAGTTTAATGAATAAGTGACCGGAGAAAGAGGAATAGATAATAATACCATAATCCAAAGCACTTATTTGAAAACTATGAGCAAGTAGGAACCTTGATTCTCTTGTCAAAAACTGTTTAACTCTAAAAAGGGATCCTAATCTCTGATAAAGAATTTTCCTTAATTTATTCAAATGGAGTTCAAAAGTTAAATTTGAATTGAAAATTATCCCCAAATATTTAAAGTTATCCACTAATTCAATCACATTTCCATCCTGTGTAACAATATGTTGATGGCTAGCATGCTCGATGACCTTATTCGAAAACAGCATAACTTTAGTTTTGCTAGAATTGAGTACCATGAAATTTAAGAACAACCATTTCTGGAAGGAATTGAAATCGGACTGAACCTCAGCCAGTGCAACATTAGGACTTGAACCAATACTATAAATTACTGCATCATCAGCATAAAGTATTAATGATGAATGAGAACACACCAATGAAACAGAGTTCATATAAAGTGAAAAAATCAAGGGGCCAATAATAGACCCTTGTGGTATCCCACATTTTACAATACTGGGAGAAGAAATACTATCCCCTATTCAAGTACAATGGGATCTGTTAGTAAGATAATCATGATACCAAGAAATAACATTATCAGAAAACTTAAACTAGTAAGAATACCATTTAATAAATCATGTTCAACCAAGTTGAAGGCCTTGGTGAGGTCCACGAAAAGTGCTGCAACAGTTTAAGCAACATTAAGGCCAGCAGGTGAGATTTTTTTACCTCCAGTGCTTTCTTCAGTTTGGCTTCTTCAGTTGGTAACCAGAGAGACCTATTACCTGTAATCCCCACAGACACACTTGCACCAGATAATAAGTGATATCAAAATTTATTAGACAACTCACCTGTCATAAGTTTAACACAGTGCTGGGCATATCACCAAAAGTGCATGTATTCCCCATAACCTAAGAACCTCCCAATGCAGTTTTGTACCCTTGTGGGTACTTTTTCAAGGTAATGGTTCAGTGTTAGGGTCCATATTTATAGGCCCAGATGGATGACATCACTAAATTCCCTAAAAATGTAATGCGATAAGTGCAAAAAACAGCTTAAATGCAAAGGTGCAAAAAAGCTTAAATTACACACTGAAAAATGTAAAAAACGACCCTAATGTGAACCAGAGATACAAATCAGACTGCAATCATCTATTTAGCCCATGTTTTAAAAATAATTTTGGAAATTCATACATTAAGGGTAAAATGAATTCCCAGTCCCCAAGTTCGCGGGAGAGAGGCTTCACAGTATACTCTTGCTTGAAAAGTACTGCGTGATCATTCCAGAGGAAAATCTCATTCAGTGCAGACGAGTTTTCTGGTAAATTTTTTGCTAAGATTTACACACCATCCATATCGCAGGAATGTTCCATGAGGATGCAGTCTCAGAGCACACAGAGATAATAAATCGCTAGGATAACAGACAAGAGAAACACTTGATACAAAAGTGACTGATAAAATGTTAATAGTCAGCCCCAGAATTATAAAAAAAGCTGCTATTTTGAATCAGTCACTTAAACCTGATGGTTTTAAACCATCTAAGCTGTACATCCACATTTCTCTACTTGACAGAAGAGAACCCAAATCACTCCCACCTACCTAAGGTAACATGCTCTGTTCTCATGTAGGACCAACAATGCTCCCCTATACGTTTAGTTAACTTAACATGTGCTGCCAGAATATTTTTTGTGTCCCTGTTTGCTATATTATGGACATGTTCCTGATCTGCTGTTTGAATAGGAAGACTGTTTTTCTGTATAAAAGGCCCCGCATATGCAGGATATCAAATATATTACATTTGGGTAGCATGAAGGATAAGGCTTCTGGGGCCTGATAGTCTAAAGTTTGCATGGGTGCTAATGGGTCTTTGCCTGCACAAACCAGGATTTGGGCTGGATTCCCATATTCAAAAGGGGCTATTGTGGAGGCAAAGAGGGTTAGGGCCTGTGCAAAACATAATGTATGCATGAGGGCAAGGGGAGGGGCGTGACCATGAATATGTACGCTACCCCATATTTAGCTGCTTTGCTCTGTGCAAAAGGGTTTAGCGTGGTCCTTTTGCACAGCACAAATTCTACCGAACAAAACCCTGGCTTAACTCCAGGAAACCCTAGCAGCTGCTGGAGGTAATGCAGCCACCTAGCTGGTTGACTGCTGGGGGAGCCCAACTTCCCCCTTTGATCCCTGGCCCCTCTGCTGATCACCGGCCCATACTGTAAAATAATATGATCCTTGATGGAAGTGGTCCCCAACCCCTGATTGCCATTCCCAATATAAATAATATGATCCCTGGTGGTAGCGGTACCCCAGCACGGAAGTCCAAAAAAACAACCTCCCTGGCATCTAGTGGTCCCCCCTGCAGCAATGGCCATACATCTCCCTACTCTCCTGAGCATTATCTGTGGTGCTGCAGGAATACATGTTGATCAGTTAGCTCTCCCTTACTTTATTTGGCTGGCCACCATGTGTACAGGTAGGGAGTGTGCCTCTTATTTATAGGACTGGGCACGTCACCCTGTCCTAGAAATAAGAGGCCTGCTCCCTGCCTGTACATATGGTAGCCAGCTGAGGAGGTATGAGGAAGGCTGTGCCAGTCACCATATATCCCTACGGCAACCCAGATAATGCTCAGGTGAGTGGGAGGGGATATGCTTGGTGCTGTGGGGGGGAACCACTTGACACCAGAACAAGGGGACATGATATGAGGCTGGAAGGCGGAGACTCAGAGGTAATGTGAGGAAGTACTTCTTCACAGAAAGTGTGGTAGAACCCTGGAACAAGCTACCAGCAGAAGTGGTGGGCACTAGCATGGTAGAGTCTTTCACAAATGCATGAGATAGGCACAGAGAACTCATGAAGTCAGAAAGAGGGAGGTAAGATCTCAAGTCAGACAGGATCTGAAGTACAGTAAAGAAGTAGGAACTATTCTAAACCAAGGGCAAACTAGATGGACCATGGGTCATTTTCTGCCAACAACTACTATGTAACTATAGTGTGTAACCAGGGAGGTTGTTTTTTTTTGGACTTCAAGGCTGGCAATCAGTGGGGGGGGGGGACCACTACCACCAGTGATCATATTATTTATGCTGGGGATGGTGATTGGGGGGACCACTGCCACCAGGGATTATATTATTTATGCCAGGGATGGAGATCACAGGGGGAGGACCACTACCATCAGGGATCATATTATTTATGCCAGTGATGGTGATTGGAGAGGGGGGGGACCACAAGTACCAGGGAGTATATCTTACCATATTAGATCTTGCCTTGTCATGCCTGTGCTGTGCGAACTGCACTGGCTGCCGGTGCAGTGGAGGATCACCTTCAAGGTCACGTTGTTGACCTATAAGACCCTACACGGACAGGGACCGGGTTACTTGCAAGATCGCCTTTGACCTTACCACCCCCTCCATCCTCTCCACCCTGCCAGTGAAGGATTGCTAGAGGTTCCCAGGGCCCATCTTCAGACAACAGGTGCTAGGGATTTTGCTTCTGTAGCCCTGACCTTGTATAATTCTCTACCTCATCGGATTAGAGAGTGCCTGTCCACTGAGGTGTTTAAATCCTCTTTAAAAACATTTTTATTTGGCCTAGCATTTGGGGATGATGTTTAGTTTTAGTACTGCTGCCTTTATTTTGTGTGTTTTAGCTGTTTAATGGTTGTTTTAAAATTGTATATGTGCTTTGGTTTTAGCAAAGCACTTCAGAAATAAAATTTGATTTGATTTGCTATTATTTTATAGCATGGAACAGTGATTGGTATAGAGAGGGTACCACTAGCACCAGGGATAATATTATTTTAAAGAACAGGCCGGCATTTGGTAGGGGAGACCATTAGCACCAGGGATAATATTATTTTACAGAACAGGCCGGCGTTTGGTGGGGGAGACCATTAGCATCAAAGATAATACTATTTTACAGAATGGACTGGCGATTGGTGAGGGGGGACCACTAACACCAGGGATATGTACATGTCTGGGACTGGGCAATAAATGGGGTGCAGCACTGTACTAACCTGCCTCACTACCCATGCAAATGGCTCCTTAGAACCTTGCAAGCCCAATAGGCTCATTTGCATGGGTCCCTTTAAATATTACAAATAGTGCTCTGGCATTATCTATTCTGGTAGCATACTTTGGGACACCTGTCAGGACAGCGCTAAGTGGCTTAACACTGGTCCAACATGGCCCTATATTCAGTCAAATAGTCCCAGTATGCTATTCAACTGAATATAACATCTTCATGCATGTGGGCAGTCAGAAGGCACAGTGAACATTTTTGTGTTCCACTTTGCACGTACTTGAATATTGGGTCCCTGATGTCATATTCCTTACCCCTGGTGGGATGCACAAAAAATTTGCAAAGTAGCAAGACTTTCCATGGCATATACAGTATGTCAGTTTCATCAGCTGAGGCCAATGAGTGCTGAGCTGTTACTATTGACAGTGTGACAGTAGTGGTTACGTGTCTCACCTGTGCAGCAACCCAAAGGTCCCTTTCACACATAGGTCTATCCTTTTCTTCTGCCATGAAGGCCATTGGGTGAGGTTTTTTTTTACCTCTATCACATGCTTGAATTTGGCTTCTTCTGTAGCCAAATCTCTTTCCAGATCAGCTGGACCATCATGCTGAACGATCCCCACATCATTCTTATTCAGTTCAGGAATGACTTCTGGCACAATAGAAACTGGGCAGGAGGTTGGTTCACCTCCTCCTGAAGCATCCACCTCGTCTCCACCAGAGTCCACCATCTTGGTCAGACAGGCAATCTTCCTCTCACTCCACTGGAGAGTAGGAACATTTCCCCAGTGTCATGGCCATCAATCTCCCATCAACAAAACAGGTCCATGTAACAAAGCTCCCAGGATTCATCTTGAAAAAAGCTATCACAACCTAGTGTGCCTTTCCTGGTCAAAAACTACAAACCAACCAAACAACCAACCACCAGGTCACAAAACGTTGTTTGTTACAGAAGTTATCCACACTGTTGGTAGTGATTAGCTGGAACCGGCCGTGTGGACTGCCAACTCCAGCCAATCACTTTCACTTCAACAACTTTATTTTCAAAACCTGTCAGCAACATGAGCAGCACACAGTGGTTTGAAAAACCCTGCTCATTCACACAGCGACTCCATTAAAGAACTTTCACTTTCTGCTCTAGCTGCCACAGACCTGTACTATTCCAAAAATTCCCCCATGTCAATAATAAAACATACTTTCTAGCTCCCTGCTTCTTCCCATTCTGCCACATACATTTCTGGGGCTACTCTCAGTTAGCTTGCTTCCACCCAGCTTCTTATCGCCAACCGTGTTCCCCAAACAGCACTCCATGAATCAGCAGCCGAAGTCCAACTGCCCTTTGCTGGCAGCTTATGCCCACTGTGCCTTGCAGGTCACCCTCTTCACTAGGCCACATCCCCTGCATCATTGTGACTCTGTAGCTAGTGTTATGATGCACTGACACAATTAACAGTATCATGTGCTTCAAATGAAGACCGCACCCACTTGATCATCCTGAAGCACCACTCGGCCATCCTAAATCATGGAAGTCAAAAGAAACAATAGAAATTAAGCTACAAAACAAAAGAAATATGGGAAACAAAACTGAGAACATTGCATAAATGGAATATGCCATGTCTCACTGAATATATCAGTGTTATTGTTCTCGCTTGCACTTTGACATTTGACATCACTCATGACTTCGCTACTTGTGATGTCTTAAGGTCAAACCACACTCAGGAAAAATAACACAGATATTTTCAGTGAGGCAGAGTATATATGATGGGTATGTGTGGTATATAAGGCAATATACCCTCCTTAGCGGGTATATGGCCTTGTATGTGACATGTAACCATCATTTGTTTAATAAAATACATGGCAGGTTGTAACATTTACCTACTGTGTGTGTTCGGGTCCATTTGTTGTTGAACTGTGGTTGGGGCCATTTCCAGGTTTGCCTTGTTCTATGTAACCCTATGTGTTTCTGTTGTGTAGTGGTGTTTTGGTAAGGGCCTCTCATTTGGCCCATTCTTGTTTCTGAAGTGTAGAGTTCACCTAAAAAGGAGGAGGGTCCATGCTAGGCATCCTTAAGATCGCTGGTGGGGTCATGGATATCGGCAGTGTGGCATGATGGTGGTGGTGTGGAGTGGCATCAGAAGTCAGTTGGGAGGATGGTTTGTGATCGGGGAGTGGAGCAGTAGTGTGTGTCAGTAGGTCTGTGGAGCCAGTAGAGTAAGAGGCTTGGTGGCAGCAATGTGTGAGAGAGAAGAGAGCTGAAGCTTTGAGAAAAAGGTGGATGGAAAGTATGGGGGTTCTTATATGTTCCCTGCAGCCAGCATCAAACTAAATATATTTTTTATGTGGAGAGCTGTGTGTGTGTGTGTGTGTGGGGGTGTTGTTATGTGTCCCTGCAGCCAGCATCAAACTTTTTTATGGGGGGGGGGGGTAAGGCAGGGAGAGGGCTGTCTCTAAACAGAATGGCAGTGTTTGGGAGGAGTGTTTCTGGACTGGGACAGGTGAGTTTTTTCCTTGCCAAACAGTCTTAATTGGGAGCCTTACTTGGGTGGGTACAGCTGTATACTACCTGAATACCTCCACAGGTATAGAGCTGTAATTTTTGAGGTACGCAGGGAAAAAGATGATAATGACTCCTGGGGGGAAAGAGCCAACTGTGTTAGCCTTTGTTGTGCATACAGTTGTTATTCATTGTTGCTTGTTGTTGTTTTAAAACTTTAATAAAAAATGTTAACTGCAAAATTTACCTCAGTCGTCTTACCTCTCCACAGAGAAGTATGTATTCTTTAGATCTCACTTCCATCTACAGTTTATTTACACCCAGCTCTTCCTAGCCTGAAATAAAGTCTAGGGCTCAGAACAGGAACCTGGTTTGTCTTATAAGCTTGGCTCAGAACTTCTAAATTCACTGGATGCTAATAAGGAACCAGTGCAATATATGAGCTTGATCTTGCTCCTCTGACAGCCAGAGGGAGACTATCAGTCTGACCACATGACGATGGTGCATAAGAGCCTCATTTGTATGCAAATTGGCCCTATAATAAAAAATACGGCAGGGAAACACAGAGGTTCTATGAAACACAAATGGAATCATGTCTAAATACTATGATTTGGGAAGTTGTTGATGAGGCACTGGCTGTACTTCGAAGGAGCTGAGGTGGTATGATTTTGAATACAGATGTTTCTGGTGCCTCCAGAATTGAAACCTACTGCTTAAGAGAGAAGTCAGTTTCACACACTGGCCTGAGTGCACTTTTATGAATTATGTCATCAACTAGAGCAACTGGACAAAATAAAAACTACTGTACCTAATCCTGTTATAGTGTATATAAGAGCATTGTTCTATACAGAAATCCATTATTTTCAAAATTCTGTTGTATCACAGTTCAAAGGTCACGGAATGTGATTGTACCCTTCTGTGGTAGAGCAGCGTTCTAGAACTTGTAGAGACTGCACAGGTCAGTTTAATTCTGAAAGAGAAAAAAACACAATGCACACATTTCACATAATACTGTGCACTATAAAAAATGCAGTGTGAGCAACTTTATGTATAACCAGTGCATTCTGCCACCTTGGGGTTCTGATTCCCACAGACCTCTCAAACTTCATTATCGAAGTCAGAGGGAATCAGAATCCTCTGTGGTAAAACACACTGGTTGTGCATAGTTGCCCATCCAGTATTCTCTATTTCCTAGAATCAGAATATTCATATTTATCTGAGCTTTTGTTCAGGCAGAATAACAGAGGGTTAATGAGCAAACATTGTGACTTTGAAAAGGGATTTTATAATGGTTATAATGGTTAAGTACTTATAACCGCTGTTGTTATATACAGTATATTGATTAAATGTTTCAAGTAAGAATCCAAGAAAACACTTGTTTATTTCTCAAAAGCAATGAAGTAGGGTGTGTTCTTGCCTACTACAGTATATTGTATATAAGTATATTCCTACTGAACTAAAGAGCTTATTTGATATCAGCTGGAGATTGCAACCAGCATTTTCACTTGCAAGGATGTGCTAGATATTTTTTCTGTATATACGTTTTTTTCACACCTCTAAGTTTGTTAGCATGTGTTTATCCTCCTTCAACCGAATGAGCCTTTCTTCTGATGTGGTCTGATGTATTCCAGTCACTCAGCTTTTCTAAGGGTTACCTTCCTCTGGGTATCCCCCATGGATTACCAAAATTATGTCTTTGGGGCTGCCCTATTTCCTCCAAAGCATAATCCAGATCCTGAGGAGGTGCTCAGTTGGTAGTGCAGGACCTACAGAGTACCACTCTTCATCCAATCACAATCAGGAGGCTTTCTTCTAGTTTAATCCCCAAGGGCTGCCAATCTAGCAGTTAAGTATTTTTCTTTTTCTTTCTGTTTATCAGGAACTCATCTACGTGTTAGTATTATGCTGGGTGTGTGGGATAGCACTCTCCCTGGCAGCTGACATACCTAGTTCAATTCCTCCCACAACATCATCAGCATTGTGACCTCACTGACAATAACATCACAGATGACTGACCTGGCTGCTACTGAGTGGCTCTTCCTGAGTAGCTGTGATGCCACAGTCAGTGAGGTCGGAATGCTAATGATGTAATGGGATAAACAGAGGTAGCTATGTCAGCTGCTAGGAAAAGTGGTGTTCTACATATCACAACTACTAACATCAGGTAAAAATATTACTAACCAAAGAGAAAAGAAGTCTTTCAGGCATAAAAGTTAATAGTTGATTGCTTTTAAAAAACTAATATTACTTTTAGGCAGTACATTAGCTTTTTAATAGTGTTTGGAACCCTGTTAGCACACCTTTTCTAATATACTTTCTGTGACATTGTGTGCACATTTACACTTGCTCACATACCTAAGTGTTGGCATTTGCATGAGTTTCGTATATGGGGCCAGTAGCTCCTCTGTTTCTAGCATCATAATCAGTTTTATGTCAATAAACTGTGATGTCACAAGAAAAATCTTATATCTCGTGTCGAGAAGCAGGGACAGCATTTGAAGTCTAAGGGACAATGATCCTGTTAACTTCTAAATATTCCTGGCAATAAAGAATGAGAGAAAATATATTCAGTAAATAGATGAAATACAAGATGAACTGGGTCAACATGAAATATTTCTCATTATTTCCCTGAGGCAGCTGAAGCTTATTCAGGATTTGAAGGCACCACAGAAGGAGGGAGGGAGCAGTATCTCAATACCTTTACGTTGTCCTCTTCTATTAAATCTATAGCCAACACTGGCAGGGTGTGGCTTTGGAGAAACAACAGTGACCATATATTGCCAGCTTTTATTTATCATTCATTTTCAAAGTTGCTGTCTCCTTAAAATGCTGTTGTAGGGGGAATCCAGGTAGGTTTCATACATGCCACTCTTTACATAATACTGTAAAAGAAAGCAAAATGCTTACCTCTGTCTTAAAATTTACAACCTCACCAAGGTTTATGTATTTTTGACTGTCATGTTGCCCTCATCTATAGGGGATGTCCCTCATTTTCGAGCAGTATCCTTTTTCTTTCGTGGGAGGCCATATGTACTGTATAAATAAAAACCTCCCTCACAATGTCTGCCAAATAATTTATTTAGAATCTCATCTTTTTCTTCAACCCCTCTCCCTCCAGTTTCCTTCATACTGGTCCCAAATACTTGACAGCTACTGTATGTTGATCTCAACTTTTAGAAAATGCATCCTTAAACGATCACTGATATCATATGCTAGCTCTCCGATATCAGTAGGTAATCCATTCCAATTTCAAAGTGCAGCGTCAGCAAAAGCCTTCTTCCCAGTTTCTTTTAATATCTCAGGCATTAGTAGCACAAGGCATCCTATGAGCTAAGTCTATATCAGTTTACTTGCTGGTATAACACAGTCTGACAGGCAAATGGGCAACAGGCCATAGGCACATTTAAAGAGTATTAGGTACCGCTGTGCAGGAGCCTACTGTATGTGTTCTGGTTTGAAAGTCAGTTTAAATTATTTTATCATGATGTCTTACAGTGCAAGGTAAGCTAATTAGCATTGAGTAGAAACCTATGGTGTGCACTATATACTGACCTGGAGTTTGCAAATTGAGATAATAGAATCTATTTAATAGTCATAGCAAACAACTATGTTTAGGCATCAGTTGGGGCTGACACTTAATGCCAGAAAAGTAAGGAAATGTGAGGTAAGGTTATAAAGTCTCTTGAGCCTTGGTGATCCCATGGCATGGTGTGTCTCAGGCTTTGAACAATCATTTAACAGAGTGTTGGTGATGCTTAGGCATAGTTTTTTAATTTTGCAATGATGTTCCTTAGTGTTTAAAAGGAAATTTAATAACAGACACAGGACACACTACTTTGTATAGATTGTCAATATTTTTAATGAAAAGCAGTATCCAGGTACAGTGCTACTACCCTCTCTTACCCCATCCTGTCCCAAACAGTCCCTGTAATATACTGCATGCTCTCTGTCACCCTATCCTTGTAAAAAGCAGTCACTGGTATTGGTAACCCATGATATGGCAAGTCAAATTGAGTGACTCAATTTAAGTACCTAACAGAATAGTGAGGTAAGAATAAAAGAGAGGGGGTGACAGGAGCGAGGGTGCAAATGAGTGAGGAATACAGTGCTAGGGAAAGAGCAAGGAGATGTAGGATATAGTGCAGGTGCTCTGGGCTGCAAACCATGCTGCTGGCTTAGTGTAGTCGTGAGAGCCAATTCCTCTGAGGAGCTGGGTCATGCTGCAGAGCTGGGTTCAATTCCAGGTACTACAGTATTTCTTGTTGTGGTATTGCTGTTGTTGTTTACTGTAGAGTTTGCCCCTATGTTGGGGTTCATTTCTGTTCCTGCTCCCCCACTTTTATTGAGTCCCCTATTGGCACTATTGGCTTTCTGCCCCACCACTGACTTTATTCCTCTCCCTGAGTTGCCTCCCCAGGGGTACATCTCCCCTCCTGTGTTTCTCACGTTCCTCGAGTTGGCCTTCCCTGGAGTTGATTAATTTTGATATGGGTGTGATGGGGATGAAGTCCCTGGCACACGTACAGTAAAAAGCATCACTATTTAGGTACTAGCTGTAGTGCTGGTCACTGGTTTTGAGTTTGTTATTTTGTAGTTGCCCTCTTGTGAGTGTGCACCATTTTTGATTAGCTGTTATTACATGGTACTCTGGTGTTCACTGTAGAGGTATACAAAGTTGGAAAAATTAGCTTCACAAATTAATTTGAGAATTTGCTGCAATTCACAAAGTTAATCTGCCTTGCAAAATATCAATTCATGTTATAGGCATAACACTGAGAATGGCAAATTTGGTAAACTTCACTGGTGAAGTGGGGCCCAGCGTTGAGGTTCGCTATGTACTTTGGGATTAGAGATCACATGGTACTGAAATGAGCTGTATGCAATACAGATGATATGTTGAGTGCAGTTTTCTAAATAAAGAGCTGAAGAGAAGTCTGTCCCTGCTTGGCAGAGCAAAAATAAATAAATAAATAAATAAATTTTAAGATCAATCAAACAAAATCACTCACAAATAGATCTAGAGGGCCATGTGCTGCTACACTGGTGTTGCTTGTGTCTGGTTTTGCTGATTATTTAGTTTAAATTAGTGTTTTTTTGTAATTAATTTTTAGTCAAAAGTTTTAACAGTAGATAACAGACACAGCAATACAGAGAATAGAAATTAATACTATACTATTCAAAAAACATGTAACACAAGGTAGACCATGGTTTTGTTTGGTATAATTAAGCACTGTTTGTTTTTGTGCGTGTGGTGGGGGGGGGGGTTAAGTTAGCAAGCTAGCCTAGAAAGATCACTGACTTTGCACTTTTCTTTTACTGTGAGCACTAGTCTGTGTGCAGCAGATATCTCTCATTTCTTTTCCTCAGTCTTTCCTGTTAATTGTTTTTTGCCTGTGGTTTATGATTTCTCATTTTAGTTCTGTAGATCAGTTTTGCATGGTTAAGTGAAGTATTGTGTCAGCCTCTTTCTGTATTAGTTGTAGTTATTTCATTTAGTTCTTAAACTGATGATATTCTGTTATGTACTGTAACTTGTTAATTACTCCTGTCATGTGTGTCTGTTAATCCCTGTCATGTTAAAAAAAAAACAAAAAAACTCTTTTTTGGTAGTTTTACTCTAGCTACCATTAGCTCAATAAACTGTTTTGTTCAGATCACATTACTAATCCCTAAGTGGAGGTGTTGTCTGCTGGTGCTGTTTAATTGTACTTTAGGGTTTCTTTATTTTTTTCCACAGAATATTATGAATCTAAATATACTGTATAAAATGACTTGAATGAGATGATCTACTAAAGGGAGAGGTGCTGGGGAGGTGGGAAAGAAGTGCAAAAGTTCTGTGGGGCAAAAGGGTGTTGCAGCTAAATGAACTACATCTGCAGCAACATAATCTATGGGCTCTGGGGTAAGCAATAGTAGTAAATGAGTATTTGGAGGCAGTGGTGGTGGAATTAGAGTGGCCAAACTCTTCTCTGTCACATCTGTGGCATCAACGCTGGTGACAGCTGGGGGAGGCAGTGGCAAGATGAGCAGTCCAAAAGGTACCAAAATCTTTGGCTCAGGCACAATGGTTGAGGAGGAGGTTGTTGGTGTCCCCCTGAATCCTGGTGGTGGTGACACTGAGCCTGATCTTAATAATTTCCCATTCCCAAATGACAGTATGGAGATTGACCAGGCATACTGTATGTTTAAGAGACTGAAACTCAGAATCCTGAAACTCATGGGACCAAGTTCAGTCTCCCGACACTGAAAAGCCTGACAAGAAGGAAGCTGATGCTGGCAGGGGTACAGTAGCGGATGTGATAAACCGTTACCCTACCCCTAACCAGCACCACAAGGGAGAAAAAAATCTGGAAGCTGGCCGAGCTGCTCCTGTGTCGTGGAGGTCTAAGCCATTAGCAGCTTGGCCTGCATTGTCTGGTAGACCCGGGTTCTGTTCCTGGCCACCAGAAATTTTACCGGCACACTGTTTCACCCCCTCCATAACATTTGTTTGTACTCTGAGGTCTGCTCCCCTACAGAGTTGGGTGCAGGAGACAAAGCTCCCCCCCCCCCATATTACATCTAAGTACCTTTCGAGATTTTGAGATTCAGTGTCTCGAACTCAGTCTTGTAGGGTTTGGGATACTGAGTTTCTAGATTTCATAGATATTCCTGTTGACCATGAGTCAGAGCTTGAGGAAAGAGATCAGACTGTTGTGCAATCAGAAATTACTAAACTGAAAAATGTGTCTCTGATTTAATGATGAAAGGCAAAGAGATTCTGGAGAAAATGAAGATTAGGAGGACAGAGCTAAGGAAGAAGAGGATCTCAGCGGTGATGGGAATGATGATTTAGATCCCCAAAGGGAAACAGAAAAGAAAAAGAGAAAGGGTGATGCTGCTGAACATATGGGGCTTTGCCCATCAGAATCTCATACATTTACCCAACTCTCCCCCACAATACTAAAACAGTTGTTCCTCTTGCCAGTATTGAGCCAATTACATTGAATTAGTCACCCAGTGTTGAAGTGCATAAAGCCTCCCAAGAAACATCCATTTCACCTCTCCCCTGTCCCATTACCACCACCAGGTAAAATCAAAGTGTACAAAATCCCTAGTTTGGGATTTTTATATACTGGACCCAGCTGATGAAACAGTTGCTATCTGTCAGCCGTGTCAAGTGCGAGTTAGTCGAGGAAAAGGGGGCAGTCACCTAGGCACTGGTGACAACACACATGCCTGAAGTCTGGGCACCTGTTATGCTGGACACAGGACTAAAAGGAAGTCAGTGCAGAGAGTCCTTCCCCCTCATAATCTGCATTTGCCAAGGCATCTAGAAACAGCAGAGAAATAGTCCCACTGGAGGGAGGGTTGACTGAGGAAGACTACAACAGATATGAGGAGGAGTCTCTGGGACTTCTTAGTTCTGGTCACAACAGCAGCGCTAGTATGTATGGCGCAGTGGTTTAAGGCTCTGAGCTGCATATCTGGAGACCTGGGTTTGAATCCCATAGCCCCCCCTTGCATACTGTGTGACCCTGAGCAAGTCACTTAAATTCCTCGTGCTCCCAGGTTGCACCTGTAAACAAGCTTTCAGCTTAGTGTGTCTCACCTGGTAAAATAATTGGTAAAAAAAAAAAAAAAATTACCACCCAGCGGCATCAAATCACACCAACCCTAGTGCAAAATACATCCCAAATCACTGCTTTCATCTGAGCAGCACATGTGAATCTCCAGAAGTGAAATACTACCCCACCAGCCATGCTGCTATGCCGAGTCCAGCTTTTGGATAGCCCAACACCCATAAAGGTTCAGGTTATGTTGCATAGCATGTTTGAGTGTCATGCCAAATACCCACCCCATTTTGCTATTGCATGTGAACTGAATGCAGCAACAGATGAAATGCTGGCAATTGATCTATTGCCATTATCTCTTGTGGAGAATGTGGGATTTAGAAGGTTAATTGCACAAGCCTGTCCCAAATGGCAGATTCCTTCAAGAACTTACTTCTCTGCATGTGCCAGTCCTGAAGTTTATGGGATGGTCACACAGGATAATCCACATCCTACTGCATTCAGCATCACAACACATACTTCTCAGTATGAATATGTGTACCAGTGGTCAAACAGCTGACAATTCCCACCTGTGCATTACAGCATATTGGGCACAGTTACCTGGGGTAGTATTTGACTCTAGCTGGGAGAAAAATTGTAATAAACACAACTGCAGTAGTAGCAACACTTTGGGTATTCATCAGCATGCAATGCTGGTAGTGGAGAGTGTAACTACAGTGCCAGTGGCTCAGTAGGTAGCACACTCGCCTCTGAGGCTGGGAGATCAGAGGGCTGTGGGTTCAGTTCCCACATCTGGCACTTGGGTTAATATCCCAATACTGACACTGTAGTGCAGCATGAGGGGGGTGCCGCACTTCTGAGGTGCCGTCTTTTGGATGAGATGTTAAACCGAGGTCCCATCTGCCTGCACTGGTGGTAGTTCGGGTGGATGTTAAAGATCCCATGGCACTTATCGAAAAGAGTAGGGGATGTCCCTGGTACCCTGGCCAAATTTCCCCCATTCACTAAAAATACCACCAACAGATTAATCTGGTTCAATTTCAGTTGCTTACCATCTGTATCCCCCCTCCCCTATTCGCCCCTGAAAAAGGGACTTCTAGTCCCAGTGGGCCTACTGGGTCAACAAAATTCAGTAAATAAATAAATAACTAACTCACATGTGGGTCAGAAAATGCTAGAACTGCTCCTGACTGAGACTGAGGAGTTGCTGCGCCCCCATCCATTGAAAGTGGTTTTCATTGCAAGCGATAATGGCTCAAATGTAGTGAAATGCATCAGTGATGGGGGTTTCTCAGGGTGCCATGTCTAGCACACTGTCTTGAGTTCAGTGTGCAAGAATTTCTAGTATATCCTGATACCAAGTTCATGTTGACTGTGGCCATGACATCTGTGCCCACTTTGCCCATTCTGGAAAGGCCCATGACCATCTCAGGCACCTGGAGATCCACAGCAAACTGTCTCAGCACTGTATGAAGCTGGGAGTCATCACTAGATGGAACTCAGCACTGTATAAGAGCAAGTGCTTGCATGAGCAGCACAAAGCCATCTCTGAATGTCTGCTGCTGCATACAAGCCATGACACTGCTGGATTATCCATGTCTCTGACAACAGACCAGTAGTGACTAAAGGATGGCCTGATCATGATTCTAAGGCCTTTCAAACATGCAACACAGACACCGAGTGGGGACACTGCCTGTATCAGTCAGGCCAGCCCACATCTATGGATGCTGAGACAGATGCTGTTGAATGTACAAAAAGTGCTGGAGGCAGACTGTGATCCAGGAAGCTGTGTCTTAACGGAACACATGCTTCATGTCTTGGACTCAGTACCCTTATTTCTGGTATTCTGCAGTTTGCAGATTTTGTAATTGCCACTATGCAGGACCCACAATACAAGTGGGGCCTGTCATCAATAGTCGAAGGTGGTCATGATCAGGTCCAAAATTTAACTGATCTTCTAATAAGATGGGTACATGGAGCACAGATGTTGAAATCACAGTTATGTAATGCACAACATGAAACTGAACAGAGACTGGATGTTGCTACTACCTTGCATGGTAAATGGGCTGATAAAACATATACAGTAAGATAAAAAAATAACAACAAATCCACTTTGGGACGTTTTGTTGTTTGGGTTAATGGAAAAAGTGGAGGAAAAGGAGGAAATTGATGAGGAAGCAGGATTGTTGACAGTACAACGCATGGTGGATGCATATTTGGTGGATGCCAGGCACCTTACCATTACGGAAGACTCCTTGCTGTACTGAGTAGCAAGGTCATTGATTGGCCAGAAATGACCTCAGTAGTAGTCAAATACCTAAACTGTCAACTCTCAAGTGTCAGTGTGGAGTGGGTATCAGTTCAGCAGGGGCCACTGTGTAGACAGACATACAAATATGTCCTCTGGAAATGTTGGAATGCTGATATTTATTAAAATGATGTTGGTACATTCTATTTAACACGGTCATGTCAGCATTCTTACCGCATGAAAGTAGCAGTGGTGGTGCAGATGAACCAAAAGAGCCTTAGGTTGTTGGCAATGGCAAATTATCTTCTACTAAGGTAAGGCAAGGCAAGGCAAATTTTATTCTTCCAGGTGCCCAATCCCAGAGGCTCTGGGCACTGTGCATATCAAAACCACTATCCATAAAAATAAAACAGTAACGATTTCAGCAATAAATTAAACAGGCCGTATAAATAGACAGACAAGGCCTAAGCTAAAAACAGTATCTAGAAGGGGCTATCCCAAGGACAAGATCTAATAAACAATGTTCTGGGAAGGCCTGACTGAACAAGTGGGTCTTGAGGTGGGCCTTGAATATCTCAACTGAAGGGGCCTCCCGTGCAGATGGTGGAAGTGAATTTCACAGGACGGAGCCAGCAACACTAAATGCTCTGTCGCCGGCAGTTTTCAACCTCGTCCTGGGGATCATGAGGAGGCCTTTAGAGAAGGAGTGGAAGGAGCGGACTGTGGCAGCGGGTGTAAGAAGGTCAGACAAGTATCCAGGGCCCAGCCCATGTATGGCCTTAATGGTGAGCAATCCCACCTTGAAGAGGATCCTCCACCTGACTGGCAGCCACTGCAGTTCATACAGCACTGGGGTGACACGACAGTATTTCAACTGCCCCATCAGCAACCTGGCAGACACGTTCTGCACTTGCTGCAGCCTGTGGAGGGTGCCTCCTGAGACGCTGAGGTAAAGTGCATTACAGTAGTCGAGCCTTGACATCATGAAGGCATGCACCAAGGTCGAGAGGTCCAGGGGTGGAACTGGGGGCTCGATCCTGGCAATGTTCCTAAGATGATAAAAGCTGGTCCGGACAATGGATGACACCTGAGCTTCAAATGTCAATCCGCTGTCAAAGGTCACACCAAGATCACACACCTTAGAGGAGGCCTTTAATGGCACAGACCCCATGAAGAAACCTGTTTCTGTGCCAGAGGCCATCCTACCATGCCCTCTGTTCAACTCCACAACCAGTACCTCCATCTTTTTGAGGTTCAGTTGCAACTACCTGGAGGCCATACAGTCACTGATCTCGGCAAGGCATTCATTTAGCACTTCCACTGCATTGGATGTCCCGGGGAAAAGGAAAAATATAGCTGGGTATCATCCACATAGAAATGAAAACCCAAGCTGTACTTCCTAATGAGCTCTCCAAGGGGCGGCATATACACAGCAAACAACAATGGTGACAAGACTGAACCCTGAGGTACTCCACACAACAGGAGGCTAGTGGAGGAAGAGGAATTACCCATCACTACTCATTGCCTCCTATTCATGAGATAAGACTCGAACCAGCAGATGACAGTGCCGATGAGTGCACAAAATTCCACTCAGGTGGTCAAGTAACACACAATGGTCTACCTTGTCAAAAGCTGAGGAGAGGTAGAGAAGAAGGAGAATTGTCCCTTCTTCTTGATCTCTAGCCCTGAGGAGGTCATTGTGCACCCGAACTAATGCAGTTATGTTACTATGCCTCGCACAAAACACCGACTGGAGAGGTTCTTACAAATCAAAGGTCACAAGGTGCTCTTCAAGCTAAAGCACCACAACCTTCTGAACAACCTTACCTAAAAATGGGACGTTGAAGATTGGATGGTAATTCGACTTGACGTCAGAGTCTAAAGACGGTTTCTTTAGAAATGGTCTGACTAATGCCTCCTTCAAGGCATCTGGGAAGAACCCCTCTGAGAGAGAGCACTGAACAATCAAGGCAAACACCGTGACAATGGTATCAACACATCTCATTAAGAAATGTGTCGGCACCGGGTCCAGTTCACAATATATGTACTTCAGCCCGAGAGCAACCTGAGTGACCTCAGCTACCTCCACTGGGTTAAACTCCTCCAACCAGGTGGAGTGCTCTCTGGATGCCTAAAGGGGACACTGTCGGCCATGTTATGGCTCACTGGTGGTACGCCCTGCCGGATGGTGGACATCCTATCCGAGAAGACTCTTCTCACAAAGCATCAGAAAAGGCTTTTTTCGGCTGTAGACAGGTTGGGTTTAATATCCTGTCCACAGTCCAAAAGAGCACAGGTGGTTGATTCTTCCAAGCAGCAATCTCCCTGGATGGGAACTCTGCCTTCCTATGAGTGATTGCCCTTTGATACTCACCATAATGGGAGTGCAGGGTCAGTCTGTCCACCTCCAACCTGAACCTCCGCCAGCAGCACTCTAACCTCCAACTCAAAATCTTCATCGCTTTCATCTCCCCGCAAAACCATAGGGACCTCAAGTGAGAGGATTTGAGTCATACACTGACTGGTATGAGAGAGTCGAGCACTGCTGACATCGCCTTATTATAAGAGACAAAAGCCTCTCCTGTACCCCCTATGCATGCACTACCCATGCTAGATAGATCAGCTACCACCAGAAATCCCTCTGGGGTCAAACCCCTCAAAGGACGGTAGCTTACTATCTCTACAGGGGGAGGGCTCTCGGGGGGGGGCCCAAACAAGAACTCCACCATGCAATGATCAGACCAAATGACCCAATCAGTCTTGAGATTACTGACCTCAAGCCCCAGCATGAAAACTAGGTCCAACATGTGGCTGCCCTGGTGGGTCACAGAAGAATCTTCGTGTGACAGGCCCAGAGATGACATCATCTGGAGGAGGTTATAACTTAGCCTTGAGGATTCATCGTTGGCCCAAATATTGAAGTCCTCCAGAATTCAACATCTGGGGGACTCCAACATTTCACAGACGATGAAGTCAGCTACCTCCTGCAGGAATTCACCTACCGCCCTGGGGGGCAGTAAATCAGGAGATAGGTAGATGAAGCATGGATGGAGAAAGAATGTCCATGTGGAGACAACTCCTGTCTGGAAGACTGTGAGGACTGCTTCCTTGATGAGGATGATTGGAGCATGAAAAGGAATGTGTTCTATCCATCCTTTTCTTCCTTATCAGTTGAATCCTTTTCTTTATGATTCAATTTTGTTTTCTCGTCATTTTATTTTTCCCCAAGTTGTGCTGCTGTTCCATACATCCATCTGATTACCTGCTTCTGCCCTCTCCTACGTGCTGCCTACAGATGAACTAGAAAATCAGTGAACATTGCATCATTAAATGCCATATCTGCCAGCAATAATATTGGCCACCATCACCTCCATGGTATGCATTCAGACTGAGAAACCTGGACTCTTAAACTAGTGTAAATGCCATTACCAGTCAAGCAGACCATGCATCCTCCAGCAGTAAAGACATCACCTCCTCCTCCTCCTCTGGATTGTTTTTGTCCTCCACAACTACCAACAATACAGGCCACCACTGCCTATACCAGATGCATCCAGATGGAGAAACCTGGTCTCTTGATCCAGTGTAAATCCTGTCGCCATGCAGACCTCCAGCTAGCCAGCCACCTCTCAAACTGAGCCTCCAGTCAACCAGTCCATCAGGACAGCAAGACCTGAAGTTGAGCAAGGCCCACCTTTGTTTGCTATGATGTAAGCTACTTTCACTGTTGATCACCCTCTTTATTCTCACTGTTAGTGGTGACTCCATCCTTGCACAGCAAGGGCTTCCACCTTGTTTGTAAGACATTACAATGTGTTTCCTTCTTCCCTTTAGTCTCCCTCTCACTGCAGGTTTGACTATTCATAGGGATGTCTGTCAGTTCAGTCACAAAGCCAGAGAGCCTGCAAGGCACAAACTTAAGTTGCCTTTTCCTCCACCACCCCTCTCTGTGGTACCAATGTGACAGTACATGGCATGGCCATCTCTAATTTGATGGTAAGTATCATTACATGATTTTTTGCTTTTTTAATTTTTTTATTTTAAGTTTTCATTTCAGAGGTATGCAGTGACACAGTGGCTAAATGAGGCAAACGTATTCCTCTTTTTTATTCACAGCTGACAGGTATAGTAAAACTTGGAGTGTAGAATGGATATACCACACAGCCACCACGGTGGCCAAGTGAAGATAATTTCTCTTTTTTCTTCACAGGTGACAGATATAGCAAGACTTGGGGTTGGCAACAGATATATCATGCAGTCACCATGGTGGCCAAGTCAGGCTAAATAATTTCTGTTTTTTCTTCACAGGTGACAGGTATAGTAAGACTGGGAATGGAAAATGGATATACTGCCTGTGTGTTCATTGACAGTGGCTAATTGAGAAGAATCTAAATAATATTCTATTGTTTTCACAGGTCTCCTGTCATGCTGCCTTCTCATCCAGCAAGCAAGACTTCTCCTCTGTCTGGGGCACTGTTGTGCCATTTCAAGGCATGGCTATCACCAATGTGATGGTAACTATCCTTTTCAAAAGTTATATTTTTTTTTCCTTTCACAGGTGCAACACAATAAGGAGTATACTATAGTCTAAATAATTGATAGCTTATATTCACAGCTCTCTTTTCATTTTGTCATGAATGTCTCCCCCTCCAGCAAGCAAGCCATCACCATCTTCTCCACCACATCATTAATATGGTCAACACTGTAGAAATATAGAAACGTAGAATTTGACGGCAGATAAGGACTGCTTGGCCCACCTAGTCTGTCCATTTTCCTACCTAACAGATAAGCTGCAGATCCTAGTTAACCAACAGCTTACTTCCTCCTACCCCCCCCAGTAGGACTGCCTTATGTCTGTCCCATGTATTCTTGAATTCCCCCATTGTTCTTGACTCCATGACCTCCTCAGGGAGACTGTTTCATTCATCCACAACCCTCTCTGTGAAAAAATACTTCCTCACATTACCTCTGAGCCATCCTCTATCTTCAAATTGTGCCCCCTTGTTCTTGCACATCTCTTTTTCTGAAAGATGCCACCCTCTTGGACTTTGTTGATTCCCTTGAGGTACTTAAAAGTTTCTATCATGTCCCCTCTCTCCCTCTTTTCCTCAAGGGTATACATATTAAGCTCCTTTAGTCTTTCTTCGTATGCCTTCTTGTGCAGACCCTGCACCGTTTTGGTTGCCCTCCTCTGGACAGCCTCCACTCTGTCTATGTCTTTGCAGAGATGGGGTCTCCAGAACTGCACACAGTACTCCAGATGGGGTCTCACCAACTGTCTGTACAGAGGGATAACAACTTCCTGTTTTCTACTATTGATGCCTCTCCCTATGCATCCCAATATCCCCCCAGCCTTTCTTACTGCCTTCTCACATTGCTTGCCCACCTTAAGGTCATCTGATATAATTACCCCCAGGTCCCGTTCCATTTTTACTGTTGTCAGTATCTCACCCCCCATTGTGTACTCTTCCCCTGGGTTTTTGTTTCCCTGTAGCCTCATACTTGGAACTCCTCCTGTTTCTCCTCCAGCTTGTTCACCAGTGAGTGTGGTTTTATTAAAGCTTGAACAACAATACAGCTCAGCTGCACCACAGAGTGTGTGTGAAACAGAAAAAGTCTAGGGTAAGCAAACAAGTAGCTGTACTTCTCAGCTGGATAGCTTCCAAGAAAATACTTTATTGTAACATGTATAAAAACGTACCACCATGGAGCACAGTAGAGCGCTAGTACACACCGATCATGGCCTTTTGTGTACTAGCTCTTTACTATGCTCTATGTGGTACATTTTAATACATGTTGCAATAAAGTATTTTGTTTGAAGCTATCCGATGAGGAGTGTAGCTTCTTATTAAAGTTAACCCTTCCTCTGTATCCAGTAAATACCAGTCATCACTGTGATGCTGCTGCCTGATTCTCCATACTCACACAGCTGAAAAATACCTGAAATGAGAGAAACAAGAGCAGAAAACAGTTAGTGAATGACATCATTGCATTTAAGAATTTAAAAACAAAAATGGAAAAAAAAATGAATACTTACCTTCCCTTGTAAGAAACACTACTAAATTAAATAACAATATCTGGATTGGACCCGTGCAGCAACAGGATTTCACCACTAGTGATAAATACCTGAAAAAAAGGAAAACAGGAACAAAAGATGGTTAGAAAGACACTGTTTCGATCACTGAAGACCATACATTATCCTCTAGATTCTGCTTTTTGCATCACTTTCCCATTAGTGCATTACAGGAACTGTGGTAGTGAACAGACACGTGGCACAATACCAAATAACAGTAGCAGAAGCTTGACATATTTTGTTCTGGTTATTGAGAAAAACTCTGGGAGCACATAATTTATGTATATTGTGCTTTCCCCGCAGTTTTCCCTGAAGTTCTTTATAAGAACTGTGGCAGTGGGACTGACATACATTGTGACACCATGTAGCAGCCTGAATTTTTTTTTTCTGTTTTTTGAGAAATATTCTGGGAATACAAAATGTAAGTACATTGTGCTTTTAGCACTATTCCCCCTAAAGTGCATTACAACAACTGTGGCAGGGGACTGACACACAGCACAATACCATGTAGCAGTAGCAGCAGCTTGATGTATTTTTTTAGTCACTGGGAAAAGTCTAGGAGTATAGAATTTACATATATTGTGTTTTTTGCATCATTTCTCCTAAAGAGCAAGTTACAAGACTATGGAGGTGGGACTGATACACAGCATGGCACCATGTAGCAGCATGCAGCAGCCTGATGTATTTTTTTTTCTTCTGGTCATTGAAAACAATTCTGGGAGCACAGAAGTGACATATATTGTGCTTTTGGTTGGACTGGCACAATGCAGTACCATGCAACAGTAGCAGCAGTAGTACAGTACCACTGTTTAATAACTTCTTGTTCAAGAAAATATTTCATGAAGTGAGAAATTTATTATATTGTGCCTTAGCACTTGTGTCAACTAAAGTGCTTCATAATACAGACTGTCTGAGAGGGCAACTTGAGCAGCACTGCAGTAGCTATCACTGTTTAATAATTCCTTGTTCAGGTGAAAATTTTAGGAAGTGAGAACAGTGAAAAAAATTGCTAGGCTGGCCCGTCGGTGCAGTGGTTGGATTTCCGTAGGCGCCGGTGACCAGATTCGAGGCGGACCCTGGACACCGGAGGGCCGGCCGGGAGGAAAAGGATAGAGTGTCCTTTGGACAGCTCTCCTTCTCTGGGGGGAGGGCAGGGCAGCATTCGGCATGTGAGCGGCACCTAGTGGAGGCTGGGTAGCCACGTCACGTCAATGCTTAACAGTACGTCAGGATAAGGCGGACGCAGGTCGTCATTGCACGTCCCCATCCTGCTTAAGGGGGGGATAAAAATCCTGAACCTCACCGTCTATATGGCGCTCTGCCCCCGTAAGGCCTCAATTAGCCTCTAGAGCCGGTCCCCTGACCAGATACCAATACCGCGGCTCCGATAATGGGGGAAGGTTGGTGCCGCGGCCCCACTCTCTGGGGGGGAAGCCAGGGATAACCGTGGGGACGCAGGCATTTCTGGAGGTGGGGACTTAAGGGGGGTCCGTGACCAGAGCAGAAAATAACGACGGGAGTAGTAGGGGGGCCAAAAGAATAAATTGAAAAAAAAAAAAAAAAAAAAACATTGCTATGTGGAGGGAGGGAATCAGTCCAAAAGGGCAACTCAAAATTGATATAGCATAGCATCATCTGTTGGACTGAAAAAAAAGTATTTGGGGACTAGACAGTTTTTAACATGATGATTTCCAAATGCACTGGCTATGTAAACAACAGTGCTTTGCAACAACAGTAGTGAGTGACAAGAGAATGATATGGTGCATAAACACCCCCATTAAAGTAAATATAGATAGAAAATATACTTTTTTTAAGAAGGTGAGCACTCAGACAAATATTAAGGAAGAATTGAATCAAACAGTAAGAGAGAAAGACAGGAAAAGAGGTTAAAATTGTTCTGTATTCTTAAAACTTTCATATATATATAAATATATTTTAAACAATGAGGGGTGAAGAAAAACTAAAAGGAGACAAGAAGAAACATATGATAGAGCTAAGGACAGAGTGTAAAAGAAGGAGGATCAGTGAGGAGGGCTTGAGAAGAAAGGATTGGAAAATGCAGTATTTAGGGAATATTTTTAAGGATCAGATGGAAGAGCACCGCACCACTGCAAAGGAGCTCATTCATTCCTTCAAGAAGCACCTGCTAATTTTTAGGCAGTTTCTGTAGAGTTTCTTCTATGGAAGAAACTCTGTGGCAGAGGCCCTCTCATTTCCACTCACAGTTGTGTTAGCTCCCCCCTGGTGGTTGCTGGCATTGGTGGGGCTGGTGCTGTTCTATGACCTTGTCTTTTAATATAGTTGCTGTTCCCTGGCTTACGTGACCAACATGGAAGTGATCCAACTATGCATGCCCCTTTAGCAGCACAGAAGGATCACTGCCATCACAACCATCACTCACCACCTCCTTTTTTCTGGCTTCCCAGTGGCTCATATGGCAGATTTACATGTGGGTATGTTGCTCACTGGTACCCTAGATGGCTACACTTCTTCCCACAAGTGACAAGTGTGTTGTGGAGATTAAATTTGACAACTCTGTCATTGCTGGGGTGCGTGGTAAAAAATTCCTACATGACAGAAGACCTGTGTTTTTTTTTTTTTTGAATGAAGCACTGAGGAGCGGTTAGATGAGGAACCAGTACATGGCCCCTCAGGAGGATCAGCCTGTGGTTGTGGTGGTGTCACAGGGGCACAGGGGTTTCAGGCTGCTGCTCACTGGGGGCTGTTGCTGTGGAACTGGGAGAACTGGGGGCTGCTCTGCAAATGAAGGTTGCTGCTGCTGTACCAGGAGTGGATGCTGTAGTGCAAGGGGTTGGGGCTGCTGGATCATAGAAACATTGAAACATAGAATTTGATGGCAGATAAGGACCGCTTGGCCCACCTAGTCTGCCCATTTTCCTACCTAACAGATAAGCTGCAGATCCTAGTTAACCAACAGCTTACTTCCTCCTACCCCCCACTAGGACTGTCTTATGTCTGTCCCATGCATTCTTGAATTCCCCCACTGTTCTTGACTCCACGACCTCCTCAGGGAGGCTGTTCCATGCATCCACAACCCTCTCTGTGAAAAAATACTTCCTCACATTACCTCTCAGCTGTCCCCCCTCTATCTTCAAATTGTGCCCCCTTGTTCTTGCACATCTCTTTTTTTGAAAGATGCTACCCTCTTGGACTTTGTTGATTCCCTTGAGGTACTTGAAAGTTTCTATCATGTCCCCTCTCTCCCTTCTTTCCTCAAGGGTATACATATTAAGCTCCTTTGGTCTTTCTTTTTATGTCTTCTGGTGCAGACCCTGCACCATTTTAGTTGCCCTCCTCTGGACAGCCTCCACTCTGTCTATGTCTTTGCGGAGATGGGGTCTCCAGAACTGCACACAGTATTCCAGATGGGGTCTCACCAACTGTCTGTACAGAGGGATAACAACTTCCTGTTTTCTACTATTGATGCCTCTTCCTATGCATCCCAGTATCCCCCAAGCCTTCCTTACTGCCTTCTCACATTGCTTGCCCACCTTTAGGTCATCTGATATAATTACCCCAGGTCCCTTTCCATTTTTACTGTTGTCAGTATCTCACCCCCCATTGTGTACTCTTCCCCTGGGTTTTTGTTTCCCATGTGCATTACCTTGCACTTCTTTGCATTGAATCTGAGCTGCCATACATTTGACCATTCCTCCAACCTTGCCAAGTCTCTTCTCATCCTTTCCACTCCATCTTGTGTATCAACCCTGTTGCAAATCTTTGTGTCGTCTGCAAAGAGACATACTTTTCCTTCCAGTTCCTCTGCAATGACACTTATAAAGACATTAAAAAGGACCGGTCCCAGTACTGAACCCTGCGGTACCCCGCTAATAACCCTCCTTTCTTCACTGTGCACTCCATTTACTACTACCCTTTGCGTCCTGTTGTCTAGCCAATTTTTTTATCCAGGCTACCACCTTGGGGCCCACTCCAAGGCTGGCTAACTTGTGTATTAATCTTTTGTGTGGGACTGTATCAAATGCCTTGCTAAAATCTAGGTAGACCATGTCCACAGCCCCTCCCTGGTCTACTACTTTGATCACCCAGTCAAAGAAATCTATTAGATTCATCTGACACGACCTTCCCATCATGAATCCATGCTGCCTTGGGTCCTGTGACCCACTGGCCTCTAGGTACTCAACCATTCTTTCCTTCAGAAGTGATTCCATCATTTTCCCTACCACAGAGGTCAAACTAACTGGTCTGTAGTTTCCTACCTCTGTCTTGCTGCCACTTTTGTGACGAGGAATCACATCTGCCCTCCTCCAGTCCTCAGGTACCAACCCATCCTCCCATGATTTGTTAAAGAGAGTAGTCAGCTGTGTCACTAGTTCTACCCTTAGTTCTTTTAGAATTCTTGGGTGAATCCCATCAGGCCTCATTGCTTTGTCCACCTTCAATTTTATTAGTTCTTTCAGAACCCTTTCTTCTGTAAATGGACTGGTATCGACCCCCATCTTCAGAGTGTTTCTCTTTTTTGGTTTAGGTGCCCCCCCTCTTCTTTTGTGAATACTGAGCAGAAATATTCGTTCAGTATCCCTGCTTTTTCACTGTCCCCCTCTGCCCACATTCCCTCCCCTTTATTAAGCCTTAGTATCCCTCTTTTGGTCTTTCTTCGCTCTCTAATGTACCTATAAAAGATCTTATCCCCCTTCTTAACAGAATTGGCTATCCTTTCCTCGGTTTGGGCCTTTGCTATTCTGACTGCCTTCCCAGCCTCTTTCTACTTTAACTGATAAAGTTCTCTGTCCTGCTCCTTCTGTGTTTCCTTATATTTCCTGAATGCTATCCTTTTCTCCTTAACCTTCCCTGCCACTTCTTTTGAGAACCATAGTGGTTTTTTCCTTCATTGTGTTTTATTGATTTGCTTTACACAAAGGCTTGTTGCCTCTGTGATGGCAGTTTTGACTACTCCCCATTGTTCCTCCACCCCTCCTTCTTGCCTGTTTGCTAGTGCTTTTCTAAGGCACTCTCTCATTTTCCCAAAGTCAGCCCTCCTAAAGTCTAATACTCTTGCTTTTCTATGGCTTGATTGTATGGCTGTGTTTATCGTGAACCACACTGTTTGGTGGTCGCTTGTTCCCAGATGGCTACCCACCTCTAAATCTGAGATTCTTTCTCCGTCCCCATTTGAGAATACCAGGTCTAAGATTGCTCCCTCCTGAGTGGGTTCCAATACTAGCTGTCTGAGGCATGCCCCTGTAGGGCATCAAGAATGACCCTGCTCTTAAATGTGCCTGCAGCGAAGGTGCTCCAGTTAACATCTGGCATGTTCAGGTCCCCTATCAACAATATCTCCCCTTTTTCTGCCATTCTAAGGAAGCCTTCTATCATGTCATTGTCCATTCCCTTCCCCTGAGATGGGGGTCTGTATACAACCCCCGTGTGGATTGTGGTGCCTTTTCCTGTCTCCAGGGTGACTCAGAGTGCCTCATCTGCTCCCTGTTTACTCTTTAGTTCTGTTGCTTTGATCCTTTCCTTTACATAGAGAGCTACTCCTCCTCCTCTTTTACCCTCCCTGTCCCTCCTGTAGATTGTGTATCCTGGTATGTTGACATCCCAGTCATGGTTCTCTGTGTACCATGTTTCTGTGACTGCCACAATATCCAGGCAACCCTCTTCCATCAAGGCCACTAGTTCAGGGAGCTTGTTACACAGACTACAGGCATTGGTACTCATCACCCTCCACTTTTGATAGCCTTACCCTTTTAGCCCCATTCCTGTCCTTACTGCCTTTGCCTTTTTACATTTACCTCTGTCCTGCTCCCTAATAACTTCTCTACCTTGGTGTTTACCTCACTAATTACCATGTTTTGTGGGGAGAGGCTGGGATTTCCCTGCTACTTTTCAGTGCCTCCCCCCTTGGCTAGTTTAAATGCTTGCCAATGATGCATTTAAACCTCTCACCTAGGATTCTGGTTCCCCCTGGACAGATGTATCACCCCTGTCACTGCCCTTATCTCCTGTGTCCAGACCTGGTGCTGTTCAACACAGTTGCATGGCTCCACCATGAGTCTGAACACAACCCACGCTATACTCCATCCCTAAATAAACAAGAGAGAGAGAGAGTTAAAAGAAAGGTCAGAAAGGTTATCAAGCTCCTATCTGCTCCACTGACTAACACTGCAAAAAAAAAGTGAAGTGGACTCACTGTATAGAGATGTGCAATGTGACCAGCTGAAGTATTTCCATGTGATCTTGAGACACTTGTTTACCAGTAGCTGGATTTTGACAAAACTTAGCCAAAATGTACCGCAAAGGTAAAGTTACCGGTGAAATAGCCAGGCAAAGTTGTCAAAGGCAAACTTACTACAAAATAGCAAAAATTTGCTAAGGTAAAGTTAGCAAATTCAATAGTTATTGTACAAGTACTCTACCCACCAAAGCTGCTTGAGGCTCTGCAATCCATTCAAGTCAATTCAATTTTCTTAGACACTTTTTTTTTTGTGGTAATGCCTTTTAATAGTCTAACTGAAGAATTTATAAACAAGCTTTCAAGACCTCTCAGGTCTCTTCAGCAGGTGCTAAGAAAACTAACTAGCATTTCCAAATACATACAAGAGTTTGTGGGTTCTATATTGCTTAACAAAGAAGAGGGTGTAAAGGAAGCAGTTTAATACAATAAAAATTGTAAAAACAAAAACAAGATGCTTCATTAGCATTTGGTCTGAAAGCAAAACAAAATGGTTATATTAAATGCACACTGAAAATAGAAAATAGAGTTAAAAATCTACATTTTGGCCTTAGGTCTTCTTCAGGAAATATCTAAATGAGAAAAAAACAAAGTTAGAGTTCAGGGGAGGTTAATTAAGGGATATGTATGTAAGGAAAGAATAAAGGGGAAGATTCTGGGAGCAGACGTGATAAATGACAAGATTAAAAGAGAATCTGTGAAACAAAAAGGTGATGAAGGGAAAGCCAAGGCATAATAGGAGTGAATGAGCTAGACAAGTCCCCAGGTGGGGACTAATTAACAGGTCCTAGTAAGAAGGCTGAAAGGTGACAAATGTGGGGGAAGGAGACAGAGATGGAGACATAAGATGGAAATGAAAGATAAATTAAATGTGTACAGATACAAACAGACTTTAGGGAAAACAAGGGGTGGCTGAAAGATGTTAGTAGAAAATAAGTCTAGCATTTAAACCGGAGGGCTGCTAGGAGCCAATGCGAATGATCAGCTTGGTTTCCATGTTTTTTCTATGGTCAGAATCCCAGAAGCCCTGCTGAAGTACACAAACAGAAAGGTAATTGACACTGTGTTCTCTGGAGATAAACTGGGATACAATGGATTTATCAGTGTCTCCATTCCTGACTGCCCTGTAATGTTCCCTGAAAGGGTCAGCAAGGTGTCTACCAGTCTCTCTGATGTAAATAGCTGCACACTTCCTGCAAACAATACAATATACCACATTAGTGGAGGTGCATGAGGACTCCTTGTTGATGTGAAAAACACCTGTAGGACCCCAAATTTCAGTCACACTAGAAACACATTTGCAGGTGTAGCAGCGAGTTCTGTTGCAAGGTTTGGTACCTGGTAGGGAGGAACTGTTGGGAGTAGGTAGGCTGCTTTTTATCAGGAGGATTCTGCATGTTGGGTGGCCGGTGGTAGGAGGCAATAGATGGTTCTGTAAAGTAAGCACCAATGTTGGGGTCAGTTTGCAAAACAGGAAAGTTACTGGTTATGATTCTGTGAAAAAAAGGTGTTCGCTGATGGAGAGGAAGCACTAGTGGAATTCTCCATTATTCTTGCATGACAGTCTCCTTCCTGCAGCGGTCAAGGTTATGGGGCATATTACTGGCCCGGGAGAGTGCTCTGTCCACTGTGCTTTTGGGGTATCCCTGTTATGCATTATTTGAGCCTGCTCAGCAAAATCATCCTCTTCACTGCATAACCTGCGAAGTCCAAGAAACTGTGAATAAGGCAGGCCATTCTTGACATGTGTAGTATGGAAGGAGCTGTGGAGGAGGAAACTGTGAGAGTCAGTGGGTTTGTAATAAACTCCTTCTCTTCACAGGATCATCACCAGTAACTTTCCTATTTTGCAAACTGACCCCAACATTGGTGCTTATTTTACAGAACTACCAGTTGCTTTCTACCGCCAGCCACCCAACCTGCAGAATCTCCTGGTAAAAAGCAG
Organism: Neoceratodus forsteri; assembly: GCA_016271365.2. Lineage (NCBI taxonomy): Eukaryota > Metazoa > Chordata > Ceratodontiformes > Ceratodontidae > Neoceratodus > Neoceratodus forsteri. The sequence goes on along the minus strand of CM028129.1, from coordinate 1,070,846,731 downwards.
CCTACCTACTCCTAACAGTTCCTCCCTACCAGGTAACAAACCTTGCAACAGAACTCACTGCTATGCCTGCACATTTGTTTCTAGTGTGACTGAAATTCGGGGTCCTACAGGTGTTTTTCACATCACCAAGAAGTCCTCATGCACCTCCACTAACATGGTATATTGTATGCTTTGCAGAAAGTGTGCAGCTATTTAGATCAGAGAGACTGGTAGATGCCTTGCTGACTGTTTCAGGGAACATTACAGGGCAGTCAGGGATGGAGACACTGATAAACCCATTGTATCCCACTTTATCTCCAGGGAACACAGTGTCAATGACCTTTCTGTCTGCATCCTTCAGCAGGGCTTTTGGGATTCTGACCATAGAAAAAACATGGAAACCAAGCTGATCATCCGCCTTGGCTCTCAACAGCCCTCTGTTTTAAATGCTAGACTTATTTTCTACTAACATCTTTCAGCCACCCTTTGTTTTCCCTAAAGTCTGTTTGTATCTGTACATATTTAATTTCTGTTTTATTTTCATCATATGTCTCCATCTCTGTCTCCTTCCCCCACATTTGTCACCTTTCTGCCTTCTTACTAGGCCCTGTTAATTAGTCCCCACTTGGGGACTTCTCTTGCTCATTCACTCCTATTATGCCTTGATCTTTCCATCACCACCTTTTTGTTTCACAGATTCTCTCTTAATCTTGTCATTTATCACTTCTGCTCCCAGAGCCTTCCTCTTTTTTCTTTCCCCACATACATATCCCTTATTTTACCTCCCCTCAACACAAACTTTGTTTTTTTCTCTTTTAGATATTTCCTGAAGAAGACCTAAGGTCGAAATGTAGATTTTTAACTCTATTTTCTATTTTCAGTGTGCATTTAATATAACCATTTTATTTTAATACAATACAGATGACTTCCAGGAAATAGACCTCATGTCATTAAGAGGTGAGAGATCAGACATGCAAATGGTGAGCTACATCAAAATGATACCATAACAAAGGGTCAATGGCTGAAAAAAAGTTCCATTATGTAGGATGTGTGATGTTGCCATTCCAATAAATTAATTAAGCAGGGTCTGCACATGTGTCTCCTTTAAGTCAATTATGTCCCAACAACAGAGGAATTTCCAGTTTTCTTACTTGGTTTTCATGCCATCATTTTGACATTCAGAGGTATTTTTTTCTTAGTCTCATCATTCAGAAAAAATCATGGTCAGCCTGACCACCAATGGCATTGATGGCAAGGTGATCCACTCATAGGACAGGAAACTACACCTTAAATAATAAAATGCCAATATAAGTTGTTGACCGCCAAATCCCCCTAAGAAGTCATATTAAACAGCTTATGATCCCTCATGCTAATACCAATAAAAGAGATAGATTCTTTTCAGGTAGGGCCATCAAATATTGGAACATACTTCCCCAAAATATTGTAGGTGCACCAAGTTTAGAGATATTCAAAAATTTTCTAGACCATCATTTTACACATACAACATATTAAGTAATTTGCCCACTTTGAGTGGGAGACATACTCGATGGGCTATGGGGCCTTCTTATGTCTTATAATCCAAGTAAGTTGAGGTCCCACTGCCCTCTGTCTTTTTTGTGTGCAAAACACTCTCAGGTTTCATCTTTTATATAGTGGGCTCTGGCCTGTAAGAGGCTCAGATGTGACCAGTGGGGAGTTCACCAGTTAGGAGAAGGCCACACATCTTCTGTTTGCAAAGCAAGTTAAAGGTTTAGCAAGCTCACCCTGGTTAATACACAGAGATTTTATTGTATTTCTTATGCATCTTTCTTAATTTTTTAAAAATGTTTACAGGGGTGCACCTGGTTTGTGGCCAAAATCAAATAGATATTGTACCAGTGCCCCCCCCCACCCCAAAGCAGATTGAAAGCCTGCAATTCATTCAGGTAAATCGAATGTTCTGTCTTGTTTTTTATTCTATCATGTTAACATTTAGGGAGGTTCTTGGTCGCATTATTTGGCCGAATCATAATCAGCCCAATCACCGATGGCAAGGTGACTCACTCATCCATCAGGAAACTATATTTTAAATTTTAAAAATGCCAATATGAGCTGAGGTCCCACTGTCCTCTCTCATTCTTCATTCTTCTGTTGAGACCACTCTCTGACTTCGTCTTTTAATTTTCAATGTTACCATGCCAATATGCGCTTAGGTCCCACTGCCCTCTCTCTTTCTTGTGTGAATACCACTCTCTGGCTTTAATCTTTAAAACTGCATTGTAAACAAGAGAGATGTGGCCTTCTGCTAATTGGTAAGGTCACCAATGGTCACCTGTGAGCTCTTATGGACCAGAGCACACTATCTAAAAGATGGAGCCTGACAGTGGTTTCCACATAAGAAAGAGAAAAGCAGTGGAATTCTGCTCATATTGGCATGTTAAAATTTAAAGTTAAAAGACAAAGCCAGAGAATGGTCTCCACACAAGAAAGAGAGAGAGAGCAGTGGGACCTCAGCTCATATTAGCGTTTTAAAATTTAATGTGTTGTTTCCTGGCTGATGAGTGACTCTCACTGCTGGTGGTCAGGTTATTGTGATTTAGCCGAATGATGAGACCAAGAACCCTCCAAGCGTTAAAATGATGGAATAAAACCAAGTAAGAACATTGAGTTGACTTGAATAAATTGCAGGCTTTCAAGCAGCTTTTTTTGGAGGGGAGGATGGAGCACTGCTGCTATAACTACAGTATTTGTTTTTGGCCACCCACCAGGTGCACCACTGTAAACCTATGTGGTAAAATCTCTGTGTATTAGCCAGGATTGCACTTTCTAAATCTTTAAGACTGAAGTTAGTGAATTTGCCTTAACTTCACTGGTGACTTAAAACTTCACAACATCTATATTCAACGGTTACCACCTCCCTCACCCACCGCTGTACCAAGCAGTCCCTGGTATCCAGTGTCACCCCTCCTCCCATACCATTTCCCATTCCAAGTCTCCCTGGCATCTTGTCTTACCTCCTCCTACATCTTTCCTCATGGCCAAGTATCCTTGATGTCCGGAGGTACTGCCTCCTACATACTGTCCCATGTCTAAGTATCCCTGGTGTTCAGATGCACCCTTACTTTTTGTCCCATGTCCAAGTATCCCTGTCAGCCAGTGGCATCCCCCAACCTCGCCAAGCCCCCCTCCCCATTCTGATTGCCCAATCCGATTGTCGATTTCAGTAAGTTAAAAAAATAAAGAAAAAGTAGTTTTCCTTCCCCACCCAGTAGCACCCATCCCTCCTTCTTTCCCCTTCCCATCACACATCAGTATAAACAACATTCTCTCAGCCAACTGGAACACCATTCCAACCCTTCCTCCCATACCGCCCAGAATATACACAAAAAACAGACATGCTGGCCTGTCTGTGCTGCAGTAGGGTTACTGCTCACGACACTGGTGACCCAGATTTAGGAACAAGCCTGAGTCAGTTCAGGGCAAGTGGAGGAGGGACAGATTGAGCAATCCAGTGGTTGCTCTCCTCCCTCACAGAGAGATGGTTGGAGGCCCAGCTACCACACTGATACCTGTGGGACCACAGGAGGTAGTGCAGGAGGGGGCTCATGAGCAGGAGAGGGAGACAGCAGCTGGGTGTTGTGCTGGAGCATGCAATTATGTGCACATGCACGTGAATCCTTATGCATGCTGGGACTGGCAAGGAAAGCAGGAGCAACAAGGAAAAATCCTGGAATGTGAAGATTGATGGGGGTGCAATTGGGCCCTGGTGAATCATAGAAACATACACAATGATGGCTGAAAAAGAACATCAGTCTATCCAGTCTGCCTGTTATACACAACTTACCGTGAGACCTATTGTGCATATGGGGCTTTTGTCCACACTACCCACCCCCCTGTTTTCTGCCTTACTGTTACCCCCTGAGTAACTCGCTAAGCCCTTTACTCTGTCCCAGCTGTGCTTAAAACCTTTAATGGTTTGGGCACCCACCACCTCAGCTGGCAGACTTTTCCATTGCTCAGCTACTCTATTTGTAAAATAAAACCTCCTCACATCTCTCTTGAATCTCCCCATCCTCATCAGCATCCATGTCACCTTGTTCTGGATCAACTATTCCTGTTGATGAGCTTTTCACCATTTACCCTGATTATTATCGTATATGGTTATGGCTTATTTTGTATGGAAAATGGTGGTTTTCCAAATCTTGTTGTAGGACAGTTCAAAGGTCAAAAAAGTTGTTGTACTATCGCTATGATGTCAGAACGATAGTACGACAACTTTTTGGCCTTGAGCTGTTACCCGATTGGTTAAAACAGCAGTGATTAAAAAAATGTACTCAAAAATGGCAGCGTAGCTTAGCCAGCAGTCGGGTGAGCAGGTTATTAGGATAGTTTGGACACGGACTGCCATAGTGGGCTCCGTGTGTCCAAACTATCAATTTGCCAGGTTTCTTTCTTTCTTTTTTTTTAATCAGTGGGGAAGTTACGGGTCAGAGCAGTGTGGGATAGCAGTGAGCAGAAACGGCATATTCGGGGCAGCACTGGAACTGAGCGTTAATGTGGCAAGGACAGGTCTGGGAGCATTCGGGAGCAAGCAGGAGTAAGGACACAAGGTATGAATCTTGTGAAATTAAATTTTGTGCATTTTGGGGAAACATATGCTAAACAAAATAGTGGATTGGGTGACCATCCACAACAAGGCTGGTAAACCATCTCAGGAGTTGATGACATCACAGTGACTTCTCGAGCTTCGCTCTTGAGGTCTCAATGATGTCATCAACTCCCTTGATGGAAACACAGCCTTGTTGTGGATGATCACCCATCCACTATTCTATATCTTTTAAGGAATGTGAAGGTCTCAATCATATCAGCCATTTCTCATCTGGCCTCCAGAGAAAGGTACTAGACACTTCCCCACCTTGCATACTCACAAGTAGAGGAGTCATTGAGTCCCCTGAGCCTGGTCAGCCTGAGTAGGGGGACCCACCCTTGGGGTAAAGCCAGGGTGATTCAAGGGTAGGAGGTACTATTTGCTGTGGATGCTGCTATACTGGGATGGGTGCTGACTTCCAGGTAGTCTTGGAGAGGGAACATGAACAATAGATAAAAGGAAGACTGCAAGTAGTGCAGCTATCCTCTCATTTCTTCACTTGACCACTGTCTGAATGACTGAATATGCATTTAGCTGTTTGTGATTGCACTTTCTTTCATTTATTAAGACAGCAGTCGGCCAAGGAGGTGAGAGGAGGATTGCACTGAATACAGTCTGTTTTTATTGACATGACTAGTGGTATGGGGAAGGGTGGTTGGAAAGTAGTACTCGTGGCCTGGGGAAGGGAGGTTATATTGCAGTGTGGTGGGAAGGGTTCAAGAGGGAAGGATGGGTGCTAGTGGGTGGGGAAAGGAAATTACATTTTTAAATCTGTTTGAACTTACTCACTCTATCTGACACTGGGTTGGGCACCAATTGTTGGAATAGGGAGGGGACTTTGGAGGCACTGAAGTTTGGCTCCAATTTTTGGAATAGGGTGGGGTGTTCAGTGGTACTGGAGTTGGGCTCCTGATGGCTGTAAAGTGTTTTTTTTTTCAACACCAGGGTTGGGACCCTTTGTTGGAATATGGAGATCACTCAGTGGTACTGGGGTTGAGGTCCCAATGACCGTAATTCTTTTTTTCTGTTTACAACACTGAGTTTGGGAGTCCAGTGTCAGAAAGGCAGAGAGGCAAGAAGGTGTCTTCTTTGGCAACACTGGGTTGGGTTCCCAGTGTCTGCATAATGCTCTTTTTTAAATTTATCCTCATTGTAGTGGTACATTATTTAGCTTTATCAGATCCCATTTTCCTATTGTTCATGTTTTGTTGCCTTTTTATAACTCACAAATCACTAAATCAGATTTGATGCAGTAGGTCATAAAATCCTGTCCCAGAAAGAGTGCCTTACAAGTTCCATTGCCACATATCAAGAAATGGATGAGATATACTGTAACAAAACTGGGGCTGTGTGTAGAAGTACCTTCTCAGCTATTTCATCCATGTAGCCATCATTTCCTTTGTCATTCCTTGTGCATTATAATTAACTGTTTTCACTGTTGTAAACTGTTTTGTAAACAGCATACAGTACCCATTGTATTCTGTACAGTGTTGGTTGTTGTGCATTATGTGTATGCACTGTACTAGTTGACTCGAAGTCTATTATAAAAATGTATTTACCTCCATCATACACCTTCCCCAGGATGTCAAACTACATGTTCATATGCAGTATCTAAAACTTATTAAAATAACTGGTTGCCCCCTATAATGACTCTATATACAGTCTTGATAAAACACCATAATAACCTGCAGAATTCTGTAATAACTTGATAGCGGTTTATTATGACATTTTCCTCCTTGTGCTCTCACTTCACTGAAGCGCGAAAGAAAGCACACTGTATTTGTATGAGTACAGCAGCTGCTGAGGGACACGCTTGCTCACACAAATACAGGTTAGAGTTTTTCTGCTTGAAGCCTTGCACCAGTTATAAAAAATCATGCCTGAGCAAAGTTTGTTTTATGAGGATTTTTCACACACCTCAGGTGTGAGAAAAATCCTCATAACACACCTGCACAGGCATTATTCTCTATATCACAAATAGACTTGATTGCCATAAATAGCAAGTCTGCAATATGGAAATCATGTGTATGCTGGCCCCGCACTGAGTGAGCCCAAAGTGCTGAACTGATGACACCCAGGATCTGTAAGTGTAAAGCAAAAAAGGTTATACACACACACAACAAATCTGGGTGCTGACTTTTATTTATTACATATTTATTTATTTAAAGTTTCACCAGGAAGGGCACACTGAGCAACAAGTTACTCATCTCACGGTGTGTCCTGGGGGAGGGAGGGGATTGAAAAGACATACAATAAATCAAAAGCAAACAACAAAGAGTATACAAGTCAATATACATGAGTACATTACATACAGTAGTGAAGAGAAATTGACAAGCAGTAACAGGCTTCTAAGAAATTACAGTTGGTATATATGTTGCAGGGCATCACAGTGGACATAAGGTTTGCAAATGCAAAAGTTGGATAACTATTTACAGCCCTTGTGACACAAAAGGATTAGATCAGTTACAGTTGCAGTTCACAGAGAGGAAATTGTGCAAGGCTGAGGAAATGGATGAAGGGGAGGAAGAAAGGCAAATCTGGTGGGGAAGGGAATGACACAGTTTAGGGAAGCGGTAAAAGAAAGATACCTGGCTGACAGTAGTAGTATGGCGAGGGACACTTAAAGTACGAGAATCTGAGGACCTAAGTGAATGGACAGGTGGTAGGGTGACTGTTAGGGAAGAACTAAGGTAAGAAGGGAGAGAGCCAAACCAGAATTTGGAGACAAATTTAACACAGTGGAGGAGATGGCCATTATCAGGAAATAAACTTTAAAGTACTGTATGGTAAAGAGATTTTACTATAAGGATTACAGCAAAACAGAAAAGTTATATTGTTGGATAATTATTTACAGCCCTTGTGTTATCCAGATGCATGCATTTATTTTGCAGTTGACTAATAGGAGCAAGAATGTAAACAAAAAGAAGAAACACTCCAAGGAGCAATTGGTAAGATAATTTTATTGAGACACAGCAGCAGAAAACTGGGCATACCCCAATGTTTCAAGGCAATACGGCACTTTTTCAGGGGGCAGGGCCTGATTCCAAATGAGTACCTTATTTAGCATCAGGCTTAAACAGCCACTAACTATAGTAACAGAACTGAATTAGAAAAAAATATTTTCCCAGGCAGAATAGGCAGAGAACAATTGGGCAGGCATACTGGGCCAAGCTGTACTTTTCTGCAGACAGAGTCTATGTTTCGGTGCCTCTATGTTTCTATAGCATATGCTGCATTTATTATAACAGTCAGCCAGCATGAAACTGGAATATTCTGCCTCATCTGTGGGTCTAACAGTTTCTTAATCCCAAGATAGTTACTTGGGGGATCACATTTCAGGGATATCTATTTATCACAATATAACTGTTCTGTTTTGCTCTAATCCTTCTAGTAAAATCTTGTTACTGTACTTTAAAGTTTAGGAAGTGGAGTACAATAGATCTTGGCCACAGAGATGCAGTCATGGGGTTCTGTATTTCTGACCTCTGGCTCCTCTCTTTATCTCGCACAGTTATCTGGCATTTCCTGGACCTCAAATAGGATCTACTCTACAAAAGCAATCCTATTATTCCCCTCACTTTTCTGAGGTATCCCATTCAGGTGACATTTTTCCATCACAATCAGCTTTCAACAGCCCCACCCTGGGATTCCAAGCCAGGCTCTGCTACAGTACATCACATGCAATAATTTCCTGTCCAGATGCATGCATTTATTTTGCAGCTCACCCATTTGATTCTCCATTTAGTGGAACCTTTTAGTTCGATTATGAAAGTCACGCAAAGGGGAGATTTTCAAACTGATTTCTCCATAGAAACATATAAATTGATGGCAGATAAGGGCCTCTTGGCCCATCCAGTCTATCCATTTTCATTGTGATTGCTTTCGCTGCAGACCCTCCTTGGTCTACGGCACTGTCTCTTCCACCCCCTTCCTTTCCCTTATGATTCCCTTGTGCCTATCTCCAGGTCTTTTTTTAATGCAACCACTGTTTTTGCCCCAACTACCTCCACTGGAAGACTGTTCCAGGTATCCACCACCCTTTCTGTGAAGAAGTATTTCCTCACATCTCTCTTGACCCTACCACCTTCCAGCTTTATATCATAATCCCTTGCTCTAGAGCACACCTACCTCCCAAAAATACCCTCACATGTAATTTATTAACCCCCATGAGGTATTTAAAGGTCTCTATCATATCTCTTCCTTTCTCTCCTGTCTTCTAGGGTGTACTTATTGAGTTCTCTCAGCCTCTCCTCATAGGGCTTTTGATGCAGACCCATACCATCTTGATAGCTCTCCTTTGGACCACCTCCACTCTGTCAATGTCCTTCCTTTTTTTTAACTATTTTTATCCTCCACAGCAGGCCACTGCTATCCTACACCACCTTACTTAACTTGGGGTCTTTTGGGAACTCTCCTGCACTATGCACATCCCGGTGGAACTTCCGAGCTGGCCCAGAGGCTTTATCGTGCAGTGTCCCCTGATTTCCACCATTTTCTCCCTTCTAACTACCCGGGGCCCTGTAAGCAGTAATGCCTGTGCGTGGATGTGTGCATGTGTGCTGCAGCTCCAGACTACAGCCCCTTCTGCCCTCCCCTGGCCTTGCACCTTGGCTCTCAGAGGCAGCACTGCCACCCAGCCTCCACTGGGGGGTAGCCAAGCACCAAGAGGCCCTCCTGATCCCTCCCAAGGTGAAGAGCTGCCAGCCGGCAGCTACTCAACATCCTCTTCTCTCCCCCGCTGACCCAAGCTTGTTCCCGAACCTGGGTCACCGGAGTGGTGCGTGGTGTGGTGTCCAGTGCCTAAGCCCTCTGTGCCACCTGGCTGGCTATCAGTGTCCTTCTAAAACTGGACATAGTACTCCAGGTGGGGTCCCACCAATGACCTACAGTATGCGGGGCAACACCATTTCCCTCTTCCTGCTGATGAGACCCCTACCTATACAGCCCAACATCCCGCTAGCTGTCCTGATCACTTTGTGACATTGTCTGGCCATCTTCAGGTCATCGGATATGATTACCCCCAGGTCCTTTTCCTGCTTGATTGCTGCAAGTACAGTATCTCTCCCCCAATTTTGCACTCCACCCCTGTTTACCGTGATCCAAGTGCATTAAACTTTTTTGCATTAAACCTTAGCTACCACATTTTTGACCACTCCTCCAGCCATTTTAAATCTCTAATTCTTTGCACCCCATCTGGAGTGTCTACTCTGTTGTAGATCTTAGTGTCATCCACAAAGTGGCAGGCTTTCCCTTCCAGTTCCTTTGCTATGTCACTAATGAATATATTAAAGGTGATAGGAAACAGTTTTTACATCTCTAGATGCCCTCCAGTTGTTCTTTTATTGGCTGCCTAATATTCCGCTATGTTTTTAACCTTTTCTGTTAAATTAAAAAATCTAATTGTATTGCCTTTGTAACTACCCTGAATACCTCTCTCCTAAGCAATTGTTGCTTTCTCTTTTCATAGTGCCTGAACATTCTATGACATCAGAAACTCTCATTCCAGGCCATTCAGATGAATAGCATAGAATTGGAGTTATTGATGTAAAAGAATGTCTTAAAAATATGAAAATCAAGAGCAATAGCTAGTGAGGAGAGTGGAACTCTATGTAGATCTGAGATCACCCCAAAGCTAGATTATTTTTTTTTTATCAAATAAATCATCAAAGCATATTAGAATACATAACTGACATGGAAAGGAAGATGATAGGGCAGTTAACTATGTAAAAATTATTTCCTATCTCTTTAAACAGGACTGACCCATGAGGCACTCCATTTGTCACTCTCCCTTCCTCAGAGTGGACACCATTTACAACCACCCTCTGCCTCCTATCCCCTCCCCAGATTCTTACCCAGGTTACCACCTTATTGCCTACCCCATGCTACTCAACTTGTTTACCAGTCTCCTATGTGGAACCATGTTGAAGGCCTTGCTGAAGTCCAGGTAGGTCATGTAGACTGCCCATCCCTGGTCCAACACCTTGTTCACCCAGTCAAAAGAACTATTAGATTTCTTTGGCATGACCTTCCCTCTGTGAAACTATGCTGCCTCAGGTTCTGCAATTAGTTTGATTCCAGGTATTACACAATCCTTTCCTTTAATAGTGTTTCCATCAATTTACACACCACTGAATCCAGGCTGACAGGCCTATAATTGTCTGCCTCCGCCTTACTACTTCTTTTGTAAAGTGGGACTATTTTCACTCTTGTCCAGTCATCTAGAACCACACCTGTCTCCAGTTAACTGTTAAACAAGCAGTAGTAGTAGTAGTAGTAGTAGTAGTAGTAGTAGTAGGAGTAAAATAGTTTATTCTGTATTTCTAGAAAAGGACAGCCCAGTTGAGCCAAGGTTCATTTGCAATGGAGTCACTAGTACAAAGTCTGCCAGTAGTGCAGCCAGCACTTCCCTGAATTCCTTCACCACTCTTGGATGCACCCCGCCTGACCCCATGGCTTTGTCCACTCTCAGATTAGTGAGTGCCTTCCTGACCTTTTCCTCAGAAAAGGGACTAGTGTCCACTTCCCTCCCCTCAAAGCTACTGGTGCCTACTCGCTGTACCTCACCTTCTCCATCTGCTGTGAATACTGAGCAGAAGTATTTAAGATGTTTGCCATTTTTTGGTCCTCCTCCATATATCCTCCCTCCTGTTTTAACCATACAGACCCTCCCTTTGTTTTCCTTTTCTCACTAGCACACCTGAAAAATGTTCAGTCCCCTTTAGATACTGCCTGGGCTATTCTTTCCTCAATTTGCACCTTTGCACTCCTTACTGCTTTGCCTGCCTCCCTCCATTTCTCTAGGTACACTTCCCTATCGTCCTTCCTCTGGTTCTCCTTAAACCTTCTGAAAGCCAGTCATTTTTTCTTTATCTTTTCTGCCACCTCCCTCAAGAACCACAACAGTCTCCTGTTCCTTCTGTTTTTGTTTACTTGCTTGACGTACAGGTTTGTTGCCTTTGTTATGCTCTCTTTTAATCTGATCCATTTGCCCTCCACCCCATGCAGGACATCTTCCCCCTGCCAGGTCCTTTCAGAGGCACTCCCCCATCTTTGTAAAGTTAGCCCTTCTGAAATCCAGGACCCTCACCCTTGTGTGGTTGGAGTCTGCTGCTGTTCTTATATTAAACCACACTGTGTGTGATCACTGGTCTCCAGATGACTTCCCACCCTGATGTCTGCAACACTGTCCTTGTTAGTAAGCACCAGGTCCAGTATCATCCCATCCTGAGTGGGTTCACTTAAAAGTTGCCCAAGGAATGCCCCCTGCAGGGAGGTCAGGATGTCTACTTCTAGCTGATAATGCAGCAGGGAGGCTCCAATCTACATCTGGCAGATTAAATTCCTCCCCCTTCTCAGTCACTTTGCCAATAGCTTCTAACATTTCTTTATCTAAGTCCTCCCCCTGTGTTGGAGGCCAGTAGACCATTCCTGTCTGAATAGCGGCTCCATTTCCTGACTTGAGGATGATCCACAGCACCTCAGTACACCCTTGAATTCCCTGTATCTCCATCACTTTTATGATTTCCTTAACAAAATGCACCACTCCCCTCCTTTTCTTCCTACCCTGTCTCTTCTAAACATTGTGTAGCCAGGTATGACAGTTTCCCAGATGTGGTTGTCAGTGCACCATGATTCAGTAATGGCCACAATATCCAGGTCTCCCTCAGCTGTGGTGGCCTCCAGGTCTGGTATCTTATTTCCCAGATATCTAGCATTGGCATACATGGCTGTCCAGATTTTTTAGCCTTTTTCTTGTCCCTTTCCTCTTTTTCTGGCTGTTCCCCCATCCTCACCTTTTTATTTTGCCTGCTCCTCTTCCCACCATCCAACCTTGCTGATTCCTTGCTACCTTGATTGGTTTGGTTCCCAGTGAGAAACTCTCCTCTCAGGATTTCTCTATGCTCTATCACAGCTTATGGGGGGGGAGTTACTGCCTCCCATTTGACCTCTGCCACCCCCCTCAGCTAGTTTAAATGTCCAACGAGGTAACATTTAAACCATCGACTGAGGACTGCTGTTCCCTTCCTGAATGAATGCAGGCCATCCCTCCTGGTATAAGCTCTGATCCCTCCAGGTGGAACCCCATTCCTCAATGTAGCCCTACATCTCCTCTCTGTGCCATTTCTTCAACAACTGGTTGAAGTCCTTAGTGCAGTGCTCCCTCTCCTCCTCACTGTTGTAGACAGGTAGCACTTCTGTAAAGGCTACAGTGCATGCTACCTGCCTAAGGTCCTTCCCCAGTTCTCTACACTGCTCCTTCACAACCCCCGTCTCATCCAATGCTAGGTCATTCATCCCCAGGTGAACAATGACATCCAGTTCCCCCTTCCTTTCTATTGCCTCCGCTATTCATTGGATATGTCTCACATCCCTCCAAGCCATTGCGCCAGGTAGGCATTTACCTCCCTCTCTACCCCCTTTCCTGCCCCCAAGTCTATCCTCCTGACAATAGAGTTCCCCAGCAGAAGTTGCTTCCTTCTTCTCTGGGAGCCCCCCCACCCGGGGACTTCATTTAGGCAGAACCCCCACATTCTTACTGTCCACCATCTTCAAAGTCCTGCTTCACTGGAATGGCATAGGAATTTCTTAGTGGCACTGGTTGAGGAATGTTTATTTTTTTTTATTTATTAGACCATCAGTTTACAGACCTTTGAGTCATAGACTCACTTACAAAGGCACCTCGTCAAGAGAGCAGTACATCACAGCAAACAAAACAGTGCAGTACATAACGCTTAGATTAAAAAAGCAACCAGTGTTACAGGCATTCACTGGTGGTACACGCTTGGTAATAGGTAATCACAGTAGTCATAATATAGGTGCACGAGTACCACATTAGGTAGCAACCAGAGATATTTTATTACATTAGTCAGCAGATGTTGCATGAGACCCCAGGTATATACAGCAAAAGTAGACAGGGCAGACCCAGCCTAGGGGTGAAGGTAAGGGGCAGGTGGGGGATTATATGCAGTTGCAGCAGCGAGTGCTTGTCAGATGGCTTCTGAAGGAGACCTTGAAAGGACCAAGCTTAGTGGAGTCAGCTATATTGGCTGGGAGGGAATTGAATCAGGAGGGAGTCCGCTAGCAAAAGAATCTCCAGGCCATAGAGGTCCTTACCCTGGGGACAATAAGGGAGGTTTTGACAGTGCTGTGGGTGGAGACAGAGGGGGAGGCATGCTACAGGGAGGTGGCAACCCCAGGGGGAAGAGCCCTAGCAGGGTCTTTTTTACAAGAAGGCAGGTTTGGAAGTGGAGTCTTTCTTCAAGGTTGAGCAAGTTGGTGGTGGAGTACAGCAGGCATGTATGGGTGTGCCTAGGGGCTCCCAGCATTAGCCTGCTGGCCTTGCTTATAGAGAGCTGGATTCCTGCAAGTGCGGTGTTGTTGGCTGCAGCATAGATGGGCAGCTCATAGTCAATTAGCGACAGGACAGAGGAGGTGATTGCCAATCTAAGGGCTTCTTGTGGTAGGCAGTCCTTATGGTGGTATAACAGTCCAGTCCTGACATTGGTGGCAGCAGAAAGGGCATTGATATGGGAATGGAAGAAGAGTGTTGAATCAAAGATAATTCCCAGATACTTGTAGGAGGAAACCTGCTCAATGGGGCTTAGTGTGCTAGGCAGTATCATGAAAGGGGCACCACTGGCTGTGCTTTGGCGATGCGAGAAGAGCATAGCTTTGGTCTTTTTTAGGTTCAGGACCAGCCTTCATGATGTGAACCAATGCTCAGCTCTATCAAAAGCTTGTTGGAGGGTGGCCTGGAGTGTGTTGGGGTTGGGATCAGCCGTGAAGAGCACAGCATCATCCGTGTAGAGGAGGATCTTACTTGGGCAGGCCAAGGGGAGGGAGTTGAGGTAGAGAATGAAGAGGAGAGGGCCTAAAATGGAGCCCTGGGGAACCCCAGAGTGGACAGGTTATGTGTCAGATAGGATACTATTAATTTTTACACACTGAGTTCTGGCAGAGAGGTAGCTGGTGAACCATGCAAGGGGGCCGGGGGAGAAACCAAGGCATCTGAGGGAGTCAAGCAGGAGAGGATAGCAAACTGTGTCAAAGGTCTTGGAGAGGTCAATGAACACGGCACCAGCATGTGCCTGTGACCCGCTCCTCCCAGCATATCAGATTGCACCACACTTTACCTCCATCTCTACCCCCTTTTCTGCCCCAACTCTATTCCTCTGACAGTAGAATCCTCCACCAGAAGTTACTTCCTCCTTCTCTGGGATCCTCCTTCCCCTGCTCCCGGGGACTCCATTCAGGCAGACTCCAACATCTGCACTGTCCACCACCTCCTCCTGTGCCCATCTTGTCAGACCCGCTCCATCAGAATAGTGTAGGAATTTCATAGTGGCACCAGATGAGGAATATGCCTATGACCTGCTCCTCCCAGCCTACCAGATCCCACTTGCCCACACTCCCTCCTTGAGCCCACTGTGGTCCAACCACTTCTCTCTGCTGGCATCCTTTGAAGTAGCCGTGTCTGGCTAGGTGGTCTCTGGGTGGGAGAAATGGTTCCCTAACTCTTTGCCAATGGAACTTTGAGTCTAGCGATGTTCTCCTGACTCTTAGCTAGTGCCACCTGGAGCCTGGAGACCTGTTCCCTCCACCCAGAGAGGTGTATCCAGATAGGGCAGCACTGCAGTCTCTAGAAGGTCTCTCTGTAGACTGCCATCCAAAAACAACAGCATTTCATCCTTCCTAGATTTTGTTTTTTCCTGCTCTTCTTGTGCTTCCTGTCCTCCTGACCCAGACTCCGGTAAGGCTATCCTACTAACACCCAGTAACTACAAGCCCCTAAACCCTGACACACACTGATACCCAGCAACCGTTTAGCAGTAAGCCCCTGAACCCTGAAACACACTAGTACCTAGCTGCAGTTTAATGGCAGTTCCTTAAACCTAGAAACACACTAATAACCAGCAGCAGTTTAAATAGCAAGCCCCTAAGCCCTCAATCACATTAACCCCCTAAATGCTTTGCAGCAAGCCCCCACAGTGCAATCCCCAACAATACTAATACCCGGCAGCAGTATACTGACACCCAGCAGCAGTTTAAATACCAAGCCTCTAAACCCTCAATAACATTAACCCCCAAATGCTTAGCAGCAAGCACCCACAATACAACCCCCCACGAGCGTACCCCCTGTTAGAGCTGCCCATTATATCTGTGTTGTTACACAACCTACCACCAACCCCTTTTAGAGCTGCCTGTTGTATCTGTACTGTTACACAACCTGCCATGAACCCCTTGTTAGAGCTGCCTTTTATATCTGTGCTTAAATATAACCTACCACCAACCCCATGTTGGAGCTCTTTTTAATATCTGTACAGTTATATAACCTACCACCAACACCCTGTTAGAGCTGCCTTTTATATCACTGTTGTTATATAACCCACCTCAAACCCCCTGTTAGAGCTGCCTGTTATATCTGTGCTGTTATATAACCTACCACCAACCCCCTGTTAGAGCTGCCTGTTATATATGTGCTGTTATATAACCTAACACCAATGCCTTGATTGAGCTGCCTTTTATATTAGTGTTCTTATATAACCTACCATAAACCCCCTGTTATATTTGTGGTGATATATAGCCTACCATCAACTCCCTGTTAGAGCCACCTGTTATATCTGTGCTGTTGCATCAACAGATCTCCAGGATCCACATAGAAACATAGAAACATAGAATTTGATGGCAGATAGGGACCGCTTGGCCCACCCAGTCTGCCCATTTCCCTACCTAATGGATAAGCTGCAGATCCTAGTTAACCAGCAGTCTATTTTTTCCTACCCCCAACCCCTAGAATTGCCTTATGACTGTCCCATGCATGCTTGAATTCCACCACTGTTTTTGACTCCACAACCTCTTCCGGAAGGCTGTTCCATGCATCCACAACCCTCTCTGTGAAAAAATACTTCCTTAAATTACCTCTGAGCCACCCCTCTATCTTCAAATTGTGCCCCCTTGTTCTTGCACACCTCTTTTTTTGAAAGATGCTACCCTCTTGGACTTTGTTGATTCCCTTGAGGTACTTGAAAGTTTCTATCATGTCCCCCCTCTCTCTCCTTTCCTCGAGGCTATACATATTAAGCTCCTTAAGTCTCTCTTCATATGTCTTCCAGTGCAGACCCTGCACCGTTTTAGTTGCCCTCCTCTGGACAGCTTCCATCCTGTCTATGTCTTTGCGGAGATTGGGTCTCCAGAACTGCACGCAGTACTCCAGATGGGGTCTCACCAGCTGTCTGTACAGAGGGATAATAACTTCCTATTTTCTACACAGTGATGCCTCTCCCTATGCATCCCAGTATCCCCAAGCCCTCCTTGCTGCCCTCTCACATTGCTTGCCCACCTTTAGGTCATCTGATATGACTACCCCAGGTCCCTTTCCATTTTTGTTGTTGTTAGTATCTCACCCCCCACTGTGTACTCTTCCCCTGGGTTTTTGTTTCCCAGGTGCATTACCTTGCACTTCTTAGCATTGAATCTAAGCTGCCATACATTTGACCATTCCTCTAACCTTGCCAAGTCCCTTCTCATCCTTTCCACCCCACCTTGTGCATCAACTCTGTTGCAGATCTTTGTGTCATCTGCAAAGAGCCATACTTTTCCTTCCAGTCCCTCTGCAATGTCACTTATAAAGACATTGAAGAGGACCGAATCTAATACTGAATCTCACGGTGCCCCTGAGTAACCCCTTTCTTCAAGAGTGGTCTCCATTTTACTTCTCTCTCTGTGTCCTATTCTCCAGCCAATTCTTTACCCAGGCTGTCATCTTGGGACCCACTCCAGGCTGGCTAACTTGTATATTAATCTTTGTGTGGGACTGTGTCAAATGCCTTGCTAAAGTCTAGGTAGGCCATGTCCACAGCCCCTCCCTGATCTACTACCTTGGTCACCCAGTCAAAGAAATCTATCAGATTCGTCTGGCATGACCTTCCCGCTGTGAATCCATGCTGCCTTTGGCCCTGTGCCTCCCTGGCCTCTAGATACTCGACAATTCTTTCCTTCAGAAGTGATTCCATCATTTTCCCTATCACTGAGGTTAAACTAACAGGTCTGTAGTTTCCTGCTTCTGCCTTGCTCCCACTTTTGTGAAGGGAAATCACATCTAACCTCCTCCAGTCCTTGGGTACCACCCCATCCTCCCATGATTTGTTAAAGAGGGTATTCAGTGGTGTCACTAGTTCTACCCTTAGTTCTTTTAGAATTCTGGGATGAATCCCATCAGGCCCCATTGCTTTGTCCACCTTCAGTTTTAAGAGTTCTTTCAGAACCCTTTCTTCTGTAAATGGGCTGATATCAACTTCTGTATCCAGAGTGTTTCTATTGTTTGTTTTAGGTACCTCCCCCTCTTCATTTGTAAATACTGAGCAAAAATATTTGTTTAGTATCTTTGCCTTTTCACAGTCACCCTCTGCCCACCCCTCCTTTCCCTCACTATCCCTTCCTTGGTCTTCCTTTGCTCCCTGATGTACCTATAAAAGGTTTTATCCCTCTTCTTAACTGAGTTGGCTATCTTTTCCTCGGTTTGGGCCTCTGCTGTTCTGACTGCCTTCCCAACTTCCTTTTGCTTTAACTGATACAGTTCTCTGTCCTGCTCCTTCTGTGATTCATTGTACTTCCTGAATGCTTTCTTTTTCTCTTGAACCTTCACTGACACTTCCTTTGAAAACCATAGTGGTTTCTTACATCGTTTTGTGTTGTTTATTTGCTTCACACAAAGGCTTGTTACCTCTGTGATGGCAGTTTTTATTATTCCCCATTGTTCTTCCACCCCTCCTTCCTGTCCATTTGCTAGTGCATTCCTTAGGCACTCACCCATTTTGGCAAAGTCAGCCCTCCTAAAGTCCAGTACTTTTGCTTTTGTATGGCTTGACTCTATTGCTGTGTTTATTGTGAACCATACTGTTCGATGGTCGCTAGTTTCCAGATGGCTACCCACTTCTACATCTATGATCCTCTCTCCATCTCCATTTGAGAGAACCAGGTCTAAGATTGCTCCCTCTTGAGTAGGCTCCAATACTAGTTGTCTAAGGTATGCCCCCTGTAGGGCATCTAGAATAGCCCCACTCTTCAAAGTGGCTGCTGCAACTGCACTCCAGTTAACATCTGGCATATTCAGATCACCCATCAGCAATATCTCCCCTTTTTCTGCCATTCTAAGTATACTTTCTATCATTTCCTTGTCCATTTCCTCCCCTGAGAGGGGGATCTGTATACAACCCCTGTGTGGATTGTGGTGTCATTGCCTGTCTCCAAATTGACCCACAGTGCTTCTTCTCCTCCCTGTTTACCCTTTTGTTCTGTTGCTTTGATTCCTTCCTTTATGTAAAGAGCTCCTCCTCCTCCTCTTTTACCCTCCCTGTCCCTCCTGTAGATAGTGTATCCTGGTATGTTTACGTCCCAGTCATGGTTTTGTGTGTACCATGTTTCTGTGACTGCCACAATATCCAGATGTTCCTCCTCCATCAAGGCCACTAATTCAGGAAGCTTTTTACCCAGACTACAGGCATTGGTACTCATTGCTCTCCATTTTTTGATGGCTTTACCTTCTGTTGCAGCATCCCCCACTGACCTTTCTACCTCGGTCTTTTTCTCATTTAGTACCGTGTTTTGTAGGGAGAGGCTGGGATTTTCCTGCTGCTTATCAGTGCCTCCCCCCTTGACTAGTTTAAAAGCTTACCAATGAAGCATTTAAACTGATTGCTCAAAAGACTTGTTCCCTTCCTGGACAGATGCAGACCATCCTGCCAATATAGGCTGGTGTCCCTCCAGGTGGAACCCCAGTCCCCAATGAAGCCAAACCCCTGTGCTCCACATCATTTTTTCAACCATTCATTAAACTGCATGGTGCAAAGTACCCTCGCCTCACCCATGCCATTGACAGGCAGCACTTCTGAGAAGGATACTATTTGTGCTACTTTACTTAGGCCCCTTCCCAACTCTACAAATTCCTCCTGCACAGCTCTAATCTCATGATGAGCCAAGTCATTTGTCCCTAGGTGGACAATGACATCCAGCTCAGACTCCCGTGCAACTGTTCTCGTGATCCTGAGGATGCGCTTCCTGTCCCTCCAAGCCATGGCACCAGGCAGGCACCTTACTTCAGTTTTCCCCTGCTCCCCCCAGTTCTATCCCCCTAATAATTGAGTCCCCCACCAGGAGCTGCTTCCTTTTCTTGTGGTGTCCTCTGCCTCCTTCCTGTGGGCCTCCCTTGTGACAGTTGTCCTCAGCCTCCTTAGTCTCCTCTGTGGGTGCATTCATAGGGAGCTATACCCCTGAATGGTGTATGGATTGTGGGTGGAACAACTGATTGGGTGTGCCTCTGTTCCACCATCCTCACCCTTCCTGAGCCCACTGTGGTCCAACTGCTGTGCTTTCTTTGCAACCTCTGAGGTAGTGGTGGTGGCTCTGGTGCTCCCTGGATAGGGGAGGTTCCCTTCCTACTGTTCAGTGTGGCCTGGGGGAAGGTTCCCTTACTACTGTCCAGTGTGGACTGAAGATGGGCAACTTCCTCCCACAGGGCAGAGAGTTGTCTGCAAATAGGGCAGAATCTCAGCCTCCATAAAGACTCCCGGAATGCTGCTGCCCCACAGCCATTACATTGCACTACTCCCCACATGTTTATCTACTTTTTTGTGTGTGTGTGTGTGTGATTAGTTTGTTATATAGAAATATATATATATTATACAATGTGTATGCTTATATTGTCAGTGCAGTGTGCTAGAGAGGATATGACAGTGATATGCACCTTGCACTCTTGAGGAAATTATGTCAGAACCACAGTTATAAAGGAACTATTTCCAGGGGTGGGTGGAGTGAGGGGTGAACAGGGGTTGGGCCTAAACTGTGCCATCTCAAAACAATCAGCTAAAAGCTCTGACCCACCACTGCAATGAGTGCCTTCCTGTCAGCGAGATGCCCTACACAACAATTTGACAGAGAAAATACCCTGCTAATCAAACAGAGAAAAATCCAGACATCCAAGTCAGACACAGGTAAACCTCCCCAGCCCCAAAACAGCCTGGTGATTTGTGCTCTGAAAGCAGTTAGCCCCAAAATAAGTCAGCTGTGCACCAGGACAGACACAGTAAACAGTATTCCGCCCCTCAGGGTTTAAACTCTTCCTGAACTGAAAATCTTAACAATTGTAACAAAAGTAAAGCAAGATCCACCTCCCGCTGTTGCTTGAAAGACTCTTTCCTGATATTTTTAAGTTCTTTATTTCACCTTTCAGTTAGAAGTAGCCTCCACCTGCAGAATAT
Source organism: Neoceratodus forsteri (assembly GCA_016271365.2). Classification (NCBI taxonomy): domain Eukaryota; kingdom Metazoa; phylum Chordata; order Ceratodontiformes; family Ceratodontidae; genus Neoceratodus; species Neoceratodus forsteri. Next base: position 1,070,825,869 of record CM028129.1, on the reverse strand, counting down.
CTGCTACAAACCAATGACAATTGCATTGCCTTTCAACAGCAGACTTCTTTCTGCATTTCAATGAATGGTCTAACATTTGCATTCATCTGGCAGAATGTGTTTTAATAATCAGATGCATCTATTTCTGTATGCAGATTGCTAATTTGACCTTATTTTTAGACACAAATTTAGACACAGATGCATCTATTGAAGTTGGGGCACAGTGTTGCATGGAGCTGTGTCTGCATCTGGCACTTTAGAAATTCCCACCTAAGGTTCCTAACATATTTTTTCAGTTCAGTAGTTCAATCACTGTAATCTCTGCAAAATCATTGTGTTTCTGAAAGTACATGCCCGAGACTTGCAAGTTGCTCTCCCATTTGTAACTTCACATCAGCAACATGGCCACTAGGTGTAGGAAGAGGAAAATCAGTTAGATTCAGATTGGAGTTTAAATAATTGTCCAGTCGGAAGTGTTGCGTCACTTGATTACACCCTCATCCTAGGTGCCAATATTTTGTCATTAATTTCCACAAATAAGTCTCAGGTATGACATGAGTTATGAATGGCAGCTGTAAGGGAAGCAGAAAGTTAGGCACAGAGTTTAAAGCAGTAATGCAATAAAAAACTTTTTTTTTTCCAAGAAGCTAATTTCCAGCTACAGTTACTAAAATATTAGCATACATGTCAAATCTGCTTTGCCTGGTGTTCCTATGCTCAGCACCACTTTTTTTTTATTTTCTGAATTCTAACCCATGTCAGGTCTGCAGTGCTATTTATTTTATTTTATTTAGCTTTTGTTGACCAGGTGTGGTACACTAGGCAAATGTGCCTATTTTCAGGTATGAAGTGGGAGAAATAAGTGCAGCATAAGGAGACAACATAGCAAGTAACAACAATATTTGGCAACTAGCAAAGTACAAGCAACTTTACCAATAAAATATGACAATCAAGAGAACAGGTACCATAACAGGGAGACATTGATGAGAATAAATAATTACACAGATAGGGCAAATTCATTGATTATATGATACACCTGATCAGTATTTGACCAGAAGCAGCAGAACAAGGCAACATATACCAGACTGGAGGGAGAGGGGAGATGTCTGTAATTTTAAGGGGGTCAGAGCTAGTGTGGGGGTAAAAGAGTGGAAGAAATGGGGGGGGACAGAAAGGGAACAGAGAATGGACAGGGATATCAGACTAGGGACATGCACATGTCGAGTGGTCCATCAAGAGGGAATGGAGCTGTCTTTTAAAAAGTGCTAGATTCTTGGCAGAAGCACAGAGCAGCTGGAAAACTATTCCACTATGTAGGAGCAGCAGCAGAGAAAGCCATGGAGTCATATTTGGAAAGAAATCTAGGGATTGCTTATTGCTCATCATCAGAAGATATAAGGGCATAGTGGTGCGATTAAGGTACTAGGAGGTGGGGCTAGGGAGATCGGCTTCTGTGAGGAGATAATGTTACGCACCAAGTTACCTAAAGAGGAGTCCAATAGGGAAGTAGGGAGGGCCATTCTAATTTTTTTGTACTGTATAGTAAGCAGTGATGAGTGAGACAATTGCAGGATAGGGTGACTCTGCTGATGTTGTAGCATACCATCTGTTTGTGTCGTAGGATATCAGAGGAGTGAACAAACACAGGTAGCCCATGAGACAGCTTGGGAAGAAGGAGGAGACAGCGAGCAACTGTGATATGTGAAGAAGGGGACAGACTGTTCCTGGCCCAGTATGTGATGCCTAGGTTGGAGCTGATGCCTTTACACATGGAGAGATTATGAGACAAGAAATCAAGGGTGGGGTCAAGAGTGATCTCAAGATACTTGAATGCGATAATAGTTTCAAGGATGGTGCCATTCACAGCTGTCATGGGTAAAGGGGTGGGTGCATTTTTCAGTTTATAGGGGGTTCCAAATAGCATGGCTTGGGACTTGGAACAGTTCATGAGGAGTTTATTGTTCTTGAGCCAAGATTGAACAGAGGTTAGGACAGATGTGAGATCTCAGTTAATGTCGGTTACACCAGGGGCATGACAGAAGAACACCAGGTCATCTGCATAAAGGAGGGGAGTATTTTTTTTAAAACAATGTGTGATGGAGTTAATGTGTAGTGAGAACAGCAAAGGGCCAAGGATAGATCCCTGGGGAACACCCAGGGAGGTGGAAAGATAATCAAAGTGGGTGGAGCCAACCCTGATTTGCTGATGCCTTTCAGAGAAATAGCTGGAAAACCAGGGTATGGCATGATCTGAGATTCCAATGGATCTAAGTTTGTTTAGTAATATAGGGTGGTTATTGTTTCAAAGACCTTTGTTAGGTCAATAAAGACAGCACCAGTGAGGCTGCCATGATCCATCACTGAGTATTTCTAAGTCAAGTGTAGTGGCTGTCTTTTTTTCTTGAGAGAAATTGAAAACACTTATTTAAAAAAAAAATACAATTTTGGTGGCACTAGAAAATGTTTTTACTAAATAAAACTGGAAGATGTCTGGAATCTTTTACAATGAAAAGGTAGGGTCTTTTTTTGCCAGAATTCATTGTGATGTTGCTTTAATGGAAAACAGCCATGTCCGAAAATTTACTATTTTTGATCGTAAAAGTTAAACATGGGTTACCCACATCCAGCTTGTATAACCTCAGAAACAACATTTTTAAGCATTTACCTTCTACTTTCTCTTCCTTGGTAGTTGAAGAGTAATTTTTCATTTCTTTTGACAAAATAATTTATTTTTGGTGGCTATAGTGGTTTGTGGGGGGGGGGGACTGGCAATTTGTATTTACCATGTGCAGCACAGTTCATTAGTATGTGCAGATACTGTGCCTTTAGCAGTCACAAAGTTCTCTGTTAAAAGAAGGGCAAAATTTGTGATTAAAACAATTTTACTTTTTATGATTTTTGGGCCTACAACTAGCAAAATGGAGAACTGGAAAATGCAGCACCTTATCTCCGAATGGCAGGAAGTCAACTTAATGGGCTAATATTGTCTCAACAGCCAGTGACTACTTTTTGTTTCTTAAAGCAGCATATTAAGGCAGCAGTACAAACAAACACAAAAATGTTTTTCCAAAAAGCTAGTTTCAGTTACAGTTAATACAAATACTAGTATACTTGGGAGGTCCAAAGAGGGTATTTCTAAACCAAATGTGACAGCCATCATTTTTTCATGGGGCAAAACTAAATTAAAACATTTATAAAATACTCACATGTTATGGAACTGGAACATTTTACCAGAAAGTAAAACTGGAATATACCTGGAATCGTGTATAGTAAAAACATGGGGTATTTTGTTTTGCCCAGTTTCATCACACTGCTGTGTTAAGTATTTTCTTTTTTTTTTTTTTACTGCAGTCAGATTTTCTGCTGCATGTTACATGGAATGGCATTTAGAACAGTGATTCATTTTGACACTGACATGCAATACCTTGTACTGCTCCTCTTCATATCTCACCAACCTTGTGAACTCACTGACTGACATTGCAATGGAACACTGAGATAGCATGATATGTGGCATGGAATGAACTGTTTCCAGACTGGTATTTTAATGTCACATTCAGAGAGTTCACAATTCTCCCAGAATCCCATAGTGAGGCCATCAACGGGATGGGCAGCTTCTGGAGAAACATAGAAACATAGAATTTGATGGTTGATAAGGACCACTTGGCTCACCTAGTCTGCCCATTTCCCTGCCTAATGGATAAGCTACAGATCCTAGTTAACCAACAGCCTACTTCCTCCTACCCTGCACTAGAATTGCCTTATGTCTGTCCCATGCATTCTTGAATTCCCCCACAGTTTTTGACTCCATGACCTCCTCAGGAAGGCTGTTCAATGCATCAACAACCCTCTCAGTGAAAAAATACTTCCTTACATTACCTCTGAGCTGTCCCCCATCTATCTTCAAATTGTGCCCCCTTGTTCTTGCACATCTCTTGTTCTGAAAGATGCTACCCTCTTAGACTTTGTTGATTCCCTTAAGGTACTTGAAAGTTTCTATCATGTTCCCCCATCCCTCCTTTTCTCGAGGGTATACATATTAAGCTCCTTTAGTCTCTCTTCACATGTCTTCTGGTGCACACCATGCACCATTTTAGTTGCCCTCCGCTGGACAGTCACCACCCTGTCTATGTCTTTGTGGAGATGGGGTCTCCAGAACTGCATGCATTACTCCAGATGGTGTCTTACCAACTGTCTGTACAGAGGGATAACAACTTCCTGTTCTACTGGTGATGCCTCTCCCTATGCATCCCAGTATCCCACCAGCCCTGCTTACTGCCTTCTCACGTTGCTTGCCAACCTTTAGGTCATCTGATATAACTACCACCAGCTCCCTTTCCATTTTTGTTGTTGTCAATATCTCACCCCCCTGTGTGTACTCTTCCCCTGGGTTTTTGTTTCCGAGGTGCATTACTTTGCACTTCTTTGAGTTGAATCAAAACTGCCATACATTTGACCATTCCTCCAACCTTGCCAAGTCCCGTCTTCTCCTTTCCATGCCACCTTGTGTATCAACTCTGTTGCAGATCTTTGTGTTGTCTGCAAAGAGACATACGTTTCCTTGCAGTCCCTCTGCAATGTCACTTATAAAGACATTAAAAAGGACTGGACACAGTACTGAACCCTATGGTACCCCACTAGTAACCACCTTTTCTTCACTGTGGACTCTGTTTACTATTACCTTCTGCGTCCTGTTGTCTAGCCAATGTTTTACCCAGGCTACCACCCTGGGACCCACTCCCAGGCTGGCTAATTTGTTTATTAATCTTTTGTGGGGGACTGTGTCAAATGCCTTGCTAAAGTCTAGGTAAGCCATGTCCCCAGCCACTCCCTGGTCTACCACTTTGATCACCCATTTAAAGAAATTGATTAGATTTGTCTGACATGGCCTTCCCACTGTAAATCCATGCTACCTTGGGTCCTGTTCCCCACTGGCCTCTAGGTGCTCAACAGTTCTTTCCTTCAGAAGTGATTCCATCGTTTTCCCTACCACTGAGCTCAAACTGACAGGTCTATAGTTTCCTGTCTCTGTCCCACTTTTGTGAAGGGAATCACATCCACCCTCTTCCAGTACTCAGGTACCACACCATCCTCCCATGATTTGTTAAAAAGGGTAGTCAATGGTGTTACTAGTTCTCCCCTTAGTTCTTTTAGAATTCTGGGGTGAATCCCATCCGGCCCCATTGCTTGGTCCACCTTCAGTTTTAGGAGTTCTTTCAGAATCCTTTCTTCTGTGAAAGGACTGATATCACCCCCATCCAGAGTGCTTCTATTGACTGGATTAGGTACCTCCCCCTCCTCTTCCTTTGTGAATGCTGAGCAGAAGTATACGTTCAGTATCACTGCTTTTTCACTTACCTCTCTGCCCACCCATCCTCATCTTTATTCAGCCTCTGTATCCCTCCTTTTGTCTTTCTTCATTCCCTAATGTACCTATAAAAGGTTTTATCCCCCTTCTTAACCGAGTTGCCTATCTTTTCCTCAGTTTGGGCCTTTGCTATTCTGACTGCCTTCCCCACTTCCTTCTGCTTTAACTGGTACAGTTCTCTGTCCTGCTCCTTGTGTGCTTCCTTATACTTCCTGAATACTATCTTTTTCTCTCTAACCTTCCCCGCCACCTCTTTTGAGAATCATAGTGTTTTTTTGTTTCATTTTGATTCATTTATTTGTTTCACACAAAAGCTTATTACCTCTATGATGGCAGTTCTGATGTTTCCCCCTTGTTGCTGCACCCCTCCTTCTTACCTGTTTGCTAGTGCTTTTCTGAGGCAATCTCCCATTTTGGAAAATCAGCCCTCCTGAAGTCCAGTACCTTCGCTTTTGTATAGCTTGACTCTACAGCTGAGTTTATCATGAACCACACTGTTTGGTGGTCACTTGCTCCCAGATGGCTACCCAATTCTAGATCTGAGATCCTCTCTCTGTCCCCATTTGAGACTATGAGGTCTAAGATTACTCTCTCCTGAGTGTTTTCCAATACTAGCTGTCTGAGGCATGCCCCCTGTAGGGCATCAAGAATGGCCCTGCTCTTAGATGTGGCTGCAGCAAAGGTGCTCCAGTTAACATCTGGTATATTCAGGTCCCCCATCAGCAATATCTCCCCCTTCTCTGCCATCCAAAGAATGCCTTCTATCATTTTTTGGTCCATTTCTCCCCCTGAGATGGGGGTCTGTATACAACCCCTGTGTGGATTGTGGTGCCATTTCCAGTCTCCAGGGTGGCCCACAGTGCCTCCTCTCCTCCCTGTTTACCCTTTAGTTCCATTGCTTTGATCCCTTCCCTTACATAGAGAGCTACTCTTCCTCCTCCTCTTCTACTCTCCCTGTCCCTCCTATAGATTGTGTACCCTGGTATGTTAACATCCCAGTCATGGTTTTCTGTGTACCATGTTTCTGTGACTGCCACAATATCCAAGCATCCCTCTTTCATCAAGGCCACCAATTCAGGGAGCTTGTTAAGTAGACTACAGGCATTGGTAGTCATTACCCTCCATTTTTTGATGGCCTTACCCCTTTGTCCCCCATCCCTGTCCTTACTGCTTTTGCCTTTTTCTCCATTTTCCCCTGCCCTTCTCCCTGTCGACTTCTCTGTCTTGGTATTTACTTCACTAACTACCCTGATTTTTTGTGGGGGCCTAGGATTTCCCTTCTCCTTTTCCATGCCTACCCCCTTGGCTAGTTTAAATGCTTGCCAATGAAGCATTTAAACCTATCACCTAGGATCCTGGTTTCCCTGCTGGACAGATGAAGACCAACGCGCCAGTATAGGCCTGCATCCATCCAGATGGACACCCAGTCCCCAATGAAGCCAAAACCCTGAGCTCTGCACCAGTTTTTCAACCACTGACTGAATTTCCTGCTGTGGAGCACCCTAGCCTCACCCATACCATAGACAGGCAGCACCTCCAAGAAGGTTACCATGCATGCTACTTGTCTAAGGCCCATCCCCAACTCCACAAACTCCTCCTGCATTGCTCTGATCCCATTCCCAGCCAGGTCATTTGTCCCTAGGCAGACAATGGCATCCAGCTCACTTCCCTGTACAGCTGCTTCCACAATCTTGAGTATTTGTTCCCTGTCCCTCCAAGCCATGGTGCCAGGTAGGCACCTTACCTCCCTCCCCCTTCTCTCCCCCTGTTCTACCCTCCTAACAATGGAATCCCCCACCAGGAGTTATTTTCTTCCCCCATGGGGTCCCATGCCACCCTCCTGTTGGTCTCCTTTGTGGAGGTTCCCAGCATCCTACTTGGTCTCCACTGCGGGTACCTCTATAGAGGAACCATACTCTGCCAGAATGGCATATGAATTGTAGAGAGGTACAACTGGAGGGATGCACCTCTGTTTCACCACCCTCATCCTCCCTGAGCCCACTGTGGTCCAACCGCTAGTTTTTCTTGGCAACCTCTGAGGCAGTAGTGGTGGCCTTGGTGGTCCTTGGGTGGGAAAGGAGGTCCCCCAAATCCTGGCCAACTCAGTCTGGAGATGACCAACCTCCTCCCTCAGTCCAGAGAGGTGCCTGCAGATGGGACAACACCGCATCCTCCAGAACATCTCCTGGAAGACTGCTGCTCCACAGCCACTGCACTGCACCACTCCCATCATGTCTTATTTGTGGCCCCTTAACTGTTGTTTTGTATACTTACTCTTTTCTCTCTCTCTCTCTTTATTTTATTTATTTTTGTATCATTTTTTTCTCCCTACTTTCCTACTGCCTCTGTTCCCTTAAAGCTACTAATCTGGGACAGTAAGATCCTATATTCCTCAGTAGTCTCCTTCTTACTTGCTCAGAGTCAGACCTCCAGCAGCTTTGGGGGGGGGAGAACTACTCCATTCCTTTTAGGATGGTAAGTCTTTGTGTCTCTGTGATCATTCCCTTCCTGCTCCCAAACAGAAAGTTCCTGTTAGCAGTCAAATCCTGTGCCTATAAAAGTAGAACCAGCTAAAGGTGGGGGGGGGAGGGGAGGGATAAAGGCAATATAGTCCCAGTAAAGTTCTAACAGTAGCTCTTTCCTCTTGCTGTTCTCTGCCACAACCTATTTAGGTCAGTTTTTAAATGCAAACACCTGGCTTTCTTCTCTCTAAGCCACTCCCCCTAATTGACAGTTTCTTTTTCACCTAGCTAACTGCACAGATAACAATTCCTTCACCCAATTCAGACAAGCACACTCTTTTTTGTTTGTTTTTTGTTTTTACCCTAAATTGAAGTTCCCAGTAGCAGAGTTCTAGTTCTTTAGTCCAGTAGAGAAGTAAAGTTCTAACAGCAGCTCCTTCCTCTTGCTGTTCTGGAGATAAGGTGCTTGAATGATGAGGAACTAGGGCATGAGCAGAGCAACCCTAACTTGATGTACCCCTACTGGGCAATCAAGGACTGACATTCTCATCAACTGTAAAGGCAGCCCTTTAGTTGCTCTCCTAGCCAGTGGAAGTGTATACCCATAACAACCCTGATATTTTGGGAGGGGGCTGGGAGGATATTGGGCCCTATGCACTAACAAAAATGTTTCCTATATGCTGCATATCCGAGGCATGTAGGCAGCCTCATGGGTGAATGCCACACAGTGAGGGTCCCATGGACCCCTAGCAGCATTCACCAAGGGCACATAAGTGCAATGCAAGGTGCTTACACACCCTCATCCTAGGCACCTTGGGGACATTCATGCTGGGGGCATGTTGGGGTGTGCCTGCACTACATGGCATTCACTAAGCCATATAGTGTCAGGCAGAGGGGGGGTGCTGGGTATTCCTGCCAGGACATGGCATAACCCAGTGTGTGACCCTGTGAATGATGGCCACTGGGCATGGTGGTATCAGGAACTGGACCATTGTGTTGCCCCAGCCCACTATGCTGCAGTGAAGTGCTGGGGCAGTTGCTCGGGTGACTGCCCAAAGGTGTGTCTCCAGTGCTGCCATATGCAGTAGTTCCTTCAGTCCCCTGCACCATCTGCAAGGGCACAAGGGATCCACTCAGGGACCTGGAACAGGCATCTGATTGGATGCCCGCCCAGGTCTGCAGCTCCACCCTGACTGCCCTTATGACCATGCATGCCATGGGGGCATGGCTATAGACAGGTGCCCCATGGGTGCTAGCAGTAGTGTATACCACTTATCCTGCACCTGTCTAGGGCTGCATAGGTACACAGGTGGGGTACACACCTCAGTCTCATATTACCCGCCCTTTCATGCATCGGGCCGAATGTGAAAAACTGGGAAAAAATGGAGGTCCCAGTTCTGATTAGGTGTGAAAAGGAACAGTGATGTGTGTTATATGTATTATACTTAGTGCCATTAGACACAATATATTGAGCTGGCAAAAAGAGACAAGCATTGTTGAAAGCCAGATGTTTGCTTGCAGTGTAATGGAGCTTTAGAAAGCACCTGATGTTGTTGGAACAACTTTCCAAAATATACTATTTAGACACAAAATATCTTATATTTCATACTGGTCTGTAATTTTCATCCTTTTTTATTAGGAAGGACATGCTCATGGAAATAGGATCTCTGCCCTATTTGCTCTGTGTTTTTGTCTACTTCTACAGTCACAATTCTGTTTATGACATCCACATCTGCTGCTATGGAGATAATTATGATGTCATAAATGATGTTATGATGTCATGCATAGATGGGCAGCCAAAGCAAATAAAGTCCAAGGGACAGTAACTTTGTTTTTATGTCACTTCCCTCTAATAAAGGGAAAGGGGAAGGAATTGCAAAAATATAGTTCTGGCGGAATGGTACAGAGCATAAAAGCACTGAACTGTAAAACAATAGCAGGTTCAGTCTCTCTCAAGGCCACAAGTAATAGTGTCTAAGGATATCGGAGCTACAGTAAACAATTTAGCTGGCCCAGTGGCATGGAGGGCCAAGGCATTGGATGCCTCATCTCCCACCACATTAGCAACCCAGGTCTGGTAACAGACTAAGGTAGCTTGTAGGCTGCTGTGGGGAAGGAAGATTGAGAATCCATCAACATCTCTCCTTCTTCTGGGTGGTGGGGCACAGTGTAGTGCTGCTTTCCTGCAATCTAGCAGAGGCTAGGTGGAGCAGCAATTATCATCAGACTTGGAAGCTGGAGGAGGGCTTTTAGAGCATGCACAATCTTCTCATCCTATGTGCACACCATTGCACCCTGATGGTTCTGACTTAAAGGGAGTAACCGATGGAAAAGGCCCCCCTTTTGACAGGATGATGCTGCAACCTTGCAAGTAGGGATGTGCGAAATTGGAAGAGTTCACCCAGCAAAATATTTTGCGTAATTAAAGAATTCCGAAAAATATTTTGCTGGGTGAAATGTGAAATTTCACCCTCCCCAAGCTGGCGAAATTTCACTTGTGGGCAAAACTTTGCATTCGCCAGTGAAATTTCATCACCCCGGTGAAATTTTGCTACCTATGGGACTAATTTAATCTCCTGTGGTGAAATGTTGTGGCCATTGTCCACTGGACAAAATTTTCCCTTTTGTCCAGTGGTTCCTCCCTAGCCGCCCCTGGCTATAATAGTATTAATTAAGAACTGCCCCCCCCAAAGTTACCCTGCACCCCTGATTTGTTTTATTAAAAAAAATACCTCCTCTCCCTGATGTCTAGTGGTTCCCCACCCAGCTGTCACTGGCCATTATAATATTAAATAAGCACTCCCCCAAGTTACCCTGCCACCTCTATCTGTTTTATAAAAAAAAAAAAAAAAAAATCACCCTCCACTCCCTGGTGTCTAGGGGACCCCTCACCCATCAATAGATATCAGTACCCACCCAGCTCTTCCCCAGTAACATGATCTGCCCACTGGCACAGCCCCTCCACTCACCTCTTGGCCAGCAACCCGACTGAAGTGCCACAGCGCTTGAATGAATAACGCGTATGTGCACATATTTCTCTAAAACAGATGGAGCACAGGGTAACTTGAAGTGCTGATTAATATTATAATGGCCAGTGATGGCGAGGAGGACCACTAGACACCAGGGAGTGGAGGGTATTTTTTTAATAAAACAAATCGTGGGTGGGGTAACTTGTAATGTGGGGGCTGGGGTTCAATTGGACTTGCGGTGGCCAGTGGTGACAGGTGAATTACGGGCAAAACTGAAATTTTGCTGCAATTTCGTGAACATTCCCCTACCAAATGCCAATTTCACGGCAATTTCACCGCCGAAATTTAATTTTGATGCATCTCTACTTGCAGGCACCACACCACCACCATCCATGGCATCCACTTACACAAGAAGATAAGAAGTAGCTGGGGTGAGTCCTGGAGATGGGGTGATTAGGCTGTGTGTCTACAGCAGAAGGGAGCCAACTGGTCGTGGCAGGAGGATAAAGTCCAAATAAAAAAAATAAAATTGCAAGAATATATGAACTATAGACTAAAATATGCAAAATTCAGGCACAATTCAAAGTTATCCAACTGGCATCAGGGACTTATTTATTTATTTAGTTTTTGTTTACCAGGTAGGTGCACTAGACATAAAATGACTATTTTCAGGCATGACCCGGGAGAGCACAACATGTAACAGAGATAACAATGTTGTGATACATAAGTATGGTCATACAAAAAAGAGAAAACAGCACAGCAATGCTATACAAAGTACTTTAAGTTGGAGTACACATTAAGGGAAGTAAAACGGACAATGTATTATGATGACAACAATTTAGCATAATAACAATAAGAGTAATAAATAATCAGAGGCAGCACTATTAAAATAAATGCAGAAACAGAGGGCATACCCTAGAGGAGAGGAAGAGTACAGGAGGGACTAAGTAGACTTGATAGAGACACTAAGGATTCTAGGTAGGGTCAAAGCAAGTGCTAGTATCAGCAAGGTGCAGATAGCATCAGTATTCATTTTTAAAGCTATGGTGAGACTGTGACAGCAGAAGGTTGAGTGGAAGAGCATTACACAACCGAGGAGCAGCGCTTTGGAAGGCCTCAGTGCCTTTAACCTTGTGACATCTCGGGACAAAGAGCAGGGATTTGTCAGCAGATCGCCGGCCATGGGAGGAAGGTTGAGGAACTAGAAGCTCAGCCAGAGGGATGGGGTTTTATCCTGGATAATTGAGTCCATGAGAGATTCCAGGTAATATTGTCTGCTGGCAGCGGGAGAGAGCCAGTTAAAATCATTATAGAGAAGGCAGTGATGGTTGAGTCGAGGTGATGAGGAGGCAAAGCGACAGACATTGTTATATGTGACATCCCATCTCAGTAGGGAGGATTTATGGGCAGAGGTGAGAATAGAGGCACCATAAGTAAGAGTTGGTAACAGAATGCCACCGGCAATAGTAAATCTCACAGAGGGAGTAAGCATGAAGCTCGTTTTGCAAGCCACTCCTAACTTTGAGTTTACAGATGTGCAGGAGGAAGGAATATGTAGGTTAAAGTCCAGGCATGGGTCCAACAGGATCCCAAGGTACTTAAAGGAAGTAACATTTTCCAGCAGAAATCCTCCTGGATGAAGCACCTCCAGCATATTGGAACAGGCTTTCATCTTCGGTGCTGATCCAAAGAGCATGGCCTTAGTTTTCTTTTCATTGAGTACAAGCTTGCGGTCCAATAGCCAGTCCAGAATTTTCTTAAAGTCAGATGTGAACACTGAGTTTATATATGAAATACTAGAAGAACTAGTATAGATGACCAAGTCATCTGCGTAGAGAATTGCCAAACAGGATTTTATGACATCAGCAGCATGGTTAATAAAGATTGAGAAAAGGAGGGGCCCAAGGATGGAACCCTGAGGAACCCCAATGTTAATAGTGGATGATTTTGACAGGGAGGAGTTAAATTTGACTGCTTGTGTCCTATTTGACAGATAGCTACAGAACCAGTCCACAACAGGAGTTGAAAAATGGAGTTGATAGAGTGTAGAGGGAAGTAGGGAGTGATCCAATAGGTAGAAAGCCTTAGTAAGGTCAATAAAAATGGCACCTGTAAGTTTTCCAGAATCCATGTTGGTCAGCATGTCAGTGGAGAGTTTGAGAAGAGCCGTAGTGGTACTGTACCCTTTTCTGAAACTGTGCTGGGTGTCCGAGAGGAGATCATAGCGTGCAAGGTAGTCAGTCATCTGAGATGCCACTATTTTCTCTAGGATCTTGCTAAGAACTGAGAGAATTGCTATAGGCCTGTAATTGGCCATGTCCTTTGGATCACCTTTTTTAAGTATAGGCATTCTACAGGCAGATTTCCAGAGGCCTGGAATGGTACTGCAGGTAAGAGATAGAGTGTAAATTCTGGCAAGTGGGGAGGCAATCAGAGGAGCAGCCAGCATGAGTAGGAGAGGTTCAAGCAGGTCAGAGCCTGAGCTAGTATTGACGGATATAGATCTGAGTAATTTCAGAACTTCTGCACCGGGTATAGCTTTGAAATAAAAAGGTGGATCTGTAGGAGTACCATTCGACAAGGCAGCAATGTTAACTGAAGGTAGAGCAGTAGAAGGATTGGAGTACATTCCACTAGCTGGTACGGTATAATGTGACAGGACAGAGTAGAGATTGTTGAAACTGTTTGAGATGGTCCTAGAGTCATTGCAATGTCACCATTTATAATCATCTCATCAGGAGTAACCGACTGTGAGGTACCCAGGAAAGTTTTGATATGGGCCCAAAATTTCCTAGTGTCACGGGAAGCACTGTGAAGAAGGTCTTTACAATATTTACTTTTGGCCACTCTGACTTGTTTCTTACACCAATTCCTTAGTTGTCGATAGGCAGCTAGGTCAGATTGAAGGCCAGATTGTTTGTACCGAAACCAGAGCTCTTCCCGATGGCACGGGTTAGCTAAGAGGTCTTTATGAAGCCATCTGGTCTGTCTTCCTCTGACCCTCCTAGTACTTTTAGAGGCATGTTTACTCTGTATGGCAAGAAATTCACTTACGAAGATCTGCAAGGCGACATCCATATTGGTGGCATAGTAGAGGGCTGTCCAGCCAATGTTAGAGACATCATAAAGAAATGCGTCCTGGTCAACATGAGCTAGATTTGTAAAAGTGATTAGTCTGGGTGGTGCTGATGGAGACACAGCCATAGAGAGGACACAGAAGTTGGGAGAGTGGTCTGTTAAAGCATCTGCCAGGACCCCAGCTTCAGCCCCATGTTCTATCTGATTGACCATCACCCAGTCTAGGAGAGTGCCCATTTGAGGAAATGATGTGGTTCTAGTTGCTCCAGAAATCAGCTGGTAAAAATTGTAACTTTGCATAAGAGATTGCAGAGGGATTTGAGTGGAGCCTAGCCAGTTTAGGTTAAGATCACCAAGGATGATGACCTCATTATGATTTATAGATTTGGAGGTGACTTCAAGGAGTTCTTGCAGACCTATCATGGCCCCAGCAGAGGGGTTATAAGCACTAATAGTATGAAGCTTCTTTTCACCCATTACAAGGCTAGCATGGATGAATTCACACACTGAGTGAGAGGCAGGAACCAGGATAAAAGATACATTGAGGTGATTCCTGAAGAATAGAGCTACTCCTCCACCTCGTTTAGATGAGGTTCTATCCCGCCAAAACAAGTAGTAGTTTGGCAGAGCACACGGGCTATTAGGTATAGCTGGTTTAAGCCAGGTTTCAGTGAGGCAAAGAACATCATGATTGTACAGCTTCACCCAAGCCTCAAGTTCCGCATGGTGACAGGTAAGGCTCCTACTGTTGATATGTGTAATTAATAACCCTCTTTTTCTGATGCCAGATATCTCATTTGATGGGAAAGGACAGGTAGGTGGACCTGGATTAGGTTCAACATCCCCAGATAGTTGGATCACAATTATGGCTAGGAACCAAAGCAACACGCAGTGGCAGGTAAAAGTGAGAGGTGACCTTCACATCAGCTTTCTACTGGCAGATAGAGGGTAGTAGATGCTGCCTCTAACCAAGAGGATTGGAATAGGTTGAGAGATGGGACTTGCTAAAGCAATCAGGTTAGAGAAACTAAAATTACAGCCCTCCACAGAGGATGCATTTGGTGTTCAGTTTCCTGGGAGGGCCCAGAAAGCCATGTCAAGGCTGAAAAGTAGAAGCAGAGATAGGAAAGCCCAGAGAGGACTAAATACCACCATAGTATCACTGCAAAGTTAGTGCTTGGGTAGGGAGATTAGAATACTAGTGAGATCAGGAGGCTGGCACTCTTAGATAAGGTATTAGATAAGGTAGAGATATTAAATAATGTCAGAGGAGGACCATCCTGGACAAAGGAACCCCTGCAGCTGAGAGAGAAGGGATTTACAAACTTTCAACAGAAATATTGCACAGTATTACACAGTGGAATTGCTAGATAGTGAAAAGTAAAACCTTAATCGACTGCTGATTTCAAATAGTGCATGAAAATTCCAAATGACCAGCCTGTACCCTGCCAGGGTGTAAGCATAGTAGAAAAACAGGTGGGAGGAGGGAGAGGCAAAGATAACCAATAAGAGTGAGTTAGGAGGAGCCTAAAAGTATTTAATAGCAGCCGGGGTTGTGGCGGGTGGGTGGGAGAAAATATAAATTAACAGTATTCAGCCCACAGCGGCAGCCCACCACAGAGATAAATTCAAGAAATGGCTGTCTTCAGACTGCAGCAAATAGAACGGCCACAGTGAGATAAGGAGTCCAATCAGTAGCTGGCTTCATACGTGACCAGCCAATCAGGTCAAGAAGCCATAGAGTCTGAGGAGAACATACCTTGGTTCCTGGGGACTGTGGCTCTGGTGTGGCCAGAAAGTGTAGCGGCCATCGGCTGAAGATATCAGTGGCGCCCCAGTGGCAGAGGCACAAGCCCTGGAGTGGGCAGGTGGCCTGAGGGGAGAAGACAGAAAAAGGTTAGCCAGATAAAGGTAGGAGCGGGTGTGTGTGTTTCCACAGAGACAAAACAGCTGGGTGGGGGTGAGATAAGAAGGCAGAGATTCAGTACAGCACAAAATAGGGGGAGGGGAAGTGCTTATTCCTGGCGCTTTAGAGAATTTTAAAGGGAACTTAAACAATATGTAATTTAAATAAACTATTTCTGATGTTTACTGTTCATTATTGACATGCTGCTAACTTATTTGTTGCTATCATATTTGCATTCTGCATCTTGACCCTTTTTTCCAGTATGCTTAGTGCTTTCAAAGAGATGCTGTCCAGACTCCTGTCTGTAACTAGGGGAACCACTACCAGTGGGAAAAAACACACACACACACACACACACACACACACACACATGCAGTGTCAGACTTGATGTTGAGCTTTAAAGCTTGATGATGATGTCTGTTAGCTGGCCAATGGATGTAAAATCAGTGTGGTTTGTGGGGCTGTATTCTTTGAACTGCACAAAGTTTATGCCCATCAACCAGCTGAACATTGTCACCATCAACCTTCTTAGCACTGGATTTTCAGGAGCACACCTCTTACATTTCCACATCCAGTGGCTTATACAACACATACCTCCACAGCCCCATACAATAACCAAGCACCAACAATATGTTTACTTTGTGCATGCACACATGCAAACATAAAAATGAAAAAATATTCCAGGAATAAAAAACAATGAGGTTCTGTTTTTAAAAGTCAGTACTTTGAATTTTTCATTTCAAGGTACACTAGCACCTTAAAATGTTTGCTAGCTCTCATGCTGCAAGGAATTGTCGGATTCTGCTTCCAAATTTCAGAAATTCCATCAAATTCTATAGAAATCCATCAGAAATGGAATTTTGAAGTTCCAAAAGCAGATTTGTTTTAAACAAATTCACTGTTTACATAAACAATCAAATAGTGTTTCACAGTTCATGTAAATCGCGGATTCATTTTCCACACACCATGGAAAAATATTCCACAGATTGCATAATCCATGAAATATTATTCTGTGATTTACAAAGAAATACTTTTTGGAATGCCTGTGGAATTAATAAAAGAAAATTCCACAAAGTATCTTGGAAGCAGAACTGTCATTCCGCACAAATTCCCCAGGAAAAGTAAACATTCTGCACAGCTCTAGTAGCATCATCTCCTGGGTGGCAATTTTGTGTCAAGTTCAGCAATGGATAGTTTGGACTTCATACAAAGCTATTGGAAATAATGATTAAAGCAACTATTTTAGACTAGTAAACCCTTTTTTCAGGGAAGAAAGAAGGCTATTAAAAGGGCTACAGAAGTGTAACTTGGCTGAATGCCTATACCCTTGAAAACATTTTTGCTAGGAATATACTTTGTTGTCACAGTATATTCAAAATGGTCATCACTGGGTGAGGGAAGGAAAGGGCTTCTAACCCCCAATCCCTCTCCCAGAACAACATTGTTTTCTGGCAAAAAGCATATCCAGCTTTATACCTAATTACTGACATAACTGTAGTGACAACTTTCAGTTACTTAAGCAGTCTCTTATTGAAGAATCAGTAAGAGGTTGGGTTGAAATAACCTGTTGTAAGAAAACTGGATAAAAGGATGTTTATTGGAGTGAACTGCCTCTTTAGAGGAGCAAAGTATTTGTTTACTTTCAGCTTTAATTATTTGAAGATGGGTTTGTAATGAAGAAAGATACTAGATGTTAATATACCAGGGTACACAACCTACAGGAGAGACAGGGAGGGGAGAAGAGGGGAAGAAGTAGCTCTCTATGTAAGAGAAGGGATAAAAGCAACAGAACAAAAGAGTAAACAGGGAGGAGAGGAGGCACTGTGGGTCACCTTAGAGACTGGAAATGGCACCACAATTCGTACAGGGGTTGTATACAGACCCCCATCTCAGGGAGAGGGAATGGATAAAGATATGATAGAAGGCATCCTTAGGATGACATAGAAAGGGGAGATACTGTTGATGGAGGACCTGACTATGCCAGATGTTAACTGGAGCACCTTTGCTGCAGCCACATCCAAGAACAGGGCCATTCTCGATGCCCTACAGGGGGCATGCCTCAGACAGCTAGTTTTAGAACCCACTCATGAGGGAGCAATCTTAGACCTCATAGTCTCAAATGGGGACAGTGAGAGGATCTAAGATCTAGAAGTGGGTAGCCATCTGGGAACAAATGACCACCAGACAGTGTGGTTCATGATAAACTCAGCTACAGAGTCAAGCCATACAAAAGTGAGGGTACTGGACTTCAGGAGGGCTGACTTTGGCAAGATGGAGGTGCCTTAGAAAAGCACTAGCAAACAGGTATAAAGGAGGGGTTAGGCAATGATGGAGAAACATCAAAACTGCCATCACAGAGGCAACAAGCCTTTGTGTGAAGCAAATAAACAAATTAAAATGAAAGAAAAAGTCACTAGGGTTCTCAAAAGAGGTGACAGGGAAGATTAGGGAGAAAAAGATAGCATTTAGGAAACATAAGGAAAGACAGAAGGAGCAGGACAGAGGACTGTACCAGTTAAGGCAGAAGGAAGTAGAGACGGAAGTTAGAATAGCAAAGGCCCAAACTGAAGAAAAGATAGCCAACTCAGTTAAGAAGGGGGATATAGGTACATCAGGGAGCATAGAAAGAAAAAGGGAGGGATAGTGAGGCTGAATTGAATGGACAGTGGGTGGGCAGAGAGGGACAGTGAAAAAGCAGGGATACTGAATGAATACTTCTGCTCAGTATTCACAAAAGAGGAGGAGGGGGAGGTACCTAATCCAATTAACAGAAGCACTCTACAATGAGAGGGCCGATCAGTCCTTTCACAGAGAAGGGTTCTGAAAGAACTCCTAAACTGAAGGTGATAAGCAATGGGGCCTGATGGGATTCATCCCAGAATTCTAAAAGGATTAGGGAGAACTAGTGACACCACTGACTACCCTTCTTAACAAATCATGGGAGGATGGTGTGGTACCTGAGGACTGGAGGAAGGCAGATGTGATTCCCCTTCACAAAAGTGGGAGCAAGACAGAGGCAGGAAACTACAGACCTGTCAGTTTGACCTCTGTGGAGGGAAAGTGATGGAATCACTACTGAAGGAAAGAATTGTTGAGTACCTAGAGGCCAGTGGGGCACAGGACCCAAGGCAGCATGTGTTCACAGCAGGAAAGTAATTTCAGACAAATCTAATTGATTTCTTTGACTGGGTGATCAAAGTAGTAGACCAGGGAGGGGCTGTGGACATGGCCTACCTAGACATTAGCAAGGCATTTGACACAGTCCCACACAAAAGTTTAATAAACAAATTAACCAGCCTGGCAGTGGGTCCCAGGGTGGTAGCCAGGGTAAACAATTGACTGGTCAACAGGACACAGAAGGCAATTGTAAATTGAGTCCACTCTGAAGAAATGGGGGTTACTAGTGGGGCACCACAGGGTTCAGTACTGTGTCCAGTCCTTTTTAATGTCTTTGTAAGTGATATTGCAGAGGGACTGAAAGGAAAAGTATGCCTCTTTGCAGATGACACAAGGATCTGCAACAGGGTTGATTCACAAAGAGGCATGGAAAGGATGAGAAGGGACTTGGCAAGGTTGGAGGAATGGTCAGAAGTATGGCAGCTTGGATTCAATGCAAAGAAGTGCAAAATTATGCACCTCGGAAACAAAAACCCAGGGGAAGAGTACACAATGGGGGGGGGAGAGGTAGTAACAACAACAAAAATGGAAAGGGACCGGGGGTAATCATATCAGATGACCTTAAGGTTGGCAACAATGTGAAAAGGCAGTTGGGAGGACTGGAGGGAAACTGGGATGTATAGGGAGAGGCATCACCAGCAGAAAACAGGAAGGTTTTATCCCTCTGTACAGACAGTTGATGAGACCCCATCTGGAGTACTGTGTCCAGTTCTGGAGACCCCATCTCTGCAAGGAGATAGACAGGATGGAGGCAGTCCAGAGGACGGCAACTAAAATGGTACAGGGTCTGCAAGATAAGCCATACAAAGAGAGACTAAAGGAGGTTAATATGTATACCCTTGAGGAACGGAGGGAGAGGGGGGACATGATAGAACCTTTTAAGTACCTCAAGTGGAATCAGCAAAGTCTAAGACCGTAGCATCTTTCAGAAAAAGAGATGTGCAAGAACAAGGGGACACAATTTGAAGATATAAGGGGGATGGCTCAGAGGCAATGTGAGGAAGTATTTTTTCACAGAGAGGATGGTGGGTGCATGGAACAGCTTTCCTGAGCAGGTTGTAGGGTCTAAAACTGTACGAGAATTCAAGAATGCATGGGACAGACATAAAGCAATTCTTGTGGGGGGTAGGAAGAACTAGGCTGTTGGTTAACTAGGATTTGCAGCTTATCCTGTAGGTAGGGAAATGGACAGACTAGGTGGGCCAAGCGGTCCTTATCTGCCATAAAATTATATGTTTCTATGCCAGCTGCTTGTAAGTTTCCTGCTGAGCATTTTTAATCATGGTTTGCAAAACAACTGAAACTAAAACTAGTGGACCAGTGTCTGATATCCCAATGACTCAACAAATATGCAATGTGTACCTTGTAATAAAAGATTGAATTTAATTTTAAAATTTCAAGAAGCATCCACTATTTTGGTGTTTCACTGTTGAAATGTTTGATTTTCAAATATATGTCAATTGTTTTGATAATTCAACAGCTTAAACTGAATGCTTTCACTAGACTCATTATTTATACATGAGGTCATTTTTTTTGGATGGAAATTTTTAATTTTAGACAGGATAAGAACTGTAAGGATCACCATGGGCCTGTTTTCAAAGTTGTGTTGTGATTAAATACATTACAATAGCTTAGACATTTACAGATAGGAGGGCAAACTAATTACATTAGTATCTACATTGACAGACAGGAGTATAAATGCACTGTATGAACCAAGACAGCAGATGTTGATCCAGGGAATTTTGTTACACTGTTAGAAAATCACTCAGTCTGTCAGTTTCAGTTTGGATATAATTACAAATGTTGATGAAGTCTGTTTGTAGTATGATTTTAAATTCGGGCAGACATTTGCTCCTATGTGATGCAGGAGACAAGGAGTTTTGAGTTTTTTGAAATTAAGTAATGGAGGATCATTTTCCCATAGTTGATTTGGGCCCTGAGGATGTGGAGGCCCTTATTTGTGATCTCTTGTGTATTGTATTTGTTTTTGAAAGAGTTATTTACTAAGTTTTGTTATCCGGTCATCTGACCCTTAACTATTTTGCTAGCCACAATTGATTTTGTCACTGTAGTCAACAATGACAGTGACAAATAGGTATGACAATGATATTATTCTGACTTTGAATATTCTTTAGTCTTTATGCCATTATATGCTTACAATTCAGTTTTGCTTCTTTTACATAGTGTTTCAGATCTGGAACATACAACCAACCAAAATTAATTATGTGCTAAAATTCAGCATCAGATAGACAGATAGTTCATTGGAAAGTTCAAATGCTAGAATTTTGTGATATTTCTCTCTCTCTCTCTCTCTCACTCTGTCTGAATACATAACGGGTTGCTGTGAAATAACACAGTTCAATGGCCTACGCATCCAGTTTAGTGTTATGCTTGTGTAACTGTGTTACTTTGGCTGTTTACCCTCTCTATTCCATGAGGAATTACCACCTTGTAGAGGTGGCAAAGACAATAAACCCTCGAAAAGGGTTCCACCCCTAGAGGTGCTGCGGGAAGTTTCCCTTTGCTAAAGGTATCTTAGGAAGAATCCTCGTAGGAAAGAGGTGAGCTGCTGGAGGAAGAGGGGAGGATGGTGGGGCAAAGAAAAAAGTGCTCCAGAAAGAGTCTGGGAGGAACTGCTTATATTACTCCAGAAGAGGAGTGGCTGGCTGCTTGGCCATTGAACTACAGGCATAGCCTTTCAATTCATTGGCCTATGCATACAGTTTAATGTTATGCTTGTGCAACTGTGGTACTCTGTTGTGGCTGTTCACACTCTATTCCATGAGGAATTACCACCCTGTAGGGGTGCCAAAGGCAAGGAACCCTCAAGGGTTCCACCCCTAGAGGTGCTGTGGGAAGTTTACCTTGGCTAAAGGTACCTTAGGAAGAATCTCCAAAAGAAACTGTAGTAGTGCCAAAGGAACATTAGCGATCGGTGGCCACGAGGCAGCGAGCAGAGTGACAGCAACAGGCAACTTGATAAGCTTAACTGTTGTATGCAGGTTAGCAGAATAGCACGGTTACAATGGATTGCCTTGATGACTGCAGGGGGCTTCCTAAGGAGAGAGGGAATGACAAGTATAGACACCAGCCACCTTCATCCAACAGCAGAACCTATCTAAGTAAACTAGGGAATACTAACTAAGGCTAACCAATTATTATGACCAGAGGCATGGAGGAGAAAAAAACAACTTTGAGGAGGAAATCTCTGGGGATCCAAGGCCAAGGTCATCTTCCCTCCAGGCATGCAGTAGTTTGTTTAGTGATGGCTCTGCTGCTGCAATCTGACAACCCAATCAAAAAGGGGTGGAAAATATTCCAATTTGGAGGAAGGCTCTCACACTATCACTCTAACGGGAACACCGTAAAGGGTTGCAAGTGAACTCTGCAACACAGCTCCTCCAAGATGGAAGAGGAGAGTGATGACTGCTGAGGTGCTCATCTGGATTACTGATCTAAAAACAAACCAAGTGAACCAGAGGCAGTCATTGGGCGAGTAGTGTAGAAGGTGCCTGAGGCAGCTGGTGCTGCAGCTAAAGGATAGCAATATATCTTCCCTTCGCAGCTTAGTCAAAATTCGACATCAAGAGGCAGTGCTGCACATAAACAGCTAAAGCTCCACCTGGAGTGAGGACATTCCCACTATTGGCCAGAAAGGAAGGACCCCATCCTGTGCATCACATGCTCAGGATGCTGACTACGGTGCAGAGCGAGACTGTCGTCTGCGAGCAAGCTCGAGCCAAATTGATGGGCATGGCCAGCTAATCTCATGTAGCAATGGAGCAGACCATACAAGGCACTAGAGAAAATATCAGGTACTAAGCAGCAAAGGAAATACAGTAAGTACAGTACAGGCAGCAATGAGTAGCATGGTAAGCATGTGTAACAATGGAAGCACTGAGTGTTCGAGACCATCACGTGATGTAGGTCACATAGGTCATACATGTTTTAAAGCAAGCTTCAGCTCAATATAACCTTGGCCTTTAGTGGAGTGAGGCTAGCCAACCAGTACATCAGTGAGTGAAAAATAAAGGTGAAAAATACTCAGAGGATTTTAGCATCAGAGGCAGTAGCAGAACATGAGGTATTTTAGTCACATGAGGCCATGACACTTCACTATGACTCCCCAGTCTCCCACCATAGGAAAAACAAGGAAGCAACAGTAAAATGCAGTGACACACATGCAGATTTAAAACTAGTTTACAGCAACAGCTGTAGCTGGGCTGTAAAGAAGCAGTGTATAAACGTAGGTGAGCAGCATCCAGCAGCAAGTAGCTATAACTTCCAAGAGCAGCTATGCTGAATAAACAGAGGAACTGATAAGATTATGGGGAGAGGCAATGCACTAAAACAACAGTAATGATAGCTTGGTACAATTGCATGAAAGCAGGTTTGAATGCAATGGGCTAGCTTTGTAGAGTGAGCCTGAACAGGTAAAATGAATTAAGGTGGATAAGCACTGAGACAGCAGTAGCAGAGAAGCTGCAATTGAGCTGAAACATATGGATAACAAGTGCAGCTGCACTAAGGGTTTGCTGAAATCCGGTGAATAAATGGGCAGTAAACAGAGTAGTTATTAGCTAGGCAGCAGAGCCATGAACCAGGTGTAAGCAATTAAGTGAAGCAAGGCAGCAGACTGCAGTGTGAGCTGAAACATATGATAATAAATGCAGGAACTGAGGATTGTTAGGCAGAAAAGCAGGTTGAGCTAAATCATACAGAGAACCATGCAGTGGACAGAGGCCCACAGTATCAGGTGAGAAATGGAGCCTGGGGGTACAGGCACAGGGCAGCTTGAGGTAAGGAAACACAGTGTGTAAACTTAAGCAGAATTAGCAATGTATACATAGGGCATTAGAAAATTAAAAAGCCCAAAAGAAACAAACAAGGCAAACATGAGGACATTAGCAGGAAGGAAAGCAGCACACACGGAAGCATGAAGCAGCTGGAGAACAGCAATGCAAACCAAAAACAAGAGAACAGAAAAACAGACGTCCAACACAAACCAAGCAGAGTTCTAGCAAGCACATGGAGGGGGGGGGGGGCAAAGCCCTAGCAGGACCCAGGAGAGAAGACAGACCAATAGAACCTCTGGCTGTAAAGAAAAAAGTGCTTCAGAAAGAGGCTGGGAGGAACTGCTTATATAGCTCAGGAAGGGGGAGTGGCTGACTGCTTGGCTATAGAACTACAGGCATAGCCTAAGCCATTCAATTATCACTAGTGAGTGGTAAGACCCATAACATGAGTGACAAAGCCATGAGTTTGTTTTGAAGGTCTAACTATTTATAAATGGGTATATGTGTTTTCCCATTGCAACCCATTATGTATCTGATATATACTAGACTATGTGTAATGCTTTTATTAGTGTTTTACCTTGTTTTAGCTTAAAATGGCCTGCTTTCCATTGTAATCGCTATCTGGCCAATTGCCCTCGGTGTTCTAGTTACAGATTTTAAATGGAATTAGAAAATGGGCTAGAGAAATCCTGAAATTTGATTGGCTGAGAACTCTTTGCAGCCATATATTTATTTCTTAAGAATGTCCAGTAAAATAAAAAAAACAAGTACCAGCTGTCAGTACCCATCACCCCATGGTATCTCAGTGCACATGTCCCACTTCAAAGCACATTTATTTTCCACTCATTTACCAAGCGAGTGAGCATGCAAGTCTCTCCTCCCCAGTGAAAAACAAACTTAGCTGGCAACAGTTACTGGATCTAAGATGCATTCTCCCATTTGTTAATATTTCCCCATCTTTTTTATTAAAAAAACAAAATCAGCTGTTTACTTGAGACTAGCAGTAGCATGTTGCATGATCATTACTACTATGAAGCAGGCAGGCTCCACCTCTCATCGACCCAAACGGACAAAACAAAGAAGACCTTTTTTCTTCTTTTTGGTGCACAGCCCACTCAGCTTCAAAATCCCTCAACTGATCAGGCTTCATCTCTAAATCTTCATGTCTGCTTCAGTCTGCCTCTGTTATCCTGACTACATTCTTACTGCACCCCACCCCCGTCCTTGCTCACAGTCCATTCCTCCATTCTGTGCCTCTGTTCTCAATGCACTCTACCACCTGTTTTCACAGTCCATTTTTGTGTACTGCTGAATCAATACCCCAGAAGAAGTAAAACTGGAGCAGTGGCAAGCAAGGGCATGAAAAGAAACACACATAACTAAACTGTGCATAACTAAACTGTTCAGTACTAGTAAAACAACTGTGAAAGTCTGCAGTGCTCTCTACTGGTAAGCATATCAGTACAGGGGCTACTTTTTCAATAAAATAACTTTCAATTACTTTGTGGCCACTTCTTTTAACTTTTTTTTATTTTGTAAAAATACATATCATCACCAAAAATATCACATATAGCCCATTTGCTATGCGCAATAATACCCTCCAGGGTGGGTGGCATTGGGCTACACCTTGATCTTCCAGTGGCCATAAGGCCCTCCGCCTGTGGCACTGAGCCTCATTATGCCCCCTGGCTGGTCTGGTTCTCATTTCCCACAGACCCTACATCACCTTATAGGGTCCTGGATCTCAGCACTGGATTCAGTGTCCACTGGGGTATGTCTCCCCCCAGGTTGCCTCATTCTGTGGGTAAGTCAGATGGGTTCTCTGGAGAATCCAGGTAAGTACTAAGGAAGGGGGAGATGGGGCTCAGTGAGAGACAGGTCTGATGGGGATGTCAGCAGGAAAAGAATAAAGAATAATTAAAAAAAGTTATAAATGTCAGGGTAAACCAGACTGAACAAACAAACAAAAAAAGCACTTCTTGACCTGAGCTTTGAAGTATCTCTCTGACGAGACAAAAGCAAACAGTGTGGCATTCACTGTTCAAGAAAAGTCAAAAAGCAATTCTACTGCTTGAAAAAGTTTAATTGCCAGATATCTCTTAGTAACAGAGCACAGCTTTAACTGCTCTGGCACTTCTCCTTGTAACAATGTGGCTTCATCAGGGCAATTAAGCTATTTCTAGCAGTAACATTGTTTTTTGACTTTACTTGAACTGTAATTAGCACAGTTGTTTTCTGTTGTTGTCTGGATTAAGTCACCACAGACAACACCCTGTACCCTGCTGCTGCTGTTAATCTAAAGCAGTCTACAGCTATCAGCCTCAGATCTCTAGAACAAAGGGCTTTACCATTTGGGTGGGAGTGCTGGCTGGGGTTTCTCAGACGTTTGTGGAAGCAGGCTGGACCCAGATAAATTAGAACCTTGAAAGTCAACACAAGAACCTAGTATTCAGTCTTTTCAAGCAGCCAGTGCCACTTAGTTGAACCCAGTGTGATATGCTCTGACCTCCTTACAGAAGTCAGTAACCATGCTGCTATATTCTGCATGGGTTGCAAATGATGGCCTTAACAAGGAAAACTTTGTTCATGTATATTACATTAGTCAAGGCATGAGGATATAAATGACTGCACAATTGTCTTAGATCAGATCAGCTGGGTCTAGGAATGACCACAACCTGGTAATAATTCACTAAAAAAATACCACCAACAGTTTCATCTGGTTCAAGGTCAGTTGGCATTCATCTGTATCCCCCTTCCCTGGGTCGTGCCTGAAAATAGGCAGGATTTGTCTAGTGCACTTACCCGGTCAACAAAAACTAAATAAATAAATAAATAATGTTAACCAGGAAAACATTGCCCTTGACTATGGAGGATGCAAAGTAGTCCAGCATCAGCCTTTCATCAAGGGCTACTCTGATAGTTTTTTTTTATACATCTGTTTGCTCACTGTGACCACCTAATCCTTTCATTGCCCCCCCCAGGAAGCCATCACAAACTTCCATGGGGAGGACATACTTTTTGTAGTTTTTCTTCCCTCCCCCCCCAAAGCACCAGTGCTCAGCAAGTGCACATGTGTGGAGGCACGCATGTGCTCCCAGAAGCAAGAGCTTCCTCTACCCTCCCTATGCTTGCATCAGCCCTCAACTCTGCTCTGACACCTGACCTCCACTGGTTCCAGCCGAGAGTGAGGGAATGATCATCCCCGATCCAGCAGCTGAAAGTAGCCCATTGGCCACTACAATCAGCTTCCCGCCCCCCCCCCACAGCCAAACCCTGGTGACCCAAACTCATTGCAGAACTTGGGTCGCTGGCATGGCGTGAGGTGTGGCATCCAGTACCTCAACCCTCAGTGCCACCGGTCCGACTTTACTCTGATGTTTTTAACCACCTTCCTTGCTTCAAGTAAGCACTGTCAAATATGAATGGCCTACATTTTAAAGAAGGCACTTACCGATTGGCACCCATCTGAAACAGGTGTTTTTTACTAGCATTTAGAGACAGTCAATTGGACACCATGCAGTCCTTTACTTCCACCAAGCAATGCTCTCGTATCTGTACAGAGTGATCACCCTTGCCCAGGTTGAGCAATAAGGAAATGTACAACTGGGTTTCATCTGTGTAACAGTAATACCTTACATGGTACTTTCTAAATTATCCCCCAATGACATCATATACAAGGTGCAGGGTATTGGGGAATGAAAGATCCCTGGGAAACACCACGGACCTGAACAACTGGCCTCATCAGGTGAGAACCCATCAATACTGACTGCTTCCAATCTACCAGAAAAGAGTTGAACCATGTAACCACAGCCCTGGATAATCCTGTATACTCATCTACTAACATCCCATTATCCACCATGTCAAATGCAGCTGAGAGACTGAAGAGGATCACCACTGACATCTCATCATGATCTCTTGCTGGGGAAGATCATTATACGGTACATCATAATCAAGGCTGTCTGTGTACTGTGGTAGGGACAGATTCCAGAGTACAATGATCCAAAGATATAACATTTCTCAGGTGATCACGTATTGCACAGGTATTAGCTTCTTCACAATCTTAGCAAGAAATGGTAAATTGGAGATAGGCTAATCATTACACAGGAGTTCAGGATCAACAGATTGCTTTCAAGGCAACTGGAAAAATCCCTTTGCTAAAGGAAGCCTTAACAATGCTTGCTATGGCTGGGGTCAGTTCTTCCATCCTTGCCTTTACAAGCTGGGATGGAGTCAGACCTAGGCTAAATATGGTGCAGGGCCACTCATGCACCACACAGGTCACATTTTCTACATCCACCCAACTAATTCATTCTGCTCCAACAAAATATTCAGTTTCCTTGATCCTCTGCTATTCTGTCTTGGATGGGGGAAATATATGATTTGTTTGTTTATTCTGGTTAGTCCATGGCATGGGCCAAACACCCATTTTCATGGTCAACCATGATGCAATTTGCATAATATATAATAGATACAGACTTGGTAATCAAAGATGATAAAAAACATAGAAAATAAATATCATAGGGTACAGACTGTTGCACACATTACATCCATCATCTCCTGCTAAGCATCAGAGTTAAGGTTACGCAGTACATTCACATTCATTTTCAATTATCAAATAACTTCTCAGTGCTTTTTTTATACCTGCATATTGATGTTCCAAGACAATCCAGTTTGGTCAGTATGAAGTTAAAAAACATTGGTAATTTATATAGTAAATAAATTGATCTTCAAGAGCAGATAAGACAGTCACACTAGCCCAGAGAAAGATTTTCCTTATTTTGAAGACAATCAAGATGTAAAAGCCTGTCCACAGTATGGAAAAGGGCTGGCAGTCTATGCTTCTATTTTTTATTTATTTATTATGCTTTTTCTGCTCACGGCTGCCTGGTACCTCAACCTGGTCATGGACCCTTTGACTTCCACTCTCTCATACTGGCCGTGACTCCCTGGTACCCCCTGGCTTATCCCCCAGGGTGGGGTTGCGGCACCGGCACAAAGTGCTGCAGCCGGAGGGATAGGTCAGGGAGCCAGCCTGAGACAGCTAATTGAAGCTGAGGGCAGGCTTCATCAGGGTGGCTGGCAGCTATTTTCTAGGCCGCCCCAGGGGCAGGGATGTGCAATGACATCCAGTGTCTGCTCTGTCCCCTTGCGTGTTGGCGCCGGTCACCTGTGGTTCCCCCAGCCTCCACCAGGGGTCCCTTGGAACTGGATACTCTACCCCTTCCTCCCCCCCCCCCGGAGAAGGACAGCAGTCCATGGGATGTTGAATCCTTCTTTCTCGGCTGGCCCTCTGACTTCCCGGGTCCGTTCCCAAACCTGGATTGTTGGCGTCGCAAGCAGAAATCCAACTGCTGCTCTGGTAGGCCAGCCACAGACAGTCTATTCTTCTCAACTGCTATGAGGCCTGTGGGTAATTCAGATCTCTTGACCCTGATACATTCCCTATAGCTATGCTAATGAGCCATCAGAACACATTTGCCAACATCTGGTAATGATCTCCTATACCTGTGCTCTAAAGAGCAGCCTTGTACTTTGAATCATTGAAGCTCCTCTGTAAACCAAATTGTGCTTTTATGTAAAATCATGAGATGCACATGTACTGGCACCCTAGATTTTCTTTAAAAACATGTTTATTTCTTTAAGCCAAATAGTTTAGTTCTGTTTTTGTTACTGACATGAGTTTTATGATGTAATAAGGGGAAGAAAATGAGTAACAAGTATGACATATATAAGAACTGATTCTTAGTTCAGCTAGGAGAGAAGTTCCCTTGAGTTGATGGCAGATTCCTGGGTTGCAAACTAGAAGGTTGCAAATTAAAATCCTGATCATCAGGCCTGAAAATATGAGCTTTCACATGGATGTAGTTAGAAAGAAACATAGAAACATTGGAGCTGTTGGCAGAAAAGGACCTCATGGCCCACCTAGTCTGCCCCAAGTCCCTGCCTACTGTGTCACCATAGACCCTAATTAATCTTCAACCTTACCCCACCTGTTACTAAGGTCCCCTATCCTATCCCATGCATGTTTGAAACTCTTTACTGTTTCTGTACCCACCATCTCTGCTGGTGGGCTGTTCCAGGTGTCCACCACTCTTTCCGTAAATAAGTATTTCCTCACATCTCCTCTAAGTCTCCCACCTTCATATCACGCCCCTTTGTCCTTGAGCATCTCATTCTGTGCAGAATGCTACCTTCCTGTACCTTACTGATACCTTTAATGTCTTTGAATGTTTCTATCATGTCCCCCTTTTGTCTCCTCTCTTCCAGAGAATACATATTTAATTCCCCGAGTCTTTCCTTATAGGGCTTCTGATGCAGGCCATGCACCATTTTGGCTGCCCTTCTCTGTACTGCCTCAACCCAATCTATGTCTTTCCTGAGATGTGGTGTCCAGAACTGGACACAGTACTCCAGGTGGGGCCTCACCATTGATCTGTATGGGGTAACACCACCTCCCTCTTTCTGCTGGTGATACCCCTCCCTGTGCACCCCAGCATTTTACTAACCTTCCCACTGCCTTATCACACTGTTTTGCTACCTTCAGGTCATCAGATATGATGACCCCCAGATCCCTTTCCTGTTTTATGGTTGATAATACCTCCCCCCCCAACCAATACGTTGCCTTTGGGGTTTTGTGCCCCATGTGCATAATTTTGCACTTTTTGGCATTAAAGTACAGTTGCCAAACCCTTGACCAGTCTTTTAAGAGAAATGTAAAATTGATTATGGATGTTACATCATTACATAAGGGAATATACCTCTTAATTTTACATGACATCATTTCTGGATCAGTCTGTATTTCTCCTTCTGTTAGATTTGTGTCACTTTGCTTTACATGCTAGTGCATACTGCACATACTGCACAGGCATTCCAGGTCAATGGGTGAAATTATACATCAAGATGATGTTACATTATTAGTTAACATCTGCTTATGAGGCAGACAGTGATGGAGAGATCCAAGATGGCTGCTGTAAGTCATGCAAAAAGAGTATCTTACAAGTCCACAAATTTTAATAAAAACTGTATCTATTGAGATTGTCAGGAGGTCTAAACCTCACTCTCAGGTTCTTTGCAATAATGGGCATGCAAGGAATCACAGACACATTGCATAAGAGCAATAAAGCTTGTTTATTACTACCAAAAGGAAAATCACAGTTGCTCTAAGCAGTTCTTACCAATAGGAACTGGGAGCTAATGCTTAGTGTTCCCTATACTTTGAGGAATCTCCGTGTTTCTTGGGGTCTCCAAGTTAGAAGACGTAATGTCTTACATTATATACCTAAGATAATTACCATGGTTATTATAAGAGAGAGGCATTTCTAGTTACAGAGATGAGCAATATTGGCTAAATTAGAGGTGAATCCACAGTCTGAGATAACATTATACAATTTTGTTATAGTCATCACTTTGTAGAAACAAAGAGGTACAGTTTGTACATAGCCATGTAGTAACACAAATCATCAGAATATGTCAAGGACGACTCATATATCGTAATCATTACAAGGACACAGACGTCCTAACATCTTGTAAGCAATAAATACATGTGTATATTGGAAAGTAAAGTCTGTAGCAATAATATGCATACATATCCTGGCATCTACTCTTATACAGTAGATGCCCTTAGCCATATATGTTAGTATAACATATGCCTAAATGCTAGCTGTCTGTGGTGTTCCTCAGGGGGTACCAATTAGGGTGCAGGGACCTCATGTAACATTCCCCACCTTGTTGCCTCAAAAGGGGCAACACAAGCAAGAGTAAGGAAGTGGATAGAGAGCAGGGGTCATTTACAGACCTGATGCGTGAGCCTTGTAAAGGAACTCCAACTGCTCATGGTGTTGGCGTAGTGTGTGCCATAGGCAGCAAAGCATAATAATAAGAAAAAATATCAAAAATGCTTGTATAATAACAAAACCTTTAAAGGTAATCTCTAACCAAGTGTTAGTAAGTAAACTATTCAAATCACCATCATTAATGAGAGCAAGGACTGCTGCATTAGCTTTGGAAATATTATTGCCGATGTGGATGAGATAGGTGTCTTTCCTGTCTAAAAGTGATTTTAATGTCAAAGTTAAATGATCAATGTATACATTAAAATAGGGTAAGTAGTCTGAAAGAGTAAGCAGATAATCAGGGTTACCATTAATGATATCAGGGTCCATAATGGGGACAGGGGTAATAACTGTGTGCCCAATAATAGTTGTTTGATGCAGGACAAAACAAAAATTGGAATCAATAGGACATGTCTTTTCTCCATACTTAAAACTTTTGTAGTTAGTTACCACACAAAATTCACCATCTGAATTATATTGCATTTTCACTGTAGGCAGTCTCCATTTTTGCAGCTGTACTGGGCAAGTATAAGTCTGTTTGGAAATCTGTGTTGACAGGCGGTGAACCTCCTCCCAGTAAGACTGGTACAACTTGGAATCATCTGGAGCAGTGGAGTGAGTCCTGGTATTCTGTGCCATTAGTAGTGATGTCATCGTCAATGGAAAAGGACCAATTGATACTGTCTGGGGAATAGACACAAACAGGTTTAATAACATCAAATATATCACATCGGCACAAATAAATATACCCTTTCTTCGCACAACAGTCTGTGTGCAGCGAGACCCATGCATCCAGAAGAGAATGGAAAACCAGTAGAGGAGGCAAATTGAGGCGTTCTCTGTAGATGCCTTCTTCAGGGTGCCTAATGGAGTGTACAGATGCGAGTTTATCAAATATAGCTGTAGTAGGATCAAAACGTGGTAAAGAAACAGTGAAAGACACAAACATAGTATCCTTAGTTGAACATTTATTAGCAGTAAAACAAGGACCAGTGTTAGGGTGCCTTGTCACAAAAAACAAATTCCAAGTAGTAGAAATAGGAATGGTTAAAGACTGCAGCATACACATGGCAACACGGTTAGGGGATTTGCAATGAGGACAATACCTTTTAGATATATGTCTGTCCTGTACGATGTCAGGGATTCTTCCCAATTCTAGATCACGGAAGAGATTGTTCATTTTAGTGATAATGTAAGAGCCATAAGCTGAGCATAATATTTCATGGGCAATGTATTTCTTATCTGCTTCTTTATTGTTTTGTGCAATAAGGGAGTCATAGAAATACAGAAACATAGACTTTGATGGCAGATAAGGACCTCTTGGCCCACCTAGTCTGCCCATTTCCCTACCTAGAGGATAAGCTGCAGATCCTAGTTAACCAACAGCCTATTTCTTCCTACCCCCCCACAACAATTGACTTATGTCTGTCCCATGCATTCTTGAATTCTCCCACAGTTTTAGACCCCACAACCTCCTCAGGAAGGCTGTTCCATGTGTCTACCACCCTCTCTGTGAAAAAATACTTCCTCACATTACCTCTGAGCTGTCCCCCCTGTATCTTCAAATTGTGTCCCCTTGTTCTTGCACATCTCTTTTTCTGAAAGATGCTACCCTCTTGGACTTTGTGGATTCCACTGAGGTAGTTAAACATTTCTATCATGTCCCCCCTCTCCCTCCTTTCCTCAAGGGTATGCATATTAAACTCCTTTGGCCTCTTCTCATATGGCTTCTCTTGCAGACCCTGCACCATTTTAGTTGTCCTCCTCTGAACTGCCCCCATCTGGTCTATGTCCTTGTGGAGATGGGGTCTCCAGAACTGGACACAGTACTCCAGATGGGGTCTCACCAACCATCTGTACAGGGGGATAACAACTTCCTGTTTTCTGCAGGTGATGCCTCTCCCTATACATCCCAATATCCCCCAGCCCTCCCTACCACCTTCTCACATTGCTTGGCAATCTTAAGGTCATCTAATACAATTACCCCCAGGTCCCTTTCCATTTTTGTTGTTGTTACTACCTCCCCCCCATTGTGTAATCTTCCCCTGGGTTTTTGTTTCCCAGGTACATTACTTTGCACTTCTTTGCATTGAATCCAAGCTGCCATACTTCTGACCACTCTTCCAACCTTGCAAAGTACCTTCTCATCCTTTCCACACCTCCTTGCATATCAACCCTGTTGCAGATCTTTGTGTCATCTGGAAAGAGGCATACTTTTCCTTCCAATTCCTCTGCAATGTCACTTATAAAGACATTAAAAAGGACTGGACCCAGTACTGAACCCTGCGGTACCCCACTAGTAACCCCTCTTTCTTCAGAGTGGATTCCATTTACAATTACCTTCTGTGTCCTGTTGTTCACCAATGTTTTACCCAGGCTACCACCCTGGGACCCACTCCAAGGCTGGTTAATTTGACTACTAATCTTTTGTGTGGGACTGTGTCAAATGCCTTGCTAAAGTCTAGGTAAGCCATGTCCACAGCCCCTCCCTGGTCTACTACTTTGGTCACCCAGTCAAAGAAATCAATTAGATTCATCTGACATGACCTTCCCACTGTGAACCCATGTTGCCTTGGGTCCTGTGCCCCACTGGCCTCTAGGTACTCAACAGTTCTTTCCTTCAGAAGTGATTCCATCACTTTCCCTACCGGAGAGGTCAAACTGACAGGTCTGCAGTTTCCTGCCTCTGTCTTGCTCCCACTTTTGTGAAGGGGAATCACATCAGCCTTCTTCCAGTCCTCAGGTACCACACCATCCTCCCATTATTTGTTATAAAGGGTAGTCTGTGGTGTCACTAGTTCTCTGCTTAATTCTTTTAGAATTCTGGGGTGAATTCCATCTGGCCCCATTGCTTTGTCCACCTTCAGTTTTAGGAGTTCTTTCAGAACCCTTTCTTCTGTGAAAGGACTGGGATTGACCCCCCTCTCCAGAGTACTTCTGTTAATTGGATTAGGCACCTCCTCCACTTCCTCTTTTGTGAATACTGAACAGAAGTATTCATTCAGTATCCCTGTTTTTTCACTGTTACTCTCTGCCCACCCACCATCCATTCTGTTCAGCCTCACTATCCCTCCCTTTGTCTTTCTATGCTCCCTGATATACCTAGACATGGTTTTATCCCCCTTGTTAACTGAGTTGGCTATCTTTTCTTCAGTTTGTGCGTTTGCTATTCTGACTACCCTCCCTGCTTCCTTCTGCCTTAACATGTACAGTTCTCTGTCCTGCTCCTTCTGTGTTTTCTTATACTTCCTAAATGCTATCTTTTTTCCCTAACCTTCACCACCACTTCTTTTGAGAACCATAGTGGCTTTTTCTTTCATTTTGATTTGTTTATTTGCTTCACACAAAGGCTTGTTGCCTCTGTGATGGCAGTTTTGATGTTTCCCCATTGTTGCTCCACCCCTCTTTCTAGCCTGTTTGCTAGTGCTTTTCTAAGGCACTCTCCCATCTTGCCAAAGTTCACCCTCCTGAAGTCCAGGACCCTCACTTTTGTATGGCTTGACTCTGTAGCTGAGTATATCATGAACCACACTGTTTGGTGGTCAGTTGTTCCCAAATGGCTACCCACTTCTAGATCTGAGATCCTCTCACTGTCCCCATTTAAGAGTATGAGGTCTAAGATTGCTCCCTCACGAGTAGGTTCCAAAACTAACTGTCTGAGGCATGCCACCTGAAGGGCATCAAGAATGGCCCTGCCTTTGGATGTGGCTGCAGCAAAGGTGCTCCAGTTAACATCTGGCATATTAAGGTCCCCCATCAACAGTATCTCCCCTTTCTCTGCCATCCTAAGTATGTCTTCTATCAATCTTATCTTTAGAATCTGTAAAGGCCTTAGCAATGTCATGCATATTGTATACAGTGTATCTTTCTTCCTGACTAAGCCCTCCACACCATGCAATAATGGGTGTATGATGTCATTGATCATACCAGTCTGCAACTTCTGTGAGTGTGCTTTGATAGTGGCAATGTCTGCTTTATTCCAGATAGACATTGCAGTACCAAAAACACCAGTAACGGTACCTGTGGCACCAGTGACATCAGATGTGTCATGTCTATTATTTTGATGACTTTGATTATCTAATTTAGGTTTTCTCCTAAAATTGCCTCTATGCTCGGTGGTGTGTACCCTGGCAATAGGGTCTTGGTTATGAATCTGAAAAGCTGCTTAACTATCAAGTAACAAAGTACTATAAAACAATGATGTATTAGTAGTATGACACATACCAAATTCTTTCATGTTACAGTAAGTCAAATTAAATAGAACAGGTATATGCATATATTGTAAGTTGTTAATCAATGAGCCGGGTAAAGCAGTGGCTCTGAGACCACTACAAGGACCAGGGGTTTGTTCTGGACATTCCAAAATCTTTTTCTCAGTAGGGGGTAACACAGAGATGTACATGGTGGCTGATGCCATTTTGTGTACAGCACAGACTTTCCCAGCAGAATCTTTAGACAATGAATCACAATATGAGGGTCCAATTAAGGCAGTGATATTGTATAAACCAGAATGTCTAAGTGAGGTTTGGAGCAAGGACAAAGTACCATTTGGGGGGTAATTTTGCATTAGGCCATCCATGGAAAGTTCCCTTGGAGAGCTTGGCCATGGGGAGTATTTGTCCTTGAGATTTAGTTTGCCACTCAATTTGTAGGGTCTATTGATCAGGGGCAACAACCGAGGCAGTGAGGTAGGCATCTGAACCTTCCTGGACAGTAATTAAATTGTCAGGGATATTGATGGAGACTCCCTCTGGGGTAGTTACAGGTGGATCAAGGTGAGGAATGAGGTGCTTTACTGTGCCTTGGATGCAGGGGATGACTCCTGAGATGAGGGGAAAATGGAACAAGATAGCCATCCTGTCAGTGTATCTGAAAAGGAAAATCAAACATTAGCAAATTAGTACTATTCTACCCAATAAGGTGAGAAAAAGTAATTATACTCCTTTATACAGTTTCAACTGGTTTGCATGTAACCATTTGTCATTCAGTTTGTTATTTTGCATGAGTCTAACCTGATAGACTGCTGGACTGAGCTTGTTGACAGTGGGATGGGGCCTTCCCACTTATTGGAGAAGGAATGTGTGGGATATGCAAATCTGAGAACCATTACCTGATCCCCAACTTGCTAATCCACTTCTTGTGCATGTTTATCAAACTGAATTTTGGACTGTTGCGGGGCCTTGTCCATGCAGTTAGCAGCATACAAATGAGTATGTATGAGGTCTTGTCTGAGTTTTTCCACATATTGGTCCACTGAGACATGATCTGCAGTGGAGGTGTGCAAATCAAACAACAGGTGCTCAGGTAATCTCATGTTTCTGCCAGTCATCACCTCAAAGGGTGTCAACTAGGTGGTGGCTGAGGGTGTACCCCAAATTGCCATAAGGAGTAATGGCAGTAGGAAATCCCAGTCCTTGGGATTGTCCTCAATGAATTTGGAAAGCATTTGCTTAATCCATTTGTTGGATCTCTCTACTTGACCTGATGATTGTGGGTGGTAAGGTATGTGGAACTTTTGATGAACTCCGAGGAGTTCAAGTGCTTGTTTCATCAACTCACCTGTAAAACTGGTTCCTTTGTGTGAGTCTACCTTGTGAGGTAGGCCCCACCTGGAGAAAATCTGTTCCACTAGGATTTTTGCAGTGGTTTTAGCAGTACATGTCTTAATGGGGAAAGCTTCAACCCACTTAGAGAAAAGATCAGTTACCACAAGGGTGTATTTGTTGCTTCTACTGGGATTGGTCAGGGGGCCAATGAAATCGATCTGTATGGCACGCCAAGGGCCAGAATGCCTTTGTGGTAACAGTTTGCCATTTTGTTTGGTAGGGATGGGGTTGTGTTGTGCACAGACAAGGCAGTTGTCTATGTACTGTTTGACATCCTTGGTGACACCAGGCCACCAGGTGGTGGTTTTAAGCCTTTAGAGTGTGTTTTCCACTCCCTGGTGTCCACCAGTAGGGGTGTCATGCACTTGGTGCAGAAATTCAGACCTAAGATGATGAGAGACCACCCACAATTTGGTGGGGGTGTCATCTGGTTGGTACCAGATGAGCTTGTCATCAGGGGACAGGTGTAACTTACCTTCATGCCTTCGGTAGGGGTTATGGTTAGGTAAATTCTTCTCAGTACCTTTGTCCAGAAATCTGAACACATCTTTGAGTTCAGAGTCAGCATGCTGGGCTTCTGACAAATCCAAGGGGTAGTAGGGTTCAGGTTTCTTCCTAACTGCTGCAGTATGTACGGTCGCTCTGGCCTCTGGATGGTCCATCATCCCAGTGTACCCCCCTCTCGCCCCTTCTTTTGCAAGGGTGTCAGCAGTGTCATTGAAGACATGGTAGGGATCATGTATAGAGTGGGCCTTATCCTTGTGTACATAGAGTTTGTGTGCAAATTTCCATGCCAGTGAATGAATGTATATTACCAGTTCCTTGTGTTTCAATGGACTTCCATTAGAGGAAGTAAAGGAGTTCTTTTGCCAGAAAGGAAGAAATTCTGTAAGGGAACAGCAAACCCAATTAGAGTCTGTAAAAATGATGGTATCCTTGGCTCCATGCTGGATGAACTCAAGGGCAAAGTCCACTGCTGCCATCTCCACATATTGTGATGATGCCACACTGCAACACTTAGAAATCTTAACACTGTTACCAAAAGGGTCAATTACTAATATTCCCATTCCTGCTATCTCTTCTCCCTGGTAATAGGAAGCTGATCCATCTGTGAAGACATGACACAATGAGGTATTCTCAAGTAGTTGTGATGTAGCAAGAAAGAAAGAACCTGAATCTGGTAGATCAGGTGGCTGCAGTTTACAGTCATGGGGTTCTCCTTGGAAGAGGAGGCCATGCACCAGCATGGATGGCATTTTGGTTGGGTGGACCTTAATGTCTCTGTCCTGGAGAAGGAGAAGCCAGTGTGTCAGTCTGGTATTGGAGACTGACCCATCCTTTACTCTCTCTGATAGCAAAATGTTTGTGGGGGTGTGGTTTGTATTGATGATCAGGGGAAAGTACCCAGTGATATACAGAAAGTGCTTGACAGCCCAGTAGGTAGCCTGAAGGTTCCTTTCACAAAGGCTGTATTTCTATTCCACTGGGGTCAAGAGCTGTGATGCATATGCAGTGGGTTTGAGGGTGCCATGTACCTCCAGACATAGCAATGTCAGAGGTGGCACATTCCAGATGGAATGGCAAAACTGGATTGGGGTTAACCAAAGCTGGAGCTGAGGCCAAGGCCTGTTTCAGTGACTACACAGCTTGGGTGAGAATGGGGCCCCAAGTCTAGGGGACATCCTTTTTCAGTAGTTCATACAGAGGGGCGGCCTTCTGAGCAAAATCACAAATAAAATCTCTAGAATAGTTTACCATACCTAGAAACCTTCTAAGGACGGCCACACTGGTAGGCAGTGGCAGATCTTGCAGTTCTTGTATTTTCTTCCAGGTAGGGCTTCAGCCTTGGTCTGTTATCCTTAGGCCCAGAAAGAGTACCTCTTTCTGACATTGTTGTGCTTTTCCAGGGTTACATTCAGGGCCCCAATTTTTCTGTGGCACATCGGAGCAAAGTTCTGTGGCAAGGTTCTCATTTGCCGAAGAACTTCTGCGGCGCTCGACACCAATTTCTGCAGGCAATTCTGTGGCACATTTTTACCCTTCATTTTTCCCTTTTTTTGTTTTTTTTGCCATATCTGACAAAATGCACACTCATAACACAGTCATTTTGTGGCCTTTTGTCACCACATTTCAACATATCCAGTTTAAGACCTCTGCTAAAGAACAGTGTCACTGTGATTTTCTTAATCTGTCCCAAACATTGATTTTGCACATCAACCATGCCATCATGTGATACATGTGCGAAAACACATTTTGGGTGACATGTTAAAAATGACAGTTGTACTGTTCATAAGGAGGTGTGGTAAAATAGCAATGCTGAAAATCTGGAGTGAAAATATTAAAAATGCTCAAAGTTACAAGCGTGCGTAGGAACTGAGCAATGCACACTCATGAAAGTCATTTTGGGGAATTTCTTCACCAAATTTTCAACATAGAGTTTTTGGGGCTCAGAACTGTGACACTGTCATTTGTTAACCGGTCCTGAAAGGTGGTTCACGCAGTTACTGCAAATCATCTTTCAGGACCAAATAACAAAATTACAGTGCCACTGTTCATGAGGTGGGGCCCAAACCCATGTTGAAAATTTGGTGAAAAAATTTCCAAAAATGGCTGAGATATGCACTAAAGTTGAAAAAAATACATTTATGCCAGTATACAGCTTACCGGCATTTCTTCAGTTCGCGGTCAGCTTTGAAGAGTGCAGACGTGTTCCTGGTCCACTGAAGATGGTCGTGCTGGGCTCTAGAGGTAAGTATGGGCTGAGGTTGGGGTGAGGTGGGGGTGTGTGGAGGTGGGGTATACAGAGGGTGGTCGCAGGTTGGGGAAGGAGCAAAAGAATCAACTAGGAACATTTTTTTTCAGTTCTTTTTTATTTTTTTAGACAACGGGGGACTTTTGCCATACTGGGGTGGGTCCCAGGGTGGCATAAAGACATTGGGGGCAGTGAAGCCGACGGGGGATTGTGCACCCCCATCAAAAAATGACATTTTTGCCATGCTGGGGTGGGCTCCCAGCATGACATACAGACATTTGGGGAGAGGCAGTGAAGCTGATGGGGGATTCAGCACCCCCCTCAGCAAAGGATGTATGTTCCACGGGTAGCCACGAATTCCGCAGGCCGCCCTTGAATTTCACTGATGACGGCAAATTTCTCAGAAAATTCTGCAGTTTGCTGCTGCCATGGAATCTTGGAAAACTCGGGGCCCTGGTTACACTTGAGGCCTGCCCTCTGGATGAGGGTCAGTAGCTCATCTAAGAGATCCAGATGATGTTCCTGTGTGGCTGTGGCCAACAACAGGTCAGCCACATACTGCAAGAGACACTGGGGTGTAGAGAAACCCTCAAGGGCATCCATCATGTGCAAATAGAAGTGAGGGGCTGTTGTATAACCCCTGTGGTAAGCAGGTCCTTGTCTACTGCCTGCCCTCAAAAGTGAAGACAAACCTATATTGACTCTTGGGGGCCAATGGCAATGATCAGAAACCACTGGAGATATCCAGGGCACTAAACCATTGCTGGTCAGGGGTCAGTAGTCATAGCACATCTGGTGCTCATGCCAAAGTTGGGGCACAACTGGAGGTGACCTGGTTTAGTCTCCTGTAGTCAATAGTAAGTCTCCAGGCACCTGTGGTTTTTTTCACAGACCAGACTGGGGAATTTGCAGTAGAAACACATGTCCTGATTACACCTTGCTTGAGGAGTGATTTGATTGTTTCCCTAAGAGAAGGCGAGGCCTCAGGTGGAAAGGGGTATTCTCGTTGCCTCTCATGTGCTGGGCCTCTCACTTCAATGACAGTGTGCATCCTGCCACAATCATGTTTGTAAGTGGCAAATGCCTCCAGATGTCTTTGTAGAATGGGGAGGAGCTTAGGGAAAAGCTCATGGTTCTTAAATCTATAATGTCATAATTTTGTTGTTCACAGAGATTGTTGCAACCACATGCTAATCAAGGATCATGATGGTGTGATATTGTCCCTGAATTTGTATCAGTAACATGTTGGCTAGGTCTACCACACAGCCGTGTGGTGCCAAAATGTAAATTCTGATTATACTAGGGTGATCATGCAGTACCATCAGCTGAAAAGTATGATATGCCTTTAGGTGTCCCAGTGTCACAGGTAGTGGCAGGGAGCAGTATGCAGGTAACCTAGTTCCATATACACCAGACATATTGGTCCTCCATCTGGTGGACCAAGGTGATGTGCCTGGGTTGTCATCCTGTAATACAGACACAGCCGTGCTTGTATCCAGTAGTACTGTCAGTAAGTGGCCCCCGACCTCGGCCTCAGTGCAGGGCCTTCCATTTGTATCCAAGACCAGCTTGTTTACAATACAGATAGGGGCTTGTAATTGTCAATCTGTGCAAGTGGAAGCATTGGGGAGCTCTTGAAAGATAGTCTGGGCCAGTTCCTTTGAACCATCTCACCATGCTGCACTGATGCTATATAGGAAGCCACTTCCGGGTTCAGGTCTGTAAGGGCCTGACTGCTTGGACTTCCAGTATCTCCATGGCCTGTTGAGGCTTGCTCTCCTGGTTGTATTGCTAGAAGGGTCTGAATGGGGATGACATCCGTTACGGAGCATACTTGCCTGAGAAGATCTTGGAATGTCCGGTTTTCATTGGCTATTTCCCTATACGATGTTTACCCTTGTTTTTATGGTGTTTCTTATTTTTGTGGTAGTTCCGGTTCCCACCCCAGGATTGTTGTTGTTGTTGTTGGGCCTGTTGGGGGTGCTGGTTGTCTGTGGGGAGGATCTATTTCTCTTGGGCCTGCCCCTCCACCATGTAGTGTGTTGTGGCCTCTGGAATAGCTTCCATGGCAGCTACTTTCTTGGTACCAGAGCCTGAATCACGGATGTAGAGTTGATAAACTCTCTCTGTTTTCCGAAGAATATTGGAAAACCTCTCTGTGGTGGGATAGGTGGTTGGCTCTACCTTTTCTCTTACTGCAGGGATCATGTCCCTAAGAAACATGGTCTTCTACTCAATAAGGTCCACATCTGCGGCTTCTCCTGCAAGGTGCTTCCCTGCTTGGTAGACCATCCAGAGCCTCTGGCGGAAAGTCGCTGGACTCTCTTTCACATTCTGTTTCACAATGTATGCAAGCATCACTCCCACCACACCTGGGTTGTGTGCAGAAATGAGTTCAGATGGTACTTCGTCAAAGGTGGTGTGGCTGTCCTGGTGGATGACATTGGGGAGTTTTGCCCACAGGCCAGGATCAATGGTCTGGCATAGGATTTGAACTGGTAGTCTCAAGTGAGACTAAGCATTTCACATTTGGCACACACCTATTCCAAGTGACAACTGAGGCTGTCAGACGGGCTCATCCAACCAATGCTGTCAGCTGTTTGCTGAACAGAGTAGGCCATTTGTAGGGGATTATTGGGATGATTAAGCAGAGGTAGATTACCTTGGGTGCCCTCCAGGGCTGCCTGAGCTGCAGCTTCTGCCACAGTGTGGACCATTCCATCCCAAGTCATGGCCTCCTGCAGCATCTGTCTGATCTGCATTTAAAGTGTCCACTTACTTCTGTCTGGTAGGGTCACATTGCCTAAAGCGGCATCA
This sequence comes from Neoceratodus forsteri, assembly GCA_016271365.2. Taxonomy (NCBI): domain Eukaryota; kingdom Metazoa; phylum Chordata; order Ceratodontiformes; family Ceratodontidae; genus Neoceratodus; species Neoceratodus forsteri. The sequence continues at coordinate 1,070,783,130 of CM028129.1, read as the reverse complement.
ATCATTTTCTCTCTATCTCTTCCTTATCATCCATAAAAATAATGGCAATCAGTGGTGATGTTGGGACTAGGCCTGGGCCTACTCTCCCCCATCATGAGGGTCGCCATATGGGCGTCGCCCATGATGCGCATTATGCCATCGATGACATAGGGATGTGGTGTCATGTGACAGGGGTCCGTCATGTTGTGGATGGCAGGGAGGGGTGTCTTGGCCAAAGTAGGGGGTCTGACTGGGCATTGTACTGGGAGATGTCGTCTTCTGACTACGCCTCTTCAGATGACATTGACAAGGCAGGGGCTATGCCTCCCATTGCCTTGACATGACCAGCCAGCACCTCTCACTGATGGTGCAGTTTCACCATTTTATGTTCACAATCCTTATGACTCATTTTTGCAACATTCTGATCCACATCATCCTGCATCTGTTTCTGTAACACTCTATATGTGGTGCTGAATTTGCAATTGTCCCTAGTAGCTACTCCTAAGTCATTATGTACCTGGTTTATCTCATCCTGTAACTCTACCAACTCATCACGCATCTGTTCATTTGTTCTACTTAACAAGTCATTCATTTGCAAAGCCTGCCCCTTATCCTGTATCAAACTTTCACACTCCTGCTTCAACATACAAAGTTCCTGCTCACCTGCCTGAGCAGAATGATGCAAAAGGGAATCATTTTCATTCTGCAGAATTGGAGTTCAGACTCCAAATGTTGCTCACATCTGACACATGTAGTTTCCTGCAATCCCATCTCCTGCTTGAGAGATGAGATTTGCAGTTCAAGGGATCAAAACCTCACTTCAGAGGCTTCCAGGGCAGCATAGAAAGCTGTGACCAACAGCCCTTTAGCATCTCACTTTCTGGCTGTTTGGCTTGTCTCTGCATACTGGATTGAAATCCCCAGCACAGGGTTTTTGGATTGACTTGTGTCCCGTGCGAAGTCAGCACATACTCCATGGGAGGCAAGGAAGTTTGAGACATCGAGTCTCAGTTCTGAGCAGATATTTGAAATGGCCATTGTGTGGAAGGGAATGAAAAAATCAAACTGTGAAAAGGTACCGTGCCATGTATCAATCCACAAGAGGTGCACTAATTCACAGTCGTATTACTGTGCACTTGTAAGCCTGCAATTTAAAACTGCTGTGGGGTGGGTTGAGTCGGCATCAACCACACCCAGTAAGCAGCCAGACTTTGCAAGTGATTACAAAGTGGTTGAAGATGGGAGAGGTGGTGCGCGAATGCACACCTAAAGTCCCCATTGAGAAGGGAAAGTTGTAGCAACAAGTGAAACCCTGCAAACTCCAAATATTGCCTGCACATGGTCGTCAATTGTCAGGAGGTCTAAACATCACTCTCAGGTTCTTGGCAATAATGGCCATGCAAGGAATCACCGACGCATTGTATAAGAGTAATAAAGCTTGTTTATTACTACCAAAAGGAAAATCAGAGTTGCCCTAAGCAGTTCTTACCAATAGGAACTGGGAGCCAATGCTAAGCATTCCCTATACTTCCGAGGAATCTCCATATCTCTTGGGGTCTCCAAGGTAGAAGACATAATGTCTTACATTATATACCTAAGATAATTACCATGGTTACTGTAAGATAGAAACATTTCTACTACAGAGATGAGCCCTATTTGCTAAATTAGAGGTGGCTCCACAGTCTGAGATAACATTATACAATTGTGTTATAGTCATCACTTTGTAGAAACAAAGAGGTACAGTTTGTACATAGTCATGTAGTAATACAAATCATCAGAAGATGGCAAGGCCGACTCATATATCATAATCATTACAAGGACACAGTCGTCCTAACATCTTGTAAGCAATAGATACATGTGTATATTGGAAAGTAAAGTCTATAGTAATAATGTGCATACATATCCTGACATCTACTCTTATACAGTAGATGCCCTTAGCCCTGTAAGTTAGTATAACATATGCCTAAATGCTAGCTGTCTGCAGTGTACCTCTGGGGGTAACAATTAGGGTGCAGGGACCTCGTATAACAAGATGCATAAATACTACATAAGATAAAAACATAAGAGGAAGAAAAAAATCCACATTCTTAGCAGGAGACTCGTCTAAAGAAAGATTCAGTAGAAAAGTTTATCAGTCAAAAACCCCTTGATTCAGGGGAAACTGCAGCTACATTTGCACTGAGGAGTGACAATGTCAGAGTGCAATCTGCAGAGGCCCCCTTCCCTGTACCAACTTGATGACTTAGCTGACTCTCCTGCAAGGGTTAATTGAAACACCAGGGGCTATAACTGGAATTAGACTGAGGTCCTTTCTCCCTACAGTGACTCTGGTGGCTTTGGTGGCTTTGGTACAATCCTTGTCGGTACCTATAGCTATTGGGAGTTCTGGAGAAATCAAGGATTTCAAGCAGATTCAACTAATCTTCCAAGACTTTTCTTGAAAAACTTAGTAGCAAGTTAGATATTATAATGGATCATAATGAATCACTTGAATGAGACTTTAAAGGATTTAATTAGATAAAGACAGACTTTGAATCTTTGAAAAATGAGCACACTGAAAAGGTAAATACATTAGTGAACTCCAACATAAATTGCTAATACTGGATGTGTTAACATTAACCAATATCAAAGCAACTGTAGCACTCTAAAGCACAAATGATTAGATGGAAAACAATGTAAAATATTACAGTTCAAGGATTTTATGGCTTCTAGATTTACTGGATTTGAAATTTAAATCACAGGGAGGCCTTCATAATGAAGTTTACATTACAGCTCTTGAATTAGCTGCAGAAAACCACCTTTTGTTATCCAATACTTCAGAATTCACTACACACAGCCAAACCGTGCCCATCAGGTTGAAAATGTAAGGCTCTCAATTTAGAATTAAATCCAAGTTCATAATATAAATGCAAAAACTAGAACCAGCCACCCATCTGCAACAGTAATTTTATCTTTTGCTTTTGATTCTGATTGGGACTTAGTAATTCAAAGAGCTAGAAGAAAGAGAGCTTTACTTTTTAAATTTAACAAGTTCCATATCTTCTGGACATAGGTTCAGTAACACGAGATTGTAGCAAACACTCTATGGCTTTTAAAGAAGATTTATTTTACTTTCCCCTTCCCAAAGACCAAGGTAAACAGTGCTGAAAAAAATGCACTTTGATTTTGGCTGACTGAAGAACTGTATACATGCTCAAAAGTTTTAGCAAGAAAAGCGTACGTGTGTGGTGTCACCTGATCCTAGGGCACACACTGTCAGAGGTACACATATCACAGGGGAAATATTTATTCAGAATACCAATTGCTGCAGCAGCAAAATGTGTAATATGTAAAGATTATTAAGAAACTGAGGTTACTGGAAGTGCAGTTTAACTAAAAATGGTTGCCATTCCATAAATAGTTTCAAGATGTAAAGAGCACACCAGTCACAAATAATAAGTTGGGCTACAGACTAGTGGGGCTGGGGTAAACGAATGTGGAGTACATTTCCCAAGACCCTTATAAAGAGTTTTGTAAGGAATTAAGTGAGTACAGACCCCTATCAAGCATGAGAAAAGAACCATGATTTTAGGCTGCATGTACTTGTTCAAATTACACAAAAATTTATGCACTTGTCTGTGGTATTCATGTATTGTTAGGTGTTTGTGCATTTTAAGGAGAATTTTAATAAAATGTAAATTATAAAAAAGAGAAAAGATTAGGAAAAAAGTGAAAAATAAGACTTCTTTGGAGAAAACAGTTTACAAGATGTTGAGGAATCCTTGCATATCTCTGACATGCTGGTAGCTTCTCTAATGTCAAGACTATACTGTGATAGTGGAGCTGAAGGACTTCTAATTATGGTGTATCTTCTATAAATCTTATCCTTCTTTGTTTTGCAATGAAAGGGGGCTGGTTACTGATTGTGGCTAGATAATTAATTATAAATGATGGAAAAGATAAGTGGAGCTCCCTTAATCCCTACATTTTTATACCCAACCAACCTGTTGAAGAGCTGCTGTCACCTCAAAGAAAACTTTGTAAAACGTGATACTTAGGGACAATTCAGCTTGCATTCCAAATATATTCTATAGATTTCTCCTCCCCAACTTTTATTACGGAAGAACTTTGTATAAATACATGATCTTTATCTGACAGAGTTCATCTGCCTCTATAGCCGTCTCCCTACTTCAAGTCATAATCCTCTGTTGTGACATCACACTCTGTTGCCATGGGAGTAACTGTGATGTCACAAGCAGTGCATTATGACCTCAAGTGAGGAGAAAGCAACAGGTATAGATGAACTCTTCAGGAGCAGAGATGGCATCAGTGATCAATAATGGGGAGGAGAAATACAGAACTGATGTGAAATATAAACGGAATTGTGTCTAAATATTATGTTTTGTTTAAGTTAGCCTGAAGGCATCAGCTGCTCTTTAATATTAAAATTGCTTTGACTTATTATGCTTATGACACTACACTTCTACTGTTTCATTTGAGGGATTTACTGTACTTGATGTTCATGTCCCCCAAGGATACTTATAAATATACTTTTTATCCAGGAGCCACCTTACTTTGATGGACTTACACTTTAATTTTCAGAAGCATAATGTATAATAATTTTGTTGCACAAAAAATAATCAATATTTATTTTTTTATAGCAATTTCTATTTGTACTGTATGTGTACAGTGGAAGCCATGCTAATCTGCAGTTTTTACTCCAGAAAAGGTTACCACATTAAAGTACTGCAGCATAGCACTTCCCATTATGACAGTATTATTCAAAGTAACACATTAGCTAAAGTATTACTTTATTATGCTGACTGTGCACAATAAGGTAACACTTCAGCTTACAGTAGGTGGTATCTTGAATGATAATGAAGTAAGAGGAGAAGGCTGTATTGCAGTAGTTTAATGTGGTAACCTGTTCTGTGGTAAATTGGAAGATCATGATGGCTAATACTGTATGTGCTGCTGAAATGTATTGATGGCCTAAGTAAAAAAGTTTAAATAAGAGACTTACAGTGACTAGGGTCTAAACAAGATTCTTAGAGAAAGCAAACCATTGTAAAACAACATTTTGCAAATCTTTGGTATATCATTTTTAATTTCCTTCATTCTTAATTATTTGAAAAATTAGCTCTTTAGGATAGAGTACAATAGTTGGGATGGGACTTCTCTATGCATAGTGTGCACTGTAGCACAGTAGCCCTATTACAACTGAATTGAAGTCATACAAGATAAGTACACTGCAAGACACCAGCAAAAAAAAAAAATCAGAGATTGCAAACATAGAGACAGGTGCAAAACAGGTGCAAAACAAATGGCAGGAAATGGCAGAAAAAAAGTCCTTCAGATATTTTATTGAGAATGGGAAAACACTAACAATTGTTTGGATAACAGAAGGACAAAGAAGAGGTGACATAATGACCAAGGAGGAACAGATGACAGAATGCTTCATTGAGAATATTGCATCAATATCCACGGAAGAATGAGCTGGAATATTATTGGATGGCAAAAAGCTATTCACAGGTGAGCAGCAGGACACACTAAAGGACATGTGTGTAATCCCTGAGGATGCTGCAAGACTTGCTTTTGCTACACATAAACAAGGCAATGTTGCCTGATGGAATACATCCCACAACAATAAAAGAACTGAAAAAGGAACTCCCCATGCCATTGGCAATAATATTCAGTGAGTTATTGAGAACTATGCATATGCCTGATGAGTGATGACTGGAGAATGTCCCATGTGGTACCACAATTCAAAAAATCAAAAAGGTAGATCTTGGGATCTACAGGCCAGTCAACATTAATACAAGGGAAATGGTTGTGGCAATCATAAAAAAAAAAAAACAGAATTACTTAACAGTTAAAGAAAAATAACCTAGACCTGGTGGCCCAGTATGGATTCTGCAAAGGCAAATTATGCCAGACCAATCTCAATACATTTTTATGGCTGTATTGAGTCATGACACTATGCTGATGTATTGCTGTCAGAAGAAGGGGTCTGACTAGAATCCCTAATGCAGCACAGCTGTGTTGTTTTGAGGGAGTGGAATCGAAGCACAACTTCCTGAAAATCTATCCACGTCCTCCCATTCACTTCAATGTGTTTTCTTCTTCTCTCCCTCCCCCCTGCCCACTATACTATTTTTGTTCAAAAGAAATTAATCTCAGGGAGATTCTGGATGTTGGGCACAGCATCACAGGAACAGCTCAGACTTTCTACATACTCTCTTTTAGCTTACCTGTATATTCTTTTCAACTAAACATTCTCTCTTTCCCCTGTTTACTCTCTTTCCACTGGGTTCACTTTTGGCTCTCTCTTTCTCTGCCTGAAAGTGCTCTGATCTTGATTCTCTCTCTTTCTCTGCCCAACTGTGCTCTACTCTTGTCTCTTTCTCCCTGGACCTGTCTCTCACTCTGTGTGGCTCAGGAAATATAAAGGTATTTGCAATGGCATTTAATGAACTTGCTGTTCCCCTATTTTTAATTATTCCACTCTGATTTTAGCTAAATGCAAGTTAATAAGGATGTGTCACTGGTGGTATTCCAGGCTTGTGCTGTAGTAAGCCATCAAAATGAAACTGTGGACCTAACAGCAGTATCCGGTGTCAGTTTTCTCTCATTAGATATGTTCTGTAACATTTTGACATGTCCTTATTAACTTGCATTTAATTAAAATCAGGATGGATTAATTAAAAATAGGGGAATAGCAACTTGACAATTTTTAATTGATTCTAGTTTTCAGATCTTTTTAAAACCTTTTCTTTTTAAATTATTGGGATTTCAGTGCCTTGTTATTAAGGTGGTTGGTTTCTTGATTGGTTGCTTTTTGAAGGATTTTGTTTGTTTTCTCATTCTTTTTTTTTTCATTTTTCCCATTTACTTTTTCAAGTGGTTCAGCCATTCTTATAAATCTAGCATTATTTAATATTGAGTAATTGTGTTTCAGTGCTTATTGGGACCACAAACAGTTATCCCAATATTGAACTGAACAGACAGCTTCAAGTAACGAGACAACAGGATAGTACCCCTACAGAATAATTCAAAGTGTCCCCCCTGTGATTCTTAGATTACTGATAATCCCAAATCCTACCCCAATCTAGATAGCATTGCTAAATAATCTAAGGACTCCACATTTCTTTTAAATAAAAAGTTGTTAGAATATGCAGGGTGAATCTGAGAAGCAGCAAATCTCATCCCGTGACAGTAACAGGAGAAAAATAAAATTGTATGAAAGTTTTAAAAAACTGCTCTACATATTGAAATAGTCAGTTAGTATTGCAAGACTATAAAGGGGGAGTTGTGTATATGCAATTAGATTTATATGAAGTAATATGCAGTTTATGTATTGTTTATTCTCAGTCAACAAATGTGTGCCTGTATCTCTATATGCATGCATGCGTGTATAAATATATAAGATATGTAAAGAGTTTTTATGAAAGATTTACTTTTCAAATCACTTGAACTTGGTTTATAGCAATCAATGTGAATTTGAAAATGGATGTGCAATCATCATACTGATTTACTTCTTCCAAAATCTGTTTTGACCTTGACAACTTGAAAACCAATTGTATTTAGCAAAGTGCAACTAATATACAATTTCCTTTACTTTAAAATCCTTTGAGATTATATAAAATATAGACAGATACTGTAGGTTGGTAGGTAGATAGATAGATAAATAGGTAGGTAGACAGATACATAGATCAGACTGATAGGCAGACTGATAGACAGACATTTGGAATACATAACACGTTGCTATTTGTTGATAGATGATGCATCATTTGCTAAACATAATCATATAGACATCATCTCAAAATGCTTTGGATCAATTTTAAAAATATTAAAACGTTATTTATAGACCGACACACTGACTCATCTAGCATAGGGTTTCCTTCTTGACCAAAAATACATTTCCAGTATGGCAAAATGTAAAACTCTGCATGGGGGACAAATGCATCTTGAGGTTCATAAAAAATTAAATATATGTCAGATCTCTATGGAAAAAGGAAGTAATGACATGTTAAATTCTTCTGATACAATAAAGCAGTCAAGCATCCCTGCCATGGAATACTAATAAAACAAAAGTCAGTGGAAGGACAAATGCATAGAGTGATTAGGAGGCTTACATTTTCAATCTAGTAGAGTCAGCAGCAGTGCGCAGCACCCACATCTGAAAGAGATGTATACAGTATGATTGTATATATGTTTTTCCTTTTTTGATTACCAGGTAAGTGCACTAGTCATACAGATGCCCGTTTTCTGGAAGGACCTGGGAGAGTTAAAGAAACATTACAATAAAATTGGTAACAGAAATACAATAAACAATGGTAAAAATGAAAATTCAATATACTTTATTTAACTATATATAGTGTGCATATATACAGTATAAAACTGCAAACAACTGCGTTAATGCTCTAGTTTGGGATAAAGCCACAAAAGTATGGAAATGTGATGTTAGGGTTTTCAAAGCTAAGACCCCACACACACACCCACACACACCAACAGGCATTGGGGGGGTGCCTTGGTGTCATCAGCCCTAACACTTACCCCATTCCATAAGTAAATAAGCTGAGATGGGTACAGTATAGGAGAATGGGGTATGGGTTAGGGTTGACAACCCCAATGCACACCCCCATCACCTGTTGGTGTATGCAGGGTTGGTGTGGGGTCTTAGCTTTGAAAACCCTAATGCCACATTTCCCTACTTTTGTGGCTTTATCCCTAACTAGAGCATTAACACAGTTTTTTGCAATTTATTTCCTTATTTTTTGAGATAGTATAATCATATCCTTATTTGCCTGTGGAAGTGCAGGGCCCATCAGGCCCTGCACTCCCATCCATCTGTAGATGCATGTATGTATGTAGCTGTGAAGGCATATGGACCTTTGGGCCCTGCACTTCCATTTATAAGACAACTGTGACCAGATTGTTAGCATAGCCATATTATTACCCCACCTCATGTACCCAGTACAGAAAATTTTCAAATCCCCTCCAAAACATAATTCTGCACAACTACAACGCCATTCTGTGCCAAAGGTGCAAAAACACATTTTGGCCAGGATTTGAAAAATGACAGTTGTGACATACATGAGGTGGGATAATAAGGTGGCAATGTTGAAAATCTGGGGTCAAAATATTGAAAATGTCTAAAGTTATGAGCTGGCATAGCAAAATTGCAATGAATGCTCATAACTTTGACATTTTTTCATATTTTGACCTCAAATTTTTAACATAGTCTTCTTATGACCTCACCTCATAAACCCCATAGGTGAACATTTTCAAATCTGTGCCAAAATGCCATTCCACACCACAGGTGAAAAAGTACATTTTGGACAAAATGTGAAAAATTACAGCTGTACTGTTCATGAGGTGGTATGAAAAAATGTCTGTATCGAAAATTTGGAGTCAAAATAATGAAAATTAACAAAGTTATGTGCGTGAATTGAAACATTTCAATGAACTTGCATAACCTGGCCATTAATAGGAATTTTTTCACCAAATTTTCAGCCTGGCCTTTTTGGGAGCCAACCTCATGAACACTGGTGATAAAAGTTCATTATTCAGTCCCAAAAGGTGATTCCTTGCAGTGACCAAAAAAAAACCCACCTTCTGGACCTGATTAATGAAATAACAATTGCAGTGTTCATGAGGTGGGGTCCCAAAAGGACCATGTTGAAAATTTGGGGAAAAAAATTCTCCAAATTGGCAAAGTTATGAACATAAGTACAAAACATCATTGAAATACATTATACAGCATGTACCTTTATTCCTTAGTTCATGGTTCAGCTTTGAAGACTCCAGATGTGTCTCAGTTCACAGAATATGACCACCTATGACCTCCAGTGATAAGTATATAGTAAAGGTTGGGGTTGAGTGGTGGGTGCTCAGTGGGAGGTTGGGATGGGGAAGGGGATGACAGGGATCATGAGGGACCATTTTCTTTTTTCAGTTTAAAAAAAGACATTGGGGGGGAATGCTTTCTTTTTTTTTAGGAATTTAAACATCCCTGTGGGGAGCCACTAACCACCAGCAAAAAAAAATGAAATACAAGGATCGGAGGGTGGGGGTGCCACTAGACACCAGGGGAAACATATGGGAGGATTGGGAGCTACCACAAACACCAAGTGAGAGATTGAAAATATTTAATATGGGGATCAGAGGGTGAGGGATGCCACTGGACACACTGGACAGCAGGAATACATAAAGGAGGGGGGGTATACAACTAAGACCAATGGATCAATTTTTATTATGAAATAAAATATGGGGATTGGAGGGTGGGGGGTGCGACTAGACATCAGGGAAAAGGTGGTTCACAGCTGAATTTGCAGCCAGCAGCATGAGTTCCAGCTGTGACAGCAGAAGTCAAGAAAATCCTGCTGTTCTCATACAGAGAATGTGGGGAAGTGCTCCTTTCACTAAGCTGGGCACCTGGGATTTTGGGTACCCAGAAAACATATATGTGGACAAAATACTTCAAAACAAACATCAGAATCTAGCTAAACAGCTCCCGTTTAGGTAGGTTCTGATGTTTGTTTATTAAAATCATAGCATTTTTGTGTTTTTTCATGTTTGTTGGTTCTTGGAAAAGGTCAACAAGATGGCGATTGGCATGGTACAAAAATTGTTTGGCACCATGCCAGACAAGAGGCCTAAAAGCAAAATGGGCATTTGTGGCATCAATTTTTTACTTTCAACAAAAAACGTTATCCTAAAAACTGTACTGTGCATGTACAGGTAGAAAAACACTACAATTTAAAGCTTAATAACTCTAGAACCCCTTGAAATTTTTTCACCACACCTGTCAAAGGCACTACCTTGGGACATGAAACATGTCCCCTGCAAGTTTGGGGCAACAGTTCCTTGCCATGTAGGCTGTAGGTGAGAGCAAAAAATTAAAAAAAACAATGTTAAGTATAGGAAACTAATTTGTTTTTTTCTTAAAATGACATATGCAGATCTCAGAAGCCACACAAGCTGCCATCACAAAAATGTCCACACAGCAAGACTGCCTACTAGACAACACATACAAAATTTCAACACATTCCATCAAAGAGAGCCAAAGATATTAATGTGCACAATTTGAGGTTTAACATTAAAGAGGCTACTCAGCCCTAACTGTAGAGGTGCTATCACATCCCTATAATATCTATATACATATACTAATATATATTCACATACCAGTATATATATATATATATATATATTCATATTCATATATACATATAATATACATACACACATATGAGAAATATATACATATATATCTAATATAGACATATACACACACACACACACACACACACACCTAGCATTTGCCTGAGTATATATAATGCATGTTTTTTTATGGCTGCATTGCGTCATGATGCTGTGCTGACATTTATTTATTTTATTTAGTTTTTGTTTACTAGGTAGGTGCACTAACCAGCAGTGTGACTATTTTCAGGCATGACCTGGGAGAGTACATAACATCATGAAAATAGATACAGAACAAATCCAACAATGAGAAGCAGATCTTACATCTTAGGGAAGACAGATCCTTATATATAGAATGTAGGGAGTTTGAGCATGAAACACAAGGGCAACAATATAATTAACAGGGAACGAATAGGAGGTACATCCTGTGGAGGAAATAAATGACATAGCAGTAGAACAGGCATTGCTAATGAAATAATTTATAGGAAAAGTATTAACATAGATAGAGCAGTAAATAGGAGATCCAGGTGGAGACTAAACAGTTGAGGTTAGAATACAAGTGAGGGTAGAGGGAGCAGCCAAGGCCAAGGAGAAATGCTGTCTACCCAGGTCTGAAGATTAGTAGGGACTTGGACAAGTTCTTAGGGCATGAAACATGGGCAGTGAGATGGGGGGGCCTGACAGGAAGGAATTAGGGGGGATCAAAACAAGTACAATGGTCAGCCTGCATAAGATAGCGACAGAGCATAGTTTTGAAGTGTAGGTGGGACCCAGTCTGCTGGACTTCCAGGGGGAGAGTATTCCAGAACTGAGGAGCCACATGTTGAAGAGCCCCTGCACCTTTAGGGGTAAGACATCTGGGGACTTTCAGTAAGGATTTTTCAACTGATCTCAGTTCATGAGAGGAGGTGAGAGGAGATAACATCTCTGCCAGAGTTGTTGGGGTTTCCAGCCTGATAATAGAATCAACAAGAGAGCCCAGGTAGTATTGTCTGGAAGCCATAGGGGAGAGCCAGCCCAGGTCATCATAAAGTTGACAACGGTGCCTAAGTCGAGGGGAAGAGGACACATAGTGGCATATATTATTGTAAGTAATGTCCCATTTCAGTAGGGAGGTTTTATGGGCAGCACCAAGGATGGGGGCACAAAAGCTGAGGGTAGGCAACAGAATTCCCCTTGCAATGGCCAGTTTAGCTGATGGTGTTAACATATAGCTTGTCTTGTAAGCAGCACCCAATTTGTTATTTACTGCCTTGCAGGTAGTTTGAACATGCAGGTTAAGATCCAGGGATTGATCCAGCAGGACCCCAAGATAGTTAAAGGATAATACAGATTGTAATTGAGATACACCCATGTTGAGGACCGCCAGTGATGAAGGACTGGTCCTGAGTTTAGGGACAGAGCCAAAAAGCATAGATATTGTTTTCTTTGCGTTTAGAACCAGTTTATGATCATTGAGTCAGTTTTGGATGTTCTTGAAATCATAGGAGAATTCCTAATGTAGCACAGCTGTGTTGTTGTGAGGGGTGGAATTGAACCACAGCTTCCTGAAAATCTGTCCATGTCCTCCCTCTCACTACAGTGTGTTTCCTTCTTCTCCCCCTTCCCCATTACACTATTTTCATACAAGAGAAATTCATCCCAGGGAGATTCTGAGTGTCAGGAACAGCTGGGAGACTCTACATGCTCTCTTTTGCTTACCTGTTCATTCTTTCTCAATTAAACTTTCTCTCATTCCCCTGTTTACTCTCTTTCCATTGAGTTCACTCTTGGCTCTCTGTCTTTTTCTACCCAAATGTGCTCTGATCTTGTCTTTCTCTGTCTCTCTCTTTCTCTGCCCAAAGTGCCATTGCAAATACATTTATATTTCCTGAGCCACACAGAGTGAGAGACCAGTCCTGTGGGAGAGAGAGACAAGAGTGGAGCAGTGTTGGGCAGAGAAAGAGATAGAGCCAAGAGTGAGCACAGTGGAAAGAGAGTAAACATGGGAACAAGAGAAAGTTTAGTTGAAAAAGAATGGACAGGTAAGCAAAAAGACCATGCAGAGCATCCAAGCTGTTCTGTGACTATTTCTCCTATGTTCCTATGTGCACATTGCACTCTTGTTATTTTGTATTTGCTTTTCTTGGACATAAACAGCTTTACTGTCAATACTTCTGCCATGCCATACTTTACCATAACTGCTAATTACTTTCCTTAACACTAGTACCAAACTGGGCCTGGGGCAGATAACCTACCTCCAGATCAAAGTGTAACCTCTGTTTTGAATGGTGACAATAAATGCTTATTTTATACACCCCTCCCCCACATTCCTCACCATCCTAGAAACATTCTACATTTTTAAGTGCAAGTTGCAAGAGATACAACCTGTGTAATTTGCAGATTTTTGACAGCTGGCAAATAATATCATTTGCTGGCAATGAGAGCTGCAACTTCATGTTTTTATGTTGGCATGCATGCACAGCCAACATTGTGGGACAGTGCAGCTTTAGAGGCGTGGTTGTTGTTTTGTTGTTGGGTGAATGCAGGGCACGCACCAGTAGGTGCGTCCCACATTCCCCAATCAGCCTGCATGCCGGCGACACACCATGCATACATAATGTGTCAAGCACATCTAAGAAAAGGTCCGCTGCAATCTGAGCAAAGCTTGTTATATGCAGTGGTCCTTTTCTTGCCATGCTCACCGCCATTATGTACATGGCAGGATACTGGCCGTAGAACTGCCGACTTCAGGGGTGCCCAATCCCCCTGTCGGCTGCCTCTGCCCCCTGTGAATGTGCGCGATAGAGAGCCCACTCCCCATCGGCACCATACCAATTGTTTAATGCTGAGGGTGCCCTATCTATAGCTCTGCACCCCACCCTTCTTTATGTGCCGACGGGGTGTCCAGTCCCCATCGGCATAAATCCCCATGTTGTTTGCTGACAAGGGTATCCAATCCCTGTCGGCTACAGACACCCAAACAGTTAGGTGGCACACTGGGAGCCCACCCCAGCGTGCCAAATGCCCTACAAAACAAAAACTGTCCCACAGTGTTTTTCCGTTTTAACCTGTAAAACAAAAATGGTCCCTCGTAGTCTCCTTGCCCCCCCTCCCCCACCCACCCACCCTCTGTGCACCTGCCTCCCCACCCCCTTCACCCCATACTTACCTCTGGAGTCTGGCGTGATGATCTTGATGGACCGGGAACCGTCTGCACTCTTCAAAGCCGACCGCGAACTGAGGAAATGCCGGTAAGTTGTATAATGTAATAGATAGGGTTTTGCAACTTTGCTGCATATCTCAGGCATTTTGCAAATTTTGGCCCCAAATTTTTCAACATGGGGTTTAGGGACCCCTTCTCATGAATTCTTGCACTGTCATGGCATTCGGTCCCGAAGGTGATTTTGCATTCACTGCATGGAATCACCTTTCAGGACCTAATGTGAAATTACAGTGCCATTATTCATGAGGGGCTCTCAAAAACCCTATGTTGCAAATTTAGTGAAGGCATCCAAAACATGACTGTTTCTGACGTGCATAGCAACTGCGCAATGCACGCACGGCGTAATATGAATTCACAATATTTTCATGCCAGATTCTCAACACTGGCATTTTACCACACCTTCTTGTGAACTGTACAGCTGTCATTTTTCACATTGGGCCAAAATGTGTTTTCGCACTTCCGGCGCAGAATAGCTCGGTCGCTGAGTGAAATCAGTGTTTGGGACACATTATGAAAATGACAGTGACACTGTTCATGAGCAGAGATCCTAAAATGCCTTTGTTGAAAATGTGGTGAGAATTCTCCATAAAATGACTGTTTTACGAGGTGCATAGCAACTGCGAAGTGCACGCTCGTAACTTAGTGTATTCGCAATGTTTTCACACCAGATTCTCAAATTTGGCATTTTACTACACCTTCTTGTGAACTGTACAGCTGTCATTTTTCACATCCTTGCCGAAATGTGTTTTTGCACTTTCAGCGCAGAATAGCACGTTCGCTGTGTGAAATCAGTGTTCGGGACACATTACGAAAATGACAGTGACACTGTTCATGAGCAGAGGTCCTAAAATGCCTGTGTTGAAAATTTGGTGAAAATACTTCAGAAAATTACTGTGTTACGAGCGTGCGTTGAGCAGTTTGCACGCACGCTCGTACGTTCATAAACTTCTAATATTCTCACTCCAGATTTTCTACAGTGCCATTTTCTGCACCTCTAACGAACAGCACAGCTGTCATTTTCACATCTGACCAAAATCTGTTTTCGCAGTTCTGGCGCAGAATAGCGTGGTCGCTGTGGCAAGTCCGTGTTCGAGACATATGATGAAAATGACAGTGACACTGTTCATTAGCAGAGGTCCTAAAATGCCTATGTTGAAAATTTGGTGCGAACTCCATACAATGACTGTGTTGCAAGTGTGCATTGCGCAGTTTCCACGCACCCTTGTAACTTCGTCAATCTGCAATATTTTCATGCCACATTTTCACTACTGGCATTTGTGCACATCTCCTTATCAACAGTCCAGCTGCCATTTTTCACAGCCTGCCCAAAACGTGTTTCCACAGCTGTGGCGCATAATGGCGTGCTCGCTGTACAAAATCACCTTTTGAGACACATTCACAAAATCACAGCACTATGTGTCTCTAGCTACGCCACTCCCACTGTCAATGCCAGTGCAACAACATTCAGCATTGACAAATGCTTGTTTTAATTATTACAATCTGAAGTTCTGGCTTGGTCTTTCTTCTTTTTCTTATTATTTCAGAGGACCCCAAATGTGGCGGATCAAATGAAATTAATTGAGCAATTGCATTATGCATCTAGTAACATTTGGATGGCCTCTATTCTCTTCATATATTTTACATGTTTATGATTTTTTCATTGCATTGAGCTTCCATTTACAAACCATTCGTGTTAGGTAGTATCCTCTGTCTCTTCTTTGCTAGTTTCAGAAGACAGGCTCTCAGTTTTTAGTATCACAGCCCTGATTATGGGTTTTAACAAAAAGTAGGGCAATCATGACTAATGAATTTTAATCAATGTCTGCATCTAGGCAAACATAGCTGACATGTAAAAGTCCTGTTCAAATGAATTAAATGAGTTACAATAAAATGATTTTGTACTTCAATTTTTTTATACAATTGTATGGGGTTTTCATTGTCACTTTTTGTATGAATACAACTTCATTGTAATATCTCCTATCTCTTCTATATCTCTTTTCAGATTAATGCATTGGCGGTTGTTGTGGCTGTGGCCTGATTTTGTTTGATAATGTCACCAAAGTGCTTGTTGAGACAAAACTTGTTGATGTTGTACACATAAACTTCAGCAAACCTTTGACACAGTGCCACACTGGAGACTAGTTCATGCAATGCAAAACCTAGGTATACCCAGTCTTGTAATGCAATGGATTAGAACTGGTTGCAGGACCAGAAACAAAAGGAAGTGGGCAGAAAAACAGCAGCTGAACATGAACTGTGACAAATCCAAAGGGGTGCATCTAGGTAAGAAAAACAGAAAAGCAAAATACTACCAAAATAAGCTACAGAATGCTGAAACTCAGCAGGAAAGGGGCCTGGAGCAATAATCAGCAAGAATTTTATATTAGGGCAACAGTGTGGGCAGGAGCTCAAAATGCAAATAAAATTTTGATGTGCTTCGTTAAGGGTTTGGTGAACAAAAGCCATAAGAAAAGATTGGTGGACCTTAAAAATATTAT
Organism: Neoceratodus forsteri; assembly: GCA_016271365.2. Lineage (NCBI taxonomy): Eukaryota > Metazoa > Chordata > Ceratodontiformes > Ceratodontidae > Neoceratodus > Neoceratodus forsteri. The sequence continues at coordinate 1,070,766,267 of CM028129.1, read as the reverse complement.
TCTTTGAGAAAAGGAGGCTGAAAGGGGATAAGGTCTCAGATGTCCATTAACTCAATTGGACAAGACTGAACAGAAAGAGCTGTTTGAGCTCATGTCCTCCAAACATACCCTGAGTTCAGGCATGTGAGGAGGCACTTCTTCTCCCAGAAGGAGGTGCACTTATGGAACAATGTACCAGTGGAGACAGGGGACAAGGAAACAGTATGATCCTTCAGATAAGCCTGGACACATGTTTGTTTACCATGGGTATTCTGAATAACCTGAGTAGTAGGGTGGGTAGAAAAAATCACTATAACTTAGTATATGTTTACAAAGCACATTTATTCATCAGTACTTATGATGTGGGGGGAGGGTGTAGAGACGAGGAACTCAGAGGCCCTTCCTGCTTTAAATCACTACAGTATTTTACCATGTACATTCCTTTATCCCAAAAGTATCCACTTCTTTCCATATCTACCAAGAGCTTATCATGCCTACTTTCCACCCTAAATTTAGCAGAAAAGAAAAGCAGCCCCCTGCAGAGGATGTGGATACAGAGGATACATTTGATATATGCAGGGCAATCAAAACCTACCTAGTCAGAACACAGACATTCATATGTTTGGTGCACCTCTTTCTTCTCTATAGGGCAGCTTCTAAGGTCACCTTGACTTTATAGATCAGATATGCACAGCAAAGGCTTATATGGTAGCAAAACTGAAGCCACTGCACTTGCTTAATGTGTTGCCAGTTGTGGCTCTGGTAGCATCCCAGGCAAAAAGTGCAGAAAGTTATATGCCAGGATTGTCTAAAGCAGGTAGCAGGTCTTCTCTGCATGTTTAAAAAACACTACAGATACTCTGAGTTCCACTGATGGGATTAAAAAGATACAGGCTACAGTGAAGAAGTAACTGAGACTGGCATAACAGGAGAAATTCTTCCATCCCAAGTGGGAGTACTTCTTACTTTTTATTTCCTACCAGTTACCACTGCAATGTGAAATGACAAAGAAAGATGAAAATAAAAGCTCATTTTTTTTTGAACAGTAGTATAGTAAATTGGTTTCAATTTCTTCATTTTCTCTGTACCACCCTGCCTTTTTCAATCTTTTACACTGCTACTACCCCTATAAAAGTGCTAAAGCAGTATGATATGTAGGGAGAGACTGTCGCTGGGTGTCTTAACTTGCTGATTGATAGTGTTTGCCAGCATCATATTTTGCTCCTATGGAGTCTACAACCTTTTTGCTGCTTAGCTTCGCTCCAACTTTGTGCTGACTATAAGTGCACTGTTTTTAATGTTTTTTTTTGTGTGTGTATATCTTGACTGTGGTTCAACATTTCACAGCAGCACCTGGAAGCACCTCACTGCAAATAATTGTCTAGTGTTTGTGCTGGCACTGCCATTGCCTGCAAGTGAGCTAACAAATTATTTCAATTTCTGAGTACTCATTTTAAGAGCAGCATATTTTTGCATAGAAACATAGACTTTGACTGCAGATAAGGACTGCTTGGCCCACCTAGTCTGCCCATTTCCCCACCTAGAGGATAAACTGCAGATACTATTTAACCAACTGCCTATTTCTTCTTGCCCCCACACAAATTGCTTTATGTCTGCCCCATGCATTATTGAATTCTCCCACAGTTTTAGACCCCACAACCTCCTCAGGAAGGCTGTTCCATGCGTCCACCACCCTCTCTGTGAAAAAATACTTCCTCACATTGCCCCTGAGCCATCCCCCCTCTATCTTCAAAGTGTGTCCCCTTGTTCTTGCACATCTCTTTTTCTGATAGATGCTACCCTCTTGGACTTTCTTGATTCCACTGAGGTACTTAAACATTTCTATCATGTCCCCCTCTCCCTCCTTTCCTCAAGGGTATCCATATTAAGCTCCTGTAGTCTCTCCTCTTATGGCTTCTCTTGCAGACCCTGCACCATTTTAGTTGCCTTCCTCTGCACTGCCTCCATCCTGTCTATGTCCTTGTGGGGTTGGGGTCTCCAGAACTGGACGCAGTACTCTAGATGGGGTCTCACTAACTGTCTGTACAGGGGGATAACAACTTCCTGTTTTCTGCTGGTGATGCCTCTCCCTATACATCCCAGTAACCCCCCAGCCCTCCCTACCACCTTCTCACATTGCTTGCCAACCTTAAGGTCATCTGATATGATTACCCCCAGGTCCCTTTCCATTTTTGTTGTTGTTACTACCTGACCCCCATCATTGTAATCTTCCCTAGGTTTCGTTTCCCAGGTGCATTACTTTGCACTTCTTTGCATTGAATCAAGCTGCCATACTTCTGACCATTCCTCCAACCTTGCCAAGTCCCTTCTCATCCTTTCCGCCTCCTTGTGTATCAACCCTGTTGCAGATCTTTGTGTCATCTGCAAGAGGCATACTTTTCCTTCCAGTCCCTCTGCAATGTCACTTATAAAGACATTAAAAGGACTGGACTCAGTACTGAACCCTACGGTACCCAACCAGTAACCCTTCTTTCTTCAGAGTGGACTCCATTTACAATTACCTTCTGTGTCCTGTTGTTCAGCAATGTTTTGCAGGCTACCACCCTGGGACCCACTCCCAGGCTGGTTAATTTGACTACTAATCTTTTGTGTGGGACTGTGTCAAATGCCTTGCTAAAGTCTAGGTAGGCCATGCCCACAGCCCTCCCTGGTCTACTACTTTGATCACCCAGTCAAAGAAATCATTGATTAGGTCTGGACAGGCCTTCCCTGTGAACCCATGCTGCCTTGGATCCTGTGCCCCACTGACCTCTAGGTACTCAACAATTCCTTCCTTCAGAGGGATTCCATCCTTTCCCTACAGAGGTCAAACTGACAGGTCTGTATTTCCTGCCTCCTTCTTGGTCCCACTTTTGTGAAGGGGAATCTCATCAGCCTTCTTCCAGTCCTCAGGTACCACACCATCCTCCCATGATTTGTTAAAAGTAGTCAGTGGTGTCACTAGTTATCTGCTTAATTCTTTTAGAATTCTGGGGTGAATTCCATCTGGCCCCATTGCTTTGTCCACCTTCAGTTTTAGGAGTTCTTTCAGAACCCTTTCTTCTGTGAAAGGACTGGGATCGACCCCCCCTCTCCAGAGTGCTTCTGTTAATTGGATTAGGCACCTCCCCCACTTCCTCTTTTGTGAATACTGAACAGAAATATTCATTCAGTATCCCTGCTTTTTCACTGTCACTCTCTGCCCACCCACCACCAATTCTATTCAGCCTCACTAACCCTCCCTTTGTCTTTCTACATTCCCTGATATACCTATAAAAGGTTGTATCCCCCTTCTTAACCGAGTTGGCTATCTTTTCCTCAGTTTGTGCCTTTGCTATTCTGACTAACCTCCCTGCTTCCTTCTGCCTTAACTGATACAGTTCTCTGACCTGCTCCTGCTGTGTTTCCTTATACTTCCTAAATGCTATCTTTTTCTCCCTAACCTTCACTGCCACCTCTTTTGAGAACCACATTGGCTTTTTATTTCATTTTGATTTGTTTAATTGCTTCACACAAAGGCTTGTTGCTTCTGTGATGGCAGTTTTGATATTTCCCCTTTGTTGCTCCATAGCCTAAACTGTTTTGCTGATTCTAGATCTTAAACCAATATTTGTTAGTCACCATGTCATTTTGTTCAATAATAATGTTTTCCAGAACCATAATATACCATTTTGTTTTTAGTTCCTGAACTGAGATATGGAATGTTGAAGTTTTTTAAAGTTTCTGCTCCTGTGCCATGCCTTCCATGAACAATTTAAATATGTTGATGCAGCACTATGCTGCTTACCTTCAGAAACATGAATAATACTATTTTAGTACTTGTTTGTTTATTTCTGAGTAAAGTACATCCTAATACATCCATAGTATGAATCTAGTCTGTACATTCAACAGGTAACCTCAACAGAAGAGACTGTTAAAAATTTGTGAGTGTCAGCCATCTTTAATGACATAATTACAAAATTGGCTATAAAACCTATTTTAAAATTATCTAGGAAAATTAAAAATACACTGAGGATAAATATAAGGATATAATAAATGCATTCTAACTAAAAAAATACATATGATGATTTTTTTTTTTTTTGCTGACTGACAGTACTGCTGCTTTAAAGCTCTCTTTCCAACCTTAAGGGAGGAAAAAAGCTTTAGGTAACAAGCTTCTTTGCTGCTTCAAAAGAAATCAAGCATTTCTGCTATAGCAACAGGAAGGTGTCATGTGGAGGAATGTACACAACAGCTCTGTTTGGTCCTAAACAGAGAACTCTCTGAAAAAGCATGGCAACAAAGGGTGGTAGCTCAACATTTCATCCTCCTCTGGGCTATTTAAAACCTGAACTGGTTTGAAATTGGATTTAAAAGTCCATAGTTGAAGTCCTTGCTTAATAAAAGTCATTCAAATCAGATGCATTGATTGTTTTGAAAGAAAAAGATCACTGAGCAAAGCCTATTTTCAGGAACTGTCCTGCTGCAATCAGTTGCGGTGACTGGGTTGGTTGGGCCCTGTACCATTTGTGCTGTGTAGAGAAAGTCTGAAGCAAGGATTCTGTCTACTATATCTGTCTTTTCTGTTTGACTGTGCAGTCAACGTTCACCTTTGCTTGCTGTACTTTCTCTTTCCTTTTCTCTGTCTCTACTTTGCTTATATATAGTTATATAAAATATGTATGAAACTGATTTGTAAACTAGATATAATTATTACTATTGAATGTAACAGATTGTAACTTTTTGATAGACTGGTGGAAGCTAGAATCTGACAAGGTTTTGAAGTTCTGGGCCACAATACTTGGGTGGAAGCTAGAAGCTGAGCAGGTTCTGAATTTTTGTGTGGAAACAGAAAAGCATGCTCCTTAAGGGGATTTGTGATTTGGAGACCAGATGTAACAGAGAGCTGATTGATTATAGATTTCAGTTCTGAACTCAGAAATTGAACTTTGCTTTTTAGACTGCCTATGCTGAAAACCAGTTGGTACACTTCTCCTTGCTTTTATGTTCTTGTAACTTATAATAATAAATCACTACTTGTGGGTTTTACAATTTATCCTGGTCTGCTTATGCTTCCTAATCTGAGCCTCAGTTACAGTTGGTGTCTGAAGTGGTTGAGGTTGAGACCCTGACTGGAAAAATCTGACTAACATATACCACACTAATCTCCTAAAAAAATGGGTTGAAATAACAGCACAGGTTGCTTTGTTAGTATTGCCAGAAATGGAAAAGGAAGATATAAACATAGCGTATGGCAGGCTAGAACAAACTGTAACTTCTGATTCAGTAAAGATAAATGTTTCCTTAACCTCAGAGCAAAGTATAGAAATGTGTAACTTGGAAAAGGAATTTAATAGTACTTTTACTATGGTACCTGGCTGTGCAATAGGTGTTGAGCATGTAATAAGGACAGGTTGTGCTTGCCCTATTAGACAAAATGAATACAGAATGCCTGAGTGGTTAAGAGCAAAGGTAGTCAAGGAAATAGAAACAAATGAAAGAACTGGATATCATACAAGAGTTGAGAAGTGATTGGACATCACCAATGGGGATTTTAAATAAGGGGGAGGGGTAAGAATCTGCCATTATTTTAAAAAACTTAATCAAGTGTCTGAATTTGACAGCTATTCTATACCCAGGATAGATAACTTGGTGGACAGATTGGGAAGTGCCAAGTACATCAGTACCTTTGATCTTACCAAGGGTTCCTGGCAGATTCCTCTAGCAAAATAATCCAGAGACAAAACTGCATTTCTATGCTGACTGGACTCTGTCAGTTCACCACTATGCCATTTGGGTTACATGGCACACTTGGCACATTTCAGTGGTACATGGACATAGTCCTAGCTCCTCATGCAGGTTATTGTGTGGCTTACCTGGATGATGTTGTGGTGTATAGTCTAGACTGGAAAAGTCATATGGATCACCTGTGAGCAGTTATCCAAGCCATTAAAAATGCAGGTCTGTCTATTAATCATGCCAAATGGGCATTGTGCATGCTGTAAACCAGATATTTGTGGTATATTTTGGGAAATGGAGAGGTAAAACCACAAAAGTCTAAGATAGAAGATGTAGCTAACAGCCCTGTCCCTAAAATGAAAAAAATATGTCAGGTCCTTTTTAGGGCTAGCTGGTTACTACTGGAGGTTCTTCCCCAACTCGCTGCTCCCCTCACTGAACTTACAAAGAAAAGATATCTGAATAATGTAAAATGGACCCCAGAGAGTGGTGAAGCTTTTATAGCCATCAAGGTTGCATTATGTTCCACCCATGTTTTTAAAAAGCCCAGACTTCGAACAGCAATTCCTATTACAAACAGATGCCTCAGAGGCAGGCCTAGGGGCAGTCCTTAACCAGAATATAGATAGGAAGGAGCATCCCATTCTACATGTTAGCAGGAAATTACACAACAAGGAGAAAAGGTACTCAACCATTGAAAAGGAAGCCCTTGTGGCTAAGTGGGCAATGGAGTTCCTTAAACTTTATTTGCTAGGAGCTGAATTTGTGCTTATAACCAATCATAATCCTCTCTGCTGGCTGAATCAAATAAAGGAAACATGGGAAGATAACCCCTCTCAAAAAAACGTCTATTACAGCATATATATGTGCACTGAGAAAGAAGTTAGCTAAGTATATTGAAATTTCCCATAGTAATCAGGAAGAGGCCCAAAAACCAATAGGTGTATTATGACCATGGGGTACAAGAAAAAGGTTTTGAGACAGGTGAAAGGGTATTCTTATTGCTACCCAGTTCAGAAAACAAACTGCCAATGAAGTGGCAAGGACCGGTAAGACCATCTTTTTCCTAGTCTACCTACTGGTCTACTTATGCTTTCTGACCCAAGCCTCAGTTACCTTTGGTTTCAGAATAACCAGAAAGCCTGTCTGAGTTTTTCAAATGGTGGGTAATGCAACAAAAAGAGATGGAGAAGTAGACAGAAAGAGAGTTCCATCATTAGAGGCATGGAGAAAAAAAGAGATACAACAACAGGAACAGCAGAGAAAAGAAGAGACGCAGCTATGGCTGGGTGCCTTGCAAGCTATTAAAGGTGGAGGAACTGATACAGGTCCAACAGATTAACAAAACACAAGTAACTTAAAAGACATTAAAATTATAAAGCTGTGTCCCTCAGATGATATTGAGGCATACCAGACTATGTTTGAAAGGATTGCCAATGCATGCCAATGGCCAAAGCAGTAATGGAGAATCAGGCTGGTACCTTAGCTCCACTAGAAAATGTGCACAAGGGTGATGGTGCTCTGGTTAGTCACCCAAGTAATTATACTTCAAAAAGACCAGCACACATCAGCATAGAAAATTATGTGACTCCACAGCTTAGATACAAATAAAACATTTTTTAATTAAAAAACAAACCACAGCACTCTGTGTGCTTGATGCATTTCAGATTCCTTGAACCCTTTATCAAAAGCTAACACATAAAACTAACTATCACCATAAACACATTCCATCCCAGTGACATCACAAGAAAAGTTTAAAATCATTGGCTTTGCTTAAGTACTTAAACTAGAAGGCAATTAACTCAGTGCTTTTATACTGATTCTGTATCACTGCAGTACCCACAGCCTACATATAGTGCATCATGTCAAATGGGAGGGGGGTGAGAGCCAGGGAGGAATATATAAAAACCCAGTGCTTAAATATACAAAGTAATTTAGTATAGCACAAACGATGTTAAGAATATCAGCATGTTATTTACAAAGATCAGCAAGGACACAAAATTTTCCATCTTCCAGGTAACGTTTGAGGTCAAAATCTGTGTTTAAACCAGGGGTTCGGAGTGCTTGTAAAGTTAAAATCCAAAATGATTCTCTTTTGGATGCCATATTTTGGCTGTTACCTTATCTAACAGGTAAACTCAACTAGCCTAAAGTAATGTGGACACTGCTTAGCCAGCAGACTATGATCTGGTGAAAAGAGAAATGGTACAATACCGCATATGCTGCTGTACGTGGTATTGCACCATTCACACATTCCCAGGCAGAGGATAAGACCTCTGCTGGGAGTGGGTTTCACTGAGCAGCTGCTGTGGCTCACTGGACAGAACCACAGCAGCAGGAACCCTGGCACTGCATCCGGGACTGGGTTTGATTACCGGTCCCAGAATTTTTTTTTTCTGTCTTTGTCGCTCCCCAAGTTGGACCCCCCTGGAGTTAAGAATCTTTAGTAGGGAGGTCGGGGGTAAAATTTCATTAATGGGATGGGCAGAGCCCCCCAAAGAAAAAAGAATTATGCAGCATGGTATAAATCGCGCTGTATTGGCAGTGTGATTTTGTCATGTGGCATAATGTCTTGCAACATTATGACCCCGTGCCAAAGAGAAATATTGAAAAGATACAACATCTCAATAGAGACCTACAGGCAGAGCTTTCTGTCCCTGTAGTACCAGTCATTCGACAATCCCTGTGAAACCTACACCTGACTCAAAGAACTCATCATTAAATTGCTCCAACCAGAGGGCAAATCAGTCCCCCATCTTATTGACATATTTACAATGGAACAGTTCATCAATATCCTGCCTATAGACGTACAACTCTGGATAAAAGAGCACTGACCAGAAAGTGGGGAAAAGTCAATTTCTTGTGCTGAAGATTATCAGTTGGCCAGACAGACACTACAGCAGGGAAGTAATAGACAAAGACCGGTAAGACCCTTTTTTCCCAGTCTATCTCCTGGTCTGCTTATGCTTCCTGACCCAAGCCTCAGTTACAGTTATACATCACCTGTTATTATAAGGATGACAATTAGATGTTTTTTTGGTAATGTAATCACCACTGCTAAGCAATTTAAATCACAAATTAGGGTGAGAAAGAAATAATGTGACCTACTGGAAATTGAATCGAGGCCTCTGGAATACCATCCTGGTGCTCTAATCACTGAGCTACAGGCTCACATGATTAGACCTGGGGTTCCCGGACACACTTCCTTTCTCTTGTATTGCATATCTTGTAACTAGGAACAATCAAAATGACAATTAAATGTTTTTGGTGCAGTGTTAGCCACTGCTAAGCAATTTAAATCACACATTGTAGTGAGAAAAAATAATGTAATGTACTGGGAATTGAACCCAGGCCCCCAGAGTTCCATCCCAGTGCACTAACCACTGAGCTACAGACTCACATGGTTGAACCTGTGGTTCCTGAACACACTTAATTTCTCTGATATTGCATATCCTGCAACTAGGAGCAGTCAAGATGGCAATGCAATGTTTTTTTGGTGGAGTATTAGCCACTGATAAGCAATTAAAATTACAAACTGTAGTGAGAAAGAAATAATATGAAGTTCTTTTTCACTTCAATTTGTGATTTAAATTGCTTAGCAGTGGCCAATACTGCATCAAAAAACATCTAATTGTCATCTTGATTGTTCCCAGTTGTAGGACATGCAATACTAGAGAAAGGAAGTATGTCCATGAACCCCAGATCCAACTAAGTGAGCCTGTAACTCAGTGGTTGCAGCAGCGGGATGGTATTCCAGGTGCTTGAGTTCATTTTCCAGTTGGTCACATCACTTTTTTATCACTGCAGTTTATGGTATTGTAACAAACATGAGCATAAGTTTAACAAGTAGGTGACAGTTAGTTACAATTACATACACATGGTGAAAGAAATGTAACAGGAATATTAAATCACTTGAAAACGTGCTTGATGGATGGTGTCTGACAATTTATTCCAAGAAGTAGCCACTGCATATGTAAGAGTCATTTGGCCATATAGAGTTCTGATCCTGGTTAAGACCAGTTCTCATCCAGGTATTTTCTTGATATTAGACAAGATGTGTAGAACCCTCTAGTGAAAGGGCCTCATTAATTTTCAAAGCATATCATTAATGAGCTGTGAATGAGCTTCTTTTCTAAGCACATCATTAATGAGTCATGAATGAGCCTGGTACATCCAGCAGAAAGACCTGGGTTTGATTCCCACAACCTCCACTTGCATACTGTGTGACTCTAAGCAAGTCACTTAACCTCCCCAGTGCTCCCCGGGTAGCCCTGGAAAACAGGCACATGTGCCAAGTGGGCATTACCCGGTTACTAAAATTAATAAAATAAAATAAATAAATCAGAGTTTCTTCCATATGGTCTGAACCACAGGCCTCAAAAAACCACAGTCACCAGAGTCAGCCTGCCATGTACAAGTAATTACATAAAGGTAGTGGAGACAGATTCATCTTCTAAGCTTCAACATCACATTTTAAGACTCCCCAATGTTTTGCTTGAGTCTATGAGGTTTTTTTTTCAAGGGGGTCCCCGTAGTTCAAAATTTATGATTTTTTAGTTTATAGTCAGGTATAAAATATTTTCAAGAACCACTATTCACTCACATGTGCAGCCCAAGAAAAAAATATAGAAATTGATATACAATAGATATATGTTCTGTGCAAAAACTGCATTAATGCACCAGCAGTTAGGGCTCAGCTTAATGCCCCAAAGTAGTGAAATCTGCAATAAGGGTTTTCAACCCTAACTCTGCACCTCCCCCCCAAGCAGCAAAAGGACAAGATCACACAAGCAACCACAGACAACCATCATCAGGTAAGACAAACAACATGCAACTTTTTCCACAAGCTAGTACCATGTAAGACAGCCAAAAAGTAACTGCTTTAAACTAATCTGAGCTTTCAAAGGTAAATTTTACTTTTTCAGAGAATGTGCTACCCCTAAAGGAAACTATTACCCCCTTGACAAATTTCTATATCTGCTGCTGAAACCATGATACTCGCATTACAGCAGTACTTCTGCAGACACAGGTACTCGTGCATGCTGTATGACATACACACAGGTGTGGCTGCATAAGCAGAGGCCCTGTGGGGCCTCAACGTATGCAGCTGCAGATACAAATCCACAAAGGTAGCACATCAGTGCTACTGCATTTTTGTCATCTAGAAACAATTGTATGTTGTTTGTATTACCTGATGCTGACTGTCTGTTGTTGCGTGTATGGTCTTGTCCTTTTGCTGCTTGGTGAAGTAGGTGTGAAGTTAGGTTTGGAAACACAAAAGCCATATTTCCCTACTTTTGGGGTGTTAAGTTGAACCCTTACTGGTGCATTAAGACAGTTTTTTTTGTCAAAGAATTTCCTTTCTTTCTGAGATAAGAATTTCCTTTCTTTCTGGTATAGTGGAATTGTATCCTAATTTAAGCAGGTCCCTTTGGGACCTGCATTAACAGATATTAGATCTTATACTAGGAAATGAGACAGAAGAAGGTGTGAGCCCATTGAACCTGTCTCACACCATAGCGGGGCCACTTGTTTTAACTGTCATTTAAGAGAAATTTGTAAATGTGCTTAAAGATTTCTAGAGATTCATCAAACACAATTTCACTTGGCAAACTGTTCCAATATTTTACAGCTCTGTAGGTGAACTATTCTCTTCTGGAGTTATTTTTAGCAACTTCGATTACAATTTGTTTATTGTGACATCTTAAGTTTATGTCCCTGATATTGAATCATAGCCTGAGGCTATTCATTAGTTTGCTGTTCCCTATTATCTTGAAAATCTGCAACATGTCCCCTCTCACTCTTCTCTTCTCAAGTGTATATAATCCTAGTTCTGTGATTCTCTGCACATATGTTTTGTCTTTTGGTGTATATATCATTTTGCTGGCCCTGTGCTGCACCCATTCAATATTATTTATTTCCCTTTTTAAATGTGGTCTTCACACAGGGGATCAGTAGTCCAGATATAGGTCTTATGTATGTTTTAAATAATGATGACATACAATTTTTGTCCCTGGATATGAATGCCATTTTTATACATACCATGAATCTATTTGCTGTCCCAATGACTTTGTTACAGTGATTCCTGAAGTTAACATCTTTGTGAAACAATATAGTCAAGTAATTCTCACTATTTACTTCTTTTAGTACATGACCATTTAGATGGTATTTATGGCTATTATTGTTGATGCCTAAATGCATCACAACACATTTATCCTTACTGAAGGCCATCCCATTTTCATGTGCCCATTGTTCTAGAGTTGCAACGTCTGTTTCTAGATTTTGAATTTGATCTTCTGTACTAACTGTGGCCCCTGGCTTGATGTTGTCTGTGAACTTCATCAGTCAATTTTTGACATTTGCCTTCATGTCAGAGAGGAATAGCACAAACAATACCAGACCCAGCACAGATCCCTGCAGGACCCCACTCATCACTCTTCTAGCTTGAAACAAAAAGCCCCTTACTCTTACTCTCTGGGCCAGATTTTCAAATGTGTTGCATCTGCCACATTGGTCTTGTGGCTGAGAGTTAATTGCAAGTGGCGACTTGTGGTAAATTGTGCAACGAGTGGGATTTTCAAAGATGAGTGCCTCAAACCCCATGCCACAAGTCCATTGCAGCACTGCAGCTCAGTTCGACCAGCTCCCCCGATGTACCTTTGCATCTCTGGGGAGCCGGTTATAGAGCTTGCCTACAGCTTTGTGCAGGCTGCGTAAATGAGGGTATTGTTGCAACTTGCATCCCGGTTATAAAATCGGCTGCAAATTGTGGCAAAACCCTTGGCAGCAGGGTGGTATAAAGACATGGGATGGTAGGGCTTGGCCACAAGCCCTGCATCCCCATTTGAAAATCCGTCCCTCTGTGTTCGATTGTCCAACCAAGCAGAAATCCAAGTTAAAAGTTTGTCATCTAAACACATCTTATGAAGTTTCATAATTAATGTTTTGTGTGGGACCTTGTAGAAAGCCTTTTGTAAATCCAAATATGATATCAACTGATTAACTGGTTCATTTCTGCTTAGTGCATGACTAAAGTGTTCATAGAACACTAGAGCATTTGTAGCACATGATCTGTTTTTCTTGAATCCATTCTGGCTGACATCAATTAAGTTTCTGGATTTTATATTCTTTTCCAATCTCTCTTTTATCATGGCCTCCATTATCTTACCAAGGGTTAAGGTCAGGCTTATTGGTCGATAATTTGTGGGACTAGACCTGTCTCCCTTTTAATGAATGGGCACAACTGTGACCATTTTCCAGTCCTCTGGGATTTCAACCATCTCCAAGGACAAGTTAAATAGTGCTGTCAGTGGGTCTATAATCCATTCTCTAAATATCTTTCAGTAACTTAGGGTTATGTTTTTCTGGTCTAGCTGATTTAGTGGATTTAATTCTACTTATGTGCTTTTTGACCTCTGTGTTGGTAATTAAAATAGTTCCCATATCAAATGTAATTTTTGGTGTTCTGTTTTGAGCACCTGAGGATAAATCTACTGTATCAGGTTTATTTTAAATACTGAGCAGAAGTAGTTATTGAATAACTCTGCCATTTCTTCTGGGTTATTTATTTCCTTTGAATCTGATTTTAGTGGTCCCACTGTTCTATCCATTATTTTATTATTTATATAAGCAACAATTGACTTTCCATTATCTTTTGTGTGGGATATTCAGAACTCTTTTTCTTTTCTGTTTTTATTAGACTATTGCAGGTTTTTAACTCTTTTTTGTATGTCTCTCTATCATACTCACTATTGTCCTGTTTCATAACTTTGAAGGCAGAATGCAGATGCACCAAGGGGGAGCTCCATCTACCTACCTACCATGCAGTCTTTGCACTTCTGTGTGGCAACAGATGTCAAAAATTCATGGGACTGTCTGGTGGTCTGTGGGCTGGCACTACACGCAACATTTCTTAAGAATTATGATGTATTTTAAACTTTGACCTCACATTTTCAAGTGCAAAAACACGGCTCATCCAGAATTTGACAAATGACACCTGTGACGCTTGTGAGGTTGGGGGATGATTATGAAAAAAGACAAGTCAAAATATTGAAAATTAGCAAAGTTCTGTGTCAACATTGAAATATTTCCATGTTCACTCATAACATACCCATCTTACCATATTTTTCCACCAAATGTTCAATATACTCTTCTTATGACCCTACATCATGAACCCAGAAGGTGAACATTTTAAAATCCCACCCAAAAGGTGATTTCACAGGGAGACTGCAGAATTACCTTTTGGGACCGATCTGAAAAATTTCACCTACATTGTTCATGAGGCGGGGTCCCAAAAAGGCCATGCTGAAAATTTGGTGTTAAAATATTGGGAAATTACAATGTTATGAGTAAAAGTTCAAAATGGACTGAAATACATTAAATGGATTTACCTTGTTTTCTCACAGCACAGTTGCCGGTTCCAGCAACAAGATGTGTTTTTGATTGGAGAGTGAATCTACACTGTGGGACACTTTCACATGAGTGAGGGTGTGTATGTGGGGTGGTGGATTCTGACTGGGGTTCAAAGAGTGTGGGGTCAGATTGGAAATGGAACATTTTTTTTAATTTAGGTTAATAAAAACAGCAACAACAACAACGAGAGACCATTTTCTTCTTCACAGATTTCAATTTAAAAAACAGCAAAGAGGGATAGATCCAACACTGGGGACTGGGTGCCCCAGTTTCAGCAGTAATTGACTGGCAGTATCTGGGTGGGCACCCCAGTGTCTCCCAGCAATGTACTGGGGGGTAATGTGGAGGTGAGGAGAGTGGTCAAGCAATACCAGGGTTGAGCATCCTGGTCTGGTTAAAATATTGAAAAATGACAAAGATATGAGTGAAAGTTCAAAATGTATTGAAAAACATTAAGCAGATTTACCTTGCTTTTCATAAGACAGTTGCCAGTTCCAGCAGCAAGATGTGTTTTTGATCGGAGAGTGAATCTACACTATGGGACACTTTCACATGAGTGAGGGTGTGTATGTGGGGTGGTGGATTCTGAGTGGGGTTCAAAGAGTGTGGGGGTCAGATTGGAAATGGAACTTTTTTTTAATTTAGGTTAATAAAAACAACAACAACAACGAGAGACCATTTTCTTCTTCACAGATTTCAATTTAAAAAACAGCAAAGAGGGATAGATCCAACACTGGGGACTGGGTGCCCCAGTTTCAGCAGTAATTGACTGGCAGCATCTGGGTGGGCACCCCAGTGTCTCCCAGCAATGTACTGGGGGTAATGTGGAGGTGAGGAGAGTGGTCAAGCAATACCAGGGTTGAGCATCCTGATCTGGTTAAAATATTGAAAAATGACAAAGATATGAGTGAAAGTTCAAAATGTATTGAAATACATTAAGCAGATTTACCTTGCTTTTCATAAGACAGTTGCCAGTTCCAGCAGCAAGATGTGTTTTTGATTGGAGAGTGAATCTACACTGTGGGACACTTTCAGATGAGTGAGGGCGGGTGTTGGGGTTGTGGGGTGGCGGATGCTGAGTGGGGGTGTTAGGTGGGGTGGAGGAGGTAGGGGGTCAGATTGGCGAAGGACCATTTTCTTCTTTTTAGGTTAATAAAAACAACAACAATGAGGGACAATTTTCTTCTTTGCAGGTTTCAAATTACAAAAAAAAGCAAAGAGGGATGTATCCAACACTGGGGAGTGGGCACCCCAGTTTTAGCATGATTGGCAGCTTCAGAGGTGGGCACTCCAGCATCACCAGCAATGTGTTGGGGGATAATTTGGAGGGCAGGAAGGTGATCAAGCAGTACCAGGGGTAGGCATCCTGGTCTACTTCATTATTATATTTGAATTGGGAAAAATGAGGGGAGCTGGGAGGGGGTGGGATTATTAAAAAAGCAGAATCAGGAACAATGAGGGAGGGCTGGTTGAGCTGGCAGGGGGTGGGGTATTAAAAAACTGGAATGATGAGGGAGGGCTTCTTAGCCAGGAGGGGGAGAGATTATTAAAAAAATCAGGAACAGCCAAGTAGAACTGGCTTAAATGGAAGTGGGAGGGAATTTTTAAAAGAGTGTTTTGTATGGGAACTGAAAAATGGCTTCTGTCACTCAGCTGGCACCCAGGATTTTGGGGTGCTCAGAAAAGGTATTTCTAGTCCTAATTAAAAAGAAAAATAACAAGCACCAGAATCTAGCTAAATGTGTCCTGTTTATCAAGGTTCGAGTGTTTGTTTTTTAAAATATACACCATTTTTAGGTATTTTGTATGCTTTTTAGTTTTTTTTTATCATGTAATACTTTTTCACCTGCTGCCGTACACTCTGGCTTGGGGCATCCAGCTGCTGGTTCTGCCCACCCGGAGAACTGGATAGCTCAAACTGCACCCAGGAGGATCCGGGATGGCCGTCTTGCCATCCCACTGGAGAGCTCCCCCTCTGCCTCAGCCAGCCAGGACAGCCATGACAGGATTCCACCAAAGTCCTCCAGGTGGTTTGGAGCAGAGCCATCAAGCTGCATGGTCGCGCCCAGCCATTTTCCTCTGATTGGTCCCTTGGAATGTGGACACGCAATGACATCCAGGCACAATGTGCCGATGTCCACCGCATTCCCCCTCCAGTATCACCAGCACTAGTAGTGCTCCCGAGTATCTCCAGGGGCCTCTACAGCATGATGAGATTCCCCAACCTACCCCAGGACCAAGAGAGCAGTCTGTGGATGCTCAATCCCAGTCCAGCCCTGCTGACCCCTGACAGCCCGGACTCATTCCCGAACCCGGGTTGACAGCGTGGTGCGAGGTGTGGCATCAAGCACCTCAATCCTCAGCACCACCAGGCCAGCATGCTTTTTAGTTTAAACAAAAAAGATGGTGACTGTCATGTTCTGAAAAACTGTTTTTTTGAGTTGTGACAACTAAGTGGTGTGAACACAAAACTGTCTTGTGACCCAAACATTTTCGGTTCATATCAGAGGATTATCTAGAAACCCTTCTGAGCATTCTCAGAAAAAAAATCAAAAACAAATCCTTATAGCTCTGGAACCAATTAATATTTTTTCATGAAGTCTTAGAAAGGCAGTACCTTGGCACAGTCTGCTTCTCCCCTAAAAGATTCAGAAAAAAAATCTGTACTGCCTAGGCTGTAAGCAAGAGCAAAACAATGTGTAGTAAGTATAAGAAAAAAAACACTGCACTTCATTAAAAATTGACATTCTGTATCTCAGAAACTGCACAAGCTGCTGTCACAAAACTTCTCAAATCTTGAGCACTTGACTCTGAGACAATACATAATAAATTGTGGGCAATTTCATTGAACACTGCTAAGGTTATTAACATGCAAAATTGGGGTTTAACACTAAACACCTTACTCAACCCTAGATTGTGCTACCATGCCAGTATTCAGCAATAAGCTATGTCTAAGGGTTCTGTTAATGGCCTATTAATCACCCCATGGGCTGTAATGTGGCACAAGGCACAGCCAAGTGCAACAAGCCTCCAGGGGTTGATTAACTGCCCATTAACATATCCCTTAGACATCCTTATTGCTGTTATACAAAGGACAGTGGGTTATTAGATAGGTATCTTTTTGGTTTGTTGTTTATTTCAGTTTACATCCAAAATCTGTGAAATAGTCCTTCCACCATTTAGTTGGAGTCCATTTGGTGCATGAGCTATGGAGAGTTGTAACTCAGACACAAGGAAGTGAGGTGGTTACTAAGGAAATGATAACCTGGTAATATGGTGATGCCCAGTCTGTGAATCCAGTAGAAACAATTGTATGCTGAGTTTTTATTAGGGTCAACAATCAAATAGTGGCATTCAAATAGACTTGCATGTTTAAATTCATCAGTCACAAAGGGCATGAGCATAGAGAAAGAATGAGAAGTGGGGTTGCCCAGGAAATGGTACCCTCATGGTGATACTATCAACAAAAGTATCTATCCCAAGTGACAGTGTTATGAATACAAGATCCATTTTTTTGCATTTTGATGAGAATCTTCATGTGCTTTAAAAAGCAGTTTCTTTTTTTTACCACAAACCGCTGACGCAGCCATCAGTGTAACCAATTGCGAGCATGATTAGATTAATTAAATGGTAACAGCTGAGATAAATTTAGAATTTTGCTTTGGAATGTTAATTAAAAATGTGGCTCTACTTTTAGGACATTTGTGCATGTGTGAAGCAGCTGTACACACAATATTAAAAGATTAACATAGGGCTACTGGAATGCCAGTAGCCAATCAGAGCCCCTAGTTTTCATTCCCCTTTTTATCATATATATATATATACTGTATATATACACACACACACATACTGTAAGTCTGGTTAATGTATCTCAATGCAGTTTGAACTTTTACTCATATCTTTGTTATTTTTCAATATTTATATACAACATTTTGAAGATTGCCCTTTTGGGACCTCTTCTCATGAACAAGATTCAGTAGGTGAAACCTTTCAAATCCATCCTGAAAGATAACTTTGTAGTTGCTGCGCGAAATCACCTTTTGAGTGGGATTCACATTTTTTTGGCCCACCGGGTTCATGAGGTGGGTTTATAAAAAGACTCTGTTGAAAATTTAGTGGAAGTATGTTAAAATAACCAAATTATGAGTGAATGCTGAAATATTCTAATGTTCACAAACAACTTTGCTAAATTTCAATATTTTTCCACCAGACTATCAACATGGTCTTTTTGGGACTCCATTATATGAAAAAAAAACAGGTGACATTTTCAAATCTGAGCCAAAAGGTGACTTCACAGTCACTGTGAAATCATGTTTTGGGTGGGATTTGAGACTTTTCATCTACCGGGTTCATGATATGGGGTCATAAGAATATTATGTTCAAAATCTGGGTTAAGAATATAAATAAATAGAAAAAACAACAAAGTTATAAATGTATATTGAAATTTTTTCATATTCACTCATAACTTTGGTAATTATCAATATTCTGACTCCAAACTTTCAACATAGCCATTTTTTCACACTGCATCATAAATGTGACTGGTGTTATTTTTCTGATAGTGGATGAAATGCTTTTTCACACTTGTGGTGTGACATGATGCTTCGGCCAGTATTCTATAAATGCCACAAATCATATTTATAAGGGGAGTCATAAAAGGACTATCTTGAAAATTTGTGATCAACATTTAAAATAAATAAATAAATAAAATAAGAAATGTGTGTACTGCTTTACTACAGTGGGTTATGCTTTGTGATCCCATGCCAGTGAGCTGAGTTTGGGGACAAGCTCAGCCAGTCAGCTGGATGGGCCTAGAATGGGGTGATAGTGCTGTTATGTGGCAAAACCCCCAGCCTGGGAAGGGAAGGTGCAGAGTTGCCCACACAGGCCTAAATATCATATAGTGTAAAGAACTCTTCTCTTGGCATAACACCTTGAACCTCTGCATCTGTGGGTGTCAGAGGGCCCTGTGCTTCAGCTGACAAACAGACTTTTTGTCCTGTGCATTTGTATTTGTTGCCACATGGAAGTGCAAGGCCAGGGGACACTGAATGTCCACTGCCCACAACACAGACCCACAAATTATTGATATGCATTGCCACATGGAAGTGCAGGGTCCATAGGCAGACAGACAGACTCTTCCTTTCCCACAGGGCCCAAAGGACCCTGCTTATCAGCATCTGTTTACACAGGTTCCAAAGGGACCTGTGTGAATGAGGATACGATTCCATTATCTCAAAAATAAAGGTTGTTCTTTGCAAAAAACTGCATTAATGTACCAGTTAGGGTTCAACTGAACACCACAAAAGTAGAGAAATGTGGCATTAGGGTTTACAACCCTAACTCCCCCACAACCAGCAAGTGGACAAGACCACAAAAGGAACCACAGACAGCCATCAACTGGTAAGACAAACAACATACAGCTGTTTTCCTGAAGTACTACTGCAGTGTGGGTATCATGGTTTCAGTAGCAGATCTAGACATTTTTCAAGGGGTAGGAGAGTTTTGTCTAGGGTGGCACTTTCCCTTAAAAAGTAAAATGTTACATTTTAAAGCTCATATTAGGTTAAAACGGTTTCTTTTGGTGGTCTAGGGGCATAGTAGGTGCTACCACATTGCACGGCTGGATCCAATAGTGCATGGTTTTCTATACACAGTTGCATAAGTGCAGGCCCCACAGGGGCCTGCAAGCACTTCTGCAGCCAGAAGTCAGTGTGTATTCTGCAGAAAAAGAACTCTTATAATTTGGGTATCATGGATTTGTATCTGTGGCTGCAGGAGGCTGTGCTTCTGCAAACAGAAGCACTGTTATGATGTCAGTATCATGGTTTTCCATCTGTAGCCAGAAGTGAGTGGAAATACCTTGCAGTGTGTGTACCACAGATACAAATCCATGAAGGTGGCACATCAGTTACATTACATATGTGTCATCTGGAAACAGTAGTATGTATCTGCTGTACCTGATGGCAGCTGTCTGTGGTTGCTTGTGTAGTATTGTCATTTTGCTGCTGGGGGGGTGGGAAGTTATGGTTGGAAACTCTAAGGCTGTGACATTAAGTTGAATCCTATCTGGTGCATTAACATAGCTTTTTGCAAAGAACACATATACAGTATATATAATGACACTCACCAAAGGAAGATAAATCATATAGTTTCATGAAGCCATTCTCTTAAGCACATGTGCATCTAGCTTCTTGCACAACCTACAGTGTGAACAGCCATTGCTAGTCAGCTGCTAGCTTCCCCTGATGCTGCCCTTTATGGATCTGCACCAGCAAGGCCACTACTGATGCCCAGATGTATGTGCCAAAAACATAGCATGATGATGTTATCCGTGCTCCAGCACAGCTCCGGAGGAAAAGTGCCACATATTCAGGGCAGTGAAGGCACATCATAAGATGCACCTTGTGCCAGTGGGTCTCTGTAGAAAGACATACATCCCCTTCAAAAAACAGACACAAAAGGAATCTGTGACTTAGTAAACAGTAACAATGCTAGCATAGTTTTCTAAGTTCCTGAGAAATATAGCAGTACCATCTTTGGATGTACATTGAAATAGGGTCTTCTGGTTGCTAATTTGAGTAGGACCACCATTGCGAATGCAGTAATGGGTAACTTAGTCTAATGCTTCCCATCTTTTCCTATTTAGGAAATGGATTCTATAATGTCGTCATCACTGAGATAGCATAGTTCAATATGCTTCTGAACTCCACAGAGAAGACACTTCATACAGATGACTATTTCATGCTGAGGAAAGAGGACTATTAAGTACAAAGTGGGACCACTACGCACCAAAGGAGGGGAAAATATCAGATAATGCATTGGTCACAAAAAGGCTAAAATGAATATTTCACATCAGTATTTACTATACAGGTGTTGGAAAGCTTGCCACAGCTGGATGAGACATTTAAGGGACCAGCACTGGGAGGCTGCAGCATAACAGTTACTCACACCAGCTTAGCTACCATACAGCTAGGTGAATTGTGAATGAGTAAATCAAAAGTACTGAATAGAATTCACCCAGGAGTACTCAAGAGCTAAAGGATGGAATAGCAGGTACCTGTATTTCAAGTTCAAGTTCAAGTTTATTATTACAGAAATTATTCCATTGAGCAAGCTCATTCACAAGGAGGTCCTGGAGATTTCAAACAATACAATGATGTGCATGACCTTATACAAAAACAGATTTGGATAGCATGAGTAAACAGCAATGGCAATGATTAGGTACAACTTGGATTGTTGCAAATAACTGATACATTACATACAAAAAACTAACTGCACTAATTTACACGTAGATGATACACATAGAGTGAGACAAGTCTTCACTTGGGACAGAAGGAAAAGGAAAAAAAGGAAAAAGTGAAAACATGGGGCTGTAGATGACATCTCAGAGGAGGGTGGTAAGTTCAGAGGGACAGGAATATTGTGCACTGAGATGGGGTACAGGGAGGGTGGTGACTGGGGTAGGGGTAGGAGGGGAGTAGAGAGACAGTGAGGTGGGGGAAGGGGAGGTTGGTAGGTTCAGGAGGACAGGAATATTGTGCACAGAGATGGGTTACAGGGAGGGGGTCTAGGGGAGGGAGGTGACTGGGGTAGGGGAGGAGGGGGTAGGGAGACAGGGAGGTGAGGAAGGGACGAAGTGCTAGAAGGAAGAATGGGTAAAGGGGAGTTGGGGTAGGAATAAAGGGGTGGTAGGGCAAATGGGTGAGAGGATAGGCTGGGTGGTTGGTGGGGAGACAGGGATAGGGTGGCAAGCAAAAGGGCCAGTGAGGATTCATATATTAGCTTAGCATGAAGAGCAGCAGCAGACCACTTCAAATGCTTTCTTGGCTAGGGACTACTTAAAGCAATTTAACGTGACTGTCTTAGTTAGCTTCCTGTTGCTTTGCAGCTGGTTCCATATAGATGAGAGGATGAAACTAATGGCACTTTTGCCCTGATTAGTACGTATCCTGGGAACGTCTAGGAGCACAAAGTCTGAAGTGTGCAGTACATACACATTGTGATACTTGTGCACTAGGGAGCATATGTACTGAGGTAACTTGCCAGTCAGCAGTTTTAGAGTCCGCTGTCCAATATGGAACATACGCCTGGTTAATAGTGAGGTCTAGTTCAAAGAAGAGTAGAGGGTTCAATGGTGTGTCCTGGCCAGAGCATTTAGTATGAAACGTAATGCATGATGGTACAGGACATCAAGTTTGCAAGTATCCCCCTAGTCAAGGAGTGGTGGGAATGTGGCCTGGACCAGTCTTCTTCTGCATTCAAGTGTAAATAGGGATCTGTTCCTGAAGAAGAATCCCAGCCTGGCTTTTGGCTTGTTGACAAGGCAATTGATATGGGCACTAAAAGTTAGTTTACTGTCTAGCCATATTCCAAGATACTTGAATTGATCCACAACCTCGATTGGATAATGAAGTGAACCAAGTAACTACTGGACAGTGATCATGACATCTACTAGTAGAAAAATACCAGAGACTGTTATCAAGAACCAGACTGTGGCACATTTGCATAGATTCTACCTGTTAAATGAAAGTCAACATGGATTCACTAAGATAAGTCAATCTGACATGTTGTTTTTCTATGAAGTAATGAATAAACTAGACAGATAAAGGCAGCTGATGTCATTACTTAGATTTCACAAGTGTTTGGCATGATCCTTATGAAAAGGTGGTTTCTGAAGTTGAGTGAATTATTTAAAAACACCCAAACAGGTGAACAGATTGCTGGTAATTAATACTATCAAATTAAGAAATAAAGTGCCATGTAACCTCTTTGGGCGGGTGAGTTAGACTATTGTTTGCTTCTCGTAGTTTATTCCTGCTTTTGTGGACCTCCCTAGTTTTTATTTCTTTGTATAGGACTTGGTGAGATGTACTATTCAACTTTTTTTTCCAAGGTTGTTCTTTAATTATAAAAAGAAAAACTTACTAAAGATTTTCATTGATAAAACTCCTAGCTAGACAGTCAATCACTATGACTATTTAGGTGTCTGCTTTGCATCAAATATTACATAGACAAGACACATATATACAAGTCACACAAAAATAAACAGATATTTAAATGCATTTAAAGATTTGGTTATAAAATTGATGGGGAATCTGCTGATGGAAGTTTAATGGCTTTAACTGCAAACATAAAGTTTGCTTTTCCCTATGGAGTTGAGATTTGGGGTTTTGCCAGTCTTACTATGCTCAAGAAAGTTATAAATACAGGGCTAGATATTCAGAGGGGTTGCACCAATGCAACCCCAGAATTGTGCCCCAGGGCAATATTCAAAGACAGGAACTGCGCAGCACAATACCCAATGCACCAGGGCGCAATGATAATGATTGTGGCACATCTCCGGGGGGCATGCCCATGCATATGCAGCACATCCAGATATTCAGCCTGGTATGTGTGGCACATCTGCTGGCACAACTCAGAGATGTGCCACATACCTGAGCTCACAGCTGAACCCATACAAAAAGGCACAAGTGCCCGCCACCCACAGGCATGCTGCTGTATTGCAGTGCATAACACAGCAGCCACCAGCCGTGGGTGGCTACCCCCCTGGAACACAGAGCACAAGCACCCTCACATGTCCCTGGCAGACTAGTGGTACCCCCTCCCTGCCCATACCTCCAATCACTGTAATCCGATAGTAGAACGCTCCTTGGTAGTCTAGCAGTACCCCCCACCCTGCTGGTAACTGCAATCACCCATGTTGATAACAAATCCCAGGTCGCTCCTGTAAAAAAGCTTTCAGCTTAGTGTGCTATACCTGGTTAAACAACTAAATAAAAAAAAATCTAGGTCCCTGGCTGTCCAGTGGAACCCCCCACCCACACAAGACCCCCTACCCACCCAGCTCCCCCCCATCATTGGTGGGCAGCAATCCCACCTGCATACCACATATTTGTGAATGGGTATTACAGTATGCACTGCAAACCCGTTGGTCCACAATGTTGTCCAATGGGCTTGCAGCTGCTACTGTCAGCTGTCATTGGTGGGCAGCCACAGAGGTTTGCAGGTAGGATTGCTGCAGCCGATGATGAGAAGCTGGAGGTGGAGCAGTGTTCTATTGTGGGTGGGGAACATGACCACCAGAGACATGGATTTGTTATCAAAATAGGTGATCATGGTTACTAGTGAGGTGGGGGTACCGCTAGACTACCAGGAAGAGTCCTACTATCGGACTATGGTGATCGGGGGTACCGGCTCAGTGGGGGGGTATCTCTAGCCTACCAGGGCTATTCCTACAGTTACTGTACAATGCTCGGGTGTATGGGCAGGGAGGGGGGTACCACTAGACACACTCTGACAGCACTGCATGCTGTGCAGGGCATCAGGTACATTTCATTGGCATGCCCTGCTCAGCTCATGCAAATGGGGCCATAATGACATGCAAATGGCCCCATTTTGTGCACAGAGTATCTCTGCTGCAGTGGCACATTTCCCATTCTTGGCATTCAGCCTTGACTGGGGGGATGCACCAGTGCATTGTATTTGTGCAGCACACATTGGTTGATATATTCAGAAGAGATGCACCATGGCTCATCTCTTTTGAATATATCCCTTAGTTGCTCCAATGCTGTGCCTCCATGTGCACCATTGCCAGGTGCAGTTTTGAATATCAGGCCCATAGTGTATAAATATATTCTCAAAATGCGTAGCAGAACAAAATAGCAGAGCAACTAGGCAACCAACAAAAAAACAAAGTTGGTTTAAAGTTAAAGTACGCTTTAATACATATTTAATTTAAAAGCTGTACAAGACATAGCAGCACATACTGCACCCACTCCACTAATGTTTCATGTATCGCTTATGGTTTATCAAGGCGGGATCAAACCAACACCATCATCTCTATTTAAAGGGTACATCTTAAAGGTATACACAACATGTATTTAAATATATATTATAATGCATCTATTCAATACTACAAATGTCATCATAATGATAATCTAATCTAAAAGACTCATAAAAATACACCTCTGCACCATATGATGGTGAAAGTAATTAACAAACATGACCAAAATTGTCATACACAACTCATAACATGTTAGTTAAAACATTTGTTCTACAAAAGCATATACATTACCAATGCCTATAGAAAACAATAGTTTGTTTCTTTTCTGGAATCCACAAATAGGAATCTGAAGCTTACTATGATAATAGGATCAAGAAAATAAAAGAAAGGAAGTTGGAATGTGTCCACAGAGATTATTTAGAGGGGCAGATATTTGATTGGGGCAAAAAGAGCAGAACAGCTGAAAGTGGATATAGACCGAAGCCAGTTCTTAAGAAATATGGTGAGCCGAATTATGCAGACACCTATACTAGTGGCTCGGGTTCTGAGTCAGATGGAATGGAAAATGTGCCTGAAAATGGTGCTGTCAATATATAAACTGTTAGCCTTTTTTAGTGAGGGGGGGTACCAATATTCCTCCCCTGAGTCAACAAACATTGACTCAATTGATTCAAGCACAGAAGGATTTAGATGGAGGTCACAGTCCTCCACAGTTGTTAACACCACAGGTTCATATCCTGCCACAACCACAAATGGATTTTATGGCACAAGGACAGACAGTGCAAACAATTCAGAATGCGACCCTGTATCTGAATATTCCAGAAGTACCCATGGTTCAGAGAGTTTTGAGACGCAGTCCATGACTGGTTCATTTCAGACAAACTGAAGAAAGGCGAGAAGAGAGACAAAGGGGAAGAGAAGGAAGGGGGTCTTTTCAAAAACAGATGAGACTGGGGCCGGTTTACTCGGAAAACACCTCACTACAATTAGAAGACACTGCAGTCTATAATATATCTGACTACATTCTGAGTGAGGATGTACATCAAATTCTCCAAAAAGGGCTTAACTATGTCCCAACAACAAATATGGATGAATTTTAATTTAATGGTAGATCTTCAGAAATCTACACGCAAATTAGACCTAAAGTTTCTCTTCAACAAAGGAGCAAGTGGGGATAACACAAATTTGTATAGTGGGACATCACAGGATATCGAACCTGATTATGCTACTTCTGTTGACATTCCAGTAAATAAAGAAATTGAAAATGTCTCTATCAAAATTGAGAAAACCATCAATGTTTATTCCCCCCACTAATCCTGTGGTTGCAGCTTTCCACAAAGCATGTGAAAGAGACATTCTGGAGTTATTTTCCAAAAGAGAAAATAATAGTTTTAATAATTACAGTAAGAAGGAATGTGAAGCATTATGGAGCCTGACAAATAATCAGAGCATAGAAATAAAGAATGCTGACAAGAGGGGGAGCTATTGTGATTCTTAATAAAGTTATGTATGAGGCTGAGATTATTAATCAGTTATCTAACACTGAATTTTATCGAGAGTTACCAAGAGGCATCACAATGGATTATAAAAGAAATATTGATATGTATCTATATGAATCCTTGTTAGATGGACTTTGCTGCCCTTGCTCCCAGAACATGGAACCTTCTCCCTGTTCAGGTAAGATCTACACCCTCACATGCCAGCTTCAGGTCCTCTCTCTGGGGCTACCTGAGGCATGTATCCTCCTGTCTCTGCACCTAGTGTCCCCAGCGGTGGTGGGCCCAGTGCCACCTGGACTCTGTGCAGTTGCCATATGTACCAGGGGAAACACACTGTGTATACCTGAGCTCCCTGGTCTCGCTTGTCACTTTAAGACATCATCTTCTAATTACCCACTTGATTTACTCTGATGCACCCTCATAGGGTTAAGTGTCCCTCTGACAGGCTAAGCAGCCATGAGTTTATCCCATGTCCCCTTCCTGTTGCTGTAATTCATTGCAAATGTCTCTCTCCTCCCTTGCTGCTCATGTACTTTATTTCTATCCCCTTGTGTACACAAATTGAATATCCCCTCTTATCTGCTCAGCTGCTGTTTGCTATTTTTGTCTGTTCCTCGTTGACTTCCATTCTATGACTATGTGTTGTTATAACCTGTACCTGACTGTCCCTTGTTGATTGCGGTGCCATGAGTCTGTAATGTTATTGCCTGTACCATGTAATTCTCCCCGGTCGCACCTGAAAATAGGCACCTGACTGTCTAGTGTGCTTATCTGGTAAACAAAAACTAAATATATATAGACAAACACACTTATGATTTTTTATGTGTAGAGAATCCCATTAGATCAACTATTTATGGATTGCCCAAGTTCCATTCAGATTTGGAAATTCCCCCACTTCATCCAATAGTGTCCAGCATTGACTCTGTCACTGAGCCCCTGGCACAATTGGTAGATCAGCATATTCAACCTTTGGTTTCTGTTTGGCCAGCTTATATCAGGGGCACTACACACATGATTTTGGAATTGGAGAAAGAACAACTAGGGGAAAGGGATATAATGGTGACTTTAGATATCTGTGCCCTTTATGCAAATATCCCTCAAGTTGTAGAAGTCTTGAGAATTACCTTATGTGCCAATACACAGTATGAAAATGCTTTTATGGAATTTTTGGTGACTTTGACACAAAAAGAGTTACAGTTTAATTCCTTTGTTTTTGACAAACAGTTTTACTTGCAGGTTAAAGGGACAGTGATGGGGGCCTCCTTCACACCAAATTGTGCCAACATTTATTTGGCAAATTGGAAAAAGGAATATGTGCTGTCAGATGTGAATCCTTTTAGACAGTATTTACGCTGTTACAAGCGTTTTATTAAAGACATTTGTTTGGTGTGGGGGGGCTCCCATCTGCTCTCCCGGAGTTTGTTTCTTTTCTGAAATCCACCAATAGGAATCTGAAGTTCACCAAGAAGGAGGGTGTTAACCAGATAGAGTTTTTAGATTTGAGAATTAATAGAATAGAGGGTAGACATATTGGTACAGAATTGTACAGAAAAGAAATTGCCAAAAATACTCTATTACAGTTTGACAGTTGTCATCTGAGACATATGGTTGAAAGTATTCCTAGAGGGCAATTTTTATGGTTAAAACATAATACTAGCAACTCTGATACTTATTTGGAACAAATGCAGGATCTTTCACAGTGCTTCTATGCTAGAGGATATAACCACAATTGTGTACAAAAAGCAAAAACAGATGTTCAAAATTTGGATAGGAAAGAGTTGTTAAAATATGTACCTGGAGTGAAATCTCAAAAATGTGTTTCTGTTAATTTCATTTCAGAATACCATCCACATAGTCACAAGATTAGAGAGATCTTAATGACAAACTGGAGCCTGCTACAACTTGAACCTAGATTGAACCAGATTACCCAAAAGCTACCACGTATGGTATATATCTAGGGAGGCAGTATAACCCAGTGGTTTAGGGCTTTGAGCTGCAAATCTGGAAACCTGGGTTTGAATCCCACAGTCTTCACTTGCATACTGTGTGACCCTGAGCAAGTCATTTAACTTCCCTGTGATCACAGGTCGCACCTGTAAACAAGCTTTCAGCTATGTGTGCCACTCCTGTTAAACAACTGAAAAAAAAAATAAAAGAAGACCCAACATTGGTAATTTGGTTACCCACAGTTTGTACTGAAAACCAGAAGAAGAAGAGTGACCAAAATTGCCAGGTGGTACTTTCAGGTGCAAAAACTGCACATTATGCAGATACATCAAAGCAGGTGCTGTTTTCGAACATCCAGTTTCACAGATGGAATACCACAATAAGCAGTTTATTAACTGTTCAATGACTCATGTGGTTCATCTGGCTACCTGTCGGTGCTGTCAAGATTTTTATGTGGGAAAGACTAAAAGAAATTTCAAACAAAGAATAGTGGAACATTTGAGAAGCACTGAGAAAAATGATGTGACTAATGCATTGGCTTTGCATGTTCAGACAAAGGGTTGCAGTCATGCCTTTGAGTTTCAAGGCCTGGAAAAAATAAGTATGAACATTTGTGGTGGTGATATGGACAATAAATTATTGCACGCAGAAAGTAGGTGGCAACATAGATTAAGGGCTCATGGACCAAAAGGCCTAAATGTTTAAAACCTTTTTTGAAGTACAAATAGATTCTCCTCCTCCTCTCCAGTTTTCTCTCTTGTTATAGGAGTGACTTTAATAATAGTGCTTGTATTCTGATGACTTCCTTATTTTCATTTATTTCCCTTTTCCCCCTCTTTCCCCCTTGCCCCTCTCTCAGCATCCCCTTCTCCCTTCTTCCCCACCCTTCCCCTTCCCCTCCTTCCCCTTTTCCCTTGTTTTTCTACCCTCCATCTTCCTTCCTTTCCTCCCCATGGTACTAACTTCAGTTATTTGTTGTGTCCAGCAGTGCAATATTAGTGATTATTTCCATATTTATATGTTTTTTAGTCCTTTAAACGTATGTTTCCCTATTAATGCACATGTACATTTTATATGAGCATGTGAGATAATTGTTGACATTTTTTCTATGTGTTTTCTATAGGTGTTTGTAATATACATGTTTTTGTAGAACAATTGTTTTAACTAAGATATTATGAGTTGTGTATGACAATTGGAGTAGCAGATTGTTAGATAAGGCACTCATACAAGTGCTTAAAATTGAGGGCCACAACCTGTATATGGTATAATTGTGGCACTCAATTTTAAGCACTTGTATGAGTGCCTTATCTTTTGTTATGAGATTACCCATTGAATAATGGAATTTAGGTAACCAGACCTGAATCTTAAGAAGTTTACATATCTTATTTGATATTAACTAACAATCTGCTACTATTGCACCTTATTTTCCACATACATATAGTTGAATACAAGATCTGTCTGATATAAAACAGTTTTTCCTTAAAATATATTTAATTGTCTGATATGTAAAAATAAGATGTCATGTAGGATTCTATTTCTATTGTCTTTGTTGTTAATGTTGTATATTGGAGATGTCTTATAAAATTATGTTAAAATGTCAAAATTGAAATTTTGTGTTTACAATGGATTGTTTTATCTTGTATATTCTTATTGGAATACATTATCCACTTTGTAAAAGTCAGTTGATTGAACAGATAAAATGTAACTGAACTGACCTATTGGTCACGGTTGATAATACTGATGTAGGATGGGTAATATAGAAATAAAGTGAAACAATGCATATACTTCTGAGTCCAATTATCATCAACCATGTTATACACTTTAAATAGAAGAACATATGACCTTTGAATAAGACATTAAACCAATGCCCCATCTACCTGTTCCAGTGGACATTAAAGATCCCATGGTACTTCTTAAAAAGAAAAGATGAATTTCCCAAGTATTCTGACCAAATCCCCCCATTTACAAATCCACCAACAGGGTAATGTGGTTTAATAGTAATTACTACTTCCTGTACCCCTCCTCCTTCCACGAAATGAGTCTGAAAACAAGAAATATTTCCAAACCCTTCTTTCCCAGTCAACAAAAATAAATGAATGAATGAATGACTGAATCAATCAATCAATTAAAATGTAGAGCAGAGTCTTAGTAGTCTGCTGCA
The DNA here is from genome assembly GCA_016271365.2 of Neoceratodus forsteri. Lineage (NCBI taxonomy): Eukaryota > Metazoa > Chordata > Ceratodontiformes > Ceratodontidae > Neoceratodus > Neoceratodus forsteri. The sequence continues at coordinate 1,070,735,768 of CM028129.1, read as the reverse complement.
ATTTGTAAGGTTATATAGAGCAGACAACTTAGACACTTCTGTGAAGGTCTAGAGGGATAAAAGGCAGTCCAGATTGGCTGATGTATTAGAAATGAGGGGTATTAATTAGAATCATTCATTAGAAGTTATAAAAAGCAGGTTTCTGAGAAAGTTGACCCCTGTGCCAGAAAGAAAACCAGCAGCAACTAATAAAAGGAAACTGGGAGTTCAGCCTGTCCATGTATAACTGAGACAGATAATCTACTGACTGAAGATTCTTGGAATGCCAAGGTAGAAAATACCAAAAAGAATATCAAGAGAGCTGTACAAAACCAAATCCTTTAGATTGTTAAGGGTTATACAAGAACTACTACACAAAAAAGATTGGTATTCAACTGGCAGAATTGCTGAACCCTCCTTGTGGGTTGCAAGAAATATTTTCAAACCTTCTATTGTGAATCCACTGCTGTGTTATTGTCAGTATGATTGTTTTCTCTCTCTCTCTCTCTCTCTCTCTCTCTCTCTCTCTATCACCCCCCAACACTTGCTATAATAGCCCAATCCACTTATATTATATTACCAGGAGTATTTACAAGGGACTGATGTTTTATCTTCTACATGGTCAGATTAATTATTGTCAAATGTTCAAATTAGAAATCGAGTTACACCTTTAAGTATCACACAGACAGGGAGCACTAATGCTGATGTGTTGACACCATTATGCAGTAATGACACACTTCCAAACTTGCTTAGCACCTTATACCAACAAATTCTGGTCAAAGCTTATACAGATGCAAAATCATTTTATTGTCTCCACAGATCCTACTTGATGTCTGGTTCCCTCACCCGCACCTCACCTCCTTGGCACCCAGTATTGCCTTTCTTCCAATACCACACTTCTAGTTTAAAGGATACAAGATGAGTGACAATGGCACTACACTCTAAGTTTATTAACAATTATATATATTTTTTTAATTTTACCCAGATTTTCAAGATACTTGTTTTATGATTTGCCTAATAAACATGACATACCATTTACAGCATACTGGCAGAAATGTCATTTTGCACCAAAAGTGCAACAACACATCTTGTCCAGGATTTAAAAAATGACATGTCACTTATATGAAGTGGTGTTGAAAAATGGCTATGGTGAAAGTTTGGAGTCAAAATATTGAAAATTAATGATGTCATGAGTGAACATTGAATAATGTAACATTCAGTCATAACCTAAGCATTTTGCTATATTTTCACACCAAATTTTCAGCATGGCCTTCTTATCACCCTACCTCAAATCTCTAATAAAACATCATGCCATGCCACCAAAATGTCATTCCATGTCACAGATGTGAAAACACATTTTGGCCAGGATTTGAAAAATGACAGGTGTCATGTTCATGAGGTGGTGTAAAAAATGGCTATGTTGAAAATCTGGGATTAAAATATTTCAAATTACCAAAGTTATGATCAAGCACAAAAAAATTTCAATGTGCATGTATAACTTTGACATTTTTATATATTTTGACCCCACATTTTCAACATTGCCTTGCTATGACCCCACCTCATTAATAAGGGTGGTGAAAATGTTCAAATTTTTCCTGGAAGGTAATTTTGCAATGTGACAGAGAAATCACCTTTTGGGCCAGATTTGCATAATTCCACTGTAGTTGCTCATGAGGAGAGGTCTCAAAAAGGTCATATTGAAAATCTGGGGCCAAAATATGCAAAAATGACAAAGTAATGAATCAAAGTTCAAAACTCCATTGAAATACATTGAAGCACATTTGTTATTTATTTATTTATTTATTTTTGTTTAAAATCTTGGTAACCAGGAAATGCACACTGAGTCAGAGGCTTGTTTACAGGTGCAACTTGGGGGCAGGGGAAAAAAACAACTTACAGAAATAGGGATAATACAGACAAATTATTGTACAAGAAAACATAAGTAACATTTGAGTGGAAAATGGTAGCAAGGCATACAGTATAAGCCACTAGACATTAGACAATAAGGTGCTATCTGATCATAGAACAGTCACTGGTTCCAGCAGCAAGACATGTCTTCAATCAGAGACTGGATATTCACCCTGGGACATGTTCAGGTGAGTGAGGGTGTGTAGGTGGTGTGGGGTGGTGAGTGCTGTGTGGGATGTTGGGGTTGTGTGTGTGTGAGGGGGCAGATTGGTGAGAACCATGTTTTGTGTTACAGATTAAAAAAAGCATCAAGGGATGTTTTTCTTTATTTCAGGGATATGCAAATGCTGGGGATTGGGTACCAGTGTTGGGCTTATGTTAGGTGGCACTGGGAGGGCACACTAGTGCTACCACCTACATAAGGGGAATGGAGCAAGTGACCTGGAGAGGGGTCAAGAGAAGTGGTATTGGTGGTAGGCACCCCAGTCTACTTATATATTAATTATTAAATAAATGTATATAATGGGTGGATGACCTAGAGGGGAGGGGGAGAAAAAAGAGGTATGGGGCACCCCAATCCACTTAATAGATAGATAGATAGATAGATAGATAGATAGATAGATAGATAGATAGATAGGATAGTGTATGGTTATCCATACACTACAAGGCTATTCTTCCACCGAGTGGATACAATGCCGACTGATGACCTCGAGAGCGAAGCTCGAGAGGTCTCCAAGTCGGTATTGTATCTACAAGGTGAAAGAATAGCCTTGTAGTGTATGGGTAACCATAAACTGTTCTTTATAGTATGGTGCCCAAAAAAGACAAAAAGACTCACTTTTCCATATTTTCGGGCTCGTTATGCTGAGGCCGTCGATTCCACAGCTGGCGGCTGCCCAGCACACTTGCGCCTCTCCGCACAGCAAGGGATGAATCAGGACATCTGCTGTAGTCCTTGTATTATGATGTCCTCACTAACGAGAACGAAAGTCATTTCATGCTTAGTGAGGATGCTACCACTGCAGCAGAACAACTTTTTGAGGTGTATGGATTTTCATACACAACCGCATTCCGCCATACACTATAGATAGATAGATAGATAGATAGATAGATAGATAGATAGATAGATAGATAGATGGATGTAATAGCACTTCAGATTGTTGTACCCATGTTCAGCTAAATGCATTTTCTAGTATTGCAAAGAAAGCTGAACTTGGTGAAAATGCTATTTCTTGGAAATGGGGGCTAATAATTAATACACTTATCCATATGGATATGCATATGCACATGCCCAGTATCATGGCTAGACCTTCAGACTGTGATTTCACAAATTTTGGCCACTGTTTCAAAGAAATAAGCACTTTCCCAAGTTCAGCTTTCTTTGTAGTACTAGGAAATGTATTATGCTGAACTCGGGTACAATAGTCCATGCATGAGCCTCTGTGCCTGTAGAAAATAATGTGTTGGGGGGAAAGTAACCAACTGAATGGGGAGGATGCAGAGAGATTCCATTCTACTCTGGTAGAAGGACATAGCTGTCCACAGCTATGCTACTGTGTGTTCGCAGTCACATGCTACCACCTGTCCATAGCTGAGCTGTATTTGCAGACACATGCTACCAAAGCCTCTTCTCCATATAATTGCAATGCATCATGCATACCTCTGCTATGCAACCATAAAAAGGAGATACAGCCAGCATAGTAGGTTGTCTCTGCAGAGTTAGAAGCTGGATGACAGCAAGCAGTGTAAAATCCACTATATGGTGAGTTGGTAGAATTCATAAGCATCACTCTTTTTTGACTTAGGGATGGAGCCATTTACTAATAACATGGAGTACATGTTTTATTTGTTCAAAAGATTTTTACATTAAGAAATGTGATACCTCCTTATGGACCTTACACACTTTGAGCATTAATGCTGATGCCATGATGCAATGTCATTACGTGTTCCAATGTTCTTAGCCCAAGATACCTTATAGTAAGAATAGGTAGCACATAAATTGGCCTTTACAAGTCTAGGGATGACTGGCAGCAAGCACTTAAATATTTATGGTGAGCTGATTAATTTTGATAGCATCACTCATTTTACAACTTGCTGAAAATGGACTGAGATAGGAAACCCCCTTTCCCCCTCCCTCCTGACTACCTGACTTTGGTTCCAAATGCTAGAAATTTACTCTCCTATACCTGGAAGTTTAAACCTGTGCTTTTTATAATTTCACATAGCATTGCATGAATTAACTACAGATCTCATTGTAACATTTTATTTTTCAGAATGTGGAACAAAAATAAAAGTATATTGCACTTGGATTAAAAAAAATGTATTACACAAAGGAATGTTTTATGACAGAATATGAATTCAGAAACCAAATGTTGTAATCCCACCCCTACTCCCTGTGTTTCATTAACTCTGACAATATTATGTTTGTAACAGAACTTTAACTATATATTCAACTTGTGCTCTGTAAATGAATTACACAGTTAGGATGAGTACTGAATGAAAACTATTCTGTAATTACATTGTAGGATGCACTCTCAGGAGACAGTTACTGATTAATGATGTAGGGGATAGTGAGCCATCTGGGAAAGACTATCACAGGACTTAGGTAAAACAAATATGTCACATTTAGAATATGTGTAGTTATACTCCAGGATATTGCTGTATGGGTAGCCACTTCATTCTCCTTTGGAGTTTTATTGGGACTGTATGTTCCTGTCTACATTTTGCATGTGTCTCTTTTATTTTGAGGTAAGTAACCTGTTAAACATGGATTATGTATTAATGTGAATAATTTGATGTAGGTGATTTACATCTTATGTAAGAAATATAGGTAAGGAATGATGCTAACTATACAATGTTCAATGTCTTAATGTTTCTTAATTTAATTAATTCAGTTTTAGGTAATGACACTGGGCAAGAAAGCACCTATTTTGAGGAATAACCTGGGATAAACAGAGCTTACAACAAGTAAACAATAAACAAATTATAGATGTGGCAAAAAAGATATCATTCAACACAGTACATTTGCAGAACCAGAAAAGATCACAATAGATTATTACTGTGTTTTGTTTTGGTTCCACACCTGTTTTGATAATGGCAACATACAGTAGACCTTTCACTAACATAATATTGGTTTGTATAGTGCCTACAGGTAGTCCCAGATCAGCAGTTTAAAGACAGAGACACACATATGCTGTTTACTTTGTCATAAGGATTATTGTGTAAGATATAAGGAAGATAACTTCTTAACTTAGCTATAATGTAGCAACACATTCATTTAATTTTAGATTATTTATCTGGCAGAGCCACTGTAGCCTTTTGAAGAAGTGACGCTTGTCACAAAACGTGGACAAGTCCAATAAATTAAAGGCTGGATACAAATGAAAAATAAAATGTAATGTTTTTAATGAATGTAGGAATTGAATCAGTCTAGTTTTTCTCAAGGTTGCTTTTGTGATTTGGAGAGACTCCTTTGACTTTAATCCCCCCAACACACACACATTTGCATGGAAGTGTGCAACTAGGAACAACCATGCTTTCTGTTTCACAGAGTACATGGAATTATTCTACAGAGAAAAAAAAGAGAAATGTTAAAATAAGATAAAGTGAAGCATCACAATGAGATATGACTACCATTAATGATGTCCAATCAAATTATGAAATACAGGTATATAGATAAAATGAATAATGGAAGAGTATTTTGTGAAATTTATGACACAAAAATCAGAGATATTTTATACTATGTTAAGAACTGATTTGCTAGCCTGCTCTCTGACACAGCAGTAGGGCTACCACTTGTGACGCTGACAACCCAGGTTCAAGAATGAGTCCAAAGCATCAGAGGGCAGACCAGGGAGAAGAAGCTTGACTGTCTGATGGACAGCTCAACTCCTCTGGGGTGGGAGGGTGTCAGACTCTAGCACAAGATTGCCTCCTGATGGCAGTAGGGGGCATTGAGCCTGGAGTCCTAGCAAGTGCTGAGATCGGTGGGAATATGGTGGATGTCGGTGCATTACACATGGGAGTATGCATGATATGCCAGAACTCCATTGCATCTGATCCCATAAGGGAAAACTGAAAAAATTGAAAAAGCCACTGGTTGGACAGGTGACACTGCTCTCTGCCACCATGCCTACAAGTGGATCCTACCCACCTGGGCCCTGCAATTGCTCCAGCCTGCCCCACTACCTGCTAGGAACCAGACTGATGTATGGGAGTGCCATGGAGCTGAAGGTGATCCTGCCTCAGGGGGAAGCTGAGGGGCTGCTGAGCAGGTGAGACACAGGTAGACTGGAGTTACAGATTAAGGAAGCTCTTGGTGGGGTGAGATCAAGCACTGGAAGTTGGCCAAATGAGTGTCTAGCCAGTGGGAGTAGGAAGATAAACAGAGCTGGAAAAAAAGTTTATTGATTCACTCCCTATAGTTAATTTCCATGGGAGATGTAAGAAGATAAGTAAAAATCAAAGATTATTGCAGTATGTTCAAAGCAGCTTCACCATGGATCTGCTAGCCCTATATTCAAAGTGGACTTATGTCTGTAATGTTAGACAATGTATTAGATGGTTTAAGAACATCTGTCCATTGGACATGGTTGCTTCTGTGGAATCATCACTTGCATGAAAATAATGACACGTGCATAATTTTCAAGTAATCCATCACAAATCGTGGCAAGTGTTATAATCCACCTACAGCATTTGAAAACAGCTGCAAGCAGTTCTGGTGCATGTTTTCGGATACACACATCATGGTCCTTCTTTCCCCTGCACATAATCCATGCAGTACCAGAAGCTCTGGCAAACAGGCTTTTAGAATCCCATGGTGCCGTACCACCTTTGGACAATGTGCATTCGCATACAGAGCTCAGCAGTGGTACAACTCCCTGCCTCCTGACATAACCAATGCTACTTTGCTGGGCTCCTTTAAGAAAAAACTCTGTCAGCATCTAATCTCACTGGCAACTTGTGACTGCTACCACTAATTTACCTTTATCTTGCTCCTATCATTTGCAATCTCTGTGGTCTCTATTGATTAATAAAATGTTACGCTTCATGTCCATTTCTTGGGCCACCGGTCAAGGTAATATGTTCAAGGACTTTCTACTCCTGCCTAAATTATTTATTTTCCCCTCCTACCTCCCTCCACCTCCTCCTCCCTTTTTTCTCCTCTGTCATTCCATACCTCTTTCCTCCCTGCCACTTTAATTACATGACCCCACTACCTACACCACTTTTTCCTCCCTACTGTCATCCACCCCTCCTTTCCCTCACCCTCCTCCTCCTTTATTCCACTTTGACTACATAGCTATTCTTCCCTCTCTCTCCTATCTATCCTCATCCTACTCCCCACCTTTGCTTGCCTTTTCCCTCCCCACACTTTCCTCCTCCCTCCCCTGTCCCTCTCTACTGGTACGAGACCTTCCTTCTTTCTTTGACTCAGGCACAATCCAATTATCTGCCTATGTTGTTAGTTGTACAATTCTCCTTTTTAAACAAGTGTCCTCATGTTATGTTACCGTTACCTAGTGAAATGTTAGCCTTTGTTTTGACTCTGAGCCCTGTACATGCTTAGATTATGTAATTATTTTCAGAATGTATGCCTGGAGACAGTCTTCAATCGTTTCTTGCTGTATCTGTATCTGTGGAACATATCTGTATTCTTGTTTGTGTCATACTTGACGTGGAACCTATGAAATAACTTTCTGCTCAAAGGTGTTAATCCAAGATCTCAATAAATAAATTAAATAAAACAGACATGGGTGAATCTCACTCTTGCGTCCACATTGGACCTGCTGAAAACTTGGATTCACTCCAAAGGAAAAGACAAGTGCTCAGGCAAAAGAGCTGCAACCTAAAACATGAATGCCACAGTAGAGTGTCTCCCACAGGCAAAGGCTGCATTAATGAAGTGAAATGCTGGTAAAGTACTGAGTCACTAGTGCTGGTTTATTAATATTAAAAAGTGAAGATGAACAACAAAACACCCCTTTGTCCTCCTGCCTCTGTAATAGATCTCAGTTGGAAGACTTGGCCCATTTCCTCCTCAGAGGATGATTTATCAGAAAATTAGGTGAATGTATTTTAATTCTATATTATTGGGATGGTCTATGACAAAATAATATTTCAATCCCACTGCAAGGCAAGTGGATATCTTTTCTCTCCTGACATTCTTTATAAATCTATACATTTTCCTAGGATCCATCCCATGTACTACTAGTAGTACCTGGGATCCATTCCCTGTACTACTCTTGCTAAAAACTGCCTCAAAAGGTGAAGTCTGTTCTAGTGAAGCCTTGTTAGCCTGACTTGCATAAGGATTTGCAGACCCATGATGCCTTCTACTGGGATTGATGGGTATAGCGGAACCAGCCATGATGCAACACATAACTTGCAGTAAATGACATGTCACAAAATACTGCAGTAAAATAGGGCTTAATTGCCATTGAACTGAACTGTTCCCTGAAGCATACTGCAGCATTTTGTGATATACTGCAGCATTGCTGAGTTGCATCATGGTTCACACCACTGCATGTGTGGTATTGAGAAATATACAAAAAACATGCCATTTGGATATTTCTTCTCTCCTGCCATCCTTTTATGGCTCCCATGTACTAAACATCCTGCAAACTGCCTGTTCTGTATGCTCACTTTTAGTGTTCTAAATGATCATTCCTTTGGGGTTTTGACTGCTGTCTGGCTGAGGCAATGATTGCAGCACACTGAGGTGTCCCAAATGGATGAAACATGTTTATGTACCCTGTTATTCTCATGCTACACTGGATCAGATGTATAAGCCTGTTTAAAGGACACTGTCTATTCCAATGAAGCCTTGTCAGTCAGACATGCACAATGATGTGCATGCCCATAATGCCTTGCACCAGGATTGAGGCTTTATGGTGTGTGGTTTGGATTGATGCATAAATAACAAACAATTTGGATATTTTTCTTTACTTTCATCCATCCACTGATCCCATGTATTACCCTTTCTGCAAACTGCCACTTTTTTATGCTCAGTTTAAGTGTACTAAATGTCTGACACCTTACCAGTTCAAGACAGACTACTTGTAAAAAGGACCAGAATATTTTTCTCAATGTATACAAATTTCTACACTGAGACAATTCCTCGAGGGACACCAAGGCTTTGGAAAATATAACAGGAGAGCATAATAGACTGTATTGGTGGTGGCCAGTATTTAGTGTGCAACTGGCAGCCTTGGTCAACAAATATAAAATCAGTACCAAACTCTGCAGCAACCCAGTGGAACCATTGAATTCATCTGCTCTTCCAGACAGATCATGCCAAAAAAGGATGCAGATCCATTCGACCTCCAACGTCACAAATTTCTTACAGTTGTTGACTACCATCTGAGGTACATTGAGCTGTTCAACTAAACCTCACTACAGTGAGCAATGTCATAAGACATCTAAAAGCTGTTTTTGCTCATCATTCAGTCCAAATCTAAACAGGCATATGATTCAAGGCACAGAGCATGTACTTTGCCATAGCTTCTTCCTGTGTAATGTGTTTAGATTCTGGCTATGAATATTTCAGCACAGGTCACAGAACAGCTGTTGTTTCATTCTTATTGTCAAAGTGCACATGGTCTGTTGAGATGCACTAGGCATCACTTTGTTCACCTTCATTCTGAAGAAGGAGAAGGATAGGGATCAGGGAATAATGGACAGTCACAGCCTCTGGGAGAACTACCAGAAGATCCACTAGAAGAGGTACAACAGATACTGCCAGTATTTTCAGTAGCACCAATTCAACCATAGCTGACATTGCTAAGAGAAAACCAATCATGGACCCAGCAGTCATGAGACATCGTGTTGTGACCAGATCCTGATGAGTACCTGTTCAACTACAAAGACTGGATTTGTAAAAAAAAAACCCTTAATGTATCAAAATAATCTCAAAGCAAGTGACAAGGATGCAGAATAATCCTCCATCTTAGCCAGAAGTGGTCATCCAGTCTACCCTTATCTTCTTTTATAGAGAAATAATAGTTTAAAATAATAATAATAGAAAAGTATAAAAAAAGTAGAAATATAGTACTAAGCTGGTTGAGCATTTTATATATAGTATGCACACTGCTAAAAATGCATGTAGATGAGGTATCCATCCCAAAAGGGGTGAGGGGAGATGCAGTGATACATGGCACTGTAACCATGGCAGCCTATCAGTAATACAATATGTGACTGCTTGGCTTGCCTATTGAAAAAAAGTGCTAACTAATAAACCAGTTGCTGTCTTACCTTGATCAGATTACTTCAAGATTCCCCATGGCTAATGCAAATTCACTTTGGATGTCTCTTGTGGTGACTAAAGGACACCCTATGAAAGGGATAGCATTTTACTGAAAAGAGACTAGCTGCCAGAAAGCATACCTCTGGTGAGAGGTGTAGATAAATAAAACTTACTGCTATTTTTAAAAAAAACACTGTATATTGCGAGATAGTACTGAGCTTTAGTAAGAAGGGTATCATTCCCTTACTTAGGCTCTTTGGTCCATAAGTGGAGCATTGTGGGATACTGGAGGTCTGGTTTGACTGCCACAGTCATCCACAATCACTTTTGGTGTTACTGCACTGCCTTAAAGCACTTTTAAGTGCTTAATCTTAGTAAAAAGTGCTGAACTGTGGAAGCCTTTGTTAAAAGGCTGCTAGTGTGTCTTTTTTAACATCTTTTGCATCGGAGCACTACCGGAAGTACAGCCATTGGGCACTTCCGGTTTTGCACCTCAAAAGGACTCGCACTAGCGAGTGGGGCTTCAGAAAAGAGACTAGCTGCCAGAAAGTGTACCTCTGGTGAGAGGTATAGATATATAAAACTTACTGCTATTTTTAAAAACACTGTATATTGCGAGATAATACTGAGCTGTAGTAAGAAGGGTATCATCCCCTTACTTAGGCTCCTTGGTCCATAAGTGGAGCATTGTGGGGTACTGGAGGTCTGATTTGACTGCCACAGTCATCCACAATCACTTTTGGTGTTACTGCACTGCCTTAAAGCACTTTTAAGTGCTTAATCTTAGTAAAAAGTGCTGAACTGTGGAAGCCTTTGTTAAAAGGCTGCTAGTGTGTCTTTTTTAACATCTTTTACATCGACGTACCAGGTACAGCCGTTGGGCACTTATGGTTTTGCGCCTCAAAAGGACTCGCACTATCGAGCAGGCCGAGCGTGCATGGGGCCACGCACGGAGACGTGTGCAGAGACATGCGCATCATAGCATGTGTCTACCGTGTCCACTGGGTACATTGGGATTGAGGCCCAGAAATCTTACTGATTACAACAAGGTAAATAATTATTACTACTAACTATTTGGAGAACTTTATACATTATCATGAAGAGAGCCATTAAGTACTGTTCTTCATGCCAGATGTATGCTATTGGCAAACAAACTGCCAAATTTTTTTGTGATAGATGCATATTGGTTACTACTCTACAGGAAGAAATTGCACGCCTTCAAACAGGGATTGAAATTGACCCAGTTACATCCAAATTGGTCGTTAATTCAGAAATCGAAGCATTAGAAGAGTACATAGACCACATGTCACTTCTCCTAGAGGCTACTAGTACAACCAATACTCATATTGATGTTGCAAATACCACCACATCACTTAGACCCATATTAAAGTCTCCATTAAAAAATGAGGGAATTACCAATGCTTCTACTCCTTTTCTCCTTGATTCGCCTTTAACATCACACCAATTATCTGAGGAAATTTCCTGGTCTACTATCCCACAAACCAGATCTAACTAGGTAAAGGAATTGTACTTCAATTCTTCCCCTCCAATTCCATTACATAATTCCTTTGAACATTTGGATCTGATTGCAGTTGATGAAACTAGTTCTAGCCATAAACAGTGTAATAAAGCTGTTAACAAACATTCAGACTCTACCTCTGAAACCAACATTCCTTCACTACCATCTATTCAGCAAGAAGGTCAGCAAAACTCTAATGATATACTTGTTCCTAACAGCCAAGTGGTACACTCCCCCAAACTTAAACCAACCATTAAACAGGTTTATGTACTAGGTGATTCTATGATTAAATACATTGATCGTGCTGTTTGTAATCCAGATAAAGTGATCGAACCTGCTCAAGCTATGGGGGGCAAAAGTCTCGGATATAACTTCCATGACTAAAGTCGCCCTTTCTGTGGCAGGTAATAACCCCTTAGTGATTATTCACACTGGGACTAATGACATCAACAAAATACCACTTCAACAACTAAAACAGGACTTTGTTGCTTTATGTAATATTCTGGAAGAAAGGGGGTGTAGTATTTGCATATCAGAGATCCTCCCAGTTCCTAGATCCACAAATCAAACCTTGAATAAAATCAAAGTACTAAATGAAGTGTGTGGTGTTATAGGCAGGATATTGCCTGCCTTACACACCGGGAAGAATTTAATGAAAATCCATCCCTTTTCTGCTGGGATGGTTTACATCTTAGCAGAAGGGAGAGTTCTCTTTTGGGACGCCAGTTTTCAACATTTATTAAAAATCATTTAAACTAACAACGAGGGTGGAGACAAGGTTATTACCGACATCTCTAAAGACCCACTCACTACATATTGATAAACTGAACGTCCTATCGTTTAATGCACGGTCACTTAATATTACAAAAATGGCTGAACTAGAACTGAAAATCCAGGAACTCAAAATAGGATTAATAGCTATAACAGAAACATGGCGAAATTCTGATAAACAATGGATTATGGAAATCCCTGGATTTAAACATTACTGTAAAAACAGAGTAGACAATAAAAAAGGAGAAGGTGTGAGTTTATACGGTACAAATGATATTCCATCCTTTGAATTCCCATTAAAAACTCAGACAGAAAGTATTTGGGTGCACTTACAACCCAATGGTCACCCTCAGATTCTGGTTGGTACTTGTTATCGTTCGCCTTCTTCAGATATTTGCTATATTAAACAACTAACTAAGGAAATTACCCAATTAGCAGATAATGGAACAGTAATTATTTTGGGCGATTTTAACCTCCCATCTATTAATTGGGACAATTTAACAGGCTTTAATCAATATGATACACAGTTAATTTCAACAATCATAGATTTGGGTCTTACCCAATTAGTTAGAGAACCCACTCGAGGGACAAATATACTGGATCTAGTTATATCTAATATGGAAGCATCCCTAACTAATTTACATGTTACTGACCCAATAGGTAACAGTGACCATATGTCAATCCTCTTTACCATTCCTCTGGTACACAAAACATCTACAAATAAACTTATGATAAAACACTATGACAAAGCCGATTTTCTTAAAAACAACGAGCAGCTTAAGGTTATACCATGGGATTTAATACTTTCTCCACTAAATATAGAAGACGCTTGGAACATTTTTAAAGATATAATTTACAATCTAGAAAAACAATATGTTCTAGAAAGGAAAAAATGTAATAATAAAGGAAAAATTCCCACATGGTACAACTGTTCCATCAAGAAACAGAGCATATGCAAGCAGAAGTTATTTACACAATTAAAACAGTGTTGGTTAGATCAGAAAGAGGGAATATTATTAAAGTACAGGAAGGCAGTTAAGGACCTTAAGAAGTCCATTATACTAGCTAAATGAAATTTGGAATTTAAAATTTCTCACACCAAAGACTCTCGTAAAAGTTTATATTCATATCTGAATGGAAAAAAGGGAGATACCAGAAGGGTAGGCCCATTAATTATAGATAATACCACTATCATTTCGGATAAGGCGACTGCTACCGAATTCAATAAGTACTTCTGCTCGTTTTTTGAGCAAGGCATAGAGTTCACACCACTAGTTCATTTAGGTAAAAATCTTGATTATACCATTACATCTCAGGAAACACGTAAACTTCTAGAAACATTAAAAAAAAACAACAAGTCCTGGGCCAGATAATATAACCTCTAAATTTCTTATAGGAACATCTGACTTTATTGTTATACCACTTACCATCATTTTTAATAAATCACTTAAGGAATCTGGGGTCCCCTCAGATTGGAAAGTAGCCACTGTTACTCCTATCTTTAAAAAAAAGATTACATTGTAAAGCAGAAAATTACAGGCCTATTAGTCTCACTTCTATACCCTGCAAATTATTGGAAAAAAAGATTAAATTACTAATTGAAGAAGAAATGCAGTTCTTAAACATTGGAGATATAACGCAGCATGGATTCAAATCAGGTTACTCATGCACAACCAACTTGCTCTCCTTTTACAATAAGATTAGTAAAAACCTGGACCTCAATATCCCAGTTGATGTCATCTTACTCGACTATAGCAAGGCTTTTGATAAAGTATCACATTCTATACTGATTGATAAAATAATTAAACTGGGTTTTTCACATGGTATCATGTCATGGGTTCATAGTTAGTTGAATGATAGAACACAGTGTTAGGGTGAATGGGGAACTTTCAGAAAGAAGAAAGGTATCGAGCGGTGTTCCCCAAGGCTCTGTTTTGGGACCAGTGCTATTCAGTATCTTTATTAGTGATCTAATTTTCTCATCAAACAATATGATTTCAACATTTGCAGATGACACTAAGTTGGGTGGATGTGTTGACAGTGACACTAATAGAAATATCTTAAAATACGATCTTGCTAGTATTGAATGCTGGGCAAATGCCAACCGAATGTTTTTCAATGTCTCAAAATGCACAGTATTGCACATGGGTAGTAAAAATCCCAAACAAACATATCTCCTTAACAATATCACTATTAGGGAATCATCTGTGGAAAAGGATCTGGGAATATTAGTAAATAATAAATTGTCATCTACTGATCATTGTAACAAATTGGCTAACCAAGCTAATGCGCTTCTTCATAGAATAAATGACACATTTGTTGTTAAATCAGAGGAATGCGTTATGTCTCTTTATAAATCACACATCAGACCTTACACAGATTATGGATCACCCTTATTTGATTGCAGATATTACTAGAATAGAACAGGTGCAGAGAAGAGCAACAAAACTTGTACCACATCTCTCTCAGCTGACTATGGAACTAGGCTTCAAAAAACAGGTCTGTATTCACTTAGTCTTAGAAGAACAAGAGGTGATCTTCTTCAGCTCTTCAAGATCGTCCATTCTGCTACCTTAATGGAATTATGTGGACTGTCTTTTACATCAAGGAAAATCATAGCAAGAAATCACAATAAACAAATAGGAATTGATCGAACAAAAACAAATAAAAGACAGCAATTTTTTACAAGACATCATAGACTGTGAGAATATAAACAACTTTAAAATTAAACTTGACAAATGGCTCCTAAAAACAACTTGATGGGCATAATGATCCACAAGGTGTGGAGGATAATCTCGATGGGCTTGGGCCTTCTTTTGTCCATTAACTGAGTAACCGAGTCAAGGATGTCCAGTAGGAGGCATGACATGAGACTATGGCACTGCATTACACACATTCCGAGACCTAAACTACTCCACAGGAGAGAGGTGCAAAGTGCTTATTGCAATCAAAGTGGCTCTGAGAAAACTCAGAGTAGGGAATTCACTACTGGCCACAGCAAAGCTTAAAGTGGACCATTCTGTCGAGTCATATTTTTGCCTGACTCTGTGGAGGCAGGAATGTTTGAGGTGAAGCTAAGGGCCAAATGTGGATGCAGAGATGATGATGCTACAGTATTTACATCTCAGATGGCTGATCCAGTAAAGTACTGAGAACTCTGTTTCTGTATTGTTTTTGTAGCTGGAATGTATGACTGGCATAATTTGAAATCTGTATGCTACAAGACTGTTTACTCTTAAAGCAGTAGTATTTGTTAGTTACCATTTTTTTCACCAATTATATTTTTCTGTTAAAAAAAAAACTACCAATATACCCATTTTCTTTTCTTTTTCTTTTATTCCTGAATGAATATACTTGATTTTGAAGTTTTTTTAAATTATAACTTCCATGTCATGGCTGCAATGAGAAACTTAAATATCTTGGTACACGGCTGTGCCGTTTACCATTAGAAGCAGAGGGAAGCACCATCCTATTGCAACCACAGTATGACTCTGGTATGTATATCCAACAGGTAGCCTCAGTGGAAGAGATTTTTAAAAATAGTGAGTGGAAACCATCTTTAATGACTGGAGTCATGAATTAAAAAAAATAGCTATAAACACTACTTCAAAAATATCCAAGCTAATTAAAAACACACTAATGATGAACCTAAATATGTAAGCAATATGTCTGAATGTGTTTGCTGACTAACAAGTACTGTTGCTTTAATGTTTAAGAGGGAGGTAGACATGCATTATCTCTGTTATTTAGTTTTTAACTAATCAGTATGCCACCAACCATGTACTGGACTGTAGCAAGTTTTCTTCATCGCAGTACTCTGCCCTCCATACAGACAGCTTTCACCAAAATGGTAAGCTTTCTTTTTTGTGCTATTAAAGTGCCACTACAACTGGCTCTTAAAAGAGTGATAGCCAATACTCAAGAACTGTTTATTCTTGCACAAGTAATATTTAATGCATAACGCTAATCGGTTGCAATTGTGCAAATTTAATTTCACATTCTGCAATTAGGGCCTAATTCATGCCTATTGAAAATGTGCAATTTCAACCAATTAGCACAATTTTATTTTTGTACACTTATCACTTGAGCAAATATAGCTATAATTACTTTGCAGCAAATATAACCTGTTTTACAATATTGTTTTTATATACAGTTACTTAATAATGAAACTATGTACCTTTTAAATTGATTAATTCTATTGCTGTGTTCCAAAATGACTATGTACTTTTATAGATGTTATACCTTGTTGACTGAATAAGGTTGACATGAAAGTCATCATAAGTGTTAGTTGAACTTTTCTACTCTCTGGATCTTAATATGCCAATGGATAATGAAACACCAGTTGATTTTCTTGTACATAGCGTTGTGCCCTCTTACAGTTGTTGACCATTTTGTTTAAGTGTTTTGGCTTTTTATAGGTTCATAAGTTGTATGAGTATGTAGCCATAGGCCATTATGACTTGACCATTTGTTCTTATGAAAAAGCATATTTTCTGTCACCCATATGTCTATCCAGTGCAGTCTTGAAAGCTGTAAGGCTATCACTTAGCATCACCTCTGACAGTAGACTATTCCAAGTGCTGACCACTCTTTGACTAAATCATGCACCTCTTCTTGATTTATAAAATTCCCCTCTCAGTTGTCAGTTGTGTAGCCTACTTTCCCTCTTGAATTCTTTGTGTTCCAGACCTATGCATTCCCATAGGAAACTGTCACTAAAGGCATTGAATACCATACAGAGATCACCTCCTCCTGACAAGGAGTACAAATCTAGCTCCTTCAATCTTTCATCATATGATTTGTTGGATAATGACTCAACCAAATTTGTGACTTTTCTCTGTGTTCTTTCAATCATCTTAATATTATCTTTGATATGTGGGGTCCGAAACTGAACTCAATATTCCAGGTGTGGGCACATCAATGAAGTGTATAGAGGTATGAGAACTCTCTTATCCCTACTCTTGATGTGTCTGTAAATGGAACCTAGTATTCCATTTGCATTTTTTACTGCTTCCTTGCATTGTTCATATGATGTGAGTCTATCTGTTATAATGACGCCTAAGTCACTCTCTCTGCCATCTTCAAGCAATTGTTTCCCTTCTAGATAGTAGGGTGCCATCATATTTTTACTTCCAAGATGCATAATTTTACATTCATCTAGATTTAGTGCTAGTTTGTGTTGCCTGACCCAATGCTCCAAGTTGGTAATTCTTCCTGGAAATGCATTCTAGATTTGTTGTTGCACCTATGTTTAGATTGTTAGCAAATTTACAGCTCCATGTTGATAGAGATGTTTTAAAACCACAAGTGTAAATGCTAAATAGGGTAGGTCCCAGGACCGACCCCTGAGGGACACCACTAGCCACCTCTTTCCATGAGCAGGTGTGGCATGCCACACTGACTCATTGCTTTCTATGCTCCAACCATGACTCTACCCAGTTTGTAATTCTGATATCAAGGTTTAAACTATGTAATTGTCTGATTAAAGGAAGATGTGGCATGGTGTCAAATGCCTTTGAGAAGTCACAAACAAGATGTTAACCAGAAGACCTTCATCTATGGCTCTACTAACTAGGTCAAAAAAGTGTAACAGATTGGTTTGGCAAGACCCACCCTTTACAAATCTGTGTTGGTTTGTGTCACCATGTTCATTTATTTTAAAGTGTTCATTTATTCTTCCTTTAACAAATTCCTCCATCACTTTGCACACTACCAGGGTTAGACTAATAGGCCTATAATTAGAGATGTCATTTATTTTGTGTATAGGAATTATGGTCACCATTTTTCACTCATTTAGGACCTTGCCATCAGATAATGAGGCTGAAAATACACCAGCTAAGGGGCCTGATATTTCTTCTGCTACTGTCCTGAGCAATACCAGATGTAGGTCATCCAGACCAGGGGATGTATTTATTTTTAGGCCAAATAGTTTCTTCATTACTTCAGATTTTGTAATCAGTATATAATTGTTGCTGTATACTGGCTGTTTGGTAATACCTAGGTTGGTATATATTCGCAAAATATGTGTTAAAAAGTTCAGCCATTTCTGAGTCACTGTTTACCACTCTATCAGTACCAACTAAGGGTCCTGTCCCTGGTTGTTTAATCTTGAGGCTATTTATGTAAGCATAAAAGGATTTCTTATTATCCTTTGAGTTAACTGTTAGTTTCACTTCATGGTCCATTTTCAATTTTCTGATTTATTTTTTTTTTTTTGCCTTTTTTATACCAGTATAAGCAGACCAAGCTGTGTCTCTGTGATATTTTTTACAAGTCATGTAAGCTTTCTTCTTTTTTTAATCAACTTCTTAACACCTGTGGTAAACCATATGGATATCCTGCCTTTTTTGTTATATGTGCTTTTATCCGGTATTAGGATTTTAATGCAATACTGTAGTTTAATTCTGAATACAACATTTGAGCCTAATCACCTTAATCCCCCCAGTGCTGTAACTAAACAATAGGACTACAATGTATAGTATTTTATTGTAAGCTATCTGGAGATGTATAGGTATGTTATCCAAAAGTACCCTCTTTACAGATGAGTTCTGGTATACTCTGAATATTAAAACAATAAAATATAAATTAAAATGCACAGTGCATCAGATCCAAAATAAATCCTCCTGATATGTACTGTATATGGGATACAAATTATGAAAAGTTTTCCTTTGCTAGCCAGGATTAGGCTAAGTCATGAATTTCACTCTTTGTGAGGACTTCACAAACAAAGTGATTCCATCTTGTAAAATTTCGACTGTAATGCACCTTACAAAAATATGTAAGGTGCTCTGCAGGTGGCATTAGCCCTACTTTTCAAAGGGTATATAGCTTGTCCAGTCACATGGTCTGTAAAAGGCTGAAACAGCATTTTCATAGGGAAATTTTTCTTGACTTAACTCTCAGTTCTGGTAGCTATGATTGCATGTGAAGTGAGCTGTGGTTGAGGTATAATTTTGTTTTAAGAATTATGTAGGTACATATAGCAGCACATGGGTGTAGGCCATCAGTTTTTTCAAAGATTTTCCTTGTCTGCCAAGTAATGAGGATAAGAAGACAATATTAAAAGCCTGTTTAAATAGATGTGTTTTTAAGCTGGTCTTAAAGCTCCCCACAGTCCTGCACTTTCTAATCTGATGAGGTAGAGAGCTCCACAGGGATGACAAAGTGAACATAAAAGCCCAGGTGCCAGATGTCTTCTGCCACATCCTGGGAACCTCTAACAACTCCTCATCACTTGAGCGGAGAGGCCGGCCAGGGCTGTAGGGAATCAGGAGCTCTTGAAGGTAACTCAGTCCCAGTCCATGTAGGGCTTTGTAGGTCAAAAGACTGACCTTGAAGGTGATCCACCACTGTATAGGCAGCCAGTGCAGACTGAGCAGCACGGGGTAAATATGACTGGTACGTGAATTCCCAGTCAATAATCATGCCACAGCATTCTGCAACAGCTGCAAGCAGCAGAGATCAACCCTGGAAGCCCCAGGTATAGGGAGTTGCAGTAGTCAAGGCATGAGGTCACAAAGGCATGGATCAACATGGGCAAATCATTGGATGGAACAAGGTGCTTAATTCTGGTGATGTTCTTAAGATGGTAAAAGGAAGACTTGACAACTGCTGACACATACACATGCAGGGTTAACCCATCATCAAGAATGACCCCCAGATTACGCACCCATTCAGAGATAGGCAGTTGTACACCATTGAGCCAAAGTCTGGATGGTAACCCCACCACTGGCCTCTCTATCCAGTGCCCTGGGTCCACAACCAACACCTCATTCTTCCTAGAATTCAATTTCAACCAGCTGGACTTCATACAGTCATGGATCTCCACCAGACAGCTATTAAACATCGAGACCACACTATCCTGGTCAGGTGTAAAAGATAGACAGAGCTGTGTATCATCAGCATAGCAGTGAAACCTCAGCCCATATCATCTTACAATGTCTCTGAGGGGCAGCAGGTACACTGCAAACAACATGGGGGACAGCACCAATCCCTGAGGGAGACCACACAGCAGAGAGAATGGCTTAAAGGAAAAAATCTCTTACTCCACCCTCTGAGATCTGCTGGCTAGGAAAGAGTGGAAGCATCTGAGAACTGGACCAGCTAGGCCACAGATACCCTATGGTCCACAGTGCCAAACACTGAAGAGAGATCCAGAAGCACCAAGATGGAATGATGCTTCTGGTCTCTTGCCATCAGGAGATCATTGAGCACCTGAACCAGAGCGGTTTTGGTACTATTTCTCTTCTGGAAACGTGACTGGAGAGGATTGAAGACATCGTGGATGGTAAGATGGTTCTCCAGTTGCAGTGCAACCACTTTCTCAATCACCTTCCCAATAAAGGGAAGGTTTGAGATGGGTCTTTAGTTTGCACAGCTGTTTGGGTCCAATGAAGCTTTCATAAGCAGTGGTGTCACCACCACCTCTTTCAGGGAGCTAGGGAACACACCCGAGTCTAAAGAGCACCAAACAATCTCTGCAAGGACTGGGCTAATGGTCTCCATACACCCTAGTAATAGGCATGTAGGGCCCAGATCCAAACTACAGCAAGCTGGCTGCAAATTCTGGACAACCCGCACAATGTCCTCTATCTCTGGCCGGTTGAAAGATATCCAAGAAGACCTAGGGGAATTGACCATACACTGACCACCATCATCCTCCATAGAGGGCACTGAACAGATTTCAGCCCTGATGTCAGCCACCTTATCCGCAAAGAATTGAGCAAACTCATCACACTTATCTTGTGAAAATGCTCCTCAAACCTGTAGACAGGTTGGGTTGCACAAGCTGTCCACGGTTCAAAAGAGCTGAGCCGGTCGATTTTGAGCAGCAGTAATCTCACCGGACAGGAACTCTGCCTTCTTACATGTGATTGCTTATTGATAGCTTTGATAATGATCTATCAATCTAAGGTGGACAGCCTCTAGGGTTGTTCTCCACCAGTGACACTGTAACCTTCATCCTACACGTCTCAACTCCCTCAAGGTCCCATCAAACCAAGGGGACTGAGGGTGGAGAGAGAGAGAGGATGAACACAGACTGGGGCAATAAAATCCAGAGCCTCAGTAATAGCCTTATTATAGGCCAGAACTAGATTCTCTGGATCCTCACCTGCCCTCAGAACACCAGATAGGTCTAACACTGCCAAAAGACCCTTCGGGGTTATACCCCTCAATGGGCGATATCTGACCATCTCCACATGGGCAGACCTATAAGGGGGGATGGAAATTGAATCTTACTGTGTAGCGATCGGACCACATGACTGGCTCCACCACCAAGTTGAACATGTCAATCCCCAGGAGGAAGACCAGATCAAGTGAGTGACCCTAATTATGAGTAGCAGAGGCAACTACCTGTGTGAAAACCAATGAACACATAAGCTGGAGGAAGTCTTGACCAAACTGTGAAGATAGGTCCACTGGAGAAATTGCATCTATTATACAATTGACATTTTATTATAGGGGTGCAGCTGCACCACTATAGTTAAGGTAGAGCAGGGCTTTCTATGTTTAACCTCATATTTTGGGATCTGCTATGAGATCCCAACATTAGTTCGTCTTCCACACTGTAGCCCGATGACACATTCCTAAAACCCCAAATCCTGACAGTGGGATTTTGCCTGTACTCCATGTTTTGGGGGGCTTTTCCTACACACCCTCCATAAATATGATTAAAAACTCCTGGGGGGGGAATCCCACTTTGGGGATTTATGGTTTTGGGAATGTGGCATTGGGCTACAGGGTGTTGGGCTGGGGATATGGGGTTTTGGGAATGTGGCATAGGGCTACAGGGTGTTGGGCTAACATGTTAGGGATAGTTTAATACTACCATATTTTGCCCTTTAATAGCTTTGCAACTGTTCAATAGATTTGCATGAAATTTAGCATGTGCAGGCTTGGGGGGGGGGAGTAGATCTCTTGTTGAGCCAAAGGTTGTTCCAGTTGGATGTGCAGATTCCAAAATGAGAATAGGGAAAAAAGTTGTTAAAAAAATCAGTATTTTCTGCTGTTTTTGTTGTCATCATTTAGTGCCTAGACAGTTTGGAATTTTGGTCTGAAATTTTTAGGGTAGAAAGGGCTTAGCCCCCACATGTGCCTTTCGCTGATTTGATGAAAAATATGTATCCATTTCAAAGTTATTAAATTTTAAAATGTTAGTTCTGATCATTCTCAATACAGTCTTTTGGATACCTGCTTAGAACAAAAAAGTATTTGGTCCATATGAAAAAGTATCCTTTTAGGGCTGCAGTGGGCAGAGCCCTGCAGTCATTTTGCTTTCAGGAAATGATGCCACGTTCTTTGTATTCTTTCCAACTGAACAACCTGTTGGACATACATCACAGTCACCTCAGCATCTGTGGAGCTGTCCGCTTGCAAGGCACTATTTTTTCCTTTATAAAAAAGATGGTAGTCCTGATCTTGATGCTGGGGGATTGGGCACCCCCAGTGTTACTCTTATGCTTCTGGGGGGTGTGGGTTGGTGGGTGCTGACAGGGAAGGTAAGGTAGGGGGATATCTGTAATATTAAAAAAAATAAATAAATGCTGGTTAGTGGTGGGTGAAGTGGGATCAATCCGCTCTGCGAAGTGATTCGCGAAGCAAAGGTGGATTCACGGAGTGCTCTGCAATGTGAAGCAGAGTATTTCGCGTTATAATGAGTAAGCGAAGGCCATTGAAAACAATGACTTTGCATTACTCCGCCTTCCCAGACCACTATTCCACCAAAATCTTAAGGAGAAGTACATTGAAAACAACGCACTTCATCTCACTTTGCCTTGTTTTAAGCTCTGAAGGCAAATTTTGCAGTGATTCATGGGATTTCAGGTCACATGGGTTCTATATTGATCTGCACAACCTCAGTTCAGGGTAGTGTGTGTAGGAAGGAGTAGGAGACAGTGTGCTGTGAGAGCTGTCTGTGATTGAAACCTTCTAAAAGCTGTTAAAAAAGCATTTTTGCATTTTTTGGGGGGCTCAAACTTTAGTTCATCGATTGTAGGAAACCCTTTTGTGCTCATGTCATCGAGCATTTTTGTTTTTGTGTGGATTTTGAATGTTAATATACAACATTGAGTGTGTTTAATGAAAGACAGTGAAAGTGTGCTTTGGGGGAGGGGCGTATCTGTCGTGTAGGTAGATTTAAGTTGGAGAAATGGTGATTTCTTTGTTGTTTGGTTATATTTTTGTTATATAACTGACTGTGTTAATGTACATACAGTAATATTGTCAGTAATTGTTGAAATTTTCTTGCTGATTGTGTGTTGTGTGGATCTGGTGCAGCAGCTCATAATTTCAGGTTGTTTACATTACAATACGTGGCATATTACTGAACTTTTGAATTTGCTACACATTACTCATTCAACATTGTAGACAAACTGTTCTGTGTGTGTGTGAGTGTGTGTGTGGTGTTGCGTAACATCAAATAATACACCTTTTATTGTGCCACATACTAGTGTAATTGCAGGCATAGCAGTGTGAACCTGCTATCCACTGCAGCTGCCTGATTTTGTACTGCGATCATAGTATCTGTTCTTTGTTTTGCTGCTTGTACTACCGTAAAAATCTGCAGACAGTGCTCCCCCCACCCCCACCAGCAAAAGGAATTTTTTACCAGATTGGATTATATTTGTGACCTCATCAGCACCACTGGTTACTGAAGTTGTTTTCATTGTGTGACAGACTAGTCTATCTGTTGCTGAAGCTACAGTTGTTTTTTTGGCTTCACATCTGGTGTCCCCCCAATCAGAGAGTGAATGTATCAAAATCTAAATTTGGTTATAATATTATTGTTGATCCCCCAAAATGCCCGCAAAGTGACATGCAAGCAAAGCTGGTTCTCACCATGGCAATGCTAGCAGTAAGATAATCTGTGGGCATGGTAGTACTCAGACGCAGAAGTGCATTGCTAATGTGAGGAAAGGCATTTCTCCTGCAATGATTTTTACAGCCTAATCAGTAGCTTCACTCATAGTTGGAGAATATGATGTTTTCCCAGCCAGTGGTGTTAGTGTTACTGGTGTTAGTGGTGGTGGTAGTATTAGTATTGGTGTGTCAAGTTTGAATTCTGACCAGTGTACCGTATCCAAAAATATTGAGTGTGAAGCAGTGCAAGTGAGTGGCACTTAGATGATGTCATACTTCCCAGTAACATCCCAGTAACTGAATCTGAGGATTCTGATAATCATGTCAACAATAGCATACAATGTGATATTTCATCCACCGTGGTGGTTAATGTCACGCATTTTCCATGCAATAATTCAGTGTGGTGAAAAAATATCAGGTGATGGTGGTGTAGATGATGATGATGAACGTGATGATGATGATGATGTTGCTGTTGTTGCAACATGCAGTCCACATGCTAGCATCCAAGCAGAAGATGTGGATGTGTCAGTGTGCGACGTTGATGAATATGATGATGTAATTGACCCCAGTTGGGATCAGGAGAAAAAGAAATTCAAAGTGGCTGTGTCTGAGTCTGTTTGCAGGAATCTCCCCCACCCATAAAAACTTGTGATTTACCGGTTTTAGTTGATGATGATGACCCAGTAATAAATATGATAGGTAGTTGTAGTGGTCAGTTGCAGTCCAGGTGTGCAGTTGTCGCAACATCATGTGCCAGCCCCCCACTTCAGTGCTTAAAATAACAGACTTAAATAAGCAACATCATGGACATGTTAAAAGCAGAGCATCACAATCCCTTGTTTGGGATTTTTTTGTTCAAGATGCAAATGATGAGTCAGTTGTTATCTGCCAGGTTTGCCATGTGCGTATGAGTCGAGGTAAAAAGGGGAGCCATCTGGACACAGGAGGACAGCATATGCATCTTAAGAATAGGCACTTGGCACTGTGCACCCAGCACAAGCTGGCAGCTAATACCACAGTGGGATGTTCACCCTCATCACCGGCAACCATAGCGAGCATGTTGTCCCCTTCCATGACTGTTAAATTCAGTAGTAAATTAAACGTGTGCAGTACTGAGGTAATAAGAGCAAAGGATTACTACAGGCATGATGAGGTGGAGGACAATAATGACTTTGAAATGTTGTCCAGTGCTGGTGAGAGTAGCAGTTTTGGTGGTGGTGGTGAATGCAGTATGTCTAGTGCAGGTGGTACATCAACCCTGGTTGGCAAATCTGGCAAAATAACTGCATTTCTGGGTTTGTCATCATCACCTGTGCAACTGTCTTCATCAAACGTCCACACTCCACCCTCTGCCAATGCCACTCATCACAGAGCACAACCATTTGTGATCACACCCCGTGTAAAACGTTTAAGTCAGCCCATGTTACAGTGTGTTTTTGCGCATAAGCTGAAGTACCCCCAAAATCATACAGTGCAATGTGAACTTAATGCTGTTGTAGCTGAAATGCTGGCAATTGATCTTTTGCCCTTCTTCTTTGTGGAGAATTCTGGGTTCCGGCGGTTTGCTGCACATGTCTGTCCAAAACGGAAAGTCCCATCCAGGACATACTTTTCTACCGGTGGTGTCCCCAAGTTGTTCCACACTGTGTCCGACTCAGTAAGACATGCCCTTCAACATTCCTCCTCGCCATTCATCTATTTAAGTATGGATATGTAGACAAGTGGCAAAACAGCAGGAAGTTCATATTTGTGTATAACTGCACACTGGGCACAGGTGCCGGGGTTGTTTGTGATGTTGGTAGTGTGAATAATCAATGCAGTAAGGTGGATTGTCGTGGCAGCAATCTTCCAGGAATTTGACAGCATGCAACAATTACTATGCACAATGTGACCTGTTCACACACTGGTGAGAACATGTTGGACGTGGTACTGACTGAAACTGACAAATGGCTAAACCCTCTGCTCCTGAGAGCTGGGTTCATAGCAAGTGACAATGGGTCAAATGTGGAGAAATGCATCATGAATAGTGGTTTTTTAAGTGTTCCATGCATGGTCCACTGTTTAAATCTTGTGGTGCAGGAGTTTCTGCAGCACCCTGATGTAAAGGAAATGCTGACCATTGCACAACGTATCTGCTCTCACTTTTCAAGATCTGGAAAGGCCCATGACCAACTGTGACAGTTGCAGATACAAAACAGCCTGCCTCAGCACCGCTTGAAGCTGGAAGTTGTCACCTGCTGAAACTCCACTTTATACATGGAAGAGAGGTTATATGAACAATACAAAGCCATCTCAGAATATTTTGTGATGCACACTAGCCGTGACAGTTCCGGGGTCTCCATGTCTATGACGACTGAACAGTGGCGCCTCATGGACTCTGTAATAACAATTTTGTGGCCTTTTGAACATGCCACACAGGCAGTGAGTGGTGATTCTGCCTCCATTAGCCAATCAATTCCACTGCTGTGGGTGCTGAGGCAGACATTGGTGAATGTACAGCATGGCCTTGATGTTGTCAGAGACAGTGGTAGCAGTATGTTGCTGCAACACTTGCTGACAGTATTCGACCAGAATCGTCATGTTGTGAGCATTCAGCATAGTGACAACTTTGCAATAGCAACAATGCTGGACCCATGATACAAATGTGGAATTGCATCAGTACTGCAGGGAGGGTCTGAACAGGTAAAAAATATCAGTGGTCAACTGGTGCGCTTGGTTCATGGGGCACAGAAATCATGTGCCAAGGTCAGCAAACCTCAGCAGCATAATCCGGCTGAAGGTGTACCTGTAGGACTATCAAGCATATCCTGCATGGAGAAGAGGACAGCAGTTCAAGGTGGTCTGTCATCCAAAGTGGCTGGCATCAACCCACTTTGGGAGGCTTTGCCCCAAGTGGGTATTTGTGAAATAAATGATTCAGGAGAAAAGGATGATGCATCAACAACTGGACTTAGTGTGGCTCAGAGAATGGTTGAGTCATATTTGTCTGAAAACAGGCATCTGACAATAAATGAAGATCCTCTTTTGTACTGGAGTGGAAAAGTCAGTGAATGGCTAGAGGTGACTGCAGTGGCTACTAAAGTACCTCACATGCCCACCCTCCAGTGTAAGTGTTGAGACGGTATTCAGCTCAGCAGGTGCAATAGGCAGGGATCGTCGGACAAACCTGTCTCCTGCAAATGTTAGTTTGCTAACATTCATTAAAATGAATGAGAGGCACATACAAGCATAGACTGCAACCTCGGTATTCATACCCCGACCTAGTCATAGTGGTTTTGGTGATGTGGAAATGGACCATCCTGGTGGCACTGGCAGTGGCTACTTGAAACGGCACACCACTGACATTGATGATGACACAGTGGAGAAAGAATTTCCCAGTGGTCAGACTTCAGACATAGATGACTGTGAGGGAAGCTTTCTTTATGAGGATGATGATGTGATTAATGTTGGCAGGTTTTAACTGAAGTTGTTAAAAGGTGGTGTGCCACCCCAGACCACCACCACCGGGACTGATGTTAGCCACTGTCACCATTGAGCATGAATCTGTCTGATCCCTGGACCACCACCACCACTAGGACTGATGTTAGCCACTGCCGCCACTGAGCATGAGTCTGTCTCACCCCTGGACCACCACCACCGGGACTGATATTAGCCACTGCCACCACTGAGCATGAGTCTGTCTGACCCCCAGACCACCACCACCACCGGGACTGATGTTAGCCACTGCCACCACTGAGCATGAGTATATCCGGGCCACCACATCCATCAGCCACAGACACAAAGCTTCTTGATATTTAAACCATAAAGTGAGTATGTGTACTAATGTTTGTTATGCTATTTCACTT
Source organism: Neoceratodus forsteri (assembly GCA_016271365.2). Lineage (NCBI taxonomy): Eukaryota > Metazoa > Chordata > Ceratodontiformes > Ceratodontidae > Neoceratodus > Neoceratodus forsteri. The sequence continues at coordinate 1,070,707,642 of CM028129.1, read as the reverse complement.
CCTTTAGTTGTATGTTTTGTTTTCTGTAGCTTTTCATAGCCGCAGTGGTCAAACACATATGGTACACTTATTTTGTGTTTTTTACAGGTTAACAAAAAAAGTCTCCTTCACTGAAACTTGGTGGGAATGGTACTGCAGCTGTACCGTACAGAGGAACCTATGGAATATCCATTTGAAATCCATTCTGGTAAGTATGAAGATTTTATTTCATCCGTTTCATTGTTTTGGAAAGACTGCAGCAAATATTGCACACAGGTTGTGTTAGTTGACAAGATGTGGGTTTGAAATGTAACTTGACTTGAGATTGAGAAACAGGGAGGGACAAATAACAATTAAGTTGTAAGAAGTCATTCATTTCTTTTTTTAGGAAACTTCCAGATGCTTTGTTGTTCTGTCAAGGTGGCCTTTAGTAGATGACCATGACCATCATTAACAACCGGACTCCACAAGGATGTAGATGAAATCTGTGAAGAGGCAACAAAATTAGAAACCAGTACAGACAAACCTGCAAATATTCTTCTCCCCCCACCCCCCCAAAAAAATACTTACCTTCATGTGCTTGAAAGTTATCCATTTCCAATTTGAACACAAAAAATTCTCATTGAGCACTGGAATGTGCACACCAACAGTTTCAGTGACCTGTGATACAGAACAATACCATGAGTACATGTCCATGTCAACCACCCTCCTCACCTACAAAATACACAAACATATATCTATATGTATCTACTCACCAAGGCTACTATTAGTGTACAGACAAAGGGCACCCTTCCATCCAGTTGAGATGATCACATTGCATTTGCTCAAATTGCCTCGCAGAACACATTGGACCAGCAACGGTATGCTCACGGTCATCATTTTATTCTGGGGGACTTTATATGTGCTGAAACACTCCCATTTCACTGTGTTACCACTTGTCAATTTTCTGCACACAAGGAGGATGCATTTTGGGCATGCAGAAAAAAATCTGCGGACTCTGTGCCACCACTGTGCACATGACTGAGTGCACCATTAATTCTGGGGGACTTTGTATGTGCTGAAACACTCATTTTACTGTGTTACCACTTGTCAATTTTCTGTACACAAGGAGGATGCATTTTGGGCATGCAGAAAAAATCTGGGGACTCTGTGCCACCACTGCGCGCATGACTGAGTGCGCCATTAATTCTGGGGGACTTTGTATGTGCTGAAACACTCTCATTTCTCTGTGTTACCACTTGTCAATTGTCTGCACACAAGGCATGACTGAGTGCACCATTAATTCTGGGGATACATTTTGTGTGTTGTGTGATTGTGAGCTCATGATGTCATACTGACATTATCAATTAAAGCAGCATTGCAAGAATGTCATGACAATTTTGAACTGTACTTTTTTATGCTGCTTTACATTGCCACAGCCACTACTTACTTCCAAGTCGTGACTTGAATGATACACTTCTTTTCACAATTTCTGTCTGCATTATTTAGTTGACTACTTTTTTTCATGTATACAAAAAAAATAAGCATGCCTTTCAATATTGTTCTGACCAGGTTTGTATTTATTTGCAGCTGCTTTTCAATAAATATTGTTCTGTGGTGTCATAAAACACTGCCTGCAGCATAACTGTTAATTTACAACAGAAGTGATATATAACAACTAACTGATGTGATGGAGAAAAGCAGAGGAAAACAATGACAAAGACCTGGTCAGCACCAATTTAAAAGGAATGCTTCTTTCATTATTTCACACATGAACAAAGGTATTACAGCAGACTCAACTACTGGAAATTCTAGTATCATTCCAGTCAGGATGTAAGTAAAGGAATTTGTAACATCATTAAAAAATATAGGTCAGAATTCTCAACAGATTCACCACGTTACATAGTTATGGTGATGCACATAACCTAATATGTGGTGGTGAAATGTGGGAACGTTTCCACTAACAAGGCTCTTCTTACTGGAAACTTGCCTACACGTTTCACCACAAACTGACCATTATAACATAAAGAAACATTCGGAAAGCTGCTGGACAATCGGACATTCACTGTAATGGAGCACGCACCCGTGCTCTCCCTGGCATCACATCCTAACGTTGCTGAGAAAGGGGGGCAGAATGTTGGTGGCTTTTCTGAATGGGAATTCCTCCATCACGTGACACAGTGTAATGAAATTACGGGTGGTTTTAACCCAAATGTATTGCACTATGTGGAGCAAGAAAGATTCTCCTGGAAGGGAAAATGTGTATTAATAAACAACAAAAAAACACACACAAAAACAGTACAGCACAGTAGTGGGGTGGAAGGGTCCAGAAAACAATCCCTTAATGTGGCCATGGAATGCTGTGGTGGTCCAGCAGCAGGTGCAGCATTGTGAGTATTTGCTGCTGCTGATGTTGGATTGTGTCGACCTGCTGCTGCACAGCACCTACCCTCTCATTATTCTCCTCCAGGGCCACCCACACCAGGGCAATGTTGACCTCTGTTGCAGGGACTGTGGCAGGGTCCACTGCAGGTAGTGGTGGTGGTGGAGAGGGTGGTGCTGGTGGCTCTGGTGGCAGTGGTGGTGGCAGTGCAGCTGCTGTACTGGCCCTCCTCCTGCTGCTGTGGTGGTGAGACACAACTTCAACCCCAGCAGCACCCTCAGCCACTGCCACAGAAAGGCCAGCAGGTAGACACCTGGCCCCTTCCGTGGCAGCCTGCCACTCCACCTTGTGGTGGTTCAACATGTGGGTGGCTGGCCACCGGTCCCCAAATGTGTCCCCCAGGGGCCATGGCACACCAGCACACTGCACAGATGGTACACCATGACTGTGCTGTCTCTCCTCAGAGTTAAAAAAACTTCCACACTGGGGAGCTGTGGGGGGGACCAGATACAGTCCTAGCACCATCTATGGTTTCCTGGGGCACCTCCTGTGGCTGTGGAGGTGGTGGAGGGGGTGCTGCTGGAGCCCCTACAGCTGCTACCGATGGTGGTGGTAGTGGTGGAGTAGATGGATGCGCAGCCGCCACCGGTGGCACTGGTGCTGCTGCTGCTGTTGCTTCCACTAGGGGAGAAGCAACACCTAAGAGTCAGGAGAGGTCCAGCAACACATAACTGCCCCCATGTGTGTGCACTCCCCTCCTCTGACCAAGCCCATGGGCCAGTGACTCTCCTTCTCCAGGGCCCATCCTTCACACACAAGTCCCCGACCCCGACTATAAAAAAGTACAACCACAGTAGACTCAACGCCTAGCCTTCACTCAGCGGCCGCACTTACTCTCACACTCCCAGACACACACACACACTCACACACACACACTGACACACACAGTCACACATACACAAAACAAAACAAAACTTATAAAAAAAATTCACTGCCAACAAAACAATCACAAACACAATACAAAAACTAAATAAAGATATTTAAAAAAGCTGTTGTTTCAGACACAAAGGCAATAAAGCACTTTCTGATAGTGACTCAAAACTGCTCTCCTCTCCACAAAGCCTTCTCCCTCTATGAATGCAAAGGAGAAAGTGAAACTGCTTCTCTGACTCACTTTCTTCCTGCCTGGCTAAAGCATGTGACTTACAGTACTGCAAGCCATGTGATGTGTGGGGGGCTGCCTATTTACTTGTCACTTCGCCTTACTTCACGTTAAGGCACTATGACAACATGAAGTAATAATGAGAACGTGAAGTGAGCACTTTACAGTGCCCACTTCGTGTTGTGCTCCGCCAACGTAAAGTGGCCACTTCATGTTCACTTCTCCAGCGGATTAAAAATTTTCTGCATCTCTAATACTGGTCATGGCCACCAAATTGCATTGCTCAAGTGCAACTACTAGCACATGCACAATAGTGCTCAGTGGTCATCTTGGTCATGGCAGATTGTGCCATATTCCACCGTGAATGCAAAAAAAATTATTTATAAATTATTGATATCCCCCACCCTGCTCTCCCTCTCAGCACCTACCATCCCACTCCCCCCTTAAGAAATGAAATACTTGCACTGGGAGGGGGGTGCCCAAATCCCCAGAGCAGGAATCGCTGTTGTCACTGGGGTGACCAATCCCCAGTGTCAGGATTGTTTTTGTTTTTTTCTTCTTATTAAAGATACCCCCACCTGACCCTCCCTCTCAGCACCCACCACACCCCCTCCTCTAAAAATGAAATAGTTGCTCTGGGGGCAGCCCAATTCCCCAGTGCAGGAACCCACTCAGTTTAGTTTATTTTTTTAACCTGTAAACAGAAAACCATCCATTATGTCTTTTGCTGCTGGTACACTCCCCCACCTGACCCTCCCACTCAGCACCCACCACCCCACAACCCCCCCATTCCCTTACTTACTGATCGGGAGTCCAACTCCATAATCATAGGTAGCTACAAGCCAGGAGGTCAGTTTGACCCTTTGATGGCTTGCCACTATTTAGTGGTACTCATATTTTTTACTTCCCATATGCATAGCCAATCTACACTTGAAACTATTCATATCTTCACTAGCTACCACTGCCTTTGGAAACCCATTCCATGTTGTCACCACCCTCTGGGAGAACCACTTACTTCATTTAGTTGTCTTACTAATCATCCCCTTTATCTTCTTTCCATGACTCCTTGTACTTCTACTAACTTCCTGTGTTTTCAGTCCAATAGTTTCCCATTTGTATGCATCTCTGGATGCACTATAGATGAGACACAGGTCCCCTCTCAAATGCCTATAACACAGAGAGTACAGACTCAGTTCCCCCAACCTCTCTCCATATGTCCTTTGTCTCAGGGTGCCTATTTGTTTTGTTGCCCAACTCTGCACCTTCTCCATGAGATCCTGACCTCCCCTTGTTTGTGGTGCACAAAAGGATCCACAGTACTTCATATGTGGTCTCACAATGGAGGTGTATAAAGGTACTAGGACCGCTGCATCCTTACTTGTAATATGTTTACGCATACATCCCAATATTCACTTACATTGTTTCACCTTGTTCTTAGTGTGAGTATAAAATTATAAATCTCTAGTTATTGTTACCCCCAAATCTATTTCCTGAGTGGTCTCCATGAAGCATAGACCTCTCTGGACTGCTGACAAGTCTTCACTCTTCAAAGCTGGAATGTGAACTGAAGAAACAAGTATGCAATCCAATGTATTTCAATGGGGTTTCAAACTTAGTGGCATAACTTGGGTATTTTTGCATATTTTTGGTCCACATTTTCAACATGCCTTGTTTGGGGGTCCACCTCATGAACAATTGAACTGACATTAGGCATATATGTCCAACAAGGTGATTTCATGGTCCCTGTGCAAAATCATCTTTTGGGCAGGAGTTGAAAGATTTCTCTGCCCTTGTTCATGAGGTGGGGTCATAAGAAGGCTATGTTGAAAATTTTGTGTAAAAAATATTAAAAACAACAAAGTTATGCACCTATGTTGAAATTTGCAAACACAGGCTCATAACTTTGGTAACGTTCAATATTTTTCCCCCAAATTCACAACATAGCCATATCTTTACAGTACCTCATGAATGTGACTGTTTTCATTTTTTAAATCATGGCCACAATGTTTTTTTTACATCCTGAAAGGTGATGTTGCAGTCTTTGCATTTAATCACCTTTCGGGCAGGAGTTGAAAATTTTCTTTACCTTTGTTCATGAGAAGTCATCATAAGAAGGCTATGTTGATTTGCTGTAAAAACATAAAAAAAATACCGATATGAGCCTACATTGAATGTTGCAAACGCAGGCTTGTAACACTGGTAATTTTCAATTTTTAACCAAAATTTACAACGTAACCATATCTTTACAGCATCTCATGAATGTGACAGCTGTCATTTTTCAGCTCCCCCAAATTCACAACATAGCCATATCTTTACAGTACCTCATGAATGTGACAGTTTTCATTTTTTAAATCATGGCCACAATGTTTTTTTTACATCCTGAAAGGTGATGTTGCAGTCTTTGCATTTAATCACCTTTCGGGCAGGAGTTGAAAATTTTCTTTACCTTTGTTCATGAGAAGTCATCATAAGAAGGCTATGTTGATTTGCTGTAAAAACATAAAAAAAATACCGATATGAGCCTACATTGAATGTTGCAAACGCAGGCTTGTAACACTGGTAATTTTCAATTTTTAACCAAAATTTACAACGTAGCCATATCTTTACAGCATCTCATGAATGTGACAGCTGTCATTTTTCAGCTCCTGCCCAAAATGTGTTTCTACATTCTGAAAATTGATTTTGCAGTCCCTGTGCAAAATTAGCTTTAGGCCAGGAGCTGAACATTATCTCTGCCCTTTTTCATGAGGCAGCATCATAACAAAGCTATGTTGAAAATTTGGTGTAAAAATATTACAAAACATACTTTCTATATTTTTACACCAAATTCCTCAGCTGCAGCCCTATTGGCTCTGGCCAGAGATTGTTCATATGGGGATCACTCTTTTTCATGAAGAAAAAATCCTTTTTCTTATGGCTGCCATCTTACCTTTTTTTCCCCAAAAAATAAATTTTCAAAACCCACAAAAATGACATACTGGACATACACCTACTCATGTATCTTGGCCATTAGGACCCTGTTAGGTGGATTCTACACATAACTGTTGGAAAAATGTCCCCCAAATGTGTTTTTTTAAATTTTAAAATCCTTTTTCATGACATGCTTCAGTTTTTTCTTATGGCCATACAAAACAAAAAAAAATAAATTGGCCATAAGAAAAAATAATCCCTTCACATGGAAATGTACTGGCTGATTCCCCATGTAACTGGTTTAACAGTTATTTGACTGGTGATCAACTATGGGTGAATTATGAAGGTGCCTTATCTAGTACAAAAAGAAAGGCGCAAGGAGTGCACCAAGGATCAATCCTGGGGCCCTTGCTGTTTTCTGTGTTTTTCGACACTATAACATCTTTACTGACTAATACAGAAACCATACTGTATGCTGATGATATTATATTATATTTCAGTTCCTCATCTGTTAGTGTAATAAACCAGTCACTGAATACCATTTTTTCACTATTGAATAACTGGCTCACCAATCACCATCTGTTGCTGAATAATAAAACAAGGTAAGTGCATATTATTTGGTTCCAAACCAAGACTAGCAAAATGTTCTACACTTTCTATCTTAGATTCAACCGGTGTTCCGCTCAAACAGGTTAAAGAATTCAAGTACCTTGGACTATTATTAGATCAAAATGTAACTTTCTCAATACACATAAAAGCAACTTGTAGACAAACCAACCAAAAGCTGGGCGTCCTATTCAAACTACAGAATTGCCTGACTCCTAAGGCCAGATTCTCTATTGCTAATAGTGTATTGTTACCAGCATTAAACTATAATTCCTTCATTTTTTCTAGTCTTGCCAGTGCTGAACTATCTTTATTGAATACTACTTTTCATTGGATTTGTAGATTTGCATTAAAATTGCCTTTTAAAACACCCATTGTATTCTTTATGTCCAATCTGGTTGGTTACCACCTAAGCTTAATAGTCTGTATAACCTGAGTTGCATTGCTGATAATACCTTAAGCAGAAAACAGATTCTACCCTTTATTTTTTATTTGAATTTAAAAATGATGGCAAACTGCTAAGATGTAAAGGCTCCAGTAAACTAGTAATCCAAGCACCTATACAAATATGGGTGAATGTGCATTCATGGTCAGTGCAGCAAAGAACCGAAATAATCTGCTGGGGTTCTTACATAATGTGCATAGCCATGAAACTTTTAAACAGCATTTAAATAAGCATCTTTTAAATTACCTACAATATAAATGTTTTCTATAATTCTTCTACTGTATTATGACTAAGGTCTACCTGCATATGTAATTATGTCAGTTATTATTTGTAAACACTTTGGCTGTTTGTAATATGGCCCTGGGTAATGCGTGAAAAAGGCCTTCTGGGCCTTGCACTTCCACAGCAACATAAATGTAGGCATCTATGAAGAGATGGAAGAGCAAGGCCTGGATTGCCCTGCCCTCCCACAGGCAAATGAAAATGTGACTATACTATCTCAAAACAGTATGGAAATTCATTGCAAAAAACTTTGTTAATGCACTAGTTTGGTCTAAAGTGACAAAAGTAGGGCAATGTGGTGGTAGGTTCCCAACCCTATCACCCCACCTCCACCCTGCAGGCAGCACCAGGAAAAACCATTCAGGATTAACCTGCATCTTCACAAATCAGGCATGGGGTGTGCCTTAGGGTTGTCAACCCTAACACTCACCCCATTCTCATCTACTGCACACATTGGTCCTGGCTGGGGACAACTGTATAGCTGCATGCTAGTCTGTTGAGGAGGAGCAGAACAAGCAGGGATGCTGACAGGCTAACCTCTTGCTTTGAACAGGTATGCCACCATTGCCTGAGTAGCTAGAGTGAGTTTTTGACAAGCTTTCAAAGCAAGAGAGAGTCTGCTGTGGAAGGACCTAATCTCAGTGCCCTTTCTGGACCAACTTGTGCTGACCAAGTGTGGATAAAATTTCTTGTTGCACTTGTTGTTCGACTTTGGGGGCTGGAATCTGAATGGTGGAGGAGCTCACCCTCAAGGCTGCAATCCCAGGGTGACCCTTTGGAGGGTCGGTCACTGTCAAGGAATTGTTCACGGCAATATTGTTAACCCAAGTGGTTACAAATTTTAGACGTTCTCTTCCCAACACCAAAGTTACTTTAAGTTATTAATAATCCAGTCTTTTACCAAAAAAATGACTTTTTTTAGCAAGTGTAAGGGGAACCATTGTATTATTGCCCTGTGCTCATTTTATATATGAAGGTGCTTTCTGCAAATTAGACTGAGTACATAAATGTAATCATGGTAAAACAATGTGCTTGTATCGAGATTGGCTCTGTCTCAGAGTTTTAGCCATTGTTTCTTTCCATACATACTTTTTTCATTTTTCTGTTTAACTCCCTGCCCCCACTGGGCCACGGCATACATGTGCATGTATGTGCATGGAGATGCATGCACATGCCAGAATCTGGTGGCCCCTTTCACCCCTCCCCAGACTTGCGTCACCGCTCTTGACTACCTGCGCTACCCACCAGACCTCCACTTGGTGGGAGTGGGACTATGGCGGAGCTGGCATCCACCCCTATGGAAGGGACAGCCATAGTGCAATCTGTTTTCAACCCTCCCTCGAGCTGGTACCCCAGCAGCCCAATGTCATTCCTGAACCTGGGTTGCTGGCATGGTGCGAGGTAAGGCACCAGTGCCTCAGCCCTCTGTTCCACCAGACTGGCCTTAACCATTGTTTCTTGTCCTTGGATTAACCAATGTTTTTTATCTTTTTGTCTCTATACGCTGAGTGCTATTCCCTAACAGCATAATTACCCTGCAGTTGATGTTTTTCAGTTGACTTATAGCCACTTGTATACTCCTAATTCAATACACATGTGTTCACCTTTAATTTAGGAACCCTGCATATGTTTAATGCAATCAATTTAATATTACTCATTAAGAACATTTACAAGGAGCATTTAAAATGCATGTGTGGTGTTTCTTGCCTTAGATGCACCATTTTCCGCGGCAATTTGGAGACAGCATATGCTGCTTCTTTCCAAGAGGGGTGTAAGAGGAAATGAGGAATAAAAAATCTTGTTTTCCAAGCTGTCTCCCAAGCTAAAATAAAATCCTGAGAAAAGCGAGTAGTGCTCTTAAGTGTTTGAGATTCCTATTAACACCAGAAGTTTATAACATTTATATTGTCTATAGAATTTAAAGGTAGATTTAAAACTAGACTGGTCTGTGTTGCACTGTATTAGTGGGCAAAATTAAAACATTTGTTTTAACTGCTACATTGCATTAAAAGTTGAGGTAGGATTGCAGATTGCGAGGCTAGGAATACTGTATACTGATACAACTTTATACATAAGATCTTCAACATAATTCTGTATAATTTCACTACTTGCACAATGAAGTTTTATTTAAAATATATTTAAATCATTGTGCCCGGACCAGACTATATTAGCTTATATCAATTACTGATTTCATAGTGTTACTATCACGTCTTTCCAGTTCCCCCCCAAATGTATTTATAATGACCCACATGGTTCAATCGAGAACTGGAGAGGGCTACAATACACCTAGGGGTTGGTTCTGGTTTAAAGGGACCAGTGAGGAGGAAAAGAAAAAAGGAACTGACTGTTCTGTGGAGTTGAAATAAGCCTGAGTAGCCTGAATTCCTGAACAAGCTGAATAACCCAAGCAACTCAAATAGACACTAAAAAATAACTGTTTGCCTTACTATTCTGAGGTTTTAGGGAGTCCAGAAGTCTATTTCAGCTGACTACCTGATATTCCAATTTAAAGGGACAGAGTTGAAATTCGAGAAGTGGAGTCTGTGAACTTGCAAAAGTCCAGGATTAGAAAATGAAGGGAGATGGGTCCACTGGTCTGCAACTCCACTCAGTACTTATACCAACTGGGACAGCAAATTCTTTGGAATCTGTGTTTATTAGAGTCCTGAGACAAGCCCAAACACTACTGGTGGCAAAAGAGGGGTTTATATAAACTTTATAAAAGATCAGAGTAAATGACCAGTGGAAGGACTTGCAAGATTTGCAGAAAGAAGTTGTAATCTGTTCTAAATTGGCAGACAGTGGCCTGATACAAAACTTGGAGAAGGCAAAGGTGAAGACAAAAGAAAAAGAAAGCCCTGTGGTTTCCATTCTTCAAAAGGATAAGTTCTATAACAGAACTCTAAAGAACATAAATTATTACTTGAGCTAGTGTGTGCTAACATGTTTTATAATTGAGCATAATTTTATAATTTTATAACTGAGCATAATTTGCACAATTGCACATTAACTGCTTTTTATTCAATGTCCTAAAAATGTTTTACTGTTTGGATTATGTAGTGATATATAACTGGTTTGCTAAAGTACTGTTATTAGATACGTTTTATAAGTAAATCATAACATACCGTATATCACCAGTATACACTAGTTTATTAAACTATATTGATTGATTATAATGGTGCAGACAAGAAGGCAAGCTATGGAATCTATCTTTGATTCTAATATTTTGTCTGAAGCTGTAAATATACAAATAATTGAGCAAGACACAGGGTCATCTATGGGACCCACACCACATATGAAATTTACAGCACAAGTAATTTCTGAAGGAGAAATAATAAATCCTTTGGCTAGTGAACAGCTGCCACTGTTGTTGTGCTGTATGTCACTGCCTTCTTTTATGAAAATGGTACACTGCCATTGTATTCCTGTATGCCATGTCCTACTCTGAATTACTTGATTGTACTTGCACAGCTCTATGTAACTAACTCTGGGTCGCCCCTGAAAAAGGGACCTTTGGGGCCCAGTGGGCTTACCTGGTTAACAACATTTAATAAATAATAAATAAAATAAATAAATAGTCCTGTATTAGTTAAATTAAAAACCAAAAGGTTATTAAAAAGTAAAGAGAAGAACCAAAAATATTTAACGCAATAAATAGCTTCCACTAAAGCTAAAGTTAAAAAACAAACCAAAATAAATTATCATTTTGAAAACTGCTAAAAAAAAACACTGCCCAGAAATTCAAAAGAGGGTGTACTTAATCCTAGTCCATTTTGTTCACTTAGTCCATCTACTCAGGCATTCAGAATTAAATAAAGTGAGCTTACTTCCACATTAAATATATTCAGTTCACTAGTACCTGTGAATAACAGAGAAAGCTGTAGTGACTCACTTAGTCAAAATAAAAGCTTGACTTTGGAGCCACAAGCCACTCAAGGTGATAGCAATCCAGATTTTACAAAGCAGGCTAAAATAACTCTCTATGATTCTATGGAGGACTTGGATATGTTACAACACTTAAATGATAACAGTGTATCCCCAAATTTGTTTTTTCCCCCTGAATGCTCTTTTCCAGAGCAGTTGGTTTTGGAAAAATCTCATAATGTTAAAGAAAGCTTAGCTTCTGTTCCAAACAGTACATTGGGGGATGCTGTTAAAAAAAAGCTGAACTGGGTGAAATCATCTCAGAGTTACAATCTACCATACAGTATATGGTTTAAAAAACTTGGACTCATTTCAGAGTGTGGAATCTCATAGAAATAAGTCTGGCAAAAACAAGAATGAAATAGCAAATCCAAATTTTAACACACTGAATCATATCATAAATAATTATCCTTTTGGTGTAAGTGAGAATTTAAAGAAATCAATGTGTAATCCTTATGCAGCTCATTTATTCTTTCTTTTTTTGCTTGTCTGGCTCCTCGCCTTCAAAGGGGCCTTATACCCCCTCCTACTCCATCCGCCAGGTCCTGCCACTAGGATCCCCCTGGCTTCACATTGCTTGTTCGGCCAGGAGTGTATTTATTCCCCCCCCCCCCATTTTCTCCCTATCCTCTGAGGATGCCGGCACAGAGGATGTTCATCCAGATGAATGATGTGCTAGTGCACTACATCATGAAGTGCCTGACAGTGTCCTCCCTCTCCTGTCTCCAGAGAGCTGTGTGCCCCTACCACCCGTGCTTCCACAGGCAGATGAACTATGGGTGCTTAGAGCAACCCAGTAACCCACCCTGGAGTAGGACAGCATCCATTGGGATGTTCAATCCTCCTCCTCCCCCCATCTGACCTCAAATGGCCTGGGTCTGTTCCTGAACCCGAGTCACCAGTGTAGTGCAAGGTGTGGTGTCCAGTGCTTCAGCAGCTCATTTATTCTTGACAGACCAACTGATATGTTTTAAAAATGAAATGGACATAATTAAACAAAATCTTGCTGTTAACAGCTTCAGATTAGAGGACATTTTATATAAATTAAACATTCTTATCCCTGATAATAAGTCTCCATCGTAATGATGGAGAAGGATCAGGACCAAAATGAACCCGTCTGGATTAGGCCTGATTTCCCCTCCATATTAATTCCAGAATCACCACCAAAGGAAAAAAAATACAAAAAAAGCAAAAAAGAAAACCAGAAGGAAAAAAAGTGAAGGATCAGCTTATGAGCACTAGTCACCCTGAATGGCCAATAATAAATGACAGCAGTACTCCTTCAACTGTAGCTGGAGTAATGTTAAGGGATAATATTCTGGCAAATGCAAAGGTAAATAGTATTTCTACTTCACAAGCTGATTCTTGCTTAAAAACTGAGTCCAATAAAGTAAATAAATTGTTGGATATTTGTACTACATTAGAAACTGATATTAAAGCAATCAGGACAGACTGGCAAAATTAGAAAGTAGGCAAAGCTACTCCAAAAAAAAAAGTTTTAGAAGAACCAGTACAACAGGTACAAGAGACAAAAATGGAGCAAGAAGCTAAATTGGTCAGCATAGACCAATGTGCTGTTCTATGCCTTTATGGGTTTAAACTTGTATAACAACTTCACCACCATTAATTAAAAATAAGATTGTGAACCTGTTCAGGGCAGTCTTGTGGGTAGACATAAATGACATTGATATTGTAAAGATCATGAAAGATAAGGATATAAATGGCACAGACTGCATGTTCATTTTCTATTCCTCTCCAAGGACTGCAAATCGAAAATCTAGGCATGCACCTTAGATTTATCAGTTGGGACAAATTGAATATTGGAGCACATTCCTTCAGAAATGAGGTCTCACAATTTAGTATATTTGGAGTGAAAGAAATAGAACAAGAAACCCCTGGTAAGCTGAAATGGACACTATACAATTTATTTCATCATGCTTTCCAAATTCCCACAGGGCTTTTTAATATAGTGAAAATACATAGATGGCCTGGAGTGAATATATCTGGACAAGCTGATATTAAGTTAAGGGACTCGAAGCTATAGAGCTGATTAAGAAAAAGGTCTTGGTTCTGGATGAACTGGGGATCCATATTGTGGACAGTGATATCTTAGTAAAATCAAATTCGGCATCCTGTGCTCATTTAACTCAATCTGAAACAGATATTTTAACCTTGTCTGTGTTTGGTCTAAAAAGAATCTTAGATGAATCAAACAACAAGCTAAAACTCATAATTATGGATATCCTGAGGTAGTGTTTGGACACTACTTTCTTAAACGACAATGCCTTCTCAGCCACAAGGCTGGGAAAAGATGTATGCAGTGATCAGGTCCTGATTTCATTGAGATCAAAAGACCTATATAATAAAATCTTAAAAAATTTAAACACATTGGATAAATTGAGTATTCATATTATTGAGAATGGAGCAGACATGGAATGTTCTACCTCAGAAAATGAACCCTCCATTAGTGGGAACAACATGGGGAGTGAGCCACTATCTAAAGCAGTGACAAACCAGAAAGAAACAAATAACCTTGACTTCCAAAATCAATACAGTCATGGTAAGCAATATGTTTAGTGAACTATCAAACCTAGACATCTGACTAGAACCTGAAAAAAATGAAGGCATGCTTCTAGAAACAAAGCGTAATTGTAAACTGCCCGTAATATCATGGAATATTGCTGGTCTGGCCAATCGGCTGGTAGACATAGATTGGTGCAACTTTATTCAGGAATATCATATTATTTGCTTACAAGAAACATGGAGCTATGAGGATGCTGACATTTATATAAATGACCATGATAGTTTTCACATACCAGGGAAAAAACAAGGAAAAATAGGTAGAGTATCTGGTGGTCTCTCTACAAGTTTCAAAATTGATAATAATTTAACTACCAAATTAATAGAAAGCACATCTTCAGCACAGGCCTTCTGGTTTAAATTGTCAAATTTTAGTTTTTTTTATTAATTAATGCACATATATCACCCTCAACTTTCAAATATTATAATACAACTCTATGGACAGAGTTGGAATGGTCAAGTCAAAAAAACTCAAGCATATAAACCTGGCTCTAATTTTTTTTTTTTCTGTTAGTTTCTTTCTCCCAGTTGGCTGGCCCTCCATGCACCAGTCCCTTCAGCCCCATCATCCCGGTGTCCACTGGGACTCACCTCTCGCCTGCTCCTCTATGGTTCCCAACTGATAGGATGTGGAGCCTGTGGGGGATTGGTGTCATTCTGCCAGTTGGCCACCATTTTGACCCCTTTTACTACTCCCTGATTGTGGCTCGGCAGCGTGCAATGATGCCAGAGACTAGGCTGTGTGCGCTTGCGAACACAGCTCACCAGGCATCTACTCCATATCCTACCCATTTCTATGGGTCTGTTGTGCCAGCCCCCAGCTGCTGCTAGGGGCCAGACAAGCAGCAGACTCTGTTCCCACCCCTCCCCAGGAGATAGAGCTGTCCTCCAGATGCTCGATCCTCTCCCTCTCCGGCCGACCCCCAGCGACCCACTCGCACCACGAACACAGGCTGCAGGAGGTAAGGCATTTCTGCTTCTGCCCTCCATGCCACTGGGCCGGCCAACTTTAATGTTTTAATGTGCAGTGACTTTAATTCTAGAATTGGTCTATTTGATGGCTATGCAGACAACAAAATCTAAAACTGGACGTTCACAGAAGCCAGTAATTGCCCACGTCATTCTTTGGACAGTAAAGTTAATATGACAGGGAAAAAATTAATAAAACTTATAAATATTTTCAACCTTGCCCCGTAAACAGGAGAATTAAGCCAGACATTCCCGGAATTATACACATTACAACATAAGAGGCCCAACTGTGGTGGATCATGTTTTCTGGAATGAAAATATGGCCCACTGGGACTCCTGTAGAATAGTGGAGAGGAGTGAAAGTGATCATTTTCTTCTTATCCTTGTTGGCACTGAAGCAATGCAAGAGGATAGAATTATACCTGCTAATAACATAATGCAAAACATTGAAATCAGAAATTACAGAAAGATCAGATGGGATTTAAACTGTGACAAAACTATAATAGATTTATTGGAAATTATACAGATAAGTCAACAAGATCACATGCCAGATTATCAGGACATTCTAGCTAAATGTTTTACTGAGATCCTCACATTTTTATACAGACCCATACTGAATGGGCAGACTAGGTGGGTCAAGCGGTCCTTATCTGCCGTCAAATTCTATGTTTCTATGAATAAAGAGGGCATTAAAAGAAAACTGTGTATTTGTTAAGTAACTGCAGTTCTGTGGTCCTTACACTAAGCAACTGCAAGTGGGTGTCAATCCTGTAATTTCATTTCACTCATCATGGTAATGCTGAGCCGTTTTATGCCCCCCAGATCGCAGTCTGTCTTGCTTGCCAGGTGCCGTATTCTCAATTTGTTTGTCTCCCAGGAGTTTGTTCTGTGGCCCAATATTCGCTGTAGTGGCTGCTGGGAGCTGCGTGTGCACAGCGGTCTGTTTCGGCATTGTCGGTGTCGTGCACCGCCGGGCACGCGCATGAGCGAGAAATGCAGCACTTGCCATGCACGTCCGTCCAAAATGTGCGAGGTACTGTTTTCCTTCTCAGTGCTGTCATTGAAAGCTGCACCTCGGTTCAGTGTCCCCTCCATACGGTTCTCAGTTTTATTAAAACAGCATTGGAGTACTGTTCAGCGTTATCACAGTACATTGCTACCCTTTCATATTTACTGTTTCTGTTTTTTAAAGGAGCAGTGCACAATCAATTTAACTTTTGTACTGTGGCACAAAACAATGCCTACCTGTATGGTCAGTGGTTGCCACAATACCAGTGGGAAATGCAAAGGCGGCAAATGGCCCTCATTTCACCATATCCCGCATAATGATGACCTCAGGAAAAAGTGGCTAACATTTCTGAATAGATGTAGCATATTATTGAGAGCTTCAAACCAAACAAGGATCATGTTGGTTGCTCCGAACATTTCAGACAGGTGCATTTCCAGGTCCCTCTTGCTCAGCTCACAAAGAGTAAGTTACAGTTATGATGCAGTATTTCATAATTCCTTTCCACATGTTTTCTGCCGCAAACTTTTATTTCTCTGAAGTGCTCTTACTGTGGACTGCTAATAACAACATACACTGAATATGTATACATAGCCACTACATTCACTTCTGTAACTGACTTTTGAATGTAGCTTTATTTTTATTTTATTTAGCTTTTGTTGACCGGGTAAGTGCACTAGACAAATCCTGCCTATTTTCAGGCACGACCCAGGGGAGGGGGATACAGATGAATGCCAACTGACCTTGAACCAGACTAAGCTGTTGGTGGTATTTTTAGTGAATGAGGGAAATTTGGCCAGGACACCAGGGAAATTCCCCTACTCTTTTCGATAAGTGCCATGGGATCTTTAACATCCACTGGAACTACCACCAATCCAGGCAGATGGGACCTCGGTTTAACGTCTCATCCGAAAGACGGCACCTCAGAAGTGCAGCACCCATCTCATGCTGCACTACAATGTCAGTACTGGGATATTAACCCAAGTGCCAGATGTGGGAACTGAACCCACAGCCCTCTGATCTCCTGGCCTCAGAGGCGAGTGTGCTACCTACTGAGCCACTGACACTGTATACTTTATACCATGTAGCCATGTACATCTCAAGTATCATGCTTGTATTGCAACATTGTCTCACAGTTTTTCTGGTCTGTGTCAGTGGATGTTTCCTCACTACATGGAAGCTCACACCAGCTGGCAGTGTCAGTGTCCTTATGTGCTTTCCTAGTTGTGTCTCAATAGCAATTGTCAGTGAGTGAATGCTTACAAGCAGCCATATCTGACTGCTTGATTGTGCACTGTGTTACATCATGTATACATTTTGTGTAGGTTTTTCTTTCACTTTTTTTTTTTTTTTGTACAGGTAACCAGTGCCCACGAGGCAGGACCTTGTTGCAGTGGCACTGCTTTAAACAAATGCTACCACATGACTTTTTTTTTTAAAGTAAACAATATGCCATGTTTGTGTGTGGATGATATGAGGATTTTACCACAACTGGTTTGGGTTCATCACGAGGCTGCAGGCAGAGTGAGGAAACCATAGCATAACTGTGGAAATCCTGGCATCACCCACACCCTCCAATTATATATTTTGATCACACACCAGCCTCACCTCCCATGTTCCCTGTATCTCCCACTGTGTGCCCCCCCCGGTACAGAGAGTGGCATAACATTCCACACAGCTCCACGGCTGCTGTCTGTCCAAGCCATCATGGTGGCTATGCACTAACAGTCGTACCGTATGCTCCAGATGCATGTACTCTGCCTGCATAGCTGTGGAGTGTCTGACAGGTGTGCACTGTTTGGTACTCAGTAATGGGTGCCACCTGTCCGTGGCTCTGCCTCCCATGTCCAGTACTCTGCAGGGTGACCTGGGCATATTTGCGGACCCAGGGAGACATCCAGTGTGATGCCTGTCCTGGGTCCTGGTATGGATAAATTGGACATATGGTCATGGGACCCAATTACTGCATTGCACACAGGTGGCACAAACCGTGCAGCCTGTCCCCGTCCACACACCAGCCCCTGTGGCACCACACAATGCCTGTGGCACAGCATCCACCCATGAACAGGGCACAGCACCCACTCCTGCAACCATGATGCCTGCCCACAGGTTTCCAATCCCAATTGTAGCAGCCCATACACATAAGGCAGCTCCAGCCATGGGAAGGCATCCCCCTGAAATACATAGGTGTCGTAGGCCTGTGAAGTCATTCCCCAACAACAAACATGTGCCACTATCCATTCTATGTACACTACCTCCACTCCCCCACAAAGTGCAGCAAAATTTTAACACCTGCCCCCCAATCCTGGCCACTGTGGCTGACTATTGTGGTTCAGTATTCCTCTCCCCTCCCCCCCCCGGTTGCAGTGACAACCATTCTTTGGTCCATATGCTTTCCATTCTGTGCTGCGGGCTGGTACAGCCAGTGCCACAGCACTACGCACACCTCTTCATCCCCCGGGCATCTGAGTGATGCTGTGATTGCACCACTATATATGTGCTGTGTACTGCAAGCAGCACTTGGATGGCTTGTGGCCAATGAGGTTTGAGGATGTCTGTGCCCTTGGCCACCCTGGGCTGTGGCACTGGCAGGCCAGTATAGGGACAGGATTAGGGTTGTCTGTTATGGGAGGAGAGTGGTTTCAATGGTCCTCAAAGGTCTCCATTGTTCTTGCTGGGTGTTGGTGTCAGGGGTATGATTGCAGGTGATGGGGGGGCATTATGCTGTGCTTTGTGGAATGGTGGTCTTCACATGGGTTGCTGCTCCCAATGAGATGGTCATACATCAACATAGGGTCAGCATGGGTACAGATGGGTTATTTGCAGTACTGAATCAGTCTGTCATGTGCTGGGTGAAAGGGTGGTTCATCACAGAGGACAGTGATGCCATGTTCCAGGTATGCACTGGGGGGTGATTGTGGACATACCTGGGTCAGACAAGTGTTCTTTTTTGGGTGTGTGTTGTTTGTCCCATATGGCCCTGCCCACTGTCATAGCTCTTGAGTGTTGAGCTGCCACAGCGATGGGAGAGTCCCCTTTGTATGGTACTCTTCCCCCCCCCGTACTATCCAGTGAGATGTGTGTTGTGGCTGTTGACTGCTGTGCCAGGTAAGTGCATGCTCATCAAATTGTCCACCCCATTGATAGCAGTGGAACCACTGAATGTGACTTAGACATATCTCTACAAAGGAGCGGGCAAAAGATGGAGATAGGCTCCCAAGGATGAAAAAAAACAATGTGATGGGTCACTGGACAGTAGTAAAAGGAGGAAAAAAACACTGTTGTTGTGAGGGTGGGTTTCAGAAAAAGTAAACGTCAGGAGGCTGCACTTTTCAGCAAGTATAGGAATACTCAACATGATGAGGACAAGGAAATGTACCTGAATTGTATGAGACAGGCATGAAAGTCAGTGTGGACTGTGCTAATGGAATTTGTACTACCTATATTGTTAGAAAAAAGGGTATGATACATTCCTCTGGTACAGTAAGGAGAGAAGGAAGGCAAAGGGAGGGGTAGCACAGTTTAGAGGGTCCACCAGGGAGATAATGGAGGAAGATGTGGACAACTCAATGATCCTGAGCAAATGTTTCTGTTCGGTGTTCATTTAGGAAGTTGATGGTCACGGCATGATGATGGACTTCAAAGGATGGATATGGAGGTAAAGAGCAGAGCATTCACAGAGGATAGTGTGATAGAATAACTGCAGAAGTTAAAGTTGTTGAAAGCAGTAGGTCCAGATGTCTAACATCTCAGTGACCTATAGGAAGTGATGAGTGAACTGCCAACCCCTCTGTCAACATTGCATTGGTACATTAGGGAATGTAGAAAGACCAAGGGAGGGATAATGAAGCTTAATAAAGTTGAGGTTGGGTGACCAGAGGGTGACAGTGAAAAAGCAGGGATACTGTACGCATACTTCTGCTCAGTATTCACAAAAGAAGAGGAAGGGTAGGTACCAAAAACAATCAATAGTAGCACTCTGGATTGGGGTGTTGATAGCAGCCCATTGACTGAAGAAAGGGTACTGACACATATCATAAACGTGAAGGTGAACAAAGCTATGATGCATGATGGAATTCACCACAGAATTCTAAAAGAAGTAATGGGAGAAGCAGTTACACAACTGACTGCCCTTTTTTGCAAATCTTGGGAGGATGGTGTGGTACCAGAGTACTACAGGGGAGCAGATTTCATTCCCATTCACAACAGTGGGAGCAAAAATCAAGCAGGACACTACAGAACTATTACTTTTACCTCTGTGGTACAGGAAGTGATGGAATCACTTCTGAAAGAAAGGACTGTTGACTAACTACAGTCCAGTAGGTCAAAGTACCCAAGGCAGCATGGATTCCCAGTGGGAATGTCATGTCACATGAATTCAATACATTTGTTTGAATGGGTGACCAAAGACCTAGACCAGGGATGTGCTGTGGAAATTGCCTACCTATACTTTAGAAACATAGAAACATAGAAACATTACGGCAGAAAAGAACCGCCTGGCCCACCAAGTCTGCCCAAGGCGCCTAGCAGAGGGCTGGCACTTCCTCCACAACCTACTTCTCATGTGGCTGTCCCATGCTCTCTTAAAGCCCCTTACAGTGACCTCCCCTATCACTTCCTCTGGGAGTTCAATCCATTTTTCCACCACCCGTTCAGTGAAAAGGTTCTTCCTGATGTTTACCTTAAACCTGCCACCCTCTGTCTGTAGCGTATGCGCCCTGGTCTTGTGCCCCTTTAGTTTAAAAAGTCCCTCTTCTGGTTCTCTGGTTATCCCCTTCATATATTTAAAGGTCTTAATCATATCCCCCCATCCCTTCTGTGCTCCAGGGAGTACATTCCCAGTTTGCTCAATCTATCTTCATATGTCAGGTGACTTAGTCCAGCTACCATCTTAGTCACTGTTCTCTGCACCCTCTCTAGCCTTTCCCATCTCTTTTCAGGAATGGTCTCCAGAATTGCACCCCATATTCCAAATGTGGTCTGACCAACTGTTGATATAAGGTAATAATAACCTCTCTCTTCCTGCTAGTGAGTCGCCTCCTGATGAAGCCCAACATCCAGCTAGCCTTGGCTATCACCTGCCCACATTGTTTAGCTACCCTTAGGTCACTGGAAACAATAATTTCCAGGTCCCTCTCCTCCTCAGTCTTTTCCAGTGCTACACCCCCCAGGTAGTAAGTCTCATTCTGATTTCTCCTACCTAAGTGCATGATTTTGCACTTTTTTATGTTAAAATCCAGTTTCCATCCTTTGGACCAAGCCTGCAATAATCCTAGGTCCCTGTGCATATTCTCTCTCCCCTCTTGGTTTTCCACCCCATTACAGATCTTCACATCATCCAGGAAGAGACACACCCTACCCCTTAGTCCCTTAGTTATATCCGCCATGAATATGTTAAACAGCAGTGGACCCAACATGGACTCCTGGGGAACCCCACTTGTGACCTTCCCCTCCCCCAAGGTGACACCATTTACTGTTACCTTCTGACTCCTGTCCAATAACCAGTTTTGCACCCATCTAATTACCCTCACCCCCAGCCCAGTCTATCCAATTTATAGATCAGTCCCCCATGCAGAATGGAATCAAACGCCTTCCTGAAACCAAGATATGCAATATCCACTGAACCCCCTTGGTCCACTTCCCTAGTGACCCCATCGAAGAACTCTATTAAGTTCATTAGACAGGACCTCCCCTTAATGAATCCATGCTGATGCTTATCAATAAGTTCATTATCCTCCAAATACTGCTGAATCCTGCCCTTCAGTAGCTTTTCCATAATTTTGCCTACTTGGATGTTAAGTTCACAGGCCTATAGTTACCCAACTCTTCTCTATCACCCCCTTTATGAAAAGGGATGACGTTTGGCATCCTCCAATCTTCTGGGACCTCCCCCGTCTCCATGGACCTGCTAAAAAGAGCTGCTAAGGGAGCTGCAAGAATATCTCTAACTTCCCTCAGCACCCTAGGATGCACCCCATCTGGCTCCATGACCTTGTCCACTCATAGCTGCTCCAATTATGTCAAGACTGCCTCCTCCTTGAACGGGCTCGTATCAACTCCTATCTCTTCCTTAACTCCTGTACTAATGTCTACAAAATCTCCCTTCCCTCTACACCAAATACTGAGCAAAAAATATTTAATAACTGTGCCTTGTCCCCGTCCTCCTCCATTGAGACCCTTCCCTGTTTCTGAGTCTGTTTATCTCCCTACCAGTTTTCCTCCTCTCACTGACATACCTAAAAAAAAGCTTTGTCTCCTATCTTGACTTACCTGGCAATTTCCTCTTCTGTTTTGGCAATCGTCCTCTGCACCTCTCTGCCTGCCTTCTTTTGCCTCCTCTGGTATATCCCCCCCCCCCTTTGTGTTGTCTTGAATTTCTTGAACACCCTCCTCTTCTCCCTAACCCTGCCTGCCACCTCCATGCTAAACCAATGAGGCTTCCTCTTCCTCCTGGTCTTATGAACCCTCCTGACATAGAGATTCATTGCCCCAATTATGGCCTCTTTAATACCCTCCCATATACCTTCCACCCCCTTCCTGTAAGTCTCCCCCATTAACGCCTCCCGCACATAGTTCCCTATTCTGGTAAAGTCTACCTTTTTTTTATTATAGAAGAATATTTATTGATTTTATGGAAAGACATCCATGAAACATAGTACATACTACAACCATATAGTCATAGCAGCAAGTAATGCATCCAGTAAGCAACATTTTTGTTAACTAGTACAGCGTATCGCTAAGTATACAACCAACAAGAATGCCAAGCAGTGCAGCTGCATAGAGGTACACAAGAAAAACCACCAATGTGAATTAAGAGACAGTATCGATGGGTAGAGAGGTGCCAAAGGTTCAGACCGGGGGATTATTGTAAGGGGGAGGAATCTCGCAAAGAGGGGACTGTAGGTAGGCATCCCACTTCCTTGCATAACTATCCAATTGACCTTGGTGTGCATAGGAGAGATGTTCGAGAGAGGCTAGTCGAACCAATGCTGCATGCCAGCTCTTTCGAGAGGGCAGAACCGGTTGACGCCAATACATGAGCCTCCATGAGGGCCAGCATAACCCAATCCCAAGCAGGAGCAGGGCAGCCCACAGCAAAGCCATGTCTCCCAATAGGAGCTTTGGTTCTACCAAGAATACCCCACAGCCCATGACCTGAGAGCAGTCAGAAGCTACAGCCGACCAGAAGGGCAGCAGCAAAGGGCAGGACCATAGAACATGCAGGAGGTCCACTTCCAATTTATGGCAATGCCAACAATTAGACTGGTCCAGAAGACCACGTTTACAGAGAACCGCTGGGGTGTGATACCAATGTAGGAGAATTTTGAACTGGATAAACCAACTCTTCGTATCTCTGTATTGCATATGTCCATCCCTCAAATATTGAGATCAGGTAGTTTCGGGGATATTACAATTAAGAGCCTCTGCCCATTTGAGCCTGCTCTGGGCCGAAGGATCAGGCTGAGCTTCTCTCCAGGTCCTGTAAAATTGGCCAATAAGGCAGCGCATGGTGGGGGATTTGTGGAGCCCCCCCAGCCACCTCCATTTACTGTCAGTTGCATAACACCTGGAAAGCTCTTGGAGAATGCTGCGCATCTGGATATATCTCCAAATGTCTGCAGGGGGAGCAGAAATTTAGCTTGTAGCTGTTCATAGGAGAGCAGGACATCTGAGTCTGACTCGCATATATCTTGAACCTTAAGTATGCCCTTCGACTCCCAGGTAGGCCATCTGAGGGTCAGATACCCTACCGATAGGAGGTTATGACAAAGAGACACATACAAGAAAGGAGGGGCCCAGGCAACTCGGGGTGTATTAGATAGGGACATGAGGGTTCTCCACGCTTTGCGAGCCTCCAGCATGATGGGAGAGAGAATGTGGGAACCTTTAGTCTCCGGGTGGAGCAACGCCTCAGGGGGGCTGCCCCCGAGCAGACCAGTTTCTACCTGTACCGATGGAAGCTCATGATGCGCCCTGGCACAATCCAGTGGAAAGCACCAGCCATCATGCATGCCAAGTGGTAACCCTTGAGTCAAGGGACTCCCAATCCCCCACGAGATCAGTGCACCCAAAGCTTCTGCCTACTCCATCTCGGAGGTTTGCCGTCCCATATGTAACTGAACATGAGGCATTCTAGGGATTTAAATAGCTTAGGGGAGAAGGAGATCAGCAGATTATTGAGGAGATACATGACCTTAGGGAGAAGCAACATCCTCTCCATCACTACTCTGACGGGTAGGGACAACCGAAGTCTACACCACCTTACCACCTCCGAGGAGAGCTGAGCCAGCAAGGGAGAGAAATTGGAGGACTCCAGCTCTGACCATCATTTGGTAATATAGATACCTAAGTAGGTAAACCCCTTCTCCGCCCAAGCAAGCTCAGTATCACTAAGGCAGTCTCTGAGACAAGCGGAGTTCATGGGGGCCAGAATGGTCTTTTTCTGATTAGTGCTCAGCTCTGAGAGGGTAGAGAAGTCCTTAAGAGTAGCCAGGACTGCCGGTATTGACTGATGGGGGTGGGAGAGGGTAAGCAGCAAGTTGTTGGCATAGGCTCGTCACTAGGTGGGAGGTGCCATGGACTTCAATCCCCGAAACAGTCAAGGTGACAAGAAAGGTCTGAACAAGAGGATCTAGGGCTATCAGAAAGAGAAGGGGGGAGAGAGGACACCCCTGCCAGGAACCTCTCTGCAATGGGAAGGGGGGGAGATGGTAGTATTGGTGAGGATGCACGTAGTCGGAGAGCTATATAGGGTATGAACCCACTGACAAAAAAGAGGGCCAAAGCTATATCTCTGCAGTACTTCATGCAAATAGCTCCACTTGATTGAATCAAATGCCTTAGTGAAATCGACCGCAAAGGTGCCATAGAACTGGACGCCCAAGATGCTACCCATTTGAGATTGAGCAGCAGCCTGGTGTTGTCCACGCCCGATTTGTTTTTCATGAAGCCTGCCTGTGCGGGGTGAATAATAGAGGGCAACACGTCAAGCAACTGGGTGGCCAAGATTTTGGCTAGTATCTTAGTATCGACCGACAGTAGAGATGGGGCAAAAGTTCACGCAATTCAGTGGGTCATTAGACTTTTTAGGGAGAAGAGTAATAAGTGCCTCTCTCATAGTAGGCGGGAAGGATTGGGCTTTATGAGCTTCCTGCAGAGCCTGAAGCAAGAGGCCCATTATTTCAGATCCTAAAGCACGGTAAAGTTCCACTGTCATTCCGTCCAGGCCCAGGGCTTTCCCTGGTGCCATGCATGATAAAGCTTGCCTCCCCTTTATGCCCTCGAGCAGGGCATCCAGCCGGTTTACTTAGGCCGGTGTCAACACTGGTGTTGCCTAGCATTGGCAGAACTGGGCTAGACCTTGCTGCAACTGAGAAGGGGACAAGGAGTAGTGCGACTGATACAGGGAAGCATAAAAGGACCTCATAGTAGTGTTGATGTCCTGTAGATCATTAACCACTTTCCCCGAGGCGTCTCGAAGGGCATGAATACATAAGGAGGCCTCTTGCTTGTGTAGTCTAAAGGCCAGGAGCCTGCCACTTTTCTCATCCCATCCCAGTAGTTATGCTTTGCCCTAAGAAGAAGTCACTCAGCCTGTTGATTATAGATGGTGTTAATTTGATATTTCAGGCCAACAATCTGGTGAAGAAGGGAGGTATCTCTACCAGGGGACTGTAATGAGTGGAATGTCTCTTCCAAGCCTGCAAGATCTGCTTGCAGTGAAGCTAGGGTCACTCTGCGGGCCCTGTTTTTCGCAGCAGAAAAGGCTATGATGCAGTCACACAGGACAGCCTTGAAGGCCTCCCAAACTGTACCCGTGGATACCTCCCCAGGTGAGTTAGAGGAGAAATAATCCCGGGCTGCCTGTGAGACCATCCGGTGGAACAGAGTCTTTGAGAAGTAGGGGACTACATCTCCACCGAGTGCTTTGAGACTGCTGCCCTATAGGAGTGTAGGTGGTGAGAACCGGAACATGGTCAGATATTATAATGGTCCCTATTTTGTACTCAGAAAGGCCCTGGCCTGCAGCTACATTTGCCAGCCAGAAATCAATGTGGCTGTGGGTGGCGTGAATGTGGGAATAGAAGGTATAGTCCCGACCCGTCGGGTGATCTCTCTGCCACATATCCACTAGGCCCCACTCATCCTGAAACTCCTGCAATGCTGCCTTAGCTTTGGGGTGTGTTTGAGGGAGGGGGTTCGATTTATCCAAAAAGGGGTACGGAACTATATTGAAATCACCCCCCCCACCAGGTTAGGAGTGTTAGGGCCCTCTGGGGTCAGAGAAGATATGGCTTGGCTGATGGCTGGGAAAAAATCAACATGGTCTTCGTTAGAGGCATATAAGTTGGCCACGATAAGATGCCAAGCTGAGGATGCTAGCTTAACCACCACCCATCTCCCATGCGAATCCCTTCGAGTATCAACAGCCTTCCATGGTGATGAACATCTCACCAAGATTGCCACCCCTTTGGATTTATTCAGGGCAGAACTGGCGTGTACCTCTCCTACCCAGGATTTCTTCAGCCAGGGCACCGCTCGACCCAGGAGATGGGTCTCCTGTAGTAGGGCAATGTCCATGTGAAGGGATCAAAGGTACTGGAGCATGGAGCACCTTTGTGTGTTTAATAGGATGATTAAGGCTCTTTACATTCCAGGAGACCAGACTGGTGCTGTTAGAAGGGAGATATGAAGGGGAGGGCCATGACCTCGAGAAATAGAATAGAGGGTACTTACTCAGACCACCAGATAGAGAAGGAATAAGAGGAGTACCAGAGGTAGGAATAGATGGCTCGACCCTCTGGTAGCACCATGGATGAACCTTTGGCACAAAGCTGTAGAGGACACAGTTGAATATGTATAGGCTGCAGGTACACACTACTACAGGAAACAGGCTAAAAGGAAAGAGAACATAGAGAAAAGATATGAGCACTTGCCACAACAGATTAAGGGATAAAATCACTAACACACCAATAACAGCTAAAGTACTAAACCTCAAAGAAGGTGTAAACAAACGTCACTAAGCTAGAGGATTCTGGGCCAGTTGCGAAAGAAAATGATGGCAGACCTCCAGTCTCAGCTGTGCAGGCCTTAAGAACCCAAAATGGGGGGATACACACAGAACCCTGTAGAGAACAGCTTCCCTTAGGAGACAGCTAACCCATGGGCGGGCACCAGGACATCATCCAGAGGCAAGAAGAGAAAGGAAACCTGGGGTAGGGGGAAATGGGGGAAGGGGGTCCTCAGGGAGGAAAGGGGGTGGGAGTAGATGGTAGTCCCTCTAACCGCACATATCAATGGTACTATGATGCCATAGCCTTGAACAGGGGAAATTGGCCAACACATACGGGCCCTACCAGAAAGATAAACCCCAAACCTGAAGGCACTTGGCAGGGGCAAACAAGGTCGACCAACTGACCGGCCCCAACTACAGAGCCCTGTCAGTGTCATCACACCAAAAAGAACAGGGGAACAAAACTCCCCAACAATAAATACTGCAACCCAAACCCAGCATGCACATGGCAGATCTTAATAAGGCGAGTCGCCCCTACTGGGTGGATGACCCAGAACAATATCCAGTGCAACAGCTGAGGAGAGAGTCAGTCAAACTATGTCACTAAACAGTTCAGAGAGTAGCAGGACATAGTGTATTTCTCAACTGCTTGGACCTTCGGTCTGCCCAGTGATGGCTGGGGGTTCAGCAGAGATATCCAGGGGGCCTGAGGACACCACAGCAGCATAGGATAGAAGTCCAGGTCTCACAGGGGTCACTGCATCTGCTACTTCCACTAAAGAGGCATCCGGATAGTCTGCCCAGTCCACAGCAGTATCGGTATCCATATCCGGTGAATCCTGATGTTCTGGGTGGATGGGGGAAGTTGGCTGAGTGTAGTCTTCCTTAGAGATTTTTGCTGGTGGAACATTCATGTGCAGCTCAGGGGGCATGGGGGTGCCACTCTGTGCCCTTTGCCGGTGTCTAGGATTGGAGCCAGAGACACCGGGTGGCAGGGATGAAGTAGAGCCAGGGATGGAGTGAACTATGGCCATAAATGGAGGAGGCGAGCGGTTAATCGGAGCAACTGAGACAGGGGGACCATTATAAGCTGCTGCACGTTGAGCTGGAAAGGAGTCCTCTGGAAACTGCTTGCTCTCCAAACTCTTCCCCCTAGTGGTTACCTTGGCACTTGGTTCTCAGAGCCTTTTGGGAGTTGTAGAAGTGAGCGGGAGGTTAGGCCAGAACCTAGAGAGTCATTTTTCAGTTAGCGCAGGGTGGTCAGCTACCAGTTCTCACCCATCCTTGGAGATCAGCAGGTTGGTAAGTCCCTGAAATCTAAATTGGAAATTGTGCTGGTATAAGAATTTCTTGATTGGCCCAAATGCTCTCCTCCTAGCTGCTGTTTCGTGCGGAAAGTCCAGATAAAAGGACACCAAAGAACCCTGCCATCGAACCTCCCCAAAGTCCCTGGCTGCTGTCAGAATGCGCTCCTTCATGCTGTAACAGAGGAAGTAAACAATGATGGGCCTTGGAGTTTGAGTGTGCTTGTCCCTTTTACCAGCCACGCGATGGGCCCCCTCAGCATCCAAGGGGCCTGTCCATCTGTCCCCGAGAAGCACTGGGAGGTTTTCATTTAGGAAGCGCTCCATGGACTGGCCTTCCACCCCCTCAGGTAGACCAACAATGCATAAGTTATTGCGCTGGGCTCTATTTTCTTGGTCCTCCACCCGGTTCCACAGAGTAGCCAGTCGATACTCCTGCATTTGGAGTCTGTATAGCAGTTTGCTCTGTTGTTGCTCATAAGTGTCCAACTTTTGTTCTGATACATTCATTTTGTCTTGGAGCTGTCTTACATCTGCCGCAGTAGTAGAGAGGGAGAGGCTAATGTCATCAACTCTCACCAGCAGGGTCTCTAGCATACTAGTAATATATTGTAAGGAGTCCCCCACAGAGGCCGGTGTGGCTGGTGGCTGTGCTCGTAGCTGAGCACCCTGAGACTGTACCGATGGCAGGCTGGGGTTAGACATATTTTCAATGCAACCATGCAGTATCTGGAAGTGGCCCAAGCAAACGAGCGAGTAAGTGCCCCGTGGAGTAGTCTGAAAGCCACTGGCATGAGTAATCCCGATGAGGCAGGCAGTTATGTGCCTATGCGGCCTATGGAACCGGAGCAGCTCGCGGATACCCGGCGCTGTGACTGATGCAAATTGTGTTGGAATCCACTACCTAATGTCACCAGTCAGTAGAAGATAGACTACCCAGGCATTTAGAAGGGCCGGAGGGTCCCGATGTCCACGGATGACAGTGCCAGAGTACAGAAGTTGTCCCATTAGGAGAGAGCTTAAGTAGCCATTACTCTGGCGGTCAGGCCACCCCCCCCATAAAGTCTCCCCTTCTAAAGTAGAGCACTTTTGCCTTGGTTCTAGTATCCACCACAGCTGTACGCACAGTGAACAAGACAACACTGTGGTCACTTGAACCAATGTGTTCTCCTACCTCAACTTCACTCACCCTGTCGTCATATGTCAGGACTAAGTCCAGCAAGGCCCTTTCCCTGGTGGATTCTCTAACCAGCTGCCTCAGCAAGGCTGCCTGCACACAATCCACTGTGGCTCTGCTCCTCCCTGATTTGGCCAATGAAGTGTCCCAACTCACGTCAGGTAGATTTAGACCCCCATCAACAGCACCTCGCCTTTATTAGCCATTCTTATTATTTCCTCTAACATTGCCTCATCTTCCGAGTCAGTTTGTGAGGGCAACCTGTAAATCATCCCAACACGTACCGCCTCCCCCTTCCCTATTGGCAGTGCTACCCAGATGGACTCTACTACTCTTGTTCTACTCTGTAATTCCACTTTCCTGATGCCCTCCCTCACATATAGTGCTACCTCACCTCCTCTTCTAGTCCCCCCGTCCTTCCTGAACATAACAAGGAATTTAACACAGACCCACGCAAAAGATGACTAAACAACTTAACAAGCCTGGGAGTGGGTCCAACTGTGGTAGCCTGGGTAAAAAATTGGATGGACAACAGGACACAAATGGTAATTGTAAATCGAATCCACTCTAAAGAAAGGGAGATTAGTAGTGTGGTACCGCTGGATTCAGTGCTGATAATGGTCCTTTGAATGTCTTCATACGTGACATTGCAGAGAGACTGGAAGGAAAAATATGCATTTTTGAAGAGGACACAAACATCTGCAACAGGGTTGATAGACAATGGGGGTGGACAAGATGAGAAGGGAAGTGGAAAGCATGGAGAAATGGTCTCAAGTATGGCAGCTTACATTCAATATGCAGAATAATGCAACTGGGAAACAAAAACCCACAGGAAGAGCACACGAGGGAGGGGATACTACCAACAAGAACAATGGAAAGGGACCTGGGAGTAGACATATCAGATGACCTAAAGGTAGGCAAGCAATCATAGAAGGCAGTAAGGATGGCTGTAGGGATACTGGGATGCATGGGGAGAGGCAACACCAGAAGAAACTGACAGTTGTTATCCGTCTGTACAGACAGTTGGTGAGACCGAATCTGTAGTACTGCATGCAGTTCTGGCGAACATATCTCCGCAAGGACATAGACATAATGGAGGCAGTCCAGAGGAGGTGAACTACAATGGTGCTATGTTTTCACCAGAAGTCATACGAAGATAGGGTAAAGTATCTTAATAGTTATACTCTTGAGAAAAGGAGGGAGAGTGGGTACAAGATTGTAACTTTCAGGTACCTAAAGGGAATCAATGAAGTGCAAGAGGGTAGAATCTTTCAGAAAAAGACATGTTAGAACAAGGGGGCACATTTTGAAAATAGGGTGTGGATGGGCCAGGGCAACATGAGGAAGCATTGTTCCACATAGGGGGTGGTGGATGCATGGAATGGCCTTCCAGATATGGTTGTGGGGTCAAAAACAGTGAGGGAATTTCGAACATACCAACATACAGAATTGCCAGCAGAAACAAGCTTCTTGGTCTATCAAGTCTTCTCTACTGCGCAGCTATCTCCACTATGTTGCAGCTGCATGACCCCCTCCCCCACTGTCTCCCCTCCAGTTACTTTGCAGCACTGCCTACCCAGACCATCATCCTATCGCTGTCACAACCCCTTTTAAAGCAACCCGCAGACTTACTTGAAATCACACACACACCCCCATTGGAAGGGTGTTCTATTTGGACAGCACCCTTTCTATAAGGTAATATCTCCTCATCTCTCTCCTGAATCTACACACCTCCAATCTTGTCACATGGCCTGTAGTGTCCATCCCTTTCCTCAGCTTTTATAGCTCTGAAGTGCACAATTTGTTGATCCCCTTCAAGTGTTGTAGCTTTTCAATCATACCCCCCCGTCCCTTCTCTCCATCAGGGTGTACAGATTCAGGTTGCTTACCCTGTCCTCACTGGTTTTGCCTTGCATCACCCTTTATGATTTTAGTTGCCCAACGCTGCACCCCCTCAAGTAGTGTAATATCTATTTTCAGATATAGCCAGCAGTACTGCATTCAGTATTCCAAGTGGGACCTGCATGGGTGGGACAGACAAAAGGCAATTCTGGTGGGTGGTAGGAAGAAGTAGGCTGTTTGGCTAACTAGTATCTGCAGCTTAAGACATAGGTATGGAAATGGGCAGACAGAGTGTGCCAAGTGGTACTTATCTGCCTTCAAAGTGTATGTTTGTATATCATACCTGTTCAGTGGCTCCTTATACACTGTAGTGGTCCCAGAGGACTGGATAATGGGCAACGTACTCCTTTTTCACAAGAGCTGCAGTAAAGAAGAAGCAGGGAACTAGGGTCCAGTTAGTCCAGCCTTCATAGCTGAAAGATAATGGTGGCAATCCCTACGTAAATAATAGTGGACTGCATGGAAGGCAATGGGTTTGTGGATCACAGGCAACATGGATTCTCTGCAGGAAGATACTGTAACATGAATGTAATACATGCAAAACCTGGCATGTGGTGAGCTGGAACCCTCTGTGGAGCCACATGTTTTGGGGGTGGATAGATGCTGACAGTAACTGAATATGAGAGGAATTTGTGGGTCATAATGACTGATTACTTGAATGATGCTAGGCAGGCTGCAAAGGCAGTGGGAAAGGTCAATGGGTTATTGTTTTGCATAGGAGGGGTAATCATAAGCAGAAAGAGGACGGTGATACTTGTACAGTTCAAGACCCTTCTGTGACTACAACTTGAACATGGTGTACAGTTCTGGAGACAACACCCTTGAAATGACTTATTTCCATAACCCCTTTATGCCTCCTGGAGCCCTGGCATGCAGTGCTTCCTTCTTGTGGAGGGACAGCACACTCCCATCCTCCCCGCATCCCCGTATCGCCTACCCCTTGTAGTCCTCATGTGATTGCCCCATCCACGGTGGTGCCAGAGATTAGGGCACCAGCTTTCCCTCCTCCCCAGAGACCCAGTCCAGATTCCGGGGGGACCCCAGGGACAGGGGGACCATCATGGAGCATGGCCAGGCTCATTTGCTCCCATTTTTCTCATTTTTTCCCATTTTCTCCCATTCCTCCCTCCCTGCTGAAGTGAGGACATCAGATGCGTGCCTCCTGACCCGTGCTTCCCTCCATGCATCACATGGGTGCAGTTAGAGGGTGAACAACAAGACTCCCTGTGGTATGGTGTGGGAATGGATAACTCAGACACCAATGTTTAAGGTTTTAAAACACACCACAGTGTGTATATTTTATTGCGAACATAGAATGGATAAAAAAAATTAAACAATCAAGCAACGGACACAGCTTGAGACATTACATCCATCAAGCTCTGAGTCTGACAGAGATACATCAGGTACAGACTCCCAGGCTGAACTGACTGACAATGAAAGAAAGGTTCCTTTTTATAGGACAAATAGGCTGCGTGATCCACCCCTAATCTAACAGGAAAATATATTCTACTCTAATATAAACAAAAATGGAGGAGCAATATGACATAACAGTATAAACATCCTTATGAACATCAGTTATTCACCTTTTTATATTTTTATTCAAAAATAGAGAAGAAAATATTTTTAGGATACATAGCTCCTCCCATCTCCTGGTGATGGACACATGCCACACCTTAAATAGCCTCAGGTTGGGGCCACTTGCTCCCTAGGAGGCAATCCCAGAGGACCGTTCCCAACAGCGATGTCTAACGGTCTGAACATGTCCCCTCCCAAGTAGTCAAAAATAAAGAAGGATATATAAAGAAAGATATCCAGAACTGTTGTACCTTTTAATAAGTTTGTCCTTATTTTCATATATTTCTGCCTTTGTTATTTATTTACATCATCCCTTATGATGCAAAACATAGCAAAACATACCACAGCAATCTATTTGCAACGGAGGCGCTTAGACCTCCTCATATTTATTTCATGCCCTTTTTGTTTTTCTTTCAATATTTGAGGGGTGTTTTTGCATTAGCTATCTCAATTTCTATCCCCAAACTGAGTGACCAAAATCTTCCTCGGTTTGTGTTTTGGCGTCAACAGGAGCCGCACCGGGATAGCCTTCTGACAGCCCCAGAAAACAACTAAGTGGTTCTTGAGAGAGAACACAGACGTCATGCAGGCGGTATAAAACTTCAAGCAGAGAAGTTCTTTTCACCTTGCCTGTACGTGCCGGAGACCTTGGGGGTTCACACTGAATCTGCTCGGAGAGTGCACACTACAGCAAGGTAAAACACACCACTTTCAAACAGGTGGAAAGGATGTACCCCTTCATTTTATTTTCTTTGTATTTTGTTTTTATACCAGTGCTGTTCATATACACATTTCACAGCTAGTGCTGGCAGCAACAGATGCGCAGAAGCTGCGCATAAGGGAAGGCATAAGCAGGTGCCACAAAATGTTTCGGCAACTAGGAGGCGAGGAAAAATGGAAAAACAGAGGGGAACAGCACAGAGGGAAATAGATACTTGAGTGGATGGCCAAATCCACACGAGTAGAAAGTGAAGAAAGAAAAGAGAAGCAAGATAAAGGAGTGCTACTGCAGTTAGTCTTTTACAGGGGAAGAAGAAAAATGCCCAAGTTGCCAAAATTAGAAGAGGGGAGGCCTTCTGCAAACACTATCACATACCCCCATGGCTAAGTGAAAACCAGTCAGTTTCTTACGCTGGTTTTATAGACAACCTACCCTGCTCTACACGGTAGGATGGAGCCTTCAGCCACCCACTCTTGAAAGCTCCACCCCAGGGTCCCTTAGATTAAAGGTATACACAACAAGTATACCTTTACAATGATACACTTCAAAACATCAAAATTACATTACCCTGGGGTGTCTAAACAATAAGGAGGTTGGACCATGTGAACAAACTCATCTACTATTACTACTATTACTTCCATATCTAGATAGGAAATCAGAGTTACCATGCTGAGTTCCAGACCTATGTTTCACCTCAAATTTGTATGGTTAAAGGGCCAAATACTACCGCATGATTCTATTGTTTTTGTCCTTCATTTGCTACAGAAAACAAATAGGGTTGTGATCAGTGATCAGCATGAAGGGAGCTCCCCACAGATAGAAATGTTGAGTTTCTATGGCCCACTTAGTGTTGGGTAAGTTACTTTTTCTATTACTTTCTATTACATTTGGAAACTTGTTCGAGAGTTGTAGAAGTCACTATAAGATAGAGAAGTACTAGAAAAGTAATATACCTTACAATTATAGTTACTTATTTATTTTTATACAAAAACAATATAAAAATAATAAATAACTGTAACAGATTACATTTTTTGAAAGTAATAGATTAGTTACTAGTTACTTTCAAATAAATGTATTCAGTTACAGTTACGTATTTCTTTTGTATAAAAATACATAAATAATTGTAACTGTAAGGTGTATTACTTTTTCCAGTACCTCTCCATCCTTGCTAGCTACTGCACAGAGCTTTCTGAACCAAGTTTCTAAAAGTAATAGAAAGTAATAGAAAAAGTAACTTACCCAACACTGGGTCCACTTCACCGCTAGACACTCTTGTTCAATAGTAGAATATCTTTTTTCCCTATCATGCAGTTTCCTTGAAATATAGACCACTGGATGTTCCTCCCATTTATGGTCTGGCTCAAAACTGCCCAATACAGGTGCCTGAGGCATCTGTGTGCACCTCAAAGGGTAGTTAAAGTCAGGACTTTTAGGACTGTAGAAGAACATAAAACAGCGCTAATGGCCTGAAAAGCCTTATTGTATTCTGAGACCAATTAATTTTACTGGGCTGCCTCTTTTAGTCAGATCAGTGAGTGGGCAGCAATGGTAGCAAAATGTGGAATAAATCGTCTGTAGTACCCTGCTAAACCCAGAAAAGACCTGACTTGTTTTTTCATCTCAGGTGTTGGGCAATTAGTCACAGACTCTATTTTACTTATTTCTGGCTTAATTAACCCATTACTTAACACAAAACCTAAGTATCTGGTCTCAGTCATTGCTAGGGCACATTTCATTGGATTGATAGTCATGCCTGCATTTTTGATGGACTCAATTACAGCTCTTAAATGTACAAGGTGGGTATCCCAATTAGGGCTGAAAATAACCACATTGTCCAGGTAGACCACACAGAAGTTAGTATGTGATATTAACAATAGGTCCATATACCTTTGGAATGTGGCTGGTGCTCTGTGTAGTCAAAAGGCATCGCTTTGAATTGAAACAATCCAATTGGGGAGCTAAAGGCTGTTTTTCTTAGACGACTCCTCTAATGGAATCTGCTGATAACCCTTTGTGAGGTTTAGAGTGGATATATACTTAGCATTTCCAATTTGGTCTATTATGTCATCCCCTGGGCATCGGGTATGCACTGAATTGAGATACCTGATTCAGGCCTCTGAAGTCAAGGCATAGTCATATACCCACCTCTTTCTTTGGGACTATAACAATGGGAAAGCTGCAAGCACTGGTGGATGGTTCTATGATATTAAGAGCTAACAATTTCTGGATCTCTTGCTGACTTCCCTTGAACCCTTTCCAGAAGTCTATAAGGCTTTTTCAAAAGGTTGGGCCTTAGTCTGATGACATGTAGTACTCATGTAGCTGCACCTGGTAAACTAGTGAAAACATCTGAATGCTCCTGCATGAGGGCTTGTAATTCTTGTTTCTGTGAGGTTTCTAGGCAGGGTTAACATCTACCTCTCTGACCCCTGGGCATTTTTCAAATGAGTATAGCCATCTCCATTTCACTTTCTTTATTTTCAGGAGTGCTAACATCCCAAGCCCTGTCATGGAGGTCTCATGCTATTTCTTTAGGAGACTGGCATGATAGATTTTCTTTCCAGGTTTCTTATCAGGTTATCAGGGTCTCTATTTCATAGGTTATGGGCCCTATTTTCTCAAGACCTGATAAGGTCCTTGTCACTTCATGAGAAGTTTGTTGGAAGAGGCAGGTAACAATAACAGTACCTGTTCACCTGCCACAAAAGTTTTATTCCCTGTCCCTTGATTGTATTTCTTCTGCACATTCTGGGCTTGTATGTTAACTTTGTGTGCTGTCTGAGTATATTTCACTAGTCTTTCTCTCAGCTGTTTCATGCATGCCCTTATTCCAGGGTGCTTAAGTCCTGACCTCCTCCAAGTATTCTTTAACAATATCCAAGGGGCCTCGGGGCTTCCTCCCATAAAGTAATGAAAAAGGGGAATAGCCTGTAGATACTTGGGGTACCTCCCGATATGCAAATAGAATAAATGGTAGAAATTTTTCCCAGTCTTTCACCTCATCATTAACAAATTTCTTCAGCATGCGCTTTAAGGTTTGGTTGAAGTGCTCCATTAACCCGTCTGTTTGGGAGTGATAGGGCGAAGTGGTCGGTAAGTATCTCTTTAGGAATGCCAACTCTACTGAATAATTTAACCAGCTCTTCTGCTATTCTTGGGATAGTGGCTGCCTGCATGGGAATGGCTTCTGGATATTTGGTGGCATAGTCTATGACAACCAGTATAAACCTATTCCACACTGAGCTTTTATTTAGGGGTCCCACAATAGCCATTCCAATGCTTTCAAAAGGTATGGTCACTAATGGTAAGGGTATTAAGGGTACTGTTTCTGTTTTACCTACTGGAGCTATCAATTGGCACTCTTTACATTCATCTCAATAGGTTGCCACATGCTCATGAACCACAGGCAGAAAAACACTGGGTTAAACGCTCCAGTATTCTGTCCCATTTCTGCATGTCCTGCCCATGGTAGGCCATGGATTAAGTATAACAGATCTTTTCTATAGCAGGTGGGTACCATCAATTGTTCAATTTTCTCTTGTGTAATAGGATTGTACAAACCTGGTATAGAATGTGGTTTTGGATGACTATTTCTGGCTCATTGGGTTTTTTTTTTAACTCTTTATTTTATTTTCACTTTGAGTTGTTACGCTTCATTATTTCAACATCCAGACATATGAATTTCAATTATGACTGTTATTACATTCTTAAAGATGTTCCATTCTGTTTAAGAAGCACTTTATACATTATTATTTAAAATAACTTATTTTAAAAACAAAACTTGAAAATTATAATATAATATATAACTTAAAAAACAACAAAAAATATAGCTGCCCTTCTTTGCCTTTCACCTCTCCCTTAATTATTTACCTTTATTATGTTGATATATAATTTTATGCCCATCTCTCTGCCTAATTTTCTATTCCTTCATGTAACCTTCTGATTTATTTGTCTATTTCTGGGTCCCTTTTTGAATTACATTATTTAATTCATTTATCCCTGATAGAATGAATTCCAATGTTTTCAATCTACTTCCATACTAGTAACATACAGTTCCATCTATTGACAAATTACTTTTGTCTTTGTTGGGTTGCAAATGTTAATCTCTCCATCTCCTGTATTGCAGTGATTATTTTAACCCAGTCTTTTATCTGGGGCTATCTCTCCGTAACCAGCACTTTGTAAGTGTTTTTAATGCTGCTGCTCGTAAAATACGCCAAATATATTTGCCCTCTTTACCCCTTAAGTGAGCTGGCTCAACACGTTATACCAAGTGTGTGGGACTCAGTTCTTCTCCCTCGACAAAGATGACTCTCAAGTGTTCTTGAATCTTTTCCCAGTAAGTTTTTATTTTAGGGCACTGCCAGAATATGTGTAGGTGTCCTACTACATTCTCTCTCTGCAACCCCTCCAACATTTTGAATCTCCCCCTTCTTTAAATTTGGCCTTAGTTTTAGGGACTACTGACTTCTAGCTTTCCATACAAATTCCTTCCAAGAGGGTGAAGAGGTAGTTCCATATTAAGCTCCCAACTTTTCTCTCATTTGTCTTCTTCTATTATTTCTCCCATCTCTTGCCCCCACTTTATTTTAATACTAAGTGAGTTGTAATCCTGATCTAGTATAAAGCTAGTATATAATTCCATGATCGCTCCTCTCCCAGAGGGAGATGATCACATTTTTTTCAAATGGTGGTGAATGCAGGTGTTGTCCCTGTATTAGTTTTGGGTTATTAAGATTATTATGAACCCAGTTACTGATCTGATAGGATTTAAATCTATCCTTTGGCCTTAAATCAAACAGGGGCATAGCTGCCTCAAAAGAGATGGTGGCTCCTCCCCTTATAACCTGCCATGGGGAATGGAAGCCTTCAAATGTTTGATCCTTAAACCAGTGGTCTAGGGTATCTGGGATAAAGTGTTCTTCCCAAGCCCACCACCTATATTTCCATATATGTTGTGCTGTTCCTCCCTTACTGGTTCTCCTTCTCCAACCCTCCTGGGCTGTATTAATTCCTGTAGGAAATTGCCTAGTAACTTGACATTGTTAGTGTCTGTTATAAAGTATGGCATGCAGTGGAGGACCCTAATTTATTGTAGTTCCATCTTTTCCAATGTGAGGCATAATGGGGTGCTGCCCAGTTTTCCCACATGTAAGAAAAAAGGAGTTAGGCTGTTATCTACTTGTTGCTCTTGTAAAAGGTTGGCCTTCACAAATACATTAATGACATTTTCAGGTGTCAGTCCCTCATTTCTAAGTGCCACTGTTTCTGGGCATTCTTTTTGCATTCCTGGATTTTCTAGACTTCCCATGTTCCCCTAGCAATTCTTCATCAAAAGGAAACATTTCCCCAATGTTCTGTTCTTTCTTACTCTGGGCTCTGGTAGTAACTGCAGCCACACTACCTTTTTCTAGTATTAGTGAAGTAAACCCAAGAAAGGTATTACCAATCACAACAGGTACAGGTAAATGAAGTACTACCCCTGCTATAACAACCTTATTATGTTCCATAATCTGTAAATCCACTTTTGCTGTGTGATAATGATGTACTTCTCCATGGACACAAATCACACTCATCTGGGGGCCTCTTTCAGTTGTAGTTATTATTTCAGGTCTTATCAAAGTCTGTTTGCTGCCAGAGTCAATTTAAGCAATAGCAGACTGGTTCCCCACTTCGATTCTGTTGTAAATGTTTAGTATTGAAGAGGGCTGATGGGTGAGCTCTCCTTTTCTTTGTAGGACAGAATCATGCAATATGTCCTTTCCTTGACAGTTCCTACAAATGATATCTGATGGAAAGGTTCTGCTCCCTGAAAGGTTCTTACCCCCTTTTTGTCCCTCATGAATCCCAGGGTGACCAATCTGGTTGGATTTTATTGGTTATTGAAACTTAGGAGTGGGTACCTCTGGAGTTCTTTTCCTGTTGGCTTGGTGGGCAGTCACAAAGTCTTCAGCAAGGCTGATGGCTACATCTGCAGTTTCAGGGTTATGTTCTCTCACCAAAATTTGAACTTCATGTGATAGAATTTGGATGAACTGTTCTAACACTATGATCTCTATAATTTGTGTCATAGTCTTGCCCTCTGGTTGTAGCCATTTTACACATAGTTCTCTCAATTTGGTAAAAGTTTCTCTGGGGTTGTCATGGGTGTGGAATTTTAATGTCTGAAATCTTTGTCTGTAAGTTTCTGAATTGATGTAATATCTCTTTAAGATCTCTTTCTTCACTAATTCATAAGAGTGTGCACTCCTTGAGTCCATATTTTTGTAAGCAAGTTGTGTCTTCCCAGTTAAATATGGGGCTAGATGCATTACCCATTGATTAGGGGGCCACCCACATGCTCTTGCAACTCTTTCAAAAGTAGTCAAATACCCCTCAGTGAAATACAAAATCACACATACCCCCATAATGCAAAACATCATGGGCTGTATATGCAAATCACCACCAAATATTATGCTGGTTCAACTTTAAGCAGAAATGCATGCTGCCAAAAGTCCTCTCACACAGTCTGCAAAGGGTGCCAACAGAAGACACAGACACATGTTTTGACCTTCCAGGACTCATCAGTGTGTCTTGTCTGTATGACACCCCAGCAGAATGAACCAGCTACCCTAAGTTGGTCTTGCTGGGTTGGGTTGTGGTGAGCTCAATAAAAACAAAACACAAACTAAAAGACAAAGAACCTTATTGTGCAAGCAGTGAGGCAAGGTTTACCTCAAAGGGCATTGACCGGGAAGCCAAGTTTCAAATAAATACAAAATCACACATACCCCCATAATGCAAAGCATCATGGGCTGTATATGCAAATCACCACCAAATATTATGCTGGTTCAACTTTAAGCAGAAATGTATGGTGCCAAAAACTCTCACATTAGTCTGCAAGGGTGCCAACAGAAGACACAGACATGTGTTTGTCCTACCAGGACTCATCAATGTGCCTCATCTGTATGACACCCCAGTGGAATGAAAGACCCTCAGTATTATCTGTGGTAGTCATTTTTATCAGTTTTATGTCCTTAGGGCTTGCTCCTTCTCCACCACTCCCATGTCCAACCCTCAGATTTTGTAAAACTCTTAGTGTCTCTGCCCACATTACGTCCTGTCATCTTCTTTCTTGCTGTCTTTCTCTGTCCATTTCCAGCTGTCTTATGGCTAGCCATCATAGCAGGCCAGGGATCCCCTCAGGAGGTTCCTCTCTAGGAATCCTGACGTCCTCTTCCTTTAGGCTCATTTCATCCTCCTCATCAAGGTTGGTCCCCTCCTTCTCCTTGGGAGTTCTTTTCCTTACACTGGAATCCAGACCAGGCAGTAGTGGTTCCCCAATATTCTGGGCATAGGACCTTGTCGCTATCTCTGTTGCAATATCACTCTTCCATTCTTCACTGTCACTGGCCATGTTCTTCTGCAGTTACCCCGATACCAGGACTGATATCCATGACTGTCTCTCCTCTTGGCACTTGGAAAGTCAGGCAATCCCACTTCTGTCACCAAATGTGGTAAGGTGTGGAAATGATAACTCAGACACCCATGTTTATGGTTTTAAAACACACCACAGTGTGTATATTTTATTACAAATATAGAACGGATAAAAAAAATGAAACGATCAAGCAACAGACACAGAGTGAGACATTACATCCATCATGCTCTGGGTCTAACAGAGATACATCAGGTACAGACTCCCAGGCTGAACTGACTGACACTGAAAGAAAGGTTCCTTTTTATAGGACAAATAGGTCACATGATCCACCCCAATCTAATACAAAAATAAATTCTACTATAATACAAACAAAAGGGGGAGCAATATGACATAACAGTATAAACATCCTTATGAACATCAGTTAGTCATCTTTTTATATTTTTATTCAAAAATAGAGAAGAAAATATTTTTAGGGTACATAGCTCCTCCTACCTCCTGGTGTGGACACATGCCACACCTTAAATGCCTCAGACTGGGGCCATTGGCTGTCTAGGAGGCAGTCCCAAAGGACCGCTCCAACAGCGAGGTCTAACGGTCCGGATATGTCACTCTCCCAGGTAGGCAAAAATAAAGAAAGATATGTAAAGAAAGATATCCAGAACTGTTGTACTTTTTAATAAGTTTGTTATTATTTTCATATATTTCTGCTTTGTTATTTATTTGCATCATCCCTTATGATGCAAAACATTGCAAAACATATCACAGCAACGTATTTGCAGCAGAGGCTCTTAGACCTCCTTATATTTATTTCATGCCCTTTTGTTTTTCTTTCAATATTTGAGGGGTGCTTTTGCATTAGCTATCCTGATTTCTATCCCCAAACTGAGTGACCAAAACCTTCCTTGGTGTGTGTTTTGGCACCAATGGGAGCCACACCGGGTAGCCTTCTGACAGCCCCAGAAAACAACTAAGTGGTTCTTGAGAGACAGCATGGATGTCATGCAGGTGGCATAAAACTTCAAGCAGAGAAGTTCTTTTCACCTCATCCATATGTGCAGCAGACCTCAGGGGTTCACACTGAATCCACTCGGAGAGTGCACACTACAGAGAGGTAAAACATACCGCTTTCAAACAGGCAG
This sequence comes from Neoceratodus forsteri, assembly GCA_016271365.2. Taxonomy (NCBI): domain Eukaryota; kingdom Metazoa; phylum Chordata; order Ceratodontiformes; family Ceratodontidae; genus Neoceratodus; species Neoceratodus forsteri. Next base: position 1,070,665,168 of record CM028129.1, on the reverse strand, counting down.
AAAGGGACATACCCCTTCCTTTTATTTTCTTTGTATTTTGTTTTTATGCCAGCACTGTTCATATACACATTTGACAGCTAGTGCTGGCAGCAACAGATGTGCAGAAGCTGCTCATAAGGGAAAGCACAAGCAGGTGCCGCAAAGTGTTTCAGCAACCAGGAGGGGAGGAAAAATGGAAAAACAGAAGGGAACAATGCAGAGGGAAAGAGATACTTAAGTGGGTGGCCAAATCCACATGAGTAGAAAGTGAAGAAAGAAACGGGAAGCAAGGTAAAGGAGTACTACTGCAGTAGTCTTTTACAGGGGAAGAAGAAAAATGCCCAAGTTGCCAAAACTAGAAAGGGGGGGCCTTCTGCGAACACTATCACACTCCCTCCCCCAGAAAGAGGAGAGCTGTCACATGGATGCTCAGTCCTCTCTCCCTCTGATGGCCACCAGTGGCCCTTGGTTGTTCCTGAACCTGGGTAGCTGTAGTGATGAGAGGTGTAGCGCCCAGCGCCTCAACCTCCAGCGGTACCATGCCGGTGCCTTTAAATGACTTTGACATAATGGAGACACTGCAGTCGATGGAAACCAAAATGATCAAGGGATTGCATCACAAGCCTTTGAGGACAGACTGAAGAATCTCAATTGTTACACATGAGAACAAAGAAGGGCAAGGGTAACATGATACAAATTCCTTGTTTATGAGGTGCTCCACCACGGTGACCCCCAACAGTGTCCCCATTTGAGAGCACTACAACCAGTATTTCGTCCCGCTGACTTAGTTCCATGACCACTGACCTGAGGAAGTGTCATACAGTTAAACAACTTAAAGTTATAAAACTTTCACTTTATTTTCAAATTCTGTCACGTTTCATGCATCTTGCCTACACTACTACATGATCCGTTACATATTCTCTGTCACTATCAAATAACCATGTATCCATCCAACTGCCATGCATTTTTATTGCTGAAGCAGTCTATAACAATTCTAACATTTTCAACATGTCTTTTCTGGAACAGTAATATGTTCTTGTAGCAGACCGGAGCCATTGACTATACAAGTAATATTCGGAACTCACTGTTCAGCATGAACAGCCAAACAGGCACAGTACAGTACCTGAAGTCATCATTCATTTGGAATAGGCATGTAAGTGTTCTTCTTGATATTCATGCTTATTTTGTTGTCTATGTTGTCACTCTTTCTATCCACATGTGTGCCGTGTAACATGTGTACATCAGTGTCCTGTCATGTCTCTGATATTGCCGTGATATTTATTTGTGTGTCTTTTTCATTGTATATCAGGAACTGTGACATACTGTCTTTTCACAGGTGATGTGTCTCAATGTCAAGGAATGGTGAATGTGTGCTGCGTGTGGAACATGTCCTGGTAGTAAATTTAAGAGGTCAACACATGCACGGACCAGGTCATGCTATTAATGTAGTCTCATCTACATTTACAATAAACTTCTACACATACCACTCACAAAACAACACCAAACTTCATAATTCATAGATTCCCTGTAGCAGAATTGGTTACATGGCACCTTCTTTACCTCTCCCCACACAAATCCACAGAACCCCATGAAATGCCTAAATGAAGACTCCATGCCAATGATCCATCCAGGTTCACACCCACCCGAAGATAGCATATGAACTGCTGAGTACAACAAGGTAGGTAAATTGCATGCAGCACCCGTTTGCAGTACCGAACAATTTTATCACATGCTTACTACTACATTTACTGATGTACCAGAGTCAAGTGAGCTGGTGTACAAGGACCATGCCTACTGAGAGTCATTGCTGGCATCACGGACTCACAGCAAGGTAGATACTAACAGCCAGACATGCACCCTTGAAGCTTCAGCATCTTGCACAGAAACTGTTACTATGCCATGGCCGGCATTGACTTCAACACCAATGAAAGATCCTTGTGGAGAACATTCTGTTGTGGAACCATCATTATCATTTCTGTCCTCCTCCACCAGCACAGTTGAGGAAACAGAGGTGTCCCTGTTCTTTCCAGAGTCATCTGATGCATCTGATGAAGAAGCTGAGTCCTTCATGTTGGGTGATGCCTCATTTCAGAAGCAAGCTACCACCATAGTGACTGAAGAAAAGTACTTAGTGTTGATGTGCCCTGTTCTCACTGTTTCAGCTACTGCTGTGCAAAGCATGCAAACTGCCACTTCTCATTACTAAAAGTTTCACATGTGGCACAATGATAGTCATCAACTTTTTTTGTGCAAACATGCACACCTTCACATGGAGATCACAGCCTATGGTTGTGAAAATGTGTGCAGGCAACCTGTTGTTTGGTGGCTGCATCCTTTTGAGTGGCAGTACCTACACATGAATATAACAACTCTTCCAGTTTCTTCATGTCCCCATGATGTCTGAAAGCCAGTTTTGTGAGGTTCAGAGGAAGTATCTCTTTCCTGTTGTTAGTCATATGTGGTACTCCCATAAGAACAGTAACTGGTCATCATTGGACAGGAAAGAATTAACCATCATGTGGGTTGGAAGGTGCAATTCCCCCGGACACTTTGCAAAATACTGTACTTACACAACCATGGATTGTGAATCAAGGATGGTACTAGAATCAAAGTTACTGCAGGTGTTCAAGGTGACCAATTCAAATTCAATGGAGAAGGATGGATTCAGAAGAGCAATAAAGAGCATTACTGATGGAGGGCTTAAAGTGAAGGTCATTGCGACTGATAGATACCCCGAATTTCATGTTTGATAGGTAAAGGTGACATTGTCCCAGATGTTGAACACCAGTACGACTTCTGGCACAACACAAAGTCTGTTGTGAAAAAGCTTTGTGCCAAGGTCAAGCAGAGGCACTGTGAGGCATTAACACCTTGGATACGCTCTATTATGAAACATCTGTGGTGGTGTGGTGCTAGCTGTTCTGGTAATACAGATCAGCTCCATGAGCATTGGATTTCAGTACTGGAACATATTGCGAACAACCACGAATGGACAGTTGGCTTGGAGTTCAGGAAATGCTCGCATGCACAACTATCTGAAGAGTATGTGGCAATGACCGATTGGTTGACCAAGGGTGAACTCTTCACGATGCACTTCTACATTGTGATGGATAGTCCTCTACTGAAGAAAATGCACAAATGAGCACATTTTGTCATACAGGCAACTTCAAGTATTCCACCCTCTTAAACAAATATTGCCCTAAAAGACAGCACTTTTTCTTACATGGCATGCAGTGCCGCAATCAACTGGCATTGCTGGACTATAGTGAAAACTGTAACCTGAAGCAGGCAGTGACCAAGACAGGTATGTGCTGTGGTCAGCCACATCACAGGTTTATGCTTTAAATACAGCAAGCAGTGGGTGGTAAACCCATTGCTGAAAAGAAAACATTCCAATTTGTGGATGACTTGTTGTATTGTGTGATCAACTTGAAGCTTGGAGAATTGCTAAATGTGTTCCCACTAGAGGTGCCACACATTTCAAGAAACATTGTGCCCGTTGAACGACCACCCAAGGAAAAACTGCTTGAAAGGCAATGCACAAGATTCAAGCCCCACTAGAAACAATCAATAGTGTATCTATAATAAAGGCCATGCATTATATATGAAAACCATCATTCATTGCCCTGTTTTCCCTGACAGTGATTGTCGTTCAGACAATCGAAACTCTGTGGCATCTGTTTATCAAAGATGACCATGATGCACTAGGAAGCAGTGACATATAACCTTTGACTGCAATTAGTGTCTCTGCTTCAGTGGTGCGGGAATACATCTTAGACAATGTTGAAGCACTCTCTATCTTGTGACCGTCGTTGTGAAATGTGCTTCATGGTTACTGGTGTTGTTTCTTGAAGTTAAATTCCATGGCAAGCTTTGTACTTACTGACGTTATAATGCATGTTGTCGGCTATAATACAATCTCTTCAATGCATTCTTTCATTGCACTGAACCAGTGCAGTGGACAGGAATAAAAAAGTAATTGGCTTGTACCACTACCATGGTCCACTGTATATAAAGTTGGGAGCGTGACTAAAGAAAACATTATTCACCGTAGTAATGTTCTTTTTTCCAAGGTGTCCTTTAGCATTAGTAACAGTATGCAGTTAGCTTTTAGAGTGAAATCCCATGGAGGTGGAGTGTATTGTTCTGAGTTTAGGAAGTAGCCAATCAGAACTCCGTGGAGTGTGCCGAGGAGAGAGTGCCTGTGAAGGTACCACACTTTTGAAGATAGATAGGCACATGATCAAATAGTGAACAAGTAGGTTTTAAAAAACATGCAAACAGCATGAACATGAAATACAACAAGGAGAAACTTTATTATAATCTAGTGGAAAGTTATCATGGCAAAATTACACTGACAAATGAAGCAGAGCCTTGTCCTATCAGGTGATCAAGGGAGGTATGGTGGGATCTTAATGATGGTAACAGGCACATCGGAAGAAAGAATATTGGTACGGTGAGTAATTTTTCTTTCTCACCCCATGGGTTCTTTAGCATCAGTAACATTATGCAGACCTCAAAGCATTGCCATTGGGAAGTGGGCAGAGAGCCTACTTAGGAAAGACACTTTGCAGGACTGCCATGCCAAATTTGGCATCAGATCTGGACTGCACATCCAAGCAGTAATGCTGAGTGAATGTGTGTACAGTTCTTCCAGCAGCTATCTTGCAGACATCCAGAGGGAGGATGTATCTTGCAGCTGCCAGAGAGGATGCAGTGCATCTAGTGTAGTAGGCCCTGAGGCTCATAGGATGCTGTTTGCCAGCCTTGCTGTACCGAAATCATATGCAGGAGACTATGCAAATAGAAACATTTCCAGTGCTGGCTGGTTTTCCTCTACTTACCTAACCATATTTGAGGAACAGCTGACTAGAAGGGCCACTGAACTACTTGGTGCAATCTAAATAATAAAGCAATGCCATCTTGACATCCATACTGTGGAGATTCTGCCTCCAGGTATGGATTCTCAGTAAAGAACACAAGCAGAGTAATAGACAGGTTGAGGTGGAAATCAGGATCACCTTCGCAGGAACTTCTTATTTGTTGTGAGCTGTACTTTATCCTTATGAGAGATAATATAATTGACCTTACTGCAGAGTGCCTGTGGTCTGAAATTCTCCTTGCAGAGGTAATGACCATAAGAAAACCAGTTTTCCATGTCACATGGTAAGAAGGCCATAGCCATGTGCTGAAAAGGTGGCCACATCAGCTTTGCAATTCAACTCTTCAGACTGCAGGAAGGAACATATTCTTTGAATGGGGCTGAGAAAGGAGGCCTTTGAAAAGTCTTTCAACAGTGGGTGGAGATAGACAGATTTTTCCTTTACTACTGAAAGACAGGCTGAACTTGTAGCCAGGTGGATTTTCAGGGAGGAATGCCCTAGGCCTGAGGCCTGGAGATGTACCAAATAATCCATCAACGCAGCATCTGAGGCTGCTAAAAGATTAATATTTTACAGCTGCACCAAAAGGAAAATCAGTTGCATTTGGCTACAAAACTTTTTTTTTTTTTGGTGGTGGTTACTTGGCCATCCTTAGGATCTTTCAGACCTGCTTGGAGTACTGAGTGGTAGGTGATTCCAAATCCTCAATAGCCAACATTTGAGCAGAAGGGGCTTCAGGTCTGATAAGTCACTCCTGTCTGGGGAGAGACAGCAGTGAGTGAGTTGGTGGAAGGTGAATGTCTTTGCTGGAGGAGAGTGTTAGAAGGATGGGGTACCAGGCTTGTCTGGGCCAGTCGGGTGTCACGAGAAACATTGATGATGGTGGTTGAAATCTGAATTTTGAGAAGCAGCTTCAAAGTCAGATAGAAAGCAGGAAGGCTTAAAGAACTTCCATAACCAGTGCAGTACAAGGGCATCACTGGGATACTTCTCTCAACTGGAGGCCTATACCAGTACTGAGGAAATTGATATTGTTGTGAGAGGCAAACAAATCTATTTCTGGTTTTGCTCACCTTCTGAACAGTGTGTCCGCCACTTGTTTGTTCACAGTCCATTCACAGTGACCCTGACTGATGCGACTCATAGCATCCGCTAGAGTATTATCCTTGCCTGGAACATGTTGAGCCTAAAGGCTTACCTCCAGATAATAATCCATGCTTCTGATTTTCAAAGCTTCACAGCAGAGAGCTCTCAATCTCCTGCCACCCTGCTTGTTTATGTAAAACATTGCAGTGGTATTGTCTGTCTTGATCTGTACTGAGTGGCCCTTTATCATTGAAGCAACAGCTTCCAGTGCCACTAAAATAGTCCTAATTGGTAACAGAATGATGTGAGCCTGTGACTGCTATGGAGTCCAAAAGCAACGAGTTAAATCACTGTCCAGTTGGGCTCTACTGCCCAATAGGGAGGCATCTGTGGTAATGATTCTTATGGAAGAGACCTCTGGAAGGAAAGCTCATGGACAGGTGTTGGATCCTTTCATCAGTGCAGAACTTGTAGAAATGTGTTTGTGAGAGGCACCAGCTTGTGCAGACCATTCCTCTCTAGAGATAGGGAAATTTGACAATAATAAGAAGCTTTGAATTCTTTGAAGTGGCAGGTAGGCTGTGCCCTTCTGGATATCCAGCTGAGCCCCAATGAAAGTGAGGAGCTGAGTTGATTATAAATGCAATTGTCTTTAGATTTAAAAGATATCCAAGGAACCTCAGAGTACCTTTTCTGAAAGGTGGGACTCCTCTACTTGTTCAGCATTTTTTTTTACCACAATGAAGCAGTCCTCCGGGTGAGTATACACTGACAGTTCCTGTTTTCTGAGCTGTGTTGCCACTACTGGCAAACATTTTGAGAAAAACCCTGGTGCTAAATTCAGGGCCAAGGGACATGGCAGCAACTTGGTAATGCCAATAAGATAGTTTGTGCCTCAGAAACATCCAGTGGGATTGCTTTATGGAGATGTGACATACGTGTCCCTGAGGATCCGGAGGCTTGCCAGTCTCCCTGCTGCAGGTACAGTGATCGTTCATGTTCCAAGTGACTATTTTGAATTTTGATTTTACCAGATGTTTTTAAGTATCTAATATGTAAATAGGCTGCCACTTGCCATTCTAATTTATCGTCTGTAAGTATCTGGAGTAGAGGCCTTTGCCGCTTTGCTGGGAAGGCACTCTGTTTATTACCCTTGCTGCCAATATATTCTTTACCTCTACTTCCAACTTGGGCTAGTCTGATGGTGTTAGAGAATTGGACAGCTGGGTGTGCCTAAGGTCTGGCATCTTTTGAACCAAAATGGCAGGCCCTTTTCCACATCCTCCAGGACCCATTGTCTGATGCAATGAGGGTCCAGCATCAGGGGTCTAGGAAAATAGCCCCTTCTGAATTACATAGCTCTGACAGGCTGCTTTGTAGTCATCAGTCTTCTTCCTGTAATCTTCTGTTATGCAACGAACAGCAGATTTTGTTCCCTGGGAGAGACCATGACCTTAGGCTGTGTGTCTTGGGTCCGACAAGTAATCCTAAGTCAAACAAAATGCCTTAGGTAAATGGCCTGGGCCATAACCATGGAGGATGTATCTTTATCGTCATCTGTCATATGGAAGTGGGGCTTAGTGCTTCCAGGGCAGTATGTTGCTGTTTCCACTAGGTCCTGTACCATAGTCACAGACTCTGGCTGCGCAATAGCCAGTACTGAATGTTACAGGGCCTTGTGATAATTGGCAGTATAAGCCAATTAAAAAGAGAGGTAAACAAAGGAGTTGGCATGAGATCTGTATTTCAGCTATAAAATTCAGTTTTCTCTAGTCCTTGGCTGGAGTTAAGGATGAACAGGGGTACTCCGGCCTTCTCACCATCATCCTGCTGTGCAATGCACTCATGGCTGGGATGTACGGTACTGAGAGGAAATCTGTTTCTGCCTTAGATGACTGATACTTTTTATTAATTCGCTTGTCACCCCCATACAGGGAAGTGGGGTTGAGGCAACTTCATGGTGTTATTTATATATTTTTAATGCTTTGTGAATACAAAGTACCATTTTTTTGGGGGGGTGGAATAACTTTCGTCTGCCCAAAACATTACTCTTCAGAATCACACTGGTTAAATGCCTGAGAAAGGAGATCCAGGGTTAATGAAAGAGATCCAGGGTTAATGAAGAGGAGGTATCGTCCAGATCTGAAGGTGATGCTACCAGATTGGTATCATGGTTCTCATCTGCCTGTAAGGGGTCCTCTGATGCATATCTATGCCATTATAATGGTGTACTTCATAGTCACCGTCATCTGCCCCTGACTGACAAGGTGCTGCAGAGGGTGTTTAATAGTAATTGAAGCAGGAAAATATAGACACCATGTGTAGCAGGGTCTGAATTACATGGCAAGCTTTTGCCATTTCCTCTGCAGATGGAAGCTCCTTACAAATGTCTGGGAGACTGACAGTCTGTGTTTTGTTTTATCTTTATGCTTTCTGCCCATGGATGTCTCAACATTGGCTGGGCTGGGAAGAACACTGGAATGTTTTTCTTTACAATGTTTTCTGTTTGGCAGCCACTTCATCCATCACTTGATCTTGCTTACTAATCGCTTCACGCACTGCATTAGTACCCTTTGCAAAATATTTTGTTTTTTTAGGAGCTTCATCAGCCCCTTTGGAAGCTTCTGATTTTGAGGGAAACGTCATCAGCACCAGTGGTGATAATTTTCTTTTCAGAGAGCAATTAATCAGCGCCACTTCTATGCTTAAAATTATTAGGTGCCTCATCTGCAACTTATTTGAAATGTGGTTATCATTAATTATTTATTTTTTGGGGGAAGGCCCCTCACTGGTAAGCCATTATCTAAGCCTCTTTGCTCTGTTATCAGTGCTTTTCCACAAAATTTAGAGCCTTCATGGGCAGTGTCTCCTCAGCACTCTCCCTCCTGACTTCTGAGTTGCTAATTCCCTGAACTCATTACCACAGAGACCACCTTCATGGTGGTTCAACTGAGCCAGTTAACTGCATAATGTTGCTGATGCTAAAGGATCCCTGGGGTGACAAGTACTGTTACCAGCACTGTAGATGGCATTCAGTATTGAGCATCTTGTGGCATCACCTCAACAGTTTGTATTGCCCTACACACAGTCCCCTAAGCAATGGAAGGCTGAACAGGTGTTCCATCAATTGCTGTCAACGTACATGCAGAAGGGTTGCACTGCTGATAACGAGGAGCTGTGCATCATCATGCATTCAATGTTGATGAAAATACATGGAGTCTACCCAAGGCAGTACTCCTCCAGGGACGCTGTTCCACAATGCACAACTTGCATTTCTTTCCACTGAAGAATCTGAAAAACCTTTCCTTAAGTATTGTGTCCATGATGTTGCACAAGATTGACATGTGACTGACTGGTCTGTAATTCACATTGTCATCCTCAGGACCTGTGTTGTTGAGGCACACTCCACATGTGCAGTTCTGCAGTCATGCCATACTGTGCCAGACTATAGTGATTGATTAAAAATGACACCCAGTGTCCCTGCCCGCTCCATTTCCAGTTCCCTTTTATGTACTCTATGCGCCCATGGTGATTTTTCACATGATAAGTCAGGCAGTATAGTAATTGGAGCACAGTACAACATATGTGATATCATGACTTATTCATTTCTACGGTTACACAGGTATTTTATCCAATAAAGTATTCAATATGTTTTTTATAAATATTATGTATTGCTTGAAATGACTCTAATTACTGGATGTGTTGTTGAGTTGTCCACTAACATGATGCAGCCTGACAGTATTACTACTAATGTTCCACAGTAAAACAGTCACAATTCTATTGTTTTGCAAGGTTGTTTTGTTGTTCATCACTGTTCAGTGATGTTGTGCACTGTTTAGATACTAAACAGAAAAAAGCCGCTCCAGAGTGATTTGGGGTGCTCTGTGACAAAAGTATACAATAGGAAAAAACAGTCACGGCACTCACCAAGGTACAAAAAGATCAGGAGTCAGATATATCTTGGTACAAAACCATTTCCTCCATTTATTTAGCCATACACATCACAACTAGACCAAAAGGTCTAAGGAGAGCCACATAGAAAAGGATCTGATGTTTCAACTCAATAAATCTTTATCAAAGATACTGCCCCCTATATTCCCAGTACTTATATAGCAACAGACTTATCACATGACTTACATTTTAAATATACACATTTAAAGGTGCACAGTCATATAAAGTGCTACGAATTGCATATAATAAACAGCAAACAATTAATATACATCAACAACATATCGACTAAACATAAGAAAACTATATTCCTACTATACCCCATTGTAATAATCCAAAGTGCACAAACATAGAAGTCAAACATGAGAATATAGTGATAGACATAATTAAAAGCTCTGTCCTTTAAATCCAAACTTTAATTCATAGGGTCAAAATGCAAAAACATTCCTTTATTTCAACATTTGCATTAAGCCTTTTGATTGGAACAAAGAGAGAGAGAACAGTGCAGAGAGATATAAAAATTGTTTTGCATAAATATACATTTGTGTATATATATATATATATATATATATATATATATATGTATATAGACCCTAACCAAAAAGGAACCGAGAGCTAAGGGTTCCATAGGAAGAAAAGGAATTCAGATCAAAAGATATTAAACACTACATGCAAATTCCTTCCAAGACAAAATCCAGTTAGGGAAGCATTTTATTGACAGTGTTCTCATGGTGTGACGAGGGGACCAAAGAGAACTGAAGGATTTTGTGTCATTCCTTGAAGAGAATAATCTGAATCTTAGGTTTACCTATAACTTTGATAAGGAAGCAATTTCTTTTTTGGATTGAAAGATTTTTATGAAAGAGAATGACACTTTGGCTACAACTTTGTTTTGAAAGCAGACTGACTGTAATTCTGTTCTGCTTGCAAGTAGCTGTCACCCTCGTCACACCATTGAGAACATTCCACAAAGTCAGTTCCTTCGCATTAAAAGAAATTGCAGTGAACAAGAAAATTTGGAAATGGAGAGCGCTTTTAATTATGTCTATCAATATATTCTCGTATTTGACTTCTATGTTTGTGCACTTTAGATGACTACAATGGAGTATAGTAGGAATTCAGTTTTCTTATATTTAGTCGATATGTAGTAGATGTATATTAATTGTTTGCTGTGCATCATATGCAATTGCTAGCACTTTATATGACTTTGCACCTTTAAATGTGTATATTTAAAATGTAAGTCATGTGATAAGTCTGTTGCTATTTAAGTGTTGGGAATATAGGGAGCAGTATCTCTGATAAAGACTCATCGAGTTGAAATGTCAGATCCTTTTCTATGTGGCTCTCCTTAGACCTTTTGGTCTAGTTGTGATGTGTATGGCTAAATAAATGGAGAAAATGGTTTTGTACCAAGATATATCTGACTCCTGATCTTTTTGTGCCTTTGTGAGTGCAGTGACTGTTTTTTCCTACTGTTTAAACACTATTGCTTTGTGAATGACTGCATATCAGTACAGTTATACTTACAATGTTTTTGAAACTGAAATACTGGGTCATGATTCTTGGGGTCCTTACAACATAGACAAATGTAGTATGGATTGTCTAACACAGGGAAGTAAGGGGACAACAGTTTGCAATGATATAAAACTGAAAGAAGGAAGTCAAGTGTGGATAGCAAAAGTCATAGGGGAGATTGTGCAACAGTGCTGAATGACCATGAAAAACATTCATCCTAAGCAGAGCTTTTGGTTCAATCTGTACTGTGGAACAGAAGCATCAGGGGAATCAGATAGGCATCAAAAGGAAGGAGTGTAGGGCATTACAGAACTAGGAGCACCAAAAGGACCCATACTGTGGTCACCAAACAAATGCATTAATGTACTAACAGTGGGCAAAGGAAGGAGGAAGCCAAAGGATTCACAAAGAGGTGTCTCTGACATCTTGGCTAAACGGATCATGCTCATGAAATATATGGTGTCCAAACATGAGGAAGACAGTGAGATGTAGAGATAGTGTCAAAGGTAACCAGAGAGGGCTGTAATGAGCTGAAGTGCACAGACAGACGAAGAGTTAGAAGAGGTCATGAAGAGAGGGTACACAACATTCTATGAGTTCATTAACAAAAGAAGAAAAGCAAAGGTATGTGAACTGTAAGGGTGACAGTGGATGAAGGACACTGCAGGGAGAGACACCTACCAAAGGCTGACATTCAGAGTACAAACTTTTGTTCACTATTCATCCAAGAGGGCGGGGTCATGGACAACAGCTGAGCAGTAGAAGCAAGCAGTGGGAGCAGTGGATAGCAGTCCATTCACAGTATGGAATGCACTGTAGGACATTGCAAAGTGAAGGCAGACAAAGCAATGGAGCCAGATGGCAAACATAAAGCATATACAGGAAACTGAAAAGGGGAGGTGAGTCACCTCTGTCAGTCACGCTCACTGACTCGGCTCAACACAGGACTGGTTTCAGTTGGCCTGGAGAAGGTTGCATGTAGTCCCTCAGCACAAAAGAGGAAGTATGGAAGTGTAAGAGAGTTATAGGCCTATCAGCCTGGCCTTGGTAGTGGTGAAGATCATATAGACACTGCTGAAGGACACAATGTAGCCACACTTGGAATCCAAGGCTGGCCCACATCATAGGTAATATGGAGTCACCACAGTAAGGTTGTGTGAAACAAACTGGATTGATTTCCTTCACTGGGTGATGAAGAAAGTAAAAAGAAAGGGGGGGCAGTGGATGTCACATAACTGTTTTAGTAAGCCCTTTGGCAAACAAGTAGATAACAGAGTGGTTACTGAGATGGGCACTGTGAGATTGGGGCACAACCTGGTTAACAGGGTGAATATATGGGTAATGGGCAAGAGGCAGAGGGTGGTGGCATATGGGTAACAATCCTATGGTGTGTGGGGTGACCAGTCGCATACCTCAGTAATCAGTCCCTTGGTCAATCCTGTTAAATATCTTCAGCACTGACATAACGGTACTGTTTGTCAGAAAAGTATGCCTGTTCGCTGTTGACAGCAAGATCTACTAAAGGTTGTAAACAAAAAGATGGGCAGACTAAATATGAACATACAAACATACCAAAGTGTCATGAGGGACAGGCCACATAGTCTATCAATTCTGCTTGAATGTGTACCTAGCACGGTCACCTTGTGCCTGCCCACACTGACATGCACAAACTCAAAGTTGGAGACAATAAAGAGGGGACAGGGAAACCAGTACATATGTTCTGAAGTGTGACAATTGTGGTTCAATGCAAACAAGTGCAAAGTAATGCACCTGTGAAGAGGGAACCTGGGGTACAGCACCAGCATGGAGGTGTGAGGAGCTCAGGATCACAACAGAGAAAGGGACCACTGCTGTTATTATTTCTTGTTATGTAAGGGTGTCAAAGCCTGGTACAAAGGCTGCTGGTAGGGGTAGTGGCATGGCGGTGTACATGGGCATAGTTATCACCAGCAGAAGAAGTGAGGGTGGCTATCGTGTGTACAATACAATAGTGGGGCCTCACCTGCAGTACTGATCAGTTCAGGATGCCACATTCACAATTACGTTGACAGAATGGGTGGTCCAGAGGAAGGAACCAAGATGGTACAGGGCTTGCACCACAAAACATGACCTCAATATGTACTCAGGGAGTAGACGAAGGAACATGGGGACATGACAGAAAAATTTAAGTACATCGAAAGCATTTGGAAGGTGCTGAAGGGACACATATTCCAAGTTATGGCAAGTACTACAGCAAGTGGCCATAGTATGACATTGGAGGGGAGGCAGGTTAATAGGAAATGTGAGACAGTTGGTCATCACAGACAGAGTGGTGTTGAAATGGAATGGCCTGCCACAGGAGCTGGGTGGAGCAAGCACAGAGGAGGGATTTCAACATGCCTGAAACAGGCACAAGGGCAACTTGCAGGTGGGAAGGAGGGACTAAAACAAGCTGACCACAAAGGGTCAGACCCCACAATGAAAGTATAGGTCTTATATGCACAGTAGAATGGCCTAGCTGTCCTTATCTGGTGATAATTGCTGTGTTTCCATGTTTCTAGGTAGACAGTGGCCACTTTTATAAAGGAAGGGGTACTTAAACAACCGAATAAGGTGAAGGTAGAAAAGGCAATGGCAACAGATGAGAGCCATCACATGATCCTCAGTGCGCACCGCACTGTGTTGTCAACCAAAATAACAGCTCTCTTCAGCTAATCCACTACCAATGTGTTAGTAACTGAAGAATATAGAAGAGATTATGTAGTGCATTTACACAACATTGACAGGAAAGAGGAAGCAGTGAACTACATGCCAAATACTCAAACTTTGGTGATTGTGAATATCATGGAGATGATCAGCATAGAAAGCATAGCACAACAGGTACAATCTGTGTGAGCACTGGATGAATGGAAGCATGTATTCACAGGGTGAAAGGTACTATCAAACAAGTATGATTGATTCATTTGCATGCATGAGTGAGGCACTACATCAAAGGTGGGAGTGGGTGGCTGTGCACTTTGGAAACCTCGATTCAGGGAAACAATTCAAGACTGGTCTATCCTATTCACTGGTGAAAGATGGCCTGTGTTTACAGTCATCAAAAGTTAGAAATGCCAGTAGGTACAGACAACTAGGCCCACATAGTCTGTTACATGTTCCTGCCTACCATAGAAGGCACAGGCTCAACTTGATATATGCCTTACATCCATGTTCCAACTGCGAAAGGTTTACTGATGCATGTCCCATGCGTGTTTGAATCCCAGCACCATGTTTGCTATACCACCTATGCACATAGTCTATTCCATGCATACACCACCGGCTCTGTGAAGAAATACTTGCACACACTACCCTTAGTATTCCCTTCCAACCACATATCATTCACCTTGGGCCGAGGTTTCAAACTGGGTCAGAAACTGGTTACATGGGAGAACTCAGAGTATTAGTAAATGGCACTCTGTCTATGGAGGAGAGTGACTAGCAGGGTCATGCAGGGCTCAGATCTGGGGCGATCCTCTCCAATATATTCATCAGCCACATTGTAAAATTGAACTGAGGGAAAGGTGTGCCTGTTTGTAGATGACACCAAAATCGCAACAGAGGGACAGCAAAGCATGGAAGCTAATCTCCAAAACTGGAGGAGTGGTCCAAGACCTGGCAATTGAAATTCAATGCTAAAATGCAAGGTCATGCACCTGGGAAAGCATAACCTAGGGAAACTGTACTCAATGCGAGGGGAGCAGCTGTGGCTACCAGGCAGGAGCAAGACCTAGAGGGGATCATATTAGATGACCTCAAGGTCAGAAGACAATGTGAAAAGGTAGCACTAAAGTCAGAGGTATCCTAGGATGCATCGAGGGGGCATCATGAGCAGAATGCATGAAGTAATCATGCCCCTGTATCGGTCCTCGGTCAGGCCCTCACTGAGTATTATGTCCACCCTGGAAGCCACACCTCAGAAAGGACATAGATAGGTTGGAGATGGTACAGAGAAGAGCAACAAAGATGGTGCAGGGCTTGCATCAGAAACCGACTGAGACAAAATGGATGACCTCAAATTATACTCTCTAGAACAATGCAGGAATTGAGGGGATATGTAGAAACATTCAAATACCTTAAAGGCAAGAACAGGGTGCATATGCAGAACCTCTTTCAGGTAAAGGACTACAGTATCATAGGTATCATAGGTATAATCAAGCTTGTAGACAGTAGTCCTTTAAAGCTTGCAGATCCCGAGTTTTATTTAAAATTGGAAAATCTTATCCCCAAACTGCCTATCTACACCATTTTTGAAACTAGTCATGTTAGAACTGCTCACAACATCATGTGGAAGGTCATTCCATAGTGCCACTACTCTGTGACTGAACCAGAATTTCATGAGTTATGATTCCAAGTCTGAAGAAGGAGCTGCCTATTATGCTTCCTGGTACTGATCTTCCCAGATTGTGCTTAAGACCAGTTTCTGCTAGGAGATTATTATCTTCCATCAATCTAAATGGTAAAGATATAAGTCCTCCTAATTCTTCTGTAATATAGGGAATATAAATTGAGGGAAGCCAACCTCTCGTGATAAGACTTGTTTTTTATTCCCTTCATAGATCTAGTTAGTCTTCTTTGTACCCCCTCCAACAGGTTGATGTCCTCCCTGTACTGTGGTGACCAAACCTGGGCACAGTATTCCAAATGTGGTCTGACTAATGCACTATAGAGAGGAATGAGCACTCTCTCATCCCCACTGGCTATGTGCCTAAGGATGCAGTTTAGATTGTGATTGGCTTTCTTAAACTGTACCCTACAGTGGGATTTAAATTTGAGGTCATTAGTAATTATAACCCCTAGAGGACTAGACTAGTAGGACTAGAGGGCACAACCTTCGATTTAAGGGAGGAAAGTTTAGAAGCAATATGAGAAAATTCTTCTTCACAGAGTGTGCAGCCTGCCGGAGGGGGTGGTGGGAGCCAAGACAGTGGCAGAATTCAAGCGGGCATGGGACAGACACTGTGGGATACACAAGCTGGCAGCTAAGTAGGTGGGTGAGAAGCCAAGAGCAGACTTGATGGATCGTGTGGTCCCCATCTGCTGACAACTTCTATGTTTCAATGTTTCTACAATATCTCCCTTTGAAAAAGATGCTACCTTCTGGTACTCTGTCCATGCATTATATAAATTTTAAGGTTTGTATCATATCTCCCCTGTCTCTTTTCTCTTTCAAGGTATACGTATTGAGGACTTACAATCTCTCCTCATATGAACTTAGGTGCAGGCCCTGCAGCATGTTTGTTGCCATTTGAACTGCCTGTACTCTGTTTACATCCTTTCAGAAATGTGGCCCTCAGAGCTGCACGTATCCTATATGCAGGAAAGTATTGAACAGGTATGCCAGCGGGCCAGACAAGAAATCTGCCAGCTCAGTCAGCACCCAGTGGTGAATGCCATCTGCTCCTGGTGACTTGTCCACACTGATTAACTTCAGTCCCTCTATCACCATTCCCATGGAAATTGCCACATCTGTCAGACCTCCAACCTCCCCCCCACCGACCTTCCCCACCATGGAGGTGAGCTACCACTTCTCCTTCGTGAACACAGAACAGAAGTACTCATTCTGTGCTTCTGCCTGCTCCACCACTTTTTGCACCCAATGTCGGTCTTTCAGAATGGTCACTATTTTGTTCATGTAGCTCCACCCTCCTGTATGTATCTGAAGAAGTCCTTTTCTGTGTTCTTCATGCCCTGTGACACACCCATGTCTCTGTAATCCTTGGCCATCCTGATTACCCTGCTGATATCTCTGGAATTCAACACATATTCTTCTCTATCCTGAGCCCTCCTTGATTGCATAAATCTCTGAAATGCTTTCTTTTTAGCACTCAGCCCTTCCATTACCTCCTTGGTGACCCAGCCAGTCTTCTTAGCCCTTCACTTCAAACTCTGCATCTTGCTACAAGACTCTGTGGCCAGTACCAGCCCCTGCATCATACTTTCCCATTATCAGTCTGCAACCATGCGTGACTGAATTCACACCAGATACTTCTCCAATATGTCACCCATCATCCCAAAATCTGCCCACCTGAAATCCAGCTCCCTGGTTCGTATTCCCTAAACATCAATGCTCATATTGCCCATGAGCCACACTGAGTGGTGATTATTACCACCTACTGTGTCCACCACCCATAAGTGCCTTACGGCCTCACTGTTTGTCAATACTAGGTCCATAGTTCTTTTCATCTGAATTGGCTAGTATACCATCTGATTCAGGAACATGTCTTGTAATGTGTCCAGTAGTACTTGTTCCCTCACAATCGATATAGTTTTGGTACTGCTATCCACTTCTGGTAATTTTAAGTCATCGACAGTCATGGGGATACACTTCTCACATACCTTCCAATTCTGCACTGCTAACTCCATGACCAGTTCATCCACTGGAGCTAATACTCTGTAAACTACCCCCTGACTGAGTGTTCTATTCCTCATGTCCCAGAACAAAATTCATAGTGCCTATCTCATACCATTCCCCCCCCCTTCTTCCTTAGCACACCTTATTTCCTCCCTTACATGTATCATCACCTCAACCACCTTTCCCATTACAACTATCATTCCTATATATCCTAGACCCTGGGATCATAACATCCAAGTTTCCATGATGGCTGCAATGTCCACTGCCCAGACTGCCGATACAGCACCTAGCTCAGCTCATTTATTCACCAAGCTTCTTGTATTTAGTGAAACAAACTTCCAAGTTGTGCATGTTCCTTTCATGGCCTGCTTTACCACCCTGTCCTCCCCTGCGACCCTTCCCTGGTGTCCCTCTGCTACCTTGGGTGGTAAGGTCATCCAGCTCACTTCTCAGTTGGACCTGCATTCTGCTGCACCCTTGCCCACCCTCCCCACCTACTTTCAATACACATTCATTGCTATGTAATCCCACAGGTTTTTAAACACCTTCTCCACCTCACTGAAATGTAATCTGTCCCCTGTAGATTCATCACTGTTGTCACACATGCTCCCATGGCTTCCCAGTAGCCATAGCCCTTGCTTTGACACCAGGATCACAACAAAAGTTTGAACTCCTCTGTCTTTGCTTTCCTCGCTGTGCTTGCTCTAGGTGCTGGGAGGAATTCAGAGAATGCCACTGACCTCCCTGCCTCCTCACAGAGCCTCTCCAGCTCCTCAGACCTCTCCCTTACCAACTGGAGTGTATTACCTCTCATAACATTTGTACACAAATCTAGTACTACATGCGGTTTCTCCCTGCGACTCCTTACACACAAAAGAACATACTGTCTTGGCCTATCTGTGGTCAGTCCAGGTAATGATTCCATTCATAGACAAGTAGGCCTCTATCATTTGGTCCCCAATCTGACACCTTTTAGGACTGAGTCCCACAGAAATAAGACACAACCCCACTTCTCACATATTGGCACCCCACCCCCATCCCCCCACTGTCATATAAACCATAATCCAGTCTTGATGGACCACACTGTGCAGCATCCTCGCTGATACAATCAGTTCTGTCACCTTTACTGTGTCTCCAGGCCCTGCTAGCTGGTCAGTCCCTTCCACCATACTTCTTTCCTCAACCCTCCTCCCATCCTTTCCCCTGATACCACCCTTGTCTGGGTTCTGCATCCTCACCTCAACTGATCAACTATCATCATCATCCATCCTTTCTTCAGTGTTGAGTTTACTCTTCTGCTCAGCCTCTCCTGCCTTCTCCCACTTACACTTCCTCCTACCTCTATCCATTTTTCCCTTGCTCACCATACCCATGTCCCCTCCATCTGTCTGGCTATAGGCCACAACTTCATCCCCCACCATGAGACTCCCTGAATGCCCATCCCTCATTCTCAAGCAAGGAAGTACCAATGTTTATGTACAGGATTCAGTCCTCATGATGCCACAAAGGGGTCATGACACAAGGATGTGTGATCTGAATAGAGCACAGACTGGAAGATGTCTCACAAAGTAAGCATAGAACTGCGGTGTGAAAAACAAAACATAAAACTGTATTTGCATACATGAATCATAACCACCAACATACTCCCCATGGGAATGGGGGGGTGGAATGGGGAGATGTTATGTCATTGACTTGCAAATGAACATATACATTTTATTTATTAAATTATTTATTTAATTGCTCGGAAAAGTATAAAACTATTCAGCTGCCAAACTGATATCAGTATGTGTTCCACATTAGTCCAATTATAATGAATGCAGTCAATCAAACCTGTCAAGTAACCCAAAAATAATCATGATAATAGAACTGCAGTAGAGCCTGGTGCTCAGAAGAGAGATAGTTCCCTGTCCCCCAAAATGGGCAGCAATAAAAATGGGAACAAAACACAATCTTATGTCAACAGGCAGTGACAGTCAGGAATCACCAAAGAAACGTCCTGTCAGCTGTAAAGCTCTGATCCAAACTGCATGCTGCCGCAGTGACGAGCACACCAGGGGAATGCTTTGTGAATGAGCATACTTGGGTGTATGAGAGTTCAGCGTGGCTGCAGCGGGACTGAACGTAATGGTGATGCATATCAACATAGGAGGAAGAGACACACTGTGGCTAAAATGAACAGCAACTACAAAAGTAAGCAACCATTTAAAAAAAACATTAGCAACTGTGTTCGGGGGTAGCTGTTGTACAGAATGGCGCACAAATTAGAAGAGAGGAAAAACACAGAATGCTGTAAGAGACATCTTTATTTGTGGTTACCAAGTCCTGCAGCATGCATCATTAGGAACATCTCTCACAGCATTCAGCTAATTAGCATATTTGAAGTGCAGAGTGAGTGGCTGTGGAGCTTCACATGGCATGGTGCAGGCAGAAACAGAAAGAAAGTAAAATAAAGCAAAGAGGGAAAATATGAGCATGTTGTAAAGGAGAACCACTAAAAAGTGCCCATGACAAACATGACAAGCTGCACAATTTGGTTTTCCACTGTTTTCCTTTAAGATTAAAAATGATTGGTTTGACAACAAATGCAGTAGGGCTAAAAAAGATCTCACAAAAACAATTAGATTTGTCAAAAATTCAAATGACAAGAATAGGTATAGACATCTAAATAAAGTGAGAGAAGATGCTAAATGCTAAATGCCAGGAGCTTGGGAAATAAAATGCCAGAGCTCCAGGTGATGCTAGCTGAGGGGGCAGTGGATGTGGTAGCTGTCACTGAGACCTGGGCCACCCCAGGGCATGACTGGGACCTAAACCTGGAGGGCTACACTATGTTCAGGAAGGACAGAGAGAAAGGAAGGGGTTGGGGCTAGCACTGATAGTCAAAAATGACATTGGTATAGGAGGGGTGGAGGAGGTGGAGGGGACTGCGGAGGTGATTTGGGTCACCCTGAAAACAAAGGGGGAGGTAAGAGTGTTAAAATAGGAGTGGTATACAGACCCCCTGTGCTAGCGGAGGAACTGGAAGAGAGTTGGGTGGCAAATGTCATGAGACACTGTAGACTGAGCAAGGGAAAGGTGGTGGTGATCGGTGCTCTAAACATGCCAGGGATGGGCTGGGGGACTATGACGTCCTCAGTGGCCAGGGAGCAGAGGTTGCTGGATGTCTTCCAGGACTCATTCCTAACCCAGCAGGTGGGTGAGCTGACTAGGGAGGCCCAGACATTGGATGTAGTCCTGGCAGACAGTGACCAGATTAGGGGCCTGGAGGTGAGGGACCCATTGGCAGGGAGTGATCATGCCATGGTCTGGTTCTGCCTGAACCTGAGGGGGGGAGGAAGGCCGCACAAAGACGATGGTACTTGACTTCAAGGGGGCGAACTTCAAGGGGATGGAAAGGATCCTCAAAGATCATATGGATGGGATAAGGCCAGACACAGATGCTGACAGTAGGTGGGAAATCATCAGGAGGGGGGTGCAGAAGGCTACCAAGTCCTGTGCAAGAGTGAGGCACAAATGCGGTAAGGCCATAAAACCCTGTTGGTGGACCCGGGAGGTTCAGGAGGCAGTGAGGGAAAAGAAAGCTGCCTATAGGTGCTTCAAAAGCTCACAGAGTGAAAGGGATCAAGGGGAGTATGAGCTGATGGCCAGAAGGGCCACTAGTGTGGTGAGGTTGGCTAAGGCAAGGAAGGAGCAGAACCTGGCCAGGGAAATCAGGAGGGGGAACAAGGGGTTCTTTAGATACATTGGGAAAAAAAGGAAGGTAAAGGGGCAGATTAGCAGGAATAAAACAGGGGAGGGATGGGCCCAGGCAGAGGTACTAAATGAGTACTTTGCCTCAGTTTTTACCAGGAAGAATGGGAGGGCTGCATCATTCAAGGGAGGAGGCAGTGAAACTGAGGAGGGTGTGGGACCCTTACCGATTGGGATCCCTGGTGGGTCTAGGAAAGGGGGGTGACATCATCATCAGGAGGGGGGAAGGCAGAACAGGGGGCCAAGGGGGAGGAAGTGGAGGTAGAAATCCTGGTAGAGAGAGTGAGGGAAGCCCTCAGGTCCCTTAGAATGAAGAAAGCACCAGGGCCAGATGAATTACATCCCAGGGTACTGAGGGAACTGGCAGATGTCCTGGCAGAACCCCTGACGGAGCTTATCAACATCTCTCTGATGATGTGGCTGAGTGCTCCAGGACTGGAGGGTGGCACATATCATGCCTATCCACAAGGAAGGATCAAGAGAGGAGGCAGGGAACTACAGGCCCGTCAGCCTGACATCGGTGATGGGCAAGGTGATGGAGGGTATTATTAAGGAGAGGCTGGGTGGTACTGGAGAAGTTGGTGCATGGATGATGAACAGCATGGCTTTATTCTGGGAAGATCATGTCAGACAATCCTTGTGAGTTCTACAAGTGAGTGATGAGTGCCTGGACCAGGGCAGGCCAGTGGACATCCTCTTTTAACTTGCAACTTGTTTTACTCAGTTCCTCATAGTGGCCTGCTGGATAAGCTGGGGGAAAGGGGGTGAGGAAATAGATGATCAGATGGATAGGAAATTGGCTGTCAGAGCATACCCAAAAGGTTGTAGTTGGGGGGGTTAGTCTTTTCTCCAAGAAGGGTCATCTGTGGGGTCCCTCAGGGATCGGTCCTAGGGCCCCTCCTGTTTAATGCCTATGTCTCTGACATAAGGAAAGGTATCAAGAGTGAAATGAGTCTCTTTACAGATGACTCAGAGTTGGGAGCAGTGGTGGATGGGGAGAAGGGGAAGGTTACCCTGGAGGACCTAAATGCTCTGGAGAGGTGGTCAAGGAAGTGGAGTCTGAGGTTCAATGTAGGGAAATGCAGGATTCTGCATCTGGGCACCAGAAACACGAGCCAAGTGTATACATGGTGGGGGGGGATGCTTCAAGTCTCGATGGCTGAAAGGGACCTGGGGGTGGTGGTGGATGTCAAAATGAACAACTCTGAGACTTGTAGGAGGGCAGCGGCAAAGCCAATAGGATGCTGGGATGCATCGCTAGGGAGATTACCTCCAGAAGGAGGGAAGTAATAATTCCTCTGTACAACTGCTTGGTTAGGCCGCACCTTGAGTACTATGTGAAGTTTTGGAGGACACACTTAAATAGGGACATTGCACTCCTAGAAAGGGTCCAAAGGAGGCAACCAAAATGATCTGGGGCTTGGCGGAAAGGACCTATGGGGAGAGACTTGAGGAGCTCAACATGTACACGTTGGAGGAGAGGAGGGGTGTGGGACATGATAGAGGTCTTCAAGTACATGAAGGGGTTAAATAGGGAAGGCTCAGTTGGGGTTTTCCAAAGGAAAGGAGGGGGCAACTAGAGGGCACATGTGGAAACTAAGCGGGGAAGTCTCAGGGGAAGAAGGAGGTGCTACTTCACTGAGAGGGTGGTGGAATCATGGAATGCACTGCCCAGGGACTAATGGAGGCAGAGACTGTGGAGGGGTTAAAGAGAGGTTGGAACAGGTATAGGGGTAGGGTTGTGCTGGCAAAGTCCAGTACAGGGGGAATATCTCAGACTGGGAATGGAGAAGCCGAGGGTGGGGGGGGACAGCAAGGTCAGCTCCCAGGTTGGGAGCTGACCAAATGAGCAGAAACGAAAGACAATTATGCCTACTCTGCTGGCATTTTAGTATGTTAGTAAGGGTACAAAAAGCTCTTAAAAGAAAAAGAGACTTCTTATAACTTAGGGCAGTGGCAGCGTATGCTTGATATTATTGACAATAAAGATCAACAATCTTTTTGGCTAATGGTTGCGAATGGAACAAACAATAGTAAATATATGACTGATACTTATATCACTGCTGACACATGGATTAATCATTATAAAAACATCTTTTTGATCCAAAAATTGTAGACACAACACCTTCTTGGGAAGAGAAAGTTGATAGAGCCTCATTTCAAAAACGTATGCACAATGAAGTTTATTTAGCAATTGTATCACTGAAAAAGAAGAAAGCCCCAGGACCAGATCAAATTCCTTCTAAAGTATTTTTATGTGCTCCATTTTTATGGTCTAAAATATTGAGATTACATTTGAACAGCTGTATAACTAATAGAACTATTCCCTTTGATTGGAAAGGGCCATAATGATAGCAATATATAAACAAAATCTGATCAGATCCACCACGCTGCATTGTGAAGTTAGTGAAGTTGTGTGGAATTGTTAAGGAGGTATGAAGAAACAACGTAATGATTTATAAGTAGTAAGAGTTGTTTTAGTTTCTGTTATAAGGAAGCCATACACATTATTAGGAAAATATATGGAGGTGTACATTTAATGGAAGGAATAGGAAGCTTAGAAAAGAACCCCAGAGCAAATGCCACTGATGTATGTGTTATCCCAGATGATATTGGCTAGACAGCCAAATTTTAAAGAAAACATAATTGCAGATACTGTATCCCAATAATGCAAAGCATCAAGGGAAACATATGAAAATCCCCATGATGGTACAGAAGGTGGCAGTACATGAAAAAGTAATGGCCGGCATATGTTCAGCCTTGGGATTATTTACACATTGTTATTATTTTTTTTTTTTTTTTTTTCAAGAGAAACTGGGTTTTTGTCCATGAGGTGATATAAGTTACATTTAAGCAAGGTGTTGATGTCTGGAAGCCAGGTGTAATGATGATGGACTGTTAGAGAAAATGTGATATTAACTTTCAGATGGGGTCGCTTTTGATAAGGGCAAGGTAGTTATGCTTGTGATAATTGAAATATTAGGAAAGTATGAGGTCTACACAGAAGTGGAGTACAAATATGCACAGTTTCATAAGGTTGTGCTCAAAGTGCATGCAAATGTGATATGCAGGTTTGTTTTAGAAACAGCTAAAAATAGTGATACATGCAATTAATAGAAAGATAGATAATTACATACATATAGATAGAGAAAGAGACACTGACAGACAGGCAGAATAGGAATAGCAGTGAAGTATTGAAGTGATGCCAACCATACCCCCACCCCACAGACATGGACAGGCATTGGGGTGTGTCTTTGGGTCATTGCCCACAACACTCACACCATTTCATCTCACCCTACCCTGCAGATACAGACAAGAGTCAAGATGTGCCTTGGGGTTTTCAAACTTTACACTCACCCCATTCCATAAGGAAATATGATGAAATGGGTACAGTATAAGAGAATGGAGTGAACTTTGGGGCTGAAGATTCAAAGGAGCACACCTCGATACCTGTCACTGGCTGCAGGGTGGGGATGGGGGTGGAATGGCATGAGCATTACTGTTGACAATCCCAAGTCACACCCCTGATGCCGGTCAGTCCCTACAGTGCAAGGTGTTATGGTCAGAACCCCTAATGCCCTGGGTGTTTCTTGGTATTTTCACTCCAAGTTTTCAGCATGTGCTTTTTGTGACCCCACTGCATGAACACTGACACTATCAGTTCATTAGCCAAATGCCAGCAACTGTGCCATTTGGCACCACAGGTGCAAAAACACATTTTCAACAGGATGTAAAAAATTACGGCTGTACATTTCTTGCTTCAGTAACAGTAACACACACACACACACACACACACACACACACACACACACGAACACGCCAGAACACAGTGGCAAATGATTAGATTTGTCTACAAGCATTATTTTCTATACAAGTTGGAGCACGGGGAGGTTAAGGCTGGAATCAGTTATGGCCCATGACATAACCACATGGTCAGAATATTAAAAAGCAATAAAAAAGTAATCACCAAGCAAACCATAGATGGTGCTACGCATAATGGAAAAACTAAAAGATGAAAACTGAGCACCCATCAATGCAGGACAGAAGTAAGCACAATGAAATAACATGCAAAAACATTTATTGTGTACCACGGCAATGCAATAAAAACATGTAGCCGGACTGGCTCACGGACAAACACTTACGTTTTGCCCAGTTACCTACTGGGCTTCATCAGAGTTAATCCAATGTTCTCATTTACTCTACATATACATATTGCAATTTAAATAAATCACTTACTCAATTAACTAGATTATATAAAAGTGCACGTGCTTCTGTATAACTGGCTCCTATGAGCCTATAATAAGCCTATTATAAATTACAGAGCCATTAATGTGATTACTGCATGAAACCATCACACAAAAGCACTTAATGCTACATAAATAATTAAATCCATGAAACATCATGCATATATTTATTCACTAACAGTTAAAATGAATGAGAACACCATTATAACAAATATAAATTTAAATTTCATTTGCTGGCTGCTGAATGGTATTCTATTACAGAAGCCCTAGTATATTGCACATCATTCCATTATGGTCCTAATCTAATACTAGAATGTACTAGATACATGCAATAAATGTATAAGTGGCAATCTCTCTTAATTAACCTTACATGCACTGTAAATATATATTGGCCCTTAAATTTATTTAAAAAGGTTGACAAATCAATATTATCATTAAGTCCTTTACCTTTTCTAGCTCCTAATTTAAAAATCCAGAAACTTTCATGTTGGCCAATTAATTTTTGAATGTCTCCCCCAGCTCCAATCTTAACCTGGAAGGGAACAGTTTCAGAATTTGCAGAATGTGTTAATTAGTTTGAAAGTACCAGCCCTTGCCTGAAATTTAAATATGAAATACATAAAATAGAGATTATTTTTTGGGATCTGCAGATCTATAGGAATGTTGGGGGGATGTTTGTACTACGTTATACCAAAAAGCAACAGATTGAAATAGCCTGTTACGTTATGAGAGTTGTCATCCACACCATGTTAAATTTAACATCCCTAAAGGACAGTTAGCTAGGACTTTATGCAATTGTATGGAACATGAACAATTTATACAAAAGAGAGGAGCACAGATTGCTAGGTTTAAAGAGAGGGGGTATAGTACACAGCATAGCTACAGCAGTCCACAGAGTGGAGGACATGGATCGTAATGATATGTTCAAAGACAAGGGAGAGAAACAAAAAATGATCAGAATTATATTTGCCCCTTTATAACAAAGTTCTCCAGTCGGGTGCATTGTACAAAAGAAATAGTAGCCAATAATTGGTCTATTTTAGAGTTAGAACCAAAACTTAAACAGGTGACAGTACAGGGTCCAAAAGTGATTTTTAGAAGAGCAAGAAATATTAAAGATATAGTGGTGCATAATGTTATGCCCAAACAAGTATCTCCTAATCAGACCATTTTGGCCCCCCTTCCAGGTAGAACTTTTAGGTGTTTTAAATGTGCGTATTGTAGGTTTGTACAACCATGTAAAAGTTTTAAACATCCTGTAACAGGCACGGATATTTGTATCCTGGATTTTATTGTGTGTTACAGTATGGGTATAGTCTATTTACTATTATGCTCATGTGGAGCCTACTATGTGGGGAGAACTGTTAGACAATTTAGAATCAGAACAGGGAAACATGTAAGGGCTATACCTAAAAATGATCATAGCTATGCCATAGTTAAACATCTTAATGAAAACAGATTGGGTAAACATATTGTTTCATTTATAGGCATAGAACAGGTTAAGATTGAGCTTAGGGCAGACATTCAAAAATTAATTGGCCAACATGAAAGTTTCTGGATTTTTAAATTAGGAGCTAGAAAAGGTAAAGGACTTAATGATAATATTGATTTGTCAGCCTTTATAAATAAATTTAGGGGCTGATATATATTTACAGTGCATGTAAGAGAGATTGCCACTTATAAATTTGTTGCACTTATCTAGTACATTCTAGTATTAGATTAGACCATAATGGAATGATATGCAATATACTAGGGGTTCTGCAATAGAATACCATTTACCAGCAAGCAAATGAAATTAAAATGTATATTTGTTATAATGGTGTTTTCATTCATTTTAAATGTTAGTGAATAAATATATGCTTGATGTTTAATGGATTTAATTATTTATGTAATATTAAGTGCTTTTGTGTGATGGTTTCATGCAGTAATCACATTAATGGTTCTGTAATTTGTAATAGGCTTATTATAGGCTCATAGGAGCCAGTTATACAGAAGCATGTGCACTTTTATATAATCTAGTTAACTGAATAAGTGATTTATTTAAATTGCAATATGTATATATAGAGTAAATGAGAACATTGCATTAACTTTGATGAAGCCCAGTAGGTAACTGGGCGAAACGTAAGTGTTTGTCCGAGAGCTAGTACGGCTACATGTTTTTATCGCATTGCCATGATACACAATAAATGTGTTTGCACGTTATTTCATTGTGCTTACTTTTGTCCTGCATTGATGGGTGCTCAGTTTTCATCTTTTTAATGGTCAGAATATTAAATATTTTAAAATAAGCATAAGTGCAAAAGTAACCATTTCAAGAAGAAAATGCAAACTGTGACATTTAATAGTTAGAGGGTAAGTTAACACATCTGACTTATATGCTGCATATGCAATACATCTCAATTGCTAAGGGTCCTGACCATGTTCACCCTTCCTCAAACCAAGCTAACTGCAGTATGTCTAGCAATAACATGAATGGAAAGATTATACATATCAAAACTTATTAATTATGCTGTAACAGAGGAAGTAATAACAGCACCCACAAAAATCAGAGAGCACAGGACTTTGATGAAAAAATGAAGTCATTTTATTTAAATACAAAACTGCATATTACATGTGCACCAAGTCCCAAAAATAAGCGGTAAAAGCTGTGCTAATACTAATGTTTCCCCTGACCACTGTCAGGCATCATCAGAGTGAATCTACAACATCACAACAGTGCCTCCATATAATTAGTGATTAAATTACATGTTACTAATTAATTCTAACCAATCATAAACTAAAAACAATTTAGTTTTATTATTAAAAGCAGTTTTCAATAAACAATTCTGGTAACAATTCATACTGCAAATAGCAGCAAGGTTTGTGTGGAACTTTAAAATGCACATGTAAATGGCACTGTTATCCTTTACATAGGTTACCACTCTCATATATTGCTAATTGCAGCACCTAATTTTATTTCATATTACTACCTCATATTTCATTTAAATATTCTGGCTTTTGATCCATATAAAGAATCAAAACTGTGAATAGAGGAAAAGAGGGTGCAACTTCAGCAAATGTCTTGAGCTATTTGTTGTGAGGTTTGGATAAAGAACTATGTTGGGCTCCAACCCATCTGTTTAAATTACACTATTGCCATTTAAAACTAAATAATTACTACACACTGCAGCATTGATAATTGCAACACCTCATTATATTGTGTTTGCTACCTCATTTTTATTTAAATATTTCTGATCTATGATCCATATACAGAATCAAATAAATCCATAACTGGAGGAACAAAGAGGGTGCAATAACAGCAAATGTCTTGAGCTACCTATTTGCTATGAGGGTTAAATAGAAAACTATGTTAGGCTCTAACCCATCTGTATAGCATATAACGTTCAACAAAGTTATCAATAAATTATTTTGTTTTATTTCCCTCAAGTACAACCCCATTTTATAAATCATGAATTCTTTGCAGTTACAATACACAAAAATGAGCTGCTATTACAGGCAGTGCACTTACTGTGTTGAGGATGCAACCATACTTTACAAATGAATATGCAATATCCACAAAACATTTTTTATATTTATTAACCTTTGTGCCTTAAACCAAAATAAAAAGGTCACCATCACATATCATGTTGCACCCTTAGTCACAAAAGAACTGGACATGTAGGAAATATTTTCCTAAAATCATTCTGGAATTATTGGAACTCATTTTATATGTTAGCTATTTCACCCCAACTTCATGGTACAATTGTTTCTTCCAAAATTTCTTTTAAAAGTATGCTAAATCAATGGCATAATTTAAACCCTGTCCATATCTGCTCCCCAGTTCATAAATCCAAAAACGTTCTCATCTGCCAATCATTTGTTCGATGTCCCCCCTCTCAAACCAAGTCTAACCACTTCTATGCCAACAAAATTAATCTTGTGGTTTACTGTACTATTACCTTTTATGTGCTAGACTATGGCATAAGTCATGTCATTTTTAGCTAGGGCATGCACATGCTCTCCCACCCTTATTTTAAAACTTCTTTTTGTCTGTCCCACATAACTCCCACAACTGCATTGAAGTAAACAGACTGCACATTTCATGCCACAGTTAATAAAGTCTTTAGCTTGTACATACTGTCCTGTACATGGATTAACAAGTCCCTGTTATGTGTGCATGTATTTAAAGTAAATGCACCTCCCACATCTATGTGTGCCCTCGGGGGGGGGGGACAAAATTGCTTGCATAAAGGCTCTGGACATGGAACTGAGTTAGTTACCAGTAAATCTTTTATGGTTTTACTCCTCCTGAATACTATTTTAGGACCATCCTGTACCAATTCTTTTAATCTTGGCTCTAATTGCAGTAAGTACTTTTTGTCAAAATGAGCACCACAGTAGATTGCCTGGTACTCCACTTCATTGTTTTTCTGTTAATTATGCTGTGCATACCCAAAGACTCAATGTGACTCCTTTGGCTGCCATGATGTCTGTAGTTAATCTGAAACAAAAATGTAACGAGACACTGATATTAAACAATACAGCAAACTGCACTCTGGGAGATTGCCTTGGACAAGCTTAAAAAAACCTGAATAACAGGTTCCAAGGAGTATAAACTCACCAGGAATTTTACAAAAACTACCCCTCCCCATCCATTCACAGGTGCCAATGAATGTATTTGTTAATCATGTTGATTCATCTTTTTGCTTCCCTCATGGTAAAAATGTGAAACTACATTTGTGTTATTTTAAATAAGTAATGAATAGCCTGTCCAGGGGGATGGCAGCTCTGATAGTTGTTCTAGTCTTTCTTTTCACTGATATAAACTGAGCCAGGAAAAAAGTAAGTAGGAAAAAAAACTTATTTCTACAAGTAGTTGTTAATTGCAGCTGGTATTTTTAACATGTGCAAGGCAACTCCACTTCTCAAACTTAAAAGAAAAATATATGGTAATATATATATATATATATATATATATGGTAAATATTGTTAATCACAAAAGCTGAACTTTGTTTTTAGTATATAAATGTTTAAGAAATACCTGTGGCTCTTTCAACCAGAAAGCGGTCTATTTTCCTTGGAAGCTATAGTTTCAGACACTCTAGTCTTTCCTTTTGTGACACCAGGTGACTCCGATAATCATTTGTTCCAAGGTTTTTAAGTTAGTTTAAAGGCATTAAGTATCTTCAGTTCTCCTAGTCCTTAACAAAATGCATGGACTCCACAGACTTGTTCTGTTCCTTGTCCAGATCCCAAACTAGTGAGTCTTGTTTCAAAATGATAAATCCACCTCATGCCCTCCCACATGAATTAAAAAGGCAGGGGTGGATCTTCAGGAGCTTCTCAGGTGGAGGTGGGGTGGATCTTACTCTGCCCCCAAAAAACAATGCTGCCTCCCACTACTCAGGTTCCAGTTTTTGTACCACCCATTTAAGAAAGAAAATAGTACCCTGCAACCATTGACTAACATGAAAGCATATTTATTTGAGTGGAAAACATTTCTTGGAGGAATGTAAAGTGGAGGAGACTATTTACACCTTCAGTCAGTTCCACGGACAGAAAATATGACATCACTCCTTTTGTACATGCAAAACTTCTGCAGGCTCCGCCTACTGCAGCCGAAAAGGAGATAGAAAAGATCCTAAAATGTACCAGCCCATATTTCTTCTTGACATAGTGGGAACATTTTTTGTGAAAGCAATATTAGCTAGACTAATTACTCAGCTAAATAATCTAGGGGCCTGTCAGAATTTCAGTCAGGTTTTCACTAGAAACTGTACAACAGATAATACATTTATAATAATACATCTGTATGAAAAATATGTAGCTCTTAGAAAGCAAAATATCTATGCAGCTTTCATTGATTTTAGCCAAGCATTTGACACTATCTCTAGAACATTACTTTGAAAATTATGTACAACTGGGGTTTTGATCCACAGTTGATATGCATTATTACTAATAAAGGTGTCAGGCAGGGCTGCATCCTTGCTCCCTCTTAATTAACATCTACATAAATAATCTATTGGTACAATACACTCAAGTACTGTATACACTGACTCTCCAAAATTGGAAAGCATTTTGCCTGACATTGGCATACTGTATGACAATGACCTGGTTTTATTTGAATCTCTAAATCAGGCTTACAAACAAAATTGAATATATTCATAACTTCTGCCAAAGAGCATGAGCTAAAAATCAGTGAAACAAAAAGCCAAATAATAACTTTTGGCTAAAAAAAAAAAATTGAAAATTGAAAAGAGGGGATAGAATATTAAATTCAGTTGATGAATATGTATATTTTGGTCTGACACTGACAAATAATGGTAAATGGTACAGACATACAGACAAACTTAAATTAAAACTTAGGCAAACTTAAGCAAACTGCAGGTTCTTTAATGAGCTTCAACTTCAAATCTGGCGGCAATACGATATTACCATTGCTAACTGCCATTAAAGCCAAATATTTCCCACAACTGACATACCAGAGTAAAGTCTGTGATACAACAAAAATTGATACCCTTGAAATTCCTCTAAACATATTATACAAAGTATCACTGGGACTAAGCACTTCAGTACCAGCAGCATTAGTAAGAGCAGAGTTAGGTATGTACAGCTCAAGGCACTGAGGGATGCTAAGAAAATTACGTACTGCATAAAAATTCTAAGAAAGCTAAACAACAGATTACCATTAATCTGTCTGAGAGAAAATTAAAATGGCAAGAACTGGGCTGTAGTCTGTCAAACTGGTTAAAAGACATTGATATTCTGCTTAATAAATATGGTCTGAAATTTTTAAAAGTTACACAAACAAAGAGATTCAAATAAGCTTAAAATATAACAAATATATTACCAATAAAATTATAAATTTCTATAAAACAGTGGACATAGACAAAATATGTAGAATAAAAATCTCACCATGGTTAATAACATTTGATCTAAGACATAATTATAAATATTATCTGGATGTTCTAATAGAACAAGTTAAAAAGAATGCTATATACAAAATATAACTTTGAACCTCTATCAAAACAAAATCACAAATGTTCACTACTCAAAGTCAATAAATCCTGAAGATAAAGTTTGTGACTGTAACAGACCTGAGCCAGAAAACTTGCATGTATGTTTAACTGTACATGGTATGAGATTCCAAGAAAATATTGGCTCCATCCAATCTGGGACCTGATCCAAACTACTCAGAATGAGCACATAATTAATGCTGTGGTTTCATACTTGAAAGTCTAGCATTAATTTGCTTAACACATTTTTAAAGTTATAAAGAACAAAGAAAAGTAATCTAATGAACTTATCATAGAACCTAAATTGCATAATCTTATAATAATGATGCAGGAATAACTATGAAAATTATGTCTAATTTGCATGATGTATTGGAATTTTACATTGTATTTTTACATTGTTTTTTATCTTGTATAAAATGTAGATTGCATTTGTATGTATTTAAAATGATTATATTTTGTAATTGTCTATGACAGAACAAATAATGATACCTCGTTACTGCACACATCTCAGTTTGTTTATTGATGGAATGGGGTGAGTGTTAGGTTGATAATCCCAAGGCACACCCATGCCCGATTTGCAAAGACATAGAGAGGCAAAATTGAATGGCTTTTCCTGTTGTTGCCTGCAGGTAGGGGCAGGGTGTTATGGTTGGGAACCCTAACACCACATTTCCCTACTTTCATCACTTTAATCCTAACTAGTTAACTATGATTTTTTGCAATGAATATTGTTATATTTTGGTGTTATTATATTCTGATGCTTTCTTAGGTAAAGCCTGCAAACACAAGAAAGGGAAAGCATCACTAGAGGCATAGAGAAATATTTGTGAAGATTAAGGGTTAGACAGTTAAAACCAACACAATTCCTTATAAAATTGGCTGAAGTAGCACCAAAAATTAGTAAAAACTTGTTTTTATGCTATGAGATTTTATGTATCAATAGCAAAAATAGTATCAAAACAATCTGTTGTTACAAAAAAGTGTGTCTCTACCATGTGGCAGACATTTTTGCCTGTATCATGACAAAATAAAAATTGTATCAATAACACATTCAAAAAAGTGGCTTCACAATTGTCTTGATACATGTAAAATAGTATTGAAACATACTTGTACTTATTAATATTACTCCATGTTTTTGTTTTAAAATGGTTTCTAGCCCTGACTTTCAAATGTTAGACCTTTGGGAAGCAAATGTATTTAAAGTGGGCTAACTTTGAAATCACTAGTGCTAGGAACTTACATTTTTTAATGAAAACTTGGAGTGAGCTAAGTTGATGCACTGACATGCCATGTTATTACCAATTCATACCTCAAAATATAAAAACATTATATGGTTTAAAATATTTGAAACATCCTGTTGAATGTTTAAAACATTTTAAATATCCTGCTGAATTTACCAACATATTATAACAGGACACATAGGGCCAGATATTCAAAACTTTGCCCCGGGGCTAAATTAGCACTGCCCGGTGGGCAAACCTAGCCCAGAGCACAAAGTTAGCTATATTCAAAAGGAAATAGCCCAGTGCTAATCCTGCTGAATATAGCAATCTAAGGAAGCCAGGCAAACTGGTCTGGGAGTGCAGGGCAGAAATAGCCCGGGAGTAAGACAGCACTGAATATAGCAACAGGGAAGTGCAAACTACAACTGCAGCTCATTGGACTCTGTAGCAAACCAGTGTTGCAGGTGGAGAACATTGTCTGTGATTGAGCAGAGATATTTCACAGCTACTGCTAATACACCTCTCAACCCCCTGCCTCATCAATCAGGGACAAGGCTTAAAAACATCAGGGACAAAGGTTTTAAATCAGGGACACATTCTAAAAATTGGTGATATCCACTCAGGAAGCAGGTAGGATAAGTGGTGTAGTGTAAAATGCATTTTCTAAGGAAGAACACATCAGTAACATTAATGTTTGACATTATTTTATGCTTACAACCCCCACTGTTTGGCCACAGAAACACAATGTTTCGGAGGGACATTGTAAGATTTTGAGATAAAATCAGGGATGACCCTGAAAATCAGGGACAGTTGAGAGGTGTGACTGCAAACAACAATGTAAGCCACACACTGCAGAACTGTGCTATGCTGAAGTGAGGTTTGCCTGGGGCTAACCTGATTGCACAGTGCTAACACATTAGCCCAGTGCAAACTGGTTAGCCTGGGGCAAATGGGAGCTATATTC
Organism: Neoceratodus forsteri; assembly: GCA_016271365.2. NCBI lineage: Eukaryota > Metazoa > Chordata > Ceratodontiformes > Ceratodontidae > Neoceratodus > Neoceratodus forsteri. Next base: position 1,070,630,211 of record CM028129.1, on the reverse strand, counting down.
AAAGCTCCCATGCAAATAAGCCTACTTAGGTAATCCGTGGGCAAACAGGTATATTTGCATCTCATTAAGTGCTGCTTAGCAAACATTACCAAGCAGTTTGCCTGGTGCTACTGCATGGAGCACAAAGCTCCCCCTATTGGTTGGAATGGAAGTACAGGCTGGACGCTGCAGGCCAAGGCATACACACAGCATCCCCTGTTGGTCGGAATAGAAGTACAGGCTGGAAGCAGCAGGAACTATGTGCTGCCAGGCACAGTTGGTGCAGTCCTGACCCATTCACATTCAAATGGAAAGTAATGTCCTTGGTAGTCTAGTGGTCCCCCCCCACCCCCCTGCACGAATTCTGACCCGGCTTGAAAATAAATAACATCACTTTCCTGGTAGTCTGGTGGTCCCCCCACTCCCTGCACAAATCCTGACCTGGTTTGAATAAGATAAAGCACTTTCCCTGGTAGTCAGTGGTCCCCCCCAGCAGTCGGCAACCTGCTCAGCCCTCCTATCACCACCACCATGGCTGGCCACTGATTGAGGTACAAATAAGCGTAGCCGTGATGGTGAGAGGAGGGCTGAGCAGGTTGCCGCTCTGTTTGTAAAGTGTTCCTGGGCTAAGCGGGGGCATCACTGTTGGGTGGGGGACCACTAGACTACCAGGGAAAGTGCTTTATCTTATTCAAACTGGGTCGGGATTCATGCAGGGGTGGGGACCACTAGACTACCCGGGAAAGTGATGTTATTTTTTTCAGACCGGGTCGGATTCATGCAGGGGGTGGGGGACCACTAGACTACCGGGAAAGAGCTTTATCTTAATCAAACCAGGTTGGGTTTCGTGCAGGGGTGGGGAACCACTAGACTACCAGGGAAAGTGATGTAATTTTTTGCAAACCAGGTCAGGATTTGTGCAAGGGGGTAGGGGGACCACTAGACTACCAGGGAAACTACTATTAATATTAAAGTAAATGGGTCGGCATTCATGCAGGGGGTGGGGGGACCACTAGACTACAAGGGAAACTACTGATAATATTAAAGTAAACGGGTCGGCATTTGTGCAGGGGTGGGGGGACCACTAGACTACCAGGGCTATGCTACTCTTTTGCATGTAAGGGTCCAAGAATCATGGGGGTGGCATTGCTGGTTACTGCCAGCTTTTTCCGGTGGTATCTAGCGCGGCACTACAGGTCGCGCTAATGACTGTAGTGCAGCGCTATACATTTGAATATGCCAGCTGGCATTCATGGGGGCTCTCCTGTCCACGCCCCTGCATACAATTACCTATTAGCGTCGGCGCTATCACACAGCATCAGCGCTAATGGGGCTTTTCAATATTGCAGCCTCATGCAAAACCAGCACTATTCTAGTGCTATGGATTTACGCCAGGCACAAAGGTTTGAATATCTGGCCCATAATGTTTTATCAAATGCAGCTGAAAATCTTGGTTGTAAGATATTACTTTAAGATTACTTTAAGGAACAAACCGGGGAGGAGGAGCTACAACCAGCAGCCTGCCTGTGTTTTCTTGGTGCTTTGAATACTTTACAAAATATAGTTGGAACAAACTATCATTTTACAACTAAACTGCAGCACTTTTACATTAAATTGGTAGATATACCCCTGACCTACTGTACATACCTTCAGAGTTTGGAAGACATCAAATGGCTAGAACAACCTAATGGTTCAACTGAGGCTGCGGCCACAGAGGATAGAGGAAAGAAGAAGGCCACAACTAGCTCAGCTCTGGAGTGGGCAACAGAGAATGCCATACTACCAGATTCAGAGGAACAGATGCTTCCGTAGTTTTTGCAGTAGTGCAGGCACTAGATACTCACATTCCAGCATCAAAACAGAAAATGAATGTATTTAATAGCTGTGTATTGATACTAGAGACCTGGGCTGATATCCAGGAGGTGTCAATTAAGGAAGCTGCTGACTTTACTAAAAAGATGCTGATGGCAAAATAAAAGGCTCTGAATAGAGAATATAGCAAACTATGCCAAGTAATGACCCACACTTAGAGAAAATAATTTAATGCTGTCTGCGCAAGCTTGAGGGAACTTGGGGTGACTCATACTCCATTAATGCCTGCCAAACTACTACAAGTGAGTTATGCTGGACAAGTACATTTGTAAAAGATACCGTTGGAGCTTGGTGCTCAACAGCAGGCTAGAGAATCTGGGGATGAACAAAAGGAACCTGAAGTGTGAGACTTTTACTCTGCTGAGTATACCTTTGATATACATTGATGGCTGAGGGCTGGCTGGAGTTCAATGGGTGGAGCAACAAACCACTACCCCCAACCAGGTCTTAAAAGGCCCTCCTCTGGGCCAGTCCTCATTCATTTTCTTCGTTGCGTTGGAGGCACCATCTTCCATCTCTCTGGTTTCCTTGCATCTCCTTTACACCTCTGGCCACTCTTTCCACTGTTCTTGGCCTTTCTGTGACTTCCTTCCCGTCATTCCCTTTGTGCCTCTGTTCCTGGCTTCCTGCCCTCCTTCAATCAGTTGCTTGCTGTCCCCCCCGCCTCCTGCCAAGTGGCTCAGGTTCCTCCACCCGGACCCATGCCTTATTCTGCTGTTCGGTCCCTGTTGTGCATGCAGTGTCCTCCAGTCCACTCTCTTGTTCTGTTCTCCTCTCATTGTTCTGGCTCCTCTGGAGCTCTAGGTTTACCCGCTTGCTTTCCCTCTCCTCTCTCTTTGCCTGCCCCCTTCCTGCTCATCCTGCCCTACATCTGCCGCTGTGCTTGGGCATCCATATGCTTCACCAGCTCCTTGCACCTTCCGTTCCTCCATCTCAAGACTCTGTGTCTCTGTCTCAATCAGCAGTCCCATCACCACCAGTGCTTGTACCTTTTCCTTGTCCACCACTCCTGTGTTTCTCTTCGTACGTCCTCCTTTTTCTTGCCATACTTTCTATATGTTTTCTTCACTTCTCGCCCTTTTGCCTGCTGGTCCCTTTATCTGGTCTGCCATTCTCCCACTAACCCTCAACTCTGTCTGCCTACCATCCACTACCTACTATCGCATGGCATGGTGAGCCTATTTTCTCTCTCTGCCTTTCTTGTTTCTCCCATCTCCTTATTCTGCTCCTTTCGTAGCCATCCCTGCCCATCGTGCTGGCACCATATCTTCCTCTGCTACTGTCATTATCTGCCTCGATACCGGGAAACCATTTCTGGGTTCTTTCCTGCAGCTTTCACATTTGTTTTCCTCGCTCATTTCCTACTACCACTGCTGGTATTTGTTCTGGCTCCAGTTGCTGGTATGTCCTCATTTTATGTTTCTAGTTTCCCTAATGGATATTTCCCTCTCAGCACATCAGCCCTGCTTCCTCTTCTTTTTGGGGTTCTACTACCCTGCTGCTTCCTTTTCCTATTTTGTGTATATTGTCACTATAGTCCTGGGTTCAGGACCCCTCAATGCCATGCCAGCCTAACTACAGAGCTGGCATTACCTCAAATGTATTAATCTCAAACTTTTAATTTACTGTTTGGTGTCCTGGTGCCCAGTTTGTGATTTCTCTGTTTTTTCCCAAGGCAGAGGACTGCGTTGTCATAGCGGGCATCATGGCTCTGAGCAACAGGAGCAGCTTTTAGTTGTTATCTATTCAATCCGTAGCTGAATCACCCTTCCTTCTACTGCTGCTCCACTTAGCCTTCAAGGCTCTGAAGCACTCTGCAGTTTCCCCACTCCTTCTCAGACTCCATTCATCTCGAACCTCATCCCTCCTATACCGACTTCATATTTCTTCCTACTTACCATTATACCTAGCTTCACTCCTGGTACTTGCACCTCAACCGTTGGCTGCTGGCTTTGCCCAGCCATTCCCATCTCTCCCACCACAATTCAATCCACTCCTGATTTGACTTCTCAATGGACCCAGTTGGCACACACTCCCATGGTTGCAACTGCGACCTACCTCCTCTGGACCCTTGTCTGTGTTTCCTTCACTCAATCTGACCTCTCAGTAGGTCTACTCGTTCACATTGCCTAATTAAGCATATCCTTCATATAGGGTTCTATGCTACTTTGGTTCAACCTGCTCTCCTCTTGGAGACATGCTTTCCATGTCCATTGTTCCATAGCTCAGGGCTAGCCTGTATTTGATGGTCTTGCTCTGTACCTATGAAGTCCACTTCCAGAGCATACAAAGCTCAGAGTGGGGTCCTTCTCCTTGGCCCATAGTGAGAATGTCTTTACTCCAGGTTGACCTTCAGTCATCCCTCATTTCAGCGACAACTCTGGATGTAGAACTTATGACTTCAAGCTGGAGGGGTGGGTCTTTCATCATCAGGGCTCCTTTGGCTGCCCAAGTGGGTTTGGAGGCACCCTTTATGCTAGTCTCCATCATGACCGCCTCTGGTTCACCTTGTCTGTTTCATAGGCTCATGTAGGCTGGCTGAGTACCTCAGTGGTCTTTTCTCTCCTCCTTTGCTTTTGGGCATCTAGTTGCAGAGACATCACTTGCAACCCTCAATATCATTCCTGTTAGAAGGACAGAGTGAGAGCTTCATCTAAATTGGAATATTTTCTTTTCCCCCAATATCGACTCTAAATTGCGGTAGCTAAGCTGTCACAAACCAAAACATCCTTCAGCCTGGAAGGAAGGCGATGTAGGCCTTATATCCCCAGAGGTTTCCTCCTCAAAGGGGAATTTTCCTCTCCTCTATGCTGATGGTCATTATATTAAACAGGGTTAGTGCGTTCATAGATTCTGTAGTTAGATTCCGCTGTTGGATGGAATCAGATGGTGGCCCCGCTGTTCCCTCTCTCCTTAGGAAGTCTGCCCTTCTTCATCATGTTAGATTCCATTCTACTATGTTCTTCTCATCACCTCCCATCTCTCTCTCATCCTACCCATCAGTATATCTCAATAATCATCTGTTCTCTAAATCATTTTGACTTCTAGCCTTTTGCTCAACACCCTTTCAGATATTTTTTTGGGCTCCTTCCTAAGCTACCTTTAGCCAAAGAAATTATTCCACAGCACCTTTGGTGGTGATGATCTCCTCTATGGTTGCTTGCATCATATGCCTACAGGGTGGTATATCCCATGGACAGAGAGGTGAACAGCCACAATGTATCGAAGTCACACAAGCATACATCTCATCCAGCTGTGCATGCCCATTGAAATGTTTTAAAGTTTCCAAGTAGAGAGTTGTGGGCACGTTAGAACATTTCATGGGAATGTTAGTGCAGCCTCTATAGTAGCTGATTTATTCTAGATATATGTTTTAATATGCTGGATTTACTACACTTTACTGTATCTCTTTTAAAATAACTGCTGCTACCAGGTGACCTTCACTTGTAGAGCTAGGGGAAGGGAATGTTTCATTTAGGTAACTGCCACTGGTAGCCTGCAGACTATGTAGCCTTTTACATGTTTTGATATGGCTATCTCAAATTTATAAAACTTTTTATGCCATGTTTACTGATTCATAATAAATTCTGTAGTGATGGTTTACAGTAGTTTAAAATGTACTGGATTTATATGTCTATGGTTTCTTTTTTTCAGCAATGTTTGGGGAAGTACACTCATGCTTGTAAGAACTACTGTTCTGTACTTTATTTGTCTTCCCAAGATGTGATGCATTTCTAATGGAATATTGCAAAAGGTGACTCTTTCATGGCCATAGATAGTCCTTCTCCATGTTATGGACATTATCATCAACCTTGGCAATAAATTGTGATACACATAAGCATTTTTACTACATGTTATGGAATATTTTATATAGGTTCATTTACCTTATTGTTGTACTGCCCAGAGTGTACAGTAACATATCTGCATAAGTGAAATATTCTTTGCTTGTCATATTTTCTGTTCTGCTCATGTACTTTACTGTCTTGTGCTTGGGATCTCATATAAATTGCACAATTTCTATGAAACATAATAAAATATAATTAAAAAAAGAACAAACACACCATTGCTAATTATCGTTATTTAATGTTATTGAGAAATGTGTTTATAATATTAAGAGGAGCCAGGAACACTGGACTGCACCCTGAGGTGGAGAAAACATTTAGAAAAACTGGTGCTGGAACACACTGGAGCAATTGTATCTATTATATGAATGATTTGTTTTTAAGATAATATGATTTATTATAAATAAATGTATTTATATTTATTTGTTTATATAATATTAAGATGAGGACGGAGGAGATCCAGGTTGACAGTGTACTTGTGTAAGCCCCTGATGATGATGATGAGGGGGATGAAGTCTGGCATGACTAACTCACACTGGAATCAAACAGAAAATGTTTAAAAGACCATGATTTTATTTTTTATTTTTAGTCTGTTGGTAACCAGGTAAGGCCCACTAGGCACAAGTGCCTGTTTTCAGGGACGACCTGGGAGCACTGGGTGGTTAAGTGACTTGCTCAGAGTCACACAGTATGCAAGTGGAGGTTGTGAGAATCAAACTCAGGTCTGGTCTGCTGGATGTATCAAACTTGTTCACACCTCGTTCCTCTAACCTCTATGCTATACTGCCAGCCTGATGATAAGGTAGCATTAGGCAAACAGAATCATCACTGACTTCAGATTATTGATGCAGACTGCACAATGTATTCTTGTACACACAGAATCAGGCACAGCCTGGCCTATAATTATGTACATGATGTAATGTTGCCAAGTGATAAACAAGCATTCAAGCATTCCAAGACAATCCATGTTGTGATAACTGCTGAGTGTGAAAATAACTGTGAATGGGATGGAAGGAACATAGAACAGTATCCCTGAGCTCAGGCATAGCCCAGTCAAGAATACGAAGCAAAAACTGTATGCTGTGAATAAAGATGCTGCAAAGTTTTACTTTGCCGGCAAAGTTCTGGCGACATTGCAGAATTCACCTTCACAAATTACTTTACGAGGTTCCCACTTAGCAACGTTGCCTAACTTCACCTGTAAAGCCTGTGACGTTAGACGAATTTAAGTACATTTTCCTAGAAAAAGAGCAACTTCGCCTTGCAAAAACTTTGGGAAATCGGTACTTCGCACTTTGCGAATTTCACCAACTTCGTAAATTAATTCGCGGAGCAAATTTTATCCACTTCTCTCATCTCTAGCCATGAATACATGAAGAACAAACAGTATTCTATGAAATCATAATATAAAAACTATTTCTTATATATCTTTTTATAATGTAAAATGATTTATTTTATTTTTGTTGTTGATTCGTTATCAATATTAAATTGTATCACAAAAGATAATTTTTATTATTTTTCATTTGCTAATTAGATAAAATAATGTACACTCTCATACCTTCAGGAATGCATATGCCCCCACCCCAAAAGTGCTTAGAGGCCACATTTGTACTGCAGATGTGCATGTGGCATGGAGGCCATTAATGAAGTTACTTGCTGTTGTAAAAATAAATGACTTTCTTATATTATTGATTTATTAAATATTATTGTAAGGATTATATTTATTAATAATATCTACGTTCAAAACAATTGGGGTCTGTCTCAGCTTTGGTGGAGGATTATTGCTGTCACATCAACAGCCATTAACAACAAGCACAGAAAACACGAAATGTGAGAATGCAAAAAAATAGATTGTGTTCATAAATGATTTATTATTTTTGTAATGTTATACTTTCTTTGAGGATACCTCTTGCAGCAGGTCACACCTTAGGAACTATAGCCATCAGGCACCAGGACCACATGGAAACATTTTTGCTAGCAGTCTATCTTGGGCCACCCAAAGTGACTTCGCAATGTCAATGTCCCCTCATATAGCAACGGGCAGCCCCATGCCCTCCTCAGTTCTTTTCTGGCTGTGGCCTTTGTACTTTGGACTCCTTGAGCTCTGTTGCCTTAGTTAACCACCATTCTTTTAGAACCTTCTATTTTTATTTTTCTTAACCTAGTTCTGCGATCACTTATGTCCTAAAGTAATTCCCCTGCTTCTTTTTCTTTATGCTGTCTGGCTCCGACAATCTTTTTCTGATGCTGCAGCTGTAGACAGAAGATCTATGACAAAGATGACCATGGGACCTGCGTTTGCTGCCTTGGCTCTGACCACGATGTTACGTCCTGCAAGATCTGCCACAGCTTCAATCAAACTACCTGGTTTTGTTGCCAGAAAGAACTTAAATCCTTCTTAATGGAGCAGAAGGTCAACACCTATGACAAGGAGCTTCAGGCCAGGAGCTCCTCCACTTCTTTGGCCCTGTCCACAAGTTCTCATGCCACCAAGGCCCAGGATAATTTGATGGGAAGCATCACCTCTGGGAGAAAGACAGACCCTCCTGGGAACATTCTCATTCACTTCTTCCAGGGCTGACCATTATGGGGTCATCAACCAGGCCAGTGGCAAATCCCGCTGCAGGCCACACCCTCTCTGCTACAGGGTCAGCTTTGGCAGCTTTTCCCATTGGAACTTCTCTACCCAGCACTGGTTCATCATTGGTGTGCCTCCACTTTCTCCCACTAATGATTCTCACTGCCTCTCTCACCCTTTCTTCTATGGGGGGAATCTGACAGTCTGGCCTGTCAGTTTCTCTGTTACCGGCACTGGCCCATTGTAATTGGGGTTCTTTTCTCTCCCACCAACATTTCCACCCCTGCTGAGTGCCACTCACCTTCTGTGGGGCTGCAGGCAGGGAACAGCACCAGCCTGGTTGTGGCCTATGATGGTCATGCATCGTCGGGTTTTTGACCTCTTCAGCCAATGCCCATGATGTTTCCTGTGACATTGGGGATGCAGGTACGTTAGTTGGTGCCTCAACCTGCCCCATCCCATCACTACTTCTGCCTCTCTGCCATCTTCAGATCCCCCAGCCCTCCATCATTGCCACAGGGTACCCTGCCAATGCTGGTGACCATCGAAGTCCAGGCCCTATTTTACTCTGTCTGGGACTTCATGCAGAGGGATCTCCCTCCCCAGAGCCTGTCATCTGGCAGGCCCTTCTTGGTTGGCATTGGTGTACCGCACCATGCATAATTGAGACTAGTACCTTCTCAATCATCAATGTCTTTGGTGACTCCCTCTGAGCCAGAGGATGATGATGATGATGAATATCACCCTGACTTCCTCATACCTGATGATGAAAATGAGATTTGCCTGGGACCAGAGTCCCTCTAGCAACTACAGTGTTTCCTCAGTGGAGATGGACTCCTCTAAATACACCCCCTGTCCCCCGGAAGAGCCCTCCTTTACTGCAGTGATGTGGCAACTGCAGGCCACTATGGGATTTGATGCTGTGAAGCAGGACATTACCAGGTGGAACCTGGCTCACTACCTGGATCTGTCAGATCCCACCCCCATCATTCCTCCTATGATTGATGCATATGAGGATGCGACTATGGCCACTTGATACAGACCTAATCAGACTCCTCCTAGCAATTTTTTGAAGGTGCCCACAGGCAGATTCTGTGGTGATCAATGTAGCCCATGATCAGTCCAAGATATCCCAGCACCTCAGCTCTCCCTCCAGACAAGGAGTCCAGAAAGCTGTACCTTATGGGCAAGTGGGTGTTTGCCTCTTCCACTTTGGCTATCATGATCATTAATTATGTGGGTCATATGCTCAAATTCCAGAGTGACCTTTAGAAAGCAGCCAGGTCTGCAGCCCAGTCCCTCCCTGATGGCCCTCACAAACAAGAGATGCTCAAGACCCCCTAGTCTGATGCAGACGTGGGCAGGCACTTCTTGCAGGCTGGCTGTGATGCCTTAGATGCCTCGGCCAGGGCCTCAGTGGTGGGAGTTTGTCTGAGGAGGTAATCCTGGTGCAGGGTGTCAGGTTTTACTGCTGACATTCAACAGTCCATCCTGAATGCTCCCTTCAGGAGCTACAAGCTCTTCAGGGCAGACATGCAGGATATCCTCAATGACTTGCAAGCCTCAGGGAGAACTCTGCAGTCTGTTAACTCCCTCTACCACACCCACCAGTAGAGTGGGAAGAGGGTGCCCTTTCAGTGTGTCACTCATCAACCTAGGTCTGGCACCAGACAGCCAAGCAAGCGTCAAGCTGCCACAGCCCTGCCTACCCCATCCTCTACTACAGGGAAGTCCTCAAGAGATGAAGGGGTGGGTCTGGCCATGGGCTGAGCTGTGGGCTCAGCCTCAGCCTGACTCCTTTCCCAACCCCTCCATCCAGTCCCCCAGGATGTGGTGGTGGGGGTCATTTCTCCCTCCATCTGGACAGGTCATGGGGGATCACAACTGATGACTGGATGGTGCAACTCATAGAACAAGGACACTCTCTAAAATCTGTGGAGATGGGTCAGCCCAGTGGCACTGAGGGTTGAGGCACTGGATGCCACACCTTGCACCATGCCAGCTACCCGGGTTCGGGAGTGAGCTCGGGCTGCCGGGGCTTTGCTGGGGAGAGGTAGGCTGGTGAGTCCAATGACAGCTCACCTTCTCCAGGGGGAGTGTGGGTTCTCCAACCCGGTGAGCAGCGACCCCTGGCAGAGGCTGGGGACATGACAGCAAGCTGGCCTCTCAGGGGCATGATTGGTCGAGGGCGCAGGTCACCGACCAATCAGCCTCAGGGACTACTCCTTCATGGAAGGAGGGGGGAGAGACGTTACTGATGTTGGTGCTTGTACCTTGATGTACGGGCCCACAACGTCCCAGAGAAATGCAGAAAACACTCCCGCTGGAGCTGGGAGGACGAAGCGCTGAGCCAGGTCTCGATGTGCTGATGCCTGCCTGCAGCCTCAGGACCCTGACAAAATGTAAAATTCAGGGGTACGTCCCTACCCTGACCCCACCTGGGGGTATCCATGGCAGGATGGAGGGACCGGAGGACTGACAGGTAAGACATCAGTAGAGACAGGCTGTATGGGTGACTCCCGGTGGTGCGGCTCCAGTGGGGACAGAAGGTGGGGATAAAAAATAAATTTCAAACAAAATCCGTGGAGATGCTCTAGATCTCCTACAAGCCCTTTGACTCACCCTCCAGGCCATGTACCCATGTTGCTGAATAAGATCTGTATGCTGCTGTGAAAAAGGGCCATAGTACCTGTCCCACTTCTTCCTCATTCCCAAGTCTACAGAGGACTAGAGGCCCATTCAGGACTTACAAAACCTTAACTACTACATCCAGAACAAAACATGCAGAATGGTCACCCTTTCAGTCCTGTGGAAGGGGGACTGGATCTGCTCCCTAGATATGCAGGATGCATAACTGCACAGCAAGGTCTGCATTACCCACAGGAAGTGAATCAGGTTCTTGTTTCAGGGGGAGCACTACCAGTTGAGGGTCCTCCCTTTTGGCTTGTCTTCAATGCCTTGGGTCTTCACCAAACACCTAACTGTGGTAGCGGCGGCCCACAGGAGGGAAGGACTTCATGTATCCATTATCTGGATGACTGGTTGCTCAAAGTTCAGTCCAAAGATCAGCTGTCTTTGACCCTGGAGTGTATAATGCAACTGTTCAGCAATTTGGGGATCCCAGTTAACCTGTTCAAGTTGGTGTCGACTCTTGGCCAGCATCTTCAGTACATAGAGCGTCACTAGCAAGGATAGAAGTACTAGAAAAAAGTAATATACCTATACAATTATAGTTACTTATTTATTTTATACAAAAACAATATATAATAATAAATAACTGTAACAGATTACATTTTTTGAAAGTAATAGATTAGTTACTAGTTACTTTCAAATAAATGTATTCAGTTACAGTTACGTATTTCTTTTGTATAAAAATACATAAATAATTGTAACTGTAAGGTGTATTACTTTTTCCAGTACCTCTCCATCCTTGCTAGCTACTGCACAGAGCTTTCTGAACCAAGTTTCTAAAAGTAATAGAAAGTAATAGAAAAAGTAACTTACCCAACACTGGGTCCACTTCACCGCTAGACACTCTTGTTCAATAGTAGAATATCTTTTTTCCCTATCATGCAGTTTCCTTGAAATATAGACCACTGGATGTTCCTCCCCATTTATGGTCTGGCTCAAAACTGCCCCAATACAGGTGCCTGAGGCATCTGTGTGCACCTCAAAGGGGTAGTTAAAGTCAGGACTTTTTAGGACTGTAGAAGAACATAAAACAGCGTTAATGGCCTGAAAAGCCTTATTGCATTCTGGAGACCAATTAATTTTACTGGGCTGCCTCTTTTAGTCAGATCAGTGAGTGGGGCAGCAATGGTAGCAAAATGTGGAATAAATCGTCTGTAGTACCCTGCTAAACCCAGAAAAGACCTGACTTGTTTTTTCATCTCAGGTGTTGGGCAATTAGTCACAGACTCTATTTTACTTATTTCTGGCTTAATTAACCCATTACTTAACACAAAACCTAAGTATCTGGTCTCAGTCATTGCTAGGGCACATTTCATTGGATTGATAGTCATGCCTGCATTTTTGATGGACTCAATTACAGCTCTTAAATGTACAAGGTGGGTATCCCAATTAGGGCTGAAAATAACCACATTGTCCAGGTAGACCACACAGAAGTTAGTATGTGATATTAACAATAGGTCCATATACCTTTGGAATGTGGCTGGTGCTCTGTGTAGTCCAAAGGGCATCGTTTTGAATTGAAACAATCCAATTGGGGAGCTAAAGGCTGTTTTTTCTTTAGACGACTCCTCTAATGGAATCTGCTGATAACCCTTTGTGAGGTTTAGAGTGGATATATACTTAGCATTTCCAATTTGGTCTATTATGTCATCCCCCCTGGGCATCGGGTATGCACTGAATTGAGATACCTGATTCAGGCCTCTGAAGTCAAGGCATAGTCATATACCCACCTCTTTCTTTGGGACTATAACAATGGGAAAGCTGCAAGCACTGGTGGATGGTTCTATGATATTAAGAGCTAACAATTTCTGGATCTCTTGCTGGACTTCCCCTTGAACCCTTTCCAGAAGTCTATAAGGCTTTTTCAAAAAGGTTGGGCCTTAGTCTGGATGACATGTAGTACTCATGTAGCTGCACCTGGTAAACTAGTGAAAACATCTGAATGCTCCTGCATGAGGGCTTGTAATTCTTGTTTCTGTGAGGTTTCTAGGGCAGGGTTAACATCTACCTCTCTGACCCCCTGGGCATTTTTCAAATGAGTATAGCCATCTCCATTTCACTTTCTTTATTTTCAGGGAGTGCTAACATCCCAAGCCCTGTCATGGAGGTCTCATGCTATTTCTTTAGGAGACTGGCATGATAGATTTTCTTTCCAGGTTTCTTATCAGGGTTATCAGGGGTCTCTATTTCATAGGTTATGGGCCCTATTTTTCTCAAGACCTGATAAGGTCCTTGTCACTTCATGAGAAGTTTGTTGGAAGAGGCAGGTAACAATAACAGTACCTGTTCACCTGCCACAAAAGTTTTATTCCCTGTCCCTTGATTGTATTTCTCTTTCTGCACATTCTGGGCTTGTATGTTAACTTTGTGTGCTGTCTGAGTATATTTCACTAGTCTTTCTCTCAGCTGTTTCATGCATGCCCCTATTCCAGGGTGCTTTAAGTCCTGACCCTCCTCCAAGTATTCTTTAACAATATCCAAGGGGCCTCGGGGCTTCCTCCCATAAAGTAATGAAAAAGGGGAATAGCCTGTAGATACTTGGGGTACCTCCCGATATGCAAATAGAATAAATGGTAGAAATTTTTCCCAGTCTTTCACCTCATCATTAACAAATTTCTTCAGCATGCACTTTAAGGTTTGGTTGAAGTGCTCCATTAACCCGTCTGTTTGGGAGTGATAGGGCGAAGTGGTCGGTAAGTATCTCTTTAGGAATGCCAACTCTACTGGAATAATTTAACCAGCTCTTCTGCTATTCTTGGGATAGTGGCTGCCTGCATGGGAATGGCTTCTGGATATTTGGTGGCATAGTCTATGACAACCAGTATAAACCTATTCCACACTGAGCTTTTATTTAGGGGTCCCACAATAGCCATTCCAATGCTTTCAAAAGGTATGGTCACTAATGGTAAGGGTATTAAGGGTACTGTTTCTGTTTTACCTACTGGAGCTATCAATTGGCACTCTTTACATTCATCTCAATAGGTTGCCACATGCTCATGAACCACAGGCAGAAAAAACACTGGGTTAAACGTTCCAGTATTCTGTCCGCCCTGCATGTCCTGCCCATGGTAGGCCATGGATTAAGTATAACAGATCTTTTCTATAGCAGGTGGGTACCATCAATTGTTCAATTTTCTCTTGTGTAATAGGATTGTACAAACCTGGTATAGAATGTGGTTTTGGATGACTATTTCTGGCTCATTGGGTTTTTTTTTTAACTCTTTATTTTATTTTCACTTTGAGTTGTTACGCTCATTATTTCAACATCCAGACATATGAATTTCAATTATGACTGTTATTACATTCTAAAGATGTTCCATTCTGTTTAAGAAGCACTTTATACATTATTATTTAAAATAACTTATTTTAAAAACAAAACTTGAAAATTATAATATAATATATAACTTAAAAAACAACAAAAATATAGCTGCCCTTCTTTGCCTTTCTCACCTCTCCCTTAATTATTTACCTTTATTATGTTGATATATAATTTTATGCCCATCTCTCTGCCTAATTTTCTATTCCTTCATGTAACCTTCTGATTTATTTGTTTATTTCTGGTCCCTTTTGAATTACATTATTTAATTCATTTATCCCTGATAGAATGAATTCCAATGTTTTCAATCTACTTCCATACTAGTAACATACAGTTCCATCTATTGACAAATTACTTTTGTCTTTGTTGGGTTGCAAATGTTAATCTCTCCATCTCCTGTATTGCAGTGATTATTTTAACCCAGTCTTTTACTGCGGGGCTATCTCTCCGTAACCAGCACTTTGTAAGTGTTTTTAATGCTGCTGCTCGTAAAATACGCCAAATATATTTGCCCTCTTTACCCCTTAAGTGAGCTGGCTCAACACGTTATACCAAGTGTGTGGGACTCAGTTCTTCTCCCTCGACAAAGATGACTCTCAAGTGTTCTTGAATCTTTTCCCAGTAAGTTTTTATTTTAGGGCACTGCCAGAATATGTGTAGGTGTCCTACTACATTCTCTCTCTGCAACCCCTCCAACATTTTGAATCTCCCCCTTCTTTAAATTTGGCCTTAGTTTTAGGGACTACTGACTTCTAGCTTTCCATACAAATTCCTTCCAAGAGGGTGAAGAGGTAGTGTTCCATATTAAGCCCCAACTTTTCTCTCATTTGTCTTCTTCTATTATTTCTCCCATCTCTTGCCCCCACTTTATTTTAATACTAAGTGAGTTGTAATCCTGATCTAGTATAAAGCTAGTATATAATTCCATGATCGCTCCTCTCCCAGAGGGAGATGATCACATTTTTTTCAAATGGTGGTGAATGCAGGTGTTGTCCCTGTATTAGTTTTGGGTTATTAAGATTATTATGAACCCAGTTACTGATCTGATAGATTTAAATCTATCCTTTGGCCTTAAATCAAACAGGGGCATAGCTGCCTCAAAAGAGATGGTGGCTCCCCTATAACCTGCCTATGGGAATGGAAGCCTTCAAATGTTTGATCCTTAAACCAGTGGTCTAGGGTATCTGGGATAAAGTGTTCTTCCCAAGCCCACCACCTATATTTCCATATATGTTGTGCTGTTCCTCCCTTACTGGTTCTCCTTCTCCAACCCTCCTGGGCTGTATTAATTCCTGTAGGAAATTGCCTAGTAACTTGACATTGTTAGTGTCTGTTATAAAGTATGGCATGCAGTGGAGGACCCTTAATTTATTGTAGTTCCATCTTTTTCCAATGTGAGGCATAATGGGGGTGCTGCCCAGTTTTCCCACATGTAAGAAAAAAGGAGTTAGGCTGTTATCTACTTGTTGCTCTTGTAAAAGGTTGGCCTTCACAAATACATTAATGACATTTTCAGGTGTCAGTCCCCTCATTTCTAAGTGCCACTGTTTCTGGGCATTCTTTTTTGCATTCCTGGATTTTCTAGACTTCCCATGTTCCCCTAGCAATTCTTCATCAAAAGGAAACATTTCCCCAATGTTCTGTTCTTTCTTACTCTGGGCTCTGGTAGTAACTGCAGCCACACTACCTTTTTCTAGTATTAGTGAAGTAAACCCAAGAAAGGTATTACCAATCACAACAGGTACAGGTAAATGAAGTACTACCCCTGCTATAACAACCTTATTATGTTCCATAATCTGTAAATCCACTTTTGCTGTGTGATAATGATGTACTTCTCCATGGACACAAATCACACTCATCTGGGGGCCTCTTTCAGTTGTAGTTATTATTTCAGGTCTTATCAAAGTCTGTTTGCTGCCAGAGTCAATTTAAGCAATAGCAGACTGGTTCCCCACTTTCGATTCTGTTGTAAATGTTTCAGTATTGAAGAGGGCCAGATGGGTGAGCTCTCCTTTCTTTGTAGGACAGAATCATGCAATATGTCCTTTCCTTGACAGTTCCTACAAATGATATCTGATGGAAAGGTTCTGCTCCCTGAAAGGTTCTTACCCCCTTTTTGTCCCTCATGAATCCCAGGGTGACCAATCTGGTTGGATTTTATTGGTTATTGAAACTTAGGAGTGGGTACCTCTGGAGTTCTTTTCCTGTTGGCTTGGTGGGCAGTCACAAAGTCTTCAGCAAGGCTGATGGCTACATCTGCAGTTTCAGGGTTATGTTCTCTCACCAAAATTTGAACTTCATGTGATAGAATTTGGATGAACTGTTCTAACACTATGATCTCTATAATTTGTGTCATAGTCTTGCCCTCTGGTTGTAGCCATTTTACACATAGTTCTCTCAATTTGGTAAAAGTTTCTCTGGGGTTGTCATGGGTGTGGAATTTTAATGTCTGAAATCTTTGTCTGTAAGTTTCTGAATTGATGTAATATCTCTTTAAGATCTCTTTCTTCACTAATTCATAAGAGTGTGCACTCCTTGAGTCCATATTTTTGTAAGCAAGTTGTGTCTTCCCAGTTAAATATGGGGCTAGATGCATTACCCATTGATTAGGGGGCCACCCACATGCTCTTGCAACTCTTTCAAAAGTAGTCAAATACCCCTCAGTGAAATACAAAATCACACATACCCCCATAATGCAAAACATCATGGGCTGTATATGCAAATCACCACCAAATATTATGCTGGTTCAACTTTAAGCAGAAATGCATGCTGCCAAAAGTCCTCTCACACAGTCTGCAAAGGGTGCCAACAGAAGACACAGACACATGTTTTGACCTTCCAGGACTCATCAGTGTGTCTTATTCTGTATGATAATCTAGCAGAATGAACCAGCTACCCTAAGTTGGTCTTGCTGGGTTGCGTTGTGGTGAGCTCAATAAAAACAAAACACAAACTAAAAGACAAAGAACCTTATTGTGCAAGCAGTGAGGCAAGGTTTACCTCAAAGGGCATTGACCGGGAAGCCAAGTTTCAAATAAATACAAAATCACACATACCCCCATAATGCAAAGCATCATGGTCTGTATATGCAAATCACCACCAAATATTATGCTGGTTCAACTTTAAGCAGAAATGTATGGTGCCAAAAAACCTCTCACACAGTCTGCAAAGGGTGCCAACAGAAGACACAGACATGTGTTTCGTCCTACCAGGACTCATCAATGTGCCTCATCTGTATGACACCCCAGTGGAATGAAAGACCCCTCAGTATTATCTGTGGTAGTCATTTTTATCAGTTTTATGTCCTTAGGGCTTGCTCCTTCTCCACCACTCCCATGTCCAACCCTCAGATTTTGTAAAACTCTTAGTGTCTCTGCCCACATTACGTCCTGTCATCTTCTTTCTTGCTGTCTTTCTCTGTCCATTTCCAGCTGTCTTATGGCTAGCCATCATAGCAGGCCAGGGATCCCCTCAGGAGGTTCCTCTCTAGGAATCCTGACGTCCTCTTCCTTTAGGCTCATTTCATCCTCCTCATCAAGGTTGGTCCCCTCCTTCTCCTTGGGAGTTCTTTTCCTTACACTGGAATCCAGACCAGGCAGTAGTGGTTCCCCAATATTCTGGGCATAGGACCTTGTCGCTATCTCTGTTGCAATATCACTCTTCCATTCTTCACTGTCACTGGCCATGTTCTTCTGCAGTTACCCGATACAGGACTGATATCCATGACTGCTCTCCTCTTGGCACTTGGAAAGTCAGGCAATCCCACTTCTGTCACCAAATGTGGTAAGGTGTGGAAATGATAACTCAGACACCCATGTTTATGGTTTTAAAACACACCACAGTGTGTATATTTTATTACAAATATAGAACGGATAAAAAAAATGAAACGATCAAGCAACAGACACAGAGTGAGACATTACATCCATCATGCTCTGGGTCTAACAGAGATACATCAGGTACAGACTCCCAGGCTGAACTGACTGACACTGAAAGAAAGGTTCCTTTTTATAGGACAAATAGGTCACATGATCCACCCCAATCTAATACAAAAATAAATTCTACTATAATACAAACAAAAATGGGGGAGCAATATGACATAACAGTATAAACATCCTTATGAACATCAGTTAGTCATCTTTTTATATTTTTATTCAAAAATAGAGAAGAAAATATTTTTAGGGTACATAGCTCCTCCTACCTCCTGGTGTGGACACATGCCACACCTTAAATGCCTCAGACTGGGGCCATTGGCTGTCTAGGAGGCAGTCCCAAAGGACCGTTCCCAACAGCGAGGTCTAACGGTCCGGACATGTCACCTCCCAGGTAGGCAAAAATAAAGAAAGATATGTAAAGAAAGATATCCAGAACTGTTGTACCTTTTAATAAGTTTGTTATTATTTTCATATATTTCTGCCTTTGTTATTTATTTGCATCATCCCTTATGATGCAAAACATTGCAAAACATATCACAGCAACGTATTTGCAGCAGAGGCTCTTAGACCTCCTTATATTTATTTCATGCCCTTTTGTTTTTCTTTCAATATTTGAGGGGTGCTTTGCATTAGCTATCCTGATTTCTATCCCCAAACTGAGTGACCAAAACCTTCCTTGGTGTGTGTTTTGGCACCAATGGAGCCACACCGGTAGCCTTCTGACAGCCCCAGAAAACAACTAAGTGGTTCTTGAGAGACAGCATGGATGTCATGCAGGTGGCATAAAACTTCAAGCAGAGAAGTTCTTTTCACCTCATCCATATGTGCAGCAGACCTCAGGGGTTCACACTGAATCCACTCGGAGAGTGCACACTACAGAGAGGTAAAACATACCGCTTTCAAACAGGCAGAAAGGGACATACCCCTTCCTTTTATTTTCTTTGTATTTTGTTTTTATGCCAGCACTGTTCATATACACATTTGACAGCTAGTGCTGGCAGCAACAGATGTGCAGAAGCTGCTCATAAGGGAAAGCACAAGCAGGTGCCGCAAAGTGTTTCAGCAACCAGGAGGGGAGGAAAAATGGAAAAACAGAAGGGAACAATGCAGAGGGAAAGAGATACTTAAGTGGGTGGCCAAATCCACATGAGTAGAAAGTGAAGAAAGAAACGGGAAGCAAGGTAAAGGAGTACTACTGCAGTAGTCTTTTACAGGGGAAGAAGAAAAATGCCTAAGTTGCCAAAACTAGAAAGGGGGGGCCTTCTGCGAACACTATCACACTCCCTCCCCCAGAAAGAGGAGAGCTGTCACATGGATGCTCAGTCCTCTCTCCCTCTGATGGCCACCAGTGGCCCTTGGTTGTTCCTGAACCTGGGTAGCTGTAGTGATGAGAGGTGTAGCGCCCAGCGCCTCAACCTCCAGCGGTACCATGCCGGTGCCTTTAAATGACTTTGACATAATGGAGACACTGCAGTCGATGGAAACCAAAATGATCAAGGGATTGCATCACAAGCCTTTTGAGGACAGACTGAAGAATCTCAATTGTTACACATGAGAACAAAGAAGGGCAAGGGGTAACATGATACAAATTCCCTGTTTATGAGGTGCTCCACCACGGTGACCCCCCCCAACAGTGTCCCCATTTGAGAGCACTACAACCAGTATTTCGTCCCGCTGACTTAGTTCCATGACCACTGACCTGAGGAAGTGTCAAGTACAGTTAAACAACTTAAAGTTATAAAACTTTCACTTTATTTTCAAATTCTGTCACGTTCTGCGATCTTGCCTACACTACTACATGATCCGTTACATATTCTCTGTCACTATCAAATAACCATGTATCCATCCAACTGCCATGCATTTTTTATTGCTGAAGCAGTCTATAACAATTCTAACATTTTCAACATGTCTTTTCTGGAACAGTAATATGTTCTTGTAGCAGACCGGAGCCATTGACTATACAAGTAATATTCGGAACTCACTGTTCAGCATGAACAGCCAAACAGGCACAGTACAGTACCTGAAGTCATCATTCATTTGGAATAGGCATGTAAGTGTTCTTCTTGATATTCATGCTTATTTTGTTGTCTATGTTGTCACTCTTTCTATCCACATGTGTGCCGTGTAACATGTGTACATCAGTGTCCTGTCATGTCTCTGATATTGCCGTGATATTTATTTGTGTGTCTTTTTCATTGTATATCAGGAACTGTGACATACTGTCTTTTTCACAGGTGATGTGTCTCAATGTCAAGGAATGGTGAATGTGTGCTGCGTGTGGACAATGCCCTGGTAGTAAATTTAAGAGGTCAACACATGCACGGACCAGGTCATGCTATTAATGTAGTCTCATCTTACATTTACAATAAACTTCTACACATACCACTCACAAAACAACACCAAACTTCATAATTCATAGATTCCCTGTAGCAGAATTGGTTACATGGCACCTTCTTTACCTCTCCCCACACAAATCCACAGAACCCCATGAAATGCCTAAATGAAGACTCCATGCCAATGATCCATCCAGGTTCACACCCACCCGAAGATAGCATATGAACTGCTGAGTACAACAAGGTAGGTAAATTGCATGCAGCACCCGCTTGCAGCAATCGTAACAATTTTATCACATGCTTACTACTACATTTACTGATGTACCAGAGTCAAGTGAGCTGGTGTAAAGGACCATGCCTATTAGAGTCATTGCTGGCATCACGGACTCACAGCAAGGTAGATACTAACAGCCAGACATGCACCCTTGAAGCTTCAGCATCTTGCACAGAAACTGTTACTATGCCATGGCGGCATTGACTTCAACACCAATGAAAGATCCTTGTGGAGAACATTCTGTTGTGGAACCATCATTATCATTTCTGTCCTCCTCCACCAGCACAGTTGAGGAAACAGAGGTGTCCCTGTTCTTTCCAGAGTCATCTGATGCATCTGATGAAGAAGCTGAGTCCTTCATGTTGGGTGATGCCTCATTTCAGAAGCAGCTACCACCATAGTGACTGAAGAAAAGTACTTAGTGTTGATGTGCCCTGTTCTCACTGTTTCAGCTACTGCTGTGCAAAGCATGCAAACTGCCACTTCTCATTACTAAAAGTTTCACATGTGGCACAATGATAGTCATCAACTTTTTTTGTGCAAACATGCACACCTTCACATGGAGATCACAGCCTATGGTTGTGAAAATGTGTGCAGGCAACCTGTTGTTTGGTGGCTGCATCCTTTTGAGTGGCAGTACCTACACATGAATATAACAACTCTTCCAGTTTCTTCATGTCCCCATGATGTCTGAAAGCCAGTTTTGTGAGGTTCAGAGGAAGTATCTCTTTCCTGTTGTTAGTCATATGTGGTACTCCCATAAGAACAGTAACTGGTCATCATTGGACAGGAAAGAATTAACCATCATGTGGGTTGGAAGGTGCAATTCCCCCGGACACTTTGCAAAATACTGTACTTACACAACCATGGATTGTGAATCAAGGATGGTACTAGAATCAAAGTTACTGCAGGTGTTCAAGGTGACCAATTCAAATTCAATGGAGAAGGATGGATTCAGAAGAGCAATAAAGAGCATTACTGATGGAGGGCTTAAAGTGAAGGTCATTGCGACTGATAGATACCCTGAATTTCATGTTTGATAGGTAAGGTGACATTGTCCCAGATGTTGAACACCAGTACGACTTTCTGGCACAACACAAAGTCTGTTGTGAAAAGCTTTGTGCCAAGGTCAAGCAGAGGCACTGTGAGGCATTAACACCTTGGATACGCTCTATTATGAAACATCTGTGGTGGTGTGGTGCTAGCTGTTCTGGTAATACAGATCAGCTCCATGAGCATTGGATTTCAGTACTGGAACATATTGCGAACAACCACGAATGGACAGTTGGCTTGGAGTTCAGGAAATGCTCGCATGCACAACTATCTGAAGAGTATGTGGCAATGACCGATTGGTTGACCAAGGGTGAACCTGCTTACGATGCACTTCTAAGCATTGTGATGGATAGTCCTCTACTGAAGAAAATGCACAAAATGAGCACATTTTGTCATACAGGCAACTTCGAAGTATTCCACTCCCTCTTAAACAAATATTGCCCTAAAAGACAGCACTTTTCTTACATGGGCATGCAGTGCCGCAATCAACTGGCATTGCTGGACTATAGTGAAAACTGTAACCTGAAGCAGGCAGTGACCAAGACAGGTATGTGCTGTGGTCAGCCACATCACAGGTTTGCGTTTTCAAAATACAGCAAGCAGTGGGTGGTAAAACCCATTGCTGAAAAGAAAACATTCCAATTTGTGGATGACTTGTTGTATTGTGTGATCAACTTGAAGCTTGGAGAATTGCTAAATGTGTTCTCACTAGAGGTGCCACACATTTCAAGAAACATTGTGCCCGTTGAACGACCACCCAAGGAAAACTGTTGAAAGGCAATGCACAAGATTCAAGCCCCACTAGAAACAATCAATAGTGTATCTATAATAAAGGCCATGCATTATATATGAAACCATCATTCATTGCCCTGTTTTCCTGACAGTGATTGTCGCTCAGACAATCAAACTCTGTGGCATCTGTTTATCAAAGATGACCATGATGCACTAGGAAGCAGTGACATATAACCTTTGACTGCAATTAGTGTCTCTGCTTCAGTGGTGCGGGAATACATCTTAGACAATGTTGAAGCACTCTCTATCTTGTGACCGCCGTGGTGAAATGTGCTTCATGGTTACTGGTGTTGTTTCTTGAAGTTAAATTCCATGGCAAGCTTTGTACTTACTGACGTTACAATGCATGTTGTCGGCTATAATACAACTTTCAATGCACCTTTCATTGCACTGAACCAGTGCAGTGACAGGAATAAAAAAGTAATTGGCTTGTACCACTACCATGGTCCACTGCATATAAAGTTGGGAGCGTGACTAAAGAAAACATTATTCACCGTAGTAATGTTCTTTTTTCCAAGGTGTCCTTTAGCATTAGTAACAGTATGCAGTTAGCTTTTTAGAGTGAAATCCCATGGAGGTGGAGTGTATTGTTCTGAGTTTAGGGAAGTAGCCAATCAGAACTCCGTTGGGAGTGTGCCGAGGAGAGAGTGCCTGTGAAGGTACCACACTTTTTTGAAGATAGATAGGCACATGATCAAATAGTGAACAAGTAGGTTTTAAAAAACATGCAAACAGCATGAACATGAAATACAACAAGGAGAAACTTTATTATAATCTAGTGGAAAGTTATCATGGCAAAATTACACTGACAAATGAAGCAGAGCCTTGTCCTATCAGGTGATCAAGGGAGGTATGGTGGGATCTTAATGATGGTAACAGGCACATCGGAAGAAAGAATATTGAATGCGGTGAGTAATTTTTCTTTCTCACCCCATGGGTTCTTTAGCATCAGTAACATTATGCAGACCTCAAAGCATTGCCATTGGGAAGTGGGCAGAGAGCCTACTTAGGAAAGACACTTTGCAGGACTGCCATGCCAAATTTGGCATCAGATCTGACTGCACATCCAAGCAGTAATGCTGAGTGAATGGTGTACAGTTCTTCCAGCAGCTATCTTGCAGACATCCAGAGGGAGGATGTATCTTGCAGCTGCCAGAGAGGATGCAGTGCATCTAGTGTAGTAGGCCCTGAGGCTCATAGGATGCTGTTTGCCAGCCTTGCTGTACCGAAATCATATGCAGGAGACTATGCAAATAGAAACATTTCCAGTGCTGGCTGGTTTTCCTCTACTTACCTAACCATATTTGAGGAACAGCTGACTAGAAGGGCCACTGAACTACTTGGTGCAATCTAAATAATAAAGCAATGCCATCTTGACATCCATACTGTGGAGATTCTGCTCTCCAGGTATGGATTCCTCAGTAAAGAACACAAGCAGAGTAATAGACAGGTTGAGGTGGAAATCAGGATCACCTTCGCAGGAACTTCTTATTTGTTGTGAGCTGTACTTTATCCTTATGAGAGATAATATAATTGACCTTACTGCAGAGTGCCTGTAGGTCTGAAATTCTCCTTGCAGAGGTAATGACCATAAGAAAACCAGTTTTCCATGTCACATGGTAAGAAGGCCATAGCCATGTGCTGAAAAGGTGGCCACATCAGCTTTGCAATTCAACTCTTCAGACTGCAGGAAGGAACATATTCTTTGAATGGGGCTGAGAAAGGAGGCCTTTGAAAAGTCTTTCAACAGTGGGTGGAGATAGACAGATTTTTCCTTTACTACTGAAAGACAGGCTGAACTTGTAGCCAGGTGGATTTTCAGGAGGAATGCCCTAGGCCTGAGGCCTGAGATGTACCAAATAATCCATCAACGCAGCATCTGAGGCTGCTAAAAGATTAATATTTTACAGCTGCACCAAAGGAAAATCAGTTGCATTTGGCTACAAAACTTTTTTTTTTTTTGGTGGTGGTTACTTGGCCATCCTTAGGATCTTTCAGACCTGCTTGGAGTACTGAGTGGTAGGTGATTCCAAATCCTCAATAGCCAACATTTGAGCAGAAGGGGCTTCAGGTCTGGATAAGTCACTCCTGTCTGGGGAGAGACAGCAGTGAGTGAGTTGGTGGAAGGTGAATGTCTTTGCTGGAGGAGAGTGTTAGAAGGATGGGGTACCAGGCTTGTCTGGGCCAGTCGGGTGTCACGAGAAACATTGATGATGGTGGTTGAAATCTGAATTTTGAGAAGCAGCTTCAAAGTCAGATAGAAAGCAGGGAAGGCTTAAAGTAACTTCCATAACCAGTGCAGTACAAGGGCATCACTGGGATACTTCTCTCAACTGGAGGCCTATACCAGTACTGAGGAAATTGATATTGTTGTGGAGAGGCAAACAAATCTATTTCTGGTTTTGCTCACCTTCTGAACAGTGTGTCCGCCACTTGTTTGTTCACAGTCCATTCACAGTGACCCTGACTGATGCGACTCATAGCATCCGCTAGAGTATTATCCTTGCCTGGAACATGTTGAGCCTAAAGGCTTACCTCCAGATAATAATCCATGCTTCTGATTTTCAAAGCTTCAAGCAGAGAGCTCTCAATCTCCTGCCACCCTGCTTGTTTATGTAAAACATTGCAGTGGTATTGTCTGTCTTGATCTGTACTGAGTGGCCCTTTATCATTGAAGCAACAGCTTCCAGTGCCACTAAAATAGTCCTAATTGGTAACAGAATGATGTGAGCCTGTGACTGCTATGGAGTCCAAAAGCAACGAGTTAAATCACTGTCCAGTTGGGCTCTACTGCCCAATAGGGAGGCATCTGTGGTAATGATTCTTATGGGAAGAGACCTCTGGAAGGAAAGCCTCATGGACAGGTTGGTGGGATCCTTTCATCAGTGCAGAACTTGTAGAAATGTGTTTGTGAGAGGCACCAGCTTGTGCAGACCATTCCTCTCTAGAGATAGGGAAATTTGACAATAATAAGAAGCTTTGAATTCTTTGAAGTGGCAGGTAGGCTGTGCCCTTCTGGATATCCAGCTGAGCCCCAATGAAAGTGAGGAGCTGAGTTGATTATAAATGCAATTGTCTTTAGATTTAAAGATATCCAAGGAACCTCAGAGTACCTTTTCTGAAAGGTGGGACCTCTACTTGTTCAGCATTTTTTTACCACAATGAAGCAGTCCTCCGGTGAGTATACACTGACAGTTCCTGTTTTCTGAGCTGTGTTGCCACTACTGGCAAACATTTTGAGAAAAACCCTGGTGCTAAATTCAGGGCCAAGGGACATGGCAGCAACTTGGTAATGCCAATAAGATAGTTTGTGCCTCAGAAACATCCAGTGGGATTGCTTTATGGAGATGTGACATACGTGTCCCTGAGGATCCGGGAGGCTTGCCAGTCTCCCTGCTGCAGGTACAGTCGTATCATGTTCCAAGTGACTATTTTGAATTTTGATTTTACCAGATGTTTTTTTAAGTATCTAATATGTAAAATAGGCTGCCACTTGCCATTCTAATTTACCGTCAGTAAGTATCTGGAGTAGAGGCCTTTGCCGCTTTGCTGGGAAGGCACTCTGTTTATTACCCTTGCTGCCAATATATTCTTTACCTCTACTTCCAACTTGGGCTAGTCTGATGGTGTTAGAGAATTGACAGCTGGTGTGCCTAAGGTCTGGCATCTTTTGAACCAAAATGGCAGGCCCTTTTCCACATCCTCCAGGACCCATTGTCTGATGCAATGAGGGTCCAGCATCAGGGTCTAGGAAAATAGCCCCTTCTGAATTACATAGCTCTGACAGGCTGCTTTGTAGTCATCAGTCTTCTTCCTGTAATCTTCTGTTATGCAACTAACAGCAGATTTTGTTCCCTGGGAGAGACCATGACCTTAGGCTGTGTGTCTTGGGTCCGATAAGTAATCCTAAGTCAAACAAAATGGCTTAGGTAAATGGCCTGGGCCATAACCATGGAGGATGTATCTTTATCATCATCTGTCATATGGAAGTGGGGCTTAGTGCTTCCAGGGCAGTATGTTGTTGTTTCACTAGGTCCTGTACCATAGTCACAGACTCTGGCTGCGCAATAGCCAGTACTGAATGTTACAGGGCCTTGTGATAATTGGCAGTATAAGCCAATTAAAAGAGAGGTAAACAAAGGAGTTGGCATGAGATCTGTATTTCAGCTATAAAATTCAGTTTTCTCTAGTCCTTGGCTGGAGTTAAGGATGAACAGGGGTACTCCGGCCTTCTCACCATCATCCTGCTGTGCAATGCACTCATGGCTGGGATGTACGGTACTGAGAGGAAATCTGTTTCTGCCTTAGATGACTGATACTTTTTATTAATTCGCTTGTCACCCCCATACAGGGAAGTGGGGGGTTGAGGCAACTTCATGGTGTTATTTATATATTTTTTTAATGCTTTGTGAATACAAAGTACCATTTTTTTGGGGGGGTGGAATAACTTTCGTCTGCCCAAAACATTACTCTTCAGAATCACACTGGTTAAATGCCTGAGAAAGGAGATCCAGGGTTAATGAAAGAGATCCAGGGTTAATGAAGAGGAGGTATCGTCCAGATCTGAAGGTGATGCTACCAGATTGGTATCATGGTTCTCATCTGCCTGTAAGGGGTCCTCTGATGCATATCTATGCCATTATAATGGTGTACTTCATAGTCACCGTCATCTGCCCCTGACTGACAAGGTGCTGCAGAGGGGTGTTTAATAGTAATTGAAGCAGGAAAATATAGACACCATGTGTAGCAGGGTCTGAATTACATGGCAAGCTTTTGCCATTTCCTCTGCAGATGGAAGCTCCTTACAAATGTCTGGGAGACTGACAGTCTGTGTTTTGTTTTATCTTTATGCTTTCTGCCCATGGATGTCTCAACATTGGCTGGGCTGGGAAGAACACTGGAATGTTTTTCTTTACAATGTTTTCTGTTTGGCAGCCACTTCATCCATCACTTGATCTTGCTTACTAATCGCTTCACGCACTGCATTAGTACCCTTTGCAAAATATTTTGTTTTTTTAGGAGCTTCATCAGCCCCTTTGGAAGCTTCTGATTTTGAGGGAAACGTCATCAGCACCAGTGGTGATAATTTTCTTTTCAGAGAGCAATTAATCAGCGCCACTTCTATGCTTAAAATTATTAGGTGCCTCATCTGCAACTTATTTGAAATGTGGTTATCATTAATTATTTATTTTTGGGGGGAAGGCCCCTCACTGGTAAGCCATTATCTAAGCCTCTTTGCTCTGTTATCAGTGCTTTTCCACAAAATTTAGAGCCTTCATGGGCAGTGTCTCCTCAGCACTCTCCTCCTGACTTCTGAGTTGCTAATTCCCTGAACTCATTACTACAGAGACCACCTTCATGGTGGTTCAACTGGAGCCAGTTAACTGCATAATGTTGCTGATGCTAAAGGATCCTGGGTGACAAGTACTGTTACCAGCACTGTAGATGGCATTCAGTATTGAGCATCTTGTGGCATCACCTCAACAGTTTGTATTGCCCTACACACAGTCCCCTAAGCAATGGAAGGCTGAACAGGTGTTCCATCAATTGCTGTCAACGTACATGCAGAAGGGTTGCACTGCTGATAACGAAGGGAGCTGTGCATCATCATGCATTCAATGTTGATGAAAATACATGGAGTCTACCCAAGGCAGTACTCCCTCCAGGGACGCTTGGCTCCACAATGCACAACTTGCATTTCTTTCCACTGAAGAATCTGAAAAACCTTTCCTTAAGTATTGTGTCCATGATGTTGCACAAGATTGACATGTGACTGACTGGTCTGTAATTCACATTGTCATCCTCAGGACCTGTGTTGTTGAGGCACACTCCACATGTGCAGTTCTGCAGTCATGCCATACTGTGCCAGACTATAGTGATTGATTAAAAATGACACCCAGTGTCCCTGCCCGCTCCATTTCCAGTTCCCTTTTATGTACTCTATGCGCCCATGGTGATTTTTCACATGATAAGTCAGGCAGTATAGTAATTGGAGCACAGTACAACATATGTGATATCATGACTTATTCATTTCTACGGTTACACAGGTATTTTATCCAATAAAGTATTCAATATGTTTTTTATAAATATTATGTATTGCTTGAAATGACTCTAATTACTGGATGTGTTGTTGAGTTGTCCACTAACATGATGCAGCCTGACAGTATTACTACTAATGTTCCACAGTAAAACAGTCACAATTCTATTGTTTTGCAAGGTTGTTTTGTTGTTCATCACTGTTCAGTGATGTTGTGCACTGTTTAGATACTAAACAGAAAAAGCCGCTCCAGAGTGATTTGGGGTGCTCTGGTGACAAAAGTATACAATAGGAAAAAACAGTCACGGCACTCACTAAGGTACAAAAAGATCAGAGTCAGATATATCTTGGTACAAAACCATTTCCTCCATTTATTTAGCCAACACATCACAACTAGACCAAAAGGTCTAAGGAGAGCCACATAGAAAGGATCTGATGTTTCAACTCAATAAATCTTTATCAAGATACTGCCCCTATATTCCCAGTACTTATATAGCAACAGACTTATCACATGACTTACATTTTAAATATACACATTTAAAGGTGCACAGTCATATAAAGTGCTACGAATTGCATATAATAAACAGCAAACAATTAATATACATCAACAACATATCGACTAAACATAAGAAAACTATATTCCTACTATACCCCATTGTAATAATCCAAAGTGCACAAACATAGAAGTCAAACATGAGAATATAGTGATAGACATAATTAAAAGCTCTGTCCTTTAAATCCAAACTTTAATTCATAGGGTCAAAATGCAAAAACATTCCTTTATTTCAACATTTGCATTAAGCCTTTTGATTGGAACAAAAGAGAGAGAGAACAGTGCAGAGAGATATAAAAATTGTTTTGCATAAATATGCATTTGTGATATATATATATATATATATATATATATATATATATATATATGTATATAGACCCTAACCAAAAAGGAACCGAGAGCTAAGGGTTCCATAGGAAGAAAAAGGAATTCAGATCAAAAGATATTAAACACTACATGCAAATTCCTTCCAAGACAAAATCCAGTTAGGGAAGCATTTTATTGACAGTGTTCTCATGGTGTGGCGAGGGGACCAAAGAGAACTGAAGGATTTTGTGTCATTCCTTGAAGAGAGTAATCTGAATCTTAGGTTTACCTATAACTTTGATAAGGAAGCAATTTCTTTTTTGGATTGAAAGATTTTTATGAAAGAGAATGACACTTTGGCTACAACTTTGTTTTGAAAGCAGACTGACTGTAATTCTGTTCTGCTTGCAAGTAGCTGTCACCTCGTCACACCATTGAGAACATTCCACAAAGTCAGTTCCTTCGCATTAAAAGAAATTGCAGTGAACAAGAAAATTTGGAAATGGAGAGGCTTTTAATTATGTCTATCAATATATTCTCGATTTGACTTCTATGTTTGTGCACTTTAGATGACTACAATGGAGTATAGTAGGAATTCAGTTTTCTTATATTTAGTCGATATGTAGTAGATGTATATTAATTGTTTGCTGTGCATCATATGCAATTGCTAGCACTTTATATGACTTTGCACCTTTAAATGTGTATATTTAAAATGTAAGTCATGTGATAAGTCTGTTGCTATTTAAGTGTTGGGAATATAGGGAGCAGTATCTCTGATAAAGACTCATCGAGTTGAAATGTCAGATCCTTTTCTATGTGGCTCTCCTTAGACCTTTTGGTCTAGTTGTGATGTGTATGGCTAAATAAATGGAGAAAATGGTTTTGTACCAAGATATATCTGACTCCTGATCTTTTTGTGCCTTTGTGAGTGCAGTGACTGTTTTTTCCTACTGTTTAAACACTATTGCTTTGTGAATGACTGCATATCAGTACAGTTATACTTACAATGTTTTTGAAACTGAAATACTGGGTCATGATTCTTGGGGGTCCTTTACAACATAGACAAATGTAGTATGGATTGTCTAACACAGGGAAGTAAGGGGACAACAGTTTGCAATGATATAAAACTGAAAGAAGGAAGTCAAGTGTGGATAGCAAAAGTCATAGGGGAGATGTGTGCAACAGTGCTGAATGACCATGAAAAAACATTCATCCTAAGCAGAGCTTTTGGTTCAATCTGTACTGTGGAACAGAAGCATCAGGGGAATCAGATAGGCATCAAAAGGAAGGAGTGTAGGGCATTACAGAACTAGGAGCACCAAAAAGGACCCATACTGTGGTCACCAAACAAATGCATTAATGTACTAACAGTGGGCAAAGGAAGGAGGAAGCCAGTATGATTCACAAAAGAGGTGTCTCTGACATCTTTGGCTAAACGGATCATGCTCATGAAATATATGGTGTCCAAACATGAGGAAGACAGTGAGATGTAGAGATAGTGTCAAAGGTAACCAGAGAGGGCTGTAATGAGCTGAAGTGCACAGACAGACGAAGAGTTAGAAGAGGTCATGAAGAGAGGGTACACAACATTCTATGAGTTCATTAACAAAAGAAGAAAAGCAAAGGTATGTGAACTGTAAGGGTGACAGTGGATGAAGGACACTGCAGGGAGAGACACCTACCAAAGGCTGACATTCAGAGTACAAACTTTTGTTCACTATTCATCCAAGAGGGCGGGGGTCATGGACAACAGCTGAGCAGTAGAAGCCAAGCAGTGGGAGCAGTGGATAGCAGTCCATTCACAGTATGGAATGCACTGTAGGACATTGCAAAAGTGAAGGCAGACAAAGCAATGGAGCCAGATGGCAAACATAAAAGCATATACAGGAAACTGAAAAGGGAGGTAGAGTCACCTCTGTCAGTCACGTTCACTGACTCGCTCAACACAGGACTGGTTTCAGTTGGCCTGGAGAAGGTTGCATGTAGTCCCTCAGCACAAAAGAGGAAGTATGGAAGTGTAAGAGAGTTATAGGCCTATCAGCCTGGCCTTGGTAGTGGTGAAGATCATATAGACACTGCTGAAGGACACAATGTAGCCACACTTGGAATCCAAGGCTGGCCCACATCATAGGTAATATGGAGTCACCACAGTAGGTTGTGTGAAACAAACTGGATTGATTTCTTCACTGGGTGATGAAGAAAGTAAAAAGAAAGGGGGCAGTGGATGTCACATAACTGTTTTAGTAAGCCCTTTGGCAAACAAGTAGATAACAGAGTGGTTACTGAGATGGGCACTGTAAGTTGGGCACAACCTGGTTAACAGGGTGAATATATGGGTAATGGGCAAGGGCAGAGGGTGGTGGCATATGGGTAACAATCCTATGGTGTGTGGGTGACCAGTCGCGATACCCTCAGTAATCAGTCCCTTGGTCAATCCTGTTAAATATCTTCAGCACTGACATAACGGTACTGTTTGTCAGAAAAGTATGCCTGTTCGCTGTTGACAGCAAGATCTACTAAAGGTTGTAAACAAAAGATGGGCAGACTAAATATGAACATACAAACATACCAAAGTGTCATGAGGGACAGGCCACATAGTCTATCAATTCTGCTTGAATGTGTACCTAGCACGTGTCACCTTGTGCCTGCCCACACTGACATGCACAAACTCAAAGTTGAGACAATAAAGAGGGGACAGGGAAACCAGTACATATGTTCTGAAGTGTACAATTGTGGTTCATCGCAAACAAGTGCAAAAGTAATGCACCTGTGAAGAGGGAACCTGGGGTACAGCACCAGCATGGAGGTGTGAGGAGCTCAGGATCACAACAGAGAAAGGGACCACTGCTGTTATTATTTCTTGTTATGTAAGGGTGTCAAAGCCTGGTACAAAGGCTGCTGGTAGGGGTAGTGGCATGGCGGTGTACATGGGCATAGTTATCACCAGCAGAAGAAGTGAGGTGGCTATCGCATTGTACAATACAATAGTGGGGCCTTACCTGCAGTACTGTGATCAGTTCAGGATGCCACACATTCACAATTACGTTGACAGAATGGAAGTGGTCCAGAGGAAGGAACCAAGATGGTACAGGGCTTGCACCACAAAACATGACCTCAATATGTACTCAGGGGAGTAGACGAAGGAACATGGGGACATGACAGAAAAATTGAAGTACATCGAAAGCATTTGGAAGGTGCTGAAGGGACACATATTCCAAGTTATGGCAAGTACTACAGCAAGTGGCCATAGTATGACATTGGAGGGGAGGCAGGTTAATAGGAAATGTGAGACAGTTGGTCATCACAGACAGAGTGGTGTTGAAATGGAATGGCCTGCCACAGGAGCTGGGTGGAGCAAGCACAGAGGAGGGATTTCAACATGCCTGAAACAGGCACAAGGGCAACTTGCAGGTGGGAAGGAGGGACTAAAACAAGCTGACCACAAAGGGTCAGACCCCACAATGAAAGTATAGGTCTTATATGCACAGTAGAATGGCCTAGCTGTCCTTATCTGGTGATAATTGCTGTGTTTCCATGTTTCTAGGTAGACAGTGGCCACTTTTATAAAGGAAGGGGTACTTAAACAACCGAATAAGGTGAAGGTAGAAAAGGCAATGGCAACAGATGAGAGCCATCACATGATCCTCAGTGCGCACCGCACTGTGTTGTCAACCAAAATAACAGCTCTTCAGCTAATCCACTACCAATGTGTTAGTAACTGAAGAATATAGAAGAGATTATGTAGTGCATTTACACAACATTGACAGGAAAGAGGAAGCAGTGAACTACATGCCAAATACTCAAACTTTGGTGATTGTGAATATCATGGAGATGATCAGCATAGAAAGCATAGCACAACAGGTACAATCTGTGTGAGCACTGGATGAATGGAAGCATGTATTCACAGGGTGAAAGGTACTATCAAACAAGTATGATTGATTCATTTGCATGCATGAGTGAGGCACTACATCAAAGGTGGGAGTGGGTGGCTGTGCACTTTGGAAACCTCGATTCAGGGAAACAATTCAAGACTGGTCTATCCTATTCACTGGTGAAAGATGGCCTGTGTTTACAGTCATCAAAAGTTAGAAATTGCCAGTAGGTACAGACAACTAGGCCCACATAGTCTGTACATGTTCCCTGCCTACCATAGAAGGCACAGGCTCAACTTGATATTATGCCTTACATCCATGTTCCAACTGCAAAGGTTTACTGATGCATGTCCCATGCGTGTTTGAATCCCAGCACCATGTTTGCTAATACCACCTATGCACATAGTCTATTCCATGCATACACCACCGGCTCTGTGAAGAAATACTTGCACACACTACCCCCTTAGTATTCCCCTTCCAACCACATATCATTCACCTTGGGCCCGAGGTTACAAACTGGGTCAGAAACTGGTTACATGGGAGAACTCAGAGAGTATTAGTAAATGGCACTCTGTCTATGGAGGGGAGAGTGACTAGCAGGGTCCCGCAGGGCTCAGATCTGGGGCCGATCCTCTCCAACATATTCATCAGCGACATTGCAAATGAACTGGAGGGAAAGGTGTGCCTGTTTGTAGATGACACCAAAATCGGCAACAGAGGGACAGCAAAGCATGGAAGCTAATCTCCAAAAACTGGAGGAGTGGTCCAAGACCTGGCAATTGAAATTCAATGCCAAAAAATGCAAGGTCATGCACCTGGGAAAGCATAACCTAGGGAAACTGTACTCAATGCGAGGGGAGCAGCTGGTGGCTACCAGGCAGGAGCAAGACCTAGAGGGGATCATATTAGATGACCTCAAGGTCAGAAGACAATGTGAAAAGGTAGCACTAAAGTCGAGTGGTATCCTAGGATGCATCGAGGGGGGCATCATGAGCAGAATGCATGAAGTAATCATGCCCCTGTATCGGTCCCTGGTCAGGCCTCACCGGGAGTATTATGTCCAATTCTGGAAGCCACACCTCAGAAAGGACATAGATAGGTTGGAGATGGTACAGAGAAGAGCAACAAAGATGGTGCAGGGCTTGCATCAGAAACCGTACGAGACAAAAATGGATGACCTCAAATTATACTCTCTAGAACAATGCAGGAATTGAGGGGGATATGGTAGAAACATTCAAATACCTTAAAGGCAAGAACAGGGTGCATATGCAGAACCTCTTTCAGGTAAAGGACTACAGTATCATAGGTATCATAGGTATAATCAAGCTTGTAGACAGTAGTCCTTTAAAGCTTGCAGATCCCGAGTTTTATTTAAAATTGGAAAATCTTATCCCCAAACTGCCTATCTACACCATTTTTGAAACTAGTCATGTTAGAACTGCTCACAACATCATGTGGAAGGTCATTCCATAGTGCCACTACTCTGTGACTGAACCAGAATTTACGCAGGTTATGATTCCAAGTCTGAAGAAGGAGCTGCCTATTATGCTTCCTGGTACTGATCTTCCCCAGATTGTGCTTAAGACCAGTTTCTGCTAGGAGATTATTATCTTCCATCAATCTAAATGGTAAAGATATAAGTCCTCCTAATTCTTCTGTAATATAGGGAATATAAATTGAGGGAAGCCAACCTCTCGTGATAAGACTTGTTTTTATTCCCTTCATAGATCTAAGTTAGTCTTCTTTGTACCCCCTCCAACAGGTTGATGTCCTCCCTGTACTGTGGTGACCAAACCTGGGCACAGTATTCCAAATGTGGTCTGACTAATGCACTATAGAGAGGAATGAGCACTCTCTCATCCCCACTGGCTATGTGCCTAAGGATGCAGTTTAGATTGTGATTGGCTTTCTTAAACTGTACCCTACAGTGGGATTTAAATTTGAGGTCATTAGTAATTATAACCCCTAGAGGACTAGACTAGTAGGACTAGAGGGCACAACCTTCGATTTAAGGGAGGAAAGTTTAGAAGCAATATGAGAAAATTCTTCTTCACAGAGTGTGCAGCCTGCCGGAGGGGTGGTGGGAGCCAAGACAGTGGCAGAATTCAAGCGGGCATGGGACAGACACTGTGGGATACACAAGCTGGCAGCTAAGTAGGGGTGAGAAGCCAAGAGCAGACTTGATGGATCGTGTGGTCCCCATCTGCTGACAACTTCTATGTTTCAATGTTTCTACAATATCTCCCTTTGAAAAGATGCTACCTTCTGGTACTCTGTCCATGCATTATATAAATTTTAAGGTTTGTATCATATCTCCCTGTCTCTTTTCTCTTTCAAGGTATACATGATTGAGGACTTACAATCTCTCCTCATATGAACTTAGGTGCAGGCCCTGCAGCATGTTTGTTGCCATTTGAACTGCCTGTACTCTGTTTACATCCTTTCAGAAATGTGGCCCTCAGAGCTCGCATGTATCCTATATGCAGGAAAGTATTGAACAGGTATGCCAGCTGGCCAGACAAGAAATCTGCCAGCTCAGTCAGCACCCAGTGGTGAATGCCATCTGCTCCTGGTGACTTGTCCACACTGATTAACTTCAGTCCCTCTATCACCATTCCCATGGAAATTGCCACATCTGTCAGACCCTCCAACCTCCCCCCACCGACCTTCCCCCACCATGGAGGTAGCGGCTACCACTTCTCCTTCGTGAACACAGAACAGAAGTACTCATTCTGTGCTTCTGCCTGCTCCACCACTTTTTGCACCCAATGTCGGTCTTTCGTAATGGTCACTATTTTGTTCATGTAGCTCCACCTCTCCTGTATGTATCTGAAGAAGTCCTTTTCTGTGTTCTTCATGCCCTGTGACACACCCATGTCTCTGTAATCCTTGGCCATCCTGATTACCCTGCTGATATCTCTGGAATTCAACACATATTCTTCTCTATCCTGAGCCCTCCTTGATTGCATAAATTCTGAAATGCTTTCTTTTAGCACTCAGCCCTTCCATTACCTCCTTGGTGACCCAGCCAGTCTTCTTAGCCCTTCACTTCAAACTCTGCATCTTGCTACAAGACTCTGTGGCCAGTACCAGCCCCTGCATCATACTCCCATTATCAGTCTGCAACCATGCGTGACTGAATTCACACCAGATACTTCTCCAATATGTCACCCATCATCCCAAAATCTGCCCACCTGAAATCCAGCTCCCTGGTTCGTATTCCTAAACATCAATGCTCATATTGCCCATGAGCCACACTGAGTGGTGATTATTACCACCTACTGTGTCCACCACCCATAAGTGCCTTACGGCCACTGTTTGTCAATACTAGGTCCATAGTTCTTTTCATCTGAATTGGCTAGTATACCATCTGATTCAGGAACATGTCTTGTAATGTGTCCAGTAGTACTTGTTCCTCACAATCTATATAGTTTTGGTACTGCTATCCACTTCTGTAATTTTAAGTCATCGACAGTCATGGGGATACACTTCTCACATACCTTCAATTCTGCACTGCTAACTCCATGACCAGTTCATCCACTGAGCGCATACTCTGTAAACTACCCCTGACTGAGTGTTCTATTCCTCATGTCCCAGAACAAAATTCATAGTGCCCTATCTCATACCATTCCCCCCCTTCTTCCTTAGCACACCTTATTTCCTCCCTTACATGTATCATCACCTCAACCACCTTTCCCATTACAACTATCATTCCTATATATCCTAGACCCTGGGATCATAACATCCAAGTTTCCATGATGGCTGCAATGTCCACTGCCCAGACTGCCGATACAGCACCTAGCTCAGCTCATTTATTCACCAAGCTTCTTGTATTTAGTGAAACAAACTTCCAAGTTGTGCATGTTCCTTTCATGGCCTGCTTTACCACCCTGTCCTCCCCCTGCGACCCTTCCCTGGTGTCCTCTCTGCTACCTTGGGTGGTAAGGTCATCCAGCTCACTTCTCAGTTGGACCTGCATTCCTGCTGCACCCTTGCCCACCCTCCCCCACCTACTTTCAATACACATTCATTGCTATGTAATCCCACAGGTTTTTTTTAAAACACCCTTCTCCACCTCACTGAAATGTAATCTGTCCCCTGTGAATTCATCACTGTTGTCACACATGCTCCCATGGCTTCCCAGTAGCCCATAGCCCTTGCTTTGACACCAGGATCACAACAAAAGTTTGAACTCCTCTGTCTTTGCTTTCCTCGCTGTGCTTGCTCTAGGTGCTGGGAGGAATTCAGAGAATGCCACTGACCTCCCTGCCTCCTCACAGAGCCTCTCCAGCTCCTCAGACCTCTCCCTTACCAACTGGAGTGTATTACCTCTCATAACATTTGTACACAAATCTAGTACTACATGCGGTTTCTCCCTGCGACTCCTTACACACAAAAGAACATACTGTCTTGGCCTACTGTACTGTGGTCAGTCCAGGTAATGATTCCATTCATAGACAAGTAGGCCTCTATCATTTGGTCCCTAATCTGACACCTTTAGGACTGAGTCCCACAGAAATAGACACAACCCCACTTCTCACATATTGGCACCCCACCCCCATCCCCCCACTGTCATATAAACCATAATCCAGTCTTGATGGACCACACTGTGCAGCATCCTCGCTGATACAATCAGTTCTGTCACCTTTACTGTGTCTCAGGCCCTGCTAGCTGGTCAGTCCCTTCCACCATACTTCTTTCCTCAACCCTCCTCCCATCCTTTCCCCTGATACCACCCTTGTCTGGGTTCTGCATCCTCACCTCAACTGATCAACTATCATCATCATCCATCCTTTCTTCAGTGTTGAGTTTACTCTTCTGCTCAGCCTCTCCTGCCTTCTCCCACTTACACTTCCTCCTACCTCTATCCATTTTTCCCTTGCTCACCATACCCATGTCCCCTCCATCTGTCTGGCTATGGGCCACAACTGATCCCCCAACCGCATGAGACTCCCTGAATGCCCATCCCTCATTCTCAAGCAAGGAAGTACCAATGTTTATGTACAGGATTCAGTCCTCATGATGCCACAAAGGGGTCATGACACAAGGATGTGTGATCTGAATAGAGCACAGACTGGAAGATGTCTCACAAAGTAAGCATAGAACTGCGGTGTGAAAAACAAAACATAAAACTGTATTTGCATACATGAATCATAACCACTAACATACTCCCCATGGGAATGGGGTGGAATGGGGAGATGTTATGTCATTGACTTCCAAATGAATATATACATTTTATTTATTAAATTATTTATTTAATTGCTCGGAAAAGTATAAAACTATTCAGCTGCCAAACTGATATCAGTATGTGTTCCACATTAGTCCAATTATAATGAATGCAGTCAATCAAACCTGTCAAGTAACCCAAAATAATCATGATAATAGAACTGCAGTAGAGCCTGGTGCTCAGAAGAGAGATAGTTCCTGTCCCCAAAA
Source organism: Neoceratodus forsteri (assembly GCA_016271365.2). Classification (NCBI taxonomy): domain Eukaryota; kingdom Metazoa; phylum Chordata; order Ceratodontiformes; family Ceratodontidae; genus Neoceratodus; species Neoceratodus forsteri. The sequence continues at coordinate 1,070,591,345 of CM028129.1, read as the reverse complement.
TGGGCAGCAATAAAATGGGAACAAAACACAATCTTATGTCAACAGGCAGTGACAGTCAGGAATCACCAAAGAAACGTCCTGTCAGCTGTAAAGCTCTGATCCAAACTGCATGCTGCCGCAGTGACGAGCACACCAGGGGAATGCTTTGTGAATGAGCATACTTGGGTGTATGAGAGTTCAGCGTGGCTGCAGCGGACTGAACGTAATGGTGATGCATATCAACATAGGAGGAAGAGACACACTGTGGCTAAAATGAACAGCAACTACAAAAGTAAGCAACCATTTAAAAAAAACATTAGCAACTGTGTTCGGGGGTAGCTGTTGTACAGAATGGCGCACAAATTAGAAGAGAGGAAAAACACAGAATGCTGTAAGAGACATCTTTATTTGTGGTTACCAAGTCCTGCAGCATGCATCATTAGGAACATCTCTCACAGCATTCAGCTAATTAGCATATTTGAAGTGCAGAGTGAGTGGCTGTGGAGCTTACATGGCATGGTGCAGGCAGAAACAGAAAGAAAGTAAAATAAAGCAAAGAGGAAAATATGAGCATGTTGTAAGGAGAACCACTAAAAGTGCCCATGACAAACATGACAAGCTGCACAATTTGGTTTTCCACTGTTTTCCTTTAAGATTAAAATGATTGGTTTGACAACAAATGCAGTAGGGCTAAAAAGATCTCACAAAAACAATTAGATTTGTCAAAATTCAAATGACAAGAATAGGTATAGACATCTAAATAAAGTGAGAGAAGATGCTAATGCTAAATGCCAGGAGCTTGGGAAATAAAATGCCAGAGCTCCAGGTGATGCTAGCTGAGGGGGCAGTGGATGTGGTAGCTGTCACTGAGACCTGGGCCACCCCAGGGCATGACTGGGACCTAAACCTGAAGGGCTACACTATGTTCAGGAAGGACAGAGAGAAAGGAAGGGTTGGGGGCTAGCACTGATAGTCAAAAATGACATTGGTATAGGAGGGGTGGAGGAGGTGGAGGGGACTGCGGAGGTGATTTGGGTCACCCTGAAAACAAAGGGGGAGGTAAGAGTGTTAAAATAGGAGTGGTATACAGACCCCCTATGCTAGCGGAGGAACTGGAAGAGAGTTGGGTGGCAAATGTCATGAGACACTGTAGACTGAGCAAGGGAAAGGTGGTGGTGATCGGTGCTCTAAACATGCCAGGGATGGACTGGGGGACTATGACGTCCTCAGTGGCCAGGGAGCAGAGGTTGCTGGATGTCTTCCAGGACTCATTCCTAACCCAGCAGGTGGGTGAGCTGACTAGGGAGGCCCAGACATTGGATGTAGTCCTGGCAGACAGTGACCAGATTAGGGGCCTGGAGGTGAGGGACCCATTGACGGGGAGTGATCATGCCATGGTCTGGTTCTGCCTGAACCTGAGGGGGGAAGGCCGACAAAGACGATGGTACTTGACTTCAAGGGGCGAACTTCAGGGGATGGAAAGGATCCTCAAAGATCATATGGATGGGATAAGGCCAGACACAGATGCTGACAGTGGGTGGAAATCATCAGGAGGGGTGCAGAAGGCTACCAAGTCCTGTGCAAGAGTGAGGCACAAATGCGGTAAGGCCATAAAACCTGTTGGTGGACCGGAGGAGGTTCAGGAGGCAGTGAGGGAAGAAAGCTGCCTATAGGTGCTTCAAAAGCTCACAGAGTGAAAGGGATCAAGGGAGTATGAGCTGATGGCAGAAGGGCCACTAGTGTGGTGAGGTTGGCTAAGGCAAGGAAGGAGCAGAACCTGGCCAGGGAAATCAGGAGGGGAACAAGGGTTCTTTAGATACATTGGGAAAAAAGGAAGGTAAAGGGCAGATTAGCAGGAATAAAACAGGGAGGGATGGGCCCAGGCAGAGGTACTAAATGAGTACTTTGCCTCAGTTTTTACCAGGAAGAATGGGAGGCTGCATCATTCAAGGGAGGAGGCAGTGAAACTGAGGAGGTGTGGGACCCTCGATTGGGATCCCTGGTGGGTCTAGGAAAGGGGGGTGACATCATCATCAGGAGGGGGGAAGGCAGAACAGGGGGCCAAGGGGGAGGAAGTGGAGGTAGAAATCCTGGTAGAGAGAGTGAGGGAAGCCCTCAGGTCCCTTAGAATGAAGAAAGCACCAGGGCCAGATGAATTACATCCCAGGGTACTGAGGGAACTGGCAGATGTCCTGGCAGAACCCCTGACGGAGCTTATCAACATCTCTCTGATGATGTGGCTGAGTGCTCCAGGACTGGAGGGTGGCACATATCATGCCTATCCACAAGGAAGGATCAAGAGAGGAGGCAGGGAACTACAGGCCCGTCAGCCTGACATCGGTGATGGGCAAGGTGATGGAGGGTATTATTAAGGAGAGGCTGGGGTGGTACTGGAGAAGTTAGGGTACATGGATGATAGACAGCATGGCTTTATTCTGGGAAGATCATGTCAGACAATCCTTGTGGAGTTCTACAAGTGGGTGATGAGTGCCCTGGACCAGGGCAGGCCAGTGGACATCCTCTTTCTTAACTTCAGCAACTTGTTTTACTCAGTTCCTCATAGTGGCCTGCTGGATAAGCTGGGGGAAAGGGGGTGAGGAAATAGATGATCAGATGGATAGGAAATTGGCTGTCAGAGCATACCCAAAGGTTGTAGTTGGGGGGGTTAGTCTTTTCTCCAAGAAGGGTCATCTGTGGGTCCCTCAGGATCGGTCCTAGGGCCCCTCCTGTTTAATGCCTATGTCTCGACATAAGGAAAGGTATCAAGAGGAAATGAGTCTCTTTACAGATGACTCAGAGTTGGGAGCAGTGGTGGATGGGGAGAGGGAGGTTACCTGGAGGACCTAAATGCTCTGGAGAGGTGGTCAAGGAAGTGAGTCTGAGGTTCAATGTAGGGAAATGGAGGATTCTGCATCTGGGCACCAGAAACACGAGCCAAGTGTATACATGGTGGGGGGATGCTTCAAGTCTCGGATGGCTGAAAGGGACCTGGGGTGGTGGTGGATGTCAAAATGAACAACTCTGAGACTTGTAGGAGGGCAGCGGCAAAGCCAATAGGATGCTGGGATGCATCGCTAGGAGATTACCTCAGAAGGAGGGAAGTAATAATTCCTCTGTACAACTGCTTGGTTAGGCCGCACCTTGAGTACTATGTGAAGTTTTGGAGGACACACTTAAATAGGGACATTGCACTCCTAGAAAGGGTCCAAAGGAGGCAACCAAAATGATCTGGGGCTTGGCGGAAAGGACCTATGGGGAGAGACTTGAGGAGCTCAACATGTACACGTTGGAGGAGAGGAGGGGTGTGGGACATGATAGAGGTCTTCAAGTACATGAAGGGGTTAAATAGGGAAGGCTCAGTTGGGGTTTTCCAAAGGAAAGGAGGGGGCAACTAGAGGGCACATGTGGAAACTAAACGGGGGAAGTCTCAGGGGGGAAGAAGGAGGTGCTACTTCACTGAGAGGGTGGTGGAATCATGGAATGCACTGCCCAGGGGACTAATGGAGGCAGAGACTGTGGAGGGGTTAAAAAGGGGTTGGAACAGGTATAGGGGTAGGGTTGTGCTGGCAAAGTCCAGTACAGGGGGAATATCTCAGACTGGGAATGGAGAAGCCCGAGAGGGTGGGGGGGGACAGCAAGGTCAGCTCCCAGGTTGGGAGCTGACCAAATGAGCAGAAACGAAAGACAATTATGCCTACTCTGCTGGCATTTTAGTATGTTAGTAGGGTACAAAAGCCTTAAAAGAAAAAGAGACTTCTTATAACTTAGGGCAGTGGCAGCGTATGCTTGATATTATTGACAATAAAGATCAACAATCTTTTGGCTAATGGTTGCAATGGAACAAACAATAGTAAATATATGACTGATACTTATATCACTGCTGACACATGGATTAATCATTATAAAAACATCTTTTGATCCAAAATTGTAGACACAACACCTTCTTGGGAAGAGAAAGTTGATAGAGCCTCATTTCAAAAACGTATGCACAATGAAGTTTATTTAGCAATTGTATCACTGAAAAAGAAGAAAGCCCCAGGACCAGATCAAATTCCTTCTAAAGTATTTTTATGTGCTCCATTTTTATGGTCTAAAATATTGAGATTACATTTGAACAGCTGTATAACTAATAGAACTATTCCCTTTGATTGGAAAGGGGCCATAATGATAGCAATATATAAACAAAATCTGATCAGATCCACCACGGCTGCATTGTGAAGTTAGTGAAGTTGTGTGGAATTGTTAAGGAGGTATGAAGAAACAACGCAATGATTTATAAGTAGTAAGAGTTGTTTTAGTTTCTGTTATAAGGAAGCCATACACATTATTAGGAAAATATATGGAGGTGTACATTTAATGGAAGGAATAGGAAGCTTAGAAAAGAACCCCAGAGCAAATGCCACTGATGTATGTGTTATCCCAGATGATATTGGCTAGACAGCCAAATTTTAAAGAAAACATAATTGCAGATACTGTATCCAATAATGCAAAGCATCAAGGAAACATATGAAAATCCCCATGATGGTACAGAAGGTGGCAGTACATGAAAAAGTAATGGCCGGCATATGTTCAGCCTTGGGATTATTTACACATTGTTATTATTTTTTTTTTTTTTTTTTCAAGAGAAACTGGGTTTTTGTCCATGAGGTGATATAAGTTACATTTAAGCAAGGTGTTGATGTCTGGAAGCCAGGTGTAATGATGATGGACTGTTAGAGAAAATGTGATATTAACTTTCAGATGGGGTCGCTTTTGATAAGGGCAAGGTAGTTATGCTTGTGATAATTGAAATATTAGGAAAGTATGAGGTCTACACAGAAGTGGAGTACAAATATGCACAGTTTCATAAGGTTGTGCTCAAAGTGCATGCAAATGTGATATGCAGGTTTGTTTTAGAAACAGCTAAAAATAGTGATACATGCAATTAATAGAAAGATAGATAATTACATACATATAGATAGAGAAAGAGACACTGACAGACAGGCAGAATAGGAATAGCAGTGAAGTATTGAAGTGATGCCAACCATACCCCCACCCCACAGACATGGACAGGCATTGGGGTGTGTCTTTGGGTCATTGCCCACAACACTCACACCATTTCATCTCACCCTACCCTGCAGATACAGACAAGAGTCAAGATGTGCCTTGGGGTTTTCAAACTTTACACTCACCCCATTCCATAAGGAAATATGATGAAATGGGTACAGTATAAGAGAATGGAGTGAACTTTGGGGCTGAAGATTCAAAGGAGCACACCTCGATACCTGTCACTGGCTGCAGGGTGGGGATGGGGGTGGAATGGCATGAGCATTACTGTTGACAATCCCAAGTCACACCCCTGATGCCGGTCAGTCCCTACAGTGCAAGGTGTTATGGTCAGAACCCCTAATGCCCTGGGTGTTTCTTGGTATTTTCACTCCAAGTTTTCAGCATGTGCTTTTTGTGACCCACTGTGAACACTGACACTATCAGTTCATTAGCCAAATGCCAGCAATTGTGCCATTTGGCACCACAGGTGCAAAAACACATTTTCAACAGGATGTAAAAAATTACGGCTGTACATTTCTTGCTTCAGTAACAGTAACACACACACACACACACACACACACACACACACACACACACGAACACGCCAGAACACAGTGGCAAAATGATTAGATTTGTCTACAAGCATTATTTTCTATACAAGTTGGAGCACGGGGGGGAGGTTAAGGCTGGAGATCAGTTATGGCCCATGACATAACCACATGGTCAGAATATTAAAAAGCAATAAAAAAGTAATCACCAAGCAAACCATAGATGGTGCTACGCATAATGGAAAACTAAAAAGATGAAAACTGAGCACCCATCAATGCAGGACAGAAGTAAGCACAATGAAATAACATGCAAAAACATTTATTGTGTACCACGGCAATGCAATAAAAACATGTAGCCGGACTGGCTCACGGACAAACACTTACGTTTTGCCCAGTTACCTACTGGGCTTCATCAGAGTTAATCCAATGTTCTCATTTACTCTACATATACATATTGCAATTTAAATAAATCACTTACTCAATTAACTAGATTATATAAAAGTGCACGTGCTTCTGTATAACTGGCTCCTATGAGCCTATAATAAGCCTATTATAAATTACAGAGCCATTAATGTGATTACTGCATGAAACCATCACACAAAAGCACTTAATGCTACATAAATAATTAAATCCATGAAACATCATGCATATATTTATTCACTAACAGTTAAAATGAATGAGAACACCATTATAACAAATATAAATTTAAATTTCATTTGCTGGCTGCTGAATGGTATTCTATTACAGAAGCCCTAGTATATTGCACATCATTCCATTATGGTCTAATCTAATACTAGAATGTACTAGATACATGCAATAAATGTATAAGTGGCAATCTCTCTTAATTAACCTTACATGCACTGTAAATATATATTGGCCCTTAAATTTATTTAAAAAGGTTGACAAATCAATATTATCATTAAGTCCTTTACCTTTTCTAGCTCCTAATTTAAAAATCCAGAAACTTTCATGTTGGCCAATTAATTTTTGAATGTCTCCCCCCCCCCAGCTCCAATCTTAACCTGGAAGGGAACAGTTTCAGAATTTGCAGAATGTGTTAATTAGTTTGAAAGTACCAGCCCTTGCCTGAAATTTAAATATGAAATACATAAAATAGAGATTATTTTTTGGGATCTGCAGATCTATAGGAATGTTGGGGGGATGTTTGTACTACGTTATACCAAAAAGCAACAGATTGAAATAGCCTGTTACGTTATGAGAGTTGTCATCCACACCATGTTAAATTTAACATCCTAAAGGACAGTTAGCTAGGACTTTATGCAATTGTATGGAACATGAACAATTTATACAAAAGAGAGGAGCACAGATTGCTAGGTTTAAAGAGAGGGGGTATAGTACACAGCATAGCTACAGCAGTCCACAGAGTGGAGGACATGGATCGTAATGATATGTTCAAAGACAAGGGAGAGAAACAAAAAATGATCAGAATTATATTTGCCCCTTTATAACAAAGTTCTCCAGTCGGGTGCATTGTACAAAAGAAATAGTAGCCAATAATTGGTCTATTTTAGAGTTAGAACCAAAACTTAAACAGGTGACAGTACAGGGTCCAAAAGTGATTTTTAGAAGAGCAAGAAATATTAAAGATATAGTGGTGCATAATGTTATGCCCAAACAAGTATCTCCTAATCAGACCATTTTGGCCCCCCTTCCAGGTAGAACTTTTAGGTGTTTTAAATGTGCGTATTGTAGGTTTGTACAACCATGTAAAAGTTTTAAACATCCTGTAACAGGCACGGATATTTGTATCCTGGATTTTATTGTGTGTTACAGTATGGGTATAGTCTATTTACTATTATGCTCATGTGGAGCCTACTATGTGGGGAGAACTGTTAGACAATTTAGAATCAGAACAGGGAAACATGTAAGGGCTATACCTAAAAATGATCATAGCTATGCCATAGTTAAACATCTTAATGAAAACAGATTGGGTAAACATATTGTTTCATTTATAGGCATAGAACAGGTTAAGATTGGAGCTTGGGGGCAGACATTCAAAAATTAATTGGCCAACATGAAAGTTTCTGGATTTTTAAATTAGGAGCTAGAAAAGGTAAAGGACTTAATGATAATATTGATTTGTCAGCCTTTATAAATAAATTTAGGGGCTGATATATATTTACAGTGCATGTAAGAGAGATTGCCACTTATAAATTTGTTGCACTTATCTAGTACATTCTAGTATTAGATTAGACCATAATGGAATGATATGCAATATACTAGGGGTTCTGCAATAGAATACCATTTACCAGCAAGCAAATGAAATTAAAATGTATATTTGTTATAATGGTGTTTTCATTCATTTTAAATGTTAGTGAATAAATATATGCTTGATGTTTAATGGATTTAATTATTTATGTAATATTAAGTGCTTTTGTGTGATGGTTTCATGCAGTAATCACATTAATGGTTCTGTAATTTGTAATAGGTTATTATAGGCTCATAGGAGCCAGTTATACAGAAGCATGTGCACTTTTATATAATCTAGTTAACTGAATAAGTGATTTATTTAAATTGCAATATGTATATATAGAGTAAATGAGAACATTGCATTAACTTTGATGAAGCCCAGTAGGTAACTGGGCGAAACGTAAGTGTTTGTCCGAGAGTTGTACGGCTACATGTTTTTATCGCATTGCCATGATACACACTAAATGTGTTTGCACGTTATTTCATTGTGCTTACTTTTGTCCTGCATTGATGGGTGCTCAGTTTTCATCTTTTTAATGGTCAGAATATTAAATATTTTAAAATAAGCATAAGTGCAAAAGTAACCATTTCAAGAAGAAAATGCAAACTGTGACATTTAATAGTTAGAGGGTAAGTTAACACATCTGGACTTATATGCTGCATATGCAATACATCTCAATTGCTAAGGGGTCCTGACCATGTTCACCCTTCCTCAAACCAAGCTAACTGCAGTATGTCTAGCAATAACATGAATGGAAAGATTATACATATCAAAACTTATTAATTATGCTGTAACAGAGGAAGTAATAACAGCACCCACAAAAATCAGAGAGCACAGGACTTTGATGAAAAAATGAAGTCATTTTATTTAAATACAAAACTGCATATTACATGTGCACCAAGTCCCAAAAATAAGCGGTAAAAGCTGTGCTAATACTAATGTTTCCCCTGACCACTGTCAGGCATCATCAGAGTGAATCTACAACATCACAACAGTGCCTCCATATAATTAGTGATTAAATTACATGTTACTAATTAATTCTAACCAATCATAAACTAAAAACAATTTAGTTTTATTATTAAAAGCAGTTTTCAATAAACAATTCTGGTAACAATTCATACTGCAAATAGCAGCAAGGTTTGTGTGGAACTTTAAAATGCACATGTAAATGGCACTGTTATCCTTTACATAGGTTACCACTCTCATATATTGCTAATTGCAGCACCTAATTTTATTTCATATTACTACCTCATATTTCATTTAAATATTTCTGGCTTTTGATCCATATAAAGAATCAAAAACTGTGAATAGAGGAAAAAGAGGGTGCAACTTCAGCAAATGTCTTGAGCTATTTGTTGTGAGGTTTGGATAAAGAACTATGTTGGGCTCCAACCCATCTGTTTAAATTACACTATTGCCATTTAAAACTAAAATAATTACCACACTCGTGCATTGATAATTGCAACACCTCATTATATTGTGTTTTGCTACCTCATTTTTTATTTAAATATTTCTGATCTATGATCCATATACAGAATCAAATAAATCCATAACTGGAGGAACAAAGAGGGTGCAATAACAGCAAATGTCTTGAGCTACCTATTTGCTATGAGGGTTAAATAGAAAACTATGTTAGGCTCTAACCCATCTGTATAGCATATAACGTTCAACAAAGTTATCAATAAATTATTTTGTTTTATTTCTCAGTACAACCCCATTTTATAAATCATGAATTCTTTGCAGTTACAATACACAAAAATGAGCTGCTATTACAGGCAGTGCACTTACTGTGTTGAGGATGCAACCATACTTTTACAAATGAATATGCAATATCCACAAAACATTTTTATATTTATTAACCTTTGTGCCTTAAACCAAAATAAAAGGTCACCATCACATATCATGTTGCACCTTTAGTCACAAAAGAACTGGACATGTAGGAAATATTTTCCTAAAATCATTCTGGAATTATTGGAACTCATTTTATATGTTAGCTATTTCACCCCAACTTCATGGTACAATTGTTTCTTCCAAAATTTCTTTTAAAAGTATGCTAAATCAATGGCATAATTTAAACCCTGTCCATATCTGCTCCCCAGTTCATAAATCCAAAAACGTTCTCATCTGCCAATCATTTGTTCGATGTCCCCTCTCAAACCAAGTCTAACCACTTCTATGCCAACAAAATTAATCTTGTGGTTTACTGTACTATTACCTTTATGTGCTAGACTATGGCATAAGTCATGTCATTTTTAGCTAGGGCATGCACATGCTCTCCCACCCTTATTTTAAAACTTCTTTTTGTCTGTCCCACATAACTCCCACAACTGCATTGAAGTAAACAGACTGCACATTTCATGCCACAGTTAATAAAGTCTTTAGCTTGTACATACTGTCCTGTACATGGATTAACAAGTCCCTGTTATGTGTGCATGTATTTAAAGTAAATGCACCTCCCACATCTATGTGTGCCCTCGGGGGGGGGGGACAAAATTGCTTGCATAAAGGCTCTGGACATGGAACTGAGTTAGTTACCAGTAAATCTTTTATGGTTTTACCTCCTGAATACTATTTTAGGACCATCCTGTACCAATTCTTTTAATCTTGGCTCTAATTGCAGGTACTTTTTGTCAAAATGAGCACCACAGTAGATTGCCTGGTACTCCACTTCATTGTTTTTCTGTTAATTATGCTGTGCATACCCAAAGACTCAATGTGACTCCTTTGGCTGCCATGATGTCTGTAGTTAATCTGAAACAAAAAATGTAACGAGACACTGATATTAAACAATACAGCAAACTGCACTCTGGGGAGATTGCCTTGGACAAGCTGCAATAAAAAAAACCTGAATAACAGGTTCCAAGGAGTATAAACTCACCAGGAATTTTACAAAAACTACCCCTCCCCATCCATTCACAGGTGCCAATGAATGTATTTGTTAATCATGTTGATTCATCTTTTTGCTTCCCTCATGGTAAAAATGTGAAACTACATTTGTGTTATTTTAAATAAGTAATGAATAGCCTGTCCAGGGGGATGGCAGCTCTGATAGTTGTTCTAGTCTTTCTTTTCACTGATATAAACTGAGCCAGGAAAAAAGTAAGTAGGAAAAAACTTATTTCTACAAGTAGTTGTTAATTGCAGCTGGTATTTTTAACATGTGCAAGGCAACTCCACTTCTCAAACTTAAAAGAAAAAATATATGGTAAATATATATATATATATATATATATATGGTAAATATTGTTAATCACAAAAGCTGAACTTTGTTTTTAGTATATAAATGTTTAAGAAATACCTGTGGCTCTTTCAACCAGAAAGCGGTCTATTTTCCTTGGAAGCTATAGTTTCAGACACTTCTTAGTCTTTCCTTTTGTGACACCAGGTGACTCCGATAATCATTTGTTCCAAGGTTTTTTAAGTTAGTTTAAAGGCATTAAGTATCTTCAGTTCTCCTAGTCCTTAACAAAATGCATGGACTCCACAGACTTGTTCTGTTCCTTGGTCCAGATCCCAAACTAGTGAGTCTTGTTTCAAAATGATAATTCCACCTCATGCCCCTCCCACATGAATTAAAAAAAGGCAGGGGTGGATCTTCAGGAGCTTCTCAGGTGGAGGTGGGGTGGATCTTACTCTGCCCCCAAAAAACAATGCTGCCTCCCACTACTCAGGTTCCAGTTTTTGTACCACCCATTTAAGAAAGAAAATAGTACCCTGCAACCATTGACTAACATGAAAGCATATTTATTTGAGTGCGGAAAACATTTCTTGGAGGAATGTAAAGTGGAGGAGACTATTTACACCTTCAGTCAGTTCCACGGACAGAAAACATGACATCACTCCTTTTGTACATGCAAAAATTCTGCAGGCTCCGCCTACTGCAGCCGTAAAAAGGAGATAGAAAAGATCCTAAAATGTACCAGCCCATATTTCTTCTTGACATAGTGGGAACATTTTTTGTGAAAGCAATATTAGCTAGACTAATTACTCAGCTAAATAATCTAGGGGGCCTGTCAGAATTTCAGTCAGGTTTTCACTCAGGAAACTGTACAACAGATAATACATTTATAATAATACATCTGTATGAAAAATATGTAGCTCTTAGAAAGCAAAATATCTATGCAGCTTTCATTGATTTTAGCCAAGCATTTGACACTATCTCTAGAACATTACTTTGGAAAATTATGTACAACTGGGGTTTTGATCCACAGTTGATATGCATTATTACTAATAAAGGTGTCAGGCAGGGCTGCATCCTTGCTCCCCTCTTAATTAACATCTACATAAATAATCTATTGGTACAATACACTCAAGTACTGTATACACTGACTCTCCAAAAATTGGAAAGCATTTTTGCCTGACATTGGCATACTGTATGACAATGACCTGGTTTTATTTGCACTCTCTAAATCAGGCTTACAAACAAAATTGAATATATTCATAACTTCTGCCAAAGAGCATGAGCTAAAAATCAGTGAAACAAAAAGCCAAATAATAACTTTTGGCTAAAAAAAAAAAAAATTGAAAATTGAAAAGAGGGGATAGAATATTAAATTCAGTTGATGAATATGTATATTTTGGTCTGACACTGACAAATAATGGTAAATGGTACAGACATACAGACAAACTTAAATTAAAACTTAGGCAAACTTAAGCAAACTGCAGGTTCTTTAATGAGCTTCAACTTCAAATCTGGCGCAATACGATATTACCATTGCTAACTGCCATTAAAGCCAAATATTTCCCACAACTGACATACCAGAGTAAAGTCTGTGATACAACAAAATTGATACCCTTGAAATTCCTCTAAACATATTATACAAAGTATCACTGGGACTAAGCACTTCAGTACCAGCAGCATTAGTAAGAGCAGAGTTAGGTATGTACAGCTCAAGGCACTGAGGGATGCTAAGAAAATTACGTACTGCATAAAAATTCTAAGAAAGCTAAACAACAGATTACCATTAATCTGTCTGGAGGAAAAATTAAAATGGCAAGAACTGGGCTGTAGTCTGTCAAACTGGTTAAAAGACATTGATATTCTGCTTAATAAATATGGTCTGAAATTTTTAAAAAGTTACACAAACAAAGAGATTCAAATAAGCTTAAAATATAACAAATATATTACCAATAAAATTATAAATTTCTATAAAACAGTGGACATAGACAAAATATGTAGAATAAAAATCTCACCATGGTTAATAACATTTGATCTAAGACATAATTATAAATATTATCTGGATGTTCTAATAGAACAAGTTAAAAGAATGCTATATACAAAATATAACTTTGAACTCTATCAAAACAAAATCACAAATGTTCACTACTCAAAGTCAATAAATCCTGAAGATAAAGTTTGTGACTGTAACAGACCTGAGCCAGAAAACTTGTCCCATGTTATGTTTAACTGTACATGGTATGAGATTCCAAGAAAATATTGGCTCCATCCAATCTGGGACCTGATCCAAACTACTCAGAATGAGCACATAATTAATGCTGTGGTTTCATACTTGAAAGTCATAGCATTAATTTGCTTAACACATTTTTAAAGTTATAAAGAACAAAGAAAAGTAATCTAATGAACTTATCATAGAACCTAAATTGCATAATCTTATAATAATGATGCAGGAATAACTATGAAAATTATGTCTAATTTGCATGATGTATTGGAATTTTACATTGTATTTTTACATTGTTTTTTATCTTGTATAAAATGTAGATTGCATTTGTATGTATTTAAAATGATTATATTTTGTAATTGTCTATGACAGAACAAATAATGATACCTCGTTACTGCACACATCTCAGTTTGTTTATTGATGGAATGGGGTGAGTGTTAGGGTTGATAATCCCAAGGCACACCCCATGCCCGATTTGCAAAGACATAGGAGGCAAAATTGAATGGCTTTTCCTGTTGTTGCCTGCAGGGTAGGGGCAGGGTGTTATGGTTGGGAACCCTAACACCACATTTCCCTACTTTCATCACTTTAATCCTAACTAGTTAACTATGATTTTTTGCAATGAATATTGTTATATTTTGGTGTTATTATATTCTGATGCTTTCTTAGGTAAAGCCTGTAAACACAAGAAAGGGAAAGCATCACTAGAGGCATAGAGAAATATTTGTGAAGATTAAGGGTTAGACAGTTAAAACCAACACAATTCCTTATAAAATTGGCTGAAGTAGCACCAAAAATTAGTAAAAACTTGTTTTTATGCTATGAGATTTTATGTATCAATAGCAAAAATAGTATCAAAACAATCTGTTGTTACAAAAAAGTGTGTCTCTACCATGTGGCAGACATTTTTGCCTGTATCATGACAAAATAAAAATTGTATCAATAACACATTCAAAAAAGTGGCTTCACAATTGTCTTGATACATGTAAAATAGTATTGAAACATACTTGTACTTATTAATATTACTCCATGCTTTTGTTTTAAAAAATGAAGTTTCTAGCCCTGACTTTCAAATGTTAGACCTTTTGGGAAGCAAATGTATTTAAAGTGGGCTAACTTTGAAATCACTAGTGCTAGGAACTTACATTTTTTAATGAAAACTTGGAGTGAGCTAAGTTGATGCACTGACATGCCATGTTATTACCAATTCATACCTCAAAATATAAAAACATTATATGGTTTAAAATATTTGAAACATCCTGTTGAATGTTTAAAACATTTTAAATATCCTGCTGAATTTACCAACATATTATAACAGGACACATATAGATATTCAAAACTTTGCCCTGGGCACAATTAGCACTGCCCGGTGGGCAAACCTAGCCCAGAGCACAAAGTTAGCTATATTCAAAAGGAAATAGCCCAGTGCTAATCCTGCTGAATATAGCAATCTAAGGAAGCCAGGCAAACTGGTCTGGGAGTGCAGGGCAGAAATAGCCCGGGAGTAAGACAGCACTGAATATAGCAACAGGGAAGTGCAAACTACAACTGCAGCTCATTGGACTCTGTAGCAAACCAGTGTTGCAGGTGGAGAACATTGTCTGTGATTGAGCAGAGATATTTCACAGCTACTGCTAATACACCTCTCAACCCCCTGCCTCATCAATCAGGGACAAGGCTTAAAAACATCAGGGACAAAGGTTTTAAATCAGGGACACATTCTAAAAATTGGTGATATCCACTCAGGAAGCAGGTAGGATAAGTGGTGTAGTGTAAAATGCATTTTCTAAGGAAGAACACATCAGTAACATTAATGTTTGACATTATTTTATGCTTACAACCCCCACTGTTTGGCCACAGAAACACAATGTTTCGGAGGGACATTGTAAGATTTTGAGATAAAATCAGGGATGACCCTGAAAATCAGGGACAGTTGAGAGGTGTGACTGCAAACAACAATGTAAGCCACACACTGCAGAACTGTGCTATGCTGAAGTGAGGTTTGCCTGGGGCTAACCTGATTGCACAGTGCTAACACATTAGCCCAGTGCAAACTGGTTAGCCTGGGGCAAATGGGAGCTATATTCAAAGCTCCCATGCAAATAAGCCTACTTAGGTAATCCGTGGGCAAACAGGTATATTTGCATCTCATTAAGTGCTGCTTAGCAAACATTACCAAGCAGTTTGCCTGGTGCTACTGCATGGAGCACAAAGCTCCCCCTATTGGTTGGAATGGAAGTACAGGCTGGACGCTGCAGGCCAAGGCATACACACAGCATCCCCTGTTGGTCGGAATAGAAGTACAGGCTGGAAGCAGCAGGAACTATGTGCTGCCAGGCACAGTTGGTGCAGTCCTGACCTATCACATTCAAATGGAAAGTAATGTCCTTGGTAGTCTAGTGGTCCCCCACCCCCTGCACAATTCTGACCCGGCTTGAAAATAAATAACATCACTTTCCTGGTAGTCTAGTGGTCCCCCCACTCCCTGCACAAATCCTGACCTGGTTTGAATAGATAAAGCACTTTCCTGGTAGTCTAGTGGTCCCCCCCCGCAGCAGTCGGCAACCTGCTCAGCCCTCCTATCACCACCACCATGGCTGGCCACTGATTGAGGCAAATAAGCATAGCCGTGATGGTGAGAGGAGGGCTGAGCAGGTTGCCGCTCTGTTTGTAAAGTGTTCCTGGCTAAGCGGGGGCATCACTGTTGGGTGGGGGACCACTAGACTACCAGGGAAAGTGCTTTATCTTATTCAAACTGGGTCGGGATTCATGCAGGGGTGGGGACCACTAGACTACCCGGGAAAGTGATGTTATTTTTTCAGACCGGTCGGGATTCATGCAGGGGGTGGGGGACCACTAGACTACTGGGAAAGAGCTTTATCTTAATCAAACCAGGTTGGGTTTCGTGCAGGGGTGGGGAACCACTAGACTACCAGGGAAAGTGATGTAATTTTTTGCAAACCAGGTCAGGATTTGTGCAAGGGGGGACCACTAGACTACCAGGGAAACTACTATTAATATTAAAGTAAATGGGTCGGCATTCATGCAGGGGGTGGGGGGACCACTAGACTACAAGGGAAACTACTGATAATATTAAAGTAAACGGGTCGGCATTTGTGTAGGGGGTTGGGGGGGACCACTAGACTACCAGGGCTATGCTACTCTTTTGCATGTAAGGGGGGTCAAGAATCATGGGGGTGGCATTGCTGCTACTGCCAGCTTTTTCCCGGTGGTATCTAGCGCAGCACTACAGGTCGCGCTAATGACTGTAGTGCAGCGCTATACATTTGAATATGCCAGCTGGCATTCATGGGGGCTCTCCTGTCCACGCCTGCATACAATTACCTATTAGCGCCGGGCGCTATCACACAGCATCAGCGCTAATGGGGCTTTTCAATATTGCAGCCTCATGCAAACCAGCACTATTCTAGTGCTATGGATTTACGCCAGGCACAAAGGTTTGAATATCTGGCCCATAATGTTTTATCAAATGCAGCTGAAAATCTTGGTTGTAAGATATTACTTTAAGATTACTTTAAGGAACAAACCCGGGGGGGGGAGGAGGAGCTACAACCAGCAGCCTGCCTGTGTTTTCTTGGTGCTTTGAATACTTTACAAAATATAGTTGGAACAAACTATCATTTTACAACTAAACTGCAGCACTTTTACATTAAATTGGTAGATATACCCCTGACCTACTGTACATACCTTCAGAGTTTGGAAGACATCAAATGGCTAGAACAACCTAATGGTTCAACTGAGGCTGCGGCCACAGAGGATAGAGGAAAGAAAGAAGGCCACAACTAGCTCAGCTCTGGAGTGGGCAACAGAGAATGCCATACTACCAGATTCAGAGGAACAGATGCTTCCGTAGTTTTTGCAGTAGTGCAGGCACTAGATACTCACATTCCAGCATCAAAACAGAAAATGAATGTATTTAATAGCTGTGTATTGATACTAGAGACCTGGGCTGATATCCAGGAGGTGTCAATTAAGGAAGCTGCTGACTTTACTAAAAGATGCTGATGGCAAAATAAAAGGCTCTGAATAGAGAATATAGCAACTATGCCAAGTAATGACCCACACTTAGAGAAAATAATTTAATGCTGTCTGCGCAAGCTTGAGGGAACTTGGGGTGACTCATACTCCATTAATGCCTGCCAAACTACTACAAGTGAGTTATGCTGGACAAGTACATTTGTAAAAGATACCGTTGGAGCTTGGTGCTCAACAGCAGGCTAGAGAATCTGGGGATGAACAAAAGGAACCTGAAGTGTGAGACTTTTACTCTGCTGAGTATACCTTTGATATACATTGATGGCTGAGGGCTGGCTGGAGTTCAATGGGTGGAGCAACAAACCACTACCCCCAACCAGGTCTTAAAAGGCCCTCCTCTGGGCCAGTCCTCATTCATTTTCTTCGTTGCGGTTGGAGGCACCATCTTCCATCTCTCTGGTTTCCTTGCATCTCCCTTACACCTCTGGCCACTCTTTCCACTGTTCTTGGCCTTTCTGTGACTTCCTTCCCGTCATTCCCTTTGTGCCTCTGTTCCTGGCTTCCTGCCCTCCTTCAATCAGTTGCTTGCTGTCCCCCCCCCGCACTCCTGCCAAGTGGCTCAGGTTCCTCCACCCGGACCCATGCCTTATTCTGCTGTTCGGTCCCTGTTGTGCATGCAGTGTCCTCCAGTCCACTCTCTTGTTCTGTTCTCCTCTCATTGTTCTGGCTCCTCTGGAGCTCTAGGTTTACCCGCTTGCTTTCCCTCTCCTCTCTCTTTGCCTGCCCCCTTCCTGCTCATCCTGCCCTACATCTGCCGCTGTGCTTGGGCATCCATATGTTCACCAGCTCCTTGCACCTTCCGTTCCTCCATCTCAAGACTCTGTGTCTCTGTCTCAATCAGCAGTCCCATCACCACCAGTGCTTGTACCTTTTCCTTGTCCACCACTCCTGTGTTTCTCTTCGTCGTCCTCCTTTTTCTTGCCATACTTTCTATATGTTTTCTTCACTTCTGCCCTTTGCCTGCTGGTCCCTTTATCTGGTCTGCCATTCTCCCACTAACCCTCAACTCTGTCTGCCTACCATCCACTACCTACTATCGCATGGCATGGTGAGCCTATTTTCTCTCTCTGCCTTTCTCTTGTTTCTCCCCATCTCCTTATTCTGCTCCTTTTCGTAGCCATCCCTGCCCATCGTGCTGGCACCATATCTTCCTCTGCTACTGTCATTATCTGCCTCGATACCGGGAAACCATTTCTGGGTTCTTTCCTGCAGCTTTCACATTTGTTTTTCCTCGCTCCATTTCCTACTACCACTGCTGGTATTTGTTCTGGCTCCAGTTGCTGGTATGTCCTCATTTTATGTTTCTAGTTTCCCTAATGGATATTTCCCTCTCAGCACATCAGCCCTGCTTCCTCTTCTTTTTGGGGTTCTACTACCCTGCTGCTTCCTTTTCCTATTTTGTGTATATTGTCACTATAGTCCTGGGTTCAGGACCCTCAATGCCATGCCAGCCTAACTACAGAGCTGGCATTACCTCAAATGTATTAATCTCAAACTTTTAATTTACTGTTTGGTGTCCTGGTGCCCAGTTTGTGATTTCTCTGTTTTTCCCAAGGCAGAGGACTGCGTTGTCTACAGCGGCATCATGGCTTGAGCAACAGGAGCAGCTTTTAGTTGTTATCTATTCAATCCGTAGCTGAATCACCCTTCCTTCTACTGCTGCTCCACTTAGCCTTCAAGGCTCTGAAGCACTCTGCAGTTTCCCCACTCCTTCTCAGACTCCATTCATCTCGAACCTCATCCCTCCTATACCGACTTCATATTTCTTCCTACTTACCATTATACCTAGCTTCACTCCTGGTACTTGCACCTCAACGTTGGCTGCTGGCTTTGCCCAGCCATTCCCATCTCTCCCACCACAATTCAATCCACTCTGATTTGACTTCTCAATGGACCCAGTTGGCACACACCCCATGGTTGCAACTGCGACCTCACCTCCTCTGGACCCTTGTCTGTGTTTCCTTCACTCAATCTGACCTCTCAGTAGGTCTACTCGTTCACATTGCCTAATTAAGCATATCCTTCATATAGGGTTCTATGCTACTTTGGTTCAACCTGCTCTCCTCTTGGAGACATGCTTTCCATGTCCATTGTTCCATAGCTCAGGGCTAGCCTGTATTTGATGGTCTTGCTCTGTACCTATGAAGTCCACTTCCAGAGCATACAAAGCTCAGAGTGGGGTCCTTCTCCTTGGCCCATAGTGAGAATGTCTTTACTCCAGGTTGACCTTCAGTCATCCCTCATTTCAGCGACAACTCTGGATGTAGAACTTATGACTTCAAGCTGTGAGGGGTGGGTCTTTCATCATCAGGGCTCCTTTGGCTGCCCAAGTGGGTTTGGAGGCACCCTTTATGCTAGTCTCCATCATGACCGCCTCTGGTTCACCTTGTCTGTTTCATAGGCTCATGTAGGCTGGCTGAGTACCTCAGTGGTCTTTTCTCTCCTCCTTTGCTTTTGGGCATCTAGTTGCAGAGACATCACTTGCAACCCTCAATATCATTCCTGTTAGAAGGACAGAGTGAGAGCTTCATCTAAATTGGAATATTTTCTTTTCCCCCAATATCGACTCTAAATTACGGTAGCTAAGCTGTCACAAACCAAAACATCCTTCAGCCTGGAAGGAAGGCGATGTAGGCCTTATATCCCCAGAGGTTTCCTCCTCAAAGGGAATTTTTCCTCTCCTCTATGCTGATGGTCATTATATTAAACAGGGTTAGTGCGTTCATAGATTCTGTAGTTAGATTCCGCTGTTGGATGGAATCAGATGGTGGCCCCGGCTGTTCCCTCTCTCCTTAGGAAGTCTGCCCTTCTTCATCATGTTAGATTCCATTCTACTATGTTCTTCTCATCACCTCCCATCTCTCTCTCTCATCCTACCCATCAGTATATCTCAATAATCATCTGTTCTCTAAATCATTTTGACTTCTAGCCTTTTGCTCAACACCCTTTCAGATATTTTTTTGGGGCTCCTTCCTAAGCTACCTTTAGCCAAAGAAATTATTCCCACAGCACCTTTGGTGGTGATGATCTCTCCTCTATGGTTGCTTGCATCATATGCCTACAGGGTGGTATATCCCATGGACAGAGAGGTGAACAGCCACAATGTATCGAAGTCACACAAGCATACATCTCATCCAGCTGTGCATGCCCATTGAAATGTTTTAAAGTTTCCAAGTAGAGAGTTGTGGGCACGTTAGAACATTTCATGGGAATGTTAGTGCAGCCTCTATAGTAGCTGATTTATTCTAGATATATGTTTTAATATGCTGGATTTACTACACTTTACTGTATCTCTTTAAAATAACTGCTGCTACCAGGTGACCTTCACTTGTAGAGCTAGGGAGGGAATGTTTCATTTAGGTAACTGCCACTGGTGAGCCTGCAGACTATGTAGCCTTTTACATGTTTTGATATGGCTATCTCAAATTTATAAAACTTTTATGCCATGTTTACTGATTCATAATAAATTCTGTAGTGATGGTTTACAGTAGTTTAAAATGTACTGGATTTATATGTCTATGGTTTCTTTTTTTCAGCAATGTTTGGGGAAGTACACTCATGCTTGTAAGAACTACTGTTCTGTACTTTATTTGTCTTCCCAAGATGTGATGCATTTCTAATGGAATATTGCAAAAGGTGACTCTTTCATGGCCATAGATAGTCCTTCTCCATGTTATGGACATTATCATCAACCTTGGCAATAAATTGTGATACACATAAGCATTTTTACTACATGTTATGGAATATTTTATATAGGTTCATTTACCTTATTGTTGTACTGCCCAGAGTGTACAGTAACATATCTGCATAAGTGAAATATTCTTTGCTTGTCATATTTTCTGTTCTGCTCATGTACTTTACTGTCTTGTGCTTGGGATCTCATATAAATTGCACAATTTCTATGAAACATAATAAAATATAATTAAAAAAAGAACAAACACACCATTGCTAATTATCGTTATTTAATGTTATTGAGAAATGTGTTTATAATATTAAGAGGAAGCCAGGAACACTGGACTGCACCCCTGAGGTGGAGAAAAACATTTAGAAAAACTGGTGCTGGAACACACTGGAGCAATTGTATCTATTATATGAATGATTTTGTTTTAAGATAATATGATTTATTATAAATAAATGTATTTATATTTATTTGTTTATATAATATTAAGATGAGGACGGAGGAGATCCAGGTTGACAGTGTACTTGTGTAAGCCCCTGATGATGATGATGAGGGGGATGAAGTCTGGCATGACTAACTCACACTGGAATCAAACAGAAAATGTTTAAAAGACCATGATTTTATTTTTTATTTTTAGTCTGTTGGTAACCAGGTAAGGCCCACTAGGCACAAGTGCCTGTTTTCAGGGACGACCTGGGAGCACTGGGTGGTTAAGTGACTTGCTCAGAGTCACACAGTATGCAAGTGAGGTTGTGAGAATCAAACTCAGGTCTGGTCTGCTGGATGTATCAAACTTGTTCACACCTCGTTCCTCTAACCTCTATGCTATACTGCCAGCCTGATGATAAGGTAGCATTAGGCAAACAGAATCATCACTGACTTCAGATTATTGATGCAGACTGCACAATGTATTCTTGTACACACAGAATCAGGCACAGCCTGGCCTATAATTATGTACATGATGTAATGTTGCCAAGTGATAAACAAGCATTCAAGCATTCCAAGACAATCCATGTTGTGATAACTGCTGAGTGTGAAAATAACTGTGAATGGGATGGAAGGAACATAGAACAGTATCCCTGAGCTCAGGCATAGCCCAGTCAAGAATACGAAGCAAAAACTGTATGCTGTGAATAAAGATGCTGCAAAGTTTTACTTTGCCGGCAAAGTTCTGGCGACATTGCAGAATTCACCTTCACAAATTACTTTACGAGGTTCCCACTTAGCAACGTTGCTAACTTCACCTGTAAAGCCTGTGACGTTAGACGAATTTAAGTACATTTTCCTAGAAAAGAGCAACTTCGCCTTGCAAAAACTTTGAGAATCGGTATCAGACTTCTCATAATTTCACCAACTTCAGAAATTAATTGCCGGAGCAAATTTTATCCACTTCTCTCATCTCTAGCCATGAATACATGAAGAACAAACAGTATTCTATGAAATCATAATATAAAAACTATTTCTTATATATCTTTTTATAATGTAAAATGATTTATTTTATTTTTGTTGTTGATTCGTTATCAATATTAAATTGTATCACAAAGATAATTTTTTTATTATTTTTTCATTTGCTAATTAGATAAAATAATGTACACTCTCATACCTTCAGGAATGCATATGCCCCCCCCCACCCCAAAGTGCTTAGAGGCCACATTTGTACTGCAGATGTGCATGTGGCATGGAGGCCATTAATGAAGTTACTTGCTGTTGTAAAAATAAATGACTTTCTTATATTATTGATTTATTAAATATTATTGTAAGGATTATATTTATTAATAATATCTACGTTCAAAACAATTGGGGTCTGTCTCAGCTTTGGTGGAGGATTATTGCTGTCACATCAACAGCCATTAACAACAAGCACAGAAAACACGAAATGTGAGAATGCAAAAAAATAGATTGTGTTCATAAATGATTTATTATTTTTGTAATGTTATACTTTCTTTGAGGATACCTCTTGCAGCAGGTCACACCTTAGGAACTATAGCCATCAGGCACCAGGACCACATGGAAACATTTTTGCTAGCAGTCTATCTTGGGCCACCCAAAGTGACTTCGCAATGTCAATGTCCCCCCTATATAGCAACGGGCAGCCCCATGCCCTCCTCAGTTCTTTTCTGGCTGTTGGCCTTTGTACTTTGGACTCCTTGGAGCTCTGTTGCCTTAGTTAACCACCATTCTTTTAGAACCTTCTATTTTTATTTTTCTTAACCTAGTTCTGCGATCACTTTATGTCCTAAAGTAATTCCCCTGCTTCTTTTTCTTTATGCTGTCTGGCTCCGACAATCTTTTTCTGATGCTGCAGCTGTAGACAGAAGATCTATGACAAAGATGACCATGGGACCTGCGTTTGCTGCCTTGGCTCTGACCACGATGTTACGTCCTGCAAGATCTGCCACAGCTTCAATCAAACTACCTGGTTTTGTTGCCAGAAAGAACTTAAATCCTTCTTAATGGAGCAGAAGGTCAACACCTATGACAAGGAGCTTCAGGCCAGGAGCTCCTCCACTTCTTTGGCCCTGTCCACAAGTTCTCATGCCACCAAGGCCCAGGATAATTTGATGGGGAAGCATCACCTCTGGGAGAAAGACAGACCCTCCTGGGAACATTCTCATTCACTTCTTCCAGGGCTGACCATTATGGGGTCATCAACCAGGCCAGTGGCAAATCCCGCTGCAGGCCACACCCTCTCTGCTACAGGGTCAGCTTTGGCAGCTTTTCCCATTGGAACTTCTCTACCCAGCACTGGTTCATCATTGGTGTGCCTCCACTTTCTCCCACTAATGATTCTCACTGCCTCTCTCACCTTTCTTCTATGGGGAATCTGACAGTCTGGCCTGTCAGTTTCTCTGTTACCGCACTGGCCCATTGTAATTGGGGTTCTTTCTCTCCCACCAACATTTCCACCCCTGCTGAGTGCCACTCACCTTCTGTGGGGCTGCAGGCAGGAACAGCACCAGCCTGGTTGTGGCCTATGATGGTCATGCATCGTCAGGTTTTTGACCTCTTCAGCCAATGCCCATGATGTTTCCTGTGACATTGGGGATGCAGGTACGTTAGTTGGTGCCTCAACCTGCCCCATCCCATCACTACTTCTGCCTCTCTGCCATCTTCAGATCCCCCAGCCCTCCATCATTGCCACAGGGTACCCTGCCAATGCTGGTGACCATCGAAGTCCAGGCCCTATTTTACTCTGTCTGGGACTTCATGCAGAGGATTCTCCCCCAGAGCCTGTCATCTGGCAGGCCCTTCTTGGTTGGCATTGGTGTATCGCACCATGCATAATTGAGACTAGTACCTTCTCAATCATCAATGTCTTTGGTGACTCCTCTGAGCCAGAGGATGATGATGATGATGAATATCACCCTGACTTCCTCATACCTGATGATGAAAATGAGATTTGCCTGGGACCAGAGTCCTCTAGCAACTACAGTGTTTCCTCAGTGGAGATGGACTCCTCTAAATACACCCCTGTCCCCGGAAGAGCCCTCCTTACTGCAGTGATGTGGCAACTGCAGGCCACTATGGGATTTGATGCTGTGAAGCAGGACATTACCAGGTGGAACCTGGCTCACTACCTGGATCTGTCAGATCCCACCCCCATCATTCCTCCTATGATTGATGCATATGAGGATGCGACTATGGCCACTTGATACAGACCTAATCAGACTCCTCCTAGCAATTTTTTGAAGGTGCCCACAGGCAGATTCTGTGGTGATCAATGTAGCCCATGATCAGTCC
Source organism: Neoceratodus forsteri (assembly GCA_016271365.2). Classification (NCBI taxonomy): domain Eukaryota; kingdom Metazoa; phylum Chordata; order Ceratodontiformes; family Ceratodontidae; genus Neoceratodus; species Neoceratodus forsteri. The sequence continues at coordinate 1,070,566,703 of CM028129.1, read as the reverse complement.
AAGATATCCCAGCACCTCAGCTCTCTCCCTCCAGACAAGGAGTCCAGAAAGCTGTACCTTATGGGCAAGTGGGTGTTTGCCTCTTCCACTTTGGCTATCATGATCATTAATTATGTGGGTCATATGCTCAAATTCCAGAGTGACCTTTAGAAAGCAGCCAGGTCTGCAGCCCAGTCCCTCCCTGATGGCCCTCACAAACAAGAGATGCTCAAGACCCCTAGTCTGATGCAGACGGGGCAGGCACTTCTTGCAGGCTGGCTGTGATGCCTTAGATGCCTCGGCCAGGGCCTCAGTGGTGGGAGTTTGTCTGAGGAGGTAATCCTGGTGCAGGGTGTCAGGTTTTACTGCTGACATTCAACAGTCCATCCTGAATGCTCCCTTCAGGAGCTACAAGCTCTTCAGGGCAGACATGCAGGATATCCTCAATGACTTGCAAGCCTCAGGGAGAACTCTGCAGTCTGTTAACTCCCTCTACCACACCCACCAGTAGAGTGGGAAGAGGGTGCCCTTTCAGTGTGTCACTCATCAACCTAGGTCTGGCACCAGACAGCCAAGCAGGCGTCAAGCTGCCACAGCCTGCCTACCCCATCCTCTACTACAGGAAGTCCTCAAGAGATGAAGGGTGGGTCCATGGGCTGAGCTGTGGGCTCAGCCTCAGCCTGACTCCTTTCCCAACCCCTCCATCCAGTCCCCAGGATGTGGTGGTGGGGTCATTTCTCCCTCCATCTGGACAGGTCATGGGGGATCACAACTGATGACTGGATGGTGCAACTCATAGAACAAGGACACTCTCTAAAATCTGTGGAGATGGGTCAGCCCAGTGGCACTGAGGGTTGAGGCACTGGATGCCACACCTCGCACCATGCCAGCTACCCGGGTTCGGGAGTGAGCTCGGGCTGCCGGGCTTTGCTGGGGAGAGGTAGGCTGGTGAGTCCAATGACAGCTCACCTTCTCCAGGGGGAGTGTGGGTTCTCCAACCCGGTGAGCAGCGACCCCTGGCAGAGGCTGGGGACATGACAGCAAGCTGGCCTCTCAGGGGCATGATTGGTCGAGCGCAGGTCACCGACCAATCAGCCTCAGGGACTACTCCTTCATGGAAGGAGGGGAGAGACGCTATTGATGTTGGTGCTTGTACTTGATGTACGGGCCCACAACGCCCCAGAGAAATGCAGAAAACACTCCCGGCTGGAGCTGGGAGGACGAAGGCTGAGCCAGGTTCGATGTTGATGCCTGCCTGCAGCCTCAGGACCCTGACAAAATGTAAAATTCAGGGGTACGTCCCTACCCTGACCCCACCTGGGGGTATCCATGGCAGGATGGAGGGACCGGAGGACTGACAGGTAAGACATCAGTAGAGACAGGCTGTATGGGTGACTCCCGATGGTGCGGCTCCAGTGGGGACAGAAGGTGGGGGATAAAAAATAAATTTCAAAACAAAAATCCGTGGAGATGCCTCTAGATCTCCCTACAAGCCCTTTGACTCACCCTCCAGGCCATGTACCCATGTTGCTGAATAAGATCTGTATGCTGCTGTGAAAAAGGGCCATAGTACCTGTCCCACTTCTTCCTCATTCCCAAGTCTACAGAGGACTAGAGGCCCATTCAGGACTTACAAAACCTTAACTACTACATCCAGAACAAAACATGCAGAATGGTCACCCTTTCAGTCCTGTGGAAGGGGGACTGGATCTGCTCCCTAGATATGCAGGATGCATAACTGCACAGCAAGGTCTGCATTACCCACAGGAAGTGAATCAGGTTCTTGTTTCAGGGGGAGCACTACCAGTTGAGGGTCCTCCCTTTTGGCTTGTCTTCAATGCCTTGGGTCTTCACCAAACACCTAACTGTGGTAGCGGCGGCCCACAGGAGGGAAGGACTTCATGTATTCCATTATCTGGATGACTGGTTGCTCAAAGTTCAGTCCAAAGATCAGCTGTCTTTGACCCTGGAGTGTATAATGCAACTGTTCAGCAATTTGGGGATCCCAGTTAACCTGTTCAAGTTGGTGTCGACTCTTGGCCAGCATCTTCAGTACATAGGAGCTGTACTGGACATGGCCCAATCTCCTCCTTTCTGCCCCCAGACAGGGAAGAGCACCTGATGGTGCAGATCCAGGAACTCTACCACAGTGGATATGTCATTGCCAGGACTTATATCTCAGGCTGCTGCTCCTGATGGCCATGGCCATTGCCACAGTTCTCCTGGTGAGGCTGCACATGTGCATCCCACAGTGGACTTTGAGGGTTCAGTGGGATTATCAAGCCTATGATCTGTAGCAGAATGTTCTTGTTTCTTCACTGGTAAAGGAGGTTCTTCTGTGGTGGATGGAACCCAGCCATTTGCTCAAGTGGGTTCCTTTCCTCATACTCTCTCCTCACCAGATCCTCACCACAGATGCCTCGGGGATGGGATGACATATGCATCTGCATCCTTACCAGACTCAGTGGACATGGTCTCCACTCAAGGCTTCTCTTCATGTCAACATCCTGGAGATGAGAGCTGTCCTGTACAGCCTGCAGACCTTCCAGTGCCAACTTTCCACAGGCCATCTGCTAGTGCAGGTAGACAATATCAGTGTGGTGCACTACATCAACAAGCATGGGGGCTCCCACTCTTACCCCCATGTTGGGAGGCGATGAGGGTTTGGTACTGGGCTCTGGACCACAGTCTAAAACTGTTGGCCATCCATGTTCCAGGTGTCCAAAACATCCTGACAGACAAGCTAAGCAGGTTGCAATCCATAATGCACGATTAGGAACTGCTCCTCTCAATGGTGGAAGACCTGCTCCAACAGGTGGGGTCATCCAGAGCTGGAAATTTTTGCATCCCCACACAATGCAAAACTGCTGCTTTTCTGCTCACTCAATCAAGGGCCTGGAGTTTTCTTGTGAGATGCATTGTCCCTCACTTGGAAGGGAGGTTCCTTTACACCTTCTCCCCTTTCCTCTGTGTCAGAGAGTGCTAATCAAGCTCCAAATGGAGGGCATCAGTCTGATTCTGCTGGCCCCATTTAGCCTTGTCAGACCTGGTATCCACTGTTGCAGCAGTTAGCAGTGGAGCCTTCAGTACCCCATCCTTTCATAGGTCTCAAAGATTGTTACGAACAAAGAAGGCTGAAGACCTATGCAATGCTTGCCCCTTTTTCAAGAGGAAGGGCCTGATGTATAGTATGCAAAATAATTGTCCAGCTTGACTTTAAATTCAGTCATATGCCTACTTCCTATCACTTCCATGGGAAGACCATTCCATATTTTGACCACCCTTTGATTTAACCAAATTGCCCTGTGCACGGTATTACATATTTCCCCTTCTAGTTGCAGCAGATGGACTCTAGTGTGATAATTTTGTTCCTTAAGCTCTAGGCCCAAGCAATCCCAGAGGCCTTTGTTGGTGAATCTAAAGAAAAGCAGACATGCTGTAGGTCTCCCCTAGTTTGGTGGCAGTGTAGTGCAGTGGTTTAGGGCCCTGAGCTGCAAACCTGGAGACTGGAGTTTGAATCCCATAGCCCCCACTTGCATACTGTGTGACCCTGAACAAGTCACTTAACTTCCTTGTGCTTCCAGGTTGCACCTGGAAACAAGCTTTGGCTTAGTGTGCCTTTCCTGGTTACAAAATTTCCTCTCACCCCCCCTTCCCTAGTTCTCCTATTGTTGATGGAATATAAACCCAAGGACTTTAATCTATCCTCATAAGCCAAGTCCCTAAATTGGATATCATTCTGGTAGTGTTTTGCTACACTCTATCAAGGGTTTTTATTTCAGCTTTTGTATTTGGTGCCCACAATCGGGCACAATACTCTAGATGGGGCCATACAAGGGATGTGTAGAGGGGCATCACTACCGTTTTGTCCCAGCTTCTAATGTGCCTTCTGATGCAGTGCAATATTCTAGCTGCAGTCGTGGCACTTGTACTGCTCTGATTTTTTTAATTTAAAGTCATTAGTAATTATAACACCTAAGTCTTTCTCCTGGGTTATCTCCCTCAAATATCTGCCACTTAGATGGTATTGTGCCTTAGTGTTAATTTTTCTGAAGTGCATCACTGCACATTTATCCAGATTGAACTGTAATTTATGCTACTTTGCCCAATTTTTAAGCCCAAGGAGTTGGTTCTGCAACTTTATTTTTTTTATCTGGACTATTTTTTGCACCTTATGCCACTGGCCCCCATCTGATCGACTCCCCAGCCCCATCTCCCAGAATCACCCAGGCTTATCTTACACCCAGTCCAGGAGCAGCACCTGCGGGAAGTTGATCTTCATCCTGCCGCCAGTGGTTTTCCCCTCCATTTTCACCTGGGGCCCCAGGAGTGGGTGCGCATGTGCCTTACAGCCCTGGTAATGACCCCTATCTCCCACCCCATTGACCTAATGCCTGGAACCCTCTAGGCCTCAGCTGCCCCTGGCTTCCACCAGGAGGCAGCCATTAGCCAAAGGTAGCCACCACACCTACCCAGAGAGGAGAGCTGCCTGCCAGCAGCTCCATCCTGCTCTGCCCCCCCCCACTGCCGACTTCCAATGGCCCCGGGCTTGTTCCTGAACTCGGGTTGCCAGCGTGCCGCAAGGTAAGGTGTCCAGCACCTCAGCCCTCAGTGTCCCCAGGCCGGCCAGGTTCTGCAACTTACTAATATCTTCATGTGTATTTACCACCTTACAATTCATTACATCATCTGCTAATTTGGAAATACAGAATTTCTTTCCTGCAGTCCATAGAAGCAGCAAAGAAATTAAATAATGGGGGTCACAGGACTGAACCCTACAGGACACAACTTGTTACTGCTGCCCAATCTGAGTTTATCCCTTGAATTGTCTCTAGCTGTATTTTATTGTCCAACCAGGATTTAATCCAGGACACAATGTTGGTCTCTATGCCTGATTTTGCTAATGCTTCTAATTGTTCATAGTGGGGCACAGTATACAATGCTTTCCTGTAGTCCAAGTTTATTACATCCACCGATTTTCCTCTATCCAATTCTCTACTGATCATGTGATAGATCTTCAATAGGTTAGGTTGGTCTAACTTGACATGCCATTGACAAAACCATGTTGTGAATTATCAGACATGTTAGATTCCCTAATAAATGTTTCAATTTTATTTTTAATGATGCCTTCCATGCCTTTGCCAATAATTGATGTCAGGCTAGTGGGGTGGTTGTTGCTCACCTGTCCTCTATTACCTTTTTTTGAAAACAAGGACTTCCGTTGCCCACCCCAAACTATTTACCACAGTACCTGCATTTAGGGAAGTCAGCAAAAGAAAGGTAATCAGTTTTGCTAGTGCTTCCGCACATTCTTTTATTACCCTTGGATCGACTCCATCTGAACCTGACACTTTGTTAGGGCTTATCAGGTGTAACCGGCTTCTAATATCACTAACATCTAGGTTTTGATCCCTATCTCTAGGGTTTACATGAAGTGGAAGCACAACTTCAGATTTCTTATTAAATACAGAGCATTAGTACTTGTTAAGAAGCTGAACCATCTGTTTATCATCCCTGATTAAGTTGCCCATGTCATCCTGACATAGGCCACCTGGACGTTAGCCCCTCTCTTATAGTTTATATAGTTATAAAACAACTTGTAATTGTTCGCCATATCTTTGGCCAATCTCTGTTCATATTTTTTCTTGTTGGTCCTAATGATTTTATTACAAATCTTTAATTCTACTTTATATCTAGCCCAGGCTTTGGTTGTATTTGCCCATGCTTGCTGTCACAGGAACTGGGAACCCTTGTCCATCCAAACCTCCAGTCTCTCACCTGCATGCCTAGCTCCTGAAGACATAGCCATTGCCAGGTCTGGTGTCTCTCCTTAAGGTTGATGTCCTGGTGGCCACCAGAAAACCTTCCACCAGGGTGACTTATTCCATGAAATGGAAGCACTTTGCTTTGAGGTCAGCTTCCCATCACTTGGATTTATGTTTATTTACAGAATTTTGGTAACCAGGTAGGCCCTCTGAGACAAGACATTCCCTTTTTCAGGGGTGACCCGGGAAGTGCAGTGCATTGATAGTGCATTCAATGTCACAAGAAATTAGACAAGGAGTAGTCATACAGTAAAAGAGCACATCAGTTACATTCAGTTATGTAAAATAAGCAATTTAAAGCACAGGCAACAAAATCTTACATGCATTCAGACATCAATTACATTTTTTTTTTGTCTTGGGGAGCAGAAGATAGAGAGAGAGGGAAGTTTTGCTAGGAGAATTGTGCAAGAAGTGAACAGGGGTTAGAAGTCAGTGGAAGCAGGAGCAAGGTGGAGCAGTTAGGTGAGTAAACAGTGACCTTTGAAATTGAGAGAGGGTGGTGCAGAAGTGTATAGAAGGAGGTAGAGAGTTCCAGTGGGACACATTAGTAAATGCAAACAATACTATCCCTTCACCTGTCCAGTGAACTACATTCTAGAGTACTTACTATTATTGTCAGATGCTGGGCTAAAATACTCTTCACTGAAGGTGCACTTGTCTGCCATATCAGCCTTCCATGTGCTCATTAAGGGCCACACAGTAGGCCAGGCGGATATGGCCAGTACCTTTCTGAGAGGCATCCTGCACTTGATGTCTCCCATCCATAACCCAGTCCCAGTCTGGGACTTGAATTTTGTTTTAGAGAAGCTTACCTTGGCTCCTCTTTAGCCTGCAGTTACTTGCGAACTATGATTTCTGTCATGGAAAAAGTTTTGTTTTTTTCACAAAACAAACACTGGGACGAAGTCCCAAAACAGCTGCAGCACTCACCCTTGAGCATATACTTATAGCTCAAAATATTGCAGACAAAGACATGGCTTACCTTAAAATGTCTTCTTTATTTACTGCACATAAAAAAGTTTCCATATTCCTTAGCAGTACAGAGTGTTAATGTTGGTGGCCGTACTCAGCAATTACTGTCAAAAGAACATTTTGTCAACACCAGATTGGTGCATCTCATTATAATGGAGTGATGTGCAGCCACAGACAACGTGTGTGAACTAATGTGTGCGCATCCAACAGCCGATGTTTTTGCTAACATGCCTTCTTCAGAGTTGATTGGCTCAACTGCCCATCCCCATTAAATATGAGCATCTTATTTATATTAAAAAGGTGGGTGTGAAGAGCATCACTTGCAACTGCTGTCAGTGAGACAAAAAAAAAAAACATATACATATATAAACACACACAGAACAATACATAAGATAGACTGGACTGAGGTGGAGCAACTCATCACATCTGTGACTACATTCTGCAATCACGGCAATCAGATTGCCACAATTATAAAGAGACATTGGGGTGTACTGCAAAGTGATCCAGTGTTTGTTGACAACAGATTCAGGTCCCCCTAAGTCACCTATAGGAGGGACAGGAACATCAGAGATGTACTATAATAGTACACAGTTTCTATTGTGCTGAGCCTGATAAAGGAACTTGGCTACCAGAAGTGCCTAAGGGCAATTACAGATGTGAGCATTGTCACCAGTGTAACAATGCTAATAATGCATCTACATTTAAACACCCACGTACAAGCCAGAAGTTTACAGTGAATGAGTTTATCAACTTTTCAACATCTTGTGTTATCTATATGCTCACTTGCCCATGTGGACTGGGCTAAATGGGACAGACCAAGAAACTGCTTAGAGATTGTATACATGAACATAAATCAGTGATCAGGAACTACGCGGCTACAAATTCAATGGCACAGCACTCTAAGGAGGTGAACCATTGCTCACCAGTGGTGCTAAAATTTACAGGGTTAGAGAAAGTAACTGTGGGCACCAGAGAAGGGAATATTCTGAAAAACTTCTACAATGTGAGTGCTTTTGGATTCACAAACTCCAGACTTTAAATCCAAAGGGGTTGAATGAAGATCTACCATTATATTGTTATTTATAAATATATTTATTGTTCTGTGTGTATTTATATGTGTATATGTTTATATGTCTCATTGACAGCAGTTGTGAGCTGTGCTGTTCAAGACCACCTTTTTAATATACAGTAAATTAGATATTCATATTTAATGGATATGGTCAGTTGAGCCAATCAGCTCTGAGGAAGGCATGCCAGTCAAAACAACAGCTGTTGTGTGCATGCCCATTCATGCATGCATGCTGCCTGCGGCTGCAGATCGCTCTGTCGTTACAGGATGCACCAAGCTGGTGCCGATGGAATGTTCTTTTGAAAGTTATCTCTGAGTCTGGCTGTTGAAATTAACACTCACACTGCTACAGAGTATGAGCAAATTTTTATTTGCACTGAATAAAGATGACATTTTAAGGTAAGCTATGCCTTTGTCTGCAATATTTTGAGCTATGTGTATATGCTCGAGGGTTAGTGTTGCAGCTGTTTTGGGACTTCGTTCCAGTGTTTGTTTTGTGTTTCATCTCTAGGACTGCAAGCACCAGACTTGGGTCACAGCTGAAGTGAAGTGAGCACTTCCCTTAATGTTTCTTTATTTCTTTTGCCCCTGGGAAATAAGGCGTGCCAGTCTCTAAACAGTGCCTGTCCAAATGGTTGGCCAACTGTATTATTTTCTGTTACAGGATGTATGGTAAGGAACTTCCTGGGGCTGTTAAGGGCCACTCTACCAGAGGTGTGACCACCTTTGTTCTTGATTCAGAGGGGTTTCAGCAGCTGAGATCTGTGCTGCTATAACTTGGAGTATTGTCCACAGTTTTACAAGACACTACAGTTTGGACATTCCATGTAGAAGGAGGGCAGGTTTTGGCCTAGCTGTGTTACAGAGCCTCCTTTCATAGACCCCTGCCTTCCAGACTCCCAGACTGTTCTCCTCTGCAGTACTGCTTGGGACTTATTCCTAAGGTGTGACATGCTGCAAGAGATATCTTCAAAGAAGATAGAACAGTTACGTAAGAACTTAACATAACAGTAGATCTTTGAGAGAATCTCTTGCAGCTGGTCATTCCATCTCACCCTCCTTCCTCCTTGACTTCTGAGTTCCTCCTTTCCTGTTCTCTTTTTTCCAGGCAGGTAAGCCTTCTGCTTTCCATACTCCTTCTGTCTGGTCTCTCTAGCTCTCCCATGGTTCCCTCGGGAGCACATCCTTGGTGGATGGTTTCCGGCGATGAACTGAGGAGAGTTTGAGGCTGCTCACAACTACATAGGGAGGACAGCTACATGGTGACATCATCATGGGTGGTCACAGATAGATTGTTAGGAAAAATGTTTCCATTTGGCCCTGGTGCTTGATGGCCATAGTTCCTAAAGTGTGACCTGCTGCAAGAGATTCTCTTGAAGATCAATTGTTATCGTAAGTTCTTACAAAGCTGTTCTTTATTTTTTCCTGTAATTAAGCAACAGATTAGTGATAGATAGAATAAGAGATTGGCATTTTGGGCATCAGCAGGCATTCACAGTTGGCAGCAAGCATGCAAGGAACTCTGTCAGTCAGTAAGATAAGGCAGACTACCTGTTTACTTTTTGCTGTCTGTTTAAAGGGACTAGCTAAGTATGTAAGAGGGAGAGAACTGTTGTAAGGAGGGGAGAGAAAGTCCTATGAAGATTAAGTAAAGGGTAAACAAAAATCAACTATAGTGTGGGAAAAGAGGTAACACCTTATCTAGGGTAGGGGGATAAAGTGAATAAGATGTCCTAACACTCTATTCAGGGTCAAGTTACAAAGAGAGAAGAAAAAAGAATTGTAGAAAAACTATCTAGGGCAAGGGCTTGGACACACAATTCTGGTATTCAAAACCTAGGAATGGGAAAAGTACACTGAAGTCAAGAGGGAGATTAACATGAGAGGTATAAGGCCAAGGCAAAGACAGGGAACCAAGAAGGTAAGAGGATAAATAGTCATCAGGCATGGGAGTGGTGCAGTATAATGGGTGTGTGGCTACAATTTTCAGAGATACATTCTGGAGACTGAGGTTTAGCCCCAATGCAGGCACCGCTCAAAGCAGAGAGCAGAGGTTGCTGGTCTGAGGGTCAAACTGGCACAAGTACAGGGCACAATGTGCTTCACTGAGGGGCCACCAAGATTGCCACTGCTCCCTCACAGGGTGCCAGTAAAGAGGCAGAGTGTCCAGATCTTGGACTCTGGGATGGTGGGGGAAGGATGGAAGGAGTGCAACCCTCAGACCTTTCCACTGCACAATTGCTTCATCAGTCTGGCAAGGCATGAATGCCAAGAGAAGGTGCTCAAGGCAGTGGTAGAAGAGGATGTGGGGGTCCTCAAGGGAGAAGGCACCCGGAGGGAAGTATAGGCCCCTACCCAAAGAGAAGGCAGTTACTGGTGGGGGACTCTATAGTCAGGGGGATGGAGTTGTGGGTAAGGGAAAGGAGGGACAGAGTAGTAGGTTGCCTACCAGGTACCTTGGTAGGGAGGACTGGAGGGTGGATCATAGAGATCACCATGAAAGAGGTGGTAGGAAGGGAGCTTGCAGGGATGAATGACCTGACAAGGGACAATGAAGCAGTACTACAGGATAGGTTTAGGGGGCTAGGAAGGGACGTAAAGCAGGTAGCACACACAATGGCTTTCCCTGAGATGCTACCTGTGTATGGCCAGCAGAAGGATAGGCAACACCACACCAGGTCCATCAATAAGTGGTTCAAGGCATGGTGCAGGGAGATGGGTTTGGGCTACATTGGGGACTAGAGTTTCATCTGGGGGCATGGAGGCCTCTACAAAAGAGATAGCCTCCATCCATCCTGGATAGGAACAGCAGTGCTAGGAGGAAGGTTTAGATGCTACTGTGATGGACATTTAAACTAACCAGTAGGAGAGGCAGAAAGATAGAGAGAGGAAGAGATTGCCCCCCCCCACAGAGACTAGAGAAATAGGGAAGATAAGTCCAGGGGAAAGAAATTCCCAAGGGAAAGAGGGGAGCAAGTACATGAAGGAGGGGAGGGCAGGGCAGTAGGTCAGAAAGAGGAAGTAAAGCTGGAATACAGGGTAAGGAGGGTAGGCAGAGAGATAACAAAAATGTGGAGGTCAGGAAGGAGTCAGACTGTCCCACCTGTATACCTAGAAATTTTCAGGTGGGTCCCCCTAAGTTGGGTACCTGGCCACCTTCTAAACTCTGAAAATTCATTGTAGTTATCACGTTTTGTCTAACTAAATGGGGCATTTGGGGCACTGTAGATAAAAGTAAGATGCAGACACAGAGCTAGTGAATCAAATTGAAGTGGGATGAATGTGCACGCTGGGTCCTTCACTACTGATTTTCCAGGTGGGCTCCCGTATTCCCTTTCCAGGTGGGCCCCCTGTACTCCAGTCCAACCCTGAGACAGGACCAAGGAAATGGAAGGGGTGAGGGATGGAAGCAGGAAGGAGGGACAGTTGGGGGAGAGCCATGTGGGTCAACACAAGGAGCCTAGGAAACAAAATTACTGACCTTGAGGTAATCATTGCAGAGGCAGACCTGAATCTGATGGCCATAACTGAGTCATGGTACACTGACAACTGAAGCTGGGAAGAGGCATTCTCAGGCTACACCATGCTTTGGAAGGACAAGCCAGGGAGGAAAGGCTGGGGGAGTTATTTAATATGTGAGAGAAGGTATAAAGGCTACTAAGATACAGGGATACTAGGGAGATAAGGAAGTGCTGGAGGTAGTATGGGTCAGGGGCCTTTATTTGCATGGAGAGGGTGTACAGATCACTAACACAAGGAGAGGAATTAGACAGAGCCTTGGGGAAGCATTTGAATAATTGCAAGCAAGTGGAAAGTATTGATTCTGGGGGACTTTAATCTGCCAGATGTATGCTGGGGCATTTAGGCCACAACTGCAACATGAAACAGATCCACCTTTGACTCCCTCAAAGTGGCATTTCTCAGGTAGTTGGTTGCAGATCTCATTAGAGATGGGGGAGTGGTGGACCTAGTATTTACAACAAGGGACAGCATCGCAGATGCCACAGTTGGTAGTTCCCTGGTTCCAAGTGATCACAGTACTTTGTGGTTTGGCATACAGATTGAACAGGAGGAAAAACACCCTAAGATGAAGGGTCTTGGACATCAGGTGGCAGATTTTAAAGACATGTGAAACTGCCTCAGTAAATAGCTTGAAGTGGGGATGGTGGGGGGTAGAGACTCAATGAAGAAGAATTAATGTTGGATTAGCCAAGGCAACAGCATGCTATTTCAAGGAAGTGAGCAAAAAGGGAGGAGGAAGATGCTGCAATGATAATCTAAGGAGGTGACAAAGGCAGTGAAGAAGAAGCAGAAAACAGCAATTAAGAAGTACAAAGAGACCCAGATGGAAGTAGATGGAGGTATATCTTGTAAAGCATAGGGAAGCAGGAATGAGGGTGAGGACAGCTAAAGCACAGGCAGTGGAGAGGATAGCTAAGGAAGTCAGAAAGGGGACAAAATCATATTTAGGTACATGAGTAGAAAGAGGAAGACAAGTGGAAGGATAGAAACAGTCAGGAGGGCAGAGGGGACTGTGTAGAGTAAGATCAAGAGGAAGCTGACATTTTAAACAATTACTTCTGCTTGGTCTTCTCAGTAGTGATGGATAGGTCAGCATGTAAAACCAAGCACCAGAGAGAGAGGAGTGAGTGGACACAAGTCCATTCTCAGTAGAGAGAGTCTGGAAGGGGCTGGAAGCCTTAAATTGCAATAAAGCAATGGGCTGTACAGGATTCACCCAGGGTCCTAAAAGAGCCGAGTACGATGCTGGCTGCCCTCTGTCAACATTAATCTAGCACCTAATTAGAGGTGGGGGTAGTTCCAGAGGACTGGAGAGGGCCAATTTAGTCCCTCTGCACAAAAGTAGCAGAAGGGAGGAGGCTAGCAACTACAGGCCAGTCAGTCTCACATCAGTGGTGGGGAAATTAATGGAAACCATACTGAAGGAAAGGTTCATGAAATACCTAGAAGATAATCGGTTGCAGGACCACCGGCAATATGGTTTCATAAGGGGAGGTCATGTCAAACAAATCTCATAGATTTCTTTGACTGGTTTATTAGGGAAGTAGATCATGGGAGAGAAGTGGATGTGGCCTGTCTGGACTTCAGCAAGACTTTTGACACTGTACCACACAGGAGGCTTGTAAGAAACTAAGCAGCCTGGGAGTGAGGTAGAAAGTGGTAAGCTGGGTATATAACTGGTTAAAGGATTGAATGCAGAGGGTGGTGGTGGGAAGAGAGTTAGTTATAGGCACAAAGCAAGAAAGATACTCCTGGGTCATCATATCTGATGACCTCAAGGTAACAGGTCAGTGTGACAAGGGAGTGGGAAAGGCTAATAGGATGCTGGATTACATTTGGAAGGTGATTTCTTGCAGGAGGGAGGTGGAGCTGCTGACATTGTATTGCTTACTAATGCAGCCCCACCAGGAGTATTGTGTCCACTTCTGGTGGCCACACCTCAACAAGAATATTGACAGGGTGGAGGAGGTACAAAAGAGGGCAACCAAAATGGTGTGAGGGTTGAATGAAAAGTCATATGAGAAAGGCTGCAGGAGCTCAAAATGTACTCTATGGAGGAGAGGAGAGCGAGAAGAGATATAATTGAGACCTGCAAGCTCCTGACAGGGATGACAAAGGTGTATGTGGCCTGTCTCTTTCATAGAAAATAAGGCACTAGAATACAGGGCCATGCAATGAAGCTAAAGGGGGTCATTTAGCAGAGGCATGAAAAAATGCTTCTTCGTGGAAAGGGTGGTTGATGACTAGAAAAGCCTGCCAGGGAAGGTAGTGAGGGTAAAGACTGTGGGGAGTTTCAAACATGTATGGGATAGGCACAGAGACAAATTGGGTAGAGGAAGAGGGCAGGGAGGCATGCCAGTGACCAAATAGGGTCAGAGGCATTAGAATAGGCAGGGAAAAGAGGCAGACTAGATGGGCCTACAAGACCTTTTTTACTGACAGTGTCTGTTTCTGTATTTTAAACAGGCAATAATACCTGACAGGCTGGGAGATATTGGGCAATACCAGACCGTCCATGGGTGCAATGATGCCCAATGCTGCAGGCAAAGGGCTTAATAGCCCCTGGAAGGTCCAGTATTGCCCAATACAGCCCACCCTAAAGTGTATTATTGTGCTTAGAAAATGGACTTTCTGTTACTTCTTAAATAAAATGCTTAAAAATATGTACAAAAAAGGGAGTAAAATGTAAATAAAAAAAGATTAAAAAGAGCGCATTTTGTAAAATAGTCCCTCCACTGCTCCATGTGGCAGTAGAGGGTGCTGTGGTGTGATATACTTTTTTTTTATCTATAGTTATATTCCTGTATAAAGCAATATTCTTTTCCCATTTTAAGCTTTTAGCTCTGCAGACTGTGGACCCCCACCCTTTTAAACGATTTACTCTGCAGAACATGGATACCCACCCCACTGATCCCCCACTGGGAAAAACACGTACATGTGAGCTGGAGCAGGACAGGTGTGTGCTGGCTGGTTCACTTTCACTGCGAGCTAGCTGTTGCTAGCCTAGCTTGTAGAGCAGAATGCAGCTAACTAAAAGAAGCTACAATTTTCTTAGTAATTTAACACTTCTATCTCAGCAGGAGTCAGTGTCCATTGAGATTTAGCAGACAAATACTTTATTAGAAGTAGAAGGGGTCTTATTAAGGGTTAAAAAAAAGAAAAGAAAGAAAGTCAGTGAGTGTTCTCTGCTGGTAAGGGTACTGTATCAACTTACTTTGCTAAATCAGTAGGAGGAGAGAGAGCTTAATTGGGGGTGTGACTTAGACAATAGAAAAGCAGGAGACTCAAATTACAACTTCCTGTTGCTAGCCTTTTTTTCTTACTAATTGTCCTCCATCCCACCCAAAGCCAGTTCTACTTTTATAGCCACTGGATTTGACTGAGAACAGGAAATTCCTGTTTGGCAGTAGGAGGGGAAGGATCATAGAGAAACATTGGTTTTGTCAACCCTAAAGGAAAAAAGTAGCTCACTCTCCTCCCTAGCTCCTGGTAGTCTGACACTGAGCAAGGAAGAAGGAGGCTACTGAAGAATATAGGAAGTTGCTGTCCCAGAACAGGAATGGTGAGAGTTGTAAGGAGAGGAGAGAGTAAGCATACAGAGAAACAGGAGAGGGGACACAAAATAAGACATGATAGGAGTGGTGCAGTGCAATGGCTGTGGGGCGGCAGTGTTCCAGGAGACATTCTGGAGGTTGCGATGTTGCCCTATTTGCAGGCACCTCTCTGGTCTGTGGGAGGAGGTTGCCCATCTCCAGACTGACCTGGCTAGGATTCATGAAATCTCCTTCCCCACCCAGGGACCACCAAGGCCAATGCCACTACTTCAGAGGACAGAGTGGGCTCAGGGAGGGAGAAGGTGGTGGAACAGCGTTGCATCCCTCCAGCTGTACCTCTCCACAGTTCATACACTCTTCTGGTGGATAGTGGTTCCTCTATGGAGGCACCTGCAGTGGAGACCAAGGAGGATGCTGGGAACCTTCATAAAGGAGAACCACAGGAAGGTGGCATGGGACCCCACAGGGGAAGGAAACAACTCCTGGTGGGGGACTCAATCATTAGGGGGGTAGAAATGGGGGAGGAAGGGGAGAGGGAGGTAAGGTGCCTCCCGGGCGCCATGGCTTGGAGGGACAGGAAGCAAATCCTCAGGATCATGGGAGCAGCTGCTCGAGGGAGGGAGCTGTATGTCATTGTCCACCTAGGGACAAATGACCTGGCTAGGAATGGGATCAGAGCAATGCAAGAGGAGTTTGTAGAGTTGAGGAGGGGCCTTAGACAAGTAGCGCACATGGTAACCTTCTCGGAGGTGCTGCCTGTTTATGGCAAGGGTGATGCTAGGGTACTCTTCACCAGAGAATTCAATAAATGGTTGAAAAACTGGTGTGGAGCTCAGAGTTTTGGCTTCATTGGGGAATGGGGAGCCACCTGGAGGGATGCAGACCTATACTGGCGTGAAGGCCTGCATCTGTCCGGGGGAGAACCTGGATCCTAGGTGAGAGGTTTAAATGCTTCATTGGCAAGCATTTAAACTAGCCAAGGGGAGAGGCACTGAAAAGAAGCAGGGAAATCCCAGCCTCCCCCCCACAAAACACAGTAATTAGTGATGTAAACACCAAGGTAGAGAAATCATTAGGGCGCAGGCCAGAGGTAAATGTAAAAAAGGCAAAAGTAGTAAGGACAGGAATGAGGCTGAAAGGGGTAAGGCCATCAAAAAGTGTAGGGTGATGAGTACCAATGACCGTAGTCTGTGTAACAAGCTCCCTGAACTAGTGGCCTTGATGGAAGAGGGTTGCCTGGATATTGTGGCAGTCACAGAAACATGGTACACAGAGAACCATGACTGGGATGTCAACATACCAGGATACACAATCTACAGGAGGGACAGGGAGGGTAAAAGAGGAGGAGGAGTAGCTCTCTAAGTAAAGGAAGGGATCAAAGCAACAGAACTAAAGAGTAAATAGGGAGCAGATGAGGCACTCTGGGTCACCCTGGAGACAGGAAATGGCACCACAATCCGCATGGGGGTTGTATACAGGCCCCCATCTCAGGGGAAGGGAATGGACAAGGAAATGATGGAATGTATCCTTAGAATGGAAGAAAAGGGGAGATATTGTTGATGGGGGACCTGAATATGCCAGATGTTAACTGGAGCACCTTTGCTGCTGGTACATCCAAAAGCAGGGTCATTCTTGATGCTCTACAAGGGGCATGCCTCAGACAGCCAGTATTAGAACCCACTTGGGAGAGATAAATCTTAGACCTGGTACCCTCAAATGGGGATGGAGAAAGAATCTCAGATTTAGAAGTGGGTAGACATCTGGGAACAAGCGACCACCAAACAGTGTGGTTCACAATAAACACTGCCATACAATCAAGCCATACAAAAGCAAGAATATTGGACTTTAGTAGGGCTGACTTTGGGAAAATGAGAGAGTGCCTCAGAAAAGCACTAGCAAACAGGCAAGAAGGAGGGGTGGAGGAACAATGGGGAGTAATCAAAACAGCCATCACAGAGGCAACAAGCCTTTGTGTAAAGCAAATCAACAAAACACAATGAAGGAAAAAATGCTATGGTTCTCAAAAGAGGTGGCAGGGAAGGTTAAGGAGAAAAGGATAGCATTCAGGAATTATAAGGAAACACAGAAGGAGCAGGACAGAGAACTTTATCAGTTAAAGCAAAAAGAGTCTGGGAAGGCAGTTAGAATAGCAAAGGCCCAAACTTGAGGTAAGGATAGCCAACTCTGTTAAGAAGGGGGATAAGAACTTTTAAAGGTACATTAGGGAGTGAAGAAAGACCAAAGGAAGGATACTGAGGCTTAATAAAGGGGAGGAAATGTGGGTAGAGGGTGACAGTGAAAAAGAAGGGATACTGAACGAATATTTCTGCTCAATATTCACAAAGGAAGAGGAGGGGCGGTACCTAAACCAAACAAGAAAAACACTCTGAAGATTGGGGTCGATATCAGTCCATTTATAGAAGAAAGGGTTCCAAAAGAACTGATAAAAATGAAGGTGGACAAAGCAATGGGGCCTGATGGGATTCACCCAAGAATTCTAAAAGAACTAAGGGTACAACTATTGACACCGCTGACTACTGTCTTTAACAAATCATGGGAGGGTGGGGTGATACCTTAGGACTGGAGGAGGGCAGATGTGATTCCTCTTCACAAAAGTGGGAGCAGGACAGAGGCAGGAAACTACAGACCAGTTAGTTTGACCTCAGTGGTAGGGAAAATGATGGAATCACTTCTGAAGGAAAGAATTGTTGAGTACCTAGAGGCCAGTGGGGCACAGGACCCAAGGCAGCATGGATTCATGATAGGAAGGTCATGTCAGGTAAATCTAATTGATTTCTTTGACTGGGTGACCAAAGTACTATACCTGGGAGGGGCTGTGGACATGGCCTACCTAGATTTTAGCAAGGCATTTGATACAGTCCCACACAAAAGATTAATACACAAGTTAGCCAGCCTTGGAGTGGGTCCCAAGGTGATAGCCTGGATAAAAAATTTGTTAGACAACAGGATGCAAAGGGTAGTAGTAAACGTAGTCCACAGTGAAGAAAGAAGGGTTACTAGCGGGGTACCTCAGGGTTCAATACTGGAACTGGTCCTTTTTAATGTCTTTATAAGTGACATTGCAGAGGAACTGGAAGGAAAAGTATGTCACTTTGCAGACGACACATAGATCTGCAACAAGGTTGATACACAAGATGGAGTGGAAAGGATGAGAAGGGACTTGGCAAGGTTGGAGGAATGGTCAAATGTATGGCAGCTCAGATTCAATGCAAAGAAGTGCAAGGTAATGCACCTGGGAAACAAAAATCCAGGGGAAGAGTACACAATGGGGGGTGAGATACTGACAACAGTAAAAATGGAAAGGGACCTGGGAGTAATTATATCAGATGACCTAAAGGTGGGCAAGCAATGTGAGAAGGCAGTAAGGAAGGCTGGGGATACTGGGATGCATAGGTAGAGGCATCAATAGTAGAAAACAGTAAGTTGTTATCCCTCTGTACAGACAGTTGGTGAGACCCAACCTGGAGTACTGTGTGCAGTTCTGGAGACCCCACCTTCATAAGACATAGACAGAGTGGAGGCTGTCCAGAGGAGGGCATCCAAAATGGTGCAGGGTCTGCACCAGAAGACATATGAAGAAAGACTAAAGGAGCTTAATATGTATACTGTTGAGGAAAGAAGGGAGAGAGGGGACATGATAGAAACTTTAAAGTACCTCAAGGGAATCAACAAAGTCCAAGAGGATAGCATCTTTAAAAAAGAGATGTGCAAGAACAAGGGGGCACAATTTGAAGATAGAGGGGGGACGGCTCAGAGGTAATGTGAGGAAGTATTTTTTTATGGAGAGGATTGTGGATGCATGGAACATCCTCCCTGAGGAGGTTGTGGAGTCAAGAACAGTGGGGGAATTCAAGAATGTATGGGACAGACATAAGGCAGTCCTGGGCGGGAGGAAGAAGTAAGCTGCTGGTTAACTAGGATCTGCAGCTTATCTGTTAGGTAGGAAAATGGGCAGACTAGGTGGGCCAAGCAGTCCTTATCTGCCATCAAATTCTATGTTTCTATGTTTCTATGAGCTGGAGCAGGACAGGAGCATACTGGCATGATCTGATTTAAATGTTTTCTTGCACTTTCCATTGCTACCACAACTAAATAGGAATTATGCCTGTTATGTTTTTGGACTGTAGAGCAATGGCAGATGAGTTGACACCTTGTGTGCGTTAGATTACAGCCAGGTGGTAAGCAGTAAGCTGGTGTATGCTGAGGGGAATAATGTGACAGTTGTGACACAGAATAAGTGGTTGGGGACCATGGTCTAGGGCACTGGTGCAGTAAACATTTGAAATGGTACTGAGATCATGAGCACTAAAGGAACAACTTGCTTTTTTAAAAAAATAAACATTATGGTGGGGGGGCAGAAAGTGATTGTGTGGTCAGCTGCAGCATGATGCCTGGAGATGGACATCCATGGCAGGGATCAGTCAGCATCAAAGTGTAAACAAACCACATATGCCTCACTGAGACAGTGAGGCTACACACTATACAGGTTCCTGGTTGGTAATTCTCAGTAATTCAATAAAGCCACCACACTGTATTCTTTGCCAAATTAGCTGTGATTTATTAGCATAGTATCAACAAGACTAGCCAGAAAAATCCTATTGTAACAATAAAGATGCACCCTGACAGGATGAATAGTTCTAATTCACAGAAAGAGGTGCATTCTAGCATAATTTGTAAACATTAGAAATATTTAAGCTTAGTGCCAAACTAATTGTTATTTATCCAACATAGAAAGAGAAACCAAAAAATCATATTTTAACAATAAGAATGCATCCTGTCATGATTAATCATCCTAATTTACAAAGAGGAATACATTCTAACATTGTTTCCAGGCATCAGATAGCCTGCTACTATCCAGGTGTATCTACTACAATTTAATTCTAGACAGCCAATGGGACAGTCCCATTGGGGTGTTTCTAACATGCAATCTAAACAGCTAGTAATATTTACATTACAGAGCTACAGATTTTCAGAGAAAATGAAGCAATACTCCCCTTCTCTCTGGGTCCTTCAGCTCTATGGATCGTTTGATGTTAGACTTCTTTCCTCTCGAAGAGACACTGGACATAACATTTAGGTCCTGTACTTATACCCAAATTGTTTACAATAAAAATGCATGGTTGGGATTTTCCAAAAACCATTACAGCAGATTTTAGCCTAGACACTATATCATCCAATAAATCATAAGACAAGGGTTCGAAAATACATTGGCCATAAGATACCACGGTCATAAGATACATTTGACACTTTGCCGAGACAGGGGAGTTTCGTTTATCATCATCCTTGGATGGAAAAACAGGTGATCAGGGGATTTTTCATTATCAAAAATAACATGCTTAGGAGACAGAAAAACAAATAAGGG
Organism: Neoceratodus forsteri; assembly: GCA_016271365.2. Taxonomy (NCBI): domain Eukaryota; kingdom Metazoa; phylum Chordata; order Ceratodontiformes; family Ceratodontidae; genus Neoceratodus; species Neoceratodus forsteri. The sequence continues at coordinate 1,070,546,399 of CM028129.1, read as the reverse complement.
GACTTTTACTCTATTTAAAATAACTTGCTTAGAAATGCAAAAATAGCCTTGCGATAGATAGTGGCCAAAGCAAGTATATGGTTATTTCTGATAAGCTCTTTGTTATACATATTTTTAAACACAAGTAATCATGAGATGGGGAACTACACTAGCCAAGGCTAGACATGGTTACTTAAGACAGCTGCATCTTTATCTTGACCATGACCTTTTAAGTTATAGAAAGACATGTTTTGTACAACGTATTTCTGGTGAACAGAGTAAACTAATTTTGCTTAAGACATCTGTTCTTAAACATTGCTTACGCTCTTTCACCTATTTTTCTACATGTTATTCTTACAGTGTCATTTACATGGTGTCAACAATTACCTTTTAAACTCTTTTATACTTACATTATTAACTTACATGGTGGTATCATTGTTATTTATTATCCACTTGCAACCCCTCTTACACCTTCTCTATCTTCTCAACCTTTTGGTTAGCCAACTATATATAAATGCTGTTGTTAGTAAACTTGTATAAAACTTTTTGCCACTAGTCACTTTTAACAAAAGTAAATGGGACAGTTGGGACAGGAAAGGACTATATAAGGAAACAAAACAAACAAAGAGTTTAAGTAGAAATTAGTTGTGTGTGTGTGTGAGTGCAGGGGTGTAACCAGGGATTTCAGATCTGCACACCAAGTGGTCTCACTGCTACCCTTCCCCCATTAGGGTGAGCTACCCCTCCCCCCCGTAGCCAGGCAATATACAAATGTACACCAGGACCATGTTTGTTGCCTCATTTGGTACAATAAATACAACTTTTGTATCTCATGACAGTGGTTATTGCCATGCATGGGTAAATACAAATGCCGTGCATTGTTCCCTAAGACACCCACATACCAGCCCAGAGCCTGTAAAGTTGTATTGTACTTGGGATGCAAAGAGAGTATTAGTGACCAGTTCTTCTAGTTTCGACTCCTATGAATAAAATTCCAGAAAGGTTCAATATTTTCTTTGCTAGTTTTCATGGAAAAAGGAAGCAGTTCAGAGCCTATTTGCTACCCCCTTAAATAAAATTGCACACCATGGAGTGCTTGGAGTATGCCTGCCTACATCCTTGCTTGTGTGTGTGTGTGTGTGTCTGACTAGGTCTTTCCTTTTGCTAAGTGAGGGGAAAAAATGGTGGCCCCTCAATTTTCAAATTCAGACTGGCACGGTGATACTGGTTTGACTGTGAGGCATAGCACGCTGGTACTTTTTGTTCCTGGGCGTCTATTGAAATTTAATGTACCCACCTGGCAGGGATGTCAGTCAATCAGAGCCCATTTTCTAATAAGATATGATTAAGGGGTTAGATTGGAAGCCTGTTAATCACCCCCTAGGGTCATAAGGTGGCATGAGGTAACGCTGAGTGCCACATTGCACATAGGGATGATTAACAGACTTTTACTCTAATCAACTGTAGTACCTAAATTCTATTATAAAAACATTGCTTTAAAAACATTTTTAAAGTGTACCTTTAGAAGGTTTCCCTGCTCGAGAGTGAGAAATTTAACAAAGTAGCCCTAGAATGCTGGTTCAGAATGTCAGAATGCATTTAATTTTTGCAGTCATTCAGCAATGCCTGTGAATTGAATGCTGTTACTTTTTATAAGAATTCATGCACCACAGTGATAACGATGTACATGACAGTTTAACAAAGACTAATGCAAGCATCTTAGAATGCATGCAGCCAATGACATTCCAACATTTCTGAGACCCCATTTAAGAAAATCTGGGAGCTGCTTCAGCTGTGGTGAAGACTTGGTCTCTTTTACTTCTTCACCAGATTGCCCTACACCCCATAACCTTGACAATCTTTTCATCACCTGCCTCTTACTCCTTAGGTGTTCAAACTACTGTAGGGGTAGGTTGGGCCTCAGTCTTCCTGTTGTTCTTGTCTATCTAGAGTCAAAGCAGTCAAGTCAGCTGTTGTCACACTGCCTGTTCAATGTGAAGCTAAATGGCTAGTGTTGGTGCCTACCACATCTGGTGGTGATGATCTCTGCATTTCCATTTCCTCATCTTGATAACAAGTCCTGCCCCATGACCTGACCTTTTCCTTCAGCACCCCATATCATATACCATCACCCATACTTAGTAAATGATGCAAGCACTGACATGCACAATATGGCTGCTGCTTCACAGCTCTGTTCAAATCTCTAAGGAAGATGCTGATTTGAGCTTGAAGTGCCAGTGTACTGCTGAGATCCTCTCACCTGCCGCTCACATCAGGTAGTAGAAATGAATGATTTCTAAGCTCTTGGTTTTGATTGTTCTTTGTTGCTCTACACAAGTAAGTGACTTTTGTCTCACACAGCCTGAAATTATTTGTTTTCTGTAAAATATCTGACTTTTTCCTTGGGGAAAATATGTGCACTACAGGAGAACAAAGGAGGGTTACTAGGGGGGCACCACAGAGTTCAGTACTGGGGTACCACAGGTTTCAATACTGGGGCTGGTCCTTTTTAATGTCTTTATAAGTGACATTACAGAGGGACTAGAAGGGAAAGTATGTCTCTTTGCAGATGACACAAAGATCTGCAACAGGGTTGATATGCAAGGTGGGGTGGAAAGGATGAAAGGGGACTTGGCAAGGTTGGAGGATTGGTCAAATGTATGGCAGCTTAGATTCAACACAAAGAAGTGCAAAGTAATGCACCTGGGAAACAAAAACCAAGGGGAAGAGTACACAATAGAGGGTGAGATACTGACAACTACAAAACTGGAAAGGGACTTGGGGGTAATCATATCAGATGACCTAAAGGTGGGACAGCAATGTGAGAAGGCAGTAAGGAGGGTTGGGGGGATACTGGAATGCATAGGGAGAGGCATCACCAGTAGAAAACAGGAAGTTGTTGGCCCTCTGTACAAACAGTTGGTAAGACCACATCTGGAGTACTGTGTACAGTTCTGGAGACCTCATCTCCGCAAAGACATAGACAGAGTGGAGGCTGTCCAGAGGAGGGCAACCGAAATGGTGCAGGGTCTGCACCAGAAGACATATGAAGAAAGTTTAAAGGAGCTTAAGATGTATAGCTTCGAGGAAAGGAGGGAGAGAGGGGACATGATAGGAACTTTCAAATACCTCAAGGGAATCAACAAAGTGCAAGAGGGTAGCATCTTTCAGAAAACGAGATTTGCAAGAACAAGGGGGCACAATTTGAAGATGGGGGGACGGCTCAGAGGTAATGTGAGGAAGTATTTCTTCACAGAGAGGGCTGTAGATGCATGGAACAGCTTTCCTGAGGAGGTCGTAGAGTCAAAAAAAGTGGGGGAATTCAAGAATGTATAGGACAGACATAAGGCAGTTCTAGTAGGGGGTAGGAGGAAGTAGGCTGTTGGTTAACTAGAATCTGCAGCTTATCTGTTAGGTAGGGAAATGGGCAGACTACGTGGGCCATGCGGTCCTTATCTGTCATCAAATTCTATGTTTCTACTACCTAAACACTGAGGTGCAAAACAAAGCTGTTGCTTCACAGCCCTTCACACATGACTGACTGTTGTCATGTACAGACAAAACCATATTTTTTCTGCAATATTTTGGATGCCTTAGTTGTGAAACAATGTGCACAGCCATAGCACTGAGCTACACAGTAGGACGTTTGCTTCATGGCTCTACACAACTAACTGACTGTTGTCCCACACACTCAAGAAAGATTATTTTTGTAATATTTCTGATTGATATATTTATTTTTTTTTATTTCCGTCTCCCAAAATCCCAGCCATGGCTAGTTACAATCAGCACACAGTTAACTTTTTTTTTCTGTTTTGACTGTTTTTCTTTATAGCATACAGAGAATCGTACCTGCTCCTTCTCGCAACACTGAAAAACTGCACTCTTTGCATAGGATAACATGGTGAACTTCCTACTGCCATGTATTATGTGACTACCACTTTACACAGGAAATTATTTATGTAACCCATGGTTTAGCAGGTACGTCACAAAGTATAATAATCTTTGCCTGTGAAGTTTTCCATTGCAGAACCACAGAATATGAACATAAATAGATTGTCCATTGCAGACCCTCGTACCATAGCCGAGTCATTTCATGCCTCCTTCACAGACCTAAGCCCTGTCCTTCCACCTGATTATCTGAAGCTGTCCGAAGATCAACTAAGCAGCAACCCAATGATGATTAACCATCCAAACTTTTACTTCAAGTGGATGACTAACAAGGAGGCAAGGCCCTATGTTAAGAAAACTCTGCAATATAATTAGTAATGAGAGCAAACCATCACCACCTCAAGTAGCGATTTTTTGGGACGTGGAAAAAGCCTTTGATCGGCTGAATTGGGCATATTTACAGGAGGTACTTCTTCATATGGGTTTTGAAGGCTCTTTTATGCAGTGGATTATGGCGGCATATCAAAATTCCAAGGCTAGGGTTCGGATCAATGGCACAATGTTGGAGGGGTTCACAATTGAAAGGGGCACTAGGCAAGGCTGCCCATTATCCCCGCTATTGTTTGCTATTGTGATGGAACCCCTAGCCCAAGCAATTAGGATGAGAAAAGATATTAAAGGAATCCAGGTTGGGGGGACTGATGATACCCTGATTTATTTATCAGACCCAGATACGTCGATTCCCCCAGTGCTAGAATTACTTACATTTTTTGGTAAAATATCAGGTTTCAAAATAAACAAAGATAAATCTGAGATCATGTTAATTGGGGGAGCTCCATCTACAACACTCCAGGGAGGGATCATGTTTAAATGGGTGAAAGAGAAAATTATGTATCTGGGAATACAGATTCCAACCAGGATCCCCAAATTATATCAGCTGAATTATGGGTTACTTCAAAGGAAGATCTTTGAAGATATAAACAGATGGCAAACACTTCCTTTGACTTTTATGAATAAGATTGATATAGTCAAGGTTAATGTGTTACCCAGATACCTATTTTTATTTACAAACTTACCTATCCCTTTTCCATATAAAGATTGGAAGGAACTTAGACATAAACTTTCTAGATTTATTTGGGCAGAGAGAAGGTCGAGGAAGAGATGGGAGCTTCTCACGGTAGATAAGAGCCAAGGGGGGAGAGGGATACCCAATTTTTATAACTATTACAGAGCAGCACAGGTTCTCCAAATCCTTAAAATACTAAACGCAGATCAAAGTGGGGGTTGGTACTTAATGGAAACAGAGGCCCACCCCACGGTACCTTTGAAATTATTACCATGCACAGCTTCTCAGCCAGACGTTAAACTAATCAAGAACAGATGGACCAAACATACAATAAAGCTCTGGTTAGACACACGGCAATGGTGGGAGATCCCGAGTCCGGTTTGGGAATATATCCCTTTAAATCATCTCCCTGGGTTCCCCACCAGTCAAGGGGATGGCTGTTTTTTAAGGGGAAGAAGGGCAGGGTTGAATAATCTTGCCAAGTTTGTAAAGAGAGAAGAGGTAACATCATTTGTTGACCTGCAGAGAGAATATAACCTCGCAAGAACAGACTTTTTTAAATACCTGCAATGCAGGCACTATATCACCACTATGGTAGGGGTGGAAGCCCTAAAAACTTGTCCTCCTCCCCCCTTAATAGCCACCCACCAAAAAAATCACTTAGCTGACCAGAAAGGATACATTTCATTCATATATGAGGCACTACAAGAAGATGTGGGGAAAGTACAAGTGGCTAAAATAGAGAATGAGTGGCAAAAGGAACTGAACACTAGAATAACTGAAGTGGAATGGGGCAAAATCTGGGGGGGAATCACCAAAACCACAAGCTCTTCTGGGTGGAAAGAATTTAAGTGGAAGGTCACCACTAGGTATTTTATTACTCCGGTGATCTCTGCACATTACACTACTCCTCCTACAGATTTATGTTGGAGGGGATGTGGGAAAAGGGGGAAATATACACACATTTTCTGGGTTGCCCCCGGATAAGAGACTTTTGGCAGGAAATTATGCAGGCTTTACAAAACATTTTTCATCTTCAGGAAAATCTCTCAGTAATTAATATGATATTAACTCTGACCCCAAAGGAAATTAGAACAAAGAACCAAAAATATTTATTTTATATACTGGTAACCGCAGCCCTTTAGGTTATCACCCAGCAATGGTTAAAAAAAATTCACTGAACAAAGGTATGTGGAAAGTAACATTAAGAAAATTAAAATCATGGAGGCGGTCACCGCTCAGTTAAATCTCAGAGTGGATCAATATAATGCAAGGTGGTTACCATTTTATGATTATATTGAAGATACTGAGGGAATTTCAGTTCTAGAACAGCTTCTTCAGAGCTGAGTGGCACAATCCGAGAGATGGGTCATCAACTGATAGTAAGGAGATAAGGATGGAGAAAATAAAAGGCAACATAAGACCTGAGCAAGGAAGCTTTGGGTGAAGAGAGAGACTAAGTGGTTAAGAATTAAATCCACGTCGAATAAAAAAATAAATGTAGTTGAAGGACAGTAAGGTAGTTTTCTACCTTTTGGAAATATGCTACATTGCTGTCATAGTTTTATGTACTGTGAAAGAAAATAGTAACTGAAGGCAGTACATTGGAAAGCAACTATTGTGAGAAAAAAGATCTGTACTGCATAAATAAGCTGATTAATTGCTATAATATGGTGATGTACTGAGAATGGAATTCTGCCTAAGATGTATCAGTATGATAAACTATAAATAAAAAACTAATTAAGTTAAAAAAAAAAAAAAACCCTGGGCAAAAACAAGATGGGAAGCGATGGGGTAGATATGAAACTGGTAACACTTGTCCTTGATGAGCTTATTGTCCCTATCTCGAAACTTTTTAACAAATCTCTCACCCTTGCTAAATTCCCCATGGTCTGGAAACAAGCTCTGGTAACCCCAGTGTTTAAGAGTGGGGACAGGTCCAACATTGCTAACTATAGGCCCATTTCAATCCTTTCCCCACTATCCAAAGCACTGCAAAGGATTGTGGTGGACCAAATAACCAATTACCTCCAGAAGTACCAACTTCAATGTCCCCAGTAACATGGTATTCGAAAGAACCACCACACTGCCACCACTCTAGTCAAATACTCTGACTTTATGCACCGAGCCCTTGACAAAGGCAAATTAATTGGGTCAGTCTTTATAGATTTAACAAAGGCCTTCAACACAGTAAACCACAATCTTCTCCTGGCACAACTCAAGAACTTGTGGATGGCCTCAAATGTAGTATCCTGGTTCCAAGACTACCTGTCTCTTAGATCCCAAAAGTCAAAATTGGCCAAGTTGTATCAAATTCTAAAGGAGTGTCTCTGGGCGTTCCCCAAGGGTCAATTCTGGGGCCCCTGTTGATCTTCCTAAGGTATGTGATAGTAAAATCATCTTGTACACAGACAATGCTGTTCTCCTCAGCAGTAACCACCACACTGAACATCTGCAGCAGGAACTACAGATTTCCTTCCATAAGCTTGAGGACTGGTTCAGTACACATAAGCTTCTGCTTAAATATGAAAAAAACAAAGACCATGCTACTATCCAGCCCACAACTTGAGGAGATTCCCTGTCCTACCCATCCACAACAAAGTTAAGGCCTCGCTTGAACAGGTACACTCATTTAAGTATCTGGGGGTCACCACTGATGACATCCTCTCTTATGTGCAGCATATCGATATGATGGTCAAGGCTGTCAATTACAAGTTAGGAGTCTTATGTTGACATCAGAAAACCTCAAACCAGATTACCTCTGTCTCTCTATCACTAGCTTGATTTTATCCAGCATAGACTATGGGCTAGTGGCCTATGGATCAGCTACAGATACTGCACTAAAGTGGGTGGTGACTGCCCTTAACAAGGCATGTAGGCTAACCACTGGTGCTTACCATTTCACACACACCTGCTCTCTTTATACACAGTCTAACTGGCTGTCCCTTGAGCACAGAATGAAATTACAAACCTGTCTCCTTGGCAAGAAGGCACTTCTGGGCACAGCCCCATGATAGTGGTATTATAAATACATTGTCTGTGTATGACCATTTCAGTGGGAGAGATTTGGCCTTTAAATTACAAGGTCAGCAGCTGAAACCACAGGATGTTTTACACTGACCGTAAGATTCCTGTAATTAAGACTTCCTTAATGAAATTGCATTTTATTACCTTTTTATGACATGCTCAGGCTTTTGAAGTTGAAACAAAATCTAAAGTTTATGACGTCAGAAAAGAAAGAAAGGGTAATTTAGCTGTTCCTATCAAGTTTAACACCTAAATGACAAATGCTGGGATTGCTAAAATCAAAGAGGAAATATTTAATTAAAGGAGGTCATATTTAGGAAATGTGTTTTTTTCTTATTATGTTCCATTAATTAAAGATACCTCCTGGTAGAAAGTATGTATGCAATTTTATATTAGAAAAGGAGGAGCTAGATGACTCATCAAGTGGGTGTGGAAATAGAGTTGAAAATGTATCAGTGTATCGGAAGTGAGTGAGGTACCATCTTGGGCTCTTAAGAAACACAGTTCTCTGACATCTAACTTTAAACACACTTACAGAGATAATACATTAGATAGAAAATATCTAAATGTATTGTGGTAGGAGTTTTATTCTGTAACTTTTCCCATTTTCTTTTGAGATTGTAAGCTCTTGATATTTGTTCTGCATTTTATCTTACTTATTTTCATATTTTTAATAAAATCACATTTTCGTGAAATACTGCCTGTGTCTTCCCAGTTCTTTCTGCATGTGAAGTGCCTGTATTTTAAGTCTGACAACTGTTTAAAAAGGCTTGATGGTGTTACTAAGTTTAAAATAAGTAAGACCTAGAATCTCTTATAGAGTTTTAACATATAAACATAGAATTTGATGGCAGATAAGGACCACTTGGCCCACATAGTCTGCCCATTTCCCTACCTAACGGTTAAGCTGTAGATCCTAGTTAACCAACAGCCTACTTTCTCCTACCCCCCACTAGAATTGCCTTATGTCTGTCCCATGCATTCTTGAATTCCCCTACTGTTTTTGACTCTATGACCTCCTCAGAAAGGCTGTTCCATGCATCTACAACAATCTCTGTGAAGAAATACTTCCTCATATTACCTCTGAGATGTCCCCACATGTCTTCAAATCGTGCCCCCTTGTTCTTGCACATCTCTTTTTCTGAAAGATGCTACTCTCTTGGACTTTGTTAATTCCCTTGAGGTATTTGAAAGTTTCTATCATGTCCCCCCCCCTTTCCTTGAGGCTATACATCTTAAGCTCATTTAGTCTTTCTTCATATGTCTTCTGTTGTGGACCCTGCACCATTTTGGTTGCCCTTCTCTGGACAGCCTCCACCCTGTCTATGTCTTTGTGGAGATGGGGTCTCCAGGACTGTACACAGTACTCCAGATGTGGTCTTACCAACTGTCTGTACAGAGGGCCAAAATATTCTTGTTTTCTACTGGTGATGACTCTCATTATACATTCCAGTATCCCCCCAGCCCTCCTTACTGCCTTCTCACATTGCTGGCCCACCTTTAGGTCATCTGATATGACTACCCCAGGTCCCATTCCATTTTTATTTTTGTCAGTATCTCACCCCCATTGTGTACTCTTCCCCTTGGTTTTTGTTTCCCAGGTGCATTACTTTGCACTTCTTTGTGTTGAATCTATGCTGCCATACATTTGACCACTCCTCTAACCTTGCCAAGTCCCTTTTCATCCTTTTCACCCCACCTTGCATATCAACCCTGTTGCAGATCTTTGTGTCATCTGCAAAGAGACATACTTTCCCTACCAGTCCCTCTGCAATGTCACTTATAAAGACATTAAAACAGACCAGCCCCAGTAATGAACTCTGCTGTACCCCACTAGTAACAATACTTTCTTCACTGTGGACTCCATTTACTATTACCCACTGTGTCCTGTTGTCCAGCCAGTGTTTTACTCAGGCTACCACCCTGGGACCCACTCCCAGGCTGGCTAATTTGTATATTAATCTTTTGTGCGGGACTGTGTCAAACGCCTTGCTAAAGTCTAAGTAGGCCATGTCCACAGCCTCTCCCTGGTCTACTACTTTGGTCACCCAGTCAAAGAAATCAATTAGATTTGTCTGACCTGACCTTCCTGCTGTGAAGCCATGCTGCCTTGGGTCCTGTGCCCCACTGGCCTCTAGGTACTGAATAATTCTTTCCTTCAGAAGTGATTCCATCATTTTCCCTACCACTGAGATCAAGCTGACATGTCTGTAGTTTCCTGCCTCTGTCTTGCTCCCACTTTTGTGAAGGGAAATCACATCCACCCTCCTCCAGTCCTCAGGTGCCACACCATCCTCTCATGATTTATTGAAAAGAGTAGTCAGTGGTGTTACTAGTTCTTCCCTTAGTTCTTTTAGAATTCTGGGGTGAATCTCATCAGGCCCCATTGCTTTATCCACCTTCAGTTTTAAGAGTTCTTTCAGAACCCTTTCTTCTGTGAAAGGACTAATATCAACCCCCCTATCCAGAGTGCTTCTATTGACTGAATTAGGTAGCTCCCACTGCTTTTCCATTGTGAATACTGAGCAGAAGTATTCTTTCAGTATCCCTGATTGTTCACTGTCACTCTCTGTCCAACCACCTTCCTCTTTATTCAGCCTCAGTATCCCTGCCTTAATCTTTCTTTGCTCCCTAATGTACCTATAAAAGGTTTTGTTTCCCTTCTTAATCGAGTTGGCTATCTTTTCCTCAGTTTGGGCCTTTGCTATTCTGACTGCCTTCCCCACTTCCTTCTGCTTTAACTGGTACAGTTCTCTGTCCTGCTCCTTCTGTGTTTCCTTATGTAACCCCCTTGTTACCCGGGGTTACTAGAATCCCAGTAAGATTTAGTGATAGGCAGGGAAGGCAGCTTTTGAAACTCCAGTTAAATGGGTTTCACACTGTCTCACTCTGTTCTCAGTCTCAGCTGAGACTGAGGGATGACATCACCATAGAACTATCGCAGCTACATGAGCCACAAGGGAATCTGCAGAAGGGAGTTAGAGTAGAATGTTTTGGAGGTTTTGAACAGTCAGTGTTCAGTTGGAGTTTGGAGGTTGTTGTGAGAGGAGCACAGCAGCTCTGTGCTCAGGATCTTGAAGCCTTAACCCTGAAATAGGGCTACATTTAGGGAAAGGTGTGTTTTTCCACCTAAAGAGAGACACAGTAAGTTTTTTAAAGTGGTGGAGACCACTGATTCGGGTCTCTGTGCTCCATCCCTGAGGTGATGGGGCAGGAAGGTTTGCCTGCATTTTCAGGGGCAACCCCCTGGCTACTGCTAGTGAAGAAGCTGCCTTATTTTGTCCACGATTGTGGGGCACAAGAAGATTTTGTGATTTGCCTGTGGGGCACCTGCAACCGGAGGGTGAGTTCTGCTCCTTCTAAAGGGCCCTTGTTTCATCCTGAACTGTGTAAAAGTGGGGATTGGACTACTGAAGTAGTGGGAGGCCTAGAGTAATAGGCTTAGCCAAAAGTAAAAGTATGTTCAAGTCCAGCACATAAGGGAAGTCAAGACATGTAGAGGAGATGTGACATATGTCTACCTAGTAATCTACAGTACATTGCCAAGCTTTCAAAAGAGTTGTTTAGTTTCCAGAGAAATGGACAGGTATGGATTGTGGGAGCTGGAGGTGGGAGACCCCCCCATCTTTAGTAGCCAGGTCCACCTCTACGGATTTGCTCTGTGGATTTCTACTTTGCCTCATGCACTTGGCCAGCGATGAGGGAAGTACTCAGACATGGGATGGAAGGAAAATTCCCTCTAGGAGTCGAAGGCTCTAAGGTGGTTTGGGGAGCCACCAATTGGAAAACTGGTTCATTCCCATAATGGACCATGGATCAAGTGGCTGGCAGGGGAACTGGGCTATGGGGAAAAACCCAAGTAGTGTACAAGTTGGGCTGTGTACCCAAAGCTGCATGCAAGTCCGGGCTGTGTGCCTGGTGGATTCAGAGTCTGAGGGCTGAAATTTGAAGAAGTGTTCTGTTGTCTCTAATCTGCATTACCGGGAATGTAGCCCCATGGGGGTCTATCTATGCTTTGTTTGTTCAGTTTGGATGTGAATAAAAGTCACACTGTAGAATCCTATTCCTGGTTTTGGACATTACAGTTATTGCTTCCTGTGTTCAGATTTACTTGGGTGCCCCTGTGCAGAGTAGCCAAACCTATGCCCCCTGTGGTGAGTAACCTAGTCCTCCCCGAACCTAGTCCCCACCAGGTACTGCTGTCAGCTTCAACAGCATGCCACCTGTCGTTTTGCAAAACGGCAGAGGTCCGGGGGTTACACTTATACTTCCTGAATGCTATCTTTTTCTCCCTTACCTTCTGTGCCACTTCTTTTAAGAACCATAGTAGGTTTCCTTTCTTTTTGATTTTTTTATTTGCGTCACACAAAGGCTTGTTGCCTCTGTGATGGCAGTCCTGATGTTTCTCCATTGTTGCTCCACCCCTCCTTCTTACCTTTTTGCTAGTGCTTTTCTGAGGCACTCTCCCATTTTGACAAAATCAGCCCTCCTGAAGTCCAGTACCTTTACTTTTGTGTGGCTTGACTCTACAGCTAAGTTTATCATGAATCACGCTGTTTGGTGGTCACTTGTTCTCAGATGGCTACCCACTTCAAGATCAGAGATCCTCTCTCCATCCCCATTTGAGTTTACCAGGCCTAAAGTTGCTCTCTCCTGAGTGGTTTCCAAAACTAGCAGTCTGAGGCATGTCCCCTGTAGGGCATTGAGAATGGCCCTGCTCTTGGATGCAGCTGCAGCAAATGTGCTGCAGTTAACATCTGACATATTCAGGTTCCCCATCAGCAACATCTCCCCTTTCTCTGCCACACCAAGGATGCCCTTCTATCATTTTCTTGTCTATTTACTCCCCCTGAGATGGGGGTCTGTATACAACCCTGTGTGGATTGTGGCGCCATTTCCTGTCTCCAGGGTGACCCACAGTGCCTCTTCTCCTCCTCCCTGTTTATGCTTTAGTTATGCTGCTTTGATCCCTTCCTTTACATAGAGAGCTACTCCTCCTCCTCTTCTTCCCTCCCTGTCCCTCCTGTAGATCGTGTACCCTGGTATGTTGACATCCCAGTCATGTTTCTCTGTGTACCATGTTTCTGTGACTGCCACAATATCCAGGCATCCCTCTTCCATCAAGGCCGCCATTTTGGGGAGCTTTTTACCTAGACTACAGACATTGGTACTCATTACCCTCCATTTTTTATGGCTTTATTTCTTTTTTGCCCCATCCCTGTCTTTACTGCCTTTGTCTTTTTCTCTATTTACCCCTGCCCTTCTCCCTATTTACTGCTCTATCTTGGTGTTTACCTCACTAACTACCCTGATTTTTTGGGGGGGCTAGGATTTCCCTTCTCCTTTTCAGTGCCTCCCCCCCCCTTGGCTAGTTTAAATGCTCACCTATGAAGCATTTAAACTTACCACCTAGTATCCTAGTTCCTGTCCTGGATAGATGCAGTCCATCATGTCTGTATAGGCCTGCATCCCTCCTAGTGGAGCCCCAGTCCCCAATGAAGCCAAATCCCTGAGCTCTGCACCAGTTTTTCAACCAGTCATTGAATCCCATGGTGCGGAATACCCTAGCCTCATCCATGCCATAAACAAGTAGCACTTCCAAGAAAGCTGCCATGTGTGCTACTTGTCTAAGGCCCCCTCCCCAGCTCCACAAACTCCTGTTGCACTGCTCTGATCCCATTTTCAGCCAGGTCATTCATCCCTAGGTGGATAATGACATCCAGCAGCCTCCCCCTTTTAGCTGCTCCCAGGATCCTGAGGATGCATTTCCTGTCCCTCCAAGCCATGGTACTGGGCAGGCACCTTACCTCCCTTTCTCCTCCCTCCACCAGTTCTTCCCCCCCCCCAACAACTGAGTCCTCCACTAGGAGTTGTTTCCTTTCCCTGTGGGGTCCTGTGCCATCCTCCTGTGGGTCTCTATTGTGAAGGTTCCCAGCATCCTTATTGGTCTCCACTGAGGGTGCCTCCATAGAGGAACCATGCTCCACCAGAGTGGCAAAATAATTGTGGAGAGGCACAACTGGAGGGATGCACCTCTTTTCCACCACCCTCACCCACCCTGAGCCCACCGTGGTCCAAACACTCCTTTTTAATGGCAACCTCTGAGGTTATGGCAGTGGCCTGGGTGGTCCCTGGGTGGGGGAGCAGGTTTCCTAAATCCTTGTCAGGTCAGCATGGAGACGAACAACCTCCTCCCTCAGAAAAGAGAGGTGCCTGCAAATAGGAAAGCAATGCAGTCTCCAGAATGTCTCCCAGAAGACTGCTGCTCCATAGCCAGTGTATTGCACAACTTCCCACATGTCTTTGTCCCTTTCTGTTACAGATGCTTTTCTTTGGTGTTTTTTGTTCTTGTTTTAGTATGTTCAAGCCTGTGAGTGTCTCACCTCCTATTCAGTGTGCTGTGCCTTTAAGGATATGAACTGGTGTATGCTGTTAGAAGTTTTGAGGAAGTGATGCCAGAATCCCTGATATAAAGGAAGTTATGTGCTTGGGGTGGGTGGGGTGAGGGAAGGGTGGGAGGAGTAAACCTATGCCATCCAGAAACAATCAATTACAACTCTGACCCTCCACCCCGGGGAGTGCCTTCCTTCCTTTGAAACACCTATTTCACAGAGGTTAAGTAACAGGTCTAGTCACAAATGACTGCAAATATCTCCCAGCTACAGTTCCTCCCTGGCAAATTAAAGTTAAAACTAAGAAAAATCAACCCCAAAAACAGAATCAATACTAGTTGCTTACACAGGTCCAAAAAGTCATAATTCAGTTCAGTGTAGTCTAGAAAATAACCTACTTGATTCAAGGAAGCTGTGGCTGCTTTCTCATTCTCTCTGTCTCAGCAGATACCAGGTTAGGTGCCCTTAGGTGAAAGATATATTGCATCCCCCCGAAGAGAATATTATCTGAGCCTGTACATTTGGGTACGCTAGCATAAGGTTCACAGCTTGAATCCCCCAGAACTTGAGGCTAAAGGTGATTCAGACCCAAAAGCAGACAGGAGGGTTACCCTGCCTGTTACATGTTCCCACTATTGTGCTCTGAGGTTGGCATTGTTGGAGCAGAGGGCCTGACCTGCAGAGTGCATTTGTGAACCCCCCCCCACATCTCTGAACTTTTCTCCCAAGCTGGCTCAAAATATGGAACCAGAGGAAGAATGTTGGGTGCACTCGCTGTCCCATTCCACAGAACTGCACTTGGTCAACAAGCCTTCATGTATAGAGACTCCTTGGCTTAATGAGTGCTTAAAAGTCACACACATAACTACAAGCCTATCAGTCTTTAAGACCAAACTTAAACAATATCTCCTCTTCAGGAGCATCTGTGATTGCCCAAAGGACATATAAAGTTATCCCCTGTTCCATGGACCCTCCATTAAGCTGTCCTGCTCTTGCCTGTATTCCCCCATCTATGTCATATTCTCCCTGCACCCCCTGTCCCCCACCCCCTACTCTGACTGTGCCGTCTATTTCCCTATTCTTCTGAGCCTTGTCCTCTCACTCCTTCCTACCTTGCTCTGTACAACCTCCTTTCACCTTGGCCCTCCCTCCCTTTTTCCCTGTCCCTCTACATTTCTCTGCCCCTTTCACATTCACCCACCTTTCCTGGTGATGCATCTGATCGACAAAGTCATCTATGAGACTGCTCACTTTTCTCCCACCACCCCTTCCACCTGCCGGGGTGCTCCCCTGTACTTAGTGCATTACATTATTGCCTTTGTTAAATGCAGTCTGGTTTCTGGAAATTGCATAGTACAACTTCTGCACTTGCTAAAGTAGTGGGAGATGTGCTGGACAGGAGGACATGTGTGGGGGCGATATTTGTGGATTTATCCAAGGCTTTTGATTCCTTGGACCACCGTGTCCTCCTGTACAGGGCAGCATCTCTTGGGGTGGTGGGTTTGAGTGGAGAATGGTTGGAGTCGTACTTGACAAATAGGAGCCAGAAGATTTCATTGGGTGGTTGGGAGTCTTGCTTTTTGCCTGTTGGATCGGTGGTGCCACAGGGCTCCATCCCAGGGCCATTGCTGTTCAACATGTACGTAAATGGCCTGTCTTATCGGGATTCTGAAATAAAGTACCATCTTTATGCCGATGATACTATCATTTATGCATCAGATGAATCTATTGAAGTGATACAAAAAAGGCTTCATCTAGCCTTTGATGAATTACAGATTTTCTTAAGGGATAGTAGACTGGTTCTGAATGTGAAGAAAACACAGGCCATGTTGTTACATTGAAAAAGTGACATGCTGGATGGCATGGCCCTGGGATTGGTTGCCCTTGGGGGCGCCCCGATCCAACAGATATATATGTACAAATATTTGGGTCGTTGGATTGACAGTTCATTGTGTTGGGATATACACATTGGCAATTTGACCAGGAATGTGAACAAAAGAATAGCGGCTCTTTATAGGGTTAGATTGGTGATGAGTATGGATGTAAGGGTAAGAGTAGAGGATACAATGATCATCCCGATGTTTGATTATGGGAATATATTTTATTCCTGTGGGAGATAACAGGACCTAAAAAAGTTAGAAGCAAGTTATAAATTGCATGGCTAGATTTATTCTAGGGGTCCCTAGGTTAACTCATAGGTGCCAGTTTTATGATCGTTTAGGTTAGTGTACGCTGTATGAGTGTAACCACAAACATTTGCTGGCTTTTATTTATAAAGGCCTGAAGGGGCAATATCCAGGGTATGTTGTAGATAAATTGACCTACAGAAATAGATTGGCCTCCCTGAGAAATTGTCGAATGCCAAGCCTGAGGTTGCCTAATTGTAATCTGGATGTCGGACGACAATCTATATACTATAGAGGGGTGTTGGGCTGGAATGCAATCCCTGCGACATTGTTTTTGGACAATGTAAATAACATTTGGCCCCTTATACAACGTTGGCATCAGATTAGTTCATGCCAGAAAAGGCAATGTTGTATAGAAATATAAAGGGCATCTGCAGATGTATAGTGTAGGGTACCTATTAGTAAGAGTGATTAGCATTATAAGAATTTATTTAATTGAAATGGATTAGGATTAACTCAAATTGCATACAATGGTTTTGTTGCTGTGTGATATTTGATCTGAAATATGTTTTTTCTTATTGTTTGTTTTGCTTTGTTATTTATTCAGTTGTTACACAAGGTCCCTGCACCCTAATTGGTACCCTCAGAGGTACACTGTAGACAGCTAGCACTTAAGTATATGTTATACTAACATATAGGGCTAAGGGCATCTACCGTACAAGAGTAGATGTCAGGATATGAATGCATATTGTTGTAATACACTTTGCTTGCTAATACATATATTCTGCTATGTATTTTCTGTGTATTTTCTACTTGTAAAATGCCAAGACAACTGTGTCCTTGGAGTAATTATAATATGTAAGACGGCATTGCCACCTTTTGGTGATTTGTACCACTACACTGACTTATGTAAGACTCTGAATAAGAACTCTTTTGTTCTCAAACTGATGACTTTACAGAATTGTATAATGTTATCTTGGACCGTGGAGCCACCTCTAATTTAGTCAATAGGGCTCATCTCTGTAACTAGAAATGTTTCCATCTTTTGGTAACCATAGTAATTATCATAGGTATATAATGTAATGCACAAGCCTTATACCTCGGAGACCTGACAGACCCCAAGAGACACAGAGAAACCTTGAGGTGTAGGGAACGCTTAGCACTGGCTCCAGGTTCGTATTGGTAAGAACTGCTTAGGGACAACTGTGATTTATCCCTTTGGTAGTAATAAACTTGTTTATTACTCTAATGCAATGTGCCTGTGATTACTTGCTTTCCCAATATTGTCAAGAATCTGAAAGTGAGGTTTAGACCTCCTAACACAGTTATACCATATTGTTAGTTACATTATATGTGATTGTAGCATTTTATATTGCATGTTGTTGACTATTGCATGGGACCTCATTGAAAATGAGCTTTGCTCAATCGAGTTTAGCCCTTATTCACACGAACTTCATTGAATAAAAACATTTTACTACTACTACTACTACTACACTGTTGCCTTTGTTGACTGTTATTGCTGTAACAGTGTCTGTTGTTTATTAACATGTTATATATGAGTGTATTACCCATGACAATGTCTGATGTGGAACCTTTGTAAAAGAGCTTCTGCTCAAAGGTTGTTTCCAAATAATAAATAAAAATAAACATGAAGCCTCATCTCCCTCTGCCTCATGACAAAGACTACACAAAAAGCACTGTTCTTTCCCCTCTGTGAGAACACTGTAATGTGTAGTGACTAGAAATTATCTAACCCTAATATGGAGCAATATCTATTTATCTTAAATTGTGAATGGTGAATAATACTCAGTCTAATTCTCCTAGTTTAGCTGGAACTTTGTATTGTGATTTTGTAGTCAGGTTATTTTTTTTAAATCAGCTTTAAGTAGTTATGAGAAAAATATATACTATTTATGGATGATGTAGTGGGCTAATGTGAAGGAAAAGTCCCCATAAGGTGCCCTACATTCAGAGACTCATAATGATTGAAACCCATGTGTTAACATATCATGCTGTCTCCACATATAGAGAATACTGGATGGGCAAGTATGCACAACCAGTGTGTTCTGCCACAGAGGGGTTCTGATTACCTCTGACCTCGAGAGCGAAGGTTGAGAGATCCATGGGAATCAGAACCCTGTGGTGACAGAACACAGTGGTTATGCACAAGGTTTCTCATCCTGTATTTTTTATAGTGTATAATATTATGTGAAATGTGTGCATTGTGTTTTTTTTTCTCCTTCACAATGAAACTGACTTGTGAAGTCTCTAGAGGTTCTAGAATGCTGTTCTACCACAGAATTGGACAGAGGAAAGCAACTATGTGGCAGCATTCCAAGGTGTTCTTCTGCAGTAGTGACATCACTACTGCAGCAGAACAACATAATGATGCCACTACTGCAGCACAACAAGTATATTCCAGGCATGGAATTTCATGCATAACAGCATTCCACTATACACTATGTAAGCAATAAGGCATGATGGGTTGTACATTGAACACATTTTACCACATGGCCAGAGGTGTAATAAGGTACAAGACTAAGGCTGAGTGACTTTAGCCACTGACCATGCAATGAAATGTGTTCTACTCACATCCTGGAGTGCCTTATTGCACTTATAAAATGGGCTCCTTTTTTAAAAACTTTTTACAGCTGGGAAAAGCATGTTTCTATGTAGAAACAACAGATTTACTTATGTGCATTTATGATAAACTAGTCCTTCTGCCCACTACAAATAATGTCATGATGATGTAATTGTATTATTGCCTACTTTCTTCTTCTTCCTGTTTTTTTTCCTTGTTTTTCCCCACATTCAAGATATGGAATGTTTACCATAGAATACACGGATTCAAAATTCTGCTCAGTTCCACTGCTAGACTGTTACTATCCCAACATACTATACACACACAACAAAGGCCTCTGTTGCAGCCAGAAACTCAGTTATCTCACAGTCAGGGCAAGGAGAAGAGATTTCCCTGATGAGCAGGTAAAGATAGAAGGGGTTTTTTCATTGTCAACAAAGAAACAGTTGTAATGAAAACTATAAACAATACTTAATGTTTCTAATTTGTTTGTGTGTAAGGAGAATGTGATGCTCAGGGAAACATGTAATTAATCTGTTTTATTTTGCATTTAAGGTAGTTTTATTTTTAGGGCCCAGTGCAAGTCAATGTGATGCTTACAGTTACAGGGCAAAAAACAATGTCTGCCAGTTGAATTCATAACATTTTATTTTTGCTTAATGATTCCAGTGGTGATCAGTGCACATTTGGCAACACTTTTTTATTTTCATGCATGGAACATAATTGCTACATGAACAACAGCCGATCAGGTTTCAGGATTGTCCCTTACCATTTTATAAAAACACTTTCCTATGATGTTTACATATGTAACTAGTTTTAGGCCTTCTGGGTGGTGATTTATTTCTACTTTTTTTGTTAACATTTGGTATCTTGTATTTCTTGGATCGCTTGTACTGTAATATTCTTTGTAATTTGCTGATGGTGGATAACAAAGCAAATAAATAAACTGAACTGAAAAATCTAGCCTGATAGAAATAATGAAGTATGTGTCCTCCTTACCAAATGTCATTTCAACAAGCCCAGTTTTTAAAAAGACTCCAGACTCACAGATTGTTTTTAGCAAAACAGATTTCAGTTTAAATCACTTTGTATTTACAGAGAAATCCTGATCTTTTTTTAGTCAACCATTTTATTGAAACATTTTCAAAACACAAAAAATACCCTGGAAAGCATTACAGTTTGAATCAAGTACAAATAAAATCAGAATACAGAAGTGACAAGAGGAAGAAATTAGCACAGTATCCCTAAAAATCGGGGTAATTGAGTCATTAGTAATACAGATGATAAATAAATGCCATAGGGCAGTATAAGATAAATAACAATAATGGGCCGTTTAGCCAACTAAGAATTCCAGATGATATCCTTTCACCCAGGGGAAGCCCCAGGCCATTCTTGTCCAATGACTGCAAAGCTTGGCACAGCTATATCTTGGTGATTTGCCCCCTCCCCAACAAAGAAACCCTCCTAAGACCTTGTTGAGGTCTACAAATCATTTTGAGCAGATTTGGAAATGGAGGTGTGCCAGCAGATGGGTGATCCTGGGAGCCAACATAATTTTAAAAACCTTCAATTTTCCAGCCATTGAAAGGTTCACATGATGCCATCATTCTAATTAATTTCTGGCTGAGATCAGTATACAGGAGAGATCACATATATGTATTTTGGAGGTTGATAGGTGTGTAGTGATGCTCGGGTAGGTGAGACCATTCTGAGCCCATTTCATCCCCTTTGCAGTGAAAGGTTCAGATACACAAGATGCATGCATGGGGAGTACTTTGGTCTTGGTGGGGTTGATATCAAGCCCCAAGACTGCTGCAAAACAATGGAGGAGTTGAAATAGGGGATACAGGGAGGCCTGTCCATCTGCTTGCAAAAATCGAGAGATCATCTGCATAGAGGAGTGCTCTACACTCACAGCCTCCACAGTAGATACCTGGGCGATCTGGGTGGTTCATGATGGCTGTGGCCAGGGTTTAGTTGCCATCAGAAAAGGGAGAAGAGATAGTGGGCACCCTTGGTGCACTCCTTTCTGGAGAAGGATGGGGATGGAACATAAACCAGTCATAAGAATACTGGCTTGAGGTGAGTTGCATAGGAACTGAACCCACCTGAGATATATGGGGCCAATATACATCCATTCCATGGTGTATCTTAGGAACTCCAAGTCAACTGAGTTAAAGACCATAGCAAAATCTGTTGTGGATGCCACAGCTGGAGATGCATTTTGTTATGCACTATGCATAATGTTCAGTAGCATGCATAAGTGATCCGTGCTATGTCTGCCTTTAACAAAGCCCACTTAGGAGCGGTGAATCAGGCCCTGTCAAATATGTTCTAATTGGGTGGCATGGATCTTGGCTACCAGTTAGACATTAGCACTGTTGAGAGAGATTGGTCTGTAGCTGCCCTGAAGTGTACCATCTCTGTCTTTTTATGGTAGGACAGTACTGTTTCCAGTTCTGGAGGCTGCACCTCCACAAGGATATTGAAAAGGTGGAGGCGATATAGAGGAGAGAAATCAAAATGGTGAGGGGGTTGCATGAGAAGCCATATGAGGAAAAGGCCTTAGGAAATCAACATGTACTCCCAGAAGAGAGGAGGGTGAGAGGGGTCATAATTGAAACCTATAAGTTCCTCACAAGAGTGAACAAGCTGCAAGTGAAGGGTCTATTTCTGAGAAAGGAATGCATTAGAACAAGGGGGCATCCAATGAAACCAAAGGGGGATGTTCAGGAGAGATGTGCAGAAATAAGTCTTCACAGAAGGAGTGGTGGATAACTCGAACAGTCTGCCAAAGGAGGAAGTGAAGGCAAAGACTCCGGGGAGCTTCAAGCATGCCTGGGATAAACAGAGGGGCATATTAGGTGGAGGAACAGGGGAAGGAGTGACACCTATGACCAATGAGGGTCAGTAGTGACAGAATAGGCAGGAACAATGGGCAGACTGGATTGGCCTAAAGGTCCTTTTCTGATGACAAAATCTATGTTTCCAGGAGGGCACTCAAAATGGAATGAACTATTTGATTTATAATTCTGTCCTGGAGACCATGTTTGAATTCTCCTGTGTACTAAAATTAAATAAGTCTCCATGCTCAACCTGTGCCTAGCCTTTAACTAATGTATATTAAAATTTTTCCAGTAAGATGGCATCTGGTATCAGTGTGGTTTGTGAATAGATGTGCACAGTGAACAGGTATTTTTTTTCTGGAGAAGATGAGCTCTGATATTATTTCTTTTTTTATTCTCATTATAATTATGTTTGTAACATCACTTCATTTGTGAAGCTTTTTGATGGACATTATCTGAACAGTAATTACCTTGAATTCTGACACTTACAAACCCGAAGTTTATTTTCTGTTTAACCTTCATATTTCTTCCTATCACATCAGATCCTTTCCATGGCCTATGCCTTTTCTCTTCCTTATATGGTTAGCAGGGTTGCCAGCTTGGCTCCATGTGGGTTTATGTCTGGCTTTTTCCTGGGAGGGGAGGGGAGTGGATGGCCATGGCTCCTTGCTTCAAATGCTGCAACCGTAAGGGTAAATCCCAGGAAAAAGACAGAAGTAAATAAACATGGAGCTAAGCTGGCAGACCTGCTAACCATATAAGGATTTGGAGCTCAGGCAGTGAGCTTGTCCTAACACAGTTGAATGATGATCACCAAACCTTGAGAAAGTGGAAGAAGTCCACAAAATGTCAGCTTCTGATCCTGTTTGGTGTAGCATATTTAAAAATAAAAGCTCATTAAGATACTAGATACCCAGAAATTGAGTCCCTAGTCCTTCCTTTAACTCATTTGCACAGTGCTACCAGAGGCTTTTCTGTGCATTAGAATACAGCAATTTCTAGTGATTCAGCATCCAGGGATAACCCCCTGCCTCCATTTTTAAACTATACATTTTCCCTTCCTCACTTGAAGCCTACCTTCCAGCTTCCTCCATGGCTGATGCTACAGTATTCACTGCCATGCTTGTCTAAATGTTTTTGCTCTAACTGCTCTTGCCTTTGTCTGAGTTTCCTCCTGACCCATGGTAGTGTACTCTGTCTCTTTTTGGCAGATCAGAAATTTATCCCATTCCGCTCCTTGTGAAAAAGGAACACAATTACTGTACCACTAGATCACTGGGCAGTACCCAGCTTTTATGATCTTTAGGAATTAAATATATTACCTATTTTTAAAAAATGTGGGTTTGCATTTCCTAGATATATAATATTTGAATGCTCATTGAAATGGCATGTATTCACAAACACTGTATATGCACAGTATGTCTTGATGCCCAGTCAATGAGTCCCTTAAAGTAAATCTGTTATATGCCAGTCATCTTTTTTTGGGGGGGGCTAGAACTTGGAATTCCATTCCTGTTAATCTTACATCTATGCTGGGTCTATCACATTTGCCCATATATAATCTTGTGTCAGTGGTCAAGCAATGAAACTCCTCCCATATTGTCTGACTTATGGAGTTGGTTGAAAGATACATGAAGATACAAAAGGTGGTTAAATGTCAATAAAATGATACTGTATGTTGATTAAGTAAGCAATAACTCATGATAGGATGTGTGGTATTGCTTTAATTACCACACACCCCGGTGGGTTTTGAGGCACGAGGCACAGCAGAGTGCCATCAACTACATGGGAATTGCAGTAATTAATGGCATTGCCACACACCCTGGGATGTGTTATTGCACTTATAAAATGATTTCAAGAGTTAAAAAAGCAGGAAAAAAGAAAGTAAAACTTAAGCTGTGCAGTAACTGAAATTACTACATGGTCATGTGATCAGTTTTGACCAATCAAATTGCTTATTTGATTCAAGTCATTTTATAAAATGTGATATTTGATGTCTAATTGCAATGTGTATTGTATTTATAGTTCCTGCATGTTCTTAGTTATGACCTATTTGGCACAGCATTATTGTCATCAACATTGTTTGCATCTATGTAAACTTAGGAACTCGTTGAAAATCAGAGTTCAGTTGGGTAAATTCCTTTTCATGTTTTATGAAACAATGTACTACTAATAAACAATAATAACAATAAGCAGAAGTATCTTGAAAACTAATAAAAAGATGAAGACTGACGTGCAAATTCAGTTCTAGGCCCTTTCCTTATTGTAAAATGAAAAGGAATAAATAAAAAAAATGAAATTTAGGACTTTTTTTTTACTTTTTGTTCTATCTCCTTTTCTCAAATTACTGTGTCAATCAATAAATGACAAAGAATAACATATGTCTGTAGCAATATTGCTGCTATATAGTGACTACAGCAACAGAGAGGTCAGCACCTGTTCTGTTTTTTGCTGAATCCTTAGCAATAGGACTTTGCTACATAATTCTTTGATGTAACAAATTTCAGCATTTGTGAGCAGAGGACATACAAGTAGTGGAGCCTGTGTTTCAGCTCTCTATTGGTTTATGTAACTAGGCCAGTACAGCACATGAATTGGATTACTTACAGTTCTCTTTGCATCACCCATCAGCAGGAGGGAAACATGCAAACTATTTTGGGACATTAATATGGCAGAGTCCTGGGGACTCTAAGCAGCTTCTGGCAGAATTTAAACCAATATATAGAGCTCACAAGTCATACCAGCAGGATTAAAAGACCTCCACATCCATCAGCAAATATGCTGGCTGGATAGTGGCATACTGTAGAATTCTTGCATTTTGATTCAAAACAAATTAGGACTCATAAAAAGAGTCAATAGAGAGAGCATACTTCAGCACAGATGATGCGTAAAAAGTACTCAGCCTTGTTGAAATAAATAGAAAAGACCCAGAAATTCTCATTAGCATGACATTATATTTGCTAATTCAAATGCATTTGGACTAGATTAGATAATACAATAACATTTTCTTTATTTTCCAGCACCTTTTTATTTCTAACATTTTCCATAGCATTTGAGGTCATTTTTGCAGTTGCCTCAGCACTTAAGCTTTCAAAAAGAGAGAGAGAGAGAGAGAGAGAGAGCAGAGGCTCAAAAAAGCCATGGTGATCATTAAGATATATCACCCTATTCTTGCTTCATTTCTATTGCCTTGGTCCACTTGTTAATGATGTTCCTTTGTTGCAAAACATATAGAAAGAATCTACAAATGTGTCATGCATTTCTTTCAATGCAGCATTAAAATAAAAAAGTAATTACTATACATGATAGAAGTCAAAATAAATGATCATAAAATGTGTTACATTCCTTGCTCCAAAATATGTTGTACTGTTGAAGAAACAATAACACATTGATATTTTAATCTTAATAAACCTACCGCTTCTCTTAATGACACCAAAAACATACATAATGCAGCCTACTTTGACATCCTGAACATCTGAAAATCTCATGTTACATTTTAAGAATACATCTACTTCATTTTCAAAATCAAACATAAACTCTGCATGCACTATAAATGCATGTACAGTAGTACCATTATGGTTAAGGGTTTCTAGGTACTTCCAATGGAAAAGCTGATGGTAGAACCTGTGTTACTTTGTGCTTTGGAATGAAAAAAATGCTGACATTTGGAATCAATGATTGCATCTTAACAGTCTTAAAACACTTTTAAATAATAATCTCCAATTTTCCATTTTCCAAATGTACATTTCACTGATTTTTGAAAATCTGCAGGAAAGACTGAAATCAGCAGAAGACCCAGTGGTGGTATACCCAGAGCATCATTCAGGCTCAAAAACAGACCTGATTGACTCTTGCACTCACCAAGTGTCCATAATGTGGTGACATGAGGAGCTCTATGTCCCTAATACACCTACAGTTGTCACCCTCCCACAATGAAGATGATAGCAGAGGCCAAGGTGGATTCAAGCCAAATCATGTTTTTTTTTATATTGGCCCTTTAAGACCTCAAGTTGGCACTTCCTGCATGGGCTTTTGACCCTCTTTAAGTGCCAGGGAAGAAATAACAAGACTTACCTAATTCCTATTAGATGGGCAAGGAAATGTAGTTTACTAAAGAGGGAGGAGAGTGTTGAACAGGACAGGCAGACTGATATAGAGAGAAACACAGCTGAAAGTCTGCCTCTTATTTGGGGGTATTTGTTTTAATTTAGTTTGATTTTCTGCGTTAAAGCTGAAGCAAGTTATTTAATTTTTCTTAAAGCTAAACATAGATAATTTTTTAATTGAAGTGGAGTTGTCACAAACACTGAAATAAAGTTGACTTTTGTTTACTTGAAATAGTGTTAGTGGGTTGTTTTGTCACTGGCTGTTCCCATGAGAACCTACCAAGCCTGGTGCCCTATCACACATGGTTTGCTTTGACAGTGGGATAGAACTTCCCTTTATTCAAATTGGGGTAGTACAGGAACATAGAAACACATAGACAATGGAAGGCAAAGAAAATAATGTCCACTTTTGACAGGTGTAAACACTAATTCCTTTTTGCTTAATAAGGGAACCATCCAGTTTATTTTTAAACTCAGACTCACACTTCCTACTATCACTCTAGGTAACGCATTCCATAAGGATACCACTCTCTATGTAGAAAATGTCCTTGCGCTTTCCTTTATGAAATGATAACCCTTTAACTGTAGCATATGCCCTCTCACTTTAAAACTGAAATCTTTAATAGTTAGATGCAGACTAATGTTTAGTTTTTCCAAGCTCTGAGAGTAAGCTCCTGATCAAGTGATAAGGGTAGTATGACATAATCAGGAAGGCAGAACCAGTGGATTGTCAAGTACTACAGCCTGACATGATAAAAGAAAAACAAATTGATTATGGTAATTTGTTAAAACCTTGGAAAACAGGAAAGTACTTCTTATTGACCTCAAAGAAAATGATAGGGGCCAAAAGTCAGGTGATGGATGAAGATATGGAAGATGAATCCCTGGGCTTAGTCCCTAAAATTGTTTAGGAACTCAGCACCATCTCAGTGGACAACAGACTTAACATAAACCAGAAACCAACAGCCCAGAGATTCATAAGAAAATGTTGGGGGGGTGTTCTCCACAGGTGGATCAACTGTTGGAACAGCAGGAAAAGTCTTGATGTATCAGTTCACTGGCCCTGCTTGAGTATTGGCAAATTCCATTAACTACAGAGTCTCAAGAGGAAACAACCTTTGCCATCCTTTTTGGCTTTTTTTCAGTTAACCAGGCTTTCCATCAGATTGCATGGAGCTGTTGGCTCAATGGCATAGCAGTAGCATTGCTGCTCATAAAACTGGTGACTTGGATTTAGGAGCAAGCTTGAGTCATTAGAGGGTTGGCTGGAGAGGGAGCCACTATACAGAAGGTCTTTTTATACGGTAGATGCCACATGGCTGGGACCTCCATGTACACACAATGATGTCACAAGCTGGAGCACAAGGTGGGTGTAGTGACAGCAGGACCATCACATACTGACATGGCATGTGATGTCATTGCATGCACATGAAGGCTCCAGCACAGAGTAATATGGAGTGTAAAAGGACCTTCTATATTTATTTAGCTTTTGTTTACTGGGTAAGTGCACTAGCCAGCAGGTGACCATTTTCAGGCATGACCCGGGAGAGTACAATACAGGATAACCAAGGAAAGCTACAACAATACAATTTTGACAGGCAGTACAGAGTACATACATACAGGGAGGAAGTTTCAGCTAGGCTAACATTGTGTCGGCTAGACTAGGCAATAAACATTAGGATAGTACAGGAGGTGTTACAAGGAGTATAGGTACTGGTGCGAGGTCAAGGTCATGTCACCCCGGGGGACAGGTATCTGAGCTGAGGAGAAAGGTGAGTGGGGGGAGGGGAGTATTGTAGAGAGGACCAGGATCCAGGTTTGGATAGCAAGCTCCCCAAGGCCGACATGGGGCATTTGAGGGAATTTGCACGGCTCCCAGGGTGGGGGAAGTGAAAGGTTGGGCTGTTGGGTACCGTAGTCAGGTGTGCAAGCGGCAAACAGTAAGGTATCTGAGGATCATTAGGTAACCTTACGGCTTTAGCGGTACAAGCATAGGAGTAGAAGCCAGGCTTATGGTTTCACAGCTGGGCGAGAAGGTGAAGAGCGGTCGGGAAAGTTAAAGACATTGAGGTTTTGCAGGGGTAGGCAATCAGGCTCGTGGTTTGGTAGTAGGTTAAGAGAGTGATTTGGGGGGAGAATTCAAGGCACCCACCAGAAACTGAAGCAGTGGGGTGGGAGGCTGGGTATGGAGGCACCGTAGGTGGGTGCACGCCGGCAGGCAGCCCGTGGTGTCTGGGACAGTCAGGTAAGCCTACGGCTTTAGTGGCAGCATGTTGGGAGGAGTGCCGGGTTTATGGTCCCGTGATTGGGCATGAGAGAAAAGAAAGGCTGGAGATCAGAAAGCAAGTTTGGTGCACTTACAGCTTTCGCGGTTGGAGGAAGGTACGTGCAGCCGAGCTCATGGTTTACGAAACTGGGCATAAGATCTTAAGTCAGTCCCTGCCCCGGGACATCCAGGGGCAATGAACAAGGAGCAGGAGGGGAAGGGGGGTAATAACCCTCGCAGTTCCAACACCTATCTGTTCGGAGGTAGCCCTGCCAGATTGACAGTTTAGCCTGTGGCAAGTAGCGAAAAAATAATGACAATTTTTGGGAGATTACCAGCAACAGATAACAATAGAGGCAGTTTACAAGTAACAGTTAACAAGGCAGTATGGTCTTTCACAAAACATAACTAAATAGTATATTAGCATCAATGTAGTTTATAAAGAGGTAGTAGAGGCAGGGGAGCTTAAGGGTATGGGGTAGTATGAGGTGCAGGAGGAGAGAAATATGAAGGTAGGTAGCCAGGGGAGGGAGTAGAAGCAGGGCAAGTAAGGCAGTCAGGTAGGGTCAAAGCAGGTGCATTGGTCAGAGGTGACCAGGTGGTGTCTCAACCCATGTTTGAATGCAAGGTGTGAGGATGCTTGCCTGAGATCCAGAGGGAGCTGGTTCCACATCTTGGGGGCTGCGTACTTGAAGGATCCAGTTCCTTTGTTGGTATGGCAATGGGGAACATCCAGGAGGGCTCTATCTGCCGATCTTAACTCCTGGTTAGGTATTGCAGGAAGAAGCAGCTCGGCAAGGGCTGTTGGCTGTCGTAGCCTGAGGATAGAGTCATTTAGACAGCCCAGGTAGTAGCTCCTGGTGGCAGAGGGGGAGAGCCACCCAAGGTCTATGTATAACTGACAATGATGTTGATGTTGAGGAGCTTTGGCTGCACATCGGCAGACGTTATTATAAGTAACATCCCATTTATGCAGGGCAGTTTTGTGGGCAGAAGTTAGTATGGGAGCACAGTAGGTAAGTGTAGGTAGAAGGATCCATCTGGCGATGGCCAGCTTTGCTGAAGATGTGAGCATATAGCTGGTTCTATAGGCTGCTCCCAGCTTACAGTTCACGGTTTACAGGTGGTTTGGATGTGTAGATTTAGGTCGAGAGATTGGTCCAGTAGGATGCCCAGATAGCGGAAGGAGGTGACGACCTGTAGAGTTTTCCCATTTAGATCAAGAATATTAAGTGGAGTGGTGCACGACCGAAGCTTCTGTGTTGTGCCCAGGAGCATGGCATTTGTCTTGCTGGAGTTGAGGATAAGGCGATGGGAGTTAAGCCAGTTCTGAACACTGGAGTAGGCTCTGTTGAGTGATAAGTTAATATGCTCAACGTTGTGAGAGCTGGCATAGATGACCAGGTCGTCTGCATAGAGAAGAGAGGAGCAGGCAGGTATTTCATCTGGGAGGTTGTTAATGAAGAGTGTGAAAAGAAGAGGACCCAGAATAGAGCCTTGAGGAACTCCAACATTTGTTTTGACAATATTAGAGATGGCTGAGTTAAATTTAACAGCCTGGAACCTGTCAATCAGGTAGCTCCTAAACCAGTTTAGCACAGGGGAGGAGCAACCTATTTTCTGGAGGGTGGACAGGAGTAGGGGGTGATCCACAAGGTCAAAAGCCTTGGTAAGATCAATAAAAACAGCCCCTGTGAGCCTTCCTTTGTCCATGTTCGAGAGGATGTCTGAGGTGAACTTGGCGAGGGCAGTCGTAGTGCTGTGGTTTTTCTGAACCCATGCTGTGCATCGTTGAGCTGTTTTGTAGAATCAAGGTATTCCAGGATCTGATTTGCAACCAGTTTTTCTAAGATTTTGCTAAGTACTGACAGTATTGCAATCGGCCTGTAGTTAGAGATGTCGCGCTTTTGTTCCCTTTCTTGTAGATTGGGGAAATCCTGTCAGTTTTCCAGAGGTCCGGGACTGTACAACTGGTAAGGGACAAAGTGAAGATTCTAGCCAGCAGTTTAGAGATAAGATGTGCAGCTATTTTTAACAGGCGGGGTTCCAGCTGGTCAGAACCGGGACTAGTATTTTCAGATATTTTCTTTAGTAGATTCAGTACCTGAGTTCTTGTGATGGCTTTGAAGTAGAGGGGGTGAGGTTTTGGGTCACTGGTTTGGGAGGCATAGGCAGGAGCTGTCACATTGTTAGTTGGGGGGGATGTAGAGGATGCCAATGGCAATGTGCAGGTATAGGATGAGAGGTCAGAGAACATGTTATTGAAAGCATTCGCTATGGTGAGGGGGTTATTACAGTGGGAGCCATTTATGACCATCTCTGAGGGTGTAACAAATTGAGGTGTGCCCAGGAAGGTTTTTTATATGTCCCCAGAATTTACTGGGATCGTGGGCTGAGTTGTACAGTAAGTTCTGATAGTACAAGCTTTTAGTTAGCCTTATGTGCTTTCTGAAGGAATTCCTGCGTTGTCTGTATTTTGAGTGGTCACTGGGCAACCCAGAGCTTTTGTAGTTCTTCCATAGTTTGTCCCTGTGTCGAAGTTGTTGTAGGAGGTTTTTGTGGAGCCATCTGGTTTGTTTCCCCCTGACTCTTCTCGTAGCTTTTGGTGCATGCCTATTTTGTACTGAGAGAAACTGCAGTAGGAATTCTTTTAGGGCATCTTCTACATTAACTGCATGGTAAATGTCTGACCAGTCTATGTTTGATATGTCCAGGAGGAAGGCATTTACGTCCAATTGGGCAAAGTTTGTGAAAGTGACCAGCCGGGGGGGTGACTGGCCAGAGCGCCATTGACAATAGATGGGAGAGTGGTCGGTAATTGAATCAGCCAAGACCCCTGTGATGGCCGTATGTTTGGGTCTGTTTGTAAGGATCCAGTCAATCAATGTACCAGACTGTGGTGTTACCAACCTGGTATTCTTGGTTATTAGCTGGTGGAAGTTTAAGCCTTGTACC
The DNA here is from genome assembly GCA_016271365.2 of Neoceratodus forsteri. NCBI lineage: Eukaryota > Metazoa > Chordata > Ceratodontiformes > Ceratodontidae > Neoceratodus > Neoceratodus forsteri. The sequence continues at coordinate 1,070,515,167 of CM028129.1, read as the reverse complement.
AGTGAAGCAAGGGCATTATGGGAGGGACCCAGCCAATTTAGGTTAACATCGCCAAGGAAGACAGTTTCATTGTTGTTGATGGATTGTAGCGTTAGTTGGAGTACTTCCTGAAAACCGTCCACTCCTCCAGAGGGCGGGTTGTAGAGGCAGATTATGTGCAGTTTCTTAGTGCCGAGGGTCAGGAGCACATGAATTGACTCACACTTAGTTGGGGGGTTAAGGGCAGGGACTGTGCTGATCCCGAGGTGAGACTTGTGGTAGATGGCTACTCCTCCACCCCGCTTTGTCCCCAGTCTGTCCTGCTGTACAAATGAGTAGCCAGGTATGGCACACATGGTATCAGGGGTCCTTGGTTTCAGCCAGGTTTCTGATAGGCACAGTATGTCAGGATCATACATTTTAAGCCATGCTTCCAGTTCAGACAGGTGATTCAATAAGCTTCGGATGTTCATGTGGGCTATGACTAGACCTTTAGTTGATTTACCTAACATATTCACGGGAGCACCGTTGCAGGAGGGGCCTGGGTTCAGTTCAATGTCACCAGCTAGCTTGAGCAGGAGTGATGCCAGGAATGCGAGCATTATGCTGTAGAGATTTAAGGCTACCCTGTGTTTCCTCCACCTATTTTTGAGGGTAATCAGTACTCGATAAGTGCAGCCTTTGTTGAGGAGAAGGTGTTCCCAAGAGGGTTTTGGTAGGGGGTTGGCTATCATAAGGTTTGAAAAACTGAAGTCCGTGGCTAGGGGGGGTTCTGGTGTGTCTCACACCACAGAGTCAGAGAGATTTCATTCATACTCCAAAGGAGAACAAGGCAAATTAGAACAGTTAGCCCTTTTGGTCTGCCACTTGGGCGCTGTGGGCCTGTAGGTGGGGGAGACATTATTCGCACTTTTGGGCTGTGACCCATTTATTTGAGCAGCTGGAGGTTTGCAGGGAAGGATTGGCTAGAGAAATAAAGCTAGAGCAAGGTTCAGAGAACTTGAGCTAGAGCAAGGTTTAGAGAAACAGATGGAAAGCTCAGGGATAAGGGAGTTATTGGGGAAGGGGGGAGAAAATAGCCATAGAGCAGGTTCAGGAGAAAGAGACCAGATCAGGGGAGGTGGATTTGGGGCAAAGTGAGACCATGAAATATCGGCAGACGTTGAGCAGGTTGATCACCCCCAGTAGTGAGAGAATATAAGGAACCAATGGGAAAGTGAGCACTTAGTCATATGACGATCAAAGTCCTATAAATCAAGAGGGTCGACCAGGGCGGGTGAGGTGGGGAGGGTGGGGAGCCAGCGCAGCGCCGATGGGACAAACTGCCAAAGAAGGAGCTGTGTCACTTGTTAAATGAGACCACTCAGAGTTCGCCTCAAGCGGGGAGAGAGGCACCTGAGAGCGGTGCTCCTAGCGACCAGGTCGCAGGAAGCAGTTTCAAAAAGTCAGCGATTTTAAGTGAGAACAGCCGCTTTTCCTGAGAAGTACAGCCAGGCAGCACTTCAGACTAAGCTGGAGGTAACCGTCAGCTGAAATCAGTGGGAAAACTTACCTGGCGGCTTTTACGGCTTTAGCGGCACGAAGGACCAGGGTGCAGCCGGGCTCCTGGTTCCGCTTCTGGGCGTGATTGCAGCGGGCGGCCCCTAACAACAGGCTTCTTGAAGGAGCAAGGTGCAAACTTTGGTGGTTGCGGCTGGGCAGGCAGATCTTCAAGAGGGTTCCTTGGCAGGCAGCAGAGGGTCCACGGCAGTGCTGGGGATCGAGGAAGGAGCATTCCTAAGCCCTGATGGACCTGGAGAGGACCTGGCAGCTTTTACGGCTTTAGCGGCACAAAGGACCAGGGTGTGGCCGGGCTCCTGGTTCTGCTTCTGGGCGTGATTACAGCGGGCGGCCCCTAACAACAGGCTTCCTGGAGGAGCAAGGCGCAAACTTCGTCGGTTGCGGCTGGGCAGGCAGATCTTTAAGAGGGTTCCTTGACAGGCAGCGGAGGGTCCACGGCAGCACTGGGGATTGAGGAAGGAGCGTTTCTAAGCCCCAATGGGCCTGGAGAATACCTGGCGGCTTTTACGGCTTTAGCGGCACGAAGGACCAGGGTGCAGCCGGGCTCCTGGTTCCGCTTCTGGGCATGATTGCAGCGGGCGGCCCCTAACAACAGGCTTCCTGGAGGAGCAAGGTGCAAACTTCGGCGGTTGTGGCTGGGCAGGCAGATCTTTAAGAGGGTTCCTTGACAGGCAGCGGAGGGTCCACGGCAGCACTGGGGATCGAGGAAGGAGCATGACTCACACTTGTGCCACTGCAGGAAGTTGGACCACAGTCACAAAGAAAGATAACAAACATACTTTGAGCTTAAGGTACTTGGGAAATGGTATTTTACAGAGATAATTGAAATGGAATCATAGTACATACTTTTCACAGTGCAACTCTTACCGCCACCTCAGTTAGGGTGAAAGAATCCATAATAGTGTTGAGTTTTTATTTAAAATAAACTAGGACTGCCAAAGCAGTTGAATAAGAATCATAAGAGAAAATAAAATGTTTAAAAAGGAAGCAGAATTAAGAATAAATGCTTTTGGCATATGAAGTTTGCAATTAGAAGCCAAAAACGAGCCTGTATTCTGGTATGTGAACAGCTGCAAGCACTTCAGTACATGCAAAGCGATTTGCTGGTTAAGTAAAATAAGTTCATGATAAATGGATATCTAGTATTGTGTACATTAAAAAGCAGGGAAGTATAACACAATATGTTTACTAAAGTGCTTTATTAACAAATTAATTCAAGTACATAAATAATAACCATGGCCATTAGACTGCAAGTTTTTCATTTGACAAATGCAAGAATTAAAAATTAAAAGAATAAAGCTACAAGAAAGTAGCAAAAAGTGACTTAATTAAATTAAATAGGAGTAAGTAATATTCAGAGACCATAATCATATATAATAATGCTACGGGAAGTTTGTTCCCCTGACACCTGGTCAGAGATCAGTTTCTGAGCCACCTGATCTGGGACCAGTTTCATTGCTGTACAGGAGCTTTCTTTGTTACACTTAGTAATTTTTCTGCACCAACTCCCTTTAGTGTAGATTTACTATTGCTAACTGCACGCTGCCATGGATCACCACACCAGTGAAATTTTGGGTCAAAAGAATTTTAGGGGAAGTGAGATTCAAACCCAGACTTTCAAGATCAAACCTAGTGCACTAACCACTACACTATGCTGGCTGCTGCCTAGTGAGCCTCTGGTTAGACACATATGTGACAACAGTTGATCCCAGACCAGTTCAGATGGAAGGAGAAACTGGTCTCAGACTAGGTGGCATGGAAACTGGTCTAAGGCTTGGCAGCACTGAAACTGGTCTCAGACTAGGCTGGTCTCAGACTAGTTCTCCAATTTTCTGCTCAAATAAAGTGAGACATCCACAGGCAAAGTCCAGCTCATTTTTATTTCAGTCAGAAACAGCAAGTAAAGCTAGATCTATGCTCCAGTGCTTCATTCCACTGACCTTCTTAGAGGGTGGGGTTACAGGAGTAGAAGTGAACATTTATACACCCATTTTAGTGACATCATCATTAAGTCATACGTTTTTCAATTAATCTGTGTAACAAACATTGCTGCACTTTGAAATTGCTTTATATAACAAAATCACTTTTTCTATTTTTCTTAAATCATAAATTACTTCAACTCATGATTAATGTACATTGTTTACTTTTACATAAACAATATTACATTTTTTTATAATTTCTAGAATTTTTTTCATATAATTACTATTTCTCCTTATTCAAAACCCCTATCAATACTGGATAAATTTCAACCATTAACAAAAATGTAACCAAAACAAGTAAAATAAAATAAAAATCAAACTTCAAAAACTCAGCAACACTAATGATAGCTATTTAAATGTCATTTCATATGAAATTTCCAAGGTGCTTAATCCTGTATAGCATTTATGACTGTGGGTAACAATTTGCTAACAGGAAGTCCAGCCTGGAGATCTGTATATCCCAAACATATATAGGCCAAAAAGAGAAAGAAAGAAATAACATACGTTTTATTGTTGGGGGAAAAATTAAATATAGTTTGAATGAATTTATGATTTAAGAAAAATAGAAAAAGTGATTTTGCTATATAAAGCAATTTCAAAGTTCAGCAATTTTTGTTATACAGATTAATTGAAAAATGTATGATTTAATGATGATGTCACTAAAATGGGTGTATAAATGTTCACTCCTACTCCTGTAAACCCACCCCCTAAGGAAGGTTAGTGGACTGAAGTGCTGGGGCATAGCTCTGGCTGTACTTGCTGTTGCTGGCTTAAATAAAAGTGAACTGGACTTTACCTGTGGATGTGTCATTTTATTTAAGCAGAGAACTAGAGAATTAGAGTGCAACCTTTATGTTGTTGATTTGTTTACCAGTGGGGTAAGGCTTTGTACCCCTGGCTGCACCCATAATGCTCTACTGTGCATGGAGCAAATGATTGTTTTTGTTGTTAAACTTCAAGCTGAGCTCCATAACCATGGAAAATGGCTAAATGCTGCTACATCATTTCTCAAGTGGATTGCTGATTATTACAATCAAGAAAGCTCACTGCAATGGTTTTCACATGACATGATACTGGGAAGGCGAACCTTGAACAGAAGTGTCTAGAAAGGGAAAAAAATAAATTGGAATGTATTCTTGACAGTGATTTTTCACAACCCATTAAATCAGAGCGAGCCGAGTAACTTTGACTTTCATAAAGTTAACTATAAGTGGGGATACCAGTAGCTCTGTCAATAATGAGGTGGATGAAAGTGTCTGTGAAAGTGTTATAGCTGCAGAGGGAAACAATAAAAAAAACAGAAGATTGGTGGCAACCTACAAAGTGAGAAGGAGGGAACAACTACTTACTCAGAATTAAAACTACTGTTTATAAAATTAGAAATACTTTTATTTACTGAGGTAAACCTGACTTACAAAGTAACTACCTTAGAAACATATCTGGGGAGAGAGATCAGATTCCACATGGGTTAAGAATCACCATGGCACCTTCACATGGACTGATTAACTTCAAATACTGAGAAGAATTGGAGCAAAAGGCTGCTGATTGTGCGAAAGGCTTTGTTGAACTAATAATTAAGGAGGACACATTTAAACACTCAGAACTGGTCAAGAAAATAGCCAAAGTCAAAAAGCAGCTTATTAACAATAGACAAAACCAGTACTTTATTAAATGGGATAAAGAACTGAAAAATAAACTGAGTAAATACGAGGAAGAGATTGTGGAGAGAAAGCAAAGAAAAATGGCAAGAGACACTGGTGATTATTTAAGAGGTGAAGTTTTAACTTTTTCCAAAAGTCCGAGGTCTTTCAACAGAGGCAGGTGCTGGATGAGACAAAACCAAAAATCATAGAACAAGAAAACTGTCACTATAAGTACCATGAAAGAAGAAAGTGGACCCTCTATGAGTACAACATGCTCTAAGAAACTTTTTTAGTCAAGGAAACTGGCAAAAAGCCGAGAACAAGAGCATTCAAAAAAGCAAAAAAAAAAAAAAAAACAAGAAACAAATGGAAGATGAAGAGGGGAAGAAGGGGAAAACAATGGTTAGCACAATCTGAGGAAATGAGACAAGGACAAGAAAAAGTAATTATAAACCTAACAAGTGAGGATTTAACAAGAGCACAAAAGAGTGTTCTGGCCAAAGGATTATCATGCATGCCAGATAACAAAACAGATCTGTTTAAACTGAAAATTTACTTATTTAAATTCTTCACAAAATTGCACCTGAAAGGTTATTTTGCCACTCAAAAGAAAAAAAGAGTAAAAAAGAGTTGAAATGGGGTGTTTGGAATTAGAAGTGAACCCTGATGTAAGGGAATCACCACAGACACTTATGTTGAACTGTACACAAGACTTTGGTGACGTTTGGAGTGAAACTGACTAATTAAATGTGTATGTCTTAGAGGAATTACTGCTGGAAACTGCAGCTTGGCAGGAAGGAATTGAAAATCCTCTTAACCTGGGCATGGATTATAATACTCTACAAGACGAAGTAACAATATGAAGATTTATGGAAGCCAAGAGAGTATTTTTTTTAGTTGATTCAACTTTGGGTCCACCCTGTAAAAGCACATGTATTAGGGACTATGAAAGGGTAGTAATCAGGGAGATGAATAAAATTATTGACATCCCACGACCTCAGACATGCAGGAATTTATCAAAAGAGGAAAAATAGCCCTAAAGGAATTAGAAAACAATCTCAATTTGGTGATAAAACTTAGAGACAAGGGGGTAATGTGGTGGTGGTGGTGGTGTGTGTTGAACAATATGAGAGGATGGTAATGAATTTACTAGCAAATGAAAAGAGCTATAAGAAAGTGAGTTCTAATCCTTTGCAGAAATACAGGCAGGATTTGTTAGATTTGTAACAAACTGCAAAAATGTTAGAACAAATAACTGAAAGTGAACTACAGTTTATATGGCAGGAAAACCTGTCATGCCAACTATCTATGCACTATCAAAAGTGCACAAAAATCTGATAAATCCACCAGGAAGATCCATAATGTCAGGGATAAATTCCCTGACAGATACACTGAGTGAATTCATTGATTTCTTCCTACAGCCCAGTGTGTTCACATTGCCTTCTCACATTAAAGATAACACAGATTTCTTACAAAAAATCAACCAGGTCATGTGGGAAGAGAGCTTGCTCTTGATAATCATAGATGTTGAGGCAAAGTATACCTCTATTAAGCATGAGGTAGGGTTAAGGAGCATTGCACACTTTTTGGAGAAAAGTGTGTTGAGAGACCATATGTCAAAAGATTTTATTTTGGAGGCATTATGGTTTGCCTTGATCCACAACATCTTTGTCTTGACTCACAACATCTTACATCTTTCAACAGAGAAACCTGCTTACAAGTCTGTGGTACATCCATGGGGTATCAATGGCCCCCCACTATGCCAACTTGGTGTTAGGAAATTGGGAGGAAAATGCTGTGTTTATTGCAGAAAACAACCCACACACAGACCACATAAAAAAACTGGTTTAGATTTATTGATGATGTGGCCTGTGTGTGGGATGATACACAGGCTGAAGCTGAGGAATTCATGGACTGGCAAATAACAGTGATTGGAACCTGCATTTCACTTACACCATTAGCTAACACACATTAAACTTATTGGATTTAACTTTAACAGTAGACTCAAATGAGAAGAGACTTAGGACAAGGAACTTTGAAAAAGTACTGCCACAAATACCATCTTATGAGCTGTCAGTGAACATCCCAAGAATATGATTTCATCAATACTGTATGGCCAATTCCTTAGATTGAAAAGACATTGTTCAGAAAATGAGGAGTTTGAGGAAGAAGCCAGAAAATGACAGGATAGGTTTAGAGATAGGGGTTATGAAAATTGTGTTTGAGATCAAGCTTTATTAAAAAGTAAGGGGGTGGATAGATATGAAATACTAACACAGTCCAGGAAGACAAATGTGAGTGAGCATAAAATCAATTTTATAACTGATTACTGTTTTTTAAGTGGCAGTGTGAGTGCAGGTGTAAGAAAATTCTGGCCAGTAATTTAAAATGATGAGCAGCTCACAAGTGATGGGTTAGAGCCCTAGAATTACATTCAGAAGGAACAACAATTTAAAAGACAGTCTGGTGCACAGAACATCAGCAAAATCCCAGATGGCTTCCAGCAAAACCTAAATGGATGTACAAATGAGGAAGATGCAGCATTTGCCAATATTGCAATCAGTCAGATACCTTTAAACCACAAAATGTGACAAGAAAAGTTACAGTTAGGGAATTTCTCAACTGTAGTTCAAAGTATGTAGAGTATGCACAAACAATAAAGCATACACTGGTCAAATCATTAGAACAATTAGGGAAAGAATACATGAATACATTAGAAACATTAAGAACCCAAATATAAAAACACCTGTAAGCGTGCACTTTGGAGAAACACATGGTGCTGATCTTGACTGTTTGAAATTCATGGCATTGGAATGCATCAGATTGGGTCCAAGAGGGGGTGATAGACTGGAACAACTGGTACACACACTTTGGATCTTCACTTTGGCAAGCTGAATACCAGGAGGACTAAATGAGACTTGAGACCTAAAGCTCTTTCTAAAAAAGAAATAAGTAAAGGAATCCCCATTCCCATTTCATCTAATCTGATTTAACAAATACTGCTTACACAAAAACAATCAATGGTTAGAAACTGCGAGGCACCTACTTGGGAGTGATTGTGGGCCTGACTTATTATCAGTGATTAAAAAAGAAAATACCCCCCTGCCAAAAAAATTAGGGGTTAAGGTCTTTAAGGATACAATAAAATAATCTTATCATGGGTAGCAATAACAAAAATGCTATTGGATAAGGTAGCTCTTCTTCTGTTTGTATAAAGATGCAACAATGAAACTTATTTTCTGTCTTTCTTCCTTCCTTCCTTTCTTTCTTTCTTTCTTTCTTTCTTTCTTTCATGTATTTGGGATATATATTGCAGAGGGACTGGAAGGAAAAGTATACCTCTTTGCAGATCATGAAACGATCTGCAACAGGGTTGATACACAAGGGGGGTGAAAAGGATGAGAAGGGTCTTGGCAAGGTTTTTATTTATTTATTTATTTATTTAGCATTTGTTGACCGGGTAAGTGCACTAGACAAATCCTGCCTATTTTCAGGCACGACCCGGGGGAGGGGGATACAGATGAATGCCAACTGGCCTTGAACCAGATTAAGCTGTTGGTGGTATTTTTAGTGAATGAGGGAAATTTGGCCAGGACACCGGGGAAATTCCCCTACTCTTTTTGATAAGTGCCATGGGATCTTTAACATCCACCTGAACTACCACCAATCCAGGCAGATGGGACCTCGGTTTAACGTCTCATCCGAAAAACAGCACCTCAGAAGTGCAGCACCCCTCTCATGCTGCACTACAGCATCAGTACTGGGATATTAACCCAAGTGCCAGATGTGGGAACTGAACCCACAGCCCTCTGATCTCCCGGCCTCAGAGGCGAGTGTGCTACCTACTGAGCCACTGACACTGCAGGATGGTTGGAGGTTGAAGGTTGGAGGAATGGTCAAACGTATGGCAGCTTAGATTCAATGCAAAGAAGTGCAAAGTAATGCACATGGGAAACAAAACCCAGGGGAAGAGTACTCAATGGGGAAAGAGGTACTAAGAACAACAGAAATGGAAAGGGACTTGGGGGTAGTCATATCAGACTACTTAAAGGTAGGCATGCAATGTGAGAAGGCAGTAAGCAGGGCTGGGGGATACTGGGATGCAGAAGGAGAGGCATCACCAGTAGAAAACAAGAAGTTGTCATCCCTCTGTACAGACAGTTGGTGAGACCCCATCTGGAGTACTGAGTGCAGCTCTGGAGACCCTATCTCTGCAAGGACATAGACAGGATGGAGGCAGTCAAGTGGGGGGAAATAAATTGGTGCAGGGTCTGCACCAGAAACCATATGAAGAGAGACTAAAGAAGAGTAATATGTATACCCTGGAGGAAAGAAGGGAGAGGGGGGACATGATAGAAACTTTCAAGTACCTCAAGGGAATCAATAAAGTCCAAGAGGGCAGCATCTTTCAAAAAAAGAGATGTGCAAGAACAAGGGGGCACAATTTGAAGATAAAGGGGGGAATGGCTCAGGGGCAACGTGAGGAAGTATTTTTTCACAGAGAGGGTGGTGGATGCATGGAACCGCCTCCCTGAGGAGGTTGTTGGGTCAAAAATAGTGGGGAAATTCAAGAAAGCATGGGACAGACATAAGGCAATTATTGTGGGGGTAGGAGGAAGTAGGCTGTTGGCTAACTATGATCTGCAGCTTATTCAATAGATAGGGAAATGGGCAGACTCGGTGGGTCAAGTAGTCCTTATCTACCATCAAATTCTATGTTTCTGTGTTTCTGTATGGATCCCCAGGCTGGATTTCCTGTTTGCAGATCTTTGCCCACAGTCATAAATGCTGTACAGGATTAAGTACCTTGGGAATTTCCTATGAAATTATATTTAAAATAACTGTCATTATTGTTGCCAAGTTTTTTAAGTTTGACTTTTATTTTATTTTACTTGTTTTGATTTTATTTGTGCTAATGGTTTAAACTTCACCTATAGTAATAGGGGTTTTGTATAAGGAGAAATAGTAATTATATGTAAAAATTATAGAATTAATAACAAAATTAAATATTGTTTATGTAAAAGTACACACTATACATTAATCATGAGTTGAATGAATTTATGATTTAAGAAAAATAGAAAAAGTGATTTTGTTATATAAAGCAATTTCAAAGTTCAGCAATTTTTGTTATACAGATTAATTGAAAAATGTATGACTTGATGATGTCACTAAAATGGGTATATAAACGTTCACTCCTATTCCTGTAAACCTACCCCCTAAGGAAGGACAGTGAATCAACATGCTGGGGCATAGCTTTCGCTGTACTTGCTATTGCTGGCTGAAATAAAAGTGAGCTGGATTTTACCTGTGGATGTCTCACTTTATTTGAGCTTGAGACATGGAGAATTGGAGTGCTACCTTTATGTTGTTGATTTGTTTACCAGTCGAGTAAGGCTTTGTACCCCTGGCTGCACCCATGGTGTTCTACTGCGCAGAGAGCAATTGATTGTTTCTGTTGTCCCAGACCAGGCTGGTCTCCAACTAGGTTGCTTGGAAACTGGTCTCAGACCAGACTTGCCCAGACCAGTCATCAGGGGAACAACCTTCCTACAGCTATAATAATACAACTGAAATAAAAATGCCCTTTTAAAACAAAAAAAATGTATACTACAGGGCCCAAATATTTAAAGTGACAAAGGGATGAAAGACAAGAAATGATACGATTAAAGGTATGATTACCTTAAAGTAGATATATAAATATAACAATTTATAATGGGACATAATACCTTTTATATCTGTGTTATGAGGTATTCAAAATACTCATGTGTGAATTAATATTTAGGTAAATATATGGTGAAAAAGTATGAAAAGGCTAAAAAAGATATTAATAAGATAATTTATACCAAACTGTTTATTATTCATTGGTGTAAAGGTGCCCTGATGAAGTGAGATATCACAAAACATTGGCAGAATGAAATATATCTGACAGTAAATAAAATATATTGTGAAAAGCAAGTGAAATGTGGTGAGTGAGCCTCATTTCCAGCTTTGTAGTAGCTGCATACCATGTGGTACATCAAATTCCAAGTTATCTGGTGGTACTTGGCTATTCAGTCATTTACTTTTGAAATGCATCACTGTGTGAGCTCCCTGAATGGTAATGCCATTTTCCTGAGAGGGCAGGTCTGTGACGGTCTATGCTGAGCATACTCCAGGGATGGCCCTGAGAGGAAAGGTATGTGACTGGGTGGTAAGTCCCTTACACCCCCTGCAACCATCATTACCCTATTATAAAGGTAGAACTGGACACCATATCGCCACATCCCCACCACATTTTACACCCTCTAGGTTCCCTCCTGCACCACTGTGTTTTGTCATCCTAGCTTTGATCAGCCTTAGTGAGTGAGAAAAGGATGTCATGTGGTTACCCACAATGCCTAATGGTGCTCCATATTTCATACAAAGAAGCACTGAACAGCAAGGCAAGCATTACCCTCTAAAAGAAATTGAATTTTCAGACATTTTTGTCCTGTTTTTAATACAATTGCACTGCTAGCAACATGACTATTTGACCACAAAACGGTGGTCTAACTTCATGCCACAAGTACCAGAAGTGGTGCAGTGAAAATGATGCATGCACCAGTTTTGTGCCTTAAAGTGCAGAAATTGTCACAAATGAAACAAAACATTTGAAAATAGCCCTCAAACCATTTTCCTGAGAGGGCAGGTCTGTGACGGTCTATGCTGAGCATACTCCAGGGATGGCCCTGAGAGGAAAGGTATGTGACTGGGTGGTAAGTCCCTTACACCCCCTACAACCATCATTACCCTATTATAAAGGTAGAACTGGCACATTTGGCACATTTACCTTGATGCATGCTGTGCACAAAATCAGGAACTGCATTTGTGTCATGGACTTTGAAAATCCAGCACACTTAGCAAAATACCCAGGATGCCACCAGCCAAGTGGGAACAGTAAAGACTGCTACTCAAACCCAGTTCTCCCTCTTTGTCAGGCAATGTGCCCTCTGCAGCACCAATGCTTGGGTGACAGCTGATTTTAAATGCCATCAAGGAATATAACGATCCCTGGCCCTCAGTGATAGTGGACCAACCAGGAAAGATGGCAACTGGGATACTGCAGGGGAGGATGGTGCTCAATTCCATTAGGACTTCAAAAGTTAGCTGAAAATATTTACAGTCACATTCTGCACCAACTACAAGGGCCAGAACTGACTCCATGATAAGCACTTACTGTAGCTTTGCAGTGAGGTGATTATGAATGTCCAGATTATTATCCTCAGATTGTTTGGTCCTAGAAAGGAGTGCAGCCAGGTTATATTTGTCAGCTGATGAAAGCATACATCTGGGCTACCAGGGAGAGACTGGACTATGGATCGCCAATCTGGAGCCCATATCTTAAAAAGGATATAAATCAACTAGAAAGAATCCAAAGAAGACTTACTAAGTCTATTAAAGGATTAAAAACCATGGATTATGGATAAAGACTGAAGAGCCTAAATCCTTTTTTCTTGGAAAATAGAAGAATTAGGGATGATTTGCTGTTAATGTATCGAATTATGAAAGAGCCAATATTAATGGACCAATGCAAAATAAAAATACTTCAAAAAAACAGCAGACTTGAGATCATATGACAAATTGTCATCAATAAAGTACAAACAGTCAGACATCAAAACTTTCATATTATACGAACTGCCAATCTATGGAATAAATTACCCAGGAATATTGTGGAGGCACCAACAATAGATACATTTAAAAAAAGATTAGATGATTATTTAATATGTAAAACCCCCAACTGATAGTCCCACTGAGAGTGGTAGACAATTCAATGAGCACTCCACCTACTTTGTCTTTATGCATCAAGTTAAACCAAGTTAAGTATAAGACCAGACTATATACTTGGTGGCGACTGAGAGTGTTGCTGTGTGAAGACTGGGGGGTGGGGGGGTGGAGCAACTTTGCTCAATTTTCAAGTTTTTATTCAATAAACAATATGCCATCTAAGTAATTTTACTGATAGAGTTATATGCTCTACTTTTATAACTTTAAAATGTTACATTTAAAAAAGGTTGTCATTTATTGCAGTATCATTGATTGGCATACCACTGAAGGGACCAAGGAGAGAGAAACTGGTTGATGGGATGGGAGATCTTCCTTTTCTTCTACTTTCCAGGATATGATGTGCAAGAAAGATGCAGGCTGCGGTGAGCAGAGCAGAGCCTGAGCTGAACAGAGCTGTGCAGAGCTGAACAGAGGAGTGTGATTCTGTGAGGTGCTGACCATTGGGACTGTCAATCTGAGAACCTGTACTTGGGATTTGATTCAGCCACTAAGGAGGCAGTAGCATTGGGAAGGGTTCCTCTGCCTATGACTATTCCTACTTTGTTTGGGAAAGGAGCTGTGGCAAAGAGAATCAGACGGCTCTGGACAGTGGCTTGAGGTGTCAAAATTGAGTGAACTTGCCAAACAAACCTGTTGATGGTATTTTAGACTGTGTTTGATTCGAATGTTATTTCAGCTCTGATTTCATGAATGACACACATAATCAAACTGTGGCGAGGACATTTACTTTCATAAAATCATATATTTGCTTGCTGTGTTAAAGAGGTTGTTATGTGATTTTAGTGTCATTTTTATTGTGTATCTCCAAATAAGTTCATTTTGATAGCATTATATGTTGCATTGCTAAAAAATTTAAGACTGTGAACATATGCATGTTCATATATATGATGGATGAGATTTATTTGCCTGTGGTTTGTAAAGGTGCTGGATGAGTGCTTTCCTGTGGCTTTTAGGCACATTTTTCTCTCTCTCCATATATCTATCTATATATATATATATATATATATATATATATGTATGTGTGTGTGTGTGTGTGTGTGTGTGTGTGTATACATACACATATATATATATATACTATATATATATTTATAAAAGCAGGCAAGGAAAATCAGTGAAAATCCACTATCCTGATTGGCTGAAACATGTCGCATGACCATGCATTATTCCACAACGACTGCACACCTTCCAGTACAACCGCATGCCTGAACTACATTCCAGCCCTCAAAACCTTCTCACCAACAGTGAGACCACGCCACATCTGGTGCAGCTAGTCAGCCATACACACACACACACACACACACACACACACACACACACACAAGCAACTGGCACCCACAGGCATAACTAAATATACCAGTAGTAGCTCCACACTGTACATGCTGATATGCTTGATCATGCCATGAATTTTTAAATAAAATGTAATGTAAAACTCAAATGCTACCTGCCATTTTCACAGTCTCTCGCTCTGGCTTCCGACTACCTTCCTAAAGCTGCCAACTCTCTCAGTCTGTCCTCACTCCCTTCTGGATACAGTCTGCAGCTTCTATTACTGAAACCTAAGGCAAGCTAACAGGAGGGACATACTTTTCATATTTTTTAAACAGAGGGGCTTACTTTGAAGTCTTAACAGGTTGTCACTTTCTGCAATGCGCACCGCTCGTTCACACTATATTTCGGCACTGAAAAGTGAAAGTGCTCCACGATCACTCTACTCTCCTTAAAAATGGAGCTTTTTTCCACAGAAATTAAGAGCAGAAAACTTTAAAAAAAACTAAGTTCTCTTACTTTTTTGTACACAGACACGGTTAGTTAAATCCTATGCCACCATATCATTTAGCAACTACATTTTAGCAATTACAGTAAAATGCTCCCCAATCATGCTTGCCTTCCTCTCCCTACCATACCACCTTCTTTCACAGAAATGAAGTAAATGCAAAAAAAAAATAGTTCTGTTACGTTTTTCAACACAAGCTTATCTAAAACCTCTGGCAGCATATAATTTAGCAACTAGAGAAAGGGATTACTTTTTCTACCCACACCCCAAAAAATGTGTGGCCATTTTATAAGATAGATAACCCACTCTAAGATGTGCGGTCACACTCTGATATACACACACATTGGGTGGTTGAATTTACTCGGCCTGTGGCCTCATGCATCACAACGCACACCAAGGCGTGCGTATATCAGAGTGCAACAGCACACCCTAGAGTTGGTTATCTATTACATATATATATATATATATATATATATATACACACACACACACACACACACATCTCTCTCTCTCTCCTCTCTCTCTAGATATATATATATATATATATATATATATATACTATATAGATATATATATATATATATATATATATATATCATGGCAAAACTCAGTTTAATGCATCAGTGAGGTTGTTCCACAGTGACAAAAGTGAGAAATTTGATGTTAGGGTTGAACCCCTTGACCCCCTCGCTCCCCAACCAGCATTGGGGTGTGCATTGGGATTGTCGGCCCTAACTCTCACCCCATTCCATGTATAAACATGCTGAGGTGGAGAAGTATAGGAGAATGGGGTGAGAGTTAGGACCGACAACCTCAATGCACACCCCAATGCCGGTTGGGGGTGGGGGTGCAAGGGGGGCTTTCAACCCTAACATCAAATGTCCTCACTTTTGTCACTGTGGAGCTACCCTAACTGATGCATTAAATGAATTTTTTTGCCATGAATTTCCCTTCTTTTTGAGAATGAGGACTATAAATAGTGAAGGGGAATGTGGTGGTGGGAGCACAGGCCCTTCAGGCACTGCGCTCTCACTGCATGATTTTTTTTGTCACATAGTAACAATAAGTGCAATGCAAATGCAAGTGTAAATGGTTACGCACATGGTGACACCAACATAAATGGTAATGCAAACAATAATAGAAATGCAAGCGCAAAGTGATGCCAAAGTGAACAATGATGCAAACGGAGACGCAAATGCAAGCACGTACGGAAACACAACTGGTAATGTGCACGGTCATGGTACCACAACTGTAAATGCAAATGGTAATGGTAACAGCAACAATAACTCCAAAGGGAACAGAAACAGAAACGCAAATGCAAGAGCATATGGAAACACAAACCATAACGTGCATGGTGACAGTACTGCAATTGTAAATGCAAATGGTAATGGTAACAGCAACAATAATGCCAAAGGAAACAGAAACAGAAATGCAAACGCAAATGTGTACAGAAACACAAACCGTAATGCGCACGGTCACGGTACTGCAATTGTAAATGCAAATGGTAATGGTAACAGCAACAATAATGCCAAAGGAAACAGAAATGCAATCACAAATGCAAACGCATACAGAAACACAAATCTTAATGTGCACAGTCACAGTACTGCAATTGGAAATGCAAATGGTAACGGTAACAGCAACAGTAACACCAAAGGAAACAGAAATGCAAATGCAAGCGCATACAGAAATGCAAACCATAATGTGCATGGTCACGGTGCCACAATTGGAATTACAAATGGTAATGGTAATAGCAATAGTAACGCCAAAGGAAGCAGAAACGGAAATGCAAACACAAGCTCGTGCGGAAACACAAAGCCGTAATGCACGGGCATGGTATCGCAATTGGAAATGCAAATGGTAATGGTGATAGCAACAATAACACCAAAGGAAACAGAAACAGAAATGCAAATGCAAGCACATATAGAAATGCAAACCATAACATGCACGGTCATGGTAACACAATTGGAAATGCAAATGGTAACGGTAACAGCAACGATGACGCAAAATGAAAGTGAAACGCAAACACAAATGGTAGTGCGCATGGTGACACAAATCAAAACACAAACAGAAACAGTAGTGGAGATGCATATGGTAACAGCAATGCAAACACAAGCGCAAACAAAAACGCAAAGGGTAACGCACATGGTGGCGTACATGGGAATGCTAATGCGAACGGGTACAAAAATGCAAGTGGAAATGCTAAGTGTAACAGTAAGTGGAGCACACACTCTAGTTTTCCCCAACAGCTGCATAGAGAAACACAATGACTAAAAAGAATGTATGCGTAATAATGGGCCTTGGACCAGAAAATGAGCACTTGGAATACTAAATTGCTTATATCTCAGGGACTGTACAAAATAGAAAAAAAAATAAAATTTCATATGATTCATGACATTCCTGGGTAGTTTTGAGCTTAGTCCCTTAGCAAGGGGCTAAGCATTTTTCCAATGAAAAGTCTGTATTTCGCACCATTTCCGAGATACGGGCCCCGAAAGGCGCGGCGGATGCCACAATGTTAGTCTATGGGAAAAAGCATCAACTTTGAAGTACCATACCTTTGCATCCCTGCAATATTTTTTCACCAAACCACCAAAAGGCACATCTGTGGGATGTTGGCTTTCTTCACTCCAAATTTCAGCCCAAAAGACCAAACCGTTCCTTTGCAGCAGGGTGGCAAACAATTCCTGTTATTTTGGCCATAGTGTTGCAAAGTAGTGTTGCGATTTGCAACACTTTCTCAAAAAAAATCACAAAGTGTCGCAAGTCCAACACTACTTTGTGACACTACAGATTACAAATATTTGAAAAACAATATATTTCTGGGGTGTTTAACCCCCCCAAAGAAGACATGGCTAGCATCCTCAGGGCTCGATTAGGTGAACACAAAAAGAATTGTGTCCCTAGAGGGTCCCATTTTTAAATGCCAAGCATTTCTGTGACCAGTAACTGAAAAAGAAATAGCTGACTCACGACACTACAGGGGTTATTTGCGACACTACAAACTGCATTTGTGACACTGTCAAACTTTTTGTTAACCTTTCCCTTTGACTATAATGGGAAACTTATTTTTCAAATAACTTTTGAACCGTTTAATATTTTTTCACAAAATTTTCGAAAGGCACGTCGGTGATCCTGGCTTCATGTTCCCTGAAGTTTTTGGACCAGTCACGTAAACCGTGCAACCTTTAGGTGCAGGCAAATAATGCGGAAAAAAGCTTAAATGTGCTATGGAATGTCGCTTAATAACTCCACAACCGTATATCCAACCAGTATGAAACTTGGCAGATCCCAAGATCTGTGCTACTGCTCCATGTCTGCCACATTTCAGGCAAATCTGTTATACAGTGGCAATGTTATTAAGGTGCAAAATTACACCATTTAACCTTAAATGGTACTCAACCCTAACTATAATGGCACTACGTATATTATAATTATATGTGTGTATATATATATATATATATATATATATATATATATATATATATATATATATATATATATATATATATATATATATATATATATATATATATATATATATATATATATATATATATATATATATATATAAATCTCACGTACACAGTGAAGCCCACCGGGATGAAGTGCAGTGTGATAAGTTTACTGCATGACAAAGGGATTAACTCCCATTGAAACTGCATTGTTTACTGCAGTTAACTCTGCTGCAGAATTCTGCAGCACTGCACTTCATCCTGGTAGACTTCACTGTGTGTGTGTGTGTGTGCATATATATATATATATATATATACACACACACATATTTATTTATACAACTTATGTACTGGGATACATTCCAGTATAAAAAGTAATATCTGTAGAAGCCAGTGAAAATAACATTGTTATATTCATGTTCCTATATGTCATCGTACTATCTTTACACTCCTGTACATCAAACTGTTATCTTTTAAAACTCCTATATGTAATCTGTAAGAAATCTTATTGTTCCCTCAAGAAATTCAGCTGTTATAAGGCTCTGCCTCTTAATGACTAGACCCCCCGTCCCCCTACCAATGCGACTCTTACATCTGGTTGACCCTGCCATCAGTTTAAAACCATGTTTAATTAAAAAAAAATGTATCTGGTTGATCCTGCCATTTCTCCCTAGTCTCACCAAAACAGTTTAAATCCTGACATACTTGATTTGTAGTGTGACCGAGCGGCTTCAGTATATTACTGTGAGTACCACACACACATCTAAAACAAAGCACAGTCTCTTCAAAATGGTACAAATGCAGTCCTTTTTTATTAATTTTCCTGGGATTGCTAAGTAAGAAACAGGGTGCAGTTAAAACCGAACAGACAGTGAGCAACTTGGCATGTTGGCAGCTTCAGAGAAGTGAAAGTAAGCGTGACCGAGTGTTGCTATAGTAACACTCCCTCGCGCTTACTTTCACTTCTCTGAAGCTGCCATGCCGAGTTGCTCACTCTCTGTTCAGTTTTAACTGCAGCCTGCTTCTTACTTAGCAAGTCCAGGACAATTAATAAAAAAAGGACTTCATTTGTACAATTTTGAAGAGACAGTGCTTTGTTTTAGATGTGTGTGAGGTACTCATTGTAATGTACTGAAGCCACTCGGCCACACTACAAATCAAGGATGTCAGGAATTAAACTGTTTTGGTGGCACAGGGGAGAAATGGCAGGATCAACCAGATAACGTTTTCAACAACTTAATAAATTTCTAAAAGCCACAGAGCTTTTTCTCAATTTACAAGGAGAGTGTTTTCTTTTAAATGTCTGCCCGCTCCGCACTGAAAACCCTTTTAGTCAAGCTACAGATTTATACAACAACTCCTCAGTGAGACCAGGGGGGAATAACAATCAACCAAATAATTTATTTTTAATAATGATATCTTTACCAATTATGACAGGACCAATGCAGGGAAGGGGGGAGGTGCCCTTATTCCTGCCTCATAACTTATGTGGAGTATTGTTGTAAGTGTTCGACATGGTGGGTTCTGCGGGGAGTGGGGGCAAAACATATCTGGGGGTCATGTTGGGGGTCATTTTGGAGGACCAGCACATAAGTTGCATAAACAGAACATGACATGACCTGACTGAAGATATCATATTTATCTTCACTTGAGGCCAATGACATCAAGATATCATTGGCCTCTCATGAAATATATATATACACATATATATATAGAATATAGTATATATATATATGTAATAGATAACCCACTCTGGGGTGCGCAGCTGCACTCTGATATATGCACACCCTTGATGTGCATTCAACCACCCAAGGTGTGTGTATGTCAGAGCATGACTGCACACCCCGGAGTGGGTTATCTATCTTATAAAATGGCCATAAATGTGATGGGGGGAAGTAGTCCCTACATGGCACAAATAACTGTTTTATCTGTAGAGTATCTGGTTGATGCTGCCATAATTTGAATGGGTTTAAGTTGTTGGTAATGATTATCTGGTTGACTCTGCCATTTTTGCTGTGGCTCCATGTTGAAGGACTTTCACTTTCTGCTGCAATGTAGCGTGACTGAGTGCTGCCGCTGTTTGTGAGTTGCTGCCAGAAGTTTAAGTGTCACTCAGTTTAAAAAGCATAAAACAAGTTGCTTGTTTCTGTTTTATTCATTTTCTCAGAAAAAAAAAGCTGCCGTCTGTACATGGAGAAGACCCACTGTGGAGCACTTTCACTTTCACTTTTATTGTATTGAACTGTAGCATGACTAAGCATGCGCGGTCTCCAAAAGTAAAATACAGGTACATGTGTAAAGTAAATCCCTCTTAGCAGAAATCTAAAGTAAAGTTTCTTTTTTTCCATTTGTAGTCTAGTTTCTAGAAAAGAAGCCGCTGACTGAAGTGCAAGGAGAGAAAGCGCAGAGCAAGACAGTTGGCGAGTTCAGAATTAGAGACTCAAGGCAGAGTGAGCATTGCTATAGCAAGACCTTGTTCAGCACTGCAGCCACACCAAAAACAAGTAAAGGAATACCACAGCAGACATAAAAAAAAAAAGAAATCCTTCTCCTCACAAAAACCAGGCATAATCAGTTACTGTCCTGAAATGAGAAACATGGCCACCATGATCACAAAACTCTCTGGCCTTCGCACACCAAAAAATAACCAATAACAATGCATGCTACAAACACACACTACGTCGGATCCATAGTAATGATGCCACCAAACATAACAACTTGCCATAATGCAAGGAGGAACACCAAAAAGAATCCCACAAATTAATAAAAAAATTACCCAAAACTTGAACAATACATAAAAAAACACAACACTAACCTGCCATATTGCATAAATCGAATACATGATGGACAGAAGTGGAATATGGCAAATATCTACAATCATGAACAGTGATCTCGAGAACCATCACTTGTGGCTCTGCTATGCTCTGCCACTCATGAGGTATCCTGAGGTCACTGTTGACTCATGTAGATGTTTTTCATATTCCACTCCTACTCATCAGGTATCCCAAATACATGCATATATATATATATATATATATGTAACCCCCTTGTTATCCGGGGTTACTAGAATCCCAGTAAGACCTAGTGGTAGGCAGGGAAGGCAGCTTGTGAAACTCCAGTTAAATGGGTTTCACACTGTCTCACTCTGTTCTCAGTCTCAGCTGAGACTGAGGGATGACATCACCAATAGAACTTTTCGCAGCTGCATAAGCCACATTGGACTCTGCAGCAGAGGGAGTTAGATAGAACGTTGGGAGTTTTCAAAGGGTAGAAGTCAGTTCCAGTCTGTCTTCAGTAAAAGTAGTAGTCAGTGTTCAGTTTTTTTCAGTAAGTGAAGGTGTGCTCAAGCGGTGGAGACCGCTGTTCGGGTCTCAGTGCCCCCTCCCTCTGGGGGGGGATATAAAGATCCCCATGCAGATTCCTGGGGCAATCCCCTTAATTCTGCCAAGAGGAAGGAAAGCTGCCTGTTCAGTTCAGCCTTTGGTTTGGAAAGTTGGAAGATTTGTGATTCACCTGTGGGGCACCTGCAACTAAAGGGTGAGTGTCTGCTCCGACAAAGAGGGCAAAATGTTTTCTTCACCCTGGGACATGTGTGGAAATCTAGGAATTGAGCTACATTTTGGGAAGCCTATAGGACTAGGCCAAACAAGTGGAGTAGTGTCAAATGCTAGAGTGCTGTGTGATTCAAGTAATATGTAGAGGAGATGTGCCAGTTCATCTACCCTTTAATCTACATTCAGGAGTTTCAGTTTTCCCAGGGAAATGGCCGGGTATGGGCTGTGGGAGCTGGAGGTGGGCAAACCCCCCATCTTTAGTAACCAGATCCACCTCTACGGATTTCTGCTGTGGTTGCTACTTTGCCTCATGCACTTGGCCAGTGATGGGGGAAGTACCCAGACGTGGGGTTGCAAAAGGGAAAATCTCTCTAGGAGTTGCAGACTCTAAGTGGTGTGGGGAGCCACAACAAGTGTAAATAAAAATTATCTTTGTGAGATGGAGAGTCATAACAAGTAAGGAAGAAATCTCTCCAGGAGTCACAGACTCTAAGTGGTGTGGGAGCCACGACAGGATAATTGGTTCACTCTTCCAATGGACCATGAATCAAGTGGCCGGAGGGGGAGCTGGGCCAGTCAGGCTGTGTACCCAAAGTGCGTGCAAGTCTGGGCTGTGTGCCTGGTGGGTCCAGAGCCTGAAAACAGTATAATTGGTTCATTCTTCCAATGGACTGTGTTGTAGTCTCTAATCTGCATTACCAGGAAATGTAGTCCCATGGGGGTCCATCTATGCTTTGTTTTGTTCATCTAGTATGTGAATAAAAGCCACACTGAAGAATCCCATTCCTGGTTCTGGACATTACAGTTATTGCTTCCTGTGTTCGGATTTACTTGGGTACCCCTGTCCAGAGTAGCCAAACCTAGGTCCCCCGTGCCGAGTAACCTCATCCTCCCCGAACCCAGGTCCCCACCAGGTACTGCTGTCAGCTTCAACAGCATGCCACCTGTCATTTTGGCAAAAAGGCAGGGGTGAGGGGTTACAAAAATGGAGGCACCGCTTTGGATTTTGTTCTGGGAGGAAGGTGCTTGGGCAGGAGGGCTAGCATTTTGACTATCTGGCAGTGGGTAGCCCAAAAAGCTGAAGCAATTTCTTTAGTGTGTGTTGCTGTGTGCTGCAAATCTTGTGCTGTTGTTTAAAAAATGCCAACTGTTTACCAAGGAGCTGTAAAGCCAAAAAGTGTGCCCTTGTCCTGCATCAAAATTGTTTACAGCATTTTTGCCTGCTTTTAAAATGAACTGTTGTGAAGAAAAATGTGGAAGACTAGGGGTAGCAACAGGAAAATTGTACCCTGGACGTTTGAAATGCTTTTAAAATGAACTGTTGTGAAGAAAAGTGTGGAAGACTAGGGGTAGCAACAGGAAAATTGTGCCCTGGACGTTTGAAATGCTTTTAAAATGAACTGTTGTGAAGGAAAGTGTGGAAGACTAGGGGTAGCAAAAGGAAAATTATGCCCTGGACGTTGGAAATGCTTTCTGAGTGAATTGAGAGACTGCAGAGTAAATGGCTATGTTAAATGGCTGAAATGGGCTCCCATTGTGGAGTCAGTTGGAAAAGAAAAAAAGTTGCATTCTGCAGTTTAAATTTGCCTGCTCGATGATCACCGTGAGGAGAAGAGCCCTGGCGAGGAAGAAGAGGCTCATTTGCATGGCGTCGTGTGGTTGGTCAGGCTGCAATCAGTCCGGCCCCTCAGCCAGCTCTACAGAGACTGCCCCAGCATTCGAGAGGGAGTGAGAGTGGAGTGCATGTACTGGCAGTGGAGGAGCGTCGCAGAGTGTTCAAAGCATTGTAAACAGTTCAAAAATAGACTTTTTAGTTTAAAATTGGGCTCAACCCGCTAATCGATTGTCAGAATTGCAAGTTTGGTGTTTAAAACAAAGATCACTAGGACTGCCCGCCCATTTGTATACCAAGGCCTTCAACAACTGGCTACAGGCTGTTTTTCCCCATCGCAGCAAATTGCTACTGATAACAGTAAGTAAACAACCAAGGAACTGCTCAAACAGTGATTTTCAGCCTATGCCATATAAAATGAGTGTGCAGCAGTGTAGTCGCTTTGCAAGTAACGACTGTGTAATGTCCTGCCAGCAAGTGCAAGTCTGTTAAGCCATTGACTGCATGCATAGAAGTGAAATTAGCCTCAGTTTAAAGTTTGCAGCCAGAGAGAGACTGTGGGTTGTAGAAAAGTGCAGCACCAGAAATGCAGGCAATCCTGTGCTAAAAACCTGAAATTTTAAGGGACTGTGAATAAAATAAATGTTTCCAGCATGTAAAAAGTCCAAGGAAAATCCTGTAAAGGTGTTTAAAGCCAGATCAGAGCAAGTTGTGCAGTTTGAACAAAAGTTATCAGTAGTTTGTGTAAATCGGGTGTGCAGTGGCTTGACCCAGATTCTAAATGTTGATGCACAGGAGTGCTGCCGCCGCCATTACAGGGTGGAGTAGTAAAGTAAACACAGCAGCAGAGGAGCCATTTTACAGCTACAGAGTGTGTTCAATAAAGTGGGACTTTCAGTTACAGTGAACTTTTGTTTATTTTTCTGCAGTTATGGCTTCAGGACCAGCTCGTTACCCGGATCATGCCTGGGTTGCAGTAACAGCAGCAGTAAATAGACTGAGAGATATTGAAAAAGTGGTGCTATGGAGGGCAACTACCTCCTGATGTGTGATTTCTAATTATCCAGTGTGTATGTCAAATATGCTTGAGTGCTGGAAGGGACGCCTTCATGATTCCTCACTGTGCTGAATGCCTACAAAACATGGCTTGTATAAAGCGCCTCCAATTCGTTTGGCCCCCACATGGACAAAAATTCAGGAATCTGCAGTTGGCAGCACACAGCACCAAGCGGAGCCTGTGGAGGAAGGTCCCTCGGGGGAGTGTGGCACAAAGCTAGAGGGTGCAGAGTTAGAGACAGAACCAGAAGTTGAAGATTCGGATGCTGGATCCCAGAAGGAAAGTTTGGATAAAGCATCAATAGACCCCCGGAGGGGGGCCTAGCCCGAGTCTCTTAGGTGAAGATGAGATGCGGGAGGCCTTTGAATGGGAGGTGTCGACCTCCATGCCTAGTGATGAGTGGATAGTCTCAGGAGTAAGAACGACTGCTCACTCCTGGGCTCAGATCCTCAGTGAAGAGGAAGATGAGGGGGAACTTATGTGGCCTTGTGAAAAAGGAACGGGTACACAGCCTCAAGATCTTGCCTCGGAGGAATGTATGGAAGAAAGTGGTGATGCCACTGCCCTGGCTTTACAGGAGGAGGAAGTCAGGGATCCATTTCTAATTTCTTTAAGGATGCAAATTTGGCAGAACCAGGACTGGCCATCCCCAAGCCAGGCCAGCGGTCTCAGATTGACCAAAGCAAGTAAAGAGGAGAGACTGGTTCGTAGAAAGGCAAATGAGATCAATGGTATGACCTTTCCTACCTTTCCTCGAAAAGTCTGGGAAGAGATTGAGAACTGCAGGAAATCTTGGATCTGGGATGAAGCAGTGAAAAGTGTGCATCCTGGGGCCAACAAGCATGTAAAGAATAGATTGTTCTACGAAAAGTATACCCAGTGGAAGAGAGGCAGGGCACTGTTTATGGACAGAGTGAGAGTGGTGGACAGAGAGGGACATGAAATCTCCCACTGTGTGAATTATGTGCACCCAGATGGGGTAATAATTCAAGCTCTTGATCCCCGGTACTATTGGCCTCAGTGCAAGGAACTCCCAGCACATGTGCCCGTGCCTACAAAATGGAGAGCCGAGCAGTGGTAGTCAATACTGCCACACCAGACTGTGAAGTGCCTTTTTGCTCTGCCAATATGAATATCCAGGACTCAGGTGCCCCACATTCATCAGTCTACAGTGTACTGTCCTGTCCAGCAACCATCAACTGACCCACCAGATGACTTCAGATCCAGAGAGGACACCATCCCAGCTGTTTCCTGTTCATCACCCAGTAATCGGATGACGTCGGACCAGCTGTTTTCTTTTTGTTCCTGTTCTAAGGTTCCATCTCCAGAGATGACATCAGCCCAGCTGTTCCCAGATGTGCCCTCCTGTGGTTCCTGGAAGATGTCCGCCCAGCTGTATTGGAAGAAATGCTGCCAGAGAGAGTCTTCGTCCAAGGTGCAGGTTGGTGCCAAGTCTTGTACTACAAGTGGCTAGTAAGTCCGAACTTTTCTATCTTTATGACATTGCAGTACACACCCTACACTAACAGACTTCAAAATGTGTGAACTGTCCTCAAAGACTCTCCCCTTCGGGACTTTGGCCTGTTAGAACTGTGCTTCACTGGGCTCTGGCCCAGTAGAGACTCTTTATTGGACTAGCCTTTGGGCCTTGTGGTCATTAGTTGGGACTTTTAGGGCACTCCATCCCCCCAAATGTGTATTGTAAATAATGTCATTGTTATCTAATGTAAATACTGTTTTTCTACCTTTTTTATAAAAAAATTTTTTTGAGATTCTGCAGTGTTTTGATGGGAGGGGTCTAGGTAGACTGTGTATGCAGATTAGGAGCGTGTGTTTTGTCTTTCTTTTTCTTACAGGTGTTCCTGGGAAGGCAGAAGAGAAGACCAGAAGAGGAGGAGGGGCTCATCGGAGTTCCTCATCAGTGCTTTAGTGTGTGTAGAATTTAAAGTACTGTGGTGTTATTGTTATGGTTGTTACTGTATTAACCCTTTCCTTCCACAGATGTGGTTGTGGGGGTAGGGAGAAGGCAGTAATTGGTAATTTAATGGTGTGGTTGCAGGTTGCCCAAGGTCGGGGAGGTCCCCGGGTTGTTTTTGTTTTGGGGTATTATGTTAAAGGCAGATCAGTTTTCCCTAGAGGGTTGGGGGGATAGACAGGCTGTGGTCCTGAGTGGCCATGGGGACCGCAGTGCTGATCTATCAGGACTATGCTCTGGATAGTTCTACCAGAGCCACTAGGTGTCCATAGTAAGTGGATAGTGTAGAGGCTGACATGTCAGCTACAGGCCTCTAGGCCCTTAGTGTTACCTGCCTGTGCTGGCACATGGTAGGAGGGCCTGATCACCCCCTCCGCAGGTAGCACATAGGGTGGATGGCCTAAGGTCGAAAATAATGACTGCGGACAGTCATTTTCCTGGCCAGGGCAAGTGTAACCCCCTTGTTATCCGGGGTTACTAGAATCCGAGTAAGACCTAGTGGTAGGCAGGGAAGGCAGCTTGTGAAACTCCAGTTAAATGGGTTTCACACTGTCTCACTCTGTTCTCAGTCTCAGCTGAGACTGAGGGATGACATCACCAATAGAACTTTCGCAGCTGCATAAGCCACATTGGAATCTGCAGCAGAGGGAGTTAGATAGAACGTTGGGAGTTTTCAAAGGGTAGAAGTCAGTTCCAGTCTGTCTTCAGTAAGAGTAGTAGTCAGCGTCCAGTTTTTTTCAGTAAGTGAAGGTGTGCTCAAGTGGTGGAGACCGCTGTTTGGGTCTCAGTGCCCCCTCCCTCCGGGGGGGGATGTAAAGATCCCCATGCAGATTCCTGGGGCAATCCCCTTAATTCTGCCAAGAGGAAGGAAAGCTGCCTGTTCAGTTCAGCCTTTGATTTGGAAAGTTGGAAGATTTGTGATTCGCCTTTGGGGCACCTGCAACTAAAGGGTGAGTGTCTGCTCTGACAAAAAGGGCAAAATGTTTTCTTCACCCTGGGAAATGTGTGGAAATCTAGGAATTGAGCTACACTTTGGGAAGCCTATAGGACTAGGCCAAACAAGTGGAGTAGTGTCAAATGCTAGAGTGCTGTATGATTCAAGTAATATGTAGAGGAGATGTGCCAGTTCATCTACCCTTTAATCTACATTCAAGAGTTTCAGTTTTCCCAGGGAAATGGCCGGGTATGGGCTGTGGGAGCTGGAGGTGGGAAAACCCCCCATCTTTAGTAACCAGGTCCACCTCTACAGATTTCTGCTGTGTTTGCTACTTTGCCTCATGCACTTGGCCAGTGATGGGGGAAGTACCCAGATGTGGGGTTGCAAAAGAGAAAATCTCTCTAGGAGTCGCAGACTCTAAGTGGTGTGGAGAGCCACAACAAGTGTAAAGAAAAATTCTCTTTGTGAGATGGGGAGTCATAACAAGTAAGGAAGAAATCTCTCTAGGAGTCGCAGACTCTAAGTGGTGTGGGGAGCCATGACAGGATAATTGGTTCATTCTGCCAATGGACCGTGAATCAAGTGGCTGGCAGGGGAGCCGGGCAGTCGGACTGTGTACCCAAAGTGCGTGCAAGTCCGGGCTGTTTGCCTGGTGGGTCCAGAGCCTGAAAACAGTATAATTGGTTCATTCTTCCAATGGACTGTGTTGTAGGTCTCAATCTGCATTACTAGGAAATGTAGCCCCATGGGGTCTGTCTATGCTTTGTTTTGTTCAGCTAGTATGTGAATAAAAGCCACACTGAAGAATCCCATTCATGGTTCTGGACATTACAGTTATTGCTTCCTGTGTTTGGATTTACTTGGGTACCCCTGTCCAGAGTAGCCAAACCTAGGTCCCCCTGTGCCGAGTAACCTTATCCTCCCTGAACCCAGGTCCCCAACAGGTACTGCTGTCAGTTTCAACAGCATGCCACCTGTCATTTTGGCAAAAAGGCTGGGGTGAGGGGTATATATATATATATATATATATATATATATATATATCAATCTATATATATTATAGTGGCACGGTAGTGCCACTATAGTTAGGGTTGAGGAGCCATTTCTATGTTAACCCCCAAAACTTTGCACCTTAATAACTTTGCAACTGTTTGACAGATTTTCCTGAAATTTGGAATATACAATCAAGAACCATAGGCCTTGGGATCTGCCAAGTTTTGTACCAGTCGGATATACGGCTGCGGAGTTATTAAGCGTGATCTGTGCGCGCGTTTACGCTTTTTCTGGAATTCTATGGTCGCACCTACAGGTTGTACGGTTTGCGTGACCGGCCTGAAATATTCAGGAAACATGCGGCCAGGGTCCCCGATGTGCCTTTTGAAGATTTCGTGAAAAAATATTAAACGGTTCAAAAGTTATTCAAAAAACAGTTTCCCTTTATAAGTCAATGGGAAAAGTTAACAAAAAGTTCAACACTTTCGCAAATGCATTTTACTTTCGCAAATGGGCCTGTTTCTTCGCAAATCAGCCATTTTGTTTTCAGTTGGTGATCAGAGAAATGGTTGGCATTTAAATTTGGGACCCTCTAGCAACCTAATTTTTTGTATTCACCTAGTCGGACCCTGAGGATGCTTGCTATGTCTTTTATTTTGTGGTAAAACACCCCAGAAATATGTTTTCAAATTTCTTGAAAAAGTCTTTACAAATTACTTTCATGCTCACGAAAGTGTTTAACTTTTTTGTGAAAGCTGCAAATTGCGACAGTAGTTTTCCATCTGTGGGAAAGTGACAGCGATTTTTGGCACTGGCGCTGCAAAAAGAACCGCTGGAGTTTTGAATGAAATTTGAGGAACGGGCCGACATCTCACAGATGTGCCTTTCAGTGTTGTATTGAAAATATTACATGGCGGCAAAGTTACAGCACTCAAATTTGACGGTTTTTCCTATAGATAACATTACGGCACTGACGATACAGAAACCTTTGATCCCTGCTGCAAAATAACGGTTTGGTCTTTTTTCCTGAAATTTTGAGGAAAGACAGCCAACAGCCCACAGATGTGCCTTTCAGTGGTTTGGTGAAAAATATTACAGGACTGGAAAGTTATGGCACTCAAAGTTGACAGTTTTCCCATAGGATAACATTACGTACTCGACGATTACAGAAATCCTTTGATCCCTGCTGCAAAATAACGGTTTGGTCTTTTTCCTGAAATTTGAGGAAGACAGCCAACAGTGCAATATATGTGCCTTCAGTGGTTTGGTGAAAAATATTACAGGGGCGGCAAAGTTACGGCACTCCAAAGTTGGACGGTTTTTCCTTAGGATAACATTACGGCGCTCGACCATTACAGAAATCCTTGATCCCTGCTGCAAAATAACGGTTTGGTCTTTTTTCCTGAAATTTGGAGGGAAGACAGCCAACAGTCCACAGATGTGCCTTTCAGTGGTTTGGTGAAAAACATTACAGGGAGGCAAAGTTATGGCACCGAACTTTTTTTTTTTCCCAGGATAACATTACGGCGTCAACAGACCTTTCAGGGCCTGTATCTCGAAACGGTGCGAGATACGGACTTTTCGTTGAAAAATGTTTAGCCCCTTACCAAATTAGCCAGGACAGTTGTAAATAATATGACTTTTAAATTTTTGTTCTACGTCGTACAGTTCCTGAGATATAACGTATTTAGTATTCCAAGTTCTCATTTTCTGCTCCGATACTCATTATTATGCATACATTCTTTGTACTCACTGTCTTTCTCTATGAAGGTTTTGGGGAAACCAGCCTGTGCACTATATTACTGTTACTGTTGCCCTTTCCACTTGTGGTTCTGTACCCATTTCACTTACTGCTGACGTCTGCGCCACCATGTCTGCTATCCTTTGCGTTTCATTTGCTATGCTTCTGTTGTTTTAGCCATTTCTGTCTACAGTACTGTTTATCTTTCTGTTTCACTTTACGCCACCATGCCCATTGACATTTCTGTTTGCAGGCACCATGTTACTATGTGACAACACATCACGTGAGCAGACCGTTCCCCGCTCACGCCACCATGTGCGCGCACTCTTTCTGTTCTCATTTGGCGCTTGTGTTACCATGTGTGCCACTGTTAGCATTTCTGTTTGCTGCTGTCCCTGTTATTATGCCACAAGACCTCCCCCGCTGCATATTACATTCATTATTTCTCGCTATCATTCTCAAAATAGTGAATTAGAGGCAAACTCATATTACGTATTAGCCTACGAGTAGGAATTACAGTTGGTTGAAAACTCTGATTCTCGCCACCCTCAATGGCTGGGTGTGCCATTGATCGTGGGTCCAACTCTCACCCCATTCTCCTATACTTCTGCTGCTTTTACAAATGTCAGGGGTGAGAGTTAGGCTGATGTATCCCAATGCACCCCAATGCCGGTTGGGGGTGGGCAGGGGGTTCAAGGGGGTTTTCAACCCTAACAGCTAAGTTCCTCACTTTTGTCGCTTGTGAACAACCCTAACTAATGCATTAAACAGAGTTTTTTGCCTCTAATATATATATATATATATCTATATATATATAGATATATATATATACACTTTATATATTTGCACAAAATTTGGAATGCATGGTCTGGTATGGTAGATCTCTTGATTTACCAAGTTGCGTTTTGGTCAGGCTTACGGTTTCTGCACAGCAAAATGCTAAAAACACGGTTTTCACCTCTTTTGACACATTTTTTTCCTATGGCACTGTGACCACACTGTGTGGTCTTTTGGTCTGAAATTTGGAATGTAGAAAGAGGTTGGGTCAAGGAGCAGTCCAGTATTTGTTTGGTTAAAAAATATTAATTCATTCCAAAGTTATTACATTTTTAATTTTCGGGTTCTGAGCATGCTCAGTTCACTCCAAGATTTATATGGTCATTTTTCAGACAAAGATTGGGCTCATGGTCAAGGATTTTGTAGCTTGGGACTAGGATCCTGGTCTGCCAGAAAATTCCATGTCCGCAAGTCACCATCTTGTTTTTCAGTTTTTCCCCAAAAGAAAATGTTGTAGCTTTCTGCATGGGTAACTTTTGGGCCAAATGAGGCATAGGTTTTGTTCAGGGTAGCCCTCCCTCTATAAAGCCATGCCTATGGTTTGGCTCATTTCGTTAAAAAAATAGCTTTTTAAAATGTAAAAATTCTTTGACCATTACTCATTAATGATCCTAGTTCGTGAGCTGTCAAAATCCTAGTCCGCGAGCTTGGGGTCAAGTATTTTGCTACCTTGCAGACTAGGATTTAAAAACCTTTACCATTGCCTTGCTAATGAACAGTTTGGCCTTTTTACTTGAAATGTTCAGGGTATTGAGGGGATGCCCTACAGGTGTGAATTATGCTGCTTAGGTATTGGGGAATTAAGCGGTTCCATACATATGCCATTGTGAAGTTCATATTTCCTTCATAGGACTGCACTGTGCCACCCATTGTGTTTTTAGGTGGCCATATCTCAAAAACGATGCAATATTTGGATTCAGTTGATTTATGTCATAAGCAGTGCTCATTGTCATGATTACAACAACACTTGAACTTTTTTATAGCTGTTACGGTTCACGACATATTGGCAAATTAGTATTACAAGGGTTCCTTGCCCTATAGGGCTGCTGTATGGCTCTGTAGCTATGCGTAAGTGGGAGTGCAAGGCCCAGAGGGCCCACGCTCCCTCAGATGCATATCGTTATGCAGAAAAGGACAGCTTGATGGGCCACACGCTCCCACCAACACATGCTATTTAGTAGCTATATTACACTTTTTCAAAAGGTGAGGAAATTCATTGCAAAAAACTTTGTGTAATGCATCAGTTAGGATTAAAGCAACCAAAGTGAGGAAATGAGACATTAGGGTTGAGCCCACAACCCCCAACACCCCACCCCCGGCCTCCACAGACTGACAGGTGCCAGGGTGTGCCATGGGGTCATGAGGCCTAACTCTTACCCAATTCTCCTTTACTATAGCATGTCAACCTGTTTACACATGGAATAGGATGAGAGTTGGGCCACACAACCCCATGGCACACCCCAGCACCTGTCAGTCTGTGGACGGGGGGGGTGTTGGGGGTTTAGGGGCTCAACCCTAACATCTCATTTCCTCACTTTTGTTGCTTTAACCCTAACTGATGCATTAAATGAAGTTTATTGCAATGAATATATATATATATATATATTATATATATACATACATACACAGTACATATGTGTGTAAGTATATATATATAATATATACATGTATATATACATATACATATATATATATATATAGTTAGAGTTGGTACAGCCTTTCAATGTTTAATCTCAGTTTGTGCACCTTAATAACTTTGTCATTTTTCAACCAAATAACCCAAAACTTGATATGTGCTGTCATGTTGTCAGTGTCACAATATGTGGAAAGTTTCATGAGGGCAGCTTTTATGGGTTGGAGATATAAAGTGGTCAAAAACACAAAAAGGACCATTTTTTCATAGGGTAACAGACTATTTTGCTCTCATGTACAACACACACAGAGTAAAGGGTAATGGGGTGTATGCCAAGGGTGTGCCTTTGGATGGTTTGGTGAAAACATACATATATTACTTTTTGAATTATAATGATTTTAGTAATAGAGGCAAGATAGACTGTGCGCATTGCAAATTGCAATTACCGTTTGAACAGTAAATTGCGAATGGTAAATTACATTTACTATTTACAATTTACTGTTTGTATGGTAAATGTGCAAAAGGTAAATGCAATTTTCCATTCACACTCTACTGTTTGCGCTCACAGTTTTCAGTGTTGATTTCCACCATCTTGCTTTCAGTTAACGAGGCTGGAAAAACTGAAATTATTTTTTAAATAATGCCCCTAGGTAAACACTAACAGTTGTATTTACCTAATGGGGCCCAAGAAACATGCTTCTAACATTTATTTTTTATTACAAGTCCCCCAGTGTGGCACAGGAGCGATGCTCCATCTGCATTGAACTGCAATGCTTTGCCAAACAGCATGGCAGTTCGATGCAGGACGGTGCATCAATATATTTTCTGACATGGTGGGACTCATTCCCCATGTCAGCAGTAGCTCCTTCACATCCCACTCAGTGTGGGACACTCGGTAGCCCACTCCCAGTGTCCTGATGCTGGTGTTGTCTCATTTACTTAATAAACTGTAGTTGCTCCATTTAACCTATGAAAAAAGAAAACAGTCCCCCGAGGTGGCACAGGTGTGATGTACTATCCAACATGGGTGTGCTCATTCCCCATATCGGCAGTA
Source organism: Neoceratodus forsteri (assembly GCA_016271365.2). Taxonomy (NCBI): domain Eukaryota; kingdom Metazoa; phylum Chordata; order Ceratodontiformes; family Ceratodontidae; genus Neoceratodus; species Neoceratodus forsteri. The sequence goes on along the minus strand of CM028129.1, from coordinate 1,070,481,584 downwards.
GCTCCTTCCCCTCCCTCGATAGTGTGGGACACTGGGTAGCCCACTCCCAGTGTCCCCAGTATATCCCCCCAGCAGTGTTCCTCTTCTTTGTAGTTTGCCAACAGTGGTGTGTCCAATCCCCATGTTGGCAGCAGCCCACCCTCCCCCTGACAGTGTGAGACACTGGGTAGCCCACTCCCAGTGTCCCCAGTTGTCCTTTAGCCCACAGCCATTTTTGGACTCTAGGGAGCCCACTCCCAGATTCCATAAACATTAAAAATCACTGAAATAATGAAAACCATCCCCTGAGGTGTTTTTTCCTAAAAGGAAGAAAATGGTCCCTCATCGTCTCCCCCACACCCCTCCCTCTGTGCACCACACCTCCCCACACCCCTCCACAACATACTTTCCTCTGGCGGTCAGAAGCTGCAATCTTCAGTGCACCAGAACATGTCTGCACTCTTCAAAGCCGAACTGGGAACTGCAGAAATCAAAGGTAAGCCGTAAAATGGCAGTCAATGGGGGGGATCAACTTATGTTGATATCTCAGCCATTGTTTGTAATTTTGACCCCAAATTTTCAACATAGGGTTCTTGGGACCCCACCTCATGAACACTGGCACTCTCATTTTGTTTCTTAGTCCTGAAAGGTGATTTTGTGGTCTCTACACAGAATCACCTTTGGGGACTGATTAACAAAATGACAGTGCTACTATTCATGAGATGGGGTCCCAAAAATCCCATGTCACATATTTGCTGAAAAAAATTCCGACAAATGACTGTGTTATAAGCATGTGTTGTGCAGTTTCTATGCACGCTCATAACATAGCCAGTTTTTAATTTTCCACTCCAGATTTTCAACATTGCCATTTTGTCACTCCTCTTCATGAACAGTACAGCTGACTTTTCTCACATCTTGCCTGAAATGTGTTTTTGGACCTGTGGTGGAGAATGGTGTGGTCACTGTCCAAAATCAACTTTTGGGATAGATTATTGAAATGACAGTATAGTTAGGGTTGGTATAGCCTTTCAATGTTAAATCTCAATTTTTGCACCTTAATAACTTTGTCATTTTTTAACCAAATAACCCAAAATTTGATATGTGCTCTCATGTTGCCAGTGTCACAATATGTGGAAAGTGTCATGAGGGCAGCTTTTATGGATTTGGAGATATAAAGTTGTCATAAATGCAAAAAGGACCTTTTTTCATAGGATAACATGGGCTATTTTGCTGTCATGTACAGCACACACAGAGTCAAATTTTCCTCTGATACTTTCAGATCAATGGGGTTTATGACAAGGATGTGCCTTTGGATGGTTTAGTGAAAAAATATATATTACTTTTTGAATTATAATGATTTTAGTGATAGATGCAAGATAGACTGTGCGCATTGCAAATTGCAATTACCGTTCAAACAGTAAATTGCAAATGGTAAATTACATTAACTATTCGCAATTTACTATTTGAATGTTAAATGTGTGAAAGGTAGATGCCATTTACCATTCACACGTTACTGTTCGCGGTCACAGTTTTCAGTGTCGATTTCTGCCATGTTGTTTTCAGTTACCGAGGCTGGAAAACTGAAATTTATTTTAAAGTAATGCCTTTAGGTAAACATTAACAGTTGTGTTTACCTAATGGGGGCCAAAGGAACATGCTCCTGACATTTGTTTTTTATTACGAGTCCCCCAATGTGACACAGGAGTGATGTTCCATCCTGCATTGAACTGCCATGCTTTGCCGAACAGCATGGCAGTTTGATGCAGGATGGTGCATCAATATATTTTCTGACATGGTGGGACTCATTCACCATGTCAGCAGTAGCTTCTCCACATCCCACTCAGTGTGGGGCACTGGGTAGCCCATTCCCAGTTTCCTGATGCCAGTGTTGCTCCATTTATTTAATAAACAGTAGCTGTTCCATTTAACCTATCAAAAAAGGAAACAGTCCCCTGAGGTGGCACAGGTGTGGTGTACCATCCAACATGGGTGTGCCCATTCCCCATATCGGCAGGAGCTCCTCCCCCTCCCTCGCTAGTGTAGGACACTGGATAGCCCACTCCCAGTGTCTCCAGTATATCCCCCAGCAGTGTTCCCCTTCTCTGTAGTTTGCCAACAGTAGTGTGCCCAATCCCCATGTTGGCAGCAACCCACCCTCCCCCTGACAGTGTGAACACTGGGTAGCCCACTCCCAGTTTCCCCAGTTGTCCTTTAGCCCCCAGCTATTTTTGTACTCTGGGGAGTCCACTCCCAGAGTCCACAGTCATTAAAAATCACTGAAATAAAGAAAACCGTCCCCTGAGGTCTTTTTTTTTCTAAAAAGAAGAAAATGGTCCCTTGTCATCTGCCCCGCACCCCTTCCTCTGTGCACCCCACCTCCTCACACACCTCCACCCCATACTTTTCTCCGGTGGTCAGCAGCTGCAATCTTCAGTGGACCAGGGCATGTCTGCACTCTTCAAAGCTGAACCGGGAACTGAAGAAATCAAAGGTAAACCATATAATCGCAGTCAATGGGAGGTTTCAACTTATGTTGATATCGCAGCCACTTTTTATAATTTTGACCCCAAATTTTCAACATAGGGTTCTTGGAACCCCACCACATGAACACTAGCACTGTCATGTCATTTCTCGGTCCCGAAAGGTGATTTTGTGGTTGCTACACAGAATCACCTTTTGGGACAGATTAACAAAATGACAGTGCTACTATACATGAGGTGGGATCCCCAAAAAGCCCATGTTGCAAATCTGGTGAAAAAATTCCCCAAAATGACTGCGTTACGAGCATGCGTTGTGCAGTTTCTATGCACACTCGTAACATAGCCAATTTTTTATTTTTCACTCCAGATTTTCAACATTGCCATTTTGTCACACTTCCTCATGAACAGTTCAGCTGTCATTTCTCACATCCTGCCCGAAATGTGTTTTAGCACCTGTGGCTCAGATTGGTGCGGTCGCTGTGCAAAATCAACTTTCAGGTTGGATTAACGAAATGACAGTGACATTGTTCAGGAAGTGGGGTCACCAAAAGGCCATGTTGAAAACTGGCAGAAAAACTCCTGAAAATAACCAAGTTACATGCATCTGTTGAATTGTGACACCTGCGGTGCCTTTCGGTGTCCATATCTCAAAAATGATTAAAGATATGGATTTTTTGCTCTCTGCAGCTTAGTCCACCTCTAAGCTTCTGTGGAGGTTTTGAAGTTATGATTACAACTGCAGTGAATTTTTTTTTAATTTTGCTATGATTACTGAGATATTGCCAAATTAGTTTTACAAGGGTTCCTTTTCATGAATATAGGGCTGGGTATGTGTCCGTACTTAAGTTTAACTGGGAGTGCAGGGCCTAGAGGGCCTGCACTCCCACATATGCATATCATTATGCAAAAATGGGCAGTGTGAGGGGAGCACAGGGCCCAGAGAGCCCGCGCTCCCACAATCACATATCAGTTACATTGGAGTTTCTCAAAAAGAATGGTCATTCATTGCAAAAAAACTATGTTAATGCATCACTTAGGGTTTTTATTAAAGCACCAAAAGCTGGGAAATTCAATGTTATGGTTATCAACCCTACCACCTCAACCCCCCTACCCTCCATACACCAACTGGCATGGGGTGTGCCTTGGGGTGGTCAGGCCTAACTCTTACCCATTCTTGTATACTGTACCATGTCAGCTTGTTTACACATGGAATGAGGTGAGAGTTTGGCCTGACCACCCCATGGCATCCCCCCCGACACCTGTTGGTGTATGGAGGGTAGGGGGGGTTGGGGTGGTAGGGTTGGTAACCCTAACATCAGATTTTCCAGCTTTTGATGCTTTAATAAAAACCCTAACTGATGCATTAACGTAATTGTTTTGCAATAATATATACATGACCTCTATGTTAGCTTCCAGTTTTTCTACTTTAATAACTTCAGAACAGTTCAACATATTTGTATGAAATTTTGCAAGCATAATTTTACAGGGTAGGTCTGTTGATGTGACAAATTTTGTTTGAATCAGTTGTGTTATTTCTGAGATACAGAGTCAGACAAATTGTTAAATTTACATGTTTTTTGCTATTTTTTTGTCAGTGAATACAGTGCTACTGAAATAGCACATAAATAACTGCACGGTCTCAAGCACAGAATGCAGTACTGTGACAGGAGTATAACAGTGATAGGAAACTACTGCTACCCCTGTTGCACAATAGAAACTGAAGGGAGGAGTAAATATGCCAGAAGTACTGTGCCTGGTTGAGCCGCTTCCATGGGTAAGTGGCTAAGGCACAAGCACCTGGTGTAGTGGAGAACTGGGGATTGGGGTTTAATTCCCCATCTCCTGTTATATTTTTTTAGGTTTAAAAGAAAAAATGTTCCCCGCTCCCTAATTTGCTTTTTGCCTTTTGATCCGCACCCCCCTCAGAGTTGATTAATTTAGTTGAGCAGATGTGGGGGCCAAAGCCCCCCAAGTCAGAGGGTGGAAGGGGCAGAGCCCCCTGCATAAACACAGATTTTGGCATTACTACCAATGGTGTGTGCTATGGTAGTGAGATCAGTGTTGTGCCCTGACTTTATTTTTCCGCATGCTGTTTTGCATGCGACATTGTTGTATATGCAGTCTCAGCTGCGACATAATGACCCTGTGCCTTTTTTGTCCGCCTGTATCTCAGAAACTGTTTAAAACTGTGATCTGAATTTTTTAGGGTAGAAAGTCTCTGCCTCTCAGATGTGCCTTTTGCAGGTTTTGTTATAAAAATATTAATCTGTTCCAAAGTTATTACATTTTGAAGTTCCCATTATTTTCAATGGGAAATTATAGATATTCAGCATGAAAAAGGATCCTGTGTCGCAGGAGCATAATTCCTTTTCGTAGATGGGCCATCCTGTGTGGCAGGTGGGAAGGCTTTTTTTCATGGGTCCACCATTTTGTTTTTCAGTTAGAGAGGCAAAACAGAAGTATATAATTAAAAAAAGTGTTTATTAAAAACGAACATGTGTTCTGGTTATTGGGACCCCCTAAAGTGGATTATGTAGTTAGGTGTTGAAGAGATGTCCATTAATATTTTTTTAAGTTTAGAAATCTTTTACCGTGACTCGTGATGTGAAGAAAGATTCTGTTGTTTATCACGAGTAATGGTAAAGGATTATTTTCTTGGTGTCTGCCGTGTGCTCCCATCAGCAAATAAATACATGATTAGACTGTCTGAAAAAGTAAGGAAATTCATTGGAAAAAAAAACTACTTTAATGCATCAGTTAAGGTTCATTAAAGTGAAAAAGTACAGAAATGTGATGTTATGGAGTTTCAACCCACACTCAAACCCCCCTGGTGGCAGCAAATCAGGCATGATGTGGGGTTCTCATACCTAACATTTACCCCATTCCCATTCAGTATACACATCTGCACTTTTTATGTGATGGAATGGGGTGAGCGTTAGGTTTGAGAACCCCACAGCATGCCTGATTTTCTGCATCCAGAGTGGGGGTGGGGTGTTAGGGTTGAAAACCCCTAACGCCACATTTCCCTACTTTTTTCACTTAAGTGAACACTAACTGATGCATTCACATAGTTTTTTTTTGCAATGAATTTCTTTACTTTTTCAGATAGTCTAATCATATCCATATTTGTCTATGGGAGCACAGGGTCCTCTGGGCCCCGCACTCCCATACAGCCATAGTTTTTGAGATAAAGTAACCATATCCTTATTAGCTTGTGGGGCCCTGTGCTCCCATCTCTTAATAGATGTGTATATGTATGTTGTCAGGCCCTGCTCTTTAGCACCACAACAACCAAATTGTCAGCTTAACCATCTTACTACCCCATCCCATGTACCTGGTGCTGAAAATTTTCAAATCACCATCAAAACCTGTTTCTGCATCACTGCAATGCAATTCTGCACCACAAGTGAGAAAACAAATTTTGACCAGGATTTGAAAAAATGACAGTTATGACATTCATGATGTGGGTAAATAAGAATGCTATGTTGAAACTTTGGTGCCAATATATGTAAAATTTCCAAAGTTATGAGCGTGCATACCAAAATTGCAATGAATAGCCATAATTTTGGCATTTTTCCACATGTTGACCCCAGATTTTCAACATAGCCTTCTTTTAACCCCACCTCATGAACAACATCAGGAAAAATGTTCAGATCCTGCCAGAAAGGTGAATTCACCAAGCAACCTTGAAATCACCTTTCATGTAGGAGTCACATAATAACAGTCATATTGTTCATGAGACGGGGTCCCCAAAAGGCCATGTTGAAAATGTGGGTGTCAAAATATGAAAAAATGGTTGAATTATGCATACATCTTGAAATGCCCATTGAAATACATTGAACTAGGCCAGCCCAGTGGCATGGAGAGCTGAGGCATCAGTGCCTTACCTCCTGCCATACTGGTGATCCATGTTCACAGCGCAAGCAGGTCACTGGGGGACAGCTTGGGAAGGAAAGGACTAAGCATCCAGAGGACAGCTCTCTTCTCCTGGGGAGGGGTGGGTTCAGAGACTGGTGCATGCCTGGCCCCTAGTGGTAGCTGTGGGTTGGCACCTCGGGTCCCATAGACAAAGGGAGCAGAGGCAGGACAGATGCTCAGCATGCTGCTTGTGGAAGCATGTGCAGCTCAGCCAATGGCATCATTGCATGCTGCTGCAGTCATACTTGGGGAGGGGAGAAAATCCAAAGAAGAAAATCGCATCCGACTGACAGAGTGATGTTGGACTTCCACTGGTTCAGAACCCAGCCAGGTGGACACCTCTTGCAAGAGTTAAGACTGAGTGATGTCAGGGTGATGGTACTGTGAGGTCTGGAGGATGGGGGGAGGGCTGGCTGACCGAGAAGTATAAAGAGAGTACAAAACCAAAAAAAAGCAATACATTGAACCACATTTATCTTAGTTTCTCATATTGCAGTTGCTGGTTCCAGCAGCAAGACATGCCTTCGGTCAGAAAGTGGATGTCAAACCTTGGACATGTTGAGGTGAGTGTGGTTGTATGGGGGTGTACTGGGAAGTGTGGGGTTGTGGGTGCACAATGGGAGGTGAGGATGAAGGGTCTGATTGGTGAGGGACCATTTTTTTTTGCCAGTAAAAAAAATTGGGATGGTTTTCTTCATTTCAAGAACTTTAACAGCAATGGGGTCAGTGATATGAAGACTGAGGGATGCCACTAGACACCAGAGAATAATATTAAAATGGAAACAGTGCTCAGAAGGGTGGGGGTGCCACTAGACACCAGGGAATATTTAAATTTATATGGAGACAGCAATCAGAAGGGTGGGGGGCACCACTAGACACCAGGGAATCATTGTAAAAATGGGGACAGCAATTGGAAGGGGGGGCACCATGAGAAAGCAGGGAATATTTAATTTAGTTTGGGGACAGTGATCAGAAGGATGGGGGTTGCCACTAGACACCAAGAAATGACTCTAAAATGGGGACAGTGATCAGAAGGTTGGGGCACCATTAGACACCAGGGATTTAATATTTGATATGGGTACCATGATCAGAAGGGTGTGACTAGACACCAGAAAGTCAATATTTCATAGGTTACAGCAATCTGAGGGTGGGTGGGGAGTGCCACTAGACACCAAGGAAAAGGACTTGGCACCAAGAAAAGGTTCCTTTACCGTGACCTGTGATAGGCAACAGAATCTTTCATTGCATCCCGAGTCATGGTAAAAGATTTCTAGACTTTAAAAAACAAATTAAAGGACATTGCTTCCACATCTAACTATATAATCCAGTTTATGGGGTCCCAATAACCAGGACACATGTTAGTTTTCAATAAACATTTTTTTTTTAATTATGTACTTCTGTTTAGTCTCACTAACTAAAAAACAAAATGGTGAACCCACGAAAAATAATTTCCTACCTGTGAAACAGGATGACCCATCTGTGAAAAGGGATTACACTCCTGTGACACAGGATCCTTTTTCATGCCGAACATCTATAATTTCCAATTGAGACCCTCTCTGGCTCAGTGAGTACCTGGAAGTTTCACAAAAAACTACAAGATTGCTAGCATTCAAGTCTGAACTTAAAAAGCACTTCCTCTCCAGGAACACTTATGACTGTCCTAGGGGCACCTAAGATGGCTCTTGCCCCACAAACCCCCCCATAAACTGTTCTTACACTTGCCTATATCATCCACCCCTCAACTTTTGCTCTAAGCTGCCTATATTATCCACCCCAACCTCGCCTTCCCCGCTCACCCCCACAGCCCCCACCTCCTTCACTGTCTACGCAGACCACCCCACATATCTTTCCTGACCCCTCCACTCCCTCACTGCCCCAACTGATTGTAATTACCCATCACCGCGTCCCCCTCCTGCTTTTTGTAGCCACCAACACTCATGCTTTCTCCAACATTCCATTTTGTTTTACATCCCACCCCCCACATTCTGTTTGACAAAGTCTTCTTCCAGACTGCTAACCTTTCTCCCCCCACTACCCCTCTCCTCCCACCTGCTCATGGTTCTCCCTTGAAACCATTATACTCCTCACTGTCAAGGATCAATGTCACCTTAACCACCTGCCTATGTTTATTGTTATTGTTTCACCCTAATGACTTGTTTGTTTGTTTATTACTATTTGCTGTATATTATGTATTTTCAAGTATTTGCTTTCATTCTCTGATGTGGAACATTTGTAAAAGAGCTTCTGTTCAGAGGTTGTTTCCAAATAAGCAATAAATAAAATAAATAAATAAATTAAAAATAATGGGAATTTCAAAATTTAAAGCAGCAGTGCAATGTAAATAGGATAACATTTGACCCCACCTTTTTTTCTTCTTAATCGATGCCAAATGTCTCCCAATTTATTTTGGTGGTAACATTTTCAGTTCCTGTTATCATTTAAGAATTTTATGAAAGTTTTAAAATAATAATTTCTCAAGAAAAAAAAGATGGCTGCCTCATTTTTGCATAGAAATAATATTGAGGACCTGAAGAGGGTAAGAATCCAGACAAAAATGCAAATGTACAGTACATGGCATAAGAAGCATCCAGAAAACCCACATAGACAGTTCTGTCAATATTAATCATAACCATAGAAGAAAATTATCTTTGTGGAATAATTTTTTTGTTGCACAGCTGCTTTAATAACTTTGGAATGGATTAATTTTTTTTTTCACCAAAACAGCAAAAGGCACATATGTGAGGCAGAGGCTTTCTGTCCTGTAGATTTCAGACCACAATTTAAAACAGTTTCTGAGACACAGGTGGATAAAGAAACAGCAAAAAACATGTAAGTTTAACAATTTTTTCAGACTCTGTACCTCAGAAACCACACAACTGATTCAAATGAAATTTGACACATAACCAGACCTATCCCCTCTAAATTATGCATGCAAACATTCATGCAAATATGTTGAACTGTTGCAAAGTTATTAAAGTAGAAAAACTGGGCTTTGGCATTGAAGTCATCCTTCAATCATATATATATACTGTTGCTACCACCAGTATAATATCTATCTATCTATCTATCTATCTATCTATCTATCTATCTATCTATCTATCTATCTATCTAGCTGTCTGTCTGCCTGTCTGTCTGTCTATACATAGATATCTCATCTCCTGTTTTTTTGGCTTTAAAGTCATCTTTTAAAATGTGTGTGTTTTTTGACCCATGTGATCTGCCTTTCCCAATAAGGGTGTAGCTTATTGGTGAGACCATACACCAGATATAAATTCCGGAACAGAAAGACTCTGTTATTGTGCTTAAACTTCACTGGCCCCCAGAGAACATTTTGCGGTGCTGTAGCAATTTTTCTTCTATATAAATGGGAAGATTTGTATGTAAATGATCTTCGGTAGAAAAACATTTAAGCTTACCACAATTGAGTTTTATGAATTTTAGAGCTTGCTCCTTTTACTTTTGTTTTCTTCTCTTATGTTGTTGTTTGAGAGCCAGTGGGAAAGCAGCCATGGATTTTGGTTGTACTCTCTCCTTTTTATGGCTTATTACATGAGTTTAATTTATAAGTCTTTACCATTATTTTATTAATTGTAAAAGTCCTAAGAATATTGACTTAGCGGATTTTTTATTTATTTTTTTTTTTTTTAGCGTGAAGGCAGGACTTCATAGTATGAATCCAGATATATTTTTGAGTCACTTTTGCTAAATCCTTGAACAGAAAGCACTCGTTCCATGCCTCACTATAAGAAAGGCAGATGTATTTACTCCATATACAGTATGACCTTCGGAGGACTTTTTGCACTGGATATAAGAGACCCTAGAGACATTTGCCCTTGGGAGAACCTCTTCTGTATATAGGGGCTTATCCTAGGCTACTTCTACTGAGACACTCTGATTATACTCAAATAACTTTGGTGAAGGAATTGGGACTTACTAATCTAAGTTTTATTAGAAATTGATTTAGGTGTTTTTAGGCAACATTAAGGAAAATTGTAGTTATATTTTAAAGTTTATTCTGAACATATTAACATCATCTTGTGATACCAGACTAGTTTGAAATATTTATTTATAAATTGAAATATTGAATTAGGATTGCAGACTTTGTTACAGCAAACAAGGGAAAGGTAAATAAAACAAAAACAAAATGAGGGCTAAGAGCAAACCCAGTAAAATCAACATGAATTATTTCAAAGATAAAAGTAGACAAAACATGTGGGGTTGAGAAGACAATTACTAATTATTTTATTTTACCCAATAGTAACCTAGGCCTAGAAACAGCCAATACTGTATTATCAGAAAAATTTAACACTGATGCTTCACAGTCTAAAGTGAGGGATGAACATGCATTGTTAACTAGTATTAAACAAATAGAGGGGGTCATTAGATAGATCAGGAATTAATACAGCTGAGATAAGAGAAAATTTGGAAGCCCTCAAAAAAACATTTTGCATTTCAAATTTCCCAGGATGCACCTGCATCTGTAGTTCAACCACAGGGTAATAATAGAGAGCAAGGGTTTAGACAGCTTTCCCCTTTGTAAGTGAAAATTCAAGTTAAGCCATCCCAGCATGAGGACCATGAGGAGACTAATAAGCCTATGCAAACTGTCTCACTACTGCTTGGTAAAGCCAATGAGAAAATATTGGATATTAGATCCTTTTTTTACAGGATCTCGAAAAACTTATTTCCTTATATTATAAAAGGTATAGCCTGGACCCCCCACCTTTAGTTGAATCACTAGACATCACACATTTGTGGCAAGCTTTAAATCTACCAGATAATACAGCAGTTTTGGATAAGAAATGTATTCATAATGGAGGGATAGAGAAAGGAGAGATTCCCCCCAAGGTAGTCAGTTATTGTTCAAAATCTGATGGTTATAAGACTTGCAGAAATTAAAGGGGAGATTAGAAAGAGTAATGAAATACTTACGAAATTAAAGAAAATAATGGAGAAAAATCAACATGAGGGTTGTAACCTTAATCCTGCACAAGTCTTGAACTAAGATGCAGCTAAAAAAATCAAGAACCCAGTAGAGGCATTTTATCAAAGGAACGAAAGTATTAAAGCTACTACAAAAGCACATGGGGATGTTGTTTATTGAATATAATCGGAATTACAATCCTTTGAGTCACAGACTCTTTTGAAAAGGCTCCACATCAGTTAAATCTACTACAAAAGCAACTTGGGAAAAGGAAGCTAAGGAAATTGACACACTTGCAAGGAAAGGGAAAAATAAAAAAATACAAAAGATGATGGAAGTATACAAAGATAATAACCAAGGATGTGAATATTATAACATTAGATCTAAAAGACAGAAGAAACAAGCTAATAAAGCAGAAGCTAATCCAGATAGAACCTGCCAAAAAGAGAATGGTAAGAGGTAGATACTGCAGGTGGATCTAACTAGATATAAGATAGATCAAATTAATCTGCCACAAGCCAGTAGTAAGGAAATTTATGAGCAAGAACTACAATCTGAAGGATGTGATATGATTCCAGGGAGAGAAGAGCACAGAAAAAATATGGTAAAACTGGGCCAAGTTAAGTTAGATAAAGAAGCTAAGGGACTACTAGTTTAAAGGTGCCCCAAAAGTAAGAAATGAAAATGCATTTTCACTAAAGACCATGGTGTACAATGTATGCAAAAGTATAATTGGAAATATTCTTACATGATCAGATATAAAATCAACCTATAGATATATGAATGAGAAAATGCAAGGATGGGTCTGTGTGACCCTTAAGGAGCCTGATATTAGAGCTTTTCTTTTTTTTTGAATAATTTGTATTATTTTTGTTAAATAAACAACATATAGCTATTGGAGCTTTTCTATTAAATCAGGCTGCTGATTTTAGAAAATTGGGTTTTAATTTAAATGTCACTATACAAGATTTGAATTTACAACCCTCTTATCCTAAAAATAAGCAGGGTAAAACAAGTACTAAGGAAATACTAGGGGCAAAGAAAATGGATAAAAAGACAGAAGTTAGAATTAAGGATAACCAGAAAGAACCTAGAATCATGGAATTTTTATGTCCTGTGGAGACTGAGGGCCCAATTCATGATGGATGATGCAGGACTTGCATTAAGCCCTGTGTCATCTGCAATTATTGATGCAGCTGTGCCAAGATACAGTGGTGCAACACAGCCCGATTCAAGACAGTCTAGTGCATTTGTCACCTGATCCACATTTTACGGCAGATTGTGCCAAAGGTTTGGTGCAAGCCCCATAAAATGCATCCTCCTTTGATGCAAAGTTAGGTCAAGGGGGAGCTGGTCTAACTTGTTGCATCTGGTACAACAGATCATGATCGTTGCAAAATGTATGCCACACCCCCCTGTGCCATCTGTTTGGTGCATCAGGGACTTGTGATAGATGCAACCTTTTGTGAATCAGGTCCATATTGTTCATTTGGAAATAAAACTGGGTTCATGGAAGATGATAATGGTAAAGATGTTCTTACTAGAGGCCATAGAAAGCTAGAAAAATGGATTAACTCTAGTTTGGTTCTGGAGACTTGCTCTTTTCTACCACTTGCAACTTCTTCTCCTGCCTTGCATACACATTCATATATGAAGGTCAATGATTCTTCAGATATCTCTTTAATAGAACTGGAAAGTACATTAAGACCTGGTGTTTAAATAAATGACCAGAAACATTAGATCATCAGCTGGAATGTGGTGGGATCATCACTTAAATTGGAAGATAAAAATTGGTGTGTCTATATTAGGCAGTTTCCAATAATTTTATTACAAGAAATATGACTTTTGTATACCCCGCAGGATTTGTTAAATGATTATGCACCATTTCCAATAAATGCTACTAAAAAAGCATTATATGGTCATCCTAGTGGGGGGGTCTATTAACTTTGATATCCATTTCAGTTTTTGACAAAAGCAAGATTTTGAAAATTACCCCATTTTATTTTATGGCAGTAGTGGCTACCAAGGGAAGTAATGCTAAGTTAATCCTGGTAAATATATACATACCACCTAAGTTAAATAGTGTGGTTGTAAATGAGATTCTTTATTCCTTGGAAAATCTTATGGTGGACATGGGCCAAATACATAATAAAATCCCCATATTCATAATTAGTGACATGAATGCTACAATTACTGACATAACTGAGTCTTATGTGACAGCCTAGACATTTTATGACACATTGGACATTCCACTCAGAAACTTTAATGATAAAATTTGTAATTAAAATAGTTTAAAATTACTTAAACTTTTGCTGAAAACAATATGCTACATGTTGAATAGTAGAATCCAGGGTAATCGGAAGGGTAGCATTACTTATCCCACCACAACAGGAGGGTCAGTAACTGACCTTGCCTTGGTTGATGTGTATTGATTTATATATTAAACAGATTAGAGGTGATACTTGAATGGGATGTGATCATTATCCCTTGGTATTAACTCTGAATATTAAAACTGAGAATTTGGATAATCTAGAGTATAGAAGACTGAAGAATCTACAAAATATTAGTTTAACTAATTAATTTAATTTTGTCCTGCTTGTAACATCTCTGGACCTGTTGTCTCACCCTTTTTGTGCCTGTTGTACTTGATGTATGTACTACTATGCATCTCTTTCTTGTCAACATTGCCTACTGTACCTAATGTAATTTAACACTTTATGCTATGTAACCCCAGGTTGCATCTGGAAATGAGTGGATTTCCCACTCAGTATGCATATCTGGCAAATCTCGTTAACAAATAAATAACAAAACAAGGATAAAATGGTCCCCATTTCTGAATGTGTGGGTGAGGGATATGTTATCATCCCTGAGCCCTGAGACATACTCTTTGTGCCAATGGAGATAAGTGGACGGATACTTTTTGTGATGAACAATGCATTGTATTATATAATAAACTGATTTTACTATATGTAAAGCTATTTGTGCAGTGCCTAAAACAGATGATATTAGGAGCTGCAGGAACTAGTCTAAATGGTTAGATGAAGAATACTTCCAAGTAAGACATGCTCTGATGAAATTGGGAAGGCTTATCAAAAAAAATCATCATGTATCTCATTTAAGTGATCTAATGTTTCTTAAAAAGGGATATAGATACCTCCTTAAGCCAAAAAAAAAACCAAGGAAACTACAAAAAAGACTTATGGGGAACTACAGCAAGCTATTAGTGAAAAAGGTACAAAAGCTTTTTGGGGGCTGGTTGCATTTGGTATAGATAACAGATCAGTGGAATTAGATTACATTATTCATGCCATTATATGGTGTGAATATTTTAGTAAATTGTACAGGACAGACATTACTTGTAACCATTTATCATTGGATATGATCTTCTTCAGTGGTGATCAATAACACCAAAGGTGTTGACTGTAGCCATTAACGCTAAAAAAACACCAACAAAGCCCTGGTGTGGATAATATATCAACAGAGATATATAGGGCTGATTTGACTTGGTGGGCACCAGTCTTAGATCAGCTTATTAATACTATCAATAAAAGTTTTTTTAATACCATAACAATGGAAAGTTGGAGAAATTGTCCCCATACTTAAGAAGGGAGATAAGTCTGATCCAGCTTCTTATCATTCCATTACCCTGTTGTGCATGACTCAAAAATATTCCATAGAATAATTTTGAATAAATAACTGGATTTGATTCTTAATGACAAATTAATTTCCCTTTATCAATCTGGTTTCATAGCACTTTCAGTACTATAGATCATATTTTTGTAGTTAACTATTTGATTAATTAATATGTCATACAAAAAAGGAAAATTATAGCTTTCATAGATATTAAAGGAGCATTTGATAATGTTAATCAAGCTAAATTATGGGAAATTCTCAGGGATAAAAATACTGATTTACATTTGTTGAATATTCTTAAGACAGTATATACTGGAACAACAGCAAGAGTCAGATATAATAGAGCTGATGAACTTATGGAGCAGCTTCCAATCTCTAAAGGTGTTAGACAAGCATGCATATGGGCATCAGTTCTATTCAATCTCTATATTGAATCCCTACTCAAAGTCATGAGGCAAAAAGGATACCCATGTTCCAATTGTGTTTGGACATAAAACTGGTATCCTGGCTTATGCAGATGACAGCATTTTGATTAGTAGAACTAAAGCAGTATGTATCACCCAAGCAATGCAAGTGGCACTTCAGCACCTACAGTTCCTAGACATAGAACTGGATACCCAAAAGACTAAAATTATTATCTTTAGGGAAAAGAAAACAGCTACTAAAATATGGAAATTTGCTTCCGTATCTATTGAGAAAGTGTGGTATTACAAGCACCTAGGGATTATAATAGATAAGTAAACTAATTGGAACAAACATCTAATTGCAATAGGTGAATCAGTGGCATCCACAATAAAGGGGACAACGCAGTTTGGGACCAGCTTTGCTTCTGATCCCTTTAAGGCTATGAAGCAAGTATTTAAAGCAGATGTTAAACCTCAAATCTTACATGGCGGTGATGTTTGGGGGCTTTCTATAAATGGTAAAGCTTTGGAAAAAAACACAAAATGCTTTTATATGCAATATACTGGACCTTCTTAGATATACACCTACAACTGTGTTATGAATAGAATTAATATGATTGGATTGAATGTAATGAAGAGAGTCCTACCCTTTTGGAAAAAGATAACTGAAAAGGAAGGTCATCTTTTGCCAGAACTATGCTGAATGGATTTTTTTTAATAATATTTGCCAAAACAAGAGTGGTTTCATTCATTAAATGACAGATTAATGAAGGCAGGCATGGAATCTTTTTGGTTACCACACACAGGGCAAGATTCACAAAGAATGCCAAAAATCCCACAGCTGTGGGAAAAAGGCCTACAGCACTGTGGAAATGCAGTTGCATGATATTCATATAGAAATTTTGAGTAGGTGCGGAATTTCATAAAATCCCCACAGCTGCAGAATATCAGCAGCTGCGGAAATTGTGCATGTGCTGAAAATCCGCAACTGCAGATCCTCAGCTGCAGAAATAACTTAGGGTGCACAGCAACAGTGAACTTAATTAGCTGGAACAGCAGACTTTAAAACAGCTGCCATAGAATGAAGCACCCACAAAGAGACCAGCAACCAGTCCCTCAACTGGGACCACTGCAGTACCACAGGTACCAGCAATACCATGGCACCACAGTGGCCAACTGTCACTGCTGGTCCTCTCTCCCTCCCTGGGGTGTTTCTGTTGCCTGCAGAGATAGCACTCACTGCAGTCTAGCCAGGCTGCACTGCCTGTGTGGCTCCGTCATGGGCTGCACTGTGTCTGGTGGTTGTTGTCTGTTGCCATATCATGGCGATGTGTGCTTTTGTTGCTGTTACAGCAGCCACAGATATACTATCTGGGATACTATTACCAATGCCTTACCTCCACCTTAATTGATTCCATTTTCTGGGGCACTACTGCAGTTTGCTGAGGGAGAGTTACACCTCGTTCCACTGTGTGTAACATTTTTTTCTGCACCTGCAGAAAAAAACTGGTTGCAAACAGCCTTTTAGGGGCTGTGCCTTACTTATCTAACACCTTTTTTTCCTCAGGGACTTCCGCAGCTGCACTTTTTTCCACAGTCCTTAGTGTTGTTTTCTGCAGCTGTGGAGGGTTTTGTGAATAGCTCTCAGTGCAAGTTTCCCTTTGTTTCCATAGCTATGGCAGTTTGGGGGACTTAGGGAAGGTTTTGCACCTTCAGAAAGCTTTGTGAATCCAGTCCAAAATCTCTGATGACTCTAATTATATAAGCAAGGCTAAAACTCGTATTCATGAAAATGACTTGAATAACAATGTAACAGTTATTTAGTGTCAGTGGCTCAGTAGGTAGCACACTCGCCTCTGAGGCTGGGAGATCAGAGGGCTGTAGGTTCAATTCCCTCATCTGGCATTTGGGTTAATATCCCAGGACTGACACTGTAGTGCAGTATGAGAGGGGTACTGCACTTCTGAGGTGCCGTCTTTTGGATGAGATGTTAAACCGAGGTCCCATCAGCCTGGATTGGTGGTAGTTCAGGTGGATGTTAAAGATCCCATGGCACTTATCAAAAAGAGTAGGGGAATTTCCCCGGTGTCCTGGCCAAATTTCCCTCATTCACTAAAAATACCACCAATAGCTTAATCTGGTTCAAGGTCAGTTGGCATTCATCTGTATCCCCCTCTCCTGAGTAGTGCCTGAAAATAGGCAGGATTTATCTAGTGCACTTACCCGGTCAACAAAAGCTAAAAAATAAATAAATAAACAACGCTTTGGCCTATATTGTGGAGCTAACAAATTTGAAGGCCTGTTATGTGGCTCTACAAAACTGAGATACATTTGTATATCTTGATATATGTGAAAATATCTCACACAGGAAAGCTTTGGCAAGGCTGCAGCTGGATTTAGTAAATAATTAAGCAAATACCTGGAGCTTTTGGATAACGAGTTCCACACATAATTTATGTGCATGACAACACAAAGACTGTGCAATGGGAAAGTGGTGCTTCTAGTGCTAGTGTAATTCATGCGTGTATGTAATGATAATTTTTGACTTACTGTGCCATATTTAATTATGGTAGTTTCCATTTTGGATAAAGAAAGAGAAAAGTGGTCAAAAGCATTTATGAATGAATTTCAAGGGGAATCATATCTAGTTATTTATAATAAGTTGGTTTACAGTAACTCTATGAGTGTACTTTTTGCCATGGCCAATTTTGCACACTTGATGTTTTTTAAAATTAGACATGCTGTTAACTATGGACATGTCCTAAACTTGTCATTGTAATGTTTTAACATGTGATAAACTTCTATTGTATGTATGTATTTGTGATTCAATATACTGAACTGAACTGATTGCATACTTCCTTTCCGGTTTTAGAGAACTGAATACTGGATGCCCTATTAAGTTAATTGTTTAATGAAATTATAGTACTCTATGGCAACTTCTATTATTCATAGTGGCTATGTAATGTCTCATGAATAGTAATATATGTATGGTGGCACCTAACAGGATCAGATTCCTCCTCTTGCAGAATTCGGCAGAATTTTCAGAAAGTTGTTATGTAGCAGACTGATACACTGACAGTGCATCTGCTCCTGAAGTACACCGCTGTGTGTTTGTATCCATCTTGTCCCTGGATCTGCCTACAAGGATAGGAATTATTTTCTTTTGAATTGGAATCTGTAGTATTGGATTCAAAATACTTAACTGATATATTAAGTTATACAGGGCTGTCCTAAGACCTGTGAAAAGGAAATGCAAACCTTTGGACTAATTTTGCTAATTTGTTTTCATATGCAGTATGTCATTAAAGCACACATACACATATAGCAGCTGTGGTGACCTACAAGGTTTGTGACCACGCATGGCACCATGGCACCAATAACAGCCGAAAGTAAAGCAACATTGAGTGTTTATGGGGTAGAAGAAATGAAAGAAGACGCCACATAATCTAAACATGTAAAATAGTCACAGGGAGGAGCAGGCTTAACTTTACAGGAATCCAGAAGTCCCAAACCCAGTTTGTTTTTCTGCAGCCAAACAGAAAGAATTTATTATTTGACTTTGAAGACCCAGTACCCAGTCTCTTTCCCTTTCTGTTGTGAGCATCCTGTCCCCATGGTCTGATGTTTTGTAAAGTAAGAGTTTGTAGAATGTAGGAAATGCTCTATACAAGTCAATGTTTATAGAGTTCCATCTGACTAAAATCAAAATCACTCCTAAACTAACAACACTCATTGGTAGAGTGTTGGCTTTAGTTCATTTTCAGGTCACATATTCCTCTTTTTCTTGTACCTGCTATTAGACCCCTTTTCTGTCCCCCTTGAACATGTCCTAATTGTGCATCCATACTGCCCTTTGTGTACTAGTTTTTTCTAGCCATCTATATTGTGTTCTACATAGTATGCTCTGTGTATGTGTGCTTACTGTCCTAACCACTTAATAGTATATTTAGCATGTGCTTTATTTTTTTGTGTTTTCATACAATATCATTTCACCAGACCACGGTAGCCACTATACAGTACACTGCATTTTTCACAGAGTATTCTAGCCACTGTATTTTAATATTATTTGTTTATTACATTTTCACTCTCATCTGCACTCCCTTTTGTTACTCTTCCTCATGCATTGCACCTGGAAAACAGTCATTGCTCTGCATGCCTTTTCTGGTTACCAGTTTTTTTAAAACATGTGTTCTGCTACCATGATCTATTCCCACAGAACCTTAATCTACCTCCATCAGGTGCTCTAATCCTGGCCATAGAGTCTCGAAATATTGTAAGTATGGTCTGCCACCTGGACCATCCCCAGCAGTCCACTACTTCTTTGGATACTGCTCTCCAAAGGTGGGCCACCACCACTTCAGCCACTTTGGTAGGAATTGAGTTCTCCTTATCTGGCCTGTAACTACTTGAGGTGGTTGCCGCTTAGGTTTCTGGGAATGGAGGACACCTGAAGGAGGCAAAACCTGCTGCAGCCATGTGGTGCCCGCCCACCAGATACACTGACATCAGCCTGCTTTCTTCTCCCTACATGTGCCTGTGTCTCAGCTGCACTGCCACCTTTGTCTGCCCATGTGGTGGAGAGCTACACTTCCCTCCCTCACTAGTGGAGGAGAGGTTCTCATGGGATGCTCAATCCTTCCTCATGCTAGACTCATAATGAACCGAGTTCAGAGCAGGCACCTGGGACATCAGAATTACAAATGGCAGTGCCGCAGCTGCATTGGTAGGCTGGACCCAGGTTACCCATTAAAAAAGTTACATTTTCTGAGTAATTTATCTTTTACCTTTTCCAAAAAAATTGTAATAGCCTACCAACTTGTCTCTGACAGACCCCTAATTTCCCACTTTCTAAAGTTTGCACCTTGAGCAACTCAGAGATTCATGTGGATGGCATTTTACCTGAACCCCCTCTCAGATACCTACCAGTATTTACTGTACCGTATGGAATACTAGCACCAACTTCCTGTCAATTCTCTGTAGTGCCTGTGTGAATACAATGCAATCCTCATCACCTGTGGCTATCACCCCCTTACCTACTATATGAGTACTTGACCTCAGCTGTTGCCATGAACATTCTTGAATAAGTTTATGGCTTTGATTGGGATGCCTCTTACAGATACCACAGTATTTCCATCCAGTTCTTTGTACAAGAAAACTATGAACCAATGGTGAGCAGTTTTGGCATTCGAAAGACACAAGAGGTGATACTCTTATATCCATAAGAGGCCCTCCAACTGGACTCATAAAATTATTATAGACCATGCTAACTTTTTAAATTCTCCTTTTTTCTTAGAATGTTGTATCAAAGTGCATGAGACATTTATGGAAATAAGAGTATCTCATTTACAACAGAATTAGTGTTGTGATTGGTTGGAAGAGTCACATGACACTCCCGCAGTCTATACTACACTTAGAAACTTGTATTTGTGTATCCTTTTGAAACTCCAACTTGTGTGTACCATTGTAGTGCACAACAAAATGTGCACATTTTGTACCTTGCTGTAGGGATATTGTATCTCATAGGTCTATCCTACAATTAATTTGATGCAGATTTCAAATACATGAATGCAATCTGCAATTTTGTAGTATTTTGCAACTGTCTGTGTCATCAGGACACTCTTGGAAACTAGGAGAAGCACCTAAATAAGGCTATCATGGTATGGAAAGCATTAAATATATAAATATGGTTAAGCAGAGACAATTACAAAGGCATATCTCAGTTGGGCAATCTAGGGTAAAAAAGACTGAAAAATAAAACAACAGTTGGCTTGTGCCAATAAGGCTGGTCTTACCATGGCAATGTTGTCATACAGGGAAGAACTATATTTTTTTTCTTCACCCAGACTCATCTTAGGCACACCACTCTCCCACCCAAACCTCATCATGGCCATATACAGTAGTTTCCCAGTGTACTAGATCAAATTGATTTACATCTTCACAGTAGTAAAAAGGTTATTCTCTACCCAAGGCTTGAATGCCTGTATCTCACCCAGGTAGTTCTTTGCTTGAGAATTCTAGCATTGGGGCCTGGTGTAGAAAGCAGGGACTAGGATTGTTGTGTACTGTTGCATGGGGGGGACATTAGGAAATAGAAATGACCTAGCAGTTTACTAGATAAACTGGGCAGACTGGGTAGGCCTGTCAGTCCTTTTCTGCTGACACATTTTATGTTTCTATGTGTAAAGGGGCTTCTTCTACTACACTATGCTATAAAAAATTACCCCCATCTCTGTCTCTATCTCTCATTGGTGTCCAGAAGCTACTGTGGAAACAGGAGGACAATCAGCAGATGGAATAAGGATAGCTTTGTCTTGCAGCTACTAAGCTGTTTATCAGAGAAGCCAGGACAGTTTACAAACTGAGAGTGTCTTTTTACCCTACAAGTGCCTGTTTTAAAGGAGATAGGGAATGATTTTACATAGCTAACTGTTCTCCCATTTTCCTTTTCATGCCAGTTATGCATTCTGACATGCTTTAACCCATTTTTAATGAATAAATAATCTTGCTTTGGGGTGCCTTCAGATCAACATAAAGTTCCTCTTTCCTCATCAGCTACTTATCTTTCATTTCGTATTTCTAAGGTGTTCTATGACATCAGCTACACCATTCCATGACATTCATCTGAATGCCTTGAAATGCTGCCACTGATGTCATAGAATGTTCAGACATTATAAAATTAGACAGCAGCAACTGCTGAGGAGAAAGATATTCTGAGTAGTTACAAATACACAAAAATAGCTTATTAATTTAACAAAAGAAGTCAAAACATATAAAAATATTTGATAGACACTAAAAGAAAACCTGGAGGCATCTAGAGGTAGAACAAAACTATTTCATATCATCTTTACAGCATAAAAAAACACTTCTGAGTATCTTGCCAGAACCAGAAGTTGATGGCGAGTCACTTCTGGTCTGAGTGCTGTAACAGTCAATGCCTGGGCAGAGTGAACATGGCTGTGGTTATGATTGCTTACTCAGCTGAATGCTGAGTCTTTTATTTTATTTTAAGTGCAAACTCTCTGTCTCTTTTTCATCCTGAACTCCACCTAAATATCTGAAGAAAAAGCTATGAAAAATTCCCCCCATCTCTGTCTCATTGTCTAACTGGTGGCAAGAGGTTATTGTGGAAAGCAGGAGGTCCACAAGCAGACAGATTAAGGATAGCTCCATCATGGAACTACTAAGTTGTTTACCAGGGAAACCAGGACAGTTTATGAACTGAGAGTGTCTTTTGGCACTACAAGTACTTATTTTAAAGCCCAAAAATGCTTCAGAGTACCTTGCCTGAACCGGAAGTTGATGACAAGTCACTTCCAGTCCAAGTGCTAGAAGATCAGATGCCTGATCAGAGTGAGCATGCCTGAGGCTGTGATTGCTTACTCAGCTGTATGCTTAAACTTTTATTGTGTTTAAAGGTCAAACTCTTTCATTCTGAACTCCACCAAAGCATTTGACAAAACAAAAACAAAAAGCTATTAAAAATACCTCCCAATTTCTGTCTTTATCTCTCATTGATGAACAACAGAGGGTATGGCAAGAAGCAGGAGGACTGTCAGCCAATGGACTGAGCAAAGCTCTGTCTTGAAGCCACTAAGCTGTTTACTGGGAAATAAGGGCAGTTTACAAACTGAAAGTATCTTTTGGTACAAAAAGTACCTGTTTTCAATCTTTCTTTGGCCTGATATTCCCTTCTTCCCAATAACCCTGCCCTCTCTTCCTTTTTATTTTTTACCCTTTATAACTGTACTACCACTAAAGCACTTGGTTCCCTGCTCCTTGAATAATAATCCAAACTTTCCTACTGTTTTTGAAATCAACATGCCATGTTCATTCGTATTTGCTATTTGCATTGTTTTTCCCCTTGTTGTCTTGTATTGTCCCTACCCTATTCCCCCAGTGTAAATTTGTAATGTACTCTTGTTCTCTCAACACTGTTGAAATTACAATGCATCTGTTGATTTTACCCAGACACATTTTGTAAACTATACTGTATTCAACTATTTTCTGCCTGTACATTGATTGCACCTGTACAGTGGCATCCCTCAGGATGAAACACACTTTTAACGCACTCTGCAGTACGCTGCAGCAGATCTACGGAATAAAGCAATGTAATGTCAATGACAATTAGTCTCCTTTATCATGCAGGAAAATGTGGCATTCACTTCATCCTGGCAGTGTCACATTTTCCTGAATGACAAAGAGGACTAATTACCATTAAAATGACATTGCTTTATTCAGTAGGTCTTCTGCAACATTCTGCAGAGTGCTGCAAAATGCTGCAGAGTTGCGTTTCATCCTGGGGACACCACTTTATGCATATTTCACTGTATATGTTGTTGTATATTATATATTTCATTGTGCCAGTTTGTGGGCCAGGGTCATGCTTAAAAATGGTCCCTTGGATCAGTGCACTTACCAGGTAATAAAAGAATTAAATAAATAAATAAAGTTTTAATGCCTGAAAAACTCTTTTGAGCATCTCTTCTGAAATGATCAGAGCCAGAGAGGCCAGAGCAGCCAGGAAACTCAACACAGGACAAAATAGTTCTTTAAAACTCCACCTATACAGTGAGGACAAAAAATAGAGGTAGGACTTGTCAGTCTGGCAACAGGAGAGAGAGAGAGAGAGAGAGAGATGCAAAATGGATTTCATGCAACAAATTTTGTCCCTGATTTTTTAGCCATAAGCTGTAAACAGTGCTTAGAGATCAAACAGCTGAAAATAACGCTGATGGAGTTAGGAACAGAGATAGGAAAACTAAGGAACAATAACTTAATAGAAAGAGTAGAGAAAAATCAAGGAATAAAAATACTGAAAGAAGAGCATATTGGGGGAAAAATAACTATCAGAGTTACAGTAAAAAAGACCAAGGGACTCAGAAAATGAAGACGGTGAAGGGTGGAGCACTAGTGACAGAAAAAGGAAATGCAAGAAAGGTAGAACAGCAATAAATTTTTAAACTGATACATCTAACAGTTTCCTACTGCTAGATAACATAGAGAAGACATAGACCCCTGATAGAGACACACCATCAGCGGTAAGGGTACAAAAATGTTTCCACATAATAAAGGAAGAACAGAAGTTGGAAATGCTGGGAGTGGTGCAGTACAGTGACTGTGGGGTGGCAGTTTTCAGAGACATCTTTTGGAGACCATTGTGCTGCTCCATCTGCATACCTCTGTCATGGTTGAGGGATGAGGTCACTAGACTCCAGGCTGAGTAGGCTAGGATTCAGGGGACCTCTTCCCCCACCTGGGGGCCACCAAGGCTGATATCCTTACTTTAGATGATGCCAGGGAGGAAGAATGGCTGGACTATGGTGGGCACTGGAAGGGTGGAGGTGGTGAGACAGAAGCACATTACACACCAGTACCACTACATAATATCTACACCCACTTGTGAGGCAGGACTGCCAAGATGAGGCACCCAGGTAGTGGATAGTGTCCAGGGAGGATGTGGGGGGCCTCCATAGTGGATATCCCAAAGAGGGAGGTAGAGGATCACAGAAAAGGAGGAAAAAACTCATGACAAAGGGTCCCTTCATATGAAAAAAGAATTTGGACTTAGTTTTTTTCAGATTCTTTTTTTGCATGAAAGGATCCTTTTTTGTGAATTTTTTTTTTGTTCATATGAAGAATGATTCCTTCATACAAAACAAACATTTGTCAATGCTGAATGTTTCCTAGCATGGTTTATGTGGCAGGTGTTTATTGTGTTAGTTGAACTTCTGGTGGGAGGAAAAACCTTCCTGAACTATGTATTGACAAACTGTCATATTTTGTACAGCATTTGAATACAGAAGCTCAGGTAATAAGAAGGCTATGTTGAAAATGTGGGGTGCATCGCTGGGCTGGTGGTGCTGAGGGCTGAGGCACTGGATGCCACACCTCACACCACGCTGACATCCTGTGTTCAGGAGCGAGTGCAGGTTGTGGGGGATTGGCAGGGAAGGAGAAGGATCAAGCATCCCAGGGACAGTTCTCCTTCTCCAGGGAGAGGGGTGACCAGTTTATGGTACATGCCTGGCCCCTAGCAGTGGCTGTGGGCTGGCACATTGATGCTGCAGATATCGGGCCAGAGACGGGGCAGCTGTCTGATGAAGTGCATGCACAGGACTGTGCACAGCACTGTTGCTGGTGTCCTTGCACACTCCACCCCTGAAGGGGAGAAAGCAGGAGGAAAAAAGCTCATGGCAGATAATGGAGGGAGCTCACAGGTCCCACCCCCAAATAGTCACAGCACTGACCCCTGCACTGGATCCGGTCTTGGTGGGCCCCCCTCACTGACCCTGCCAGGGTGGTAAGCCCTTGAGGTAGCTGGTTGGTGTTGGCTGGTGAACATTGGGGAGGGGTGGGGCTGGGGCTCCCTCCAGATAGAGAAGGCCATGGAGCAGGAGTACAAATAATTTAAGAAAAACTGTGGGGTGTAAATGTTTAAGATTTCTGTAATTACTAGCATGCGTACCAAAATTGCAACAAGTTGGCATAACTTTGTCTGGTGGTAGGAAAAGTCTGCCTGAAGTATGTTTTGTCAAGTTGTCATATTTAGGACAGCATTTGAATACAGAAGCTCGGGTAATAAGAAGGCTATGTTGAAAGTGTGGGGTACATCATTGGCCCAGTGGTACTGAGGGTTGAGGCACTGGACGCCACACCTTGCGCCATGCTGGTGACCCATGTTTGGGAGCATGCACAGGCCACTGAGGATTGGCAGAGGAGGAGAAGGATCGAGCATTCCAGGGACAGCTCTTTGTTTCTGGGGAGAAGGGGAACCAGTTGTCAGTGCATACCTGGCCCATAATGGTGGCTGGGAGCTAGCGCACCAACACTGCAGACATCGGGGCAGATGCCTGATGGGGTGTGCACATGGGAGCATGTGCGGCACCATCACTGGTGTCCTTGTACACTCCACCACTGAAGGAGAGAAACCAGGAGGAAAAAAGCACATGGCAGATGATGGAGGGAGCTCACAGGTCCCACCCCCAAATATTCATGGTGGTGACCCCTGTACTGGATCTGGTCTTGGTGGGGGTGGGCTCCCCACTGACCCTGCCAAGGGGCTATGCTCTGGGGGTAGCTGATCAGCATCGGCTGGTGGACATTGGGGGGGTGGGTCTGGGGCTCCCTCCAGACAGAGAGGGCTGTAGAGCAGGAGTACAAATAATTAAAAAAAATGTGGGGTGCAACTATTTAAGATTTCCGCAGTTACTAGCATGCATACCAAAATTGTAACGACACAGAAACAGAGAAACATAGAATTTGATGGCAGATAAAGACTGCTTGGCCCACCTAGTCTGCCCATTTCCCTAGCTAATGGATAAGCTGCAGATCCTAGTTAACCTACAGCCTACTCCTCCTACCCCCCATTAGAATTGTCTTATGTCTGTCCCATGCATTCTTGAATTCCCCCACTGTTTTTGACTCTATGACCTCCTCAGGGAGGTCAGAGAGTCAAAGTGGGCATAACGTTGTCATTTTTTCATATTTCAACCCTAAATGTTGAACATAGTCTTCTTATCACCCCACCTCATGAACCCTGTAGGTGAACGTTTTCAAATCCGTGGGAAAATGGCATTCCATGCCACAGGTGCGAAAATACATTATGGGCAGGATGTGAAAAATAACAGCTGTACTGGTCATGAGGTGGTGTGATAAAATTGCTATACTGAAAATCTGGAGTGAAAATATTGAAAATGACTGAAGTAACGTGTGCATAGAAAATTTTGAATGACTGGGAGTAACTCTGCCATTTTTTTTAGTTGTTTTACCAAGTTTTCAGCATGGCCTTTTTGGGACCCCTCCTCATGAAAAGTGTCACTGTCATTTTGTTCACTCATCCCGAAAGGTGATTTTGCAGAGTGACCGTGCCATTCTGTACCACTGGAGTGAAAACACATTTTGGGCAGGATGTGAAAAATGACAACTGTACTGACATAAGGAGGTGTGAAAAAATGGCAATGTTGAAAATCTGGAGTGAAAATATTAAAAATTGGTGAAGTTAGGAGCTTGTTTAGAAACTGCACAATGCACACTTACAACATAGTATTTTTTTGGACTATTTTTTTCCCAGATTTGCAACATGGGCTTTTGGGACACCACCTCATGAACAGTGGCACTGTTATTTCATTAAATGGTCCCAAAAGGTGATTCCATGCAGCTACCACAATATCATCTTTTGGGACTGAGTAACGAAATGACAGTGACAGTGTTCATGAGGTGGGGTCCCAAGAACCCCATGTTGAAAATTTTGGGCTAAAAAATCGTAAAAATGGTTGAGATATCAACTGAAGTTGAAAACCCCATTGACTGCCATTACACATTGTTTACCTTTGATTCTTCAGTTTGCCAGTCAGCTTTGAAGAGTGCAGACATGTTCCAGTCCTCAGAAGACGACAGTGCCAACCTCTGGAGGTAAGTATGGGGTAATAGGGGTGTGGGGAGGTGGGTGCTCAATCAGAGAGTGGGAATGGGTGAGGGGGGACTGGGAAGACAACAAGGCACCATTTTCTTTTTTACAGGTTAAAAAAAGAGGTAGGGGACAGTTTTCTTTATTTACAGGTGCAAAAAAAGGTAAATAAATAAATTTGGGCACACTGGGGTGGGCTCCCACTGTGCCACATTAGTTGGGGGGTACATGATGCCAATATGGGGATTGAGCACCCCTGTGTCAGCACAGGAATGGGGAATGGAGGGCATGGGGTGGACAGCACACAGTGGGAGGGAACAGGAGGGTTTGATTAGATGACGGGGCTGGGACAGGAGCAGGGAGGACAGCAGCAGTGGGAGGGAGTGGGAGGGTTTAATGAAAGATGCCAGCTGGTGGGGGAATGGAGGGTGCGAGGTGGACTGCAGAAGTGGGAGGGAGTGGGAGGGTCTGCAGAGTTGCAATGCTAGCTATGCAAGTGAGAGGAATGATGCACACTCTGTCTTTGGTACAGTTCATTCTCTCAAGT
The DNA here is from genome assembly GCA_016271365.2 of Neoceratodus forsteri. Lineage (NCBI taxonomy): Eukaryota > Metazoa > Chordata > Ceratodontiformes > Ceratodontidae > Neoceratodus > Neoceratodus forsteri. Next base: position 1,070,453,293 of record CM028129.1, on the reverse strand, counting down.
GCGGCCAGCTCCCTGCTGTGAATTCCAATGACCGTCACACTCAGCTTCTGTGGTCATTGGTATGTCAGGGTTGAGCCCACTGTACAGTGCTCTGCATCAGACTCATCCCTGACACACCTCTCAAATGTGGTACTGTCCCAAGATGTTTCTTGTGCAAGCACAAGAAAACATAAAAATAATTTGGATTTAGTTTTTTTTTTATTTCAGATTCTTTTTTCATATGAATGGATCCTTTTGGTGAGGTTGTTTCATTCATTCAGAAAAGGATGCCTTCATACGAAAAAAGAATCTGTTTTTCATATGAAGGGATCTCTTTTTATATGGCCTGTTTTTTTTTTGGTATGGCCATATGAAAAAAGAAAATCATTTCCTGTAAAAAGATTTACAAATGTATATAAAACATAATTCTGGGTAATTTTTCAAAATGCAACTCCAGAATCCACCTGAGGGGGGGGGGGTCCCAGTTAACAAGACACGTGTGTTGTTGTCTCAGCTGGATCTTATTTTGTATGGATTTTCAATTTTTTTTTTAAAAAAGTGGAAACAAGATGGCAGCCATACAAAAAAAAGAGAATTGTTTCTCACAAAAAACTGATTTCTCCATATGAAAAAGGATCTTTTTTCATATGGACCAAATTGTTTTTCCATTACAATCAGCTATCCAAAACAAAAAAGCCATACTGAGCTGAAACTTCAAATGCTTCTAACTTTGGAATAACTTAATAATTTGCCACCAACCAGCAAAAGGCACCTCTGTGACCAATGCCCTTTCTACCATGAAAATTTCAGAGTCAAATTCCAAACTGTCTGGGGACTAGGCAATAAAAAGAAAAGAAAAGAAAAGTGAAAACCCTGATTTTTTTTCACTTTTTGTGCTATCTGGATCTCAAATCCACACATCTAACTGGAACGAAGGAAAAATTGGCACGTCAAGAAATCTTGCCTTGAGACTGCAAAAGCAAAATTTCAACCAGTCCAGTGGTACCGAGGGTTGAGGTGCTGTATGCCACACCTTGTGCTATGCTGGTGACCCATTTTCAGGAATGGGCACGGGCTGCCGAGGGTCGGCAGGGGAGAAGAAGGATCGAGCATCCAGAGGCCTTCTCTCCTTCTCCAGGGAGGGTAGGGGAGCTGGTTCTGGTGTCGCTCGCCCCCCTGGCAGAGGCAGGGGGGCACAGCACTGTGCTGCATCATGGGTGGAGCTGGGATGGATGCTTGCTGTAAAGCATTGAGCATCATTGCTCATTCCCAGCTCCATGGGGAATCTACTCAGAAAATTCCACTGGCCCCCATGTATGAGCCAGGGATTGGTGCCGGACCCTCCAGCCACCTTCAGTTCCATTTTGGCTGTCCCACTTGGGAGGGCTTCCCTGGGTGAGGGTAAGAGTCACTGAGCCCAGGGCGAGCCCACTGGCAGGGCAAGGGGTGCCAGTGGGGAAAACAGCATGCAACATAAAAAAAAAGCAAAATTTCATGCAAAACTGTTGAAAGGTTGTGAAACTATTAAAATGCAAAGTTTGGGGTTTAACATAGAAACCCCTGCTCAACCCTAACTATAGTGGCACTACAGTATAGTGCCATATAAAAATAATAAATATTCAAACAGAACAACTGGGCCAATGAGGGGGAACAACACAGAAATAAATGTCCCTAAAGAAATGTCAGATATATTCAATCAACACATTAGTTCAATATTTACAAATTCCTATAAAAACATCAACAGCCATAATTTTAAAATTGCATCACAGTGTGGAAACCGATGCAGCAGCTAGCCTAGATGGGTTACTTCTGATGATACTGAGAGTACTAATTGATTACATTTCTGGGCTACTAACTCTCAACTTTAATAAATCATACCAAACAGGAAAGGTCCCAAATGACTGGGAAAAAAGTGACAATGGTACCCATTTTCAAAAAGGGTAACATATCTAGTATCAAAATTACAGACCTATCAGCCTGACAGAGATGAAAAAATAAATTGGGGACAAACAGCAAGCAGAAATAACACAAGGATTCAAAAGCACAGATCCTGCACATTAAATATGCGATCCTTTTATGAAGAAGTAAGTGTAAACATTAATGGCAATGTAATCATGGTTGCAATATACTTAGATGTCCTCAAAGCTTCTGCTATTGCACCAGATGACATTAGTTAAAAAACTAAAAGCAGCACAAATACCAACACAGTAGAATGGATCAACAGTTTGTTATCAAATAGAACATAGCAATTAAGAATCAAAGGAACCATGCCAAACAACAGAAAGGCGACCAGTGGGGTATTGCATCTGTGTTAGGGCTGGTACTCTTTTCTTTCTTCATTTCTGATCTCCGTAAAGATGTAAAATGACTGCTAGTAAAATGTACTAATGATACCAAACCTGGAAGGAAAGTGGACAGCCAAGCAAATAGAGACATAACCACTAGAGATCTCAATCATATTGAAATATGGGCTTAAAACAACTGTATACCATTTAATAATGATAAATCAACAAAATGATAAATTATATTGACCTCACAAAAGCTTTTGACATGGTCAACCACACCCTCCTCTTAAACTCCCTCTTTGAGACTAGCCTATCAAATGACGCAGTTGGGTGGTTTAGAAGTTACCTTGGAAGTAGGTCCCAATGAGTCAAAATAAGTGGCATTTTATCTGATAGCAGGCCAGTGCTATCTGATGTCCCTCCAGGCTCAATTTTGTGCCCATTATTCTTTAGCCTCTTCCTCAATAACCTCCCCCAGGCATGTACTGTACCAATAATATGCTGCTATATGCAGATGATGCTGTCATTTATACCCATCTACCTGACCCACTCCCACTTGAAACTCAGCTCCAGGTTTGTGTCACTGACATTGAGGCCTGATTTAAAAAACATAAGCTGCTAATGAATAACCCACACAACAGGTACAAATTGAACAAACTTACCATCCTGAACAATGAAGGTTTACTACTTGAACAAGTCCCAAATTTCAAGTATCTTGGGATCACGCTGGATGCCTCCCTCTCCTATGGTACGCATGCTGACCTTGTTGCAAGGGCAGTTTATACCAGGATAGAACTGTTATACAGGCACAGGCACTGCATGACCCCAGATGCACTCTGGACTGCCGTAACTAGTTCATTTCTATCTATCATTGACTATGGCTTAGTAGTTTTACAGAGCAGCCACGGACACCATGCTCAAAAGGAGCTGCACTGCACTCAACAAGGCATGCAGGTTGATTACTGGAGCTCACAGGCTAATGCATACTTGTGATCTGTATATAAAGTCCAACTGGTTAAACCTGAAGGACAGAATCACCTATCAGACCTGACTTCTGGCAAAACAAATCAGTTTTGGTCAGTCTACCCCTGTCACTCAGAAATAATTAATCCCTGCATCTAACCCCTACCAAACTCAGGGCATGTCTAAACTGCCATATCAAGTTATTTTTTGCTGCGTCTCACAGGTACAGCATTGTTTTTCATACAGGGCACCCTGCTGGCTAAATAACATCCCCACTGGTATTCGGAAAGAGTTCTGGATTGACCCCTTTAGGTGTAATCTTAGGAAACATCTCTCTGCACTTTGTAGCTGTGACTGCCCACTATAAGCTACTTCTCTCCCAATGTGGCACTTTCTTCTCCTTCCCACCCCCCTTAACACCCCTCCTGTATCACTCACTACCCCCACTCCCTCTTCTTTCCCTTCATACTTCTACCCCTTCCCCTCACAACCTACTTTCCCCTACCCACCTACTCTTGTTACTCCTTCCACCACCCCTACCCTGCCCCTTCATACCCTCCTCTACCCTCCCCATGGTATTCGATATGGTCTCACCCCAACTACCCTACGCCCTCCCCTGTCACGCCTGCACTCTCCCCTCTACAGTAGCAGCTACAGACACTGCCAGATATTTCCTGAAATTTCTGTGATATTTCCAGAAATATCTACTGCTTTCTGTATTTCCACAGTAAGGGCAGCAGAGAGAAACTTTTCAGAAATTTTGTGAAATATCTGGAAATAGCTGGCAATGTCTCTGGCTACTACTGTACTTCCCACCTCCCCTTATATGTGTTCATCATTTCCTCCTCTGCCATCGTCCTGTACACCTCACCCCTGCCCTCTAACAATGCCTACCTCTGGCAACATCATTTTCTACTGAGCTGTTATACCCTCCTGGTTTAGCTGTCTATTGTCATGATCTTTATATGGTTATGTTATCCACAGAATGTATGAATTCATCTCCACACCACCCTGTTAATTTCCCTCCTATGATAACATGTTTTTTACCATGTTTTGGTGCACTTAGCCTATTCCTCTGAATGTACCAACATGACTGTATCTACCCTGCCTCAATTGTACTTAATTGTTGTTATTTCAAATAATTGTATGTCAGAATTATTGTTTTTATATGCCATTGTAATCCTATGTTTTTCCTACATGGAACCTTTGTAAAATAGTCTCTGGTCAAAGGTATTTTAATCTGAGATATAAATAATAAAAAATTAATAAATAAAATGTGTGGTGATACACAAGGGAAAGAACAATATTAGACACGGTTATATACTAAATGGTGAAAAAATTAAAAGGTCTAAACAGAAAGATACTTGGGGACCATGGTAAGTGAGGGCTTAAGTTTCAAAAACCATTGTAATAAAATTTTTATTTAGCAAATAGACTGGTCAAAAACATCAAACACACCTTTGCTACAAAGAACAAACAATGCATCATACCAGTATATAAATCTTACATTAGACCAAATCTGGATTACGGTTCACAAATATGGAAGCCATATAAAAAAGGGGAAGTTAAATAATTGGAACAAGTTCAGCGCAGAGTTACAAAAATGGTGGCAAGGCTGAAAATCCTTAACAATCAGACTAAGCTAAATGAACTGAGATTGTTTTCACTAGAAGAAAGGAGAATAAGAGGCAGTGTGCTAGAGATGTATAAAATATTACAAGATGAGGAGCTCATGAGCAGTATGCAAATATCATTACATAAACATAATTTGACTTAAAATCTTGCAACAAACACATAAAACTCAAGAAAAACACAAAAAAATCAGACAGGGGTTCCTTACACAAAAATCAAGTAGAAACTGGAGTGGACTTTCTAGGAATATAGTTAAAGATGAGAACGTAATATCATTTAAAATCAAACTAGGTTATTTATTTATTAAATTTTGGTGACCGGGTAGGCCCACTGAGCCCCGGAGGTCCCTTTTTCAGGGGTGACCCGGGATTACATGGTAAAATAAGACATACAGTGAGAGTACAATAAATATGTCAGAGCAGCTGACACTCATCGTAGCTGTAACATGTTATGTAACAGAGTTAAGCTTAGAAACAAGAAGGGAAACATGGCCCCAATGACAGGAAGACAGAACTAATGGGAACAACAGCCTCCTTCTGTCTTACATGTAGCATATAGCACTTAGTATATAGCACACTGTGTAACCTGAGTGGGAGAGTGATGGGGCAGAGATTAGAGTGGTGGGGATTAACTATATGGAAGTGTTGGTTGGGTGAAGATGAATGTGAAGTGAATATGGTGTGGTGGCGGAGAAGGGCTGTGGTGGGCTTCTCTATGGTGTTTCCTATAGCTGACAAGCTCCACAAAAAGTTAAACCAGTTTTGTCCAGTAGTACCGACTTAATAAGGCAATGAACACACCCCACACACCCACACTGCACATAAAAAAATTAAATTATTATTTTTTTTTTTAACATGGGGGCAGGACTGTTAATTACAAGATAGACCACCGAGTCATGGGCCTTCCTTGATTGTCTTAGTTTCCAAAAAAAAAGTTCTTTTTTTTTGCATGGATACTGGATGTCTTGGCTAGTGTAGATGATATCAGCCCTAACCCAATCCCCCAAGTTTCCAACATTATAATAATGTGTTTTAACTGGGACCAAATATAAAGTGTGGACACTTGAAGATTTGTTCACTACCAAACAAATAAATATATATATTCAGATAAAAAACACTGAATTTCACATAGTGCAGATTAACACCACAAGGTGCTAACCCTGGCACACAGGAATACACCCAATAATAACAATATAAAGTATGCACCCCAAAGGAGAGCCATACCTGACATTAGCCAATCAATGTTTAGACTATGTCACAGAGACACACACACCTTCCACTAACAGCACAATAACAACACAAAATGTAGTCCCTGACACAAAAACACATTTGACACCAGTAACACAAAGTGTGGATTCTCCTGATAAAGAAACGTAACTGACACTGAAAATACAAACTGCAGACCCTGTCACAGAGATACTGTATACACCTAACATTAACAACAAAATGTATTGACCCTGGCAGCACACCTGACACTAGTAACAAAGAGTGAAGCCCCTGACACACAGACACACATGACACCAGCAAAATAAAATACAAACCCTCACACAGAGAGACACACTTGACAACAAAAAGACAGTTCAGTCCCTGACACATGTACTCACTGGAGGAGAGGAGGGACAGGGGGACATGATTGAAACCTTTAAGTACATGAAAGGAATAAACAAGACAGGTACAGAGGGGCTGTACAAAGTAAGGAAGGGGAGGGACACCAGGGGCCATGATATGAGACTGGAGGGGCAAAAAGTTCAGGAGGGAGATGAGGAGACACTTTTCTACAGAGCGGGTGGTGGCTGGGTGGAATGCATTACCAGCAGAAGTGGTATCCAGTAGAACAGTGGACTGCTTCAAAAGGGGATGGGACAGGACAAGGGGGAGGGTCAATGAAGGGGAAGGGTGGAAGGGAGGGGCAGCTGCAGAATAAGGGGTGCTAGCTGCACATTCAAGCAGACTTGATAGACCTCTAGGCATTTATCTGCTGGCAAATTTTGTATGTTTGTATGACACAGAAATACAAACCTTATATCAAAATGCAAAGTGCAGATCCAATCTCAGAGACACCAACAACACAACACAACAGGCAACTTGAATACAGATGCACAATAGAGTATGGATGCTGACACATGCAGACACATTTAACAGCAAAAATACAAATTCCCATATCGATTCATCTGAGACCAATCTATGAGAAAGATTCATTTATTATTTATTTATTTATTTGTTGAATTTTGTTCAACAAATAAAGCCCACTAGGCCTAGAACTGCCTTTTTTCAGGGTGACCGGGGGGAGGCGGGATACAGATGGTAAGCAACTGAAACTTAAACCAGATTAAGCTGTTGGTGGTATTTTTAGTGAATGAGAGAAATTTGGCCAGGACACCATGGAAATTCCCCTACTCTTTTTTCGATAAGTGCCATGGGATCTTTAGCATCCACCTGAACTACCACCAATCCGGGCAGATGGGACCTCGGTTTAAAGTCTCATCTGAAAGACAGCACCTCAGAAGTGCAGCACCCTCCTCATGCTGCACTACAGTATCAGTATTGGGATATTAACCCAAATGCCAGATGTGGGAACTGAACTCACAGCCCTCTGATCTCAAAGATGAACAATTTCTTGAGAAAAACTTTTATACGCTAAACATGAGCTTGCACTCCTCACTTTGGCTTTCCTGCAAGCCAGGTAATCAGCTGGGATCAGCAGAAGTGGGTGGAGTTTGTTCTGTGCAAGTCAAAGAATCCACTTGGAGGTGGGCAGGATAGGCAGCAGTGGGTGGGTTATTGTTCTTTGGTGGCCAGAGGTGTGGTTGGGAGGCAATTGGGATCATCAACAGCAAGTGAGATATGTTCCTCTGCAGGCTGGAGGGATCAGCCAGGAGGTGGGTGGATTATAGTCTCTGTTGGCTGGGGGATTTGTCAGGAGGCAGACAGAGTCAACAGTGGGTATGATGTTACTCACTGTTGGATGGGGTTCAGTCAGGAGGTGGGTGGGATCAGCAGTAGCTGGTGGGAGTTTGTTCTGTGTGGGCTGTAGGATCTATGAAGAGGTAGGCAGGATCAGCAGAAGTGTAAGGGGGACGTTTGTTAAAAAACACAGATGAAAACATTGCAATGTTGATCCAAAGCAAATGAAATCTTTTTCTGTTTTGTATCAGTCAACTTAATGGCAAATAGGTAGCAGAATGAGCTGTGCTATAACAGTTACAAAATGTCAGAATTTCAAAAGGGCAGCATGTCTCAGGGTGTCTTGATATAATGGTCTGTATCTTCTCTCAACTGAGATCCTAGATGTACCCTTGCACTTACCACCTGCACTCACTCCTTATTCCTTCGGGGCTCCCTGCTGTAATCTGTGCAACCCCAGTTGCTGAGGATATCTGTTGGGAGGTGGGCAGGATCAGCAGCAATGCTGATCGGAGACCATCGGTCTCTCTCTCTCTCACTCTCCATGCTGACCATGGGAAGTGCTGGGAGGTGAGTGCGATTGGCAGCAGTGTGTGTAAGTTTGTGTTTGTGCTAGCAGTGAGATGTGTCAGGAGGCAAAAGGAATAGGCAGCACTGGGTGGGTGTTTGTGTTTGTGCTGGCAGATGGATGTGTTAGGAGGTGGGCAGGATCAGCAGCAGAAAGTGGGATATTATTTTTGTGCTGGCCAGGTGATCTGTCAGGAGGCATATGAAACTGACAGCAGTAGGTGGGAGTTTGTTCATTGCAGGCTAGGGGATCATTTGGAAGGTAGGTGAGACTGGCAGTAGAGAATGAATTTTTTTCTCTGTGGGCCAGGGCATGGATTCAGAAGCAGGTGGAAGCTTGTACTGCAGTTACTGATCATGATGAGCATGTTTCTGTTGATGTGTGTAGCGCTCACTGACAAAGGCTGGGTTCAATAAAAGGAAATTTATATACCTACTGTGTTCACTGCTTCCTGTATTTGGAGAAGAATGATATCTCTGCTCTGGAGATGTTCGCTGCTCATCCATAGTCATGTCATGCATGGTCATTCTCACATTTAATCCATGCTCTAAGTGCTGCTACAGACAGCAACTGTAGCAATGACAAGCTCCAACATTCACTCATTTTGGGCCAGAAAAGTGAAACATACCCCACCTACCAATGCTTTTTCCATGGGTGATCACAATAGAGGCTGGTCTGCTAGCACGCTAGGAGAAACATCAGTTTGTTCATGTGCTAAAGCCACATGGGCCAGTACTTTCACTTTTGGTGCTTTATATAAGGAGTACACCAACAGAGTTCTGAGGTCCTTGTTTTTTGTACGGTACTGTGGGTGCTGCTTTCTTTTGCTGCTTAGACTTCTACTTCTCAGACAAGCTACAAAAATTACAAGGTCAATTATAAAATAGGTATAAAAATCCAGAAACCAGATTGGCTAAGGAGCTTGGAACCCACTGGTGACATCCCAGCACAACAGCACTGGGAAAAGATCCATCACCTTACTTACATGTTTACATTAAGCAGGCACGCATGTATCAGATCCCTCACTTCACATGTTTGTATTTAAAAAGAAATGTAGCATTTGTAATCTAGTGTCAAGCATTAAAAATTACAGTTGCTCAATAGGGCCACTTTTTTATATTTCTCCTTTTTTTAACCTTTTTTCTACTTTTTATTTATTTACAATAAAAACATTTTTTTATCTATTTCTTTACTGATCCTAATGGGCCCATTTCATGAATGCTTTATAGCATTCCTTTGTATGCTTTGTGCGGAGATAATGGTCCTTATAAGATGATGGAATCATTTGGCCTTTGGCCTTGTGCTTCATATGAACATATGGATTTGCCAGCAGAAGAAGGTTTTACTGTCTATTGTGTCTTCTTGGCATGTAGCCCCTTATTTTTTTTTTTGCATGTCACTCCACCATTCCCTGGACACTCTTACCCCACCCTTGACTTTGTCCCACCCCCTTTGTAAGTTACCAATGGTTTCTGATTCACCACCTTCTCGGGTAGCCCATTCCTCCCTGCTATCACCCGTTCTATGAAAAAGTGCCTCTAGGCCTCCTTCCAGAACCTACCTCCATCCTAGTTTGTAACTGTTCCCCCTTGTGCTCTTGTTTTCACTGATCATGAAAAGTTAATTGAGGTCAAGCCTGTTAATACCCTTATGGTACTTAAAGGTCTCTACCCCATGTTCCCTTCTGTCCTCAAGTGAGTATGTATTCCGATTCTCCAGCATCTGCTCATATGAGAGCCCTTGTAGACCATGACTAATTTTTGAGGCCTTTCTCTGTACAGCCTCCAGCTGGTTGATGTCCTTTTGTTAGAATGGGTTCCAGTACTGCACACAGTACTCCAGGAACAGTCTCACCATGGATCTGTACAATGGCAGTATGACTTCTTAGGCTCATAGGTTGTATCTGAGCATAGAAGACATATGTCCATACAGCTCGCCAATGTCCTAGGAGTAACCCAATATACCCTTATCTATTAAGTAAGAATCAAGCCTCTTTTTGAAAGTATTCATGGTCAGACTCATCACTACTATACTAGGAAGAGCATTCCAGATTCCTGTAATGCTTACATTAAACCAAAATTATCTCCTTTTAGTGTTATTCTTGTCCTTATACAACTGAAAAGGGTGAGCTCTAGTGTTATGTGACTGCTTCTTCAACTCCAGGCCTAACTGTTCCATCAATTGGTCATCCTTAAGAGCCCTAAATATCAGGCATATATCTCCCCATAGTCTGCGAAATTCCAATGAGTACATTCCTAGGTTTTGTAGTCTCTGTTCATAACTCAGACCCTGAACTTCTCTAATTCTTTTGGTGGCCCTCCTCTGGACCCTCTCCAAGGCCCCAATGCCCATTTTATAACCTGGTGCCCAAAACCGGGCACAGTACTCCATATTTGGTCATACCAATGAAGTATACAGGGGCAATAAGATTGCTTTGTCTCTACTTTTGATGTTTATGTATACAGTATTGTATGCTACTTGCTTTTTTTACCACCTGATTGCACTGCATTCCAGTTTAAGTTCATTATTGACTCTTATACCCAAGTCTTTCTCATCATGAACCACCCTAAGCTCTCTACCTCCCAACCTATATTTAAACTGCATATTTTGTTTCCCCATGTGCATAACTACACATTTATCACTGTTAAATATAGATTTCTTCTTTGAGGTCCATGTATCCAAATCTATGAGGGCTGCCTGTAAGGTATTTGCCTCTTCCAAATTGTTAACTGGGTATCCCAGGCATATATCGTCAGCAAATTTGGACAGCCACACCCCTTCTTGAATGTGCATCGTGGAGATGTAAAGATTGAAAAGCCAGGGGCCAAAAATGGATCTCTGAGGTATCCCACTTGTCACTTCTGCCCAGTCTGAATATTCTCCTCTTATATACACTCTCTGCCTCCTGTCTTTCAGCCATGCCTCTATCCATTGAGATAAACTAACATGAACTCCTAGTTCTTTTAGAGCTCTGGTTAACACTTTGTGTGGCACTTTGTCAAATGCCTTTGCGAAATCAAGGAAGATGACATCAATGGAGTTATCTCTGTCCAGGGTCTTGTTGACCTTGCCATAGGATATTAGTCTGGCACAACCTACCATTGGTAAACCCATGCTGTGTGCTATCAATAATTCCCTTCTTGCTTAGGGAGTCTAGGATCTGATCCTTTATTATACCCTCTAAGATCTTTCCCAAGACTGAAGTCAGGCTAATAGGTCTATAGTTTGCTACCTCCTGTTCTGAACCCTTTTTATGAATGGGAATAACCACAGCTTGCCTCCATTCATCTGGGACCTTAGCTATGTCCAGAGATTTCTGGAAGAGACAGGTAACTGGATCTGTCAACACTTGTGCCAGTTCCTTGATGATTCTTGGATGCATACCATCAGGTCCCTGTGCCTTGTTTGGATCTATTTCCATAAATCTTTGTGCTACATCACAGGCATTTAGTGCAAGGCTACAACCTAGGGACTCAGTTCTGTGATAATTTATTACTTGTGTTCCCTTATTAAAAACAGAAGAGAAATATTTATTACATAGGTCCACCATCTCCTGGTTTTCTGAGATCAGATTGCCATCAGGATCTTTTAGAGAGGTAATTGTTCCACCACTACCCCTTTTGGAGTTAATATAAGAATAAAAGGTTTTATAGTTGTTCTGAACCTTAGTAGTTAATTTGTATTGATAATTTATTTTTGCTATAGAAATACCTTCCAGTGGGTTATTTCCTTTTATTTTTGTAATAAAAGTTTTTATTGAGTTTTTCAAAGTTTGCAAAACCTGAAATGGATACACATCACATGAAATGAAGGTAACATGCAAATAGTACATAACAATACTTAGTGTATAAAGACAAGAACAATTCCTGGGGGGTTGAACCCCTTGGAAGTACAAGTCTAACAGATCAGATCTGACTAGTTGAGAAACAAAGAGAACCATTGGTGATTTATTTTCTTCTGCTGGTAAACGCCCTGCATAATGTATGTAACCCAGTATCTTATGAGTACTTGCCACTGCCTTTCTGCATTGCATTGAGGTTTCAGATTGCTTATAACAACAATCCCAGGTCTCTCTCTTCCTCAGACACATAATAGTCACTTCCCCCAGACCACATTTGGTCTCAGGGTTCTTACTCCTTGTGTTCATGCTCTTTCACTTATTTGCTTTGAACCCTAGTTGCTGGATTCCTGACCACATTTCCACTCTTGTGAGGTCCTATATGAAGTCCCTTCCACCTCATCAGTGTTCACCCTCCCACAGAGCTTGGTGTCTTAATGCCATCCCTAATGTCATTTATAAACATGTTGAGGCACCAGCCCAAGCAATGACCCCAGTGGAACCCTGTTGGTAACCTCCCCATCCCCATGTAATCTCTCCGAACCAGTACCCTCTTCAACCCACCCAAGGTGTGCTGTTATCCCAGCACAAAGGACACCCTGTCATGCCTCATTGCTTAAATAATGGCAGGGCTTTCTTTATCTAATATGGTTCTAAAAAATCATGGTTTTGTACCAGTGTAAACCATGTTACTAGGTAAGAAATTAGTAGGATACTGATTCAATAAAACATGCATTGTAATCTAACAAAAAATGACTTTACTTTTCTATTGCCTTTTTTTCTCAGCTGGGCAATCCAGTGTAAACATGTTGCAAACGATGTAAGGATAGTTCATAAGAAAGTTTGATTTATGTAATGTGTTTTGAAAAGGCATATTTGTGTAGTGATGCAGAGTCTTTGAATAGTACAGGAAATTAATAGGGCAATATAAGGGTACAATACATAAACAAAAATGATTTTACTTCTCTGTTGCCTTTTATTAATTCATTGTTTGCAACGACAGTTGCCAGCAAGATAAAATCAGTTCAAAGTCACATACATTTCACTTGTTTAATCATGGAAAGTAAACATATACATAAGGCATTCAGTGTGATTAATGAGGTCCATGGGGGTCAATGTGATTATCCATAGTATGGTTGCTCACATCTGCAGGATATCTAACTTCCCTCTATTGTTACGAGTAACACAGTGTGTAGCTATGAGCCAGGTATCATGTTGCTGAAGTGATTCTGTGATGGAGTGACAGGCTGAAGTGGCACTTCTATGTCTGTGTTTCTTTTTGTCTTTTTCTCTGTTAATAGAACACTGTAAGTGAGATTTTCCTTGCAGCCTGCCTTTTATACCAGTCATTCACAGCTTCACTGTTAAAAATACACTAAAAAAAATATCAATGTGGAGTTGTCTGATGGCCCGGCAGACGCGTGTTGTACTTCAATGCTGGCAACTTGGGTTCAGGAGCAAACCCAGGAGCCAACATTCTGGCATCCAGGCCAGGGAAAGCACGGTATTGATGGCAGCATGTCCCAGAAGGGAGAAGGAAGACAGCATATTCTGACACTGCAGCGACTCCTGAAGGTGGATGAGGAAGCTTGTGCTCCTGGCAGGAACATCTTGCATGTTTGTGAGGCACCCCCACATCCACTGTGTGTACCACTTGGGGAGAGGGATGAACAGGTAGGAAAAAAAAAACAGAAGCTGGCCATGGCAGGTTGATGGTCAGGCCCTCTGCCCAGCCAACTTTGGGGATCATGGCTTCTCTGTCACTCACCAGTCCTGACCATGAAGGACTATGAGGATAAGGACACCTGCTGGGGTGGGGTGGGGTGGGGGCGCTACCTGTGAAAATGGATTAAGTCCTGGGGAAGATTGTTGTCAGGGTTGAATGAAAAACAAAAACAGTACCAATGATTTTAAAGAACACAAACTAAACCTACAAAGCTATGAAGATGCAGATATTCATTTCAGTTCAGATGGGTTTGCTGGCAGCTTGATAATTAACAAACATAAGCTGCCAGCACAATGCATACATTTTGTGATGCATGCCGTTAGTTAGCAATTATCAGTTTTGCAAAGAAAGGGCAAGATCTACTGACTGCACAGTGCGCACAAAGGATGAATGTCTAAAGATCTACAGCAAGCAATGCCTATCTACATCAAATGTATATCATGATATTAAAGGAATACAGAATGAATGAGAACAGTGGTCATAAAACATTTATTCACTCCCACCAGTTGTATAAATCAGGGTCCTGTGCTTGCTAATTCATTAAATCTACAGTATAGGCTAGGTTAATAATTTCTTTTAGTTGCCACATGGGAGCAATAGTAGTTTTTCCTGCACATAAATAAAATGCATAATATATTAGGTTTTTAACTATAGTTTCCAACTTTTATAGTCTTTCTTAACTTCTTTAAGAATATTTTTCTGCATGCCTGGTGTCACTGAGGGTTGAGGTGCTGGACACCACACCTCATACTATAGTGGTGACCCAGGGTTGGGAACGAGCCCGGGTCATTGTGGGTTGGCTGGGGGAGGAGCTGGACTGAGCTGCCGCTTGGCAGCTTTCCTCTCCTGGGGAGGATTAAGCACCATTCTGATTAGTGGATGGTGTCAGGAGGGAGATGATGCCATTTGGCACATGGCAGAATCCATGTCTAAGCACGGCTGTCTGCCTGGACTTCAGTCCTTCGCACCAGCATTTTCTGAGGGTGGGATTAGGGATTAGGTAATTACATATGCAAACACGCAAAATCCCAACCCCACTGCTGGCAGCTTGATCCCTGCAAGGGGGGATGGGCACCACTGATCGGTGGTATGACATCACTGAGCCGAGGTCGGCAGCTGGCTAAAATATCTACATAAAAAACATTCATATAAATTATATCTATAGGCTTTTTTTAATTCACATATGCATAATAAATGCGCACATTTGTTTTACATATTTTGCAGTAAGGGTCCACTTGCCTGAAAAAGCATATTATCAGAATCGCAGCAGTAATGTATTAGCATTCCACTTAAATATTAATGTTAATGCTTTTAATTAATTAATTCATCCATTCATTCATTCATTTAACAGTTGGTGATCAGGAAAGGAACACTGAGCCGAGGCTCATTTTCGGGTTGCACCCGGAGAAGCTGTTGTAGGGAGAACACCTTACAGCACAAAAATAAAAACAGCATTACCATTCAGGATAATGGGTGCATACAAAGGCATCAGTAAATGTACTACCATGCTATGATAACACTTGTTATTCAGCAGTGAACAGCGAACAATCAAGTGTGAGACAAAGTGCACAGCGTGTGTTACGATAGATGTAAAATGGTAAAAACTAGGGGACTGCACTAGAGAGGGTGGAGGGTGAGGATAAGTGGTTAGGGAAGTGGTAGACAAGAACAGGAGGGTGCAGGAAGTCACCTTAGGTGGAGTCAAAAGGCAGGGAGAGAAGGGGAGAGGTGGAGGGGGGGAGGGGAGCAGATTCCAGAGGGAGGGGAGGGGAGGTGAAAGGAGAAGGCCGCTTGTCCAGCAGAGGAGTGAGAATGGGGAATGCAGAAGGTGCAGGAATTCCTGGAGTGAAGTTAGTAGGAGGAGTGGAGAGCAGGGGCTAACAGGGGAAAAAAGACAAAAGATGAGGGACCCAAACTAGTATTTGACAATGAAGGTGGCACAGTGGGCCCGGTGACGTGGTGGCAGGGGGAGGATGGAGAGGGAAGAGTTGAGGGAGAAGTGATGTGTATGGAGGGGAGGAGTTGGAGGCAAAATGGCAGAAGACATTACACAGGGTATCCACTCTGGCAAGGGACGAGGAGGGGACAACACCATAGACTTTGACCATATAATTAAATACTGGGAGAACCATTTTGGCTACTAGTTGTCAGTGAACCTGAAGAAGGAGGTAGTCTTTATTGCAGAAAAGGGTGCCTAGTTTGGGGAAAAGTTTGGCATGGTGAAGTTGAACTTGCTGTCAAGCTACACTCCTCTGTACTTGAAAGCAGGGATCACTTACAATGGGGTGCTGTCTAAAGTGGTGAAAATGGGGGTAGGGGGAACAACAGCCTGGCCAGTTGCTGGCAGGCACCAAAGTTCATGGAAACCATCTTTTTGATGTTGACCTTGAACTGGTTGTCATGGTACCATTGCAGTACATTGTGGAAATCCTGCTGTAGTGGTCCAATCAGAGCAGAGGCCATTGGGCCAGATGTGCAGATGACCATGTCATTCGTATACATATGGATGTGTGAGGAGACATATGCAAAGGGTAGGACATTTAGGGAAATGGAAATCAGGACAGAGCCCAGGATGGAGCTCTGTGGGACTCTGGCTAGGATGGGTAGAGATGAACAGGACACCTCCCACCTGTACAGACTGTTGATGGCCCAAGAGGTATGAATGGAACCAACCAACAGCATTGACTGAAAGGCTCATGGTGGACAGTTTGTTGTGGAGGAGAGAGTAAGACACCAAGTCAAAGGCTTTGGCCAGATTGATGAAAATAGCTGAGGAGGTGTGGTCATGATCCATCCCAGTGAGGACCGAGTAGGTCACTCAAGTAGTGAGGATATGGCAGAATGGTACTTCCTAAAGCCAGACTGGAAGGGGGAGAGGAAGTCAGAGGAGCAAAGAAAGTTAGAAAGTCTGGAGTAGACGAGGGTCTCCTGGACCTTAGCAAGGGAGGGGAGGAAAGAAATGAGCTAGAAGTTACCAGAGGAGGAAGGGTCAATTTTCTAGGCCTGGGGAATAGTGCAGAGGGAGAAGGAATGGTTCAGAATGTGTTAGTGGGGGGCGACATAAGCTGGGGCCAATATATGTAAAAGCTTGGGGTCTATCCTATCAGAGCTGGACTTAGAGGGGTTGAATGAAGTTAGGGTAAGGTAAACTTCATAGGGGAGATGGGGAAACAGAAGCCTTTGGGTGATGATAGAGGAAGGGAGACAGAGGGGAACTGGGAGATGTGGAGGCTAGAGGGTAGAGGACAGGTGGTGACAAAACTGTTAAGATGAGCTGTGGCAGAGGATAGGCAGGGGACATGTGAGCCACTCACCATGAAGATGTGGGAGGGGGAGTGGATTGGATGAGGGAGTCAAAAATAGAGTGGACAACTTTCCAGAATTTTAAGGCAGAAATGAGGTTAGATTGGAAGTTAGTTTTGAAATAAAGGTTAAGACTTCTGATAAATCCTCCTTGAGTACTGACAGCATGGAAGGGAAAAGCAAAATTGTCAAGTAAATACAATTAGTTTCATCTACTGCATTCTACCATCAAAGGTCAAAAACTCAATCAATAAAGTATGGAGGACATGATAAAATCAGCAAGCCATTGATCAAGTTCATTTCTATAATTTTTATGGCTACATGGGTGGAACCATGCAATTGTTTTGGGATCACATCACTGTAGGAGAGAAACAGAAATTACTACTCTCTTCTCCTACAGTGATGTGACCTGTCATCCACAGCACTGCAGTCCCCATTGTCTTTCCTCTGTGGGTACAGCTCACTTCCATGAAGGTGGCCCCCCCTCAAGCACCACTTTCTGCAACTGTGGAAGTGACGCAATGGCTCCAATTCAAACTGCGCATGAGCAAGTGCCACGCATGCACAGATCTGGCAGAGTCACCATCTTGTGGATGGCAGGGCACACTCCAGTGCAACTAGAGCTTGGAACTTTTAATCACTCTCACTGCACAATTGCTCTGGACAGCCGTATGGACTCTGACCAGAGTTTATTTTTAAAGGAAACATAAACCTGGTATTTACTTTTTTTAAATAATTGACTATTTGGGTGCATTTGTGTTCTGTTTACTTTTCTCAGTGTATTGATCTTCTTTGAGGACATCTTCTGTAGAGCATGTGATGGTTTTGAAGTAGTCTTTATTTTATTTATTTATTTAGTTAGTTTTTGTTAACCAAAAATGATAGCTAGGAACTACTTCCCTATTTTTAGTCTAAACATTCAAACCTACTGATATTGACCCAAGTTAAACTGTTGGTGATTTTTAGTGAATGTGGGAAATTTGACTACGGCACCATGGGAATTCCCCTACTCTTGGACCGGGGGCTCTTCTTCTTCCTGTGAGCAGGGATGGAGGAGCCCAGTTTGGAGATGGACAGAGGAGGAGGAGGTGGAGGAAGTGCTGATGTGGCAGGGGTGATGGCCTCCTCCTCTGTACTCATGGATACAATGGATACTGCTTCAAATAAAACACATTCTAGTGATGTACTTACGGAGACATTAGGTTCTGAAATCTGCAGATTATTACTCAAGGAGGAAGAACACCATCTAGAAAGGAAAAAAACAATTGGAGCTTGCTGTAGCAAAATCTAACGATGGAACAAGGAACGTATCTGGTTCTGAGAATACACTGATGTTTGCTACACATTGTGCTGACTTGTAAGGACTCCAGCTTCTACATTCAAGATTCAGGTACCACCTCCACTTATTCAATATGAAACTGTGCCTGGGCAACAAAATAATGCTACAGTATTTCCTTTTATAAGTTCAAGGCAAGTTATTAAAAATGTAATAGAGCAGGAACACTCACTTATTTCCTTACCAGGAGTGTCATTCTCTGAGTCCTTATGGGTGGCAGGAAGGGAGCAACGGTCTAATTGTCAGGTTTCTTCTGTATCAAAGGGGGATACAGAGATGATTCAGGAGATGGTGCAGTTAATGGAGTTGGGCCCCAAATGAGTCACAGCTCAGATCCCTGACAAAGCCCTGAACATGGATATGGGTAATGTAACACCCTCGTCCTTGAATAAACTAAACAAAGGACGGACAGATTACCAGACTGGTATGTTATCCGAAAGGATGGGCTCCTCCTCTGAGATTACTGATCAGCATGGGGTTCCTGATATTAGTCCCTCTATTCTCTCTCCTCTGAAATATTCTTCTAGGCCTTTCATGAAGGAAATGCCAGGGGACAGCAATGCTTTGCATAAAAACTTGGGAGTGGAGGAGGTTGGACAGAAATGTAAATCAGATGATTCATGAAGAAAATGAGAATTATTAGTTTTGCAGCACATGAATATTGTGACACCAAGCACAGAGGGTATTATGCATAGTGTTCCTCCTTATAATTTTGACCCCCCCTTTATCAACGGTGGCTGCAATAAAACAGGCTTTTGAGTTGGAAGGACATGTTGGAGAGGTTAAGCCCTGGACAGAGTCCACACTAAAAGGGGTGGATTGGATACAAAATGAGTTGTGGAATTGGTTTCCTGACCCTAAGTGGGATGTATCTACTTTTTCTCAGTCATCTACTTTACCAGATTGATCTCCTACATTGGCAAATGTTCGAGGGGAGCACGTCCTGATGCATAATAAACAATGTATAAACCAACCTCTGGCCCACAGCCCTGATGTGTCTGTACCATTACAAGAGGCTTCTAAGGAACCAGTTCAGCCTGAGATAACATCACAAGGTATTTCACCTCTGCCATCCTCACATCTGCAGCAAACTATCAGTGTGGATCTCCTAGTGGTACCAGCTTTATTGCCTGTGACATCAAAGCAGGCAAATAGTGAGGACCCAGAGCACAGTTCCCAATTTTCTCCGATAGATGACCGTCTGATAGAACCCCCTCAGAAACCACTCTTGTCTGAACTTTTTAAACTGAATATGACAGAACCCTTTCCAAGGAAACATGCAGTCTACCTCAAATATAAAGGAGGCTTGGATGTTCACCCTAATCGACACTATGTAGGGAAAACTTTGAATAAGGATTCTCTGCATTTCTTTACGGCTGATGTTTTTGCCTTTATACATATTTCTGGAGAAGATATTTATGACATTAGTTTTTGTCCAGCCACTCTTTTGGATGCCTTTTGGTTGAAATACAACCAAGTAAAGAGCTCCCCTCTATGGCTCCCCTTTATGGCGATCCCACTGACGAAGCCACTTACGAAATCAGTCACGATCATGTTTCATAATGAAAGTGTCACAGAGGGAGACATATACCACTGGCTGCAACAAAAATGCCAGGTTCTTAGCCCACCAGAAGCTATACTGGATAAGGAATAATTCTGGACTGGAGGGTAGAAGTTTCAAGTCAAACTGCTTCAGACCGATGGTGGGATTCTTCATATCCCTAACTGCTTCTTTTTGGGACGTGATTGGGGAGTCTGTTACTACCTTGGCCAGCCTAGGGCGTGCTATCGTTGTGGTTCCCGGACCCATTTGTCCAGCGTATGTGACAATTTCCAATGTAGTTTGTGCAACAAAGTTGGACACATCAATTCCAGATGTACAAATTCCTCCTGATGTAATCTCTGTGAAGAAAAGGACCATCTTTACCGGGACTGCCCATGGGCAGCAGTGAATACCGCCCAGCCCTTAGATCTGGAGGACCTCATTAATAAAGCCCAGGCTGATGAAAATGTAGATCCCCCACCTCCAGCTCAACTGGATTTATATAACAAGTCATCCTCGGTGAACATTGTGGGGCCCCCCATTCCTACAGAGGCCAAGGTACAGCCCCCCCAGCATAGATCTCCATCTCTATCATGAAATTCGATAGCGGCAGTCCCACTCCTGCAACCCATTTGTTACGCAGATCCTGTGGACCTGACATCAGAAAAAACATCTGAGATATTCTCCTCTTCAGTGGATCCTGTTCCACTTACCCAGAGAAGGTCCTCTAGGAGACTAGCGAAGGTTGACCCTCACCCAGGGGTGGAATCCAAAATCCCCTATGAGATTCTCTGTACTTCTGAGTGGGTGGACTCAGAACAGGAGCAAGACTCTAGGGAGCAGATGGAGGTGGTGGAAACTCATACCTCACCATCTGAGAAATTATATACAGGGAAGAAGAAAAAGAAAAGGAAGAAAAACAAATTTTGGTTCAAACTGATGAACATTGGTATTTCTAAAGTGGCAACTATTAATTGCCACAGTCATATTAACCGCAAAAAGAGACATGCTGTTTTTCAGTTAATTTCAGATCTTAATGTTGATTTTTTTTTGCAGGAAACATGAATGGCATCAGTGTCTCATCTTCAGGCCTTCAATTTAGAATGGCCATGGGGCCCCTCTTACTGGTCCTTCGGGACAGACCGGGTAGATGGGGTGGGTTTCCTCTTCACTGGGAATCATGTTTCTTTATTTAGGATCTTAGACCTCATCCCTGGAAGGGTTCTAATATTGTATGGTTATTGGGATGGTGAATCATGTAGGCTGATTAATGTCTATGTCCCTCAACTGAAAGCTGAGAGGACTAATATGTTCTCCATCATTCAGCCTTATTTATGTACAGCTAAATTGGTCCTTTTTGGTGAGGATTTTAATGGCAGCCTGACAGTTCCTAGCAAAAACAACTCCCCGTCTAATGTATATTGTCATTCAGTAGCTTTTGCACAATGAACTGCAATTCTGACATTGTGCCTCCTAAGTATTTTACTTATAAGCAGACACAATTCACTTCATTCATTGATAACATGTTTATTTCAAAGCACTTGATAGTGCATGATGCTGCTATATGTCCAAATGAGTTTTCGGACCACCTTATGATTATTCTTTCATTTCAGATCCTCACCATATCAGCATGAAGACTAGATGGAAACTGAATGTACAAATACTTCAGAGTCCTCACCTTCAGTATGCTATCAAACAACTTTTGGTGATTTGGTCCTCTGTGTTTGATCTATGAGGACTTTGGGGAATGATGGTTACAGACAAAAGCTGACATTTCCCTGTTCCTCCAGAGACATGGTAAAGATAAGTCTCGATATCAATATTTTAAATACTTAATTTTACGTAAAAATTTCAACATCTACTATTCCTATCCCCTAGGGGAGGTCAAGATCTTGCTTCCCGAATAAACCTTGTAAGAAGTGCAGTGCAGGACTTACAATAGGATAGGACAGGGCCCGCACCATCAGAGCACAACTATTCTATGGGACACAGAATTCCCCTGTTTTGGATCCATGTACAGCTTGCAAATCCTGGTGAGTAGCATCCACTCTATCTAGCCTTCAACAGCCTGATGGTACCTTAGTTACTTCAGTTAATGACCTTTTTCAGATAATTACACAAGTAGAGGAAAGGGGATGCATCCCTTCACAGGGACAAATATCCTACCTCTCTACCTTAGGACAGCATCCACCACTCCCTTCTAAATTTAATTCTCTTATTCGAGCCATCTCTTCTCAAGAGATTCTGGATGCGATTCACACCCAGAAGCTAGGGGCAGCCCCGGGTATAGATGGTCTCCCATTCAAATTTTATAAGACTTTTGCTTCAGAACTAGCTTGTTGTCTAGAATGAGTTTTTCATTTCTTTTTTTCACGGAACTCAGTTCCAGCTCCTTTTGCATGGAGTCTAATAATATTTTTATTCAAATCAGGAGACCGATCCTTACTCCAGAACTGGAGGCCGATCAGCTTGTTGAATGGGGACTTCAAAATCCTCTCTCAAATTCTCTATCTTCATTTAAGAGCTTTGGCAGTACACATATTACATCCACTGCAATTGTGTAGTCTCCCAGACAGATCTATCCATCACCCTCTGATCATTTTAAGAGAACTCTGGGAATGTTATCAGACTAAACATTACAATGGCTGGGTAATTTCCTTGGACCAGAAAAAGGCTTTTGATCTGGTAGACCATAGTTTTTTAGTTTCTGTACTGGAAACATATGGAATCCCTGGGTTCTTTATTGACAAAATCAGAATGTTATATCATAACGCTAGTTGGTGACCATATGTAAAAAGGGTTATTAGTCCAGTTTGCAAGGTTCATACAGGGGTATGTCAAGGGTGCCCCCTGAGTCCACTATTAAAAATGTTTTCTTTCAATCCTCTGATACAGCACATTATGAATAACCCAGGGATTCAGGGTTTAACAGGACACACTCCAGGGGATGAGTTCAAGGTTCTGGCTTATGCAGATGATGTGTGTCTGCTTCTTCAGGATTTGGACAGTATCATGGAGGCCAGTAATGAAATACTGTGTTTTTCTAATGTTTCAGGGGCACGGTTGAGTGTTCCTAAATGTAAGGCAGTTAGGTTGGGAACTGCAGCCCTTCCCCCCTTGGTGAGAACATTCCCTGTCTCAACTGATCCCATTCAAATATTAGGCATTATGTTTGTACCTCAGGAACTGGCAGTCCTAAACTGGTCCATTTCATTACAAAAGTGTGAGCTGAAGGTGGCAGCCTGGAAAGGCTGGAAACTATCCAAATTAAAAAGGGTTGCTATTATTAAAAAATTCCTGATCTCAAGCCTGACTTATATTGCACCATTTGCCCTTTACCCCTGTCGATGGAAACTCGGCTATACAGCATATTCTTCACCATGTTATGGGGTAATCGCCTTAACCCAGTGAAACAAGGTTATACTTATCTATCAAGGGAAAAAGAGGGCTTGGAAATGGTGGACCCAGTCAGCTTCTTCCATTCCTTGTTCTGGGTTAATTCCTTAAAAACTCCATGGCTTTTGACCAACACCCTAGTCCACAAGTGGTTTTTAAATAATTGGAATGTTTTTGTATCTAGGTAGGTGGATCTTGCCCTGAAATGTTCTGTTATGTTAGGTATACCTACTTCTATGAAATCTGTGACTCAGAAATTATGTAAATGTGGAATCACTAAAGGTATGCTCTTGGGGAAATCCAGAGTACAGTTATATCAATTTGTTTTGGATAAAGTGGGACCTTCAGCCCTGAGTTTAAAAACCGTCAGCCGCAAAACAGTGTTAAGGTTATCAAACTACTTAACGTGAAATGGATTCCAGACTAAATGTGAGAGGTGCTATGGCTTAGCGCTTATGGAAGACTTAATGTTAGGTGAACCAATAAGCACAAGCCAGTCGATGAACGCTGTTGTCCCTATATGGGGTGTGGTGCCTTGGAGGAAATCATGGAACATTTTGCATTACATTGCATTTATTCCAGTAATTTATGGATCTTTTTAGCAACAGTGTGGAATTTACCTTGGCTGCAAAATTTAACCTATGAAACCCTGATTTTGGGAGATTACAGTTATATATTATTGAGGTATAATGCTGATTCATTGTCTGTGTTTTTTGCAGTACTGAAGTATTATCTCTGGAATGCTAGAGTACAGTGGGTTCTACAACAGCGAAAAATGCCCTTTATGGTTTTTATGGTATTGTGTGAAAATGTATTGTGAGATATTTGGAATAAGGAAATACATGCATTTGGTTTATCTGTCACATGATCTCAGTGGAGAGGTCTTTCTTTCTTTATTACATTCAAGTGATGTTTCAGCACTGAGTGGGAAGGGGTTGGGGGAATATATACTACATGACTTTTAGTCAAATCTTTGCACTTAGTTTTTGTGTGGAGTTATTGTTTTTCTTTCCTTTTTTGTAATCAACATTTTTTTTTCTTTTTATGAGGATTGCTGTTTTTGCTTTGCTTTGCTGTGATATCTGTGATATTTGTTTTTCCTTTCTGTTATGCATGTGAGGAACTGTATCCTTTTTTGTGCACTGCTTCTGTATTGATATCTCTAATAAAAGACACCCCTACTCTGAGGAAGGGGGTGCTGTGTTGCTCTTGATCGATGGATGTTAATAACATGGATGTTGTGGAGGAGAACAGATGTGTGGCAGCCCTTGCTGTACAGACCACTGTTACCTTTAGTAGCTCTATGGATATTCCTGATGATATTGTTGATGCTGACTTACCTATGGATATAGATATTGCTACTAATGAGCAGGCTTCTGCTATTGGAAATACTATATGTACTG
Source organism: Neoceratodus forsteri (assembly GCA_016271365.2). NCBI lineage: Eukaryota > Metazoa > Chordata > Ceratodontiformes > Ceratodontidae > Neoceratodus > Neoceratodus forsteri. Next base: position 1,070,428,418 of record CM028129.1, on the reverse strand, counting down.
ACCTTGGTGCACCACAGGCTGTTCAGTCTCAGGTTATGGACATGCCAGTTTTGTCTTCTTTGAATTCTCTGGCAAGCGCTGCCTCGCATAGTGACCCATTGCTGCTTAAATGGCACATTCATGATGTTCCCTTTGTACTTTTGCTTGTGGATCGAGAGCAGTCAAGGGAGAGTGTGCATAGGCCTGATGTTGTGAGTCGTGACTTCTGATTCCCACAGCGAGCATTGACAGCTGCTAGTTGGACTTTGGCTCTTAAAGGTAAATGCTGGCTCCCAGGAGATTCCCCTACAGTGCTTAAAATTCAGACTCTTCCCTCCATGGTTGATGAGGCGTTGGTTTCCTCCTGATTGCCAAATGCTCCACTTCCCGAGTCTGTTGTTTTATCTTGAAAATCTTCACTTCCGATTATACATCCCATCTCCCTGGTGGAAGGCCTCAAGAACTGCCGTACTGCAGACACTGTGACAGGTATTACTGCATTGCCTATTGACATTGTACCTGATTTGCTTGTATTCGTTGACACTGCTGTAGAGGGTGGTGGTTTACTGCCTCAAGATTTGAATGCTTTGTTTGGAAACCTTGCTTCTGCTGTTCTGAAGTTACCTAGAGCCTCTACGTTATGGTCTGATCTTCCTGATCCAGCTTCTTCCCAAAAAATGTCCAAGACTGACTGCTTCAGCCACAAATTAACCCCCACCTCTTGACCATGGTGGGGATAGGCCATACACCAACCCTAGGTGCCAAATGGCTGATCTCTTCTCGAATCTGGGTAAACCCAGGGCCAGAAGAAATGCTGTTAGACTTAGGTACAGTATGTTGGAGGACTGAAATTTCCGTCGGACAGGAGCTATGTTGTTATAAAGCTGCTTAAGGAGTCTATGAATTTCTTAGCCTCTGGTATCTTTGCCCTCATTCATATTTCTGGGGATATGATTTTTGATGTCTCGTTTAACACTCCTGCACATTTGGAAAAATTCTGAATGAAGCACAGTAATAAAGGACATTCTACTCTCTGGGCTCCTTTCATTGCCATTCCATTGACTATACCATCAGTTAAAACTGCTATGATTTTGTTTCGTAATGAGAATGTGCATTTTAAGGATATTTCACACTGGGTTAAGCAACGGGCTGATGTTCTTAAATGCCCTGCTCTGATCCTTGATAGTGAACACATTTGGACTGGGGTTGGAAATTGCTGCTGAAACTGCATATGTCAGAAGCCGGGCCTCTGCATTTGCCCAGTTGTTTCTATCTTGGCCTGGATCGTGGTTTTTGCTTTTACCCAGGTCAGCCTAAGACTTATCGTAGGTGTGGTTCCTTTGCACACCTTAGTAATGCCTGTGATACTTTGGTCTGTAGTTCCTGTTTGCAAATTGGTCATTCGAGCAACTGTTGTCAAAGCCCTCCCAAAGGTAATCTTTATAAGGAGATAGGAAATTTTTTTATCCAATGCCTGTGGGCTGTGCACAACAATGGTACTTTTTGGGACCAGGACGATATTGTCCATTCTGCTCAAGAGAAGCCCACTTCAGCCTTCAATTCGCTAGCTCCATCTTTGAGTGAGGTCCCGGCGGCATGGCCCACCATTCCGGAGGTGGCTGCCACTGTCTTATTACCTGTCCATCCTGAGGGTCTTCTTGTGTCCCAGTTACAGTGTAACCACTTCCTGAGCCTGAACCACTCTCCAAGACCCTGTTAGATCCAGTCATGCCCCCCTGCAGGAGTTTTTGCTGCTAAGGGGAAAAGGCAATCTTCCCAAAATCTTGCCAAGGTGAAACTGCCCAAAATGGATGACATGCCATGCTCAGATCAGTATTCTGCTTTATGGGATCATACTTCTGAGGAGGAAGGGGACTCTGAATCCTCCCTTGTTACTTCCCAGCCAGACATCACTAATGTGGAAAGTGAACATCTTGTGCAATCCAAGGTTAAGAAGAAACAGACCAAAAACAAAGGCTTGAAGTAGTGTGGATTATGACCTTTCCCTTTTTCACCCCATGCATCATACGTCAGGGGACACCTTGAATGTTGTTTCACTGAATGTGAACAGCATTAGAAGTTATAAACATAGGGGTATTATGCTTCAGGCTCTGTACAAATCTAGGGCCAATGTTTGCTTACTCCAAGACTCCCGACTATGCTCTGAGTCTGGCATTTACCAAACCCAGAAAGCTTGGCCCTGGGGTCCCTATCTGTGGGCTTGGGGACTGAATTGTGTACCTGAGTGGGAATTCTGTCTTTTGGGCCAGTCACTATTCATAAAGTGCATGATGTGGACCCTGGGAGTGAGCTATTTCTTGATATCTCTCTCCAACAACAGGACCTTTGGATTGGCATCATATATGCACCCCAAACTAAGGCCCTTAGAAGTGATTTATTTCAGCTCATGCACCTATTTTTGCATACTTATAGTGAACTTATTTTGGGTGGGGATTTTAATTGCCCTCTAGACCTAGGGGACAAGATGGGTAAAACCACAGAAATTTACTGTGTCGCGACTACTTTAAAATCTGTTCTACACACAGTGACCTTGACAGATTCATATAGATCATTATATGCATTGGGAGGTCATACGTATCATAGGGGTGACCTCTCTTCCAGGATTGACTATATTTTCTTTCTAAACACTGGACTGTTCTTACTGCAGACATGCATCCAACAGGTACTTCTGACCACCTAGAATTGCATGTTGGTTTGGGGCACTTGCATATGAATAATATGAGTTCAGGGTATTGGCATCTTAATACTGATATGCTCATGGATAAGAAAATACAAGCTGATAATGTTAGATTTTCTAAAGGCAGATGCTACTTTGGTCACCTGATATGATTCTGTGGGGGAATGGTGGGAAGATACCAAACAGTCTGTTAAGCGCCTCTTCCAGAAGTAGAGTAAATGGAAGGGACTGAAAGATTATTTTAACTTTTTATCCCTCCAGAAACAGTTATTCTGTCTTATCTCTTTGCATAACGCTGACAGTGTCAATAGATCACAACAAATTGATGACTTAAAACTAGGAATGAGATCTGCCTTTTATAGTAGGGCAAGATCATTGAAAATGGAACAGCTGGCAGGCACTCAGGGCACAAAATCTTCCCTAGACATTTTTAAGGACTGTTTTACGAGGGTCCTGAAAAAGTCATGGGATGCTCTCTGAGATCACAACAGATCAGTGCATACAGGTTCTCAGGCTATATTGGAGGTTATTTCACAACTTTTGTTTTCCCACTTTGGTACCGCGGTCACCTTGGGGGAATCTTCAGGATTTTGTCCATCACCTTGGTATTCCTCCATTACCACAAGTTGAGGATGCTCTGACTCACTCTGTGAGTGAATTGGAGGTTAGATGGGCTATACAGAAATTGAAAGGTAATACTGCCCCAGGACTAGATGGCCCTAGTCATGCCTTTTATATGACCTTTATTGATATTTTGACCCCACTGTTAGCTGAAACATTTAATGATATTTTGCCAAATGAGGAGATACAGAAAACTTTGGCATAGGCCTTTTCAATTATATTATATTAAAAGGGTGATAGATTGTCTCTCTCTAACTGAGGCCGATCTCTCTGCTGAATGTGGACTTCAAACTGCTGTCCATGGTTTTATGCCATAGATTGGAACAAGTTGCCCAAATTTTGATTTCCCCGCTCCAGTCTTGTGTCGTATCAGGCAGTAGTCTGAGAGAAAACATATTTTGTTTATGGGAAATATTCACTAGGGGACACAGGGGATCTTTACAAGGTTATATGTTGGCTTTGAAACAGGAGAAGGCATTTGATGCTGTTTCCCATGAGATTCTCTTTCAGATTTTGATTGTTTACGGTATTCCACACACTTTTGTTCAGTGGCTACGTCTCCTTTATTCATAGGCCCATTTTTTCCCCTCATAAATGGTATGGTTGGGTGGAAAATTAGGAGTAGGAAAGGGGTTAGGCAGGGGTGCGCTCTCAGCCCCTGCTTTACACATTTTACATTGACATTCTAGTACAAAAATTACAGATGAATACAGATTTTCGGAGTATGATGCTTCCCCCGCTACCCAATCCTTGAATGTTTTGGCATACATAGATGACCTCTGCTTATTTTTGGAACAGGACAGTGACAGTCTCCCAGCTGCTGTTTCTCTTCTTTAGCTTTACTCCAAGGTAACGGGAGCAAAAATTAATTTACAGAAAGGTGTTGCATTACAGATAGAGGATGCTCTCCTGAGTTTGGGTGACACCATTGGGGCATCCAAATTGTAGCCAGAGCCACTATTTAAGGGGTACATTTTGGCCCAAGTGATATGGTGACACTTAACTGGCATCGCACATTAACTGTCTGTGAAAACGGAGTGCAGGTGTGGAACAGAATTTTAACTAATTAATTGATTAGGGTTTATTTGACTAAAACCTTTCTTATCCCTCAGTTATTGTTTATTGGCATGATGTTTCCCCCACCTGTTTCTTTAGAAACCAAACTCTATAGTATCTTTTTCAGAACTCTTTGGGGTAGTGGACTCAATGCAGTTAAACACAATGTCACATACAGGCCTGTTTCACAAGGAGGTTTGGGAATGATTAACCCATTGCTTTATTTCCATACAGTACTCTGTTTTTTAACATAGTACCAGCCTTGAAGGGTTTTAACAAACTCTGGGTTCTCTGGAAAGCTCATTGGGTGCAGGCTCTTATACCTGCTTGGTTAAAAAATAACTGGATTTTCAAGTTGCCACCTGATCGTTACCCTGACTATGTCATCACATCTATGAAGAAAATCAGACTATGGCAAGTTTTACACCAGGATTTACTATCCCTTCGTCATCACTTGGTTTATGAGCAACTTCTACTGCAACATTTCACTGATGACTTCACTTTCTATAAGGGTACCATGCAGACTTTTTCTCTTACCGTTAAACAACTAATGGACCACATAATCCCTAAATATTTGTGGGATACTGGTTGGCTTGCTTGTCTTGGGAAACTGGGTGCTAAAAACAACCATAAGCACAAAAAATTGGAAGACCAATATTGTACCAGAGATCTTTGTAATACTATTTTGGAGACACAAGAGCATTTATTCTTTGACTACCCATATGTCATTTCATTTTGGACTTTGCTGGCACAGACTATTCAGGATCAAAACTTTCACGACATGACCCATGATGTCCTGATTCTAGGTCTGTACACTGGAAGCTGGACAACATTTTCCTATAGTATGCTGCAACTTCACTGTTGTCTTTTGAAATACCATATCTGGCAATCCAGATGTCATTGGACATTGCAACAAAAATACATCTCTCAGCATGAAATAGTGTGGGCTGTGCTGGGTCAGGCACAGTTATTGTATAATAAAGAGAAACAATGACTTTCTGGTCCAGCTGTTGCACAATTATGGGTACACTGTATGCGATGGGTGACTTAAGAAAATAAAAAAAAGGACAAAAGGAAAAAAAAGAAAATGAAAAAATATATGTGAAAACCAAAAAAAGAGGACTATTTAGAAAACTATGAAAACTAAATCAACTGAATGATTCCCATAGGGAACTGCCACTCATAAGGACTTTGTTCAGCATTATAGACCCCTACTTTACTTTCTTTTGTCCTTGATCAAGGGATTCCACTTATTTGTCACAGAGGGGGATTAAATCGATTCTTTGAGATGTCTACGGCTGTCAGCAGCAGGGGTTATGTTTATATACCTATCCTGGCCTTTGCCTGTTTGAACTTCTTTTCGTTGGATTTAATATGAGATGCTTAGACTACTGTATGAGTTTCCCCAGATTTCCTTTGTATGTCCTTTATATTGTCCTCAGTATTGTGTGAGTCCCACAATAACAAAACTTTCCCTACTCTTTTTCTGGCTGTGGGTGGAGCCTACAGCCAACTTTCTTTAGCTAGAAAAATGGCATATGGTTGGAACACATTTTTGGACTTCTCAGTGTATCCTTCCATAAGTGCAATCACTATGGCAGGTAAGGAAATACTCCCTTCTTTCTGTTAAGAATATTGGACACAGAACTCCAAGTTGCTTTGCTCTGACAGCAAATGTGCACACATGCCACACAAATCTAAATATCTTTAAAATTATTCAAGGTGCACAAAAACAGCCAGTGTGAAAGTTGTTCCAGACAAAAAGACCTTTCACATGAGGGTAGTCACTAATCTGAATTATTTATATTTTGTGAAATATGGTCTTCCAAGCAATCTCATTTTTTTTTCTCTCTGAGTGAACACCGTAGGAGTCATGCCAAACAAATGTAAATATCTCAGAAAGTATACAAGTTACCAATACACGGCCAACGTGAAAGTTGTTCAGGACAAAATGACCTTTCAAATTAGTGTAGTCACTAATCTGAATCCATTAGATTCTTTTAAAATAGAGCCATCCGAAAGGTGAAAATTGTGAAGAAAAATTAAAATTCAAGTAATCAGAGGGCCATAATTAAAAAAATTAAATTAGTGCAGCTTAATGAATGGGCTCATTGGAAAGGTTTTTTTTGTCCTGAACAACTTTCATACTGGTTTTTATGTGAAACTTGTATACTTTTAGAGATATTTACATTTATTTGGAATAACTCCTATTGCACTTCTAAAAAGTCTCATTTTTGCAAGCAGTACACCACTTAAGTGAAATACTACACTACCTTGCTTATCTCTTGTCATGCCTAATTTAACAGCAGATCCTGGCACTGACCAGATAGGGGAAAGAAGCAAGACAGAGCAGAAAACAATACTCATATATAGAAAAGACAAATTGCACATACCTCAATAATGTTTGGCTGTAAGGCCAATATCCTCCGGGATAACCCATGCCCTAGTGCATTTGCTCTGGGGTTCTTTTGTAGTTCTCTTCACATACAGAAGGAAGACCTGGTGCACAAACAAGGCTGTTTGTGAAACGTTTAGGCATCTATGTTCCAGCACTGATGTTTCTTTTATTATGTAATCTTTGGCAACTTCTATTATTAAAATGCATCAAACGTATAGTTTGCTAAATCTTGACCTTGGGATAACTCTTGAATGACTCCCAAATAAGTTTTAAGCCATTCCCTTTACAACAGATCAAGACATGTGCAAAAGGTCAAGTGTCATTTTTTCATATCTTGTTTATAAATTTCCAAAGTAAAATTGTGGAGAAATACAAAACTATGCTCAAGTAACCGTACTGATTACCTAAGATTGAGCAAAATCAAATTTTTATAAATGATGTTGTTTCCAAGTGTTTCTGTAACCCCTTTTTTTGTTAACTGCACAATTGACCCTTGTTTGATTGGTTCCTGCATTTACCTTCCACAGAAATAGGCTAATTGATTTCTAACTAGTACCCTTGTATTTAGAAAGCTGAAAAGAATGATACAAAAAATGTTTTTTTTTTCTTTAGAATGGCAATGTAAATACTGTTTAATCAACTGTGCAGAGGTTCACACTGTGGCCTCTTGTTCACAAAGCCAGAACAGGTTGACAGTAATGGAGGATGCTGGCTCTGGAAGCAAAGAAAGGAAGCGTAGGGTGAGGGGAAGTGGCAGGTTTTAGGGTCTGTTTCAGGAGGGGGGGCATTTTCTATGTTTCTGTGCTTAAAGAAGCTGCCTGCGATTCTGCCTTACCATTGTGCTGCAACAGTGCTCTGGCACAGTTTCCAGTGATTCTGTTTATGCAGCCCTTCCCATCCATGGGCTGCATAAACATCTCCACTTCCTATCACACTACTTTACCTTTCTGTAATAGCAGAAGTGATGGCCACCATGTGCAACATGGTGGCTCTGACTTAAACTGCACATGCATGACTGTCGTGCATATGTAGTTATGTCAGTGGTGCCATGTTGTGCACAGCTGACTCCGGGGCAAATTACACATGTACAAATATTACACATGTGCAGTATTGTAGTTGCTGCAGTATTACTTATGGCTTACTCTGGTGCAACGAGAGCACCACGTATTCTTTTCAATGCACTTGCTGCTCCTAAAAGCTGTCTACAACCATATCAGTTCTGACCAGAACTTGTTGAGATGTGTTATGAGATCTTTTACATTTACATGAACAACCACCAGAACAGGCAGATGGAACCTTGGTTTAATATCGCTTCTGAATGATGGCACCTCAGACAGCACCGTACCCCCAGAAACCATGCTAAAGCATCAGTGTGGTTACCTTTAACCAACTGGAAAGTACCCCCTGCAGAGCTACCAGCACCATTTCTTGCAGCACCTGCTGTTCATTGAAGGTCTACCACCCTATTACTGACCAGGCCTAACCCTGCTTAGCGTCTGGCAGGACCAGGCTCCAACATATAAGGCTGCAGGCTGTTTCCTTATTTAGAGCACTGTGTTAATGCTGCCTCTTTAACATTTGATGTTAATTTTTTTAAACTACTTATCAATTCCAGAACCCATCAACATCTGTTGAGCGGGAGTCCAAAATGAAACTTTCTCTGCAGGCTTCTAGAGAAGTGTGGGATGCCCCTCTGGGGCAAGACATGGAGTATCATGGCAGCATCAGAGTGAGATATCCTGGGGTTCCAGGAGAGCTGAAGAGATAGTGCTCTGTGGGTAGAGAGGCGGCACTAACAGAAAGACAAACAAGTACCTGGGCAAGTGACCAAATGAGATAAAAAGAGTCTAAAAGGATTGTTTTGTCATGGAGTTCCATAATGTTCCGGTAGTGTCCTTTTCACCCCTCAGCTTTTGGGGTAATTACAGCACAGCATGACATCAGTTTCACAGACTGGAGGTCCATTTACTGGTCCAGGTATGATTTTAACATACACTGTTCTACAAAAGTCTGGCTTTGATTTTGCATCTGCCCAAGATACGGTTTCAGGTGATGAGGACTCTAACAACCCCAGATCATTTACCATAAGGGAAGCTTTTGCCCAACATGAGAAATTGGCACTTAAAATAAGATGGTTGGTTTGGCAGTAGGTAACGCTTGAACGCTATCTGGAGGTTGAGCAGGGGCCATGGGGGTTGAGTTTTTTTTTTAATTTCCATAATTCTCCAAAAAAAATTGTAGTTTATTGACCCTTGCCTTAAAGAGATTCACGATTCTTCCTTGTGCTTGATCAGGCTTATTGTTAATGATTCCATTAAGATTCAATCTAAATTAGGGGGAAGAACTGAAACTCAAGCAAGTGACCATTAATTAATTATCTGATAATACTGAATTTGCAACCCTCAGAGATAAATTAAATAACTCACTTGAGCAATGTGACAAAAGACTGAGAGCATACAAGTAGAACAAATTCTTACTAGACAAGAGAAACTGTTAGAACAGGTGTGTATTCAATTCAAAGAAACACCCTGTGTCCTTTCTCAAAAGGCCATACTCTGGTAGTGCACCATTGGACTGCTGGGCTGTTGATAGTGCATTACAAATTGCCTCTTTTTTTTAGGGGACAGGTATAGCTCAGACGTCCCCCAACCCCTGCACAGTCACAGAATAACTTCCCAAAGGCAAGATGCACAAGGTGAGACCACAGGAGCAACAGTCACAACAGGAGAGGACACTACAAGAGCAAAGGCAAAGGCCAGGGCAGGGGTAAGCAGCAATCCAGGAACCCAAAGATGGAGCACCACTAACTGAGGGCAATGCAATCAATTTGTCTGTTTATAGACTCATAGACTTTGAAAAGTCTGTACTGAAGTAATCACTTAACTTTGTTCCAACTTGCAATTTCAACTGGTTTAATACATTTATTGACTTTAACACTTTTGTGAGAATTCAATCTTAAGCTTAAGTGTTTTTTCACCAGTATATGTAGACTGGAATACAGCAGGATGGAAGGGTGTAGATAAACACTAATACCATTGTAGATAATGCTGATGTAAATTGTAGCTTTGTTCATGATTCTCAAGAGGTGAATGATTCAGGGGACTGTTTATTGATTCAACAGATTCATGTGTTTAAACCTACTGTAGAAGTACTTTTATAGCAAAAGTAACCAATGACTAGATCTCTGCTATGGATGCTAAGAAGGTAACTGGAGCAGTCTTCCTGGATCTTAGTAAAGCTTTTGATACTGTTGATCACAACTTACTAGTCAATTGCCTCACTAATTTGGGGGCCACGTACCTTACTACCCAGTGGTTCTCTAATTACCTATCAGGGAGATCCCAGAAAGTAAAAGTAGATGGCTCTTACTCTGCTTCCTTACCAGTTGTTAGAGGTGTCCCCCCAAGGATCCATCCTAGGCCCCATCTTGTTTTCTTTATACATTAATGATCTTGATTCCAACATATCCACATCTAATCTGCATTTTTTCGTGGATGACACCATGCTATATACCTCTGGCTCAACGCTATCCGAAATTAAGAGAGTGCTTCAAGCAGACTTTGCTCAACTCAAGCATAATCTAATAAAGGCAAAGTTCCTGCTCAATGCAAAGAAGACCAAAGCTATGATATTCTCTCGTAGTACCGTCACAGGTATCTCCCAGCCCCCGCCCAATGACTTTATTGTTACCACATTAAACGAACCTTTGGAAGTCGTCTCCAAATTCAAATATCTGGGCATCTGGATTGATAACAAACTCTCTTTCAGTGACCATATAGAGGACGTTTCCAGAAGGCTTAAAGCCAGGTTAGGTTTCTTCTTTAGGAATAGGCCCCTCTTCCCTCTTGAAACTCGAAATAAGCTCATCCAGGCTACTTTTCTCCCCCCTTCTTGATTATGGTGATGTAATTTACTCCTCTACTACTCATGCTAACCTAAGTAAATTGGACATCCTCTATCACTGCGCATTACAGTTTATTACCAACTTCCCCTACCGTTCGCACCACTGTGACCCATATGCAGCTGTTGGATGGACATCTCTCACTACTAGCTGCCTGCTCCATGCTGGTCTCTGGACCCTTAAGCTACTCCTGCACAAACTACCAAGTTATCTTTCATCTCTCATTAGTATTTCACATAGTGCATACTCTCTAAGGAAATCTGATTTCATACTGCTCGATATACCTAGGACTCGGACCTCCTTTGGTAAATGTGCTATTGCGCATGCCCTTCCCTCTATTTGGAACCAACTGCAAAACGTGCTGAAACTAACTAGCACAGTTTCAATTAACTTCTATAAAGTGCTAAGTGCAGCCAAGATAAAAGACAGCTGCAACTATCATTAAACCCCTTCTTAGCCGGATGAGGGCTTGCGCATTCTGCGTAAGTCCATAATTTTCTCGCACTATCTTTTAAACTAAGACACTACTTCATTCTCCAGCATCTGACCTTTACTGCAGCAATCCCACTCCTGCTCCCCTCTACCTTATCTACTCTATATTTTTCTGTTGCTGCTCAATTGTCTAAAATGAATGTATTGCAAATACCAGTTACCATGTCTTGCATTGTTAGTATACTACCTAGCAATGTTCATCATCCAATGTGGTGTTCTCGTATGTATTAACCAACTTGTATTATACAATTACATGCATACATGTTGTATTACTGTCTATCATTTAATTTCCATTATTTTTATTTTTTCTTATTTATTTATGTATGTTCATTATCAGTGTATATGTCACAGGACCTCCTTGTGAATGAGCTTGCTCAATGGAGTTTTCATGCAATAAACTTGAACTTGAACTAGCCCTTGTTAACCCTTCAGTCAATGTCTTTTTGAAAGCTTGTGAGCAGGACTTGCAGAGTTTAGCTGAGATTGAACGCCAAGGTTCATATGTCAGTATGAGTACTGATGAATTTAAAATACTGGAGGCCCTTGAAAAAATTCTGCCATTACAATCAACAATCAAACAGGCAGACAAGGGTGGCAGTGTGGTGATGGTCAGTATTGTCAGCTGTGAAGCACAGGTCAAAAATCAGTTGAGTAACAAGAAAATCTATTTGTCATTATCTAGTGATGCCACCATGGCATTTGAAAATCAAAATGACACATATATTTATAAATTGCTTTTAAATCTGGTGTCATAGAGGGTGTTAAATTCTGTACTACTGCACAGACCATTCACCCTATGATCTATATGATGCCTAATATTTATAAAAACATAAAAAAACATTGGGTTGCCCTATCACTTCAGGCATTAGGTCATGGACAGAGTCATTGTCCAATACGTAGACTGGTTTATTAAACCATTTGTGTCTTACCTCCATTCCTATGTTAAGGACACTCCACAGGCTCTCACCCATCTTGAGGATATTGACGTCAAGCACTTGATATGGAACCCTTTGTACCAATATCTCCTGGGGGGGGGGAGTTGCATGCCCTTAGACATTTTCTGGATAAATGTTCCAAACACAGCATCCCACCTACTGAACTTCTACTTTAACAGGCATGTTTTGTACTTGAGTGCAATGCATTCACTTTCCTGGGGGATTTTTTCCCTCCATGTGAGTGGTATCACGATGGATACTTTCTTAGCACTCAAATTTGCAAATCTCTATATGGGGCTATGGAAAGAGAAATTGTTATACGAACTCTGTAATAATCTCTTCATTAACAAGATTGGCCAATGGAAGAGATATATTGATGATTGTTTGATGGTGTGCCAGGGCTCAATGGAGGAACTGTATCACTTTGTTGATTATTTAGAATCAACCAATCCCCATCTCAGTTTTTCAGTGTCTTCCAGTCATTCCCACATTTCTTTCCTTGACGTATGTATCACAAGAAACTCTGAACATGGGGTGGATACAAACTTGTACTGCAAACCAACAGACCATAATACTGTCTTATTGGCTAGTTTTTGCCATCCACCTTACATCATTACCTTGTCCCATTCTCTGTAATGTACTTTATACTGTACTCTCCCAGGTCATGCAGGCAAATAGGCATTTGTTTGCCTAGTACAGTTATCCTCTCAAAAAAACTAAATAAACAAATCATTAAGGCAATTCCAACAGGGTCTCTTTATCTGAATCCACTGAAACTGTACCACCCAGTTAGCTTTTGAGCATAATGCAATAGATCTAAGTAGGAGATTTGCTGAGAGAGGGTACAGTGAGACAAATATTCTAAGGGCGATGTCTAAGGAAGTGGAGACCACCAGGGAGAACCTTTTGGCAGTAAGATCTCTGAGGGGGAATAATCCCAATAGCCTAATTTCATAACAACATATAGTACAGAGGCAGACAGAATTCAATGGATTATTAGAAAAAATGGCCAATCTTGCAGACAGAATCCAAACTCAAGGATTATGTACTGTATCTGAGTACCTCCTCATGGTGTACTGCTGCCCACAAAATATAGGTGATCTTGTCACTTACAGTTTACAATCCAGCCAGAAATCATTTATAAACTTACCAGCTCTTCCTACTGATTGCCATAAGTGTCAGTGTTATAAGTACTGCAATGTGATCAGCAGTACCCAGACTTTTTCTGATCCTGGTAATGGTGAGGTTTTGGACATTAGGGGATTTATTAATTGTGGCTCAACCTATGTAATTTATCTTGGAAGTTGTTCCTGTGGAGCACACTGTGTTGGCAGAACTAGGCAGAAACTCAAGGAATGGGTGAGTGACTATATGAGAGCTATTGTTAATTGGAATTTCGACTGTATGACCGCAGAACATTTGCTAAATACATGCAGTATGGGCCTCCATGCATGCAATTTTGTGGGTATTGAAAAAGTGAGGGTGGGTCCACTGGGGGGGTGGATCTTCACCTTGCATACAGGGAATTGTTTTGGAACTTTAAATTGAGAGCAACTGTTAAACCCGGTCTTAATGACGGAGTGGAAATATCGCCTTTTTGTAAGAATTTTCTTTTTTGTAAAATGTGTCTATGCTGACAGATGGTGATGTGCTGTTCTGTTTTTATAAACCAGATTTAGCAGCTACAGTATTTCATGCATTTTAGGGTAGATCAACTCATTACATGTGATACAGCATGGCTGTTGGCCCTTTAGAATGAACTACTATAGAAGGGCCACTTCTCATTGCTCACTGACTTCTTGAAAAAGTACACCAGTGCGCCATGTTGTGTGTGCCAGATTACCTTGGTGTATTGCCTGCATGACTGCTGTTGATCTGCACATTAAACTGAACACATTCAGCTTCTTTGTGTTTAGTGGAATCCTTACTGAGCTTTAGTCCTGGCATGAGTGAGTGAACATGGTTTTCCCTTTTTCCTAGTATTCATTTTACTGCTGGCAGCATGACTCCTTTAAGATGGGGGTCAATTTTAACATTGTTTTACTAGCCTATGACCTACTGCAAATTGAGTAGGGCTAGTACAGCTAACCCTCTACTTGTCTGTCTTGACTAGTGTTGGTTTTTCAAGGATGTTAATGAGGTTAAGAAAGTCCCTACTTTAGCTGGGTATAGTCCTCATGCTAATCTCCCTCAGTGTTTCAGGTGAACTGGAGTAATTAAAAGCTCATTAAGAGCTGCAATTATCTGGCAGTTCAAGAGGGAGATCCAACTAAAGACTCAATGTGAGCCATTATCACTCATTGTTAGGATATTCAGTTAGAGTGCAAGCTGTGATCAAGGGCATACCTCTCAACTGTACCACATTAAGAGGAACATCCCTCATTTTACTTCACAAAAGCTCCCTGGTCCACATTGTGAGGACTTGTTTCACATTCAGTAGTAACATTTTAAAGCAAATATCTATAGTAAAGTATGCAAAAAATATATTATTCAATTAACAGCAGACTTTCTGAATATAAATGTAAACCTTTTAACAGTGTTCTGAGCCTCCTAGGTAAAGATTTGATTAAGTGTTCCACATTTTGCTCATTTGTTCCACATTTTGAGAAGCAATGTTCCACATTTGGGGGACAAAAGGTTGAGAGGTATGATCAAGGGTAGAGTGCTGTTGAGTCACTAGCTTCCAGTTTTCTGAAAGTGCCTTTGTCTGATGATTTGTCCCACATTATTAAGACCAGTGTGCCTCATTTTCCAACATTTTGAGTGTCTTTCCAACATGTCAGTGACAAATACTAAAAGGTATACAGGGTCTGCCCTGCAGGTGATGGGTTTTATCACAGCCTCACCATTGCTGCTCACTCTCACCTCCCAGTCTCTCAACTCTATACTTTCCCTGGATGCCACTGCAGACCAGACTCTGAAGTGACCATCCCTAGACCCATAGCTGTGATTACTGCCAAGTGTAGGGGTACAAAGCTCTTCTTAATGGACTATGCCAGTCAATGCACATCATGAAGCTCCACCCTTTTCCCACCCAGCATGCCATTTTATCCTAAAAACAATTATTTGGAGCATGTGTGGTATAAAAACAAACCTTAATAAAATATATAATTTTAAAGGTTAAAACAGGTATTCCTGGGATGCATAGATCATCCTGTATAAAAACAGAGGTAGTATAACATCATTCCTGTGTACTGTTTCCTTGAGCTGATGAAAGGTCAATGTTTTAAAAAAAATCTGTTATTGTTGGGGTAGTGCATGTTAATACTTCTGTGCCTGGTATACATAAACAGAAATGTCATAAAGTTTTCTATATCCAAAGCCTCCTAGGTTTGCATAGCTCCCTCCTGAAAGAAATGCTAGATCTGTCACTGGCTCACCTGACACTACGAAAACTTTCAGAAGTGCAGATCCAGTTGATCCTAGGGTGGGGGCTGAGTGTCTTTCTCTGCTGAACTCTGCTCATTGCCCTGCGGCTGGGGGTGAGACTGTGGTGAGATGCATGATGACATCAACTACTGTGTCTGCAAAGCTATTTGTTTTATTTATTAGCTTTTGTTGACCAGGTAAGCATGCTAGACAAAACAATTGCCTATTTTCAGGTACGACCTGGGAGAATACAATGAAGGTCAAGTTCCTACAGAGAACAATAAGATACAATCATACATTACACAGGATCAAGCAGAGTAGTCAGGTGACATTAAACAAGCAGTCTAGAACTGCTTGATTGAACATTTACAATTATGGTATCCCTTGACTTGGTGGGAAGGGGGTGCAGAAAGAGGAAGCGAGGGGGGCCATGGCACAAAACAATGAGAGTGCAATTGCATTGTAATCTCTTTTTTTTTTTTTTTGCTGGGGCAGGAAACAATTTGGGAGCAGGATAAATATGCAATAGTTAAGAGCATTTCTTAGCTTACATTTTTCCTGTATAAGTGATGAAAATGTTCATTATAATTGTGGGCTAGTGCAACCATCTGCATGCTAGTGCAATTCTGAATCAACTTGTTCTGCTGGCTAGTACAAAAAAGGTTAAAGTTCACCCCTGCTTTAAGAGCAATTCTTTCTGTTCTACCAGTTCCATAATTCTATTTCAGTAGGAAGTGTCACAATATAAAACTAAAAATATTAAATATGATAATTTCTCTCTTCAGCCTCCTTCAACAACCCAGGGATTCAAGCAGCTATGGAAGAGAGCACTGGACATTGGCCGTTTCCTTGCAAATAAAGAGTGGTGTACAGGTCATCTAAATCTTTAGAGTAATTTTTCAATAGGTCTCATTAAATCAGATGCAGAAGTACAGCTAATTGGGCTGAAAAGATGCCCAGCACAAAAATTACTCAATTATGTGACAGGCTGACAAAAAGATAATAGTGCTGTCACATTTTACAGGCAATTCTTACGAAAGTATAAAGGTTAATAGGAAAAAATAGATGCACATACTGCAAAGTGAAAAAGTAAACTTAAAGACAAGCTGTATTAAAGCTGGATTGCAGGACACAGAAAGACTGGGACAGCCACCTTTTGGGGAAAGGAGGAACCAGGATGATAAACAACATCCCAAACCCTGCCCCTAGCCCACCTCTTTTTGTGTCTCACAGAAGTACATTTAATCACAAAAAATGCTATTTATTATTGGACACATTCATGGAACAATAAAAGACAGTACTTAAAATACAGAGTGGGTAAGATTAAAGATTCAGTTAATATACTGTAATATTAAGGTTCTTAAAGCAGGAGTATTAACAACTTGTATTACTAGTTATTTATTAATCAATAAATATGGTACCACCAGCAATTTTTTAAAATCTTTTCAGCCATGGTTTCTTTTTGCTTGTACTAACTACAGTCATACTGTGTATATATATTAGGATGGTGCTGGCAAAAATTTCAGATGATAAACAACACAGCATTGTATCACACGAAGATGTTTAATTTTTCATGATGGATGTCACAAGAGAACAGACATTTTTAAACATGTTCAAACCACGTATCAGTTCAGGAATTAAATAAAACAGAAAGCCAGATAGGTTTCTTTTTTCTTTTTTTTTTTGCTAGAAATATCTAGTTTCTACAAAACCTATATGAATATATATATATATATATATATTTCCAATTATTTAACCAGGTGAGACACACTAAGCCGAAAGCTTGTTTACAGGTGCAACCAGGGAGCACATGGAAGTTAAGTGACTTGCTCAGGGTCACACAGTATGCAAGTGGGATTCAAATCCAGGTCTCCAGATTTGCAGCTCAGAGCCTTAAACCACTGTACCATACTGCCTCCTTATATATAATACTACTGCTTTTATGGTTATACCTCCCTGGTTGGCTGGTTTTACAAGAAAATGTATAACATTAGACAAATCAAATCAATGTAAGTTTGTTGCAACAGCACAAGGCCATTACATTTGATAATAACAGACAAAATGTAATGCAGCAGTATTTGTTAGTTTGCAGCAAATTTCATTACATGGCTTTTTTTTTTAGCAAAAATGTATTTCTGACATCCTTAGATTCATGCTCAGTGTATTTTTAGTTTTTGCAGGTGTTTTTAAAACAATTTTTATTGCTAATTTTGTTACTAATGACTAACATCAATAAAGATGGCTGCCACTCTCAGTATGTGGTCAGTACTGCTAAGTAATATGAGCATGGTAAAAACTGCGAAACAAAAATTAGAGTAAGGGAATACAGTGATGGGGACAGATTTGCACTAACTGTTATGGCACTTACCTGTCGCTGTATTTTACTTATTTTGAGCACATCAATGAAGAAACTGTGAGGAGAGTCAGCATGCTGCCATCATGGCTCAGAGGAAAGAGCCACAGTCTGGACAGGCAGTGCAGAGTAGAAAGTCAGCAGTTCAAGTCCTACCTCTGCACTCTTTGTGTATTTCTTGCTTCCTCTGACTGCTCTTTACTTTTTGTTTCCTCTTGCAGGCCTGATTTTATCCCTTTCCCTAAGTGTGGCTCCCCCTCAGAGTTAGCAATAAATATTGGGGGGTTGTGGGGGGTACAGCCCCTCATGTGAGGGTGCATGGGGCATAGCCCACTGCATTGAAACATAACTTCATGTTGTGTGCTGCTGTGTGTTTAGTGCTGTTGGGGAATGCTGCATTTGTGAGGCCTTGCTATTTTTCCCATGTACTAGCTTTTACTGCACAGTTTTGTTTGCACTTTGTTTGACCACACAGTAAATGTTCCGTGACTATTGCCCTGAACCACCACTTTCAATTTTTACTGATCTTTACCTTTGAGTTACCTGTTAAATGCACATGATGGATTCATATTGGATGTATTAGGATGGTGTTCCTACATGCTTCTGGTGGTTAACAGCACCGCACTCTTCCACAATATCACATTTTCATGATGGGCATTGCACAGGAGTGAGAACTTCAAAATCCCATATGTTGGTTCAAGAATAAAATAAAACAAAAAGTAAAATGGGTATCTTGATATTTTTGTCAGAAAAAAAAAAAAACATTATTATTGAAATAAACTACACGGTGACTAAAAATACTTCTGCTTTAAGACCAGGGGTCAGGTATTCAAAGGCCTGCACTGGACGCAAATGGTTTGCACCAGATCTGCACAGAATTTGCACCTGGCTGCAATATTCAAAAGCCCAAGTAGCACGAGTGCAATTTGATAGTGCAGGTACTAAAAGATAATAAATGCAAGAGACAAAGTGACAGGAGAAGCCATGAATACCGACGCATCAGCATATTCAAAAGTGCAGTGCCAAGCTACAGTGGTTAGTGTGACCTGTAGCATGGTGCACAATAGTGCCACTGAAAAGCAGGCAGAAACGCAGGGCAAACACACTGCGGTGGAGCACCTGATCCTAGGCACATGCTACACATATAAGGAACACTATCCCTGGTAGTCTAGTGCCCCCACAGCATGATCCCTGACACAAGTAAATATAAATGCATCCTTATCGCTGGTAGTCCAGTAGCCCCCCCAAACACAATCCCCCTCCTCTTTTGTGAATACTGAGCAGAAGTATTTGTTCAGTATCCCTGTTTTTTCACCGTCCCTCTCTGCCCGCCCACCTTCCCCTTTATTAAGCCTTACTAGCTCTCCTTTGGTCTTTCTTCACTCCCTAATGTACCTATAAAAGGTTATATCCCCCTTCTTAACCAAGTTGGCTATCTTTTTATTGGTTTGGGCCTTTGCAATTCTGACTACCTTCCCCACTCCCTTCTGCTTTAAGTGGTACAGTTCTCTATCCTGCTCCTTCTGTGTTTCCTTATACTTCCTGAATGCTATCTTTTCCTCCCTAACCTTTTTCTACCACCTCTTTTGATTATTTTTCCTGCTAGGAAACCTTTCACAACTCTGCTGTCTGAAGCGGCACAGTTTCAATATATGCTGACATGCAACATCTCTCCATCATTTATCCTGTCCAGGTGGGTCTGGGAAGGTTTGGGGACTTAGTCGAGGTCTTAGCTGTTCTACCTGATGCTAAGAAACCTTCCACCATGCACACCTACTCCCTGGAGTGGATGTGTTTCACTGTACAATGGCAGGCAGATTCCATGGACCCCTTCACTTGCCCTGTGCAGAGGCGCTGGACTATCTCCTAACTTTGTCACAACGTGGATTGCAGTATTTTTCAGTGAAGATTCAGCTGTCAGTCATTTTGTCTTTCCATGCTCATCTTTGGAACAAGACTGTGGCACAGCTGGTTGAGATCCACAGAGTTCCTGAAGGGTCAGTTGCATGCGCTCTCTCTGGTCCACAAGCCTGTTCCAGGTCAGGACCTATACTTTGTGCAACCCCTGAACTAAAGCCCCTTTTCATCCCACATCTTCTTTTGACATCAAGTGTCTTTCCAGAAAGATTTTATTCCTAGCACTATTACTTCAGCCAGCTATGTGTCTGTAGTGCAGGCCTTGGTTGGTGACCCCCTTTACCGGTGTTCTTTCCTAAGGTGGTGTCTGATTTCACATTGAATCAGTCAATTTCTTTAGCTGTGTTCTTCTCGTACCCCAAGAAACTGAATGACATGCTGCTACACTTTATGGATGTCCACAGGATACTTCAGTATTACCTGGACTACACCAAGAACTATGCCCAGTCCTCTCATCTGTTTATTTCCTTTGTCCCTAGTACATGGGGTAAATTCGTTGCCAACAGTGACTCTCCAAATGGGTCACTTGCATCTTGTTTTGCTACTGGCAAACGGGACACAACCTACCAGGTACCATTATGGGTCATTCCCTGCAGGACATGGCACACTGGCCTGTTTTCAGCCTTTTCAGGCACTGACATTTGCAGGACTGCTTTCTGGCACATGATTGATTATGTTCTGGATTTGGTCCCCCCGATGAAGGTGGGATTTGGTCTTGCTGTGTTACAAGGCTGGCTCTCCAGAGGAGTTAATTGGCTGCTTTACCAGTTACCCAGTTGGGGTTGGTGCTGCTTGGCAATCATCCATATTTTATTATGGCTCTATGGAGATGCCCTCTAATTAGATGGGTTCATTACTTGCCAGTAACAGTAGATCTTCAAGAGGACCAAAATAGAGCCATAACTTTCCTGATCACCAGTCCCTGGTATAGTGAACCCTTCTTTTCAGCTTCTTGGCATGGCATTTCATGGCGAGCTCCCCACTTTTATCACATACCACCACCTTATGTGAACAGGGTGGTGTTTGCTTCACTTCCCCGCCTCTCTGTGCATAATTGTTGGAGGCAGCCCCAATCTTGTAGTTTGTGGATGTTTAAGAACTCTGTTCACCAAGCATGAAACTGAAGTAGTTGATGGCTGCCCACGTTATATAGGCAATGCAGTATGTGTACGAAGTGTGTGTTGGCATGTTTATGTGGTTGTCCCTGTCTTGCAAAAGCTGTCCATGAGGCCCTGATGTTAATGGCTTACAGTCCAATATATTACAGCTCTATAGAGATTCTCTCAAAGATCTACTGATACTGATAAATAATCCTGAACATACTCTTAACAAGAGAATGAAATAGATTGCAAACACTGATATACTAGAAGAGAATGGGCTGCAGTTCTCTGCTGAGATCCATCCTAAGTCACTAAGGAACAATATAACAATTGAGCAAATCTTACATGTCTGCCACAGTTGTAGTAATGATCAGAACTTTCTGTCTAAAGCAGATAAAATGAAACAAAGATTTCAGAAGAGGTCGCATGATTAAAAGTCCACACACCAAATCCTGGAAAAGGGCAAAATAATATCACTGATCTACTAATAGAAGGAAAAATATTGAGTAACATGACAGAAAAATGTCAAGTAACATTTGTGGAACCATATAGTCCACAAACCTATGAAATCTGCAAATGTTTTAATTTAGGTATGCCCAGACAGGTGACCCAAATCTTGGAGACATCAGTGAAATTTCCTGAGGTCAGTAGTGTGGAGCCTGCAGTGAGATGCGGGCATCCTTCTGCTGTGGGCAGGGGGGTTCTGCTTTACTACCCCATCCACTGGAATACTGAGATGAGCTCCTGACATATGGGCTGCAATTATGTGCATTGTATGTCAGAGATCATCAGTGTCCTTCAACCCTGATACTGAGCTCCAACTGTACCACCACCTGTGATCACCCAGGTGCCAGAAATGCTGAGGAGATGGCACACCCTCTCTCTCCAAGATGGAAAGTATCTCCTGGGATGCTTATCTCACTGACCATCCAATGACTCAGGCTCATTCCTGAACCAGGGTCATTGGAGTCATGAGTGATAGCACTACCGCTGCATTGGTGGTCCAGTTTTCTCTAAACCTGGTCAGACGCATGTACCAAGCTCATGAACAGCTATTTGAACTAACCTCTAAGCTATACTGCCAGCCTTACCAAATTTGGGTTCTTGCTGCTGCCTTGTGCTTAAAACCTACCATGAATCTCTGATTGGGTCTGTAGTATAGGCAAATTAGGGGCTAACAAAAAATTAGCTATCTAGTCACAGACAGACATGATATTTTTTCCTCAGTTTAGTCTCTTTTTCTGGACCTGAAACTGGTGGATACATGATAATTGATCCGTAATCCTTCAAACATTTGACTTTTACTTTGACTTTGGATCCCAGACCTGTTTTGTTTGAAGTATTTTAGTAAAATTCATTATTATTACTATTATTATTATTATAATTATTATTGTATGGAAAGTTATTTATTATTAGTTTTCATTATGATTAAGTTATATAATGACCAAATCTTGTAATTTGCTACTTACATTCATTAATTGCAGTGTGTTTTGTGTTTTACTGAAAATCCTAATGAAATTATTATTGAAAAACAAAATCATACTATTAATGCAATTTTCATTCTGTGTTTGGAGTGCTTGAAGATAGCTCACATAGGATCCTATGCACAAATGGTTGGATTGCCTATATACCATATATCCATGGCATATAGGAAATCCTAAATTGGAATCCTGCACAGTGGGGGTCCAATGGACCTCTGGTGGAATTCATGGAAGGGTTGTGTGCCTCTTGCACACTTCATCCCCTAGTCAATCGCACAGCTATGTGCCATGGGCAGCCCGAGGGCAAGTCTGTGGGTGTGCCTGTACTCATCACTGTTCAGAAAGGTATGGCATGCTAGGTGAGGGGGGTGCATGCTGTGGCAGCAGGTAACCTGCTGTATATTTTGTGCACCCTCACAGAGTACCTGAGCAGGTTGCAGTATGATGGAGACCCCACCTATCTTGCTGCCCCAACCTTCTAGACTGACAAGGGGATCTGTGGGCTGCCATTTGGGCACTCAACCATATACATTTATTGTTGCCATGTCCAACCATTCCAGAATCCCCTGTTTTCATGGAGCAGGGAATCCACTATGGGACCCAGGACAGGCATACAATTGGATACCTGCCAGTGTCCCTCAATCCACCCCTCTGCGATTGTGTGCACCAGGGGGCAGGACCATGGACAGGCACCCCGCAGGGTCCACATGGTTGTACATACTGCATACTCTGTGCCTGTCTGCAGGTGCTCAGCTATGGTAGGCAGGTATGTATGAATCGCACATATCCAGCTCACATTAGTGCGTAGGACCTACAGTGGGCCTCTGTTGTATAGAAATAAATAGAGATAGAATGTTGGGCAAGAGGGTGTAATGGTAAGAGAGGATGGGGGAACTTGGTGGAAGGACTTAGCAGTCAACACCAGGAGCTTAGGGAACAAAATGGTGGACTTAGAGGCCATCATGGTAGACGAACGGCTGGATATAGTAGCAAAAAGTGAGACTTGGTGGACAGAGCATCATACCTGGGAGATAACGATTTCAGAATACAGACTATTTAGAAGGGACAGGGAGGGCAGGAAGTAGGGGGGGGAGTTGCTTTATACATCAGGGACAAAATAAGCACAACTGAGGGATAATAGGAAGATGGGAGACTGAGCTACTGTGGATAACACGAAGCAGGAGGACTGGAGAATCCTTGTGGTTGGGAGTGATCTACAGACCAACTATGCAGGAGGGGGGAGGAGGGGGATAAGCTGCTAATTCAAGCAGTCATGCAGATGGCCCAAAAAGGAGAACTGCTACTGGTAGTGGACCTAAACCTCACAGATATAGATTGGGGAATCCTAGATGTAGTATTGACAGGGAGCAGGGAGATACGATCTGTGCTGCAGGGGGTATTCCTACAACAGCTAGTCAGGAAGCCTACAAGGGGCAACAATCTGTTGGACATGGACCTGACAAACAGGAAGAGTGTAGAGGGGTGCAGGTGGGAGAAGTCTTGGGCACCAGTGATCACAGGACTGTAAGGTTCAGGGTTAGGGCAGGGAGGGAGACAAATTGAACCAGTATTACAGCCATGGACTTCAGACGTGCAGACTTTGACAGGATGAAAAAGATAGCAAGGGAAACAATGGAGGGAACAGAGAATATGGGGCAGTGGAGGAGTTATGGGAATCTATTAAAAGAGGGATATTGAAAGCCATAGAAATGTGGATAAAAAAGGTTAGGAAGAGCAGAAGGAGGAGGAGGAGACCACTTTGGTTTACAAAAGAGGTAGCAGGGGCAGTCAAGGAAAGGAGGAGGGCTTTCAGAAACTTTAAGAAGACACTCAGCAAGGAAGATAGGGAGGCTTACAGAGAGAAGAGGAGACTGGCAGGGCAGAAGATCAGGAGGGCAAAAGCAGATACTAAGGAGAAAATAGCTAAGAAAGCCAAAAGGGGTGACAAAACTTTTTTCAGATATGTGAGGCAGAGGAGGAGGAGGGCAAGGCAGGGGACTGCAAGGCTGAGTGGAAAGGGAGGCATAAAATTGGAAGGGGATTATGAAAAAGCAGAGGAACTGAATGAATACTTCTGTTCGATATTTACAGAGGAGGAAGATGGTAGGGGACCTGAGTTAAAGGCGAAGGGGAGGTAGGAAGGGAGGGCAAATGGGTTGATCAGAGCCCATTCGCTATGGATAGGATTAGGGAAGAACTAGGGAGTTTGAGGGTGGGCAAGGCAATGGGGCAAGATGGTTTATACCCCTGGGTGATCAGCAAATTGAGGGAGGAGTTGGCTGCCCCATTAACATGGCTATTCAACTTGTCCCTGGATATGGGGAGGGTGCCAGAGGACTGGAAGAGGGCAGATGTAGTGCCTTTGCACAAGGGAGAAAGTAGGTAGGTGACGGAGAACTATCAACCCGTCAGCCTTACCTCGGTGGTTGGGAAGGTAATGGAGGCACTAATTAAAGAGAGGGTGTTGGGCTACCTGGAGGAGAGTGGCTTGCAGGACAGCAGACAGCAAGGCTTCATGAAGGGAAGGTCATGCCAGATGGATCTGATTGAGTTCTTTGACTGGGTGACTCAGATGATTGACCAGGAAGGGGTGGTGGACGTGGCCTATCTGGACTTCAGCAAGGCCTTCAACACCATCCCCCACAAAAGATTGGTGAGCAAGCTGGAAAGTATAGGGGTGAGTGGGAAAATAACAAGGTGGGTGGACACCTGGTTAGCAGGAAGAGCCCAGAGGGTGGTGCTAAATGGGGTTTTCTCCAGGATGGGAGGGTGAAGGGTGGTGTGCCTCAGGGATCAGTTTTAGGACTGCTCCTTTTTAATATTTACATCAGCAATATAGCAGAGAGTCTGTGGGGGAGGGTGTGACTATTTGCTGATGATACAAAGATCTGCAATAGGGTAGACACCCATTGGAGGACATGAGACAGGACCTGAAGAAGCTCAAAGAGTGGTCAGAGACTTGGTAACTGAAATTTAATGCCAAAAAGTGAACTGTGATGCACATGGGGGAGTAGAAACATACAAGCAGGATACATTCTAGGAGGGAAGGCAATCAAAGTAGCAGAACAAAAGAGGGATCTGGGGATCATAGTCTCAACCAATATTAAGGTGGGAAACCAGTGTAGCAGGGTGGTGGGAAAGGCCAATGGAATGTTGGCATACATCGGCATGGGCATCACTAGTAGAAGGAGGGAGGTAATAATGCCCCTCTACGAAGCCATGGTGAGGCCGCATCTAGAGTATGGGGTCCAGTTCTGGATACAACACCTCCACAGGACATAGATGGGATGAAGAGGGTTCAGGGAAGGGCAACCAAGTTGGTGCAGGGTTTGACAGGGATGTCATATGAGCAGAGGTGTAAGGAGCTGGATCTGTACATGCTGGAGACTAAAAGGGAAAGGGGAGATATGACTGAAACTTCTAAATATGTGAAGGGGCTGAACAAAGTAAGGGAAGTGTGTTTACTTAACAAGAAATAGGGAACCTGAACTAGAGGGCATAGCTTCAGACAAGAGAAAAAGATATAGATGCAACCTGAGAGGATGATTCTTCACTGAGAGGGTGGTGGAGCCCTGGAACAGACTACCAGAAGAAGTGGTGGGGGCTGATTTGGTGGAGGGATTCAGGAGGGCATGAGACAGGCATATGGGGTTGAGTAGTCAGGGGGAGGTTGGTGACTGAAAGTGGGGGGAGGAGTAGAAGGGAAAATTAGGACAGACTAGATGGGCTGCTGTGGTCCTTTTCTGCCATCAAGCTTATATGATTCTATGATTTCTTCATTAACTTCTGCCTATTTCTCATCACCTGGATCAATCCCTGCCTTTTATACTAAGAATCACATTCTATGCTTTAAAGGGATTTTCTGGTTTCCAGCAAAACAACAGTTGGCTTTGACAGGATTCAAATTTTACATTGTTCCAAAACTGAATTTCAGGACATACCATCCTTTATTGTTAACTATGTTTGCATGACAACAGGCTCCTTGTGCATAAGACTACATTTGTTGTCACTGCTTTTCTTGTCCTGAAGTCACACTTCCTTGCTTGTGGCATCTGAATCACATCCATGTGCTGCAAATAGAGGACACTGATTTCATAGCAGCAATAAACAACATTAACATATGAATCTTAAGTTTCTTAATGAAAATATCTTCAGCAATAAAAAAAGAGATGGTCTTGAAATTCACATTTTAGGGGAATTTTGTGCAACTGAGTTCTGCTGATGCTGTCTGTATCTGTTTTTGCTGGAGTCAGGGAAAAATTTTCTTAAACATGTTTAACATTTTCAGTCCTGCTGTACTTTTACTTATGGGGCTTAAGATGGGAACTTATGGGATTTTTCTGTATGTTGGAAGATGCTTGGTCATAGGAAATTGGCAACTGTTTCACAAAATGAACTCCTGACATAGCCCCTGTTTGGAGTACATTACATTTTGATTTTCCTCTTTGTGTTGAGTTTTGCATCCAGCCCAGTTTGCTTGATGAAGAATTATAGCAGTGCTCAATCTGCAACTATCCACCAATCTTGTCAGAACTTTTAAAATAAATTTCAGCTGTTTACCCAGCTTACATATTAATATTTGTTTTTATAATGGTGATCTCTGCAACAGTTAATTGCTAATTCAGCAAACCATATGTCTTACAGTGCCAGCAGGATTTGGTGTTCAGCAGGTTGTACTCGATTCTTTTACATGGTTCCCTAGGCTTATTTGTACAGTACCATCTCCAAATTTTACTTCAGATTTGTTTAACCATGTGCTGGCAACATGCTAGCTCACTTAACAACCACCATATATACCCTCCTTAATCTCATCAAAATGAGCAGTCAATTATTCACCCTTTGTAATTTTGAATAGTTTCTGCTTTATACTAATGTATACTTATTCATCTACATTTGTATTGGTTGTGCCTTAAATAAAAAATGGTCAATTAAAAAAAAAAGTCTAGCTCCAAGCTCTCCTTCAAACTTCATAACCATTAAGCCATCCCTATTGAAACACCTATGCCAGAATATTGGAAGCCTAGAAATAGGACTCACTAAATGTTTGCTCCAGAAACACAGCGGTGCCTGGAGCAAACTGCTAACCAGTTTTCTCCTCGCAAACTACAACCCACTACAGACCACATGAAGTATGTGTCCAGCAGGGAGCTACAGCGATGCAAGGAGCGAATGAGCTGTTAGTGATAAGAAGAGACTGCTCATGTTGAGCAATTTGTCATATTCAACCCCCACTTCAGGAGGTGCCATAGTGCAGGCAAGCCACTATGGTGTCATTTTCATATGATTATGGTCTCATTACAGGCTGAGGAGCAAACAGGCATTCCATGGATAGTGTCCCCTGCCCGATCACTGCTCTGATCATGTACAAGTATTGCCCTGGTTGTCTAGTGGGCCCCTGTCAGATCACTGTTCTGATTATTTACAAGCATTGTCTTGGTAGTCTGGTGACCCCCTCCCATCCAATCATTGTTCCAATGATGTATATGCATTGTCCTGGTAGTCTAGTGCCCTCCCATGCCTGATCACTGTTCCAGTTATGTAAATGCATTGTCCTGGTACTTTAGTGGCTCCCACCTGATTATTGTTCTGATTATGTACAAGCATTGCCTTGGTATTCTAGTACCCCCTCACCTGGTCACTGTTCCAGTTATGTAAATGCATTGTCCTGGTACTTTAGTAGCTCCCACCTGATTATTGTTCTGATTATGCACAAGCATTGCCTTGGTATTCTAGTACCCCCTCACCTGGTCACTGTTCCTGTTATGAAGAAGCATTGCCCTGATAGTCTAGCACCCTTCCCCCCGCCAGTCACTGTCCTGATTATGTTCAAGCATTGCCCTAGAAGCCTAGTGCCCCCCCCAATCCTCAAATCAGTATACTTGCTTCCCAGTGCAGCACTGAGATAGTGGCTGGTACTTATCTACCATCCACCATCAATGCTATCCACCCTCTGCCACACAACATCTACAACAAAGACTGTTTGAATGTAAACCACTGGGCATGCATGTGGACTTAGAAAATATTTCAGTCCACCAGTGTACTTGCCATATCTATGGCACCATATAGTAGAATGGCACCAATCCTGAGGGAAGTCCTAAATACCCCCATGAGGGGATTGATATCTAACATACCCCCAGGTTTGATGCCATTACGCCGTAGTACACTGGTGGACTGCAAGATTTTCTATGTCCCTCTGCATGCGTGGTAGGTCTGCATTTGGACTTCATGATTTTTGCAAAGGTTGTGTGTGGCAGACAGTGGCCAGCAGTGGCAATGAGTGAGTGGTAAGTTCCAGCTGCCATCTTGGTACCATTCCTGGGGAGGTACACTGTCATGGGGTTTGGTGGGAGGGACCACTACACTACCAGTGCAGTGCTTTTACATAATCAGAGTGGTGATTAGATGGACACTAGACTACCAGAGCAATGTTTTTACCTATTGACAGCAACGATTGGGGTGGGGGCACTAGACTATCAGGGCAATGCTAGTATATCATTGGAATAGTGACTGGGTGAGGGGGTAGTGGTTTGCAATGCAGTGTGCATAGTTAGTACTAAGTTTGTGGAGGTGTTAAATAGTGTGGTACTACCAGTTGGTTAGTACCTCCACAAACCTTTAAGTTTGCCAGAGTGCCTGTGTACAAGGTGCAGGCAGGCAATTTGCATAGTAAAGTAAAGTAAGTTAGGTAAAATTTTATTTATATAAGGTGTCCTTCCAAAGCTCAGGGCATCTTAACATTATTCATTACAAAAGTTTCACAATGGTTCACATAAAAACAGATAAAAACCTTACAGTCATTCAGTGTGTCTTGCTTGATTGAATAGATAAGTTTTTAAGGATCTTTTAAATCCTTCCACGGTCATGCTTTCTCATATCTGATGAGGTAGAGAATTCCACGGGGTAGGTGGCATAAAGGCAAAAGACCTTCCACCCGATGTTTTCAGGGATACCCTGGGACTCTCCAGCAATCCCTCGCCAGAGGATCGCCACCCGACACACTTTAACACTGCTTGCTAATGGGTTAGTGCCTCACTAATTTTGAATTTCAACATGGCATGTTTACTAATTCCCCTGCTTCCCAGGTACAATCCACAGTTAGTAAGGCACTATCTCTGATAGTGCAGCACTAATTCACTGAATATTAAAGTCACAATATTCTTGGTCATTGTACAAAATTTACTCACCTCAGTATTCACACAATTGATGGTAAATGCTGTTAATTTGAGATCCTGTTATCAGTCATCCCGTCAATGTCCTTTGCTTAACTGAAACTTGGCAGTCTTCTTCTGGTCTGTTTTCTCTTACTAGAAACATAGAATTTGTCAGTAGAAAAGAACCAGTTGGCTCATTCAATCTGCCCTACGTTACCCTGCCTTTTCTGACACCTTGGACCCCACTTGGTCTCTGGCATCCCTCCCACCTCCCTTTCCTCTACCTATTGTACTTAAGTGCCTATCCCACACATGCTTGAAGCCCCCCACTATTTTTGCCCACCCCACCTCTTCTGGCAGGCTATTCCAGGCATCCACCACCTTTTCTGTGCAGAAGTATTTCCTCAAATCCCTCTTAAACTTTCCCCCAGCTTCAATGCATGACCCCATATTCTTGTGCTTTTCCTCCACTGAAAGAGACTCCCCACCTGCACGTTGTTCACCACTGTGAGGTACTTATAGGTTTCAATCATGTC
Organism: Neoceratodus forsteri; assembly: GCA_016271365.2. Classification (NCBI taxonomy): domain Eukaryota; kingdom Metazoa; phylum Chordata; order Ceratodontiformes; family Ceratodontidae; genus Neoceratodus; species Neoceratodus forsteri. Next base: position 1,070,398,431 of record CM028129.1, on the reverse strand, counting down.
CCACCATCACTTTCCTCTCCTCCAGGGTGTACATGTTGCATTCTCACAGCTTCTGCTGATATGGCTTCTTGTATAGCCCCTGCACCACTCTGGTTGACTCTTCTGGACCACTTCCACCCTGTCAATGTCCTTTCAGAGATGTGGCCTCCAGAACTGGACACAGTACTCTAGATGGGGTCTTACTAGTGAGCAATACAGTGGTAGCACCACCTTCCTCCTCCTGCTAGAAATCCCACTCCCTAAGCCTCCCAGCATCCTAGTGGACTTGCCTACTGCCTTTTCGCACTGCCCTGCCACCTTGAGATCATCCGATATGATTATCTTAAGGTCATTTTCTTGCTTGGTGACCGTCAGCACCTCACCCCATCTTATACACGCACACTGTTTGACATTGAAACCCAGCTGCCTTGCCCTAGTCTGCTCTAGTTTTTCCATCCATTTTGAGTGTCCACCTTGTTGTAGTGTTTCTGTTTTTCTGAAAGAGACACACCTTCCCTCCAGTTCCTCAACAATGTGCTTTTTTGAAGACACTGAAGAAGACCCGTCCTAGTAGTAATCCCTGTGGCACCCCACTAGTCACTCTCATGTGCCCCAAGTGTCTGCTGTTTACCACCACCCTCTGCATCCTATCCTTCAACCAGTTTGATACTCACATCACCACTTTCTCCTTAACCCCCAGGCTGCTTTATTTCCTTGAGAGTTCCAGTAGGAGTGTCTGCGACCCAACAAAACTGGGTTGTGTTCACTACAATAGGGTGGCTAGCCTAAAACACACAATCCAAAGAGAAGTAATGGCACATGGGAGACCTTGTGATTTGAAAAGAAAATTGCAATTTATTTGAGCACAATGCACAATAAAAATCACTGGTTTCAGACAGCAATGCTGCTCAGCTAACAAGCGGAATATCATTTTTATGGTATTTATCAACATTAGGCTCCACAGATTCTTAGAGCCCCAGGACATTCTGAGGTAATCCTTGACTCCTATTAGGAATTCAGGAGGGAAGCTGGGAAGATGTCCCAGCACTTTCTGCATAATTCTGTACATTTCCTTACAGTTGCTGCTGATCTTAGGGAAGGCCAAAGTCATGTGCAAAAAGTCACCATCTTCTGCTCCACATTTAGAGCAGACTGAAGATTTACTAGGGTCATAGGTGTACATACACCTGGGTGTAAGGTATGTACGATACATGAAATTAAGTTGGACCTGCCACAAACGATTGCTTCTGGCACAGTTCTTGAGGTGTGAGGAAGCCAGCTTACAAATTTTCTGGGTCATGACTGTGTCTAGATCCTTGCTCCATTTTGTAAATAGATCACCCAAGAGGAAGGGACACCATCCTTGCAGAAGCTTGTAAAACATGATTAGAATCTTACAATTGGGCAGGCTGTATAGCAATATTTTGACTGAAGAGGGCTCTGGTGTGTGCAGTCCCGACGACCCCATTTCTTGCACCCAGAACCTCAGCCTCAAATATGCAAGGAAATCAGTGGGGTGTATCCCATGCTGTGCCTTAAGGCAGGTGAAGGATTTCATAACACTACCCTCATACAACAACCCTACTTTGCCTAGGTCTCTGCTCCTCCATCTTAACATAGCTTGGTGAAAAAACACATTGCACCCAGGCCTACCTTTAAATGCCATAGTGATATCTGCCAATGGTGAGGTACCAGTGGAATGCCTGATTGATTTCTGTACTGCAAGCCATATTCGAAGCAAATTGGCCATAAAGGGACTGGTCAGTGTACTGGGCTTTGAACATCCAGACCAGGTGAGAGAAGCCCTGTGCAGATGCCTGCCCCTATCTCTTCCTCCTCCAAAACTACTCAGACAGGGAGTGATGACTTAGATGGAGTCACTATAAAGGCTAATTGTGCAGCCTAGTAATATAGGCAAAAGTGTGACAAAGCACAGCCTTCTTTGCTATTGATAACTGTAGATTGGCAATTCTAATCCTGGCTGGTTTTTCATTCCACAAGAATCAATGCACAAGGGAGTATAGAATTTTGAAAAAGGCTGATGGCAGTTTGATGAGCAGAGTCTGGAAGAGGTACAGACATTTTGAAAGAGTACACATTTTTATTACATTTGTTCTAACTATTAATGTGAGGGTAGAATTTGCCATGTCTCCAGCTCTGCTTTGATTGTTTGCAACAAAAGCTTGTAATTATTTTTATATAGAGCCACCACTGATCATGCAAGGTGAACCCCCAAATGCTTGACGGAATCTGAAACCACAAGGTCCCAGTAGATTATTGACTGAAAGTCTTGCCCACTGATAGCAGCTAGTATTTACCCCACTTGACCTTGTGTCCTGATAGCAATCCATATTCTTTCAGTAGCTTGTGATCTGCCATCAGACTCACTGTGGGATTTTGCAAGAACATATCATCATCAGATGGTGATAATTTGTGTTCCTCCTTATTTTCACTTGACCCTTTAATGAAGAGATTGGCTCCGGTAGCTGCCTCAAGGGACAATATGAATAACAGAGCAGAAAGGTGGAACCCTTGCCTGATTCCCTTGGTCAGTGAGAAGAGAGCAGCTAGTCCACCATTTATTAATATTTTGGCCTTTGGGGCCTGGTATAGAGCCTTCACCCAACACAGCAGCTACCTTCCCATCCTGAACCTACTGAGGGTCTTGAACATGTACCCCCACTCCACACCGTCAAAGGCTTTTTTTTAACTTACTTTGCTTTTATCTTCTGGCAGCATACCCCTTCAGTCACCCCACAGCCACTGCCAAACCAGAAATCATCCCAGATGTAGTGCCTCCTGGATAACCCCCCCAGGGCAGAGCCATTGGAGCCTGCCTTCTGCAGCTCCGATGGTGCTCTGTCATGGGTGCGCCAGGGGGACCCCATATGCACTATGGGTGGGATACATCATTAGGCATGCCAGAGGCCATTTTTCTCTTTTGGTGGGGGCGTATTGAAACAGACACTGCAATGCAACTGTGTCATGCGTCAAACATGCTCACAGTTTCTCTGGCCACGGTGCATCCCGTGGTCACCCGGGAGTGCTGGAACAGAGACACTCAACCCCCCTTTCTTCCTCTGAGGTGAAGAACATGAAGTGGCTGCTCAATTCTCCCCACTCCCGGCCAGTCCTCAGGTGTCCTGAGTCCAAAGGCTTTTTCTGCATTTAGGTTAAGGACCATCACTACATGTTTAGAAGTATTTTTAGACCATCTGTGGATAAGTATGCACTGTACATTTGTTTTGCCTTGTCTAGCTTTGATAAAGCCAGATTGGTGAGGGTGGATCACATCCAGAAGGACTGTCTCCAGCTTATTTGCCATGATTTTGGTTAACATTTTGTAGTTGGCTGTGAGAAATGATATAGTTCTATATGATCTGCAGAGGATATGGTCCTTTCCTGGCTTTGGAAGTATTGTTGGGGGGGGGAGGTGGGGGGTGGCAGTGGGATGACAAATTGGAGGGGGGATGGGGCAGCTGCAAACTAGGGGTGCTAGCTGCACACTCAAGCAGACTTAGGTGGTCTGTTTCTGCTGGCACATTCATATGTTCACATGTATGTTCGTATGTTATGATTGCACATCACATGGAGGGGGTAGGTCTCCAGCCTCTAAGCTTTCTCGGACCATATTGCATAAAAATACCTGAATATCCTGCAAAAAATACTTCAAAAAATCAACAGGGAGGCTGTCCAGGCCAGGAGCCTTGCCACCGCTCAGGGCTGTTACTGCACTTTTCACTTCCCCTGGTTTGAGGGGGGTGTCCAGTAATGTTTTTGCAGCCTATAATATAGGGCCCAGCTATGGTTAGTCATGCAGTCACTTCCCATTTGTACAATCTTGTTTTACCTGGTCTGTACTCTTGCCTTCCATAATCTATTAGAGTGACTAGTATATGATATGGTTAACTCCCTTATCACTGCTTTCAGTGCCTCCCATTTACTGAATGTGCTGTTTCTCCTCTTTGTTATTGTTTAGATAGTCTTGAATTCCCTTACATATTACCTGCCTATATTCCTGTTAGGTGAGGAGCCCCGGGTCCAGGTGCCAGATGCAAAGAGGTGCTGGTGAGCCTCTAGATTCAGTACTACCCAGTGTTGCCAATATTGGGGATATGGACTCCACTAAGAAAGAATCTCCACAGTGCATTTCAATATGGGCTAGGGTATATCTGTCTCCAGGATCCAGCTTCACTTGCAGCACAATCTCATGAAAGTTGGGTTTCAGCCAGACTGCAGTACTCCTGGATTTGACACTGAAGCAAGAGCCATACAATGTACCACCCCAGCAGGTGGCCAATCTATGCTTCTCAGATATAGTCATATGGATTTCTTGCCTTTATAGGCTGTCCCACTTGAGTTTGTTTTACCTTCCCCAGCACCCTCTTCCATCGTTGAACATTTTTTGTGCCCACTGACATTCCATGTTATGATTTGTAACCTGTCAGCCATTATCAATGTTGAAAGTGGTCCTCAAGATACCTGCTCTGTTACTGATGTTCATCCCATAGTAGTAATGTAGCCATTGTCTGTCGTTTTGTCTCACAGTTTTCATTCTGTCATGCCATTAACATCATTTTAAACACGAAGGAGTCCCCTAGCAAAACAAAGAAATCCTCCTCCTGCCAAATGGCCCACTCGCCCCTCACCCATTCTTCCAGCTCCACTGCCCTTACCTCAATGTTCAACCTCCCCCCTTCCAAATTAGAGTCTCTGCCATAACCTTGAACAGTATGCACAGAGTTAATATCAGCACTTCACCCCATCACTGTTGAGCATAAGACAGCTCAAAACAACACCCCCTGTGAATGAATGGTGGATTTAGATACACTCATAACTGTTGTGTATGTGAGCACCAGTATTAAATTATTTTAAAAAAAATTATCAATATAGATAACTTCTTCCATCTCCATATTGGAGACGGAGGCTCTTTACTTAGTTGTGGAACAGCTTTAACAAATACTTAAGTCAGTGCTATGGCCCACTGTCCTACTGGACAGGTTGGTTGCCTGTCCAGCAAGCACATCCTCACACTATGGCTTGGGAAGAACCAGATTGGTGAGGTGGGTATTTTTTGTCTGAGTGGCCAGCCGGCCACACGTTTGGGGGAATCGCTACACAGTTCCTATCTTTCTGTATGTAACCTAGCAGATTTCAAGGCACCATGTAATCAGATGTTCACCCTATATACTGTACATGTGACCAAAGTAAATAATGCTGCAGTAGCAAAGAGGGCTGCCCTGCCCCCCACTGTTACCCATGGCCTTAACACGCCTGGTCCGAGGGAAGTAGTCGCTAACACACATTTGTCCAGAGACTGCTAAAGTAGTTCACTTTGATGAACTCTAGGGCTCTAGTAAAACTTGTAATCTTGGAATAGAACTATAACTTACTGCACCAAGGATTTAGTTCTAGTAATCTGACCTAATTCACAGAGATCTACAGCTTAGACAAGCCCTTATGCCTATAGGTGGTGTAAACTTTTGTTCCCTGTGGAAGGCTAGGAATCTTGTTGACCTGCCTGGGAGCTGACCTGCCACCTGTGAGCCTGAACCTGACTCCCCCCAGTCCCATTCACCTGGAAATCCATGTCAGTTAATGTCTATACATTCTACTGATCATGCCTTCAATTCAGTCAGCCTGGACATTTTTCTCTGCTGTGCTAGAGAGCAGCAGACCATGCTTGTGTGGCATCGTGCTACTGCACTTCAGCTACAGGGCATGCCAGAAGGCTGACCTTCTTTGGATAAGATCATGCAGTCAGGGCAACTGTGGCTTGAGCAGCATGAGAGTAGGAAGAGCTGGGGATAATTATGAATTTTTACAGAGAGGCAGAATCAGTGTGAGCAACAAATCAGGCACTTACCACTCAAGCCAATGAACAGGTGGCAGGGCCAGTCCCTCATACCGAGTGGTACACCATCATAACTGTGACTGAAATGGAGCAACTCAAATATGAGTGACTCAGTTCCAGCACCTGTTATGTGGGCTACCCTGCAAGGGTAGTGACAGGTGAAGAACAGGGCAACAGGAAGAACAGGTGGGAGACCGAAGAAGAGGGAAGGTATGTTAGGGGTAGTGCAGAGTGAGGCTGCCAAGCTGGTACTGTGGTGGAGTGGTGAGGATGGCTGGCTACACTGGGAAAGGTGCAGGGTTAGGGGCTGGGGAGGAATACAGTATTTTTTTTTTTCCATGAGTAATTTATGTTTTTTCAAAGTTTCTCCTCCTCCCCGACATGCACTCCTCTGGAGTTAGTAATCCCTAGTAAGGGGTGATGGTGCAGGGGGCACAGCCCCTCCACAGAACAACCTTTTACTTGTTTGCCAGTGTTTCATTGCTGCGAGTGTACATCGCCTTTTGGTTTTTTTGGCAATGTACACTCGCCGTAATGGCGATTGCTATTCCGCAATCACCGTTATGACATGGAACCATACCGAGCTTCTCCACTCGATCACCGCATCCTTGGCATTTTCAAAGTCTTTGGCTTCATGAGGAGTGTTGAAATTATTGGGGGTTGGCCAGGCCTCAGTATCTGGAGGTGCAAGGTGTACAAGTGTGCAGATTCCCAGCTTTTCAAGTGTAACTTTGATTTAACCTTAGAGAACTGCTACTGCCTCCACTGCAGCTCTCTGCTGTAGTCTTGGAAGATTGTCACACTAATTGGCCATGAGATTTGGCTCTCCAGAGCACCATTTCTTTTTCTGGGTACCAAAGGTACCAAATGAGAAAATGACTCAGCTATTCACCTGGTTTGAGCCTGGGTCTGGTGCAATGGGCATATTTGATTTCATACTTTGCCGCTTCAGCCACAGCTTCAGCTGATCTGCCATTCACTTTTGGATGCTGGGTGTCTTCCCTTCAGTCCATCTAGCAAACCCATAACTTGGAAATTGGAACAGAGGGTTCTGTTCTCTTGATCATCCACCCACTCCTGCATTGCTGCTAGTGATTTCCTGAGGTGAACTCAGTCACAGGTCACATCTATAAATGCATCCTCTAGCTTACTCATTCTTCTCTCCACTTCATCCAGGCAGCTGCCATGCACTGTTGTAGTTTCTGTTAAGCCCATAATAATATTCTGTATGTGGCTAATTCATGCAGACATATTCTGGAACCCTGACTTTATTTCATTTTGCAGGTTGAGAAGAGGATTATTAGTAGGGGCTCAGGGTTATCTCCCACTGAATTCCCTACTGAGGCCTTTGCTTGTGTTCTTATGCAGCCTTCCTGGGGAGTGGGTCCAGGATGAGAAGTTGCTGCAGAAGTCTTGATTGTAAATAAAGACTGCTTCTTCTAAGCTTTATGTGTTGCCACAAAGTCCCCTTATCTAGATAGTTATCTGTACACCAAAAATCGCTGCTCCGAAATGCTTTTATTACTGATTTGAGGTTATGCATCACAGGAGAAGAGCTAGAAAGTAACCACCATCTTGCCCTGCCAGGCCACATCCCCCTCTCCATCAGTCTCTCCTACTGCAGGGTCTCCTTTAATTTCACCACCACTGATGTGATACTGACTGGCTTGTAGTTGCTCATCTCTTCCCTGCTGCTGCTCTTGTGCAAAGGAACCACATCAACCCTCGTCAAGTCATCTGGGACTACACCTGTCTCCAGTGAGCTGCTAAATAATATTTCCAGAGGGACAGCTAGCATCGTGCTCATTCTTTTAGAACTCTTGGGTGAATCCCATCCAGTCCCATTGCTTTGTTCTCCTTAAGGGCTTCCAATCTCTTATTCTAGACTCTCCTCCAAAAACAGACTTGTATCCACACCCTCTTCCCCTGGTGTCTGCTGATGCTTGTTGATCCATCCCTTTCCTTCACTGTGAGGACTGAGGAGCAGTACTCATTTAAAATTCTAGCTTTTTCCTGATTTTCTTCTGCATTGTCCCCCCACCCTCCTAATTCTCACTATCCTATCCTTTGCTTTCCTCTTTTCACTCATGTACCTGAACAAAGTCTTATCTCCCTTCTTGACCTCCTTGGCAATCCTCTCCTCTGTATGTATGTTTGCTGCCCTCACTCTCCTTCCTGCCTTCCTCCCTCTGCTTTCCAGATATACCTCCATGCCCACCTTCATCTGGGTCTTCTTGTACTTCCTAAATGCTGATTTTTAATCCTTCACCACCTTAGCCCTCTCCTTTGAGAACCATAGTGGCCTTTTCCTTCTCCTTCCCTTGCTTGCTTCCTTCAAACAGTATGCCATTGCCTTAGCCATCCCCTCTTTAAGGTACTTACTGAGGCAGTCACCCATTTTGTTTTTCAAATCTGCCTTCCTGAAGTTCAGGACCCTTGTCTTAGTGTGCTTTTTCTCTTGACCAATCTGTATGCCAAACTACACAGTACAGATATTGCTTGCACCCAGGGGACTATCCACTGTGACATTTGCAATGCTGTCCCTGTTCATAAATAACAGGTTCAACACTACAGCATCTCTAGTGGGTTCCGTAACCAGCTGCCTGAGAATTTCCCCATGCAGGGAGTTGAGGATGGCCCTTCTTCTTGTTGTTGCTGTGGGCAGAATGCTCCAGTCTGCATCCAACAGATTCACATCACCCCCCACAATCAATATTTCCCCCTTGCATGCCATTCTTTCAGTGGCCTCCCCCAAAACCTTATCAAAATCCTTCCCAGTGTAGGTGGTCTTTACACCACCTCCATGTAGGTACAGGCCCTGGACCCCATCTCCAATCTGACCCATAGTACCTTCAGCCCTTCCTTATCCTCCTGGTGTCCATGAAATGCCTGGTATGGCCACTTCCCAGCTGTGGTTGTCTGTGCACTATGATTCAATTAAGGCCACCAGATTCAGGTCTGCCTCTTCAATGATTACTTCACGGTCAGGCATTTTATTTCCTAGGCTTCCTGATTTGGCACACATGGTTCTCCACTCCTTTTGTCCCTGCCTCCCACTATTCTACCTTCCCCTCATGTTTCCATCTTTCACTCCTCCTGTTTCCCTGGTCCTGCCCTGCCTTCATTCATTACCCCTCTGCCTATCCTCCTTAGCGTCTCTCTCAGCTTTAGTTCCTCTTGCTGACCCACCCTTCCTGCCCTCCCTCTTGTCCTAATGCCCCTCTACATCTGGGAAATTCATTTCCCCTGAGCTTTTCCTCCCTGCTGCTCTATTCTCTGGGGTGGGTAGTCTTTGCCTCCTTCGTTTTTCCTACCCCCTCTTTGACTAGTTTAAATGCTCATCAAAGTAGCATCTATGTAAGTTTACCATTGCTACTTCAAAGTTGTGGAATGATTTACCATTGTTTTTATGTTCTGTTATCTCATTCACAAGTTTTAAAGCTAATCTGAAGGATTACCTATTGTCACTTAATGTTTTTCATTGTAACAATTAAGTGCACTGTATTCTATATTATTTTGTTTGTGTATACTCTGGGTCAGTCCAGAAAAAGGGCTTTGCCCAGTAACCCTACCCGGTTAACAAATGTTAAAATAAAACAAAAAAAATAAATAAAATAAAAGTAGCATCTAAACCATCCACTCAGGACTGCTGTTTCCCTTCTGGATGGATGGAAGCCATCCCCTTTGTACAGGCCTCTATTCCCTCAGGTAGGACTCCATCCCTGATAGTGTCAAAAGCCTCCTCCTTGCATCATGCCTTCAACCACTCATTGAAGGCCCTGGTGCAAGGTCCCCTAGTTTTCCTGGCCATATATGGTGGCACCTCAATGAAGACCACTATAAGAACTATCTGCCTCAGGCTTCTTCCCAGCTCCCTAAGCCTATTCTGCACCACACCTGCTGCATCCCCAGATGGAGAATGACATCCAGCTTCCTCCCTTCCCCATCTTCCCTAGCAATCTCTCTGATCTGCCCTCCAGTCCTCCCCACCAAAGCATCTGGTAGGCACTGTACTACCCTGTCTCTCCCTTCCCCATGCTCCCAGCTCTATCCCCCTGACTATGAGGTCCCCCACCAGTATCTGCCTCCTCCTTGGCTGGGGGGGCCTCTCCTTCCCCCTTGGAGCCTACACCCTTGAGGAACCCCACCTAGTCCCTCCCCACTGCCTCGAGTGTCTCCTCCTGGCTTGCTTGTCCCACCAGAATGGTAAAGGAATTATGCAGTGATAAGGTCTGAGGCGTGCTATCCTTCCTCCCCCCACACCCTCCAGGAGCCTACCAAGATCCAGATGCTCTGCCCCTTTTCTGGATTCCTTTGAAGTAGTGGCTGAAATGTTGGTGGCCTCTGGGAGAAGCAGATGGCATCCTGTATTCTTACAAGCTCAGCCCTGAGTCCAGTGACTTCTGCTGTCATCTCAGATAGGTGCCTGTATATGGAGCAGCATCTTGGTCTCCAGAACATGTCTCTAAAGAGTGCGGCCCCACACCCTTTTGACTGCATTTCTCCCATGCCTGATGGCTTTTTTCCTCTCTTAACTTCTTACTTACCTCCCTTTTTCTTGTCCTTGTACCTCTCCTCTGTAATATCCCCCTCTTTGCTTATCAGTACTTTTCCTTTCTTCCTGTATTTAGCCTATCCCTTTAGAATGTCTGTGCCCTTACACTAGATAGTGTGTTTCTAACCTTCCCTTCCTAACCTTGCTTCCTAATTTCCTCTGTACTCTTTACCAAGATAGGTTTTCCATGCATATTACTAAGTGTCCTTCTTTGCAATACCTTAGTTACTATTCCAGCCTGGTGCTCCCTTTACTGCAGAGCTTGCTTGCATTTCCTGCAGTCCTCCTTCAGAATGACCTATGGCCTGCTGTCGCCTGCTGATGCCTAAGATACCAATCCTGTTCCACTCTTGCTCTGTTGTACTCACGCTCTGGGACACAAACATTAATGGGGCACATTAGGTGGATGGGCTTTTATACTTGGTTTATAGGCTGTCTGCTTAGCCCTAATTGGTATTTCCTTCCATTTATCCTACCTTCCTGCCCGCACACTATGCCGATGGTCTGGCTATGATCTACAGCTCCTAAAAGGAAAGAAAAAAGAAAGAAATGCCTTTAAACTTGTAATTACAAGCTAATAAAGCTATAATGCTTGATTAATAAAGCTATAATGCTGGGTTATAATCTGTTCCAGAGATATCACATATCTGGTTAAGGTGGTAACATTGCTGTCATTGCTCACAAAAAACTGAACTTTGATTTTCTCTCTGCTGGCACATATTCTTCTCTTGAACACCTTTCTCTTTATCTTGATCTTTCTGTTATATATCATTCACCTAAAGCTGACACTGACTCACACTTCTCTGATCATATTTCTAATATCTGCAGTTCCTCTTCAATCTCTATACTCTCTACTTGAGGAGGCAATATAACCTAGAGGTTAGAACACAGAACTGTGTACCTGAAGACGCAGTAGACCTAGGTCTACATCCCACAACTGCCACTGGCATGCTGCACGACCCTGAACAAGTCATTTAACCTTCCTATGCTCCCTCCTGTGAAGTACTACCTGAAATGAGCTTCAGCTCAGAGTGCCTTTCCTAGTCAAAAATTCTAAATAAGTAAATGACATAAATGTTCACTGGTGACTTCATACAGTAATTCACCACATTGATGATCTTCTTTATGGTTTGGCTACTAACTATTTTTGGTCTTCATTAATCAATTCACTGGCTTACACATGCTCAAGAACATACACTGAATCTTATCATTAGTGATATTTTTTTCATCTTAACTACTTCATTCATGACTTCCCTCTCAGTGATTACTATGCAATTGCATTTGATTTCTTTATCCCTGTTCCTATATTTCAGACTCATACAATAACTCATTGCCCTCTCCATTGTCTTGACCCTGCTAACCTTTCAAAATTATCTTCTGCTTTGGATACTTTCATCTGTCATCCTGCCTCTATTCCTTTAGTTCAAGATTATAATAAAATACTTTATTCTGATCTTGGTTTTCCTCCTTTTTTTCAGAACTGCATTACTCATGTACGTCACTAGATCACCTTGGTTCCTTGGGTTTCTTTTTAAACTTATATGTCTTGGCTGATGCCTTGAGAGAGGAAGGTGAAAGTTCCATATCTTTGTTCACCAAGAAGCACAGAAACCCATCTCACTAAGTATAGAAATGCCCTGCATAATGCCCAGTCAGATGTCTGTGCTACTCTCATTGCAAGGATGTTGGTAATCCGTACGTCTTTTGGGCACTATTGACTCTCTTCATCACCCTAAAATCTGTATGTTGTACATTAGACAAGGCAGTTTATGCAAAGCAGTGCATTTAGTAGTGAAGCTATGAAAAACAATCAAAGCAGTTATGAGTGACTGTCACAGCAATAGGGACCTCTAGTGGGGGGCCATGAGAGATAGCAAGAATGCAAGTCAACAATGTACTCTAACCTCCTAGCTAGGGGAATATTCCTGTAGATGAATGGTAAGAGCTACTGCATTTGGAACTCAGAGTTCCAGGATTGATTTTCAGCAATGGCTGGAGGACAGTCTGATCAAGATGAGAGGACAGCCAGTAATTTAAGGTTGGAAGGGACTCTAGGTCCACCAAGTCTGCTCCCTGATCTTAATTGTTTTTATTTTAATTGAGGAATGAAGCCAAATCTGGAACATGAAGATCTGTTGACCTTCGTGCCTGCCTCCGTAATCTCTAGACATGACTACTCTAATGCTCTCTACCTAGGGTTGGTTGGTAAATTGATGTACTGCTTGCAGCTAATACAGAATTCTGTAGCCAGACTGATTGCTACAATTCATCAGTCAATAAAGGCCATGCCTGTCTTACATGCACTGCATTGGCTGTCAGTCTGGTAGTAAATCACTTTTAAGGTCACGTTGTTGACATTCAAAACCCTACATGGACTAGGTCACAACTACCTAAAATATCTCTTCATCTTATATATTTCAGATGATTATCTTTACTATAACAAGGGTGCTTGATAACCATTCTGATGCTGTGATTAATACATTCAGCTGATAGCTGATGCAGTAGGTTCCCTCAGTGGTGGCGCCAGATAGGTAGAATGCCCTTTCCCTTAGGCTGTGACATGTCCCCTCAGTGGAGGCATTTAAGAAATGGTTAAAACCCTTTATGTTTCAGTAAGCTTTTGTGTTGGAATAATTATGTAATAGTTTATTTATTGTGATCATGTCAGTAACCTACCTCCCTTGTATACTCACTCTGTTTCATTTATTTCTGTATTTCAAATGTACTGTATAGTGTACAGTGCTATGGGCTGTTTGGGGATGGAATGCGATATAAATAGAATTGCCTTGCCTCTCCCCACGCCACACTTTATAAACAGGGAACAATAAGTTTGCTTTGGAAATACATACCAATTTATAGCATGAGATTTTTTGCCCAAAGAAAGTGGAAGTAGTGTTGTATATGAGAGAAAGTAGGATGTACAAAGCAATGCTATACAGGGCAGGAGGAGAATCTGCCAAAGTAGAAGGGACAGATATAACCCTGTACTTCTTCCATTGCTTTTCTTGTCTGAAAAATGTGATGAATTTGTCTCTTTCTTCACCTTCAGCATTCTTCTGGTGACTCTATATTCTTTCTTTCATACTGAAAATCTAACAATAAGAAATAGTTCTCCCTTCTTCTCCACCTCCTCCAACAGCTTCATACATTCTATCCCCACTTTGTCTTGGTAGCTAGTCAGTCTCCAAGAAAGACAACATTCTGTCTCAGTCCCATTCCATCAAATTTAATTTGTAGTTCTCTGCTCTTCTTCCTAGCTTCACCATAGTTAATTGTTCCAATAGTTTTCCTGAGAAACTAAAATAAGCAGTTATTACATTACTCCAGTCCTGAAAAAAAAAACACACTGGAGTCTAACAAGCTGACTAGCTACTGTTCTATTTATAATCTGCTATTCCTAGGTAAGATTCTGGAAATGGTAGCTGTCACTCATGTTTCCTCTCACTTGATCTCAATCAATGTATTTGACCCAATTCAAGCTGGATTTTGACCTGGCCATTTAATGGACACTGCCCTTCTTTAGTAAATGATATGCTTCTCTACTCTAATAATGGTTCTCTTGCTCTTGTTTTACTTGCTGTCACTGCTGTATTTGATGCAGCCATTCTCTTGATTTTCTTTGCTTGCCTTTAGCAATATGCTGGTGTTTGGGACCCTTTTCTTGGTTAAAGTCTTACTTTTTAAACTATTCTTTTACAGTCTCTGGCAGAAGAATTTCTTCTACCTCTTTTCTACTCCAGTATGGGGTGCCACAGGGATCCACTATTGGTCCTTTTATTTTCTTTATGTACCCTTTACCTTTTAGAAACTATCTCAAAGAAAGCTGAAATATATTCTTATCTATTCTTGACTCTTACATTAGTTTTGCATGTCAGAAAATTGTTTGTTGCCATAGTGATCCTTGTACAACAAGATGTACAAAATAGGTGATTTCATACCTTTTATCGGACCAACAAAGATTTACAGAAAATCCTTAAGCTTTCATATCTACATAGTTCTTCTTCAGATAGACAGACAGAGATACTTATGTAGAAACAACAATCACCCTAGGTATGCTAAAACTCTATAATGTACAGTAAAGCACTTTTATACCACCTTATCTGTTCAAGTGAGGATGACAGTGATAAACATCTGGCCACACTGAAAAAAAAACTTTTATTGAGCAGGAGCATTCCTCTAGAAAAGCTGAAAGAGTGGCAGAACATGCTCCGTGGATATCAAGAGAACAACTACTATAATATAAAGAAAAGACCACCACCAACCAGATACCCTTGGTTGTCACATACAACCTTGATCTGGAGCCCCTACGTAAAATCATTATGGCCCTCCAGCCAATATTCAGTGAGGATGACACCTGGAAATGGTTCTTGCAAGAACTATCTCTACTGTCTTTTAAACAACCACCTAATTTATCCAACCTGATTGTCAGGAGCAAACTTATACTTGACCAAAATGACAGAACACTAGGTGGCACACGATCCTGTAATCATTCTAGATGTAAAACATGTGAGCACATTTTTACTTCAAGTTTTATCAACACATCCCAAAATAAACAATTCAAGATACAGGGGAATTATACATGTGCATTTCAAAATGTTGTTTATTACATTCAATGCAAGAAATGTGCACAAACAGGTTATGTGGGGGAGACCGGACTACCTATTCGAACCTGAATTAACTCACACAGACATGATATTAAAGTGAAGAAGACTAAAGAACCAGTGGGACAACGTTTCTCTCTGTCCGATCACTTCATCTCTGACCTCTCTGTCCTGGTTCTCAAAGTACATTTCAAAAATACACAACAGAGATGAGCGTTTGAGGTCAAATTTATTTTTCCTCTGAATATGGTTAATGATGGGATGAATGTGGACACTAGTTTCATGTCCCATTATACTATTTAAAGTACTCCTGCTTCTTTCTTGTTTCAGGTACAACTCATGGACAGAGATTTGTTTTACATATTTCTAATATGTATATATATATACATATATAATGTTTCTAGTTAATACATATATGTGTATTTTTATATTTGTTTTTAACTGGTGGGTGTGATTCCATGGGTTTTAGATTCACGCATGCAGAACTGCTATTTCAAGTGCTTAGCAAGTACACACACACACACACACACACACACACACACACACAGTCTCCAAATCTCCAAATTCTCTTTAGTAAGACATTTAGCATGAAAATAATTTATAGATCTTCTACAGCTACATAACAGTCCATTCTGTGACATTTGACCTACACACAACTAAAGTTTCAAGGACATTTTCTTATCTCTGGTTGTGTAATCCCCCTACAAATGGGGGTTCCTAAAAGCTTTCCCAGAGCTTGTTAAATGCTCCATGCCTGGCTGGTGTCCGGCGTAAAGCCAATTAAATGTTGTTGCCAGTGAGTGCTCTTAGAGCTTCCAGGTACTGTCTCTTTAAGGGCTGCCTGTTTGTAGTCCTAATTAGCTGAAATGGTGGGGCTGTGTGGTTTTATGCCCGAGTCCCCCGGCTGCTCAGTAAGTGCTCCGTTCTGCCCTCACTATGTTGTGCAGAGGGAGGCCTCTGGAAAGATGTAACTGGTTATTGATAATAACTTAGAGTAATAATGATAATGTGGTTGTTCTAACCTGCCTTCTTTGCAGCAAAGACTGTTCCGATTATCTCCTCCATTTTGGTCCCGAACTGCCAAGTTGGACCAGTCAGTACATTGGAACTCTAGTAGAGCCATCTGACCAATAGAGGAACTGCTTGCAATTTTGGGAAAGGCATTATGGGCTATGGCACTTTTTTGGGCCACTGAGGGCCAGAGTAATTGACTGGCATGTGATGCTAGCCAATGGAATTGGGTAGCGCCTGAACTGTAAGGAGTGCCCCATGCTATTAGGGGCAGATTCGTTGTGGCTGTGAAGGAGAAGGGAGCACTGAGCTTCTGTGCCATTGAGTGTTCATGCGGGAAGCTCGTGAAAGGCCTAAGGCGGCCATTTTTCTAGCCAGAAAGCTTTGGACTAAATCAGCCAGCGTGCGGTCAGAGGAGGCTGTGTATAAACACGGCTACCTACCAGGCTTCACCTGAAGAAGACTGGAGAATCTGCTGAATCGCACTCAGTCTGTCAGGATGTCTGGAGTGGCTGCTAACTCCCGCAATTGTTGTGAATTGGTTCGGGTCCTGACAGCAGCTGCCTGGTATGGTACCCCTCTGTTGTTTTCCATATAAATGTGTGAGGAGGCCTTTGAAGTTCAGGCTCAGTCCTGCAAGTGATGAAGGAGTGGTTATCTGCAGGAGCTGTGAGTACTGGATCAGGGTAGCTCCCTGTTAATCTTTCAGACAAGTGGCAAGACAAACAAAATCATTTCGTTATACTGCTGCCTGCACTAATTGAGCCTTCTGCTCATTTTGATCCGCTCAGGAAAGTAAATGCTCATTTGTGTCAGGGCCCCAACCAGCTGCCATGAGGGACTAGCCATTAGGACTTGGGTATCCATGGACAGTAACTAATAGGTTTAGGCCTGTGCACAGAGCCCTAGGTAGTTAAGTATATTTTATAGTGATAAGCCAATCACCTTGATTTCCCCCGGTCCTTGTTATCTCCCCTTAAATAAAACAGATTGTTTGTTTTTCAACTGTACCCTGGCTGGATTGTGTTTTACTGAGGATATACTGTACAGTGAAAATGTGATAACTGTGCCTTATTTTCCAGGGGGTCTGCGGAGTGAGCTGAGAGGTACGAGCCGGGGGGGTAAGTGTACAGGGGGAGGGTATTGTAGTTAATCCATGTGAGCCACTAGTGGGAAGAGAGGGGGGTTGCAGTAACCCAGAGGGCTGTGACTGAGTCAGTTCTGACTGTCTTAACTCTGACCTCTGGGTGGAGGCACCCGTCAACGGATCTGGGCCCCTCACCCTGTCACAGTTGAGGCAGGCAGGGGTAGCAGCCCTAAGGGTAGCGCCCCCTGGGGGTTACAAATTGGAGGTACCACTGGGATCAGCGTGTCCTAGTGGCCAAGCAAGTGCAGTGCATAAGAAATGGAAAAACTGGAAGGGGATATGTTGGCAAAAATTAAGTTGGGTCCTATTAAGACAATGGTACACAAACTGATGGGGTGGGGTGAAGCTGAAGAGCTGGACTCCTAGAAAATTGTGTTACTGTTAGATGTGCCCCTGGGAACCCTAACAGCTGACATTGTTTCCACAGCAGAGTGTGTAAAATGTTTGGGCAAAGTGGAGGTAAAGGGGCGTATGGCTGACCTGCTCGACCAGATGCTGCAGGTGCTACTTTTGTGCAGTGTGGCCATTGACCCTGAGAGGATACCTCCAGTGATTTACCCAGAGGGTGCTTCACAGGGATGGAGGCTAGTTCATATTTGGAGTGGGTCAGTCACTCCTGGGGGGTCCCCCCAGACTAATAGTTTTAAAGATAAACTGCTTAAATTGCTGGCTGTGGAGGGGAGGACTACCCAGGAATTGCTGCAAGCATTGGATTTGTCTAGTGATGCTATCCCCCAGATCTCCCCAGGTACCTCCCCCTGTCCCCCCAAGAGTTCTAGTTTGGCTCCACTGCCCTTAGTGGTCCCTCCTATACAGCTCGATTCCTACCGTAGGCTGAAACTTTTTTCTGGCACAGTGCCAGTGCCTACAGGGGAGGATGACCTGGAAGCCTGGATGGACTATGCCACCCCCTTAGTTCAGGAGAGGCAATGCTCTGAGGGGGAGAAAAGGAAGAGATTGATGGAGAGCCTGCAGGGCCCCACTTTAGAAGCCATTAGGTTTTTGCAGGCCACCAACCCGGAAGCCACCGCCGTAGAGTACCTCTCTGCTTTAGAGGGGGGTGTTTGGGAGTACAGAGACTGGGGAATATTTATTATGGAAATTCAGGTCTGCCAAGCAGTGGAGAAATGAGAAGCTATCCGCCTTTGTCACTAGGGTGGAGCGGGCTTTGCAGAAGGCCTATAGAAAGAGGGAAATCACAGCCACAGCCCTGAATCAGGTCAGGTTGGAACATGTTTTAAAGTCTGCTAGATTGTCTAGTGTAATACTGTTAAAACTTAAGTTACATGATCGACGGGCTACCCTGCCTGAATATTGTCAATTGATGAGGGAAATTAGAGAGGTGGAGACTGATGAAGAGGGTTGGGAACCCTATGTGGGGGCGGTGAACCCTAGTGGGACCCCTGAGCCTAGCACCCTCGAAGAGACCCGCCCATCAGGAAGGCCTGATGGATCCCCAGATTTTCCAGGTGATGTGGGAATGTGAGCTATTTCCTCTGACCCCCACGTAGAGAGTGAGTTGAGGGCCGAGGTTACAAATTTATGGGAACTGGTGAGGGACTTGAAGCAATCTACCATGTACCCTGTTAGGTCTGGGGAGCCTGAGTTATCCAGAAACCAGAACCCTGGCCCAGGGGAACCCCCTCATCCCCCTCAGGGTCCCCAACAGATAAGGTGTCTACTGCCCAATAGAGATCCCCAGGACCCCAAGTTCTGTTACCATTGTGGGGAGGATGGGCATTTTCAGCCTGAGTGCCAGATGCAGGAGAATTTAAGGAAAGTCAACAGCAGACTGATCACTTAGCATCGCAGGGGCCCACACTTGACCCCCCCAGGAAAAGCTTTGTGACCCGGGCCCATGCTCAACCAACTGTCAATGCTGTGCCCCCGAATGGTCTGATGTGGTTGGGCCCTCAATGGAGACCCCAGTGCGAGTAAATGGGATTCCCACCTGAGCTGTATTAGACAGTGGCTCTCAGGTAACCATCATGTTTCAGGACTGGTATCAGACACACTTACCTGAGGTGCCCCTACAACCCTTGGATGGCCTACATGTGTGGGGATTGAGCGACAAGACTTATCTGTATTTGGGGTATATCTGGGTCTGGTTGTCCTTCTCTACTTCTGTGACTGGAGTGGATGAACAGGTGGAAACCTTAGCTTTATTTTGCCCCCCTACTGGACTGTATGATGGGGTACCCCTGTTGATTGGGACGAATGCTCATATGTGTGGACGATTGGCCCAGTTGTGTTCAGAAAAGCAAGCATTCAAGACCGGGTGAGCCCTAAGGATACCCGCCAGATCCAAAGGCAGTTGCAACTCGAAGAAGGTTAGCCAGAGGAACCTGAAGGCCCGGTGGGTGTGGTGTGGGAAAAGGATCCGGTCCCAGTGATACTTGCCCCGAATGCCCAATGTGTCCTGCATGGAGAAGTACGACTAAAAACAGATGTTAAGAATAAGTTGTTGATGTTGGATGTGCCTGGGGAGGGAAGATTACCTGAGGGACTGTTGGTCAAACCCAGTATCTTGCCGGCTAGAGCTCATGCTTATGTTAAGATGGTGATGGTTCAAGTGCATAATGTGTCCGACAAAGAGATCTGAATAAGAAGAGGGTGCACCTTGGCAAGTGTACATTGTGCAGATACTGCAGTACTGCCAAATAGCTAGGGTTCCAGGACAGATGATAGAGTTACTCCTGACTTGTTTGATTTCGGTGACTCCCCGTTGCCAGCTGACTGGAAAAGGAGGATCAGTGAGAGGCTAGCCCAGAGGGACCAGGTTTTCTCCCTGAAAGAATGGGATGTGGGATGTGTGCAAGGGGCTGAGCATCACATTCAGTTGCATGACGAAAGGCCTTTCCGAGAGAGATCCCAGGGCCTGGCCCCGGCTGACATAGATGATGTGAGTCGGCATCTGCAAGAGATGTTGGCTGCTGGTGTGATACAAGAGTCCAGGAGCCCCTATGCCTCCCCCATTATAGTAGTAAGAAAAAAGAATGGGGCAGTTTGGATGTGTGTAGACTATCACATTTTGAATCAGCGGACCATCCCAGACCAGTATACCATGCCACGCATACAGGACGCCTTGGATTGTTTAAATGGCAGTAAGTGGTTCTCTGTGTTGGACATCCGAAGCGGGTACTACCAGATCCTGATGGCCCCAGAGGACCGAGAGAAGACTGCATTTATTTGCCCCTAGGTTTCTATGAGTTCATTCGGATGCCTCAAGGGATTTCAGGTGCCCCAGCCACCTTTCAACGCCTGATGGAACGTGTCATGGGGGACATGAATTTGCTTGAGTGCTTGGTCTACTTAGATGATGTCATAGTGTTTGGCCGCTCGTTGGAAGAACATGAGCCGTAGTTATTCAAGGTCTTGGATCGGTTGGAGGATTTTGGCCTCAAGCTGTCTATAGACAAGTGTCAATTCTTCCAAACTTCTGTGAAATATGTGGGCCACATAGAATCCACTGAGGGCATAGAGACTGACCCTAGCAAAGTGGAGGGTTTGACCACTTGGCCTCAGCCCAGGAATTTGAAAGAACTGCAACGGTTCCTGGGGTTTTGTGGATATTATGGGCGGTTTGTCAAAGATTATTCTCGAGTGATTCGCCCCCTTCTCAACCTCACTCAGGGGTACCCTCCTACGCACAAAAAGTATAAGAAGGTTGTGCGCTCTGAGATGGAGAAGAAGTATTTCCAGCCGAATGATGTGTTTGGGGATCGTTGGACTGCTGAGTGTGAGGAAGCTTTCTATGACATCATATATCAACTTACCCATGCCCCAATGTTGGCCTACGCTGACCCGGCCAAGCCATACATTCTCCATACTGATGCCAGTCTACAAGGATTGGGGGCTGTGTTATATCAGGAGCACTCGAATGGTCTGAGACCTGTAGCTTTTGCCAGCAGAAGTCTGACTCCTTCAGAAAAAAACTATCCAGTGAATAAACTAGAGTTCCTGGCCCTGAAGTGGTCCATTGCTGATCAGTTTCATGACTATTTGTATGGTGCCAAGATATTGGTAAAGACTGATAACAATCCTCTGACCCATGTACAGACCTCAGCCAAGTTGGATGCCACTGGCCACAGGTGGCTCTCTGCCTTGGCCACCTATGACTATGCTGTTGAGTACAGAGCAGGCCTAAACCATATAGATGCGGATGCCCTCTCTCGGAGACCTGTGCCACAAACTGATTGGGTCAGGTTGTCAGAGTCTGACATAAGAGCCCTTTGCCAGAAATTTGACAAGGAAGAACAGGTGTCTCCTGATGCTGTGGACTGTATGGTGGATTGCTTGGGGCCATCCGAAAACTGCATACCTGCTGCTTACTGTCATTTTTCTGCATTGGACACTAGTTCACTGCCCCAGTTTAACAATGCTAATCTTCAACGGGCTCAATCCCGAGACTCTATGATAAAAACGGTTGTGGAAGCTTTGCAGGCCGGGAGGGCCGTGTCCAAGTTACGTTCCACTGACTTGAGAAGTGCTTTGTTATACAAAGAAGGGTCCAAATTAAGGCTGATTAACCAACTACTATACAGAGAGACTGTGGATAAGGAGGGCCGGGCGGACAAACAACAACTGCTGCTGCCCTCAACTTTTAGGGAACTGGTCCTGAGGTCCTTACATAATCACATGGGGCATCTTGGCATAGACTGAGCTCTTGATCTGGTACGGACCCGATTTTACTGGCCAAAAATGAGTACGGATGTAGAGCATTATATCAAGACCTGTAGCCACTGTTTGCAAGGAAAAGCCCTACCCAAGAGAGCTGCCCCCATGGTTAATATTACCACTAGTGCCCCTGTGGAGCTGGTCTGCATTGATTTCTTGAGTCTAGAACCAGATCTGAAGAATATCAGTAACATATTGATGGTCACTGATCATTTTACCCGGTATGCACAGGCCTTCCCTGCTAAAGATCAGAAAGCAACCACGGTGGCTAAAATACTTGTTGAAAACTTTTTTGTCCACTATGGGGCCCCCCAGCGGATCCATTCCAACCAGGGGAGGGACTTTGAGAGCTGCCTGATTAAAGAAATGCTATCTTTGTGGGGGGTGCGAAAGTCAAGAACCACCCCATACGATCCTCAGGGGGATTCCCAGCCTGAAAGGTTTAACCGCACACTGCTTGACATGTTGGGCACACTGCAACCCAAGGACAAGCCTAGATGAAGCCAGCAGATTAGCACCCTGGTTCATGCTTATAACTGCACCAAAAGTGATGCCACTGGATTTTCCTCGTATAGACTGATGTTTGGGAGAGAAGCTAGACTGCCCGTGGATGTGTGTTTTGGAGTTTCCCCTGATGGGGTGCAAACAGAAAATCATCTACAATACGTACAGAAGCTGAAGGCCCAGTTGAACCATGCCTATCAGCTGGCCCAGGCCATGGCTGCTAAACGAAACCTGGCCAACAAGGAGAAGTATGATAAGAAAGTGAAAACAATGGAACTGAGAGAAGGGGATAGAGCGTAACTGAGAAATCTGGGACTGCATGGCAAACATAAAATTGCTGACAGATGGCATCACCTCCCTCACATTGTTGTGGGAAAACTGGCAGATTTGCCTGTATATAAAGTGCGGCCTGAAAACAATTCGAAAGATGTGAAAACTATACACAGAAATCATCTGCTGCCAATCGGGCAAATCCTGATTGAAGCTGAACCTCCAACTGCTCTTCCCTCCAGGCCTATGACTAGATCTGCTGCCAGGAAAAGAACCAGACCAATTGATTCTTCAGCAAGCCACTAAGAGGGTCTTGCCCAAATCCCTCTGATGAAAATGATCGCCAATCTATGTCTGAAGACAATGAAAATGATGTTGAATACTATCCCTCTTACGAACTGAGCCAACTGTTTTGGGGCAATCTCCCTGTTAACTCTGGAGATGAGGTTGGGCCTTCTGGACTGTTTGAGCCCCCTACTTTGTCTCTGGAGCCAATGCTTCCAGAGGATGAGCTGGGTAGCAGCAAGGCCCAAGGGGTGGGGTCCTTGAGCCTGGCTGAACTGTCTGGCCTGGCTGAACTATCTGACTTTTCAGAAGAGGATTGTGATGTGGGGGAACAAGCCAGTGATATGCCGGACCCTG
Source organism: Neoceratodus forsteri (assembly GCA_016271365.2). Lineage (NCBI taxonomy): Eukaryota > Metazoa > Chordata > Ceratodontiformes > Ceratodontidae > Neoceratodus > Neoceratodus forsteri. The sequence continues at coordinate 1,070,375,191 of CM028129.1, read as the reverse complement.
AAGAATATTTTGAATGTCCTGATGATTCCTTACTAGTATCTGAACAGTCCTCAGCTGAGCCAAGTAGTGTGGGTCCTGATGTAGAAGGTCAGGCCCCCGACAGTACTATGAACACTGGGTCCTTTTCCCCTGTGGAGATTCCCCCTACTAATCTCAATGAGGCTGAATTGGAATCAGGGCCTGTAACTGGGTTTTCCGAGACCCCTAGATGATCCAGCTGAGAAGTACGGCCGGTAATAAAGTTGAGTTATGAGTCGCTGGGTCAGCCTGTGGACCTGCCCTTAAATGTGGTCCATAAGGGAGTGTATGTGTCCCCGAGCTCTTTGCCTAAGCTAGCCTTGGGGGATAACTCCAGCCTGTTAGTATTGCCCTTCGAGTGTGGTGCCCCTGTTTTGGGTAACCCACGAGTAGCTGATAGGGAGGGGTCCCCAATTCCCAGGTGTCCTGGGCAGGAACTAATGACCTGATTTAAAAGGGGAACAAGAGTTATGTGTGTATGATGTTGCATAAACCATACTGAACTGTTAACACAGTATTCATGCATGTAATTTAAAGTGTGACATAATGTTAAGTAAACTGTTGACTCGAAGTGATTTAAGGGTAACTACTTGACGCGGATGCCAAGTTCTTTTCAGGCTAGGAAGGGTGTAACCCATCTACAAATGGGGGTTCCTAAAAGCTTCCCCAGAGCTTGTTAAATGGTCCATGCCTGGCTGGTGTCTGGCGTAAAGCCGATTAAATGTTGTTGCCAGTGAGTGCTCTTAGAGCCTCCGGGTACTGTCTCTTTAAGGGCTGCCTGTTTGTAGTCCTAATTAGCTGAAAATGGGGGGGTTGTGTGGTTTTATGCCCGAGTCCCGCCCGGGCTGCTCAGTAAGTGCTCCGTTCTGCCCTCGCCATGTTGTGCAGAGGGAGGCCTCTGGAAAGATCTAACTGGTTATTGATGATAACATAGAGTAATAATGATAATGTGGTTGTTCTAACCTGCCTTCTTTGCAGCAAAGACTGTTCCGATTATCTCCTCCATTTTGGTCCCGAACTGCCGAGTTGGACCAATCAGTACATTGGAACTCTAGTAGAGCTGTCTGACCAATAGAGGAACTGCTTGTAATTTTGGGAAAGGCATTATGGGCTATGGCGCTTTTTCGAGTCACTGAGGGCCAGAGTAATTGACTGGCATGTGACGCTAGCCAATGGAATTGGGTAGCGCCCGAACTGTAAGGAATGCCCCATGCTGTTAGGGGCAGATTCGTTGTGGCTGTGAAGGAGAAGGGAGCACTGAGCTTCTTCGCCATTGAGTGTTCATGCGGAAAGCGCGTGAAAGGCCTAAGGTGGCCTTTTTGTTAGCCAGAAAGCTTCGGACTAAATCCGCCGGCGTTCGGTCAGAGGAGGCTGTGTATAAACACAGCTACCTACCAGGCTTCACCTGAAGAAGACTGGAGAATCTGCTGAATCGCGCTCGGTCTGTCAGGATGTCTGGAGTGGCTGCTAACTCCCGCAATTGCTGTGAATTCGTTTGGGTCCTGACAGCAGCTGCCTGGTATGGTACCCCTCTGTTGTTTTCCATATAAATGTGTGAGGAGGCCTTTGAAGTTCAGGCTCAGTCCTGCAATTGATGAAGGAGTGGTTATCTGCTGGAGTTGTGAGTACTGGATCAGAGTAGCTCCCTGTTAATCTTTCAGACAAGTGGCAAGACAAACAAAATCATTTCGTTATACTGCTGCCTGCACTAATTGAGCCTTCTGCTCATTTTCATCTGTTCAGGAAAGTAAATGCTCATTTGTGTCAGGGCCCCAACCAGCTGCCACGAGGGACTAGCCATTAGGGCTTGGGTACCCATGGACAGTAACTAATAGGTTTAGGCCTGTGCACAGAGCCCTAGGTAGTTAAGTATATTTTATAGTTATAAGCCAATCACCTTGATTTCCCCCCGGTCCTTGTTATCTCCCCTTAAATAAATCAGATTGTTTGTTTTTCAACTGTACCCTGGCTGGATTGTGTTTTACTGAGGATATACTGTACAGTGAAAATGTGATAACTGTGCCTTACTTTCCAGGGGGTCTCCGGAGTGAGCTGAGAGGTACGAGCCGGGGGGGTAAGTATACAGAGGGAGAGTATTGTAGTTAATCCGTGTGAGCCACTAGTGGGAAGAAAGGGGGGTTGCAGTAACCCAGAGGGCTGTGACCGAGTCAATCCTGACTGTCTTAACCCTGACCTCTGGGTGGAGGCACCCGTCAATGGATCTGGGCCCCTGACCCTGTCACAGTTGAGGCAGGCAGGGGTAGTAGCCCTAAGAGTAGTGCCCCCTGGGGGTTACAGTTGTATTTCTTATCTAATTACTTCCCTAGTCTGTCACATTGATGTGTAAAATATTTTTTCTAATATTTTTATGGGTACTTAAAAGTAAGCTATTTAAAAAAAACTGCCATTTTCCTTCTGAAGAAGACCTATGGAGGTTCAAATGCTTAAGCATTTTCTGTAAATCTCTGTTGGTCCAATGAAAGGTATCAAATCACCTATTTTGTGCATCTTGCTTTACAAGGACCAATACAACAATAAACAATTTTTTGACATCATGGAGGATGCTGCAACTGCCATCTTGTATGGCAGCTTCAGTACATCAGGAAGAAGAAGCTCAACTGAACAGTGATATCTACTTCCTAACCCAGTGCAAAAAAAAAAAAATGGAATATCGTCCCTAAGGGCCTTACCATCTGCAGTCTATTAAGACACACTTATAATTCAAAATTTGTTGAATAGCTCTGCTGGAGGAATCCTGAGAAACTGACAATTCACCTCATTCACAGGAATACTCTAAGAAAGTTCTTTTGAAAAAAGAGGTTGAAAGGATTTCTGCTGCACTGGAGGGAAGGACTGTTAGGCTGAAACCAGAACTCTGGAAAAAGATCCACATGAACTACTTGAAAACCTTAAAGAGAGTCATGTTCAAGAAGAAGCTAAATACCCTCCAACAAGCCATGCTTCACAAAAATAGTAAAGAAGACAATAATAAACATAGAAACATAAACTTTGATTGCAGATGAGGACCGATTGGCCCACCCAGTCTGCCCATTTTCCTACCTTTCAGATAAACTACAGATCCTAGTTAATCAACAGCCTACTTCCTCCTAAGCCCCACTAGAATTGCTTTATGTCTGTCCCATGCATTCCTGAATTGCCCCACTGTTTTTGACCCCACTACCTCCTCTGGAAGGCTGTTCCATGCATCCACCACCCTATCTGTGAAAAAATACTTCCTCACATTGCCCCTGAGCCATCCTCCTTCTATCTTAAAATTGTGCCCCCTTGTTCTTGCACATCTGTTTTTCTGAAAGATGCTACCCTCTTGGACTTTGTTGATTCCCTTGAGGTACTTGAATGTTTCTATCATGTCCCCCCTCTCCCTCCTTTCCTTAAGGGTATACATATTAAGCTCCTTTAATATCTCTTTATATGGCTTCTGGTGCAGACCCTGCACCATTTTAGTTGCCCTCCTCTGGACTGCCTCCATCCCATCTATGTCCTTGTGGAGATGGGGTCTCCAGGACTGCAAGCATTACTACAGATGGGGTCTCACTAACTGTCTGTACAGAGGGATAACAACTTTCTGTTTTCTACTGGTGATGCCTCTGCCTATGCATTCCAGTATCCCCCAGCCCTCCTTATTGCCTTTTCACATTGCTTGCCTACCTTTAGGTTGTCTGATATGGCTTCCCCCAGGTCCCTTTCCATTTTTGTTGTTGACAGTACCCCCCCCCCCCATTGTGTACTCTTCACCTGGGTTTTTGTTTCCCAGGTGCATTACTTTGCACTTCTTTGCATTGAATCTAAACTGCCATACTTTTGACCATTCCTCCAACCTTGCCAAGTCCCTTCTCATCCTTTTCACCCCCCTTGTGTACCAACCCTGTTGCAGATCTTCATGTCATCTGCAAAGAGGCACACTTTTCCTTCTAGCCCCTCCACAATGTCACCTATAAAGACATTAAAGAGGACCGGTCCCAGTACTGAACCCTGTGATACCTCGCTAGTAACCCCCCTTTCCTCAGAGTGGACTCCATTTACTATTACCTTCTGCATCCTGTTGTCCAGCCAATTTTTTTACCCAGACTACCACCCTGGTACCCACTCCTAGACTGACTAACTTGTTTACTAATCTTTTGTGTGGGACTGTGTGAAATGGCTTGCTAATGTCTAGGTAGGCCACATCCATAACCCCTCTCTGGTCTACTACTTTTGTCACCCAGACAAAGAAATCTATTAGATTAGTCTGACATAACCTTCCCACTGTGAATCCATGCTGCTTTGGGTCCTGTGTCCTGGTGACCTCTAGGTACTCAACAGTTCTTTCTTTCAGGAGTGATTTCATCATTTTCCCTACCACTGAGGTCAAACTAATAGGTCTGTAGTTTCCTGCCTCTGCCTTGCTCCTACTTTTGTGAAGGGGAATAACATTCAGCTTCCTCCAGTCCTCAGGTACCACACCATCCTCCCATGATATGTTAAAAAGGGTAGTCAGTAGTGTCACTAGTTCTCCCCTTAGTTCTTTTAGAATTCTGGGGTGAATCCCATCAGGCCCCATTGCTTTGTCCACCTTGAGTTTTAGGAGTTCTTTCAGGACACTTTCTTCTGTGAATGGACTGGTATCAATCCACCTATCCAGAGTGCTTCTATTGTTTGGTTTAGGTACCTCCCCCTCCTTTTCTTTTATGAATACTGAGCAAAAGTATTCATTCAGGATCTCTGCCTTTTCACTGTCACCCTCTGTCCACCTCCCTTCCCCTTTATTAAACCTCACTATTCCTCCCTTGGTCTTTTTTGCTCCCTAATGTACAAAGGGTTTTATCTCCCTTCTTAACCAAGTTGGCTACCTTTTACACTGTTTGGGCCTTTGCTGTTCTGAATGCCTTCCCTTCTTCCTTCTGCTTTAACTGATGCAGTTCCCTGTCCTGCTCCTTCTGTGATTCCTTATACTTCCTGAATGCTATCTTTTTCTCCCTAATCGCCACCTCTTTTGAGAGCCATAGCATTTTTTTCTTTCATTTTGTTTTGTTTATTTGTTTCAAACAAAGGCTTGTTGCCTCTGTGATGGCATTTTTTATTTTTCCCCAGTATTCCTCCACCCCTCCTTCCTGCCCATTTGCCAGTGCATTCTGTATGTACTCTCCCATTTTTCCAAAGTCAGCCCTCCAAAAGTCCAGTACCCTCGCTTTTGTATGGCTTGACTGTACGGCTGTGTTTATCATGAGCCACACTGTTTGGTGGTCGCTTGTTCCCAGATGGCTACCCACTTCTAAATCTGAGATCCTCTCTTCATCCCCGTTTGAGAGTATCAGGTCTAAGATGGCTCCCTCCCAAGTAGGTTCCAACACTATCTGTCTGAGGCAAGCCCCCTGTAGGGCTTTGAGAAGGATCCTGCTCTTGGTGTGGCTGCAGCAAATGTGCTCCAGTTAACATCTGGCATATTCAGGTCCCCCATCAATAATATCTCAACTTTTTCTGCCATTCTAAGGATGTCTTCTTTCATTTCCTTGTCCCTTTTCTCCCTCTGAGATGGGGGTCTATAAACAACACCCATGCAGATTGTGGTGCCATTTCCTGTCTCTAAGGTGACCCACAGTGCCTCCTCTCTTCCCTGTTTACCCTTTAGTTCTGTTGCTTTGATCCCTTCCTTTACATAGAAAGCTACTCCTCCTCCTCCTCTTTTACTCTCCCTGTCCCTCCTGTAGATTGTGTACCCTGGTATGTTGACATCCCAGTCACGGTCTTCTGTGTACCATGTTTCTGTGACTGCCACGATATCCAGCCATCCCTCTTCCATCAAGGCCACTAGTTCAGGAAGCTTGTTACCCAGACTATGGGCATTGTACTCATTGCCCTGCACTTTTTGATGGCCTTTCCCCTTTTAGACCCATCCCTGCTCTTACTGCCTTTGCCTTTTTCTCCATTGACCTCTGATCTGCTTCCTATCAACTTATCTACCTTAGTGCTTACTTCACTAACTACCCTACAAAGGACAACAAGGCAATGCTGCTGAACATCTCTCTGTTGCTAATTTGTCCAACCACACACTGACTACTGGAGAATTAACTGTATTTTCTAAGGGACTCACATTCTGCCCAACAAAACAGCTTGACAAGATACAATTTTGTGGAGAACTAGACGAATACTTCTGTAGACTGAGACTTAAAACATTTTTTCACAACAAAGAAGATATCCCAGGCATCAGCATATTACTGGAAAAGAAAAAGAAGTAATCTGATTTACCCACCCCCAAGTGGCTGCAGTACTAAACTAGACCCTTATATTCAGTGTTTTCACCATAGACACAATTTCTAGATCCTTAATAAGCAAAAACAGATCCACTATAACCTCCCCCATTTGAAAGGAGAGCAAGACAATCACTGAAGTCTAACCATAACATTGTTATAAAAAAAGCTGATAAAGGTTCTGCAGTGGTGATCTTAAACTGAGAGGATTATATCAATGAAGCTAACAGACAATTAATAGATCACACTTATTATAGGGAACTGGCTAGTGATCTGACTGTACAATGCACCAGGGAACTATGGAATATAATCAGATAATTTCCTAAGCATGTCCAAGACAGACTAACTGATCTCATCCCTGATGAACATAAATCAGGTACATTCTACATGTTGTCCAAGATCCATAAACCTGGTAATCCAGGGAGACCTGCTATATCTGGGAAGGATACCCTGATAGAGGGGATCGCTAGCTTTATGGAAACCATAATAAATCCACTTATCATGGACAGGGACAACTATATTCAGGACACTACACACTTCTTACATTAACTTTCTGTGTTCAGTTCTCAAAGAGCCCTTAGACTAATGCAAGATGCCACCAAAGCAGCTTGCATCAAAGCCTTGTGCTCCAGGGACCCTGTGCTGGATTCTCTATGGACAGTGGCCCAGCAGCAAAGTCCTGCAGCTAGAGGCAACCGTGGCCATGTGCCAAACGGAGGCCACACTGGGAGGGTTTGCTGCAAGGTGCAGGGTGGCCTTGCAGCACTCTAGACCCTGGTGGCCATATATGGAAAACAGTATTACAATCTATCCCAGGTGGTCTAGCACCCCCCGACATGCCTGTATAGGTAAAATATTATAAAAATCTATACCTGGTGGTCTTGTGGTCCCCCCAACATGTCCATATAGGTAAAACATTATGAAAATCTATACCTGATGGTCTTGTGGACCCCCACACCAGCAAGTATTGCCCATCACCCACTCCTCCATCCCAAAACAGAGCCAGTGACCAGCACAGCCCACCTCTCACCTCTGCAGCCAACCACTGACTGAACTATCACTGAGCATGTACTGTATAGTGTATATGCTCATCGATTGTCAATCAATGAGCATGTACACTATACAGTACATGCTCAGTGACAGTTCAGCTGGTGGCTGGCCACAGAGGTGAGAGGTGGGCTGTGCCAGTTGCCAGCTCTGTTTTAGGATGGGGAGAGCAGGGTGGTGGGCAATACCTGCTGGGGTGGGGGTCCATTAGACCAACAGGAAAGGGGTATGAAAATTGTTAATTTAGAGAGTGGAATTGGTGGTCGGGGGGGTCCACTAGACCACAAGGAAAGGGGTACAAAACTTAATGAATATGGGAGCAGATCAGGGATCAGGGAGGGGAGTCCACTAGACCACCAGGAAAGGGGTATGAAAATCAATATATATGGGAGCAGAATTGGGGATCAGGGAAGGGGGTTCACTAGAGCACCAGGAAAGGGGTATGGAAATAAATATGTATGGGAATGGAATCAGGGGTCAGGAGGGGGGTCCACTTGACCACCAGGAAAGAGATATGGAAATAAATATATATGGGATCAGAGAGGGGAATCTACTAGTCCACTAGGAAGGATTATTTTAATTTTTAAGACTACTGTCAACATCAGGGTGGGGGGGGGTACTGTGGCACATTACGCAAACAGGTCAACTGTCCCAGAGGAGAATTTTCTAAGTAATCTTAGACCTAGCCGGTCTAAGGGTACTTAGAATTTCTCCCTCTAGGAGAGTTCTGAGAATTGCATTTTCAGGGATATGGCAGCTTGCATCTGTGACATGCTCCCTAGTGCCAAGTTGCAGCCCATTTTTGGGTTCAGGGGAGGTGCAAGCCCTGTTTGCGGCAGGCAGCCTGCAACTGACTCAGGCTGTCATTGAGAATTGCTCCTGGCACATTGTTTGATGCAATGGGTACTTTGCACCATTCTTTGTGGTGCAAGCTCCTTGCACTGCATTGGGGGCTTTGAGAATCGAGCACACTGTTTTTAGGGATTTACCACCTTATACCAAATTTGCCATGAATGTAAACTCACACTACACTAATATTCCTCATACTGATGGCATTCTGACCTGTCTTAAATAACAACAAGAGAAAGGACAGCACACAACAGCCACCCCAAATTCATTGTGAGACTTTTTGAATTTATTCTGACCCACAACAACTTCAGTTTTAATAGTAAACATTATGTTTAAAGTATGGGAACAGCAATGGGCACCAGGATGGCTCCATAGTATGCCAACCTTTTCATGGTGGATCTGGAGGAAGATTTTCTAAAACAATATACACACAAACTACTTGTTTATTTCTATTATATTGATGATTTACTTATAATTTGGACAGAAGGTACCTGCACACTCAGTGAATTCCAGTAGGAGCTTAACAGCCTCCACCAATCCATTAAACTTTCCCTGGAGTACTCTGACACCAGTGTTAATTTCCTGGACACCACAGTTACCAACAATGATGGAAACTTGTAGCCTTATATTTACAGGAAACTGACAGACAGGCAGAAATACTTACATAGAAACAACAATCACCCTGGCACACTAAAAAATCTGTAAAGTAGTCAATACCACCATATCTGTTCGAGTGAGGAGAACAGAGACAAACACCTGACTGTACTAAACTAAAAAAAATTAATTGGGCCAGGGCATTCCTCTAGAGAAATTGACAGAGCAGTGGAAAGTGCTACATGGATATCAAGAGAAAAGAAAGGGGCTCAAGGTGCACCTTTTAGAGCTCAATCAATGTAGTTGTTATCGCTGATTCCCCTCTGCTCTGTCATCACGCAGCACTTGATGTACATTATCTGTTTCCAAAGTTATTTTACCTTTACTAACAAATGTCTGCAGATGACTAGAGAATGTTGTCCATTGAAGTGGAATCTCACAGAATCGTGTCAGTCTATTATATTACTGCTTATACTCTATATGTACCACCACACTGTGTATATTTGAGATGGAATCACTCAGAAATGTCTCTGTCTATCATATTACTGTTTGTAAATGCTCTGCCACTGTATGTAAATTAACCCCGGGTCACCCCTGAGAAAAAGACTGTCATAGTCTCAGTGGGCTTGTCCAGTTACCAAAATTAAAGAAATAAATGAGAGAACAACTACTACAACATAAAGAAAAGATCACCACCAACTCGATATCCTTGATTGTCACATACATCCCTGATCTGGAGCCCCTACATAAAATTAAGGACCTCCAATCAATATTCAGTGAGGATGACACCGTGAAACGTATCTTGCAAGAACTACCTCTACAACCACCTAATTTATCTAACTTGATTGTCAGAAGCAAAACTTATACCTGACCAAAACAACACAACACTAGGTGGCACAAGACCCTGTGATTGTTCTAGATGTAAAACATGTGAGCACATTTCTACTTCAAACTTTATTAACTCCCCCAAAACAAACAAGTCAGGATACAGGGGAATTATACATGTACATGTCACAATGTTGTTTTTTTACATTCAATGCAGGAAATGTCCACAAACAGGTTATGTGGGGGAGACCAGACAACCTCTTCAAACCTGAATGAACTTACACAGACATGATATTAAAATGAAGAAGTCTGAAAAACCAGTGGAACAGCATTTCTCTCAGTTTGACCACTCCATCTCTAACCTCTCTGTCCTAGTTCTCAAAGGACATTTCAAAAGTACACAACAGAGATGAGCACTTGAGGTCAAACTTATTTTTCTTCTGAATATGGTTGATGATGGAGTGTATGTGGACACTAGTTTCATGTCCCATTACACTGTTTAAAGTGCCCCTGCTTCTTTCCTGATTCAGGTACACACATGGACAGATATTTGTTTTACATATTTCTAATATGCTTATATGTAAAATGGTTCTATCTAATCTATATGTTTGTATTTATAGGTGGGTGGTGATTCATGGGTTTTAGATTAAAACATGTAGAACTGCTGTTTCAAGTGCTTAGTGCACACACACACACACACACACATATACAGCACACACACACACACATACACACAAAAACACACACAGACCCATTTTCAAGAGATTTTATGGCATAGTTCGAGTTGCACCGTGCAAACCTGGAGATGTGCCAGCAGTCGGGGGCATGCCCATATTCAAAGAGCACAGATGCACGGTGCACCCAAACAGCACCGATGTGCACAATGTTGTGCTGCTTCTATGCAAATGAGGGGTCCCCCATGCAGATGCTGTACATCACAATATTTAAACATTTCAGAAGCACAAATCAGCCCCCAGCAGTGGTGCAGAATTATGCTTCTGCAACCCTATCCTAACTTGTGCACAGCCCTGGCAGACCACTTCTTATGGCTGAACACCTTGGTGGATCTGTGGTCCCTCCCCAGTCCTGAACACAGTGAACAGTCTAAACATAGCCAGATCCCTGTATCCCAGTACTTTTAGTTCCCTTCCCACATCCCTGGTAGTATAGTGGTCCCCCCTTCCCATGCCAGATCACAGTGAAATGCAAATAATATCCTGATCTCCATATCCCTGGTGATATAGTAGTCCCCCTCCCCATACCCGCTCATAGTGATATGTAAATAATATCCCAGTCCCTGTTCTCCCTGGTAGTCTAGTGGGTCCCCCTCCTCAATTTCTGTCAAAATAGACAACATCCTCCATACTCCCTGGTAGTCTAGTGGGTCCCCCCATCTCTGTCAAAATAGGGGAAATCCCTGGTATCCCCGGTAGTCAAGTTGCCTCCCACCCACCTCCCCATTAGGCAGTGGCCCACCACCTCGCTCCCCACCCCAGCCCAACCAGAGCCAGTGATTGGCACTGCTCTCCTCACACCACCACAGCCAGGCACCAACTGAACTGTTGAGTGTGTATAGTACATAGTATACACTCATTGACTGACCAGTATTACAGTATAGCAGGGACTGACCTGGTGCACTTCAAGGCAGCACAGGCATGCAGATGACCCCATATGGGCATGTAAATGTCCCCTTCTCACCATGCATACCTAATGGACTCATCTGCATGTGTGGGCTGAATATCACCCATGGGGCCATGGCGCATACCAGTATGTGCTGTGCATTACCCCCTATTGGTAGTAGTCAGCCCCACAACCTGATTGCACTGCATGGCACATGATGACCCCCTACTGTGCACCACGCATCCAGTGTCCAATATTCTAACAGATTGCATTTTGTGCATGCATCTGGCTGGCTCTGAATATGTCCCCCACAGTCTCCAGCTTCTCTTTTGTAAGGCATTTAACATTAGAATATTTATAGACCTTATACAACTACATAATATTAAATTCTGTGACATTTGACCTACCCACAACTAAAGTTTCAATGATGTTTTCTTTTCTCTGTTTGGTTGTGTTTCTCATCTAATTACTTCTCTAATCTGTCACATACATGTGTAAAGTGTTTTTTTTTGTTATATTGTTATGAGTACTTAAAAGTGAGCTCTTTTAAGAAACAAGCCATTTTCCTTCTGAAGAAGAATTATGTAGGTTTGAAAGCCTCAGGATTTTCTATAATTCTCTGTTGGTACAATAAAAGGAATCAAATCACCTATTTAGTGTATTAGTTTTGCTTCTAATGTTAATAATACTGGTGTTATCCTGGACCATGAAATTACCCTGACATCTAGATGGGCTGAGGGGCCTTTTTCTGCTGTCACATTTCTGTGTAATCTTGAATAAATAACATATTTAAAAACATATTTTCTACACTGAGGGATATTTTTATTTATTCAACATTTGGAGACCAGAAAAGGCACATTGAGCCATATAATGTTTCCAGGTGCAGCCCACTGAGTGGCAGGAGAGAGAGTTACAAAACAATCATAATCATCAATAAAATAACAACTGCTATACAAGATGAAATTATGCATACCGAGGTAAAATCCAAAAATATTACATAGTCACATGGTAACAAATAAGAAAGATGCCAAATCTTTTTACAGTTATGAAAATAGCAAAAATAAAATGGTTCTAGCCACAGTGTTGGACTACTACTGAAAGATGGAGCTAAACTAGCAGCACCTACGGATATGACTGAGTGTTTAAACTCCTATTTCTGTGCAGTCCTACTTAAAAGTTATAAAAGGGACTGCAATAGTTGAATGCATCAATCATAGCAACAATTGTGGTCACAAATTTGCAACAAAATCTGTTGATGACTATTTGGTTGAAAATAGCTTTGTTCTAGAAAAACTTAAAGCTCTAGACATCCGTAAATCTATGAGTACAGACCATATATCAGCTAGAATTCTTAAGAAACTAGCAAACAAATTAGCTATGCCTGTGACATACTTATATAATAATTCAATGTCAAACGTTATCATGCCCAACAATTGGAAAAACGCTAATGCAGTTCCCATTTTCAAAAAGGGCAGTAAATCAAATCCAGGTAATTACAGTCCCATTAGCCTGACATTTTTAGTATGCAAAATCTTGGAGTACCACATAAAGGATTGTATCAAGGTTCATTTAAAGAACATTGAAGCTGAGGACACAACTCAACATGGCTACAAAACTGAAAAGTCATGTGTCATCAATTTGATTTCCTCTATGAGCTAGTTGAAGAATCCTTAGATAATACTTACCCAGTTGATATAATATATTTTGACTTCAGTAAAGCCTTCAATACTGTAAATCATGATAAAAGTATACATAGGTTACTATCCTTAAATCTTAATCAGCAACTAGTAGTATGGATACAGCAGTGATTATCTAGTAGAAGTCAATGGGTAATAATCAATGGTTCATATTCTAGCAGGGGAAAAGGTTACTATTGGGGTACCTCAGTGGTCAGTTTTTGGTCTTACTTTGTTTAGATTATTCATGTGGTCTTTAGACTAATATCATCAGTTGGTGCTCTAAATTTGCTGATGATATTAAAATTGATAGGCAAGTACAAACAGAAAAGGATTATAAAATAGTGCAAAATTACATAAACAAAATCAATATGTGGGAAACCACCTGAAACATGAATTTTAGCATTGATAAATGCTATGTCATACACTTGGGCAAAAATAATCACAAATACAGTTTGATGTGCTTATGCAACTGAATGAGATAGTATGAGATGATGCTTGTGTAACTTGATTTGCTTTGTGGCTTTCAGCCTCTCTATCCATGGGATATCCCACCCTGTAGGGGTACAATGCAAGGAACCCTAGAGGAGGGTTCCCCCCCTACAGGTGCTGGGAATTAATGCATCTGCTAAAGGTAGGTTAGGAAGATGCCCACAGGGAAGAGAGACAAGCAGCTGAAGGAGATGGGGTGGATGGTGGGCAAGGAAAAAGAACCCTGGCAAAGCCCAGGATGTTGTGACCTTCTAAGCTCGATGGGGGAGTGACGTTGTTGCTCCGCCCATCGAACCTCGGGCTTAAAACCCTCCCATTCGAAGTGCTTATGCAACTGAATGAGATAATATGAGTTGATGCTTGTGTAACTTGATTTGTTTTGTGGCTTTCCGCCTCAGTATCCGTGGGATATACCACCCTGTAGGGGTATGATGCAAAGAACCTATGGACATGGGAACAGATGGAGTCCAGATGTTGTTTCAGGATACAAAACAATAGAACTGAACTTATTTATCCAGCAGACAAAATAAGTGGACTGAGCACAGAAAAATTAAAGACAAAAAGCAAAATCAAAATAATTACAGGATTTAAGTCAATTCCATACAGAATTTCCTTCATCCACCTAGTATCAAGCTAGGGGACTGGCAGGGTACAGCTCCTACCAACCAACTAACTAACTATACATGCTGCAGTACTTTTATACAGAAAAACAGTTACATGACTACATTAGCTCCTCCTACTAACTAACTTAAAACAAAAATCATCCTTTAAAGAGGTTAAATTCCTAATATAATAACATAATAATGCTATAAGACAGCTTTGTATAAGATTTGAAGTACAGAAATGCATTAATTAGTCATTTAAACCAAAAGAAATAGTTTATACCAGAGTTTCAGGCACCTCCCTCTTGCTGACATCATAAAAGGGAAGGAGCCACGGCCGGTCAGCCCTAAGAAAAACATGCAAGCAGCAGGGAGGTTCTGGAAACTCTGAAACAAGAAGTCCCAAATATTCTTAAAAAGGTAAACTCCATAGTTTCACAAATATATCAAAATGTTTACAATATGTCCCAATTAGGGTATCTCTCATTCATGCTGGTTTATTAGCTGTCAGCAATTATTATAATTTCGTTAGCATTCTGATGCAGCACAGTATTCCACTCTACATGCAAGCTGAATCTGTAACTAGGATTCTGCACTAGTTTAAGTGGGGACTGTGCTTAGTCTGACAATATTCTCTTTACATTTTCTTTCAAGGGGCTCCAAGAGTTTAAAAGAAAAATGTGAACCTTCCACAATTCAAGCCGTAGTGTAATGTATTTTAAGCTTGGCTTGTAATGTAGCACCACAATAAGGCTGAAAGCTGAAACCGAGTTCAGCAGGAAGAATTCACCGACTTCTGAGAAACCCACATTTCTACACACTTGTTTTTCCTCTTTCTTTACAGGGAGACAAAAAAAAAACAGCATAATCTTGCCTAAACTACAGGCCCTTGAGGAATTGAGAGGGTTTAAAACTAACGAGACACTAGCGCTCGCTTTTCTGGAGCATTCTCACATTCGAGATGCTGCATGCGCACATTCGTGTAGTGCGCTCATGCGCACGATCGCGCAGATCCGCTTAATTAGCAAACAACTCAAATGGGCATTCAAGCCTTTGATTTATTCAGTAGCTGGTGTTTGGGATTTTTCCAAGAGATCTGAATATAGACTTAGGGACAGCAAGATACCTACATTAGGCCAGGTTGTAGGTAGAAAAAATATAGGGCTAAAAGAATAGTATGAAGAAAGATAAGATTACTGTTGCAACAGGTTTGTTTAAAAGAAAAGAATCTTTGGAAAGTCCAAATACCACACTACCAGCAAAAACAGCCATTTAGAGCACTTTCTGAATGCCCTTACATAGGTATTTAGTTTAAACCTATACCTTCATAAATATACAAGGAAACATTTTTAAAGGGGGGGATTACCATGCCCCTATTACAGAACTCAAGAGGAGGGTTCCCACCATACAGGTGCAGGAAATGAATGCATCAGCTAAAGGTAGGTTAGGAAGAAGCCCAGAAAGAATACCCAAAGATGTCGAGCTTCGAAGAGGTGAGGATAGAAACACAGAAGCATAGAATTTGACGGCAGATAAGGACCACTTGGTCCACCTAGTCTGCCCATTTTCCTACCTGATGGATAAGCTGCAGATCCTAGTTAACCAACAGCCTACTTCCTCCTACCCCACACTAGGACTGCCTTATGTCTGTCCCATGCATTCTTGAATTCCCCCACTCTTTTTGATTCCACGACCTCCTCAGGAAGGCTATTCCATGCATCCACAACCCTTTCTGTGAATAAATACTTCCTCACTTTACCTCTGAGCTGTCCCCCTCCCATCTTCAAATTGTGTCCGCTTGTTCTTGCACATCTCTTTTTCTGAAAGATACTACCATCTTGGACTTTGTTGATTCCCTTGAGATACTTGAAAGTTTCTATCATGTCCCTTCTCTCCCTTCTTTCCTCAAGGGTATACATATTAAGCTGATGAATGAATTCTGTGAAGAGAAGGGCTGACTTCCTAAGGAGAGAGGGGGAAAGCCAGGCCACCATCCACCTCCATCCAACAGAAGAACCTAACTAACTAAAATGAAGAAAGCACTAACTCTAACTAATATTATGACCATTGGCATGGAGGAGAGGGAAAAAACCCCTTTGAGGAGGAAACCTGTGGGGATCCAAGGCCTAGGTCACCTTCCCTCCAGGCTGACAATGTTTGATTTGAGGACATACGTTGGTAAAGAGAACGGTTCATAGATGAGGGATATAAGTAGGGAGGATGACGATGGGATAGGGGAAAAAACCCAAAGAAGCACAGATTAAATAAGGAACATGAGGTAGCAGGGACCCAAGGAGGATATGCTTGAGTAGTCAATGAGAGATAGTAGATCAGAGGAGCAAGGATGGGAGGGAGTAAATCCATGTATGAGTCAGAGGAGCAAGGGGTATCCAGATGTGCTCATGAGGAGATTCCAGATGCACTGATGAGGAGACAGATGATAATGCAGACTGGCTTGATTGAGCGATGTGAGTGAGCAGACATTGAGGTTAAAGAGGCATGCTTGATTACGTGATGTAAATGATTAGACCCTGAATGATTAGACCCTGAGGTTGTAGTCAATGAGGTAGTATGGAATTCAATGATAGGAATGTTCGAGTAAGCGATGTAAATAGATAAACCTTGAGGTAATGCTGAGTGATGATTGGATTTATGAACTCGATATGACTGGAATTATGAACTCGATATATGCGGCAGGATGGCCGCGGTTGATAGGTGGCATAGGAGTTATGGTAGGTACCCCCAAAAAGAAATATTGATAGCAGGCCATGAGTGGAGTGAATCCTGAAGAGCCAGTATGGAATTGGAAGAAGAGAAGAGCAATGTGACTAAGTAAACTCCTCAAAAAGGAGGTAGATTTGAAAATGAATAGAGCAATGTGATTAAGTAGGCTCCTCGAAAGGAGGTAGATTCAGAAATGAATTTGAAAAGGAATTTGAATGATGGTGGAAAACCTCCAGCCAGCCCTTAGCAAGGGTAACAACATGAAGGCATAGCTCTTGAGTGGAGGTAGAGTCAAATCAAGGTAGCAAGAGATAGAAGCAGGAGGAGAGATGGGAGCCATGATTGGAGCAAATCTTTGATGGCTGGTACAAGATAATAAGCAGTGAATGAAGACCAGAGTCATGAACCTGATACATGCTGCAGAAGGGCTGCAGGTCAATGAGGTGGCATATGATTAGAGATAGGCAGCCAGACACAGGATAGGGGAAACCCCAAAAGAAGGTACCGGTCAAGGAAGGAGGAGGAAAATGACCCACTAGAGGGAGAAACGAAGGAAGGGACTCAGAGTGGCAGATTGAACAAGCTAGCATGAGTCAGGATAGGTATGCCCAAAACAAATATTGATGGCAGGCCAGACCAAGTCAGCCGGCATGCTCGAGGACGAGGAAGACTGATGAAGGTACAAGACAGAACTGATGAGCAAATAGGCCACCAGCTAAACCAATGAAAAACCACCAGAATGATATGGGAGAGAACTACAACTGCAGAGACCATGTGGAAAATGCAGAAACTAAACTGAAAATGGCATAGCGCATGTCAGATGATCAATAGGCAGGGCAAGGAAGCTACCATGACAGGGAGAAGTGAGAGCAGCCAAAATCCATAGGAGCTATAGCGAAATAGGTGACAGGTGAGATCACCAGGTAGGGCCCCCAAGCATAGACAGCGAAGCACAAGAATGAACTGGAGCAGCAGCAACAAAGAGAAGTCCATTCAATTAAAAGAGATATGTAGCGAGTATGGGTAGTTGATCTCTAAAATAGTTAGTTATGTTGTGCTGTATTGATGTTGTCCTAAGAGATGGCCTTGAAGACAATGCACAAGAAGGCGCTCGTGGCCCGTTCTGTAAATTTAGTACTGCTAGTGTCCTACTGAGCTCCTAGCCACCATACCTGGGTTTTCTGATGCATTAAGGCGAGCTTCAGAGGCAAACTTGTGATTGAGTGGGTGTAGAGAAGACTCTGGTCATAAAACATAACCATGTCTACTGTGGACTCCAAAGACAAGTTAAAACTAATGCCAGAAATTTCTCTTCCCATGCTGAAAACTATTTAAATGGCTGATTAGACAGGGATGGGCTTTAAAATAAATAACAAGAGCCTGGTTCAAAAACACAGGAAAAGTACTACCCTGCTCCTAACACTACAAAGTATTGGCATTAACTCTGCTACAAAACAAAACCCAACACCTAAACTAAACAGTGAGAATATCACGTTCTCAGGAGTTATATGCATAAAGGGATATAGGCGGTTGGTGGAAAAGGAGTGACATAAAATAAAGTACTGGACAGGAGTTCGATTTTGGAATCAGGAACAGTTGTGCAAGAGAACACTGAGAAAACCACATGCTCAAATATAAATCAATGCCAAATAGAAAGACACAGCTGCCATTAGAAAAGATGTAGTAGATTTCGAGCTGGGCTCAATTGAGCAGGAAGCACTTATGAGTTCCTCAAACTTTTGTCAGGAGTGACGATTGAGTGCAAGACAGAGCTGAATGCACCAAAATTGCTTCATGCATGCCAGCGTTCATCTGATTGCGGCAACGGGAGGTCCCCACGAAAACAAATGGTGCACATCGAGGTAAGGAAGGGAGAGCGAGGCGATGCAGCAGAAGCGGGGAGCCAGGTGCTGAACACTCACAGGGGAGAGGAAGCAGGACGCTGGAAGCACCAGCAATGCGGTGGGGAGGAGTGGACACAGTGGGGGGGTGAGAGCAATGCTGAAGGAGAGGGCCATGTAGCGAGCGGCATGAAGAGAAAAGGAGCGGGGCGACAATCCAGAAGAGGAGAGACAGATACCGGGCAGCAGAAGGTACCAGGATGAGACAATAAATAAGGGAATGAAACAGAGCAAGAGAGAGAACAGCCAATGGAGCCTCCAGCTGCAATGAAAAAGAATCCTGGCAAAGCCCAAGATGTTGTGACCTTTTAAGCTTGATGGGGGAGTGACGTTGTTGCTCCGCCCATCGAGCCGCTGGCTTAAAGCCCTCCCATTATTCTTTAGAAGGAAACATAAAATGGGAATCAAATGAGGAGCAGGACCTAGGGATAACTATTAGAAATTGATTCAAAAGTACAAAACAAACTGCTAAGGTCTTTAGGAAAACCAATCAAATAAATAACTGTATCAAAAAATATTTTGTTAAGCGCTCAGAGGAAGTTGTCATGCCATTGTATCGATCATATATCCAGCCTCATATTGATCATTGTATCCATTTCTTGGGCCCAACAACAGTCAGTATTAACAATAAAATAGAAAAGATTCAGCTAAGGGCTACTAAATTGGTTAGTAGCACAATAGACAACACTTATAAGGATAGACTGGCATATCTGGGACTACATACTCTTCCAAGGCAGAGGATTAGGGGAGATCACTTACTAATGTTTAAGATTACTGATGATGATAATTTATTGTCACCATTTGATTTAATTAAAAAGATGGTCATGTATGGTATAAAGGGACATAATAAACAACTACAAATTTCTAAACAAAAATGGAACTCTACTTAGAATTTTGATAAAATGTACCAACAGTGACATATTTGATAAAATGTACTCGATCAACATATGGCCCAGGGGGAGTATATGAACTACTTCCACTGAGCAGTGGGGGGACAGATAAAATAGGCTCATGTGCCTGCTTTCTGTCCTAACAATTCCAGTATGAATTCCAGTATAAATAAGGTATAAGGATAAAGCAATTCTATCAGCTAATAATCATGAGGTGTAATGTACATAGAGGCAGACTAAAACTTTTTAACATAATGCACATGAGGACAGTGTGAATTGTTCAACACAGCAACTGGACCCCTAACCAGCCTGAACCTTAAGTCAAGGGAATCAGGATAGACTTTGGGCAGGAGCAAGAATGGGCTATGTGGGATCATAGCAGAGTTTTAGAGAGGACAGAAGAGAGGCTGAGCAAAGTGTGATGGGGGGGGTGGGGTTTCTAGAGAGTGACAAATCTGAAGGAGAAGATGGCATGCCCAGCAGAAGTAATAAGGAAATTAAAAAGGAAATAGCAAAAGTCAGAGTTCCTGAGGGAGTAAGTTTGTGAGAGAGAGGGGTAGAGGAATGGGAGAGAGAAGATATATTAGGGGAGTGAGGAGAACCAGAACTTTGCCATAATGGTGGCAGAGACAGTATCCCATGAAAAGGGGGAACGCAAAAGGATGCATGCAAAATCGGCAATGGCAAAACAGGGCAACACAAAGAGCAACTGGGAAAAACAGCGATCGTCAAAATGGTGACCTACAGCATTCTCCCCCTCCCCAAGTTGGGTCCCCCCTAGAGTTGATCATCTATAGTTATGGGGGTGAAGACCGCCATAGAAACTCACTGCAGCAGTGTTGTCACCATTTTGGTGATTGCTGTTATTTCCTTGTCTCTCTTTGTGTCCACGCTGCTTTGCCAATTGCCTTTTTGCTTTCGCTGTTTTGCTCTCACCCTTTTGACATGGAATCAGCAGAGACTTAAAAATATCTTTCATCCAGGGAGGGGAAGGTGAGATTAGAATAGAGTGAAAAGTGGTGGAAAAGAGAGTAGCCCAAGGAAAACCAACAAAAAGAATAGAATAGGGTTTCGGTCAGGGTAGGGTGTTTTTTTGGAAGCTGCGCCATAAATTACACCCACATTATCGAAGGTCAGGAGACCATTTTAAGAAAAATCATAGGATCGGTTGGGAGCGGATACAGGATATATTCCTGTATAGTGCACCTAGTTTGGGGAGGAGTTTGGAGTGGAAAGGGTCAATGTGTCTAGTGAAGTCGAGGTGTGTATCTAACCAGATTTTTGGGTACTGGAATGTGGGAACTGCTGCCAGTAGAGCCGTCTAATGCTGTAAACACCAAGGTAGTTGGGACCCTTGCAAGTCTCTGTCTTGTTCCAAAGGTCTCTAAGATTATTTTTATTTTGCATTCATGGAGAGTTTATCTGATTGGAACTAATGCTGAATCTCATCAGAATTGCCCTGGAGAGCAAGCTGAAACTTCAGGGCAGAGGGACCACAGAAAAATGATTGTGTCTTCTGCATATGTGTATATGTGCACAGCTGAGCATGCTTGTGGATGGTTGTTTACAAAAAATGGAGAAAAGCAAGAGGGCCTAGGACAGAGCCTTATTGGACTCTGGAGGAAATCGAAATTGGTGGGGAGGGGTGCTATCTATGCTGACTGACTGAGTTCTATCAGTTAGGTAGCAGCGGAACCAGTCAACAGCTAGGTGAGAGATGTCTGCATCAGCTAACCTGACTAAGACTAGGGGGTGAGCCAAAGTGTTGAAGTTTTTGGCAGGTTGTCAAGAATAGCCAAAGTTAAATATTACTACTGTAGAGTCCATCATTTTCTTTCCTATTGCTCCTACTAAGAATCTAATTCATGCTTCCTTACATTTTTGTCTTTAATTACTGCAACACTCTTCTGCTTGGTCTTCCCAGAACTCAGCTTGCAAAACCTCAGTACATCCAAAACACTGCTGCTTGTCTTCTCACTTAGACAAATACAATCGTATAGTTCCAACATTAAATAATATAGGATGTGATTTTCAAAAAGTCCGAAATTGGCAAAACACCTAGTTATGGCAGGTAGGATTTTCAAAAGTCATAACAAGAGTCTATTTTCAAAAGATGGAATTGTCTGCAGGATAACCAGCTGTTTTATGATACCTTACATCCAGTGTTTGGATACAAAAATGCAAGAAATAGATCTAAATTAAAGATCAGGTTATACTCAGTCTGAAAATTGTATGCAGACACATTTTATAACTGAACTTTGCAAACCAGAAATAATTAAGTCAGAGTTTTGAAAAAGAGGACTTAGCTATATCTTAGCTTTGAAAATTGGACATGGGGCAATTTTGCATATGTTCAGAGTTGTGTAACAGAAAATTGCATCTTGACACAGACTTTGAACCCCCCCCCTTACTTTTACTCCTAGTTCATTTTAGAATTCATTTAAAATGTACCCTTTTATTTTAAAATTCTTCACTGTACTGCATCAACTTACCTGACCTTATTTGCTCATACTCGCTGTCTTATTCTCTGCAGATCTCTGATACTTGTCTATTACGTGTTCCTTCTCCTAAGCTAGGCAAAAAGCCGTCCCAATTGCCTGGTGTGCTTACAGAGAAATATGTAACAGGTAAAAGGTAAACTCAAGCACCACCAACTGCAGACAAAATGAGCCAAAGCTTTTAAATAAGCTCAATACATTTTATTCAGAGTACATATAAGATAATAAAGCAATGCACACCTGATAGCACAGAGACCCCCCCCCCAACAGGAACAATGCAGTCAGACCAACTGACCTCCTACCAGTTTTGCATAAAGCGTCATCAGGACGTGTCCTATAGTGATAATCACACCCCTTTTACATTGTCATCTTAAAGTGATATATACCAATTATGTGTAGTGATGTGTGAGTGTAGATTACAAACATACTAAAACCAAATAGTAAGACTGTTGGTTGCACTACATGTGTGGAGCTAATGAAAATTACTTGGTACAAGACATACTTTCTTCAATATCTTAAAAATACTATCTGGATGAATGTCCATTTGTTTAATACAATGTCTTGAACATAATCAAATAATATGCATGTATATGTGTGTGTGTATATATATATATATATATATATATATATATATACTATATATATATATATATATATATATATATACACACACACATATATACATATAAACACACAAAGAAAGAAATAACGATTTACTTACAGGATTAAGAAAAAAATATTTGAAAAATAGATTCATACCAGACTTTACACAATACAAATTCATTGTCTGGTTCAGTAACTTAATCTCTGAGATCTCAGACTTCACCTGGATGGGGATCAGATAATCATGCAAGTAGTCTTTTTTTGCACTAAAGTATGTGAATAGTAGCAGAGCAGAACAAACTGCTTTACAAGAGCTGCAGGAGGATCCAGATTTAATCATAAAGCCTGCAGATAAGGGAACATCAATTTTGCTTATGAATTTAGAAATTATAAGGAGGAGATCTTCAGACAACTGTCAAATATTCATTACTATGCTGGCTTGAAAATTAATCCCCCAGTGAAATTTAAGAAGGAAACTGATGATTTTCTTTTACAGGCTTTGGGGGAGGGTCTCATCAACCAACAGACCTTTGATTATTTGCAGGTTCCACATCTGGTAAAGCAAACTATCTATGTCTTTCCAAAGGTACATAAGACCATGGTGATTGGTCTGGGATGCCATATTCTGTCAGATACTGGTTCCCTGATTGAACTATTATCTAAATTTGTGGACCAGCACATTAATCATGGGGCAATTTTGCTTATGTACAAAGTTGTGTAATAGAAAATTGCATCTTGACATAGACTTAGAACCCCCCCTTACTTTTACTCCCTATTCATTTTAGAACTAATTTCAAAATTGACCCTTTTATTTTTTAAATTCTTCATTGTACTGCACTAATTTATCCGAACCTATATGTTCATACTCCATCTTATTCTCTGTACAACTCTGATACTTGCCTATTACTTGTTCCTTCTCCTACCCTCTCTGCTATTGGTGGTCATTCTTTTTTTCTCATCTGCACTCAGAGGTTAAGTTAATTTATTTTTAGTATAAGTCAAAAATTTCCATTAGTCCACATTTGGAAGTCATTTCAGTTTTTTTTTTTGAGGGGGGACTAAAATAGTTCCTTGTTCCCAACTTTTGGAAGTCTGTACACCAAGAGAGACTCATTTTTTGATGTTAATATAAATTATTAATTAAAAAGCATCCTTTTTCAGAAAAATCAACCATCATTTACTCTCATTCCTATAAAATTGGATGCCACCTTATTTTCATTTTCCCTTTTAGGATTCAAATATTTCCTTCGCTTCTATTTTAGATGTTTTCACCTTATTTTATTAAGTCAAACACTTCCAAAATAGAGTTAAAGCACAGCTGACACCTTTAGGAGAACTAACAAAACATAATATTTAGACATAATTCAGCTTGTCTTTCACATTAATTTTGTATTTCTCTTCCCTACAATTTATTTGGAAGTTCTTTTGTATAACAAATAGGGGGCCTGATTTAGAAAGCATGGGGAATAACGCAAGGTAATTGCATCAAAGAAATATGACACAAGGGGCTCACTGCACTGCACCTTGCACCATTCCTGATTAAGCAAATCAGACTGCTCCAGCTGGGGCACCACCTGCACCAGCCAGGCTTGCGTTGTTCCTGCACTGATCACAGGGCTGCAGCATGGCAGACAGAGGCATGGGCCAGCACTCAGCTGCAACACCCCGTTAATCACAGTTTTCAATGGCTGACCATTCCTCCAGCAGTTAGACCACCCATGGCTGGTCTAGTGCCCTTATGTCATATCTAAGGTGATGGCTGGCATGGGGCTGCCTGTGTATACAGTCCAGTCTGCCCACAAATATACTACAAATCAATGTCTACTGTACATACATCTACATGTCAGGTAACATAGTCTGGCATGAAGGGTGTGCATGGTACATACAGACAGGTCATTACTAGTGATCAGTGACAACACAGTCATCCTCCAGACACCACAATCAGGATCTATGTCCAAAAGCATTGACAGGTCCAATACAACCAATGAGATGTCCACGTACAGTGCTCCAGCACAAATAGAAGTGCATCTGATAGTTCATGTGAGCACAAGCAGCAGCAGCATCCCACACTACATAAATCTGGCACAGTACCAACAGTCCCCCACATCCCACTAGTCAGACTCTCATTTGGCACTCTGCCTGGTCTGAGTGCCCCCACAGTCCTGTTGTGTCTGACAGTGGAGGGCTGTTTTCCATGTGCCAGATGGTCTGCTGTTGGTGCCTGGTCTGTGCTGGTTTCCTGTTCTGTTCCAGCAGTATAGCTGTCCCAAAGCATGTGTCATTCCCCTCTCATGCTCCTTTACTTTAATGCAGGGAAGTACTTGCCACAAACTGTGGCAGCTTGGTGCCAGGATCCCACCCATTTGAGAATCGGGTGGAGGGTCTCTGGCCCACCAGTGACTGGCACAAGTTGCTGTTTGCTGTAGCTTGTGCCAATCTAAGAGGCACTTTGTGAAGCTGGACCAGGATCTTTGCTTCTGAAGGGTTAATCTATTCCTGTTGCTTTCTCCCTACCTGAAGTCATAATGAACACATTTTGATGTCACAACGGAAGATTATGGCTTGAAGTAGGGAGTAAGCTATAGAGGCAGATGAACTCTAAGTGATAAAGTTGATATACTCACAAACATGCCAGTGCTGTGGAGGGGAGAGTCATTGCCCTCACTATGATACTGCCCTCTGCATAACACAGGTGGCAATGCAGCTGTACTGCCAGGGCACCATGTGGCAGGGGAGGACATAGGTCAGAGACCCGTACTGGGCATGCACTGTGTGGAGAGTCACACTGGTCTCCCTGAGTGCACACATCTTCAAGGGGGAAGTAATGGGGTCCAAGGTACATTCAAGTGGATCCCCTTGGACACCACTGTTAATCATGATTAATCACAATCAGGGATGCACCCCTCCATCCCTTTTCCACATGGGGAAAGCAGAGCTATGTGAGGGTGGACAGCAGGCAAGGCCATGGAACACACCTGGAGGAAGTGCCAGGGGAGCATTGGAGGAAGCTGATTAGAGACATGGGTACATAAAGAATACATTTAAAAAAATGCAGTTTATCTTAAAACATGCAATATGAATGTATTTCTCCCTCACAAGTGATCATGAACTGTGTATTTTGAGTTAAACCATTCCTTGTTCCATTTTTTGCTACACACATTTACAAATTATAACTTGTAAATTTCCTTTAGCGTGTAGATTTAATAGATTCTCTTTGATTGAAACTGTTGGCTTCAGTGCTGTACAGTGATATTTTGATGCCATCAGAATTGTGAAGATTACATCCTGATTTATTCGGTATCTCATGCTTTGTGACCCGTTCAACAGCAAAGATAACATGTTATCTTGATATTGGGTATGTCATCAGTAAAGGTAACACAATTTATTTTCACATGCTGTACAGTGTTTATTACTGCAATTGGGGCTGGCAGTATAGCCTAGAGATTAGAGTAATGTTTGGTACATCCAGCAGACCTGGGTTTGATTCTCACAACCTCCACTTGCATACTGTGTGACGCTGAACAAGTCACTTTTATTTATTTAGCTTTTGTTGACTGGGAAGGAGGACTAGACACTTGTTTGCCTATTTTCAGCCTTGTCCTGGGAAGGGGGATACAGATGGATGCCAACTGAAATTGAACTAGATTTTAAGCTGTTAGTGGTATTTTTGGTGAATACCTCCCCAGTGCTCCAGGGTCACTCCTGAAAACAGGCATCTGTGCCTAGTGGCCCTTACCTGGTTAACAAAAGAATAAAATTAAAAAAAAATTACCTCTGTGCTGTATAAAAATATAATACCTTCATGTAACACCTACTGATATGAATTTGAATTCTGTGGAGCTCTGCAAAATATTAATTTACGTTATTAACTGCAAAATATGAGTACTGCATCAACGTTTTTGTTAAATCACATACAGTAGTTTCAATGGCTTGCCAATCATTTTTAAAATAGAAGAGAAAAAAGATTTGAGGGGTTTGGCAAATGACCAGCTACACCATCAGAGCCACAATGTATCATACTTGGAGATACACCAAGGTAAACATGATCTGGAAACTTTCAAAGTTTTCTGCGAATGCATGTAAAAGTTATAGTCTGTGGCACTGGAAGTAGCTGCCAGCCTTACTATATTCACTTCAATAACAGACTAAAAGAATGAACAGGGATGCCCCATGAAAACAAGCCCATAAACTCTGGGGATTTCCTCAGGTAGGAACTTGTTATCACATGCATGCACACTTCTTATGCAGCTACACTTCCTGACAGCACTGCAACTATTAAAGAAAGCTTTCAAATGACTGTACGATTCCAACAAAAAAACATGAAAGGAGGATGTGCTAGCAATTAGTATACTATAGATGGGATGATGACTGATAAAACTATCTGCTTTTGACAGCTTTATTTTTTTTGGCAGCACCATTGTGCATATGCAGGTGACCCAATCCCATACTGTGGAGATGTACAGTGCATCATGTTTTAGGGTTGCCTCAAAGGACTATTACCACTGCTATAGCATTTGGAGCCCTTGATTTACACATGTTTAAAGGAACAGGACATGGTAAAAGACTGTTGTGTTGCTCTGAGTCTGCAGCCATAATTATCTAAATTTCCCTCTATATATTGGGTTAGCTGTAAAGCAACAAATGCATTATTCTATTTACTTTATACACTTTTTAAATGCTGCATTAGTGTCCAGAATTATGGCACCAGTATGTAGCACACTGCCTTTTGTGTTCATGAATGTGCCTGGTCATGTGCCAAGTATCACGTTTGTGTTTTGTTTAGCAACAATGCAGCCATAAAATATTTCTAAAATAAACAAATGAACATTCAAGCCATTGAAACTACTGTATGTGATTTAACAAAAACGTTGATGCAGTACTCATATTTTGCAGTTAATAACATAAATTAGCATTAAGAACTACCTTGTCCAGCCAGCTCAATGGCATGGAGGGCTGAGGCATCTATGCCTTACCATCTGCCACACCGGTGACTCGTGGTCACCGTGTGAGTGGGCTGCCAGGGGTTGGCTGGGGAAGGAGAGGATTGAGCATCGGAGGACAGCTCTCCTCTCCCAGGGAGGGAGGACTGGTGCCCCCATCGAATGACTGCTCCCTGGTGGATGCCTGTGGGTGATGTGGATCTGTTGGGTGCCAGGGAAAGGGAGGGTCCTGCAGGATCTCCGCTGACATGCGCATGCCTCCATGCACACACGTCTGTCTGTGTGCACCCCAGCAATGAGGAATGGGAGGAAACAGAGCAAATACCCCAACTGCAGGATGATGTCTGACCCTCCGTAGGCTCTTCACCCAGCGACCATCCTGAAGGTAAGTCCAGGTGATACCGGGGTGTGACGGGGCTGGGGGGGGCAGACAGAAGGTGGCAGCTGGAGAAGGAGCATAAATACTTACATAAAAAAAAAATGAACTACCCTGTCCACGATGGATAACTGGTGTAAGTAAGTATGACTAGAGACTGCAGTTCAGAACAACATAGAATATGTTATTACTGAGGTCCCAGTGAAGACATATTTAGAATTAATTGAGCTCTTATTTCATACATTGTATTTTCTATATTTCTCCTTCCCTCATTCATTGTTTGTAAGGGCATTTTCGTGATACAAAGATCTTGGTCTCTTAAAATGAATATGTTCTTGTCTACACCTGAAGTCATAACCCTGGTTTGTGACATCATAATCCATTGACATGGAATAAATTTTGATGTCACAAACCAAGGATTATGAATTCAGACAGTGTTGGGTAGTAACGCGTTACAAGTAATGAATTACTGTAATCAGATTACATTTCATGGTAACGTGCAGTAGTTACTGATTACTTATAAGAAAATGTAATTTGGTATATTTGGTACAATTTGCTCCCATTACATAGTGTACTGTACTTCAACAACAATTACAGTATGACTTCTACTTCTACAACCCTTGAGCAAATTGTCTCATTTGGTGGGCAAATTGTGCCCACCTGGGGTTTATTTTATAATTATAAAATGGGTCTTGAAAATCCTGTATCCTTATTGGTCAAAACATGTCACATTACTGTGTGTAAATCCTGCAACAGAGAACCAGTAAAGACACTTGTGGTCAAATGTTTACTTTCTTTGGACCTAATTCATTTTAGTTTTACATTTTTAATAACAGATTCATTTTAAAATTGCAATAATGCACTTTAGGGCGTGTGTGGTAATGGGACTTACATACTTTATGTGTGGTTAGAGTCACTCTGCTGCACCTCATAACACACCATAGATGCATGTGTAAATCCCACAACACCACACCCTGTCATGTATCATTGCTTAAGTAGTTATGCTGGGGACAAACTGTACAGGGATAAATTGACATGGAAACTGATTGACACTGGAGCTAATAGTCCGGGGCAAGTTGTCAAGGAGCAAAATGACTTGGACAAAAAGTGATGTAGCCATAGTGTGCCTCCTCACTCCTGTTTCTTTCTTTCCTATTGGAATGTCCCAACTGGGACTGGGGCAAGACTAGGGAGCGGTCTAAAATGTGCCCCCCTGAATGGGTGGTGTCTGTTGTTGGGTGTGTATGGTTTGTGGTGGTGCAACTAACTGTATGTTGGACAGTCTAGGGGCAGTTAAAATGGGCTGGAGTATTTTGTCCTCATGACCACTGTTGAACACCTTTTTTTTTTTTTACTTCAAGATAAATTAAGTAATACTGTTGTTTACAAACTGACTGCAGAAACTTGGATGTGAAGAAACAGTGCAGTGGTCCAGATCCTGCATGCACCAAATTATTTGTTTTTGTTCTTTTACAGGAACCATTCATGATCATACAGTGTCAGAGAGCAGAGACAAAGAAGAGACAGCAGGAAGAGGGGGCCATTAACCAACACAAAAGATTACATTGCAACTTGACTTCTAGACCTAGGCAGCCGCCAGACAGCAGAAGACAGCAAAAATAACTTTGATCAGTATGCATGAGCATAGCAGCAGCAGCACTAACTTGTAGAGTGAATTTGTCCACCATCAGTCCATCAGTAATATCAGCTCAGAGAGGCAAACAACAGAACAGAGGAAAGAAGCACTTATGCAATCACCACAATCCAGCCTGCAACAGGCCAGGATGGCCAGGATAGTAAAAAATGAAAGACAGTATTAATTGTTTACATGATATTTGTTCTGTACTGTTGCAAGAAGATTTGAATTGTAAATCTTGTTAAAAACTATGTTATAACTATCATATCAGTGAGCACTAGACACACAGTTTCAGTTGTAATTATTATTAATGAAGCAGGCCAGAGTGTTTGTGAGTGATGCTTTCTATGAGTTTTATTTAAATGCAGTATTATCACTTCATGGTTTCTAGTTTCATTAGGTTGTAATACTTGCTTCAACTTATAAAGTCAAAAATACTAACTACATTATGCAGCCATACTAACATGCCATTTAATGGTCTGATACAGCCAATCCTATATTACACCTCCTCGACAACTGCCAGTATTTGGCTGCATATCGTCCTCTTGCCTAAGAACTTCCCCCATGATGTTCTACTCTTCTCTTTGTTTACTTCAAGCCAGGATCAGTGTAACATGCTAGTGTCTTTGCTCTGTAACTGATGCAATAATCACCTAAACTTACGTAATCTTATGTAAACTTGTAATTACAATCTAAGTAAATAAGCACATTTGTAAATGCTCCTCAACTTTCCCATATTTATATTGTTTATCCACTTGTATTCCTTCTGTATATAGCTCATGTCTTTGTGTACTTGTTCAAATTCCTGGGTACCAGGTCAATATACTGCACCCAAAACAGCACAGGAATAACCATGCTACAAAAAACACTAAAGAGGGTTTTCAGCATTTGGGAAGAACCGCTATTCCTGTCACTGTACATCCTGATGGGGGAGTTTCAAGGAGGCTGCCAGTGCTGTTCCTGGCCGAGCCGCTCCTGTGGTAGAGTGGCTAGGGCACCAGCACCTGGTGGCATAGGGAACCTCGGGACACAGTTTGGATCCCCCCAGGTCCTAAGTGTTGTGGCTTTTTTTGTTTTCACAGTGATCCCCCCCCCAGCATTTTTGCCCCATCCCCAAACTCCATACACCCTCAGAGTAAGTTACATTTACTCCTGGGGGTGTGGGGAAGGCAAAGCCCCCCATGTTGGGGGGGTGCAGAGGCAGAGCCCACCCCCATTAAAAACAAAGATAATGACATGTTCCTGAATGGTGTGCACTGTTTCTGCTGTGGTTGGTGTTTTTCCCAACCTTATTTCAGTGCACACCATTTTACATGTGGCATTCTATCATGCACGGTTTCATCCACGACATGATGACCCTGTGCTGAATTCCTGTGACTGACATGAAACCTCTGTAAATGAGCTCCAAGCTCAAAGGTTGTTTTCCAAGACAATACATAAATAAATAAATACAGTTTGTTTTTGCAGTGTCTGTGTGCAGTGTCAGGTCACTTGAATTGTCACGCACTGTCAGTAAATCAGTCAGCAGCCCTGAAGGATGCAGGCACATGAAATGTGTTAAAGGAGGGTTGCATCAGAATTTTATCAAGATGTAGTTAATTTATGCAAATATGGATTGCTCGGTATATCATTAATTATTTTATTTATTTATTTAATGTTGTTCACCAGGTATGCCCACTGGGCCCAAGAGGCCCTTTTTTCAAGGGCAAACCAGAACCAGTTACATAGAAACTGTTGGGTACAGGACAAATTCATATACATGACCATTTTAGGAACAATCACAGCACATATGGCTGAGAGTACTGTGGAGTTGGATGTACTTACCTTCTTTCTGGCATTTGTACTTCTTAATGTTATTTTTATTGAACAAACAAGGCAACAAAAAAAAAAAGAAACATGAACTAGGCTGTGTTGTATTGAAACTTGGCTTGGTTCGCTCCCCTCATACATCTCCTCTCTTTGTACCCCTTCCACCTCCCTCTATTTTCTGAGATCCCTTGCTGGCACTCGCATTCTTTCTATCCCTAGCAGAATCACATCCTCTGACAGAAAGCCTTCTCAGACATCTGCCTAAACTGTGGAATTCTCAGCCTCCTCAAATTCACTTCTTCTCCTCCTCCCTGTTTTCTCTTACCTCTAACACTACACAACTATCTCACTCCTTCCTGCACCTGCTTCTGACCCCCCTCCTTACCTAACTCCTGTCTCACCTTCTCTCCTGCCCCCTTACCTCATGCGCTTACCCTACCACACATGGTCTAGCACTTAACCTAGAGACATGCTCACCTATGTGGAAGGCTACTATGACTGCTGCAGTGTACCACCCACATAATACTGTTGCACTCCACCTAGGCCCATGGCTCAGCACTGCTGTTAACTATTCATATGTTTTATGCATTGTATACTTGTCATCTATGCTCCTTACATATTGTAAATGATGCCTCTCACATGGTTGTACTTTTTACTATGTTACACACTCCTTGACCATGCTTGAATGTATGTATTGTATTGTTTCCATTGTACCACTTTCTTACTGCATTTAATCACACCTCTGTTTTGCTGTACAATTTGTCATTGTTACTACTGTCATACCACTACCCCTTCCCCCAGGACGTACCTTGAGATGAGCATTAAGTTGCTCAGTGTATCTTTCCTGGTGAAACAATTCAATAAATAAATAAACTAATTTACTCTACAAACTACTGAACCACAACCTTGAACTGTTTTATGTACAATAAAGGAAATGGCATTGGCATGCAACATGTTTCAACAACAATAAAAACAAAAGTAGGTACTACTGGAGTTGCTCCTGAAACCTCTCAAGTTAGATCTTCTTTCTCCCAGTCCTCTTCTTTCACCACATGCTCCTTGCTGTATCCTGAGTCACCATGCCAGAGTGTGACAGGTTTTCAAAAATGATTTGAGTGAGTTCTTCATTGTCAACTACAAAAAAGGAAAAATATTTCAGTCCAGTGTAAATTCTGTATGCAGAAGCTGAAGCTGTTGTTAATATCTAAAAATAGTATGTCAAACTTGAAAAAAACATGGAACACATCCTTCCAGCATCTTTAGAGAAGTCCAAAAAGCTATGCAGCAGTAACAGTGATAGTTCCCCAGCAGCCATCACCAGCTCTGGTCAGAAAAGAATACAGGAAGAAGAGGAGGAGGAAGAGATAGATGAATTCTCTAGCTCAAGCAGCAGCAGTAATTCATTGCCAATGGCTTCCTCATCATTCAGCAAGATGAAGAAATGTTGTATCCAATAACAATTATTTGATTGTACAAAGAATTTGCATATCAGTCAGTCTTGAGTTGATACGCTCATTATTCAGTTTATAGTTGAAGATCTACAGTCATTCATCATTGTTGAACAGCCTTCATTTGTCAAAGTAGTTACTGGTCTACAACCCCACAAACATAATGACACAAAAACATTAATGAACAGAATAGATAAAATGTACCTAAACACAAAAAACAAATCTGATCTCTGAATTTGGCAATGCCAGCCATATATGCACTATTACAGATATTTGGACTGTGCATAAAAGGAGCTACCTAGGTGTGACAGCCCATTGGACTGATCAGAAATCATTGACTAGAAAGTTGGTAGCATTGGCGTGCATTCGAATAAAAGGAAGAAACACGTACAATGTTATTGTAAAGAAACTTGAACAAGTTCACCTGAGATAGCTCATCTAGAACATGATTGTTGAAACTGTGACTGACAACAGGTCAAACTTTGATAAAGCATTTAAGGAGTTTGGCATAGATAATATCACACCCATCAGGTCTACAGATGAGATTCCGAATGATGACAGTGATGATGATGATGATGAACACCATGACCAGCACAGCAAGGGGGAGAATGTAGCCATGCCAATGAAGATGACAAATTTGCAGTTAGAGATGAAATGACCTTCACTGATGTATGCAAGATTCTGGATAATGCAGATGAAAACATGGAAGAGACCTACAACTTTCCGTCACATTAACGATGTGCAGACCATACCATAAACTTAATAGCTGGAGGATATAGACTCTGTTACTTCAGATCCTGAGTACCAGAATATCTACCACAGAAACATGGTAACATTTTCAACTATTTGGCACAAAGTTCACTGAAGTTCAAAAGCAAGTGAAATTGTTTCAGAAAAAATTGGTACTAAGCTCATTACCCCCAATGACACAAGGTGGAATTCTTACCACAGTGCTGTAGAAAAAATAATATCCATAGTAGAAAAAAAGTTGAAGATGATCTGCATAACAACTGTAATGAACTTGGCCTAACAAGGTTTAGAACAACTGACATTGCTTTCGTGGTTGAATACTGCAAAGTAATGTAGCCTCCTGCAAACTCATTGGATATTTTGCAAGCAAAAAAAAATGCTACACAAGATATCTTCTTCCAACACTGATGGCATTGAAAAAGAATTTGCTTGATAGCAAAGAACTTTTGCATTATGACACTCCTCTTCTTGATGCTATTATGAGAGCTGTGGAGACTCGGTTTGGTACCAGTTTTGAATAGAGTGAATTAATTCTGTCCAGCATCACATTACCACAATTTCACATTCAGTGACTTGTCAATGAGGATGAAGCATGTGCAGCTAAAAACATTTCTTAAAAAAGAACTGCTGTCACATCATGAAGATGTTGGTTGAGGAGGTCCATCATCTGAAGACAACACTTAGGATGATGATTTCTTCAAATTCAAAGAAAATTAGCAACCTAGCAATGGTAGAGTTCTTCATGAGCTTGATAAGTATCTCAAAGACACAAACAAAACAGTAGACATTTTGTAAACATTCCTGCAGTAAACAAAACATTCCTGCTTTATTATACTGCACTTCCATCAAGTGCACCAGTTGAAAGATTACTCAGCATTGGTGGACAGGTTCTTGCTGCTTGATGAAACTGACTAGGTGATAAATATGTTAAAGTGCAGCTACTTTTATGTTGCAATAAAATGTACTTGGAATAGTAATATTCTATTGTGGACCTTTGTGACAGAAAAGCAATGACAGGCTAAGGGTGATGTTGACGTAGGTTACTGTAACTTCTAACTTGGTATTTTGGATAGAAGGAAAAATGCTAAATAAATACCATTATTACAAACCAAAAATGAGCTTATCTCATTTTCTGTTGCTATTTTTGATGATGAGTAAATGAAAAAAAAAAAACAAATCTGCTAATAGAATTATGTCACCTTTACACTTTAGTATATGATAATCCTAGACAGTGATTTGAACTTAATGTCTGTTGTACTGTAAACTATATGCTATATCAAATTCTTGTTGTCTCCATCTGATTTATCAATATATGCTAGAAATGAGTTAATCTGTATTTAGCATAGCAGCCTTATGCAATTTGATATTTGCTATATCCAAGGACCAAGTCTCATACCAAAAAACATTGCCAACAATAACAACAAAGCAAGAAACAGAGTCTGTGATTGTTAGTCACCAGAAAATATCAGGGGTCAACATTAGCAGTGGACTGGTGACTCAATGCATCTTGCATTTCAACTCAAAATCATTTAATCATTCACAACATACAGAAAGTTGAGCTATTCTAAATTTCCACATGCTAATCACTAAAGATTTGGCAGCTTCTTTAAAGGATTAATATTTAGCAAATTTATTGATTTTTGAACAATTAACCTTGATAAAAAAAAAGATCTGAACTTCCTAAAAGGAATTTGTATAGAAAATAAAATTGCGCTAGAAACACTTACAGGGAAGCATTTTGCAGAGTCCAAATATACAATGCTTGAGACTAGTGGTGGGTGAAGTGCAGAACTGCAAAAAAACGCACTCTTCAGCCAGAGAATGGTGCAATTATAAAGCATTTATTAAGTGCAAAACTTAGGATGTATGAAACTGGTCAAGGTTGTCAGCTCTTTTGCTCCCACCATGGCATTTTGCACTTAATAAATGCTTTATAATTGCATCATTCTCTGGCTGAGGAGTGCAGTTTTTTGTAGTTCTGCATTCATCATTTTTTTACATGCACCTTCTTTGTTGCTGAGCTATGATTGTTTTTTGTTGGTGGGTGAAGTGCATTAAATTTGCTACCTGTAGTATTTCTCGTATAACCTGAACTTTGGGTCATACTATGGATAGTGAAATGAATAACTACGGATCCATGAGTAATGCAAAGTTTCCATTTATGTGGATACTTCCCGTTACTTCAGGATGTGTAAAAACTTGTATTTGGTTTTCCTTGTGTCTAGTGGCCCCCCACACCCACCCTGTCAGGTATACCCCCATTCCCACTCTCCCAAACCCCAAGTCAGATCCTTTAAAAAAATAAACTATTTTCCCTGGTGTCTAGTGGCCCTCCACCCCTCATCCTGCCAGGTAGTATCCCCACCCCATTCCCCCCAACCCCAAGTCAGATATTTTAAATAATGTTTTTCCCTGGTGTCTAGTGGTCCCCACCCCCACCCTGTCATGTAATACCCCCCACCTGTTATCTCCAATCCAAGCAGAGGGGGCCACTGACACATTCCTTCCTCACCCTCCACTGCCCGGCAGCCCACTCAACTCAGCTCAATGAATGAGTGTGTGCTTGTACAACACATGCTCATTCATTGACAACTCAAGTAATGTACTTCCTCCTGCAGGCTTCTACAGAAGGATAGGGGGCTGCTCTGGTCTCTGGTGGGGGTGGCAGGATGGGGATACACAATGCCATTCCCCCATCCTGCCCCTCCCATGAAACACTGGAGCAGCCCTCTCCCCTTCTGTTTATCCCTGCAGTGGGAAGTAAATTACTGTGACTTGCAATGAATGACAGTGTGTTTGTACAAGCACACGCTCATTCATTGAGCTGAGTCAGGTGGATTGCTTGCCATGGAGGTGAGTGGAGGTTTGTGCCTGTGGCCCAGTCGGGTCAGGGTGGGGCTACTACCTGACATGGTGGGGGCCACTAGACACCAGGGAAAAAAATGTATTTAAAAGATCTGACTTGGGGTTGGGGGAGCAGGATGGGGGTACTACCTGTTAGGGTGGGGTGTTAGGGGCCAGTAGACACCAGGAAAAAAATATTTTTTTAAGGATCTGAGTTTGGGTTGGGTGAAGCGGGGTGGGGGCACTACCTGACAGGGTTGGGGGGCCACTAGACACCAGAGATAGATCAAGGGTGATATAGGGAGGATTTTCCATTTGTGCCTCTGCTTGCTCTGGGATTTTTAGGTGCTGTTAGCACTTAAAAACCCCAAAAGCAAAGCAAAGTCACAAATGGTGAATTGCGGGTTATTTGGGAAAATTACATGAAGTGCTACATGGGGTGAAATTGCTGACTTTGTGGCAATTTCTCCCACGTAGTAAAACTTCACTGCACCTCTACTCAAGACTCAACAACAGGGTGAAATGACAGAAAACACCATTTTGAATAGGAAAAGCAAAATGGAATTAATCATGCTATCCACCCTGGGGAGGAGAAATGATTGTATTAGTGAGGAATTAAAAAAAGCTAATCTGGCATTATGGCTGAAAGGAGAAAAACAAGCGGCATCAAACAAAACTAATGCTAAAAAACATAAGGAGACTGAGTGTGTGTATATGGATAGCCCATGCCCATCAAAACCACAGAAAGAAATGGAGGCTTCATTAATAAAAAATAGTAAAGCATCCAGGGAAATTGAAAAGGATATAAGTGGGGGAAAGTGTAATACAGTAGGAAAGAATAAATGAAAGTGTTCAAAGAAAGAAGAGAAAAAAATCAAAGACAAAGTCAAAAAGAATAAAAATAAAAAGAACAAAAATAATTGTGGGAACACAACTAAATAAATAAGTACCTGCCATTAACAGGTGAAAATGAAAAGCAGAAGAGGGAAGGTGATATGAAGATAGCTGAGGGAATGAAAGACTATCAGAGTGCAGAAACTAAGAAACTCAATAGTAAAGAAAGTCTACCACATATCCCAGGAAGTAGTATGGAAAAGAAAGATGGGGTATTGGGATAATATACTAACATACTAAAATGCCAGCAGAGTAGGCCCCATGGTCTATCGAGTCTGCTCAAAAGCCAGTACCCTTAATGAGTACAGCAAACTTCTTCCTGATTTCCCTCCCTATCCCCCTTCCCCTAGCCATGTTTCCGCTCCCCCAGACAGGCTGCCCACCTCTTAATCCCCCTCCTTTACCTGTCCCAGCCTCTCTTGAATCCTTCCACCATAGACACCTCCACCAGTTCCCCAGGCAATGCATTCCATGGTTCCACCACCCTTTCAGTGAAGTATCGCCTCCTCCTTTCCCCCCTAAGTCTCCCTCCAGCTTTCAGCCATGCCCCCAGTGGCCCCTCCGACCTTTCTCTGAAAGGCCCCATGTAGGCATACCTTGTTACCCCTTTCAGGTACTTGAAGACCTTGATCATATCCCCCCATCTCTCCTCTCCTCCAATGAGAACAGTTTGAGCTCCTCCAGTCTCGCTTCATAATAAATTTAGCACAGAATTTAGAAGGTTTATTAATAAAACAAAGAGAAGTTATCATTCCATCTCACTGAGGCTGATCTAATCCCCAATTAATCCGAAACTACCCTGAGTAAAAATATCAAGACCCTACTTAATGCTGTCTTGGGGCAGAGCAAAATCTAGTTTTTTTTTCTTAAGTATAATAAGACCTATTACTGATGAGAAATGGGTCTTGGGAGTAACAGAACATTATCACATTCTTAAAGCTATCAAATATAACAAGGACAAGTTACAAAGAATGGGAATAAAGTGTGGACAAATAAATGTCTTGGAAAAAGTTTCCCTGACTTTCTTAGAACAGGAGATGAGGGAAATGATAGACATAATTTGAGATAGTTGTCCATATCCATATTCAGAGGAGAATTTTGCTTTCAGAGCCAGTAACAGCAGTCTAGAACTACAGCTTTCTTACTGATAAATCACTTCTATCTCTGCAGGAATCAGTGCCTGTTTGGATTAAGCAAACAGATACTTTATTAGTAGTAAGTAGTAGTAAAAAATGTTATTCAATTGACAGGCAAAAGAATAGGAAACTCAACTGAGACAAGGTCATTTCCAGTGAGGTCCTTAGATTCTTCTCATTAGAAGCAGGGGGTCTCATTTAAGTAAAAAAAAAAGAGAAAGTCACTATGTGTTTCTCTGTTTGAGGAAGAGGGCTGTATCAGCTTAATTTGCTGAGACAGGAGCAGAGGGTGAAGCTAATTAGGGTGTAGTTTAGGAGCTTAGGAGTACAAAATCAGGTGTCTCCAATTACAGCTTCCTGATGTTAGTTTTTGACAGAGGAGAATTTTGCTTTCAGAGCAAGTAAC
The DNA here is from genome assembly GCA_016271365.2 of Neoceratodus forsteri. Lineage (NCBI taxonomy): Eukaryota > Metazoa > Chordata > Ceratodontiformes > Ceratodontidae > Neoceratodus > Neoceratodus forsteri. The sequence continues at coordinate 1,070,336,365 of CM028129.1, read as the reverse complement.
AGTATTCTAGAACTATAGTTTTCTTACTAATTGCCCTCCTTCCCACCCTAAGCCAGTTCTACTTTTATAGCCGCTGGATTTGACTGACAACAGGAACTTCCTGTTTGGCAGTAGGAAGGGAAGGATTACTGAGACACATTAGTTTCACCAACCTTGAAGGAATATAAAAAAAATAACTCTTTCTCCTCCCCTGGCTGCTGGAGGTCTGAATCCAAGCACAGAAGAAGGAGACTACTGAAGACTACAGGAAGTTCCTGTCCCAGAACAGGAATTGCGAGAGTTGTAAGGGCTCATAGGCAGTAGGAAGGCAGGTGTAAAAATACATAAAGGGAGGAGACAGAAAGCATAGAAAGCAACAGAAGAGGGGACACAAAATAAGTGGGCAGCAGTGTTCTGGGAGACATTCTGGAGGCTGCGATGCTGCCCTGTTTGCAGGCACCTCTCTGGTCTGAGGGAGGAGGTTGCCCGTCTCCAGGCTGACCTGGCCAGGATTCGTGAAACCTCTTCCCCCACCCAGGGACCACTAGGGCCACCACCACTACCTTAGAGGTTGCCAAGAAAGAGGAACAGTTGGACCAAGGTGGGCTCAGGGAGGGAGAGAGTGGTGGAGCAGAGGTGCATCCCTCCAGTTGTACCGCTCCACAATTCATATGCTGTTCTGGTGAAGAGTGGTTTCTCTATGGAGGCACCTGCAGTGGAGACCAAGGGGGGGGGATGCTGGGAACCTCCACAAAGGAGATCCACAGGAGGGTGGCATGAGACCCAACAGGGGAAGGAAACAACTCCTGGTGGGGGACTCAATAATTGGGAGGTAGAAATGTGGAGGGGAAGGGGATAGGGAGGTAAGGTGCCTGCCTGGCCCCATGGCTCAAAGGGACAGGAAGTGAATCCTCAGGATTGCAGGAGCAGCTGCATTAGGGAGGGAGCTGGATGTCATTATCCACCTAGGGACAAATGACCTGGCTGTGAATGGGATCAGAGCAGTGCAAGAGGAGTTTGTAGAGTTGGGGATGGGCCTTACACAAGTAACATGTACGGTAACCTTCTCAGAGGTGCTGCCTGTCTATGGCAAGGATGATGCTAGGGTATTCCACACCATGGGATTCAATGAATGGTTGAAAAACTGGTGTGGAGCTCAGGATTTTGGCTTCATTGGGGACTGGGGAGCCACCTGGAGGGATGCAGACCTATACTGGTGTGATGGTCTGCATCTGTCTGGGGGGGAACCAGGATCCTAGGTGATAGGTTTAAATGCTTCATTGGCAAGCATTTAAACTAGTCAATGGGGCAGGCACTGAAAAGAAGCATGGAAATCCCAGCCTCCCCCCACAAAACACAGTAGTTATAGAGGTAAACACCAAAGTAGAGAAGTCAGTAGGGAGCAGGACAGGGGTAAATGCAGAAAAACGCAGTAAGGACAGAGATGGGGCTAAAAGGGATTAGGCCATCAAAAAATGGAAGGTGATGAGTACCAATGCCCACAGTCTGTGTAACAAGCTCCCTGAACTAGTGACTTTGATGGAAGAGGGATGCCTGTATATTGTGACAGTCACTGAAACACGGTACACAGCGAGCCATGACTAGGATGTCAACATCAGTCGATCAATAATCAATCAATATCTTTATTTATCCAGGCAGGCACCATTAAGCAAGCTCATTTACAAGGTGTACCTGCGGTCCTACAGTAATAATACAGAAAGACAAGTTACAATAGTACAAACAGTAAAAATAGCTGCTATTATAGTAAAAATGCACATTTACAGGTAATATACATTGAACATAGACCTACAAGTAGTCATGGATAATGAACTTGTGCTGGATCCAAGCCCAAAAACTGTGCATTTTGTAGTGGGAAATGTTAGGGATAGGGTAGGCATACCAGATAAAAGATATCAAGTGCATAATGTAGGGAGAGGCGGGAATAGGGGCACAAGCAAAAAGGACCCAATTGTTAGAGCACAGTGAGGAATTGGGAGGGCGGAGGACCGTACGAAAGGCGATGAAGCAATTTTTGCCCCAAAACGTGGCGACATATGGAGGAGAAAACCTGCCATTGTACTAAGTGCAAGAGGAGGAATATAGAAGCAGGGGCATAACTGGGAGGGTCCTGGAGGTTGGGGCAGAGGGAGGTGTTGGATGGATGAGGGACCGAATATTTTTGGGGGCAAAAGACGATAATTATCCCCAAGTGCGGTAGCATGCACTAGAATCAGGCTGCAGCTGTTCAGACCATCAAAGAATAAGATATGGGAGTTTGGCAATAAATCCTGTGGATCTGTTGGTAGGCATGCTAGAGGCAGAGGCACAGGCACACCATTCAGCTGGGGGCTGCCCTTTGCGGGCTGCTGTTTGAGGGAGGGAGGTTAGTTAGTGTCTAGTAAAGCAGTTGCAAATTTCCATAATGCCATCATGGTAAAGCCTTTTGAACAAAAGGGTACTTACTGGGGTTTTCAGCTTGAGTATTTTTTGGGTTTTGTTCCATATTGATGGGAGTGAGAATCCAAAGGCGGCTCTCCCGACTCATGTGAGTGCCCTGGGTATATTTAGCAGGAGTTGTGAGCAGCTTCTAAGGGAATAATTCCTGGGCACAATCAGAGACAGACAGTCGATGATGTATTGAGGGAGTTTGCTACTGAGGGTTCTAAGTGTCCAGAGTGCTGCATTAAAGTTGTGCCTATAGTGAAGTGAGGTCCAGCCCGTGGCAGCATATAGTGCACAATGATGGTAGAGAAGGGGAGGCCAGTGATAAAGCATATAGCTCTGTGGTAGGATATCACAATCTACAGGAGGGACAGGGTGGGTAAAAGAGGAGGAGGAGTAGCTCTCTATATAAGGGAAGGGATTAAAGCAACAGAACTAAAGAGTAAACAGGAAGTTGATGAGTCATTATGGGTTACCCTGGACACAGAAAATGGCACCACAATCTGCATGAGGGTTGTGTACAGACCCCCATCTCTGGGGGAGGAAATGGACAAGAAAATTATAGAAGGCATCCTTAAAATGGCAGAAAAAGAGGAGATATTGTTGATGGGGGATCTGAATATGCTAGATGTTAACTGGAGTACTTTTGCTGCAGGCACATCCAAGAGCAGGGTCATTCTTGATGCCCTACAGGGGGCATGCCTCAGACAGCTAGTGTTGGAACCCACTCAAGAGGGAGCAATCTTAGACCTGGTACTCTCAAATGGGGAAGGAGAGAGAATCTCAGATTTAGAAGTGGGTAGCCATCTGGGAGCAAGTGACCACCAAATAGTGTGGTTCACAATAAAGACAATAGAGTCAAGCCATACAAAAACAAGAGTATTGGACTTTAGGAGGGCTGACTTTGGGAAAATGAGAGAGTGCCTCAGAAAAACACTAGCAAATGGGCAAGAAGGAGGGGTGGAGGAACAATGGGGAATCATCAAAACAGCCATCACAGAGGCAACAAGCCTTTGTGTGAAGCAAATCAACAAAACAAAATGAAGGAAAAAACACTATGGTTCTCAAAAGAGGTGGAAGGGAAGGTTAAGGAGAAAAGGATAGCATTCAGGAAATATAAGGAAACACAGGAGGTGCAGGACAGAGAACTTTATCAGTTAAAGCAGAAGGAGGAAGGAAAGGTAGTCAGAACAGCAAATGCACAAACTGAGGAAAAGATAGCCAACTCTGCTAAGAAGGGGGATGAAACCTTTTATAGGTACATTAGGGAGCAAAGAAAGACCAAGGGAGGGATACAGAGACTTAAAAAAGGGGAGGGAATGTGGGCAGAGTGTGACAGTGAAAAGCAGGGATACTGAATGAATATTTCTGCTCAGTATTCACAATGGAAGAGGAAGGGGAGGTACCTAAACCAAACAAGAGAAACACTCTGAATAGGGGGGTTGATACCAGTCCATTCACAGAAGAAAGGGTTTTGAAAGAACTCTTGAAACTGAGGGTGGACAAAGCAATGAGGCCTGATAGGATTCACCCAAGAATTCTAAAAAAACTATGGGTAGAACTAGTAATGCCACTGACTACTCTCTTTAACAAATCAGGAGAGGATGGGGTGGTGCCTGAGGACTGGAGGAGGGCAGATGTGATTCCACTTCACAAAACACAAAAGTGGGAGCAGGGCAGAGGCAGGAAATTACAGACCAGTTAGCTTGACTTCAGTGGTAGAGAGAATGATGGAATCACTTCTGAAGGAAAGAATAGTTGAGTACCTAGAGGCCAGTGGGGCACAGGACCCAAGGCAGCATGGTTTCACAGCAGGAAGGTCATGTCAGATGAACCTAATAGATTTCTTTGACTGGGTGACCAAAGTAGTAGATCAGGGAGGGGCTGTGGATATGGCCTACCTAGATTTTAGCAAGGCATTTGACACAGTCTCACATAAAAGATTAATATACAATGTAGCCAGCCTTGGAGTGGGTCCCAAGGTGGTAGCCTGGATAAAAAACTGGCTGGACAACAGGACGCAAAGGGTAACAGTAAACGGAGTCCACAGTGAAGAAAGGAGGGTAACTAGTGGGGTACCACAGGGTTCGGTACTGGGACCGGTCCTCTTTAATGTCTTTATAAGTGACATTGGAGAGCACCTGGAAGGAAAAGTATGTCTCTTTGCAGATGACACAAAGATCTGCAACAGGGCTGATACACAAGGTGGGGTGGAAAGGATGAAAAGGGAATTGGCAAGGTTGGAGGAATGGTCAAATGTATGGCAGCTGAGATTCACTGCAAAGAAGTGCAAGGTAATGCATCTGGGAAACAAAATCCCAGGGGAAGAGTACACAATGGGGGATGAGATAATAACAACAACAAAAATCGAAAGAGACCTATGAGTAATTATATCAGATGACCTAAAGGTGGGCAAGCAATGTGAGAAGGCAGTAAAGAGGGCTGGGGGTATACTGGAACAAATAGGGAGAGGCATCAACAGTAGAAAACAGGAAGTTGTTATCCCTCTGTACAGACAGTTGGTGAGACCCCATCTGGAGTATTGCTTGCAATTCTGGAGACCCCATCTCCACAAAGACATAGACAGAGTGGAGGCTGTTCAGAGGAGGGCAACCAAAATGGTGCAGGGTCTGCACCAGAAGACATATGAGGAGAGACTAAAGCAGCTTAAGATATATACCCTTGAGGAAAGGAGGGAGAGGGGGGACATGATAGAAACTTGTAAGTATCTCAAGGGAATTAACAAAGTACAAGAGGGTAGCATATTTCAGAAAAAGAGATGTGCAAGAACAAGGGGGCACAATTTGAAGATAGAGGGGGGACGGCTCAGAGATAATGTTAGAAAGTATTTTTTCACAGAGAGAGTTGTGGGTGCATGGAGCAGCCTTCCTGAGGAGGTTGTGGAGTCAGGAACAGTGGGAAAATTCAAGAATGCATAGGACAGACATAAGGCTAGTGGGGGGGTAGGAGGAAGTAAAGCTGTTGATTAACTAGAATCTGCAGCTTATCCATCAGGCAGGGAAATGGGCAGACTAGATGGGCCAAGCGGTACTTATCTACCATCAAATTCTATGTTTCTATTCGGACTGAAAAAATTTCATAATGAAACCATCAGAAATTTGAAGTACAAACTGTGAGATATAATCGAGACTATATTGAAAATCACACATATTGGTAGACAAATGAAAAGAGCTATTAGATGGGAAGCAAATTAACAAATTGCATTTTAGATATAAGGAGACATATAGTTTGAAAATGAATCCAAAAACAGGGAGAATTAGATTCATTGGGTATTTACTGTATATACATGACGATACAGGAGAGGCCATAGAAAAGATGTATATTGAAGAACAACCAGAATGGGTAAACATATTATAATCAGTAAACAAATTTATAGTTTTAAGTGATCAGCAAAACAACTGACTGTTGTCTGGAGACACTGGAGACAATAGGGTCATGGATTTCAACCCCAACATTCTGTTTTGGAATATTTTGGTCATTAAAAATAAATGGGCTGATAAGGATTTTTTGAAATACATTGCTCTTTTTAATTTGATAAATTTCCAAGAAACATGGTTGGGAGATGCAATCTGTTTAGATGATATAAGACCTATAAAATGATGCCAAAAGAATGAGAAAATATGATAGACAAATTGTAGGATTATGTATCCTTTGCAAATTGAATACTAATTATGAAACTTCAGAAGTTATAATAGATGATGACAATATTATGGGAATTGAAATCCATGCACATAATTTAGAGAAAGTGATGTTAAATGTGTATCTGCCACCTAGTGACAAAAATAGAACTAGATCCAAAACTGTGGAAGCTCTTGAAAAATTCTTAGAAGGAAAATCCAAATAAAGCACCTACTCCTAGCTAATGTACAACATGGCTTCAGGAAAGGCCATGGGACCAACACTGTGCTCACCTGGCTAACATCGGACATCCTTACGACTATGGACAAAGGCTCCCCTACGGGCACTCTATTCATTGACCTATCCAAGGCCTTTGACCTGGTCAACCACAAACTCTTTCTCTCTAAACTCCACCACATAGGACTGGATGATCACTCGCTCTCCTGGTTTGAGAGCTACTTAAACGACCGTACCCAAAAAGTCCATTGGAGAGGTACCCAGTCTAGCTCTAGACCCGTTGTCACCGGGGTACCCCAGGGCTCTATCCTGGGCCCCCTGCTATTCTCACTCTTCCTCAACAATATTGAGGGCAATTGCACACTCAGCAACCTCATCCTCTATGCGGACGACACTGTCATCTACTGCAGTGACCCACAACCCAGAGTCATCTCCACCAAACTGCAGACCAGTCTCTCAACCTTTGAGGCCTGGTTCACCTCCAACTCCCTTAAGCTCAATGAAGAAAAAAACCAAAGCAGTCCTGTTTGGGACAAGATGTCTTGGCACTGACAGAAGCGAGCTTCTCCAGCTCAACACAGTCCTAGGAAAAAGTGTTTAGGTCATTGACAGTTTCAAATACCTTGGGGTCCTCCTTGACCAAGAGTTGACTTATAAACCTCACATCGACTCCATAACTCGGTCCATCCATTAAAGGCTTGGCCTTCTCTACCGCCTGGGCAACTCCCTTTCCGGTGAGGCATGACAAGCCATTGCCTACAGCAACCTCCTCCCCTCCATCCTATATGGTGCCCCTCTACTGCAGTTCCTCCGTGAGATGGAACTCAATAAACTCACCATGCTCTTCAACCGAGTGGCTCACTTTGCTACCTATTCCTCCCCTAGGAGGCACCACTGCGAGGCCCTTGTGGACCTAAGCTGGCCCACCCTGTGGCACAAACTGGCCTACCCGACCGCCTGCCTTGCCTTCAAATTCTCTACCCTTGGCCCTCTTCCTCACCTTCGAGGACTTCTCACCTCCAAAGCCCAATGTCAAACCCTGCGATCCTCTGCAAATCGCCCCCTAGACATCCCTTGGATTTGCTTCAACCAAGGCAAGCACTCCTTCCAGTATGCTGCCTCCTACCTATGGAACTCCCTCCCAGCCAACCTGATTGACAAACCTTCCCTTACCCAGTTTAAGTCTGGCCTCAAAGCATATCTCCTCGAACTGAGCCTCAGTGGCTGCAACCACTAGACCCCTAGTCCGGGTCTCCCTCCTACCTCCACTGCCTTAACCCTGCCTTCCTCCCTGAAGAATCTCCTAAGCTAGGCTGTCAATATACTGCTTACCTGTCTCATTTCCTACTAACTGTGTTGTATCCTGACGTCTCTGAACTGTATGCATGAGCCTGAATTGAACCTGCTGTAACCTCTGAATATTGATGCTGATGTATATTTTTATACCTGTTGTAACTACTGTAAATCATGCCTATGTATTTTTCTCTGTAACTAATTCTGGGTCGCCCCTGAAAAAGGGACCTCAGGTCTCAGTGGGTTTACCCGGTTACCAAAATCTAAACAAATAAATAAAATATGCCTTACTAGAGGGTACATCATTGAAGGGGATTTTAATGCCAAGGTGGGACATTGCACAAAGTCTTGCAAAGATATTACAGATGTGCTAGCATCCAATGCCTGTGACCATTTAAGAAATAAGAGAAATGCTCTAGACAAAAAAATAATGCAAAGGGAAAACAAGTAATGCACTGTGTAATAAATATTTCACACTAATTAACAGAATGACAAGTTATGATATGTAAGGAGCCATCACACATTTATGCAAAAATGGAAATTCTATTATTGATTTAATTTGGATTAGTTTAAATATTATTGATTATTATAGTGACCTAAGAATTGGTAATAGGGGAGAAAGTGAACACCTGCCACTGGAGCTGGAATTTCCTTTGTTACAGAGTAAAGGGTCCCAACATATGTAAAAGCAACACCAGTAAATCATAGTTATGTTAGATATAAAAGAGGCATAGGGTGGGACCTAATTTATAGTACAAAATACATTGAATCATTAAACTACAGAGGGATTTTACAAAAGATGGCTGCTTTTGTTGAATCAAGTAATGAACCAGAAAATATAAGTGTATTCAAAAATATAATAAGGGAAATCATGAACACAGTAAAGAAGGAAGTTAGAATTTATACTAAGACTGTAGGTGCCCCTTGGCACAATAGACAGTGCCAGTTAGCCAATAAAATATTAAATAAACAGGCTAGGTTGACAAAAAAATCCCAGATGAAAGAAAATAAAGTTAGGTTACAAGAACTGAGAATAACGTACAGTAAAATTCTAATAAAGTATAAAGAACACTACAGAGAAAAAACCTGGCAGGAATTAGAGAATGAAATATTAGCAAAGAATAATAGTAGGTTTTGGCAAATAGTAAATAAAGGGGTATTGAATCAATCAAACAGTATAGAAAATTATATTGGTTCAGCTGCCATGTTGCAACATTTTAAAAATAATAATTTTTTGATGAAAACATAGGCACATCCCCAAATTTAAAAAGGAAGAATGGTTTCCAGTAGAAAAGGAACTTGATTAGGATGAAACAGATGCAGCTATACTAACATTTACAAAGCACAAGTTACTAGGATCAGATAGTGTCCCAATAGATGCAATAATTAACATATGGGTCAAGAACAGGTTGGCTTTGTGGTGGATCTGCTCTCAGCAGACCACCTTTGCACTCTTTCCCATCTTATTTCTGTGTCCAGGGAATCTGGTGTCTCATCGGTACTGGCCTCCCTGGATGCAGAAAAAGCCTTCGACAGGGTCTCACGGGACTACCTGTTTCATTTGCTACTCAAAGTTCATATCCCACTTACATTTGTTCATTGGATCCTCCCTTGCCCAGGCTGAAGGCCCAGTTTTTATTACTGTGACCAGGCGTTATCTTCTTCCAATTCCCCACGTAACTGGAGGTGCATTTGAAAGTGCTTATATAGATTTATCAAATGGGATAGGTACCATCTCTTTCAGTTTCAGGCTCTGCACAATCTTTATTTTACCCCTGACAAATTACATAAAACGTGGAAAATTGCCTTCCAGTACTTGTTCCAGATGTACTAAAGAACCCGATACTTTGTTACATGTTCTTTGGACTTGTGAAAAGGTTGCCCCATTCTGTTCCACGATTCAGTCCCATCTGGATCCTCTCATCGATCTCTCTGAGGCTTTCCTCCCGGAGGTGTGTCTGCTGGGAGATTATGGTGGCAGCTGGCTGGTAATCAAAGGTTCCACATGTCCCTGATATCCCTATGTGCAAAAAAAGTTATCTTGAGACATTGGCTTGACCAAACAATCCCTTCCACCACCGAGTGGCTTAAGGAAATACTGTTTGCTCTACAAGCTTAACTGACCATCACTAACCTCTCCCATAGAACCTCTACCTATTAGAAGGTCTGGGAACCCTTACATACTCTGTTAACTTCGTATGTCTCCCCTCTTCCCTTTTTGTTTCCTTGTGATATTGATTTTCCCTGACTGGCCTACTTCTGAACAACTGGGTGCCCTTGGTTATTGCCTACCCATGTACCTGGATAATACTCAGCTCTCTTAGTCCCCTAGTATGTGCCTGTGTTGCAGATATAGATGGTCTCCTGGTGGTGGGGGATGGTGGGATCGGGGTGGGGAGGAGGGATTTTGTGTTTGCAGAGCTCTGTTATCTTGTTTTTATTATGAGATCTCACTTTCATGCTTTTGTTATATTTTTTGGGATTTAATTAGTGTACTCACTATGTTGCCCTGCACCTTGATTATGTCATAATATTACAGCCGGTGGGATTTTTTTCCCTCTGTTTTGGAGGAGGGTGGGGGGGGTGCTCACGGTCTTAACATGTTGTTATTGTTGTTGTGCTTTGGTGTTTGTTTTTCTATTTCTTGAAAAACTCAATGAAGTATATTAAATTTGAAAAAAATTAACATATGGGATAGAGGGAGATTCATTTTAAAGATGTTTTTATTTACATTAATAAAACTAGATTTATTCCAAATTGTTGTAGAATGGCTATTATAGTCCCTTTATTGAAAAAAGGGGACATATCTGACCCTTAATGCTATAGATCAATAAGTTTAATTGGCACCTCTCAAATATTTATGCAAGAATATTAAACAACAGAATTCTCTAGTGGGTACAGGAATATATATTAATAGATGAAGCTCAAGCAGGTTTTCTACCCCAGCATGCAACTATACAGTAGATCAGTGCTTTACCTTAGTACATTTGGTATATAAATACACTAAAGTTAAAAGACAGAAATACTATTGTGTATATATTGACCTTAAATCAGCTTTTGGCAGTGTCAACAGGCAATTACTATGACCAACCTTAGATAATATAGGAATGGATAAGGTCATGCTGGGACATATTATTATGCTCTATGGAAACAATACATCTCAGATTTGATTTAATAAAGAAGGAGACCTGACTGACAAAATTCAAAATAATAGATGTGTGGGGCAAGGGTACATTTTGTCACCAATTTTGTTTAATCTTTTCTTAAACCCTATACTAATCAAACTGTATAAAAATGATTTCCATATGCTGAAAATTGGAAATAGAAGGTGCCCCTATTGGGCCTTTGCTGATGATGTGGTTTAATGTCCACCAGTATGCTGGGCATTAAAATACTTGTAACTGAGTTCCAAAATGAATGTAAAAAGAATGACCTAATGATCAATAAAAAAAAAAAAAATGAAGCTAATGATCATTGGTAATAATAATAAAAAGAAACAATTGATAAGAATATAAAATGACTTAATAGAACATGTTTCAGAATTTCAACATTTATGCATTATTATGACAAGTAATGTAACATGGAAAACACATATTAAAGATATAGAATTAAAATCTAAGAACTGTATTCCAGCAATCAATAGTTTTGCTTATAAATATGGAGGACACTCAATGAAAGGGTGTCTGAGGGTTATTAATGCAAAAAGTAGGGCCCAGATACTCTATGGATGTGAAATTTGGGGAGTAGATAACATAAGTAATATAGAAAAATTAATCAATGTATTTTACAAAAAGATTATGGGATTACTACAGGGGGCACCTTCAGCTTTATTACAAGCTGAATTGGGGCAACTCCTATTAAAAAGTCTGACTCAACAAAGAGTCGTTACATACTGGTTAAAAGTATACAACATGGAGACTGGAAGGCTACCCAGAATGTGTCTCAAAGACACAATATTCTACCACAGTAGAATAATAATTTTCCCTTCAACAAAAGTAGCTGAACATTTAATAAAACCATATGGTTTGCTACACTGTATAACAGATACACTAATTAAACCTTTTGACAAGATCAAGCTGAGTATTAAAAATAGAATAAGTGATATAGCACAGCAGAATGATCTAGAGACATGTACAAACTACAAGATAAGTAAATGGCTGGCTCAAAATTAAAAAAGTATTTGGGTTTGAAAAATATCTGTTGCAAAATAAACATTTAAAATAAGGCAGTTATTTATAAAATATTGTTTTAAATATTACAAAAGTGAATGTATGGAGGCAATAATTAAGAGGGATAGCTACAGCTCCAGTGGCAGGTGCTGATGTAACTTAGATCAAGATGACATTAAACATATATTACTTTTTTGTCCATTGTATGAAGAAATAAGGAAAAAGATCTTAGGTGAAATAGTAGGACATTTGTATTTGACGCCATGTAAATTAGTTGGTTATCTGTTAAATTCGCACTCTATATAAACTTTGAAAAAGATAGTCACATTTCTGAAACATGCAGATAGACTGGAGTTGCATCAAAGAATATAAAACAAAGTGAGCAATACATAGATAGAAATGATCATTGGCAATTATATAAAATACATTTGATAGCAGTAAAGTGGCACAGTGTAAGATAGAGCTATAGTTCTAGGTTTTAAATTATTTATATATATGTATGTTATTCTTTGACATTATATTTTATTATCTACCTAACACATGCCATTTGTGTGAGTCACTTCAGTTAAACTTGACTTCCATGGCTGGGTTTACAACTCTTGTGGTCAATTAGGAATAATTGTGAAAACACTGTGATCATGATGTATGTATGGATGTCAACATAATGATACAACCAAGTAAGTCAACCACATTCTTTTTTCATACTTGTTTTTTTTGGGACAGGATATTATTGGTGGTTAGTGATCAACAGTGGTCTGGTCATGGTGCCATTTCATGTTTCTGATGTGACGATGGTCTATAACATGTACCAAAAACACAGATAATTCATTCATTTATTGGTGGAGGCAAGCATGTCACCAGTAAATGCAAAAATGGATATTGATTTCTTTTTGAAGGGAAAACTGAACCAAGTAACATGACTGACAGTGCCAAAAAAAAAAAAAAAAAAAATGGTGACTGACAAACAAAACTGCTACTTGAAGTAGAGTCAATTGCATTTCAGTCTCTTGTGATATTTTGTGTAAGGACCATGCTCCTTATCTATGGTGGTTTTGGTGTGGTGGATGTGGAGTGTTATGTACACCATGAGGGATTAACTTGCTTAACCAAATGCCCAGACACACAATTTTAGATTTTCAGAGTAGGCTCTCACTGATATTTTTCTAATTTTCTTTGATTTCTTTCACACAAAAATGCAAACTTGCTGGCTGCCATTTACCTTTAGCCAATGCTGCCTGTCTTCTACCTGACATTCAGAGCCCAGTTAAGCAACACAAATATATCTACTACTTTGGCATAGCCAGTTGCTAGTGAAATTCCAGATTACTGTTTGTGAGTAATGTTAATCATCATCATCATCATCATCATCATCATCATCTTCATGAACTTGTCTAAGACAGAGTCATAAAATCTGGTTATCATCATTATCATCCTGGCCGACAATCACCATCAGCGATTCATTCATTGCCTGAGATGAAATGACTGAGATGGGAGCAAGACAGAACCCTTGAATGCACACTGACACTGGCCTGACCTGAGTGGCCACTGCCCCTATCATAGTTGAGGCAAATGCATCAACTTCACTACAAGCATGGGAAGTTGATGACTTAGCAGCTGCTATGCATGGATAAGGTTCTTAGGATGACATGACATCTCATCATCCTGACTGCCAATCATCATCATCATCATCAGTAATTCATTCACTGCATGAAAGGAAATGACTGAGAGCAAGCTAGAGATGGAGCAGGGATTCATTGTGGCAATGTGATCCACCCCACCACTGCACACTAACACTGGCCTGGCCTGGGTGTCTGCCTCCCCCATCATAGTTGAGGCAAACTCACTAACTTCACTATGGGTGAGGGACAGTGATGACTTTGCAGCTACCATGAACAGATATGGTTTGGGGGAATGACATTTCTGTACAAAAAACAACAAAAAACCAAAACCATGCACATCCAGGGGCAATCACAACAGTACTGCTTCATTCACAGTCATTCACAACTATGACTGACAAGTCACACTGACTTGAAGTCATTGTGTCACACTAGCAGTAGCACAGACCAGCTACAGTGAGATCATCAGCCACCCTCCTCAACTGCCAAATTAATTTGAATGAATTATTGATGATAGCAGATATAGGATCACATATGTTTGCCAGTCCCACTCTTCTTCCCAGGGTCTGGAATAGGTAATATTTTTGCTCAGCATTCACAGAGGAAGGGGAAGGAGAAGAACCACAGCTCAGCAATGGAAGCATCAAAAGAAGGGAGGAGGACACTAGCCCATTTACAGAGGACAGAGTTCTAAAGGAACTCTGGAACCTGAGGGTGGATAAATCTATGGGGCAGACAGAATACATCCCAGAATATTAAAATAATTTAGAGAGGTGCTGGCAGTACCACTAATAGCCATATTCATCAACTAGCTATATACAGGGGTGGTTCCAAAGAACTGCAGGAGAGAAAATGTATTGTAGTCCCTCTCCACAAAAGTGGGAGCATGGAGGATCCTGGAAATCACAGGCCAGCCAGCCTGACCTCAGTAGTGGGGAAATTAATGGAGACACTACTAAAGGAAAGGATTGTGATATTTCTGGAATCTAGCAGGATCCGAGGCAGCATGGATTCACAGTGGGAAGGTCTTGTCAAGCAAAACAGAAAGATTTCTTTGACTGGGTGACCAGGGAGATAGATCAGGGAGGGGCGGTGGATGTGGCCTACCTTGATTTCAGCAAGGCCTTCAACAGTGTCCCTCATTGGAGACTGATAAATACATTGCACAGCCTTGGAGTGGGCCCCAAGTTAATAAACTGAGTCAGAAATTGGTTGAGTGGCAGGACACAAAGCGTGGTGGTAAATGGTGTTCAATTTGAAGAAAGGGTGATGAGCAGTGGGGTGCCACAGGGATCAGTGCTGGGGCCAGTCCTCTTTAATGTCTTCATAAGTGACATTGCAGTGAGATGGGAAGGTAAACTATGCAGCTTTGCAGATGACACTAAGATCTACAACAGGGTCGACACTCCGGTGGGGGGGATGAAAAAGGACCTCAGCATAGCTGAGGAGTGGTCAAGAGTGTGGCAGCTAAGATTCAATGTAAAGAGGTGCAAAATCATGCATTATGGACATAGGAGTCCAAGGGAGCAGTATGTGATGGGGGGAGGTACTGGCAGCCATTACTCATAAAAGGGACATGGGGGTAATCATATCTGATGACCTCAAGGTAACCAAACAATGTGAAAAGGTTGTGATGAGAGCCAGTGGAATGCTAGAGTGCATAACAAGAGGAATCACCAGCAGAAAAAAGGGAGTGGTTATGCCACTGTACATATCTTTGGTGAGATCTCATCTGGAGTACTGTATCCAATTCTAGAGGTCACATCTCCAGAAGGACAAAGACAGAAGGGAGGTTGTTCAGAGAAGGGCAACTAAAATGGTGCATAGATTGCATCAGCACTCATACGAGGAAAGACTAAATGATCTAAATATGTATTCCCTGGAGGAGAGGAAAGACAGAGGAGACATGATAGAAACTTTCAAGTACCTCAGGGCTATAAACATGATATAAGCATTTTCAGAAAAGAAGATGCTCAAGAACAAGAGAGCATGATATGAGGTTAGAGAGGGGTAGGCTCAGAAATAACAAGAGAGAGTACTTTTTCACTGAAAGAGTAGTGGATGTTTGGAACGCCCTCCCTGAGGAGGTTGTGGGGGCAAAAACAGTGGGGGAATTCAAGAATGCATGGGATAGACATAAAGGTACCTTAGCAACAGGGAAGAGAGTGTAAACTGCAGCTCTACTAGGGACTGTGATATTATGTTGGGTAGGGAAAGGAGCAGACTGGCTGGGCCAAGCAGTCCTTGTCTGCTGTCAGAATCTAAGTATGCATGTATCTATGTATGTATGTATGCTGGCAGCCACTGCACGGTCTTAGGGGAATGATTTTGATGCATGTGACATGATGGAGGGAATTTATTATTTATTTATGCATGTATTTTACTTTTTTAATTAAGATAAATTTAGGGGGTAACCTTGTGTTCTGCAAATGCTACCTAAGATTACTCACACTGTATGCTGCACATTATTTAAAGTCAGGGGAAGAGTGAGCAGCACTAAGAGAGCCCTACACCCAAGTGTCTGGTTGTTTTTAATCTGCGTTATTTGTGTGCATTGCAAAACACAGTTTTGCAGTTTACTATAGCTCTACAACAATTGTATCACACTGATTCTGCTGCTTTGTAAGCTGACATTTTCTGTAACCACAATCTTCAAATTTCCCTACTGCTAACATTATAAGAGGGCTGCAGCAGTGGAAGGTAACCCTCGTCTGCAGTGAATGTTTTTCTGCTTTTATAAGCTAATAGGATCACAGATGGTTGCCAGTCCCACTCTTCTTCCCAGTGCCTGGGCTAGGTACAGTCCTCTGTGACTGTACTTAGCCCATTGAGGACAATGGGAGCAGCACACAAATGATCAGAGCTTATAAAAACTCTACTTTAACATGCACTGCCTGTTAAGTATTGAATCTTCCACTGCTGCAGTCATCCTCTCATGTCAGACAGCTGCAAAGGATTTGAGGATTTGTAGTGGAAGAAAATGTCAGCCTGCAAGCCAGCAGAATCAGTGTGATGCAGTTCACCATGCTGGTGCAATAGAGAGTAAGAAAAAACATGTTTCTTGCAATGTACACAACAAAGTGTAATTTGAGAACAAACCCACATTGGGATGTGGGACTCTGCTGCTCTTACTACTGAGAGTTCACATTAAACGCCACAAGCACAGTGCATAGTAGTGTGGTAGTATGTCAGTGTGATACCTTCATTGGAATGGTATCTAATAGTCTCCTCACCTTGTCAACTGCCTGACCACTTTACCAGCAGGAGATGAAGGGTCTAAACCAAAAAAGCACATCATTCATACTACACTACAACTGTATGGCCACTTTACTTTGCATAGGGTGCTATGTGTGGTGGCCTTAGGTGGCATACTTGTAAATTATTTGCAGTTTGTGTCAATGTGTCATCTTGTACAGTTTTATTTCTGACAACTGACAAGTTAATTAGATTATTAATCCACAAACACAAAGAAAGTACTTAATGTGATATTGAAATTGTACTTGTTTTTTAATTATATTTACTTCAGGTTTTTACAACATCACAATGGGAAAAACATGTCAAAAAGAAAAATGTACTGTATAACACTCATGATGTGGGTTTTGCTGGAAAATATAAACCTTTTGTGATGTGAATATGCTTAATATCACACATTAGGTACAAAGCCAAAAAAGTGATATGAATGTTTTCATATTCTATTTAGAAAACATGAAATAAAGTAACATACAAACTTATTCATTGCCTGTGTAATCTATTTTAGTTCTTTTTATGAATTGTGGAGTTTCCTGAGCTCATAAACATGTTAAGTGAGTAAACATAACCAACTTCTCAAAAGTAATATAAAGTAATGTGAGTCACAGTTACTGATTACTTTTTATGAGAGTGATAAATAACTGTAACCGATTACATTTCTTTGAGAGTAACTAGTAACTGTCACTGGCTACTTTTTAAAAAGTAGTTTACATGGCACTGGCCCATATTCAAAGCTTAGCTCACTGTGCAAAGTGCACCTTTGGTGTGGTTGCTTGGTGCCGGAATCCCATATTCAGAGAGAATCGCTGTACCACTATTAACACCAGTGCACTAGTGCAGTGATATTGTATGTAGCACCCAAATCTGGGGGACAGTAACCTGCATAACATGTGCGGTACAATATTCACTACAACAGCACTGTGCAAACAGAATTGCACAGTGCAATGTAATTACTGACTATAAAAAGGTAATCTAAATCTGAGGCAAACCCCAGAGGCTGAGGAAGACATGGCAGGCCACACATCAGGATGGTTTACATGGCAATATACATCATTTACCTTATGCAGCAGATCATGGAAGATGAGGAGAGGGCCAATGCCCACCCGGGGCACAGGCCACTGAGGTGCTATGCTGCAAAACGACAGTGCTGCCGCAAGCCTTATTCGAGGTTCTCAGTGATGGCCAGATTGTGGGCTGGTACAGGCTCAACAGACCCATGCTCATGCAACTGTGTAAGCTGCTGCATGATCGTCTCTGGACAGACACCCAGTGCAGCCATGTGATGTCCATAGAGCTCCAGTTGATGGCTGCACTGTGCTTTGTGGCCAGTGGAATTTTCCAGACACCAGTGGGTGACACCACTGGGATCTCACTGTCAGCCTCCTCACAGCTTTTGGGCCAGTTCCTAGATACCATGTTGGCACATGCTGGGAAGGTCATCATATTCCTCAGCACACCAGTCAGGCCGACAGCAGCCATGCAGCAGTTCTATCAAGTTGTGCAGCTACTAGCGGTACTTGTTACCATGCACTGCACCCATGTAGCCACCCAGGCACCAACTGGGATAGGAGTGGACACCTATGTCAATAGGAAGGGGTACCACTGCATCAATTGCCAGGTTGTGTGTAATGCAATAGGGTGCATTTTCAATGTCCTAGCATGGTACCCTGGCAGAGCCCATGATGCCTTCATCTGGCACAACTCAATCATGTGCCAGAAATTTGAAGGTGGGGACATCCCTAGTGGCCATCTCATTGGTGAGTATACCCCAAAGTCTTCTCCTCTCTTCATGGTGCAGAGAATGACACTAAACAATGCCCTTTACCTATACAGGGAACAGTGCATTTCCCCTGCATCCCTGGCTCCTAACATCTGTCCTATGACTCGCATTCATTGCAGAGAACAGGTACAATGTAGCACACAGCATCATAGGCTATATCATTGAGTATGGAATGCTCAGGTTGTGGTTCTGGTGACTTGATCATTCTTGTGGTGCCCTGCAATACACCCCTCAGAAGGCCTGTGGCATATTTCTTGCTGATTGTGTGCTATACAACATGACGCTCAACAATGGGATATGCATGCCGACCCCAGAGGAACACTCTGCAGTGGAATCAGAGCTAGATGACCAGGGGATACAGCAGAAGCTTGACCGGCATGACCCTGAATAGACCACAAAGGAGATTGTAATGAGTTTAGTTAACGTACTTACTAATAATAATAACAGAACATAAACAGAGGCCATCCAGGCAGTGGGCTATCATAAAGGGTGTAAAAAATTATACAGTACATGCCATCCAGGCAGGGGGGTTCCAAAGGGGTGGAAAGAAATCTACATGCCTTCCAGGCAGGAGGGGGTTCCAAAAGGGGCAAACAGAAATACTGGCCATCCGGGTGGGGTGGGAGTTCAAAGGGGAGTAAACAAATTTACATGCCATCAAGGAAGGGGCGTTCCAAAAGGGGGGGGCAGAAGCACAGGCATCCAGGCATGGGAGTAGCAAAGGAGCAGAAACATACAGTATACATTCCATCGAGGTGGAGGTCAAGGGAGTAAACAAATATACATGCCATCCAGGTGGAGTGGGTTCAAAAGGGGGTAAACAAAAATACAGGCCATCCAGGTGGGGGGGTATCAAAGGGCATAAACACATATACATTCCATCCACGTAGAGGGTTCCAAAGGGGAGCAAACAAATATACAGCTCAATCCAGATGGGGGAATGGATTGAATAGGCTGTAGAGGTGGGGGGGGGGTGACACATGGAAAATGTGAGAGGATCTGAGGGGACAGATGTGGGAAAAGATGGGCAATTTGCATTCTAGGTGCATCCCCTACCACCTCAGCATGTATCCACAGTATGTGTGTGTTGTGCCTGGCATGGTTGGGGGTCAGCATTCACAGTATGGGGGATGAGTGTGGTGACAGTGTTAGCCATCTCCTACCACAGTCCTGTGGGATATTGTCTCTGGCAAGGAGCAGGTTGTGTCCTTATGTGTTTGGTGTACTGGGTGTTCTGGGTGTGCCAGGCATTTGTGTTCGAGCACTGCATGGTGTTGGCACATGCCTTTGTGTCCCCCATAGGGTGACACTACTTCTACTTGACTGGTTGGGGCTATAGCTGGCCACTGCAGTGTCTGCCACCATGGCTGCAGCCTCCAGCACAGTGGCACACAGGCAATCCAGGCTGGTGCCAAATTAGTTACAGGTGGGTCCCCTTCTAAGTGTTTGTCCACTGCTTGTAGGTTGGTCTGGAGAAGTAGAGTAGCCCAAACCTCAAACAGAAGAAAGCCAACCACACTTCAAAATCTGAGATCCTAGGCTGGCCCAGTGAAGCAGAGGGCTAAGGCACTGGACGCCTTACCTCTCACCATGCCAGTGACCCGTATTTGGGAATGAGCATGGGTTGCCAGTGGCCAGCCGGGGGGGGAGGGATGAGCCCGCCCTCCTCTCCCTGATTGGGGAGGAAGGCCTCCCTGGCTCTTGGCTGCCACCAAGTAGAGGCTCAATGGTAGCATCAGACACTGGGGGGCTGGCACTAGGCCAGGTGGGTGGATCGGGTCTGTTGTCAGTGCCGGTGCACATGCGTGCCTCCACGTGCATGTGCGACTGTGCTGGCCGAGGTCCCGGGGAAGTAAGGAAGAAGATCAGTGGAAAAGCTCTTCTAGAAGCAGGATGAAGACCAGTCACACACAGACTTCACACCAGTGGCTGGACACACACCACACATCCTGTGGCAGAGGACGTCGGTGTAAGGTAAGTCCCAGAGGAGCTGCGTGATGGGGCTGGGGGGTCCGTTGGAAGGGAGAAGGAGAATAAAGTATAGAAAGAAAAAAAATTGAGATCCCAGTATCATTAATTCAAAGTTCATTTCACACCGTGATCATCCCAATCACACCCAACGTTTTGTCCTCTGTGGGCTTTTTAAGGGACAAGGATCTGAATTTTCAAGTCTGGTAGATGAAGGTTTTATCCTTAGCAACCAGACTGATAAGAATAATCATTCCATGAGCTGTTTATATTAAATCAGCTATCAGTTTTTCTGTGGTTAGAAATTTGAATGCCCTTGTAGGCAGCATCTTATACTGGCAGCATACATAGATAATTGGCAATGCAGGCAGCATACATAATTAACTATGTATGCTGCCATTGTAAGACGCTGCCTACAAGGGCATCCAAATTTCTAAACACAGAAAAACTGATAGCTGATTTAATATAAACAGTTCATGTAATGATTATACTATTCACCCTGGTTGCTAAAACTTTCATCTAACAGACTTGGAACTCAGATCCTTGCCCCCGGAAGAACCCCACAGACAGTGAAAAGTTGGGTGTAGTCAGGTGGATCGTGGTGCAAAATAAACTTTGAATACATGATACCGGGATCCAAAATTTTGAAGTGTGACTGGCTTTCTTCTGTTTCATGTTTTGATCCATGCTGGTAACAATATCCTGGCGCAGGTCATGGATGGCCAGCATATGCTCCACACAACATGTCTCTGCCCACCTCCCAGCACTCAGCATGTCATCGTGTAGCATGTGGCATATGCTTGCTCTTTCCTGCTGTGTGGCACTCTGTGCCTTCATGGCAGACTGATGGTTGGCACCTCCCTCCCATTGTTGTTGGGTATTGTCCATTGGGACAGTTGTATGACTCAAGGCTGCACCACAGTGAGTGCTGTGGTACATTGGGACCATTTGTCCCAGCTGTGGCCATGCTGATGGAAGGGTCATGGATTGTCACAGCAGTGGTTGTCCCTCTGGGATTGGCCTGGGGCTGCAGTGTGATAAGCGTTCCAGAGGTGGGATCATGGGGTTGCACAATGGTGGCTTTGTCAAGGACTGTGGGGGGCTGCACTGCTGTGACTACAGTGCTGGACAGAGACAGTAGCTGGGCCCCATTGTTATGTGGGTTGGCAGGGGTGAATAATCTCTCCTGGTCTGGGACAAACCGCTCTTGTCCCTAGCCCTCAATGAAGGTCTCATTGTCATCATCCTCTTCACACTCCTCACTGGTGTTGGTCATTAGTTGTACATGGCTGGCCAGCAAGGGAAGCTGCCACCGACCTGGACCTGGAGCATCATTCACCATGTCCAGTACGATGGGAGTGAGCTGTTGAAAAAGGAGAGGAGAGAAGAGTTGAGATATTAGCAATGTACTGTACATACCTGTGTGCTGGCCAAAGCAGCATGCATGCCTGGGATATGGTAACAAAACACCCATGCTGTTTGTGTAGTGCACTGCCCATACCCCTGGGCCATACACACCACACACCCCTACACTGGTGAGAACAGACCCCTTCACTGGAGAGCACATACCCCATCACCAGTGAGCACACATCCCAGCACCAGTGAGCACACAGATGGTGACACATGGAACACAGAAGTGGATTACCATACAGACGGCTACACACTAGAAGGCATAGAAACAGTTGCGTTGAGAGGCCCACACCAAATGTGTCACACAGGCCTGGTATATGCAAACACACATACATATATAACACACATATACACACATGCCCGATGGGACTGTGCACAGGTGGTCACTCAAATGGCTGGGTTGGTCCCACTTGGCTCTCACAGTCATCTACCAGCACTCCCATTACCTCCATGGGCTGTAAGGTGGAGTCTATTGCCTCCTCTGCAGGGCCCAAGGAACATTCAGTCACAGATGCCTGTGGACCCCTACCTGTTGCATGCATCTCCCTGTGTGAATTCAACAGGACCTCTTTTGTCCATCTCCTCATGTCCCTACAATACTTCCAAACCACCTCCATGTGCCTGTTCTGGCTGCCAAAAGCATTGACCACATTTGCTATGTCAACCCAGACCTGCCATACCTGGCAATTTGTGCTCTGATCAGGGAGAAGACCTCCTCCCTGGCTATGTAGGCTTATAGCAGAGCCTGTAACTTGTCCTCAGAAAAGCAGTGGGCTTGTAATCTCTCTGTGTCTTCTATGGTACCTGCCAGACATGGGGGAAGAAAATAGGTGAGCAATGCATACACACATCACAACACAGATGAAAGATACAGTGCCTCCTAGCCTTTCTCCTAAACCTCCCCCCAACCTGAGATTATGTCCCCATATGTTTTCAGTCCCCCTAAGCTTAAAGAGACTCTCCTTTTCCACCTTATTTATGCCTTTCAAATACTTGAGGGTCTCAGTCATATTCCCTCTCTCGCACCTCTCCTCCAGGCAGTAAATGTTCAGGCCTTGGATCTCTCCTTGTAGGTCCAACCCTACTGGTCCATGATCATCTTTGTTGCCCTCCTTTGGACTGTCTCCAGCAGGTTTATGTCCTTTTTAGGGCTGCATTGGGCATAGCCCTGCAGACCTATTGTATTGAGAAAATGATGCACGTGTTCCTTGCGACCCAACAACTTGATAAGAGGTCAATAGTCACCTCCTAGCCTGAGAGCCAGAAGCATTCCACACTGTACTTTTTATTTTATGTTCTGCAGTCTGCCATGACCGCCAATTTCTTTTGTAGAAAACTTATACAAACCCCCCGTCCGACCCTCTCCTCAGCACCCACAAGCCTACTCTCCCACCCAAAGAAACAATAGTGACGCTGGAGGTGCTGATTTCCCAGTGTCCCGATCACAAATTCATCTACCCCACCTCCCATCCACTACCACTCATGTGAGGTTACTCTCTAAAGCAAATGCAGAGGATCACATTTCAAGCATACCAGGCAGATGCTCTGCTGTTGACCAGGCTGGATTCGGTTGTGATGGAGGTGGGGAAGCCATATGAGCTTACCCTACATAACAGCAACAAAGGACAAAGGGCAAGTGCTAGTGGTGATGCTAGTAAAGGAGGACAGGAGGGGAATGGGGAAGAGAAATGGGAGGAAGGTGATCACCATGAATGCTAGGAGCCTTGGGAAGAAAACTGCAGAGCTACAGACTCTCATGGCAGAGGGGGAGGTGTACATGATGGCCATCACCGAAACATGGGCCACCTAGTGCAATGACTGGGACCTGTTGATACAGGATACAGGATATTGCATAGGGATAGAGTGAATGGGAAATGAGGGGGTGGCACTATATGTGAGGGAAGGACTAAAATGTGTATGGGAGGAAGGGGAGGGGAGGGGAGGAGGGTAGTGTGGTGTCACTATGGATGCAAATCCAGGATTCCAAGAATAGGACTCTCAGGATGGGAGTGCTGTACAGGCCACCCTCTCAGACAGAAGTTAGACAGGGTACTATTGGGACAGATCAGGAGAACCTGCAAGAAGGGTGGTGTGGTGATCGTGGGGGACTTCAGCATGCCAAGAGTGGATTGGAGTACCCCAACTACCAGGAATAGAAGGGAGCAGGTACTGCTCGATACCTTCCAGGACAGTTTCCTGATGCAAATGGTCAGCAACCCAACCAGGTTAGGGAATACTCTTTACCTCGTGTTGGCAAATGGGGAGTTTGTGGGGGAACTATGGGTGGAAGAACCACTGGCAGGGAGTGACACTCAGTATGGTTCACATTGGATATGGGTAAGGAAGGAGTGGAATCTGGCACAAGGGTGCTGGACTTTAGGAGGGCCGTCTTTGGGAGGATGAGTGAAGGAGTAAAAGGGTACCTGGTCAGAATTCAACCTAGTATGGGCACAAACCAGAGGTGGGAACTCATAAAGCTGGGGATAGTGGAGACAACCAGAATCTGCAGCAAGGCCCAAAGCAAGAAGGCTAGGGCAAAGAAAGCTAGCTGGATGAGCAATGATGTCACAGAAAAGGTAAGGAAGAAAATAGCTGATTTTAGGAGGTACAAAAGAACAGGGAGGGGGAGGACAGGAGGAGTACCTGAAGGAAGCAAAGGAGGTGACAAGGGCAGTAAGGGAAGGCTGGTGCAGGGGCATTAGAAGGGGAGAAGGACTTCTTCAAAGTGCATCAGGAGAAAGGAGCTTTAAGGACCATATAGTAATGACCAGGAAGAGTTGGGTGGAAGTAGGGGGGTGATAAGGCAGAAGCTCTAAATGATTACTTCTGCTTGGTATTTACTAAGGAGAAGGGGATGATACCCGGGGGGGGCGGAGAGAGGGCAGGAATGTAGGGGGAAATCACAATGTGCAGAGTTTTGGAGGATGTGAGGACACTGAGGATGAACAAGGTGTCAGGTCCAGATGGCATCCACCCCAGGGTACTGAAGGAGCTGGCAGAGGTCCTAGTGGGACCTTTGGCAGACCTATTCAACTCTTAACTACACTCAGGATGTGTACCTCAGGACTGGAGGATGGCTCCTGTTGTGCCCCCCCCCACAAAAGTGGCCCCAAGGATAAACCAGGGAACTACAGACCAGTGAGCCTCACATCCATCGTTGGTAAGCTGATGGAGGTTATCCTGAAAGAAAGGCTGGTGTCTCTCCTGGAGGCCAAAGGGCTACAGGGCAGCAGACAGCATGGCTTCATAAGATGCAGATCCTGCCAAACCAAGCTGGTGGAGTTCTATGACTGGGTAACTAGACAATTGGATGGGGGCCATGCAGTGGATGTCCTGTACCTGGACTACAGTAAGACATTTGTCTCGGTGCCGCATGGGAGGCTGGGAAGGAAGTAAGTAAGAAGGCACAGAGGTGGGTGCAAAGCTGCTGAGATGGGTAGGGAACTGGCTTCAGGGAAGGAATCAGAGGGTGATGGTGGGTAGGTGGGGAGCTCTCATCCCCAATGGTAGTGACGAGCTGTGTTCTTCAGGGCTTGGTGTTGGGACCAGTGTTGCTTGGGATATTCATTGCAGACATATCACTGGGCATCAAGAGCAAGATCAGTCTGTTTGCTGATGACACCAAGATAAGAGCGGTGGTGAATGACCTAGGGGATGGCAGGGGTTGCAGGATGATCTGACAAAGCTGGAAACCTGGTTGGACACCTGGCAACTGGGGTTCAATGCCAAAAAGTGCAAGGTGCTGAATTTTGGGGTGAAAAACCCATGGAAGAGTTACCAGCTGGGAGGAGTGCAGCTAGCCAAGACAGAGAAGGAGAAGGCTCTGAGGGTGCTCATTACAGGGTCAATGAACAACTTGGTACAATGTAGGAATGCAGCTGCAAGGCCAACAAAATGCTGGGTTGCATTACAGGGTAAATCCTCGAGGAGGGGGGAGGTGATTCTGCCACTGTATAGATCATTGGTTAGACCGCACCTGGAGTACTGCATTCAGTACTGGCACCTGCATCTGAAGAGGGACATTAACTTACTGGAGGGGGTGCAATGCAGAGTGACAAAGATGATCCAGGGGCTGGGGGACTTACCATATGAGAGGAGAATGAGGGAGTTGAACATGTACTTGCTGGAGGAGAGGAGGGACGGGTGGATATGATTGAAATCTTCAGGTACATGAAAAGAATAAACAAGACAGGTACTGAGGGGCTGCTCAAAGTAAGGGAGGGGAGGGAAAGCTGGGGCCATGATATGAGACTTGAGGGAGGAAGTTTCAGGAGAGAGTTGAGGAGACACTTTTTGGAGAAGGTGGTAGCTGGGTGGAATTCGTTACTGGCAGAAGTGATATCCAGTAAAACAGTGGGCTGCTTCAAAAGTGGCTGGGACAGAGCAAGGGAGAGGGAAAAGGGAGGGAGGGGTTGGAGGGAGCTGCAGCTGCAGAATAAGGGGTGTTAGCTGCACATTCGAGCAGACTTGGTAGACCACCAGGCCTTTATCTGATGGCAAATGTTGTATGTTTGCATGGATGCTAAAGCAAATGCAGAGGATTGCTTGAACCAAGTATGGTAGGAAGCTAGTGTTTCAAGTGTACTGGGGCAGATGCTCAGCTGGAGGTGCCAGACTTTGTTGGCAGACAGGTAAGCTGTGGTTCAGTGAGAGGAACTATAATTAAGTTTGTACAGATGATGCCTCTGAGTCCTGACAGCAAGCAGTCTTTATTTTCGGTAACAGCTCAATCTGCTGTGCGTCTCTGTCTGTCTTTGTGGGCACTGCTCTAGACAGTTTGTTTTTTTTTACTTTCTGTTTCTTCTCCTTCCCCTACCCTGGAGCTGTGCTTCTTTGGAAGACTCCTAAGTGCCCCCCCCCCGGTGACTGGCCTACCTGAATCCCAGAGATTCCCCATGGAGTCTTGGTTATACCCCCAGGTGGGTACGGGGTGGGGCCCAGTGCCCCGACATCTTCGTGTTTGGTCGGATCCCCTGGTGGTCAGGCAGGCCATCACAATTAGGGCTGACATTGGAGTTCCATCTACCCATGCTCCGGTGGTGCTTTTTCTGGCTTTTTCTTGCTGTGTTGTGTGTGCCCTGATGTCAAGGCGTTACATGCTGACATCCACCACACAGCTCCTCATTGGTCTGTCCTACCAGCTTGCTGTACCTCGGGCCTCCACCCAGGGTCAGACAAGCCACAGATGTTGTTCCTCCCCCCCCCCAGAGAAGCCAAGCAGTCCCAGGGATGCTGACGCCTTCTCCCCGGCCGGCCCTCCAGCGACCCGAATCCGCCCCCAAACCTGGTTCACCAGCATCCTGAGCAGAAATCCAACCACTGCGCTGATGGGCCAGCTTGATCTAGACAGTTTTAATACAAAGCAAAATTTGCTTTTATTAAAACAAACTGGGTCATTTTCTTTGATTGAATTGTAACATTTTATATACATGTAGCACACATCTTTTCTTGAGTGATGGCACATATAGATAAGCAAAGTGCAAAAAAATGAATACCACTTGATTAGGGATACTATATAGTAAACACAGTAAGTGCAAAAGTGTCCAAGTTGGCATAATTCACTCCATTGTGTGTCAGAACTGCTGTAGAATAACTTCATATGTAGCTTCTAGACAGTATTAACACAAAGCAAAATTCACTTTTATGCAAATGAACTGGGTGAGCGCCTCAAAGTACACACAGTCAATGGACTTCTTTTCTTTTTTTTAATTTCAGGCTATTAGCTCAAATCCATTGCGTGTACAAGCATTTGTTTTCTCCCCTGCTGTAACCCGTGAACAGACAACTAGGTGCACTCTTATTTTCTCATTCAACTCAAATTATAAGGTAGAACAAGCAAGATGGAAGGGTCTCTTAAAGTCAGGTATTTCAAACAGGACAACTGTCTCAACAATAAGCCAGGTATTTTAAATAGGAAAACTGTCTCAACAATAAACCTGCTGTTCTCAGAGTGCCCTTTTTGCTTGCTTTCTCAGAGCTTCACCCCACCTTGGTCATAGTAATATTTGGGGCTCTCATTCAGTACTGCATTCATAGATGCCAAAAGTGAAAATGCTATAAAGCATAGACCACACTTGCTTGTTATATCAGGGACTTATCGATAAAATAAATCCAATGTTGGTGATGTTTTGGGGAAGATCCCTACATCAGTTACTAGTCTGATGAAGGAGTCTTCCCGAAATGTCACCATATTTTGCAGTTGCCTTTAGCAGTCTGCCCATTTCTCTGCTGCTCTACTCAACATGTTTGAGCCCTTTGACTTTTACTATTTTGCACAGCAAGTTTCTCCTTTCAATACTGAATTTATTTTTCCAGTGGGGAACATTTTCCTGACACATCACTGTTTGTGAGATTTCATGGAGAACTGAATTAGAAATGGAATAAGTCCCTGAAATAACAGCTAAGTGTGGTCTATGCTTTTAGTATTTTCACTTTTGCCATCTTTGAATGAAGTACTCAATGACAGCCTCAAATATTACTATGACGAAGGTGGGGTGCAGCTCTGAGAAAGCAAGCAAAAAGAGTACTCTGTAAACAGCAGATTTACTGTTGAGACAGTTGTCCTATTTGAAATACTTGGCTTTAGGAGGCAACAGCTATCCCTGCGTACTCACATACAGTATTTACACTTTCTACAGTGTAAAGTAATTTGCTAGCACCAACCATATACATTTTTTTATTTTCCCCACAACCTGTCATTTTCCTCTTAAGCTTGTGAAACCACAACCTTTTCTACCCCTGCAGACAGCTGAATTGCTTTCATGAGCAGGACTCAGAACCCTTAGAAAAGCCATCAATATTTTTTTGCCATTTATTTCCTTGCTAGTAGCCAAAGCAAACAGTATACAGATCTAACATTCCGCAGCTAAAAATTCAGGTTTCCACACCTATCCTTTCATCAGAATTTTTGGGGAAAACAAAAGTGGTGAAGCAAAAGAAATGATACAAGTATTATACCTATACATTCTAATCCATATACCGATTGAACATCGACACCTGCACCGTGAAAGACATTACAGTGATAGGTCACCGTACTGTCACCGTGGAACACTGGCACTGCTTTCTTGGGGTCATGCACCCCTCCCTGAATCAACTCCAACTCAGAGTTGATTATTTTAAGTCCTGGGGGCGCGGGCGGGCAGAGCCCCCCCCTTTGGGGGTTCGGGGGGTGAGGGCCCCTAAAGAAAACATAGTGTTGTCAGATGGATTTATGACACCCGCTATTGAGGTCAACATAAATCCATCACTGTATGTCGGTTGACAAAATATTTGTCGAACCAGCATCATAGAAACCATTCTAATCTACTGCAGACAGCTGAATTGGTTTCACCAGCAGGACTCAGAACCCTCAGAAAAGCTTATTTAATGAGGGATATAGCATAGTAAAACTGAGCATTGAAGTACTGAATTATTAAAATCATTTAGTATTTTTTGGCAGTTTTTTCAGTCGCTTCTCCTAATAATGGAGATGTTGACTGATTTATTTATTTATTGAGGACAAAGCAAAATTTGCTTTCATTCAAATGAACTGGGTCATTTTCATTGATTGCATTGTAGCATTTTATATGTTGATGGACTGATTTATTTATTTATTGAGGCCTGAATTATTAGTGAGACTGCAGGTTAAATTGAGGTGGAATGGTCTGGAATGCTGTTTCACCTACTCTGCTCAACTTGCTGGCAGTTTCACTTGTTTCAGCTTCCATCTGCACAAACGGTGAGGATCACGGCCATCCCCCATTTAAAATAAATGCAGCACAACCTCAAGCACAATAACAACTGCTGGTGCCACTCATCATAAAAATACCAGGTAACTGTTGTAAGAAATTAGTGTATGTAAGTAACTACCCCAGGAGTAGCTTGGCAGAAGACACCAGGAGAAAGGACTGCTGTGTGACTGGACTTCTCTATTGGGACTAAAGAGGTAGAACTCTTGTACTTGGAACTTTAATTTAGGGTAAAAAAAACTAACAAACAAAACAAAAAAAAGTGTGTGTTTGTCTGAGTTAACTGAACTGAATGGTTATCTGAACAGTTATTTATGTGTAAATCTCAGGTAATTGAAAGGACTTGATAGCTGTGAGGTTTAAATTACTTGTAGAAAGATCTAGTAAGTAGTGGGAGTGGCTTAGCTAGAAGGAAGCTACATTTAAAGACTGCCTTAGAAAGATTTTGCTAATAGCTTGGCAGAAGACACCAGGAGAAAGGGCTGCTGTGTGACTGGACTTCTCTAATGGGACTATATTGCCCTCCTTCCCTCCCGTCCACCCTCCCACCCAAAGCTAGTTCTACTTTTATAAGCACAGAGTTTGACTGACAACAGGAACTTCCTGTTTGGGAGCAGGAAGTGAGTGATCACAGAGCCACCAAAGACCCATCATCCTAGAAGGGCAAGAGTAGCTCTCCGGCCCCCTCTAGCAGCTGGAGGTCTGCCTCTGAGCAAGTAAGGGGTCTACTGAGAAATATAGGATATTCTTGTCTCAGAACAGGACAATCAGGAGCTTAAAGGGCACACAGGCAGAAAGTAAGGCGAGAGAGAAAAAAAACAGAGGAAAGAGTAAGGATTGCAAACAGTTAAGGGGCCAGAAATAAGACATGATGGGAGTGGTGCAGTGCAGTGGCTGTGGAGCAGCAGTCTTCCGGGAGATGTTCTGGAGGACACGGTGTTGTCCCATCTGCAAGCACCTCTCTGGGCTGAGGGAGTAATTGCTCATCTCCAGGCTGAGTTGGCCAGGAATTGTGGGACCTCCTCTTCCATCCAGGGACCACCAGTGCCACTGCCGTTGCCTCAGAAGTTGCCAAGAAAGAGGAGCAGTTGGACCACAGTGGGCTCAGGGAGGGTGAGAGTGGTGGAACAGAGGCACATCCCTCCAGTTGTACCTCTCCATAATTCCTATGCCATTCTGGCAAAGTGTGGTTCCTCTATGGAGGCACCCGCAGTGGAGACCAAAGAGGATGCTGGGAACCTCCACAAAGGAGACCCACAGGAGGGTGGCAGGGGACCCCGCTGGGGAAGGAAACAACTCCTGGTGGGGGACTCCATTGTTAGGAAGGTAGAATTGGGGGAGGAAGGGGAGAGAAAGGTAAGGTGCCTGCCTGGTGCCATGGCTTGGAGGGACAGGGAGCGAATCCTCAGGATTGCTGAAGCAGCTGCACAGGGAAGGGAGATGGATGTCATTGTCCACCTAGGGACAAATGACCTGGCTAAGAAAGGGATTAAAGAAGTGCAGGAAGAGTTTGTGGAATTGATGAGGGGCCTTAGACAAGTAGCATGCACGGTAACCTTCTCGGAGGTGCTGCCCATCTATGGGGTAGGAGAGGCTAGGGTGTTCCACACCATGGGATTCAATCAGTGGTTGAAAAACTGGTGTGGACCTCAGAATTGGCTTCATTGGGACTGGGGGTCCACCTGGGTGATGCAAGCCTAAACTGGCATGATGGGCTGCATCTGTCCAGGAGGAACCAGGATCCTAGGTGATAGGTTTAAATGCTTCATTGGCAAGCATTTAAACCAGCCAAGGGGAAGGCACTGGAAAGGATCAGGAGAATCCTAGCCCCCAAAAAATCACGGTAGTAAGTGGTAAACACCAACACAGAGGTGTCGATAGGGAGAAGGGCAGGGTAAATGGAGAAAGTGACAAAGGCAAGAAGGACAGGGATGGGGCAAAAAGGAGTAAGGCCATCAGGAAATGGAGGGTAATGAGTACCAATGCCCGTAGTCTGGGCAACAAGCTCCCTGAGCTGGTGGCCTTGATGGAAGAGGGATGCCTGGATATCGTAGCAGTCACAGAAACATGGTACACAGAGAACCATGACTGGGATGTTAACATACCATTGTACATAACCTACAGGAGAGAGAGACAGGCAGGGGAGAGAGGGGGAGGAGTAGCTCTCATGTAAAGGAAGGGATAAAAGCAACTGAACAAAAGAGTAAACAGGGAGGAGAGGAAGCACTGTGGGTCACCTTGGAGACTGGAAAGGGTACCACAATCTGCACAGGGGTTGTGTACAGACCCCCATGTCAGGGGGAGGGAATGGACAAGGATATGATAGAACGCATTCTTAGAATGACAGAGAAAGGGGAGATACTGTTGATGGGAGACCGGAATATGCCAGATGTTAACTGGAGCACATTTGCTGCAGCCACATCCAAGAGCAGGGCCATTCTTGATGTCCTACAGGTGGCAGGCCTCAGACAGCTAGTTTCAGAACCCACTCATGAGGGAGCAATCTTAGACCTCATACTCTCAAATGGGGGCAGTGAGAGGATCTCAGATCTAGAAGTGGGTTGCCATCTGGGAACAAGTGACCATCAAACAGTGTGGTTCACGTTAAACTCAGCTACAGAGTCAAGCCATACAAAAGTGAGGATACTGGACTTCAGGAGGGCTGACTTTGGCAAGATGGGAGATTGCCTCAGAAAAGCACTAGCAAACAGGCTAGAAGGAGGTGTGGAGCAACAATGGGGAATCATCAAAACTGCCATCACAGAGGCAACAAGCCTTTGTGTGAAGCAAATAAACAAATCAAAATGAAAGAAAAAGCCACTATGGTTCTCAAAAGAGGTGGCTGTGAAAGTCAGGAAGAAAAAGATAGCATTCCAGAAGTATAAGGAAACACAGAAGGAGCAGGACAGAGAGCTGTACCAGTTAAGGCAGAAGGAAGCAGGGAGGAAGTCAGAATAGCAAAGGCCCAAACTGAGGAAAAGATAGCCAACTCAGTTAAAAGGGGATAAAACCTTTATAGGTACATCAGCGAGCATAGAAAGACAAAGGGAGGGATAGTGAGGCTGAATAGAATGAACGGTGGGTTGGCAGAGGGACAGTGAAAAAGCAGGGATATTGAATGAATATTTCTGCTCAGTATTCACAAAAGAGGAGGGGAAGTGCCTAATCCAATTAACAGAAGCACTCTTGATAGGGGGGTCGATCCCAGTCCTTTCACAGAAGAAAGAGTTCTGCAAGAACTCCTAAAACTGAAGGTGGACAAAGCAATGGGGCCTGATGGAATTCACCTAGAATTCTAAAAAGTAAGGGGGGAACTAGTGAAACCACTGGCTACTCTTTTTAATAAATCATGGGAGGATGGTGTGGTACCCAAGGACTGGAGGAAGGTGGATGTGATTCCCCTTCACAAAAGTGGGACCAAGACCGAGGCAGGAAACTACAGACCTGTCAGTCGACCTCTGTGGTAGGGAAAGTGATGGAGTCACTTCTGAAGGAAAGAATAGTTGAGTACCTAGAGGCCAGTGGGGCACAGGACCCAAGGCAGCATGGGTTCACAGTGGGAAGGTCATGTCAGACGAATCTAATAGATTTCTTTGACTGGGTGACCAAAGTAGTAGACCAGGGAGGGGCTGTGGACATGACCTACCTAGACTTTGGCAAGGCATTTGACACAGTCCCACACAAAAGACTAATAGTTAAATTAACCAGCCTGGGAGTGGGTCCCAGGGTGGTAGCCTGGGTAAAACATTGGCTGGACAACAGGACACAGAAGGTAATTGTAAATGGAGTCCACTCTGAAGAAAGAGGGGATACTAGTGGGGTACCACAGGGTTCAGTATTGGGTCCAGTCATTTTTAATGTCTTCATAAGTGACATTGCAGAGGGACTGGAAGGAAAAGTATGCCTCTTTGCAGATGACACAAAGATCTGCAACAGGGTTGATACACAAGGAAGAGTGGAAAGGATGCGAAGGGACTTGGCAAGGTTGGAGGAATGGTCAGAAGTATGGCAGCTAGGATTCAATGCAAAGAAGTGCAAAATAATGCACCTGGGAAACAAGAAACCAGGGGAAGAATACACAATGTGGGAAGAGGTAGTAACAACAACAAAAAAGGAAAGGGACCTGGGGGTAATCATATCAGATGACCTTAAGGTTAGCAAGCAATGTGAGAAGTCAGTAGGGAGGGCTGGGGGTATACTGGGATGTATAGGGAGAGGCATCAGCAGCAGAAAACAGGAAGTTGTTATCCCTCTGTACAGACAGTTGGTGAGACCCCATCTGGAGTACTGTGTCCAGTTCTGGAGACCCCATCTCTGCAAGGACATAAACAGGATAGAGGCAGTCCAGAGGAGGGCAACTAAAATGGTGCAGGGTCTGCAAGAGAAGCCGTATGAGGAGAGACTAAAGGAGCTTAATATGTATACCCTTGAGGAAAGAAGGGAGAGGGGGACATGATAGAAACTTTTAAGTACCTCAGTGGAATCAACAAAGTCCAAGAGGGTAGCATCTTTCAGAAAAGAGGACTGCAAGAACAAGGGGACACAATTTAAAGATGGGGGCAGTTCAGGGCAATGTGAGGAAGTATTATTTCACAGAGAGGGTAGTGGATGCATGGAACAGCCTTCCAGAGGAGGTTGTGGGGTCTAAAACTGTGGGATAATTCAAGAATGCATGGGACAGACATAAGGCAATTCTTGTGGGGGGTAGGAAGAAATAGGCTGTTGGTTAACTAGGATCTGCGGCCTATCCTGTAGGTAGGGAAATGGGCAGACTTGATGGGCCAAGCGATCCTTGTCTGCTGTCAAAGTCTATGTTTCTATGTTTCACTGCTGAGAACACTTACATACTGTACATACACCAATTTTTTTGAGCCTTTGAAGTACCTCCAGTAACATCTTGATAAGTTGTTAACTGCTCTGCTGCTGTCCCACTGACTATGAAAATAATGGAACCCCAGCTCCCCCATGTTTCTCGCAGGCACCACAAAGTGACAATTCACACCTTGCTAGTTGCCAATGGCTTTTGAAGCTGGAAATCCCAGTGCCAGTGTGAAGCACTAAGCACACAGTTTCAACGTTTCAATAGTACCATCACCCTGAACAATAGGTACTGTTGGGGTATAAAAATTGATTACTGGGCAGCATTTGTCCCTTAATTTACAGCTTGCTACTGTTACTGCCCATGACATAGTTACTCTGAGTGAGGAGGCTCTGAAACCGAGAGTCTGTCCTTCCAAAACAATGCGCTCCTGTCCCGTCACATCTGCTGCCTGTCTGAGCCACTGCCTGACATCTGTCCCTACCAACTGCCCCCCAGCTCCAGCTTGCTCACTGCCTGCTCAACCAACTGTCCCCATTCTAGGACTGAACCGCTTCACACTGTACTGCAATCTCCCAGTGACTGGCTACTAAGTCACTTCCATAGTTCTAATTGATGGATATTGGATCTTTACATTAATTTAGGCTTACCCTCACAAGGTATCTCAGATACTGTGTCATGGAAATTGATTCTAATGAACCTTTTACATTCCTTACTTTTCTTAAACTACATGGGGATTTACATGTTGTATGCTATTTCCTGTGTATTTTTGTTATATCCCATTGTTGTGAAATAAAAATCATAATCAAGTTAAAAAGTATCACAGGAAATTAAAACAGAATTGATTATGAATCTAAGGATATCATAAATACATTGTTGCTAAAAAATGACTTGATAAAAATGTTTGCCAAAATTCCAACTGACAAATTCTGCTGCTTTAACATGTAATTGACATGTGCCAGTGTTGTCAGAATCGAAATACTGAATTATTAAAATCATTTAGTATTTTTAGCAGTTTTGTCCACTGCCTCTTCTAATTACAGGGATGTTTGTTTGTTTATTTATTTATTGCAGACTGAACTATTAGTGAGAGTGAGATTGCTTAACCATTCACATACTGTAGATCGAGAATTTCCTCCCTTTGTATTTTTAACCTCTTTTTATTGAAGACCAGTCTCTGTGATTCAAAATGCAGTAAAAGGTGTTATTGTAAAGTGAATGTGCATGACAAGATAATGAGTGTTTGATCTGGCATTTCAGGGGCGTGAGGTCATCACTGACACATAGCCTTGTGGAAGATTTGGGCAGACTATGTTTGCGAAGCAGTTCATTAAAGCCAGTTTGGGTTGAGGTGTATGAAATTAAAACAGCAGTGTCTGTCAGCATTAGTAGATAATGGGAAGGCACTTAATGGACACAAAGAGCAGTTTGAGATGGTGTAATGTAGCCTGCAGTAATAAAGGCAGTCAGTAATAATGGATTGATGTAGACAGTAACGTTCTACCATATTGTATACAAAAGTGTATTTTACAATTGGTGATGTGTTCTCCAACCTGCTCCATCCCCTCAGCACTTGCCACCTTCCCCCTTCCCACCTGTTCCTCTACTTGTGTAGAACTGTGATTAGATACTAATATAACTTTTTTAAAATAATTTATTGTAATCCCCTGGTTTTGTATGTTCCCCCTCCTGTCCAAACCCTACAACAGTGGTCCCTCCAACGATCTACACAAGTTGCAAGAACATGTTTGGATCCAACTGAGTATTTATTTTGTTATTGCTATAAATAACCCCTGACACTCTCCACCCACCCAACCCCTCAACACTTGCCCCCCGATCCCTCCTACCCTCTCCAATTCGTATACATGAGTGTGGTCAGATAGCAATATCATTTTTTATTATAATCCCTATTTCTGTATTGTTTACATCCCACACACACACACAGCAGCAGTGGTGTCCTTCCAACCTACTCCACGAGTAGCAGGTGTGCAGTTGTATACACATGGTTTATTTATTTTTTATTTATTTTTTATTATTATTATTTCTGTAAATAACCCCAGGGACTCAGCCATGTACCCCAACTCCTGGAAGAGTGGGGCTGTACTTAAAATGTATGACTTCAGTGAACTTGGCAATATGACTGTGACTACAGCCAAGTCCTTTACCTGTCCAATTGTTTCAACAGAGAAGAACAGTAAGCGTGACTGTTGGTTTTTCGTAATGTGCCTGTTTGTGCTTTGGTGCCTCCTGCCAAACACTAAAGATTCTCACTGAGTTGTCAAAGGATTCAGTGCTAAGGAACTAATTGAATTGCTTTTTAGATTACTCTTCCTTCATTTTTAAAATTTTTTTCTTACTGAACTGCATCTACTTCCCATACTACTCAATAAATTAATTGACAAACACATAAAGTATGTTCATTTTTTTGGTTTTTAAGTTTGCATTATTTGTATGTTCAGTCTATTTGTAGAGGTGTTCATTGTGCAGTTACTATCATTATGACTATTTCAATTTTGTTCATATAGTCTTATCAAAGAGATGGCATGTTGGTAGTACATGTGTAACAAAGAAAGTATAGAGAACTGATAGGACTTTCAACATATTTATATGAAGAAATGCCTGTCAATTGTGACCTTTGTTTTTCCAGATGGAGCAATTTGCTAGTACACAGGAAAATATTGCCTTGTGTTATTTTTTTCATCTGTACTAGATGATGCTTGATTATATTTATTTTTAATTATTTAATTAGAAATATTATTTATATTAAATTATGTATTTAGGCATGACTTTCTTTAAAAATGAGAATGCTGAATAAGTTCTGGTCCCCGCCTCCTAAAAACTCTCTCACACACACATATACATGCACACACTTACTTGTCAAAGCTGTATGGTATGATTTTATGGACTTGCGAGCTGTTGTGGTGAGTGTGTGTGTGCGTGGTGGGGTATTAAACCAAAAACTTTAGACATGTAAACATGTGAAAGAAATACCATAGCTGACCAGAATGAATAACATGTATCTGTGGAATACATATTTTCAAATGTGATCTAAAGTTACTTATGACAGCTTCAGCAAAATGAGTGTTAGCTTGCAAGTTGAATTATC
The DNA here is from genome assembly GCA_016271365.2 of Neoceratodus forsteri. NCBI lineage: Eukaryota > Metazoa > Chordata > Ceratodontiformes > Ceratodontidae > Neoceratodus > Neoceratodus forsteri. Next base: position 1,070,298,931 of record CM028129.1, on the reverse strand, counting down.
ATTGATTTTTTTTTAAAAGTGTATCACAGCAACACCAGTGTGCAGCACTAGGACTGAAAATAAGCAGATAATACTAATTTTGAAGAGGACAATAAATAAATAAAATGTAAACAAAAAATATTTGCCCAAAAAGAATTGTCCTGTCATTTGTATTAGTTTTTGTGATCCTATTTGTGAAAAGGTAATGTACTGTATAAGTGGGTCTGTTTTTAAAATTTCTTACTTCAGTGAGCTTGACAATATGCGACTACAGCCAAGTGGTCTAATTGTACCCCATGTATATGGTATCCCCCCCACACACACACACACACTCAAAAGCAGTATAAATACAGCCTGTAACTATGTCAAATAATTTTTCAATATCAAGGCAAATGAACATTTCCCCCACTTTCCAAATTAGCTAGCTGGCCTGTAAATGATTTTGCACAATCATGATCTGGCTGTATCGACAGCTGTTCTTACAACAGGATTGTTATCTCACAAAATTATTGACGAGAAAGCTAGACAAGGATATGAGTGGATGAAATGTGCCAGTCACCCTGACACTGAAATGTTATATTTGAAAAAAAAAACAACAACTAAATTTACATATACAGCTGCAATGTGTAGTAACAATTGTTCATCTCCCAGCAGAATGACTTATACACAATGTGAACTGTTGAAGCAGTGTCTTTTCAAAATCTGGTGTAAGTCTGGATAATTCAAGGGAATGTGAATCATGGTGATTTAAATGACAAGTATAGCAAAGTATTTTCTCACTTGGTTCAAAAGGGTTTGCTGCACTCCTGCTGCTCCAAGCGAGGGTTTGTGGGAATCAAAATTGATGAAATGAAGGTCTGCATTGCAGTCATGATCTACAGTCTGGTAACTGGTAATGGCAGCATGAGACCCTCCCCAAATCTGCTTTTTGCTGCCCCCCCCACACACAATTATACCTCTTGATAGTGCCTCTTCAAACTCAGTTGTCAGTAGGGATAGCAAGTTCCTATAAATGAAATGACTGGTAAGTTAAGTGACGGGTATAACAACTTTGTTCACATGTGGGTGAAAAGGGTTGGCAGCAATCCTGCTGCTTCAAGAGATGGTTTAAGGGCAGATAAACTTCAGTGTGAGCTAAGGACTCAAAATTCATCAAATGCAGGTATGTCAGGGTCACCAGACTGGCTAGAGCAGCATCAGCAAGCATCCCCTGCACCCCTCCCCCAACAGCCATTTCCTTGCTGTACTCCAAAAGAGACCCCTTCCCCCACCCATGCATTGCCAAGAGTTAATGTAATTGCAGCATCATTAGCAATTAATCAGGGACGGCATTCCCCAGAACCATTTCATGCAGAATTGCATGCTGTAGCAAAAAGCATGCAAATGTTCAATTGTTTAATGCATGATGTATCCTGCTAGCTCTCACCTAAATAGCCACCTCATCCATGCTGGTTGAAATGATTTCCCCATCAGAGTTCACTTCTGTCAAGAGCTGTAGAGGAATATAATTTCTGGTCACCTGAGAATTACCCAACAAATCAATCAGGAATGTATTTATGAAACTTAGTTTTGTAAGCTAGGAGGTTTTTCAAAATCACTATATAGGACATTTGTTTCATTGGATGGCTGGAGGGTACTCATAGTCAAAATGCACCTGCTATGCCCATATGAAACATCCACCTACTGCCAGTACCTAATCAAACTGTGTGGCATGTGCAGTAATGTTACCTTTGGCATACATCATACCACAACACTATGTCGATAAGTGGCTCTGGCAGGAGCTGAACAGTGAATGCAGAAGATACATTTTTTTTATGTTTTTCCACTTTCCTCATTAAAAATACACTATCTCTTTATGCAACTGTAAAGCAGCTTTGATGGGAACTGATCAGTGAGAATGGCACATGTAGATTATATAAGTCCCCCCATCATTACCACTCACAAAACATCATGGTACAGACACTCTGTATTTATTAGAACACAATATTTCAATGCCAGGGCAAATGGCACATATCCTCATCTCACCTTTTTAGCTAGCTGCCCTGGAAATGATGCTTGCATGATCACAGTCCAGTTCTATTAGTTATTATTTTACTTTATAAAATGGGTTTAAAAAAAATCTAAATTGGATTGGCTGAAAGGACCTTTCAGCCATGTCCTTACCAGCATGTATCTATGCCAACTGGCACTATTCCCCCCGAGAGACCTCGCAACAAGCACAAATCACTAACCTACCTGAGCTACAAACTGCTTCTAAAAAGTAGCCACACAAGGAGCAGCACCAATGGTGAACATTGCAGCACTATAGCAGCAGGCATCAAGCAACAGTAGCCAGTCTGTCTCTCTTTAGGCACAAAAACACTATAATAAATTCATCCAGACCTTTTCCCCCCTCACAGAAAAAAATCTAAATACCTCGCTAACATCGTGAAAACAGCAACCGTCTTTTCCATTCACAGCATGCTGCCTCCACTCTCGTTATCCTGTCCCCTTGACAAACTCTGCTTCAAACATTTAATTTAAAGTGCAGCAATTACGTTTCAGTCAATCAGGAACTGCTTATATTTGTGCACACTATCATGGCAGCACGCAGCAAAGAAACTGGAGAAAAAAAAAGTGCAATCTGGAAATAGCTCTATATGGCGGCCGCTATAGGACACGCTCACTTGCTAAAGATGTTGGGATTGAGCAGTTGCTGTTTTCACGATCTCACTGAGTTATTTACATTTTTTTTTCCTGTGAAGGGGAAAAGGTCTGGATGAATTTATTATAGTGTTTTTGTGCGGGTTAGTGATTTGTGCTTGTTGCACTCTCAAAGCAGCCGATCGCTGTGGCAGTTCCACAGTATATCCAGACAAAACAACCTAACCATTATAACTGTTTGTCTGGTGGGGGGATGGAGGGCATAGTAAGTACCTAAATAAAGGGACTATTTTACAACTTAATGTTCTAAAACCTCAAATTCTTAAAATGTTTTCCTTCTTTTTATTTAATTTTTCCCTCCATAAATAGCAACTTCAGGAACCCATTTTATAAGTGCAATAAGACACTCCGAGGTGTGGGTTATCTCCTGATAAGAGCACACCCAGGTGCATAAGGCACTCGGTGCAGCCTCATACTTAACACACACCTCGTCGTGTCTTATTGCTTGTGTAACATTATTGTGATCGAGAAAAGTCACTGACAAGGTGGCTAGCCGAAGAGGTAAGTGGCGTGAAGGTGCCAGACCCCCTTGACAATTGAAATGTTATAATTGGGAAAACACTGGAATTGCTAAAAAGATGGACAATGCTGTTCTTATTTAAAACTGAAATGACTGACTGCCATGGCTGTAATATAAAAATGCATGCATGTACCATACAGGTCTTCATGTCATTAATCTAGTCAGACCATTCATGCTAGAAAGTCAGGCTTCATATGTTGCATACCTTTTTTAGGGCATGGGGGTAGGTGTGAGGCTAAATAATTGTTTTGAACATGCAGCATGTGCAGGAGATTATCTGTAATTGACCCGGGGCGGCATCCAGAACTATCCAAAATTGGCTACTTTTCACCACTGAAATTGGGACAGTTCCATATCCAAAAAATGCTGGTCCTAATGATTAGTCTAAGGAGGTGAAACTTTATAAAAAAAAATGGTGCCCTATAACCTACATATATTACCGAAACTTACAACATAGCCATATTTTTACAGCACCTCATGAATGTGACAGCTGTCATTTTTCAAATCCTGGACAAAATGTTTTTTTATATCCTGAAAGATGATTTCATGGTCCTCGTGTGAAACCACCTTTTGAGCAGGAGTTGAACATTTTCTCTACCATTGTTCATGAGGTGGGGTCATAAGAAGGCCATGTTCAAAATTTGGTGTAAAAATATTAAAAAACCAACAAAGTTGTGAGTCTACATTGAATTTGTGAATGCAGGCTCATACTGTTGTTAATTTTCAATATTTTTACCCCACATTTACAACATAGCCTTTTCTTTACAACACCTCATGAATGTAGCAGCTGTCATTTTTCAGCTCAAGCCCAAAGTGTGTTTTTGCCTCCTGAAAGTTGATTTCACAGTCCCTGTGCAAAATCACCTTTAGGCCAGGAGTTGAATATTTTCTCTGCCCTGCTTCATGAGGCAGGGTCTTAACAAGGCTATGTTGCAAATTGGTGTAAAAATATAAAAGAAAACAAATTTTTCCAAAGTTTTACCTCAAATTCCTCACCTGCAGCCCTATTGGCTCTGGACAGAGTTTGTTAGGGCATGGACACCAGTACAGTACAGTGTACTTCAGATGCAGCCTCACTAATAATGACCTGTACAAGGGCAATATTATTTCCTCTCACCTGCCGCTGATCACCCTAGCAATGGAGCCCAACATTTTAGTTGCCTTTGCTGCTGCTTTGCTGCTGCTTTCCTACATTGTGAGGAGTGTTTCAGGTCACTAATGATCATCACTCCCAGGTCCTTCTCCTCCTTTGATACACATACCTGGACCCCTCCTAGATTGTACTCAGTCATTGGGTTCTTGGCTCCAGTGTGCATAACTTTGCATTTATTTGCATTGAAGCCAAGTTTCCAAATCCTGAATCGCCTCTCTAGCTTTTCTAGATTATCCTTTAAGCCTTGTATCCCTTCTACTGTGTTCACCCTCCCAGAGAACTTGGTGTCATCTACCAATAGACACATTTTGCCCTTAATGGATCATTGATGAAGACACTTAACAGCACTGATTCAAGCAACAAGCCCTGTGAGACACCACGGGTGACCTCTCTGGTGCTGGACAGCTCACCTCCCACCACCACACTCTGAGTTCTACCCCTCAGTCAGTTTTCCACCAAGCTGGTCAACTTTTCACCAACCTCTAGATCTGCCAACTTCCTGATCAGCCTCTCGTGGGATACAGAGTCAAAAGCCTTGCTGAAGCCCAGGAAAGGAATGCCCACCACTTGGCCCTGTCCACTGTTTTATTGACCCAGTAAGTCAGTCAGAGTTGTTTAACACAACCTCCCTCCAATAAATCCATGTTGCCTCTCATCCTGGAGAACATTCACATTCAGATACTTGTGAGCTTGCACATGACTGAGGTCAGATTGACCCATCTGTAATTCCCTTGGTCATCCTTGGGACTACTCTTATGGAGGGGCACTACATGTGCCATTCTCCAGTTCTCTGGTATCAAGCCTGACTCCAGTGAACTATTGAACAGACCAGCCAAGGAATCTTCAGGCTCCTACACCAGTTCCCTCAGCACCCTTAGGTGTATGCAGTCTGGACCTGGGGATTTATCTTCCCTCAGTGCTAGCAACCCTGTTCTCACCATATCCATCTCTATGAAAACATATGTGTCCCTACCCCCTCCTGCTCTCCTTCCCCCCACTGGTGCTGGTCTGTCTCTCTCCCCCCCTGGTAAAGACAGAACAGAAGTACTAGTTCAGTACCTCTTTTTGCCCTTGTTCTCCTACACTCACCTTTCTCCTTTCTGGAGCCTAACAATTTCATCTTCTTGACCCTTTTAGCACCCCTATAGTGAAGAAAGGCATTTTCGGCCTTTTGAATTCCTCGTAGCTAGCAGCACTTCCTTCTGAGCTTTAGCCCACCAGACACCTTACCTGCTATGCTAGCCTTCTTCAGGTAGTCCTCCCTGTCTTCCTCCCTCTTCCCCTTATTCAGGTTTTGTTTACTGGGTAAGGCACACTGGACATATTAATGTTCATTGTCTGGAATAACCTAGGAGGATGTCACATGTGTTCTACATGTAGCTGTGCTGGTAAGTGTACACAGAAGCACATGGATATGGCCACCATCCATTTTGTGTGCACTGTCAGTGTTATGCTGCATGGGTGCTGGTACACATTTGCCAGGTAATGCATGGGGTACAATTGTATTGCACAGGGTGTGCCAGACTTGTACTGGCCACTGTGCTGGGCTGTACCTATGATATCACGTACACCCTTACAATTGCACTGGTATGCCTCTTGTTGTTGGAGACCTGGTGCTCCCTGCATCCTGATACATACAGTGAGGTGTACAGTGCCTGAAGTCAACATTTATGGGTATGTTTACAGGGTTGGGGAGAATGGAAGTATAGGGGCACTACGTAGTCCCATGTACACTGTGCTAGGCCATACCTACAACAGCAGGATGTATCATTCCACCTGCAGCTGGGCCATGGCATGCCTGTGTGTGGTGTCTAAGCTATTCACAGTTGTATGACACAGCCCTGTTCGATCCTCTCTGTCCACACCATGCACATGTGACAGCTGGTGAACAGTACCGGCATATGGGCATGTATACTGTGTAGGGTGTATGGTACCGTGCAGTGTATTCCACTGCATGATACTGATCACATCTCCCTTGCCCTCCTCCACAGACTTCAGCAGCCAGCAGGGCCAGGCCAGGGTCCAGGTACAGCAGGGGTGCAGACAGGACCTGCCTGAGTAATCACCAGGCCATGAGGTTCTATGTGACAAGGGTGACTGAATGTCAGTGACTGATCATAAGGGCACACAACCACAAGGCATCTGAAACAGTATGTTATTTGTCGTGAGGCTTTACTCCCCGCACACCCCATGTGGGCTTTGCCCCCACACCCCCCTTAATTCGGATTCCTACTCCGGGGCGAACTCAGGGAAAGAGGTGAACTGCAAGGCCGCCCGCATTGTCGGGCGCCATTGTGCAGTAGCCCTATGACCGGTCGCTGACATTCAGTGACCCACATCACAGGCTACTGGTCAGGTTGGGGCCCAGCAGAGCCATTCTGAAACAAGCATCCATGTAAGTATCCTGCATTGTGTATCACACTCAGGGTTGCATGTCCAGACTATGCCAACTGCTTCTGCTGATGGAGACAGATGTTCATGTGTGACCTGCCATGCTGCACGCATGCCTTTGGGGGCATCAGATATGAAACTGTGGTTGGGAACAATCACCCTGCACTTGGGGCACTGTCCCACCACTGACACTGTGGTGTGTCATGGTCTGTGCAGTCTACTATTGTGCACTTACTTGCAGCAGACATGCTGCTCTTTGCGTATATACTGTGCTGTGGCATGCCTTACACCATGCAGTGGCATGTCCCCTGTGTGTCATTGAGACAGTGCACCAGGGAGTTGGCCATAATGCTCAAAACTCCAGTTGTTGCACCCATTAGTGCTGGCTGGGTCTGTTATGCCACATGCTCAGGACTATGTATGTGTATATGTTTTCAGGAAGTAGGCACAGGCCACTGTAGTACCAGTTTCCACTGTGTCATGCCATGTGCATCATACAACACTTGTAGTATTCTGCCTGCAGTGGTTCTATCTCCAGTGCCACATGTACACTGGGTGTCAATCCACTGCATCTCAACAGAGCTGAGCATATGCACTATGGGGTGAGCAGGAGTTTGGGCACTAGTGGCATTGAATGTATTGAACCAAATGTAACCAACATTATGATGCATGGTCGGTAGTGTCTGACCAACATAGTGATGACCAGTGTATGATCATTCCATTGTACCTGGGCTGGGCCATGCACACATTTGGACCCAACTGTGTCTTCAAAGGACCCACTGTCCTGCACTGGCTCTATAAGAGTAGGAAACCTGTGCCTAAGGTGTGTCCGGTAGCTGCTGGGATGTGGTGTCCTACAGGTGGTTCTGCAAGCCACACTGCCTTTATTTACTGACTATGGTACAGTGTGCAATGCACATACCCAGTTACAATACTGTTGCACACATGTATTACTCTCACTGCACAGATTGCTACACAGCAGCCCCATCCACATGCAGTCTGTGCTTGGGCCTGCCCCTGTATTTGTCCAGGATAAAGCATGGATTTCTGTTGACCCTCACACCTCTGTTGACCTATGTGCTGGATGACTTATTTGTGGGGCACTGGGTGCATGTGTGTGGCACCAAGCTGCATGGGCCGTCACACTGCCTATCAGTTTTTGGGTTGGAGCTGTGTTACTTGTTCTGTGTTCCCACATCTGACATGCCTACCATTTGGTGTGCCCCTTGCATGTCTCTGTCATGCTCCATTGCAGCATGGCACACTCATTGTATGTGCAATCCTCTACAGTTCAGGTCCACAATGGTGTGCCTGATATGCCACTCACATTCATTGTGGCTGTTTCACTCCCTCCACCTATATGTAGCATGATGGCCCATGTGTGACCTGGTTATACTTCTGTTATGCACGTTAAGCCACTCCTGTGTCCTTCATCATGTGTGCTCAGCTGGCTAAGTTCACTGTGTTTCTTTCCATAGGTGACCAGAGGAATGCAGGAGCCCACAGGCATTAGGGGACACAGCCATGAAGATGGAAGAGACAACCATAGAAACATAGAAATTGTTGGCAGATAAGGACCGCCAGGCACATCCAGACTGTCCAAAAGTCCTACACTAGATTGTGGCCTCTGATCCTACCTGGTCAATGGCTTTTCACCCCTTTTTCCCACCTCTAAGATATCCTTTTGCCAGTCCCATGCATGTTTAAAACCCTCCACTGTGCTCAGCCCACCACCTCCTGTGGCAGTCTATTCCATGTCTCCACCACCTGCTTTGTGAAGAAAAACTTCCTCACATTTTCCCTCAGCCTGCCACCTTCCAATTTCATATCATGCCTCCTCATTTTTGTACATCTCTTATATTGGAAGATGTCTCCCCCCTGCACCTTGCTAATGCCCTTGAGGTACTTGAATGTTTCTATCATGTCCCCCCGATCCCTCCTCTCCTCCAGCAAGTACATATTGAGGTCCTTTAGTATCTTCTCATATCTTTTCTGGTGCAAGCCCTGTACCATCCTAGTCACCCTTCTCTGGACTGCCTCTACCCTGTCAATGTCCTTACAAAGGTGCGGCCTCCAGAACTGCACATAGTACTCTAGGTAAGGCCTCACTAGTGTTCCGTACAATGGCATCACCACCTCCTGTCTTCTGCTAGTGATACCTCTGCTTATGCACCCCAGCATGCCACTGGTCCTCCTTGCAGCCTTTTTACTCTGCTTAGACACCTTTAGGTCATCAGAAGTGGTAACCCGCTGGTCACTTTCTTTCTTTCTTGGTGATAGTCAGCAACTCCCCCAGTCCTGTAGCTCTCCCCAAGGTTACCGCTTCCTGGGTGCATTATTTTGCACTTCTTGGAATTGAACCTTAGTTGCAACACCAGACCACTTTTCAAACTTCTCCAGGTCCATCCTCATTCTTTCCATCCCATCCGGAGTATCCACCATGTTGCAGATCTTGGTGTCATCTGCAAACAAACAGACTTTTCCCTCCAGTCCTACTGCAATGTCACTAGTGAAGGCATTAGACAGGACTGGCCCAAGGAAAGGACTGATCCCTGAGGTGCCCCACTGGTCACCCGTTTCTCCCTTGATTGGATCCCATTTACCACCGCCCTATGCTTCCTGTGCATTAGCCAGTTCCTAACCCCTGAAATGCCAGATCCACCTGCTGCGGCTGCTAGTGGGGCATGTGGGGGACTGCACCCATGCAATGGGGGAATGCACCTATGTGGTAGAGGGCTTGCCATCATAGATACATCGATACATAGATAGTGTCGGCAGATAAGGCCTATGGCCCACCCAGTCTGCCCATTTGAGCTTGTAAGTTGCGTTTGTTTTCTTAGAAGTCTGTTGCCCCTTACCCCTGATCTCCAGAAATCCTTTATGTCTATCCCATGCATTCTTAAATCCCGTGATTGTTTCTGCCCCCACCACTTCCTCTGGCAGGGTGTTCCACTTGTCCACCACCCGTTCTGTGAAGAAATTCTTCCTCACGTTTCCTCTGAATCGTCCTCCCTCCAACTTCAGCCCATGCCCTCTAGTCCTGGAACATCTTTTTCACTTAAAAATAGTGTATTCCTGCACCCTGTTCCTCCCTGTAAGATATTTGTATGTCTTTATCATATCCCCTCTCTCCCTCCTCTCCTCCAGGGAGTACATATTCATTTCCTTCAACCTGTCCTCATAGGACTTGTGATGCAATCCATGTACCATCTTTGTTGCCCTCCTCTGAACCTTCTCTACCCTGTCTATGTCCTTACATAGGTAAGGTCTCCAGAACTGTACACTGTACTCCAGGTGGGGCCTCACTAGTGTCTTATATAGTGGAATTATGACCTGCCTTTTCCTGCTGGTGATGCCCCTGCCTATGCATCCCAGCATCCTATTTGCTTTACCTGCTGCGTTGTCACACTGTTTCCCTATCTTGAGGTCATCAGAGATGATAACCCCAAGATCCCTTTCCTGCTTGGTGCATGCTATATCCTCACCCCCTACTGATATATTGTGCCAGGGTTTTTGTGCCCCATATGCATTATCTTGCACTTCTTTGCATTGAATTTCAACTGCCAAACCCCTGACCATTCTTCAAGTTTCTGCAGGTCTCTTCTCATTCTGTCTACACCTCTGGTGTGTCTACTCTGTTACAGAGCTTTTGTCATCAGCGAACAGTGAAATTCTGCCTTCTAGGTCCTGCACAGTGTCACTGATGAAGATGTTGAATAGAACCAGTCCCAGCACTGATCCCTGTGGTACCCCACTGGTCACTCTTCCCTCCAGCAGAGTGACAGCCATTTTACCACCACTCTGTGTCCTGCCGCCCAGCCAGTTACCTACCCACCACACTACTGTCCTGCCCACACCCATATTCCCCAGTTTGTGTAATAGTCTTCTATGTGGCACAGTGTCAAAGGCCTTGCTGAAGTCCAGATAGGCCATGTCCACTGCCCTCCCTGATCCACCTCCTTAGTCACCCAGTCAAAAAATTCAACGAGGTTGGTCTGACATGACCTCCCCCGGTGAAACCATGCTGCCTTGGGTCCTGTAGTACATTGACAACCAGATGTTCCACCAATCTCTCATTCAGTAGTGCTTCCATGATCTTCCCCACTACCGAGGTGAGACTGACTGGTCTGTAGTTCCTTGCTTCCTCTTTGTTCCCACTTTTGTATAAGCGGACTACATCTGCTGTCCTCCAGTCTTTGGGTACCTCCCCTGTTTCCAGTGATCGGCTAAACAGGATAGCCAGAGGTTCAGCCACCACCTCTCTTAGTTCTTTAAGGACCCTGGGGTGCACCCCATCTGGCCCCATTGCTTTATCAACTCTTATTACTTCCAGTTCCTTCAGGACCCTTTCTCGTGTAAAGGGACTTGTGCCCATTTCTGCACCATTCTCACCCCTTGTACTCCCTTTAGACCCATTACCCTTCTCTTGCTCAGTAAAGACTGAGCAGAAATACCTGTTCAATATGTCAGCTTTACTGTTGTCATCCTCCACGTGGCCTTCATCCTCCCCCTTCAGTCTCACTATCCCTCCCTTTGCCTTTCTTTTTTCACTTATGTACCTGTAAAAGGTTTTGTCCCTCTACCCACTGATTTTGCAATGTGTTCTTCTGTCTGAGCTTTGGCTTCCTTACTGACCTCCTGCCTCCCTTTGCTTCTCCTGGTACTTCTCCCTATCCCCTTCTGCCTTTGTCTTTTGTATTGCCTGAATGCAATCTTTTTGGCTTTCACTTTCTTTGCTACCTCTTTGGAAAACCATAATGGTCTCCTCTTCCTTTTCCTCTTGCTAACCTGCTTAATGCATAATTGTGTTGCTCTTTTAATCCCCATTTTAAATACTGCCCACTGTTCCTCAACCCCTGATTCCTGCCCCATTCCTCTTAATGCCTCTTTCAAGTATCTCCCCATTTTCCCAAAGTCTGCCCCCCTAAAATCCAGGATACATGTTTTTGTGTGGTTTGGTTCTGCTCTTTCTGTGATTTCAAACCACAATGACTGGTGGTCACTGTTCCCCAGGTGCTCCCCCACTGTTGCCCCCATTACACTGTCCCTGTTTGTGAGCACAAGGTCCAGTATTGCCTTCTGCAGAGTTGGTTTCATGACCAGTTGCTTGAGGAAGGCACCCTGAAGAGAGTACAGGATAAATCTGCTACTAGTTGATGCTGCTGCTGGGATGCTCCAGTTCACGTCTGGAATATTGAAGTCTCCAACCAGTACTACCTCACCCTTGTCTGCCATCCTTTGGATTGCTAGCATCGGCTCCCTATCTGTTTCTTCCTCCTGGGCTGGTGGTCTATAGACCACACCTGTGCGGATGGCTGGACCCATTTTCCTTTCCAGTTTAACCCACAGTATCTCTCCCCCATTTTGTTCCTCCTGGATCTCTGTGGCCCTTATGTAATTTTTCACATACTGTGCCACTCCTCCTCCCTTCCTACCTGCCCTGTCTCTTCCGAATATGTTGTGGCAAGGTATGGCCATCTCCAGTCGTGGTTATCATTACACCAGGTTTCAGTGATGGCCACAATGTCCAGGTCTGACTGCACCATGACAGCCTCCAGATCTTCCATCTTGTTGCTAAGGCTCCTGGCATTGGCACACATGGCTTTCCATGATTTGACCTCCCTAGACTGTTTCGCTGTTCTACTCCAGCCCCTTCCTTGGTTGTCCTTTATCCCTGGTTCTCCTTGCTGTCTGCCCTTCTGCTGAATTTTGCCTCTTTTCTGCCTATCCACCTCTTTGGTGCTAATCTCCATCTTTTGCACACTGTTTTGTAGAGATAGCCACTCCTCCGGTTCACTGGTTTCACTGCTAGCTGTGGGGGGTGAGCAAGTAGGTACCCTCCTTGCTGGCCTGCCACCCCCGTTTGCTAGTTTAAATGCTTGTCAATGTAGCATTTAAACTTATCATTGAGTGCTTGGATTCCCCTCCAGGATGAATGCAGGCCGTCAGGCTTAGACAAACCTCCATCCCTCCAGGTGGGTCCCCAGTCACCAATGAATCAAACCCTTCTCTCACAGCACCAGTTCTTCAACCATGAGTTAAAGTTCCTGGTGCAAAATTTCATATGCCTCCTTGTCTCTGAGGTAGTACTCTGAGAAAGTGACAGAAGTAGCTACTTGCTTGAGACCCTCCCAATTCCTAAACTCTTCCTGAACTTCCTTTGGCTCCCCATTTGCCAGGTCATTAGTACCTAGGTGGATAATGACATCCAGCTCACCCTCCCGTCTTGCCTTCCCAGTGATCCCCAGGATCTTTCTTCCATCCCTCCATGCCATGGCACCTGATAGACACCTCACCTCCCTGTTCTCCCCCTCCTGTGTTCCTAGCTGGATCCCTCTTATGGTGGAGTCCCCCACCAGGATTCACTTCCTCCTCCTCTGGGGTCCACTGCTCTCCCCGCTGAGGTCACCTCCATCACACCTCACCATCAGCATTGGCACATGAACTACAAAAGCAGCCACCACCACCACCTACAGCCCCCTGATGGCATGGAACTATGGGCATTTCATAATGTGCATGTGTCCTTCCTTCATTTGAATTCCATGGGTATGTGCCCTTACTTTTGATTTTTGTGGATGGGTGCACTTTCTTTTGAGTATCATGTGCTGGTGCCCTTTACTTGTAGTGTGATGGGGACCCCCTTATTTTTGTTTTACTGTGCAGGTGCCCTTTTCTTTTCTTCCTTCCCTTTTCTATGGGTTTGTTGCTCATGTCCTTTTGTCCCCTTCCTTATATGGGCAGTTGCCTTTTTTCTTGAGTTCCCCCAGATAGGCTGTTTCCCTTTTTCTTTGTTTTTTCCACCCACCAACATCCCATATGGGTGGTTGCCTATTTCATTTATGTTTTCCACATCCCTCCTCCTTTCTTGTTTTTGTAGCGGTAGTTGTTATTGTTTTTCTATTTGTTTGTATGGCCTGTTGCCAGGTTTTTTACACTAAATTATATTTTGATACCTATGCTGCTGTGTTGTGTGTCTTTCATTGGTGCTTTTCTCACACTTACTGCTTCCTCCTGTGTGCAGCACTACCCTCAGTGTTAAGCTGCACAACTGCATTGCACTGCACCAACACACTGCAGTTGTGCAGCACATAGTCAACCCTATGTTCAAAGGATATAGCACCACTGTAATGCCTTTGAATATATCTCGGGTGGGGACAGGCACAGGTGCTAGCACAAGCATGGCACAATAACAGTACTAGCATGTTAGTCTGAATATGGGGTCCCAGATGTCACCAAGCAGCAGGTACAGAGTAAGCTGAAGGAAAAAAAAGGTCTTGTTTTCATACAAATTCCCTAAGTAATTAAGAACAAGGGAATTAAAAAATACAGAAACTATGACCCTGGTGGCACTGAGGGTTGAGGCGCTGGATGCCACACCTTGTACTGTGCCAGTGACCCAGGTTCAGGAACAGACTTGGAACACTGGGGGCTGGCAGGGTAAGGGAAGGATTAAGTATCCCTCGACTGCTGTCCTTCCTTCTGGGTGGGTGAGGGACATGCACCGTGCTGCAGTGACACCTGGCGGAGGCTAAGTGTTCCACAGATGTACGCATACATGGGGGAGGAGCACGGCAGAAGTCTGCATATACATGCATTGACGTCATTGTACAACCAGCTCCTCAGTGGGAGAAAAATGGTGGAAAATCAGTGGGGCAACCTCGGCGGTTGATGGCCAGTCCTGCACCCCTGGAGTCACTTGGCGTCTTTGCCAGCTCCATGCCGCAGGTCCCTATAGGCTGGATGTGTGTGATGGGGCATATGGATTTGCACACCAGACTGACTCCAGCAGTGTGGGTGCCGGTAACTGGGGGTCAAAGTGGAATGCTCCAACCAAGCAAAGGAAAAAATGTGGCAAAAAAAAAAAAAAAACTATATGGACAATAATCTGAATGGTAAACTAATATAACATTTTTAAGTTTTGCCTAAGGTGTGTGTATCACTTTTGCTAATGCAGTTGTATTTTTGGTACCAACTCCATTTAACGATGGTTCCAATTTTATTACTTAGTCACTAATGGCTTATTTAGTAAGTTAGTTGATTTGCTTTGTTAATTTGGGTCTGAAAAGTAAAGGCCTTTTTTTACCTCACAGAATTAAGACAGTGATGTTCCTTGTATATCAGCAGACATAGAACTTCACACTAAAATGGCAGTGCACCAGTGCAGATGCCATATGGTTTCAAAATGGTGTCTTACTATCAGAGCCAAATCAAAAATAATTTGTTTGGGGGGGGCATGGCTAGCACTCATCTAAGATGGCCACCAAATTTGTGATCTCCTCACCCCTCTACCCCAATCGCTAGGCTGTCTCCTACATCTTAATCTGCTCCTAAGTACGATATCATGCCTGGTGGGATTCTAAGCTCTTGTCCAATACTAAACTATTAAAGATTGGACTTCCCATCTGGGCAGAGGAACTGCCAGTATCTTATCTTTTTTTTAAAATATTTTATTGAAGTATTATTATACATTAAATAGAATATAATGAATAGACAGAAAGGGAGAAACATAATCATAATCCCCATCACAAATTCCTCCTCCTCCTCCCCCAAACTGGAAAGGACTTAATTTAACATTAATGGCGAGAACAAGCTCATTAATTCTTTCGATGAAGCTCCTGTTAAATCATCCTCATTTTCACAATTATGCCACAGTTTTTCAAACATCAACATTTCTTTAAGTGTATACCACCATTTTTTTTTCAGACATGATCGGGAGGTTCTGGTTGTTCCAATATTCTAAAATTAATCTCTTAGTAGCCATAATACCCAAGAGCAAGGTTTTAGCTTGGCACTCAGATAAAGCTAAATGGCCCAGTTTTCCAAAGTTCTGCAGAATACCACAAGCCCTGGTGCTAATCATATGGTGCAGGGGCTTGTAGCATTCTTTCTGTGCCGACCAGGATTTTCATCCCTGTGCCCCAAATGTCGTGATAAATAGGATCAGCTCCCCAGTCTAACTTGCACCATTTGTGGGGACCTGAGCTTGAGGTGTTTGCACCAAATCTTTGGCACAAGCTGCTGTAAAGTGTAGAAACTGTTGCAACTGTGCCCAATATACTAAAATTGGGTGCAGTTCCATCAAAGCAGCTTGGGGCAGCTGCATCATACAACAAGGCTGACACAAGGCTTGATGCAAGCCCTGTGTCAACTGTTGAAAATCAGGCCTAAAGACTCTATTTCATTAAATAAAAGAATAAGAGCGGGGCATAGGATAGTACCTAAAAAGGAAAATATTAATCTGGCAGTTAATTCCCACCATTTCAGTATCTGTGGGCAATTCCAAAAGCAATGATATTAGTTAGCAACCATCTCTTACTGATGCCAACACTGTGAAACATATTGGGGGTTAATTGTATTTAAGAGGGTTGGTGTTATGTAATCTCTGTTCATAATTTTCATTTGAGTGGATTTATTCTCAGCAAAGATGATATTTTTATTAGTTTGAATTAGAACTTTATACCATTGGTGCTCAGTCAATTTAACACCCATCTGCTGTTCCCAGCTTTTACTGATGGAGATACAAACATCCAAATGAGAACCCATGAATCTTGTATATATTGTTGATACAATCTTTTTGAGTGAGGTACCAATTATTTTTTTCCCTCAGAATATCACTCGAAAGATCTGTGCTCTTACATTCTTAAGTTGAGTTAAAGTATTACATTTCTTATTTACTTACTTACTTATTTATGTATGTATGTATATATGTATGTGTGTATGTAAGTATGTATGTATTTATGTACGTATGTATGTATGTACGTACATATGTATGTATGTACCTATGTATGTATGTATTTATGTATGTCTTTGGTAACCGGGTGGATGCACTGATCCAGAGGATTATTTTCAGTCATGACCTGGGCCACATAGTGGCAAAAACAGCACATATACAAACAGTACATACAAGATACAGTACAATGTGCACCCTGCTTGAGGTGGTGGGAGAGGTATACAAAGGTGTTAACTTGGTATACAAGGACAGTGTATACATAAGCAATGAATAAGTTATAAAAACAGATGGTACAGGTTTCATA
Organism: Neoceratodus forsteri; assembly: GCA_016271365.2. Lineage (NCBI taxonomy): Eukaryota > Metazoa > Chordata > Ceratodontiformes > Ceratodontidae > Neoceratodus > Neoceratodus forsteri. Next base: position 1,070,282,151 of record CM028129.1, on the reverse strand, counting down.
CAACAACAGTATACAATTACAGTGATTCAGGTTCCATACAGTTGGTGCAACAATACAGGTTACACATAATAGTATACAATTACAAAGGTTCATGATTCAATGCAGGAGTAGCAACAATCCACTGTGCAATATCAGGCAATATAACACTTGTAAATAAAGACATTTGATATAGAAGAGGAGATCGGAAGGGAAGTAGGGTTAGGCATGAGGGTGACAAGAGATGGTGCAGGTAGGGAAAAGACAATACACAATGCAGATTCAGGTAAATCAACATGTTAAAGGTTAGGCTAGGGTGTCTTAAAGAGGTGTTGGGGGAGACAGAGGGTCAGAGTAGTCTTAGGGCTGTAAGGAAAGGACAGAGGTGAGAAAGGAGGGACATTCATATTGAGTGGAGGTAAATGCTACTTATTTATGGAAGAGCATAGCTGGTAAGTAGGCTTTAGCAACTCTGCATCGTGCAGAGACAGGTTGCAGTCATGAGGAGCCAGGCTTTTAGGTTTGTTTAAAAGCATGGTGTGTGACAAACGAGCGAATGGACAGAGGGAGCTTGTTTCATGGTGAGGGAGCTGTGATCAAGAAAGCGTGATTACCCATTGTAGTGGTGACACTGGGTACTTCTAGCAGGGACATTGAGAAAGCCCTGAGATTCCTTGAGACCACTGTATCTGTCAGTAGGGGTGAATATGTGGACAGGTGCTGGTTTCGGAGTGAGTTGTCCACCAGACAGCCCATGGCATAGTCAAAACGACCTTGTAGTGAGAGCTACCATAGGGTCTGGTAGAGAGAGGGCAGTGATGGGAGTGGAAAGGAGCTAGAAGGACAAATCGACATATAGAGTTGTAGGCTGCATTTAGCCATGAGGGCAGGGTAGAGGATAGGTGTGAGTAGACCGGGGATCAGTAGTTGAGATGGGGCAGTAGGTTTCCATGTGCAATGGCAAGACATGCTTCAGCAGATAAGTAGTGTTTGTGCTGATATGCAGCACCCAACTTTGGTGGATCCTTCATATGGTTTGATTGACATGTTCAGAGAAAGAGAGGGAGTGGTCAAGGGTGACTCCTAACTATTTAAAAGATGTGACAATTTCAATGAGAGGATCAGCTGGGGTGAGCATCAGGAGAGAGGATTTGGCTTTGGAGGACTTGGTTAGGAAGGGTTTAGAGCTGAAGATCATAGACTTTGTCCTTTTTTCATTTACTAGGAGTTTGTTGGAGAGGAACCATTGGTGGGCAGAGCCGTAGTTAAGTGTGAGGCAGAGGAGATGGAGTAGACCTATTTTGTCACTGTGATAGATGACTAGATTGTCAGCGTAGAGAAGAGCATTACAACTAGGGCTTTCCCTGGGGAGTATATTAATCAACATGGCGGAGAGCAGAGGCCCAAGTATGGAGCCCTGGGGGACCTCCAGTGAGTACAGGGAGGGGTGCAGAGGACACTTTCCCAATGATAGTCAACAGGTCTGTTTGATAAGTAGCTGCAGAACTAAGCAGCAGGTCAGTGGGAGCAGCCAAAGTGATGCAGGGTTGAGTGGAGTAGGTGGTAGTCAACCAGGTCAAACACTTTTGACAAATCTATGAAGACCACACCTGTGGGTTTGCCCTGGTCCATGTTCCTCAGCACATGATTGGTGAAGATGGCCAGAGCAGATGAGGTACTATGTTGCTTGTGGAAGCCATGTTGAAGAGGACAGAAGAGGCTGTGTTTTTCAGGTGATCTGACACCTGAGCATGCATGATTTATTGAAGCAGTTTGCTTAGGTGGGGGAGAATGGAGATGGTCCTATAATTGTCCAGAGAGAGGGAGTCACCAGCTTTGAAGATTGGCACAACACTGGCATGTTTCCAGGAGTCAGGTACAGTAGCTGTGGTGGGGGCAAGATTGAAGATGTAAATAAGGGGTTTAACAATTGCAGGAAAGCAGGGTATAGCCCATCACTGCCAGGACTTCTTTTAGCCTGTAGGGACTTTAGTAGCTTGATGGTGTCAGTGTGGCTAATGGCCCTGAAATGGAAGGGTGGGGGAAGGGTAGTGGTTGCGGAGGAGGGAGAGTTGTTCAGCTGGAGGTTCTGGGCAAGGGAGGCCTGGGGGAGCTTGCTAAGGCAGGGGATAGTAAGTGAATTTTAAGTTGAAAACATTTGCAATGTTGGTGGGGTCTGAGATGTGACCAGTGGGGGATGCAAGATGAGCTATCTGTCTAGTATTCTTGGGGTTTAGAAGCGATCCAATTATAGTCTAGAAAGTGAGTCAGTTACCAAGGTTGTTGCTTTGTTGATTTAGGTAAAATTGGTGCTTGAGCATCTTGGTGGTCTGTTTGCAGGAGTTTCTCAGTTGCCAGTAGGCATTCCAGAGTAAGGGGAAGGGGGATGCTTTGTAAGCCTTCCATTTGCTATCCCAGTCTTTCATTAAAGCCAGGAGTTCCCTGGATATCCAGCATGTAGAGCTACCTCTTACCCTTCTGGTCATGATGGGGAAGTAGGTATCCTGTACGTGAGAGAGGGTGGAGGTAAAGAAGGTGACTGCATCACCAATGTTACTGTGAAGGTAGAGGGGAGACCAGTTTATCACCCTAATATTTCTGAGGACATTTGGAAGGACAGGAGTTAGTGGTGGGTGTGGTTTGACTTGATGGACAGTATAGCATAAGTTGGGGTGTGGTCACTGATTGAATCAGACATTGTTCCTGCTTGGAGGATTAAAGTCTGTACAGTTGGTGGTGACCCAGTCAATGAGGGAGTGGTTTAGTGTGCGAGCATTGTGTCTTGTGGGGGTGGAGACAAGTTGTTCCAAATCACGTTCTTTCAGCAGGATTGGGTAGTCTGGCACTGAGGCATCCAGTCAATTGAGGTTAAAATCTCCAACCACAACCAGGTCTCTTGTGGGTGCAAGGTGCTCCACGCCATCCAGAAAGTTGGATAATCCTGGCATACCTACTAATGGGAGGTTATAGCAGCAGCCTATATGGAGTTTTTTAGATGCACCCAGGTTTAATTCAGCAAGGAGCCACTCACTTGGTGAGGTGGGGTGGAGCAGCTGATAATGGTGGCAGTGATGTGCTCTTGCACATATAGTGCTATGCCTCCACCCCTCTTTCTGCCAGGTCTGTCCTGGCATAGAAGTAAGTATCCCTGTAGTTGAAAATGGGAGCCTAGGTGATAGGGTTTAAGCCAGGTTTCAGAGAGGCCTGGCATCTGTGGCTTGTACAGGGCTACTCACTTCTCAAGTTCAGCGAACTTTGATAGGATACTGCAAATATTCATGTGAGCAATTTTTAGCCTGGAAAGCTTTGCCTAGATAGTACAGGATGGTTGATGTGGGTGTTTGTGGGGCCTGGACTAGGTTCTATGTTTCCAGAGAGGAGAATAAGAGCTAGGAGAGGGCAATTTGGTGGGTGCCAGTGGGGGGATAGGAGGGTGAGGGAGTGCACAAATAGGCTGAATAGTCAGCTTTCATAATTAGACATTAGGGCCAGGAGAATTTCACTCGTGAGAGTGATTTCATGCCCATACACATAAATTGGGGTATCTGAGTTGTCATGTGTGGTGGGTGAGGGGCATAGCTTTTGCTGGTCGACCATCATAATTGATGCACAAATATCAGTTGCTAGTAGCAGGGAGGTTAGGGAAAACCCCTTAAGTATGACTCAGCATGAATACATGTTTAGTTGGAGGTAACTGGCCTTGCAGTTTGTATCCAGGTTCAGGGTAGAAAAGTTTGGTAAAAAAGAACTAGGCAAAGGGGCTTTGGGGTCACTGTGAGCTGGGCCAGAAATCAGGAGGGCTGCTGTAGACACAGTGAGTTAGTAGATCCAGTGAGTGGGGAAGGAGTAAGTTGTATTGCTTGTGCTAGGCAGAGGGAAGGTAGTGAAGCAGGTTGGTTTGTGCATGGGGTTTGGGGCTTTGTTCGCTTATTTGGGAGAGAAAGGGCAGTGAGGAGTTACTGAAAAGGCCAATGGGAGCAAAGGGGAGGCAAGTAAGGGCGGGACTTGTGTGGATTTAATAGAGGTCAGGCTGGGGAGGGTGGACGGTACAAAACAGTAGAGAAACAGAAAAGGCAGCTGAGGAAAAGCTGGTCCTGCGCTGAGGACTGCAGTAGGAACCAGGCTTGGGTTCCTGAGGTCAGCTTACCAAGGTGGCCAAGAGCGTGGCTGAGTTCCACGAGTGGGTCAATCATGGAGGTCTGTGTCTGCTCACTCAGCCAATGGAGAGAGGAGCTGGCACTGGGGTGCTAGCTGACCCACTTGCAGGAGAAGATCATTCCTGGAGGGCTGAAGCTGGCGGAGGGGATGGCGGCAGGAGAAAGTGCCATTCCCTGAGGGTTGGACAGCTGCTTGTGACTGAGGAGCACCCGCTCAGGGCTCTAATGCTGTAGAGAGACAACGGGGAGATAAACAATTAATTTAAGTCTCTACAGGTGAGAAATCGGTGGGCAGGGGTCAGACAGGTTGAGGAGTTGTATTATCAGCAATTATGTAGATCGCTGGGGAGGGGCCTCAGGTAGTGAGGTGGTGGGCTAGAGAGCGGGAGTGAGAAAGCAGACTGGGGGAAGGAAGACAGAGGGAGAGAGATCCAGAGATCATGGGGGATAGGCAGGTAGGCAAGAGAGATGGCCTCAGGCATGGCAGAGAGATGAATGGGGGGGAGAAAGAAAGGAGAAGGCAGTACTTAGCACTATAACATCCTAGTTTTAAAAATCCAGCTACAGGCTGTAACACAGGAGGAACTATTTTACAAATGCTAACTGGCCCTAAAGGAGCTGTGGGCACAAATATCAGCAAATAATTAACAGTAGTAGGTAGTAGCACTTAGCCTAGACTGAAAAACAACGTGATCAGGCACAGTGCAGTAAAATTACAGGTTACAAACAACAGAGAAACAGAAAAGGCAGCTGAGGAAAAGCCGGTCCTGCACTGAGGATTGCAGCAGGGACCAGGCTTGAGTTCCTGAGGTCAGCTTACCAAGGCAGCCGCATGGCAGAGTTCCATGACCAGAACAGTCATGGAGGTCCATGTTCACTCGTTTGGCCAATGGAGAGAGGAACCAGCACTGGGGTTCAAGCCAGCCGACTTGCAGGAGAAGATTGTACCTGGAGGGCTGGAGCTGGTGGAGGGGATGGCAGCAAGAGAAAGCTCCATTCCCAGAGGGTCAGGGCAGTTGCTTGTTGCTGAGGAGTGCCCACTCAGGGCTGTAATGCTGGAGGGCTGGAGCTAGACAGGGGAGAGCAGCAGGAGAAAGCACCATTTCTAAGTGTCAGGGCAGCCACTTGTAGCTGAGGAGTGCCCACTCAGGGCTCTAATGCTGGAGGACTAGAGCTAGAGAGGGGACGTCAGCAGAAGTAAGCACCATTCTTGAGTGTCAGGGCAGCCACTTGTGGCAATTATACTATGAGCACAATATGCAGCTGGCTATAGGGTGGCTCACTCCAGGTCAACCTAAAGAGAATATAATGTGTGCACCCTGCCCCATTTCACCTCATAGGAACTAAGCTGATTATGATCACTGGCTATCATTTTCTCCAAACATAAATTAAAAAGAAGTTCATGTAACCATTCTTAATATGATATAATGTCTTGATCTAGCCAGTGCCTTAAGATGACACGTTGAACTGAAATTGAAATCATAGTCATTGAATACTTTTGTTCTTAACTGAAACCCTGTAATCTCCCATGATACACACTTCTGGAGAAAATAGGTGGTCAGTGCCCAGAAGGGGGTCAGCTCTGTCTTTGATTGTCTCCCATAGGGGATGAACTTTGCAACAATCCCAAAAAATGTGAAGCATGGTGCCCTCGGCTTTGCCACATCTGGTACAATTTGAGGATTGGACATGGCCCATTTTACTGTAAAGAAAAGTTGAGGGGTATACTATAAATTGTGGTGAATATTAAATTGTGTGTGCCATAATTTATCACTAGTAATATAGGTATGCAAAACCCTCAAGATGTGGCCCCAACTGAACTGCTTAGAGGGAAAAATCTGTGCCCAGTAATGATATCTCCTATTAGTATGGGTGAATAAGTGCTCAAGACATGGCGTATACAACTGGGAAACAACATGGGGTTGAGTGGCTGATTCAGTAGTCACATCTAGAAAATTGCAATGATTAATAAGCCAAGGCCCTGGGCCAAGTAAGCCATGATAACATGTTTGAGCTGAAATACTTAAAAAGAATCTATTATCTAACCGAAAGGTACAGCAAATATCTTGTAAGGGCATAAAATTACATCTTGGAGCAGACGCAGACACCATCAATATCCAACTGAGGGAACCAGTTTCTGTAAGACAGACCTCTATCTTGAAACTGGGTACCCAAACACAGGCTGGAGACAGCTTTGGCAAAGTGATGCCATTGGGCCCTTCCCAACTGTCTGTGAACTTGAAGAGAGGTGCCTATTACTGAATTTCAGATCTTTTCACATATCAAACAAGGACTGACAAAATGCAATGCCTGGGGTGACCAGTCCAGTTTTGCTGTAGCTTCTAGTTTGATGTCTAGCCAGATGCGGGTATACTGGGAAGCATTCTTATCCTTTCTGCAGACAAACCACCTGAGATATTTGCTAGTATGGCTAGCGAAGTAGTAGAGTGATTAATGGGGTAGGCGGAGCCTCCCTTTCATTTTGGGAACATCCAATTGTTGTATGCCCTTCTAGGGTGTTTGTATAGCCAGATAAAGTTAGAAATTGGGGCATGAACCTTTTGGAACCAGACCAGGGGAGATAAACATTGAGCATGTTTAGAGGATAAAATAGTCGAGGGAAAACTTCCATTTTAAAACCTCTGTTTTTTATATGATAGAATTGTAAGTCTTATAAGAGTATCTGGGATTCCCCAGAGTCTTAAAATAGCCTCCATACAGGCCTGTGAATTAAAGAGCCACTGAAGCCTCAAGAAGAACTTTGAAGAACATAATATTTGAAAACAATTCAGCTTATATGTCTCATTAGCACTTTATTTCTTACCTCCATTATTTATTACTGAGGTCAGATGCATGAAAACAGAAGAGTCGTTCCATGAGGGTTCATCAGTTTTATTGCTTCTTCCCAGCCTGATGTCATAATACTGTGCCGGTGACATCACAGTTATTCCCATAGCAGCAGACTGTGATTATACAACAGAGCTTTAGGATGCCAAGTAGGAAGTAAGTTATATAGGCAGATAAGCTCTAAGGAATAAAGATCCTGTTTTGTGGGAATTTCTTCAGAACAAATAATGAAGAGGACAAATAATGAAGAGGAGCAAGGAGAACCAGGGATAAAGGACAAGCAAGGAAGGGGCTGGAATAGAACAACGAAACAGTCTAAGGAGGTCAAATCATGGAAAGTCATGTGTGCCAATGCCAAAAGCATTAGCAACAAGATGGAAGATCTGGAAGCTGTCATGGTGCAGTCAGACCTGGACATTGTGGCCATCACTGAAACCTGGTGTAATGATAACCATGACTGGGAGATGGCCATACCTGGCTTCAACATATTCAGAAGAGACAGGTAGGTAGGAAGGGAGGAGGAGTGGCACTGTATGTGAAAAATGACATAAGGGCCACAGAGATCCAAGAGGAACAAAATGGGGGAGAGATACTGTGGGTTAAGCTGGAAAGGAAAATGGGGCCAGCCATTCGCACAGGTGTGGTCTATAGACCACCAGCCCAGGAGGAAGAAACACATAGGAGCCAATGCTAGCCATCCAAAGGATGGCAGACAAGGGTGAGGTAGTACTGGTTGGAGACTTCAATATTCCAGATGTGGACTGGAGCATCCCAGCAGCAGCAACTAGGAGCAGATTTATCCTGTACTCCTTCAGGGTGCCTTCTCAAGCAACTGGTCATTGAACCAACTCAGCAGAAGGCAATACTGGACCTTGTGCTCACAAACAGGGACAGTGTAATGGGGTAACAGTGGGGGAGCACCTGGGGAACAGTGACCACCAGTCATTGTGGTTTGAAATCACAGAAAGAGCAGAACCAAACCACACAAAAACACGTATCCTGGATTTTAGGGGGGCAGACTTTGGGAAAATGGGGAGATACTTGAAAGAGGCATTACGGGGAATGGGGCAGGAATCAGGGGTTGAGGAACAGTGGGCAGTATCTGAAATGGGGATTACAAGAGCAACACAATTATGCATTAAGCAGGTTAGCAGAGGAAAAGGAAGAGGAGACCATTATGGTTTTCCAAAGAGGTACAAAGAAAGGAAAGCCAAAAAGATTGCATTCAGGCAATACAAAAGACACAGGCAGAAGGGGATAGGGAGAAGTACCAGGAGAAGCAAAGGGAGGCAGGAGGGTCAGAAGGAAGCCAAAGCTCAGACAGAAGAACACATTGCAAAATCAGTGGGTAGAGGGACAAAACTTTTACAGGTACATAAGTGAAAAAGAAAGACAAAGGGAGGGATAGTGAGACTGAAGGGAGGATGGGGGCCACAGAACAATAAAGCCAGACATATTGAACAGGTATTTCTGCTCAGTCTTTACCGAGGAAGAGGAAGGTAATGGGTCTGAAGGGAGTACAATGGGTGAGAATTTTGCAGAAATGGACACAAGTCCCTTTACATCAGAAAGGGTCCCGAAGGAACTGGAAGTAATAAGAGTTGATAAAGCAATGGGGCCAGATGGGGTGCACCCCAGGGTCCTTAAAGAACTAAGAGATGCAATGGCTGAACCTCTGGCTATCCTGTTTAGCCGATCACTGGAAACAGGGGAGGTACCCAAAGACTGGAGGACAGCAGATGTTGTCCCCTTATACAAAAGTGGTAACAAAGAGGAAGCGGGGAAATACAGACCAGTCAGCCTCACCTCGGTAGTGGGGAAGATCATGGAAGCACTACTGAAGGAGAGATTGGTGGAACATCTGGTTGTCAATGGACCACAGGACCCAAGGCAGCATGGTTTCACCAGGGGAAGGTCATGTCAGACCAACCTGGTTGAATTTTTTTGACTGGGTGACTAAGGAGGTGGATCAGGGGAGGGCAGTGGACATGGCCTATCTGGACTTCAGCAAGGCCTTTGACACTGTGCCATATAGAAGACTATTACACAAACTGGGGAATATGGGTGTGGGCAGGACAGTAGTGTGGTTGGTAGGTAATTGGCTGGGCGGCAGGGCACAGAGGGTGATGGTAAATGGCTGTCACTCCACAGAGGGAAGAGTGACCAGTGGGGTACCACAGGGATCAGTGCTGGGACCGGTCCTTTCAACATCTTCATCAGTGACATTGCGCAGGACCTAGAAGGCAGAATTTCACTGTTCACTGATGACACAAAGCTCTGTAACAGAGTAGACACACCAGAGGGTGTAGACAGAATGAGAAGGGACCTGCAGAAACTTGAAGAATGGTCAGGGGTTTGGCAGTTGAAATTCAATGCAAAGAAGTGCAAGATAATGCATATGGGGCACAAAAACCCTGGCACAATATATCAGTTTGGGGTGAGGATATAGCATGCACCAAGCAGGAAGGGATCTTGGAGTTATCATCTCTGATGACCTCAAGGTAGGAAACAGTGTGACAAGGCAGCAGGTAAAGCAAATAGGATGCTGGGATGCATAGGCAGGTTAATCACCAGCAGGAAAAGGAAAGTCATAATTCCATTATACAAGACACTAGTGAGGCCCCACCTGGAGTACAGTGTACAGTTCTGGAGACCTTACCTATGTAAGGACATAGACAGGCTAGAGAAGGTTCAGAGGAGGGCAACAAAGATGGTACATGGATTGCATCACAAGTCCTATGAGGACAGGTTGAAGGAACTGAACATGTACTCCCTGGAGGAGAGGAGGGAGAGAGGGGATATGATAGAGACATACAAGTATCTTACAGGGAGGAACAGGGTGCAGGAATACACTATTTTAAAGTGAAAAAGATGTTCCAGGACTAGAGGTCATGGGATGAAGTTGGAGGGAGGACAATTCAGAGGAAATGTGAGGAAGAATTTCTTCACAGAATGGGTGGTGGAGAAGTGGAACACCCTGCCAGAGGAAGTGGTGGGGGCTGAAACAATCACAGGATTTAAGAATGCATGGGATAGACATAAAGGAATTCTGGAGATCAGGGGTAAGGGGCAACAGATTTCTAGGAAATCATAAACTGAACTTACAAGCTTAAATGGGCAGACTGGGTGGGCCATAGGCCCTTATCTGCCGACACTGTCTATGTATCTATGTAAGAGGAGAAATCTATGGAAGATATGTGAAATACAAGCTGAATTGTGTCCAACTATTATGTTTTCCAATCTTTTTTCAAAGGTGTTGGCTGCTCTGTAAGTCAAATGCCTTAGTTGCATCCAAGGCTAAAGCAAAATATCTTTCCTCAAGATCCTGTACATAAGCGAATAAAGACTGAACCTTCCTTAATGCTCTCATAATAGTTCTTCCTGGGATAAAACCATGTTGGGAAGAACTGGCAAATGCCTTTTGGCAATTGCAGTAAATGAATTTACCAATAATTTTATAATCTGCATTTAAAAGTGCAAAAGGGCTATAGTTATCGGGGAATTCCTTAGGTTTTCCTTCTTTCAGAATAAGTACAATTTTTGCCTTATTCATAGACTGTGGTAATTCATCTAGTCCATCCACCACTGCCTGTATCATTCTATGTACCCAAGGGGCAAATTCTTCTTTAAACACTTGAAAGAATTCATTAGTGAAACCATCTAATCCTAGGCTCTTATTTTAGGTAACTTGTTAATGACCTCTAAAATCTCAGTTACAGTAAAATATTTTCAAGAAGTAATTACTGATATCAATCTGTTGAAGAAATAATTGCATATCCTGTCATTAAACACGGTATTAGCTTGATATATTGTTTAAAACAATCCATTATAATGTTCTGAATATCCTCAGCCCCTGACAAGTGGCATTCACTATGTTTTAATGCGGTAATCATGTTTTGTTGTTTTTGCTTCTTCAATAAGTTTTCTAGTAATTTACCAGATTTATCTCCTTGTAAGTAATGGGCACATCTAATCCTTTTAATATTCCTTTCTGTTTCTTTAATAATTTCTTTTTGAAGGTGCAATCTATTCATCATCTATTCATGATAATACATTTGAGGGTCTATTAACATTAATTAGTCTATTTTTTTCAATTTGAGAGAAGATTCTTTTTCTTTCCTTTCCTCTCTCTTTGTGCAACCAGGCTTGATATGATATTATTGTCCCTCTTAGGACAGTTTTCAAGGGATCCCACAAAGCTGAAACTGGGGTTTGTCCTGAATAATTATAATAGAAGGATTCTGATATTGCTTGTTTTATTTTTTCTCCAAAATCATCTCTTGTCAATAAGATATTGTTGAAGGACCACTGTTTCTTATAAGTTTAAACGTTACTCCCCCACTGTAGTAAAAGTTCCACTACAGCATGGTCAGATATTATAATTGACCAAATGGAGATCTGTTATAGTAATGTGCTAAAATTTTGGTTATAAAAATATAATCTATCCTAGTGAAATTTGTATTTTTCCTATCAAAATGTGCAAATTATTTTCCTTCAGGGTTGTTAAATAACCAAGGATCTAACAAGTCATGAGAATCCAAAACATTGTTTTAAAATTCTGGATATTTCGTGTTGCCAGAGGATATGTGTGCTGTTTTATCTAAAATACGGTTAAGCAAAGTGCTGAAATTACTGATTAAGACAATATTTTCAGCTTGCATTTAATTAAACTTTGTAATTTGTGCCAAAAAATCTGCATAATTTTCAATTGGCACATACAGTATATTGCTCCTAAAGTAATTGGAGTATCTTGAAGTAGGTCATTAATTAGGACAATCCTACCCTCCTGATCTGACCATTTTGCTTTAAATTAAAAGCCCAAGCTTGTTGTAATTAGTATAGTAACCCCACCACTTTTTTTTTTGGAGCCTGGTGAGGAATACGAAACTTGAATCCAATTCCTAATCAATTTCTTGGATTCTAGCTCATTTAAATGTGTTTTCTGTAAACCAGTTATGTCTGCTTTAGTCTTGTTCATATAAGTCAAAATTCTAGACCTTTTTTATGGGTCAATAAATTCCATTGACACTGAATGTGGCAAATTTAAATATGCTATGAGTAGCCATCATATACTGTAGGATTACATTAGCTCTACAAAAATCCTATAATAGTACATGAACTGGTTAGCCTTCCCATTCCCAACCTATTCCCAGAAATGAATTCCCTTCCCATAATCCCATAGTTTCCTATACTTCTGTATTACAGGTGTAAAAACAAAATAGAAAAATAGATTATAAATCACAGCTCATAATCAAAGATGCTGCTCTGCTTATACATTTTTTTCTTGTTCTCTTAACCGCCCTGTTTCAATGCCATAAAAAAAAGACATCATAAACCCTCAGTTCGGTAATACTCCATAATTGTCATATTCTTAATACAAATTTGATGAGATTACACACATAATTCAGAGATTTTTAGATTTAAATCAGCTTTTGCTTGCTTCACTGTGGACTAAATAAACCATTGACTCCCAATAATAGCTTTAAGTTTGGCTGGCGAAATCATTGTAGACTTATATCCTTTAAACCACAGTTTATTTCTAATTATGTTAAATTTCTTCCTTTCTAACACAATTTCTGATGGAAAATCTTGATATCTTGTTATGCTAGCACCATAAATTGTATTATCTTCTTTTGTAAACTTGTGACATAATAGAGTCTTTGTCAATAGACTTCATTAATGTAGCTATTATTGGGTGAGGTGGACCCCCATCTTTCGGTTTAGCTTAAAGGGATCTGTGGATTCTGTGTACATCAGATGAAACATTGTCTTGGTCTGTGTCTAAATAAGCTGCCACAATTTTTTAAAAGTATCTCTCAGTGGAAAGTTAGAGTCCCAAACTTCTGGTACTCCCAAGATTCTTAATTGTTTCTGTCCCACTCTTGTTTCAAAATCCAATAAATTTTCTTGGAGCTCTTTTTGTTGTTTTTCTAGTTGTAAAATCTATTGTAAAGAAGAAGTTTGTTGTTCTTCGATTTTGCTGATCTTCTGTTGTATACTGTGCATTTGTTGCCTTAAAGGTAGGTTTTCATGGGCTAACGGAGTTAAAGATTCTTGAAATATATCAATTTTTTGCTCTAGATTTGTTATTTTATTAAGCTTAGTGTTTATTAGCTGAATTTTGTTTAAGAGTAAATGAGCCCCAGAAGGCATACCCATACCAGGCCAGTCCTCTTCTTCAACATCTGAATCCGCTCCAGATGAGGGAGCTACTGAGATGGTTTTGTTGCTTTGAATCATTTTGCAGATCTAGGGCAAGTTTAAAACCAGCCTCATTTTTCTGTGGTGTGTTAACTTATGAAAGCTGTTTTATTTAACTGTATATGAGTGTTCTCCTACAGATCATTCTCATGACTATAGACCATAGTTACAGATGTAAACTGGGTTTCAGTTAAGTTTGCTTTCTGTGGTTCAGTAGAATCACTACACATTTGGCCATCTATTGTAGGTTTTAACTTAGTTTATCTACACAGTTAAATTTACAGCACTTATCAGTTCCTGCAGCGCATCCTTGCTGGAGGAAGCTTGCTTTCTGAGAGTGTCTCTCATGTCTGTTCATTTCCTAGCAGCTCTGCTCTTCACTCTGCAGTTTGGGATGTCACACCCCAGAAGGCCCCTCATCTGAAGCATCGACCACAGAAGCCAATGAAAGAAGCTTTACTGAATCTTCGGTCTTATCTCTGATTATCTGTGGTAATTCCTCTTGTCTCAGAGCTGAGCACTCCTGTAATGTCTCATCAATCTGTCTGTCCTTGTCGACATTCTCACCAGCTCTCCCTTGCATTAGGTGAGGCTCTGGGTTGTTTTTAAGAAGGGAAACATGGAGTTCAAGGAGCTGGAGCTGTTTCTAGTATAAATATTATTGGCAGGGGTTATTAGATGCAAAAATGTAGCTAATATTAAATCTTTTAATGCTGCAATAATCAGTCTGTTGTATGTATCCCTGTTTGTTCAAAAGATTTGCAGTATGTGAAACTTGATTCACATTTTTTGGCTCTTCCTCCTGTGGGTTGTTGGTGGAGATTTCACCCGACTCCAGTTCAGGTGGCTTATTTTTCACAAAATCAGAATTCATTTTTTTTAAGCCATGGCCAGTTGTTTAAAATGTTTCCCCACTGCTTTCCTGGCAGTGCATTTTTTCATTTCACGTTTAGCTAGTGTCATTGTAATGAGTCCAGTGGATGCCTTCATAACATTGGGAATTTAATTCTAAACCAATTATAAGTTCCCACGTAGGAGCAGCAGTTTAAGCATGTAGATAAATACACAGGTTATGCCAGAGAAAAACAGGAAAAAAATGATTAAAACCGGCATTGTGATACTGTCAGTATCCAGGGTGGTGAGAGAGCAGTCAATCAGTGTCTGCTCACCATCGCCAGTATCTGTCCTATACTCTATGACCTGCCTGCCGCACCATACCAACCTCTGCACAGAATGTTCAGAATACCACCAAGCTAAAGAATGCAGAACATTCAGAATGAGGATTTCTGTGAAGAACTTTGGGCAGTACTGAGGGAACAGTACTTAAAACTGCAGCCGTTAAGGAAAAACTCAACAACCTGGAGAACTGGAACTGGAGAAACAATTTATGTTTCATCAGCTTCCTGGAGAAAGGTGGAACTTGGGGACACTATTGTATTCCTTTATCAAGATCTTCCTGCCTTATTGAAGCTCCCCAGAGACCCCCACTGCAACATAAAGTGGGCACACAGATCTGTGGCTCTTCCACCTAAACAGAGTGAGAGTCCCAGGATGACCCTCACATGTTTCCACTGATGCCGGGTAAAGGACAACATACTCAGATGGGCCAGTGAGCTTGGTACATTGGAGTGGCAAGGTCTTTGGGTGAAGCTTTTCCAAGACTGTTTGAAAGATCTCACAGCTCAGCACAGAGGGTATACTGGTGCCACAATCAGGGTGCTGTAACCAGTTCACCCATCATGCAGGCAAACTGGATTTTGTGGTGCTAGGCAGGGAAGGCACTGTCTGGGTGTTGCACCCTCTGCTCCCTAAACCTCTGACCTGGAGGTGATTATATTTAAGTACGGGGGTGTTGGGGGGGTGCAGCCCCCCACAAAGAGGCAGAACATGCCCCAGGGTATTGGGTGCACTAGGGATCAGGCAGCACAATTGCCAGGTGTAATGGTCACCATCAGCATTGTGCTTGCACCCTAATGATGCTCGCGATTTTTCCTGTTCTCATGCGACCTGGGTGAACCACACAGAGCATACACTAAGGCTCATCAAGCCCTCCAGAGGGCTGGGATTCCTTTCACCCTTCAATATCCAGTGATGATGTACCTCATTCCCAATGGACCCACCCCCAATTCACCTTCAGCACCCCAGAGGCAGCCATTAATTACATTACCATGCACTGGCCCAAAGCTATCTCTTCATTGCCCCCTTCCCAACACAATCAGTCCAAAAAATCACAGGTTCTGACTGTGATGGAGGTAAGCACCAGCCTCCCTGAGGTACCCAAGCTATCACTGACACTTCCAGTAGATGATGACTCATGGATTCTACCTCAAAAAACTGATAGACAACACTGCAACTGTGGTCACACCTGAAAGGAGGCCTCACAGCAATGGCTTTGCTCCAGGAGCCACAGTCAGAGCACAGATTTGGCAGACTGGAACATGAGATTGTTTTATACTGACCTCTAATCAATATGCCCTATCCAGCCAACTTCACTGACACACCGGTGCCCAAGGTAGGCCCTATGACTCCCAATCAAGCATCATCTCCACAGGCTACTCCAGTCACCTCAGGAGACCAGGCCCACCTTACCACTTGATATCATTGGCCTCAATTGTAGCATCACCAGTCCCACTGCCCTCCTCTGGTTCCTCTGGTGCTGAAGAAACTAATCGTGCCGACAAACTATGATCAAAGTCCAACCCTGGCTCTCCAGCACCTCAGTGACTGAGAAATGATTGAACTACACCATGCTAGAGTGAATACTCCATTGGGATGGGATAGGGGGCTGGGTTATGGGAATACCAGACTAAACTTTCAGGAACTTCACCATGCTAACTGCAGTGTTCCCAAGACCCTTCTGAAGACCTGGTCAATGTCCCACATAGGCTGTACCTTGCTCCAAAGCTGAACACTAAACTTTGAAGTTGCTTTCCTCAGTTACAAGCTGGGGGCTCTCAATTACAAGTTGGAGGCCACTGGGATGGTCAGCATAGCGATAGTCTCTGAACTTCAACAGAAACAGCATCCTTTGCTGAGTAGCCCCAAGTTACTAAGATTCTTACTATCTGTACAATTGTGTGAACACTTTTGTTAATTTGGTAATCCTGAGTGAGCAATATATGGTCCTTAATGTGTTCAAGATCCTGGATGTTAGCTTAACATCTCTAGCTAGTGAATCTGAAGCTAAGCTGAGGCCCATCACTATACTGTTATCATAGACTCCCTTCTGGAATCACTGAGGCATTTACTTTTGATCATCCCTTGCAATCTAGTTAGAAATGGGTGCTGTTGTACTTAGACTAGGGAGGAATGGGGTCCGGTGAGGAAACAGGGCACAATGATTAAAGGTCTAGGAGGCTTTGACAATGAGGACAGTAACAGCACTGCAGTCCTTCCTGTTCTATACCACATGTGGAATCTGCACTCCACCCCATTCTTTGTTTGCCCCTCCCTGAGATCTCTGAAGACCCTATAAGAGCAATCAATGAATAGTCTGGCAGGAAATAGGGATGAAATAGCCAGTTCATCTGTAAAAACTGCAAAGTGTGATGGTTCTCCATCCTGAATTTGAGAGTCACTTTATTCATAATCATGCGAACATGCACAAGTTTGAGAAGGAACAACTGTGATGATCCCATCTTTCACTCTAGATTGCCTCATGCCATGAGTCAAGCACTCTATAAATGATAAGGGAGAAGAGGGAGGGAGGGAGTAAAAGTGGAATTTGCCTGAACAAGGTGATGACACACATCTCATCCTGCACATTCCTGGTGAGGGAGAACAGAAATTAGCTGCCACTACAGAAAGCTGGTGGTGCCCCATCAACCATTGAAGAAAATATCATCCCTAATAGGTGGAAGGTCCTCTCAAATTATCCCCTGTCCCCAGGCTGGCTAATAGCTTTCTCCCTCACCCCAGCTAAATCACATCAGGCTTAATACATCCTCTTGCTCCCATACCTGATACTTTCCTCCCTCCTGCTCTCACTGTCTCCCCACTCAACAGTGTGCCAGCTACTGTGGTCTTGGAATGGCTTCAGTCACAAGCTTTTGAAATGGCATGAAGGACCACTCAGCCTTTACCTCCTCTACGGGCCCTCACTGGATACCCTTCCCCAAGGGAGGAAGGGTTCCAGCAGTGTCATAGAGGGTATCAATCTTGTGGTCTGCACTGCTAATTTAACTCTCCAGTCTCATCAGACAGCTCATGGTTTGCCCCCTCACCTGCATTGAGGGCCAGGCTTAGTCCTGGAGGTCCTAGTTCTCATTTACATGATCAGGCAGCCAGCAGCCTTGTGCCTTGAAGTTGCTGTCCTCAGTTGCAAGCTGGAGGCCCTTAGTTTCAAACTGGAGATCCCGGGGATGGTCAGCATAGTGACCTACCTCTGAACTTCAGCAGAAATGATATTCTTTGCTGTGGCTACCTGCATGGACTCAGGGGTGTGTGATAATGACTACTTAAGCTACTTCTTGTATAGGATCCTGTCCCCCTGACTGTCCACTGTGGATCCCCCCAATTACCCCCTTCTACCTCCATCCCCATCACCACCAGGCTCTCCTCCTCAGCTCCACAAGGTTGCCTAAAGGTCCTAATTGGCCAGCAAACAGTGGTGACATAACAGCATGAGGGATAGGTTGTCAGCCAGGAGGTCTTGGGAATTACCCCCTCCACAGTGTGTCAGACAAGGAACGGGGTTGTATAATCTCATAGCTGTTACCGAATGCACTGTCCGGGAGAGACATATGCTGACTTATTGTAAAGTATGTGTGGAGAAGGGGGTGAGGGGACTGGTAGAAGCTGTTCTCAGATGATTTAGGGCCAGTGCCCTGATATTTATTTCAAGTTTTTAGCTGCTGCCCTCTGAGAGCACAGGAAGGGTGTGGAGTGCTGGTTGATGCCTTGTTCATATTTCTCTGTCCTGCAAGAGAATTTTAGGAATACCAAGGTCATACAAACACAATGGTGAACTTTCTACTGTTTGTTGTTCTGTTGGTTAGGTTTAATTGTAAAGGTTGCATGTCAGATAAGTGGTGTTCTTATTGTATTATCTTGAAGCTGCCATATAGGAAGGGAGTAGAATTCCATGATGGGAATGGGCTGTGGGCAGCTGTCCAGGATGTTGATACTGAATGTACCAGAGTTTACAGAAGTGCACAATTTGTATACCCTTCCACACCACTCAGTCTCCTTATCAGCAATTTCCATGGCACCCTGTACAGTAGCAGGTCCTACAATGACTCCCCATGATGTCTGATTTACATTGTCATAGCTGGAATTTTAGGGGATTGAACTTATGTTACAGCAAGCAGGGGGGGATATTAGGGACAGAGGACCCTTAGATAGGGTTGTTGACGCTAAGGGGAAAGCATACGAGATAAACATTCTGAATATAGAGAGAGTGGAGGGGGAAGAGTCAGGAGGGGCTGTTGTGGGGAAGCCTAGAAGAGCAGATGTTGAGAAGGGAGGGGCTGTTGTGGGGAAACCTAAAAGAGTAGACTGTGGGAAGGGAGCTCCTAAGGAGAACAGAGCAAGAGGGAAGGAAGAGGGGCAGTTTAGAGGGTCAGTCAGGGGAAACTCGGGTTACTTGATGGAGGCTGGCATAGAGTGTTTCAATAAATTTGAGCTACTAAGCAACCTAGAGGGAGAGGAAGGGGTTGGTGGAAATGAGGAAACTGATACAGAGACCGGGGAGAGAGTCGGATACCCATAGGGCATCACAGACCGGCAATGGAAAGGATAGAAATAGTCCCAGAGGAGAAGGGGAACATAAATGTTAGCAGATGGGGAAGATGCAACATATTGCAGACATGAGGTAGGAGAGCATGACTGGAGAGAAACTGGGAGACAAGGAGGCGGGGAGGGCCCCTTCAGCAGGGGTCTCGTACCAAGGATGTGGCCCTGGGTAAAGGGGACCCACAGAGGGCCTCTGGACGTAGGGGTACTATTACAAGGGGATGGCGGTGTGGGGAAGGGAAACCATCAGGGCCAGGATAAATGATTCGGATAAGAGAGTTAAAGGGAACACCTATTCGGGGGTCTGAGTTAAGTGGGCAAAATAACAAGGGAGGCAGAAAGGGGAGGGTGACAAGGGGGTCTCTAGTAAGGCAGGAAGACTCCCATGGAATTGAGATCATGAATAAAGGAGAGGATGGGGGGTTGAGAGTGCATAGTGGAGGTAACCATAAGGATGATGGCGGTGTTAAGGTTCTGTTATTGGGAGACTCAATGATTAGGGGTATCCAGTGGGAAGGACAGGGGGGTGGATGCCATAGCCAGGTGAAGGTCGTGAGTATCTCTGGGCTGACAGTGCACAGAGCAAAGTTCATGGTGTACGAACTAGTTAAGGATTGTGGAGGGAAACCGGATTTCCTGGTGCATTTGGGAACTAATGATCTAGAGGGAAATAGCATTTTGGAAATCCAAGCAAGGTTCCAAGAATTTGCCAGAGTCTGTCGGGATAATGGATGCAACATTTCCTTTTCAGAGATATTGCCAGTACCAAAGGCCTCAGTGGAGAAAAAAATGAAAATCACAGAGGTTAATGACTGGCTCAGGAAGTGGGGTGAAGAGAGTGGGTTGGGGGTGTTAGGGAACTGGAAAGGAGTTTGGGAGGATAAGGGACTGTATGCCAAGGACAGGCTTCATCTTGCCCGTTAGGAAGGAAGTCCTTAAACAGGGGATGGCTGACTACATTCAAGAAGGTGGGGTTTAAACTTGTGTGGGGGAGGGATAAGGGAGGGGCTGACCAGAAGCCTCTCCTCCAGATGAGGGAGTAGCCCTCAAACCCAAGGGGAGGGGTAAGCAGACTGGGGTGGAGGTTTCAGGAGGAGCAGAGGAGGATGGAAATATAAGGAACCTGGGTGGGGTTCGACAAAGGGATCATGGATAGGGGGTGGTGTTAGTAAATGCCAGGAGCTTGGAAACAAGTTGCCAGAGTTCCAGGCCATGCTGTTTGGGGGTGGATGTGGCGGTGGCCAGGAAACATGGGCCAACAAGAACCATGACTAGGACCTAAGCGGCGGGGGTACACCATGCTTAGGAAGGATAGAATGGAGGGCAGAGGGGTGGAGTGGCTATGTTCATTAGAGATGACATAGAAATTGCTAGGGTAGAAGAGGCAGAGGAACCGTGGAGGCCTTATGGGTCACCTACGAACCCCAGCAGAAGATAAGGTCAAGCTGGGTATAGTATATAGGCCCCAGGATGGGTGGTGGTGTTCTGGAGGATGGTTTGCTGGACAACATCATTGCCCAGTGAGGACCAAAGGGAAGGAGTGGTGTTGATGGGGACCTAATATGCCAGGTACAAACTGGGGAACCATGTCCTCTAAGGTGGCCAAGGAGCAGAGGCTGCTGGACGGCTTCCAGGATGTGTTCTAACACAGCATGTCATGGAGTGCACAAGAGAGGGTATGTCCTGGACATGGTTCTGGCAGATGGGGATCTGGTAAGGGACTTGGTTGTAGAGGATCCCCTGACTGGGAGCAACCACAATACTGTCTGGTTTCAAATAAGCATGGGGGGAGGGGGGGAGATCTAGGACACTGGTACTGGACTTCAGGGAGGCAGACTTTGTAGGCATGGGAAATATTCTCAAAGATCACTTGAAAGGGATTACATCAATGACAAATGTGGAAAAGAGATGGGAGGTCATAAAATGGGGACTTCATGAGGCAGTCAGGACATGCCCTAAGGTGAAACGTAAGGGAGCAAGGTCACATAAACCATGCTGGTGGTCCAGTGAGGTTCAGATAGCAGTCAGAGAAAAGAAGGCGGCCTACAAAAAATATAAAACAACAAGAGGGGATAGGGATAAGGAAATGTACCATCTTGCATCTAGAAAAGCCACCTGGATGGTGAGGGAGCAAAGTCCAGTAAAGAACAGCGGCTGGCACAGGGGATACATGGAGGGGAAAAGGGGTTCTTCCGGTACATTGGGGAGCAAAGAAAAACTACGGGCCGTCTCAGCAGATTGAGATCAGAAGGAGGGTGAGTGGAAGAGGCAAGGGACCAGGCAGAGGTATTAAACGAGTACTTTGCCTCCGTGTTCACTAGGAAGGGGGATGGGATATCTACAAAGTAAGGCACGATTGGGATAGAAGCGGCAGTGAGTGGGATCAGGGGAGCAACAGAAATGGGAGAGGTACCCCAGGGGTGTCACTTCGGGATAAGGATAAAGAAGTCAGTAAGGTGGAGGGGACGGATGATGCTATCTCCACCGAAAGGGTGCGGTTAGCCCTCAAGGCCCTAAAGAAAGACAAATCTCCTGGGCTATATGGCATTCATCCGAGAGTACTATGGGAATTGGCGGACATACTGGCTGCACCCCTGGTGGAGCTCTTCAACAGGTCGCTTGAGACAGGGAGGCTACCTAGGGATTGGCGAGAGGCACATGTGGTACCAATCCATAAAGGGGGTCAAGGGAAGTACCAGGTAACTATAGACCCATCAGTTTGACCTCTGTGGTGGGAAAATTAATGGAGAGTATACTAAAAGAAT
This sequence comes from Neoceratodus forsteri, assembly GCA_016271365.2. Lineage (NCBI taxonomy): Eukaryota > Metazoa > Chordata > Ceratodontiformes > Ceratodontidae > Neoceratodus > Neoceratodus forsteri. The sequence goes on along the minus strand of CM028129.1, from coordinate 1,070,260,472 downwards.
GATTGGGGGTGTACTTGGAGGAGGTGGGAGGTCTGGATAGTCAGCAATATGGGTTTGTGCCAGGTAGATCATGTCAAACCAATCTTGTGGAGTTCTATGAATGGGTAACATCAGAACTGGACAGGGGAAAGCCTGTGGATGTATTATTCTTGGACTTCAGCAAGGCGTTTGACCTGTCCCCCACAATGGTCTGGTGGAGAAACTGATGAGGTTGGGAGTAGGCCCTTTGATGGTCAGATAGATTGAACACTGGCTAGCTGGATGCACCTAGAGAGTAGTGGTCGGTGGGGAGCTCTCAAACCCTAGAGAGGTCAGTAGTGGGGTACCGCAGGGCTCTGTCCTGGGTCCAATCCTATTTAATGCATACATATCGGACATCAGGGAGGGTATAGGGTGTGAAATGAGTCTCTTCACTGATGACTCCAAGATGGGAGCAGTAGTTGAGGGGGAAGAGGGGAGGTTGGCCCTGTAAGGGGACCTGGACACCCTGGAAAGCTGGGCTCACACATGGAAATTAAATTTCAATATCACCAAGTGCAAGGTGTTACATCTTGGGTGGGGAAATCCTAAACACAGGTACACCCTGGGAGGGGAGGTGCTGGAGGCCTCAATAGGGGAAAAAGACCTAGGGGTCATGGTGGAAACATGTATGAATAACTCTGAGCAGTGCAAGAGAGCGGCTAGCAAGGCAAACAGGATGTTGGGATACATCGTGGGGATCACCTCTAGGAGCAGGGAAGTGATTCTGCCGCTGTACAATGGACTGGTTAGACCACACCTTGAGTACTGTGTACAGTACTGGAGACCACACTTGAAGAGGATATACAGCTCCTGGAGAGGGTACAGAGAAGGGCAACTAAGATGATACGAGGACTAGGGGATTTGATGTATGAGGGCAGACTTGAGGAGCTCTGCCTGTTTTCATTGGAGGAGAGGAGAGACAGAGGGGACATTATTGAGGTCTTCAAGTACGTCAAGGGAATAAATAGGGTAAACATGGAGGGTATCTTTAGACTAAAGCAGGGAGGTATCACGAGAGAGCATGGTTTGAATTTGGAAGGTGGAAGGGTGAGGGGGAAAAGAGGAGGAGGTTTTTCAGTGAGATGGTGGTGGACCCTTGGAATGCACTGCCTGGCGAGCTAATTCAGAGATCCACAGTGGAGGGCTTCAAGACAGGGTGAGACAGACACAGAAAGTGGATGTATCAGATGATGGCCTGGCCCAGGAGGGTGGGGATGGATGATAGAGGTTTCTGGAACACAAGGGGGCCTCGGCACCCAACTAGGGATCTGAGGTTCAAGCAGACTCGATAGACCGTAGGGGCCTAGTCTGCTGGCAATTAGTAACTCCCCAGTAAAGCACAAGCAGTTGATGGTCTACCTACACTGGTTACAAACCCAATTGGTCCTCCTTTAAGAAACTAAATATACCTCCGGGGAAGCCCAGAAACTCAGCAGAGGGTGGGTAGGCCAGGAAGGCCATAGTGAAGCAGTAGCCAAAAAGAGGGGAGTCACTGTATTGGTCCACAAGGCCTCACACTCGAAACTCCAAAACATGATTACACAAACCGATGGATGTTGGGTATTAGTGTTGTTCAATCCCTCCCCATAGTCCACTGATGGTTGGTAACCTATATGACCTTAATATTAATTCCCCATTATTCTTTCATGATCTGGCAAACAGGGTCTCGCAGTTCAATGACTTATATTTATCCCTCTTGGTCAGTGGGTACATTAACCTTACCATGGGTTCAACCCTCAATTGCAGTCATGGCAAACATGAGCCATATGCCATGGTAGCTCAAATTGTTAAACTCTGGATCTCTCACCAGGCCCTCTCTGATGTATGACTCCTCCATAATGCCAGAACCCATGACTACACTTGCTGTTCAACATTTCATGGGCTGTATAGTTGACTCAGTTAATGGCTCACTTCTCAGCAGATCACCCCTATGGCTACTCCTGCCTCCATCACCCCCCTACTCATATCCAACCATGCCCCAGTACAACTGAAAGTCCAGAAAGTGGTGTCACTTGGGTCTCTCACTGCAGGTAGAAAAATACACTGACATGCCAAATGCAAACGTGAAAATATTTTATTGCAGCAGTACCAGCAACACATGGAACCCCTCACCCAGCGCCGACTTCTCACAAGTCTTCTCAGGAGTGTGGTTAAGATACAGAAAACATCACCATTTAAATAACCAATTAATTAATTATACATGAGCTAGTAAAATTTGTTTCAAAATAAAGAAAAATATATATAAACAGTGTATCAATAAATTAACAGTGTACTAGCAAAATAAATTCCATTCTCCACAAAATATATACATCACTTTCTAAACATTATTGCAACAATGTTTTGCAGCATTTCATACAATTAATTACTGAAGGTTGCCATGTCGCATTTTGGAGGCGCCGTTGGCCTTCAATGTGGTGTAAGCTCTAAGCTTGTCATAATAATGTTTGAAAATGATGATATTCTATGGAATAATTATTATTACAATATTCAGGTGGGGATGGACAATTACCTATACAGCAGCAGTACCACTTCTTTCCTCTGGCTTGTGATTCCCTCCCAATGCATCCCAGCATGTCACTGGCCATAAGTGCTGCCTTCTTACACTGTCTGTTCACTTTCAAGTCATCCGACATTAAAACTCCCCTGCAGAGACAATCAGCTCAGTTTCTGAAAAGCACTCTTACACAACTTAACAGCTCCCAGAAAACAGAAATAGCTGCTATTTGAAACAGCCAAGATTCTGAAGCAACTGTCGAAGTTCTGAAAACACACACTGCTATTTAAGGTCATTCGCCAGCAATCAGTTAGCAAGTGAGGTTTCAACCACTCCCACAACACCTAGCAGCTCCCAGAAAAACAGAAATAACTGCTATGAGAAACAGCCAAGATTCTGAAACAACTGCTTAAGTTCTGAAAACACACACTGGTATTTAAGGTCACTCACCAGCAATCAGTTACCAAGTGATGTTTCAGCACTCCCACAACACCTAGGAGCTCCCAGAAAAAAGACATGCCACATGCCAAGGCGAACAGTGTGAGCAAGGGCTAGCCATGCTGAAAGCCCAGCATTCTCTAAAGGAGGTGGAATACATAGCTGATCCCATGATGAACGTGAAGTTCCAGTTGCACAAAGACATCTTGAATCTCTGAGTTGATAGCAATGCCCTCACTGCCTGGAAGGTGGAGTTAGCCACTATTTGGCTGCATCACTGCTGCTGTTATGAAGGTGGTCAAGGGTGGTAAGCCCCTGGAATATCAATTAACAAACAGCAGGTGGAGAGACATATAGATAGTCTTTGCAATACAAGGGACTCTGTTGATATTAACAGGGCAATGAAAGAGTTCTATGCTCAGCTCTACAGTTCTGTGTCTGCCGCTGGCACCCCCCAGACAGACTTTTTTGTTCCCTGGCTCCATCTACTCTGGATATCACTAGAACAGACCTCCCCTTGACCCTGGTAAAGATGAAGAGCACCATGTAGGTGCTGAACCCCTGCAAAGCACCTGGGGGTGACAGTTTATCTGCAGAATTCGACCAGCCTCTATCCCCATATATATGCCTGATGCTGCAGCACCTCTACTCTGAAGTGAGCTCAGTTGGCTCATTTTTCCTGTAATAGTTACAGCCCCCATCATCGTTCTCCCCAAAAAGATCAAGGACCCACACCTTCCGACCAACTAGTGTTTGATCTCTCTCATAATTGTGGACAGTAAGATCTAAGCGAAGGTCATGGTGGACAATTTGGAAACCCTCTTGCCCTAGTTGGTCCATTCATCCCAGGTTGGTTTTGTCTGGGGCAGGATCAGCTCAGAACAAATCAAGACCTTAATTAACCTGATGCTTGTGGCCCACCGTATCCCCCACTTCAGCTGTAGCAGTCTCCACTGACTTAAAGAAATCTTTTGGTTTGGTGGAGTGAGGGTACCTCTACCAACCTGAACTTTTCAAAGCACCCAGTAGAGTCTACCATGTCATTTGAATCCAAGGCCATTCATGGGGGTCCAGGTGTAGGCTGTAGAATCCTTCTGGTGTACTGGCATCTGGGGCACAAAAGGGAATTTCTGCAGGAGGTGGCAGAATTTATTGCTGAGAGAGAGTGTTGGAGTCACTCAGATAGTTGGTCCTGACTGGTTTCAATGCTTGGATCAACAATGAAATGTCTCTCTTTGGACAAGACTTCCTCCAGATGATGGATTCACTGGGCCTCACACAAGTTGTTACTACTGTGATCCACAGACATAGTCACACCTTGGACTTGGTATTCTCACTGGGGCTCGAGGTAGATAAACTTGAGATTGATCCGGTCATGTGGGTGGATCACTGCACAGTAAAGTTCTTATTCAGGGCCCCCCCCCAGTAATCCTCCCCCTATGGAGATGATTCACTATTGCCCTTTAAAGGTGTTTCCGCAGTAGGACTACAGGCAGTAATGAACCTCTCTCACATGATGGTTGCTCGTGGGGACAGGTTCAGGAGAGGCGATGATGGCTTATGTATTTATTTATTGATTTATTTCTTTCAAGGTTGGTAACCTGGAAAGGCACACTGAGCCAAGGCTCATTTCCAGGTGTGACTTGGGGGAGGGGAAAGGGGGAGAAGCAAGTACAAGACAAAAACAATTTATAAAAATAAAGGCAGAGAAACAGCATAATAGGGAATTGGTATACATTTTGGCACAACAATTTATCAGCAGTGAGCAGTTAGTTAAGCAAATAAGAACACGGCATCTACAGCATATTAAACTAAGGTGGAAAACAGGTGTACACAAGGGCAAATGGTAGAGTACCCCACTGTAATAGGTGTAACAATTGCACAACAATGAGCACAGAAACATTTCTACAGTAGGCAAAAGTGTACTGTGTAGGGGAACAACCATCTCAGGACAGAAATGGGGAATGGGTGTAGGGTTAGGGAGGTAGACAGGAGCAGGATAGCAGAGGTGGTTGCCTCAGGTGAAGTCTAAAGGTAGAAAGAGAAGGGGATAGGTGAAGGGTTGGGGGGAGCAGGTTCCAAAGGAGAGAAAGTGATAGGAGAAGGTGGCTTGGCCAGCTGAAGAATAAAGGTTGGCGTTAGAGATGGTGCGGGAGTCCCTGGACCCAAGTGAGTAGAAAGAGCTGGAAGCAGGGGATAGCAGGGAAGAGAGCTAGAGGGGAGGGACCAAACCAGAATTCAGCAATGAAGGCAGTGCATTGAACCTGGTAACATGATGGGAGGGGGGAATGGAGAGGAAAGAATACAGGGAAATGGAGTTGGAGACAAAACAGCACTAGGCATTGTATAGGGTATCCAGTCTAGCTAGAGAAGAGGAAGGGGCAATGCCATAGACTATAACCACATAGTCAAAAACTGGGAGCACCATTTTGGTAACAAGTTCTTTTTGGACCAACAATGGGAGGCAATCTTTGTTGTAGAATAGGGTACCCAGTTTGGGGTGGAGTTTGGTGTGAATGGTATCTTTGTGGATGGAGAAATCAAGCTTGCTGTCCAGCCAAGCTCCTAGATACTTGAATGCAGGAACCACCTCCAAAGAGGTACCATCTAGAGTGGTGAAGTCAGGGGGGATGATAGTCTAGACAAATTCTGGGAGGTGCCAAAATTCATGACCAGTGTCTTTTCAGTGTTGACCTTGAGCTAGTTATCTTGGAACCTGCTTAGGACATTGCGGAAATCCTGCTTAAATGGCCCAGTCACAGCAAAAGCTGTAGTGTGGGACATGTTGATAACTGTGTCATCTGTGTACATATGCATGTATGAGAAGACACATGCAGAATGGAGGTTATTGAGAAAAATGGAGACAAGGAATGAGCCTAGTATGGAACCCTGAGTGATTTTGTCTGAGGTGGGAAGGGGGGGACAGAACATTCCCACATGAACTGACTGTCGATGGCCTGAGAGGTGAAACAGAACCAATCAACAGCTTCAACTGAGAGGCTGGTGGAGCACAGTTTGTTAAAGAGAGGGGATGAGACACAAAATCACAAGCTTTAACCAGATTGATTATAGCTGAGGTTATGTGCCCTCATTCATCCCAGTAAGGATGGAATCAGTAACCCACAGTAGGGAGGATATGGTAAGTGGTGCATTCTAAAGTCAGACTGAAAGGTGAGAAGTCAAAAGAGTGGAGGAGCTGGCAAGTCTGGAGTAGATGAGGGACTCTTGGAACTTAGCAAGGAGGAGGAGGAAGATGGACCGGTAGTTACCAGGAGAGGGCCATCTCCTTTATGCAGGGAGTACCATAGCAACTTTTCAGGCCTGGGGATAGCACAGAGGAGAAGGAGAGGTTCATGATATGGGCTAGGGGGAGGCAATGGCTGGGGCCAATATAAGTAGAAGTTGAGGGTCCCAGCTATCAGGGCTGGACTTGGAGGGGTTGCTAGAAGTGAGGGTGAGGGTGAGAAACATTTTGTGGGAGATGATGGGGAAGTGCAAGCCTTTGGATGATGATGGGGGAGAAGAGGCAAAGGGGACTGGGTAGGGGAGGGGCAAGAAGGGGGAGGATAGGGCACAGGTGGTGAAGAAATTATTGATATGGTTAGCAACAGAGGAGGGATTGGAGACTAAAGAACTGTTCACCTTGAGTACAGGGTTGGGGGGATTGGGCAGGGGTCAAAATAGAGTGGATAACTTTCCAGAATTTTGCTGGAGAACTGAGGTTAGACTGGAGGTTGTTTTGAAATATAGAGCCATGCAGCTCAGGTAGCCTTGGTGCATGACTTTCTAGTGATCTGTAGAACAGAAGATCAGGAAGGGCTTGTGAGGATTTATAACAAGTCCTGGCCTGGTTGCAGGACCTGCACAAGGCAATAAGGTCAGGAGTGATCCACAGGTGGTGGGATCATTTGACCCTCAGTTTTCTTAGGGGGGCATGAGAGTTCCATGTGTAAAAAAGAGAATGGCCAGGAAGTGGGATAAGGCAGTATCAACATCAGGGGTAAGGTAAACAGGGGTCTAGTCTGAGATAGTGAGGTCATGGAGCACGGCATGAGTGTCCAGCGATCTGAGATATCTAGTCCTAATGTATTTGGAGGTGGAGCGGGTAAGTTTCACTTTTCTGACACAGTAAGTCATGCTGTGATAGCTGAACACATCTTATAGTGGACCACCTATTGTAATGGATGGGTTGGAAGCAGAATCCAGACCAGTAGGGAATGATTTGAGGAGTAAAGGCTGAGTCGGGTTAGTTCAGAAATTAATTGGGTGAGGTTGAGGACTCAATCCTCTGGAGCATGGGTTTGGAGGAGGGAGAGTCTATTTAGGTTGAAGTCACCCATGAGAATAAATTTGCCAGAATTGGCATGGGAGACCAGGAGAACAATATATCTAGAAGAGAAGGTGAGATTTAGGGGAGGCATAAAGAGCACCTATAAAAATGGGAGGGTGGAGTGGAGGGTAATTCTGGCCAGAAGGAGTTTGTATGATTACAGGACTGATTCCTTGAGGATGACAGAGAGGGTCAGGTTTTGACTCACATACAATGCAACCCCTCCACCACACTTGGCTTATAATAGGGCTGTTGCCTTGGCTCTTGACTCTGTTGCACCAGTTTGTATACAGCCCAGGTCTTCTCTCTTGCGATCCCCATGATTTGACAGGAGCTCAGGAAGAAGAAGACCAGGGATTGGAGGCTGGATCATTGTTGGTGGAGGTCTAGGACTGAGGAGGATAGACTGATTTTGGGAATTCTCTATGGTGAGTATCAATGAGTAATCTCCCATAAGAAGGCAGAATTCCTGTCCCAGGAGATTGCTGCAAAGAGGAACAGACAGGCTCAGCTCTTCTGGATGGTTGACAGGTTCCTTCACCCTGCCTGACTTCAGCTGGTTAGAACAGTGCCAGCAACAAGGTGTGAGGACTTTGCTCTGTTCTTTTCTTACACAGTGTCTTCTATCAGGTTCAGGATTGCCCCAACAGGGCTGTCATGGCCCCACAGTGGAGAGATGGTCATCAGTAGGAGCACTCCTCCTGTCTGGAGTAGTTTAGGCCAGTTGAGGGTGGAAGATGTCAGTGAGGTGATTTTGAAGCTATGGCCCACCTGTCGTGAGCAGGACCTGAACCTGCCACATCACTTATTGAGCTGTGTGCAGTCCATTGGTCTAGTGTTCATTGACACTGTCCTGTGCTTGCTCTCAGAGGGTTGTTCCTAGCACCTGAAAGAGGTGCTGGTGAAGTGCCTTCTGAAGAAACTTCTCTGGACCCAGACTGCTAGCAAATTATTGACCAGTCCCTAACCTTCATCTCTTGGGAAAAGCTATTGAGAAAATAGTGACTCTGCAGCTTGAGGCACATCTCACTGCCTTTGGCATTCATGAGCCTCTCCAGTCAGGATTTATGTCCAGGCACAGTACAGAGACCACATTAGTCAGGCTGACAAATAGTCTCTTCAGGGTGAGAGACAGAGGTGAATGGTCAGTTCTTGCTCTACTTGACCTCTCCTCAAAATTTGATGCTGTGCACCATGGTGTGTTGTTGGATCACCTTATAGAGCTCTGTGGACTCACTGGCACCATTATTAGCTGGTTTGAATCCATTCTCATAGACAGGATGCAGAGGATGGTCATGGGAAATTTTTCTTCTCTCCTGAAGCTCCCGTCATGTGAAGTTCCTCAGGGTTTGATTCTCTCACCTGTGTTGTTCATGGTGTACATGCTTCCCCTGGGAGACATCATTAGATGTTACAGCATTGGGTTTCACTGCTTTGCAGATGATACCCAGCTGTATTTGTCATTTGTGCCCAGGACACAGAATGCTGTTGTTGTATTGAATTCATGCATGGCCGAGATCCAGGACTGGATGTCTTCTAGCTTGCTAATGCTTAGCCTGGATGAGATGGAGGTGCTGGTGATTGGGTCTGGTCATTGGCAGGATGTACAGCTGGCAGGAGAGGTGACTGGCTTGATGCCTGTTTCCTCTTCTCTAACTGCCTCTGCCAAGGTGAAGAATCTGACGGACATCCTGTGTAATGGATTGACACACTGGAGGCTCAGGTGGTGTCTGTTGTCTGGAGTGACTTTTATCACCTCAAGAACATCGCCAAGATTAAAGCCTTGATACCACCTGATAAAACAAAACAAAAAAACATTTGGTGCACACCCACCTCTGAAGGTGCTTGTGTGCATAAGTCATCTTCGACTAGAAAAATAGAAAATGCAGCACTCATCAGATACAGTTTAAGAAATTTATTAGGCAGCATGAGCCATAATAGTGACATAGAATAATCCTACGTAGTGTCCTACATACAACACTTCATCAGAGGGAGTGAACAATAGTACATTGAAATAATCTACACCCATAAATTTACACATTAAACAATCCACATCTCAAAAAAGTGCAAGTGGACGTGTAACATATCCAAAGTGCTCATGATTATTCATAAATATTGTTCCAGTGCTTTATCTACTGGTTAGATCAGTCAGTATTGGAATTGCCTGATCCACTTTGCTTTATTCAACTTAAACCCCCCGATCATCTCACTGAAGCTATATATCAGACAATTTCTAGACAGATTTTCATTTTTTAACCTAATTAGGAGACTAAAATCACCAAAAGCACTTAATGTTCCACTGTGGCCCTAAAGTCCTCCATTATTACTAATTAAAATTAATTCATCAGTTTACCAGGACTAATGGCCACATGGAAAAAAGGAAATTGTCTTTTATACAAATTCCTAAACGTCAGCCTTTGTTGAATTTAAAATCATGTGCAAAACTACAAGAGAAACTCATATTTCCTATTGATAGGCATTTTTCGTTTTGTAACCCCCAAACTGAATTTGACAAAAACCCCAACATACAGATTCTACATTGAGTATGGACCAAAATAAAATTGTAGGACACAAGGGCAGAAGTTAACAAGAGGGGAGGCAGGGGAGGGATTTTGGGGAGGGAAAATGGGGAGGGAAGGGAGGAGAGCTATCAAAAAGGTAAAACTCCCAAACACCACACAACTCTTGGACCACATCAGTAATTGGTGGTTCCAATTTTAACATGTTTACATTTTATAACCCAAACACGATTTAAAATCAATTTCCTCATTAATTCCAACTGGACATGATGCTTTTAATGTATAATTCCAGTAGGTTTCCCATTGGAGGAGAATATGAGTTCTGTCCCAGCCCAAGGTAATTCCAAAATGTGCTCTACTGCACAAAACTGAATACCTGTCAAATTGCAGTTATGTACTACTAAACAATGAAGATCAAGTGAATTATTTTCATTTTCCTGTATAATTGCTCATGTATGCTCTTGAATCCTCTCTTTCAGTGATTTAACCATGCAGCCCACATACATGATGCCACAGGTGTACAGTACCTTGTCACATAGACAGTAAAAGGAGTACGGTACTGCACATAATGATTTAACCAATATTTCTGCCATTTTTGGGTGCTCAAAACAGTCTCCTATATTGGCATATTTGCCCATATTTCATTTCCTGCAACAGCAGAATCCTGATCTATTTTTCATAGTGCCCAAGAGGGATTCACAAAATGACTATGGATGAGATGGTCTTTAAAATTGTTCTCTCTCCAAAATGTAATTTTGGTTTTGGACCCACTAAAGGTCCTATTTCAGGGTCATTTCTCACAATTTGCCACTTCTCTTTGGTTTCATGTGAAAAGAGTGAAAATAAAACAGTGCCAACCATATGGGCGAAGACAAATGAGCATGAGCAAATACAGCAAGTACTAAAAACAGTGAATGTTAAAACAGCGATGGGAAACAAGCAATAATCAGTACAGCAAACAATAAAATTACCGCTCACTATGTGACACACTAATGTAAAACTACACTATATTTTCTGCCCCTGAACCCCCACTTACAATAGATAACCAACTCTGAGACTGTATGGCATCTCCGCAGCGACATTTCAAAATTGAAGTACATTACAGCGGCAATCGCTATTGCCATTGTAATGTAACTGTACAATCCGCACTGCTTTCTCAGGGTCTTGCATCCCCTCCCCAAATCAACACCAAGTCAGAGCTAATTATATTTAGTCTACTTGAGTTCAATTTAAATTTTTTCTATTTTGACCAAAACATCGATGTTTATTTTGTACCCTTTGTTCCAAGTTTTATCGATGCAATCTGTCATGGATGCGTAAAATTCTGACTTTGTAATCACACAATTAGATTTTGTTTGATGTGATTTAAAGGCCTGTGGTATTGCTGAATCCATTTTAGGACCTCAAGTTGCTTCCACTCACTTTTTTCTTTGCCCTCCACCCACCAGTCTCAGTGCCTGCTCACTCAGTAACCCATTTTGTTGCCTCACTCTGCAAATGTACCTTTACTGGTGCTCACTCCATTTCTGCTGCCGACTGTCTCACTTGCTTCCGATTCCACTCCCTCTCCAGTCACTGCAAAACTGACTGCAACTCTGCAAATTTATCAGACTCTTAAGTAAAAAATTCATTGAACTTGCAATAGATAATAAACAGGGACCCAAAGAAAGAAATTGCTGGTCAGTATGTGGAACTCTGCTGCCACCTAATGCCCATGGCTGGTATAGCTTGCAATCCAATGATGGATTTTTTGTGGACCTGATGGCTTTTAGGAGTGCAGCATGACACACTGATGGCATAGTGGCACTGCTAGGGGTGTCTTCATGGATGAACATCAAACCGCTAGAGGGAAAGAAATGGCTCAGCGATTGCTAAAAATAGATCAATATCGAAGTTTTTTTTTTTCATCTGTTTCTTGGCTTCTTATGGAATCGTGTTTGTCACATTTTTCTGATTTTTATTGGCTCCTGGCAAGCCTAATTATATTTATTACGATGGGTGCAGGAGACAGAGTTCCCTGCATGGGGGTTCACGGGGCAAATCCTCCCTGAAAAGAAACAAAGTTTCCTGGAGGGGCTTGTTGCTGACTGAAATTGCGGTTGACATAAATCCCTCACTGTAAGGTCACGCCATAGTAAAGTTGTTGCTGCGGCATCATAGATCCCTCTGAGACCACACTAATCAGTAATACAGGGTAAACACTGTCCAAACACTTGTAGCCATTGCTGAAATGACATTCACTATTAAAACAACTCACTGACGTGACACGTGCTATTATTCCGTCATTTACATTGAATTGCTCACATTGAGTCACTCAAACTGAGTCACTCATTTAGTGGGATAAGCATCTCATTTATAGTCTGCCTCAACTTTTAGGATTCATAATTGTAATCCAAAATTACTGCCACTTTTTGTTCTTTTTGTTTTCTTCATTTTAAAGTGCATTCATGTTCAAACCTTTTTCAATGGCCAAAAGATATTCCCTTATATGTTTTATAAAGAAGACTATCGTAGAAATAAACTGGAATGTACTGCAAAATGAACCTTGTTTGCAGGGTTTGCAGAAACCATGCATGGTTTACTGAAAGGGTCAGACAGTGGGAGATTTAGTGGTACATAGCACACACACAGTGCTTCAGAACATGACACAAAGGATACCTCTATCAAAAGGTAATTTTATTTGTGATAACTGAAAATTTTGTATGCACATTGAGAAAGGACCTAAGGAATTTTAGCAAAATATTTTCTTATTTGCGCTACTAAAAATGTGGTTTACCTAGCTAGTTGTAACTGTAATGCATTTTATTTGGATAAACTTCTCATGTCCTTTAAACAAATGTATAGAGGAAAATCTTTTGGTCATTGAGAAGGGGTTGGACATGAATGCACTGGCCTCCCATGTAAGAGTAGGTGGTGAACAATCCACATTTAAATTTTGGGCGTTGAAGTTGTAAAACATGTCCCTTGGGGGGGGGGTATAGAGATCTGGAAAGAAAATTGTTAAAAGGGGAGATATACAGGCAATCCACCTTTCAGGCAAGTAATTATCCAGGATTAAATGAGGTATTTCATTTGTGTACTTTTTTGAAATAAAAAATCATTTGAAATTGCAATTTCGGATTAAAAGGGTACAAATACAAATGGTTGGGTTTTAAAATAGCTGATCAGATTTCCTTAGCGTATTTATTATGTGTCTTTTATGAGTATTACATATTTAATAGTAAGAAAGTTTAATTGCACACATTGGATAGTGACACTTATGTAGCAATAATACCCGACAGGGTTGGATTATTAGGAAATACGGACCACCAGGGTGTAATGAGGCCCAACGCCGCAGGCAGAGGCATTATAGCCCTAGAAGTCTGGTATTTCTAATAATGCCCACCCTGAAGGGTATTATTGCGCTTAGAAAATGACTATCTTAGTAAGGTTTAAAAAAGTACTAAAAGTAGAGAGGAACTGAGCACAAAAAATTTATAGAATTAGTAGAAAAAAAACTTATTGAAAAAGTAGTCCACATTTTTTAAGGCTTTTCCACTTTCTGTTGCTCTTCCCTACAAAAGCCATTCTGATCGATTGAGCCCCCCCATACACACAGACACACAAACACATCTATGTGAACATGAAATTTATCGTGTAGACAAAATCCACCAGCAGACTGTGGGCATCTTTTTTACATTGTCCCCCTTTTGCAATATGTTTTTTTGTTGATATTTGGTTGTGGTTAATAAGCGCGTGACCCTCCATGACCTGAAAGGCAGCGTATAGTGAAGCTGGTATGAAGAACAACCCCGAGGTAAATAATGTCTTTATTTTAAATCAGTGGCCTGATTAACTGTAGGGTCATCGTTCTGAGAGGGAATTCATCTGTGATTTCAAAAATATGCTTCCTAGTAAGAAGCTGTTCAGAGCAATGGCTTTGCTTTACTTTCTTTTCAACGCAGTCCTGTGAGCCTGCAGTCAGGGGTGTGTGAGTGTGAGAAAAAAAATATTTTGCCCATTTTCCCGAGCTCCAAAAAACTGCAGTGTTTTCTTATTTTATTTTTGATTGAGAATGAGCTGTTGTAACTGTAGAGGTAACGAGTGTTTGGGGGGTTGAAGACCAGTAGCTCTCGCTAAGCAAGTGAAAAACATGGCGGGGATTTCAAATTTCATTGACTACTTTCAACCAATGACAAAGCAGTCGCTAGCTCAGTACAAAAGTAAGTGGTGAGGTGGCACTTGGACTTTGTACTTTTTTTGCAGGGCATCTATTGAAAATAAATGCCCAGCTTGAACCCATGTCAACCAATCAGGATTGAGAATTTATTACTGTCATTTTCTAATTTAGCATAATGTAAATGCTGGGAGTTATTTTTGTAATGAAATAGCACATGATAATGTTTAAAGGAGTCCTGTCTATATATATATTTCTTTTAGATAAGGGGTTTCAAAACTGTCAGGGGATTGGTGAATGGCAATTTGATCATGAATTATTTATTATATGGTACAGTAACTGTGGTATGCAATGAAATGAACTGTGTTTTAAATATCACTGGATGAGAGTCACATGATAAATGTCTGCACTTATTGGCTGTTTTGAATTTAAATTTTTAATTAATGGTATAACTACCTGTTTTACAGGTGACACTTTTCACCTTGATAAAGCACCTGTTTTGGTGTGAAATGTTTATTTATTTATTTATTTATTGATACTAGGAATTAATACCTTTGAGCTAGAAGCTCATTTACAAATGTCCCGCATCAGAACGCAAACAGTAAGGACTTACAAAAACAGAGAATACAGCATGTGAACAACAAGAGGCTTAGGTACATACAATTCATGGAGGTACAACTCAGTGAGAGTGGCATCATTCTCAAAGGTGTCACATCAGAGAATAAACATTAAGGGCCTACAAACCAGGGATTTAGCATGTGAATAACAAGAAGCTGGTGAATTATTTTGGAGTAGTGCCAGACTGTAAAATTATTAATTTATTACATTATAGAAAATAAAGTCCTGGTATATATAATTGTGATCTGGCTGGTTTTTAACTGTACCTATGGGTGCCCAGCTTTTTTGTTCTTGTTTGACATATTTATGCCGAGAGCACTATACTGGGGAGTTTAAGCAGCCTTTCTGTGTATTGTGTTTTGTGTTCTTATTCCACAGTTCCCAACTCACTCCAGATCTGGAAAAAATTGGAGAAATGGCTTGAAACTGATCTTGCACACTGACACTCACCCTGTATGGGACAACTCAAGTATCAAGTGGGAGGGGAAGCAACTCACCTGGAAACAGTGGAAGCTTAATTGAACTGCTACCTTGTCAGAACTTCTCTTTCCCCACAGCACTACACTAGACTTCTTTCAAGGCCTTCAAAACCATTATGGCCTGCAAATACTAGACTTCTGGTGCTGTCTCCAACTAAGAAGTGTCTTGACATCTTTACTTGAGCAGCTCAAGGAGACACCCACCCATTACCCTTGCATCCCTATCCTTCTGGCTCCCTGGGCTTCAGAAAGAGCTGGGACTATTTACTTCTTAATCAGCCAGGCTCACTTGGGCCACAGCCTTAGGCTGCCCCATCTGTGATGAAAATCACATTCTTGCTGGTAACCTGCCCATGCTCCAGTCAAGGACACCTGCAGATTTATACAAAAAAAGTGCTGCACTGCTGTTACTACACTCCTGTGGTGCTTCATGTGGCCCGCCTTCTGCCCAATAATAATTGCTGGAGATGATGAGCCCAATAGTGATCTTTTCATGTCTTTTGGATGTGCTATGCACTGATTCAATACTGGCAATGAACCGGGATAACATAAGCACAGTCCTCTGCTCTTCAATCCCACTCTCCCTGGGGATCTTCCTCCTGAGCTCTCTGCAGGAAGCTCCATCTCTCAAAGACTTAGTATGACTGGGTACTACATGCCAGTACTGAAGATGAGCTACTCCTGCTATGTTGCTGGCGCACCCCGAGATCCAATCCACGAGTGAGTTCCTGGCTAACATGTCCCAACTGGTGAACTTTGAGTGACTGTCACATCTGGCATTAGACTCCCTGAAGGAGTATTGGGTGGTATGGGCCTCCCTCCTCAACTACATAAGCCATTCTATCTGTACATATATTGCACACCCTGCCTCTATGCCTCAGGCACCTAGAACCAGAGTGGGTTGACATAGCCATGCAAATTCCCTGCCAACTTGGTAGGGTTTCTCCTTCCTGCCAGTGACCATTATATCTAAGCCCTTAACCTCTGAGGTCAGATCTGAGAGCCTTGTGTAAGACTGGTACCCTCACACCATGTTTTATGTTCTTTGTACATAGTTAAGTGCTCCTAGTTGTAATAGAGTATTGGGATCTTCCCTTCCCCACATTTGATCCGTACTACATTGAGCACTGCAGACAGTTTGAATCCTTATGTCTAGACAATACCACTCAAAGTTGTGGGCACTGTAACCTTTTATGCTTGTCGATATGAAATTTTATCCTGTCATGCTATTACTATAAGCAACCACTTCCTCTTCACACACTGTCAATTTTCTATTCATGATTCTGTGTGTAATTCTGAAAAAAAAATTAATAAAAAGTTTAAAACAAAAAATATTTATTTTTTTGTGTAGCAATAGGAGTCTTCCACTTGTTTTCTTTAGGAAATGGCGGTTGACATGTAAATCCTCAAATCAAGAGATGCAGCTCCACAGGACCACTTAGCTCTGTTACTGCAATAATACAGTACACAAATCACAGCACTAGTTAGATCATTTTCTTGAAAAAGTGTGCTTCCTTTATTTATAAATCACATTCTAGCAACAACAAGATAAATTGCAGCAAGTTCCACATAGAGAATTAATTAATGAAGTCCCATCTCCCCCCATACTGCAGCTTGATGAAGCCTTTTTTTTGTAAAATGGTTTGGGGCAGTGGTTTACAGGGGTGATGACTTTAATTTTGCCTGTATGTTTAATTTGTCTGTTTAATCACCCCAGAATTGTTATGTGTATTGGATTTTGAAATACTCCTTTTTTCCCTATTTAGGGCCCATATTAATACAGCTTTTTCCCCTACCCAATATTAATTTTTCATTTACTTAGCAGTTCTGGAACCCAGTAACAGCAATTGAGGTAAAGAGGACAATGAAGAGGAACCCAGTGACAGCAGTTAAGCTGATGTCACTGTATTATGCTTCACTGCAGTCTTCACCTCAACTAATTTCACTGGGTTCTGGAACTGCTAAGTAATTAAAAAAAAATAATATTGGGCTGGAAAATGGCTGCCTTAATATAGGGCCCTAAATAAGGAAATAATAGGACTATTTTAAAACAGACACACAAAACACCCGGAGGTGATTAAACAGACTGCCCATACTCAAATTTACAATAATAATAAAACATGCAAACAGCAGGGTTTATGTTCCTTTTAAATGAAGGAAGCATGTGGCTTTTAAGAAAATGGTCTCACTGATGTTGTGATTTGTTTATTATATGAGTTTCTCTCTGAGGCCTCTAACATATTACCCCCCTGTGCAGCAATGTACAGGTACTTGTCATCTCCAAGGTTACAGAGAGGAAGAATTTAGGCACTGTCTTTGGAAGCAGTCCTCTCCGTGGCATCTTCTTGTCATTCAAGACAATCTTAGCTTGTTTTTCTTTCTGCATGTTTGATTTATGTTTACAGAATTACTTCAGGGAATGCTGAAGGTTTTTATAGTGTGAGACTGATGCATCAATTATAGACATCTGCATTGGAGAATACTGTATAAAACAGGTACATGACAAGTTACCCACCATCTCATCCAGAGGTATATATCTTTAAGTGCATTTTTAGGCACCATTAAATACACACTTTTATTTATTTTCTGGATGACCTTTCCAATCCCCTTCTCCACTTTCCATTAAAACCCTGAGAATTATATGGTTGTGCCCTTCTACCCCCCCATCTGCCCTTCATTATGCAGCCCCCTGCCTTTAGTGTAATACACTTAATATTGTTTTTTGCAGTGCTATAAGATTTTTGCCAACCTTGCCCCTCCCTAGTATGTACCCTTTGTCATATACAGTAAGTAATGTTTTATAATTATTATTTTCCCTCACACAGGATATTGGTTAATTTACAATATATCACTGTTATGTTCTGTCCTATTCTCGGTATTGGGATTCTACTTTTTATGGTGTCCACTATGTGCTTTGGGAATACAACTGATCCCTGTGGTAAGATCCAGTGCTTACCTAGTTATAACCTGTTATGCAATGATTTTTATTTAGATTTACCAAACTCACTTTTGTAGCAAGATGTAACTTTTATGATGATGTTATTTGAAAAACTAGTTTCAAAACATAAATCGATGCAATAATTTATAATTTGTCACAAATTCTGGTATTGTTACTTTAACAGTACTTTATACAGTAAATTAAACAAGAATTTTTGTAACCCCCTCAACAAAGTGGTTTGTCTGACAGCACTGGGGTGTGGCTAATGTCCTCCTTTCAATCAGCATTTTTGCTTAAATAAATACATTTCATTGGCATACTTGTGCTTCAAAAGTGCAGCATACTTTTGACTTTGTAGCCATGGTGACTCTGGCTGGGGCTATGAAGGGGAAAAATAGTAATATTTACAAACAGACTCCAGTGCCACCCAAACATTGCCTAAATGGGCCTACAATTCATTTAAGTTTATTTTTATTTAATTTTCTTAATGCATGTGTACTATTTCTATTTTAGGAGGCAGAGTGGTCTTGTTGGTATCGAATGGACTTGAGAATTGGGAAATCATAGGTTCAAACCTCTGAAGAGTTAAATACTCACTTAATCTCCCAGTGCTCCAGTGCACTGAGCTGTGGAAATTGGTAGTATCAGGACTCCTCTTGAAAAGAAATTCTGCATCTCAGCTGGTTATCTTGGGTAAATAAACTGTAAACAATGGTCATTATTTAATAGCTAATAAAGAGAGTGGCTGATCTGAAAGAGAAACTGAAGTGGAATCAGATACAGGTGAAGGAGGATGCCAGTGCTAGCAACACTCACAGTCTGGAAATCAACTTTAAAACATAATGGCTGAGGAACATAAATGAAGCAATAAAAATGACTGGACTATAAATGGAAGAATTGGAGGTGACTAAACAACCAAATCTGTAAACCTGAAGGTGGATCCTAAAGACTAAAGTAGAAAAACTGATGGAGACACTGCTCAAGCAAAGAGTAGTACGACATCTGGAATCCAGCGGCAACAGGACCAAAAACAGCACAGTTTCATGGGTGGAAGGTTGTGTCAGACAAACCTGATCAACTTTTTTGACTGGGTAATGAAGTTAGTGGATCAAGGTGGAGTGGTGAATGTGGTCTATCTGGACTTTAGTAAGGCCTTTGACTCGGTTCCACACAGAAGGCTGATAAAAAAGCTGGACCACATCAGAGTAGGTAAGGAAGTGATGGGTTGGGTGAGCAACTGACTGAAAGAAAGAACACAGTGGGTGCAGGTAAATGGAGTGGTATTGATGGAGAGGGAAGTGACTAGTGGTGTGCTTCAGGGGTTGCTGCTTGGGCCCTTACTCTTTAATGTATTCATAGTCAACATCAGTAATGGATTGGAAGGGAAGATGTGTCTGTTTGCAGATGACACCAAGCTCTGCAACAAAGTGGACACCCCAGAAGGAGTCAAGAGCATGGAATCAGACCTGAGAAAATTCAAGGACTGATCAGATGCCTGGCAGTTGAAGTTCAATGCCAAAAAGTGCAAAGTCATGCACTTAGGCAAGGAAACCCCAAGGTGGGATACCACCTGGGAGAGAACAAATGGCATGCACAAACCAGGAGCAAGACCTAGGAGTCATTATATCAGATGACTTAAAGGTGGGAATACAGTGCAAAAGGTGGTGCTAAAGGCAAATGCTATGCTGGGCTGCAGAGGGAAGGGAATCATGAATCACAGAAGGGAGGTGGTGCTGCCACTTTACAGGGTGCTGGTGCACCCCCACCTGGAGTACTGCATACAGTTCTGGAGGCTACACCTTAGGAAAGACATAGATAGGATTGAGACAGTGCAGAGGAGAGTTACAAAAATGATTCAGGGTCTGCAAAAAATGCCATATGCAGATAGGTTGAGGGAGCTCAACATGTACTCCCTGGAGCAGAGGAGGGAGAGGGGGGACATGATTGAGACATTCAAATATATCAAGGGTATAAATAAGGTGTGGATAGAGGAGCTCCTTCACGAGAAGAAAAACCTCAAAACTAGAGGACACAATATGAGGCTCAAGGGTGGGCAATTCAGCAGCAATGTTAGGAAGTTGTGCTTCACTAAGAGGGTGGCTGACCCATGGAATTGCCTGCCCCGGAAGTGGTGGAGGCCAAAATGGTAAACGGGTTCAAAAATGCCTGGGACAGGCGCAAAGGTATCATTTCTCAGAAAGGACAGAAGGGGAGGTAGTTACCCATATCAGGCGGACTAGGTGGATCTTGCGGTCCCCTTCTGCCATCAATTTCTATGTTTCTATTAATAAATATAGCAAAACATGGGAAGACAATGGACGTGGGTGAGTCAGCCTTGAGGTTCATTTATGAACAAATGCACAAAAGAAACATGGAAATTAGATTGTGTTGTTCCATGAAGCCTGACTTAAACATACTGTAAACTGGAAATGATGAACACACTGCTGGAGCATCTTGGTGGCCAACCACTGGTAGTGACACATGCTGAAACAAATGGTATCAGCAGCACCAAAGGAAAAACTAATTAACAAAGACTTTATAAATTTTGGAAAACAGATTAATGACAGGTAATCAGAAGTCATCATCATGGAAATACTGCTTGAATGGTTTGAAGAAGGACACAAACCAGAATTCAGAGGATACATGCTTGGACCAGTTACTGGTGTAAGGAGGAAGGATTCATTTTTCTTAGAAAATGGGTACCATTTGATGACATGATGATCTATTCAGGAAGGATAAACTGTATCTAAAGGTAATGATTTTGAGCATAGTGGGGAACTAAATCAACAAAAACATCAAGCCATCTTTAAACTGGTCCACAGGAATGGAGGGACTATACAAGAGGCTAGTGGAGCCAGAAGAAAAATGGAAATGAATAAAAGATACTTCTGGATAAGCTGAATCAAAATGAGCCCCATGAAAGATGAAAGATGCAATAGTAGAAGATGAGAACAAATGGAAAAAGAAAAAGTACAGTAACAGTAAGCTGACGTACACAAAGACAGATAGACTGTAAGGAATAAATCGGGTGAACTGGAGACATCAAGGAGAAACTGGACATTAAGCTAGCAAATAATGGGTGATGACATTTATTTATTTATTTTTTATTTATTGAACTCTCAGAATTACAACACCTTTGAGCCAGGGGCTCTTTTACAAAGGCTCCACATCATAGATGGAAGAAACAAAAGGACAACTTACATCATACAGAAGGCTAAACGAGTATACAGAAAACAGGTTTGTCTGTAGTGTCTCTTCGAAGTGGTGGAATTGCAACAAAGTTTGCCAAAGAAGAGAAATGGCAGCTCAGGATCATTAATTTCACTGGTCGTGACCTTATCAGCAGTAGCAATTTTCAAGCAAGCCCATGATACACTGTTTTGAACTCAATGCTGTTAAGTGGGCCTCCGCATGTTGTGGTCAGCTCATGTCCTACTGCAGTTATACGCTGTGAGCCATTTTATTATTCTCAGTGCTATGAGAAATTTACTGACTAACCGAACTAGCAATTGACAAGGACCCAAAAACATTATGGTTCTGTGTTCACCAGTTTTCCATTGTATATAGAAACATAGACTTTGATGGCAGATAAGGACCGCTTTTCTCCCACCCAGTCTGCCCATTTCCCTACCTATTGGATAAGTTGCAGATCCTAGTTAACCAACAGCCTACTTCTTCCTACCCACCACCAGAATTGCCTTATGTCTGTCCCATGCATTTTTGAATTCCCCCCTATTTTTGACCCCATGACCTCCTCTGGAAGGTCATTCCATGCGTCCACCACCCTGTCCATGAAAAAATACTTCCTCATGTTGCCCTTGAGCTGTCCCCCGTCTATCTTTAAATTGTGCCCTCCTGTTCTTGCACATCTCTTTTTCTGAAAGATGCTATCCTCTTGGACTTTGTTGATTCCCTTGAGGTACTTGAAAGTTTCTATCATGTCCCCCCCTCCCTCCTTTCCTCGAGGGTAAACATATTAAGCTCTTTTTGCCTCCCTTCTTATGACTTCTGGTGCAGACCCTAAACCATTTTCATTCCCTTTCTCTGGACTGCCTCCATCCTGTCTATGTCCTTGCAGAGATGGGGTCTCCAGAACTGAACACAATACTCCAGACAGGGTCTCACCAACTGTCTGTACAAAGGGATAACAATTTCTTGTTTTCTACTGGTGATGCCTCTCCCTATGCATCCTGGTATCCACCCAGCCCTCCTTACTGCCTTCTCACATTGTTTGCTTACCTTTAGGTCATCTGCTATGACTACTCCCAGGTCCCTTTCCATTTTTGTTGATGTTAGTACCACCCCCTCACTGTGTATTCTTCCCCCTGTGTTTTTGTTTCCCATGTGCATTAGTTTGCACTTCTTTGCATTAATTTAAGCTGCCAAACTTTTGACCATTCCTCCAACCTTGCCAAGTCCCTTCTCATCCTTTCCACCCCCGTGTATCAACTCTGTTGCAGATCTTTGTGTCATCTGCAAAGAGGCATACTTTTCCTTCTAGTCCCTTTTCAATGTCACTTATAAAGACATTAAAAGGACCAATCCCAATACTGAACCCTGCTTTTACCTCGCTAGTACCCCACCTTTCTTCAGAGTGGACTCTGTTTATTAGTCTATTACCCTCTGTGTTCTGTTGTCCAGCCAAATTCTTACCCAGGCTACCACCCTGGGATCCACTCCCAGACTGGCTAACTTGTGTATTAATCTTTTGTGTGTATGGATATTTAACTAAACTGAATGCTTATGCATACTGAATTGACTCAGTCATATTTTAAGACAGTGAGCCTTTTAAAAGACTTGTTCCATATAATTCATGTGCATAATCATTTAAACACTGGAATCTGCATAACAGGAGTTCCTGTGTTTCTAATGCTCAATACTGAGGCAGTTTATAAATTATTAGTATGATGTTTATGTCGTTTTTTTATGCCCACATGAAGTGAAGTTAAATGAGCAATGGGTCAGTCAGGTTCAGTAAACATCCTTGTATGCTATATATTGGAAATTGTGTGGGTATGTGTAAAAACTGGACCCCCAGACTTAGACCAGATCAGTAAAATCTGGACTAGCCTGTCTGGCCAGACCAGCCAGACTGAGCAGCACAAGTTGAGTGAATATTACTGGTCCAGCCTTTCAGGACCAATGGACCTGTCTGGCTTTATCCTGTCTGGTCTGGTCAGGGTCCAGCAGTCCATTTTCACCCTTGCCCAGGATTGTGGACATAGAAACTTATGAATTAGCCAGCAGAAGAAGATCATTTGGTCTACTGAATCTACTTGATTGCAGAGCCCCTGATCCAGAGATTAGATGGCCCTGCCACCACGCCAACCCTGACCCTCCCTATCACTCTGTACCACCCTCTCTTGAACTCCCATCTTCTGATTGACAACTTCAGATTGGAGTTCATTCTCATCTGACACCACCCACTCTGCAAAGGGTGTCTCCTGATCTCCTTCTTGAATCTTCCTCTTACCAGTTTGTAACAGTGCCCTCTTGGGGTCTTGTTTTCGTTAAGACAAAAAAGGTCTCCCATATCCATCTTGTTTACACCTTTCAGGTACTTGAAGATTTCAATCATGTTCCTCCCACTTCTCTCCTCTCCTCTC
Source organism: Neoceratodus forsteri (assembly GCA_016271365.2). Classification (NCBI taxonomy): domain Eukaryota; kingdom Metazoa; phylum Chordata; order Ceratodontiformes; family Ceratodontidae; genus Neoceratodus; species Neoceratodus forsteri. The sequence continues at coordinate 1,070,236,873 of CM028129.1, read as the reverse complement.
CTCTCCTCTCCTCTCCTCACCTCTCCTTGAGTGAATACCTACTGAATTCTCTTGGCCTGTCTTCTTACACTGTTTTGCTGACCCACAACCATATTTTCACTCTCAAACTGGTTGATATCCTTCCTCATGTATGGACTTCAGTACTGCACACCGTACTCCGGGTATGGTCGCACCAAGGATCTGTACAGTGGCAAGATAACCTCCTCCCTTCAGTCTGTGAACCCTCTAGCAATACTGCCCAGAATTCTGTTAGCCTTGGCTGCTGCTTTTCTACACTGTGTAGTCTGCTTTATGTTGCTGGTAATAGCTATCCACAAGTCCTTTTTTTTCTTCCTCTAATACAGTTATTGTGACCCTCTGGACTGTACCCGGCCCTCAGGCTCCTTCCTCCTATGCGCATGACTTTGCACTTCTTAGCACTGAAGCCCAACTTCCAGATGCCAGACCACCTCTTCAGCTTTGCTAGGTATTTTTTGACGTCCTGTATGCCTTCATCTGTGTTTATCCTTCCACAGAGCTTGCTGCTATCTGTAAAGATGCAGCTTTTGCCTTTAATGCCATCTCCAATGTCAGTAATGAACACATTGAACAACACTGAGACATGCACTGACCTCTGCAGAACCCCACTGGTAAATTTCCTTCTGCCTGAGAGTCCCCTCTCCTCCACCATCACCCTTTGGGTCCTACCACTGAGTCAGTTTGCCACCCACATTGTTAACTTGCTTCCACGCCTAGGTTTTCGAACTTTCTAATCAACCTCTTGACAGGAACAAAGCTGAAGGCCTTGCTGAAGTCCAAGTATAGAATGTCAACTGCCTGTCCTTTTTCTGCTACCTTCATTAATCAGTCAACAAAGCTGATCAGGTTGGTTTGACAAGATCTCCCTGATATGAACCCATATTGTCTTGATATACTCACAACCCAATGTATTATTCTATATTTCTCACACTAAAGTCATCAGTTCCAACAAGCAACATGTGTATTTGATCAGAGAGTGGATCTTGACCCCAGACCTGTTCGGGTAAGTGGAGGGTGTGGGTGTGTGTGTGGGGTGTGGTGTGATGGCATTTAGATGGTTTTGTGATAGGTCCAAAAGTTAAAAAAGGAAAAAAGTGCAAAATTTAAACTGTGCCCTTCTGATCAATGGCTCAGCACAAGATAAGCACATCAATACATCACAAATCAGTACAGTACAAATCATTACAATCAATACAGTACAAGATAATGGAATCAAAATAGATGTGAAGGAGAAAGCAACTAAATCTACAAAGCATATCATGTATGCTGACATTTGTGCTGCACATTGCTCCTGTGATATCATCAGTATTGTTAAAGCTGCTCTTGGATTGATTTCCTAGTCCACTGTGACATACCGAGCATTGTAAGATGGTAGTACTATCTTGCAAGTTGGTTGTGTATTCCATTGTGAGATACCCAACTTTGCAAGATAGTAGTACTGTCTTGCAAGTTGTTCATAAGATAGCAGCTTTATCAAGGCCAATCCAGACCCACACCTGTTGCATAAATTATAGAGGCACGGTAGCGCCCCTCTAGTTAGGGTTGAGTAGGGCATTTAATGTTAAACTCTGCACTTTGCACCTTAATAGCTTCACCCTCATGGAATTGTACAAAATTTTGCATGTGTGGTCTGTGGGGCAAGGTGTCTTGTTTTGGGAAGTTTGGTCACATATCCAGATTCCAAGATCCAGATGGGGCAAAAAGAGGAAAAGTCAGGGTTTGTTCTGCTTTTGTTTTGCTCTTACCTAAAACCAGATGATTCAGAATTTTGTTCTGAAATGTTCAAGGTAGAAGGGGCTTGCCTAGAATGGTGCCCTAGTTGGTTTGGTGAAAAAATATTAAATATTAATCCATTCCCAAGTTATAAGGATTTGGAATTTTGGTTCTGAGCATGCTCAGTAGACTCCTTCAGGTAGATGTTTTATACAAAATAATTTTTGGCTCACAACAGAAGAATCTACTTTTATGAGCCAAGCGTCTTCTTTGGTGAGACAAAATGCTTCCTTCTTATGGCCAACATCTTGTTTTTCAACAACAACAAAAAAAAATTTTGAAAACTTATACAAATGATGTATTTTCAAAAAACAAACACCTGAACCTAAATTGTCCTGGAAATAAAGTTTCTGGACACCCAGAAATCCAAGGTGTCTAGCTTAATGAGAGAAGCAGTTCACCCACATTCACTATATGAGAAAAGTGGGACTTTCTTGACTTGGGAAGCTGCAGCTGGAGTCATGCTGCCGGCTTCAGTTTCAGCAGCTAGCTGGAGATAATGATCTCTCACTCTCTCGCTCTCTGTCTCTCTCACCCCCTCCCTTATCTATCTATCTATCTATCTATCTATCTATCTATCTATCTATCTATCTATGTTTTCATGTTTCCTAAGTAGACCGGGATGCCCACCCATGGTACCGATTCTTTCTCCCTCTTCCCCTCCAGGACAGCCAGCTCCCCTCTTTCCCATGTTTCATTTGTTATTAATAATGTAAGTGGACTGGGTTGTCCACCTCCAGTAATGTTTCGCTTGCACCTCTCCCCTCCACATCTGCCCACCACACCTTTGTTTAATATATGTATGGTGGCACCAGGAATTCTCCATGACGCCACCACCACCTAACACTGGGGTGCCCAATCCCCAGTGTTGGCTTCTAGCCCTCTACAAATAATTATCTTTTTCTGTTCAAGATCTTAAAAAAAAAAAGAAAATGGTCCACCTGCATCCACCCAGTAAATACTGATACTAGTTTTTTTCATACCTGAACTTGAAATTTATATTATTTATGTCCACATGGCAGGACAGAAGTTAAACCCTTTTCACTGAAGTTTTTTTTTTCTGGCTGCATCTTTTTTGTGCAAGGTTTGAGTCTGCAATATCTCTGGCTCCGCAGCTGCTTGAAACATGACTGCAGGGCAAGACTCATCTTTATTACAGGGCTTTCTGTAACATTTCCAGTAGCAGCAAAGCTTTGCATGCTAACACAGTATGTGCATAACTCACACACAGACACAGTTACATATTTATATGCAGACACTCTTAACGTAGCCCTCTGGGATGAATTCCCCACCTCACCCCCAACTCTCTCATGGCCTCCCTTCCCACTGCCAGTACCTGCTTGTACTAAATCTGTCACTCTGAATGTTTCTAATTATTCATTGTATTCTAGCAACCATGTAAAACTATGTTACTCTGTATGATTGTATTCTGTAAGTATGTGACTCTGTATGTCCTCTCTGTGATGAGGTACCTTTGTAAATGAGCACCTGGCTCAAAGGTTGTAAATCTGATTGTACAATAAATATATTCTATCTATCTATCTATCTATCTATCTATCTATCTATCTATCTATGTTTTCATGTTTCTTAAGTAGACCGGGATGCTCACCCATGGTACCGATTCTTTCTCCCTCTTCCCCTCCAGGACACCCAGCCCCCCTCTATCAGTATCTCTATCGATCAAGAGATTCAACATGCCCCCTGGGTCTGAGTGGTGGCTGCTTGTGTTTGTCTGTGTCTGTAGCTTAGTTTTTTGTGGATTTACGTGTTTTTCTGCTTTGTGGTAACTATACCATTCTTGCTCACTACATCTGTGAAAGTCTCCTGGACTGGATTTCTGCAAAAAATCATCATCAGGTATCTTTATTTTCACTTTAAAATCAACTTTTTGGAAGCTATCCCAAGCAAAACATAAGTGAAGCAACTACATCTGACAAACTTGGTGACTCTGGGTCCTGCTGGAATCCACATTTTCGTCTGACCTGCTCCATGATCTGTATGTGGGCTTTTCAGCAACCTGTTTGAATGACAAAGAAGCACACAGACAAAGGGATTTCACATCCTGCATATGTGCAGGCACAGTTAATCACCTTCAGGAATTTTAACATTTCAGTGACTCTGGACCTCAGCTGTTGATCATTCTTTTGGCTTTTGACTTAACCACCAGGTACCTATCTGCAAGTGACTGGGTGTAACTGACAAGCTACAACAAGGATAAATGGGCATATCATCCTCTATTACTAACAACCTCCTTGCTCTGGGACCCTAGATGCCTGCACTGGTCCAAGCCGCATAAGCCTCAGAAGTGTAATTCTATTGACTACGAAGTACGGCAACTGTCTCTTAAACTCCTACTCCTCCTCCTCCTGATATCAGGAAGTGTCCACTCAAATCCTGGCCCTGTCTCCTACAGTACAACAAAGCCTGCCAAAATGGAGGGGGGGCTCAAAATTGCTACCTTAAACATCTGCAGTCTCCTCCCAAAACTGGCCTCCCTTCAAATCTTTGCCAGCCAACACAACCCGGATATCCTTGCCCTCGTCGAAACTTGGCTGACACCTAATACTCTGGATCATGCCATCTCTATACAAGGCTACAAAATATTCAGGTTGGATAGGACCTCGAAAAAGGGGTGGTGGGTGTGCAATCTACATAAAGGACTACCTCACCTGTCTCCCTGGTTCTTACCCCACCACAGAAACCTTAGTGCAACTCCTCCCTATCAAGATACTACTTGGTGCTCAAAACAAAGTTCTCACGATTGCTGCTGTCTATATCCCACCAAAAGATCCTGATTCCAGCCTACAGGCTGTCCTCAAGTTTGTAAGTACACAACCTTCTGACATCGAACTCCGTCTCCTTGGGGACTTTAATATAAATTGGCTTGCTTCTGATGCAAGATCAAACAAAGATGCTATCCTAGCAGCAAATTTAACACAAGTGGTAAACTCCCCTACCAGGAAAAACTACAAATCAGGGACCAGCACCCTCATTGACTGGATCCTTACCAGCCACCCTACCCGTATAACCAATGTAAGTGTTCTCCCTGACTCGCTCAGTGATCACTCTCCAATAATATGTACCTGGACAAATAAGTTTCATAAGCCACATCCAAAAACCATCTATAGCAGAGTCCTACCTTATGGCAACCATACTCATCTCAAGACCTGTCTTAGGTAGATAGACTGGTCCTTGATTTACAAAACTCAAGATGTTGACCTAGCCCTTGATTACTTTATTTCTACTTTCAACACTGCCTGTGACACCTATGCACCAGTAAAAAGCGCCAAAATCAAAGCACTCACAAATCCCTGACTCACGTGAAGCTATTGGCACAACTCAAAGTAGGGATCACCTCTGGGCCACTGCAAGAGCTACTGGCACTCTGTCAGACATCCAAAATATAAACAGGCTCTGCAACCACTGTACTAAACAGATCCGCTTGATGAAGAGCTCCTACTTCAAGAATGCCCTCTCCAACTCCTGGGGTGAAGGGAAATCCTTCTGGGACAACTTAAGAAATATCATGGGTCAGCAGTCCAAATCCTCTCCTACAATAATGAATGTGGATGGAACCACTACATTAGACCCAGAGATTATTGCAAACACCCTAAATGATACCTTCACGGACCTTAGTGGTGTCCTCTCATCTGATTTCTTCACTGATGCTGACCCTCCAGTTTCTACTTCTACTACTGCCTCTCCAACCAAACCACCCTTCCATTTCAAACTAGTAAAGGCACATGAAGTCTATAAATATGTAAAAGCCATTTCTAAGTCCCGAGCAAGCAGTGACACTATTGACCTTAAACTTCTGTCCCTCACTCTGGAGGAAGTACTGCTCCCCCTCACAAAAATTTTCAATCTCTCCCTCTGCTACAGCCAATTCCCTAGGAAATGGAAGGCTGCAGTTGTCACTCCGGTGCACAAAAGTGGTGATAAGTCACTGCCTGGTAACTATCACCCGATATCTATACTACCACCTCTCTCTAAGGCCCTTGAACGCTTGGTGGCGGACCAACTTTCAGCCAACTGGAAAAGCACAACATCCTATGCACCCAGCAGCATGGATTTAGGAAAGGGCACAGCACATCAGCTGCCCTACTTGAATTCTTAGGAGCAATCCACAATGCCATGGACAAAGGAAACCTAACTGGAGCAGTCTACATTGACTTAACCAAGGCATTTGATACAGTACACCATGGCCTACTTATCAAACAACTACTATCCCTAGGGCTCTCGCAGGGTCCTCGTGACTGGGTAAAAAATTACCTTGCTCAGCGCTCTCAATCTGTAAAAGTAGCTGGAGTTCTCTCAGACTCAAAACCGGTTCGCTCAGGAGTTCCCCCGGGGATCCATCCTGGGCCCCCTCCTTTTCCTAAACTCCCTCCCCAAATCCTGCCCTGAACAAATAATCCTCTATGCCGACAATGCCATGATTCTTGTCACTCATAAAGATCTGAACCTCTTACATCTCAACCTTCAGCATGCTTTTTCCAAAGTTGAGATGTGGTTCCTTGAACATAAGCTGGTTCTAAACCACAAAAAAACTCATTCCATGCTCTTCTCTAACCCGCGAAACAAGAAATGGCAAGTTCCACTCACCATTAATACATACCTGGGAAATACCCTTGAACAAGTGCCAATTTTCAAATATCTTGGAATCAACTTTGATCAAGGCCTAACCTTTGCAACTCACATTGATAGTACAGCTAAAACTATTAATCAGCGAATTGGGATTCTGTATCGGAACCGACAGCTCCTTACCCATTCTGCACTGAGGATTGCTATCCAATCCTCTATCATCTCAGTCGTTGACTATGGCTTAGTTAAATATGGATCTGCAACTACTACAGCACTTAGTCACATTACAACATCCCTAAATAAGGCCTGTCAGCTGCTCACTGGTGCACATCGACGTACCCACACATGTGAACTCTATGCTGACTCAGGTTGGTTGCAACTCTCAAACTGGATAAAATACCTTACCTGCCTGATGGCGAAAAAAATCCACTCTGGGCCTCACTCCACCTTGTATCCAAGACCTGTATGCCTAGCGCTAGCACCATTTTACCAGAAGATCAGAACACCAGCCTCTCCAAGACCCCTGATGCCGGACTTCTCAGGGACAAAGATCATTTGCCTATCATGCCCCCAGCTGGCTAAATGCCCTCAGCACTCATATTACTGCCTCCACCTCTCTAGGTATTTTCAAATCAAGGCTGTTTTCTCACCTTGCCACCTCCAGCTCCTGTGACTGCCCTGATTAAACCTCCTATTTTCTCACTACCCACCTGTTCCATTATTTGACAAAGACATGTTTGGGAAACCTTTTCTCCTGCTATTGTCTGCTCCCCACACCTTTCACTTAATCTCTCTGTTCTGGACATTTTCCCTATTTGTTTCTCCTAATCTGGCATGACCTCTTTCTTGTAATAATAATGTGATTATTGATATCTCATGTCCTTTTGCACAAATGATTTGATATGTATTTGTATATGTTTTCTCGCTCTTGACACAGCACAAATTGTTGCGTTATCTATGTAACCTTTTTGTACTGTACCTAATTGACGTGGAACCTTTGTAAAGAGCATCTGGCTCAAGGTAGTAATTCCTAGAACAATAAACTAAACTAAACTATCTATCTATCTATCTATTCATTGCAAAAAAAAAAAAGTGTTAATGCACAAGTTAGGGATCAGCTTAATGCCACAAAAGTAGGGAAATATGGCATTAGGGTTTATAACCCTAACTCCACACCCCCCAAGTAGCTAAAGAAAAAAAATTATTATACCAGTTTTGTCTGTCCTAAATCTTGGCAAAGTAGGGGTGGGATCTTCCTTCGGGTTTTCAACTACAACACTCACCCATTCTGTGAGCAAATGAGGTCAGATTTGATCTGCTTTCTTCAGGTAAGGCCCACAGGTTGTTGACAACATGTGGGGAGACAGTTTTGAATGTTTAAAGACTATATCAGAATGGGGTGAATGTTATAGTTGAAAACCCCAATGAAGACCCCACCCCTGATTCACCAAGGTTCAGGACAGACAAAAACATAATTATTTTTTCCTTTAGCTGCTTGGGGGATGGAAGTGGGGAGTTAGGGTTAGAAACCCTAATGCCATATTAAGCTGATCCCTAACTGGTGTATTAAAGAAATTTTTTTGCAATGCATTTTCTTTCTTTTTGAGATAGTGGAATCGTATTGTCATTCACGTGAGTCCCTTCATTAACACATGCAGATGCACATGGCTCTTTAGGTGCTGTGCCAAGGGAAGAGTCTGTATGTGAACCAAAAGCAGTATTTTGAACAAGATTTTCTGGTCCATGAACCAAAAGTAGTACTTCGAACCAGAGTTTCTGCTTTGTGATCCAAAAGTAGAAGCTCAGACCAGATTTTCTGCTTTGCAAATGAAATGTAGTAGTGTAAACCAGATTTGCAAACCAAACTTTGTAGTGCAAATCAGATTTTCTGGTTCACAAAGCAAAAGTAATAGTGTGAATTAAGTTTTCTGGTTCATGAACCAAAATTTGTAGTGCAAACCAGATTTTCTGGTTTGAACCTAAAAGTGATACTTCAATTAGATTTTCTGCTTCATGATCCAAAAGTAGTACAGCAGTTCAAACCACATTTTCTGTTTTGCAAATCAAATGTAGTAGTGCAAACCAGATTTTCTGGTTTGCAAACCAAAATTTGTAGTACAAACCAGATTTTCTGTTTCACAAACCAAAAGTAATAGCGCAAATCAAGTTTTCCAGTTTGTGTACCAAAATGTGTAGTGCAAACCAGATTTTCTATTTCACTAACCAAAGGTAGTAGTGGGAACCAGATTTTCTGGTTTGTGAAACACAATTTGTACCACAAGCCAGATTTTCTGGTTCATGAACCAAAAGTAGTAGTGCAAGCCAGATTATATGGTTCATGAACCAAAAGTAATAGTGTGAACCAGATTTTCTGGTTCGTGAACTAAAATTTGTTGTGCAGACCAGATTTTTTGGTTTGCAAACCAAAATTTGAAGTGTGAATCAGATTTTCTGGCTTGCGAACCAAAAGTTGTAGTGCAAACCAGATTTTCTGGTTCATGAACCAAAAGTAATAGTGCAAACCAGATGCTCTGGTTCACAAACCAAAATCTGTAGTGCGAACCAGATTTTCTGGTTTGCAGACCAAAAGTTGTAGTACAAATCAGATTTTCTGGTTTGTAAAACAAAAGTAGTAGTGGGAGCCAGATATTCCAGTTTGCGAAGCAAAATTTGTACTGCAAACCAGATTTTCTGGTGCGTGAACCAAAATTTGTAGTGTGAACCAGATTTTCTGGTTTGTGAATGAAAATTTGTACTGTGAACCACTTTTTTATGGTTTGTGAACCAGAGATTGTTTACTTCAAATCAAAAAAAGTGGTTCGATCCAGAAATTGCTCAGGAGAGATCCTGAATGTGTGAAATATAACATTTTGACACATTTTTCCATAAGAACAGGACAATTTTGCTTAGGGAAAACATTGTTCATCAGGGATGTTTTAGTTTTGCAAAACATATTCTTTTACATGTGTTTTCCAGCTTCAGTAGTAACTGAAATAAAGAAACAAGATAGCAGTTGTCGTGACACCCCCTCCCAAAAAAGTGGTTCATGAGACCCATTTTTGGTTCATGATACATCAAATTTGCAAACCAATAACCACTGTCAGGAACCATAAATTTCTGGTTCACATTTGACACCTATTTTTTAAATTCAGGAACTGTTTAATATTTTGTTTACCAAGCATTTGAAAGGGTTTACCTCAGCATAGACCACATGAACCCTGAGAGTTTGTATAGAAATTCCGTACCATGTGGCCTGTACATGAGAGCAAAAAAAGTATTAAGTATAGGAAAAAATGGGAATTTTTAATAAATAAGGGGTATCCAGATCTCAGACACCACTCAAGATGCCATCATGAAAATCTCTACATTTTCACAACATGGCACATCAATGGAAAATGCAAAGTTGTGGGCTATTCCGACAAACTTAGCCAAAGTTATTAAACTGCAAAGTTAGGGGTTTAACATTGAGCACCCTACTTTAACCCTAACTATATATATATATATATATAGATAGATATATATATATATATATATATATATATATATATATATATATACACACAATAGTGGTGAGTGATAAATAAGTGAGATAAACCAGTGTATCATCCACTGCAGTGTGATATCTTTATCCTCTGCTCTACTGTGATGATATCAGCCATTTACACACACAGGTCACAAAGGTCATCACTCTAGGCAGCTTTCCCTCAGCATGCAAGAAACACATGTGCTGTTACCATAGACACAAATGCAGAACTACTTCAGAGGTCTCACTGCTGCCTACAGCTAACTCAGTGAGCATTACAAGACACACCTACCCCCGACCAACTTCCAGCTCATTACTGTGACTGCAGCCAGAATTCTAAACAGCACAGCTTCACAGAACAGTCTAAACTACTGCCAGCAGCTAACTCAGCTACCACTGAAACACACTCTCACTTGTTCCTCAAACTCTGATTCTCACCCATTACAATTACTGCGATAATATCAGCTTGACTACAGCCAGAATCCTAAAGAGCACAATTTCACAGAACACTTTGCACTCTGCCTGCAGCTAACTTAATTACCACTGAAAACAGTATCAGCTGTTCTGACACTCTGCCTCTCAGCTCACTACAATTACTGTGATGCTCTCAGCTTCACTGCAGCCAGACTTCTAAACAATGCAGCCTCACAAAAGTATATTTCTCACTCCTACCTAAAACTAACTCATTTAGCATTGCAAAACACACTCATATGTCTCCCAGAGTTTATAACACTGCCAGCCCATTCAGAAAAGCTCACACACAGAATGAGCAAACACATAAACAGGAACAGAACACAAGAGAGCATAACAAAGCTTCTAAAACTCTTGGTCCTATTGTATATATATTGAATACATGGTGGGAAGATCGTAGTTATGGCAATATTGTCACTCCTGGATCGCGTGAACTCTGGATATCCCACCGTGCCTCTCGCACTCATGAGATATCCAGAGCTCACTCTGCAGGAGTGACAATATTTGCCATATCACACTCATGGCCATCATGTATCCTATATATATATATACATATATATATATATATATATATATATATATATATATATATATATATATATATACATATACACACACTCAAAACGTGATTATCTGGACCAGCCAGGGATGTGGAATTTGTCTGGATAATTGATCATTCGGATGATCGAGGTTTGACTGTATGAGGTAAACTTGTCTGGGACCAGGTCACTAGTCTGTACAATTTAATAATCCAGATAATCAGTGTCCGGATAATCAAGGTTTGACTGTGTGTGTATATATACTGTATATATATATATATATATATATATATATAGAGATATGACATGTGGCCCGACTGAAGATATCATATTTATCTTCATGAGAGGCCAATGATATCATGATATCTCACGAGTGGCGAGAGCCACGAGTGAGATATCTTGATGTCATTGGCCTCGGGAAGATAAATATGATATCTTCAGTCAGGCCATGTCATGTCTCGGGTTTATACTACTTATGTGCTGGGCCCCCAACATGACCCCCAGATATGTTTTGCCCCCACTCACTGCAGAACTTACAACATCGGATACTTAACAACAATACTACATATAAGTTATGAGGCAGAAATAGGAGCACCTCCCCCCTCCCCTGCATTGCTTCTGTCATAACTGGTAAAGATATGATGATTAAAATTCCATTATTTGGTTGATTGTTATTTCCCCCATGGTCTCACTGAGGAGTTGTAGTATAAATGTGTAGCTTGACCAAAAGGGTTTTCAGTGAGGAGTGGGCAGATATTGAAAAAAACACTCTCTTTGTAAATTAAGAAAAGCTCTGTGGCTTTTAGAAATTTATTAAGCTGTTGAAAATGTTATCTAGTTGATCCTGCCATTTTTCTCCTGTGTCACCAAAACAGTTTTAATTCCTAGCGTCCTTAATTTGTAGTGTGGTCGAGCTGCTTCAGTATGTTACAGTGAGTACCTCCACCCATCTAAAACAAAGCACTGTCTGTTCAAAATCGTAGAAATGCAGTATTTTTTATTAATTTTCCTGGGTTTGCTAGTAAAATAAGCTACAGTTAAAACCAAACAGAGCAAGGGAACTCGACATGTCGGCTTCAGACAAGTGAAATGCACGAGCCAAGTGTTGCTATAAGTAACACTCGCCGCACTTGCTTCTCTGAAACTGCCGTATCACCGGATCTCATCATTCCAGTTTTAACTGCAGCCTGTTCTGCCAGGTAAGCCAGGAAATTAATAAAAAATACTGCATTTCTACGATTCTGAGCACACACAGTGCTTTATTTACAGATGGAGTGTGGTACTCACTGTAACATGCTGGCTCGCTCGATCACACTGCAAATTAAGGACGTCAGGAATTAAACTGTTTTATTGAGACTAGGGCAAACAGGCAGGATCAACCAGATAAGATTTTTTTTAATTAAACATGCTTTTAAACTGATGGCAGGGTCAACCAGATGTAAGAGTCGCATTGGTAGGGGACGGGTGAGGTAATTGAAAGGCAGAGCTTTAGAACAGCTGAATTTCCTGTGAGGACCAATAGGATTTCTTTGAGATTATGTAGAGGAGTTTAAAAGATAACAGGATGACGTATAGGAGTGTTGAGATATCATGATGACGTATAGGAACATGAAGATATCAGTGTTATCTTCACTGGCTTCTACAGATATTACTTTTTACACTGGCATTTATCCCAGCACATAAGTTGTATAAATATATAATCACTCTTATCCATTTCCCCAGTTCCCTGGACTCAATGCAGGGGTGTCAGGGGAAGGATTGGCACCTTTTCTGTGAATTTAATCTCAAAGTTTAAGAAGGGTCATCACACACCAATTGCACTTCTTTGATCCTGCCATACAATTCAGGAATTTTCTTTGGTGATGTCAGCAGGAAGCAAAAGATCAATACATCTGTTTGACAAATTGACAAATCTGTTAATTACTTTGTCTAGATTTATTAGTTTGTTGCCTCACTCTCAGCTGCTAATGTGGCAAGACCACTTGGTCCGTCCTGACCTATTGTGTTTCTCAGTTATGTTTTTATTCTTTTGGGGGAACTGAAGGATCAACCACAGGAACATGTAGAAGTGGATTGTTATAGCAAGTGTAATGGTACCCAATTGGTGGATGCCAAGAAACATAGTCAGTGGCTGTGATTCAAGTAATGAAGAGATGTTCTATGGGCAGTTTTCAGAAGGCAGATGTTCAATAAACGTTTGTGTTGCAATCAATTCTTCAGGAAACTGTAATACACAGTCATTGCACATATCATTTAGTGTTGTCTTATCTAAAAACAAATGACTTACTGGTTTCAGAGTCTGAACTGCTTTCATTAGGTCTACCCCCTCTTTTGAAAATCATTGTCTCAACTAGGCAATCATGTTGTCTACAACTGTGTAGTAAATTTTAGTTTGGTAAGCTGTTTCTGAGGTAACTGGTTGCTGTTCCCTAAGTCTCATGTCAACTATGTATTCATCAAAATGAGCTGCTAAATGATGGACATATCATGGTTGGGACCTTTCTTCAGTTACACTGTCGGGAGCTATGTTAAATATTACAGCAAATGCTGTTGCTTCATGAATTAATTCTTTACATTTATCTTCATTCCTGAACGAAACCAGAGTATCAGTAAATGCTTCTACTGCAATGCCAGCACTGGTTAGATTCAGATCTTCAGTCTGTAGTTGATTGGTTGATTGTGGAGTCCTTCTGCAAATCTGAGAACAACATCAAAAAGGAAAAGACAAAATACAGTGTTGAATGATATCATGAAGTTGTAAAGGCCCCAAGCTTTGGGTGTATTTCCATGATCACAATGAAAGAGATAAGAGATTATGGATTCATAAGTATGTTTCAGTGCTCTCAGTGCTCTTTTCTGACATCCCCACCGACTGTTGCTCAAAGTTGTGACTTTTTATGTTGTCTTGCACACGCACAAGCAACATCTTGTGGCAGTATGAGAAATGTAGTGGTGTACTGTATCAGTGTTGGTGAATGCAGGGCACACTTTAGTAGATGCATCCCTCATTCTCTAATGAGCCAGCATGCTAGCACTGACAGAAGAATTGTGTAAAGTGCCATCAACTTGAAAGAAATGTGCATCTACAATCAGAGACAAGCTCGTCCTGCAGCAGCACAGATGACATCCCTCCCATACATGCCTTTCCTGGTAAAACATTTCAATAAACATAGTGGCAGCAGGAGAGCAAACAGCTATTTGCATTGTGACGTCTCCACCTCGCCACCCCACCAGTCTGTGCCTGAAAGGTAGAAGAAGGTGCTTTCCTTGCCTGCCTTCTACACGTCCCACTGTCTCCTGCTCAAAAGTTTCTCCCACCCATGCAGAGCAGGCCACAGCCTAAGCTCCATACCAGCAGGGAGTATTCAGTGCCAAAGGCACTTTTACTGTAAATGCGATCGATCACGCTGGCTGGGAGGAGGTGCTTTCCTCGCCTGCCTCCTCCACATCCCACTGTCTCTGGCTTGAAAGTTTCTCCCACCCATGAAGAGTAGGCCACAGCCTAAACTCCATACAGGCTGGGAGTATTCAGTCCCGAAGGCTATTTTACTCTAAGCATGATCAATAGCACTGGTGGACCCCCATCCTTCTGCCTGCTGACATCGGGGTGCTTAATATGAGGAGGCAGCATAGCACAGTGGTCTAAGGCTCTGAGCTGCAAATCTGGTGACATCCAGCAGACCAGACCTGGGTTTGAATCCCACAGCTTCCACCTGCATACTGTGTGACCCTGAGCAAGTCACCTAACCTCCTTGTGCTCCCAGGTCACTCCTGTAAAAAAGCTTTCAGCTTAGTGTGCTATACCTGGTTAAACAACTAAATAAATAAATAAATAATCCCCATGTCAGCCTGTATCACCCCTCATCCTTTAATGTGCCAACCTGGTAGCCCACCCCAGTGTGCCAAAACATGCTGTGGTGTTTCTGACACTGGGATGCCCACTCCTGGTGTTGTATGTGCCCCCTCCACATATCCTCTGACCTCGGGGTGCCCAATCCCTGGGTCAGCACTGATCCCCTATTGATCCCCCCAGTACTCTGGCACACTGGGAGCCCACCCCAGTGTGCCGAAATCCATAGTTTCCCTGTAAAAAAGAAAACACACCCACAATGTCTTTTTTTTAAACTGAAAAAAAGAAAACAGTCCCTTGTTGTTGCTTCCCCCCTCAGCCTCGCACCCTCCCTCTATGTACCCCACCTCCCCTGCACCCTCACCCATACTTACTTCTGAGGTTGGGAGCAGTGATCTTCAGTGGACGGAACACGTCTGCACTCTTCAAAAGCCAATCGCAAACTGAAGAAAAGACAGTAAGTTCTATAATGGCACTGAATGGGTGGGGTTTCAATTTAGATTGATATCTCAGCCATTTTTGGGAGTTTTGGTCCCAAATTTTCAACATGGGATTCTTGGGACCCCACCTCATGAACACAGTCACTGTCATTTCATTATTCGGTCCCAAAAGATCATTTTGTGGTCACTGAGCTGAATCACCTTTTGGGACCAGCTAACAAAATGGCAGTGCCACTGTTCATGAGGTGGGCTCCCAAAAAGCCTATGTTGCAAATTTGATGACAAAATTCCAAAAAATTACTGTGGTACAAGTGTGTATTGCTCAGTTTCCATGCATGCTCTTAATTTCAACAGTTTTTATTGTTTTCAGTCCAGATTTTCAACATTGCCATTTTTTCACACCTCCTTATGAACAGTACAGCTGTCATTTTTCACATCCTGCCCAAAATGTGTTTTCACACATCTGGTGCACAATGACATGGTTGCTGTGGGAAATCCACATTCAGAACAGATTAACAAAATCACAGTGCCACTGTTCATGAGCAGAGGTCCCAAAATGCCTATGTTGGAAATTTGGTTAAAAAAATCCCCAAAATAATTATGTTACAGGTATGCATTGCACAGTTTCTACTCACACTCGTGACTTCACCAGTCTTTCATATTTTCTCTCCAGATTTTCAACATTACCATTTTTTTACACCTCTTCATGAAGAGTACAGCTGCCATTTTTCACATCCTGCCCGAATTGTGTCTTTGCACCTGTGGTGCCAAATGGCGCAGTCACTGTGCAAAATCACCTTTCGGCTAACAAACTGATAGTGCCACTGTTCATGAGGTGGGGTCACAAAAAGCCCATGTTGAAAATGTGGAGTGAAAGTACTAACAAACACCTGGGGTGTTAGAGTTTTCAATTGCAACACCCCACCCTGTAGAGACTGACAGACATCAGGGATGTGACTTGGGATTGTCGGTTGTAATATTCACACCATTCCACCCCCACCCTGCAGCCATTGACAGGCATTGAGGTGTGCCTTGGACTCTTCAGCTGCAAAGTTCACCCCATTCTCCAATACTGCACCCATCTCAGTGTATTTCCTTATGGAATGGGGTGAGCATAGGCCAGACCCAGGTACACCACCAACACTTGTCGGTATCTGCAGGGTAGGTGATAATTGTGTGAGCATTATGGCTGATGACCCAAAGGCACACCCCATTGCCTGTCAGTCTCTGTAGGGTGGGGGTGAGGTTGGCGTCAGTTCAATACTTCACTGCCATTCCTATTATGCACCTCTCTAACTCCTGCACTACCAATGCCAATGCCAGCAAGACAACATTTGGCATTGACAAATGCTTGTTATGTTCTGTCAAACCCCAAAAGAATAAATTAAATAAATGTCTTGCTGTATCTGTTTCAGTCTGTCGCTGTGTACTACAGATGTCAAAAAGAATGTATGCACGTATTGCTATTGCACAAAATAAAAAAAAATTCATTTACTTCTGGAATACACTGGCATGATGCAACAAGAGTGAGATTTAGCTTATGTGCATAACAATGAACATGCGCACCATGAGGATGCTCCTTTTTGAAAAGCTCCTGAAAACTACTAAGATGGCCACTCATGACACTTGCACCATTATATGCTTGGGCAACAATAATAACATCTGGCTCACAAATATCACATTTTTTTAAGGTCTCATTAATGGTACATCACAAATCCCTTACGTCCATTTCTGCGACTTTAACTAATCACAGCAAATGTTCCACAGGTTTTTAGTTATGAACATATCTTACACAGATGCCCTTTTCTTCATGACATGAAATGACTCCACTGTCATCAGATAAAACTGATATGAATTTAGCATTTTTTGCTTTGAGCACAGTTGCATCTCTAATACAGGATGTGGCAGACTGAATCAAGCCATTCTGTGACTCTGATGAGACATATGTTGTATTTGATGGGATGGAATAGTTTACTTGACGCACTCTGTCAAACTTTTTATCAAATCTAAAGTATCCTTGAAATTTCCTTTATTAACACTCTGCTCAACTTCATTGTTATCAAAGAAAAGTAACCCTAGCTTACCCAATTGTAGAGTTACTTCATCCAGCCTCTTTATGTGTTCTCTTCTTTTAGAAATTTCCGTAGTCTTGCCCTTGTCTACCTGTATAATGATGTTACCTGTTTCATGTGTGCACTCATAAGCAGACCAGGCAGCCATTGCACTTCTGTGAGTGTGAGTTGATGTGTGCATTCTAAATTTCTCGAATGCTATTTTCCAGTTTTGAGACCCAGAAAGTGTAAATGATTCATCAGCACATCCCTACCTGTGCATGAAACATTTACAAGCAAAGAACTATGCACTCTTCTTTTCCACAGCTGTAACCCAACCAACAGAAAACCTTTGTACAGGCAATGGCTAAAGCCTCATTGTTTACCTCCACAAATTTTAGTAGTGGAATTTGTCACAGGCTGAGTGGGGACTTTCTCTTTATTTTCAAGATCAGCATGGAAGTTTTCACCAACTACAGATACTGTAAGGGACTGGGAAAAGTCTTATTTAGTGAAGGTAGTAAACTTGTCAATGAATTTCAGTTGTTGTATTGCTGCTAGTAATGAGATCTTCACCCTGACATACTGTGTCACTTGTAAATAGAGGTGAGAAGGAATAAGTGCTTCAGCTGGGACTTGAACCCAGGCTGCTTGGAATACCATTCCGATTGCACTAACCAGCTGCGCCACTGAGACAGCTGGAACCTGGGCTATCCCCGAGCACATTACTCTTTCTCAAATGCACAACCCAATGGTTCAAGTCCCAGCTGAGGTACTTATTCCTTCACACCTCTGTTTGTATGTGTTCCATAAAATATGCACACCACACTCCTGTGTGATTGTTATAAGTAAATATTTGTGTAAAAATGTGTTCAGGGATGGCCCAGGCTCCAGTTGTGTAAGTGGCACAGCTGGTTAGTGTAATTGGAACAGTATTCCAGGCATCCTGTGTTCAAGTCCCAGCTGAGGCACTTATTTCTTCTCACCTCTGTTTGTATGTGTTCCATAAAATATGCACACCACACTCCTGTGTGATTGTTACAAGTAAATATTTGTGTTGCCACTGGGTTGTACATTTGAGAATGATAATGTGCTTGGTGACGGCCCAGGTTCCAGTTGTCTCAGTGGTGCAGCTGGTTAGTGCAATTGGAATGGTATTCTTGGTGTTCTGGGTTCAAGTCCCAGCTGAGGCACTTATTCCTTCTCACCTCTGTTTGTACGTGTTCCATAAAATATGCACATCACACTTATGTGTGATTGCATACTATGTCACTTGTTTGATCATTACAAGATGCACTGGTATCGGTTATCATTATGTTTGTCGCATGGTATCATTCACAGTAGATGATGCTGATGAAGAACTGAATCTTGGCCTTTTGCTGTCTGTTCCCACATTAAAGAAAGACCTTATGTCACAACTTATTGTCTCTTTTGCTGTTCTTTACTTCTTGTTTAATTTAGTTACACACCAAAATAATAAAAATATTGATATATCATTGTATAGTACCTATGTACATAGACTTGATCACTCATGACTGTAGGCAGTAAAGCAATTAGTAACAATGGAAGACCCTGCCTTTTACTGGAGCCAGAAGAAATGATGTGCCCAGAATGTAGACAGTGGAGCAATTAGTGATGACAGCAACCCTGCCTTTTTCTGAGGCCAGAAGAAATGATACACCAAGAACAGTGAAGCAAGTAGTGCCTTTATTTTTTATGGACAGAAAAATACTATGAGACTGTATGCAATAAAGAAGTTATGAAACCCTGACTTTGTATTATTTTCTGAAGATCTACTCCAGACAGTAGGCAATAAACAGTTATGGCAAACCCTGCTCTTATTATTTTCTGGTGCCAGAAGAAAAAACCCAAGACTCTCGGCAATAAAGAAATTAGTGATAGCAAACCCTGCCTTTAGTTTTTACTAAGGGCAGAAGAAATACTCTGAGAATGTAGGCAATAAAGAAATTAGTGGTGGTGGACAAACAAACCCTAAATTTATATTATGGGATATACCCCAAGACTGTAGGCACTAAAGAAATTAGTGACAGCAAGCCCTGTCTTTATTACTTTCTAAGGCCAGAGAAATACTTGACAATGTACAGTAGGCAATAAAGAAATAAATGATGGTGGGAAAACTGACCCTGCCTTTATATTACTTTCTGGGGATATACCCCAAGACTGTAGGGAATAAAGAAATAAGTGATGGCAAACACTGCCTTTATTATTTACTGTATTAAGGCCAAAAGAAATATTCTGAGAATGTAGGCAATAAAGAAATTAGTGATGGTGGATAAACAAACCCTGCCTTTATATTACTTTGTGGGGAGTGGGGATATACCCCAAGACAGTAGGCAATAAAGAATTAAGTGACAGCAAACCAAACCTTTATCACTTGCTAAGGTCAGATAAATTCCCTGAGAATGTAGGCAATAAAGAAATCGGTGACAGCGGGTAAACAAACCCTGCCTTTATATTACTTTCTGGGGATATACCCCAAGACTGTAGTCAATAAAGAAATAAGTGATGGCAAACCCTGCCTATTTTATTTACTATGGCCAGATGAAATACTCTGAGAATGTAGTCAATAAAACGATTAGTAATGGTGGGCAAACAAACCCTGCATTTTTATTACTTTCTGGGGAGTGGGGATACACTCCAAGACTGTAGGCAATAAAGAAATTAGCAACAGCAAGCCCTGCCTTTATTATGTACTAAGGCCAGAAGAAATACTCTGAGAACATAGGTAATAAAGAAATTAGTGATGATGGGCAGGCAAACAAACTCTGTCTTTCTATTACTTTCTGGGGATATACCCCAAAACTATAGGTAATAAAGAAATTAGTGACAGCGGGCAATCTAACCCTGCCTTTATATTGTTTTCTGGTGATATACCAATTACCTATGGGCTGGTAGGCAGGCAATCAAGCCCTACTGGAGAATAAATTGTGGGTCAGATTACTTGTAGCCACAAAACAGGAAAATTCAAAGTTGCTGCAGTCTGCAGTGTGTCTCTATCCCCTGTCCCCTCTGCTACTTTCTCCGTTCTGCCTTTTTCTTTCTTTCTTGGTTTAATTCATATCAGCTTAAATCTTAAGATCATTTTAAGTATGTTTATTCTTTTTTTTTGGGGGGGGAGGTCAGGCATAGCACATAGAAAATGAAATTAAATCACCCAAGGAAGGATTGGCAGCAAGGAAAAGAAAAATACTGTGCAGCTGCAAGCTCTCCATTACTGCTGCTGCACACCATCTGTGCCCACCTTTCTCTTACTGAGTTATTTAATTTTTTCAGCTTAGATGTTAATTGATTTTTTAGTATGCTGTTTATTTACTCTTATTCCCTTCCTTAAGGCAGCAAAAACAAATGTGGCCTGCAGGGCAGGCTACTCAGCTCCTACTGTACTCACTGTGTGTGTGTTTGTCTCTCCTCCCCTCCCTGAGCCTCCTTCTTATTATTTCCTTACAATTTTTTATTTTTTAGATCTTAATTTTTTTTTTGGCCTCCTAAATGTACACTGTAGTTTATGGCAGGCACTACCTGCTGTTTCTGCAGCTGCTAATGGCTCTGCTCATCTGTTCTCTGTCTCACTCTCTTGGTGTTCACTCAAGTTGCTGCTAGAACAAAACATGCATTTGTCAATGCCGAATGTTGCTTGCTTCTATGTGCTGTTTAGATATTTGGAAGTCATTGGAGTGCAAATATTGAAAATTTGAGAACTTACGAGCGTGCGTAGGAACTGCGTAGCACACGCTAAATAAACGGTCATTGTTAGGAAATTTTTCATGAAATGTTCAACATAGCCATTTTAAGACCTCTGCTCATGAAAAGTGTCAGTGTGATTTTGTTAATGTGTCCCATACATTGAGTTTGCACACCGACTGCGCCATTGTGCGCTACATGGGCGGAAACACGTTTTGGGCAGGATGTGAAAAATGACAGCTGTACTGCTCATAAGGAGGTGTGGTAAAATGGCAATGTTGAAAATCTGGAGTGGAAATATTGAAAATTCGCAAACCTACGAGCGTGCGTGGGAACTGTGCAACGCACACTCATAAAACAGTCATTTTAGGAATTCTTTCACCAAATTTTCAACATTGCCATTTTAAGATCTCTGCTCATGAACAGTGACACTGTGATTTTCTTAATGTCCCATACACACTGAGTTAGCACACCAACTGCTTCATTGTGCTTACATGGAGTGGAAACATGTTTTGGGCAGGATGTGAAAATGACAGCTGTACTGCTCATGAGGAGGTGTGTAAAATGGCAATGTTGAAAATCTGGAGTGAAAATATTGAAAATTTGTGAACTTAAGATCTGCGTAGGAACTGCGCGCTACGCTAATAAAACAGTCATTTTAGGAATTCTTTCACCAAATTTTCAACATAGCCATTTAAGACCTCTGCTCATGAACAGTGTCACTGTGATTTTCTTAATTGTCCATACATTGATTACGCACCCGACTGCGCCATTCTGCACTACAAGGCGGAAACACATTTTGGGTGAGATGTGAAAATGACAGCTATACTACTCATAAGAAGGTGTGGTAAAATGGCAATGTTGAAAATCTGGAGTGAAAATATTGAAATTTAGCGAACTTCACGAGGCCTGCGTAGGAACTACGTAACCTGCCTAAATAAAACAGTCATTGTTTGGAATTTTTGGACCAAATTTTCAACATGGGGTTTTTGGGACCCCTTCTCATGAATGATGTCACTGTCATGGTGGTATTCAGGCCTGAAGGGTGATTTCACAGTCACTGCGCAATCACTGCACGAAATCACCCTTCAGGCCTGAATAACGCCATGACGACATCATTCATGAAAGGAGGTCCTAACCATGTTGAAAATTTGGTGCAAAAATTCCCAAAAATGCCTGAGATATGCAATAAAGTTGACCCCCCATCTAGCCCATTATACAGCTTACCGCATTTCCTCAGTTCGTGGTCGGCTTTGAAGAGAGCAGACGTGTTCCCGTCCACCGAAGATCATTGCGCCCGGAGTCGGAGGTAAGTATGGGGTGATGGGGGTGGGGAGGCTGGGTGCGCAGTGGTGAGTGCGGGTTGTGGGCGGGTGCGAGGCGGCGCTGGAACGTTTTGTTTTATAGGTTTAAAAAAAGGCGTCGTGGGACGTTTGCCACGTTGGGGTGGGCTCCCAGCGTGGCACAATGAACGAGGGGCTGTTCAGCCAATGGGATTAGGCACCCCGTTGGCCAAGGACTGATTGCCACGCTGGGTGGGCTCCCAGCGTGGCACCAACAGGGGGACAATGCAGCTCAGCCGGCGGGATTGGGCACCCATCGGGCTAATAGTATAAAGGGGCGCGACGCCTGCACATGTGGGGAGCTACGCTTTATCGGTGCTCACTGAAGCATAGTCCCCTTTCAACTGGAGTGCCACTGCATTTTGGAGCGTGTCATAGACAGCTCCAAAATGCATTGGCTTACAGAGGCAGCGCCTGCCAGCTCACTGACTGAATTGGAGGAGGAGGTAACACACCTCCGAAATCTCCGATGATGGCACTATGTTTCTTGCACATGCGTGCAAGCAACATAATAATGACCAAGCTCTCTCTACAACTAGTGTATGTAGAATTATTGAACCCCATCTCAGACCTTGATACAATCATGTTGTGGCATTGTCCACTCCTACCAAGGTGGCCACACATGACTGGAGTAAAAAAGAATCAATCCGATGACTGTCCTCAGCTGCCTTCAACTTCTGCATGCCTGTTGCTGTGTTCCTCCAGCAAGACCTACAAGACACCCCCCCTTCATGTGATTGAGCTCTACCATGAGTTGGCCCATGTGATGGGAGCAGAGGAGAAGGAGAAGATGGGAGTACACACACAGCAAACTAGCCAGCCCAGCAGCAGTGCAGGTCAAGAGTCATGTGATGCCATCACAAGTCGCACACAGTCACGCTGCCAGAAAAGACAAGTGCCACTCAGGGAGAATAGAGAGACATAGCTGCAAATTGCCAGGCTATCTACAGTACTGGGGCTATGTAAGTAGAAGGAGTGGAGGCTGGTCTGGAGAGAGGGAGGGTGGTGCCTTGCTGCAGCCTGGAAGATGTGAGTTGTGTGACTGTCCTTTTCTTCTCCAGTGAGATGGGATGATTATGAAGATTTTCTAGCCAAATATGGGGGGACACTGCAATAAATTGGGGGGCCTATGCCCTCATTTCTGGGGCAAATAATACCACTGGGTTTAGCTGGTTCTGGTTGCTCCTCCTGGAATACTCCTTGTTTGCCCCATGTCTTCATCATCACCCTAATTGAAAGGACTTGTTCACAGACCATTTGGTTGCTGCCAGCTTCAGTCCTACAGCCTCAGTCCTACTTTCTCAGCAACTAAGATTAGTGCACTCACATGAGAAACAAAAATAAGTGTTAAATGCTGAATTAGCTGAAGTTCTTGATAAGTTGTTAAACTGCTTGTTTCTTGCACACAAATCACAAACACAGAACAGGTAACTGCAGGGTAAACTGTTTGAGCAGTTTACTGGCAGCTACCTGCTCCATGTCTGATTTTTGTGCAAAACAGTTTACTGGAAGTTATCTGTTCCATGGGTGTGATTTTTGTGCAAGAAAAAAGAAGTTGCTAATTCAGCATTTACTTCTAATTTTTGTTTCTTGTGTGAGTGCGCTGATCTTTGTCGCTGTGCTTTGAAGTATTGGGGAAGTGCTTGGTCCCCCAGCGGCATCGCAAGCCTTTCCTTTAAATCACTGCTGTTTGTAAAGGAACACTGTCTGAAGCTGTGCTCTGAATTTTGTTTTGTTAAATGGGAGGGCTCATATCCCTGTAATCACTGACCACTGAGACTGACAAATGTGTGCAGTCTGATTGCTGAACACTTGGAAGAAAAGAGGGCAGAAAAGTGGTATTTCATGTGACTGGTCCAAACAGCTGATCACTGGGTGGTGGGGTGGCAGCAGTACCTGTCTGTAAGGGATCAGCATGCAGACAAGTTAAACTCATAGGCCCTGATTCTAGAAGGATGGCGCAAGTCACTGCCAAAGGTGACTTGCGCCAAGCGCTGTTGCGCCAGGGACCCTGCACCCAATTCTCTATCAAGCAGGGTCTCCACAGCTAAGTCCCATGACTTGCACCAACCATACTGACATGCCAAATGGAGGGCAAACCAGAACGGTTGTCTGCAAGATTGCGACATGCCCAAGTGAATGGCACAAGTGTCCCTCCCACAAACCCTGTACAGCCCACAGGGCTAAAAGCACCCCAGTGCCCGATCTCCCAAAGACACTAAATGCCCCACAGAGCAAGCAGCCCCCCCATGCTCCAATTCCCCAAATACAGATGAAATGCCCCTCAAGGCTACAGATCTCCCCATGCCCTGCATCACCCCCAGAGCTATTGCAGAAGCCCTGCAGAGCTAGCGCCCCTTCTCCCTCAAGTCCTGATCCCTGGCAATTGCGGATTGAAATGAGCAAAAAATTACACATCAACGCCCGATATCCCTGGTAGTCTAGTCATGCTCCACCCAGCTGTACCATACCACCCACCCCTGACCCATTCTCAGTCAGTGACTGGCACAGCCCACCTCTCACCACCATGGCCAGCCACTGATTGAGCACCATCTGAGTGCATATTACTGTAAATAGTATTCACTCAATGAATGAACTATCATACATTCATTGAGACGTACTATATACAGTATGCGCACAGATAGACTCAGTCGACAGCTGGCAGTGGAGGAGAGGTAGGCTATGCCAGTCTCAGATAGGTAGGGGTGGGAGGTACTGAGGTAGTTTGGCACTGATGGGTGGGGGGCCACAAGACTACCAGGGATAGCAGTTTGCGACTTGCTATTGTTACAGGGTGCCATTTGTGGGTGGCTGGCATTGGAGCTTGGGGACCTTGATTACCCTGCAGGGCTTTAATAATGTGTTTTGTGGCTTAAGGCATTGAGGGTGGGCAAGATTAGCCCTGTGGGGCCTTACTTCAAATATTTGAGGGTCGGAGCTTTGCGGAGGGGGCATGACTAGTCCTGCAGGGCATGTAATTAGCCCACTCAGGGATCAGGGCATTGGGGAACAAAATGAGCCCTATGGGGCTTAATGGTATCCTTAAGGGGATTGGGGTGTGGTGGGAAGGGTGACATGTCACTGTGGGATGGGCCGGTGGCACATATGCGCAATCCCCAGAGGGAGTAAGTACACTTACACCAGCTAAAGGCCAGTGTAACTGTACTTTGGCGGATGTCCCCCGGGGGTTGTTTGAGAATAGCACCCGGGGACTCGGTTGCTGCCCTTCCAGAATAGGGTGTAACTGTTGCTGTAAACCTCCTAGCACCATGTTGCAGGGGGCTTAGGGCATAACTGGCAGTGTATGTCCACTTTGGCATGTCGCAGGCTGCTTTTCAGAATACCATGTGTCGCAACTGCTGGTGTAACTTGCTACTTGCACCATTTATTTTGGCACAAATCAAGTTACACCAGGTGTAACCTTTTGAGAATTGGGCCCATAATCTTTATTAAACCAAAGTTATTTTAGAAAATTCTCAAGCAGCCCAAAAGAAAGCAAACAGCAAACTGGAGCTGGGGTAAACAAAACAGCTCCATAGAAACATAGAAACAAAGAATTTGACATCAGATAAGGACCGCCTAGCCCACATAGTCTGATCATTTCCCAACCTACCTAAACTTCAGATCCTAACTGCTCTACAGCTTACTTTATCTTTCCTACCCCTAGGGCTGCCTGCTGTCTGTCCCATGCATTCTTGAATACACCTATTGTTTTTGCCACTATGACCTCTGCACAGAGGCTGTTCCATGTTGCCACCACCCTTTCCGTGAAAAAGTACTTCCTCACATTATCCCTGAGTCTTCCCCCTCTAGTCTCATATTGTGATCGCTTGTTCTTGTACATCTCTTTTTCTGAAAGATGCAGCCCTCCTGAACTTTGTTTATAACTTTGAGGTATTGAATGTCTCTATCATATCCCCCATCTCCATCCTTTCCTCCAGGTTATAGATATTGAGTTTTTTTTAGTCTTTACTCATACGGTTTATGATATATTCCTTCTACCAGTTTTGTTGCCCTTTTCTGGTCAGCCTCCATTCTGTCTATGTTCATCCAGAGATGTGGCCTCCAGAACTGAACACAATATTCCAGGTGTGGCCTCACCAATTGTCAGTACAGTGGCATCACCACCTCCTGTTTTCCACCGGTGATGCCTCTCCCTATGCACCCCAGCATCCCTCCTGCCCTCCCTACCACCTTCTCACACTGTTTGACTACTTTTAGGTCTTCTGTTTTGATGAACCCCAGATTCCTTTCCAATTTTGTTGTCATTAGTATCCCCCTCCCCACCATGTATTCTTCTCTAGGATTCCTGTGCCCCAAGTGCATGACTTTGCACTTCTTTGTATTGAATTTTAGCTGCCACACTCTTGACCACTCCTCCAACTTGCCTAGGTCTCCCCTCATTCTTTCCATTAAATCTGGAGTGTCCACCTTATTGTAGATCTTGGTGTCATCTGCAAAGAGGCTTACCTTCCCTTCCAACTCCTCTGCAATGTCGCTAATGAAGATATTGAAGAGGACAGGCCTGAGCACTGAGCCTTACAGCACCCCTCTGGTAACCCCATTCTCGAGATTAAACCCTGTTAACCACCACCCTCTGTGTCCTCTTGCTCAGCCATTGTCTAACCCAATTTACCACCTTTGGACCCACTTCCAGATTGCCCAGCTTGTTTACTAGCCTTCTGTGTGGGCAGGTATCAAATACCTTGGTAAAATCTCCAGTTTGCTGTTTGTTCCCTTGCACTCCTGCACCTGTTAAGTAGGGGCTTTTAATTAACATCACTTTGATTTCATGGGCAGATGATGTGAACACTGGCATAATCCTACTGCTTTACCGTGTGTGTGTGTGTGTGTGTGTGTGTGTGTGTGTGTGTGTGTGTGTGTGCACACGCGCAATGCTTTTGCTGGCTGCAACAAGTTCAAAAAGAAGTTTTTAAATGCCCTCCTGAGTCTGATTTTGAAAGTCTCTTGCAATCTCTTTTTCCTCTGGCAATCCTGATATTGAACAGCTGCCTACATCTTGAACCATATATAGAACTTATAAAATCAAGACACACACCAACAGGAATAGTTTCTAGAATCTAACTAAATGTGTGTGCCATAGTCAATTAAACTGATGTTCCTGGTGACTGGGGAAGAGTGTCAAGAAAAGAGAGAGAAGAATGTGCTGTAGACCTTACTGTTAGCCTACTTTATTGCAGTGGTTGTCCTGTGAAACATTGTTCTCCAAAACCACCAGGTAGAAAAGCTTTAATTTATGGGGTGGGGACACATGCCTTCCTCAATAACCACACCATACTTAGACAAGCTCTGATCGGAGTCCCCACATACTTAGACAGGATCTGATAGGAGTCCCTATGGTAAGCAAATCCTGACACTTTTAAGGTCAGACTTAACTGTCTGTTTTGGTGTTAACCTCTTTTCAAAGTAATTGCACTTGGTTCTGATAATGCTGCATAGAACTGCAACAGCACAGCAGTATTTTGGTTGTACAAACTGCTAAGTACAGTACCATGATGAATTAAAGGGCTTCACTCTTCAGTTTCTTCATATGGGCATCCTTTACCAACACTAACACAATTACTGTAGCAGTAGAACTTGCATTCAGTCTATGAGCTGGTTATATAATGAGACAGTTGTTATTTTTATCCCTAATGGTTGATTTGTGTTGGCAGCAGGGTTGCTAAATGGGATACTGTCATAATCTGCAGAGCAAAACAGTGAGGGCATCACTTGCCCACAGCCTGAAAACTGCGCAACTGGGCAGGAGGAGGTGCACCATTTTTATGTCCTCCGAATCCCACTGGTCCCCAGCTCTGCCCATTGACAATGAAACTTTAAATTTTTCCCAGTCCTGCTCAGTCGCCCCCACACACACACACACACACTTCATGGCTGCTACTCTGTCACCTCTCATGAGCATTAGATTTCAACACACACTTTTTTTTTTATAAAGAGTTAAAAAGATTCAGTGCATGGGAAGCTAGGTTTCAATTTTATTTATTTAGTTTACAATTTTGTGGGAAAGACACATTAAGCCCAGGCTTGTTTCCAGCTGCATCCTGGGTGCACAGGGAAGTTAAGTTACTTGCTCATGGTCACACAGTATGCAAGTGATGACTGTGGGATTCAAGCCTAGTTCTCGAGGTTTGCCATGCAGTGCTCTTAACCACTATGCTATACTGCCTCCTGGTAGCATAATAATAATAATAATAATAATCATCATCAATAATAATAAACTAAAAGCCACCATAGCCCTTGATTGTCTGACCTCATTTGAGCAAGTCACTTGATCTCAGTGCTTTAGTTCTTCAAAGCTGCAAAATTGAGTAGAAGCTTTTTTAAGTGGTCCTCTCATTGCAGGGTACAGCCCTGATGTCTACAGCCATGCTAATTTTCCCAGATTATCAGAAATGAAAGTGAACAGGCTTCTATCAGGCCCCTGATGTGGATGTCCACCTTCCTCTGCTTTGCCTTTCCCCAGTGAGTTTAGGACACTTTCCAGAGGTTCCCAATTTAGGAGATTGAAACAGGATCCCCCCGTTTCCTAGCTCTTCTTACAGACCCTCATGTCAAAAGCCATGCCTATTTCCCTGGGTATCTTAAATGAAAGTGAGCAGGGCCCCAGATGTTGTCCTAGCTCTCCTTACAGACCTGACTGAGTTTATTGGATCTTGAAGCTGGACAGGCTGCTCTTTCATATGCAGCCACTCTACTCTGCCCAATGAAACTGGATTAGTAGGAAGCAGCACTGTAACCGCTGATCCAGCTGTCTCAGCTACTCTTGTTCTATTCAATAGCTTTGCTGAAACCAGTGTTTGAGCATTGTCTGCTATGGACATCAGTTATTACTGTTTGCAAGCAGCAGATGAACACCCACAGCAGCAAGATTTCTGCATTAGACAGAGTTAATAGACATTTACAGTATTTACAGTGCCCCTGAGTTTGATGTGCCTAGTTGGATTCTGGGAGATTTGAAGGGGGGTTCTTCTAGAGGAATTATGTCAGACACTGCTCATGCTAAAGTATCTATAGAGAGGGGAAATATTGGGGCAGCAGGGGAGGTATATGGAGAAAAAAACATTGCCTATCTCTAACCACATCTAGAGCAGTGATCTACGTCCCTTTTTGTTTGAGTACTACAAGTGTAAGTATGCATTGTGATACAATGCAATGTTAGCCATGAAATTAAAACTGCTGTACAACATACTTTACTGTACATAGTTCATTGTGCAGCATTCATTGGGTTTGTTGATGCAGCTTATTTCTGAATGGAATGCTCAGAGTTAAGAGAACACACAGGTACTTCTGAACATGTAACATAATCAAGTGGGAAGTTCAGCCTACTGTATATACTAATGCATAGGAGACAAGTGAAGCCATTAGTACATGACTTGAAATAAATTATTTAAAACTTATTTTAGTAAAAATTGGCACGACACTGTAGTACATTCTGCATTCAACCTCTTTATTAGCAAACAAGTGTCCTCATCACCAAAGGATTGGTTATT
Organism: Neoceratodus forsteri; assembly: GCA_016271365.2. Taxonomy (NCBI): domain Eukaryota; kingdom Metazoa; phylum Chordata; order Ceratodontiformes; family Ceratodontidae; genus Neoceratodus; species Neoceratodus forsteri. The sequence goes on along the minus strand of CM028129.1, from coordinate 1,070,207,068 downwards.
TTACTGTATTATTTCTATGGAGCAGATATACAGTAGAAGAACAAGTCAAGACGTGATGCAGTCAGTAAGTGCTTGGTGATCAAAATGGATAAGGGCCTGGTGCCAGAGTGTTTGAGGGGCTGGGTGCCTCGTACTGGAGTGTGGATGGTGGCCTGGTATTGCAGTGTTTGAGTGACTGTGGGCTAGGTGTCACAGTGTTCACATGGCTGGAGGACAGGTAATGGAGTGTTTGCACAGCTGGCGGCCAGGTAATGGAGTGTTTGTATGATTATGGGCCTGGTACTGGAGCGTTTGAGTAGAAGGGGGAGTGGTACTGGATTGTTTGTGTGGCTGGGGGCCTGGCAGTGGAGTATTTGGATGGATAAGGGCCTGGTACTGGATTGGTTGGGTGGACAGTAGCCTGATGCAGGAGTGTTTGGATGGCTGGGGGTGAGGTACCAGAGTGATTGGTTGGCTGGGGGCCTGATACTGGAGTGTTTGTGTGGCTGGGAGCCAGGTACTGGAGTGTTTACATGGATAGCGGCCTGGTACTGGAGTGCTTGGAGACCAGGGGCCTGGTTCCGGACTGTTTGGGTGGCTGGCAGTCTGGTACTGAAGAGGTTTGGAGGATGGTGGCCTGGTACCAGAGTGTTAAGGTGGTAGTATTTCTACTACTGGAGTGTTTGGGTGGCTGTGGGCCTGGTACTTGAGTGTCTGAGTGGGTTGAGGCCAGGTATTGAAGTTTTGTATTGCTGGGGTACTGGTACTGGAGTTTGTTGGTGGCCAGGTGCCTGGTCCAGAGTGTTTGGGGGCTGGGGGCCTGGTTCCATAGTTTTTTAGCTACTTGTAGTCTGGTTCAAGAGTGTTTGGTTGAATGGAAGGATGATGTATAAATATTTTAGTGGCTAGAGTCTTGGTGGGAGTGCATTTGCATGACATGGACATGACATTAGAGTGTTTGCGTGTCTCGTGGACTGGTACAGGAATGTTTGAGTGACCATGGGCTGCCAATATAACAGTATTGTGGGTGGAAAGGATTGCAGATGAAGGGGTAGTAGAGGAATGAGGGCTTCCAGTGGGGGAGCTGCCGAATGGAGCAGTGGAGATAGGGTTAACCATGTGACATTTTCGTGGTGTGCTAGCAAGAGGCATGTGGGGAGACTAAAGATGTACACACAGCAAGAAAGTTTGTTGGATTATTATGTTTACAGTGGTCATATTCATCAGTTTTCAGAGGGCTGGAGACCAGGTAGTCCCATGTTTGCATAGCTGGGGGCCTGGTATTGGAGTGTTTGTGTGACTGGGGGCCTAGTACTGCAGGGTTTAGGTAGAGGGCCTGGTATTGGTGGGCTTGGGTGGATGGCTTTCAGTGCTGGTGACACTGTATCAGGGAGTGCTAGTGGTGTGGGGCTCACTTATTTTCAGTCCTATGCATCAACCACTCATTCCACCCATATAGCATTTGGCAAGAAAAGACAAAAAAACACTACCCCAAACAGCAGGCTGCAAAAAGCTAGTAAAACACCGTAAATGGGAATGCTGGTGGAAGCCCTGCTGGTTTAAATTATTTTTAAATAAAACCATGGCATGGATGGACAGGGAGGTTGCAAGATGATAGATGAACCAATTAGATACTGCATATAACTTGTAAGATGTGACATGAATGCTTGTAAGGGATATTTGTGATGGAAGTTAGCAGCATGGCAGATAGGGAGTGGCAAGCATGTTATGTGGCCCTGAAATATGTGTGAAGGTCAATGGAGTAACGATGGGTAAGGAGTGCTGCATGTTGCCAGGTGAGGGGCATGTGTGAGGGAGGAAGGTGGAAGGGTGGTTAGGGAGGGGTGTGAGTGTGGGAAGAGGCATACATGTTACCAGGTGAGATGTATGTGTGAAAGAGGGTGGCTGAAGTGCTGGTAGTGAGTGACACAAGCATGAGAAAGTGGCATGCATGTTACCAGGTGAGGGATGTGTGTAAGAAGGGTGGCTGCAGGTCAGTCAGGGAGTGTCATATGATGTATCAGGATGAGTGATATGTGTAATGGAGAGTGAACACATGGCTGGTATGGAGTGGCACAAGTGTGGGAGGTTGCATTTATGTCACCTGGCGAGTGGTATGTGCAAAGAACAGTGGCAGCAGGATAGCTGGGGAGTGTCATGAGTGATTAGTATGCAGTGTCGCTATTGTGAGAAGAGACAAACATGTTACCATATGGGGGTACTGTATGTGTTACAGTGGTTGACTGCATGGCAGGTTGGGAGTGGAATGAGTGTGGAAAATGACATGCATGATACCAAGTGAGGGGTATGTATGAATGATAGCAGCAGAAGGGCCAGTAGGGAATGGTAGAAGTGTAAGAAGTGGCATTCATAGATACATAGATACATAGATACATAGATACATAGATACATAGATACATAGATACATAGACAGTGTAAGCCTATGATAAGGGCCTATGGCCCACCTAGTCTGCCCATTTGAGCTTGTAAGTTCAGTTTGTTTTCCCAGAAGTCTATTTCCTTACCCCTGACCTCTAGAATTCCTTTATGTCTATCCCATGCATTCTTAAACCTGTGATTGTTTCAGCCCCCACCACTTCCTCTGGCAGGGTGTTCCACTTGTCCACCACCCGTTCTGTGAAGAAATTCTTTCTCATGTTTCCTCTGAATCGTCCTCCTCCAACTTCATCCCATGCCCTCTAGTCCTGAAACATCTTTTTCGCTTAAAATAGTGTTTTCCTGCACCCTGTTCCTCCCTGTAAGATACTTGTATGTCTCTATCATATCCCCTCTCCCTCCTCTCCTCCAGGGAGTACATGTTCAGTTCCTTCAACCTGTCTTCATAGGACTTGTGATGCAACCCATGCACCATCTTTGTTGCCCTCCTCTGAACCTTCTCTACCCTGTCTATGTCCCACGTAGGTATGGTCTCCAGAACTGTACACTGTACTCCAGGTGGGGCCTCACTAGTGAATTGTATAATGGAGACTATGACTCCCTTTCCTGCTGGTGATGCCCTGCCTATACATCCCAGCATCCTATTTGTTTTACCTGATGCCTTGTCACACTGTTTCCTAACTTGAGGTCATCAGAGATGACAACCCCAAGATCCCTTTCCTGCTTGGTGCATGCTATATCCTCACCCCCCAACTGATATATTGTGCCAGGGTTTTTGTGCCCCATATGCATTATCTTGCACTTCTTTGCATTGAATTTCAACTGCCAAACCCTTGACCATTCTTCAAGTTTCTGCAGGTCCCTTCTCATTCTGTCTACACCCTCTGGTGTGTCTACTCTGTTACAGAGCTTTGTGTCATCAGCGAACAGTGAAATTCTGCCTTCTATATCCTGTGCAATATCACTGATGAAGATGTTGAATAGGACCGGTCCCAGCACTGATCCCTGTGGTACCCCACTGGTCACTCTTCCTCTGTGGAGTGACAGCCATTTACCACCACCCTCTGTGTCCTGCCACCCAGCCAGTTACCTACCCACCACACTACTGTCCTGCCCACACCCATATTCCCCAGTTTGTGTAATAGTCTTCTATGTGGCACAGTGTCAAGGCCTTGCTGAAGTCCAGATAGGCCATGTCCACTGCCCTCCCCTGATCCACCTCCCTAGTCACCCAGTCAAAAATTCAATGAGGTTGGTCTGCATGACCTCCCATGGTGAAACCATGCTGCCTTGGGTCCTGTAGTCCATTGACAAGCAGATGTTCCACCAATCTCTCCTTCAGTAGTGCTTCCATGATCTTCCCCACTACCGAGGTGAGGCTGACTGGTCTGTAGTTCCTGCTTCCTCTTTGTTCCCACTTTTGTATAAGGGGACTACATCTGCTGTCCTCCAGTCTTTGGGTACCTCCCTGTTTCCAGTGATTGGCTGAACAGGATAGCCAGAGGTTCAGCCACCACCTCTCTTAGTTCTTTAAGGACCCTGGGGTGCACCCCATCTGGCCCCATTGCTTTATCAGCTCTTATTGCTCCAGTTCCTTTGGGACCCTTTCTCGTGTAAAGGGACTTGTCCATTTCTGCACCATTCTCACCTTGTACTCCCTTCAGACCCATCCCCCCTCTTCCTTAGTAAAGACTGAGCAGAAATACCTGTTCAATATGTCAGCTTTACTGTTGTCATCCTCCACGCGGCTCCCATCCTCCCCTTCAGTCTCAGTATCCCTCCTTTGTCCTTCTTTTTCACTTATGTACCTGTAAAAGGTTTTGTCCCCTTTAACCACTGATTTTGCAATGTGTTCTTCTGTCATTTTCCCATGTGTTGGGGATGTGTTTGCAGGGAGCAATGGCTACTTAACATGAGCATTTCTTGGTTGCAAAGGCCAAGACCTGGCTGAAGGATGGAAGCTAGCTACTGATTGAGGGTGTGTGGGGGGGTGGAGGAGTGCTGCTGATCTCATTGCAGCTCAGCAAGGATGTCTGCTGATGGGGAAGTGGTTGAAGCAGTGCCACCACCTGGGCAGCGAGTGTTAAGTCTGCCAAAAATGCTGCCAGTTGCCCACTTTTCACCATTAAGAAGTACATTACAGTTTGATGGAGGCTGCACTATAATTAGCTCTATGGTTTAAGAAAGTGCCTTAGCCAACAATGATGCCAGTCACTCACCTTTCATTATCAGGGCTAGTTGAAGTGCAGGCTCAGTTGCACTGTTTTTTAGTTGGTGATTGTGAAAAGTAATGGTCTGCCATCATTTTCATATTGGGTACTCTGTTTAATGCAGGGCCAGTTACAGTGAAGGCTCCAAATTATTGATGGTGCTATGTGGAGTAGGCTAATGACATGGCAGTGTCTGGTGTGTGCCACTCACTAGACGTATTCTGACAGAGGGTTACTCATGGGGCCATGTTGGTGAGGATGGCTACCAACAGGTCAGTAGGGAGGATGTCTCCCACCAGGACTGTGGTTGGGGCAGTGACTAGAGCTGTACAGTGGCGTACAGATATTGACTGGTGGTGGGGCAGAGAATGGATACCTTCAGGGCTACAGTGTCAGTTGAGCAATAATAAAGATGAGACATTGGAGGGGTTGACCACTAATGGAGCTTGAGGATACATATGAGGGCAGCTGATGTAAACATGGTTAGAAATAATGGCCTGTCTGGTACATTTCATTGTGAAATGTGAATCTCTAGGTTTAAATTTCATGGTCCACTGTTACATTTTCATGAAAGGACCTGTGTAAATGAGGATACAATTCCAGGATCTCAAAAAAACACTTTTTTTGCAAAAAAAATGCATTAATGCACCAGTTAGGGTTCAACTTAATGCCACAGAAGTAAAGTAGGGAAATGTGGTGATAGGGTTTCCAACCATAACTCTCCTCCCCCACCCCTAAGCAGCAAAAGTACAAGACCAAACAAACAACCACAGACAGTAATCATCAGGTAAGACAAACAACATAACTGTTTCCAGATAACACAAGTGCAGCAGCATTGATGAGCTACGTTTGTGGATATGTATCTGTGGTATGCACAGTGCAAGACTTACACACTAACTTGTTGCTGCAGGTAGAACTCCACAATACTCAAATCTCAACACTGCTTCTGTGTACAGATTCATAGGCCCTTCAGCCAGATACAATCCACAATATCCAAATTACAAGAGCTATTTTGTCTGCAGAAGCACAGGCCCCTATGGGGCCAGCACTCTGTAGCCTCAGGTACTCATGGACACTGTAAGACATACACACAGTTGATGGGCCTATGCTTCTGTAGCTGCAGGTGTAAGACATACACTGTGACCCCTGGTTGCAGAAGCACAGACACCACAAAATCCATGATACCAAAATTGCAGCAGTACTTTGTTCTGCAGAAGCGCAGGCCCCTGAGGGTCCTGCACCTCTTTAGCCACAGATGTAAGACATACACATCAACTTCTGGCTCCAGAAGGGCAGGCCCCTGTGGGGCCTCCACCTACCCAGATGGAAGTATTACTGAAATATAGTTATCATGGTTTCAGCAGAGGACCTAGACATTTTTTTAAAGTGTTAGTAGTTTTTCAGTTATGTAGCTACATATAGAAAACCATGTTCTAGCGTATCATGCTGTCTAGTGAGATAATTCATAATGCATGCATGAGTACCTCTGGCTGCAGAGGTGCAGGCCCCATGGGGTCTTCTGTCTGCAGAAGTGAAGGCCCCCATGGAGCCTGCAATTCTACAGACACATACTATTGCACACTGTATGACATATACACAGAGGTGTGGCAGCATAGGGGCCTGTACTTATGTAGCCACACATACAAATCCATGAAGGTAGTACATCAGTGTTACTGCAATTGTGTCATCTAGAAACAGTTGTATGTTGTTTGTCTTACATGATGCAGACTCTCTGTGGTTGCTTGTATGGTTTTGTCCTTGTGCTGTTTGAGAAGGGTGGGGATGGAGCGTTAGGGTTGGAAACCCTAACATCAAATTTCCTTACTTTTGTGGCATTAAGTTGAACCCTAACTGGTGTGTTAACACAGTTTTTTGCAAAGAATGTATTACATATATGAGCAAACTTTTCATTTGGTGCCAGTACCACATGGAAAAGCTTATCTAGAGTTTCACAACTGTTTAAGTCTTTCTTCTTCTACAATCATGTCAAATTAAACATGTTAAACACAGAAGTGATAGGTACATGTTTTGCAGCTTGTTTGCTTTTCTCTCATGCTATCTGTCTTTGATTAGTTTTGTATTGCAAATTGGCATGGGACATTCTGCAAATAAAACTTTTTTCTCATAAAACCCATCCTTTAACTCTGAACTTTTAAATAAAAAATAATATTATATATATGTATATATGTATACATATATACACTTTATATATGCAATAGAATTGAGTGTAGAAGTTGTAGAATAAAAGTGTGACTCAACACAGCTATTGCATAAATCTTAAGCCCACTATTTGTCCCAAACACTGCCATCAATCACCAGCATTTAGCGCACCCCCACTATCAATCAAAATCATTTTCTTAAATTTGCATAAATGCTGCGAAACTTCATCCGAATGTAATCACATCTGCTCGTTCCACACCTGCCAATGGAGCCCTCACACAAATGTCCATGCCAACCTCTACTGAAAATTCCTTGCCACTCTGATAAGAAATACCCAGACATCCACGTACCCATCCCTTGGCTCTATGCACTCCTTCTCCCGGCTTCATGTACAGTACATCCACTCCCAGATCCTTTATGGTCTTCCCCCAGCTAATCCATCATGGGTTGCAGGATCCTTCACAGATGATCCCATTGCATTACAGTACCTTGTCAGTGTTCATGAGACCTCACTAAACATTAACTTTGAAAGCCATCCACAAAAAAATCCACTGATTGCCTGACGCACAACATTCAATGCTCCACAAAAATAAAACCACCATTCACCATTCGAGTTCATACCCCCTTCTCAAAAAAGAACAAGATCCAAGATGTACTTTGCCTTCACATAGGGCCTCCTACAGTCTCCTTCGATATCCCCTGCACACTGAAGCTGCTAACACTATTCACTCTACTGAAGAGATCCTTCTCAGTCACCGAGCTCCTCCATACTGAGGCAAAACTGTACCACAAAGACAAACCATGCCCACTAACTACACAGACATGCCCACTAGCCAATCACAGCATTTTTTCTCACGGTCTCCCAACCAATCAAACAACATTGACATCACCACTCAAAATAACCAGCCAATCATGACTCACTACCATTCCCACTGAAAAAAAAACAACCCACAAAAATGAAAATACAAAAAAAACGAGTAACAAAAAGTCTGTTACAGTACCTAAAAAAGGCATAGTTTTACCAAACTAACTCCTACAAGCATTTCATAAATAAAAGATGCCTATTGCTTACACCAAACATGCGATGAGGAAGGCCGTAAGCTATTTATTTTCACTCCCCCCTCTTGTCCTCAGCCAAACCACTTGTGGCTCCGTTATGCTCTGCCACTCATGAGTTCACCCAAGGACGCCGGGGACTCATGAAAATAAATAGCTTATGTGGTGGCCACCCATCGCATATCCTATATATATCTATATATATATATATATATATATATATATAGATATATATGTATGGTGTTCCATTATCAATTTGGAGGAAGGTGGGAGGTCAGGCATATAAAACCTAAAATTGTGAACATCATTTCTATAATATTGAATGTCAAGAACACTTACTCAGTTTACTTGGTTTTGTTAGGTACAAGAAAGTCCAAAGACCCATTGTGTCTACCTCTCCACACTGTGTTGGAGTATATTACTTAAGTCCCCAAGAAATACCTATCTATGTAACCCTTAAATTGCTTAAAGTCCGCTGCATCTACTATATATTGTGGTAATTGGTTCCAGAGTTTTTCCTATTGTTTTTATATACCATAGGCACAAACAATTGTCTATTGTTGTACATCAATGCATTTATTTTGTTTGTAAAGTTTATTCCACATTCTGCCTTAAGAGTGTTATCATTTAAGATATTGAATAGCAACAATAGGTCACCCCTGTTTCTATGTGTTTCTAAATCATATAAATTCAGTGCTTTACACCTATCTTTATAATATACATTTGTTAGTCTAGGAATCAATTTTGTTGCTTTTCTTTGTACGCTTTCCAGCAAATTCCTGTCCTTTGTTAGATGAGGTACCCAGAAGGCTGCCCCATAATCTAAATGAGGCCTAATAAATGAATTCTAAATTGGAAGTATGCATGCTTCCTGTCTACAAAAGAAAGATCTTTTTAAAGCAGATATAATTCAATTAGCCCTTTGTGTAATACAGGTACGTGTGCAGTGTTCCCCTAGTGTTAATTGGTCATTTACAAAAATACCTAGGTCCCTCTCCAATGTCACAGATTTTATTTCTATGCCATTTAAATAGTATTTTGTGTGGCAATTTATTGGCCCTAGATGCATTATGACACACTTTTCTTTATTAAAACTCATTTGATTTATATTTGCCCATTTTTCAAAGTGACAATATAATTTTGTAGAGAATTGACTGATCAATAAACTTGACCTCACTACATACTTTGGTGTAGCCCCACAAATGGGGGTGTCTAAAAGCTTTCCCAGAGCTTGCCTAAGTGCTCCATGCCTGACTGGTGTTCGACGTAAGGCCATTAAATGTGGGCATTGTGAGTGCTTTTAAAGCCTCCAGTACTGCCTCTTTAAGAGCTGCCTGCCCACAGGCTTTAGTGGTGCAAATAAGGGGCCTGGGATTTCCCTGCTTGAATCCACCCTGGACTGCTGTCTGAGCGCTCCATTTCTGCAGTTGCTAGGAGCGCTGAGGGAGCCCATCTGAAAGATGTAGTTGTTCCCTTAAGAACATATATATATAGTGCTAGTAAAATTGCAGTTTGTCTAACTCCTTTTTATTGCAGCTGGGACTTTGTATTGTGCCCCTCCATTCTGGACCCGGACTGTGCTGAAGGGGTCCAATAGTAGCTAGGGGGCATCGAAATTGGCATGGAGGTGACCAACCAGAAATCAGGAGTCTAGATGGAGCCGGCTGACCAATGGGGACACAGCTTGTAATTCTGGGAAGTGGCATTCTGGGCCATGGCGCCTTTTTGCACCAATGAGGGCAATAATGAGTGACTGGCATCTGTAGCCAGCCAATGGGTCAGGTGGTGCCCGGAGAGAGAGGATGGCCCCATGCTATCAAGGGGCAGATGCGTTGTGGCTGTGAATGAGGACGGAGCTCTGAGCTCCTGCGCCATTGAGTATTCGTGCAGGAAGTGCGTGAAAGGCCTGAGGCAGCTGTTTACATTGCCAGCGATCCACGGACTAAATCCACAGGGCAGCGGTCAGAGGAGGCTGTGTACAAGCACAGCTACCTACCAGGCTCAACCTGAAGAGGACTGGAGAATCTGCTAAATCGTACTCGGTCTGTCAGGAAAGTGGAAGCTGCAGTGAGACTCCCGATATCTGTGAGTTCAGTCGGGCCATAGGAGCAGCTGCCTGGTATGGTACCCCTCTGTTGTTTTTCATATAAATGTGTGGAGAAGTATCTGAAGTTCAGGCTCAGCCCTGGAGTGATGTGAGAGTGCTTGTCCTTCTGGAGGTGTGAGTACTAAATCAGGGTAGCTCCCTGTTAAACGTTGCTAGCCAGGGCAAGATCTTCTGGTTACTTTGCTGACTACATTAGCTGAGCTGGCTGGCTCCATCAAATCGTAGTAGGAATTAAATGCTTATCTGTGTCAGGGCCCCAACCAGCTGCATCAAGGAACTAGCCTTTAGGGCTTGGGTACCCATGGACAGTAACTTATAGGTTAGGCCTGTGCACAGAGCCCTAGGTGAACATTCTTACATTGTAGTGGTAAGCTAATCAACCTGATTTTCCTCGGTCCTTGTTGTCTCCCCTTGTATAAATCAGATTGCTTGTTTTGCAAAAGTACACTGGCTAGTTTGTGTATTAATGGGGAAATATTGCACAGTGAATGTGGTGTAACTGTACCTTGCTTTTCAGGGGATCCCCCGAGTGAGCTGATTGGTTCGAGCCGGGGGGATAAATGTATATGGTAAGGACATTGAAATTGAACTGTGTGGGCCACTAGTGGGAGGAAAGGGGGGTTGCAGCAACCCAGAGGGCTGTGACCGAGTCAAGCTCGACTGTTGTGACCCCGGCCTCTGGGTGGAGGCACCCGCCAATGGATCTGGGTCACTCACCCTGTCACAGTTAGGGCAGGCAGGGGTAGTAGCCCTTAGGATACTGCCCCCTAGGGGTTACATTGGTGTGATTAGCAAACTTGCTGATATGTCAATTTATCCCGTAATGTAGATCTGATATAAAAATATTGAACAATATGGGTCCCAGTACAGATCCCTGGGGGACCCCACTGGTCACGAGAATAGGATCTGAATAGGTATCTTGGATTTTAACCATCTGTGTCCTGTGTATTAACCATGATGTTACCCATATGATTATGTGTTTGTCCACTCCCATACTCAGCATTTTGTCAATAAGAATTTTATGCGCTACTTTATCGAATGCTTTGTTGAAATCAAGATATAAGACATCCACTGGGGTATTTTGATCCAATGATTGACTAACCTTCTCATAAAAACCAGTGAGATTGGTGGTGCTGATCTATGTTTAATAAAACCATGTTGTTTAAGATCTTTAAGTCCTTTTGTCTCCATTTCAATATCTATTCTATTTTTCAAAATCTGCTTCATAATTTTACATATAACCAAGGGTCCTTGATTACTTCGATTCCGCGGCCTCGAAGTTTGCCGCAGAAATCATGTCCAACTGCAGAATTTGGTGCCAGCCACAGAAAGCTGCAGAAATTGCCAGAAAAAAGCACACAGCGGCATAAGATGGCTACTAAGAACTGACGGGGAGGAGGTACTGAAAAACAATAGATTACGGGCTGGCCACTTTCAGGTTATTTCCTTTGGAATTTGAAGTAGTTGGGTCATTTTTTTACAGTAAGTTCAAACAAAACTGGTGAATGTGTTTGGAGATTTCACTGTTCAACTAGCAAGCTGTCCAAAGATGCGGGTTGTTTTCTTGCAGTTAGCTGCTTTACTTGGTTGTCAAAACTGTCTCGCTTCTTGTCTGTGATGGTTCGCTTTTTTATTTTGAAAAATTATAAACTGGAGTGTGTGTACGAATATGTAGTAAAGCAGGGTAGTAAGATGTTGAACTACTAGACCCCGGAGTCAGTTGAAAAAACAATTATGACTGACTTACCACACATTATGACTGATTTTTTCAACCAGTTTGACATTTCTGACTTCAACTAACTGAATAAAATCCAACTAATTTTTTCAACTTTCACCATCATTGAATTTTATTATGTAGTAGTTTGTCATACTTTTTTAACTTTGTATCTTTTTTTATTAAAATGTTGACTATGAAAGTTAATAAAATGTATGGAAAAGCCCTCCCCCCAAAAAAAATCAATGGGGCAAGCACATACACAGCCTTCACCTTCTGACATCACAAAATGTGCCTCCGTGGGGGCATGTTGGTGGGTTAAGGTCAGGAAGAACTCCGTTTTTAGCATTTGGGATTTAGCAGCATTATAATGTCATACATGGTCAGAAACAAAATGAATTCTTTATGCCCCTCAACTCTGGGGCAGATGAGGTATTGCATATGTTGGAGGGGGCAGCAACTAGTCAGCAGCAGCTAAGAAGCTGGCTGCTCTTTAAAATGCAAATACAAAGTGCAGTGAAACAAATCTACACACAGTTGGGACCCACTAAAGCACAATAACCAGTCAAAACAACAACAAAATATACTAAGTCCCTGAAAGTAACAAGTTGAAGCAGGGTAGTAAAACAGTATACAGTATAGAAAAATTAGCAGCAGTAATACTAGTTACTTAGGAAAAAGAACTGTGAGTCTAAAATACTGTATAGGTGGGGCCTCTTAAATGCACCACAGAAGCTAGAAGGTACCCTTTTGCAAATAGAGCAAACCATCAATATATGTTAGTTTACTAGTAGTTGTAGAATCTGTGAGACTAAAAACAGTTTATGGGAGGACCCCTAGAAATACCTCCTGTATGGTATTCTGGTATGCCACCCTTACGGCGACACCAACCCAGCGAAATACATACCTGTCAGCAAAATTAACACTCTGCCGACAGGTCGCTGTCTTGGTGTACCTGAGACAGGGCCATGCTGTCTCCAGGTCATGCACCCCTGCCCCAAATCAACTCCGACTGGAGTTGAGAATACAAATGATGGGGGGCGGGGGCAGAGCCCCCCGCATGGGGGGTTGGGGGGCTAACAGCCCCAAGGAAAAAACAGGATCGGGAGACACACAGGAGTCATGTAGACCACAACTTGCAGTCGACTTGATTCCTGTCACCGTAATGCCGGTCGACATAAAGAATGTCGAACTGGCATGGTAGAGTCAGGTATACCTGAACTGAGATGTTTCCATAGCTTAAATTTAAAGCTAAAACAATTCATGCATTTAAAAAAAAACATTTTCTGACACAGTTTCTGAACTTGTTTTGGCTTTCAGCATGTACACTAATGTGTTATTTTTAATTTTATTCATCTTGCTGTGAGGACTTTAATATTTAGTCTATCTGATTCCTACAGTGGCAATCAACAAACATTTTGTCCATTGGACCAGACCAACCACGCTGCATGCTCTGGCCTTCTAGTCATCTGGAAACTCACCAAATGACCACCTGCACCTGGCCTGCTCCATGACCTCGTGGGGAGTCTGACTTATTCACAATGCCACCACAGTCAGAGAGAGTCCAGCCGGGCCGCCAGCAGTAGATCGATGGTGATCGATCACCTTAGCTTTTCAAGTTCAGTCCCCATGCCCCCAAGCCCTCAACCAGCCAGACAAGCCAGCCCAGCATGCAGCAGACACACAGACAGACTGAGTAGTCTGTGAGAGACCATGCTCTTCCTTCCTACTGCGCCAATGCCCAGCCCTGGCGGACCTTGCATATACCCATACAGCACCTTGCTCACTGTAGCAGCCTGTTGCCAGTTCGGTCAGGTGTTGGGTGATGATTCAGCAGCAGTGGTGGGTGGCTCCATGGCTCCAGGCTGCCACTGCTGCTCTACTCGGTGGTGGTGCTGGTGTTTTTTGGAGCTGTGCTCCCTCCTCCCAACAAGCACAGTCGGTCCCTAACCCAGACCCACGTCCCCACTTCGGCACTCTACACAGTGGAACTATTGCACCTACCACTCTTCTCCTTGCCAACTCTGAAAACCACACTGAGGCTAAGTGGAGAGTCACCCAACGGCCCAGCCGATAGGACCACGAGCTGATCCTGATCATGACCAGACCACTGACTTGCTGCCTTCATACGATTGCTGCTTGACTTTGCTGGAGGACTGACTGGGACCTGCACAGCCACACACTAGTCTCTCTCTGGGCACTGGACACATCAGGACAGTGGACACAGCTAACTTATTTTTAAATTAATGGCCGAACAACCAAATTTCATCGGTGCAGAAAAACACTGCTCGCTCTGTTGCCCACACATCAACACAGATGCCTCTTCTCCTGACAGTCTCCTCTCCTCTCCTACCAAGGCTTGCCTTCCCTACCATCTCATGAAGCCAGTCACAGACACTCTCAAGCTCCTGGCTCCTCCTTCTATCTCTCCTATTTGGTGGACGTTTCATGTCCAGGAGCCAGGGGTGCATTTTATTGGCTGTAAGCCTGGGTGCTGGCAGTTGAGGACTGTTAGATATTCACAGTCCCCTCGGCCCCCTCCTACCCCAGAAGGAAAAAAGAGAAAACACACTGCAGTGCACCACAGAAACAAACCTAGATGGGTCACGGAATCATCAACTGCAGTGGATTTCAACTCCACTATTTTATGACTGCAGTCCAATGCAATTGCAACTGATTGCAACTGCATTGAATTGCAACTGACTATTTCAACTTCTGATGACTGCTCCGGGGTCTATGAACTACAGTGAGATCCAATTCTGATCAAGTGTAGTTAATCCCTCAAACTGTATTCTTATTGCTATACTGTATATATCCGATGCTCGAAAATGTAAATAAAATACTGTCACAGGCTGGGTTTGCACAGTGTTTTGGCAAGGTTTTATCATGATTTATTTAAGAACAAAGGTTGGAACACGGTAGTGGGTACGCTGTTTACATACAGAATACCTGTCATTAAAGCACAATTTGTGGTGGTTGATTACATTAGCTGTCAAGCTGCCACATACTGCATGCAAAAACCATGGGTAGGAAAGAAAAACAAAATGTTTAAAATCAGTCTGAAAAAGAATTGTCTCTTTATAATTTTGGGTAGAAATCCACATGTACCCTATTTCCTCTGAACCTCTGCTTTCCCTGGCACCTAACCCTTTCCTGTTAGAAGTGTTGTCTATCTGTGAGGGGTGACAGTTCTTCCTCCTACAGATTTACAGTTTAATCCATGAAAGACACCATGCACATATTACACTGATCCTGGGGTACAGATCTAAAATGCCAAGCCTGCGGGGGTAAATAAGGCATAAAGAGTCATAACAAGCATTTATAAAAAATAATAATGTGATAGGACCCTGTTCTTACACCTCTAGATGTTCTCCTATTTTATTTTAGTGTTTCTCAAAATATTCAGATATGTTTGAACCATTTTTGTTAAACTAATAATCTTTTTTACCTGTGCAACTACCCTGAATCCCTCTCACATCTGCAGTTGCTGCTCTCCCTTTTAATACTGGCTGAACATTTCTTTACATTAGTACTAACACCATTCCAATATTCAATATTGATGTACTCCTGTTTTGTGTTCTCAAAGTTCCCCAAGTTATCCTGCTCACTTTCCCTCTTTCTTATTATTTTCTGTTCCTTTTGCTTGTATGAATAATCCTTTCCTGCAGCCAGTTTATAGGAACTGCATTAACTACTGACAAATGATTTTATTCCTGCCCTCTGATGCTTCCACAATACTGGCTGAGAGCTTAGAATGCAACCAAAATAATTCCACTAAGTATATTTAATACATTAGCTATGTACCACAGGGTTTTAAATAATTGATTAGCAGTTTTTTTTCTTGGGACAATGCTTACTGTGCAGAAAGTATTTATATAGGTTTTCTAGAAGTGTTATATTTGTTAAACACAGTGAGGCAAGTGCTATGCATTTTCACAATGTTTTAGCACTTTTATGAGCAAAACACTAATCAATTTTTGGAGTTAAATAAAACACTGTACCCTTCTAGTGAGTTTAGTTTAGGAAGATGTCTTCTTATTCCTGGTGAGTTCAGTTAAACACTGAGGGACCTTGTGGAGGTGTTGGTAAAAGGAGATTGCCTAACAGGCAGATAACTCCTTTATGCTTTATACTGCAAATGATTGCTTGAATTATTTCTGATTTTACTAAAAATCATGTGTTTAATTTTGTACTGCTCTATTTTACTTTAAAATGTATCCTCAGTTGTATAAACCTGTCTATTTAATTCTCACTTAAAATATTGATATATTGAATATACTGTATGTTACAATTTAGCTCCTACAGATTTCAAATGTTATGCACAAGACAGAATATTTCAATCTGCTTAAATTGTAATTCATTTTATTTTCTTTGTCTCAAATTAATCTATGTAAAGTCACATCTATAAAAATTAATAACTTAGGGTTAACTAAGACTTAATCCCATTGAAGGTATGCTGCTTAACCACAATTTATCTGCCGCTGAATCATCAGTTGTTCTGCTGCAGAAATTATGAGGTTCTGCTGTAGAATGTAGGTCCACTTTGCCGCAGTAAACATGGGGCCCTGCATGTAACACATGTGAGACTAATGGATCTGTAGTTTTCCACTGTGCCTTTACTGCCTTTTGTATAGATAGGGGAGACCACTGCTAGTTTCCATTCATTCGGTAATTCTCCCTGTTGTAAAGAAATATTAAACAATATTTCTAAACGTGTACAGATTGAATTTGGTGCATTAATTAGGAAATTTGGGTTAATATCATCTGGTCCTGGGGCAGAATTTGGTTTAACCAACCTTAAAGCTGCTAATACCTCATGCCCATTTATCTCTGAAGTTAATGGTTGAGCCATTTTATTTTGATTTATAATTTTCTGATTATTAAATACAGATCCAAAGAAGGAATTGAATTAACTTGCAATATTTAAATGATTTGTGATTACGTTGCCTTTTTCATGTAATTTCTCAAAATCATGTACCTTATGTTTGTTGTTAATGTATTAATAGAAGACTTTTGAATTTTTTGTAACAGCAAGTTTAAATTCAGTTTTCTTCCTTTCCTTTTTGATCACTTGTTTAGTCTGTTTCAATTCATATTTATGTTTTGAATAATTTAATTGACTGGGATTTTTTTTCATGATTTTAAATGCATTTTCTTTTTTTTTTTTGAATTTGTGACCTAACAGTGTTTGTCATCCATGATGGAATTTTACCTCTTTTGTCATGTGTTTTTTTTAATCAGTACATATAAACTCTTGAGTTCACTAATAATTGATTTAAGTAATTCCCAATACTGTTCAATGTTCAGGTTATCAAAGAGAACTTCCCAGTTATGCCCATTTAATGCTTTATTAATTTTATCATAGTTTGCTTAATTGTAATTATATCTGAAGTGTGTCTTACCAATACTAACTTTTTGTCTATTTATATTAAACGTAATTGAATAACGGTCACTGTTCCCAACTGGAATAGTTATAGTTAAATTGTTAATATCCATAGAGAGATTAATCATAACAAGGTCAAGAATGTTGTTACCCCTGGTTGGTTCCATTACTAACTGATCAAGTCCTGTTGTTAATGTGCAATCTGAAAAGTAACTTTCTAATGAGGTTTTTGTTGTTATTGTATCCAGTTAATTCCTGGGTAATTAAAGTCACCGACTATTACTGCTTCAGCTTGTGATGTTAAATATATTATTTCTGCCTGGATAGCTGCATCATAATTTAAGTCTGAAGAAGGGGGTCTGTACAAATTTGCCAAGATAAATTTGCTACAATTATGTTGTGTAATCTGTATACATAATCCTTGGATTTCAACTTTTTTATTGTTTATAGGATACTCAGTTACTGAAATGTTTTTTGAAACATAAAAGCAGATTTTCCCACCTTTTTTATTTTGCCTATTCTTAGAATGCAGTGTGTAACCAGGGATTGAATTATACCAGTTTGATATTTCATCCTACCATGTCTCACACAGTGCTGCAATATCTATTTGGTTATTAATGAGTATCCCTGTAAGTTCTGCTATTTTTGTCATATTAAGGCTTCTTGTATTGGCAACCATGATCATATAGTTACCTTGTTTTTGTATATTATAATTTACATTTGGTACTGAAGCTGTCCCCCGTTGCCCCCTTTTATTTAGTTTAAACAAGATTCAGTTGTTGCTGTGATTGCCTTTCCTAATAAAGTTGCACTTGCTGGGTACTGCTGATACAAGCACTGAAAAAATAAGGGCTGTACTAGACAATTACAGAGGTTTTATTTCTTGGCAAGTAAGTTCTTTAAAAAACAAATTTAAATATTAATCACACAGGAGTATGCAATACTGTATTTTTGCAAGGTACTTTTGCTGCACTTATTTGCTTAATAAGCATTACGTTCTAAGTTATACTACTGCCTGTCTGCTTCTGTGGTTCTTACTGCCTGGTTATTTGTGTTTTAATGCTATAAAAATAAAGGTAAGAGTTTTTAATTTCTTTGCAAATGACATTCCTTTGGAAGGTTTGGCCATGCTGTGGCTTCTGGATTTGTGTTCTGTGGATTAGATCACTGCCTATCAGGATATGTGTGACTACTCATTTGTATAGCTAGTATTATAGTGTGTTTGTTTTGAAATAGTTCTATTTTTCCTTATCAAGGTTCTCTTTTTAATGTAGCCATTTTTACCTCCCAGTGTTCATTCTGTATTTACACAACAATGTGGTAATAGTATAAATACATTTTTAAACAGGAAATGCTGTACATACAGTACCCGAGGAAAGGTGCTCTTTAGGTCATTCTTCATTCCCTTTTGGAACAATTTTAGGCAGTATTTAACTTGTTCCAGTATCTCGCAGCATTAAAGCTTCTGCTCATGTAAACTAATCTAGAAAAGCTCTCCTTGAGCTTTAATCTTCTAACCTTAGAATTCCTGGTGACATAGCTGGGGGCTCTTGTTTGACTCATGACAAATTAAGCAATAAGAATGGACAAGCTGTCGTTATGTTGAGATAATAATGGCACACTTCAGGTGCTGTTGAGCATCAGGCATTGCTGAGTGCCTTCAACCACCCAATATGTCATTATCCACCAAAAATGCACCCTGGATTCTCTTATTGTGATTACAAAAAGAGTTCAAGATTTATGTTGGAGGTGGAGGGGGTAGATGCACAAAAATAAAATAATGTTTAACATTTTAATGTTTTTTTAAAGTTCATCTGCCCCAAAACTACAGTTCCAGTATATCCCAGCATAGGCATGCTATCTAAGTTTCAAACATCATGCACAACAAAATACAATGTTTTTTAATTAGCCTTTGAATTCCCTATTTCCCCCAACACATTCCCATTTACCTGTTTCCTCACCTATAACCCTTCTTCTTTATATTATTTCCTCCTTTTCACACTCTGTTTCTTGTTTATCTTTCCTACATTCAATAGATGGAATGTTTACTATGGATGGAATATAAGAATTCAAATATCTGCTCATTTCCACTGGCAGAATGTTCACCCCCACAATCCCACAGCAGAAAGCCTCAGATGGAACCAGGGCTTCTGTTTTATCTGTAGCAGGTTAAACAGCAGAAATTCTCCTTGTTAAGCAGATGAGGATAGGAGGAGATTTTCATGATCGGGAAAGAAACACCAGAAGGTAAATCTGTAAGTACTGTAGTACTTCATGGCACCCCATAAAGCCTACTCATATGTACTGTAGATCTAATAGGCCTGTTAAAACCATGTAGGTCTGTGTGACCTGGTTAAAGTCCTCTAAAGGGTTAATTCTCTGGAATCTCAGGGGTTGGACCAGCTGGCCTGCTCCAGTTTTCTGAAGGGAGGAGCCAGCTACCTGAGCTAAAAGATCTGCAGGAAGCTGGATCAGTGTGTTGTCTGGGAGGTGTGCAGAGGCAACCAATGCCTGCTCCTGGGAGCTGAACCTCTGTTCTAGTGTAAAGGGCCCAAACACCACTTGCTGTATCATGGCAGCTGCCACTGGCAAGGATCTCCAGGAGGGGGAATCATCTCCTATTTTCATCTAGTCAGAATCTGACAGATAGTAGAATCTATGAACTGTCTTATCCTTTTTAACTGGCTAAGGTCCACTAGACACAACTGCCTGTTTTCAGGGGCAAATCCTGAATCCTGCCAACTAAAGGATGAATGTGCTATTACAAACTCTTTAGGTCAAGACTGCTCAAGACACCCAGTGGTGTCTCCCTTCCCTGTATTAGGCAGGAGGTATAGAGGGATGCCCCTGTAACTAATCTGGTCTGAGACTCTCTGCCCATGGGGTTCAGTTCTTGGAAGATGGTGAGAGGTGGCACCTGTGGCAATCTTTGACCCCAAGGGTGTGCCCACTTCTCCTTGCACCTAAACTGCGATCCCTAGAGGTGAGGATGAAGCCTTTGATGTTCTAATTTGGATCTGGACTCTCTGCCCATGGGGGTCAGTTTATGGGCAAGAGCTGGAGATATCATATGTGGCAACCTCAGACCCAAAGGTAGTGACTGCCTCTCCTTGCTGTGTAAATTGTGTGGGAACCTGACCCCATGAGTATCAGTGCCTAATCTGTGCTTAAAGCTTTCACAGTACAAGTGAATCTAAGGACTAGAGTCCTGCTTTGCCTGCTTCAGGAGGCAGATAGGGTGTGCCTGGTACTAGTTTCAGGGAAGTTTCCTGCCCTGCTCCCCAGGTAGTTCTATGGCAATATCTCTGTGTAAAGAAGGACAGTGCAGTGTGAAACCCAAATCTTCTATCAGTGTAAATACAGTATGAATACTAATGCTCCTGTTAGTTTAAATATGGAGTGAGTTCTGCCCATGAAGATATGAAGCCTATTCTTATGAAGCCTTTAGGTGCTGATGCTTCAGGGAACCCTACGGATAGTGCAGGTCCTGAGTGACTGCTGTGTGATACTTCAAATGTGAATTCAGCTGAGGGAATAGCCACATAAAAAGCAGCTGTGTGCCTTTTGGGTTGTTGGTACAACCCCATCCGTTCTTCAAATGGACTTATCTACCTCAGAAAATGCTTTTACTGTAACCCTTGGTGATGTGGTATTCAGAGACTGCCATGAGTGTCAGCGGGCATACTCAGAGTACTGCGAGTACAGTAAAATCTGAAAAATCTGAGTGCAACATGAGCCTCAGGCCAGGGCAACAAACAGAGACTGATGTACCTAAATAACTGTTTTCCCTCATTGGATGCTTTAGTGTAAGTTTGTGAATGATCTTTGGAAGATGTGTAGTGCTAAACTTAGAGGTCATGTTTGTATGAGTGGCCCAATCGAGTATGTATGCATGAGTGCTGGTGTGAATGGACTTCTGTAAGGCTGGTTACCATGATGTGGTACAGAGGCTTAACACACTGTATCCCAAACACAGTAACTAAAAGCCAGGCAACCTCAGTCTATGTGGGAGTGTGTGTGTTAGATAAAGTATAACGTAAATCTATTAGAATCATTGGATTACTGTATATTGTAGACTGAAATGGGGGTGGGGCAATTTATATGTGACAGAGCGGCACATTTTTTGGTATGTGTTTACAGGGGTGGGAACAATTCTATTAACTATCAAGTACAAGTTCAAAATTCCTGGCTACACCCTAGAGACTGCAATGTGTTGAGACTGTGAGATTCTGCAGCCTGCCCCACTGGGAAATGAAGTGTCTGCTCATAAGCATCAGTTTAAAGGAACAATCCCAGCTTCTGGGCCATGCCTCGGTGTAAGGCATGGCCCGATTAGGCTTTTCAAAATAAACTATTTTTTCAACTTACAGCTGCAGACATATTTTATTCATATATAGTTGATCCAGCCTTCCTTCTGCCAGCATTGAGAACTTACAGGCCAGCACCCCTAATCACCGTGGCTGTCCCAGTGTGATGTCTGACACAGGAATCAGCTGGTGGTGCACCCATAGATAACCTGTATAAGCAGAGCTATTAACAACCTCGTTCTTCAAAGTATATGTCCTGGTGCTATACTGAGACCAGGTATAGTCTGGCAGTTGACAATCTCCTATGTTCCCACCTTTAAAAATGTTGCCTTATGTCCATCTAAACCATAGGCCTTCCTGTTTTCAATTTTGTCAAGGCTTTGAAACCTCCATTATTGAGATTATCCAAACTCTAAACCCCCTGCCCTTGTCCTACCAGTTTGGCTCCTATCAGCTCCTTCTGCAGGGCTCCCTGACTCCCCCTTTTGCCCTGTTCCTTACCTACCAGTATTGTTTTAGAGTCGATCAGGAGGATCATTATGTGTTATCTACATATCAAGGAGTACTGCAAAGTACTCATTGTAGTCTGTGACCGAAAATAGGCAATTTCTTTCTCTAGAACACTTACCTGGTAATCAAAAACTAAATAAATATTTTCATTCCAGTTGAGGGCTTCTCAATAACAATACCATACCTACTGAGGCTAAACACAGGGAGTTGTTGATAGGGCCTGATGTCCTTTGTCATCCTCCAGTAATCCTATAACATTGTTTACAATAGTCAATCAATGTTTAAAATATTTTCTTTCTGATTTCAGGAGTTTATCACATTGGTCTATTAACTTCTTAAAACCATTCCAGTTCTTTACATGCTCCACAACTGCTTTTCATCTAATCAGATTTTCCACCTTTTCAGTAACCCATGGCAGATGACTCTGTTTTAACACAGTCGCTTGCCAAGGAGAATGAGAATTGCTGAATTTGTAAATGAGGAAGCACAGAAATCAGTGGCATGTTCCAAATCCAAAATCAAGTAAGGTTTGTCTGAGTTAAAGGTCCCAAGGCTACTCCTGAAATCCTGATCCCTTAATTTTTTAAATTTCTCCTGTGATGCATTAAGTTTATAATTGTCCTATAATCTCCTATCTTAAGCCTACACTGGATTGGTCTATAGTCCCCTAAAATAGGCATTTATTTATTTTTTTTGTCTTTGCTTTTTACTATGCTTTATGCTCCACCAGGATGATCCACATCGGCTTGAGCCCCTACCCCGGCCCCATCATCCAGCCCTGGGACTACCTACTCCAGTGTTCCTCCTCGCCTGCCCCCAGGGTGGGGCTTTGAGGGACCCCATTCCTCCTGTCGGAACCTGAGGCTGGATTTCTGGGGAGCACTATGGGGTAATGATGAGGGGCTGGGTGAATGGCATACCTCATGGTCTGCCTGCTCCCCTCCAGTGAGCTACAGCAGTCAGCTCTCCCAGCCTCTGCTAAGGGTCTATCAAGCACCAGCAGCTGACCCCTTCCCTTGAGGAGGAGAGCAGTCCCCCAGATGCTCAATTCTCCTCTCTACAGCCAGTCTTCTGACTCCCAGGCCTTTTCTGAACCTGGGGCATTGGCGTCGTGAGTGGTAGCTCTACTGCTGCTTCGGCGGACTGGCCCTTAAAATAGGCATTTATACATCTACTTCTGCCACTGTATGACCTGATGATATAACAAAAAAAAGAAAGATTCAAAACTGACCTGGAGTTAATATGCCTATTATATGCTGACCTACATTATTTCTAGGAGTTCTTTAAGCTAAAGACCCCTTAGCTGCCCCAGTCAGTGCTGAGGCTGTCCATCAATACCAGTCCCTTATCTTGTCAAGAAAGCACTGATAGGCCTAAAATCCACTGTGTTAAAAAACTATTTCCATCCGGTGTCTTACCAGTATAGTACACAGAGCACAGTCAGGACTGCCTTTGAACTACCTTTCTGCAGAACTCAGCTGGGTAAGCAATCCTTTGCCATTAGGGCTGCAGGCTGGCTAAAAGAACTGCCAGAATCCCTATTGAATCTCCCCAGGTTGGCCCAGTTCAAAAATTCCCTGTGGGCTACCCTAGCAATTAAGTACAAGTGCAGTTTGTCATTGAACTATACATAATCATCATTCTTATGCTCTATAGTCTCTCTAGCAGCCTGCTGCTGGAACCTGTTCTTGTTCAGTCAGCTTTACATTTACGCAGCTTGATGTTTCTTGTTTTGTTAGACAAGCTTTCCCCCGGAATGTGTTCATTTGTCCTGTCTCTTAAGTAATTGTAATCCACTGTAATTCTGTTGTATAATTTTTGTAAAACATGTAACTCTGACGTGGAACTTTTGTAAAAGTGCACTTGTCCTCAAAGGTATCATCTGAATCTTCTAACAAATAAATAAGCAAAGAAATACATCTTTCACACAATTATAGATTTCTTGTGAGAGATTATTCAATTATTTTGTTTTGATTTTTGGTGGGGAGTTAATCATCTTACCACCAAGTCCAATTTCATTATCCTCACTATTAATCAATTCCCATAATACTCTTTGTTAAGATTACCTCGGTATTACCCTCTTCCAAATGCACATACAGCATTGTCCCACCCCCTCACGATCTATCCTGCTGAAGCACGCTGGTAACCCTTCAAGCTTAATTTTGCATTTCAGCCTGTGGTGCCACCCATGGTTCAAGCTGATGTCAGGGAGGAAGTCTGACTTGAATCCAAAACCAAAACTAGATACAAAACCAGAAGCAAAACCAGGGTGATCTGGCACACAAAGACCTGAACCTCCCCAGTTTTGCACATCACTAATAATAACAAAGGAAGAATGGACTGTAGAATGCCTAAATTAATATTTTATATTAGTCTTTGCAGAAGAAAGGATGGAGTGCTATCAGACAGTGAAATATCTGAACTATCTATTTAAGGGAGAGCAGAAAAGCAAAGATCCTGCTTTTGTCTGTGTGGACTTGGTCTACAGTGCTGACAAAAGTCTACTTTAGCAGGCTGGACTCTTTTTTTCACACTTTTGGTAATATTGCCCTTAACACTCATCACTACACCCTTTACCAAAACATTTTTCTTTCCCTCCATCAAGGACAGGTGCCACTCCCATTGCTTCTCCTTCCTTGCCAAATATTGGTTCTTGTCCTTGCCCTGTTAACTGTCCTCAGTCCTTTTCCCTCCTCATACTCCTCTCTCCTAAATACCCATTCCTTCTCTTGCCCCTGCTGCAAAACCTCTACTGGGAAATTTGTCTTCCCTCCTGTCTTCTGTACCTCTGGAACATCCTGCCTCTCCTAGATGTCCCTCTTCCTCCTCCCTCTCTCCAGGATCATTTTATCCCATCTTGTGCCACATACACTTTTCCAGCTCCCTTCTCTCTTTCTCCCACTTTCCCTTCCAGTAAACTTAGTGGCAGCCCCTGTGCCTGCTATCCCTGCAGTACAATTATGTGTGGTTCATAGCTCAGTGCTTATGTAACATATAGTTGAATGATGAATATGATTGTTGTATACAGAGGCCAGTACAGAGAGACAATGTTTACTAGGTAATAGTATAGAATGTATTGTGCTTAGGTACTTGGATGCTTGAAATGAGTTATTTAGATAATATTTGATGGTTTTGGCCTTTCTCTGTATCCCACCTGTAGGAAGGAAGCTTGGATTAGAATTATAAAACCCTCCGGTGGGATAAGAGTGCCGCAGAAGGAGGAGGTGTCGGGGAGGATGGTGGGTGAATGCGACTTGCTCTAAGCAGAGTGGGAGACAGCTGCTTCATTTAAATAGGTTGTGGGGGAGGAGCTCTTCCCCCACATAATCCCGGGCTACTCCCTGCAATTATGTGTGGTTCATAGCTCAGTGCTTATGTAACATATAGTTGAATGATGAATATGATTGTTGGATACAGAGACCAGTACAGAGAGACAATGTTTATTAGGTAATAGTATAGAATGTATTGTGCTTAGGTACTTGGAAGCTTGAAATGAGTTGTTTAGATAATATCTGATGGTTTTGGCCTTTCACTGTATCCCATCTGTAGGAATGAAGCTTGGGTTAGAATTATAAAGCCCCAAAAAGGAATAAATATCAACGATTGTTCTATAACTGAATGCTGAAGAAGTCGAGCATACTTAATAATAAGAATAGACAATCACCTCCTCCAACTCTAGAGTATGACCAGTAGCACTCAGGAGAAAACCCCCTTGGGGGAACCTCTGAGGACCCATGACTACTGACCTGCCCATCCTTCTGGGCATACTAAAGGAGAGATCCTAATTTAAACTAATTAATCAGCTAAATCTGAATTCCAATTTGTAGAATTCAATCTATATGAACAGAGCTTAAGAAAACTGAATTGTAAATGTCTAGTGAAGAAATTTCCTTTTAATAAAGTCTGAGTCTGAGAATCCATGGATAATTTGGAATGATGGAAGTAGATATATTGAAGAACCATCTTCCATACTTCAGTTGATAGGGGCATAATCCATGGAATTGAATAATGGTGGATGAAGTTGATGACTGATGAACTCAATGCAGGATACCAGAAGATAGTTGCATCCAAGCTTTGACATCAACGAGGAAAGACAAATATAAGTGATACGATTTCCAGGTTGCCTAATAATAGAGGGCTTGTATGATACGAGGTATGAGAGAAGGCTTGAGGCTAGGCTATTGAGTGATGAATCCAGTTCTGATAAGAAAGTGTAGTCTTTAGGAATTGAATGAAGCAACGGCTGGAGATTTGAGGTGGAGTAACGGCAGGCTGTATAGGACAATTGGAGACACTGATGCAAGGTTATGAAGCATCCAAGGAGTAGAATATGGTGAGCCCAAAAAGGAAACAGACCCAGGAAAGTCTGCTGGCAGAAATCGAGCAAGGTAGTCCTTCGATGGTCAGGAATCCATCAGCTGGAGAGGTACGAAATGCATGGAAGGGACTGATGTTGAAATATGGCAACTGTACGAGCAATAATATCGAGAGCTGAGGTACACAAAGTTTGATGCATGAAAGCAGATGAGAGGCGGAAGCCAATGAAGTAGCGATGTCACAGGCCTGAATGCAGTAGCACAAGCATGATAATGAAAATCTGCAGGAGACATCAACTGAGTCCTGGAAGGAAGCATCAGCAATGCTACGGCTGAGATAACAGGGCAAAACATCCAAGAGAGCAGCCCTGGAAGCTGTTGAATGAGCACTGAGGTAGTCTGATAGGTTGAGTGCGAGGACCAGTCACTATTCATAGAAGTAGGAGCTACGAGGCAGACAAGGAGAGCAAGAGTTGTGACGCTAACTGAGTGTCCTGAAAAGGGGAAGCAGTAGAAATTCCATGGCTTGAGGCAGCAGGAGCAGGTAGGCATAAAGTAGAATGGGAATCTCCAGGTCTCGAGCTGGGTGAGGCAGAAGTAGAACAGAAGCAGATGAACCTCCCAGCCCAAAGGGCGAAGGCAGGCCAGAGAAGCAAGCGAATAGTAGGCAATCCTCCCAGCCGATGGGCGAGCAGGGCAATGGATGCAGAGGAGTACGGGGTAAATCTCCCAGCTCGAAAGGAGAAAGCAGGATGTAAAACAGGCGATTAATGAGGAAACCTCCCAGCCCGATAGGGTGAAGGCAGGCAATAAGTAGGTAACGTTCCCAGCTCGATGGCAAGGCAGGTAGCAGGCAATCATGTAATGCAGTTGAAACTTCAAACTGGAAGTAATGCAGAGGGTAATTGTCTGACATGGAGCGGTCACAGTAAATACAGAAACAGATGTAGACTGATGCCAGGTCAGGAGGCGCAGTAGAATGCAATGCAGTTTAGTCGTGAGGACCCCAAGTCCTGGAGGGTGAGTTGCAATAGGAAGCATGCTGCACAATGGAGACATAGGAGCAGAGAAGCAGAGCAAGCACCCAAAGAGATGAGGAATGGTGACATACCAAATTGGGAATCCAGAGTGAGGAGCTCCATGGCTGTCTGCTGCGGCAGCAGGGAGGATATAATGAGGAGAAACAAATCAGTAAACTCCGAGCTGACGAGCAGAGTAGAAATAGCGTACCTGTAATCTGAAGGGTGGAGCGTGACATAGAAGTACGCAAAATGAAGAGCAAGACCCCACTCAAGACATCCGGGAAATGAGCAAGGTGATTACTAGTCCACAGAAGCTAGCATATGCAGCCGAACCTTTCATAGGGCAGCTGCAAGAGAAGGAGAGGGAGAGCAAGCCTCATGCAGGCCAGCATGTGCAGTTGGTACAGCAGCAGTACTTAGTATGCATAGGAATTGGTAAATTAACAAGCTTGAGCACAAGGAAATATGAGGTATCATGCAGGCAGAGCTAGCAGTGGCACGTAGCAAAGTCCTTCACTTGAACCAAGTCCATGAAGCTTCCCAGGATGAGCAACCAACTGGCAGGGCCAGATTTGTACAAGCAAGGGCCGAGGTAGAAGCAGAATGAGCCGAGGAAGGGCGCTCCACAGGAGTATGCAGGCTGCACAAGAGGAGCAGATTGGAAGGAAGCCGAGCAACAAACAGAGCAAGCGCCTCGAATCCAAACATGTGGCTAATCGGGCAGGCAAAGCTGAAGGGAAGCATGTCTGAGAGGCAGCCGCTGAATGAGATGCCCAGTACTGCAGTGGCAGCGTTTGGGCATGGAGTGAGAAAGCGGTATAGCGTAGGTGGTGCAAAGCGTCATAGCAAGCATTCAGTGTGAGGCAAAGTAGAAACCCAAAACAACTGGAGGTGAAGAAGAAGAGGCGACGGACCAGGGCATGGAGCGGGCTGCCTAAAGGGAGATGACCAAAGGACGAAACAGGAGAAGGAGAAGGGAAGGCAGGTAGAGAAAAACAGCAATGCAGAATGGAGCCGAAATGAATACAGAACACCCACAAGAAATAAAACAAATGGGGGAACCAAAAAACGCAGCAGAAATGGAGCAAGCAAAACAAACTGGCAGCAGGAGAGAAGCGAGATCTAAAACAAACAGAACAGGGAAGAGAACAAACGGGGGGGAGACAGGAAAGAACAAATGACAGGACTGACAGGAGGACAGGCTCACAGGCAGCCACGGACCAGTACGACAGAACAGCGAATGCGACTCGCTCTAAGCAGAGCGGGAGACAGCTGCTTCATTTAAATAGGCTGTGGAGGAGGAGCTCTTCCCCCACATAATCCCGGGCTACTCCCTGCAACTAATTGCCCTTACTCATCCTTAACCCCTTGCATTTACCTTATTGTGTTCCCCTTGCTCCTTTCCTTCCTGTCCCATGCAGAAGCTTTATTTTAGAGTTATCCTTCTTTAATATTTATTTATTTAGCTTTTATTGACTGGGCAAGCATACTAGA
The DNA here is from genome assembly GCA_016271365.2 of Neoceratodus forsteri. Lineage (NCBI taxonomy): Eukaryota > Metazoa > Chordata > Ceratodontiformes > Ceratodontidae > Neoceratodus > Neoceratodus forsteri. The sequence goes on along the minus strand of CM028129.1, from coordinate 1,070,178,413 downwards.
CAAATGTATGACTATTTTTATGTTTTACAGAGAATATACAGACAGTGCAAAAACTTAACAATGAGGACTCAGCAACAAAATAGAAAAGGTAATAACTGATAAGGATAAGGAACATAACAAAGTTTAACCAGTATGTACATAAGTTATAACTTTAAATAAAGTACACCATTCATTAGAGGGAGGACACCATAGATTGGGGGGACATATTCAGAAACAGCTGGTTGAACTCGCATAACAGTGAGTTGCACAAAACTAATGCACCAGCTGGCTCTGTTGCCATATTCACAGAGAATGCACAGATCACCAATCTGTGTGAATATGGGACCCTGGATGTGAGGCACAAAGCGGTCGGCCACCATGCGTGGGCAGCGCATCCAGGGGTAGGGGCTGAAGACTGCCAATTGGGGATGCATGGCACATACCTGGATGAGCCGTATCCCCCATGGATGATATTCAGCCTGATTATGCTAATAAGCTCACTGGGTATGCATGGTGCAACAGGGCCTCATGCATGTCCATTATGGGCTCATTAGCATGGCTACACCTGATGGAAGGCACCAGAACAGCCCCTCCCAGCGTCAATGACCATACAGAGCACACCAGACCCCATTCCAAAGTGTGCCCTCCCCACCTGACCACAGTGCTGAAATAAAGACAACCTGTCCCATGTTTCCCATAGTGTAGGATCTCGGCTCAGCTCCGATCCCTGATCAAACCAGATTCATACTCCAAACCTTGTTTCTGTAATGTATTGGTACCCCACTGGGCCCCAATCACATTCGAACTACACTCCTGCCCCAACCCAGAACCATTCCTCGATTGTAATGAAACCACTTGCCCTCAAGCCTGAACCTCAATGTCTTGAATAGAATACAGAACACCCAGTATTTTCATGAGTGTAGTGACCTTCACTCTATCAGGACTGGACCCCCACCCTGCCCCCCAACCCCACAGAACCAGTGACTGGCTCAGCCCTCTGCACACACCACCATGGCCAGCTGCTCAGCTGAACTTTCAATGCAGTGTACTGTATATAGTATGCACTCATTGGTTGAGCACACACTATGTACAGTACACTGCACTGATGGTTCAGTCGGTGACTGCTAGCTAGTGGTGTCTTGAGGGCTGATTGAGTTGCCAGCTTTGGTTGGGTTGGGGGCAGATGGGGGGTCCAGTTCTGATGGAGTGGGGGGTGAGGGCCACTAAACTACTGGGGGATTCTGTATTCTATTCAAGACACATTGGGATTTGGGGCTGGAAGGGGGTTACAGTTTTATTATGATCGGGGAAAGGGGCTGAGTTGGGAGCACGAGTTTAGTTTGAATGGGGATCAGGGCTAGGTGGGGGGGTGTTTCTCTGTTGAGTGGGGACTAGGGTAGAGTGGAGGGTAATTCTCTGTCGAACAGGTACCAGGGCAGGGTGGGGAGTTGTTTCTCTGTTGAATGGGGATCGGGGACAGGTGGAGGATACCACTACATTACAGAAAATGGGTTTGGAGTGTGATCCTGGTTTGAATGGTGTTCAGGGCCAGGTGGGGGGGTACACTACACTATGGTAAATGGGAAAGGGCACTGTAGTTATTATGATCGGGGCTCAAGGTTGAGGGTTACCACTTGACTACTGGGGCTGGCAGGCTGCTGTGCACCTGTCTGCACTATGAAGCCTGCCTGTGGCCAGCCAATTTAGGCCAATTTTATTTGGTCTATCTGTGCATAGCACATCACTACACTTGGGGCACATTCCCTCTGAATCTGCTCATGCATGGCACATTCATAGGAACACCCCCTCTACATGCACCATATACATTTGTTTTGGGCCATGGCCAATTCTCCTTTGGGCAGTATGGCTCCATCCTTTGAATATCACGCATCGGTGCATTGTTTGGGATGCATGACTCATCTCCATTTTGTGCCAGGATGCACTGCACATCTCTTTTAAAAAGTGGGGCCTAAGTGCAGCTGCAAGGCAGAGTTGGATTTCTAGTTTTACCATAGGGACCTTTTACAACTGTGGTGAGAGGTGGTGCAACAAATATGTACTGGGAGAGAGTTTCACATCCTAGGTGCACAGACAGCAAAGGCTAAATTACCCATCAACGTATGGGTTTTAGGAACAAGGAACACAGATAAGTCAGTAGACCTAAGGGGGTAAGCTGGGTTGACAAGCCTTAGTAGTTCTGCCAGAACTGGAGGGATGGTGGCTCTAATGACTTTATCAATAAAACAGTTCAAAGCAAAAGTGTGGTAATTCCCTGTAGACAGCCAGCCTATAGACAATGACAATGATGGCAGAAAAAGACACATGGTCCATCCAGTCTTCCCAAAGTCCCTAAATCCCTACAATCATCCTTGGGACCTAATGTTCCTCCAGGGTACTAGTCCTCTTGGACCTTTCCCTGTTTTCTTCCATGGTCCTGGTGTCCTAGGTAACCACGAGTCCCTTCATTCTATCCCAAGCCTGTTTGAATCATTTACTGTGCTCGCTCCCACCACCTCAGCTGGCAGACTGTTCCAGGGCTCCACCATCCTTTCCAGAAAGAAGTACTTCCTCACATCCCTCCTGAATCTCCTGCCTGCCAACTTCGACTAGTGACCTCAACACTGTGAGTTGGTACTCTGGCTAAATAATTTCCCGCCGTTCACTTTATTAATTCCTTTGAGGAATTTGAAGGTCTCTATCATACTGTCCTTCTCACTTCTGGCTTCCAATGACTACAGATTCTGTGCTCTGAGGTGCTCCTCATAGGATTTACCCTGTTGTCCGTGAATCATTTTTGTCACTCTGCATTGCACTGTCTCTAACCTATCCTTGTCTTTTCTTAGGCAAGGACTCAAGAAGTGGGCACAGCACTCCAGGTGAGGCCTCACCAGGGATCTGCTATCAGTCCCCCTCCTGATACAACCCAGCATCCTGTTGGTCTTGCTATAGGCCTTGTTGCACTGACTTAGAAACATAGAAACATAGACTTTGACGGCAGATAAGGACCACTTGGCCCACCCAGTCTGCCCATTTCCCTACCTATTGGATAAGCTGCAGATTCTAGTTAACCAACAGCCTACTTCCTGCAACCACACTATAATTGCCTTATGTCTGTCCCATGCATGTTTGAATTCCTCCACTGTTTTAGACCCCACAACCTCTCCAGGAAGGCGGTTCCATGCGTCCACCACTCTCTCCGTGAAAAATAATTTCCTCACATTACCCCTGAGCCGTCCCCCATCTAACTTTAAATTGTGCCCCCTTGTTCTTACACATCTCTTTTTCTGAAAGATGCTACCCTCCTGGACTTTGTTGATTCCCTTGAGATACTTAAAAGTTTCTATCATGTCCCTCCGTCCCTCCTTTCATCAAGGGTATACATATTAAGCTCTCTCAGTCTCTCTCTTCAAATGGTTTCTGATGTAGACCCTGCACCATTTTAGTTGCCCTCCTCTGGACTGCTTCCATCCTGCCTATGTCCTTGCATAGATGAGGTCTCCAAAACTGCACGCAGTACTCCAGATGGGGTCTCACCAACTGTCTGTATAGAGGGATAACCACTTCCCTTTTTCTACTTGTGATGCCCCTCCCGATGCATCCCAGTATCCCCCTGGCTCTCCTTACTGACTTCTCACATTGCTTACCCACCTTTAGGTCATCTGATATGACTACACCCAGATCCCTTTCCGTTATTGTTGTCATTAGTACCTCCCCTGCTACTGTGTACTCTTCTCCTGGACTTTTATTTCCCAGGTGCATTACTGCACTTCTTTGCATTGAATCTAAGTTGCCATATGTCTGACCATTCCTCCAACCTTGCCAAGTCCCTTCTCATCCTTTCTACCCCCCTTGTGTATCAACTCTGTTACAGATCTTTGTGTCATCTGCAAAGAGGCATACCTTTCCTTCTAGACCCTCTGCAATGTAACCTATAAAGACGTTAAAGAGGACTGGACCCAGTACTGAGCCCTGAGGTACTCCACTAGTGACCCCCCTTTCTTCAGAATGTGTTCCATTCACTATTACCTTCTGTGTCCTGTTGTGCAGCCAGTTTGCTACCAGGCTACCACCCTGGGACCCACTCCCAGGCTGGCTAACTGATTATTAGTCTTTTGTGCAGGACTGTGTCAAATGCCTTGCTAAAGTCTAGGTAGGCCATATCCACAGCCCTCCCTGGTCAATTACTTTGTTTAATGGAGTTGCTGGTGGTAACTCCCATATCCCATTCTCGTTTGTAGTGCTAAGTCTCTCCCTTCCCATCTAGTCCTCTGTCATTGGGTTCTTTTTTCCCTGGGTGCATTACCTTGTATTTTTTGTGTTGAATTTTTAATGGCTAGACCTTTGACCACCCTCTAACTTTATGATCCTTCTGCATATTCTTAATTCCTTCTTTACTATCCACCCTCCCACATAGTTTTGTGGCATCTGCAAAGAGACACAACTTGCCATGGATTCCTTTACCAATGTCACTAATGAACATGTTGAAGAGTACCAGAAACAGGACAGAACCCTGTGGAACCTTGCTTGTCACCTCCCTCTCTTCTGATTTAACCCCATTGACCACCAACCACCCTCTGTCATCTTCCTGCTAGGCAGTCACCCACCCAGCTCACTAGAGTTTTAGCTGTACTAGGTCTTCCATTTTCTTAAGCAATCTCTTGTGTGGTACTGAATCAAAGGCCTTACTAAAGTCAAAGTACAAGTTCACCACATGGCCCTTGTCTATCTCCGTTTGTCACCCAGTCAAAGAAGACTATCAAGTTGGTCTGCCAAGATCTTCCTGTGATAAAACCATGTTGGTTGTTATCCTTGAGTCTGTTGCTCTCCAGATATTTTATGAGGTCCTCTTTAATCAGAGATTTCATCAGCTTCCCCATGGTGGACTAACAGGCTTATAATTCCCTGGTTGCTCCTTATCCCACCCTTATGTAGTGTCAATATGACTGCTAACTTCCTATCCCCTGTGACTTCCCCAGTCCTGAGTGAGCTGTTGAACAGCTCAGTTAGTGGTTCTGCCAGTTTTCTTGCTAGCTCCCTTAGTATCCTTGGGTGCAACCCTTCTGGACCCAGGGCTTTATCTATTTTGTGTGATGCTAGCCGTTTCAGGACTCTTTACCTAGTAAACAATGTCTGACTCATTTCTGGGACTGCCTTCAAAGCCTTTTGATGATGTTCTCTGGCGGGGACCCACCTTCCTCTTAAGTGAAGACAGCAAAAATAATCATTCAGAATGGTGGCCTTTTGCCAATCCACTTCTGTCACCCTACCCCCTTCCACCAGCAATGCAATCCCCCCCTTTTTATGTTTTTCACTAATATATCTAAAAAAACTTGTTTTTCTCCATTCTTTCCCCCTTCAGCGATGCACAATATTGTGTCTGCTTTCGCCTCCCTGATGGTCCTCTTTGCCTCCCTGGTTTTCTGAAGATATTGCTCCCATTCTGCCTCTCGTTGCTTACTACTCTTACTGTATATTTGTAAAATGCCCTCTTTTTGTTCCTGACTGCTTCCCTGACTCTAGGTGAGAACCATAGTGGTTTCTTCAACCTATTTTTCTTTGTCACTATTTTTACGCATCTCTTTATTTCCTCAAGGATATCTCCCTTGATTGCCTTCCATTTCTCCTCCATCCTGCCTATGCCCTCCATGCCTACTAATTTCTCCCTGACCAGTTCCCTCATCTTATCGAAGTCTGCCCCACTAAAGTCAAGACTTTGGTTCTTGAATACAGCTTACCAGCCCCTAGTTCCAGTTTAAACCACACAGAGCTGTGGTCACTATATCCCTGTGGTTCCCCCACTCTCATGGCACCACTAACTCTGTGTTACTGAGTTCCACATCAAGGACTGTGGACTGCCTGGTGGGTTCCTCAACTAGTCGTACAAGCAGACAGTCCTGAAAAGCATCCAGCAGTGACTGACTCCTGTTGCTTTTGGCCACTGGGTCCTCCAAATTGATATATGACAAGTTTAGGTCCCCACCACCACTACCACCTCCCCCTTTGCTACACCTCTTTTAAGTTTCTCTCCAAGTTCTCTGTCCCTTTCCTCCCCTTGACCCAGAGGCCTATAGAATCCCTGTCTTATTTTCCTGCCTAAGGCTATGGTGAATTGCACCCATATAGACTCAGTTTCCCCCAGTTACCTCTAATGCCCCCATCTTCAGTCACCCCCCATCTACTTGCCCTTCAATCCCTCCTGAATAATGTATATCCAGGGCATGTCATCTCCCAGTCATTATCTTCTGTGGCCCATGTTTCTATGATAGCCACACGGTCCACCTCAGTGTGTGTGCAATCATTGCCCAGAGCTCCCTAAATTTGCTCCCCATGCTCCTGGCATTAATACATACCCCCTTCCACTTGACCCTTGCTTTGGCTGTGCTACTGTACATATGTCTACTATGTTTTCTCTCCTCTTCCTCAGTGTCTTTGACTGTAGTTTTTTCTCTCACAACTGTTCCTCTCCATAGTCCTGTAACCCCTACAGCATTCACTGCATCCTGCAATCTGCTACCATACCCTGACTGTTGGGGAGTACTATCTTGGGTCCCCTTCTGCTCACCCTTCATTGTGGATCCTCTAAACCTGGACTCCTAGTTTGTTATATAGTTCTCAATGATGTGTAAGTCGAGGGGCAGGGAGGGCAAACTGACATACGTTGTTATAGGCAATATCTCATATAGATAGATTGGACTTAGAGGTATGGGTAAGGGTAAGGAGCCCATAACTAAGAATTTACTCAGTTTTTCTAAAACACAATAATGCTATCAGCCCATCAGGAGTGTCTCCCACTCCTAGTGGGAGAATTAGTCTGGTTTGTTTCCCACCCAGTTTAAATATTCATCTAGTTTATTTTTGAATTGCAAGAAATCTTTAGAGTTCACAACTTCTTCTGGTATAAGATCCCATGCTTTTGCAGCTCTAATAGTAAAAAAGTGATCCCTCCTACATGAATTAGCCTTGGAGATAAGTAACTGCTTGTTGTGGCTTCTAAAGTTTATATTTCTTATTACATACTTGAATCCACAATGATCAGCCAAATCATTGTTTAATATTTTATACAGTTGTATCAGATCTTCTCTTAATCTTCTATCAGTTAGTCTAACCCATCCAGTTTTACCTAGCCTCTGTTTGTAGGATAGGTGCCTTAAACATGGAATCAGTTTAGTTGTTCTGTGCTGTACAGATTCAAGTAATTTTATGTCTTGTACGTGATAAAGACTCCAAAAAGGGGAACCAAAATCCACATATGGTAAGTTGCAAAAAACTTAATTAATGCTCCAGTTAGGGTCAAAACTACAACAGTTGGGAAATGAGGCGTTAGAGATTCCCTAACACCCCACCCTCCCAAACCTAGCAGGAGAACAGTTGTGGGGTGTGGCTTGGGCTCCTCAAGCCTAATATTCACCCCATTCCATCTGTAAATAAAGTCAGATGTGTAGACTTTATGAGAATGGGGTGAGTGTTAGGCTTGAGAAGCCCAAGGCACAGCCCATATCTGCTCTCCTGCCTGGTTTGGGATGGTGGAGTGTTAGGGGAAACCCTCATGCCTCATTTCCCAGCTTTTGTCACTTTAACCCTAACTGGAGAATTAACAACATTTTTGCAACTTATTTACATACTTTTGAAATACTATAATAGCATCCTTATTTTATCCTCGGGCCCTGCACTCCCAACCCTCCATAGATGTGTATATGTACAGTATGTACCTCCCTCCGGGCCCTGCACTTCCGTTTATAGGACAAGAGTGACTAAATTGTCAGCATACTGTAGCCATCTTATTACCCCACCTCATGTACCCAGTATAGAACATTTTCGTATCCCCTCCAAAATGTACTTCTGTGCAACTGCAATGCCATTCCGTGCCACAGGTGCGAAAACATATTTTGGCCAGGATTTGAAAAATGACAGCTGTGGCATACATGAGGTGGGGTAATAAGAAGGCTATGTTGAAAATCTGGGGCAAGAATATTTAATATTTCTGAAGTTACGAACAGGTGTAGTGAAATCGCAATGAATGGTCATAACTTTGGCATTTTTTCATATTTTGACCAAATTTTCAACATAGTCTTCTTATGACCCTGCATCATAAACCTTGTAGGTGAAAATGTTCATATCCATGCCAAAATGCCATTCCACCCCACAGATGAGAAAACACATTTCAGACAGGATGTGAAAAATGACAGCTGTACTGTTCATGAGATGGTGTGAAAAAATGGCTACTGTATGTTGAAAATTTGGATTCAAAATATTAAAAATTACCAAAGTTATGCACATACATAGAAACATTTCAATGAACGCACATCACTTGGCCATTTTTAGGAATTTGTCACCAAATTTTCAACATGGCCTTTTTGGGACCCCACCTCATGAACACTGGCAGTGAACATTCGTTATTCAGTCCTGAAAGGTGATTTTGCACAGTGACTGTGAAATCACCTTCAGGGCCTGATTAATGAAATGACAGTTGCAGTGTTCATGAGGTGTGGTCCCAAAAAGACCATGTTGAAAATTTGATGAAAAAATTCCAAAAAATGGCAAAGTTATGCACATAAGTTCAAAATGCCATTGAAATACATTATATGGCACTTACCTTTATTCCTCAGTTCATGGGTCAACACTGAAGAGTGCAGACATGTCTCAGTCCAAAGAGCATGACAGCCTATGACCTCTGGTGGTAAGTATAGGGTAAGGGGGGGTGAGGGGTAGTGGGTGCTCAGTGGGAGGGTCAGAATGGGGGAAAGAAATGCCAGTGACGATGAGAGACCATTTTCTTTTTTCAGGTTAAAAAAAAGAACAAAGATGTTGTGGGACAGTTTTTACTTTGCAGGGACATAATAAATAAAATTATTTCTGCACACTGGGGATGGGTTCCCCAGAGTTTCACATTGCTGGGGAGGGCTCTGGGGGGCTCTAAATGCTGGCATGGGGATTGGGCCCCCAATGTCAGTTAATTAATTAAACAAAGGTCTGGGGGTCATCCTTCACTGGGGTGGGCATCCCAGTGTTGGATTATATGAATAACTAAACAAGGGACTAGGGGCGGTGATCGAGGGTAGCAGGTCAGCATCGGGATCAATCAAAGACTACAAAAAAAACACCATCAAAATCAGACTGCTGCATCCTGTGGGATGGACTCTGACATCACAATAAATGAATACTGACAAACTACATAACATAACATCGGTACTGTACTGTATCTACCACAGCAAGTCATCCATCCGATCTCCCCACAGCACCGCACTTTGGCTCCCATGTTATGTTATGTATTTTTAATTATAAAATTTAGGCTTTACTCAGGCTAAGTAGCAGCTAGCAGAGTTGCCAGACATCAGCCCTCCTTGCCTTCTTCAGTTGCAAACTTAGTGCAATTCACAATTGGGCTTGGCTGCAGCTCTCAGTTGACAGTACCATGTCAATGGACCACGCTGGTGGCTTCCCTCCAAACTTCCTGTGCTCTGCTGAAGCCACTAATCCTCCAGAGTCTGGACCAGGACCTTTCAGGTCGGGCAGCACACAGTTGCAGTCCACACTGCTCCCAGGCAGGAGACAGTTTAGGTCTCAGGACAGACAGTAGGTTGATACTCGCTGTCAGCTGCTGTTCATCACACACTCAAGTCACAGGGGCTCAGCTGGGTTTGCCTGGGTCCTGGTGGGGGGTCTTACTCTCTGGATCAGGACAAGGACAAGAAATTAAGAAAATGACAGCAAAACAAGACAACAGACTCTGGCAGTGAAGTGCCAAGAAGTCAAAAACCTGGAGAAAAGAGCACTGCAATAAAAATCCATCCAGACAAAAATTCTCAGCTGTAAACTAGACACCATGGAATATGGGGACAGTGATCAGAGAGTGAGGGGTGCCACTAGACACCAGGGAAAATGGGGGTTCACAACTCATACTGCAGCTGGCATTAGGAGTTCAGCTGAGGCTGCAGAACTAAATAAAATCCACTGTTTTCATATAAAGAACTTGACAGAAGACTCCTCTCACTAAGCTGGGCACCCAGAATTTTGGGGCCACGGGGTCATAATGTCACAAGACATTATACTGCATGCATACATTGCACTGCCAGAACAGTGTGCTATATTGCATGCAGCATAAGTCTTGTTTATGTGGGGCTCCACTCCACACCCCGTTAAGGTGGGCTGTGCCCCTAAACCTCCCAACTAAAATATCTAACTCTGTGGGGTGATTTCAGTAAATATTGCACAAATTGCAAAAAAAGGAAAAACTGCCTGCTTCCGTCCCTGCCAGTGGCTCATCCCTTCAAGCCACAGCAGCTGCTTGGCAGAAGCCTGTCCTAACAGAGGTAATATCCTCTGTCTCTGACAGTGAGAGGTTGCAGTACCATGCACAGAATCATTTGCAGTATTGCACCCTCTCACTGTCCTATACTGCACTGTTGCAGTTTCAGAGTTTTGCCATACGCTATTAAGTATATGGCATTTTGACCCGGTAGGAATTTGGGGTACCCGGAAAATGTTTTTCTGGTCATAATTGTGAAAAACAAACATCAGAATCTAGCTAAACAGGGCCCGTTTAGTTAGATTTTGTTGTTTGATTTGTAAAATTACATCATTTTTATGTATTTTCCATGCTTTTTAGTTCATGGGGAAAAAAACAAGATGGTGGCTGGCGAAAAGGGATTTTTCTGTCATGAGAAAGGATTTTTTCTTCACGAAAAGGAGTGTATCTCATGAAACAGAATCCTTTTTGGCGAGATCAAATCCTTTATTGAACTTTCTCCCTCTGTCCTTAAACATGATCTTCCCATTGAAAAGAATGGGAAATGAAAAATTGAATAACTTTGTGACATATTAATATTTTTTTCACAAAACAAAGCATGCCTGTTCTGTTACCCAAGCTCTTTCTACCATACAAAATTCATACTAAAATTCCACACCGTCTGGATGCAAGGTGATGAGGAAAAACCTGCAAAAAGTGGTGAATTTATTTCTTTTTCCACTATCCAGATCTCAGAATCCACACATCCAAATGTAACAAAACTTGCACATCAAGAGATCTACCCTTGGAACAGTGCATACCAAATTTTGAGAAAGTCCATTGATTGGTGCAAGGTTATTAAAGTGGAAAATTTGAGGTTTAACATGAAATATGTTACTCAGCCATAACTATAGGGATGCTACTGCACCCTATAATATAAGTTCTATATAGAATAAAACAGGATTGGCTTCTGTTAGTGAATATGCATTTGATTCTATTTAGTAAAGAATTTGCTGTCTGGGTAATTTTTTACAATGATCCTAGAGTAAGCCTATTATTGATTATGATTCCTAAATCATGTTACTTAACAAATGATTTTAACACTTGGTTGTTTTATTTATAAGTATAGTTAGGATTTTTCATACCAAAATGTTGTATGGCACATTTATCTTGGTTTAAAGACATTTTATTATCCCTACACCACAGTTCAATGATTTCCAAATCTTTCCATAGAGTACAATACTTGGCTATGGTATGGTATGGTGGGAAGACGTACTCCTCTCACAAAAGCAGGGCACTCAGCTGTGTGTTTGGCCCTATAGGCCAGGCTCAACTTGTAGTTTACTGCCTTACTCAGATTGTGGATATGCAAGCAGAAGTCTAGCTGAGGATCAAGGGTGACTCCCAGATATTTTAAGGTGTCAATACATGTCTTTAAATACAATTCTAGTTATTTATCTTTTTATTTTTTTTTTTTTGTAATGGGGTAGGGCTCACCTGTCTGTCTTCAGGGATGACCTGGGAGCACTGAGGAGGTTATGTGACTTCTTCAGAGTTGCACAGTATGCAAGTGGGGGTTGTGGGAATTAAACCTACTATAGGTGTCTGGATGTACCAAGCTCATTCACAGCTAGTTACTTTAACCTTTAAGTTATAGTGCCAGCATATCTGATTATTACTGTATTTGTGTACTTTGTCCACCTTGGTGCTACTTTTGCTCAGTTCCTTTCTGTTGGGAGCATTATTTTTTGTATTTTGCACCTGTTAGTTTGCACATTTATTGTCAATTGTAGTTTAGTATTTTACACCTCACTGATAAGTTTGCAAGATTGTTATAAATTGCATTATACTGTCTGTTTCTCTGCTATGTACCTCCTCCCACAGGTCTCACCTGGAAAGGAGCTCTGGTTCAGTGTGCTTTTCCTAGACAACAATTTTTAATAAATACAAATAAATTATTTAATACATTGCCAGGAAAGACCTGTTGCACTGAGAACAGCTAGTTTCCAGAGGTGGCCTAAGGAAAAGGGTACAGAGAATAAAACATACAAGCAAGACATAAATATATATAACACAGAACAAAACTGTAAAGTGTGAAACAAAGGTACAATTTAGCAGTACGATGTAGGGACAGTGGGTAAATTAGTAACATTACAATACAAAACATGGGAAAAGAAAGTCCAGCAATGGGGCCACCTGTTGTGCTTCTATGCAGGTGACCCAAGTTTGGGAATGAGTTCAAGGAGCAAGCTGGGGATGCTAAGTGCTGAGAAATGGGGCTGCATTGTAGCAGCCCTCCCAGGCTGGGGTGCGAGGGTGCAGTGTTCCACCACATGTTAGCATCTTATGGTGGGCATGGGAGCTATCCTTGCAAGATATGCCATGCATGTCAAGGCCTGAGACTGCACTGCATCAGGCAGGCTGGTGTGCAGAAGTCAATCAGGCAGCGCAACAGCTAGGTTCATTGCGGATCCCTCACCTGCCAACCAGGCACCTCCTCCACACTTTGGATTGTGTTCCAAGGGGGTGGGGCAGCCACCCCCTGGCCCAGACATGAAGGACCTTTTGTTGGGGAACTTCAGAAGAGTTAATAAGTCCTGAGGATTGCAGGGTGATGGGGCTGAATGGGCCAAAGCCTGGTTCATGCTGAACAAGTTGAACAGAAAAACCTTTACTGAAAAAAAAGAAAGTCCAACAACAGGTACAGTATGCAAAGTACAGCAACTAGATGTAGGGAAGCACAGTCTACACTGCAGAGGGAAGGCAGTACAAAAAAAGTATAGTGAGAATTAGGAGTGGGTGGGGAAGAGAAACATGAGAGGAATGAGAGAAAGGGAGGGCATGAAGAAAGGGGATGGGGAGGTTAGATGCAGGAGCAGACATTTGAGATGTGGCCACATAGCAGCATTTTTAGGACATAGATGGAAAAAAGGTGTGGATTTGTAGAGGGAAAATAGACTAAAGGAGATGAAGCTGGAAGGAGAAGACAGATACTCCAGAGGAATTTTGGGTATAGGAAAAAACAGGAGTCAGAGGACTGTGGGGAGCATAAGGAAAGGGAGAGGACAGAAGGGATGTGAGATAAAATGGAAGAGAGCCAAACCAGAACATGGAGATGAGGGAGACACTGTGTGAGAGGTGCCAGCCCACAAGAGGATGGGAGCAAGAGGGAGTAATAGAGGGAGCAGCAGTTTGTAAGGGGAGGGTAGTAAAAGGGAAAGCAACAGGAGTAGGGGGTTATGCAAATGTGCTACACATCATGTCCCCATAGTCAAAGGAAGGAAAGAGTATTTTTGCAATAATTTCTCACCTGGTTGAGGGGTGAGGGGACATGCAAGCTTTGTTTGGGGAGGATTTTTTGTGAATGACATTGATATGAAAGGAGAAGGCATGATAACTGCCCAACCAGATAGTCAGATATTTAATGGAGGAAGAAACCTCAAGCTAGGAGACATCCAGGGTTGTGAAGTCAGGAGGAGTCTGAACTCTAGCTGGATGCTGCATGGTGCCAAATATCACAAAGATGGCCTTTGTGGCATTCAGGGTAAACTAGTTAGCACAGAACCAGCAATGGAGGCTGTTAAAGTCATGTTAGAGTTGCCCAACCAGATCTCGTGCAGAGGGATCACAGGCAAAGAACACTGTGTTATCTACATACATGTGAATGTAGAGGATCCACAAGCATTAGGAAGGTCATATAAGAACATTTAGAATAGGATTGGGCCATGGACAGAGCCAAGGGAAACTAATGGGTAGACTGAGGAGAAGAATAGGAGTCACCAACAAGGGTAGTCAGATCTGTCTGCTATGTAGGAGTTGAACCATTTAACAGTGAGTACATATAGTCCAGCACCCATAGCTTGTCCAGCAGGAGAGAGGGCAATAGATCAAAGGCCTTAGCAAGGTTAATAAAGATGACCCTGATCCATCCACTATAGGATGGTATCAGTGAGTCACATTAAGGATGTCAAAGTGTAGTGGAATTTCCTAAATCCAAACTTTTAGGGACTAAGAAGTGCTGAGGAGTCTAGGAAGGGAGAGAGTTAAGAATTAGGTATTGAAGTTTGGCCAAAGCAGGGAGAAGGGAGACAGTATGACAGTTACCTTTGGCAGGGGGATCACCGCCTTTGCAAACAAGATGGCCTTGGTCCTCTTCCATGTACCAGGGACTGTTTTTATGAGCAAAGAGAGGTTAAGGAAATTAAAAATAGAAAGAGCTAATGCAGGGGAAGAGAGACAAAGGAGTTTGGGAATCAAAACCATTGGGGCTTTTGTCCTTGTAGAGGTTACGAGATTGTAAAGCACAAAGGGTATTGGTAGATATAGCAGGTGTGAAAGACAAGGAAAGAGATGGAAGAATGGAGAAGAGTGGAGGAGAGGGTGAGGAGAAAATGAGGCTGGCAGTACATCCTTGAGGTTTGAATAACAAGCTCTGAATGAGCTTGGTACATCCAGCAGATCTGGGTTTGACTCCCACAACCTCCACTTGCATACTGTGTGATTCTGAGCAAGTCACTTAAACCCCTGTGCTCTCAGGTTGTCCATGATAACAGGTACTTGTGCCTAGTGGATTTTACCCAGTTACCAAAAACAAATAAAACAAGAGGGGAAAAGAAGAACAGAGAAGGAACAATAAGAAAAAGTGATTAAAAGTGGCAGCCACCTCTTCAGTGTTAGATACAGTAGAACTACCTACAGTACTATAGGTAAAGGGATGGGGACTCGAAGAGAGAGTCAAAAAAGGGACTGCCCTACCTTTCAGAATTTAGGGGGGCATTTAAAACTCTAGAAGCTGGAAGTAAAGTGTTCCACCTTGACCAGCCTGGTATCATAATTACAGTCATTACAGAGCTGTTTGTACCATTCCAGGTTGGCTGGTGAGCCAGTGACTTTGTGGAGGTGCTAAGCAGTGCCACTAGGATTGAGCCAGGTAATTAGCTCAGCAAAGAATCAGGGTAGGTTAGAGTGTTTGAATTGGGCCTTTCGAGGGAGCTTCCAAAGACAGCAGAGCATTTGAGTGAAATTTTGAATAGGTGTAATTTACAGCAGTAGAAGGAGAGATGAAACAACAATCAATGGAATATAGGTTAGAATAAAAAAAGATAAGACAAGTGACTTGTAGAACTGGAGCTGAATTATATTGGGGAACTTCGGGCTGATGAACTATCTACACTCAGTAGACCATGTAATGGTCACAGAGGGCACTAGGGTTGGTGCCAGCTTTTGCTATGCAGTCTTAGTGGGAGAATAAAATTCAGTCAATTAAGGGATGTTTAGTACATTAGGGGTTTAGCTGTCTGGGCTTGTGTGTGAGTAGGATGATTTGGACCTTTTTCAAAGATTTTGCTTTTTTGCAGCAGGGAGGACAAACTGGTACTGAATTTAAAAGTTCACCAGCAGCTACAAGGGAGTAGATAGAAGAAGAGGTTGAGGATAGTGTCTGATGTGGAGCCAGGTCAGACATAGTCCCCAGTAGCGAATCCAAGTAATGAAAATTGGAGTTTGTCAACAAGATACAGTACGTCGACGGCCCTATTTGATTTCTCTAGTGAAACTCACAAAGCCTTGGATAAGGGTTATTTAACTGGAGCTGTTTTCATAGACCTCACAAAGGCCTTTGACACTGTTCACCATAGCCTTCTAATCTCTCTTCTGCTCAACAGTGGGCTTGCCGAGGGACCTGGAGCCTGGGTAAAAAGTTACCTGGCACAAAGTTCTCAAACAGTAAAAATCTCTGAGGTTCTCTCTGACTCCAAACCAGTCCTCTCTGGTGTCCCCCAGGGCTCAATTTTAGGTCCTCTACTCTTCAGCCTATTTCTAAACTTGCTTCCCAAATCCTGCCCTGAAAAATTAATACTCTATGCTGATGACGCTGTAATTCTCTCCTCCCATAAGGATCCAAATCCACTACGACAGAGCTTGCAGCTTGCATTCTCATGTGTTGAAAAGTGGTTCCTGGAGCACAAACTGGTCCTAAATAAAAAAAAACAAAAGTCATGCTTTTGCCAGTCATCAAAACAGAAATAGGCATACTCCACTCGTCATAAAACTTCTCTTGAAATACACTAGAACAAGTGAACACCTTCAAATACCTTGGTATCACTTTTGATGAATGTCTTACTTTTGCAGCCTATATCGATAACACTGCAAAACAGTGCACCAACGCATTGGAATTTTGTACCGAACCATCAATTTTCAACCAAGCTGCTTTGAGGATTGCTGTTCAAAGCTCCATCACTCAATCATAGACTATGGTCTAATTACTATGGCTCAGCTACTACCACTGCACCAAAGCGCATCTCAACAGCACTAAACAAAACCTGTCGACTCCTCACTGGAGCATAGAGATGGACCCACACTTGTGACCTCTACACAGAAACCGGTTGGTTGCATCTTTCCAATCGCCTCATGTATCTCACCTGCGTGATGGCAAAAAATCAATCTTGGGACTCACTTCTCCATGTATCTGGGACCTGCTCTGCCTAAACAATGGCACTCCATACCACCAGAAGATCTGACCACCAACCTTTCCTTGTCCCTAGATGCCTGACTTCTCAGGGACAAAGATCTTTTACATTCCGTGCCCCCTACCTGGTACAATTCCCTTAACCTGCCCTCCCTATCCTCCACGACATTGGGAGCTTTCAAATCCATACTTTACACTCACCTCACAGCCTCCAGCTCCTGTGACTGCTTTGACTAAAGTCTCATCTCACTGAGTGCACTTACATTTGTTTCACTCAACCACCATGGTCTCCTCTTTGACAAAGACAACATGAGTACCACTAACCTGGTTCTGTCTGCTCCTAAACTTCTTATTTCTCCCTCTCTTCACTCTCAAGCTCTCCAATCCTTATTCTTTGTCCTTGACACTGCCTCTGAGTTCCTTTTTCTTTTCTGTACATAAATGTTACTGTTTAAGTTGTGGCCTTGTTAAATGGCTTACTGATTGTTTGTAACACTGTCTACTATGTTTTTGTACTTAATGACGTGGAACTTTTGTAAAAAAGCCTTGGCTTAAAGGTATTAATTCCTAGAACAATAAACTTCAAACTTCAACTTCAAGAAGCTTATAAGAAGCAGGAGGATAGGTGTAATGAACAACCTTATATCACAGGATGAGCACTACATGACTATGCCAGTTCCCATTTTGGTGCAATGTTGCCTAAGGATTGAACAGTTTAGGAGCGCAATGGCTTGAGGAATTAGACCTAGAGTTGTAGACAATCTATTTGTTGAAGTCGATTGTGGATGCTTAGGTGTAGGATCCTCAGCCTTTTGCGATTGGGTGAGGGAGGAGTAGGGGCCAGGATTTAGCTCAACATCACCTGCTAGTATGAGCAACAAGCTTATAAGAATGTTTAAAGAAACTTTTTGGCTCATGGCAGAAGAAGGGGAAGGAAGAAGCAGTGGAGGATGGAAGACAGGGAAGGAAAAGACTCCAGAGGGCTTCAAGACTGAATCAAGGGGAGTGGCACATATGACAGCTAATAGGTCAACATGTAGTGGGGGAAGGGCAGAGAGAAGAGAATGGAGAGGACAGAGGGTGAAGCTGAGAAAATTCTAAATATGGTGAATGTTAGCAAGGTATTTTGACTTAATGTGGTCCACCCAGCTGAGCCCATACAGGTTCTATTTGACCACCTAAGCACTGCTGCTCAGTCCACTTGTGGGATGATAAAAGGCAGATTGTTGCTCCATTGGTGGCCAGGATTGCTGATCCACTGGCAGACAGAATTGTCAATCTTTTTATAGGCAAGCTTGCCACTCCTTCCATAGTCAAGATTAACATTCTACCACATTTTCCGCTCCATTGGTGGACAGGATCACCACTCTGTCACACTAAGATACCTTTTCCTCCACAGCCAAGAATGGTGCTCACCATTCACCTATGGTTGCACTTCCTTTGGCAAAAAAGATTGCCACTCTTCCCTTTAGTGAGCCTTGCTGCTTCTACTACAGCCAGGAAAACCACTCTATTGATGGCCAGGTTTGTCACTGTATCAACAGTAGAGATTGCTGCTCCTCCTATGACCAAGATAGCCAGTCTTCCCTTGTTCATGATTTTAGCATTGTTGATGATCTGGATTGCCACTTCATCAGCAGCCTGAACAGGCGCTCCTAGGCCAGTCAGAAATTGCACTGCTCCCCAAGTCAGAACTGGCTCTCCTCCTATGGTCAGAACTGCTTTTCATCAGGTGTGCCTCACACCTGGCAAGTGTGCAAGTGAAATACCCTGTGACACAGGCTGGGTGAGATTGCCACTTATATCTTGAGAACAGGAGAAATAAAAAGATTATCTCCTTCAGTGGTAGAGAAAGCACAATCATGTCAAAACCAAGTTTTAACAAGCAGGTGTTTACTTCTAATAAGTAGAAAACTATTTTATTTATTGTATTTTACATGTAAGTAATTATTTTCTACTTTTAAAATAAAATATTTTCTTTGTGCAGTGAAACAAGACAGTTTTAGCCTTTGCTTTCAAGTGCCAGTAAAACGAATTCAACAGAATTCAGGTATTGTAATGTCAGAAACTGTCAGCTACTTAGGAGCCCAGTGTATTTCAATGAGAAATGAAATATATTGTTCTACCTTTTTCAAAAGAAATAGATTCTTCTCTCAACAACAAACTTTGCCTTTTGTATGTCTGCTCTGTTGTGGCCCATCTGTATGATTTTCAAATTTTTAAAACAATAATTGGCATCTCTTTTCTTCTTCCCAAGTAAAAACAGCCTATGAAGAAACTGTCACCTGCTTAATTATAATAAAATACCACAGGTTTTCAAAGTGAGATATTACTATTAAATATATAATATGTTGGTGGTAGAAAGTGTTATTTCTCTATAAAAACCTGAAAACAGGTTTGCAATTTCCCATTGAAATACAGTGCCAGCCTTGCTAGCAAGATTTTTCTGACATCATATTACAAGAATTCCGTTGGATTCTTTTTTACCAGTAGTTGACAAAATACAAATAACATGATAAAAATGTAATTAAGATAACTAAAGCAAACAAAATGATTACAGAGGCATCTAAAGGCCCCAAACCATCATTCTTTAAGATTTACATCTTACTAAGCATTTGCTCTTTAAGCATTATATTTTCACTTAGGTGGGGCTAATAAAATGGCATGCCATGACAACACAGATTAAAGATTCTGGTAGCACAAAATATACTGTATATCCAAAGTTAGAAAAGCAAGAGTTACGTAACCTACTTCTCAAATAACACTTTAGTGTATGCATAATCCTTCTTCAGATCATATTCAGAATGAACATTGGAAGGGTTTGGTGGTCCCATTAATTTTCCTTAAGTCAAGATTCCTTTCTAAACTTTTGCTTGACATTGGGAGCATCTGAGCCTAACATACATAACAACTACATATACCAAGAAGTACTACATTATTTCTCAACATAGTGACCCTCTTTAATAATGCACTTTTCATATAATTCCTGGAGCTTTTCAATTTCCTCCAGAAATAACTTTTCTTCCAGCCATGTCAGGTACCCCTGCACAGCCTCCTTCAGCTCATTGCCTCCCTCAAAACACTTTCCATGCAGATGCTCCTTCAGTTTGGAAAACAGCTGAAAGTCACTGGGTGCTATATCTGGAGAATAGGCAGGAGGTGGGAGTTCTTCAAAGTGGCATTTCCTGACAGCAACCTTTGCAACTCTTGTAGTATGTGCTTGAGGATTGTCATGCAAAAGCAGCAATAGTGTGGCTCTCATCTGTCCACTCCACTTTTGTTTAATTGATTCATGCAGTCGATGGAGCAAGTCTGCATAATATTGACCCATGATTGTCTCCTTGTCAGGCATGAAGTCAGTATGCACCATACCTTTGCATCCCAGAAAATGGTGCACATGATCTTGCCTGCAGAGCGCTGTGACTTGAATTTTTTGGGTGTTGGGGAATGTGGATGTTTCTACTGCATGGGCTGCTGTTTCAACTAGGGGTCATAATGGTAAATCCAGGTCTCATCACCGTAATAAATTGCCTCTTAAACTTGTTCCAATCTGCCTTCATCAGGTCAAGATTGCCATGAGAAGTCATCAGACGCTCCCTCTTCATGTCACATGTCAGCATTCTGGGGACCCAGTGGGCACACACCTTGCTCATTCCCAAATGATCATGCAAGATTGTTTCCACTGATCCCACACTAATGCCCAGAGTGTAAGCTAACTGTGCAACAGTAACACAGAGGTCTTCCAAAATCATGTATTGCACAGCCTTGATGTTTTCCTCATTTGCCAGATTAGCAGGCCATCCTGACCAGGGGGCATCTTCAAGAGTGTTTCTACTATAACAAAATTCTATAACACACCATTTAACTGTTACATATGATGATGCATTGTCCCAATACACTTTCAACATGCATTCATAAATTGCCTTTGGTTCAATGTTCTCTAACATCAAAACATTTGATGACAGCAGGATTCTTGATTTTATGATTTTCAGCATCCATCATGGTCAATCTGCAACTGACAAAGCATACATAAGTGACAAAACAATCTAGAATGTTCTGCCCACACTTTCTATGTTCCACTCCACATGGACTATAAGTAGTGCAACATCAATGGTCACTGGTGTTTCCTTCTATATTAGGCTCAGAACTTTCTGAACTACCCTCGTATTACTTAATAAAAGTGCTTAAAACTTTGATTTATTAAAAATTTTTGTTTTGCTATTTTCAAATGAACCTTATCCAAAACACTCTTTGGTGATTACAAAGGGGTAGGAGTGGCAACACATATACATCAGATTTAAGTGATAAATAACTGGTGTCAGCTGTCAGCTGATATGGATGATTTTCAACCATGAGTAGTTGAAGATGGTAGATACCTTTCTACATGTACATCAGTATTGATGTGTAAAATGGCATAACAAGTGCATATGAATGTACCAAAGAGCCAGCAGAAAAAGGCCAAACTGGTCTATCAAGTCTGCTCATTAGCACTGCAGTGTTACTGTCTTATGCCATTTACCCTCCACCCCCATCAGTCTTTTCTTCCGGTAGACTAAGCTGTAAGCTGCAAGAAAATATGTTTTATGCTCTTACATTAACTTTTAAAACTCCTATTGGGGAATTCATTGTACTGACAAAATGTGTTGTAAAATATTCTAGGATGTCCGATTTCTACCAATGACAATCACCATCTGAAAATCCTCAGATGGCAGTAAGAAGTGCAATGCTGATTTTTTTTTTTCTTAATGGGAAAGGAGGGCTAGACAGTATTGCATATTTTGAGGCTTGTTAGGAAGAATGCAGATTCAACCCAACTAAAATTAACTGCTGGTCATATTTTAGTGAATTGAGAATATTTGGCCCAAACACCAGGGGAATTACATTGCTCGTTTCTCTATTCCTGCATGTCCTGAATCACAGTTCCAATTTTCAAAGCAATAGTTTTAAGTGTTTCCATGCTCATTTTTTAATATGTATAACTCATGCGCTCATGTCAGTTTGGGGCCACCTTGCTTGCACACACATTCTCTTGTCCTTAAGAATGTACAGGAGCATGAGTGGATGTCAGAGAGCTATGAGGTACAGTGGTAGCCACAGACATTGCAGATATTTCAGAAATTTCTGAGAAGTTTGTTTCTGCTGCCCCTACTGAATGCAGAAAGCATCAGATATTTCTGGAAATATCACAGAAATTTCAGGAAATATCTGGCAGTGTCTGTGGCTACCACTGTAAGAAGCTTGGGTTAAGTAAAATCACATTTTGATTGAAAATAACAATAAATGAATTAATAATTTAAAATGGTAGTCTAGATACAGGCAGCAAGCATGTAGTCTTTGACAAGCACACTGGTGCCATAGGACCAAAATAAATACTAAAAGCTGACAGTGTCACCATGTGAACAGAAAACACAGCCCCCAAACAAAATGGGTGCCACTTTTCCTGCTTCAGCAATTTGTTTAAAAATGCAGTAATAAATATCAATAACATTACATGTTTATGTCAACACCATTTCTTTGGAGAAATGAAAATAAGAGACAATATTAATAGTATCAATATGCACTAAGTCCCATTGTCGCAACACACATTCAGAATGCTCATATAACTGCTGTGCTGTTTATGGCCTACAACTGCACAGTGAATAACAGCAAGCAAACATGATTGCCTTAGCCACTGCTTGTTTAAAACCTGCTCTGAGGAAGATAACTATGCTAAACCCAGATTTGTCCAATTTTATGCCAAATAACTGAAAGTATCCTGATTTGTAATTATACTAGCACTGAGCAAATCTTAATCTCAGTTTATGAGTACTCACATATCTCACAGTCATGAGTTTCTGGTTGAGACTTAATAAAGAAAACAAATTCCATACAACACCATGACAGAAATATCAGTCATGAATTCAAGTAGTATAGACAGAATAAGATGTTATATAGACATTTGGGTAGTAATAAAGCCACAGCCTGTTGTAAATACTTTGGTACCCATAGTGTTTCATTAGAAGCCTGTTACATTGGTGACATTCATTGTCCTCCCCTTGGCGGAGGCTGGAAAAGTAGGTTCTTTTAACTGTCTCTTTTTAGCTGATATGTTCATAAAAGCAGTGTTAACTTCAGCTTGGCACATACCCAGTTCAGATGACAGTTTAAAGAGTCTTTAGTGATAGTTACAGGCAAGGCAAAGCAATTTTTTATCCCAGTGCTCTGGATGTCTTACAGAGATAAAAACAGAATAAAAACATCAAAGTTTAAATCATTGCAGAATTAATATCAACCACTGGATGCATAACAAATGAGTTTTCAGTTTTCTTTTAGGTGTGTCCACTGAGGGGGCTCCTCTAACCTCTGGGGGGAGTGTGTTCCACAAAAGTAGATCTGTAATCCAAAATATACAGTCCACTGAAGATTAAAGCTGTGACCTCTGGATATACTGTAGAGGAGACCTGCCTCAGAAGGCTGGAGAGAATGCTTGCTAGCATATGGGACCTGGAGGTCTTTCTGCTCATGTTAGCCATATGATTAACCCTCAATTCTCCCTCCCCAGTTAAAGCCTCACTCCCAATCCATTTTTTTCATGTGCCAAATGTGAGACATTAATTAGAATTAGGGTGCGTAACCTGGGCATTATTTTGATGATGGCCTGACCCTGAAATCTCAGGTGTTGGCCATTGTCAAATCCTCATTTCACCATCTGAGGAATATCACCCAGGTGAAACACTGGTTCCTCTGGATGATCTTCCAACATTGGTCCAAGCCTTCATCACCACCCGCCTTGACTACTGCAATGCCCTCTACCTAGGACTTCCTGGGGTTGATATCCACTGTTTGCAGCTAGTACAGAATGCAGTGGCCATTCTTTTGACTGGTACATCTAGGGTCAGTTATATTACACCTGTGCTGCATGGACTGCACTGGCTGCCTTTACAGTGGTAGATCACTTTTAAGGTTGACTTGCTGACCTTCAAAGCCCTACATGAAAAGGGACCCAGCTACCTGCAAGATCTCCTGACTCCCTACTGCCCCCCTGCCCTCTCCAATCCGCTGACGAGGGATTGCTAGAAATTCCCAGGGTTCGTTTAAAACATCAGGTGCCCATGCCTACTCTTTTGTGGCCCCTACCCTGTGGAACTCTCTACCTTGTCGGTTAGGAAAATGCCTGACCATCAAAAGATTTAAATCTGAGTTTAAAACATATCTTATTAATCTAGCATTCCCAGATGAATTTTAAGTTAAACTGATCTACTTGCTGATTTTTAGTGCAATATTAAATTGTGTATGTTGTATTTTAACTGTAAAGTGCCTTGGTTTTGGAAAGGCACTATATAAATAAATAAAGATTTACTTACTAGAAAGTATTGTTTCAAGGACTTGCAGTAACTTATGAACAGTTGTTTTTATTGGATTGGGGAGGGGGAGGGGGAGCAGGCATGATACTAGCTGGCATTCTCTCCCTAAATGGTCCATTCTGGAAAATTGATCCTGGCTTGCATCTAAGGTATGGTAGATGAAACTGGAGAATGTGTGTTGGCTGCTGCAGACAGATCCAGAGATACTGTACCATAGTGATGTTTTCTTTATGTGGTCCTTAGATGTTTCAAACATACCATGTACTTGCAGATTGTTTTAGTAATTATGGCATCACCTTCTACATCTGTAATATTCAGTGCAAAAAATATAGAAACATAGAAACATAGACTTTGACAGCAGATAAGGACAGCTTGGCCCATCTAGTCTGCCCATTTACCTACCTACAGGATACACTGCAGATCCTAGTTAACCAACATCCTATTTCTTCCTACCCCCCACAAGAATTGCCTTATGTCTGTTCCATGCATTCTTGAATTCTCCCACAGTTTTAGACCCCACAACCTCCTCAGGAAGACTGTTCAATGCATCCACCACCCTCTCTATGAAACAATACTTCATCATGTTGCCCCTGAGCCATCCTCCCTCTGTCTTCAAATTGTGTCCCCTTGTTCTTGCACATCACTTTTTCTGAAAGATGCTACCCTCTTGGACTTTGATGATTCCACTGAGGTACTTTAAAGTTTCTATCATGTCCCCCCCTCCCTCCTTTCCTCAAGAGCATGCATATTAAGCTCCTTTAGTCTCTCCTTGTCTGGCTTATCTTGCAGACCCTGCACCATTTTAGTTACCCTCCTCTGGACTGCCTCCATCCTGTCTATGTCCTTGCAGAGATGGGGTCTCCAGAACTGGACTCAGTACTCCAGATGGGGTCTCACCAACTGTCTGTACAGAGGGATAACAACTTCCTGTTTTCTGCTGGTGATGCCTCTCCCTATACATCCCAGTATCCCCCCAGTCCTCTAATGCCTTCTCATTACTTGCTAACCTTGATAGCTCTGATATGATTATCCCACAGGCCCCTTTCCTTTTTTGTTGTTTACTACCCCCCCCCCATTGTGTAATCTTCCCTTGGGTTTTTGTTTTCCAGGTGCATTAGTTTGCACTTCTGTGCATTGAATCCAAGTGGCCATACTTCTGACCATTCCTCTTACCTTGCCAAGTCCCTTCTCATCCTTTCCAAGCCTACTTGTGTATCAACCCTGTTGCAGATCTTTGTGTCATCTGCAAAGAGGCATACTTTTCCTTCCAGTCCCTGTGCAATGTCACTTATAAAGACATTAAAAAGGACTGGACCCAGTACCGAACCCTGCGGTACCCCGCTAGTAACCCCTCTTTCTTCAGAGTGGACTCCATTTACAATTACCTTCTGTGTCCTGTTGTCCAGCCAATGTTTTACCCAGGCTACCACCCTGAGACCCACTCCCAGGCTGGTTAATTTGATTATTAATCTTTATTGTGGGACTGTGTCAAATGCCTTGCTAAAGTCTAGGTAGGCCATGTCCACAGCCTCTCCCTGGTCTACTACTTTGGTCACCCAGTCAAAGAAATCAATTAGATTCATCTGACATGACCTTCCCGCTATGAACCCATGCTGCCTTGGGTCCTGTGCCCCACTGGCCTCTAGGTACTCAACAGTTCTTTCCTTCAGAAGTGATTCCATCACTTTCCCTACCACAGAGGTCAAACTGACAGGTCTGTAGTTTCCTGCCTCTGTCTTGCTCCCATGTTTGTGAATGGGAATCACATCCACCTTCCTCCAGTCCTCAGGTACTACACCATCCTCCCATGATTTGTTAAAAAGAGTAGACAGTGGTGTCACTAGTTCTCACCTTAATTCTTTTAGAATTCTGGGGTGAATTCCATCAGGCCCCACTGCTTTGTCCACCTTCAGTTTTAGGAGTTCTTTCAGAACCCTTTCTTCTGTGAAAGGACTGGGATCAACCCCCCTATCCAGAGTGCTTCTGTTAATTGGATTAGGCACCTCTCCCTCCTCCTCTTTTGTGAATACTAAGCAGAAGTATTCATTCAGTATCCCTGCCTTTTCACTGTCTCTCTCTGTCCATTCACCATCCTTTCTATTCACTATCCCTCCCTTTGTCTTTCTACGCTCCCTGATGTACCTATAAAAGTTTTTATCCCCCTTCTTAACCAAGTTGGCTATCTTTTCCTCAGTTTGCGCCTTTGCTATTCTGACTT
Organism: Neoceratodus forsteri; assembly: GCA_016271365.2. NCBI lineage: Eukaryota > Metazoa > Chordata > Ceratodontiformes > Ceratodontidae > Neoceratodus > Neoceratodus forsteri. The sequence goes on along the minus strand of CM028129.1, from coordinate 1,070,152,182 downwards.
TCTTCCCTGCTTCCTTCTGCCTTACTGGTACAGTTCTCTATCCTGCTCCTTCTGTGTTTCCTTATACTTTCTAAATGCTATCTTTTTCTCCCTAACCTTCCCCGCCACCTCTTTTGAGAACCATAGTGGCTTTTACTTTTGTTATGATTTGTTCATTTGCTTCACACAAAGGCTTGTTGCCTCTGTGATGGCAGTTTTGATGTTTCCCCATTATTGCTCCACCCCTCCTTCTAGCCTGTTTGCTAGTGTTTTTCTAAGGCACTCACCCATCTTGCCAAAGTCAGCCCCCCTGAAGTCCAGTACCCTCACTTTTGTATGGCTTGACTCTGTACCCGAGTTTATCATGAACCACAATGTTTGGTGGTCATTTGTTCCTAGATGGCTACCCACTTCTAGATCTGAGATCCTCTCACTGTCCCCATTTGAGAGTATGAGGTCTAAGATTGCTCCCTCATGAGTGGGTTCCAAAACTAGCTGTCTGAGGCATGCCACCTGTTGGGCTTTCGAGAATGGCCCTGTTTGGATGTGGCTGCAGCAAAGGTGCTCCAGTTAACATCTGGCATATTCCCGTCCCCCATCAACAGCATCTCCCTTTCTGCCATCTTAAGGATGCCTTCTATCATATCCTTGTCCATTCCCTCCCCTGACATGGGGTCTGTATACAACCCTGTGCAGATTGTGGTGCCATTTCCAGTCTCTAAGATGACCCACAGTGCCTCCTCTCCTCCCTGTTTACTCTTCTGTTCCATTGCTTTTATCCCTTCCCTTACATAGAGAGCTACTCCTCCCCCTCTTCTATCCTCCCTGTCTCTCGTGTAGGTTGTGTACCTGGGTATGTTAACATCCCAGTCATGGTTCTCTGTGTACCATGTTTCTGTGACAGCTACAACATCCAGGCATTCCTCTCCCATCAAGGACACCAGTTCAGGGAGCTTGTTGCCTAGACTATGGGCATTGGTACTCATTACCCTCCATTTCTTGATGGCCTGACCCCTTTTTGTCCCATCCCTGTCTGTATTGCCTTTGCCATTTTCTCCATTTACCCCTGCCCTTCTCGCTATCAACATCTCTATCTTGGTGTCTACCTCACTTACTACCCTGATTTTTTTGGGGGGGCTAGGATTTCCCTTCTCCTTTCCATTGCGTCCCCCCTTGGCTAGTTTAAATGCTTGCCAATGAAGCATTTAAACCTGTCACCTAGGATCCTGGTTCCCTTCCTGGACCAATGCAGACAATCACACCAGTATATCCACCAAAAATGATCACTGCTCACTCATACTGGCATTTCAAACTGAAAGTCTTCCATGCAGACCTGTTGGCCATAAAGTGGGACTGAATTTACCAGACCCCTTCCATAGCAGAAGTCTGTGACTTTTTCTTGTCAGTGAATTCCTCAAGTCTGCAGTAAGTATTCTTCAGTCAGAATGGTAAAGGTCAAAGTCTACACTATCCCTGGATCTCAAAAGAGATTGTTGAATTGGTCTCACTCAGGGATGCTGCCTGTAAAAAATCCCAGAAACCCAGGTCTATTTGCAATGACATATACTACAGACATATCCAGAACCAAAGTAAATTTGCAGTAGCAAAATCTAAGACTGATTGCTATCAAAACTCCTGGAAGAATAACATGCATTTTTCCAGTAAATTCTGATCTGAGGATAGAAACCTGTTTGAGATGGCTCAACAAGAGCAAATTGACCAGATCAGGAACCACTCTCTGTATCTTTACACTTCCTTTCCAGATACTGCTAATTGCTTTAATGCCCACTTCACAAATCTCAGTATTGCTGCTAAGATTGAGGCTCTCAGTTACGCTCCTAAATTGCCACACATCAGATATCTCTGGGCCCATTTGCCAAGCCTTCCACCTTTTATCTTTAGGCATATCACTTCTGCTAAACTACAAAATGCTGACTACCTACCTGGTTGCAAAAGGCCCTCTGTCAAAATATAATAGTAATGACATTTTTACATCTAGGGTTTTGAACTGTTCTATTTTTTGTCATATGTCACTATTTGTATTGTGCTTGTAATTTATATATAGTAAGGCTTTTTATGGTCAACAATAAAAGATTGATTGATTGATTAATTGATTGATTGATTGATTGATTGATTGAAATGCTGATTGGTCTGTGTCCAAGCCAAAGTGCCATTGCAGACTCCTTGCATCCAAAGCTTCTTTGTCTCACTGAGCATCACTTGTGCATCCCTGTTGCTGCACTGTTAAACCTATCCATTGCTTCAGGTAAGATACCATCTATCTAGAAGTTTGCAAGGGTTGTCCCTCTCCATAAAGGGGAGTGGCCAATCATGACCTAAACCAATGCAAACCCATATCAATCCTCCCCTACTCTGTCCAAGGTTCTTGTGAAGTGCAGCTATTCACAGCTAAATGACAATATTAACCAGCACCACCTTCTCTAATCTTTGCAATCTGATTCTAGAAAAGGATATTCTACTGTCTCTGCCATACTCAGTGTCACCAATGATTTGCACTCATTATAATGGTCTCCTCCCAGGGTTTGTTTTCATAGACCTCTCCATGGCCTTTGGTTTGGTGGATTATGTGCTTCTCACACAGAAACTCAAATATCTATGTCTCAGCCAAACATCCACCAAGTAGTTTGAGAACTAACTGAGTGACTGTATCCAATTAGTGTCCATTCAAAATACTAACTTAGATGAAGTTGAAATTAAGATGGGAGTAACAAAAGTCTTTGTACTCACTCTCTACTGTTCTCCAGTTTTATAAATGATCTTCCAAGGTGTGGGGAAGCTGTCATCTTCACATGTGTGCAGAAAAAAACATCCTTCACTACAGAGCATTGTCCATGTCCCAGGGCAAGGTAGCCATCCAGTACAATTTCAGAATTATTTCCTCCTGGTTCTTAAATAATTGCCTGATCCTAAATGAAACCAAAATGAATGCAAAGGTATTTGACTCACAGAAAATGGTAATGCCTTCAGAAGAACCTGTTAATATCACCACTAGTTGACAACCCCATTGAGAAAATCAATGTTTCTTCTTTTCTGCTCCTCCCAGGCCCCCTGGATCTGCTCCCTTCAGACTCTGCATGCTTATCCCATCTGTCAGCCAGACTCAACCCCTGCTGCATTGACTTACCATCAGGCTCCCTGAGATCCTCCAACTCCCTTCATGTTCTGGCTTGTCCCTGCTGGGGGGGAGGCCCTGCTGCCAGCAGGGAGGAAGTTCCTTGTACATCAGGGATATCAGTTGTGGGGGAGGTAAGGCCAGTGCACTGGGTGGTCAGGTGGCATGGGGTGACTCACACTGTAGGCTGTCATTTGGTGCTGCCAGGGTAGGCCATTTTCCATATCCTCCCTTCCCTCCACCCCCACACCATGGATGCACATCACAGCATACTGTAAAGGATGCATGGCAGTGCGTGACCACCAGTGCCACCAGGTGTGCCTCCTCTAGCCCACAACCAGGAACCACTCAAGGAGTTGGGCACATCATACCCTCCATCCCTCCCAGGGAGGAGAGCAACCATGCGGACATCCTTTACCCTCCCCACTGGTCTCCATTCCAGTTGCATTGGATGCAGGTCATGAACCCAAGTGGCCAGTGAGCCAGGTGGGTGCTTCACTGCTAAGTGCCACAAATCATTGTTTTTACTTATCTAGGGATCCTAGCCACCATGGGGCCCAAGATCATTTTCTCCTCAGGACCAAGCATTGCTCGCTGCTAGTGCCCTGTATACAGCTGTTGCAGTTTGCTGCCATTTGCTACAACTTGCTCTTCGCTACTGCTGGGACGTTTGCATTTTGTTTTATTTATTGTGTGCTGCCGTTACGGTTTATTGCCGCTCACTGCTGTTGGGATGTTCACATTTTGGACTACAGCTGGAGGATCATTGATAGCCTGTGTGCTAATTCGGTTGGCCCCCACTACCGCTTGGACATCTTTGGTGGTTGGGTCTGCCCTGTAATCCTGGGATTGGTCTGTCTACAATCTGGCTGCGAGTTGGAGTAGGAACATTGTAAGGAAGCTGAAGTGGGGATACTATCTGGTCTGGAGCAATCACAAGAGAAGATCTGTGGATTATAATTCCTAGTTTTGTCGGGGGAGGAATTAATTGTTCAGACTTTGAATAATTGGCTGGTGCTAAGATGAGGGCTGGTGCTAAGATGAAGGCTTGATGTGGTACCGGGTGGTGTAAGCCCTGATCATGTGGGTGGGCTGGGCGTAGGCTTGCAGTGGTGCAGGGGCCTGTGCCCTTTTCTGCTGGGGAGCCGGTGGTTTGGGATTGGTGGTCTCTAGGGAGTCCTCATAGGATCTGCTTGTTGGTGGTTTTGGTCGGGGTCCCATGATAGCTGCTGTAGACCAGGGTCAGCTGCCCACATAGATTTGTCAGGACCCACACTCGGCCCAGAGCCTTCCAACCCCAGAAGAGGTTTTATCAGATTCCTCCCCTTCTTCCTTTGTGTGTCCCTGCTATGACTGGATTTTTAACTTTTAACTTTTAATCTTTCGCATTTGACTGGCAGTGAGAGTACAATCTGTTATCTTCCTAAATGCAGTCGGTGAGAGCGCCTGAAGTTTGGAAAATTATTTTATTTTACTTTTTTAGGTGGCATCTTCAAGATATCTCCATCAATCTATTCAGGAAGTGGGAGTTCCTGAGGGTATTTCAGTCTCTGTTGGTGGTGAGAGGCTCAATGGAGGCTGGAAAATTTTTAATTTTCACCCAAATACTTTATTTTTAGTAACAGTGCTCAAGACTCTTTTGTTGATTATGACTGATTCTGCTTTGGACTTTATGTTTTGATGTTTTATTTCTTTTTTGTTTTTAGTTTTATTGTTTGGTTTATTCCTGAAGCTGTGGGAGGGCTGAGCGATATTTATTTATTTTTCATAAGTAAGAAGTTGTGCGATTTTATTACCTTCTTTTATAGTATTTTGTATGTCGTTTTCTATATTATTGATTTAGTTAACCAGAACATTATTTTGTTATATTAGCCACCAGAATGTTTTGGAGGCCTGCCCTCACAGTTGTGCACTATTCACCTTCTACTCTTTGTGCCCTCCACCCCTTTCCACCCTTTGCAATTTACAATCTACCAGCATTGTAGGGCATTGGGTATTGCCCATAGGGGGAGGAGGGGGATGGGGGGCACGAACAGTGGAGGATAAATGAGCGGGGCCATTGTATCGGGGTTGTGGGATCCAGAAGACACCCTGGGGCAAAATAGAACCAAGATAGGGGTCCACCTTGTCTGGTTTCCATACCCAAGGGCACCACCAGTTATGGTGGGCAGGTGGTCCGGATGGCCTGGGAGGCTCATTCAAATCGGGCAGTGTTATGCAATACCAGGTCCACTAAAAACAAGACTTCAGTTATTGCAGATCTTGTTGGACCGGTGGACCTGGCTTGAATCACTGAGACCTGGCTGGATGAGAACTCTGGCCCCATTTTGGAGGCTTTTACTCTGGCTGGGTACTCGGTGATACACCGCCCAAGATTGGTCATGGAGGGAGGGTTGCGGTCTGTTTTAAGCTGAACTTAACCTCAAGAGTGTACCAGTTGAGGAGGCTGAGTCATTTGAGTGTACTGTGGTAGCAGGCGAAGGCTGTAGGATTGCTCTCATCTACCGTCCACCCGGAGATGAGAAGCAGTTCCTTCAGGAAGTTGTGGACTTCATCGTCAACATGACATTTGAGTCACCCAGGCTGACGGTCCTGGGCGACTTTAATGCCTGGGTCGATGATGAACTCTCACAGTTTAGACAACACTTCCTCCAGTTGATGACATCTCTGGGCCTTACACAGATAGTTACCACTGCTACCCATAAATACAGTTACTCTCTTGACTTAGTCTTCCTCCTGGGGATCGAAGCCTCGGATCTGGAGGTGGAACCAGTCAGATGGTTCAATCATTACACCATGGGGTTTAGTTTTAGTGCCCCCCTACGTAGGCCTGTCCCTATGGAGATGGTCAGGAATTGCCTTTATGGGCTGTTAGCTCCGAAGGCCTGGCAGTGGTACTTGATCTATTGTCCCTCCCAGTGTCAAGCAGTGATCCGGAGGCCCTTGTGATGGCCTATAATTTGGCCATTTCATCGGCCCTGGATGTCATTGCTCCTGTTCATGTTTGTCCTCTTGCCCTTCACCCTCGGTCCCCATGGTTTGATGGGACTTTGAGGAAGATGCGGTGATTAGGATGAAGGTCAGAGCATTGCTGGTGGAAGTCCACCCCTGATGCCGACCACCTTAGACTGATGGATCATTATCAAGTCTATCAATCTGCAATCACCTGTAAGAAGGCAGAGTTCTTATCTGGGGAGATTGCGGTCACTCAGAATTGACCAGCACAGCTTTTTCAAACTGTGGACAGATTGTGCAGCCCAGCCTGTCTCCAAGTTTGGAAAACCTTTTTGCAGATAGAGTGCGATGAGCTTACTTGATTCTTTGTGTCTAAGGTGGCCGACGTCACGGTGGGACTTAGCACAGCACACTCTATGGGTATTGCTGTGGATCGACCTGGGGATGCTGCTTCTCAGCATTCCTGGAGTACCTTTGACCGACCGGAGTTCACGGATGTTATGCGGATTGTCCAGAGTGCTTGCACTACATGCTGTAGTTTGGATCCTGGACCAACTTCCCTGATTCTTGGTTGTATTGATCTTATTGGTCCAGTCCTAGCACAGATAGTCTGGTGCTCCTTGGAAACAGGTGAGTTTCCTAGCTTCCAGAAGGAGGCAGTGGTAACACCCCTCTGGAAGAAAGCTTCCCTGCCCCCAGACTGCCATACAAACTACAGACCAATCTCTAACCTTCCCTTTTTAGGGAAGGTTATTGAGAAAGTAGTGGCTGGGCAGCTGGAGAATGATTTGACCAGCCATGACATCTATGAACCCCTCCAGTCCAGACTCGGAAAGAGACATATTACTGAGACAGCGCTGGTTCGGGTGCTCAATGATTTCCTGATGGCGAAGGATTGGAAAAACCGTTCCATCTTGGTTCTTCTTGATCTCTCATCAGCATTTGACACTGTGGACCATGGGGTTCTGCTTGGTCATCTGAAGATCAGCTGCGGACTGTCGGGTACTGTTCTCAGGTGGTTTACATCTTTCCTCACTGGAAGAACTCAGAGAGTGGTGTCCTGGATTTATTCCTTTGACCCAGTTTCTCTGTCCTGTGGGGTTCCTCAGGGCTCAGTATTGTCACCCATGTTGTTTACAGTGTATATGCTGCCCCTCGGAGACATTGTAAGAAGGTATGGGCTGAGGTTTCACTGCTATGCTGACGATACCCAGCTCTACCTGTCTTTTACACCTGACCAGGATAGAGCTCTCTCAACTTTTAATAGCTATCTCACCGAAATCCAGGAGTGGATGGATTCCAGTTGGCTAAAGTTGAACTCAGAGAAGACTGAGGTGTTGGTCGTGGATTCAGTGCGCCGGATAGGGGGGCCAGGGGTGGGTTCCCCCTCAGGGATTTTCCTCGGAGGTATCTCTCTCCTGTCCTCTGAACAGGTGCAGAACCTGGGGATAATTTTTGATGAAGGGCTGACTCTGCATTCGCAGGTGTCAGCCATCATCAGATTCTCTTTTTATCATCTGAGGAATATCTCCAGGATTAAGCACCTTGTTCCATCCAGTGATCTTCCTACACTGGTCCATGCGTTTGTGTCCTCATGCCTGGACTACTGCAACTCCCTTGATCTAGGGCTACCTGGGGTGGAAATCTATTGCCTACAGCTAGTGCAAAATGCTGTGGCCCGGATTTTGATGGGAACCTCTAGATCCTGTCATATTAAGCTGGTGCTGCGCGGACTGCACTGGCTGCCGGTACAGTGGCGGATCACCTTTAAAGTCAGTTTACAGACTTTTAAAGCCCTACACGAACTTGGCCCTGATTGCCTGAAAGAGCTTCTGGTTCCTTACTGCCCTATTCGATTGCTCTGCTCAGCTGATGAGGAGTCGCTGGAGATTCCGAGGGTGTGTTTGAAATCATCTGGGGCCCGTGCATTCATGCACGTGGCCCCAACCCTTTGAAATTCTCTACCCCGTTGGATATGGGAGTGCATGACTGTGGAGGGACTTAAACAGGCTTTGAAAACTTATTTGTGGACCCATGCTTTTGGTGAATGAATATTTGTGTGAATTGATTACTGATTTTATATTTTATGATATGGATTATGATATGTTATTTTATAATTTTGTTAGACGCCTTGACATTTTGAAAGGCGCCATAAAAATAAAGTTATTATTATTATTATTGCTTCAGTGCATACACATGAAGGCAGGTTGTCTCCCACTTCCTACTCCTGACCATCAAATAAGGGAACGTCATATACTGATTGGCAGATGAATCCACTCTTCTAGATCCAGATCATCTGTATGCCATGATATGCAGATTTATACCCTTGTATAACTGGCACACCTGTCACTGTACACACTTTGACAAGCTCAGCTAGCTGGGTCCCTCAGGCAGACATGACCTTCACTGATTATGGTCAAAAGGCCTTTGCCTATTCTGCCCCAGAATCCTAGAATAACCTCCCCCTCACCTTAAATTAGTAATACCCCTGCCTGCAAGCATTCAAAACCAGTCTATCCCATCACATGAGAGCCCCTTATACCTGATTTGGTCCAGTGTCACCCACGCCCAGTCAAAGTGCATAATACATTTAAGGCCCACTTTACCATATTACTGTTATTCCACCTATATCATCCTGTAATAAACTATGTATTGTTTGTACAGTATATTATTTGCTATTACACTGCATTTCTACCTTACATTTGTATATTATTTTTAATTGCTTTCCTTCTGTGCTGAGTTATACTGCTGCCTGCTGTTATTCTTCTTAAGAAACACCATACAAATGAGATGCTGCATCTCATAAGGTTATGCAGGTTGAAAAAATGTCAAACAAATCAATAAATTAATATATAAAGAATAAATCAATCAATATACAAATGTCTATGGTGACAGCATGCTTATATGTTGAAAAGATACCATGGTGATGATGTTGGCACCTAGATGACAAAGGATACCCCACCACAGCTTTCTCATGAAGTGGTCATATTTTTATGCAGTAAATGTTATGGAGCAAACATTTTCTATCGCACATCATTAGACTAAAAGTTGGCTTTCATGAATTATTTTGTCTTTACAGTCACTCTAATAGAGACTTTTTAGCTGGGAAGGCAGATACTTGAATACTCTTTGTACTCTTCCTTGGTTACAGGACCCTTTATTAATTAAATTTATACAGAACCATAACTATAACAATAGCAAAGGTTTCTACTCAGGTGCTTACCCTTTAAGAGGTGTTTCTTTTAAGAAAAACGAAACCCTCATATCATGTAATTGTTCTTTGTTTCCTTGTCAACAGACAACTCTTTTCCAGTAGCTGATGGGGATATATGTATTTGCTTTAGTTTGTTTTCACTGTTCATACTAGTTTCCTGCAACTATCTTGGGGGGGTCCATTTTATGGTTGTTGAAATCTCATCGTCCATGAGAGCTGCATTAGCATATAAGAACATGATGTCAAATCAACAATTTATACCATGAATCTCAATGATGAAAGTACATGTATCCTAAAAAGAACCTCTGAAAATACACAAACAAAGCAATTTAATGGGGAATCCCTGTATTACAGCTCAGATAGTTTGCAAAGCTAACTGAAGGTAAATGTGATATTTCTCACCTTGCTGTGACTAGTTTTGTTGAAGTCTAATTCAGCAGACAGGCATACAGTAGAGTCTAAAAGGTGATTTCACATCATGTTCTCATACGCTAATGAAGCTTGCAGGGACAGTGAGATGTCAACAACAATAAAATGGAGACCCCCAGGGTAGTTACAGGGACTAGTATGAACAGTAAAAATGAACTAAAGCAATCACATATATCCCTAACAGCTTCAGGAAAGGAGTTGTCTGTTGACATGGAAATTAAATGTACAAGATTTGAGGGTGTAGTTTTCTTTTAAGGTGAGCAACTAGTAAATTATAGGGCACAATGTCTTAATTTATTTAAAAACATTCCTTTAATTGAACTGTTTTCAATACATTGTTTTCATAACTAGGCCACTAATGACACTCTTGTTTGAAAATGTTTACTAGAAAATGTTTGATAATATAATTGGCGTAGTGTCCATGCATTGCTGAAGCCTTGCTAATCAACATTTTTTCTAAGACAAAGAATTTAAAGTTTGATATAATATTGCACATGGACACAGATTCAGAAAATAAGCACTTCAGCAAAATACATTCCTCTTCAGCATAGATAATAAGCATGTTTCATCATGCAGTTTTATCTATCGTTAGGATAAGCTTTCAGGGTTACTGCATTTGTTGCTGGCCGATTGTTTTTGCTCTTACCTCCTTGTTTCTTTTGTCTGTGGTTCTTTTTTTTCGGCAGAGGAAGTGCCCAGCCACCCATCCCCAACCACCCTACACTATACTCCTTTTATAGGGTAGCACAGTTGTGACATTTCCTGTGGCAAAGCAGGAAGGGGCAGATCAGTGGGGTATCCACAAGGTGACCTCATTCACAGGAGCACTAGTAATTTAACTTGTTATAACAAGTTATACAAAAGCAAAATTAAAAACACAAAATCAAACTTTTGCTTTCATTTTCGTCCTTCTAATTATTCTGACCAGGTTATAAACCCAGCAACTTATCTGTAATGGATATCATTAACTGCAGGTACTGTGGAACACTTTTCAGAAGGGCAGTTTTACAGGATTTAGGACACAGTCCTACATGCTGGCCATTGGAGAACTAAGGGCTCAGCTCCAGGCAGCATGGGCAGAGATTGCGTGCCTCAAATTGCATATTCAAGAGGAAATATATTATAAGAACCACCCGCCATTTCCCCAACATCCAACAGAATCACCTCGACTGCAGAGGGTAGTTGGTCCGGGAGGATGGAATGTGGTTAGGAGGGGCAAATTGTGTGCCCCATCACTCTGTGCTCTCCAACATATTACCTCCAAAAACATATAAAAACTACAAACAGGTATCTGCCTCTATCTCTGAAATCAAACAAAGGGGCAGAGGACACTGCAGAGAAGGACACTGCAGCACAGGAGCTAGCACAGCAAAACTCACCCAAAACAGGAACCAAAACAAAAAAAGCAAAAAGGAAATCAAAAAAATTTCTGATCATAGGAGACTCCATGATTTGGGGAGTTGATACCTATCTCCAGCCAGGAGTAATGGTCAGATGTCTCCCAGGTACATCAGCATGGAGAGACACTGACCGCATTGCTAAAATTGTTCAGGAAGCAGGAGAAAACATTGACATCCTGGTACATATAGGGACTAATGATCTCACCAGCCGGTCAGTTGTGGAGACCAAGGAACACCTGACTAGGCTGGGTGACAAACTATCATCCATTTTGTCCAGCATCTCCTTCTCTGAGATCTTGCCAGTCTGGGAGAGGGGGGAAGATGGACAGAAGGTCACAGAAGGGGATATAGGGGAGCTAAACATGTGGCTCAAGGGCTGGTGCCAGAAGAAAGGACACACATTTGTAGGGAACTGGCAACAGGTTTGGGAGTGAAAGTTCTTTAAATTTGATGGACTGCATCTGACTAAGGAGGGAGTCAGTGCATTGGAGCAGAAGTTTGACGTCTTTGCTAAATATTTAAACTAGCAAATGGGGAGAGGGATGCAGCACCCCATACATCAAATGGGAAGAACACCCCTGCCTCCCTCAGCTAGTGGTCAAACAGGAGTTCAGCATGTTTGCAGTTCATTTGCATCACCAGGTAAGGAGAAAGGTCTGGCTCCCCATACGATGCACATGGGAAACGCCAGACCTCACCCAACAACTAACACACTGAAATCTGACCAGTGGAAAATCATGTACACAAATGCTCACAGTCTGGGAAACAAGATCCCAGACCTGCAGGTAATAATGACAGAGGCTAAACTGGACATAGTAGCAATTAGCGAGATGTGGTTTACCAGTAACCACACTTGGGAGAATTTGGTACCTGGCTATGTATTGTTCAGAAGAGACCAAGGTGCAAAAAGGGGGAGTGGAGTGGCCCTGTATATCAATGAAATTATCAAAGCTACAGAAATTCAGAACACACATAAGGACCCAGAAGAACTGTGGGTCACCCTGGAAACAGGAAATGGGACAGCCATATGAACTGGAGTTGTGTACGGGCCCCCAGCCCAGGGGGAGGACATAGACACATTACTGTTAGAAGATATACAAAACATGACAGCTAAAGGGGAGGTTCTGATAATGGGAGACCTCAACATGCCAGATACAGATTGGTCAATACCAGCAGGAACAACTGCCAGAACTAGACACATGGTGGATTCCCTGCAGGGGGAGGGCCTCAAGCAATTGGTACAACAACCCACAAGAGACAGGGCTATCCTAGATCTAGTACTAACTAACAGGGAAAGGATCACAGATCTCCAGGTAGAAGGTCACCTGGGGTCAGTGACCATCACATGATATGGTTCAATTTAGCCACTAGAACTAAATCATCCCATTCCAAGGCAAAAATATGGAACTTCAGAGGAGCTAACTTTGATAAGATGGTCAACAGAGTTAAGCTAGCCCTGGCAGAAAGAAATACAGGTGATGGGGTACAGGCAAAGTGGGCAAGCATTAACGATGCAATACTTGAAGCAACATCCCATTGTGTTAGAGAGAAAAGGAAGTGCAAAAGAAGATGGAAACCACTTTGGTTCTCAAAAACAGTAGCAGAAAAGGTCAGAGCCAAAAGGCTGGCCTTCAGAAAATATAAGGGAACACAGCGGGATGAAGACAGGGTAGCATACCAAACTTCCCTAAGGGAAGCAGGGAAGGCACTAAGGCAGGCAAAGGCCCAAACTGAGGAAACACAAGCACAAACGGTAAAATAAGGTGACAAGACTTTCTATAGATACATTAGTGAAAGTAGAAAGTCCAGAGGGGGTATTGCTAAGATCAAAGGAGATAAGGGGCCGTGTGAGGAGGAGGACCATGTAAAAGCATCTATCCTAAATAGATATTTCTGCTCAGTATTTACTGAAGAGAAGGTAGGGAAAGGCCCACAACTCAGCACCATGGACACAGGGGAGGAGGTGTACACTAGTCCCTTCACAAAAGAAAGGGCCCTTACAAGAGCTCGATAAGCTCAGGGTGGACAAGGCAATGAGACCTGATGGCATACATCCCAGGGTACTAAAGGGAGCTAAGGGTGGAACAAATAGAGCCATAATCAGAACTGTTTAGTGAGTCTCTGAGCACAGGAGAGGTCCCAGAAGACTGGAGAAGGGCTCATGTGATCCCACTCCACAAGAATGGTAGCAGGGAGGAGGTGGGGAACTACAGACCAGTCAGTCTTACCTCAGTAGTGGGCAAGATTATGGAGGCTGTCCTTAAGGAAAGGCTAGTGCAACACCTGGAATCCATAGGAGCACAGGATCCAAGACAGCATGGGTTTACAAAAGGAAGGTCCTGTCAAACTAATCTCATATACTTCTTTGATTGGGTAACCAGAGTGGTGGACCAAGGGGGAGCAGTTGATGTCACCTACCTTAACTTCAGCAAAGCTTTCGATACTGTTCAACACAGAAGATTGATTAATAAGCTGGGTAGGCTCAGGGTGGGTCAGAAGTTGGTCAACTGGGTGGCAAACTGGGTGACGGGCAGAAAACAGAGAGTGGTGGTAAATGGTATACAGTCAGAAGAGATGCAAGTCTCAAGTGGGGTACCTCAGGGATCAGTCCTGGGTCCAGTCCTCTTCAATATCTTCATCAGTGACATTGCAGATGGACTGGAGGGTAAGGTTTGTCTGTTTGCATATGACACCAAGATCTGCAACAGAGTAGATGATCCAGATGGGGTGGGCAGAATGAGAAGAGATCTGGATAAACTAACTGGTTGGAAGAGTGGCAACTGGGGTTTAATACAAAGACGTACAAGATCATGCACACAGGGAAGAGAAACCCTGAAGCCATATATAGGCTGGGAGGGGAGTTGCTGGCAGTCACAAGGGAAGAAAGAGATTTGGGCATCATCATCACCATCACCAATGACCTGAAATCATCCAAGCAGACCACTAAAGCAGTAGATAAGGCTAGGGGGATGTTGATGTATATTAGTAGGGGTATCACAAGTCAGAAGAAGGAGATAATAATCCCAATTACAACTGGTTAGGCCCCATCTGGAGTACTGTGTGCAGTACTGGAGGTCACACCTTCACAAGGACATTAATCAAATTGAGGCAGTCCAGAGAAGGGCAACCAAAATGATGCAGGGACTGCATCAGAAAACATATGACAGATTGACAGAGCTCAACATGTATACCCTAGAGTAAAGGAAGGAGACAGGTGATACGATCAAAACATTCAAACACCTTAAGGGCATTAACAAGGTGAAAGAGTCTAACATGTTTCAATATAAGAAAATTAGCAGGACAAGAGGACACAGCATGAGGTTAGAGGGAGGCCGATTAAGGGGTAATATGAGGAAGTTCTTTTTCACAGAAAGGGTGGTGGATGCCTGGAACGTCCTACCTCAGGAAGTGGTGGATATGAATACAGTGCAGGGCTTCAAATAGGCAAGGGATAGGCATAAGGGAGCAATACAGATGAGTATGAGTATGAATAGATAGGCCATTGACAGAGCAAAGGCCGATGGAACATTTATGAGGTAGAAAAAAGAAATGGGCAGACTGGATGGGCCTTGCGGTCCTTATCTGCCATCATCTTCTATGTTTCTATGTCAGATTATACCATAGCTTAGTATAATAGCATGACTGGTTGACTCTTTATGGCAGAAGAAAGCAGGATGGTAATTTGCCTTTTTACATTACAGGTAAACCAGACCTTACTCTAACAAATCCATGTCTCAGACTTGACCTTAATGCTGACCCTTTGGTCTCCACCATCTGTAGAATAATTATAATTCAGAGTTGAATGTTTTTATCAGTCAAAGTTTTCACATTTTTTACTAAAGTTTTGGCTATGAATTTTAAACCCAGCATTTGTTAAATTACTCACTAATTTCCAAAAATCTGCAGAACCTTTCTTCGTATAACTTTGCTTGTCCCCGAAGTATTGAGTTTTAATTACTTTTACCATGAGTTTACACCTGTTTGTTTTGATCTTACAACTAATCAGCAGTCTAATCATCAGGCTGTCCTCCCTAGAAGTCTGCCATGCCTTCCATTCTCAATCTTTATTTTACCTTAAGTCTAGGAGCTGACTTTTAATCCAACCATTCTGCTTTGAATGCATTCTTGATGTATAAATCAGTGCTAGTATGTTAAGTATTCTATTTTGTCATATATAAAAGAAGTCTAAAGCACTTATATCAACTATGGGATCACTAAATGACATATCTGTAGTCCTTATTTGTGCCCTGAGAGAGGCTACATTTAAATGTTTAAGCTCCTAAAAAGATACACTTCAACCCATTGCTTTATTTGTCTATTCAACCAGCTACAATAGACTGGTGAATGGTCACTAATAGGATATCTGTGCATAACATCTTCTCTGTAT
Organism: Neoceratodus forsteri; assembly: GCA_016271365.2. Classification (NCBI taxonomy): domain Eukaryota; kingdom Metazoa; phylum Chordata; order Ceratodontiformes; family Ceratodontidae; genus Neoceratodus; species Neoceratodus forsteri. The sequence continues at coordinate 1,070,136,685 of CM028129.1, read as the reverse complement.
TATGAATCAAGATCCAGTCTAATAAATTTTGTACTTTGTTTTATAGTTAAGATAGCTGGTGACTGGAAGAACTGCACTAGTGCATGCCTCTTTTTCTTTCTTATGATGTATTTTCACAAGTTTTATATATTATATGTATCAAGTTGAAACTTATAAAAAAGAGTTAAAAAGGTAAAACACACAGTTTTGACAACAAATCTTCCTAAAGCTTAAATTTAACATGTGCATGCACCTCATTAAAGCACTCCTATAAAAACACCTCCCAGGAATATACAGCAAAACAAACTGCAGTAAGAAAGATTCAATTATATAACTAAATCTGTTGCGTTTCTGTTGTCATTATACAGTACAATCAACCTACTCAAGTAAAGACACACTTTTTGAAATGTAGGTTGTGATGCTATCAGATTCAGACAAACTTTTCAAAATGCAGGATGTGATATCATCGAATCCAACAGCCTGGCCAAGAGTTCATCCATAAACAATAGCTATACAACCACCATATACAAATACATCTCTGTAAACAAATCTCTTAAAGATGTACTAGCACTTCTATTCACAACTGATGGACCTGACTGAAAAAAAAACCTTAAAACAATACTCTAATTAATTTTTCATTGAAAATGTTCTATAAGTGGAATAAGAAACTAAATAGGGTGAGTCATAGCAAGTCAACATCCCTTATGGTGATTAATTTTCCTTCTACCATAGGTCTCAAAAATCAACCCACCACAAGGAATATTAATGGGATATAACCAGAGTTGTCTGTAGGGAAAATGCTTTGCAAAGAACTTTATATAATTTCCCTGATTTTACTCTGAGTGAAGTTTCACTTCATGTAGTTCTTCACCTGGCAAAGTGAGCACTTCTCCAAACGAGCATTTGACAATGCTGAATATTCACTTGCAGGTATTTGCAGTGGTGTTTGGTGCTGGTACTGGCTTCAGAGAAGTGAGGAGGCAGCAGTGAGAGTGGCAGGTGCCACTTGGCGGAAGCTGCACCATAAATGAAGGAAGGAGGTGAACAGGACTGGTCCCAGGACTGATTCCAAAGATACCTCGCTGGTCACTCCCCTCTCCCTGGATTTGATCCCATTTACCACCACCATCTGCTTTGTTTGCTCCTGCCACCTTTTATGGCACACTATTCTATGTGACCAACTGTGAAGAAAACTATTCTCACATTTTCTCTTAATCTACCCCATCCAATTTCATATCATGCCCCCTCATTCTTGTACTCCTTCTGCATTGGAAGATGTCTGCCCCTGCACCCAGTTTATGCTCTTGACATACTTGAACATGTCTATCATGTCCCCCACTCCCTCTTTTCCTCCAGTTAGTACATATTGAGGTCCTTTAATCACTTTTGATATGTTCTGTGTTGCAAGCCATGTACCATCTTGGTTGCCCTTCTGTGGACCACCTCCACCCTGTCAATGTCCTTGTGGAGTTGTGGCATCCTCCAGAATTGCACACAGTACTGTAGGTGAGGCCTCACTAGTGCATTATTCAATGGCATTCCACCTCATGCCTTTTGCTTATGATAGCTCTGCCTCTGCACCCCAGCATGCCACTGGCCCACTTTGCAACATTTGTGCTCTATTTTGACACCTTTTGGTCATCAGAACTGATAACTCCTAGGTCCCTTTCTTAATTGCTGATCGTCAGCACCTCCCCCCCCCATCCTGTAGCTCTCACTTTTCCCAGGTGCATTATTTTGTACTTCTTTGTATTGAACCTCAGTTGCCACTCCTCAGACCATTTTTTAAGCCTCTCCAAGTCCCTGTTCATTTTCTCCACCCCTTCTGGAGCATGCAATCTGTTACAGATGTTGGTGTCATCTGCAAACAGGCAGATCTTTCCTTCTAGCCCTTCCACAATCTCTGTAATGAAGACATTGAACAGGACTGATCCCTGAGGTACCCCACTGGTCACCCCCTTTCCCTGGATTGGATCCCATTACCACCACCCTCTGCCTTCTGTCTGTCAGCCAGTTTTGAAACCAGTTTATCAGCTTGTGCCCTGTGGCCAGACTACCCATCTTGTTCATCAGCTTTCTATGTTGGATAGTGTTGAAGGCTTTGTTGAAATCAAGGTAGGTGACATCCACTGCCCCTCCCTGATTTTTTTTTATTTATTTATTTGAATATTCAGAAATACCTTTGAGTATGAACTCTTTTACAAAGCTTCCACATTATGGGGAGCAGTACAGACATTACACAACAAGCAGATTTTACAGTTATCTAGGATTCACGACAAATAAGGTAAAAAGTGGAATATACAATTGATTAAAGCAATACAAGGCTTGGGAGGCAACAAGTGATCCCTTTACCAACATAAATTGATAACCACAGTGAGAAGTACCAAGTTGCAGCCCCAGAAGGGCCTTGTCAGGGTAGTGTTGGGATAGGAGAGTACAGAGATGGGAAGAAAGATGGATGGGGCTGCGGGAGAGGTTGGGGATGTTCAGAGGGTGGGGTGATGAGGGATGGAGGGGTGGTATGGAGGGATTGAGGGAGGAACATCAGAGTATGAAGTAGGAAGGGAGTTAGGATTGCTAGATGAGAGAAGTAACACAGTAAGAAATTCATAATCAGATCAGGCAGTCACAAATGTCTAAATTCAGTAAGTGCTGTTTCAGTTCAGACTTAAAGGGTGAATATTGATAGTGTTAAATGCAGCAGTGGGAATTTCATTAAGTCATAATGGGGCCCTGTACAAGAAAGAGTGCTGTCCCAGAGCAGTCCTCTGAAAAGGGACACTGAGCAGGGTTGAAGATGTGCTTCTAGTATTGTAATAGGAGCTGACTTATTTTACCAGGTCAGATATGCAAGAAGGGATCAGGGGGAGCATTGTCTTCCTCCTAAGTAGATAGGTTTGGTATCTGATTCTGTTTTTGAGCGATAGGAGGTTGGCTGTTCATATAGAGTGCAGGTGTGCGTGAGGCAGTCAGCATTTTGCAGTAGTCTGCAAGCTTTGTTCAGGGCTATGCCTATCCTTTTGAGTGATGTGTCTGTGGCTGTGCCATAGACCACAAGACCGTAATCCACAATGGATAGGATGGAGCTGGAAACCAAAAGCTGGTGGGCATTTGTAGTTAGGCTTTTCCTATGCCTAAATAGGATCTCTAACTTGGAGTTCATGGCTTTTACCACCATGTTTATGTGTTGTAAGTATGACAGAGTATCATCAACCATGACACCTAGGTACTTGAAGAAGTGTATCTGTACCAAGGGGTCTGCATGTTGTTTATGATTGTCAAGTCAGGGCACCTCCTTTTTAGGTGGGGGCTCAAGAGGAGCATCGTCTTGTTTTTTCTATCATTTAGTAGCAGCCTTTGGGAGCTAAACCAGGTCTCCAGTTGCTTGAAGGATGCTTGCAGATCGGCTTGAAGGAGGTCCAGGTGAGTGACTGCTGAGAATGAATGGCATCGTCAGTGTACAAAATAATTTTACTAGAGCATGCATCCGGTAGATTATTCAGAAACATGCTGAACAACAAGGGTCAAAGGATGGACTCTTCGGGCACTCCTATGGAGACCTCTTAAGAAGCAGATACAGATTGTCCTACCTTGACTCTTTGAGACAGGGATGATAGGTAGTCCTGGAACCACAGAACAGCATTTGGGGAAACACCAAGGGCACGTAATTGTATCAGTAGGAGCAGGTGGCAGACTGTATCAAATGCCTTGGTTAGAGTGATAAAGATCGATCCAACCAGTTTACCATCATCCAGAGCCTTGTGGACATAATCGGTGAAGTCAACCAGCACAGTGGCAGTGCTGTGGAGTTTCCTAAATCCATGCTGCTGGGGATATTGCAGCTAATATTTTTGGATATAATCAGTGATTTGGTCAGCCACAATCCTTTCCAGGGCTTTGGACAGAGGGTGGAGAATAGAGATGGGCATGATGTTTGTGGTGAGAGTCCTATCCCTGTCTTTGTGGACCAGGTCACCAGCACTTGCTTCCAGAGTGAGGGGAATTTAGCAAGCAGGAGAGAGTTATTAAAGATATTTGTGATAGCTGGCCCACCAGTGCAGTGGTTGGCTTTCCACTTGTGGTGCAGGCAACCCGGGTTTAGGAGTGGACCCGGGTCACTGGAGCACTGGCCGGGGGAGAAGGATGGAGCATCCCAGGGACTGCTCTCCTTCTCTGGAGGAGGGTGGAGACAGTGCCTGACACTTGAGGGACCCCTGGCAGAGGCTGGAGGTACCACAGCTACCGGCGCTTGACAACTTCAGAGAGGTGGGGTGGAGTGGATTTAGGACATCATTACACATCCCTGCCTCCTCCTGTGCACAAAAAGGGAAGAACAACCCTGCTCCCACCACCATGATGACACCCGCTCTGGCTGCATTGATTCTCAGGCTGACTCCCACCTTTCCAGTGTTCACAGTGCCCTTGGCCCAAGCCAGGATGTTCAGAGAGGGTGGCTAAATATGAGTAGCCACAGCCGGAGTCCATGAACAGGCAGATGGTCCCGGCAGTAGGGAACAGGACAAAAAAAAAATAGAGAGAATTTAAGAAAAAATAGATATTTGTGATGGGAACTATGAGTTCATCAATGGCCAGTGCTAACAACTTCATGTCAATGTTGTCACTTCCCATTCTCGTTTTCCTCAGGACCTTTTAAACATAACCCAAGGCTTCTTTGACTGTAATTCTCTTGAAGTAGAACTGTGGTTGTTATTAGATAGGTTATTCTTGTCTGCATCAATGGGCTTAAGGTAAGCAGCCAGGAGAATGGAATTTAGAACTATAAAGGTAGAGTTGAACTCTTCTGTAATGGTATTTGGGTCCATCATGTTCATGCCATTTATGTTTAGTGGTATCGGTTGCATTTTAACATCCTTCCCTGATAGGGTCTTCATGTTGTCCCAGAACTGCCTCCCATCTCCCCAATTTCTTTCCAGCTGTTCCTTATAAAAGTTGGCCTTTGCACTCCGGATTAGGTGTGGACATTTGTTTCTGGCTGCCCTGTATCTATGTAGGTCATTATGTTCCCTGGTGGCCCTAACTCTACTCCAGAGGTAATCCCTTTCCCTCATACACTCAAGAAGGTCACTGGTGATCCACCCAATATTATGGCCATGTGATTTTGGTTTTTTGAGCCAAGCAAATCTGTCACAAACCTTGTTGAAGTTATTAGTAAAGTAATGAAGAGCTTTGTCTAGGTCTTTCAGTACCCTAATGGGGGACCAGTTGATCAGGGAGAATGCCTTATTGATTGACTTCCTTAATGAGGCATTAAGGTTTCCAACCCTAATGCCCCACCCCCACTCCGCAGACAGTGAAAGGCAAAGGCATTGGGGGTGTGCCTTTGGGTCATCGGCCATAATGCTCATGCCATTCCACCCCAACCCCCATCCTGTAGACACTGACAGGCATTGCGGTGTGCCTTAGGGTCTTCAGCCCTAACACTCACCCCATTCCATAAGGAAATAAGCTGAGATGGGTGCAGTATAGGAGAATGGGTTGAACATTAGGGACAAAGACCCCAAGGCACACCCTGACACCTGTCACTGTCTGCAGGGTGGGCGGGAATTGTATGGCATGAGCATTAAAGCTGACAACCCCAAGGCACATCTGCAATGCCTGTCAGTCTCTGCAGGGTGGGGGGGGTGAGGTGTTATGGTTGAAAACCCTAACGGTCCAGGCGTTTGCTGGTATTTTCACTCCAAATTTTCAACATGGGCTTTTTGGGACCCCACCTCATGAACAGTGGCACTATCATTTTGTTATTCAGTCCTGAAATGTGATTTCACACAGCAACTGTGCCATTCCATGCCACAGGTGCAAAAACACATTTTAGGTTGGATGTGAAAAAATGACAGCTATACTGTTCATGAGGCAGTGTAGAAAAATGACTATGTTGAAAATTTGGAGTGAAGCTGTTGGAAATTACCAAAACTATGCATGTGTGTAGGAAAATTTCAATGAACCTGCATAACATGGCTTTTTTTAGGAATTTTACACCAAATTTTCAACTTGGGCTTTTTGGTACTGCACTTCATGAACAGTGGCACTGTCATTTCCTTAATCTGTCCTGAAAGGTGATTTTGCACAGTGACTGCACAATCCTGCACCAGAGGTGTGAAAACACGTTTTGGACAAGATGTCAAAAAATGGCAGTGGTACTATTCATGAGGTGGTGTGATAAAATGTATATGTTGAAAATTTGGAGTGAAAATATTAAAAATTTACAGTTATGTGCTTGCGTAGTAACTGTGCAATGCACACATGTACCACGGCCATTTTTTAGAATTTTTAAACCAAATTTTCAACATGGCTTTTCTGAGAGTCCACCTCATGAACAGTGGCACTGTGATTTCATTACTCCATCCTGAAAGTCGATTTTGCACAGCGACAGTACCATTCTGTGCCACAGGTGTGAAAACACATTTCGGGCAGGTTGTGAAAAATAACAGCTGTACTGTTCATGAGAAGGTGTGACAAAATGGCAATGTAGAAAATCTGGAGTGAAAATATAAAATATTGGTGAAGTTACGATCATGTGTAGAAACTGTACAATGCTTGCTTGTAGCGCAGTCATTTTTGGGATTTTTTGCACCAAATGTTCAACATGGGCTTTTTGGGACCTCCCCTCATAAACACTGGCACTGTCATTTCATGAACTGGTCCCAAACGGTGATTCTGCACAGCGACTATGAAATCACCTTTTGGGACTGAGTAACGAAATGACAGTGCCAGTATTCATGAGGTGGGGTCCCAAGAACCCACATTGAAAATCTGGGGTCAGAATCCCTAAAAATGGCTGAGATATCAACATAAGTTGAAAACCCCATTGACAGCCATTATATGGAGCTTACCTTGATTCCTCAGGTCCCGGTTCAGCTGTGAAGAGTGGAGATGTGTCCCAGTCCCGAGAAGATTGCAGCCACCAACCTCCAGAGGTAAGTATGTAGTAAGGGGGGGTGCAGGGAGTTGGGTGTCAGAGGGAGGGTCGGGATGTGGGAGGGAGACAATGAGGGACCATTTTCTTTTTGTCAGGTAAAAAAAAAAGACCTCGGGGGGACTGTTTTCTTTATTACAGCAGGTATATGTGCAAATTATATTTTTGGACACTGGGATTGGGCTCCCCAGTGTCCCAGACTATTGGGGGGGACATAGATATGGGGACACTGGGAGTGGGCTCCCCAGTGTCCCAGACTATTTGAGGGGTAGAGATATGGGGACACTGGGAGTGGGCTTCCCAGTGTCCCTCAGTGGTGGTGTGGGGGGGTTGTATTGCCTGCACAGGGATTGGGCACCCCGATGTCAGCTTTAGAGAAAGCCACACCTCTGCTAATGTTGAAGTGGGGGCAGAGGACCAAGGGCTAGGAGAGAAAACCGCACTGCGGCTAATGTTGAAGACTTTGGGGGGGCAGAGGAACAAGGATGAGGAGAGAGAGAGAGTACAGCAGCCATAACTCTAGCCATGCACATTAGTATGAACTGTACTGCGCATGGCTGGAGTTAGGTCTACAGAAAGAAATGAAGCACTCCCATTGGAGTGGTTCATTTCTTTTAACTAGAGAACATGCCATGTCAGCAAAGCTGAACTTGTGTCATGACCAGAGTGCCTGGTCATTACTGTACACTGCCAAGCCCATTGCAGTTTCAGCTGTAACTGGCTCAGCAGTGACACATCTCTCAAATGCCATATTGTCCCAAGACATTCCTTGCACAAGCACAAGTGAATGCAATGATGAATATGCATCATGACACTTTGGCAGCAAAAGTGTCACTACACATAATTCTTCTCATCTTCATCTGGCAGTGTGGACACTTCACTAGCAAAGACTATGCATAGTGGCACTTTACTGAGCAGGCAAAGTGGTGCAATGCATAGGTTTTTAAAGGTCTTTAAAATAAAATAAATATTTTACCCACATATCTATGCTCTTCAACCCCCTGTCTTCCAGCCCTGACCATTGACATGAAATCCCATCCTTCTACCTCCGTCCTCCATCCCAGTCCCAGTTAAACTTATATATTATTAGTATGCCTTTTTCCTCACCTGAGGTCCATTTTCAAAGATGTATAGTAATTACAACCCTGCCACTCACCTCCGCCCACCTGAACAAGTAACATAAACATAGATCCATACCCCACCACCCTCTGGCATCCTAATACACTGCTGCTCTATACACCCCAAAAGGATATTTGAAGTGATGTCCAGTGAGATCCTTCAGCACCTTTTTGCATGGAAGTGAAAGCTGTCCCTCACCATGGAAAGCAGCCACTGACAGAGCTCTGTCTTTTACTTTTCCTAGGCAGGCCATCATTAAATTAATTAAATGGGCGATGCACTCCTGTAATAGTACCTGCGCCAATCAGTTATTGTTATATGAGCTGATAACATGTTTCATTCATAGGATGGCGGCTGGCCTCAGAAGACAGGTCTGTTAGTGGCTGCTCACTGCAGTGAGGTTTTCATTTTTACATACAGGATTCTGGATGACTTCACTGGACATCACTTAGGGTATGTTTATAGGGTGAGTGAAGGGAAGGAGGGTGTTAGGGTGTCAAAGAATGGTGCGGTAGGGGTCTAGATTTGTGTTACTGGGTCAGGTGGGAGGAAGTGAATAGCGGGGTGAAATTATTACATGGTTACAGAAGTGGACATTGAGTAGAGGAAAGGGCACACTAATATAATATGCAACTTTGCTGGGACTGGTTGGAGGAGGGAAGTATGGGTCCTATGGGGGGTCATCTCCATGGCTGGGGCAAGAAAAAGAGGTAGGATAAAAATGTTGTGTGGATGGATTGTTTCTTTTATTTTATACACATTAAAAAAAACTAACTTTGCAATGCAGATAAACTTTGCCCTGCTATGGGTTCAGTGAAGTTCCTTACTTCGCACCACCTTCTCCGTTAAGTTTTATTTCATTGCACTTCTAGGTATACCCCACCCTCTTATAGGTTAAATTACTTACTTAAATTTATTCAGGAAAAGAAACTGCTTTCATTATGAACACCACCAATGTTTGGCCCAGTGGGCTATTTCAGTCACGAGTGAAAGGCACTATATTTTTTATGTCTCTTAGATTATTTGTCGGTTTGAAAAAAAAAATTATAGAACATCACACTACTATGTGGTATGAAAAGCTTGATAGGGGTTTGACCCATTTTGGGATAATTTGTTCTATATTACTTCACTGTGACTACAGGGTAATTCCATAAATAATGCTCACTTGTTTTAGAGTCACATAACTTATTGCTAGTTGGCCCTGAGAAACTGATACTTACTGCAAACCATTGATTGTGTTCATCGAAACAGTGACTTCTGAATTAATTTAATGCATATTATTACATTATGTTCTGAACTGGAGTGTTTATTTTCAAAGGCACCCTGCTCCTCCAGTGGGATCAAAACATATGTTAAGGACTCCATCTTGGGGCATGCACTACCCATGCCAAACCTGGGGAGCATTATCCATGTACGGCCATCAAAATCTTACTTGGGGCTCATAATAAATCCCTCATGGTAGCATCAATGTATAGCCCCCCAAAACACAAACTCTCTGGTCTCACCTCAATCCTTGACTGTATTCTTTCCCTTCACCCTAGCTCTGAGATCATCATGATGGGTGACTTCAATGTAAACTGGTTATCTCTTGAAGCAGGCACACACAAGGATACAATCTCTGCCAAACATTTCACCCAACTTGTTCAATCACCAACTAGAACAAATTATAAAACAGGGACCAGTACCCTCCTGGACTGGATCCTCTCGAGCGGCCCTGATCTCATATCCAATGTAACTGTACTCCCTGATGATATAAGCGACCACTCCACTGTTTTATGCAGTTGGTCCAACAAGTTCACTAAGCCACCAGCCAAAACAATCACATCCAGGATCCTACTCCAGGGGCACATCAAGCCATTGAAATCACATCTTTGCAGTCTTGACTGGTCCCCGATTGACACCACTGATGATGTGAACAAGGCACTTGACTACTTCATTCATCACTTCAATGTCACCTGTGACACCCATGCCCCATTCAAAAACTGAAAAGTTAAAAGTGTCTGCAACCCATGGGTCACACAGGAGCTAATTGCACTAATGAAAAACTGCAACCACATTTGGCAGTGTGCTAGGGTCACAGGCAACCAAGAGAACATACAGAATTACAAAAGGGCCGCAATGATTGTACCTGGGTTATCTGAAACCAAAAAAACAGGTTCTATAGGGAAGCGCTCACCGACTCCTGGAATTAAGGTAGGAAGTTCTGGAGCAACATCAAGGAAATTACTGGGTTGAATCCAAAACAGCCCCCTTCTATGCTCAACGTTGATGGTACCCTGACTCTTGACACTACCACAATTGCCAACACATTTAACAATTTCTTTATTGATCTCAGTGGTGTCCTACCCCCTGATTTCTTTGAAGTTGCCTCGAATATGATATCAGCTGCTCTTCTTAACCAGCCACTGACACACACACCATTCTATTTTAAATCTGTTACTGCCTGTGAAGCCAGAAGATATATACTAAAAGTGCTTGGAAAATCCAGATTTAGTGGGGACACGCTGGATCTAAAACTCATCATCCTAACCCTGGAATAAATCTTATCTCCACTAACCAAAATCCTTCACCTATCCCTGAGGCTATCCCAACTCCCCAACAAATGGAAATCTGCCTTAGTTACTCCAGTCCACAAAAGTGGTGACAGATCATATCATGGGAACTACAGACTAATTTCTATCCTCCTCCCTGTCGCTAAAGCCTTAGAGTGAATCATCGCAGACCAGCTTGCTGAGTACCTAGGGAAGTACCAGCTATAGTGTACTCAACAGTACAGCTTTAGAAAGGGCCACAGCACTACCATGGCACTCCTCCAGTTCTCTAGCTTTATACAGAAATCACTTGATCAAGGCACGTTGGTTGGGGCTGCCTATATTGATCTCTCCAAAGCCTTTGATACGGTGAACCACAACCTCCTACTTGAACAATTCTCAGCCATAGGACTATCCAGGGAAACTGTTAAATGGTTCAAAAGGTACCCCTCAGACTGCTTGCAGCAAGTTAAGATCAATAATCATCTCTTTGATAGATGACCAGTCCATTCAGGAGTCCTACAAGGTCTATTCTCAGCCCCCTTCTGTTCAGCATCTTCCTGAATAGCCTACCTAGTTCCAGTCATGACCATCTACTACTGTATGCAGATGACACAGTAATCTTCTCCGGTAATCAAGACCCCAAGCTCCTGGAATATCAACTTCAGCAAAGCTTTGCAAATGTGGAAGACTGGTTCAGCAGACACAAGCTCATCCTCAACTATAAGAAGACTAAGGTCATGCTTTTCAGTGGCCAGCACAACACATCCAGATCTCACCCCTTAACTATCAAGAATTCCGTGGGCTCCCCACTGGAAGAGGTACAGCACTTTAAATACCTTGGGGTCACCCTGGACAACACACTGGCCTTCTTCCAGCATATTGCAAGTGTAGCCAAAGCTATCAACATCTGTATTGCACTTCTCCACAGGCACAAATGGTGTCTGACTTCAGATGGCTAAGGCTAGCCACTCAAAGCTCTATGCTATCCATAATTGATTGTGGGCTTACCATCTATGGCTCTGCCACTGAAACAGCTCTCTGGCGTATCTCCACTTCCTTGAATAAGGCATGTAGGCTCCTCACAGGCAATGCTCAACTCATGCACACCTGTGAACTGTACACTAAGATAAGCTGGCTCCAGCTGAAAGACAGGATCAAGTACCAAACATGCCTACTAGCTAAGAATATCAGCCTAGGTCTCGCACCTCCTGGGGTACAAAACATCCTCTGCAAGTTCTCTCTTCCCTGTTGGACCAGGGGCTCCATAAGTCAGATCTTCAATGTTCCACACTGCTGCACTTCTCAGGGAAAAAGATCCTTTGCTTACCATGCCCCCCCAGGGCTAAAGTTCCTCCCACATGACCTCTCCTCTATCTCTAAACATGGCCCTTTTAAACACAAACTCTGGCACTACCCAACCTCACACAACAAATGTGAATGCTACCACTAATCAGTACATACCTAAGCTAGATGCCTTATCCTGAGCAGCCCACAAAATGTATCACACTTATCCCCCCTGCCCCACCTCTCTCAGCACTTCACAGCCTTGCCCTATCCTCTTATCCCACCTCTCCTCCCCTTCTCTCTCCCTCCTCCCCCCAATTTGTTCATCCTCTTCCCCAACCTCGTCTTCTCTCCTCAACACCTGCCTTGCCTTCTCTCATCACATTACCACCTGACAAGACCCATGGCTGATTCCTCTCACTTTGTCTTCACTCCCCACACCCCTCCCTACCACATACCATTCTCTCCTCCTACCTCCTGACAAGGCCTTCTGGCTACCCACCTTTTTCTCTTCTTTACTGTCCTCCTTTAGTGTGCACTTTGACCTCCTATGTGATTATATGTTCCTGGCATACTTTGTACAATGCCATTTAATAGTTACTCACTTCTTTACCTGTTTCATCATGTGTTTTTGTTCTACACTGAACTTTGTTTGCAATCTTCTATGACGTGGAACCTATGTAAAAGAGCTTATGCTAAAAGGTGCATAATTTGAGACTATAATACAAAGAAGATGAAGAAGAAGAAGAGGAAGAAGGAGAAGAAGAAGAAGAAGAAGAATTTCTATAGCACTTTTCATATGCATTGTTTCCCAAAGCACTTCACAAGCAATGCTAGACTGGTAGTGTAGTGACTAAACATGTAGTGGCAGCCATTTTGCACTCCAACACCCACAAACAGCCTTGGACAATTGCATGAACCAGTTTTATGAGCAAGGAAATATTGGCCAGGATACCATGAAAATTCCCCTAGTCTTTGTGAAAAGTGCCTTGGGTTCTTTTACTTCCACCTGGACACCCACCAGGAATTCCCACAAGGAATATCTGGCAATCCACATTTCTCTGCAGCGATGTACAACCCTACAGAAACTGAGGGCAGCCAACTGGATGGAGTTGATGAAGCTGATCCAAAGACAAGGAAAAATTGGGGCTTCCACTGCTGCTATAACACATACAGTACTAACCAACTACTAAAATCCCTCACACGAACCTACTCCTCCCTCTAGCAAACAAAACAACACACCAAAAGCAAAATCTCTCCCCAACCCCACTTTACCCCACATTCAATTCACTCATGATCCACTCATACACATATACCCTCAATTCTATTCACTTCAAACATGCCACTCACAGCCAAATGCAAAATAATACAGCAAACTAACATAAAATCAAGATCTTATGATGTAGTCCCAGTAGGTGCAGCCCTGATTAAATGTAACAGGTTCAAGTGAGCTTCAAGGCTAGAAACTCCAGTTTATAATAGTTTCTCCTCCCTTACACTTCATGCACCTCTAATCAGTGCTTCATCCACATCAATGTTAAAATAGGCATGGGCACAGTTTACATAGTTCTCAGCCACTGGTCTATCTGTAGGCATTTTGAGACTCACAGTATCACTGGGGCTCTCACAGGCCAAAGTGTCCTTGCTGGAAGGTGAAAACTGTTTCTACAAAGTGATGCTCTCTCACTGCACCACTTACTGAACAGTATCCCAAATCTCCTCACACGTTTGGTCCCAGCAGGCTGTATGGCATGGGGCCAAAACCCTGCAAACAAAAACAGTGCAGCAAATAAAGCCACATGCAAAATGCCAGCTCCAGAAATAAGCTTGGTAAAAACACTGACCATTACACAAAGTATGCACACCATAGAAACATACAGGAAAAATGATACTGTCTTTGTTTTTGCGGGGGGGCAGTGCCCACCACACACACACCCACGTAGGGGGTTTTGCACCCTACATCCACAGAATTATTATAACCAATCTTGGAGATATGTTGAAATTCTAGAGAGGGGAAAACTTTGTTTGAAAGCAAAAAAGAAAAGACAGTATCGGGAGACAGGGAACCAAACTCTGGTCCCCAAGTCTCCACCACTCCAGGTGCTTGTGCCTTTGCCACTCCACCACGGGAGCGGCTTGACCAAACACAGCACCTTGGGGGGTTTTCAGTCCTTCCTCCACTCCATGGTCAGCAACAGGGGTAGCAGTGATTCACAACCACTAATATACTCCTATCACTCTAAATGTTTCCAAGCTTTCTTGCCGTGCTATTCTAGCAGTGGCATATTGACCTGGTACCTGCTGTATCAGTTATCCCTCCTCTAACACACCCAAACACTGGTCCAACAGATACCAACTGTGTTTTCACTGCCTGCCTAAGTCAGAAGTCCATGACCAAGCTTTGCAGCACATCTCCATTGCCAGATACTGCATGATACTTCAATATCTTGCATAACAAGCTCACATGACTTTGCCTTGGGAAGCAACATCTGTCCTCCAGAAAATGGGGCCGGGAACACTTCTGATGATCAGACTGCTGCCTCTCACTGCCAGAAACCAGACTAAAAGGTCAGGAGATTACAAAGGATCCCACCAGCTGTCTCACTGCCAGGGAGCAGTGTTCACAACATCCTAAACACCTGCTACTAGTCTTAGGATTTGGGAGGGAATTACCACCACTCCACCAATCTGACTTGCAACAAAATCTAAAAATTGTGGATTGCAATAAGGCATGGAAAAACACTGAACTGGGACTACAAAATAAAATAAGTGCCTAACTAAACTAATTCATTGAAGTCCCTCATTAACAATATACTGCCGCTAAAGGAACATGTACATTAAACAGCAAAAACCTATAAAAACAACAGACTTAAAATTGAACAGGGAAAATTCCCGGTTTTGCATGCTTTTGATGGTCAACCCATCACAGTGGCCATCTTGTTAAAAGATGGCCACTGTGATTATAAGTTAGTCTAACAAGACCTCCCTGCCATGAACCCATGCTGCTTAATATCCTGGAGCCCATTTCTCTCCTGTTAGTCCACTAGGTCCTCTTCGAATATTGTTTCCACTAGTTTACCTGCTATAGAAGTAAGACTAACAGATCTGTATTTTCCTGGTTGCCCCTTTTTTCCTCCCTTGTGGAGCACAAGTGCATCCACCACCCTCCAGTCTTTTAGAACTACCCTTACTGTAGAGGTCTAGTGAATAGACCTGCCAGGGATTCAGCTATCACTGATGTTAGTTTCCTGAGCATCTTCAGATGAATCCCATCTGGCCCTGGAACCTTATCTATTTTCATGGCTGCAAGCCTGTTGCTGAACTTTCTCCCATTATTATCACCTGCCCCATTTCTGGGATCCCTCTTGTAGCAACTTTTATATTGCTTTCATACATGGGCCCATTATCCTCCACCGTGAACATTGAGCAAAAGATCATGACAGATGCCATTTTTTAAAATACATAAAAATTATATATTTTTAAAAAACTAACACCTGAACCTAGCTACATGGGACCTGTTTAGCTAGATTCTGTTGTTTTTTTAAATTTAACAAATACCTTTTCTAGGCACCCCAAAATCCAGGGTGCCCAACTTAGTGAGAGAAGCCTTTCAGCCATGTTCTCTGTATAAGAGCAGCAGGACTTTCTTGAATTCTGAAGCTGTAGCAGGACTCATGCTGCTAGCTTCACTTAAAACTTGAGCTGCCTATTTCCTGTTCTTGCTGTCTCTCTATGTGTCGTTCTTTTTTTATCTGTCTAAATAGCAGTCTGTTTGGCTCTCTACTATCTATTTGTCTGTCTGTCTGTCTGTCTATCTATCTATCTATCTATCTATCTATCTATCTATCTATCTTTTTCTTTAGTGCAATGAGGTGCCCACATCCTCTACTGCTTCTTTCTCTCCCGTCCTCTCCAGGTCACCCAGCCACCCTTCTCAATTTATTGATATATTTTTATATTAAATAAGTGGACTGAGGTGCACATCCCTAGTGCTGTTTGTCTTGACCCCTCTCCCTTCCAGGTCACCTGCCCCGGTCCCACTTTGTAGTTGGGTGCACTAGGGTGCCCACCCCCTTTGCCACCAAACAAAAGCCTGACACTGGCCCAAAATGCAATTTGGTAATTGCTTTGCAAAATCTCAGTTCTTTCAAGATTTGAAAATTTTCACCACCTTTGTTCATGAGGTAGGATCATAAGAAGGCTATGTTGAAAATTTTGGGTCAAATTATGTTGAAGATTTGCAGTCAAAATATGAAAAAATGACAATTTTATGAGTGTACAGTGTCATTTTTCTGTGCTTGCTCATAACTTTGGTAATTTAAAATATTTTGACCCTAAATTTTCAACATAGCCATTTTTTCTCACAACTTCATGAACGTGACAGCTGGCATTTTACAAATTCTGGCCAAAATTTGTTTTCTCACCTGTCACACAGAATGAAGGTTTTGTGGCTCAGAATGACATTTCAGTGGGGGTTTAAACATTTTCACCTACCAGTTTCATGAGGCGGAGTAATGAAAAGGCTATGCTGAAAATTTAGTGAACAAATATGGTAAAATGCCCAGGTTGAGTGAACATTGCAGTATTTCAATGTTCACTCATAACTTCACTAATTTTCAATATTTTGACCCCAGACTTTCAACAAAGCCATTTTTACACACCACCTCATTGATGTGATGGGTATACTTTTTTTAAAATCCTGGATGAGCATGTTTTCACACTTCTGGTGTGAAATGACATTTCGGCCAATGTACTATAAATGCTACATGTCATGTTTATAAGGGGTGTTATAAAAGGATTATCTTGAATATTTGGGATCAAAATAAAAACAAATCACCCCAGGCAAGCAGGACAAGCATGCACATGGCTACATGCAGAGATGCGTGTTGAGACAAGTGCATCAGCGTGTGTGTTCAGTGTCCACAGGGGCTGGAGGGACTGAGGGTAGGAATCTATCTGCACTAAGGTTAGTAAAAGTGCATACTGAACTAAAGGGGGGGGTTGGTGTGTGTGTGTGTGGTAGAACCACAGTATACAAAAGTTGTAATCTAGGTAGCAGACATAACAAATCATCTGGCAGAACAGAGGCACTACAATATTTTAGCTACATGGATATAAACTGCTAAGTGAACTGAAGGAGGAAGCTATGTAAGCAGTGTACACTGTATTGTTTGAATATAGATTTAAATTCAGTGCAGAGTTAACAAGTTCCAAGAATTCTGTCAAACCCTATGAAGGAGACTTAAAACCAAAAACAAATGAAAAAACATGGGTGACACAATCATAACTCTGGATGGGGATGTTGGCTTTAAGTGTATTGAATGTAAGCTGTATAAAACAATAAAAAATGAAATTGTTAAAGGGGAGTTTATCTGTGATAAATGTCTGTTTAATAGGAGACTGATACAAGAACTATTTGACATAGAGTCAAGAGTAGATATAATCAAAACATCACAAAACATAATGGAATCCAAGTTAAAGGTTAAACAACAAAAAAACTAATGAATATAAAGGACTGACAATAAATAATACCAGATTTAGTAAATGAAAATGCACCGAGGATAATAGCTCCCCCGAAGATGACTGGGCAGGTGTTCAGGCAAACCCCAGGAAAAAGAAAGGAAACCTAATGTTAGCACCAACAATACCAAAATACTACTTAAAAATAAATATTCAGTTATTGAAGATCTCCTCCTTATAGAAGACAACATGGAAACCACCACCAATCCAATTTTGGATACTGCTACAAATTCTACTGCTACTATCCCCCCTCATAACATGACCACTCCCATGATAGATGAATCAGCTGGCCCCCCTCTATAGGAGCTACACAGTGACAAACTGTAATAATGAGGGACTCCATCATAAAATATTGTAACAGGCTTGCCTGCAATCCAGATAAAGTTAAAAGAATTTTCAGCAGCAGTTGGGGACTAAGATTAGAGATGTAACAGAACAGGTGGACACTATTCTAAAAAACTCAGGACAGAAACCACTACTAGTTGTGCATGTAGGCAAGAATGACATAAACATCTCAAATATAGAGGATATTAAGAAAAGTTATATTTCACTAAGGGTGGCTCTGGACAAATGGGAAAGTGATGTCTGTTTTTCTGACATTCTCCTGATCCCAAAAAGAGGATACTATCACAACAAAAAACTTAAGCTCATTAACAAGTGGCTTAGGAAATGGTCTCTAGTTAATAACCTCAAATGCATGACCCACTGGAAGACATTCAAGGGGAACCATTTTCTGTACAATCAGGATGGACTACACCTTAATAGGAAGGGTAGTGCACTGTTGGGTAGAAAAATCGCAAACTATGTTTCCCAGAAGTTAAACTAGTAGTGAAGGGACAAGGGGTTACACAGGTGTAGCAAATAAATAATAATACCATTTACAATACAACCAAAACAAATAGAGACATGTGCCAGGAAGAGATGCAGAAAAGTGAAGGGATAGCACTAAGAAAGATAACAGTAAGGAGCTCTGGAATAAATATTTTAATGACCAATGTGAGAAGCTCGAATATAATCAAGAAAACTGAGCTATAAATATTACTTGAAGAAAGAAATAGCTCTTGCAGCAATCACTGAAACATGGCGGAATAACAGCAGTGTATGGAATAGGGACATCAAAGGTTATAGATTGCTCCACAAGGACAGAACTAATAGGAGGGGTGGTGGAGTGGCACTTTACATCAGGAATGACATTATACACAAGTTAGAACACAATGACCAAAAAGATAGTGCACTAGAAACTCTTGGGATTGAGCTCTTTAGGAGGGATGGAAAGAAAATGAATGTCGGAGTTATCTACAAACCCCTCAATAGTAAATGATAAGACTAACAGGAGTGAATTAATAAAATCTCTAGTATGGCCAAGAAAAGCAAAATCCTTCTCATAGGAGACCACAGTTTGCCAGATAGTAACTGGGATAATTTATCAGCCACTAACCAAAATGAACTATTGTTCATAAACATGATGATTGAAAATGGTCTACATCAAATTATCAGGGAACCCATCAGAAGCAAAAGCATACTGGCTATTGTTTTTACAAATATGATAGACAGCATAAGGGATGCCAAACTATTGGGCCCATTACATAGTAGTGACCAAGATGTAATCATATTCAGCATCAATACTGAGATGAGGATCATCAACGTAAAGACAATTGTAAAAAATGATTCAAGGGCTGATTTATTTATTTAAGTCTTTGATCACTGAGTAAGTGCACTAATCCAAGGGACTGTTTTCAGGCATGACCTGGGCCACACAGTGACAAAGATTAAACAGCAATACAGTCAAAACAAAGATACAGTCATAGCAAATATTACACAGCAATACAGTCAAAACAGGCAGTGATTAAACTAACAATACAGGAGTCAACACTGGTTACACAATTCTGGTGTCATTAGACTTAAGTACATAGTACAAAAGTTGTGAGAACAGTCAGTGAGCATAATAAGGCTCCCCCACCCATACCCCTAGTGTCAAGACATGATCCCCAGAGATACAGAGACAAGAGAACAAGCAGTAGGGGAGCAGGAGGTGAGAGAAAGGAAAGGGGGAAGGTGTCCAAATAGAGGAGGAGGATAGAGGTAGGGGAAAAGGAGAGGGGTCATTGTTGGGAGAGTTGAGGAGATGACTGCAGTGAAAGTATAGAGGAAAGGGTTAAGGGAGGTCCCACTAGGAGAGGGAGGTGGAGGGGGCTAATCTGGAAAGCAGTGACAACTGACATTCCCCAGGAGCCAGTCTTTGAGATTAGATTTAAAGACCATGTGAGTGCTGAATGAATGGCATGGTCCATGAATACCATTCCACAGAAGGGGAGCAGCAACTGATAGAGCTCTCCCACCCATGTTAGAGGAGACTTTCGTACCTCAAGGGTAGGGATGGCAGATATGCGAAGGCACTGAGGAAGGGTATGAAACTTTAGAAGAGGTGAGCAGGGGGACACAGTCCCATGTCTGATGCCATTATCCACAATGCCTCTCAGTACAAGGTCAAAGTGAAATTATAAAGGAAGTGAGTCAAGCGACCGGTAGAGGTCACCGTGATAGGTAGTGGGTGGGGCCAGAAAAGCAAAGTGGCAGGCACTGTTATACACTGAAGTGAGTCAAGCTCTGAGTGCAGAAGATACTCAAGAGTAGATAGGAAAACAATAATATAATATTGGGAGCAGATTGCCTTGGACAAGGGCTAAGCAAGCCTCTGTGGCAAGAAAATGACATAGCCAATAGGCCACCCCAATTTTCTGATTTACCCTATAAATGACTATGTTGATGTGGTCCACAAAAGAGAGGGCAGGGTCAAGTGTTACCCTCAGGTATTTGAAGGTGAGGACATTCTCAAGGACCGAGCCATTGGGGATGAAATCTGGAGGGTGGAGCATGTTTTATGGGTCTGTGCGAGGTAGAGTTTTGAGCCAAAAAGCAAGGTCTTTGTTTTTTCTCATTAACCAGAAGGAGGTTAGATGTAAATCAGTGGTGGGCATGGCCATAGTTCAAGGTGAACACAGAGGAGATGGAAGAGAGGGACTTGGTGCTATGGAATATGATGAGATCATCAGCATATAAGAGGGAATGACAGTTAAGGCTGTCGGACAGGAATGACTTGACAAAAATTGAAAAAAGTAGGGAGGCCCTGCCCTAGGGGATCCACTTATGACTGGTAAGAAGGGACAGAAGGCAAAACCAATGGACATAGTTTGGGAGCATCCTGAGAGATAGCTGCTAAACCAGTTTAAAGTCTCTAGGGAGCAACCAAGTTGTAGTTTGGAGTGGAGGAGGGCATGGTTGACCATATCAAAAGCCTTTGTCAGGTCAACAAACACTGCACCAGTAGCACACCCACTACCCATGTTGGTGAGGATGTGGTCTGTAAAGAGGGCCATGGTGAGGTAGTGCAGTGATTTCAATTCAATTACCATACATTTGAAAGAATGGGAGTGGGAGACATCATGTAATATGACCAATGTGAATTCCTTCTGGTTTGACATTAAAAATAAGATACTGAGTTTGGAACAGAGGCATGTTCCAAATAAAAACATCTATAATAAAAAAGGTAAAGTCTCTCAGTGGTTTACTGGAAAATTAAAAAAAGCTCAGTAAAAAAGATCAGCTTACAACACTATGAAGCATGACAACAACACATACAACATAGAGAATTACAAAAAAGAGCTGAGCAAAAGTAAAAAAAAAAATAATCGGGAATGAAAAAAGGAAAGTATAATTCAAAATATCCCACACTGAAGATAATGGAAAGTCATTCTTTGCATATGTAAATAATAAAGCTATAAATAGGTCAGCGGGTCTCCTAAAAGAGGGTACATAGGAGATATCACAATCCATTAAAATGGCGGATACTTTTTATAGATATTTTTGATCAGTATAAAATAAGAAGGACAAACAATGAAAGACAATAAAAAAATAGAAAGTATTTCAAGAAATGATCAAGAAAACTGCACAAAATCAAAAATCACAATTAGAGAAATCAAAGAACAATTAGAAAGGATAAACATTACAAAATCAGCAGGACCCAATGGGCTTCAACCGAGGCTACTAAGGGAGATAAGAGAATGGATAGCAGCCCCATTGGCATCTTTGTTTAACAAGTCTATTGATACTGGCAATATCCCTGATGATTGGGAAAGGGCTACAGTAATACTGATCTACAAAAAAGGAGATAAATCCAACCCATCCAACTATAGATCCATAAGTCTAACATCAATTGTACGTAAAACAATGGAAACATTAATAAGGAAAATATTAGAGTATGATATGCAATACACGAACATATCTGATGGTAACCAACATGGGTTTATGAAAAATTGATCGTGTGCTACAAAATCTGTTAGTATTTTATGAGAAAGTTAGTCAAGCTATTGCTAAGAATGATCAGTTGATATTACTCACCTGGATGTTCAAAAAACATTTGATAAAGTACCACACAAGGTTCTGACTTAAAAATTGTGTAAAATTAGCTTAGATAAAACATTAATTAACAAGATCAGTCAATGGCTCCATAACAGAATGCAGACCATTACAATTAGAGGCAATTTATCAGAATTGAGGTAAGTCATGAGTGGCGTACCACAGGGATCAGTGCTGGGCCTTATCCTGCTTAGCCTGTGTATTGCTTATTTAGAAAAGGGGTGCACAAATTGGACAGCAAAATTTGCTGATGATTCAAAGTTGGGGGCTGTGGTAGAAACTTGTGAGCAGATTAATAGCCTAAAAGGAGATCTTAACATAATAGAAAAATGTGCACAAAACAATGCCATGAGCTTCAATCCTGACAAATGTGTTGTACTACATCTGGGTAGAAACAACATCTAACCTTATGGGGAACATCCTGAAGCAAGTTGAATCTGAGAATGATTTGGGAGTACTTATCAACAAAGATCTTGGATCAGATTTTCAAACCTTTGTGAAAGTCACAAGCCTCCGTTGCACCCAGCATATGATGCACAAGGCTTGAAGAATTCCTCTGCCAGCAATCAGGAGTTTCCAACCCTTGTACTGAGCACTGCTCTTTAGACCACAGTTTTGTGGTCTAGCATGCTCCACCCCAGGGAGTCTAAGTACCGGTGCTTGCATCAGAGCATTGATGCAAACAGACGTAAACCATGGAAACCATCATAACTGCACCTGAGAATGGAAATTCAGGTGCAGTTGTGGCAAATGGGGTTGGTGCATCATGGAATTCAGAGTCCTGTGTTGCAGGGCTGGAAGAAAGAACTGCATCCCCTTAACTTCAGTGGTCTCTGTAACAAAGTCATTGGCAAGACCAATTCAATATTGCAATGTATCACAAATGCATTCATTTTAAGAGGTACAGATTGTATCCACACATTATATACCTTCTTCTGTACATCAGGCCATAGTTTGACTACTGCTTCTCAGTCTAGAGCCCCCATCCGAATACAGATATCAATAACATGGAAAGGGTGTAGCGGAGAGCAACCATGCTGGTAGTGGGGTTGAGGATCTGACATATAAAGATAGGATGAAGAATTTGGGATTGTATACATTTGAAATAAGATGACAGCATGCAGATATGTTGCAAATGTATAAGATCCTAATGGATAATAAACTAATGGATAGTCTTGGCCTACAAATGCATATAAATAAGAATAACCTAAGATGTCATGATCAGCAGATTTTAATAAAACATACTACAAAGAATACAAGGAAAGGTTTCTATACCTACCAAGAAGTAAAATAATGAAATTCACTTTCTAGAGAGATGGTCTCCACTGGCTCAATTGATATATTCAAAAGAAGATTAGACACCCATTTCTTGAACATTATGGATTAATGGCCCTGCCAAGGCAGGAGACAGGCTTGATGGGTGTATGCCTCCTCCTGTCTAACCTACCCTGTATAGTAACCAGTATATACTTGTTCAGAAACATTGAGAGTCATGCCAGTGCCAGTCTTGATCCCAGTGGGTATGCTTTGTGATCCTGTGCCAGTGAGCTGAGTTTGGGGGTGAGCTCAGTGACCCAGCTGAGTAGGGTGAGGATGGGGGGATGGCATTGTTAAGAAACACCCACCAGCCAGGATATCAGAGCTGCAGGGTTCTTTATATGGACCCAGGCACCATATAGTGAAGACAACTGGCCTCTTAGCATGAACCTCTACACCCATGGTTGGCATAGGCTGACAGATGGACTCTTTGCCTTGAGCACCTATATCTGCTGCCCCATGGAAGCCCTGGGACTAGAGGGTCCTGCATGTCTGCAGCCCACCAGCTAGCCTTATGAATTCTTCACATAGAGAGCTCCAATGTTTTTATTAATATTATGACAAACAACCTTTATATGGTAAGAAAGGGTAAGCAAGGGGCCCAAGATAACTCCCAAGTATTTAAACTAGGATACTTGATCCACTGAATTACCTTGATTGTCATAAAGCTCATGAGGAGGGCAGTTATGTAACATGGAACAGACCCAAAAATCATAGATTTAGTCTTCTTTGAATTAAGACTGAGCAAGTTATTAGTGATCCAATTATGAACAGGTAAAAAGTCAGTCTTAAGATCTTAAGTCAACTTGTAGGGGTCCTTAGCTGAAGAAAAAAGAATGTGATCACCAGCATAAAGCAATGAATTACAATTCTTTATTACAGGTGGAAGGGAGTTAACAAACAGAGTAAACACACAGTAATTGGCCCTAAAATTGATCTCTGAGGCACACTCCAGCAATTTTGCTAATACTAAAGATACTGTACAGAGGGAAATCCAATAAATTAGAAAATGATCCAATAAATAATCTTCAATCCAGGAAACAATGTTAGATGATAAACCTAGGGATTTTAACTTTAGAAAAGGCAATTCATGATCAAGAAGGTCAAAGACCTTGGTCAGGTCCATAAACACGGCCCCAGTAAGCAAGTCATTATCCATATAACTCAGGACTGAGCCTGTAAACCAGATCAAGGCAGTCCCTGTACCAAACCCCTTTCAAAATCCATGCTGCTGTGAGCAAAGACTATTATACTTTTCCAAATAGTTATTAATTTGTTCAGCAACAATCTTTTCTAAAAGTTTACTAATAGGATTCAAAACTGATATAGGATGAAAATCATCAACAAGGACAGCATTGGTTTTCTCAGGCACAGGCACAATCCTAGCACACTTGCAAGCAGTAGGAAATTGTTGACAGCTTAATGATAAGTTAAATATCACATATAAAGGAGAGGCAATATAAGTGGCAGCTAATTTGAGAAAACAAATGTCCAACCCTGCCCACCAATCATGGCTGTTTTCAGGAATAAAGTAATTTAGGACCTTAGTAGTAGTGACACACTTGAATTAAAAAATAAGGCCAAGTATGGGAATACTTTGCCTCAGCAGAAGAGAGGGGGATCACAGGAAGTGTGAACAAACTAAATTCAAAAGATTTTGACTTAAGGAAATTGACTATTTCAAGAGGGTCTGACATCTCTTTATCATTAACCTTCAAAATTCTAACACTTCCTTTATTTTTAGTATTAGTCAAGGAGTTGACATTTTCCCAAAATTATTGACAATCAAACCAATCAACTTCCAACTTCTTTTTGTAATAAATAATGCAGAAAATTGCAGAAAATAGCAAAAACTCAATGTTTTGTGCAAATGTGAGTTTTTCCTGGGTTGGCATGGTTATGTGAGTGGGATGCTGTTTGCTGATTTTATCTAAATTAACAGTTATTCCTTGGTGATAGTGTTCTCTTCCTTGGTGTGAGTGTGTGCCACAATTTTCTGCATTGTTCCTGAGTTTTCCTTTATTGCTGGCACCACATGCTGTGAAGTGGCTCTGTTTGGACTGTTTTGTGCTTTTTGTAATACTCAGTTTTGAAAGATCTGATCATGAATTTAACTCTGTTTCTAATTTGTCTGTACTGAGACAACAGATTAGCAGAAGCAGGGGACTTAAAAGCAGCCCAAGCCAATTTCCTTTGCTGCTTGGGGGTGGGGGTGGGGAGATAGGGTTGGAATCCCTAATGCCACATCGCCCTTCTTTTGGGGCTTTAAGTTGAACCCTAACAGGTGCATTAACAAAGTTTTTTGTAAAAATATATATACAATATTTATAAAATGGCTGAGTAAAATTAGTAAAAATGCTGTCTCCTGATTAAACAAAAAACACCACATAACCGTGCATTATCCCACGATGACCACACGCCTGTACTCTTTCTATATTTCGCAAATTAGGCCATTTTGTAAGACAGATAATCTACTACAGGGCATGCACTCATGCTCTGATATATGCATGCCTTGGTGATTGGAACACAGTCAGCCTGTTGCCTCCTGCTCACAACACACACAAAAGTGTGCTTATATATGAGCACAACCACATGCCCTGTAGTGAATTATTATAGAAATTATAACATATATATATATATTCATTGCAAAAACTTAGTTAATGCATCAGTTATGGTTGTCATACAGCGATAATAGTTGCAATCGGCCTGCCATATTGGTTACTACCCCTGCCTCCCCTCACTCCCACTTTCATCTCATCAACAGGTGTCGGGTGTACCTTGTTATTGTCCTAACTCTCACCCCATTCCATTTGTAAGGAAGCTGAGTGGTACAGTATAGGACAATGGGGTGAGAGTTAGGCCTGATGACCCAAAGGCACACCCCAACACCTGCTGGTGTGTGGAGAGTGGAGGTGTGGGTGGGGGGGATAGGGTTGGGAACCATAACATCGAATTTCCAAACTTTTGTCACTGTAATGACAACCCTAGCTGATGCATTAACGAAGTTTTTTGCAATGAATTTCCCTTCTTTTTGAGAAAGTGTAATCCTACTCATATGAGGTTGTGAGAGCTCAGGGCAATCATGCACACATTTTGTAACTGTCTCTGATTTTCATGTGGGAGTATAGGGCCTTGAGGTCCTCCTGCTTCCATCTATACATAAGTGTACTGATATTTTAATGATATCACATCACTGTGTGGGAGCACAGGGCCCTCTCACTACCACATAATGTAGGTTCCTGTATTCCCATTATTGCATAATGAGGTCCAAATGTGGGGCCCTGCACTCCCATGTACCCTTAAATATAGAGACATAGCAAATGCCTAGAGTCATTCCAGGTAACCCTTGTGCTGTAAAACTTACAACATCTCAGGAATTGTAGGATCTTTGGAAAAAATTATTTCACAATTGTATTCATGGCCTGGCCACTTCTGTGATTGCTTAGTACACCTGAAGTGTACTAAGCTGTACTTAACAAAAAATCCATATCTCAAACCGTTTTTGAGATATAGCCACCGAAAGGCACCACACCCTCCACAGTGTTATCCTGTGGGAAAATTCACAACTTCAGAGTGCTATAACTATAGAACCAGTGTCCATTTCTTCACCAAACCAGCAAAGGGCACATATGTGGGACAAGGGCTTGCCACCCTGCAAATTTCTGCCCAAAGGTCCTAATCATTTTCTTGCTATGAAATAGCAAAGAAACTGGTTTTGGGGGCTCTTTACCTGCTTTCACTTTCAGATGATATATTTTTTTCCATGGAATATAGTGGGAAACTTTAATGGTTAATAATGTTTGACTGGAATAGTATTTTTTCACCAAACCTTCAAAAGGCACATCTCTGAGGCAAAGACTTTCTACCCTGAAAATGCCAGACCACAACCTAAAGTCATTTCTGAGATCCAGGTGGACAAAAAATGTCAAAAAACATGGATTAAAAAAACAAAACATGGATTTTCCTGTTTTTTCAACACTCTATATCTCAGAAACCACACAATGGATTCCCATGAGATGTGGCAGGTCAAGAGACCTACTCCTAGACATTATGCCTGCCAACATTCATGAAAATCTGTTGAACAGTTCCAAAGTCATTAATGTTCAAAAAGTTGGGTTTAACATAGAAGTTACCTTAAACCTTAACTATACTGTATATCACAAACAAAAAAAAGTTAATATTAATTGCATGCCAAAATTAGGAAATAGAGTTAGAATCAACATTTCAGCCATAGGTCTTACCTCTTGTTGAATGCAACTAACTACGGGTTGCTCCTGACAAAGGGACATTTGTCTCAGTGAGCCAACCCAGTAAACAAAATTCAATAAGTAAATAAAGATATTCTTCAGGAATTAAGAAAGAAAGAAAGAAAGAAAGATTAATGAAATAACCTATAAGTGGGTCTTTTTTTTCACTGTGATTGGTTTATAATACTTTGGGACTGTGGAGTAGATCCCTCTTCGTATCTTCTTATTTTAAAGGTGCTTGGAGAGCCACACTGTTACTTGCTGTAGTATGGCTGTGCGCAGTGACGCCAGTCCTCCAGAGAGACTCAGAAAAACTAATAGATGCCTACAACAGGGCTTTCTCATGCAGCACAAAGCCAGAGACTTCTGGTGACATCATCAGCAGCATGACCAACTAGACTTTAAGCACAGACACCAGCAACCGAAAAAGTCCCACAACTTGGGAAATTTTTATAAATTTCAGCAGTTTTTCACTGACAGTACCAGAGCATACTGCACTTATAGGCAGAAGGAACAACTCAAATGCAAGTGCTGCACAGGCCAATGTTGATGGATACCCAAAGGATAGTTACATGAGTGAGGCATCGACCTTCTCTCTCTCACTGACCTAGAGTGTCATGTTCACTCTAAGCCCCCCACACCAAAAAAACAAACTTGACATAATTCTCATCGAGCTGAGAGTGTACTGTGCTGAGAATACCAAGATTCTAGCTGTCCTTCAGGAGTGGCAACAATGGCTTGAAAAAATGAATGTTGAACACGAGATGACACTCATGGAACTCAATGAATGAGCCAGTGAAATGGGTGTTTACTCTGCAGAACAATAAGATTACCACCCACCTCCAAGACAAAACAGAGGATCAGGAGGGTTGTTGCCATAGGCAACATTTACATATCTATTGGGTCCCAGAAGATACTGAATGCACTCTCAATATAGCTTTCATTGAAAAACTACTGTAAACTATCTTGGACTTGCCTACAGACTTTGTACATAACACACAGTGGACCCACCTTGCCTTGGGCCCAAAGCCAAGAGATCCCAATTACCAGCATTCCAGGATGTGACCCCACTCTATTGTAATGAAGTTCCTCAGTTTTCTAACCAAAGAACACCTTCTCATCACTGCCTGGAAAAAAGGTCTCTTGAACTCAAAGGTTGAAGAGTGTTTATTGACCATGACCACACTCCTTCAGTGTTAGCCCAAGAAAAGGGTATCTTAAATATTTCAAGCCGCTTTGGGACAAGGGCCTAACATTTTAAACATCTTTCTTTTGCAAGTTAAAGGTGTTTTTCCCAGATAGCCCAAAACTATCACATTACTGTGGAGGCCTTCACTGCCCTGGCAGCAAAATATATAAATCCCACCCCATATCAGCGGTTTTTGCCAAAATGCCTGAACAGATGAGACCGATGTCAAGATCCCCCAACTCCAGATTATTCCCACTGGATCCACAGTCTAACTGTGGTACAAGAAATCAAAGATATTTTGTTCTCATTGCAGCCTAAATGAAGTCTCCTGCTGATAGCCTACTTGTCATCAGCTGGAAGTAGGGTTTGGGTTGAGGAAGTATTAAACAGGGGCTCCATTGCTATAAACCTTTCTCAATTATGTTTGATTTCTCTTTTCATGCCTTGTTTGCAGTACAGTTTGCACTTCTTCACTTCCTATCTGACTGAAGGTAACTTCTTCCACTTTTTTTTTTGTATCAACCGCACTGCTGGACTCAGTTACATTTTGAAAATTGACAGTTGTTGCCTCATTACTGCTTAACAACTCTGCTGAATAAGGGCGATGCAGACACAGGCCTCAAAACCTCCTAGCACACATTTTGCATCTACCACCACATATGTGAGGGTTCCCTATAGCTCCTCTATAACCTGCATGCCTTACATTTGCATAGCGTGGCTCTACAGATTACAGGTATGCTTTCTTATTACATGGTACTAATTAATTTAATATGATCGGTAGGATAGGGGTGCAGCAGCAAGATTCCTGATGCAAAACAACAACCAACGTTAAGCATAGCTACCAACTCACTGACAAACTATTGCAGCAGCATTACTATGGAGGCCTAAACTAGCAACCTGAATTGACTCCCTTGTGGTTAATTCCCAGAAGAGCCCCTAGCCATGTGTCTTCTGTAAAAAGGAGACATTCTATCTTGGGTGCTACATACATAATTAAAGCTGCCCACTAAGAGAATTTTCCCTATACTGCCCTATGCTGATAAAAGCAGCTAGAATCTAGAAGGGGAACCAGGGCTAAGCAACATCAGTATAGCACCTTTATTATGAGCCTGGGCTGTGTCACCTCATTCAGAGAAGAAAGAATTGTTGCACCATCCACCAACCTCATAAAAGCAGTACAGCACATAACCTCTTACCAGGGACACCAGCAGGAGCCCATTACACCAAACCTCCTGCTCCTGCTGGCATCCCTAGTAAGAGGCTTTATGTTTATGTGGTATTTTGCACATTAAAGCACATTAAATTACTTTTAAATCACACTTTGTGTGTTGTACTGCTTTTATGAGGTTGGTGGTTGTTGCAACAATTTTTTCTTCTCTGCATATGTTTTTTGTAGCACATCCAGCTAGTGGGGTGGCTTTCTTTTTGTGTATCAGTGTCACCTCATACCTGTGCTTACCCCTTTTTTTTAGGGCTGCAGTTGACAGAGCCCTGCAGTCTTCTTGCTATGAGAAAAAAAGGACTCTCACATTCCTTGCGAATGAACAACACGCTGAAGTGACAAAAACATTGCCTCTGCATCCAACACTCTGTGCTTGCACTATTTATTTTGTTTTATTTTCAGCAGTCGGTGACCACTGCAATACATAACCCCACCTGACCATCCCTCTTAGCATCCCCCCGAAACATAATAGTGACATTGGGGGTGCCCAGTCCCCCAGGGTCCCAATCACGAATCCACCCCCCCACTACTACGCATGCACTGTTGAGCTTTTTTTTTAACTACAGTTAATGGTGATAATCATGATGTTTGGATATATTTTAATATATGCTTAACATATGCAGTGTTCTGTTCTGTTTTTGCATAATAAATATAGAATAAAGTATGGGTCAATGTGTAACAAAAGTTTACACACACCGGTGTTAAGATGCTGCATAAACCTGAGAGCAAAACTTGAGGGGTTTATTAATAGCATCTAACTCATGCGCCGTAAACTTTGAGTTTACACTGACTCCATATATGCTTATATAATTGCTGGGTTTCCTTTTTGATTCAGCAATTACACAAAATGAAACATGGCTGTGAGGTTGCGGTCCCGTTAGGTTACAGCAGCAGTCTGGGGACCACGGTTGACTTTCTTTATTTACAAATTGCTTCTTTTGTGGCCAGTCACAAGTTCAATTTTTTAATGGTTGTGGAAGATTTACTTACCATCGAGTCACGGTTCACTGTGTCCTTATTGGCTCAGTGGAGAAGGCTAGTGGACGGGAAGCGAGGAACTGCAGAAGGGGAGCATGTGCAGAGTGAGGGAAATCATGTACATGTTTGCTGTAATAAACACTCCTTTATTATGGCAGATTATGCCATGGTTTCCCTATGGGAAAAAGGGAAACCCAGTTATTATTATACATTAATTAACATGAAAACTGGATGACTGCCCATCATACTTCAAATGCTTTGGCTGAATTTTCTGTTTGTTAATTGAATGGCCCCTGATCAACAAATGCCCATTTTCAAAGAAGACCCCCCACCCAGCAAAGAAATTCTTTCTGAAAACTGTTAGTTTCACAGCTCAGTGGACCTTCCTGGTCAAACTGTTAAATAGCTGCGCTCTCTCTAACTCTCTCTCTCCACTTGTTGTGGTCAGGCTACTGGCCTACATAAAAATACAGGAGAATTATAACTGAAGCACTTAGCCAGATTTCATTTGATGGGAACGAAATCTAATGAAAAAGAATTTGAAAATTTATTGCGTTCTTTTTTTTAATGTTAATTGTTGTGTGGAGAGGTGGGGGTGAAAATCAGGCAACCTGCAACAGATTGTGGTATGCGACTGTCTCAAAAATACAGAGAGATCATACTGTTGTATTTGTTTTCTTAGAAACAGGTGTTGGCATGCCCTAATGTGCAACTCACCCCCCACCAACTCTCTCTCTCTCTACTCCTTGCAGTCAGGTTATTGCCTAAAGACAGGAGAATTATAACTGAAGCACTTGGCCAGATTTCACTTGCTGGTAACAAAATGTAATGAAAAAAGAAATTGAAACAATTTATTGCATTCTTTTTTTTTTTATTTTAATTGTTGCTGGGCAGGAGGGGGTTTGGTGCAAATATCAGGCAACCTAGAACAGATCAGCTTCGATGTGACATACCAGTGTTGTCATTTTTTAGTTGTTATATGTGTGTTGATGAATTCCATTATTTTAATGTGAATAGTGAAACTTCAGATAAAATGACAGAAACTAGGGTGGTCAGCAGCATTAAATAGGGAATTGTGATTGAGACAAAGCCCCCCATCACTATACTGACCATTGTTAAGAGCCTTCTAACTGCACCAGCAGACCTCAACCAAGTTGAGAAGACAGTAGCATTCTGAAGCAGTTAATAAGTAGACATCAGAGGAAAGATTTGTTCATAAGAAGCAGTTTGAGATGCCTCACAATCTTAAAAAAAAGTCAACAGATAAAAGAAATAGATGTATGTTGAACTAGATAGACATAAAAAGCCCTATTCAGACTTTTGTTCTTCCTGCATTTTGTACTCCGAGAACAGGCTTCTTACAGCAGAAAGCAGCTGTGGCTAAACCAAAGTGAAAAACAGCACTTGTGTGTAAAGAAATCAAGCTGTAAAAGGAAAAGCATAAAATAACTTTAATTAGCACAGAAACCGAGGCGATTGTTGGATCCTCGGGTTCTGTGCTAATTTAAGTTATTCCCTTGCTTTTCCAGTTTACTGCAAGCCCTGCAGACCATGTATCCAATTCTATTTTTAAAAGTGATAAATGGAGTTTTATGTAGGTAATCTCTATTCATTGAAGATATCATGTGACTTTCATTTTTGAGCAGGATGGTAGCTAAAAGTCAACCGCTGAGGTCACTTTTAGTTTTTACAAAGGTAAGCAGCATTTCAAATGTTATCTTTATGCATGGCTGAATACATCTATTTACTTTTCTGTTTGGGGTGGGGGACTGAAAACAATAATCATCAAAATGATTCTTTGGGCCCAATTCCAGGATGGGTTACGCATGTCACAAGGAGACTTGTGCCAAACCCTATAGTGTAAGTTGCACCTTGCACCATCTGTGATTCTGAAAGGCGGCCTGTGACATGGCACAGGCCACCTGCGCCAAAGGTGGGCTATGACACTGGCTATGCTGGCAACCCCCTGCAACATGTCACAAGGGGGTTTCCTGCATCAGTTGTGCCTGTATTCAAGGTGAGCAGCCGATGGAATGGCAAATTGTGATTCCAAGTGAGACCCTGGCAGACAATGGCATAAGTTCAGTTAGATCAGCTATTAGCTGGTCTAACCATACCCTTCATCCACTGGGGTTGCACCACCTTGCCTGGTGCCCCTACATCTAACCCCCCACAGTCCCCCATAGGTTTACACCCCACCCCCAGTGGCAAGACAGCCCTCTGTGGGAAGCTGGCACCTCCTTCCTCCCATTCCTGAGCAGTGTCCCATGAGGCAGTACCCATCCCCCGCACGCCAGTCTCCCCATGATAGTTTTGTGGCCCCCCAACCCCTCCCAACCTTGTGGGGCAGTGTCATGGTGTTGGGGTGTGGGGCTTTGGGGTGGCCATGCCATGTGCTGCTTGTGTCCTGTGGGAGGGCATTTCTGTGGCTTGCGGCACCCAGGTCGGGTGTACCCTTCCTGTGGCCCAACCCTGGAGCCGCCACAAGCCGCAGGGCGTAGGTGCCAGGGACCCTGTCTGTTCTGGAATTTGGTGCATGGTCCCTGGCGTAGTGACATATGTCGCAACTCACATCCACCGGCGAGTTGTGCCATACGTCTTGGAATCAGACCCATTTGCAAGCTATGGGAGCTTCTTTGCTGTTTACTGTCACCTGTTGCCTGATTCCTTCATCAACACTGTGTATTATTTTAAATGGTTTGCATGGGTGCGGTTTTAGGAGCATCTGTGAAACTCAAGTTTAACCTGACTGACAGGTGTCAATCAGACTAGATGCTGGATTCATATGCTTTAAACACTGGACTCCTGCTCCTGTTTTAGGTCACATTATGCATTAAGGGCTTTCTATGAAGACATCTAATTCAGAGCACTCAGAAATGGAAGTGCTTAAAATAGACAAAGCTGTTGAATTTCATGTTTACTGTCACTGGACTGCTACATATATTCTCATTTTGGTCCTCCATATGGACATTTAATAAAATAGGAAAATGATTATCACACTAAGTCCCCAGAAAATACTGAGGTAAGCAATGTCTTTTATAAAAAAAAACAGGACTGTGCTCTATCAACTAGCTGATGAAAGCAGTATGATTTTTATATGTATGTATTTTTTATGCTTTTATCCCATTTGTTTTTCCCAAGAGTCCCGGGACCCCAGCAGACACAGCAATGCATGCATGTGGAGGTGCACACACACTCTGGGTACCAGCTTGTCCCCTTCTGCCTCACCCCTGGCTATCACTGGACCCCTTCATAGCCTGAACTGCGATTCATCTTCCATCAGGTGGCAGGGAAGGGCCAGGGAAAGCCCTAATTCACTTGGCAAGACCATAAAGGGACAGGGATATAATACCTGTAAACTTATAAGGACTTCTCGGCTAAATAGAGAATGAAGGACAGACTGCCAACCCCTGACATCCCGGGCCTGTTCCCAAACCCAAGTCACTGGCGTGGTGCGAGGTGTGGCATTTGGGGCCTCAACCCTCAGCACCACCAGGCTGGCACTATCAGTAGGATTTTTAAAAAGCAGCAACAGCACTGACTGTACAGTAGACCACTGTCCAAACTTGAGTTTCTGAAAATCTAGAAAGCCTACATTATTATTGCATTCCTGCAGTGCCATGTAATAGGAATGTAGCTATTGCAAAATGTTACTTTCTTTCATGTGTGAGTTGGTGGGAAACCAAACTTTCTTTGTGCATTTAGTGGTTGCTGGGCATAAGAAATTTTGCTAGCTCATAGTCATGCAAAAGAGACATGGGTGAGACATTCAAAAAGATGCACATAAACAAAAATGTCCAGTTTCTAAATGTTCTGCTTTGGAAAATGTGGCCTTTTTGGTAGTTATTGTTATTGTTGTAAAAGATCTTAACAAGCCAGTGCAATTTTAATGGCTTTCTCTGGTTTCCCACCTCCCCAAGATTTTACAAACAACAGCAGCAGTTCAAACGTTATCTTTATGCCTGGCTGAATACATCTATTTACTTTTCTCTTTGGGGTGGGGGACTGAAAACGATAATCAACATGATTCTTTGTTTGCAAGCTATGGGTTCAAGTTATTGCCACACAAACAAACCACTTGCCACAACCAAGACAGTAAAAGTCTCTCCCCCACCGCCACCTAACACCATGGCTCCAGTCACCATTAAGGTAATTCTCTTTATAATTAAACTAGCCTTCAGTCATCACCCTCTGGTTTCTTTGTTTTATCAGGAGAGGCATACTAAGCTGAAAGCTTGTTTACAGGTGCAACCTGGGAGCACAAGGAAGTTAGGTCACTACACAGTATGCAAGTGGGGCTGTGAGATTCAAACCCAGGTTTCCAGGTTTGCAGCTCAGAGCCTTAAACCACTGCACTATATTGCCTCCAGTCTCTACCAGTCTCTTTTTTTTTTTTTGAAGAAATTAATACTCTGGCATTGACGACTCTGCTGAGATCAGTAGCAATGTCCCATGACTCCACCCAAATGTTGTGCTTGGTCAAATAATAGTAGCAGGAAGCAAAAAAGAAGGCACTGGGCAACAGATTGCAGTAAAATACATATACTTCAATTCATCAAATTCGTAAAATGCACACTTACGGTTTGCATGGCACTGCATGCATCAAATGACAAAGAGTGTAACACAGGGTGTAACAAATGCTGGGTACTTGACCGGCATCAGTGTTTGTTACACTCTCTGCCATCTGGTGTATGCACCACAACATAAACTACAAGTGTGCTTTTTATGAATTTGATAAATTAAAGAATATGTTGCCCAGATGTTGTCCTCCTGCTCACCAGCAAGCCAGAGTTGGCAGCAGTGGGAAGTTTGTGTGTACTTACTACTTCAATTATACAGTAGACTGTATCCAAGCAACCAGCCTCATGGTTTTGAGGATTTGGCTTTTGTTTTCATTACAGTGCGTTATGTACAAAAATACTCTTTGCAATAGATAGATGGTTCATCTTAGCACTCTGTTCTTCATTCTCTATTTAGCCGAGAAGTCCTTATAAGTTTACAGGTATTATATCCCTGTCACTTGATGGTCTTGCCAAGTGCCTGCCCCCTCAGTGCTGTAGGAGAAAGGATGAGAGCTCTGAATCATCTAGCTATTATAAAAAAAATTGGTAAATGGGGAAAAGCATTTGCCAAGAAAATATGCAGCTCGTGAAGGATCATTTGTGAGTCTGTTCCCTGTTTTAGTAACGAAGGGCACTGCATACCTCTCAAACTGTACACATTCTGTATAGGCAGCTGTTATGTATCTTACACCCAAATGTACCCCCTGATGATGACATACTGCTGTGCTACATTATACTACAGTTATTTCTGGACAAACACACAAAAACATAAAACTAAATTATAATCACATTTTTTTAACATTAAACCATATTCTGTAATGCCCACTATTATTCTTTAAACGAAACAAAATGTGTTTCACGTTATGTCTATTTGCTCTACTTTTTCCAGCATTTCCCAAACCAATTTTCTAGTATATTACATTTGCTGCATTTCATTATGTAACCAGGAAGCAGTTGGAAGTGGTGATACATTGGTGGGAGCAGGAGATCAGAGATCAATCATTCCAGTTGGTAGAGTTTACCAACTATGATATTACCTAATGTGCCAACATTACTATATAAGTAAGAGGGTGAATGATGATGAAGAGAAGGGAGGCAGGGAGAAAGAGGGAGAGAGATTTTCAAAGCTCTGTCTAATTTTTCAGTCCACCCTTCAAGAGCATTCTCCCTAACAAAGTAAAAGAAAATAATGTTATTACATAACTCATTACAGTACAGTCAATTCCAGTTTCTTTGTGTAAATGCTTGTTGTTCTGACTCCTTGTGAAATTTACTAAAATAGAATCCAATCCAGCTTCTCATTAAGTCCCCATATGCTGTAGGTTGATACCTAATAAGCCAATCTGGATTCATTTTGAGGTAGGAATTCTGAACAATCCTCCCCAGTCCATTCCAAAGGAGGCACATGGCATATGCTTATACAGACCAGACACTGCAAATCACAATGGTGACAGCTTAAAATGTGTTCTCCCAGGACATTTTATGTTGCTATGTTTGATAGTTCTTATTTGCTCCTAGATGCAAGTTTCTCTTTTAAACATTCAAGGTTTTATCTAGACATGTAACATCATGTGCAGAGAGCAACTATGCCTACACATTATGAATAGCTTTAAATGAAGTGCCCCAGTCTCATTGTCACATTAGCCTTCATATTTTCTGTGTGTGGTGATTATTATGTCTTCCAGCATTCGATTGAAACCTATGTGGCTGCCACCAACTATTGATCAAGTCAATAACTTCAAAAGCCCTTTAACATAGGGTAAGGTGGCAATGAGAATCTTACTAATAGAGACGTTGGAAAATTAAATTTCACCAGTGAAATAGGCACGAAATCAGCATTTTCAGTGAGTGAAAAGTTTTCGAATTCCCATTCTGCAAAATTTTTGCAGGGTGTAGAAGCTAGAAATTTCACCTGTGGAAGGTGAAATTTCACTGTGAAATGCACACTTTTGCCTTCAGAAGGTAAAATCTGTATTTATACCTGCAATATTTTGCAAATGAGCTACATTTGTGAAATATTTTGCATAATGAAATTTTACAATTTTGCACATCTCTACTTACTAAAGAATCTACCATTAGACCCTGATGACTTATCAACAATTGTCTGGTCTCCAACTATCCTTTTTAAGTGAAAATTGTTGAGAAAGTAGTTTTAGCACAACTTGTATATCATCAGGAGAAAAGTACTATCACCCATTTATTTCATTCTGCACTCCAGAGTGTACTCTTTAGTTCTGAAATTGTTCTGTCTTTCATTGGGGGCAGAAAGTAATTCTGTAGGGCTCAGTTTCCTCTAATTGCACACAGTGGCTCTTGACTTCGGAATTCCTTAAGGGTTTGTGCTATCTTCCATGCTGTTTTTGGTGTATAGGGTACTTCTGGGTGAGATCATAAAACAGTACAGCATGACATTGTACTGTTACTTAGATGATTCACAGCTCAGTTATATTGGTCTTTGCACTTGATGGGGGTCATCACTGTGAGACTGGAACAGTGTTTGGAGGAATTAAGATCCTGATGGTCTCCAAATGGTTGGCACTTAATCACAATAAGACTGACTTCTCCTGGTGTGGCATGATAGGCAGTTATCAGATAATCAGCCTTGTCAAGCAGCCTCAGACTCCTGTCTAGAATGGGGTGCACCTGAATGCCAGGGGAGAGGTATAATCTGCATGTAATTATTGATAAACTGTTGACATATGTTTTGTAGGAATCTTCTGTTGCCAATGGCTGCTTTAATCAATTTAGTATATCACCACAATACATCCCCGGCTTGGTACTGCAGATCTCCACACTTTGGTGCAGGCTTTCATCTCCCTTGGCTTGTCTACTGCTATGTGCTTTATACAGGTCTACAGTATCTTGTGGTTAATTGCATTATCTGTTGGAAGTCAAGCATTCTGTGATGAGGCTTCAGATCTCTGCTGTGAGGTTGAATTTTATTACCACCTATCTCCAAGCTCAGGGCTGCTGCCAATTAGTTCTTCCTCACCTCATTAAGCTACATACCATATTTCTCAACCATACTCAGAAACAACAAAGTAATGAACCTACACTGAATGTTGTGCATGTATGCTCATAATGGTAGTAATTTACAGTATTTTACCCCAAATGTTTAACATACAGAAGCCATTTCTTTGCAGCACCTCATGAATGTGACAGCTGTCATTTATTGTGCTAAACTGCCGCCCTTCTGGGTTCTGCCAGAGTTTGTTTTACCTTCTGCTGCACTTATTAAAATCCCTTTAGCATTTCTTGTCTCTCTCACAGTGACCTCTAGCTCTTCCTATAGAGTCAATTATCTTTCCTTCTATGTTGCCTTACTCTGAATGCATCGAGTGGACTCTCCCCTTGAGACTTGAAGCCTCCCCACACCAGGATGGTAAGACTGGCTGGTGCAGGTTGACTTTTAAGTTCCAGAATGTTTTCAGCAATGCATTTCTTCAGACCACAGCAAACTGTGAAGTTTATTCTGCTGCTTGACTGGCAGATTACATGGTGATTGCACAGTCAATGGACATTTATTGACTGCCCCACCCACTGGAAAAGCTTTCTACTATTTTTATGCAGTTATACCACCTCCTACCTTGTTACCAACATACCCCTCACTACCATTGAATGAAACAAATGAAGGGCTGTTGGCCTATCACTAATTCTTGTCTTTCCCCATAGGTAACAGAGGGCATGGACAGTTAAACAGGTGACATCATCATATGCACTATCTCCCTTCATGCCACAATACAAATAGATTGTTGGGAGATCTCTATACTAGAGATGACTCCCCTTGCTACTTTCTTGTTCATTCACTCTCAAGTGCAGATACCTTCCTGCAATACCATACCAATGCAGGTGACAGGCTCTACGGTGCCAGTTCAACAACTGTGTTGTCGACCAACATCACAGCAATGGATTTATGCTGACCACAAGTTGCGGTTGACATAAATCCAGCAGAAGCTCTGATTGTTTTTCCATTGGGGGGTTTAACCTCTGATCTTGATTGTTTTTCCATTGGGGGGGTTTAACCCCTGATCCTCCCATGCATGGGGCTCAGCCCCAACCCCCCTGATCTTAATGATTATCAACTCCAAGCCAGAGTTGACTCGAGGGAGGGGTGCATGACTGGGGGACAGAGTACTGGGATCTTGGGCAGACCATTACAGTGAACTATCGATGTTGTCAGCATTGACGTGTTCACAGTAATGGTGTCACTGTACAGGGGCATACCCAGGTGACACTTTCTCCACCTTCATAGGGGCAACTAATTCCACACCCCATTGAACCCTGCCATACCATTTTCATGGTGAGGCAGTCTCTGTGGTAACTATATCCTCTATTTATAGGAGTGTATACCATCCATCACTCCCAAACATTGGGGAGCAGTTAGCTATGTCCCCTACCAAGGAAGTCACTTCTGTTTCTGGGCCTGTTGCCCACTTGTTTGTTACCTGGCTAGTGTTTTATGTTTGTATTGGATTCTGTTTATGGATGCAGACTTTTCCTACATTTCTCCCCAGTTTTCAGCACTCTCATATGTACAACATAGCAATCTATGCCATTACTTTCTGCTCTCTTATTATTACTTTTCTTCTTTGGCTGACAGTTGGAAAGAAGGAAAAGAAGGTATTATCCTACCTTATCAGATAAGACCCATTTTGTGTTTGATCCATATCTTCTCCCTATTTAACGGTCGCTAAACCCTTAACAGTTCAACTCTACTCCAAAAATGTAAGCAGACTCAATGACCCAATTAAGTGTAATTTTTTTTCAACAATTAAGAAATCCCACCCAGACATCATATTTCTCCAAAAACACAGCTTAATGATACTGGTCACATTTTACTTTGAAAATCTGGATTTTCTCAGGTATTTGCTGCCACATATTTTTTTTTTTATTTTAGTTGTTTAACCAGGAGTAGCACACTAAGCAAAAAGCTTTTTTACAGGAGCAACCTGGAAGCACAGGGAAGTTAAGTGACTTGCTCAGGGTCACACAGTATGCAAGTGGAAGCTGTGGGATTCAAACCCAGGTCTGGTTTGCATATGCCTTAGACAAGTGGGGAGCTGTGATCCTACTGCCATAAACTTCCCAATTCCAATTCCATGTGCAGCTGATTGACAAATATGGCAGATTTGTCTGTCACAAGGGAACTATATAATACTTTTTTTAATTGAATGCACTTCATTAGAATTTTCAGTACAATACAATACAATACATATTATCCACATTTAAAACTATATTATACTCGAGATAAGTATATATCTCCTCTTTGCTCAGATGCCTCAGACTCCTGACAGATAAGTGATAACATTTTAACTAATACCAAAGGCATCTTTCATATGGGTGGGGACATTAATATTATTTTGAACACAACATGCAATTCCATGAACCTCACCCCACTGAGACAATTGCCATAACCAAATTCTGGAAGTGCCACAGACCAAAACTTGACTAGATGGACATATGGTGAATATTACATCCTAAACAGAAAGACTACATGCATCATTTTTCACTGTACAGAACCTATTCCCATCTGCATTATTACTACACCCAGTTAGAACATCTGGATAAAATTACTTCTGACACTACTGGACAAATGACCCTTTTAGACCATGTGCCAATTATACTAGCAATCCAAATAGGTGAAAAAGAGAAAAAACAGACATACTGTTGTCTCAGTAGTATAAAGACCTAGAGTTTCAACAAATACTTCAGGACAGAATTACCCAACACCAGATCTTGCTCCCACACACTCTGGGATACCCTTGCTCCAAGGTTGCCCCTGAAAACAGGCACTTGTGCTTAGTGGGCCTTACCAGGTTACCAAAGACTACAATAAAATAAATAAATAAATAAAAGTACTCCTGAGAGGGGATATTATTGCTTATACTGCCCACAAAAAAGGAAAGAGAAGTGAAAAATTGACATCTTTTTCTGCAACTGACTATCCTACAGACCAGTCATAAGGCAGGGGAACAGGGAACTTTTCCAGCATTTCATTGGATAAACTGTGACTTGAATGCCCTGCAAAACTCAAAAGATTAAGAAAGCATTACAATACTTTAAACAGCGGTATTATGAAGGGGGACTGAGTGCCACAAGGCTATTGACCTATAGACTTCAAATACCCCAAACCCAAACTTTAATAGCTAAAATATATATGATCCACAACAACAACAGTTAGAATACAAAACTTGGGACATTCTGCATGTGCTCAAATCCTATTATGAGCAATTGTATTTCACCTCTGCTCATCAATTATCCACAAACAAATCGAGCACTCCCTTCTACACTTGAATGCATTGAAGATCACTGAAATGAATGATCAACAACTGATAGACCCAATTACTGAATAAGAAATGAAAGCAGCTCTGTCTAGATGCAAAACACACAAATTTCCTGTACTAGATGGGTACCTGACAAAATTTAATCAAAATTCAAAGATGACCTACTCTCGACCTTCTCCAGACTTTCTGACATGTACAACAGAACAGAACCCCAGCATATGGCACTATGCCACCTTTTAGCTACACTAAAACCAAATAAAGACCCAAAAAGGGATACTCCTACAGACCTAGATCAATTTCAAATATGGACTATAAATTGTTTACCTTGATCCTAGTGCAGCATTTGGATAAAATGCTCCCCTCAATTATCAATCAGAATCAAACTGAGTTTGTTCGCGTGAGACAAACCCAAGACAATATGAAGAGAACTTTGCATCTTCTTCCCCAATTTTATTTTAGTGATAGACCGTTCCTCTTTCTAAGTCTGGATGCAGAAAAGGCTATTGATTGGGTGGCATTGCCATAGCTATATCCAACCCTTATCCACTGTGGCTTCCCAACACTATTCTGTTACTGGTTTATAACCATTTGTACAAATCCTATGACTTGTGTCAGAGCAAATGGCATTTATCTTAAACGTTCTGCTTGGCACATGGCACTTTCAGGGCTTTCCTCTTTGCCCTTACTCTGTGCTCAACGTACTAAAAGCTAACAGTATCACAAAAATGAATATAATCCTCTCAGATTCTCCATATGCCAATCTCATCACAAATTAACTCTTTATGCTGATCACTTTAATACAGTTGAACCCACTTAAACGCATACCCTCAGGACTGCCATGGTTTTTGCATTTAAGTGAGCTATGCAATTATGTGATCATCAGAATCTAATGTAGGGCGATAGCCATTTTGTATGTGGAGTGAATCATGAGGGTGGTGCGGGAGTGAGGTACTGTTGAAGGCAGGTTTCTTTGTGAGTTAGGTTCTGCTTGTGCCTTTAAAACTTTCTTCAACTTTGCTAATGTAGCCTGTTTAAAAGCAGCCTTTCATCATTTCAGACACATGGTAGGTGACAGGAAGATGATCAATAGAGTAATTGCTTTTGCTTATTTTGCAAGAAACTGCTCTTTTTTCTTCCTTAGAGTCTCAGTGTTAGTCAAGAAAAGGAAAGGAAGTGAACAGTAGATAATGTGAGAGGTAATGCTGAATGCTAATGAGTAGAGCCATGTCTGAGGTCTTTTTTTAGGTAGGTAATAATAGTAATTCTTTATTTATAGTGCACCTTTCAAAACCAAGGCGCATAACAATATAATAGTTAAAACATATAAAACAAAACATCAACACATTCAATAAATACATACATGTCAGCCAACATCTTCACTGAATGCTTTATTCCACAGGAATGTTTTAAGGCCTGCTTGAATCCCCCATGATCATGCACTCCTAATCCAATGGGGTAGAGAATTCAGAGGTCGGGCCACGAACATAAATGCCTGGTCTCCGCAGGATTTTAAAGTCACCTCACTTAGCAACCCCTCGCCGCCAAGTGGAGTGGTTGCTCAGGGTGATAAGGAATCAGGAGCTCTTTCAGATAGTCAGGGCCCAGACTGTGTAGGGCTTTATATGTCAGTAACCCGACTTTGAAGGAGATCTGCCATTGAACAGCAGCCAGTGCAGTTCCCGCAGCACTGATGTAATATGGGAAGA
Organism: Neoceratodus forsteri; assembly: GCA_016271365.2. Lineage (NCBI taxonomy): Eukaryota > Metazoa > Chordata > Ceratodontiformes > Ceratodontidae > Neoceratodus > Neoceratodus forsteri. Next base: position 1,070,093,394 of record CM028129.1, on the reverse strand, counting down.
TCTTGAAATCCCCATCAACAACCAGGCTGCTGAGTTCTGCACCAGCTGCAAGCAATGGATATCAACCCCGGTAGCCCAAAGTAAAGCGAGTTGCAGTAATCTAAGTGCAAGGTCACAAAGGCATGGATCAATGTAGGCAGGTCTACGGACAGAACAAGGGGCTTAATCCTGGTGTTGTTTCTAAGACGGTAAAAAGAAGACTTTACAATGGCCGACACCTGCGCTCAAAGTGTCAGCCCATGAGTCTAACAACACCCCCAGGTCTCACACCTATTCAGAGGCCTGAAGTTCAGCATCCCCTAGGACCAATACAGACAGTCCACAGATAAATCTCAGGTGCTCAAGCAGAACCCCATGGTCAACAGTGTCAAATGTTGATGACAGATCTAAAAGTACCAAAACTGACCTTTTTCTCTGGTCTCTCGCCATCAGGAGATCATTGAGCACCCGAACCAGCACAGTCTCGGTACTATGCCTCTTCCGGAAACCAGACTGGAGAAGTTTGTAGATGTTATGGATGGTCAAATGGTTCTCCAGTTGTGCAGCCACTACTTTCTCAATCACCTTCCCCAAAAAGGGGAGGTTTGAAATAGGTCTGTAGTTTGCAAGAGAATCTGGGTCCAAAGAAGCTTTTTTCAACAACGGTGTCACCACCACTTCACTCAAGGAACAGGGATAGACATCAGAGTCAAGGGAGCACCAGACTATCTGTGCCAGAACTGGGCCAATAAGATCACCACAACCCATAATCAGGGATGTCAGACCTGGGTCTAAACTACAGCATGTAGGGCGCATCCCATGGACAATCCATATAACATCCACGACTTCCGGATGGTCAAAGGTACTCCAGGAGAATGGATGGACAGTGACCAAGCCCTGATCCTCCACAGCTTGCATAGAATGTGTTGTGAGGATCTCCGACCTAATGTCAGCCACCTAATCAGCAGAGAACCGAGCAAGCTTATCACACTGTAATTGTGAAAAACTCTTGGAGCTGCATACAGGCTGGTTGCACAACCTGTCAACAGTTCTGAAGAGCTGGGCTAGTCGTTCTGAGCGGCAGACATTTCCTGGACAGGAACTCTGCCTTCTTACAGGAAATTTCTGACTGGTAGAACTGATAATGTTCTAGTAGCCTCAAGGCGGTCGGCATGCAGGCAGGATTTCCACTAACAACATTCTAACCTGCGACCTAGATGCCTTAACTCCTCAAGGCTCCATCAAACCACGGAACCCGAGGCGGGAGGGAGAGAGGTCGGACACGCACTGGTGCAATAGTATCCAAAGCTGAGGTGATGGCAGTATTATATGCCAAAACCATAGCTTCAGGATCATTGCAATCCCCAGGAAGTTCAGATAGGTCAAGGACCACAGCTAGGCCATCGGAAGTAATATTCTGTAAAGGTCGGAACTTGACCATCTCACAGAGGGTGGCCTACAAGGGGGAATGCCAAAATTGAACCTCACCGTGAAGAGATCAGACCAACCGACTGGTTCCACCCCCACGTCTGAGGTAATCACTCATATTAGCATTACAATTTACTGCAATTAAAGGGAGCCATGTCTGAGGTCTTGTTATAGGCAGTTAATTAACCACATTAGCATTACAACTGACCACAGTTAAGTGATCATGGCTAGCTGACCAGAGCAGACTATTGCAGAGTGAAGCCTGAATGAGAATGGAGGAAGGACAGACTACAACAGTGCAAGTCCCAACCTAAAAATAATTGCTATTAAAGGGGCTGTAACAATGTGTTTAAGTGAGCTGAAATGCATAGCATGTATAGGAAAGGAATTGGGGAACTGAAAAAATATTCGTTTAAGCGGGATTTGCATTTATATAGTATGCATTTAAGTTGGCTTGACTATACATCTTCTTAACCCCAAAGTGGCCCTGACACCCCTTTGGCAAAGAACTGAAAACTTTGGGCAAGTCATGTGTAACCCCTAGATAGCGCTATCCCAAGGGCTACTACCCCTGCCTGCTTGACTACTGACAGGTTGAGGGGCCTAGGTTCTATGGCGGGTGCCTCCACCCAGAGGTCAGGGTTTGTAGTGGTTAGACTAGCTTGACCACAGCCCTCTGGGAACTGTGACTCCCTTTGGTTCCCTCTAGTGGCTCACACAGTACACAGGAGTTACAGCCCCAATACCCCACGCATACACACTGTTCACTCATAAAGTACCACTTACCCTCGAGACTGATTCCACAGCACATCTCTGAGGACCACCTGTAAAATAAGGTTAAACAACATACACAGTGAAATACAATTGTGTTTCCATAAGTCCCAGCACCACAGACAGTATATAGTATAACAACAACAAATCTGATTTATTTAGGGGAGAGTAACACGGGAGGGAGAAATCAGGTTAATTGGTGGCATTAAATCATTGTACTGTGCACACATACAGGGTCTGAAAAGTCACACTCTGGGTACCCAGGTTGGGGGGGGCTAGCCAGGTCCGTTGCCTGGGGTTGGCCGGCAGGTGCAGATGGTTAGGGCCCTGTAGAAGAAAATGTATGCACAACACCCAATTGTAATCCAGAGCCAGATGGTTCAGTCCATGAAGCAGTGAAACAACAAGAATTAGATGGCACACTTGTGATTGAAAACAGGCTGCAGGGGAATACCCCAATTTGTACTCACAATACCCAAACTGAGAACCGGATGGTGGATGTTCTTCTGGATTGTCAGAAGCAACAGGGCATGGAGACAAGGTCCTTGTGACTGGACCCCATTGCAGTTTGTAGCAAATGGATTTAGTCTGAGACAAGCTGGGGTTTGCTTCCAGCTTCGGCACACAGCACACAGCACAGGGGATTGGAAATAGTGATTCCCCACAAGCACTACGCACATTCATATGTAAAAGGAAAGTACTATACCAAGCAGGCTGCTCCTCGATCCCGATGCACTTACTGCAAAATACCTGGGAGCACACACAGCAGCTTCAGTTCCTGACAGACCGAGCGTGATTCAGCAATTTCTCCAGTCTTCTACAGGGTGAGCCTGGTTTCTACTCTTCAGATCTCCTTCTTTCTCCTCACAAGTCGATTCGCTACGATCTGGCTCTTGCAACGGCTGCAGGCCAAACCTCAGGGCCTCACATGCGCTTCCTGTGCGAAACTATACACCGCAGAAGCACACAGCTCCTTCTCTCTTCACTGTCACAACTGATCTGATCTTTCCAGTCACAGAACAGGGCATTTCTTTTAGCTCCACACTATTCTGTTGGCTGATTCAGTTGTCACTCACAATAAGACTCCCTCTGTTGGTAGAAAAAGGTGCCAAGGTCAAAACTACATTTCCCAGAGTCACTGCCCATACAGTCCCCTTGTGGCTGGCTCAAATTAAGAGTCCAAGTTCTGATTCATCCACAGGCTCCATTTTCGGGATCCCTTAACCCAACTGACCTAGCACAGCAGTTTAGGTCCAAAATGGAGAGGTAACACACACAGAGTCCCAGCTGCAATAAAGGCAAGTTAGACAAACTACAATTTTGCTAATGCTTTAAATGATTACAAGCAAACAGTTACAGCTTTCAGATGGGCTCCCTTTGCACCTTCAGCAACTGCAAAATGGAGCTCAGGAGGGATTTGAGCATTAACTGCACAGTCCCCCCCATACAAACTAATTAAGTCTCCGAGCAGGCAGCTGTTAAAGAGACAGTACCTGGAGGTTCAAATTGCACTCACTTGCAACCACAGTTAAGCAGCTCAGACGCCGACCATCAACCAGGCTTGGAGCATTCAGGCAAGCACCTGAAGACTTTTTGGGAACCCCATTTGCAGAGGGTTACACATGGGCTATAAACAAGACAAGGCTGAAGCTCTGTTTCTCCACTTTCAATCTTTCTCCAACTGTGACAAAGCTTTTCTTTCCACTTTGACCTTACTTAATACAATATATTGGTGTTAAAGCTTGAAGCACCCACCGACTTCATTAACTTAATTAGTCCCTGATCTCACAACAAATCCAACAGGATCTAAAACCTGGGATGCACTATCATTGGAACTTAGCCCACAAAATGAGATTATTCAGATGAACATACTATATCTTTTTCAAACCCTCCTTATCCAAATACCTTCCAAAGATTTTTTACAATGGGATAAAACATCTCACATCACAACAGTGGGATAAAAGCATCTCCAGGTTCATCTGGAGGGCAAACCTCACGTAAAATATAAATTTTACAACTCCTGTGAGGAAGGGATTCTAGCTTTGCCCAATTTGCAGCTGTGTTTTTATACAGTGCAGCTCTGTGCTATTTTCTGTTGGCTTCCTGCAGACTACATAAGCTATCAGAAACAAATGAAATTAACCCTAGACTCCCTGCAACTGCTGAACTGATCTCTTTTCTGCTTCCACTGACTGTGTCTGACCTCCTACAAGATCTTTTTTTTTAACTCTATTTTTGCTCCTTAGTATGGCAGGGAGGTTACTGATCCCCAGATCAGCCTTGTGTGCAGGCGCTCAACTGCCCCACCAGTCAGCCTCCACCATGGATGCAAAGTTGGGAAAGACTGTGACTTACCCCTCATGGTGGGGGACAGACCTGGGGGAGAGACCACATCACCCTTGGCCCCCGCACCATGACTGATTCTGGGCTTTGTTTGGCTAGGGGAGGTCACCCATCATAGGCATCATCCTACATACTGTGAGGGGGGTTTCAACTTGTAAACCCCTAGGCAATGGACATGCAATGACTTCTGGCACACTGTGAGCATGCTACTGCACTCACCCGCAGGATGTCTGGTACTGCCCACACTCTGTTAACAGGCCCCCCAACTGCTGCTCCTCCAGTCTCCACTGGGATCACTAGAATGATGGGCACACCCCCCAGTTCTCCCCAGATGAGGACATCAGCCCTCTGGATGCTCAATTCTCTCCTCCCCTGCCAACCCCCAATGACTCAAGTCCATTCCTGAACCCAGGTCACCAGCATGGTACGAGGTGTGGCATCCAGTGCCTCAACCCTCAGTGCCTCTGGGCCATCCCCCAAAAAGATCTTGTATAAATCACTGTTTCTTTTGACTGTTGGATGTGTACAGTTAGATCTCCAGCTAATGCTGGCCATTTTATGACATTCTTGGCCATATGCCACACCTCACAATTCTTAACACCCTAAACTGGACCACGATTTCAAAGATGGACACACAGGGGCCCATCATACTTGTTTCAATTCATAGAGGTGAATCAGATTATTGACTTTGAAACTCTAAAACTAGACTTAACCTACTGGTTATGGACCACTACCACCAAGTACAGATGGGACATTACCTGCAACTTATTCTACTGAGATACCAAGGCCTACAACTCCTGCCCTAAGTCTTTCACTTCTGTGACAATCAATGATGGGTCCCCTAAGGCCTCCTCTCATATCAGCTTTATATCATTCCCTCCTAAACTCCTCATCTCGTATCAACTTTATATCAAGTCCCTCCTAGTGCAAAGTCAAACCACCATGACACATCCAGCAAGAATGGGCACAAGAAACATAGAAACATAGAAGCTGATGGCAGATAAGGACCACAAGGCCCATCCAGTCTGCCCATTGTTTCTACCTTTTGAATGTGCTATAGGCCTGTACTCTGTCAATGGCCTATCTATTCACACTCATCTGTATTGTTCCCTTATGCCTATCCCATGCCTGTTTGAAGCCCTGCACTGTATTCATATCCACTACTTCCTGAGGTAGGCCATTCCATGCATTCATCACCCTTCCTGTGAAAAATAACTTCCTCATATTACTGCTTAATTTGCCTCCCTCTAATCTCATGCTGTGTCCTCTTGTCCTGCTATTTTTCTTATATTGAAACATGTTAGACACTTTCACCTTGTTAATGCCCTTAAGATGTTTGAATGTTTCGATCAAATCACCTCTCTCCCTCCTTTGCTCTAGGGTATACATATTGAGCTTCATTAATCTGTCCTCATATGTTTTCTGATGCAGTCCTTGTACCATTTTGGTTGCCTTTCTGACTGCCTCAATTTGGTTAATGTCCTTGTGAAGGTGTGGCTCCAGCACTGCACGCAGTACTCCAGATGGGGCTCAACTAGTGTCTTGTAAAGAGGGATTATTACCCTCTTTACAAAGTGTGATACCTCACTAATATACCCCACCATCCCTCTAGCCTTACCTACTGCTTTAGTGGTCAGCTTGATGATTTCAGGTCATCTGTGATGATGATGCCCAAATCTCACCTGTATTTTTCTTGCCAGGGCTAGCTTAACTCTGTTGGCCATCTTATCAAAGTCAGATCTTCTGAAGTCCCATATTTTGCCTTGGAATGGGATGATTTAGTTCCAGTGTCCAATTGAACCTACCATGTGATGATCACTGGCCCCCAGGTGACCTTCTACCTGGAGATCTGTGATCCTTTCCATGTTAGTTAGTACTAGATTTAGAAAGCCCTGTCTCTTGTGAGTTGCTGTATCAGTTGTTTGAGGCCCTCACCCTGCAGAGAATCCACTATGTGTCTAGTTCTGGCCAATGTTCCTGCTGGTATTGACCAACTGATCCTGGCATGTTGAAGTCACCCATTATCAGAACCTCCTCTTTAGCTGTCATGTTTTGTATATCTTCTAACAGTAATGTGTCTATGTCCTCCCCCTGGTCTGGAGGCTTGTAGACAGCCCCAGTTCATATGGCTGCCCATTTCCTGTTTCCAGGGTGAGCCACAGTTCTTCTGGCTCCTTATGTGTATTCTGAATTTCCGTAGCATTGATATTTTCATTGATATAAGGGGCTACCCCCACCCACCTTTTTGCACCTCAGTCTCTTTTAAACAGTACATAGCCGGGTACTGAAGTCTCCCAAGTGTGGTTACTGGTGAACCATGTCTCGCTAATGGCTACTATGTTCAGTTTAGCCTCTTTCATTGTTGTCTGCATGTTTCCCAGACTGCAGGCATTTGTGTGTATGATTTTCCATTGGCTAGATTTCAGTGTGTTAGTTGTTGGGTGAGGTCCAGTATTTCCCCTGAGCATTGTATGGGGAGCTGGACCTTTTTCCTTACCTAGTGATGCAAATGAACTACAAACATGCTGAACTCCTATTTGAATACTAGCGGGGAGGGTGTTCTTCCCATTCAATGTATCAGGTGCTGCTCCTCTCCTCATTTACTAGTTTAAATATTCTGCAAAGATGTCAAACTTCTGCCCAATGCACTGACTCCTCCTTAGTCAGATGCAGTCCATTGAATTTAAAGGACTTTTGCTCCCAAAACTGTTGCCAGTTACCTACAAATTTGTGTCTTTTTCCTGGCACCAGCCCTTGAGCCACATGTTTAGCTCCCTATCTCCTCTTCTCTGACCTTCTGTACATCTGCCCCCCTCTCCCAGACTGGCAGGATCTAAGAGAAGGAGATGCTGGATAAAATGAATGACAGTTTGTCTCCCAGCCTGGTCAGGTGTTCCTTGGTCTCCATAACTGACTGGCTGGCGAGATCATTAGTCCCTATGTATACCAGGATGTTGATGTTTTCTTCTGTTTCCTGCATGATTTTAGCAATGTGGTCAGTGTCTCTCCTCGCTGATGTACCCTGGCTGGAAGTAGGGATCAACTCCTCGAATCATGGAGTCTCCTATGATCAGAAGTGTTTTGAATTTCCTTTTTACTTTTTTTGTTTTGGTCCCTGTTTTGGGTGAGTTTTGTTGTGCTAGCTCTTGTACTGCAGTGTCCTGGTCTGCAGTGTCCTCTGCTCCTTTGTTTGATTTCAGACACCGAGGCAGATAACTGTTTGAATTTTTTATATGGTTTGTGGAGGTGATACGTTGGAGAGCACTGAGTGATGGGGCACCTGATTTGCCCCTCCTAACCACCTGCCAACCTCCTGGATCTACTACGGGTCTGTCCACACTAAATGGGTACATTTATGCCATACCCTCTTTACATGCCATTAATTCACACAATATAGCAATTCCAGTGTAAAAAACTGCACTGCAATGTGTTATATAACAAGATTAGACAGGAGTTATAACCTTGGAGTGGCAACACTAGCCAATCTGTTTTATTTTAAAAAATTGCATAAATGTCCCCTCCTTTTTTCAAGCTTCAAGTGTGACATTTAAATGCAGTGTGTCTTGTGCACACTATTTCTGTCATTCAGCATGCACAGCCAAACACTAAAAACTGCGTGTAGACTGGCAAGGCACACACTTCCAAATGTAGTGTGTGTTTGTCAATTTGCTGCCTTTAATTGTTAATTTAAATGTAACCCCTGTTACCTGGGGTTACTAGAATCCTAGTAAGACCTAGTGGTAGGCAGGGAAGGCAGCTTGTGAAACTCCAGTTAGATGGATTTCACAGTCTCACTGTGTTCTCAGTCTCAGCTGAGACAGAGGGATGACATCATTTAGAACTGTTGCAGCTGCATAAGCCACACTGGAATGTTGCAGTTGGAGGTCAAGTAGAACGTTGGGAAATTTGAAGTCAGTCTGTAGAGTTCAGTAGAGGGTGGCAGTCTGAAAGAGGGGCTCTGCTGTGAGCAGGCCCTCAGAGCTCTAAGCTCTGTCAAAGAGCTACTTTTGTTGTATAGGTGTGTGTTCTCACCTGGAGAGGAACACAAGAAGAGCATATTGAAGTGGTGGAGACTGCTTTCAATGGTTCAGGTCCCCATCCCTGCAGGGATGGGGGAAGGTATCAGCCTGTTTCCAGGGGCAACCCCCTTGGTCTGGCTAGGGAAAAGAAGCTGCCTAGTTTAAGTTTGTGCTGAGGCGCTAGAAGTTCTGGACGAGATTCCTTGAGGAGGAAATGCCTGTGGGGCACCTGCAACTGAAGGGTGAGTTTGCTCTGCTAAACAGCCATGTGTTTTCACCTGCATCAAGATGAAACTAAAGGGACTGTTACTGTGGGGTCAGGAAAAGATAGCCAAGTACAGTTTGGAGGATGTGGGGATTGGACTGCTTGACTCTGTGGGGGGGTCTAGAGTAATGGACAAAGCGACTTATTAAGTATGTTCAAGACCAGCACAAATGGGATGTAAAGACGGTAGATTGAATGTGAAATACATTTAAAAACAATCTACATGGCAAAGTGTGTTAAAGGATGAGGTGTTACAGTCCAGAGAAATGGGCGGGTATGAATTATGTGAGTGAGAGGTGGGAGACCCCCCATCAGAAATAACCAAATTTACCTCTATGGATTTGCTCTGAAACACCTGTTGCTTTCTCTCAGGTACTTGGCCAGTGCCTGAGGAAAGTACCCAGATGTGCGATTGATGAGGAAGATTCCTTATGGAGCAGAAATGCTCATAGGTGGTTTAGGGAGCCACCAGTAAACGTTTCCATGCTATATGGAAAGTGTCCAAGTGGCTGGCAAGGGAGCTGAGCCAAGGAAAACTCAGAGCAGCGTACAAGTTTGGGCTGTGTGCTCAGTGAGTTTCAAAGCCTGAGGGCTAAAGTGATGAGGATGTGTTCTGGTCTCCTAAATCTGCATTACCAGGAGTGAACCCCTTGGGGGTCCATCTATGCTTTGTTTATTCTGTTGGATGAATAAAAGCCACACTTTAGAATCCCACTCTGGTATTGGACATTACAGTTATTGCTTCCTTTGTCCAGAGTTACTTTGGTGCCCCTGTGCCGAGTAGCCAAACCTAGCCAATGTGCCAAGTGACATATTCCTCCCTGAACCTAGCCCACCAGGTAGAGCTGTCAGATAGAAACGGCATACCTTGGTGGGGGTTACATAAATGCCACCAAAAATGGCAATCACTTATGTAACATACTCCATCCCCCTTGGTTGCATATGTGATTGCAATGCAAATTCCTCCAAGTCAGTGATATTTCTGTGTTCCAATGCCTGCTCACAAAAACCCAAGAGCATACCGGAAGATTGCTCCTCTTTGTTTCCCCCAGAGCTCCAAGTGCCCGAGCAGTCCCATTTTCAATTTGGGCATCTCCACTTCCATCCTCCCCATTCCTGTATGTATGGGTCCCCTTTCATGCCCTGTGAGCGTGATCAGTGCAGGAGAAAAGATTGGATTATCTGTAGCCAATCATCCATAGACCCTGAAGCTTTTCAAGTGTTTGCCCACAAGCCATTTGGTCCTCAGTAGCAACAGTAAAAGGTTTTCCATCTCCTACACTCCAGAGTTGTTACATACAGGATCATTTACATTGAGATACTCTTTTTATTTAAATTGTAGCACATTCTTGGGCAGTATAGTTATTTTTACAGAGTGAGGTTGTTTAGGGCTCTATTCTTGAACTAGGGATGTTCACGTTTGGCCCATTCAGCCGATTCAGATGATGCTAGCAGGCTTGAATGCAAGGATCTGAATTTAAAGAGCAATCCTGTTTGTAACAGGGACAGCAGTGGTAGTATCTGTCCCTGTTACAATGGGATATAAGCATTGGGCAATGCTTTTTTGTAGCACAACTCAGCATTATATTATTTATTTCAATGTAATTAATAACTGCCATTGACATAAATAATATAAAGTTGGAAAATTGCATCTTATGATAAAAATGGCAAAAGTGGCAATAATTGTCCTGGGAAAAGTATAGAAAACTAATGTTTAGTGGTGTAAGCACTGTAAAGATGTGGTGCTGCTATGATCTGGCAGTGAGTTTAAAGTCAGTTCATCTTTTAAACCTTGCTTTAATGTCCACAAGTTGTTTTAAAAGCTCCCTCCCCAGTGCAATCCTGTTTGTAACAGAGACAGATTTTTCTTGTTAAGGGTTGTAACTGGGGACATGTTATCAATATCTGTCCCTGTTACATACAATACTTTTAGTGCTTCCTCCTTTTTTGTCCAATTATTATAGTATTTGGGGCTCATTTTAGGAGCACTTTTTCAGTGGCTGTAACAAAGTACTCTTGGTTTCAAAATGACAACTGGCTTGCTTTGGGGGGTTAGCTGGTGCTGTAAAAATATAAATGTTGTGTGTACTGAAAAATGTTATTAAGCTCAAGAAACATACTGTACACTGCTACAACAATTTCCTAACATGTTTAAGCTGTAGAAAGCTATTTGTGTCTTGTTTGCATTTGAAAAGCTAGCTTAAAACCCCTCCCAGTTCAATCCTGTTTTAATAGGGACAGAGTTTTCATGTTATGGTTTGTAACTGGAGACAAGCTGTGAATCTCCGTCCTTGTTACAAACCAGACTTTTAGCACATCCCTTTTTTGTGTGTGATTATTACAGTATTTGGTTTTCATCTTAGTATGGATTTATTTCTGTGCTGTAACAAACTACCTTTGGTTTTAAAATGATCACTGGCTTACTCCAGTGGAGGGGGGGCTGGCTGGTACTGCAAAGAAAAATATAAAATGTATTTTTTACTCCAAAAATGTTATTAAACTCAAGAGATACACACTGCTACAACAATTTCCTAACATGTTTAAGCTGTATAAAGCTATTTATGTCTTTTTTGCTTTTGAAAAGTTTCTTAATAGCCCCTTCCCAGTTCAATCCTGTTTATAACAGGGACAGAACTGTAAACATCCATCCCTGTTACAAACAAGATATTTATTAAAATTAAAATGACATTGGGATGGTTTTGAGTTATAGGTGGGTGCACATGGGCACATAAAGGCTGACTGTTTTGGGGAGAGGGAGAAAGTGTGCCACCAGGCCTCAGGAAAGGCTGTCCTGATAGAAAGAGGTAAGAAGGTGCCATCAGGTTCCCATGAACAGCTGAAAGGGTGTGGGGTGGGAGATGGGAGGCACCAGGCCCTGGAAAAGGCTGGAAGAATTAAGGATAGGGAAGCTGGTGCCAACAGGAACCCAGGGACAGCCAGCAGGGTGTGAGGTGGGAAACTGGAGACACCAGGCACAGGAAAAGGCTGAAAGGGTTTGGGAGAGGGAAGCCAGTGCCAACAGGTCACCAGGGATAGCTTTGCAGGGTGTGGGGTGGGAGATGGGAACCACCATGCCCTGGGAAAGGCTGGTATGGTTAAGGAGAGGGAGGCGGGTGCAACCAGGTCCCCAAGGATAGCTTGCAGGGTATGGGGTGGGAGACAGGTGACACCAGGCTCTGGGAAAGACTGTCAGGATTAGGGAGAGGAAAGCAGGTGCCACCAGGTCCCCAGGGACAGCTGGCAGGGTGTGAGCATGGGAAACTGGAGCCACAAAGTGGACGGGGTTGGGGAGAGGGAAGCCAGTGCCAACAGGTCACCAGGGACAGCTTAACATGGTGGGGTGGAAGACAGGTGACACCAGGCTCCAGGAAAGGCTGTCAGGGTTAGGAGAGTGAAAGCAGCTGCCGCATGGCAAGGTGGGTGGGAGATGGTAGCCTCAAAGCTGACAGGGTTGGGGCAAGGGAAGCCAGTATTAGCAGGTCACCAGGGACAGCTTGGCAGAGTGTGGGTTGGGGGACAGAAGATGTCTGGCCCTGGGAAAGGCAGAAAGGGTTAGGGAGAGGGAAGCAGGTTCCACCAGGTCCCCTGGGACAGCAGGCAGGCTGTGGAGGGGGAGATGGGTGCCACCAGGCCTCAGAAAAGTCAGACAGGGTTGGGGAGAGGGAAACATGTGCCAGTAGGTCCCCTTGGATAGCAATCAGGGTGTGGAGGGGCAGACAGGTGCCACCAGGCCTCAGGAAAGGCTGACATGGTTGGAGAGAGGGAAGCAGGTGTGTCCATCTTCCCTAGGACACCAGGCTGGGTGTGGGGTAGGAGACGGGAGCCCCCAGGCCCCAGGAAAGGCTAAAAGGGTGTAGGCGAGGGAAGCCAGTGTCAAAAGGTCACCAGGGACAGCTTGGCAGGGTGTGGGGTGGGAGACGGGAGACACCAGGCCCCAGGAAAGGCAGAAGGGGTTAGGGAGGTGGAAGTAGGTGCCAACAGGTCCCCTGGGATAGCAGGCAGGGTGTGGAGGGCAGACAGGTGCCACCAGTTCTCAGGAAAGGCTGACAGGGCTGGAGAGAGGGACATAGGCACCACTAGGTCCCCTGGGACAGCAGGCAGGATTTGTAGGGGGAGACAGGTGCCACCAGGCCTCAGAAAAGGCTGGCAGGGTTGAGAAGAGGGAAGCAGGCACCACCAGGTCCCCTGGAAGGGCAAGCAGGGTGTGGAGGGGCAGACGGGTGCCACCACACCTCAGGAAAGGCTGATGGGGTTGGGGAGAGGAAAGCAGGTGCCACCAGGTCCCCAGCAATAGCTGGCAGGGTATAGGTTGGGAGACGGGAGACACCAGGCCCTGGAAAAGGCTGGAAGGATAAGGAAAGGGAATCAGGTGCCATGAGGTCCCCAGAGAGAACTGGCAGGGTATGGGGTGGGAGATGGGAGACACCAGGCCTCAGGAAAGGCTGTCAGGGTTAGGGAGAGGGAAGCAGGCACCACTAGGTCCCCAGGGACAGCTGAAATGGTGTAGGTTGGGAGACAGGAGCCTCCAGGCCCTGAGAAAGGCTGTCAGGGTTAGGAAGAAGAAAGTCAGTGCCAATAGGTCACCAGAGACAGCTTGGAAGAGTGTGGGGTGGGAGACATGAGACACCAGGCCACAGGAAATGCAGAAAGGGTTAGGAAAGAGAAGCAGGCACCACCAGGTCTCCTGGGACAGCAACCAGGGTGTGGAGGGGCAAGCAGGTGCCACCAGGCCTCAGGAATGGCTGACAGGTTAGGGAGTGGGAAGCAGGCACCACCAGGTCCCCTGGGACAGCAGAAAGGGTGTGGAGTGGGAGATGGGAGCCATCAGGCCTCAAGGAAGGCTGACAGGGTTGGGAAGAGGGAAGCCAGGTGCCACCAGGTCCCCTGGAACTGCAGGAAGGGTGTGGGGTGGGACATGGGAGCCTCCATGCCCTGGGAAATGCTGGAAGGTTTAAGGAGAGGTAAGCAGGTACCACCAGGTCTGCAGGGTTAGCTGGCAGGTTATGGAGAGGGAGATGGGAGACACCAGACCCTGCAAAAAACTGGAAGGGTTAAGGAGAGGGAAACAGATGCCAGCAGGTCCTCATGGGTTGCTGGCAGGGCATGGGGTGGGAGACAGGAGACACCAGGCCCTGGGAAAGGCTGTCAGAGTTAGGGAGAGAAAAGCAAGTGCCAAGTGGTCACCAGGGACAGCTTGGCAGGATGTGGGGTGTGAGATGCGAGACACCATGACCCAGGAAAGGCAGAAAGGGTTAGGGGAGAGGGTGGCAGGCACCACCAGGTCCTCTGGGACAGCAAGCAGGGTGTGGAGGGGTAGACAGGTGCCACCAGGCCTCAGGAAAGGCTGACATGCTTGGCGAGAGGGAAGCAGGTGCCACTAGGTTTCCTGGGACAGCAGACAGGGTACGGAGGGTGAGTTGGGTGCCACCAGGCCTCAGAAAAGGCTGGAAGGGTTAAGGAGAGGGAAGCAGGTGCCACCAGGTCCCCAGGGATAGTTGGCAGGGTATAGGATGGGAGATGGGAGATGGGAGACACCAGGCCCAGGGAAAGGCTAGAAGGTTTAAGGAAAGGGAAGCAGGTGCCATGAGGTCCCCAGGGATAGCTGGCAGGGTATGGGGTGGGAAATGGGAGACACCAGGCCTCAGGAAAGGCTGTCAGGTTAGGGAGAGGGAAGCAGGTGCTACTAGGTCCCCAGAGATAGCTGGAATGGGTGGGTGGGAGACAGAGGCCTCCAGGCCCTGGGAAAGGCTGTCAGGGTTAGGGAGAGGGAAGCCAGTGCTGACAGGTCACCAGGGACAGCTTGGAAGAGTGTGGGGTGGGAGACATGAGACACCAGGCCCAAGAAAAGGCAAAAAGGGTTAGAGAAAGAGAAGCAGGCACCACCAGGTTCCCTGGGACAGCAAACAGGGTGTGGAGGGGCAGACAGGTGCCACCAGGCCTCAGAAATGGCTGACAGGTTGGGAAGTGGGAAGCAGGCACCACCAGGTCCCCTGAGACAGCAGGAAGGGTGTGGGGTGGGAGACAGGAGCCATCAGGCCTCAAGGAAGGCTGACAGGGTTGGGAAGCGGGAAGCAGGTGCCACCAGGTCCCCTGGGACTGCAGGAAGGGTGTGGAGTGGGAGACAGTAGCCTCCAGGCCCCAGGAAATGCTGGAAGGGTTAAAGAGAGGTAAGTAGGTGCCAACTGGTCACCGGGGACAGCTTGGCAGGGTGTGTGGTGTGAGATGGAAGACACCATGCCCCAGGAAAGGCAGAAAGGGTTAGGAAGAGGGTAGCAGGCACCACCACATCCCATGGGACAGCAAGCAGGGTGTGGAGGGGCAGGCTGGTGCCACCAGGCCTCAGGAAAGATGACTGGGTTGGGCAGGGGGAAGCAGGTGCCAGAAGGTCCCCTGGGACACAGGCATGGTGTGGAGGGCTGTGTGTGCTGTCACCTGTGGTCTTCCAGGCCCCTGGTCCATTTTTTTCAGGGTCTTGGGTGGATCTGCATGAGAAGTACTGCACACACCTGCCTGAGTATGTCACTGTAGGCCAGCACCCATGTTCTTGTCTGGTGGATTCTGCTCTGCTGTCACCTGTGGTTTTCCAGGTCCCCGATCTGTTTTCTTCAGGGCCCTGTTAGTACTGCTTGAGGAGTACTGTACGCACCTTCCCGAGTATGTCACTGTTGGCCAGTGCCCATTTTCTCATCTGGTTTATTTAGCTACGCCATCACCTGTGGTCTTCCATGTCCCTGGTCCATTTTATTTAGGGCCCTGGTGGGTCTGCATGAGGAGTACTGCACACACCTGCCTGATTATGCCACTATAGGCCACCACCCATATTCTCGTCTGGTGGATTCATCTACACCATCACTTGTGGTCTTCCAGGTCACTGGTCTGTTTTCTATATGGCCCTGATGGGTCTGCATGAGGAGTACTGCAGAATATTGACAAAGTAGATGTAAACTATATAATATGTGGACCACTGGCCATTGTGGGAGATGGGCCTTATGTGGTATAAGGCATAGAAACTGTCAACAAAGCCTTCAAAATAATGAAGCTGTAAAGCAATTGGGCAGTATGAACATTTACTGATGTGACTGAGGCTGTAGTAATCAATGTATATAATGTGTTCAGTGTGGTTTGTGTATAGTGTAGAGTTTTGGTCAAGGTTTTAGTAGAAATTTACTCTGTGTATCTACTATTTTATTTAGTAATGGTGTTGATCTGTTGTATGATGAACTTCCTTTGTGGTGGAGGTATGCAATATTATAACTTTTCCTCTAATTAAATCATTAATAATATGACCTTAAACAGTAAAAATATTAATTGGAAAAAATAAAGGACTTCAGTAGCCTAATTTTATGTTTTCCACAATGTTTTCAGTGGCAACTTGCACTTTCTGGATTTTTCTTCATCCTGTTACATAAGTTAATATACTGCTCTTTCACTGGTTTTGGTTGGTTAATTTGTAAAATAATCAAAAAAAGTTTTATATGTTATCTACTCGTATTCCCATTTACACACAAAAGCATTTTAATCTATGAATACCCAGGAATTCTGGGTAAGGAAAACTTTGAAATTATTTCACCCCATAGAATTGCACATCGTTAGATTGGTGGTCATTACACACAGCTGCATGCAAATATTTTGGTGTTGTTAGTGAATTAACTAAATGAAATGAAGTACTGTAAATTCATGTGAAGACCAAAAAATATTTACACATATTTGTTTTCATTTGTATATTCTCTGTCCCTGTTACATATGTTACATGGTTACTGTTTCCAAACACTGGGGACTATACCGGGAAAACCACAACTGATATTATCTTCCTGTTTACAGTTTAAGTAAAGGCCCTTAAGGGCAATATACTGATGGTGAAAGAAGAAAGAAATGATAAAAAAAATTTTTCCACAGTCATGTCCCACATATGTCCCCATTACTGTGGATTGGCCTCTACCCACTGCGGTCGAGGTACTTCAGTTGGATGTTGGGGAAATGGCGGGCAGTTCTTATAATATATTTCCTCCTGAATATGCAATTTGAGGTGCATAATCTCTGCCCATGCTGACTGAAGCTGATCTCTTAGATTGCCAATGGTCCAGCAAGTAGGACAACATTTTAAATCCTGTATAATTGCTCTTTTGAAAAGTCTCCCACAGTACCTGCAGTTAATAATTTCCATTCCAGATGAGTTGCCAGGTTTATTACCTGGTCTGAGTAATTAAAAGGAGGAAAATGAAAGCAAAAGTTTGATTTTTTTGTTTTGTTTGTTTGTTTATAACTTGTTATAACAAGTTATATTACTTGTGCCCCTGTAAGTGAGGTCATTGTGTGGATACCCCTCTGATCTTCCCTCTCCTGCTTTGCTACAGGAAATGTCATGACTGTACTACTCTATAAAAGGAGTGTAGCATGGGTGGTTGGGGGGTGGGGGTGGGTGGATGGACCCTTCCCCTGCCAAAAAAGAACCACAGATGAAGGAAACAAGGAGATAAGAGCAGAAACAATAAACCAACAACAAATTCAGTAGCCCTGAAAGCTTAGCCTAATGATAGATAAAACTGTAAAACCTGTAAAGCACCACCTGTAATAATTTCACAGAAGATATACCCAGCAAAAAACACTTTGCTACAGAGAAAAATAAAGCAGTAACAGAAGATATACCCTGCAAAAAACAATTTGAATCAGAGAAGATTACAGCAGTAATCTGTAAGCACAAAACAGTAACAAACCTGTCAGCACACCCTGTAATAACACAGCAGAAAGTAAATCCTGCAACAACAATTTGAATCAGAGAACAATAAAGCAGTAAAATGCTAGCAAAAACCAGTAACAAACCCTGTGAGTACAAAAGAAAATAGTAATACACAGTAAATCTGCCTAGCCAAAAGAAGCCTTAATCTTTTTCCTTGTTCTGATAATGTTCCTTGCTCTGTCCTTACAAGCAAGCCTAGAAAAAAAAAACCTCAGGTGAAGCTAGGTGCCTTTGCCAGCAAACCCTATAACAGTAGTAGTAGTGTAGTAGAGTAGTGTCAGGATGGCCAAGCAGTCTAAAGTGCTATGTTTAGGTCACAGCCTCCCTGGAGGAATGGGTCTGAATCCACTCTGACAACTGTCTCTGTTTCTCTAGTAAAGCTACAAAGTGGGATAAGGCAGCAACATAATCTCAGTAAGCCCCATACTCCTAGGCCATTGAGGTGCCTGAAGTGACTAAGGTGATCTTAGAGCTGAAGCACACTTTTGTGAACTGTACCCAGCCCCGACATGTTTCTTAATGGAATGTGTCAAGGCTGGTGGCCCAGTGTTCAGTGGGATTGCCAGGTGCTCGATGATGGAGGGGTCCTCCTGCAGCTTTGAATGAAGCACTGGTGAGGCCCCTCCTTAACAAACCTTCCCTCAATCCTGACATCCTGACGAATTACCGTCTATCTCCAACCTACCCTTTTTTGGCAACATTGTTGAGAAGTTAGTGGCACATCAGCTCGAGGATCGCCTGGTGTCTTCGGACATCTATGAGCCATTTCAGTCAGGTTTGATGGTTAGACATAGCACAGAAACAGCTCTAGTGAGGGTGCATGATGATCTGCTCAGGGCTAGAGATAGAGGAGACAGATTAGTTCTTGTTCTCCTCAATCTCTTCTCAGCATTTGACACTGTGGTCACGTTGTACTTCTTAATTGGCTTTGTGAGTTTGTGGACTCACCGGTACTGTCATCAGGTGGTTTGAGTCCTATCTCTGTAATAGTGTGCAGTGGGTAGTGATGGGAAATTTCTCCTCCTCCCCAATGCCCCTGTCTTTAGGAGTACCACAGGGCTTGATCTTGTTGCCACGCTGTTCGAGTGTACATGCTACTCCCGGTGAGATCATTCAACAGTACAGCATGGAGTTCCGCAGTTATTTTGATGATACCTAGCTGTAGTTGTCTTTTGCCCCCAGAGCACCAGGAGCTGTTGATGTTCTTAATAATTGTCTTGCTAAAATCAATGACTGGATGGCTTCCAGCTGGCTGAGACTTAACCTGGCCAAGATAGAGGTACTGGTGATCAAGCCTGGTCATGCGCATGATGGATTGCCACTGGGGGCTGATTCAGGGTTTTCCTGGGTTTCTGCTCCATTGGTGGCTTCCACAGGGTGTGAAATCTGAGGTGTAATCCTTGACAACAGATTGAATTTTGAAGATCAGGTGTCAGCCTGTTGTCAGTAGTGGTTTTACCATCTGCGGAACATTGCCCGGATTAAGCCCTTCGCTCCATCTGAGGAGCTGCCAGTGCTGGTGCATGCCTTGTGACCTCCAGGCTTGACTACTGCAACTCTCTGTACTTTGAGGTCATGGGAGGGACCCTCTGCAGACTTCAGCTAGTGCAGAACGTGGTGGCCCTGTTACTCATGGGCATTTTGGGGTCCAGTCATGTGACCCTGGTCCTGAGGGCTCTGCACTGGCTGACGGTTAGGTGGAGGGTCCTTTTCAAGGTGAATCATCTCACCTTTAAGACCATATACAGACTGGGTCCTGGCTACCTGTTGGAGCTCCTGACACCTGTTTTCTGCTCACTCCCTCTGCTCCTCTTCAAGGGACCTCCTGGATGTTCCCAGGGTTCGCTCAAGATTTCAGGAGATCTGCACTCATCATCTCTGTGCCGATCCTGTGGAATTTGTTACCACCTTTCATCTGGGAGGCTTCCCTGGTTGAGGCATTTAAGCAGAGGCTGAAGGCCCACCTTTTGTCCTGGCCTTCCAGATCTTTGAGTTCATTCAGTGCTAGTCCCTTGCTGTGATAGGCTGATAGCCTTTTCCGTCCATTTTAATTTTAATTTTTATTTTTTATTAGTATTTATGTACTATTATCGTTTTATGTTTTATGCTGTTTTTCTACTATGTTCTGTTATAATTTCTGTTAGGCACCCTAAGCCTCCGGGATTGGGTGCCCTACAAATAAAATTGCCTTGCCTCCCCAATGTATAGAGAATTTTCCTGGAACTTAAAACAAGATTTTTTAGAACATCACAGATATAACAGAAACACCAGACACAGTTCCTTGTGTCATGCTGGAGGCAGTGTGGTGAACACCTTGCTTATCACACTACATCTGGTTTTGTTTGATGCTCCAACCCTTTGGATAGGGATTCATCATACCATAGCAGAAATCCTCTTCTGACACTCTAACTGGATGACAAACCTTTACCCTACTCATGCTCCCACCTGCAATTAAAAACCCTAAACTGAAATATCTCCTATGTATCTTTAATTACAATGACCAATAAGGCAATTATTAAGGCATTGCTTCATCCATTACTCTTCCTTTTAATGAAATGAGCACTTTAATGAGCCAAGTATATATGACGAAATCACACATAGTCTTAATGACTAAGCTGAATTATGTCTGGCAAAGTGGGTACATTATATTAAGGAAGCAGACAACAAATTTGTTTCATAGAGAAAGCCTTGAATCACCCATACCTTACATCTTCTTTTCCACGGTGTCACCATCTGTAAAGATAATTTGTAAGAAATAAGGCATGACATACAGGGGATTATGCTATGTTACTGTACTGAGTGGTGGATTGCAATCCTAAAACCAAAGGGCAAGGGACTTCAACCACTACAAAGTTCAATGATACAGCATAATCCCCCCAATGGAATTGCCTTATTCCACTTATAAAATGTTTAGTAATGTTAGCTTTTTTTTTTTTTGCAGAGTAGTAGTGTTGTAATTTGGTATTGTATCTTTAATGGTTAGATTTGGGGTATTACCATAATTAGATATGTGGCAGGGATTAAGCTGCAACTGGAAAACTGCAGTAGTTGAGTGTGGCTGCACTGCAATCAGTGTGTTATTTTGTTGACTCAGATGGGTATTTCTAACATTTAACTTCCTGTACTTCATAAGTGATGTGTGAGCTAAACTGGAAGGCTGGGATGTGCTCTTGCACTTTCATGTGATCGGAGTCAGAGCCACACTTAGGTGCACACCATGACAGTTGAGATTTTAACAAGACATTTGAGCTATTCATTGTTTGTTCCTGCATGCCAAACTGGTAAGTAGACATTTTGTTTGCTTTAGAGCAATATTTGTAGATGTTCTGCTGATGGCTGAGTGATGTAATATGCATGTTTCTGCTGTAGTGTAGAATCATAGTTTGTAAATATATTTTATGTTTTATTAGGTGTTAAAAATGTTTTTCTTGCATGAGAAGTAGTGGGGCTTTATGGGTTTGGAATTGTGAGTAGGAAGTATTGTTTGTTTTTTCAAAGGTGGATGGATTTCCTTTAGTCTGTAACTGCTGAGCAATGTTGCTATTGGGTGGGGGGTGGTGCTTTTTTAATCTGCATGATTGAAGTTGCTGTGTTGTGTGATTTGCATGGTGACCTCTTTTGATCCTGAAAACATGCAATTAGCATATTGACCTTTTTGACCCCAACTGATTGTGCTCTTGATTAATGCACTCCTATCATGTTTTCTAAGCACGAGTATAAGCTAGGTTAACAGTATCATGTGATGGGGTCCTGACCAATGAGAAGTCAAACTTGACCAGACACTATTTTATAAATATAATTAATGTGACATTGTGGAAAGCACACTCACAACTGGAGACATACTTACAACTGTGCTGATGCATAGCTGCCTGTCCTGTTCTGTTCTGTCCTGACTGGCTTCAAGTTTTCCCCTCCTTCCCTTCCTTGTATTTATTCCCTATAATTATAGTTTTTATGTAAATAGTGAGCATGCACAAGATGGATCCTGGAAAGTTTTATTGCAGTTATTAATGGGCTTACTGCTCACTGTCACCTTTCAAGTTAGTTAAATACTTCTATAAGCAGAATGATTATAAAGTATGTAACCATTTTACTGCAATAGCATTATAGCTCTGGGGAGGGGTCATTTTCCCTCTCCATTCAAGAATGAGCTACATGTATTGTTAGAAAAATTGAAAACTTAATAAAAATCTACACATAACAAACAGCATAGAGCCAGGTTTGTTATGAATGCAATGGAACTGAACCAACAGTACAGACCCTGTATGTATCGGTCCAAGACAATTATCTCAAAATTGATTTTACCTGTAGGTTTTTGGAAACAGAAACTAAACAGTACTTCCTGGTTGGCTGTGTGCTGGATGTGTCAGGTGTTGGCAACAGAAACAAAATTGGATTTCCTGGCAGGCTGTGTGCTGAATTAGTTGGTTAGTACCAAAAATGGCATGACTGCTTCCACAGGCTTTAGAGAACCAGGTAAGGGAACAGACTAGCTCTAAAGTGGATGACTCTGTTCTTTACACTCACTCTTTCTTCACCAGTTTATTGGGATGACTGTGACTTATGACCTGCTCCACTGAAGGTGTAGTGGATATGCAGTGCTATACATTGGAAAGCAGTAGGCCAAGATTGTGATCTGTGGAGCTTACTGGTAGTGCATCATGGTTCTGGAACCAGAGACAGTGTTCTTAAAGCAGTTGGGCTTCTAAGGATTTATCACTGTATTTCCTGACCTGCATTTTGCAACTAGAGTACAATGAGTTTGATTTAGTTTGAAGAAGCTCTGGGCTTGAGAGTTAAGTATAACTTAATGTTTTATGCCATGGCTAAATTAGCTTCTAGCAGAAAAATGTTTTCTTCTATAATATGAACTATACTGGCAAACTAGAGGACCAAAATAAAGCTGAGCTTTTTTCAGTAAGAGACAGAGAATATTTCTGATAGCAGATATGAACATATTTTCTTAGATCAATGCAGAAAATGTTTTAAAAAGAAATGTTAATCTTGCATCTAGTTATAGTTAAGAAACATTTATCTTACACTGTACATCTTTATGGATGGTGCAGAGAAACCAATAGCTTACTGTATGCATCTCACACACTGACACAAGTATAACAAAACTATATCTGAGCTGGGAAAGAAGCCATTGAATGTATTTAATACTGTTTAAGTAGTAACAATGTTTGAGAATGTTTGTTCTAATCACAGATCATAAGCCAGCAATTTAGACCACGAGTTCCATGGCCCAAGTTTTACATAGGCTGCAGGACATCTTAAGATGTGTGCTTTAATCTGATCTACTTACCTGTAAGAAAGTTAATATTCTCCATAGAAATAACTGGGAATAGTAGCATTTTGTTTAGTTTATTGTAAAGTACTATAAACCCATGAGTAATATGACATTTCTTTTCCAAATGTATAGCAGACTGAGACCTTAATTGTAAAAGCTGAACAAATCAATATTTATGCAGAATGACCCTATTGTCTGCAGAGTTTCCAATATATTTGGAGTGTTGCTCACAGAGAGAAGCAACAGAGAAAAGGGAAACTTTGTTGGCACTTTGGGAGAACATACCCAGGCTGTAATAGCAGTGGGAAGTAATTAAAAGTATTGTTTATCATGGGAATAAACAGGTAACAGCTCAATGTCAGAACTAAAGTGAGATAAAAACAACATGACTTAAAGAGCATAAAAGTACTTAAAACTGAAAAAGATAAATAAAGGCAGGAAATGTCCACAGGGTCACTCACATACATAGATATCCTGTGACATCTTCAGAGTGAGAAGTCCCTGAAATGTTGAAGCATAATAAGGCTGTGTCTTATGAACTACATGTGATGCCAACATGAAGGAGGACTGATCTGAAAAGGGAATGCCTAGCTACTATTTTAAGTGGCTAAGGCATCTATTGTAATTAAGCCCCCAAATATTGATGTATCACTTACATTAGGATGTGTAACCTCCATTCATCAGACAATCTAGCTAATTCTCCCTCCATTTACAGTTGCCTTTATTCTCACAAACAAAACAGCTGAAGTCATCAATGGAGATAAGCAAAGGAGATTCAATGGCCCCAGTAGAGGTTTCAGAGCACAAGTATACTGAGTTCATCTGTGCCAGTTATGTACTCCCAGATAGCAAATATTTCAGTTTATGACACTGGTGCTACAGCAACTGAGAGTGGGCAGCAGCAGAAGTTGAAGTAGAAGGTTATGATCTATGACAGTAGAAGGCAGAGATTAAGAAGCTAGAGTTGCCAACAACTAAAGTAAGCTAAAAACTGTTATTTTTAAAGGTACCTACTGTTGCAGACATATATACAGATAGATATTTCCAGATATTTCATGAGATTCTCTTTGGGGCCCACAGTGACACTGCAGGCAGGCAGGTAATTTCATGAAATATCTGCCTGTCTTTGACTGCAACTGAAGAGTAAGGAGTCAGCGAGTTGGTGTACAGACCTAAGCAGGCGGAGAATAACAACAAACAATAACAATAACAATAACAAGAATTTATGGTAATAGTAAAGGAGCCCACCATGTTGGTATGAATACTGGAGGCACTCAAAATGGAAGGGCAAAGTCATTGCTAGAAGTCATTAGCATCCGCTGTGAGGAGGTTAATAGCCATTATTTTTTTTACCAAAGTTTAGCTTAAAGGCTAGGTAGTACCTAAATTAGAGTTGAGCAATGCAATGCCAGGGCATCCCAAGGTATAAAACATAGAAGGGGGGGTTGCCCATCAGTACACAATATAAAGGTCACAAAATGTTTATATTCGAATGAAGAGGCAGGATGGGGCATATAGCTCTGAAGGGACTATGTAGTGTAACAGCCCTTTGACTCACCTTGTCTGCTGTTGGTCCTTGAGGGTCCATACTGCACATACCTCTGAGGGGGCTGGCCCAGGTTCTGGAGAAAAGAGAAGAAGTTGCACAGTACCTCCAACTGGGGTAATAGCAGGGAATACCTGTGAACAGATTGCAGGTTACACCCCACAGGAAATACACAATTGCTGCCCCAAAGGCTCTTCCACCCACAATAACAATTCCTCCTTGCAATGATTCACACCAAGAATATAATATGAACAATTAACAGTATCTATTTTGGGAAACTGGAGAAAACAGTACAACATTATTAATAACTGCTCAAACAATATTATCCAAACAATATCCCCACCTCCAATCTGCAGGAGCACCCATCTTCCTAACTTGCAGCTGCCAAGTCCCTTAGCCCCTTAAGATCAGTACCACACTGTGGTGTTTATTTTGACACTGGGGAATTTTTGTTGTGGCTCAAATAACTTTTAAACAGATGTAAACTTTAACTCTACTGCCTGACTGCAGCTTTATACTTGGTGCAGTCCTGCCCAGGACTTAATCCCCTTTTTATGACTAGCTAGCTAGCTAATAAAGTCCTCCCCTGAGCTGCAGCCCAGAGGTACTTACAGTCTTGATGATCAACAAAGGGGGTTTAAGCAGGCTGGCATGCATGGTACCATGGCAGTATCTCTGTGAAGATGCACCATGGCAACAGCAGGGCTGACTAAAGAAGTTAAAGAATGCTAGTCTCACACCTGCCTGGCCTCGCCATCTTCATCTCTAAGGCCTTTTGTAGACAGTGTTGACCAGTCAGGCGTCGCACCATCTTCTTCGCTCGGTCTTCTTCTCCATTGGTTTGGGGACAGGGCAGGCTTGGTTTCCCAGACTGGTAGTTTGGTACACACATTTTATGTGGCCACAATACAACTATGCTTTGGTTAAGTCTGTAGTCCTAGCCCACACATTTGCTCTGGCTTGCAGCAATACAGCACCCCAACACTTGCCCATCTGTAGGAAAATACAGTGGCTCAGTCTCTTTACTTTTGCTGCAGATATTTCTCTCTGATGGCTACCACTTTGAAGCCTCCACTCTAGACAGAAAACTCCGCTTTTCCAACTTGGCAGCTATATCTCTGATGTTGCTCTCCTCTCTCTCTCTCTCTCTCTCTCTCTAAAGCAGCAAGCCTCAACATTCTCTCTGCTACTAATCTCTTTCTCTCTGCTGCAGTTCTCATGGCACTATCACAGCTGCAGGTTCAAAGCTGGCTGCAGAGAAACACAGTCGGTGATTCGGCTTCTTTGTGCTGCTGTCACCATTTCTGACATGCACTTTGCCCCTCTTCAAGTTCTGGGGCCACTTAGGTTAAGGTACAACTGATCAGTCCTTAGGGCTAAGTAGTGCAAAACAGTCTCTCCTCTTCAAATACCTCAGCTGATCTCCCTCTTGGTGGGCAAAATGGTACCTTTTATCCTTTTTACAATGCCCTTCTCTAGTTCCAGGCAAATCTGATGTCCTATGACCTTGTCCCAGCAGCCTCCTCTGCTTCTCAGTCCATGGGGTTACCACATTTGTTTCTATTGAGCTCCCAACAGTGCAGGCCTTAATATTTATTTTTATGCCCAATCAAGGGCAGAAAACATTTCCTCCTTAGCCTGGAGGCTTTATTGTGATGATTCCCAGCCCCACTGCCTGATCAGGAGCCAGGGATACATTCTAACAGTTGCCTCAGACAGAACACACAAACAGAGCCGAGGCTTTTACATTTATTTCACTACAGCAGCCACACATGCATGGGTGTGGAATGCTATCTTCTTATTTATACTGAGCTGTCTACTTCAGCAGCTCCTGGGACTAGTAATGTCCTTCGTCCTGCACCTGGAGGCAGGATCAGCGACCAGAGCCTGGTCCCCTGCTGAGGATCAGGCTAAGACACCAGAACAGTAGCCACAGCTGCAGTGACCACATGGGTGCCAATAGGTCCAGAGACCACTCGGAGCCACTGACAGAATGCTGGAGGGACAGTGCTGGAGCTGTTGCCTGTAAGGTGCGCCCATTTGGGGGCTCAGAATAGTTCTGGATAGGGATAACTGGTCAGATTGGATGCTGTCATACCATGCACAGTATGTATCAATAATATTTAACAGATATTTTACAATCACTTCTAAAAACAAATTAATATTTAAAATGAAGACAGTTATGAATAGTCATTGCACACAGCCATCATTCTTGGTGCTAGACATTTGACCTTTAAAATAATATATAATTTTGAGAGGCACTCAATCAAGCTAGTGTTGTACGCCTTTATACACATCATTCATAAAAGTAATGTTGGATTGAGCTGAAAAACTGGCTGGGATGGTGAGTGTGCTCTATGAATGAATATATACAAGATATATGTTTCAGTACCAAATACCTTTGTAAAGCAGCACTACATTGAAAATGTTTTCAAAAAAAAGCTAGTTTCCAGCTACCATAAATAAAAATATTAACAGAACTGTTAAATCTGCTTTTCAGTATACTTCCCATGTGGTGGACTCTATATATTTTTATTTTCCTGATCCTAACCCTCGTGAAGTTTGTAGTGAGATAAGGTCATACCTTTTTGTTCTAATCATATTTCATGATATTTTATGCAAAAATGCATCATAGATGCCATGGTGGCCCAATGTAACTTGCAAGGAATCATGGGCACAAAGAAAAGTCATAGCACCCCCCCTCCAAATTATGTAATTTCTTGTTACTAGGCAGAGAAGCTTTTTGCTGTTAGTCAGGGACTAGAGTTTAATTAAATCATTTAGAAGGAGGCAAAAGAATAATTAAGCATAGCTGAGAGGCCAGGTAGCTCAATTTGCTTGTGAAAGGGCTAGCACCTCTAGAGGAGCCATGAAGTCTGGACACTTTTTGTTTTGAGAGTTCTACACTGACTTAATATCATTACAGCTGAATGGGTTTCCATTTAAGTAAATTGCTGTATTGAGTGTAGCTTAATTACAGCTATTTCAAAGGCAGGCAGGCTGGATGGTTTCCTAAAATTCGGTTTAGACTAGCTGACCTCTGAGCCTTTTTGCTCTCATATTCAGAATGCACATTTGTTGTTTTGCAATAAAATACTTAAAACTGATTGGTTGTGAAACCATAGAGATGGAATGTTAGCCAATCGCAGGGCAAACCACTGTCCACTGGACCTGCCCTTTGATGTGATCATAAAACAAGGGTGCAAAGACTGTATTAAAGATTCTAGCCTTTTACATTTGGGACCCTGTCTGCTTAGACAGCAGAGACAATGTCTTCTCAAACTTCTACTGGACCAAGAGCCAAGACTTCAGCTACCACTTTTAAGAACACTTAAAATTCAACAACTAAGGACTTGAGGTAGAACTTTCAAGCTAGAATTTTCAAAGTTGAGTTTTTTTGTATACTTCCATTTTATTTTCCATAGCCTATAACAGTTGGCTAAAATTATCTGTCTTTGTGTTATTTACTGCATTTATTAATTCATTAGCAAAGCTTTTCGGGCTTATTTTAAGATAATTCTGCCAGTGTTGTTTGTGTGTGCTGCATTGAGGAGGGTTATTCAAATTGTACGATGCTTATGTGACTGTTTTTAGGGCCAAACACTACCAAAGAGAAGCATCACTAGGGACTCTGTGGACAAAAGGAAGAGAGGAAATATGAAAGATCTCAGGGCAATCTTTGTGGGCTTGAACAGGTGTCTGCATTTCTGGGGAAAGACATAATAGGGTGAATAGGGCCCCCCCCAAAGCCTATACATGTCTGTGGCTTTCTGGTTTGTTGTGCCATGGCAGAGTGGGTTCTATCCCAGGAACACAGACTCAAGACAGTATTTGTACCCCTGACATGGAGAAAGGGAACCCTGGGATTCTCTGGCATACATTC
Organism: Neoceratodus forsteri; assembly: GCA_016271365.2. Lineage (NCBI taxonomy): Eukaryota > Metazoa > Chordata > Ceratodontiformes > Ceratodontidae > Neoceratodus > Neoceratodus forsteri. Next base: position 1,070,065,133 of record CM028129.1, on the reverse strand, counting down.
AGTTGCAAAACAGTGAGCATAATAAAAGGACAAAGAAGAGGTATCTCTGACACCCTGTCACAAGAGGGATTCACTGTGATGAAGAGAATCTCACCTCATGGGAGTGGGCTGGTGACAGATTTGGTGAGCAGCGGTGCAGTTGGCGAACTGTTTCAACAACCATACACAAAGAGGGCAGAAAATTGGAAGAAGGGAAAATTGGTTACAAGATATAGTTTCCTACCTTTTTTTCTGCAAGTAAAAGACAGACTAGTGGTAGTGTAGGGAAGAAAGATGACTTCCAAGAACAGCGACTACACTGTAGAAGAGCTGAAGCAGCTGTGCCAGGACAAAAGGGTCCAGTTTGAGGGGTGCAGTAAGAAGCACCTCATGGAAGTCCTTGAGGCAGCTGATGAACAGGTGGCAGCCAGGGGCACTGATCACATCTAGTGAATGAAAGGGACCAGACCTTGGGTGTGGGGGTTTCAAGGGCCATCACAGTGTCTAGTCCCAGGGAGGAGGACAGCGAAACCAGAGGGAACCCAGAACCACATTACCAGAGGAAGGCCACCACAAAGTTGGAATAGGAAGGGATCAGGCTACAGGTGGAGTTGAGGAAACTGGAGCTGGAGCAGAGAAAGTTCAAAACCCAGCAGCAGAGGGAATTCAAGCAGAGAAAGTTTGAACTGGAGATGCAGGAAAAACAGCACCAGAGAGAGGCCGAGGAAAAGCAGCACCAGAGGTAGTTTGAACTGGAGAGGCTAAGACTGCAATGACCAGTGCCAGAGGAGCATAAGTGGCTGGGGTGAACCTGAAAGTCCAGGGCTGGGGTAAAAATTAAATTACAAATTAACAGCTAAATTTAAAGAGGGTGAGGATATGGATGCATTTTTGAATTCATTTGAAAAGGTCTGTATCCAGCCCAAGATAACCAGGGAGGCCTGGAGCTATCAGTTATCCCCACTGCTCACTGGAAAAGGGCATGAGATGCTAGGCCAAATGGATAATGAAGACAGTATAGAATATCAGAAACTTAAAACCACTTTACTAATTCCTAAGGCCTACAGGATAAATTCCATAAACTCCAAAAAAGCTCTGACATGAGCTTTGAAGAACTAGCCACAAAGCAATGGCAGTTTTTAAAACTTTGGTGGGAGAAGGTGGAAGCAAACTCTGTGGGGAGAATTGAGGTGGTTATACTTTTAGACCAGTTCTTTTGGGCTTGCACAGTGGAGCTGAAAACCTGGCAGGAGGACCGAGATCCAGAAACAGCACAACAAGCTGCTGAGCTCTTGGATCACTATGCTAGAGTAGGCCTACTTTGAAAGGAAGTGGGGAGCAGGTGCTGCAGGACACAAAGAGAAGAAACACACTTTAGGGCAGCTAAAACCCTAAATGTCTCTGCAGAAATGAGAAGTCCCAAGTTACCAAGAAGGAATGTCTTGGGAAAAAAAGAATGATGAATGCTGGTTTTGTAAGCTGCCAGAGTGTCTTGCTAGGCAGTGTCCTAAAAAGATGCAGAGTGGACAAAGTGTACCTTGAAAGGAGGTAGTTTACCTGTGTATCACTGAGAGTATGCCTGTGAACATGAGGGAGCACATACACCCAGCTACTGTAAATGAGGTGCAGACCCATGGGTTAAGGGACACAGGGCCATTTCTCACCCTGGTTAAAGCAGATTTGGTTTAGCCTGAACAGCTTATACCTTATCAGTCTGTCACTGTGAGGATTCAAAGGGAGGAGAACACCTGCCATTAGCTAGTGTTCTTCTGGATTGGGGTGAGACAGGAGAGAGGGTACAAAAAGTGGCAGTGGCAGACAACCTTGCTCTGGAAGTGATTATAGGGAATAATATAGAGCAGGGGGTGGTGTGTGTGGTTACTCATAGGCAGATGGATAAGGCCCCTTGTATTTCCCTGAACCCCACAAAAGCACCTGTGGAAGAGAATTGGAGGCTGATTCCTCAGCCTGTGTCTCCTGAAATGGAGGATAGTGAAAAGGTGGTAGTTCTTCCTCATGTAGCCATTTTACCAAACAACTACAGTAGGTTACTCTGAGGAGGAAGGGGTAACAAATGTTCAGAAGGTTAAGGATGGCAGTGACTCTGAATGCTCTGATGCTAGAGCTATGGACCTCCATTTAGGAACTGAAGGGGACATGTCCCATTCTTTGTGAAAATGTTAAGATTTTGAAGCTGCTCAGAGGACTGATCCTAGTTTGAAGAGGCTGAGGGCTTGTGCAGAATCTGAAGGAACACAGGGAGGTGACATGAGACATAGGGTATTTTGGGATAACAGATTGTTGTATACACAGAACGTGAGAACAGAGGAAGGGTGATAGGCAGGCAACTATTCATTCCCAGGGGTATCATGAGCAGTTGCTCAAGGGTCTCTATGATGTCCCCATGTCCGTACATCTGGGCATTGCTTGCACCATGCAGTGATTGGACCATCTTCACCCAGCAGGTGAAGGAATATTGCAGGTCTTGTCACAGGTGCCAACAGATAGGAAGGCAGCTAGTAAAACAAAAGCTGCCCACTGTGGGAGGAGCCATTCCAGACGGTAGGAATGGATGTTTTGGACCCTTGAATACTCCAAGCTCCTCCAGCAAATTTTAGCCTGACGGTGGTTGATTATGCCATCTGATACCCAGAGGCAGTCATCCTCTCTTCAATTAGGGCAGAGAAAGTGACAGACACCTTGCTAGGGATTTTCTCCTGTGTTGGATTTCTGCAGGAGGTTATCTCTGATCAAGGGGGTGACTTTATGTCAGACTTGATAAAGTCTTTGTGGGAGAAGTGTGGAGTAGTGGAGAGATGAGCTTGTGGAATATTTTAATGGTACCCTAAAAATGATGCTCCAAGCATTTTCTGAACAGCATGGGAGGCACTGGGAGAAACTCCTTCCCCACCTGTTGTTTGCATACAGGAAGGTGCCCCAAGAGTCAACAGGGTTCTCCCATTCTGAACTCTTATACAAACATAGGGTGAGTGGGCTCCTAGACTTGATTCAGGAAGACTGGGAAGGCAAGCATGCCCCCCTGGGAACTCTCATAGTGGAGTATGTCCTTAAATTTTGGGAGATGTTGAAGGAGCTTATGGGGTGGCCCAACGTAACCTGTCAATTGCCCAACAGAAGCAAAACATCTAGTATGATTACAGAGCCAGAGCTTGCTCATACAGTGCAGACCAGAGAGTAATGATCCTCATTCCAGTCTGAAAGGACAAGCTGCAGGCCAAGTAGGTGGGACCATCCAAGGTAGTCCAACAGGTAAATGATGTGAACTATATTGTGGAACTGCCTGGCAAAAGACATACCCATCAAATGTACCATGCCAATATGATGAAGCCATATGTAAATAGTGCCGACATGGTGTTTACTATTTGTAGTCCTGGGAAGGGGATGGATGAAGAAAACCCCTTCCTGGACTTGCTAGAGGAAAGCAAGAGGGAGTCATCAGTACAGACAATCAAGCTGTTGCCCCAGTTGACCTCAGAACAGACACAGGAAGTGAGGGAGGTTTTAGGGGACTTTGCCCCTTGATTTGTGGCCAAGCCCAGATGAACCCCCTTAGGGACCCATGATGTGGACACGGGGACACAAGCACCTATACAACGGACAACTTAAAAGGTGTCTGAAGTCATCCTAAAGGACACTAGGAGGGAGGTGGAAGAAATGTTGGAGTTAGGGGCAATCCAGACATCTGACACTCCCTGGGCCTCACCCATAGTCCTCATCCTCAAGCCAGATTTGTCAACCCATGTTTGTGCAGACTATCATTGGACTCAATGCAGTCATCAAGTCCGATGCCCACCCAATGCCCCTGACAGATAAGTTGTTGGACAAGTTGGGGGGGTGACCTACCTGACAAGCACAGACCTAACAAAGGGTACTGGCAGGTGGAGTTGACTGCCAGAGCTAAGGAACAGTCAGCCTTTCATCACCCAATAGGCCTCGTGAATTTTAGGTGATGCCTTTGGGATGAAGAATGCTTCTGCCGCTGCTCCAAAGGTTGGTCAGCCAGGTGTTATAGGGTACTGAAGAGTACTCAGTGGCTTATCTGGATGATATTGCCATCTTCAGTACCAGCTGGAAAGCACTACCTTTCCCATCTGAAGGAAGTGTCAGGTAGGGATTCCATTTCACCGCAGCAACAGGACATGTTCCAGCTGTAACTACAGCGATGGCACAACGCCACCAATTGGCATTGTGTCACTGCTGTACAAAAATATTTTTTTCTGAGTCAGAGTTGGTTTGGGGGAGCAGAAAAAACTCCCCAGAGGCAGTAGCATCAGGAAATCAGCAGACCATCACAGTGAACTGTCAGTTTTGTCACTGTGATGGTCTGCGCTGTATTCCCGTCGCTGTGGGAATGGTATACCTTGGGCAGGATAAAGAAGTCTGGACTCACTGCAAAGGCCAAAAAGTGCCAGGTGGCCATGGTTGAGGTATCATATTTGGGACATGTAGTGGGAAGGGGACAACTATGTCCAAACCAGACCAAGATTGAGGCCATTGAGGCATGGCCCATGCCAGAGACCCAGAAGCAGGTCAGAAGCTTCTTTGGGACTGCAGAGTACTACAAAAACTTTGTACCAAATTATAGCACCCTGGCAGCTCCCTTGTCTAGCTTGTTAAAGAAAAAGCAACCCAAGAAAGTAAAATGGAACCCAGTATGTAACAGGGCCTTCACCCATCTTAAAGCTGCAGTGTACAGTGCCCCTGTGCTGGTCAGCCCAGATGACTTTAAACCATTTGTGGTGCAGATGGATGCCTCTGATGTGGGAATTGGTGTCATCCTCAGCCATACATCCCAAGAGGGGAAAGAGCACCCTTTTGTGTAACTAGGTAGGAAGCTACTTCCCCAGGAACAGGTTTACTCCACTGTGGAAAAAGAATGCCTCGCCCTGGTGTGGTCGCTTAAGAAGTTAGAGCCCTACCTCTATGGGAGGCCCTTCAAGGTACAGACAGAACACAATCCTCTGTGGCAAAACCAAATGGAAAAGATGAATGGGAGACTCCTTAGATGGAGCATTGCACTACAGGCCTACAGCATGGACATTAAACATAGGTCAGGGTCTGCCAATGCCAATGCAGATAGCCTATCCACAAATCAGAGTGAGGAACAAAACTGGTGGAAACTCTTACTGAAAGGGATGTTTTCCCCAGGTTCTGTTAAGGAGGAGAAGTATTGTGAGATAAGTCCATACCTTATTGTTCTAATCATATTTCATGGTATTTTATGTGAGAAATGCATCAGAGACACCCATGGTGGCCCAGTGTAACTTGCAAAGGATCATGGGTACAAAGAAAAGCCTTGGGCCCCCCAAAATGATGTAATTCTTGTTACTAGGCAGGGAAGCTATTTGCTGCTTGTCGGGGGCTAGAGTTTAATTAAATCATTTAGAAGGAGATAAAATAATAATTAAGCATAGCTTGGAGGCCAGGTAGCCAAATTTGCTTGTGGAAAGGCCAGGACCTCATGAGGTGCTGTGATGTATGGATTTGTTTTGTTTTGAGAGGTCTACTCTGACATAACCTCATTACAGCTGAATGGGCTATCATTTAAGTAAATGGCTGTACTGAGTATAGCTTAATTACAGCCATTTCGGGGGGGGGGGCTGGATGGTTTCCTAAAATTGTGATTTAGACTAGCTGACCTCTGAGCCTTTTTTTCTGTCATATTCAGAAATGCACATTTGTTGTTTTGTAATAAAATGATAAAGCTGATTGGTTGTGAACCCATAGAGACAGAATGCTAACCAATTGCAGGGCAAGCCACTGTCCACTGGATCTGCCCTTTGAGAAGCCCATAAAACAAGAGCATAAAGGCTGTATCAAAGCTTTTAGCCTTTTGCATTTGGGGACTCTGCTTACAGAGCAAAGACAATTTCTTCTCAAGATTTCTCCTGGACCAAGAGCCAGGACTTCAGCTATCACTTTTAAGAACACTTTGCACTCTGGCCCGGTGGCACTAAGGATTGATGCACTGGACACCACACCTCATGCCACATCGGTGACCTGAGTTCAGGAGCAAGCTCTGGTGCCGGGAATTTGGTAGGGGAGGGATTGGATAGAGCACCCAGTGAGTAGCTCTGCTGTCCCAGGGGGAGGGTACTGGGATGTCCAGTGCTCCGGAGACTCCAGGTGGAGACCAGGGGTGCCACAGAAGCACGGCAGCATGTTACAATGTGTCCAATGCTGGCATGATTGCCATGCGCCAAACATCTGGGGGTGCACACACAAGGGATGGTGGGGAAGGACAGAAATGAGGAAACACCCAGCTTGTGGGGATAGGAGATGGTACCATTTCCTCCATGCCCAGCACTGGATCTGACTGGGACGAGCTTCATCGCTCCTCCACCCGGGCCCCGCCAGCTTGCCAGAGTCTGTCTCTTAAGGAGCCCAAGTTAGTGGTCAGGCTACCCTCCCTGGGTGGGTCAAACTGGGGGTGCTGGCAGTGGGTGGGGGCAGAGAAAAGGGCACAAGACCACAGCATATCTCAGGCAGGTAGGCACAGGAAAAAAGGATGCCTGAGAGGTTCCCAAGCCGTGACAGGAGGAAATAAAGTCAAAAGAAAAAAAAAGAACACTTTGCATTTCAAATTCAGCAACTGAGGACTTGAGGTAGAACTTTCAAACTAGAATTCTCAAAGTTTAGTTTTTCTTGTATACACCCTGTAGCCAATGTCTAAAATTATGTTTTTATGTTATTTACTGCATTTATTAAATAATTAATAAAGCTTTTTGGCTTACTTTTGAAATAATTCTACCAGTGTCATTTGTATGTGTTGCCTTGGGCAGAGTTGTTCAAACTATACCATGTCTGTATGACTGCTTTAGGGCCAAACACTACCAAAGTGAAGTACCACTAGGGACTCTATGGACAAAAGGAGGGGAGGAAATATGAAAGTCTGTGGGGTTTGAACTGGCTTCTGCATTTCTGGGGAAAGACACATAATAGGATATATACAATAGGGGTGAGTGGTAAATGAGTGACATAAAACAGCGTATGATCCACTGCAGCGTGATATTATTACCCTCTGCTCTACTGTGATGATATCAGACATTTATACACACAGGTCACAAAAGGTCACTGATATCATCACCCTATGCAGCTTTCCCGTCAGCATGCAAGAAACACCTGTCCTGTTACCATAGACACAAATGCAGAACTACCTGAGATGTCTCACTGCTGCCTACAGCTAACTCAGTAAGCATTACAAAACACACCTATCCCCCCCAAACTTCCAGCTCATTACTGTGATGCTCTCAACTTGATGCAGCCAGAATTCCAAACAGAACAGTCTAAACTACTGCATGCAGCTAACTCAACTACCACTGAAACACACTCTCACTTGTTCCTCAAACTCTGATTCTCACCCATTACAATTGCTATTACAATCTCAACTTCACTGCAGCCAGAATCCTAAAGAACACAATTTCACAGAACACTCTGCAGTCTGCCTGCAGCTAACTTAATTACCACTGAAAACAGTATCAGCTGTTCTGACACTCTGCCTCTCAGCTCATTACAATTACTGCGATGCTCTTAACTTCACTGCAGCCAGACTGCTAAACAATACAGCTTCACAAAAGTATGTTTCTTACTCCTATCTAAAACTAACTCATTTAGCATTGCAAAACACACTCATGTGTCTCTCAGAGTTTAAAACACTGCCAGCCCATTCAGAAAAGCTCACACACAGAATGAGCAAACACATAAACAGGAACAGAACACAAGACAGCATAACAAAACTTCTGAAACTCTTGGCCCTATTGTATATATCGAATATATGATGGGCAGATTGTGTGCTATGGCAAATATTGTCACTCCTGCATCATGAATTTGGATATCTCCCTCGTGCCTTTGGCACTCGTGAGATATCCAGAGCTCACTCTGCAGGAGTGACAATATTTGCCATATCACACTCATGTCCATCATGTATCCCCTATATATAGGGCCCCCCAAAGCCTATACACGCCTGTGGCTTTCCTTCATTGTGCAGTGGCTGAGAGGGTTCTATCCCAGGAACACAGACTTTAGACTGTATTTGTACCCTCTGCATGGAGAGAGGGAACCCTGGGATTCTCTGGCATGCGCTTAGTTGCGGAACAGCGAGCATGCTGAAAGGACAGAAAAGGAGTATCCCTGACTTCCTGTCACAAGAGGAATTCTCTGTGACACAGAGAATCCTGCCCATGGGAGTGACCTGTGAAAGAGTCCACAATGTTTAATTTATTTAAGCTTAAAGTAGTGGACATCTTTTTTTTTAGAAAATAAATAATTCCTAACATTATGAAAATACCTGAATTCTTTTAGAACTGGAAAATTTCACAAGAAAATGAAAGTTGAAGATGTCTGGTATCTTTTGCAGTTCAAAGAAGTAGGATCAGATTTTTAGGCCTGACTACATAGCACTGCTGCTTTGAAATTTGCTTTCACTGCACTCGAAAATGTGAAAATATTCACTTGGTTGTACTCTTAAGATCATTTAGCATTTTCCATGGAAATACTCCACATTTTATCTTGCTCTATGAAAACCCTTTAGAGTGATGGGAAAAAACAAAGGCTGATATCAAAAAGTGGTTTCAGAGGTTTTGCAAAAAAGAACAGTGGACACATATTTTCATTATTTAAAACTACAGGAACAACTATATAAAGTGAATAGCAGATTGATGGCACTGGGTGTCAGAACATCAAGATGACTGTAATGTTACTCCACTCCCCATTGAACCACATTTGCTCAGACATATTTGTAGTTTTAATGTATAAAATGAACATTTTCGATTGTGCTAATGTTTGAGCTACAGCGGGAAATCTGTTTTGATGTTTCACTGATATTGGGCTGTTCACTTGGGAGATATAGTAGCTATTTTTGTGCCTTAAACCCAAAGTATCTTGCTTCTTGTTTTTACTTCAGGGTAGCTCTTATGCTGGTAGACAGATTTTTTGGCTGGGCTCAATGTATCAGGAGGATTGATGGAGACTGATTGAGGAAGTCCCCTATCCTCCCATTAGGAGCTAGTTGAACTCCGGAGAAGATGATGGCAAGACCTGCAGGTGCACTATACATGCTGAAATGCCCGGCTGTATATTTTAAAGGCATGTTGCTGTTGCCTAGGGCTGAAGGTGTTCCAGTAACACATTTGATGTATAAAAATTACTATACTCAGTGGAGCAATTATTTTCTCTTTTTCCCCAGATGTTTATAAATAATGAAAACTTCAGGGCTGCAGGTCTGTGCTCTGGGAATATATGGGATGACAAACTCTTTATGAGAAGGTGGTGCAAAGGACCTTTAGAAGAACTGAGGCCTGAGCATATCAACATGCATCTACCTGGTTTTCAGTTGACTTCTCTAAGGGAGACTGGAATAATGTAAATATTAATTATCAACTTTACTACCTGCAAATTGATCATGGTTGCATGTTTGGTGATCTGTATTGGGAAGCCTGAGGTTTTCTTTCCATCGAAAGGTAATATTAGTTAACTGCAATCTGGTAAAGGTGGATTTTAATGGCTGCATTGACCATAATTGCCTGGCGCAAAGTACCTATGAGAGGTAGCATACTACATTAATTGACTTGTTTATTCTGGGGCTGTGTGCTTAGATTATTCTATTGAACTATTTATAATTTATAAGTTTTACACAGGGATGCTAAGTAGAGTTTTATGTTTTAATTTGACAAGACATAAGGTGCATCGAACTCATACGTATAAATTGCCTTAATAGTGAATGAATGGAACACCTTTGAATATATCTTGATAAGCTGAACTATTCCTATAATGAGCAGGACTTAATTTTTTATTTTCAAAAGTAAACAAGGAAGCATTAGACTTCCATTATACATGTTGCTTTACTTGCCAATGTGTTTGGAGATAACTGAATTGCTTTATATGTGTGTTTTTAAACTGTCAACATACCATTAATTCTACCCAGGTGCTACCGTTTACAGTTTATAACAATTAATGAATCGGTATCTAACTGCATTTTATTTTTATTACTTACCAATAAATAAATATTTAATCTGACTTATAGTAGCCATGAGTAATAGGGGCTTGCAAGATTATTCTCGCAGTCTTTGGTATGTATGCTAAGTAACATAGAATTTCAAGGGAGTCACATAGATCATGATGTGTGAGTACAAAGTAGAGCAGGACTACAAGATAATTAATATCTGATTAGCAGTTGAGCATCAAATTAATTATCCTGAATATCCTTCCAGTGTAGGGTGACTCAACTGGCCTAATGGCCCAAAAGAAGGCTTCCACTTATTAGAGGGGGCTAGTACAAGAGTCTGCTCTTGGCCATTAGCAAGGGTGCAGGAGTAAATTTTTGAAGTTCCAGTTAGCTTATAAGCTGATGGTCTTATTCAGTGGAACCCTCAATTGGTGTAAGATATGTTTTATCTGGGACTTCCCTCTAGGGAATCAGAAACATTTTTATTGACTGAGAGTAATGATATTATTAGGAATGCCATTTGGAATTGAAACATTGCTTCTAATGTGTGGGCATTATTGTTCTGGACTGTTGTGGGGTTGACCTGAGGATGGCCTGGAGGAATAGTGAGTGATGTGGCCACAGGGCTCCTTTGCTGGCATACTGTGGTGGCCAAACAGGAGTGTGGATTAGAATGCCACAGATCTAAGCCTGGCTGTGGTCTACTGGGACTATTCTGTAGGATAAAATTACCCATATTAGGAAGACTGCCCCACAGTCTAGGGTCCCATATCAAGTGCCTCTAGTGCAGCTGTTGGGCATGGTTGGTTGAGGGATTGCTAGTGAGGCACAGAACAGCATACACTAAATGGTGCCCTGTGGTTTTCCTAGAGCTGACATGTCTAAGCTGGTGAACTGACATAGGGTGGAATAGGTTGGGCCTATCAAGTGAGGGCAGGGTTAACCTCTATGGAGCAAAGTAATCTGGTATGGATCTCAGAGACCATGTATAGGCTTCATCTCTTTGTGCTTATTTCAGTCTCTGTGAAATGGCTTGTTATTGGTCTGCTGTGGGATATGGAGTGGCTAACATAACACAATATATTTCTGGAAAATCCTAGATGGTTTTCACCTGGATGACAACATGACCCAGTATATTTTGGCTAACATTCTATTCTTTTATACTGGCGTATTAATTATCTCCTTGTGTGTAGCCCAGAAGTTGTTGCACTTGTAAACTTGATATTATACACAGATTCCTTTATTTTTATTGTGACTAGATGTTTAGCTGTACTCAAAGTATATGTATTCTTTTGTAAACTATTTGGTATGAACAGATCAGTTTGGATGTATACTATTAATTGCTGTTTGGTACCTATCACTGTGCTTGTTGTAACATACTGTTTATACTGCCATGTGAATTTCATTGTACTTTTTATAGGTTTTTTCTTTAGTTAAATTGTAATGACCTAAAGGTAGAACAATAAACTTGACTTGATTTTACATTGTATCCTCCTATTTATCTTACATTGGCCTTACAAAGCATTGTACAAGAGGAAGAGTTGGACTCATTTGCATTTCCTTGGCCTTGGTTGCATGTGCATGCATGTCTTATGCACTTTGTTCCTGTCACTGGACATAATTCTCAACTGTCCCTTATTAGGAGGATGTCTCTCATTCTACCCCTCAAAATTACTCTATGCCTCATCTGTCCTCATGGAAAAGGTACTACCACACACAGAATGTGCTATAAATTACAGCTTTATAGCAAACATTCATAATATTCTAAGATGCTAAATTAAAACTAAACATTGCATAAGTAAACACAATGATTTACACATTGTTTTGAGCTTGTATCTCCATGTTTGAGGATGTGACCCTCATTATGAGGATCAGTGTCCCTCCTTTTCCTTCATTTTGAGTGTCCATGTCCCTCATTTCAGTGACAAAGGATTAGAGGTATGCCACCAGATCTGGCTTCTAATCAATGCTGTGAGTGGTCACTGTTCATATTTGTGTGAGGGATGGGTATCAGTAGAGAACAGATGGTCCCGCGCTGGAGTACCTTGCTCATCTTAACTGCCAAAGTCAATGTCAAACAATGTCATCATGTCATAGTAGCACATGATTAGATGTTTTTCTTCTAGACTAGCATTACTGTTGGAGGCTGTCATTCATTCATTCAGTCCTTTAGAGAATGAACACTCGCAAGCTGCTCCACTGTGGGAATATGTGCTTTAACTACCAACCCTGTGTCACTAACATCATTTACTATATGTTTCCATTTTGGGACTGGGAGGGACAGTGGTTGGGGCTTGCAGGCATGTTGTGCAAGGGGTTGAGATAGTAAATGGCTTCATGGTACAGAGGCATAACCATTTGTAAGGGGGGAGGGATCTGACAGCCAATTACATTGTCATAGTTTGGGAGTTTGGTTTTTATTCCTAAAAAAAAAAAATTTAAAACTATTTTTCACAAAGGTTTAGGTTTTGTTCCTAAAAATTCAAAAACTTAGAAAATGTTTTACATGAGGGTTTAAAAGATGATATGGGGTTAAAGTCTGCACCAGATCCTCTGAGCATCTGCAAGTAAATAAAAAAAACACATGATGTGTTTCCCACATTGGACATGAACACCGACCTGGATTGTAGCATCACTAAATGCAAGGGGATAAGGTTAGTAGCACAGTCATGGTATAATAAGGTTGGGTGTAGCAACTAGGGAGGGAAAAGAATAAAAATAAAAACAAATGCTTACATTTATGGGGAACAATACTGATAGAGCAGAACAGTGCATTGTTCACTGAAAGGGCTGCTTCCTGTGCCACTCAGAACAAGCATTTGTCAATGCCGAATGTTTGCTTGCTGGCATTGGCATTGGTAGTGTAAGAGTTACAGAGCTGCATAATAGGGATGGCAGTGAAGTATTGAACTGAAGCCAACTCCACCACCACCCTGCAGATACTGACAGGCATTGGGGTGTGCCTTTGGGTTGTCAGGCATAACGGCCATGCCATTTCACCACATCCTACCCTGCAGACACCGACAAGTGTAACAGTGTGCCTTGGGATCTTTGGTCCTTATGCTCACCCCATTCCATCAGGAAATACAGTGAGATGGGTGCTGTATAGGAGAATGGGGTGAACTTTGAGGCCGAAGAGCCCAAGGCACACCGCAATGCCTCTTACTGGCTGCAGGGTGTGGCCGGGGGTGGAATGGTATGAGCATTGCAGGTGACAATCCCAAGTCACACCCCTGATGCCTGTCATTCTCTGCAGGGTGGGACATTATGGTAGGAAACCCTAACACCTCAGACATTCATTGCTGTTTTCACTCCAAATTTTCAACATGTTTTTTTTGTGATCCCCACCTCATGAACAGTGGCAATATCAGTTCATTAGCTGAAAGCTGCTTTTGCACAGCGACTACGGCATTTGGCACCACAGGTGCAAAAACACATTCCGAACAGGATGTGAAAAATGACAGCTGTACTGTTCATGGGGAGGTGTAAAAAATGGCAATGTTGAAAATCTGCAGTGAAAATATAAAAAAAACTGGTGAAGTCACAAGCGTGCATAGAAAGTGCACAATGCACACCTGTAATGTCATTAGTTTGGGGATTTTTTACAGCAGATTGTCAACACAGGCATTTTGGGAATTCTGCTCATGAACAGCATCACTGTGATTGTCTTTATCTGTCTTGAACAATGATTTCCCACAGCGACCACACATTTCTGTGCTGAAAGTGTGAAAACACATTTCGGCCATGTTGTGAAAAATGACAGCTGTACTGTTCATAAGGAAGTGTGGAAAAATGCCACTGGTGAAAATCTGGACTGAAAATATTTCAAATTCATGAACTCACGGGGGTGCATGGAAACTGCAATGCTCACTCATAACACAGTCATTTTATGGACTTTTCTCACCAGATTTTCAACATAGCCATTTTAAGACCTCTGCTCATGAACAGTGTCACTGTGATGTTCTTAATCTGTCCGCAACATTGATTTCACACACCGACTATGCCATTGTGCTCTACATGTGCGGAAACACATTTTGGGCAAGATGTGAAAAATGGCAGCTGTACTACTCATAAGGAAGTGTGGTAAAATGGCAATGTTGGAAATCTGGCATGCAAATATTAAAAATTCGTAAACTTGCGAGCATGCATAGGAACTGCACAACAAGAGCTCCTAAAACAGTAATTTTTGGGAATTTTTTCACCAAATTTTCAGCATAACCATTTTAAGACCTCTGCTCATGAACAGTGTCACTGTGATTTTCTTAATCTGTCCCAAATATTGATTTCACACTCCAATTGCGCCATTGTGCGCTACATGCATGGAAACACATTTTGGGCAAGATGTGAAAAATGACAGCTGTACTGTTCATAAGGTGGTGTGGTAAAATGGCAATATGGAAAATCTGGAGTGCAAATATAAAAAAATTTGAACTTATGAGCGTGCGTAGGAACTGCACAATGCACACTTGTAAAACAGCCATTTTTACCAAATTTGCAACATAGGCTTTTTGAGCGCCCACCTTATGAACACTGGCACTGTCATTTCATTAATCAGTCCTAAAAGGTGATTTTGCACAGTGATAGAGAAATCACCCTTTGGGCTCAATTAACATGATGACAATGCTAGAATTCATGAGGAGGGGTCCCAAAAACTCCAAGTTGAAAATTTGGTGCCAAAATTCCCCAAAATGCCTGAGATATGCATCAAAGTTGAAAAAAACCCTATTTATGCCATTATACAGCTTACCAGCATTTCCTCAGTTTGCGGCCAGCTTTGAAGAGTGCAGACGTGTTCCTGGTCCACCGAAGATCATCGTGCTGAACTCTGGAGGTAAGTATGGGGTGCAGTGGGGGTGTGGGGAGACAGGGTGCACAGAGGGTGTGCATGGGTGGGTAGGGGGCAGAGAAACTACCAACAGACCATTGTTTTCTTTTCAGGTTATTTTTTTTAGGAAGGCGACATGGGATGTTTACCATGCTGGGGTGGGCTCCCAGTGTGGCAGCTGGAAGGCTGTTTGGAGGGGCGTGGAGCCAATGGGGGATTGGGCACCCCCGTCAGCCAAAAGGATTGTTGCCACGCTGGAGTGGTCTCCTAGCATGGCACCTGGAAGGCCGTTGGGAGGGCGTGGAGCTGACGAGGGATTGGGCACCCCCGTCAGCAATAAGGATTGTTGCCACGCTGGGGTGGGCTCTCAGCATGGTGGAATTTACATTCCAGAAAGAGAAAGCAGAGAGGTATGCATGCAGGATTGCTGGCAATATGCTAATCAGCACTCTCTTATCGATGCTCACTGAAGCGGAGCTCTCCCTTTGAACTGTACTGCATTGCATTTTCAACTGCTGTCATAGACAGCTGCAGCATTCATTGGTGAACTTTGGCCATGCCTGAAAACACACTGACTGAATTAGAAGACAGGGTTCCACACCTTCAAAAACTCAGATGATGGCACTATGTTTCTTGCATGAGTGCAAGCAAATTTTAATAACAAGCAAAACTCTCCTTGCACTTCTTCTGCAATGCAATTTATGAAGACCTTACAGAGGATGCCACCTGAATAAGCCTCCAACCTCCTGGCCAACACTAACACTTTAATTGTGGGGAAACAAATATGGGAGAGACACAGTGGTGTCCTTTAAAGATTGGGGGTCCAATTGTTTTACTTAAAGCAGGACAAGGACAGGAGCTAAGCTCACCCTCCGAATTAAAATGCTGGAACATCACATCAATCCAGTTTCCCATAAAAATATGAGGTGCTGACCAAGGTAGGACAATGCTCTACTCTTCTGCCCCTGTGACCTCTATGGCAGGCCAAGGATCTCAGGTTCCTCCATAGGAAGCTGTATGCATAGAGGACTGAGGCTTAAAACTGAGATAAAAATCTTAATGCCATACAAATCACAGTGCTGGTACTATCAGGAACCTGTGTAGCAGATTAGAAACTGGGAGATCACATGAGAAGACCTGAAGACTGGGGGATATCACAAAGCAGAAAAAGCTATATTTGAGAGTGAGGGATACTCAAAAATGCCTGAGATGGCTTAGGATAGGGTTTGACTTGCATTATGTTTTATGCACACTTGAAAAGGAGAAAGCTTGGTGCACCTTATGCTTACAAGTATTGACAGTGGCACCTTAGAAAATAATATAGAGCATTTAATGAGAAATGTAATTTAATTATGTCATTCTTCCCATGGGGGAGGTGCTAAGCTAAACAACCTAAGGTCTTCAGTGATATCAGCTAGGTTAGCTGCACCTCACTAGAGAGCTGCCACTTGCTCAACATGTTCTCATGCATTCTCCTCTTTGCAGTTAACAGAACCTTTAGCAAAGTATTACAGACAGCAGCTAGGAGCACAGCAGCAGTGCAAGATGCACTCACTGACAACTGTAAAAAGGTGTATCCTAGTCCCTCAGTGCATTTGAATGGGACAGCTGCATAACACTTCCTGAATTGACTGACCCCAAAAGGAACTGGAGTCTGCTATGCAGACCAGTCTATATTGGTTAGTCCGGATGGAATGGGAGCAGCTTCTGCAGTTCTGGCCGGACCAGTCAGTGCACTTTTTTTTTTACTATTTTGGTCCATCTGTTCCAGCTGGTCAGGATTTCTTCTGGGTAAATTTGAGCTGAGGCACCCTTTTCAAGGTGTGCACCTACTATACAAAGGGTAAAAAGTGCACTTACTTTACCCCCACGAAAGTGTGTTTCCTGCTCACTGCTGTAGTTATACCTTGCCAGAACACTTTACTATTGGTTCTGTACACCGGTAATCCATTAACTACCACGCCAACTCCGTATGTTGTTATTTGTCTCTCCTTACACCCCCTCCTTTGGTCGCACCTGGAAATGAGCCTTCACTCAGTGTACCTTTCCTGGTTATCGACTTTTAAATAAATAAAAATCCAGAAGTCATAAAAGAGTACAGGCAGCAACAGAGTGCACATAAACACAATACAATGTAGGTAGCAAACAGATTAAGACTGAAATAACAAGGCTGCTATTTTACAAAATACCCATAAAAAGGTGTGCACAACACCATATTGTTGTGTACCATTTTTGCTCCATAGATATCAGCGCAGTTTATTGAATGCATGTTAGACACGATCTCTCACCTGATTGGCCCATTTGAACTATGAAGCAATTGCAGGAACCATGGCCTCAGAGTCCACCTGGAAGTCTCTGGCTGGGGAGACTGCCAGTTCCAACATGCTGCCGTTGCATTAGGTAGCATCAGTTCATTTTGCCCCAGATTGCTAGTGGTAGACTCTCTCTCTACCCCAGCAAGGACCCAGAGTCATGCCACCCTACGATGAAGGCTCAGCTGTCTCTTCACCGCAGGGATCATGTGTGCTAGAGCTGGTGTGTGACCCGCATAGCATTTCCGACTCCAGGTATGCATATGTATGTAATGCAATACAATGTGTTATACAGTATTTGTCTGTCTGTGTAAATATGTTATTAATTCTGAGCCTTTCTGTTAGTGTGCAGTCCAGGTGAAGCTGGAGCTGGGGCACTGTGCCCAAGTCTGGAAGAAACCAACGGTGGGGGGTTTCATCCACAACTGGCTGGTGTTTGTCGGAGGACCCGAGCACAGCAACATTCAGCACTTTGTAGAGAAAGTCATCTTTCACCTGCACAAAAGTTTCCCCCAACCCAAAAGAGGTAGGCACTGGGGTTTACTGTTACATGTGGGGTAAAACATGAGAGGCTGAGCTCAGTATTTTGTATCTTGGAAACAATCAAGAGTTTATTAGCCAATGACCCTTTCGTTTTGAATTAATGAGATTTTTCCCACATCGTGCTGAAACTTCAGATGATTAGCTTTAAACAAAGCAGTAAAATCTAAAGCCCCTACCACCCATTCACCTAGAGAGGGCAATGTCCTGTTATTTGTGACTGTAATTGGGGATTTGTTTTGCTGAGTGGAGCACACACTAACAGGAAACATTGGCTGTTTGTTGTGAGGAGGCGGGTGGGAGAGTGCGAGACAAGTTCTCTCAGTAGGCTGTTCCGTTGGGTTCTTGGTTTCCATCTGTGGAAATTGCTCTCGCATTTTGTGTGCATGTGTTAGTGCGAGCGAGTGAGGGATGCGTCAGCAGTAGGCTCTCCTAGTGATGATCCAGAAGGATTCATTGCCTTGCCGTGGATTGTACCTGGGATATGGTGCCAGACTTTGCATTTGGAGGGTTGCCCATTGCACTGCCAAACGGTGCTGCATACATGGTGCCCACACCTCTGAGTGGGGCTCAGTCCTGTTAGCCAAACACCACCACCAGCAGCAACTGCAGGAACAGTTGCTTGAATAAAAAGGAAGGGGGGGTACCGTACCCAGCCATCACTTCATGTGTGCGACAGTCAATGCAAACATACCCTCTGGAAGTAAAGTGATCTTTAGCACGACATGGTGTGTCTGGGTATTGGTGGCTATGCCCTTGGGGGAGAGAGCTCTTCAGTTATCTGATCATGCTCACTGAAGCATCTCTCTCCCTTTCAACTGTACGGCACTGCATTTTCAACTGCTGTCATAGACAGCTGCAGCATTCATTGGTGAACTGTAGCCATGCCGGCAAACACAGTGAGGGAACTGGAAGACAGGGTGCCACACCTCCAGAAACTCGGATGATGGCACTGTGTTTCTTGCACATGCGTGCAAGCAAACATAATAAATGACATTGGTGGAGTCGCTTCCAGATCAGTGAATAGGCTAAGAGTTCAAATTCACCACAAAAAAGAGGGTGCTTGGAGCAGACAGTTAAAAGTAAAATCCTAAGTTATGTTAACGTTGGCAGTGTTTATAAAAAACATGTTTATGACATTTGGAGAATAACTCAGTACCACTTTCCTGTGTTTAGCCTTACCTGTTTCCCTTTAACAAAGTTGGAGATTGGATGAAAGCAGTGCCATTTGTTCATTATTCTGAATCCAATGAAAGGTAAAATAAACATGCTAAAATAGAATTATAACATTCTGTAAACATGTTTGCAGACACATCCAATGTAAATATGCATGGCTATACTTTTCAGCCACCAGGTGGCACTTAAAAAGGACTTGCAGTCAAGCCAACATCATTGCATCAATAGAGCAACAAGGATGCCTGATGAAAACAATTGTAGGTATACAGCAATATATTTCAGCAAATTCCCAATTCCAATTTTAAAAGGAGACATGCAATGTCATATTTTAGGATTTGTATGTATCTGACTGAAACAAAAAACAGGCTTGGTGTTTTTTTTTTTTGCCTTCTAGTTCATAAGTAGGTATAAATAGCAGAAGAGATAAAAAAAGAGTGCAGCCCTGGAATTCCACTCTGGGTTTGCATAGGGGTCCTGCATGTTGCCAAGATGAGTCACTTTATGTATTTGTTTTTTTTACCAGGAGAGACACACTAAGCTGAAACTTGTTTACAGGTGTGACCTGGGAGCACAAGGAAGTTAATTGACTTGCTCAGGGTCACACAGTATGTAAGTGGGGGCTGTAGGATTCAAACCCAGGTCTCCAGGTTTGTAGCTCAGAGTCTTAAACCACTATGCTATACTGCCTCCTTAGTTGTGGGGAGTGGAATGAAGGCTGCTTGAAATTACGTACCAAGCCTCTTGATGAATGAATGGGAATGGTGTAAAATGTGAAAGTAGGAGGAAGGGTGCCACTGGGTGACCCCAAAATTATGGGGTAATTGTTGGGAGAAAATTGGGGGAACAATGTAATCAAATCCAGTAGGCCTCAGCATTAAGAAGGATAACTAACTTATACAGTTAGGCTCATCACCTTCCAGTAGCCAAGAACACAAAAAGTGTGTCCAGACAGCTAACTATAAAATGGAGCAATTATCTCCTGTCAATTACTGATTTAATCAAGCTGTCAATCAATGGATAGTTTTCTGTTAAAAATCCTGGCAAACCAAGCTGAGTTCCTTTGCAGGCTTAATTGTGTACTCAATAAAAGTTGCCTTCTTCAAATTCCTGACACTACCATGAAGTGTATAAATGAGTTACCTTAAATGGAAAAGTAATAAACACCTGGACTCGACTCACCAAATATTGCAATGGGAAAATAACATTTATTTAGAAAGTTTTGTAACTGTCACTGCCACCACTGCGTGGACTTCCCTGCCAAAAGGAGATTACATAATCTCTACATATGGACTCACAAGATGCTTTCTAATGACTTACCAGGATACATTTCAAAGCTCCTTAGTAGAGCTGCTTACTCTTATTTGTTCAGTTGGTAGCACATCTGCGTCTGGACCAGAAGGTTGTGGGTTCTCGTCCCACACCAGGATTGGACTTGCACCTAAAAATCGCTGGGATCCGAGTGCAGTATTGGGGGGTGCTGTACTGCTGGGGTGTGCCATCCTTTGGATGAGACATTAAACCTAGGTCCCTTCTGCCCATCCTGGTGTTGACCTGGTGGGTGTCCAGGTGGAAGTAAAAGAACCCAGGGCACTCTTTGCAAAGAGCAGGGAATATTCCCAGTGTCCTGGCCAACATTCCCCTTCCCATAAACTGGTTCATGCAATTATCCAGGCTGTTTGTGGGTGATGATGTGCGATATGGCCGCCACCACACATTCATTTACTTCACTACCAGTCTAACATTGCTTGTAACGTGCTTTGGGAATACTGTGTATGAAAAGCACTATATAAATGCTGATTCTTCTTCTTCTTTTTCTTCTTCAGAAGAGCAATATTCTTCTCCTGTATACACCCTGGTTCTCAACGAATTCTGGAGAATCAGTAACATTGTGCCGGCTGTCTGGAATAAACTACACAGCACTCTAAAACTTAACTCCTTGGTTGGGAGAAATTACTTCAAATCCCTTTTTATCAGCAGTGGTATTGAATTATGTACATGTAGTAAGTAGGTAAAACAGGAATCAAAACCCGCTATGTGTATGGCATTTTAAACTTAAAGCACTTTCAGATATCAATAATGGTCTATGACAACTGACATCTGGAAGCAACTATTCCCAGCTAATTAGTCCACTACACTATTTAGTTAGTTGAATTACTTGGTTACGATGATGAGTAAAAAGTTACAATATAAATGTACCCAGGGTATATCACCATATGTATCTGCTCTCTTTTTATGTGCAATCTATGTATGCTTTAGCTCACTGTTGTCTTCTCCAAGGAACTTGCTACATGCCTATTGTGACTGAATCTCTGTTGTACAGTTACTATTGTGGATGCTCATTGACTACTGTGGATTTAAAATCTGTAACATTTCTCTGTATTTTATTGTCTATTCCTGTTCTATGTATTTTGTAGTTTCCTGTTTTGACATATCTTGTGCCTGTCCTACCCAGGACCTCCTTGTGAATGAGCTTGCTCAATGGAGCCTTTTCCTGGTAAAATAAATACACTGAAATATTTCATTGGCTAGACCCTTTCATCAAGGTGAATACAACTGTGACTTGATTACATTTGGTACTTGCACATCATTAAGTATTATCTTGTTTTCTTTTTTCTGACAACCTCATTTTTCATAAGAACTATTTATTATGAAGAGTCATAAATGAATAAATTACTGAATTATTGTCCATAGAGACCAAAATGGGATGCAATCTGCCCTATACTTAATTCACCCAAAGTCTTACCTTAGTGGCAGCACATGTTCTGACCCACCTCTGCAAAAATAAAATGTGTTAAATTTCCATGGCATGATGCTGGTCTATTCTCTTTCTATAATGATTTAGATGTGTATGCTACAGCATATATTATCTGTGTTTTTGAAAACATTCATTGGGACACTGCCCCCCACACACACACATATTTGTCTTATTTGGATACAAAGTCTGTCCCACCCAAAAAAAATAAAAAAACATGACACATTAGAAAAAGGTATCGGCATCATACAGGCACACCCATCTAGTGTCATGTGGCATAATACTGTATAAACATTTATCCAGTACAGTCACATTTAAGAAGCTAGAGGCAGCTGGCAAAACAAATGGCACAGAGGATCTTTAAACAGGATACAGGCAGATGATAAATTTTAACATTTGTTTAGTTTCTGTGTTTCTGTTTGAACCACTTGTACGCATTAAACCAAATGCAAAACTTAATGGGTAGCAATATGCAAATCCATGTGTAGGGCAGGCTCACAAGGTTTCAGCAGTATCAGCGCCCCCTTAGGAGGTAATTAGTAAGTTGCCTCATCTATGCTAAGTATCACTGTAGTTAAAGGGGCACTGTCAGCTTTTCACTCATGTTTTTGAGTAATTCCAAACAGTGTATGGGTCAATTAAAGCCGGGATGCTCAAAAAGGGAATTTAATTAAATATTACAAAAAACAGGTAGGGCTGCATACTTTTTAGTTCTATGGGGGCATTCTAAGGTGCACATTTCATTGGTGTGTGCCAACAAGTACACTGTTTGGAATTACTGAAAAACGTGAGTGAAAAGCTGACAGTGCCCCTTTAATGTCTCTTTTACTTTGGGCTGACCTGGTACCTGGTTAAAGTGACTACATCACACTGATGAGACCTATTAGATAAACTCCATATAGTATATGGTTACCCTTTGTTATGTATAAAAAATCAGCCTGCTGAAAATCCTTGTTAATCACATTCTAAACTATTATGTTCATTCTAAAGTGCCGTTATGTGCATTCAAACAGTTGTTATGCACAGTTCAAAGGTCATACAGTTAAAAATTTCTCATTTATTCTATACCTAGCTACTTACTAACTACCCAGTGCCCAATATCATACCTTTTACCTTTCAAAAGTCTGGAAATTTGATTTTGATATGTGAGTAGAACAAAGAAATGGCAAGATGTTTTGTTTTCACTTTAGTGGGGGTCTGTCAATCTAGTGTAAAAAAACCATATACTATAAAAAATAAAATATGGTCAACCACACACGACTCAGCATGTATTTCCATCTCAGGGTTGAGATGACAGCATGGACCTTTCGAGCTTCACTGTCGAGGTTCATATGCAGTCATTTCAACTCCTCGATGGAAACACAGCCTTGTTGTGTATGGTTGCCCATACATTATTCTTAATGTATGTGGTTAGTTACTCTCAGCTGCACTAGATTAAATGCAAAAGCTTGTTTGGGGATGTAATTTGATCCTGCTGAAACCTTGTCAACTTGATCTACATAGGGATTAATAAACTGCTGTATTACTACCCATGATGCCATGAACTGTGACTTTGTTGAGTGCATGTGGTTAGGAGAAAAACACAAGACATGAACTGCATTGACATTTAGTCATGCATATCAAACAGGAAGTAGTTCCGTGTGATAGATGTTTGCTATTCCTCTGTCACAAGTCTTTGTACAATGAGCTTATTTTCTAAGACACCTAACAATTATGCAATTATGCAATAACAAGCTAACTGGGATTTCAAGCAGTCGTAGTCTTTAATTTATATTACATCTAATTCTCAGTGTGCTCTAACAAATCAAGATTATGCCTATATTACCCGTACATACAATATAATACAAGTAAGAGACAGAAGGCTAAAGCACAAAACAGGGGAGAGCACATAAAATGTTACAACCATACAATTATGTGCAAAATTCAGATCCTACAATATATCTAGCACATTTCTTGTTTTTATTTCATCTGTTTTTCCCTTGTTGTATGCTTCCTTCAGCTGTAGTCAAAGGGGCTACCTCCCAGCCCTGTTGTTCTCCTAATGCAGCAGTAGGCTTGAGCCTATGGTTGTAACCCCATGATGGGGCCATTGGCAAACACACCAGAGGTTGTAGTTACTGGACCCACAGCTGCAATGGTATGGGGCCCATGAGTGTCCCACAGCTACATCAGCAACCCGTTTTCTCATCCTAATGTTTTATCCTACCTCCACCACAGGACATTGACAGACATGGACCCAAGTGCATGTGCATGCTGTACATGTCTGTGCCAAGTCCGCTGGTGTCCTCCTACCTGTCTCAGCCACACCAATGTGCACTGCCATCTGTGGTACCCCTTCTGGCAAAAGCAGAGGTGTGGGTAACCCACCCTTCACTCCAACAACCCAGGCTATGTTACAAGTGTCAGTCATGCCATGGAGTTAATAGGATAGCCCATTAAAAAGGCATCTAAACAACAATAGCATAAGGTAAGGCTTCAACCATAGATATTTCTTAACACTGGCCTTAAAGATGTTCGCCAATAAAGCCAAATAAATCTCCAATGATGGGGTGTTCCACAGGACAGAAGCTATAACTGCAAGGCCCTATCCTCTGTAGATCTTAGGTGTGAAGGGAAACTCTGAGTAGTCTCTGTTCTGAGGACCTAGTTGTCCTCCCAGATGTGTAGGGGGTCAGGAGCTTACCAAGGTGCAGGCCTGGATCATTCAGGGTAACAAGTAGTGTATGTCAGCAACATATATATAGCTCTTTGCAGAGGTCATGAAAGTTGGAAAGAAATGAACACCAACGTCTTAAATGACATACAATACTGAATATCTATATCAAGTTTGTCAACAATCTGATTAGTTGTGTTCATGATATGGTCATAAATGTTATAGACTATTGCATGCCAGAACTAAGGGTCAGAGAGTTAAGCCATTGACAGCTTTTGTTCTGCTTTGAGATGGGGACCATAAATTCAGTTTGGCTTCAAGAATTCAGTAGTACCACTTTATCTCCTAACGCGGTAATTGTCATGGAGCAAAGCAGACTACAAATGGTGTGTGTCTGTGGGGGGGGGGGCCTTAAGGCCAGCAATGAATATTTATTACTGTAGCTTTCTTGTGACAGGTGCTGTTGGTATGCATCTGCTGTGGATTGATGTTTGTGGTGTTGTGATTAGTCTGCAAAACTGACTAAGACCATCAAGGCCCAGTGTGAGCTACAGTAACAGTTACTATTGATTGCTGACCTCAGTGTGCATATGCCTCCTTGTAGTGTCTGCTTTACCTCCATGCCAATTATTATACTCCCTGCAGCTCCATTGATTTTCAAATTATATAATTATACCAAGCCCATGAAAGAAAACAAGGTATACATCATAAAAAAATAAACACAAACAAAAAAAAGAGAAAAGGAAGGAAAAGATATTAAGTGTAGGGCATTACTACTCCCTTTATACTTTTGTCTATCCATGGATGTATATTGCTTTTAAGTTTTCTTTTCTCTCTTTTGTATTTAACATTTTTTACTTTAATTGAACCTAGTTTAAACACAGATGCTGCCAATTGACAGCAAAAGCTGTAGTCATTGAGTACTGACAAGAGATCAGACTGGAGAACTGTGTATGTCTGTGCATGCCCGGTTAGGCCATTCCTTTCATTGCTGTCCCATGCATGGTGGGAGCTGTGATGGATTTTGTTTAACTGATACTGGCTCTGTATACTCAGTGACATACCTGATTATATTAAATAGGTTGGTGATGACAATGTGTAATTTGCTGTGTCATCAGGAGGAGCTGTGATGGAAAGACACATCAACGGAGCACATTTGAGCTTACAGATACAATCAGCCACAAATATAGCTTGATAACTTTATTTTAGTAGTGCATCAGAACAAGGAGAATGCAGAAGGTTGTTATCTCCACACTTTGCCTCAATACAGTAAGAATTCATCAGGGAGTGGAGAAATGTGGGTTGAAGGTCCCTTTCAAAAATATCCAGTGGCCAACCCGAAAAAACAAGTGACTGATTTTAAAGGCACAAGACTCCAAGTATAAAAATGCTTGCAGAGGGTGAGTACCCATAAATGAAGCTGAAAATATATAAGGGGGGATCAAAATGAAATGAATGAAAACACAATGGAGGTTATAACAAATATGGGGAGGATAAGCAAGATGATTGGAATAAGAGGGAAGGGAGGCTAGAGGGCAGGAATACGTAATGAACAAACAAGAAAAGGAAAATGGGGGTGGGGTTTAGTGCCTAATAGAGCAAGATCCATAAGTAAGCATCTATTGCAGCCAAACTTTGCAGTTTTACAGGAAGTTACATACCCAAATGTCACTGTTACAATCATCCTTACAGAGAAGCTCTTGTAAAAATAATTCTCATAATTGAGCAGGAGCCAGGTGCATTTATCTATGTGTCTGAGTTCAAAAGGTTTGATGAACTGTTGCTCATGTAAAAAGTGTGTAGAATTCAGATTTACAACTCTTATTTCTCCATAGTTGAACTTTTTTTGGAAAATGCACTTTAAATGTTTTACATTTATGTAATAGACTCGGTTAACTTATTTATTTATCCAATTTATTTAATAGACTCAGTTTACTTAGTTATTAATGTAATTTATTTAATGTTTCAGATATGGCTAGCAAGACTTCTCACAAACCACAGAGGTGATGCATGCTACACACTGATCCAGAAGTTAGCACAGACCATAGAGACCTGTTACCTTTTGATCATGCTCATCGGGAGAAAGTAATTGATGCAAAGGAAAGGCATTCTAGTCAAACACTGTCAAAGTACAATATTTTGTTTATTTATTTTTATTTTAGTCTTTGGTAACTGGGTAAGGCCCACTAGGCACAAGGGCCTGTTTTCAGGGGCGACCTGGGAGCACTGGGTGGTTAAGTGGCTTGCTCAGAGTCACACAATGGAGGTTATGAAAATCAAACTTAGGTCTGGTCTGCTGGATGTATCAAGCCCATTCACACCTCATTCCTCTAACCTCTAGGCTATACTGCCAGCCCAACATGGTGTGACTTGAATTGCCTGAACGGTACCCCAGCAGCCATGGGTATCATTATATCTGCTACAAGAATTCCACTGCATGTAAGAGTTCCAGTAAACTTGCAGCTGATAAAACTTAAAAAAAAAAAGACATCATAAATAGTTATTCAGAAAAATTGCTTCACTCCCAAGTTTATAGTGCTCTATCTGAATCTGCAGCATCTACATCAGGCATACTCCCAAATGAATATATATTTTGCAAATCATACAAGAAAAGGAATCCTAAGGGATCAAAGTAGATTTCTGAATATCCTACAACATGTGTAGCTTATGGGGCAGCAGACAGCATAAAAAATACAGCAGAAGAAATGGATGATTGACAAATGGATATGATGGTAGGCAGTATTGATCTCATAGCCAAAGAAGTGAAGTACCACAACAGCAGTAAGAACACATATGTAAAAAATGCAGAACAAATAAAGGGCACAGGCACAAAATGTGAATACAGTCAGTTGAGAGACAGTCACCAGGTTTCCTTTTCCAGGCTTGTTAAGTATGTGTAGTGCATCATTGTTAATGGAATGCAAGATGAATCATTGCTATATCTACACAAATGGTACATGGACATTCTAATGGAGTGTAGTGGGTGTGAAACAAATTATGACCCACAGAGCTTGCAGTCAAAACTGGCAGATCACTTCAAAGATGGTATCATATTTGATACCAAAAGTAGAAAAGCAGATACAATCATTAGGTTTGCTAAGAAACAGGCTGACTGGAGGGAAGCACAAGCACTGAAGAGTTTTAGAGTTAAATGAGATTCAAAGGATCTAAACAAGCTGTTGAACACAATAGACTCCTCCATGAATCCATTCTGGGATGCTTTTGAGGACAGCAATCTTTATTCAATAGGTAGTAGAAAAGCAGTATCACAAGAGATAGCAAACAAAGTGTCACAGGTTACTGAGATAGGTACTCGGATGTATCATGTGTTTAGAGATGAATGCATTACCAAAGGCAGTAGGTTCGAGGAACCCATCAAAAGATACAAGTTGATTAACTTTGCACATAATGCAATGAAGGTAAAGATTAAGAACAAGGTCATGAAAATCATCAAGTTGAAAGGAACTCAAAACCTCTTTGGACACTTGCTATATCTATCTGCGACTTCAACAGTTGAACTTATGATGGTGTTTGCCTACCTGCTAATGCTGGTACCCCTCTCCTTAGGAAATGTTGATGGATCAATGAACACAACAATGAAGTCAACACTGCTGAAGAAACTTGAGACCAGAGTCCAAAGTAGCCACCCTGATGCTATAAATGCCACGGTGGTTGATGCCATGTTCTTGATCAGAAGTCTTACAAACCTGCCACCAACATTCCACGGTGTGGCAAAAACCATCCTGCCTCTTGTTTGCTGTACATCCGCAAATGAAGTCCACCTTGTCAGTGACTGTTACACGTCATCACTGATCAAAGGCCTTGAACAAGAGAAGAGAGGAAAGCATGGCATCGCTCCATTGTCCTATCTCATAACTGGTCCTGACCAAGGCCGATCAAGAGACTTTGCTGGATCCCTGTCTTCATCTTCATTCAAGACAGCACTCCTAGGTTTTCTAGCTACAGCAAGGAATTCTGATGTGTACTGTGAAGTTCTAGGTGATAAAAAGCTCATGTATGCAGTAGGAGAAACTTGTTACTCATAAAAAGTGATAGCTGGACATTTGACAGCTACCTCTCCCTGCCTTGCCCACTTCTACCTGTCTACCCCCTTGCTCCCTCTCTCTTTCCTCCCCCCCGGGCATTTCCAGACTTTTATCCCTCCCTCCCTCCCCTTTAGAGCTCTTACCTCACCTCTATCCTCCAACAATGGCCTTCCTGCCTGCATACCCCTGTCCCTCTTACCTTCTGTGCTTATTTCCAAGATTGCCCTTGGCTAGTATGTCATGCTACCTAACATCTGGCTCATTTTGAATTACTGGAATTTCATAAGCCTCAGTCTCTTATTTCTTTTTATTGTATAACTATGTATTATTATGTTGACCTTTGTATGTATGTATACCCCCATTCCTTCAACGTGGAACCCTTATAAATGAGCAGTTCCTGCTCAAAGGTATTTGTAATCCTAGATTTCAATAAAATAAAATAAAAATATGCTCAGACTACAGTGCAAGGCCCTAAAAGGCAAACACATAGAAGCAGACACAAGAATCATGCAACACATGCATTACATTTGCAGTCAAAATGAGGGTGAAGATGTGCATGTAGTGGTCAGGGCAGATTATACTGATATTCTGGTCATTGTGCTGTATCATGTAAGTCTAAATGGTAATCTCAAACTGCTCATGGACATTGGTCATTCAGGGAATAACACAAGAAGATTCATAGATGTATCCCGCTTGTCAGTAGAGTTAGGAAGACCTGTGTGTGCAGCTCTACCAGGTCTCCGTGCACTGACAGGGTGTGACTATTCAACAGCATTCAAAAGCAAGGGAAAGGTGTAACCTCTAACAATTATGGAAAAGAATACAGAGTACACATAGACATTAGGAAAACTGGGATGTCCACACTTGTCTAAAGAAACTGAGCATACAATTGAGAGCTTTGTGTGTACCTTGTATGGCAGAAAGTAAAGTGTCAACACAGCCCGCTGCAGTATGTTCAGTGTCAAGTATCAACTGAGTGACAAAGATGCACCCTTAGAAAAGATCAAAGGAGCAGATGCAAGCTCGATGCCACCATGCAAATCAACTCTGACACACCACATTTGCCATGCAAATTAAATTTCATTGTTATGGAAAAACACAGACAACCCAGAAATGACACTACTGAAGCCAGAGGACAGTGCCTGGATCTATGAGGATGGCAAATACAAGCCAATGTAGTTCACTTATGAAGTTGTACCACCAGCCTTAAGTGAACAATTGAACAAACATGACAACAATCCAAATGAAGAAGATGACAGTGACTGTGATGTTGATATTAATGAGACAGATTTACTTAACATGTCAGATAATGAAGACAGTGAACAAGAATTCTGATTGTTGTACTCAGGTTCATAAAATGTCATAAAAAGTTGATTGTTTCAAGTTAAATATAGAATAAAATAAATAATAATGATAATATTAAGCATTTGATACATATGTTGCTGTTTGTTACAGTGTCTGTAGTATTTCAATAAAAGCTTATAGAATTGAAATTAATGAAGGAACCATTAATTAAAAAGTACACAATTTTCACTGCCAGTTCATTTTTTCATTGAAGAAGTGCATTTTCCAAGAAAACATTTAACTTTGAGTGAATAAGAGTTGTAAATCTGGTTTCTACACATTTTGTTTACATAAGAAACAGTCATCAAACCTTTCTGACCTAGATACATAGATATATGCACCTGGCTCCTGGCTATAATGCAGTTATTCATATATTATTGTAGACCACTTAATTCATATATTATTGTTGCCCACTTAATACCAACATTATATTGTACAGTATTTACAATATTAAAGACACCTACAGTATGGTAATACATCTATAAAAAATAATGGAGATAGAACTAAGAAACACTAATATGCAATGCCTATGAAATATAGTCTAATTTTACTTATTAAAGGAGATACAGTAATTAATTCTTTAATGTACATGGAAAGAGTCAAAAATGCAATTCCAAATCCAAAAAAAACAGAGGATCCTGGTATTAAATCTTGACTAAATAAAGAAGTGGTAATGGAGGGGGGAGAGTAGTGCTGGTGAATATGGTGCATCGAATTGATGTAGGAAACAATTCTATTGCATACACAATAGATCAATTCCAAAAGAGCTCTGAAAAAGAAAAGAAAAACTTGGTTAATGTTATTTACCAAATGAACAATTTCAAGCAAACTGAATACTAAAGCAAATAAAATTACAAGAATGTGGGATGCCATTGTGAGGGTGCTGTGATTAGGGCACTGTTATGTGGGTGCCACAACAAGGTCGTGAGTGACAGTGGCATTCTTGATTTTAGTGTACCCCGAACTTAATGCATGTTCAGTGGATCCACAATTCACCCACCCTTCATGGCATGCCCAACCCAGAGTTAGTTACATTCAATTTTGGGGGGTGCAGTAGGCAAAGCCCCCTGCAAAACTTAACTCTTCCAGGGGACGTGCCTTTGGCATGGTTACTTTCTGGGAGTGCAATGTCAGCCACAATCATGACACGGCAACATTTTTTCAACACCTTCAGTTGCCACAACCACATCTCCCATACACCGGCATGGGTGAACCCATGAATGGTGTTAAGTATTAAATCAATGTGGCCATTCAGGCCACTAGGGTACAGGGGTTTTGTCCTGTCCCCTCCTCTTTTTAATGGGCTGATGTGTTTCAGATCCATGAAAGCCATCTGGCATGGATCACTTTGATGGAACAGTTTGAAATGTGTGCCCAAAGGGGTATCTGGAGTGACTGAGATAATGGAGTGAGTATGCACATGTGCCCTCTATTTTAGAGCTCTCACTGTTCTCTCTCTTCTCCTTGCAACTACATTGAATTTCAAAGACAAAGGTTGTACTACAGGAGATGAACTAACATACTGCATCAACTGTGGGTGTATCTAATGGATGGGTAAACTAAGTACCTTTCATACAGAGTAACAGCTGTTTCAGCTACCACATGTGTACTCCCTTTAGGGGGTTTGCCTAGCCACATAGTGTTCAATTCCTGCTGTTCCTCCATGTACATACGGTGACCCAAATCTTACTCATTCAGTATGTCACATTGGGCCTGTCTTTCAAACCCTTGCATAAATCAATGTCCCCCTTCAAAACATTCATGTTTTGAAAAGACCCCTGCAATCCTAGGGGCTAAATGATTGTACTTGGTAAAAAAGCACACTTCTCTATTGCCCAGTTCTCTATTTCTTGGGACTTTGGGGGTTAATAATTGTCCCCTGTCAGTATTCCTAGCTTTTGCGCATGCCACCTATAGTACTTCTGTTGTGTATCAGCATTCTAGGAACCTCTAAATGAGTTCCTGTGCCTGGACCTCAAACTCTTTCATGTCAGAACAATTTCTCCAGACATGGATGTATTCTCAGTAGGGAATTGCTCTGATAAGGTGGAGTGGGTGGGCACTGCTAGCTAGTGATAAGGTGTTTTCTGCAGTGGGTTTGTGGTGTGTGGCTGTGGTGATACTCCCTTTTTCAGAAATAGATGCATATGAAGGAAGTCTTTCTGGCATGTGTCAGTTTGGTACAAAAACCTGGAGACGTTGGAAGATTTGATACCTTTTAATGGACCAAGAAGAGTCTTGTACAAAGATGGAATACTACACAAACTTTCAGGGCCTCACAAGTCCCTTCTTCAAGTGAATGACAAAAATGAGCAACATAAGCAATATATATATATATATATATTATGGTAGCACGGTAGTACTACCATAGTTAGGGTTGAGGAGCCATTTCCATGTTAAACCCAAAATTTTGCACCTTAATAACTTTGCAACCATTTGATAGATTTGCCTGAAATTTGGAATGCATGATCAAGACCCATAGGCCTTGGTATCTGCCAAGTTTTGTACTGATCATATATACAGTTGCAGAGTTATTAAGCATGATCTGTGCGCGCGTTTACGCTTTTCTGGAATTCTATGGTCGCTCGTACAGGTTGTACGGTTTGCGTGACCGGCCCAAAATCTTCAGGGAACGTGCAGGCGGGGTCCCCAATGTGCCTTTCAAAGATTTGGTGAAAAAATATTAAACGGTTCAAAAGTTATTCAAAAAACAGTTTCCCATTATAAGTCAAAGGGAAAAGTTAACAAAAGTTCGACAGTGTCGCAAATGCATTTTTACTTTACAAATCTGCCATTTTGTTTTCAGTTGGTGATCAGAAAATGGTTGGCATTTAAATTTGAGACCCTCTAGCAACGTAATTCTTTTGTATTTAGCTATTCGGGCCTGAGGATGCTTGCCATGTCTTTATTTTGTGGTAAAACACCCAAAATATGTTTTCAAATTTCTGGAAAAAGTACTTTCACAAATTACTTTCATGCTCACGAAAGGTCAGAACTTTTTCGAAAGCTTTCGCAAATTGCGACAGTAATTTTCTAGTCTGTGGGAAAATGACAGCAATTCTTTGGCACTGCACTGCAAAATAACTCGTTGGGAGTTTTGGGCTGAAATTTGGAGGGAACGCAGTCGACATCTCACAGATGTGCCTTTCAGTGTTGTATTGAAAAATATTACACGGCAAAGTTACGGCACTCCAAAGTTGACAGTTTTTCCCATAGGATAACATTACGGCGCCCGATGCATTACAGAAATCCTTTGGCACCCTGCTGCAAAATAACGGTTTGGTCTTTTTTCCTGAAATTTGGAGGGAAGACAGCCAACAGTACACAGATGTGCCTTTCAGTAGTTTGGTGAAAAAATATCACACAGCGGCAAAGTTACGGCACTCCAAAATTGACGGGTTTTCCCATAGGATAACATTACGGCGCCCGACACTTAACAGAAATCATTTGGAGCCCTGCTGCAAAATAACGGTTTGGTCTTTTTTCCTGAAATTTGAAGGGAAGACAGCCAACAGCCCACAGATGTGCCTTTCAGTAGTTTGGTGAAAAAATTACAGGGAGGCAAAGTTATGGCGCTCTGAACTTTTCTTTTCCCATAGGATAACATTACGTATGCC
Source organism: Neoceratodus forsteri (assembly GCA_016271365.2). NCBI lineage: Eukaryota > Metazoa > Chordata > Ceratodontiformes > Ceratodontidae > Neoceratodus > Neoceratodus forsteri. The sequence continues at coordinate 1,070,031,925 of CM028129.1, read as the reverse complement.
GGCCACAGGGCCTGTGATCTCAAACGGTAAGATACGGACTTTTCTGTCGGAAAACTTTAGCCCCTAATGAGCTCAGATACAAATTAGCCAGGACAGTTGTAAATAATATGACTTTTAAATTTTTTTCTACGTCAGTACGGTTCCTGAGATATAATGTATTTAGTATTCCAAGATCTCATTTTCCTCGCCGATACTCATTATTTTGCATACATTATTTGTACTCACTGTCTTTCTCAATGCAGGTTTTGGGAAAACCAGCCTGTGCTTACATTACTGTTACTGTTGCCCTTTCCGCTATGGATCCGCACTGCTTCACTTACCATTGACGCCTGCGCCACCATGTGCGTTATCCTTGCGCTTTCATTTGCGCTTATGCTTCTGTTATTTTTTGCCATTTCGGTCTCATGTACTGTTTATCTTACTGTTTCACTTTACATCACCATGCCCATTGACATTTCTGTTTGCAGGCACCATGTTACTATGTGACAACACATCACGTGGCAGACCATTCCGTCTACGCCACCATGTCGTTACCCTTTCTGTTCTCATTCGTGCTTGTGTTACCATATGCGCCACTGTTAGCATTTCTGTTTGCGTTGCTGTCCCTGTTAGTATGCCACAAGATCTATGTGGCGGAGCGCTGAGCCTCCCGCCAACGATTATGCGGGAGCACGGGCCCAGAGGGCACCACGCCCCGGCTGCTGCATTACATTCACTATTTCTTGTTATCATTCTCAAAAGAAGGGAAATTAGAGGCAAAAACTCAGTTTAATGCATTAGTTAGAGTTGTTCCACAGTGACAAAAGTGAGGAAATTCGCTGTTAGGTTGAAACCCCTGCACCCCCACCCACCCCCAACCGGCATTGGGTGCATTGGGATCATGAGTCCTAACTCTCACCCCATTCTCCTATACTTCTGCTGCTTTACACAGGTCATGGGGTGAGAGTTAGGCTGATGATCCCAATGCACACCCAATGCCACCACATGCGCCATCCTTTGTGTTTTCATTTACGCTATGCTTGTTACTTTTTGCCATTTGTGTGTACCGCACTGTTTCTCTCTCTGTTTCACTTTGTGTCACCATGCCCATTGACATTTCCATTTACAGGCACCATGTTACTATGTGACCAGACATCACGTGGGCACACTGCCCCGCCTCACGCCACCGTGCTAATTCCTTCTGTTATCATTCGACTTGTGTTACCATGTGTGCCACTGTTAGCATTTCTGTTTGCATTGCTGCTCCTGTTACTATGCCACAAGACATCATGTGGCGGGCGCGCAGGGCCCTTACATTCACTATTTCTCAATATCATTCTCAAAAAAAAGGGAAATTAGAGGCAAAAAACTCTGTTTAATGCATTAGTTAGGGTTGTTCCACAGCGACAAAAGTGAGGAAATTCGCTGTTAGGGTTGAAAACCCTAACTCCGAATTCACCCCCAGCACCACACACACACACACACACACACATTCAAGTATGGGGGAGGACCAAGTCAACACAACCAATGACAGACATCCAGCAGCAGGTGACAGAAATAACAAACAATTGTCTAAATGTACTACGAGACATCCCCACCCACCTGACCAGGTACTGCATGCTCAGTGGAGATCAACAGCAAAACTGAGGCCATGTACACCAAACGTACACATCCCTGATTGCAGCTGCACACAACGTACCACACTTAGTAGTTGTATGGCCTTACCTACCGATGCCCCACACCACACCACAACTGGTACTGTGCCGTTATTCAATATAAATGCTGAAGGTGCATGATGACAGTTGTAGAAAGGTTTTAACACTACTGAGTATACATTAATTAAGAGAAGCACATAAATTAACTACAAGACACTAGCATGCTCAAGATAAAAGTAGTGATACATTTAGTAGGTGATTTACATAGTAGTACATTTACTGCAATGGTTTACTCAACATAGAGAGGCTGATGTAAACGTATGGAAAAGCATTGCCTGTTCAACGCTGTGAAATTGGTACTGCCAGTATCACATGCATTCATACTGATGAAGGTGTACTGCTGATGTACATACATAGACCTTCAGTGTGTTTCAATATTAAAGATGCAGTAAGTATTCTTTGTAAGAAAGATTGTAATTGCATGGATCAGGCCAAGCAACTTCTAAATATCATAGCACTACTGAGCCAACAATGATGTACCTGTATCGGACATGTGTATAGGATAGATTTTCCTGTATGCACTTACTGAGTATGTTGTACCTGATAAAGACAATCTCATTGCATCTGTGATGAGTAACTTATTCAAATAGTAATACATTTGCTATTGTTGCAATGAGTGATCTATGCCACTTATGGACACAGTGTGATTATTTTAACAGTTGTTTCATACTCAGGCTGCATGCCTACTGTTTGGGTTTGCCACACTTCTGTCACTGATGCTATCAAAGTGATAACTATGTTAATTCTGCTACAACAGGAATCAAGTAGGTATGGTGTAGATATAAACAGAATGTCTTTTAGTATTGATTTAACTCATAATGGGGTAAATGTACTAGGACAGCAGGGGTTATCCTCATCACTGAGTCTGTCAGTTATAATCACACTTGCTCTAATGACTGTAATGATCAAGTTACACTGTTCACCTTCATGAGTTCTTATTCACAGCCATTCTCCAGCAACTAGACAGTGTATGGTGTAACTGGGTGGGACACTGTGTTCAAAGCTGCTGCAGTGCTAGCAGAGGAGAGTATCTACTCATAAAGACAATTAAGCAATAAGGCATGACCAACAGTTATGTTAAATGGTCTGTTAATCACCCTGTAGGGGTTTAATGTTGAATGAGGCATATCCGAAAGCCACATGTCGCTAGACAGTGATAAACTGACCATTAACATAATACCTGGGAGTGGCTTATTGCTATCATAATAAAACTGTTTTTAAACAACATTAAACCATGTTCATCATATGGTTAGGCCTACATGTATGTTAATAAAACTAAACATAAGGCTGTTACAATGTTTACAGTCAATTAGAAAGCTGCATTTCTCAAACCCTTGTTATAATCAGAGATATTATACCTGTACAACTCCTTGGTTTTGCTTAACTCTATTGCTCAGGTGGCCCACCACAAGTGTGTGGTGTGGTGTGGGGCATCGGTAGGTAAGGCCATGCAACTACTAAGTGTGGTACGTGTGTGCAGCTGCAATCAGAGATGTGTACGTTTGTGTACATGGCCTCAGTTTTGCTGTTGATCTCCACTGAGCATGCAGTACCTGGTCAGGTGGGTGGGGATGTCTCGTAGTACATTTAGACAATTGTTTGTTATTTCTGTCACCTGCTGCTGGATGTCTGTCATTGGTTGTGTTGACTTGGTCCTCCCCATACTTGAATGTGTGTGTGTGTGTCTGTGTGTGTGTGGTGCTGGGGGGGTGAATTCGGAGTTAGGGTTTTCAACCCTAACAGCGAATTTCCTCACTTTTGTCGCTGTGGAACAACCCTAACTAATGCATTAAATGGATTTTTTTGCCTCTAATATATATATATATATAATACTGGCCCAGTAGGGTCAGTATATCAGGGTTGCACAGTCACTTCTATGTTAAATTCAACATTTTTCACTTTAATAACTTTGCAATCATTAACCTGAGTCACCTGAAATTTTCCATCTGTAGTGTGGTTCCATAGTTCTCTGGATCTGGAAAGTTTTATTCTGGTCAGATTTGTAGTTTTGGAGCTGCAGAGCATGAAAAAATGAGAAAAATCCTCCACTTTGTGAAATTCTTTGCTTGTCTCCATGGCCGAAATGGTTTGTCCATCTTGTCCAAACATGTCAGGGTGTATGTGTACTGGGTCAGGGAAGTGCCTTTTGAAGGTTTGGTGAAAAAATATTAATCTGTTCAAAAGTTATTAAAGTTTAAATTTTCCCATTATAGCCTATGAGAAAAATATATGTGCATCACAAACTGAGCAGGCTGAGAACTCAAAATGTTAAAATGTAATAACTTTTGAACGCATTATTATTTTTTTGCCAAGCTAATGTTGAATTGTTCCAAAGGATAACCTCTTGCTACCCTGAAAATTAAAAGCCAAAACATTAATCCATTCAAAAGTTATTAAGGTTTAAAGTTCCCATTTTATCATATGGGAAAAATATATGTGCACCCATGCTTTTTGCCACTTCATAGCAAAAGAATGAATAGGGCTTTGGGGCTGAAATTTGCAGGGTGGCAAGCCCTTGCACTACCAATGTGCTTTTTGGTGGTTTGGTGAAAACATTTACACCAGTTCCATAGTTACGGCTCTTTGAAAATGCAGAATTTCCCATAGCATAACATTGTGCTGTCCATGGCGTCTTTCAGCGCCTGTATCTTGAAAACGGTTTGAGATATGGATTTTTCATTAGTCGCTAGTAAGTCCACCTACTAAGCTTGCTTGGATGTTTCCAAGTCATGATTACAACTGCAGTGGAATTGTTTTCATAGTTGCTATGGTTACTGAGATATTGCCAAATTTGCTTTATGAGGGTTCCTTTTCATGTCTCTGGGCCTGCGGTATGTCTCCATATTTATCTGTAAGTGGGAGTGCTGGGCCCAGAGGGCCTGCTCTCTTACATATGCATGTTAGTTTTGTGAAAGTACCAGGTAGTTTTGCAAAAGTACTGGTATTTTTGTGAAAGTATTAGGTAGTTTCAAGAAAGTACCATTGGCTGACATGGGGGAACTTTCAGAAAAGTCCCTCAGTACTTTCACAAAAGTTCCCTCATGCTAACCAATGGTACTTTCATGAAAATACTGGTACTTTCATTAAAATACAACTGAAAACCAGCACCAAACCACACATTTCTTTGACACATCATAGCAAGAATATGGTTAGGCCTTTTTTTCTGAAATTTTCAGGGTGGCAAGCACTTGCCCCACAGATGTGTCTTTTACTGGTTTATTGAAAACATTTACAATGGTTCCATGGTTACGGCACTCTGAAGTTGTGCAGTTTCCCATAGTATAACACTGTGCCACCTTTAAGCACCTGTATCTCAAAAAGGGTTCAAGATACAAATTTTTTGCTACTCACCACTTAGTCCACCTTTAGATTACCTTAGGCTACTCCTGGTTAAACAACTAAATAAATAAATAAATAAATAAATAAATAAAGCATGTGTGGAGGTTTCTAAGTCATAATTACAACAGCAGTGGAATCTTTCCAATGCTTGCTTCGGTTATTTACATATTGCCAAATTTGTGCTACACGGGTTCCTTTTCATGTCTTTAGGTCTGCAATATGTCTCTGTACTTATGTATAAATGAGAGTGCAGGGCCCAGGGGACCCACACTCCCACATCTGCATACCATTATGCAAAAAATGGGGTTGGGGAAGCATGCCATTATGCAGTGCTGGGAGCGCAGGGCCCCCTCAGGACATGAGGGTTCATTACAATGTCTCTACAATTATGGATATTTGGTATGGGCCCTATGCTCTAAGAAATGGCTAACATTACATATTCATGGCAGTGCAAAGGGAGCACAGAGTCCAGAAGGCCCTGTGTTCCCACAGCCACATACTACTTACATTACTCTTTCACAAGAAGAAGGGAAATTCATTGCAAAAATTGTGTTCATGCACCATTAGGGTTGCAACATCAAAAGTAGGGAAATTCAACCTTAGGGTTGACAAGGGTAACACCACACCCCCACTGTGCATGCAGGAAAAGGCATGACAGATGTGTTTTGGCATAATGAACCCTAATGCTCACCCCATTCCATGAGAAACTTAAAACAGGTATAGTATAGGACAATGGGGGGAGCACTGGGGTTCAAAACTCCAAAATACATCTATCATGCCTGTTCCTGCATGCACAGTGGGGGTGTGGTGTTACCTTTGTCAACCCTAAGGTTGAATTTCCCTACTTGTGATGTTGCAACCCTAATGATGCATTAACACAGTTTTTTTGCAATGAATATATATATATATATATATATACACACACACACACACACACACATATATATATATATATATATATATATATATATATATATTCATGGCAAACAACTCATGCATGATCAGAGGTTGTTCCACAGTGAAAGTGCCATGAGACTCTTTGATTTGTGCCCACTTCTCAGTCCGGCATCAGGGCATTGCTTCGGCCCCAACTCTCACCATATCACATGTGTAAACAAGCTGAGGTATACTGTAGGAGAATAGGGTGAGAGTTAGGACTGATGAGCCCAATGCACACTCTGATGCCAGTTGGGGCAGTGGGCTGGGGGTGCAAGGGGGGCTTTCAACCCTAACACTGAATTTCCTTGCTTTTGTTGCTGTGAAACAACCCTAACTGATGCATTAAACAGAGTTTTTTTTGCCATGAATTTCCCTTCTTTTTGAGAATGAGGAGTATAAGTAGTGAACAGAATGTGGTGGTGGGTGTGCGGGCCCTACAAGCCCCGTGCTCCCACTGCATGATGTGTAGTGACATAGTAATGGTAACTGCAGTGCAAATGCAAGCACTAATGGTTACGCATATGGTAACACAAACGTAAAAGGTAACACAAACGTTAATAGGAACGCAAGTGCAAATTGACAGCAAAGCGAACAGTGACACAAATGGAGATGCAAGCACGTATGTAAAGGCAACTGGTAATGTGCACAGTCATGGCACTGCTATTGTAAATGCAAATGTTAGGTGTTACAGCAATAATAACACCAAAGGTAATAGAAACGGAAAGGCGAACACAAGTGCATACAGAAACACAAAGTGTAACGCACATGGTCACGGTACCGCAATTGCAAATGGTAATGGTAACAGCAAAAATAACGCCAAAGGAAACAGAAGCAGAAAGGCAAACGCAAGCATGTACAGAAATGCAAACTGTAATGTGCACGGTCATGGTACCACAATTGGAAATGCAAATGGCAATGGTAACAAGTGAAATAAGGCAAAAGGAAACAGAAAGGGAAATGCGAATGCATGCACGTACAGAAATGCAAAGCATTATGCGCACAGTCACGTTACTGCAATTGTAAAAACAAATGGTAAAGGTAACAGCAACAATAACGCCAAAGAAAACAGAAATGCAAATGCAAGCGCATACAGAAATGCAAACTGTAACGCACACAGTGATGGTACTGCAATTGTAAATGCTAATAGTAATGGTAACAGTAACAATAACTCCAAAGAAAACAGAAACGCAATCGCAAGTGCATAGGGAAATGCAAACCATGACATGCACGGTGACGGTACGGCAATTGGAAATGCAAATGGTAACATTAACAGCAGAAATAACTGCAAAGTAAACAGAAATGGAAACGTGAACGCAAATGCGTATGCAAACAAGAACACAAAGAGTAATGCACACAGCGGCGTACACGGGAACGGTAATGCAAATGGGTACGAAAACACAAGTAAGTGGGAATGGTAACTGTTACAGTAACGGAAGCACACACCCTGTATTTGCCCAACAGCTGCACAGAGAAACACAGTGTATAAAAAGAATGTACGCATAATAATGGGCCTCAGAGCAGAAAATGAGCTGTTGGAATACTAAATTGCTGATATCTCAGGAACCGTATGACATAGAGAAAAAAATAAAATTTCACATGATTCATGAGTTTCCAGGGTAAGTTTTCACTGAACATGTAGCCCTTCTGTATCTTGCACCATTTCCACGATACGAGCCCCTAAAGGCGCAGTAGACACCACCATGTTAGTCTATAGGAAAAGACATCAACTTTGGACTACTGTAACTTGACATTCGTGCAATATTGTGTCACCAAACCACCAAAAGGCATATCTGAGAGATGTTGGCTGCCTTCCCTCCAAATCTGAGCCCAAAAGACCAAACTGTTCTTTTGCAGCAGGGTGGCAAAGAACTCCTGTCATTTTGGCCATAATCTGAAAAAGTAGTGCCGCAATTTGCAACACCTGTTGAAAAATTGGCAAAAGTGTTGCAGGTGCGACACTACTTTGTGACACTACTGCTTCCAGATATTTGAAAAACATATTTCTGGGGTGTTTAACCCCAAAATAAAGACATGGCTAACATCCTCATGGTCTGACTAGGTGAACACAGAAAGAATTGTGTCCCTAGAGGGTCCCAATTTTAAATGCCAAGCATTTTTATGAGCAGTAACTGAAAACAAAATGGCAGATTTGCGACACTGCTAGGGCCATTTGCGACACTAAAAAGTGCATTTGCAACAGTTTCGAACTTTTTGTTAACTTTTCCCTTTGAGTTATAGTGGGAACTTGTTTTTTGAATAACTTTTTAACCATTTAATATTTTAGCACAAAATCTTCAAGAGGCACATTGGGGACCCTGGCCGCATGTTCCCTGAAGTTTTCAGACCAGTCAAGCAAACCATGCTACCTGTAGGCATGAGCAAAGTATTCACAAAAAAAAAGGTAATTGTGCATTCAAATGTTGCTTAATAACTCCACAGCCATATATCTGACTGATACAAAAGTTGGCAGATCTTGAGATCTACTATGCCCAACCATGCATACCAATTTCAGGCACATCCATTAAACACTGTCAAAGTTATTAAGGTGCAAAGTTTCACCCTTTAACTTTAAAGTGTTACTCAAACTCTATGGCAGCACTACTGTGCTACCATTATATATATATATATATATATGATACATGATGGTCAGAAGTGGGATATGGAAAATATTCTCGCTCCTGCAGAGTGAGAATGCACAGCTTACTCTGCAGGACTAAGACTATTTTCCATATCCCAAGATCTGCACATCATGTGTGTGAATTATACCATGGGGGTGAGAGCTTTAGGAACATTTTTTCTGTTTCTGTGTGTTTTCTGCATATTATGTGTGTGTGTGTGTGTGTGTGTGTGTGTGTGTGTGTGTGTGTGTGTGTGTGTGTGTGTTGTTCTGAATGGACTGGGAGTCAGAAACACAGTGGAACACAGGTGAGTGTGTTTTGCAAAGCTAATTGAGTAAGTTGTAGGTTTCAGTGAGAAAGAGAAACTGTTACAGGTAGCACTGAGAAAGAGAAACTGCTTTGTGAAGTAGTTTCATTTAGAATTCAGGTTGTTTTGAAGCTAAGATCAGCACAGCAATGGGACAGGAATGTTACAAACACAATGGAACACAGATGAGTGTGTTTTGCAAAGCTAATTGAGTAAACTGTAGGTTTCAGTAAAAAAGAGAAACTGTTGCAGGTAGCATTGAGAAAGAGAAACTGCTTTGTTTAGTAGTTTAATTTATAATTTAGGTTGTTTTGAAGCTGAGATCAGCACAGCAATGGACTAGGAGTGTTAGAAACACAATGGGACACAGCTGAGAGTGTTTTGCAAAACAAACTGAGTAAGTTGCAGCTTCAGTGAGAAAGAGAAACTGTTTCCTGATGCAGTTTCATTTAGAATGCAAGCTGCAGTGAAGATATTCTCACTCTGATGACATCAGCAGAGTGTGGATGAATGGCATTTATCCTCACTCTGCTGATGTCATCAGGATTTATCCTCACTGCAGTGGAAATAACACAGAATATTCTACTGAGAAAGCTCTCGCTCCATGGTGTGTGTGTGTATATATATATATATATATATATATATATATATATATATAGTGGAGCAATGTATAAAAATAATAGAGGAGAATTACAGGAAGGGTAGAATGGTAGGCAGTGTGAAGCTCAAAAGTGAATAAAGGAACACAGAGCAATAAAGCCATGAGATAAGATCAAATTCAGATTGTTTTGATGTATGACTTCAATGAACTTCTGATACAGAAGCTTCTTGCCTGTGCCAGATGACCACAATGTCATCTATAAAATGGCCCCAAACATTACTAGTCACATCAAATAGATTGGCCACTGGATCGAGGATGGTCTTCCTACCACCAACCCATAAAAAGTTCAAAATAGGATGGGGCCTTTTGAGGCCTTCCTCATACCCATGGCCATTCCCGTTTTCTGTCTATAACAAAAATTCTTCAATGCAAAATAGTTTGTGGAAATCTTTCACATAATGTATAAACTCAATTGCCTGAATGGAGTTGTGATGCTACTGCTGGACTGGAGAGCAGGACTGTGGTGCCAGTGCCAGCAAGAGGAGTCCTGGGAGACCTTTGTCCATAATTCACTTGTTGGACATGTGGATAATAGAATGAATAGTTAAAATTGATCCTTTCTGAATTTGAAAAAGGCTAAGAATTCAACTTTCTTATGACCTAGCCATGAGTGATATGATGAGGCAATATCCTTAGTTGTAATGAAACATCTTCCTGAAGTGACCAAAGTTGGAAGACATCAAAGTAAATACAGGGCCACTTTACACACTTCAGCCAGTGCAGGCCAAATGGCTTACCTGTCTTGCCTAGATTTGCTTGAATCACTATTTCTGCTAGTCAGTGGCTCTGCTAGATAAGCCTGCATCATGTACTCTGGTAACAGGTTTGAGCCTTCTCCAAAGATGTCCGAGCAGAGATGTTCAGAATCAAAAAATCCTCAGATGTCCTTGCTTATCTCAGGATAATCTCTATCAACATTTTCTTCCATCTTCGTATCTCATGCTGATGGCTGGCACTGGCACTGACACAAAGAAAGTCAGCAGAAAGGAGGAACAGTAAAAGTAGAAGGTTGTTAATGAACATTCTTGCCAATTTCTTTAAGCTGCCTTTGCTACTCAATCATAAATCATCACAACACATTCTGCTTGATATATATAATATAATATAATATAATATAATATAATATAATATAATATAATATAATATAATATAGTGGCACAGTAGTGACACTGTAGTTAGGGTTGAGTAGGCTGTTGAATGTTAAACTCCTAACTTTGTACCATAATAGCTTCACCCCATTCAACAGAATTGCATGAAAGTTTGCATACACAGGCTGCAGGGTAAGGTCTCTTGATCTGTCAAGTTTCTTTCCAGTTGGATGTATGGATTTCAAGATTTGAATAATGCATTTTTTTAATTTCTTTTTCTATTATTTGTCATCGCCTACAGCCCAGTTGGTTTGGAATTTTGCTCTGAAATGTTCAGAGTAGAAAGGACTTGCATCAGATGGTGCCTTTCATTAGTTTCAGGGAAAAAATGTTAATCCTTTCCCAATTTATAATGATTTGAAATATTAGACATGGACATGCTCAGTGGGATCTTTTGGATAACAGTTTCAAGTTTATAATTATTCCAATAATTAGACAAAATTTTGGACTTTACAAAATTGTTAAATTAGATTCACAAAAAGAAAGAGAAGGAATAAAAACATGATGTGACAGATCATTATAACACCATAAAAATCTCTGAGAAGAGATGAGATATATAAATAACTGAAGGAATTTTGATGGATTCATTACAATATATGAAGTTAATTATTTACCTCTGAACCTCTTTATATATGCCTTTTTTTAAAACTAATTACAGACATTATTAATTTTCCTATCAATGTTGCATCTTCTACTGTCCCTGGATGCATCAGTATAAATATCACATCATATGACAGATCTGCATATTTTGTCAATGTTTTCCCCAGGAATTTGGAGCATATATAGTTGAATAAAGGACATTGTATTATAAAATGAGCTAACAATTCAATAAAACCTTTATTACAAAGACATTTTTCTTGAGATAAGTTATCTTGTTTTACTAATTTATTAAAGTATGTATATTTTGATGTAATCAACTCAAACTTTGCCCAAGTAATTGCTTTTCAAAGATGTGGTGATAATAGAAGTTGTAAGTAGTCTTCCAATTTTGAGTCTATTTTGTTTTGATCAAACCAAGGAGCTTGACTTTGGTTGTGAAGTTGGCTTATTTGATTTTGTGCAGCCAGGGCAAATACTTTCTTCTTTAAATTTATTTTATAAGTTTCATGTATCTTTATGTTATCTTGCCAATCATGCCATAAGTGCAAAGACGCTAGGTTGTGTAAGATTTGAAAAAGAGATTTTAACCATGGCAAAAGAAAACCACCATTGTGCCTTGATTCTTTTTCTTTTACTCAATTTAGAGGCAAGTCATTATTTACATTATTTATTATTCTCAACCAATATGTGACTAGCCTTAAGTTAGTAAGAGAAGCCAATGGTATTCTACCTAGTTCAGCTCTTACTATTGTTCCAGCCATTGAGGTAGGTACTTGTAAAATGGATTTATAGTAATAAGAAAGAGGAGATTCCAATTGTGGGTAATAATTAACTCCCCTTATTCCCACACCATATAAAAGGAGTGGAGTGATTTTTGCCTCCCCAGCTTTAATAGCGGGGATTACCAAGAGGAGACCATATTTAAAGTGAAATCTTTGTAGTGCTTTAGCAACATGATTTGCCTTGATAATTTGTTCCTTAATATGTAGTATCCAAAAGTCTTTAGAATGTAGCATTATACCTAAATATTTATAGGATGCCACCAATTCAATACATGTGTCATTATAATAGATCCTTGGTTTTGGTAGCTGGCTTCCAAAAACCATAACTTTATTTTTTCAGGTTTATCCCCAACTCTAATTTTTTACATTTATCCATGAGGTGTTTAAATTTAGATTGTAATCCTTTAGAGGACAAAGAGAAGAGAATTAGATAATCTGCATATGCTAAATTATGAATTTATTGATTCATTATTTTAGGTGAATCCCATTGTTCTTTCAAATCATAATTTAAAATAAAAAAATCTATGTAAATATTGAATAATAGTGGAGTGAGTAAACATCCCTGCTTAACACCTTTGTTTGTTGGAAAGTAATCAGTTATGTTTCCTTTCTGATCAAATCTCACAGCTGTGTAAGTATTAGAATAAAGTAAAAAAAATGGGTAGAAGCTAAGGTAAAGGGAGACCATGGGACTTAAGGGTTTCCCAGAGAATTTGTCTTACTACTGAATCAAAGGCAGCAGAAAAATCAACAAATAATACAGTCTCATTTCTCTATAGAGTACATATTTCTCTAATAAATGGGACAATGCAAAAACGTTATCTGTTGTTGAAAATCCTTGTCGAAATCCAGCTTGAGATTTGGAAAGGGGGCTATTTGTATCTACCCATAGCTGCAATTTATTTAGCAAAATGCTAGCAAAATTTTTTCCTGCAATATCCAATAGACTTATTGGGTGATAATTAGTAGGATTGTAAAATGAACCTTTTTTATGAATGGGGACTATTATATTTTTTTGCCATGATGTCGGAATACAACACTTTTTTAAACAAATATTGAAAAGGTTAACTAAGAAAGGGATCCAAAAATTCAGATTTTTCTTTATAGATCTCACCTGGGATTGTATCCAGACCTGGAGCTTTGTTATTTGTAAGTTTTGAAATAGCCAGATGAACATCACCTATTGTAAAGAACAAGGACTTGTATGGAAATGAATATACCCAGTGTGAAGAGATACTTTCATCTGCAGTAATGATATTTTTATTTAATAAGGCTGAAAAATAATTAACCCAAGCTTCTTTGGGAATATAGGAAGTTAGTGTAGATTGATATGATTTAGCTCCCCTTGCAACCATACTCCAAGAAGCCTTATTATCATTTAATGCTATGGTTTGATGTATAGTTTCCCATCATTTTTGAGTAAATTCAAATTTTTTTAGCTTTAGAAATTCTTTGTATGCTTTCCAGGCTTTGTTTAAATTTACTTTACCACTCATATAGGGGTTTTTAAGATTGTCTCTAATTTATTTTCCCAGTTTCTTTTTTTGATACAGACACTGAACATCAAACCATGTGAGAGGGGAAGATAATTGGTCCTTAGACACATGTATTCCCTTACTAATTCTAGAGAGAAGTTTCTCAAATTTTCCAATGATGTCTTGGATTGAATTTTCAGTTTCTGGAATGTGAGCAGGTAAATGAGTTGATGAAGAGAAAATAATATGTTCCATATTCTTCATATTCCTGTTTAGTTTAAATTTCCCAGTAGGAATTATTGTAACAACGTGAGAGTCATTTGGGGTCAAAGTTTTTTTATCTTTAATTGTAACTACACTGCAAGTGAGAGCAGTATGATCACTTTCTGGTCTAATATGTATCTGGAAGTTCTGTATGAATTCAAGACATTCAAGGGATATTAATACATAGTCTATTACACTGTTCCCAATATGGGAACGATATGTGTATGCTCTCTGAGGATCCCCTTCTCCTCCACCATTCAAAATCAGTAAATTATTCTTATTTATGAAATCTTTTAATTTACTACCAGCTTTGTTAACACATGTGTCCACAGATTTTCTCAAATTTAAATCACCCATGTAAATAAGAGACTGTAATATGGGAAGATTATCAAAAGTAGCTATCCGATCATTAAAATCTCCCCCTATCAATACTGTATCAATGTGATATTTAAGATAAAGAGAATCCATGATCAAGGAAAGCTCTGAGCAGAAATCACCATAAATAGTAGTTGGAGTGCTCGGGGGAACATACACATTCACAACTATATAAATGAATGAGTCCCATTTGACAATATTTAGTATTGACATGTTTTTAAATTCAATTTGATTAATTACTTGAATGCCATTTCTGTTTTTAATAAAAGTAGTTACTCCACCCCTAGGTCTACTGTACAGTTTCTCCCTTGTTGCTTTCAAACTGAATGCTTCATAACCATTTAAATGCACTTCTGTAATTGCCCATGTCTCTTGAAACAACAACAGATCAAATTGTGAGACTAATTCTTTCCAGTGAGTATCAGCCAGTTTTGTTCCCAGGCCCACTATATTCCAGGACAAAAAATTATCGGAGTTAAATGTTGATAGATCAATGTATACAGTGAAATCATCCTTGTTTAATGAAGAATTCTGAATAGAGTGTAGTCATGGATGTATATTACTTTCCAGACCAGGTCCCTTTAAATTTTCATGGGGCTGGAGATCAGTGAGAAGTACCTGAACTCTGTCTAGTTTATAAGCATTAAGTAATACATTTCTGAATAAAGTTTCTAATTTAATTTCTAGATCAATTTGGGTATCTAGAGCATCCATGTGATCACTCCTGAATGCTCCTAGATCGACCTTAGCAATTTCTATGTTCAAGCATGTCTCAAGAAGAGTTCTGATAAAGGAGGCTAATCTATGATTGTTGTTTCCCTCAAATCTTTCTATTCCAAACATGGAGAGATAATATGTGTCTATTATTTTATCAAAATTCCAATTAAGCAATGTTAGAGTTGAAGTTATAGTTTCACAAGTGGTCAGTAGGCTTGCTGGTAAATTCTTATTCCCATATGCATACTTCCATATAGTTGTCCAATTAACTGGGGAAGACATTTGAATATCAAGTTTATTTAAAAAAGTTTGTTTAGCCCAAATTTGCTTAGCTATTTTCATATCAGATAGGAATATGTAAACTGGATGATTGGGAACTGATTTGTCTCTATAAACCAGTCTTATGCTAGCCACTGCCTCTGGGAGTTCTAACTCTGCTGTAAACAAATGGCACATTAAAGAATTTAATGTGTCATTGTTTCTTGAGGTTTCAGAAAAATGTTTTCCATTTTAAAAACCACTTCTTTCCCTGTAGTTGTAATACATTTGGAGTTGGGCTGTGGGAATAAGGGGGGTTGCACTATTGATTCCTGAAAAGGCTTCAAGGTTAAATCATTATTTTGCTGGAAATTATTAACCAAAGTATTCTGATCCAGAGTAAAAATTACATCAGGAGAGCAATCTATAACTTCCTCTTTGACCTGACTCTTCTTTTTCTCATCAGCTGGTTTTACTTGATTTGTGTTGGTGGTGTTCACATTAAGTTCTTTATCCTGCAGGTTTCTTTATACTATTTTTAAGTGATTTTTTTTATTATTTATTTTTGTTTGTTTTTGATATTTAACTTCCATGACTTCTTTTGATCCCTTTTTTTCTTTCTTATTTTCTTTAACAGTGAGCAAGGGAAATGAATTGAGGAGAAAGAGGGCCTTAGTGTCTTCTCAGTTTGGTACTTATTCTCCATATTGTCAATTTTATCAGATAAGTCTGTAAGTTTGTTTACAATAAAGTCAGATAATCTTTCTACATGATGTTTAAATTTATTATAAGCCTCAAGGGAAAACTCTATTCGCCATGACTGGGTGTGTTAGTGCTTTAATCGTATATTTAGAGATTGTATCTGGACATTGAGAAATTCAGGATCTAATTTAATTGCTTCAACTTCTTTGTCAGTCTATTATACACTTTTTCTGGGGAACCTGTCAGGATCTGTGAATCAGCTAAATGATCCAGGTACTGCTCTATACTATTAATAGAATCTGAGGGACTATAGAGGTCTAAATGAGTTGGGTGCAGTGAGATTTCTGTTTCTATAAATGAATTATTTGTAAAGTGAACCATTGTTAGATCAGATATATGATTTGTAAGAGTCTGACTGTTACGTATTGAGCCATTCTGAAATTTCTTCAACTTTTTTGAGAAGAAGTTTGTGATTTTTCCTTGGTGAAGTGATTTATTAAGGCAGAAAGTTAAATCATTTTCCCCCACATCAGAAGCAATAGCTCCGTTATTAGGTATAGTTATTAAAAATGTGTTTTCTTTGTGTACATCATTTACACTATTATCACCCTCAGCAAACATGTGGTCCAGTTGATCAACTAGGGTAACATGACTTAGATTATCCAAAATTGGTAATTCCTGATTCAGATCTGTCTCTATTTCAGAATTCTGCTTAAATTGGTTATGGTCTGGTTTATTACCATAGACATCAGATCTGAAATCATAAGCTGTTTCCTCTTTCATGTAATAGGGGGGAAAAGACATTGGAGTTACTCATGAGATTTCTTTTGGGGTGGAGGCCGCAATAATTAAATCTTGAGTATACACACAGCCATTTTTCTTTACCCTCTGATTACCTTTTTGTGGTTTAATCCCTTTACTCTTTACCATTATGTTCTTGTCCACTACCTTGCCACTATGTGTATACATGACTTAAAATTTTACAGTTGACAGGTTGAACTCAATAAGTCAAGTTCCATAGATATATTCTTAATCTCCCAATAGGAGTAAGCAGAGCAAAGCAATGCAATATGTATTATAACTAATTGCTTATTAAGCAGTTAATAAAAAAAAAAAACAAGCTATCTGTTTGACAACATCAGACATAAAAAGAATAAAATGTGTTCCCACAGAATTAAAAGTGTAAAAACAAACTTGCTAAAGTTATTTGATATTTAACTCCATATAAGATTACAAAAACTAAGTCAGGAGCAAACAAAATAAATCATAGCAGGAAATCAGTTCAGTAATTAATGTCTCTTAATTTTACGTGTTATTGGCTATTAGATAGAGAAAGGGAGATTTCTTGATGGTTTCTTTCCAAGTTCCAAGTGGAGGCAATATTGTTAGCTGCAGACTATTAATTCTTTAAACCTAAGGAAGAATCAAAAGTCCAGTGATCCAAAGGCAAAAAGTTGCAAGTAAAAATGAATGGGCTCCATGAATCGGTAGGTAAATGGAATTCAATCAACACCAGAAGTACGAAGAGACCCAGCGTGGAGCATACATAATGTCAATGTGGAGTCTCTTCGGCGATAAAAACCAAGCGGCCCTTTAATTGTATCCCAACAGGAATTAAAATATCCAAACTTACTCTGTGCAGACTTTAAGTTTTCAATATGCACTCCATCTGCCACTAAAATCAACAAACAGAAAAGCCTTTGGGATCAAATAAATAAAGCTAAACATTTAAAATACTTTAACTGCTGGCACTAGTACTTGTAAGCATTACTAAGGAGCTAGGTCTTGTAAGCTTTACCTAAAAAAGACCTTAGTTTATATAATTAAAATGATTTAAACAGATTTATGCAAAAAATGCCTTCATTAAAAAAAATGTTTAACTCACTTGCCGTAAAGCTGAATTTTTGTTACAGTGTTTGTTAAAGAATTTCTAAGCTACTCGTATGTGTGAACTACAGTAAGCTTGATTTAACAAACATTAAAAGTAGCTCCAAGTAGCTGGGTTTATTCAGCAAATGCCCAAAAGCTTTTTCGACTAAGAACCAAAGTGCAGCGTGAAACAGCAGTAGCCAGCAGCATAAAACAAACACTCGTCCAGTGAGTTGAATGACCAGCTCCTAGTGATCCTACTTCAAGGAAGTGGATGTACCTTATATATATGTGCAGTGACGTAGTGTCATTCGTCTGTGGCATGAAAATTAAAACACCAATAAAAATACGTATCTTAAACTAAGTTGTGAGTAATAATAATAAATAATAAATAAAGGTTAGATGGGAACTCCCTCTTGCCAACTGGAGTGAAGATAGTTACAAGTTAAAAATTAAAAAAAGAATTAAAAAAAGAAAATGTAATGAAACTGAAATGGTGTATAGAAGCGACATATGAAACTACTCAGAGTTATGTCGACCCCTTACATTAGTAATAAAAAAGCTACTGATTCTGAGTGAAGCTAAGGAATACAATTAGTTAGATTGTTTAGTGGAGTGAAACTCTCCACTCATAGGAGCCCCTAACAATTCTGCAATGACCCAAGGTATAGAGAGTCACTGAGTGCTGACACCATCGCCAACACCAATACATTCTAATGAACACATAAGTATAACAGCAGATAGAAAGAGAAAGGATAAAGATAGACTCTCCTTTTTCTCTTTTTTCTCTTGGTCATCCATCGTCAATCCTTTGCCTGTTTAAACCCCTCGCGGGGTAATTGGAGTTCAGTTGTCAGGCGTGGCTTTTCTCCACCAAAAATCTCCTAGGCCTGGAGGCTGAAAAACAAAGGGACAAACAAGGAAGACTGGCGGTGGCCACACAAGTCGGTCCAGAAAGATTTATTCAGTTCGTACAGGTAAGGCAATGGTGGCATACCTTTTAAGGGACGAGTAATAACCCTTGAGTAAATCCTGCCACAGTGGCAACAAACAGCAGCTCAGCATGTGGCAGCCATCCACTACAGCTCCCCCTCTTTTGGAAAAATATTTGATACAAAAGAAGAATTTGGCCATACAAAAGATGTACTAAAACAAACATCCCTTCCCCCTGCAGGCACTTACCATTGTCTTTGCTTCTGTTTTACTCCACTGTTCACCTCCTAATTATATCCCACATACCCCATTCTATTGCACTGCACTGTGCCAACCTTGTCCTAGAGCCAGCCTTGAAATGCCTGTTATTTTTGGTATTTTACTGACTCCTCTACTGTCCATGTATGAACTTGGTGCCAACCTTGCTCTAGAGCCAGCCTTGAAATTCCTGTTTACTCCCTATGTAACTTTCTCCATCCCTCAACTGTCTATGAATGTATTGTGTGCCTACTGTGCTCAAGAGCCAGTCTTGAATTGCCTGTTGTTTTTTGAGCCAGTCTTGAATTGCCTGTTGTTTTCCTATGTATTTCTTTCGATTCCTCAACTGTTTATGTATGAAGTTGTCATCTGTAACTCTCCTGGGTCGCACCTGAAAATAGGCACTTGGCTGTCTAGTGTGCTTACCCGGTTAACAAAAGCAAATAAATAAATAAATGCCACCATAATGCAAAGCATTATGGGCTGTATATGCAAATCCCCATAAAATATTATGTTGGTTCAAAAGAGGACTTCTTTCTTGTGAGGGTATCACCCTCTTTCATGAGAGAAAATTCCACTTTTCTATGGCAGACATATTGTTTCAATTTTTTTGTTTTCATTTTTTTTTCTAAAAAACCATACCAATGATGCCCTGCAGAGATACCAAAACATTTACCTTGCTAAACAGGACTCATTTAGCTCAATTCTGGTATTAGTTTTTCAAAATAAGGACTCCAAAATGTGTTTTTAAAACATTTAAGAAGTCCTCTTTCGTGCACCTTACAGCTCACAAAAGAGGAATAGGCCCATATAAAAGAGGATTAGGGCCATACGAAAGAAGATTTTGGACCTATGTTTTTTTTTGGAATCTTCTTTCATATGAAGGCATCTTCTTTCGTGAACTCATAACAATGTCATAATAGAGAACTGGGTCATATAAAAGAAAAACTGGGACTTAGATTTTTTTTCACATTCTTTGTTCATACAGTATGAATCAACTGTCTTCCATGAGCACATGAACATGTTATGAAAGGATCAGGTCATACAAAAGAATAATCTGGACTTTTTTTTCCACATTACAACTTTAACAAGCCAGAACACCACCAATATTTGGAGTTAAGAGACACTCTATATATCAAATAAAAGGTCCTTATGAGTATCACAACAGTAATACATAATATCCCCCACAGAAATTCACTGGGTATGCAAAACACCAGAAAATTATCTCCCAAATTCACAATGGTGCCAAATCCAGAATTAAAATGGGATAGTCATCCAAAATGCATCAAAAGTGCACCTGCTATTGTACTGCAAGCATAGCAAGTTTCAGACCAACTTGACAAAAATGTACAGAGTTATGCCTAAAATAATCCAAAACACATTTTTGCCCATATACAGTCAAATGCTGGCAGTTAACAGGCACACATAATATATATTTTTTTGAAGTACGCCCCCACAAAAAAGCAATTACAATAAACCAAATAAATCAGGTTTATGGAGGCAGGGGATCAGTTCATACAAAAGAAGAAATTGGACTTTTTTTCACATTCTTTCATATAAACCAATCCTCTTTTGTGAACTCACAAAAATTTCATGAAGGAGGATCTGGTCATACAAAAAAAAAAGAATGTGGACGTATTTAATTTTTTCATATTGCAACTTTAACAAGCCATAACTCCATCAATATTTGGAGTTGGGGAACTATCTATATATCAAATAAAAGATCTCAATGAGTACTACAAGTGTTATACATAGTAACCCACAAAACCTCACTGGATATGCAGAGCACCGGAAAATTACCTCCCAAATTTACCATTGTGTCAAATCCACAATTAAAGTGTGATAATCATCTGGAAGGCACCCAAGATGTAGCTGTTATAGTACTACAAGAATAGCAAGTTTCAGACTGAACCAGCAAAAAGTTACTGAGTTATACCTAAAAAACCCTAAAACACATTGTTACCCCTATACAATCAATGCTGGGAGTTAACAGTCACACTTAATATATATCTTTGTTTGCAGTGAGGCCAACAAAATAGCATTTATAATGAACAAAATAAATTGGTTTTGTGGAGGCATGGGATCAGTTCATCTGAAGGAAGAAATGAGACTTCGTTTTTTTTCACATTCTTCTTCAGTATAAACTAGCCTTTCCTGAGTTCACAAAAATCTCATGAAAGAGGATAAGTTCATATGAAAGAACTGGACTTATTTTTTTTTTTTATGTGAACAAATCATCTTTTGTGAACTCACAAAAACCTCATGAAAGAGGATCAGTTCATGCGAAAGAAGAATTTGAACTTTATTTTTTTATCACATTGCAACTTTAACAAGCCATAACTCTGCAGTATTTGGAGTTAAGGGCCAAGCTATATAACAAATAAAAGGTCTTAATGAGTACTACAAGAGTAATACATAATACCCCTCCCCAAAAATTCATTGGGTATGCAGAGCACCCGAAAATTACCTCCCAACTTCACCATAGTGCCAAATCCACAATTAAAGTGTGATAATTATCCAAAATGCACAAAAGGTGTGTCTGCTGTTGGACTACAATCATAACAAGTTTCAGACCAAACCAACAGAAATCTGTCATGTTATGCCTAAAAAAACACATTTTTGCTCATATACAGTCAGGTGCAGTGAGTTAATAACACATATATATATATATATATATATATATATATATATATATATATATATTTTCTGTGAAGTGAGCCCCAGAAAAAGCAATTACAACAAAGCAGATACATCACTTTTGTGGAGGCACAGAAGTGCAGTGTACTTCCACAGCCAGATAGAAGTCTGCATCTGTGGAGGCATGGAAGCATAGGGTCCTCTGGCCATGTGCTTCCACAGCCAGATGGTTGTGTAGGATACAATTATGCTATCTGAAAATTACAGGAAATTAGTTGAAAAAAACTGTGTTAATGCATAAGTTAGGGTTCAGATTAAAGTGAAAAAAATGGGTAAATTTGGCAACAGAGTTTCCAACCCTGACTTCCCCCAACCCTCAAGCAACAAAAGAAAAAAATCATTAGAGCTTTGGCTGTCTTGAGTCTTGGCTAGTAAGTGGTGGGATCTTTCTTGCGGTTCTGAGCCCTAATGCTCACTCTATTCTGATATGCTCTTGAAACATATAGAACTATGCTTCCCTACATCTTGCCAACACCTTGTGGGAAAAACCTTTACAACAATGTTATTTTCAGTAGAAATGAAGACAAGCCGGCCTGCAAGTGCAGCGGTTGTGTATCCATTTGCAATGCTGGTGACCTGGGTTCAGAAATGGACTTGGGAACCTGAAGGGCCAACAAGGGATGGGGGAGCATAAGCATCCAAGGGACTGCTGCCCTCCTCCAGGGGAAGGGTTACAGTACTTGGTGCATGCCAGGCCCCTAGCAGCATGCTGAGGGAAGGGTCACCTGAGCCTCCTGAGGTCTGAGTGGAGGGATGGGCAGATGCTGATGTTGGCCTGTGGGTGTGTGGGTTGACATCTAGGTGAAGCAAGGAACAGCCATATGAGCACATTCTTAAAGATATATATATTATAGCGGCACTATAGTTAGGGTTGAGCAGCCACTTTATTGCAAAACCTCAAATTTTGCACCTTAATAACTGCCACTGTACAATGAATTTGCCCAAAAGTTTGCATGCACAGTCTGGTACAATAGATCTCTGGATCTGCCAAGTTGTGTTACGGTGAGATGTATGGTTGCAGAGCTACAGAACACCACAAAATGCAAAAAAACAGACTTTTTGCATGTTTCTTTGCTTGCACCCATAGCCTGCATGGTTTGTCTGTTCAGTCTAAAAACATCAGGAATGATCCAGCCTCTTGAATTTTGAAGATTTGGTGATAAAATATTAAACCATTCAAAAGTTATTTAAAAAACAAATTTACCATTATAGTCATTGGGAAAAGTTAACAAAAATCATGAAACTTTCGCAAATGGCCATTTTTACTGTCGCAAATGGGCCTTTTACTTTCATGAGTTAGACATTGTTTTTGAAGTTACTGCACAGAAAAATGCTTGGCATTTATAATTGGGACCCTCTAGGAACACACTGCCAGAGAACAGACAGAACACCAGGAGGAAGGACCTACTGGTATAACTAAAACTTCTCTACTGGGACTACGAACTAGAAATCTTGTACTGGGACCTTCAATTTAGGGTAAAAAAAAAGAGTTAGTGTGTTTGTCAGAGGTAGTTGAAGTAAATTGTTATCTGTTATCTGTGTACTTATCTAGGTGCTTGTCACAGGTGTCAGAAGGGAATTGTTATCTGTGAAATTAACTAAGTGTAGAAAGATTTGCAAAGTAGGGGGAGTGGCTTAGCTAGAAGGAGCCAGGTTAAAACCAGATTTAAGCACTGCCCTAGATAGCTTCTGCCAGAGAACAGACAGAACACCAGGAGGAAGGACTTGGACTATATTGCCCTCCTTCCCTCCCCTCCACCCCCCACCCTAAACCAGTTCTACTTTTATAGGCACAGGATTTAACTGACAACAGGAACTTCCTGTTTGGGAGCAGGAAGTGAGTGATCACAGAGCCACCAAAGACTCACCATCCTAGAAGGGCAAGAGTAGCTCTCCATCCCCCCTAGCTGCTGGAGGTCTGACTCTGAGCAAGTAAGGAGACTACTAAGAAATATAGGAACTTCTTGTCTTAGAACAGGAAGATCAGGAGCTAAAAGGGCACAGAGGCAGTAAGTAAGTAGGGGAAGAAAAAAAGAAAGAAAAAAAGAAAATAAACAAACAGAGGAAAGAGTAAGTATTCCAAACAACAGTTAGGGGGCCAAAAAAAAGACATGATAGGAGTGGTGCAGTGCAGTGGCTGTGGAGCAGCAGTCTTCTGGGAGACGTTCTGAAGGATGCAGTGTTGTGCCATCTGCAGGCACCTCTCTGGGCTGAGGGAGGAGATTGCTTATCTCCAGGCTGAGTTGACCAGGATTTGTGGGACCTCCTCTCCCACCCAGGGACCACCAGGGTCACTGCCATTGCCTCAGAGGTTGCCAAGAAAGAGGAGCAGTTGGACCACAGTGGGCTCAGGGAGGGTGATGGTGGTGGAACAGAGGTGCATCCCTCCAGTTGTACCTCTCCACAATTTCTATGTCATTCTGGAAAAGTGTGGTTCCTCTATGGAGGCACCCACAGTGGAGACCAAGGAGGATGCTGGGAACCTCCACAAAGGAGACCCACAGGAGGGTGGCATGGGACCCCACAGGGGAAGGAAAACTCCTGGTGGGAGACTCCATTGTTAGGAAGGTAGAACTGGGGGAGGAAGGGGAGAAGGAGGTAAGGTGCCTGCCTGATGCCATGGCTTGGAGGGACAGGAAGTGAAGCCTCAGGATCACAGGAGCAGCTGCACAGGGCAGGGAGCTGGATGTCATTGTCCACCTAGGGACAAATGACCTGGCTAAGAAAGGGATCAGTGCAAGAAGTGTTTGTGGAGATGGGGAGGGGCCTTAGACAAAGAGCACACATGGTAACCTTCTCAGAGGTGCTGCCTGTCTATGACATGGATGAGGCTAGGGTGCTCCACACCATGGGATTTAATCAGTGGTTAAAAAACCTGGTGCAGAGCTCAGGGATTGGGCTTCATTGGGGACTGGGGGTCCACCTGGACAGATGCAGGCCTATAGTGGTGTGATGGTCTGCATCTGTCCAGGAGGGCAACCAGGATCTTAGGTGATAGATTTAAATACTTCATTGGCAAACATTTAAACTAGCCAAGGGGGGAGGCACTGGAAAGGAGCAGGGAAATCCTAGCCCCCCCAAAAAAATCAGGATACTAAGTGAGGTAGACACCAACATAGAGATGTCAATAGGGAGAAGTGCAGGGGTAAATGGAGAAAGTGACAAATGCAATAAAGACAGAGATGGGGCAAAAAGGGGTAAGACCATCAAGAAATGGAGGGTAATGAGTACCAACGCCCATAGTCTGGGCAACAAGTTCCCTGAACTGGTGGCCTTGATGGAAGAGGGATGCCTGGATATCATAGCAGTCACAGAAACATGGTACACAGAGAACCATGACTGGGATGTTAACATACCAGGGTACACAACCTACAGGAGAGACAGGGAGGGCAGAAGAGGGGGGAGTAGCTCTCTATGTAAGGGAAGGGATAAAAGCAACTGAACAAAAAAGTAAACAGGGAGGTGAGGAGGCACTGTGGGTCACCTTAGAGACTGGAAATGGCACCACAATACGCACATGGGTTGTATACAGACCCCCATGTCAGGGGGAGGGAATGGACAAGGATATGATAGAAGGCATACTTAGGATGGCAGAGAAAGGGCAGATACTATTGATGGGGACCTTAATATGCCAGATGTTAACTGGAGCACTTTTACTGCAGCCACATCCAAAAGCAGGGCCATTCTTTATGCCCTTCAGGTGGCATGCCTCAGACAGCTAGTTTTGGAACCTACTTGTAAGGGAGCAATCTTAGACCTCGTACTCTCAAATGGGGACAGTGAGAGGATCTCAGATCTAGAAGTGGGTAGCCATTTGGGAACAAGTGACCACCAAACAGTGTGGTTCATGAGTAACTCAGCTACAGAGTCAAGCCATACAAAAGAGGGTTCTGGACTTCAGGAGGGCTGACTTTGGCAAGATGGGAGAGTGCCTTAGAAAAGCCCTAGCAAACAGGCTAGAAGAAGGGGTGGAGCAACAGTGGGGAAACATCAAAACTGCCATCACAGAGGCAAGAAGCCTTTGTGTGAAGCAAATAAACAAATAAAAATGAAAGAAAAAGCCACTATGATTCTCAAAAGAAGTGGCGGTGAAGGTTAGGAAGAAAAAGATAGCATTTAGGAAGTATAATGAAACACAGAAGGAGCAGGACATAGAACTTTACCAGTTAAGGCAGAAGGAAGCAGGGAGGGTAGTCAGAATAGCAAAGGCACAAACTGAGGAAAAGATAGCCAACTTGGTTAAGAAGGGGGATAAAACCTTTTATAGGTATATCAGGGAGTGTAGAAAGACAAAGGGAGGGATAGTGAGGCTGAATAGAATGGATGGTGGATGGGCAGAGAGTGACAGTGAAAAAGCAGGGATGCTGAAAGAATATTTCTGTTCAGTATTCACAAAAGAGGAAGTGGGGGAGGTGCTTAATTCAATTAACAGAAGCACTCTGAAGAGGGGTTCGATCCCAGTCCTTTCACAGAAGAAAGGGTTCTGAAAGAACTCCTAAAACTGAAGGTGGACAAAGCAATGGGGCCAGGTGGAATTCACCCCAGAATTCTAAAATAATTAAGTAGAGAACTAATGACACCACTGACTACCCTTTATAACAAATCATAGGAGGATGGTGTGGTACCTGAGGACTGGAAGAAGGCTGATGTGATTCCCCTTCACAAAAGTGGGAGCAAGACAGAGGCAGGAAACTACAGACCTGTCAGTTTGACCTCTGTGGTAGGGAAAGTGATGGAATCACTTCTGAAGGAAAGAATTGTTGAGTACCTAGAGGCCAGTGGGGCAGAGGACCCAAGGCAGCATAGGTTCACAGCAGGAAGGTCATGTCAGGTGAATCTAATTGATTTCTTTGACTGGGTGACCAAAGTAGTAAACCAGGGAGGGGCTGTGGACATGGCCTACCTAGACTTTAGCAAGGCATTTGACACAGTCCCACACAAAAGATTAGTAGTCAAATTAACCAGCCTTGGAGTGGGTCCCAGGGTGGTAGCCTGGGTAAAACATTGGCTGAACAACAGGACACAGAAGGTAATTGTAAACTCTGAAGAAAGAGGGGTTACTAGTGGGGTACCGCAGGGTTCAGTACTGGGTCCAGTCCTTTTTAATGTCTTTATTTTTTTTTTGAAATTCAGCATCTTTATTAGTTTTATATCATAACACCAACTATAAAACAAGAAGGTAAATTAACCACACACAAATAACAACAAAAATAAATTAGTGGAAGCATGAGTCCAGACTGTCTCTGGATCAAATATAACCAAAATAGTAATGTTACTAATACACCTACCTTCCCTTCCATCCATCCCTCCCAACCCGCTACCCATCCTTTCCTCCCCCTGAGTGTGCCTTACAAAAACCACATGACAGGGAAGTAACATAACGATAGGTTCCCAGCAATAACAAAGTACCAGAGAAAAGGAAAAACAAATAGAAGCAATTTGAGGCATGCATTACATGGGTCTTAATTCAAATATAAAGCATGTAGTTTACCCCATTTATAGTTAAATGAGTCTATACGATTCCGGAAGCTGGCTATTAATTTCTCAGTATTAAAACAGAGTGTCATTTTCTTCAGCCATTCAGCATATGATATAACCAGTTGGTCCATCCAGTGCTTGAGAACCAGTCTTTTGACTACTAAGGAGATTAGAGCCATGTGAAATCTGTGTTCCTGAACCCTAATATTGGAGAACATCCCTAGGATACATATTTCTATGGTAAACAATTCATCCAATCCCAGTAGAGGATCTAGATTGGATCGAATTGTGTTCCATAACGGAGCCACCTTATCACAATGCCAGAAGATATGTATCAGGTTCCCTTCAACTGTACCACATTGTGTGCAGACAGCCGTAGGTAGTCTGCACAATTTGGCAAGCTTAACTGGTGTATAGTACAGATTGTTTAATATGTGGTACTGAATAAGTCTATGCCTGTCTTGAGTAAGATAACTATGCATGTCCTCCCAGATCCAGCTCCAAACCAGAGTGGTGTCTCGCAGAAGGGAGGTCCAAATTTTGGAGCCTGGAAGGGCATTAGGGAATTTGATACCCAGTAGAAAGGAATATATCATTGAAATTCCATGGGGCTTGATTGCATAGTCCTGAATCTGGTCCAAGAAGGACGTGACTTGGGACTGCTCAAAAGTGGTCCCAAAGATAGAGACCATAAGATGTCTCAACTGGAAAACCTTAAATATATGTTTCTGAGGTATATTAAATTTAGCTATCATTTCGGGGGAAGAGAGGAGAGCACCCTGGGAAAACAGGTTTTCCACCAGGATACCCTGTAATTGGGGAAATCACTCTGGAGAAAGCGGCAAACCCCCTATTTTGATATTAGGGTTTGAAGTAAGAGGTTGAGCAGTGTTCCTTTTAGGTGAAATGTTGAAGAAATTCCAGCATTGGGTTAAAACTTTAACAGAGACCCCCACAACCGAATCTTGTATGAGAGTTGGTAATGCAGAGGTAGTATAATAAAAAATGCTGGGTGAGTTGAGATTATGCAAATCTAGAAGTTTTCTCTCCAGCTGTAACCAAATAGGAAGATGTTCGTCAGGTGTACCCAAGAACCATCTCCCCATTTTGGACAAATGACTCGCCCAATAGTAAAAAATAAAGTTAGGGAGGCGGAGTCCACCTCGCTCTTTAGGGAGGTTAAGTTTTAGGAAAGCCCGTCTAGGATGTCTGCCCTGCCAAATAAATTTAGAAAGGTTAGAGTGAAGTTGCCAGAAATAAAACATTGGGAGCCAAAGATTCAGTAAATTTAAAGGATAGAAAAGGTGGGGCAACACATTCATTTTTATAATACTAATGAGACCCCATAACGAAAGTGGGAGCTTGACCCATCTTTGGAGATCTTGCTGAATATTCAGCATCAGGTCATCCAGACTGAGTCTCCTGAAAGCCTCTGGGTCTCTAGTGAGATGTATACCTAAATATTTAATTGAATAGGAGGACCACTTCATACCGAAGTGAGTGAAACTAGCCTGGTGGGTGAGGGCATTTAAAAGGAATATTACTGATTTGGATAAATTTAACTTGTAATTAGCTGCACGTCCATACTGCTCAATAATTTGTAATGCATGTGTTAGTGAGGTTTCTGGATAGGCCAAATGTAGAAGGATATCATCAGCATACACTGAGAGGGTCAAAGATTGCTGATACACTGAACAACCTACAACCTGGGGCAAATGCTTAATACTAAGTAAAAGGGGTTCCAAATATAAATTAAATAAAAAAGGAGACAAAGGACAACCTTGCCTGGTGCCAGTAAACAGGGAGAACCGTGAAGGGAAACCCACATTACAATAAATTCTTGCAGTGGGGGCTTTGCATACCGTCTGTACCCATTGAATGAAAGTTGCCGGGAAGCCCATTTTCTTAAGAGTTGTCCAAAGAAAATCCCAGTTTACTCTATCAAAAGCTTTTTCTGCATCTAGTGAGAGTAAAGCCATGGGGATCTGAGAGTTTTGGGCAACCTGAAGAATATGTGAAAGTGTTCACAGATGGTCGGCAGAAGATCGGCCTTGCACAAACCCCACCTGCTCAGGGCTCAGCAAATGAGACCAGATCTTTTTGATTCTGAGAGATAGAATTTTTGTTTAGATTTTAATATCGTAGTTTAATAATGAAATTGGATGGTAGCTAGTGGGCTCACTATGAGGTTTGTCTGGTTTCAGGATCAGGACTATCGTGGCTTCCAGCAAGGTGGGGTCTAGGGGGTCCGAGGTGAATATATACTCAAATAATTTCAAGAGAAGGGGGCTAATTCTTTACAGAAAGTTTTGTAGAAATTGGAAGGAAAACCATCAGGACCAGGTGACTTGTCCAGTGATAACCCATTAATTGCATCCTCTACCTCCCCCAAAGTGATTGGAGCAGGCAGAATCGTACAATGATGGACCTGCAGAGAGGGACGGTTAAGGCCCTCCAGGTAATGTTCTATACGAGAATGAGAGGGTTGGGAGGGACATTTACTGTATAGAGCCTTGTAAAAGGATACAAAAACCTGGGAAATATCTCGAGGGGAGGTTTTAATCGAGCCATCTGGAGCTTGCACTGGGGGGATTAACCTCGAATTTTCTACTTCCCGTAGGCGGAGGCTAACATTCTACCCGTTTCTCACCTTGGTTGGAAGTAACGGCCTTAGTTTTAAGGATGGCATATTCTGCCTTTTCCCTTAACAGGTCCGCATATCATTCAGCTTTAGTAAGGTTTCCAAGGAGGTTGGGGAAGTGGAAGAGGATAGATTGCTTTCAGCAGCCCTTATTTGATTCGACAATGAAATAACTCTAGCCTCTCTTTGTTTTTTTCTTTTGGAAGCTAACTTAATGAATTCTCCCCTGATGTAGCATTTAAGAGAGCACCAAATCAAGTCCTCCCTACTTGTGGAACCTTTATTGAAATCTATAAAGAAGGAGATTAGTGTCTTAATGTGGGAAATTATTCTCTCCTCTTTTAGGAGTTGCATGTTTAGTTTCCAGGAAGTATCCCTTTGAAGGTTCGGGTCAGGGGAAATCAAAATCCATGCCAGAGTGATCCGATATAACAATTGGTTTGATTCCTGTCTGGTGAAGGCCAGTTAAGAGAGAGGTGCTGATTAGAATAAAATCCAATCTGGACCATGACTGGTGGACCTGGGAGTAGAAGGAGAAGAGCTGGCTAGAGGGGTTGAGTAGATGCCATGGGTCATATAAACCCAATAGCTCCATAAAGTCTCTCAGAGCTAGTTGTGGAGAAGATAGGGGTTTTAATGGCCTATAAGTTTTGTCCAGGTCCTGTGACGGGGCAATGTTCCAGTCGCCACCCAGAATTAACATGGAGGGAAGAAATCCACTTAGCTTATTAGTCAAACTCATAAGGAAATCAGCATCTCCTCCAACTGGACCATAGATTGCACCCAGTATTATTCTAATATTGTTGAGGATGCCTTTAACAATAATAAATCTACCCTCCGGGTCTGCTAAACTCTCTTCTGCCATGAATGATATATGTCTTTTGACCAGAATTGCCACCCCTCTGCTAGATGACGACCCACAGGCAGTAAAAATCTGAGAGAAACCCTGTCGGCGTAACCCATTTGTTTCCGTAGCCAGGAGATGGGTTTCCTGCATCAAAAGAATATCAATATTTAAAAGAGCACAGTTTTTGAGAACCTGATACTTTTTAGACATATCTCTGACGCCTCTGACATTCCATGTGGCAATTTTAATTGTCACCAAGGTCAGGTACTTTCATATTTAAAGGGAAACACACATGTACTGTTAACTGATCAAAGAACCCCAAAAGGCACACTCCAGTCCCACCCCCTGTCCCCATCAACCCCTGTGAAAAAGTACTAATAAAGAAAGACCACCATCCCCAAAAAGATTTGCAGAGTTTTTGTATTGTTGAAAATGTAAATAATATTAATCATCCTATTATGAATTCGGACAGAATATTCGGTGGGAAAGGCATCAGAACAATAGAACCCCCCTCCCGCCATAAACCCCTCAAACTATATACAAAAGGTCCCCGAGTGAATAAGGGAACAGATTTGGGCTTCTTTACAACTGGTATCGAGGACCAACCCCAATAGGCTACATTCCCAAGAGAGGCAAAATCTGAGTTTAAGTGCCCAATCTGAACTAAAATTCTATGGTCTGATTCTGGAAGATATGCCCAATAAAGTCGAAGCGCTGTCTGGTCACCATGCCTCTCAAGAAATGCATCTTTCCTCCCCTTCCCTGGTGCGTTAAGTGGCTCTCCCTGAGCCCGCTCCATCCCGAAGCCCCCCATCCACCAACCCCTTTAAGAAAACAGCAAACTCTAGCCCTAATTAGTGTAGTAGAGCTCAAAGTAGTAAGGGCTTTATAAGTAGGGATAGGTTGTGAGTTCCCCAAAATTAAGATGCAAAACTAGTTCTCTCGCAACCTTAACTGACCCACTATTTCCCAATGAGACTGTTGCTTCATTTAGATTGGTTTTAAGGCCAGTTTACCCAAATGATTCGACAATCAGGAGGGTGGAGTCCCCAAAGCTCCCAACTAATTCGCTGCATCTATCTCCTTCCCCAGGACCTTCCCGACTCCGAGGAAGCAAGGAATGACAGGGGTACCTGAAAACCGATGGGACCAACTGGTCCATCCCTGCTAACAATGTGCGGAAACATTCCCTAAACAAAAGGTTCCCACCTTCCCCCCTGCTGGTGTGCACAGAGACTCCACTGAGCTGAAATCAGGCCCACTAGACCTCGCAACAGCCATCCACCCCACTCAGCCAACTCCCAAGGGACGAAAGGAAAAGAGAGAGGAAGACTCCAAATAGGTACAAAATTAACTGCAACAGCACAAAAGCCCAATAGTCCTCAGGTAGCTGCAGTAAAAGTTTATCCTGGCTTGAACAAGTTAGGTAATTTGGTGGCGAGATCCGTGGCTGCCTGCTCCAGGGATACATAGGAGTGCCAAACACCATCGATTGCCACCTGTAGCTTGGCGGGGTAAATCATTTTGAAATGTATTCCTCTGGCAATCAGCTTGCTAACTGTAGGATGGAATGCAGATCTTTTCTGACGCGTTTCAAAAGGGAGGTCTTGGGCTATCCTCAACTTGGAATTTCTCCACAGAATGGCCTGGAGCTCCTTCAATTTGGATATCACATGCTGTTTTTCTAGGAAGCTTAAGAATTTCACAATTATAGGCCTTGGAGATGCCCCAGGAGGGGGGTTTCAGTCTAAGGGAATGGTGGGCTCGCTCAATGTGGTACTATGGGTTGAGGGGGGAAGGACCAACAATCTGGGTGAAGAATTTCTGTAAGAAGGCGATAGTGTCGGCTCCCTCCTCTGATTCAGGTAGGCCCAAGATCAGCACATTATTCCTTCTGCTTCTTCCCTCCAAGTCTTCTGTTTTCAATTGGACTTTACTAACCTGCTTGTGCAGGTGAACAATTTCTGGATCTAACTTCTCTCTCCTCTTCTCCAGAGTGGAGGTTCTAGTCTCCGAGTCTCCCATTCTTGACGACAATGAGCTGAGGTCTCCGCGGATAGACTTTAGCTCTACAGAAATACCTTCCAGAGTTTCTTTGAATGGCAACACTTCCTGGAGGAAACGATCCTCAGTTAGGGGAATCACTGAAGAGCCGGATGAGCTTGGTTTAGGAGTATTCCCAGAGCTTTGATGCTTGGATTTCTTGGACGTTTTCTCTCTGGGGTAGGCGGCGGAGTATGTCTAATGCCGGCCTGCTTTATTTCAGCTTCCATGTTGGCTATAAAGCCAAATGCGATGCTACAAACCAGTAAAAGAGCAACCGCTGGGGGCCAAACTATTAAAGTAGCATAGAACCAGTATCTGGATTGTAACATTTATTAGTAGTAGGGCGAAAAAGTGAATTAATAGAGGTCGATAGGTGGGCGCTCCAGAGTAGTGCTGCTTCTAGGTGCTGTGCATCACGTGATCCCCCTTTTTAATGTTTTTGTAAGTGACATTGCAGAGGGACTGGAAGGAAAAGTATGCATCTTTGCAGATGACACAAAGATCTGCAACAGGGTTGATACACAAGGAGGTGTGGAAAGGATGAGAAGGGACTTGGCAAGATTGGAGGAATGGTCAGAAGTATGGCAGCTTGGATTCAATGCAAAGAAGTGCAAAGTAATGCACCTGGGAAACAAAAACCCAGGAGAAGAGTACACAATGGGGGGGAGGTAGTAACAACAGTAAAAATGGAAAGGGACCTGGGGGTAATCATATCAGATGACCTTAAGGTTGACAAACAATGTGAGAAGGCAGTAGGGAGGGCTGGGGGGATACTAGGACTTATAGGGAGAGTCATCACCAGCAGAAAACAGGAAGTTGTTATCCCCCCTGTACAGACAGTTGGTGAGACCCCATCTGGAGTACTGAGTCCAGTTCTGAGACCCCATCTCCTCAAGGACATAGACAGGATGGAGGTAGTCCAGAGGAGGGCAACTAAAATGGTGCAGGGTCTGCAAGAGAAGCCATATGAGGAGAGGCTAAAGAAGCTTAATATGTATACCCTTGAGTAAAGAAGGGAGAGGGGGGACATGATAGAAAAGTTTAAGTACCTCAGTGGAATCAACAAAGTCCAAGAGGGTAGCATCTTTCAGAAAAAGAGATGTGCAAGAACAAGGGGACACAATTTGAAGATAGAGGGGGAAGGCTCAGGGGCAATGTGAGGAAGTATTTTTTCACAGAGAGGGTGGTGGACGCATGGAACAGCCTTCCTGAGGAGGTTGTGGGGTCTAAAACTGTGGGAGAATTCAAGAATGCATGGGACAGACATAAGGCAATTTTTGTGGGGGTAGGAAGAAATAGGCTGTTGGTTAAATAGGATCTGCAGCTTATCCTCTAGGTAGGGAAATGGGCAGACTAGGTGGGCCAAGTGGTCCTTATCTGCTGTCAAAGTCTATGTTTCTATGTTTCTGTGTTGTGTTCACCTAGTCGAGCCCTGAGGATGCTAGACATATGTTTTTTTCTTTTTTTGGTTTAAACCCCCCAGAAATGCATTTTTTAAATGTTCTGAAAAATACTTTCGCAAAATACTTTTGCAAATGTGAAAGTTTCGGGATTTTGTTTGCGAAACTTTCTTGATTTGCGAAAGCATTTTGCCAAAGTATGCTCAAAATAACTGCAAATCTTTGCCACTCTCCCGCAACAAAACGGTTTGGTCTTTTGGGCTGAAATTTGCAGGGTAGCAAGCCCTGGTCCCACAAATGCGCCTTTTGGTGGTTTGGGGCAAAAACATTACAGGGGCCCAAAGTTACAGCATTCTGAAGTTCTGCAATTTTCCTCTAAGATAACATTGCGGCATCCGTGTTGCCTTCCGGAGCCTGTATCTTGAAAACGGTTCAAGATACGGACTTTTTGTCACAACAATTCTTAGTCCCCCTGCTTAGAACTAGGATGGAAGATCCTGAAACCCATGGAATTTAATTTTTTTTCTACCTTGTACAGTTCCTGAGATATTTGCGATTTACTGTTCCAATTGCTCATTTTCATGTCCAAGGACCACTATTATGGCCACAGACTTCGTATTCACAGTGCTTTCTGCTGCCCCTATCTTGGACACAATGCGCACTATGGATTCGGTCGACTTCATGTGTGGGAACTACTCACTCTCATGATTACAACCACACTTCCAATTTTTTACTAGCTGCTACAGATGGGCAAATTAATGTTACAAGCCTTCCATGACCTATAGGGCTGCTGTATGGCTCCGTGCTTATGTGTAAGTGGGAGCACAGGGCCTGGAGAACCAGCTCTCCCACAAACACATATCATTACACAGAAATGGGCAGCTTGGTTGGGCCCCACTCTCCCACCAACACATACCATTTACTATTTATATTACACTTTCACAAAAAGAAAGGAAATTCATTGCAAAAAACTCCACTAATGCATCAGTTAAGGTTGCTTCCACAGCAACAAAAGTGTGGAAATACAATGTGAGGATTACCAGACTGCGGCCCCCAACCACCCACCCCCTGCTCCACAGACCAACAGATACTGAGGTCTGCCATAGGGTCATGCAGCCTAACTCTCACCCCATTCTCCTTTACTGTACCATGTCAACTTGTTTACATATGAAATGGGGTGAGCTGGGTTGCATATGGAATGGGGTGAGCTGGGACACATGACCCTATGGTGAGAAGCTTAGGCAACAAATCAGCTGAGCTACAGGCACTCTTGGCAGTGTGGAGGGTGGACTGAGACTGTGATCTGGTAATTCCAGGGTACAAATTATACAGGAAGGATTGTGAGGAGGGGAGTGGGGTGGGCTGGCAGTCTGTGTGAGGAATGGGATCAAATGCACAAGGGATGAGGGGGAGGAAAGGAGAACAGAGGCAATCTGGCTGCAGCTCCTGGACTCAAGGGGTAGGAAACTGAGGTTTGGGATGGTATACAGGAAGCTGTCTCGGTCTGAAGAGCTTGACAGGGAATTAGTGGGACAAATCAGAATGGTATGTAGAAAAGGAAAGGTGGTCATCGTGGGGGATTTCAACTTGCCCAGAGCTGACTGGAGCATTCTGGTCACATCCAGTGCTAGAGAGGAAGTGCTCCTGGACATGATCCAGGAGGGTCTCCTGATGCAGTTGGTCAGCGGACCTACTAGGCTAAAGAACACTTTAGATCTGGTATTGTTGAATGGGGAGGCAGTAAGGGAAATAAGGGTGGAGGACCCACTAGCCAACAGAGATCACCAATCAGTCTGGTTTAATATCACGATGTGCAGGGAGCCAGATAACTCAGTAACCCGGGTGGTAAACTTCAGGGTGGAAGACTTTGGGAGGATGCAGGAAGTACTGAAAGAGAAACTGAAGGGCATAAGGCAGGAGATGGATTCGAAGCAGAAATGGAATATTATTAAATGGGGGATTACAGAGGCAATGGAAGCCTGCAACATGACACAGAGTAAGAGGAGCAGAGCAAGGAAATGTTGCTGGTTGAACAGTGAGGTAGTGGAGGTGGTGAGGGCAAAATGAGAGGTGCACTAGAGGTATAGGAGGACGGGGAAGGAAGGGGACAGGAAGGAGTATATAAGATGGTCCAGGGAGGTGACCAGAAAAGTGAGAGAAGCCAAGGCCTAGAGGGAGCTAAGATTAGCACAGGGAATTAATGGGGGAACACTTTTTCAGATACATCAGGGAGAAAAGGAAGTGCAGGGAGACAATAGTGAGGATAAAAAAGGGTGGGGAGTGGATGGAAAAGGGGGAAGGAAGAGGTGGAAGCACTGAATGAATTAATTTGCTTACTGTTCATGGAAGAAAAGGGGGAATAACACCATGGCTGGGAGGGTGGGGACATGGGGAGAGGAGGTGACAGATGGAAGGATTGAGGGAGGTAGAGTCCTAGAGGGTCTAAGGGAACTGAGGGTAGACAAGGCACCAGGGCCAGATGGTATCCACCCCAGGGTGCTGAGGTAGGTGGTGGAGGGGTTGGCGAAGCCACTGGAGGATCTGTACAGCACCTCACTGGAGTCAGGATGTGTGTCACTGGACTGGAGGATGGCACATTTAGTGCCATTACACAAGAGTGGACCAAGGGTCGAACCGGGTAATTATCATCCAGTAAATCTCACTTCCACAGTGTGAAAACTAATGGAAATGATACTAAAGGAAAGACTGGTGTCATACCTGGAGGACAATGGCCTCCAGGATGTAAGGCAGCATTGGTTCATTTTGGGGAAGTCCTGTCAAACCAACCTGAAACAATATGACTGGGTGACAGGTGAGCTGGATAAGGGCCATGCGGTGGATGTTCTTTACTTGGACTTCAGCAAGGCCTTCAATTTGATGCCTCATGGGTAGCTTGGGGGGAAACTAACTAGTGTAGGGGTAGGGGCAAAAATTATGAACTGGATTACAAGCTGACAGAGTGGGAGGCTGTAACGGGTGGTGGTGGGAGGGGAGCTCTTAACTCTGAATCCAGTGAGAGGAGGGGGCCACAGGACTCTGTGCTGGGACCAGTATTATTTGGGCTCTTCATATCAGACATTGCACACAGGGTGGTGAGCAAGATAAGTCTGTGCACAGAAGACACCCAAATGGGAGCAGTGGTGGATGGAGAAGAGGGATGAAAACAGCTGTAGGGGGAATTAAGCAAGCTGGAGGAGTAGTCAGAGAGGTGGCAGCAGGGGTTCAGTGCAAAGAAATGTAAGGTTATGCAATTCGCAGTGAAGAACCCATGGAGAGAATACTGGCTGGGAGTGGGGTTTAAGCTGGGGATCACTGAAGGGAAGAAGGACCTGGGGTAATGGTAACAGGGACCATGAACAACACCACCCAGTGCAGGAGAGTGGCTGCAAAAGTGAACAAAATGTTGGGGTGCATAGCAAGGGTTTTTTATCCAGGTGAAGAGAGAGATTATCTTGCCACCCCTACAGGTCACTGGTAAGGCCACACTTGGAGTGTTGTGTGCAGTTTTGGAGGCCATACCTGAAGCATGATATCAGGCTACTGCAAGGGGTGCAGAGAAGGGCAATGAAGATGATATGTGGAATGGAGGGGAGAGACTATGAAAGCAGGCTGGGAGACCTGAATATGTACACCCTGGAGGATAGAAGGGATGGGGGGGCCATGATAGAGACATTCAAGTATCTGAGGGGACTCAAAAAGGATGGGCAGATGTGGTCTTTAAGCTAAGGATGGGGAGGTACATCAGGGAGCATGGACTAAGAATACAGGAGGAAGATTTAGGAGGGAAATGAGGAGACACTATTTCATGGAGAGGGTGGTAGCAAAATGGAATGAACTACCAGGATGGGTGTATCATGTAAATCTGTAAACAACTTTAAAAGGGCATGAGACAGGGAACAGGAGAGAGTGAGGATGGGGAAGGTGGGGCAAGCAGTGGGATGACAAAGGGAAGGGTGTGTGGCAGCTGCAAACTAGGGGTGCCAGCTGCATACCCGAGGAGATGTAGACAGATCGGGTGGTCTGTTTCTGCTGGCACATTTTTATGTTCGTATGTATGTTTGTATGTTATTGCACAGCATGTCCCTCCTGGGAGAAACTACTACTTAGAGAAATTCCCCCATGCCTAAAGACCTGCCTTGGCTCCCAGTTCCATGCATTCCCACTGCAGGGGTAACCTGGGAATTACCATCCTTTGAGAAGTCTCTGCCATGAGGGGTAAGCTCATGGGGTTTGAAGTCCCATGGTGGTGTGGTGTTCGGGATTCAGGGCTAGCCAAGGGTGAAGCATCTGTTGGGGAGCTAAACAATAAATTGAAAACAAAAGAAATGAAGACACAAAACAGTAATTTTCAAAGTAAAAATAAAATGTTTCATATAGTTTTGGTAAAA
Source organism: Neoceratodus forsteri (assembly GCA_016271365.2). NCBI lineage: Eukaryota > Metazoa > Chordata > Ceratodontiformes > Ceratodontidae > Neoceratodus > Neoceratodus forsteri. The sequence continues at coordinate 1,069,993,489 of CM028129.1, read as the reverse complement.
TAAATCATGTAACTTAAAAAAGATTTATATTCATATTTATAACAAATAGAAACTTGTACATATTTTTTAAGTAAATATGCTTTATTGAAGTATGCAAAGAAATCCAATAGGACTCAAGTAAAGAAAACACTGAAATATAACAACCAGAAATAAAGGCAAACGACTATACACTCATCATAGAATGAACAGTATAATGGAACCAGTGAGAATCCCCAAACTCACCTAGAAGAAAATTCCTCCCAACAACCCTCCCCACCCACCAGAGCACTTTCAGAGCACAGTAGCCTTGTTGACTTATTACAGGACTCACACCCGGGAAAACTCCCCATTCACCACAGAGCAAGCATCCTCCCTTAGAGCCACAGGAGTTGAACAATGACCTTAATGTGTCCTGGGAATTCCTGATTGAGCACACTTTATAGATAAGACCGTATATAGGGTTTCCAAATCCCATGTGTAGAGACCCCCTTTCGGACATCCTCGTGTGATATGCCTCTCCACTGCAAGAGCATGGATTATCTCCAAGAGCCACTCCCTAATGGATGGGACACAGTCTTCCAGCCAGTGTCGAAGAATGACCATTTTCATGGCCATGGAGATCAAAGCCATATGGGGCCTGTGCTGTTGAATGAAGTATGAAGGGAAATCTCCTATGATACATATCTCAGGGGTAAATGCTTTCTCTAGACCCAATAGGGGATCCAGAGACAATCTGATACTACTCTAGAAAGGTTGGATTTTGGAGCATTCCCACAGTATATGTTTTATGTTCCCATCCAGGAGACCACAACAAGAACAAAGAGGGGGAGGAGGTCCTTCCCATCTTATATAACCTTGTTTTCATAAAGTATAAGTCATGCAGAATCCTAAATTGGGTCCAACTTTACCAGTCTCACTTCATATATTTATAGAGGTTGTGGCAAATCCTTTGACAGCAAACAGAGTCATGACCTAACTTAAGTTGCTGCTGCCAGAAGCTCCTGATCCCCAGGACAGCATGAGGATCAAGCGCCTGCAGGCAAGTGTAAAGTCTAGAGATGGGGTGGGGCTGCATAATGTTAGACATTAACTTTCCAAGACAGTGGCATCTGTTCGATGCCATGGGGCATGCCCCAGATAGTCTCGCAGAGCTCAAGAGAGTTGCATGTACTTTTTTAATTATTTTTATTTGCTTTTGGTAACCAGGTAAAGTGCACTAGTCAGGATTGCCTATTTTCAGATATGACCTGGGAGATTACAGTTCAAACAAGTTACAAACAATAGTACAGCGAGGAGCTGATACAATGCAGTAAATAAAGAGATCAACAACCTTACATGACAGTAGAATTACTTAGAATGAAAGTGATGGCATGCATAGCATAAGCATTATGGTACAAAAGAGATAAAAACAGCTTGCAGAGATCAGTAACATAGGTGCATAACAGCAGTGCTGGTGGCATAGGATGAGGGTATGGGACAGGGAAGGGGATAGCAGTGCAATGGCAAGTAAAGGGGTATGTTCCATAAAATAAAGCAAGTAAAGAGGTGTAATACATGACCTAAGACATTTACACGCATCTAGGGAAGTGAGGCAATTAAAGAGTGCATGCTTGAAGGCAGGGTGAGAACTGGAGCTTCTAAGGAAAAATGGAAGGGAGTTCCAGAATTTGGGAGCATAGACAGAAAGGCAAATTTACCCATTTTGGTGGAGCAATCAGGGACAGTGACCAGAGCTGAAGCCAAGGACCGGAGGAGTCTGGGGCAGTCAACTGGAGTGAACATGGCTGCAAGGCAGGAGGGGAGAGAAGAACAAATGATATTGTCGGTCAGGCAGCCTATGGAATATAAATGCCAGGAGGAGGGGGATAACTAGCAGAGGTCAGAGTAAAGTGTGCAGCAGTGTTTAAGCCAATGGGCAGACAAGCCAAATCTGCAAACATTGTTATAGGCAACATCCCACACTTGAACGACATTTGCCTGCACTTGAGCAAAGACCGGCAGTGCATAGCAAAGATTGGGAAGCAGAAACCCTTCGTTGACAGATATCCAAGCGGCAGGGGTCAGGGCATGGCAGACATGGTAAGCCAACACAATTTTGGCATTGACAGACATGCATACTGCATTGACATGCAGAGAGAAACTGAGACACGGATCCAGAGTGACCCCTAAGTATTTGAAGGAGTCGGTAACTTGTACCAGGGAGCCGTTGAGACAAGAGACCAGAAATTAGGGGTTTAGGGCACTGAGCTTCCTGTGGGACCCGAAGAGCATGGCCTGGGTCTTGCCAACATTTAATATGAGGTGGAGAGAGGTGAGTCATGTTTGGATTCATTGCAGGTCGGAGGAGAGGTGGGAATTAATGTCAGAGATGGAGCTAGAGGAGATATAAAGGACCAAGTCATCAGTGTAGAGTAGTATGACTGTGGGTGGGAATGGTAGGTAGATTGTTTATAAATATAGAAAAGAGCAGGGGCCCAATGATGTATCCTTGTGGAACACCAGTGGATAGAGAGGCAGGGGAGGAGAGGACTCTATGGTAGGAGACAGACTGGGTGCGATTGTGCAGGTAGCTGGGGAACCAGACAATAGTGGACTGGGAGGCATCCAGTAAACCTAGCTGATGCAAGAGCAGTGAATGGTTGACAGAGCTGAAAGCCTTCATTAAGTCAATAAATGCAGCCCCCATATGTTGGCATCTATCCATGGTGGTTGAGGTGTCATTAGTAAATTGCACTAGGGCAGTCGAGGTGCTGTGGCCTGGTCTGAAGCTGTGCTGAGCAGGAGATAGCAGGTCATATTTGTCTACAAAGTCTGACACCTGAAAGATGGAAATGTCAACTGCAGATTGCAATTCCCTCAGCAGTATCAAGCATACATTCCTATGGACTGAGTCCAGTGTGGCCACTCTTAGTTGGGGGCAAAAATTGTCTGGAATGGGTTTGCTCCAGTTCCATGTCATAATAGCGATCGCAAAATAGCGATCCTTATTATGGCAAGTGTATATCACCGAAAAGCAAATCGGCAATATACACTTGCTGGCGACCCAACATCTGACAAAAAAAAAAGTGTTTTTGGCTTTGCCCCCCGCAACCACCTGATTTTAGATTCTCAACTCCAGGAGGGAGCATATCAGGGAGGGGGCACATTCTGGATTTAAAAAAAAATTAAGTCCCACAACCGCAGGCAGCAGCAAAATTTCTGCTCTTCTGATCCCCAGCCCCTCACCCAGTACCTGCTGAGCCAGAGCTAGCCACCCACACCACCACTCCACATGGCTAGCTCGGCAGCAGTAGGTTCACCACTCCCCTAGAACCCCCTTCCATATCCTTCCCCTCCCCTTCCCCTTGCTATCCTCTCCTTTCAGCAGTTGTTCCCTACACTTGCCTGCACATAGGGTCGCTACCCTTGCAGAGCAGCCCATGAGGATAGCACTGAATATGAGTTGTCATTTTAACGGTCACGCATATTCAGTCACTATACTCACTGGATACCGTTTGCCCCAATGCAAAAGTGAGGGTTGCCTAGAACAGGCTAGGATAGCCCCTTGCTCCAATATACCCTCAGGTAAGTTTGGAGTTGTAAGCAGGCCGACCAGGTAAAGGGGGTGAATGAAGCAAAGATGGTAGCCCAGAAAGTTTGGTATACAATAAGCTACTGAGTAATAGCCCTGTCTTTTGACATAGGTTGGATTTGAGTTGAAGCCATACTGGTCAATAATTCCCTGAAGGCCAGCCGACCACCATGCTCCCCAACTGCAGCAGCTTTGCAGTATGTAGGTCCAAATAATACAAAAAGAAGTTGGGTAATCTAAGCAGTCCCCTGTATTTTAGCTGGGTAAGTTTATAATAGGGCAAACAAACCAAACAACCCCTCCACAAAAAATTATTGATATCCCTCTGAAGATGAAGGAACCAAGATTTTGAGAGGAAAATCCCCATCATCCCTAAGGGATACAGAAGCCTTGGGAGGACATTCATTTTAATGATACTCACCCTGCCTCACAGTGATGAAGGGAGGACTGCCCACCTCTGGAGATTTTACCTAATGGCTTGCATTAGAAGTGTTAGAGTCACATTTTCCAGATCCATCAAGAACCTGGGAGCATGAATTCAGAGATAGCATGTCACCTTTGGCTCCCAAACCAGAACTAAATCCAGGATGTATTGTTTGGAGACCAACCCATTCAGAGGCATAATAACCAGGGTCTTATCCAGATTAAGTCTTTAATCTGTGATATCCAAGAATCTCTGTATTTCCTCTAGGGCAGAAGGAATAGAGACTGTTGGATCCTCTACATGTAACAATAGGTCATCAATGTATGCTGAGACAGAATACCAAAGGCTCCCAGATTAATCCATTTCACTACCATTCTGTAAATTAATGAGAAGGTTTTCCAAATAGATGTTCAATAAGAGAGGAGAGAGTGGGCATCCCTGTCAGGTACCCCTCTAAAGATGAAAGTGGGTCAAAGATAGCCCATTGCAGTGGATCTAGGCCATAGGCTGGATGTAAAGAACTCTAATCCAGTCACAGAAATTAGAGGGGAGACCAAATTTTTTAAGTACTTTGAACAGATAGGGCCATGACACTCTGTCAAAGGCTTTTTTTGCATCCAGGGAGACCAAGGCCACAAGAGTCCTGCTCTCCCTAGATGCAGAAATCGGATGGAGGAGTTTGCGGACATGGTCACTGGACAGGCAGCCAGACATGAACCCAACCTGACTAGGGGAAATCAGTCCTCCCAAGACCCTCTGTAACCTATTCAGCAGTATTTTGACCAGTAGCTTAGCATCAGAATTTAACCAGGAAATCGACTGATAACTAGACGGTAGTAAGGCATCCTCGCCTTCCTTGTGAATCAAGGAAATCCATGCCACCATGTACGAACAGTCAGTTAACCCATTGGCAGGAAAAAAATTGAAAAGACAAGTAAGGAAGGGGGCAAGCTTGCACACAAAGGATTTACAGAATTCATTAATGAAGTCATCAGGCCCCAGAGCTCTATTGACAGGGAGCTGGCTAATTGCTTCCCTCACTTCCTGGAGGGCTATCGGATGTCCTAGCATCTCTTGCTGTTCCAAAGATAGACAAGGGAGGGGAAGGGCTGCCAAGTATTCCTGAATACTAGTCTGCTACACCTGAGTAACCAATTTATCTGCATGCAGGTCACTGTAATAAACCAGGAATGCCTCTACAATATCCCCTGGGTGAGTGAGTACATCCCCAGGAGGGTTTGGTTTGAGCCTCAGGATCTCTCTCGCCACCTCTAGCTGTTTAAACCTCCAGATGAACAACCTACCATCTCTCTCTCCCTCTTCAAAATAGTGGTTTTAGTACAAGATAGGGCAAGATCTGCTTTCGCTGCAAGAAAGTCATAATACTTCACTCACAAAGTAGCTAGGTGATCCAGGAATACTGGAGATGATGCCGAATATTATATGTGTTCCATATTCCTAATCTCCGAGATCAGGTTATCCTCCTCCTGGAGTCGGCACCTTTTACTCTGAGCTGCAAGCTGGATACATTCACCCTAACCCCACATTTTAATGCACCCCATACTAAGTCCAACTTATCCATGGACCCCTCATGTTCTGCCAAGATGGTAGCTAAAAACTCCCGAATACATTGAGCAACATCCTCATCTTTTAGCAGCTGAGAATTAAAATACCAGATCCCATCACATATTTCCTTCATATCTAAACAAACTGACAGGGATACCAGTCAGTGGTCAGAAAAAATTTGTGGGAGGATATCACTGGCAATAAGACCAGGTAGGTAGGACTTACTCAGCAGGAAAAAAAATCTATGGATGACAAAGTCCCGTATGGAGAAGACTAAAATGAAAAACAAATTAAGATAAGGTTTAAAGCCTGCCAAGGACCTGCAAGCCCCATCTGGTCCATAAGCTCTCGAAGACTTCACTGGCCAGGGGAAAGGCCCTTTCTCCTGGAGTCCAATGTGTCCACATCATTCTGGAACACCAGATTCCAGTCCCCACCCAAAATGAGCAGTGGGCTCAGGAAGGAGGTTAGCCAAAGGGAAAGGTCTGTGAAAAAGCCAAAAGAGTCACTATTGGGCCCATATATGGACCTAAGAGAACCTCCAAAATGTCTAACCAGGCATGAACAAGTATAAACCGTCCCTTTGGGTCTAAGTATTCCTGAATAAATTGAAAGTGTAAGCTCCTAGCTATCACCATAACCATGCCCCCGCTCTTTGAATTGGACCCTGTCCTGAAGATCCATTATACCCAGCTTCTTCAGAACAGAGCTATGTTGTCCCTCCTCAAATGGGATTCCTGAAGCAGGGCCACATATGTCTGACGCTTGTGTAAATGCTGTAATATCATATGACATTTCTGCTTGCTCTGTGCACCCCATATGTTCCAAGATATAATATTATACGAGGTATTACTAATCATTTGTCACCTCAGTCATACAAGTACCAGGGTAAGACCCTGCCTTCTTTTGCTGGTGGAATAAAATCCATTAATCAATGCCCCCATCATATACAGAAAACTCCAAGCCCATCCTGAACCACCCAGCTCCCACCCCAAAAACAGAAAAGCCAAAACAAAGAGCCCCCATCCACCACCAGTCCACATGATAGTCGCTCCCACAACTTCCAGTCGATGATATCAAAAACATCTGCGCCAAGAACCCCTCCCCCACTCCCAACCTCTGCTGTACCAGCAATAATTGACCCCAGTGATCAGAGCAAGTCATAATATAAAGCAAAGATCAATGCTATAGTATCCTACAGCCTAGAGGAGTGACCAAATAGTGAAAGACCTTAGCCCAAACTATCCCATACAAACTGTAAAAAGTCATAATTATTGGTGGCAGGAAGGGCCTCTGTAAGAGTCAATCATGGCCCCAAAGTAGTCCCCAAGCACCCAGCTCCCCATTCCCATAACAAAAGACTCTCCTCCATCCCCCACCACTCACCTAAACAGGTACACCATAAGGGAGAGGCAGCCACACAGATCCCTGCCCGCCCAAGGAAGGTAATTGAGGGGCCCCTACTGGGACATGTACCCCCCATTCAAAAAAGGAAGTAGGACTTCTGGGAGACTATTCCATGAATCAGTCTAGCAATGCCAGTCATGAGGGCTTTCTTCACCTCTGCAGACCATAAAAAGGGGGGGGGGGTAAGGTGTGAAGAAGGATCCATGCCAGTGGAGCATTCCCTGCTCCACCATCCTGCAACACAAAAAAGGAAGAGTTTGAGGGCTACCTCAGGAAAAGTGTATGCAATGTGAACACTTTCCACTGACACTGAGCCTAGATATTGCAAGCAGAAACTAACTTATTCAGAACTTGTGATAAGCGGTTACTCAGAAGGAGAGAGCAGAAAACTGCCCTTCCAACCTTAACACAGAGCCCCCAAAAGTCTCTCGCACTCACGGACTAAGGGGACAGAAGAAGCACCCACAAACATGACCCCATGAGGCAGAGGAGAGAACACGGACCCCTAGCACCATTTAGGTCACGCGATGCCAGAGAGTACCACCCAACAGATGCATATAAACAAATGCGACCCCCAGGATGGAAAATATATATCTTTAAAGAAGGAGCCCAGGATAAGCAAGCATCACCTAATACCACCCTTTATGCGACCGCACAAAAAAAAAAAGGGGAGGACAGGGTGGAACATGGCAAAAAGGTCTCCCAGGGTCTATCAGGCTAAGTAAGAGTGGCAGAGAGTTGCAAACCCCAGCATGCAGTCTCAAGCCCTTCCCATATAATGTCACACTGTATCTACCTTAGCAACAGGCTAACAGTGTAGTGCAACCCAGTTTCTGAACCCATTTTTTCGAATAGCTTTCAGAAGGGATTACTCTTGAACTGTGAACTGTGCTCATGACTTAGAATGCCACTTTGGAAGCTCGGATGCAAAGAAGACTGTGCTGAAGCTGGGATTTCTGAAATCAGTCATGGACATGTATTCCTCTTTTTAAACGACAACTCAGGAGGTGGTGAGCTTGCCTGGCCCTGGCATTTTTAATTCCTTCAATCGACAGTGTGGGACTTTGGGTCCTGTGTTTTTTGTAGCTAAGGAGTGGCTCGGCCTGAGCTCTCTAGGGTTAGGGGTTGGGAAGGAGTTCATTGGAGACTACTGCATATTGGTCCACCCTGGTGTACCAGGTGAGGGCTCGGGCTGAACTATCTGTAAACAACTTCTATTTTTGACTGCTTGATTGACATTTAAATGTCAGCCAAGGATTGATATTTTTCATCTTATGTGGCCTGGAAACTAACTGACTTTGGCCTGTGGCTGGAGCCAGAGACTTCGGCCTGGCCTGACCCCCACCAGAGTAAGTAGGTTGGGTGAGAGCTCATCAGTGGGTGTAGCTTTTTTCTACCTTGGGAGCTTTTCAGAGTGGCGCTGTCAGGGGATTGCACTAGCTCTGGGGCCCTGACTTGGTGGGATGGGGTCAGTGTGCAGTCTAGTTCTAGTTGCAAGGCCTTGGTTGGACCGGCCAATTTACATCGCTGATGTGGATTATTTGCTCCCCTTTTTTTTTGATTTTTGGAATGGAGGAAACTATGCTGTAATACCTGGACAGAGAAGTGGCGGAACGCTTTAGTGATTTGAGAGTTCAGTTGGTACTTGGCTACTTGATTGGTGAGGCGGTGAGAGGGCCTCTGGATTTCTTTATTTCATTTTTTCTGATTTATTCGCTGCGGTGAGAGAACAGCATTTGAACTTGAACTTTTAAGGTGGGGGTGAGAGCCCTACATCTTCAAGCTTGGTATTACATGATCATTTTGTTGAACTTCATTTGATACTGACTCACTTCTTTCTTGTTATTTTTTTTAATTATTATTTTATTGTTTATTAAATGGTTTATGGTAATTAGTTTGTGTAATTTTAGGATTGTATATTTATTTTTGGTATTTGATTTGGGTGGGATTAATTAATTTGTGTGTGAAACATAGAAACATAGAAAAATAGAATTTGATTGCAGATAAGGACCGCTTGGCCCACCTAGTCTGCCCATTTTCCTACCTAACAGATAAGCTGCAGATCCTAGTTAACCAACAGCTTACTTCCTCCTACCCCCCACTAGGACTGCCTTATGTCTGTCCCATGCATTCTTGAATTCCCCACTGTTCTTGACTCCACAACCTCCTCAGGGAGGCTGTTCCATGCATCCACAACCCTCTCCATGAAAAATACTTCTCACATTACCTCTGAGCCGTCCCTCTATCTTCAAATTGTGCCTCTTGTTCTTGCACATCTCTTTTCTGAAAGATGCTACCCTCTTGGGCTTTGTTGATTCCCTGAGGTACTTGAAAGTTTCTATTATGTCCCCTCTCTCCCTTCTTTCCTCAAGGGTACACATATTAAGCTCCTTTAGTCTTTCTTCATATGTCTTCTGGTGCAGACCCTGCAAAATTTTGGTTGCCCTCCTCTGGACAGCCTCCACTCTGTCTATGTCTTTGCGGAGATGGGGTCTCCAGAACTGCACACAGTACTCCAGATGGGGTCTCACCAACTGTCTGCACAGAGGGATAACAACTTCCTGTTTTCTACTATTGATGCCTCTTCCTATGCATCCCAGTATCCCCCCAGCCTTCCTTACTGCCTTCTCAAATTGCTTGCCCACCTTTAGGTCATCTGATATAATTACCCCCAGGTCCCTTTCCATTTTTACTATTGTCAGTATCTCACCCCCCATTGTGTACTCTTCTCCTGGGTTTTTGTTTCCCCATGTGCATTACCTTGCACTTCTTTGCATTGAATCTGAGCTGCCATACATTTGACCATTCCTCCAACCTTGCCAAGTCCCTTCTCATCCTTTCCACTCCATCTTGTGTATCAACGCTGTTGCAGATCTTTAGTCTTTCTTCATATGTCTTCTGGTGCAGACCCTGCACCATTTTGGTTGCCCTCCTCTGGACAGCCTCCACTCTGTCTATGTCTTTGCGGAGATGGGGTCTCCAGAACTGCACACAGTACTCCAGATGGGGTCTCACCAACTGTCTGCACAGAGGGATAACAACTTCTTGTTTTCTACTATTGATGCCTCTTCCATGCATCCCAGTATCCCCCAGATTTCTTACTGCCTTCTCACATTGCTTGCCCACCTTTAGGTCATCTGATATAATTACCCCCAGGTCCCTTTCCATTTTTACTATTGTCAGTATCTCACCCCCCATTGTGTACTCTTCTCCTGGGTTTTTGTTTCCCCATGTGCATTACCTTGCACTTCTTTGCATTGAATCTGAGCTGCCATACATTTGACCATTCCTCCAACCTTGCCAAGTCCCTTCTCATCCTTTCCACTCCATCTTGTGTATCAACCCTGTTGCAGATCTTTGTGTCATCTGCAAAGAGACTTACTTTTCCTAACAGTTCCTCTGCAATGTCACTAATAAAGACATTAAAAAGGATCGGTCCCAATACTAAACCCTGCAGTGCCCCGCTAGTAACCCTCCTTTCTTCACCGTGTACTCCATTTGCTACTACCCTTTGTGTCCTGATGTCTAGCCAATTTTTTATCCAGGCTACCACCTTGGGCCCACCAGGCTGGCTAACCTGTGTATTAATCTTTTGTGTGGGACTGTATAAAATGCCTTGCTAAAATCTAGGTAGGCCATGTCCACAGCCCCTCCCTGGTCTACTACTTTGGTCACCCAGTCAAATAAATCTATTAGATTCAACTGACATGACCTTCCCATCATGAATCCATGCTGCCTTGGGTCCTGTGCCCCACTGACCTCTAGGTACTCAACAATTCTTTCCTTCAGAAGTGATTCCATCATTTTCCCTACCACTGAGGTCAAACTAACTGGGCTGAAGTTTCCTGCCTCTGTCCTGCTCCCACTTTTGTGAAGAGGAATCACATCTGCCCTCCTCCAGTCCTCAGGTACCACCCCATCCTCCCATGATTTGTTAAAGAGAGTAGTCAGTGGTGTCACTAGTTCTACCCTTAGTTCTTTTAGAATTCTTGGGTGAATCCCATCAGGCCCCATTGAGTTGTCCACCTTCAATTTTATTAGTTCTTTCACAACCCTTTCTTCTGTAAATGGACTGGTATCGACCCCCATCTTCAGAGTGTTTCTCTTGTTTGGTCTAGATACCTCCCCCTCCTCTTCCTTTGTGAATACTGAGCAGAAATATTCGTTCAGTATCCCTGCTTTTTCACTGTCCCCTCTACCCACATTCCCTCCCCTTTATTAAGCCTCAGTATCCCTCCTTTGGTCTTTCTTCACTCCCTAATGTACCGATAAAAGGTCTTATCCCCCTTCTTAACAGAATTGGCTATCCTTTCCTCAGTTTGGGCCTTTGCTATTTTGACTGCCTTCCCAGGCTCTTTCTGCTTTAACTGATAAAGTTCTCTGTCCTGCTTCTTCTGTGTTTCCTTATATTTCCTGAATGCTATCCTTTTCTCCTTAACCTTCCCTGCCACCTCTTTTGAGAGCCATAGCGATTTTTTCCTTCATTGTGTTTTATTGATTTGCTTTACACAAAGGCTTGTTGCCTCTGTGATGGCTGTTTTGATTACTCCCCATTGTTCCTCCACCCTCCTTCTTGCCTGTTTGCTAGTGTTTTCTAAGGCACTCTCTCATTTTCCCAAAGTCAGCCCTCCTAAAGTCCAGTACTCTTGCTTTCGTATGGCTTGATTTTATGGCTGTGTTTATCGTGAACCACACTGTTCGGTGGTCGCTTGTTCCCAGATGGCTACCCACCTCTAAATCTGAGATTCTTTCTCCATCCCCATTTGAGAGTACCAGGTCTAAGATTGCTCCCTCCCGAGTGGGTTCCAGTACTAGCTGTCTGAGTCATGCCCCCTGTAGGGCATCAAGAATGACCCTGCTCTTGGATGTGCCTGTAGCAAAGGTGCTCCACTTAACATCTGGCATATTCAGGTCCCCCATCAATAATATCTCTCCTTTTTCTGCCATTCTAAGGAAACCTTCTATCATTTCCTTGTCCATTCCCTGCCCCTGAGATGGGGGTCTGTATACAACCCCAGTGCGGATTGTGGTGCCATTTCCTGTCTCCAGGGTGACCCAGAGTGCCTCATCTGCTCCCTGTTTACTCTTTAGTTCTATTGCTTTGATCCCTTCCTTTACATAGAGAGCTACTCCTCCTCCTCGTTTACCTTCCCTGTCTCTCCTGTAGATTGTGTATCCTGGTATGTTGACATCCCAGTCATGGTTCTCTGTGTACCATGTTTCTGTGACTGCCACAATATCCAGGCAACCCTCTTCCATCAAGGCCACTAGTTCAGGGAGTTTGTTACATAGACTACGGGCATTGGTACTCATCACCCTCCACTTTTTGATAGCCTTACCCCTTTTAGCCCCATTCCTGTCCTTACTGCCTTTGCCTTTTTTTTACATTTACCTCTGTTCTGCTCCCTAATAACTTCTCTACCTTGGTGTTTACCTCACTAATTACCATGTTTTGTGAGGGGAGGCTGGAATTTCCCTGCTCCTTTTCAGTGCCTCCCCCCTTGGCTAGTTTAAATGCTTGCCAATGAAGCATTTAAACCTCTCACCTAGGATCCTGGTTCCCCCCCTGGACAGATGCATACCATCGCACCAGTATAGGTCTGGATCCCTCCAGGTGGCTCCCCAGTCCCCAATGAAGCCAAAATCCTGAGCTCCACACCAGTTTTTCAACCACTCATTGAATTCCCTGGTGAGGAGTGCCCTAGCATCACCCTTGCCATAGACAGGCAGCACCTCCGAGAAGGTTACCATATGCTACTTGTCTAAGGCCCTCCCCAACTCTACAAACTCCTCTTGCACTGCTCTGATCCCATTCCTAGCCAGGTCATTTGTCCCTAGGTGGACAATGACATCCAGCTCCCTCCCTAGTGCAGCTCCTCCCATGATCCTGAGGATTCGCTTCCTGTCCCTCCAAGCCATGGTGCCAGGAAGGCACCTTACCTTCCTCTCCCCTTCCTCCCCCATTTCTACCCCCCTAATGATTGAGTCCCCCACCAGGAATTGTTTCCTTCCCCTGTGGGGTCCCATGCCACCCTGTGGTAGTTATTATCTTAATAATGTGCTTGTGTAAACTCCTACTAATGGGGGTTCCCAAAAAGTCTTCCTTGAGCTTGCCTAAATGCTCACTGCCAGGCTGGTGTCCGGCATTTTAGCAGTTTAAATATGATTACCAGAGCCTGTATAGCCTCTGTGTACTGTCTTTTTAAGAGCTGCCTAATTGCAGCATAAGTAATCTGAGAGGGAACTCTGTTGAAAGATGTAACTATTTGCTGAAAATCATTTAGAGTGAAAATGATACTGTAGTTTGTCTAACCTGCTTTCTTTGTAGCAAGGTCTGTTTTGTTTTGTCTCCATTATCTTGGTCCTGGACTGCAAATTGGACCAATCAGTTCTGGTGGGACCTAAAATGTAGCCGGACTATAGGAGTTGTCTGAAGTCAAAATCTGTTGGAATTGTAGTTTTGAACTTTTTGCACCTTTTTTGCAACTGAAGGGGGAGCTCTTGCTTTGACTGACAGCCAAATCAGCCAACCAGACCTTCTGGATCTTAGTGAAATCCCAGGCTGCTTGCAGTTTTCAGTTAGATCTAAGCTGGAAGCTGAACAAGAAGGAGCTGAAGTGATTCTGAGCAGCAATCCTGAGTGGATTTGCATGGGAGAACTGTGAAAAGGCTAAGTTTTTGGCCTGTGTGTCTGCCTGCGGCTCCTGAGAGGGAGAGAAGAGAATTATTTTGGACTATCCAAGTTTGTGTGACTGAAGTAAGTTACTGAAGTGGGCCAGGCTCAACCTGAAGAAGACCGAAGATTTTGCTGAATGCGATCGGCCTGTCAGGAGTTCCAGCTACCCCTAAGCTCCTGGTGTGTACAGAGACTTTGCAATTGTGACCGGGGAGTGCTTTGCCTGGTACAGTAGAATTCCCATACATGTAAATGTACTATGAGGTGCTAGTGCGTTGTGAGTTAGTTCCCCACTGTGTGAACTGTGTTCTGCTTGCTGGAAGCTGTATCCAGTCCAAAATGGACTGCATTCGAATTTGTCTCCATGCGGTCTGGACCTTGCCAGACTGGCCCAGCCAGACAACCCACTACACAGAGAAGCCATCAACGAGAGACCTGCCTTGGGATCAGCCTCCTGCTCCACGCTTGAACAGGAACGACCCCTTTGCAACTCATGTGGGTCCTGCTTCTCCTGGCATTCCAGATCAACCACCTGCAATCTCGATTTTCGTCCAGCCTGTGTCCAGTCTTGGGTATCATGAGTAAATACCAGGGTAGCTCCCTGCAACAACAGCTTAATCTGAGTGTGTCATCTGATTATCTTGTTGTTTTGCTTCCTTTATGAACTGAGCCCTCTGGCTCCGGATTACAAATATTGTGTACTGTGCATGTTGTGTTTTCCATCACAGGGCCCCAACCAGCTGCAACCCCCTGGCAACAGTCCTGGCTAGCCCATCTTTTCTCCACCTGGGTACCCAGAGGTGTGACTGTGTGAGGGGACTCAAGGCATATGCATAACTGCTTGATTGATATAACCGTTAGGCTAATTAACCTGATTTTGCTCCTTCCTTGTTCAAGTCCCCTGAATAAATCAGGTCTAACTTTTTCTGCATGTAATCTGACTGTTTCCAGTTTGTGTTCAAAGTACTGTACTGTTGCTATTTGCTGTGCATAACCTTGTTTTACAGGGGGTCCCCAGGGTTAAGCCAGAGGAACCAGCCCTGGTGGTAAGTGCAAACAGTGTGGGTACTTGTGTGGTGCACCAGGGGTATTGTGAAAGTGATTATTGTACAGTGTTCAGGCCACTAGAGGGGAAAGAGGGGGGTTACAGTGTCCCAGAGGGCTGTGCCCAGGTTAGCTTGACCACTACCAACCCTGACCTCTGGGTGGAGGCACCTGTTTCAGAACTCAAGCCCCTTAACCTGCTACTAGCCAAGCAGGCAGGGGTAGTAGCCCTTGGGATAGCACCACCTAGGGGTTACACTTGGGAGGCCAAAAGATGGTCAGGCAGTATTCTCCCACCAGACTCTGGGAACTGCACCCTTTTGACTGCCCTTATTTATCAGTGGAGACTTATAAATGCTGTCAATCCCTTGGGATTGCTAAGAGGCACAGGAAGGGGTGGGGAACTGGGCCTGTTGGGGGAATAGAAAGGGGGGGATAAATTGGGATGGTAGGGACCAGATGACACCCTGGGGTGAAATGGTGTCAGGACAAGGCTAACCCCTGTCTTGTTCCCATACCCAAGGGCCCAGCAATTGCTGCTGGTCAGGAGTCGAGGTCTTCCTCAGCATCTCATCCAACCCGGGCGTTGTTATACAATGCCAGGTCCATCAAAAACAAGATGGCTATTATAGCTCATCTTGTTGAAATGGTGGATCTGGCATGCATCACTGAGACCTGGCTGGATGAAAATGCAGGCCCTATATCGGCCTCTGCAGTTCCGACTGGGTTTTCATTGATTCACCGCCCGAGGTTCAATCATAGGGGTGGGGTGTAGCCATCTTTTTTAAGACCGAACTGGGCCTTGTAGATGTTTCAATGGGGACCACCAGATCCTTTAAGTGTAACATGGGAGAGGGTGTGGGTTGCAGGATACTCCACATCTACCATCCACCAGGTGATGGGGGTTTATTCCTGCAGGAGATTGTGGACTTCATTGTCGACATGGTTTTAGAGTCTCCCAGATGGATTATTCTGGGGTACTTTAATGCCTGGGTCGATGATGAACTCTCACAGTTTGGTCAAAATCTCCTCCAGCAAATGACAATGGTGGGCTTTACACATGTAGTTTCCTCCTCTACCCATGTTATAGGAGGTCACTCATTGGATCTTGCTGTTTCTCCTGGGGATGGAGATCTCTGGCTTGGGAGTGCAACCAGTCAGTTGGTCTGACCATCACACTATAAGGTTCAGTTTCAGGGCCCCCCAAATGGACCTACCCCTTCGGAGATGGTCCAGTACTGCCCTTTAAGGGGAGTTTCCCCAGATGGTATATTGGTGGTTCTAGACCTATCAAGATTGCTGGGTGAAAGCACAAGTCCAGGGGACCTTGTACCAGCCTATAATAAGGCAGCGGGAGATGCACTGGACTTAATTGCTCCTGTTTGTGTTCAACCACTCACTCTTTGTCCAAGGTCCCCTTGGTATGATAGGTCCTTAAAGGAGCTGAGGCGAGTTGGCCAAAGGCTGGAGAGAGCTTGGCGGAAGTCTGGCCTTGATGCTGACAAGCTTAGACTGATGGAACACTACATGGGCTATCAGTCAGAAATCACCCATAAGAAGGCAGAGTTCCTGTCCACGGAGATTTCTGCTGTACAGAATCGACTGGCTCAACTCTTCCGAACTGTTTACAGATTTTGTAGTCCAGTCTGTCTCCAGTCGGGCACAGCTTTTTCACAAATTAAGTGTGATGAGCTAGCACAGTTCTTCACAGATAAAGTTGCTGGCATCAGGGCTGGAATCGGCCCGGTTCTCTCTATGCAGGGTTGCGGAGGTCAATGGGACGTAGGGAGCACCCGGTCTGTCAGGACAAATTTCTTTTTTATTTAAATTGTACTTTTTCCCCTCCTACTACCTGTCAGCCCCGACTCTTCAGGGCATCCAAGGGGTCATCCTCCTTCCATTTGCTCATGATACTTACCTCCCAGTCCCCCATGTAGCTTTGGCTTGCCCCCTGAGCAGGGACGAGGTGGGGCGGACCCCCATAAATCTAACTTTCATTGGGTCTGGAGGTAGTCAGTGAGCAGTGGTACATCAGAGGCATGCCCCAGGAAGCCCGTCTTCCCAGAGCCGACAGGAGGTTTTTCCACTTTTTCTCCTCCCCCAAGCAGCGTTAGCCCCTGATGTCAAGGCACTAGACGCCGACATCTGCTGCATGCCAGGGCTGCCCATCTCCCTTCTATTGGGAGCTTGCATTCCCCTGAGCCTCCGCCCAGAGTCGCACAAGAGTGGCTGCATTGATCCTCCCACTCGACCCTCCCTGGAGATGATGAGTTGTCATGGGACGCTCAAGCTGTACTCCCCCAGCTGACCCACCAGTGACCCGAGTCTGCTACCGAACCCGGGTTGCCGGCGTGGAGCAAGGTGTGGCATCCAGTGCCTCAACCCTCAGTGCTACCAGGCTGGCTTGTCTGGACAAATTTCAGTTGACTGGAATTCATGGACATTGTGAGGATTGTCCAGATTTTGCACCCAACCTGTTGTAGTTTAGATCCAGGCCCTACCCCCCGTTAGTGGGGTGTGTAGATTTTATGTGCCCAATCCTAGCTGAAACTGTATGGAGATCCTTGGAGAGGGGACTCTTTCCAGACTTCCTAAAGGAGGGGGTCATTCGACCATTCCTTAAAAAACCCTCCTTGGAGCCCAACAATCCAGCTAACTACCAACCTGTCTCTTACCTTCCCTTTGTGAGGAAGGTTATTGAGAAGGTGGTTGCATTGCAACTGGACAGTCACCATATAATGTCTATGAAGCTCTTCAGTCTGGTTTCAGGAAGAGGCATAGCATGGAGACTGCCCTTGTTCTGGTATTTAATGATTTCCTAATGGCGAGAGATCAAAAAGCTCATACCATCTTGGTCTTTCTTGATCTCTCAGCAGCCTTTGACACTGTGGACCATGGGGTGCTTTTGGAGACCCTATGGTTCCTTTGTGGACTGTCGGATACAGTCCTTTAATGGTTTCAATCATTCCTCGTAGGCAGGTCTCAGAAGGTGGTCACTGGAATTTATTCTTCTGATGCCTTCCCCCTGTCTTGCGGGGTGCCCCAGGGCTCCATATTGGCATCCATGTTGTTTGCTGTGTATATGCTGCCATTGGGAGATATCATCAGGTGATAGGACTTGAATTTCCACTGCTATGCAGATGATACTCAGCTGTATATGTCCTTTGTGCCCGGACAGGTTGATGAAGTCTCTGTGCTAAATAGCTCTCCAATCCGCTCATGAGGGATTGCTCGAGATTCCCAGGGTTCATTTAAAAACTTCTGGAGCTCACGCTTTTTCATTTACAGCATCAACCCTGTGGAATTCTCTATCTCATCAGTTAAGAGAATGCCTGACCATTAGTAGTTTTAAAACTATTTTGAAAACTAATTTATTTTGTTTGGCTTTTCCAGACTAATTTTAAATAATTTATTCTGCTGCTCGCTTTTTAAATCTTATGTTTTATGTTGTGTACAGCACTTTGATTTCGAAAGGCACTTTATAAATAAAGTATTGATTGATTGATTGACTGAGGAATGGACTGAGTCCAACCAGACCGGGCAGAGCACAGAAGGGAAATAGTAAATAAATCCAAATTCAGCCACTGCAATTGAATTCCTACCCCTCCTTAGGAATTTTATAATCAAAACATGAAACATTTAATATAACAGGTATCCCCAGAGAAAAATCTAACTCAGTCCTCTGTCGGTCAAGAAAGCCATGTTGAAAGAGATGTTATGAACAAAATCAAAGCAGAAGGAGGAGCAATCGCACAGTATAGCATCCATTACACTCTATCCCTGGAGTGGTAGATAGCCAGGGGGGACAATGACACCATAGCTCAATGTGTCCATTGGGAATGGCCCAGTAATCCAAGTAGGAGTGCTGAAAAGAGTTCAGAGGAGTCAGGAAGAATTTCAGGATCCCAGCTGTTCCAGGGTGAAGGTGGTAGGTTTCCAGCTTCCAACTAAAGAGGAATCTGTAGTGAGATAGTATAGAAACCAAACAGTGCCCCACCATATAGGTACAGAAAACAATACTTCCCAAAATAAGCCCACCATAATCCCCCTACCAAACCCAGGCAAATAATAACATTTATAACAACCCCATAATGGTAAAACAGATGTTTAACAAGAAAATAGATTAACACTAGACTTTCAAAATATGTGGAGCTACACTATAGGCCATCACCCTCCCAGTCACTTGTTAACTTGAAAAAAGGTCCGGGAAAACTTTAGGCAGTTCCATCTTGACTTGGTCACTGGAGTCAAAAGATTTAGTGTATCCTTTTTAAACAATCTGCAACCTTGCCAGGTAAAGCATCTTAAAACAGATTACGGCTGCCAATAATTTCAAAATAAGAGGACCATATTTACCCCTTTTAAGGTGAACTGAGCAAGGAAGATCTTGAGTGAGCCTGATAATGTGCCCTTCACATAACAGCTCCTTCGTTTCCTTCCGCTTAGATAAAACATGCACTTTATCCAGGAAATTTAAGAAATTAAAGATCAATGGGCGGAGTGGCGAATTCGGGGGTGGAGTGGGTCATAACGCTCTATAGTATTTGGGAGACCTCGATTCTACACAGATTTCTGCAGCTCCCAAAAACTTGTTGTACTATAGTACAGTTCAACTGTCAAAAAAGTTGTACTATCATTCTGATGTCACATTGCTAGTGCAACAGTTTTTCTGTATTGATCTGCCACCCACCTCATTGGCTGAAGACTCTCCTTGCAGGAAAGAAACTTGGGCAAAATGGCGGCGGCAGTTAGCGAGCACTGAACAGTGGATTGACTCTGTTTTGGCATGGACATCTATAGATGACTCCATTTACTAAACTGAACTGCCTTGTTACTTTTTTTTATTTGGGTTTTCTTTGAAAAATTAACATTGTGGCCATACACAATCGGGAGTGATGGAAAACAGGGATTACAGTGGAGTGCCAGTGATGAGCCGGTGCCAGCAGATGCAAGTAACACAAATAAAAAATGGACTCTGCACAGATAAGTAAAAAGTTTAAAAACAGTCTCTGTTGTTGCTGTAGCAATCCATGGAGAATCAATGGCTCCTATATACTATATAAAACAGTATATGGGTAACCATACACAGCAGGCTGTGTTCCCATTGAGGGTTTGTGCTGACATCATGAAGCTTGTGAGGTATCTATGATGTCATCATAAACCCTTGATGGGAACACAGCCTTGTTGTGTATGGTTACTTATGCTATTCTATATATAGTGTATGGAGACCCCTTATTCCACACTGAATTCAGTCTCAGTCCAAATGATGTTATACCACAGTTCAAAGTTCATGGAACATGGTTACACTGCACTGTGGTACAACAACATCTTGGCTGTTTTTCTGAGTGCACGAGACAGCACTTCCAGTAATAAAAAAACCTCCATGCGCACATCTCAGTATTCAAACAGTCAACACTGTGACAGGATGGTGACGGCATCTTTTTCAAAGCTGGCTGAGGAGCACTTGAAATTTGTTGACGAGCAGCAAAAAAAGCACATAAAATGTAAAACCGTAAATTATCTGAAAGTAATCACCTCCTATTTAAGTGACAGGGATGTTTGTTTGCTATGGTATTTAAACAAGGGGTCTCCATACACTATACAAAATACTGGCTGGGCTTCTGTGCCCAACCAGCCTATGCTGCCACCTTGGGGTTCTGATTCCATCGGACCTTTTGAGCTTCGCTGTCGAGGTCAAACGGAATCAGAACCCCTCGGTGGCAGCACAGGCTGGTTGCGCACAGTAGCCCAGCCAATATTCTCTATGTGGTGTGGCCCTTTCAAACATGTAAGTGGGACCATTTGGAGAGGGACCCACTACCCTCTCACAGGATTTCTGCACAAAAAGAATAGCATTGTTCCCTTCTGAACCCTCAGGGAGACCAATCAGCACCATATTACAGCGTCGGCTGCTTTCTTCCAAGTCCTCAATCTTGTCTTCAAGTCGGGCCATCTTCTTGTGAAGGGAGGCTGCCTCTGGGTCTTGACAAGCACATCAGTCCTCCAGTGAGCTGACCTGTGCCTCTACATCACCAACTCACCGGGTAAGAAATTCAGAGACTAGGCGCAATGACTTCAGTTCCTCCGTGATCGTGAATAGTGTCTCCTGCATGGGAGAGATTTCTTGCAAAACTCGATCCTCTGTCAAGGGGCTGGAGGAAAGGGGTTTATTAGGAACCAGCCTCTTGCTCTTTTTTGCAGCCTTCTCCTTCTCTGGGGTAGTGGGCGGCGTGTGGCACAGTCCGGCTGCTTTTTTATCTTCACATCCATAATCCTGCACTGGAATCACCATTCCCTGAATCACAACTGGATGAGTACTCGAACAGCAGTTAAAAAAAAAACATGAAAAAGGTGCACTTTTAAAAAAAAATAATCGTTAATAAAAGCTGAGGTGGAGAGTGGAGCCGAGGTGAAACACTGCTCACTCATGCAGACACAGCATGTGACCACCTGAAAATCATGTTAATATAAAATAAAATATGATTCATTTTCTATTTCCTCATTTTTTAAATCTTTTTTTCTTCCAAACAAAAATTATTTTTATAAAGTCTTTTTTGGAAACAGATTAGGTGGTACCTGCACAGTGACATCATGATGGTGGGGGTGACTGGTTTCCTACAGGATGTCACATGTGGAAGCTGAGCTGACATGCAGTATCTGGCATGGATGGACCAACTTTTTGGTTCAGACTCCCTTCTCTTCACTGAAGTGAGGAGTGGGCTCTGCTGGAGGATTCTGTTGCTCCTGATAAAATACATTCACACAGACAGCAAAAGCCTAGTAATCCCACCGCTGCAGTAGCCTGTTTGTCTCATGCGGTTGGTCCACCACCTCACATAGTATGTTCTGTGTGGTTTCCTGAGCAGCAACATGGTCCTCAAGACTTTGTTGTAAATTGGCAATATTCTGGCTGAGAGCTGTGTTACTGCTTTGGACAGCACACAGGGCTTCTTAAGTCTGTTCCTCGAGGCTCTTATTTACGATGGTACCTGGTGCTGATTATTTCATTTTGATCTTCTAGTACCGTCGTAAGAGACTCAGGGACAGCTTTAATAGTTTCTTTGACTCAGAGCTCCCACTCACCAACTGCTGGTTGCTGGTTGATGTTCTACAACAGAATAGAAAACAAAGGAAATAAGTATAGTACATATATTGTCCTTTGTACATTATTAGAACTGCCATTACTTCCTGTCCTTTGTATATTGTTAGAACTGCCATTACTTCCTGTGCATACATGCATTGGCCTACAGTATGAACACAAGGAGTATGCTTAAAGCGATGTATAACCTTAAAAGCCTACAAGTATAAAACATATTTTTTCTGCTGGTATAGCACTTCTATATCAAGTAACAATATGGTGATTCAATTGATCTGTAAGGCGAAGCAGTGTTGTCAATGCAATGTATTATATTATACACTTTCAAGTGCCAGATATTATATAGCTAGTGCTGAGCAGAGGTTTCTATGTTAAACCTCAAGTTTTGCAGTTTAATATCTTCACAACTGTTCAACAGATTTGCACACAACGTTGTATGTGCGGTCGGGGGGTAGATGTCTTGATGTGCCAGGTTTTGTTCCAGTCGGATGTGCAGATTTCAAGATAGGGATAGCAAAAACAGTTTAAAAAATTGCTATTTTTTGTTGTTTTATTTGTCATCATCCAGTGCCCAGATTGCTGGGAATTTTGGTATGAACTTTTCAGAGTAGAAAGGGCTTTGCTAGTACCAGCCCATCGGTGCAGCAGTTGGATATCCGCTCATGACGCCAGCAACCTGGGTTTGGAAGTGGACATGGGTCACTGTAGAGTCAGTCTGGGGAGAAGGCTTGAGCGTCCCAGGGACTGCTCGCCCTCTCTGAGGGGGAAGGGATCAAGGCCCTTAACTTGCCTGACACTGGGCAGAAGTCTGAGGTACAGCAAGTCCTGCAGTTAGCTGGGGGGCCAGGGGAGCTATGTGGTGGACATCAGCACCTAGCACCTTGACGTCAGGGCACAATACCATGCAAGACAGAAAACAGATGAAAAACGCCACCAGAGCAATGGGTAGATGGACAACCAGTACTGACCCTGATTGTGACTGCCAGCCTGACCACTGAGGGACCCAACAAAATCCAGAGCCATCAGGATGTAAGGGCCCCACCTGATACCCACTTAGGGGGTATAACCATGGCTCCATGGGGGAACTCCTGGGGATTCAGGTGAGGCAAGTCATGGGGTGGTACCAGGTGTCTCCTGAAGAAGCAGAGTTCCAGGATGGGAGGATGACAAAATAGAAACTTAAGAAAAAGAAAGGGATTGGCTCACAGATGTGCCTTTTGCTGGTCTGGTGAAAAAATATGAATCCATTCCAAAGTTATTCAGTTTTAACATTTCAGTTTTGAGCATGCTCAGTACCGTCTTTTGGATACCTGCTTGGAACGAAAAAAGAATTTGGTCCATGCGAAAAAGGATCCTTTTTCATATGGGTGTAATCCTTTTTCATGAAGAAAAAATCTTTTTTCATATGGTCGCCATCTTGTTACCATTTTTTTTTATTTCAAAACCCACAAAAATTACATCCTGCACAAACACCAACACATGTATTTTGCTAATCAGGACCCCATTATGTGGATTCTGCACTTAGTTTCTTGAAAAATGACATGAAAATATATTTTTTAACATTTAAAAATCCTTTTTTATGACCGATTTTCTTTTTTCATATGGACATACAAAAAAAATTGGTCCATACAAAAAAAGGATGGCTTCATACAAAAAAAAAAGAATTTTTTTTTTGCACACTTTTTGTGGAATACTTATTGCCGTATGATACTGCTATGAAAGAAACAGATCTATCAATTAATATATGCTGCAGAACAAAAGGACATATATTTAAATACTAAACAAATCCAGAGTTATAGCAGTTTGGTCCTAATTTGGGTTATTTGTAGAAGAAGTGTCAAAATAAAACAACATCGATGTAAAGCTTCCCCAGATAATCCTTCCCAAAGAATATTTGTAATTGGCAGCAATGTTTAAAGAAGGCTTTAAGCCCTGGTTTTCTTCTGATTGGTGAAGCAACTGCCAATAAATACAGCAATAAAAAAAATGCTCAGTCGGTTGCAAATTCAGTATATATATATATATATATATATATATATATATATAATAGGGGTGTGGTCGCACACCTATAGTTAGGGTTGAGTAGGCACATCAGTGTTAAACTCAAAAGTTTGCACTCTAATAACTTTGGAACCGTTGACTGGATTTACACAAAATTTGGTATGTACTTTCCTGTAGGGCAGATCTCTTGATTTGGCAAATTTTGTTGTGGTTGGATATGCAGTCTCTGAGTTACAGAAAGGTGAAAAAACATGTTTTTATGCATTGACTTTGCTGGAATTTTTCTTTGAACTTGCCTACAGCCCAGAGAGTTTGGTTGTTTGGCATGTCATTTGCAGGGTAGAAAGGGACTACCCCACAGATGTGCCTTTTGCTAGTCTGGTATAAAAAGAATAAGTAGTTTGTAAGCTATTGCAATTTAAAAAATTGTAAAAATTGTTTCTGAGCATTCTCATTAGACACTTCAAGATAGCTGGTTAGTACAAAAAAGGAATCCTGCATTGTATGAGAAAATTCCTCTTTCGTATGGCACCATCTTGTTTCCAGTTTGCCTGAAATTCAAATTTGGAAACCTCCCAAAATGATTTTCTGGGGAGGAGCCAACACTTGTAGTTTGCTTATTGGAACCTCCTTTGGTGCATTCTGCACTTTACTTATTGAAATATGCCCCTAAAATGTGTTTATTTAGTCATTTAAATCCTACTTCATATTTGCTTAATACGATCCAGGATCTGAGTTTGTATGTACGAGATATGACCTAGGATCCTAGGTTGTGAGCTGAAAATAGGATAAATGATGAAAAGAATACTTTTTGCTGACATGGGATGCCCAATCCCCATGTCAGCACAACAGCCCCCCCCCCCAGTATGGAGAGTACTGCTCACATACACCTTGCTTATTGGGACCTCCTTTGGTGCATTCTGAAGTTTACCCAATGAAATATGCCCCTAAAATTTGTTTATTTAATCATTTAAGTTATACTTCACCTGAACGTAATATGACCTAGGATCCTAGTTCATATGCACGAGATACAACCTAGGATACTAGGTCGTAAGCTGTAAATAGGAAAAATGATCAAATAAATACATTTTGCTGACACAGTGTGCCCAATCCCCATGTCAGAACTACAGAACCCCCCCCCAGAGTTTGAGGGGTACTGCTCTGACACCAGGATGCCCACTCCCAGTGTCAGATGATGCCCCCCCCGCTAAAGCTGTCCTTTATAATTGCTGACATGGGTGCCTAGTCCCCATGTTGACATGTATGCACACCCCTACACACTAATATGGCACACTGGGAGCCCAGCCCAGTGTGTCCAAATACATATAATAGTTACAGATACCTGTGAATACAGAAAACCGGCCCCAGATGTCTTTAACTGTTTTTTAAACCTGAAAAATTAAAAAGGTCCCTCATTATTTTACAAATCCCCCACCCCTATCCTCACCCTCCCACTGAGAACCCACCTCCCCTTATCCCCCCTTACCCACACTTACCTCCAGAGGTCAGGAGCAGTGATCTTCTTGGGACTGGGACACATCTGCACTCTTCAAAGTCGAGACGCAAACTGAAGAATCAAAGATAAGCGGTTTCAACTTATGTTGATATCTTGGCCAATTTTTGAGATATTTGCACCATTTTTCAATGTGGGGTTTTTGGGTCCCCACCTGATGAACAATGTTACTGTCATCTTGTTACACGGTCCCGAAAGGTGATTTTACAGTCACAGCGTGTAATCACCTTTCAGGACCAATTAACAAAATGACAGTCCCAGTGTTCATGGGGGAGGTCCCAACAAGCCCATGTTGAAAATCTGATGCAAAAAAAATTAAAAAAAATCCATGTTACAAGCATGCATTGCACAGTTTCTACGCACACTGATAACTTCACCAAAGTTTCATATTTTCACTCCAGATTTGCAACATTGCCATTTTGTCATACCTCCTCATGAACTGTACAGCTGTCATTTCTCACATCCTGCCTGAAATGTATTTTCCCACCCATGCCACAGAATGGCGAGGTTGCTGTGAGAAAACAACTTTCAGGGTGGATTAATAAAATCATAGTGCCAGTGCTCATGAGGAGATTTCCCAAAAAGCCCATGCTGAAAATTTGATAAAAAAATTCCCGTAAATGACCATGTTACAAGCGTGCATTGTGCAGTTTCCACGCGTGCATGTACTTAGCCAATTTTTCATATTATCACTCCTGATTTTCAACATTACCCTTTTTCACACCTCCTCATGAACAGTACACAGCAGTCATTTTTTACATCCTGCCCAAAACATGATTTTGCACCTGTGGCGCAGAATGGTGCATTTGCAGTGCAAACTCAACTTTCGGGATAGATTAACAAAATGACAGTGACGTTGTTCATCAGGTGGGGTCCACAAAATACCCTGCTGAAAACTGGGTGACAAAAATCCTGAAAATACCCCAGTTACATGCATCCATTGAATTGTGGCACCCTCGGTGCATGTCAGCGCATGTATTTTGAAAACAACCATGTACAAGTTACATTACACTTTCTCAAAGAGGAGGGAAATTCATTTGCAAAAAAAAACTACATTAATACATCAGTTAGGGTTTTAATTAAACCATAAAAAGCTGGAAAATTCAATGTCAGGGTTACCAACTCAACCACCCCAGCCCCACCCCCACCCTTCACACAGCAACAGGCATTGGGGTGTGCCATGGAGTCATTCAGCCTAACTCTCACCCCATTCTCCTATACTGTACCATCTCATCTTGTTTACACATGGAATGAGGTGAGAGTTAGGGCTGATGACCTCAAGGCACACCCCAATACCTCTGGTGTTTGGAGGGTGGGGGGAAAGGGTGGGGTGGTACAGTTGGTAACCACAACATTGAATTTACCAGCTTTTTACAGTTTAATAAAAACCCTAACTGATGCATTAACGTAGTTTTTTTGCAATGAATATATATATATATATATATATATACAGTATATAAACATTTTTTTTCTGCTGGTATAGCACTTCTATATCAAGTAACAATATGGTGATTCAATTGTCCTGTAAGGAAAAGCAGTATTGTCAAAGCAATGTATTATATCATACACTTACAAGTGCCAAATATTATTTAGCTAGGGTTGAGCAGAGGGTTGAGTAGGCACTTCTATGTTAAACTCAAAATTTTGCACGTTAATAACTTTGGATCATGAGGAATTCTTTGATTGCAATGGCTGCCGTCTTGTTTTCAGTTTGAGGTCAGAAAAATTCAAATATCTCGGCTCAGGGGGTATTTCTGAAGTGAAACTATGATAGGTTTTGCTCAGGGGTCTTCCCTCCATCAAGCCATGCCTGTGGTTTCTTTCAAAATGGAATGGTAAATAAATTTATTTTTTAAGATTTTTATTCTTTGATTGTGGCTCGTTAGCGATCTTTGATCATGATCATGAGGGTCATGATGAGAGGCAAGAATCACCATGTCATCTGCATAGAGTATGACTTGCTGAGAGGTGGAGTCGGGGAGGGAGTTGAGGAACAGGCTGAACAGCAGTGGGCCCAGGATGGAGCCTTGGGGGACACTGGAGAGAACCTGTTTAGTGTCGGAGACCACGCCTGATATTTTTACACATTGGGACCAGTTGTCATGATAGCTATTGAACCATTTCACTGATTCCATGGAGAGGCCAATGTTCAGTAGCTGATGAAGGAGGAGGTGGTGTACTTTTTGAGAAAGAATAGAAAAGTAGAAAGTTGTGCAAGTTGCAGCTTGCAAATTTCTGCCTAACATAACAGTACAAGTACTGAATATCATATGTATTGGTGGGAGCACATATACATGGGAGTGTGGGGCCCATTCATCAGAATGGTGTAATTCCACACCTGTTTACATGTCAGGCACCTAACCACTGAAAATTACCTCCATGGCAGTAAGGTTAGGTACCCTATAAATGTGCAGCCAGTACCACAATGGAAAACACTATACGCAAAATGTAAAGTGCATCATAAAAATATCTCTTCAGCAAATTAATTTTCCAACATCTAAATACCATAATTGACATGTACAGGACATCCTCTTGACACCCTCCAAATTTCAATTTAAAAGTCCAAACCGTGTCCAAAATATAACAATTTTAAAGTTTGAGATTTTCATTCATTGGAGTCGCAAAACTCTGCACCTGTTTACATGTTACACACCTAACAGCTGAAAAGTACGTCCATGGCAGTAAGACTAGCTACCCTATAAGTTTCAAGCCACTACCACAATGCGAAACACTCTCCATAAAACATAAACTGTGCCATGCAATATCTCCACAACAAAATAATTTTCCAACACCTAAACACCACAGTTCACAGCTACAGGACATTCCATGAACACCCTCCAAATTTCAAATTAAAAGGCCAAACCATTTCTGAGATATTTAATTTTAAAAATGGTTAAACTTGGGCTATTTGGTCCCTCCAAATTTGGCCATCTAGACCCTCCCTCGTGATCAAAGATTGCGATCAAAGAATCTCACAATCAAAGAATTTGCAGGCTCATGATCAAAGCATAAAAAATGGTGAAAGTCAATTTTTACATAGAAATACATGACACCACAGCTATGACTCGATAGAACAAAGCCCCCTGAGCAAAACCCATTCTAGTTTGTCTTTCTAAGTCACCCCTGGGCTGAGAAATTTTATTTTTTATTCTGGCCCTCTAGTAGCGGTCAAAGAATCTCACGATCAAAGAATTTGCAGGCTTGTGATCAAAGGTCATTAGTGAGCCACAATCAAGGAATTAAAAACTGAAAAACTCTATTTTTGACCAATTTAAAAGAAACCACAGGCATGGCTCAATAGTGGGAAGACCCCTGAGTAAAACCCAACATAGTTTTACTTCAGAAGTCCCCCCTGAGCCGAGATATTTGAATTTTTCCAACCGCAAACTGAAACAAGATGGCAGCCATTGTGATCAAAGAATTCCTCACAGTCAAAGATTCTTTGATAGCGAGCCTGCAAATTCTTTGATCGTGAGGAGGGACCAGACAGCCAAAACCCCATTCTTCCTTCACAAAATAACCATATAAATGTTCCCATAGACTTATAATGGGAACTTAAAACTGTGATAACTTTTAAATGGATTAATATTTTTTCACCAAATGAAAAGAGGCATGTTCCTTGACCCAAGCTTTTTCAGACAAGCCAAGTCTCAGAGCAGCACACCACACAACAGCCATGCAGCACCACAGACAAAATCCCAAAAATTGCCCACATAACTGTCGAAAAGTGCATTTTTCAGGGTTTTGGTGTGCAAACACCGTAAGTATGACCAAAACAAAATTTAGCAAATCAAGAGAACTACCATGCCCCACCATGCATACTAAATGTCATGCAAATCTGTTGAATGGGTCCAAAGTAATTAATGAGCAAAATGTTGAGTTTAACATAGAAGTGGCTTCATAACCCTAAATATAGGGTGAGACTGAGCCAGTATAATATATGTGTATATATATATATATATATATATATATATATTGCAAAAACTTTGTTTAATGCATCAGTTATGGTTAAAGTGACAAAAGAGGGGGAATGAGATGTTGTGGTTGAGCTCCTAACCTCCCCACTCCACCCCCCCATTCTCCACAGACCGACAGATGCTGGGGTGTGCCTTGGGGTCATGAGGCCCAACTCTCACCCCATTCCATGTGTAAACAGGTTGACGTGTTACAGTAAAGAAGACTAGGTTGAGAGTTATGCCTCACAACCCCATGGCACACTCTGGCATTTGTCGGTGATCTAAGCTGCAAGTAGCAAAAAATCTGTATCTTGCATCATTTTTGAGATACGGGCACCAAAAGTCACTATGGACACCACAATGTTATCCTATGGAAAAAAATCTCAACATTGTGATTGCAGATCTATGGAACTGATTAACTTTTTAATACCTAAATAGCATAATTCACATCTCTGGGCATCCCCTTTATATCCTGCAAATTTCAAATCAAAACACCAAACCATTAATTTACAATGCAGTGGGAAAGTTTTTAAAAGTTTAAAAATTCCTAGTTAGTGAGGTAGCAAAATTCCCAACCGTGAGATCCATCCCCGTTTGTGAGCTGTCAAAAATCACCATCTGTGAGAAATCCTTGACCATCAGATTTTGGCCATCTGGTCCCTAAGTGACAGTTAAGGATTTTGCTACCTCACGAAAGGGGATTGCTCGCAGACTAGGATTTTGTCAGCTCTCGGACTAGGATTTTGTCAGTTCATGAGAGGGGATTCAAAAAATCAGTCACCTTTCACGAGCTGACAAAATCCTAGTCTCCAAGCCAATCCCCTTTTGTGAGGCAGCAAAATGTATTTATTTTTATTTTTATTTATTGAAATTATTTTACCAGGAAAGGCACACTGAGCAAACATTTGCTCATCTCCCAGTGTGACCTGGGTGGAGGGAGACAGTGGAAAGATAACACTCAGATTATCAATAATGTACATTTAACAAGTATACAGATACATGTGGTACATATTTGTATGGATTAACAGTAGCAAGAGGCATATTGTGTTCCAGATACAGAATACAAGCACATGATTACAGTGGGGACAATAACTCTTGGGACAATTGCACAGGTTACAGTATGTTCAAGTTGCAGAACATGAACATTGGTTACAATAGGAACTGCAGCACTTGGGACAATTTGCACAACAGCAGATAGAACAGTGAAGCATTTAGACATTAGGAGCAAGGTTGCTTAAACAAATTAAGACAGGTAAATAAGTGCCCAATAGGAAAGAATGGGAGAGTATGAGGATGGTAAGTGTAGGCGTTGGGCAAATATAAGCCAGCTTCCATAGCGTAAGCTAGGTGCCACTGGTCAGGCATCAGAGGTGGGATATGAGCCAGAACTTGTGGGTATCAAGTGCAAGAGCAATTTGCCATGAAGTAATTTGCCAGGGAGGCAGATAGGGAGTAGGTGGAGGAGGAGTGGTTAATTTGTGGGGGGGGAGCTCGTTCCAGAGTTTAGGGAGGTGGTGTGAGAAGGCAGCTTGGCCAACCTTGGTCTTGCACCTAGATATTAGTAATTGGCGGGAATCATGGGACCTGAGGGCATGGGTGGGGGTGGGGATTGGCAGGAGCATGGAGGAGAGGTAAGATGGGAGGGTGCCAAGCCAACATTCTGAGGCAGATTTGGTGCAGTACAAAGGCAACAATTTTTGAGAGATGGGAATGCCAGGGAACAGTAAAGATCTCAGTGATGAGTACGGGTTGGGGCATCAAGAGCAAATCGACAGAAAGCATTGAAAAGGGGGTCTAGTTTGGCTAGTGCAGACTTGGAGGCAGCACTGTCGACTATAACACAATAGTCAAATGAGGGTAGGATCATCTTCTGCACTAGCTGTCTCCTGACAGGAAGGGGGAGGCTGTTGTGGTTCCGATAGAGGGCACCGAGCTTTGGTCACAGTTTTTTCAAGATAACGTTAATGTGGTCGACAAAGGAAAGATGGCAGTTGAGCCATACCCCTAGGTACCAGAAGACAGTGACATTCTCCAATGTAGTCACATCAAGGGTGTGGAAGGAGGGGAGGGGGAGGATCCTGGCCAGCCATTGCCTTGTGCTGAAGGTCATGATGATGTATTTTTTTTTTGCATTGAGGGAGAGTTAGTAGGAGCAGAATCAGTGCCTGTAGGTTAGTAGCTACCTCCTCCGTGGAGGAGCCAGATGAGAATAAGACAGTATTTTAGGCACACATATGGATAGATGTGGATGAGCAGATTAGTAGCAGGTCATTGAGAAAGATAGAGAACAGAATAGGGCCAAGTACCGAACCTTGAGGGACACTGGTTGACAATGGGGGGGGGATATAACATCTACAATATGTACTGATTGAGTTCTCCCTGTGAGGTAGACATTGAACCAGTTGGTGGCAGAATCAGATAGACCCGAGTCTGAGAGGCAGGACAACAGTAGGGGGTGGGATACAGTGTCGAAGGCTTTAGCAAGATCTATGAAAATGGCTGAAGTGATTTGCCCCCCTATCCATTCCAGAGAGGATAGAATCAGATAGTCTTTCCAGGGAGGAAGCAGTGGAGTGTCCCTTCCTGAAACCAGATTGGAAGGGCATGAGGAAATTGGATTCGGAGAGAAAGGAGGTAAGTTGGGTGAGCACCAGGTGTTCTTGTAGTTTAGCCAGTGCTGTAAGGAGAGAAAGAGAGAGATAGGGCGGTAATTTGAGGTGGCGGTAGGGGCACCCCCCTTTGGGGAAGGGAATGACGGTGCACTTCCAAGACTGTGGGACCACTGCAGTGGTAAAATAAAGGTTTAGAAGGTTGGCTAGT
Organism: Neoceratodus forsteri; assembly: GCA_016271365.2. NCBI lineage: Eukaryota > Metazoa > Chordata > Ceratodontiformes > Ceratodontidae > Neoceratodus > Neoceratodus forsteri. The sequence goes on along the minus strand of CM028129.1, from coordinate 1,069,961,436 downwards.
GGCATTGCTATGGCAGGAGCAGACAGGGATAGGAGTTTGGTGTCCAGACCATCAGGTGATTTTCCTTTTTTGATGGGTTATGAGATAATAGGGCTTCTAGGGCTTCAGTTGGCAAGATGTCTTGAAAGGTGAAAGTGCCTGTTCTGGGTACTTTGTTTTTTCCTAAGGAAGGTACTACTGGAGCAGTGGAGGGCAGGGAGGAGAGGAGAGTGGAGGCACATGAGGAGAAGTATGTGTTGAACTCAGGCAACCGCATGGGTCTGAGAGAGGGAGGTTGTTTACAATTAGTAGTGGGGTGGGATTTGGAGTTGGTGGAGAGAAAAGGGAGTGAGTGACCTTCCAGAATTTTGATGGGTTGCTTAGGTTAGCCTAGAGGGAGGAGCTGAAGTATTCTGCTTTTGTTAGGCACTTTGCTTTGGTACATTTGTTGCAAAACACACGGTATGTAGAGAAATTGTGTGGGAGGCATGAGGATCTGTGGGTTTGCCAGGCTTTGTCATGGGCATTTTGACAAGTGATAAGTTCTTGTGTGATCCATGGCAGGTGGTTGCTACAGTCCCGTGTTCAACACAGTGGGGCATGTGTATCCCAGACCCTGAGGAATGTGCTTTGGAAATGTACAAGTGCTTTATCTATGGAGCAAGCTGTGATGTGGGGGGCCAGTTTTCCCGGGTCAAATCTTCTAGGACAGTGGCGAGATTAAGGGATTTATAAGAACACTGGATTAGGAGTTTGGGCTGGTGGATTTTCCAGAATAGGTATATGATATGGTGGTCGCTCATTGAGTCAGGGAGTAGACATGCGCTGATGACTCAGTGGGGATGGGTTGTGAGGGCCCAGTCTAATAGCAAGTGGTTGTTAGATTTGAGGTTGAGGTGAGTAGGTTTGGTGATGGTTTGTGATAAGTTGAGTGCAGATATTTCAGCCCAGGTTTTGCTGAGGGCTTCAGCTAGCCAATTGAGGTTGAAATCACCCATAATGTATAGTTCTCCTTTGAGGAATAGGGAAGAGATAAGCGTGAGGAGGTTAGTAACAGTTGTAGTTGGTGTTCCAGGCCTACAGTATTCCAGCAATGTAAATTGGGACTGAGAAGGGCAGGGTTAGCTGGACCAGTAGTAGTTCATAGGCTTTAGGTTCTAAGTAAATATATAAAATTTTGTGCAGATTCGTTGAATGGTTGCAAAGTTATTAACGTGCAAAAATTGGGATTTAACATTAATGTGCCTAGTCAACCAGAACTATAGGAGTTGACTGAGCTTCCTATATATATATATATATATATATATATATATAGAGAGAGAGAGAGAGAGAGAGAGAGAGAGAGAGCGAGCATGCATGCAGATGGAGTTAATTATTCATATAGACTCAAGCAGAGACTGCTGTCCAGTTCAAATTTTGCAAAGGTGTTTGCGTTTAAAAGAAAAATTTGTACTTCAGTTCTGGAGCTGGAGTTTTAGTTTGCTTCATATGACTGCATAGTCTAAAGTAAGTATAAAAATGTTGTGTTATTTACACTCAACTAACAAACTGACTAACAATTTTTGTACTTGACTAAATTCTTGTAAAGTGACAGTATAAAATAAGTGTGTCTGGCTAGGTTGACACTGAACATTATTGGACTGGGAGTCTCTAAAAGTTCCTGGTAGGCAGGTAAATAGTTGGGGCCTGAAGCTCATCCTATAACCTTTCCACATAACTGTAAAACAGTCCTTGACAAAGCACCAGCTACTTTCCATCCAGGGAAAGTTGAGGCCACAAGGGTGGACAGAGCATGCATGGGAGGTGGCAGTACAGTACCCAGGATTGGTTGTAGGACAAGGATATGGATCACCTCTGCCACCAGAGCCAGGCTCAGGGTCACACTGTAAGATCCAGATTTATGGAATTATGCCCCAAGACCAGGAAACTGGTAGGCCACTGTCTCTGCTAGGTTGTTTCTGGTGCCTTCTCAGCTGTAGCCTCTGCTGATGGACTGAGATAAGTTCTCTGTGTTGGAGCAGCTCAGGATTTGGTTGATGCTGAATGTGATGGCTTTGTGCCGTTAGGGTTGACGTATGGGGTTCTTTGGTTACGGTGGCACTGATGCTCACTGATCCATCCTTCAGTGAGTGGGATCAGGGTGGGCTTTGCTCTGTCCACTCTCCCTCACTTGGAGGCAGTATAGCGCAGTGGGTTAAGGCTGTGAGCTGCAGATCTGGAGACCTGGGTTTGAATCCCACAGAATTGCCTAGGTGCATACTGTGTGATCCTGAGCAAGTCACTTAACCCCCTTGTGCTCCCAGGTTGCATCTGGAAACAAACTTTGGCTTAGTGTGCTACTCCTGATTAAACAATGTTTCCCTAGTCCAGGTCTTCCATGAGTGCTGCTACTCCTACTGTAGCTCCTGATGACAGTGCTGTTCCTCACTCATGGGCTGCCACTCCTCTCTTTGAACAGCCACCAGAGTTTGGGCTACTCATCTCAGTGTATTGCTGGGTAATGTATAATGCTAGTATTGTATCTGTTTTTGCTCTGCCCAGGACACTCTTGGAAACATGAAGTTTCCATCTCATCCAATTATTCCCTGTATGTCAAAATTTTAAAATTCAAAAAGTACATATATTTATCAAACAACAATATGTTTGTAAAAACTACATTTTAGGGCTATGCTCCTCCTATAGCAGTGTGACGCATTATAACTTTATTTTAATTTTTTAAGGAGTCTTTGATTTAACAACCTAAAAAAAATCACAGGTTGATAATCAATACAGAGATGAATTGGCTTTATCACCTTTTTAACCTTTACTTTAAGCAGACAATTGTAGTAGAAAAAGCATCATTGTTTTAACCTGCTGTGTTTTTGCTTATTTTCTGAGCCCTATTTCAAGTAACAAACTGCATGCAAGGACATTGTGGGGCTGATAAACATATTCACAGTAAATATGTATTTTTAATAAACTGTGAACTTGCTAGGTAATTGTTTTAAATTATGAAATAATGTGGATTTGAAACAGAAATTAATACAACCTCAGATGGTCCCCCCAAAGCTACTCTCTGCCATATCACAACTACTTTCAATCAGGAATTTAATAAAGTTAGTTTAGAAATGTATATATTCTTACTGCACCCTCTTACTTGTATTTTGTTGCATATTTTGCTGTTATAGTTCTAATAAATCTCTTGATTTTGTTCCTGTATTTAAATGATGTTGTTTCTGACCTGAATAAAGAGGAATAAATCTTAACCCAGGATAATAATAAAAACAGGCAAAGTGCTATTCTATTACTCCCAGACACTACTAAAGTATGAGTTCATTCTGTACATTTGGGGCCTGATTCTAGAAGGGTGGTGCAAGATGCCGCTGAACACAACTAGCGCCACCCACAACTGCAACAATGACCCTGCACCCTAATTTCTAAGCAGGTCTTTCCAGTAGTGCTCATACAACACTCAGTCAGCAGCTGGCTATGGAGGTGAGAGGAGGGCTGTGCCAGTCGCCAGCTGGGGACAGGTGGAGGGGCTGGGTGGGGCCACTAGACTACCAGGGAATTGGAGTTCTCAATTTATTTTATAATGATCGGGGCTGCTAGACTACCAGGGCATTGTAGATATTAATTTATTTTATACTGATGGGGGCCACTAGACTACTAAGGAATTGGAGTTCTTAATTTATTTTATACTGATTGGGGAGGGGGTGCTAGACTACCAGGGCACTGGAGATATGGATTTATTTTATACAGATCGGGGCCACTAGACTACCAGGGCATTGGAGATATGGATTTATTTTATACTGATCGGGGGTCGATAGACTGCCAGGGATTTGAGACCTGTATGTCATTTATGATGCTGGGGGCACTAGACTACCAGGGCTTGACACAATAATCACCTCATTTGTGAAGGGTGACTCAGGGGTGGGAGGGATGGGTGGGGGCATGGCAGCGCTGCCTTGCGGGGCTTCTGCCAACAGATGTTTCTGGGGCTGGGGTATGGGTAGCCCTGTGGGGGTCTGCTGGGCATGGGGGGAGGGAAACTGTGCACTGACTGTTGGACAGCCGACGGGTCTACAGGACCCCTGGGGGCGTCCGGAAGTTATACTACCTAAATACTGGTGTAACTTACATTGACAGTTCTCCTCCGGGGGTTCTTGTAGAATCCTGCCATTGGGGACTTTGTTGCTTCCCTTCTGAAATGGGGCACAACTGCTGCTGTAAACCTCCTAGCGCCATGTTGCAGGGGGTTTATCCAGCATAACTTCTGTTTGGCGCAAGTGGCCTGTGACATGTCGCAGGCCACTTTGTAGAACTGCACATGTCGCAACTGCTGGCGTAAGTTGCTACATGTGATATTCTACATGGTGCAACTGCTGTTATGTAAGGCATAATCCTTCTAGAGTCTGGCTATTGGTGTTTGGCAGATCCAAAGGTGTAAGTGAGTCCTTTTGTACATTTAGGGGCACAGATGGATATCTATTTACAAAGAAAAAGGATGAGAATGAAAATGATTGCCTTCCTGAAACAAAAATGTAACTGTAACAGTATGAGGACTTATTTATACCCCTCCCCCAAAAATAAAATAAGACAAGGCTTAAAAAAAGATGCAATAGGACCTAAATCCAAGACCCTGCAACTTAAAAATTAATTTATTGGGTCTGGGAGGTTATACAATAAACAGCTTGGTGTAGAAATAAATCATCTTGGGTAGACTGGGTGGGCCAGGTGGTCCTTTTCTGCCATTATGTTTCTATGTTTCTATCTTTTGAAGGACAATGGGCTGCAACTGCAATGTCTCCAATGATTTTGTGCTTCAGATGTCTTCAGGGACAGAAGCACAAATTATTGGAGGTCTCCTAAGTGACAGATTGGGGCAAATGTGGATAAATCAGGACCAGTGGAAAGGATTTCTTAGGGAGTGATTAGCGAGACGCTGAGAAAGGTGTCACAAAATATGGCAAAAAATTGACTTTCCAGGCAGTGGTGACAGACAGTCACAGCAAATAGCAATGAATTAAGAACAGCACTGACCATATAAAATACTTACTAATTAATAATAAAACTTTATGGACTTGACTAAGTACTTGGCAAATATATAAGATGAAAAAAATCTCTTCTAGTTCTATGTAAATAAATATACTTTTGAGCAATCATTCCCATGCTTGTTTATTCAAAACCAAAGCTGCATGGTAAAGGAGACAGGAACTGAGACTATTCCCCCACTCCCTCCCCCATATCCACCACCATGTAATAAATTGTCATACCTGTTTTGTTGCATTTGTATCCAGAAACACAAGCCCTGAAATATGCATGCACATCAAATCATTCTTTTAAATAAGCAAAGCTTTAATTGGGAAGGGTGTTTAATAACAAATATGACTTTTCATTAGTATCCATCCTCAGTAAGGTGTGTGTGTGTGTGTGTGTGTGTGTGTTACCATGTTGTACAGGAACACAGGGCATACATAGCTGACGATGTCCCATCTGTCTACAGGTCCTTCTGACTTTGATGCACTTAATATATATATTTTTTAAATGGCCATTAGTTCTTAGGTCCAAAAGCTGATGGGTGGGGGGCATATTAGAAACCCATACAGAGTTTAACTCATACTTCAATATTTCAGACAGTGAATCCTTATTACAGAAAATGTTAATACCCATCGATAGCCACTGGATTATGAGCACATGCCTTATGCATGCTGATATTTATAAACTTCTCAGAGTTTCATTTCTGTTTGTACTTCTAGGGTTCCTCTCGCTACATGGTTGTAATAGGTGTCTTCCGAATTTGGCAATGCTAGAAGTACAAACAGAAATGAAACTCTGTAGAGAAGTAAAAGAAGTTTTTTGCAGTGTGCGAGACACTGGTAAAGTAATGATTGTCTTTTGAATGGACTTGCAAAATGTATTGAGTAGAACAATATGTATACACTGATCACAAAATAAAAACAAGAAAAACAACACTGTGTTTGGGGGCCTGAAGAAGTGGTGTTTGGCTACGAAACTGTTGCACAGGATTTTGGTGTGGACTTTGGAAAAATAAAAAGAGCTGTTTTTAGCAATCAATATTTGTGTGAGCAGTGGAGTTCATCCTATGTTTTGATGTTATTTCAATGTTCCATATCCACCCAAAACATGACTGATGTCACCCTCCCTTATTGACCACTGCCACCCATCCATTACCCAGTCCCCTCCTGGATTTGAGAAACCTGGTGGACTTGGGGGGAGCTGTGGGGCACTGACTTGGAGCAGGATATAAGTCATGTTGAGTATATTCTGCATGGCTGTGCAAATAGCTTTGTGGCACCAGGTAAGTCTGGATGTTGCTTGCGTGGTTGACAAGTCAGGAGAGGGTTACTTACAGGATATAAATCTTGCTGATGACGTGTGACCGGATGTGGGAATGCAATGAGATGGAGAAAGCAAAAAAAAGATGATAACATAACTGCAGGTGTGTATGTGATGTATGTGTAATGCATCTATTTTTTTGACCAAGATAGAAGTGGCCCTGAAAAGAACTATTGTGGGGTGGCATCAGGGTACTGCTTGTTTGTATGCACTGGTTGTGACCACACATCACAACACACTTTGGATCCCGTGTTTGAGGTCTTCCAGGAAAATAGGATTGCCAGCATTGGAAAAATACCCTCCATTTTTTAGAAAAAGTGGATCTTTATAATATTTAATTTGGGGGTGAGTAATGGTGTGCACAGCCAGATATTTGAATGTTCACCTTTCTGTGTGATCTTTCAGTTCCAGGTACATAGTGCTGGTCTCTTCAGATAATGTGCTCTGTAATGTCTGAATACTGAATCTTACACTTACTCAACATTCCATGCAGTTCAGTCAAATCACATTTAGCTGTTTGCTATGGGGTACATACTGTATAAGACCCTCCAACCTGTTCTGTGTCTTCATTGCATTTGTTTATTCTCAGAGTTTGTGTGGGAGATGGTAATGCTGGGTTATTTGGCTGTTGTGGTGCAGCCTACTGTTGGTGTCTTTGTACATTGAATGGCTTGTTTTGAAACTTGTGGAGTGGTGCGAGAGCATTCTACAGTGTTTTGCTTTCTATGTGGCCCTGAGCAAATCCCACCCTGGAAACGTGCCCACGGTCAGTGTGTAGTGCCAGTTCACTCCAGCCCCACCACCACAACTTACTCTGGGGCACACAGCAAGCAACCCAGCCCCAGACTTTGCAGTAAGAGGTTTGCACAGTGTGTATCCCAGAACAAGTATAAGGGACTTTTGCTTGCTTTGTGCTCCAGAGTATGCTGGTGAGTGGGTTAGCTTGTGTTACACACTGACAAGGACCAGGTTTGGGGGGCTGGCTTTGCTGTGTCCATAGGGCAAGTTTGGGGGGGACTGGCATTACTGCATCCCTGAGTGAGCCCAAGCAGCTGTTTTGTGTCTCACAGCAAGTTAGTGTTTCAGTACATGATGAGTAAAGCCCACTTCAAGCAAACTAGGTGCAGTTTCTACATGTTACTGTATGCAAGCACATGCAGGCACATATTTCATCTACTGGTGAAAGCTGGGAATATGCCCCCAAATTCTGCACTGCAAGAATTCCTTGCCATACCTGCCATACCTGCCTACCATGCCCCTTTTTGAGGGGCTCAGGTAACACTAGTATACTCTGTGGAGTATGGAAAACAACACAGCTCTTCTGACTTTGCAAGGGGGCTTTACAGGCTATGTCCTTGACCAGGCCAGTGTCTGTATGCAATTTTACTTTGGAGCAAACCACAAGGTACTGAAACACTTGGATTTGCTTGGGGGCATACAGTGTAAGGCCTTTCTCCAGTGAAGCTGGCTCTGGGCTGCAGTGCTTTCTGTATGCCCCAGAGAAAACTTTCAGAATGGGCCTTAAATACTGAATCAAGAAGCAAGACCAAGATCAAGGATATGTGTAGTATTTGTTTTCAGACCAGTTTGCAGTGTGTTTTTGTGCAAGTCATGTTGAGTATATTCTGCATGGCTGTGCAAATAGCTTTGTGGCACCAGGTAAGTCTGGATGTTGCTTGCGTGGTTGACAAGTCAGGAGAGGGTTACTTACCATGTAGTTGTGGGCAAGTATGAGGGTGTTTATTTACTGCTGCCATTGCACCCAGAGAATGCTGGCTATTGGCTGCCTTACTGCCATCATACCTGTAGGATGGGAGTTGTAGGCTGCTGCTGCCATCTCACCTATCGAATGGTGGTTGTAGAAAGCTGCTGCCATTGTACCTGGATGATGCAAGTCATAGGCTTCTGCTGCAGTCATACCCAGAGGATGTGAGTCATAGGTTGCTGCTGCTGTCATACCTGGAGAATGGGAGTCATAGGCTGCTGCTGTTATTATACCTGGAGGATGGGAGTTGTAGGCTGCTGCTGCCATCTCACCATGTGAATGGTGGTCGTAGAATGCTGCTGCCATTGTACCTGGATGATAGGAGTCATAGAATGCTGCAGCCATTGTACCTTGATGATGGGAGTCATAGAATGCTGCTGCTGTCATACCTGGAGGATGTGAGTCATAGAATGCTGCTGCTTTTGTACCCAGATGATGCAAGTCATAGGCTGCCTCTGCTGTCGTATTGGGAGGATGGCAGTCATAGGCTGCAGCTGCCATCTAACCTTGTGAATGGTGGTTGCAGAATGCTACTGCCATTGTACATGAGAGTCATAGAATGATTTTGCTGTTGTACCTGGAGAATGCGAGTCATAGATTGCTGCTGCCTTCACACCTGGCCGATGGGAGTTGTAGAATGTTGCTGCCATTATACCTAGAGGTTGGGAGTCATAGATTATTGCTGCCATTGTACCTGGAGGATGGGAGTTGTAGACTGCTGTTGCCATCTCACCTAGTGAATGGTGGTTGTTGGCTGCTACTGTCATTGTACCTGGAGGATGGGAGTTGTAGGCTGCTGCTGTTGTTGTACCTGGAAGATGGGAGTCATAGGCTGCTGCTGCTGTTGTATCTGGAGGATGGGAGCTGTAGGCTGCTGCTGCTGTCTTGCCTGGAGGATGGGAGTTTCAGGCTGCTGCTGCTGTTATACCTGGAGGATGGAGGATATAGATGGTGGCTGCTGCTGTACCTGGAGGATGGGGGCTATAGGCAGTGGCTGCTGTCATCATAGACAGAGGATAAAAGTCATGGACTGCCCTATCTAGGGGATCTGAGTCTCCTATTTTGGTTCTTGAATTATCTCATCGAGTAGATTGGTGGAACACACTACTAATATTTTTTTTGGTTGTGATTTCAGTATTCATACTTTCTGACTGCATGATGTCTGCCGCACCACTGAATAAGAAAGCCAAGCTCTGCTACACCTCAGCTAAGGAGTGAGCTCTTCAGTTCAAATCTGAAGGCCTCTATAAGGATGGAGGAAATCTTTTCTGCCCATACTGCAATCATGTCCTGGACCTTACCAGAAAATATACAGTAAAAGATCATCTGATCAGCAAGAAACAAGCTAGTAATAAGGAATGAGCTGCTAGAGAAGGAAGACAGGTAAGGCAGGTGACCCTGACCAGCAGTTTCAGAGCTGCAACAGAATCATCCATAGCAAGAAAAGATAGTTATGGACACAGTTAAGGCATGGGAGGCTACAAATATCCCATTGGAGAAGTTGGATCATCCACAGCTGAGGGAATGGATGTGTAAGTATGTGAAGGGGAGTGGAGCGGTGCCAAAAGCAGACACCCTGAGGTATCTCTATCTACCCAAGTTAAGAGAGCAAATTGATGCAGACCTTAAAGCAGCTCTGATTGAGAAATCATTGTCTGTGATATGTGATGAGAGCACAGATGCACAGTCACGGTGCATTCTTAATGTCATTCTTGTGTTGGAAGGGGCCAAGACATACCTTAGAAACAGCACAGAACTAGACTACGTCAACAGCAGGATCCCCGACCCCCTGACGACTGGATTTCCCCACAGAGCTCCCTCCAGGAGCAGATACCACATGGGCCTGCAGAGACGTAATAAGCTACCTCCAGCTGCAGCACCCTTTTGAGGGGGGTTAGCCCGTCGACACACTGCGTGCGTTGACTGTCCCACCCACCCACCGTGGCTCAGCATTTCCTTTATAGGCACTTTCTTGTGACATCATATCCTGCTGGTTGTTTTTACTAAGTCCCCACTTCTCCACTTGCAGATTATACCTGCTAGCCACTAGAGGGACCCTCTGACCATCCACATCAGTCTCCCCACCGGAATCCCTCCCCTCCTACTTCCTGGAACCTCTCTACCTGCTAGGCCTCTTCTCTCTCTACCCCCATCTCCGCCTCTGCCCACACCTCACCCAGCTGTCTGGCTAGCCCCACCCACTGACTCTGCCCTACCACCTGACCCACACCCTGCCTGCTACTAACCCCAGTGACCACTAGGAGTCGTTATTTCTACCCCAATTTCTGGCACAAATCCAACCAGATTAAGTCACCTAGAACCTGGACCCCTGCCCTCTGCCAGGTCATATCTCAACTGCCCTGCCAGGGTCTTGAACCTTGTACCCTGTACACCAGAGTCTGTGACAGTACCATGCTAGTACCCTCATCCCATCTGCCAAACATCTCACCTGGCCCACACTTACCAGCACCCTCTACTCTCCCTGACTTTGGCCAATCCCACCTGACACTGCCCATGTACCCTGGCCCATGGCACCCACCCCCTGGAAACCTTTCCACTGCCTACCCTATCTCCACATGGCCACTACTTGTCCTTGCCCTCCCTACCCTTTGAACCCTGTCCACTCATTGTTCCCCTATGGCCGCCCTCCCATCCCTGCATACCCACCGTAAGCTTACACACTACCACCCCCTGATCAGGGCCTTGGTCTTCCTACTTCTCCTGTCGGGTAATATACATCCAAACCCTGGCCCAGTCTCCTCCAACCTACCAGCCGGGCAAAATGGTCTCTGCATAGACTCCATGAACATATGTAGCCTAATGAAAAAATGTGATGTCCTCCAGTGCTGGATGATGCTGCATCAACCAGACATCATAACCCTGGTTGAAACCTGGCTGTCCAAATCCACCCCTGACTCCTTTGTCTCCCTCCCAGGCTATATCTTATACTGCGAGGACCGAGTAGGCAAACCCGGGGGTGGCTGTGCAATCTATACCAGGGACACAATCATCAGACAAGCGCTCCTGCCCTGCTCTTGTAAATGGGGCCCAGGCCCTCACCTCAACTTGCTCCTGACCTCCAGGGCCCTATTCACCGTCACCACATTCCCCAAAGAACCAGAGCCCGGTACTGATATCTTTAACAGAATATCTTGCACACCACCACAAGGCAGAACAAATCATACTGGGGGACCTAAACGTGAACTGGCTCAGCACCTCCTCATCTACTACCCGAGACTCTTTCGCCACCCTAGACCTGACACAACTCATTTCCCAACCCACCAGAGTTAACCCAAAGAGAGGTACCAGTACCCTTCTGGATGTTGTTATCACCAACCGCCCCAATAAAATTCATAACATCCAGGTCCTCCCAGAATCACTAAGTGACCACTCCCCTATCCTATTCCTTTGGATGGCCCCCGCTCCCAAACCCACTGTCCTGACCACATCCCACAGGTGCCTCCGCCCTGGTGGCCTGATGAAACTCAAGCATTTTCTCACCCAGATCAATTGGTCCTCCATTCGCCTCGCACCTGACATAGACACTGCCCTCACCTTTTTCTCCCACACCTTTAACAAGGCCTGTGACCTCTATGCACCCCTCACAGGAGGTTGACCCAAAAAATGCAATGCACCCTGGGTTACCCCTGCCCTACTACGAATGCTCAGAAATTGAGATAACCTCTGGTACCTTGCCACTGAAACAGGACGGTTGATGGATAGACAGGCCTACAATGCTGCCCAGAACAAATGCACATGGGCCATCCGTAAAGCCAAGGCTGACCATTACCAGGCCACCCTCACCTCCTCCTGGGGGTGTGCCCAGACTTTCTGGGATAATGTTAAACAATTAAATGGGAAATCATGCTCCCCCCATCCCAGCTCACAATTGATGGCACCACCTTCACCGACCCTGCTTGCATAGCTAACCACCTAAATACCGCATTCACCGACCTTAGCTCTGTCCTCCCTAGTAATTTCTTTGACCCTCCCCCTACCCTACCTCCCCCTGACCTACAATGCCCCAGTTTCCATCTTCATAGGGTGTCTTCCCAGGAAGCCAGACCACTCCTAATTAAAGCTTTGAAAGGCAACAGCCTCGGCAGTGATTCCTTGGACCCCAGCATTCTCCGGCTGGTGCTGGATGAAGTCCTTGACCCACTCACCAGCTTACTCAACAGATCTCTCTGCCTGGGGCAATTCCCCACTGCATGGAAAACAGCCACAGTCACACCCATCCATAAAGGGGGTGACAGGTCCTCCACTGGGAACTACCAACCTATATCCATCCTTCCGCCCCTCTCCAAAGCCCTGGAAAAAATCGTGTCCATACAAATTACAGAATATCTTACCAAACATAATGTCCTATGCCCAGAGCAGCACAGCTTCCATGCTGGTCACAGTACCGGCACTGCGCTAGTTGAGTTCTCCAATTTCCTACACTCCTCCCTGGATGCTATCTCACTAGCCAGTGCAGTGTTCGTTGACCTCTCAAAGGCCTTTGACACTGTCTCCCACCCCCTTCTGCTGAATGCCCTAGGCCACACTGGTTTCTCCACTGGCCCCCTCGCCTGGTGTGCAAGCTATCTATCCATTCACTCCCAATGTGTAAAAATCAATGGAACACTCTCCGCAACCCATCCCATCCACTCAGGGGTACCTCAGGGCTCCATCCTGGGGCCCCTACTCTTCTCTATCTATCTAAACACCCTGCCCAATGCCTGTTCTGGCAATATTCTTATGTATGCCAACAATGCTGTCATTTTTGCCACCCACCTCAATCCCATCTCACTACTGGATACTCTCCAAAAATCATACGATGATGCTGAGGCATGGTTTAAAGAGCACAGGCTAGTCATTAATCTTAAAAAAAACAAAACTATGTTTTTCGCCCACCCCCAAAACAAAGCCCGCAACTTCCCACTTCCATCCTCCCTAGTACCAATCAACCGCTTGAGCAAGTCAGCTCCTACAAATACTTTGGGGTCACTTTTGACTCAGCCCTCACCTACCACACCCACACTGATGCCCTTGCCTCCGCCACCAATACGTGGCTTGGCATCCTCTACCACCATGAAAACTGCCTCCCACCTGACGCTTTCTGACTAGCAGTCACATCTTCAGTGCTGTCACTCATTGACTATGGCCTGCCAGTTTATGGTGCGGCTGACACCACCGCCCTCAACAAAATTCTACTTACCCTAAATAAGGCCTGCAGACTGATTACTGGTGCTGCCAGGCTCACACATACTTGTCTCCTCTATGATGAAGCAAAATTACTAAACCTGGATGAAAGACTACACTATCAAATCTGCCTTCTCACAAAGTAAACCCTACTCGGGTTGTCCCCCCGGGGTGACAGCCTCCATCCACTATTCCCAGCCATCCATCCCAACCCGAACCTCTAGCAAGTCCAGTCTTCTGGTACCCAGATCCAGGACCACCCATGGACAGAGGTCCTTCTGCTATAGAGGCCCATCTTGGTTTAACTCTCTCCCTGCATCCATCTCCAAAGCCCCCACAATCTCCACCTTCAAAAATGCCTTTCAGAGCCAACTGTTTAGCACTTGCAGCTGTGCCTGTCTGTAAACAGTGCCTTGACACAAACACACTTGACAATGCCACTTAGGCAGCACATTAAGTGTCCCTCCCCAACTCTCCCCACCATAGCCTTATCCCTCTGCTATTACCAGCATACTATCAGCTGTATCATTGTAATATTCTACCAAATTGTTTAAAATGTATGGAACCACTCTATGTAACCTTAAGTATGTAACACTTTTGCTGTAATCAAAAATATAATGTCTTTCTATGCATGTATGTAACACTTTACTGTAACTAAAACTTAATGTCTGTTTTGTCCTCAATGTGACGAGGTACCTTTGGAAATGAGCCTCTGGCTCAAAGGTTGTAAACCGATATACAAATAAATAAATAAATAAAATAAACCATTTCACAGTGACTCAAGCTGTCTTGAAGACTTTCCAGAGTTGTGACATTGACTTTATGAATGTAGTTTCATTTGTTAGCAACAGTGCTCATTATATGATTACATAGTTTAATGATGCACTTCATGGGGTTCTTGGGGACCATGTTGTGCATGAGTGTTGCTAGTCATATGTCTAGTCCCTTGTTGGGGATACATGGCTGTACCATTTCAAAAAGTTAATGAACTGGTTTCATTGGTAAAATATGCCTTTCAGCAATCACCAAAATGAAATAGAGAATGCATCACTTTTTTGGAGGATCTGAAAGATCTGAGGTAAATGATTGCTTTGCCCCAGGTTCCTATTGTAACTAGATGGAACACATGGTTTGCAGCTGTGGCATACCATTCAACACACCTGCAATACCAAAGTGACTTTTCAGGCTGGATGCTAGTGATGCCACCTCAGTAAATGATCTAAGGGCATTACTGGATGAATGGCATGATGAGCTACAAGCACAACTGGCATTCATTACAGAGAATTCAGGTGACATTATTGCTGCGATAGAAATTTTGCGGTCAAAGGAGAAACCTCTTGCGACATCCACATATGACATGCTAATGTCAGTTAAGAGCCAATTTGAGGCTGGTACAACTAAAAATTATGGCTTTGGTGAGAGAACTGAGCTGTCCCTCTCTAAACTGAGGAATAAAGTAAGGGACGAGAACATCAAACTGTTCAAAAATGCTTTCACGGTCAGTTTGGCAAAACTGTTAAAACACCTGCAGTCAGATCCATCTGTACAATTTCTCATGGTCTGTCGAGTTCTCAACCCACTCAACCTACCTGAACTCAATAAGGACTTCTAACTATACTTGCCCTACATCCCAATTTTCACTTTACACAATAAGAATGCAATTTTAAAGGATTGGGAGATCTACATACAGCAGAATGTGTGGGAACTACCAGAGATCGGATCATTTGCTCTTCACCAGTACTGGATCTCGATGTCCTCACAGGTATCAGCTGTAGCCAAGGTGGCCCATAAGGCCATCTGGGTCCCTGTTTCTAGTGCTGATGTGGAGCAGTCATTTTCTGCACATGGACAAATCCTGACTGACCAACAGAGAAGCCTGACTGTGGACAATTTAAAACATTTTCAATGCTGCTATTTTATAAGTAGACCCAGAATCTCCAACCCTCATTTATGTGATTGCAGTTCTGGTGCAATATTGTAAAAAAATGGTGTTCCCCTGTGCAATAACGTGTAGACATACAGGTCTGGTGCAATATTGTAGAAAAAGGGTGCTCCCCTGTGCAATAACATGTACACATGCAGTTCTGGTGCAATATTGAAGAAAACAAAATGGTCCTCCACTGTGCAATGAAGTAGACATGCAGTTCTGGTGTAATATTGTAGGGAAAAACTGGTGCTCCACTGTGCAATAAAGTGTAGACATGAAATATGTAGTATCTTTGCATTATGCAGCTATTGGTTAGATTCTAGTTGTGTCATTCACATAGTATGTTTTAGTTTATGTAGTCTGTGTAGCATATTTGTCTACATAGCATATTTGTCTATAATTAATGGGATTCACTTTCACCCATTTGGAAACCTGTCACATAATTTGCTGTTATAAAGGAGTGTTTATAACAACAAACATGTGCCAGATTTCCCTCCCTTTGCACATACAGTGATAGTAACTCTTCTGGGGCTCTCACCACTTGCTCACTACCCTGCCTCCTTGCCAATGCCACACCATGATTGTAACACAGTCAGAAGTAAGCTACTTTTTAAAAAATAAAACTACCCTTCACTAAACATGTGACAAGGGGGGACAGAAAAAAAAGTGCTACAGAGCGACCACACTAAAAGTGAACCAGACCACGGCCTCTCCAGAAGGATACTTATTTTATATAATTGCTGTGGCTAGAAAGCAAATCAAGCAATTATATAAAATAAAATATGGGGTGGTGTGTAAAACTCAAATGTTACACTCAGTCTCAATGTTGTATGCCGAAATAAACCCCTCGGACTTCGCTCTCAGGGTTTAGGTGGCATCCAACACCTGGGGTGTGTGTAAAATTCTCATTACACACACCACCCCATACTGTATCCTCTATGTAGCATATTTGTCTGTGTAGCATATTTGTAGTTAACTATTTTCAGTAGCCAATACTTAAATTGATTTGTGTTTTTTTTTTGCATACAGTGGTTGCTATAGATAAGTTGTTCAGTACTGCCATATGTTGACTGGTGCAGCACTGTACCACTTGATATACCACCCGATGTGGCACATATTGTAATTCTGCAGTGTGGTATATTTAGCAGCACAGTGTAATGCATCCTTAATCCATGAGGTGTTGACAGCAATGCATCAGAAGCCCTGAAGTGTCATAATTTTTTTTTTCAGCTGTTTATACAGGTGCACCAGCAGGTGGTGTATTATCCCCGATATGCCCCAAGTGCTGTATGTAATTGTTAAAAAAAGAGAAAGATTTCTGCTGAGAACTGCTTGGCAATCACTTTAGTTACAGTCTAGGACACTGCCATGACAATAATGTTCTGGTTGCAAACCCTCTCCTTTTAATAATGCTATTTGTGTGTCTGAAAACCTGCTAAATTTAAAAACCACAGTACCCGTCACTCACACAGAATCCTGAAGATGCAAAACATAAATAAAAAAATAAAAATAAATTCCAATCAACTGCAAACCTACAGAAGAAGAAGTGCATCTCATAGGCAAATGCCACACTGGTATGGCATTGTAATGCATGAGACCAGCCGGTGGCACCCTGCCAAATGCATCCCACTTCACAGCTAGTGAGGAAATAATATCAAACTGCACTATTCAGACTTTTGCATGTCCAATTTTGCTTTGATATAAGTTCTCAGTTGAGACTGGAGTGAAAAGAAGAGGGTAGAAGAGCTGGCTCTTAAGAATACTGTGTCCAAAGACAGCGATAGTTTACTGTTCAATTATGTGCAGTAAAAACAAAGTTCCTTTTATCTGTGAATAGATACTGCTCTAACTTCATTCAATATAAAGGCTTCTTATTCCAAATTTCACTTGAGAAATTGTGAAGTAGCTGACTGTATTGTATCATTTCTGAGAATCTATATAAATAAAATAAATAAAAAGTATTAGGTGATATTTGGAATGAGAAGCATTTATATTGAATAAAGTTACAGCAGTATCTACTCACAGATAAAATTACTTTTCTTTTTGCCACACATAACTGAACAGTAAACTAACGCTCTCTTTGGAATCCTCACTATGTTGCACTGTTTCTGCACTTTATTAGTTATTTGAAAGGATCCATGCATTGGAAAGAAGATGACCTTGGTATCTATTAAGATGCATGTTTAAGGATTTAAAGTTGTATTTCATGAAGTCTGAGACCGAGGAAGGTTATTCTTTATTCAGATTGGTATTTAATGCAGTAAAAGTTGCATGCCTTAAGCCAATCTTTTATAAAAGGGAAAAAGAAAAAACAAAATTATTTATGTGTAGCTCATTACTGTACCACCTGATCTAATGAAGTACTGTATCTCAGTAGTCCCAAGCATTTGCCATCTTTCTGCTATATTTTTACAGACATGCTAGCACATCAACAGATATGCTAAGTTAAGCTCAATAGTCCATTTGTCATTATTGAGTCTCATTGTGTGTTGATTGGTATGAGAATTCATTAAAGTAATTATTTAAATACACCAACACCCTGTCATGGACTGATTTGACCCCCTCCACCATGCAGTGAGAGCAGCGTTTATCCTTTTCCTTGTCTCTAGTGGTTCTCCCACTCTCCGATCACTGTCTCCAAATTCATGATTCCCAAACCTCCCCTCAAACAACTAACAGCAGCAAAATGTATTTTAGAAATCATGATTTAACACTTTTATGCAGAAGGGAAATGTTCTGTGATGTACCTGACAATGTGGCTACTGCCCTGTAGCTGCTCTGGGTTCAGTAGAAGAAATAACTTTTCATGACTCCATACCTCTCAACTGCTATGAATTCCGCATAGCGCTATGATTTTCACACTCAAATTTACCCTTGCTCCTCTCAAGTTTGCCAATTTTCCTCATAATGTTAGAACTATCTCTGGACACACAAACTATTAAATAATTGAACTAAGCTGATAGAAACATTCCTTATCACTTACTATATGGGGTCCACTATCCGTAAACATAATATTTTAAAAAATAAGAAAGTGCTCCACATTCTGACCCTTTGCTATGATTTTTGAAGGCCAGTGCTATGATTTTTAATGCTGAGAGGTTGAGAGGTATGCATGGTTCTACTACTGCTACTTTTTAGGGCTGCGGGCACTCCGCTGTACAGCACTATTGGGATCAGATTGTAGATCTAAACCGGCTGATCGTGGAACTCTCTTTCTGGACATTTGGAAGCATTCCTCCACAGCTCCAAAATAGTGCACTCCCACTCTGATTTTTGCTATTTTCTGCTCTATGTTAAAGGGATCTGAAGGAAGGGGGGATGCTATGGTATTGTACCTCAGAACTTCGCAGGATATTAACAAATGAAAACCCTTTTAAACTGCTGTTTCTATCATTTGTTCAGCTCAGGCTAATAGCTTTATTCTGTTTCTTTCAGTAACCTGGGGATTAACTTATCATATGTTGTATGGAATTCTATGAGCCTCTGAAAGTCAGCCTACAGTGTCAGATTACAGACAGTGCATTTTGCAGCCTGTGTTAGCTCTCTCATTCCTATGGGCACACACTCAGTTACACACACACACACACAAGCACACACAGCAACAGCATGTACTCTGACTAAATAAATTCAAGAGGACTGAATTAGCAGCATGACCATTTTTGATGAATGTGACTATAATAGCATTATATGGCACCAACAAGAAAACAACTTTAGTAATTTGATAGCTCTTCACAGCCCTATCAGCTCTGGCTAAAGTTTGTTTATTTCATGTACAAGTATA
Organism: Neoceratodus forsteri; assembly: GCA_016271365.2. Taxonomy (NCBI): domain Eukaryota; kingdom Metazoa; phylum Chordata; order Ceratodontiformes; family Ceratodontidae; genus Neoceratodus; species Neoceratodus forsteri. The sequence goes on along the minus strand of CM028129.1, from coordinate 1,069,942,461 downwards.
GTGAAGCTCATAGATTTTGTCAAATAAATGATATTAGCATTGGACTAGTGATGCAGAATCATTCTAAATATTTAATTCTAAATAATATTTATTTAATCATTATTATTAAATAATTATTTAAATAATATGAATAATATTTTTGAACACTACATCTGTTTAAAGCAGTTTAGAAATGGGATGGGGATGAGGGGAAAGTAAAATAGTGTAACATAGGAAACCAATCAGCAAATGGTCAATATCAATAATTAACATTGCAATGAATTAAGATAGTAAAGTTATATTTCATTAACTTAGTTTGAGAAATTTTAATAATGAAAAAATTCAACAAACAACAGATATCTGCAAAAATTCCCCCCCACCCACACACACACACATGCACACAAAATTGCATAAGTGTAAACATCTTAACTATTTCATGCAGAGAAGACACAGAAAAAATATACTGCTGGAGAGAGGTTAGGCAGATCTAGAGGTGCCTTGACTGACACATTTAATGTGAGGAGGCATCAACTACTGCATGTGTATGCACTGCTTAACAAAAAGAGCAGAGTATAAATGCAAGGGTATAAAACAAAGGGTAACATGGGATGGATCAAGAGTAATGAACAGTACTTGCCAAAGGCACTGATAGTCCACTTCTTAAGAGCCCGCATGTAGCAAAACCGACATCTATTTCTCCACCCCACTGCCCAACCCAGAAACAACAACAAAAAAGTATATATATAATACTTTTGCTGCCAAGTGTGTGGGTGTATGTGTGTTTTGGAAATTAAAAAAAAAGCTGTTCTATGCATACACTATTCCTGCCAGTCTCCAGTGATGCTTCTACATTGTTGTGGCCAATGCCTGTTCCCTCTGCTGTTGAATCTAACACAAAACATGAAGAAATAGCATCTCGCCACCATTATCTAGTGGGATCCACTACATCATCTATCCAATGCAATGCAAAAGAGACCCTATGCACCTCTTTTCATTCACAAACTGCCCATTCTATTCTGATTTATCATTAATTAACTAACGGACCCCTGTGTCAGAATATACTGTAAATGCTGGAGCTAACCCATCTGGCACTGATCCATGCTCAACCCATGCCATCCTGATTGCAGGCACTCATACAGAGGACCATGTCTGGACCCATTAATGCATGGTACTCATTTCCTCAACATAATCTTGGATACTGGTGGCCATTAAGGTAAACACAAACTCTCCCCCTTGCCCCCCATATCCCATTGTGATCCCTCTCCCCTGAGGGACCTGGACCTGGTGCCCCTTCTGACAAGCCTCAGGAACCACTCTTACTAACTTAAAGTCATACAGTGGCCACTCCTGCACAGCAGTTCAACAGAGCTTCACATGGTTACTTACACTTATGGTTATCAGGAACAGTCATTGTTTTGTACCTATGTTAAAATATTAATGTGTAGGCTTTATTCTGAAAACACAGCCCATTATGGATGACTGCTGTAGAATATCTCCTATAACATTATATTAATGGGCACCATTAAAGGCACACATGCCATGGTTCTCCAGCCTAAACCTAGTGCTACATGATTGAGGTTCATGCTGTCCAGCCTCCACTGCAATTGCTGAAACTCCAGCTCTTGTTTCCCTCTTTGCATTGACTCAAGGTGCCCCTTCTAACTCCCTTGTACTATCCCTTTTTTTATCTTATTCCCTTGCACCAATCTGAATTTAACAAGTACCACTGGAAGCAGATATTGTGTGTGTCACAGTTCTCCTACCTACATTCTGCACTGCCAGCCACAAAGCTCATGCAGTTTCAGCCTCTCCAGCACTCACACTCACCATATCCATGCTCCTCTTTCACCTTGCTGCTTGTACTTGGGTGCCCCCTCTAACCCCTAGCATCCATCTGTTGATATATTTTTTATACCATTTACTGCTAACTAAAATTTGCCATGGCTTTTTACATTGGACTGCAGAGGACATAAAACTCTCTGCTCATAATATTTACTGTAACCTTGAAAATTAAAGGGGAACATCTCTCTACATTTACTGAAACAGCTGTTAAAACTTGTGTTGAATATAACAGGGAAAAGTGGAACAAATCATTTATTTCCCCAGCTATAAAATAGTAAAGCAAGAGTAAAAATTGATTGACAATAAAACATTAGATGAATGGAATAAATTAGGAAATAAGTGGGAGACCAATGCAAAGTCAGTGGTACTGTATGTCATTTTATAATGTTGTTTCTAAGCAGTTCTAAATAAATAGATAAATAATAAAATGGGAAAAGTTACATAGACAAATACTTTTTTTATCACTTTACATGTGTATCTGTGATTGTAAGGTACAAACCCTATTAATGTTGAATCCACTACACTTTGGGAAGATGAGTGAATGAGAGATGGTAGTGGCATTCAAAAGCAACATTTTACAGTACATATCTATCATGAAATTGTGGCTTCCAATAAGAAAAAAATAATAAAGAGATGTATAAAATATTTCTCTATGTAACTTGGCCCATGTTATTCTTTGTAATTGTGTGTGTGTGGGGGGGAGGGTGACAGCATGTGATGGTTATTTGAAATACATACAGTACACACACACACACACACACACACACACACACACATACAGCACAAACTGCAACACTCACAGTTCCCTATTGCCATAATCACACACTTACACAACACTTTTTGTTATTTTGTATTCCCACCAGCTTGATAATTCTCCCAAAACAGCTGACTCCTTGTTTATGAAAATAACATAGCAATGCAGAAAGTCAGTGCAATGTCATTTTATAATGGCAGTTCTAAGCAGTTCTAAATAAATAGATAAATAATAAAATGGGCAAAGTTATACAAATACATTTTTTATCACTTTACATTTGTATCATTTGTATAACAGTGTCTGTTATTATGAGAAGCAAGCCCATTACATTTGAATTCACTACATTATCGGATGCTAAATGAATGAGAGATGGTAGCGTCATTCAAAAGCTGCTTTGACTTTCCAATAAGAACAAAACTGTAAAATTATGTAAAGAAAAAAATGTCTCTATGTAACTCTGCCCATTTTTTTCTGTGTGTGGGGCGGGGGAGGAGGTGGCATGAACCAAACCAATACTGGCCTAACAACAAATGAGCACATAACATACTTCACTGGCAGGCAAAAGAGTCACACTATTCAGGCAAAGAATAGTGTGACATAACAATGTGACTGGTAGAATAAGGAAATAAATCTGGGCACATCAAGTGAGTCATTGACAAGTGATATGGATAAGTAGAGCAGTAGTCAGTACCATCAGTAATGATAAATGTCACTACAGAGCACCCCAATACAATGGCAGAGGTAATTCACAGTGCAAACCCAATGATCAGTACAGGCTACCAGGTTGGTGGTGACAAGTGCCATGGTGCATCAGTGCTACTGATGGCATTGGCTGCCACTAAAGATTGTTCCAGGCATGTGATTTAAACATGGAAAGGCTGGGGGAGAGTTGCAATGAACTAGAGTGGTTGTTACATGCTTTAAGGACAGAGAAGGGGAAATCTTGAAGCCACTGAATGTCATTGAAGTAGAAACTGAAGTAGAAATTGCCTGTAGGCACTGGTCAGAAAAGGTCAGGTGTTGCAAATAGTCTCAGGCTGTCCAGTGTCTTTTTTTCCATAACAATTCAGAAAACATCAGGTCCTTGGGTCAGTGCTTCATATGCAGAAGCTGAGTTAAGAGAAAAGGAGCTAGAGTGGCAGAAGATTTGTAAATTAGGCATTAGTCTAAGCTTGTGTGATTAGCCAAATAGCATAGATTTGGTCATTTTTGAGTTGCACTGTAGCTGATTTTCCATGAGCCAACACTATACTGACTGGAAACCTTTACTCAGCAAGAGGAAGACAACATCAGGTAATATAAAGCTACAGGGTGTCAGAAGAGAGTTAATAAATAGGAAAACATCAGTGGGCCTGAATGAAAACATGGGGAGCAATGGATGATACTGGGTGAGGCTTGGAAAAAGCATTAACCAGGCAAATGTGCCATGAGCAGCCAGTTTTGGATCCACTGAAGGGTGACAACTGAGACATCAAGTTAAGGTACCATGGGCAGGCAGCTATGATCAATCAGAATAGAAAGCCATCAACTGTTTGAACCCCTCATGCACCTCAATATTATCTGGAAGTGTTTTGTTTTGAACTGTATTCAGGGAGACATTCAGTCAAACATTGCCAGAATCATGCACTCACACAGCACTGTTATTTTGTATTCCCTCCAGTTTGACAATTCGTCCAGAACGGCTGACTGCTTGTTTATGAAAATAACATAGCAATGCAGAATGTCAGTGCAATGTCATTTCTAAGCAGTTCTAAATAAATAGATAAAATAATAAAATGGGCAAGTTTACATAGAGAGTTCCATAGTGAAATATTATTTCCCATCACTTTACATTTGTATCTGTCTGTTATTGAAAGTGTGTATGAAAAGTGCTGTATAAATGCTGATTCTTCTTCTTCTTCTAAGGAACAACAACATTACTTTTGAATTCCCTACACTATCATTGTGTCTCCTGTCATTCCTGTATTTCTGTGTAAACGGATGCTGAATGAATGAACAAATGAATGAATGAATGAATGAATGAGAGACAGTAGTGGCATTCAAAAGCAACATTTACGGCTCATGTCTGTCATGAAATTGGAGCTTCCAATGAGGAAAAAAAAAATAAAGTGATGAAATATAGTACAGGAAAAAAATCTCCCAGCTCCCTAGCTCTGAACATTCCAAAGTGCACTTGAAGGCAGAAAATCCAATTTAAGCAAGGGGACCAATAAGTCTAGTGGTCCTCTAGGCCTAGTTGATACAACACCAGCACCTCACAAGGAGCAGTCATATCAGTCAATCAAGTTGCTAATAGGCAAATTTATTAAATAAAATAACAGCAATTCACTTCGCTTTCACATTAAGCTTACATTATATTTCCATATTTTTTCATTTGTATATTCAATCTTTGACAAATATCAGTTCACTGGCACATCTCCTTACTGTAATCATAAGAAAAGTACAGTTCTCATTTCAATAAATACTGGAGATAAATAGGATATAGTGCACTATATCAGAGCCAGAATAAATGTGCGTAAAGTGCTGAAACACAAATACAAATGAAAACATATGGAAATATAATGTAAGCTTAATGCAAAAGCGAAGTGAATTGCTGCAATTTTGTTTAATAAATTTGCCTATTAGCAACCTGATTAATTGATATGACTACTCCTTGTGAGGTACTGGTGTTGTACCAACTAGGCCTAGAGGCCCACTAAGCTTATTGATCCCCTTGCTTTAAAGTGATGAAATATGCCGTGTCTGTAGATAGTGCAGCACTCCTTTGAGATCCAAAATAATGAACGCATTATGTTACGAGAAAATGCATGCACTATAGCTGGCATAACTAATTGTCCTTCACCACAATGTATTCTAAACAAAAAGACATGGCATCCTGGTAGCTCTCATTGATAGAGAGCATAACTTGAGGCACTTTGAGTCACATTGCACTGGTGTAGAGTGCCATCAAACTGCTGAAAGTACGGTTTATCCATGACAACCACACTCTGGGAAAGCCTGATTGCACTTGTGAAATGGATACTCAACAAAAAGAATTAGAACAGCTCTTAATATTTTAAAAACAAAGAGCACTACCTTGAAAGTTTTTTTTTTTTTGCTGCTGACAGTAAATAGTTGTTTTTTTATGTCTGTACCAATAGTTGATGCTGTCTGTAACCATTTGCAACTTACTGTCTTTGTTTAAAAGAAAAAAAAAGATTATTTTCGAGTTCATTGGTTTAAATAATATCATAGAAATATTGATTGGTTTTCCTCTGATATAGCTGATTTGGTGAACATGACTACTCTCATTTTAAAGAGATTAAAGTATAACCTAGATTTCAGTGTGATTTTGGGTAGTCTTGTGCAGAATGCAAAATCCTGCAGTTAGGTTCAGGTAGAATGACAATTTTACTTCCCCTGAGCTTAGCAGAATTTCATAATGAATTCAGCAGAATTCTGTGGATTAAACATGATTTTCATGGTGAACTGCTGGTTTTAAATGTGAACTTCACCTTTTTAGTTTTACATTGTAGAAGCATGGACTGTAGAAAAATGTGGAAATGTTGCAGTTTCCTGTTTTTTTTTCATGGTGTTTTATGTCTGTTGGCGAAATTCTGCTGTTCCTATAATTATTCACAGTAGATAATATTAATTCCTAGGCAGTAACACAGACAAGAAACATGTTAAAAATTTAGCAGCTGATCTTTAGACAGAGAGGTCTGTATGTCTTTGAAACACAGTTCGAAAATATCACAAAAAGTTACAGCCAGTATAAAATATACAGTGTGTTTGATGTTTGGAAAGTAGTTTGCACATCCTATGTACTGTAGTACATTATACAGCAAAGGTGTTCTCTTTGATAGTTGAAACACTAATATCCTGTTTTGGAAAGAAAATCTGATAAGTAAGTCATGTCATGGCATTTAGAAGCACAGTGTATAAGAACTACTGTAGCTCTTTCAAAGTCATTGGTTTAAGAATCCAAGTCAGTTTGGGAGGGGTGGACTAATCTCTTAACACCAACTATTCAGAAGAGCAGTTAGAAAGCGATCGGTCTCCATGACAACAGGTAAGTCATTAACACCTGCTGCTATTCTGGTGGAAAAAGCAATGGGAAGGTCAAGGCCTGAAACTTTGGGTTTCAGCTTGGTATTCATTGCTGCAACAGGTTTTATGGGATCTGTGGATTTTGTTAGCTTGCAATGGAAACTAACAAAATGTGTTATATTATGTTTGTATATATGTAAATAAAAATGTTTATTTACTTCTAGTCCCAGGTTGTGGGGGGGGGAGAGGCAGCAAACAGACAAAGAGAGTATTGATTTTAGATTTAATCAAATGAATGAACTTAAACAGACTGTGCAAAACAAATCATAAGAGAATGGGAAGCTGTGCCAGGGGTATGTATACAGAAAAACAGCTATCATGGGAGTCCTACAACATGTCTAACTGACCAATTAGAGTACGGTCCAATGTTCATACATTTTTTTTTTTTAGCGGTGTAAAGAAAACATTTTTGGGGTTCAGTGGGGAACAGGAATGTGAGGACAGAGGGGGGCTGGAAAGAGAGAATTGAATGAATAAGGGTGGTTGTAAGAAGAGCAGGGGAGTTGGGTTTTGACATGCTGATAGGGTTGTGTTATTGTGACAATAGATCATACTACAACACCGGATGTTGGCTGACTTTGCAGGGAGGTATTTTAATTTTTTTTTGCTTGCAGAGGGTGGCAGGATGGTACTGTATATTAAACAGAAAAAGGTTTCAGGAATTGGCCTACATTGGGCACACTGCAATGGGGTGCTGCCAACAAATACTGACATTTTTAAAGAAATCCAGATTTAGTATTTGCCATATTGGTCCTTGTAAGAACAGATCCAGAAGCTAATGATTTGGTACCTTTTATTGGACCAACATAGATGTAATAAAAATAACAAAGTGCTTTAGCTTTTGGACCAACAAGTCCTTCATGAGTGGGCTCAGGGAGGGTGAGGGTGGTGGAACAGAGGCGCATCCCTCCAGTTGTACCTCTCCACAATTCCTATGCCATTCTGGCAAAGTGTGGTTCCTCTATGGAGGCATCCACAGTGGAGACCAAGGAGGATGCTGGGAACTTCCACAAAGGAGACCCACAGGAGGGTGGCAGGGAACCCTGCAGGGGAAGGAAACAACTCCTGGTGGGGGACTCCATTGTTAGGAAGGTAGAACTGGGCAAGGAAGAGGAGAGGGAGGTAAGGTGCCTGCCTGGCGCCATGGCTTGGAGGGACAGGGAGCGAATCCTCAGGATTGCCAGAGCAGCTGCACAGGGGAGGGAGCTGGATGTCATTGTCCACCTAGGGACAAATGACCTGGCTAAGAAAGGGATTAGAGAAGTGAAGGAAGAGTTTGTGGAATTGGGGAGGGGCCTTAGTCAAGTAGCATGCACGGTAACCTTCTCAGAGGTTCTACCCATCTATGGCATAGGAGAGGCTAGGGTGTTCCGTACACCATGGGATTCAATCAGTGGTTGAAAAACTGGTGTGGAGCTCAGGGATTTGGCTTCATTGGGGACTTGGGGTCCACCTGGAGTGATGCAAGCCTATCCTGGCATGATGGGCTGCATCTGTCTGGGAGGGGAACCAGGATCCTAGGTGATAGGTTTAAATGCTTCATTGGCAAGCTTTTAAACTAGCCAAGGGGGGAGGCACTGGAAAGGAGCAGGAAAATCCAGCCCCCCCCAAACAATCATGGTAGTAAGTGTGGCAAACACCAACATGGAGGTGTCGATAGGGAGAAGGGCAGGGGTAAATGGAGAAAGTGACAAAGGCAAGAAGGACAGGGATGGGGCAAAAGGGGGTAAGGCCATCAGGAAATGGAGGGTAATGAGTACCAATGCCCGTAGTCTGGGCAACAAGCTCCCTGAGCTGGTGGCCTTAATGGAAGAGGGATGCCTGGATATCATAGCAGTCACAGAAACATGGTACACAGAGAACCATGACTGGGATGTTAACATACCAGGGTACATAACCTACAGGAGAGACAGGCAGGGGAGAAGAGGGGGAGGAGTAGCTCTCTATGTAAAGGAAGGGATAAAAGCAACTGAACAAAAGAGTAAACAGGAGGAGAGGAGGCACTGTGGGTCACCTTGAGACTGGAAGGGCACCACAATCCGCACAGGGGTTGTGTACAGACCCCCATGTCAGGGGGAAGGAATGGACAAGGATATGATGGAAGGCATTCTTAGAATGGCAGAGAAAGGGGAGATACTGTTGATGGGAGACCTGAATATGCCAGATGTTAACTGGAGCACATTTGCTGCAGCCACATCCAAGAGCAGGGCCATTCTTGATGCCCTACAGGTGACAGGCATTAGACAGCTAGTTTCAGAACCCACTGTGAGGGAGCAATCTTAGACCTCGTACTCTCAAACGGGGGCAGTGAGAGGATCTCAGATCTAGAAGTTGGTTGCCATCTGGGGACAAGTGACCATCAAACAGTGTGGTTCACGTTAAACTCAGCTACAGAGTCAAGCCATACAAAAGTGAGGGTACTGGACTTTAGGAGGGCTGACTTTGGCAAGATGGGAGAGTGCCTCAGAAAAGCACTAGCAAACAGGCTAGAAGGAGGTGTGGAGCAACAATGGGGAATTATCAAAACTGCCATCACAGAGGCAACAAGCCTTTGTGTGAAGCAAATAAACAAACGAAAGAAAAGCCACTATGGTTCTCAAGAGAGGTGGCTGTGAAAGTCATGAAGAGAAAGATAGCATTCCGGAAGTATAAGGAAACAGAAGGAGCAGGACAGAGAGCTGTACCAGTTAAGGCAGAAAGAAGCAGGGAGAGAAGTCAGAATAGCAAAGGCCCAAACTGAGGAAAAGATAGCCAACTCAGTTAAGAAGGGGGATAAAACCTTTTATAGGTACATCAGCAAGCGTAGAAAGACAAAGGGAGGGATAGTGAGGCTGAATAGAATGAACGGTGGGTGGGCAGAGGGGGACAGTGAAAAAGCAGGAATACTGAACGAATATTTCTGCTCAGTACTCACAAAAGAGGAGGGGGAAGTGCCTAATCCAATTAACAGAAGCACTCTTGATAGGGGGGTCGATCCCAGTCCTTTTACAGAAGAAAGGGTTCTGCAAGAACTCCTAAAACTGAAGGTGGACAAAGCAATGGGTCCTGATGGAATTCACCCTCAGAATTCTAAAAAGAATTAAGGAAGGAACTAGTGAAACCACTGGCTACTCTTTTTAATAAATCGTGGGAGGATGGTGTGGTACCCGAGGACTGGAGGAAGGCAGTGTGATTCCCCTTCACAAAAGTGGGACCAAGACAGAGGCAGGAAACTACAAACTTGTCAGTCTGACCTCTGTGGTAGGGAAAGTGATGGAGTCACTTCTGAAGGAAAGAATAGTTGAGTACCTAGAGGTCAGTGGAGCACAGGATCCAAGGCAGCATGGGTTCACAGCGGGAAGGTCATGTCAGACGAATCTAATAGATTTCTTTGACTGGGTGACCAAAGTAGTAGACCAGGGAGGGGCTGTGGACATGGCCTACCTAGACTTTAGCAAGGCATTTGACACAGTCCCACACAAAAGATTACTAGTCAAATTAACCAGCCTGGGAGTGGGTCCCAGGGTGGTAGCCTGGGTAAAACATTGGCTGGACAACAGGACACAGAAGGTAATTGTAAATGGAGTCCACTCTGAAGAAAGGGCGGTTGCTAGTGGGGTACCGCAGGGTTCAGTATTGGGTCCAGTCCTTTTTAATGTCTTCATCAGTGACATTGCAGAGGGACTGGAAGGAAAAGTATGCCTTTTTGCAGATGACACAAAGATCTGCAACAGGGTTGATACACAAGGAGGCATGGATAGGATGAAAAGGGACTTGGCAAGGTTGGAGGAATGGTCAGACGTATGGCAGCTAGGATTCAATGCAAAAGTGCAAAATAATGCACCTGGGAAACAAGAACCCAGGGGAAGAATACACAATGGGTGGGGAGGTAGTAACAACAACAAAACAGGAAAGTGACCTGGGGGTAATCATATCAGATGACCTTAAGGTTAGTAAGCAATGTGAGAAGGCAATAGGGAGGGCTGGGGTATACTGGGATGTATAGGAGAGGCATCAGCAGCAGAAAACAGGAGTTGTTATCCTCTGTACAGACAGTTGGTGAGACCCCATCTGGAGTACTGTGTCCAATTCTGGAGACCCCACCTCCGTAAGGACATAGACAGGATAGAGGCAGTCCAGAGGAGGGCAACTAAAATGGTGCAGGGTCTGCAAGAGAAGCCATATGAGGAGAGACTAAAGGAGCTTAATATGTATACCCTTGAGGAAAGAAGGGGAGGGGGGACATGATAGAAACTTTCAAGTACCTCAAGGAATCAACAAAGTCCAAGAGTGTAGCATCTTTCAGAAAAAGAGACTTGCAAGAACAAGGGGTCACAATTTAAAGATAGAAGGAGGGCGGTTCAGGGGCAATGTGAGGAAGTATTATTTCACAGACATGGTAGTGGATGCATGGAACAGCCTTCCTGAGGAAGTTGTGGGGTCAAAAACTGTGGGAGAATTCAAGAATGCATGGGACAGACATAAGGCAATTCTTGTGGGGGGCAGGAAGATATAGGCTGTTGGTTAACTAGGATCTGCGGCCTATCCTGTAGGTAGGGAAATGGGCAGACTAGATGGGCCTAGCGGTCCTTATCTGCCATCAAAGTCTATGTTTCTATGTTTCATCATTATGTCATTACACTTCTGATGAAGGACTTGTTGGTCCAAAAGCTAAAGCACTTTGTTCTTTTTGTTACATCTATGTTGGTCCAATAAAAGGTAGCAAATCATTTGCTTCTGGATTTTTAAAGAAAGAAACTGAATCATTAACTTCACCACTGTGTCTGTGTTCAATGTTTCATCTCCCAAACATTTTCTTTATGCTAGACACAGGCTATTCATCATTGTTTAAAACATGTTTAATGGGCACTGGCTTTTCTGTCGATCTTCCATCCCGTTATACTAAAGACAGGCACATTTTTATGTTCTTACATAGCCTACATTTCCAAGCTGTTTGACATCAGTTGAAACAGCCTGTTAAAACTCAGTTTTATTATCCATGTAGTCTTTGTGTATCAGTTTGCTCCAGGAGGAAATTATTTAAGTAGTTATGCTTATTCCTATAAATCTTACCATGCATCATAATTGCTGAAATGAATGGCTGCTGCACATCAAAGGAAAATTTCTGCAGCCCTTGTTTTATATGTGCAATAGCAAAGAAGATACTGAGGTGTTGGGGTTTTATTAAAAAAATCCTCTTCAGCACTGCAACAAGAGCAATGAGGATAAATACTGGGACAGTAGGTGAGGCTTTGCTTTCAGACACACAAATATTCTACACTGAGTGCTTCTGTCTTTATTTCCTGACTACAATTAATGGTAATAAACCTCAGGAATGTTCCCACATCAACGCTGCTAACAATGTTTACCTGTAGCTCATTTAGGATGGAAATAAGCAGAGTGGTCCCACTGTAGGAAGACTAAAATAAAAGGCTGTGCTTTATATTTTAATTCACTTGGGTCTTTTCTAAACTGAAGGAGCATCAGTATAGAAAAGACCCAAATGAATTACAATAAAAAGCATAGCCTTTTATTTTAGGTTTCCTACAGTTGGACCAAGCTGCTACTTTCCATTCTAAGCAGGTGACTGGTAAACATTTGCAGTTTTGACATGGGAACATACCTGCAATGGGGCAGCTGTGCATTTTTTGATCCCAAACAAGTTACTGGTAAATATTAGCAACTTTGACATGAGTACATGCCTGAGATCTGCTACTGGCAAGTGTAGAACAGCGAGGACAAAACTAGTCAGTGCAAACTGCTGTGTTTCTGAAAGCAAAGCTTCACTTATACAGATTTAGCCACATTTGTACAACAGGTCAGAACACTGTATTTGTTTTAAGAAGATAACTGAAGTCCGCACCACTCTGCATAGTGGTATTTTACTAAATAGGCTACAGTAAACATTAGCTACTTATTGTCGTACCAACAACTGCAATGATTCAGCATTGGGGGTCGGGGGAATAAAAATTGACAGTACAATGGAAATGTCCACTGACAGGTGAGTCAGTGTGAGAATATGAGCAGGGTATGCTACAAAAAAAAGACACCTGCCACTGGAAAACTTTTCTATTTTTTTTCTTATTTAATTTGATCCTGTGAACATTGCCAGTTTTTACTCCAATTTTGAAACTATGGAAAACCCAAGTGTACATCAATTAGAATGTACAAAGAGAGCTGGGGGGGTCATTTTTAAATAATAAAAGATTGCCTCTTTCCAGGACATTGAAAGCACCCTGGTGGATGTAAAAACTAATGTGATGCATTTACTTCTTAACATGTCCATCAGTCAAAAGCTCTTCTCTACTGCAACATTTCTAGACTAAAATCTGAGTATACGAGAAATTTGAATCCTTCTGCAGATAAGCTTCTACAGTACATGGGCAGGCCCTGTGTAGGATCCATTCCCTGTCAGTAGTGTGGTTTAATGAACACTGGTCAGGAAGAATCTGAAATATCCATAGTGTTATAAGGGTCCCTTGGCACCTGGGCTCGGCGATATTAATTAGGATTTTTTTCTTGCCGATATTTTAATCTCAAGGCATATTTTGCAACATAGGGGACTGAATCCCCAGTGCGATCCACTCTCACAGGGACTTTAATCAGTTTGATATTATTCCTTATTGCACGAAGATTCAAAACTTCCATCTTCTCCCCCAACTCCATTACCATTTTAATAAGAGTTATTGAATGCTGCTGCAAGGTAATCAAAGCCTTTCTAAGTGCCTTCTTTAAGTTTATTTTAAACTTTGTCTGAAAATTCCTGGTTATTTCCAGTCATTGTTTCCTAACATGTTAGAGGTGTTTATTTTAATGAAAGAATTAGAAATGACAGTATTCTCACTAGAGCTGTTTCCAGAGATAGCTAGGGGACCAGTTTTAATTTCAGGTGAGGCCATGTCCATCTGTGCACCTGTATATAGAGGGGAACCATTGTAAGTTTATTGGGGCACTATTTCAGCATTTAAAGCACACAGTTTTTTTGTTTGTTTTTTCACTGTTAACTTCAATTTGTATGACAGAGTCAAAAGCCTCTCAAACTCAATTTCTGTTACGGACTTAAAATATATGAAGAGAGACTAGAAGGGCAAAGGGGGGTCAGGCAGGGGAGCAAAGATTTTTTTTTTGCACTATCAATTTCAGTTTCTATTACAGACTCAAAAGCTATGAGACAAGACTACCAGAGGATTTTATTACATTACAAAGGTGGATCGGGTAGGGAAGCAGGGAATTATTTTTTTTCATTATAAAGTCAATTAAAGCTCAAGGCAAGTTCAAATGCAGCACAATGCCGACTGGAAAAGTACTACTTTCAAGTGTTTTGGAATTTTTCTCATTTTCACCACATTTTTACTACATTTTCAATACATTTTTTTCTGAGCCATGAGGCATGTACCAGCCTGAGACATGGATTGTGGGAACATCTGCCAGAGCACTGCTGCAAGGTCAGGTAAAATGCAACAGTGTCACCTGGTGCATTTCAGCAAGTTATTAGGGGGATTGATTTAATTATGCACTTACTACATTGCCACATACCGCAGTAGTGCAATACCGCATGTATTCCTGGTAACAAGGTACCTCTCGGCATGCCTGCTAACTGAGTTATACTCTGTTACCGATAAACTTTTCTATAACAAGCAGTGTATGTTTATCTTTGTAAATCTAATTAAAATAAAACACTTGAATTGTATTTTAGCTTGGAGAAGTTTTATTTGCATATGTATCACACAACACATTTTCAGCATATAAACAAAGACTAGACTTTGGTGTCTATTTAGTAACAAACAGACATCAAAATTGATTCCTCCTTGCTAGAAAAATGTTACTGTTACTATGAGGCCATTTTATTTCACCTGCTGGCTTGTTCTGAGAAGGTAACATTTTAATTAGTATTCTAGTTTAGCCAATGGAGGTCTGTAGTCACTAGCCTTGCTAGCTGGTATATACAAGATTTGGGTAGCTATATATAACATACAATATGAGACTAAATGTTGTTGTTTTTTGCTGATGTGGCTTAAATCTGCATAAAAACATGACACAACACTGTGACAAACAAATTTATCAATTAAAATGCGTGAATAATATTCAGTTTTGTATTACCAGAAAAATCCTGGAAATTAGATTCCTAAACACCAGTAAATTTCCAGAATCCAGGATGCTCAAAACAGAATTTGCCATTTCCAAGCACTGAAAAACAGTGGCCTTGTTGATTATTTGTGTATGCGTACCTGTTCATCGACCTAATTGGTTAAATTGCAGAAAATACGGAGTTTTGGGGAGGGAAAATATAAACTCATGATTGGCTAATATTTGAAAGTAAAGCTTGTTATGATGTCTGATTGGTCATTGCACCTCTATGCATAGTGGTACACAGTCTGTCTTTATTCCTTTTTAGCCTGGTATCCTAGGTGGTAAAACTGTGGTGTACAGAAAAAAATGCAGTGTGCTGTTTCTTGCCATTTCTTTATTCTGTGTACTAATATTTAATATTTCAGGCATAACTGTACTCTAATGTGTATTGTATTTATAGTAAGTCTGTAGTCCATAAAAACAAATGCTCCATGGAGCAATTTTAAACTGTGTGTTCTATGTAAGCAATAACACACGACGAGGTGTGGGTTACTTGCTGATAAGAGCACGCCTAGGGGTGTACTAAGGCACGAGGCGCTTGCGCCGAGTGCCTTATGCCCCTAGGCGTGCTCTTATCAGCACGTAACCCACACCTCGGAGTGTGTTATTGCGCTTATAAAATGGGCAACAGTAAAGTGAATAAACATTTGTAGTTTTGAAAGTTTTTTTTATTGATATTTTAATAAATAATAGAAGAACAGAGTGTAGGGAAAAAAATAGTCCCTTTTTGCTATTGTATTATTGCCATTAGGATAGTAACATTGCCATTAGGATAGTAACATTGAAGGTTTTAAAATCAATTTTAAACATTTTAACAGTTTTATTTTGGTTGGAATTAAGGAAACATTTTGAGGATTAAACAGGAAAGAGTGTCTTACTGTAAATTTTGCAGTTCATTTTATTGTAGATGTCAGGTGCAGAGACGTTCAGTTGATTTCTTTCTTCTGATTGCAGTTCATTTTATTGCATTCTTGCGGTTTCTTGCGATTTTCAAAACGTTAAAGAAAACTAAATGAAGTTTTTAACATTTAGAAAGAACAAAAATACTACAGAATGATAAAAAACTACTAAGAAAGAAAACCTGTCACTGACTGACGAAAAACGTAGTATTTAAACATAAATCGGAAGTATCATGCTGTTTAAAAGCGAACGAAAGAAATGAACTGCAGAGGACCTGTCACATCATGGCTTATGCCAGTGCAGCTATTTTACACATGGATTTTGAAGAAATAATTATGAGTTTTGAAGAATATGAGGAACAGTGCAGTTCTGAAGTTACAGCGCCAGAGTTCGTGGCAGTCTGTGCTGCGGGGGTGACGGAATCTGCAGCTGTGCCAGTCGTCAAGGTGGATGCTTCGAGTGGAGCGTCTGTGGCGCTGTAACTTCAGGACTGCGCTGTTGCTGATATTCTTCAAAATTGATAATTATTTGTTCGAAAATAGATGTGGAAAATCGTTGACTGCTGTAAGCTATCATGCGATGGTGCTGTGCAGGATTTCTTTGTTCTGCTTTAAACAGGATGACAGTTGCGAGTGTTTTAATACCGCTATTTGCTGTCAGTGACAGGTTTTGTTTTCTTACTATTTTTTTATGATTTTGTACTGTTTTGGTTCTTTGTGTAGGTGTATTTATTTTTTTTATGGTCTGTTACATTTCTTGGAGCTCCGATAGTGGTATTCAGTGCGCAGTCTGAGGCGAATTCATTTCCCGCTGTGCCATCAGTGAGCTCTGCCAGTCAGTGTTCTTGTTTTCAGTTGGCAGAGCTCACTGATTTGCTGTTGTTATGCGGCATGTTTCTGGGTGGTAGTGCCGGTTGGCTACAATATAATCTGATAAGGACACAGCTCAGGTTATGTTGTAGCCAATCAGTGAGTTGGGATTTCTTAGCCCATTTTATAAAGTGTAGTAGTCACTTGTGACTGTTCTACAGTTTTGCAGTTTTTGCCAGAGTGTCAACACCAGTTCTGGAAAGTTTTATAAGCAAGGGGGCCCTTTCAAAGTCATGCAAAGTGTTTAAAAAAAATCTTTTGTGACTCAGTAATTTTCTTTTGTGGGGTACTTCTCTTGTTCACCACATGCGGGTGACTGCTGTCCGCAATACAGGAATGCTGAGATCTGTCTCCAAAATGTATTGTGTGAGGGGTTCTGGCAGTAAATTTGCACAATTGTAATTCCTGTTTTGTTAGAAGGTGATATGGACGGTGCAGTAGCTTTTATTGACCAACTTCAAAACAGTAAAGGACGTTACATACTGTATATATGTAACCCCCCCCTACAAATTTGGGGTTACCTTAATGTCTTCCTGAGCTCCTCTCTTGCCCACTGCCAGGCTGATGTCCTGTAGAAGTTATAGATCTAGGGGTATCGGTTTGCTTCTGTTCCTTTACCTGAGAGTGCCATGCAGTGCCTCTGCACCTGTCCCTTTAAGAGTCTAGCTAATATGTGTATAGTGAATGGTCTGACCTGGGTCCAAGAGATTTAGGGCTTGTGACTGGCCAGACACTGCTCTGATTTGCTCCACTCTGCAGTCAATAACAGTGCAGAGGGAGCCTATACGAAAACTGTATTTGTTTACGTCCAATGTATTCTTTTATTTTAATTGGAGAAGTTTGTTTAACCTGCTTACCTTGCAGCTTGCTTTCTGAATGGGACCCACCATGTTTGGTCCAGGACTTCCAGTAAATGGACCAATGGAACTAAGGGGACCTAAAATGGATCCTGGCTCAAGTGTCTCATCGGGAGGAAAACTGTAGCTTTTGTAGTTTTTACTGTGGGTTGGCACCAAAACTAAACAGAAGGGGAAGCCCAGCCTGTGACTGACAGCTTCCGCAGCCAACATGAATCTTGGAATCCAAGGAAATCCCCAGGACTGTGAGAGACAGTGGATCAGTTAGAGTTGGAGCTTGAAGTGTAAACAGCTCAAGCTTTCAAGCAGCTGCTCCCTGAACAGAGCTTAGGGGAATTGGTGGGAAGAGGCCTAACTTGCCTCCCTGCCACTGTTTCTCCTGCATTGGACTGCCTGATTACAGAATTCAGAAGTATCTGATTTATGATTGAAACTGCGAGTATTGGAGAGTTTGAAAGCACTACATGCATTTTGGGCTGCAGATCTGCTTATGTGAAGCGTTCGGCCCAGCTTGTGTGTTAGACTGATTTTGGATCAATAGATTTGCTCAGTGAATCTACTACAGTAGCAACCAGACTGTATCTGAACTGTAGAAAGTTGATGCTATTTGATTCGAAAGTGCTGAATGTTTCTTATGGGCTGAGACCTGCCTGTTCACAGCCCAATTCATTATGTCAGCCAGAGGTTTCACCAGCCAAACCAAATGAACTTTGCCAATGTGCTCATCATGCCTGGGCCTTTGCCAATCTGGCACAGAATAACTGCAGTGCACCAGAGACTGTCCTTGGTGAGAAATCGGCTTTGGGGATTCAGCCCCTGCACAGAAACAACTCACAGGTTGTGGCCACCTGGAGGTAAAGGCCATGAAGAGGAGATGTGTCATGACATCCCCATTTCACCATGCTCATCAGTGAACACCACAATGTCTCCATATTGCCTGTAGTTCCACAGCAATCTGGTAGTATGAATACAATCAGGGTAGCTCACTGCAATAAGTTATTTAATCATCTTTGGTACCATCTGATTTCTTTACTTTTCTGAGTTTTAAGAGACTGGGCCAACTGGCCAGGATTATAATTAATCATCTTGTTGTGCATGCTAACTGCTTTTTCTTTCCATCAAGGGCCCCAACATCAACTGCAATCCTGGCAACCACCGGGCAACGCCTCTGGCTAGCCAGCTTTCCATCCTGGGTACCCAATGTTGTAGAACTGCCTATTTTGGGACTAAAAGTGCATGCCAAGATCCTGAGTTGAATTGTATGACAAATTATTTAACTAAAATCATGTCACTTCCTTGTTCACGACCCCTAAATAAATCTGATTGTCGTTTCACATTTAACCAGGCTTGTGTGCATATTATTAGTTGGGTTACAGTACAGAAAGTATACAGTTGTCTTGCTAACCTTGTTTCACAGGGGGTTTCAAGGGATTTTGCTGAAGGTCCAACCCTGTGGTAAGTGTGATGGGTGTGTGCATATTATTACTGCTACTTACTGACTGTGTGTTAGCTATTGCTAAAGGTTCAAAGCCACTAGGAGGGTTGGTGGGTGGTTGTAGCTTCCCAGAGGGCTATAAAAGGCTATACAGATATCCTCTATACTGTTACTCAGGGTGGAGGCACCTAAATACTGAATCCAGGCCTTTAATCTGTGCGTAGTCATAAAGGCAGGGGTAGTAACCTTAGGCATAGTGCCACCTAGGGGTTACACATAGGATAGCCTATATTGCTTGCCTGCCATTAAAACTAATGGGGAGTTACAGTAACAGAAACACAGTTAATTGACACATTTGTTAATGAGATAGCTACATTTCAGCTGTCTAAGAGACAAAAGTTTGACTTTGATTGTGTCTTGTAAAACCACCTGTTATATAGAGCTCAATCAGTACAAGTAAATCTTTTTAATATCAGAAGGTGGAATGACTTGTGGGAATGTTTGCTAGCTTACATACTACTAAAAAGTGAGTCTGCATTACTTAAAACATTACATGTTTGTACTGTTTTAGAAAGATAAAAGCAAATGTGTTGCCTTCTAGATCTGTTTTAAATAAGATAGAGGCAGATGTAACATCCCCCCGGTGAGAGCTTGTCTGAACTTGTTTGAGTGGATTCTAACTGTTCCAAACAATTCTCAGATTGAACACAAAACTGAAAACACATGCCACAGAAAGAGCTGATTAAGTCGCTTAAAGGATCATGTACCTGCCACTTCCACTCCGAGAAACTGTTGAGGCAATAACCTGCAACAACAGTATTGTGATTTTGGTGAATGGTGTTCCAACAAAGTCAAACACCATTTGGCAGCATACTGTAAATGCAGACAGAGTTAAAAAGGCTCTTCGGTACCTAAAAGGTAAAACTCCATTCTATGAGGATTTAAATGTGGACCATCTTGGTGACATTGACAGTCAGTTTGGAATAGCAGACACAAAAAAAGCAATGATTGAGAAGGTTTCAATGACTACAAATGAAAATGTGCATGAACACTACACAATTCATCCTCTCCATGGAAAGGATCTCTGTAATCAGTGACAACACTGATGTGTCAGATGAAGCAAGTTGAAGGCAGTGCTGTCAGTATCTGGGAGAGCACACTGGAAGCATGCTGCTTTCCTGACCTTTTCATACATGCTACTGGTGATCACTCAGATGAGGTACGTGCTCCTGGAGCCGAGTACAGACAGTTGCATTCTGATGGGAAGTTCAGACAAAGCATTCAGTATTTGTTGGGCCAGACACAAACAGAACAGCATCATCAGCATAGAGATGAATATTAGAAGAATATTAGAAGAAATACAAACAGATGGGAGTTTGTTAATAGAGACAGACAGCAGTAGGGGGGCCCAGAATAAAAAGCTGAGGTACCCCAGACAGGATGGAGAGGAGAGTATGAGTTGCCAATGCAAACACTGTGGCCCAGATATTTAAAGGGGTTGCACATGGTGCAACAGAGTTGTGCTGGCACAACCCCGCATCGCGCCCTGGTAGGATATTGGAAGGGCTGCCAAGGGCTGCCAAGTGCAGCGCAAATCCCGATGTGCCGGGGCACAATGTAATTGTATGCAGCCCAGATGTAGGGGGCATGCTCATGCATATGCGGCACATCCTGATGTTCAGCCTCAGATGTGCAGCGCATATGCTGGCACAGCCCTGCATTTCACCGCATAGGGGGGGGCTCAAAGTTGAGCCACTGAAGAATGGGAACAAATCCTGGCCACCCACAGGAAGGCTGCTGTATTGCAGGGCACAACACAGCAGCCGTCAGCCACGGGTGGCCACCCACCCATCCAGAACACAGCCCACAAGCAAACAAGAGATATGTGATGCCTCAGCCTAACTAGCAGCAAGTCCTCCCATCTCCTGCTTATACCTGCCTAATTCTGCATTTTCTGCCATCTACAACTTTGAATCTTAGCCTAACTATCATCTATCAACTGTGTTCCGTGGACTGCACTGGCTGCCAATATGCTGGAGGATCACCTTCAAGGTCAGTTTGCTGACCTATAAGGCCCTACACGATCAGGGACCTGGTTACCTGAAAGATCTCCTTCATCCTTACTGTCCCTCCCGAGTTCTCCAATCCACTGACTAGGGATTGCTAGAGATTCCCAGGGTTTGTTTAAAGACATCTGGGCCAGGTCCTTTAGTTTTATGGCCCCAACCCTGTGAAATTCTCTACCTCGTCAGGTGTGAGATTGCCTGACCATCCAAAGCTTTAAAGTAGCATTAAAAACATTTCTTTTTAGCCTAGCATATAATGACTTTTAATGTTGCTGTTGTGAATTTTATTTTATATATGGTTTTAAATTATTCATTTAATGATTTATTTTATTATGTTATGTACAGGTGCCTTGGTTTTGGAAAGGCGCTTTTTATAAATAAAGTTTGATTTGATTTGATTCGATCTAAGGGTGCTGCATCAATGGGACTCAACCTAATAACCCTGCTATATTCATCTCATCAAGCTGTATGGAAGAAGAAATGAAGCAGGCCTTACCTCAACACACTCGTCCGGTGACACCAGAAATATTTTCTAAACATCCTAAAAGCCACAGCTCACAGACGGGACGTCCTGGCACTACAACCCCAGCAGCCATACCCTTAAAGGAGGATAAGTTCCTCCAAGAATTCCAGCCCTTCAGAGAATCCCTGAAGGAAATCACAGCAGAACTCAAGTCCCTCCATGGTGATCTTGGGGACCTGGGAGGGCAGATGATCTACTCCGAAGCTCGTGCCTATTCCCTCGAGTAATGGCAGGGCAAATCCAACCCAAAAGTGACCAAGCTAAAACAACAAGTGGCCCAATTGCAGAAGACAAAAGATTTAGAGGGAAGGAGCCATCATAATAATCTAGTTCTTTTCAGGATCCCTGAATACTCTGAGGGCTCCTCACTGATCATATTTACCAAAAAATTCCTCCAGAAAGTAGCTGGTCCCTCACCCTGTAACCCAGCCTATTTGATCGAATGGGTGCATAGGTCCCTTTGTCCCTGACTGGCTGAAGGTGCTCCTCCACATCCATTCATCTTTAAATTCCTAAGCTACGTGGAGAAGCAGCATGTGCTTCAAAAGCTTCTGGATCTCAGCTCCATCCTCTGGGAAGGTTCCACATTAAGGATTGCATATGATCTTCCATTTGAGACCTGCAAGAAGAGAGACAACTTTCACCCTGTGGTCTCAAAAATCATAGCAGCCGGCATTCATTTTAAGATGAGTTACCCGGGTCGCCTCCAGCTTCTAATTAAAGACAAATGGCACTTCTTCGATTCAGCTGACATTGCCTTGAGAGATCTCCCCGACCTCCTGCCAGCACTCTTTAAAACACAGTGAATGGCAATAACTTTACCAGAAGTGTTCTTCTAACTGGATTTCTTATTTGTCTGGCTCAGGATGCTTAGCACATGGGCATTACTCTGCATGATCCTGCAAACTTTTGTGTGGTGCTGCTTGCATCCTGGACAGTAAGATCGTCTTGGAGTTTTGTATGCTGGCGCACTGAGGTGGTCCTCAGGAATCAGCGCAGGACTCATGGCTCGGATTAGCATTGCCACTTCAGATGTCTCTGTATCACCTGTTTGTGTACTGTTGAGGGACTTCAGCCAGTGCTTCCAATAGCTCCATACATTCCCATTATATGTAATTATGTGTAATTGTACTCTAGTCATCATTGAAGTGTTGGGGAGGGATTACTGGGGTGCCCTTTTGGGTAGTGCCATTGCAGCTTAGTTTATTCCTGTTGTGAGACCTGGGCATCCTATGGTGTTTCACTTTCCTCCATAGAACTGAATTGAGTCTTGGAGTTCTACTCCCCCTCCTGGTTGGTTTAAATTCCTACAACTTTGCTTTGTTTAATGTGGTTCCTTGTACTGTTCTTGTTTGGTCTTGTATCTTGTTTGCAGATAAATTAGAGATGTTTAAGGGCAGGGGGTGGGAACTGAGTGGGCGCTGGGCTGCAGTATGGATGTTGGGGACCATCATGCACTGTATTGAGGGGTTTAGAATCTGGATCATCACTATATTTTTTTTTTCTGGTTAAGAACTTGGTATATCCCCAGTACTTACTCATTTAAGTCCCTTCCTGATACTGGCTGCCTGCTTCCTTATATTGTTATTTAAAGGAAGGATGACCTCACAGATACACAGTGAACCTACTTTAGGGTTTTTGGGGATTAATGCATATGGGACTGGTTACTACCATTTACTCATAGTGCACTTACTAGTGCCTCAGGCATTAAATGGGGATCCAGACTCTAGGGGTATTGTATTGTTATTTACCTTAAATATTTTGGGATCTACTGCTCCTGGGGAGTTATGGGATGGGGAGGTTGGGTTAAACAAGGATTTTCTTTGGTGTTTGATAGTTGGTGATTTTATTGTAAATAGTTATAAAGTAGGGTTAGGATGGAGGGAGGGAGGAAGGGTATTTCTTACACGAGAAGCTACTCTTGTTTTGGGTCATAGGGGAGTTTATTTCTGCTCTGTTAAATGTACACTGCTTGGCATTTAATAGCCTCCCTGGGTGATATTACTGCTTAAAGAGATTACGGGCCCAAGCTCTGATTAAACTAGGGATGGGGGTTGTGGACTTTGTTAGCCTTATTCTTTTCTGGCACATGTATTTTATGCTAATGAAAACTTCCAATTGTTTGGGTCTTGGGTGGGGGGTGGGGGCAGAGTACACCTGGTGGTGGATGATGCTTTGGTGGCTAGACAATGGCTAATAACTTAGTTAATTTCCTTACATGGAATATAAGAGGTGCTAGGGAAAAGACTAAAAGATATCAGATTTTTAAACATATCTCTCTTCTTCATGCTCATATTATATTTATACAAGAAACACACTTGCTAACCCATGAGGTCCAGTTTTTTTCAGAGACAGGAGATTGGTCAAGTCTATGCTTCAGGTAACTCAATATCTAGTAGAGATGTAGCCATTCTAGTAAACCACAAAATCCTTTGGCAAGCAGATCAGATCATCTCAGACCCTAAAGGAAGATTCATTATTGTGAAAGGTATGTTAGAGCGAAAAGAGATGGTTCTTGGCAGTATTTACTGCCCAGTGAGAGGAGATCCTATTTTCCTTATGGAATTAATGGATAGGCTAATCCCTTTTCTACCCTACCCACTAGTTTTGGTAGGGGATTGAAACCTACTCCCCACCCAAGACCAAGACTGGTAGAATCAACCACTCAAACCTCTGTCTGCTGCACAAAGGACACTACATGAGTTTATTGATACACTAGGGTTCTATGATCCATGGAGAACTCTTAATCCACTGTTTCATACCTTCTCCTTCTTCTCCATAGTCCATCAGACTTCTTCCAGACTTGACTATATTTTCATCATTTGCTCCCTCCTCCCTGGCCTTAGTAATGCCAGTATGGAACCTATAGTCATCTCTGATCATGCAGCTGTTTGGGCTGTATTAGTCTCCGACTTCACCTCACAGTGAGACATGACATGGAAGCAAAATACTCAGCTTCTCAAGGATTCACATGTTCAATCAAGAATCTCCTCTCTTATTCAATCTTTCATTCACTCTAACCAATATTCAGTTTCTAGGGTAGACTATGAATGGTGTGCCCTGAAATGCTTCCTCCAAGGGGAGTTTATTCGGATGGCCTCTACCCGCCGTAGAGAAATGGAAGCCCTCTGGCTACTTACACAAATCTGTACCCTGGAACAATCTCTCTCCCAACTCCCTTCCAGATCTTTTGCAAACCCTGATGTTCCTCAGAGACAAATACTCCATCTTAGTACAAGAAAAAGTGGAATATGCTATTCTTCAAACTCAGACCAAGTATATTGAACAAGGAGAGAAAGCAGGGCGACTACTCGCTCTCTGGCTGAAAAAACTTGAGGCATCATGAATTGTCCCCTCCATTCTAGCTTCAGATGGCTCTACTAAAATTCTCCCTAGGGATATATCATTGGTTTTCCAACAATTCTATTCGGCACTATACAGCAAACGCTTATTTGCACCAGATACATCTGAGACCCTCACATATCTAAACTCTATTCCCATGTCCAGTCTTTCTGAGCAACATCAAAACTATCTTTCAGCTCCCATTTCAATTGCTGAAATAGAGATCACCATAGACAATATAGCTGCAGATAAGTCTCCTGGTCCTGATGGTCTCCCCCTCTAACTTTTACAAGAGCTTTCGGGCTGATCTGGCTCCCTTCTTGCTTCATCTTTTCAACTTCATGTTCTCCTCGGACTCACTGGATTCTTCACTATTGGAGGCCACTATAATTCTCCTTCTCAAACCAGACAAACCTTCTAACCACCCAGCAAGCTATCGACCCATTTCCCTAATCAATTGCAACATCAAAATACTTGTCAAAATACTAGCTAAACATGTTAAGAATGTGTGGTTTGGCCTTCTTAGTCCAGAACAAGTAGGATTTGTTTCCGGGAGAGCCTCAGCTGACCATATTCAGAAGACAGATCACCTCCTTCAGAAGCCTAACTCCTCCTTTATTCCCATGGCTCTGGTTTCCCTTGACACTGAGAAGACCTTAGATAGGGTCGATTGGTCCTTTCTCTGGCTAACCTTGTAGAAAATGGATTTTCCCCTCTGACTTCATACAATGGATTCAGGTTCTCTAGTCTTCCCCTAGTGCCAAAATCTACTGTAATGGGACCTCTCCTCCTTCTTTTCCTTATATACTGGAACCTGTCAGGGCTGCCCTCTTTCCCCTTTTCTTTTTAATCTTTATCTGGAACTGCTCATTAGAATCCTTAAAGCTCATCCCAATATACACGGTATTCAGGTTAGTAACCTCATTCTGTCCCTCTCTGTTTATGCAGATGACATTTTACTCCATCTTTCAGATCCTGTACCCTCTTTTACTGCGTCCTTACAAGTCATTGATGAATTTGGCAATTATTCCAATTACAAATTGAATCTCAGTAAAACTGAAGTATTCCCTCTCAATAACCTAGTTTATAGCCTAGACTTTTCCCCTTTTGGCATGAAATGGTCCCCCTGACATAGTAAATACCTGGGTGTCTACTTAATGAATGACCTGTCTTTGACTAAGAAGCTGTACCTGGAAGACTTGTTAATTACCATGCAGCAGGACTTGACACACTGGAGAGGTCTCCCAATTTCCTTATGGGATAGGTTTAACATTATTAAGATGAATATACTTCACAGGCTCTTCTATCCTTTGAATATGCTCAACATCTGGCTTCCCCTGTCCTTTTTTAGGTGTGTCCATTTTTATATTGCTTCCTTCATTTGGTCAGATAAGTCTCCCAGATGATCATACTCCAAACTTAGGTTACCCAAGGACTCCGGCGGCTTACAACTTCCTGATTTTCTAATATACTATTGGGCCTGTCACCTTCAAAAATGTGGCAAATGGCTTTTGGCTCCCCACAATCACATTGATAGTGCAATATACCCCGATTTGGTTACAAATTGAATCCCAGCTCATTTCTTACTATAGGCTGTCTCCCACTTCTGTCCTTTTCTCCCCCCAGAACTCTTTGTCTGAACCATTACGTTATCTCTGATTGGCATCTCCATTAAGGTTTTTTCACAGCTATGCTCTAACCTTAAAATTCCTTTATCTAAAGATTTCTCTCAACCTATTTTTTACAACCCAAATATCAAGCTGGGTAATTCTTCACTATCTCCCAATTGGCTTCCTGTCGTGTCTGTCCTAAAGATCTTAGATTTCTATAATTCGACCTCTATTCTAACCTCTTCAGAGATACTAAACAAGTTTACAGTAATTTAAGTCCCAACCACATTTTTAAGGTTTACCAGTTAAGATACCTTCTAACATGACAATTTGGACTTGCTCCACAAACTTCAACTCTGGGGGATCTCTTTCAACATATTCAAAGTGCAGCGTTCAAACCTCCTGGGGTTTCAGCTCTTTACCGGTGTTTATTAACTTTGCTTAACCCACCTAACTCGAGTGGATCCAAAGTTTGGGAATCTCTGTGACCTGAGTATACCTTTAATTTGCCTAAAATATGGAATAACCTGACTGGCCCGGTGGCACTGAAGGTTGAGGCACTGGACACCACACCTCGTGCCACGCCGGCGATCCAGGTTCAGGAATGAGCCCGGGCCATCGGGGGTCGACAGGGGAGGACTGAGATTGAGCATCTGTAGACTGCTCTCCCAGTCTTGGGGTGGGTTGGAGGAATCTCACTGCACTGTAGCATCTCCTGGGGATGCTCGGGGGTACTACAAATGCTGGCAATCTGGAGGGGGAATGTGGCAGATGTCAGCATGCTGTGCCCAGACATCATTGCATGTCCGCTTTCCAGGAGACCAATCAGAGGAAAATGGCTGGGCATAACCATGAAGCTTGATGGCTGTCCTCCGAGCTGCCTGGAGGACTTTGGCAGAATCCTGTCGGGGAGGGTCTGGGGCTGTCCTGGCTGGCTAAGGCAGAGGGGGAGCCCTCCAGCGGGATGGCAAGATGGCCATCCCAGATCCTCCTGGGTACAGTCTGAGCTACCCAGTTCTCCGGGCAGACGGAGCCAGAAGCTGGATGCCCCAAGCTGGTAGTGTGCCGCAGCAGGTGGCAACAAGCATTACATAAAAAAAATATGGAATAACCTCTACACATACCTGACTCAAGATCGATTGTGACTCACTGAATACCATATTCTTAATAATATGTATTATACCCCTATTAAATTAACTAGAATGGGTCGCCTTCCCTCCCCCCACTGTACCAGATGCGGTAAAGCAGATGGCACCTTATTGTATGTCTTTTGGCTATGCGAGAAGCTCTGTCCCCTATGGGTGAGTATAGAGGATAACACAGACCCCCTTTTGGGATTATGTGGTCTCTTCTCTCCTGAAGTCTGCATTATCAAAGATTTTTCACAGATTCAGGTTAAGGAAAGATGTTACCATATGGCTCTTGTCTTGGCAGTGGTTAAAAAACTAGTCCTAAGGCATTGGCTTGACCAATCACCCATTACATATACTGAATGGCTGAATGAGCTTGCTTTCTCCTTAAGAATGGAATACTTGATCGCTGCTATGCATAATCACATACCCTTATTCAATAAGAAGTGGGGAAAATTATTTACTTTATTCCTGAAGTAGTGGGCATCTTATCCCTGGCACCTCGCTAGTTCTTTCGTTGTTTGTTGCTATTTCTCCAGCTACATCTTGAGTACATTATCTTTTATTGTATATGTTATGATGGGATTGGTGCACTCAGCTGGGGGAGGAAGAGGTAGGGGACAAGGGGTGAGGGGGAAGGTGGAGGTTTGTGTTTTACTTTCTTTATCCAAACAGTTTTGCTTGTTATATTATGCTGTTTGTTCTATGCAATCTTATTAAAACAATAAAGCTTTTTTAATAAAAAAAAGCACATAAGCACACATACCCGCCTGGTAGCCTAGTGATAACCCCCCGCCCCTAGCCCCAATCACGGTACATCACTGTATGTAATATCCTGGTAGTCTAGTGGTCCCCTCCTTGCCCATTGCTGTGATCATGGTAAATCTCCATAGAATAATTCCCTGATGATCCAGTGGCACCCCTTCCCCTCCCACCTACAGAGATCCCCTTATCCACCCTGTTCCCCTCTCATCATCGGTGAGTGGCTGCAACCTGCCCACATACCACCTGGCTGCCTGCTGAATGACAGGTACAGTATGGGCTTGCAGGGCATACTGTACTAGACAGTCCCAAATATGTGAACAACTTCATTCACATATTTGGGACTATCTAGTACAGTATGCCCTGCAAGCCCATACTGTACCTGTCATTCGGTGGAGGCCGGGTGGTATGTGGCAGGTTGCAGCCACCCACCAATGATGGGGGAGCAGGTGGCAAGGGGATCTCTGTGGGTGAGAGGGGTGGGGGGTGACATTGGATCACCAGGGAATTATTCTATGGAGATTTACCATGATCATGGCAATGGGCTAGGGGAACAACTAGACTACTGGGAAAATTACATACGGTGCTGTACCATGATTGGGGCTAGGGGCGGGGGGTACCACTGGACTACCAGGGATTCTGTACCATATAAACCATCAATTGGGGACACGGGAGGGAGGGGGTACCACTAGACTACCAGGGATTACAATACAGTCCTCTATGGGTGATTGGGGACACAGGAGGGAGGGGGATACCACTGGACTCTCAGGGAATTTGTAGGTGTTTTACCACGATTGTGGATGCCCCAGGATTCCCTCTGCACATGTCATTCACCAGGCTGCCTTGTGCAAGACATGCAAATGGGGCCATAATGACACGCAAATGGCCCCATTTTCACCTTGCATATATTATGGCCTCATTGCATGCCCTCAACTGAATATTGTGGGTGATGCACTCAGCACAACTGCATTTGTGCTAGCGCATCTCCATGCTCACTAGCTGTGGCTTGTGCAGGTGAAGTCCAACTGTGCCGTGTGCAGTGCAACTGTGCTGTGCACAGTCCAGGCCATATTTAATGGTGCTGTGACATGGTGCATCACCACTGAATATCACCTGGTCCTGGCCCCAATGCATCCCAGTTGCACTGCACCCAGGCTTGAACCACTGCCAGGCGTAGTCTGAACATCTCAACAATTGTGTTCTGTTTAGAAGATAAGACTTAAACCATGCTATTGTAGAATTTGCTAGTCTGTGGGCACTGAGCTTCTGAAGTAATAGATGATGGGACACAGAGTCAAAAGCTTTGGTAAAATCAGTAAAGATTGCACCTGTGATGTGGCAGTGATCCATAGATACATGAATTTAATTAGTTACTCTGAATAGGAAGGAGACTGTTGAGTGATGTTTATAAAATCTGAATTGATATTAGCACCATAGGGAGTCAAAAAATTACCAGAGCCTTGTGTTTGCAAGTGATTCCTGATGTTTCAAGAATGAGGGTATTAAGGAGATTGGATGGTTCAGGAGGAATATCACCCTTGTGAAGTGGGATTACTTGGGTGATTTTCCATGCTCAGGGGACTGTGCCAGACTGGAAAGATATATTTAGAAGGTGGGTGAGGGGGAGGACTATCACTGGAGCTATGAAAAGGAGTAGGCTGGGGTGAAGGCCATCAGGGAAGGTTTATTAGGGTTTAGTGAGATTAGGACAGAGAGGACTTCACTATGCATAATGGGTGGAAAAAATAAGTTTTATGGTTTGAAAGAGGGGTTATGAGTGGTGCTGTGGGAGGTTGCAGAGGATTGAATGGCACATGAAATGAATAATTTGTTTAGGATTTCACATACCTGTGGGGTGTCAGAGATGAGGGAGCCATCAACCTTTAGCCAGGGCTACTCCCACCCCAAAATTAAATCCACTTAAATACTGTATTTTACATTTTAATTAATGTGTTTATTGCAGTCTTACACCTTTGAAAATGACATAGTACATACCATATATTGCATTGCCATTCAAAATGGTTCACCTAGTGTGCTAGCTACATGATGTTCTTGGTGTTCTTAGGATTGTCTTTATTAAGGGGTTAAGTGAGGAATTTTCCAAGAACACCCTTGTAAATACTTGAAAACAGTTCTACCAGGAATTACAATACAGTCATTTATGGGCGATGGGGGGCATGGGAGGGAGAGGGATACCACTGGACTATCAGGGAATGGTTTCTAGGTGTTTTACCACGATTGTGGCTACTGGGCGGGAGATGCCCCAGGATCCCCACTACACACATCATTCAAACAGATTCCCCTGTGTTGTGACTGAAAGAGGCTACACCATGTGAGAGACTGCTGTTCATTTCATTTACAAAGCCTGTGTTTCTAACTGCAGAGCACATAGGAGGGCTTGGGAGTGTCCTGTGAGGTCATCTGGGAGGAGGGACTGACCCTTTGAAAAAGCCGTGCTGCTCGCAAGTGGCAATTCCTGCACTTTAAATCTGCTGCTATACCTGCCTGAGAAGATTCCCCTGCATTGTGACTGAAAGAGACTACACAGTGTGAGAGACTGCTGTTCATTTCATTTACAAAGCCTGTGTTTCTAACTGCAGAGCATGTAGGAGGGCTCAGGGAGTGTCCTGTGAGGTCATCTGGGAGAAGGGACTGAGCCTTTGAAAAAGCCACGCTGCTCGCAAGCAGCAATTCCTGCACTTTAAATCTGCTGCTATACCTGTCTGAGAAAATTCTCCTGCGTTGTTTATTTATTTATTTTAGTTTAGTTTAGTTTTTGTTGACCGGGTAAGTGCACTAGACAAATCCTGCCTATTTTCAGGCACAACCCGAGGGAGGGAGATACAGATGAATGCCAACTGACCTTGAACCAAATTAAGCTGTTGGTGGTAATTTTTTAGTGAATGAGGGAAATTTGGCCAGGGCACAGGAGAAATTCCCCTACTATTTTTGATAAGTGCCATGGATCTTTAACATCCACCTGAACTACCACCAATCCAGGCAGATGGGACCTCGGTTTAATGTCTCATCCAAAAGACAGCACCTCAGAAGTGCAGCACCCCTCTCATGCTGCACTACAGTGTCAGTACTGGGATATTAACCCAAATGCCAGATGTGGGAACTGAACCCACAGCCCTCTAATCTCCCAGCCTCAGAAGCAAGTGTGCTACCTACTGAGCCACTGACAATGCCTGTGACTGAAAGAGGCTACACAGTGTGAGAGACTGCTGTTCATTTCATTTACAAAGCCTGTGTTTCTAACTGCAGAGCATGTAGGAGGACTCGAGGAGTGTCCTGTGAGGTCATCTGGGAGGAGGGACTGAGCCTTTGAAAAAGCTGCACTGCTCACAAGTGGCAATTCCTGCACTTTAAATCTGCTGCTATACCCACCTGAGGAAAATTCCCCTGTGTTGTGACTGAAAGAGGCTACACAGTGTGAGAGACTGCTGTTCATTTCATTGACAAAGCCTGTGTTTCTAACTGCAGTGCACGTAGCAGGGCTCAGGAAGTGTCCTGTGAGGTCATCTGGGAGGAGACACTGAGCCTTCGAAAAAGCTGTGCTGCTCACAAGCACGAGTGTAGCGTGAGCATTGTGAGTGGTGCGAGTGCCACTTGGGGTAAGAAATTTGAATCAAATATAAGTTGAATTTAAATAGTAGAATCTTGAGAATGTGTTTATATTTGATTGGGGGGTTGGATAATGTGGGGAGTATGTGCAGTGAATATTAAAGAGCATATAAAGGAATGTAACAGTGTTAGTAAAGGCTTGGGGTTTGTAACTTTGGGTGGAAGATTTTATCCATAAATAAATAATTTTCACGTAAGGAGGAATAATTTTACTAATGAAAAATGTAGATTTATACGTCAGGCAAGTACAATAAAATTTAAAAATAAAATAAATAATATAGGTATTGGAAGTTTATTTTGTACATGTTTGTTGATGCAGAGTGGGGATATTGAAGTTAATCCGGGCCCTAAGAATGTAGGAGGTGTTACTTTATATCATGAGAATGCAAGAAGTATTGTATACAAAATAGATGACTTCAGAGCTTGGGTATCAGATAAGGAATATGATTTAATTGCAATTGTAACAGGGTCCTGTTATGCAGAAAATAAAAAAAAGTTTCAAAAAGAAGAGAAATTCAAGATGCCCCCCCCCCTTTTTTGTTTTCATTTTCACTCTCTCCTGTCTACTCCTCTACCTCCCTATCTATACCAATTTTCTTGTCAGGGTGGTGAACCTGGCTATTCTTAAAGCTTTACTATCCCTGTTATCCAATTCCAGTTTGTACATCTTGATAGTAGTTATGGTAATGGGCTTTAATATAAAGTGTAACTGCCCTTAAAAGCAGCTAAAGGCCCCCCGCTTTCTGTGCAGAGGGCTTACACCAGTAAAGAAAAGGTTGCTAAGGAGCAGTGCTACACTCCCTAGCAAGTAACTCTGAAGTCCTCTTCTGGTGCTCGCTCCAAGGAAATAAAAAGGAGCTGAATTTTTGCAAGGACACTGAGGGCATAAAGAAGAAAGCCCTGCACTGTCTATATTCATTCAAGAGGGGCTGTAATTGTTTAAAGAAGGTGCTGCCTTTCTGTTAAAAGGCTGGAAAATGAACAGCTGTTGGCTGAGAATTGCAGCCATTGGGGAATCCCAATATTGGTTAAGTAAACACATTAAAAACTCTGTTAGCTAGAATTACAGTATGTAAATAGGAGATCAATGTGTTTTATATAAAAACTGTTTTTTTTTCTTTGGGTTTTGCACTAGAACATCAAACTGGCTGTTTATTAAAGAATCTAGAACCTTACAAGGAAACAAGATAGGGAGTGCGCCCCTCATCTGTTGCCCTTGGTTAAAGATTCTAGATTCTTTATATTTAATATTTAGGTTACTTCTCTTTTTTCTATTATGGTTTACTTACATAGGTAAAGTCATCTGGGAAGCCCTTCTTATAGGGTTGGCAGCCCATGAAATGGCTGCCTTTATAGCAACCAAATGGAGGAGATGTCAGAGAGTAGGTGGAGCCAATTTCAAACTCCGCCCCTTTTGAGTACTATATAAGGCCTCCACCAGCAGACCTTGTCAGATGGGGAGAGGAAGGAGACTGGTCAGTACCTTCTGATCAGGTGAAGGAATGGAAGTGTGAATGCCTACACACTAGCTTGAAAGTGTTAGATACTGAGAAGAGCAGGGAGTCTGACTGCAAGACTTGCCTGGGTTTGTGTTTACTTTTGTTTTGGTGAAAATTAACCTATTTCTTTTCTGTAAATATTTTTTTTTTCTGGAAATAAAATGATAAACGCTATGCCATCGTTTTTTATGCACTTTGTTTTTGTGACTGGTGTCTGTTATTGAACCCACATGCTTACAGCAATATCAGAGACATGGATCCATTTGGGAATTGGAAATGACAAAATTAATTTAAAAGGGTATAGATTAAAAGAATAGATAGAATAAAGAGGGGGCAGAGGGGTAATGCTATATTTAAAAGACAACCTTGGTCCTTATAAGGTGTCATTATCAGAACATTATGAAGGAATAGATTGTTTAGTAATTGAGTTGTTTAAAATTAAATTGACTGTGGGAGTGTTTTATGCCCCTCCTAAAACAACACTTAAATATTTTGATATCCTTGCAGATTTTCTTTTGGATAAAATAAAGGATAAAAGGGTTGTTTTTATAGGTGATTTTAATGCAGATTGGAAACAGGCTAGAGGTATTAGGCTAAAAAAGGGTTTTGAATGTTTGGGGCTAAAACAGTTAATTGAAAAGCCAACAAGAACCACTTATTAAAATAATCAGGGAACTATTTTAGATCTTTTGTTTGTTTCTCAGGAACTGGATATTGAGTATTGGGACGAACTGCCTACAAATCTTGGTGATCACAATCCTATAATATGTAAAATAGGGAATCAGGTTTTACCTGTTCCAAATGAGAATATTAATTGGGAGAGGGACTATAAAAGGTTTAATGAGACTCAATTTAAAGACACACTTAGAAGTTTTAATTGGAATAGATTATTTTTGATTCCTGACATTAATTTAGCTGTACAGGAATTTAATGATTCTTTATCGATAATGATAAACATGCCCATATAATACAAAAAAGGAGGAAAAATAGAGAAGACCCATGAATAACAGAGAAAATAAAAAAGGAAATAAGGATTAGAAACAGAATATGGCAGAAAGCTAGGAAGACAAAGAAGTTAGAAGGCTGGGAAAGTTTTAAAAGTTGGAGAAATAAATGTAAAAATAATATTAGGATAGCAAAGAGTAAATATCACTTGATTAGATTAGAGAAAGTGAAAGATTCAAAAATGTTTGGAAATTTATTTCTGATTTAAAATATAGTGGTAAAAGCAATAAGATGAAAAGCTTGCTAAAGGAGGGATGTATAATTGAAGACCCAGCTAAAATTGCTACTATATTAAACTCCTATTTTCTCAATCTACCTGATTTGAATATTCAGCTACCAAAAAAACAAACAGCTGATATGTATGTAATGGAATTGATTGCTGAACTAAAGGATAAGTATGAAATGCAGCAAGCCAATAGGTTCAGTTTTAGATCTTTAAGTATAAATGAAGTATGAAAACAGTTACAAAATTTAAATGTAAGTAAGGCAGGTGGTTTAGATGGAGTTGAAGCTAGATTTCTTAAGATTGGTGTGGATATTTTTAGCACCAATAGTAGCCTATCTTTTAAATTGGAGTCTTACTAGTTCAATAGTCCCTGATGTGTGGAAAATGGGAAAGGTGATGCCAACTTATAAGGGAGGGGATAGTATTGTTCCATCTAATTATAGACCAATTATGATGCTTCCAATACTATCAAAAATTTTAGAATGTAATGTTCATTTTCAAATTAGTCATTACGTGGAATCAAATGTAATTTTTTCAGATAAACAACATGGGTTTAGACTGGGGAGGTCCACGAGCACCGCCCTAATGGAGTTCCATAATCAAGTAGTAACATCACTGGATCAGGAAAAGGCCACTGGGGTGGTGTTCATGGACCTTAGTAAAGCTTTTTGATTTGGTTCAGCATAGAAAACTGTTGGAAAGACTTTGGTTGGTAGGGATAAAGGAAGGACCATTAACATGGATGGCATCATATTTGACAAATCGTAGACAGTGTGTCATCAATGGAGGCTCTGTATCAAGCCTGGAGGAAATAAATTGTGGTGTTCCTCAGGGATCGATACTTGGCCCGTTGACGTTCAATGTCTATGTAAATGAACTTGCACAAACAGTAAAATATGGGGAGATTAGATTATATGTGGATGACACGGTTTTGCTGGTTTCGGCAGATAATATGGGAATTGTAGAACAACAGTTCCAGAGGGATTTAATTTTATTGGAGAATTGGATGGGTGACTCTGGTCTCTTACTTAATGCGAAACAAACTCAGTGTATGAAGTTTAGTTTAGGGCACAAGTTGAAAATTGAACCACAGTTACACATCCACTTAACAAATGGTGTACAAACTGAGGAAGTAAAAGGTTATAGGTATTTGGGAATGTATATAGATTCTGGTATGACATTTGAAAATCATGTTGATATGCAGACAAAAAAAGTTAATCAAAGACTGGGTGCCCTTAGAAGATTAACAAATGTATTGCCTAAATTAGCTAGAGAGAATCTTGTTAAGCAAATGAATATGGTGCGTTGATCTATATGAATGCCTCTCAGAAAGTGTTAAAAAAAGTTAATCAAACAGTTTATAGATTAGGTAAATGTATTGTTAAAGGTGGATATAAAATGCATCATTGTAAGCTATATGATAAATTAAATTGGTTGCATCCTGAGGCGCAAAAAATTATGTATGGTTAATTAACTGTTATAGGATTATAGAGTCGAAAAGTATTCATCCTTTAGCTAAGTACGTTGTATTACAGTTTTCGGATAGCCAAAGTCTTTGTATAAGATATTCAGAAAATAGAATTCCAATACTTAAATATTGTAGTAGTATCGGGGAAATGAAATTACAAAATAGATTTGCTTCATCGTGGAATAAATTGCCTAAATATGTACAAAATATAGTTAGCTTGTCTAGTTTTAAAGGTAAATTATTTGAATACTAGCAGAGTGAATGTGTATGTTATGGATAATGTTATTTATTATGTTATGTTGTTATGTAGTTTGTTGAATGTTTATTTGTGGAACTATTCTACAGGACCTGATTGTAAACAGTGTTTTTGGCGCTAATCAAATGTTCCTGTATAAAAATAAAGTTTTAAACAAAACAAACAAACAAATCTATGTTCTGTATTAATTGGATGACTTATTGTTGTGAGCACAATTATTGTTTGATTTTGTTTTTAGCACTTGTTATGTTTGCTTGCATGCATGTGCAAGAAACATAGTGCCATCATCCGAGTTTTTTGGAGGTGTGTCAGCATCCTCCAGTTCAGTCAGTGTGTTTGCAGGCATGGTCACAGTTCTCCAATCACTGCTCCAGCTGTCTATGACAGCAGTTGAAAATGCAGTGGCATACAGTTGAAAGGGAGAGCTCCACTTCAGTGAGCAGAGCTCCCCTCTCCACACGCACACACGCATATTGCATGCTCATGTGTCCCCCCCCATGCACATACTGTATGGCGAACAGGGATGCCCAATCCCCCTTCAGCTCCAAGCCCCCCCAAAAAGCTTTCCAGGTGCCATGCTGGGAGCCCAACCCAGCGTGGCACATGTCAGTATGGCCGATGGGGTGCCCAATCCCCCATCAGCTCCAGCCCCCAAACAGCCTTACAGCTGCCACACTGGGAGCCCACCCCAGCATGGCACTAGTCCGTATGGCCAATGGGGGTGCCCAGTCTCCCATCAGCTCCAGATTCCCCAAACAGCCTTCTAGCTGCCATGTTGGGAGCCCACCCCAGCGTGGCAAATGTCTCATGTTGTCTTCCTTTAAAAAACAAACAAACCTGTAAACTAGAAAACATTCCCTCAGTGCTCTCCCAGCCCACCCGTGCCTACCCACAGTGCACCCTGCCTCCCCAACCCACCACCCCATACTTACCTCCGGAGCTCGGCACGACGATCTCCGGTGGAATGGGAACACATCTGCACTCTTCAAAGCCGACCGCAAACTGAGGAAATGCCGGTAAGCTGTATAATGTAATGAATAGGATTTTTCAACTTTACTGTATAATCGAAGCATTTTGGAATTTTGGCACCAATTTTCAGCATGGGGTTTTTGGGACCCCTGCTCATGAATTCTTGAACTGTCATGTCATTAATGGGGCCCGAAGGGTGATTTCGCAGTCACTGTGAAATCACCCTTTGGGACCGATTAATGAAATGGCAGTGTCAGTGTTCAAAAGATGGGCTCTCAAAAAGCCTATGTTGCAAATTTGGTGAAAAAATTCCTTAAAATCACTGTTTTATGAGCGT
Organism: Neoceratodus forsteri; assembly: GCA_016271365.2. Classification (NCBI taxonomy): domain Eukaryota; kingdom Metazoa; phylum Chordata; order Ceratodontiformes; family Ceratodontidae; genus Neoceratodus; species Neoceratodus forsteri. The sequence goes on along the minus strand of CM028129.1, from coordinate 1,069,904,807 downwards.
GCATTGTGCAGTTCCTATGTACGCTCATAAGTTCACAAATTTTTTATATTTGCACTATGGATTTTCAACATTGCATTTTACCACACCTACTTATGAGCAGTACAGCTGTCATTTTTCACATGTCACACAAAATGTGTTTCGCTGCATGTAGCGCACAATGGTGCAGTCAGTGTGCAAATTCAATGTATGGGACACATTAAGAAAGCCACAGTGACACTGTTCATGTGCAGAGGTTTTTTTTTTTAGTTGTTTAACCAGGTATAGCACACTAAGCTGAAAGCTTTTTTACAGGAGCGACCTGGGAGCACAAGGAGGTTAAGTGACTTGCTCAGGGTCACACAGTATGCAAGTAGAAGCTGTGGGATTCAAACCCAGGTCTGGTCTGCTGGATGTCACCAAATTTGCAGCTCAGAGCCTTAGACCACTGCGCTATACTGCCTGCCAAGTTTTAAAATGGCTATGTTGAAAATTTGGAGAAAAAAAATTCCTAAAAATAACTGTTTTATGAGCATGCGTTGTGCAGTTCCTACTCACGCTCGTAAGTTCACACATTTTTAATATTTGCACTCCAGAATTTCAACATTGCCATTTTACCATACCTCCTTATGAGCAGTACAGCTGTCATATTTCATGTCATCCAAAATGTGTTTCCCTGCAAGTAGCACACAATGGTGCAGTCGGTGTGCATAAACAATGTTTGGGACAGATTAAGAAAATCTCAGTTACACTATTCATGAGCAGAGGTCTTAAAATGGCTATGTTGAAAATTTGGTGACAAAAGTCCATAAAATGACTGTGTTACAAGTGAGCATTGCACAGTTTCCACGCACCTTCATAAGTTCATGACTTTGTAATATTTTCAGTCCAGATTTTCACCAGTGGCATTTTTCCACACTTCCTTATGAAGAGCACAGCTGTCATTTTTCACAACATGGCTGAAATGTGTTTTCACACTTTCAGCACAGAAATGCATGGTCACTGTGGGAAATCATTGTTCGGGACAGATAAAGAAAATCACAGTGACACTGTTCATGATCAGAGGTCCCAAAATGCCTGTGTTGACAATCTGCTGTAAAAAATCCCCAAACTAATTACATTACGGGTGTGCATTGCACAGTTTCTATGCATGCTTGTGACTTCACCAGTTTTTTTTTATATTTTCACTGCAGATTTGCAACATTGCCATTTTTTACACCTCCTCATGAACAGTGCAGCTGTCATTTTTCACATTCTGTTCAGAATGTGTTTTTGCACCTGTGGTACTAAATGCCATAGTCGCTGTACAAAAGCAGCTTTCGGCTAACAAACTGATATTGCCACTGTTCATGAGGTGGAGGGTCACAAAAAAAACAAGTTGAAAATTTGGAGTGAAAATACTAACAAATGCCTGAGGCGTTAGGGTTTCTGACCATAATGCCCCACCCTGTAGAGAATGACAGGCATCAGGGACTTGGGATTCTCACCTGTAATGCTCATACCATTCCACACCCTGCAGCCAGTGAGAGGCATTGAGGTATGCCTTGGACTCTTCGGCCCCAAAGTTCACCCCATTCTCCTATACCACACCCATCTCACCATATCTCCTGATGGAATGGGGTGTGCTTAAGGGCCAAAGACCCCCAAGGCACACTGTGACACTTGTCAGTGTCTGCAAGGTAGGGTGTGGTAAAATGGCGTGGCCATTATGCCTGACGACCCAAAGGCACTCCCCAATGCCTATCAGTCTCTGCAGGGTGGTGGTGGGGTTGGCTTCAGTTCAGTACTTCACTGCCATTCCTATTATGCAGCTCTGTAACTTCTACACTACCAATGCCAATGCAAGCAAACATTCGGCATTGACAAATGCTTGTTTCTTTGTTCGCTGTAGGAATATACCATCAATTTGGCACTAATTCAATTGCCATTTTTTCTGAAATAAATTATTTTAAACCTTATTTTCTGTGTTATGTGTAGTTCTTTAAAGATGGTAAGTTACTCTTTACTGCTTGTATTGGAATCCCTGAAAGTATTTGATACCTGACAAATGATATTTGGTACATAAACATGATACATTTAATTCCTCTTTACAAAAAATACACGAAGTGTAAAAGAGTTATTTTATTTCAGTACTCTTGTCACATAAAATAAGATGTAACATTGGTACATAAATAGTAAATATGATACTTCATGATATGTCAAGACTGGATGAATTAATCTCGAAAAGATCACTGAATTAATTTATTATTACTTTGGTGTCAAAAGCAAACAAATGCAATACATATATACATATGTTTTCATTGTTATCTCAAAAAGAAAATAAATTAATTGCAAAAGAAACTCCATTAATGCACCAGTTAAGGTTAACCTTAAAGCAACAAAAGTAAGGAAATACAGCATTAGGGATTCCAATCCTAACTTTGCATTCCCCACCCAACACACGCACACACAGATGCCTGCAGCCACAGACAGCCATCAATCAGGTAAGACAAGCAACATAAAACTGCAGATAACGCAAGAGACATCCATCATCATGGCCCAGCACTTCTGTAACCATGGATACATATGCACAATTCATTTCTGTTCAGGCTGCAGCAACAGATGGCATGTGAAGCCCCCCAAAAAAGGAAAAATGGATGAGGTTATTTTTATTTCAATCTATGAAGACAACTGCTGCTTCTAAGTGTACACAAAGCATTTTCACACTTTTTCAGGCACTGACTTCAGAATCCTATGATTACTGAATTTAAACCAATAAAAAACAAGAATTTGTCAATGCCAAATGTTTGCTTGCTGGCATTGGCATTGGTAGTGCAGGAGTTACTGAGCTGCATAATAGGAATGGCAGTGAAGTATTGAACTGAAGCCAATGCCACCACCACCCTGCAGATGCTAACAGGCATTGGGGTGTGTCTTTGGGTCATCAGGCATAACAGCCACACCATTTCACCAAACCCTACCCAGCAGATATCGACAAGTGTCACAGTGTGCCTTGGGGTCTTTGGCCCTTATGTTCACCCCATTCCATCAGGAAATATGGTGAGATGGGTGCAGTATAGGAGAATGAGTTGAACTTTGGGGCCAAAGAGTCCAGGGCATACCTCAATGCCTCTCACTGGCTGCAGGGTGTGGGTGGGGGATGGAATGGTATGAGCATAACAGGTGACAATCCCAAGTCACACCCCTGATGCCTGTCAGTCTCTACAGGGTGGGGCGTTATGGTCGGAAACCCTAATGCCTCAGGCGTTCGTCGTCGGTATTTTCATTCCAAATTTTCGAAATTTTTTTTTGTGACCCCCACCTTATGAACAGTGGCAATATCAGTTCATTAGCCTAAAGCTGATATTGCACAGCGACTATGCCATTTGGCACCACAGGTGCAAAAACACATTTCGAACAGGTTGTGAAAAATGACAGCTGTACTGTTCATGGGGAGATGTAAAAAATGGCAATGTTGCAAATCTGCAGTGAAAATATAAAAAAAAACTGGTGAAGTCATGAGTATGCATAGAAACTGTGCAATGCACACCCATAATGTAATTAGATTGGGGATTTTTTACAGCAGGTTGTCAACACAGGCATTTTGGGACCTCTGCTCATGAACAGTGTCACTGTGATTTTCTTAATCTGTCCCGAACAATGATTTCCCACGGTGACCACGCATTTCATGGCTGGAAGTGCAAAAACACATTTTGGCCATGGTGTGAAAAATGATAGTTGTACTGGTTTGTAAGGAAGTGTGGAAAAAATGCCAGTGGTGAAAATCTGGACTGAAAATATTAAAAATTCATGAACTAACGAGGGTGAATGGAAACTGTGCAATGCTCACTCATAACACAGTCATTTTATGGACGTTTGTCACCAAATTTTTAACATAGCCATTTTAAGACCTCTGCTCATGAACAGTGTCACTGTGATTTTCTTAATCTGTCCTGAACATTGATTTCACACACCGACTGCACCATTGTATGATACATGCATGGAAACACATTTTGAGTGAGATGTGAAAAATGACAGCTGTACTGCTCATAAGGAGGGTGAGTGTGGGTGGGGCATCAAGACAGTCAGCGAGGGACCATTTTTTCTTACAGCGCATTTTTTTTTTAAGGTCAACACAAGACTTTTGCCATGCTGGGGTGGGCTCCCAGCATGGTTGCTTGAAGGCTGTTTGAGGGGCAATGGAGCCGATGGGGGATTGGGCACCCCCTTCGGTCATATGAACTGTTGCCACACTGGGGTGGACTCCCAGCATGGCACCTAGAAATCTGTTTGGGGGGATAAAGTGGAGCCGATGGGGATTGGGCACCCCATCGGCCTTACAGAACTGTTGCCATGCTGGGGTGGTCTCCCAGTGTGGCACCTGGAAGTCAGGGGGGAGCAGATCCGACGGGGGATTGGGCACCACCATCGGCCATACAGTGTGTGTGGGTGGGAGTGCATGAGCATGGTGGGGTGGCCCCAGCATGCCACTTGTTACGGGGATGGAGCTGTCTATGACAGCTGATTCAGTGTAGTGCTGACGTATAGGCACTTTGCATACTGCCAACTTGGCAGTATGCAAATTGCCTACACATTACCACTGCTGATTGCAGTGGTTTTTTTGCCTTCAACTGTACGCCACTGCATCTGAAAGGCTGTCATAGACAGCTCTGACATTCATTGGCAGGGTGTGGCCATGCCTGCAAAAGGCAGCAGGGCATTGAAATTGGGGGAGGCACACCTACAAATTTTCGTATGGTGGCACTATGTTTCTTGCACATGCATGCAAGCAAACATAAAAATTTATTTACCAGATTTTCATGCAGTGCTGCTCCCTAAACAGCAATGTTCATAACACATATTTGGTAACAGAGTATTTTCATTGGGAATTGTTTGTTAATATATAAATAAATTCATGGGGAGGAGTGCTAAGGAAAATGTTTTGCACACTTGAAGTGTGGGATGTTTAATAAAAACTAAGGGGGTTTATCAAAGCATCACACACCAATGGTGTGCATAACATTCTTATGCACTCCTCCCCGTATGTTATTTTATGTAATTGCTAGGAGACTTTTTTTAACCAACCTCAGTAAATGTAATAAAGAAAGAACTGTGAAAAGTGTGTGCCTGAGTTTTGTTTCATTCTACATTGTTTGCAGACAAGTAAGACAACTATAGGAATCATGTAATTGCCCATATTTGTTATATCTTGCAGTGGACATCATGCGGATTGTCCAGGGTACGCACCCTATGTGCTAAAGTTTGGATCCAGGACCAACTTACCTGATTTTGGGTTGTGATGACATTCTTGGCCTGATCCTTGCACGGATAGTCTGGTGCTCCTTGGAAACAGGTGAGTTTTCTAGCTCCCTGAAGGAGTTAGTGGTGAAACCCCTCCTGAAGAAAGTTTCTTTGGACCCAGACTGCCATGTGAACTACAGACCAATATCGAATCTCCCCTTTACAGGGAAATTGATCAAGAAAGTAGTGGCCGTACAACTAGAGAACCACTTGACCATCCATGATATCTATCAGCCTCTCCAGTCCGGTTTTCAAAAGAGGCATAGTACTGAGATGGTGCTGGTTCAGGTGCTCAATGATCTCCTGATGGCTCGAGATCAGAGGAACCGGTCCATCTTGGTTCTTTTCAACCTCTCATCAGCATTTGACACTGTGGACCATGGGGTTCTTCTTGATCACCTGAGGTTCATCTGTGGCCTGTCGGGTATGGTCCTCAGATGGTTTTCATCTTTCCTCACTGGAAGAACTTAAAGGGTGGTGTCAGGGATTTATTCCTCTGACCCAGTTTCACTATTGTGTGGGGTTCCTCAGGGATCGGTGTTGTCCCCCATGTTGTTTGCAGTGTACATGCTGCCCCTTGGAGACATTGTAAGAAGGCATGGGCTAAGGTTTCACTGCTATGCTGATGATACCCAGCTCTACCTTTCTTTTGCACCTGACCAGGATAGAGCCCTCTCAGTATTTAATAACTGCCTCATGGAAATCCAAGAGTAGATGAGTTTGAGCTGGTTGAGGTTTAACTTGGAAAAGACTGAGGTGCTAGTGGTGGATCCAGGTCACCGGATAGGAGGGTCGGGGGTGGGGTCACCCTCTAGACTTCTTCTTGCGGGTGTACCACTCTCGATCTCTGAATGGGTGAGAAAACTTGGGGGTAATTTTTGATGAAGGATTAACACTGCGTTCACAGGTGTCGGCCATCATCGAATCCTCTTTCTACTATCTGAGGAACATCTCCAGAGTTAAGCATCCTGTTCCATCCAGTGACCTTGCCACACTGGTCCATGCCTTTGTGTCCTCATGCTTGGACTATTGCAATGACCTATACCTCGGGCTTCAGGGGTAGATATTTGCTGCTTGCAGCTGGTGCAGAATTCAGCAGCCTGGCTATTAACTGGAACCTCTCAGTCCTGTCATATTTCGCCGGAGCTGCATGAACTGCACTGGCTGCTGGTACAGTGGTGAATCACCTTCAGAGTTGGACTTTTGACTTACAAAACCCTACATGGACTGGGTCTGAGCTACCTGAAAGAGCTCCTGGTCCCTTACTGCCCCGGGCGACTGCTCCGCTCAACTGACGAGGGGTTGCTAGAGATTCCAAGGGTTTGTTTAAAATCCCCTGGGGTCCATGCATTTATGCACGCTGCCCCTACCCTTTGGAATTCTCTACCCTGTCAGTTAAGTGAGTGTACGACTGTGGAGGGATTTAAACTGGTCCTAAAACCTTTTTTATGGACTCAGGCTTTTGGCAAATAATTGGGAATATTATCTTATTGCCTGTTTTGTATTTCTCATTATTTATAATAGTTGTACGTGCCGAAGTTATTTTAATTGTTATGCACAGTGCCTTGGCATTTGAAAGGCACCATACAAATTAAAATGAATTGAAATTGAATTGAATACTTAAATTATTAAATTTATTTTTTTGAAATGAAAAGGGTTGTTGTAACTGACTTTATGCTGAGAACAGCAACATGTGCTGACAATGGCAAGTATTGAAATTACAAAAAACATTTGAATTTTTTTTAATGCTGAAACAAGGAAAGAGCCCCAAAACTATTAGTTAAAATATTTAAAAAGTATTTAGGAGAGAGATAGCAAGTTTTATGCAGATCCGTTAAGAGGTTGCCATGGACATATGGTATTTAGGCGTAGAGTTCAAAGTTCACCATTCCCATGGAGAGAAGGGAGGCTGTTTGAATTTGACAGTGGCAGGGACTGATTATTGGTATGATGTTTTCAGTTGATTTTTTAATGTGAAACTAATGTTATTTTCTGTGGGAAAAGTGGCTGTTTTGCTTCCCGACAGACAGCAATTGAGGAGATGGCACTGTATGTGAGTGAGCATGAGCTGTGAAGCTCTGAAGCTGGTGGGGGTTCATCACTATAACCCATGGGTTATAACAGCACATTATAACCAGCTTAAGCAATGCAAAAAAACAGCTTCCAGTTATTACATTGCATTTACTATCCATTTATTATAATGTGTTACGTTATAAAGCACACACAATAAAGTCTCTGTAGTGACTTGTAATTCTGATCATTCTGCACTAATGATAAGAACGATAGTGTCAAACTGAACTGTCATAATGAAGAGCTATTTTGTATGATGTATTTTTTAGATTTATTTATTTAGATCTCAGATTACAAATACCTTTGAGCTTAGAGCTCTTTTACAAAGGTTCCACATCAGCAGCATAATACAACAGGTTAACAGAACACAAAGTATGGCAAAACAGTACACATAGAGAAAGGAGATCAACAGGTTTACAGACTAAATAGGGTAATGTAAAATAATTGTAATTAAGAAAAGAAAGCACTAGTTGACATTCACAGTGAATTAAAGAATAGAAATGAGTAACGCTAAGCAGTTTCATGCACAAGAATGCATACAGTAAATAGAAAATCAGCCAAAACAAGCCTTGTCAGCTACTGGTAAAATCATGAGGTAAGTTGAAATCAGCCAACAGGCCTTGTCAGGACAGATGGGGGGGGCATTAGGTAGAGGGGAGGAAAGGTGAAGGGGGGTAGGGTAGCAGGGGGGAGGAGATGTCAGAGATGGTCCTAAAGAGATTTCACAGTAATCAAGTTCTAGGGTTTCAGATAGACAAAAAGGGTTTAGTGGAAACAGTCACAAGTGGCATGTACATTCTCAGCAAATTGTAACTACATCAAAAAAATTTCCAAAAGAAAGCAAATATGGCAATTTGCTTACAATTATGATACCACATCAGTGCTGGTCATAATTTCTGATTGTTAATTTACCAATCTGTTTCTTTCAGCACCATTTTGTTACTATCACCACTAAAAACTCCTTTTTACTGTATGTCAAAAAAGAAACAAATGCGTTTGCGTTGTACATTTTCATATAGTACTGAACCAAATGTTGAGCTGATCATAATAGCAATTTTTTTCTTGCATCACACGATACTCATTTGTAATCTTACCAGCAACTTCTGTACATTTAAATCAATACTATGTCCGTTAACAAACATTTACAAAATAAAAATGTTATAACATTTGCATACTAATGCAATAATGACATTGAGTGCTGCCTGTATACACAGTATTACAATTGTGTGCCATGTGTTACATTGACATATCACTTTAAACATGATTTCATTAAGCTGTTGTGTGTAAGCTAACATTCCTCACCATTTCCATTCTATCACAATAGAACAGTACTAATTATCATAAGTTGCATCTCACATGACAATACTATTATTTCCTGATGTTTATTTGACTGTTAGTAGCATAATAATAATTTGATTCAAAACCAAAAATAAACACTAGGCTGTCAATCTGAATTGAATTGTCATCTCATTGTATGGTATTAAACATAGTACGGAAGCACAACTACAGTCACATACAAATTAAATGTTACAAACAATGGGCCCTATGCACGACGTCAGCACAGGTATGTGAGAAAAGTGCATACCCCACCCGCGTAGCTGAGCACCCACGGACAGGTGCACCCATACCAGCATTCACCAATGCCGGCCATCTGCCCACGGCTCCTTCTCCCGGTGCTCAGGACTCCACAGGGAAGCCCAGGACAGAGTCACAGACCCTGGTGAGCATCCAATCGGATGCCCGTCCTGGGTCCAGGAGTCAATCCCTTGCATCCGTAGGTGCAGGTCCAGGTCATGCATAGCCACTGTGAGTGCTCAGACCTGCGTGACCACACACCTCGGACAGTCTAGCCCAGGAGACCGACCCCCGCCCTAGCATGGTGCAGCCATGTCCTGGGAGTCTGTCAGCCCCCCACCCCTGTAGCACTGGCACCCTTGGACTCCGTACATGCTGCTGGTGCCACAGCTTAGCTGGCCCAGCCCTCCCAATCATCCCCATGGGTTGGTGTGGGATGTTTCTTGGTCCTGTCATGACTGGAGGATGGCATCTGTGGGGGTACATACCAGGTTATGCCTGGTCCCAGGCTGGGATACCCAGTGCCATCCCTCACACCCCTTCAGCCAGCATTACATGGTTTAGTGAATACCACATAGTGCTGCCACACCGCAGCACAGTGCAGTCCACGACCATGGGGGGATCAGGTGCATTGGGTCAGTGCATCCCGATCGGGGGGTGCAATGGGTGTGGGATGGCTATGCACCCAAGATATGTGGCACATAGCCACTCCACACCTTTATGCATAGGAACCAATGAGTGCACTACTTCATATGTACAATACAGTAACTTTGTGACATATTATAGTTGAAAAAACTGCAGCCTGAAGTGGGTGTGCATGTACTGAAGTGTGCATGTGTATCCATGGCTACAGAAGTGCTGGACTATGATGATGGATGTCTCTTGTGTTATCTAAACAGAGTTGTATGTTGTTTTTTTACCTGATGATGGCTGTCTGGGGTTGCTTGTGTTGTCTTAGCCCTTTCACTGCTTGTGTGCAGGGGGAATATGGAGTTAGGGTTGGAAACCCTAATGCCACATATTCCTACTTTTGTTGCTTTAAGGTTAACCCTAACTGGTGCATTAATGGAGTTTTTTTTTTGCAATGAATATAGTAAGTGGTTAGGCCTTATTGTGCACTGAAATCAAGCACCTCAGAAACCTTGTGCAAATTCTAAAGTTATTGCGCACATTCTGAAGATGTTGTGCACTTTCTATAATATTGCCTGTGCCCCACTCATGCTGATTATTGCCAGCCCACCCACTTTCATTTTCTTTTCAGTGCTTGACTTCACTCACTAATGGTACAGCGATTTGCCAGGTTTTCTCTCTTACCTCATGTATTCATTAGTACCTGCTCCTATTAGGTGAATCGTAATACTATTTTGTAAAAAGTAATGTCCCAAAGTTTTAAATTTTCTTCCTTCCCAAACTCAGAAGTAGCACCTCCCACTCACATCCAGTGGTTCTTAGTGTAATCTGTACTGTTTTGTGCAGTAACCATGACAGCACACAGCACTCCTACTTCCAAGCACTTAATCTCTCTTTCTCTCACTCGTTCTCATGGGGTCTGTCTCAAACAATGCCAAATCATATAGCAAAATGGGCAGAAATAAAATAAGATAATAATAAAAATAGTAAAATAAAGATAATAAATGCATATTTATGCCCAGTTGGTTACCAGAGTGCCACTTAGAGGTAAAAAAAAAAACTACTACAGTACTAGTTTTACTAAAATAATATGTTATATAGAGAATAAGGCCTTTGCCGGTGTGCGTTATTAGGATTTTTCCCACACCCAAGGTGTGTGACAAATCTATAAACCTCGCGAGCGAATGAGATTTTCACACACTGAGGGTATGTGAAAAATCTTCAGTAATACATACCTTGCACATCTTTATTTTTTATAATTACTGGTGCAAGAAAATAACTGTGAAAAAGGCTGTTACTGAAATGCTAAGATACTTGCTGCTACTAAGTCCCCCTTACACGTGGGCTGCACACACACACACACACACACACACACTGTCCAGCTTTCCCTCTCTCAAGTACATTAATTAATTTCTTTTTACTTTTATTTATTTTTATTTGTATTTATTTGTATGGGCTATTTCCAGTAAAATTCCTTTTTGCTGAAGGTGCTCCCAAACAGTTTGAACAGCTGTAGGATGTAACAGTTAGATTTTTTTTTTCATGTAAGAGCAGCATTAACTTGATAAATATTTAAAACCATATAAAGTTACCCGAACTGATGGTGTCAGGCAAACAATACATGTGGGTCATTGTGTACAAAGAAATGTAACTACCATCTTTGTTGTGGTGTTTGGCCCTCCCACTATCGCAGCAAGCACCAATGGGGTGGTGCAGAAACTATGAGTGACACAGAATGCCATAATAACTGGTTCTCCCAGTTCTTACAGCATTTGAAACATAGTCCGGCACAGTGTATTAAAGGGGGTCACCAGTAATTATAAAATATTAAAATATGGGTGACTCACACACAACTCAACTTGTGTTTCCATCTTGGGGTTGAGATAACAGCATGGACTTCTTTAGCTTTGTTTTCAGGGTCCATATGTTGTTATCACAACCCTTTGATGGAAACACAGGGTTATTGTGTATTGTCACCCATACATTATTCCTTATAAAATGGGCTAAAGAAGTCCAGCATCCTGATTGGCTGAAAGCCATTTTCAGCCGTGTCCTTATCAGGATGAATCCTGCCAAACGGCACTAATTGTGCCAACCTCAGCAGCATGACAGTGAAGTATCAATGTCCTGATTTCTTAAGAGCAAGCTGCAGCTCCGTGGCCCCACTGGATAACAGCCCCCCACAACTCAAACACACTCACATGCCGACTGTGATCAAAACTGGCAAGTAACTCACTCACATCTGGCACAGAATGAAGCCGGCTGTGGTCTCAACCCAAAACTTACTCTTAGAAACCTGGCACAGAAAGAAATTGACTGGGGACTAAAACCGCAAGATAAGCTAACCTCACCCACCTGCCCATTAGCAAGTCTCTACATGACAATTTCCAGCAAGACACAGAGACAACCCGATGCACATCATAGCAACAGAAAGACAAAATGGTGCTTGGAAAAAGACAGAGAACCCGATGTTTCTCCTCAGAACACAAACTGAGAAATGCAAGTCACTTGCTACGGTAGCTTCTGAGGGGCATTCTCATTCATGAACCACCAGTGCCGCTGCTGAAATGCCCAGGGTACATAACACTAAACATTTTTTTTCTAAACTCTCATTCCCACAACACTGTAACTTCACTTAAGTCATCGTCACAATTTTTTTTTTTATTTGAGCCTTTGGAAACCAGGTAAGGCCCACTAGACACAAAAGCCTGTTTTCAGGGGTGACCTGGGAGCACTGGGTGGTTAAGTGACTTGCTCAGAGTCATACAGTATGCAAGTGGAGGTTGTGAGAATCAAACCCAGATCTGGTCTGCTGGATGTGTCAAGCTCATTCACAGCTCATTACTCAAACCTCTAGGCTATATCTGCCAGCACTCACTCCCTTCCCCCAACAGTGTCCACTGCAGTACAGCTCCATACCTCACTCACTGATCATTGGTATATACAAAATAAATTTAAAAGAAAGAAAAAAACTACTGCTGGTTAAGACAGTCCTCTCTGTGTTGCTGATCGTGGTAGTGGGAAGAGAGTGCTACTATCTCTGTTTGGAGTTGAGCTGTACTGCAGACCAAGCCAAATACAGTGTACTTTACTGAACAGCGCATTACATACAAGGACTACTTTATCCCTCTTACTAAAAAAAAACATTTTTTTCACTTTTGCATTTAACAGCTTTTTCTTCCTTTTACATTTCAGTCTCTACTTGGGGCCTATTTGGTAATACATCCAAGGTGTGGGTTATTGCCCTGATAAGAGCACATCCAGGTGCATTAGGCACTCGGTGCAAGTGCCTCATGCCTCATAATTCACCTGGGCATGCTCTTATCAGGAGACAACCCACACCTCACCGTGTGTTACTGCTTGCATATATTATACAGTATACCTTTATTTCCATGACTCCTCAACAACAAAACCATTACAGCAACACAACCTGTTCAACATCTATAGTATCAAATGGGTTGTTGGAGAGCTGTATGGATATAGTGACTCCTGTAGTTGGCCACTCTCCCCAGTAATCCCCCTCAGAGTTGATAATCTATAAGTCCAGGGGGTGTGGAGGACAGTGTTGAAGCCTCTGGCAAACAGTTGAAACATGCCCCGGTGCATGGGGCACTGCAGCAGTCGATCGACCCATTTGCCGGGGAATGTAATCACTGTAGGCAAATTTGTGTCACTGTAGTGTCCGTCAACAACCAAGTTGTCAACAAGACTTGGTGGAACCATGTTATGGAGGCAAAGCCATGCCCCTATAGTTAGGATTAAGTAGGGTGTTTAAAGGTACATCCCAAACTTTGCACCTTAATAGCTTCACCCCAGTTCAATAGGATTGCATGAAATTGTGTATGTATGATATGGGGGACACAATCTCTTAATTTGGCAAGTTTTGTCCTGATCAGATGCCTGGATTTTGAAACACAGAAGGTGCAAAAGTGTACAAATCAGTTTTTTTTTCTGTTTTTTTTTGTTTGTTTTGTTTTTTCCTCTCACCACAGCCTAGATGATTTGGAATGTTGTTCTGATGTTTTCAGGGTAGAAAGGGTTTGCCCTAGAATTATGCCTTTCTTTGGTTTGGTGAAACAATATTAATCTGTTCCCAAATTGCAAAGATTTGAAATTTCAATTCTGAGCAAGCTCAGTTGGGTCTCTCATTTATGTTTGATATGAAAGAAAAGGCAAAATTATTCTTTTGTGAGAAAAATTCAGTAGGCATCTTGTTTTTTTTTTTTTTGTTATTTAAAAAATATTGCAAACCCATAACAGAACTACAAACTTATAGCAATTATGCCCTGGAGAGAAACAAACACATGAATCCAGTTAAGCAGGATCCATTTAAATAGATTCTGATGTTTATTTTTGGGGAAAAAGACACTGGAGGTGTGATTTTGGGACATCCCTAAAATCCTAGTTTTGTGAGCAAAAGTTTTTCTTTTGTGAGTCTTTGTTTATTCTCGACTTACAAAAGAAGGTTGGATTACAAAAGAAGATGATGGGATTGTTTTTTTTAATAGTTCCTTCATAGTCTGACTTTCTTCTTGCTTGAGTCAGGAAAAAAAATTCATGAAAGAAGAAGCAGGGTGACTCAAGAAAGAACTATGAGAAAGAATTAAGTCCCACCATCTTCTTTTGTGAGCCAGTCTTCTTCTTTCATGTGCCATGAAAAAACTCAGTAAAGAAGAAGGGGCTCATGAAAAAAAGACAGTGGGACTTCGCTTTTTTCATAGTTGCATTGTGAGGTTATACAAAAGAACCATTGTTCTTTCCTGAGATCTTACTAAAGAACTGTCCCATACCTATATTTCTATCTATCTAGCTATCTATCTGTCTGTCTATCTGTCTGTCTGTCAATCTATCTAGTCAATTTAGTTTTGTTTTTTTTGTTAAGGGAATCAGGGTGCCTAACCCAAGTACGCTTTTCTTCCCCACCCACCAGTTTGCCCATCCCACCAATGTATTTTTTCAGTAATAAGTAGACTGTGGTGGCCACCACTAGTACTGTTTCTCTTGCCTCCCTCCCCAATGTTATTTTTTTAAATAGTAAGCAGATCAGGATGCCCAACCCTGGTACAATTTCTCTTGCCCCCTCCTCTCCAGATCATTCACCTCCTTTGTTTAATATATGTTGTGGCAGCACAGTGCACACCCCTGGTGGCACTAACAATCATCCTGACACTTGGGTGCCCATTCCCCTGTGTTGGTTTCTGTCCCCCTACAATAAAGAAAACCATCCCTTGATGATCTTTCTTTTAAGCTGAAAAAAGAAAACAGTCTTTAGCAGTCTGACCCCAACACCCACCCACCCTACCCCCACTCAGCACTCTCTGTTGGTTGGTCTGTTCATTCATTCATCTATCTATCTATCTATTTGCTAAGCAGATCAGGGTGCCCACCCATGCTACTGCTTCTGTCTCCCCCTCCCCTCCAGGTTTCCCATCCTCCTAATTCTTTTTTGTAAATGATAAGTAGACTGGGGCGCCAACCCCAGTACTGTTTCTCTTGCCCCTCCCCTCCAGGTCATTCAACCCATAGATCATCCTTGCACTGTGGTGCCCAATCCCCTATGTCAGCTTCTGCCCCCCTACAATAAAGAAAACCATCCCTCACTGATCGTTTTTTAAGCTGAAAAAGGAAAATGGCCTATCAGTGATTTGACATTCCCACATCCCACCCATGCCACCAGACCCCCTGACTAAGTGCTACCATTTCTTCCCCCCTCCCCTGTAGGTCACCTGCCCCAATGCTTTTCTTTAAATAGTAAGTGGACCAGGGTGCCCACCTCTGTACCACTTCTACTGCCCCTTCCCCTCCATGTTGCTCCCTCCACCTTCTTAATAGAATAAAATAATAGTGAACTGGGGTGGCCACCCCCAGTACCACTTCTTTCAACACCCTCCCCTCAAGGTCACTCCCCCCAAACAATTTCTGGCACCACCATGGTGCTCATCTCCAGTGTCACTGAAGGTCATCCCGACATTGGGGTGCCAATCCCTGTGTTGCCTTCTGTCCTCATACAATAAAGAAAACTGCACCTTGTAGATCTTTTTTTTTCCCTTTTCTAACCTGAAAAAAAGAAAATGGTCCTTCAGTGATCTGACCCTCCTCAGCACCCGCACCCACCACACCCCAACCCCCCACTCAGCACCCACCACTCCAACCCCCAACATACCCTCACTCACCTGAATATGTTCCATGGCATAGATTCAGTCCCTGATCGAATACACATCTTTACAGGGATTGCTACTGTTTGTTGCTAACATTTCATTGTTTTATTTTTCTCTGTAGCAAAGTGTTTTTTACAGTGTATATCTTCTCTGAAATTATTACAGGTGGTGTTTTACAGGTTTTACAGTTTTATCTAACATTAGGATAAGCTTTCAGGGTTACTGAATTTGTTGTTGACTGATTGTTTCTGCTCTTACCTCCTTGTTCTTTCGTCCGTGGTTCTTCTTTTTCGGCAGGGGAAGGGCCCAGCCACCCACCCCCATACCCAACCACCCCACACTACACTCCTTTTATAGGGTACCACAGTTGTGACATTTCCTGTGGCAGAGCAGGAAGGGGTGGATCAGTGGGGCCTCCACAAGGTGAGCTCATTTACAGGGGTACTAGTAATTTAACTTGTTATAACAAGTAAACAAAATACAATCAAACCATTACTTGCATTTTTTTCTTTTTTTTCCTTCTAATTACTCTGACTAGGTTATAAACCCAGCAACTTATCTGGAATGGATATCATTAACTGCAGGTACTGTGGAACAATTTTCAGAAGGACAGTCTTACAGGATTTAGGACACTGTCCTACATGCTGGGCCTTTGGAGATCTTAGGGCTCAGCTCCGGGCAGCATGGGCAGAGATTGCACACCTCAAATTTCATATTCAAGAGGGAAATACATTATAAGAACCACCCGCCATTTCCCCATCATCCAACAGAAAAACCTCAATCACAGAGGGTAGTTGGTCCAGGAGGTTGGCAGGTGGTTAGGAGGGGCAAATCAGGTGCCCCATCACTCTCTGCTTTCCAACATATTACCTCCAAAAAACCATATAAACACTACAAACAGGTATCTGCCTTTATCTCTGAAATCAAACAAAGAGGCAGAAGACACTGCAGAGCAGGACACTGCAGCACAGGAGCCAGAACAACAAAACTCACCCAAATCAGGAACCAAAACAAAGAAAGCAAAAAGGAAATCCAAATAATTTCTGATCATAGAAGACTCCATGATTCGGGGAGTTGATACCCATCTCCAGCCAGGGGTAATGGTCAGATGTCTCCCAGGTACATCAGCATGGAGAGACACTGACCACATTGCTAAAATTGTTCACAAAGCAGAAGAAAACATTGATGTCCTAGTGCACATAGGGGCTAAGGATCTCACCAGCCAGTCAGTTGTGGAGACCAAGGAACACTTGACCAGGCTGGGTGACAAACTATCATCTATTTCATCCGGCATCTCCTTCTCTGAGATCCTGCCAGTCTGGGAGAGGGGAGCAGATGGATGGAAGGTCAGAGAAGGGGAGATAGGGGAGCTAAACATGTGGCTCAAGGGCTGGTGGCAGGAAAAAGGACACAGATTTGTAGGGAACTGGCAACAGTTCTGGGAGCGAAAGTTCTTTAAATTTGATTGACTGCATCTGACTAAGGAGGGAGTCAGTGCATTGGGGCAGAAGTTTGACGTCCTTGGCAGAATATTTAAACTAGCAAATGGGGAGAGGGGTGCAGCACCCCATACGTCGAATGGGAAGAACACCCTTCCCCCCTCAGCTAGTGGTCAAACAGGGAGTCAGCATGTTTGCAGTTCATTTGCATCACCATGTAAGAAAAAAGGTTTGTCTCCCCATACGACACACAGGGGTAATGCCAAACCTCACCCAACAACTAACACACCAAAATCTGGCCAATGGAAAATCATGTACACAAATGCTCACAGCCTGGGAATTAAGATCCCAGGCCTGCAGGCACTAATGTCAGAGGCTAAACGGGACATAGTAGCAATTAGTGAGATGTGGTTACCAGTAACCACACTTGGGAGACTTCAGTACCTGGCTATGTATTGTTCAGAAGAGACTGAGGTGCAAAAAGGGGGGTAGGAGTGGCCCTGTATGTCAATGAAAATATCAAAGCTACAGAAATTCAGAATACACATAAGGAGGCAGAATAACTGTGGGTCACCCTGGAAACAGGAAATGGGACAGCCATAAGAACTGGGGTTGTCTACAGGCCCCCAGACCAGGGGGAGGTCATAGACACATTACTGTTAAAAGATATACAAACATGACAGCTAAAGGGGAGGTTCTGATAATGGAAGACTTCAACATGCCAGATACAGATTGGTCAATACCAGCAGGAACATCTGCCAGAACTAGACACATAGTGGATTCCCTGCAGGGGGAGGGCCTCAAACAATTGGTACAGCAACCCACAAGAGACAGGGCTATCCTAGATCTAGTACTGACTAACAAGGAAGGGATCACAGAACTCAGGTAGACGGTCACCCAGATAGTGACCATCACATGGTATGGTTCAATTTGGCTACTACATCTAAATCATCCCATTCCAAGGCAAAAATATGGGACTTCAGAGGAGCTGACTTTGATAAGATGGCCAACAGAGTTAAGCTAGCCCTGGCAAAAGAAACACAGATGAGGGGTATAGGCAAGTGGGCAAGCATTATGATGCAATACTTGAAGCAACATCCCATTGTGTTAGACAGAAAAGAAGTGCAAAGAAGAAGGAAACCACTTTGGTTCTCAAATACAGTAGCAGAAAAGGTCAGAGCCAAAAGGCTGGCCTTCAGAAAATATAAAGGAAACACAGAGGGATGAAGATAGGGAGGCATACTAAACTGCCCTAAGGGAAGCAGGGAAGGCAGTAAGGCAGGCAAAGTCCCAAACTGAGGAAACACTAGCACGAACAGAAAAAGAAGGTGACAAGACTTTCTATAGATACATTAGTAAAAGCAGAGAGTCCAGAGGGGGTATTGCTAAGCTTAATGGAGAAAAGGGAGCATGTGAGGAGGAGGACCCTGTAAAGGCATCTATCCTGAATAGATACTTTTGCTCAGTATTTACTGAAGAGAAGGTAGGGCAGGGCCCACAGCTCAGCATCATGGACACAGGGGGGGAGGGAGATGAGCACTACTCCTTTCACAAAAGAAAGGGTCCTACAAGAGCTTGCTAAGCTCTGGGTGGATAAGGCAATGGGACCTGATGGCATACATCCCAGGGTACTTAAGGAGCTAAAGGTGGAATTAGCAGAGCCATTAGCAGAACTGTTTAGTGAGTGTCTGAGCACAGAAGAGGTCCCAGAAGACTGGAGAAGGGCTCATGTGATCCCACTCCACAAGTGTAAGTAGCAGGGAGGAGGCGGGGAACTACAGACCAGTCAGTCTTACCTCAGTAGTGGGCAAGATTATGGAGGCACTCCTTAAGGAAAGTATAGTGCAACACCTGGAATCCATAGGGGCACAGGATCCAAGACAGCATGGGTTTACAAAAGGAAGGTCCTGTCAAACTAATCTCATAGATTTCTTTGACTGGGTAACCAGAGTGGTGGACCAAGGGGGAGCAGTTGATGTCGCCTACATTGACTTCAGCAAAGCTTTTGACACTGTTCCACATAGAAGATTGATAAATAAGCTGGGTGGGCTCAGGGTGGGTCAGAAGTTGGTCAACTGGGTGGCAAACTGGTTGACGGGCAGAAAACAGAGAGTGGTGCTAAATGGTATACAGTCAGAAGAGATGCAAGTCACAAGTGGGGTACCTCAGAGATCAGTCCTGGGGCCAGTCTTCTTCAACATCTTCATTAGTGACCTTGCAGATGAACTAGAGGGTAAGGCTTGTCTGTTTACAGATGACACCAAGATCTGCAACAGAGTAGATGATCCAGATGGGGTGGGCAGAATGAGAAGAGATCTGGATAAACTGACAAAATGGTCAGAAGAGTGGCAACTGGGATTTAATGCAAAGAAGTGCAAAATCATGCACATAGGGAAGAGAAACCCTGTAGCCACCTATATGCTAGGAGAGGAGTTGCTAGCAGTCACAAAGGAAGAAAGAGACTTGGGTATCATCATCACTAATGACCTGAAATCATCCAAGCAGACCTCTAAAGCAGTAGGTAAGGCTAGGGGGGTGTTAGGGTGTATTAGTAGGGGTATCACAAGTCGTAAGATGGAGGTAATAATCCCTCTTTACAAGACACTGGTTAGGCCCCATCTGGAGTACTGTGGGCAGTATTGGAGGCCACACCTTCACAAGGACATTAACCAAATTGAGGAATTCCAGAGAAGGGCAACCAAAATGGTGCAGGAACTGCATCAGAAGACATATGAGGACAGATTAACAGAGCTCAATATGTATACCCTTGAGTAAAGGAGGGAGACAGGTGATATGATCGAGGCATTCAAGCACCTTAAGGGCATTAACAAGGTGAAAGAGTCTAACATGTTTAAATATAAGAAAAATAGCAGGACAAGAGGACACAGCATGAGATTAGAGTGGGGCCGATTAAGGGGGAATGTGAGGAAATTATTTTTCACAGAAAGGGTGGTGGATGCATGGAATGGCTTACCACAAGAAGTGGTAGCTATGAATACAGTGCAGGGCTTCAAACAGGCATGGGATAGGCATAAGGGAGCAATACAAATGACTATGAATAGATAGGCCACTGACAGAGCAAAGGCCGATGGCACATTTATAAGGTAGAAAAACAAATGGGCAGACTGGATGGGCCTCGCGGTCCTTATCTTCCGTCAACTTCTATGTTTCTATGTTTTATCTTGCTGCTGGAACCAGTGACTGTAACGTGAACATAAGGTAAGTGTGGTTTAATGTATTTCAACAGTGTTTGAACTTTCATTCATAACTTTGTCATTTTTAAACAGTTTTACACCAAATTTTTAACACAGTCTTTTTGGGACACCACCTCATGAACTGAACAAGGTGATGAAGTTATGCAAATCCATCATTTTTTCTGCCCTTGTTGACCCCGAATTTTCAACATAGCCATTTTTGCATACCACCTCAGGAAGGGGACCAACTCCCATTTTTCAAATCCTGGCCAAAAGGAGTTTTCACATTTGTGGCATGAATTGACGTTTTGGTTGGAATTTGAGAATTTTCACCTACTGGGTTCATGAGGTGATATAATAACACAGCTATGCTGAAAACTTGGGATTAAAAATATTTAAAAAACAACAGTTATGAGCATATGTTGGAATTTTTCAATTTTCACTTATATGTTCAGTAATTTTCAATATTTTGACCCAAAATCTTTAATGTAACCATTTTTACACCAAATCATGAATGTGATGGCTGTCATTTTTCAAATCCTGGCTAAAATGTATCTTTGCAGCTGTGGTTTGAAATGAAATTTCCATGGGGATTTGAACATTTTCATATGCCGGGTTCATGATGAGGGGTCATGAGAAGGCTATGTTGAAAACTTGGTGTAAAAATACAGTAAAATGACTACATTATGACTGAACAGATCCAGAAGCAAATGGTCTGATACCTTTCATTGGAGCAACATAGTTGTTACAAAAAGAACAACAATGCTTAAGCTTTCAGACTAATGCAGTCCTTCCTCAGAAGCTTATGACCAGAATGAGGAAGGAATTCATTAGTCCAAAAGCTTAAGCACTTTGTTGTATTTTTAACATCTATGTTGGTCCAATAAAAGGTATTAAACCATTTGCTTCTGGATCTGTTCTTACAAGGACCGATACAGCAAAAACTGAATCTTTATGTCACATTATGATTCAAAATTCAAATATTTTCCCACTTTTGCAGCCTGATGGAGTCCACATTTGGGCCCTATGCATCTGCATCTTTAGCCACATGGAACAGCAGGGCTCCTTCTGAAGTCAGACTCCTCACTTGACACAGGACCCAGAAGGCCCTGCACAACAGCATCTGTAGCAATATGGGAATGTGAGGCCTGGAAGATCCTGTGTATTTGCAGCTAGATGGACTCCTCACTTGTTATGGAAGTGAAGGACCCACAGGGCCAAAACTAACTCCTCACTTATGGGTTCTGCACAGCTGCATCTGTAGCTGCACAGAATTGAAGAGCCCAGAGGGTCTTGTGCTTCTGCAGCCTGATGGACTCCGCATTTTGCATTTGGCTGTAGATCCACAGAAGTGCAGGGCCCAGAAGGCCCTGCACTTCAGCAGCCAGATGGATCTGTTCAAGCAGGTCCCAAAAGAACCTGCATCAATGATGATGTGATTCCACTAGCTCGAAAAGAAAGGAAATTCATTGTGTTAATGTGCTAGTTAGGGTTCAATTTAAAGCAAGAAAAGTAGAGAAATGTGGCATTAGGATTTCTAACCCTAACTCCCTAGCACCTCAAGCAGTAAAAGGACCAACCCACACAACCAACCACAGACAGCCATCATCAGGTAAGATAAACAATATACAGTACAACTGTTGCCAGATGACACAAATTCAGTAGCACTGAAATCCTATCTTAATGGATACATGGGGCATGTGTTTATGCAGACACACCTATATGTGTATGTTGTACAGCATATTCTGTATACAGAAGACCCCATGGGGATTGTGCCTCTGCAGAAAGAGGTACACAAGCACACTGTATGAGGTACCTGGCTAGATAGCATGGTCTGCTACTGCATGGTTTCTATTGCAGCTGCATAACTAAAAACCTGTTACCACCTTGAACAATTTCTAGATCCACTGCTGAAACTATGATACCCGCATTACAACATTACTTCCATCTGCATAACAGCAGGCCCTACAGGGGCTTCTGCTTCTGCAGGCACAAGCCAGTGTGTATGTTTTACACCTGTGGCTGAAAAGGTGCAAGCCCCTCAGTGACTTGAGTTTCTACAGAGAGAATTACTGTTGCAAATGTTGTATCTGAAAATCTGCTACCCCCTTGAACAATTGCTAGATCCACTTCTGAACCCATGATACCCACACTGCAACAGTACTTTGGGCCTGCCCTTCTGAAGCCAGAAGTCAGTGAGTATGTCTTACACATGTAGCTGAAGATGTGCAGGCCCCTCAGGAGCCTACACTTCTGCAGACAGAAGTACTGTTGCAATTTTGGTATCATGTCTGGTATCATGTTTGGTATCAAGCCTTTGTGTAAAGCAAATAAACAAAATGAAACGAGGTAAGAAACCACTATGGTTCTCAAAGGAAGTGGCAGTGAAGGTTCAAGAGAAAAAGAAAGCATTCAGGAAGTACAAGGAATCACAGAAGGAACAGGATAGAGAACTGTATCAGTTAAAGCAAAAGGAAGCTGGAAAGGCAGTCAGAACAGCAAAGGCCCAAACCGAGGAAAAGATAGCCAAATCAGTTAAGAAGGGATAAAACCTTTTATAGGTACATCAGGGGCGAAGGAAGACCAAGGAGGGATAGTGAGGCTTAATAAAGGGGAGGAGGGTGGGCAGAGGTGACTGTGAAAAGGCAGAGATACTAAACAAATATTTTTGCTCAGTATTTACAAAGGAAGAGGGGGAGGTACCTAAAACAAACAGTAGAAACACTCTGGATACAGAAGTTGATACCAGCCCATTTACAGAAGAAAGGGTTCTGAAAGAGCTCTTAATACTGAAGGTGGACAAAGCAATGGGGCCTGATGGGATTCATCCCAGAATTCTAAAAGAACTAAGGGTAGAACTAGTGACACCACTGACTACCCTCTTTAACAAATCATGGGAGGATGGGGTGGTACCTGAGGACTGGAGGAGAGCAGATGTGATTCCCCTTCACAAAAAGTGGGAGCAAGGCAGAAGCAGGAAACTACAGACCTGTTAGTTTAACCTCAGTGGTAGGGAAAATGATGGAATCACTTCTGAAGGAAAGAATTGTTGAGTATCTAGAGGCCAGAGGGGCACAGGACCCAAGGCAGCATGGATTCACAGTGGGAAGGTCATGCCAGACAAGTCTGATAGATTTCTCTGACTGGGTGACCAAAGTAGTTGATCAGGGAGGGGCTGTGGACATGGCCTACCTAGACTTTAGCAAGGCATTTGACACAGTCCCACACAAAAGATTAATATACAAGTTAGCCAGCCTGGGAGTGGGTCCCAAGATGACAGCCTGGGTAAAGAATTGGCTGGAGAATAGGACACAGAGAGTAATAGTAAATGGAGTCCACTCTGAAAAAAGGGGGGTTAGCAGTGGGGTACCGCAGGGTTCAGTATTAGGACTGGTCCTCTTCAATGTCTTTATAAGCGACATTGCAGAGGGACTGGAAGGAAAAGTGTGTCTCTTTGCAGATGACACAAAGATCTGCAACAGAGTTGATGCACAAGGTGGGGTGGAAAGGATGAGAAGGGACTTGGCAAGGTTAGAGGAATGGTCAAATGTATGGCAGCTTAGATTCAATGCTAAGAAGTGCAAGGTAATGCACCTGGGAAACAAAAACCCAGGGGAAGAGTACACAATGGGGGGTGAGATACTAACAACAACAAAAATGGAAAGGGACCTGGGGGTAGTCATATCAGATGACCTAAAGGTGGGCAACCAATGTGAGAGGGCAGCAAGGAGGGCTGGGGAATACTGGGATGCATAGGGAGAGGCATCACCAGTAGAAAACAGGAAGTTATTATCCCTCTGTACAGACAGCTGGTGAGACCCCATCTGGAGTACTGCGTGCAGTTCTGGAGACCCAATCTCTGCAAAGACATAGACAGGATGGAAGCTGTCCAGAGGAGGGCAACTAAAATGGTGCAGGGTCTGCACGGAAGACATATGAAGAGAGACTTAGGAGCTTAATATGTATAGCCTCGAGGAAAGGAGGGAGAGGGGGGACATGATAGAAACTTTCAAGTACCTCAAGGGAATCAACAAAGTCCAAGAGGGTAGCATCTTTCAAAAAAAGAGGTGTGCAAGAACAAGGGGGCATAATTTGAAGATAGAAGGGGGGCGGCTCAGAGGTAAATTAAGGAAGTATTTTTTCACAGAGAGGGTTGTGGATGTATGGAACGGCCTTCCAGAGGAGGTTGTGGAGTCAAAAACAGTGGTGGAATTCAAGCATGCATGGGACAGTCATAAGGCAATTCTAGGGGGTGGGGGTAGGAAGAAGTAGGCTGCTGGTTAACTAACATACTAACATACTAAAATGCCAGCAGAATAGGCCTAACGGTCTTTCGTGTCTGCTCGTTTGGTCAGTTCCCAACCTGGGTGCTGACCTTGCTGTCCCCCTCACCTTCTCTGGCTTCTCCCTTCCCAGTTCCGGATATTCTTGCTGCATTGGATTTTGCTTCCAGAACCCTTCCCCTGTACCTGTCCCACCCCCTCTTGAACCCCTCCACTGTCTCTGCCTCCACCAGCCCCCTAGGCAGTGCATTCCATGGCTCCACCACCCTCTCAGTGAAGTAGCACCTCCTCCTTTCTTCCCTGAATCTTTCCCCTCCAGCTTCCAGCCATGCCTCTAGTGGCCCTTCCTCCTTCCTTCGAAGCACCCCGACTGTTCCTTCCCTATTTACCCTCTTCATGTACCTAAAGACCTCTATCATGTCCCCCCGGTCCCTTCTCTCTTCCAATGTGTACATCTTTAGCTCTTCGAGCCTCTCCTCATAGGTCCTGTCCCCCAAGCCCCAGATCATTTTGGTTGCCCTCCTCTGGACCCTCTCCAGGAGGTTAATGTCCCGCTTTAAGTGTGGCCTCCAAAACTGCACGCAGTACTCAAGGTGCGGCCTCACCAAGCAGTTATACAGAGAGAGTATCACTTCCCTCCTTCTGGAGGTGATCCCCCTAGTGATGCATCCCAGCATCCTGTTGGCCTTGGCTGCTGCCCTCCTACAAGTCTCAGAGTTGTTCATCTTGACATCCACCACCACCCCAGGTCCCTCTCAGCCATCAGACTTGTAGCATTTCAGTGGTGTACACTTGACCTGTGTTTCTGCCCCAGGTGGAGTACCTTGCACTTCCCTGCATTGAACCCTTCAGCTTCCACTTTCTAGACCATCTTTCCAGAGCCTCAGGTCCCCCTGTAGGCCACCCTCCCTCCTCCCCATCCACCACCGCCCCAGTTTCAAGTCATCTGCAAAGAGACTCATCTCACTCCTGATTCCTGTCCTTATGTCAGATCGTGGGCGTTGAACAGAAGGGGCCCAAGGACTGATCCCTGTGGGACCCACTAATGACCCTCCTTGGGGATGAGACTATCCACCAACTACGACCCTCTGGGTCCGGTCCTGGAGCCAATTGCCTATCCATCTGATCATCTGGTTCCCCACCCCCATTTCTCCCAGCTTATCCAACAGGCCCACGTGAGGAACAGAGTCAAATGCCTTGCTGAAGTCCAGAAAGAGGACATCCACTGGTCTACCCAGGTCCAAGGCACTTGTCACCCAGTCATAGAACTCCACCAGGTTTGTCTGACATGATTTCCCTAGGATGAATCCATGCTGTCTATCGTCCAGGCACCCTGACTTATCCAGGTCCCCCCCTAGCCTCTCCTTGACAATGCCCTCCATCACCTTGCCCACCACCGATGTCAGGCTGACAGGCCTGTAGTTCCCTGCCACCTCCCTTGATCCCCTTGTGGATAGGCATATATGCCACCTTCCAGTCTTGGGGCACCACCCTGTCCTCAGAGAGATGGTGAAAGCTCTGCCAGGGTTTTGCCAGGACATCTGCAAGTTCCTTCAGCACTCTGGGATGTAATTTATCTGGCCCCGGTGCTTTCTCCGTCTTAAGGGAGCTGAGGGCTTCCCTCACTCTCTCAGCTGTGATTTCCACTTCCGGTACCCCTTCTCCCTGCTTAGCCCTCCCCCCACCTGCCAGTGATGCCTCCCCCTCTCCCCAGACCTGCCGATCGGTAAGGGTCCCCCCCTCCTCAGTATCTCTGTCTCCTCCCATGTATGATGCAGCACCCCCATTTTCCTGGGTGAAAACTGAGGTGAAGTACTCATTTAGTACCTCAGCCTGCTCCCCGGGTCTTGTGCCCATCCTCCCTGATTTAATCCTGCTAATCTGCCCTTCACCCTTCGTTTTCCCCAATGTATCTAAAGAACCCTTGTTCCTCTCCTAATTTCCCTGGCCAGGTTCTGCTCCTTCCTTGCCTTAGCCGCCCTCACCACTCTAGTGCCCCTTCTAGCCACTGCAGCTCATACTCCTCGATCCCTTTCACTCCTTGAGCACTTGAATTGCTTATAGGCTGCTTTCTTTCCCCCACCTCCCTGGACCTCCCTGGTCCACCAACAGGGTTTTTGGGCCCCACCGATTTTTGTCTTACTCTTGCACAGGTGCTGGTAGCATCCTGCACCCCTCTCCTGATGATTTCCCACCCACTATCAGCATCCATGTCTGACCCAATCCCATCAAATGCTCCTAGGATCCTTCCCATTTCCTTAAAATCCGCCCCCTGAAGTCGGTTACTTCCGTCTTTGTGCAGCCTTCTACCCCTCCTAGGTCCAGGCAGAACCAGACCGTGGCATGGTCACCCCGCCAATGGGTCCCTACCCAGGCCCCCAATCTGGTCACTGTCTGCCAGGACCACATCCAGTACCATGCCTCCCTGGTCGGTTCCTCACCTGCTGAGTTAGGAACACGTCTTGAAAGACATCCAACAACCTCTGTTCCCTGGTCACAGAGGATGTCATAGTCTCCCAATCTGTTCCTGGCATGTTTAAGTCCCACACCACCACCGTTCCTCTGCCCAGTCTGCAGTGTCTCCTAACATCCCCACCAGACTGTCCTCCAGCTCCTCCGCCAGGGCAGGGGTCTATACACCACCCTATTTTTACTCTCTTGCCCCTTGTTATCAAGGTGACCCAAATTGCCTCCACGGTTCCCTCCGCCTCCTCTACTCCCCTATGCCAATGCAGTTTTGACTATCATTGCTACCCTCCTCCCTTCCTCCCCTGTCCTTCCTGAACATAGTGTATCCCTCCAGGTTCAGGTCCCAGTCATGTCTTGCAGTGGCCCAAGTCTCAGTGACCTCTGCCACATCCACTGCTCCCTCAGTTAGCATTGCCTGGAGCTCAGGCATTTTATTGCCCAAGCTCCTGGCATTTAGCAGGACTACCTTCCACCCTTTCCCTATAGTTCCATTTCCCTGCTCATATTCCCATGGGATTCTGTTTTCCCTGGTCTGCACTTTGCCAGTTGGCCTTTTCCTGCAATCCTCCTGGTCCCCAGGGGTGGAGACAGAGTCCCTCCTTTATTGGCACCCCCTTGACAGCCTTTTCTCCCATACCACCCCCTTTCACAAGTTTAAACCTCACTTTTCACCAATGAACCCCTCTATTTTCAACTTAAGGATTCACCTCCCCTCCAAATTGAGATGTAGCCTATCTCTAGCATACAGCTCCTTATCCTCCCAGGTCTCCCCCCAATTCCCCATCAACCCATACCCTCTGGCCTCACACCACTCCCTGAGCCACTGGTTTATCTCCCTAATTTTCCTTTTGTGTTCCCCACTAGCCCTT
Source organism: Neoceratodus forsteri (assembly GCA_016271365.2). NCBI lineage: Eukaryota > Metazoa > Chordata > Ceratodontiformes > Ceratodontidae > Neoceratodus > Neoceratodus forsteri. The sequence goes on along the minus strand of CM028129.1, from coordinate 1,069,876,864 downwards.
GGTACTGGCAGGATTTCTGAGAAGGAAACTGTGCATCCTATGTCATGACAGACCCTGGCGAGTTCCCTGAATCTTGCCTGTATCTCTAGCTCGCTATTTCCTCAATGTCATTTGTACCCAGGTGGACCAGTATGTCTGGGGAACCCCACAATCCTTTGCCAGCTGATATACCTCGTGCTTAGCCCTGTGCAACCGTTAGTCCAGGGAAGCATCTTGTTCTAACTGGCCAGGCTCTCCTTCCTATCCCATTTGATACCCCTGATCATAGAATCCCCAGCAGGAGCACTCTGACCCTCCTTTTCCTCCATTCCCCCTTCCATGTCCCTCATCCTTTCTACAGGCCCCTCCACCCAGCTGGCTCCGTGTTCCTCCCCTTTCTGGGTGCCATGCCACCCCTCCTCTCCAATCCTATGCCTCTCCTCCTCCTGAGTATCCTTCTGTTCCTTGCTAATTCCCCCCTCACTGCTCGCAACTGGTCCTTCTCCCCCATCTGCTAAACTAGCCTGGCTCATCCTCCCTTCCTTCCTGTCTCCATTTAGTTCCTCCTTGCTAGTCGAGCTCCCCTGGCCTAAACCCTCAGCTCCCTTTACTGAATCCTCCTTGTACTTCTGGTCCTTCTCCTTTACCTTTCCTCTCAACTGGTCCTTCTCCTTGTGCTTTCCTCCCTCTTCCCCCTGCCCCTCCTGCTCTGATTCACTGCTCCCCCCATTCTCCTGCATTCCAGGTCCCCCCGTTCTTCCTGCTATCTGGCCCCTGCCTCCTGCCTCCCACTCTCTTTCCATCTCTAACTACCCCTGTCATGGCTACATCACCCCCCTCATCCTTGAGCAGAAGAAGAGAATTGAGCGGTTTACTGAGTGTAGGTCTGATCCACTTCCCGCCTTGCTTCCTTCTGTCCAGCCCTGGCCATCTGCCTACTTCCCTGAGAATGTTGTCCTCAGTCCCCCTTGAGGGCCTCAGTTACCTGCCTGCTTCCTTGGTAGTGTCCTTTTGGACCCCCTCTGCCAGGTTCCCTATGTGACCCCTGAGTATTCTCCTGCACTCCTTTCCCTATGCCCCCACCCCCAGTGCTTGGTGCAACCTTGTGGGAGATTCCCAGCCCCCTTCCCCAACCATACCACCCCTTCCCCAGCTTTCTCCTAATCCCCGCAACCTCCTCCCTAAGCTGTGCTAGCTGGTAGCACACTGGGCAACCACCGAACTTCCAAGCCCAGTCCAGTATCATGGCTGCTCCACACCCTGTGCACCCCACCACCCTCCCAAAGATGCCGGTCCTAATGATGTGTGGTTCCATCCCCTTCCAAATAGGTTTCCTTGGGTGAGCCACCAGGTTCCCCCCTAGTCCAAGATACCCCTACTGCCTAATCAGGTCACCCACTAATCTTACAGACAGTCCCACTGTACACCAGTAACCCTGTTATTAGGTGCAGTACAACACATTAAACTTATAAGGGAAATGAACTACTCCCAAAGCTCTCTCTCCCAGCCTTAAATCCTACCCTCAGTGGCTAGAACTACATGAGCTGCACCTGCAGCCTTTTCCTCCAATTGCAGGGCAGGTGTTCCCCTATAAATTTGCAGACTTCTGGGGAGGGAGAGGTGGGGGAGGGTGGGTATTGGGCAGACACCTGACTCGAGAGAGAGTGTATCAGCCCTGTGTCTCCCCTCCAAGCCCAGCAGCCAAAGAACTAGGCCCAAGCAAATTCCACCAAATAGGTTTTAAATCAGAAGAAATAGGCCTCTACCAGCGCAGCCTGTTACACAGTGAAACATCCACAAAATAAGCCCCACTTACAGCCACCAAATCAGTTTACAAACATCCAACAGCACCCAAAACAATACCCTGCTAGCTCCTTAGAAGTAAGAAAGAAAAGGACTAACCTGCCAAGTAAAATCCACAAGAACCCTGTGAAAAACAACAGCAGCAGCTACTGTCCTGGAACACAACTGATCCTGTCCCCTTCCAGTTCTTTCTCTAGGATCTGCAACTTATCCATCAGGTAGGGAAATGGGCAGACTGGGTGGGCCAAGCGGTCTTTATCTGCCGTCAAATTCTATGTTTCTATGTATTTTGTGGCTGTTGTGCTTCTGCAGCCAGAGGTTGGTGTGTATGTCAAGAGAAGTGCTGGCCCATCAAGTGAGCATATATCTTTTGGAGTTCATGAGCAGCTGAGGCTACAGCAGCACTGTCCCCTTACAGGCCTGTACTTCTTCAGACAAGATAACTCTTGTAATTTGGGTATCATGTATTTATATCTATAGCTGCAGGGCATCTGTTTCTGCACACAGAGGCACTGTTGTGATTAGATTATCCTAGATTTCTATCAGCAGCAACAAGTAATTGTGTATGTGCTGTGGTGTGCATGCCACAGTTTGAAATCCACAAAGGCAGCATATCAGTGCTACTGTATTTGTGACATCTGGAAATAGCTGTACATTGTTCGTCTTAGTTGATGATGGCTGTCTCTGGTTGGTTGTGTTGACTTGTCCTTTTGTTGCTGGAGGGGGAGTTAGAGGTGGAAAAAATAACATAAAATGCCTCTACTTTTTTGCTTTAAGCTGAACCCTGACTAGTGCATAAATGCAGCATTGTGCAATGAATACATATATACTGTATATCAAGCGGGAATAAACACATCTTTATAATTGGGATCCAATAATGTTGCAGTGCCACAGTGTGTGCATTCTAATGTTGCCAAACGTTTGACAAGTTGTGCCAGAAACATCTTAGCCAATTCTTCAATGCATATTGCATCCTGCTGCTGTTGCTGCTGCAATTACTCAGATGAGCTAGTGTGTCACCCAGTGCTGGAAATGGAAACAATTTACTTGGGGAAACCACCACCTTTGATGTAGGATTGAACATGCCTTACAATGATCTACAGACATGTTCCTCATTATAGCTTGCATTTTTACCCTTTAAGTAATCAGTTGTATGCTTTTTGGGAGATGACAGTTTACACAGGAGCATTATTTTCCCCTTTCACTCCTTGAACTGGTTCAGACTTTTAATCTCACCCCTAAAACTGAGTTTTCCCAGGTCTCACTAGTTATTTGTTTATTTATTTATTCAGTTATTTGGAAAGTATATTTGAGCGCAAGTGCTCACTTACCAAGGTTTCACTTTAAGGTCATTACAATACAGTTAGGACACTGTAAAAACATCAAGCAACATAACGTGAGATAAAATCCAATGACAAAAACAAATCACCAGATAAGGCAACACTACAAGCAGGGTTAGGTGCAGGCCTGCACCTCTTAAGACAAAAGAACTCTTATAATTAGGGTATCATGGATTTATATCTGAGTCTGCAGGGGCCTGTGCAGCACATCAGTGTTACTGCATTTGTGTCATCTTACCTGATGATGGTTGTCTCTGGCTGGTTGTGTGGGTGTGTCCTTCTGCTGCTTGGGGGTGGTAGGGAGTTAGGATTGGAAACACTGATATCACATTTCCCTACTTGTGTTGCTTTAAGCTGAACTCTTACAGGTGCATTAATGTAGCTGTTTGCAATGAATAAGTATATACTGTATATCAAGGGGGAATAAACACATCTTTATAACTGGGATCCAGTAGTGTTGCAGTGCCACAGTGTGTGCACTCTAATGTTGCCAAACATGTTGGCAAGTTGTGTCAGAAACATCTAAGCCAACACTTTAATGCATCTTGCATCCTGCTACTGTTGCTGCCGCAATTACTCAGATGAACTAGTGTGTCACCCAGTACTGGAAATGGAAACAATTCTCTAGGGGAATCCCCCACCTTTAATGTAGGATCGAACATGCCTGACAAGTGTTGGGGGATGTTTCCTCATTATACCAGAAGCAAATGATTTGATACCTTTTAATGGACCAACGTAGATGTAACAACAAGAACAAAGTGCTCTAGCTTTCGGACCAACCAGTCCTTCTTCAGAAGAAGGACTGGTTGGTCCGAAAGCTAGAGCACTTTGTTCTTGTTGTTACATCTATGTTGGTCCATTAAAAGTTATCAAATCATTTGCTTCTGGATCTATTCTTGCAAGGACCAATACGGCAACTACTAAATCAAGATCTCATTATACCATGCATTTTTATATCTTATTAAGTTAGTTTTATGCCTTTTGGGAGAATACATTCTACCCAGGAACATTCTTTTCCCATCTCACTCTTGAAATTGGTTCAGACTTTTAATCTCATTCCTGTAACTGAGTTTTCCCAGGTTCCCAAATTTATTTATTATTTATTCAGTTATTCAGAAAGTACCTTTGAGCGCATATGCTCATTTACAAAGGTTTCACATCAAGGTCATTATAATACATCCAGGGTACAGTAAAAACAATGTCAAGGAACATACAGTGAGATAAAATCCAATGACAACAACAATACCTAGAGGCCAGTGGGGCACAAGACCCAAGGCAGCATGGATTCACGATGGGAAGGTCATGTCAGATGAATCTAATAGAGTTCTTTGACTGGGTGACCAAAGTAGTAGACCAGGGAGGGGCTGTGGACATGGCCTACCTAGATTTTAGCAAGGCATTTAATACAGTCCCACACAAAAGATTAATACACAAGATAGCCAGCCTTGGAGTGGGTCTCAACGTGGTAGCCTGGATAAAAAATTGGATAGACAACAGGATGCAAAGGGTAGTAGTAAATGGAGTACACAGTGAAGAAAGGAGGGTTACTAGCGGGGTACCACAGGGTTCAGTGCTGGGACCAGTCCTTTTTAATGTCTTTATAAGTGACATTGCAGAGGAACTGGAAGGAAAAGTATGTCTCTTTGCAGATGACACAAAGATCTGCAACAGGGTTGATACACAAGATGGAGTGGAAAGGATGAGAAGGGACTTGGCAAGGTTGGAGGAATGGTCAAATGTATGGCCGCTCAGATTCAATGTAAAGAAGTGCAAGGTAATGCACATGGGAAACAAAAACCCAGGGGAAGCATACACAATGGGGGGTGAGATACTGACAACAGTAAAAATAGAAAGGGACCTGGGGGTAATTATATCAGATGACCTAAAGGTGGGCAAGCAATGTGAGAAGGCAGTAAGGAAGGCTGAGGGATACTGGGATGCATAGGAAGAGGCATCAATAGTAGAAAACAGGAAGATGTTATCTTTCTGTACAGACAGTTGGTGAGATCCCACCTGAAGTACTGTGTGCAGTTCTGGAGACCCCATCTCCGCAAAGACATAGACAGAGTGGAGGCTGTCCAGAGGAGGGCAACCAAAATGGTGCAGGGTCTGCACCAGAAGACATACGAAGAAAGACCAAAGGAGCTTAATATGTATACCCTTGAGGAAAGAAGGGAGAGAGGGGACATGATAGATACTTTCAAGTACCTCAAGGGAATTAACAAAGTCCAAGAGGGTAGCATCTTCCAGAAAAAGAGATGTGCAAGAACAAGGGGGCACAATTTGAAGATTGAGGGGGGACGGCTCAGAGGTAATGTGAGGAAGTATTTTTTCACTGAGAGGGTTGTGGATGCATGGAACAGCCTCCCTGAGGAGATTGTGGAGTCAAGAACAGTGAGGGAATTCAAGAATACATGGGACAGACATAAGGCAGTCCTACTGGGGGTAGGAGGAAATAAGCTGTTGGTTAACTAGGATCTGCAGCTTATCTGTTAGGTAGGAAAATGGGCAGACTAGGTGGGCCAAGCGGTCCTTATCTGCCGTCAAATTCTATGTTTCTATGTTTCTATACAGTGAAGCAAAACACCAAATAATGCAAAATCTGCAAGCAGGGTTATGTGCAGTTACAATAGCATTGTAAAGACAGAGATGAATGCTGAAATCTTTTGAAAAGTGCAAGACTGAGAAGATTAAATAGTAAGTCTGGCAGTTCATTTAGCCAACCATCAGCCCTTACCACAATGAAGTATTGACCGAGCCTTGTTTTTTGGAAGGGTATCTGTAGTGCATTCCTAGACATGCTCCTCGTGTTGTACTGGTTAGCAATACAGTGGAAGCAGTTCCTTAATGTGGGGGTTGGTGGTTATGTCCAAGTAGTGACTTTTGTGCTAGCAGGCAGGTTTGATACTTTATTCTGCTTGCTAGTGGGAGACTGTTTGTCTGTATATACAAGGAGCAGATACAGGTATGTTTGTAAACCCTAGCACAAATCAACAGGCCTTTTTATTGATCATATGAATCCTGTTTATCAGAGTCGCTTACAACTGAGCAGATGGCAAGGCCATAATCTATTAGTGACAGTATAGAACTGGACACAATCAAATGTCTGACTTCCACCATGAGGTTAATGCAGCTCCTACACAAGGGCCCCAGTTTCCTGTTAATTGTCAGTACCATGTTGTCCACATAAGGGGTGAAGGGTAGGGTATCATGAAGCATTACCCCAAGGTATTTAAAAATTTCACCTACTCTAGTTTTAGGTCCTTGGCATTAAAGATGTTGAGGGGTACCTTATTCAGTTGTGGGCAGTTGAAGAGCAATGGTTTACTTTTTTTTTTGTAATTGAGGACCAATTTGTTGTCAGAGAACCAGTCTTCAACAAATTTGAAATTACATTGAAGGTCGGAGATTAATGCCAAAATTGTTAATACAGATTACTGCATCATCAGCATACAGCAGTACCTTGGTGGACTGTCAGGCATCTGGCAGTTGATTGGCAAAAAGGTCAAGTAGAAAGGTGCCTAGAATAGAGTCTTGGGGTACTTCAATGGAAACATTCATGTTGTCAGAGGATCAGTCTTCTAGCTTCACTCAGTATGAGCTGCTAGACTGGTTGCTCTGGAACCAGGATACAGTGTCCAACAACAGACCCAAGCTGTGTTGCTTGCTACACAGGACCTTGTGGTATCACCACCCACTCCTTCACCCCAGCATCAGTGTCATTCTTTTTGATGCCACCTGTGCCAATTTGGCCACCACCACTACCAGCCTTGCTGTGTTGGGTTGCTGTAGAAAATTATTAATACTGGTGTTTGTGGTGTTCAAGTAGACTCACTACGGGAATGACTATGCTAAGGCCTCCTGATTCAGCACTGAAATCTTTAGTGGCTTGTTCATGTCACAGAAATGGAACAAGCTTTTACAGAACATGTCACTTCACCCATGACAGATATCCCCCACAGGCCACATTGTCAAATTCTACAGCCTTGAGCACTGGTTTCTGTTCCATTAGGTTTTCCAACTATATACAAAGATAAGAGTTACACCAGATGGAAACATCTTTAACTAAGCAATGCTGGGGAACACTGTGTTTCTGCTGGTAATGGCAGAGGTGCTCAGCCCATTTGGAGGAGTGATGGAAATATTTAAGGGTATCTTGTACTGTATAGTGTCAAGTGTTTCTTTTAACTGTGCATGTCTGTCAGGCACATGACTCACCCCAGATTTAGTGCATGTGCAAAACAAGGTACAAGGAAGAATCCTTATCATTCATCCCCTTCAGCATGTTACTGCCACTGTTCATCATGAAGGTGCTCACCCTCAGATTATGAGGGTATATCCAGATGTCCAGCAGTGATTAAATGAACCAAATAATGTTCTTCTCACTGTTCTTTCCCTCCATGACAGACACAGTAAGTAAGTAAGACATGTCTTGTATTCCTGGCCTCTGTGAGGCTGCTGTCTACTTCAATAAAATTCCAAAAGGGTCTGGTGGTGTGGGACATATGATGGGATGGTGATGAGGCTTGATTCAGACCCAGCCAAATGGGCAATGAGAATTAAGAAGCTTTAGTTAGCACTACTGTTTCAGACACTACTTATGAATTGCATATAATCCCCATTTGCCTCCTTGATAAATGTCACCATCTGCATGCATACTGCCTCATACATACTGGAGAGATCGTGCATGGAAAATGTAATGTGTGATGGAACGTTGTAGTTGAGCTTCACTTCATGCAATAGTTTTCAAAAGTCGGTGTGTTTCACAATAGAAAATGACTAAAGACCAAGGGCCATCATCACTCTTAACGGCTTGTGTCATGTGGACAAAATTTGAGTAAGTAGGTGACAGTTGTGTGTAAGCATGACATGACCCAGGCAATGTATTTTGTTTTTTGGTGGTGGTTGGAGTAGTGCTTTTGAAGCAGCATCAGTATCTGGGGATGTAGCAGATGGCTGCTGTAATGTCTTGGTGACTGGATTACTTGAGCAAGCTGTCCAAATCCCATTGTTTTCCATACCCAACTGCCCCTTCTGCTGCCACTGGCCTGTTAAATCAGAGATGGGATTGGGAATGGATGTGACTCATTGAAAGATGCCATGTTCGCATTTGAAATAATCAACCAGAATACTGGTTCCCAATGTTCAATTATACAAATGCCAATTCATCTTTGTACCACACTGACTGAAATATGCTGTTGGTAGATTTGGAATGTCATCTGTAAAACAGTAGCACATTGCATAAGATCTCTTTAGTTTTTTACCACATGAGTGGACTGCTGGAGGGAAGCATCATGAAGAATGTTGCGGTGGCTATGAGATTATTTATTTTTTGTGCCAACATGGTATCATGTGACTGGGGATGGCTAGGCAGGGCAGCAGTAGGCAGTATAGTACTGTGGGGTTGATCATGCTGGTGATCTTGGTGTGGGGCTGGTCTTCGGGTGTTTTGCCTACTTGAAAAACATGTTTTCATGCTTTTCTCTTTTTCTTTATCATTTTTAATTTTGTGATTTGCTCCCACAATGGCCTCTGCCACTTAGTGTCACACTCATCATCACCACTAGTTGATGGTGTTACTGACAGCATACTTTCATGTTCCTCTTGTTCTTCATCCTCTTCCTACTTCTACTCTCCTGCATCTGCTTCCTTAAGCACTTCCTCCTCTCCAGCTTCTTCCATATGGCGCTCCTTTTTTTGTACTTCTTCACCCTGCCCCTCCTTCCCCATGCAGGGCTGGCCTTAAGCATTCTGGGGCCCTCTGCAAACCCCCTCTGTAGGGCCCCTCCACTCCCTGTAGCCACCCCCCATATCTGATGTTTACACCTCTCCTCCACCACAGTTATGTACCATATCATATTAAGATAGGTATTTTTATTGTCTTATACAGAAAGAGAAAACAACTGCAAAATGTTTTGAAAGTTTATTGTACAGTACAAGTCACATTAAACTGTTCCACCAATGAGTTGGTTTAGCATTGTTGTTTATAGTTGGCAATAGGGTTGCCACCTTTGGATGAGATGAAAACCGAATACTAAACCACACCCCACAAACTCCACCCCTAACCCCGCCCCTTTTATGACTAATGAGGGCATCGCTTGGACTCTGATTCACTTGATTTATTCAGAATTGCTGCTGATATAACATTGTGTACAACTTCTTTAAATTATATCTTGATTATTATTTTTGGTTTATTTGATTTAGATTTAAATATTTTAAATTTCAGTGTGTGTTAACATTTGGTGGGGTTAGAGAGGGGGGTTCAGGGGACTTTCCATCCTGTGTGCACAGCTTAGCTGACAAATCGAGTGACTTCAAGGACACCTCTGACAAGTGGCTAGTTTGGATCAGGAGGCCTTTTCTGGTAAAATTCTTTCAATAAATAAATAAATAAACTACACCAGTAATGGTGGATGAGATGTAATTACAAATATCATCTGCCATTTTAAGATGTGCTACTGTCCTTCCCATTGCTCCTACTCCAAAGCTGTTTGTAATGTCAGAGAAGTTTTTAAAAGTGGTAGGAACCATTCTATGCTGTTAAATACCCTATTTTGTTTTCCATGTCAGTCAAACATAGCAGATAGCTTGATATGTGATATGTAGCGTGGCTCCATGAAGGCAGTATAGCGCAGTGGTTTAAAGCTCTGAGCTGCAATTCTGCAGACCAGGGTTTGACTCCTACAGCCCAAACTTGCATACTTTGTGACCCTACACAAATCACTTAATTCTCTTCTGCTCTCAGGTTGCACCTGTAAACAAGCTTTAGCTTAGTGGGTCTCTTCAGGTAAAAAAAAAATAATGTTTGAAAATGTTTTGATAAATTGCCTACATTTGCAGTGCCATCAAATCTAGATTGTGTTCCTGTCATCTCATCAGCTACTGCCCTCTCTCTTCTTTTTCTCATTTCTGTAGTTTAGCATGACATTAGCCACATTATTCTGTGCTGCTCATCTAAAAGGCCTGGATTGGTCTTCCTGGAATATCCAAGTAGTAAGAAAATTGATAATAACTATTGAGAGAAAAGAGGCATAGTATTGCTAGAAATGAAATAAAATACTAGATTATTAATTTAACAACAAAAGGGTAACAAATATTAAAATATAGGCAGACCCTAAAAGAAAAATGGTGAACATTTAAAGGTATAAAAGTATTCCTTTATCACAGCAGTCAAAGACCATACTCACAATGCAGCCTGGAAAGAATTAGTGTGATTTGCTGCTAATTGTCTTAATAGCCTTACTTTACACCTCTCAGACTGACTAGTATACAAACAAAGGTTTACATGACATCAGAATTTGTTTGTAATCTGACCATGCAGCAAGTAAAATGGTGAAGGATTTAACAGAATCTGTTTTACAAGCATGTGAGCATTCAAAATGACTGCAAAAGTACTACCTCTGAATAAAACTGGATTAGCAGGTAAAGTTTCTGAAACACGTTGTACAGTCCATACTGGGACAGGAAGCTACCCTAATGTGGTGCCTGTCTGGTTTCAGAAAAATGAAGGTGTTAATTAAGGTGGTATTGTTTACCCTTCCCATGAATAATCTTCCAGTTTGCTGATGTGAAGTTAGAGGTGACGACTGAGCAGACAGGGAGGGACACATTTGGCTCTTTAAGTGCCCTGCTCTTGAAGGCACTTCCTGATTAGCATGCAGTGCAAGCGATCAATCACACTAAAATGTCAGACACTTGCTTACAGTCAGATGAGAAGAAAATAAAACAGTTGGTGGGGAATCTAACAGGTGCTGCTTGACCCAACATGAAAACCGAATTTGCAATGGTGAAAACAGGAAGACCGAATCTGGACCTAGAAAACCGAATCATTCGGTCAAAAACCGAGTAGGTGGTAACCTTAGCTGGCAATGCACTGGCAACCCATATTAAATTGTTTTTCAATACTTAAGCAGCTCAATAGCAATGTTTATAAAATGTTTTTGCAGCTCATTTATAATGCATATGTAGTCCAGTCAAAATGCAATACAAAACTGCATTTTAACTCTTAAGAAACAGTTTGTACAGAGCTTTGTACTGGATCCAGCAACATTTATGCAACTCAGTCAGAAATGCTAAAGCAACTCATTGGAGGAACAGTTTAATGTGACTTGTACTGCATTTATTATGCAAACCATTGATCACAAGTTATGAAAATATGTACTGTAGGAATGATCAGAAGGGGCAAGAGTAACATGAGCCCCCCCCCACCCCCCATTACACATTTTTGCATGTTGTCTTAGAGCAAAGTTTCATACTGGGAGTCCAGGTCAGAAAAAGTACAAGTATACTGCAGTACAGGAAACTGCAGCCTTTGTGCTTTTTTTTTTATTACTCCCAGCATGGAGCCTACCTAGACAGTAAAGTTTGGAATTTTTAGGTGTGTATGGGGGAGGGGTTATGGCAGCAGAAACTAGGCCATCATCAGGACTTCATGAGGGCAGATTTTATGAAAATCGTTGAATGCCTCAGAGATGATCTAGTGGGGTTGGATTGCCAGGGTGTGGCAGAGGAACAGTAGGGCAAATTAAGGAATGTCATAGACAAAGCAACACAGAAGGAAATGAGCAAAAACAAGAGAAAAAAGAGGAAGGGAAGTGGTTGCAAAGATAAAGGCTAAAGGGCAGGGGCATCAGCAGCCTGAAAATTGGGGGCCTGGGCCCCCCCCAGTTTATGCTGGTGCCTCCCCCACTCATTTCTCCTAGCCTTACATATTAAATAAAATTATAGGGCTTAATAGCCCATTGTCAGCACTGCAGCACCAACTCTCTGAGACAGCCCAGATCGCCGTCGAGTACCACCTCTGCTCGTACCCCCATGCCCCTCCCTGCCTCCTACCTTGCTTGGCAGGTCTTCTAATTTTCCTGACCTGTAGGTCCCTTCATATGCACAGTCACACACTGCAGTCAGCTGAGAGGAGATCCCTGAGCCCCAGATGAACATCCCCGTCGAGTCCTTCTGATTGCTACTGAGTGCTGCCTGACTGTCCCCGATAGTTCTACGCATGCTTTTGGGTCAGACTTGGGACCGTCAATGCATCTGGAGGATCACATGGGGCATAGACTTGGGCATCATGTGGGGGGTCTGGGGGATCGGGCACCGCGGCTTGGATCTGTTTGCTATCCTGGCCTGCTACAATCATGTGCAGCAATGTGGGTGGGCAATGGCAGTTTGATTGGAGTAGGTCAGGGCTGTATGTGGAGCTGGATTACTTCTTCATGCTCTGGATGTTGAGGCAGTTGAGCATGGTAGTCATTTTGAATTTGGCTGCTGATCTGGCTGCTCCATGACTGAGAACTGTGCAGCATAGCTAGTGAGCATGCATGTCTTCACTCTTCAGAGCAAATAAATTAAAAGACAAAAGTTACTTACTTCTGTTCCTTAAGTTCCTTTGCCAATTGATATTTATTTGATGGGGATAGTACTACACTAATTTACTTAATATAAATATAGCCAGGTGGCAGATGGGAGAGTGGGAGAGGTTGGGCCTGGGACTGGGAGGGAGTGGGAGAGTTAGCAGGACTCAGGAGCTGGCTGGTGAGGAGGTGGAAGGCCAGGAGACAGAGAGGGTGGGGACTGGGAAGGGGGACTCTGACTGTTATCATCAGAGCAGCACAGTAAATAAGTAAAGCCAAGCTGCTGAGGAGTGAGATTGCAGCATTATTTATTATTTATCTGAAGTCAAGATCAGACATCTGTGCTGCTGATGAATGATTTGAATTTTCTGAAATAAAATATAGGTGCAGCAACAGGAGCCAGCTGAGTAGTTTGCTGCACTACCTTGAGTTTCAGGCCACAGTTTAGGGAGCTCAGAGGAAGAGGAGAAAGAATGGTGGAAGCAGGATCACCTGAGCAGCCTGCTCTTTGCTCTGCACTGTGTAAAAAGAGAAAGATGAGATCTAACCCCAAAAAATATAAATAAAAAAAAAAGAATTTTGAATAGTACAGAGGAGAAGTTGGGGGGATAGGAGGTAAACAGACAGATTTGCTCAGGAATTGAGTCCATCAGCAGCAGCAGGAGCTGAGCAGCCTGCCCTGAAGAACTGCTGCAGTGTATTTTTTTTTAATTCCTTCATTGCCCAACATTACTAATTACATTGTTGCCTGCTTTAATGCTTACAGCTTTGGGTTATAGCCCCATAAAAAGGTAAACAGGGTTTGTTGTTTGCCCACCTCTGTCACTAATTACCTGATTGTCTACGGTCTTGGGGTACGTAGCCCCGGAAAACAATAGGCAGAGTTTTTATTTGCCTACTACTGTCACTTATTACTTGCTTGCTTACAGACTTGGGATATAACCCCAGGAAAAAGTAAACAGGCAGTGTTTGTTGTTTGCCCACCACTGTCAGGAATTACTTGATTGCTCTTGGTCTTGGGGTATATAGCCGCAGAACAAAAAAGGCAGGTTTTTTTTTTGCCTAGTACCATCAGAAATTACTTGGTTGCTTACTGACTTGGGATATAACCCAAAAAATAGGTAAACAGGCAGGGTTTGTGATTACCGTTACTGGCTAGCCTACCTACCTAGGTACCACCATGGAATAATAAATTATCACTTTTATTATTTTGGCCTACAACTGAAAGAAAGTACAACATCCAAAACAAAATGAGTCAGTTTTCAGGGGTGACCTGGGAGCACTGGGCAGTTAAGTGACTTGCTTAGAGTCACACAGTATGCAAGTGGAAGTTGGGAGAATCAAACTCAGGTCTAGTCTGCTAGATGTACCAAGCTCATTCACGCCTCGTTCCTCTAACCTCTAGGCTATACTGCCAGCCCCATCAAGACATCAAGTCACTCTCATAGAAGTGCAATAGCTGCTTGGTCTACATATACGTGCACACAGGAAACAGGTAACATCATAACACAGATAGAAAAGGGCAAGGTTAAGGAAATCCAGCAAGGAATGGATTACATGAAAAGACTACTAGAAGTCACTCTGCATTTGGGTCAGCTAGGGTTATCTTTCCATGGTCACAATGGGGATGAGATGAGTGTGTACAGTTCTAGAGACCCCATCTCCACAAAAACATAGACAGGGTGGAGGCTGTCCAGAGGAGGGCAACCAAAATGGTGCAGGGTCTGCACCAGAAGACATATGAAGAAAGACTAAAGGAGCTTATGGTGCATAGCCTCAAGGAAAGGAGGGAGAGGGGGATGTGATAGAAACTTTCAAATACCTCAAGGGAATCAACAAAGTCCAAGAGGTTAGCATATTTCAGAAAAAGAGATGTGCAAGAACAAGGGGGCCCAATTTGAAGATAGGGGGGTGGCTCAGAGATAATGTAAGGAAGTATTTCTTCACAGAGAGGGTTGTAGATGCATGGAATGGCCTTCCTGAGGAGGCTGTAGAGTCAAAAACAGTGGGGGAATTCAAGAATGCATTGGACAGACATAAGGCAATTCTACTGGGGGATAGGAGGAAGTAGGCTGTTGGTTAACTAGGATCTGCAGCTTATCCATTAGGTAGGGAAATGGGCAGACTAGGTGGGCCAAGCGGTCCTTATCTGCCATCAAATTCTATGTTTCTATGTTTAAAGGAAATTTCAAGGAGACTTTAGACTTGATTAAAAAGTTTGATAGAGTTCTCCAAATTAATGAGTCCATCCCATCAAATGCAACATACATATCAGCCAAACCACAGAATGGTCTGATACAGTCAGCGGCATCCTGTATTAGAGATGCAATTGTGCAAGAAGCCACAAATGCTAAATTTGTATCAGTCTTGTGTGAAGACTCTCAAGACATTTCATGTCTGGAACAAATGAGTATACAGTATGTGTCAGATATGTTCATAACCATAAACCTGTTACATGATATCTATGTTTTATTAAAGTCTCAGAATGGGATGCAAGGGGATTGTGCAGAAACATTAATGACACCTTGAAAAAATGTGATATCTTTGAGCCAGATGTTACTTTTGTTGCCCAGGCTTGTTGCTCAGGCTTATGACGGTGCAAGTGTCATGAGTGGTCATCTCAATGGTGTTCAGGAACTCTTCAAAAAGGACCACCCTCATGCTGTGTGTGTTCACTGTTATGCACATGTTAAATCTAACTCTTGTGGATTCATGTCAGTGCATTCTGAAGTAAAAGATTCCTTTGAATTGGTGCAATGCTTGCATACATTCTTTTCGACATCTGTAGTGCACAGTGACAAACTGAAACAGGTAAAACAAGAAATGGGACTTGACAGAACATTCAAGGTCACAGCTCTGAGCAGCACCAGGTGGGGATAGCAGAAAACAGCAATGAGAGCACTGAAGCATATATGAGTCCTTAACCTCTTATCTCTCACAATGTGACCATGGAAATACACCCAAAGCACAGGGACTTTACAACTTCATAATGTCATTCAGTGCTGTCTTTTGTCTTTTCCTGTTTGATCACATTCTCAGATTTGCAGAAGGACTCCACAACCTACTGCAGACTGAAGATCTGGATCTAGCTAGTGCTGGCATTGCAGTAGAAGCATTTATTGATACTCTGGTTTCATTCGGAAATGAAGACAAATGTAAAGAATTACTCTGGGAAGCAACAGCATTTGCTGTGCCGCTTAACATAGCTCCCACGCTGCAACAGAACAAAGGACCCATTCATGACTTACCCATCACTTAGCAGGTCGTTTTGATGTATATGTAGTTGACAGAAGAGTTAGGGAACAGCAGCTGGTTACTTCAGAAACAAATTACTGAACTAAAATTTACTATCCAGTTTTAGATAACATGATTTCAGAATTGAGATGGCAATTTTCAAAAGAGGAGGTAGATCTACTGAAAGCGGTTCAGGCTTTGAAACCAACAAGTCCTTTATTTTTAAATAAGACAACACTAAATGTTATGTGCAGTAATTATAAGGTACAACTTTCTGAAGAAGAATTGTTTGTAGCACTAAGGTTTATTGAAATGTTGCCTGCTGAAAACTTCCCATAGAGCATTTCTTCATTGCTTGACTCATTACCGCTGGCTAGGTTACCAGGCCATCCACCAGTTGGGTACTATTGCACTTACCATACCAGTCACTTCATGTTTATGTGAACAATCCTTCAGTGCTCTAAAATGAATAAAGACATACCTGAGAAACATAATAGGTCAGGACAGACTAACTGGTTTTGCTAGATTAGCAATTGAGGGTGAGGCAACAAAACTAATAAATGTAGATGAAGTCATTGTCGGATTTGCCAAATTGTCAAGCAGTCATGTTGATCTTTTGCTTCTTGCTACAGCCAGCACTGCAGAAAATCCCTAAATTATATGACAGGATATAACAGTTCATTAAGACTGAGACAAACAACTATTTCAGTGGTTCAAGTCATGTTCTGTATTGCAGGATGTTCAGTTACTAATTCCCTGTGTTTTGCTTGATGCACGTTGCATATCTTGCTTCTAAAGTTCACCCTTTGCCACATATTCTTCTTTCTTCTGATTTCTTCCATTGTTCAAATCCCCCCAGTGTCCCACCCAGCATGCCCCATTTGGTTTTGAAAAAAAAAGTTAATCATAACTCAGACTGTTTTCCTTCTGTCTTTGTGTGCAGATAGTTCTGAGACTAAGGCAATAAGTATGTTCCCTGGTTCTTCCACTTAGTCACCTGCTGTGTATTTAAGACAGGGTTTCAGCTACGAAATCCCAGAATCAACTTACACCTGCTGTGTATGTCACCCTTTGAACTACACAATCCCTATGCTTGCCTTGTTGCAGATTTCATAGAAAATGCTTCTAAAATGCACTGTTTGGCACCAAATTCTTCAGAATTTCTTCTGGAGGGGCAATTCCCCTTTTTGGCTGAAGTCACTGATGGAAGCATGTGCCCCTCACACTTTTAGAATCCTGCTGATGCCACTGCTAAAGGGGTGGTATTCGGGTGGTACAGAGATGCAGAGGAAAGAAGATAGGAAGGGCACCAAGTTAAGCAGGGGGAAGCAGGGAAGGTGATGAGTGTCACAAAGGCACAAACAAAGAAAAGGATAGTCAGTGTTGTAGCTAATGGGACAAGACCTCTTTCAGATACATCCATGAAAAGAGGATGGCAAGAGGAGGGATTGTGAGGATAAGAAGGGTGGGTAGAGATTGTGCTCAGGAGGATCAAAAAAAGTAGATATCCTGAACAGATGCTTCTGTTCAGTCTTCACAGATTAGGAAGAGCATGTGGGACCACACAGAAAGGGCAAAAACACTGGGGAGAGGAAGATGGACACAAGTTCAGCCACAGAAGCAAGAGTCCCAAAAGGATTTGCAAAACTGAAAGTGGATACAGCTGTGAGCTGGACAGGATACATTCAAGGGTGCTGAGGGAGCTCATGGAGGTGTTGACTATGACTCTGACAGCCCTAGTCAACAACTCACTTGAAACAGGACTAGTAGGGAGGACTGGAGGAGGGCAGATGTAGTCTCACTCTATAAGAGTAGCAGCAGGGATAAGGCTGACAACTATAGGCCAGTCATTCTAACATCAGTAGTGGTGAAATTAATGGAACATTATTAAAAGAAAGACTAGTGGAGTATCTTGAATCCAGTGGGTCACAAGACCCAAGGTGGCATGAATTTATGGGGTTCATGTGAGATGAACCTGATGACCTGAGGCAGCATGGATTTATTGAGGGGGGGGGGGTCATGTTAGACTAACCTGATCTTCAACTGGGTGATCAGGAAATAGACCAGGGTGGCGGAGTGGGTATGGCCTACTTAGACTTTAGCAAGGCTTTTGAAACTGTACTGCATAGGAGGCTTATAAGGGAATGAACAGTTTGGGGTTGGGATTCAAGGTTCAAAACTGAGTAAGGAACTGGTTTAAGGATAGGCAATAGAGGGTGGTGATAAACGGCACTCACTCTAAAGAGGGGAAAGTGACCAGTGGGGTACCTCAGGTCTCAGTGCTGGGACCAGTCCTCTACAGTTTCCTCATAGGTAACATTACAGAAGAGCTGAAAAGGAAGCTATGCCTCTTTGCAGATGACACCAACATTTTCAATAGGGTAGATATTCCACAGAGGGGTGGAGAAAATGAGTAGAGACCTAAGAAAACTTAAGGAGTGGTCGAGGGTTTGGCAGTTGGGTTTCAATGCAAACTTATTCAATTCAATTCAATTTTATTTTTAACCAGGAAATACACTATTGAGATACTCATTTGCAAGGTGGTCCTGGGTTCGCCTAAGGTACAGAAAATAAACTACCAAGGGGCTGTATTGCATGTAATTAATCTTGGGTTACTCCTTCAAAAAAGGACGTGTGTCTCAATGAGCTCCACCCAGTTAACAAAATCAGTTACAAATACATGTCAATGTAGGGCAATCTGCTTTTGTTTCAGTACCTATGAAAATTTAACAGGATTAAAAAGGACCTTCCCTAATCTTCCAGTCAGTATCAACTGAATGTTGTGGTACATAACAGTTTGAAGAAAATAATGTTTGCATGCCTTACTTTTAAGAAATGTGGCTGTATTTTCCATTTTCGGTAGTTATAAAAGTGCAGGGTCTGATATGAGCAGTGCCTGTCTTCATTGTTTTTCTTCCATTGTCCCACCCACCCACCGATGTCATAGTATGAGGCAGAGTGGGCAAATTCATTCATACACAGCAGTCAGCGTTCCAAGCCTAGCATAAGTTATGGGATCAATGTAAATTTTCCAGTTCAATGTATCTGTACCTGACTGAATTCTTGTGTGTGTGTGTGTGTGTGTGTGTGTGTGTGTGTGTGTGTGTGTGTGTGTCTGTGTCTGATTCACTTTTGAAGTCTTGTATTGTACCTATATAAAGTTTGTGACCCTTGATTTAGCAGTGCACAGAAAACTCACAATCCCAATAAAAAGTGCTTCATTTGTTTCCCCAGTGTAGTTTGCATAGTCTATAGCATTTTGTAACACACTCTAGCACACGATCAATAACACTTGTTGAAATTTGTACCCATGACATTTCTGTGTGTGTGTGTGTGTGTGTGTGTGTGTGTCTCGATCGTTTCACTAGCAGACCATTTCACACTGTCTGCACTATGACACGCTCTTTCTCTGTGCCCCAAGAAAGCTTAATCTATGCCAATGTGCCTACGTTACTCCCCCAGTCACTGCACACAATTATTAACAAACTGCCAGCATACCTAGCAGATTTCAGTCTGGTGTATATTCTCCCCTGGCAAGACAACTTACTGTCACGTTGTGGTCTTACTGACAAAAACTCCAGAAGCTTCAGAACAAAGTGTCTAAGTTTTCTAACATTCTCCAAACATGTGACCGACACCTGCTGCAAAAACAAATAGGTTTCACAACACAAATGTTCTGCTCATATCATGCTGTGCATTCCTTTGGGGTCGCCCTTCCTCACTGATATTTTTAAAATTAATGTTGTCTCCCACTACAAAGCTAACTATGCCGTGACTTGGCAACTTTGTACAAGTAGCGAGGTGGAAGGGTGCCATGAGTGGAAGGGGAATGACAGAGAACAGACACTTTGTTATGAAACCTCCGAAGTTACCACAACATGACTGTAAATTGCCTTGCCAGGGGAGCATATACACCAGACTGAAATTTGCAAGGTATGCTGGCAGTTTGTTAATAATTGTGTGCAGTGACTGGGGAAGCAAAGTAAGCACATTGGCATAGGATAAGCTATCTGGAGGCACAGAGAAATAGCATATTATAGTGCACACAGTGTGAAATGGTCTGCTACTACTGGGTCCAATAACAAAGTTCACAGTGAGCAGCTGGGCACATCTCCTTCCAGTTGGAAGGTGGATACATACTAAACACAGGGACCACTAGAAAACACAACATACTGTTAGTCAGAACAAGCAACAAAAACTGGGAAAGTTGGTGCGTGAATGCGTGTCTGTGGCCCCTACGACAGATAACTCAAGTCGGACAATCAGAGTGTTTTTGTTTTTTTCAACAAATGAAATTAATTTATTGAATTCGCATAGTATACAGGCACACCCTGGAATAACATGGGGAAAAGAAGTCTAACCACACTGCATACAAAGACTTAGGCACACCCACAGGAACATTGCTACTGTACATTGGAGATTGTAAGAGGCAGACAAATGGGTACAATTCTACATATAAAATTTACATGTGCAAAGCAGGTTAACACTTCATAACATTAACATGAAAGGTCTCTGTTGTCCAGGTGGTTTTCCACGCTGTCCTATGCAGCACCTAAATCACTCCTGCTGCTGGCTTGCTCCTGCCAAATTACTTCAGGTTTGAACTGGTATGGAAGAACCCCAAAGTATTGACTGCCATCCCTGTAAGGGAACTCTTCAAGCTCATGAGACTGAAGATCCACTGAAAAAACAAGCCCACTTAAATTAATTCTCGAAGCAGAGGGATTATTCTGAGCCATTGCAAAAGTTAAACTGCTGTCAGACAGGCTCTCCAAGGGAAGGTTTTATTCATACATTGATGTCACAGACACGTTCACGCTCTAGCTGAAACACATGAGCTGCATTGTTCAGCGCTGATAAGGAATGCAGGTTTTTTTTAGTTAATCTTTTTATTGAAATCTTTGCAGTTTACATACATAAAACTGTCTGTTTGCATTCTGTAGAACAATTTGTACAGAAAACAAGGTAAAGTTACATATAATACTGAAATGATTCATAGAACATGTTCAATCAACATCAGAGCATTATATATTTTTAGGCCTGAAGAGGAAGCAGTGCACAACAGGTATTGTAAGGACCATGAGGGACAAAATTCAGGAAGGGATGTTAAGGCAGAGGTGATCTAACCTTTAGTGGCCTGTTACCATACAGGTCAAAAGATCAGGGAAATCTTATGGAGGTTGCCAGGTTGTAGTGGGACAAGGGTATGGGTGAGGTTCTGCCTGTTGCTGCACAAAGCGCAGATATGGAGCCCACATTTTATGGAATTTCTCCATCTGTTGGTTAACCTGGAAGGATAACTTGGGCTGTGATACTGTAACTTTTGGGGCTTGGGAACACTTGTTTAGCAGTGATAATTAGAGTGAAATTTAAATGTGATGTTTGCCTGGTGTTGATAAGAACCGCCCACCCACCCTGTTTTGTAGGCTTTCTTAAATACGAAAAGCCACTGGGGGTTGGGATTGAAGGGCTGTGTATTTCTGTTTGGGACTGAAATTTGAAGCAACAGGAACTGGTGGGCCTGTGACATCATACGGTACCTGATGTCTGCATACACACACTGTTAGTGGGACTGGACACATACTGGACTGTATGTGTTTGTGAGATTTGGGAACTTTATTGGTGGGGCTGAAATTAGGTTTGTAAATAACTGTAGTCAGTATAGAGAGTAACTGTATTCCAGCGGGAAGGGACTGAGAAAAGGGGTATGTGCCATTATAAACAGAGGGGGACAAACAGGGTGGCCATATTCTACCATGGCAGACATCTTCGGAAGGGTTGTAGGCTATACAGGCTGTGGGATGGCAATAATTCTCAATTGGGTCTGGAGAGAGGGAGGCTGCCCACTCTGTGAACCCAGCTATCTTGTATCCAGGGTGAATATATTGGTTAAGGAGTAAGCTGGGGGAGTTGGGGGCGTGTCCAAGGATAAGGGGTGTGGATATGGGCAGCAGAAGGGTGGGGCTGAGAGGAGGCTGGGGCAAGGCTCTTAAATTACAGGACATTATGTTACAGCAAGCAGGAGGGGGGATATTAGGGACAGAGGACCCTTAGATAGGGATGTTGACTCTAAGGGGAAAGCGTACGGGGTGAACATTCCAAATACAAAGAGAGTGGAGGGGGAAGAGTCAGGAGGGGCTGTTGTGGGGAAGCCTAGTAGAGCAGACATTGAGAAGGGAGGGGCTATTGTGGGGAAGCCTAAAACAGCAGACTGTGGGAAGGGAGCTCCTAAGGAGAACAGAGCAAGAGGGGAGGAAGAAGGGCAGTTTAGAGGTGCAGTCAGGGGAAACTTGGGTTACTTGATGAAGGCGGACATACAGTGTCACAATAAATTTGAGCTACTAAGCAACCTAGATGGGAGGAAGGGGTTGGTGGAAATGAGGAAACTGATACAGAGGCAGAGGGGAGGGAGTCTGATACCCATAGGGCATCACAGACCGGCAATGGAAAGGATAGAAATAGTCCCAGAGGGAGAAGGGGAAACATAAATGTTAAGCAGATGGGGAGATGCAACATATTGCAGACATGAGGGAGGAGAGCATGACTGGAGAGAAACTGGGAGACAAGGAGGTGGGGGAGGAGCCCCTCTTCAGCAGAGGGGGTCAGTACCAAGGACGGGGCCCTAGCTAAAGGGGACCCACAGAGAGCATCTGGAGGTAGGGGTACTATTATAAGGGGGGAGGATGGCGGTGTGGGGGAAAGGGAAACCATCAGGGCCAGGATAAATGGTTCAGATAAGAGAGGGTTAAAGGGGACACTATCCAGAGGGGTCTGAGTTATGGGCAAAATAATGAGGAGGCAGAAAGGGAGGGTGACAAGGGGTCTCTAATAAGGCAGGAAGACTCCATGGAATTGAGATCACAAACAAAGGGGGGATGGGGGCTGAGAGGGCATAGTGGAGGTAACCGTCGAAGGATGATGGCGGGTGTTAAGTTCTCTTTATTGGGAGACCCGATGATTAGGGGTATCCAGGGAAGGACAGGGGGTGGATGCCACAGCCAGGTGAAGGTAGTGAGTATCTCTGGGCTGACAGTGCACAGAGCAAAGTTCATGGTATACTAACTGGTTAGGGATTGTGGAGGAAACGTGATTTCTGGTGCATTTGGGAACTAACGATCTAGAGGGAAATAGCATTTTGGAAATCCAAGCAAGGTTCCAAGAACTTGCCAGAGTCTGTCGGGATAATGGATGCAATATTTCCTTTTTGGAGATATTGCCAGTACCAAAGGCCTCAGTGGAGAAAAAACTGAAGATCACAGAGGTTAATGACTGGCTCAGGAAGTGGGGTGAAGAGAGTGGGTTGGGGGTGTTAGGGAACTGGAAAGGAGTTTGGGAGGATAAGGTACTGTATGCCAAGGGCAGGCTTCATCTTGCCCCATTAGGGAAGGAAGTGATTAAACAGGTGATGGCTGACTACATTCAAGAAAGGTGGGGTTTAAACTTGTGAGGGGGGAAGGATAAGGGAGGGGCTGATCAGAAGCCCTCTCCTCCAGATGAGGGGAGTAGCCTTCAAACCAAAGGGGGAGGAGGAAACTGACTGGGGGTGGAGGCTTTAGGAGGAGCAGAGAGGAGGATGGAAGTATAAGGAACCTGGGTGGGGTTGACAAAGGGATCAGGGATAAGGGTGGGGTTGGTGTTAATAAATGCCAGGAGCTTGGGAAACAAGTTGCCAGAGTTCCAGGCCATGCTGATCGAGGGGGGGTGGATGTGGCGGCGGTCACAGAGACGTGGACCAACAAAAACCATGACTGGGACCTAAATGTACAGGGGTACACTATGCTTAGGAAGGATAGAAAGGAGAGCAGAGGTGGTGGAGTGGCTATGTTCATTAGAGATGACATAGAAATTACTAGGGTAGAAGAGGCAGAGGGAAACGTGGAGGCCTTATGGGTCACCTTACAATCCCCAGCAGGAGTTAAGGTCAAGCTGGGTGTAGTATATAGGCCCCCCGGGATGGGTGATGTTCTGGAGGATGGTTTGCTGGACAACATCATTGCCCAGTGTGGACCAAAAGGGGAAGGAGTGGTGTTGATGGGGACCTTAATATGCCAGGTACAACTGGGGAACCATGTCCTCTAAGGTGGCCAAGGGCAGAGGCTGCTGGACCAGCCTCCAGGATGTGTTCTTAACACAGCATGTGATGGAGCCCACAAGGGAGGGGCATGTCCTGGACATGATTCTGGCAGATGGGGATCTGTAAGGGACCTGGTTGTAGAGGATCCCCTGACTGGAAGCGACCACAATATTGTCTGGTTTCAAATAAGCATGGGGGGAGGGGGGAGATCTAGGACACTGGCAGTGGACTTCAGGGGGTAGACTTTTTGGGCATGGGAAATATTCTCAAGGATCACTTGAAGGGGGTTACATCAATGACAAGTATGGAAAAGAGATGGGAGGTCATAAAATGGGGACTTCATGAGGCAGTCAGGACCTGCGCTAAGGTGAAACGTAAGGGAGCAAGGTCACATAAACCATGCTGGTGGTCCAGTGAGGTTCAGGTAGTGGTCAGAGAAAAGAAGTCGGCCTACAAAAAATATAAAACAACAAGAGGGGATAGGGATAAGGAAATGTACCATCTTGCATCTAGAAAGTCACCTGAATGGTGAGGGTAGCAAAGTCCAGTAAGAGCAGCGGCTGGCACAGGGGATACAGGGAGGGAAAAAGGGGTTCTTCCAGTACATTGGGGAGCAGAGAAAAACTAAGGACCATCTCAGCAGATTGAGATCAGAAGGAGGGTGGGTGGAAGAGGTGAGGGACCAGGCAGAGGTATTTAACGAGTACTTTGCCTCTGTGTTCACTAGGGAGGGCTATGGGATATCTACAAAGCAAGGCACAATGGGGATAGAAGCAGCAGTGAGTGGAATCAGGGGAGCAACAGAAATGGAGCAAGAAGGACGGAGAGGTACCCCAGGGGTGTCACATCAGGATAAGGATAAAAAGGCCAGTAAGGTGGAGGGGACGGATGATGCTATCTCTGCCAAAAGGGTGTGGTTAGCCCTCAAGGCCCTAAAGAAAGACAAATCTCCTGGGCCGGATGGCATTCATCCAAGAGTACTATGGGAATTGGTGAACATACTGGCTGCACTCTGGCGGAGCTCTTTCAACAGGTCACTTGGAGACAGGAGGGCAATTTAGGATTGGTGAGAGGCACATGTGGTGCCAATCCATAAAGGGGGATCGAGAAGTACCAGGTAACTATAGACCCATAAGTTTGACCCGTGGTGGGAAAATTAATGAAGAGTATACTAAAGGAACGATTGGGGTGTACTTGGAGGAGGTGAGGGTCTGGATAGTCGGCAACATGGGTTTATGCCAGGTAGATCATGTCAAACCAATCTTGTGGAGTTCTATGAATGGGTAACATCAGAACTGGGCAGGGGAAAGCCTGTGGATGTATTATTCTTGGACTTCAGCAAGGCGTTTGACTCTGTCCCCCACAATGTTCTGGTGGAGAAACTGATGGGGTTAGGAGTAGGCCCTTTGATGGTCAGATGGATTGAAAACTGGCTAGCTGGACGCACCCAGAGAGTAGTGGTCTGTGGGGAGCTCTTGAACCCTAGAGAAGTTGCTAGTGGGGTACCGCAGGGCTCAGTCCTGGGTCCAATCCTGTTTAATGCATACATGTCAGACATCAGGGAGGGTATAGGGTGTGAAATGAGTCTCTTCGCTGATGACTCCAAGATGGGAGCAGTAGTTGAGGGAGAAGAGGGAGGTTGGCCTGCAAGGGACCTGGACACCCTGGAAAGCTGGCTCACACATGGAAATTAAATTTCAATATCACCAAGTGCAAGGTGTTACATCTTGGAGGAAACCCTAAACACAGGTATACCCTGGGAGGGAGGCGCTGGAGGCCTCAATAGGGGAAAAAGACCTAGGGGTCATGGTGGATGCATGTATGAATAAGTCTGAGCAGTGCAGGAGAGCAGCTAGCAAGGCAAACAGGATGTTGGGATGCATTGTAAGGGGGATCACCTCTAGGAGCAAGGAAGTGATTCTGCTGCTGTACAATGGACTGCTTAGACCACACCTGGAGTACTGTGTACAATACTGGAGACCACACTTGAAGAGGGACATACAGCTCCTGGAGAGGGTATAAAGGAGGGCAACTAAGATAATATGAGGGCTAGAGGATTTGACGTATGAGGACAGACTTGAGGAGCTCTGCCTGTTTTCATTGGAGGAGAGGAGACACGGGGGGACATGATTGAGGTCTTCAAGTACCTCAAGGGAATAAATAGGGTAAACATGGAGGAGATCTTTAGACTAAAGCAGGGAGGTATCACCAGAGAGCATGGTTTGAAGTTGGAAGGTGGAAGGGTGAGGGGAAAGAAGAGGAGGTTTTTCACTGAGAGGGTGGTGGACCCTTGGAATGCACTGCCTGGTGAGCTGGTTCAGAGGTCCACAGTGGAGGGCTTCAAGAGAAGGTGGGACAGACACAGAAAGTGGATGTATCAGATGATGGCCTCTCCCAGGGGGGTGGGGATGGATGATAGGGGTTTCTGGAACATAAGGGGGGGGAGGGCCTCGGTACCCAACTAGGGATCTGAGGTTCGAGCAGACATGATAGACCGTAAGGCCTAATCTGCTGGCAAATAGTATGTTAGTATGATATTCTGGTATTCATTGCCAGAGTTTCTACCGATGTCAGCCATTATTGAATGTTTGGGACCCCCGGGGTTCTCCATTTTTGTGAGGACTAACTTCTTGGTCTCCACAGAAACAGCCATCAGCCACTTTACACCTGCTAGTGGGAGCCTAATACCTTGGGGCTTAGAGCCTAGTAATATGAGGTGGGGCATGGATGGGATCTTTCAGTTTAAGATGGCTGAACATCTGCTGACCACCTGCTGTAAGAATGTATTAAGAAGTGGGCTTCCCCACAGAATGTGTAGCAGGTCAGCTCTGGGGGTGTCACATTTCCAACAGAGATTTGGGGGGATTACACCCAGTAGTTTTAAAGGAATGCAGTTTTTGATTAATTATTGTGGGATAACAGAATGCAAATGGGAAAATATATATATATATATATATATATATATATATACAGTGAGCATTAGTAACACAAGTTTAAACAAATGCATGACCATCAAAAGGACCAGGGGAGGTCCTCTTTAAAGGGACAGCGCATCTGTTTAGGTGCTAACTGTTACAGCACACAAATCAGATCTTTGTTCTATTACTTAATAAATACAGTTAAAGTGGCTCACATTCACTGACCAAAAGACTTCAATTAGGAAATTTGCCATTAAGCACTCACACAATTCTAATTGATTTTATTAATGCACATCAATGTACATAAAATATAAGACTGACTAAAATGATACTTTTGTGATAGTGAGAATAAATATGAATTTATACTAAAAACCCAGTACAATCTTGCTTTCATTACTGAAGAACATGCTCTAAGATATTAAGTTTTTTTACTTGTTCTCAGCCAGCTCCAACCATTGGATGTACCAGTCTGCAGATGTACTCTGATCGCTTCTGTTCCAATACAGGAACCAGCAGCATTTTATAATGGCATATCTGTCCTTCAGTTAAATTATAAGTTTTTCCATAAAAGCCTGCAGGATGTACTTCTTAGAATTCAGGACTACTTTTAGTTTTCATGTATTGGCAGAGGTCTGCTACTGTACATGCACCATTCTTTGTCCTCTAGCAGCTCACAAAAAATGTCTGCTGCATTGAGAATGCTAGCATCACTACTGTATAAAGAACGTGCCCAATGACCACCGAAGAAGACTGTGATTGGTTGATCAAATATTTTCAATTTAAAATGCAACTAGGTTGGATTATTAAAACAGGATACAGCATATAAAGAAAACGTTATAATAGTTATAAGTTGCACAAATAAAAACAAAAAGGTTCAGTGATGGAGAGCCATTATTTTTTTAATTGTGATTGGTTGACATCCATGGCACTCCAGACATTACCTCATGGGTTGTGACCCCACCTGATAGGCTAGTGATGCACATGACTCAGGATCAGATTTCTCCCATATCCCGGTCCCAGAAGCCCCTGCTCTCCAGTTCAAACTTTGCATCTGATCAGGCTAGCATACCAGGGTCCCTGCTGTCCAAATTACTGAGGTAAGCTACCTTTAAATCCTATTGTTCAACCTACTGGCATAACCTTAGGAGCTAACACCTTCTCTTAAATTCCTTGTTCCTTTGCAATTCTGTGGAGGACCCCTTGCCTGTTGTGATTATAGGAGTTTACCTAACAGGGTCCTTTTCATGTTGAGAAGCAAGCTTTCATGATTTCCTTTTGGTTGTTTTACACTGCTAAATGTTTTTTGTCTACCTGTTCTGCCCTAATGTCGAATCTGGCATCACAGGACATCATTTGTTGTTGAAGCAGCCCCTCGTGGCTCATGCTGCCAAGACCTTATGGCCGTTCATTCTCCCAGGGCGCTCTCAAGCTCCTCATGTTCCCCCCCTGGGAACTCTGCGGAACGCTCTGGCTCTCCCTCTTCCCCTCGACGTCTTACCGATGTGGCACCCACCGAACTCCAAATTGCGAGTGCACCCCCCGATCACAGCCACGCTGCTTGCTCCCTTTCCCCTACAGGCCTCCTCCGAGCAGGCAGACACTCGCCGGAATTGCGACCGCACCTCCGGATCGCAGCCCCAATCAGCTCCCTCCATCGGGTCTCTCAGAGCCCAGGCAGATGCTCCCCACCTCCCCTTAGGTCAGGAGGTGCAGCGAGGTGCATTCGGGCGGTGGCCTGGTTTCCACCCACTCCAACTCGGGTTTCCGCCGCGGCTCTGCTCCTCCCTGCGGCAACGGCCGTGTAGCTCCACTTCCTCCTGGACACCAGGCCTCAGGCGCAGCTACAGTGCTCTCGCAGCTTCCCCCACCCATGGCGCGAGGCCTCAGCCCCTCCCGGAGCCTCTCCGCGACCACGTGGTTTGGTGCGTTCTGCTTCCCCTGGGATTCCGATCCCTGAATAGGACCATGAGGCCCTCCAGCTCTACGGCCCTTCCTCCGGTCCAACGACTCTTCAGGGAAGGATCTCCCTCTCCTTCCCTCTCTCACGGGCCAGGCTCTTTGCAACGGCCCAGGTATCATCCCTTTCACTCCCCAGGATCGGGAGTCTACAGGACTGGTTTCAGTGGGGGGGAAGGGGCCCTAATGAGATGTTTTAGCACATCCCAACACGGTATTAACAACGGGCAGGGCGTTGGCCTAGCCCCTGGAGCCCTGGCTTGTCTCCCCAGGCCTTGGAAAAAGGAAAAAAAAAAAGATGGCTGGTGTACCCTGCGCACCCATATGGGCTCCTCCCACAGCAGCCCATGTGACCCCCACAACGTCACCTTCTGGGATCCCTCCCTGCGATCCCAGAACCTCCAGCCTCCATGTGGGTCTCTCACACAGCGACCCCCATTTAGGCCATCACTCACACTTTCCGCTCTCTCTCTCTCTCTCTCTCTCTGTCCTGGTACAAGGCGCATCTCTGATCTGCCTATCAGGGCCTCACCACCGGTGCAGGCCCAGTTAGCACCCATGTAGCAACAGTCCTTTGTCTTCCCCAGATGGTCAAGGCTAAAAAGTGCAGCGTGCAGCTCAACCTCCTCCCCACGCCCTGGACCACTGTGCCCCGTCTGTCTTCACGCGATGATGACCTATCCTTGGGACAGTCCACCACCATGGGTCCCAGCAACCCTGGCCCTAGCGGCTCATCTTGGTTGGACCCAGGCGCCTTTCTCCTGCAGAACCAACAGGCGACCGTGGCCATGATGGAGAGTCAGCAGAACTTTATGCTGAAGGTGATGGAAAAATTGGAGTCCCTCACCCAACAGAGGTTACCTGCGAACCCACTGCCGGATCAAGATGTCGGGGGAGGGGCCAACGAAGATAGCATGGACCTGACGGAACCTAACCCAGATGTCCCCAAACCCGACACCGGGGAGGACACCGACTTACCAGAGGATGACGACGGAGCCGTCTCCGATGAAGAAGACGTGGAACAACAGGCCATCCCGTCGCTTACTTCCAAGCTTTGTTCCTTCGACATGGTTCCAGGCCTCATCAAAATCGTCAAAACCACCATGGGCTTCGAGATGGAGGAAGACAAACCTCAATCCAAACTAGATCCTCTGATACAACAGAGATCCACAGTTCGAAATCCTTTCCCGTTTGTCCGGCCATCGGGACATTGTCAACCAGGAGTGGCAATCCATGACCCAGGCGAATGCCCAACAGAAGAAACCTGGGCAGCGTCTTATGCAGGATGACAAAGCAAACATCTGGTGCTCCACCCCAACAGTCGACCCCCAGGTGGCCGCCCTCAGCAGACGGACTATCCTACCCTGAGGGACAATCTCTCTAAAGGACCCTACAGACAAGAGGGTCGAGGACATGTTAAAGAAGGCCTTCGAAACAGAGGGTATGGCGGCAAGAGCGTCCACAGCAGCCATCTACACAGCAAGGGCGCAAATACGCTGGTTGGAGGAACTCCTTGAGCAGGCCAACCCCAAATCCAGAGAGACAGAGCTATTAGAGTGCACCATCGATGCGGCAAGGTACCTAGCCGACATGGCTGTTGACACCCTCAGACTGAACGCAAGGGCCACAGCCATCTCAAACAGAGCCAGACGGGCCTTGTGGCTTAAGTTATGGGAGGCTGACAACGAGTCCAAGACCTTACTGCAAAATCTACCTTTGAAGGGCAAACATGTTTTTGGGGAGGGTCTGTTAGAGTTTCTGAAACAGAAAGAGGAGGGCAAGGAACTCCTCAGAAACAAGAGTAGGCACTCTTATCTCCCTTCCAATAGGCGGAGATTTTGGGGGAGCCAGAGGTCGTACCAAACCCACAGGGACACTCACCCTACCACTCCTTTTTGAGGTAGAGGCCACTACACTGCGGCTCATGCCCCCTCTAACCAATCCTACTACACCTCATCCTTCAAAGCCTGTGGTTCGAGATTTGGAGGAAGAGGCAGAGCCCAGCGAGGCAAGCCGCAATGACTACTCACACCAGGCCCCCTTAGAACAAGGCCACTCCCCTCCCGTGGGTCAAAGACTAGCGCTCTTCAGTCACCAGTGGTTCCACACACCTCCGACAGATGGGTTCCCGAAGTCGTGTCCAAGGGATACTCGATAGAGTTATCAGGGACCCCCTGACACACAGGTTCGTCAACTCACGGTGTGGAAAGAGGGCCACCGCTCATCAGGTACAACAGATCCTGTGGGAGCTGATAAACAACAGGGCAATCCAACCAGTACCACCACCACGAGCAGGGATCGGGTATACCCATCTCTTCCTCGTGCAAAGAAAATGGAGACCTCCGCCCATCCTGGATCTCAAATACCTAAACCAACACGCAGTGCCCCAGACGCTCAAGATGGACACCTGAGGTCAACTCTCCGCGGTTTGCGAATGGGCGATTTCCTGACGTCCATAGACCTCAAGGACGCGTACCTCCACATTCCCATTAGGTCAGCCCACAGACAGTACCTCCGGTTTCACATC
Source organism: Neoceratodus forsteri (assembly GCA_016271365.2). Taxonomy (NCBI): domain Eukaryota; kingdom Metazoa; phylum Chordata; order Ceratodontiformes; family Ceratodontidae; genus Neoceratodus; species Neoceratodus forsteri. The sequence goes on along the minus strand of CM028129.1, from coordinate 1,069,845,680 downwards.
CTCGGCCAACACTTCCAATACCAGGCCCTACCATTCGGGCTCTCTTCGGCCCCGAGGGTCTTCACCAAAGTGTCGGTGGTACTAGTAGCCAGACTCCGAGAGCAAGGTCTCGACATCATCCCCTACCTTGATGACTGGCTGATCCGGGCCCGCTCCAGGGAGGTCTCCCTTCATCACACCACCCTAGCCCTAAGGGCCCTGGAACAACATGGCTGGGTAGTGAACCAGGACAAGAGCCACCTAATGCCCACACAACAAATAGAGCACCTAGGTGCCAGCCTAGACACTGCTCAGGGATGGGCAAGACCCTCTGAGGCAAGGATCCTCAATCTACTCCTCCTGGCACGCACAGTTCACGCCAGCCGCTGGGCATCCATGGCTACCCTGGCACAGTTGCTAGGTTGCATGGCTTCATGTATTGACCTCGTCCCATGGGCCAGATGGCACATGCGGCCACTACAGACCCACATCCTCAGATGGGGATCCCCAGACGAACACAACCTGAAGACCTTCCTCCCGTTACCCCCAGCGGTGAAGAAGTCACTAACCTGGTGGACAGTCAGATCACACCTATCCAGGGGTGTCCCGCTGGAGGCCATTCCACAGGTCTCCATCGAGACAGATGCGAGCCTCCAGGGATGGGGTGCTTGCCTGGCAAACAGGACAGCACAGGGCCTATGGACCCACTCAGAATCCAGGCTATCAATCAACATTCTGGAGATGCGGGCAGTTTACCATGCACTAACAGCCTTCAAATCCCACATCTTGGGACAGTCAGTTCTGATCCGATCTGACAACCGGGTCACGGTGGCATACATCGCCAATCAGGGAGGCACCTGAAGCAGAGCCATGCTGAGGGAGGCGGTATGGGTCCTCAACTGGGCCCAGGCGCACCTCACTCACCTCAGCACCGTCCATCTCGCCGGAAGGCTCAACATTTGAGCAGACTGGCTGAGCCTGCAACAAATCCACCCAGGAGAGTGGCATCTCCACACCAGCCTCTTTCAGATAATAGAGGACACCTGGGGACCTATCCCCATGGATCTCATGGCCATGGCTCAGAACACACAGGTCAGGAACTACTTCTCGAGGTACAGGGACAACCGGTCACAGGGAACCGACTCCCTGTCACAACCTTGGTCCCAGGACCACTCCTTCATCTTCCCCCCTCTTCCCCTGTTACCTCAGGTACTGACCAAAATTCGCTCCTCGATATGGACCATCATTCTGATATCTCCATACTGGCCACGGAGGACGTGGTTTGCCACGATTCTTTCCATTAAGGTGGCCTCCTTCAGACTGCCTCACCGTCCCAACATGCTGAATCAGGGACCACTCCTACATCCGAACCCCGGGACCCTGAAACTGACAGCATGGCTCAGGAGGGAGAAGACTAAGGAACGCGGGCTACCATGACTCAGTCATCACTACAATGCTGCAGTCCAGATGCTCATCAACCACCTCCACCTACAGCAGGCAATGGGCGGTGTTCACCAGATGGTGCCATGACCAGACAGTCGACCCAGAGCGCACCAACATGCCCACTATCTTGTTATTCCTCCAGCGAGGATTGGATAAGGGTCTGGCTCATTCGTCTCTCAGGGTGCAGCTATCAGCCATTGGAGCAGCTGTGGGGCCTAGGCGGCCACAGTCCCGGAGCCCACCACATGCCCTCACGGTTCTAAGGCGCCGAGATGATTCGCCACAGTGCACCAACCGCCGCCCCCTGGGACCTCCCTCTGGTGCTGGACCCTTAACTCATTCTTCAACCCTTCCACAACGAGATTTGTTCTGGGTTGCTAAAAGACCTGCTTCCTTGTGGCTATATGCTCAGCCTGCAGAATTGGGGAATTAGGCGCTCTGTCCTGCAAAGAACCCTACACAGTGTTCACGCCCCACGGAGTGCGCCTACGGACTGTCCCCACTTTTCGACCCAAGGTCTCAACTCCCTTCCACAGGGAACAGACTATCGAGTTACCCACCTTTCAGGGAGGCTCCCACTCTGTTCCTAAGGGCCTGGACGTGGGCTACACTCTAGCCACCTATTTTTCCAGGACACAACCCATCCGTAAGACAGAAAGACTGTTCATAGTCCCAAGGGGACAGAGACAGGGGAGAGCAGCCTCCAAGACCACCATCGCTGGCTGGCTGCAGAGAACTATCCAGGAGGCCTACTTGGCGAAGCAACAGGTACCTCCCCAGGGTATCAAGGCTCACTCCACTCGGGCGATGGCAACATCCTGGGCGGAGAGGGCTAATGTGTCAGCAGAGGACATCTGCAAGGCAGCCACGTGGACCTCTATCCACACCTTTGCCAGACACTACCACCTAGATCACCTGTCCCAGTTGAAAACTACTTTTGCGACCCAAGTCCTCTCTCCGGCCATTGCCAACACCGATTCTGTCCACCCCTAGACCACTTGTTCCCTCCCACATACACAGTACTGCTTCTTATCTACCCATGAGGTAATGTCTGGAGTGCCATGGATGTCAACCAATCACAATGGGTGTTTACCTACCTGGTAAAGGTGATTGTGTTGGTTGACATCCATGGCACTCCACGGCCCACCCGACATAGTAGTCAGAGGCATGCAGACTAGGGGCAAATAACCTTACACTGAGCTGAATGTTCATTCCATGCATTCGACATCCAGGATGTCCACCGTCGACCCCTTAGGGGATCGAGTCTAGACTGTATTGTTAGGGGAATAAATTAGGGCCCTAGCCCAGTTCAACTATCTCTGCCTATACTCGCCTTATTTCTACTGCACTATGTAAGGGGGTCATTTTTTGCTGTTCCATTTTCACTAACCTTATTTTCAGCTTTGGAAGATTCGAACTGGAGAGCAGGGGCTTCTGGGACCGGGATATGGGAGAAATCTGATCCTGAGTCATGTGCATCACTAGCCTATCAGGTGGGGTCACAACCCATGAGGTAATGTCTGGAGTGCCATGGATGTCAACCAACACAATCACCTTTACCAGGTGAGTAAACACCCATTTCTAGCTTGCAATGTTTAAAAGTTGTCTACTGAGTTGGGTGCAACCATCCTCCTACCACTAAAAAAAAAGGATGCTGAGCATGAAGCCAGGAGTTTTGCACCATACAGTTCAGTTTCAAATACTTCACCTCTACTCATGGCAGGCACAGGCCAGAAAGTTCCACATGAAAAAGAAATCCATAAAGCTATTACTTCAGCTCTGAAGTCTTCACCTTGAATTAAAAGGCGCTAAACATTATGTCAAGTTAAACTTAAACTTTTATTATTAAAAGCATAAACATACATGGACAGGCAGTCCCTCAACTAAACATTTTTGTATCCCTTCAGATGCTTTTTCAACTCTGGTGAATGCATCAAACAGTACAATATCAGATGCTTTTTCAACTCTGGTGAATGCATCAAACAGTACAATATTTATAATGCTTCCAATTAAAAAACAATTGGTAGCAGAACACTGCATTCTTTACAAATCACATGCTAGAATTTAAATAGATGAATTAAAATCAATTAATTTCAAATAAGGCAACATATAGACACACCAATGTACCGTGTAATTAGCATCCTCAGAAGACAGTATTTGCCTCCCCAACAAAATATAAAAAAAGCAAACACATTAAATTCTTAAATACATACTTTCACCCTATATGTGCACATACATATATGCTGTCATAACAACAGATATAACAGACATCATAAATACAAAATGAAAAGGCAGCATCATGAAATAAATATATATAGGCAGATGAAGTAAAGTACTCATATACTTAAAATTATTTGTTTAAATATGGGGTTAGCTGAAAATAATCATTTCATACAGAGTACTCAGAAGATTTTAATTTGACCTGCCAGAAGGTTTCTCTTTGTAACAGCTGATTATCCAAATCACCACCCTAACACCAAGATGTACTCTATGCCTTGAAATCAGAATTGGTGATCGGTGCTTTAAAGTTGTGTATGCTGTGCTAAGGCACTTAGCCCATCTAATTTTTCAATGCTTCTAATATGCTGTTCAATCTGTTTCTTTAATTTTCTTCGAGTTTTACCCCATAAAAAGCAGAACTTTTTTTACAAGTGGCTAAATAAATTACATTCTCTGAAGTGCATGTAATAAAATGAAAATTACAAAATTCCCTCTTATTTACAGGTTGTTCAAAAGTATTTCCAGTCAGAATATATTTACAAAAAATACAATTTTCACATTTGTGAGTACCCTTAGGTAGGTGTTTGTATTTAGTCCACTCTTCTTGATATTCCCAGTATGTGCTATGTACTATGTACTAGTTTGTCACAAAGATTTTATCCACACTTGCATATCATTTTAGGCACACTGATTGCAATCTTAACTTTCTTTCAGTGCTTAGAATAGGCCAGATTTTTTTTTATTATAGAGTTAACCAAATGTACTTGTGAGCTAAAAGTAGTAATGAAAGCAGGAGCTCCAGTGGGATTAACATTTCCATGTTTTGTTCTCTTATTAACAACAGCATGTAATAAAGAATCCCTAGAGCGTGCAACAGCTCTCATTTTAGCCTTAGTAACAATTTCTGCATCATAACCTCTACTCAACAATCTATCTGTTAAAATCTGTGCTTGTATCTCATAATCAGTTTCTTTACTGCAATTTTGTTTCATGCGCATAAACTGACCTGCTGGTACATTATTTTAACATACGCAGGATGACAGCTTCTATAACGCAAAAGGGAATTTTTATCAGTGGACTTTCTATATAAAGTAGTTATCAAATCACCTTCATATGTTTTTGTAACCGTTAAGTCCCAAAAATTGATAGAACATAGATAGACAGACAGACAGACAGAGAGATAGATAGATAGATAGATAGATAGATAGAGATAGATAGATAGATACATGAACAGAAAATAAAACCAGAGACCCCAACTCAGAAACCCTTCTCTCTCCCCAGCCTGACTCTGTCTCAGCAGGAAGCCAACACAATGGGTTTACAGTCAGTCCAGTCAACAGCAGGTCACATCAGGATGGGAGGGGACATCAGGCCATCAGCAGCAGTAGCAAGGTAAAGTTAGTTTCTTTCAATAGCGCCCCGCTGTCCTTGACTACCACTATCACACTAGTCTGAGAATGTCAAGAACTGCTGGGGGGGATGCTATTTCTTTGTTTTACATCAGGGACAGGGATGGGGAGGTTACCCCCACCTGTCTGTCCTGTTATTTTCGGTCTTCCTTACTGCAGCATGAATGAGTAAGTTAGCATCATGCTCTTTGTTGTTTTATATCGGAGGTTCTCAATCAGTAGCATCCTGCTCTTTCTTTGACAGCAGGGGGGCTAGGCATCCTGCTTTTTGTTTTACAGTGCTGGGGGACAATCCACAATAGAATGGTGGGGCTATCAAAGACCTAGTGACTGTGCTCAGTGACTACTTAAGTTTTTCAGTGAGTCAGTGTTGGAGTTTTGTTGAGTGCAATGCTATCATTTTCTTGGGGGTCCCCTTCCCAGCTGGGGCCCCGTGTGGTCGCACAGTTCACACTATAGTAAGGCCAGCCTTGTCCCCATGCATGAATTGTGTGCTTTTCCTGATTTTTTCTTCTCCTTCTCATGTACTTTCACCAGAGATACCTCCTCTCTCTCATTCCCTTGCTCTGATTGCTGAACCTCCCTATCTCCCTACCAGCATGCTCTATAAGCTGCTTCAGTGATAGTGCTACTGGTTTGCATTTGTATAACAGTGGGGTTGGTAAAGTTTGCCCTGCCCCATACTCCCTTGCATAACTGCACTTTTTCCTCTGGTAGTAAGATAACTATAGTATCCACACCACACCTAGACTCACTGTTACCTTCCTTACCTGATGACTGAGCAGGAGCATGGGGTTGGCTCATGCTGCTGCTGATGCATGCTTTGGGGCAGTCAGAGATCATGTAATGCTTCAAGGTAGACTGGCAATCATCCACACTCAGGTGGCTGTGGTGACAGCTGTTGTTGTGCTGTTCATAAGAGATAGGCAGTGGGGTGGCCTTGCCTTTACAAGCCTGGATGTATCTATTCTGTCACGGGTAGGGGAATTAGAAGCACCAGAAAAAAGAAGAGGTGGAGGCCACTGTGCTTCTTGTTCAGTGTGGTTTCAGCAGCAGATGCACTGGATGACCAGCTGGGAAAGCTGCTTGGAGTAAGAGTGAAAGCAGTGATCTTCTGGGGACTAAAATTCTTCATGAGTTATAAAGGAAAACCTTTTTTAGGTTTTGGATGCATTTCAGGATAAAGTTCTACTTGAACTCCTAAGTATTAGTGTTCAGCCAAATTTAAGGATTATATGTTTAAAACTGGTCTATCTGTCACTGAACTGGCATTATTGTATAATAAGTTGAACGAGTGCTACTGGGGTGGAGAGTTAGTTAGGGCCCCAAATGAGACAGGGGTAGGAGTGCTATTTTTCTATTTTGTAGTGAGGTAGTATTTGCCTAGTTATCCTTTTATAAATGTTGGAATTTGTGTTATCCTCCCCGTCTCTGTATTGACACAATATCTGGCAGTGTAGTGTTACTTGCATTCAGTGTCTGACCCTCTCTGGCTTGGAGCAGTGTGGAGTGGAACAGAGTTATGAGGAGGGGGGGGCTGTAGTCCTGTCTGACCAAATATTGGAGATGCACTGTAAAAATCCACAGGTTCTGCTGGTGCACCCCTTTATGGTGACACCCTGATGGCGAAACAGGAAAAAAGACCATTATGGCGACATTCACGGTAATGGTCCTTTTCCCCTGTTTTGCCTTCCTCCAGTGTTCCCCTCCTCCCAGACCCACTCTGACCTGGAGTTGGAATCTTAAGGTCTGGGGGTATGGGGGGCAGAGCCCCCCACATGGAGGTTGTGGGGGGCAGAGCACCCCACAGAAAACACCCACAGAACAGACGGCACAATACCTGCGTTAGTATTGTGCCTTCGTTGTGGGGAATGTCGGCATTGTCGCTGCTGATGTAACTTGGTGCTTCCAGGATCTGCTTGATGCTTGATACTGAGTCCTGATAAGTGCTACTAGTTGAGTGGGGCCATGTGCCATGCAGCTGGGTAGCCAACTTTGGCCTGTCTGTTTGAGAAGTGAGAACATCTGTTTGGTACTCTATATTGGGAGATTGGATGTGGCTGCTGGGTGTCAGCCTGGAATCACTGTTGGATATTAGATGTGCTGGGACCTTTTCTGTTGCCACTGAGGTATACTGGGACTTCCAACTCAGTGAAGTGACTGAAAATTAGGAGCTGGAATTGGCAGTGATGAAAGCTGGACAACTTGGACATCGGACTAAAAATGAGGCCATGGGTAGTAACAGAACCATCGGGGGTCATCTCTTTATTTTCTCTATTTCTTCCTTAAACAGTGGCTACTTTTTTTGCTTGAGCTGCTATGGGAGATCAACAAAAAGCTCCTTCATTCAGATTGATTTAAACTTGCCTTATACCTCTGGTAAGAGCAGAGGAAATTTCAGCTTACAAACTCACAGGACTATTAAGGACAAACAAAAATCTGAGTTCTCACCTGTGGGTGCTGGCATCTCTAACTGGACATGATTATTATTATTTAATATTATTGAATTGATTTGATTATTTTTGGGGTTCTTGTCAGTTAATTATTTAAATGTTATTAAATTGTTGAGGGTAGTGGGTGTGTTTGGGTGATATTATTGGTTGCGTGTAGGCTGGTGAATGTTGGAGTGATTGATAATAACTGAGTTTATTAAACTGGTGTGAGTGGTTTGTAGTGTTTTTATAGTGAGTGTGGTGATAGTGTATATCTGGAACATTGTTTGGGTGGTGTAGATTTACTAGTTAAGCATGGAGGTAGATAGGTGGGTGTTTTATTTAGCAGCATCATGTGTGTGGGATGTAGGGCCCCTTCGCTTAGTTACTCCCATCCTAACTGTTGGATCTCTGCCCCTTTAATAACTCTCTCTGTCAGCAGTGGCATACAGGTGCAGCAGGGATGTGGGTATTGTCAGGAGACAGGATAGTAGGCAGCAGAGGATGGGGTATAACAGGGGAAACTATAGGCGTGCTGAGAATCTGGAGGTGCCCGGGGCAAAATGGGTTCAATATAGGGGCAAGACATGGTTGGTACCCATATCCAGGGTTCCCACTGGATTGAGTGGGCAGGTAGCTTTTAGGCCAGCAGTCTCCTCTTGTCCCCCTCTGGGCAGTGTTCTGGAATGAATAGTAAGACAGCCATTATTGTAGTTTTAATGTCTTCTTCAATGCCAGATCAATGAGGAGCAGGACAGCTATTATGGCAACTTTAATATCTTGTTCTTCACTCAGTCTGGCTTGCATCACAGAGATCTGCTTGGGTTTTGATGTCAGTCCTGCCTTGGAGGTAGCTGTCCCAATGGGCTTGTCGATAGTACTTTTCCCTCAAAGGGATCGCAGGGGGGAGGGGGGTGGTATCTGTTTCAGATCTGAGTCAAACTTCATCATACTCCTAGTGGGGGAACCTTGTTGTTGGAATGCCTGACTGTGAATGGGGGTCTAGGTGCAGGTTGCCAGATCCTTCTGGTGTACTATCCTTGGGGGTACGTGAGAGAGAGTGCTGGAGTCACCCAGATGGCTGATTCTGGGTGACTTCAATGCTTAGGTTGACAATGAACTCTTGTAGTTTGGCCATGATTTCCTCCAGTTGATGGAATCAATGGGTCTAGCACAGTTAGTTACAGGAATGACCTATCAGCACGGTCATGTCCTGGACTTGGTTTTATCACTTTGACTGGAGATTAACAACCTCAATATTGATTTGGTCAGTTGGGTAGATCATTATATGGTGAGGTTCTGTTTTGGGGCCCCCCTTATAGTCCACTCCCCTGTGGAGATGGTCAACTACAGCCCTTAAGAGGGTTGTCTCCAGAAGGACTCCAGGCAGTAGTTGATCTATCAAGAGTAATGGCTATATGTGCAACTTAATTAGATGTGTCAGTGGTGGCCTTTAATAGGGCCATTACTGCCGTGTTTAATGCAGTCACTCCAGTTCATATATGGCCCAGGACTGCATTCTTGAGATCCCTGTGGTTTAATGGGGAGTTCAGGGAGCTGAAGTTCGAAGGTTGGAGGTTGGAGCATTGCTGGAGGAAATCACAGACTGAGAAAGACAAACTGGCTTTGAGGACTCACTGCAGTGAGAATCAAAAGACAGTTTCCCATAAGAAGGCAGAATTCCTGCCCAGGGAAATTGTGGTAGGGAGAAACTGACCAGCGTAGCTCTTCTGGGTGGTAGACAGACTTCTTCCTCCAGTCTATCTGCATCTGCTGAGAGCTAATTCATCCACACATTGTGAAGAGTTTACTCATTTTTTTTCTCTGACAGGGCGTCTTCAGTTCAGTGCGGGATTTCACTAACCAGGTTGTCGTGACCTGGCATGTTCAATCTAGTTGTGCATGAGGATACCCTGCCTGTCTGGGAAGAGTTTAAGCTGACTTCAGTGAAGGAGGTCTGTGGAGTGATCTTGAGGCTGTGGCCCACCTTTTGTGAGCTGGACCCAGGCTCAATGTATCTGGTTGTAAGCTGCATGGAGTTTCAGGGCCCGGTGTTTGCTGAACTAGTCCAGTGATCCCTTTTTGAGGGAGTCTTTCTGAGTGTATTGAAAAATGTGCTAGTTAGGCCACTTCTTAAGAAACCACCATTGGACCCAGACTGTTTGGTGAATTATAGACCTGTCTATTCCCTCCCCTTTTTGGGAAAGATTATTGAGAAGATGGTGGTGCTACAGCTTGAAGAACACCTCATGGCCTTTGACATCTATGAACCCCTCCAGTCCAGGTTTAGGTCAAGGTACAGTACTGAAGGTATGCTGTCAGCACAGCGGTACCCCTACAGAGATGTCAAAGTGGGCACCTCAACCCGATCAACTGTCATGCTGTCGATTGGGATTTTGCAGCTCCCACCATTTTGCTGCCCCAAGGGTGTTTCACTGGTTCCCCCTACACCTCTGGCCTGGAGCTGGCTATATTATTTTTGGGGATGGTGTGGGTCAAAGCCCCCTGCAGACAGCCAGGATGTGCCCCAGTGTTTTGCTGCGATTGTGGTCAAGTGGCATGATTGCTGGGTGACACAGTCACCATTTGCAATTTGTTGTCAATGTAATTTCAGTCGACATTACTGTTGTCAAACCAATATGGTGGAACCAGTACTGAAATCCCATTGGTCAGGGTGCACAGTGATGGTCTTCAGGTGGCACATACAGGGGAGTGATCCGTTCTTGTTCTCCTCAATCTCTCCTCAGCACTTGATGCCATTGACCAGGGGTTGTTGTTGGATCAACTCAAGGAGCCTGTGGACTTGCTGTCATGGTTATCAAGAGGTTTCAGTCCTTCCTCAGGGACAGGACAGAGAGGGGGTGATGAGTAATTTCTCCTCTTGCTGGATGCCCCTGCTCTGTGGTGTACCTCAGGGATTGATACTCTTGGACAATGCTGTTTGCAGTGTATTAGCTGTACCTAGGAGGAAACATTAGATAGGACAATGTGGGTTTTCGCTGTTCCGCTGATGACACCGAGTTGTACTTGTCTTTTGCACCTGGGACACCAGACGCAGTCAAGGTGCTAAATTTGTGCCTGTCCAAGATCCAGGACTGAATATCATCTTACTGGCTCAGGCTAACCTAGACAAGACAGAGGTACTTGTGACTAAGCTTGGTCATCAGTGGGGTGTGGAGATCACTGAGCAGACTGTCAGCCTAAGGTTTGTCTCCTATAGTTTAGTAGCCTCTGCTAATGTCAAGAATCAGGGGATTATTTTGGATGAGAGGCTGAAACTTGAGGCTTAAGTGTTGGCTGTAGTCTGGAATGGATTTTACCATCTCAAAAATATTACCCAGATCAAAGCCCTGATTCCACCTGAAGACCTACCCTCAGTGGTACATGGCTTTGTTATGACCAGACTTTATTATGATTTTCTTTACCTCGGGGTCAGTGAAGGTGTGATGCTTGTAGCTAGTGCAGAGTGCTGCAGACAGGTTACTGACAGGCCTTCCTAGGTCTTGCCATGTAACCCTGGTGTTGCACAAAGTGCACTGGCTGCTGGTGAAGTGGCATATCACCTTCAAAGTTGGTTTGTTGACCTATAAGGCCATAGATAGACTGGGTCCTGGTTACCTAAGGGACCTTCTGACTCCCTACCAGACCTCTTGTGCTCATCACTTCTCAGAGGTGATCCTCCTGGCTGTTTCTAGGGATAGGTTTAAATCTTCTGGGGACTGGACATTTGTGCTCATTGGTCCCACCCTATAGAACAGGCTTTCATGAACTGTTCGAGAGGCCCCTTTGGTAGAGGCCTTTAAGAGTGGCCTGAAATCCTACCTGTTTCAGGCAGTTTTTGGCCTGATATAGGAAGTTCCTGAGGTGGTGCTGCCAAAGTATTTTACAGTACTTTTCTTGTTAGGCACACTTTCATCCATCTATCTACCTATCTATCTACCTATCTCTCTATCTATCTATCTATGCACACTTTCACATTATAAGGGTGCAGTAGTGCCCCTATAGTTAGGGTTGAGTAGACTGTTCAGTGTTAAACTCCAATTTTTGCACCTTAATAACTTAGGCATCATTTGACAAAAAGCCCCAAATTTGGCCTGTGCAGTCAGACTGCCAGAGTCTCAAAACATGACAAGTTTTGTGATGGTAGCTTGTCTAGCATTCGAGATATGGAGCACCAAAAATGAAACAAAAAACATGTTTGGTTTCCCTAATACTTAACATTGAATATGTTTTGCTGTCATCTTAGCCTAGACAGTGTGTATTTTTCATGAAGTTGTGAATTTCTGTCTGCAGCTGCGTAAGAAGTGGCCCCACAGGGCATGCACTTACACAGACACAAGAGAGTGTGTGTGTGTGCATATGTGTATGTGTGTGTGTGTGTGTGTGTGTGAATGTGTGCGTGTGTGTGTGTATGTTGTACAGTGTGTTCTGTAGACAGTAGGCCCCTTCGTGGCCACACTTCTACAGAAAGACATACTCCGCTACAGTGTACAAGGCACCTCTATAGATAGCATGATCTTTTACTGCATGGTATTCTATATGCAGCTGTGTAACTGAAAACCTGCTACCAACATGAATGACTTCTAGATCAACTGCTGAAACCATGATACCCACATTGCAACAGTACTTCCATTTGAATGGCAGCAGACCTCACAGGGGCTTGTGCTTTTGCAGTCACAAGATGTGTGCATGTTTTACATCTATGGTTGAAGAGATGTAGGCCCCTCCATGGCCTGAACTTCTGCAGACAGAAGTACTGTTGTAATTTTTGTATCTGAAAACATGTTACCCTCTTGAACAATTTGTAAGATTAATGTCTGAAACCATGATACCCACATTGCAGCAGTGCTTTGGCCTGCACTTCTGGAGCTAGAAATCAGTGTGTACAGTATGTCTCACACTTGTTGCTGAAGATGTGCAGGCTCCTCATGGGCCTATGCTTCTGAAAACAGAAGTACTGTTGCAATTTTGGTACCATGGACTTTGTGGCTGTCACACTTCTGCAGCCAAAGGTTTGTGTGTAAGTCTTACACCTGCAGCTCCAGAAGCGCAGTCCCGTCAAGTGTGTGTATGACTTATAGTATTCATGAGTAGCTGAGGCTACAGCAGTGCTGGCCCCTTATGGGCCTGCACCTCTTCAGACAAAAGAACACTTTTAATTTGGGCATCAAGGATTTATATCTGTGACTGCAGGGCTTGTGCATCTGCACACAGAAGTACTGTTGTGATTTGAGTATCCTAGATTTCTATCTGCAGCAACTAGTGATTGTGTATGTGTTGTGGTGTGCATGCCACAGTTTGAAATCCACAAAGGCAACACATCAGTATTACTGTATTTGTGTCATCTGGAAATAGTTGTATATTGTTTGTCTTACCTGACGATGGTTGTCTCTGGTTGGTTGTCTGGGCTTGTCCTTTTACTGCTTGTGGGGGTATGAGGAGTTAGGGTTAGAAACACTAACATCTTATTTCCCTACTTTTGTTGCTTTAAGTTGAACCCTGCATCACCTGTAACACCCAGCATGTGGTGTATGCTATTTGGTGTTCTTGTGACTGGGTCTATGTAGGACAGACCACATGCAAACTTAAGGAGAGGGTACAAGAACACTCAAAGCTTTACGACAGAAGAGCTTACAACACTTCATTGCAAAACATCTAAGCTTGCTAGAAGATCAAAGTGATCACCACATTAAATATATGGGTATTGATCATGTGCCATCTCTGACTGGGGGGATGGGGTAGGATGTTATATCAAAAGGAATCAAAATGGATTTTTTGCATTAAGACACTGAAGCCATCAGGATTTAATGATGTTCTGGATTGGAAACCATTTTTTGTGAACTGGAGTTGAAATAAAAAGTAATATATATAAAAAAAATGTTTTTTAAATATATTACTAAGAGTAGACTGTAAAAAGTGGTTACTGGAAGCATTGAAATGTGATTTATCATAAAATGAACAACTCTCTTTAGGCTGTGAGAGCAACATTAGTAGCTGCAAAATTGATGAATAGTTTCCAGTGGTTTAGTGTTAAGAGATGTGTGGCGGAAGGTAGTGCACCAGGTTGACAGAATTAGGGAATGTCCCTTTAAATTATATAACTGCATCCCTGTGCACTACTGAGAGCCTTCTAACATGCATCTTCTTACACTTATCCAAGTGAAATTGGAAGTTTTTTAAAGTTTAAGTTAATCTCCTTCATTTTAGATGATTGAATATAAAGATTACTTCTAAGAGGTGATTATTTTGCACTTTAATATGCACTGAAATTAGATACAAACAACCAAAGTAGGTTCTGAGCACTTTATTATTTAACTTTTATTATTAAGTGCAGTTATGAGATGAATTCACCAAGGGAGACATAACTAGTTCAATTAATGAAGTGATAGGCTAATTAGTAACACCTGGTAGCTAAAACACTATATAAACCTACATCTTACAGTAATGCCACAAGCCTGACGAAGAGGCCTTTGTGCCCTCGAAGCACTGGACTGCTATCGCTGACATGGCATGTGAACCTGTACATTATGTTTTATAAATTTTTGGATATCTGTATTGAATTTCTGCATCTTATTTCAAACAAATATATTTAATAAAAGTACCAAAACAGTAACACCTCCCTGAAGTGTCATTTCTTCTTTAATTGTGTATTTATATTTTATGGCACTCGACCTTAATGAGTGCACCTTCTTCTTTTTCTTTTAGTGTTTAAGTTGAACTCTAACTGGTGCATTAACGCAGCTGGTTGCAATGAATATGTGTATATATCAAGGGGGAATAAACACATCTTTATAACAGGGATCCAGTAGTGTTGCAGTGCGACAGTGTGTGCAATCTAATGCTGCCAAACATGTTGACAAGTTGTGTCAGAAACATCTCAGCTACTTCTTTAATGCATATTGCATCCAGCTTCTGCTGCTGCTGCAATTACTCAGATGAACGAGTGCATCACCCAGTACTGGAAATGGAAACAATTCACTGAGGGAAACCATTACCTTTGATGTAGGATTGAACATACCTAACAGGTGTCAGTGGACGTATTTCCTCATTATAGGTTGCATTTTTACACTTTAATAAGTGAGTTGTATGCTTTTTGAGAGATGACATTTTACACAGGAGCATTCTTTTCCCATTTCACTCCTGGAACTGGTTAGGACTTTTAATCTCACTTCTGAAAGTTAATTTTCCCATGTTCCCCTTTTTTAAATGTATTTATTAATTTACTTATTTATTTATTCAGTTATTTGAAAAGTACATTTGAGCAAAAGTGCTCACTTACAAAGGTTTCACATCAAGGTCTTTATAATACAAATAGGGTACAGTAAAAACATTGTCAAGCAACATACAGTGAGATAAAATCCAATGACAATAACAAAACTGTGAAGCAAATCACCAAATAAGGCAACACTACAAGATAGCGTGGATAAAACCACTCATGAAATACGCTGCAAGAAGCACTAATGGGTCTACAGTGACAGGGGTTTTTCAAGGTGCGGTAGGAAATCACTACCCCTGTCACTGTGGGCTGCCAGCAGGGAAGGTGAAGGATACCTTCGGGGAGGTGCCTGGCCAAGCTGTTGCTGTGGTGGAGTGGCTAGAGCACCTGTGTCCAGTGTTGTCGGAGACTTGGGGCTGTGGTTCAGTTCTCCCCAGGTCCTACTCTGCTGCAGCATTATTTGGCCCAAAAACCAAAAATGTTCCCGATCTGAGTTTTACTTTCCCCCTGACATCAATAAACCCCTGGAGTTGATTACAATTAGTCCAGGGGGTGTTGGGGCAAAGCCCCCTATGTCGGGGTGTGTGTGCGGTGGGTGGAGCCCCCCACAAAAACTAAATTGTTGCTGAAGTGTGCACTCTGTGTGTGCTGGTCAGCATATTGTGCTGTTATGTTGCAGCATGCTGCTTTGCATGCAGCATTGTTGAAGCGTACAGTTTTGCCCACAACATTATGACCCCGTGCTCACTACAAGCAGGGTTAGGAGCAGTTACAACAGCACTGTAAAAAGAGAGATGACTACAGAGATCTTTTGAAATGTGGAAGATTGGGAAGATTAAACTGTGAGCCCGGCAATTCATTTAGTCAACCAGCAGCCCTTACAACAAAGGAATATTGACCCAATCTTTTTTTCGGGAAGGGTGGCTTTAGTGCATTTCTAGACATGCTCCTGATATTGTAGTGGTTAGCAATGCAGTGGAGGCAGTTTCTTAACACTGGGGTGGGTGGGTAATCCAAGCAGTGACTTGTTTACTTGCAGGCAGGTTTGATACTTTATTTTGCTTGCTAGCATGATCCAGTTTGTTTGTGTGCAAGGAGCAGATATGGGTATGTTTGTCACAGCCCCTACCGTACTACACAGTCCAGAATTGTGAATGGATCCATTCACATTTCTGGACAGTGCAGTATGGTACAGGCTGCATGCCCATTGGCCCACGCTGTGGACCAATGGGTGTACAGTCCTACTGTATGGAGTCAGTCGGCGGGTGGCGGGCGGCATGCAGGTGGGGAGCTGCCACCCGCCACTGACCGGGGAGCGGGTGGTGGGCTGAGTGGGCGGGTGGGGAGGGTACCGCTGGACCACCAGGGATGGATTGGTTGTTAATATTTTATAACTGATGCCCGCGATTGGGCTGCGAGTAGTCCACTGGACCACCAGGGATATAGGAGGCATTTTTATTATACTTCAGCTTGCAATCGGGCTGCGAGCAGTCCACTGGACCACCAGGGATATAGAAGGCATACTTAATTATACTTCTGCCCGTGATCGGCCTGCGAGCGATCCACTGGACCACCAGAGTTATTGGACCATTAATACATTACTAATGCCTGCAATCAGGTATGGGGGGGGTGCTACCACGAAGGTGCTGCCGGAGCTTGGGTGGTCACCCACAGCTGGCAGCTGCCGTGTTGAGCCCTGCAATATGGCAGCTCACCTGTAGGTGGCCAGCTGTTGCTCCTTTTATGTTTAGCTCAACTGTGTGCGGCGCAGGTACGGGCTGTGCCTGCATCTGCTCAGCACATCCCAGGCTGAATATCAGGATGTGCGGTGTATGCATGGCTACGCCCCCCCCTTACTTGTGCTGCATACATTACTGATGCACTCCGGCGCAGCGGGATTTGTGCCACGCACCTTCCCCTTTTGAATATTGTGCCAGGGTGCATCAGTGGGTTGCACATGGTGCAACTGTGTTGCTCCATGCACAACCCTTCTGAATAGTCCACCCACTATGTTTATTATCCTTCACATTTCCTGTTTCCTTCCTGGGGAACTCTAGAGAAAATGTGCCTAAACAAAAGGAGCAAGGCACTAAAGGTATGCCAAAATAAATAGGAATGGCATGTGTGTGTGTGTATATATATATATATATGTATACACACATATATATATATATATATATATATAGGCACTCAGGAATTTATAAAACAAAAAATGGTGCCAAAAGTGATTAGGCTATAGCCATGATTATTCGTAAAATAAACGTTGAAAGAATGTCCTGCTTGAAGGAGTAATTAAGATGCCTTAAAATGATGTGCAGAACAAGAAAATGCGTAGCCATGCAGAGTGGGTTTTAAAATAATAATGACCTAACAATAATAGGTTGCATTGGGATATTCACCTTGGTAAAAAGGAAGGTGGAATAATCCCCAAAGTGTTTCCCAGTATAACAAACCAGATGAGAATTAAATCTGGGACATATATCTATATTTTTGGTTGTTTCTTAACAAATAAACTGCTCCCAATAAAATAAAGGAAAGAATATTAGGTATTCCCGTTATACAAGGTAAAACAGGTGGTCCGGTGGTCCAGTGAAACTACCAAACACTTGTTCACTCTTGTTGCTGTTTTAAAGGATTTGCAGAGAAAGTGAAAGAAAATTCCAGCAAAGAAACTGGAGCGCAGTAAAGTGATGAAGTGAGCGTCTTGAAGTTTTATTTTTCAGCCGCTCCTCAGTACCACTTGCTCCTGCTATTGTTTTTAATTTGTTTTGTTGTTTCTGGTTCTTTAGCCATTACATTTATGGCAGACAAAGACAAGAGAGCTAGGATATATGATCCAGCTCTGAAAAAGTAAAGAGTTGTATCAGGCAGGCGAGAACGGCTGGCAAGGTACCAATATGAAATATTTTAGCCGGTGTTCTCAGTCGCACTCTGCCTTGGTACTCCGCAGGCCTCCCAAACCCAAATAAACCTGCAAACCTGCAAAATAGGAGAAAACCCAAGTGGGAGCCAAATAAGGAACTAGCATAAAGGTCCCTTGCTCCTGCTAACAGTGTTAACTGTGTTAGAAATATAAAACGAGTGGCAGTCAGGCTACTTTTGTACAATTCTAGCAGCTACTCATTTTGTTTAAATATTCAAATTGTCAGACAGAATATAGGCTAAGCCTTAACATTAACCTATGTACTACAAACACATAGCCTGCTAACTATGTATTTAAACTGGTGTTCGAATATAAATTGTGTCTGCAGCCAGCATGTTAGCTAATATCTATTATTCCATACTATACCAAAAGCCTTATGCCAGACATGTTTACCTCTAGGAGAGCTGAGCACCCTTCATTATAGGGGAAACAGTGCTCTGACTAGGCAGTTTTTATATTATATAGAGCTGTCACTCTAAGAGGAATTGGAGGAGCATAGAGCTCATTATGGTGCAATTAAATATGCACCGCACAAAATAGGCTTCCTGTATAGAATCTACGTGCTAAAGTAATATTACATGTTTCTTCTGTTTACATTGTATTAATGCCCGTGTCATCCTTCCTGATGGTTAAACCACAGAGTTAGATATTTGTATGTTTAGCTTAAGGGCCAGGTCAGGTGACCGCAGGGTTCACTATAAATACTTCTCCTTGAGGAGTCTTCTTCAGTGAAGCCTTGGTAATGGTAATAGAAAGAGCTACCTAAGAGAAGTAGCCAGCTATAGACACAGAGGTGATATACCTGTATTGACAGATGAGAACTGTGCAAACTACTGAATGTAGTGAACGTTTGCTTCTTGTTTTGATTTATATTTTTGATTGCCTGTCTTTAAGTTTAAATAAATATCACACCAAGGTGTGTTTTAAAACTTAAAACAGTTGTGTCTGTGTTATGCATCCCACACCTGTCAACAATCAGTACCAGGCTGTCAACATAAGGGGTGAAGGATAGGGTATCATGAATCATTACTGCACAGTACTTAAAAAATTCTACCTATTCTAGTTTTAGGATCTTGGCATTAAAGATGTCGAAGGTAAACCTTTTTTCAGTTGTGGGCAGGTGAAGAGCAATGTTTTAGGTTTTTTATTTTGTTTGTAATTGCTGTCAGATAACCAGTTTTTAACAGATTTGAAAATTGATTACTGCATCAACAGCAAACAAAAGGAGTAAGGCACTAAAGGTATGCCAAAATAAATAGGAATTATGGTGCAATTAAATATGCACAGCTTCCTGTATAGAATCTATGTGTTAAAGTTATATTACATGTTTATTCTGTTTACATTGCATTAATACCAGGGTCATCCTTCCTGATGGGTACTGCACAACAGTACCTAGGCAGAATCTCAGGTATATGGCAAATGACTGATAAAAAGGTCAGATAGGAGGGTGCCTAGAACAGAGCCTTAGGGCACTCCAATAGAAACCTTTATGTCATCAGAGGATCAGTCCTCTAGCCTCACTCTTTATGAGCGGTTAGACAGGTAGCTCTGGAACCAGGCTACAGTATGTAGTGACAAACCCAAGCTATGATGCTTGCTAAGCAGTATCTTGTGGTATCACCACCCACTCCTCCATCCCAGCATCAGTGTCATTATTTCCACTGCCACCAGTTTCACTTTGGCCACCATCACTACCAGCCATGCTGTGTTGGGTTGCTGTAAAAAATTATTAATATTGGTATCTGTGGTGTTCAAGTAGACTCACTATGGGAATGACTATACTAAAGCTTCTTGATTCAGCACTGAAATCTTTAGTGGCCTGTTCACATGGTCACAGAAATGTAACAAGCTTTTACAGAACACATAATTTCACCCATGACAGATATCCCTCACATGCCACATCATCGAATTCCTCGGCCTTGAACACTGGTTTCTGTTTTGTAAGGTTTTCCAACTATATGCAAAGATAAGAGTTACACCAGATGGAAACATCTTTAACTAAGCAATGCTGGGGAACACTGTGTTTCTGCTGGTAATGGCAGAGGTGCTCAGCCCATTTGGGGAAGAGATGGCAATATTAATTATGTACTGTACAGTGTTAAATGTTTCTTTTAACTGTGCATCTACACCAGATTTGATAAAAAGAGCCCGCTCACCAAATGTATTAACAAGTTAGGAAATCTTTTTACTCATATTCTTCATTTATTTTCCAGCCAAAGCAGTCCTATGTTTTGGTGAAATTATTGCCCATTCATCAAGGAGCTGGTTTATGCTTTAAATAATTTTTCTCAATAGAATGCTGTGTACTCCATGAGGAAGACTGTAGATTGCAAACCTGAGATTTACAGACTGAGGATACTTAGAAAACTGATGCTACAAGACCTTAAGTGGCTTCCTGGTGAATAAACGCTCATAGAAGTCACAAGAAAAGGAAATATAAAGAAATGAATTTGAGAAAAAATATTTCTAGTGTAAACCATCTCCCTGATGAAGGGGTAATAATTTCCCCAAAACGTAGGACTGTTTTGACTGGAAAATAAATGAAAACTGTGAATAAAAAGATTTCCTGACTTGTTTGTACATTTGGTGAGCAAGTCCTTTTTATCCAATCTGATGCAGGTTTTAGAATATTTGATTGGGCCTCTCCCGTTTTTTTTTTTTTTAATTTTCTGTCTCCCTTTTTCCGAGGTTGGAAGAGTCAGATTCTGGCTTCAGTTTTAACTGTGCCTGCCTGTTAAGCACATGACTCACCCCAGATTTAGTGGGCACTAGGTCATAAATAGCACCTGTCTGAACAGCTCTGTAAAACACAGTGCCATCCAAACACTGCTCACAACAAAAGCAGCAGGAAACAATGCCACCAACAACATCAGCGCCAGTGGTAGTGATCACAAGTGTGGTTCCCAATCGTTACCACTAAAATCATTATTTTTGGAGGCTCTGCCCACCCCCTATAATTAAAATAATCAACTCAGAGGTTGGAGCTGGATTACAGGAGAAAATGTAAACTTGTGGAGACCGGGATTAAAACCCTGGTCTCCATCACCTTTCCAGTCAAGCTGCTCCTGCATTACCACTTCATGCCATGGGAGCAGCTCGGCCAGCCTCCTCCATTCCCCAGCCCTTAACCCAGCTACTAGTACGCTAGACAGTGACCAGGGTAGTGCTTACTGCATAGCACTGCAATTCCCCTGTCGCTGTCCAGGGTAGCATGGTATAAACTGTGCTGTAATAGCATGTGCTATTAGTGTAGTGCTATTCTGACTGGGTAGGGATTTGGCACATTTGCAAAAGAAGATGCATGGAGGAATCCTCATTATTCATCACCTTCAGTATGTTTCTACCAATGTCCACCATGAAGATGCCCACCCTTATATGATATGGGTATATCCAGATCTTCAGCAATGATTGAATGAACCAAATAATGTTCTTCTCACTCTTCTTTCCCTCTGTGACAGACACAGTAAGTAAGACATTTCCTCTATTGGTGGCCTCTGTGAGGCTGCTGTATACGTCAATAAAATACTGAAACATTCTTGTGGTGTGGGAGGTGGGATAGAAATGGTGGTGAGGCTTGATCTGGACACAACAAAATGAGAAGTGAGAATTAGGGAGCCTCAGTTAGCGCTACTGTTTCAGATGTTACTACTGAAATGCGTATAATCCCTCCCTTGCCTCCTTGATAAATGTCACTATCTGTATGCATACTGGAGAGAACATATGTGGAAAATATGATGTGTGATGGAATGTTGAATTTGAGCTTCACTTCATGCAACAGTCTTCAAAAGCTGGTGTGTCCTATAATAGAAAATGACCAAAGACCAAGGGCCATCATCTCTCTAATGACTTGTGTCATTTGGACAGGATTTCAGTAAGTAGGTGACAGTTTAGTGTAGGCATGAACTGACCCAGGCAGTCTACTTTGTTTTTTCAGTGGTGGCTGGAGTGGTGCTTTTGAGGCAGTGCTTGTATATGGGGATGCATCTGTTGACTGCTGTAGCTGTCACAGTGACTGGACTACTTGAGCAAACTGTCTAAATCCCTCTGTTTCAAACACTCACCTGCCCCTGCTGCTACTGGTTTGTCTGATCAAAGATGGGATTGGAAACGGATGTGGACCTTAGGAAGATGCCATGTTCACATTTTAAATAGTCAGCCAGAATACTGGTTCCCAATGTTCAAGTATGCTAATGCCACTTCATCCTTCTACCACACTGACTGAAATACGCTGTTAGTAGATTTGGGATGTCATCTGTAAAACAGTCCCACAGTGCATAAGATCTCTTTAAGTTTTTTGCCACATGAGTGGATTGCTGTGGGGGAGGCATCATGAAGAATTGTGTGGTGACTACGAGATTATTTATGTTTTATGCCACTGTGATATGATGTGACTGGGGATGGATAGGCAGGGCAACAGTGAGTAGAATGGTACTATGCAGCTGATCATGCTAGGGAGTTTGGTGTGGGGCTGGTCTTCAGATTTTGCCTGCTTGAAAAACATGTTTTCTTACATTTCTGTTTTTCATTATCTTTTTAAATTTTTCAATCTGCTGCAACGATGACCTCTACCCCTCAGTGTCACATTCATCATCACCACTAGTTGGTGGTATAACCAACAGCTGACTTTCACCCTCCTCTTGTTCTTCATCCTCCTCCTTTCTTGGATCTGCTTCCCCATGCATCATGCCCGTCCTTCACTCCTGCTTCTTCCACATGATGCTCCTCTTCTTGTACTTCTTTTTTTTTTTTTGTACACTTTATTTCTTACCCCCGACACCTGAACTCTCTCAGGCTACCCCAACTCGCGAGATTGCTCTACCATACACCATGGTCCTGCTCCTCAGAGGATAGCTGAACCTCTGCCGATCCCAACCCAACAGTTTCTCAGCTCTGAGTCTCCTGAGTTAGGGCCACCTCCACATACTGGCACTCTATCTATAATCTAGAGCATTGGACAGGTCGATGGAGAGACAGAGGGGGTAGAGACAGAGGTCTTGTAATGGACATGTGGCATCAGGTACTGTGGAGAGCCATCAACTATCAGGTTCAGAGGGTTTTTTCCTTTCTCTTGTGGTGCCCCTCCATTGGCCTGGCAGTGCAATGCACTCCAGTGAGGTATGTGGATCCTCCCACCCACAGAAGTGCTGCAGTGGCTGCTCACCTGCTTACATGGGTCACCAACTGCAGTATGGCCCCTAGTCTCTAATAGGGGTCGCCAAACACTGAGGACTGATTTCCCCTCCCTCTCTCTCAGGAAAGGAGAGCTGTCCTCCAAATGCTCTATCCTTTCCTCCCCTGCCAATCCCCGATGACCCAAGTCCATCCATGAACAGGGGTCACCAGTGTGGCACAAGGTGTGGCATCCAGTGCCTCAAACCTCAGTGCCACTGGACCGGCCTTCTTGTACTTTTTCACCCTGCCCCTCCTTCACCTTGCATGAATAGTATGCTTTCCCTGGTTCTTTCTCCTCCTCCTCCTCCTCCTCATTTGCTTACACCAGAGGTACATCCTCTCTCTCATTCCCTTGCTTTTATTGCTCAACTTCCCTATTACCTCACTGGTAGTGATGTGTGGAATGCAGAATTTTGCCAGTGAAATTAGCATGGAATGACCATTCTGCAGGTGGAATTTCCACCAGAATTTTACTGGTTCTGCTGTGGAATTCGGCCTGCTGTGATCCTTGGAATAATATTCTGTGGAATAGCATTTTCCATGGAAAATCATTCTGCAACCATTTCTGTGGAAAATATTGAGATCCGTGGAATAATATTCTGTGAAATAGCATTTTTGCTTGGAAAATTATTCTGCAATCATTTTCTGCCACAGAAGTCCGCCATTCCATTTCTGGCAGAATTTTAAAAAATCAGCAAAATTCCGTTCCACCAGAATTTGAAAATTCTGCACAGCACTACTCATTGGCATTCTCCACAAGTTACGTTGGTGTTGGTGCTACAGGCTTGCTTTTGTATAACAATAGGGTAGGTATAAATTGCCCTGCCCCATACTCCCATGCATAACTGTGCTTTAATTGATGATCATCATTTTTTTATTAATGGATAACCATTGTTTTATTCTGAGTTACAACCTCTGCTGTGATATTTTCAATTGCAACTTGGGAGATTCTAATAAGTGCCTGCCACTCAAACAATAGCTACGCAGTTCATTGGCTGCTGCTCTCCATCAGGACATAACTAGCATCTTTTCCAACATGGCAGCTCTGTTCCTCACAAACCAAGTTTCCCAAATATACTTTACTTCTTAAGTCATGCCAGGTAGTGTTTTTTTTTCAATATCTATCTGGTTGATCCTGCCTTCAAATTGTAAAAAATCTATCTGGTTGATCCTGCCATTTTTACCTCTCGCTCTCAAGTGGGGCTCTGTGACAACTGATGAGTGAGTGAGAGACAGGGAGAGAGAGAGAGAGAGACAGGCTGTGTGTGTGTGCGTGTGTGTGTGTATGTGTGTGTGTGTGTGTATCTAACAGAACTGTCTGCTGCACTAACTCAAGTGTTATAAAAAGAAAAAAAAATGATGACCAACAGTTAAATAAAATAATACATAGCTGTGTGTGTGTAAAACCAGAATTTTACACACGCCTATCCATATATTATTCTATCTTTTCCTCTGGTGACAAGATAACCATAGTATCCATACCAGACCCAGACTTACTGTCACCTTCCTTACCCGATGACTGAGCAGCAGCACTGGGTTGGGTCGTAATGCTGCTGATGCATGCTTATGGGGAAGTCGGACATCATGTAATGCTTCAAGGTGGACTGGCAATCATCCACACCCATACTCAGGTGGCTATGGTGACAGCTGTTGGTATGTTGCTTAAGAAGGACAGTGGGCTGGCTTGCCTTTGCAAGTCTGGATGGGTCTATTCTTTCATTGTTAGGCGAACTGGAAACACCGGAAGGAAGAGGGGGAAGCTGCTGTGTTTATTGCTCAGTATGGTTTCAGCACCAAATGCAGTGGTTGACCAGCTTGGAAAGCTACTTACAGTGAAAGGGAATAGTGGACTTCTAGGGACTAAAGCTCTTCATAAGTTACAAAGGAGAACCGTTTTTAGTTTTTGGAGGTATTTATGGGTATAGTTCTACCTAACCTCCTAAGTTTCAGTACTCAGTCAAATTTTAGGATTTTATGTTTAGAACCAGTCTGTCTGTGACTGAACTGGCATTATTGTACAGTAAGTTGTATTAGCGCTAGTGGGGTGTAGAGTTAGCTAGGATCCAAGTGAGACAGGGGTGTTAGGTTTTTTATTTTATAGTGAGGTAGAAGTTGCCCAGTTACAGTGGCATAAATATTGGAATTCTTGTTATCCTCCCCTGCCTCTGTATTAACACCACATCTGGCAATGTAGTGTTACTTGCACTCAGTGTCTGACCCTCTCTGGCTTGGAGCAGTGTGGAGTGGAACAGAGTTATGAGGGAGACAGCTGTCGTCCTGCCTGCCCAAATATTGGAGACACACTGTAAGCATCCGTGGTTGCTGATTGAGGTTCTGCTGTATGCTTGACACCGAGTTCCATTAGGTGCTGCTGGTTAAGCAGGGCCTGTGCTGTGTAGCTGGAAAGCCCAACTGGGCCTGTCTCTTCAAGAAGTGAGAAATTCAGTCTGGGACTCTGCAATAGGAGATTTGCTATGACTTGCCAGGTGAGAGCCAGGAGCCATTCTACATGGCCACCAAGGTATACTGGGACTTCCAACTCGGTGAAGTGACTGAAAATTAAGAGCTGGAACTGGCAGTGGTGAAACTGGGACATTGGGACTAAAAACAGGAGACCATGGGTGGTGAGAGAACCCATCAGGGTCATCTCTTCATTTTCTCTATTTCTTCCTTAAGCACTGACTGCTTTGTTGCTTGAGCTTCTTTGAGAGATCAGCAAAAAGCTCCTTCATTCAGATTGATTTAAACTTGCCTTATACCTCTGGTGAGAGCAGAGGAAATTTCAGCTTACAAACTCACAGGACTATTAAGGACAAACCAAAGCCGTGTTCTAATTGATGGGTGATGGCATCTCTAACTGGACATCATTATTATTTAATGTTATTGCCTTGATTTAATTATTTTCTGGGATTTTCATGAGTTATTTAAACAGTAAACAATGACAGGATGTGGGTTATGCTGGTATTTACCCATGACTGGCATGATTTGGCCATCGGGCCGCAGGCCGAGTGGTCAAACCAGGTCAGCTGTGGGTAAATCCCAGCATAACCCACACCCTGGAGATGTTTATTGTGATTATACAATGTCCACCTTCAGTTTTGTATCAAAATATTACAAAAAAAAGTTTTTGGCAATTTTAAATGATTTTTTTTAACATACTCCTACGCCAGAAAAAATTGTCCAGTTCTCACAGTGTAAGCTGTTGTGGACTAGTCATTTTTAAATTGTTTTTATCTCTATTTTTTTTTTTTTTTGGCTGCTGCCAGGAGTCATCTGACAACCCCCCCCCCTGCACACACACACACACACACACATATACACACACCACACACACACACACACACACACACTCACATAGTGCACAAAGATCCTGGTGCCAGTTCCAATTGCCTCTGTCATTTATGGAGTAAAAGAGACCCTGTGGCTGTGAGTGCTGACAGCAGCCGTTCAGAGGTCCCCAAATCAGTGTAGCTTTTCTAATCAGGAGGAAATATCTGAGTTGTTTTATTAATTCATAGTATTTTGTTTTTGTCTGGTAGGTGACAGCCCCGTTGAAGTGTGGGTGAGGGGCTCGTTAGATCACTTCAGTGGATGGTGGCACAAACAAGTTTACAAGAGATCGAGGGGTTGGCTTGCGTGGTGTTGCTAAGCTGATAACTAGGGAAAAGTGTGTTACTTTTGTGACTAAAACTGGATAGGAGGCGGCAGCGAGAGAAGGAAATACTTTCCACAAAGCAAGACAGAAAGACAGGTCTACTGTCCGTTGTTACTGTAGGTGAAGTCACGCTTCCAATATTTTTTCTTTCCTTCTTTGTTTTGACAGGGGGGAGGGGGTTGCAGTGGCTCTCATGGTAAAGGAAACTGGAGGAGCGAGTGTCTCGGTGCTCAGTGCCGGAAGAATCACTTATGGTTTGCAGTCTTTTACGACAATATGTTTCTTATTTATTTATTTATTTTAATAGAGCTAGACATATTGCATTGGAGGAGGGAGGAAATGGTGGTCAGCAATCAGCTCGGCAGGCAACAGAAACTGGAGGAAGCAGGTGTCTGGCAAGCTGGCACCTAATGTTCTCCAGCGAAATGGGGACGGAGTCTGTGAGGCAGTATGTGGTCTTATGATTGCTTGCCCAACTTCTTTTTTTGTATTTGTTTCAGGAGGCTGTACAATGGGTTTTTGGGACTGTTGGTCCATGAATTCATATGTGCACTTTCTCAGTTTGAATCTCCCACTACAGCTGTTTGATTTAGGGGAGTAGAGATGCCAGATTTTCATCTGGATCACATTGATTTTACAGTTGGGATTGCTGATGTGGCTGATTGGCACCTTTTACATGGGTTATGCCAGGATTTACCATGGTTGAAAGGTGCCAGTCAGCCAATTAGAATCCTGGATTCTTGGACCCATTGTATAATTGTTTACGTTTTGTTAAATTTGTAGGGTATTGGGTGGGTTCAGTTGATGTCATTGATTGAGTGTAGGCTGGTGAATGTTGGAGTGACTGATAGTTAATTTAGCTTATTTAACTGTTATAAAATGGACTTTTAATTTGCAGGCATCTGATTGGCTGGTACCCATTCCACAGGGGTGCATTAACTTTCAATAGATGCCCACCAAACAAAAAGTCCCAGCCCAGACCTACATCTTGCCCAGCCACGAATCATTGTGCCCATCCTGCTTTGTCATTGGCTGAAGCACTGGGCACACAATTTCAAACTGCCACTATTTTTTTTCATAAATTAGTGAGAGAGTGACTTTGAGACCCCCCCACACACACACACTCACTCCTTAGACAAGACACCACCCAGTAACTGACCAAAAGATATCTGTGTACCTGTTTTCCCTGTTATAAACCAGTCTTTCATTTTTTCTTGTTCTGTAGGTAAAACCCATGCTGCCACTGCTCACTCATTGGATGGCACCCTAAGCACTCCACAACCCGGCTTTGCATAAACTCCACGTAGCGTGCCATTCATTAGCCATCAAATGGCTGCCCCTTCTCCGCTCCACTGTACTATAGAAACTTTTGCCTGTCTACCAACAAGGAATCAGCCCCACAACTTAAATCCCATAAACAGAACACATTTGCCTGAAAAATGAAACTACCATTTTTTCCATTCTTGCAGTTCCTCTTCTGACTCCAGTCTTCCTATCCAATCTCACTGCTGATTCCCCAATACATTTAACAGTTTTAAAACTGCAGCCCCATGGGGGCATGACTTGACCCCACTAAAGATGGCTGCTTAATCCTGTCTCTCCTAGTACAAGGGGCATTAAATCTTACAAAAATGCCAATATTGTCAAGAAACTGAATATCAAGAATAACCGGAAAGCCTCTACTTGCCCTCTTCACTTTACAGGTGAAGCTTGCAGCTGATTGGCGCTGGATTGAGAGAGTTATATCCAAAGATAGAAATCAGCCTTTTGTGACAACTGCATGGCTGCCAAGATGATCCACACCATGGATGCCACCGCTATTTTTCTGAAGTTTAAAATTTTATTGAAGCAATACAAATCAAACACAACACAACATTTTAGTATACTGTTTTATTATACTATTTAGTATAGTTTACTGAACCTCAACCTGCTCAGGCAGAATACAAGTGGATAAACAGTCTGACAAGCTGATACAATTTGCTATTACTTCCTAGCACATTTTGTCAGCTTTCATCAACAGAATTAGGTAACCTCTTTGTTACCTTGGTAGCCTATTCTACTCATTATATTATTCACTACAGTGATGAAGAGCTTAATGGTAGCCCTCAGACCTGAAGCCAGCTAGTACAGTCTGTCTCAATAAAGGTTAACTGAGTGTTATCTATCCCAGTAGGTAGCTCTAACTATGTACATCTTGGCAGTCTCAGATACAAACTTTTTAATATACTTCAGGGTGTGGAGCAGGGGTAAGAAGGTTCAGAGCTGAAGGAGCACCAGGAAGTTATTACATCTTAGTTGGAATCACCTTGGATGCTACCGCCATTAATGGAATGTTTACTTCCCTTACGCAAATAGTGGCAGAGGTCACAATGGCATCCGATAATTCTATTCTAGCAATATACCAGCTGGATACTCATATTTCACAGATTGAATGAAAGGCAGTGGCCCAAGATACTGCTTTTGATGACCTTAAAGCTACAGTCTGGGACCAAGTGCAGGCAATCAAATATCTACAAGACAAGGTAGACAACCCTGAAAACAGAAGCCACTGTAACAATTTGTGGTTCTTGGGCTTTCTAGAGGATGCAGAGCATGGAAATTCAGTGATGTTTTTACAGAGTGAACTTCCCTGAATCATAGGGCTTGATGATGATGCTCCACTGGTGATCGAACAGGCCCACCGCTCCCTGAACCCACCACCCAAGCTCAGAGACAAGCCAAGGCCCTTAGTGATGTAACCCCTAGGCGGCGCTACCCCAAGGGATATTACTCCTGCCTGCATGACTAACTGCCGGTTGAGGGTCTGAGCTCGTGAAAAGAGTGCCTCCACGCAGAGGACAGGGTTAATGGCAGTGTGACTGCTCTGGATACAGCCCTACGAACACTCATATCCCCCTCTTTCCCCTCTAGTGGCCAAAGCAAGTTTGAAATAACACAATCCCAATACACACTGTAATGCACTGTTAACCCCTCTTATAACACAATTACCACCAGGGTTGGATTATCTGGGATGACCCTGGAGACCCCTGTAAGACAAGGCCTGTAACAGTAGACAGCAATATCACAGTACTTTCTATACAGAGGTACACCACAGCCAGTTTAGATGCAAAAAGATTTAGATCTGATTTATTAAGGGGATGTGAACAAGGAAGGGGCAGTAATCTAGTGGTTGATTTTAGATCTGAATGATTCAGTCTATAAGGCATGCACTCAAAGGTCCCTGTCATACAGTCACACACACTCTGGGTACCCAGTTGGAACTACAGGCTAGCCTGAAGCATTGCCCGAGGTAGGCCAGCATTGCAGCTGTTGTTGGGGCCCTTTGGAAGGAAGAAAACACAACATACACTTTAACCCTTTATTTGCAATCTGGAGCCGGATGGCCGGATGATTAGCAACAACAATTAAATCAGTTGACACACTGATTTGAGCTTTGTTGCAGTAAGCTGCCCTGGTGTTTACTCACACTACCCAATACAGAATGCAGGATGGATGAAATGGAGACCTCAGGATGAAGAGCTGGAATGCCTGGAGAAGCAGGGCCCACATGACGCACAATGGTGTCATTTCTGCTCGTTGGTGTTGAGCAGGGAGCCAAATCCCCAAGGGGGATCTCTCATTGGGTATTTCTCTGCAGCATGAGCGGCAATCTAGGACATGATGGCAAGGTCCAGACCAAGAGAACAAGTCAGATACAATCCGGTAACCATGCTGGATGCAGCCTCCAACTAGCATGACACACTCAGCAAGGTGGGGAACCAAATTGCGACTCACACTCCACATTCAGCACACTTATAGTAAAGGCAAGTAAATACCACAGGTCGCATGATGGTCCAGTCGCTATTGACAGTGTCTCTGTGCAAAACCGTATGCTCTGCAGTAGTCTCAAGTCCTGACAGGCCGATCACACAAAGGCAAAACTTCGGTCCACACTAGGCAAAATTCACTTTGTCACAATTCAGGATTCCAGTCACAATTAAGGTACTTTCGGATAAAGTCAGGGATATTTAAGGCATACTTCTTCACTAGGAAAGATGGTGGCAGGCATGTCAGATGTAGCCTTCCCGCTGACTTCCCGTGCTACTACCTGGAGCAGCTGCTCGAGTCTCTCATGCTGTTCACTCTCTCAACTCCAATCACGTACTCGCTTGCTGTACCCGATATTCAGGGCACAGTGAAATATTCAGAGAAAAGTCCAAAGTAAGGTTGCATGAATCTCTCCAAGAGGGAGAGCTGGAGGCAGGCAGGCCAGACTCAGCCTTCCTGTCGAATCCCCACTCTCCCCCATGGGGCAGCAGCTTGACTGGCTCGAGCTGCTCACTCTCCCAGCTCCAACTCACTACTGCCTGCTTGCTGCAAGCAGCTCTGGGATTTCCCAGTGATCCAAAAGGTTTGGTTGGTTGATCCTTCTGTCTGTCAAGGCTAGGGCTCCCCCTCCAGGTCCATTTAGGTGCCATACAGTAAAAACTACAATTCCTACAGAAATTCACTCCCTTAAAGCCCCTGGGGACAGTCTCCATTTTAGGGTCCCCAACGGTACTGATTGGTCCAAATTGGCAGTCCATAACCAAGATGGTGGTGATTAACAGAAAGTCCATGCTGCAAAGGAAGGCAGGTTAGACAAACTACAATATTATTATTACTAAAGCAGATAAGCAATAAACAATCACAGATTCTAGTAGTGCTCTCCCTGCACAATTAGTGATGGCAGAATGAAGTGGCTGTATTGCAGCCCAGGCGGGACTCTAGCCTGAAAACACTTGGCCCCAACCCAGATTAATTATAACCATATGAAAAATGATAGCTCTTAAACAGACAGGCACGGAGGCTAGCAAGGCACTCGCATGCAAACACTTTAAACAGTTTAGACACAGAACACCAGCTTGGCAGTGTGCATTAGGCAAGCCCAGGAGGACAATTTAGGAACCCCCATTTGTAGGGAGGTTACACCAGCACATTTCTTGAACTTTGCTAAAAAAGACAAAATCCTTTCCAAGGCTCGAGAACTGGGAAATCTTGTATGGAGGGGCTATTGGGTGCACAGTGATCAAGATTATTCAAAGGACTCGTCCATGTGGTGAAAGGAATATATGGAGGTCAGACATGTGCTCCACACCTTGGGGTTCCTTTTTCTCTTCGCTACCCAGCAACGATGAGGATTATGTAAAATGGAGTGCTACTGCTCTTTGCAACTCTGGAAACCGTATTTAGCTTCATTCATTGGACCTGGCCTATAGAACTACATGCCATCCATGTAGAAGGCAGGAGACAAAAATAACTTTGAAGGGATGGACACTGTACAGGGACCCGAGGTTTCAACTGATCACTGCCATGGGCATAATGAAGATTCCTTCCTGAAGGAACACCAGGACCA
Source organism: Neoceratodus forsteri (assembly GCA_016271365.2). Classification (NCBI taxonomy): domain Eukaryota; kingdom Metazoa; phylum Chordata; order Ceratodontiformes; family Ceratodontidae; genus Neoceratodus; species Neoceratodus forsteri. The sequence continues at coordinate 1,069,813,857 of CM028129.1, read as the reverse complement.
GTGAGCCTTCTTGGCGAGATCCCATAAGAAGTAGCAACACTCATGCCACTCCAAGACATCATACCAAGTTGAAAGGGACAGATTGCAAATCAGAAGTGAAGGGGAACAACTGAGAGAGGAAGAAGCAGTTGTCACTAGTCCCTACTTCTCCAAAAATAAGTATGCACTCCTCACTTCACTGACTTCTGAGGGTAACCACATGGAGGGACTTCATGCAGGATTTATGATGAGTGACGAACCTCCTGATCAGTCCTCCTCAAATGCTGACCACAGGGCATGGGCTTTGTTTGTTAGCCAAGGGACCTCTGAGAAACACAGCAAAGACAATGCTAGCGCAGTGGATATTGGCCATCCGAAGCAGGCACCACCGGAGAATACCATTGTAGGACATCCAAGAAGCCCAGCTGCTGCTGCTGCTGCTATGGAGCATCTCAGCAGAGCTCTGTGCTAGATATGTTAGCTAGACATGACTGCTAAAGGAGAGGTTCTGATAATGGCAGACTTCAACATGCCAGATACAGATTGATCAATACCAGCAGGGACATCTGCCAGAACTAGTCACATGGTGGATTCCCTGCAGGGGGAGAGCCTCAGACAACTGGTACAACAACCCTCAAGAGACAGGGCTATCCTAGATCTAGTACTGACTAACAGGGGAAAGGATCACAGATCTCCAGGTAGAAGGTCACCTCGGGGCCAGTGACCATTACATGGTATGGTTCAATTTGGCCACTAGAACTAAATGATCCCATTCCAAGGCAAAAATATTGAACTTCAGAGGAGCTGACTTTGATAAGATGGCCAACAGAGTTAAGCTAGCCCTGGCAAAAAGAAATACAGGTGAGGGGGTACAGGCAAAGTGAGCAAGCATTAAAGATGCAATACTTGAAGCAACATCCCATTGTGTTAGTGAGAAAAGGAAGTGCAAAGAAGAAGAAAACCACTTTGGTTCTCAAAAACAGTAGCAGAAAAGGTCAGAGCCAAAAGGCTGGCCTTCAGGAAATATAAGGAAACGCAGCAGGATGAAGATAGGGAGGCATACCAAACTTCCCTAAGGGAAGCAGGGAAGGCAGTAAGGCACGCAAAGGCCCAAACCAAGGAAACACTAGCACAAACAGTAAAAGAAGGTGACAAGACTTTCTATAGATACATTAGTGAAAGGAGAAACTCCAGAGGGGGTATTGCTAAGATCAAAGGGGATAAGGGTGTGTGTGTGTGGAGGAGAACCATGTAAAAACATCTATCCTAAATAGATACTTCTTATCAGTATTTACTGAAGAGAAGGTAGAGCAGGGCCCACAGCTCAGCACCATGGACACAGGGGGGAGGGAGGTGTGCACTAGTCCTTTCACAAAAGAAAGGGTCCTACAAGAGCTTGATAAGCTCAGGGTGGACAAGGCAATGGGACCTGATGGCATACATCCCAGGGTACTAAAGGAGCTGAAGGTGGAACTAGCAGAGCCATTATCAGAACTGTTTAGTGAGTCTCTGAGCACAGGAGAGGTCCCAGAAGACTGGAGAAGGGCTCATGTGATCCCACTCCACTATAGTGGTAGCAGGGAGGAAGCAGAGAAGTACAGACCAGTCAGTCTTACCTTAGTAGTGGGCAAGATTATAGAGGCACTCCTTAAGGAAAGGATAGTGCTACACCTGGAATCTATAGGAGCACAGGATCCAAGACAGCATGGGTTTACAAAAGGAAGGTCCTGTCAAACTAATCATATAGATTTCTTTGACTGGGTAACCAGAGTGGTGGACCAAGGGAGAGCAGGTGATGTCACCTACCTAGACTTCAGCAAAGCTTTCGATACTGTTCCACATAGAAGATTGATTAATAAGCTGGGTAGGCTCGGGGTGGGTCAGACATTGGTCAACTGGGTGGCAAACTGGTTGACGGGCAGAAAACAGAGAGTGGTGGTAAATGGTACACAGTCAGAGAGATGCAAGTCGCAAGTTGGGTACCTCAGGGATCAGTCCTGGGGCCAGTCCTCTTTAATATCCTCATCAGTGACATTGCAGATGGAATGGAGGGTAAGGTTTGTCTGTTTGCAGATGACGCCAAGATCTGCAACAGAGTAGATGATCCAGATGGGGTGGGCAGAATGAGAAGAGATCTGGAAAAACTAGCAAAATGGTCGGAAGACTGGCAACTGGGGTTTAACATAAAGAAATGCAAGATCATGCAGATAGGGAAGAGAAACCCCTGAAGCCACCTATAGGCTGGGTGCAGAGTTGCTGGCAGTCACAAGGAAAGAAAGAGACTTGGGCATCATCATCACCGGTGACCTGAAATCATCCAAACAGACCACTAAAGCAGTAGGTAAGGCTAGAGGCATGTTGGGGTGTATTAGTAGGGGTATCACAAGTCGTAAGAGGGAGGTAATAATCCCTCTTCACAAGACACTGGTTAGGCCCCATCTGGAGTACTGTGTGCAGTATTGGAGGCCACACCTTCACAAGGACATTTACCAAATTGAGGCAGTCCAGAGAAGGGCAACCAAAATGGTGCAGGGACTGCATCAGAAAACATATGAGGACAGATTAACGTAGCTCAATATTGTATACCCTGGAGCAAAGGCGGGAGAGAGGTAATATGATCAAAACATTCAAACACCTTAAGGGCACTAACAAGGTGAAAGAGTCTAACATGTTTCAATATAAGAAAAATAGCAGGACAAGAGGACACAGCATGAGATTAGTGGGAGGCTGATTGAGGGGTAATGTGAGGAAGTTCTTTTTCACAGAAAGGGTGGTGGATGCATGGAACGACCTACCCCAGGAAATGGTGAATATAAATACAGTGCAGGGCTTTAAACAGGCATGGGATAGGCAGAAGGGAGCAATACAGATGAGTATGAATAGATAGGCCATTGACAGAGCAAAGCCCAATGGCGCATTCATAAGGTAGAAAAAGAAATGGGCAGACTGGATGGGCCTTGCGGTCCTTATCTGCCGTCAACTTCTATGTTTCTATGTTATTGTGTGCTTTTATTGGGGGGGGGGTATGGAGGCGTATGCGGGGAGGGAGAGTAGGTCCGGGGCTACTACCATTGTGTTAATGCGGCATACAGGTAATGTAGATATACTGTTACAGTGCAAGTAACAAGTTTCCTGCCCACGCTGCATTTGGTGTAGCATGCATACTGTATGGGAGCATGTACCCCTCTCTGGTCCCCCAGTACTCACAATGAGGGTGTACAAAACCATGATCTAGTAAGTGCCCCATGTTTTAGCAAGTGTAGGGTTTCTGATCATTCCTGTCATACTGCCTCTTCACAGGGCTAACAGGATGTTAAAGTACATTATTTTCATGCTGACAGTTTCTTTGTCACAGTACCAGATGCTAGAAACTGCTATATTGATATGCACTAAACCATGACATTGATTTTATATTCTTTTTAATTTTCTAGCTACTGACAGAGGTACTTTTGTTTTGGTTCATGTCACCGTTTCCACAGGTTGAGATATTATGTAATGTGCCTGCACTTTCTCTGAGTATATGGTAAAGGGTTAAGTTACAAACTGTGCAAGATGCCCACTTTCCCTTACTGGAAAATGATGTTACAGGCTTGCAACAAAGGTAAAGGCTCCAGCTCCCATCCCCCAGCCCAGCTCCAGGACTGCTGGGTCAGCACCAGTCTGCCCTGCAATCCACATCTTGGGGCAGCCAGCAGCATGGAATTCTTCCCCCTCCCCACCACCTAGCCTGCTCCTCCTCACTCCTCTCAAGCTCCCATCACCCAGTCCAGCTCCAGGACCACTGGCTCAGCACCAGTCCATCCTGAAATCTGCATCGTGGGGCAGCCAGCAGCCTAGAACTCTTCCCCCTTCCCCACCACCTAGCCTGCTCCTCCTCGCTCCGCTCAAGTTGGCATCACCCAGCTTAGTTCCAGGACCACTGTGTCAGCACCAGTCCACCCTACAATCCACATCGTGGGGCAGCCAGCAGCCTGTAACTCTTCCCCCCTCCCAACCACCTAGCCTGCTCCTCCTCGCTCCTCTCAAGGTAACCACGGACTGTTTGACTACCTCTGTATTACAGGCTGGGAGCCATCTTGACTGACTATATCTCACTATGCCAGACCACGTGGGTGACAGCAGTGTCTGCCAAAAGAGACTGATTATAATAGTAAAGGGGTGACTTTAAACTCCCCTTTAATGGAGCACTAGCTAGTTCATGTTTTATATTTGTATTTTACTCATTTCTAACTGCAGCCTTTTACGTACTTACTGAACTGTGCAATCCTTGTAACTGTGTCCAATCATCTGCACTGCAAGCCTTTGGCTCATGACTCACTAGCTTACAGCTGCTTTTAATGTGTTTCAGGGCCTCGTGGAATGCCATCTGGTGAATTGTGGTATGCCACAGTCAGTTAGGGGGATTGCAAAGCTATTTTAGGTACTTCTAGTGTTGCCAGGTTTCTGCTAGCCTGAATTGGTGGAGTTTCTGCCAACATTACACTGTACTGGGAGTCTCTGTAGCCAGATGTTATTTTAACTGTTGTAGCAGCTGCAGTGCAGTTTGCTGTGGCCCAACCGCTGCCATCGGTCACCTGAGAGCACAACTGACACTTAGTTCTGCCATGCGCTACTTTGTACCATCTGGTGAATCCCTGTCTACTGTGTGTGGAGCACTCCAGTCATCCTGTAATAACTTGTTTTGTTTTCTGCTGGGTTCCTGCTGTTCTCGTGCTCGGGGGTGGCTGGACTGACTAATCCCTACCTGCCTAAGCTTACTCTCTCCCTCTTGAGCTCAGATTACTATCTTATCTGCCCCCTGATTGCTATATATCTAACCCCTGCTTTTGCTTTTTTCTCCCCCCAGCTGTCATCACCCAGCCCAGCTCCAGGACTACTGGGTCAGTGCCTGTCTGCCCTGCAATCCGCATCATGGGGCAGCCAGAAGTCTGAAACTCTCCCCCCTCCCCACCATCTAGCTTGCTCCTCCTCGCTCCTCTCAAGCTCCCATCACCTAGCCCATCTCCAGGACCACTGAGTCAGCTCCAGTCCACCCTGCAGTCTGCTTCATGGGGGAGTCAGCAGCCTGGAACTCTTCCCTTCCCCACCACCTAGCCTGCTCCTCCTCACTCCTCTCAAGCTCCCATTACCCAGCCCAACTCCAGGACTGCTGGGTCAGTGCCAGTTCACCTTGCAACCTGCATCGTGGGGCAGCCAGCAGCCTGGAACTCTCCCCCCCCTCCCCATCACCTTGCCTGCTCCTCCTCTTAAGGTAACCACAGACTGCCTACCTCCATATTACAGGCCGGGTGCCAGCTTGACTGACTATTTCTTACTATGCCAGACCACATGGGCGGCAGTGGTGTCGGCCAAGAAAGACTAATTGTATTAGTACAGTGGTGACTTATACTCCCCTTTAATGGAGCACTTCCTGATTTATGTTTTATATTTGTATTTTACTTGTTTCTTACTGCAGCCATGTACTTACTGAACTGTGCAGTCCTTGTAACTGTTTCCATTCATCTGCACTACTAACCTTTGGCTCATGACTCACTGATTACTATTGCTTTTAATGTGTTTCAGGGGCTTGTGGAATGCTTTGTGATGAATTGTGTTGTACCACAGTCAGTTAGGGGGATTGCAAACCTATTTTAGGTACTCCTAATGTTACGAGGTTTCTGCTAGCCTGAATTAGTGGAGAGTTTGCCAACATTACACTGTACTGGGAGTCACTGTAGCCCGATGTTATTTTAGCTGCTGTAGCAGCTGCAGTGGAGCTTGCTGTGGCCCGACCACTGCAGTGGGTCACCCGAGAACACAACCAACACTCAATACTGCTCTGCGCTACTGTGTACCTTCTGATGAATCCCTATCTACTGTGTGTAACATTTAGTCCTGTAATTAACTTGTTTCATTTTCTGATGGGTTCCTGCTGTTCTGGTTCTCGGGGATGGCTGGACTGACTAATCCTTACCTGCCTCAGCTTACTCCCTCCCTTCTGAGCTCAGCTTACTTCCTACCTGCCCCCTGCTTGCTGTGTATCTAACCCCTAATTTTGCTTTTTTCTCCCCCCAGCTCCCATCACCCATCCCAGCTCCAGGACCACTGGGTCAGTGCCAGTCCACCCTGCAATCCACATCATGGGGCAGCCAGCAGCCTGAAACTCTCTCCCCTCCCCACCACCTAGCCTGTTCTGCCTCGTTCCTCTCAAGGTAACCATGGACTGTTGAGCAGTAAGGTCCAACCCACCCACCCTCCCAGCCACCCACCCTTCCAAAGTTGGTCCTCTTTTTATAGCTGCCAAATTCTATCAGACCACTTTCACACCTCTATCTTAGGCTCCTACTTGGTGTTGACCACTTTTCCCCGAAGTAACAGTGATATCACCCCCTCTGCCCCTCCACTATCCTAGTTCTAAACAATTCATTTCAGCACTCCCCCTACAGTAGTGCCCGCCATCCCTCCTCGTTTTTGTAGTGTTAGGATTGTCCCTAATTTCTCAGGTGTCCAGAATTTGAACCAGGTCAGCTCTTTTCTTGTTATCTCAGCCTGCAACTCTAACCACTAGACTGCCGCTGCCTTCACTACTATTTAATTTCTGCAGCTTTAACCTGCAGTCATGAACCTTGCTTTGCTTCCTCTTCTGTCAGCCTCGCTGCTTTGCACCCTCATGATGTTTGACTTCAGTTCTTCTGTGCTTGCTCTTGAACAAGAAAGTCTTGCCTTTCTCACACCTTCTGACCAACCAGTCCATACTCCTCTTGCGGGAACCAGATAGGAACTAACTCCACTTGGCTCCCTACTGCTTGCTTTCCTCTCTAACCTTGAGCGTCACCAATGAGGAATCTTCTTGCACTCTCTTTCTCTATCATCACCTACACTACCACTCCCCTACTGTCCACTTTTCTCAATGCTATTGCAGGCCAGGGATGTAGAAAGTAACCCTGGCCTTATGAATATCCCAATCACATTCTAATGACACCTGGTCCAGCCCACCCAGGATTAAGAATTGCTCACTTCAACATCTGCAGCCTCCCATCCAAATTCACTGATCTTGAAGTCTGGGTAACTGTATAAGCCCCATGTCCTCGGTCTTTATGGAGACATGGTTAAAGCCACAAATCCATTATGCCATGTTCCAACTGCCTGGCTATTCTATGCCTTGCCATGATCAACATGGGAAAAAGATGCGTGGAGGGTTCGCTCTCTACTTTAGGTAACCCCTCACAGTAACCCCTGCCCTCATCTCCGACACTAACTCCCCTGTGAGTGGCTCATCACTGAGCTGACCCTGGGCTCTGCAAAGAAACTTTACTTAGGGTGCTGCTACAACACTCTTGTGGGGGGGGACACCTAGATTTATTTGATTTTTTTGATTTGTAAAATTTATTTTTATACAGGAAATACATTTGTTGGGACATCAGTCCCATTTTCAACAAAGTCCTGTCTTAAAAGATAACACCCAATACAAAATGACAAGACATTTGCACAATCAAAATTACTTTAAACAGATACATGTTAATTGCAAATATTCTCTTATTTTACACTTGAAGGTAGGTCAATTTTCAATAACCTTCAATCTTTGGGGCAATTTATTCCAATAATAAGCAATAGTATTCTGAAGTATTATATCTCCATATTTATTATAAGATCTGATCATAGGGATCTCATTACCAAAAGATCTTGTACGAATAGTTAGTAACCTATCATCTTTAATTATAATATGGTCAAACAGACAATGTCTAGGTTCACCTTTTAATATTTGGTAACAATATATATACCAAATATAAGCCCTTTTCTCTTTTGGATTTATCCAATCTAATTTTTTATATAAGTCACAATGATGCACCCCATGCCTACTTCTTGTTATAAATTTACTCATTTTGTAGTAGACCTGATTTACTTTATTCAACGCTGTGGTGTTAGAATGCATATATTAACATTGATCCATATTCCAAAACTGGAACTAACAGTTGTCCAACCACTTTCTCCCTTACTTTCTTTGTCAAGGTTCCAGCTACCCTTCTTAACATCCCTAATTTTTGAGTTACCTTTTTAACTTGTATAAGAATATGCTCTGTATACATTAGACCACAATCAATTTGTACACCCAAATATCTGTAAGTATCAACTGCTTCAATCTGAATATTCTCAGCAAGTTTTATTTGCAATTTTGATTTCCCTTTATTTTTAAATCCACCAAAAACCATGCTTTGTGTTTTTTTTTTAATTTAACAACAAACCAAGGTTATTAAACCAAGTCTGTAATAAATTTATATCCTGTTGAAGCTTATATGTTAGTTGTTCCATACTATCTGCAGATGCCACAATTACTGTGTAATCTGCATACATTCTATCATCACAGTATTTTATTTGCCTTGGAAGATTATTCACATAAACATTAAACAAGAGGGATCACAAAATACTGTAGATCCTTGTAGGACCCCTCGAAAGACTTCTCCTTGGCCTGAAATAATTTCACCCAGAACCACACATTGTCTTCGATCAGATAAATATGATTTCATCCACTTTAATGATTCATCCTGAATACCCAATCCATATAAACTTTCTAACAAAACTTCATGTTGTACCAGGTCAAACGACTTACTTAAATCAACAAACGCCACCCCTGTACTTCTACCTTGATTCAGCGATGTTGCTACTAAATGATTAAAGTCCAGCAAGGCAGTGTTTGTTGACCTACCCTTTTGAAATCCATATTGATATTTTGTCAGTAACTGGTTCTCTTCCAAATACTGACTTAACTGCACATGGACTAGTTTTTCCAAAATTTTAGACACTATTGACAATAAGGCAATTGGTCTATAATTCAATACTACTACATTATCACCACCTTTGAAAATAGGTATAATTTTATTCATTTTCCAAACCCTTGGGACCATAGAGCATTGCATGCTCCAATTAAAAAGATATGTTACAACAGGAGCAATAATCTCTGCCCCACATCTCAAAAATGTAGCTTCAATATCATCTAAACCTCCAGATTTTGAAACATTCAAGCATTTAAGTTCCTTTTCAACTTCCTTTACCATTATATCTCTAAATTTAAATTTGAGTCCAAAGTCCACCTTATTTATTGTTTCCATATTTATTGTAATATTATCTAAAGAAATTTCTAATGTCTTTTTACTTAACTTAGGAATATTTAGGTCAGGCAAGTCAATAAAATATGTATTAAAATAATTTGCAACCCCTTCTTGATCTTTTATTAATCTTTCCCCTTGACTTAAGTTAATCTTTTGTATTGGTCTTATAGGATCTTTCAAATCAGAAATCTGCCTCCAGAATTTTTTTGGATCTTGTGCCTTATTTAATTTAACCAAATAATACTGGACTTTTGCTCTTTTTATATCTTTCTTACATTTATCTCTCCAATACTTAAATTTTCCCAAGTCTCAGATTCCTTACACTTTCTGGCCTTTTTCCATACTCTATCCCTTATTCTTATTTGTTTTGGTTTTTTTTAATTTCTCTGTTATCCATGGTAATTGTTTATATTTAACTATATTTTTTCACTTTTGGGGCATGCTGTTGAATACATAATAACATTATATCATTAAACTCTTGGACTTGCCAATTCTATATCCGGAATAAGGAAAACCCTTTCCCAGTTTTGTTTTATTAGGGAATTCCTAAATTTTACCTCATTAAACCTAGTATAATCTCTTACCCAATATGATATTTTATTTATTTTCATCCTATTATTTAAATTAACTACACATGTTATTGGATTATGGTCACTCAAATTCAAAGATAGTATCTTCTGACTCAATACTTCTAGATCTTGCGAAACGAATATTAAGTCTAATATAGAACCTACAGCTTGATTGTTAGTAAATTGGATTTTTTATTACTTGCTCCAATCCTAGCGTTGTAAAACTATTTCTTAATCTTTCCCCTTTAGATTGTAACCAATTTGAGTTGAAATCACCAGTTATTAAAACGTGATGATTTCCTATTTTATCCAGTACTGTATAATCTCTGCTCGGGAATCAAACGTTTTTATTTTTGTCTTAGGTGGGGCATAGAACACTCCTACAATTAACCTCAGAGAACAGATTTTTATCATCAAACCATCTACCCCCTCGTGATTAATTGCTAACAAAGTGTGATGGGGCCAAGATTATTCTTTATATACAATAAAACCCCACCACCGTTCTTTTCTCTATCTTTTCTAATTATTAAAGTCCATTAACTGAATTTCACTATCATGTATACCTTCATGAATCCAAGTTTCTGATAATGCTCTTATATCATATTCAGATTCAGTAACCCAAACACGATACTCATCAATTTTATTTATTAGACTTCTAACATTTTCATGTACCATAGATATTCCTTTATTTTCATTTGGTCCTGGATTTTATTCAATGTCTCCACTCTGTATTAATAACAATATGCAGAGTAGATGACTTTTACTTGAATTAATGAACCTCCTGTCTGGGATGGGCAAACTTGGACCATCCAGGGACACCATTCTATTGGGAGACATTAATCCAAATTGGTTTAGTGCCCTCAAACCTGACTATGCCAACCAGCTAAAACAACACAACCTGGTACAAACCATCAGTATCCCTACTAGACACAACTCCCACACACAGAACCATTCTGTCTTGGACTGGGCAGCCACTAACAGGGAGGACAAGGTACTTCAAGCAGGGACCTTGTCTGACTCTATCAGTAACCACTCTCCCATTTATATCATATGGAGCACTAAGACCAAATGCCACCCACCCACTCAATACCTTTTCTTCCAAAATTTAAACTGCCAGGACACTACTAACCTCCTGGAGGATGTATGGTCAGTGAATTGTTCAGTTCTCTACTCACTGACAGATGTCACCTTGGCTGTTTCTTCTCTCACAGATACCCTACTGCAGATTCAAGATCACAACTTCCCTCTCACCACTAGTAGAGTGAGAGGTGGCTGTACTCAGTGGATCTTCAAGGACCTCCTGGCCCAAATGAAAGTTAAGGGACAGAACGTGGGCAGACTATAAAAAGTCACGCTCCCCTGCCCTATGGAATAACTATAGGCATTTGCGTAATCAATGCAAAAAATTGGCCAAGTCCCTAAAACATAATTTCTTCCACACCTTACAGAGGGACAATCTTGGTAATCCCCATAGGTTTGGGGACTCCATTAGTTCCCTACTCAACCCACAAACCCACAGCCCTGTTATCCATGTGAACTCCCCCTGCTGGCACTCTGATGGACCAGGCTGCGAAGACCTTTAACCTAAAATTTACGGAGCTTACTGCCCACCTCAGTAGGCTGCCTACTGATCTAATTACTAGTCCTTGACCTTGCCAGGTTGATCCACCCCTGTCCTCCTCTCCCACTGCAGGCCCCCCTTTCTACTTCAGGGCTATCTCCCACAAGGATACCAACAAACTCCTTAACAGCCTCCCCAACCTGGGTAGCCCTGGCACAGATGGCCTATACCCCACCCTGATCAAACTCATCTCCCCAGCCATCTCGAAACCCCTTACCTTCATCTATAACCTGGCACTGTCCACCTCATCCATGCTGGACGCATGGAAGACCAGCAAGGTAGTACCCATATTTAAAGCTGGTGACTCCCTCTTCTCTGAAAACTACAGCCAATTTCTATCCTCCCCCACCTAAGTAAGCTCCTTGAGAAAACTGTGCACCAGCAGCTATCTGACCATCTCAATAAGCACAACCTTATGTGTCATCAACAGCATGGTTTCTGCAAAAACCATAGCACAACTTTCACCCTGGCACACTTTACTGACCACGTCCTTTGGAATATGGACCAGGGGAGAGCCACTGGTGCTGTTTTTGTGAACCTGACCAAGGCTTTTACCTTGTCAGCCACTCCCTTCTACATACCAAATGCCATCTGCTTGACTTTTCACAGGATAAGTCCCTTTGGTTTCAGAGCTACCTTTTGGGACAGTCCCAATCAGTGTGCATTGGCTCTGCCACCTCTCCTGCCCTGCCTGTCTCCACCAGCATCCCCCAGGGCTTCACCGAGACCCCTACTATTTTCCATCTTTATCAACTCCCTCCCAACCAACAACCGACCGAAAGCTCTTCTGTAAGCTGATGACCTTGTCATCTTCCACAGCGACAAGTCCCTACCTAATATATTCTCTGTACTCTCCCAAAACTACAGAACCATACTTGGTTTCTCTCAAACAAACTTCTGGTTAACGAAAATAAAACCAAAGCCATGCTGTTTGAGTCCAAACCTTATCTGGCCAATATCCCGAAGTCCAACTCCTTCCTCTCAGTTCTTTTACCTGATGGGCCTGCCTTGCAGAATATTATCAATTTCAAATACCTGGGTGTAACCTTTGACCCTAACCTTCCCTTAATGGAGTACATCAACCTATTAATAAGTAAGGTTAACCAAAAACTAGGGGCCGCCTATTGACACAAATACTATGACCCCCGAGGCCCACCTAGCCATCGTTCAAGGAAACCTGCTCCCCTTCATCAACTATTGCTCCTCCATCTGCTCTTGTGTGTCCTCAGCCCTGTGTGCTGGACTAATGTCATCTACAACAACATCTGTCATTTCGCACTCCTGGCCTCATACTCATCCCACCACTGGGATCTCTACCAGTCACTTGGGTGGCTCTCGCTACATTGCCACTTTGACTTTGCTCACAGCTGCCTTGTAGATAACACTCTTAGAGGAGGTGTTGTGTCTCCATTCTCATCCCTCCTGAAGGCAAGGACTGCATTTAGGTGTCTCTGTGAATCATCTGTCCCCCCCTTGAGGTGCCTAGAATCCTCACCAATATGGGTAGTAAAGCCTTTTCTGCCTCTGCCCCCTCACTCTGGAACAAAATCCCTGCAGCCATTCAATCAGCCTAAATGCACCTAAGTTTCAAATCTTATCTCAAAGCCTGGTTGTAGGCCCCTGCCACCTGCTCTTGCTCACCTGGGTAAATGACCACACCTCCTCCCCACTCTGTCACCTCACCTCCCCCTTTTCCTATCCTTCCTCACTGATTTGCACTCTCCCTGGGGTGCATCTACCGCCAGAGGATGCTGCATTCCCCCCTACCTGCAGCAGGATTGAGCCCACCTGATGTTCTTTGCTTGTTGTGAATCTCTTTCTTAGTTCCTCCCAGCAACCTAACTGGCTGGGAACTCAGTACCTTTTTGGTCTCTCTTGGATTGCTATGTCTCATGTCCATTGTCTCTCCCACCTAATTGCTTGAAGATTCTCATTTGCATTATTATCTGTGATTGTACCAACTATATTTACTGTGCCCTTTCCCTAATATGTTATTACTATCCTGTCACTTCTGCTGTGCATTGTAACTGAATTATAACTGAGTTGTATACATGTAAATGTATCTGTATTCTATGTGCCATTTTGTGGCCCAGGTAATGCCGGAAGACGGTCCCTGGGATCAGCGCATTTCCCCAGTTACCAGAGACATACATACATAAATAAATAAATAAATAAATAAATAAATAAATAAAGTGACTGCACCAAGGACTGGCTGTGCACAGAAAAAAAGTTAATTTTAAAAAGGCTGGAACTCTGGCTGCATGATCTTTGTGTCTGGCCTCGGTCAATGTGAGTTTACTACTTTTGGCCCCCAGATAGGATGCTGGCAGCAGCTAAGGATGGGCAGGGCCCCTATGAGAGGCACTGCGCATAGCTTTGAAAGTGATGCCTCATGAGACCCACTACCAGGAATATGCAGGTGAATAAGCAGGCAAATACTTAAGTTTCTACCCCCCCAAAAAAAGAGCTGACAATGGCCTCAAACTAGCCCTTTACCCTGCTATTGACTGTGGAAACAGGTTTACATAGATACATAGACAGTGTCGGCAGATAAGGGCCTATGGCCCACCCAGTCTGCCCATTTGAGCTTGTAAGTTCAGTTTGTTTTCCTAGAAGTCTGTTGCCCCTTACCCCTGACCTCCAGAATTCCTTTATGTCTATCCCATGCATTCTTAAATCCTGTGATTGTTTCAGCCCCCACCACTTCTTCTGGCAGGGTGTTCCACTTGTCCACCACCTGTTCTGTGAAGAAATTCTTCCTCATGTTTCCTCTGAATCATCCTCCTCCAACTTCATCCCATGCCCTCTAGTCCTGGAACATCTTTTTCGCTAAAAATAGTGTATTCCTGCACCCTGTTCCTCCTGTAAGATACTTGTATGTCTCTATCATATCCTCTCTCCTCCTCTCCTCCAGGAGTACATGTTCAGTTCCTTTAACCTGTCCTCATAGGATTTGTGATGCAATCCATGTACCATCTTTGTTGCCCTCCTCTGAACCTTCTCTACCCTGTCTATGTCCTTACGTAGGTAAGGTCTCCAGAACTGTACACTGTACTCCAGATGGGGCCTCACTAGTGTCTTGTACAGTGGAATTATGACATCCTTTTTCCTGCTGGTGATGTCCCTGCCTATGCATCCCAGCATCCTATTTGCTTTACCTGCTGCCTTGTCACACTGTTTCCCTACCTTGAGGTCATCAGAGATGATAACTCCAAGATCCCTTTCCTGCTTGGTGCATGCTATATCCTCACCACCCAACTGATATATTGTGCCAGGGTTTTTGTGCCCCATATGCATTATCTTGCACTTCTTTGCATTGAATTTCAACTGCCAAACCCCTGACCATTCTTCAAGTTTCTGCAGGTCCCTTCTCATTCTGTCTACACCCTCTGGTGTGTCTACTCTGTTACAGAGCTTTGAGTCATCAGTGAACAGTGAAATTCTGCCTTCTAGGTCCTGCGCAATGTCACTGATGAAGATGTTGAATAGGACCGGTCCCAGCACTGATCCCTGTGGTACCCCACTGGTCACTCTTCCCTCTGTGGAGAGACAGCCATTTACCACCACCCTCTGTGTCCTGCTGCCCAGCCAGTTACCTACCCACCACACTACTGTCCTGCCCACACCCATATTCCCCAGTTTGTGTAGCAGTCTTCTATGTGGCACAGTGTCAAAGGCCTTGCTGAAGTCCAGATAGGTCATGTCCACTGCCCTCCCCTGATCCACCTCCCTAGTCACCCAGTCAAAAAATTCAATGAGGTTGGTCTGACATGACCTCCCCCTGGTGAAACCATGCTGCCTTTGGTCCTGTAGTCCATTGACAACCAGATGTTCCACCAATCTCTCCTTCAGTAGTGCTTCCATGATCTCCCCCACTACCGAGGTGAGGCTGACTGGTCTGTAGTTCCCCACTTCCTCTTTGTTCCCACTTTTGTATAAGGGGACTACATCTGCTGTCCTCCAGTCTTTGGGTACCTCCCCTGTTTCCAACGATCAGCTAAACAGGATAGCCAGAGGTTCAGCCACCACCTCTCTTAGTTCTTTAAGGACCCTGGGGTGCACCCCATCTGGCCCCATTGCTTTATCAACTCTTATTACTTCCAGTTCCTTCAGGACCCTTTCTCATGCAAAGGGACTTGTGTCCATTTCTGCACCATTCTCACCCCTTGTACTCCCTTCAGACCCATTACCCTTCTCTTCCTCAGTAAAGACTGAGCAGAAATACCTGTTCAATATGTCAGCTTTACTGTTGTCATCCTCAACGCGGCCCCCATCTTCCTCCTTCAGTCTCACTATCCCCCCCTTTGCCTTTCTTTTTTCACTTACTGTATGTACCTGTAAAAGGTTTTGTCCACTCTACTCACTGATTTTGAAATGTGGTCTTCTGTCTGAGCTTTGGCTTCCCTTACAGACCTCCCTGCCTCCCTTAGCTTCTCCTGGTACTTCTCCCTATCCCCTTCTGCCTGTGTCTTTTTGTATTGCCTGAATGCAGTCTTTTTGGCTTTCACTTTCTTTGCTACCTCTTTGGAAAACCATAATGGTCTCCTCTTCCTTTTCCTCTTGCTAACCTGCTTAATACATAATTCTGTTGCTCTTGTAATCCCCATTTGAAATACTGCCCTGTTCCTCAACCCTGATTCCTGCCCCATTCCCTTAATGTCTCTTTCAAGTATCTCCCCATTTTCCCAAGGTCTGCCCCCCTAAAATCCAGGATACATGTTTTTGTGTGGTTTGGTTCTGCTCCTTTTGTGATTTCAAACCACAATGACTGGTGGTCACTGTTCCCCAGGTGCTCCCCCACTGTTACCCCCATCACACTGTCCCTGTTTGTGAGCACAAGGTCCAGTATTGTCTTCTGCCGAGTTGGTTCCATGACCAATTGCTTGAGGAAGGCACCCTGAAGGGAGTCCAGGATAAATCTGCTCCTAGATAATGCTGCTGCTGGGATGCTCCAGTCCACTTCTGGAATACTGAAGTCTCCAACCAGTACTACCTCCCCCTTGTCTGCCATCCTTTGGATAGCTAGCATCAGCTCCCTATCTGTTTCTTCCTCTTGGGCTGGTGGTCTATAGACCACACCTGTGTGTAGGCTGGCCCCATTTTCCTTTCCACCTTAACCCACAGTATCTCTCCCCCATTTTGTTTCTCCTGGATCTCTGTGACCCTTATGTCATGTTTCACATACAGTGCCACTCCTCCTCCCTTCCTACCTGCCCTGTCTCTACTGAATATGTTGTAGCCAGGTATGGCCATCTCCCAGTCATGGTTATCATTACACCAGGTTTCAGTGATGCCCACAATGTCCAGGTCTGACTGCACCATGACAGCCTCCAGATCTTCCATCTTTGTTGCTAAGGCTCCTGGCATTGGCACACATGGCTTTCCATGATTTGACCTCCCTTGACTGTTTCACTGTTCTACTCCAGCCCCTTCCTTGGTTGTCCTTTATCCCTGGTTCTCCTTGCTGTCTGCCCTTCTGCTGAATTTTACCCCTTTTCTGCCTATCCACCTCTTGGGTGCTAATCTCCATCTTTTGCACACTGCTTTGTAGAGATAGCCACTCCTCCGGTTCACTGGTTCCACTGCTAGCTGTGGGGGGTGAGCAAGTAGGTACCCTCCTTGCTGGCCTGCCACCCCCCTTTGCTAGTTTAAATGCTTGTCAATGTAGCACTTAAACTTATCATTGAGTGCTTGGATTCCCCTCCAGGATGGATGCAGGCCATCAGGCTTGAACAAACCTCCATCCCTCCAGGTGGGTCCTCAGTCACCAATGACTCCAAACCCTTCCTCACAGCACCAGTTCTTCAACCGTGAGTTAAAGTTCCTGGTGCATGCACCCCTATGCTCTCCCTTGCCAGTCACAGGTAGTACTTCTGAGAAAGTGACAGAAGTAGCTACTTGCTTGAGACCCCTCCCCAATTTCCTAAACTCTTCCTGAACTTCCTTTGGCTCCCCATTTGCCAGGTCATTAGTACCTAGGTGGATAATGACATCCAGCTCACCCTCCCATCTGCCCCAGGTAACTACAGGATAGTTAAATGTTCATTAAACTATTGTATCTCTCTGGGTGCTACTAGTTCTAAATTCTTAGACTGGGACCCACCCATCTACTATGGAGGCCCCAGCAATTTCACGCATCTCAGGGAAGTCTGGCTGACCTTACTTGGCTTGTTGCCTTGGGCCCTAAGCAGTGGTTATTCCCAAAGTTCTACACCAGTCTACTTGTAAATAATGTGTTTTGGTTTAGGATAGGATTCTGGTTTATGCATGCATTTCAACCAATATGTGTTAAAGTTCTATGTGATAGAGATAGAGGTAGCCTGGCAGCTGTAATGTCTGATGTTGTTATCCAGCAATCTGTGCATCTTATAACTTGTTGTACTTACTCTGAGTTAGGGACAATAGTGGTGGCTTTGTACCTCCAGGACACCCCTGAAATCTTACCTGGGAGAGGTTTTTGAAGTACTTTTTTAGGCACTTACCACATGTTACTTGACTATCGCTGACATTATAGCACATACATGGAATGTCAGGGGGCTGAAAACCCCTGTCAAATGGAAGAAAGTGCTAACGCACCTCAAAAGGTTAAGATCCCAGGTGTCAGTTCTGCAGGAGACAAAAATTACATGGAATGACCACTCTTATTTGGTAAAAGACTGGGTTGGGCAGGAAATACATGCAAGTGACCCGACTAGGAATTGTGGAGTAGTAATCCTTATCCACAAGGCCCTTAAATGAGAAGTTACAAAGCAACTCTGGGTAATGGCAGTGGTATCCTCACCGTCTGGGTCAGTCTACCTATGTAACATGTATACCCAGAATGAGGATGACTCTCGGTTCTTTCATTCACTGGCAGACAACATTTGGTCCCTTGGTGCCACCGATATCTTCATACTTACTGTACCAGTGGAGATTTTATTCTCATGCTAACTCCTTTGATGGATAGAAGTGCCACTGGGAAAGAATCACTTATTAAAGGGGGGCAAACCCTATGTCAGATGATGCAAGACTTGGGCCTCACTGACGTATGGTGTATGTGTCACCCAAGAAAGTGGGACTATACTTACCATTCAGAAAATCACAGCTCCTATAGCTGCTTAGATTACTGACTCACCTCCCCCTTACTAACCCAGATCTCCTTAGACTCTAAGATTTTGCCTTTAGTAATCTCTGACCATGCCCAAGCACAGCCTCATTTTATATGCCCCCCCCCAAATATGCAAATCCCCATCCTGGAGGCTTGATCCCTTACTGCGTCAGGATCCCCTGTTTTATCTCCTAGGTGCAAGAAGAAACCTCCCTTTTCTTTCAAGAAAATCCAGTGGCAGATATCACAGCAGACAGCACATGGGAGGCATATAAAGACACCATTAGAGTCAAAATCAGAGGTTATGCAGCCTAAAGGCAAAAGGCAAGGGAATAATGCCTTAAAGAAATGGAAGAAGAGCCCACAAAATCAGAAACTGAACTTAAAGCTCTTCAGAACCCATGGCCGCAAACCCCTATAGATAGAAAGGTGTTAGGACTCCAGCTCAAAACTAATACCTTGGTGTCCAGAAAGGCAGAGATTGCAATTTTGAGGCTTCGGCACAAATTCTAGGAAGAAGGGGATAAGGGTGGGAATGTCCTGGCATACCAGTTACACAAGCAGCAGGTGGATAGGCACTTAGCTGGTCTCAAGAAATCCCTGGGTCAGGTTCAAACCACACATCGGGAAATTAATAATATGATGAAATACTTCTACTCCACTCTTTATACTTCATCCCATCTGCAAATCCCTGAGGGGACCCAAGCCTTCCTGGATAAACCTTTTTTCCCAAACTGACACTACAGCAGCAGCAGCAGCTACCAGATGCCCCTTTGACAGTGGTAGAAAGTCACAATGCTCTGCTCTCCCTGCAGACAGGTAAATCTCCAGGAGGTGATGGCTTCCCTGTAGAGTTTTTGCAAGCCCTGGCCATGCAAGCAACCCCAATCCTATGGTAGGTTTACACAGAAGCATAGAGGGAAGGCATATTCCCACCCACATTGAGGGAGACTGTGATAACTGTCATACCAAAAAAGGGAAAGGACCCCATGGTGGCAGCCAGCTATAGGCCCATATGATATCTCTTATCAATGTAGATAGTAAGGTCTATGCCAAGGCCCTGACCACAAGGTTAACCCCCTCCTTCCTTCCCTGATACATCCATCCCAGGTAGGCTTCATTAAGGGCAGGTATAGCGCTGACCATTCCAGGTCCCTAATTAATCTCATACACTCAACACAAGGCCTAACAACTCCAGCAGCTGCAAAAGCAGTGGATTTTGAGAACGCCTTTGATTCCATTGAATGAGACTACCTGCACTTACTACTCGCCCACCTCGGATTTGGGAGCAGATTCCAGGCATGGGTGAGAGCTATCTACTCCTCTCCTGCTGCACGGGTGTCCACCAATTTGGTAATCTTAGACCTCTTTCTCCTAGGGAGGAGAACGAGGCAAGGGTGCTCTCTCTCTCTCTCTCTTGCTCTTCGTACTGGCAGCTGAGCCCTTAGAAGCAGCCATTAGACTGCACAAACGACTTTAAAGCCTGAGTCTTGGGGGGAGCAATATCCCACATTAATGTATGCTGATGACTTACTGATTCCCCTCTCGGACCTTAAGTAATCTCTGGAACTCCTTCTGACCCTGCTGTGCTCCTTTTCTGAATACACTGGCTTGAGAGTAAACCAATCTAAAACTGAAGTGCTCCCATTAAACAACCATTGTCAACCCTATATGGTATGCAACTCTGGTTTAAAATGAGTGTACAGTAACATTACATACTTAGGAATCAAGCTAAATGCACTAGTGAAACAGATGTGGGAGCTTAAAACCTTTAATTAATGCCTGTAAATCAGAATTTGATTGCTGGCGACTCCTCAAGCTCTCCCTGGCTGGAAAAATAGCAGCTATCAAAATGTATTTATTTACTTATTTAAGTCTTTGATAAATGGGTAAGTGCACTGAACCTAGAGACTGTTTTCAGGCATGACCCATGCCGTGAAACAAGCAGCACAGGGCAATAACATACAGCAAAAATACACAATAACAGTGACCTTACAGTCATATGGCATTGAGAAAGTGCATCAAGGATACAATGAGTCAAAGGCAGGCAGATACAACAGGTTACAATGGGACAGGACACACAGGAGAATATACTATTCTACTGCAAGCTCATCAATGAAACTAGTTAGGAACAGCTTGAGTTGGTAAGCCGCCCCAAGTTTTTGGTTTATCCGATGTATGATCAAAGCAACATGGTCTGAATAGGAGAGGGAGGGGTCCAGAGTTACACCCAGGTACTGAAGTTGGACACCATCTCCAGTGCAGGGCCATCTGTGGTCAGTACCAAGAGAGTGGACCTGGATCTGGTGATGCTAGTGAGAAAAGGTTTGGACCCAAAAATCGTAGATTTAGTTTTCTTTTCATTGATGAGAAGGCAATGCGACTGTTGTGGTAGTTGTGGGAAAATACAGGGGATATGTTCTCAAGTGCCTAGTCACTAAAAAAAAAGGCAAGGTCATTGGCATACAGTAGGGCTTCGCAGGAAATGCAGTCGGAGGGGAGTGAATTTATGAACAGCAAGAAAAGAAGCGGGCCGAGTATGGAGCCCTGTGGAAAACCCATACAGACCGGGAGGGGAGGCAAGGTAGCGGGGCCAATACATACAGATTGTGACCTCCCTGAGAGGTAGTTTTGGAACCACCATGAGCACTCAGAGGAGCAGCCAAGCCTGTGGAGTATGGAAAGTAACAGGGGGTGGTTAACCAGGTCAAAGGCCTTTGACAGGTCTACAAAAACAGCTCCTGTGGCTTTACCCAAGTCCATGTTCCCATGGATGTGATTTGCAAACAGAGCCAAGGCAGATGAGGTACTCCGTAACTTGCGAAACCTGTGTTGCTGTTTGTACAGCAGGTGGTATTTTCCGATGTGGTCGGACAGTTGGTGGTATACAGTTTTTTAAAGAAGCTTGCTAAGGTGGGGAGCAGGGAGATGGGCCTATAATTATCCACAGATTGGGGGTCAGCAGCTTTAAAGATAGGCACCACCCTAGCATGCTTCCAGAAATCAGACATGGAGGAAGAGATCAGGCCAGATTAAATATGAAGGTGAGGGGTTGAAGGATGGCAGGGGAAATGAGCTTGAGCATAGCCAGGAAAAGAACATCATTACCAGGGCTACCTCAGTTAGACAGACTATTTTGCTGACCTCACCTAATGTGTATGACAAAGAACTGATAATAGTCCCCTTTAATACTCTGTCTGCCTAAATGACTGTCTCCTTTCATGAATTATAATTTATCTGTATGTTGTTGAATTTAATGTCAAAGTTATATCCTGTTGTACCATTGTTGTAATTAACCTCGGGTTGCCCCTGAAAAAGGGACTATTATTGGTCTCAGCGGGCCTACCCGATTACCAAAATTTAAATAAATAAATAAATTTAGAAGCCTGGCAGTATCTTTCTTGGAGATGGCCTGGAAATAGAAAGGGGGCTTGTGGGGAAGGGTGGGGGTGGGTCAGTGGGATCAGATCCAGGTCTAGTGGGCGTCTGGGCGATAACTTGCTAAGGAGGCTGAAAGATCCAAGAATGTATTATTGAAAGCCTCGGCAACCTCGACGGGATTGGTCAGGTGGCCAAAGACAGTATTCAAGTGGATGGAAGAGTCACATGTGCATGGGTTTAGTAATGAGCCAATTACACCTGAGAAATGGTGCATGTTCCCAAAAATGTCCCTTTGTTGCTTCCAGAAGAAGTCACACTTTTGAGCCAGCACAGTCTGTTTACACCAGATATGTAGGCATCTATATGCATTTCAGAGTGTGGGGGAGGGGGCCTTTTTATAGTTTGACCACGATTTGTTCCTATCCCTCATCATGGCCAGAAGGTCTTTAGTGACCCATTGAGTGCTACTATCCTTTACTCTCTGTAGGAAAATGGTCACTGACCCCAAAATATTCTACCTGCTTGCACATATCCCACTAGACCTTCCCTCAATATGGTTTCAAAAACTAGATCAGCTAACTGGGGACTTCTTGTGGGAAGGGAAAAAAACAAGGTTTAGCCACAATAAACATAGGGCTCGCTGGAGAGAAGAAGGATGATGCCTTTCTGGCTAGAAAGATACAAAATTGCATTCCAAACAGTCAAACCCTACATTGGATAAGACCATATTCTGAATTTACCCTGCATTATGTTTGTATGGAGCAATTCCAGAGTGGGAAAGCAACACTGGTCTCACTCCCATGCAGAACCTTCTCCAAACATAGACCTCAGCACCCCACCATAGGCCCCTTCATAAAATACTGGTCGCAACTACACTGCAAATTGAGGTGTACTACAACCCATCTGGCACATACACCCCCGTGGCAGAACCCACATATTCTGATTGATGGCCACTCTGTTTTCTGGCCACAATGGGATAGCAATGGTATTAATTTTGTTAGGGACCTTATGGACCCAGATATGAAAGTAATAACTTCCTTCCAGACCCTACAAGCCAAATTGGACATCCTTCCCCATGACTTTTGGGGATACCTCCAAAGCTGTGAGGCAGTCAGGTCTCTATTCTGAAAACAAGTTTGAACATCCAAGTTCCTCTGCCTGACCAAGTGGCTAACTGTCTCCAAAGGGTTGATGGGCAATATAAACTCCCTGCTAAGGGACACAATCCCTAGCCAGTCCATGGACTCCAAGCATAGATGGGAGAAAGTCATGTGTATAACCATCACTGAAATGCAGTGGACCAAATGCTTGTGGGCAGCACATATGATTTATACTGATGCTAGGAGCAGACTAATCCAGAACAAAGTTCTACATTCATGGTATAGAACTCTCTTGGTACTATATACAACCAAGCTGATAAATAGTGATGATTGTTGGCAATGCCACGGAACAATGGGGGACTCATACCATATCTTATGGGCATGCCCTAACTCCAGAACATTTGGACACTGATATGTCATCTGGGACGAAAGATACTCCAGAAAACAATTCCTGTATACCCCTCATTACTCTTATTAGGTATGTAGTCTGAAATGACACCTTTGAAACCACAGGAATTCAAGTGGGTGTCTCTTCTGAGCATGCACGTCAAAAGAGTGGAAGGCTGGGCAGGCTCTAAAGGTAATCACTGTTCTCCTACCTGCAGAGCTACCTCTGGAAGGGTGTTTGTAACAGTGTTTCTAATCAGCGGACACTGGGTGATGATTTCTGGACATTGTCTCTGCTATTTAGGCAGTTTCACCACAGTACTTTAATTGTGATTGTAAGGGGATTGTGCTTGCTATCTGTGGGCCTGTTTGTGGACTATTGTTCTAAGACTAGATTCCTGCATTTTGTGTGTGTTAACCTGTATTTTACACAGTAATTCTGAAATGAGTGCATGATATACAGAATTGTACTTACTGTTTGTGATGTTTGGAATGCAGTGAGGCCTCCTCCTCCCCCTGCAGGTAGCCGAGCATGCTCAGTTCAGGCTCCCTATCCTAATCCCCTGCTACTGCCTCCTCCCTAGGCTGCAGCAGCCAGGGCCCCCCATTACACACACAGCCAGCATCAGGAGTGGAAGGCTGGGCAGGCTCTAAAGGTAATCACCACTCTCCTACCTGCAGAGCTACCTCTGGAAGGGTGTTTACCCATCAATGCTTTGCATCAGCTCCACAGCCATCCTCCACCCAAGGTTGGCCCTGACCCACCCAAGGCCGGCCCTCACTTTCTCAGCCCACAATTTATCCTGATATTAGGTCATGTGATTTCCTCCATTTACTAAGTGTCCATTTCTTCTACAGCAGGTTATCACAGACAGCCACCAGGGGGTCAGTATTGTGCTTCCCATCCCTAGCTGCTTTCTAACTTGCTCCCTACCTCCCAGCACATCCCCTTTGCTTTTATCATCTGCCCTCCTTCTCCTGTTCAGTTATTGCCTCTCTGGCCCACCCTCCCTCCTCCCTTCCTTCCTTCCTTCCTTCCTTCCTTCCTTCCTTCCTTCCTTCCTTCCTTCCTTCCATCTTTCCTTTTGCTTCCCCTCTCCAACCTTGAACCCTGTACCATTTGTATCCAAAGCAGCAACCCTGCTACTTCTTCATCTGACCATGATCACTCAGGAAGGCACACTGCTATGCTTGAGTCCCTTTGGCCTGAAGGTCACACCGCCCTCTTGTGATTATTTCACCTTACCTCATCTCTGTGTCTCCTCCCTATTCATTGGAGTGCTGCTTGTACTAGTATTCCCTACCCCACCCCATCAAATGACTTGCTTGATAGCCCTGCAGGAACCCTACATTACACCCCCCAGGTATGGTACAGCCAACTAAGGCCAGCCTGCAGTGCATATAATTCCCCATTGCCCAGAGCACCAGAATCTGGTCCCGCTTACATCCCCAGCCCTCTCAGTGGCCGCTCACATAGCTACCCTCCCTATACCTATATCCACCAGCTCCCCCAACTCTCAGCCCCAGAATCCCAAGCTTATAAATAGATTGCTCACACTTGCTATCCTTCACCATGCTCTCCTCCTCCTTTTAATATCTGGCAATGTGCACCCAAACCCTGGCCCACTCCATTCTCTCAGTTCCCCCAATGGGCCATCTGGTGGTCTACTCATAGCCACCATCAATATTTGTAGCCTCCAAAAAAAGCATGATGTCCTACAAGGCCAGATGGCACTTATGGCGCTTATCTCCCCTGATATACTAGCAGTAACTGATACCTGGCTTGACCCTGACACCAGATTCTGGTGTCCATATACCTGGATACTTTATCCTCAGAATTAACAGACAGGTCAAAAGGGGAAGGAGGTTATGCCTTATACTACCATTACCCTCTTCAAGCCTCTCTAGTCCCTGAAGCTCCCACCCCATCCTATGTGGCCCAAGCCCTCACCATCAGGATGCAACCTGATGCCTCAGGAAAGACCCCCCCACATAGTTATGGTATATATTCCTCCTGGAACTAAAAGCTTGCATTCAACACGGTACTGAACTACCTTGCTCAGCTGCCCTCCTCCAGTGAAATCATTGCCTTGGGTGACGTTAATGTCAATTGGCTCGCCTCCTCCTCCTCCACCCCCTACAAGGATTCCATTGCTGCCCTTGACCTCACACAAGTTGTCTAGTCCCCCACAAGACTCAGTCATAAAACCGGCACCTCTACTCTCATTGACCTCATCCTCATGAACAGGCCCGATCACCTTTCTGAGGTTTCAATGTTCCCTGATGCTTTGAGCGACCACTTGCCAGTTCTCTGCAAATGGACCTCAAAAACAGCTCCAAAGTGGCTACCAAAATTTACCTCTCACTGTCACTTAAAAAAGGGCTCCCTCCCCCAGCGTGAGCAGTACCTGTTGCATTGTGACTGGTCCCCAGTCAACTCTGCACCCACCATAGACCTCGCCCATGACCACTTTATCTCTATGTTTAACTCAGCCTGCGACCGCTACACCCCAGTCTCCAAGCAACTGATTAAAAATTATGATATCCCCTGGCTCTCCCACACCCTACCTGACCTCAGGAAGCAGCTGGACAACCAGTGGCACTTAGCTAATGGATCAGGCAAACCACACGACTGGCAACTACACAGGTAACTTAGGAAAAAATGCACCTGGGAAATTCAGAAAGCCAAAGCCACCCACTACCAGGAGTCATTCTTCTCCACCTGGGGCCTGGGGCATAAATTCTGGAATAACATTAAAGAACTTAGTGAAAAAACATCTCCCCCGGCCCAACTGCTGGTAAATGGCTCCCTATCCCTAGACCCCTTTCTAATTGCAGATACACTTAACTCTGCCTTTTCTGACCTCAGCAGTGTCCTTCCCCCCAATTTTTGCAATCCAGACCCTGAGCTGTCCCCAAACCCCCCCATCCTACAACCACCCCTACCTTCAGACTCCTTACACTCTCCCCACGTGAGGCAAGACCTTACCTTACCAAAGCCCTGGACAAATCGCACTTTAGTAGTGACTCACTGGACCTCAAATTTGTCCTGCTCACCCTAGATGCTATAATCACTCCCCTCACAGACATCCTCAACCAGTCTCTCTGCCTTGGACAATTCCCAACACACTGGAAATCAGCCATCATTACCCCAATCCTTAAAGGTGAGGACCGTACCTACCCTGGCAACTACAGCCCCATCTTAATTCTCCACCCCATCTCCAAGGCTTTAAAAAAAATAGTGTCAGACTATCTCGCCAAATATGACCTGCTCTGTCCTGAACAACATGGATTCAGGAGGGGATGCAATACTACTACTGCCCTTCTTGAATACACCACCTTCATCAACAAAGCCCTTGACCAAGGACACTTGGTGGCTCTACCTATATTGATTTAACCAAGGCTTTCAACTCTGTCAGCCACACACTTCTCTTATAATCCCTCCCCAAGGTCTGCTTGGGTCAGCTGCTCCTCTGCGCCGATTATGCGGCCATATTTGACAGTCACCCTGACCCCCTTTCTCTTCAAGTCTCCTTTCAGCACTCCTTCACTGAGGCTGAAGTCTGGTTCTCAGATCACTGCCTTGTCATGAACTACAAAAAGACCAAGGTCATGCTCTTCACCCACAGCCAAAACAAACATAAAAACTTTCCCCATACCATCCTCAACTCCAAGGGCTCCCCATCTGACCTGCTACCCACTTTTAAATACCTAAGCATCACCCTTGACTCCTCTCCCACTTTCCACGAACACATCAATCTCCTCTGCTCTGCTGTCAATGCTAGAATATGGCTGTTATATAGACATATGGATTGTCTGCCCCCAAACACCCTAAACCTTCTGTGACATCTTCGGTGCTCTCACTTATCGACTATGGGATTGTTGTCTATGGCTCCATTGACCATACCACCCTACGCCGTATTAAGGTCTCCCTAAATAAAACCTGCAGGCTTGTCACAGGATGTGACTGATGGACCCATACCTGTGATCTCTACTGTCTCTCCAACTAGCTTAACTTCAATGAATGGCTCAGATACTAGACCTGTCTCCTTGCCAGAAAGCTCTCACTCTGCTCCACCTCCCTGGGACTTTGCCATCTTGTGCAGCACTCCACCCAATCCCAGAAAACTTGAAGCTCTCTGTCTGCCCCTCTCTTAGTACTCCATTGCAGGACGTCCCTGGGACAACACCCATTTTTCCACCAGACCCCCATCTGGTTGAATGAACTACCTCCTGCTGTTTCTCTGGAGCTGTGTCTAGGCCCATTTAAATCCCGACTCCGCTCGGAAATTCTCTCCCACTCCTGTGGTGACTGCATCTGGTCCCTATCTGCAATGTGGATGCAAGTCACTTACCACTTTCTCCCACTTTCCCTTTGATTTGGAGTCTGCCCCTACCACTTGACTCTGCAGAAATTATAATTGGACTATTGTTTATTGATCACTATCTATTGATACTGTAATTATTGTTGTTTACTGCTCGCTGTCTGACTTGGGCTGGATCTCTCCACCCTTGAATTTGTTACTTGTCCTTTTTTCAACATTGTAATAGTGCTCTGTTCTTCTTTTTTTTGTACCATGTTGTTATTTCATGTTTGACGTGGAGCCTTTACAAAAGAGTCCTTGACTCAAAGGTTGTAATTCTGATTCTTTCAATAAATAAATAAATATATAAGATTGCTCCTGTGCAAATGTTGTAGTTCAGTGGTGCCCACCATTGATGAAATCTTCTCCTCTCTTATCAGTCTAGCTGATCTGGACAGACTAACCCACTTGGCCTCAAACCACCTGCCCAAGTTCAACAGCTGTTGGAAACCATATATGGCATTTGAAGGCAAAAGGATGGGTATTGACTGCATAGTAGAATGCACTTCCCTATCTCATTCAATGTATAGAGCAGTCAGATGATACAGGTTCTCTCACCTAGATTTGGATGCTACCTCTACCAGTTGTCAATCATAGTTGTCTCTTCTTAGTTGTAAGTTTTTTATGTTTTGTGTTTTATTTTGTATTGTTACAGACTCTGAGGTCCTTGTACATCCAGTGATGCCATGTATTGATTGTAGGATCCTACAGGATGCCACAAATGTCCAGGGTCTAGTGGTGGTTGTCTGCCCCTTATAGGAACACCTACTCCTCTTGCAAGGATATGTATCACATGTACTGTACTCTAATGCCTCACTATGTCTCTGCACTTTTGTGCTTCCATGCATACAGTTGTTGGTTGCAGCCACATAACTGCAATCTATCTGTATGTACACATACGTACCTCATATTTCACTATATCTGTATACCTATTTGTGTTCTTTGAAAATTCAATAAAAAAGTTTAACAACAAAAAACTGCAGCCCTCATCATACCACACTTAAAAACAGAGCTAAAAAAAGGAAAAGTACCTCTGCAGAGCAAGATTAGTTTTTATTTCCTTCCAGCTCGCCACCACCACTCCTCCGCCAGACTCCTCCGACCGCGACCATCACCACCACAGTTCCTTTATCAGACCCTCTGAGAAATCAAGAATAGTTCACAAAACAAATAAAATAAACTGAACTAATCAATGCAGGTCTTAAAAAAAAGAAAAACAACTTCAAATCCATTCCAGTGACTGTCCATGGGGGGGGGTAGGGAGGCATGAAACCAAAACAACCAGCTCAAAAAAATCAGAACTACAGAGGCTCCATTAGGACATAAATCCTTAGGTTAAAAAAAGCAGCACCCAAATGCAGGCAGAGGAACTGTTTAATTAACCAAATAAAATCAAAAGACTAACACTTTTCACATTTAAACATAAAAAATATTATTTTCAAACACACATACAAAAAAATACTGTGCCCATTTTCTAAGTGCAATAATACTCTCCAGGGTGGGTGGTATGGGCAATACTGAACCTTTATGGGGATATAAGGTCGTCCCTCTGCAGTGTCAGCCCTCATTGCGCCCCTGTGCAGTCCAGTATTGCCCAATACTGCCCACCCTGTTGAGTATTATTGCTTATGTGTGACTGGTTTGGAGAGTTCATTTAGGGGATGGGGCGATAGTGTGTATGGGACATTGTTGTTTGGGTGGTGTGGGTCTACTGGTTAAGAGTGGGTGTGGTTGGTTTTATTTAACATTAGCATGTGTGTGGGATGGTATACCATTGCTGCATCGAAACCCCGATGGCGAAGACCACCACAGTGACAGGATTCGGCCAAAATCCAACTGTCGCTGTGATGGTCTCTGAATAGCCAGTGGATTACCTCGCAGGGTGTTTCACCCCCCTGGTCCAACTCCGACTCAGAGTTGGAATCCTAGAGACTGGGGTGTGGGGGAGGTTCTGGGGGCATAGTCCCCGATGGAAACAGGAGGCATCCAGGACACTGCATTGCTGACACTCAGCAATGTGGCTGTCGCTGTCGGGGATGTCTCCATAGCTGCTGTCACTGCAGCATGGTAAACCATGTGGGATGTAGGGCCCCTTGGCTTAGTTACTGCCATCCTAGCTGTTGGACCTCTGCTCTTTTGATGACCCCCCTCCATCAGCAGTGGCTTACAGGTGCTGCAGGGAGGTGAGTATAGTCAGATAGCAGGATAGTAGGCAGAGGAAGATGGTGTGCTAATGGGGGGGCACTATTGGTCTGGTGAGGACCAGGAGGTGCCCCCGGGGTGAAATGGGTCCAACGTAGAGGAAAAACGTGGTTGATATCCATACCCAGGGCTCCAACCAGACAGAGTGGGCAGGTAGCTATTAGACCAGCAGCCTTCTCTCATCCCCTGAGGACAGTGCTGTACAGTGCCAGATCAATAAGAAACAAGACAGCCATTATGGCAGATTTAATGCCTTGCTCTTTGCTTGGTCTGACTTGAGTCACAGAGACCAGGTTGGGTGATGATGCCAGTCCTGTTTTGGAGGTGGCTGTCCCAGTGGGGCCCACAGTGATGCGCTGTCTTTGAGTCTTTGAGGGATTGCGTGTGTGTGTGAGTGTGTGTGTGTGTGTGTGTGTGTGTGTGTGTATGTGTGTGTGCTATTTGTTTTAGATCTGAGGAAAAAAAATACCATACTTCCAGTGAGGGAATCTTGTCACTTAAATGCATTGCTGAGTTCAGGAGAAGGTGTTGGAGTCACCCATACGGTTGATTCTGGGAGACTTCAGTGTCTTGGTCAACAATGAACTCTTGCAGTTTGTCAAGATTTTCTCCAGTTGATGGAATTGTTGGGTCTAGCACAGGTACTTACCATTGTGAACCATCAGCACTGTCATGCCTTGGGCTTGGTTTTCTAACTGGGACTGGAGATTAACAGCCTCAAGATTGGTCAAGTCAGTTGGTCAGATCACTGTATGATAAGGTTCTTTTTGGGGCCCCCCTCATAGTTCACCCCCTGTGGAGATGATCAACTACTGCCCTTTAAGAGGGTTGCCCCCTAGAAGGATTCCAGGCACTGGTTGATCTATCAGGAGTGACGACTGTGTGTGCAACTGAATTGGATGTTGTGGTGGTGGTCTATAATAGGACCATTACTGTTGTATTTGATGCAGTCTGTCCAGTCTGTATATGACTCAGGATTACACGGTTGAGATCCCTGTAGTTTGACAGGGAGCTAAGGGAATTTAAGTTCTAAAGGCGGAGGTTGAAGCATTTTTGGAAGAAGTCACGGGCCAATGAGAACAGACTGGCTTTGAGGACTCACTATAGAAAGAGACAATTTCCCATAAGAAAGCAGTATTCCTGTCTAGGGAAACTGTGGTAGGGATAAACCGACCAGCATAGATCTTCCCGGTGGTAGACAGACTTCTTCATCCAGTCAGTATGCATCTGGTGAGAGCCAATTCATCCAGACGTTGTGAAGGGTTTGTCTGTTTTTTTTCTCTCACAGGGTGTCTTCAGTTTAGTCCAAGATTTCATCTATCAGGTTGTCATGACCTGGCATGGTCAAGCTGGTAGTAGATGAGAGCACCCTGCCTGTCTGGGAAGAGTTTAGTCCAACTTCGGTGGAAGAGGTCTGTGAGGTGATCTTGAGCTGTGGTCCACCTTTTGTGAACAAGGCTGAGGCTCAATGTATTTTGTTGTAAGCTGTGTAGGGTTTCTGGGCCTAGTGTTTGCCAAACTAGTCCAATGTTCCCTTTCTGAGGGGGTCTTTCCATGCACATTAAAAATGTACTGGTTAGGCCACTCCTTAAGAAACTATTGTTGAACCTGAACTGTTCGGTGAATTACAGATCTATCTCTAACCTCCTCTTTTTGCGAAGTTTAGTGAGAAAATGGTGGAGCTGCTCCTTGATGAATGCCTCATAGCCTTTGACATCTATGAGCCTCTCCAGTCTGGGTTTAGGTCAATGCACAGTACTGAGACCATGTTTGTCAGGGTGCACAATGACCTTGCTAGGATGAGAGCGTATTTGACACCATGGGCCATGTGTTGTTGTTGGATCGACTCAGAGAGCACTGTGGACTTGCCACCATGGTCATCAGCTGGTTTGAGTCCTTCTTCAGGGATAGGATGCAGAGGGTGGTGATTGGGTATTTCTCCTCTTGCCCAATACATCTGCTCTGTTGTGTGCCACAGGGATTGACACTCTAGCCCATGCTGTTTGTGGTGTATATGCTGCCCCTTGGAGGGATCATTAGATGGTACAATGTGGATTTTCATTGCTATGCTGATGACACCCAGTTGTACCTGTCTTTTGTGCCTGGGACACCACACACAGTCAAGGTGCTAAATTTGTACTTGGTCAAGATCCAGGACTGAATGTCATCTTGATGGCTCAGGCTTAACCTAGACAAGACAGAGGTACTGGTGACTGAACCTGGTCTTCAGTGGGATGTGGAGGTCACTGAGCAGACTGTCAGCCTAAGGCTTGTCTCCTCTAGTTTGGTAGCCTCTGCTAAAGTGAAGAATTGAGGGGTCATTCTGAATGAGAGGCCCCCTGGCGAATCCTTATGTGGTGATGCACTGCGGCACCTGGACACACGGATTTTCTCCTCATGATTTGCCTTTGTAACTTGCTTTAACTTTTGGTAACTTGCCGGCAATAAACTGACATTTATTTTACACAAATAGCTTGCAGCATTTACCTTCATTGGAGTTACTGCTCATGGCTCTGGAGTGTGAGTGCTGGATGTTTGTTTCACTGTATATTTTGGGTTGTAGCCCTGCACTCACACCCCTCCCTGGTTGAAATCGCAGCACCATTGTCTTCTACCTGTACCTGTGTTTTGTACCTGGGATGCCAGACAGTTAAGGTGCAACATTTCTGCATGGCTGAGATCCAGGACTGGATTTCATCTAGCTGGCTCAGGCTTAACCAAGACAAAAATGAGGTACTGGTGACTGAGCCTGGTCATCAGTGGTGTATGGAGGTCACCGAGGAGACTGTGCGCCTAAGACTTGGCTCCTCTAGTTTGGTGGCCTCTGCTAAAGTTGAGAATCGGGGGGTCATTCTGGATGAGAGGATGACACTTGAGACTCAGGTGTCAGCTGTAGTCTGGAATGGCTTTTATCATCTCAGAAATAACACCCATATCCAGGCCTTCCTTCCACCTGAAGACCTGCCCTCATCGGTACATGCCTTTGTCACATCCAGACTTGACTATTGTAATGCTCTTTACCTCAGGGCCATTGGAGGTGTTCTATGATGCTTGCAGCTAGGGCAAACACTGCAGTGAGGCTACTGATGGGCCTTCCTAGGTCTTGCCATATAGCTGCTAGTGAAGTGATGTATCACCTTCAAGGTTGGTTTGCTGATCTATAAGGCCCTATATGGACTAGGTACTGGTTACCTGAGGGACCTTCTGACTCTCTACAAGACCTCTTGCCCTCTCTGCTCCTCTGAGTTGGGCCTTCTGGCTGTTCCTAGGGCTAGGTTAAAAGCTTCTGGTGACTGAGCATTTGCATTCACAGGTCTTACCCTATGGAACAGGCTTCTGTGAACTGTTCAAGAGGCCGCCTTGGTGGAGGGCTTTAACAGTATCCTGAAATCTTACCTGTTTCAGGCAGCTTTTGGCCTGATATAGGAAGCTGCTGAAGTGGTGCTGCCTAAGTATTGTTCAGTATTTTACTTGATACACAGACTTTCACATAGGTATTTGGATAGATTTATTGACATTATTTTGACCATTATATGTATTTACTGTTACTTTATTTCTGTTAAAGTGCTCTGAGCCCCATGGAATGGGCACTTGATAAATAAAGCCTTACTTATTTATTTACCTTACTAATGACCCATGGTTTCTTTGCCCACACTATCATGCACCCAACCCTATTCTTCCTCACAAGCATAGTCCTGTCCCACCACTATGACTACCAGTCCTTGTCCCAACTCTTTCTCCACCACCAGCTCTTGCAGAACTGCACTTGGTGGAACTGGCATCCTGGAATCTTTCCCTGCTCTTTTCCTCCCCTCTGGATCCCTTTCTCCTCCAGTTCTTTTGTTTAAGTATGTATATGACATGATGGCAGTGTGATAGGGAGGCCCTATCTGCTGAAAGAAGGACCAACAACATTGCATTTTTATTGTTTTATTCCCTCTTCATAGTTTGTGGGGAATGAAGATAAAATGGGCAGCTAGCTACAGAGATACTGCAGCTGTCCCCAAGCTGAAGATCTGACCACTCGGTTAGATGAAAAGACAGTTCTTTTATACTGTTACCATAAAATGGGCTATCATTTGAATAAGAGGGGCTTGTGCCAATTTAGAGGGTAACATTGATTTTAAGAAAAAGAAAGAGAGATGCTGTAATAATCTAGGTGTGTAAACATGCTATACCCTATTTTCTAATGAAATGTCATGATCTCACGTCAGATGAGTCAGCCTGTCTGTGTTTATTTAGAATGAGTCAGCCTGCCTGTGTTTACTTAGAGAATTGTGAGTCAGATAGACCACATGGTGCTGACATCATCTGTAGGCAGATATAAAAGCCTACCTCCTGAGATGCAAAACAGATGAGTCAGTCAGTGGAGATCTGACTGTCATAGAGGAAGCATCTTATAGTACATGCAAATGTTCATGTGATAGGAATCTATTTGGCTGGAACTAAGCCTGGAAGTGGAAGTTGTGCACTGAGGGAATTGCACACTGTTTTTGCAGAACTAAAGGACTAATCACCTAGTTCCTTTCTGATTGTTTGTTTTTTTCTAAATAACTCAAAATGCATTCTAGACTGTTTACCTGTGTCTTTTTTTGCATCTGTCTACCCACTAACCTTCACAGGCAGATGTCCATACACACACACCTCTTACCCACTTTGATACCCCCTCTTCCTCGCCATCACAAAGAGACCTAAAACCTCACTGCTGCAGCCTACTTTACTTAGTTTTGACTCACCAGTAAAATACATATTATATCTCACGGGAGTTTACAAACACCCTAACGTCCCCTCATCAAAATTCCAAATTGTGCATGAACATTTGAAAAAATTTACAGGTACACACGAGGAGTTACTTTTAATTGGTGACTTTAATGTAAATTGGGAGTGTATGGAACCTGATCATGACTTGGCTGATATGTCCTCTAGTTTTGGTTTAGATCAACTGATTAACAATGTGACCAGGATTAATAATAGAAATAGTGAGGCTTTAACAATCCTTGATCTGATTTTTACATCTAGGAAAGAAAACTATAAGAGGAGTGGGGTGATGTTGGACACTTTTAGTGACCACCAGGGTATCTTTTGCTCTAGATTAAGGGATAAAAATATACAAATGGGTCATTTGGAGTTTATTAGAACATTTAAACACTTTGATTATGTGAATTACATGTTGGATTTAGAGGAAGTTGATTGGGAAAGAGTAAACATAATACCCACAGTCAATGAGGCATGTCAGTTTTTTAAAGAGCATTCATGAAACTATGAAATAGACATGCACCATTGAGAAAGGATTTTCTCAATGCAAAAATACTCCTTGGTACAATGGTAGCCTGCTACTCTTCAGAAAAGGAGAAACAAGCAATGACAAACAGCAAAGAGAAGTGGGAACCAGTATGAGTGGGATAAATATAGAGCACTAAGGGACAATTACATAAAACAAGTAAGGAAGGCCACATCAGGATATTATAGGCACATACTTAAAGAAACAAAATATTCAAATATTGGTAAATTTTAGAATTTAATCTCTAAATTACAAAACCCTAGAAAAGATGGTTATCCCAAGACCTTTAACATAAATGGGAGGGAGGTGGATATTGGGCTGGAAGTAACTAATAATTTTAATGAATATTTTGTAAACATGGGGATTTTGCTGAATGAAAATGAAGCCAATTCACAAGCAGAACAGGCTACTGATTGTTCCAAAAAAGGAGAAAGAAAGAAATTTCAGCTTACACAAAATTTCTATACATAAGGTAATGACTGAACTCCTGAGTATAAATGAGAAAAAAGTTAGTGGCACAGATGGCCTGTGTAGTAAACTATTGAAATATGCTGCTCCAGTTGTGGCTAACTCACTGACACAGATGTTTAATTTATCCATCATTACTGCAGAATTGCCAGAGGAATGAAAGTTGGCAAAAGTTATTCCTGTTTTTAAATCCGGGGCAAAAAGGGCGATTAATAATTATAGACCAATTTCATTAATTTCTGTAGCAGCTAAGATATGTAAGAAGATAGTGGCAAAGCAGATGAAGCTATACTTGAATGAACATGGTATCATGAATAGCAATCAGTCAGGATTCAGAGAATCACACAGTACATAAATGGCCCTAATAAACGTTACTGGGGATATACAAATGGCAATGGATAATGGACTTATAACAGGTGCTATAGTAATAGATTTGTTAAAGGATTTTGTCTCTCTAAATCATAATATTTTATTAAACAAACTGACTTTTCTAGGGTTTTTCTGTAAATGCCATTAATTGGCTTGGTAATTACTTACGCTGCAGAAACCAAAGAGTTTGCTTGAGTTCATACTATTTAGAATACAGGGAAATAAAGCAAGGAGTACCTCAAGGATCAATATTGGGACCTATTCTTTTTAATTTGTATACTAATGATCTGGACTTTAATCAGCAAAACCTGAAAATTCATCAATATGCTGATGATACAATCTTATACTTATCAGGATCTGATACAAATGGTATACAGTAAGGACTCCAGGTGGCTTTTGATAATATTCAAAATTACTATATCAACAAAAAGTTAGTATTAAATAGTGGTAAAACTAAAATTGTGTTGTTTAGCCAAAAACAATAGGGGACAATATTTCAGGGAAACCATGTACATTGGAGTAGAAGAAGGTACATCTTTACAACTAGTAGAAGAATACAAATATTAAGGATTATGGCTGGACACTGGCTTCAAGTGGAATATACATATAGATAAACTTGTAAAAAAGATTAGGTCAACAGCTTGGGATGTTACATAAAATAAAAGAGTGTTTTCCTCAAAAGGTTAGATTGCTCATTGTTAATACAATGTTGTTACCATTAATTGACTACGCTAATGTGGTCTATGAAGGGGCATCAAAAACAGAGTTGAGGAAAGATGAAGTAAATGTATAATAGGATGGCCAGTTATGTATTAGATGCTCAAAGACAAATACATCATTGTGATCTATACGAGGAACTGAACTGGACACATTTAGATGATAGACGAAATCAGTACATATGTAAAATCATGTACAGCACTCTTAAAAGTAAAGTACTAGAATACATTGCTAATGAAATAAATATAAAATATCTGAACTGGAGATTAAGATCATCTCAATCTATTGAAGTCAAAGTCCCAAAAAAGAGAACTCTAATTGGACATGCCTCCCTATTTTATAGGAGTCCTAGAGTTTGGAATAGTTTGCCTATAAGTTTGAGACTTAATGGTTCCATTATAAATTGGTTTCAAATCAAGAAATGGTATCAAAATAATTAGGAAGTACCCAGGGATTGTTGTACAATAAGTGATCTCGATTAATTATTAATAGTGGGTATAGTTAAATTTTGATGTGTAATGTTGATTGATGTTCATTCGGATGTTGGACTGTATTGTATTGTGTGTAATTCTTTTGCATAATTGAGGCCCAGGGTTGTGAGGTGATGTGATGTGATGTGATATGTATGTTTGATGATTGTGTTATATTTTGTAAAATGAAGCACTTGCACTTTATGACTATTGATTATCGATTAACAGTCAATAACATGTATTGTAATTTTAATTTTCTTCTCATAACCAGGTACTGAACTTTATATGGCACCCCTTGTAAATGAGTGTAATTTTTGTACTCAATGGGTGTATACCATGTTCATTTTATAATGAATAAACTAATAAAATTAATTCAAATGGATTTCTGTTCCACAGTCAACACCACCAGCAGTCAAATTATTTGTTATATAAATCCTTTAAAATCTCTCTGTATCTTTCTGAGTCTCCTAAATTTACCCTAACCCATTACAGCTACAGAGGGCAAAAAAATATAGATTTCTATGCCTCCTACACCAGCCGCACTCACTAAAAAAAAGTGTAAAATCTTTCAAAGATCCCCTTTCACCTTTCCAAATGTGCTAAATTCAGTCTGCCCTCCCCCTGTTGTAGGACCTACAGCTGCCAGTGTGGGCTCACATTGTGCACTGCCTCCTCTGCATTACAGTTTTACTAGCCTACCATCCTGATTCTACAGTTAAATGTTGGAGAATGACTAACTGGAATAATAATTCATGATTCTCTGATTATTTCATAAGTATTCTAATCAAAAGTAACTCTTTTTCACGTAGAGTTCCTTAGAGCCAAGTCCTTCTCCAGAGACAGCGAGACAGAGAGAGAGAGGGAGATGAGAATAGCACTGAAATGTGCACAGGTTAAGAAGTTATCAATCTCCAGTGTTGCTGATTGACTGCCATGTCCTTTGGCTTGCCAACAACTTGGACATGCTCAGTGTGTGCTGTCTGTAAAATGTGTTGCCTCATGATACAGAACTGCCAAACCTCTGAAGGGAAACCAAGTTCCTTTGGAACTGCTTAGGTGGTGTCCAGAATTCTGTATTTTGGCACACTCATCCATAACCAGGACATATGTATAATTATGCCAACATGGATGACATTTTGATACTCTCAAGAACTCATAATATTGAGTATGCCAAGTTATTTTTAACCATTAAGTACTTTTCAGTTGTGTGAAACAGCTGTAAAGAAACACTTACTAGTCAGATCACAGGCATAATAATAAGGTCAACATTAAAGGCATTAAGGAACCCTCAGAGATGCCAGCCTGGTGGCACAGACGGCTGAGGTGCTGGATGCCTCTCTTCACACCACGCCACCTGGGTTCAGGAATGGACTCAGGTCATCAGGGAGCCAGCACGGGGGGTGAGGATGGGGGGTGGGAGAAGGACTGAGCAGCCAGAAGGCAGCTCTTCTCTCCCGGGGTGGATGCCACGCTACCGTAGTCCCACTGCCACCAGGTGGAGGGCCAGTGGTTAGTATAGCTGGAGGTGGTGAAATGTGGTGGGGGGGTACCTCGAGATGCGGCATGCCCATGCCTCCACATGCTCACATGCATCTGAGGTATGGGGATGGGTTATGGTGAGAAAATGGGAAAAAACACTACAAAATATATATGGGAAAAAAAGAAACACTCAGAAACCTCTAAAATACTATCTTTATCAAGCATGGTGAGAATCTGATTTGGTGTTTTCAAAATATACTCAACAGCTGAACACTGAATCACAAACTAGAACTTATGCATAATTAGGTGAACATGGCAACCACTGTGGTATTTACAGTATAGGAAAAAATGTAACAGCCAATCATAACATTAAAACTCAGAAAGGTTTAAGTCAACATGACAAACATACACCGGTCTTGCACGGTGGAAGAAGGAATCCGTGGGCCACTTGTTAGGAGAGGTTGGGTGAGTGGTGTAAATGTGAACCATATACCGCTCCTAGAACTATGATTCAGGTGAATAACCTATTTTCCTAGGTACATGGATATGGTTCACTTATCCTCACATTGGCAGATTTCCAGTAGTTCCCCTGGAGGAGGGGGTAAAGCATGCATTCCTACTTGACAGAGATTGGAGAACCAAGGTCCCCAAAGCAGCATCCTG
Source organism: Neoceratodus forsteri (assembly GCA_016271365.2). Classification (NCBI taxonomy): domain Eukaryota; kingdom Metazoa; phylum Chordata; order Ceratodontiformes; family Ceratodontidae; genus Neoceratodus; species Neoceratodus forsteri. Next base: position 1,069,774,634 of record CM028129.1, on the reverse strand, counting down.
CCATGACTCAAGGTCTAAGCTGTAATGGGAGATGAAGGTGTGTGATGACTTCCAGGTAGCAGCCCTACAGATCTCCTGTAGGGGAACATCCCTGAAAGCAGCCACTGAGGAAGTGGTGTGTCTGGTGGAGTAAGCCCTAAGCCCAACAGGAGGCACCTGACCACCCAACCTATAGCAGATGTCAGTGCATGAGGCAATCCTCCTACCAATCATCTGCTTAGCTGCCTGTCTGCCAGGTGTGGCTTCAGTGCATGTGACCAAAAGCTGGTAAGCCTTACCCTAAACTCCAGTCCTATGCACCTTAAAACAAGAAAGCACCCACCACAGGTCCAAGATATGGACCCTACAGTCAGACTCTGAAGAAGCGTTGATAAAGTATACCAGAAATGTAATTACCTGGTTAAGGTGAAACTCTGATACCACCTTTGGGAGGAACTTCAGGTGGCAGTGAAGGGATACCTTGTCCTTGTGGAAGACCAGGTAGGGAGACTCCATCAAAAGTGCTTGGAGCTCACTGATCTTTCTGACAGATGTGATAGCTAATAAGAAGGCAGTTTTCCATGACAGGTGTGACATCTCACACCTGTGCATAGGCTCAAAAGTCTTGCCCATGAGCACTGCCTGAACCAATAGCACATCCCAATGTGGTAGTGGTTTACTCACCAGCTGGTTCAAGTGGTCAAGGCCCTTGAAAAAACACTTAACCTCCTTCTCCTGTGCCATTGCCAGCAATACTAGCCCATGCCTGGTATGCAGAGCTGGCTGCCAGGTGCACCTTAAGGGTTGTCAATCTCAGCCTCAGCTGAGAGAGGGACCACAGATAATCAAGAATTCTAGCCAAGGAGCAGGCAATGGGATCAAGCTCTTTGCAGTGACACGAAATAACAAATATTTTCCATTTAAAGGCATAGCAATGACAGGTTGACTCCTTTCAGGATGCTTTCACAATGTGGAGCACATTATCCTAAAGTCCCAGAGCCTGGAACTCTAGCCACTCATGAACCAGCCTGTGAGGCATAGGGATTGAAGATACAGGTGCAGGATTTCCCCCCAATGACAGGACAGCAGGTCTGGACAGAGGGCCAACTGCCATGGAGATCTGCTGCTGAGACTGATGAGATCTGGGTACCAGAACTTGCAGGACCAGTCCAGGGTTGTCAGAAGCATCTGCACATTGTCTTTCTGCACCTTGACCACCACCTTGTGGATCAACAGAAAGGGAGGGAAGGGGCAGTGGAGGCCTGAGGACCACGGTCTCATGAAGGCATCCCCCAGTAGTGTTACAGACTGAAGGGGCAGGCATAAAACAGCTTCAGTTTTGCATTTCACTGGAGCAAAGAGGTCCACCAGTAGAGTGCTCCACAAGGAGAACAGGTGGTTGACCACCACCTGATGCAGTGACCACTCATGTGAGATTTTTTCCCACCCAGCTGAGGGCATCCAGCAGCTGGCTGTCAGCTCCTGCAACATGAATCACCAGGAGATCTGCATTCAAACTGCACATGAGGATCCAGGTGTGGAGGGCCTCCCAACACAAGAAAAGGGAGTATGTGCCACCCTGCTTGTTCAGGTACAGCATGGTTGTGTTGTGTGTCTGGACTTGCATGACCCAACCCCAGACAAAAGGAGCAAATTCTGTCAGAGCTAAGCACACTGCATGGAACTCCAAAAGATGGATATGGTGACGGGACTCCTGGGGATCCAGAGCCTGTAGGTTCTGTGATCCCCCAAGTGCACTCCAGACCCCTCTAGAGATGCATCTGTAGTCAGAATGACTGACGGCACTGGGTGGACAGGTAGGACTCCTTCCTCCAGATGTTCTGGGACAAGCCACTACTGGGTCGCATCCTACATGTGCTGGGTCACTGCAATCAGCTGGTACAATTGACCTAGACACTAAGACCACTGATGGTCCATGTCCCACTGAATGTGATGCACCCACCAGTGGGCCCACCAGACCATGCTGATGCAGAAAGCTATGTACCCCAGCAGCCACAAGAGGTTCCAGGCAGATTGCAAGCACCCAACTTGAAATGATCAGGCAAAGGAGGTATGATACAGTCAAAAAGCACAAAACAGCATGCTCCCAGTCAACCAAATGCAAGGTTCAGCTGCAAAAACTGGCAATTACATTCAATCAAATACAAACGTTGCAGCGAAGCACTTCACAAAGACACAGACTTCTGAAAAACAGTTTATTGAGGCACCCAGCAAAGTTTCCCCGGTGCTTTGAGGGAGCAGGCCCTCTTCATCGGGGGGGGGTTACAGTGCCCAGTCCAGAGAGAGGCAGGTCTTGGCCCAGAGGGAGTTAAGCAGTGCCCGTTGAAGTGAATCACCTGTGAGGGGTTCAGTTTGGACTTGGCCAGATTGACCAGAAGGCCCAAGTTTTTGCAGGTCTGGAGGACCAGGTCCCTGGACCACTCCACTGCCTCATTGGGTGTCCTGGCTATTAGACAGTCATCCACATAGAGGCATACTCTGACCTCTGGCACCACAGAAAAGCTGCCAACACTGCCATGCATGTAGTGAAGCCCCTGGGTGCTAAGGAAATGCCAAATGGCATGTCCTGGAACTGGTAAAGAACCTCTTCTGCATGGAGCTGAAGGTACCACCAGTGAGAAGGGAGGACAGGAATGTGGAAGAATGTATCTTAGAGGTCCAGGGAGCAGAACCACATGCCCCACTCCAGAGATGGTATTAGCTGATTCAGAGTGACCATTATGAACTTGTCCTTTCAGAGATACTGATTCAGATCATGGCGATCCAGTATGGGGCACCAACCCCTACACATTTTGGGACCAGGAACTACCTGGACACAAAGTTCTGACCTGTCATGTGGTATGGGACATGGGCTGTGGCACCTTTTTCTAGAAGTTGAGCAATGCCATCCCTTAGGGTGAACAGCATTCCCTGCAACACCACAAACTCCTTTGGAGCATTCAGTTGGTAAAGCGGGAGAGCCTCAAAACTGAGAAGCAACCCTCTACCCACCACCTCTAGGACCCACTTGTCTAAGACAGTTATGGACAAAGTGTGCCAGAAGTGGTGCAGCCGACCCTCCATGGGGAGCTGGGGCTGGGACTGGATGGATGGGAGGTAGATACTCTCCAAACTGTCAGTGGGCAACCTTGGAGGGGGCACCACCACCTGCTGCCAGAAGAGCACCACTACCTCTACTACCACCTTTTTTGGGTCCCTAAGTGGGGAACTTTGTTGTGGGATGCCAGGCCTCTGAATGCCCCTGCTGGGACTACTGTTGACTAGACTGCTATGATAGAAAGGTCTGACACTTAAAGGTTTATAATTCAGCCTCTGTTCTTTCTGATCTTTCTGTGAGGAGGTCACAGAATCTAGGGTGGCATTGGACTGCTCAGTTCTGGTGAGGTGGCCCTCCACCAGAAGGCCAGAGATAAGTGCCCAGGAAGGGAACCTTGGCCAACTCGTGCTGGGTGTCCGCTGTAAAGAAGAAAATCCTCAACCCGGCCCTATGATGTATGGTGATGGCCATTGCCATGTCATGGGTGCAATAATTGGCCACATTCAAGGCCATCTGAAGCTGATGCTTAGCCAGTGCTTGACCCTGGTCCTAGACCACTTCTACTGCCAGCTGCTTGTCAGCAGGGAGGTAAGGGAGGACATTATCTAGGACTCCCATCAGGGAGTGACCAAAGTGGGCCATCATCAGATGGGAGCTTGGCTGCCAGAGACCAAGGGATAACACAGCATAGACCTTTTAAGCTGTGTGGTCAACCTTTTTGGACTCATTATCAAGGTGCTTGTCCATGACCCTGTTATTTCTGGATTTATGGAAGACAGCATCAGTGACTGGACCCTCAGCTGAGGGGGTGGTCTGAAAATCCAGACAAGGTGCAAGTAGGGACCACATACGTATGGAACATATGGGCAAAACTACATACTTGTCGACCATAAAAGCAAAGGATGCCAGGCAAGAAGCTGGATGCTGCAAAAGCTCCAGTGCTGGTCCCAAGACAGCCTCAGTCATCAGGAAGACAACCCCAGAGAATTTGTCCATGTCCAGGATCTCAGTAAAGGGGTAATTCACCCTTTTCTGGACTTTCTCCAAGGGAACCTCCATGGACCCAGATATAAGTGTGAGGAAAGCCCCAGAGGACACCAGCCTGTATTCGGTGGTCAGCTGTTTGGCCGAATCATGGTTGGAAGTATGAGCCCTCAAAGATTGCATCAAGGACCCATTGGAGTCAGTCGAAAGGAATCCCTGAACATGGCTGTTTGCCACATGCACCACTCAGGACTCAGCCGAGTGTGTGATCTCCACAAACAACCCACCAGTCAAGCCATTAACTGGACAGGGGAGTCCTGGGATGGGGCTCCCAGCATAGGCTGTCATGGAGGCAGCTCCACTTGTATCAGTGGCAAAACTCAAGTCTGAAATTACTGTTTCAGCTGAACAGTATGGGCTGAACTGGTGTCAGCCAGGTGACTACACAGGTCGAGGGTAGAGCCCTACCCTGCCCAACCACAGCCCATTGCTGCCAAAGGAGCTGTTTATAGCACCCTGCTTATGGTGATGGAGCCTTTCGTTGTCTGAGGAAGAAGAAGGAGAGAAGCGCCAAATGAGGCACCTCCCAGTTGAGTGAGACCAAGAGGGCAAGGAACTCCTTGACCCTGACCTAGACCTAGACCTTGAACATCAACTGGATCAACAACACAGAGCAGATACAGCCAGAGCGGCAGTATAGACTACCCTCACAGGGTTCAACCATTCAACCCTGGAGGGAGGCAACTCCTGAAAGAAGACATGTAGGTTTGTCAGCTGCTCCTGTACCTCTTAGTTAAGGCCAGACAGGACTGAGATCCTGGAGAATGAGTCATAGTTGATCCCCATGGACAATGGATTGACAGGATTGAGAAAAATCTCAACCACCTTCTCACCCTGTGTTGAGACCAACAAGGTCAATGGCAGCACCATGGAGCTAGCAGCCAGGGCCTCGTCTGAGGTAGGTTTGGCTGAAGCCAAATGCTCAACACGGCTGTCAAGCAGTCAGGAGAGTGGAGGGAGCAGGAAGAGTGCATCCTTTCCCATTCCCATGACTGACAGTAGGACTTTTTTGATGTCTTTACCTTACCTTGGTGGGCAGGGCTTTATCTGATGATCTAGAGGGTCTTGAACATTTTTTGTACATTTCCTATGAAAACTGAGCCAATGCTGGCCCGCAACAGGAGCAGTGCAGAAACAAGTGAAGTACCCACCATGGTCTTGGCTGCCACCTCTTCCACTGCTGCCATCTGGGCTATGAATCATGCAGCCATGGAGCCCACCTTATGATCTTGTTTTGACTTCACCAGAGGGGCCCGTTTGGTCAGCCAACCGAGGAGAAGATGGGCGTAATGGTCTTCAAGTGAAGAATATAAAATGGGGAAGGAAAACCCTGCATCCTGATTGGCCAAGACTTGATTCTAGCCATCACCTTAGAGCACCACCAATGGCTAAAACAAATCCCTGTCAACCAGAACTCATTACATTTCATATCTATGAGTGTTCACAGAATTTTAACAATAAATGCCAGCCACTGCTTTCCCCACACAGTTTACAGCAGATCATTGAGAGATAGCACAGCATACATACCAGATTGATGGGTACCCCAATGGATTTCTGATTTTATAGTTTTTAATTTTTAAACACACAGACTGTTTTCTTCTGTTGACAGTTATGCTTTTTTTTGTTAATCCATGTACCTGTACTCTACAGTCTGCAATCCCATTCACTGGGTGTATCACCCTCCAGGTGGTGGCACTCTGAAAGAAATGGTACCCAAGCTCATCTGCACATTTTAGAAATTACCTCTTTCCTTGTTTTTGCTGCCAAAAAATGGATCCCTTTAACACAAAACCAAGGAGTCAGTTATGGCCTCCAGCCCCCCCCCCTTTTCACTTCAAGTGAGGAATGGGATTATGGGTTTGTATCAGATGTACACATAATATTGTTAAAGAGTAATCAACTGTATGTAAAAGATTGTTTACATTTTTTGAATGTGTGATTTCTTAAAGATATTTATAGTGCTTTCTGGTGATTTAAATAATCCTGAGTATCCATCCTGCAGTAGACAATATACCCAGGTTTATACTTTCTATTATGGGACCTATGCCTAGCTTATATAACCTTCATGTAGACCCACTGATAAAGTATATACCTCCCTACCTTGACAGTATGATACAGTTTTACCCCATCTGCACCTACATAAGCATATTAACTTAATGTGCTCTTATGTATAAAAGTAGATATAAAAATATTAGCGTGTTCCCATGGCACTTTTCAAAGCCCAACAGCTTCTACATGCATTAAGATTTAGAAAAGAAGCAATATTTGTTAGTCATGTTCTGCAAGTAACAATTTATTTCTAGCATAAACATCAATGTACCATTTGTTTCCTTTCATTCCTGAACTGAGATATAGGATTCTGAAGTATTTAACGGCTCTTATCCCTTGCAATGGCCACCATAAAACAAATAAACAATGTAGTATGGTGCTATTTACCATCAGAAACATGTGGTATGTCTGACTTCATTACAGAGCTAGTGTGCAGACATTTTTTGCTCCTGTCTTCCTGTGATTTACTGTAGCACTTGTCTGATAAGCTCAGCACCCAAAACATTGAAGGGAGAAGAGCCTAGCAAACACATTACATCATAAATCCTGGGCATGAATCACTTGATTCAATTGCCTTCCTTGCTCCTCTGTCCTCCAGCTCACCCCTAATGTCATAAATTGAGAAGCCACATGGCAGTGAGCAGAACAAAAAAGTACCCTAAAAAACATAAACTCAGAGGCAGGCATCCTCACTTGCACATTGAAAAACAACCCTTTTCCTTGAGTTTCCAGATGAGCATGCATACCTTAGTGGTCAGAGGCCACCGGAATTACCCTTGTTTGCCGAAAAATCTGACTGCACGCTTTGTGTGCACCATGGATTTCAGCAACTGGAAACTTTATTTATTTAAATCAACAATAACATAACCTCCTGTCACTCATTAGGTAATCAAGTGAGACCCATAGGCCGCCCACTGCTCACTTCTGAAACTGCAAGTAAAAGCTTCTTACCACCCAAATGTTTACAACAGTCACATAATGTGTTAGTCCAGAATGCCTGAACTGTTTAACCACTGTGCTTTATTTAAATAGCTTGCATGATGTACTGCTAGCCAGTCCCTTATACCACAGTATACTGTGCTGTGCCTCCTGCCCTCCCTGCAGCCTACCCACCCAGTGACACTGCTGACACAAACAATAATCGCTGGCAGGGAGCCTCCATCTGTGGGGTTGCATTTCAACAAAATACTGGCATTCTCCTGTCTGGCACGGATCTCATCTGTTGCTCCATGCACTTCTCCTTTGCTTGTTTCCTAAATAATTAAATGTTCTGCAAATTGCTGAAATAAGCAGTACTGACAGAATAAAATAACTAAAAAAATACACAAAGGTAGATTTTATATGTTTTTAATTGAGTACTGTACTGGGCATACAGGTATATGCATACATGTCAGACATCACAGGTGGAGGAACTATTTTATATATTTTGATAGTATTTAACTAAACTTTTCATACATTTCTAAATTGTTTTCTTTTTTTTTTATTTTGGTAAATGCACATTTTTATAAGTAATAAGGCACTTTGGGGGCATTGGTTATACTTGGTTTACTCCACAGTCAGGGGCTGAAGGTTCTTGGCTTTGCCTTATGCCTTACCACGCCCCTGACCATGGGCTAAACCTAGTACAATCAATGCCCTGTCATGCCTTATTGCTTAAAGGAAGCATGGTCTAGCACATGCCACAGGCAGCAATGTTGTGCTGTTCACCAAGGCAGTATATGCACAACACATACAGATTCATCTGTTACATTTTCAGGTTACACTGGATGCAACTCTTAAAGCCAGGAGCTGGCTTAGAATCACTGTGACCCACTGAGTTGATAACAGAGACAGAGGAAGAACTGAGGACATACTTCAAAAGTAATTTTAAAGGTTGAAGAAGAAAATTTAGCCAAATGACACAAAGTAATTTTAAGGTTGAAGAAGAATGCTAGCCAAATAGCGCACTTAGCTAAGTTTTTCAGGCCTGCACCGCATGCAGAACTGCCAAGGGGGGGAGACCTGACTCTTCCAGTGGAAAGGAAGATCTAACATCACAGGGTGGAGATGAGGGATATACCACCAAGTTGGTGAGATGAACTTTTCTTAAAGACTGTCCAGCAAATCAGCCCTTAAAGGGAGACTGACAATGTGTGGGTAAGTGAGCAATATCCATGTCCCTAGAATCTTTTTTTTTTTTATTTTATTTAAAGTCTAGGAATTACAACCCTTTGAGTCAGAGACTCATTTGCAAAGGCTCCATGTCTTACATAAATGGATTAAAACACAGTATAACATAGAATATACAATATAGACAACAGCATTAGTACAGAAAATGACAGTAACCTACCGAGGTGAAAGAAAAAATATAATAAACACAAACAATGGAACAACAGCAATTGTGAAGTAATGGTGCATTAACATTTTTAAAGTTTCATCTGCAGTCACAGTTGGAGTTTGACATAATGTGATTAAGTAACTCATGTTTGAAAGGCCCAAGCCTGGGAATTGATGAGACAGAGTCAGGGATTGAGTTCATCCAGAGTGGTGCCCTGTAGCAAAAGGACCTTTGGCCAGCAGTGGTCTTTACAAAGGGGACATGGAATGTGGCGGTTTCAGAGTGTCTAGTGGAGTGAGCTGGTAGGTTCTTTTGGAGGAGCTTAAGACAGCCTGGGGTGGGGCTAGGCCCAACTGAATTTTTTGGTCAGTAGGCAGGTCTGATAAACTAGTCGCCCCTGGAAGTTTAGCCATGATGAGCGTAGATAGAAGTCACAGGTATGCGTAAGACGATCACATCCTATGGCCAATCTGCAGGCTTTGTTTAGGGCACGTTTAATGCTGGACAGAGCTGTGTCAGAGGTGGCCCCATAGATAATTATGCCATAGTCTACCAGTGAGAGGATGGAGCTGGAGATCACTAAGCGTAGAGCCTCCGGAGGTAGACAGGGCCTAAGCCTATAGGGGAGACCGATTCTTTTGTTAGTTTCAGTGCAAGTTGACACGATATGCTCACGATAGGTGAGGGCGGAGTCTAGAGTAACCCCTAGATATTTAAAATTGCAAACAGGTTCCACCGTGGTGCCCATCGCATTATGTATAGCTAATTTTGTAGTGCTGTGCTTATATTGTGGGTGGGCGAATGGCATGACTGTCATCTTTTTTGTGTTGAGTACGAGCTTGTGTGAGGAAAACCAGACTTCAATTTGAGTAAAAGAGTCCTGCAAGGATTCTTGAAGCTGCGTGGGGTCAGGGCGCCGACTGAAGATCATTGCATCATCAGCATAAAGGAGAAGACGCCCAGAGGTGGCCTGAGGTAATGAGTTCAGGTAAAGTGAAAAAAGGAGCGGACCATGGATAGACCCTTGAGGGACACCCAATCGGACTGGAAGGTTTGCGGAGAATCTTGCATTTTCTGGCATTGAATTTCTACTGCCAGATTTTAAACCACCCATTTAGCCTTTGCAGATCCCTCTGAATCTCTCTGGTCTGTTTGCTGCTATCTACCACACCTCAGAGCTTTGTGTCATCTGTGAAGAGACACAACTTGCCCTGGATGCTTACTCCAATGTCACCGATGAACATACTGAAGGGGATAGGACCCAGAACAGATCCCTGCAGTAGCCCACTGATGATCTTCCTCTCTTGCACTCTGACCCCATTTACCATCACCTTCTGCCGCCTGTCCTTTAACCAGTTTCCTACCCATCTTACTATATCTCTAGCTGTACCACTCTGTAAAGGTCATTAAGCTTCTTTAATAGACTTCTGTGTGGCACCGAGTCAAAAGCCTTGCTGAAATCAAAGTAAAGTAAAGCAATGTCATAGTCTTTATCTACTACCATTCATACCCAGTCAAACAAAACTATCAGATTGATCTGACAAGACCTTGCTGCCACAAACCCATGCTGTTCACAATTCTATATAGACCGTTGCTGTCTGTCCACAAGATCCTCTTTAAATCAGTGACTCCATCCGTTTACCCACTATAGAGGTAAGACTGAAAGGTCTGCAATTCTTTGGTTGCTCTTCCACTCCTCCTGTTAGTGAATTTTGGTGAACCTTGCCACTGGAATGTCTCAGCCAATATCCAGAAGATTCAAATCACCCACCACTACCACTTCCTCCTTCTTCATTCCTTGTGTCAGCTCCTTATCTCTATTTTCCCTTTATCCTGGCGGTCTGTAGATCACCCCACCCATATTTTCTTGCCTGAGGGTGCTGTGAGGTGAGCCCACAGTGACTCGTTTTTTTCTTTGCTTCATCTGATGTGTCTATCCTCCACAGCCTCTATGCCCACCCTGATATATAGGGATATATACCTGCCACTTTGCCTTTCCCTTTATCCTGTCTAAACATTATGTGACCTGGGACTGACAAGTCTCAGTTATTGTTCTCTGTGACCCAAGTTTCTGGGTTACATGTGATAAAGGCAAAAGCCTAAAGGCGATTGCCATTATTGAAAAGTCAAGAGTGCTGAAAATGTATTTCGGCACTCTGACACCCCAGCACACAACAACACGGCGCCGAGGACTTAGTTTTTAATGTTTTATGTGGGGGGCTGAGCCCTCCCGCACCCTCCTACTTAATGATTCTCAGCTCCAGGGGGGTGCATGTTGGAGGGGATGAAAACATTAAAAAAAAAAGGTTTGGACCAGGTGCAACAAAAACTGCACCAGCATCCGGATCCGAACCCAGTACCCTGCTGACCAATGCCACCAAAACACCCACCATGCCAAGGGGTCGGCTCAGCTACCCACCGCGGCACCACACCTCACATTCCCTCCTGCCCCTCGCAGTGCATTCTCACCCCCCCGCATGCTTATGTATAGCGACATCCTGCTGCTATATTCCCTGATCCCCCCAATCCAGCCACCCTAATCTACCGTAGCCCTGCAGACATGCGCTGGGGATTGGGTCACCGTTATTGTAGGTGCCAATCCTGAGCGCTGATATCTCTTGCTACCAGTTTCTGTGATAGCTATAAGGTCCGCCTCTGTGTCTGATGCCAAGGCCTGTAGCTCCTGCTCACTAATTTTATTGCCCAGACTCCTGATATTAAGGCAGGCCCTCTTCCATCTAGCTTTGGATCTTCTTTTGCTTTTCTGTGATCCTACACCAGCATTTCTTCCCATTCTTCTTACCTTTTTATTTTTCCTATTGCTTGCAAGTCCTGAGAGCCTTCCCACTTTTGTCTCTTTCACTACTCCTTTCTAAATCTCAACCTTATTTTTGCCCACCCCACTGCTACCAGTACCAAGTACAGGGGGAACACTAGCTAGGTTCCCATTTCTCCTTCCCTTTATTATGTTCCCCTAGCATCTGTGTTCCCCACAGTCAGTTTAACTGTCTAATGTAGATGTCTGACTTCTGCCCAGGCATGCTGGTTCCCTCTCATTAGGTAAAAGCTGCCCTTTTGAAGAGCTTCCAGTCCCAGAAGCCCCCCCACCCCAGTTCCCCCCAAAGTGGTAACCTTTCTTCTGACACCATCTATTTAACCACCCATTTAATTCCTCTATCTCTTGCCACCTTACTCAAGCTCCCCCCTACACACAAAGAAGACCTCAAAAAAGGTCAGGGAGGCAGAATGTGCCTGCAATCTGTCCGTAGCATTCGACCCAGATGTAACAGATCCCCTGCTCCTGCCCCACAACTTCTTTGTCATTTTCATTAAAAATAAAAGAAACGTAGTAGAGCTGGGATCCCTGTTGAAGTCACTGCTGAATGCAATCAGTCAGTCTATGGGATATTGAGTGGTGAAGGGCTCGATCTACAGGGATGCCTGTATTTTACAGGAAAATGTAGCAGTCGGCAGGAAATTATTTCTTGATTTATATGTATTGGTTACATAGGAGAGCAACCCAAAGTTACAGGGAGGGAAAATAGTAAACTGATGTGGGAGCTCTGATGGGGTGAGTTGAACAGGGAGCACTGGACTTTACTTCAGCAGAGACTGTGCACAAATGCAGATCACCACTGGGCATGGGAATTTGATGTGTAGTAGTGACTGAGTTAGTGAATTTTCTGCACTTGAAAGTAACAATAATAACGCTCAGGTGACACATTGTTGTGCACTCAGATCTCAACCTCACCTAAGAGACAGCCAAAATAAAACTACAGTAGATTATTGCATATAAATTATGAAAAAATATTTATTACTAATCGGATATTAACTACTGTAATAAATTTAAAAAGTGGGAAGGAGCACAGCCAAAGTCTGAAGGAGTACATATTTTAGGATACAACACAGATTTTCTGTGTTCCTCTGATTTGGAGGAGCACACCATGCTAAATCCCTAAACCCTAACACCAATCCTGACTGCCAAATCCACTTATAAAAAATTTAAAATCTCGGTGCACAGGTACAGGGGTAGTGCTACCACTTACGACACCGACAACCTGGGGATGGGAGCGACCTCAGGAGTCAGAAGTTTGGCTGGGGGGAGGGGGATCGAGCATCCCAAGGACAATTCTCCTCCTTCAGGGGGAAAGGTGGGGATGAGCTCGGCGCTGAACTGGCTCCTGGTGGAAGCCAGGAGAAAGACAGCATAGGATCTAAGAGGTGGGGGGACATGACACACATCAGCGTGTGTACCATGACATCGGCACACACCACGTCCCCAGGGAGAAACTGGGAAAAGGTCCCAGCTGCGCTGGATGACCACCGGCCTTGGCAGGCCATGCACCCAATGACTCATTGACCCCTGGACTCTGGACTACAGCAGAGTCATGGCAGATTGAGGGGACTTTCTGTCACCCACCATAGAAGGGCAACATGAAGACTCCAGGTGAGAAGCAAGCCCTGAGGGAAGTTGGGATGATGGGTCTGGGAGGACCGGCACGAACGAGGGCTGGCTGAGACAGAGGGGAAAAAGAGTAAGTTAAAAAAAATATATCTAAAACATGGCTCCCACACACAGAACTGGTAACCTGGGTCAGGGAATGAACTCAGATTGTTCAAGGGTTTGGCTGGGGAGGGAGGACTGTGCATCTCATGGACAGCTCTCCTTCCATGGGAAGGGGAAGAACTGTATCTCATTACTTGCCTACCTCCTGGCAGAAGCTAGGTGACAGCACAAGCAGGCACACAACACTGGAGAATGGGCAGGTGCCAGATGTTGATAGTGTGTAACCGTGCAGCCATGCATGTGTATATGTGTCATTGCATGCTGGCTCACCTCAGGGTGAAGACTAGATCAGTGACAGAAGGAGATAAATGCAGGATAAAAAGAAATCTAAAAAAAAATCCTTACCAAGTCCCCCTCAGCCCTCCATGTCATATTGGAAGACTGGGGGGGCAACAGGTGGGAGGGCATCTTGGCCAGAAAATATTTTATGGTGGCTTCTGAAGTCCTTCCCATGTAACATGTTTACAGATTATATCAAAATCTGCAGTAGGGTGGACACACAGAAGGGGGTGGAGAGAATCTGCAGGGATTTGAGGAAACTTGAGGAGTGGTCAAAAGCATGGCAGGGGTATGGGAAGGTAAGGGTCTGGGTAGTTGATAGGGCCATCTGGGGTGGGGAAAGTAGCATGGGTGAGAAACAAAGAGAGTATATGAGGGAGGGGACTCTGAAGCCCAGCCTCTTTGCTCCTTCTCTCAGAGTAAATTACCACCCACCCATCCTGAAATCAGGGGAAGAGGACTGAGGGTAGACAGTCTGTTATCCCACTAAGTAGATTGCCTTAGGGGTCAAGGAGGAATTTTCCTGGTTTTCCCATGAGTTTATTCCAGGCTTTTCCCTCCTCCAACAGGGTAGTGTTAGGGGCTACTGCAGTTATGTCACAGTCATGTAAGTGTTGTGGCATGTGGATCCCCACTTCTTATTGCCTGGCTATGGATAACTTGTTTTCAGCATTTACTTTTTGTCTCCTCACTCCTATTATATTCTGGATACATAGTCCAGAGGTAAATATTACCCTTGCAGCCATCACTCTGAACTAAATATGCATAGCCATAGATCATTATCTAGCAAATTGGGATGGTGACACGACTGCCCCATTTGAGGAGAATACAGAAAACCTTTGGCCTCAGGTGACACAGCAATCTAGAAGTCCTTCATTTTTGGGAAGTACATTATTCTTCTTGGTTCAGCCTTTCTTTCTAAAATGATGGCAATTAGGCAGATTTGAAAACTGGGTGTGTGTGTTGAGGGGAATGAATTGCATTTACAGATTAGAGTTCAAAGATTCAGTGAAACGTTTTGTTTTTCCTTTTTTATTGAGAATAAATTTCTAGTTCATATAAAACTACTTCAATTTGCCCATAAGGCCCAATATAGTATTCAGTAAGGTACATGCCAGCAGGGACTAGCTTGATGTTCTACTCTCTATTTGTGGTTTTTATTATAGAAAACACAAGTTAATCCAGGGTATTAAATGATTCTGATTGTAGGACCAACTGTAAGGCAAAATATATTGTTATAATTGTGATGCACAGTGGCTCAGAGGCCTAAACATATATTAATTTCCAGTAAATATATGTTTTATAGTTACAGAGCATGGGCTACGTACAATATGGTCATTGGTAGAACTGGACCTAGGATCTTTATTATACCTAAGATTTATTACTCAAGTGGGGGGCACTATCTGAGTATCTGTTATTATTGATTTCACCTCTGGTGAGCTTTCACTGTCATTCCCATTCACACATCGTATGGTACACTTGTGCCACGGAAGCCCTCAGCTATTCCTACTGCTATTTTCCTCTCAGTTAGAGGTACTGTATACTATCTTTTAGTACTCTATCAGGTTTCATAGTAATGAACCCTTAACTTAGATGTCAAATTAGAGTTCCTAAACTTCACTTGTAACACAATGTTTAATGTATTTGTTCCTGTTAATTTGTTCAAGCTAATGAGGTATCTACTAGATTTCAATGTGGTGACTTGTGGGGAAAGAACAAGGACTTTATCATTTGGTCTCCTGTTTGAAATATGGGGCCCTCTAAGATATACTCTAATAATGTAAATGGCTTGGGGACCCTGTCAAATGACACTGCATTTTAAAATAAGCAAAACTTGATCTGATATTATTGTAGGAAACCCATCTTTTTAAATTGGAACACAACAGATCATTTTGTTTTTTCCCACAGGGTCCTCTTCCTACAAACATGGGAAGCATAGAGGGGTGGCAATCCTGATACCTAAGACAATTCCATTTTAAGTCACTTATACTTACGCTGATGTAGCAAGTCAATTGGTGATATGAGGAATAGTGGAAGAGAGGGAGTTTACTGTGGCTCACCTTTATCTGCCACCAGGGATGATGTTTCAGATGAGCCCCTATGATATAAGATATTACTGAAAATTTAGGTATATTCATTGCAGGTGGGTATTTAAAGCAGCAGTGCAACAAAACATGTTTTTCCTAAAAACTTGTGTACTAAAAATATTAGCTTCCCTGTCAAATCTAGTTTTCTAGGTACCTCCTATGCCTCACACCATGGACAATATTCAGCAACGTGTGTAACATGCTACACACCATGTAACTTCCCCGTAGAGGTACCTACACATGAAACACATGCACATTCTGTCTAAGCAGGATGCACAGCCGGGATATGCAGCATGCATAAGCATATTGTGTGCACACCCCAGGGCAGCTCTGTGTGGGGGAATGTCTGTGGGCCATGCACTGTGCGAATAGTGTAACGCATATGTACAATGCAGTTTATGCCAAAAAGGAGCATGTACAGGCCATGGCACATTTATGCCATGTAGATTCCTACTGTAAAACACAGGGCATGACCCCAACAGCTACCATCCAACAGGGATGTACACAAACATCCACTGTCACCATACCCAGCACCCCCACTCCCCACAGTTCACAAAAGCCACAGAAGTACAGGGACATGAGGGCTAGATCTGCACTGGGCAATGACCACTGTGAGACAGTAACACTTTCAATAACCCTGTGGCAATGCTTGGAGAGGTACAATACATGATGTAGCTGCAGCAAATGATTCTCCATACCACACAGTACGCAGCATCCCTGATGCATGCCATGTGTCCCCAGTGCCCAGCAGTGAGACCTGGTGTGTGTAGTGGTAGACAGTGGCCATTATGGTGGCATCTGGTGGATCCAGGAATTGGTTTCACTCCCACATGCATGCAGTATAGGGCAGGGTACATCAGGGGGCTCCTGAAGTGCTGTGCACCAATAACGCCATGATGCACAATACACAGTGAAGGTGTGACACAAAGGTATCCACTCAGGACCCTGCCGTCCCATTACCTGGCATACCCACCCCATGGTGCAGTACACAACACACAGTCCCCATTCCACCCACCACCCATGTCCTCCAAATGGGGTGACCTTATATGAGTATACTTAAGGGGCCTGGCCAACCCCACACTCATGTAACAAAGCAGATGATGCAGTAGGCTTCAGAACAATGCAATATTTATATGCCATCAAGAGGTACCGGCAAGACCATACCAACAGCACAACACAAAAAAATAGTACTGAAATACTCATAGAAACATGGCAATGGTTTGCATTGTTTATGGCACAACAGGGAAGGTGTCTCTAATAGTCCATGTAGAATCATAGAATCATAGAGAGTGTACGAGTTCAGGAGGCTTAAGGGCCTATTGTGAAACTTGTCACCTTCTAAGGGTGTTAATCAAATTTTTTACTACCCATGTATGTATCTAGTCTCTTTTTAAATACAGCCATGGTTTCACTTTCTACTACATCTTTCGGAAGAGAGTTTCAATGTGATACTATTCGTTGGGAGTACCATTGACTATGTTTAACTGTCTGTAATGATCACCCTTCAGTTTTAATTTATGGGATCCAGTAATAATATTCAATTTACATTTAACTAGTCCAATGCTTTCTAAGATCGATTCATTATGCAGGGCTGTATAGGTGAGACATAAATCACCCCTTAATCTTCTATACTGCATAGGGTACAGACCCAGTGTTTTCAATTGTGTGGAGTACTCTAGATTTTTCAGATTATGAGGTTTTTATGTAACCTTTTTTTGTACCATTTCAATCAGTTTTTTCTCTCTAACAAGGGCTGGGGCACATAATGGGGAGCAGTACTCCAGATGTGGTCTAACCGAGTTAACATATAGTGGCATAAGTACTTCAGACCGTCTGCTTTTGATGTTTTTGAGAATGCAACCAAGTAATTTCTGACTTTTTTTTTCAAGGATATTTGTGTGAGTTTCAAATGATAGTTTCGGTGAAATAATTACACCCAGATCTTTTTCATATTCAGTAGTTTGTATACAGTATTGTTTAATTTATAGCTGTACCCTGGATTATTTCTGCTCAGAGGCACAATCTTACATTTGGCTTCATTGAAGCTCAATTTATTCATTTTCCCCAAATCCTCTAGATGATACAAGATTATTTTGAAAGTGTTCAGTTGATTTCTGATCTGTTATTATGTCTTCTACCTTACAATCATCTGCATAATTGCAGAGACAGATATTATGTAAGGGCAGCATAGATGACACCAGAATTTTTAATAATATGGGTCCCAGAATTGATCCCTGAAGTACACCACTAGTAACTGGTTCCCATGGTAATGTATGTCCTCTAATGGCCACTTTTTGTTTTCTATTTGATAACCATTAGTTTACCCATCTAACTACACTCAGATGGAAATTTAGGTTAATCATACATTCTAATAATACCTTATATGAGACCATGTCAAAAACCTTGGAATAGTCAAGGAAAATCAAGCAACCGATAGCCGATTGTCTAAAGCGGAACTGGCAGGTTCGAAAAATTGAAGCAAGTTTGTTAAGTTTGATCTACCCTACAAGAAACCATGTTGTGTAATGTTTATATGCCCATTATCCTGTAAGTGAGAAGTAATTCTATTCTTCAGTATCTTTTCCATTACATTACCCAGTACAAATGTCAAACAAATCAGTCTGTAGTGGCTTTTAAGAATCTCTCGCTAATCACCACCTACCAACTCCTTGGTCCCACATTCCCCCTGCCCCCTCACCCACTTAGCCCTCCTGACTCTCCATACCCCCACCTCCACACCCACTTATCCCCTGGCCCTTAAGCTATCACCACCATTGTGCTCTCCCCCTCACCCATCTAGCATATAGCCTACTCTCCCTTAATGGCTGTACTTGTTGGAGGTCACATTAATTGTTCCCTATGGGAACCTATCTAAGCTCCATAGCTGCATTCTGGGAATTCTCATGCTTTGTGCATAGTTGGAATTTGCACTTTGTTTACCTAATCTATTGTGGGACTATTTTCCTCTGTATTATGTAATTAAGTGATGGCTTTTGCAGTGTATTCTGTCTCTCTGCATCCTGCTATTTGTAATGCTCTATAGCCTTTTTAATGATGTATAACCGATAATGCCTACTAGCTGCTTTTGTTTTTCTCCACTGTCTATGTACTTGCTGTTCCCCCACCCTCTGTTCAACGAGGATCCTTTGTAAATGAACTTTTAGCTGAAAGGTTGTAATTCTGATTTTACAATAAATAAATTGTTTTTTGCATAATTTTTGCTACCTTTTTTTAATGGATTGGCATAACAAAAGCCTCATTCCATTCTTGGAGCGTCTTTCCCTCTTTCAACAATGTATTAAATAACAATGTTAATGGACCGATAATTTGAAATTTCTGTAGGGATATAACATAAAACCTTACTAACATTGGTCCTTATTAAAGTGTCCTGACACATACTCTTGTGTCCTGGACATCACAAATGATGTACACCACTCTGCATGGGGTGTAGTGGTCCCCCTATGACTGGGTAGAAATAGTAACAGGGGTTCAGCTTGGTGCTGGGCTTTCTGAATGAGTCTGAGGCATCCATCTTGTACTCTATTCTGTTGCATATCCTGTCTTCCCTATCCTTAGGTCACCTCTGTGTGGCATGCCAGGTGTGATGCACACACTGGTGCCTTTGTTTCCCTTTCTGCCTGTCCCCCTATACTGCACAACCACTTTGCTGGACATGTTACTGCAGGCCTTATCCCTTACTGCCCTGACCATTCATGTGGTGGAAGGGGTATTCACTGACAGTCCTTCCCTACAAGCACAGCTTGGTATCACACATCTGCAGTGCTTGTGGTATTGGGGTCACCCTGAGGTTTATTTACTACATACCAGAAGGGCCATTTGAGCAGTTTCCATGATGGGATGGTAACGACTCTCTGGCTCCTGACTCTGGGCTCCATTTGGCTCCCTGCTCACACTCAACATGTCTGCCTGATCATACAAGTCAGCTGGCACTATGTGCACATCACACCCCCTTTTGGTTAGTTGTCCCTGTTACAGGCAGGGACCTGGGGTAGGTGAAGATGGTCTCTGCAGACTGGTGGGGGAGATCCCGCACCATAGCATGAGTCTCACTTCCACCCAGTCACAGCTATCCCCTTTCAGGGTGATTCATGTGGTGGGGTACATCTCACTTGTGTATGGTACAGAGGCCTTGGGCTGTGGTGGCACTGACACTGTGCCTGGGGCTGGGAAGTATGGGTGACACAGTGGACAATACTGCCTGCTGGTACTGTGACATGTACACAGTGCCCCAACACACACTTACTGTACCTACAATAAACAGGTGCCAACACTACTGTATTGATGATTTATGCCTACATGTCCCCTACACTGGTGGCGCTTGGAACATTGACATGGACATTACATCACTGACCTGGCACTTATGGCTGCAGTCCTGTATGGTCCATATCACTGCTGCATGTCAGAAAATCCACATGCACAAATGTGCATACGCATCAGAGTGCCGGGTGTCTGAGGTGGTGTGGATCACCATGTAGGGTGGGGTCAAAGGATTTTCCTGCCCCCAGTGGTCCCTTCTATGCCCTGCTCTGCATGCTCCTGCATGTCCTTGCGCATCTCTCTGTCCACACTTGGGGCTGCTGGTGACTGCCACATGTTTTACATGCCTCCACAACTGCACAACCGCCACTATGCTCAATTCTGGCACAAGTGACCATGTTTGTGAATAATGCCCCAAGAGTTTTTTTTATTTACTTGGTTCTAGCCCTTGTCAGGTCTACAATGCTATTAGTAAGTAAAATGCGACAATTGTCTTTTTTCTCTTGAGAAAAAAACTAAACATATATAAACTACTTACATTTTGGCAGAATTAGACAGTTTTACCAACAAATAGAACTGGAACAAGCCTGGAACCTTTTATTGTTGAAAACAGGTATGGTACAATTTTTTGTCTAATTTTGCTGCACTGCTGCTTTAAACTTAACATAAAATCCACAGTTAGACAACCAAAACCTATCTAGAGAAATAACCGTTCAAAAATATTACAAAAAGCAATTTGACCTATGGGGCAGGACAGATATTTGGTGTTTTTTTTTTAAATAGGAATCAGAGAGACTGCACCCACTACTCTCATTCACACAATTCTTTTTAATGCATTACTCATTTTTTATGGACCAAATCCATTCATGTAATAGTCTACCCATCACATCCTCTAATCATAACAAAATGACTAACTTATAGACAAAATTACTGGCTTATAGACTGACTGCAGATAGCAAAGGCTACTATTGCAACAATCAGAACACCTGGAACACAGAATCAGAATTTTAAGTTGAACTCATTTATTCAGATATTTCTCAAATATTACTCAGATGTTTATGATACAGGCCAAGAACAGCTACAGAGCACTTTTACAAAATGTTTTTGCTATCTTTAAATCAGAAAGATAGGGGCCTATATATGACTGTGGTCTGGGTAAACATGTCAAGCATGTACCCAGCATGTGCATGTCTGCACTGGTGGACTGACACACAGTACATGCCATTTGCTACAGCTGTCCATCCCATTCTTGGCATCACCTGCCAGCATGTTTGTTTGTGGGGGTGGAATGGCAAATGCAGGCAGGCATTCAATCATATGCTCACCATGGCAGCTGAATGGATCCTCTTTCCGTGTGCTGCAGTAGTTTTGTGGGACACCAGAAGTCCTGGAACAGTGGAAATGTATGGGCAAGTACCCTAGTGGCTTCCCCCCCGGCTCCCTCAGCATGTCTGGTGGGCTAGGGTAGCATGACATGGAGGAGCTGACAGCACCACTGTGGCCAGCAGGTGTGGAATGGTAGGGGTGCACAGAAGCTATGGCAAGGTCCCTGCTAACTTAGCCTGTGCCCCCCTCATACGGCACTCTGCACCTTGGTGAATGATGTGGAGTGTAGGTACACGCCCTGGCCATTCCCCCATCCATGGATGAACAGGGGGATCAGGTGCAGAAGGGATGCATGCCGTGAGGGTTCATTGAACCTCTGTCTATGGCACAGTAATGTAGGGAAGCCTGCAGGGCATGGATATGCCACATGTAGACTTTGTGAATAGACTCCATTGTGGGGTGTTAACTAGGCTTATTACTTCTGAACAGTTAGTGGCTGCAATTGCCTGTTCTAAGACAAGTAAATATACAGTTCTTAATCGTTACAGTGCCGATTTTCATAAAAAAATGTAAACCTCCTCATTATGCCACCTTTGGTTTTTGCTTTTAGTCAAGCTCATATAGGTACTTGTTTCCAGCTATCATGGCAATATGCCATAATATCAGCTATTGCAAACCTCAGGAAAGACCCATCCAACAACCAAGTCACAATGACCTATTTCCATATGAAACAAAAATTACAAATGATTTATGTCTATTCCTGCTAAACATCTTAGGCCAGATTCACAAAAGGTTGCTGCAAGCTGTGACAGTGGCAGTCTGCAGCAATAGCCCCTGTGACCTGGACCCTACACCCAATTCAGTATCGGACAGGGTCCAAGAGCCTGCATCTTGTGGCTTGTGGCATCGATCCAAGGAAGGGTGCAGCCCCCCCAGAATGTCGCAAGCTGTGGGATGGGCGGGTGGCAGATGCACCCATAGAAGTGTGCTGTGGTACCCCTTTCCACAATCCCAATGTTCCCACAGTAGTCATCAAAAAGCCCAGTGTGGGCTATGCCCCCCATCCTGATCCCAATAGTGCCAGGGTAAAAGCCCTTATGGGCAATCTGAACACCCTTCCCAGCCCAGCTGCCCATGTCCCACACCCCGACCCCAAATCCCATCCCGGCACCACTGTTACAACCCCCCTCCAAATGCCCCATATATTCCTGGTGATTCAGTGGCCCCCACACCTCCCCACCTGACAGTGTGAGTCCACCCCAGTCCCCCCCAATACCCAGCCAGCGATTGGCACAGCCCACCTCTAACCACCGTGGCCAGCCACTGACTGAGATGTCTACAGAGTGCGTACAGTTAGTATATGCGCTCCATGAATGACAGCTGCCTTCCTGAATAGGGTGCAACTGCTGCCATAAACCCCCTTATGCCATGTCACAAGGGGGGTTTATGGCACATTGGTCTACTTGAGCACAGGCAGCCTGCAGCATGTCACAGGCTGCCTTTTTGAATCCCAACATGACACAACTCGTGACGTAAGTGGTACTTGCACTAATTTTCTGGATGCAAATTGCCTTGCATCCTGAGATGCCTTTTGTGAATCCAGCCCCTTGAAATTATATTGCTCTTACTTATTGATGGGAAGCAAACTGGGTTTGTTTTTTTCCACCAAACATAGGTTCATGTGAAGCATATGCTGGATTTATTGCACTGTTGATCAGATGCCTTTTCTGCTTCTTAGTTGGGACTTAGAGAAGGTGCTTGTCAGAATATCATGTAACCCCTAGGTGGCGCTACCCCAAGGGCTACTACCCCTGCCTGCTTGGCTACTGACAGGTTGAGGAGCCTAGGTTCTATGATGGGTGCCTCCACCCAGAGGTCAGGGTTGGTAGTGGTTAAACTAGCATGGGTACATCCCCCTGGGACACTGTGACACCCCTTTGTTCCCACTAGTGGCCCACACAGTACATGGGAATTATCTCCCCAATACCCCACATATAAACACTTTTTACAAATATAGATACCACTTACCCTCAAGGCTGATTCTGCAACATGTCTCTGAGGACCCCCTGTAAAACAAGGTTAAGCAACATACACAACACAATGCAATGCTGGCACTATATGTACTGACACCACAGACAGTACATAGTTCAATAACAACAAATCTGATTTATTTAGGGGACAATAACATGGGAGGGGGCAATCAGGTTGATTTAGCGTGGCAATATTCAAATCACGGTACTGTGCACACATATAGGGTCCAAAAAGTCACACTCTTGGTACCCAGGATGTGGGGCTAGCCAGGTCCATTGCCCGGGGTTGGCCAGCAGGTGCACATGGATGGGGCCCTGTAAGAAGAAAATATATGCACAACACACACGTGTAATCTGGAGCCGGATGGCTCAGTCCATGGGAAGAAAACACAAGGAAATTAGTTGACACACTTTGATTAAATGAATGCCGCAGGGTGTTACCCTGATTTGTACTCACGATACCCAAGACAGTTACAGGATGGGCGGTGTTGCTTCTGGGTTTCCAAAATTCAGCACACACTGCAGAGTGAGGGGAATTAAGACCGCGATTCCCCACAAACACCAAGCACATTCATATGTGAAGGAAATTACTATACCAGGCAGGCTGCTTCTCTCGATCCCGATTGCAAAGCACTGCAAAAACCCGGGAGCACTCGCAGCAGCTTCAGTCCCTGACAGGCCGATCGTACTTCAGCAAAATCTTCGTTCTTCTACAGGTTAAGCCTGGTTTACACACTTCTGCTTCTTCTTCCTTCTACAACAGCTCAGATTCAGTCCGATTCAGCTGCACTGACGGCTACACACGCTCTTCACGCGTGAATTACTCACCGCACAGTACAGAGCTCCTTCTCCCTTCACTGTCTGTACTGAACTGAAATTTCCAGCAACAGTGCAGGGCATTTCCTTTGGGCTCACAGCAGTTCAGTTGACTGGTTCAGTTGTCAGTCACTGTAGGGCTCCCTCTGTTGGTGCAAAAAAGGTGCCAAGGTCCAAACTACATTTCTCATGAGCACCTGCCATACAATCCTCTTTGTTGCAGGCTCCAGATGAGAGTCCAAGTTCTGATTTGCCAGCAGGCTCCATTTTAAGGACCTACTTTCCACTGATTGGTCCAATTCAGCAGTTCAAGACCAAAATGAAGAAACTACACTGCCCAGTCCATGCTACAAGTAAGCAGGTTAGAACAAACTGTATTTTCATTATTATTCTAACAGACCATCAGCAAACAATTACATCATTTAATTAGGCTCCCTCTGTGCATATAGCGATGGCAGAAATGGAGCACTTAGCCAGCAGCCCGAGTAGGATTAGGGCATTGTAACACACAGTCCCCCCCATTCCAATTAATTATGTCCGCAAACAGACAGCTCTTAAAGAGACAGTACGCAGAGGCTCTAAAGCACTCGCTGCAGTGCCATTTAAAAGGCTTAAATGCCGAACACCATCCAGACATAGAGCACTTAGCCAGGGACCCTGGTTTTCCATTTTAACCGGTAACACCGGTAGCAATCACGGAATCCTGCTTGGTATGCGGAATTTGAATTCTTGTACCGGTGCCTCACGGAAATTGCATGTCACTGCATAGAATCTCTAAGATTTCAGCATCTTTTTAAATTTTTTTTATTTTCTCTTTCTATGTCCCCTTCTCACAGCATCAGTCTCCACTTTTCAGAGATCTCTAGGCTGGGTATCCCCTAGCTTCACCCCCAGGTAATGCTCAGGAGCTCCTGTGGACCTGCTCCTATCCTGCCTGGGTTGTACCCACCCAGGTGGAAAGGAAGGGGACCCCAGATCACCCTCCACACTTCCTTAGTGTGTCCGAGAACCCAGTGGGTCCCTCATGGAGCCTGGTTATGAAGTCTGGGGCACCTGGGTCCTTTCTGCCAGTGGCCGATGTGGGGTGATTATTCCTGGTTTTCTGTTCTCTGCCGCTGATGGTACCAGCACTAGAGGAGATCCAAGGAGGTAGGTCACATAGAGACATGCCACTGCTCCAGATCCTGGCTAGCGTCCTCCCCTCCTGATCACTCTGCAGCACCATTGCACCACCACTCATGGTCACACAGGTGGTGGTAAAGCAGCAGGACCTGCAGCCCACCCTCCCTGGAGGAGGAGAGCAGTCCCCCGGGTGCTCTATCCTACTCCCCTGGCCAGACCTCCAGCATCCCAAGTTCGCTTCCAACCCTGGGTCACTGGCACTGCAAGCAGTAGTGCTACCACAGTACTAGCAGGTCGAATCTGTATTTCGTAGCATATATCTTAAAAATAAATGCTGCTGTGCTTGCATTCTTCTACTTTGCGTGAGCAGAGTCAGTAAGGAAATCATCCGCACTGCTTTGTCGGAATCAGCCATTCAGTTTAACCACCCATGCTTCCCACCCACATCTCCATCACCTGAGGACTGCTTTCTCCTGAAACCACAGTTTTCTTGTAGTATGTGCCTAAGAGTCTACAAGTATCAGTACACATGGGCAGGGCCACTGGAGAATTGCAGGAAAAGTAACCTGAAATTGCAGAGTTTTTGCAAAACTTATGGAAAATTACAGGAGTTCTACTATAGATCCTGAGTGCTTCACAATAAATCCTTTACTGTTTTCTACAGCATATATTAGTCAGCATAACCAACAAAATGAATACACTGACACTTGAATATGTTTTAAATATGAAGAAAGACTTCTGTTTCTAACACGAATCCTAAATGGATAAGATGTGTTGCCTCTTCCAAAATGTAAAATCATCTGCCTCATGCAGTGCTAGATTCTATTTAGTGAGCCACAGAAAATCAATATTAAATAAATCCAGAATAAACAAATGTTATCTGTTTCTGGATGTAGAATAATGAAGCCTAATCAGAAGCTATTTACAGTGCTCTGTCAACTATTTCCTCACTTTGGTGTAAGAAAAAATAAAGCAGATCGAGTGGTGAATAACTCAGTTTTAGTAAAATGTTGTAAAGTGTTTAATGTTCATAATTTGTATATTGTAGGTACTGTGCACTATTATTAAAATTATATATTAAAACATTGTATATGGGTGCTATTATAGCTGGCAGTATAGCCTAGTGGTTAGAATAACAAACAGTGATTGAACTGGGTACATCTAGCAGACTTGGGCTTGATTCCCCACCTCCACCCACATGCTGTGAGATTCCAACAAGTCACTTAACCTCCCCAGTGTTTTAGGTCACTCCTGAAAACAGGCAGTTCTGCCTAGTGGGCCTTTTACCTGGTTTACAAAGAATAAAAAATACCACTATATGTTTAGTACTACATCATAGAATAGTAGTCAGGGTACCATGTAATTTCCTTGAGTTTTACTTGTGGCTGCAATGATTTTGTGTAGGTAAAATAAATGTTCATCTACATTTTATGTATTTTATAAGCTTACTTTTAGATTTTAGTCAGGTTTTATTTTATTCTTTGCATATGAGAATCTAGGTTGTAGATTACTAAATGCAGGATCACTGTTACCAACTAGCTTATTGAAGTTTATAATCAGCAGGCCATCCAAAACTTTTCAGTTGTTTGAATGAAAACTAGTCTGAATGAAAGTATGTTCACAAGGAAAAGATGCCTTACTACTTATGAAAAGACTTCACAGTCAGCAACCCATTTAGGTGAATTAGATCATGTGCACCTTTTCTCTCACCTGCTGTTTCAGTCTCTGTGCAGCAAAGTTTTCTGATAGACTGTTTCAACAAAAAGCAAATGTGAAGTATTTAAGGTACTTATGTTTGGCCAGTGGATGTTGAAAGCACATTCAATGACATACAAAAGGAGGGACCCCAGGGGTTGTATGATGCTGGTGGGCAGAGTGGTTGCTCAATTCACATCTGAGCTCAGACATGAAAACTGGGAGACACCCTTTTCATGGACACCAAGTGAAAAAAAAGCATCCACATGTCTGGGAGATGCTTGAATCCATTTGAAGGTCCTCCACTAATCACTTGTGGATTTTTTAGGTGAAGACTCTTTATTTCAAAGAAGCAAATTCAAGCATTTTTTTTTTGCTCCTCCTACCCCCTGGCCATCCACTCCTTCAGGCCTGCCAAGTCCCCCTACCACCACTGTTGAGTCACAACCACCATCCACTGTCCCTTACTGCTGTGCTACCAGGTAACCCAAGTAATCCTTTATTGAGTGGGCCCTCACCGTGGAGGCTACTAGGGAGGAGAATTGCCCCAAAAGCTTCCTGTGTATCCTGGGCATGACAGGGTCAGAAGACACATTTCTGGGGCTTCCGGCTTATGGAGGGACCAGCAGCTCCTTCATGGTTTGCCAGAAGGTGCTTTCCCATTTTCTTGGGAGCATGACAGGCCACATGATGACAAGGCACATGCCGACGCTCATCACGCCTCCCTGCAGAGTGAGGGCCAAATGTGTTGTCGTGCCTCTGGCCTCCACCAGGGACAGAAAATGCTGAGTCGTGAACTCACCCTCCTCCTAGGAGAAGGTGAGTGGTTGTTGACACTCAAGCATTCACCTAACACAGCTGGCCCCCAACACCCAAGTATTTTCCTAATCCTGGCCAGTGGTGTCACAGCAGAAATCCAATTCATGCAGTTAAATTATAGATAGAAAAAACAAGGGTAGTTCACCTTTAGCGTGATGGTTCAGATTAATTCACATCTGAGTTCTAACACAAAGAGACCAAGTTATTTGTAACTTGTGCATGTGGGTGGGTGTTGAACAAAGGGATCATAATGCTGTCACTACTGCCATCACCCAGAGGATGTGGACTGCATTGTTGCTACTGCCATCACACGAGGGTGGGGTGAAGTAGTGCTTCTGCCATCACCACTGGTGGATGGGGAATGTAGTACTGCTGTCATCACATCTAAGGGATGGGGCCGCAGTGCTGCTGCTTCTGTCACACCTGAGGGAGGGAGGTCATAGTGCTGTTGCTGCTGCCATCACACCAGAGGATAGGGGCCTAGTACTGTTGGTGCTGCCATCACACCTGAGGGATGGGGAGGTAGTGCTGCTTCCATCACACCATAATGATGGGGGCTGTAGTGTTGCTGTTGCTATCACATCTTGTACCTAAAATAACTTTAATTGGTACAAGGATGGAAGGATGTGCAATAGTGGAGGTCAAAATTGCTAAAATGCATGTTAGCAGAGTTAAAAATTGTTAAATAGTACACAGAACCAAATACCGTAAACCGGATTTTGCTTAGCAGACACTGGTGACAATACTATTTTTACAATGTGCAAAATGGAATATACCCTTTCTCAATCCCGGTAAACCAGTGTCCCTGCACTTAGCAAGCTCCTGGAAGACTTTTGGGAACCCCTATTCGAAGGGGGGGTTACACCCTTCCTGGCCTGGAAAAACTTGGCATCCACGTCAAGTAAGTACCCCCGTAAATTGCAATACAACATCATATACATTTATATCACTAACATATTAGGCTTATATGTGTAATCATCAGTCACCATATCACCTTTGCCATAAACACATTTCTGATGCTTTTCAGCACATTGTTTTTTACGCAGCATTATATACACATTGTACCTTACTCAAGTTATTACCTCCTGCACAGGAAACATGAAGAGAAGGGACCCTTCCCTATCAGCTACCTTAGGGCTGGATGTGGCAGGGGCACCATACCTAGAGGGTGAAACAAGTAACCTGGAGTTAGCACTTATGCTCAGTTTGGGCAATGAGCTCAGGGACACATACACTCCCTTATGGACCACATTGAGAGGCAAATCCACAGGCATCCCAGGAGAATCATAGCTGAGGCGTAATACAGGCTTTACAGCTCTACCAGTCTTTCTGGGGAGAACTGTTACAGTCTCAACATTTTGGTCCTCAGTTTCAGCTCGATCTTTACTTGCCAGGGGGGTTTCTTTTGGGGTAGCAGGGTTAGAACTTGGGGCACTCTCAGCTCCAGTATTTGCAATTTCAGGGGTCACAACATTTGTTTCACAGGGAGAACATTCTGTCACTGGCAGGGAACTATCGCCACACTTGAAAGACTCTTCCTGTTCCGGCATGTCACTGGTCTGATTCAGAGCATCTGCCTCTGTCTCGGGTAATTCAAACAGTTCCTCCATACACATTGATTCCATGTCACCAGACTTAACACTCTGGACCTCACTCTCTGGGAGCATTGGCTCCAAGGACAAAGCTGGGGGCTTAGGCAGTCCAGAAGGTCCAGCTTCATCTCCATAATTGACTAGGGGATTGCCTTCAAACAATTGACTCAGTTCATAAGAAGGGTAGTACCCAAAGTTGTATTCACTTTCCTCTAAGGTAGACCAACAGTCATATTTGACTGGGATTTGCTGTGGAGACAGCTCTAACTCAGCATCTGTAGATGCAGACTTTCTCTGCCTTTGCTTAGCAGCAGTTCTGGTCACCAGTCCAGGGGGGACACTTTCTTGGGGGCTCAGACTCAATCAATATTTGGCCAATGGGCAGCAGATGATTTCGATGCATTGTCTTAACATCTTTTGAATTATTTTCAGGCCTTACTTTGTACACAGACAGGTCATCCAGTTTGCCTACTACAATGTGAGGGAGATGATGCCACCTGTCAGCAATCTTGTGTTTGCCGCTCAGTCCCAGATTTCTTTACAATACACGATCTCCCTCCTGGAGTTCTTGGGTTTTCACCTTTTTGTCATACCTTTTTTTGTTGGCCAGATTTCTTTTGGCAGCCATGGTTTGAGCCAGTTGGTATGCATGATTCAGCTGGGCCTTTAACTTTTGCACATACTGTAAATAACTATCAGCTCAAACCCCATCAGGAGAAACTCCGAAACAGACATCTACCGGTAGTCAGGCGTCTCTTCCAAACATCAGGTGGTGGGGGAGAACCCACTGGCATCACTTTTGGTGCAGTTGTAGGCATGTATCAAGGTGCTGATTTGCTGGCTCCATCTGGGCTTGTCTTTTGGGTGGAGGGTACCCAGCATGTCCAACAGAGTGTGGTTAAAATGTTTAGGCTGTGGTTCCCCCTGGGGGTGGAAAGGGGTGGTTCTGGACTTTTGCAATCCTCCCAAAGAAAGCAACTGTTTGATCAAATGACTCTCAAAGTCTCTCCCTTGGTCAGAATGGATTCTTTGTGGAGCCCCACAGTGAACAAAAAAGTTTTCTACAAGTACTTTTGCCACAGTGGATGCCTTCTGGTCCTTGGTGGGAAAAGTTTGAGCATATCATGTAAAATGGTCAGTGACCACCAGCACATTACTAATATTTCTTTGATCTGGCTCCAAACTTAGAAAGTCAATACAGACCAGCTCCATGGGGGTGCTGGTGGTGATGTTAACAAGGGGAGGCAGCCTTCTGGGGCAAAGCTTTCCTCTGTAAGCAATGACTACAAGTTTGAATGTGTTGTTCAACATCAGCCCCCATTTTAGGCCAATAGAATCTGGATCTCACCAAGTCAAGTGTTCTGTCTATACCAAGGTGCCCCATCTGATTGTGTAGGAACCTTAGCACCAAGTCTCGGAAGGCAGTGGGTAAAACTAGCTGCTGTTTGTCTATTTGTCCCCCTCTGTCTATTGTTTCTTGGTATAACAGTCGATTAATCAGTTTCAACTTAGGACCTTCCTTGTATAACAATGCAGTTCTCAAATCAGTGGAGCATAACTCGGATACATCTTTCCCTGCATAGAGGGCTTCTAGAGCTGATTTGATCATAGGATCTTGGGATTGAGCCCGCTGAATACTGTTATTATCCAGCTGAGGCAGTGCACCAATGTCTAATGCAGTAAAGTGGCAATAAGCAGCAGGTATGCAATTCTCAGAGGACCCCAAGCAAATCCACTAGACAGTCCACTGCATCCGTGGATACTTGTTCCTCCTTGTCAAACTTCTGGCATAGCGCTCGAATATCAGGTTCTGACAGTCTGACCCATTCATTTCTGGAAACAGGCCTCTGTGAGAGAGCATCAGCATCTATGTGGTTCAGGCCTGCTCTGTATTCAACAGCGTCATCATATGTAGCTAATGCGGAAAGCCATCTATGGCCAGTAGCATCCAGCTTGGCTGAAGTCTGCACATAGGTCAAAGGATTATTATCAGTTTTTACCAGTATCTTAGCCCCATACAAGTACTCATGGAACTGGTCAACAATGGCCCACTTCAAAGCTAGGAACTCTAACTTATGCACCGGACAGTTCTTTTCAGATGGGGTCAGACTTCTGCTGGCAAAGGCGACTGGTCTCAGGCCATTCTCATTCTCCTGTTACAACACAGCCCCCAAACCTTGCAGGCTAGCATCAGTGTGTAGGACATAGGGTTTTGCTGGATCTGCATAGGTAAGGACAGGAGCGTGAGTGAGTTGATATATAATCTCATGAAAAGCAGCTTCACAATCGGGTGTCCATCGGACGCCAAAAACTTATTTGGGGAGAAAATACACTCAGCCTCAGGGGAAGCCGACCTCTTATATTTTTTGTTAGTAGGAGGGTAACCTTGAGTAAGATTGAGTAGAAGGCAAATACCTCTTGAATAATCCTTGATGAACCGCCAATAGTAGCCACAGAATCCCAGGAATCTTTGCAGTTCTTTTAGATTGTGCGGCTGTGGCTAGGTGGTCAAGGCCTCAGTTTTACACGGGTCTATTTCTATTCCCTCAGTGGACACTACGTGTCCCACATACTTTACAGAGGTTTGGAAGAACTGACATTTATTAATGAATAGCTTAAGGCCAAAGTCTTCCAATTGGTCTAACACCTTGAACAACCTGCTCTCATGTTCTTCCAGTGAGCTGCCAAACACAATAACATCATCTAGGTATACCAGGCACTCTAATAAGTTCATGTCCCTCACTGCATGCTCCATCAGTCATTGAAAAGTGGCTGGGGTGCCTGAAATCCCTTGAGGCATCCTCATGAATTCATAGAAACTGAGCAGACAGACAAAGGCTGTCTTTTCATGGTCTTCTGGGGCCATCGGGATCTGGTAGTACCCACTGCGAAGATCCAACACTGAGAACCACTTGCTACCATTCAGGCAGTCTAAGGCATCCTGAATGCGGGGCATTGTATACTGATCAGGGATAGTCCACCGGTTCAAGGTGCGAAAATCCAGGCATATCCTTACCGTCCCATTCTTTTTTCTCACTACCACGATAGGTGAAGCATATGGGCTTCTGGATTCTTGTATTACACCAGCAGCAAGCATCTCTTGCAGATGCCATCTCACATCATCAATGTCAGCAGGTGCCAGGTGCCGAGACCTCTCACAAAATGGCCTTTCATCATGCAGCCTGATATGGTGGTCAGCTCCTTGCACACATCCCAAGTCCCATTCCTTTAAGGAAAACACTCGGTCTCTCTGAGCAAGCTTCTCACTGATCCTCACTTTCCAGTCAGCTGCCAAAGCAGAGTCACCGAAATCAAACAAGTCAGGTGTCACTCTGTCACTCTTCCATGAACTCTTATTACTGAGTAGCACTGCAGTATCTTCACAATGTACCTTAGCCAGGGTGCAACCTCTATTTACCCGAATCTCTCTATCAGACACATTATGAACTTGAACCATTACCCTTCTGGCATAAGCATGGGCTCTAGCAGGCAAAATACTAGGCTTGACCAGTAGTCCTTCTGGCAATTTTCCATCGCCTGGTGCATCCAGCATAAGCATTTTATTCTTGACATCCTTCCTGATACGGACCTCCCCCTGTAAGCTACATTGGGCATTTGGTGCCAGGATCAGGGACTCAGGATCCTTCTTCCAGACAATTCCAACCAGTTCCTCTGGTTCCACTTTTTCAGCATCTCTCCTCATAGGCCTTCTTGATCAAGGTCGGAATTCTTAAAGCTCTACCAGTCTGTGACCCCTGTTTCTCATAACACAACTGCGCCAACCATCCAAACATATGCACATTTGCCCCAATTAGTAGAGGAACCCCATCATACAGTCCAGTAGGGGGACACACTAAGGCCAGGGTCTCTACTTGCTGGGCCACTCCAGCCACGGAGGTGGAAAAGACAGCCACATTTGGATATATCCAGAGTAGGGGTAGGCCTTCTCATTTAACCCCCAGACATGCAGCCCCTCCAACGGTTATAAGGGTACATCAGACAAATACTTCTGATACCAGTCTTGGAACATAATTGTCACTTGATAGCCACTGTCTAATACAGCTCTTGTAAACACTCCATTCACCTTTACAGTGGTCTCCATGGAGGGATCCACTATTCTGGACCAGTCTGGAGTGGCGGTAGTGGGGGCCTGGGCAACTGACCTTGCCACAAAGGGATGTGAGTTAGCATTTTTGGGACCCTCACTGGGATCATTTCGTGCACCTCTTAACCACTGATTTGTTCTCCGAAGCTCTCCTTGTAGCCTATATGCAACTTTGTCTGTGTCTTTTGAGGACCGGCATTCTCTCTTCATGTGCCCATCCTTCCCACAATTATAGCAAAACATATTTTCTGGAGTTTGAGCTGGCCGAGGCATCACACTGGGAGCCAGGAAGGGGGTACTACTAACTGGAAACCTTGGTGCCATCTCTGTCTGTGGCATGATAAGCATTTGGAGACACTCGTCAATTCCTCCACTTCCATGCTCAAGACATCAAGTTTTGAGCTGTTGTCAGCAGGAGATGCCTGGGTGGGTACCCCAACCCCCATAGCAGATGCAGTCGGATGAGGGTCAGGGCCTGTACTTGCAGGAGCGGCCTTCATAATGAGACTTTTTTATTTCCCTGAACTCCCTCAGCAGTTCACCCCATGGTAGCACACCTTCATTGGTCCCCACTTCAGAAGGACCTTCCGATGCTGTGATCACTTGAGCTGTGCTCACCCCAGAATTAAAATCCCCCTCCTCATCTTCAACCTCCTGAAGTTCTTTTATCAAGTCACAATAGTCCGGTGGGTTACCCCTTCTGTCTGGGAGCCTTAATTGAAGGAGCTGCAATTTGGAATGCTTTGCATGTCGTAGTAGGTGCTCCAACTTTACATGGTTTAAGCCACTGGTGGCTACCCCACCTTTTCGGTAAGCCTTCTGCAGAGCTCTTTCCAGGTGAGTAACATATGCAGACAAACTTTCCCCTGGTCACTGTTTTGTACCTTGAAATTTCCACATCAAGCTCTCCCCTGACTCAATGCTTCCAAAATTGCCTTCTAGTGCAGATAGGTACTTCTGGGCAGATGCATCAGGATTTGTGGACCTCAAAAATTTAATGACCTCTAGGGCAGGACCTCTCAAACTTTCTATGATTCTTTTTTGTTTCTCAGCCTCCGCACACTGCCATTCAGGTATCAGGGGGGCAACACAATCTATCCAGGTGTCCCAATCATCCTCCCCCCTGGAGGGTGGGAAGGGTGCTAGAGAAGATCCTCAACCTTCGGTAAGAGTTGTGACTAATGACAGATGCAGAAATAAGAGCCTGCACTGGTTCAGCCACAGAAAGAGGGGCAATGATGGGTGCTGGAGAGGGAGGGGATGTTGGGCAAGGAACACCCCCAGGTGGCAGAAATAACTTCTTTAAGTCCTCCACAGTTTTCCCTTCCTCCAGCAATAACTTAGCAAATTTCTCCTCAAAAGTTTCAGATAGTGGGGGGGCCCTCATTCCCTTAGTTATCACTCTCCAGGCAGTGACGGCTCTCTCTGAGGTAATAGTCTGTGGCACTTTGGAGCTATCTATGGGGTCCTTCTACTCTACTAGGGCCATGAAAGCGTTGGCGAGCAGATTAGCATGCCGACCCACCACCACAGGGTTTTGTAAACCTTCCACCTTGGAAAGTATTCCCTCTACAGTGTCCGTATTGATACCCAGGGGGATGTCGGGATAAGCATAGCATTTTGGGGGTCGATCTCCTGCCCAGCACACCACCCCACCAACTGGTGTACTGCCACTTCTATCGGGGTATCCATTTATTTTTAACAGTGATTCGTAAATGTGGCCACAAGGGGATGCTAATCCCAGAGGTAGCCTCCAAGATGTAACCCCTAGGTGGCGCTACCCCAAAGGCTACTACCCATGTCTGCTTTGCTACTGACAGGTTGAGGGGCCTAGGTTCTATGATGGGTGCCTCCACCCAGAGTTCAGGGTCGATAGTGGTTAAACTAGCTTAGGTACAGCCCTCTGGGACACTGTGACCCCCCCTTTGTTCCCACTAGTGGCTCACACAGTACACAGGAATTATCTTCCCAATACCCCACATATGAACAATTTTACACATATAGATACCACTTGCCCTCGAGACTGATTCTGCAACACATCTCTGAGGACCCCCTGTAAAACAAGGTTAAGCAACATACACAACACAATGCAATGCTGGCACTATATGTACTGACACCACAGACAGTACATAGTTCAGTAACAACAAATCTGATTTATTTAGAGGACAGTAACACAGGAGGGGGCAATCAGGTTGATTTAGCTTGGCAATATTCAAATCACAGTACTGTGCACACATATAGGGTCCAAAAAGTCATAGTCTGGGTACCCAGGATGGGGTAGCTAGCCAGGTCTGTTGCCTGGGGTTGGCCGGCAGGTGCAGATGGATGGGGCCCTGTAGGAAGAAAATATATGCACAACACACACTTGTAATCCGGATCCGGATGGCTCAGTCCATGGGAAGAAAACACAAGGAAATTAGTTGACACACTTTGATTAAATGAATGTCTCAGGGTGTCGCCCTGATTTGTACTCACGATACCCAAGACAGTTACAGGATGGGTGGTGTTGCTTCTGGGTTTTCAGCATTCAGCACACACTGCAGAGTGAGGGGAATTAAGACCGCGATTCCCATATGCACCAAGCACATTCATATGTAAAGGAAATTACTATACCAGGCAGGCTTCTCCTCGATCCCGATTGCAAAGCACTGCAAAAACCTGGGAGCACTCGCAGCAGCTTCAGTCCCTGACAGGCCAATCGCACTTCAACAAAATCTTTGGTCTTCTACAGGTTAAGTCTGGTTTCCACACTTCTGCTTCTTCTTCCTTCTACAACAGCTTGGATTCAGTCCAATTCAGCTGCACTAATGGCCGCAGACCGACTTGGGGGCCTACACATGCGCTTCCCACGTGAATTACTCACCGCACAGTACAGAGCTCCTTCTCCCTTCACTGTCTCTACTGAACTGAACTTTCCAGCAACAGTGCAGGGCATTTCCTTTGGGCTCACAGCAGTTCGGTTGGCTGGTTTGGTTGTCAATCACTGTAGGGCTCCCTCTGTTGGTGCAAAAAAGTGCCAAGGTCCAAACTACATTTCCCATGAGCACCTGCCATACAATCCCCTTTGTTGCAGGCTCCAGATGAGAGTCCAAGTTCTGATTTGCCAGCAGGCTCCATTTTAAGGACCTCCTTTCCACTGATTGATCCAATTCAGCAGTTCAAGACCAAAATGAAGAAACTACACTGCCCAGTCCTTGCTACAAGTAAGCAGGTTAGAACAAACAGTATTTTTATTATTACTCTAACAGATCACCAGCAAACAATTACATCTTTTAATTAGGCTCCCTCTGTGCATATAGCAACTGCAGAAATGGAGTACTTAGCCAGCAGCCAGAGTGGGATTAGGGCATTGTAACACACAGTCCCCCCATTCCAATTAATTATGTCTGCAAACAGAAAGCTCTTAAAGAGACAGTATGCAAAGGCTCTAAAGCACTTGCTGCAGTGCCATTTGAATGGCTTAAACACCAAACACCATCCAGACTTAGAACACTTAGCAGGCTCCTGGAAGACTTTTTGGAACCCCCATTTGCAGGGGGATTACAATCATACTGTTTTCTACAACAAACATTGAAGGCTTTTGGATTCCCCTTGACTTTTTGTGAAATGATAGCCTCCATTTATTTTAGACCTTAGGCTTATGTCAAATTGAACTGAATACTTTCTAACCCATTTTGATTACCTAGGGGTGTCATGTGAACCCAGCCCTGCGTGATCTGCACTGGCTTCCAGTAAGGTGGAGGATCAGGTTTTCTCACCTACTAGGCCTAATACAGGCCAACCTCCTGACTCCTGCCCATCCCTTAGGCTCACTCCACTCTTCCTCCAAGGTCCCCCTAGTGGTTCCCACAGCCCTGCTTAAAACTTAGAGAGATTATTGTTTTAAGGTGGCAGTGCCGGCCCCATGGAACTTGCTCCCAATGTTCTTGAGGGGAGGCCACCTTGGTGGAGGTTTTTGAACGGGGTGTGAAGGTGCATCTGTTTAGAGAGGAATTTGGGATTTTGTAATTTTTCTACATTTTGCTTCCCTAGCTACTGTAATTCTTTTATGCTGGATTTTATATATGTCTTTTACATTTTTTACTTATAGGACAATTTTAATTCTTGCCAGTGCCCTGTGCCCAAGCGAAAGGGCACTTAAGAAAGAAAATCTTACTTACTTACCTAGCAGGGCTGCCCTCTCTCTCCTTTATTGTTTGATCTGTATATAGGACCATTGGCACATGAAATTTGACAGAACCAGGAGTTAGGGGGAGCTTGGACAGGTGGTAGAGAATAAAAACTATCCCCATGTGCTGATAATGTTCTCATATATTTTACAGATACAGAAACTCTTTTACAGGCACTTTGGGATACTTTATTTGACTTTAAAACACTACCCAGTTATAAGCTTGATCAATAAAAAACTGAAGTATTATGGTTTAATTTTTTATCTTCTCCACAAATAGTTTGTACCAAGCCATTTAAATGGAAATTATCTCACATTCATTATTTAGGAGTTTGGATAAGCAAACAGTTGATAGATGTGAAAGATCTTAGTTATTCTACTTTAATACAAATTACACAGGACAACCTTCATTGTCATGTGCCCTTACCATTAACTCAATATATTGAAGGTAGAGGTGTAGAACCTCCTGCCACACTTCTTGTATATTTTTCAGACTCACCTAATGACCCCAAAACAGGCAGATTTTAAGATGTCAGAATATACTTATTTCTTGATTTACATGGAATGGAGCTAGACCATGAGTGAAGTTTAAAGTTTTGCAATTACCCAAATCTGGAGGCCTAGCACTTTCAAATTTTCAGACATATTTTTGAGCTATTCAGCTAGGGTTTATCTGTTATTGGTTTTCAGATCATTGCTGTATATTTCACACTGGAAGATGACTGAATTACCTCACTTATCTCAGGACCAACTGATTCATTCTGCTCACTCTCTTTTTGCAAACCTAATGCAAGTGTTGACTCAGCAGCAGATAAGCTGTTTACTAAAGTAACATTACAAACTTGGCAAGCTAGACAGTACATGGTAGGAAAGATCTTTATTTTCTATTGCTTACGATCAAAGCTTTTGTCCAGCTTTAATGGATGCTAAATATATGACATGGCACGAGAAACACTTAATTATTACTATTAAATTATGAGGGGGACTGTCTGCTGTCATTTGTACACTGAAGGAAAAATGTACTCAAGATAGGATTGACTTTTATAGGTATTCACAAATCCAACACTGTGTTTTGCAATTTTATTCACTGGTAATTTCTTGGGGAATATAGGGTTTTAGCAGAGTTGGACTGATCGCATATGAATATAAATTTCTATACAAAATTCATGTTTCTTACTCCTCAGGATACTTTAGCAATTATGACTTGATGGGAAACAGAACTGAATATAATGCTGTAACTGAAGATTCAGATTAGACCATTGCCTGGAAATAGGTACACCATGTAACATCATGGCATTTTTTGTGAGAGAACTCTTAAAAATGATTAATATATTTATTCTGTACTCCAGCAATGCAAACTAAATATGACAACAATATATCTGTTTGTTGCTGGTGACAGTGAGGGGGTTTTAAAGCAACCTACTCACATGTATTTTTAAATTGTCTTAAAACAACTGATTACTGGCAAACTATAACAGAAGAGGGATGGGGAGATGCCATCATGAGTATTTTAATGGGACCCCCTTCCTCTGTTCTCCTGCTTTGAATTCATCCAGAATAAATCCTAGCTTTTGATTATTATCTATTAAATATTTTTCTAGTTACAGCATAAAAATTGATTAATCGCCTCTGGGTAACTGACTACATCCCATCAGTGGGGCAGTGGAGAGATACTGTAAATGATGTGTTTTTTTAAGCTCCTTCCCATTGGCTGACCTTGTGGCCCACTCAGAACCCTGCAACAGCTCAACACCATCACTCCCACCATCTCCTGGGACTTACTGTGCCCACCGTACTGCTTCTGTGGCTTGCCCCCCCCATGGTGGTGCCCTTGGGCTACCCCAACTCCCTTGGGCACCTTCATCTAGTTACAAGGGGAGAGCCCAGGTCAGCAGAGTGTGGAGTCTGTAGATGCTGTAAAGCCATCATCTGACTGAGGTACCCCCATTTTCCTATTTTCTTCTACCCCTATGAAGATGCAAGGCTGAGAGTGGGCATGAGTGCATGAGTGCGGTGTGTGTCACTGACCCCGTTCCAGCCAATCAGTGCCTCTTTCCACCCCTTGACTGCACTCCTGCCTGCAATGCCATCCCAGAACATCAAAGTGGCAGTAATGTGGTGGTAGTGGGAACCTTCCCTCTTCAGAGGAGGACAGAGTCCTGTGGCATGCTCAGTCCTCCTCCCTCCAGCTGGCTCTCTGATGACTTGGGCTTGTTCCTGAACCCAAGTAGCTGGCTTCGTGAGCAGTACCGCTATCTATGTGCCAACAGACTAGCTTATAAATAATATTTATCATATGAAGAAAATAACTGCCAGGCTAAATAACTTACTTCACACATTTGCAAACAAATGGACTAGGTGAGTATACAATGTAATTCAGGGTAGTTTATGTAATTCTGAAGGACACTAACTTTACCACATAAATGCAATAAAGTATACAGTGATCCAAGCCTCTGTCTGAGGGTTGTCCTTCTTCAAGCCTTCCCCTACTTGTACTCTGCCTCCAATTAAAATAATCAAAAAGTGTGGGTTGAGTCCCTGTTTCTTTAGTAGAACTGTTCTAGCCATTGTTCTTTTTATCTGTCTATGTGTATGAAGTCTCTGACTATCAGCTGTGAATTTATATCTGCATGTTATCACAGATATTGGCCTTTACATGTTATATCTGTGCCCCAGTACAGTTGCACTCCTGTGATGAATTAAATGCTGTTTTCTACTACTGTTATCAAATATCTAAGGCATTGTAAAAATCCAATATGCAGTTTTGTGTATTAACAATATTGTAAAGTTCTGACTTTTTTTTGATAAATTTCAAATTAAAGAAAAATGAAACGCTGCCTGCTTTGCAATACAAGATGTTCTGACTTCATAATACAAAGATGCCATTGAATTATTTTTAACTGTTAGTTGGTGAAATAAAAATAAAACAATGAAAAAGGTAAGTAAAGAAACAAAGATGTACAAATTATTACTAAGGCATCTAAAAGCCCCAGACCTTCATTCTGTAAAAAATATATCCTTACGGGGCACATACTCTTTAACTAGCTTGGAACTTTGATAGATTTGGCATCCTATATCTTGTCCAGAGGCCAACTCATGGTAGCTAAAATACAAGAGTCTTTGGCCAAGATATTCAAGCCCTGTTTGTGATCATTAAATGGATTAGTGAGCTGCTCACCCCCTTTTGCAACCCTAAAGCAGAGAAGGATCACAAAATGCCATATTGGATGGCATGGTTAGCAATTCACTAACCTGTTTGCAAATGGCCCTAAAATATAACAGTCTTCCTGTGCAAAGCAACTGCTGGTGTCTTGCATACAGCAGCACCAGCATATTGGTAGGTTTGGAAAGGTAGTAACTAGCCATTAGTGCTGGGCTATAACCACCTCCTCAAATCAGGTCTTACGAGTCTGACCTGTGCTCCCTCTGCCCCAAACCACCTCACCAATACACATGTATCAATTCCCTGGTGTCTAGTGGTCCCTTCACCACTGAACACCCACTGATACACAGTGACTAATACATTAGAGTCTAGGGGTCCCCCTGCTCCTCAATATCCCCCAATATGTAGAGAAAATACCCTGGTGTCTAGTGGTCCCTCCATCTCATACGCTTAAAAATGATCATCTTTCCCTGGTATCAAGTGATCCCTCTGGGCCCCCGAGATTGCATCCCCCCATCCACCCTGCCCCACATGGTCCACCAGGTCTGACTCCATCCCAGTCTACCCATACTTTTCCCCAGCCCCCTCCCCCATGGTGACCAGCACAGACCCCTCACTCACCTCCACAGTTGGCCAACAAAGGACATTTCACAATCATGCATCAACTAATCATCTGAGTACAGAAGCCACATAATCATAAAATATCAACAGAGGGTCTGTGCTGATTGCCAAGGGGAGGCACTTGGGGCAGTACAGGCAAGTCATGTGGGACATACCTGGTGGGGGTGCAGAAAGACAGATCAGGGACATTCGAACCCAGGGTTGGGAGAGGGACCACCGGACACCGGGGAAAGATGATAATAATATCAGCACAGTGTTCAGGGTGGGGAGTGGACCTCTAGTCAAAAGGGTATTTTTCACTGTATAGTGGGGGTGTTGGGGAGGTGGAGAGAACACTAAACACCAGG
Organism: Neoceratodus forsteri; assembly: GCA_016271365.2. Taxonomy (NCBI): domain Eukaryota; kingdom Metazoa; phylum Chordata; order Ceratodontiformes; family Ceratodontidae; genus Neoceratodus; species Neoceratodus forsteri. The sequence goes on along the minus strand of CM028129.1, from coordinate 1,069,733,172 downwards.
GACTTAGTACTACATTTTGGTAGGGGTGTTTGGGGGGCAGGGGGCACTAGACCACCAGTATCAGCAGCCCTGGCAGGCACTGAGGAAGCGGTCACAAACTCTGTTTGCTCCAGGTATGTGATGAGGCCATAATGAGATACAAATGACCCCATAGTGCCTTGCTAGTGCTATGGGGCCAGCTGCACCTTAAGGTACCAATATTGCAGATTGCTCCAGAGAAGCAATTGCCATTAGTGGGTGTCATTGAGGCACAGGTCTGGAAGCATAGGAAAACCCAGGAGCAGTTATAGAATTTACAAAAAAAGTATTTATTTGTACTAGCAGTAACATAAAAAAAATAAAATTGTGCAGTATAATTATTTACAAAGGCAGAATAAACAGAAGATGCATCTGAATTTTCCTTCAGTCTCTGTGTCCCTTCTCTGCCAGCAATTGCAGCTCTGTCTTTTTATAAGTTCTTGCAACAACCGCTCTTCTTAACAAGCATCCTGTTTGTTTGTTTTTTAAATATGTTCTTGTAAGTATCAGGCAGGTGCTGGCAGGAACACAGTGTCCCAGAACTGAGGCCCCATCTCCACAGATTTTCTGCAAAAGGCTTAAAACTTGCAGTCAGGCAACCTCTTGAGTTTCCAATAGCGTCTTGCAATCATCTCAAACTATAGTTATACTGTATACATTTAAAAAATTAACACTATATAATTTATAAACAAAGGGATCCCAATATACATAAGTTACATTTTCACATAATAATTTGCATATATTTTTATATCAGCAGATATGCAAGGGAGGGAAACACAGAAACAGCGAGGGAAGACTGACAGACAGTGAGAGGCAAAGAATTGCGAGACTGTCGGGCGATCAAGTCCCAGGTCTCACAGGAAAATATGGTTACACAACCATACAGACAAGAGACAGGAAAGGAAATGACAGAAAAGATAAAAAAATATAGGACTTCAGAGGAGCTGACTTTGATAAGACAGCCAACAGAGTTAAGCTAGTCCTGGCAAAAAGAAATACAGGTGAGGGGGAACAGGCAAGGTGGGCAAGCCTTAAGGATGTAATTCTTGAAGCAACATCCCATTGTGTTTGAAAGAAAAGGAAGTGCAAAAGAAGAAGGAAACCACTTTGGTTCTCAAAATCAGTAGTAGAAAAGGTCAGAACCAAAAGGCTGACCTTCAAGAAATACAAGGGAATGCAGCGGAATGAAGATAGGGAGACATACCAAACTTCCCTAAGGCAAGCAGGGAAGACAGCAAGGCAGGCAAAGGCCCAAACTGAGGAAACACTATCACAAACAGTAAAAGAAGGTGACAAGACTTGCTATAGATACATTAGTGAAAGGAAAAAGTCCAGAGGGGGTATTGCTAAGATCAAAGGGGATAGGGGGGCATGTGAGGAGGAGAACCATGTAAAAGTATCTATCCTAAATAGATACTTCTGCTCAGTATTCACTGAAGAGAAGGTAGGACAGGGCCCAGAGCTCAGCACCATGGACACAGGGGGGAGGGAGGTGTGCACTAGTCCCTTCACAAAAGAAAGGGTCCTACAACAGCTCAATAAGCTCAGGGTGGACAAGGCAATGGGACCTGATGGCATACATCCCAGGATACTAAAGGATCTAAGGGTAGAACTAGCACAGCCATTATCAGAACTGTTTAGTGAGTCTCTGAGCACAGGAGAGGTCCCAGAAGACTGGAGAAGGGCTCATGTGATCCCACTCCACAAGAGTTGTAGTAGGGAGGAGGCAGGGAACTACAGACCAGTCAATCTTACCTCAGTAGTGGGCAAGATTATGGAGGCACTCCTTAAAGAAAGGATAGTGCAACACCTGGAATCCATAGGAGCACAGGATGCAAGACAGCATGGGTTTACAACAGGAAGGTTCTGTCAAACTAATCTCATAGATTTCTTTGACTGGGTAACCAGAACGGTGGACCAAGGAGGAGCAGTTGATGTCACCTACCTTGACTTCAGCAAAGCTTTTGATACTGTTCCACATAGAAGATTGATTAATAAGCTGGGTAGGCTTGAGGTGGGTCAGAAGTTGGTCAACTGGGTGGCAAACTGGTTGATGGGCAGAAAACAGAGAGTGGTGGTAAATGATATACAGTCAGAAGAGATGCAAGTCACAAGTGGGGTACCTCAGGGATCAGTCCTTGGGCCGGTCCTTTTCAATATCTTCATCAGTGACATTGCAGATGGACTGGAGGGTAAGGTTTGTCTGTTTGCAGATGACATCAAGATCTGCAACAGAGTAGATGATCCAGATGAGGTGGGCAGAATGAGAAGAGATCTAGATAAACTAGCAAAATGGTCAAAACAGTGACAACTGGGATTTCATGCAAAGAAGTGCAAGATCATGCACAAAGGGAAGAGAAACCCTGAAGCCACCTATATGCTGGGAGGGGAGTTGCTGGCAGTCACAAGGGAAGAAAGAGACTTGGGCATCATCATCACCGATGACCTGAAATCATCCAAACAGACCACTAAAGCAACAGGTAAGGCTAGGGGGATGTTGGGATGCATTAGAAGGGGTATCAGAAGTCGGAAGAGGGAGGTAATGATCCCTCTTTACAAGACACTGGTTAGGCCCTGTCAGGAGGTCTAAACTTCACTCTCAGGTTCTTGGCAATAATGGTCATGCAAGGAAACACAGACACATTTCATATGAGTGATAAAGCTTGTTTATTACTACTAAAAGGAAAATCACAATTGCTTTAAACAGTTCTTACCAATAGGAACTGGGAGCCAATGCTAAGCATTCCCTATACCTCAAGGAATCTTCGTGTCTCCTGGGATCTCCGAGGTAGAAGACGTAATGTCTAACATTATATACCTATGATAATTACCATGGTTACTGTCAGACAGAAACATCTCTAGTTACAGAGATAAGCCCTATTGGCTAAATTAGAGGTGGCTCCTCAGTACAAGATAACATTATACAATTTTGTAATAATCTTCACTTTGTAGAAACAAAGAAGTACAGTTTGTACATAGCTGTGTAATAATACAAATCATCAGAAGATGGCAATGCCAACTCATATATCATTTTCATTACAAGGACACATATGTTCTAACATCTTGTAAGCAAGAAATACATGTATATACTGGAAAGTGAAGTGCATAACAATAATGTGCATACATATCCTGACATCTACTCTTATATGGTAGATGCCCTTAGTCCTCTATGTTAGTATAGCATATACCTAAATGCTAGCTGTTTGCGGTGTACCTGTGGGGGTACCAATTAGGGTGAAGGGACCTTGTGTAACATTTCTCCCCTTGTTGCCTCTTAGGGGCAACAACACAAGCAAGAGTAAGGAAATGGATAGGGAGCAGGGGTCATTTACACACCCGACGCGCGAGCCTTGTAAAGGACCTCCAGCTGCTCTCTGTGTTGCGTAATGTGCACCGTAGGCAGAAAAACATAATAAGAAGAAATATCAAAAATGCTTGCATAATAAAATCTTTAAAGGTAATCTGTAACCAAGTGTTAGTAAGTGCACTATTCAAATCACTATCATTGAGATCAAGTACGGCCTCATCTGCTTTGGAAATATTGTTGCTGAAGTGGATGAGATGGGTGTCGTTCCTGTCTAAAAGTGATTTCAATGTCAAACTTAAAGGATTAATGTGTACATTAAAGTAAGGTAGATACTCAGAAAGTGTAAGCAGATAATCAGGGTTACCATCAATGATATAGGGGTCCATAGGGGGAACGGGGTAACAACTGTGTGTCCCATAACAGTTTTCTGATGCGGGACGAAACTGAAATTTGGGGTATCAATAACACATGTTTTGTCTGCATACTGAAACATCTTATAGTTAGTAACCACACTATATTCACCATCTGAATTATATTGCATTTTCACTGTAGGCAGTCTCCATTTTTGCAACTGTACTGGGCAAATATAAGTCTGTTTAGAAATCTGTTTGACAGGCGGTGAACCTCCTTCCGATAGGACTGGTACAACTTGGAAGCGTCTGGAGCGGATGTTGAGTCTTGGTATTCTGTGCCATTAGCGGTGATGTTATCGTCCATGGAAAAGGACCAATCAATACTGTCGGGGGAATAGCTACATACAGGTTTAATAGCATCAAATAAATATACCTTTTCTTCACACAGCAGTCCGTGTGTGGCAAGACCCACGTGTCCAGAAGAGGATGGAAGACCAAGAGAGGAGGCAAGTCAGGGTGTTCTCTGTAGATGTCATCATCAAGGTGCCCAATGGAGTGTACAGATGTAAGTTTATCAAATATAGCCATAGTAGGATCAAAATGTGGTAAAGAAACAGTGAAAGAGACAAACATAGTATCTTTGATTGAGCATTTCTTAGAAGTAAAACAAGGACCAGTATTAGGGTGCCTGGTCACAAAACCCAAATTCCTAGCAGTAGAAATAAGAATAGTTAGAGACCGTAGCATACACATGGCAACACAGTTAGTGGATTTATAATGAGGACAATACCGTTTAGAGATACGTCTGTCATGTATGATATCAGGGATTCTTCTGAATTCTAGATCACTGAATAGGTTGTTGATGGTAGTGATGATGTATGAACCATAGGCTGAGCATAATATTTCACTGGCAATGTATTGCTTATCTGCTTCTTTATTGTTTTGTGCAATGAGTGCATTAATCTTGTTTTTAGAATCTGAAAATGCCTTAGCAATGTCGTGCATATTGTGTACAGTGTATCTCTCTTCCTGACTAAGGCCATCCACACCATGCAATAATGGGGGTATAATATCATTCACCAGACCAGTTTGGAACTTTGGAGAATGTGATTTGATAGCAGCAATGTCGGCCTTATTCCAGATGGACACTGCTGCCCTCCGATACCTCCCCGACCCACGGAGCTCCCCAGCCTGGACCAGTCTAGCGCGGGTGCCTAGCAGAGGTAATTTAAAGAACCTCTGCCTGCACTCTTGTTAGGGGGGTTGTTGATGCCTGCTATTTTTTGTTTGTTGACTGCTGCTTTAACTCTGCTCCATGGACAACTGTTCGGGGGGGGGGAACAGCATCGCTAGCCTTGTTTCACCGCAAGTACCTTGTCTTCTACTGTAAAACTGCCTGTAAAGTTTGACTATTTTTACCTGCATAGATTGTCTCAGTAGCTCCTGTTAGTGCTTGAGTTGGGACTCTCGTGGTTTGCTTGCAATCGCGATCCATCTCCCGCTGCATACTAATTAGTTCTTTGTCTCCCCTACAATATAGGCCGCGCTCACCCGCAGGGACCACCAGCTGCCCTCCGATACCTCCCCGACCCACGGAGCTCCCCAGCCTGGACCAGTCTAGCGTGGGTGCCTAGCAGAGGTAATTTAAAGAACCTCTGCCTGCACTCTTGTTAGTTAGCCCGGCCAACGCACTGTGCACGCTGGACTGCCCCGCCCGCCCAACCACTCCTCCCACCCAGGGCCAACCTTCATTTATAGGCCCTATCTAATGACATCACTTCCTGCTGTCTGGAATACTAAGTCCCCATTTTTCCATCTGCAGGTTATACCTGCCTGCCACTAGAGGGACCCTGAGCCCTGCCCAAGCTCATCCACCCCTGAAAGCCTCCCCTTTTTTTCCTACCTCCACCGAAGCTACTCATCCCTCCTCCATACTCCATCAAACACAGGCTACCCTGTCCGCATCCACCCTAAACTAGCCCACCTCTGACCTCCTGCCACTGACCCCAAGCATACACTGAGTGACCTCCTCCCAGGTCTTCATCAACTACATCTACCTACCACACCTCCTCCCACACCCAACCCTGTAGTTACCCCACTCCCAGCCCTCCTGCCTTTGCCACTAAGCCTACTCTTAGTGTCCACTAGAGTCGCTATTGTGCACTCCTCCTGGTCCCAAACATACCCTGCTTGAGCCCAGTGTGTGGGCACAGCCTACCCAGGACCCTTTACAACTGCCCTGAGTTGGTCTTGAACCTGGTACCCTTCCCACCAGAGTCTGTGTCACTACCACTAATCCAAAGTGGCATCCACACTTGATGAAGGAATCTAAGTCAGCATCTACCTACTACCCTACTGCTACTGCTGGCAAATATGTTAGCCCACCTCTTTCTAAAATGCCTCCCTCTCATCCTTTCCTTGACGCCATTGTCCCCCATACCTGATACCCCCTCAGGCACCCTGGCACCCACTCCTGCCCTTGTTCCAGAGCTTATACAATCCCACCCTACTCTCATCTTCTGCCCCAGTGTGCAGCACCTCCCCAGCCGCCTCCCAGCTACTTCCTCAGGCACCTCTGGAGGCTCACTGCCTTCACTTTCTCAGCCTGGAAAACCCTGCCCACCCCTGTGCTCAGAAGCTCCTCATCTCCGCTGACACACCTGTCGAAAGCTCACCCTATACCGCCCCTGACCAGGGCTGTGGTCATTTTACTACTTTGATAGGCAATATACATCCAAACCCAGGCCCAGCCCACCGTAGCCCACCTGAGGGTCACCCGGCTCTGCATAGCCTCTATGAATATATGCAGCCTGTTGAAAAATTTGACTCTTTACAATGCTGGGTCACTTATAGACCAGATGTCATTACACTGGTGGAAACCTGGCTATCAAAATCCACCCAGACTCCTTTGTCTCCATTCCAGGTTATCTCTACCGGGAGGATCGTGTTGAGGCGGGGGTGGCTGTGAGATCTATGCCAGGGACACTCACTGGACTGACACCCCTGCCCTTCTCTCCCATCTGGGGCACAGGCCCCAACCTCAAACTGACTCCTGACCCTCCAGGGTCCCTATATCTCACCACTGCCTATTTTCCCCAAAAGCCAAACCCTGGCACTGGTTCCATTGACTGATTATCTCTCAACCCTACCTCATTCAGCTAACCAAATCCTCGTGGGTGACCTGAACATTAACTGGCTCAGCCCGTCTGCCGCCACCCCACGTGACTCCTTCGCAGCCTTAGGCATGTCCCAACTAGTCTCCCAACCCACCAGAGTTAACTCTAAGAAAGGTACCAGCACCTTACTAGACGTTGTCATCACCAACCGCCCCCAACAAATCCATGTTACCCAGGTCCTCCCTGATTCCCTTAGTGACCACTCCCTATCCTCTCTGCTGGGCAACCACCACTCCCAAACCCATGGTCCTCCCTCTCACGTCAGCGCCTAGACCGGTGGACTCAAAGCCCTGAAGTTACATCTTGCCCAAATTAACTGGTCTCCCATTCAATATGCCCCTGATATTGATACTGCCCTGCCTTCTTCTCACAAACCTTCAACAAAGCTTGTGACATCTTCAAGACCCCACACAGCTGTACCTGAATCCAAAGTCCTGTAATGCCCCCTGGGTTTCCCTGGCCCTGCTGCAACTGCTCAGACACAGGGACAACCTCTGGCACCTGGCCTCTGAATCTGGTCGGTTGGCAGACAGACAGGCTTACAATGCCGCAAGAAACAAATGCACCTGGGCTATCAGAAAAGCTGAAAGCCGAGCACTATCAGGCCGCACTCACCACCTCCTGGGGAATGTGAAAATTTCTGGGACAACATTAAACATCTAAATGGGAGTGTGCACTCCACCCCTCTCAGATCACTATTGAAGGCTCTGTCTCCACTGACCCGCCTGCATTGCCAACTTCCTTAACTCATCCTTCACGGACCTTAGCTCTGTCCCCTCCAGTGATTTCTTTGATCCTCCTTCTTCCCTAGCTGCCCCAGACACTCACTATCCTAACTTCCACTTCACGCAGGGTCACTGCCCAGGAAGTCAGGCCACACCTGATTAAAGCGCTACAGAGCAATAGTACTGGCAGTGACTCTCTGGATCCCTGCATCCTCCGCCGGGTTCTGGACCAGGTCCTGCCCCACTAACTAGCCTGTTCAATAAGTCCCTCTGCCTGGGGCAGTTCTCAGCCTGGAAAATTGCCACAGTTACACCCATTCTCAAAGGAGGTGACAGATCCTCCCCGGAATTATCGGCCCATCTCCATCCTCCCTCCCCTCTCCAAAGCCCTAGAAAAACTGGTGGCTACTCAAGTCACAGATTACATAACCAAATACAACATCCTCTGCCATGAACAACATGGTTTCCGGGCTGGGTGCAGTACCGGCACAGCCCTCATTGAGTTTTCAAACTTTCTTCATTCCTCCCTGGACTCTGGCTCCCTCGCTGGGGCAGTGTTTATCGACCTCTCTAAAGCGTTTGACATGGTCTCCCACCCCCTCCTGCTGGATGCCCTCAGCCATACCGGCTTTGCCAATGGTCCAGTCTCTTGGTGCTCCAGCTATTTGTCTGCCCGCTCCCAACGTGTTAAAATTAATGCGACCCTCTCCGATACATGCCCTATCCACTCAGGTGTTCCCTAGGGCTCCATCCTTGGTCCTCTCTTCTCACTATATCTCAACACCCTCCCAAAGCTTGTTCTGGTAAAACCTGCTGTATGCAGATGATGCAGTCATTTTTGCCTCTCACCGAAACCCCAACACCTTACAAGACTCCTTGCAACAAGCCTTTGCCGATGCTGAAGCCTGGTTCAAAGAGCACAGACTTGTACTCAATCTGAATAAAACCAAAACAATGCTCTTTGCCCATCCCCAAAACAAATCCAGATATTTCCCACTCTGCATCCTCCCTTGTTCCAAGCATCCTCTTGATCTAGTCCACTTGTACAAATACCTCGGGTCTCCTTTGACTCAGCCCTCACATTCTACGACCATAGATAATCTAGCCTCAGCTACAAGCATGGCTAGGGAATCCTTTACTGCCAAGGCATTGCCTCCCGCCAATGCCCTTCGACTAGCAGTCACCTCCTCAAAACTTTCCCTTATAGACTATGGCTTGCCTGTTTATGGTGCTGCTGACACGACCGCCTCAATAAAATTCGCCTCACCTTGAATAAGGCCTGTAGGTTAATCACAGAGCCCCTAGGCTCACACATACCTGAAAAACTATACGACATGGCCAGGTACTTTAATCTGATGAACGGCTCAGATACCAAACCTGCCTCATTACTAAAAACCCTCCTTGGACTATCCCCACCTGGTCTGACAGCCTCTATCCACCTTGCACAACCCTTAGTCCAAACTCATAACACCTCTAAGGCCACCCTGCTTGTCCCTAGGTCTAGGACCTCCATGGGCAAAGGTCCTTCTGCTCCAGAGCTCCCTCATGGTACAACGCCTCCCACCTCCATCACTGACACCTGCACAATTTGCTTCAAAATCTCACTGGGTCAGCTCTTCAACCTCGTAGCTGTTCCTGCCACTAGGTGATCTAGTCCGACATGCCCTGACAATGCTCTCTGAGTGGCTCCTCTCCTTTACTGGCTGACAAAACTCTCTGAGTGGCGCCTCACCCAAACTTTTCACAAACCGCGCCCTTTGCCCTGAACTCTTCATCCCTAGCAGTCCCGGCTCAATCTACCTGTAACTACCTGTGATTACCATTCCTGTAGCACGTAAATTGTAACTAAGTTATAACTGCCTGTAACTACCAAACTGTAACCACGGAGATGTATGCTGTAACCGCAATATTGTGACTAAGTGTTGTTCTGTAATTGTCCTCTTTGTGACGAGGTACCTTTGGAAATGAGCCTCTGGCTCAAAGGTTGTAAACCGATGTATGTATAAATAAATAAATAAATAAATAAAAAACACCAGTGACGGTGCCTGTGGCACCAATGACATCAGATGTGTCATGTGTATTATGCTTATGACTTTGATCATCAGTATTAGGTTTTCTTCTAAAACTGACTCTATGCTCAGTGGTGTGTGCCCCATAAATAGGGTCTTGATTATGAATCTGAAAAGCTGCTAAGCTGTCAAGTAACAAAGTACTGTAAAACAATGATGTATTAGTAGTATGACACATACCAAATGATTTCATATTTCAGTAAGTCAAGTTAAACAAAACAGGTATATGCATAAATTGTAAGTTGTTAATAAGTGTACCAGGTAAGGCAGTGGCTGTGAAACAACTATGAGGACCAGGGGTCTGTTTTGAACATTCCAAAAGCTGTTTCTGAGTAGGGGGTAACACAGATAAATACATGGCAGCAGATGCCATGTTGTGTACAGCACATTTTCTAGCAGAGTCTTTAGACAAGGAATTACAATATGAGGGATCAATTAAGGCAGTAATATTGTATAAATCAGAATATCTAACAGAGGTTTGGAGCAAGGACAAATAACCATTTGGGGATAATTTTGTGTTGGGCCAGCCATGGAAAGTTCCCTTGGAGAGCTTGGCCATGGGGAGTATCTGTCCTTGCAAAGTGGTTTGCCACTCAATTTGTAGGGTAGATTTGTTAGGAGCAACAACCAAGGCAGTGAGGTAGACATCTGAGCCTTCCTGGACAGTAATCAAATTGTCAGGAATATTGATGGAGACTCCCTCTGGGGTAGTTGCAGGTGGATCAAGGTAAGGAGGGAGGTGCTTTACCATGCCTTGGATGCAGGGGATTACTCCTGAGAAGAGGAGAAAATGGAACAAGATAGCCATCTTGTCAGTGTATCTGAAAAGGAAAATCAAACATTAGTAAATTAGTACTGTTCTGCACAATGGGGTGAGGAAAAGTAATTATACTCCTTTATACAGTTTCAGTTGGTTTGCATGTAACCATTTGTCAGTGAGTTTGTTGTTTTGCTCGAGTCTAACCTGACAGACTGCTGGACTGAGCTTGTTGACAATGGGATAGGGTCCTTCCCATTTATTGGAGAAAGAATGTGTGGGATGTGCAAATCTGAGAACCATTACCTGATCCCCAACATGCCAATTCACTTTTTGTGCATGCTTGTCAAACTGAATTTTGGACTATTGCTGGGACTTGCCCATGCAGTTAGCAGCATACAAATGAGTGTGTATGAGGTCTTGTCTGAGTTTTTCCACATATTGATCTACTGAGACACGGTCTGCAGTGGGTGTGTGCAGGTCAAACAACAGCTGTACAGGTAATCTCATCTGTCTACCAGTCACCACCTCAAAGGGTGTCAAGTGGGTGGTGGCTGAGGATGTACCCCTAATTGCCATAAGGAGTAATGGCAGTAGGGAATCCCAATCCTTGGGATTGTCCTCAATGAATTTGGAAAGCATTTGCTTAATCCATCTGTTGGATCTCTCTACTTGACCTGAGGATTGTGGATGGTAAGGTATGTGGAACTTCTGATGAACTCCGAGGAGTCTAAGGGCTTCTTTCATCAACTCACCTGTAAAACTGGTTCCTTTGTCAGAGTCTACCTTGAGAGGTAGGCCCCACCTGGAGAAAATCTGTTCCACCAGGATTTTGGCAGTGGTTTTAGCAGTGCATGTCTTAGTGGGGAAAGCTTCAACCCACTTAGAGAAGAGATCCGTTACCACAAGGGCGTATTTGTTGTTTCTGTTGGTATTGATCAGAGGGCCAATAAAGTCAATCTGTATGGCATGCCAAGGGCCAGAATGCCTTTGTAGTAGTAGCTTGGCATTATTTTTGGTAGGGATGGGGTTATTTTGTGCATAAACAAGGCAGTTGTCTATGTACTGTTTGTCATCCTTGGTGACACCAGGCAACCAGGTGGTGGTCTTGAGCCTTTGGAGTGTATTTTCTACTCCCTAGTGTCCATCAGTAGGGGTGTCATGCACTTGGTGCAGAAATTCAGATAGATGACTAGGAACCACCCACAATTTGGTGGGGGTGTTATCTGGTTGGCACCAGATGAGCTTGTTATCAGGGGACAGGTGTAACTTACCTTCATGCCTTCAGTAGGGGTTATGGGTAGGTAAATTCTTCTCAGTACCTTTGTCCAGGAATCTGAACACGTCTTTCAGTTCAGAGTCAGCGTGTTGGGCTGCTGACAAATCCAAGGGGAAAAAGGGTTCAGGTTTTTTCCTGACTGCTGCAATATGTATAGCCTCTCTGGCATCTGGATGATCCATCATCCAGGTGCCCCCCTTCAGGCCCCGTCCTTTGCAAGGGTGTCAGCAGTGTCATTGAAGGCATGATAGGGGTCAAGTATGGAGTGAGCCTTAACTTTGTGTACATAGAGTTTGTGTGCAATCTTTTGTGCCAGTGAATGAATGTATGTTACCAGTTCTTTGTGTTTCACTGGGCTGCCATCAGATAAGAGAAAGGAGTTCTTCTGCCAGAAAGGAAGGAATTCTGTAAGGGAACAACAAACCCAGTTAGAGTCTGTGAAAATGATGGTGTCCTCAGTTCCATGCTGGATGAACTCGAGGGCGCAGGCCACTGCGGCCATCTCTGCATACTGTGATGATGCCACACTGCAATGCTTAGAAATCTTGACAGTGTTACCAAAAGGGTAAATAACTAATATGCCCATTCCTGCTATCTGCTCTCCCTGGTAGTAGGAAGCTGAGCCATCCATAAAGACATGACACGGTGAGGTATTCTCAAGTACTTGTGGTGTAGCGGGAAGGAAAGGACCTGAATCTGGTAGATAAGGTGGCTGCAGTGTACAGTCATGGGGTTCTCCTTAGAAGAGGACACCATGCACCAGCATGGATGGTATTTTGGTTGGGTGGACCTTGATATGTCTGTCTTGGAGAAGGAGAGACCAATGTGTCAGCCTAGTGTTAAAGACTGACCCATCCTTTACTCTGTCTGATAGCAAAAAGGTTGTAGGGGTGTGATTTGTGTTAATAATCAGTGGAGATTACCCAATGATATACAGGAAGTGCTTGACAGCCCACTATGTGGCTAGAAGGTTCCTTTCACAAAGGCTGTACTTCTGTTCCACTGGGGTGAAGAGCTGTGATGCATATGCAATGGATATCAGGGTGCCATGAACCTTCTGGGCCAACACTGGAGACATAACAATGTGAGAGGTGGCACACTCCAGATGGAATGGCAGGGCTGGATTGGGGTTGACCAAAGCTGGGGCTGAGGCCAAGGCCTGCCTCAGTGATGTAACAGCTTGGGTGTGAATGGGGCCCCAAGTCCAGGAAACATCTTTTTTTCAGTAATTCATACAGAGGGGTGGCCTTCTGAGCAAAATTACAAATAAAATCTCTAGAATAGTTCACCATACCTAGAAACCTTCTAAGGGTGGCCACGCTGGTAGGCAGTGGCAGATCTTGCAATCCTTGTATCTTCTTCCAGGTAAGGCTTTGGCCTTGGTCTGTTATCCTCAGGCCCAGAAAGAGTAAGTCTTTCTGACACAGTTGTGCTTTTGCAGGGTTACATTTGAGGCATGCCCTCTGAATGAGGGTCAGTAGTCCATCTAAGAGATCTAGATGTTGTTCCTGTGTGGCCATGGCCAACAACAGGTCTTCCACATACTGCAAGAGACACTGAGGTGTAGAGAAACCCTCAAGAGCATTCATCATGTGCAAATGGAACAGGGAGGGACTGTTGTGGAACCCCTGTGGTAAACAGGTCCATGTGTACTGCCTGCCCTCAAAGGTGAAGGCAAACTTATATTGACTTTTGGGGGCCAATGGCAATGACCAGAAACCATTGGAGATATCCAGTGCACTAAACCATTGTTGGTCAGGGGTCAGTAGATGTAGCACATCTGGTGCTGATGCCACAGTTGGGGCCTGACCTGGTTTAGTCTCCTGTAGTCAATAGCAAGTCTCCAGGCACCTGTGGGTTTTTTTCACAGGCCACACTGGGGAATTTGCAGTGGAAACACATGTCCTGATTACACCTTGCTTGAGGAGTGATTTAATTGGTTCCCTAAGAGGAGGCAAGGCCTCAGGTGGAAAGGGGTATTGCCGATGCCTCTCATGTGCTGGGCCTGTCACTTCAATGACAGTGTGCATCCTGCCACAATCATGCTTGTTGGTGGCAAATGCCTCCAGATGCCTTTGTAGAATGGGGAGGAGCTTCAGAAAAAGCTCATGGTTCTTAAACAAATCTATGATGTCATACTCTTTGTTGTTCACAGAGATTGTTGCAACCACATGTGAGTCAGGGATCATGATGGTGTGATAGTGTCCCTGAATCTGTATCCATAAAATGTTGACTAGGTCCACCACACAGCCGTGTGGTGCCAGAAAGTCAATTCTGATTATACTAGGGTGATCATGCAATACCATGAGCTGAAAGGTATGATATTCCTTCAGGTGCCCCAATGTCACAGGTTGTGGCAGGGAGCGGTATGCAGGTAACCTAGTTCCATCAACCCCAGATATATTGGTCCTCCATCTGGTGGACCAAGGTGATGTGTCTGGGTGATCATCCTGTAATACAGACACAGCTGCGCCTGTATTCAATAGTACTGTCAGTAGGCAGCCCCCGACCTCGGTCTCATTGCAGGGCCTTCCATTTGTATCCAAGACCAGCTTGTTTACAATTCAGACTGGGGCCTGTAATTTTCAATCAGTACCAGTGGAAGCATGGGGGAGCCTGTTGAGGCCTGCTCTCCCAGTTGTATTGGTGCAAGGGCCCGAACAGGAATGGCATCCATTACAGAGTACACTTGCCCAAGGAGCTCTCAAAATTTCCAGTTTTCATTGGCTTTTTTCCCCATACGAGGGGCCTGATCTTTGTTTTTTACCCTTATTGTTTTTGTGGTGTTTCTTATTCTTGTGGTAGTTCTGGTTCCTGCCTCAGGATTGTTGTTGTTGTTGGGCCTGCTGGGGGTGTTGGTTGTCTGTGGGGAGGGGCTGTTTCTCCTGGGCCTGCCCCTCCACCATGTAGTGTGTCGTGGCCTCTGGAATGGCTTCCTTGGCAACTACTTTCTTGAAACAGGAGCCAGAATCACAGATGTAGAGTTGATAAACTCTCAGTTTTCTGAAGAATACTGGCAAACCTCTCCATGATGGGATAGGTGGTTGGCCCTACTGCCTCTCTTACTGCAGGGATCATGTTCCTAAGGAACAGGGTCTTATATTCAATGAGGCCCACATCTGCAACTTCCACTGCAAGGTGCTTCCCTGCACGGTAGGCCATCCAAAGCCTCTGGTGGAAAGTCACTGGACTTTCTTTCGCATTCTGTTTCACAGGGTATGCGAGCATCACTCCTACTATGCCTGGATTGTGTGCAGAAATGAGTTCAGATGCTACTTCATCAAAGGTGGCATGGCCATCCTGGTGGACAACATCGGGGAGTTTCACCCACAGACCAGGATTGGTGGTCTGGTGTAGAATTTGGACCTGGTAGTCTGCAGCAAGATTAAGCATTTCACATTTAGGATGCACCTTTTTCAAGTGGCAGCTGAGGTTGTCAGACGGGCTCATTCGACCAATGCTGTCAGCTATTTGCTGAACATAGGCCATTTGTAGGGGATTATTGGGATGATCAAGTGGAGGTAGATTACCTCAGCTGCCATCCAGGGCTGCCTGGGCTGTGGTCTCAGCCATAGTTCAGACCATTCCATCCCACATTGAAGCCTCCTGCAGCATCTGTCTGATCTGCATTTGGAGTGTCCGCTTACTTCTGTCAGGTAGTGTCACATTGCCTAAGGCAGCATCAATCATTTTCTCTGTCTCTTCCTTATCGTCCACAGAAATAATGGTGATCGGTGGTGCCATTGGGACTAGACCTAGGCCTGCTCCCCCCTTCATGGGGTCATCATGTTGGCATCGCCCATGATGTGTGTCATTCCGTCAATGACGCAGGGTATGGGTGTCATGTGACAGGGGTCCACCATGTTGTGGATGGCGGGAAGGGGTGTCTGGGCCATAGTAGGGGTATGACTGGGTGTTGTACTGTGAAATGTCATCATCTGACTCCTCCCCTTCAGATGACATCAACAAGGCAGGGGCTACAACTCCCATCGCCTTGACATGACCAGCCCAAGCCTCTCGTTGATGGCGCAGCTTTGCCATTTTAGATTCACATTCATGATGACTCACTTTTACAACATTCTGATCCACTTCATCCTGTATCTGCTTCTGTAACACTCTATACATGGTGCTAGATTCACGATTGTCCTTAGTAGCTAACCCTAAACCATTATGTACCTGGTTTATCTTGTCCTGTAACTCTTCAACTCCTCATGCATTTGTTCATTCATTCTACTCAACAAGTCATTCATTTGCAAAGCCTGCCCCTTATCCTGTCTCAAACTTTCACACTCCTGCTTCAACATACAAAGTTCCTGCTCGCCTGCTTTAGCAGAATGATGCAAAAGGGAATCCTATTCATTTTGCAGAGTTTGGAGCTCTGACTCCAAATCCTGCTCTCGTCTCACACATTCTGTTCCCTTTAACCCCATCTCCTGCTTAACAGATGAGATTTGCAGTTCAAGGTATTGAAACCTCGCCTCGGAGGCTTCAAGAACAGCATAGAGATCCTCGACCAGCAGCCTTTTAGCTTCACACTTTCTGGCTGTTTGTCTCATCTCTGTGTACTGGGTTGAAATCCCCAGCACAGGGTTTTCGGATTGACTTGTGTCCCACACGAAATCAGCCCACCCTCCATGGAAGGCAAGAAAGTTTGAGACATCTAGTCTCAGTTCTGCGCAGATATTTGATACAGTGGCCATTGTGTGGGAGGGAATGAAAAATCAAACTGTGAAAAGGTGCCATACTATGTATTGATCCGTAACAGGTGCACTTATTCACAGTCGGGCTACTGTGCACTTGTAAGCTTGCAATTCAAAACTACTGTGAGGTGGGTTGAGTCGGCATCGACCAAACTCAGTAAGCAGCCAGACTTTGCAAGTGATTACAAAGTGGGTGAAAAATGGAAGAGGTGGTGTGGGAATACAGTCCCCATTGAGAAGGAAAAATTTTAGCAACAAGTGAAACTATGCAAACACCAAATATTGCTTGCACACGGTCGTCAATTGTCAGGATATCTAAACCTCACTCTCAGGTTCTTGGCAATAATGGGCATGCAAGGAATCACAGACATATTGCATAAGAGTAATAAAGCTTGTTTATTACTACCAAAAGGAAAATCACAGTTGCCCTAAGCAGTTCTTACCAACAGGAACTGGGAGCCAATGCTAAGCATTCCCTATACCTTGAGGAATCTCTGTGTCTCCTGGGGTCTCCGACGTAGAAGATGTAATGTCTAACATTATATACCTAGGATAATTACCATGGTTACTGTAAGATAGAAACATTTCTAGTTACAGAGAAGAGCTCTATTGGCTAAATTAGAGGTGGCTCCTCAGTCCAAAATAACATTATACAATTTTGTAGTAGCCATGACTTTGTAGAAACAAAGAAGTATAGTTTGTACATAGCCGTGTAATAACACAAAACAGAAGATGGCAATGCTGACTCATATATCATAATCATTAAAAGGACACAGATGTTCTAACATTTTGTAAGCAAGAAATACATGTATATATTGGAAAATAAAGTGTATAACAATAATGTGCATATATACCATAGACCTAAATGCTAGCTGTCTGCGGTGTACCTGTGGGGGTACCAATTAGGGTGCGGGAACCTCGTATAACAGCCCCATCTGGAGCACTGCATGCAGTACTGGAGGCCACACCTTCACAAGTACATTAACCAAATTGAGGCAGTCCAGAGAAGAGCAACCAAAGTGGTGCAGGGACTGCGTCAGAAAACATACGAGGACAGATTAACGGAGCTCAATATGTATACCCTAGCACAAAGGAGGGAGAGAGGTGATATGATTGAAACATTCAAACACTTTAAGGGCATTAACAAGGTGAGTCTAACATGTTTCAATATAAGAAAAATAGCAGGACAAGAGGACACAGCATGAGATTAGAGGGAGACCAATTAAGGGGTAATGTGAGAAAGTTCTTTTTCACAGAAAGGGTAGTGGATGCATGGAACGGCCTACCTCAGGAAGTGGTGGATATGAATACAGTGCAGGGCTTCAAACAGGCATGGGGTAGGCATAAGGGAGCAATACAGATGAGTATGAGTAATAGGCCATTGACAGAGCTAACGCCGATGGCACATTCATAAGGTAGAAAAAGAAATGTACAGACTGGATGGGCCTTGCAGTCCTTATCTGCTGTCAACTTCTATGTTTCTATGTTACAGATCCCTGCATTCAAACTCTCCATAACAACTGGGACAGGGTCCTATTCAACCCTGTCACATACACCCCCCTCCTTAAGAGGGAACTTGTTTTATCAAACAGGTTTCCAAAACTTTCTATTAATTCTCTATCATAAGCTTCTAAGTTTCAGAAATTAAGCACATGTGCAGTATCATTTTTCTATACAGTACAGCCAATAGTAAAGCTTAAACTCATACATTTGTTTTTCAACCTTCAGAACCCTCAATCCCTGATCCATACCTTGACAGAAAATCAGCATTGCTATTCTCTTTAACAGATTTGTGCATCACATTGGATTTAAATGGCTGTAGAGCCAGGTACCACCTTGTAATTCTGAAATTTTCATCTTTCATTTGGTTAAGCCAACAGAGAGGATTGTGATCTGTTATAAGAGTAAAGTCAGTCCCTAGAAAATAAAACTTCAGGGATTCCATGGCTCACTTTGCTGCTAAACATTCCTTTTCAGCTGTGGAGTACCTTTTATCTCTGTTGTGCAACTTCCTACTTATGTACTGAATAGGATGTTCCGTTCTATCTATATTTTGACTCAGTACTGCACCTAGGCCTACCTCTGATGCATCTGTTTGTAGCAAAACTGGTTTATAAAATTCTGGGCTCCTTAAAACAGGGGCTAAACATAATGCAGCATCAATGGCTTGAAAAGCTTCATCACACTCTGGGGTCCATTTCACATTATTTGGGTGCTGTTTTTCATGAGTTCAGTGAGGGGAATAGCTAACTCAGCAAAGTTGGGAACAAATCTTCAATAATAACCAGCCAGTCCTAAAAATGACCTGACATGTTTCTTTGTTTTAGGGACATGGCTACTAGCTACAGCTTCTATATTAGAAACTTCTGGCTTAAAGTCTCCATTTCCCAACACATAACCCAACTATCTGGTTCCCTGCATGCCCAATGCACATTTGGTAGGATTAATAGTCAGACCTGCATTTTTGATAGCTTGGACAATTGCTTGTGGGTGTTCCAGGTGGCTTTTCCAGTCTGGACTGTACACCACAACATCATCCAGGTATGCAGCACAATAACCAGTGTGAGTTGGTAAAATTACATCCATGTACCACTGCAATGTAGCTGGTGGACCGTGTAAACCATATTTATTATGTTTTTTTTATTATTTATATTCACATCAGAATTAACAACCCTTTGAGTCAGGGACTAATTTCCAAAGGCTCCACATCAAGTAAATAGAGAGGTTCAGGACAAATACATACCAACTAATACATATCAATGAGTTAAACACAAGTGACAGTAGGGTGCCATCAGAAGTTTGACACAGAATCAGCAATTAATCACTGCTGAAGTTGTAGGCCTATACATTGTGGTAGCTAGGCAATTTCTGACAGTATAACAAGCAGTGTCCAGATATGATGAGGTGGATGCAGTCTAAAGTGAGACTTTGTCACAGGAAGAGAAACTGTATTCGGGCCAAATGGGTGGGTGGGAGGTGCCACAGGCCCTGAGAACTCACTGTTGTGTACACATACAACTGCTGGTGGAGAAAATGTGGTTCCTGAGAGCTATTTTAAAAGGACTGATTTTGGGGAGGCTGGTAATAGTGGCAGGAAGGGAGTTGAACCAATATGGAGCCCTATAACAGAAATATCTCTGGGCAAGCAAGGTCCTAACCCTTAGGACCAGGAGAGTGGACTTGGTGGCACTGCGAGTGGAGACAGAGGGGGTAGCTAGGTGGAGAGATGAGTCACCCCAGGGGGGAGAGAAAGAGGAGTATTTTTTTAGCCAGAATGCAGGATTGATAAAGGAACCTCTCCTTGAAATTGAACACATTAGCAAAGGAGTAGTGTGTACAAATATGGGTGCACCTATCAGCACCGGTCAGGAGCCTGCAGGCCTTATTAATGGACATTTGGATCTTGTTGAGAGCAGTGTTGTCTGTGGCTGCATAGACCAGAAGGCCTTAGTCAACTAGGCACAGGATTGAGATGGTGGCCAGCCTGAGGGCTTCTGGTGGCAAGCAGTCCTTCTGGTGGTAAAGAAGGCAAATCTGTCCATTGGTGGCAGATGAGAGGGTACTGATATGAGAGTGAAAGGTGAGGGCAGGGTCAAAAGTGATGCCCAGGTATTTGTAGGATGAGACTTGCTCAAGGGGTTAGAGAGAGCTAGAAAGTATCTGGAGGGAGTCTCTGGACTTGCTTTGGTGATAGGTGAATAACATAGTTTTAGTTTTTTTAGGTTAAAGACCACTCTGTGGTCTGTGAATTAGCGCTCACTCTGGTTGAAGGAGTGCAGGAGTGAGATTTGAAGGGAGGTGGGAGTTGGGTGTGAAGTGATGAGGACAGCATCATCTGTATACAGAAGAACCTTGCCAGAGCATAAGCTGGGTAGAGCATTGAGGTACAGACTAAAAAGAAGCGGACCCAGGATGGAGCCCTGTGGGTCTCCAGAGTGGATGGGAAGAGTGCTGGAGAGGGTGTTGTGAATTTTGATGCATTGGGACCTGGAGGAAAGATAGCTGGTGAACCAGAAAAGTGGCTCTTGGGAGAAGCCAAGCAGAGAGTCAAGCTGGAGGGAGTGGCTGACCATATCAAAGGCCTTGGAGAGGTCGATAAAGACCTCACCAGCAAGGTGGCCTTTGTCTAGTGTGTAGTGAAGGAACTTAGAGAACTCCAAGAGTGCCATAGTGGTGCTGTGGCACGAGCGGAAGCCATGCTGCTCCCTGCACAGCAGATCGTGGGTGGCCAGGTAATTGGTAAGTTGGTCTACTACTATTTTTTCCAAGGCTTTGGAGAGTGGGGGAGAATAGAAATCGGCTGATAATTACGGGGGGAGATGCTATCCCCATCTTTAAGTATGGGTGTAATTACCGCCATTTTCCAGGTGATGGGAAACTGTCCAAGACATAGAGAGTGATTGAGCAGGTTTGTGAGCAGAGCAGCACTACATCTAAGACCAGGTGAAGAAGCTTTACATCTAAAGGGTCATTACTGGGGGTGGTGCCATTAAGGGCTTTAGTTAGATATGGCCTGGCTTCCTGTGGAGTGATGATGTGCAGGTAGAAATGGGGGTGAAGGAGGGTGGGCGGCTGCGAAGGAGGAATCTGGTCAAAGAAATTGCTAGGGAGGACTGTACTGAGGTCAGAGAAGGCGGTGTTGAGGCAGTCAGCGAAGCTTTGGGGGTCAGTGGAGATGGTGCCATTGATGCTAAGTTGAGATGGGGAGGGGAGCATGACTTCCCATTCAGTTCTTTTACATTGTCCCAAAACTTACAGGCAGACCCCAAGGAGGAGGCAAGAGTTGATCTGTAATATTCTGCTTTGGCCTTGCAAACAGCCCAGGTACACATGTTGAGCTCAGCATTGTAGGCCTGTCTATCTGTCAGTTTACTAGAGTCGATGCTTCTGTGCCATAGGTTATCTCTGTGCCTCAGTTGTTGAAAAATGGCATGGTGGTGAACCGATAGAATCCAACAGGAGTGGCAAATGCAGTTTTGTCTCTGGAGTCTTTAGCTAAAGGTATTTGCCAGTAACCCTTGATGAGATTGAGGGTACTGATATACTTTGCACTTCCCAGTCTGTCCACCAGATTATCTATTCTGGGCATAGCAAAACTGTCAAATTCTGACACTTGATTAAGTTTCCAAAAATCAAGGCAGATTCTAGCACCCCCTTCTTTTTTGTTTACAATTACCATTGGAGATGACCAAGCACTCCTCGACTCTTCTATGATACCCAATTCTTTCATTTTTTGTATTTCCTCAACTATGTCAGTTCTTAACCGCTATGGTAATCTGTATAACTTTTGTCTAATAGGACAAGCATTCCTTGTCCCTATAACATGCTCAACCCCTTTTGCTTGGCCTGGTACTATGGTAAAAGTACTGTTAAATGTCTTTAGCACTTTATGAATGTCTGCAGTTTGTTCTGAGGTTACAGAAACATTCACCTTTACAGCATCAGCAGTTACAGTTTGTTCCAGTCTATTATAAGCTACATTAATATCTTCTTTATCAGTTTCTGGTAAAACTAGCAAAGCAACTTTTGGCATTTTTTCAACCCATTTCTTGAGGAGGTTAGCATGGCACATCTTAGTAGGATTTTTCCTGTCAAGGCTCTCAGTCTCGTAGATAACGGTGCCAGTATGTCTAATCACTTTATAAGGCCTTTGCCACTTCATTAACAGTTTATTTTCTGTTATGGGTAACAGTAGCAAAACCTTTCCACCTGGCTCAAAAACATTTTCTTTTACCTCATTGTCATAATATACCTTCTGCTGGTTTTGGGCCTCCTCCTGATTACTATGGACAATTTCAACATATTTTGCCAGCTTCTTTCTTGGGGCACACATATAAGATGTTATAGATTGTTTCTGAGTGGGGGTTATCCTCCCACGTTTCTTTTATCACATCCAGTGGCCCTCTTGGCTACCTACCATATAGCATTTCAAACGGTGAAAACCCTGTTGCTGCCAGTGGCACTTCTCTGTAAGCAAAAAGTAGGTAAGGCAAGTATTGGTCCCAATCTTTCCCTTCCCCTTTTACAAACCTTTTTAACATGCGTTTTAGAGTTTGGTTAAAACGCTCAACAAGATCGTCTGTCTGAGGGTGATAGGGGGAGGTTCTTATGGCCGTGATACCTAGTAGTCTGTACAGCTCCTTAAGTAATGCAGCACCAAAATTACTACCCTGATCAGTAATAATTTCTTTAGGTATGCCCACTCTGCTGAACATGTTTGCAGGCTCTGCTGCCACTTTTGAAGTGGTGACAGTACACATTGGAACTGCTTCTGGGTGTCGAGTAGCATAGTTGCATACTACCAGGATAAATCTATTACCCTTTTTACTTTTGTCTAAAGGACCAACCACATCCATTGCAGTTCTCTCAAAAGGCACATCTATCAAGGGTAGGGACACCAGTGGCACCTTGTCTTTTCTAGTGACTGGGGCTACTTTCTGACACTCAGCACAGCAATTACAATAGGTACCAACATCTTCATGAATTCCAGGCCAGTAAAATCTATACAGCAATCTTGCAAGGGTGCGATCCCTCCCTGAATGACCAGCCATAGGACTATCATGTGCTATCTGTAACAACTCTGTTCAATACTTCTGTGGTATAACCAATTGTTCTGTCTGTTCCTGTGTCTGAGGTTTAACCCAGACTCTGTACAGTAACCCATTACATTTTTTAAACATTGGTCCACCCTGCTTTGGTTTCACCCCCAGCTACTTAAAATAACCCTGGAGAGAAACATTGTTAGTTTGTTCTGAAAGAAAATCATAATCAGTTATCAGCTTGGTTTCAGCATTTTCATATTTTAACCCTTTATGTCCATCAGTCATTTGTTACCACAGTTTCTTTAGGCTTCATCTTTCTTTCCTGGATTTCTGGATCTTAGAGCTGTGTTCAAACAAGTCCGAATCAAAATTGGTGAAAGTATCAGGCAGGTGCTGGCAGGAACACAGTGTCTTAGAACTGAGGCCCCAATGACCTGAAATGTTATTTGAGCTCTTGTCACCACAGCTGCTGAAACATCAGGATTTACTCCTTCTTTGATTAACTCAGTAAATCCTGGAAAGTCATTTCCAATAATCACAGGTATAGGTAACTTAGGTACTACCTCCACTTTCATTTGGTGCAACACACCCTTAATGATCAGAGTCACTAGGGTGGTGGTATAGTATTGAGTGTCCCCATGGATGCAGATGACACCAGTACCTGTTCCCTTTGCACAGTGTTTTCCCAGCATTTCAACATGCACTAGGGTCTGTCTGCTTCCCAAATCAGTGAGTTCCTTCACAGTCTTATCCCCCACCTTCACATCTGTTAAGTACTTGCCCCAATTTGCCAAGGACAAATCTGCTCCAGTGTCACTCTTCTTATGGTAATTTCTTGCAATATGACCTAACTTATTACAGTTATAGCAAATAATGTCTTTGGGCATAGATTTGTTATGCCCACCAGAGTTCTTATCAGTCTTTGCGTTTAAATGGGAAAAAGAGTGTCTTACCGGTGCTTGGCTGTTCTCACTGCTGTGGCATCTCTCTGGCCATTTGGTAGTCCTCGGCCAAAGAAACAGCCTTTCCCCCATTTTCTGATCAGTGTTCCTTTACTCAAAGCTACACATCTGTAGGCAGGGTGTTGATGAATTGCTCCATTGCAAATGTGTCAATGATCTGTGGGACTGTTTTGCCCTCTGGTTGGAGCCATTTTATCAGGAGTTCTGAGTCCGGTGAAGGCTTCTTGAGGATTGTCGACTGAGTTGTACTTCAGAGATTGAAATCTTTGCCTGTAGGTCTCTCCCGAGATGTCATACCTTTTCAGGATTTCGCTTTTCACCAGGTCATAGTTTTCTGACTGTGCAGTGTCCATATTGTTGTAGGCAAGTTGGGCTTTCCCTGTCAGGTAGGGTACCAGTCTGATTGTCCATTGCTGCTTTAGCCATTGGCAGGCTGTGGCAACTCTTTCAAAAGTTGTCAGGTAAGCCTCAATATCATCCGAAGGACACACACATTTGTAAGTTTAATGGCTTTTAAGTTGCTTGTGTTTTGTTGCTCATCTGGAGCTGTGCCAGATCCTCTGCATTTGATATTTTTCAAGGCATCCAGCCATCGCTGTTCCTATCATTGCATCTCTTCTCACATCTGCTGCTCCTGTTGTTGCAGTTTTTCTTTTCGCTGTGCTTCTAAACCTTGAAGCTCTTTTTCCTCTCTGCTTCTCCATCTTTTTTTGTTGTATAGCCCACCATTTGAAAAAGTCCATCAGGCTTTCAGGTTCTGTCACTGCTTGTTCTTTTTCCATAACTTGTGCTGGCTGTACAATTTCAACTTGGACTTCTGTCTCTAATAGTTTGGCTGCCATTCTCCTGATAACCACTCCTGTATTTGCTGCTGCACAATCCATACTTTCTCTATGCTTCCCTGGTACTGGGTCCAGTACCCACGCACAAAATTCCTGGCTTACAGTATGCACGTCATAAATCCCACTTAGGCTGACACCATCTGTCATCGAGGCACAAATCAGGAAGCATAGGAAAAACCAGAAGCAGTTGTAGAATTTACAAAAAAGTATTTATTTGTACTAGCAGTAACATAAAAAAATAAAATTGTTCAGTATAATTATTTACAAAGACAGAATAAACAGAAGATGCATCTGAATTTTCCTTCAGTCTCTGTGTCCCTTCTCTGCCAGCAATTGCAGCTCTGTCTTTTTATAAGTCCTTGCAACAACCCCCCTTCTTGACAAGCATCCTGTTTTTTTTCCCAAAATGTTCTTGTAAGTATCAGGCAGGTGCTGGCAGGAACACAGTGTCTTAGAACTGAGGCCCCATCTCCACAGCTTTTTTGCAAAATGCTTAAAACTTGCACTCAGGTAATATCTTGAGTTTCCAATAGCTTCTTACAATTATCTCAAACTATAGTTATATACATTTCAAAAATTAACACTACACAATTTCAAAACAAAGGGATCCCAATATCAGTTACATTTCCACATAATGATTTGCATATATTTTTATATCAGCCGATATGCAAGGGAGGAAAACACAGAAACAGTGAGGGAAGATTGAGAAACAGTGAGAGGCAAAGAATTGTGAGACTGTCGGGGTGATCAAGTCCTAGGTCTCACAGGAAAATTTGGTTGTGCAACCATACAGACAAAAGACAGGAAAGTAAAGGACAGAACAGATTCCTTCATTCAAACTCTCCATAACAACTGGGACAGGGACCTATTCAACCCTGTCACAGTGGGCCCTAACTATCTAATTTTGATCACAATCCTCCTAGCATCATATTTTCCACATACATTCTGTGGCCAGTAGGGGGCTGGGATTTGTCATTGCAATTAGGATACTGCCTGACCGGTATATTGGAACATGACTTTAGAGCTTGAAAAGTGCCTAAGCATTTTCCAATATACTTCTGGTTTTCTCCAGGTATCCATTTGCTCCTGGTGCAAGTGGGCCCTAATCTGGACCCACAAATTTCCTGGCTACTGCATTTAAGGTGATTAGAGAAAGTAACTATTATTGAAGATACAGTTCTATGTACATAGTTTTGCAGTCTTATGAATAGCCTACAAATAATTGTTTTTGGTGAGGCCCTTTTTTGTACACAAGTAACAATCCATTACAGGAGGCACTAAGTAATTTTTAAGCATCCAAAAACTGTAACAGCTGGGAATGTAGCTAGAAATTTCATTTTTGTACATAGTCTATCCAACTGTTACTCCTACTCCCATTTCATATATGGTCATGTAGCTGTACGTAATTTTTGTAACACATACCATAGGAACAAGGTTACAGATATTTAAAAAAAATATCAAACTGGAGAGCTGTGTGGAATTTTCAAAATTCAGCTTCTGCCAGAATTCCATGCAATTTCTGAAATTCTGCCAAATCCCATTTTGAAAGTGGATGTATTTTAATACTGCAAATTAGTAATCACAGTTTGCCTAAACAATAGAACAGAGTCAGGGGTTTAAGTAAACTAAAGATTCATTTTCTGCCAACTGCAGACTGATATTCCACAGATTATACAGTCTGTGGAATATTATTCTATCGTTTATACAGAATAGTTTTTCAGAACTCTGTGGAATTAAAAAGGAAATTCCAAAAAGCATTTTGGAAGCAGAATTGTTAGTCTGCATGAATTGTACTGGTAGAAGCTCACATTCCATACAGCTATATCAAATTGTTGCTAGGAGCTTGGTCTCTCATTTTTCTTAATTTACTGCAAGATAGAAGAAGAGCTTCTCATCTGCATCTCAAAACAAATGCTTATGGCTGTACCTTTAATGATATAATATGAATTTAAAGCAGCAGTGCAATGAAACTGGGCAAAACATTTGACCCTACATTTGTTTAACTATAAAAGATTCCAGATATCTTCTAATTTTACTTGGTGGTACAATGTTCTAATTCCACCAACATTTTAGATTTAATACATGTTTTAATTTATTTTTTTCCTCAAGAAAAAAAGATGGACGGCACATTTTACATAAAAATAGCATTGTAGGCCTAGAAAGGATTAGGATCAAGAAAATAAAAAAAAAAAAACATGGTGCACAGCATGGGGGATCTAGCAAAGTACATTGGACAGGTATGCTAATATTTTTATTAATTGTAGCTGAAACTGGCTTTTTTGGAATAGAAATTTCATCGCATAGTTGCTTTAAACTATTACAGTCACTAGTCACTGTCCATTTTAACACACAGGAATGGCATGTTTTCCTGCACCCAAACTGAACTGATAGTGGTTCAAAAAGGCACATGGTTTGTGACTGATTATCAAATGAAATCTGTACACAGTTGTGTACAGTGAGTATGCCTGCCTGTACCCTTGGTATAGATAGGGCCCTGCCCAGATAGTTAATCCATTTTTGAAAATGTTTCATAGATCTGCATGCTCTGTAGACCCTCATGTAGGCTTACACACACACTACTACAGCCTAAGGTACATTTGTATTTACTCATACTTGCTATGATGTGCTTAGGTACTGTTATCCAACGTGATTATTTTGTGGTAGCGATGTGCCACCTACAGCTTTTATCCATGATGCAAGGATCAGCATATTTTATGAATTGCTGTATTGTGACCCAAAAGCAGTCTTAGTCAGCATAATGCTTATCAGTGTGTACATGCAAAACCTAACTGTCTTAGGTGTGAGCTGCCCATCACTATTCACCAATAGACTTGCTGTACTTCCTAACTGCCTCTTTGTAAGAGTCCATTACCTAGTAACGTACTTTCTTATCTTTAAGTATAATAACTCATGTAAGATTGTTAGTCGCTGATTTTGCATGATGATATTGTGGTGTTCGGAGGTTTCCAAACTCACAGCAGGTATGCTGTTTTTCTACGTGTTTTGGTAAAAAAACTTTCTTCTGTGATATCTGGGTTTCTGTGTTGTGTTTTGCTAGCAGGTCTAGAATCCTGACATCCAACAAAATTGGCAATCACAGCAGGACCAGTTTGGTCAGAACTGAACCAGTATGCCAAAAGGCACACAAGTGAACAGGATTGGGAATCATGAAGGTGCTCAAACTTACACCCCTTGTTCAACTTGCATCGCAGCCCGGTTGGACTTCCGACCCAAAACCTGTGGCTGTCTAACTGTTGAGGTAAAACAGTACACCTTGGACTCTCGGTTAGTGCAGAAAAATGGGACCCTCCAACAATGGCCATTAGTACAGAGCTCAGATTAGACATCTTAAATTTCCTGACCTTCCATGGAGGTTTGGGTGATTTCGCACTGGACGTGAAATCTCAGGCTAATCCGGTACAGTATGCTTGCAAGCTGTACTCAGAGGCAAAGCCTAGAGCTAAGAAACATGATCAAAAAGGTATTATGGCTGCTGCCCTGAATGGTGCATTGAAAGCAGTGGAATCAGAGATTCTAGCTCTGCATAAGGAGTTGGGCTCCAAAACTAGAGAAGTGGGAGAGCAAAGGAGGGACTTAGAATGAGAAACTGAAAAGCTTAGGAATAACACTCAGATTGAACTTGAGAGTGTGTTACAGGAAAAAGATAGTGAGATTGTTAGGTTGACAAAGAACTGTGAAAGATTGCAGCAGGATAAGAGGCATGTGATACAGCTGAATGACTTGCTTACAAGTATGAATGATATGTTGCAAAGTGAGTATGAGGAGCAGAAAGGAGAGTCTGAGAGTTGTCAGAATGCACTGGAGAAGGAGCTTAGGGAAAATCGCTAAGTGAGCACCACCTACAGAGTTTTGCAGGATCATGTCAGTAAGGGACACTACAGAGGTGAAGTGGAACATTCGATGTGTAGAATAAAGATGATGAAATTACATCAGCAGTTGACAGTCCTGAAGGGTTATGTGAAAGCTATGCTGTATGCCCTGCCTATCAACTTGTCATCATTGGATGGTGATGACAGAGACATTCAATATGGTGGACCTTGGGATGTTGGAGGGCTGAGGCCTCACCCACTGGTAGTGGCCTTGAACAAAAAGGATAAGAACAAGGTGGAAGCATTAATTCATAGGGCGATCTCAAAAGCTGGGATCTCTGACTCTCAGGTTAAAGTGCTGAAACAAGCAGTCAGTGATACATTGAAAAAGGAGGTGGAGAAACAAAGCCTCCTTCAGGGAATGCCCACTGCCATGTCCAGTCACCAAAACCATCATGAGGCAGAGAGCAAGCCCGAACTCCCTGCAGTCTGTACAAGCCATTCAGAATATTTCAGACAAAATAGCCGTATGGCCCCTGATGATAATCACAGTGGCCATTTGGAAAAAGTGCAGAATCAATGTGAAATGCTCAGCCACCAGGTACAGGTTTTAAAGCAGACTGTGGACTCTACGTTGTGGGAGAAGATGCCAGAAGGCATACGTAATGACATCAGAGCCCCATTTGACAGAGTCACGACTCGCCTCCTGGCTTTGCATGGCCCCAACATGGTCGATGTAATGCTAACAACCCAGGAGAAGCAGCCTATCAAAGAAACCCCAGCCCAGTACAAGAGCCACTTGTGGCTCACATACAGTGCAGTCAAAGATTTGGCCAGTGAACATCTGGACAAGGAATCAATTGAGTATAAATGTTTGTTCTTGAAAAACCTTCAACTGACCCTCAACAAAAAGGTGGAGGTGGCCAAATTCCCAAGATGGGAATACTTCTGTGAGATCATGGAACAGGTGGAGTGTGTGTACCAGGTTCATGCAAGGGACTTCGTTTCATGCTCTAAGCCCAAGGTAGCCGCATTTCAGAGTGGCACAGATTCATCCACCCAGTACATGGTGGAAAGGAAATCCAAAGATGTCCAACAAGACAAATCCTGGTATCAGAACTGAGGAGGGTACAGCAATAAGCAGAAATACCGACAAAAGTCGAACCAGCAAGATGTGAAGGGCAATAATGGTTGGAAGCAACAGTCCTGGCCCTCATATAAAGATCTGGCCATGGAGAATACACTGCTTCAGGAGTCTCAGGCCAAGGTTCAATACCTTATGGCCCAATCCCCACAAAAGTCATAGTGGCCATTCCTTCCACTCCCCCTCTGGAAGAGGATTCCAATGGGGGCGGGCACTCAAAATCTCTATGCTGAAGCAGTACAGATGCTCTGAGAGGTGGACCCCACCATCTACAACACCTCGAAGGAGTGAAATGGATCAGACTGACAGTGTAAGGCCCCAGCTCAAATTCTCACTTCTTTAGTTATCGATGGTTCTGGACGTCCATGTATAGAAGCGCTGGTTGGGGGTTGCCACCTTAAATTACTTCTGGACATGAACACAGCTGTCTCCGTGCTGCATCAGGATGATCCCCTGCACTGTGTTTGGTCAAAGGAGAAGGCTAAGTCTGCCCAGACCTTTGAAGGGACTATCATCACAACTTATCTGTCCAAACTAATACCTATCACTATCGGTACCTTAGAAGTGAAACACCGTTTTGACCACATGTTCTTATGTAATCAGAGTATCCTCAGTATAGATTTTCTTTCTCAATACGGGTGTATGGTGGACCTAGCCAACAGGCTACTACTCCAAGTACCCAGCCAGAGTCATCTGCTTTTCATTCCAGATGTATATGTCATAGCAGCTGTGAATGCCAATGATGCAGATTATGATGTCATCCTCATGTTCCAGTAACATGCCCTATTCCCCTCTATTGAGGCCTATTTTGGAAAAGTACCTGGATGCCTTTCCCAAAAACAAACAAGACTAGTAGAATGCACACCCTCATACAAGTTATTGGTGGGGACCCACTATGCCAAGGACAGCACCCTTTTCCAACAGAGGCAATCCCTTCTCTGAGGGTCACAATAGAATAGAAATAGAAACAAGGGGTGATTAGGATCTGTGTCCCCCCAGTTAATTCCCCTATCTGGCCGGTGAAAAAATCCAATAATAATTGGAGACTGACTATTAATTACAGAAAACTCAACCAGGTCACCCCAAGTTGTGCACCCAACGTGGCATCTGTCCAAGATGTGCTGAAGCTTCTCAAACCACACCATAAGTGGGTCAGATCATTGGTTAGCTTCAATGGTTTCTTGTCATTACCACTGGCCCCTGAGAGCCAATACAAGTTTGCCTTCACTTTTGAAGGATGTCAGTACACATGGAACTGCCTTCCCCAAGGTTTTCACAACAGCCCCCCCTTTTTCATATCCATATTAGGGATGCCATACAAGGCTTCTCCTCCCCTAACTGCCTCTTGCAGTATGTGGATGTGGATGACCTTCTCTTGGCTACAGCAGACCTAGAGAAACACCCATGACTCCTAAAGGAGATCCTGATGCTTCTACAGAAAGCAGGCCTCATGTGTAACCCTGCTAAGGTAAAACTTTGCCCCCAGAAGTCTCCTTTTTAGGCCTGTGCATTACTACAGAAGGCAGGAGTCCTGCCATGGATAAGGTCCAGGGCATTCAGGAACTGCTTCTACCCACCAGTGTCTCTACACTGAGGCACTTTCTGAGCATGGTAAATTACTCGAGAGACTTTCTCTGTGATTTTGCAAAGAAGGCAGTGCCTCTCCATGAACTACTGAAAAAGGATGTCCCTTGGCAATGAGGACCAGAACATACAGCTGCTGTTACATTCCTGAAACTGGCTTTGGCCTCAGCTTCAGCTTTGGTCAATACTAATACAGAATTTCCTTTCCATCTGGAGACAGCTACCTCTGATACTGCCATGTTGGCAGTACTTGCACAGGGCTGTTTCAGCTCCCCCACAGTCAGACAGCACCCAGCCGACCGAGACCGGGACACCCACCTGCAGCTCCTTGGAAGCTGCCTGCACCTGAACAGGGCTGCTTCAGCTCCCTCACGGTCGGACAGCACCCAGCCGACCAAGACCAGGATGCCCACCTGCTGCTCCTTGGAAGGTACGGTGACAGCACAGCCAATCGGAACAAGGGTGCTTCCAGCAAACCCGCTCTGATTGGCCAGGACTTTTTCCCCTGCTTTTGCCACCTGGTGCTTTTTACAAATAGATTTAGCTGCAACTAAGCAAAATTCAAGTATCTCATAGAAGGATTTTCAGCCCTCTCACCCACCCCCTCCACTGATTAAATACACCTATTGCCCGCCCACATTCCCTCTCATTCCATCATTGGTCAGTACGCCTAGCAGCACTCGCTCCCTCATTGGTTAATAAGCCTAGCAGCACTGCTCTTTCCCTCATTGGCTACCTAAAACCCTCATTCCCTCTGCTCCCCCATTGGTTCCTAGTCCTTACAGGTCCCTATCATTTCCCTGCCCCCGCATCCCAGCCCTCCACCTTTTCCACTAAGTAACTACAGCAGCTACCTTCCCCGCTAAATAACCACAGCAGTAGAGTCCTCCTAGCACCTGATCCTTGCCATGATCCTTCTACCAGGCCACCTGACCCTGCTCATCCCTATTCTCTTCTCCATCCTTCCCTTTCTTTCCAACATGCCACCCCCCTCTCCCATGCCCCCCTCCAAAATCCTGCCAAAACTCGTTGAGCTCTCCCACCTCTCCAGCCCAGCGTCCACTTCCACTTTCACCCAAGCATGGACACACTCTGCCACACGTCCCAGACCCTTTCTTTTCAAACCATCGCTCCCCTGGGTCATTCTTAAACTTACTCCCCTATGCCCAGCTCATATGGCTTCCTTCTGGAAAGTGATAAACTCCCTCATTGACCCACCCACCAAGCAAACAAGTCCAAGCCTCAACATTGATGGCAGAATTGTCTCTGATCCTGCCACTGTATCTGAACTATTCAACTTGTTCTTCATCTCCTGTGCCCTGCCTCACTCACCCCCTCCTCCAACTGCCTCCACAAATTCCCCCCACCACGGCTTCCACTTTCCACAACTCACGCCCCTGGAAGTCTACACTACACTCACCTCACTGAACCAGTTCAAAACCAGCCCTGATGGCTTGCATCCTAGGCTACTCTGTATCTCAGCCTCAGCCATAGTCACGTCTCTAACACACATACTAAATCTCTCACTCACCACACTCACAGTCCCCTCCACCTGGAAACTTGCCAAAATCCTCCCTCCCCACAAAGGTGGCGACCCCTCCCTATCAGGAAATTACAGACCCATCTCACTCCTCCCTTCCTGCGCCAAAATCTAAGAATCCCTCATGTCCAAATTGTCCTCCTTCCTCTCAACAAACAGCTCCCTCTCCCCATTTCAATCAGGCTTCAGAAAATCTCACTCTACTACCACCAGCTTATTATGTGTAACTTACTCTATTCTCTCTGCTATGGACAACAGCCAAACCACTACCGCAATTTTCATTGACCTGGCAAAAGCCTTCGATTCGGTCCCCACCCTCTACTGCTTTGCAAATTAAGCTCTATCGGCCTTGCCCAACTTGCCATAAACTGGTTCCACTCTAACCTCCAGAATAGGAAGCAGTAAGTACAAATAGGTGACACCCTCTCCCCCCCACCCATCCTCTCAGGTGTCCCCCAAGGCTCCATTCTCTGCCTCATCTTTTTTTCCCTATTCATAAATTACCTCCCCTTTGCCTGTCTATACTCAAACATGCACCTGTACGCTGATTATACCATCATCTACTCCTCAGGCCTCTCTCATGACAGTATGCTCCCAAATCTCCAAAGTGATCTCAACCCAGTACAAGCCTGGCTTCTGAAAAAATAGCTAAAACTTAATGCCAAAAAAAGTCACCATGGTATTCGGTACCAGACAAAAGCTCACCTCCCTACCTGCCCCACCATCTATCTTCACCTTGGACGTTTTTTCCCTTGAGTCAGTACCCACCTTTAAATACTTGGGAGTCTGGCTGGATACCCACCTTCAACTATTCCACCCATGTCGATGCCATCTATACCAAATTTCAGCCCAAACTGGCCATCCTCTATCGCCACAAAGCCAGCCTTCCCCTTCCCACAAGGAGTGAACTCGTACGCAAAACCATCCTACCAGTTCTGGACTATGCAGACGTCATTTATGGCACAGCCCCTACCTCCTCCCTTTTGAAACTTGATGTCCTGCTCAATTATCTCACCCAATTTGCCACTGCCTCCCCCCCACTCACTCATCACTGCCTCCTATACTCCACTCTATCCCTGACGCCACTCTCGCAAAGGCAGACTGCCCACACGCCATCCTCATAGCTAAATACTGGCTTGGCTCCCTTCCCCCCTACCTCTCTTCCTGCCTCTCTCAAGCCCTCTCCCCTGGCTTCTCACTCTGCCATAGACCCGTACATACCTTCCACCTCTCACACCCGCTCTCTGCCTCTGGGCAAGCTGCTTTTTCCTGCCGGCTCCCTCTCCTTTGGAACAACCTCCCACCCAATCTCCACCAGGCATCCTCCCTATCAGCCTTTAAAAAACTACTCAGGCTCCTCCCTCCTACTCCCTGCCCAAGCTGCTCATCTGACCCCTCTTTAACCCAGGCCTTGTATGAGCCTCAGTGGCCACCACAGGTAGAATATTACTGCACATGCCAGCCCCAAACTGCTTAACCACCTATCCACCGTAGTTTTTCTGTGCTAGTCTAGCACACTCTGGACAACTACAACTGTAAATATGTCTATATATACACTTGTATCATACTCTATATACAATTTGTCTTAGTAATGTAATGTCACGATGTTCTTTCGGCCATTCCAGCAAAATGTTACTTTACTGCCTACTACTATGAAATGTCCTTTTACTGTACTACTCGTCTGAAACTTGATATTGCTTGTACTAATCTGCATACTACAGTGAACACTTTGTACCCGGGTCACACCTGGAAATGAGCCTCGGCTCAGTGTGCCTTTCCCAGTCATCAATTTTAAATAAATAAATACACGCCATCAATCAAAGAGATGTCCGCTAGCAGTCAGTCATATACAGCTATTCGTTCACTACCTAACTCTCACTCTGCTGCTCTTTGCAGCAGGTGACATCCACCCTAACCCCAGCCCCTATACTACCCCCTCATGCCCCTCTCCAACATCGGCCTCTTCTTCACCTCACTCTGGGGACCTTCTCCCACATGACCTGCACCTCCTGCACCTAAATATAAGGAGCCTTTTCCACAAACTTGACTCCCTTCAGGTTCTTACTGTCCACTACACTCCAGATATCCTCACCCTGTCCTAAATCTGGCTCAACAAAAACATCAAAGACTCCTCTGTTGCTATCCCAGGCTACACCATGGCCCACCAGGATAGAGCCTCTAAAGGCGGCGGAATAGCAATCTATGTAAACTCAGACTTGCACTATTCAGTGATCCTGACCAAGTCTGAACCAAAAGTCCTTGAAGTAATACTAATTCAGCTTGTCCTTCCCTTCTCTCTACCAATCTACATTGCTGGGATATACTGCTGACCTGGTACACCAACTTCCACTGTCACTGACCTCCTCAAGCAAATCTCCTGTCTAACCATGACAGAGGAACTCTACATTATGGGCGATCATAACCACAATTGGCTAGCCCCTGCCCTCAAAAAAACCAGGACTGAAATTTCCACCATAAACCTCTCACAAATCATTACTGAGCCTACTCAGCTTAACCCAAAATCTGGTAACCACTTGCTCATCGACTGGGTCCTTACCACACACCTCCACCGGGTCAAACAAGCAGGTATTCTTTCTGACTCCTTCAGTGACCACCATGTAACCTTCTTAGTGCATAAAATCCACCAACCAAAATCCTCCATTAAATTTTGAGTCCAACGCTCCTATAAATACCTCAATCTAGCCCCTGTATTAGATGACCTTGCTATAGCAAACCAGGTCGCTGCCCCTCCTACGATCGCCATTGATGATGCCTTCCTACACTTTAAAAACACATTCCTCAGCGTCTGAAACACACACGCCCCACTGCCTCGTACAAGAGTTGGAGGAAACCTCCTACCTTCGATCACCCAAGAACTGATTGCATGTCAAATCGCACGGGACAAAGCCAGGAAAATGCATAAATCCTCACGCCTCCCACAACACCTCTCCACATACCGCATGCTCCATAACAAGTGCACCAGAGCCACTCGTCTTACAAAAGCAGAGTACTTCAGCAGCTCTCTCCAGTCAAACCTAAATAAACCCACAAAATTCTGGAAGGTCATTCATTCCCTTTTCACACCACCATCTGCTAATCCCACTCCAGTGCTAAATGTTAATAACTCTCTCCTATCAGAGCCCACAGCAGTTGCCACTGAGTTCAATGTGTACTTCTCCACTTGTGCTGCCACCCTCCTCTCTTCCCTGCCCAACACTACACCTCTTGCACCACCTACAGACATAAAGACCCAGACTAGGCCTTGCTCCTTTTCCTTCAAAGACATCTCTGCAACTGAGGCCCTAGATGCATTACTTTCTCTCAACCCTTCAAAAGGCAAATCCTCGAATGGATTAGACCACAAACTTCTATACTTCTCCGCCCCCCCATAGCAACTCTGCTTGCCAAACTCCAAAACCAATCCTTTGCTGCCGCTGCCATCCCCCATGCATGGAAGCATGCCATTGTCATCCCTCTGCCAAAAGGAGGTGCCCCTACTTCCCCCTCTAACTACCACCCTATCTCCCTCCTCCCAGCCCAGCAAAACTACAAGAGCACCTTGTGCTCACCCAATTTACCTCCTTCCTCACTGACTCCAAATTCTTCACACCATTCCAGTCTGGCTTTAGGAAGGGACACTCCACCACCTCCTCCCTGAGAAGGATTACAGGCACTATCCTGACAGGCATGGACAGTGGACTGATCACCTCAGCCATTTTTTTCAACCTTGCAAAAGCCTTCAACTCCATCTCCCACCCCATATTGCTCTCGAGTCTCGCTGAATCATGCCTCTCCGTTGCAGCCACAAACTGGGTCAGATTATACCTCTCTGATAGAACTCAGTCCTTTAGAGTCTCAAATGCAATCTCCACTACCCCTTCCCTTAACTACCGGTGTCCCACAGGAGTTGGTTCTTGGTCCCATTCTGTTCTCCATATTCCTAAATGACCTGCCACTCATCTGCTTTACTTCCTCAATCCACATGTATGCAGATGATACTCTACTCTACTACTCGGGCTCCACCCCTGATGCGGTACAATCAAACCTCCAAGCTGACTTCAACAAGGTAAAGCAATGGTTTAGCTCACACCAGCTCTCCCTAAATGCAAAAAGGAAACTGTCACTATGATCTTCAGCACATGACAATACCTGACCAGACTCCCCTCCCTTCCCTACTTCACCAACCTGGATGGCCAAAAACTTGAAGATTGTTTCCTCGTTCCATTACTTGGGGGTCTGGCTCGACAGCCATCTCTCCTTCTCTGACCACATCAATGCTATCTCAAAAAAAATATGCCCCATGATCAGTGCACTATATAGGAATCATAGCAGCCTCCTTCCCCGAGTCTGACGTGAACTGGTCCTGAAGATGATACTGCCCCCCGACTACTGCAACATTGTATACAGTGCAGCCCCTAAGTCCACCCTCTCTAAATTTGACACACTTTATAATGCCTTCTGCCACTTTGCTCTCGATGTCTCTCCCCTCACCCATCACTGCAACCTCTACCAAGCCTTGGCACTACCGTCCCTCGAAAACCACCACATCTCTCACTGTGCTAAATTTGTCTCCAACCTATGGCTCTGGCCCATCCCCCCTATCTTGCCACCGTGCTCACAGATGCCCCACCCCCCTCCCATCATCTTAGATCCAGTGTCTCCCGCCAACTTTCAGTCCCTAGTTGGAAGACCTCTGCCGGTCAAGCTGCCTTCTTACACCAGCTACCCAAGCTCTGGAATGCCCTCCTACTGCAAATTTGGCACCCCTCCTCTTCCTACTCTCTGTCTACTGCCCTAGCAAACTTCCTTACTACAAATTGCTCCTGTCCCTGAAGCTGCCATGTCCCACTATCCCCTCCCCAATGCCTGACCAGTGGCCTTAGCCTTGCTACAGAAGCTGGTATATAACCTCAACCTTGCACTTAAGTCCTGGGCCTATTTTGCCCTATGTACTGTGTATAACTGTATAACTGTGATATTCATCCTCTGTTGTTTACAGCTGTTACTACTGTGCTAATTTACCTTGTCTGCTGCTTCTTGTCACAAAAATTGCTATTTGATACTATATCCTAAGCAGTCAATGTGCGCTGCTTGTATATTCATGCAATCGTGTATGCTTATGCTGCTTTTTATTTGCTTCTGTTAAATGTTCACTTGATAACCTATGTGTTGTCATATCCATGTGTACCCTCCCTCCGTTGCACCAGGAGACAAGCATCTTGTTGCTCAGTGTGCCTTTCCTGGTGAAACAATTTCAATAACTAAATAAATAAATAAATAAAAAAGGTGAATGGCACCCTCAGACCTATCACCTATACATCCCAAGTACTATCCCCAGTGGAACATACGAATATATGAAATGCCAGCAGAAACAGGCCTCTCAGTTTATTGAGTCTGCCTCGATTGTGCAGCTATCCCCTCAACTTGCAGCTGCCCCACCTCCCTCCCTCCTCATAACCACCCCACTCACTCTGTCCTACCCTTTCTTAAATTCTCCCACCATTCTACACAATACTACCTCCTCGGGCATAGAAACATAGAATTTGACGGCAGATAAGGACCGCTTGGCCCACCTAGTCTGCCCATTTTCCTACCTAACAGATAAGCTGCAGATCCTAGTTAACCAACAAGTTACTTCCTCATACCCCCCACTAGGACTGCCTTATGCCTGTCCCATGCATTCTTGAATTCTCCCACTGTTCTTGACTCCACAACCTCCTCAGGGAGGCTGTTCCATGCATCCACAACCCTCTCTGTGAAAAAATACTTCCTCACATTACCTCTGAGCCATCCCTCCTCTATCTTCAAATTGTGCCCCCTTGTTCTTGCACATCTCTTTTTCTAAAAGATGCTACCCTCTTGGACATTGTTGATTCCCTCAAGGTACTTGAAAGTTTCTAACATGTCCCCTCTCTCCCTTCTTTCCTCAAGGGTATACATATTAAGCTCCTTTAGTCTTTCTTCGTATGTCTTCTGGTGCAGACCCTGCACCATTTTGGTGTTCCACTTATCTACCACCCTTTCTGTGAAAATGTGTCTCCTGATTTCCCTCCTGAATCTCCCCCCTCCAGTCTCAGCCAATGCCCTCTCGTGTCCCTTCCCTTTCTGATCTGAAGAATCCCTTCTATATTAATCCTGTTAATACCCTTTAGGTACTTCAAGGTTTTGATCATATCCCTCATCCTTCCACTCTTGCAGGGAATACATTTGCAGCTCTCCCAGCCTCTCCTCATAGGATTTTCCATCAAGTCCCTGTATCATCTTCATTGCACTATGCTGCACTCCCTCCAGCAATCTAATGTTCCTCTTCAGGAATGGCCACTAGTACTGCACGCAGTATTCCAGGTGTGGCCTGATCAGTGACCTGTACAGGGGTAGGATCACTTCTCTGTGCCTGGAGGAGATTCCCCTCACTATGTACCCCAGCATCTTGTTTGCCTTTGCAGCCACCTTCCTGCACTGAGCTGAGTGGTTCATACTCCCCGTTATTAGTACCCCTAGATCCTTTTCTTCCACTGTGCTTTCCAACTGTACCCCTCCCAACTGACATTTCCTCCCCAGTTCCTTGCTTTGAAGTGCAGTACCTTGTACTTCTTGGCATTGAACCCCAACTGCCATGTCTCTGACCATTACTCTAATTTGGTCAGGTCTTCCTGCAGCCTCCTCCACCCCTCTATGTCATTTACCACTGCACCGATCTTAGTATCATCTGTTAACAGACTGATCCTACTCCAGATCCCATTTGAGATATCGGCTATGAATATCCCGAACAGCACTGGTCCCAGTACTGATCCCTAGGGTACCCCACTCGTAATGTCCCTTGGTGATAAGAGTTTCCCCCATCATCACCCTTTGCCGCCTACCCCTCAGCCAGTTGGTGATCCAGTTGGCCATTTTTGTTCCCACCCCAATCCAGTTGGCCATTTTTGTTCCCACCCCAATGTATTCCAGTTTTCAACCCCAGCCACCCATGCAGCACTGAGTCAAAGGCATTGCTGAAGTCCAAATATAGGATGTTCACTGCATGGCCCCTGTCTAGTTCCCTGGTAACCCAGTCATAGCACTTGACTAGGTTCATCTGGCAGGATCTGCCCAATACAAAACAGTGCTGATGGCTGTCTTAGAGCCCATCGTCTTCCAGAAAGGTCACCAGCCTCTTTTTTAGGATTGACTCCATGAGTTTCTCCACAATTGAAGTGAGACTCACCAGTCTGTAGTTGCTGGGATCATTCTTCAGGCCACTTTTATGAATGGGCACCACATGGGCCATCCTCCAGTCCTGTGGCACTCATCCTGTGTCCAGTGATGAACTGAACAGGTCTGCCAGTGGTCCCACCATGCTCTCCACTAGCTCCCTAAGTACCCTAGGGTAAATGCCATCCGGCTCCAGTGCCTTGTCCACCTTCAGTGCCCTTAGTACCTCCAGCACCCTGTCCTCTTCAATTCTGATATCAGTCACCCCACCCCCCCTGCCCACTCCACCCTTCTCATGGGGTATCTGCCCCCTCTTTCCTTTGTGAACACAGAGCAGAAGTACTCATTCAGTGCCCCTTCCTGGTCCTCCCTCTTCTGCACCCACCCCCTCATCTTAATTAATCCTCACAATCTGGTCTATCTGAAGAATTCCTTTTCCCCATCCTTGATTCCCTGTGCCAGTCTTAGCTCTCTGGAAGCCTTTGCCACTCTGACTAGCCTGGTAACCTCCGTGGACTTCTTCATGTACTTGTCTTTGTTCCCTTGCCCATCCAATTTCCTAAGCCTCCAGAATGCTTTTCTCTTGGCCCTCACCCCTTCCATTACCTCCCAAGTCAGCCAGTTCAGCTTCTTTGCTCTCTACTTCTTGTCCCGTATCCTGGTGCAGGTCTCAATAGCCTCTGCCAGCCCTTTCTTAATGATATTCCAATTCTGGCTGGCACTCATGCATGTCTGAATTCCCACCAGATGCTCAACCAAAATTTCCCCTTTCCTTTTAAAGTCTGCTCCCTTAAAATTGATCACTCTTGTACCTGCTCTTCCTGTTACCCTTCCCATATTGAGTGTGAACCACACCTTACAATGGTTGCTCCCAGCCAGGGGATCCTCCACTCCCAGATCCGTTACAGCCTCCCAATTTTTTAATACCAGGTCCAGAGTCCTACCCTCCCTAGTTGGCTCGCAGACCAATTGCACCAGGAAGCAGTCCTGAAATGCATCTAGTAATCTCTGCTCCTTTGCACATGTGGTGGTTGGGGTATTCTAGTTTACCCCAGGGATGCTGAAGTCCCCCACCACTATGGTGTCCCCCTTCCTACAGGCTCTACTAATCTGCTTGGCCAACTCCCTATCCAGGTTATCCCCCTGAGCTTAGTGTCTTTCTTTTAGAGTCTTGATACTGCATCCATAGGGCCTCTGTCCTGCCCTCTACCCCCTCCTCTGTCATACACCTTATCCCCTCCCTCATGTAGATCACCACACCTCCCTTTTCCCCCTAGTCCTGTCCGTCCTGAATATCCTGTACCCTGGGATCAGCATATCCCAGTTTTGGTTTTGAGTGGCCCAAGTCTCTGTGATGGCTGCAATGTCCACCTTCCCCCCTCCCCACAGCCAAGAAAGCCTGTAATTTGGCTGATTTGTTACCTAAGCTTCTTGCATTCAGCGAGACCACCTTCCAACCTGTGTCTTTCTCCTCCCCCACCCTGGTTCCCCCCAATCCCTCCTTGTGTCCCTACCTCAAATAGCTCTCTGATAGTTTGTGGTGTAGGCACGCTTGCACCCCCCTGGGATCCCTGCCTACTAGCTGTTCTTCTGCCACCCCCACTTAGTTTAAATCTATCCTTGATGCTATGTACCCATCAAACCTCTGCTTTAATACCCCTTTCCCCTCCCTGCTCAGGTGCCGCCTATCCCCAGCATATAGATCCTTATTTTCCCAGGTACTGCCCCAGTCCCCCACTACCCCATACTCCTTAGACTGGTACCATTCCCAAAGCCATTTGTGAAACTCCCCAATCCTCCCTTTCCTTTTAGTACTCATGCAGGGTACCAGGAGCACCTCTGAAAAGGACACTGATTTCCCTACTTACTCACATAGCCCTCCTAATTCTGAAAACCTCCTCCTCACTACTTCCACCATCTCCTCTGTGAGGTCATTAGTACCCACATGCATCACTACATGCAGTTTCTTCCTGTCCCTCCTTGTGCACTTAAGAACTGCCTGCCCCACCCTGTCCACCGTTAGCCTGGGTATAGCCTCCACCCATATTCTACTATATGCCTCTACCCCCTGCTGCCCCATCTGATCCCTTTAAGAATAGAATCACTTAGCACTAGTACACCTTTTTCCTCATTCCTTGTTCCTGCCCCCACCCCTTTCCCAGTGTATTCAATCCTAGAGCATACCGGCTCACTAACTCCACCCTTCTTCCCCACTGCTCTTTCTCCCTTCTCCCCATCCTGTCCCCTGCCCCTTCACTGCTCCTTTCCTATCCCACACATCCCTCCCTTCTGCCCTGGCCCCACCTCTTCAACTCCACCCCTGTCATCCACCCCACCAGCAGTGCTTCTCTCCCATTCACCTCTGTTGCCCTCCTCTGACTGACTCCTACCCCTTGTGGGTTTCCCTCTTCCTCACTCTCCTGCTCTCCCCTGGAGATCACTTCCCCCTCTTCCTCCACCA
Source organism: Neoceratodus forsteri (assembly GCA_016271365.2). Lineage (NCBI taxonomy): Eukaryota > Metazoa > Chordata > Ceratodontiformes > Ceratodontidae > Neoceratodus > Neoceratodus forsteri. The sequence goes on along the minus strand of CM028129.1, from coordinate 1,069,690,689 downwards.
GTGTTGCCAGCACAGCAAACCTGTTTCCTGCCCATCCTGCCTGACTGTGCTTCTGCTCCCTCCCCCCAACTCTAGCCATACCACTAATGCTAGTCCCCTTGCTTGTTCTGCTTCTGCACTCCCTCCCCATCACTTCCCTTGAGCCACTGTTCCTTCCCCACTGTGTCCTCATGTTATTTCCTGGATGTGACCCTCCTGCCTCCAGGCCCCATCCCCTTCCCCTCATCCTCTCCAGCTCTTTACCAAGCCACAGCACTTCCTCCTCCAGCCTCCTCAACCAGATACAGATTGGACACCCTCCTAGCCTCCAAAATTTGTTAATCCAAACTGCCACCCCACATCCATTACAGCCCACTATCCTACCCATGATACCAGTATTAACTACAAAATACAGTTCTATCTATAAGTTTCTATCCAGTTTGGTCCCTATTTAAAAATATAATACCAACTCTAGTAGCAGAGAAGCATAAAACAATATTAACTATGATACCATACTATCCATACATTTCCCAGAAGAATACAGCTTGATGTGCTACACCTAAGTATAAAACACAGTACTATCTATAAGTTTATATCTTCCACCTCTTTAACTTGAGCTACATATCATTCTATAATATTACAAAGAACAATCCCCTCTGTTAGGGCATGTTAGTGGGTGCACCTGGTAGTGCTTTCCACCAATCCCAATACAGCACTGCCCCAATAAGTGTGGACAAGCTGGAAGAGGGAGGGATGGGGAAGGGTGTGATTAGGGCCCACTGCCACTCCTGTACAAGTCAATCAGCCTCTTACACAACTGTGCACCTCAGCCTCTTTCCTCAGGCAGGAGCAAACACATCCCTGTAATTCACGCTTCTTCAGTTTCCAGCTCCAAATGGAATCAGTTTAAAATGGTCCTGGGTCTTCACCTGCCCTTCCCCCAAGTCTACCTCTGCAGTTTCCTGTCTTTCAACTGGCACAGAATGGAACTCCAAAATACAGCCCTAAACCAAAAGCACTGTTCCAACACCAACATACTTAGCCCTCTCCCAGTGCAAGCTATTTGAACTAAAGAACACTTAAGAAAAAAAAAATGCTTCCCTTTAGTTTAGCCTTACACAGACACCAGGACACTCCTGCAGTTCATGCTTCTTCAGTTTCCAGCTCCAAACAGAAGTAATCTCTATGTGAGAGTAATCTCCTAGCCACCTTCTGGGCTGTTAAACACTTTGGCTACATTGTAGGCTTTTCTCCCATTGTACTGCATATCAACCACACCCCCACCACTTTCATTTTAACAGATTGAATCAAAGATGGGATTGTCTCCAACACCAACCTTACCTATTGGTTCCTTCTCCTACAAGACAGAGACATAACTGCGCTTCAGAAAAAATGCCATCAATTCTGCCATACAGACTCCTCTACCATGAAGATCCTCATGAGTGCAGCCTACAGCCACCCACCTTGCCAGAACCAGGCCCCTTTGTGCCCACCACTGAATGCACCCTTGCATGTCCTATGCTTCAATGTATTTTCACCGTTGGTTCTTCCTCTTATCAGGAATGAGAACAGGTGTCAGGATTCAGGGTCCTGGTCCTCTGTCCAGCAGGGGACACTGTGGAGGTGTCCAGACAATGCACCATTAAATCCTCATAGTATGCAGAACTGGCAGCAGTTGCCTGTGCCTTGGAGAGCATCTGTGTCAAGGAGGAGGATTACACCATCATTTTCTCTGATTCAACCTGGTTGTGCAGCTTCCTCACAGAATTCCTTCATTTGTGGAAAACCCATGACTATGCCTCCTCAGAAAGTAATCTATGAGGTGTCAGGTCAACCTCATAGATTTTTATGACTGGGTGATGTGGGCTCCGGACCAGCATAGGCCTGTGGACATCCTATATCTCGACTTAAGTAAGGCATTTGACTCAGTACCACATGCTGGGATGCTAACAAAGCTGGGGGGATGCAGTGGGAGGACAGTTGCTCAGATGGGTAGAAGTTGGCTAACAGGGTGAATACAGAGGTTAGGGGTTGGTGGGATAGTCTCCTCCCATAGGAAGGTCATCAGTGGGGTCCCCCAAGGTTCGATATTGGGGCCACTCCTGGTCAATGCCGATGTCTCAGATATGGGGAGGGGGTTAGGAGTAGGATGAATCTCTTTGTGGATAACTCAAAACTGGGAGTACTGGTGGAAGGGGATGAGGTGAGGGAAGCAGTCCAGAGGGATCTGGATACCCTGGAGGGATGATCAAGGAGGTGGGGGCTGAGGTTTAATGCAGGGAAGTGTAGGGTGCTGCATCTGGGGTTCAGAAACCCTGGCCATGTATGCACCATGGGGGGGGGGAGTCTCACTGCAAGCCACAATGAGTGAGAGGGATCTAGAGGTGGTGGTAGACATCAAAATGAATAACACTGAAAATTGCAGAAGAGCTGCAGCAAAAGCAAACAGGATACTGGACTGCATAGCCAGGGGATTATGTCCAAGAGGAGGGAGGTGATCCTCCCTCTGTACAATGCCTTGGTCAGGCTGCACCTCGAGTACTGCATGCAGTTCTGGAGACCTCACCTCAAGAAGGACATGGCACTGCTGGAGAGGGTTCAGAGGAGGGCAACAAGAATGATTCAGTACATGGAGGGGAGGCCCTATGAGGAGAGGCTGGAAGAGCTTGGACTGTACTCACTGGATGAGAGGAGAGACAGGGGAGATATGATAGGGTTCTTCAAATATGTAAAAGGAATACACAGGGGTGGAGCCAAAGAGATGTTTAGACTAAATAAGAGGGGGACAACCAGAGGGCATGAATGAAAGTTAGAGGGGGGGAAATTACAGGGGAGAATGCATGATACATTACTTCACTGAGAGGGTGGTGGAGCCATGGAATGCACTACCTGGAAGTCTGGTGGAGGAGAGTACAGTGGAGAGTTTCAAGAAGGGGTGGTACAGGTACAGGGAAAAACTGAAGATGACCCACTCTGGGGCTGCGGGGGTGGAAAAGCGAGCACCCACTAGAAGGCTGGCTACCAAGCAGACTCGACAGACCATCAGGCCTATTCTGCTGGCATTTAGTATGTTAGTATGTTAAATACAGGAATCTGTTTAAGTACAGTGTCAGCTTAGTTGACCACCTCATTTTCAGACTTTACATACTTAAAGTCAAGGCACACTCAAAGGCTGAACCATATCATCTGTACAATGATTGAGCAGACATGCTTGCAAAGGACGGTGCTTGAGGGGGGAGAGATGGGTCATGCAACCCCAACCTGAGGCCCACACAGTGGCTGCCACAAAAGGACCAAAGTGGCCCCACAGGATCTGACCATGGTACAAATGGCAGATCCTGAGATAAAAAAGCTATATGAATACCTCTCTAAGGAAACAGAGAAGGAAATGTCGCAGACTAATCCCTTCAAATAACATTCTGATAACCTCTGGCTCTCCCCAGATCAGAAGATGGTCCTGTACCAATCTGGCAAGGAGAAATTATGGGTGATCCCAAAGAGTTCCAGTCAGAGCTCATTCATCAGGTCCATGATACACCCACATGTGGACACCAAGGTGCAGGTAAGACTCTACAGAGATTAAAAACTGTGGGTTGGTGGCCTGGCCAAACAGCTGATGTCCAGCACTACATGGACAACTGCATCACCTCTGCTCAGAACAACCCTATTCCAAGTAAGAAAAATGCCAAGCTACTTCCACAGAGGCAATCTTGCACATGGAATGCAATACACATTGATTTCATTGGACTGTTACCTAATACCAGCAGAAACAAGTATGCACAGGAAATAGCTGACCTCTTCTCGAAATGGGTGGAAGCCTTCTCATGTAGAACCAATATGGGAAAAGCCACTGCCAAGATTCTGGTAGAACAGGTGTTTACCAGATGGGGCCTATCCCTCAAGGTGGATTCTGACAAAGGAACAAGTTAGGCATTAATTCAAGAATGTTTGGAGTTACTAGCAGTGGGACAAAGGTTCCACATAGCTTACCACCCTCAGTCTTCTGGACAGGTAAAGAGGGCTAACAGGTGGATCAAGTTGATGCTGTGTAAGTATGCAAATGAAAAATGCCAAGAATTGGGACACTGTTGCCCTTACTCTTAATGGCAATCAGAGCTACCCACACTGCAGCAACCCAGTGCACACCCTTTGAGGTGATGACAGGCTGGCAGATGAGACTGTGGGAACACTTGTGGATAGATCTTAACACTCTAACTATGGACAGAGTGTCGGTAGACACTTATGTCACACAGCTGTAGGACAATCTAGTCCAAGCTCATCTCTTTGCTGCTCAAAACCTGGGCAAGACCCAGCAGTAGTCCAAAATGCACTTTGACAAGAATGTCAAAGAAATTGACTGGCAGGTAGGCAACCAGGTGATGGTACTGAAATTTGCCACGCTAGCCCACTCTCTGACAAGCAAGTGGGCAGGCCCCTATGACATCATCATAACTTGAGCCCTGCTGTCTACCAAGTACAGTTGACAGACTGCAAGAGACCTGTAGACAAGTGGTACCATGCCAATCAGCTGAAGCTGTATAAAGGTGATTAATTTTCCTTCCCCTGGACAGGGGAGGGAGACCTGTGTTTTAATCTGTGTTTTTTTTTGTTTTGCAGAAATGTTACAATTTACCCTCCCTCTGGTGCGGGGCACCCTGGTCAGTGTCATGGAACCAGCGCCGAGAAATTTCCGGATTCTTCTTCAGAATCTGAGCCCTGTACATCCTGATACCAACCTCTCTAAATCTCCTAATGGAGGGGTGGCCATTCAACTCCCATCTACCCATATGACTGTGGGTAAAGGAAAAGATGCTTATCTGAATGCCATGATGGTTTCTCCAGACAACTCTACTGTGCAAATCAAATTGGGAACTGGTAATACTACTGAATAAGCTTCCCAATGGCCTGCCTTGCCAAAGGAACTTTTCAAGACTGGCCCAATATCTGCATTTGCCCCAGTGGAACTTTGTGCATATGCCAAATCAATTAAAGACATACAGGCCTATACAACCTCACTACAACACTCAGACCAGACATTTGCAATTAATATCCCAACACCACCATGCGTTATAATTGTTTAACTCAATCAATTGCCACTGCTGCTCTTTTCCTTACAGTCATACCCACTTCAGCAGATGAACCTTTGCAATGCCCACTGATGGAGTCAGGTCCACCCAGTGGTCTGGCAGCAACTTCTGTTCCTGGGTCACTTATTAACAATGTTTAATTTATGCATGTTCCTGTTGTTCTGAACCTTACACATTGGAACATGGCTGAGTTTGGTCATTGTGCCAACACCAATGTGTCCAAATGTCATGCTACTATGTTATTAGACCGTATTGCAGCATACCAGATGTGCACATGACCCTGTAGCTGAGCAGCACACTACTGAACACTGAAGAGCGTTCAGGACCAAATGCCCTAAGAGAAGTTTGGGATTTTCAGGTGTAACAGGCGTAACAGACACTGTTACAGGTATGTTTGGATCAGGCATGTCAATTTGGAATAGAGCCAATTTGGCAAAAGTTCGACTTCACATCAAATATTTTAATAGCAAATGAACTCAAAATGTGATACAGCCCATGCTACATGGTATTTCTGGTTTATCTCAGGAGGAAAGATTCACAGTACATAACATGTACGATATTGCATGTTTATTAATGAGACTCAAATCAAAATCAATGAATTGATCTTCTAAAACAATAAAGAAGTTAGAGAGCAACACATAGGCAGGGATATAATTTGTTCAGCTTATGGCAGCTATGCCATGAACACTATTACCATTTTTTCTGAGAACTGGAAAAGGGGCAGATCACAGATTTGATCCATGCTAGACGTATGGCTAAATGGTACTGCCCATATTGTAAAACCCTGACATGTACTACCACATGCATGGCAAGGACTGTGTCCTTTTGTTTGGTCACAGCCAGGAACTTGGGTTATGTCATGCCACACCCGAATCAAGCACCTTGTTACACAACAGGCCAATGCACCGTGAGGGACACCCTGCACGTGACCTTCACCACATCCCTCCTGATCTTCAACAAGGATTCTTCACTCTTCAACAAGCTGGCTAGAGTCCACCTTGTGAGCCATCTTGAGGGCAGTATCTATTGGGATCATACCAACTTGCCTCCTCTGCTGGTGTTTCATCCTCCACTGGATGCTTGGGTAGCCCCACATACTGACTGTTGTGCTATATGGGGTTGCTACTGTTTATGTCAGTGTGATGTCTTTGATGTAACCACACCAGTTTGTGGTTACTTGCCAAACTCTATAGACTGGTCATATACCTTTGATGATGACCTCTTTGATAATGTTTCACTTACTGCAAATGTCACATCACCTCCTTTGATGTTGAATGCTACATGCATAAAGCCACAGACAGCATAACACCTCACCATCCAGATGACCAACACCTCTGTTACCTGCCCTGTCCAACTCACAAAGTGGTGCCTTCCTCAGGTTTGAGCTACCTACAACAGCGATGGACAATTCTGCATTGTGACCAACTACAAGATCTTCTCCTATGGACCTTTCACCTGTGGTGTTGACTTGCGCAACTTCTGTTTTGTACCACGAGTGCGCTTTCATTGGCAGTACTAATATCACCCCTGTTCCTACCCTGGAACTTGATTACATTGATAGTGACCCTGACTATGTCAATGCTATAGAACAGTATTTACCAGAGTTTAATGTGCACCTCAACCCTCTCAACCTAACTCTCAAATCCTTATTATAAAGGAGAGATACACATCTCATTCATATTAGTAATAATGTTGCTAAAGCAGGCATTTCTCTAAATGACTTATTTTATGATGGTGATTTAAGTACTGCATTATCCAACACTTGGTGGGAACTTAATTTAAAAGTTTTGTTGTTATTCAAGTCTTCTTGATTATTTTCTTAATAATTACTTTATGTTGCTTACAATGCATTCTCCAACAGTATCATGCACAATTACGCTTTCTGTATGCCACCCAATCAGCCAAGCTTTAGCCAAACACTGCTATCCCTTTAGTGTTGCCTCTTTATCAGGAAACAAAGGGGGAGATATGTAGCTCTGCATGCCTATAGACCTTCATGTAGGTTTACACACACTACTGCAGCATGAGGTACATTTGTATTTACTCATACTTGCTATGATGTGCTTAGGAACCATTATCCATCATGATTATTTTGTGGTAGCAATGTGCCACCTACAGCTTTTAGCCATTATGCAAGGATCAGCATATTTTATGAACTGCTGTATTGTTACCCAAAAGCAGTCTTAGCATAATGCTTATCAGTGTGTACGTGCAAAACCTAACTGTCTTAGGTGCGAACTGCCCACTGCTATCCACCAACAGAATTGCTGTACTTTCTAACTGCCTCTTTGGAAGAGTCTGTTACCTAGTAATGTACTTTCTCATCTCTAAGTATAAGAACTCATGCAATACTGTTATTCACTGAATATGCATGATGACATCGCAGTGTTAGGAGGTTTCTAAACTCCCAGCAGGTACGCTGTTTTACTACATGTTTTGGGAATAAACTTTCTTCTGTAATATCTGGGCTTCTGTGTCACGTTTTGCAACAGTTCTAGAATCCTGCCATCCAACAGTTTAAACAAACTGAACTAGTGTGTTCAGACTGCCAGCAAAGTATGTTTGAACATGGTTTAAACACACTTGTGTTGTATTTACTATACACTTTCATTAGTGGTGTCTGAAAATGCTTGAATTCTGTTCATTTGGAGTACAGTTTACAATACTGTTTAGATTGCAAGGTAAAAGTGTGTTTGGTTTAAAACATTATTAAAAACAAACTCAAAACTACCCCTACACCTGGGCTTGAACACGTTTTTTATAAACATTTTAAAACCATGTTTATTGTACATGCAAAGTGTGTTTACTGATTTTAATCTGAACTAATCTCAGAAAACTGTGCTACAGAACATAGTATAGATGAGGCCTTAATCATGAGCCAGAACCTGCCCATAACTAGATAAACATAACCAGTTAGATAAACATGTCCAAAATTGTGTTATCCTCAGACAAAAACATAATGTCAGTAACAAAATGTATCCCTTGTGGAGGGTGTGTGCGTGAAGGGTATGGATGTCAAAATATTCAGGAGCAAAATGATATCTAACTTATTGATCTGTTAAAAGAAATAACAAACCTACAGCTGGTCTGCCAGCACAGCGGCAAAATGTCCACCTGTGACACTGATGACCTGGGTTCAGGAATGATCCTGGGAGTTGTAGGGCAGGTTGGGAGGAAAAGGATTGAGAATCCCAGGACTGTTCTCCTCCTCCTCCTCCTCTGGAGGGAGGGAAGAGTCTGTGGCTGGTGTCCCCCTGACCCCTAGCAAAGGATGGGGGGGCTGGATCACCAGAGCATGTGCAGGGAAGGGGTGGGCAGACACCAATGTACATCCTGGCATCATTGCACATCCATCACTCAGTGGCAGAAGGAATATGGAAAAACCAATGCCGGAGGCAGGATGCTACCTGGCCTTAGGTTCCACACCTGACTGGTTGGGCTGTTGGTCCATTCCTGGATCCATGGTATGGTGGGATAGAAGGGGGTCCAGCCAACCCTACTGTGGGGTGAGGTAAGCCCTTGAAGTATCAGCTAGCCAGACCCTACTGGAGTTGATGTGATGGGGCTGGGTGTCTGGGCCAATGGAGGCCACTGGCATGGAGCTGTTTGGCCACTGGCATGGAGCCATAAACAGATTAACAACAACAACAAAAAGTAATAACAAACCATTTACCCAGATTCATGCATAACTGTGTCAATGTGGGAAATATTCTTATAACCTCAAGGATTCATAACACTGACTCTCCATACTAACGTTTGTTACAACCCAATAAGCGCTTTTCAAGAAATCTGCAAAAACCATAATAGCTGATCCCAAATTAGAACTCATCTATCAACATGATGAGATGGGGCTTATGATTAAAATGTTGCCTATATCTTGAAAAACACTCATCAGTTAGCCAGAAGCCATCATGGTGATATTCAGTATGATTTGTTCTTGAAGACTGACACTCACATTCTCTTACTTGCACACCTCCACAGGGAATACATATGTTATTGACATACTTGTCTTCTTCATGTTCAGAAAAGTGTCTCTAATGATGCTTTTATCAAATCAGATGGATGTATCTGACCCACATATACTTCACACTCTTCTCACTCCTTATTACTATTTATTTTGTTCTTGCTTCTAGCACTTTTGACACCTGCTTGTCAGTCCACTGTGTTTTCTTTACTGCCCTCTTCCTGATATTTTCTTATTCTTGTCCTGGCTCTCTTTTGTACTGTCTTTGACCAGAAATAGAATTAGGATATATTATGTTAGTAGCAAATCAATTAACCACCATTTCCCATGTTCATGGGATACCAAAGTACAGTTGTCATAAAGAAACATATTTTGTCAGAGGAATGTGTTAAAGGAAAAGGATTATTAGGCTGCTTTCAATGGCTTAACATTATGTGTATTTTTTTCAGATTTTACTAGCATTATATTTTGAACAAAATGCTGAAAATGTATTTCAAATTTTAGACTTTTAACAAAATGCTGACTGTATTGTATATCAAATCTACTTAAGGCCTTAGAGGTTCTCCCTTTCTGAGCCTTTGTTAAAATGTCTCTTGAAAATAAAAATAGGGGCCTTAATGGTAAATCATTTGAGTCACATATCATAAACAACTCAATGGTGCTGTTTAAAATCAGAGATAACAGGCTGCCCTGAGGCCCAGTGGAAGCCTATTGCACTTTCATGCAGATGACTCAGGTTTGGGGGCACACTCAGGCACTCATGGCCGGGTGGTCTAGCTGGGAGTGGCACTGCCACTTGGCAGTGCATCTCAACTGTGGAGGGATGGTCCACAAGACAATGTCACAGTGACCCCTTTGTGTTAAGCTGGGGAATCTTCTCCATCACACATGATAGGTGTATACTGATACCACTGCACCACACAATGCTGCTAGATGCTGCACGTAGTATGATGGAGGTGGGTGAGACTAAAAGGGGAAACAAGGGACAAGAGGGAAAATGTCTGCCTCAGTCAAAGGTGATGGCTGGTGCTCTTGGGCCCCATGGCTATGGATCCTGCAGTCCACTGGTTCTGTGCTTTGGGTGGGAAAGGGCTAGGCTTTTCTCTCTGTCCCACCTTGTGGAGGGTGGGCAAGTTATGGAGGATGCTGGCCAAAGGCCAGTAGCTGATAGGGCTAGCATTTTCTCATGATAAACAGTAGGCTATGGCAGAGGTGGTAAAAAGCTAGAGTAAAAAACAACAATTAAAACCCCCTAAAATCAGAAATAACTCTGGAACTCCTTGGTGATATCCTTAACACATTATAGATGGAGGGAGTGCTCCCAGCCAATCAGAGCATGCCTTCCCTCTGCACATGAGACACTTATTCTTTTTGTAATTTTAATATATATCATTGATTGAGCTTGATCAATAATATATTAATTTAACCACTTAGACCACTCTTACAGTTGCTAGAGTGGTCTCATGTGCATCCTCAGGATATCAGAACCACTCACCTTTGGATCACAGTTCTCATATGCTATGAATGCATGTGAGACCACTCTTTCAACTGTAAGAGTGGTATTGGCAGGTGTATTAAAATACAGATATCATGCCCTTAAACGGAATAAGTGCTCCTTTAGCTGTTATGTAGCTAACGGTATGTGGAATCAGTGTTGTCCAAGCCATAAACACTTTACTTTGTTTGGAGCGACTCCTATACAAAGCAGTATATGAACCATTTAAATACTTTGGTATTCGATAGTTAACAGGACTCCCGATAATGAACAATTTATGAATGAATTATTCATGAACAGTTTATGAGCTCAGCTTATCAACATTCATCAGAAGTGCATCAAATTGTTTGTGAACATAAAATGGCATTTCTATGTTCAACAACAGAAGCGTTCATAGAGATCCATGAAAATTCATGAAACTCCATTAATAAACTCTTACGGACACAGTCAATTAATGATGTTTGGTGCCCAGAAATCCTGCTTACATGATAATGGATAATGCATAAGGTCACACTGTTTTAACACAAATTCCCTAGTCACAAAATATTTTTGCATGCATACAAAGCCTAAGCAGTTTGCCACAATACTTGTGTTCTTTTAACACACTAAGCAATTCTCCATGACACTTGTGTTATTTTAAAAAACTCAAACTTTTTTATGAATCTCTTTTAATAGTGTACATTTTAGAATTAGTAACTTACCTTATACTTACTTTTTGTAATGCTCTTCTTTCAAATGGAGTCATTCTTTCCCTTTCTTTTATGAATATAAAGATCCAAAGGCTATTTAAAAGCTGAAACTCTTTAAAGATGTGGTGAGTTAAACTGTGAATCTTTTGTGTTATTAAATAGGTACTGTAATTACGTAGAAACGTAGAATGTGTCAGCAGAAAAGAACCAGTAGGACCATCTAGTCTGCCCTATTTACCCTGCCCATTACTACACCCTGGACCCAATTTGGTCACATGTGTCCCTCCCTCATCTCGTAGATCTACCTAATAAGCCAATTAGTGCTGTGTGGAATTTTCAGATTCTGGGGGAACAAAATTTTGCAGAATTTTTCAAAATGTCACCAAAATTCTGCCTAATTTCACTGGAAATAGAATGGAGAATATCTGCTGCAGAAAAATGAGGAATGAGTTTTTTTAAAACATTTATTCCACGGATCTCAATATTTTCCATAGAAATGGTAGTGGAATGATTTTCCTCTGAAAAAGAATGCTGTTCCACAGACTATTATTCCATGGATTGCTGCAGATGGAATTTCACAGAAGAATCAATGAAATTCTAATAGAAATTCCACCAGCAGAATGGTCATTCCATGCTAATTTCACCAGTGGAATTCTGCATTCCACACAGCACTAATGCCCATGTGCCTATTCCGTGCATGCTTGAAGCTCCCCACTGTCTTTGCTCGTACCAACTTTTCTGGCAGGCGGTTCCAGGTGTCCACCACCCTTTCTGTGAAGAAGTATTTCCTCACATCCTTCTTTGACTTCCCTTCCTCTAGCTTCATAGCTTGCCCCCATTTTCTGGTGCTCTTCCTCCTCTGAAAGAGATTTTACACCTGCACCTCATTCACCCCTGTGAGGTAGTTATGGGTCTCAATCATGTCCCTTCTTGCTCTCCTCTCCTCCAGACAGTACATATTGAACTCCTACAGACCTTCCTCATATGGCTTCTTATGCAACCCCTACATCAATTTGGTGCCCTTCTCTAAACTGCTTCCACCCTGTCAATGTCCTTGTGAAGGTGTGGCCTCAAGTACTGGACACAGTCCTTCTGGTGTGGTCTCACTTATGAGTGATACAGTGACAACACCACCTCCCTTCTCCTGCTAGAAACCCCCCTTCTTAAGCACCCAAGCTTACAGCTAGCCTTGTCTACTGCTTTGTCACACTGCTCTGCCACCTTGAGGTAATCAGATATGATCACCCCTCAGTGGCCTATGTGCAATGAGTTGTGTTGGTCTCAGTCCAGTTCTCAGTGAGCAGGTGTCCACATCACAAAACCACCAACACATTTGCCATTAATAGGCACCCTTGTTGGCAGTCTCATATGAGAGGCCTAAGACTGAATGAGCACGGCATCTGAACTACCCTATCACCTATGTGGTGGTGCCTCCATGGCAGGGCTGAGGCACATTGATGGGACTGTGTAGAGAAGCTTGCACTGCAGTCAGTCATGCTGTACCCATCATGTGGCTAAAAGGAGGACATCAGGTTTCAGTGCAGTCAGTCCAGCACCTTTCAAGAGCACCGTACACACACACTAAAAAGAGATATGATTACCCTAAGGTCCCTCTCTCACTTGGTGAATGTAAGCCCTCCCCATCACATACACAGCCCCCATGTTTCCCCGCCCGAGGTGCATGACTTTGCACTTTTTGACATTAAATCCCAGTTGCCACACAATAGACTACTCCTATAGTTTCTCCAGATCTCTTCATGTTCTTTTCACACTCTACTGGATGTCCACCCTGATGCAGATTTTGTGCGTCATCCACAAAAAGAAACACCTTCCCATCCAGCTCCTCAGCAATATCACTTGAGAAGACATTGAAGGATAGGACCAAGCACCAACCCCTGTGTTACTTCACTGGTTACTCTCACATGCCCAAGGACTGCCATTTACCACCACCCTCTGCCTCCTATCTTTCAACCATTTGGATACCCAGCTTACCAAGTTTTCTCCCACCCCAGGTAACTAAGTTTCTTAATCAGCCTCCTGTGTGGTACAGTGTCAAAGGCCTTACTGAAGCCCAGATAGGCCACATTCACTGCCCCCAACCCATGATCCATGATCCACCTCACTAGTTATCCAGTCAAAGAAGTCTATGAGATTTGTTTAATATGACCTCCTCCCAGTGAAGACCTGGTGCCAGTGGTCCTGTAGCCAGTTTGTCTTCAGGTACAACATCAGTCTCTCCTTCAACAGGATTTCCATTAATTATCCCACCACTGATGTGAGAGTGACTGGTCTATAATTACTAGCCTCTTCCCTGCTGCTGTTCTTGTGCAGAGAGATCATATCAGCCCTCCTCCAGTTCTCTGGAACCACCCCGGCTCCAATGAGGTATTGAATAGTGTTGGCACTGTTGAAAGAGGGGCAGCTAGCACTAAAATCAGTTCTTTTAGTACCCATGAGTGGATTGCCATGTGGAAGATGTGTTTCTGATTTTGTGATTATTTATATATCTTACAGAGGGAAGCAGTACATTTTGGTATGCAAATTAGTTACTCAAATTAATTTGTGTCTGGATTCATCATGGTCAATTATAGGTTCAGCAACCTTGGGAACTTATAGTTGGTGAACAGTTCATGAACTTGGTTCATGGACTGTGTTGAAGAACATCTGGTGAACTTTCATAGGTATTCATGAACCATTCATGAATGTTCCTTAATGTTAATGAGTTGATGAAGGTGCCTTCTTTCTGATTTTAGTGGTACAGTATACTCACCTAGGGTGGTCAGAGCTGTAGGAATGTTTGCACTATATGGGACAATTGAGCACGCTACATGAAAAACATTTCTTACAGAAGCACATTGTTTCTGCAGTAAACTAAAGAAATGTACATATCATAGGGAGTAATGTAAAACTACCACCATGGCATTAGAGGAAGAGTATCAAGTTGCTTTGGAAGCCCTAGACCTTGCAAGTTACTTTTAAAATGACAAGTGATTTTTTTTCTAAAATGTTCTTATGTAAATACAGTTGTGAGACAACCACATCCCCTGCCTCAACACAGTCACTGGGTTTGCAACAGCTGCAATGAATCTTCCAGACTGGAGGGTGAGTGGGTGGCTGCCTATCAACAAATGCCACTGCCACAGTATGGTCAATCAATGGGGTGTTCACAAATAACAAGGTGGCCCACACCCTCCTTCCCAAGGAGCTGAGCACTTCAAGTACCCCACAAGGCCCTCTGTAATACACAGGGTAGACTACTCGAGCTAATGCACAAAACTGGGTCTCTAAAACGACAGCACAGAACACAGCTGCCATACCACTGAGCCAAAGTTTTATATGATTATCAATGGGAGCTGTTACATTTTCGATTTAAATTGACAATGTTTAAATACCCTGCAGTGTTCTTTAGAAAAACATGTGCAGTTGTAGTGGAGAAAAAGGAAGCTGCTACTAGGATGCAATATCCAAAAAGTAAGGAACACTTCTAAAGTAAAAGTCTATATATTGAGACATAACCAAATCCAATTTGCTTTTTTTTATTGAAGTTTATTCAGTTTTTCTGATAACAACAGGATATAACAATGACATGCTGCAAGTAAAGACTGAGAGATCGTAACGTGTACACCCTGGATGAGAGGAGGGAGAGGGGGGACATCATAGAGACCTAGACATACCTCATGGGGTGAACAAGGTTCAGGAAGGGAATATTTTTCAGAGGAGAAAGTGCACAAGAACAAGGGGAAATGCAATGAAGCTGAAAGGGGAAAATCTAGGCGGGACATGAGGATGTACTTCTTCACTGAAAGATTTGTGGATATTGGAACAGTCTTCCAGTGAAGATAGTGGAAGCAAAAACAGTGGTGGGCTTCAAGCATGCATGTGATAGGCACAATGGAATCTTATTTGAGGAACTGGGGGGTAGCAGGTGATCAAGTAGGGTCTGCAGTGACAGTATAGGCAGGGACAAATGGGCAGACTAGGTGGGCTAAGCAGTCCTTATCTGCTGACAGATTATATGTTTCTGTATTTCTACAGATATGTGGCATGTCTCCCTTTGATCACACGGTAATGCAAGGAATAACAATAGGGTTATGTCATCAATCTAGTAAAAAATAGATTCGCTCAAGGCACAAAGCCATTTCTCTTTGGGATTATGTAAAATACAAATTTGCACCAGTGTAGCTCAAAATTGGACAAATGTTGTAACACCTTGGTTGTGAGCTTTTCATATTAGTGACATCTGTCATCAAAGACACTTGTTTTTGGTTTTTTACCAGAAAACCAGGTAAAATTCCAGAATTTGGACTACCTGCACAATGGTAAAAAAAAAAAACAATTTCACAAAATTTGGCATTTTTTACCAGATCAGCAAATCTGCAGAACATGTATTTTTTTATAGTTGTTTCCTGCAGTATTTTCAATGTGTTTCATTTAATGCTATGTATATTATGCCTTGTTTCATTGTGATTATTTAAACACATACTAAAAGAATGATAGAAGAATCACAGTAAAAGTCAGAAATGAGACTAACAATCACAGATGCAATTCCCAAAATTTCAAGTCCTGCAAATGAAATTTCATTATTTTAATCATCATAAATCAGTGGCCTTGTCTATCATCTAATGTTGCCAGAGGTAATCTGTTGAGAACTTGTCTGATGACCAGTTCTTAGTTATGGTCTTCTTGGCCATCAACAAACATAATGTTAATAAATTCCTAGCGTTTCACTGTCAAAAGCGTTGGGCATATTTAAGAACAGCAACGTTTGTGGTGATAGTTCAAATAGGGGTTAAAATATTTCTCCAAGGTCTTGTTACAGTTGAGCCCAGAACAGATGGAGTTCAGAGCACAGCCAAAAGTTATAGTCATGAGCTGCTTTTCATTCCTCACAATTCCACTAGCAAATGGCTCCATACTGTGAGACATATTTTACCTGTTGGGTGGGAGTACCGAAGAAATTACCTAAACATTTCCATGAAATTTGTTTTCATACATGGGAAGATGTTGGTTTATGTACAGAAGATGTGCATTTCTACCACTGCTGGAATGGAATTTCTGTCACCAAATCATTCTACCACTTCAGTCATAAGTATTCAATGCAATACAGTGCTCCCTCTTTTATTTGCCAACCTCTGTACATCCTAAATTGTAGTGGACAAAACAGAGGGTTGCAGATACCATCTGCATCAGCTTTTCTCTGACCTGACTAGACTTTCTCTGGCCTCTGGCAATCATATCATAATTGACTGTGTCCTGACAAACAGGATGGACAGGATCACAGGGGCTGGTACCCTATCTAATGCAATTTCTGACCACTTCCCTATTTACTGCATCTGAAAGGCTTCTGCACCATCCTGTCCCCCCTAAGGTAATCTCACTTTGAGATTTCTGTAAACGAAACCAGATTGCTTTCCTTGCCAACTTATCCATGAACAATTGGAAGCCACTTTATGTCACTAACAATGTAAATGAGATCTTAAACTATTTTATCACCCATTTCTGTGCTCTCTAAGACTTGCATACCCCTATAGTGTCATGCAGTCAGAGGCGCTCCAACAACGTGGCTTCACAAAGACCTCCTTGCCTTACTAAAGGCCAAAGACAAGAGCTGGACCAAATTTAAAACCTCAGGCCTACAAGCTGATTTGATGGAGTACAGGACAAAGAGAAACACTTGTAGAAAGACTATACACCTTGCAAAGAGCTCCTATTGTAAAAACCTGTTGCTCAATGCTGCTGATGTCTCAAAAAAATTCTGGAATCACATCAAATGTTTCATGGGGGATAAGCACACTCAATCTACTAACGATATGGTGCTTGATGGTTCTCACTGTAATAACCCAGTCACTATTGCCAATACTTTCAACTTTCACTTCTCTGACCTTTCCAGATACGTCTGCCTGACCTTGACACTCCCTGCTTCCACCCCCTTCCTCACCAAAGACCCTCCCAATAGTACACCTCATTTGTACTACATAAAGTCTTTAATATGTAGGTGCATTGTCTATTAAATTACACCTCCATCTGCTGTAGTGTAGGCCCAGAAGGCCTTGAGCTAAGGCTGCTAAATCTTGCAGTCACTCTCCTTGCCTCCGTTCTAACTAGAATATTTAATCTGTCCTTATGCTCAGAGGTTGTTCCTGATATCTGAAAGGTTGCCAAGGTTGTCCCAGTTTTCAAAAAGTGTGACTCTGAATCTATCACCAGTTATCACCTATAGCTATTCTTTCAGTTCTGAGCAAATTTCTAGAAAAAAATTGTCTCTTTACAATCCATCGATTATCTCCATGACTGCAACCTCCTCTCTGACATCCAACATGGTTTCAGGAAAGGCCATAGTAACACCACTGCTCTTCTCAAATTCACAAATGATACCAAAGTTGCCATGGAGAATGGTCTGCTAACAGGTGCAGTCTTCGCTGACCTTACAAAGGTCTTTGATCTAGTAGACCATTCTCTTCTTAAATCTAAACTGGTATCCCTTGGTATCTCCTCTGTTGTTGTTACCTGGTATGACAGCTACTTTACTGATGCACAACAAGTTGTTAAATACAGCTCTGCTATATCTGATCTAGTCACCATTAACACTGGTGTGCCTCAAGGATCTATCCTTGGCCCCCTCCTCTTTACTATTTTTAAAAATGACCTATTCCAAAATGCCACATACTGCTCCTCTCTGCTCTGTGCAGATGACTTAGTGCTCTACTCTAGCTCTAAACACCTTGCTGACCTTAACACTATCCTTACTTCTGCAAAATTCATTCCTGACTTTCCCATAACAAAGTTATTACTAAACTCCAGCAAAATGTATTGTATGTTGTATGGCTCTGTCACAAGATTAAGAAAGTGTATTGGGTGACTATCTATCTCCAGCAGTAATGGCTACCTCCTTGAAAATGTAACCAGATTTGCTGGCCTGCTGGGGCAGCAGCAAGGCATCCACTTTTGGGGCTAACATCCTGGGTTCAGAGACAGACTCGGGAGTCAGAGGGTTGGCTGAGGGAGAAGGATTGAGTGTCCTAGGGACTGCTTTCCTTCTCCTGGGGGAGGGGAGAAGAGTGTCCAGTGCATTACGGACCTCTGGAAAAAGCTGGGGGTGCCATCACTGCTGGCACCATATCCCAAGAGTGGTAGGGCAGACGCTGGCCATCATTGCATTTCCATGCCCCCAGATTGCCACAAGTCAACAAATTTCTGGTCATCTGAACATGACACCCTAGTCCGCTGCTGTCCCTGCTGCCACCAGTGTCTGCTGGTGGGGGTCCCACTCCTGTAGCCTCACCCTGGGGGTATGCTAGGGCATGATACCACTGACCATTGGGAGGGGACACCCACCCGTTGGCCCCACCCAGGGGAGTAAGCCTGGACATGGGGGATGGTGTGCAGGCATTGGCTGAACTCCCTTCAGGGATGGGGGTGACCAAACAAAAACATTAAAATAAAAAAAAAGAAAATGTAACCAACTTCAAATACCTTGGAATTTCACTTTATCCTTCTCCGGACTTTGTCCAACACATCTCAAACACTTGTAGAGCTGTTAACTTCAAGCTTAGCCTGGCCTTTAAAACCAGTTATGCCCTCACACCCTCTGCCAGAATTGCCATTGCACAGAGCATCCTTCTTTCTACCCTCACTTATGACTCTGCTACCTTTGTAAGTACTGCCAAAGCAAATGTCCATAAGTGGGACACCACCTACAACAATATTTGTCATTTTGCTCTTACATCACATCGTCTTACCCACCACTGTTAGCTTTACAGTGATCTAAACTGTCTATCCCCTGAGGCCAGCTGCTCCTATACCCTTGGCACCATAACTGATAAAATGTTTTAGAACTGAGATTCCTTCCTCCATAGTCATAATGTTGATTCCCCTGAACCTCCCTTACCCCCTTCACTCTGGAGATCAGTCCCTATTATCTGTTCCTAGACGCATGATGACCATCTGATCCCTGACCTTTTCCTACTGTGCCATAAATATTTGGAACTCCTTGCCTGTGTTATTCTAACTATCTCCCTATCATGCCTGGTTCAAAAGGGAAAAGGGAGCTACACCACTACCACTTAGTCTATGACCAATGTACCTGCTTCCTAGCCCCTTGATCACCTTACCTATGCTACCTGACTGCTGATTGTCTTTGCTGCTTAATCTGTGGCACTTACTGTATGTGTGCTGCTTCTTGTCTGTTGAGCAATTCTGCTTTGTTCATCAGTTTCCTGCTCTTGTACTGTTTCTCTCCCTATTACCCTGTATCTATTTTTATACTGTTTTGTATCTGCAATTACTGTACCTCCTACATTGTATAATTTATGTTTCATTATTACTTATGCTGATCTCTTATTGCTACTTTCTATTTATTTATTTAAGTACATTTGTATCTGTTCCTAGTTTTACCCTTCAATTTGTATGTTTTAATGTTTCTTTGTACTATATTTCATGATTGTTTTATGACTTGTACTCTCCTGGGTCATGCCTGAAAATAGGCATACGTAATGTCTCATGTAGTGGTACTCAGTCATACTAGGCTTTGGAGCCACATGTGCAACTTCATTTCGCTCAGGAGCCACAATCCATATACACAGCATTCAGCAGTGCTGAAATCAAACTTGCACACAAAACGTATTAAGTTTAAAACATTTTATTGCAATTAAATAAACATAAAATCATAAATAGCAGTGTTACACATATTAAATAGAATTCAATAGCAGTCAATTAGATACGTGCCACTCCTTCTTTGACACAAGTGCTGTGAAATCTGGCTCTAAGCTGGATATTGCAATTCAAAGGCATTCTTTTCTATGTTGGATACTGAGCCTATTTCACTTCAGGTTTTTAATCTGAGACATAGCAGAGAAAGCTGCTTCACATCTGTATGTGGATGAGAACATTGATATTAGCCAATGAGCAAGCTTTGAAATAAGAGGTAGATGTTGTACTAATTTCCAAAAACACTGAAAATCATTGTTCTGTTGAAATTCCCTATTAAGCTCTTCAGAGCTCTTTAGTTCCACAAATTCCATGATGAAATCAGTAGAATCAGAGATTCCATCAATAATGTCTTCCATTTTACTAACCTCCATGAGGAAAGGGTTGTGCACCAGATGCAAAGGTTTTTCAGATTTTTTTTTAATCTAAAAATCTGTTAGCATATTTTCTGACAGCTTGGACAGCACATTGCTGAACATTTGATGATGTGCTACAGTATCAGGATTTTTTCTATTATTCTTTGGACATGATTAAACAAGTGGTATCATCTGTTTATTACATTGCTTTGCAATATGTGCAGCTTGCATGAAAATGATGTTACAGCAGAATACAAGTCATACACTGTTTTATTGTTTCCCTACAACCTCATATTTAAGTCATTTAAGTGCTGAGTAATATCACAAAGAAAGGCAACAACCACTCCATATCATCAATGAACGTGAAGCATGAAGTGTCACCATATCCAATATTAAAATGCTTTAGTGGTTGAAACAAATCCATTACATGGGCTAGCATGCAGCCATGAGACAGCCACATGGCTTCAGTATGAAGCAGTAAGTCCCCATAATGACTTTTAAAGTCATCCTGTGGTGCCTGACTGCAGTGGCATTGTGTCTAACAGGTCCTCAATCACAGCAATTCTTGAGTTGTTCATTTCACAAAAACTAACAATTGTGGGATGTCATTAATATCATGACTTTCATCAATTGGTATGCTAACAAATTCTGAGGCTACCAATTTCTCTTTAAGCATTCTTTCAATATTCTCTGCAATATCTGAAGCCCACCTAGCTACAGTAGAATTAAACAAAGGTATTTTGCTTAGTTATTTTTGCACCTCAGCCTTATCAGGGAATAATGTTGAACAAGCTATCAAAATGCCATCTTAATCATCTCGCCATTCAAGTATGGTTTCATTTTTTTAATATTTCATGGGTTATTTTGTAAGAAGCCATTGCAGCTTGCTGGCTTGTGTTGCACACCTTTCTAAACATTTATTTTTGACTCACACATCTTTGTTTGAGTCTATGCAGCTTTTGCTCCCTACGTTCACTTCCAGGTGGGAAGTCATGAACAAATGTGCTATGAGTTGTGAGATAGTGACTCTCAAGATTTGATCTCTTGAAATGAGCACAGATTGCATCACATAACAGGCAAATACTTCTACCACCACCACTCTCCACAAAAAAAAATCTATCTCCCATTGCTTCCTGAAGTTTCTGTATTCATCCTCATACTTTCTTTTCTTGCAGCTGTCCATTCTATGTTTTTTACTTCTGTAACAGCTCAGCCTGCAACACATGAAAATTATCATGTGTATTACCATCCTATACATGTAATCACCAGCCCGTGACAGGAAACAACAGCCATTCATCATGTTTTATAAAACACCAAACTGATAAAATAGAAAAATCAAAAGCACCACACCAGTGATCCCTGCCCCCCTTCTCAATCCAACACAAGCAGTGAACAAAGAACAGAATCCATGCACTAGAGCACCAGACTAAT
Source organism: Neoceratodus forsteri (assembly GCA_016271365.2). Classification (NCBI taxonomy): domain Eukaryota; kingdom Metazoa; phylum Chordata; order Ceratodontiformes; family Ceratodontidae; genus Neoceratodus; species Neoceratodus forsteri. The sequence goes on along the minus strand of CM028129.1, from coordinate 1,069,668,982 downwards.
AAAATGTATTTAAAACACCACACCACCTCACCAGTGACCCCCCACCACCAACAACAGGTTCTGACATTAACTGCTTCGAGATATGACACCTTGTTGATGAAGTGTTGTCAGAGAAAGTGCAGAGAGAAAAATAATTAAAATAAGTTACTTTTGTCTGCCCCCATTCCAGATTAAAAAATATTATGCTTCAATTTTAAATAAAAGAAAAACATTATGTACGTGTAGTTTAGTATCATTAGCTCCTTCTCACCATGATCAGTCCATGGAATATAAAGTGCAGATAAGACAAAATGAGAGCACCAAGAGAACCTCTGCAGCATCAGGCATTCCAACATGAAGGACTTACAAGAGCGAGAAAGATGAGATTTAAGCGCTATTCAATGGAGGGCACAGAGAGAACCTCCTGAGCAACGGGCATTCAACCATGAAGAACTGAACAACGAGATTAATGTGAGCTTCAAAGGCACAAGCGAGATTGTGAACCCTAGGGTATCAGCAAATAAATGTGTGGTGAGCTCTGTAGGACTGTATTTATTCTAGCCAAGAGCCATAGCCACAGCAGTAGCTCAGTAAATTAATGAAAGCTTAATTTAAAAAGCAAATTCCTCATGTTTGTTCAAGCAAACTTTGATCTACCCAACAGCCACAACAGTTGTTCATTACAGCCATAGCCGGATCAGTAGCTCAGTAAATTGATTAGAACTTAATTAAAAAGCACATTCCTCACGTTTGATTGTGAAAACACTAATCTACCCCACAGCCAGAACAGTTGCTTATTATTTGACTTATTTAATTAAGGTTCTGCACGTACGAGCATGGATGTAGGTTTCGTTACTAGGCTCCCCTTCAGTACCTTGATTCTTCAGATTCTTCATGTTTGGTCTTGGATGTTAGGTTCTGCAACACTTCTTCTGGACAGGCATTTAATAATGCCCCACATGATCAAAATCACACCTCATCAGTAATGCAAACTAGCAACAAGGAAATTAATAGCTCCCATTAGCACTGCTTTGCTGACATTGATAGCGCTAAGTGGTTTGCTGTTAATTTCATTCAATTGCAACAGAAGCAAAATTCTACAGCTGGTTAAAAGGACTGCTATTAAACTTTAAAACCTAAAATTAAAATAAAATTCTGTGAGACCGATCAGGCGACATTTAAAGAGCCACATATATGTGTCAGTATTATGTCACTGTAGGAGCTGCTAGAGAATTGTAAAAGAGCCACTTGTGGCTCGCGAGCGCCGATGTGAGTACCACTGGTCTAGTGCACTTGCCCAGTTATCAAAAATAAATAAATAAATAATAGAGGGTGGCAGTTAAAGGAGGAGTCAGCATTTCTAGAACATGGAATAGGAGCTCATACTGACATTAAGTGAGGATGTCAGATAAAGGGGGGATAGATAAAGGAGGGAGCACTGTACTTACTCAATTTGATGAGTGAGAGGTATATGCCAGAAATAAGGGTGTCTACCCCCCCCAGTATATCCCAGATGCTTAAAAGTCCAAATCTAATTTTATAATACTTTTTTTGCAGTTGGAATATTAATAGAAACATAGAAACATAGAATTTGACGGCAGATAAGGACCGTTTGGCCCACGTAGACTGCCCATTTCCCTACCTGATGGATGAGCTGTAGATTCTAGTTAATCAACAGCTTACTTCCTCCTACCCCCACTAGAATTGCCTTATGCCTCTTCCATGCATTCTTGAATTCTTCCACTGTTCCTGACTCCACAACCTCCTCAGGAAGGCTGTTCCATGCATCCACAAACCCTCTCTGTGAAAAAATACTTTCTAACATTACTTCTGAGCCATCCCCCCTATATCTTCAAATTGTACCCCCTTATTCTTGCACATCTCTTCTTCTGAAAGATGCTACCCTCTTGTACTTTGTTAATTCCCTTGAAATACTTGAAAGTTTCTATCATGTCCCCCCTCCCTCCTTTCCTCAAGGGTATACATATTAAGCTGCTTTAGTCTCTCCTCGTATGTGTTCTGGTGCAGACTCTGCACCATTTTGGTTGCCCTCCTCTGAACAGCCTCCACTCTGTCTTTGTCTTTGTGGAGATTGGGTCTCCAGAATTGCATGCAGTACTCCAGATGGAGTCTCACCAACTGTCTGTACAAAGGTATAACAACTTCCTGTTTTCTACTGTTGATGCCTCTTCCTGTGCATCCCAATATCCCCCAGCCCTCCTTATTGCCTTCTCACATTGCTTGCCCACCTTTAGGTCATCTGATATAACTACTCCTAGGTCTCTCTTGATTTTGGTTTTTGTTGTTATTAACGTACCTCCCATTTTGTACTCTTTCCCTGGGTTTTTGTTTCCCAGATGCATTACCTTGCACTTCTTTGCATTGAATCTGAGCTGTCACATATTTGACCATTCCTCCAACCTTGCCAAGTCCCTTTTCATCCTTTCCACCCCACCTTGTGTATCAACCCTGTTGCAGATCTTTGTGTCATCTGCAAAGAGACATACGTTTCCTTCCAAGTGCTCTTCAATGTCACTTATAAAGACATCAAAGAGGACCAATCCCAGTACCAAACCCTCTGGTACCCCGCTAGTTACCCTCCTTTATTTACTGTGGACTCCATTTACTATTACCCTTTGTGTCCTGTTGTCCAGCCAGTTTTTTATCCAGGCTATCACCTTGGGACCCACTCCAAGGCTGGCTAGCTTGTATATTAATCTTTTGTGTGAGACTGTGTTAAATGCCATGCTAAAATCTAGGTAGGCCATATCCACAGCCCCTCCCTGGTCTACTACTTTGGTCACCCAGTCAAAGAAATCTATTAGGTTTGTCTGACATGAACTTCATGCTGTGAAACTATGCTGCCTTGGGTCCTGTGCCTCACTTGCCTCTGAGTACTCAACAATTCTTTCCTTCAGAAGTGATTCCATCATTCCGTCTACCCCTCCTCCATCATTATCATAATAAACAAGTACACGACAGCCATCGTCACTTTCTGTAGTTTTAGCCCAATTTTTCCCCCAGTCCTCAGTAATATATCCCTCCTCTTCTTTACCTCTCTAACCTGCCACCCCATACATGGCCTCTTTCCGCTATATGTGTAGTTGCCGGCTGCCTCACTCAAAAGATCTCCGCTTATAACCCCTGTATGCTTATGGTTGATTGTACACCTGCTGACTTCTTCAATTGTAAAATAATGCTGTTTTTTTATTTATTTCAACCTTGTACTGTACTGTGTACACTGTATATACTTTTTCTTCCTTGTATATTTTTGCTTTTTGTATACCTGCTTCTGTACTGTACTTTGATGTATTCATGACCAGGTCCACCTTGCAAATGAGCCTTGCTCAATGGTGCCCACCTGGATAAATAATGATTTTGATTGATTGATTGATTGATTTTCCCTACCACTGAGGTCAAACTAACTGGTCTGTAGTTTTCTGCCTTTGCCCTGCTCCCACTTTTGCAACATGGAATCACATTTGCCCTCCTCCAGTCCTCAGGTACCATCCCATCCTCCCATGATTTGTTAAAGAGAGTAGTCAGTGGTGTTACTAGTTCTACCCTAAGTTCTTTTAGAACTCTTGGGTGAATCCCATCAGGCCCCATTGCTTTGTCCACCCTCAGTTTCAAGAGTTCTTTCAAAACCCTTTCTTCTGTGAATGGACTGGTATTTATCCCCCTATTCAGAGTTTTGCTCTTGTTTGGTGTAGGTACCTCCCTCTCCTCTTCCATTGTGAATACTGAGCAGACATATTCGTTCAGTATCCCTGCTTTTTCACTGTCACCCTCTGCCCACATTCCTTCCCCTTTATTAAGTCTCTGTATCCCTCTCTTGGTCTTTCTTCACTCTCTAGTGTACCTATAAAAGGTTTTATCCCCCTTCTGAACAGAGTTGGCTACATTTTCCTCAGTTTGTGAATTTGCTATTCTGACTGCCTTCCCTGCCTCCTTCTGCTTTAACTGATAAAGTTCTCTGTCCTGCTCCTTCTGTGTTTCCTTATATTTCCTGAATGCTATCCGTTTCTCCTTAACCTTCCATTCCACATCTTTTGAGAACCATAGTGTTTTTTTCCTTCATTTTGTTTCGTTGATTTGCTTCACACAATGGCTTGTTGCCTCTGTGATGACTGTTTTGATTATTCCCCATTGTTCCTCCACCTCTCCTTCTTGCCCATTTGCTAGTGTTTTTCTGAGGCACTCTCTCATTTTCCCAAAGTCAGCCTTCCTAACGGCCAATACTCCTGTTTTTATTTGGCTTGACTCTATGGCTGTGTTTATTGTGAACCACACTGTTTGGTGGTCACTTGTTCCAAGATGGCAACCAACTTCTAAATCTGAGATCCTTTCTCCTTCCCCATTTGAGAGTACCAGGCCTAAGATTGCTCCCTCCCAAGTGGGTTCCAACACTTGTTGTCTGAGGCTTGCCCCCTGTAGGGCATCAAGAATGATCCCTCTCTTGGATGTGCCTGCAGCAAAGGTACTCCAGTTAACATCTGGCATATTCAGGTCCCCCATCAACAATATCTCCCCCTTTTCCACCATTTTAAGGACATCTTCTATCATTTTCTTGTCCATTTCCTCCCCCTGAGATGTGGGTCAATACACAACCCCCATGCGGATTGTGGTGCCATTTCCTGTCTCCAGGGTAACCCATAGTGACTCATCAACTTCCTGTTTACTCTTTAGTTCTGTTGCTTTAATCCCTTATCTTATATAGAGAGCTACTCCTCCTCCTCTTTTACCCACCCTGTCCCTCCTGTAGACTGTGTATCCTGGTATGTTGACATCCTAGTCATGCTACTTTGTGTACCATGTTTCAGTGACTGCCACAATATCCAGGCATCCCTCTTCCATCAAGGCCACTAGTTCAGGGAGCTTGTTACACAGACTGCGGGCACTGGAACTCATCACCTTCAATTTTTTTTTATGGCCTTACCCTTTTTAGCCCCATCCCTGTCCTTACTGCCTTTTTCTGCATTTACCCCTGTCCTGCTCCCTACTGACTTCTCTACCTTGGTGTTTACCTCTCTAACTACTGTGTTTTGTAGAAAATATATTTTTGGAGTTACACTTGGAGTAAAAGAAATAGTAGAGGACACATGTACCCATTTAATACTATCTCTTGATTTTATAAGTAGTACTTTTTTAGATAATCCCCATCCATGTAGGCATATAATATTTGCTTAAAGATGTCTACATTTCCTCTGTTAACCAGATTTTTTGGGGCAGAACTCCAGATACTTGTAATCCTTTGTGTAAAAAACATTTTTTGACAATTTCTTCTGAAGTTTTCAGGTTTGGTTTGCCAGTTATGACTTTGCATATCATGCTTATCAGTCTTAAAATGTATACTGTATATGTTTACATTTTCTAGTAGCTGATTGTCCATATGAATGTTGTAGAATAGGAGCCAGTCTCCCCTAATATATCTCCAGTGCAAATTATGCAATAATCATTTTTGTATCCTTTCCTCTTAAGTAAGGTTCTCTAATCTCAAACTTCCTGATGAGTTCTTTAGAAATTTCCTCCAAGGCACAATATGGAAAATATATATTCTGGGAATTTAAATAACCCCCAAACAGGATCAGCCCCTGCCTTAAGTATTGCATGTAGTTTTGAGCTCCTCAATACAAAAGTGACATTGAGGCAGACACAAGGGTGCAGTCTAGATTCACCAAAATGATTAGCAGTATGGGAGACAAAATCTATGAAAAGAAGCTATTGGCCTTTAACATGTTTACTTTGAAGAAAAGGAGGCTGAGCAGAGACCTGATCTCAGTCTTCCACATACTCAGTAGCATTGACAAGCTTGAAGAGACATAGACGTTTGATATGGTGTCCTCAGTTGGAAGCAGGGACACATCCTGAGGCTCAGAGATGTTAAAAGAGAGGCACTTCTTCTACCAAGGGGTGGCGAACAGGTGGAAGCGTCTACCAGAGGATACAGTGGACATGAAAAAAGTACAGTCCTTTGAGGTAACCTAGAAATATTCTGATTATCAAGTGAATCATGGGGTATCTTGGGCAGTAGAGTGGGAATGGAATACCAGTAAATTAGTATATGGTTATACAGCATACTTTCTCATCCTTGCTTATGAAGTGGGGGTGGAGGGTGGAGACATTGGACAAAGAGCCCCTTTCAACCATAAATTATCCTACTCTGTCCAAAATTATTATTACTTTTTAATTATACATAGTTACATAGATACTGTTGGCAGATAAAGGCTGCCAGGCCCATCCAGTCTGCCCATTTATGCTACCTGACAAAACAGCCAGTGACCCTAACTGGTCACTGGCTTTAGCATTTTTTCCCACCTCCAATATTCCTTTATTCCTGTCCCATGCATGTTTGAAGTCTGCCACCATACAGGCAGCCACCACTTCCTAGGGCAGGCTATTCCATGCATCCACCACCTTCTCCATAAAAAAGAACTTCCTGACATTATCCCATATGTGGCCACCCATCAGTCTCATATCATGCCCTCTTGTTCTGGCACTACTATTAAACTGGAATATGTTGTCCCCTTCCACACTGTTCATGCCCCTGAGGTATTTGAATGTTTCTATCATGTCACCTCTCTCCCTCATTTGCTTCAGTGTATACAAATTGAGGTCTCTGGCTCTTTCCTCATAATGTTAGTGATGTAGACCCTTCACCAGTTTGGTCACTCTCCTCTGCACCTTCTCTATTTTGTCAATTTCCTTACGAAGGTGTAGCCTCCAGAACTGGACATAGTAATCAAGGTGAGGCCTCACCAGGGTCCTGTACAGTGGAACTATCATCTAACTCCTTCGGCTTGTGATTCCACTTCCAATACATCCCAACATCCCAGTGGCCTTCCCCACTGCCTTGGCAGTCTACCTTGTGGCCTTCAGATTATCTGTCATTATGACCCCCAAGTCCCTCTCTTCCTTACTAACTGCCAACAGCTCTCCCCCAACCTGTAGCTTGCTCCAGGATTCCTGCTCCCCATGTGCATTATTTTGCATTTCTTTGCATTAAACCTTTGTCGCTATGCATCTGACCATCTCTCCAACCATTCCTGGTCCTTTCTTATCCTTTCCACCCCTTCCGGGGTATCCACCCTGTTGCAGATCTTGATGTCATCTACAAATTGGCAAACCTTTCCCTGCAACCCATCTGCAATGTCACTGATGAAGACATTGAAGAGGACTGGCCCCAGAACTGACCCTTGAGGTACCCCACTGATCACCTCCCTTTCCTCTGATTGGGTTTCATTTACCACTACCCTCTGATTACCCAAAGATAATCTTGTGACTTGCAGTTTTCTTTTTGTATACTAAACTGAGATGCCTTAAATTTGTCTGAGACCTGCAGTTGTCTGTAAACAGCAGATACATGCTTTCTGAATAAAGGGTTCTTCTGCTTTCAGTAATGACCTTTGAAAACAGCAGTACTATGGGAAACTAACATTTGTACCACTGTAGCTGTATTTAAACTTAGTTTCAACAGCTTGACACTGCAAAGCAAGCAGTTGGTCTAATCTACTTTGCTTGAAAAAGTTTATTATCACAAAACATAATGCTTCATAGAAATAAGTGAAATATATGACGTAGGTTTTTTTTATTATGATTTGTCTACCACGCTGGGAGCAGACAGTACTATATAAAATGCCAAAAATAACATATGAATTTGATAGAATTATAAAGTTGTGACTCACTAGGGAGGTCTATTATGACAACCCAGTTTATGAATGTCAACGGAACATAAAGAGTGACTTGCAACCTAAATAACATGATTGCAAGCATATTTTATTTCTTATAATGTATGATGAGTCATCCACAACATCAAAAAAGTAAATGACCAACATTTTCTCATTTTGAAATTGTGCAAAAAAAATAATCTATACTGTATATAGAACTGCAGTAGGTGAAAATGACAAACATAATGAGGAAAACATGAAGGGGAAGGTACAATCTAATAATGTTCACTGACAAAATCAAGGGCATGATAAGAAAAAATGGTTTCTGTGAATTTATTTAAAAATAAGCAGTTTTTTCTTATTGTAATAGATGGGGTGTCACTATTCAAAGAGCAGGTCAGTCAACAATGTTCACATCATTATGTCAACAGGCAGCCCTGGTTTGAAAAAAAAATCTCACATCCCCAGAACAATTGAGACCTGATGGCATGTTGAAAATGACAAAGGCTGAATGAAGCCATTGGTAACATCAAAAGATCAAGGATGCTTTTAGATCTGCCTAAAATAAATGTAGAAGGAAGTACTATAGTACACAATACAGTATATACAAGGCCCTTGGAATTCTGTGGTTCTGTGGTTGCAGAATTTGCTGCAGAATTTGCATCATGCCGCAGAATATATATAGTGCAGCAGAATTCATTGTTTTCGGTGAATTTTCATATAAATATACTGTTTTTCCATAGTGTCAGGCTTTCTTTCCCACCTTGTTTATCCTGAAGCCCCTCCTCTATGCTCAGCATATGATGGCATCGATGACATCACATCATATTCAGCCAATGACAGGACTGCATTCTGCTGGATAAATAAATAAATCATGCCGCAGAAATCAGAAAATGCTACCTCAGAAGTCAAAAAGCCCTGCCACAGAAATCAGAAAATTCTGCCTCAGAACACAAGGGGCCCTGAGTATATAACAAGTTCTGGCCAGAGCTGATACTACTGTGGAGAGTGTTTAGGAGCAGCATGAGTGTTGAAAAGAATATGCGGTGCTCTCATTGTACCAGAGTCAGCCATAGCTAATACTGCAGTGATTATTTCATTTTTGTTAACCGGGTTAGGTGTGCTAGCCAAAGTTGACTATTTTCAGGCACGACCCAGGAGAATACATACATAAAATGAGATGAGATTATACAATACATAGTGTATAGTACAGGTACATAGTATATAGTACAGGTAGGTTAGAATACAGATCAAGTCAGACAGTACTTGAGATAATACATATAGCTATGCAGAGATGACAAAAGTGACAATAGTACATGCAAATAACTGAAACTGTGCTAAGTGGCAGCTCTAAAGACATTTTATAGCAAAGCTTGTTAAAAAGTGCAGCAGTGTCTTGGGCGAAATAGGGTGGTTAGCTGTGAGGCATTAAGTGGGATCAAAGCATGTGCAGGGTTCCCGGGACAGGTGGTGATATAGTTCTTTGTTGAAGATTGGGTGGGAGTTAGCCTGCCTCAGGGCAGGAGGGAGGGAGTTCCAGGTGGCTGGGGTGGTGCAGTGAAATGCTCTAGAGCCTTTTGAAGTAAGACGCCTGTGTATGGTGAGTAGAAATTTGTTTGTCAAGCATTGTCCATGGGCAGGTGTCTGTGGTACAAGTAGAGCTGCAAGGGAGGAGGGGTTTGGTTATGGATTACAGAGTCTGTGAGGGTCCCTAGGGAATATAGTTGGTAGACAGTTGGGGAGAGCCAGCCTAGGTCACTATACAGTGTGCAGTGCTGCTTGAGGCGATGGGAAGAGGAGGCATACCGACATATGTTGTTATACGTGACATCCCATTTATGGGGAGCAGTCTTATGGGCATTAGCAAAAGTGGAGACACCATATGTCATCGCTGGAAGCAGAATACCCTTAGCAATTGCCAATTTGGTAGTTGGTGTTAGCAGGTGATAAGTCTTATAGGCGATTCCAAGTTTGGCATTTGTTGCTTTACAGGTTGACTGGATGTGCAGATTGAAATCAAGGGATTAATCAAGGAGGACTCCCAGGTATTTGAAGGATGTGACACAGCCGATGAGAGACCCCACAGAGTCATGGACTAGGAGGGGTTCCTTACAGGCCCTGAGTTTGGGGGCAGTGCCAAATAGCATGGATTGAGTATTTTTTGTGTTGAGGATGAGCTTATTAGCATTTAGCCATGTTTGCACATTCCTGAAATTTGAGGAGAGATTTTTGTTAATGATGTTAACTTTGTCAGTGCTGTAGTAGAGGATGAGATCATCAGCATATAAGATAGCTGAGCAGGAGAGTATGGCATAATCTATGTTGTTGATGTATAACGAGAAAAGAAGGGGTCCCAGGATGGAGCCCTGGGGTACTCCGATGTCAGTGCTGGTCACATCTGAAAGAGTAGAGTTGAATTTAACAAGTTGTAATCTGTTTGATAGGTAGTTGTTAAACCAGTCAACTACTGAGGATGAGAAGTTAAGTCTATGCAGGGTTGAGAGAAGCAGAGGATGCTCAACAAGATCGAAAGCTTTGGTAAGATTGATAAATACTGCTCCAGTGAGTAGACCTTTGTCCATGTTGCAGAGTACATAGGTGGAGAATTTGAGAAGAGCGGTTGACAGTACTTCACATGTGTGATACCTGTGCATGCGCAGTTTGCCCCGGAGTCAGTCACACGCGATATGGCAGCACTGACATGACTACATATGCATGAAACTCATGCATGTGCAGTGTGTTTGTTCACAAATCCCCCACCTATGCCTTAAACAGCATGCCTCTCACACCTGGCTGCTGCAGACCCTTTTCTGTGTTTGCCACTCACCTTTCCTGTATTCACACTCAGCCCTCTCAGCAAAGGTGGCATGGCCTGGATTCCTGGATAGTTGAAGCCCATCCATCAGTCCCCTGCATCAAGCCTAGAGTCCAGTATAACATTAAATTACTATGTTACAGAGAGGGGTTGGACATGATAAACCTCGAGTCCCTGACAACCTTAAATTACTATGTTATAGTGAGGGGGTGGACATTATGGATCTAGAGTCCCTTACAACATTAAATTGCTATGTTTCGGTGAGGGGCTGGACATGATGAACCTAGAATCCCTTACAACATTAAATTAATATGTTACAGTGAGGGGTTGGACATGATGGACCTAAAGACCCTTACAATATTAAATTACCATAGTACAGTGAGGGGCTGGACATGATGAACCGAGAGTCCTTTATAGCATTAAATTAATATGTTATATTGAGGGGTTCGACATGATGGAACTTGAATCCCTTGCAACATTAAATTACTATATTACAGTGAGGGGCTGGATATGATGGATCTAGAGTCCCTTACAACATTAAATATCTGTGTTAAAGTGAGGGGTTGGACATGATGGACCTTGAGCCCCTTACAACATTAAATTACTGTGTTACAGTGAGGGGTTGGACATGAAGGACTCAGAGTCCCTTACGACATTAAATTACTATGTTATAGTGAGGGGCTGGACATGATGGACCTAGTGTCCCTTACAACATTTAATTACTATGTTACAGTGAGGGGTTGGACATGATGGACCTCAAGTCCCTGACAACCTTGAAATACTATGTTACAGTGAGGGGCTGGACATGATGGACCTCGAGTTCCTTACAAGTTTAAATTACTATGTTACAGTGAGGGGTTGGACATGATGGACCCAGTGTCCCTTACAACATTGAATTGCTATGTTACAGTGAGAAGTTGGACATGATGGACCTTGAGCCCTTTACAACATTAAATTAGTATGCTTCTGTTATGGGTTGGGCATGAAGCACCCAGAGTCCCATACAACATTAAAATACTACGTTATAGTGGGGAGTTGGACATGATGGGCCTTGCATCCATTACAACGTTAAATTACTATGTTACAGTGAGGGGTTGGAGATGATGGACCTAGTGTTCCTTACAACATTTATATATTATGTTACAGTAAGGGGTTGGACATGTTGGACCTCAAGTCCCTAACAACCTTAAATAACTATATTATAGTGAGGGGTTGGACATGATGGACCTCATGTTCCTTACAACTTTAAATTACTATGTTACAGTGAGGGGTTGGACATGATGTACCCAGAGTCCCACATAACATTAATTTACTATGTTATAGTGAGGTGTTGGACATGATGGACCCAGTGTCTCTTACAACATTAAATTACTATGTTACAGTGAGGACTTTGACATGATATACCCACAGTCCCTTACAATATTAATTTACTATGTCACAGTGAGGGGTTGGACATGAAGGACTCAAAGTCCCTTACAACATTAAATTACTATGTTATGGTGAGGGGTTGGACATGATGGACCTAGAGCCCCTTACAACATTAAATTACTATGTTACAGTGAGGGGTTAGACATGATGGACCCAGAGTCCCTTACAACATTAAATTACTATTAACAGTGAGGGGTTGGACATGATGGACCCTTGGACCCTTACAAGCTTTTCCAGGACTTCTGCATGCATGGAGGGGTAGAAAATTGTTTGAGGATTGTTTTGCCCTCAGTATACAGACTGTTACAGCTACAGCTGTGAACCTTCCTCCCTGCTAGCCTCACATGCAGTGACACTTGATCACATAGAAATAAAAAATGTAAATGTGGAGGTGGACATTGGACAGCAAAATAAAATGAGAGAGGTGATGAAGTTAAAAAACTGTAAAAACACAATGTCTTTATGGGTCTGAACAGGGAAATTCACTAAAAGACATGCAGCTAAAGTAAAATATCAACTTCTATGTGTCTAACACAAAAAGGCTAAAGATTAATTACCAAGATAATCAGTGGTCAAGATGCAAATGTTTTGCAAAGTATTCTGAGAGCAGGCAGCAGTGGAATGCAGGACAGCTTGCAGAATGATAAGTGCAGTTTAAAGAAAAATAATATTTTCATTGTTTATGGAAGTTAGATAGTTGTTCTAAAGCTATTTGTTTTATATGCCCTTATCACAGAATCACAGAAATCTGACGTCAGAAAAGGACCACAATGGCCCATTGAATCTGTTCTCCCCCGCCCCACTCTGCTCCACTCTTATGGGCCTTCCCTTTCCTCCTCACTTCCCAATCCCATATGTCTGTCCCATGCCGTCTTAAACCTCTCCACAATTTCAGCCTCCACCACCTCCTCTGGCAATTTTTTACAGGCCTCCACCAGTCTCTTAGTGAGGAATCACCCCCTCATATTGCTTCTATATGTTCCACCTTCCAATCATAGGCTATGCCCTCTAGTTTTAGTCCCTCCTTCCTTCTGAACAAGCTCCCCTTCTTCACCTTATTGATCCCCTTTTCATATTTAAAAGTTTCAATCATGTCCCCCCCTTCTAGTTTCCAGTGGGTACAGATCCAATTCCCTACTCCTTTGTTTATATAGTTTCCCCTGCATATTGTGCACCATCTTGGTTGCTCTTTTCTGAACCCTTTCCATCCCATCAATGTCCTTGTGTAGGTGCAGTCTCCAGAAGTGGACCCCGTTCTTCATGTGCGGTCTCACTGTGACCTTGTAAAGAGGCATCAGCACCTCCCTCCTTTTGCTAGCTATGCCCCTCCCAATGCATGCCAACATTCCATTTGTCTTCCCCACTGCCTTGCTACACTGGCTACCCACTTTAAGGTTGCTTGATACTATAATCCATGGATATCTTTCCTGCTCTAGAATGCAAACTGTTTGTGGATTTTTGTGCCCCAGATGCATAGCAATGCACTTTTTGGCAACTGAGTTTTAGTTGCCAAGTTTCTGACCACCATTCCAGAGTCCTCAGGTCATGCTTCATAGCCTCTACCACCCTTGGGGGTGTCCACCCTATTGCAGATTTCCATATCATCCACGAATAGGCACATTCTTCCCTCCAGACCTTCTGCTATATCACTGATGTATATATTAAAAAGGAGGGGTCCCAGCACTGACCCCTAGGGTACCCCACTCATTCCCTCCCTCACCATGGAATGCACCCCATTTGCCACCACTTTCTGACTTCTGCCCACCAACCAGTTTTCCACCCACTTAGTTATTTTCTGTTCCACCCCTAAGCTTTCCAGCTTATTTGCTAGCCTTCTGTGAGGGATGGTGTTGAAGGCCATACTGAAGTCCAGTTAGGCCTCGTTCACCACCCCCACCCGGGTCAACCATCTGCCCCACCCAATTGAAGAACTCTATCAGGTTCATCTGGCAGGCCCTCCCATTCATGAATCCATGCTGCCTTTCATCCTGCAGTCCACTGTCCACCAGGTAATCCACCACCCTTTTTTTACTAGTGCCTCCATCACCTTGCCCACCACCGAGTTGAGGCTAACCAGGCAATCATTTTTCATCGCCTCCTTACTGCTGCCCTTTTGCAGTAACTCTACATCTGCCCCCTCCAGTCCCTTTGCACACATCCTGTATCCATGAGCACGTTAAACAGTTTCATCAGTGGGGCTGCCAGCTCCTCCCTCAGTTCCTGGAATACCTTCAGGTGCAAGCCATCTGGCTCCATTGCCTTGTCCACCTTTAACCTGCCCAGTTTCTCCCTTGCCCTGTACATGCTGAACATACTAGGATTCACCTTTTTGCCTTCCCTCCCTTCCCCCCAGCTCTGGTCCCTTATCCTCCCTTTCCTCCGTGAAGACCATGCAGAAGTAGTTATTCAACACCTCTGCTTTCTCAAAGTCCCCTTCCAGTTATATTCCTCTTTCCCCCAGCAACCTTACTGTCCCCTGCCTCGCCTTCATTCTTTCCACCATATACCTAAAAGAAAAAGTTTTATCCCCCTTTTTGGCCTGCTTAGCTATTTTCTCCTCAGTATCCGCTTTAGCCCTCCTTATCTTCTGCCCTGCCACCCTCTTCTTCTCTCTATAAGTGTCCCTGTCCTCCCCCTTTGTGTCTTCCTATATTCCCTGAAAGCTTTTTTTCTTTCCCTGACTACCCCTGCCACCTCCCTTGTAAACCGGAGTGGTCTCCTCCTTTTTTGTTTTTCCTCACTTTCTTAATGCAAATTACAGTGGCCTTCAATATACCTCCTTTGATAGCTCCCCATAGCTTCTCAACATCCCCTATATTCCCTTCCCCTGCCATTTATTCCTCAAATATCCACCTAATTTTGTTAAAGTCCATCTTTCTGAAGTTCATCACCCTTGTTCTAGTCTGATTGTTTCCCACCCTATTTTCACCCTGAACCTCACAGTCCTGTGATCATAAAGTACCTAGTCCATCAACCATCACTACCTCTTCCACACTCTCCCCATTTGTGAGGACTACATCCAGCAGGTTATCTCCCCTAGTGGGCTCACTGACCAGCTGCTGCATGTATATCCCTTTTACTGCATCTAGGATCCCCCTGCTTCTAGCTGATACTGCAGCCGGGATCCCCAGTCCACACAGGGGAGGTTTAGGTCTCCCACTAGCAGAAGCTCCCCCTTGAGAACCATCTTTGTAACTGCATGTATCAGCTGTCTATCCCCATCCTCTCCCTCTATCAGAGGTCTGTAGGCCACCCCTTTTCTCAATGATTCCCAAGTCCATTTGTCAAGGGCAACCCACATGAGCTTTGTCTCCCCTACCTCCTCCTGCCCTTCTGTTGCTCTAATGTTGTCTTTTACATATAATGCCACCAACCCCTCCTTACTATCCCTGCCCTTCTTAAACAGTTTGTAACCTGGGATAACTGTCTCCCAGACATGACGTTCTGTCCACCATGCCTCACTTAACGCTACTATGTCCAGTCCCTCATCCACCATGATGGCCTCCAAGACCATCATTTTGTTCTCCAAACTCCTGGCATTGGCTGATAATCCCTCCCACCAGGACCCCTTCCCCTCACTGCTGTCCCCTACTTACCCTTGCTTGTTCTTGCTTCCTACCAGTATTTTATCTCCATCCTGGGGGGGAGGCTGATAGCCTCCCATCACTCTTGCCACTTGGAGTGGCCCCTTCTTTGACCACCCAAAATCAGTTTAAATTATATTTTCTTTCCAAAATGTCCCCTAACTTTCCCTTTAGCACTCCTTGTCCCTCCGTGCTCAGGTGAAACCTGTCTGGGGAACACTGGCTCTCATCCTCCCACATTGCTCCCCAGTCCCCAGTAAAATGATGAGCACCAACTGCAAGATACTAGCTGTCAGGTCACTTAAAGCAGGCATGTCTAGAGAGACAAGCTGGAAAAATAGTGTTGTAACTGGTCTACTTAACAAAGAAAAGGGAGTATTTCATTCAACTGGCATAGTGATTTGCAGTTGTAGAAAGATACACCGAAAACTCTCAAAATGTGTGCTTCAGTATCCCATTTTCCCAGCAACAGCAAGATGGCTGCAGACTCTGACCACAGGCATAAAAACACTGTATGGAATGAATAAAGCATGTTGGACCAGAAACCTTTGTGTCTGCAGTTCTTCCTTAATAGATAAACTTCACCTATTAAGGAAGACCTGCAGAGACAAATATGGTAAGATAAACAGGGGATACAGAATGGTCTTACTCAAAATATGTAATTTATCTTCACGAGTGAGGGGGCAGGACCATAACTCATGAGTGACAGAGCCACGAGTGAATTATGACATATCTCTCTCTCTCTCTCTCACTGTCTCTCACACTTCACTCACTCACTCACATACACACTCTCTCTCTACATATATATATATATATATATATATAGATTATATGTGTATATACGCAATAAACCACAATAGATTATGGGGTTATTGGGGATTATTCAACACCCTGGGTGCATTGTGAGGTATGAGGATGCTGACTGTCCTCACAGCATCTGGGGTGTTGAATAATTCCCAATATCCCCATACCCTGGAGTGGGTTATTGTACTTATAACATGGGTTATGTTTAAACAACAACACTTATTTGCTGTTTAAATAGCAACAAAGGTACTGTATGCTGCCACTTTGCAAAATACAGGTAGTCCCTAACAAATAATGTATACTGCATTGGTCTTATGCACATAGAAATGTCACACATACACTAATTACATGATCTGTGTCATTTATTGTGCATAATTGTGTCTGCTGCATTGCCTACCACCATTACAGTGGCCACCCCCTCAACAATCAGCTGTAGTACTGAAGCTTATGGTCAAACTTCTCTGTCACTCTGCCTCTCTCTCTCTCCTCCCCCCGATCACTGTATGCTGTCAACCTGTGACCTGGTACAGTCTGGGGGACATTACCATGTGTAGGTACACATGTTTTGAGACAACCACAAGTACTGATGTTCTCCTTATCTCTCCCCCTGTCTTTCTCTCTCTCTCTCCTCACTCTCTCACTCTCGCTGTCTCCCTCCCTGTATTTGTCCCTTTCTGTCTGCCATCTGGCACTGGGTGACTCACAAGCAGAATTAAGGGTTGCAAATGACATCCTGCTCTCTCCACAGCACTGAACTCTACTCTATCTCTGTTGTTCTCTGTCCTCCCCCCATAACATGGCTTGCTTTCTCTGTCTGCCTCTCTCTGCCTGGAGGACACACTATTGCATGGTACCTTTGTTGGAAACATACGAACATACAAAATTTGCCAGCAGATAAAGGCCTAGAGGTCTATCAAGTCTGCTCGAATGTGCAGCTAGCACCCCTTATTCTGCAGCTGCCCCTCCCTTCCACCGTGCCCCTTCATTAACCCTCCCTCTTGTCCTGTCCCATCCCCTTTTGAAGCAGTCCACTGTTCTACTGCATCCCACTTCTGCAGGTAATGCATTCCACCCAGCCACCACCCTCTCTGTATAAAAGTGTCTCCTCATCTCCCTCCTGAACCTTCCTCCCTCCAGTCTCATATCATGGCTCCTGGTGGCCCTCCCCTCCCTTACTTTGAACAGCCCCTCTGTACCTGTCTTGTTTATTCCTTTCATGTATTTAAAGGTTTCAATCATGTCACCTCGTCCCTCCTCTCCTCTAGTGAGTACATGTTCAACTCCTTCAACCTCCTCTCGTATGATAAGTCCCCCAGCCCCTTGATCATCTTTGTTGCCCTGCGCTGCACCCCCTCCAGTAACTTAATGCCCCTCTTCAGATATGGGCACCAGTACTGCATGCAGTACTCCAGGTGTGGTCTAACTAATGACCTATACAGTGGCAGAATCACCTCCTCCCTCCTCGAGGATATACCCCTTGCAATACAACCCAGCATTTTTTTGGCCTTTGCAGCTGCCTTCCTACATTGTGCTGAGTTGTTCATTGACCCTGTAATGAGCACCCAGATCCTTCTCCTCCTCTGTCTGGAGCTAGCTGCACTCCCCCAGCTGGTAACTCCTCCTTGGGTTCTTCATCCCAAAATGCAGCACCTTGCACTTTTGGCATTAAAGCCAGTTGCCAGGTGTCTGACCAGTTTCAAGCTTTGTCAGATCATCCTGCAAGCCCTGCCATCCCCCTAGGTCATCCACCACTGCACCTACCTTGGTATCATCAGCAAACAGACTGATTTTGCTCTTTATGTCCCATGATATGTCTGCAATGAATATCCCAAACAAAACTGGTCCTAACACCGAGCCCTGTGGAACACTGCTCATCACTGCCCTTGGGTGTGAGAGCTCTCCACCCACCACCACCCTCTGTTGCCTTCCCTGAAGCCAGTTTCCTACCCATCTCACCAGCTTTGCACCCGCCCCTGTGCCTACTAACTTCCTTCCCAGCCTTCCATGCAGCACTGGGTCAGATGCCTTACTGAAGTCCAGATACAGGACATCCACTGCATGGCCTCTGTCCAGTTGCCTAGTCACCCAGTCATAGAACTCCACCAGGTTGGTTTGGCAGGATCTGCCATGTATGAAGCCATGCTGTCTGCTGTCCTGTAGTCCTTTGGCCTCTAGGAGGGCCACCAGCCTCTCCTTCAGGATAGTCTCCATTAGCTTACCCACGATGGATGTGAGGCTCACTGGTCTGTAGTTTCCCAGTTCATCCTTGGGGCCACTCTTGTGGAGGAGCACTACATGAGCCATCCTCCAGTCCTGAGGTACACAGCCCGAATATAGTGAGGCATTAAATAGGTCTGCCAAAGGTCCTGCAAGGACCTCTGCCAGCTCCTTCAGTACCCTGGGGTGGATGCCATCTGGGCCTGGCGCCTTGTCCACCCTCAGTGCCTTCAAACCCTCTCGAACTCTGCCCTCCATGATTTCCCTATCTGTCACCACTTCCCCCCTGCTTCTGCCATTTCTCCCACCTTGGGTGTCACCCCCCTCTTCTCTTTAGTAAATACTGAGCAGAAGTACTCATTTAGTGCTTCTGCCTTATCGCACCCTGCTTCCACCTAACCCCCCTCCTTCCTAATCCTTACTATGTGGTCCTTACAGCTCCTTTTCTCCCTGATGTACTTAAAGAAGTCCTTCTCCCCCTTCTTAATGCCTTGTGCCAGCCTGAGTTCCGTAGATGCTTTGGCTCCCCTTACTGCCCTTGTCACCTCCTTCGATTCTGTCAAGTACTCCTCCCTGTCCTCCCCCTCCCTGTTTTCTTGTACTTCCTAAAGGTAGCTCTTTTCCTCCTTACCTTTTCCATGACCTCCTTGCTCAATCAGCTCAGTTTCTTAGCCCTAGCCTTTTTGCTCTGGGCTTTGCAGCAGGTTTTGGTTGCCTCCATTATCCCCAGCTTTATGAGCTCCCACTTCTGGTTAGTGTCCATACTAGATTGAATTCTGGCCAGGTACCCTTTTACCACTTCCCCATCCTCCCAAAGTCAGCCCTCCTGAAGTCCAGCACTCTTGTGCCAGGTTCCACTCCTTCCTTGCCCATATCCAATGTGAGCCATACTGAGTGGTGATCACTTCCTGACAGTGGTTCCTCCACTGTAAGTCTCCCACAAAGTCCCCATTTGCCAACACAAGGTCAAGAGTATTCCCTAACCTGGTTGGTTCACTGACCATTTGCAGCAGGAAGCTGTCCGGGAAGGCATCCAGCAGTACCTGCTCCCTTCTCTGTCTCTGTATGTCTCTCCCCACAGGGTGACCCGATTCCAATGTTATTGACAGTGTCTCTCTCTCTCTCTTACTGTCTCTCATGTACAGGTAGGGGGAGGGGGAATGGGATCTCTCTGTCTCTCCCTGCAGGGCATCCCTATACCAATGCTACTGTCACTGTCTCTGTCCTACTCCCTATGATGTATGGGCGGGGGGGCTGCTTGCAACCCCTTTCACTAACTCACAAGGGCATCAACTTGTGGGTGTGACTCACTTCAACACTGTCTACATACCTCTCACTTACTGCAGGATGTTGGTAGCTTGCAGTCGGTGTACTATTCTGTGTGCCATCTGTCACTGTCACTCACTCTGCAACCTGTTGTAGTGCTTCCTTGATTTTACTTTGTGGCATTGGGATGCAACATTACAGGAAGCAGCCATGACTGTAGCACTCAAGGTACTGTTCTGCTTAGGGGGGTAGCCATGATAGAGAGTTGGAGATGGGTGGGAGAGGAAGGGGCACGGATGCCATGTTGAGAGGAGAGAGCAGGTGGCTCATTTTTGTCTCATTCAGAAAAATTGAAAGTCACCTGGTAGCTTTAACAGCTAAAGAACAAATAACAATGTTTGACTTGTATGCTGGCAATGGGTGGGAGAGGAAGGGCCACGGATGCCATGGGCAGAGGAGAGAGCAGGCAGCTAGTTTTTGTCTTACTCAGAAAATTTGAAAGTCACAGTGGGGGGATTCGGATCCATGACAGGAGTCCAACAGAAATTCTGTCGAACGCCCCATCAGCGACACTGGCAGGTCAACTGCATTCTGCAGTTGTCTGCTGGTTCACTATTGCTGTCTTTGTTTTCTTCAGGGGGCTTTGCCCCCAAGACCCCCCATGTGGGGGGCTATGCCCCCTGCACCCCCAACTTAAGGATTCTCAACTCCAGTAGGAGCTGATTGGGTGGTGCAGGACCCCAGACAGACAGCGCCAGGTTCCAGCTGGTCTCCCACCATTGCTAGGCACTGTTGTCGCTGTGGGGGACCTTGCTGGTGAAATGTCCCTGCAAGGGGGATAAACGGGGGATTCAAGCATGCAAGGGGCAGGCATAAGGAAACCCTAGCAATAGGAATGAGGAGGTAAAGTCAGAGATCAGGTAGGGTCTGTGGCTTTTACAGTAGGCAGGGAAAATGAGCAGACTAGATGGGTCTAGCGGTCCTTATGTGCCATCAATTTCTATGTTTCTATGTTTCTATATCATCTGGTAACTTTAATGGATAGAGAACAAATAGCAATGTTTGACTTGTATTTCTGCACTCTGTGAGTGTCTAATGAATAATAGCAGCTGCACATTACAACTTAATGTACTTCACTCTCTTTCCATCCTGATCACTTACTGGGGATTTTATATGGCTGCCAGCAGACTTTGCTTTCAACTGCACAGGACAAGACTCGGCGTCGGTTCTTCATAGTCATTCTGCACAACCGAGGATTAATGCTAACTTAATTCACGGGCACGCAGAGCCACTCCAACAGTTGGATTGCTCATTTTCTGAAATCCATGTTATGAGTAAGTAATAACCCACAACAGAGTATGGGTTTCTTGGGGAATAATCCACACCCTAGGTGCATTGTGAGACATGAGGCTGCAGGCTGAGTGTCCTCACAGCTCCTGGGGTGTTGATTAATCCACAATAACCCCATACCCTGGAGTGAGTTATTGCACTTATCACACAGGTTATGTTTAAACAACTAAAAATATCCAGAAAGCCGTTTTTTTGCTGTTTAAATAGCAACAACGGTACTGTTTCCTACCAAGTTGCAAAATAGTCCCTAACAAATAATGCATACTACATTGGTCTTATGCACATAGAAATGTCACACATACACTAATGACACGATCTGTGACATTTCTTGTGCATAATAATATCTGCTACATTGCCTAGCACCATTACTGTATACCCCACCAACAATCAGCTGCAGTACCGAAGCTCATGGTCAAACTTCTTTGTCACTTTGCACCCCCCTTCTCTCCCTGATCACTATATGCTGTCCACCCACAACCTGGCACAGTCTAAGAAACATTACCATGTGCAGGTACACATGTTTTGGGACAAGCACATGTATCGACTTTCTTTCTGTCACTCCCCTGTCTCTCTCTCTCTCTCTCACACTCTCGCTGTCTCTCTCCCTATATTTGTCCCTTTTGGCCCACGATCTGGCACTGAGTGACTCACAGGTAGAATTAAGGGTTACAAATAACATCCTGCTCTCCCCACAGCAGTGGGCTCTACTCTATCTCTGTTACTCTGCGCCACCCCAACACAGCTCGCCTTCTCTACCTTCCTGTCTCTGCCTGGAGGACAGAGTACTGCATGGTACCTTGGT
This sequence comes from Neoceratodus forsteri, assembly GCA_016271365.2. Lineage (NCBI taxonomy): Eukaryota > Metazoa > Chordata > Ceratodontiformes > Ceratodontidae > Neoceratodus > Neoceratodus forsteri. Next base: position 1,069,647,070 of record CM028129.1, on the reverse strand, counting down.
TGGAAACATTCTCTCTCTCGCTATGTCTCTCCCTGCAGGTCGTTCCACTCCCAATGTTACTGACAGTGTCACTCTCTCACTGTGTGTCGTGTATGGGTGGGGAGGGGGATGGGATATCTCAGTCTCTCCGCAGAGGGCATCCCAATCCCTATGTTACTGTCACTGACTCACTGCCTCTGATGTTCGGGTGGGGAGAGGCTGCCAGCAACCACTTTCACTAACTCACAAGGGAAATGACTTGTGGGTGTGACTCACTTCAACACTGTCTACATACCTCTTACTTACTGCAGGACACTGGGCAGCTTGCAGCTGGAGGACTACTCTGTGTGGTATCTCTCGCTGTCCCTCACTCTGCAACCTCCTTTTGTAACACTTCCTTAATTTTTCCTTGTGGTATGGGGATGCAACATTACAGGACATGCTGTGACAGTACCACTGAAGCTACTGTTCTGCTGGGGTGACAGCCATGACAGCATAGAGCTGGAGATGGGTGGTAGACGAAAGGGCATGGATGCCATGGGGAGAGGAGAGAGCAGGCAGCTCATTTTTGTCTCTCTCGGAAAAATTTAAAGTCACCTGGTAACTTTAATGGCTAGAGAACAAATAGCAATTTTGACTTGTATTTCTGCACTCTTGTGAGTGCCTAATAAATAATAGCAGCCACATATTACAACTTACAGTAATGTATCTTGCTCTCTGTTGGTCCCAATAGCTTACTGGGGATTTTATATGGCTGCCAGCTGACTTTGCTTTCATCTGCACAGAACAAGACCAGGCATCAGTTCTCCAGAGTTGCTCCGTGCAATCGTGAATTAATGCTAACTTAATCCACAGGCATGCAGAGCCACTTCAACAACTGGGTTGCTCGTTTTCTGAAATCAGTATTATAAATACATATGTACAGTATCAGCAAACTATGTTCCTCTGAGGATCCTGTTTTTCTACAAAAAGAATTAACAACACTAAAGTTACTGTTACAGTATGTGGTTGCTCCCCAAGGTACAGTATTTGCCTCGGGAGATGTCTGCTAGATCTTTATTTCCCTGGGATGTGGTTTACTAAAATAATAAACAAAAGGTTTTCAAAACACAGAAACATAGAATTTGATGGCTGATTAGGACCACTTGGTTCACCTAGTATGCCCATTATTCCCTAGCCACAGTGTCAATGTAGACCATACTTGATCTTTGGCTCCTCCTCCTCCTCTTCCTTTCCATTAATATTCCCTTATGACTATCCTGTGCATTCTTGAACCCACCACTGTTTTCACCCCCCACCACCTCCTCTTCTGTAAGACTGTTCCAGGCATCCACCACTATTTCTGTGAAGAAGTACTTCCTCACATCTTTCCTGAAACTACTCCCTCCCCCCACAGCTTCATTGTATGTCCGCTTGTTCTAAAGCACTTTTGTTTCTGAATAAAACTTCTGTCCTGTTCCTTATTTACTCCTGTGAGGTATTTAGAGGTCTCTATCATACCACCTCCCCCTCTTCTCCTCCATGGTGTACATATTGGGGTCATTTAGTCTCTCCTCTGCACCATTTTAGTTGCCCTCCACTGGACCACTTCCACTCTTTCTATGTCATTATGGACATGTGGTCTCCAGAACTGGAAACGGTAATCTAAGTGGGGTCTTACCAGTGATCTTTACAAAGGCAACACCATTTCCCCTCTTTCAGCTGGTGATACCGCTCCTTATGCACACCAGCATCCCACTAGCCCTCCCAACTGCCTTGTTGTACTGCCTAGACACATTTAGGTCATCACACATGATTACCCCCAGGTCTCTTTCTTGTTTGGAGGTCATCAGCACCTCTCCACCCATTTTGTACTCTGCCCCAGGTTTCTGTCCCCCAAGTGCATGATTCTGCCCTTTTTTGCATTGAAACCTAGTAGCCATACTCCTGACCACTCCTCGCATTATCTCAGGTCTCTGTCCATTCTTTCTACCTCCTCTGAAGTGTCCACACTACTGCAGACTTTGGTGCCATCCACAAAGAGGCAGACCTTCCCATTCAGTTCCTCTGCGATGTCACTTATAAAGACATTAAAGAGGATTGGTCCCAGTACTGATCCCTGAGGCACCCCACTGGACACCCTCCCTTCCTCAGAGTGAACTCCATTTGCTTCCACCCTCTGTCACGTTTTTGGATACAGTGTGTATGAAAGGTACTGTATCAAACCAAATGCTTTTCTAACTGTCTTTACTTAATTTAGGGGTTACATTCGGTTACCAGCTGCTGACCATATGAACTGCCATAATGCTGAACATCCTTACATTCAAACAGCATAATAATATAGCATAAATGTATCTTTACTTTCTGTGCCAGTTCCTCATGGACTGCACTCCCATCAGACCTTAGAAACCTGCTACAGTTGCTTATGTCTGGAACCAGTAATTTTAATATGTTTGAAGTCCAAAGTGAGGAGCATTTGGAAAAGCAAAAGCATGCCTCTTTTTATTTTTAAGTTGTTTAACCAGGAGTAACACACTGAAAGCTTTTTTACAGGAGTGACTTGGGAGCACAGGGAAGTTAAGTGACTTGCTCAGGGTCACACAGCATGCAAGTGGAAGCTGTGGGATTCAAACCCAGGTCTGGTCTGCTGGATGTCACCAGATTTGCAGCTCAGAGCCTTAAACCACTGTGCAATACTGCCTTTGCCTTGTAATGGTATTTGTTTGTGGTACTGGTGTACTTTTTTTGTATGAGTGTGCATTTATTTTGGCCATCCTTTACCAAAAACTTGTAATGAAAATATATGTCTTATGTGATCTCTCCTAATTAAAATGTTTTTACCCTATTTAGGGCAACAGACATTATGCCAACAGTTAAATTAAACCAGTACTAAGACTTAATACTCCACATGCAGGCATGGCACAATTGACTTGTCTTACAAGACTAGAACATGAAAATCCTGCAAGAGGAATGACAACTTACATACAAACATAAAAAATAGCCAGCAGAAGAGGGCCAAATTGACCTATTTCATCTGCTCAGTAAATGATGCAGGATCCACAGCTTATGGCAATGACAATGCCCCCCCCCCCGTGTCTTTCTCTCCTCCCTTCTCCCCTCTTCGGTCCCATGGGTTCCCCTGTGTTTGTCCCTGCCCTTTTAAAGGCCCCCCACCATCATTACTGAGACCACCTCTTTGGGCAGCTCATTCCACTTGGCCACCACCCTCTCCACATAGAAATGCTTCCTAACATCCCTCCTAAACCTCCCCATATCAACTTCAGTCTATTCCCCCTCATGGTTCCATTGTCAGTCATTTTAAAGAGACCTTCTCTTTCCACTCTGTTTATCCCCTTCAAGTATTTGAAGATCTCTGTCATATCACTCCCTCTCTTTTCTCTCTTCCAGGGAGTACACCTTAGGGATCCCAGCCTCTGCTCATAGGATCTATTCTGTTTCCCCTCAATCATTTTGGTCGCTCTCCTTTGGACTCCCTCCAGTATGTTTATGTCTTTCTTAAGGTATGGATGGCAAAACCTCACCTCATATTCTAAATGTAGTCTTTACCATTGACCCGTACAACGGCCAAATGACTTTTCTCTGCCTACTACTGAACCCCCTTGTGATACATCCCAGAATCTTGTTAGCCTTTGGTGCTGCCTTCTTACACTGAGTGGTGTGTTTTAGGTCTCTAGTTATCACCACCTCGAGATCCTTTTCCTGCTCCGAAACAGCTACGGAACCTCCTGGAAATAATTAATACTCTGTCCTTGGATTCTGGGCCCCTATGTGCATCACTTTGCACTTTCTGGCATTGAAGCCAAGTTTCCAGATTTCTGACCATCTCTCAAGTTTATTGAGGTCCTCCCTCGGGTACTGAGGTGCTTTTCTTTGTGTCCATCCTCCCACAGAGTTTGGTGTCATCCGCAGACAGGCAAATCTTCCCTTTAATGCCTTCCCCAATGTCACTTATGAAGACGCTGAACAACACTGGCCTCAACACCAATCCCTGCAGGACCCCACTGATGACCTCCTTTGTGCTGGAGAACTCTCCCCCCACTACAACTCTCTGGGTTCTGCCACTCAACCACTTGTCCATCCACCTTACCATTTTCTCTCCCACCCTTAGATCATTATCAGCCTCCTGTGTGGTACAGAATTGAAGTCCTTGCTGATGTCCATTACCTGGCCTCTGTCCACCCACTTTGTAACTTAATCAAAGAACTTGATCAGATTCATTTGACATGATCTGTGAGTCACAAACCTGTGCTGCCTTCTGTCTTTAGACCATTCAGCTCCATGTATCTCACCAGCTTTTCCTTTAGTATGGTCACCATAAGTTTTCATACCATGAAGGTCAGGCTGACTAGTCTATAGTTCCATGTGTCATCCTTGGGTCCGCCCTTGTGGAGGGACACCAAATGAGCCATTCTCCATTCCAGTTGCACCTCTTCTAACTTCTTTAAAGATTTTAGAAATACATGTCCAGACTGCAATACTTGTCTTACAGATCTATGTGATAACAGCAATCAACAATTAGGGTGACAGCACATTGCAGAAAAAATATTTTGGTGATGTACTGCCCGGCACACAGCAAAACAGCACAGGGGAATTGGGATTTTTTATTTTATTGGGGGGAGCTTCATCTCCCGCAGCCCCCTACTTAAGGATTCTCAGCTCCAGGGAGGGTGCATGTTGGTGGGGGGGTGCAAACACAGCAAAAATAAAATTTCAGGCTAGGTGCAAAAAAAAGTACCTACACCCAGACCCGAACCCAGCACCATTCCTACCACAGCCCTGAACCCACCCACTACACCATGGAAGCAGCTTGACAGCTCACCATAGCACCTCTCCCTACAACCCCTCCATCCCCTCCCACCCCACGCTTGATGTGCTCACTCCCCCCCCACGCATGTAGGCATGTGGTTACAGGATGTCACTATTTCATGCACCCCCCATCTGGTCGCCCACCTTCCCCAGTCGCCCTGATGAGAGGTGCCATGATTGAGTCACCCTTTTGGTAGGTACCCAATTGCAGTTGCCAAAGTCACGGGATACCAGGTGTTACCTGCCCTTTGGTTCACAAACCCTTCAGTAGATAACTTTGAATTCACACCTCTCAAATCTTCCTTGGTAGCATTTACTTCCAAAGCACAGTGGGGAAGGGGCAAAAGAAAGGAAAAGAATCAGCCCTGAGCTGAGGTAAATTGGTTACTCACCACTGCATCTCAAAGTGCTGAATAAAAGACAGTAACTCTAATTAGGACTCCCAGCTTTTCTAATCTCTTCTGTGTTTTAAGTGATAGCATTGCATTTTACTGAAATACAGAACCACTTAATATAAGCCCAAGAAAATAGTTACTAGAAACTCTAGAGATCTGATTTGCTAAGTTCCTCTGACTTCTTCCCTCAATGGAACGAGAACTCATGAAATACAGCAGAATTGTCTCTACTTTGTCTAAGAATAGCTTTTTTTATATATTGAGCACTTAAGTGTGAACCCTGGCAATTTTAGATACTAGGAAAGGAACATTGATTTTCCAAATATTAGTACTCTATTCATACAGTAGTGGTCATTACCATTCATACAGCTAGTACGTCATGGTGTTTGCTACTGTAATAGCAATAGTGGACACTATCCCTTGGAAAATATACAGGTATATTGCAGTGAAAGTGCCTGCTATCGCACTGTGGTGCACTATAGTGATTGATGTCATTACTGATGACAATGAACACCAGTGTATATGGTTCTGGATTCTAAAGCAGTATACTAGAAGTTGCATGGATGAACACTCCACCAGCATTTGAAACAAGTAGCTTCATGAATACATTTTGAGGGTTCTGATAGAGGACACTACTGGTCTGATGATCACATTGAACAGTCCAGGAGCCATGCAATGGTAAAATACCATGGAGTTCTGTGTATATAGGTTTGTTCTTTGCTGGGATCTCAGAACATTTCTGAAATCATTGAGGCCATGAGCGCTTTTGGTGCAACCATTTCATTATGAGACCATTTAGCCGTTATTGTAGCCTTTCAATCCCTGAGGCTGCGCACACAGGAGAGTTTTGTCCTCATTCATCAGCAAGGAGGCTTGATATTTTGATTAGGCTGATTATTTCCCTTAGACTTTGGGGTAAAGAATAAGGATTTTAGTCACATTAGTTATGGATGATCACAAGGGAGCAATCGATAGGACTTCAGAGTTCAGTACTTCTCTGACCGATTAGCCTTGGGATTTCTTGTGGATAATTTAAGAGTCCTTGGATGGTGCTTTTCACTGTAACTCTGAAAAGGGCATACTATCCTTTTTCTTTTCTGCTGCCCATGTTGCAATAAATGGAGAATGGATTGCATAAAGTCAAATCTCCAAACAAAGCATGTATCTTTCTACCTGACTATGGAGTTAGAAATTCTATGTAGAACAAAAAAAAGCTGTGCACTCATAACTGTTTGTCTGGGCTTCAATAAATGTAACCAATGCTCGTGTCTCAGTTTCATTTGCTTTTTTTAAAGTGTAATTGTAAAAGATGCATGTGCATTCTGCTGGTATGTCCAGGGAGCCTCAGACTCAAAAACTACCCACCCTGGTGCTTTGGCCTGCTGGTCTTCCTCGGGGGTATGGCTAAGCAGTTTTGTATAATTTCTTACGTACCAGGTACTGTACTAGCTATGCATTATTGGTACAGGAGGGAATTAAAAAAAAACGTGCTGTTAACTATTTATATAATTCATTTCTCAAATTATAATTCTATTCCTATTACAAAGGAAGCTCTAAAATGGAAGAAAGTACTTATAGAGTCCATGTTTACAGTCTCAGTTTAAACAAATATATTTTTGTGGCATACTTCATTTCTTGGTTCTAATAACACAATCTCCTTTGCTAGATATATCCATGAACCCCTGTTAAGTATGTACAGATTAATGAATTCTGATTGTTTTGGTTTTCATGGGAGCTAACTTACTTTCCCAAATTTACCAAAACTTCATATCCCAAAACAATATTTACACTATGTTTCTATCATATTTCAAAAGAGACAGTCAATTAGGCCAGGTTGTACTTTTTACACCTAATAGATTATTTTATTTATTTATTTATTGAAAAGTTTCACCAGAAAAGTACACTAAGCAATCAAAATTGCTTGTCTCACAGCATGTCCTGGAGCAGGGGGATACATGTGGAGAAAGGATACGTACACAAGTGCCATAACAGGTACAACATACATATACTAATGCTGGATACATAATATTGATAAAATAGGTTACAGGGCCAATACAACAGTTAATCACACATACATAATACAATTAAAATTAGGGTACAGTAAGTCAATACAACAGATTTGTAATAGATACAGTCAAAGAGAACAAAGGGCTGTACAATCATTCCATTATAAGAGCTACTAGGTAAGGAGCTGTTAAGTGCATTGGAGTTGTTGACTGGGTGGTAGCAGGATAGAGAGTATGAGTGGAGGGGTTACATACAGGTGCAGTTAGTGGAGTAGAAGTTAAGTAGAGTGGATGAAATTTGATTTGATTTGATTTGATAAAAATGTATTTTTACACAGGAAAAAATTTTGGGGGGTATAAATCCCATTTACAGCAAAGTCCTGCAATTTAAATCAATGGATGCAGGGGAGTAGGAATGGTGACTTTGAAGGGGAGAGTGTATTCCAGATTTTAGGGAGGTGGTGTGAAAACCCTGATTGACCTATGGTTATTGATCAGCGAGGGATCAATAGGGTGCGAGCATCAGTGGAGCTGAGTGAGTGGTGGGATGTTGGTGGTAGTGCTAAGGAGGAAGAAAGGTAAGAAGGGAGAGAGTGAAACCAGAATTTAGAGATGAATTTAGCACAGTGAGAGAAACATTGGTTGCTCAGAGAAAGGAGGGTAAGAGAGCGATAGAGGTTGCAGTGATGAGTGAGAGGGTGGGCATCCAGAGCAAAGTGACAGAAAGAGTTGAAGTGGGTATCCAGTTTGACTATGGAGGACTTGGGGGAGCACTGTGAACTACATTACAGTAGTCAAAAATAGGTAGGATCATCTTCTGGATCAGTTTATGCTTAGCCATAGGTGGAAGACAATTACAGTTCCTGTGTAGTGCGCCTAGCTTGGGACGCAGTTTTGACAAGATGGTGTCAATGTGACCAAAAAAATTGAGGTGCTGGGCAAGCTAGATCCCAAGATACCTAAAGGAGGATGTGTCCTCGAGAAGAGTCCTGTTGATAGTGTGATAAGAAAGAGAGGTGGCAAGCCTAGTGAGTCTCTACCTTGTGCCAAAGGTCATGGAGACAGTCTTCTTGGTGTTATGGAAGAGTTGCTGTGAACGAAGCCAGAGCTGAACTTTGTCAAATTCCTGCTGGACCCTGGCTTCTATGTCATTTCACTGGAAATACCACAAACAGCTTAATCTGGTTCAATCTCACTCAGCATTCATCTGTGTGGGATTGTGAAGGGAAGGGGCAGCTGCAAAGTGAGATGCTAGCTGCACACTTGAGCAGACTTGGTAGACCATGTGGCCTGTATCTGCTGCCAAGTGGTAAGTAAGTGGAGCTGTGGCCAGAGGTATACAGGAGTGTGTCATCCACGTACATATGAATGGACACAGAGGAGCAGACTGCAGGAAGGTCATTGAGAAAACTGGAGAAAAGTAGTGGGCCTAGAACAGAGCTTTGTGGCACACCAGTGTGGATTTGGAGAGGGGGGGACAGGGCTTCAGCTATCTTGACTGATTGTGTTCCACCTGTGAGGTAGGCTCTGAACCAGTCAGTGGCAGAGACAGACAGGCCAGCTGAAGTCAGATTCAGGAGGAGCAGTGGATGAGAGACCATGCTAAAAGCCTTGGCAAGGTCGACAGAAAGGGCTGAGGTGATGTGTCCACTGTCCATACCTGTGAGGACAGAGTCAGTGAGTCTAGGGAGGGACATAGTAGTAGAGTGGTTTTTCCTGAAGCCTGACTTGAAAGGTGTGAAGAAGGAGGATTCAGAGAGGAAGGTAGAGAGATGGACAAGGACAAGATGCTCCTGGAGTTTGGCCAGGACTGGTAGTAGCGAGACAGGCCTGTAATTGTTGGGTGAGGAGGAGTCAATGCCCTTAGGTAGGGGGATAACAGTTTTGTGTTTCCATTCTGAGAGAATTGCTGCAAGGGTGAAAGAGAGGTTAAGAAGGGCAGCTATGGGGAAGGAGATTGCAGGTGTAGAGTGGTGGAATAATTTTGGGTCCAGTTGGTCCAGGGACCCTCCTTTGACTGGGTTGAGGGCAAGACATGCTTCCTGAACTTATGTAGGAGATACTTGGAGGAAGGAGAAACTCCCTGCAGTTGGGTGAGCTGTTTGAGTAGAGGAGGTAGGGGCAGAGTTAGGGGGGGATTGTGAAGGAGGGATGAGAGAAGGGAGGAAGCACAAGAGGTGACATATTTATTGAATTCAGTAGCGACAGAGGGGTGGTCAGCCATTAGGGAGTTTTTTATCTTTAGGAGTGGTGTTGGAGGTTTAGACAGTAGGGAGAAAAGGGAGTGAACTACCTTCCAGAATCTAAAGGGGTCAGCTATGTTTGACTAGAATGAGGAGCTGAAATATTCTGCTTTGGCCAGTCTAATAGCTCTGGTGCAGGAATTTCATTGGGCCCGGTATTTGACGAGGTCTTCAGGCAGCTTGGAAGTATTATGTATTTTCCAAGTGTGGTCTCATGCTTGCTGGCATGCCAGGAGCTTAGGGGTGATCCATGGTAGGTGATTACCACAAACTCGAGTTCTTTTTAAAGGAGCACGCTTATCCCAGACCACAAGGAAATTGTCCTTGAAGTACCGTAGAGCTTGGTCAGTAGAATTAGCAGAGGATATTGGTGACCAATTGACTTGGGCAAGTTCAAGGTAGAGCGGGGCTAGCTAAAGGGATCTGAAAGACTGTCTCAGTATTTTGTGGGGGGGTTTAGGTCGATGCACTTTGCACACAAGATAGGTTGTGTGGTGAACACTTAGGGCATCGGGGAGTGTTCCTGATAGTACTATACAGTGAAGGTGGGTGGTGAGGGACTAATCCATGAGAGTGTGATTTTGGGTTTTGTGGTTTGTGCATGTTGGCTCATTTATTAGTTGGGTGAAGTTGAGGAAAGTTATGTCATTTCGGGTTTTACCAAGGGTTGGTGACAACCAGTTGTGATTTACATCACCTGTTAGATATCATTCTCCATTTTTTAGAACAACTGATTATAATTTAAACTTCTCAGCTTTACTACCAATAAATTGTTTAAAAAATTGATCAAGCCTATCATAAAAAATGTAAAAAAAAATATGGTATAAATGGAGGCAGTATAACGTAGTGGTTAAGGGCACTGAACTGCAAACCTGGAGACCTGGTTTTGAATCCCATCATCCACCAACTGCATACTGTGGGACCCTAAGCAAATCACTTAACTTCCTTGTGCTCCCAGGTCACACCTAGAAACAAGATCCTGCTTAGTGTGCCTTTCCTGGTTAAACAATATCCCCTTTCCCTATCTATCTATCTATCTATCTATCTATCTATCTATCTATCTATCTATCAATCTCTCTATGTATGTATGTATGTATGTATAGACTGATAGACAGACAGACAGACAGATAGAAAGCTAGATAGACAGATACATAAACAGATCAATAAACTATTCTCAAAAGGATTGGAAAAACAGGCCCACTCACCAAAATATTTCTAACATTCAGTATTGTATTTATTTAATAGTGACATCCAGACATGTTAATATTTCCTACATTTTGGGGAAAATCCTCCCCTTTGGTCACTGATTTTGATTGGATGTATTTATAATTTTTTAGAACAATTGCCAGATTCCCTGAGGAAGGGGAGAATTGTCCCAAAAATGTAGGAAACATAAATATGTCTGGATGTCACTAGTAAATAAATATAATGGCGACCATTAGAAATAGTTTGGTGAGTGGGCCCATTATTCCAGTCCTTTTGAGCATAGTATCGACTTGATTGGCTTTGGGCCTCTCCCATTTATACCTTTATATTTTCCTTTTTTACTGATGTTTGCTGAGCTGGACATTAGCTTTCATATACATTTATATATATATATACAGTATATATATATATATAGTGAAGCTCACCAGGATGAAACCCAATTCTGCAGTATTTTGCAGCACTCTGCAGCAAGCTGCAGCAGAGTTACTGTGGAAAATGTAATTTCAATGGCAATTAGTCCCTTTTGTCCCCTGAATCCCCCCCAGGAATGATGGACACCACACCAATTTAAATGTTGGTTGCTTGTTGGCAAATTTATTCATGGCACAAAGGACTATATATTTACAAACCATATACTATGAATTACAATTCAATTTACATCAACTATTCTTCCCAAGTTTTCTGGCTCTGGCCTCTGTCCTTCTTCTGGTCATTTCTTCCATCTTGCTTTCAGGGCCCGGACAATATGAATCCGGCCCCCTCCTCCACACCAGAACCAGGCTGTACCATTTCCCCAGGCTTTCACCCTCCAGGCTCTGACACTTCTGAATCCGGTGCCTGGACCTATCCCCCTCCCCGCTTTATCACCACATCTGGGTTCTTTGTCCCCAGCCCATGTATCCTACCCCTCCCCCTTTCTCCCTGCCTCTCCCCCCCTTTTCCTTACTTCCACTGCCCCTCTTCCAGACCTTCAATATGCTGTGCTTTGAAAGATAAGTTCAGCTGTAGTCCCTTTAGCACCATACATCTGAGTAGCCTGCCCATGTCTCCGTCCTCCCCCCTTGCCTATTAATAACTTCTGCCACCTTTTTGTTGTCGTACCAAAACAAGATGTGCTTCCCCTTTATCCTCTCACTCCATACTTCCAGAGCCACCCAAATCAGGAAGATCTCTAGAAAAGTGATATCCTTCAGTGTCCCCCCTTTTCCCCAAGCTGCCGGCCAAGGTTCCGACATCCATTCCACTTGAAAATATGCCTCCATTCCCAGAGCACCTGAGGCATCTGTGAAGAGCTCCGGGTCCGTGTTGCAGTCTCACTCATCCTGCCAGAATGTCACCCCATTGTAGTTGTCAAGAAACTCCTCCCACACCCCGAAAGTCTTCCTGCAGCTCTTTAGACTCATCCACCCAGTGGTGTGGCCATTTTGCCTTTCCCATGGCCCTACCCAGCCATCTTGTAAAAGCTCTGCCTGGGCTGATGGGCTTACAGGTGAAATTAAGGTGCCCTAGCAGTTGTTGCATTTGTACCAGTGGCACCCGCCTCCTCCCTCTGACCTGGGCCAACAAACCTTTTAGCCACACTACTTTTTTCCCAGGCAGCCGGAAGCAACCTTCCTCAGTGTCCACTTCTATGCCCAGGAATTCCAACCTCTGAGCTGGGCTCTCCATCTTGCCCTGCACCAGCAGAATCCCTATCCACTGGCACATGTTCTCAAAATCACCTAGCATTTTCTGTGCTTCCGCTCTCGTTTCCCCGATGAGGAGGAAATCTTCCAAGCAATGTACCACCCGCCTGTGTCCATACCTGGCCCAGAAAACCCACTGTATCCAGGTGCTGAACATCTCAAAGGTGGAGCAGGCCACTGAACACCCCATGGGCATGGATTTACCAAAATACATGTGCCCTTGGAATTGAAATTCCAGTAAGTCCCAATCTGCTGGACTGATGGGCAAGAGTTGAAATGCTGACTCAATGTCCATTTTAACCAGCCATGCCCCCCCCCCGATTGCCTTAATTAGTGCTATGGCCTGCTCCAATGAGGCATACGACACCGCCCTAAGGTGGTCTAGAATGCCATTGTTCACCGAGGAGCCTTCTGGGTATGATAAATGGCGAATCAAGTGGAATTCCCCTTCTGCCTTCTTGGGCACCACACCCAGTGGGGAAATCCGGAACTGCATGCGGGGGGGCCTTCTAATGGGCCCTCCAGCTGGCCTGCTGTGATTTCCTTTTCTATCTTGGCCCCCATGATCCTGTCTTTCCCTTTTACCAATCCCAGGTTCTTGGCCCATGTCCTTTCCCGTCCCCCTTGAAACCCCAGTGGGAAACCCCTCCCCAGAAACCCTCCTGAAGCAGCTCACTTGCTTCTTTATTTGCGTATTCCGTGGTCCATTTCTACACTGCCGTTAGGGAAATGGGGGTACATGCCAGCATGTACCCCCACTGCCCATCCCCCTATGACCTGCTACCACCATCACCCAGGGGTGCTGTGCTGTCCCCTGTGGTTGCCCCCATGACCCCCACTCTGCATCCCCCGAGCACCCTGAAAGGGCTGTTCATAAAATTGCCCCCCATTCTACACTCCTCTGTTGCCGGTCTGCTGGCAGCTGGAGGCCAGGTGCGATCCCCCGCATTTTGAGCAGACGTGCCGTAACTTACAACTGCCCCATGTGCAGGTGGCCTTGTTGTAGCCCCAACACGCCTTTGCACCAATGGCTGGAGTGCTCCTCCTTGCTTGATCTCCTACTGGCCCCCCTCCCTCCCCGGAGAGGGTCCTCACCCACAACTCTAAGTGGGTGCAATCCCACCCAGGTCCCCTTTAGCCGCCTTCCGCTTCCAGAAGGCCTTATCACACTTGAGCCATCTGTACCCGACCATTGCCTTGTACGCCTCCCTGATAATGGATGTGAATGTCAGCAAGGGGACTGCGAGTTCTGGTTGCTTTTCCTGCATCAGTGTGCTATATATTATGAAACCGCCTTGCCAATTCTCTATGGTCTTCCCCTTATACTTTGCTTCTTCTGACTTGTGGCCTACCACCACCAATGCTACCACCATTTCTGATTTTCCCACTGATTCCTTCTGCTCATACTTCGTGGCTGTGTCCTCATCCACAAGCCTGAAGATGTCAATATATTCCCCTTTCCAGATTTTCTCCTTGATTGAGGTTGGCACATGGTCCCTGATTGAACAACCCAGGGGCCCGTCATACAATTTCTTGTTTCCTGCATCCCCCCCCCCATTTGGCCTGGCCCCTTTTTCTTTTAGTGCCCGTACCACCCGCTCCATCTTCTCAATTCTGGCATCCCCCATGCCGCCCAACAGCCCCTTGAGGTACTCCTTCAGACTGCTCTCATCCATGAGATCCATGTCCTTCTTACCCCCATCCAGGTTTTCTTCATCCGGTTCTGGCATGGACAGGGGTGCTGGTATTGGTGCTGGGTGTGGGGCTTGCTGTCTGCGTCTCTTACCTCCCTGCCCCTTCCTGGTCATTCCTCATACTCCTTGCACTTTCTCTGTGCCTCTTCCTCTGTCTCTCTCCTCTTTGCTGCCACCAATAGCTCTGACATCTGTCCTATCAACACGGATACCTCTTGCAACATCTTTTCGCTAGTCAGCTGGGCTCGCTTTGGTGCCATGCCTGCTTCTCTGTGCCTGTAATCTGTGGTGCAAAAGATTATAATGGTCAGCCTGTTGTATTCAACTCTACCCCTTTACTGGGGTTGGATGGGCCTGCAGGCTGCCAAGCCCCATGCTCCGCTGGACTGCTCCTGAGACCTGCTCCGGGCACATCACTCCCTTGCCCGTATGCTCCCATGGTGCATTCTGGCTTTATTAATATTATTATTGTTCTTTGCATGCCCAGCTACTGCCTTTCCATTCTTGGCAAGTCCCCTTCCTCCGGCGTCATGCTGAAGCATGCCCCTCCCCTTGGGCCCCTTCCCTTTCTGGGTGACCCGCTCCTCCACTGAGTGCAGAAGTATGCAACCCCCCCTTTTTTTGTGTACCCTCCCATCCCAGTGCCCTGGACCATGTGGTCTCTCCCCGGTGGCTTGCACCATCTCTCCCCAGTGCTGCTCCTTTCTTCCACCACTGGCCATGGCCTGAACACCCTACTTTCCTCAGGGTAGCTGTGCCTGGCTCTTGGCCCACTGTATGCCCTGTTGGGCCTCTGTTCTCTCCTTTCTCCATGTGTCCTTCCATGGGTCGTGCCTGTAACCTCAGCTGTCAGGCCCCAGCCTCCTCCCTGAGTCGAATGGCCCCCTTTGGAGCCCACTCTGGCCTTTTCAACCCTTCCAGGGCTCCAGTCCCTCATGCTTCTCCAAACTCCCCCACCATACTGGCTACCTCCGGCCCCCCCCCATCTTGGCCTGCAGGCCTCCTCGGGTAACCATGAGGCAGCCGCCCAACTCCGTGGTTCCTGGCACCCGAGCATGCAACTCCCTCCCTGCCAGCTGAAAAACAGAGGAAAAGAAGCGGTCCTGCCTCAGTAAAGCCACCCTGTAATGAGGCATGCTACTGTGCCTTTCTCTGTCCCGTAACTGGAGGGCCACCACCCTTTCACATCTGTGCTATCCACCCTTGAGTAGGCCAGGAGGCCTTCCCCTGCTCACCTGCATCCTTTGCTGTCAGCGCCCCCTCCCCCTATCAACTACCACATGCCTGTAGGCCCTCCTAACCTTATCCTTCTCTTTCCTTTTTGGCCTGCAGGGCCCCTTCTTGCTCCAGCCTTCCTCGGTTACTCAAGAAAAAAACGCCACCTAAAAAAAATCACAGTGGGCTTTCTTCTGACCTCATTGTGCATCTGTGCATTTGGAGAAACACCCACCTGCCCAATCAAAATGCTCCCCTCGTCCCAAATCACCCTGCCATGCTAGGTCCTCGCTTAATACTCCAGAGGTGAAATGCCCCTTCCCATCCAGCTTTCAAACAAATGCCATGGTTCCCTGTCTGCATCTGCTTCAACCCTCCCCTTTATTTTTAATTTTTTTGAAAGGTGCAAAATAACAACATGCCATGCTGCGTAGCTGCAGTACCCAAGACACTGAGTAGGCCCATTGCTCGCCCCATCAGCTTCCTTGCCACAAATGCCACCTAAACCGAATGAAAAGACCCCATCCACCGCTAATAGCCCCTGCTGCCCATGCCACATTGATCCACTTTGTGTAAACTCCATGCTGCTCCTTCCGACTCACCAGGCCATCCTGGCTCTCTGCCTATACTCTCCACTATGCCAGCCCCTAGCTGACTTTCTCAAACCATTGCCTAAGTGCTCACAAGAAAGCAGCACCTCAAATGCCTTCAGCTAGAGTGCCCTGTTAATACTTGCTCTCTATCTTACCTCCAGCAAGCCATCCGAAGTAAAGACTTTCACAGGGCCCCACGTGGCTGACTGACTTGCACCATTTGCACAAAACAGCTTAAATTAAATAAAAAACAGCACACCAACTATGCATACTCAAACCTTTATAAGTAGAACTTTCACAGGGGCCCCATGTGACTGATTTAATTTAACCTTTTCACATAAACAGTTTAAATTAAGAAAAAACAGCACACTAAAAATGCATAGTCCGCTCTGGGAGTGCGGCGGCAGTGGTAAATTGAAGCCTGGGGAGGGCTTCATAGAGACGGAGGCTCTCCCCTCCATTTTCTTTGCTTTTTTTCCTCCTGGGAGGTGGGGACATGCAATGACATCTGGTGTCCACCCCACCTCCATTGCATTTCAAGCGCCAGCAGCTGCATGACTCCTGGCCTCCACCAGTGGTCCTTCTTGTGCCGGGCACCACCCCGCCCTCCCTCGGAGAAGGAGAGCAGTCCGTAGAATGCTCTATCCTTCTCCCCCCAGGCCGGGCATCCAGTGACCCGAGTCTGTTCCCGAACCCAGGTCGCTGGCATCACAAGCAGAAATCCAACCACTGCACTGTTGGGCCAGCTTCTCTGCCTTAAATCTAACAAAACCATTGCAGTGAAAATTCTCACAGGTCCCATGTGGCCTACTAGGCCTAGTCATCCCATGTGCCTTACCTAGATTTTTTGCCAACGAAGTACAGAGATCTTCGGTCTGAAAATTTCCAGCAAAAGAGGTCATCCTGCCTGAGCCCTGTCCTATTATACCCCCGATAGGCCCCTGGGCAGGACACCTTTCAGGCTCTGCCCCCCCCAGCCAATCCCTGGGGCTATGGCTTGCCCTTGTGATAGTACCCTTTCTTGCCTGGTGATGTCATCAGGCCCTTCCCCCTCTAACCCTCAGTTCCCTCCCCTTCCCCTCCCCCCACCTATCCTATGTATGTTATTCCTGTTAGGGATCACTGGACAACCTGGTCTGCCTTTTAATGGCAAGCTTCATTGTCATGCAGGAAACTGTAATGTTCACTTCATCCTGGCAGTGTCACATTTTCCTGCATGACAAAAGGTATTTATTCCTATTGAAATTACATTGTTTACTACAGTAACCCTGCTGCAGCATACTGCAGAGTGTTGTAAAAGTGGGTTTCATCCTGGCAGCTTCACTGTATGTGTGTGTGTGTATATATATATATATATATATATATATATATATATGAAATTAGAGGCATAAAACTCTAATGCATCAGTTAGGGTTGTTCCAGTGACAAAAGTGAGTAAATTTGATGTTAGGTTGAAAACCCCTTGCACCCCTCCAGCCCACCCTCCCAACCGCATCGGGTGCCTGCTAGAACGTGGTCCTAACTCTCACCCCAACACATGTGGAAAGAAGCTGAGGAATAGGAGAGTGGGGTGAGAGTTAGGACTGACCCTAACTGATGCATTAAATGGAGTTTTTTGCCTCTAATTTTCCTTCTTTTTGAGAATGATAATGAGAAATAGTGAATGTAATGTGGCAGTGGGAGCACGGGGCCCGCTCCTGCCACGGGATGTCTTGTCACATAGTAACACGGTGCCCGTGAACACAAATGGTAATGAACATGGTGATGCAAAGTGAAACAGAAAGAGGAACAGTACTGTAGACACAAATGGTAAAAATAACGCAAACACAAGCGCAAATGAAAACGCAAAGGGTAACGCACATGGTGGCATAGACGGGAACGGTAAGTGAAACGGGTACGGAACCACAAGCAGAAGCGACAAGGGTAATAGTAATGTAAGCACACAGGCTGGTTTTTCCCAAAAGCTGCATAGAGAAAGACAGTGAGTACAAAAAATGTATGCATAATAATGGGCCTCGGAGCAGAAAATGAGGAGTTGGAATACTAAATTGCTTATATCTTAGGAACTGTACAATGTAGAAAAAAAATTTAAAAGTCATATGATTTATGACTTTCCTGGCTAGTTTTGTACTTAAGCATTTTTCTATGAAAAGTCCGTATCTCGCACCGTTTCCGAGATACGGGCCCTGAAAGGCATGGCGAACGCCGCAATTTTATCCTATGGGGAAAAAAATAGAAGTTCGGAGTGCCATAACTTTGCTGCCCTGTAATATTTTTTTCACCAAACCACCAAAAAGCACATCTGTGGGATGTTGGCTTTCTTACCTCCAAATTTCAGTATAAAAGACCAAACCGTTATTTTGCAGCAGGGTGGCAAAGAATTCCTGTCATGCAGCGGACACCGTGATGTTAGTCTATGGGAAAAAGTGTCAACTTCAGAGTACTGTAACTTTGCATCCATGCAATATTTTGTCACCAAACCAAGAAAAGGCACATCTGTGAGATGTTGGCTGCCTTCCCTCCAAATTTTAGCCCAAAAGACCAAACCATTCATTTGCAGCTGGGTGGCAAATAATTCCTGTTATTTTGGGCATAGTGTCGCAAAGTAGTGTCGTGATTTGTGGAAGCTTTCACAAAAATTTGTGACACTTTCATGAGTGCGACACTACTTTATGACACTACGTTTTCCAGAAATTGGAAAAACATATTTCTAGGGTGTTTAACTTCAAAATAAAGACATGCCTGGCATCCTCAGGGTCCAACTAGGTAAACACAAAAATAATTGTGTTGCTAGAGGGTCCCAAATTTAAATGCCAAGCATTTTTCTGATCACCAACTAAAAACAAAATGGTGGATTTGCGACACTACTAGGGCCATTTGTGACACTAAAAAGTGCATTTGCGACACCGTCAAACTTTTTGTTAACTTTTCCCATTGACTTATAATGGGAAATTGTTTTTTGAATAACTTTTGAACCATTAAATATTTTTTCACGAAATCTTCAAAAGGTACATTGGGGACCCTGGTCACACATTCCCTGAAGTTTTTGGACCAGTCGCACAAAGCATGCGACCTGTAGGGACAAGCAAAGAATTCAAAAAAGTGTAAACGCATGCGCAGGTCACCCTTAATAACTCTGCAGCCGTATATCCGAACAGTATGAAAGTTGGCAGATCCCAAGATGTATGATTAGCAATTGTGTATTCCAAATTTCAGGCAAATCTGTTAAACAGTTGCAAAGTTATTAAGGTGCAACATTTTAGATTTAACATGTAAATGGCTCCTCAACCCTAACTATGGTAGCACGAATATATATATATATATATATATATATATATGCAAAAGGTGTCAGAATGAAAACTGGCACATAACTCCATTTATCTGAGTCACTGTTTGGATAAATGGGGTATGACATAATCACTATGGGAATAACTTTAAGTTATTACCATATTGATTACATCATAACCCATTTATCCACACAGTGACTACGTCTTTCCATACCCCCCACCCCCACTGGCACTACTTCCAACTGCAGCATAAAGTTTCACTTTCTAAACACTGTCTTACTACTACACAGTTCAACTCACTACAGCAACACAATATTCACAGACACAATTGCACAATAGCCAAAAAAACCCTCTCAAAATCACACTGTAATGTTCAGAATAAATAAGCCACATAAACCTGCAGGAAAGGAAAAAGAAACAACATCAGCAGTCTCTGACTGACAGAAGGACCATCAGCCACTACCCAGCGGCTAGTACTCTCAACTGCCCTTGCTCCTCCTCCTGCTGTTCTTCCATAAATGTTTCTGTGAATCTCACCTGTTTTCCTTTTGCTCCATACTTTGTATGTTTCTGATTCTATTCTTTTTTGTCACCCTTGCAGATGCTGCAGACCCGTTTTTCTTTAAAAATCCTGCTCACCCTCCTGCTATGTCCTGCTCTTACTCACTGTCATAGTCACCCACTTACAGAGCAGAAAACACCAGTCTTTTTTTTAGCAAAACAATGACCATTGCACCGATTGGCCATGAAAACTGCTATTTACAACTGCTGCACCAAAAGTCAAGCCAGCTTCCCACTTTCTCAGTAAACCATGCTGCCATTTTTCCAGAAAAAAATTTTCTTAAAGCCGGTCTCCTCCACCTACCACAGTCCATGCTATATAGCATCATGGCACTGTGCTTATAGCAATGGTCATGGAAACAGGGCTCCTGGAAAGCAGAGGACTTCCCTTTTACAAGAAAAAAAAAACAAGAAACCTACAAACTCATCTAAAATACAAAACACTCATGAGATTACTTGGGGTCACAAGCCACTGTACTAATAAGTAGATTATCCAATAGGCACCCCGCATATTAAATATAAAAACTGCAACTGAACAGCACTTTATGGAGGCTTTTTTATTGGCTGGCTTGGAGCAATATGTGACTGAGAACACTAGGGACAATCACATTCTGGATTTAGTTCTTAGCAATATGACAAACTATATCAGAGAGTGTCAAGTCCTGCAACCTCATAGTTCTGGTGATCACTCTATGGTGGGGTTTGGTTTTAAGGATATGGTTGTGGTCCAGTGCAGTCAAAACCTCTGTAAAAAGTAAAGAATTAACTGGTAGGGAGGAGCTAATTACCAATCAATGTGAGCTAATATCCATAATAACAGACTGGTAAAGAAATAGCCCACTCACCAAATGTTTTGCATAAAAATATATTTTTTACTGATATTTTTGCAGATCTTACAAAGCACAAGTAATACAGTACAAATATGCAGATGTTTCAGAATACATCCTTCCTCAGTGCTGTACTGTGTATCTATGAACATAAAAGTATATATATAATAAATGTATGTTCTAGTTTATAGTATAAACACATTCTCCTATCTATATAAGTTTTGAATCAGAACTCAGAAAAATATTAATCCAGCTTTACAGATATCAACCCCAATCAATTAGTACACCAGAATTTTATATCATAAACAAAGAAAAACTTAAACACAAATTCCCAATCCTTAGACAGCACTCTCTTACTACAAGTATTTTATACTCTTCAAGTCTCAAAACATCCTAGTCTTACTAATTATATTTGTATATTTCTTTTACAATTTCACAGACTGTGCTTGACTTTGAATGTGGTCCATACTTAATCAACCTTCATTGCTTTGCTATATGCTTTTCAAATCAAGTTCATAAACAGTCAACTTGCCTTGTAACCTTCCTTGTTTATTTATCTTATGTAGTTCACAATATCTCTCATGTCTGAAAAACAAATAATATTCCCTTTCACACTCCCATTTTACTATCACTCTGGAAGTACTGTAATAATCTCAATTCATAATTTAAACACAGCAATCTCGTAATCGTTATACCTTATAAGCAGGCTTTCATATAATTCTTTTTCAATTTAGTATGCTGTTAGAAAAAAGCAAACTTTTTTTAGGGTGCTATGCAGTTTACACATTTCACTAAGAACTATTTTAATTTGAGGAGTTGTATCAGTAAAAAAGAGCCTGTTACTCACTTTTTAGTGGTGTGGTGCACCACGGTGGACCTCCATGCCGCTCTCTCTTAGACGGAGGTAGCCGCAGCATTGTGCACAGTAGTTTTAAACTCTCTTGTAGAGCAGGAATCGGGCACAGATCCAAGCGCGTCATCCTGGGGCATCAGAAAGCTCCAGGTGCATGCCCAAGCACTCGGATGCCCAACCTGAAATATCAGCACATAAAGAAAGGTGTCCTGCCAATTGCAAGAAGAGAATATAAAGAATATGTGAACACTTCCTTAATTTTAACATTACCACTCTTTTTTGCTATTAAAATTGACTACTTTCCCATTTTTATTATACATTTTCTTGAGTCTCCTCTAACAGCTCTGTCATTAAGTAGGAGGTCAAAGATGGAAGGGAGGTCACCTCCCAAAGATGTGGGCTTTTAAATAAGGGCAGATCATTCTAATATAGTAAAAGAACATGACACTCCCTCTTAGGGATAAGTCTTACTAAAAAATATATATTTAGCAAGTTAAAGCCTTAAAACATTATTTACTTGAAACAGTTTCTCGCAAGATAAAGTGATGGATTTACTAGACAAATTTACTAGGTAAACTAGTAAACTGCAACTATTTTAGACTCATGTCTAGTCAGGATATAGGCAAAAAGAAACTATTTATAAATCGGATTCTCTTCTGATAATTGTACAGCAACAATCTGAAAGAAAAAGCGGGGGGGAGAGGGGATTCACTGATCCTTTGACCAAGACTTTTTTTTTTTAAACACAATAATAGGCAAAATGGTAGGAAAGATATTAGTCACAGGGTATCTGTGAATTTCTTTTGTGATCTATATCTGGCCATAGGTTCATAAGATCGCCTGCCAGTCAGTCGCCTCATTGAGGCCATATTTTTTGTCAATGGCTTTAAATCTAACTATGTAATAAGCCTCTCTTGTCAGGGGGAGACTATAGAGTAAGGATTCTGACAAGAGAGGCTTATTACATAATTAGATTTAGAGCCAATGACAAACAATGTGGCCTCAATGAGGTGATTGACTGGCAGCCAATCTTATGAACCTATGGATAGATATAGATCACAAAAGTAATTCACAGATACCCTGTGACTAATCTCTTTCCTGCCATTTTGCTTATTATTGTGTTTAGAAAAGTCTTGGTCAAAAGATCAGTGAATTCCCCACTCCCTGCTTTTTTCTTTCAAATTGTTGCTGTATAATTATCAGATGAGAATCCGATTTATAAATATGTTTTTTGCCTATAGCCTGAATGGACATGGGTCTAAAATATTTGTAATTTACTAGTTTGTCTAGTAAATTTGTCTAGTAAATCCATCAGTTTGTCTTGCAAGAAACTGTTTGAAGTAAATAATGTTTTAACATTAGGGCCTCAATTTACTAAATATATATTTTTAGTTTAGACTTATCCCTAAGAGGGAGTGTCATGTTCTTTCACTATATTAGAATGATTTGCCCCTTATTTATATACCCCACATCTTTGGGAGGTGACCTCCCTTCCATCTTTGACCTCCTACTTAGTGACAGAGCTGATGGAGGGGACTCAAGAAAATGTATATAAAAATGGAAAAGTAGTCATTTTTAATAGCAAAAAAGAGTGGTAATGTTAAAATTAAGAAAGTGTTCACATATTCTTTATATTGTCTTCTTGCAGTTGGCAGGACACCTTTCTTTAGGTGCTGATATTTCAGGTCGGGCACCCAAGTGCTTGCTCATGCACCTGGAGGTTTCTGATGCCCCAGGATGATGCACTTGGCTCTATGCCCACTTCCTGCCCTGCAAGAGAGTTTGAAACAACTGCGCACAATGCTGGAGCTACCTCCATCTAAGAGAGAGCTGCATGGAAGTCAACATGGTGCACCACACCACTAAAAAGTGAGTAACAGGCTATTTTTTACTGATACAACTCCTCAAATAAAAAATAGTTCTTAGTGAAATGTGTAAACTGCATAGCATCCTAAAAATGTTTGCTTTTTTCTAACAGCATACTATAATGAAAAATAATTATCTGAAAGCCTGCTTATAAGGTAAAGTGTTTACAAGATTGTTGTGTTTAAATGTATGAATTGAGATGATTACAGTACTTCCAGAGTGATAGTAAAACAGGAGTGTGAAAGGGAATATTATTTGTTTTTCAGACATGAGAGATATTGTGAACTACATAAATAAACAAGGAAGTTTACAAGGCAAGTTGACTGTATATGAACTTGATTCAAAATGCATATAGCAAAGCAATGAAGGTTGATTAATTATGGACCACATTCAAAGTCAGGCACAGTCTGTGAAATTGTAAAAGAAATATACAAATATAATTAGTAAGACTAGGATGTTTTGAGACTTGGAGAGTATAAAATGCTTATAGTAAGAGAGTGCTGTCTAAGGATTGGGAATTTGTGTTTAAGTTTTTCTTTGTTTATGATATAAAATTCTGGTATACTAATTGATTGGGGCTGATATCTGTAAAGCTGGATTAATATTTTTTCTGAGTTCCAATTCAAAACTTATATAGATAGGAGAATGTGTGTATACTTTAAACTAGACCAGACATTTATTATACATATATGTTTATGTTTATAGATACACAGTACAGCACTGAGGAAGGATGTATCCCGAAACCCTCTGCATATTTTAACTGTATTACTTGTACTTTATAAGATCTGCAAAAATATCAGTAAAAAATATATTTTTATGCAAAACATTTGGTGAGTGGGCTATTTCTTTACCAATCTGTTACTATAGTTTGGTTTTAAGGGCAATCTAGGTAAATCAGCTGGTAGCATGGTACTCTACAACTATGGCAGGACAGACTTCCTTAGCATAAGAACTCATTTAGCATTATGGGATTGGGAAGCTGATTTTGTTAACCAACTACTGCAGCACATGTGGGATACACTATGCAGCAAAATCACTACTTTGGTACAAAAATTCTCACCATGTACAAAGAAATACAATGGCGTTAAAAAAAAACAACCTAGTGCTAACACCAGCAGCTATCAAACAGAAAAATAAAGCCTACTGCAGGGCCACAAAATGTGAACATGAAGCAAGCTAGGCACCATATAAGTTAGCCTTAAAAACATATAAATAGAGCATTTATCAGGCTAGAAAAACATTTACTCAAACTGGCTGATAAAGTCAAAGATAACTAAATATTTTCTCATATATAAACAACAAGAAAGGTGGCAGTAAAATAATTGGCCCATTGAAAGACACTGATGGGACACTAATCACTGATAATGGCTTGATGGCTGAATACTATAATAATTATTTTCCCTCAGTTTATAATGTCAAAATGCAAGCCACAAAAAAACGTCTTGACCAGGGTGAAAATCAAGCACCAGTAATTGATATAAATGATAATAGGGTAAGACTTAAATCATTAGACCACAACAAAGCCCAAGGTCTGGACGGACCCCACCCTAGGGTAATCAAAGATCTGGTGGAGGTTTTGGCAGCACCTATAACATTCCTCTTCCAGGAATCTACAAACAGTGGTGAAGTACTGGAGGTCTGGAGACAGGCAGAGGTGGTACCACTATATAAAAAGGGAACTAAAGAAGAGGCGGGGAACTACAGACCAATAAGCCTGACATCAATTTTGAGGAAAGTCCTGGAGGGCATTATTAAAATCCATATTACAGATACATTAATCCTGGCCAGGAGCGTAGAGCCATACCAACATGGCTTTAAAAGGGGTAGATTGTGCCAGACTAATCTATTAGAATTATATCATAAGGTCAGCAAAGCCCTAGATACTAGGAACGTAGTGGATATAATTTTCTTGGACTATTCAAAAGCTTTTGATAAGGTTCCGCATGGGGAACTTGTTGATGCACTTATCGAGCATGGGATCTGCGGGAGTCTCTCCTGCTGGATAGCAGCATGGCTGTTCAATAGGAAGCAGAGGATTTGTATAAAGGGCTCTAATTCCACTTGGGCTGAGGTGACCAGCGGGGAGCCCCAGGGTTCCGTGTTGAGCCCATGTCTTTTCAACAGTTATATTTCATCTATGAGAACTAATACAATAGTCTTGGAATCTAAATTCGCTGATGATACATGGATAGGATTTGTAGTAAACACCCAAGAAGATGCTGACACTTTACAGACAGCTTTAGGCCAACTAGAACATGGGCCAAACAGAAAAAGTAAGCTTTTAACATCGACAAATATAATGTGATGCACCTAGGTAAAAATAATATGCAGCATAAGTATAAATTGAATGGAGTAGAGCTCAGGAAAGTACAGGACGAGAGAAACTTGGGCATAACTGTCAGCAATGATCTTAGTTTTAAGCTTCATTGCAACCAAGTGTTTAAAAAATCTAGCAGTATATTGTACTGCATTGACAAACATATTAAAAGTAGGGCTAGGCAGGTTATGCTCCCCCTTTATACAGCCTCGGCACATCCCCATGTTGAATATTGTGCTCAGTTCTGGGCCCCAGGTAGTAAAACAGAAATAAAAGCACTTTAGAGAGTACAAAGAAGAGCCACAAAAACAATAAATGGGATTAGTGGGTTGGATTATGATCAGAAGTTGAAAACTTTAGGGCTATACTCTCTGGAATACCGCAGACTCAGCGGTGACATGTGCTTGATCTATAAAGCATTATACGATGCAGAATTATGGAGCAACTGGGGCTCAAGCTAAGAAAACAGGTGTATGGTACCAGAGCAAACCCATTTCAACTAAAGGGGGCCAATTACCAGTCTAACAAAAGGAAACACTGGTTCAGTGTAAGAATAACCAAGATGTGGAATGAGTTCCCTGTCAAAGTAATAGCTAGTAAAACCATAATTGAATTCAAGACCCGCCTGAATACCCATTTAGTAGCTAAGAAAACAACAGGATACGGCTGAAAACTGGAGAGCTATAATGGATCTTTGGTCTTCCTAAACCTCTGTATTTACCTATGAGACCTATGAGACATATATACATATGTATATATGTATATATATATATATATATATATATATATATATATATATATATATATATATATATATATATATATATATATATATATATATCTATCTATCTATATCTATATATATATATATATATATATATATATGTATATATTAGGGGTGAGTGGTAAATGAGTGAGATAAAACAGTGTATCATCCACTGCAGTGTGATGTTTTTATCCTCTGCTCTACTGTGATGATATCAGCCATTTACACACACAGGTCAGAAAAGGTCATCACTCTAGGCAGCTTTCCCCTCAGCATGCAAGAAACACTTGTGCTGTTACCATAGACAGAAATGCAGAACTATTTCAGAGGTCGCACTGCTGCCTACAGCTAACTCAGTGAGCATTACAAAACACACCTATCCCCCCCCCGACCAACTTCTAGCTTATTACTGTGGCTGCAGCCAGAATTCTAAACAGCACAGCTTCACAGAACAGTCTAAACTACTGCTTGCAGCTAACTCAATTACCATTGAAACACACTCTCACTTGTTCCTCAAACTCTGATTCTCACCCATTACAATTACTGTGATACTATCAGCTTGACTACAGCCAGAATCCCAAAGAGCACTATTTCACAGAACACTCTGCACTCTGCCTGCAGCTAACTTAATTACCACTGAAAACAGTATCATCTGTTCTGACACTCTGCCTCTCAGCTCACTACAATTACTGTGATGCTCTCAGCTTCACTGCATCCAGACGTCTAAACAATACAGCCTCATAAAAGTATGTTTCTCACTCCTACCTAAAACTAAATCATTTAGTATTGCAAAATACACTCATGTGTCTCCCAGAGTTTATAACACTGTCAGCATATTCAGAAAAGCTTACACACAGAATGAGCAAACACATAAACAGGAACAGGACAGAAAAGAGCATAACAAAACTTCTAAAACTCTTGGCCCTGTTGTATATATCGAATACATGATAGGCAGATCATGTGCTATGGCAAATATTGTCACTCCTGCATCGTGAGCTCTGGATATCCTCATGCCTTTAGCACTCATGAGATATCCAGAGCTCACTCTGCAGGAGTGACAATAGTTGCCATATCACACTTATGCCCATCATGTATATATATAGTGGCCGTGCAACCCTAACTATAGTGGCACTATTGTGCCACTATAATACAGTTAGGGTTGCACTGCCACTTCTATGTTAAATGCAATATTTGCACTTTAATAGTTTTGCAAACATTTGTCCGATTTGCTTGAAATTATGCATGTGCCATCTCGTACCATAGATCTCTGGATCTGGCAAGTTTTGTTCTGGTTGGATGTGTGGTTGCAGAACTGTGGAGTGCCAAAATGTGAAACATACCACTTTTTTATCAAATTCTTTGCTTGGGACTATGGCCCAAATGGTTTGGGGGTCTGGTATGAAATCATTAGGTTATATGAGGTCTGGGTCAGTGATGTGCCTTTTGAAGGTTTGGTGAAAAAATATTAATCTGTTCAAAAGTTATTTAAGATTTAAGTTTCTCAATATAGCCTATGGGGGAAAAAATATACGTGCACCTCGAAAGCACTTTTTGGTTTTGTGAAAGCACTTTTGACTGCTGCAAATGGGTTGTGCACTTTCATTATGCTGCCATATTGTTTTCAGTTTGCAACGGCTAAATAACAGTGTAATTCAAAAAATACTGCCCCTTGGTGTTTACCTAATCGGTGCCTGAGGAACACGGTTCTGATACTACTTTTTAAAAAATAGTGGCCGGAAATAGGTTTTCTGAGTTTCAGCCGTTAGTAGTGCCACAATTTGCAACACTTCTTTTGTGAAAATGACACAAACTGCAGCAATTATTGCACAATTAACGGCACAGTAGCATGAAAACTGTCACAAATTGCAGCACTGTTCCATGAAAATTGCAGCAATTTGAGGGACTACTTCAATGGGGAAAACCCATATCCCCCTGTACAATAGCCCCAAACCTTTTCTGGCCACTTTTTGGGCCAAATAATGTCAGAATCATGTTCCTCAGCCCTGTTTAGGTAAACACCTGTTGGTGTTTATCTAGTAAAAGGAGTTTTTCTCCTTTTACTGCCTCTAAGAGGACTGAGGCATGTTTTATTTAATAAAAATGTTTGTGCCGACAGTGTGCCTAAACCCAGTGTCATCAAGCAGCATCCCCCAGTGGTGTGGGACACTGGGGAGCCCAACCCCAGTGTCCCCATATATTTAATTGTTAATTCCGATTATGGGATGTCCACCCCCTTGCCAGATTTCCCCCCAAAAGGAAAAGCCCTTTGTTTTACATTTGCTACTGACATCGGGGTGCCAGTCCCCTTGTAACCATTCTGACCCCCCATGTCCTTAATTGTGTATTACAACATCAGAATGTCCACCCCTTGTGTCGGATGCCTCTGCCCCAAGCCCATTGTTATAATTAATAATTAGAAAATGGTCAAAGTACATCCCCTCATCCAATTGGCTGACACACATCTTTAGGTGGGCATCTATCAGACAATTGATGCCCACCTAACCATGAGATCCAGGCCACAGTGTCCCTTCACCCAACTGAGCTATCACAGCACCCACCCTGCTTCCCTATTGGGCAAATCCAAATGAAAATATTCCAACCTGCCACCATTTGTACAACACGCATAGCTGTGAATCATCATACCCTCCCCTGAAGTTTGTCAACTGTCTGGCAATTTAAAAAAAAACACAATAACTGGAACGATCACAAGCCGCTAGCACATCCCCTACACCGTCAGCCTACAACTGTGTCCTCCCTAGCTGTCGCTCCTCTCTCCTAGATCAAAGGGGCGACATTTCAGAATAGTAATGCTTGCATTTCCCTGTCAGAAAAGCCAGGCATAGATCATTGTCACACAATGCTGCATGTCACACCAGTCTCCAAAATATCTTCAGGCCGTAATCTCACAGCAGGGTAATCCAGTATCTGCATCGCATATTCAGACACATCCCTTGCAATAAATATAAACAAAAAGAAGACAGGCAGGCAGAACCACTGGACACATCTGAAGTCGGGCTTCAAACATGAAAACCGGAGCTTTAGCCACACTCCTGAGCACTCCGACTCACACAGCCTTACATTGCCAGTACTAAAACACCAGCAGGGTCCTATAAACCATGGAGACTCCAATAGGAAAGACTGCAAGCAAAGGCATAAAGAAAATAGATTTGTGCAGCCTACCTATGATAAATCTCCACAGACCAGTCCTCTCCATCAGCACATGTCTTCTGCGAGAGAAGTTAATAATCGGGACCCTTTATTGACACAAAGCCAGCATCAGGAATTTTTGTGTCCCTTTTCTAAACATGAAAAACTCCATCCTCGGTCTCACTAGAGGTTTTGGCATGAATTAAAAAAAAAAAAATCAGCAACTTCCTGAGAATCACGACCGTGTGAACAAAACCCAATGTAAACACAAATGAGTACGTGACAGCTCATCAGAGCGTGAGCACAGCCATGAGTAATTTTGTACAAATTTAAGCGGCCAGTCAGACTGTTCACCTACAACAAATAACATGCAATAAATCTAGTATTTAAGTACTGCCTGTTTAATTGTACAATTGAAAATGCATTGCAATACTATATTTAGTCAATTTGAAAACTACAAACTAATTTTAAATACGAGATTTATTGCAATATTGCAATGCATTTTCAATTGTATGGACTATTTTCTGTCCTAGAGTAGAAATGTTAAATAAAAATCAACAAATTGTTTTGCAAAGTTAAAAATCTGTGTCACTATATTATTTCAAACTGTTTTCCCATTTTCTAAGTGCAATAATACCCTCCAGGGTGGGCAGTATTGGCCAATACCAGACCTTCAGGGCCTATAAGGCCCTCCACCTGCGCGCGCCGGGTCTTCATTATGCTCCCCTGGGCTGTCTGGTATTGGCCATTGCTCACCCACCCTGTCGGGTATTATTGCTACATATTTGTCACAACATCAGGGTGCCCAATCCCCATATTGGTATTCTTAACTAACCCCCCCAGTACCCAGTGGGAAGCCCACTGCCAGTGTCCAAAAATGATGTTTACTTTAAAATATGTTAAAAAAGAAAACTGTCCCCTGACATTTTTTTTTAAATCTGTAAAAATGAAAATGATCCCTCATTGTCTCCCCATCCTGATCCTCCCACTGAGCAACCCACCACCCCACACCCCCCCCTTGCCCTATACTTACCACCGGATACTGTCGGCTGCAACCCTCTGTAGACTGGGACATGTCTGCACTCTTCAAAGCGGAACCATGAACTGAAGAATCAAGTTAAGCACCGTATAATGGCTGTCTATGGTGTTTTGAACATATGTTGATATCTCGGCCATTTTTTGGAATTTTAACACTACATTTTCAACATGGGCTTTTTGGGACCCCACCTTATGAACACTGTCACTGTCATCTCATTAATCAGACCCATAAGGTGATTTTGCGGTCACTGTGTGAAATCACCTTTTAGGACTGAGTAATGAAATGACAGTGCCAGTGTTCATGAGGTAGGATCCCAAAAAGCCCATGTTGAAAAAGTTGCGTAAAAATTCTAAAAAACAACCAAGATATGCACGTTCATTGACATTTTTTTTTTACACACACTCATAACGTATTCAATTTTTAATATTTTCACTACAAATTTTCAGCATCTTTAGTTGTTAAATATATTTTCCTCAGTCTGCTTTGGGGGTTTATTTTGCTGCTACACTTCAGGACGTTTCTGTGTTTTGTAACAGATTTCAGGTAAATTCTGTGTTTTGTACAGGTTTTATGTAATTGAGTTTAAATAGTTGTGTGCTTTTCCCCCTACCTTTAGTTGTTAGAGTTATTTTCCTCAGTCTGCATTGGAGGCTTCTTTTACTGCTACACTTCAGAAAATGTCTGTGTTTCATAACAGATTTCAGGTAACTTCTGTGTTTTGTAACAGGGGTTTGCTCAATAAGCAGTGATTGACTGTGGGGCTGGATTTAGTTGCCTGAATCCCACCTAGCTAACCGCAATGAGAGGAGTGAGGAGCCATTGTCAGAAGACTCCTTGGCTGAATGTTTTTGGACATGACCTGTAGTGTAGTCCCACCCTCCCACCTCGCAACGCACCCACTCCAGGGCTCAGCCTATATTTATAGGATGGGTCCCATAGAGCCTTCAACATCCTGCACCCATACAGGAAGTAGCAAAGACAGAAAGCAAAACAAATGAAAAAAAATAAAATAAAACTAAAAACAAAATAAAAACTTTTGGGAGATAACAAATAGGCATCTTCAGCAGGCAGTAGATTGAGGAGGGGAACAGACATGATGGTAGTGGTGCAGAGCAGTGTTTGTGGAGCAGCTATCTTCAGGGAGACATTCTGGAGGCTGTGATACTGCCCTATCTGTAGGCACCTCTCTGGGCTGAGGGAGGAGACTGTCTGTCTCTGAGCAGAGTTGACCAGGCCACCGGGGGCATCCACCTTCACTCAGAGACCACTGGGTCCACAACCTGAACCTCAACAAATGGCTGTAAAGAAGAGTGATTGGACTACGGTGGGCTCAGGAAGGGTGAGGAGGGGTCAAAGTAAGTCCCCCAACTGGTCCCACTTAGTAACTCCTACACTGTTTTGGAGGAACAGGAAAGCACCACTCAGAAACCCAAGGCTGGGACCAGGGAGGATGGGTGGGTCCTCCAGGATAGAGCCCCAGGGAAGGGAGGTGGAGGACCCTGGACGAGGGGGAAGCTTCTCCTAGTAGGGTAGTCTATTGTCCATGGAGTAAAGTTAGGGACACCTAGCAGGGAAGAGAGGGAGGTCAAGTGCCTCCCGGAAAGTGCTGCATGGAGGGATGGGAAGTGGATCCATAGGATCATTAGGGCAATAGCTAGGAGGGAGCAGCTGGATGTCATTGTCCACCTGGAGACCAATGACCTGGCAAGGAGAAGGGTGGAGTTAGCCAGAGTCCAGGAGGATTTCAGGAAGCTATCAGAAACCTGAAACAGATAGCATGCTCCGTCTCATTCTCAGAGGTGCTACCTGTTCAGGGCACAGGGGAAGTTAGGGCACTCCACATCCATACAGTGAAGCACACCAGGATGAGGCACAGTGTCACAGGTTTACTGCATGACAAAAGGGATTAACTACCATTGAAACTGCATTGTTTGCTGCAGAATTCTGCAGTGCTGTGCTTCATCCTGGTGGACTTTACTGTATCTTCAACTCCTGGTTGAAGGATTGGTGTGGGGAAGGGAGGAATTTGGCTTCATAGGGGACTAGGGCCTTACCTGGGCAGATGTGATCTTATAGAAGGAGGATGGCCTGCATCTGTCTGAGACGGGTACCTTGGTCCTTAGTGAGAAGTTTAAATACTTCAGCAGTGAGCATTTAAACTGGCCAAGGGGGAGAGCCAGGAGGATCAGGAGGCTTAGGAATACCCCCTGTGGGAACATGCAAGAACATAAGTTGACAACAGGAACAGCTGAAACAGGCAGGGGGGGGCAGGTGAAGAGTGTATAACGAGTGATACCGGGGGCAGTGCAAGAGCACATAGGAAAGGAAACTGGGGTGGGGGAAGACACTGGAGAGAGGGAGAACAAGAGCAGAGGGATGGTAGACAGTAAAACATGGAAGGTCATGTTAACAAATGCCCATAGCCTAGGAAATAAGGTTCCAATCCTGGAGGCCTTGTTGGCAGATGCAGATCAAGACATAGCAGCAATAACAGAGATGTGGTACTCTGCTAATCATGCCTGGGATGTCAATGTACCAAGCTATACACTGTTCAGGAGGGACGGGGAGGGTGCAAAGAGTAGGGGCATGGCACTATACATCAGATATGGTATAAAGGCTACAGAAGTTCAGGGAAGACAGAGGGAGGACAAGGCAATGTGGATCACCCTGGAGCCAGGGACTGGAACAGCAATATGTACAAGGGTGATCTACAGACCTCTGACACAGAGGGAGTAAGTAAAGAAGGAACTAGTGGAGAACATACATGACAAGGCAGCTAAAGGTGAAATCCTACCACTGGGGGATTGCAATATGCCAGACATGGATTGGACCACCCAGGTGGCTGCTTCTGCAAGAATCACAGATATCCTAGAATCCTTGCAAGGGGTTGGACTCAGGCAGCTGTTGCATGAACCAACCAGAGACAAATTGATTCTAGACCTGGTATGGACCAATGGGAACAGAGTTGAAGAAATACAGGTGGAAGGGCAGCTGGGTTTCAGTGACCACCACATGGTGTGGTTCAGCATGGAGACATGAATTCAATTAAGCCACACAAGAGCAAGAGTATTCGATTTCAGAAGGATGGATTTCACTGAAATGAGTAAATGTATACAAGCAGTCCTGGGGAAGGGAGAGGTAACTGAGGGGGTGGAGGAACAATGGGAGAAACTGAAAGGAGCCATAGTGGAGAAAACAAACCAATGGGTTAGGATCATGGCCAAAGGGAAAAGAAGAAGGAAATCACTATGGTTCTCTAAAGAGGTGGTGGACAAAGTCAGGGTTAAAAGGCTGAGTTTCAGAAAATAATGAGCTTGCAGTGGCTTATTAACTGCATGGAGAGAAAAAAATAGATAGTAATTTGAGTCTTGTGAGACTGGCTAGTTGCTGTTTCACAACACCATGAAAGGAATGTGTGTGTTTCAAGGGAAAACTCAGGAAACTTAATGACTTGGTGCTCCTATGGCTCAAGTGGTTAAGAGCATGCCACAGAATGGCAAGATCCCCGGGTTCAAATCCTGGTAGGAGTTACACTTTTCCTTTCATTTCTACAATTGGATTTTCAAAAATTGCCTCACAGTGGCTTATTAACTGCATGGAGAGAAAGAAATAGGAAGTAATTTGAGCCTTGAGAGACTGGCTAGTTGTTGTTTCGCAACATTCACTAAAAATACCACCAACGGCTGGTTCAAGGTCAGTTGGCATGCATCTGTATTCCCTTCCCCCGGGTCGTGCCTGAAAATAGGCAGAATTTGTCTAGTGCACTTACCCGGTCAACAAAAACTAAATAAATAAACATCAAGAAAGGAATGTGTGTGTTTCAAGGGAAAACTTAGTAAGCTTAACGACTTTGTGCTTCTATGGCTCAAGTGGTTAAGAGCATGCCACAGAATGGCAAGGTCCCTGGGTTTGAATCACTCTAGGAGTCATACCTTTGCTTTCATTTCTACAATTTGATTTTTAGGAATTATAAGAGGAGCCAAAGGGAGGAGGTCAGGGAGGTGTACCTTGAATGTTTAAGTGAAGCATGGAAGGCTGTTAGGAGAGTTAAGGTGCAGAAAAAGGAGGGTTTAGCACATTCTGTGAACAAAGGGGATAAGGTATTTTATTTGTACATCAGTGAAAGAAGAAAAAACAGTAAGGGATTGTGAAGCTCAAAGGGGAGAAAGGAGAGTATAAGGAGGGGGATATGGACAATGCAGAAATACTGAACAAATACTCCATTCACAGTGAGAGAGTTCTGGAAGAACTCACAAAGCTAAACGTGAATAAGGCAGTGGGGCCAGATGGCTTCCACCCTAGGATATTTGAAGGAGCTGCAAAGGGAACTAGCAGTGCCTCTGGCAGCCGTTTTCACAGAGTCATTCAACACAGGTGTGGTTCCAGAGGACTGGAGGTGGGCACATGTAGTCCCACTGCACAAAAGCGGCAGTCGGGAGGAGGCGGGGAACTACAGGCCAGTCAGCCTTACCTCAGTGGTGATAAAGATCATTTAGACACTTCTGAAAGAAAGGATAGTGGCACACCTGGAATCCAGGAGTGCTCAAGATCTGAGGCAACATGGATTCACAGCAGGAAGGTTGTGTCAAATGATTCTGATAGATTTTTTTGATTGGGTGACTAGGGAAGTAAATTAGGGAGGGGTGGTAGATGTCACCTACCTAGATTTCAATGAAGCCTTCAACACCATCCCACATAGAAGGCTGATTTACAAGATGGGTAGCCTGGGCATGGGAGAAAAGGTGGAGAACTGGATTAATAACTGGTTAACAGACAGGAGACAGAGGGTGGTGGTAAATGAGGTACAATCTGGGGAGGGGGGTGACCAGCAGTGTACTCCAGGGATCAGTACTAGGACCAGTCTTGTTCAATGTCTTCTTTAGTGACATTGCAGAGGGGCTGGAAGGAAAGGTCTGCCTTTTTGCAGATGATACCAAGATCTGCAACAGGGTGAATACTCCAGAAGGGGTGCAGAAAATGAAGAGGGACCTGGAGAAGCTTGAAAGATGATCAGAGATGTGGCACTGAGCTTCAATGCAAAGAAGTGCAAAATAATGCACCTGCATAGAGGGAACCCTGGGGAGAGCTACAGATTGGGGGGAGGAGCTGACTGTCACGAAAGAGAAAAGGGACCTAGGTGTTATCATCCCTGATGACCTTAAGGTATGAAAGCAGTGTACAAAGGCAGCAGGGAGGACCAGTGGCATGCTGGAGTTCATAGGCAGGGGTATCACTAGCAGGAGGTGAGTGGTGGTGATGCCATTGTATAAAACATTGGTAAGGCCTCACCTGGAGTACTGCATGCAGTTCTGGAGGCCACACCTGCACAAGGACATAAATAAGGTGGAGATTATCCAGAGAAAGATGACAAAGATGGTGCAGGGCTTGCACCACAAAACATATGAGGAGAGACTAAGGGACCTCAATATGTACTCACCGGAGGAGAGGAGAGAGCGGGGGGACATGATTGAAATTTTAAGTACATCAAGGGTATAAACAAGGTGCAGCTGGGGGAGCCTTTTCCAATGTATAAAAAGTACTAGAACAAGGGGACACAATATGAAATTGGGATGGGGTAGATTCTGAGGTAATATGAGGAAGTTTTTCTACACAGAAAGGGTAGTCGACGCTTGGAATAGTCTGCCACAGGAGGTACTGGTGGCAAGCACAGTGGAAGGATTTAAGCATGCCTGGGACAAGCACAAGGGAACCTTGAGTGGGAAGGGAGTGATGAAAAGCCATTGATCACATAGGGTCAGTGGCCACATACAATGTATAGGGCCTACAGGCAGACTTGATGGGGCTATCAGTCCTTATCTGCTGACAATTTCTGTGTTTCTATTGCCATTTTTTCACACCACCTCATGAATAATAATAATAATCTTTATTTATTAAGTGCAATTCAAAATGTCAAAGCGCTTTACAGAAATATAAAACAAAAACTTTAAAACCAGTAACAATTAAAATACTGACGAATCATATCAATTGATCAATCTCAAGTAGTAGCAAAAGAAGACTAAATAAATGGGTTTTCAGTGCCGTTTTGAAGCTTTCCACAGTATGGAACTCTTGAACTCGATGAGGTAGAGAATTCCACAGGGAGAGTGCTGCAAATGCAAAAGAACAGGCCCCAGATGTCTTCAATTAAACTCTGGGAACCTCTAGCAATCCCTTGTGGGTGGAGTGGAGTGGATGGAGGGGACAATGGGGCAAAGAAGCTCTTGCAGGTAGCTCAGACCCTGTCCAAGTAGGGCTTTATAGGTCAGCAAGCCAACCTTAAAGGTGATCTGCCAATGCACTGCCAGCCAGTGCAGCTTGTACAGCAAAGGAGTAATGTGACTAGATCGAGGAAGCCCAGTCAGTAGCCTGGCTACTGCATTCTGCACTAGCTGCAGATGGCAGATATCAACCCCTGGTAGACCTAGGTAAAGAGTGTTACAGTAATCCAAGCAAGAGGTCACAAAGGCATGGAACAATGTTGGAAGATCATTGGGTGGAATCAGATGCCTAATCCAGGTGATATTTCTCAGTGGGTAAAACGAGGTCTTGATGACAGATGACTCCTGAGGCTTCAGGGTCAATCCCTTGTCAAGAATAACGTCCAAACTATGCCCCTGTTCAGAAGTCCTCAGCTGACAGTCTTCCAGCACCAGACTGGATGCTAGCCCTGCTGGATCCATAATGGGTGTTCGACAAAATTTTTGTCGAAAGCTCCGACAGTGAAAATGGCAGGTCGACTGCATTTTGCAGTTGACTGCCGGTTCCCAGTGGCACTAAGTGTTTCCTTCGGGGGGGGCTTTGCCCCATGAACCCCAACCCCCTTAGGATTATCAACTCCAAGTCAGAGCTGATTGGGGGGTGCAGGACCCCTGACAGACAGTGCCAGGTCCCAGTGGGTTCCCTACAGCGACATGGCACTTTAGTCGCTGTAGCGGACCTCGCTGTTGAAAAGTCGCTGTTGGGGGGGGGGATTACCAGCCCTGTTGAAGACCCCTCTACTCGGTGACCCAGGTCCACAACCAAAACCTCAGTCTTGTCAGTGTTCAGCTTCAGACAGTTGGCACTCATCCAGTCTTGGATCTCAGATAGACAGCTGTTAAATACTGAGACTGCAACATCCTGACCAGGTGTGAAGGACATGTACAGCTGAGTATAATCTGCATAGCAGTGAAAACTCAGTATGTCTCATTTCTCAATGTCCCCCCAGTGGCAACATGTACACCGCGAACAACAT
Organism: Neoceratodus forsteri; assembly: GCA_016271365.2. Classification (NCBI taxonomy): domain Eukaryota; kingdom Metazoa; phylum Chordata; order Ceratodontiformes; family Ceratodontidae; genus Neoceratodus; species Neoceratodus forsteri. The sequence continues at coordinate 1,069,609,351 of CM028129.1, read as the reverse complement.
GGTGGAGAGCACTAAGCCCTGCAGAACCCACATGGCAGGAAGAAAGTATCAGAAGAATAAATCCACAACACTACTCTCTAAAACCTGTCAGTGAGAAAAGAATTGAACCATCTGAGGACTGTACCAGACAGTCCATAGACCAACCACAGGTGCTTGAGCAATACCCCATGGTACACGGTGTCAAATGCTACAGAGAGAGATCAAGGAGGATCAAGATGGTACAGCTCCTCCAATTTCTCACAACAAGGAGGTCACTGAGCACCCAAACAAGGGCAGTCTCAGTACTGTGCCTTTTCCTAAAACCCAACTAGAGGAGATCATAGATGTCATGGATGGCAAGATGATCCTCCAGCTGCAGCACAATGACCTTCTCAATAACCTTATCCACAAAGGGAATGTTAGAGACGGGCCTGAAGTTGGGAAGACAATCTGGGTTGAGAGAAGATTTCTTAAGAAGGGGAGTCACCACTGCCTCCTTCAAGGAGTTGGGGAACTCCCCAGTCTCTAATGAGCACTGGACTATCTCAGACAGTACCAGGCAGATGACCTCCACACACCCCACAAGGAAGGGGTTTGGGCCCAGGTCCGAACTACAGTAGGTAGGCTGCATATTCTAGATGATCCACATGGCATCCAAGATCACCACATGGCCAAACGCCAACCAACAAGACCAAGGTTCTGCAACCTCCCACCGGTCACTGCAACCCCCATTATAGCGTGCTGAACAGATCTCTGTTCTGATGCCGGCAACCTTATCTGCAAAGAATCAAGCAAACTCATCACATTTATCTTGTGACAAGGCTCTCTGACACAACAGACAGACTCAACTGCACAGTCTGTCCACAGTGCGGAAAAGCTGAACAGGTCGATTCTGTATAGCAGAAATCTCCCTGGATAGGAATTCTGCCTTCTTTCAGGAGATCATGGATTGATAATCCGCATAATGCGCCATCAATCTAAGTCTGTCGGCATCAAGGCAAGATTTCCGCCAGCATCGCAGTGCAGCTGCCATTTTTCACATCCTGCCCAAAATGTGTTAACACACCTGTGGCGCAGGATGGCACAGTTAATGTGGGAAATCAACTTTTAGGACTGATGAATGAAATTACCGTGCTACTATTCATGAGGTGGGGTTCAAAAAGGCCATGTTGAAAATTTGGTGAAAAAATTTCTAAAAATGCTCAAGTAACATATGTCCATTGAATTTATTCTACCCACATGCATAACTTTAGCACTTTTTAATATTTTGCTGCCAAATTCTCAATATAACCATTTTTTTCACACCACATCATAAACAGTACAGCTGGCATATTCCACATCCTGCCCGAAATGTGTTTTAGTACCTGTGTCGCAGAATGGTCTTGCAGATGTGCATAATTATGTTTTGCCTTGCATTTCACAGTTTCTCTGTACCAAGGTACATGAGGTGGGATAATAAGATGGCTATGCTGACAATTTGGTCACTGTTGTTTGAGGGCCATGCTCTTCCACACCTACATACGTATTGCATCTACGGAGGTATTGGAGCGCAGCGTCTGAAGGACCCCACAATAAAATAAGAATACTATTATACTATCACAAAAAGAAGGGAAATTCATTGCAAAAAACTCCTGTACTGCATCAGTTAGGATTGACAGTACAGTGACAAAAATCTGGAAATTCAGTGGCAGGGTTACCAACCCTACCACACCCCCACCCTCCACACACCAACAGGCATCAGGGTGTTCCTTGGGGTCATTGGACCTAACACTCACCCCATTCTCCTGTACCTCACCATCTCAGCTTATTTATACATTGAATGGGGTAAGAGTTAGGGCCGATGATCCCAATGCACACCCCAGCGCCTGTTGGTGTTTGGAGGGTTGGGGTGGGGTGGTAGGATTGGTAACCTTAACACCGAATTTCCAGACTTTTGTCACTATTCTATCAACCCTAACTGATGCATTAACAGAGATTTTTGCAATGAATATATATATATATATATAAAACACTTTAAGAGAGATAAAAGTTATAAGGAGAAGGACGGAAGGAAGGGAGGGAGGGAAGAAAGAAAGAAAGAAAGAAAGAAAGAAAGAAAGAAAGAAAGAAAGAAAGAAAGAAAGAGGCAAATTGCTCCATGTGATATTCATACCTCTCAACCTTTTGTCACTGAAACAAGAGACATGGACATTTTTGGACACTCATAATGAGGGACAATGAGGGACACAGACCCTCAGAATGAGGGACACATCCTCAAACATGGAGATACAATCTCAAACACTGTGAAAACCACAGTATTTACTTGTACAAAGTTTATTTTGGATTTAGTATTTTAGAATAATAAAAGTTTCTGCTTTAAAGTCTGAATTTACAGCACATTCGCTATGTGGGCAGCACCTTTTCCATGAGGGATGGATGAGGGACAGAGCAATTTTAAGGGGCAAAATGAGGGACACTTGAGAGGTATGGTGATATCCCCACTGCAGGGCTCAGTCACTTTCAGGAGAGAGCTATACAGATAGATAGTGTTTTTCTGAAATGGAAGAGAAAACATCTTTTAGTAATACATATCAATAATCCCATAATAAATGTACCCAACATCATAAGCTTTTATTTTTCACGAACATTGTCTTAATTCTTCCTTCAAACATTTGAAAGTGGCGACTGTGGTTTGTTTTGATGGTGGGGTTTTAGGAACTGTTGAGCTATCAAAACCATTTGTTATAAAAATGGTTTCAAATTTATTGTTTTGTTTAGTCATCCTGGACTTAATGATTGAAACTCATGTATCCTTCTACTTTCCCTTTGCAGCAAAGTCTGTCACATATCTCCCCCTCTCACTGATGTTCTGATCCATTTGATTCCCATATATTTGAAGTCAGAAAAATTGGAGTCATGTTTTTTTCCTGAAATGGACACCCATTGGTGTTACAATTCTGCCACTTTAAATGGAGCATATGTGCTCCTGGATCCTTTGTCTAAGTGGCCTAACAGTGCAACCTATATAAACCTGGCCACAGGAACACCATAAAACATATATAATAGAATTAGTTCCGCAGCTTAGGAATTCTTCAGCCTCCATAGGTATCTCTCTAATGGATGCCTAAGTGCATTCCTTTGCACTGCATATTTACACACACTACAGTGTCTGCACTTGTGGTATCCTTTAGGTTTTCCAGGTAACTGTGTAGTTTGTTCTTCCTTCTGTAAGTGACTATGTACTAGCCTGTCTCTTATGCTCATCCCCATAATATATGTAATCTTAGGTCTCTCTTTAATGCAAGCTGCTAACCTTTCACTAGAGAGTAAAATATGCCAGTTGCCCCTGACTACGTGCCCCACTTTCTCTGTTATTGTGCTGTACTATGTCACAAAGGTGACATAGTGACCATCTTGTGTATCTTTCAATTTGGGTGTCAGAAGCTGTTGTCAATCTTTTTTCTCAGCATTGTTTTTTATCACAGATGTACCCAATCTTAGCAAATGTATTTTACTGTTTTGCTAGTAGTCATTTGCTAATGGAAGACTCTGATGAGTGGATGTCTGCTGACATGATGTTCACCTACATAAACAGAGTTCAGACTGATTTTTAAAACTACTGTCCCCTGTCTCATTCACATTATTTCAACTAGTATGAATAGAGGCCATTATTATATTTTTTATTATTTTAGTTTTGTTGAACAGGAAAGGAGGGCTAGACAATTCTGCTTATTTTCAGCTTTGTCCCAGGGCAGGGGGAGATACAGATGGTAAGCAACTGAAACTGAACCAGATTAAGCTGTTGGTATTTTTACTGAATGGGGGGAATTTGACCAGGACACTGGGGAAATTCCCCTACTCTTTCAGTAGGGGGAACTGCTGTCAATTGAAGTGTCATGGCGGAAAGAACACCTGAGGAGGAGGAGGGCGATGCTGGTATACCTGCAGGGGAGCTGATCTCCACCCCAGCAGATCCAGCCTTGGAGCTCCAGAAAGATGTTACAGAAAGTCCTTTGAATCTTTTCACAGAGCTGGCAAGAGAATGTTTAAGGGAAATGGAAATGAAAGTAGAAGTCCCGGTTCTGGAAAGAAACCAGGTGTGGTTACGGGAGCTGGTACATAAGAACCGGCAAGCACTTTTGAAACTCCTGCAAGAAAACCCGGACAATACTGCTGGGATGTTTGAATTACTGTTACTGGGAACATCACACAGTGAGGTGTTGGCAGAAGTCCCGGCTGACATGAACAGTACGGTGTCAGCTGGGTCGCGGGGTACAGAGCCCTTGAATTTGCGGCAGACTGACATTACAACTATGGAGTAGACCGCAGTGCTAACTGTAGAGCAAACACCCAAAACCAGATCAGCAGAGCAGAAACAAAATGATTAGGTGATCAAGGGAACAAATGGAACAGTGCCAGAAATGAGGAGCAAAGGAGAAGACAAATGCCAGCAGCATTCAGCTGAACAGGCACAGACTCTCAGAACTTCTGTTACTAAAATGTCTAGAGGAAAACATTCAGAGTTTAAACCAGCACAGGCTTTGAGAAGTGGCAGAGTGTCAAGATCACAACCTAAACAGTCAGAAGATAATTTTACCACTGCCAAAAGAATAGAAAAAACATTAATGGAAGCTGGGTGAAAGAAAAACCACTCAAGGTAACTGGGTCCCGGGACAAGGACCACAGAGCCATTCCAGGGCTAAACAAAAAAATAACAAGTAAAAATGCAGAGGTACAGGAAACAACTGAGCAATTAACACATAAAGGGACTGTACATAATGTATTTATTACAGAGTCTGACATGGACCTGCATGCTGAGGATGTTATTGTAGATTGAGTAACCCCTTCCCCCCCATCCACAGCCCTTACAAATATCAGACTCAGAATCAGCTGGGGAAGGCCCAGTAATGCTAATGAGAACTGGTGGTGGTGGGGGGGGGGGGGCTCACATGGACAGTGAGAATCCATTGGGAAGGGCACAAGAAGAGGAAACTTCAGCATAGCAATTTTGGTCCCAATTCAGGAAAATGGGTGTTCCATTTAACAATGTAGCACCCGCACAAAGAAGAAATGCTGTGTGTTTACAATATGTAGGGGGATTGGAACTACCGCCGGACCGAATTTATGTAGGCTGAACACTCATTAAGGAATCAATTAGGTTCTTTTCTAATGAAATATACACATTGATCCCTATCTCTGAAGATTCTTTATTTGATGCTGCTAAGACTTGAACCCGGATTGACTGGTCCAGGGACCTTGTACAGAAACAGTGATTATTGCCAAACTGTAATTACGATAACTTGAGCTGAATATGATAACTGATTTGTCATTTTGATTTGGGGTTTCGGCAAGCAGCTTCCTGCCTAAAGTGTCATGCCATGTTTCCAAATGATTTCTAAAGGGTAAAGTGTTCAATGCATATGGAACTGAGAATGCAATCCAAATAAAGTTATAAGATTACAGTTTAATAACATTAAGGCCTACCTCAGATTGCTATACAGGGACAGTAACAGTATACTGTGTAAAGTGCAAAGTGAAATCAATTTTTGACCAACAAATATGGCTCAATTAACCCCTGGAGCCATGGAGACTATGGAGACAATGGTAAAAACACATTTAAGAAGTGCAGTGTAGAGGACACAATGGTCATGCTGATCATGCAGACAGTATGATCTGGAGAGGCTTTCTTAGTCAGCAACAACAGCAACAAGGAGGACCTAGGGGTATAGTAAAAAGAGGAGGCCACAGCATAGAAAGCATTATGGGTCTCCCCCAAAGGGATACAAATAGAATGGCCACAACTGTTTCCATGAGGTTCACAGCAACTTTGTAGACAGCTCCTCAGCAGTTCATGCCTCCATGCAAGTGGGGACGAGTCAAGCCTGGGACTGTACAATACACAGGGGATGACTCCCAGTGAGAAAGTTTACTCTATTACTCCTGGTCATGGAAGTCACCTCCAAGGTTACTGCCCACACCCTCGTCTCCACAGTGCAAGGCGACGGACTATTTCATCTTAGAGACAGCAGTTTTAAAGAATTGATACTGAACTCAGTGACAGTTTCTAACCATAAATGGTACTGAAAGAGTTTCTAATTTAGCACTCTGTGACTCCCTTAAAACTGTTCTCTGGGGAACCATTACTTGTTACTCAGCTAGGTGGATTAAACAAAGGGAGACCCAGATTCACACCTTGACAGTCACTCTTTTTACACTACAGAGACTGCATGGGGAGGAAATAGGGCAGTTGACCATCAGATAAGAAAAATGAAACTACAGATCCAGGGGATTTTGAATCAAAAAGTAGAGTTAGCCTTGGTATATCTAAAGCAGCATTATTATAAAGTGGGGCTAGAGGAGCAAGGCACCCATCAGCTTTGGGCCAAGAGGAAAAATGCCTGCATTTCACGGTTACAAGACCCAGTCTCAGCTAATATCACTCACCTTACTGACTGAGCTGAACAGATACTGTAGGGGTACTGTCAATACTTGTCCTTGGCAGCACCGCCAGGAGGCCCTACCCCAGGACAGCATCTCTCTCACTTAACATTCCCAAAACTGCAGAAGATGCAAAAATCAACTCTTTTAGTACCCAATGACTGATGACATTATGGAAGCACTTAAAGCTGCCAAGACAGCTAAATGCCAAGGACCTGATGGTTTTGTGGTAGAATTTTATATGCCCTTCACCCGTCCTATTCTATGGCTTCTAGCTAAGAAGAGGGACCTCCCACTCCCTGTTGGAGCTGGGCCACAACATCAGCCATATTAAAGCCAGAAAAGGACCCTGTTCAATCCCCATTATGTCAGCCAATATCAATTCTGAGTGTCGATTAGAAACTTTTCATGACCGTACAGGCTTCAAAGATGGATCCAATACTTCTGACAATTATTTAAAAGAACAAACTGGTTCGGTGAGGGCCAGACAACGTATGACACTATCAGGAGGACTCTCCTATTGATAGAACATACAGTACAGAGAGGGATGCAGGCAGTAGTTCTTAGCTACTGGGAAGCTGTTCAACAGGGTACCCTGGCCCTATCACTGGGATACCATGTTGAATTTTAACTTTCCCAGCCCCTTTGTCTCCACGGTACAAAACCCGTATAGTTTCCCTCAAGCAATAGTATTTGTGAATGGGTTCTTGTCTCAATTGACATATCTGCAGCAGGGAACTCATTAGGGCTACCCTCTGTTCCCACTGTTGTTCACTTTATATATTGAACCATTATCAGAAGCTATTTGGGGCAACCATAGGACAGAGGGCATTCCAACTTTGGGGGGACGGGGCAGTATTTAAGCTTCAAAACAGATGGCATACTGTTCATATTGCTGTGACCTCAAAATTTGATACCAGCTCTGTGGGACAAGCGCAAGAGCATTGGAGTAGTAGCTGGATTTAAACTGAATATTCAAAAATGGAACTGTTCTGAAATGATTACCACCCTAATACCACACTCTGGGAAGGAGTCCAATCTAAGTGGAACCAAATAGCTATAAAAATACTTGGGATTTACTATCCCTCAAAATCTATCCCTTCAAGAACTCCTTAATCTGGAACATAGTACTCAAAAAATGACATCTGATTTGGAGCGTTGGACACCTCTCCCTCTGAACCTTGTTTCCCTGGTGGATACTATTAGAATGAATGTGTTGCTCAGATTATTATATTTTCTACAGACATTGCCCTTGTTCCCAGCCTTGTTCAAGTTCAGATTAAGGAACAAAATTATTTCCTACTTTAGTTGGAATAGTAAACCCCCCTGGATTACATTCACACTCTTACAACTTCTGAGGATAAAAGGGGACTTAACCTCCCAAAGCTAAAAATGCATGCCCAGGCCTCTCACCAATGAGCCATTTATTGCTGGCTGGCACATACTTACACTTCTTTATAGAAACACTCTGAGTTCCACCTCAATGTTCTGCATGATATCACAAAACATTTATCTGTATTCCCTTTGGCATTATCTCTTCTGTGAAATTTTCTAGTTGAAATGGCAGTGACTTTAACAAAGAAAAAACTGAAAACAGATAAGTGGCTCCTTGCAGTCCCAGACTACTATGTATTTATGTAGGCACTTGACGTGTGACTCTGCCTTTACCCCTGGTACTATGGATAACACATTCCGGAGGTGGATACAGCTAGGCTTAGGACATGTCTTTCAGTTTTTAGACACTAAAGGAATTCCCCCCTTTGCAGAAGTACAAACTATGTATGGGCTTACAAATAGGGAAACATTTAGATACCTACAGATTCAGGCACAACTGCTGAAGCAAGGCAGAGATCAAGCAAAATTACTGAACCTGCACAATCTAATATGTAACTTGTTTACTGTATGTATGCCATACAAGAGGAACAGGTTAACCACCTTATAGGCCTTTTTTATAAAGGTACACAGGAAATTAGTGGTACTGACATGAAAATTATATTGGACAGATGGGCAAAAAACCTTGAACTAGATTTAAATTATGAGGACTGCGTAAATATTCCATTTTAACAGTGAAAGAAACTTACTCTGCCTTTTGGACAGAATTCTTGTGGAAATTCTGCATCAGATACATCAGGACACTAGCAATTCAAGCCACTTATATGGGAGAATAATGAGAAAATGTTGGAGACTTTGTGGTGAAAAACATGTGGATCAAGTCTGTATTTTTTGGCTGCACCTCACTTTGAAGCATTTTAGACAGAGGTCAGGGAACATCTGGCATATCTTTTTACACACATGCCCACCCTTACAGGGATTTGGGATCTGTGGGAACACAAAACCTGTGCTGTTAATGTTACTAGTGACAGCAAGAAAAGCTTTCACCTGACTGTGGCTCAAAATTGAGGCACCTACTTTTAAACCATGGGTGGCAGTTGTTAATAATTCATATCAAATGGAGCGGTTGACCTACTCTGTTAGAAACATCACAATTCCTGAATATATGGCAACCTTGGGTACTTTATGTTGAAGACATTGACCTTTCCTTTATACCATAGATTATTCTATGAGTCACACATACAATTTACAATATTATGTAGCAAAATGATCCCACATGTTCTTATTGTTGTAATATATTTATTTAATATTTGATATGTACAGGCATTCTAGGTGATATTAGCTGATATCTCAGAGGAAACATAGTCTTGCTGTAACAATTAATTGGACTGTCATTTGTAGTGTTGTCACCAGAATGGTGCTCATTCTTATCAATTTTCCTGTCTGTACATCTTTTTTTCCTTAAAAATCTTAATAAAACTTTAATGTGAAAACATATGAAAGATGGTGGATATGTTTAAAACAAACTAAGCAGCAGAGAAGCCATGTGAAATGGGGGTTGAGTTACACATGAGCTGCTTGTTTGGATATAGGATATGACTGGCTGTTTGGAATCAGCTACCCAGTGTCCATGTATGCTGCACATGTAAATGCAAGTGAAAAGGAGTGCTGCATTCTACAGTTTGGTGCCAGTGCTGTGCAAGGACTGAATGACTGTTTGGATACTGTTGTTGCACATGGCATCATGACCAGATGCTGCCTTGTCCTCTTCTGAACCAGGACTACTTTATGTTAGTTTTCACATTACTTCAGAAAATGTTTTGGTCCAGTCACAATTGCAGCCAGGTTAGATTCTGGTGTGAGGGGACTTTGTAACAACCGTTATATTATGACTAGAGACTGTGTGTGCCAGATTTGTGCCAGAACATTTCTTTCCAATTTTAAAGAAATTAACAAAGCTAAAATGGACTCACAAAACAGAAATCACCTTGTGAAAGTGAACAGAACTGCTGCAGCAGTGCCACTGCTTAAGCCTTATTGAACTAAGAACCCTAACTCTGTTTTTTATCTGTTACTGAACTAGGAATGTTTTAGATCTACTAAAGGGACCACATAAATGATGTCCAATTGTCCTAGTTGCTCACAAATGTTCATTCAGTCACATGGGGACTTATTTGCTGGGAGATTTGTACCTTTCTAGGAAGCTGTGTGTAGTGTTGAACCAGGATGCTCCAGCCTGCTATGTACTTGTGGCTCTATCCCTGAAACAGTTTGAAGCAGTTTTAAGAATGAACCCATTTGTCATTGACTGTCAAAACATGAAGGGCAACCTGAAAGATCATAGACCCAGTAAAAGAACTATCCATGGATTCTGCACTCCCTGACTGACCTCCACCTCGGCTACAGTATTGTCCATTCATCCAAAGCAGTAGTGACCAGTGTCCCACAAGGGGAGCACCAGTGCATGAGGGTATTGTTTTGCTGTCCCTGACTGACCTTCACCTTGGCAACAGCAGTGTCCATTTTTCCCAAGCAGCAGTGACCAGTGTCCCACAAGGGGAGTACCAGTGAGTAATGTGCAGGCTGAAATGAACTAGACTATAAACCTGCTAACATATGGTGCTAATTTTTCTATTATAGGTGTTACTGTATGGTTTGTTATAGACTGTTTGTAATGGGACTGTTTTCTGAGATGGCCATAGGAATCATTTTTTTGGTTTGTACAAAATGCAGTTTCTCCACATCTGCATCTAGAAAGTATCCTGTTACTTGCTACATTCCCTGGGGCACAAGCAAAAAAAGTGCATGTGTTGTGAGGCCTACTCTTGTTCTAAACTGACAATGAGGCTCTCAGTTCAAACTGAAAAGGACAACAATGTGGACAATGTGTAGAATCATGATGTTGACAAAAATATGCATAAATGTTTCTGCCAGACTAAGGTCACAATGTAGCACTTCCATTATGGCTGCAGTGGCACTGCCAGTCACTAGGGTTGCCCAGAGTCAGTTGGACTTCTTCTCAGTGGTAATTGTATTGAGCAAGGTGGCCTTTGCTATTCCATTTGTGCAGCACAACTATGCTGAATATTGCCCTGCACTTGAATTCACATTCTCGCCCTTTACTATGCCCATCGCTTATATTATTTTTTTGCATTTGTACTAACCCTTTTACCATGTGCCACTGCCCCCTTTGAATATTGTGCTTGGGTACAACCCTGTGCAATTGGGGTACAGTTACTTTGCCCACTGAGCAAACTTTTGAATATCAGGCCCCAGGATTCTTAATAACTTTTTTACAGACAAATGGATTAATAGGTCTCTGAAGGGAATTACACTATAAAGATTAAGAAATGTATGTACTTCTCCCATAGTCATAATATTACCTCAGGGATTTATTCTATTTTCAAACATTTAATTGTCAACAGTGGATAATACAGTTCTAATACTGAACATAAGTGAATCTCAGATTATAATGCTGTTTCAGTTTCATTAACTGTATCAGCATAGCATCTGGTAATACACTATGGAGACTTAATAACACACTATTGAATAATAAGCCCTTTGTCAATAGAGAAACAATCCAAAACTTTTAAAATGATAATAATATTTCCAGTGCAAATATTGTAAAATACTGGGATGCATTTAAAGCCACAATTGGAGGAGTAATAATCTCCAAAGCAGTGTGGATTAACAAAAAAATGAAGTAGAACTTATAGGAGGTTGAACATAAATGATATGAACTAGAAAAGAAATGAAAGAAAAACTGATTACAGTACTAGCAAGGATGAACATGACAATTTGAAAAGATTCATTGATGATACAGAAGTATAAGAGATAAAAAATAGCTGCCTCAAAATTAAGAAATATTAGCAACTTTCATGTGAAATGGCCAGAAAATTCCTGGCAAAAAGGATCAAAGAGGATTCTACTAAGAGAGACATTTTCTCTGTTGTTGGCAATAAGGGGAAGCTTGTTGCATCAAAAAAAAAAAAGAGACTGTGGATTACTTCCTGACCTTTTATAAGGAATTATACAGATCTGAATGCTCTTCATCTAAGGAAGAGATGGACTGTTATGGAGACTTTTACTGTAATAGCAATTTTACTCAACAGGAGTCTATCAATTTTACAAGATTAATAAGTCATGAAGAAATAAAAAAATGCAATTCTAATGATATTCAAAGATAAGAGCCTGGATATACAATACAATTCTTTGTTACTTTGTGGAAAAATTGTCACATATCTTGGAATCTTTTTTCCAAAAAATTCAGAAAACTAAAATGATTCTTGACTTTTTCGACCTAGCAAATATCTCACTTATACTTGAACCAAATAAAGATCAACATAAAACTGAGAACTATAGACCGGCAGCTATACACAACTCAAATTGCAATATATATGCAAAAGTACTTATCAATAGAACATTACTTTATCTTACAAAAATAATTCATCTGGACCAACTAGGTTTTATTTCAACCAGGAATATATGTTCAGCTATACATAACATACAATATTGAATTGAATTTATTGAAAAGGAAGGTTGAGAGGTTATAATGCTTTCAGCACACACATGGAAAAGAATTTTATATGTTAGACTGGTGTTATATTTTCCATATTCTTTCTAATTATATTGCATTTATGTCTTACATAAAAGAGTTGCATGTTTATCCAGAATCTAAAATTAGAATCAATGGTAATTTTACTGAAAAATGTGTGCTATGTAGAGGGGTTCATCGGGGATGTACCCCTGTCTCCCATTCTCTTGGTCCTTGCAACAGAGGCCTTATTTGCTGAAATAAGAAACAAACAAAAAAAATCGGAGGCATACAAAATAGGTAGTACAAAAGCCGTGTTTACACAGCAGTAGCGCTACAAATAAAATACTGCAAGAGCACGGTCCCATCCACCTGCCACCCACATCCTGTATCTCTACACGGCCCCTCTTTGCACCACTGCAACCAGTGTTGGTGGGGTGCTGTGCATCGGGGGGAGCCAGCCATCTGCGGCCAATGTATGTGTTGCTGTGGTGCAGGCAGTTCACACTGCCACTTAAGCTGTTGTAAGCCACTCATTCCTCTTGGTGCTCCAAGCTTTCCAGAGAATCTGTGAGTGTCTTAGCAAGCATCTTACCCCGATTGAGTACATGTCCACACAGTCAAATTTGCACTGGAGCAACCCGAGTGCACAGGTTACTCCAGTGTAAATGTGACCATGTAAACAGGGCTATAGACTAAGCAAAAACACATGCGGATGCTGTGATTATTACACTGCAAATCCTAAGGATAGCATACAAGAATTAGTATCAATAATTTCTCACTTTTCTTTGGTTGCAAGATATACATTTAATGAAAACAAGTCTGAATTGATGCCTTTTATCATCCAAATATCTCAGACACATTGAATATTTTTAAAGCTAAACTAAATAATGTGGAGGTAAGTTGCTTGGGGATTAAATTAATAAATAAGATTGCAAGTTTTATTATATAAATTTAACCCATTTTTGAAATGAGAGGACTGGCTTGACCAGATGTAAGAAGATATCATATCACATTTTGGTCAAATTAGCAGTCCTATGGGTGTATACAAAAGTTGATTTAGAGCTAGAGAACGCAGTAGGTAACAAAGAATTAGATCTCAAGATTCAGTTAGAGAACTTATGGTTCTCTCCACCAAACTATAATAAATGCAATTGTGAAACTATTAGGAATATAGCTAAAGTGGTCAGTGTTTCTGTAAAGAAAACTAAAAATGTCCCCGGGTCGCACCTGGAAGCAAGCCTCAGCTCAGTGTGCCTTTCTCGGTTACCAAATTTTAAATATGTAAAATAAATAAATAACTGCAACACAAGTAAGTTTCTTTCTAACAGAATTTGGAAGAACCCACTTTTTAAGATACAAAATAAAACAATATATTTTTCATACTGGGCCAACAAAGGAATTCTTAGGCGGTCTGATGTCGTATCAGATAAATTAATGGAATGGACAGGTTTAATGGATATATATAACCTTAATGGGAATCAATTTTTAGATACACTCAGCTAAAAAATATATTTACAAAAGATTTCTGCCAGTGGGAGCAAGCACCAAACGTTTTTTTGAGCAGAAAAGGAGATTATAAATATTATAAAGAATGACTATAAATATCTGTTTGCCTGGCTAATCAACTTTACAGGAGATCAAACCATGAGAAAATATAGAAAATTGTTTGAAAAATGGTCAGTAAAACCTGAGACTAATATTACAGAAAACCAATGGAAAAACTGATAAACTTTTCAGGAGATCAAGCCATTAAAAAGATATAGAAATATAGAAAAGGTTTTGAAAAATGGTCAGCAGAACTTGAAATTAATATTACAGAAAACCAATGTAAAATGAGCATACAACCACTTCAGTTTTACAAAGCTACACGAGATACAGTAGATCTAATCAATTCAAAATACGTGATCATAGAAATATAGAAACACAGAAGTTGATGGCAGATAAGGACCACAAAGCCCATCCAGTCTGCTCATTTTTTCTACCTTATGAATGTGCAATAGGCCTTTACTCTGTCAATGGCCTATCTATTCATACTCATCTGTATTGCTCCCTTATGCCTATCCCATGCCTGTCTGAAGGCCTGCACTGAATTCATATCCACCACTTCCTGAGGTAAGCCATTCCATGCATCCACCATCCTTTCTATGAAAAAGAACTTCCTCACATTATCCCTAAATCAACCTCCTTCTAATCTCATGCTGCATCCTCTTGTCCTGCTATTTTTCTTATATTGAAACATGTTAAACTCTTTCACCTTGTTAATGCCCTTAAGATATTTGAATGTTTCGATCATATCACCTCTCTCCCTCTCTAATCGGGCATAGTACACTTCCAGAAGACTTTTCAAAATGAATTTATCAGCAGTGGTGACAAGACTCCTTTAAGGTACAGTACCTAGGAACATTGGTTTCTCATCCTCTGTTGTTGATGCAAAACATCTGACCTTGGACTGTTTTTATATAAAAATGGGAATAGAAAAAGAAATGATTATTCAAGTAACCCATTCTGTGTAACTGACATTCTCCCATAAAGAATGGGAAGAGCTATTTTTATTGACTTTAGATAATAGTAATTTATTTGACAGTGATAACCATTTTTGGACAACTCATATATATAAAAAAGAATACATGGACTTAAGATTTATTTAACTAATCATTCACAGGAGGATATCCATGCAGCAATAGTAAATGATCTTGCCTTTTCATTTTCATTAAATATATATATAATGTATTCTACTGCAATGTACTTGTTAATAAAATATTTAATATTTTATGTTGACATGAATGGTTTTGATGTGCATTGATATAAGTATGTATGGAAGATACTACAAGGACTGCCTAATTGTCAAAATTATTTGTAATCAATCATCTCTGAAATAAAAAAAACTTTTATTTGCAAATTAAAAAAAGATTAGATGTAAGGTAGTTGTTTGGCTGCTTGGAATTCTGACCCATCCCCACCAAAGCAATCTGCACTTAATGCAAACTGGGGAATGCAAATATTTCTTGATTTTTACCATGGTCAAACAAGCCACATCACCCCAAAACTTTAGAAACCAAACTTTTACATTATGACGTGTACATAATGAAAAAGTTTGATGTACAGCTCTTATGTTTTTGCTACTTTGCAGGCATTTGTCCATCAAAAAAGAAAAATATAATAACTTTTTGATATTTCTGTTGATTATAAACAAATCTAAAAGGCATCTATAAATGAAACACCACTCATTTTGTAGATATTTTTGTGCTAAACAACTTTCATGTTTACAGCACCGTGCTATAATTTTTTTGTTTTAAAGTTATTCACATTTGAATATGGTTAGTACTGCTACTGAGGCTGAACATTCTAAACTTTCAGGGAAATGCATTTTTTGCAGTCGTTTTGAGCATTCTAGATGTTAAACTTGCACTCTGATTGGTTCGGTATGCACTGTGACATACCCTACTTGGTAGATTGGGTCATTGTGATGTACCCTACTTTGCAAGATAATATTATCTTGCTAAGTTGGGTCAAGATTTCACTTTTTAGCTTAGCATTTATCCTAACACATATTGTATAAATAATTGAGGTATGGTATTGATCTATCTATCTAGTTATCTATCTGTCTGTCTGTCTGCCTGCCTGCCTGTCTGTCTGTCTGCCTGTCTGTCTATCTATCTATCTATCTATCTATCTATCTATCTATCTATCTATCTATCTATCTATCTATCTATCTATTAAAGTTACTAGCAGACCAGGGTGCCCACTTCTGGTACCAGTGCTTTCTCCCTCCTCTCATCCAGGTTGTCCGCCCCCTTCCCAAGTTTAATTTCATGTGGAATAAGTGGACCAGGCTGCAGAATCCCAGCACCACTTCTCTTCACCTCTTCCCCTCCAGGTCACTCAGTCCCTTTCTCATTATTACGGTGGCAGCACAAGAGCGCCCTTCCCTGGTGGCACTGAACAGTAGCCTGACCCTGAGGTGCCCAATCCTGTGTCAGAATGTCCCCTGAAACTAAGAAAACCATCCCTAGTTAATATTTTTGGTTGTTTCAACCTGTAGAAAAGAAAACAGTGCCTCACTGATCTGACCCCCACACCCCCCACACACACACCCCAACCTACCACTCAGCACCCACCCCCCACACACCCTCACTCAATCAAACATGCTCCACAATGTAGATCCATTCTCTAATGGAAAACACTTATTGCTGTTGGAACTGGTGGCTGCAATATGAGAACATAAGGTAAGTCCACATTAATGTATTTCAATGGGGTTTAAACTTCTAGCTATAAGGCTGTCATTTTTGAATATTTTTACACTTTATCTGTTAACATGGCCTTTTTGGGACCCCACCTCATGAACAAGGGTCGTGAATTTTTTTTAATCCATCCAAAAAGGTGATTTTGCAGTTACTGCATATAATCACCTTTTGAGCAGGATTTGAAATTTTCACTGCCCTTGTTCATGAGGATATGTCATAAGAAGCAACAAAGTTAATGAGTGTATATTAAAATTTTTCAACACTCGCTCATAACTTTGGTAATTTTCTGTATTTTGACCCCAAATTTTAAGCATAGCCATGTTTCCTCACTACCCCATGAACGTGACAGCTGTTATTTTTCAAACCCTGCCCAAAATATATTTTTACAATTATTCCATGAATCACCTTTTGGGTGGAATTCATAGAAACATAGAAACATAGAAGTTGACGGCAGATAAGGACCTCAAGGCCCATCCAGTCTGCCCATTTCTTTTTCTAATATATAAATGTGCCATAGGCCTTTGCTCTGTCAGTGACCTATCTATTCATAGTCATTTGTATTGCTCCCTTATGCCTATCCCATGCCTGTTTGAAGCCCTGCACTGTATTCATAGCCACCACTTCTTGTGGTAAGCTATTCCATGCATCTACCACCTTTCTGTGAAAAAGAATTTCCTCACATTCCCCTTAATCGGCCTCCCTCTAATCTCATGCTGTGTCCTCTTGTCCTGCAATTTTTCTTATATTTAAACATGTTAGACTCTTTCACCTTGTTTATGCCCTTAAGGTGTTTAAATGTCTCGATCATATCACTCTCTCCCTCCTTTGCTCAAGGGTATACATATTGAGCTCCGTTAATCTGTCCTCATATGTCTTCTGATACAGTCCCTGCACCATTTTAGTTGCCCTTCTCTGGACTGCCTCAATTTGGTTAATGTCCTTGTGAAGGTGGCCTCCAATGCTGCATGAGTACTCCAGATGAGACCTAACCAATGTCTTGTACAAAGGGATTATTACCTCCCTCTTACGACTTGTGATCCCTACTAATGCACCCTAACACCCCTAGCCTTACCTACTGCTTAGGGGTCTGCTTGGATGATTTTAGGTCATCAGTGATGATGATGCCAAGTCTCTTTCTTCCTTTGTGACTGCTAACTCCTCCAGCCTATAAGTGGCTTCAGGGTTTCTCTTCCCTATGTGCATGATTTTGCACTTCTTTGCATTAAATCCCAGTTGCCACTCTTCTGACCATTTTGCTAGTTTATCCAGATCTCTTCTCATTCTGCCCACCCCATCTGGATCATCTACTCTGTTGCAGATCTTGGTGTCATCTGCAAACAGACAAGCCTTACCCTCTAGTCCATCTGCGAGGTCACTAATGAAGATGTTGAATAGGACTGGCCCCAGGACTGATCCCTGAGGTACCCCACTTGTGACTTGCATCTCTTCTGACTGTACCATTTACCACCACTCTCTGTTTCTGCCAGTCAACCAGTTTGCCACCCAGTTGACCAACTTCTGACCCACCCCAGAGCCTACCTAGCTTATTTATCAATCTTCTATGTGGAACAGTGTCAAAAGCTTTGCTGAAGTCAAGGTAGGCGACATCAACTGCTCCCCTTGGTCCACCACTCTGGTTGCCAGTCAAAGAAATCTATGAGATTAGTTTGACAGGACCTTCCTTTTGTAAACCCATGCTGTCTTGGATCCTGTGCCCCTATGGATTCCAGGTGTTGCACTATCCTTTCCTTAAGGAGTGCCTCCATAATCTTGCCCACTACGAGGTGAACCCCGGCGGTCTGGTTCCCGCCTCCTCCCTGCACTGCCACTCTTGTGGGCCCGGGATCACATGAGCCCTTCTCCAGTCTTCTGGGACCTCTCCTGTGCTCAGAGACTCACTAAACAATTCTGCTAATGGCTCTGCAGTTCCTCCTTTAGCTCCTTAAGTACCCTGGGATGTATGCCATCAGGTCCCATTGCCTTATCCACCTTGAGCTTAGCAAGCTCTTGTAGGACCCTTTTCTTTTGTGAAGGGGTAGTGCTCACCTCCCTCCCCTGTGTCCATGATGCTGAGCTGTGGGCCTGCCCTACCTTCTCTTCAGTAAATACTGAGCAAAAGTATCTATTTAGGATAGATGCCTTTGCAGGGTCCTCTCCTCACATGCTCCTTTTCTCCATTAAGCAGCAATACCCCCTCTGGACTTTCTCTTTTCACTATGTAACATATAAGTCTTGTCACCTTCTTTTACTGTTCGTGCTAGTGTTTCCTCAGTTTGGGACTTTGCCTGCCTTACTGCCTTACCTGCTTCCCTTAGGGCAGTTTGGTATGCCTCCCTATCTTCATCCCGCTGTGTTCCCTTATATTTTCTGAAGGCCAGCCTTTTGGCTCTGACCTTTCTGCTACTGTATTGAGAACCAAAGTGGTTTCCTTCTTCTTTTGCACTTCCTTTTCTGTCTAACACAATGGGATGTTGCTTCAAGTATTGTATCCTTAATGTCCCACTTTGCCTGTACCTCCTCACCTGTGTTTCTTTTTGCCAGGGCTAAGCTTAACTCTGTTGGCCATCTTATCAAAGTCAGCTCCTCTGAAGTCCCATATTTTGCCTTGGAATGGGATGATTTAGATGTAGCCAAATTGAACCATACCATGTGATGGTCACTGGACCCCAGGTGACCTTCTACCTGGAGATCTGTGATCCCTTCTTTGTTAGTCAGTACTAGATCTAGGATAGCCCTGTCTCTTGTGGGTTGCTGTACCAGTTGTTTGAGACCCTCCCCCTGCAGGGAATCCACTATGAGTCTAGTTCTGGCAGATGTTCCTGCTGGTATTGACCAATCTATATCTGGCATGTTGAAGTCTCCCATTATCAGAACCTCCCCTTTAGCTGTCATGTTTTGTATATCTTCTAACAGTAATGTGTCTATGTCCTCCCTCTGGTCTGGGGGCCTGTAGACAACCCCAGTTCTTATGGCTGTCCCATTTCCTGTTTCCAGGGTGACCCACAGTTCTTCTGGCTCCTTATGTGTATTCTGAATTTCTGTAGCTTTGATATTTTCATTAACATACAGGGCCACTCCTCCCCCCCTTTTTGCACCTCGGTCTCTTCTGAACAATACATAGCCAGGTACTGAAGTCTCCCAAGTGTGGTTACTGGTAAACCACGTCTCACTAATTGCTACTATGTCCAGTTTAGCCTCTGACATTATTGCCTGCAGGTCTGGGATCTTATTTCCCAGGCTGTGAGCATTTGTACATGATTTCCATTGGCCAGATTTTGGTGTGTTAGTTGTTGGGTGAAGTTTGGCATTACCCCTGTGCATCGTATGGGGAGACAAACCTTTTTTCTTACCTGGTGATGCAAATGAATGGCAAACACGCTGAATTCCTGTTTGACCACTAGCTGAGGGGAGAGGTGTTCTTCCCATTGACGTATGGGTGCTGCACCCTCTCCCCATTGCTAGTTAAATATTCTGCAAAGACGTCAAACTTCTGCTCCAATGCCTGACTCCCTCTTTGAGTCAGATGCAGTCCATCAAATTTAAAGAACTTTGCTCCCAGAACTGTTGCCAGTTCCCTACAAATCTGTGTCCTTTTCCTGGCACCAGTCCTTGAGCCACGTGTTTAGCTTCCCTATCTCTCCTTCTCTGACCTTCCGTCCATCTGTTCCCTTCTCCCAGACTGGCAGGATCTCAGAGAAGGAGATGCTAAACGAAATAAATGATAGTTTGTCACCCAGCTTAGTCAGGTGTTCCTTGGTCTCCACTGACCCGGCTGGCGAGATCGATAGTCCCTATGTGTACTAGGACATCAATGTTTTCTCCTGCTTTGTGAACAATTTTGTAATGCGGTCAGTGTCTCTCCATGCTGATGTACCTGGGGAGACATCTGACCATCACCTAACTGGAGATGGGTATCAACTCCCGAATCATGGAGTCTCCTATGATCAGAAGTTTTTTGGATTTCCTTTGTGCTTGTTTAGTTTTGGTTCCTGATTTGGGTGAGTATTGTTATGCTAGCTCCTGTGCCAGCAGTGTCCTGCTCTGCAGTGTCTTCTGCCTCTTTATTTGATTTCAGAGATAGAGGCAGATACCTGTTTATAGCGTTTATATGGTTTTGGAGGTAATGTGTTGGAGAGCAGAGAGTGATGGGGCACCTGATTTGCTCCTCTAACCACCTGCCAACCTCCTGGACCAACTACCCTCTGCAGTCGAGGTTTTCTGTTGGATGCTGGGGGAAATGGCGGGTGGTTCTTATAATGTATTTCCTCTTCAATATGAAATTTGGCGTGCAATCTCTGCCCATGCTGCGGGCTGAGACGAAGATCTCAAGGCCCAGCATGTGGGACAGTGTCCTAAATCCTGTAAGACTGTCCTTCTGAAAATTGTTCCACAGTACCTGCAGTTAATGAAATCCATTCCAAATAAGTTGCTGGGTTTGTAACCTAGTCAGAGTAATTAGAAGGAAAAAAAGAAAAAAAATGCAAGTAATGGTTTAATTGTGCTTTGTTTAACTTGTTATAACAAGTTAAATTACTAGTACCCTGTAAATGAGATCACCTTGTGAGGCCCACTGATCGCCCCTTCCTGCTCTGCACACAGGAAATGTCACAACTGTGGTACCCTATAAAAGGAGTGTAGCGTGGGGTGGTTGGGGATGGGGTGGGTGGCTGGGCCCTTCCCTGCCTAAAAAGAAGAACCACGGACGAAAGAACAAGGAGGTAAGAGCAGAAACAATCAGTCAACAACAAATGGAGTAACCTGAAAGCTTATCCTAATGTTAGATAAAACTGTAAAACCTGTAAAGCACCACCTGTAATAATTTCAGAGAAGATATACCCTGTAAAACACTTTGCTCCAGAGAAAAAATAAAGCAGTAACAGAAGATATACCTTGCAAAAGACAATTTGAATCAGAAGATTACAGCAGTAATCTGTTAGCACACACCTGTAGGCACACCTTGTAATAATGCAGAAGAAGGTATACCAGCAACAATAATTTGAATCAGAGAAAAAAATAAAGCAATGAAATGTTAGCCACAAACAGTAGCAATCCCTGTGGTAAAAATCAAAACACCACCACACAGTAAATCTGCTTAGCCAAACTAAGTCTTAATCCTTCTCCCTTGCTCTGGTAAGTTTCTCTACTCTGCCTTTCAAGCAGTCTTAGAAGGAAAGAGCTCAAGTGAAGCTAGAATGCCTAGCCAGCAAACCAAGTCTTCTACCACAAGATATCAACCTAACCTGACTTTTAACCCTTCACTCTGTTGGAAATTACTGACAGTTTGCCAGCTCCACCCCACACACACCTAATCCTTTGGAAGAGCTGTGGGAGGAAAGCAATTAGCTCCTTCAATGTGAGAGGAGACTGAAACACCTCTGAGACAACAAACCTTTTCAACAAACAAGAATAAATAAAACACAGTGTCAAACAGTAATTTTGCTTAGCCAATGATAAAAAGTCACAAAAATGTAAGCTCCACCTGTAATACAGTAATTTCAGAAGATATACCCTGTAGAAACACTTTGCTCCAGAGAAAAATAAAGCAGTAACAGAAGATATACCTTGCAAAAGACAATTTGAATCAGAAGATTACAGCAGTAATCTGTTTAGCCTGTAGACACACCTTGTAATAATGCAGAAGAAGGTATACCAGCAACAACAATTTGAATCAGAGAAAAAATAAAGCAATGAAATATTAGCACAAACAGTAGCAATCCCTGGAGTAAAAATCAAAACACCACCACACAGTAAATCTGCTTAGCCAAACTAAGTCTTAATCCTTCTCCCTTGCTCTGGTAAGTTTCTCTACTCTGCCTTTCAAGCAGTCTTCGAGGTGGAGTCATAAGAAAGCTACAGTATGTTGAAAAGTTTGAGTCAAAATATTTAAAAAAAAGTTATGAGTGTACATTTAAATTTTTCTACATTCATAACTTTGACAATTTTCAATATTTTGACCCCAAATTTTCAACATAGACATTTTTCATACCACCTCATGAATGTAACAGCTGTAATTTTTCAAATCCTGGCCAAAATGTTTTTTCTCAGCTGTTGCATGAAATCACATTTAGGCAGGGATTTGAACATTTTCATTTGCTGGATACATGAGGTGGGGTATTAAGAAGACTATGTTAAACATTTGTTGTTAAAATATGGTAAAATGATCAAGTTGTGAGTGAACATTTGAATATTTCAATGTTCATGCAAAACATTGCTAATTTTCAATATTTTATTTATTTATTTATTTAAGATATTTGGAATTACAATTCTTTGAGTCATAGACTCCTTTTCAAAAGCTCCAGATCAATTAAACAGTCATGTAGACAGAGTAGTTACAATGAGTTGACAAACAGTACTAGGGGCTAGCATGCCCTGAGGAAAAAACAGAAGCATTGCACACGGCGCAGATACAGTATAGGCAAGGTTGATAATACAAGGTTACAAATATTCATTTATATGGTTTGCAGGTAGGCAATGCAGGTAGAGAAAATAACTGCCACAGTTGTAGACAGGACGCAGTCCATTGTCAGGCTGCCAGGGTGATTAGAAACATTGTCAGGTGTGAGAGGTGAGCAGATGGGTACAGTGTAGAGATTTGAAGTGGCCAGTTTTGACAGCAGTAGCAACATGGGTGGGGAGGGAATTTAACCAGATGGGGGCTCTGTACAAGACAAAACATTGGCCAAGTGATTTATTTTGTCTGGGTACCATGTATGGGGTTTTGAGGGCACTCCTAGTTGTCCTGGTGAGTATGGTGGGCTGTATGAGGGAGGAGAGACTGGCTGCGGCAAGGCCAGTGGCAACCTTTTTAGCTAGGATGCAGGTGTGGAAGAATAGCCTGTCACTGAAGTCAAGCCAGTTTATTTGACTGCACAGAGAGCAGGTGTAGGTGGTAGTGGGGCATCCCAGTATGAGCCAACAGGCTTTGTTTAGTGACAGTTTTAGGCTGTGTAAGACTGTATTGTCAGCCGCTCCATAAATGGTGATCCCATAGTCAATTAAGGACAACACAGAGGAGGATACAGCAAGTAGGAGAGCTTTGGGGGGAAGGCAGTTTCAGTGTCTGTACAACAGACCAATATGACAGTTTACCTCAGAGCAGAGGTGCCGAATATGGTCATGTTATGTGAGAGCAGGGTCAAGGGTAATTCCCAGATATTTGAAGGTGCTGACTCATTCAAGGGGTTGTGAGAGTGAGGTATTTATGGGCAGAGGGGATTGCTTGAATTTGTTTTGCTGGTGGGAGAAAAGCATGACTTTGGACTTTTTCTGATTTAGGACTAGTCTGTGTTTGATGAACCAGTCCTCTGCCTCTGAGAAAGCAGTTCGGAGGGAGCATTCAAGTCCCTCCGGGGTGGCATGAGATGCATAACAGACTGCATCATCCACATAAAGAAGGATATTACCTGAGCATGCCTTAGGGAGAGAGTTTAGGTACAGGCTAAAGATTAGCAGTCCCAAAATGGAACCTGGAGGGACCCCAGAGCATACAAGGAGAGGGTTAGAGTAGGTGGAGTTAATTCTTACTTTCTAGAAGCAATTTGATAGGTAGTCAGAGGACCAGGCATTGGCATCATGGGAGATGCCAATCTGGGAGAGAGCAGAGATGAGTAAGGGGTGATTCATGGTATCAAAAGCCTTGGACAGGTCAAGAAATACTGCAGTGGCAATTTACCTTTGTCAAGGGCAGAGTGCGTAAAGCTTGTGAATTCTAGGAGGGCTGTGGTGGTACTATGGCCTTTCCTGAAACAATGTTGTTCAGGGGAGAGTAGATCATACTTGGAGAGGTAATCAGAAAGTTGGTCGGCAACAATGCACTCTAGGACCTTGGAGAGGGGGAGGAGGGTGGATATGGGGCAGTAGTTGCCAGGGTTGAGGCGATCACCTGATTTGTGGATGGGTGTGATGAGGGCCATTTTCCAAACAGTGGGGAACTTACCCAGGCATAGAGAAATGTTAAGAATGGTGGTAAGGGGGAGATGACTTCATCCAAGGTTAGGCATAGGGTTTTTAGATCCAGGGTGTTGTGGCTGTGGCAAGAGCTGGTGAGGACTTTGAGGAGCCAGGGTTTAGCATCACGTGTGGAGAGGGCATGGAAGTGAAAGGATGGGTGGGGTTGAATGGTGTGTGGAGGGGGGAGTAACTGGACTGAATAAATTTGCAGGGAGAGTGGAGCTAAGGTGTGAGAAGGCTGTGTTGAGCATGTTGGCAGTCAGCGGTGGGTTATATGTGACAGAGCCATTGTCATATAGTTGGTCAGGGGAGCTGATTTGCCTGTGAGGTCTTTAGCTTGTCCCAAACATTTTGCCACTACCCCAGCTTTCAGTCAGGGCGATCTTAAAATACTCCGCTATTGCTTTTTGGACTGCCAAGGTACACCGGTTTTGGGCAGCATGGTAGAACTGTCTGTTGGAGGGGCTGCCAGAGTCAAGGACTTTTTTCCAAAGGTTATCCAGATGGTGCATAAGGTCCAGTAAGGGAGTGATTATCCATGGGGTGTCATGTCCCTTGACAATTTTTCTAGGTAGGGGTGCAAATCTGTCACAGGCTTCATTAAAGGTGCTAATAAAATTATGTAGTGCAGTGTCAAGGTCCTGGTAGTGGTATAGGGGGACCAGTCTATTAGTGCCAGATATTGTTTTAGCTCTTCAAGTTTGCCCGGTTTCAGGAGTCTGGTGAGGATAGTCAATCTTTGAACATAGTCATTTTTAACACCACCTCAGAAATGTGAAATGTGTTGTTTTTTAAATCCTGGACAAGATGTGTTTTCAGAGTTGTGGTAATGTTTCAGCCAATGTAGTATAAATGCCACATGTCATGTTTATAAGGGGAGTCATAAAACAAACTATTTTGAAAATTGGGGGACAAAATAAAAAAAAAAACTAAAAATTAAGAAATGTTGTGTTTAGTGACAGACTTTACCCCAGTGGGCAGTGCTTTGTGATCCCATTCCAGTGAGCTGAGTTTGAGGGTGAGCTCAGTGAGCCATCTGGATGGGGTGAGGCAGGGGTGATAGCCCTGTTATGCAACACCACCCCTCAGGCAGGGGGGCGCATTGGTTGAGAGAAGGATTCTTTGCTCTGTGTGTCTGTATATGTCACCACATGGGAATGCAGGGCCAAGAGGGCCCTGTGCTTCTGCAGCCCACCAGACAATCCCATGAATTCTTGATATCTGTCACTGTGCTTCCATTGTGGACAAAGTCCTCCCTTGCACAGGGCACAGAGGGCCCTACACATCTGCATCTTTCAGGACCAGCAGGAATGAGGACAGGATTCCAGTATCTCAAAAAGAAAGGAAGGAAATGTTTTACAAGCAAACTTAATGCAGCAGTTAAGGTTTAACTTAATGCAACAAAAGTAGGGAAATGTGGCATTAGGGTTTCCATACCCAACTCCCCAACCCCACTCCCCAAGTAGCAAAAGGAAAAAAAATAGGGTTTTGGGTCTTTGGGTGAATCCTGGTGAATCAGTGGTGGGGTCTTCCTTGGGTCTATCAGCCCTAATGCCCACCTCCTCCCCTGAGCAAACAAGGTCAGATGTGATCTCTTTTCTTCATGCAGGGCCCTGTGGGCCCTGTGTAAAGAAAGCTACAACACATTGTGTTGACAACATGTAAAAATATATAATTCTCTAACTTTGAAGAGTGACAACCCAAAAAAACACCCCACCATTGGTTTGTCAGGACTCCAGAGATCCCACACCCTAATGTTTTTTTTTTCTCTTTTGCTGCCTGGGGGGGTAGGGATGGGGAGCTAGGATTGGAAACCCTAACACCACAAATCTCTACTTTTCTTGCTTTGTGTATTAATGCAGCTTTTTGCAAAGAAATATATATATATATATCTTTATAAAATGGGTAGGAAAAATCAGTGAAAAATGGGTTCCCAGATTAGATAAAACACGCCACATGACCACTCCACACCTGGCACAAACAGGTATACACACACACACACCTGGCTCATGCAGTCTGCCACAAGCACACACACACACAGCACACAAAGACTGCCACAACCATAACCATGCAAATCATTCTATGTAGATGTTCCACAATGTAACCAGTTATCTGGTTGATCCTGCCATGATTTTAATAGACAAAAAGTGATTCAAAAAATGTATCTGGTTGATTCTGCCATTTTACACTGTTTGAGGTGTACTCACTTTAACTTTCATCCTCCAGTGTAGTGTGACTGAGCAGTGTTCATTGTGGTAAGAAAATTCTGCCAAAGGTTTGCAGTTATAAAGATTTTGTTCAAAAGCATGTAGGGTACATGGTTTTAAGCTGAGTTTAGTTACTTTTGCATAAAAAAGCCTCCAAGTGTACAGCCAGGAGAATGAGTAAGTTGGCGGCATCAGAAAAGTGGATGTAATACACTTCAGATGCCACCAAGTCACTCTCTCTCCTTACTATGCTTTTTCTTAACACACACCTTTCATGCTTTTGAACTAAACCTTCCTCATTGCAAATCTTTAGCAGCATTTTCTTACCAAAATGAACACTGCTCAGTCACACTACACTGGAAGATGAAAGTCAAAGTCATTACACTTCAGAGAGTGTACAAATGGCAGGATCAACCACTTAAGTTTTTTAAATCCCTTTTTACCTATCAAAATCATGACTGGATCAACCAGATAACCTAAATAACCTAAATAAAACTCCAATTTCTGACAGACTAGGACTACCAGGATTAACCAGATCACTTAAATAAAACTGTAATTTCTGCCTGACAAGGACTACTTTTTGTCCTTGCCCAAAACATTTCTAGCTATTTTATAAGACAGCTAATACACTATAGGGCATGCAGTCATACTCTGATATACATGTACATTGAGTGATTGAACACACTCAGCCTGCATTCTCATGCATCACAATGCATACCAAGGCATGTGTATATCAGAGTGCAACTGCATGCCCTGTAGTGCTGTAGTGAATTATCTATTATATAATAACATACTATATTAATGGTAAAGAATTATATCCACCACATGTTGCCAACACCTTTTTTTTGCAAAGAATATATATTCATTGCCAGAAAAACTGGATTAATGTACCAGTTAGTGTTCAACTTAATGCAACAATAGGAGGGAAATGTGGCGTTAGGGTTTCCAACCCTAACTCCCTTCCCCCACACCCCCAAGTAGCAAAATGAAAGTAAAAAAATAGAGTTTGGGGGTCTCCAGAGTCCTGGCAAATCAGTGGTGGGGTCTTCTTTGGGGTTTTCATCTCTAATTCCCTTCCTCCACCCAGCCCATTGCCTCCTGTCTGAAACAAAAGGTACAGCTCAAAGCCAGTGCATCATAATGATACTGTCTTCAAAGGTAAAGAAATATGTCTCGCCACATGTTGCCAACACAATCTGCTGCAGCTTTCTTCAAGCAGAGCCCTGTGGGCCCTACTTGAAGAAAACAGATCACCTCTGACCTTTTTTGCTCGGGGAGGGGGTGGGCATTAGGGTTGACAACTCCAAGGAACACCTTACCACTGATTTTCCAAGACTCTGGAGACCCACAACCCTAATGTGTTTTCCTTTTGCTGCTTGGGGGGGAGTTAGAGTTTGAAACACGAATGCCACATTTCTCTTTTTTTGTTGCATTAAGTTGAACCCTAACTAGTTCATTAATGCAGTTTTTATGGCTGCAGTGGGGGTAGCCCTGCAGACATTTTAGTTTGAGAAAAGGACTACCTGCATAATTACCCACCAAACAACATGGTACAGTGTTAAAAATAGTGTCCTCCACAGAAGCCTCATTACCACAATGCCTATGTGTGTATGGCAGCTGGAGAGCACTATTTTTCCTCTGGCTTGAGAAGTTAAATTGAGCCCACCCCAGTGTTGTCTTTTTTTTTTTTTTGCAAGTTGAAACCTTCTCCTTAGTGTTTTATGGGCCTTTCCTCTAGCTTGAGAGAAGTTAAAAGAAAACTCCACCCAAAATCCAAGACTGGTGCCTCTGCAATTTCTCTGAATTTGTTAAAAAGCTACTGTGCACATTTTGAGTCCCTCCGTAGGAGACATCAATAAAGTAACCAAATACTAAGGATTATATCACATAAACACAAACAATCACAAAGCCTACTTAGTCAATGGATGACCACAGCTGCAAAATATTTTGATTTGTCTACAACCACTGTCTTCTATGCAAGACACAAGTAATTCAAACAAAAGTCCATAACATGTTGATCAAAATGAGGGGAGCAGGATTTTAGGCAAAGTGACAGTTTATATACAGATTGCAGGCAGCAATAACTGCTGCTGAGATAAACTGATGTGTACCTTGCTATGTAATGGGTGGGGGAGTGTAAAGTAGAATTGCTGAGCAATCACATATTTTTTTTTATAAATAGCTGTGCTCTATTATGTTTCCAGACTAGTTTACATAAACCATTCCAATTCTGCATATATTATTTTACTCATGGTCTACTGTAACAAACTAGAAAGTGATGCTCCATTTCTGCTGCTTAATAGTGGTGCAAAAACTGAAAGGGACTGAGGGATAGCAACAGCAGTGCAGATGAAACTACTTTAAATAGTGACATGCTTACACACACACACACACACACACACACACACACACACACAGCAGAACACAGCTGGATAAGGTATCAATATTTAGGAAGTTTACTGTTTACACTTACTCTAAGACTAGCAGTGTGACTCCTCTGGCTGGTGTGTTCTCTCTACTGTGGCTAATTTGAAACAAAAATACCATGCAACAAGACATTGGCCTCCAGCAAGGGCTATTAAATGTTAGAGCAAAGGGAACTCTGGGAAGACTTTCTGGGACAAGATGCATTAAAAGAAACCATAATGGCAGCCCCCAGGGGCCATAAAACAGCCAGGGAAAGTTAGCAAAAACTCTCACAGCCAGAACTGAAAAAAACACTGAGATGAAATTAGAACACAAAAAAGATAAAAATACTTATCTTTTCCTGATTTAAAATGTCATTTTCTTTTAATTGAGCTATCCCCAGTACTCCCCTTTTTTGCAAGCTAAAACCTCCTCCATAGTGTTTTATGTGCCTTTTCTTTCTTTAAGTTTCAGTGTTTAACTTACAACCATTTGCAAACTGAGTGACTTGTTTTGCTGATATCCCCTCCCCCAGACTCCTACTCATCCATAGGTGTCAATTCATTTGTTTGCTAACCATGCTGGTTGATCTTACTTGCTCCCTCATAGAAAGAATGTGAAACTAAACTTGTGTTATTTTAAATGATAAAGTGGCATGTCCAGTTTGCATCTCCTGGGGGTGAAGCTGCATTCCTTTACCTGTAGGGAGTAATTCACTTGGTACAAGCTCTTAAGACCTCAGCTGTAAGATATATCATGCATGTAAGCAGGAGTGTAGCCAGAAATTTTAAACTTGTACTCAAGATGAGAGATGATGGAACTGTTGCCTATGGGGGAAGACTCAGGGAGTTAAATATGTACTCTCTAGAGGAAAGGAGAGAAAGGGGGGACATGACAGAAGCATTCAAATACCTCAAAGATATCAATAAGGTACATAATGGTTCAATTCTGCTGAGAAAGAGATGTTCAAGGACAAGGGGGCATGATATGTAGTTAGAAGAGGGGGGGGACTCCAAATCAGGTACTGCAACACTGTTGGATAGGTTACTATCTAATTGCCCAAAAAGGATAAAAACAGTCAGTATTTTACCAGCTTGTATTAATAACCACTCTACTACCTACTGTGTGTGGCATAATAATTTTGATGCTCCACCACCCACAATACATGAATCCAGAAAAACATCTCAGTTTAATGTAGACAATTTCTCAATGTCTATTAGTAATGCTGATTGGACACCTATTACTCACCTCCCCTCAATAGACCAGGCACTTGATTATTTCATCCTTACCTTTAAAAATATTATCAACAGACATGCTCACTTACTAGACATAGATCTAAGTGTATTATGGCACCCTGGCTGTCTACTGAAATCAGGACCCTCATGAAAAGTCATGATGCAGCCTGGAAGACCTATAAACACAGCCTCCTTCATTCTGATTGGCTATATTATCGGCAGCTGAGAAATAAGTGTAAAAATAGGATACAGGGTGCTAAAAGTACCTGTCTCTGCTCACTTCAGACTGAGAATCTCAGCAAGCTAAAAGAATTCTGGAAACATATCAGTTCTTTGATCAAACGTAAATTGACCAAATGTACAAGCTCCATATCATCCAGCAGCCACCTCCTTCAAGATCCCCCATCCATTGCAGAAGGAATTAATCAGTTCCTCACTGACCTTGAGAGGTACACAGCTCACCTGCCACCAGTCTCGGATTTCTCTATCCCTACTCAGCATCACACACTCTTGGCTCCTGACCCCCTTTCCCCCAAATATAACCACTAGAAGAGAAGTTCTCAGGCTGTAATTAAATCTCAAGTGAGACAGCTCCCCTGGCCATGACACATTAGAACCCAGGTTTCTCAAACTAGGGGCAGCAGCACTTGACACACCTGTCTGTGATCTTCTAAATAGATCCATTCTCTCTGGTGAAGTGCCAAGTCTTTGTAAAGTGGCTGTGGTGGTCCCCCTCCATAAGGGGGGGGACCCACACTGTGGAAAATTACAGGCCTATTTCAATTTTCTGCCCACTGGCTAAGATCCTGGAGCAGATCCTGCACATTCAGCTACAATTCTACCTAGATTTACATCATCTTCTCACAGACTGCCAGCATGGCTTCAGGAAGGGCCATAGTACTACCACAGCCCTTGTCAAAGTCTCGACTGACATTCTTAATGCAAGTGATACTGGTCTTCTAACCAGTGGAGTATTCTTCAACTTGACTAATGCCTTCAGTCTATTCAACCACCACCTTCTCCTTGGTAAATTGCATCAATAAGGTCTGGATCACTTAGCACTCACATGGTTCCATGACTACCTCACTGGAAGATCGCCAAGGGAAAAATGATCTGGTTCACTCTCCTCTTCAAGGCCAATCTCACATGGAGTAGCCCAAGGTTCCATTCTTGGCCTGATACTAGTCTCGCTTTTTATCAACAAGTTCCCCAATTTCTGTGGTGGTGTGTCTGTGCAGTTATATGCTGATGATGCAATCTTATACTGCTCATCTAACAATATAGACTGGCTTAACCAAAGCCTCAACTCTGATTTTATTTCACTCGAGACCTGGTTCTCTGACAATCACCTAATTCTAAATATGAAAAAAACAAAAGCTATGCTTTTCCATAACCCATCCCCCAAACCTACCAAACAGCTCCAGATCAGTACACAGTCAGGAGACTGCATAAAGGTGGTTAGTACTTTTAAATACCTTGGGGTTCACTTAGATACTACCTTCTCAATGGAGCATCATGCAACTCAGCTTACCAAAATGGTAAACCAGAAGCTCTGGTTATTATATCGCCTCCACCCTCTTTTATACATTGATGCCTATAAAAAGATTGTATCAACATCCCTTCTCCCTATTTTGTTCTATGGTGCCCCTCTACTACTCTCCACCCAATCCTCTTCCCTTGCACAGGTTTTTCGGCTCTATCATAGGATTGGACAGTTTGGCCTTGGAGCAGAATCCAGGAAACACCACTGTGAGACCCTGTATTCTCTCCAATGGCTTACCTATGACTCAAAGTTACAGTTTCACACCTTATGCCTTGTATTCTAACTTATCAAGCTCTTTAATCCCCCTTGCCTAAGAGGAATTGCTTACAAAAAAGCACCCAAATGCAAGCTTAGATCTATTTCCTTATCCTTATTAGCAATCCAGAAGATGCAACGCCTATCGGGAAAGCGCTCATTCACCTTCTCAGCTCCCTGTGCTTGGAATTCCCTGCCCCCTAACTTACTTTCCTGCCCAACCATATCCTCCTTCAAAAAAGAGCTTACCTCTTTTCTACTAACCCCCTACTCTGCAATTGCTTCAAATAACCCTTATAGCATTGTTAATGCCTAGTCTATGTTGCTTTGATAGATGTATCTTGTAATCCACCTGCTCTTGTGTTCCTGTTATGTATATATTGTATAATAGTAGTTATTCTGTTTATTTGTATATGCTTAATGCCTGATTTGTTTTAAGTTACTTACCTAGCTTTCCACCGTAATAATTTTGCAACATTGTTAAATCTCTCTGTATCCTGTAAATTATTATTGTATTTATCTTTTGTACTGTGTTCACCATTGACATCCAGGTCATCACTGAAAAAGGGACTGCATGATCTCAGTGGACTTGCCCAGTTACCAAAATTCGAATAAATAAATAAATAAAGACTTAGAGGGGAATCAAGAAAATACTTCTTTACAGAGAGTGGGTGGTGGGCACCTGGAACAGCCTGCCAACAGAGGTAATAGGTATCAAAATGGTTACAAGTTTCAAACATGCATGGGATACACATAAGGGGACCTTGATAACAGGACTGGAGCACAGGGGTGGGGGCTTAAGGCTAGAGATCAGTTATGGTCCATGGTGGCACAGTAGGTAGGGATCTTAAGGTAGACTAGGTGGGCCGGGAGGTCCTTTTCTGCCAATAGCTTCTATGTTTCTATCTTAGTAAATAGCTGGTACATGAGCATTATACATTCATTATGGCATCAATTTTAAGGTGTTAAATATAAAGCCTAAGGTACAAGTAACACAATGCCATAAACAGGTACTGCACAAATATTCAAAAATACATAGAATCAACCAATTTCCAATTTAAATGAAAAGTATGTATCTCTATAGCAGTCAGGACCATAAAGAAAAACAGAAAAAAAGAAACACAGAAGAAAAGGTGTGCTTAAAATAAGCCAAAGCAATGGGGGAGGATAATATATATAAAGCAAGTGAGCAGCACTGAAATGCATTTTCTTTATACTTCTGCAAGGATGAAAGCTCAAGTAATATATAGGTCCTAAATATAGAAAACAGTTGAAAAGGATAAAAAGAAAGGGAACGGTTCCTAGATGCAGTAGAAAAGAACAAAACAACCAAAAAATCAAAGAAACAGATTGCCGTAAAATTTAAAACAACAAAATAGTGATTGATAAAATTTAAAACAACAAAACAGTGAATGATATTTGGCAGATTATAAAGGGCAACATATTATCATTTGCAATAGTTTACATTAAAAAGATCAAGGAATATAACAACAAATGAAGACAAGCAAGATGGCTAAATAAGGATGTGAAGAAAGTTAACAACAACAACAAAAAAGCTAAACATGCTATAAAATGTCTGACAACAAAAGCCTTGACGTAACGACATGGTCAAAATATTAAACATTTTAAAAGAAACATAAATGCAAAGGTAACCATTTAAAAAAAATGGAACTCAAATGCAACAGATGCAGACAAAAGCAACAGCAAGCAATTCAGCAGTTACATCAATAGCCTAAAAAAATATTAAAGGGGAAACAGTAAAAAAACCGAGTGGAGATAGCAAAACAATGTAATGAATATTTGTGTTCCTTATTCAAACCCAATCACAACTCAGTCCTCTGCCCCTGTACATTACCAGGAATGCCAAGTGAATTAATATAAATACAGACAACATACTACAACAAATTAAAAATAAGAAAATCAGAGTGCAAAGTTTCCACTAAAATGCTGAAATTAAATACTGGGATAATCCATAACCAGGTACCCCCTCAAAATATTTTTTAAAATGTATAAATACAAGTTTGGGGTAAAATTCTAGAATCACTACTTAAAGATTTAAATTAGCCACATGTCTAACACTGATTTCAGTACAGAGAGCAGCAGTGATTCACTAAGGGACATCATGTACCCTAAATGTAATCTGTCTCTATGAAAACATGACCCAATTCTTGGATAACAATACCTCACAGACATAATTTCTGTTATACCATTGCAAAACATCTGCCACTGTACCACATTTAGCAATAATTGAAAAAATGTCTTCACTAGCTGTTCATCTCTGTGTTATAAACATTTGAACCAAAACTAGCCAAACCATGTGAAGATTCATCACTATAAGCCTTGTGTATTATGCAGGCTGTGATGCTTAACACTTGTAGGGTAAGTTAATGCATCTGGACTTATTGGCTGCATATTCATCTCAATTGCCTTGGGGTCCTGACCATGTTCACACTTCCTCAAACCAAGTTAGCTACAGTATATCTTTCAACTCCTGGTAGGTGACATCACTTTAGCTTAGGTAATACTATGCCAAGCTACTATTTTCAACAAGCAATTAACATTTTAAAAAGACAGTGATGTGGACTGAAAAGCAGTTTGTGCAGGTGAATGCTAGCCAAGATATTTCGAGGTTGTGTTCAGTAAGCCTAACCAGTAGGGGAGAGGGATACAAATTTAAAATAGAACTGTTTAACCCATTTATGATTTAAAGTTATATTATGGAAATGTGGCCTTCAGAACTGGACACTGTAGTCCAAATGAGGCCTCACCAGTGATCTACACAGCAGAATCACCACCTCCTTCTTTCTGCTGGTTATACCTCTCCCTATGCACCCTGGCATTCCACAGGTTCTCCCCACAGCCTTGGCACATTGTTTAGCCACCTTTATGTCATCCAATATGATTACCCTGTTTGGTAACCATCAGTCCCCCCCGTAATCCTCCCCGGGTTTCTGCAACCCAAATGCATGATGTTACACTTTTTTGCATAAAATCTTAGCTGCGACACTTCAGACCATTCCTCCAGTTTTCCTAGATCCCTCCTCATTTTTTCCACCCTTCCTGGAGTGTCCACTCTGTTGCAGATCTTAGTGTCATATGCAAAGAGGCACACTTTCTCCTCCAGCCCCTATGCAATTTTATTTGTGAAGACATTAAATAGGACTGGGCCCAGGACTGATCCCTGTTGTACCCTGCTGGTCACACTCCTTTCCTAAGATTTTGCACCATTTACCATGACTCTCCATCTTCTATCATTCAACAAGTTCCTAACACAGTGTACCAGCTTGTGACCCAATCCCAGGCTGCCCAGCTTGTTCACAAGTCATATGTGGAATGGTATTGTCGACCTTACCAAATGCAATTCATATTTATGCTTATATTTATGTTTATGTTTAAGTTCATGAAACACCCTTATCAAGTTAATGCATTTGCAGCTGTAGTGGCTCTGCCAGAATTTGTTTTAAAAGTAATTTCCTTTCTTTTTTTGAGACAGTAGAATCATACCCTCACTCACACAGGTCCCTTCAGGACTTGCTTGAACAGATACAGAAGTATAGGGCCCTCTGGGTCCTGCACCAAGGGAATACTCTGTCTGCCTGTGGAAGTGCAGAAACAGATGTCAAGAATTCATGGAGCTGTCTGATGGGCTGCAGAAGCACAGAGCCCTCAGTGCACTGCACTTTCACGTGGCCACAGATATGGACACATGTGGTAAAGAGTCCTTCTGTCAGCCAATGCATAGGGTCCTCTGCCACCCATGGGTGCAGTGGCACAGATCCCTATGCCAAGGGAAAAGTTGTCTTCACTATATGGTACCTGGGTTAGTGAGAGCAACCTTGCACCATTCCTTCCCTGGCTGGGGTGGTAGTGTCACATAACAGTGCCATACCCCCAGCCTTGCTCCAGCCAGCTAGCTCACTGAGCTTGTCCCCATACTCAGCTGCTGACACAGGGCTCATAAAATACTACCCACTGGGGTAAAGTCTGGCATTACATACTTTTTCTTAATAATATTTTTTTTATATTATTTTAATTGTCAAGAGTCATTTTATGACTCCCCCTAGAAACATGAGCTATGACAAGTATAGTATATTGGCTGAAACATCATTTCACACTGCAACTGTGAAAACACACCTCATCCAGAATTAAAAAAAATGACACCTGTCACATCTATGAGGTGGTGTGAAAAAATAGTTATGTTCAAAGTTTGGAGTAAAAACATTGAAAATTAACAATGTTATGAGTGAATGTTGAAATATTTCAATGTTCTTTCATAACTTGGTCATTTTGGCATATTTGTACACCAAATTTTCAATATAGCCTTCTTATTACCTCACCTCATTAATCCAGTAAGTGGAAACTTTCAAATTCCCACTGAAATGTCATTTCAGGCCACAGGTTCAAAAACACATTTTAGCCAGGGTTTGAAAAACGGCAGCAGTCACATTCAGGAGGTGCTGCAAAAAATTTGGGATCAAAATATTCAAAATGTTAAAAGATACAAGTGAGCACAGTTTAATTTCAATGTACACTCATAAGTTTGTTGTTTTAGTTTAATATTCTAATCCCAAAGTTTCAACCCTTCTTATGACCACACCTCATGAACCTGGTAGATGAAAATTTTCAAATCCAGCCCTAAAGGTTGTTTCATGTCACAAATATGAAAACACATTTTGATCAGGATTTGAAAATGACAGCTGTCACATTCATGAGGTGGTGTGACAAAATGGCTATATTGAAAATTTGGGGTCAAAATATGGGAAATTACCAAAGTTATGAGCGAGTGTTAAAAAATGTCAACATACTGTATGTGCATAACTTTGTTTACTAGGTTGCCTGGACAAAAGCAGGTATCATTGCCTATCAAGACTGTCCACCACACTGGTGGGTAATATTAAACTGACACCTATTTAGAATAAAATAACTCACCTAAGCCTTTCTTAATACTGAAAATAGTATTCCTGTCGACTAGCTCCTGAGGTAACCGATTTCCATGCCTTGACAGTTCTTATAGTGAAGAACTGGTCTCTTTTCATAGTGTTTGCCCAAGGTACCTTAAGTTTCCTATTGTGGGATCATAGGTTATTTGTTCTAGAGCAGAAATTTAGTCCACACTGAGACATTAAGTTGGGTGATTGCAGTATTTTATAAATAAGTAACAAATCGCCCCTCTGGCATCTATCCTGTAATGAGAATAGACACGTTTTCTGTAGCATTTCTTGGAATGTCTTGTTTTTTAATCTTGGGATCATCCTACTAACATGCCTCTGAATCCTTTCAATCTGTTCAATATCCTTCTAGTGAGCAGCAAAACAGCTTCATTGCTCCAGGGAAGGTGCGGACCACAGATGTCAGTCAAACATGCAATCAAGAAGCTGCACTCCTCTGCTGATGATAGCAATACTTGTATTTATTTAGACAAGATTAAAACATACCACCATAAAAAAAAGCAGATACTGGAACTCATAGGTACCCTGACTGGTTTTGTACACCGTACATCTTCAGGGGGTAGAGAAGCAAGTAGGAAAGGAGCATAGATGGTGAAAAAAGTGGCGAAGTCAGCCACCATGGATGTGGAGTCAGAGAGTGCAGTTGCCTACCTTTAGAACTGGAAAGGGGGATTGGGCAGACTGAAGATGAATGGTGTATGAAACCAGTCAGGGTACCTGTGACCCCACCCTCATGAACAGAGTGGTGAAAATTTTTAAATCCTGCCCGAAAGGTAATTTCACACAGTGACCACAAGATCACCTTTCAGAAAGGATTTCAGAAATGTCACCACACTTGTTCATGAGACAAAGTCCCAAAAAGGCAATGCTGAAAATTTGGTGTAAAAATATTCAGAAATGACAAAGTTATTAATAAAAGTTCAAACCCCACTAAAACACATTAAACCAAACTGACCTTATTATCTCATTTCGCAGTTGCTGGTTCCAGCAGCAAGAGTTGTTTTTGATCAGAAAGTGGATCTGCATTGTGGGACATGTTCAGCTGAGTGTGGGTTTGTCCGGGGGTGTGGGGTGGTGGGTGCTGAGTGGGAGATCAGGTGGGTTGGGTGGGGTGAGCATTGGGGTTCAGATAAGTGAAGAACCTTTTTTTTTTTACGGGTTGAAACAAACAAAAAAACTAACAGAAACAATGAGGAGATGGTTTTCTTGGGTTCTGTACACACTCAGCAGCATTTTGAAAACATTTTAAAAAATGTTTTAGAATCTGGTTCCCAGCATGGTTGTCAGAATAAGCACACTGGGCTCTGACACTCATGCAAAGCATTGTGGGTGCTGCAATGCATGAATGGATACTCGTAATTGGCTATTGATGCTGATCACAGTAAAAAGCACATTACCAGAATGGGAGCTCATTGGGAGCTCGGGCAAGTGTGGCAAATTTTTTTTAATCACTTCCTGCAGGCTTAACCATGACTTTTGTTTCAGAATGGGTTGCCTTAACTCGTGTTACAGCATGGGTCACATTCACACTGCTTCATGGGTTAAGGCAACCATGCTTATCTAAAACTGTGCTAAAGGCTTACTTCAAGCAGGGTTTTAGTACAGGTTTAGAACATGGATTCCAGCATGGTTTTTACCATGCTACAATCTGGATGCAAACCTCTTAAAGCTTTTTAAATGAGTTAACGTGTTTTAAGAGGTAAAGTGTGTAGAGGGCATTAGTTTCAGGGGACTTTCCAACACTGGGGATTGGGCACTCCAGTGTTGGGCTACTGTTCAGCGGCACAGGGAGTAAGCACGCCAGTGTCACCATCTATATAATGGGAAGGGGGGTGGGCAACCTGGAGGAAGGGGGGTGAAGAAAAGCAGTACTGGGGTTGGCAACTCTGTCCACTTATTCCTCATGAAATTAAACAAGGAAAAGTGGGAGCGTGCAACCTGGATGAGAGGGGGGAGAAAGAAGTGGTATCAGAGGGGTGTACCATGGTCTGCAAGTAAATTTAATAGCTAGATATCTAGATGAAACATAGAGAGATAGATAGATAGATAGATAGATAGATAGATAGATAGATAGATAGATAGACAGACAGACAGACAGACAGACAGACAATAGAGAGAAAGCAGGAGATTGTTGACTCACTGCAGATAGATAGATAGATAGATGGATAGATAGATAGATAGACAGACAGACAGATAGATAGATACAAACAAAGACAGAGAGGAAGCAGGAGATTGTTGACTCACTGCTGTAACTGAAGTTTACAGCACAAATCCAGCTGCAGCTTCAAATTTCAAGAAAGGCCCACGGTTCTCATATTGAGAAGGTGGGTGAATGGCTCCTCTCATTAAGCTGGCCACCCAAAACTTTCAAGTGCCCTGAAATGTTATTTTCAGGTCAATGTTCAAAAATAAACACCAAACTCAAGCTAAACGGGTCCTGTTTACCTAGGTTAAGGTGTTTGTTTTTTGAAAATACATCATTTTTATATATTGTAAATGTTTTTTAGTTATACAAACAAGATGGTAGCTACCACAATCATTTTCTTTTCTCATAACAAGTAAATAATTTCACACAACAAATCATGAAAATAAGCACTAACGATCAGTGTGTTTTTATTGGTCAAGCTAGAGGGTTATCCAAAATATTAACTATAAATCCTTATAACTCTGGAACTAACATTTTTTCATGAAACCTTTGAAAGGCACTGTCTCAGCAGAGGCCAATTCAACCCTGGAAGTTATGTGAAAAAATTTTACATCATCTAGGCTGTGTATGAGAGCAAAAAAAAAACATTTGAAGCAGAGGAAAACTAAACCCCCTTTTTTTGCATACTTTGGCATTCCGTGTCTCAAAAATCAAACAAGATGCCATCACAAAATTTTTCATTTCTTTAGAATCTGGCACGCAGACAGCTCATGTCAAGTTTTAGGCTATTTTGTCAAATGCTACTAAAGTTATTAAGGTGCAAACAGTATGGTTTAACATTAAACAGCTGGGGGGGTGGCCAACAGGGCAAGATGGCAGACATCTTCTAATATAGCTTAGATGGACAGAGAATAGAAATGACTGCAAAATATGCTACACAAATTTTTTTTTTAAACAGCATCCCAACAGAGGCAACACCTGATTGCAGCTAGCAAGCCAAGCAAACAACAATCTAACCTGAATTTTGAAGCAATAGTCCTGACTGACAGCATGGCCACAAGGTCCATACCTGCTCCAAATGCTGCCAGCACTGCTGAGGGCCCAGAGATGATGGAACTAAAGAAATCTCTGGCCAGTGTGCTATCCATGTTAATCAAAATGCACAATTAGATGAAAATGGGTTTTGCAAATATTACCACTCAGATAACTCATTTACAATTTGTAGTGACTGGCCCCTCTGAAACTGCTGCAGCTCACACCACATGCTTGGACAAAGCTGAGAAGCATGTCAGGAGTTGGAGGATGCCCTTGCCAATCTGACCTACAAATGAAATAACTATAAAAAAGACTTTGAGGAGCTAAACATCAGGGCCAATGACCAGAAAAATATGCCCCACTGCTCCAATATAAGAATAATCTGACTGCCCAAGGGTACTGAGAAGAAACACCTAGAGAAAGAAGTGCACAGCTAGCTACTGAAACATCTTAAGCTGGGTGAAGATGCCCTGCAATTCACAGTAGAACAGGTACACAGAATTGATCCTAAGTTGAGACCAGGCAACTGTCCCAGACACTTTCTTATTAAGTATCTCTGGTACACAGACAACAAGTGGGTTATCCAAGCAGCTAAATCCATGGGTTCTATCCATTCTGAGGATGGGCAGAGGGTACTAGTATGCCAGAATTACAGCCAAGATCTTCAGCACGCCACCAGACATTCAATGGTGTCAAAGCAAAGCTACACCTTAAAGGCTGGAACTTTGCCCACTTGTACCTCTTTTGCCTGTGGATGATCTGGCTGGGATGGCCTCCACGCCATTTTGAGGACCCACAGTCTGCTGAGTGGTTCATGGAGGAGGAAGATGTGGCAATCAAGGGATGATTCCATGTCAGGGAGATGGCCCCTGCCTGATCCAAAGGTATGTTAGACTGAGTTATGTCTATTCCCGGTACCCCACCCCCCGATCACCAAAGTGATCTCTGCAGTGCCACACCATTGTGCTCTGCAAGAGGCCTGGCAGTATCTCCCATTGTACCTGCAAACCATGGAAGCAACAGCTGTAGATCAAAATGCACACCTGGGTCTTTCCACTGAGCCTGCCTTCTAAACTGAGAACTTTGGTGATGTAATTCTGTGACTAACCCAATAATACCTGTGCTTGGTTTCCTATGGCCCCATGGAGGTGACAGCTTAACTGAGGGAGGGGGTGCACTGGTGATTGAACAGCTTATTTTTTTTTTTTACTGACTCACTCTGCAACTGATTTGCTGTCACTCAGGAGAGGTCAGCCACACCCGGCTCTGCTAAAATAAGTTTTATGGTTCCATGAAGCATGCTATTAATTGCAACAGTGGATGTCCTCCCTCCAACCACTTTGTTTCCCCTGGGGCAGTGCTCCACTCCATTGAGTCAACTGAGCTGAAGTTTATGTCCCTACCGGGTTGTGTGTCTCCTTCCCAGGTGGTGTGGAGATGAAGGCACAAAAATCAGGCATGAAAATCATAGGAACAGCCTAACACCACCTAGGATATGACTGTTTTTCTTTGTTCAGCATCTGGCAGAGGTGGCCCCATCCTTTTGAACTGGCAGTGTGGTGATGGCCATTTCACCCATCCTCTGATCTTCTGTTCTAAAACAGGTGCCTATCCTTCAAGGATTGACCAACTGCCACAAGGGAAACCATGCCGGATCTCTGTGAATGTGCAATCCTGTGACTGGTCCAACTGCACATCTGGGACTACAGATTGATCTCTCATGTAACAAAGTGCTTCTGAATAGCTGCACTGTGTTATTCCCTCCTGGAAAGACCCTTAGTGAACTCTGCTAAACACCTTTCCATGTACCCCCTTGTTGAACAGTGATGTGCAGACTTTTCTTCCAGCATGGCGGTGGCCATTAGAGCACCTACCCACTCTTCTGCATCAGTAGGGAAAAGATTGTCAACTCCTTGATGCCATTCAATCACTGAGAGGAAATCTGCTGTGCAGCCTCTGTGATCCTGTGAATGTGCAACTCTTTATCCCTACCACCAGATGCTCTGTTCATTTCAGCTGTTAGGCTTTGTGGGGGCAGGAGTGTGGATTTTCTCATTAATGGACCACACATGCTGACTAACCTTATACTGTATGAGCCCCACCTGCAGTAGTCACTTCCTCCTGCCTGCCCTTAGTGGTGCAGGTAACACGGGGGGAGAGGGGGGAGGCAACAGGTGAACCAGTAATTGCAAAGACTAATTGTTATAAAGATCGTGGGCTAACTCTGTCTTTCCTAATAATTAAATAAGCTAGATTGTTATTCCATGGATCTCGAAAGTGGTCTGGGGCCTGGCTGTAATATGATCTACTCCCTTCCTGTAAGCAAAACATCTTTGGTACATAACCTTGATTGGGAC
Organism: Neoceratodus forsteri; assembly: GCA_016271365.2. NCBI lineage: Eukaryota > Metazoa > Chordata > Ceratodontiformes > Ceratodontidae > Neoceratodus > Neoceratodus forsteri. The sequence continues at coordinate 1,069,566,759 of CM028129.1, read as the reverse complement.
ATAACACTGTTTTTTTCTCACTCAAGGGCTTCCCCTCTGGGTCAGCAGTTTGCACAATTCATTCATCATTTAATAGTTCTGACTTGGTGTTTAAACATATAACCTAGCCTCATTATTCTCAATCATGGGTATACCTTTCTGCCTGTTGCTAAGGTTCCAGTGTTTATGGTTTTGTTTAGCTAAGCTCATTATTGTGAGTAGGATGACAGCCACATCCTCCCACCTACAGTAGTAGCTAGAATATTTCAATGCTGTCTAATACAATTTTTATATTTTTCTTACTATAAGAATATTTTCTGCCCACAAGAGTGCTCAACTTATGACATCACCAACTGTGGGGAATGTGGCTGGTCGATCCTTAGACCAGCTAAGCAGGGATAATATCCCCTGCACTTCATTTTCACTATTCTTGACTGATTTACATAGTGAGTCATTTCTGTCTGAAGAGTACTTAAAATGTATTTACCTGTGGGGGGGTACTCAGTTATTGTTTGTTCTGTTTAATGGTTTTGAACAAGGAAAGAGAATTGGGAAGGGGTGGTTGAAAACAGAGAAAACTGCTATATTTATTACAGTATGGATGTTACTACCAAGTATACCTCTCCTTTGGGTACAACAATGGGTCTAGGAGTGGTTCTGGCCCTGAGACCACTCCTATCAGCAATGTCTTCTTATGGGTAGCTCAATTAATATAACTACCTGGAATGTCAATGGTCTAAAAAGTGCCATCAAAAGGAAAAGAGCCTAAGTGAGGATTAAGACGATAAAATCCACTGTAGTATTAATGCAGGAGACCCATATGGAGCTAAAAGAAATCGAAAAGATCAGTGTCACCTGGGGAGGGGTGGGATCACCTGGGTAGCTACCTGTTTTAACATTAAGACAAGGGGAGCAGTTATTTGGTTACCACAAGGCTTTGATGGAAGCCTGGACCACAGTTATACTGACCGCATAGGGACGCTATGCACTGGCAAAGGTGGTGCTCGCCTCAAGGAAAAACATTTCCATCAGCTCCATTTATGGCTCCAACATTGAAGACCCTGGGTTTTACCAAAATCTCTCCATGGACATGGTGCAGTTTAAGGGTCCTTGGATACAGGGCAGTGACATTAACTGTGTAAGCGATACCATACTGGATATATACAAACCATCCCCAGCCCTAGTCACTCATAATGGGAAAGCAAGGTGGAATCTTCTTACTCCCTCATTGATTTCTGAAGACACTGTAATCCATCAGAGAGACAGTACAGTGCAGTTTTTTCTCCCACTCACATCAATCCTATGCCCATCTGAAGAGGCTCCTGGCCTCCTTTCCATTGGTCACGCAATCCAAAAGGACAGAATACACTTATGTACTGGTCTCTGACCATGCTGTCCTTGCAACGGGGTGCTCACTGTCCTCCGGTGAGGCTTTGGTGTCTGGACCACACCTGGTAAAGTTACATCAGCCACATTGCAGCTGCCATCTCTGAGTACCTAATCCTGAACCCTCCTGGTTCTGTCTCCCATTTGACTCAATGGGAGGCCTTAAAGATCAAATGTAAAGGTATTTTAAAAATTAACCCTTTTGCTAGTACAAGGACAATCAGGCCATATGTATTACAAAAATAAAACTGCAAGAGTTGCAATATTTTTTGTATAAATGCCATTGTATTGCCTCTCTTATTTGATGGCCTTACAGAAATGCCCTTAGACTTTTTCAGACCAGCTGGTAGAATCTTCGGTGAGCAGTGATGTAATTTAAGCACGAATTACATCATTTTCATCAAGCTCCGGCCAGCTTCGTATACACACAGTACTTCAGATTATGAAATAGCAAGAATGAATTGTCACTTCAAACAGTTTTAAATGTGCTATACATAGAATAATATATGAGTGGGTGTGTGTAACCAGAATTTTACACACACCTGAGGTGTGGGATGCTACTTAAACCCTGAAGGCGAAGCCACAAGGGTTTTATAAAAGCATCCTACACCGAGAGTGTGTGTAAAATTCTGGTTTTACACACACCCAGCCATATATTATTTTATTTAATTAATGGTCATTTTTTTCCTTTTTATAATACTTGAGTTAGTGCAGCAGACAGTTCTGTTAGATACACACACACACATACACACACACACACACACACACACACACACACAGCCTGTCTCTCTCTCACTCACTCACTCACTCACTCATTCACTCACTTATCAGTCACTGCAGAGCTCTGCTCGAGAGCGAGGGTTAAAAACAGCAGGATCAACCAGATAGATTTTTTACAGTTTAAAGGCAGGATCAAGCAGAGAGATATTGAAAAAAATGTAAAAAAAAAACCTACCTGGCATGAAGTAAGAAGTAAAGTATATTTAGGAAACTCAGTTCGCAAGGAACGGAGCCACCATGTTGAGAAGGATGATTGGACCAACCAGATGGATAGTTGTAGCGAATAAGCTGCATAGCTGTTGTTTGAGTGGCAGGCACTGATTACAGCCTCCTGTGTTGTAACTGAAAATATCACACTGGAGGTTGTAACTCAGAATAAAACAATGGTTGTCCATTAATAAAAAATGATGACGATTAATTAAAAGATATTAAATATCTAGTAACTTTCACAGACTATTCAGTAAACATTTGGGAACAGTATTAAACAAGAGAAGGGGTGCCAAACATCCTCAAGTCATGTAACTCACCTCCAACCCAGCACTTTGTTAACCTAAATGTAGTTCTGTTTTGCTTCACCCCATTTGTTGAGGTTCTACAACACTCTCAGTATTATGCATTTCCCTGTAATGGGTTCTCTTCCCAGAAATTGTACTGCTGCTCTTGTAACCCTCCCTTCTTCAAAATGTATATTCTACCCTGTCTTTTGCTAATGTAAGACTTTTATTCATTTTTCTCAAACTGTTCACCTCTTTTACTGCACCCTCACAATATTTTTACATTTACCCCCTCCACTCTCAAAATTTCCACTCTTACTCCTGTATCCTTCCAAATAAGAATCTGATTTTCTACAACCCCTCTTAAAATCAGTTTTTTTAACCCAAACTGCTATATATGTGTGCATCTACCAATGCACTCCTTCAAATAAACACTACTTGCACCCTTCTCCAAATTTGTAACTACAGCACTTCCAAAATTTGCATTTGCACCCCTGCAACTCTTGTGAAATTTGAACCTCTACACCCAAATATTGCATTCATATCCCAACACCCATCCTGACATTTGTATATATACTGCTGACTCAGTCCTCCAAATTGTACTTGCCCTTGGCATCCCTCCCACAATTTGAACTTACACCTCGTTCCCTTCCGAAAATTCATACTTGCATCTCTTCACATAGCCAACATTTCTAATCGTAAAGGTGCAGCCCTTCCAAAATTTGTACTTGTTCCCATGCCCCCAAATTTGTACTTGTATCCCTGCACCCTTCCAAAAATGTATACTTGTACCTATATTCACCTCCCAGAATTTGTACTTGTATCCCTACATCCCACCTCAAATTTGTACTTGTTTCCCTGTACCCCTCCAAAAATTTGTACTTGTAGCCCTGCATCCCTCCCAAAATTTGTACTTGTACCCCTAAACCCCTCCCAAAGTTTGTACTTGTACCTCTGCACCCCTCCCAACATTTTTACTTGTACCGCTCCAACTCTCCAAAAATTTGTACTTGTACCCATGTACCATTACCATAATTTGTACTTGTACCCCTGCACCCATCCCAAAATTTGTACTTGTAGCCCTGCAACCCTCCCAAAATGTATATTTGTTCCCTGCACACCTCCCGAAATTTATACTTGTACTCCTGCACCCTTTCCAAAATGTATACTTGTACAACTCCACCCCTGCCAGAATTTATACTTGTACCCCTGCACTCCTACCAACATTTGTACTTGCACCCCTCCCAAAATTTGTACTTGGACCCCAGCACCCCTCCCCAATTTTTGTTTTCGAACCCTGCACCCCTCCCAAAATTTGTACTTGCACACCTGCACCACTCCCTTATAGTTAAGATTTTGTTTTACTGGTATAAGTCCATTAACAAAAGCCTCATCAGAAATCTGGTAGCAAAGAATGATTTTTGACACGCTGATATACTGTGTATACTAAGCTGACAGGACCTTGAGGAAAATTATGTCATTGTTGCTTGAATTACATCAGTTCCAATCCAAGATTCCACCCTCCCAAAATTTGTACTTGTACCCTTGCACCCCTCCCAAAATTTGTACCTGCACCCCTCCCAAAATTCGTACTGGTACCTGTGCACCACTCCAAATATCTGTACTGCTACCCATGCACCCCTCTAAACATTTGTACTTGTACCCCTACACCCATCCCAAAATTTGTACTTGTACCTTGCACCTTCCCAAAATTTTCTGCTTGCACCCCAGCACCCCTCCATAAATGTATACTTGTACCACTGCACCCCTCCCAAAATTTATACTTGTAACATTTAACCCCACTCAAAATTTGTATTTGGACCACAACATCCGTCTTAAAATTTGTTTTTTTACCCTGCACTACTCCCAAAATTTGAACTTGTACAACTGCACCATTCCCATAATTGTACTTGTACCTCTATGCCAATCCCAAAATTTGTACATGTACCCCTGCACCCCTCCCAAAGTTTGTAAGTGCACCTCAGCAGCCCTCTCAGAATGTATACTTGTACCCCTGCACCACTCCCAAAATTTATACTTGTACCCTGTACAGCCCCCAAATTTGTACATGCACCCCTCCCAAAATGTGTTTTTTAACCCCTGCAATGCTCACAAAATTTGAACTTGTACACCTGCACCCCTCCCAAAATTTGTGCTTGAACCCCTATGCCCCTGCCAAAAAATGTATACTTGTACCCCTATACCCATTCCAAAATGTGTACTTCTACCCCTAAACCCATCCCAAAAAGTGTACTTCTACCCCTGCAAATCTCCCAAAATTTGTATTTGCACCCCAGCACACCTCCCAAAGTGCATACTTGTATCTCTGCAACCTTCCCATAATTTATACTTGTACTCCTGCACCTTTACCAACATTTGTACATGCAACCCTGCACCCCTCCCAAAATGTGTACTTTGTCCTGAACAATGATAACAAAATTAGTTTTTTTACAATTGCACCCTTCCCAAAATATGTACTTGTACCCCTGCACCCTTCCCAAAATCTGTACATGTATCCCTCTGCCCCTCCCAAAATTTGTGCTTGCATCCAATCACCCCCTAAATTTGTACTTGTACCCCCGCACCCCTCCCAAAATTTGTGCTTGTATCCTTGCATACCTCCCAAAATTTGTACCTGTGCCCCTCCCAAAATTTGTACTTGTACCCCAACACCCCTTACAAAATTTGTACTGGTATCCAAGCACCCTTTTCAAAATTTGTACTTGTACCCCTACACCCATCCCAAAATTTGTACTTGTACCCCTGCACCACTCCTAAAATGTGTATTTGCACCACAGCACCCCTCCCAAATTGTATATTTGAACCCCTGCAACCCTCCTAAATTTTGTACTTGTACCCCTACACCCCTCCCAAAATATGTATGGGTACCACAACACCCCTCCCAAAATTTTTTTTTAACCCTGTACTGCTCTCAACAATTGTACATGTACCCCATAACCAATCCCAAATTTGTACTCACCCACCCTATCCCAAAATTTGTACTCGTACCCCCCCAAAAAATTTTTACTTGGACCCTAGCACCACTCCCAAAATTTGTTTCTTGACCCCTGAACCCCTCACACAATTTGTACTTATACCCCATCTCCCCTCAAAATTTGTACTTGTACCCCAACACTGACCCCAAAATTTGTTCTGGTACCCATGCACCTCTCCCTAAATTTGTACTTGTACCTCTACACCATCCCCAAATTTGTAGTTGTACCTCCGCACCCCTCCCAAAATTTGTACTTGTACCCTTGCTTACCTCCCAAAATTTGTACCTGTACTACTCCCAAAATTTTTACTTGTACTCCAACACCCATCCAGAAAACTGTACTTGCACCCCTACACCCTCACAAAATTTGTACTGGTACCCAAACACCCTTTCCAAAATTTGTACTTGCACCCCTACACCCATCCCAAAATTTGTAGTTCTACCCCTTCACCCCTCCTAAAATTTGTAATTACACCACATCACCCCTCCCAAATTGTATATTTGAACCCCTGCAACCCTCCTAAATTTTGTACTTGTACCCCTGCACCTCTTCCAAGATTTGTACTTGTACCCCTGCACCCCTCCCAAAATATTTATGGGGACCACAACACCCCTCCCAAAATTTGTTTTTTTTTAACCCTGTACTGCTCTCAAAAATTGTACATGTACCCCATAACCAATCCCAAAATTTGTACTTCTACCCCACTCCCATCCCAGAATTTGTACTTGGACCCCCCCAAATTTTTACTTGGACCCCATCACCACTCCAAAAATTTCTTTCTTTACCCCTGAACCTCTCACAAAATTTGTACTTAAACCCGTGCTCCCCCCAAAATTTGTACTTGTACCACAACACCGACCCCAAAATTTGTTCTGGTACCACTGCACCCTCCCAAAAGTTTTACTTGCACCCCTGCACCCCTCCCAAAATGTATACAATCCAAGATTCCACCCTCCTAAAATTTGTACTTGTACTATTGCACCTGTCCCAAAAATTTGTACCTGTACCCCTGCACCCCTCCCAAAATTTGTACTTGTACCCATGCACCCCTCCTAAAATTTGTACTGGTACCTGTGCACTACTCCTAAAATGTGTTCTGCTTCCCGTTGCTCATCTGAAAAATTGTACTTGTACCCCTACAGCCTTCCCAAAATTTATAGTTGCACCCCAGCACCCCTTCCAAAATGTATACTTGTACCCCTGCACCCCTCTCAAAATTTATACTTGTACCCTGTACCCCACCCACAATTTGTACTTGTACCCCTCCCAAAATTTGTATTTTGACCACAACACCCTTCCCAAAAATGTGTTTTTTACCCTGAAATGCTACAAAATTTGAACTTGTACACCTGCACCCTCCCAACATTTTTACTTGTACCCCTATACCCCTCCCAAAAGTTGTACTTGTACCCCTATACCCATCCCAGAATTTGTACTTGTACCCCTAAACCCCTCCCAACATTTGTACTTTTACCCCTAAACCCATCCCAAAATTAGTACTTCTACCCCTTGTACCTCTGCATCCCCCCACAATTTATACTTGTACCCCTGCACCCTTACCAGTATTTGTACTTGCAACCCTGCAGCCTTCAAAAATTTGAACTTGGACCACAACACCCATCCCAAAATTTGTTTTTTTGTACCCTGTACTGCTCCAAAAATTTGTACTTGTACACCTGCACCCCTCCCAAAATCTGTACTTGTACCCCTGCACCCTTCCCAAAATGTTCTGATTGCACTCCAGCACCCCTCCAAAAATGTATACTTGTACCCCTGCACCACTCCCAAAATTTATACTTGTACCCTGTACCGCCCCAAAATTTGTATTTGCACCCCTCCCAAAATTTGTATTTGGACCACAACATCCCTCCCAAAATTTGTTTTTTTACCCCTGCAATGCTCACAAAATCTGAACTTGTACACCTGCACCCTCCCAAAATTTGTGCTTATACCCCTATACCCCTGCCAAAAAAGTTGTACTTGTACCCCTACACCCATTCCAAAATGTGTACTTCTACCCCTAAACCCATCCCAAAAAGTATACTTCAACCCCGGCAAACCTCCCAAAATTTGTATTTGCACCCCAGCACACCTCCCAAAATGCATACTTGTATCTCTGCAACCTTCCCAAAATGTATACTTGTACTCCTGCACCTTTACCAACATTTGTACATGCAACCCTACACTCCTCCCAAAATGTATACTTTGTCCTGAACAACGATCACAAATTAGTTTTTTTACAATTGCACCCCTCCCAAAATGTGTACTTGTACCCCTGCACCCTTTCCAAAATTTGTACATGTATCCCTCTGCCCCTCCCAAAATTTGTGCTTGCACCCAATCACCCCCTAAATTTGTACTTGTACCCCCGCACCCCTCCCAAAATTTGTTCTTGTACCCTTGCTTACCTCCCAAAATTTGGACCTGTACCACTCCCAAGATTTTTACTTGTACTCCAACACCCATCCAGAAAATTGTACTTGCACCCCTACACCTCTCACAAAATTTGTACTGGTACCCAAGCACCCTTTCAAAAATTTGTACTTGTACCACTACACCCATCCCAAAATTTGTACTTCTACCCCTGCACCCCTCCTAAAATTTGTATTTGCACCACAGCACCCCTCCCAAATTGTATATTTGAACCCCTGCGACCCTCCTAAATTTTGTACTTGTACCCCTGCACCTCTTCCAAGATTTGTACTTGTACCCCTGCACCCCTCCCAAAATATGTATGTGGACCACAACACCACTCCCAAAATTTGTTTTTTTAACCCTGTACTGCTCTCAAAAATTGTACGTGTATCCCATAACAAATCCCAAAATGTGTATTTCCACCCCACTCCCATCCCAAAATTTGTACTTGGACCCCCCAAAATGTTTTTACTTGGACCCCCATACCACTCCCAAAATTTGTTTCTTTACCACTGAACCCCTCCCAAAATTTGTACTTATACCCCTTCTCCCTCCAAAATTTGTACTTGTACCCCAGCACCTGCCCCAAAATTTGTTCTGGTACCCGTGCACCTCTCTCTAAATTTGTACTTGTACCTCTACATCCATCCCAAAATTTGTAGTTGTACCCCTGCACCCTCCCAAAAGTTATACTTGCACCCCTGCACCCCTGCACTCCTCAAAAAATGTATACTTGCACCCCTGCACACCTTCCAAAATGTATATTTGTACCCCTGCACCCCTACCAACATTTGTACTTGTATCCCTTCACCCCACCAACATTTGTACTTCCACCACTGCAGGCCTCCCAAAATTTATACTTGGACCCCAGCACCCCTCCTCAAATCGTTTTCATACTTGCAGCCCTCCCAACAATTGTACTTGTACACCTACACCACTCGCATATATTTACCATTTTGTTTTACTGGTATAAGTACATTAATAAATGTCTCATCAGAAAATGTGTAACAAAGACTAATTTTTGACAAGCTGTTATAGTGTGTGTACTAAGCTGACAGGACATTGAGGAAAATGATGTAATTGTTGCTTGAATGACATCAGTTCCAATCCAAGATTCCACCCTCCCAAAATTTGTATTTGTACCATTGCACCCATCCCAAAATTTGTACCTGTACCCCTGCACCCCTCCTAAAATCTGTACTGGTAACTGTGCACTACTCCCAAAATTTGTTCTGCTACCCATTGCTCATCTGAAAAATTGTACTTGTACACCTACACCCTTCACAAAATTTGTAATTGCACCCCAGCACCCATCCCAAAATGTATATTTGTACCCCTGCACCCCTCCCAAAATTTATACTTGCACCCTGTACCCCACCCACAATTTGTACTTGTACCCCTCCCAAAATTTGCATTTTGACCACAACACCCCTCCCAAAAATGTGTTTTTTACCCTGAAATGCTATAAAATTTGAACTTGTACACCTGCACCCTCCCAAAATGTTTACTTGTTCCCCATATCCCTCCCAAAAGTTGTACTTGTACCACTACACCCATCCCAACATTTGTACTAGTACCCCTAAGCCCCTCCCAACATTTATACTTCTACCCCTAAACCCATCCCAAAATTTGTACTTCTGCCCCTGCACACCAACATTTGTATTTGCAGTCCAACACCCTCCCAAAATTTATACCTGTACCTCTGCAACCCCCCCACAATTCATAGTTGTACCCCTGCACCCCTACCAATATTTGTACTTGAAACCCTGCACCCTCCAAAAATTTGTACTTGGACCACAACACCCCTCCCAAAATGTGTTTTTAACCCCATACTGCTCCAAAAATTTGTACTTGTACACCTGCACCCCTCCCAAAATTTGTGCTTCTGTCCCATACCCCTCCCAAAATTTGTACTTGTATCCTATGTACTCATCCCAAAAATGTGTACTTGTACCCCTTCCAAAATTTGTACTTCAACCCCTACACCTTTCCCAAAATTTGTACTTGTATCCCTCCACCCCTTCCAAACTTTCTGCTTGTACCCTTGCACCTCTTGCAAAATGTGCACCTGTACACCTCCCAAAATTTGCACCTGTACCCCTACACCCATCCCAAAAATTGTACTTGTATCCCTACATCCCTCACAGAATATGTACTGGTACCCAAGCACCCCTTCCAAAATTTGTACTTCAACCCCTCCACCCCTCCAAAAATTTGCATTTGCACCTCAGCACCCCTCCCAAATTGTATATTTGTACCTGGTGCAACCCTCTCAAATATTATACTTGTACCCCCTGTACCTCTTCCAAGGTTTTTACTTGTACCCTTGCACCCTTCCCAAAATTGGTATGTGGCGTACACCACCCCTCCAAAATTAGTTTTTTTAACCCTGCACTGCTCTCAAAATTTGTACTTATACCCCTAAATCCATCCCAAAATTGTTCTTGTACCCCTTCCAAAATGTGTACTTGTACCCCAATACCACTAACAAAATTTGTTTTTTGACCCCTGAACCCCTCCTAGAATCTGTCCTTATACCCCCGCACCACCGCACAATTTGAACTTGTACCCCGACACCCATCCCAAAATTTGTTATTGTACCCCTGCTCCCCTCCCTAAAGTTGTACTTGCACCCCTACACCCCTACCAAAATGTATACATGTACCCTGCACTCCTCCAAAAATTTATACTTGTACCCCTGCACCCCTACCAACATTTGTACTTGCACCCCTGAACCCCTTCCAAAATTTGTACTTGGACCCTAGCATCCTTCCCAAAATTTGATTTTTTTATTACACCTGCACCCCTCCCAAAATTTGTACTTGTACACCTGAACCCCTCCCATATATTTAAGATTTTGGTTTACTGGTATAAGTCCTTTAACCAAAGACTCATCAGAAAACTGGTAACAAAAGCTAATTTATATCAAGCTGATATACTGTGTGTGTAAAGCTGACAGGATGTTGAGGAAAATTCTGTCATTGTTGCTTGAATGACATCAGTTCCAATTCAAGATTCCACCCTCCCAAAATTTGTACTTGTACCCTTGCACCCCTCCCAAAAATTGTACCTGTACCTCTGCATCCCTTCCAAAATTTGTAATTGTACCTATAAATCCCTCCTAAAATTTGTACTGGTACTCATGCATTGCTCCCAAAATTTGTACTGCTACCCGTGCACCCTTCCAAAAATTTGTACTTGTACCCCTACACCCATCCCAAAATGTGTACTACTACCCCTACACCCATTTCAAAATTTGTACTTGCACCCCAGCACCCCTCCCAAAATTTATATTTGCACCCCTGCACCGCTCCCAAAATTTATACTTGTAATCCTGTACCCCACCCAAAATATGTACTTGTACTCCTCCCAAAACTTGTATTTGGACCACAACGCCCATCTCAAAATTTGTTTTTTACCCCAGCACTGCTCCAAAAATATGTACTTGTACACCTGCACCTCTCTCAAAATTTGTACTTGTACCTCTATACCCCTCCCAAAATTTGTATTTGGACCCCAGCACCCCTCCCAAAATGTTTTCTTTACCACTACACCCCACCAAAAATTTGCAATAATACACCTGCACCCCTCCCGAAAATTGTACTCATACCCGTGCACCCCTCATAAAATTTGTTTTTGTTCCCCTACACCTATCCCAAAATTTGTACTTGTACCCAAACACCCCTCCCATAATTTATACTTGCACCCCTGCACCCCTCCCAAAATGTATACTTGTACCCCTGCACCCCTCCCAGAATTTATACTTGTATGCCTGCACCCCACCAACATTTGCAATTGCTTCCCTGTACACCTCCCAAAATTTGTACTTGCACCCCTGCACCCCTCTCAGAATTTATATTTGCACCCCAGCACCCCTCACAAAATGTAAACTTGTAACCCTGCAACCCTTCCAAATGTAATTCTTGTACCCCTGCACCCCTACCAACATTTGTACTTGTACCCCTCCCAAAAATATGTACTTTTACCACAACACTCCTCCCAAAATGTTTTATTTAACCCTGCAGTGCTCCAAAAATATGTACTTCAACACCTGTACCTCTCCCAAAATTTGTATTTGTACATCTATACCCCTCCCAAAATGTGTACCTGTACCCCTATACCCATCCCAAAATTTGTACTTGTACAACTGCCAAAATTTGTACTTGAACCCTAGCACCCCTCACAAAATTTGTTTTTTTACCCCTAAACTCCTCCCAAGATTTGTACTAATACTCCTGCTCCTCCCAAAATTTGTACTCGTACCCATACACCCCTCCCAAAATTTGTACTTGTTCCCTTACACCCATCCCAAAATTTGTACTTGTACCCCAGCACCCATCCCATAATTCATACTTGCACCCCTGCACCCCTCCCAAAATGTATACTTGTACCCCTGAACCCCTCCCTGAATTTATAGTTTTACGCCTGCTTCCCTAACAACATTTGTAATTGCTCCCCTGCACACCTCCCAACATTTGTACTTGTACCCGTGCACCCCTCCCTAAATTTGTAGTGGTTCCAGTGCACCCCTCCCAATATTTGTACTTGTACCCCTCCCAAAATTTGTACTTGGACCCCAGCACCACTGACAAAATGTGTTTTTTTACCCCATAACACCTCCCAAAATGTGTCCTTATACCCCTGCACCACCCCAAAATTTGTTCTTGTACCCTGACACCCATCCCAAAATTTGTTCTGGTACCCGTGCACCTCTCCCTAAATTTGTACTTGTACCCCTACACCCATCCAAAAATGTGTAGTTGTACCCCTGCACCCCTCCCAAAATGTATACTTGTACCCTGCACTACTCTAACAATTTATACTTGCACTCCTGCGACCATCCCAGAATTTATACTTGTACCCTTGCACCCTTACCAACATTTGTAGTTGCATCCCTGCACCCCTTCCAAAATTTGTTCTTGGACCCCAGCACCCCTCCCCAAATGTTCTTTTTTTTCATACCTGCACCCCTCCCAAAATGTGTACTTGTATTTCTGTACTACTCCCATATATTTAAGATTTTGTTTTACTGGTATGAGTCCATTAATAAAAGCCTCATCAGAAAACTGGTAACAAAGGCTAATTAAGCAATAAGGCTTGACCGGGGTTAGAGTAACAGTTTGTTAATCACCCCCTAGGGGTGTAATGTGGCATGAGGTGCAGCCGAGTGCCATATTGCCCCAGGGGGTGATTAACTGACTGTTAATCTAACTCCTGGAAGTACCTTATTGCTATTATAAAAAAAAACTGGTACCAAAAGAAGAGGGTTAAAAGAATACTTTCTGAATGTTTTCCTCACTGAGAGGGAGATTTTTAATAAAATAGTTCTTCCACCAATAGTTTAAGAATGATGGTTCAAAATCAGAATGCATCTTTCCATTCATTCAGCAGTGCTAGAGGATGGAATGCTGACAAGAAAAATCCATGCGCCATTGTGATCAAGCTGTACATGACAGTATAACATGGATTAATGTAAGGCTGTTGGAATCCTAACAGCCAATCAGATTGCAGCAATTCTGATAGCCATTTTATAATTTTTAACAAGCTGATATACTGTGTGTACCAAGCTGAGAAGACCTTGAGGAAAATGATGTCATTGTTGCTTGAATGACATCAGTTTCAATCCAAGATTCTGCCCTCCCAAAATTTGTACTTGTACCCTTGCACCCCTCCCAAACTTTGTACCTGTACCCCTCCCAAAATTTGTATTTGTACCCATGCACCCCTCCCAAAATTTGTATGGGTACCTGTGCATTAACCCCCAAATTTGTACTGCTACAGGTGCATCCCTCTGAAAATTTCTGCTTGTACCCCTATGTCCAACCCAAAATGTGTACTTCTACCTGTACACCCATTCCAAAATTTGTACTTGCACCCCAGCACCCCTCCCAAAATGTATACTTGCAACCCTGCACCCCTCCCAAAATTTACACTTGTAACCCTGTACCCCACCCAAAATATGTACTTGTACCCCTCCCAAAACTTGTATTTGGGCCACAACACCCCTCCCAGAATTTGTTTTTTTTACCCCTGCACTGCTCCAAAAATATGTACTTGTACATCTGCACCTCTCCCAAAATTTGTACTTGTACTTCTATACCCCTCCCAAATTTTTACCAGTACCTCTACACCACCCCAAAATTTGTACTTGTACTGCTCCCAAAATTTGTACTTGGACCCCAACACCCCTCACAAAATGTATTTCTTTACTCCTACACCCCTCCCAAAATTTGTACTAATAACCCTGCACCCCTCCCAAAATTTGAACTTGTACCCGTGCACCCTCCCAAAATGTGTACTTGTACAGCTCCCAAAATGTATTCTTGGACCCCAGCAACCCTTACAAAATATGTATTTATACCTCTACACCCCTCCCAAAATTTGTACGAATACCCTTACTCCCATCAAAAATTGTGTACCTGTATCCCTGCAACCCTTCCATAATTTAGACTTGCACTCCTCCCAGAATTTATACTTATACAGCTGCACCCCTACCAAGATTTGAAATTGCTTCCCTGCACACATCCCAAAATTTGTACTTGCACCCCTGCACCCCTACCAACATTTGTTCTTGCACCCCTGCACTCCTCTCAAAATGTATATTTGCACAACAGCACCCCTCACAAAATGTAAACTTGTAACCTGCAACCCTCCCAAAATGTATTTTTCTACCCTTGCACCCTATCAACATTTGTACTTTCATCCTGCTTCCCTCCCAAAATTTGTACTTGGACCACAACACCCCTCCCAAAATTAGTTTTTTTAAGCCTGCACTGCTCCAAAAATATGTACTTCAACAACTGCACCTTTCCCAAAATTTGTATTTGTACCTTTATACCCCTCCCAAAATTTGTACCTGCACCCCTACACCCATCCCAAAATATTTACTTGTACAGCTCCCAAAATTTGTACATGGACCCCAGCACCATCCCAACATTTGTATTTGCACTCCAACGCCCCTCCTAAAATTTATACTTGTAACTCTGCAACCCCCCCACAATTTATACTTCCCATCCCAAAATTTGTACTTGTACCCCTACACCCATCCCAAAAATTGTACTTATACCCCTGCACCCCTCCCAAAATTTGTACTTCCACCCCAGCACGCCTCCCAAAATGTATACTTGTACCACTGCACCCCTCCCCAAATTTATACTTGTAACCCTGCATCCCTACCAACATTTGTACTTGCACCCCTCCCAAAATTTGTACTTGGATCACAACACCCCTCTCAAAATGTGTTTTCTACCCCTGCACTGCTCCCACAATTTGAACTTGCACCCATCCCAAAATTTGCACTTGTAGCCAAGCACCCCTCCCAAAATTTATTTCTTTACATCTACACCACTCCCAAAATGTGTACTTGTACCTTATAATCCTCAAAAAATGTTTTACTTCTACCCCTGTACCTCTCCCAAAATGTGTACTTGTACCCCTTCACCCACTCCAAAATTTTTCCTTGCACCCCTCCCAAAATTTGTACCTGAGCCCCAGCACCCCTCCCATAATTTGTTTTTACCTATGCACCCTCCCAATATTTGCACCTGTACCCTTCCACCCATCCTAGAATTTATACTTGCATCCCTCTGAAAATGTATACTTGTACCACTGCAACCTTCCCAAAATCTGTACATGTATCCCTCTGCCCCTCCCAAACTTTGTGCTTGCACCCAATCAGCCCCTAAATTTGTACTTGTACCCCAGCATCCCTCCCAAAATTTGTACTTGTACCCCAACACCCATCCCCAAAATTGTACTTGTACCCATACACCTCTCACAGAATTTGTACTGGTACCCAAGCACCCTTTCCAAAATTTGTACTTGTACCCCGACACCCATCCCACAATTTGTACTTCTACCCCTGCACCCCTCCTAAAATTTGTATTTGCACCACAGCACCCCTCCCAAATTGTATATTTCAACCCCTGCAGCCCTCCTAAATTTTGTACTTGTACCTCTGCACCTCTTCCAGGATTTGTACTTGTACCCCTGCACCCCTCCCAAAATATGTATGTGGATCAGAACACCCCTCCCAAAATTTGTTTTTTTAACCCTGTACTGCTCTCAACAATTGTACATGTACTCCATAACCATTCCCAAAATTTGTACTTCTACCCCACTCCCATCCCAAAATTTGTACTCATACCCCCAACATTTTTACTTGTACCCCATCACCACTCCCAAAATTTGTTTCTTTATCCCTGAACCGCTCGCAAAATTTGTACTTATACCCCTGCTCCCTCCAAAATTTGTACTTGTACCCCGACACCTACCCAAAAATTTGTTCTGGTACCCGTGCACCTCTCCCTAAATTTGCACTTGTACCTCTACACCCATCCCAAAATTTGTAGTTGTACCCCTGCACACTCCCAAAAGTTATACTCGCACCCCCTGCACCCTCCCAAAATGTATGCTTGTACCCCTGTACCCCCACCAACATTTGTACTTGTACCCCTTCACCCCACCAACATTTGTACTTCCACCACTGCAGGCCTCCCAAAATTTATACTTGGACCCCTTCACCCCCCCCCAAATCTTCTTTATACCTGCACCCCTCCCAAAATTTGTGCTTGTACACCTGCACCCCTCCCATATATTTACCATTTTGTTTTACTGGTATAAGTCCATTAATAAAAGTCTCATCAGAAAACTTGTAACAAAGACTCATTTTTGACAAGCTGATATATTGTGTGTATTAAGCTGACAGAACATTGAGGAAAATGATGTAATTGTTGCTTGAATATCAGTTCCAATCCAAGATTCCACCCTCCCAAAATTTGTACTTGTACCATTGCACCCATCCCAAAATGTGTACCTGTACCCCTCCCAAAATGTGTACTTGCACCCATGCACCCCTCCCAAAATTTGTACTGGAACCTGTACACTACTCCCAAAATTTGTTCTGCTACCTGTCGCTCATCTGAAAAATTGTACTTGTACACCTACACCCTTCACAAAATTTGTAACTGCACCCCAGCACCCCTCCCAAAAGCTATACTAGTACCCCTGCACCCCTCCCAAAATGTATACTTTTACCCTGTACCCCACCCACAATTTGTACTTGTACTCCTCCCTAAATTTGTATTTTGACCACAACACCCCTCTCAAAAATTTGATTTTTACCCTGAAATGCTACAAAATTTGAACTTGTACACCTACACCCTCCCAAAATTTTTACTTGTACCCATATTCCCCTCCCAAAAGTTGGACTTGAACCCCTACACCCATCCCAAAATTTGTACTTGTATCCCTAAACCCCTCCCAAAATTTGTACTTCTAGCCCAAAACCCATCCCAAAATATGTACATCTACCCCTGCACCCCCAACATTTGTATTTGCACTCCAACACCCCACCTAAAATTTATACTTGTACCTCTGCAACCCCCCCACAATTTATACTTGTACCCCTGCACTCCTACCATATATTTACCATTTTGTTTTACTGGTATAAGTCCATTAATAAAAGTCTCATCAGAAAACTTGTAACAAATACAAATTTTTGACAAGCTGATATATTGTGTGTACTAAGCTGACAGGACATTGAGGAAAATAATATAATTGTTGCTTGAATGATATCAGTTCCAATCCAAGATTCCACCATCCCAAAATTTGTACTTGTACCATTGCACCCATCCCAAAATTTGTACCTGTACCCCTCCCAAAATTTGTACTTGCACCCATGCACCCCTCCCAAAATTTGTACTAGTACCTGTGCACTACACCCAAAATTTGTTCTGCTACCCGTCGCTCATCTGAAAAATTGTACTTGTACACCTACACCCTTCACAAAATTTGTAACTGCACCCCAACACCCCTCCTGAAGTGTATACTTGTACCCCTGCACCCCTCCCAAAATGTATATTTGTACCCTGTACCCCACCCACAATTTGTACTTGTACCCCCCTAAATTAGTAATTTAGACCACAACACCCCTCCCAAAAATTTGTTTTTTACCCTGAAATGCTACAAAATTTGAACTTGTACACCTGCACCATCCCAACATTTTTACTTGTACCCCATACCCCTCCCAAAAGTTGGACTTGTACCTCAACACCCATCCCAAAATTTGTACTTGTACCCCTAAACCCCTCCCAAAATTTGTACATCTACCCCTAAACCCATCCCAAAATATGTACTTCTGCCCCTGCAACCCCAACATTTGTATTTGCACTCCAACTCCCCTCCTAAAATGTATACTTGTACCTCTGCAACCCCCCCACAATTTATACTTGTACCCCTGCACTCCTACCAATATTTGTACTTGCAACCCTGCACCCTCCAAAAATTTGTACTTGGACCACAACTCCCCTCACAAAATTTGTACTTGTACATATGCACTCCTCCCAAGATTTGTAGTTGTACTGATGTACCCCTCCCAATATGTGTTCTTGAACCCCTACTCCCATCCCAAAATGTGTACTTGTACCCCTACACCCATCCCAAAAATTGTACTTATACCCCTGCACCCCTCCCAAAATTTGTACTTCCACCCCAGCACGCCTCCCAAAATGTATACTTGTACCACTGCACCCTCCCCAAATTTATACTTGTAAGCCTGCATCCCTACCAACATTTGTACTTGCACCCCTCCCAAAATTTGTACTTGGATCACAACACCCCTCCCAAAATGTGTTTTTCTACCCCTGCACTGCTCCCACAATTTGAACTTGCACCCACCCCAAAATTTGCACTTGTAGTCCAGCACCCCTCCAAAAATGTATTTCTTTACATCTACACCACTCCCAAAATGTGTTCTTGTACCTTATAATCCTCAAAAAATGTTTTACTTGTACCCTTGCACCTCTCCCAAAATTTGTACTTGTACCCCTTCACCCACTCCAAAAATTTTTCCTTGCACCCCTCCCAAAATTTGTACCTGAGCCCCAGTACCCCTCCCATAATTTGTTTTTTACCTATGCACCATCCCAAAATTTGCACCTGTACCACTTCACCCATCCCAAAATTTATACTTGCACCCCTCCGAAAATGTATACTTGTACCCCTGCACCAATCCCAGAATTAATACTTGTACCCTTGCACCGCACCAATGTTTGTACTTGCACACATGTACCCCACCCAAAATTTGTACTTATACCCCAGCACCCATTCTAAAGTTCATTTTATTACCCTTTCCAAAATTTGTATTTGTACACCTGCATCTTTCCCATATATTTACCATTTTGTTTTACTTCTATAAGTCCATTAATAAAATCCTCATCAGAAAACTGGTAGCAAAGACTGATTTTTGACAAGTTGATATTCTGTGTGTACTAAGCTGACAGGACCTTGAGGAAAATTATGTAATTGTTGCTTGAATTACATCAACTCCAATCCAAGATTCCACCTCTCCCAAAATTTGTACTTGTACCTTGCACCACTCCTAAAATTTGTACATGTACCCCTGCACCCCTCACAAAATTTATACTTGTATCTGTGCACCCTCCACAGATTTGTACTAGTACCCGTGCACCCCTCCTAAAATTTGTACTGGTACCAGTACACCACTCCCAAAATTTGTATTTCTAACCATACACCCATCCCAAAATTTGTACTTCTGCCCATCCCAAAATTTGTACTTGGACCCCAGCACCCCTCCAAGATGAATACTTGTACCCCTGCAACTTTTCCAAAATTGATACATGTACCCCTATACCCTCCCAAAATTTGTACTTGTACTCTTGCACCCCACTCAATATTTGTACTTGTAACCATCATAAAATTTGTACTTGGACCCCAGCATTCCTCCCAAAATTTATATTTTTACCAATACACCCCTCCCAAAATTTATACTTGCACTCTGCACCCTTCCTGAAAAGTATACTTGTAGCCCTGCATCACTCCTTGAATTAATACTTGCACCCCTGCATCCCTACCAACATTTGTACTTGCACCCCTCTCAAAGTTTATATTTGCACCCCAGCACCGCTCACAAAATGTATACTTGTAACCATGTAACCCTCCCAAAATTTATTCTTGTACCACTGCACCCCTACCAACATTAGCACTTGGACCACAACTGCCCTCAAAAATGTGTTTTTCTACCCCTGTGCTGCTCCAAAACTTTGTACTTGTACACCTGTACCTCTACCAAAATTTGTTCTTGTACTTCTATACCTCTCCCAAAACTTGTACATGTACCCCTCCCAAAATGTGTACTTGGACCCCAGCACCACTTCCAAAATTTATTTTACCACTACAAGCCTCCCCAAATTAGTACTAAATCCCCTGCAACTCCCAAAATGTGTATTCGTACCTGCGCAAACCTCCCAAAGTTTGTACTTGCACCCTTTCTAAAATGTATACTTGTACACCTGCACCCCTCCCAGAACTTATACTTGCACCCCTGCACCCCTACTAACATTTGTATTTGCATCCCTGCACCCTTGTCAGAATTTATATTTGTAGACCAGCACCCCTCACAAAATGTATACTTGTACCCTGTAACCCTCCCAAAAGTTATTCTCATACCCCTACACCCCTATTAACATTTAGACTTGCACCTCTGCCCAAATCCCAGAATTTTACTTGGATCACAACACCCCTGCCAAAATTTGTTTTTTACCCTTGCACTACTCCCAAAATTTGTACTTGTACACCTGCACCTCTCCCAAAATTTGTATTTGGACCTCTATACCACACGCAAAATTTGTACTTGTACCCCTACACCCATTCCAAAATTTGTACTTGTACCCCTCCCACCCAAAATTTGTACTTGGACCCCAGCACCCATTTTAAAATTTGTTTTTTTACTGATTCATTCATCCTAAAATTGGTACTATTACCCCTGCACACCTCCCAAAATTTGTACTCGTACCCATGCACCCCTCCCAAAATTTGTATTTGTTCCCCTGCACCAATCCCAAAATTTGTACTTGTACCCCTGCGCCCATCCCAAAATTTATATTTGCAGCCCAGCACCCCTCACAAAATGTATACTTGTAACCCTGCAACACACCCAAAATTTATTCTTGTACCACTGCACCCCTACCAACATTTGTACTTGCACCCCTGCTCACCTCCCAAAATTTTACTTGGATCACAGCACCCCTCCCAAAATTTGTTTTTTTACCCCTGCACTGCTCCAAAAATTTGTACAAGTACCACTACACCACTCCCAAAATTTGTACATGTACACCTACACCCATACCAAAAATTGTACTTTGCCCCACCCACACAAAATTTGTACTTGGACCCCAGCACCCATCTCAAAATTTGTTTTCTTTACCAATACAACCCTTCTAAAATTTATACTAATATCCCTGCACCCCTCCCAAATTTTGTACTCATACCCGTGCACCCCTCCCAACATTTGTACTTGTTCTCCTACCCCAATCCCAAAATTTGCACTTGAACCCCTCCACTCCTAACAAAATTTATACTTGCAGCCCTGCAATGCTCCCAAAATGTATACTTGGACTCCTGCATCTCTCCCAGAATTTATACTTGTACCCCTGCACTCCTACCAACATTTGTACTTGCACCCCACCCAAAATCTGAACTTGGACCCCAGCACCCCTCCCAAAATGTGTTTTTTACACCTCCACCCCTCCCAAAATTTGTATTTGTACACCTGCACTCCTCCCATATATTTACCATTTTGTTTGATTTATATAAAACTGTTAATAAGATCTTCATCAGAACACTTGTAGCAAACATTGATTTTTGGCAAGTTGATTTTCTGTGTGTACTAAGCTGACAGGACCTTGAGGAAAATGATGTCATTGTTGCTTGAATTACATCAACTCCAATCCAAGATTGCACCCTTCCAAAATTTGTACTTGTACCTAGCACCACTCCCAAAATTTGTAAATGTACCCCTGCACCCCTCACAAAATTTATGCTTGTACCTGTGCACCCTCCACAAATTTGTACTGGTACCCGTGCACCCCACCTAAAATTTGTACTGGTACCCATACACCCCTCCCAAAATTTGTATTTCAACCCCTACACACATCCCAAAATTTGTACTTCTGCCCATCCCAAAATTTGTACTTGGACCCCAGCACCCCTCCCAAAATGAATACTTGTACCCCTGCACCCCTTCCAAAATTGATACGTGTACCCCATACCTTCCCAAAATTTGTACTTGTACTCTTGCACCCGATCAATATTTGTACTTGTACCCAACATAAAATTTGTATTGTTACCAATGCACCCCTCCCAAAACTTGTACTTATGCCCCTGCACCGCACCTAAAATTTGTACTTGTACTACTACATCCTTCCCAAAATTTGTACTGGTACTAATGCATCCCTACCAAGATTTGTACTTTTACCAGTAAACCCATCCCAAAATTTGTATTTCTACCCCCGCACCCCTCCCAAAATTTATACTTGCACCCTGTACCCTTCCTAAAATGTGTACTTGTACATCTGCATCACTGTCTGAATTTATACTTTCACCCCAGCACCCCTCCCAAAATGTGTTTTTTACACCTCCACCCCTCCCAAAATTTGTATTTGTACACCTGCACTCCTCCCATATATTTACCATTTTGTTTGATTTATATAAGACCATTAATAAGATCTTCATCAGAACACTTGTAGCAAACATTGATTTTTGACAAGTTGATTTTCTATGTGTACTAAGCTGACAGGACCCTGAGGAAAATGATGTCATTGTTGCTTGAATTACATCAACTCCAATCCAAGATTACACCCCTACCAAAATTTGTACTTGTACCTAGCACCACTCCCAAAATTTGTACATGTACCCCTGCACCCCTCACAAAATTTATACTTGTACCTGTGCACCCTCCACAAATTTGTACTGGTACCCGTGCACCCCACCTAAAATTTGTACTGGTACCCATACACCCCTCCCAAAATTTGTATTTCTACCCCTACACACATCCCAAAATTTGTACTTCTGCCCATCCCAAAATTTGTACTTGGACCCCAGCACCCCTCCCAAAATGAATACTTGTACCCCTGCACCCCTTCCAAAATTGATACGTGTATCCCATACCCTCCCAAAATTTGTACTTGTACTCTTGCACCCGATCAATATTTGTACTTGTACCCAACATAAAATTTGTATTGTTACCAATGCACCCCTCCCAAAACTTGTACTTATGCCCCTGCACCGCACCTAAAATTTGTACTTGTACCACTACATCCCTCCCAAAATTTGTACTGGTACTCATGCATCCCTACCAAGATTTGTACTTTTACCAGTAAACCCATCCCAAAATTTGTATTTCTAGCCCCGCACCCCTCCCAAAATTTATACTTGCACCCTGCCCCCTTCGCAAAATGTGTACTTGTACATCTGCATCACTGTCTGAATTTATACTTTCACCCCTGCACCCCTACCAACATTTGTACTTGCACCCTTCTCAAAGTTTATATTTGCACCCCAGCACCCCTCACAAAATGTATACTTGTAACCATGCAACCATCCCAAAATTTACTCTTGTACTGCTGCATCCCTACCAACGTTAGTACTTGGACCACAACTCCCCTCCAAAAATGTGTTTTTCAACCCCTGTGCTGCTCCAAACCTTATACTTGAACTCCTGTACCTCTAACAAAATGTGTTCTTGTACCTCTATACTTCTCCCAAAGCTTGTATATGTACCCCTATACCCATCGCAAAATTTGCACTTGCACCCTCCCAAATGTGTATTGGACCCCAGCACTACTTCCAAAATTTGTTTTTACCACTACAAGCCTCCCCAAATTTGTACTATATCCCCTGCACCTTTCCAAAATTTGTATTCAGTACTATGCAGACCTCCCAAATTTGTACTGGCACCCTGCACCCTTCCTAAAATAAATACTTGTACACCTGCACCCCTTCAAGAACTTATACTTGCACCCCTGCACCCCTACCAACATTTGTGTTTGCATCCCTTGCACCCATCTCAAAATTTATATTTGCAGACCAGCACCCCTCACAGAATGTATACTTGTACCCCGCAACCCTCCCAAAAGTTATTCTCATACCCCTACACCCCTACCAACATTTAGACTTGGACCTCTGCTCAAATCCCAAAATTTTAGTTGGATCAAAACACACCTCCTAAAATGTGTTTTTATACCCCTGCAGTGCTCCAAAAATTTGTACTTGTACACCTGCACCCATTCCAAAATTTATACTTGTACTCCTCCCACCCAAAATTTGTACTTGGACCCCAGCACCCATTTCAAAAATTGTTTTTTTACTGATACATCCCTCCTAAAATTTGTACTAATACCCCTGCACCCCTCCCAAAATTTGTACTCCTACCCATGCACCCCTCCCAAAATTTGTACTTGTTCCCCTACACCAATCCCGAAATTTATACTTGTACCCCTGCACCCCTCCCAAAATTTATATTTGTAGACCAGCACCCCTCACAAAATGTATACTTGTAACCCTGCAACCCAGCCAAAATTTATTCTTGTACCACTGCACCCCTTTCAACATTTGTACTTGCACCCCTGCTCACCTCCCAAAATTTTATTTGGATCACAGCACTCCTCCCAAAATTTGTTTTTTTTACCCATGCAACTCTCCCAAAATCTGTACTTGCACTGCTATATCCCTGCCAAAATTTGTACTTGTACCCCTACACCCATTACAAAATTTGTACTTGTGCACCTCCCTCCTAAAATTTGTACTTGGACCCCAGCACCCATGTAAAAATTAGCTTTCTTTACCAATACAACCCTCCTAAAATTTGTACTAATACCCCTGCATCCCTCCCAAAATGTGTACTCGTACCCGTGTACCCCTCCCAAAATTTGTACTTGTTTTCCTACACCAATCCCAAACTTTGTATTTGAACCCCTCCACCCCAACAAAATTTGTAGTTGCACCCCTGCACTGCTCCCAGAATATATACTTGTATCCCTGCACCTCTCCCCAAATTTATACTTGTACCCCTGCACTCCTACCAACATTTGTACTTGTACCCCACTCAAAATCTGAACTTGGACCCTAGCACCCCTCCCAAAATGTGTTTTACACCTCCACCCCTCCCAAAATTTTTATTTGTACACCTGCTCTCCTCCCATATATTTACCATTTTGTTTCACTTATATAAGACCATTAATAAAATCCTCATCAGAACACTTGTAGCAAAGACTGATTTTTGACAAGTTGACTTTCTTTGTGTACTAAGCTGACAGGACCTTGAGGAAAATGATGTCATTGTTGCTTGAATTACATCAGTTTCAATCCAAGATTCCACCCCTTCCAAAATATGTACTTGTACCCTTGCACCCTCCCAAAATTTGTACTTCTACCTGTGCACTCCCCCCAAAAATTGTACTTCTACCCCTGCACACCTCCCAAAATTTTTACTTGCACCCCAGCACCCCTCCCAAAATTTGTACTTGAACCCCTGCAATCCTCCCAAAATTTCAACTTGTACTCATCCCAGAATTTGTACTTGGACCCCAGCACCCCTCCCATAATTTGTTTTTTTACCCATGCATCCCTCCCAAAATTTGTACTTGTTCCCCTACACCCCCTCCCAAAATTTGTACTTGTATCTGTGCACCCCTCCCAAAATTTGTACTTGTACCCATACACATCCCAAAATTTGTACTTCTACAACTGCACCTCTCCCAAAATTAATACTTGCACCCTGCACCCTTCCCAAATATATACTTGTACCACTGCACCCCTCTCATAATTTATACTTGTACCCCTGAACCACTACCAACATTTGTACTTACACCCCTGCATCCCACACAAAATTTGTACATGGAACCCAGCATGCCCCAAAATGTGTTTTTTTAAACCTCCACCCCTCCCAAAATGTGTATTTCTACACCTGTACCGCTCCTATATATTTACTGTTTTGTTTTACTTATATAAGTCTATTAATAAAATCTTCATCAGAAAACTCATAGCAAAGACTGATTTTTGACAAGTTGATATTCTGTGTGTACTACGCTGACAGGAACCTCAGGAAAATGATATCATTGTTGCTTGAATGACATCAACTCCAATCCAAGATTCCACCCCTCCCAAAATTTGTACTTGTACCCCTAGACCACTCCCAAAATTTGTACATCTACCCCTCACCCCTCAAAAATTTGTACTTGTACCTGTGCACCCTCCACAAATTTATACTTCTACCTGTGTACCCCCTTCCCAAAATTTGTACTGGTACCAGTGCACCCCTCCCAAAATGTGTACATGTACCCTATACTCCTCAAAAAATGTGTACGTGTACCCTTGCACCTCTCCCAAAATTTGTACTTGTACCCCTTCACCCACTCCAAAATTTTTCATTGTACCCCTCCCAAAATTTGTACCTGAGCCCCAGCACCCCTCCCATAATTTGTTTTTTACCCATGCAACCTCTCAAAATTTGTATGTATACCCTTTCACCCATCCCAAAATTTATACTTGCATCTGTCTGAAAATGTATACTTGTACCCCTGCACTGCTCCCAGAAATAATACTTGTACCCTTGCACCTCACCAACAGTTGTACTTGCACACCTGTACCCCACCCAAAATTTTAACTTATACACCAGCACCCATCCCAAAGTGTGTTTTATTACCCCTTCTCAAATTTGTAGTTGTACACCTGCACCCTTCCCATATATTTACCATTTTGTTTTACTTCTATAAGTCCATTAATAAAATCCTCATCTGAAAACTGGTAGCAAAGACTGATTTTTAACAAGTTGTTATTCTGTGTGTACTAAGCTGACAGGAACCTCAGGAAAATGATATCATTGTTGCTTGAATGACATCAACTCCAATCCAAGATTACACCCCTCCCAAAATTTGTACTTGTACCTAGCACCACTCCCAAAATTTGTACATGTACCCCTGCACCCCTCAAAAAATGTATACTTGTACCTGTGCATCCTCCACAAATTTGTATTGGTACATGTGCACCCCACCTAAAATTTGTACTGGTACCTCTACACCTCTCCCAAAATTTGTATTTCTACCCCTGCACACATCCCAAAATTTGCACTTCTGCCCATTCCAAAGTTTGTACTTGGACCCCAGCACCTCTCCCAAAATGAATACTTGTACCCCTGCACCCCTTTCAAAATGCATACGTGTACCCCATACCCTCCCAAAATTTGTACTTGTACTTTTGCACTCCGATCAATATTTGTACTTGTACCCATCATAAAATTTGTACTTGGACCCCAGCATGCCTCCCAAAATTACTTATGCCCCTGCACCGCACCTAAAATTTGTACTTGTACCACTACACCTCTCCCAAAATTTGTACTGGTACCCATGCACTCCTCCCAAAATTTGTACTTTTACCACTAAACCTTTCCTAACATTTGTATTTCTACCCCTGCACCCCTTCCAAAATTTATACTTGCACCCTGCACCCTTCCTAAAATATGTACTTGTACATCTGTATCACTTTCTGAAGCTATACTTGCATCCCTACCAACATTTGTACTTGCACCCCTCTCAAAGTTTATATTTGCACCCCAGCACCGCTTCACAAAATGTATACTTGTAACCATGCAACCATCCCAAAATTTACTCTTGTACCCCTGCATCCCTACCAACGTTAGTACTTGGACCACAACTCCCCTCCAAAAATGTGTTTTTCTACCCCTGTGCTGCTCCAAAACCTTATACTTGAACTCCTGTACCTCTAACAAAATGTGTTCTTGTACCTCTATACCTCTCCCAAAGCTTGTACATGTACCCCTACACCCATTGCAAAATTTGTACTTGTACCCCTCCAAAAATGTGTACTTGGACCCCAGCACCACTTCCAAATTTATTTTACCACTACAAGCCTCCCCAAATTTGTACTAAATCCCCTGCACCCTTACAAAATTTGTATTTGTACCTATGCAGACCTTCCAAAATTTGTATTTGCACCCAACACCCTTCCTAAAATGAATACTTGTACACCTGCACCACTCCCAGAACTTATACTTGCACCCCTGAACCCTTACCAACATTTGTGTTTGCATCCCTTGCACCCCTCTCAAAATTTATATTTGCAGACCAGCACCCCTCACAAAATGTATACTTGTACCCCGCAACCCTCCCAAAAGTTATTCTCATACCCCTACACCCCTACCAACATTTAGACTTGCACCTCTGCTCAAATCCCAAAATTTTACTTGGATCACAACACACCTGCCAAAATGTGTTTTTATACCCCTGCACTGCTTCAAAAATTTGTACTTGTAAACCTGCACCCATTCCAAAATTTATACTTGTACCCCCACACCCAAAATTTGTACTTGGACCCCAGCACCCATTTCAAAAATAGTTTTTTTACTGATACATCCCTCCTAAAATTTGTACTAATACCCCTGCACCCCTCCCAAAATTTGTATTCGTATCCATGCACCCCTTCCAAAATTTGTACTTGATCCCCCACACCAATCCCAAAATTTGTACTTGTACCCCTGCACCCCTCACAAAATTTATATTTGCAGACCAGCAGCCCTCACAAAATGTATACTTGTAACCCTGCAACCCACCCAAAATTTATTCTTGTACCATTGCACCCCTTCCAACATTTGTACTTGCACCCCTGCTCACCTCCCAAAATTTTACTTGGATCACAGCACCCCTCTCAAAATTAGTTTTTTTTACCCCTGCACCTCTTCCAAAATCTGTACTTGCAACACTATACCCCTGCCAAAATTTATATTTGTACCCCTACACCCATCCCAAAATTTGTTCTTGTGTCCCTCCCACCCAAAATTTGTACTTGGACCCCAGCACCCATCTCAAAATTTGTTTTCTTTACCAATACAACCCTTCTAAAATTTGCACTAATACCCTTGCACTCTTCCAAAATTTGTACTCGTACCTGTGCACCCCTCCCAAAATTTGTACTTGTTCCCCTACACCAATCCCAAAATTTGTACTTGAACCCCTCCACCCCTAACAAAATTTATACTTGCACCACTGCACTGCTCCCAAAATGTATACTTGTACCCCTGCACCTCTCCTAGAATTTATACTTCTAGCCCTGCACTCCTACCAATCTTTGCACTTGCACCCCACTCAAAATCTGAACTTGGACCCCAGCACCCCTCCCAAAATGTGTTTTTTACACCTCCACCCATCCCAAAATTTGTGTTTGTACACCTGCACTCCTCCCATATATTTACCATTTTGTTTCACTTATATAAGACCATTAATAAAATCCTCATCAGAACACTTGTAGCAAAGACTGATTTTTGACAAGTTGATTTTCTGTGTGTACTAAGTTGACAGGATATTGAGGAAAATTATGTCATTGCTGCTTGAATTACATCAGTGTCAATCCAACATTCCACCCCTTCCAAAATATGTACTTGTACCCTTGCACCCCACCCAAAATTTGTACTTCCATCTGGCACTCCCCCCATAAAATTGTACTTCTACCCCTGCATACCTCCCAATATTTTTATTTGCACCTCAGCACCCCTCCCAAAATTTGTACTTTAACCCCTGCAATCCTCCCAAAATTTCAACTTCTACTCATCCTAAAATTTGTACCCAGACCTCAGCACCCCTTCCAAATTTGTTTTTTTCCGCATGCATCTCTTCCAAAATTTGTACTTGTTCCCCTACACCCCTCCCAAAATTTGTACTTGTATCCATGCACCCCTCCCAAAATTTGTACTTGTACCCATATACACATCCCAAAATTTGTACTTCTACAACTGCACCCCTCCCAAAATTAATACTTGCACCCTGCACCCTTCCCAAAATGTATACTTGTACCCCTGCACCTCTCCCAGAATTTATACTTGTACCCCTTAACCATTACCAACATTTGTACTTGCACCCCTGCATCCCACACAAAATGTGTACATGGACCCCAGCACACACTCCAAAATGTGTTTTTTTTACACCTCCACCTCTCCCAAAATGTGTATTTGTACACGTATACTCTCCCATATATTTACTCTTTTGTTTTACTTATATAAGTCCATTAAGAAATTCTTCATCAGAAAACTCATAGCAAAGACTGATTTTTGACAAGTTGATATTCTGTGTGTACTAAGCTGACAGGACCTTGATGAAAATTATGTCATTGCTGCTTGAATGACATCACTTCCAATCCAAGATTCCACTCCTCCCAAAATTTGTACTTGTACCCCTGCACCTCTCCCAAAATTTGTACATCTGCCCTGCACCCCTCAAAAATTTGTACTTGTACCTGTGCACCCTCCACAAATTTATACTTCTACCTGTGCACCCCACTCCCAAAATTTGTACTGGTACCAGTGTACCCCTCCCAAAATGTGTACATGCACCCTATACTCCTCAAAAAATTTGTACTTGTCTCCTTGCACCTCTCCCAAAATGCGTACTTGGACCCCTTCACCCACTCCAAAATTTTTCCTTGTACCCCTCCCAAAATTTGTACCTGAGCCCCAGCACCCCTCCCATAATTTGTTTTTTACCCATGCACCATCTCAAAATTTGTACGTGTACCCCTCCACACACCCCAAATTTATACTTGCACCCCTCCGAAAATGTATACTTGTGCCCCTGCACCACTCCCAGAATTAATACTTGTACCCTTGCACCCCACCAACAGTTGTACTTGCACACCTGTACCCCACCCAAAATTTGAACTTATACCCCAGGACCCATCCCAAAGTGTGTTTTATTACCCTTTCCCAAATTTGTATTTGTACACCTGCACCCTTCCCATATATTTACCATTTTGTTTTACTTCTATAAATCCGTTAATAAAATCCTCATCAGAAAACTGGTAGCAAAGACAGATTTTTGACCAGTTGTTATTCTGTGTGTACTAAGCTGACAGGACCTTGAGGAAAATGATGTCATTGTTGCTTGAATGACATCAATTCCAATCCAAGATTACACCCCTCCCAAAATTTGTACTTGTACCAAACACCACGCCCAAAATTTGTACATGTACCCCTGCACCTCTCCCAAAATGAATACTTGTACCCCTGTACCCCTTCCAAAATTCATATGTGTACCCCACACCCTCCCAAAATTTGTACTTGCATCCTTGCACCCCGATCAATATTTGCACTTGTACCCATCATAAAATTTGTACTTGGACCCCAGCATCCCTTCCAAAATTTGTATTTTTACCAATGCACCCCTCCCAAAATTTGTACTTATGCCCCTGCACCACACCGAAAAATTTGTACTTGTACCACTACACCTCTCCCAAAATTTCTACTGGTACCCGTGCACCCCTCCCAAAATTTGTACTTTTACCACTAAACCCATCCCAAAATTTATATTTCTACCCCTGCACCCCTCCCAAAATTTATACTTGCACCCTGCACCCTTCCTAAAATGTATACTTGTATCCCTGCATCACTCCCTGAATTTATATTTGCAACCCTGCACCCCACCAACATCTGTACTTGCACCCCTCTCAAAGAATATATTTCCACCCTAGCACCCCTCACAAAATGTATACTTGTAACCATGCAACCATCCCAAAATTTATTCTTGTACCACTGCACCCCTACCAATGTTAGTACTTGGACCACAACTACCCTCCAAAAATATGTTTTTCAACCCCTTCGCTGCTCCAAAACTTTGTACTTCTACGCCTGTACCTTTACCAAAATTTGTTCTTGCACCTCTATGCCTCTCCCAAAACTTGTACATGTACCCCTACACACATCGCAAAATTTGTACTTATACCCCTCCCAAAATGTGTACTTGGACCCCTGCACCACTTTCAAATTTTTTTTTTACCATTACTAGCCTACCCAAATTTGTACTAAGTCCCCTGCACCCTCCCAAAATTTGTATTCATACCTATGCAGACCTCCCAAAATTTGTACTTGCACCCTGTACCCTTCCTAAAATGTATACTTGTACACCTGCACCCCTCCCAGAACTTATACTTGCACCCCTGCACCCCTACCAACATTTGTGTTTGCATCCCTTGAACCCCCTCAAAATTTATATTTGCAGACCAGCACCCCTCACAAAATGTATACTTGTACCCTGCAACCCACCCAAAAGTTATTCTCATACCTCTACACCCCTACCAACATTTAGACTTGCACCTCTGCTCAAATTCCAAAAATTTACTTGGATCAAAAAACCCCTCCCAAAATGTGTTTTTATACCCCTGCACTGCTCCCAAAATTTGTACTTCTACACCAGCACCTCTCCCAAATTTCTATTTGCACCTCTATACCTGTTGCAAAATTTGTACTTGTACCCCTACACCCACTCCAAAATTTATACTTGTACCCCTCCCACCCAAAATTTGTACTTGCACCCCATCAACCCTCCCAAAATTTATATTTGCAGCCCAGCACCCCTCTCAAAATGTATACTTGTAACCCTACAACCCACCAAATATGTATTCATGTACCACTGCACCCCTTCCAATATTTGTACTTGCACCCCTGCTCACCTCCCAAAGTTTTACTTGGATCACAGCACCCTTCCCAAAATTTGTTTTTTTTACCCCTGCACCTCTCCCAAAATTTGTACTTGCACTACTATACCTCTGCCAAAATGTGTACTTGTACCCGTACACCTATCCCAAAATTTGTACTTGTGCCCCTCCCACACAAAATTTGTACTTGGACCCCAACACCCATTTCAAAATGTGTTTTCTTTACCAATACAACCCTCCTAAAATTTGTACTAATACCCCTGCACCTCTCCTAAGATTTGTACTCATACCTGTGCACCCCTCCCAAAATTTGTACTTGTTCTCCTACACCAATCCCAAAATTTGTACTTGAACCCCTCCACCCCTAACAAAATGTATACTTGCACTCCTACACTGCTCAAAAAATGGGTACTTGTACCCCTTCACCTCTCCCAGAATTTATACTTGTGCCCCTGCACTCCTACCAACATTTGTACTTGCACCCCACCCAAAATCTGAACTTGGACCCCAGCACCCCTCCCAAAATGTGTTTTTACACCTCCACCCCTCCCAAAATTTGTATTTGTACACCTGCACGCCTCCCAAAAATTGTACTTCTATCCCTGCACACCTCCCAAAATTTTTATTTGCACCCCAGCACCCCTCCCAAAATTTGTACTCGAACCCCCTGCAATCCTTCCAAAAATTCAACTTGTACTCACCCCAGAATTTCTACTTGGACCCCAGCAGTCCTCCCAAAATTTGTTTTTTTACCCATGCATCCCTCCCAAAATTTGTACTTGTTCCCCTACACCTCTCCCAAAATTTGTACTTGCATCCCTGCACCCCTCCCAAAATTTGTACTTGTACCCATGCACACATCCCAAAATTTGTACTTCTACAACTGCACCCTCCCTAAATTAATACTTGCTCCCTGCACCCTTCTCAAAATGTATACTTGTACCACTGCACCCCTCAAATAATTTATACTTGTACACCTGAACCACAACCAACATTTGTACTTGCACCCCTGCATCCCACACAAAATTTGTACGTGGACCCCAGAACCCCCCCAAAATGCGTGTTTTTTACACCTCCACCCCTCCCAAAATGTGTATTTGTATGCCTGTACCCCTCCCATATATTTACTGTTTTGTTTTACTTATATAAGTCCATTAATAAAATCTTCATCAGAAAACTGGTAGCAAAGACTGATTTTTGACAAGTCGATATTCCGTGTGAACAGAGCTGACAGTACCTTGAGGAAAATGATGTCATTGTTTCTTGAATGACATCAGTTCCAATCCAAGATTCCACCCTTCCCAAAATTTGTACTTGTACCCCTTCACCTACAGCAAAATATTTCCTTGTACCCCTCCCAAAATTTGTACCTGAGCCCCAGCACCCCTCCCATAATTTGTTTTTTACCCATGCACCCTCTCAAAATTTGTACGTGTACCCCTACACCATCCCAAAATGTATACTTGCACCCCTCCGAAAATATATACTTGTACCCCTGCACTACTCCCAGAATTAATACTTGTACCCTTGCACCCCACCATTTGTACTTGTACACCTGTACCCCACCCAAAATTTGAACTTATACACCAGCACCCATTCCAAAGTGTGTTTTATTACCCCTTCTAAAATTTGTATTTCTTCACCTGTACCCTTCCCATATATTTACCATTTTGTTTTACTTCTGTAAGTCCATTAATAAAATCCTCATCAGAAAACTGGTAGCAAAGACTGATTTTTGACAAGTTGTTATTCTGTGTGTACTGAGCTGACAGGACCTTGAGGAAAATGATGTCATTGTTGCTTGAATGACATCAACTCCAATCCAAGATTACACCCCTACCAAAATTTGTACTTGTACTTAGCACCACTCCCTAAATTTGTACATGTACCCCTGCACCCCACACAAAATTGATTCTTCTACCTGTGCACCCTCCACAAATTTGTACTGATACACCTGCTCCCTTCCCAAAATTTGTACTGGTACCCGTACAGCCCTCCCAAAATTTGTATTTCTACCCCTACACACATTCCAAAATTTCTATTTCTGCCCATCCCAAAATTTGTACTTGGACCCCAGCACCCATCCCAAAATGAATACTTGTACCCCTGCACCTTTTCCAAAATTGATACATGTACCCCATACCCTCCCAAAATTTGTACTTGTACCCTTGCACCCCGATCAGTTTTTGTACTTGTACCCATCATAAAATTTGTACTTGGACCCCAGCATCCTTCTCAAAATTTGTATTTTTATCAATGCACCCCTCCCAAAATTTGTATTGGTACCCGTGCACCCCTCCCAAAATGTGTACTTTTACCACTAAACCCATCCCAAAATTTGTATTTCTACCCCTGCACCCCTCCCAAAATTTATACTGCTACCCTGCACCATTCCTAAAATGTATACTTGTACCCCTGCATCACTCTCTGAATTTATACTTGCACCCCTGCACCACTACCAACATTTGTACTTGCACCCCTCTCAAAGTTTATATTTGCACCCCAGCGCTGCTCACAAAATGTATACTTGTAACCTTGCAACCCTCCCAAAATTTATTCTTGTACCCCTGCACCCCTACCAACGTTAGTACTTGGACTGCAACTCCCCACCAAAAATGTGTTTTTCTAACCCACGATGCTCCAAAACATTGTATTTCTACACCTGTACCTCTACCAAAATTTGTATTTGCACCTCTATACCCCTGGCAAAATTTGTATTTGTACCCCTACACCCATTCTGAAATGTATACTTGTACCCCTCCCACCCAAAATTTTTACTTGGACCCCAACACCCATTTCAAAATTTGTTTTTTTACTGATGCATCCCTCCTAAAATTTGTACTAATACCCATGTGCCCCTCCCAAAAAGTGTACTCACACCCAAGCACCCTCCCAAATTTTGTACTTGTTCCCCACACCAATACCAAAATGTGTACTTGTACCCCTGTACCCCTCCCAAAATGTATATTTACAGCCCAGAATCCCTCACAAAATGTATACTTGTAACCCTGCAACCCACCCAAAATTTATTCTTGTACCACAGCTCCCCTACCAACATTTGTACTTGCACCCCTGCTTGCCTCCCAAAATTTTACTTGGATCACAGCACCCCTCCCAAAATTTGTTTTTTTACCTCTGCACCTCTCCCAAAATGTGTACTTGCACCACTATACCCCTGCCAAAATTGTTACTTGTACCCCTACACCCATCCCAAAATTTGTACTTGTGCCCCTCCCACCCAAAATTTGTACTTGGACCCCAGCACCCATCTCAAAATTTGTTTCCTTTACCATTACAACCCTCCTGAAATTTGTACTAATACCCCCTGCACCCGTCCCAAAATTTGTACTTGTTCTCCTTCACCAGTCCCAGACTTTGTACTTGAACCCATCCACCCCTAACAAAATTTATACTTACACCCCTGCACCACTCCCAAAATGTATACTTGTACCCCTGCACCTCTCCCAGAATTTATACTTGTACCCCTGAACTCCTACCATCATTTGTACTTGCACCCCACCCAAAATCTGAACTTGGACCCAAGCACCACTCCGAAAATGAGTTTTTTACACCTCCACCCCTCCCAAAATTTGTATTTGTACACCTGCGCTCCTCCCATATATTTACCATTTTGTTTCACTTATATAAGACCATTAATAAGATCCTCATCAGAACACTTGTAGCAAAGACTGATTTTTGACAAGTTGATTTTCTGTGTGTACTAAGCTGACAGGACATTGAGGAAAATGATGTCATTGTTGCTTGAATTACATCAGTTACAATCCAAGATTCCACCTCTCCCAAAATTTGTACTTGTACCCCTGCACCTCTCCCAAAATTTGTACATCTACCCCTGCCCCCTCCAAAAATATGTACTTG
This sequence comes from Neoceratodus forsteri, assembly GCA_016271365.2. Taxonomy (NCBI): domain Eukaryota; kingdom Metazoa; phylum Chordata; order Ceratodontiformes; family Ceratodontidae; genus Neoceratodus; species Neoceratodus forsteri. The sequence continues at coordinate 1,069,530,536 of CM028129.1, read as the reverse complement.
TACCATTGCACCCCTACCAAAATTGGTACTTCTACTTGTGTACTCCCTCCAAAAATTGTACTTCTACCCCTGCACACCTCCCAAAATTTTTATTTGCACCCCAGCACCCCTCCCAAAATTTGTATTTGAACCCCTGCAATCCTCCCAAAATTTCAACTTGTACTCATCCCAAAATTTGTACTTGGACCCCCCGCACCCCTCCCAAAATGTGTTTTTTTACCCATGCATCCCTCCCAAAATGTGTACTTGTTCCCCTACACCCCTCCCAAAATTTGTACTTGTATCTTTGCACCCCTCCCAAAATTTGTACTTGTACCCATACACACATTCCAAAATTTGTACTTCTACAACTGCACCCCTCCCAAAATTAATAATTGCACCCTGCACCCTTCCCAAAATCTATACTTGTACCACTGCACCCCTACCATAATTTATACTTGTACCCCTGAACCCCTACCAACATTTGTACTTGCACCCCTGCATCCCACACAAAATTTGTACACGGACCCCAGCACCCCCCCAAAATATGTTTTTTTTACACCTCCACTCCTCCCAAAAATGTGTATTTGTACACCGGTACCCCTCCCATATATTTACTGCTTTGTTTTACTTATATAAGTCCATTAATAAAATCTTCATCAGAAAACTCATAGCAAAGACTGATTTTTGACAAGTTGATATTCTGGGTGTACTAAGCTGACAGGACCTTGAGAAAAATGATGTAATTGTTACTTGAATGACATCAGTTCCAATCCAAGATTCCACCCTTCCAAAATTTGTACTTGTACCCCTGCACCTCTCCCAAAATTTGTATATCTACCCCTGCACCCATCAAAAATTTGTACTTGTACCTGTGCACCCTCCACAAATTTGAACTTCTACTTGTGCACCCCACTTCCAAAATTTGTACTGGTACCAGTGCACCCCTCCCAAAATGTGTACATGTACCCTATACTCCTCAAAAAATTTGTACTTCTACCCTTGCACCTCTCCCAAAATGTATACTTGTACCCCTTCACTCACTCCAAAATTTTTCCTTGTACCCCTCCCAAAATTTGTACTTGAGCCCCAGCACCCCGCCCATAATTTGTTTTTTACCCATGCACCCTCTCAAAATTTGTACGTGCACCCATCCACTCATCCCAAAATGTATACTTGCACCCCTCCCAAAATGTATACTTGTACCCCTGCACCAATCCCAGAATTAATACTTGTACCCAACCAACATTTGTACTTGTACACCTGTACCCCACCCAAAATTTGAACTTATACCCCAGCACCCATCCCAAGGTGTGTTTTATTACCCCTTCCCAAATTTGTATTTGTACACCTGCACCCTTCCCATATATTTACCATTTTGTTTTACTTCTATAAGTCCATTAATAAAATCCTCATCAGAAAACTGGTAGCAAAGACTGATTTTTGACAGGTTGTTATTCTATGTTTACTAAGCTGACAGGACCTTGAGGAAAATTATGTCATTGTTGCTTGAATGACATCAACTCCAATCCAAGATTACACCCCTCTCAAAATTTGTACTTGTTCCTAGTACCACTCCCAAAATTTGTACATGTACCCCTGCACCCCTCACAAAATTTATACTTGTACCTGTGCACCCTGAACAGATTTGTACTGGTACATGTACACCCTCCTAAAATCTGTACTGGTACCTGTACACCCTCCCAAAATTTGTGTTTCTACCTACACACATCCCAAAATTTGTACTTCTGCCCATTCCAAAGTTTGTACTTGGACCCCAGCACCTCTCCCAAATGAATACTTGTACCCCTGCACCCTTTCAAAATGGATACTGTACCCTATGCACCCTTCCAATATTTGTACTTGTACTTTCCATCAAAATTTGTACTTGGACCCAACAACCTCCCAAAATTTGTATTTTTACCAATGCACCCCTCCCAAAATTTGTACTTATGCCCCTGCACCATACTTAAAATTTGTACTTGTACCACAACACCCATCCCAAAATTTCTACTGGTACCCATGCACCCCTCCCAAAATCTGTACATTTACCACTAAACCCATCCCAAAATTTGTATTTCTACCACTGCACCCCTGCCAAAATTTATACTTGCACCCTGCACCCTTCCTAAAATGTATTCTTGTACCCCTGCATCACTCTCTGAATTTATACTTGCACCCCTGCACCCCTACCAACATTTGTACTTGCACCCCTCTCAAAGTTTATATTTGCACCCCAGCACTCCTCACAAAATGTATACTTGTAACTATGCAACCCTCCCAAAATGTATTCTTGTACCCCTGCACCCCTACCAATATTTGTACTTGGACCACAACTCCCCTCCAAAAATGTGTTTTCAACCCCTGTGCTGCTCCAAAACTTTGTATTTGTACAGCTGTACCTCTACCAAAATTTGATCTTGTACCTCTGTACCTCTCCCAAAACTTGTACATGTATCCCTACACTCATCACAAATTTTGTGCTTGTGCCCCTAACAAAATGTGTACTTGGACACCAGCACCACTTCCAAACTTTTTTTTTACCACTACAAGCCTCCCCAAATTTGTACCGAATCCCCTGCACCCTCCCAAAATTTGTATTTGTACCAGTGCAGACCTCCCAAAATTTGTACTTGTACCCTGTCCCTTCCTAAAATGTATACCTGCACTCCTCCCAGAACTTATACCTGCACCCCTGCAACCTTACCAACATTTGTGTTTGCATCCCTTGCACCCCTCTCAAAATGTATATTTGCAGACCATCACCCCCACAAAATGTATACTTGTACCCTGCAACCCTCCCAAAAGTTATTCTCGTACCCCTACACCCCTACCAAGATTTAGACTTGCACCTCTGCTCAAATCCCCAAATTTTACTTGGATCACAACACCCCTCCCAAAATGTGTTTTTTTACCCCTGCACTGCTCCCAAAATTTGTACTTCTACACCTGCACCTCTCCCAAAATTTGTATTTTCACCTCTATACCCCTCACAAAATTTGTACTTGTACCCCTTCCACCCAAAATTTGTACTTGGACCCCAGCACCCATTTCAAAATTTGTTTTTTTACCGATACATCCCTCCTAAAATTTGTACTACTATCCCTGCACCCCTCCCAAAATTTGTACTCGTACCATGCACCCCTCTCAAAATTTGTACTTGTTCCCCTTCACCAATCCCAAAAGTTTGTACTTGTACCCTTGCACCCGTCCCAAAATTTATATTTGCAGCCCAGCACCCCCTACAAAATGTATACTTGTAACCCTGCAACCCATCCAAAATGTATTCTTGTACCACTGCACCCCTACCAACATTTGTACTTGCACACCTGCTCACCTCCCAAAATTTTACTTGGATCACAGCACTCCTCCCAAAATTTGTTTTTATACCCCTGCACCTCTCCCAAAATTTGTACTTGCACCACTATACCCCTGCCAAAATTTGTACTTATACCACTACACCCATCCCAAAATTTGTACTTGTGCCCTTCCCACCCAACATTTGTACTTGGACCCCAGCACTCATCTCAAAATTTGTTTTCTTTACCAATACAACCCTCCTAAAATTTGTACTAATTCCCCTGCACCCCTCCCAAAATTTGTACTTGTTCCCCTACACCAATCCCAAAATTAGTACTTGCACCCCTCCACCCCTAACAAAATTTATACTTGCACCCCTGCACTGCTCCCAAAATGTATACTTGAACCCCTGCACCTCTCCCAGAATTTATACTTGTACCCCTGCACTCCTACCAACATTTGTACTTGCACCCCACCCAAATTTTGAACTTGGACCACAGCACCCCTCCCAAAATGTGTTTTTTTACACCTACACCCCTCCCAAAATTTGTATTTGTACACATGCACTCCTCCCATATATTTACCATTTTGTTTGACTTATATAAGACCATAAATAAATTCCTCATCAGAACACTTGTAGGGAAGACTGATTTTTGACAAGTTGATTTTTTGTGTGTACTAAGCTGACAGGACTTTGAGGAAAATGATGTCCTTGTTGCTTGAATTACATCAGTTTCAATTCAAGATTCCATCTCTCCCAAAATTTGTACTTGTACCCCTGCACCTCTCCCAAAAATTTGTACATCTACCCCTGCCTCCCTCAAAAAATTTGTACTTGTACCTGTGCACCCTCCACAAATTTGTACTTCTACCTGTGCACCCCACTCCCAATATTTGCACTGGTACCAGTGCACCCCTCCCAAAATATGTTCTGATACCTGTGCACCCCTCCAAATTTTATATTTGCATCCCTGCACCACTCCCAAAATTTATACTTGTACCTCTGCATTCCTACCAACATTTGTGCTTACACCCCTCACAACATTTGTTTGGACCACAACACCACTCCCCAAATTTGTTTTTTTTACCCCTGCACTGCTCCAAAATTAATTGTACACCTCCACCCTTCCAAAAACTTGCACTTGTACCACTATACCCCTCCCAAAATTTACACTTGTACACTTGCACCCTTGCTACAATTTGCATTTGTACCCCTGCACTGCTCCCAGAATTTACACTTGTACCCCTGCACCCCTACTAACACTTGTACTTGCACACTGCACCGCACTTAAAATTTGTACTTGGACCCCAGCACATCTAACAAAATTAGTATTTTCACCCCTCCACCCATCCCAAAATTTGTCTAAAACCTCTGCACTTCTCCCAAAATGTGTACTCATACCCCTGCACCCCTCCCAAAATTTTTACTTGTTCCCCTACACCCATCCCAAAATTTGTACTTGTAGTCTTACACCCATCGTAAAATTTGTACTTGTACTCCTGCACCCCTCCCAAAATGTATACTTGTACTCCTGCACCACTCCCAGAATGTATACTTGTATGCCTGCACCGCTACTGACATTTGTACTTGCTCCCCTCCACCTCTCCCAAAATTTGTACATGTACCTGTGCACACCTCAAAATAATTTGTAGTGGTACTGGTGCATGCCTCCCAATATTTGTACTTGTACCCCTATACCCATCCCAAAATTTGTACTTTTACCCCTACACCCATCCCAAAAATTGTACTTGCAGCCCTGCACCCATTCAAATATTTGTACTTCCTCCCCGGCACCCCTCCAAAAATGTATCCTTGTACCCCTGCACCCCTCCCTGAATTTATAATTGTACCCCTTCACCCCACCAACATTTCTACTTACACCCCTTCCAAAATTTTACTTGAACCAAAACACCCCTCCCAAAATTTGGTTTTGTACCCCTGCACTAGTCCCAAAATTTGTACTTGTACCCCTTCGCCCCTCCTAAAATTTATACCTGTACCCATCCCCAAAATGCGTACTTGAACCACAGCACCACTCCCAAAATTAGTTTTTTTCCTGAACCCCTCCCAAAACTTGTACTTGTAGTCCTCTACACCAACACACATCCCAAAATGTGTCCTTGTACCCCCTCCAGAAATCTATACCTGTACCCCAGTACCCCTCCCAGAATTTTTTTTACCCCTGCACCCCTATGAAAATTTGCACTTCTACCCCTACACCCCTCCCAAAATTTATACTTGCACCACTGCACCCCTCCAAAAATGTATACTTGTACCCTTGCACCCCTCCCAGAATTTATACTTTAACCCCTTCACCCCTAACAACATTAGTACTTGCACCCCTGCAACCCACCCAAAATTTGTAGTTGGACGACAGCACCCCTCCCAAAATGTGTTTTTTTACCCTTCCACCACTCCCAAAATTTCTACTTGTACACCTGCACCCCTACCATATATTTACTGTTTTGTTTTACTTATATAAGTTCATTAATTAAATCCTCATCAGAAAACTGGTAGCAAAGACTGATTTTTGACAAGTTGCTATATTGCGTGTACTAAGCTGACAGGACATTGAGCAAAATTATGTCATTATTGCTTCAATGACATCAGTTCGAAGCCAAGATTCCACCCTTCCCAAAATTTGTACTTGTACCCTTCCACCACTCCCAAAATTTGTACATGTACCCATGCACAACTCACAAAATTTGTACTTGTACCTGTGCACCCAGCCAAAATGTGTACTGGTACCTGTCCACCCCTCACAAAACTTGTACTGGTACCTGTGCACCCATCACAAAATTTGTACTTCTACCCCTACACCAATTCCAAAATTTGTACTTGTACTCTGCACCCCTCCAAAATTTGTATTTGCACCCCAGCACACCTTCCAAAATGCATACTTGTACCCCTGCACCTCTCCTAAAATGTATACTTGTACCCCTGCACTCCTACCAACATTTGTACTTGCACCTCTGCACTGCTACCAAAATTTGTACTTGTACACCCGCATCCCTCCCAAAATTTTTACTTACACACTATACCCCTTCCAAAATTTGTACTTATGCCCCTGCACCCCTCCCAAAATGTGTACTTGTACCTATCCCAAAATGTGTACTTGGACCCCAGCACCACTTCCAAAATGTGTTTTCTTACCCCTGCACCCCTCCCAAAATTTGTACTTATACCCCTGAACCCCTCCCAAAATGTGTACTTGCACCCCTGCACCCCTCCCAAAATTTGAACATGTATCCCTACACTCCTCCCAAAATTTGTACTTATGCCCCTCAACCCCACTCAAAATATGTATTAGCACCCCTGCAACCCTCCCTAAACGTGTATCTGTGCACCTCTCCCGAAATTTGCACTTGAACCCTTAAACCCATCTGAAAATTTGTACTTGTACCACTGCACCCCTCCAAAAATGTGTACTTGCACTGCAGCACCCCTCCCAAAATGTATACTTGTACCCCTATACCCTCCTAAAATTTGTGCTTGTACCCTTACACCCCTCCTTGTACTCATTCCAAAATTTGTACTTGGACCCAGACATCCCTCCCAAAATGTGCATTTTTATACATTTACCCCTTCAAAAATGTGCACTTATGTCACTGCACCCCTCCGAAAATTTGGAATTGTACCCTTAAACCCCTCCCAAAATTTGTATTGGTACCAGTGCATCCATCCCAAAATTTGCACTTCTAACACTGCACCCCTCCCAAAATTTGTACTTGTACTACCACACCCATCCCTAAATTTGTCCCTGTACACCTCCCAAAAGTTGTACCTAAACCCCAGCACCCTCACAGAATTTGTTTTTAACCCCTGCAAACATCCCAAAATTTGTACTTGTATCCCTACACCCATTCCAAAATTTATACTTGTACCCCTGCACCCCTACCAACATTTCTACTTGCACCCCTCCCAAAATTTGTATTTGGACCACAACATCATTCCCAAAATTAGTTTTTCATCCTTGCTCTGCTCTCAAAATTTGTACTTGTACCCCTGCACCCCCTATCAAAATGTGTACTTGTACCCCTATATCCCTCCCAAAATTTGAACTTGTACTTCCTGCAGCCCTCCCAAAATTTGTACTTGTACCCGCACACCCCTCCCAAAATTTTGTTTGGACTAGCTGCTCCCCTCCCAAAATTTGTACTTGTACACCTACACCCATCCAAAAAGTTGTGCTTGTACCCCTCTCAAGATTTGTATGTATACCCCTGCACCCCTCCCAAAATTTCTATTTGTACCCCTCTGTCTTTCATAAAATTTGTACTGGTTCCCATGCACCCCTCCTAAAATTTGTACCTGTACCCCTAAACCCATCTCAAAATTTGTACTTGTACACCAACAACCACCCCAAAATCTTTCCTAGCACCCCTATGCCCTTCATAAAATTTGTAGTTGTACCCCTGCATCCATCCCAAAATTTGTACTTGTACCCTTCCCAACATTTGTACTTGGACCCCAGCACCCCTTCCAAAATGTGTTTCCTTACCTCTGCACCCTTCCCAAAACTTGTACCTGTATCTGTGCACCCCCAAAATTTGTATTTTAACCCTACATCCATCCAAAAAATTGTACTTGTACCCCTCCACAACCAAAATTTGTACTTTCACCCCTATACCCCACCCAAAATTTGTAACTCTACCACTGCACCCCTCCCAAAATTTTACATGGACCCCTGTACCAATCCCAACATTTGCACTTAGACTCCAGCACCCCTTCTAAAATGTGTTTATTACCCCACACCCCTCACAAAATTCCCAGAATTGCAGTCATGGCAACTTCATAAAATTTGTACATGTACCCCACTCCCATCCTAAAGGTTGTACTTGAACCTCTGCACCCTCCCAGAATGTATACTTGCACTCCTGCACCCCACCATTTGTACTTGCATCCCTGTACCCCTCACCAAACTTGTACTTTTACCCATCCCAAATGTGTACTTGGACCCCATCACCCCTTCCAAAATGTGTTTTCTACCCTGCACCCTCCCATAATTTGTACTTATACCCTGAACCCTCCCAAAATTTGAACATATACCCCTCACACCCATCACAAAATTTATTGTTCTACTCCTGCACCCCTCCAAAAATTTGTACTTGCACCCCTGCACGACTCCCAAAATGTGTACTTGTACTCGTGCAACCCTCCCAAAATGTATACTTCTACCCCTGCATTGCTACCAACATTTGTATTTAAACCCTAACAAAATTTATGTTTAGACCACAACACCCCCACAAAAAAATGTGTTTTTTTACCACTGCACTGCTCCCAAAATTTGTACTTTTACACCTGCACTCCTTCCAAAATTTATACTTGTACCCCTATACACCTCCCAAAGTTTGTACTTGTATGCTTGCACCCATCCCAAAATTTGTCCTTTTACACCTCCAAAAATTTGTACCTGAACCACAGCACCACCCAGAATTTGTGTTTTTACCCTGTACCCTCCCAAAATTTGTACTTGTACCCTCACACCCATTCCAAAATGTACATGTACCCCTGCACCCCTTCTACCTACATTTGTACTTGCACCCTCCCAAAATTTGTACTTGGACCACAACACCCTTCCCAAAATTTGTTTTTTATCCCTGCACTGCTCCAAAAATTTGTACTTGTATCCTGCACTTCCTACCAAAATTTGTACTTGTACCCCTATACCCCTCCCAAAATTTGTACTTGTACCCATACACCCATCCAAAATGTGTACTTGTACCCTCTCAAAATTTGTACTTGAACCCAATACCCCTCCCAGAATTTGTTTTCTTACTCCTGCACCCTCCCAAAATTTAGTATGTATACCCTGTACCCTCCCCCAAAGATTTGTACATGTATCCTTATTATCCTCCTAAAATTTGTACTGGCTCCTGTGCACCCCTTCCAACATTTGTACCTGTACCCTCACACCCATCCCAAAATTTGTACTTGAACACCAGCAACCTCCCAAAATGTGTACTTTCACCTCTATTCCTTCCCAAATGTGTACTTGTACTTCTGCACTCTCCCAAACTTTGTACTTGTACCCATCCCGAAATGTGTACTTTGACCCCAGGACCTGCTCCAAAATTTGTACTTCTAAGACTGCACCCTCCCAAAATTTGTACTTGTACTACTACACCCATCCCTAAATTTGTCCCTGTACACCTCCCAAAAGTTGTACCTAAACCCCAGCACCCTCCCAGAATTTGTTTTTTATCCCTGCAAACATCCCAAAATTTGTACTTGTACCCCTACACCCATTCCAAAATTTATGCTTGTACCCCTGCACCCCTACCAACATTTCTACTTGCACCCCTCCCAAAATTTGTATTTGGACCACAACATCATTCCCAAAATTAGTTTTTCATCCTTGCTCTGCTCTCAAAATGTGTACTTGTACCCCTGCACCCCCTATCAAAATGTGTACTTGTACCCCTATATCCCTCCCAAAATTTGAACTTGTACTTCCTGCAGCCCTCCCAAAATTTGTACTTATACAACTACACCCGTCCAAAAAGTTGTACTTGTACCCCTCTCAAGATTTGTATGTATTCCCTTGCACCCCTCCCAAAATTTCTATTTGTACCCCTCTGTCTTTCAGAAAATTTGTACTGGTTCCCATGCACCCCTCCCAAAATTTGTTCCTGTACCCCTAAACCCATCTCAAAATTTGTACTTGTACACCAACAACCACCCCAAAATTTTTCCTTGCACCCCTATGCCCTTCATAAAATTTGTAGTTGTACCCTACATCCATCCTCAACATTTGTACTTGGACCCCAGCACCCTTCCAAAATGTGTTTCTTACCCCTGCACCCCTTCCCAAAACTTGTACCTGTATCTGTGCACCTCAAAATCTGTATTTTAACCCTACATCCGTCCAAAATGTGTACTTCTACCACTGCACCCTTCCCAAAATTTGTTTTTATCCCTGTACTGCTCCAAAATTTGTACTTGTATCCCTGCACCTCCTACCAAAATTTGCACTTGTACCCCTATACCCTCCCAAAATTTGTACTTGTACCCATACACCCATCCCAAAATGTGTACTTGTACCCTCTCAAAATTTGTACTTGAACTTCAATAACCCTCCCAGAATTTGTTTTCTTACTCCTGCACCAACAACCCTCCCAAAATATGCACTTTCACCTCTATTCCTTCCAAATGTGTACTTGTACCCCTGCACTCTCCCAAACTTTGCACTTTTACCCATCCCAAATGTGTACTTTGGACCCCAGCACCTGCTCCAAAATGTGTACTTATACCCTGAACACCTTCCAAAATTTGTAATTGTACCCCACACCCTCCAAAATTTGTACTGGTACCTGCACACACATCCCAACATTTGTACTTGTGCCCTGACACCCATCCCAAAATTTGTACTTGGACCCCAGCACCCCTCCCAAAATGTGTACTTGCACAACTGCATCCCTCCCAAAACTTGGACTTCTATCTGTGTACCTCTCCCAAAATTTGCACTTCAACCCCTACACCCATCCCAAAATTTGCACTAGTACCCAAGCACCCCTCCCAAAATTTGTACTTGTACCGCTACACCCATCTCAAAATTTGTCCTTGTACACCTCCAAAAATTTGTACCTGAACCCCAGCACCCCACCCAAAATTTGTGTTTTTACCCCTGCACCCCTCCCAAAATTTGTACTTGTACCCCTACACCCATTCCAAAATGTATACATGTACCCCTGCACCCATACCTACATTTGTACTTGCACCCCTCCCAAAATTTGTACTTGTACCTCTTCCCAACATTTGTACTTGGACCCCAGCACCCTTCCAAAATGTGTTTCCTTACCTCTGCACCCTTCCCAAAACTTGTACCTGTATCTGTGCACCCCAAAATTTGTATTTTAACCCTACATCCATCCAAAAATTGTACTTGTACCCTCCACAACCAAAATTTGTACTTTCACCCTCATACCCCACCCAAAATTTGTAACTCTACCACTGCACCCTCCCAAAATTTTACATGGACCCCTGTACCAATCCCAACATTTGCACTTAGACTCCAGCACCCCTCTAAAATGTGTTTTATTACCCCTACACCCTTCACAAAATTTGTACTGGTAGCCGTACCCTCATAAAATTTGTACATGTCCCTCACTCCCATCCCAAAGGTTGTACTTGAACCTCTGCACCCTCCCAGAATGTATACTTGCACTCCCTGCACCCCACCATTTGTACTTGCATCCCTGTACCCCTCACCAAACTTGTACTTTTACCCATCCCAAATGTGTACTTGGACCCCATCACCCCTTCCAAAATGTGTTTTCTTACCCCTGCACCCCTCCCATAATTTGTACTTATACCCCTGAACCCCTCCCAAAATTTGAACATATACCCCTACACCCATCACAAAATTTATTGTTCTACTCCTGCACCCCTCCAAAAATTTGTACTTGCACCCCTGCACGACTCCCAAAATGTGTACTTGTACTCGTGCAACCCTCCCAAAATGTATACTTCTACCCCTGCATTGCTACCAACATTTGTATTTAAACCCTAACAAAATTTATGTTTAGACCACAACACCCCCACAAAAAAATGTGTTTTTTTACCACTGCACTGCTCCCAAAATTTGTACTTTTACACCTGCACTCCTTCCAAAATTTATACTTGTACCCCTATACACCTCCCAAAGTTTGTACTTGTATGCTTGCACCCATCCCAAAATTTGTCCTTTTACACCTCCAAAAATTTGTACCTGAACCACAGCACCCGACCCAGAATTTGTGTTTTTACCCCTGTACCCCTCCCAAAATTTGTACTTGTACCCCTACACCCATTCCAAAATGTACATGTGTACCCCTGCACCCCTACCTACATTTGTACTTGCACCCCTCCCAAAATTTGTACTTGGACCACAACACCCTTCCCAAAATTTGTTTTTTTATCCCTGCACTGCTCCAAAAATTTGTACTTGTATCCCTGCACTTCCTACCAAAATTTGTACTTGTACCCCTATACCCCTCCCAAAATTTGTACTTGTACCCATACACCCATCCCAAAATGTGTACTTGTACCCCTCTCAAAATTTGTACTTGAACTCCAATACCCCCTCCCAGAATTTGTTTTCTTACTCCTGCACCCCTCCCAAAATTTGTATGTATACCCCTGTACCCCTCCCAAAGATTTGTACATGTATCCCTATATCCCTCCTAAAATTTGTACTGGCTCCTGTGCACCCCTTCCAACATTTGTACCTGTACCCCTACACCCATCCCAAAATTTGTACTTGAACACCAGCAACCCTCCCAAAATGTGTACTTTCACCTCTATTCCCTTCCCAAAATGTGTACTTGTACCCCTGCACTCTCCCAAACTTTGTACTTGTACCCATCCCGAAATGTGTACTTTGACCCCAGGACCCGTTCCAAAATTTGTACTTCTAAGACTGCACCCCTCCCAAAATTTGTACTTGTACTACTACACCCATCCCTAAATTTGTCCCTGTACACCTCCCAAAAGTTGTACCTAAACCCCAGCACCTCCCAGAATTTGTTTTTATCCTGCAAACATCCCAAAATTTGTACTTGTACCCCTACACCCATTCCAAAATTTATGCTTGTACCCCTGCACCCTTACCAACATTTCTACTTGCACCCTCCCAAAATTTGTATTTGGACCACAACATCATTCCTCAAAATTAGTTTTTCATCCTTGTTCTGCTCTCAAAATGTGTACTTGTACCCCTGCACCCCTATCAAATGTGTACTTGTACCCCATATCCCTCCCAAAATTTGAACTTGTACTTCCTGCAGCCCTCCCAAAATTTGTACTTATACAACTACACCATTCAAAAGTTGTACTTGTACCCTCTCAAGATTTGTATGTATTCCCTTGCACCCCTCCCAAAATTTCTATTTGTACCCCTCTGTCTTTCAGAAAATTTGTACTGGTTCCCATGCACCCCTCCCAAAATTTGTTCCTGTACCCCTAAACCCATCTCAAAATTTGTACTTGTACACCAACAACCACCCCAAAATTTTTCCTTGCACCCCTATGCCCTTCATAAAATTTGTAGTTGTACCCCTACATCCATCCCAACATTTGTACTTGGACCCCAGCACCCCTTCCAAAATGTGTTTCCTTACCCCTGCACCCTTCCCAAAACTTGTACCTGTATCTGTGCACCCCCAAAATCTGTATTTTTAACCCTACATCCGTCCAAAAATGTGTACTTCTACCACTGCACCCTTCCCAAAATTTGTTTTTTATCCCTGTACTGCTCCAAAAATTTGTACTTGTATCCCTGCACCTCCTACCAAAATTTGCACTTGTACCCCTATACCCCTCCCAAAATTTGTACTTGTACCCATACACCCATCCCAAAATGTGTACTTGTACCCCTCTCAAAATTTGTACTTGAACTTCAATAACCCCTCCCAGAATTTGTTTTCTTACTCCTGCACCAACAACCCTCCCAAAATATGCACTTTCACCTCTATTCCCTTCCAAAATGTGTACTTGTACCCCTGCACTCTCCCAAACTTTGCACTTTTACCCATCCCAAAATGTGTACTTTGACCCCAGCACCCGTTCCAAAATGTGTACTTATACCCCTGAACACCTTCCAAAATTTGTAATTGTACCCCTACACCCCTCCAAAAATTTGTACTGGTACCTGTACACACATCCCAACATTTGTACTTGTGCCCTGACACCCATCCCAAAATTTGTACTTGGACCCCAGCACCCCTCCCAAAATGTGTACTTGCACAACTGCATCCCTCCCAAAACTTGGACTTCTATCTGTGTACCTCTCCCAAAATTTGCACTTCAACCCCTACACCCATCCCAAAATTTGCACTAGTACCCAAGCACCCCTCCCAAAATTTGTACTTGTACCGCTACACCCATCTCAAAATTTGTCCTTGTACACCTCCAAAAATTTGTACCTGAACCCCAGCACCCCACCCAAAATTTGTGTTTTAACCCCTGCACCCCTCCCAAAATTTGTACTTGTACCCCTACACCCATTCCAAAATGTATACATGTACCCCTGCACCCATACCTACATTTGTACTTGCACCCCTCCCAAAATTTGTACTTGTACCCTTCCCAACATTTGTACTTGGACCCCAGCACCCCTTCCAAAATGTGTTTCCTTACCTCTGCACCCTTCCCAAAACTTGTACCTGTATCTGTGCACCCCCAAAATTTGTATTTTAACCCTACATCCATCCAAAAAATTGTACTTGTACCCCTCCACAACCAAAATTTGTACTTTCACCCCTATACCCCACCCAAAATTTGTAACTCTACCACTGCACCCCTCCCAAAATTTTTACATGGACCCCTGTACCAATCCCAACATTTGCACTTAGACTCCAGCACCCCTTCTAAAATGTGTTTTATTACCCCTACACCCCTCACAAAATTTGTACTGGTAGCCGTGTACCCCTCATAAAATTTGTACATGTACCCCGACTCCCATCCCAAAGGTTGTACTTGAACCTCTGCACCCCTCCCAGAATGTATACTTGCACTCCTGCACCCCACCATTTGTACTTGCATCCCTGTACCCCTACCAAAACTTGTACTTTTACCCATCCCAAAATGTGTACTTGGACCCCATCACCCCTTCCAAAATGTGTTTTCTTACCCCTGCACCCCTCCCATAATTTGTACTTATACCCCTGAACCCCTCCCAAAATTTGAACATATACCCCTACACCCATCACAAAATTTATTGTTCTACTCCTGCACCCCTCCAAAAATTTGTACTTGCACCCCTGCACGACTCCCAAAATGTGTACTTGTACTGCAACCCTCCCAAAATGTATACTTTACCCCTGCATTGCTACCAACATTTGTATTTAAACCCCAACAAAATTTATGTTTAGACCACAACACCCCCACAAAAAATGTGTTTTTACCACTGCACTGCTCCCAAAATTTGTACTTTACACCTGCACTCCTTCCAAAATTTATACTTGTACCCTATACACCTCCCAAAGTTTGTACTTGTATGCTTGCACCCATCCCAAAATTTGTCCTTTACACCTCCAAAAATTTGTACCTGAACCACAGCACCCCACCCAGAATTTGTGTTTTTACCCCTGTACCCTCCCAAAATTTGTACTTGTACCCTCACACCCATTCCAAAATGTACATGTGTACCCCTGCACCCCTACCTACATTTGTACTTGCACCCTCCCAAAATTTGTACTTGGACCACAACACCCTTCCCAAAATTTGTTTTTATCCCTGCACTGCTCCAAAATTTGTACTTGTATCCCTGCACTTCCTACCAAAATTTGTACTTGTACCCCATACCCCTCCCAAAATTTGTACTTGTACCCATACACCCATCCCTAAATGTGTACTTGTACCCTCTCAAAATTTGTACTTGAACTCCAATACCCCTCCCAGAATTTGTTTTCTTACTCCTGCACCCTCCCAAAATTTTTATGTATACCCCTGTACCCCTCCCAAAGATTTGTACATGTATCCCTATATCCCTCCTAAAATTTGTACTGGCTCCTGTGCACCCCTTCCAACATTTGTACCTGTACCCCTACACCCATCCCAAAATTTGTACTTGAACACCAGCAACCCTCCCAAAATGTGTACTTTCACCTCTATTCCCTTCCCAAAATGTGTACTTGTACCCCTGCACTCTCCCAAACTTTGTACTTGTACCCATCCCGAAATGTGTACTTTGACCCCAGGACCCGTTCCAAAATTTGTACTTCTAAGACTGCACCCCTCCCAAAATTTGTACTTGTACTACTACACCCATCCCTAAATTTGTCCCTGTACACCTCCCAAAAGTTGTACCTAAACCCCAGCACCCTCCCAGAATTTGTTTTTTATCCCTGCAAACATCCCAAAATTTGTACTTGTACCCCTACACCCATTCCAAAATTTATGCTTGTACCCCTGCACCCTCTACCAACATTTCTACTTGCACCCTCCCAAAATTTGTATTTGGACCACAACATCATTCCCAAAATTAGTTTTTCATCCTTGCTCTGCTCTCAAATGTGTACTTGTACCCTGCACCCCTCATCAAAATGTGTACTTGTACCTCCATATCCCTCCCAAAATTTGAACTTGTACTTCCTGCAGCCCTCCCAAAATTTGTACTTATACAACTACACCTTCCAAAAGTTGTACTTGTACCCTCTCAAGATTTGTATGTATTCCCTTGCACCCTCCCAAAATTTCTATTTGTACCCTCTGTCTTTCAGAAAATTTGTACTGGTCCTATGCACCCTCCCAAAATTTGTTCCTGTACCCCTAAACCCATCTCAAAATTTGTACTTGTACACCAACAACCACCCCAAAAATTTTTCCTTGCACCCCTATGCCCTTCATAAAATTTGTAGTTGTACCTACATCCATCCTAACATTTGTACTTGGACCCCAGCACCCTTCCAAAATGTGTTTCCTTACTCCTGCACCCTTCCCAAAACTTGTACCTGTATCTGTGCACCCCCAAAATCTGTATTTTTAACCCACATCCGTCCAAAATGTGTACTTCACCACTGCACCCTTCCCAAAATTTGTTTTTTATCCCTGTACTGCTCCAAAAATTTGTACTTGTATCCCTGCACCTCCTACCAAAATTTGCACTTGTACCCCTATACCCCTCCCAAAATTTGTACTTGTACCCATACACCCATCCCAAAATGTGTACTTGTACCCCTCTCAAAATTTGTACTTGAACTTCAATAACCCCTCCCAGAATTTGTTTTCTTACTCCTGCACCAACAACCCTCCCAAAATATGCACTTTCACCTCTATTCCCTTCCAAAATGTGTACTTGTACCCCTGCACTCTCCCAAACTTTGCACTTTTACCCATCCCAAAATGTGTACTTTGACCCCAGCACCCGTTCCAAAATGTGTACTTATACCCCTGAACACCTTCCAAAATTTGTAATTGTACCCTACACCCTCCAAAATTTGTA
Organism: Neoceratodus forsteri; assembly: GCA_016271365.2. Taxonomy (NCBI): domain Eukaryota; kingdom Metazoa; phylum Chordata; order Ceratodontiformes; family Ceratodontidae; genus Neoceratodus; species Neoceratodus forsteri. The sequence goes on along the minus strand of CM028129.1, from coordinate 1,069,513,332 downwards.
CTGGTACCTAACACACATCCCAACATTTGTACTTGTGCCCTGACACCCATCCCAAAATTTGTACTTGGACCCCAGCACCCTCCCAAATGTGTACTTGCACAACTGCATCCTCCCAAAATTTGGACTTCTATCTGTGTACCTCTCCCAAAATTTGCACTTCAACCCCTACACCCATCCCAAAATTTGCACTAGTACCCAAGCACCCCTCCCAAAATTTGTACTGTATTGCCACACCCATCTCAAAATTTGTCCTTGTACACCTCCAAAAATTTGTACCTGAACCCCAGCACCCCACCCAAAATTTGTGTTTTTACCCCTGCACCCCTCCCAAAATTTGTACTTGTACCCCTACACCCATTCCAAAATGTATACATGTACCCCTGCACCCATACCTACATTTGTACTTGCACCCCTCCCAAAATTTGTACTTGGACCACAACACCCTTCCCAAAATTTTCTTTTTATCCCTGCACTGCTCCAAAAATTTGTACTTGTACCACTGCACCTCCTACCAAAATTTGTACTTGTACCCGTACACCCATCCCAAAATGTGTACTTGTACCCCTCTCAAAATTTGTACTTGAACCCCAACACCCCTCCCAGAATTTGTTTTCTTACTCCTGTACCCTCCCAAAATTTTTATGTATACCCCTGTACCCCTCCCAAAGATTTGTACATGTATCCCTATATCCCTCCTAAAATTTGTACTTGCTCCTGTGCACCCCTTCCAACATTTGTACCTGTACCCCTACACCCATCCCAAAATTTGTACTTGAACACCAGCAACCCTCCCAAAATGTGTACTTTCACCTCTATTCCCTTCCCAAAATGTGTACTTGTACCCCTGCACTCTCCCAAACTTTGTACTTGTACCCATCCCGAAATGTGTACTTTGAACCCAGCACCTGTTCCAAAATTTGTACTTATACCCCTGAACACCTTCCGAAATTTGTAATTGTACCTCTACACCCCTCCCAAAATTTGTTCTGGTACCCGTGCACACATCCCAAAATGTGTACTTGTGCCCTGACACCCATCCCAAAATTTGTACTTGAACCCCTGCACACCTCCAATAATTTATACTCATACCCCTGCACCCCACCAACAATTGTACTTGCATCCCTGCACCTCTCCCAAAACTTGTACTTGTATCTGTGCACCACTCCCAAACTTTGTACTTTTAACCCTACACCCATCCCAAAATTTGTACTTGTACCCCTACACCTCTACTAAAATTTGTGCTTGTACCCATCCCAAAATTTGTACTCGGACCCCAGCACCCCTCCCAAAATTTGTACTTGCACAACTGCACCCTTCCCAAAACTTGTACTTGTTTCTGTGCACCTCTCCCAAAATTTGCACTTCAACCCCTTCACCCATCCCAAAATGTGTACTAGTACCCAAGCACCCCTCCCAAAATTTGTACTTGCACTGCAGCACCCTCCCAAAATGTATACTTGTACCCTTGCAACTCTTCCAAAATGTATACTTCTACCCCTGCACCCTTACTAACATCTGTACTTATAACCCTCCCAAGATTTGTGCTTGGAACACAACACCCCTCCCAAAATTAGTTTTTATACCCCTGTACTGCACCCAAAATTTATACTTGTACCCCTAAACCCCTCCCAAAAAATGTTTTTCCCAATTATTTAACCAGGAGTTTTCCTAATTGTTTAACCAGGAGTAGCACATTAAGCTGAAAACTTGTTTACAGGTGTGACCTGGGAGCACAGGGAAGTTAAGTGACTTGCTCAGGGTCACACAGTATGCAAGTGGGGGCTGTGGGATTCAAACCCAGGTCTCCAGATTTGCAGCTCAGAGCCTTAAACCTCTGCGCTATACTGCCTCCTATTTATTTATTTATTTTTATTTATTTAAGGCCCTGGACACACTGGGGAACTTAAAATGGTTTAAGTGCCTTAAAATGGTTTAAATCTCTGTAGCACTGTTTGCAGACAGAGTACAAACCCCTTAAAACGTTTTAACAAAAGTGTTTTTAAACCCTGCTAGATACCTAGTCTTAAAACCATTTTTAAAAATGTTTCAGAGCTAGCATGGTTTTACTCACAGGTATGTCCAGAAGTAAAAGTGTTTTAAGCTGTAATGGTTTAACTAAAACAGTTTTAACTGCAGTGTGTCCAGGCAAGCACAGTTCTGTGTGTTGTACTTAACACAAAATAGTTACAAGGAGAACAGGTTTAACACTAGCAGTGTGTCCACACTAAACCATTTTCAAAAATGGTTACTGAGTAGTGTGGCTGCACTGAAATGGTTTAGCTACACTGGTTTTAAAAATGGTTTTCAAAAACAGTTCTGTAGTGTGTCCAGGGCCTTATTTAGTTTTTGTTGACTGGGTAAGTGCACTAGACAAATCCTGCCTATTTTCAGGCATGACCCGGGGCAGGGGGATACAGATGAATGCCAACTGACCTTTTAACCAGATTAAGCTGTTGGTGGTATTTTTAATGAATGAGGGAAAATTTGGCCAGGACACCGGAGAAATTCCCTTACTCTTTTCGATAAGTGCCATGGGATCTTTAACATCCACTTGAACTACTACCAATCCAGGCAGATGGGACCTCGGTTTAATGTTTCATCCAAAAGACGGCACCTCAGAAGTGCAGCACCCCTCTCATGCTGCACTACAGTGTCAGTATTGGGATATTAACCCAAGTGCCAGATGTGGGAACTGAACCCACAGCCTTCTGATCTCCCAGCCTCAGAGGCTAGTGTGCTACCTACTGAGCCACCGACTCGCACCCCTGCACCCCATCAACAATTGTACTTGCATCCCTGCACCTCTCCCGAAACTTGTACTTGTATCTGTGCACCACTCCCAAAATTTGTACTTTTGTACTTTTTACTTGTACACCTCCCAGAATTTGTACCTGAACCCTAGCACCCCTATCAGAATTGTTTTTTTACACCTTCACCGTTCCCATAAATTGTACTTGTACCCCATCCCATCCCAACATTTATACTTGCACCCCTTCACCCCTCTGAAAATGTATACTTGTATCCCTGCACCCCTCCCAGAATTTATTCTTGTACCCCTGCACCCCTCCCAAAATGTGTACTTGTATCCCTATATCCCTCATAAAATTTGTAATGGTTCCCATACAACCCTACCAAAATTTGCACCTGTAACCCTACACCCATCCTAAAATTTATACTTGTACACCAGCAACCCTCCCAAAATTTCTACTTCCACCCCATGCCCTTCCCAAAGTTTGAACTTGTACAACTGCACCCCTCCCAAAATTTGTACCTGTACCCATCCCAAATTTTGTACTTGGACCCCAGCATCCCTTCCAAAATGTGTTTTCTTACCCCAGCACCCCTCCCAAAAATTGTACTTAAAACTCTACACTCCTCCCAAAAATTGTACTTATACCCCTAAACCCCTCCCAAAATTTGTACTTAAAACTCTACACTCCTCCCAAAAATTGTACTGGTACCCATGCATCCCTCCCAAAATTTGTACTTGTACCCCGACACCCATCCCAAAATTTGTACTTGAACCTCTGCACCCCTCCCAGGATTTATACTTGCACCCCTGCATCCAACAACATTTGTACTTGCATCCCTGCACCCCTCTCAAAACTTTTACCTGTATCTGTGCACCCATCTCAAAATTTGTACTATTAACCCTACATCCATCCCAAAATTGGTACTTGTATCCCTGCACCCCTAGAATTTGTACTTTCTCCCCTAAACCCCTCCCAAAATTTGTACTTGTACCACTGTACCCATCACAAAATTTGTACTTGGACACCTGCACCACTTCCAAAATGTGTTTTCTTATCCCTGCCCCCCTAAGCAAAATTTGTACTTATAGCCCTGATCCTCTCCCCAAATTTGTACTTGCATCCCTGCACCCCTCCCAAAACTTGTACTTGTATCTGTGCACCTCTCCCAAAATTTGTACTTCTACCCCTACACCCATCCCCAAAATTGTCCTTGTACCACTGTACCCCTCCCAATATTTGTACTCCCACCACAGCACCCTGCCAAAAATGTATCCTTGTACCCCTGTAGCCCTCCCCAAAATTTATAAATGTACCACTGCACCCTTATCAACATTTCTACTTAGACCCCTCCCAAAACTTTTACTTGGACCACAACACCCATCCCAAAATTTATTTTTGGACAATTACACTACTCCCATAATTTGTACTTGTTCCCCTGCACCCCTCCTAAAATTTGTACTTGTGCCCATCCCAAAAATATGTACTTGGACCCCAGTACTTCTCCCAAAATTTGTTTTTTTACCCCTGCACCCCTCCCAAAACTTGTACTTGTACCCCTCTATCCCTCCCAAAATTTGTACTTGTACCCTTGCACCCCTCCTAAAATTTGTACTTGTACACCAACATATATCCCAAGATTTGTACTTGTACCCCTCCCAAAATCTGTGCCTGTATACCAGCACCCCTTCCAAAAATTTGTATTATTAACCCTACACCCTTCTCAAAATTTGTACTTCTACACCTGCACTCCATAATTTGTACTTTCACCCCATACCCCTTCCAAAATTTGTACTTGTACACGTTCAACAATTTGTACTTGGACCCCAGCACCCCTTTCAATATTTGTTTTCTTACCCTTACACCCCTCCAAAATTTGTAATGGTAGCCGTGCACCCCTCCCAAAATTTGTACTTGTACCCCAACACCATTCTCAAAAGTTGTACTTGATCCCCTGCACCCCTCCCAGAATTTATACTTGCACCCCTACACCCCAGCAACATTTGTACTTGCATCCCTGCACCCTTACCAAAACTTGTACTAGCATCTGTGTACCCATGCCAAAATTTGTACTTGAAACCCTACACCCATTCCAGAATTTCTACTTGTACCCCTGCACCCCTCAAAATTTGTACTTGAACACCAAAATCCCTCCAAAAATTTGAACTTGTACCCCTGCACCCCTCCCAAAATGTCTTCTTTTACCCATCCCAATGTTTGTGCTTGGACCCCACCACCCCTTCCAAAATATGTTTTCTTACTCCTACACCCCTACCAAAATTTGTACTGGTAGCCATGCATCCCTCCCAAAATTTGTACTTGTACCCTGACACCCATCCCAAAAGTTGTACTTGAACCTCTGCACACCTCCCAGAATTTATACTTGTACCCCTGTACCCTACTAACATTTGTACTTGCATTCCTGCACCCCTACCAAAACTTGTACTTGTATCAGTGCACCTCTCCCAAAATTTGTACTTGTATTCCTGTATCCCTCCCAAAATTTGTACTTTTACCCATCCCAATCTTTGTACTTGGACCCCAGCAGCCCTTCCAAAATTTGTTTTCTTACCCCTGTACCCCTCCCAAAATGTGTACTTATACCCCTGAACCCCTCCCAAAATTTGTGCTTGCACCCCTATACCCCTTGCAAAATTTGTTCTGGTACCCGTGCACCCCTCCCAAAATTTGTACTTGTACCCTGACACCCATCCCATAGTTTGTGCTTGAACCCCTACACCCCTCCCAGAATTTATACATGCACCTCTCTACACCCCAACATTTGTACTTGCCTCCCTGCACCCCTCCCATATGTTGTACCTGTATCTGTGCACCCTTCCAAAAATGTGTATTTTGAAACCTACGCCCATCTTAAAACTGGTACTTGTACCCCTGCACCCCTAAAATATGTACTTTTGCCCCATACCTCTCCCAAAATTTGTACTTCTACCACTACACCCCTTCCAAAATTTCTACTTGTACCCATCCCAAAATTTGTACTTGGACCCCCGTACCCATCCCAAAATTTGTACTTGGACCACAGCAATCTTTCCAAAATGTGTTTTCTTACCCCTGCACCCCTCCCAAAATTTGTATTTATAAGCCTGAACCCCTCTCAAAATTTGTAATTGCACCCATCCACCCCTCCCAAAACTTGTCCTTGTATCTGTGCACCTCTCTCAAAATGTATACTTGTACCCCTACACTCATCCCTAAATTTGTACCTGTACCCCTACACCCATCCCAAAATTTGTACTTGTACACCAGCAACCCTCCCAAAATTTGAAATTGCACCCCTGTACCCTTCCCAAAATGTGTTCTCGTACCCCTGCACCCCTCCCAAAATTTATACTTGTACCCATCCAAAATTATGTACTTGGACCCCAGCACCCCTTCCAAAATTTGTTTACTTACCCCTACACCCCTCCAAAATTTGTACTGGTAGCTGTGCACCCCTTCCCAAAATTTGAACTTGTACCCTGACACCATTCCCAAAAGTTGTACTTGACTCCCTGCACCCCTCCCAGAATTTATACTTGAACCCCAGCACCCCACCAAAGTTTGTACATGCATCCCTGCACCCCTACCAAAACTTGTACTTGCATCTGTGCACCCATACCAAAATTTGCACTTGAAAGCCTACACCCATTCCAATATTTCTACTTGTACCCCTGAACCTCCCAAAATTTGTACCTGCACTCCAAAACCCCTCCCAAAATTTGAACTTGTACCCCTGCACTCCTCCCAAAATTTCTTCTTTTACCCATCCCAAAATTTGTACTTGGACCCCACCACCCCTTTCAAAATATGTTTTCTTATCCCTACACCCCTCCCAAAACTTGTACTGGTAGCCGTGCACCCCTCCCAAACTTTGTACTTGTACCCCGACACCCATCCCAAAAGTTGTATTTGAACCCCTGCACCCCTCCCAGAATTTATACTTGTACCCCTGTACCCCCACACATTTGCACTAGCATTCCTGCACCCCTACCAAAACTTGTACTTTTATCTGTGCACCATCCCAAAATTTGTACTTGAAAACCTACACCATTCCAAAATTTGTACTTGTACCACTGCACCCCCAAATGTCATACTAGCACCCTTAAACCCCTCCCAAAATTTGAACTTGCTCCTCTACACCCCTCCCAAAATGTGTACTTTTACCCATCCAAAAATTTGTGCTTGGACTACAATACCCGCCAAATTTATTTTTTTTACCCTTCATTGCTCACAAAATTTGTACTTGTACACCTGCACTACTTCCAAAATTAGTACTTGAACCCCTATACCTCTCCCAAAATTTCTACTTGTTCTCTTGCACCCATCTCAGAATGTGTACTTGTACCCGTACCCCATCCCTAAATGTGTCCTTGTACCTGAACCCCAGCACCCCTTCCAGAATTTGTCTTTTTCCCATGCACCCCTCCCAGAATTTATACTTGAACCCCTGCACTCACCAACATTTGTACTTGCATACCTGCTCCCCTCCCAAAACTTTTACCATTATCTGGGCACCCCTTCCAAAATTTCTACTTTTAACCCTACACCTATCTCAAAATTTGTACTTGTACCCCAGCACCACAGAATTTGTACTTTCACCCCATACTCCTGCAAAAATTTGAACTTGAACCCCTGAACCCATCATAAAATTTGTACTTGGACCCCAGCACCCCTTCCAAATTGTGTTTTCTTACCCATGCACCCCTCCACAAAATTTGTACTTATACCCCTACACCCATCCCAAAATTTATACTTGTACACCAGCAACCCTCCCAAAATTTGTACTTTCACCCCTTTGCCCTTCCCAAAAGTTGTACTTGTACCCCTGCTCTCCCAAATTTGTACTTGTACCCATCCCAAATGTGTACTTTGACCCCAACACCCCTTCCAAAATGTGTTTTCTTACCCCTACAACCCTCCCAAAGTGTATACTTATACACCTGAACTTGTCCCAAAATTTGTACCTGCACCCCTACACCCCTCCCAAAACTTGTGCTAGTACCTATTCACACCTCCCAAAATTTGTACTTGTACCCCTACACCCATCCCGAAATTTGTACTTAAACCACTGCACCCCTCCCAGAATTTATACTTGCATCCCTGCACCCACCAACATTTGTACTTGCATTCCTGCACCCCTCCAAATACTTTTACCTGTATCTCTGCATCCCTCCCAAAATTTGTACTTTTAAGCCTACATCCATCCCAAAATTTGTACTTGTACCTCTGCACCCCCAGAATTTGTACTTTCACCAGTATACCCCTCCCAAAATGTGTACATGAACCCCAGTACCCATGATAAATTGTGTACTTGGACCCCAACACCCCTTCCAAAATGTGTTTTCTTACCCCTGCACCTCTCCACAATATTTGTACTTATACCCCTGAACCCCTCCCAAAATTTGTACTTGCACCCATCCACCCCTCCCAAAACTTGTACTTGCATCTGTGCACCTCTCACAAAATCTGTACTTGCACCCCTACACCAATCCCAAAATTTGTAACTGTACCCCTATACCCATCCCAAAATTTGTACTTGTACACCCACAACACTTCCAAAATTTGACTTGCACCCCTATGCCCTTCCCAAAATTTGTACCTGCACCCCTGCACCCATCCCAAAATTTGTACTTGTACCCAAACCCCTCCCGAAATTTATACTTGTACACCTCTCAATATTTGTACCTGAACCCCAGCACCTCTCCCAGAATTTTCTTTTTTACCCCTGCACCCCTCTGAAAAATTGTACTTGTACCCCTACATCCTTCCCAAAATGAACTTATATCCCTTCACCCCTCCAAAAATGTAAGCTTGTACCCCGATACCCCTGCCAAAATTTGAACTTGTTCCCTGCACCTCCCAAAATCTGTACTTTTACCCATCTCAGAATTTGTGCTTGACCACAATACCCCCAAATGTGTTTTTTTACCTCTGCATTGCTCCCAAAATTTGTACTTGTATACCTGCAATCCTTCCAAAATTTGTACTTGTACCGATGTACTCCTCCCAAAATTTCTACTGGCCCTTGCACCACTCCCAAAATGTGTATCAACTCTACATCCATCCCTAAATTTGTCCTTGTACACCTCCCAAAATGTGTACCTGAACCACAGCACCCCTCCCAGAATTTATCTTTTTACCCCTGCACCTCTCCCAGAATTTATACTTGAACCCCTCTACTAACCAACATTTATACTTGCAACCCTGTACCCCTCCCAAAACTTTTACCTTTATCTGTGCACCCCTCCCAAAATTTCTACTTTTAACCCTACACCCATCTCAAAATAAATTCTTGTACCTCTGCATCCATAGAATTTGTACTTTCACCCAAATACTCCTCCAAAAATTTGAACTTGAACCCTGTACCCATCATAAAATTTGTACTTGGACCCCAGCACCCCTTCCAAAATGTGTTTTCTAACCCCTGCACCCCTCTGCAAAATTTGTACTTATACCCCTGAACCTCCCCAAAAATATGTATTTGCAACACTCCACCCCTCCCAAAACATGTACCTGTATCTGTGCACCTCTCCCAAAAGTTGTACTTGTACACCTACACCCATCCCAAAATATGTACCTGTACCGCTACACACACCCCAAAATTTGAACTTGTACCCCATGCCCATCCCAAAATTTGTACTTCTACACTTCCTCAAATTTGAACCTGAACGCTGGCACCCCTCCCATAATTTTATTATCCCTGCATCCCCTCCTAAACATTGTACCTGTACCCCTGCACCCATCACAAAATTTATACTTGCATCCCTTCACCCCTCTGAAAATGTATACTTGCATCCCTGTACCCATCACAGAATTTGTACCTGTACCCCTGCATCCCTACCAACATTTGTACTTGCACCTCTGCACCCCTACTAAAATTTTACTTGGACCACCTGCACCCCTCCCAAAATTTGTATTTGTACACCTACACCAATCCCAAAATTTCTACTTGTACCCCTCTACCCTCCCAAAATTAGTACTGGTTCCCATGCACCTCTCCCAAAATTTTTACCAGTACCCCTACACCCATCTCAAAATTTGTACTTGTACACCAGCAACCCACCCAAAATTTGTACTTGCACCAGTATGCCCTTCCCAAAATTTGTAGTTGTACCCCTGAATCCCCACCAAAAATTGTACTTGTACCCATCCCAAAATTTGTACTTGGACCCCAGCACCTCTTCTAAAATTTATTTTCTTACCCATGCACCCCTCCCAAAATTTGTACTTATATCCCTGAACACCTCCCAAAATTTGTGCTTGTACCCCTACACCCATCCCAAAATTTGTACTTAAACCACTGCACCCCTCCCAGAATTTATACTTGCATCCCTGCACCCACCAACATTTGTACTTGCATTCCTGCACCCCTCCAAATACTTTTACCTGTATTGTGCACCCTTCCCAAAATTTGTACTTTTAAACCTCACATCCATCCCAAAATTTGTACTTGTACTCTGCACTCCATGAATTTGTACTTTCACCAGTATACCCTCCCAAAATGTGTACATGAACCCCAGTACCCATGATAAATTGTGTACTTGGACCCCAACACCCTTCCAAAATATGTTTTACCCCTGCACCTCCACAATATTTGTACTTATACCCTGAACCCTCCCAAAATTTGTACTTGCACCCATCCACCCCTCCCAAAACTTGTACTTGTATCTGTGCATCTCTCACAAATCTGTACTTGTACCCCTACACCAATCCCAAAACTTCAGAATGCACCCCTATACCTATCCCAAAATTTGTACTTGTACACCCAACACTTCCAAAATTTGACTTGTACACCCCTATGCCCTTCCCAAAATTTGTACCTGCACCCCTGCACCCATCCCAAAATTTGTACTTGTACCCAAACCCCTCCCGAAATTTATACTTGTACACCTCTCAGAATTTGTACCTGAACCCCAGCACCTCTCCCAGAATTTTCTTTTTTACCCCTGCACCCCTCTGAAAAATTGTACTTGTACTCCTACACCCTTCCCAAAATGAACTTATACCCCTTCACCCCTCCAAAAATGTAAGCTTGTACCCCGATACCCCTGCCAAAATTTGAACTTGTTCCCCTGCACCCCTCCCAAAATCTGTACTTTTACCCATCCCAAAATTTGTGCTTGGACCACAATACCCCCAAAAATGTGTTTTTGTACCTCTGCACTGCTCCCAAAATTTGTACTTGTATACCTGCAATCCTTCAAAAATTTGTACTTGTACCCTGTACCCCTCCCAAAATTTCTACTTCTTCCCTTGCACCACTCCCAACATGTATACTTCTACTCCTACATCCATCTCCAAATTTGTCCTTGTACACCTCCCAAAATGTGCACCTGAACCACAGCACCCCTCCCAGAATTTATCTTTTTACCCCTGCACCCCTCCCAGAATTTATACTTGAACCCCTGCACTAACCAACATTTGTACTTGCATCCCTGTACCCCTCCCAAAACTTTTACCATTATCTGTGCACCCCTCCCAAAATTTCTACTTTTAACCCTACACCCATCTCAAAAAAATTTCTTGTACCTCTGCACCCCTAGAATTTGTACTTTCACCCAAATACTCCTCCAAAAATTTGAACTTGAACCCCTGTACCCATGATAAAATGTGTACTTAGACCCCACCACCCCTTCCAAAATGTGTTTTCTGACCCCTGCACCCCTCTGCAAAATGTGTACTTATACCCCTGAACCCCTCCAAAAATATGTATTTGCAACACTCCACCCCTCCCTAAACATGTACTTGTATCTGTGCACCTCTCCCAAAATTTGTACTTGTACACCTACACCCATCCCAAAATATGTACCTGTACTGCTACACCCATCCCAAAATTTGTACATGCACCCCATGCCCATCCCAAAATTTGTACATGTACACCTTCTCAAATTTGAACCTGAACCCTAGCACTCCTCCCAGAATTGTTTTTTATCCCTGCACACCTCCTAAACGTTGTACCTGTACCCATGCACCCATCCCAAAATTTATTCTTGCACCCCTTCATCCCTCCGAAAATGGATACTTGTACCCCTGCACCCATTACAGAATTTATACTTGTACCCCTGCATCCCAACCAACATTTGAACTTGCACCTCTGCACCCCTCCTAAAATTTTACTTGGACCACCTGCACCCCTCCCAAAATTTGTAGTTCTACCCCTGAATCCCCTCCAAAATTTGTACTTGTACCCATCCCAAAATTTGTACTTGGACCCCAGCACCTCTTCCAAAATGTGTTTTCTTACCCATGCACCCCTCCTAAAATTTGTACTTATATCCCTGAACACCTCCCAAAATTTGTGCTTATATCCCTGCACCCCTTCCAATATTTCTACTGGTACCCGTGCACCCATCCCAAAATATGTACTAGTTCCCTGACACCCATCCTAAAATCTGTACTTGTACCCCTGCACCCCCCAAAATTTGTACTTTCACCCATATACCCCTCCCAAAATGTGTACTTCTACCACTGCACCCCTCCAAAACTTGTATTGGTACCCATTCCAAAATTTGTACTTGAACCCCTGTGAACATCCCAAAATTTGTACTTGAACCCAAGCACCCCTTCCAAAATATGTTTTCTGACCCCTGCATCCCTCCCAAAATTTGTACTTATACCCCTGAACCCCTCCCAAAATTTGTATTTGCACCCCTGTACCCCTCCCAAAATTTCTACTGGTAACCGTGCACCCTTCCCAAAATTTGTACTTGTACTCTGACACCCATCCTAAAATTTGTGCTTGAACCCCTGCACCCCACCCAGAATTTATATGTCCATCACTGTACCCACCAATATTTGTACTTGCCTCCCTGCACCCATCCCAAAACGTGTACCTGTATATGTGCACCCCCTCAAATTTTGCATTTTTAAATCTACACCCATGTCAAAATTTGTACTTGTACCCCTCCAGCCCCCAAAATTTCTACTTTCACCCCATACCCCTATCAAAATGTGTACTTCTACCACTGCACCCCTCCCAAAACTTGTATTGGTACCCATCCAAAATTTGTACTTGGACCCCTGTGAACATCCCAAAATTGTACTTGAACCCTAGCACCCCTTCCAAAATATGTTTTCTGACCCCTGCATCCCTCCCAAAATTTGTACTTATACCCCTTAACCCCTCCCAAAATTTGTATTTCCACCCCTGTATCCCTCCCAAAATGTGTACTTGTATCTGTGCACCTCTCCCAAATTGTGCACTTTTACCCCTACCCCTTCCAAAAATTTGTGCCTGTACCCCTACACAAATCTCAAAATTTGTACTTGTACACCAGCAACCCTCCCAAAATTTGTAATTGCACCCCTATACCCTTCACAAAATTTGTACTTGAATCACTGCACCCCTCCCAAAATGTGTGCTTGTACCATCCCAAATTTTGTACTTCGACCCAAGCACCCCTTCCAAAATTTGTACTTGTACCCATCCAAAAATTTGTCCTTGGACCCCAGCACCCTCTCCAAAATATGTTTTCTTATCCCTAAACCCCTTCCAAAATTTGTACTGGTAGCCGTGCACCTCTCCCAAAGTTTGTACTTGAACCCTAATACCCATCCCCAAAAGTTGTACTTGAACCCCTGCACCCCTCCCAGAATTTATACTTGCACAACTGCACCCCACCAACATTTGTACATGCATCCCTGCACCCCTACCAAAACTTGTACTTGTATCTGTGCACCCATCCCAAAAATTGTACTTGAAATGAAATACCCATTCCAAAATTTGTACTTGTACCCCTGCACCCTCCAAAATTTGTACTTTCACCCATATACCCCTCCCAAAATGTGTATTTCTACCACTGCACCCCTCCCAAACCTTGTATTGGTACCCATCCCAAAATGTGAACTTGGAACCCTGTGAACATCGCAAAATTTGTATTTGACCCCAAGAACCCCTTCCAAAATATGTTTTCTGACCCCTGCACCCCTCCCAAAATTTGTACTTATACCCCTGAATCCCTCCCAAAATTTGTATTTGCACCCCTGTACCCCTCCCAAAACTTGTACTTGTATCTGTGCACTTCTCCCAAAATGTGTACTTGTACCCCTACCCCTTCCCAAAATTTGTACCTGTACCCCTACACCCATCCCAAAATTTGTACTTGTATACCAGAAACCCTCCCAAAATGTTTAATTTCACCCCATGCCCTTCCCAAAAGTTGTACTTGTATCACTGCACCCCTCCCAAAATGTGTACTTGAACCATCCCAAATTTTGTACTTTGACTCCAGCACCCCTTCCAAAATTTGCACTTATACCCATCCAAAAATTTGTACTTGGACCCCAGCACCCCCTCCAAAATGTGTTTTCTTATCCCAAACCCTCCCAAATTTGTACTTGGCAGTCAGCACCTCCCAAAGTTTGTACTTCAACTCTAATACCCATCCCAAAAGTTGTACTTGAACCCCTGCACCCCTCCCAGAATTTATACTTACACCCCTGCACCCCACCAACATTTGTACTTGCATCTTTGCACACCTACCAAAACTTGTACTTGTATCTGTGCACCCATCCCAAAATTTGTACTTGAAATGCAACACCAATTCCAAAATTTGTACTTGTACCCCTGCACCCTCCAAAATTTGTACTTGCACCCCTAAACCCCTCCCAAAATTTGAACTTGTACCCCTGCACCCCCTCACAAAAATTGTACTTGTACCCCTATACCCTTCCCAAAATGAACTTACATCCCTTCACCCCTCCAAAAATGTATGCTTGTACCCCAATACCTCTGCAAAATTTGAACTTGTTCCCCTGCACCCCTCCCAAAATCTGTACTTTTACCCATCACAAAATTTGTGCTTGGACCACAATACTCCCCAAAATGTGTTTTTGTACCTCTGCACTGCTCCCAAAATTTGTACTTGTATACCTGCAATCCTTCAAAAATGTGTATTTGTACCCTGTACCCCTCCCAAAATGTCTACTTCTTCCCTTGCACCACTCCCAAAATGTGTACTTCTACTCCTACATCCATCCCCAAATTTGTCCTTGTACACCTCCCAAAATGTGCACCTGAACCACAGCACCCATCCCAGAATTTATCTTTTTACCTCTGCACCCCTCCCAGAATTTATACTTGAACCCCTGCACTAACCAACAGTTGTACTTGCATCCCTGTACCCCTCCCAAAACTTTTACCATTATCTGTGCACCTCTCCCAAAATTTCTACTTTTAACCCTACACCCATCTCAAAAAAAATTCTTGTACCTCTGCACCCCTAGAATTTGTACTTTCACCCCTACACTCCTCCAATTATTTGAACTTGAACCCCTGAACCCATGATAAAATGTGTACTTGGACCCCACCACCCCTTCCAAAATGTGTTTTCTGACCCTGCACCCTCTGCAAAATTTGTACTTACCCCTGAACCCTCCAAAATATGTATTTGCAACACTCCACCCTCCCTAAACGTGTACTTGTATCTGTGCACCTCCCAAAATTTGTACTTGTACACTAACACCCATCCTAAAATATGTACTGTACCGCTACACCCATCCCAAAATTTGTACATGCACCCCATGCCCATCCCAAAATTTGTACATGTACACCTTCTCAAATTTGAACCTGAACCCTAGCACTCCTCCCGGAATTATTTTTTATCCCTGCACCCCTCGTAAACGTTGTACCTGTACCCCTGCACCCATCCCAAAATTTATTCTTGCACCCCTTCACCCCTCCGAAAATGGATACTTGTACACCTGCACCCATTACAGAATTTATACTTGTACCCCTGCATCCCTACCAACATTTGTACTTGCACCTCTGCACCCCTCCTAAAATTTTACTTGGACCACCTGCACCCCTCCCAAAATTTGTATTTGTACACCTACAACAAAACCCAAAATTTGTACTTGTATCCCTCTATCCCTCCCAAAATTAGTACTGGTTCCCATGCACCTCTCCCCAAATTTTTACCTGTACCCCTACACCCATCTCAAAATTTGTACTTGTACACCAGCAACTCTCCCAAAATTTGTACTTGCACCACTATGCCCTTCCTAAAATTTGTAGTTGTACCCCTGAATCCCCTCCAAAATTTGTACTTGTACCCATCCCAAAATTTGTACTTGGACCCCAGCACCTCTTCCAAAATGTGTTTTCTTACCCATGCACCCCTCCTAAAATTTGTACTTATATCCCAGAACACCTCCCAAAATGTGTGCTTATATCCCTGCACCACTTCCAATATTTCTACTGGTACCCGTGCAACCATCCCAACATTTGTACTTGTTCCCTGACACCCATCCTAAATTCTGTACTTGTACCCCTGCACCCCCCAAAATTTGTACTTTCACCCCCATACCCCTCCCAAAATGTGTACTTCTACCACTGCACCCCTCCCAAAACTTGTATTGGTACCCATTCCAAAATTTGTACTTGGACCACTGTGAACATCCCAAAATTTGTATTTGAACCCAAGCACCCATTCCAAAATATGTTTTCTAACCCCTGCATCCCTCCCAAAATTTGTACTTATACCCCTGAACCCCTCCCAAAATTTGTATTTGCACCCCTGTACCCCTCCCAAAACTTGTGCTTGTATCTGTGCACCTCTTAAAAAATGTGTACTTGTACGCCTACCACTTCCCAAAATTTGTACCTGTACCCCTACACCCATCCCAAAATTTGTACTTGTACACAAGCAACCCTCCTAAAATTTGTAATTGCACCCCATGTCCTTCCCAAAATTTGAACTTGTATCACTGCACCCCTCCCAAAATGTGTACTTGTACCATCCCAAATTTTGTACTTCGACCCCAGCACCCCTTCCAAAATTTGTACTTGTACCCATCCAAAAATTTATACTTGGACCCCAGCACACCCTCCAAAATGTGTTTTCTTATCCCTAAACCCCTCCCAAAATGTGTACTGGTAGCCGAGCACCCCTCCCAAAGTTTGTACTTGAACCCTAATACCCATGCCAAAAGTTGCACTTGAACCCCTGCACCCCTCCCAGAATTTATACTTGCACCCCTGCACCCCACCAACATTTGTACTTGCATCTCTGCACCCCTACCAAAACTTGTACTTGCATTGTGCACCATCCCAAAATTTGTACTTGAAATGCAACTCCCTTTCCAAAATTTGTACTTGTACCCCTGCACCCTCCAAAATCTGTACTTGCACCCCTAAACCCCTCCCAAAATATGAACTTGTACCCCTGCACCACTCACAAAAATTGTACTTGTACCCCTATGCCCTTCCCAAAATGAACTTACACCCCTTCACCCCTCCAAAAATGTATGCTTGTACCCCGACACCCCTGCCAAAATTTGAACTTGTTCCCCTGCACCCCTCCAAAATCTGTACTTTTACCCATCACAAAATTTGTGCTTGGACCACAATACCCCCCCAAAATGTGATTTTTTACCTCTGCACTGCTCCCAAAATTTGTACTTGTATACCTGCAATCCTTCAAAAATTTGTACTTGTACCCTGTACCCCTCCCAAAATTTCTACTTCTTCCCTTGCACCACTCCCAAAATTTGTACTTCTACTCCTACATCCATCCCTAAATTTGTCTTTGTACACCTCCCAAAATGTGCACCTGGACCCCAGCACCCCTCCCAGAATTTATCTTTTTACCCCTGCACCCCTCACAGAATTTATACTTGAACCCCTGCACTAACCAACATTTGTACTTGCATCCCTGTACCCTCCCAAAACTTTTACCATTATCTGTGCACTCCTCAAAATTTCTACTTTTAACCCCACATCCATCTCAAAAAAATTTCTTGTACCTCTGCACCCCTAGAGTTTGTACTTTCACCCCTATACTCCTCCAAAAATTTGAACTTGAACCCCTGTACCCATCATAAAATTTGTACTTGGACCCCACCACCCCTTCCAAATTGTGTTTTCTTACCCCTGCACCCCTCTGCAAAATTTGTACTTATACCTCTGACCCTCCCCAAAAATATGTATTTGCAACACTCCACCCCTCCCAAAACATGTACTTGTATCTATGCACCTCTCCCAAAATCTGTTCTTGTACACCTACACCCATCCCAAAATATGTACCTGTACCGCTACACCCATCCCAAAATTTGTACTTGCACCCCATGCCCATCCCAAAATTTGTACTTGCATACCTCCTCAAATTTGAACCTGAACCCTAGCACCCCTCCCAGAATTTTTTTTATCCCTTCTCCCCTCCTAAACATTGTACCTGTACCCCTGCAACCATCTCAAAATTTATACTTGCACCCCTTCACCCCTCTGAAAATGTATACTTGTACCCCTGCACCCATTACAGAATTTGTACTTGTACCCCTGCATCCGTACCAACATTTGTACTTGCACCTCTGCACCCCTCCTAAAATTTTACTTGGACCACCTGCACCCCTCCCAAAATTTGTATTTGTACACCTACACCAATCCCAAAATTTGTACTTGTACCCCTCTATCCCTCCCAAAATTAGTACAGGTTCCCATGCACCTCTCCCAAAATTTTTACCTGTACCCCTACACCTATCTCAAAATTTGTACTTGTACAGCAGCAACCCACCCAAAATTTGTACTTGAACCAGTATGCCCTTCCCAAAATTTGTAGTTGTACCCCTGAATCCCCACCAAAATTTGTACTTGTACCCATCACAAAATTTGTACTTGGAACCCAGCACCTCTTCTAAAATTTGTTTTCTTACCCCTGCATCTCTCGAAAAATTTGTACTTATATCCTTGAACACCTCCCAAAATTTGTGCTTATACCTCTGCACCCCTTCCAAAATTTCTACTGGTAACCGTGTACCCCTCTAAAAATTTGTACTTGTACTCCGACACCCATCCTAAAATTTGTGCTTGAACCCCTGCACCCCTCCCAGAATTTATAAGTCCATCACTGTACCCACCAATATTTGTACTTGCCTGCCTGCACCCATCCCAAAACGTGTACCTGTATATGTGCACCCCTCTCAAATTTTGCATTTTTAAATCTACACCATGTCAAAATTTGTACTTGTACCCCTACACCCCCCAAAATTTGTACTTCCACCCCATACCCCTAACAAAATGTGTACTTCTACCACTGCACCCCTCCCAAAACTTGTATTGGTACCCATCCCAAAATTTGTACTTGGACCCCTGTGAACATCCCAAAATTGTACTTGAACCCTAGCACCCCTTCCAAAATATGTTTTCTGTCCCCTGCACCCCTCCTAAAATTTGTACTTATACCCCTGAACCCCTCCCAAAATTTGTATTTGCACCCCTGTATCCCTCCCAAAACGTGTACTTGTATCTGAGCACCTCTCCCAAATTGTGCACTTGTACCCCTACCCCTTCCCAAAATTTGTACCTGTACCCCTACACCCATCCCAAAATTTGTACTTGTACACCAGCAACCCTCCCAGAATTTGTAATTGCACCCCTATACCCTTCACAAAATTTGTACTTGTATCACTGCACCCCTCCCAAAATGTGTGCTTGTACCATCCCAAATTTTGTACTTCGACCCCAACACCCCTTCCAAAATTTATACTTGTACCCATCCAAAAATTTGTACTTGGACCCCAGCAACCCCTCCAAAATATGTTTTCTTATCCCTAAACCCCTTCCAAAATTTGCACTGGTAGCCGTGCACCTCTCCCAAAGTCTGTACTTGAACCCTAATTCCCATCCCCAAAAGTTGTACTTGAACCCCTGCACTCCTCCCAGAATTTATACTTGCGCAACTGCACCCCACCAACATTTGTACTTGCATCCCTGCACCCCTACCAAAACTTGTACAAGTATCTGTGCACCCATCCCAAAAATTGTACTTGAAATGAAATATCCATTCCAAAATTTGTACTTGTACCCTGCACCCTCCAAAATTTGTATTTTCATCCCTATACCCCTCCCAAAATGTGTATTTCTACCACTGCACCCCTCCCAAAACTTGTATTGGTACCCATCCCAAAGTGTGAAATTGGAACCCTGTGAACATCCCAAAATTTGTATATGAACCCAAGCACCCCTTCCAAAATATGTTTTCTGACCCCTGCACCCCTCCCAAAACTTGTACTTGTATCTGTGCACCTCTCCCAAAATGTGTACTTGTACCCCTACCCCTTCCCAAAATTTGTACCTGTACCCCACACCCATCCCAAAATTTGTACTTGTATACCAGCAACCCTCCCAAAATGTTTAATTGCACCCCATGCCCTTCCCAAAATTTGTACTTGTATCACTGCACCCATCCCAAAATGTGTACTTGAACCATCCCAAATTTTGTACTTCACCTCCAGCACCCCTTCCAAAATTTGTACTTGTACCCATCCAAAAATTTGTACTTGGACCCCAGCACCCCCTCCAAAATGTGTTTTCTTATCCCTAAACCCCTCCCAAAATTTGTACTGGTAGCCGTGCACCCCTCCCAAAGTTTGTACTTGAACAATAATTCCCATCCCAAAAGTTGTACTTGAACCCCTGCACCCCTCCCAGAATTTATACTTGCACCCCTGCACCCCACCATTTGTACTTGCATCTTTGCACACCTACCAAAACTTGTACTTGTATCTGTGCACCCATCCCAGAATTTGTACTTGAAATGCAACACCAATTCCAAAATTTGTGCTTGTACACCTGCACCCTCCAAAATTTGTACTTGCACCCCTAAACCCCTCCCAAAATTTGAACTTGTACCCCTGCACCCCTCACAAAAATTGTACTTGTACCCCTATACCCTTCCCAAAATGACCTTACACCCCTTCACCCCTCCAAAAGTGTATGCTTGTACCCCGATACCCCTGCCAAAATTTGAACTTGTTCCCCTGCACCCTTCCCAAAATCTGTACTTTTACCCATCACAAAATTTGTGCTTGGACCACAATACCCCCCAAAATGTGTTTTTCTACCTCTGCACTGCTCCCAAAATTTGTACTTGTATACCTGCAATCCTTCCAAAATTTGTACTTGTACCCTGTACCCCTCCCAGAATTTCTACTTCTTCCCTTGCACCACTCCCAAAATTTGTACTTCTACTCCAACATCCATCCCTAAATTTGTCCTTGTACACCTCCAAAAATGTGCACCTGAATCCCAGCACCCCTCCCAGAATTTATCTTTTTACCCCTTCACCCCTCCCAGAATTTATACTTGAACCCCTGCACTAACCAACATTTGTACTTGCATCCCTGTACCCCTCCCAAAACTTTTACCATTATCTGTGCACCCCTCCCAAAATTTCTACTTTTAACCCTACACTCATCTCAAAATAATTTCTTGTACCTTTGCACCCCTAGAATTTGTACATTCATCCCTATAATCCTCCAAAAATTTGAACTTGAACCCCTGTACCCATCATAAAATTTGTACATGGACCCCAGCACCCCTTCCAAAATGTGTTTCCTTACCCCTGCACCCCTCTGCAAAATTTGTACTTATACCCCTGAAACCCTCCAAAAATATGTATTTGCAACACTCCACTCCTCCCAAAATGTGTACTTGCATCTGTGCACCTCTTACAAAATTTGTACTTGTACACCTACACCCATCCCAAAATATGTACCTGTACTGCTACACCCGTCCCAAAATTTGTACTTGTACACCTCCTCAAATTTGTACTTCTACCTCAAATTTGAACCTGAACCTAGCACCTCCCAGAATTTTTTTTATCCCTTCTCCCCTCCTAAACATTGTACCTGTACCCCTGCACCCATCTCAAAATTTATACTTGCACCCCTTCACCCCTCTGAAAATGTATACTTGTACCCCTGCACCCATTACAGAATTTGTACTTGTACCCCTGCATCCGTACCAACATTTGTACTTGCACCTCTGCACCCCTCCTAAAATTTTACTTGGACCACCTGCACCCCTCCCAAAATTTGTATTTGTACACCTACACCAATCCCAAAATTTCTACTTGTACCCCTCTACCCTCCCAAAATTAGTACTGGTTCCCATGCACCTCTCCCAAAATTTTAGCCAGTACCCCTTCACCCATTTCAAAATTTGAACTTGTACACCAGCAACCCGCCCAAAATTTGTACTTGCTCCACTATGCCTTTCCCAAAATTTGTAGTTGTACCCCTGAATCCCCACCAATATTTGTACTTGTACCCATCCCAAAATTTGTACTTGGACCACAGCACCTCTTCCAAAATTTTTCTTACCCATGCACCCCTCGAAATATTTGTACTTATAGCCCTGAACACCTCCCAAAATTTGTGCCTATACCCCTGCACCCCTTCTAAAATTTCTACTGGTACCCGTGCACCCTCCCAAAATTTATACTTGTACCCTGACACCAATCCTAAAATTTGTTGCTTCAACCCCTGCACCCCTCCCAGAATTTATATGTCCATCCCTGTACCCACCAACATTTGTACTTGCCTCCCTGTACCCATCCCAAAATGTGTACCTGTAATCTGTGCACCCCTCTCAAATTTTGCATTTTTAAATCTACCCCATCTCAAAATTTGTACTTCTACACCTGCACCCCCCAAAATTTGTACTTTCACCCCATACCCCTCCAAAATGTGTACTTCTACCACTGCACCCTTCCCAAAACTTGTATTGGTACCCATCCCACAATTTGTACTTGGACAACTGTGAACATCCCAAAATTTGTACTTGAACCCAAGCACCCCTTCTAAAATATGTTTTCTGACCCCTGCACCCCTCCCAAGATTTGTATTTGCACCCCTGTACCCCTTCCAAAACTTGTACTTGTATCTGTGTACCTCTCCCAAAATGTGTACTTGTACCCCTACCCCTTCCCAAAATTTGTACCTGTACCCCTACACCCATCCCAAAATTTGTACTTGTACACCAGCAACCCACCCAAATTTGTAATTGCACCCTATGCCCATCCCAAAATTTGTACTTGTATCACTGCACCCTTCCCAAAATGTGTACTTGTACCATCCCAAATTTTGTACTTCGACCCCAGCACCCCTTCCAAAATTTGTACTTGTAGCCATCCAAAAATTTGTACTTGGACCTCAGCACACCCTCCAAAATATGTTTTCTTATCCCTAAACCCCTCCCAAAATTTGTACTGGTAGCCGTGCACCTCTCCCAAAGTTTGTACTTCAACTCTAATACCCATCCCAAAAGTTGTACTTGAACCCCTGCACCCCCCAGAATTTATACTTACACCCCTGCACCCCACCAACATTTGTACTTGCATCTTTGCACACCTACCAAAACTTGTACTTGTATCTGTGCACCCATCCCAAAATTTGTACTTGAAATGCAACACCAATTCCAAAATTTGTACTTGTACCCCTGCACCCTCCAAAATTTGTACTTGCACCCCTAAACCCCTCCCAAAATTTGAACTTGTACCCCTGCACCCCTCACAAAAATTGTACTTGTACCCCTATACCCTTCCCAAAATGAACTTACATCCCTTCACCCCTCCAAAAATGTATGCTTGTACCCCGATACCCCTGCCAAAATTTGAACTTGTTCCCCTGCACCCCTCCAAAAATCTGTACTTTTACCCATCCCAAAATTTGTGCTTGGATCACAATACCCCCCAAAATGTGTTTTTGTACCTCTGCACTGCTCCCAAAATTTGTACTTGTATACCTGCAATCCTTCAAAAATTTGTACTTGTACCCTGTACCCCTCCCAAAATGTCTACTTCTTCCCTTGCACCACTCCCAAAAATGTACTTCTACCCTACATCCTTTCCTAAATTTGTCCTTGTACACCTACCAAAATGTGCACCTGAACCACAGCACCCCTCCCAGAATTTATCTTTTTACCCCTTCACCCCTCCCAGAATTTATACTTGAACCCCTGCACTAACCAACAGTTGTACTTGCATCCCTGTACCCCTCCCAAAACTTTTACCATTATCTGTGTA
This sequence comes from Neoceratodus forsteri, assembly GCA_016271365.2. Taxonomy (NCBI): domain Eukaryota; kingdom Metazoa; phylum Chordata; order Ceratodontiformes; family Ceratodontidae; genus Neoceratodus; species Neoceratodus forsteri. The sequence continues at coordinate 1,069,489,778 of CM028129.1, read as the reverse complement.
CCCCTCCAAAAATTTCTACTTTTAACCCTACACCCATCTCAAAAAAATTTCTTGTACATCTGCACCCCTAGAATTTGTACTTTCACCCCTACACTCCTCCAAAAATTTGAACTTGAACCCTGAACCCATGATAAATGTGTACTTGACCCCACCACCCCTTCCAAAATGTGTTTTCTGACCCTGCACCCTCTCTGCAAAATTTGTACTTATACCCCTGAACCTCTCCAAAAATATGTATTTGCAACACTCCACCCTCCCTAAACGTGTACTTGTATCTGTGCACCTTCCCAAAATCTGTTCTTGTACACCTACACCCATCCCAAAATATGTACCTGTACTGCTACACCCATCCCAAAATTTGTACTTGCACCCCATGCCCAACCCAAAATTTGTACTTGTACACCTCCTCAAATTTGAACCTGAACCCTAGCACCCCTCCCAGAATTTTTTTTATCCCTGCTCCCCTCCTAAACATTGTACCTGTACCCCTGCACCCATCTCAAAATTTATACTTGCACCCCTTCACCCCTCTGAAAATGTATACTTGTACCCCTGCACCCATTACAGAATTTGTACTTGTACCCCTGCATCACTACCAACATTTGTACTTGCACCTCTGCACCCCTCCTAAAATTTTACTTGGACCACCTGCACCCCTCCCAAAATTTGTATTTGTACACCTACACCAATCCCAAAATTTGTACTTCTAAACCTCTATCCCTCCCAAAATTAGTACAGGTTCCCATGCACCTCTCCCAAAATTTTTACCAGTACCCCTACACCCATCTCAAAATTTGTACTTGTACACCAGCAACCCACCCAAAATTTGTACTTGCACCAGTATGCCTTTCCCAAAATTTGTAGTTGTACCCCTGAATCCTAGCCAAAATTTGTACTTGTACCCATCCCAAAATTTGTACTTGGACCACAGCACCTCTTCCAAAATTTGTTTTCTTACCCATGCACCCCTCGAAATATTTGTACTTATCACCCTGAACACCTCCCAAAATTTGTGCCTATACCCCTGCACCCCTTCTAAAATTTCTACTGGTACCCGTGCACCCCTCCCAAAATTTGTACTTGTACCCTGACACCCATCCTAAAATTTGTGCTTCAACCCCTGCACCCCTCCCAGAATTTATATGTCCATCCCTGTACCCACCAACATTTGTACTTGCCTCCCTGTACCAATCCCAAAATGTGTACCTGTATCTGTGCACCCCTCTCAAATTTTGCATTTTTAAATCTACCCCAACTCAAAATTTGTACTTTTACACCTCACCCCCCCAAAATTTGTACTTTCACCCCATACCCCCTCCCAAAATGTGTGCTTCTACCTGCACTCCCAAAACTTGTATTGGTACCCATCCCACAATTTGTACTTGGACAACTGTGAACATCCCAAAATTTGTACTTGAACCCAAGCACCAATTCCAAAATATGTTTTCTGACCCCTGCACCCCTCCCAAGATTTGTATTTGCACCTCTGTACCCCTTCCAAAACTTGCACTTGTATCTGTGTACCTCTCCCAAAATGTGTACTTGTACCACTACCCCTTCCCAAAATTTCTACCTGTACCCCTACACCCATCCCAAAATTTGTACTTGTACACCCGCAACCCACCCAAAATGTGTACTTGTACCATCCCAAATTTTGTTCTTCGACCCCAGCACCCCTTCCAAAATTTGTACTTGTACCCATCCAAAAATTTGTACTTGGACCCCAGCACCCCCTCCAAAATGTGTTTTCTTATCCCTAAACCCCTCCCAAAATTTGTACTGATAGCCATGCACCCCGCCCAAAGTTTGTACTTCATCCCTAATATCCATCCCAAAAGTTGTACTTGAGCCCCTGCACCCCTCCCAGAATTTATACTTGCACCCCTGCACCCCACCAACATTTGTACTTGCATCTCTGCACCCCTACCAAAACTTGTACTTGTATTGTGCACCCATCCCAAAATTTGTTCTTGAAATGCAACATCCATTCCAAAATTTGTACTTGTACCCCTGCACCCTTCAAAATTTGTACTTGCACCCCTGCACCCCTCCCAAAAATTGTACTTGTACCCCTATACCCTTACCAAAATGAACTTACACTCCTTCACCCCTCCAAAAATGTATGCTTGTACCCCGTTCCCCCTGCCAAAATTTGAACTTGTTCCCCTGCATCCCTCCCAAAATCTGTAGTTTTACCCATCACAAAATTCGTGCTTGGACCACAATACCCCCTCAAAATGTGATTTTTTTTACCTCTGCACTGCTCCCAAAATTTGTACTTGTATACCTGTAATCCTTCCAAAATTTGTACTTGTACCCCGTACCCCTCCCAAAATTTCTACTTCTTCCCTTGCACCACTCCCAAAATTTGTATTTCTACTCCTACATCCATCCCTAAATTTGTCCTTGTACACCTCCCAAAAATGAGCACCTGAACCCAGCACCCTCTCCAGAATTTATCTTTTACCCCTGCACCCTCCCAGAATTTATACTTGAACCTGCACTGACCAACATTTGTACTTGCACCCCTGTACCCTCCCAAAACTTTTACCATTATCTGTGCACCCTTCCCAAAATTTCTACTTTTAACCCTACACCCAACTCAAAAACATTTCTTGTACCTCTGCACCCCTAGAATTTGTACTTTCACCCCAATACTCCTCCAAAAATTTGAACTTGAATCCCTGTACCCATCATAAAATTTGTACCTGTATCTGTGCACCCCTCTCAAATTTTGCACCCATCTCAAAATTTGTACTTGTACACCAGCAACCCTCCCAAAATTTGCATTTGCTCCACTATGCCCTTCCCAAAATTTGTAGTTGTGCCCCTGAATCTCCGCCAAAATTTGTACTTGTACCCATCCCAAAATTTGTACTTGGACCTCAGCACCTCTTCCAAATTTGTTTTCTTACCATGCACCCCTCCCAAAATGTGTACTTATATCCCTGAACACCTCCCAAAATTTGTGCTTATACCCCTGCACCCCTTCCAAAATTTCTACTGGTACCCGTGCACCCCTCCCAAAATTTGTACTTGTACCCTGACACCCATCCTAAAATTTGTGCTTCAACCTCTGCACCCCTCCCAGAATTTATATGTCCATCCCTGTACCCACCAACATTTGTACTTGCCTCCCTGCACCCATCCCAAAACGTGTACCTGTATCTGTGCACCCCTCTCAAATTTTGCATTTTTAAATCTACACCCATCTCAAAATTTGCACTTGTACCGTTGCACCCCCCACAATTTGTATTTTTACCCCATACCCCTCCCAAAATGTGTACTTCTACCATTGCACCCCTCCCAAAACTTGTATTGGTACCCATTCCAAAATTTGTACTTGGACTCCTGTGAACATCCCAAAATTTGTTCTTGAACCCAAGCACCCCTTCCAAAATATGTTTTCAGACCCCCATACCCCTCCCAAAATTTGTACTTATACCCCTGAATCTCTCCCAAAATTTGTCTTTGCACCCCTGTACCCCTCCCAAAACTTGTACTTGTATCTGTGCACCTCTCCCAAAATGTGTACTTGTACCCCTACCCCTTCCCAAAATTTGTACCTGTACCCCTACACCCATCCCAAAATTTATACTTGTACACCAGCAACCCTCCCAAAATTTGTAATTGCACCCCATGCCCTTCACAAAATTTGTACTTGTATCACTGCACCCCTCCCAAAATGTGTATTTGTACCATCCCAAATTTTGTACTTCTACCCCAGCATCCTTTCCAAAATTTGTACTTGTACCCATCCAAAAATTTGTCCTTGACCCCAGCACCCCCTCCAAAATATGTTGTCTTATCCCTAAACCCCTCCCAAAATTTGTACTGGTAGCCGCGTACCTCTCCCAGAGTTTGTACTTGAACACTAATACCCATCCCAAAAGTTGTACTTGAACCCCTGCACCCCTACCAGAATTTATATTTGCACCCCTGCACCCCATCAACATTTGTACTTGCATCCCTGCACCCTACCAAATCTTGTACTTGTATCTGTGCACCCATCCCAAAATTTGTACTTGAAATGCAACACCCATTCCAAAATTTGTACTTGTACCTCTGCACCCTCCAAAATTTGCACTTGCACCCCTAAACCCCTCCCAAAATTTGAACTTTTGCCCCTGCACCCCTCCAAAAATGTATACTTACACCCCTGCACCCCTCCCAAAATGTACATTTGTACCCTTGCAACCCATCCCAAAATGAGCACCCATTTCAAAATGTGTTTTCTTACCCCTGCACCCATCCCACAATTCTTACTTATACCCCTGAACTCTTCCCTTAATTTGTATTTGCACCCCTGCACCCCTCCCAAAATTTGAACATGTATCCCTACTAACATCCCAAAATGTGTACTTCTACCCCTGCACCCCTCCAAAGATTTGTACTTACACCCCTGCACCCCTCCCAAAATGTATATATGTACCTTTGCAACCCTCCCAAAATGTATACTTCTACCTCTGCACCCCTACCAACATTTGTACTTACACCCCTAGCAAAATTTGTGCTTGGACCACAACATCCCCACCCCAAATTTTTTTTTTCTCCTGCACTGTTCCCTAAATATTTAATTGTACACCTGCACTCCTTCCAGAATTTGTACTTATACCCCATTCCCCTCCCAAAATTTGTACTTGTACCCTTCCCAAAATTCATACTTGTACCCCTAGACCCATCCCTAAATTTGTCCTTGTACACCTCCCAAAATTTGTACCTGTGCCCCAGCACCCTGACAGAATTTGCCTTTTAACCCCCTGCACCCCTCCCAAAATTTGTACTTCTACCCCTACACCCATTCCAAAATTTATGCTTTTACCTCTGCACCGCCTACCAACATTTGTACTTGCACCCCTCCCATAATTTGTACTTGGACCACAACACCCTTCCCCAAATTTGTTTTTTTATACCTGCACTGCTTCCAAAATTTGTACTTGTACCCCTGCACCCCAACCAAAATTTGTACTTGCACCCCTATACCCCGCCCAAAATTTGTACTTGTATTACCTGCAGCCCTTCCAAAATTTCTAATTGTACCTGTACACCCATCCAAAAATGTGTACTTGTACCCCTCTCAAAATTTGTATCTGAAACCCAACACCCCCTCCCAGAATTTGTTTTCTACTCCGGCACCTCCCAACATTTAGTATGTATACCCTGTGCCTCCCCAAATTTGTAATTGTCACCTATATCCTCCTCAAAATTTATACTAGCTCCTGTGCACCCTCCAAACATTTGTACCTGTACCCCTACACCCATCTCAAAATTTGTACTTGTACACCAGCAAACTCCCAAATTTGTACTTTACCCCATGCCTTCCCAAAAGTTGTACTTGTACCCCTGCACCTCCCAAAATTTGTACTTGTACCCATCCCTAAATGTGTACTTGACCTCAGCACCCTACCAAATGTGTTTTCTTACCCCTGCACCCCTCCCAAAATTTGTACTTATACCCCTGAACCCTCCCAAAATTTGTACTGGTACCTATTCACACCTCTCAAAATTTGTACTTATACCCCGACACCCATCCCAAAATTTGCACTTGAATCACTGCACCCCTCCCAGAATTTATACTTGCACCCCTGCAACCACCAATATTTGTACTTGGATCCCTGCACCCCCCCAAAACTTTTACCTGTATTTGTGCACCCCTCCCAAAAAATTTTACTTTTAAACCTGCACCCATCCCAAAATTTGTACTTGTACCCCTGCACCCCCAGAATTTGTACTTTCACCCCATACCCCTCCTGAAATTTGTACTTGTACCCCATTACCCATGATAAAATATGTACTTGGACCCCAATGCCCGTTCTAAAATGTGTTTTCTTACCCCTGCACCCCTCCACAAAATTTGTTCTTATACCCCGAACCCCTCCCAAAATTTGTACTTGCACCCCTGCACCCCTCCCAAGACTTGTACTTGTATCTGTGCACCTCTTCCAAAATATGTACTTGTACCCCTACACCCATCCCAAAATTTGTACCTGTACCCCTACACCCATCCCAAAATGTGTACTTGTACACCAGTAACCCTTCCCAAATGTGTACTTGCACCCCATGCCCTTCCCTAAATCTATACTTGTACCCCTGCACGCCTTCCAAAATTTGTACTGTTACCCCATTCCCCTCCCGAAATTTGTACTTGTACACCTCCCATTTGTACCTGAACCCTAGCACCCCCCAGAATTTTTTTTACCCCTGCACCCTTCCCAAAAATTGTGCTTGTACCCCTATACCCATCCCAAAATTTATAATTACACCGCTTAACCCCTCCAAAAATGAAAGCTTGTACCTCGGCATCCCTCCCAGAATTTATACTTATACCCTTGCACCCCTACCATCATTTGTACTTGCACCTCTGCACCCCTCCTCAAATGTTACTTGGATTACCTGCACCTCTCCCAAAATTTGAACTTGTACGCTTACACCCCTCCCAAAATTTGTACTTGTACCCCTCTCAAAATTTGTATTTAGACCCCTCTATCCCTCCCAAAATTTGTACTGGTTCCCATGCACCCCTCCCAAAATTTAAAACTGAGACCTTACACCCATCTCAAAATTTGTACTTGTAGACCAGCAACCCTCCCAAAGTTTGTACTTGCACCCCTATGCCCTTCCCAAAATTTGTACCTGTCCCTCTGCATCCCTCCCAAAATTTGTACTTGTACCCATCCCAGAATTTGTACTTGGATCCCATCACCCCTTCCAAAATTTGATTTCTTATCCCTGCCCCTCCTAAAATTTGTAATTATACCCCTGAACTCCTCCTAAAATTTGTGCTTGTACCCTTACACTGCTCCCAAAATGTGTACAGGTACCCGTGCACCCCTCACAAAATTTGTACTTGTACCCTGACACCATCCCAAAATTTGAACTTGAACCCCTGCACCCCTCCCTGAATTTATGCTTGCACCCCTGTACCCCACCAACATTTGTACTTGCCTCCCAGCACCCCTCCCAATACTTGTACCTGCATCTGTGCACCCCTTCCAAAATTTGTAATTTTAGCCCTACATGCATCCCAAAATGTGTACTTGTACCCATCCCAAAATTTGTACTTGGACCACAGCACCCCTTTTAAAATGTGTTTTCTTACCCTGCACCCCTCCCAAAATTTGTACTTATAGACCTGAACCCCTTCCAAAATTTGTACTTGTACCCCGACACCCATCCTAAAATTTGTGCTTGAACCCCTGCACCCTTCCCAGAATTTATAGGTGCACCCTGTATCCCACAAACATTTGTACTTGCCTCCCTGCACCCCTCTCAAAACTTGTACCTGCATCTGTGCACTCCTCCCAAAATTTGCGTTTTTAACTCTTTACCAATCCCAAAATTTGCACTGGTGCCCCTGCACCCCACCAAAATTTGTGCTTTTACCCTGTACCCCTCCCAACATTTGTACTTCTACCACTGCAGCCCTCCCATAATTTGTACTGGTTCCCATCCCAAAATTTGTACTTGGACTACTGTGAACATCCCACAATTTGTACTTGGACCCCTGCACCCCTTCCAAAAATGTGTTTTCTATCCTGCACCTATCCCAAAAATTCTATACTATACCCTGAACTCTAAAAATTTCAATTTGCACCCCTGCATCCCCTTCTTGTATCAGTGCACTTCTCCCAATATTTGTACTTGTACCCCTACATCCATCCCAAAATTTGTACTTTTGCCCTACACCCATCCCAAAATTTGTACTTGTACACCAGCAGCCCTTCCAAAATTTGTTTTCTTTTCTCAAAACCCCTCCCAAAATTTGTACTGGTACCCTGATACCCATCCCAAAAGTTGTACTTGAACCCCTGCACCCCTCCCAGTATTTTTACTTGCACCTCTGCACACCACCAACATTTGTACTTGCATACCTGTACCCATCCCATATCTTGTACCTGTATCTGTGCACCCCTCCAAAAGTTTGTATTTTGAACCCCACATCCATCCCAAAATTTGTACTTGTACTCCTGCACCTCCCAAAATTTGTACTTTCACCCCACACCTCTCCCAAAATTTGTACTTCTACCACTGCACCAATCCCAAAATTTGTACTTGTACCCATCACCAAATTTGTACTTGGACTCCTGTACCCATCCCAAAATTTGAATTTGGACCCTAGCACCCTTTCCAAAATGTGTTTTCTTACCCATGCACCCCTCCCAAAATTTGTACTTATACCCCTGAGCACCTCTTAAAATTTGTAATTGCACCACTGCACCCCTCCCAAAACTAGTCCTTGTATCTGTGCACCTCTCCCAAAATGTGTACTTGTACTCCTACACTCATCCCTAAATGTGTACCTGTACCCCCTACACCCATCCCAAAATTTGTACTCGTATACCAGCAACCTTCCCAAATTTGTAATTGCACTCCTATGCCCTTCCCAAAATGTGTACTTGTACCCCTGCACATCTCCCAAAATGTATACTTGTACCCATCCAAACTTATGTACTTGGACCCCATCACCCCTTCCAAAATTTGTACTTGTACACATTCAAAAATTTGTACTTGGACCCCAGCACCCCTTCCAAAATTTGTTTTCTTATGCCTATAACCATCCAAAATTTGCACTGGTAGCCATGCACCCTCCCAAAATTTGTACTTATACCCTACACCATTCTCAAAAGTTGTACTTGATCCCTGCACCCTCCCAGAATTTATACTTGCACCCCTGCACCCCACCATTTGTGCTTGCATCCCTGCACAATTACCAAAACTTGTACTTGCATCTGTGCACCCATACCAAAATTTGTGCTTAAAACCCTACACCCCTTCCAAAATTTGTACTTGTACCCCTGCACCCCCCAAAATTGGAACTTGCACCCCAACCCCCAAAATTTGAACTTATACCCCTGCACCCCTCCCAAAATTTCTACTTTTACCCATCCCAAAATTTGAACTTGGATCCCAGCAGCCCTTCCAAAATTTGTTTTCATACCCCTGCACCCCTCCCAAAATTTGTACTTATACCTCTGAACCACTCCCCAAATTTGTGCTTGTACCCCTACACCCCTTCCAAAATTTGTTCTGGTACCCGTGCACGCCTCCCAAAATTTGTACCTGTACCACAACACCCATCCCAAAATTTGTGCTTGAACCCCTACACCCCTCCCAGAATTTGTATGTGCACCCGTATACCCCACCAACATTTGTACTTGCCTCCCTGCACCCCTCCCATATGTTGTACCTGCATCTGTGCACTCCTCCATAAATGTGTATTTTGAACCCTACACCCATCCTAAAACTGGTATTTGTAACCCTGCACCCACCTAAATTTGTACTTTTACCTCTATACTACTCCCAAAATTTGTACTTCTACCACTACACCCCTCCCAAAATTTGTACTTGTACCCATCCCAAAATTTATACTTGGACCCCTGTACCCATCCCAAAATGTGTACTTGGACCTCAGCACCCTTTCCAAAATGTGTTTTCTTATCCCTGCAACCCTCCAAAAATTTGTACTCATGCCCCTGAACCCCTCTCAAAATTTGTAATTGCACCCTTGCACCCTTCCCCAAAACTTGTCCTTGTATCTGTGCACCTCTCCCAAAATGTATACTTGTACCCCTACATCATCCCTAAATTTGTACCTGTACCCCTACAACCATCCCAAAATTTGTACTTCTACACCAGCAACCCTCCCAAAATTTGAAATATCACCCTGTGCCCTTCCCAAAATGTGTCTTGTATCCCTGCACCCCTCCCAAAATGTATACTTGTACCCATCCAAACTTATGTACTTGGACCCCATCACCCTTCCAAAATTTGTACTTGTACATTCAAAATTTGTACTTGGACCCCAGCACCCCCTTCCAAAATTTGTTTTCTATGCCTACAACCATCCAAAATTTGCACTGGTAGCCATGCACCCCTCCCAAAATTTGTACTTGTACCCCTACACCATTCTCAAAAGTTGTACTTGATCCCCTGCACCCCTCCCAGAATTTATACTTGCACCCCTGCACCCCACCATTTGTGCTTGCATCCCTGCACAATTACCAAAACTTGTACTTGCATCTGTGCACCCATACCAAAATTTGTGCTTAAAACCCTACACCCCTTCCAAAATTTGTACTTGTACCCCTGCACCCCCCAAAATTGGAACTTGCACCCCAACCCCCCAAAATTTGAACTTATACCCCTGCACCCCTCCCAAAATTTCTACTTTTACCCATCCCAAAATTTGTACTTGGATCCCAGCAGCCCTTCCAAAATTTGTTTTCTTACCCCTGCACCCCTCCCAAAATTTGTACTTATACCCCTGAACCGCTCCCCAAATTTGTGCTTGTACCCCTACACCCCTTCCAAAATTTGTTCTGGTACCTGCACACCTCCCAAAATTTGTACCTGTACCACAACACCCATCACAAAAATTGTGCTTGAACCCCTACACCCCTCCCAGAATTTGTATGTGCACCCCTATACCCCACCAACATTTGTACTTGCCTCCCTGCACCCCTCCCATCTGTTGTACCTGCATCTGTGCACTCCTCCATAAATGTGTATTTTGAACCCTACACCCATCCTAAAACTGGTATTTGTAACCCTGCACCCACCTAAATTTGTACTTTTACCTCTATACTACTCCCAAAATTTGTACTCTACCACTACACCCCCTCCAAAATTTGTACTTGTACCCATCCCAAAATTTATACTTGGACCCCTGTACCCATCCAAATGTGTACTTGGACCTCAGCACCCTTCCAAAATGTGTTTTCTTATCCCTGCAACCTCCAAAAATTTGTACTCATGCCCTGAACCCTCTCAAAATTTGTAATTGCACCCTTGCACCCTTCCCCAAAACTTGTCCTTGTATCTGTGCACCTCTCCCAAAATGTATACTTGTACCCCTACATCATCCCTAAATTTGTACCTGTACCCCTACAACCATCCCAAAATTTGTACTTCTACACCAGCAACCCTCCCAAAATTTGAAATATCACCCCTGTGCCCTTCCCAAAATGTGTACTTGTATCCCTGCACCCCTCCCAAAATGTATACTTGTACCCATCCAAACTTATGTACTTGGACCCCATCACCCCTTCCAAAATTTGTACTTGTACACATTCAAAAATTTGTACTTGGACCCCAGCACCCCTTCCAAAATTTGTTTTCTTATGCCTACAACCATCCAAAATTTGCACTGGTAGCCATGCACCCCTCCCAAAATTTGTACTTGTACCCTGACACCATTCTCAAAAGTTGTACTTGATCCCCTGCACCCCTCCCAGAATTTATACTTTCATCCCTGCACCCCACCATTTGTGCTTGCATCCCCGCACAATTACCAAAACTTGTACTTGCATCTGTGCACCCATACCAAAATTTGTACTTGAAACCCTACACCCATTCCATAATTTCTACTTGTACCGCTGCACACCCCAAAATTTGTACTTGCACTCCAAAACCCTTCCCAAAATTTGAACTTGTACCCCTGCACCCTTCCCCAAATTTCTTCTTTACCCATCCCAAACTTTGTACTTGGACCCCACCACCCCTTCCAAAATATGTTTTCTTACCTCTAGACCCCTCCCAAAATTTGTACTGGTAGCCGTGCACCACTCCCAAAATTTGTACTTGTACCCCAACACCCATTCCAAAAGTTGTACTCGAACCCCTGCACACCTCCTAGAATTTATACTTATACCCCTGTACCCTACCAACATTTGTACTTGCATTCCTGCACCCCTACCAAAACTTGTACTTGTATCACTGCACCTCTCCCAAAAGTTATACTTGTATTCCTGCATCCCTCCCAAAACTTGTACTTTTACCCATCCCAAACTTTTACTTGGACCCCAGCAGCCCTTCCAAAATGTGTTTTCTTACCCCTGTACCCCTCCCAAAATGTGTACTTATACCCCTGAACCCCTCCCAAAATTTGTGCTTGTACCCCTACACCCCTTGCAAAATTTGTTCTGGTACCCGTGCATGCCTCCCAAAATTTGTACTTGTACCCCGACACCCATCCCGTAATTTGTGCTTGAACCCCTACACCCTTTCCAGAATTTATACATGCACCTCTGTACCCCCCCAACATTTGTACTTGCCTCCCTGCACCCCTCCCATATGTTGCACCTGTATCTGTGCACCCCTCCAAAAATGTGTATTTTGAACCCTACACACATCTTAAAACTGGTACTTGTACCCCTGCACCCCCAAAATGTGTATTTTTACCCCATACCTCTCCCAAAATTTGTACTTCTACCACTACACCCCTCCCAAAATGTGTACTTGTACCCATCCCAAAATTTGTATTTGGACCCCTGTACCCATCCCAAAATTTGTACTTGGACCCCAGCACCCTTTCCAAAATGTGTTTTCTTACCCCTGCACCCCTCCCAAAACTTGTCCTTGTATCTGTGTACCTCTCTCAAAATGTATACTTGTACCCCTACACTCATCATTAAATTTGTACCTGTACCCCTACACCCATCCCAAAATGTGTACTTGTACACCAGCAACCCTCCCAAAATTTGAAATGGCACCACTGTGCCCTTTCCAAAATGTGTACTTGTACCCCTGCACCCCTCCCAAAATTTATACTTGTACCCATCCAAAATTATGTACTTGGACCCCAGCACCACTTCCAAAATTTGTTTACTTACCCCTACACCCCTCCAAAATTTGTACTGGTAGCCATGCATCCCCTCCCAAAATTTGAACTTGTACCCTGACACCGTTCCCAAAAGTTGTACTTGATTCCCTGCACCCCTCCCAGAATTTATATTTGAACCCCTGCACCCCACCAACATTTGTACTTGGATTCCTGCACCCTTACCAAAACGTGTACTTGCATCTGTGCACCCATACCAAAATTTGTACTTGAAACCCTACACCCATTCCAAAATTTCTACTTGTACCCCTGCACCTCCCAAAATTTGTACTTGCACTCCAAAACCCCTCCCAAAATTTAAACTTGTACCCCTGCACTCCTCCCAAAATTTCTTCTTTTACCCATCCCAAAATTTGTACTTGGACCCCACCACCCCTTCCAAAATATGTTTTCTTATCCCTATACCCCTCCCAAAATTTGTACTGGTAGCCATGCACCCCTTCCAAACTTTTTACTTGTACCCCGACACCCATCCCAAATGTTGTACTTGAACCCAGCACCCCTCCCAGAATTTATACTTGTACCCCTGTACCCCACCAACATTGGAACTCACTTCTCATTCCTGCACCCAAAACCAAAACTTGTACTTATATCTGTGTACCCATCCCAAAATTTGTACTTGAAAACCTACACCCATTCTAAAATTTGTACTTGTACTTTACACCCCCAAATATCATACTAGCACCCCTAAACCCCTCCCAAAATTTAAACTTGTTCCCCTACACCCCTCCCAAAATTTGTACTTTTACCCATCCAAAAATTTGTGCTTGGAACCATACCCCCCAAATTTATTTTTTACCCCTGCTCTGCTCCCAAAATGTGAACTTGTACACCTGCACTCCTTCCAAAATTAGTACTTGAACCCATATACCCTCCCAAAATTTCTACTTGTTCCCTTGCACCCCTCTCAAAATCTGTACTTGTACCCATACCCCATCCCTAAATTTGTCCTTACACACCTTACACACCTCCCAAAATTTGTACCTGAACCACAGCACCCCTCCCAGAATTTGTCTTTTTACTGATGCACCCCCCCCCAGAATTTATACCTGAACCCCTGCACTCACCAACATTTGTATTTGCATCCCTGCACCCTTCCCAAAATTTTTACTATTATCTGGGCAACCCTTCCAAAATTTCTACTTTTAACCCTACACCTATCTCAAAATTTGTACTTGTACCCCAGCACCATGAATTTGTACTTTCACCCCATACTCCTGCAAAAATTTGAACTTGAACCCCTGAACCCATCATAAAATTTGTACTTGGACCCCAGCACCCCTTCCAAATTGTGTTTTCTTACCCATGCACCCCTCCACAAAATTTGTACTTATACCCCTACACCCATCCCAAAATTTATACTTGTACACCAGCAACCCTCCCAAAATTTGTACTTTCACCCCTTTGCCCTTCCCAAAAGTTGTACTTGTACCCCTGCTCTCTCCCAAAATTTGTACTTGTACCCATCCTGAAATGTGTACTTTGACCCCAACACCCCTTCCAAAATGTGTTTTCTTACCCCTACAACCCTCCCAAAGTGTATACTTATACACCTGAACTTGTCCCAAAATTTGTACCTGCACCCCTACACCCCTCCCAAAACTTGTGCTAGTACCTATTCACACCTCCCAAAATTTGTACTTGTACCCCTACACCCATCCCGAAATTTGTACTTAAACCACTGCACCCTCCCAGAATTTGTACTTGCATCCCTGCACCCACCATTTGTACTTGCATTCCTGCACCCCTCCCAATACTTTTACCTGTATCTGTGCACCCCTCCCAAACGTTGTACTTTTAAGCCTACATCCATCCCAAAATTTGTATTTGTACCTCTGCACCCCCAGAATTTGTACTTTCACCAGTATACCCCTCCCAAAATTTGTACTTGTACCCCTGAACCCATGACAAATTGTGTACTTGGACCCCAACACCCCTTCCAAAATGTGTTTTCTTACCCCTGCACCTCTCCACAAAATTTGTACTTATACCCCTGAACCCCTCCCAAAATTTGTAATTGCACCCATGCACCCCTCCCAAAACTTGTTCTTGTATCTGTGCACCTCTCACAAAATGTGTACTTGTACCAATACACCCATCCCAAAATTTGTACCTGTACCCCTACTCCAATCCCAACATGTGTACTTGTACACCTGCAACCCTCAAAATTTGACTTGCACCCTATGCCTCTTCCCAAAATTTGTACCTGCACCCCTGCACCCATCCCAAAAATTTGTACTTGTACCCAACCCTCCCGAAATTTATACTTGTACACCTCCAATATTTGTACCTGAACCCCAGCACCTCTCCCAGAATTTTCTTTTTTACCCCTGCACCCCTCTGAAAAATTGTACTTGTACCCCTACATCCTTCCCAAAATGAACTTATATCCCTTCACCCTTCCCAAAATGTAAGCTTGTACCCCGATACCCCTGCCAAAATTTGAACTTGTTCCCATGCACCCCTCCCAAAATCTGTACTTTTACCCATCTCAGAATTTGTGCTTGGACCACAATACCCCCCCCAAAATGTGTTTTTTTACCTCTGCATTGCTCCCAAAATTTGTACTTGTATACCTGCAATCCTTCCAAAATTTGTACTTGTACGACGTACCCTCCCAAAATTTCTACTTCGTCCCTTGCACCACTCCCAAAATGTGTACTTCAACTCCTACATCCATCCCTAAATTTGTCCTTGTACACCTCCCAAAATGTGTACCTGAACCACAGCACCCCTCCCAGAATTTATCTTTTTACCCCTGCACCCCTCCCAGAATTTATACTTGAACCCCTGCACTAACCAACATTTGTACTTGCATCCCTGCACCCCTCCCAAACATTTACCTTTATCTGCGCACCTCTCCCAAAATTTCTACTTTTAACCCTACACCCATCTTAAAAAAATTTTCTTGTACCTCTGCACCCCTAGAATTTGTACTTTCACCCCTATACTCCTCCAAAAATTTGAACTTGAACCATGTACCCATCATAAAATTTGTACTTGGACCCCAGCACCCCTTCCAAAATGTGTTTTCTCACCCCTACACCCCTCTGGAAAATTTGTACTTATACCCCTGAACCCCTCCCAAAATATGTATTTGCAACACTCCACCCCTCCCAAAACGTGTACTAGTATCAGTGCACCTCTCCCAAAATTTGTACTTGTACACCTACACCTATCCCAAAATATGTACCTGTACCGCTACACCCATCCCAAAATTTGTACTTGCACCCCATACCCTTCCCAAAATTTGTACTTGTACACCTCCTCAAATTTGAACCTGAACCCTATCACCCCTCCCAGAATTTTTTTACCCCTGCACCCCTCCCAAACATTGTACCTGTACCCCTCACACCCATCCGAAAATTTATACTTGCACCCCTTCACCCCTCCGAAAATGTATACTTGCATCCCTGTACCCATCACAGAATTTGTACTGTACCCCTGCATCCCTACCAACATTTGTACTTGCACCTCTGCACCCCTCCTAAAATTTTACTTGGACCACCTGCACCCCTCCCAAAATTTGTATTTGTACACCTGTCCCAAAATTTATACTTGTACCCCTCTATCCCTCTCAAAATTAGTACTGGTTCCCATGCACCCCTCCCAAAATGTGTACCTGTAGCCCTACACCCATCTCAAATTTTGTACTTGTACACCAGCAACCCTCCCAAAATGTATACTGCACCCCTATGCCCTTCCCAAAATTTGTAGTTTTACCCCTGCATCCCTCCCAAAATTTGTATTTGTACCCATCCCAAAATTTGTACTTGGACCCCAGCACTCCTTCCAAAATTTGTTTTCTTACCCCTGCACCACTCCCAAAATGTGTACTTATATCCCTGAACACCTCCCAAAATTTGTGCTTATACCCCTGCACCCCTTCCAAAATTTCTACTGGTACCCGTGCACCCCTCCCAAAATTTGTACTTGTATCCCAACACCCATCCTAAAATTTGTGCTTGAACCCCTGTACCCCTCCCAGAATTTATATGTCCACCCCTGTACTCCACCAACATTTGTACTTGCCTCCCTGCATCCATCCCAAAACATGTACCTGTATCTGTGCACCACTCTCAAATTTTGCATTTTTAAATCTACACTCATCTCAAAATTTGTACTTGTACCCCTGCACCCCCCAAAATTTGTACTTTCACTCCATACCCCTCCCAAAATGTGTACTCCTACCATTGTACCCCTCCCAAAACTTGTATTGGTACCCATCCCAAAATTTGTACTTGGACCCCTGTGAACATTCCAAAATTTGTACTTGGACCCCAGCACCTCTTCCAAAATTTGTTTTCTTACCCATGCACCCTTCCCCAAATTTGTACTTATATCCCTGAACACCTCCCAAAATTTGTGCTTATACCCCTGCACCCCTCCCAAAATTTGTACTTGTACCCCGACACCCATCCTAAAATTTGTGCTTGAACCCCTGCACCCCTCCCAGAATTTATATGTCCACGCCTGTACCCCACCAACATTTGTACTTGCCTCCCTGCACCTCTCTGAAAGGTGTACCTGTATCTGTGCACCCCTCTCAAATTTTGTATTTTTAACTCTACATCCATCTCAAAATTTGTAGTTCCACCCCATTCCCCTCCCAAAATGTGTACTTCTACCACTGCACCCCTCCCAAAACTTGTATTGGTACCCATCCCAAAATTTGTAATTGGACCTCTGTGAACATACCAAAATTTGTACTTGTACCCCAGCACCCCTTCCAAAATATGTCTTCTGACCCCTGCACCCATCCCAAAATTTGTACTTATTCCCCGTACCCCTCCCAAAACTTGTACTTGTATCTGTGCACCTCTCCCAAAATGTGTACTTGTACCCCTACACCCATCCCAAAATTTCTACCTGTACCCCTACACCCATCCCAAAATTTGCACTTGTACACCAGCAACCCTCCTAAAATTTGTAACTGCACCCCTATGCCCTTCACAAAATTTGTACTTGTATCACTGCACCCCTCCCAAAATGTGTACTTGTACCATCCAAAATTTTGTACTTCGACCCCAGCACTCCTTCCAAAATTTGTACTTGTACCCATCCAAAATTTGTGCTTTCAACTCTCACCCTCCAAATTGTGTTTTCTTACCCCTAAACCCCTCCCAAAATTTATATTGGTAGCCTTGCACCCCTCCCAAAATTTGTACTTGAACCCTAATACCCATCCCAAAAGTTGTACTTGAACCCCTGCACCCCTCCCAGAATTTATACTTGTACCCCTGCACCCCACCAACATTTGTACTTGCATCCCTGCACCCCTACCAAAACTTGTACTTGTATCTGTGCACCCATTCCAAAATTTGTACTTGAAATGCAACACCCATTCCAAAATTTGTACTTGCACCTCTAAACCCCTCCCAAATTTGAACTTGTACCCCTGCACCCCTCCCAAAATTTGTACTTTTACCGATCCCAAAATTTGTACTTGGACCCCAACACCCCTTTCAAAATGTGTTTTCTTACCCCTGCACCCCTCCCACAATTCTTACTTATACCCCTGAACCCCTCCCAAATTTGTACTTGCACCCCTGGACCCCTCCCAAAATTTGAACATGTATCCCTACACTCAT
This sequence comes from Neoceratodus forsteri, assembly GCA_016271365.2. NCBI lineage: Eukaryota > Metazoa > Chordata > Ceratodontiformes > Ceratodontidae > Neoceratodus > Neoceratodus forsteri. Next base: position 1,069,471,568 of record CM028129.1, on the reverse strand, counting down.
CCCAAAATTTGTACTTCTACCTCTGCACCCCTCCCAAAATGTATATTTGTACCCTTGCAACCCTCCCAAAATGTATACTTCTACCCCTGCACCCCTACCAACATTTGTACTTACACCCCTAGCAAAATTTTTGCTTGGACCACAACGCCCCCAATTTTTTTTTACCTCTGCACTGTTCCCAAAATGTGTAATTGTACACCTGCACTCCTTCCAAAATTTTTACTTATACCCCATACCCCTCCCAAAATTTGTACTTGTACCCTTGTACCCCTCCCAAAATTTGTACTTGTAGCCCTAGACCCATCCCTAAATTTGTCCTTGTATACCTCCCAAAATTTGTACCTGTGCCCCAGCACCCCTGCCAGAATTTGTCTTTATACCCCTGCACCAATCCAAAAATTTGTACTTGTACCCCTACACCCATTCCAAAATTTGTACTTGTACCTCTGCACCCCCTACCAACATTTGTACTTGCACCCCTCCCAAAATTTGTACTTGGACCACAACAACCTTCCCAAAATGAGTTTTTGTATCCCTACACTGCTTCCAAAATTAGTACTTGTACCCCTGCACCCCCTACCAAAATTTGTACTTGCACCCCTATACCTCTCCCAAAATTTGTACTTGTACTGCCTCCAGCCCTTCCAAAATTTCTAATTGTACCCATACACCCATCCAAAAATGTGTACTTGTACCCCTCTCAAAATTTGTATTTGAACCCCGGCACCCCCTCCCAGAATTTGTTTTCTTACTCCGGCACCCCTCCCAACATTTGTATGTATACCCCTGTGCCCCTCCCAAAATGTGTACTTGTACCCAATATCCCTCTCAAAATTTATACTAGCTCCTGTGCACCCCTCCAAACATTTGTACCTGTACCCCTACACCCATCTCAAAATTTGTACTTGTACACCAGCAAAACTCCCAAAATTTGTACTTTCACCCCATGCCTTCCCAAAAGTTGTACTTGTACCCCTGCACCCTCCTAAAATTTGTACTTGTACCCATCCCGAAATGTGTACTTTGACCTCAGCACCCTACCAAAATGTGTTTTATTACCCCTGCACCCCTCCCAAAATTTGTACTTATACCCCTGAACCCCTCCCAAAATTTGTACTGGTACCTATTCACACCTCTCAAAATGTGTACTTGTACCCCGACACCCATCCCAAAATTTGCACTTGAACCACTGCACCCCTCCAGAATTTATACTTGCACCCCTGCACCCACCAAAATTTGTACTTGCATTCCTGCACCCCTCCCAAAACTTTTGCCTCTATTTGTGAACCCTTCCCAAACATTTTTACTTTTAAACCTACACCCATCCCAAAATTTGTACTTGTAACCCTGCACTCCCAGATTTTGTACTTTTACCCCATACCCCTCCCAAAATTTGTACTTGTACCCCTTTATCCATGATAAAATGTGTACTTGGACCCCATCACCCCTTCCAAAATGTGTTTTCTTACCCCTGTACCTCTCCACAAAAGTTGTACTTATACCCCAAACCCCTCCCAAAATCTGTACTTCCACCCCTCCCAAGACTTGTACTTGTATCTGTGCACCTCTTCCAAAATGTGTACTTGTACCCCTACACCCATCCCAAAATTTGTACCTGTACCCCTACACCCATCCCAAAACTTGTACCTGTACCCGTACACCCATCCCAAAATTTGTACTTGTACACCAGCAACCCTTCCCAAAGTTGTACTTGCACCCCATGCCCTTCCCTAAATTTGTACTTGTAACCCTGCCCTCCTTCCAAAAGTTGTACTTGTACCCCATTCCCCTCCCAAAATTTTTACTTATACACTTCCCAAAATTTGTACCTGAACTCTAGCACCCTTCCCGCAATATGTTGTTTTACCCCTGCACCCTTCCCAAAAATTGTACTTGTACCCCTATACCCATCCCAAAATTTATACTTACACCCTTTCACCCCTCCAAAAATGTATGCTTGTACCCCTGCACCCCTCCCAGAATTTATACTTGTACCCTTGCACCCCTACCATCATTTGTACTTGCACCTCCGCATCCCTCCTCAAATTTTACTTGGACTGCCTGCACCCCTCCCAAAATTTGAACTTGTACCCCTCTCAAAATTTGTATTTGGACCCCTCTATCCCTCCCAAAATTTGTACTGGTTCCCATGCACCCCTCCCAAAATTTAAAACTGAGACCTTATACCCATCTCAAAATTTGTACTTGTACACCAGCAGCCCTCCCAAAATTTGTACTTGCACCCCTATGTCCTTCCCAAAATTTGTAGTTGTACCTATGCATCACTCCCAAAATTTGTACTTGTACCCATCCCAAAATTTGTAGTTGGATCCCATCACCCCTTCCAAAATTTGATTTCTTACCCTTGCACCCCTCCCAAAATTTGTAATTATATCCCTGAACCCCTCCTAAAATTTGAGCTTGTACCCCTACACCTCTCCCAAAATGTGTACAGGTATCCATGCACCCCTCCCAAAATTTGTACTTGTACCCTGACACCATCCCAAAATTTGTACTTGAACCCCTGTACCCCTCCCGGAATTTATACTTGCACCCCTGTACCCCACCAACATTTGTACTTGCCTCCCTGCACCCCTCCTAATACTTGACCTGTATCTGTGCACCCCTCCCAAAATTTGTAATTTTAACCCTACACACATCCCAAAATGTGTATTTGTACCCATCCCAAAATTTGTACTTGTACCCCTGCACCACTCCCAAAAGTTGTACTTGTACCCATCCCAAAATTTGTACTTGGACCCCAGCATCCCTTTCAAAATGTGTTTTCTTACCCCTGCACCCCTCCCAAAATTTGTACTTATAGTCCTGAACAACTTCCAAAATTTGTACTTGTACCCCTTCACCTCCTCTCAAGATTTGTACTGGTACCCATGCACCCCTCCCAAAATGTGTACCTGTACCCCTACACCAATCCCTTAATTTGTACTTGTACACCACCTACCCTCCCAAAATATGTACTTGCATTCCTCTGCCCTTTCCAAAATTTGTAATTGCACCCCTGCACCACTCCCAAAAGTTGTACTTGTACCCATCCCAAAATTTGTACTTGGACCCCATCACCCCTTCCAGAATGTCTTTTCTTACCCCTGCACCCCTCCCAAAATTTGAACTTATAGTCTTGAACCCCTTCCAATATTTGTAGTTGTACCCCTACACCCCTCCCAACATTTGTACTGGTACCCATGCACCCCTCCCAAAATTTTTACTTGTACCCCAACACCTATCCCAAAATTTGTACTTGAACCCTTCACCCCTCCCAGAATTTATACTTGTACCCCTGAACCCCAACAATATTTGTACTTGCCTCCCTGCACCCCTCCCAATACTTGTACCTGTATCTGTGCACCCCCTCCCAAAATTTGCAATTTTAACCCTACACGCATCCCAAAATTTGTACCTGTACCCTGCACCCTCAAAAATGTATACTTTCACCCCATACTCATTCCAAAATTTGTACTTGTACCCCTGCACCACTTTCAAAATTTGTACTTGTACCCCTCCCAAACTTTTGTTCTTCGACCCCTGTTCCCATCCCAAAAATTTGTACTTGGACTACAGCACCCTTCCAAAATGTTTTTCCTTACCCCTGCACCACTGTCAAAATTTGTACATATACCCCTGCACCCATCTCAAAATTTGTACTAGCAACCCTGCGCCCCTCCCAAAACTTGTACTTGTATCTGTGCACTTCACCCAAAATGTGTAGTTGTACCCCTACACCCATCCCAAAATGTGTACCTGTACCCCTACACCCATCCCAAAAGACATACTTGTACACCAGCAACCCTCCCAAAATCTGTACTTCCACATCATGCCCTTCCCAAAATTTGTACTTGTACCCCTGCACCCATAGCAAAATTTGTTCTTGTACACTTCCCAATATTTGTACCTGAACCCCAGCACCCCTCCCAGAATTTTTTTACCCCTACACCCTTCCCAAAAATTGTACTTGAACCCCTACACCCATCCCAAAAATTTGTACTGTACCTACACCTATCCTATAATTTGTACTTGTACACCACCAACCTCCCAAAATGTGTACTTGCACTCCTCTGCCTCTTCCCAAAATTTGTACTTGTACCCCCTGCACCACTCCCAAAAGTTGTACTTGTACCCATCCCAAAATTTGTACTTGGACCCCAGCACCCCTTCCGAAATGTGTTTTCTAACCCCTGCACCCCTCCCAAAATTTGTACTTATAGTCCTGAACCCCTTCCAAAATTTGTACTTGCACCCCTGCACCCCTCCCAAGATTTGTACTGGTACCGTGCACTCTTCCCAAAATTTTACCTGTACTCCAACACCCATCCTAAAATATGTACTTGAACCCCTGCACGCTACTAGAATTTATACTTGCACCCCCGCACCACACCAACATTTGAACTTGAATCCCTTCACCTTCGCTAAAGTTGTACTTTTATCTGTACACCCCTCCCAAAATTTGTACTTTTAACCCTACACTCATTCCAAAATATGTACTTGTACCCCTGCTCCTCCAAAATTTGTACTTTTACCCCATACCCCTTCCAAAATTTGTACTTGTACCCATCCCAAAATTTGTACTTGGACCCCAGCACCCCTTCCAAAATTTTTTTCTTACCCCTGCACCCCTCCCAAAATTTGTATTTGCACCCTGCACCCCTCCCAAAACTTGTACTTTTATCTGTGCACCTCTCCCAAAATTTGTACTTGTACCCCAACACCCCTCCCAAAATTTGCACTAATACCTCTGCACCCCTCTCAAAATTTGTACTTGTTCCTGTGCACCCATCCCAAAATTTGTACTTGTACCCCTGCACCCCCTATAATTTATACTTGCACCTCTGTACCTCCCAAAATGTATACTTTTGCCCCGTACCCCTCCCAAAATTTATACTTGTACCCCTGCACCCCACCAACATTTGTACTTGCATCCCTGCACCCTACCAAAACTTGTACTTGTATCCGTGCACCCATCCCAAAATTTGTACTTGAAATGCAACACCCATTCCAAAATTTGTACTTGTACCCTGCACCCTCCAAAATTTGTACTTACACCCCAAACCCTCACAGAATTTGAACTTGTACCCCTGCACCCCTCCCAAAATTTGTACTTTTACCCATCCCAAAATTTGTACTCGGACCCCAGCACCCCTTTCAAAATGTGTTTTCTTACCCCTGCACCCCTCCAACAATTCTTACTTATACCCCTGAACCCCTCCCAAATTTGTACTTGTAACCCCTGCACCGCTCCCAAAATTTGAACATGTATCCCTACACCCATCCCAAAATTTGTACTTCTACCTATGTACCCCTCCCAAAATGTATATTTGTACCCTTGCAACCCTCCCAAAATGTATACTTCTTCCCCTGCACCCCTACCAATATTTGTACTTACACCCCTAGAAAAATTTGTGCTTGGATCACAACATCTCCCCTCAATTTTTTTTACCTCTGCACTGTTCCCAAAATGTGTAATTGTACACCTGTACTCCTTCCAAAATTTGTACTTATACCCCATACCCCTCCCAAAATTTGTACTTGTACCCTTGTACCCATCCCAAAATTTGTACTTGTACCCCTAGACCCATCCCTAAATTTGTCCTTGTATACCTCCCAAAATTTGTACCTGTACCCCAGCACCCCTGCCAGAATTTGTCTTTTACCCTGCACCCTCCCAAAATTTGTACTTGTACCCACACCCATTCAAAATGTATACTTGTACCTCTGCACCCCCTACCAACATTTGTACTTGCACCTCCCAAAATTTGTACTTGGACCACAACCCCTTCCCCAAATGAGTTTTTTATCCCTACGCTAAGCTTCCAAAATTTGTACTTGTACCCCTATACCCTCCCAAAATTTAGGTTTGAACTGCCTCCAGCTCTTCCAAATTTCTAATTGTACCCATACACCCATCCAAAATGTGTACTTGTATCCTCTCAAAATTTGTATTTGAACCCCGCACCTCTCCCAGAATTTGTTTTCTTACTCCTGCACCCCTGCCAACATTTGATATGTATACCCCTGTGCTCTCCCAAAATTTGTACTTGTACCCATATACCTCTCAAAATTTATACTAGCTCCTGTGCACCCCTCCAAACATTTGTACCTGTACCTCTACACCCATCTCAAAATTTGTACTTGTACACCAGCAAAATTCCAAAAATTTGTACTTTCACCCCTATGCCCTTCCCAAAAGTTGTACTTATACCCCTGCACCCTCCCAAAATTTGTAGTTGTACCCATCCTGAAATGTGTACTTTGACCCCAACACCCTTCCAAAATGTGTTTTCTTACCACTGCACCCCTCCCAAAATTTGTACTGGTACCTATTCACACCTCTCAAAATGTGTACTTGTACCCCGACACCCTTCCAAAATTTGCACTTGAACCACTGCACCCCTCCCAGAATTTATACTTGCACCCCTGCACCCACCAAAATTTGTACTTGCATTCCTGCACCCCTCCCAAAACTTTTACCTGTATTTGTGCACCCTTCCCAAACATTTTTACTTTTAAACCTACACCCATCCCAAAATTTGTACTTGTACCCCTGCACTCCCAGATTTTGTACTTTTACCCCATACCCCTCCCAAAATTTGTACTTGTACCCCTTTACCCATGATAAAATGTGTACTTGGACCCCAATGCCCCTTCCAAATGTGTTTTCTTACCCCTGCACCTCTCCACAAAATTTGTACTTATACCCCGAACCCCTCCCAAAATCTGTACTTGCACCACTCCCAAGGCTTGTACTTGTATCTGTGCACCTCTTCCAAAATGTGTACTTGTACCCCTACACCCATCCCAAAATTTGTACCTGTACCCCTACATCCATCCCAAAACTTGTACCTGTACCCGTACGCCCATCCCAAAATTTGTACTTGTACACCAGCAACCCTTCCCAAAGTTGTACTTGCACCCCATGCCCTTCCCTAAATTTGTACTTGTAACCCTGCCCTCCTTCCAAAAGTTGTACTTGTACCCCATTCCCCTCCCAAAATTTTTACTTATACACTTCCCAAAATTTGTACCTGAACTCTAGCACCCTTCCGAATATGTTGTTTTACCCCTGCACCCTTCCCAAAAATTGTACTTGTACCCCTATACCCATCCCAAAATTTATACTTACACCCTTTCACCCCTCCAAAAGTGTATGCTTGTGCCCCTGCACCCCTCCCAGAATTTATACTTGTACCCTTGCACCCCTACCATCACTTGTACTTGCACCTCTGTATCCCCCCCAAATTTTACTTGGACTGCCTGCACCCCTCCCAAAATTTGAACTTGTACCCCTCTCAAAATTTGTATTTGGAACCCTCTATCCTCCCAAATTTGTACTGGTTCCCATGCACCCCTCCCAAAATTTAAAACTGAGACCTTACACCCATCTCAAAATTTGTACTTGTACACCAGCAACCCTCCCCAAATTTATACTTGCACCCCTATGTCCTTCCCAAAATTTGTAGTTGTACCTCTGCATCCCTCCCAAAATTTGTACTTGTACCCATCCCAAAATTTGTAGTTGGATCCCATTACCCCTACCAAAATTTGATTTCTTAAACCTGTACCCCTCCCAAAATGTGTAATTATACCCCTGAACCCCTCCTAAAATGTGTGCTTATACCCCTACACCTTCCCAAAATGTGTACAGGTATCCGTGCACCCTTCCCAAAATTTGTACTTGTACCCTGACACCATCCCAAAATTTGTACTTGAACCCCTGCACCCCTCCCGGAATTTATACTTGCACCCCTGTACCCCACCAACATTTGTACTTGCCTCCCTGCACCCCTCCCAATACTTGTACCTGTATCTGTGCACCCTTCCCAAAATTTGTAATTTTAACCCCACACGCTCCCAAATGTGTACTTGTACCCATCCCAAAATTTGTGTTGTACCTTCTCACCACTCCCAAAAGTTGTACTTGTATCCATCCCAAAATTTGTACTTGGACCCCACCACCCCCTCCAAAATATGTTTTCTTACCCCTGCACCACTCCCAAAATTTGTACTTATAGTCCTGAACAACTTCCAAAATTTGTACTTGTACCCCTTCACCTCCTCTCAAGATTTGTACTGGTACCCGTGCACCTCTCCCAAAATGTGTACCTGTACACCTCCCAGTATTTGTACTTGTGCCCCTACACCCATCCCAAAATTTGTATCTGTACCCCTACACCAATCCCTTAATTTGTACTTGTACACCACCTACCCTCCCAAAATGTGTACTTGCACTCCTCTGCCCTTCCTAAAATTTGTAATTGCACCCCTGCACCACTCCCAAAAGTTGTACTTGTACCCATCCCAAAATTTGTACTTGGACCCCATCACCCCTTCCAGAATGTCTTTTCCTACCCCTGCACCCCTCCCAAAATTTGTACTTATAGTCTTGAACCACTTCCAAAATTTGTACTTGTACCCCTACACCCCTCCCAAGATTTGTACTGATACCCATGCACCCGTCCCAAAATTTTTACTTGTACCCTCAACACCCATCACAAAATTTGTACTTGAACCCTTCACCCCTCCCAGAATTTATACTTGTACCCCTGTACCCCACCAACATTTGTACTTGCCTCCCTGCACCCCTCCCAATACTTGTACCTGTATCTGTGCACCCCTCCCAAAATTTGTAATTTTAACCCTACATGCATCCCAAAATTTGTACTTGTACCCCTGCACCCTCAAAAATGTGTACTTTCACCCCATACTCATTCCAAAATTTTTACTTGTACCCCTGTACCCCTCCTAAACTTTGTTTTGTACCCCTCTCAAAATGTTGTTCTTGGACTCCTGTACCCATCCCAAAATTTGTACTTGGACTACAGCACACTTCCAAAATATTTTTTCCTTACCCCTGCACCACTCCCAAAATTTGTACATATACCCATGAACCCCTCCCAAAACTTGTACTTGTATCTGTGCACTTCACCCAAAATGTGTAGTTGTACCCCTACACCCATCCCAAAATGTGTACCTGTACCCCTACACCCATCCCAAAACATATACTTGTACACCAGCAACCCTCCCAAAATTTGTACTTCCACATCATGCCCTTCCCAAAATTTGTACCTGTACCCCTGCACCCCTCCCAAAATTTGTTCTTGTACACTTCCCAATATTTGCACCTAAACCCCAGCACCCCTCCCAGAATTTTTTTACCCCTACACCCTTCCCAAAAATTGTACTTTACCCCTACACCCATCCCAAAATTTGTACCTGTACCCCTACACCATCCCATAATTTGTACTTGTACACCACCTACCCTCCCAAAATGTGTACTTGCACTCCTCTGCCCTTCCCAAAATTTGTACTTGTACCCCTGCACCACTCCCAAAAGTTGTACTTGTACCCATCCCAAAATTTGTACTTGGACCCCAGCACCCCTTCCAAAATTTGTTTTCTAACCCCTGCACCCCTCCCAAAATTTGCACTTATAGTCCTGAACCCCTTCCAAAATTTGTACTTGTACCCCTACACCCTTCCCAAGATTTGTACTGGTACCATGCACCCCTCCCAAAATTTTACCTGTACCCCAACACCCATCCTAAAATTTGTACTTGAACCCCTGCACCATCCTATAATTTGTACTTGCACCCCTACACCACAGCAACATATGTACTTGCATCCCTTCACCCTCCCAAAACTTGTACTTGTATATGTACACCCCTCCCAAAATTAGTACTTTTAACCCTACACCCATTCCAAAAAATGTACTTGTACCCCTGCTCCTCCAAAATTTGTACTTTCACCCCTATACCCCTCCCAAAATTTGCACTTGTACCCATCCCAAAATTTGCAGTTGGACCCCAGCACCCCTTCCAATATTTGTTTTTTTACCCCTGCACCCCTCCCAAAATTTGTATTTGCACCCCTGCACCCCTCCCAAAACTTGTACTTTTATCTGTGCACCTCTCCCAAAATTTGTAATTGTACCCCTACACCCCTCCCAAAATTTGCACTAATACCTCTGCACCCCTCTCAAAATTTGTACTTGTTCCTGTGCACCCATCCCAAAATTTGTACTTGTACCCCTGCACCCCCTATAATTTATACTTGCACCTCTGTACCCCTCCCAAAATGTATACTTTTGCCCGCACCTCCCAAAATTTATACTTGTACCCCTGCACCCCACCAACATTTGTACTTGCATCCCTGCACCCCTACCAAAACTTGTACTTGTATCCGTGCACCCATCCCAAAATTTGTACTTGAAATGCAACACCCATTCCAAAATTTGTACTTGTACCCCTGCACCCTCCTAAATTTGTACTTACACCCCTAAACCCCTCCCAGAATTTGAACTTGTACCCCTGCACCCCTCCCAAAATTTGTACTTTTACCCATCCCAAAATTTGTACTCGGACCCTAGCACCCCTTTCAAAATGTGTTTTCTTACCCCTGCACCCCTCCCACATTTCTTACTTATACCCCTGAACCCTCCCAAATTTGTACTTGTAACCCCTGCACCTCTCCCAAAATTTGAACATGTATCCCTACACCCATCCCAAAATTTGTACTTCTACCTCTGTACCCCCCAAAATGTATATTTGTACCCTTGCAACCCTCCCAAAATGTATACTTCTTCCCCTGCACCCCTACCAACATTTGTACTTACACCCCTAGCAAAATTTGTGCTTGGATCACAACATCTCCCCTCAATTTTTTTTACCTCTGCACTGTTCCCAAAATGTGTAATTGTACACCTGTACTCCTTCCAAAATTTGTACTTATACCCCATACCCCTCCCAAAATTTGTACTTGTACCCTTGTACCCATCCCAAAATTTGTACTTGTACCCTAGACCCATCCCTAAATTTGTCCTTGTATACCTCCCAAAATTTGTACCTGTACCCCAGCACCCCTGCCAGAATTTGTCTTTTAACCCCTGCACCCCTCCCAAAATTTGTACTTGTACCCCTACACCCATTCCAAAATGTATACTTGTACCTCTGCACCCCCTACCAACATTTGTACTTGCACCCCTCCCAAAATTTGTACTTGGACCACAACCCCCTTCCCCAAATGAGTTTTTTTATCCCTACGCTGCTTCCAAAATTTGTACTTGTACCCCTATACCCCTCCCAAAATTGTACTTGAACTGCCTCCAGCTCTTCGAAAATTTCTAATTGTACCCATACACCCATCCAAAAATGTGCACTTGTATCCCTCTCAAAATTTGTATTTGAACCCCGGCACCCTCTCCCAGAATTTGTTTTCTTACTCCTGCACCCCTGCCAACATTTATATGTATACCCCTGTGCTCCTCCCAAAATTTGTACTTGTACCCCATATACCTCTCAAAATTTATACTAGCTCCTGTGCACCCCTCCAAACATTTGTACCTGTACCCCTACACCCATCTCAAAATTTGTACTTGTACACCAGCAAAATTCCAAAAATTTGTACTTTCACCCCTATGCCCTTCCCAAAAGTTGTACTTATACCCCTGCACCATCCCAAAATTTGTACTTGTACCCATCCTGAAATGTGTACTTTGACCCCAGCACCCTTCCAAAATGTGTTTTCTTACTCCTGCACCCCTCCCAAAATTTGTACTTATACCCCTGAACCCCTCCCAAAATTTGCACTGGTACCTATTCACACCTCTCAAAATGTGTACTTGTACCCCAACACCCATCCCAAAATTTGCACTTGAACCACTGCACCCCTCCCAGAATTTATACTTGCACCCCTGCACCCACCAATATTTGTACTTGCATTCCTGCACCCCTCCCAAAACTTTTACCTGTATCTGTGCATCCTTCCCAAACATTTTTACTTTTAAACCTACACCCATTCCAAAATTTGTACTTGTACCCCTGCACTCCCAGATTTTGTACTTTTACCCCATACCCCTCCCAAAATTTGTACTTGTACCCCTTTACCCATGATAAAATGTGTACTTGGACCCCAACGCCCCTTCCAAATGTGTTTTCTTAACCCTGCACCTCTCCACAAAATTTGTACGTATACCCCGAACCCCTCCCAAAATCTGTACTTGCACCCCTCCCAAGGCTTGTACTTGTATCTGTGCACCTCTTCCAAAATGTGTACTTGTACCCCTACACCCATCCCAAAATGTGTACCTGTGCCCCTACACCCATCCCAAAATTTGTACTTGTACACCGGCAACCCTTCCCAAAGTTGTACTTGCACCCCATGCCCTTCCCTAAATTTGTACTTGTAACCCTGCACCCCTTCCAAAAGTTGTACTTGTACCCCATTCCCCTCCCAAAATTTTCACTTGTACACCTCACAAAATTTGTACCTGAACTTTAGCACCCTTCCCAGAATATGTTGTTTTACCCCTGCACCCTTCCCAAAAATTGTACTTGTACCCCTATACCCATCCCAAAATTTATACTTACACCCTTTCACCCCTCCAAAAGTGTATGCTTGTGCCCCTGCACCCCTCCCAGAATTTATACTTGTACCCTTGCACCCCTACTATCACTTGTACTTGCACCTCTGTATCCCCCCCAAATTTTACTTGGACTGCCTGCACCCCTCCCAAAATTTGAACTTGTACCCCTCTCAAAATGTGTATTTGGACCCCTCTATCCCTCCCAAAATTTGTACTGGTTCCCATGCACCCCTCCCAAAATTTAAAACTGAGACCTTATACCCATCTCAAAATTTGTACTTGTACACCAGCAACCCTCCCCAAATTTATACTTGCACCCCTATGTCCTTCCCAAAATTTGTAGTTATACCTCTGCATCCCTCCCAAAATTTGTACTTGTACCCATCCCAAAATTTGTAGTTGGATCCCATCGCCCCTTCCAAAATTTGATTTCTTACCCCTGCACCCCTCCCAAAATTTGTAATTATACCCTGAACCCTCCTAAAATGTGTGCTTGTACCCTCTAATTTTCCCAAAATGTGTGCAGGTATCTGTGCACCCTTCCCAAAATTTGTACTTGTACCCTGACACCATCCCAAAATTTGTACTTGAACCCCTGCACCCCTCCCGGAATTTATACTTGCACCCCTGTACCCCACCAACATTTGTACTTGCCTCCCTGCACCCCTCCCAATACTTGTACCTGTATCTGTGCACCCTCCCAAAATTTGTAATTTTAACCCTACACGCATCCCAAAATGTGTACTTGTACCCATCCCAAAATTTGTGCTTGTACCCCTACACCACTCCCAAAAGTTGTACTTGTATCCATCCCAAAATTTGTACTTGGACCCCAGCACCCCCTCCAAAATGTGTTTTCTTACCCCTGCACCCCTCCCAAAATTTGTACTTATAGTCCTGAACAACTTCCAAAATTTGTACTTGTACCCCTTCACCTCCTCTCAAGATTTGTACTGGTACCCGTGCACCTCTCCCAAAATGTGTACCTGTACACCTCCCAGTATTTGTACTTGTGCCCCTACACCCATCCCAAAATTTGTATCTGTACCCCTACACCAATCCCTTTAATTTGTACTTGTACACCACCCTACCCTCCCAAAATGTGTACTTGCACCCTCTGCCCTTCCTAAAATTTGTAATTGCACCCTGCACCACTCCCCAAAGTTGTACTTGTACCCATCCCAAAATTTGTACTTGGACCCCATCACCCTTCCAGAATGTCTTTTCTCTACCCCTGCACCCTCCCAAAATTTGTACTTATAGTCTTGAACCACTTCCAAAATTTGTACTTGTACCCTACACCCTCCCAAGATTTGTACTGATACCCATGCACCTGCCCAAAATTTTACTTGTACCCTAACACCCATCCTAAAATTTGTACTTGAACCCCTTCACCCTCCCAGAATTTATACTTGTACCCTGTACCCCACCAACATTTGTACTTGCCTCCCTGCACCCTCCCAATACTTGTACCTGTATCTGTGCACCCTCCCAAAATTTGTAATTTTAACCCACATGCATCCCAAAATTTGTACTTGTACCCCTGCACCCTCAAAAATGTGTACTTTCACCCCATACTCATTCCAAAATTTTTACTTGTACCCCTGTACCCCTCCTAAAATTTGTATTGTACCCCTCTCAAAATTTTGTTCTTGGACTCCTGTACCCATCCCAAAATTTGTACTTGGACTACAGCACCCTTCCAAAATGTTTTTTCTTACCCCTGCACCACTCCCAAAATGTGTACATATACCCATGAACCCCTCCCAAAATTTGTACTAGCAACCCTGCACCCCTCCCAAAACTTGTACTTGTATCTGTGCACCTCACCCAAAATGTGTAGATGTACCCCTACACCCATCCCAAAATGTGTACCTGTACCCCTACACCCATCCCAAAACATATACTTGTACACCAGCAACCCTCCAAAAATTTGTACTTCCACATCATGCCCTTCCCAAAATTTGTACTTGTACCCTCGCACCCCTCCCAAAATTTGTTCTTGTACACTTCCCAATATTTGCACCTGAACCCCAGCACCCCTCCCAGAATTTTTTTACCCCTACACCCTTCCCAAAAATTGTACTTTACCCCCTACACCCATCCCAAAATTTGTACCTGTACCTACACCATCCCATAATTTGTACTTGTACACCACCAACCCTCCCAAAATGTGTACTTGCACTCCTCTGCCCTTCCCAAAATTTGTACTTGTACCCCTGCACCACTCCCAAAAGTTGTACTTGTACCCATCCCAAAATTTGTACTTGGACCCCAGCACCCCTTCCAAAATTTGTTTTCTTACCCCTGCACCCCTCCCAAAATTTGTACTTATAGTCCTGAACCCCTTCCAAAATTTGTACTTGCACCCCTACACCCTTCCCAAGATTTGTACTGGTACTGTGCACCCCTCCCAAAATTTTACCTGTACCCCAACACCCATCCTAAAATTTGTACTTGAACCCTTGCACCCTCCTATACTTTGTACTTACACCCCTACACCACAGCAACATTTGTACTTGCATCCCTTCACCCTCCCAAAACTTGTACTTGTATATGTACACCCCTCCCAAAATTAGTACTTTTAACCCTACACCCATTCCAAAAAATGTACTTGTACCCCTGCTCCTCCAAAATTTGTACTTTCACCCCTATACCCCTCCCAAAATTTGTACTTGTACCCATCCCAAAATTTGTACTTGGACCCCAGCACCCCTTCCAAAATTTGTTTTCTTACCCCTGCACCCCTCCCAAAATTTGTACTTGCACCCCTGCACACCTCCCAAAACTTGTACTTTTATCTATGCACCTCTTCCAAAATTTGTACTTGTACCCCTACACCCCTCCCAAAATTTGCACTAATACCCCTGCACCCCTCTCAAAATTTGTACTTGTTCCTGTGCACCCATCCCAAAATTTGTACTTGTTCCCCTGCACCCCCTATAATTTATACTTGCACCTCTGCCCCCTCCCAAAATGTATACTTGTGCCCCGTACCCCTCCCAAAATTTATACTTGCACCCCTGCACCCATCCTAAAATTTGTACTTGGATCCCAGCACCCTTCCCCTCTATTTTTTTAACTCTGTGCCCCTCACAAAATTTGTACTTGTACATGTGCACCCCCTATAATTTATACTTGCACCTCTGCACCCCTCCCAAAATGTATACTTGTGCACCATACCCCTTCCAAAATGTATACTTGCACCCCTGCACCCCTCCCAAAATGTATACTTGCACCCCTCCTAAAATTTGAACTTATACCCCAGCACCAATCCCAAAGTGTGTTTTACTACCTCTTCCCAAATTTGTATTTGTACACCTGCATCCTTCCCATATATTTACCAGTTTGTTTGACTAATGTAAGTCCATTAATAAATGCTGCATCAGAAAACTGGTAGCAAAGACTGATTTTTGACAAGTTGATATACTGTGTGTACTAAGCTGACAGGACTTTGAGTAAGCAATAAGACACGACGAGGTGTGGGTTATGGCCTGATAAGAGCATGCCCCAGGTGCGTTATGAGGAATGAGGCGCTTGCGCCGAGTGTCTTTAGCACCTGGAAAGTGCTCTTATCAGGCCATAACCCACACCTCGGAGTGTCTTATTGCGCTTATAAAATGGGCCCCCCTCCACACAAGTTTTTTTTTTTTTAAAGAAGAACAGAGACAAAACATTATAAATATAAAAAGGTTTAACAGATGAAATAGTGAAAAATAGTCCCCCTATTGCAGCACTGGAGGGCTGCATATCCATTATATTTGGCCATCATTGCTGATTTTAGTAGCTTTACAGACTCTCTTGGATTTATTTTGTATCAAGTCTGCTGTTTTATTTCTAAGCTGCTGACACACTCAGTCACCAGTAAGGACAATTTGTGTGAAACTGCATTTGAAAGTCACGGGCTTTCTTTTCTCAGTTTGTTGCGCTCAGTTTTCACAATGGGTAGCTGAAGACAGCAGGTCTTAAGTAAAAAAAAAGTGTTTTACCCAGTTCATCAATTAATTTTTTTATGAAAGCTAGCTGACGAAGGCTTGTCTTTGTGTGTTGACTTCAGCCGTTACATTACGTTTCAAGCCCCGCTTGAGTCAGATCGAGCGTGTCCCTTTGCGGCCACCGTATGGAGCGGTTTGTGGTTTATTAAACAGATCGAGGGAGCCGTTGGGCATCTTTCTACTTTACTTGATGGATTTGGGGTTTTATGGAATGTGGGCTGAAGACTGGAGAGCTCTAGTGATACAAACGGATTACAGATGGGTGAATGTTCAGCGTTTGAAACAGCGAGAGCTGTAATCAGGTACCGGAGCAATGTGTAGCGTGAAAATCAAAATTAACGTTAAAAATATTGTGGTTTTGCTTATGTGCAAAAGGAGGGGGGGGGGATTCAATGTTCTTAGTAGACTGAGTGGTGCATTTGTAGTGTCTCTGTTGTTTGGGTACTGCTTTACAGCGCGGTGGTGTGTGACAGTCTGGTCCAGCTCGGTCACTATGGGGCAGAGACTACGTTTGCACATTGATCTTTGTTGTAAGGTGTCCTGACTGGCCGAAGAGGTGCCGGTTGGCACAATATGTCCTGATAAGGACACGGCCAGAAGTACCTCTCGGCCAATCAGGACAAAGAAAATTGTCGACCCATTTTATAAGGAAATTTATGTCATTGTTGCTTGAATGACATCAGTTCCAATCCAAGATTCCACTAGCTGGTTTGAAAAAAGCCTGGTGGTTTTGTTTGTAAAACCATCACATAAGAGAGGCAACAAAATAGCATTCATAAATGCTTAACTGCAATTTCTGAACTTTATTTGTAACAAATGAAGGCTAGTTGTCCTCATGGAGGGCAAATAGTACATTTTGAAAGCATTGCATTTGATCCTTAAAAGCCTACATCAGGGGCAAACCATATCATATGTCCCCCATAAAAAGAAGGCCGAACTGGCAGTCACTCTGAGGCTAGCAATCAAGATAGCTGAATGCAAAAAAGCCCATATGCTCTGACTCTCCCCAGCCATATATCAAGTGATTAAAAATCTAAAATGGAGATATAATCCTTACAAAAATAGAAGAGTGCTCTGCACATGCACAATGCCTGCCACATGCTTAATTGCATGATGTTTGCATGTGGTTAGCATACACAAAGTGAACCTAAGTGAACCAGATCTGAAAAGCACATCAGGTTTGCATGTTGCAAGCTTGATATGCATGCAGCAGCTAAGCTGGTGGGGACATCATTTCAAAATCACATCAGGTTTGCTTGTTGCTCTCTTGACATGCATGCAGCAACTAAGCTGGTGTGAACATCCTTTAAAAATCACATTAGGTTCACATATTGCACTCTTGACGTGTGTAGCAACTAAGCTGGTGCAAATTTAATCTGAAAACACATCAGTTTCTATTTCTCATACTACAGTACTGTTAGCAATTACACCCATTAAAATACCATTTCCATTGATTTCCCATTAAAATTATGTAAAACACACAGTTGCTTATTTTTTAATTTTTTATAATTACTGGTGCAATTTGCTCAGTGTGTTCCCACACACACACACACACACACACACACACACACACACACACACAATCAATCTCAAAGACTCTGTCACACACACACACACCACACACACTCTCGCACACACACACACACACACACACTTTCCCTTTCTCCCACTCTGCTCAGACTTAGTTTATTTTTTTCTTTTAGGTGTCAGCCATGGCTCATGCTAGGTAGGGTCTGTCCTGGATTTTAGTTGGAGTCAGCACATCTACTGATTCGGGGTCACAGAGGGATCAACCAGATATTTATTTTCTGTTTGAAAGGCAGGATCAACCAGATAAGGAAACAAAATGAATAGAGAAATGGAGAGTCAACAAGTAAATAAAAGCGGCTCCTCGGTAAATGGAAAACCGAGCCACCATTTTTGAAATACTACTCAACCCACCCACAAGCAGAGCACGAGCCAATGAAGTGGTTCAATATGTTTGAGTGAAAGATAAAGTACGCTAGTGGTGAAAAAAAGTTTAGTGAACACCGTCATAAATCGATTTCAGGTTGTTATGGTGTTTTTAGTGTGCCTAAATTCAGGGTATCAAAGGGGATCACCAGTAATTATAATTATGTAAAATCATTACTTCTCACCATTAAATCCTTTTTTAAATTGTTTAACAGCTTTTGTTTTTTGTCATTAAATTGCCATTATAATTTGTAAAGTATTGTTTGCTTACAGCATTAAATGTCTAAGATACAACCCCATTATTCTTTGCTTTCAGTAGTCAGCCAACACCCCCCATTCCAGATGTGCTCTTCGCCTCAGTGGTGTGTAGCCTGGCCTTTTTTTGGGACTATGCAAATCCCTTTATGCATATTTAGTGATCCATATGTGTTTCTCCATGACTGTTATGGCTAACATACTTTCACTTTGTCTATATGAAGCATCACTATGGCCATGCTCAGCACTCTTTTTGCTGAGTTGGGCCCTGGAAGCATGGACCATGCCTCACTTTGTGTCACTGAAATGAGGGACAAGGACAATTAAAATGAGGGACACTAACTCACATAATGAGGGACACATCCTGAAATATGGAGATACCTCAAAACACAGTGGAAACCATTATATTTACTTGTACAAATGAGAATGAATTTCTACCATAAAGCAGGGGCATCATTTAGGTAGGGCAGAGGGTGGCAGTTGCCCTCCCCATTACTGTAATCATGCCTACAGTAGGTTGTTCTTATGGTGTGGCAGTAATGGTATTGAATTTTAATTTAATCTTTTGCACAATAAGTGCCCCCCGGCCTGTGTGCACTCATGCTGCAGCTGCGGGTACACTCCTGACTTGACTTTGTCGGTATCGTTTTGTCCATCCTCTCCACCTATTTGTGGTGACACTGTCACATGTGATGTAGAGGAGCTCTAAGCAAGCAAGAGTGCACAAGTGGTGAGAGCGCAACACTGTCTTTCCTGCCACAGAGTAGACAGGCTACATACTACAGCTTAGAGGAGTCAGTGAGCACTGAGCTCTCAATAGCAGTGTCGCAGTGACATATTTTTTGTTGGTCTACTCTTAGTGATTCTTCATCTCCCTTGGTGGTTGAAGGGGCAGGGGTGAGCTAGAAGCTAGCTCAATGACTAGGTTACCTACCCACACTACTAGGCTCATCTTGCAATCAAAACAGCATGGGTCCCCTGTTGTAGCAAGCTATGCCTAACAGCAGTGGTGACTACAGTGTGGGCAGCCTTCATAAGCCTTGGTTAGTGCAGTGCAGTGGCAGCCATGCAAGAAGCAAACAACACAGGTTGGGTGGGTTTATTCAGGGAGATGACTTGGTCACTGAACGCAGTCATGACCTAGGATGGTCAGTTACAGCATCCAGCTTCTGGCAGAAGGATGTAGGAGGAGCTGGGATTCAAACTGGGCTGGTGGCACATCGGCCAGGCTACAAGTTCCAGCTGACTGGGTAAGTAAAAGTAAATAATTTAAGTTTTTGCACCTTTGGATGGCTTCACAACCTGTATGGGATGGGTATTGAATGGAATGGAGTCAGAAGGAGAGAGAGAGAGAGAGAGAGAAAGAGATTAGGGAATTTTTTTTGGGGGGGTCAGTTCAGTGCTTCAGTCAGGAAAACAAAATGGTTAGTAACTGGATGGGTTTGAGCCCCAATATGAAGCACTGCTCCATGGCACAGGCTTGGAGTCTGCGTGAGAGAAAGATAAAAAGTGCTAAATTCTTAAATTAAAAAATCCTGAGTGAGGAGAGAGACTGACCAACTGAGTGAAGTAAAAAGAGACAGCTGAGCAAGCAGTGAGAGATACTCGAGAATTAGTGCAGTGGTTGAAGCCTGAAGTATAACTAATTAAAATTTGTTAATGTTTTGTGATAATTACAGCTGAAATGAAGGTGCAAGTAAGTGTGTGTGGTGTGCTTTGACCAGATAATATAAGGTTGCTGCTGTTGTTTGTAGTGGAACAGGCAGGGCTGGCTCACATATTCGAGCAGGCAGGTGGCTGCTGTCTGCTCAAACACATGCATACACAGTGCCTGTGCGAAAGTGTGAAGGTTCTTGATGGGCAGTTAGAGTTACAGTCTCAGAGTTTGTCCCTCAGTAGATGTATGAATCTTATACATTTGAATTTTTCCAGTTTTGCATGCCACTTTTCAATCACGACAAATAGTTTTACCTTTTTTTTAAACTTCAAGTTTATTTTTCAGACAAGTCTTGTTACAGCATATGGCAAATGATCATCAGCAGATAAAAAGAATACAGCATGATTTTAGCTTCACTAACAGACAATTATTGTAATTGATATTAGAGCAGTGTCTTTTCTTCTTGTTTCTTGTTTATGTTCATTCAGACTGCAAGAAAAGAGAAATGGCCCCCCTCCACAGACTCCACATCCTTTTTTAGAAAATGTATCAGTCCTTTATCCTTGGCTGATGAGGGGTTGCTAGAGATTCCAAGGGTATCTTTAAAATCTTCAGGGGCCTGTGCATTTATGTATGCAGCTCCAGCCCATTGGAATTCTCTACCCCATCAGCTACGGGACTGCATGACCGTGGGAGGCTTCAAGCAGGCTCTAAAAATGTATTTGTGGTGCCAAGCCTTTACTGACTGATTTTATTGGATGTTTACTGATTATCCATTTTATACTGTGTCTTATAGTTTATCCTGTTTTATCTATCTTTTATGTAAAGTGCCTTAATATTTATGAAAGGCACCACCAAGAAGCATTGCATCTGATGCCTGTTTTATTTTAAAACAGAAAAGAACAACATTTTTCCCTCATTTCTATAAAGCTAATTACATTATTAATTAAACATGTAAAAAGAATAGGACAGGGAAAATGCCCCTAAACAGATTACATGGCTAGTCATTGCATAATTTCTTAACTTAATTCAACCATGTTTTATAAGTATCCATTAATAAAAGTGATTAGACCACCTTTCATAGCTGGTTTTTGTGTATTGATTTAGTGTTTGTCCTGCATATCCTTGTAGTGTAGTGAGGGGGGATCCTGTCAGTGGGAAAAGGCCTGTTGTGATAAGACTGAGGTGCCCTCTAATTCCTCTATTAAATTCATAAGCGGTAGCCTGACTCCATTAAACTTATCTCTTTGTAAACGGAGCTCTGCTGTGATACTCTCCACCTTAGAAATTTTCTTTAGCATACCTATCCAGTCTGAGAGGGTTAGAGGGGTTGAAGTTAGCCAGAGTCTAGTGATTGCTTTACATGCTGCTGCTAAAAGAACCCCAATAAAGGACTTCTGTTGATTGGATCATCTCCGTTAGAAAGGAGACACAACACCATGGTGGGGAAGTCCAAGGGACCCTGAAGTCCAGTCAGTTGTTGAAAGCGATCTCTCACCAAACCCCAAAAAGGCTGCAGTATTGGGTAGTCCCAAAAAATGTAGTGGTGATTCCCAACTGCTCTACATTTTCTCCAACACTTGTCGGAGCTGCCCACACTATATTGTTTGGTTCTGGTAGGGGTGTCGAAAAAACATTATTACAATCTTCCACTGGAATTCTCTCCAGTTATTAGAGGTGGAGGTATGGAACACCCCATCCCAGATTTGTTGCTAGTTCCCCTCTCCTAGCTGTATGTTTGCTTCTTTTTTTCAATCTGTCTGGCACTGCAGTGTAGGATGGTCCATCAAAACCACACTACAGGCTACCAACCTAGAAACAAGATGTGTTTCCCCCGTTAAAGAAGCTACTTCCAATAATATTTGTTTTAAAGGATGGGGTTCCTGTTGTATGTCTGCCAAATGTGTAGAGGTTGTTAAGAAGCATATGACTTGGCTATATGTAAAGAAATGTGAGGTTGGGAGATGAAACTCCCATTGCAGCTCCTGAAAGGTCCTGATCCACCCTTGGTGAATAAATTGCTTGAAAAATATTAGGCCTTGTCTACAACACTGAACAAAAGCATGATCTAATTTTGGTGGTTGAAAGTGGGTACAGTGTATTATTTTAGTTCTAGTGGATAAGGTGTGTTTTTTTCTTAATTCTTTATTTACTTCCCCCCATACTCTGTACATCTGTTTCAACCATGGGTTTGCTATCTCCTTTTTACCTAATTATTCCAGGGAACCTGTAAAATGTAAGCTTGGATTTATTTCAGGGTTATTCCCCTGTTTCTGTAAAACCCAAATGCTGCTAGAATCTCTTTTTAGGTGTGCTACCTAGGAGGTTGCTTGGGCCATCTGATAGTGGTTTTTAAGTTAGGTAAACTCAGCCCTCCACTAGTCCTAGCCCTGAGAAGTGTGTTCCATAAGACCCTTGGTCTTCTGCTCCCCCATATAAACTGGTGTAGGGCTTTAGTTTTTTTTTTCCATTCAAAACCTGGTATGCACAAGGGCAAGGAGCTAAACAGGAACATAAAACGGGGCAATATGTTAATTTTTATAGAGTACACTGTCCCCATCAAAGACAGGGGAACAAGTTTCCATCTTTTCAAGTCTGTGAACACTTCTTTGACTAATTTCCCATAACTGACATGATACAGCTGTTTGATATCTAAAGGGATAAAGATACATAAATATAGGATTGTGGATGAGACCCACTTATATGGGAATAATTGTGTTAACTCTGGGTTTCTGGGGCCACTAAATAAAATAATTTCAGTTTTGTCTTCATTAATTTTGAAGCCTGATACTTCTCCATACATAATTAATACATCCTGTAGCTTAGGGAATGTTTCCAAAGGGTTTCTCAAATACAACATTGTGTCATCTGCATAGAGGGAAATCCTATTCTCCTCACCTCCAACCCAAATTCCCTCTATACCTGGGTGTGTTCTGATAAGTTCCGCTGAAGGTTCCATGCTCAGAGTGAACAGGGTCGGGGATGGGGACATCCCTGCTGCTACCTCATTGTATATTCAGAGCTTCTGAGGCTGTACCATATTCTTCAATTCTAGCCTGAGGCCTGTAATATATGGCTCTGATCCAGGTTTTGAATTACTCTCCAAAGCCGAATATAGTGAGAGCCTCCAGCAGAAATTTCTAACTCAAATGATCAAATGCTTTCTCAGCATCGATCGCTACTGCTACCTGATGTTTCTCTGCTGTTTTCCCCTGACATAAGATATTAAGACATCATCTAATGTTGTCCTTCAAATATCTATTCAGCACAAAACCTGCTTGATCCAGGTGGATCAAGTTCGGTAAGATCATGTTAACCCTATTTGCTACTATCTTGGTAAAGATTTTTGAGTCAACATTAAGGAATGAAATAGATCTATCTGAGGCACATTGATCAGGGGCTTTGCCTAACTTTGGTATCACAGTAATAAAAGCTTCTCTCCATGAGGAAGGGAAATCTTCTGTCTCTCCTGAATTAAAGATCCTTACCCAAACTGGGGTTAATGAAGACTGGAATTTTTGGTAAAATTCTGCATTAAACCCATCAGGGCCAGGGAATTTACCAGTTTTCATGTTTTGAATTGTGTGAGTAACCTCAGCAGCTGTTATTGGGGATTCTAATTGTAATCTGACCTCCCCAGACAATTTTTGCAAGGAAACCTGATTTAAAAAGGTTTGGGTCTTTTGTGGGAATAGTGGGCCTTCTGTTTCAGCCATGTATAAGGTTGTGTAATAGTCCTTGAATGCCTTTGTTATGTCTTTGGGGGTGTAGTGAATAGATGTGCTCCTCTGTTTAGTTATATGTATTTTTTTAAATATCCGTTAACCTGAGCCCTGCGCAGCTGAAAAGCCAAAAGTTTGCCTGCCTTATTCCCAAACTCATAATATTTCTGATTGTCGTAACGTAATTCCCCTTCAATCTGTTGGTCAAGCAGATATTGTAACTCTTTTCTGGTGTTATGTAGGTCTTTCCACACCTAGCGGGTAGCTCTTGCTTATATAGGGTTTCCAACTGTTTTAACTTTAATTCTAGTGAGTTCTGTTTTTCTCTACATTGCCTTTTCAGTCTGGAGGCATAAGAAATTATCTCCCCTCTTATTACTGATTTCAGACGCAAGGCAGGAGTCACTTCTCTTAAAGAATCACACATAATAGGGCCATTTTCTGTATGGACTCATAACTGAGCTAGGTAATACAGTTGGATTTTCATTGTTATCATTCATCAAAGAATCGTCTCAGGCCACTTGGCTGTAACTCTTGATCTGCAGTTGGGAGACTGGAGTAGATGTACCTTACAGAGAATGAATGCCACATTGCTAGGCAGGGAAGAGTTCCAGACACATATACAAACAGTCATTAGTGATTATCAGAGACACAATAACATGGAGGGACCAGGGTCAAAATGCTTCTGAGTGACCATCTCAATTCTTTGGATTCTGCGGGTAAATAAGAATTTTTGCATTCTATAAAACTCCCTTCTCATATTCCCGATGAAATTCCACTGTGCTTCATTGTAAATAAGAGACAATAGTGTAAGGAGGAGAAAAAAAAATCAGAACCCATGAGACTGCTTAGTTTATCAGTTAAGAGGAGGAGGGAATAAAAATACAGAGCCCCTTTTCCTCCATTATCCAACCAAAACTTCTCCTCCCCTTCCCATTTACAGCCTATAGGAGTATCCCTATGTAAAAAGTCTCATATGATTGTTTTTATTTGTGTTCTGTTCTTGTTTTTTTCTTTCTGGACCCCCTTTATGTACATATTTTGGGTACTTGCAGCAAGTCTTGGGTCTGGTTGCCTGTTGGTCTGAGTGAAGATTTGTTGTGAGTTTACTGTGACTCTTGCTGCATTCTGCTGCTGGTAAATTCATTCTGAGGAAATCCTCTGTAACTCAAGAAGAGAAAATAGGATGAGAGTGTGGGTCAGGCCACACCAGGCCTCCCCCAACTGAACTTTCACTCTAACTGTGAGGCCTAAGTCTGTTGGGGACTCTCTTTAGAATGGCCATTGTTCTACAAAAGGTTAGTCACAAATGTTACTTTTAGATTCTTCAGGTGGAATCGACTTCCAGCGATCTTTCTCCTTCTTTCTCCACCTGTGGCCTGGTCTTATTCTCCCCTCATAAGTAGTTCTTTGAAGTCTCTACCAAGATAAGATGACTATGAGACAAATGAGGCCTGTGC
The DNA here is from genome assembly GCA_016271365.2 of Neoceratodus forsteri. Lineage (NCBI taxonomy): Eukaryota > Metazoa > Chordata > Ceratodontiformes > Ceratodontidae > Neoceratodus > Neoceratodus forsteri. The sequence goes on along the minus strand of CM028129.1, from coordinate 1,069,446,153 downwards.
AAGTTTCAGCTTTCCAGTTCTACGCCAGGCTACTTGGGCAATTACATGTTCAGGGACACTGGTTTACCGGGATTGAGAAAGGGAATATTCCATTTTGCACATTGTAAAAAATGGTATTGTCACCCATGTCTGCTAAGCCAAAATCTAGTTTTACCGGTGTTTGGTTTTGTGTACTTTATTTAACAATTTTTAACTCTGCTAATGTGCATTTTAGCAATTTTGACCTCCACTATTGCACATCCTTCCATCCTTGTACCAATTTAAAGTTATTTTAGGTACAAGATGTGATGGCAGCAGCAACACTACAGCCCCCATCTCTAAGATGTGATGGAAGCAGCACTACGGCCCTATCCTTAAGGTGCTATGGCAACACCAACATAGCACTACGGCCCCTATCCCTCTGGTGTGATGGCAGCAGCAAAAAGCACTATGACCTCCCTCCCTCAGGTGTGACAGAAGCAGCAGCACTGTGGCCCCCATCCCTTAGGAGTGATGGCAGCAGTACTACATTCACCATTCCTCAGGTGTGATGGCAGTATCAGCACTATGGCCCCCCATCCCTCAGGTGGGACGGCAGCAGTACTACGTTTACGCAGCTGCTGACGCCTCTGCCTTATCCAAAGTCCAGACCTCCATCAACAAAGCCTGTAGGCTCCTTACCGGTGCCCACAGCAGAACCCACACCTGTCTGCTATACTCCACCACAAAAATACTCACTCTTGAGGAAAGACTGAAATATCAAACCTTCCTACTGGCCAAAAAATCCATGTCAGGTCTCTGCCCTCCTGGGGTCTCTGGACCTTTGCAGCGGGCTGCTAGATCCCTGCCAACCGGTACACCCCGCAGCCACCTTCAATGTTCCCAGAGCAAGGACCTCCCGTTGCCAAAGATCTTTCCATCACCTAGCCCCGTCCTGGTTTAACTCCCTTCCTGAAACCATCTCCAAGATCCCAGGCATTGGCCGCTTCAAAATTGCCCTCCGCCAGCATATTATTGACAACCGATGCTGTAAATGTTTGTAGCTGCCCTGTGCCGGTCCTTTCTAACCTTTTCAAGCCCCTCGCCGTCCGTCCTTTTAACTCTACATATTAGTTGTGACATGTTGTTAATTGAATAATGTATCTCCTGTTGTTTTACCAATGTTAGCACCTTACACGAGTTTGCTCCAGTACAGCTTCGCTGTCTGCACTCTCCAAATGTATATTTTATGTATCTAACCTGTCTGTCATCCCTGTCCTAACCCCACTCTATTTGTCGTCTCCCCCACCTTTCTTGATGAGGTACCTTTGTAAACGAGTCTTTGACTCAAAGGTTGTAAAACTGATCTTTACAATAAATAAATAAATTTCCCATCCACCAGTGGTGATGGCAGAAGCACTACAGCCCCCACCCCTTTGGTGTGATGGCAGTAGTAACAATGCAGTCCACATCCCTCTGGGGTGATGGCAGTAGTGACAGCACTATGATCCCCTTTCTTCAACACCCACATCCCACATGCACAAGTTACAAATGACTTGGTCTCTTTGCTTGTTAGAATTCAGATGTGAATTAATCTGAACCATCACCGCTAAGGTGGACTACCTTTGTTTTTTCCTATCTATAATTTAACTGCCTGAATTGGAGTTCTGCCTGTGACACTGCTGACCAGGGTTAGGGAACAGACTTGGGTGTTGGAGGACCAGCTGGTGGGTGAATGCTTGAGTGTCAACGATCACTCACGTTCTCCTATGAGGGAGGGTGGGTTCACAGCTCAGCATTTGCTGGCCCCTGGTAGAGGCCAGAGGCATGACAATGTGTCAGCCCTCACTGCAGGAGGGAGAATGACAGACGTCGGCTTGTGTCTTGAAATCATGTGGCTTGTCACTCTCCAAAGAAAATGGGAAAACACCCGCTGACCAACCAAAGGACAGCTGTTGGTCCCTTTAAGCAGGAAGCCCCAGACATGTGTCCGTTCTGACCCCTGCCATGCCCAGGATACACAGGAAGCTCTTTAGGACAATTCTCCTCCCCTGGTAGCCTCCCACGGGATAGGGGCCCACTCAATGAAGGGTTACTTTGGGTTACCTGGTAGCACAGCAGTAAGAGGCAGTGGATGGTGGTCAGGACTCAGCAGTGGTGGTAGGGGGCCTTGGCAGGCCTGAAGGAATGAATTGCCAGGGGGTAGGAGGAGCAAAAAAAAACTGCTTGAATTTGCTTCTTTGAAATAAAGTGTCTTCACCTAAAAAACTCACAAGTGATTAGTGGAGGACCTTCAAATGGATTCATGCATCTCCCAGACATGTGGATGCTTTTTTTTTTACTTAGTGTCCATGAAAAAGGTGTCTCCTAGTTTTCATGTCTTTGTTCAGATGTGAATTGAGCACTACTCTGCCCACCAGCATCGTACAGCCCCTGGGGTCTTACCTTCCGTACATCATTGACTGTTCTTTCAAAATCCACTGGCCAAACATAAATACACTCAAATACTTAACATTTGCTTTTGTTGAAACAGTTTATCAGAAAATGTTCTGTTGTCACAGATACTGAAACAGCAGGTGGGAGAAAGGTACAAATTATCCCATTCACCTAAATGGGTGCTAACTGTGAAGTCTTTTCATAAGTAGTAAGGCAGTTTCTTCTTTGTGAACATACTTTCATTCAGACTAGTTTTCATTCAAACAACTGAGGATTTTGGATGGCCCTACTGATTATAAACTTGAATAAGCTAGTTGGTAATAGTCATCCTGCATTTAGCAATCTACAACCTAGATGCTTATATGCAAAGAATACAATAAAAACCTGACTAAAATCTAAAAACAAACTTATAAAACACATAAAATGTATCTGAACATTTATCTTTACCTATACAAAATCATTTCAGCCCAAGTAAAACATAAATACATAGACAGTGTCGGTAGATAAGGGCATGTGGCCCACCCAGTCTGCCCATTTGAGCTTGTAAATTCAGTTTATGTTTTCCTAGAAGTCTGTTGCCCCTTACCCCTGACCTCCAGAATTCCTTTATGTCTATCCCATCCATTCTTAAATCCCGTGATTGGCCTCCACTATTACACCCAGGTAAACTGCATGGTACCCTGACTGCTATTCTATGATGTAGTAAACATATATTGGTATATTTTTTATATTCTTTGTAAAGCAAGTAAGGCCACTAGGCAGAACTGTCTGTTTTCAGGAGTGACCTAGAAGCACTGGGGAGGTTAAGTGACTTGCTTGGAGTCACACAGTATGCAAGTGGAAGTTGTGGGAATCAAACTCAAGTCTGCTGGATGTACCCAGTTCATTCACTGTTTGTTACTCTAACCACTAGGCATGGGTGGTTAAACTGAATGGCTGATTACAACAAAGCAGTGTGGGTGATTTCCTTACTGACTCTATATGCAGCAAAGCAGAAAGAATGCAAAGCACAGCAGCATTCATTTTAAAATGCTGAAATCTGGGTCAGCCCGCTGGCGCTACGGTAGCACTATTGCTTGCAATGCCAGTGACCCAGGGTCAGAAGTGAACTCGGGTTGCTGGAGGTCTGGCCAGGGGGTAGGATTGAGCACCTGGGGGACTGCTCTCCTCCTCTGGGGAGTTTGGCCTGCAGGTCCTGCTGCTTTACCACCACCTGTGTGACCATGGGTGGTGGTGCAATGGTGCTGCAGAGTGATCAGGAGGGGAGGACCCTAGCCAGGATCTGGAGAAGTGGCATGTCTCTATGTGACCTACCTCCTTGGATCTCCTCTAGTGCCAGTGCCCTCAGGGACAGAGACCAGAAAACCAGGAACAATCACCCCACATTGGCCACTGGCAGAAGGGACTCAGGTGCCCCAGACTTCATAACCAGGCTCCATGAGGGACCCACTGAGCTGCCTGACACACACTAAGGGAGTGTGGAGGGGTGACCTGGGGTCCCCTCCCTTCCCACCTAGGGGGGAACACAATCCAGGCAGGATAGGGGCAGGACCACAGGAGCTAATGAGCATTACCTGGGGGTGAAGCTAAGAGATACCCAGTCTAGGGATCTCTGAAAAGTGGAGACTGATGTTGTGAGAAGGGGACACAGAAAGATAAAATTAAAACAAATTAAAAAAGATGCTGAAATCTTAGAGATTCTGTGCAGTGACATGCAATTTCCGTGAGGCACCGGTACAAGAATTCAAAATCCGCAAACCAAGCAGGATTCCGTGATTGTTACCGGTGTTACCGGTAAAAATGGAAAACCAGGGTCCCTGTACATGTTCCATAATGTCTGCATGCAGATCAGGGCAGTGAAGGCCAAGCTTACGCAAGGCAGGAGCCACTTCTCTCAAAGAATCACACATAATAGGGCCATTTTCTGTATGGGCTCCTAACTGAGCTGGATAATACAGTTGGATTTTAATTTTTTTCTCTTTGGCTTGCTCTATTACCTCTCTTACATGGCATCTGTTGTCATTTAGGTAGGCAGAAAAGTCTTGATCAAAAAAGATTCTTTGACCACCTAGTTGCAAGTCTCTGGTCTTCCACGCTGTTTGTAAGACTAATTGCCTGTCTTAGTAGTTTAGCATTCACACTACGATTGAGCAAGGTCTGGCCAATTGATCTTTTAGTTTCAGAGCTAGTGAGTGATGGGCCTGCTCAATCATGAGTGGCACCTTGCCAGGTATTTGGAGAACAGTCCTTAGTAAGTGTAGCACGAAATCCTCTACTAATGTGAAGGTTTTTTCCATATCCTCAGGAACACTGTATACCTGAAAGTTGTTATGATGGGCACGGTTCTCCTGATCATTGATTTTGGATTGTAGTTCCCTCTCCCTCACCAGTAAATAAAGGATTGCTCTGTCATGTTGACTGGTGGAGTCAGCTAAAGTTCCTATTGCCTGCTCTGCTGCTGTAGTGTGGGTGTCTACTTTTTTCATATCAGCCCTGAGGTCTGCTATGGAGGATTTGACCCAGTGAAGTGTTTTGATAATGCTATCTAATTTTGTATGTATGGTTTGTTATTCACCCAGATCCATGCTCTCCTCAGAATGTGCAATGCTAGTGACTGGGGATATCGGGCGGGAGTCTTGAAGTGGGCCCAAGCATTCATCCTCATCCATCAAAGCTTTTATTTTTGCTGAGTGAGAGTTTTTACCTCTGAATTTATTAGTTGCCATTCCAGCTGGTATTGCTATGAAGATTTTGATCAGATTTGTATTATGTGCTGTTTTTATTTTGTTTAAATTACTGCAGCAACTCCCAGAGTTCTCAAATCAGGCAGCTATTGATTCCATGACATCACCAGAAGTCAGTTTTACCTTTTAGAGATGTTCCAGACATTCCAGAGCTTGCCTTCTAGGGGCTAACTGGCATCTGACCTCCACTGATTGTTGCCCCTCCCATTGAAATCTGAAATGATGCCCCTAAAAATTAAATTTACAGGACATCCTCTGTGTGAGTAGCATATTTTCCATGAGGCATGAATGAGGAACAGAGCAGTTTTCAGATGTAAAATGAAAGATATCCTTGCAATCAGGGACGGTTGAGCGGTATGGTATGCACAGACTATTGGAGCCCCACTATAGTCAGGCAGATGCCCCCCCATGATGCTGTTCTCCACACCCCCGCACTCAGGCATGTTATGACATAGGGCAAGGGAGCGTGCAGGGGTGTGCCCCACTGAAATGAATGGGGATATTTTTTATTACTGTTTTATGCATTATGATGGAAAGTTGGAGATTAATGAAGCAATCGTTTGACTAACAAGGATCTTGTTAGTAGGGCAGTGGCCTTCATTGATCTTCAACTCACCATATTAATGTATAAAATAGTAATAAAAAATAACTCCATTCAATTCAATGGGGTATGCCGCAGGACTCTGCCCAATGGACATCATCTCTTAAAGGCTCCTGCCTCTGTTTCCCTGGTACTCAGGTAAGAGACTCTCGACTTACACCTATACTTGGTGGATTGTCTGTAACAGCATGGCTACACCCGCTACAGTGTGTCTGTGTATGTGGGGAGGACTGGCCATGTGGGTGGGTGTCTAGTTATTGCTACATTTGTGTTTACCCCTTAAAGTCTGTTTGTGTGGAAACATTCAAAACTATGAAGAGAAAATAGTAGGAGTACAGGCCAGACAAAAATGATTAAGTAGTTCTGTGGATCAGTGTATGTATGGAGGGTGAAAAGAATCATGCTGTATGTGTTTCTGATACTGTGTGCTATAGCCCAGCTGTGCATCTGAGATGGGGGACACAAAAACTAAAAAATATGCCAGTGGCTATAAGCATGACATGCTGTTGCACTACGACTTTCATAAACTTCAGTGAGCAGTGTTTTTACCATGGTGGTGATGGTGAGTGCAGGATTTTCCTGATTTTGTTTGCTATAAGCATGCCATATGCATGCAGATGCATGCAGATTTGTATTGAAGTACAAGAGTATCTATGCAGACAGTATAGCATAGTGGTTAAGGGTACTGAGCTGCAAACCTGGAGACCTGGGGTTGAATCTCATCAACCCCCACATGTATACTGTGTAATCCTGAGCTAATTGTTTAACATTTATTCCTGTAGTTATTAGTAACCACTTACTTGTTGCACGCATTTCACATGCATGCAGCCTGTTCCAATTTAACATAAAAAACATGCTTGCAGCATGCATGCCATGTGCTTACAGTCATTCTAATTTAACATATAAAAACATGATTGCAGCAACCATGACACATACATAGTTTTTATGTGTGCAGCATGCACAAATTTCACATAGTTGTTTCTGTAAGGAAACTCCCTTAGTAGTGCACAACTGGAGAGGAATATTCTGCTAGGACAGGTTGGTCCATATTTTGAAGGAGATAAAGAGCTTAAGCTCCTAGCTTGGCAACTAAGACAAACATTTGTCAATGCTGAATGTTGTCTCGCAGGCATTGGCATTGGTAGTGCAGGAGTTAGAGATGCATAATAGGAATGGCAGTGAAGTATTGAAGTGACGCCAACCACATCCCCACCCTGCAGAGACTGACAGGCATTGGGGTGTGCATTTGGGTCATCAGCTATAACACTCATGCCATTTTACCTCACCCTATCCTGTAGACACTGACAAGTGTTGTGGTGTGCTTTGGGGTCTTTGGGTGTTATACTTACCCCATTCCTTAAGGAAATACACTGAGGTGGGTGCAGTATAGGAGAATGGGATGAACTTTGTGACTGAACACTGCAAGGCATACCACGGTGCCTGTCACTGGCTGCAGGGTAGGGATGGAATGGTGTGAGCATTATAGCCAATGATCCCAAGTCACACCCCTAATGCCTGTCAGTCTCTACAGGGTGGGGTGCTACAGTTGGAAACCCTAACACCATAGGCATGTGTTGGTATTTTCACTCCAAATTTTCAGCATGGGCTTTTTGTGACCCCACCTCATGAAGAGCAGCACAATCAGTTTGTTAGCTGAAAGGTGGTTTTGCACAGTGGCTATGCCATTTGGTGACAGAAGGACAAAAACACATTTTGGGCAGGATGTGCAAAATGACAACTGTATTGTTCATGAGGAGGTGTAAAAAAATGGCAACGTTGAAAATCTGGAGTGAAAATATGAAAAATTGGTGAAGTCATGAGCATGCATAGAAACTGTGCAACACACATCCGTAACTCAATTATGTTTGGGAGTTTTTTAGTCACATTTTCAACATAGGCATTTTGGGAGCTCCCCTCATGAACAGTGGTGCTGTGATTTTGTTACTCTGTCCCAGAAGTTGATTTCCCACAGCGACCATGCTATTGTGCACCACAGGTGCGGAAACACATTTTGGGCAGGCTGTGAAAAATGACAGCTGTACTGTTGATAAGGAGGTGTGAAAAAATGCCAGTGTTGAAAATCTGGCATGAAAATGTTGCAAATTTGTGAAGTTACAAGGGTGTGTGGAAACTGCACAATGCATGCTTGCAACACAGTCATTTTATGGATTTTCAGCACCAAATTTTCAACATAGGCACTTTAGGACCTCTGCTCATGAACAGTATCACCATCATTTTCTCAAACTGTCTTGAAAACTGATTTCGCACAATGACCACGCTATTCTGCTCTGGACATGCAAAAACACATTTCAGCCAGGATATGTAAAATGACAGTTGTACTGTTCATCAGGAGGTGGGAAAAATGCCAATTTTGAAAATCTGGAGTGAAAATATTACAAATTTATGCAGTTATGAGCGTATGTGGAAACAGAGCAACACATGCTCGTAAAACAGCCATTTTGGGAATTTTTTTCACCAAATTTGCAACATAGGCTTTTTGAGAGCCCCCCTCATGAACAGTGGCACTGTCATTTTATTACTCAGTCCCAAAGGTGATTCCACACAGTGACCTTGAAATCACCTTTCGGGACTGAATAATGCCATGACAGTGACTGAATTCATGAGGAGGGCTCCCAATAACCTCATGATGAAATTGCAAACTTCCAAAAATGGCTGGAGATATGCACTAAAGTGGAAAAATCCCTATTTATGCCATTATACAGTTTACCGGCATTTCTTCAGTTCATGGTCGGCTTTGAAGAGTGCAGGCATGTTCCCGATCTACCTAAGATCGTTGCACCAGACTCCGGAGGTAAGTATGGGGTGAGGGGGATGTGGGGAGGCAGGGTAAGCAGAGGGTGGGTGCGGGTTGTGGGAGGGGCAGGGAGACCATGAAGGACCGTTTTCTTCTTTCACAGGGTTAAAAAAATGTTAAAAAAAAATTGCAGGATGGTTTTTATTTTTCAGGGGATTTGGCACACTGGGGTGGGCTCCCAGCATGCCACCTAAGTGTTTTGGGTGGATGCTGTAGCCGACGGGGGATTGGGCACCCCTGTTGGCACACAACGAAAACAGGGGGGCAAGAGTCGAGTGGGATTGTGCACCCCCCTCAGCACATAACAAATGGGAGGGGTGCATTATGTCAACGGGGAGTGGGCTCCCCTGTCTGCACATACATTGGGGCAGGGCATGCCAACAGGGGGATTGGGCACCCCCAAAATTGGCATTATGGCAGGCAGTGTGCCGCCATGTTAAATTTTTTTTCTTACCAGGGAAAGCACTTCAGGAGGTCCGCTGCATATGACAAGCTTTGCTCGCATTGCAGTAGACCTTTCCTTAGATGTGCTCACCACATAATGTATGCATGGTGTGGTACAAGCATGCAGGCTTATTGGGGAATGAGAGACACACCTACCGATGCATGCCCTGCATTCGCCCAACAGTGACCACGCCTCCAAATCTGCTGCTACTGCAATATGTTGGCTGCGCATGCACGAGCCAACATAAAAATAGGAGGGAGATCAAACAGTGAAAGGAGTAAAAACATTGGGGGTGGGAGGGGGATTTAAACAGCAGTAAGGAGTCCATTGGTAAGGCCTTCTCAGATTTTTACAAGGCCCTGTACTCATCAGAGGTACCCCCTTCTCCAGATCAACTGCAGACCTTTTTTCAAACAGCTCAGGTCCCACCTATTTCCTCTACTGTTTCTCAACAGCTAGACCTTGCACTGATGACAGAAAAAATAGTTAAAGTGATTAAAAAGCTAAAGGGTGGGAAAACTCCTGGCCTGGATGGTCTTCCTACAAACTTCCTATAGACTTTATTAAAACATTTTTTCCCATCTAATAGATCTCTTACATGATATGATTCAAGAATGCCTGGTCAACAGTGAATTGCCTTCCTCCATGTGGTCTGCTGTTATTACTGTATTTACCAAACCAGGCAAGGACCCGGCATTATGTCCCTCTTATCACCCCATTTCCCTACTTACCTCTGACTATAAAATCTTTGCAAAGGCTTTAGTTGGCAGGCTAGAACCAATCTTCCCTTACTGCATTCACTCTTAACAAAGCAGGTTTGTCCAGCGTAGACAAGGAAAACACAATATTCGCAGAACATAGAAACATAGAATTTGATGGCAGATAAGAACTGCCTGACCTGACCGCTTGATTGACTCTTTAATGTAATTACAGCTCCTTGTCTGCATATGTAAGGTGGGCCAGATGCTGAGGCACCACAGGACCCCCCCACAGTCCTTCTGTAGTGCAGATTTGGTCAGTGATGCTCAGAAAATGCTTGCTGCTGCCCTTTATTAATTGCTGCACCCTCCTCTGTCTCTCTCCAGCCTGCATCCTTCACCCCACAGCACCCAGCTTCACTCCGCCAGCGGGCGGTCGGCGGCACCTAGCCAAACTTGGGAACCACAAGGCTGGGAGGAACAGAGAGGGAGCAGTTGGGAAAGGCGCAAAATTTTTGCCCACCTGCCCTTCCCCTTCTTGTGTGTTAATTTATAGGCATCTTCCCGCCAAAATCTCTTCCCCGCCCACAACATTTTTCTCTAAACCAACAGAGAGTCACACCAGCTTGCTGATCCAACCAATCAGCAACTTCACTACTCCCCACTGCCAACTATCAATATCCCCTTCAGAATGGGGAGCATACTTCTGATACTCCTATCACTATCAGCCATAGAGTTCCACAAAAAAGAAGACCCTATTATACAATTTAGAGTGGTCAATCCACCCAATTTCTCTGGAACATCCCCCTCGGCTGACACTCAAACCCTCATATATGCCTTGCCATTGCTGCATCGACTACAGTGGTATAATCACCATAAAGATACACATATCACCACATATGTGTTTCAGTCAAGGCCCCACTGCTGGATATATAGATCCCCCTAAGCCTAGTCGTCAAACTGCTAATTGGTATCCCAACACTCTACCTTAAATCCACAGGGAGCACCCAAAAAAAAAAAAGAGTGGCAACAGAATAAAAGAAGGAGGACCAAAGACAGCCGCCTCTCCCTATCACTGGCAGCCCTCATGAAACTACTGATCTTTCTATTGCTCTGTATTGGTAATGTGGAAATCAACCCTGGACCTCTTGAAAGTATCACCTCTCCATCAGACCTAACCTCAACTAAAGGCCTCAGTTTCCTGCATATTAATGTATGCAGTCTGTTGAAAAAATTTACATTGTTACAAGCCTGGGTTGCCCATACGTTGCCAGACTTTCTTGTGATAACTGAGACATGGCTCAAGCCCACCACAATGGACAGGGAAGTTAACCTACCTAACTATCAGCTATTCAGAGCTGATCACCAAACAAGAGGAGGTGGTGTAGCCATATATGCAAAAGCTGATATAGTTGTATCCTGTACTGCTGCAATATCTATGCCCAAGGAATTTGAGTGCCTATCCCCTAAAAGTCTCTCTCCCCAATACAGCAGCTTTCCAATTAATTGGATGCTACAGACCCCCCTCTGCTGAACACAAGCTCTTATCCCACCTGGGGAAACCTGGTCAAGTCCAGTACTGAAGAAGTCATTATCCTAGGGGACCTGAATTTCAACTGGCTCACCCAGGCAGCTACACCTCTGGTATCATTCTGTGACACCTATGGGCTCACACAGTTAATTAATGAACCAACAAGATTAAATACAAAGAATAGTAGTAATAGTACACTACTTGATATCATGCTAGTGAGTAAACCACATCTTGATATCTTGCTAGTGAGTAAACCACATCACAACCACATTCACACATGCTGGAGTGCTCCTATGTGACATAAGTGACCACTGCCCCATCGCAGGGGTAAGATCCAACAGCATTAAAACAAATCCTGCAAAATTCCTCATGAGGAGATCCAAGAAAAACATCAATATTGAAGGATATCTGCATGATCTAGCCTACTCTCCCCACTGGCAAAAGGTCTACTTTGCACATTCTGTAGAAAAAGCTCAGCAGGTGCTAAATAGCATTATAATAAATGCCCTTAATACCCATGCCCCAATCTCTAGTATCCGAATAAAAAACAAATCCTGTCGCTGGTTTTCAGCTGACCTCAAAGCTGCACTGCTGGAGAGACAAACTCTGGAAAGTAGCAAGAAAACTAAGAATACAAATGACTGGATGATTTTTAGGAAAGCCAGGAATAAATGCACCAGGAAAGTCAGGGATGCAAAGGCTGCCTACTACCTGGCCGAGCTCGACTCCTCCTACCATAATCCTGCTAGATTTTGGGGCACCTTCAAGGGTATGATGGGCCAGGATGCTAACAATCCCCTTCCAACTCAATTACACAATAACTATGGCCCCATTACTGGCAAAATAGAAATCCTGGATGCATTCAACAACCATTTCACAACAGCTGGCCTTGCCTTTGACACCTTCCCAGCTAACCTATTAAGGGACCAATTAAGCTCCCACTACATTGGTGATCAAAGAGTTGACTCTTCCTTTAGCTTCAAACCTATACTGTTGAAACAAGTTGAGGATATATTATGGCATCTGGATACCAAAAAAAGTGCAGGAGCAGACCTTCTGGACCCCTTATTTCTAAAGATTGCATGCCATGTGCTTGCAGTCCCCCTAACACACCTCTTTAACCTTTCCCTAAACTCTGGCTCTATTCCCACACTGTGGAAGACAGCCATAGTCCCCTTCTAAAATCAGGGGACCCTATGGATCTTAATAACTACAGGCCCATTTCCATTCTACTTGTTATCCAAGATGCTGGAGAAATTAGTGAGTATTCAGTTAAGGAATATCTGGACAATACTAACCTATTAAACCCAGCTCAATCTGGATTCAGGGCCAAACATAGCACTATCACTGCATTAGCCAAGGTCACAAATGATTGGCAAACTGAACTGGATAAAAAGAACAATGTCTGTGCAGTATTCCTGGACCTGAGCAAAGCATTCGACACCGTGGACCATGAAGGCAGTACTGACACTGTAGTGCAGTGTGAGAGGGGTGCTGTACTTCTGAGGTGCCGTCTTTTGGATGAGACATTAAACCGAGGTCTCATCTGCCTGGATTGGTGGTAGTTCAGGTGGATGTTAAAGATCCCATGGCACTTATCGAAAAAAAGACTAGGGGAATTTCCCCGGTGTCCTGGCCAAATTTCCCTCATTCACTAAAATTACCACCAACAGCTTAATCTGGTTCAAGGTCAGTTGGCATTCATCTGTATCCCCCTCCCCCGGGTTGTGCATGAAAATAGGCAGGATTTGTCTAGTGTACTTACCGGTCAACAAAAGCTAAATAAATGAATGAACTGCTACTCTCATCCCAACATTCCATTGGCCTAGATCTATCCTCCCTTAAGTGGTTCAGATGCTACCTCTCCGGTAGCTCACAGCAGGTAAAAGCTGAAGGTGACCTATCCCCATTAAGACCACTGTCAAGAGGAGTTCCCCCAAGGCTCTATTCTGGGTCCTATCCTTTTTGCCATTTATATAAATGAAATTGATTCAACCCTTACCAAGTCCTCAGTACACCTCTTTGCTGATGACACTGTTCTGTATGTCAGCAACCCTTCGCCTACAGTTGCTCATGAAATCCTACAAACAGAATTCTCCCTGTTACAACATCAGCTACTCGAGAAAAGCTTCTGCTAAATGCAAAGAAACCAAAGCAATGATGTTCACAACTCAAAACTCCACCAAAACATCCTCTTCAATCAATCTCCCCCAGCTATGCACTATACTTGGAGAAAATCTGGAGTATGTTGAAAATTTCAAATACCTAGGTGTGTGGATTGACAGCAGACTTGACTTCACTCAGCATCTAGAACAACTGTTAAAAAAGCTCCGCCTAAGGCTTGGCCTCCTCTATAGATTAAAACCCTTCTTAACAGAGGCTCAAAGATGAGATTAGTCCAGGCCATCTTTCTATCAGTCATTGACTATGCAGACTTCCTCTATAGTCACTGCCTCATTTCCTACCTTCAAAAGTTGGATACCTTATATCATAGAGCTATAAGGTTCATTACAGACCTGCCATATAATACCCACCATTGTTCTCTCTATGATGCAATTGGATGGGTTTCCCTTCATGTCAGGAGGAGCAGAAATGCAGCTCTATGGATCTACAGAGCTTTATCAAAAAAACTCCCAAGCTATATCCTGGACTGCTTCAATCAGAACACTCCTAGCTCCTATGCCCTAAGAAGCAACAATATCATTCTGCTCAAATTGCCCAAAGTCAACACCAAAATAGGGAGGGCAGCAATCAGCTATTCTCTAGCTATAGCATGGAACACCCTACAAAAATCCCTAAAACTGTCCATTACCATTCCATTTACATCCTTTAAGCAGCATTGTACAGCCTTCTTCACAGAGAAATGAAGTTGCTACCGCTAGAGATAGAATAGTCATCCCACAAAATTACATTCCAATCACATATGGCATATTCCTTCCAGTCAGACACCCCAGTATATGGCACCCAATATTCCCTTCACCATCTTTGTACTCATTATGTGTGTGACTGTCATGACCTCATTGGGATATATATGTACTGTACATATTGTAGATATTAGTTTAACCTTCTGTTAACCAAGTTTCAACATGTGAATTCACTGTATATTATTGTGTTTTAAACATCATTTTTTTTTCTGTATGTATAACTGTCTTATAAGTATGTGATGTAATTGCTGTGTATCAACTCGAACCTTGACCTTATCAGATCTATCTTGTAAATGAGCCTTGCTCAATGATGATCACCTGAATAAATAAAGATTTGATTGATTGATTGATTGATTGATTGATTGATTGACCCACCTAGTCTGCCCATTTCCCTACCTGATGGATAAGCTGCAGATTCTAGTTAATCAAGAGTTTACTTCCTCCTACCCCCCACTAGAATTGCCTTATGCCTGTCCCATGCATTCTTGAATTCTCCCACTGTTCCTGACTCCACAACCCCCTCAGGAAGGCTCTTCCATGCATCCACAACTCTCTCTGTGAAAAAATACTTTCTAACATTACCTCTGAGCCATCCCCCCTCTACCTTCAAATTGTGCCCCCTTGTTCTTGCACATCTCTTCTTCTGAAAGATACTACCCTGTTGTACTTTGTTAATTCCCTTGAGATACTTGAAAGTTTCTATCATGTCCCCCTCTCCCTCCTTTCCTCAAGGGTATACATATTAAGCTGCTTTAGTCTCTCCTTGTATGTCTTCTGGTGCAGACCCTGCACCATTTTGGTTGCCCTCCTCTGAACAGCCTCCACTCTGTCTATATCTTTGCGGAGATGGAGTCTCCAGAATTGCACACAGTACTCCAGATGGGGTCTCACTAACTGTCTGTACAGAGGGATAACAACTTCCTGTTTTCTACTATTGATGCCTCTACCTATGCATCCCAGGATCCCCCCAGCCCTCCTTACTGCCTTCTCGCTTTGCTTGCCCACCTTTAGGTCATCTGACATAATTACTCCTAGGCCTCTTTTGATTTTTGTTTTTGTTATTAACTCACCCCCATGGTGTACTCTTCCCTTGGGTTTTTGTTTCCCAGATGCATTACCTTGCACTTCTTTGCATTGAATCGGAGCTGCCACATATTTGACCATTCCTCCAACCTTGCCAAGTCCCTTTTCATTTTTTCCACTCCACCTTGTGTATCAACCCTGTTGCAGATCTTTGTGTCATCTGCAAAGAGACATACCTTTCCTTCCAGGTGCTCTCCAATGTCACTTATAAAGACATTAAAGAGGACTGGTCCCGGTACCAAACCCTGCAATACCCCACTAGTTACCTTCCTTTCTTCAATGTGGACTCCGTTTACTATTACCCTTTGCGTCCTGTTGTCCAGCCAGTTTTTTATCCAGGCAACCACCTTGGGACCCGCTCCAAGACTGGCTAACTTATATATTAATCTTTTGTGTGAGACTGTATCAAATGCCTTGCTAAAATCTAGGTAGGCCATATCCACAGCTCCTCCCTGGTCTAATACTTTGGTCACCCAGTCAAAGAAATCTATTAGGTTTGTCTGACATGACCTTCCTGCTGGTAGCCATCTGGGAACAAGTGACCACCATACAGGTGGTTCACGAGAACCCTTAATGTGATTCATTATTGGGCAAAAAAGTCAGGATCCCATGGTGCTGTGGTCCTTGCCCTGATGCAGAAAAGGCTGTTGAACTTGTGAAGTGGGGATTCATGTTTGCTACATTGCAAAAGTTAGGAATAGGCCCTAACTGATAGGTTGGATTAAAACCCTGTACATGAATCTGACTGCCTAGCAAGTGGTCAATGGTTCCCTAACTCCCACATTTACTCTCAATGGAGGAACCAGGCAGGGCTGTCCACTCCCCCCCCACTCTATATGCTCTCCCTTGAGCCTCTAGCAGTTGCCATCTGTAACCACCCTGGAACAGAAGGCTTTGTAAATCAAACTGAACACAAGGATGCTCTGCTTGCAGATGACCTACTGCTATACCTAGATGGAGGGTTTGTCAGCTAACCAAATCTGAACTTCCTGAATTTCTGCCTATCCAAACCGAACCGGAACCTGAATTTAAAAAAATATATGAACCCGAAATAAACCCGAACCCTAACAGTCAGCACTAAGAACCCTCCATTTGCAGCATGTGAGCTTGCTAGCAGGTCCATTTTTTTTTTAAACGGAGCATTTAAATTCACTTGAGCACTTAAGTCTGCTCTTTCTAAGTCACTATTTAAACATCACCAGGGAACATAAGCTGCACACTTCACCTGCTCTCATTCTCAGCAGTATCTCTGTTCATTGGCTCATATACAAGTAAAACAACTGAACTAAAAATAAAAAATGTGCTTCCTAAGTCTACCTTACTATCCCCATCCTAGCTATACTCCAAAGAGAACCAGGTAGAGTAAATAGTACAATTACAATCAACAATGAGCTTCCACAAGGAGCTCAGACAGAGAGAAGGCTCAGTTATTGTATTGCAATTAGTACTGAATGAACTGACCAAAGCTGTCACTAACCCAGTACCATACTAAATAAACTTAAGCAAAAATGCAAAAGTGCAGACTAGTGACTTTACTGATGATTTAGTAACTGCTTCTTACTTGATTATTTGAATACACTGGCCCAGATATTCAAACTGCGCTCAAAAAGTGTGCAATAGCCGGATCAAGCGCAAGTCTATTACGCCCATGCACAAAAGATGCGATATTCAAAAATGGAGCAGACCAAATTGCACCTACAGCCGATGACTGAATATCGCACCACCTGTGCCATAGTGCAACTAGGGAGAGGAAGCTGAACAGATCTGATGTGCCATAGCGCAACAAGGGATGTTCAGCTGAACAGTCCAGAGGTGCCATAGTGCAACCAGAGAGCCCCCCAGCAGCGGAGCAATGTAACTGCACAACCATGGAGGTAGGGGCCCACCACCCATGCCAGAGATGGGCACAGAAACACACAGCAGAACAGACATCTTCCCCCCACACCCCAAGCACTGCACAACTGGGGGAGGGCTGGAATAACCACTGGCCAATGGAGACAAGCAAACAACCCACAGCCGGGCCATGGTGCCCCATCACGCCACCGCAAGCTGTGACTGGCACACAAGGAGGGCAGACCACCCTGCCACACACCATCCCCCCAGTGCAGATCACACCCTGCACCGTGACCCCCAGACACTCCCCCATGAGCAGTGACCACCACTGCTGGAAACTCCATGCATGCCACCACCCTCACTGTGACACTGCAACCCTGTGCACCACAGAACCATGCAAGCCAGCCCCACCACGAGCACCCATCAGTGGGTGGCAGCACACGGCAATGCAACAATGGCAGACACAGTGCCACCATGCACAGTCCCCCCGAGGTACTGCTGAGAGACCAACCATGCATCGGCATAAGAGGTACCCCACATGGGACAGGGCATGCCCTTGACACCACCACCAGTGGTACAGAACCCTGCACAGTATTCCAGTGACACACCCTGACCCACCACTGGCCACAACAGCCAGCACAGCCACCCACAGTGGTGCATGGAAGCATGCACCACACCAGATGCCACACAGTGTATGGACAGACACCCACCCATATCCAAGGGCACACCAACACAAGGACGCAGTGGTGGGGCAACCAAGCCCCCATTGTGGGCCCATGAGAGCTGTGTACACACAACCCGCAGTCCTCCACGGCACTGGAGTG
Organism: Neoceratodus forsteri; assembly: GCA_016271365.2. Lineage (NCBI taxonomy): Eukaryota > Metazoa > Chordata > Ceratodontiformes > Ceratodontidae > Neoceratodus > Neoceratodus forsteri. The sequence goes on along the minus strand of CM028129.1, from coordinate 1,069,428,261 downwards.
CCAGCCACCCTGCACAGGCACTGTGGACCCATACACCACCAGCAGTCACCCGGAGCACAAGTCACAGACAGTGGGGCACATCCGCTGTAACACACACAAGGCACAGCATGGAGGTGGAACAATGACTGTGGTGCCCACAGCGCCACCCAAGCCAGGCATGCACCACACCAGTGACAGGGGCAACCCAGCAAAGTGACGGGTACAGTGGCCACCCTGCAGGGACTGCCACCACTGACATGTCAGCAGACCGTGCAGGTCACAGACATGCATGTGTGTCAGCTGCACAGGCCATGGATGGGCCAATGGGTGCACCATGGACACAGAGCATACGCCATGGACCACTGCACACAGTCATCCAGTGCACAGGGCACAACACACACACACCACAGACACTGACTGATAGCTACCCCCACACCATAGTCACCTCCACATGGACACACACACATACCCATGACGGCACCACCCCTGACACCGTGCACACCACTGCAGCTGAGCACCTATAGCCTGCTGCAAATCAGAGACCACCACAGTATTCATAACAAAATCAAATGTATTGCACAAATATAAAACTCAACTATTTACAATATTACAAAAACTATATACAAGGTTGGGGGGCCCACAAACAAGGTGGGGGTGGGTAGGGAACAGGGGTGGACAAATGGGATGGGAAAGGAGGGGTGTGAGGGTGGGTCCGGGGGAGTAGGGGAATTCAGGTACTGAGAGACCCCTAGCGGGAGCGCTGTTCTGTGCTGTGACTCCTCCGGCCTCTGTGCCTGCTCAGTACCCCGGTGCTATCCAATCGCCTGAGGATTTCAAGTGATTCCCAGGCCAGCAGTAGCAGTTCTCTCACAGCCTCCCTGATGTCCCATAGATGGCGGGTACCTAGGACAAGAGAGCACAGTCAATAGGTGTGAATGCACAACCCCATACAGCCCACCCACTGTGCATGGCATACGGCCATGGGACATACCACTGTGATGGTGTGTGACCATCCTCAGTGATCACATCCACAGGACCTGCCCACCCAGGTGCATACAGCCATGCAGAATGCTGCACACACCCACTGGCCAAGTCACACACAGCACCACCATGGCCGTTTAGTGACATGGCTATGTGGTGCAAAGGCAGTGACACAACCATGCACCTGGTGCATGCATGGACCACCATTGATGCACTCCCAGACATGCACTGCCACTGGACAGTGTTGACTGTAACAATTTGCATGCATGTCAGTGGTGTCGATGAATGGTGGCCATGCCTCGCTGCCCACCCTGTCACACAGCATGCAATAGTAATCACGGATGTATGGCACTCACCCTCATCAGGCCGGTCAGGTGGGTGGTGATGGCCTCGCCCCACCTGGCTGCACTGTTCTCCTCCCTCTGCCGCTCCTCTCTCAACCGGCAGTGTTCGTCTGGGCCTGTGGGGAAAACAAGGAGAGAAGAACATCAGTACAATCCCGAAGCAAAGTCCCCCTGCCCCAAGGTGTGTGCCCTCCCACCAGCCAGACCCACCCACCCCACACCCTGTGAACACTGCCACAGCCAACCCCAGATGGTCCCTCCCCTATGTGCTGTACACATACAACACTGTTACCCACATGGACGATAAAAGTGTGTTGACGGAACCCCTACCTGGATGTGGCACCGTGCCCCTCCTGGCACGTGCCCGCAGTCATGCCAGTAGCTCCAGCTCCCTCTTCCGCAGGTCCCCATAGCGGTGCCTGCACTGCTCCATGCTCCTCCCCCATCCAGTGGCCTCCTCCAGGGCAGTGGCTACCTCCTGCCACACCTGGGTCCTGGCCCTGTCCAGGGGTGCCTCCCCGAAGAGAGGCCTGTGGTGTGGCTCCACAATTGCCACCAGATTCGCCAACTCAATGGCAGACCACTGCACTGCCCATCTTTGTGCCATCCTTCCACTTATAGTAAGCAATATGGCGCTCTGCAGTGCGTCTCCCCGCGTGAAGATGCTGCGCGGTACAGCGCTGCCATTCCCTATCATGCTGTTACCAAACAGCGCGATAGAGGTGCACCCATGCCTGACGCATGGTGCCTAGGGGGCAAAGGTCAGGCACAGGGTCAAGGGTCTCTGGCACGTGGCCACACACAGTACCATTGGAAGAAAATGCATGTAGCACGATTGGCTGCCTGTGTGCCAGTGCCATAGTGGATTACCGAGCAGTTGGGCCATTGTGCCTATGATGGCCCAGTGCCACAGTGCCATGTAGTGACCATCACTGTAGCGCCACTGGCACAATGGTGGCCATGCCCTGCATTGCCTACCGTGCACAGCACATCATCAGCATGGCAGATGCCTGCATCAGCAACCCGGGGCATGTGCAGTGAGGTGTACTACGCATGTCACAGAACTGCGCCATTGGCTCAGCACGTTCAACATAATTGCGCAACAGCGCGATATTCAGCCATCATATGCAAATCATCTAATCAGCCATTCAATGGCACAACACTGCAATTTGCATCTATTTAAAGTTGCTCCCTCATCTCTTTTGCATGGATTGCGCTATAAAAGTGCGACAATGTGCTGCAGTGGCTATAGTCGGTTACTGCAGTCTATTGGTGAGTTGCATACTGTTTGGGAGTGTGGACTGTGGATTCAGGGACATGCATGGGACTGCACAGTCACAGGTAACAACTGCCATTCTTACAGGCTACATAATGACTGAGCAGGTTGTTGGAGAGGAGGAACACAGTGGTGAGAGGAGGAGGCCTAACTTTACAAAGGCTGAAACTGAGGCCTTGTTCGAGGCCTACCTGGATCAGGAGCCACTTCTCAGTGGACGGCAGGGAACACCTCAAGCCTGTGCTGCTGCATGGAAGGAGGTGGCATGTGCTGTGAACCTGCATAGCAGCCACCAGCGCTTCGTGCAGGAGTGTAAGAAAAAGATGGGCACAGACAGGAGAAGGATAAAGGAGAAGGTGGCTGCCATCAGGGCAGCATGTGTTGCAACAGGTGGTGGACAGCCGGAGGAGGTACAGCTGACCCCACAGGAGGAGAGGCTTGTTGGAAGCATGCAACGCAGTGCCATTGAGGGTGTTCTGAGTGGTGGCTTCCAGACGGGTGGTGGCCCATCACTGCATGGTAAGTCATGGTCTATCTATGGGGGGGTAAGGTAGGTCACATGCACTAACGCGACTTTGCTTTCCCTTACAGATCCTGAGCATCTGCATGGGTCAGCAGTGGTGGGCCTGTCCACTGTGGACAGTCAGCTGGAGTTGCAGGAGGGACCATCCACCTCCACAGGTATACGTGGATCACTGCAACAGTGGGGCCGCCTGGCTGTCCACGCTGATGTCGTTGTTACAGGTGTGGAGGAAGCTCTGCCTGTGTCCCAGCGTGCTGGCATCCATGGATGCCAGCATGCTGTGACTGTGGCCGGTGCAGAGTCCGTCACCAGTGATGATGACATGACCGTTATGGGCAGTGACACATGGGTGCCACGGGATGGACACACAGCAGGGCAATTCACCCATGGCTGTGGGTGGTGCCGCCGTGGAGGTCTGTGTGTCAGCACAGTCCCAGGCTGTGCCTGTCAGCACCAGTGGGGCAGCACTGGTGTCTATTCAGGACAGTGGGATTGTTGCAGCCACTGCAGTGGCACCACGGAGCCCTGGGGAGTGGCAGCCAGAGGGGCAGCATCAGCAGTCACCCAATGGGCTTGGGGGTACAGGGTTCAGCAGTGGCATCTGTGCAGTGCCTGTGGACATGCCCAGACCTGGTCCTGGTGCGTAGCACCCACCCTCAAGGGGTGCTGATCATCGGGGCCGTGCACACCCTGAGGGACAGGATGCCGAGGAGGCTGGTGACCTCTTGGACGAGCACACCCACCTACTGCAAGCATCGGTCCAGCAGCAGATGTGGTTTGTGATGTCTGTGGATGCACTGTGTGTGGCTCTGGAGTGGGCAGAGGAGCATCGCAGCAGGGACACCGCACTGATCCTGGCAGTGATGGACCATTTGTGGGAGGATGTGACCGCTGCCACTGACAGGCATGCACAGGCATTCATTGCTGTCATGGCCACAATGGGCACACAGTCAGGTGCCCATGCATTGCGGACACCACGCAGTGCACTATCCACCCTCCATTCCCGGCGTCATGCGACTTCCACCCTATCAACGCTGGTTTCAGCTGTGGGCATCCCGAGCACTCCTGGTGCAGGCATGTTCAGTGTTCTGCAGACCCCTGCACGAGCATGGTCATGTTCACACAGTGGAAACCCTGGAGGACCATCGATGCCACCCCATGAGGCCAGTGGTCAGCCTGTCAGTGCTGGCAGGTCTTGGTGGGGCCGCACACGTATCCATGGCGGCAGTGGCACTGTGTCGTGTGACTGACCCATCTCCCAGTGTGGCTACTGTCTGGTGCTGCCCTGTGTGCATTGTGTGTTTCAGTGGGCAGTGGATGAGTGGGTACCTGGCCCTGCACGTGGACACACAGTCCACCTGCACACCCTCCCAGCTGCTGTCCACAGTTGTGTGTGCATGATGTTGCCTGCATTGCACTGTACACCAATGTGCAATGGTGCTCAGCATCTGACACATGCACATGGACAGGCAGTGGGCGCGGTGGCCTGTGGACATGTGTGTTCCTAGGGTGTGCGTTTTGGGTTGGTGTATCTCCTGCTGTCTGTGCACGTTTGTTGCATTGTGTGTGACTGTGTGTGTGTGTCCATCCACATGGCATGTTAATCCTCACCCATCCCTGGTTGTGTGTGTACTTCTGTGCCCTGCCACTTCCCTTGATGGCATGCACCCATGGTGTGTGTCCATGCGTGTTTGTGGGTTGTGCCTTAGCCACTGGTGGTTGCGCATGGCCCCATGACTTACCTGGGTTGGCTGAAGTGCTCCTCCATGATGGCGTCCCGGTGCAGCTGTGCCAGTCGGAGCAGTCAGGGGTCCTGTTGGCCAAGGGGGGGGCTACCCATCACCATCGTCACTGGTGTCCCCATCGCTGTCCCCCTCTTCAACCTGTACAGCTATCCCACATTCATTGGCCATGTTGTGCAGGATGCAACAGGCCAGGAATAGCCCATAGGCCTTTGAGGGGCTGTACTGTAGGGCACCGCCAGAGGTGTCCAGGCAATGTAAATGTGCCTTCAGCATCCCGAACACTCACTCGATGACATTACGTGTGGTGGCGTGTGCCTCACTGTAGCATTGCTGCGATGGAGTCGTGGGCCGTCAGTATGGTGTGAGCAGCCAGGGATGGAGTGGGTATCCACTGTCACCTGTGTGTAGAGGGCAGAGGTTAGTTTTGTGATCAGCATCGCCCTGCCCCAGGCTATGTAGGCCACTACCCATGCCACCTCTGGCCATGCCCCCCCAGGCCCTATGATTGTCCATGTGGCTTTCATACTCACCCAGTAGGTGTCCAGTGGGGATGTCCCCATTCTCAAATCTGTGGCACAGTGCCGACTGGTGCCAGGTGAATGAATCATGTGCTCCCCCAGGGTGCATGGTACAGACATTGATTATGCACCCCCTGGCATCGCACACCACCTGGCAGTTGATGCTGGCATAGCCCTTGCGATTTATGTATGCAGCCCCCTCGGGGCAGGGTGGTGTGTGTATGGCCACATGGGTGCAGTCTATTTCCCCAGCAAGCCAGACATACTTGCTACCCTGTGGAACTCCTGTATGTTTGCTGTGCGCTCAGCCGCTGTGCTGGGGAAATGGATGTACTCCGCAGCATGTGGCAGCAGTGCGCTGAGGAATTAGGTGAGGTGGCATGACGTGACCAACTGGGTTATGCCTGTGGTGTCCCCAGTTGGTCTCTGGAAGGTACCCGTGGTGAACAAGCACATGCAGGCTGTTACCTTAGTCTCCACTGACAGGGCACGGCTCTGTCATGTGGGTGCCTGCATCACATCACTGCACAGCTCACAGAGCCACCTCAGAATTGCCCTATTCAGGCAGTACCAGCCCACAATCTCAGTATCAGTGTACAGCTCAAAGCTGGTGCAGGCTCGGTACTGTCTGTTGGGGGCATACTGCCAACGGGCCCTTCCACGGCCATGCCCCCCTGCCGCCCGCCTTCTCACCCCCCTCATAATGGTGTCCATTTGGAAGGTGGCACTGGCCATGTCCCTGGCTTGTGTTCACCCCCCCGGCAGCTGTTGCTGTATTCCCCCTGCCGTCCTGGCTGCTACTTCCCCTGCACCGGGTACACCCGCCTGTGCTGGCCTCTGTGCTGTGTGGCTCCCCACACCTTCACTGTGCCTGGCTGTTCAGACTGCCCTTTCCCTGGCCTGCCCTGTCTGTCTGTCTGGCTAGAGTTCTGCCTCATGTGGCTTCCATGTAGCGTTCTTGTGCCTCTCCCTTGCTCCTTTTTATTTTGGCTCATTTCAGCTATGGCGCAACTTCTGCTTGCTCCCCTATTGCACATGGTGCAAGTCGTTGAATATTACACTGCGCCATTTATGCATGGTTCCTCCCCCTTTGGTTGCGCATGCCTTCATTATCATTGTGCTGTTGCTCAGCATGATTTCGGGGGCGCAACTGCCTCCTGCTGAATATCGCAGAATGGCACAATTTCGGACTTGCGCAGGCACAACCCTATTGCACATGGCTCAACTCTTTTGAATATCTGGGCCATTGTCTAATAAAGTTTAAAAAAGTTTAATAGCATCATTCTTAATGCCCTACAGGGAACATGCCTCAGACAGCTAGTACTGGAACCCACTCAGGAGGGAGCAATCTTAGACCTGATACTCTCAAACAGGGATGGAGAGAGGATTTCAGATCTAGAAGTGGGTAGCCATCTGGGAACAAGTGACCACCATACAGTGGGGTTCACGATAAACATAGCCACAGAGTCAAGCCATACAAAAATGAGGGTATTGGACTTTAAGAGGGCTGACTTTGTCAAAATGGGAGAGTGCCTCAGAAAAGCACTAGCAAACAGGCAAGAATGAGGGGTGGAGGAACAATGGGGAAACATCAAAACTGTCATCACAGAGGCAAAGAGTCTTTGTGTGAAGCAAATAAATCAAAATGAAAGAAAAAAACACTATGATTCTCAAAAGAGGTGGCAGGGAAGGTTAGGGAGAAAATATAGCATTCAGAAAGTACTGTATAAGGAAACACAGAAGGAGCAGGACAGAGAACTGTACCAGTTAAAGCAGAAGGAAGTGAGGAAGGCAGTCACAATAGCAAAGGCCCAAACTGAGGAAAAGATAACTATCTCGGTTAAGAAGGGGGATAAAACCTTTTATAGGTACATTAGGGAATGAAGCAAGATGAAGGGAGGGATAGTGAGGCTTAATAAAGGGGAGGGTGGGTGAGCACAGAGGGACAGAGAAAAGGCAGGGATACTGAATGAATACTTATGCTCAGTATTCACAAAAGAAGAGGAGGAGGAGGTACCTAATCCAATCAATAGAAGCACTCTGGATGGGGGGGCTGATACCAGTCCTTTCACAGAAGAAAGGGTTCTGAAAGAACTCCTAAAACTGAAGGTGGACAAAGCAATGGGGCCTGATGGGATTCACAACAGAATTCTAAAAGAACTACAGTAAGAGGAGAACTAGTGACACCACTGACTACCCTTTGCTGATGAAACTAAATTATGGTTCACTTATAATGACTCTATCAGAGGAATGTGAAAGATGGATCTGCCATTGACACTGCTGGGCCAAATCAATACTATCAAAATGAACATTCTACCTCGGTGCCTTTATTTATTTCAGTCCCTCCCGGTACACATCCCTAACAAGGTCTTTAAACAACTGGATGCCATACTCCATAAATTTCTTTGGAAAGGGAAAGGCACACAGTTCCAGAGGGCTATTCTATAACTTCCCAGTGGTCTGCCTAATTTTAAAATGTACTACTGGATTGCTCAATTGGCCTTTCTTCCATAGGGAAATCCCCTGTAATGCCTGCCTGGATGACTGTTGAGGGAGAACAGTTTGGAGGGGATCTTCGTAGGAATCTTCTTTCACCACCTGTGGCCTTTGGGCAAATCAAACTGCACGACAATCCCTTTACTTGCAAGCTTGTGGGGGTTTAGCTGGCTGCCCATGATTATCTACAGATCCCACAGGTACTTTCACAGCACACTGCTGTTTTTTTTACCTTAAAGTTTACCCCCAAGCTACTCAGCATTCCTACATAGGGGGCTGCTGAGATGGAAGAGAAAGGGCATTTATTTTATCTGGCAACTATACAAAAGAAACCGTTTTCTCTCCTTTGGTGAATTAAAAACCCATTGGTCATTAGGTCTAAAAGACCTTTTTTTTACTTAAAGGTTCACCAGAGGTTGTTTACTATACAAGTAACCCCACTCCATGGGCCCTACTCAGCCCCTGTTGAGGAGGAATTATACAGTCCTCAACCATTATCCAAGCCCTTCTCTGTTTTTACAGGCTTCTGCTTGGAAGTTCGTCCACTACACACCAGCGAATTTTGCATAAGTCGGACGAAGATGAATCTCAAACTAACTCTGAAAATTTGAGGAGAAGCAATCATGCACATGAATAACTGTTCAAAACAATAGACTGAGGCAGATTCAGTTACATTTCCTCTATAGAGCATATATCCCCCAAAAAAAAGCACCAGTTCAACCCAGAGAACCCTAAAGAATGTCCTAAGTGTAAGGTGGAGGTGTCCTTCATACATATGATTATGCTCTGCCCAAGAATCGCTAGATACTTGCTAGAAATTCATAAAATTATATGTGATGTTATAGGTTCTCACCCTCCTAACTCTCCCCTGGAATTTGTTCTGAGAGCTGACCCAAAATGATCTTTACTTAAGCATGAATTTCCCCTCTGGTCTTTCTTGCCCTGGTCAATGCTCAAAACACTCTAGTGCAATGTTGGCTCTCTGAGAACCCTACACACATTCAACAGTGGGCACACAACCTTCAAAGTAGTCTTAGTTAGGGTTCAATTTAGTGCCACAAAAGTAAGGCAATGTGGCATTAGGGTTTTCAACCCTGACTCCCCACCCCCTCTCTCCAAGCAGCAAAAGGAAAAAAACATTAGGGTTAGGGTTTTAAGTCTCAGGAGTCTTGACAAATCAGTGTTGGGATCTTCCTTGGGGTTGTCAACTCTAATGCTCACCCCTTCCCCCCATACCATAGTCTCCTGTCTGAAGCACAAGGTACAGCTCCAAGCCAGTGTCTCATACTGATTTACTCTTCAAAGGTAGAGAAGTATGTCTCACCATATGTTGCAAACACAATTGGTTGTAGTATTCTTCACACAGGGTCCACAGTGAAGAAAGGAGATCACATTTGACCTTGTTTTCTCTGGGAATGGGGTGGGTATTAGTGTTGATAACCCCAAGGAAGAACCCACCACTGATTCACCAAGAATCCGGAGACCCAAAACCCTAATGATTTTTACTTTTGCTGCTTCTGGGGTGGGGGTGGTGAGCTAGGGTTGGAAACCATAACACCACATTTCCCTACTTCTGTGACATTACATTGAACCCTAACTGGTGCATTAACACAGTTGTTTGCTAAGAATTTCCTTCCTTTTTGAGATAGTGGAATTGTATCCTCATGCATCCAGGTCCAATGCAGATGCACAGGGCCTTTTGCATCCTACACAAAAGGAAGGCTCTATCCACCTGCGGAAGTGTTGGGTCCTTGTGAGCCATGTACTTCTATACTGTGACAGATGTCAAGAATTGATGGGGCTATCTGGTGGACTGTGAAAGCTCAGGGCCCTCTGGTCCCTGTCCTTCCATGTGGCCACAGATAGAGATGCACTGGGCAAAAATTCCATCTGCCAGCCAATGCACAGGGCCCTCTGTCACCCATAGGTGCAGAATGCAGGGCTCTTTTCCAAGTGGGCAGTTGCTTCACTATATGATGCCCAGGCCCCAGCGGACAAGCCTGCAGCTTTCATTCCCATGCTGAGGGGATTGTCACATAACAGTACCATCCCCCCAGCCTTGCCCCATCTAGCTGGGTTACTGATCTTGCCCCAAAACTCAGTTTACCAGCATGGGATCAGAAAGTATACCCACTGGGTTCAAGACTGGTACTACATAAAAAGTTTCTTAACAATTATATATGTATTATAGTGGTGTGTGTATATATATATATATATATATATATATATATGTGTGTATATATATATATATAGTTGAGCAGGGCTTTCTATGTTAAGCTCCAAATTGTGCACTTTAATAACTTTGCAACCATTCAACTGATTTGCAAGACATTTTGCATGCAGGGTCTCATTGTATAGGTCTTTTGCCATGCTAAGTTTCATTCTGGTCAGATGTGCAGATTCCGAGCTGTGGATAGTGAAAAAACGCAAACAAAATCACTGTTTTTTTTGCCATCACCTAGCACCCAGACAGTTTGGAATTCTGATCTGACATTTTCAGGGTAAAAAGTGCTTGCTTCAGAAGGAGTTCCATTGGTGGTTTGGTGAAAAAATATCAATCTGTTCCAAACTTATTAAATTTTAAAATTTCGGGTTCTGAGCATGCTCGGTCCCTCTAAAAAAAATAGCTGTATATAGTTTTTGTATGAGGAATTCTTTTTGCGAGGTTTTTCATATGCTGCCATCTTGTTTTCCTTTCTTTTCCCGAAAGAAACATTACATTGAAAAGCTAAAAAACAGCATAGTACAGGGAGACAAACACATGTATGTTTATTTATTTATTTATTAGAACATCAGTTTAACAACCTTTGAGCCAGAGGCTCATTTACAAAGGTACCTCGTCACAGTGAGGACAAAACAGTGCAAGAAACAAACATCAAGGCAGACAAAAAAATCAGAGTACATTTAGGAATCAGCCAAAAATACAGGCATATGTCAAACACAGTATACAACAGGCTTACATGTGCGCTTTACAGAGTAGACAATATACAGCAGTTACATGGAGATTGATTCAGTGGGCAGAATAAAGGTAAGGCTGGGTGGAAGACATCAGAAGAGGAGTGTGGGGAAGATAGTAGCAAGTAAAGGTAGAGCTGGACAGAAGGTCAGAGAGCGGCTCAGTGAGCTTTGTCTGGAAGGATAGGAGGAGGCTTAGAGGCAGGTACAGCTGCATGTTGAGAGCAGGTGATTTCTAAGGCTAGTTTTAAAATAAGATAACGAGGCGGCATTAGTGACTCCGGCGGGGAGGGCGTTATACCAACAGGGGGCTCTGTAGGGGGTAAGCCCTTTGACCTTGCGAGGTTCTCGCCCTCAGTATAACCAGTGCAGTTTTGCGGGATATATGGGTATGCACTGTAGGGTTTGCTCAGTGGATAGTGGTTGACAGACCCAGTGGGGATAGCCCAAGGAGTGATTTTTTTGTTAGGAAGCAGGTTTGGTATTTGAGGCACTCATCTAGATTGAGTAGATTAGCCATGGTGTAAAGAAGGCAAGTGTGGGTTAGACTAGGAGTCCCAGTTATGAGCCTGCAGGCCTTGTTTAAGGTGAGGTGGATCTTGTGCAGGGCAGTCTGGTCTGCTGCACCATACACAGGTAGGCCATAGTCTACCAGAGATAGAACAGAGGATATGACTGCAAGTCGGAGGGCATCCATGGGGAGGCAGTTTTTATGATGATAGAGGATACCCAGCTGAGTGTTAGAGGCTGAGGCAAGGGCAGAGACGTGGCATGAAAAGGGAGGGCAGGGTCAAAGGTTATACCTAGGTATTTATAAGAGTGAACTAGCTCAATAGGGAGTTTAGAGGTGGAGTGGACTGCGAGAGGATAGTTACTGGATTTATTTTGGGGGTGGGCAAACAGCATGGTTTTGGTTTTCTTTAGATTAATTACGAGTCTGTGCTCAGTAAACCAGGCTTCTGCATCATTGTAGGATTCCTGCAGAGAATCCTGAAGTGAGATGGGATTACGGTCGGAGGCAAAGAGTACAGCATCATCTGCATAAAGAAGGATTTTACCAGTACATACACTGGGCAGGGAGTTGAGAAAAAGGGAAAAGAGCAAGAGCCCAAGAATGGAGCCCTGAGGGTCTCCGGAGTGGATAGGGCAGGTGCTGGAAAGTTTCCCGTTGATTTTCACACATTGTGAGTGGGCCGACAAGTAGCTGGAGCACCAGGAAACAGGCCCAGTGGCAAGGCCTAAGTGACTAAGGGTAGCTAGCAGGAGGGGGTGGGAGACAGTATCAAAGGCTTTTGATAAGTCAATGAACACTGCACCTGCTAGGGAGCCAGAGTCCAGTGAGGTGTGAAGAAAGTTAGAGAACTCCAGGAGGGCAGTATTGGTGCTGTGGCCTGCTCTAAAACCATGTTGTTCTGGGCAGAGGATGCTATATTTATCGAGTTATTCAGAGATTTGGGTGGCCACAATTTTTTCTAAGGCCTTAGAGAGAGGTGAGAGGATTGAGATAGGTCGATAATTGCTAGGGAGGGTCCTATCACCACCCTTGTGTATTGGGGTAGCTATCTTCCAGGCAGAGGGGAATTGCCCTAGACAGAGGGATTTGTTAAAGAAGCTGGTGATTAGTGAGATAACCAGATCCAGAACCTGACGGAGAAGACTGGGATCAAGGGAGTCATTGCCAGTTGTGTTACTCTTTAAGGCCTTGAGTAGGTAAGGTCTGACTTCCTGGGCAGTGACTCGGCGCAGGTAGAACAATGGGCGTGGACATCGTTAGTCATCAGGACTCCTTTAGCTGGATTCAGCATTTAAGTGTTGGAGAAATGTCCTTGAAATGTTCATTTTTTTAAGATTATAAATCTATTTTTGTGACTCGTGATGTGAAAAAAGATTATTTTTCATATCACGTGATATATGAAAAAAAGATTCTTTTTTGGATCATGAGTCATGAAAATACATTTAGAATCCTCAAAAAAAGAAAAATTCAAGGGCTTTTCTCCAACACTTAAGTGCTAAATCTAGTAATGGGATCCCGAACACCAAAATACCTGTGTTGGTCTCCTTCTAGTATGCCACTTTTGTGGCTGCTTGTAATCTTTCCCTGGTGTCTAGAGGCACTCCCAACCCTCCGGTTGTCCTCCCCATATCTTTAAGGATTTCCCTGGTGTCTAGTAGCACCCCCAACCCCTCCAATCACTATCCCTGTATATTGTAATCTTTTCTGGTGTCCCGTGTCACCCCCACCCCACGTATTGCCATCTCCATATATTGTGATCTTTCCTGGTGTCTAGTGGCACCACACCTTCTGATCATTGTTCCCATATATTATTATGGTTCTCTGGTGCCTAGTGGCATCCCCAATCCTTTGATCCCTCCTTGTAATGATTTTGAAATTTCCCTGGTGTCTAGTGGCACCCCCCCACCCTCTGATTGCTGTCCCTATATACACTATAATAAAGAAAACTGTTCACAATGTATTTTTAACCTATAAAAAAAGTCCCTTTTCTATCCCCACCAGTCCAACATCCCACTGAGTGCCCATCTCCCTGCACACACACTCCACACACTCGCCAAACACCCTCAGTCACCGGAAAAGGACCAAGAATCAAAATCCACTCTCCAATCCAAGACACATCTTGCTGCTGGAACCACTGACTTCAATATGAGAAACTAAGGTAAATATGGTACAATGTATTTCAATGGGAGTTTCAACTTTGGCGTATAACTTTGTCATTTTTAAAGATTTTGACACCAGATTTTCAACATACCCTTTTTGAGATCACTCCTTGTGAACAATGCTGGTGGCATTTCACAAACCCTGATGAAAGGCAGTTTTGCAGTCAGTTGGAAAAATCACCTTTTGTGCTGGATTTTAAATTTTCACCATACTTGTTCATGAGGTGGGGTCATAAGAGGGGTATGTTGAACATTTGGGGTCAAAATATGTTAAAATACTGTAGAAAAGTTGTGCACATCCATTGACATTTCGCTGTGCTCACTCATATCTTTCATAATTTTCAATATTTCCATCCCAAATTTTCAACATAGCAATTACTTTACACCACCTCATGAATGTGACAGCTATTATTTTTCAAATCTAGGCCAAAATGCATTTTCACGCCTGTGATGCAGAATGACACTACAGTGCTGTGCAATGAGGTTTCAGCAGGAATTTGATAATTTTTAGTACCAGATTCATGAGAAGGGTTACTAAGAAGGCTATGTTGACAATTTGGTTGGTGTTGTCTTACAAATGGAATCACTGAGCCCAGAAGGCCCTGCGCTCCCACAGGTAAATAATGGTATGATTATACTATCTTAAGAAGTAAGGAAATTATTTTCATAAAACTGTGTTAATGCAACATTTAGTGTTCAGGCTAAAGTGACAAAAGTAGGGAAATGTGGTGTTAGAGTTTCCAACCCCAAAACCCCAACCCCATCCCTAAAGCAAATCAGAGGTGGACTGTCCTTAGGGGTTGTCAACATTAAAGCTCACCCCATTAGGTGTGTTTGCTTCTGGAGTGTACAGAATGGGGTGAGCTTTAGGGTTGACAACCCCTAGAAAGAGTTCACCCCTGATTTGCTTTAGGGGTGGGTTGGGTTTTAGCCACATTTCCTTACTTTTGTCACTTTAGCCTGAAACCTAAATGTTGCATTAATGCATTTTTTTTTTGCAATGAATCTCTCCCTCTCTCTCTCTCTCTCTCTCTATATATATATATATATATATATATATATATAAAATCTTCCAGTGGCACAGTCATACCACATATTTAGAGCTGAGTAGGCACTTTAATCTGAAACCCTACATTTTGCATTTTAATAACTATGCAACCATTCAATGGAATTGCATGATGAAATTTTGCATGCATGGTCTCTTGGGGTAGATCTCTAGACATGCCTACTTTTGTTTCAGTCAGATGTGTGCATTCCGAGAAGCAGATAGTGAAAAAAGTGATTTTTTCAGGGGTTTTTTTTTGTCAGGCTGTAGCACCCACACAGTTTGGAATTTTGGTCTGAAATGTTTAGGGTGGAAAGGGCCTGCTCCACAGTAGTGCCTTTTTCTAGTCTAGTGAAAAAATATTATTCCTTTCCAGAGTTACTAATTTTTAAAATGTTGGTTCTGAACATGCTCAGTAAGCACTTCAAGATATCTGTATGGAAAGAAAAATAATCCCTTTTCATATAGAGCCAATCCTTTTTCATGAGGGAAAATCTTTTTTCATTTGCTGCCATTTTCTTTTCAATTTTTTTTGGAACAAAATGTTCAAAACCCACAAAAATGGCATCGTAAAGAGAGAACAACACATGTATCTTGGTCATCAGGACCCCATTAGGTGGATTTTGCACTTAACTATTGGAAAAATGACCCTAAGTGTGTTTTTTTATTTTATATTCATGTTTGTGACTTGCTTCCACTTTTTTGTATTGCAATATGAAAAAATAATTCAGCCATACAAAAACAGGATCCCTTCATATGCAAAAAGATATACAGTAAATGTTTCCCTGGTGTTTAATGGTACACTCAGCCTCCGATTGCCCTCCCTGTATTTTGTTAATGTTTACCTGGTGTTTAGTGGCACCCCCTCCTTCTGATCACCATTCCTCTATTTGATAAATGTTTCCTTTGTGTCTAATGGCACTCCCCACCACTCTGATTGTTATCCCCATATTTGTTAAGGTTTTCCTGGTGTCTAGTGGTGTCCCCCACCCTCTGATCACAGTCCTCGTAATTATTCTGTTTTTACCTGGTGTCTAGTGGCACCCCACCACTCTCATTGCCATCCCTGTAATTATTAAATTTTTTCCTGGTGTCTAGTGGTGTCCCCACCATCCAATCACCATCCCTGTAATTATTACATTTTTCCCTGGTGTCTAGTGGCATTGCCCCCACCTCTGATTGCTGTCCCTATAATTATTACATTTTTCCCTTGTGTCTAGTGGTGCTACCTCCACCCTCTGATCACCATTTCCATAACAATGTAATGTTTCCCTGGTGTCTAGTAGCACCCCCCACCCTCTGATCACTGTCCCCATAATGATGTAATGTTTCTATGCTGTCTAGTGGCACCCCCACCCTCCAATTGCCATCCCCATAATGATTTAATGTTTCCCCACTGTCTAGAGGCACCCCCAACCTCTGATCACCATCTCCATAATTACTAATTTTTTCTCTGGTGTCCGGTGGCACCCTCACCCCTCCAATTGCCATTCCCATATCTTTAAAAGTTTCCCTAGTGTCAAGTGGTACCCTCCCCGATCCCCATCCCCATCTGAAATAAAGGAAACCATCCTTCAATGTCTTTTTTTAACTCTGTAAAAATGAAAATGGTCCTTCACTGATCAGAATCCCTATCCTGACCTCCCATTGAGCACACACCACCCAGTACCCTCCACACACCATCACTCACCTGAACAGGTCCCTGGGTGAAGATCCACTCTCCAATCAAAGACACTTCTTGCTGCTAGAACCGCCAACTGAAATATGAGAAACTAAGGTACCTGTAAGTGTGGTTCAATGTATTTCAATGGGTTTTCAATTCTGATGCATAATTTAGCCATTTTTGCATATTTTGAGCCCAAATTTGCAACGTGGGCTTTTTGGGACCCAACTTCATGAACAAGGGTGGAGGAAGTATGCAAATGCTGCCAGAAAGGCAATTTTGCAGTCACTTGGTGAAATCACCTTTTGGGCAGGATTTAAAAAGTATCACCATTCTTGTTCATGAGGTGGTGTCATAAGAAGGCTATGTTGAAAATGTGGATCAAAATATACAAAAATGGAAAAGTTATGCACATCGTTGAAATTCTTGTGTGCTCTTTCATAACTTTGGAAATGTTAAATGTTTTGACCTGAATTTTTAACATGAACGTGACAGCTGTCATTTTTCAAATCCTAACCAAACTGTGTTTTCACACTTGAGGCACGAAATGACATTGTGGTGGTGTGAAAAAACATTTTGGCAGGGATTTGAACATTTAACTCTTGGGTTCATGAGGTGGGGTAATAAGAAGGCTATGGCGACAATTTGGTTGTAATTTTGCTAATATGCAAGAGCAGGGTGCTTCAGGCCCTGTACATCCACAACAACATACTCATATGCATCTATGGAGAGAAGGGAGTGCAAATAAAGATATGATTACACTATCTCAAAAAGTATGGATGGGTGGAAGTGCAGGGCCCAGAGGGCCCTGCGCTTCCACGGGCAAATAAGGATACAATTAAGCTATCTCAAAAAGTAAGGAAATTCTTTGAAAAAACTACACTGATGCAACACTTAGGGTTCAGGCTAAAGTGAAAAAAGTAGGGAAGTGTACTTTTAGGGTTTCCAACACTCCATTTGGCGTGTATGTTTCCGGAGTGTATAGAATGGGGTGAGCTTTAGGGTTGACAACCCCAAGGAGGATGGCACTCGGGATTTGTTTTAGGGATGGTGGAGGGGTTTTACGGTTGGAAACCCTAAAACCGCATGCCCTACTTTTCATGTTTTTGCCTGAACTCTAAACATTGCATTAATGCTGTATTTTGCAAAGATATCTATCTGTCTGTCTGTCTATCTATCTCCATATATCTATTCATTGCAAAAAAAACTCCATTAATGCATCAGTTAGGGTTGTTTCCACAGCGACAAAAGTGTGGAAATACAGTGTTAGGGTTACCACCCACCACCCCACCCCCACCCAATCCTCAAACCCCTAACTCCGCATTCTCCCCCACACCTACCCACACACACATGCAAGCAGTATAAGACACATCCATCATCATGGCCCAGCAAATGTATGAGTTCTGCTGCCATCAGAGTGCCTTGTGGGTACACACGCATGCTGGGCAACCATGGGAGATAGCCCACAGTAAGCATTTTTTCTGTTACAAACATCAATAACAAGATTTAAGCAGATGCCTGTATTTCAATTGTTAAGAAATGATGAAACACACAGTATGTTATTTATAGATAGCTGTATTGGAGATAAGAGTTTGGATAACCCTAGCAACAGTCAGTGGATGTTTGCATATTTTTGTTCTGATAGAGTGAGTCAGTCCTAATAACAAATGGTAATAATAATAATAAAAGTAATGTTGTGTAGTATAGTTTACAAGCAACGTGTGACAGCAACAGTTGTAACATCCAAAGCTAACCATAACATGTTGCTAATGAGTATTTCCAGTTAACGCAGCAGTATTACAACATGTGATGGTGCTAGTTTCATGCCTGAGCAGTATCTGAAAAGTACTATGTATGTGTCAGCTGTGTCTGTCCTGCTACCCCATGCCTATATGGTAGCAGCTATACCTGCAGCGAGCCAATCATTGAACTATGACACATAAAATCATAATTTAGAAAGTTTGTGCAGACTAAATTTCACTTTATGAAACAGATATGCCAGCTATAAAGTGTCATCATACTGTGCTGGCAGTATAGAGTTGATCATACTGTATTTGTGTTTCATTACATAGTGTTATGTGAAAGGAGTAGAGTGTCATGATTATTGTGCTTACACATGTGATTGACTGGTATAGTGTCTTACTATCTTGCATGTGTGTGTGTGGGGGGTGGGGGAATGCAAAGTTATGGGTTTGAGGATAGGGTGGGGTGGGATGGTGGGGTGGTAACCCAAACACTGCATTTCCACACTTTTGTTGCTGTGGAAACAACCCTAACTGATGCATTGACAGAG
This sequence comes from Neoceratodus forsteri, assembly GCA_016271365.2. Taxonomy (NCBI): domain Eukaryota; kingdom Metazoa; phylum Chordata; order Ceratodontiformes; family Ceratodontidae; genus Neoceratodus; species Neoceratodus forsteri. Next base: position 1,069,409,770 of record CM028129.1, on the reverse strand, counting down.
TTTTTTGCAATGAATTTCCCTTCTTTTTTAGAAAGTGTAATGTAAGTGGTATGTGTTAGTGGTCTCCCTGTACATTTTCCATTTTTTGCATAATGGTATGCGTGTGTGGGAGCATGGAGCCATACAACAGCCCTGTAAGGCAAGGAACCCTTGTAACACTAATTTGCCCATATCTCGGGAACCGTAGTAGCTACAAAAAACATTCAAGTGTGTTTGTAATCAAAAGAGTCAGTAGTTCTTGCAACATAAAGTCGACTGAATCCAGATCTCATATTGTGTCTGAGATAGGGGCATCAAAAAGTGCTGTGAATGCTAACTCTGTGGGCGTAATAGTGGGCCTCGGACATGAAAATGAGGAATTAAAACACTAATTCACAAATATCTCAGTAACCATACAAGGTAGAGAAAAAATTTCAAATTTCATGGTTTTCATGGGTTTCCAACCTACTTCTGTACTTAGTCCCTCTAAATTTTTGTGACACAAAATCCATATCTCGAACCATTTTCGAGATACAGGCCCTGAAAGGCTTCACGAGCACCACAATGTTATCCTATGGGAACATTTCTGAAATTTGGAATGCTGTAACTTTGGGCCCCTATAATGTTCTGGCACCAAACCACCAAAAGGCACATGTGTGGGACCAAGGCTTGCCACTCTGCAAATTTCAGCCCAAAAGACCCAACCGTTTTGTTGCAGGAGGATAGCAAAGATTTGCAGTTACGTTGAGAATGCTTTCGCAAATTACTTTCTTAAATCACAAACGTTTTGCAAAGTCAATCATGAAACTTTTGCATTTGAGAAAGTATTTTGTGAAAGAACTTTTACCTCGAAGTTGGAAAAGCCATTTCTGGCGGGTTTAACCCCCCCCAAAAAGATAGGGCTAGCATCCTCAGGACCCCACTAGGTAAACACAACAATCAGTGTTTACCTAGAGAGTCCAAATTTTAAACTCCAGGCATTTTTCTGTGTCGCTAACAGTAAACAAGATGACTGAATCACGAAAGTAAAAATGCCATTTGAGACAGTTTCATGATTTTTAACTTTTCCTATTGACTATAATGGGAAATGTATGTTTTGAATAACTTTTGAACAGTTTAATATTTTCACACCTGATCTTTGAAAGGCACATTGGTGACCAAGACTGCATCTTCCCTGAACATTTTGGACTGAATGGACAAACCGTATGGGCCATGGGCATGAGCAAAGAAACGGGCAAGAAGTCATTTTTTTGTGATTTTTGGCATTCTGCAGCTCTGCAACTCTACATCCGACCATAACGCAACTTGCCAGAGATCTATGGTACCAGACTGTGCATGCAAAATGTCAGGCAAATCCATCATACGGTGGCAAAGCTAGTAAGGTGCAATATTTGAATTTTAACATTAAAGTGCTTACTCAACCCTAACTATATGAAGTGTTAGCATAGATCTTGGGATCTGCCAGGTTTCGTACCTGTTGGATATACGGTTGTGGAGTTATTAAGCAATATTCCGGAGTGCATTCACGCTTTTTTGTGTATTCTTTGTTCGCACCTACAGGTCACACGCTTTGTGTGACCAGTCTGAAAACTTCAGTGAACATGCAGCCAGTGTTCCTGATGTGCCTTTTGAAGATTTTGTGAAAAAAATATTAAATGCTTCAAAAGTTATTCAAAAAACAAGTTTCCCTTTATAGTCAATGGGAAAAATTAGCAGAAAGTTTGACAGTGTTGCAAATGTATTTTCTAGTGTTGCAAATGACCCCTGTAGCGTTGTGAGTCAGATATTTCTTTTTGCAGTTACTGATCACAGAAACGCTTGGCATTTAAAATTGGGACCATCTAGGGACACAATTCTTTTTGTGTTTACCTAGTCAAGCCCTGAGGATGCTAGGCATGTCTTTATTTTGGGGTTAAACACCCCAGAAATATGTTTTTGAAATTTTGGGGAAAAGCAGTATCACAAAGTAGTGTCACGTCTGTGACACTTTCATGATTTTTTTTGCAAAAGTGTCACAAATCACATTACTTTGCAACACTATGGCCAAAATAACAGGAATTGTTTGCCACCATGCTGAAAAACAGGCAGTATAGCACAGTATAGCACAGCGGTTTAAGGCTCTGAGCTGCAAATCTGGTGACATCCAGCAGACCAGACCTGAGTTTGAATCCCACAGCTTCCACTTGCATACTGTGTGACTCTGAGCAAGTCACTTAACTTCCCTGTGCTCCCAGGTCGCTCCTGTAAAAAAGCTTTCAGCTTAGTGTGCTACTCCTGGTTAAACAACTAAAAAACAATGGTTTGGTCTTTTGTTGAAATTTGGAGGTAAGAAAGCCAACATCCCACAGATGTGCCTTTTGGTGGTTTGATGACAAAATATTGCAGGGATGCAAAGTTTCTGTACTCCGAATGTGATGCTTATTCCCGTAGACTAACATTGCGGTGTCTGCTGTGCCTTTCGGGGCCCGTATCTTGGAAACGGTGTGAGATACAGAATTTTCATTGACAAATGCTTAAAGTGATAAGTGCAAACCTAGCCAGGAAAGTCATGAATGATATGAAATTTGATTTTTTTACGTCATACGGTTCCTGAGATATAAGCAATTTAGTATTCCAAGTGCTCATTTTCTGGTCAGAGGCCCTTTATTATGCATACATTCTTTGCAGTCACTGTGTTTCTCTGTGCAGCTGTTGGGGACAACCAGGGTGTGTGCTCCAGTTACTGTTACACTTAACGTCCACTATGCTTCCATACCCATTTGCCATCGTTCACGGTATGCCACTGTATGCTATCTTGCATTGGGCTGTGCTTGTAATTCCATTACTGTTACTATTTGCATCTCAATTACTGTTTGTGCTTGCGTTTTGGTTTGCATCACTGTGTGCATTACCATTTGTGTTTGTGGCCGCCCTTCCATTTGCTTTTGCATTTGCATTTGTTTTTTGTTCTGCGTCATCGTTGCTGTTACCATTACCATTTGCGTTTCCAATTGTGTTACCATGACCGTGTACATTACAGTTTGCATTTCCATACACGCTTGCATTTGCATTTCTGTTTTCTTTGGCGTTATTGTTGCTGTTACCATTACCATATGTGTTTTACAACTCATGTGTATTCGTGACCATGCACTATGTATTACATTCATTACCGCTTGCATTTACTCCATTTCTGTTTCCTCGGTGTTATTGTTGCTGTTTCTCTTAGCATTACCATTTGTGTTTACAATTGCAGTACCATGACCATGCATGTTACAGTTTGTGTTTCCACACGCGCTTGCATTTCTGTTTCTCTTTCCTTTGGTGTTATTGTTGCTGTTACTGTTACCATTTGCGTTTCCAATTGCGGTACCATGACCGTGCGCATTCCCAGTTGCATTTCCTTATGTGCTTGCATCTCTGTTTGTGTCACTGTTTGCTTTGGCATCACTTTGCACTTGCTTTTCTTCTAACATTTGCTTTACCATTCACATTTGCTTCACCATGTGCGTGACCATTTGCACTTGAGTTTGTGCTGCAGTTACCATTACTATGTGACAAAACATGATGTGGTGGGAGATCCCACCACCACATTCAATTCACTATTTATAGTCCTCATTCTCAAAAAGAAGGGAAATTCATGGCAAAACAAACAGTTTAATGCATCAGTTAGGGTAGTTCCACAGCAACAAAAGCGAGGAAATTCGGTGTTAGGGTTGAAAGCCCCACCTTGCACCCGTCCCCCCAACCAGAATCAGGGTGTGCATTGGGGATGTCGGTCTTAACTCTCACGCCATTCTCCTATACTTCACCACCTCAGCTTGTTTACACATGGAATAGAGAGAGAGTTAGGACCGATGACCCCAATGCACATGCACAGTCATGCCCCGTAGTTGAGGGCGAGTAATTTGTTTAATGTTAAACCTCAAATTTTGTACTTTAATAACTTTGCAACCAATCAATGGATTTGCACAAAATTAGATATGCACTGTCCTGTGGGGGTAGATCTCCAGACACTGACAAGTTTTGTTCTGGTTGGATGTGCAGATTCTGAGATCCGGATAGTGTAAAAAAGTAAAAAATCACGACTTTTTGCATTTTTTCCTCATCGTCTTGCGCAAAGATGGTGTGGAATATTGGTGTGATTTTTTTATGGCACAAAGAACTTGGGTAACAGAACTGCCAGTGTCTGGTGCAAAAATATTAACCTTTTGCAAAGTTATTCAGTTTTTCAGTTCCCATTATTTCCTATGGGAAGTTCATTTTTCAGGATAGAGGTAAAACATTTGAGAAAGGATCTAATCTCTTAAAAATTATTCATTTTCACAAGATCTGTTTCTTTTTCATGAGGGAAAATCCTTTTTCATGAGTAAAAAATCCTTTTTTTGCAAGCCACCATCTTGTTTTTTTTTCCAACAACTAAAATGTGTGAAAAATACCTAAAAGTGCTGTAATTTTACCAGGCACCAGAACCTAGCTACATAAAAACAAAGACTTTGATGGTGGATAAGGACCACTTGGTCCACCTAGTCTGCCCGTTTCCCTACCTATTAGATAAGCTGCAGATCCTAGTTATCCAACAGCTTACTTCTTCCAACCCCCCATCAGAATTGCCTTATGTCTGTCCCATGCATTCTTGAATTCCCCCCACTGTTTTTGACCCCATGACCTCTTCAGGCAGGCTGTTCCATGTGTCCACCACCCTCTCTGTGAAAAATACTTCCTCACATTGCCCTTGAGCCGTCCCCCCTCTACCTTCAAATTGGGTCCCCTTGTTCTTGCACATCTCGTTTTCTAAAAAATGCTACCCTCTTGGACTTTGTTGATTCCCTTGAGGTACTTGAAAGTTTCTAACATGTCCCCTCCCCCTTTCCTCAAGGGCCTGTTTAGTTAGATTCTAGGGTTTGTGCTGCTGGCTGTAGTTTCAGCTATATGCCACCATTTCCTGGTGTCTACTGGCACCCCCCACCATCCAATCCTCATATTTATTTAATAGTACATTTTTTTGTTGGTGGTGGTGGTATTCCCCCACCATCTTTTATGTATACCTGGTGTCAAGTGGCATCCCCCATCCTCTGATCCCTAGTATCACATCAGTTCAGTGCAAAAAAAAAAAGCAAGCAGTTCAGTGTGTCACTAACAGCGCAACCAAAAGAAGCTAATGATAAATAAAAGCTAAGAGCCAACATCGCTAAATGCTAATGTGCCAGCAGATGCTAAGTGTTTTGCATAAATTGGTGTTTACAGCTCACAGGCAACATCATTACAGAAGACATTACATTAAGTCACAGTTCAACATGTAGTGCTCTGGTTCTGACAGCTGAAACATGAAATGCCCAAATGCTAAAAATCCCACAGTGCTATGGCATAAGAACAGGTAAAGAGAACTCACCAATTACTGTCTAAGTGGAAAACTGTTCTACTTGCTCCAACATGTGACATCTGGGAGTGTGGATTCTAAAAGTGTTTAGGAGGGTCTTATGTCCTCTTTTACAGATTCTGCATGCCAGCATCATTCCTCCCTTCTGTTTCACTGCTACTGTCATTAACTGTTAATCATTGGGATGGTCACATTAAGTCACAATTGAACACATGCCACTCTGGTCCTGACAGCCAAAACCTGAACAACAACTGAAATGCCAAAATACCAAAAATGCCAGCAGCCACTAACTATTTTACTCGTATAATTAAGTCACAGTGTTGCAAAAAGGCTCTCTCAGGCATCACCCTCCCCAAGTGAAGTCAGCCAGTGAGAGTGGTTGGGATGGATGTGATCATGGGTACTTTTCATATGGGAGCAAGCATGCTTGGAGGTGCTTGGACATGGCTGCGATGGTGGGTGCTTTTCAAATAGTCTCAGATTTCATTAGTGGGATTTCCAAGTGGCAAACAATCCCCATATTAATTATTATTTCTATTTCTCCCTTGGTGTTATTGGTACCCCCCCACCATCCTGTATCTTTCCCCTAGTGTCTAATGGTGCCCCACACCCTCTGATGCCCATATTTTGGTATTTTGTTTTGTTGGTGGTTAGAGGCTCCCACATTGATTGTTTTTAAAGTCCTGCAGAAAATATAACAGTCCCACATTTTTTTTGTAACCTGAAAAAAAGAAACTGGTCCCTCGTCATCCTCACTGTCCCCTCCCTCCCCATCCCAACCCTCCCACTGAGCTCTCACAACCTCACAACCTCCTTACCCTATACTCACCACCAGAGCCCATAGGCAATCATCTTCTGTGGACTGGGACATATCTGCACTCTTCAAATCTGAAATGCAAACTGAGAAATAAAGGTAAGTGCCGTATAATGTATTTCAACTGCATTTTGAACTTATTTTCATAACTTTGCCATTGTTTGGAATTTTTTGGCCTAATTTTCAACATGGCCTTATTGGGACACCACCTAATGAACACTGCAACTATCATTTAATTAATCAGGCCCAGAAGGTGATTTTGTGGTCACTGCACAAAATTACCTTTGTGACCAAATAACGAAATATTACTGTCAGCATTCATGAGGTGGGGTCCCAAAAAGGCCATGTTAAAAATTTAGTGAAAAGAATCCTACAAATGGCTGAATTAAGTGCATTCACTGACATTTTTCTACACGCACGCATAACTTCAGTAATTTTCAATATTTTGACTCCAAATTTTTAGCATAACCATTTTTTCACACCTCTTCATGAACTGTACAGCTGTCATTTTTCACATCCTGTTTGAAATGTGTTTTCACACCTGTGGCACAGAATGGTATTTTGGTACAGATTTGAAAAATGTCACCTACAGGGTTTATGAGGCAGGGTCATAAGAAGACTATGTTGAAAATTTGGGGTCAAAATATGAAAAAATTTCAAAGTTATGACCATTTTTGCAATTTTACTACACCCACTCATAATGTTAGAAATGTGGGATGTTCCTTGGGCTTCTCAAGCCTTATGCTCCCCCCATTCCATCATCAGAAGAACAAGGCACATCCCTCATCTACTCTCCTGCCTGGTTTGGGAGGGTAGGGTGTTAGGGAACCCCTAATGCCTCATTTTCCAACTTTTGTTGCTTTGATCCTAACTGGAGCATTAACAAAGTTTTTTGCATTATATAGACATATATATATATATATATATATATATATATATATATATAGATACATACATACATACACAATAGGGGTGAGTCCAATATCAATGGAATAACTTCAGTTGTTTCCACTGCAGTGAAATAACTTATGATAACATCACTGGAGTTAAAATAACTTACAAATATACCTACTCTGCTGATGTCACCACTCACTCACTCACTCACTCTAGCCTGCATACTAAATTGAACTTCTCCACAAATCTGTTTCTCACTGCTACTTGCAAGAAACTCAATTAACATTGCAAAGGATATTCAGCTGTTTCCCATAGTGTTTGTAAAACTCCAAACCCATTACTATGCTACTCTCATTTTCAAGAAAGCCTGTATTCTAAATGACAGCACCTCACAGTTTCTGTTTCTCACTGCTACTTGCAAGTAACTCAATTAACATTACAAAGGACATGCAGCTGTTTCCCATAGTGTTTCTAAAACTCCCAGCCCATTCAGAAACACTTACATACACTCAGAACACACACAAACAGTGCTATCAGTATAGCCTAGAGGTTAGAGTAATGTGCTTTGAACAGGCTTGGTACATCCGTAACACCAGACCTGGGTTTGTTTCTCAGAACCTCCACTTCCACACTGTGGGACTCTGAACATGTCACTTAACTGCCTTGTGCTCCCAAGTCACCTCTAAAAACTTAGTTACAAAACACTAAAATAAAAGAATATACAGGAAAAGGATGCAAACAACATTTCTGAAGTGCCTACCCCATTGTATAAATAGCACACATGGGGTGGGATATTCAAAGGGTTGTGCATGGTGCAGTGTTGCACCATGTGCAACCCACTGATGTGCCCTGGCATGATATTCAAAGGGGTAGATTTCACTGTGCAACCCCCAATGCTGTAGGGTGCACCAGTAATGTATGTGGTGCAAGTGTGAGGGCATGCCCATGCATATGAGGCACATCCTGATATTCAGACTGGGATGTGTGGCACATATGCAGGCACAAACCTGCACTGCATGGGGGAGCACAAAGATGTGCCCTAAAAAACAGGAGCATGTCAGGGGATACCCACAGGTGGGCTGCCATATTGCTGCGTGCAACATGGCTGCTGCCTGCTGTGGGTGGCCACTGGACCACCAGAGACACAGTCCAGGTGTTATTCCCACCCACCCGATCACAGGCATATACATATAATGACCCTGGAGGTCCAGTGGACCTGCTCCCCTGCCCGATCGTGGGCATATGAAAGAAACATCCCTGCTGCTCCAGTGGACCTTCCCCCCTGCCCGATCACGGGCATATGAATTACTTAATTCCCTGGTAGTCCAGTGGACCCTATCCCTAGCCTGATTAGGGGCATATGTGGAATTATAGCCCTGATGGTCCAGCGGTACCCCCTCCCACCCACCCACTGAGAACTGCCAGCCCACACCCCAGTCAGTGGCGGGCGGCAACCTCACCTGCAAGCCACCCGGCCGCCCGCCCGACTGACAGCGCACAGTGCCGGTGGTACTCCTATTGGTCCATCACATGAGCCAATCGGCTGCAGCAGATTGCATTGAACTACACAGTCCTGAATGTGAATGAACCATTCACTTTCGGGATCAGGTAGTCAGCAGTCTGCATGCCCATTGGCCCACATAGTGGACCAATAGGTGTACAGCCGTACTGTACTCTGTCAGTTGGTGGGTGGCCGGGTGGCTTGCAGGTGGAGAGCTGCCACCTGGGAGGGTGCAGAGTGGTGGGTCACAGTGGGCAGGTGGGAAGGGGGGTACCACCAGGGTTACTATTTAACACATATGCCCACGATCAGGCAGGGGATCAGGTCCACTGGACCATGAGGGTATTGTGAACACATATGCCTGTGATCAGGTGAGAGAGCTAGTCCACTGGACCACCAGGGATACTATAGTCATTATGCCCAGGATCGGGCAAAGGAGCAGGTCCACTGGACCACCAGGGATATATATTTATTATGCCCATGATCTGGTGATGGGGTAGGGTCCACTGGACCACCAGGGATATTTTTTTACTATGCCCATGATCGGACGTTGGGGTGTATTGCCCACTGAGGGGCAGGGGTTTCAGTCCCTGACAGCTGCAGCCTGGCAGGGTGCCAGGTGCAAGTCACCAGAGATCGGTGCACCACATGCAAATGGGGCCATAATGACTTGCAAATGGTCCCATTTGTGCCTTGCATACAAAATGGCCTCATTTGCATGCTCACATCTGAGTATCGATCTTGCTGTGTCTAGCGCAATTGCACTTGCACTGGTGCAGCCCCATGTTCTTCACCTGCCACTTGTGCTGGTGAACTGCCACTGTGCTGTGCACAGTGCAGGTGCCTCCATTGCCATATTCAACGGTGCTGAGCCATGGTGCAGCACCATTGAATATCACCTGAACTATGCCCTGGCTCAACCCAGTTGCACTGCACCCAGGCTTGTGTCACTGCCTGGCACAATCTGAATAACCCACCCATGATGTGGAATTTTGAAAATATTCTCACTCCTGTAGAGTGAACTGTGTATTCTCAATTCTCAGTCATGCTTTCAGCACTCATGAGAATACACAGCTCACTCTGCAGGAGCAAGAATATTTGCATAAGCAGTCCATGATGCTTTGCATTGTGTGGGCATGTGTGATTTTGTATTTTCTTGAAACTTGGCTTCCCAGACAAATGCCCTTTGGGGTAACCCTTGCCTCAGTGTTTGCGCACAGAGGTTCTTTGTCTTTTAAATAGTTTTTTTTATTTTAATGGGTTCACCACAACATTACCAAGACAGACTGTCTTAGGGTAGCTGGTTCATTCCACTGGGGTGTCAAACAGATGAGGCATACTGATGAGTCCTGGTAGGACGAAACACGTGTCTATGTCATCTGTTAGCACCCTTTGCAAACTGTGTGAGAGGCCTTTTGGCACCATGCAATTCTGCTTAAAGTTAAACCAGCATAACATTCTGTGGTGATTTGCATTTGCAGCTCATGATGCTTTGCATTGTGTGGGCATGTGTGATTTTGTATTTTCTTGAAACTTGGCTTCCCAGCCAAATGCCCTTTGGTGTAACCCTTGCCTCAGTGTTTGTGCACAGAGGTTCTTTGTCTTATATATATGTGTGTGTATATATATATATATATATATATATATATATATATATATATATATGTGTATATAGATAGATGGATAGATAATGTGTGTGTGTGTGTGTGTATAAATATATCTACAGTACACCCACATATCAATTGCACCCCATTCCATGTGTGAGAAATGTGACATGGTACAGAATAGGAGAATGAGGTGACAGTTACTCATAATGAACCCAAGGCACACACCCTGACACCTGTTATTCTGTGGAGGGTGGGTGTGGAGTGAGCTGGTGGGGTTGGGGGGTGTTAGGGGCTCAGTCCTAATGTCTCATTTCCCTGCTTTTGTTGCTTCAACCCTAACTGATGCATTAAAAAAGTGTTTTGAAATGTATTCCCTCACTTTTTGAGCTAGTATAATAGTATCTTTATTTTGCTGTGGGAGCACTCCCATCCCTCCACAGATGCACGTATAAATCTAGTTGTGGAAACACAGGGGTCTCTAGCCCTTGTGCTTCCACAGATTATGTTACAAGCAGGCACAGCAAAATTGGTACAATTAGTCATAACTGTACCATCTTAAATAATTTTCACCCCAAATGTTTAACATAACCTTCTTATCACCGCACCACATGTACCCAGTACAAAAAACTTTAAAATCCCTGTTGAAATATAATTCTGTGCAACTGTAACATTGTTTTGTGCCACAGGTGTGACAAAACATTTTTAGCAGGATTTAGAAAAATTGCAGCTGTACTATTCATGAGGTGGTGTGAAAAAATGGTAATGATGAACATCTGAAGTGAAAATATTAAAAATTGGCAAAGTCATGAGCGTGCATAGAAACTGTGCAATGCATGCTCCTAACATTCCACGTTTTGGAATTTTTTCCCCCAACATTCAATATGGGCTTTTTGGAACCTCCCCTCATGAACACAGACACTGTGATTTTGTTAATCTGTCCCAAAAGTTGATTTCGCACAGTGACCACACCATTCTGTGCCACAGGTGCAAAAACATGTTTTGGGTATCATGTGAAAAATGGCAGCTGTACTATTCATAAGGAGGTGTGAAAAAATGGCAATGTTGAAAATCTGGGACGAAAACATAAAAAATTGGTGAAGTTACGAGTATGTGTAAAAACTGCTCAACAGACACTTGTAACACAGTCATTTTTGGGAATTTTTTCACCAAATTTGCAACATGGCTATTTTGAAACCCCATCTCATGAACAGTGGCACTGAAATTTCAATAATCGGTCCTGAAAGGTGATTCTGTACAGAGACCACAAAGTCACCTTTCTGGATTGAGTAATGAAATGACAGTGCCAGTGTTCATGTGGTGGGGTCCCAAGAACCCCATGTTGAAAATTTAGGACCAAAATTCCTAAAAATGGCTGAGATATCAACATAAATTTAAAACCCCATTGACTGCCATTATAAGGAGCTTACCTTGATTCTTCAGTTTGCCATTCAGCTTTGAAGACTCCAGATGTGTCCCACTCCACAGAAGATGACAGCGCCCAACCTCTGGAGGTAAGTATAGGGTAATGGGGTATAAGGGGAGGTGGGTGCACAGAGAGATGGTCGGGATGAAGGAGGGTGGTGGTGGGGTTGACGAGGGACCGGTTTCTTTTTTTTAGGTTAAAAAAATAAAGAGGGACAGTTTTCTTTTTTCACAGGTTTTTTTTTTTAAACCATATTTCAGCACACGGGTGTGCCACAGTAGTGGAGGGGGAGATACATGCCGACACAAGGTTTGGGCACCCTGATATTGGTGAAAAATGTGCATGGGGCAAACTAGTTTGATGTGGGATTCTGCATCAAACCTTTTTGATGCAGGATTCTGCATTAAAAAAAGACAACGGGGACAGTTTTCTTTTCTCAGTTTGTTCTAAAGCACATATCAGCACATTGGCGTGGGCTCCCAGTGTGCCACAGTAGTGGAGAGAAGAGGATACATGCCGACATGGGGATTGGGCACCCCAATGTTGGTGAAAAATGAGCACAGAGGGGCAGACTAGTTCAATGCAGGATTCTGCATTGAAAATGTCACTGCAGAATTCTGCATAAAAAAAGACATTGGGGGGACTGTTTCCTTTTTCTCAGGTGCATAAAAAAAACACACACATTTTCAGACACCGGGGGTGGACTCCCCAGTGTCCAATGCTATTGGGGGGTTGAGGAGGTAAAAGCCAACACAGGGAATAGGCCCCCCATGTCAGTACATTTCAAAGTAATGAGCTGCAGGAGGGGTTATCCGACATCGGGGGACTTCATCCAGGTGTTAGAAAATAAAAAAAAGAGGGGGGAGGGTGATCAGAGGGGGGGGGCCACTGGACACCAGGGAATGAATCTTTTAAGGGAGTCAGGAGGTCCATTAGACATCAGGGAAAATGGCACAGTTAGCTTTAAGATTCCCTTTTTACCAGCCAATCTAGCGAAAGGGATTGGCTGGCAAAAAGGGATTGTGAAAAGGAATTTTTAAGTGTAAAAGTACTACTATTAAAGTAAAAAAAAAAAAAGGCATGGGTGAGTAGAGGACATCCCTGTCACCAAAACCCAAGCCTTGGTTTTTAGAAAAGACAACCCTGGGGCAAGTTATGAGGTTTTGTTTTCTCCCCTCAATAAGGGAGAAAACAAGATGGCGAGGGCGTTTCTGAGATTTCCCAGTCCAACTTCACAATCCCTCTTCACCAGCCTTTCACAACCAGGAATCCCTGATCAAAACAGTGCATCTATCCCAAAGACTGAACCGAGCATGTTCAGAACCAGAAATTTCAAATTTGAATAACTTTGGAACATATTGATATTGTTTCACCAAACCAATGCTGGATTGTTCCTTTGGATATCCTCTTTCTGCCCTGAAATGTTGAGGCCAAAATTCCAAATATTGTGAACATAACGCAACGTTGAAAAATTACCCTGACATTTGCCAAAAAAGGTGAAAAATGCATTTTTTGGTCCTTCGCTGCATGCAGATCTGCAAATCTGATCAAAACACAACTTATCAAATCAAGAGAGCTGCCATCCAAAACCACACATTACAAATTTTGCACAAATCCGTTGAACGGTTGCAAAGGTATTAACATGCAAAATTTGGGGTTTAACATTAAACTGCCTACTCAACCCTAACTATAGGGGTGCGACCACACCCTTATAATATATATATATATATACACAGTATATATATGTATGCATGTATTTTAATTCTGAACCCAAAATTTCAAGATAATCATGTTATGACTCTCTTTGACATGTAGCATTAATAGTATATTGACTGAAATGTCATTTTGAACCAGCAGTGCGAGAACGTGTTTCATCCAGGAGTTAAAAAATTATACCTGTCACATTTATGAGGTGATGTGGAAAATGGCTAAGTTGAAATTTTTGAGTCAAATTATTGAAAATTAGCAAAGTTATGAGTCAGAATTGAAATATTGCAACATTCACTCATTACCTGAGCATTTTACCATATATGCATACCAAATTTTCAGCACAGCCTTCTTATTACCCGACATTATGAACCTGATAGGTGAAAATGTTCAAATACCCACCAAAATATCATTTTGTGCCACAGGTCCACAAACACATTTTGTCCAGGATTTAAAAAAATGACAGATGTCAAGTTCATGAGGTGGTGTGAAAAAATGGCTATGCTGAAAATTTGGAGTCAGAATATTTAAAATTACCAAAGTTATGAGTGAGTGTAGGAAAATTTCAATGTACACTCATAACTATGACATTTTTATATATTGTGACCTCAAATTTTCAACATACCCTTCTTATGACCCAACTTCATGAATAAAGGTGGTAAAAAGTTTTCAAATCCTGTCTAAAGGTGATTTCACAAAACAACTGCAAAATCATCTTTTGGGCAAGATATGCATAATTCCACCACCATTGCTCATGAGGTTGTGTCCCAAAAAATCTATGCTGAAAATTTGGGATCAAAATATGTAAAATGACAAAGTTATGAAAAAAAAAGTTCAAACCCCATTGAAATACACTAAACCACACTAATTTGATTTTCTCATATTGCAGTTGCCAGTTCCACCAGCAAGATGCGTTTTTGATAGGAGAGTGGATCAATGCCATGAAACATGTTCAAGTGAGTGAGGATCTGTGGGAGGTGGGCAGAGGTGTGGGGTGGTGAATGCTGAGTGGGAGGTTGGGTGAGGGATCAATTTGGTGAGGGACCATTTTCTTTTTTGCAGGTAAAAAAATCAGCAAGGGACAGTTTTCTTCTTCAGGGATTCAACACTAAGGATTGGGCACCCCAGTGGCAGGCTACTGTTCAGTGGTGCTGCCACCTACATTAGTGTGAATAGGGTTGGGCAACATGGAGGTCAAAAGAAGTGGTACCGGGGGGGTGGCCACCCTGATCCTCTTATAAAATATAATAATAATATCAGCAAACACTGGGAAGGGTGGGCAAACAACCTGGAAGTGAGGGGAAGAAATAAGCAGTGGCAGCGATGAGGAGCCTGGTCCGCTTAAAAAAGATTTAGATAGATAGACAGACAGACAGAGAAACAGAAAGAGAAACAAACAGAGAGACAGAGAGAGCAGAGGATCACTGGCTCACTGGTTGAAATAAAGCCAACAGCATGACTCCAGCTGCTACTTCAGAATTCAAGAAATTCTCACGGTTCTCATATAGAGAACGTGAGTGAATGGCTCCTCTCACTAAGGTCAGCACCCTGGATTTTTGGGTGCTCAGAAAATGTATTTCTAGCATTTTTTTAAAAACAAACACCAGAATATAGTTAAACACATCATCCGGGATATTCAGAGCAATTACGGCATGCGCAATAGGGATGCGCCAGCACAAGAGCGGAAATGCACCATAATGCGATATTCAGCAGCAGCAGATGTGCAGCACAAAATCTAATATGCCATAGTGCAACGGTAATGAATGCATGGGCACATGCAGGGGGTGTAACCAGGAATATGTAGCACCGTGCAATATACAACAGCAGGTGACATGCGCAATAGAGGAGCAAGCGGAAGCTTCGTGATAGCAGACATGAGCAAATATAAAATGGAGCAAGTAAGGGAGGATGATTGTGCTAGAGAGGAGCCATAGCATGGGAGAGTGGAGACAGAGTGGCTGGGAGCCAGGGCAAGATACAGGTGGTCAGGGGTGGCCAAGAGGTGGACAGGGGGCCACTGGAAGCATGTGTGTGTGTGTGTGTGTGTGTGTGTGAGAGAGTGTGTGTGTGTGTGTGTGTGTGTGTGTGTGTATGAGGGTCTTTGCATGCCACAGAGAGCAGTGGGGCAGAGGCAGGACACACAGTGGTGTAGTGCTGGGGTGCACCCAGTGCAGGGGCAGGACCAGCAGCACACAGCCAGGGGAACCGGGTAGGCAGCCACCCGGGGGGAACACCAACCCAGGACATGGCCAGTGCCACCTTTCAGATGGAGGCAGTAATGAGGGGTGTGAGGAGGCAGGCTGCAGGGAGGCATGGCTGTGGAAGGGCCCGTCAGTGGTATGCCCAGGACAGGCTGTGCTGTGCCCACGTCAGCTTCGAGCTGTACAGTGACATCGAGATCGTGGGCCAGTACCGCCTGAACCGGGCCATTCTGAGGCAGCTCTGTGAGCTGTGCAGTGAGGAGATGCAGGCACCCAAGACAAAGTCATGCTCTGTCCATGGAGACAAAGATCACAGCCATCAAGTGCCTGCTTGCCACGGGCACCTTCCAGAGACCAACAGGGGACACAACAGGCATAACCCAGTTGGCCGCGTCATGCCTACTCACACAGTTCCTCAGTGCACTACTGCCACATGCTGTGGAGTACATCCATTTCCCCCGCACACAGGCGGAGCACAAAATAAATTTGCAGGAGTTCCACAGGGTAGCATGGTTGCCTGGCATGCTTGGGGCCATCAGCTGCACCCACCTTGGCATCTGGATGCCACCTGGCCCGGAGGGGGTGGCATATATAAACCACAAGGGATACCTGAGTGTCAACTGCCAGGCGGTGTGCAATGCCAGGGGGTGCATAATCAATGTCTGTGCCATGCACCTTGGGGGAGCACACAATGCCTTCATCTGGCACCAGTCTGCACTGTGCCATAGGTTCGAGAGTGGGGACATCCCCACTGGCCATCTGGTAGATGAGTATGCAGTGCTCGCCAGATGCTGGGAGCAGCAGGAAGGGTGTGTGGGGTAAGGGCAGGGGTGTCATGGGGTGCTGTCTGGAAGGCCAGGGGTGCAGTGTCAAAGATCACCATGCTAATGATACCTCTCTACACACAGGTGACAGTGGGTACTTGCCCCAGCCCTGGCTGCTCACACCATACCGGTGCCCCTTGACCCCAGTGCAGCAAGAGTACAATGAGGCACACGCCACCACACGGAACATCATTGAGCGTGTGTCCGGGCTGCTGAAGGCTCAGTTCCATTGCCTAGACAGGTCTGGCGGTGCCCTACAGTACAGCCCCTCAAAGGCCTGGCCTGCTGTATCCTGCACAATATGGCCACCAACTGTAGGATAGCCATTGAGGTCAAAGAGGGGGACAGAGGTGGGGACAATGAAAATGCTGGTCCAGCTGGTGTTGGGCAGCCACCCCCTGGGCAAAGGGATCCCCAGCTGACCCAGATGGCCCAGAAGCACCGGGACACTATCACAGAGGAGCACTATGGACCACACAGGTAAGTGAACAGGGCCACGAGCAAGCACCGGGGCAACGGCACAGCCAACAGACAGCCAGGGGCAGACACCAAGGCAGGTTCGGCGGCAGAGGTGTGGGATGGGCGGGGGCCTGTACACAAAGGCACAACACAGCAGGGCTACACACAGCACACACACAAGCACACACACCCCATCCCTTGCCCACAGGGCCACACCCACACACCCACACCCATATGCTCACCCCACACACCCACATAGGACCCAACAGAACCACACCCAGTGGCAGGCACTGTGCGTGTCTCAGATGCTGAGCACCCTTGTACAGTGGTGGACAACGCTATGCTGGCATCATCATGCACACACCACAGTGGCCAACAGCTGGGTGGGTGTGCACAAGGCCCGTGTGAATGCAGAGAGGGTACCACACCCATGCGTCGCACATGGAACACCACAGTGCACACTGGACAGTGGCAGACAGTGGTCGTGAAAGGGGAAGGGTCAGTCATGCTGCACAGTAGCACAGCCACCACGGATGCATGGGCAGCCCCGCTGAGACCTGCCAGCTGTAACAGGCTGATCAGTGGCCTCATGGGATGGCAGTGATGGTCCCCCAGGGATGACGCTGCATGAACACAATCATGTCCGCACAGGTGTCTGTAGGCCACCAAACATGCCTGCACCAGGCATGCTTGGGATGCCCACAGCTGATCCCAGTGTTGACATGGCAGGGGTCATCCGATGCCGAGACCGAGGGGTGGACATCACACTCCGCGGGGTGTTCAGCGGCTGGGCACACAGCCAGTCGGCCAGTGTTGCCACAACAGTTGCCATCACAGTGGCGCGTCTATCGATGGCGGCAGTCATATCCACCCACTGTTGAGCTAACTCTGCCAGAAGTAGGGCATGGTCCCTGCTGCACTGCTCCTCTGCCTGGCGCAGCTAAGCACGGAGTGTATCCACCACTACCACGAGCCATACCTGCTGATCCACAAAGGCCTGGAGCAGACAGCTGTGGGCATCCAAGTGGTCATCTGCATGGCCATCATGCTGACCCCCATGTGGTCTCTGACCCTGCAGCACAGTGCCGCATGATGGTGGGTGCCACATGGCAGTGCCTTCCTGGGGTACATCTTAGCGTGGTGCACTGTTGCTGCCCCCTGCCCCATCCCCCCAATCAACACTGTCCAGCTGCTGCCACCACTCCTCCGGCTGCTGAGCGCTGGGCACCACCAGTGTGGCTGCATCAGCACCACCAACACCACTGCTGCATCTGCACGCCAGTGCTGCCCCTCTGAATGCCACAGACATGACAGGAACAATAGCTGGTGGGCAGGCAACCATGCCAGCTCTGCCCGCACTGCTGCCTGGGTGGATGCCAGTTGTGGGGTCCCCCTGAGACCCACCAACATCATTGTCCGGGACATGCGTCATGTCATCATCGGTACTGGAGTCAGCCCCAATCTGTGTCTCAACACACAGGACACCATGCATGGCATCCTGCTGGAACACAGCCAGGGCCTCATCTGCACCCACACCACAGGCATCAGTCTGGATGGCTGTGTAGGGCTGCAGGCGGTCAGTCCCCGGATACCAGTGGAGGTGGATGGGCACCCCACAGGTTCCAGGGCCACCCCCTCAATGGACACACCCACTGCCTCATGCAGATGCTCAGAAGCTATAAAGGAACACAGTACTGTTAGTGGTGCTGCCTGAACCCTGGACCCCAACTTCTCTGCCACCCTCATACTGTCTGCACTGGTCATACCCTGTAGTGATGGGCTGCCACCCATCTGGAAGCCTCCACTGGGCACACCATCAATGGCACAATGCTGCATGGTGCCAGCTACCTGCTCCTCCTGCGGTATCAGGCGTGGCACATCTAGCTGGCTCCCATCAGTGGCAGCATGCACCACCCGGATGGCAGCTACCTTGTCCTTTATCCTCCTCCTGTCCATGCCAACCTTCTTTTCACACTCCTGCATGCTGCCCTGCTGGTTGACTGCACATGCCACTTCGCCCCACACCACCACATGGGCCTGTGGTGTGCCTCTCTGTCCACTGAAGAGTGGCTCCCTGTCAAGGTAGGCCTTGAACAGAGCATCCAATTCTGCCCTGGTGAAGTTGGACCTCTGCTTCCGCACCCTCACCTGCTCCTCATCCCCCTCACATTCGGTCATGCTTGTACCTGTGGAGATGGACAGGTGTTACCATGGACTGTTCAGTCCCAGGCTGCCCTCCCAGACCACTGTCCTGACATCCCCACAGCATGGCACGCACCTCCAAAGGCTGCAATACTGATCCATGGCCTGTGCAATTCCATGGTGCCTTTATAGCACATCGCATGCAAATGAGGGTATGTGCAACTGTAATGGGATGCAAATGCAGTGGATGAGGTGCAGAATGGCTCATGAGCTGCTTTGCATAACCTGGCTGAATATCACACAGATGCACCTTGCACAATGGAGTTGAGCATTCTCAAGTCATGATGCACCACTATGATATGCGCAATCAGACCCACACCACGCATGCATGCAGTGCTAACACATACACTAGCAGTGCTGCATATGCACATTGTGCAGGAGGCAGTACAGCACACAGCCACTACTGTGCCTGTGGCACTCGTGCGCTATACGTCCTATGGGGCACACATGCCATAGCGTGGCTGGCACAGTGTTATCATGCCCCGTACTGAGCCACAACGCCATGGGTGCCATGGCGCCTCTGCACAGTAGGCCACTGCATGGTGTCACACACATGCTCCCTACCGCACACCATACAGGGGTCTCCCAATAGCACAGTGGTGCTCCGTGCGTGGCCTGACCCTTGACCCCGTGGCTGCCCTTTGCCCTCAAGGTGCTATGCGGCTGCATGGCTACATGGCTGCCCACCTATTGCACAGTCTGGTGCCAGCATGATTGCGAATGGCAGCGCAGCACCACGCTGCCTCAGCACGTGGGACAACTGCGCTATCGGGTGCCATTTTGCACTGTGAATAGTAAGGAATATGCCATGCACAAAAGCCCCTGTGTAGAGTGACATCAAGCTGGCCAACCTGGTGGCTCTTGTAGAGCCCCATGCAGGTGCCCTGTTTGGGCAGGTGCCCCTCCAGATGCCTCTCACCGCAGTGTGGCAGGAGGTAGCAGACAGACTGGAGGAGGCCACTGGGAGCCAGCAATCAGGGGATCAGTGTTGCCACCACTACAGTGACCTCCAGCAGCATGACCCTGACTGCCTGAAGTGCTTGCAGGTGTGTGTCAGGCAGGGAGCTGTGCCACGGCCAGGTAGGTGCTCCTTGACCATCATTAGTCATCTCCAACTGTCCTTGGGGCACAGGGGTTGGCAGGCCAGGCTGCCGGGGGAGGCCAGCAGCTGTGTTGTTGGGTGTGGGGGTGCACCATGTCCACCCTATGCCACCGCAACCCAGACATGCTGTGCAGGATGTCACACTGGTCGGGGGGGCCTATGGTCCAGACATTTACTGATGTGCTTCTCTCCATGTTTCCCCTCTAGGACCGGAGGACCGCCATAGGGCCCAGATGGCCGAGGAACAATGGGACCATGTCCACGCTGGGGGAGAGGGCATGCGGGCAGGCCACAGTGGTGGTGCTGTGGGTCAGCAGCACCCTGCTGACCAGGATGCAGTTGAGTACCGTGTTTCCCTATACACCTGTGCAGGGTGGGTTGCAGTGGTGGTGGTATGGCATGGCCCCTCTGCACATGGCCTCTACAGCTGTACACTGCCTGCAGTGTCCTCTGCACCATCCTGTGGGTCTGCACATGTGGGTGGGTGTCACAGGTGGGCTGTGGGTGCAGTGCCTGGCTGTGCCACTGCCTTCCCACTGCATAGCCATGCCAGACAGCCAGGATGGTGCTGTGCGGTGCATGGGTGGTGATGGTGTGCAGGCGTCTGCATGGCTGCGGTTGCCCGGGTAGG
Source organism: Neoceratodus forsteri (assembly GCA_016271365.2). NCBI lineage: Eukaryota > Metazoa > Chordata > Ceratodontiformes > Ceratodontidae > Neoceratodus > Neoceratodus forsteri. Next base: position 1,069,389,070 of record CM028129.1, on the reverse strand, counting down.
CGGCTCATGTGGGCGCAATCACTGTGAATAGTTGCGTGTCATCCCAGGGCACCAGTCACTGATGCACACTGTGCATGTTTGGTGGGCTTCATTAGTCTGGTCAGTCACTCATACTGTTTCCGCTCCCTTGTCCTAGGTGGCCATCATTGGGAGGTCATAGAGCGGACCCTCAGGGAGATCCTGCAGGTCACCAGGGCGACACATGAGATGCTTGAGTGACTGGACAGGGGGGTCTTGCAGAGGAGACACAGGCACCGCTGGGCAGCAGCAGAAGAGGACTGGGACTGCCAGTAGGGCCTGCTGCAAGTGGAGACACTCCATCCCTCCCTGAACTGTACCCCACACCCCCATGTCCCCCACCTTTGCCTTCCCCATTGTCCCCTGCCCCTTTTCCCTCCCCCTTGTAGTGTCCTCACCCTTCCCCTCCTCTGTTGTACATACTTGTAAATAGTTATTGTTGTTGTTGTTATATTTATTACATACATTTATATTTACGTTCGTTTATGTCTCAGATTTGCAGCGGGCGCATTGAGCCTTGCTGCAGTGGTGTGCATGGCTACTGTGGGGTGGGGCTGGATTGGGTGTGGGTGTGCATGTCATTGCTCCTCCACTGGTGTGGGTGGGGGCCATAGGCTATGTCTAAGGGCATGTGTGGTGTGCCCTGTGCACTGTTCGTCTGTGTGCAGCAGGCTGTAGTGCATGTGCCACTTCTCAGCCACCCCTGTCAGTGTGGGCATTGCCTGTGTGGCTGTGGCCATTACTGCTACACCACCACCATACGCGACTGTGGTACGCATGGTTGTGTGGCCCCTGCCACCACATGCATGTCTGCTGGTGTTCCTTCAGGGGCAGGCCAATTATCTGTCACCTTGCAAGCACAGCACCATTGCAGCTGGCACTCTGACCCCTGAACTATCACATGTATGTCCCTGTTGCCTCCGTGGGCAGTGCTGTTTGTTGCCCCCTCCATGCAGTCCATGGTGACTGGTGTGCGCCTGTGGGCTGGTGGCTGTCACATGGGATTCTGCTGCATGCGGGTGGTGGCCTGGTCACTAGCCTATGCATCTGCCATCAGGGTGGCCAGGCTCATGGGGCGACCACCACACAGCAGGCTCACCAGCTACCTGGTGGTGGGCAAACCACAGGTTACACGGCACCATGGGCTTCCCAATGGCAGAGCCTATTGCACTGCTTTGTGTGGCTATTTGCTGGAGTACCCATGGGGCTGGGATGGGGGAGGGCATTGTGTGTGCCCTGTGTTGCCTCCTGTGTGGCGCATGCCTCCATGCACCATGGGAAGGGGCTGTGTTGCCTGGCAGGGTCAGTGCAATGGCAGGGTGGGTGCATGGGTGGCGGACCTTTCTATGGTCCTTTGTTCGCAGTGCCTACCTGCTTGTGGTGGCATCCAGGGCAGCCCTTGCCATGTGCGGGGTCCCTTGGGTACTGGTGCCAGGTCACCCGCCTTGCTGTGCCTCCATGGGGGGACAATGCTGGAGGGCCTTGTGTGGGTTGTGGTAGCGTTGGTGGATGGTTTCACTGTCTGTGTTTGGTAGTCATGGTGGGGTTGTGGTACATGTGCATTGTACTCCAGGGCAACTGGATGCCTGGGCATGGTGGTGGTGGACTGCCTTCAGTGCCATGCACTGTTTGGTCATGCTTCTGGGCTAGGTGTCTCTGGTGCTCTGTACTGGGGGGGCAGCATTGGGGTTGTGCTGTGGCAAAGGTGGGACATGGCCATCATTGTGTCCTGGTCCCTGTTGGCTGATGGATGGTGCAGGGTCGCCGTGCCCAGTGGGTGGGGACTACTCGGTCACATCTGCTGGTGGTTCAGCACTGGGGTTCAAGGGTCATTGGTCCATCTTGCACCTGTCTGGTTGTGCTGCTCATGGGGGCCTTGCCCTGGTCAGGTGGGGGGGGCTGAGAGGTGAGGGGATGGTCTGTCTGTTCTGGTGCATGCTCCTCAGCACATGGCGCATCCATGGCTGCTGCTCAGCTGATTTCTGTCTTTGTCCATGCGCATCCCTAGGGGTGCAACTATACATCGACCCTGCTCCTTGGCACATCCCTTGTTGCACTATGGTGCGTCAGGAGTGATATTCAGCCATGTTGTGCAGGCGCAGCTTGTCCTGCGCATGGTTTGAATATCACGCATGTTGCACCATGGCGCACTTGACATGCGCCTGCTCCCTCTATTGCACATCTTTCTGGCGCAGTCTGAATATCCCGGCCATCCTGTTTAGCTAGGTTCAAGTGTTTGTTTTTTGAAAACCTATCATTGTGATGTATTTTCAATGTCTGTGAGTTTTAAAAGAAGAAGAAAAAAATGGTGACCTTCATAAATCAGTATTTCCACGACTAGTAAATCATGAAAATAAGCACTCACAACACTCTTTTTTACTGTTCTCATTTCTTGATTAACTGAAAAATCTTTTTAACTCTGGAACTGTAATATATTTTTTTCATGAAACCTTCAAGAGGCATACACGTGGCATGGGCCCCTTCAACTCTGAAAATGTCATGAAAAAATTCCATACAAAATTTTTTTTGTTTGTTTTGTTCATTTTTTTGAGGCTTCGTATCTCAAAAACCAAAAAAGATTCCATCACAAAACGTTTCATGTCTTCAGACTCACATGCAAAATGTTGGACTACTTTATTAAATGATGTCAAAGTAATTAAGGTGCAAAAACTGGGGTTTAACATTAAACAGCCCACTGAACCCTAACTACAGGGGTGATATTGCTATATCTAATAGTTAAATATAGATATACAATTATTATCATATATTTTCACCATGGGGCAGCAAACCAATTCATCCCTTCTGAAACCAATGTCTTTCAGAGATTGTTGTGCTGGGCAAATACCCACTGGGCCTGCATGCTCTGTCGACAGCTTTCCATCATGGATTTTGGAGTCATTGGTTATAACCAAGCAGTGCTGCCACACAGGGCCTTATCTGGTCTTTCAATCACCCACCACCCTCCACCCTCTGCTGTTCTGTCCCTACAGTGTCATCCAGGAATAATATTGTGCAGTTGCACTGTTACAGGGCCATCCTATGTTTCAGCCATCCGATTTCCTACTTTTTTTTTCTGGCATGAACACATGTAACATGTATGCTTTTCCCACCAATGCCCCAGAATGACTACCCAGCCAACCTTCGAGCACTGCCTGCAACCCAATATTAAAATTGTCATACCCTATATCAGACAAATGAATCCTATCCCTATCAAAAAGCCCTAGGCAATCTGGTGCCATTAACTGGCAGTATGCTATGTCTATATCATGAGTAATGGCAAAACAGGACACCTCTCCATTCGCCTCCCTCTGCACACTACTCGTGGATTTAACTGTGCCTCCCTTTATCCACTTCCTTCATGGAATAATCATGGACCAGGCCAATTTTGTGCATTGGAGTTGATCATTCAGCCATGCTAGCTCACGTGTAATATTCAGATAACATCAATAAAGGAATGGCACCCTAGGTTGTGTTCTCCAACGTGCATAATAATACCCACAGGTGGAGAGTTGCACAGTCCCAGGTTTCAAACAGGTGGTACGAGTTCCCACCATAACATCCCACCCTTTCCTAACCAGCACATAGTAAGCTTGTACAGTGCAGCTTCCAGCTGTGATTCATTTGTATGACATTTGGCTCTCTTGTGCTCCTCTGATATATAGGTCTCCAATCACCCACATTGTTATCCTTTTATGGGCAGCACCTGTAACAGAATCAGAAACCTGGTAACATCCAAAATTGTGCCCCCCTACCAGGTGCAGTGTTGTGTTGGCCACTGCTCCAATGTATCCCCTATGCACTCAGGAGGACCACCTGCTGATATCCTTTATTTTGGAATCTGGACACTTCAGCTGTGGGATTCTAGGTGATAACAGTGATTGCAGGACAGTGATCGCCATTATGGTGAGTGTACATCACTGAAAATGAATTTCTGTGATGCACACTCACAGTGAGGAAAGAATGGCCCCGGAGACCTACAGGCTTTCTGTTTAATGTGGGGGAGCTGCTCCCCCTTTACCCCCCTACTTTACGATTATTAACTCAAGCGGAGTGCATGTCGGGGGGGTGAAAACTCATAAAAAAACATTAAGCTGCCCGGCGGAAAAAAAAATCCGTGCCAGACCCAACCCAAACCCTGTACCCTGCACCTCCCAAGTGAGCATCCACCCCACCACGCCAGCGATCCAGCTCAGCAGCTTCCCACCACACCCTGTCCTACATACCTTCCCTCCTCTTCCTCCCCCCATGCACATATATATATGTGTACCTCGCCCAACCATGTATCCACTCGCTCCCCTGCCAGGTAGCCATTTACAGAGGTGCTGTGATTGAGTCACCCATTTTGCAATCACCTAATCACGGTCGCTCTGTTTATGGTATACCCAGCTGTGATGCCTCAGTGGCTGCATCTATGTGAAATTAGTATTATACAAGTTGAGCTCTCTCCAGTCTGCAGTAATACCCTTCCATAGCACTGCAGCAAATTGGTACTTGGTCACTGGGCTTCCACCTCAGTGTATGAAGAAATCATTTCTCCCTTGGGGCCCATGTGATAAGTAGTCCCTAACTGTTGCCATAGGCACAACCCCTGACAGATAGTATTGTGTAATGTAATAACCTGGGGTGAGCCAAGCTGGCACATCTTTGACACTTTCAGTGAAACACACCATGTCATTTGTAATTTTAACATTATCAAAATAAATGTTGTTCCCTTGCATGACCTTGGACTCTGATATCATTTCAGATACTGAAAATGTCCCAAAGAAGGTGCATGTAAAATTTCCCTGAAAAGCTGTGCCTCAGAGGTCAGTGCACACATAAATTTGAGGCATCTCAAAATGTCGCACAGCAACCTGCTATCTATTGGTTACCTACCATCCTACCTCCTACCCCTCATCCAGGCCTGGTGATGCAGTTTTGTGAAAAATGCTATTACCACCAAACAGCTCCTGACTGAGACAACTGATTTAATTCCCCATGAGGTGATGGACGAATGTCCCAATGTTTACCTAGGCTTTCAGTGCTAATGGCCATCTTACCTCCAGGCCACAAAATTCTCTATATGCTGATGCACATGCAGTGTACTTATGCCATGTGCTTGGGGCTATTGTGAGCTGTACCAGAATGGATCAGAAGCCCTATGAAGAAAGGCATAAGGAATTTAATATGTACTCCCTAGAAAAAAAGGGGTAAGGGTAGATATAATAGAAACATTCAAATACCTCACAGGTATACACAAAGTACTGGAAGGGAGCATTTTCAAGAGAAAATGGTGCTTGAGGGTAAGGGGTAACAATATGAAGCTGGAGGGGGTTGCTAAGAGGAAATGTGAGGAAGTACTTCTTCATGGAAAGGTGAGTGAATACTTGGAACTGCCACCCAGCGGAAGTGGTAAGGGCTGAAATATTTACAGGATTCAAGAAAGCATGGGATAGACACAAGAAGATCTTAGAAGTAAGATGGGGGTGCAGGGTCTGCAGTGGCCCTGTAGGTAGGGAAAATAGGGCAGACTAGGTAGGCCAAGAGGTCTTTATCTGCCATCAACTTCAATGTTTCTATGTACCAACTCCGCTGTTCTTCTGTCTCCACTTGCCATATGTCCTCTGGAATCTGAGTTGGGAATATCATTGCCTCTGGGGCCACTTGCTGAAAGTGTTCAAACTGTTGGTAGACAATGCATCACCAATGACATTGTCTTTCGCTGGTGTATGCTTTGCCCTGAAGGTGAGTTTCAGCTGCAAGCAGTGCAACACAAACACATGCAGTGAATGCACCATCTCAATAGACTGTGATGTCTGTGCATTTATTATCTCCATTACAGCCTTAATATCCATATGGAACAATACCCTTCTGTCTTGCAGTCTGTGGCCCCCTGCCATAACTACTGCACAACTGGAAACAGCTCGAGCAGGGTGATGTTCCTGGTCAGGTTTGCCTGGACCCAACTGTCACTTCATCTCCTTGAAAACCATGGTCTCTGAAACTAAGCCCCGTACACAGTCTTGCTGAGGAATCTGTCACCAGCTGCTGCTCAGGTGGCAAAATAATCCTGTTTTGCTAAATTATTATAGTATTGAAATCCTGCAAAAAACATGCACCATACCTGCAAGTCAGCCTTTATACCCAAAGCTAATGTGATGTTGAGGCATGGGGTCCCCTTTTGTAGCTGCAGCAAGACAGCCAATCAATGCCCTTCCCGGGAAGATCACCCTGCATTCAAAATTCAGGCACACTTGCCTCTGAGGCTGGAAGATTGGAAGGTTGTGGGTTCTAGCATCACACTGGAAACTTGGGGGTAAATTCCAATACTGACACTGTAGTGCACCATGAGGGGGGTGCTGCACTTCTGAGGTGCTGTCTTTCAGATGAGATGTTAAACCGAGGTCCTGTCTGCCTGTTCTCCTGGTTGTTCAGATCCCATGGCACTTCTCGATAAAAGTAGGGGGAATTTTATTAGAGAAAAAAAATTAAACATTACATCACGTCAAAAGAAATCATTCATATACACATTACATTATATGTTCATGTAATTTCCTTAATGCATTCCCTCATTATTATTCTTAACATTTGCAACTCCCCCTACAAATTGGGGTTTACTATAATGTCTTCCTGGGCTCCTCAATGCCCACTGTCAAGCAGGTGTCCTGTCTTATGTAGTTTTATCTCTTTGTGTGAGAGTGCCCAAGTGAGCCTCCATGCCTGTCTCTTTAACAACATAGCTAATCTGTGTTTAGAAATTAGTCTGGGCTGGGTCCAAGTGATTTAGGGCTTGTGACCGGCCAAATAGTATGTTATTTTGCTCCATTCTGCAGTCGCTGTTTGCGCAGAGGGAGTTCTAATAGGAACTGTGATTGTTTATTGCTCATTTGCTGTTATAGTAAAGCTAGAGAAGTTTGTCTAAACTGCTTTTATTGCAGCTTGAACATTTGGATGGGAGCCACCATGTTAGGTTCTGGACTTCCAGTAATTGGACCAATCGAACCGCTGGGGACTTAAAATGGATTCTGTCCCAAGGGGTCTATTGTGAAGGAATTCTATAGTTTTTGTAGTTTTAAGTGTTTGCACCTAAATGGACTAGAGGGGAAGCCCTTACTGTGACTGACAGTTCCTCAGCCAACCAAACCTTTTATATTACAAGGAAAATTCCCAGAACTGCCTGAAGCAGTGGATCAGTTAGAGTTGAAGGTTGAAGAGTGAACAGCTTGAGCTTTCAAGCAATAGCTCCCCGAAGGAGCTTAGGGGAATCGGTGGGAAGAAGCTTTGCTGGCCTTCCTGCCCTGGTCTCTAGTAAATCAAATTGTCTATTGCAGAAGTAGGACATGTCTGACTTCCAGCCTTGGAACTGTGGCAGAAGAAAAGAAGAAGTGTCATTGCAACTTATGATTTGGATCAAAGTCTTGCTCTAGAATCGATCAGCCCAGCTTGTGAGAGAGTTACCCTCAGATCAGAAGGTTGACACACTTAAGCTGTCAATTTGCAACCGGATGGTATCTGAACTGTTGTTTAAAGAAGTTAGTGCTATAAATGTGTTGAATGTGTTTCATGGGTTGCAATTTGGTTCCCTATGGCAGAATCTGTTACACAGCTGGAAGCTTCACCAGCAGAAGAACACAGACTTTTTCCAAACTATTCATTCTGCCTGGGCCTTGCCTCTCAGCCTAGGCTGCTACTCCTACTTCAGAGACCATCTCGGCGAAAGACGGGCTTGGGGATATGGCCCATTGCCCAACACCATTGAGCAGGTAGCGAACACTTGGAGGTGAACCGTATTTTCTCCCTTTGTTCCCCAGCCTCCTTGATCACCACCACGAGGCCTACATCTCACCTTCACTGCATCCAGGTCCTGGTAGTGTGAGTACAAATCACGGCAGATCACTGCAATGAAAGCAAAAATAATTGTGGTACCATCTAATTGTTTGTTTTTCTGGGTTCTTGCAATGGACTGAGCCATCCGGCTTGGATTGCAAATTATTAGGTTGTGTGCATGCTTATTTGTTTTTTTCCTTAAGGGCCCCAACACCAGCTGCAACGCTGGCCACTCTGGGCAATGCTTCAGGTTAGCCTGCATGACATACTGGGCACCCAGGGTTGTTGAACTGTCAGGTTAGGTCTTAAAGCACATGCCAAACAATCCTGATTTAAATCAGATTGCTAATTGTTCAGCTAGATTCACGCCCCTCCCTTGTTCACTGCCCCCAAATAAATCTCATTGTCTTTTCCACATCTAAGCTGGCTAGTGTGCATATTATTCATTGTGTTACAGTGTTAAGGTTGTATTATTGCTCTGCTGATCTTATTTCCCAGGGGGTCTCCAGGGCAGTTGCTACAGATCCAGCCCTGTTGGTAAGTGAAACAGATGTGAGCATATTATTACTGCTGCCTAGTGAATGTGCATGTACCATTGTGTTATTACTCAGGCCACTAGAAGGGTTGGTGGGCAATTATAGCATCCCAGAGGGCTATACCAGAGCAGTCAAGCTACCTAATACCATTCCTCTGGGTGGAGGCACCAGATCATAGAACTCAGGCCCCTCAACCTGTGTATTGCCATGCAGGTGGGGTAGTAGCCCTTAGAATAGCTCCACCTAGGGATAACACATTTCTCATAACAAATCAACCCTGGATTGCAATCCATTCTTTAAAGTTTGATCCTTGTCTTACTTCTGGATCTAAAATAGAGTCTCTAAATTATTTCATAAGTGTATTACTTCTCCTGGATCATATCTAGTTTTGTCCAGATCCTTTACATTCATTATTGCCTGCTCTATCTGACTAACCACCACTATATTTGGCTGTTGTATCTGCTGCAGTAAAAACTGGCACCTACAGTAGCTTGCCATAAATAAAATGTTAGTATTGTACATATTACATTTAATGTACTAATGTGGAAATTTCTCCATATCCCAAAATAGTCTCCTATGATCAGTGTGTTGTATGTTATTATAGTTAAGAAAAGCCAGTGCCATCTGGTAGCTAAATCTGCCCAGAATTGTGCACTGTGTGGATATGTTATTAAAAAAAATGACCAATTGTTTTCTCAACGTTACTACATGTAAATCTTGGGCAAAACCTTTCTTGTATTGATTTGTGCTTCAGTTTTCCTCTTACTCCTAATTTGCCCTGACAACATAGCCACATAATGTCTTATGTATGCTGGGGTATCCTCTTATCATTTAATGCTGCCAAAGCTTGTGGCATCTTTGAAGGAGTGCACTCTGGGAATATCAAAATTACTTTGTTTTCGGGTACAACGTGGTTGTATAGTTGTTTTCTCCCTAAAGCCTGTAATGTATCTTTTTTCACTTTCCATTGTCTTATTTTTTTTCAATGATGCTACTGCATACTCTGGTATGTCATAGTTTGTGAGAATTTTTGGTGCCTCATGTTTCTATTTTGTCATATACCTACTTAAACCGTACTGTATCATTTTTGCCAGTTATATTGGGTGGTAGCCCATTCCCAAACAATGGTGATAGTGATCAGATAAGAATGATAGAAGGCTATTGGGTGTACCATATTTAGTCCACCCGCCTTGTGCGATACATGATATCTCTTTTAACTGGGTTGAAACAGCTCCCCCATAACATCTGGAAAGAATTGCCTAGTATTCTTGTTTTTAGATGTGTTGATGATGCATATACTGCACTTAAAAAAGTGAAAATTGACAGCAAGAATTTCTTTATTATCATAATTCTTTTCTTTTTTACTAACTTCCAATTTTTCCATATCCGTACTTTATTTTCATAAGTCTCTAATTCTTTTCCCAGTTTAATGTTGGCAAATCCCCATTTTCAAACCATATACCCAATATGTTCCATGAGATGCTGGAGATGTTATCCCTGCAATGTTGTCTGGGCTATCTGGTATATTCCTTAATTGGATACTCACACTTTTGTCTAGGTTTAGTACTGTCACAGAAACCTTGAAGAAATCCTTACGTACCTGTATTGCTATTTCACCAGATGTTATATTTTCCACAAAACTGCAAACACCATCTGCATATGCAGATATTTTTTTCTGACTTAAACTGTTATGGGTGGGGGTTAATCCTATAATTTGATTATCCCATTTTATTTGTCGGATCTAAAGCGAATGTATAGAGTAGGGGGCTTAGAGGGAACCCCTGTCAAACTCCTCTTTTTAGGGCTTAGTGCTTCTCCTAGATTCCCATTTGCTGATGGTACTAAGCTGGCTCCATTATACAGTTGCTCAACCCATCTTACCATTGTTTCAGGTATGCCAGAGGTCTGAAAAATTTGTTTAAGATAGTGATGTCCCACTCTATCACAGACCTTGGTGTGATCCAAAACCGAAACACATCCTGTCATTATCTGCTGCCTATTATACTCAAAAATTTCTCTTAAGAGTACTAGGTTATGCTAAATATTTCTATCGGGAACCGCACAAGTCTATGCAGTATCTAACAAGCTTTCTGCAACAGGTTGCATCCTTTGACACAATCATTTAGATAAAATCTTATAGTCTGTGTTTAATATGCTTATCAGTCTCCAATTTGCTATATCATGTTATCCCCTTTTTTATAGATGTATGAAATAATTGCTTTCCCAAATATTCTGTATTTCCTTCCAAGACAGACTAATACTCTGGTACTAATAAGGCACTCATTTCTTGTGCAAATAATTTATAAAATTCATTTATCAGGCCATCCATATCTGGTGATGTTCCTGTTTTTAGTGATTTAATTGTATTATAAATATCTTCCTGTGTAATAGGTTGGTCTAATTGGGCCTGGTCTTCATTTGCCAGTTGTGGCACTGGTGCTGTTAAAAACTTGTGTAAGCTGTCTTGTACATCATCTGTGTTAGAAAATGTAGCTTGTAATGACTTTTGTGCTGCTAATAACATATCTGTGTCTGTTGAGGCTATACTGCTGTTCTATTTGTATAAGCCTGTCATTATTGTTGCATCTGTTCTTTGTTTACATGCCATATAGGGGTCTGAGGCTGGCTGTTTCATTTTTCTGACCCTCATTGCTTCTTCTAATGTTCTGGCTCTGCTGTACTGGTATGCAAACATCTGTTTTTTTACTTCTGTAATCTGTGCTTTATACCTTACTTGTTCTTTAGGGGGAAATGACAATTGTCTATATAACTGGTTTCTAAATCATAGGTATTTTATATATTCTGAGTTTGCTTTATGACGTCCCATTTTCATAAATAGTTGTTCTAGGTCTTTTTTTTGTGTCTTGCCACCAATACCACATATTATGATAAAAGCATGCTGTTGATTGTCTGGCTCATAATAGTTGTTCAACCTGTTCTTTGAGATCTGCTTATTCTAATACTAATGAATTTAATTTCCACCGTTGTGTCTCTGAAAACAATTTGGGTGGTCCAGTTTCCAAACTAAGTCTACTTAGTATAATATGGTGGTCTGAAAATGATGTAGGTTTTAATTCCATTTTCTTTGGTGTTAAAAATTTAGATATAAAAACAATCTATCAGTGTAGCAAAGGTATGTTTGTAGTATGTATTGTCACAAACGCACTCCGGAGGTCAGGCCCTCTGCTCCCACAGTGCCAACCTAGAAGTGCAATTGTGTGAACAGGTGATAAACAGGGTAACCCTCCTGCCTGTTTTGGGTCCAAATCACCTACTAGCCTCGAGTCCTGGGAATCAAATGTGAACCTTATGCTAGCATACCCAGTTAACAGGCTGAGATAATATTCTCCTCGGGGGATTGCCATATAATCTTTCGCCCAGTGGCACCCAGCCAGATTCCCAAAATGTACCCTTAGACTCAATATGAGACCTAGGTATATTCTTACCTTTTAGCAAGATTAGTAACACATTCAAGCCCTTGACAGCTTTCAGACTTAAAAACTGATTCAGCATTCACATGCAAAAGAAAACCTGAAAAGACACAGGCAGTATTTCAAGGAAAATATTGTTTACTAAAAAAAGTTGTAAAATAAGTAAAATATCAAACACAGAACAAATATATCAATAACTTACAGTCACATAAAATAAATGGGAAGTTGCAGAACACAAATATGCCTACCCCACATACTTAAAAGTTCTAGCCTAGCTAGATGTTATCATAAAGTGCCTGTTTCAGAGAGAGTGAATGTCTCACTCTTCGAGAGGTCCAGAATACAAAAAGCCTTTTTCCCTCGGATGCCTGCCCCTTTCAAACTCCATCTCCCCATCGCTTTTGGTGAGCTCACAGTTAGATCCTCCCACAGATTTAATTTCTACTGTGGAAATCAACAGTCAGCAATTTTTAAAATATGAGTCTTTCATCAAAACATCCCTTTTGATGTCTCCCTGTTGATTTCCTGTTTTGCAAGAGTGATCTTAGGTTTACAACTGACATAACACAGTTCTGTGACCAAATGGTCTCTTCCTGCAGGAATCATAAAATTTATATTTTGTTTCCATCTTCAAAAGAGATATTTTACAGTGCCATCCCCTGGCATGTGGCAAGTGCTTCTCCCTGATCTGTTTTATGACATCCTGCTTCTTTATTCACACTGACACCTATGAGGTTAAAGGTCAAGCTTACTTGCTGACTGCAGTGTCTTAGGCAGACCATCACATACCATTTATTTATAATACAAATATTATACACATAACCATAAGCAGAGGGCAGAGCATTACATGTATAACCTGGATCCTTTCTGATTTTTCTAAAAGCATCATGCATGTTTACCCCCGTGATAATTTGTTTTAATGCATGGGAGTCACAATAGACTTTTTTCCCATTTCTCCTTGAATCTTAGCATCCAAGTTACAGTTTATATGCCTTCCCCAGATTACATGTTTTCTGATGTATAAAAAGGATTTTATTGCTTCAAATAGTTTGATGTGGGATGCCTTTGTCTGAGGGGCATATGTATTAATTACCCAAATACAGAAATCCCTATATTTACAATCCAACAATAATGCCCTCCCAGGTACTATGTCCACCACTCTTGCTATTGAGAAGAATGGACTTTTAAAAAGTATCCCCCACCCCATCTGCCTGGTCTGTGCCAAAAGTCCAATGGGATGGGCCCCATACCCAGCCCCTTCTAAGCTGCTCTATTTCATATAAGGAATTCAGCCTTGTTTCCTGTAAGAAAATGATGTCCTGCCCAATATGTTCCAAGTAGACTAGCACTGCTATCCTTCTTTTTATAGTTTTTGACACTACAAGCATTAAAAGAGGCTAGGCCTAATGTGGTCATGGAGATTATTTATAGTGGATTCCTATCTGTTTGTTCAAATTTCTTTTTTTTTTCTTTTTCATTCCCACTTTTGCTTGTTTGTTTTCATCCTCTACCTCTGATATAATTTCAGACCTATTAGACATATCTGATTCTAGATCAGATTCTCCCCATTCCTTTTGTAAGGGCATGTAAGTATTTTGGAGTGGTACTGCAAATGGTTCCTGTTTCACTGCAGCCCTTGTCAACCTTCAATTAGTTCACATCATATTCTCTAAGGGGGGGGCATGTCCTATGGCATGCTACTGGCCTCCATATTATCTTTCTGTCCTAGCTGTTCATTATTGCCCTGCTGCAGGTTTCCCCTTCCCTGATTCTCTGGTGGTGGGGAGGGATTCTACATCCCTCTGATCCTCATCTCCTTCTGTAGGTGGTTCTGGTTGTAACCCTTCCTCTGGTGTGTTAGGTCTAGACTCTTGTTCCTGATATGTCTCTGCTCGGGGGGGGGCTCAGGGCCTTTCCTTTTCTTTTGTGCTCAGTGGACCAGTTTATCCTGGTCCCAGCCTTCATTTCTATTGTGTTTTGCCCAAGGGCATTGATGGAAAGCATGTCCTTTATCATCACACAAGTTACACTGAATGATGTTCTCACAATTTACACTAGCATGGCCAACCCCCCCCCCCCAACATAAGGAGCATTTAAGCATGTCACACATGCTACTTATGTGAGTACATGCCCCAAATTTGTAGCATGCTTTTGGCTGCCTTGCATAAAAACACACCCCTCTGTCTTTCCCCAAAAAGAAACTATTGGGAAGGTGGATGATGTCAGAATTTACTTGAAAAAGTTTAACCTCGAATTTCTATCCCCCCATCCATAACCCCTCAGAATCTATAATAACCTCTGGTGGGCCCAAGATATCACACCTATTCTGCAACCAGTGGTATATGTTGCTAACATTTATTCCCTCATTCCTGAACATTATTGTTACAAATTCAATCTGGGGTTTTGTTAGGGGTATGGCATAAAAGGGGGTTTATAATGCTGTTTGTTTTATTGCATTAACTTTCAACCAAAACCTTTCCAGTCCTGTACTGGTTTTGAAGTTTATATCAAAAGTGTCTTCACCAGACACATCAATTAGCGTATAAATGTCTGCTGCCACAAACTGTAAGGATTCTTTTTAATAGTCTCTCTAGCAACATCAATCCCATCTGGATGTTCCTGTAATCCCCTCCTCCCCTGTATCTTAACCTAACTGCATTTTTCCTAGGTGCCTGTTCTAATTTATTCTTAAACAAATCAGAAAAAGTACCACTCAAGTACCACCAGTTGTTCCCCTAGTATTTTGATTACCATTGTCAAAGGAGGTGTTACTTGAAGGACTCTTATACTGTGTTCCAGACTCCCTACTGGAAGTGTTTGTGGCACCATCTGCTGATGTGCTTGGCATTTGTTTGTCACAATTATTACTTTCTGTAGACGTTTATTCATTTTGCTTTGGGGCCTCATTTGATTTACTTTGTTGCGCTATCTGAGAATTCTCCCATTGGGTGGAATGTACTGTCCCTCGCGACGATTCTGAGTCTGTATTCAGGGTATCTGTTGTAGGCCTGGTAGTGACAACAGCTCTTTTTTGGGTAGTTGTGATATCCTCTGTTGGATCCAGGATCCATTGTCCCGATTTGTCTTTAATCCATCCGGCATTTAGCAATGCTTACTCTGCTGACCACATCTCCTCTGTTGGCATTGTCTATGTAGCAGGTAAAGAAAATTGCTTTCTAATTTGTTGGGCTACTGTAATGGCATCTCATTTTACTTGGTCAGCTGTCTTTTCTCTCATCAGCTGTTTCTCATGTACAGCTGCTTCTGGTGCCTGCATTTCAATTACTTGTGCAGGGTTCTTCTCCATCATTTCCCTGATTGTGTCTGCAGGCTGGGTTCCCAGCATTGGCTCACCTTCACATGGTTCCTCATTTCTGGTGTCCATATTTTCTTTAGGCAGGCTCCCATTTCCATGTCTATTTTCCTCTGTCTCCATTTCTAGTTCAGTGCTCGTTGCCATGTCCATTGCCCTGGCTACTACAACCTCCACTGCATTTTTGGCTGGGTGAGAGGGTCCCATCACAGCCTGAAATCCTTCTACTTCCATCTCCTCCATCAAAGGTTCCTCCATCTTGATGGTGCTCAGCAGTGACCCCTGCCAAGAGTAGGGGACTTTCCCTGGTGTCCTGGCCAATATTCCCCATTCACTAAAAAGTACCAACAGCTTAATCAGGTTCTATATTCAGTTTGCATCTGTATCTTCCCCCTCTGCCCTGGGACCAGGCTGAAAATAGGCAGAATTGTCTAGTCCTCCTTTCCAAGTCAACAAAGCTAAGATACTCTGTAAGGGAATGCAGGGATTTTAATGTCACTTTCTTAGCTGTCAATACCTCCCCAATTAATCCCCTTAGTTTTTCAACTTTGTCTCTGGGCAATCTGGAGACCAACAACTCTGTGTCTATTTTGATCCACTGGTGAGTAAGCCTGGTTAATGGACTTCTATCTTCTCCCCAGCTAGTCGGACCCCAAAATACCACATGAACTGAGGGAAACTGAGCAGTGTAGCCATGCACTGTCCTGTGGCATGTCATCCTCCAAATAATGTGTTATTAGCTGATTTACAATGTATATCTTAGTGGCCCACTCCAGGAAGCTACTGAATGTCTCAAATGCATAGCATGACACCATCAAGGCAGAAATCACTTGGCCTCACTGGCAGTAACCTCAACCCCTGCCTATGCCCTGGATCATCCTAACAGCCATATAAAAGGCTACATAGCTAACTGTACCATCCTTCTGGCTAATATTACCATTGACCAACTGACCTTTAAGGAATGACAGGTGCTGTATTAATCTGTATTCTTCTGTTTTTAGGTGCCATTTCCAATGGGGAGTTCCTAAATGGATCCATGTATGGTGAACTAAACTGTCCAGCCACCTGTTCTGCACCTGCTTCTTTTTGTACCTTAATTCTCACCACTGTAATAAGGGTGTCACTGACTTCAGGTTACTGGCAGTTGTGGACTCTTGATTCTTATAAGAGTTGGAGAAACAGTTGTAAAACCATGCAAATGTACAGTGTATCTTCCTGACTGGGGTAATGTTCCAGCCAACTTTTCAATCTAACAGTTTTTATGGGTGTGCTCATGAAACTATTGCTTGCCCTTGTCAGCTTGTCTACCCTCCTTCTGAACATCACTAGGTCAGCGGCCCTCCCTGCTTTGGCATGCAAATACCATGTGTTTGCCCTTGCATCTACTATATTTGTGCTTAAATCTGCAGGGTTCACAAAAACATTTGCCTTTATTTAATGGCCTGTACATGCCTCTCTAACATGTCCATGGGACTCTCTGCACCATGTGCCCACTATCTGTGTACAGCACATTGGCTGCCCTTGCCTGAGTCATGTACCTTGACCACAAGTTGTGCTCAATCTTGTCCCATCTCAGTTATGGCACTGAAGCCATTTTCATGTGAAATAGCTCATGGTAGCACAGTAAGGCATTTCCCTCATATGCTAACAGTGTAGTTGTTATATTGCCCCTATACATAATTAGATGTGCTGTTTGTGGTGGATATTTGGTACAATAGATAGGCATGAAAATGTCAAAAGCCACTACCCAGCTGTCAAAAGTCAGCAGCACCTTAGGTCTGCACCATTTCTCTCTTTTGTCACTTTTGTCCTTATCCTAATCAGACTAACATTCCCATATCTTCCCTCTTCCATATCTTTCCCCTCATTGCATTAGAAAGATAGGTATCCAGAGGGTTATTGACTGCCCCATATGCCCAGTGGTCCTGTTTTGTTTGGACTGTCTCCACCTGTAGAAAACCCCTGCTAATCACTACCTGCTGCACTCGAACCAGCTGTAACAGGTTCCTGCATTGTTAGTGCCCTCAACTGTCCAACCCCCCGGCACTTCTCAGCACCTGCTCCCTTGAAAAGCCAACCAGCAGGTCTTACACAAGCTAATGGCTGGCTGAAATAATTGCATTTTGTGTCACTTTCATTTGATTTGTCTGTTATGTGCTTGTACTTACACCCTGCACAGTGGCCAAACCAGCAGGCAGCTGGACCGCTGTTCCAACCACTGTTCCCCTGATGGCTGTTGCACCACTTAGCATAGCAAGCTGCTACGTGATATGTTCATCCCACCTGTAGGTTGGTCACTTCTCTGACCAGGCCTTAAGAGATTATGTCAACCTTTAACAAAGCACAGGAGTGTGAAACACATCGGGTGACATCAGTGGGTGGGACTTCATTCTCCATACTCTGCTGCAAGCACTTTACTGGCCTGGACTTTGGCCTGTTGTTTTTATGAACAATTCACAGACTTTGACAATATCTGTACAATGAAATAAGTGTTCCTTTATGTGTTTTGCACCTCAATTAAAATGAAGCACTTATTAAAAAGAACTACTGTCTCAGAAGCCATTATTGGGAGCTACACATACTGTGTCCATTTACACAGGTGCCAGTCCCAAAACTTTGCTATTGCATTTAGAAACATAGAATATGATGGCAGATAAGGCTGGCTTGGCCCACCTAGTCTACCTATTTCCCTACCTAACAGATAAGCTGCAGATCCTAGTTAACCAACAGCCTATTTCCTCCTACCCCCCAACTAGAATTGCTTTATGCCTGCCCCATGCATTCTTGAATTCCTCTACTGTTTTTGACTCTGTGACCTCCTCAGGAAGGCTGTTCCATGCATCTACAACCCTATCTGTGAAGAAATACTTCCTCACATTACCTCTGAGCCGTTCCCCCCTCTATCTTCAAATTGTGCCTCCTTGTTCTTGCACATCTCTTTTTCTGAAAGGTGCTACCCTCTTGGACTTTGTTGATTTCCTTGAGGTATTTGAAAGTTTCTATCATGTCCCACCTCTCCCTCCTTTCCTCAAGGCTATACATCTTAAGCTCCTTTAGTCATCCTTCATATGTCTTCTGGTGCAGACCCTGCACCATTTTGGTTGCCCTCCTCTGGACAGCCTACACTCTACCTATGTCATTGCGGAGATGGGGTCTCCAGAACTGCATACAGTACTCCAGATGGGGTCTCACCACCTGTCTGTACAGAGGGATAACAACTTCCAGTTTTCTACTATTGATGCCTCTTCCTATGCATCCCAGTATCCCTCCAGCCTTCCTTACTGCCTTCTCACATTGCTTGCCCACCTTTAGGTCATCTGGTATAATTACCCCCAGGTCCCTTTCCATTTTTACTGTTGTCAGTATCTCACCCCCCATTGTGTACTCTTCCACTGGGTTTTTGTTTCCCATGTGCATTACCTTGCACTTCATTGCATTTAATCTGAGCTGCTATACATTTGACCATTCCTCCAACCTTGCCAAGTCCCTTCTCATCCTTTCCACTCCATCTTGTGTATCAAACCTGTTGCAGATCTTGTTGTCGTCTGCAAAGAGACATACTTTTCCTTCCAGTTCCTCTCCAATGTCACTTATAAAGACATTAAAAAAGACCGGTCCCAGTACTGAACCCAGTGGTACCCCGCTAGTAACCCTCCTTTCTTTACAGCGTACTCCATTTACTACTACCCTTTGCATCCTGTTGTCTAGCCAATTTCTTTATCCAGGCTACCACCTTGGAGCCCACTCTAGGGCTAGCTAACTTGTGTATTAATCTTTTGTGTGGGACTGTATCAAATGCCTTGCTAAAATCTAGGTAGGCCATGTCCACAGCCCCTCCCTGGTCTACTGCTTTGGTCACCCAGTCAAATAAATCAATTAGATTTGTTTGACATTACCTTCCCACTGTGAATCCATGCTGCCTTGGGTCCTGTGCCCCACTGGTCTCTAGGTACTCCACAATTCTTTCCTTCAGAAGTGATTCCATCATTTAACCCTACAACTGAAGTCAAACTGACAGGTCTGTAGTTTCCTGCCTCTGTCTTGCTCCCACTTTTGTGAAGGGGAATCACATCCGCCCTTCTCCAGTCCTCAGGTACCACACCATCCTCCCATGATTTATTAAAAAGCATAGTCAGTGGTGTTACTAGTTCTCCCCTTAGTTCTTTTAGAATTCTGGTGTGCATTCCATCAGGCCCCATTGCTTTATCCACCTTCAGTTTTAAGAGTTCTTTCAGAACCCTTTCTTCTGTGAAAGGACTAGTATCAACCCCCCTATCCAGAGAGCTTCTATTGACTGGATTAGGTATCTCCCCCTGCTTTTCCATTGTGAATACTAAGCAGAAATATTCATTCAGTATCCCTGCTTTTTCACTGTCACTCTCTGCCCAACCACCTTTCTCTTTATTCAGCCTCAGTATTCCTGCCTTAGTCTTTCTTTGCTCCCTAATGTACCTATAAAAGGTTTTATCCCCCTTCTTAACTGAATTGACTATCTTTTTCTTGGTTTGAGCCTTTGCTATTCTGACTGCCTTCTCTGCTTTATTCTGCTTTAACTGGTCCAGTTCTCTGTCCTGCTCCTTCTGTGTTTCCTTATACTTCCTGAATGTTATCTTTTTCTCCCTTACCTTCCCCGCCACTTCTTTTGAGAACCATAGTGTTTTTCTCTTTTGTTTTGATTTATTTACTTCACACAAAGGCTCATTGCCTCTGTGATGGCAGTTTTGATGTTTCCGCATTGTTGCTCTCCACCCCACTTTCTTGCCTGTTTGCCAATGCTTTTCTGAGGCACTCTCCCATTTTGACAAAATCAGCCCTCCTGAAGTCCAGTACCTTCACTTTTGTGTGGCTTGACTCTACAGCTAAGTTTATTGCGAACCACACTGTTTGATGGTCACTTGTTCCCAGATGGCTACCCACTTCAAGATCAGAAATCCTCTCTCCATCCCCATTTGAGAGTACCAGGTCTAAGATTGCTCCCTCATGAGTGGGTTCCAAAACTGGATGACTAAGGCATGCCCCCTGTAGGGCATCAAGAACGACCCTGCTCTTGGATGTGGCTGCAGCAAAGGTGCTCCAGTTAACATCTGGCATATGCAGGTCTCCCATCAGTAATATCTCCCCTTTGTCTGCCATCTAAAGGATGCCTTCTATCATTTCCTCATCCATTTCCTCCCCCTGAGATGGGGGTCTGTATACAACCCCTGTGCAGATTGTGGAGCCATTTCCAGTCTCCAGGGTGACCCACAGTGCCTCCACTCCTCCCTGTTTACCCTTTAGTTCTGTTGCTTTGATCCCTTCCCTTACATAAAGAGCTACTCCTCCTCCTCCTCCTCTTCTTCCCTCCCTGTCCCTCCTGTAGATTGTATACCCTGGTATGTTGACATCCCACTCATGGTTTTCTGTGTACCATGTTTCTGTGACTGCCACAATATCCAGGCATCCCTCATCCATCAAGGCCACCATTTCGAGGAGCTTTTTACCTAGACTACAGGCACTGGTACTCATTACCCTCCATTTTTTCAAGGCTTTATTTCTTTTTGCCCCATCCCTGTCCTTACTGCCTTTGTCTTTTTCTCCATTTGCCTCTGCCCTTATCCCTTTTGACTGCTCTATCTTGGTGTTTACCTCACTAAGTACCCTGATTTTTTGGGGGGGCTAGGATTTCCCTTCTCCTTTTCAGTGCCTCCCCCCTTGGCTTGTTCAAATGCTTGCCAAGGAAGCATTTAAACCTATTACCTAGGATCCCGATTCCCCTCATGGATAGATGCAGACCATCGTGCCTGTATAGGCCTGCATCCCTCCAGGTGGAGCCCCAGTCCCCAGTGAAGCCAAATCCCTGAGCTCTGCACCAGTTTTTCAATCAGTCATTGAATCCCATGGTGTGGAGTATCCTAGCTTCATTTGACTTTGACACTGTGTCTCCCTGGATACAGTCACAATCCTCCAAAAGTCTAATAAATAAAAAATGTATGGAGGGACAGGGTGCCCACTGTAAATTCATTTGTACACTAGACGTTATTACTATCCAAATATGAAAGAGAGAACCCCACCCCTAATGTTCTACTATGTTCATGCAGTCAAGTGCAAATCCACTATGGCTGCTGTATGTGACTATTAGCCTGTGTAGTGTTTTGGCAGCAGCTACCTTGTAGATCATAGCAACACATTTCAAAGAGGGCAGCAGGGATTGGATGACTATATAATTTTTCTGGTAGCAGAGAAGAGGTAGTGTTTGTTGCAACAGACTCTGTGTCAGACTCTAGCTCTGCAACTATGTACCATTACTATGCTTGTTTCATACACTCTCTCTCTACCTGCTTTATTGAAAAAATTGTTTGCAATTGATCTAGCCTATTTATTTGTTTTTGTGCAACTATATTGTACTTGTTTCACTTCATTCCACTAGAAATTGCTTATTGTATTTATTATGTTGCCTTGTAATCTCTGCTATAGATGTGGAACCTTTGTAAAAGAGCACTTGTGCTCAAAGGTATTCTCCAAAATTTTCAATAAAGACATAAACACTGCATGTTTCTGATGCATGGATTGGGATGTACAGTACAGTAATAAAGGTGTGCACTAGCTAGATAAGGTACAGTATGCGTAAGCCAGACCTCTAGATACCAGGAGCTGATTGTTTCTGGGTTTTTTTTCCTGGTGTAGCTGATTGTTTATGGTGGTCTACAGGGGCCCAATCCACCTTCCCCACACCCATCCACCCCTAGCACATCACTTCCTTTATTCCCACAGCCTGTGACATCATACAGTACCAACTGACTGCATACACATACTGCCTGCCATCATATTTCAGTACACAACACAGCCACACACCATACCCTGATGTAAATCTACATACCCTGATACATTGTACACTAATGATTATTGACAGTACATAGCTTTAAAGTAAACAGGGAATAAGAAGGAAGAAAAAAATGGGGGCAGACCAGTAAGGGAAAGGATAGGCTAAGGAAAATGATGGGCATTGTACAATGCAGTGGTTGCAGAGCAGCGGTGTTCAGGAGGACCTACAGGGCACTCTGGTGCTGTCCTATCTGCAGGCACCTCTCTTGTTGAGGGTGGAGGTTGCAGGACTCCAAGTAGAGTTAGCAAGGATCTAGGTAACCTCCCACCCCCAAACAGGGACCATTATGTCTGCCACCACTCCCTGAGAAGATGCCAGTAAGGAGGGATGAATGGACTATGGTGGGCTCAGAGAGGGTGAGGGAGGTGGGATGGAGGCACATCCCCCAACCAGTGCCAATTCATAACTCATACACCATCTTGGTAGAGCAGGATGATTGCACTGCATCTCCAGAAGTGGACACTAAGAGGGATGAGTGGGTCATCCATGACAGAGCCCTGAGGGAAGAGGGAAGGAGAATGAACAGGAGGAGGAGGAAGCAAATCCTGTTCAGAGACTCCATTGTTAGAAGGCTAGGAGTGGGCAGCAATAGAGAGAGGTAGGTGGTGTGCTTGCTTGGTGGCACAGATCAAGGGAAGGGCAGGCAGATCCTAGGGATTGCTAGGGCAGTGACAAGGAGGGGTGAGCTTGACATTATTGTCCACATGGGGACAAATGACCTGGCAGGTGAGGATACAGATGTAGGAAAAGTACAGGAGAATTTTAGAAAACTGGGGTGTGTCTCAGGCAAGTAGCACACACTTTTACCTTCTCGGATGCTCTACCTGTCCATGGCAAGGAAGAGGGTCAAGACATCCACACAATGGAAATCAACACATGACTGAAGAAATGGTGTGGAGAGGAAGGGTATGGCTTCACTGGGGACTGGGATCTCACCTGGAGGGATGAAGGACTGTATTCATCAGACAGCCTACATCTATCTGGGGAGAGGCAAAGGTATCCTCACTGAAAAGTTCAAATGCTTCCTCCATGAACATTTAAACTAACAAAGGGAAGAGACAAAACAGTCAGGGGCATAAAGGTAGCCCCTCCTCCCACATAACATACGAACATCCGAAGAAGACAGCAGAAGAAGGCCATTTGGTCTATCAAGTCTGCTCATATTGCAGGGTCCACAGCTTGTGCTAATGTCCCTGCCCTCCCTCCCCACTCCTCCCATCCTCCCTACCCATGATTGTTATCTTCCCCATGCCTATCCCAGCCTCTCTTAAAGCTGCTCACTGTCTTTAATGAGATGACCTCTTCTGGCAGCACATTCCAAGTGTCCACCACCCTTTCTGTGAAGAAGTGCTTCCTGACATCCCTCCTAAACCTCCCACCCTCCAGCTTAAGACTGTGCCTCCTCATGATATGGTTACCACTCAGCTTAAAGAGACTTTCCTTATCAACATTATTTATCCCTTTCAAGTATTTGAATGTCCCAGTCATGTCCCCCTCTCTCTCTCTTGCCCTCAATCTCTCCTCATATGCCTTGCCCTGCTGACCAGCTATCATCTTTGTAGCCCTCCTCTGTACCTTCTCCAGCAGGTTAATGTCCTTTTTGAGGTGTGGGCACTAGTACTGAACTCCATATCCTAGATGCAGCCTTACCAGTGACCTGTACAAGGGCAGTATAACCTCCTCTCTTCTACTACTGAGCCCCCCAGCTATGCATCCCAGCATTTTGTTTGCCTTTGCTGCTGCTTTCTTGCACTGCATGGAGTGCTTCAGGTCACTAGTGATCATCACTCCCAGGTCCTCCTCCTCCTCTGATGCAGCTACTTGGACTCCACCCAGGTAATACTCTGTCCTGGAATTCTTGGCTCCAATATGCATAACTTTGCATTTCTTGGCATTAAAGCCAAGCTGCCAGATCCTGGACCACCTCCTCAGCTTTTCCAGCTCTTCCCATAGGTCCCGTATCCCTTCAGCTGTGTGCACTCTCCCACAGAGCTTGGTGTCATCTGCGACTAGGCACATTTTGCCTTTAATGCCATCACCAATGTCATTGATGAAGACATTGAACAACACTGCCCCCAGCATGGAAATGTGGGAAATAAGGAAAAATCAAATTAGTACAAGGGCACTATCAAACCCAATAAATAAATTAGATACAATTTTGGGGAGGACAGAATATGGAACTCAAAAACATCACTTGGCCAAAAAATGGATAAGGAGGGTGGGCGCACAAGCTGGAAAGTGATGTGCACAAATGCCTGCAGTCTGGGGAACAAAATTCCAGACCTAATGGCATTAATGGAAGATGCAAACCTGGACATAGTAGCTATTACAGAAACATGGTACACAGGGAACCATGACTGGGATATAGCCATACCAGGATAAACACTTTTTAGGAAGGACAGGAAAAGGAGAAGGGAAGGGGGTTTAGCAATGTATATGAAGGAGATGATTAAAGCAACTAAGACTCAAGGGTTACAAGAAGGAGCAGAGGCATTTTGGGTTACCCTGGAGGTGGGAAAAAGGACAGCCATTTGCACTGGAGTGATTTAAAGGCCTCTGGCACAAGGGGAGGAATCAGATGAAGCTCTTGTGGAAACCATCCACAAAATGGCAGCCAAAGAGAAACTGCTACTAATGGGTGACTTCAACCTACCTGAAGTAGACTGGAGCACTCAGACTGCGAGTATGACAAGGGGTAGGGACTTCATGACTGCCCTGAATGGGGCAAAACTTAAGACAGTTTGTAGCAGAACCAACCCACGAGGAGGCTATACTGGATTTGGTCCTGACCAATGGGGACAGAATCACAGATATGGAGGTGGGCAGTCCTCTTGGTACCAGTGACCACAGGACAGTAAGGTTTATGGTAACCATAGTGGAGGAGGCAAGCCATACAAGGATAAAGATCCTAGATTTCAGGAAGGCTAACGTTAAGAAGATGGGTAGAAATCTCAAAAGAGACCTATCAGCAGAAGGTACAGGGGGAGATATGGAAAAACAGTGGTCTAAACTCAAGAGAATCATAACAGAAGTAATAGGTCACTTTGTCAAAACACATAGCAAGAGTAAAAGAAAGAAAAGGTCATTATGGTTCTCAAAGGTAGTAGCAGAGAAAGTAAGAGAAAAGAAAAGATCCTTCAGAAGATACAAAGAAACACACAAGGATGAGGACAGAGAACAATGTCTGACACACAGAAGGAATCTGGAAAATAATTAGAAGGGCTAAAGCACAGACAGAGGAAGGTATAGCCCAGACTATTAAGAAAGGCAACAATAACTTCTTCAGATACATTAGTGAGATGAAAAAGACCAGAAATGGGATTGTTAGGCTGAAGAAGGAAACAGGAGAAAGGGTGGAGGATGACCTAGAAAAGGCTGAGATACTGAAGAAGTTATTTGACTCAGTATTCATAAGGGGAGGGTGAGGGACCAAGACTCATTAAGAGGGATATTCAGAGGAGGGAGGTAGGCACCAGTCTATTCAAGGTGGAAAGAGTCCTAGAAGAACTCGGGGAAGATAAAAGCAGATAAAACAATGGGGCCAGACGAGATCCACCCCAGAGTACTAAAGGAACTAAGGGAAGTGCTGGTGGAACTACTGGCTGTTCTTTTCAATTCATTACTAGAGATGGGGTGATATCTGAGGACTGGAGGAGGGCAGACATGGTCCCTCTCCACAAGAGTGGAAGTAAAGAAGAGGCAGGCAATTACAGGCCTGCAAGCCTGATCTCAGTAGTGGGGAAACTAATGGAGTCCTTACTTAAGGAGAGGATTGTGAAGTTTCTGGAGGAATGTGGGGCACAGGATCCAAGGCAGCATGGATTATCAGTGGGAAGGTCCTGTCAGATGAATCTTACAGATTTTTTTGACTGAATAACCAGGGTGGGATATCAGGGAGGAGTTGCAGATATGGCCTTCCTGGATTTCAGCAAGGCCATTGACACTGTCTTTCACAGGATATTGCTAAATAGTTGGGGAGCCTAGGATTGGGTCCTACAGTGGTAAAGTGGTTTAGGAATTGGCTAAGGGACAGGACTCAGAGGGTGGTGGTAAATGTTATGAAATCTGAGGAGAGGGAGGTGACCAACAGGGTGCCACAGGGGTTGGTGCTGGGGCCAGTCCTGTTCAATATCTTAATTAGCAACATTGCAGAGCATTTGGAGGGAAAGGTGTGTCTCTTTGCAGATGACACCAAGAACTGCATCAAAGTGGACACACCGGAGGGGGTGGAAAAAGTGAGAAAGGACCTAAACCTATTAGAGGAGTGGTTGGGTGTCTGGCAGTTGAGTTTCAATGCTAAAAAGTGAAAGATCATGTACCTGGGTCACAGGAATCCAAAGGAGGAATACAGGATGGGTGGGGAAATTCTGTCCACCACAAGTCAGGAGAGAGACCTGGGGTTATCATATTTGATGACCTGAAGGTGACCAAACAGTGTGAAAAGGTGGTGGGGAGAGCAAACAGAATGTTGGGGTGCATAGGGAGGGGCATAACAAGCAGGAGGAAAGAGGTAGTGATGCCAAAGTACAGATCACTGGTGAGGCCACAGCTGGAGTAAAGTGTCCAGTTCTGGAGGCCACATCTCCAGAAGGACATTGACAAAACAGAGGCAGTCCAGAGAAGGGCAATGAAGATTGGTATATGGACTGCACCAGAAGCCCTACAAGGAAAAACTTAAGAACCTTAATATCTATTCACTGGAGGAAAGAAGGGAGAGGGAAGATATGATAAGAGACTTTTAAGTACCTTAGGGGAATAAATAGGGTACAGGTGAAAATCATATTTCAGAGAAAACTCTGCACAAGAACAAGGAGGCATGATATGAGGCTGAAGGGTGGAAGGCTCAGGGGTAATGTTAAGAAGTAATGTTTCACTGAAAGGGTGGTGGAGTTGTGGAACAGCCTTCCAGCAGAAGTGGTGGGGATGAAAACAATACCGGGGTTCAAGAGTGCATGGAATAGACATAAGGGTACCCTGGAGATGTGCAGAGCAGGAAATCCATAGATTTATTATTTATTTATTTATTCAGTTTTTGTTGACCAGGTAAGTGCACTAGACAAATCCAACCTATTTTCAGGCACAACCCAGGGGAGGGGGATACAGATGAATGCCAACTGACCTTGAACCAGATTAAGCTGTTGGTGGTATTTTTAGTGAATGAGGGAAATTTGGCCAGGACACCGGGGAAATTCCCCTACTCTTTTCAATAGATCAGATAGGATCTGGGGCTACAGCAGTGAGTGGGCAGACTAGGTGGTCCATATGGTTCTTATCTGCTGACAGAGTCTATGGGCCCAATTCTAAGTTGCATGGTGCAACCTGCCAACGTATGCAAGTTGCGTGAGGTGGCACTTCACCAGGGACCCTGTGCCCTATTCTAAGACAGGCAGAGTTCCCTGCATCTACTCCCCATGACTTGTGGCAGCTGCAGGGTTGTGCCATGGGAATGGCACAAAGGACCTGGGTGCCACAAGTAGTGGCCAGCAGTTAACTGCCCCCCTGGAGCCTCTGCACCCGATATCACTGCCGCACTCAACTGGGGGCCTTGGGGGTGGTCTGGATGGGTGGCACAGGCACAAGGGGGGCATGGAAAAATACAGACCCAGGAGGTCTATGAACTTTGTAGGCTGGGGGGCATGACTGTGCTGGGGGGGTATGTGGGACAAGTGTAAGTGCTTTCCATAGTGCTGTGGGGGGGGCATCCATCATTGTGCCAGGTTGGATGCCCCTTAGACCACCTCCATGCTGATCTAACCCCGCTATGCCATACCAGGTACTGGAATGGTGTAAGTGGATTAAGGCAGCTGCCCTTCTGGAACAGGATGCAGTTGCTGCTGTAACCCAGCCTTGTGCCCTGCCACAATGGGTTGCGGGCATAGTGGGTAGCAAAGCCCACTTTTGGCACAACCCGCATATGGCATGGCACAAGTCACCTCTTGTAATCATGACTTGTGGAACGTATGGTGCAAGGTGCGATTTACACCATAGGGTCTGGTGTAAATCACATTGTGCCAGGCGTACCACATTCTTAAATCAGGCCCCATGTTTCTATGGTTCCATGTAAGTGATTTATTAGCTCTACTTGTGTGGCCACGATGTTCAACGCACCCAGACTATGTCCTCTTTTTGCAAAGATCATTGTATTGGCATTCACCAGTACAGTTATTTATTTTGAAGTAGTCAATTATATATCACACCAGTGGTAAATAAATAGGGTAAATAAATCAAGTTATTTTGGGAAAATATTTATTTTCACTTAGAACACATTATTTCACTTGGAACTCATAATTTCCATTTAGAATCTGGAAACAGAATGCAGATAACAATGTGTCAGATATAGAGTTTGCATTGGAAAGAAAGGCAGTTGTAAGCTAAATAAGATAAAACACTAATAAAAACACTACAATAATTGTGTTAGATATCAAATACATAATGGGTTGTGGCTGAAAACACATTTATCTCCATGCATGAGTAGTAAGACCTTCATTAGCTAACTCATGTGTCTGCCATATACTAGCGGAGAAGTTATATGATTTTATTTTTACATAGAATTTATAGATTAATGTATGGGAGGGTATGTGATAAGAGTCTTTTTTTTTTTACACACCCTAGGTGTGTTTTGTCACTGTCCTCAAAAGTGAAGGTTGAATGGTTTATAAAGACAAAATACACTGAGGGTATGTCAGAAAAGCTAGTAACCAGCCAGTCACCCATATTTTATTTTTTTATGATATCTGTTATGGTCTGATATCAGTCAAAACTGGGAGTAAGCAAGTGAGCATGCATAAAAAAGAGATTAAGATAGAGTGCATGTAGGCCAGCAGACCCTGTCATAGCCATTTTCAGTTAGTTTGTCAGTATAACAGCTTCCTGCATCAGTGATTGATCAGCTGTGACTTTATTTATTTGCTTTTGGTGACCGGGTGGGTGCACTAGGCATAGAGATGCCAATTTTCAGGCATGACCCAGGAGATTACAAGTCAGATACAAGAACAAACAACAGCAATGTGATGCAGCACATTGAAATATGAGGATACAAAGGTATTCAGAAAAATACAAATAATTTGTAAGACTGTAAAATTCTAGGTTGAGAACAAAGTACTTAATAAAAGCACATGTACAGAGATTTATAAAAGATGAAATAAGTGCAACACAAGTAAAGCATTTAGTACTAGTAGGTGTTATGGACTGTATACAGAAGTGCCTCTAGCAAAACAAAATAAACGTAGAAGAAAAAGTAGAGAGGATAGAGAAAGAGTGTGTATAAAATTCTGATTTACAACCACCCATCAATGTCTTGTACTTTATAATTACTAGCGAGCACTTTAATGTGGAGTTTTTGTGATTTGTTTGGTTTGAATTAAAACATGAAACTGCCTGAAATGCTGTTGAAACTAGCCAAGGGGGAGGCACTGGAAAGGAGCAGGGAAATCCTAGCCCTCCCCCCCAAAAAAAAGTCAGGGTAGTAAGTAAGGTAAACACCAAGATAGAGATGTTGATTGGGAGAAGGGCAGGGGTAAATGGAGAAAGTGACAAAGGCAATAAGGACAGGGATGGGGCAAAGAGGAGTAAGGCCATCAAGAAATGGAGGGTAATGAGTAGAAATGTCCGTAATCTGAGCAACAAGATCCCGGAACTGGTGGCCTCCATGGAAGAGGGATGCCTAGATATCACAGCAGTCAATGAAACATGGGACACAGAGAACCATGACTGGGATGTTAACATGCCAGGGTACATAACCTACAGGAGAGACAGGGAGGGGAGAAGAGGGGGAGGAGTGGCTCTCTATATAAGGGAAGAGATAAAAGCAACTGAACAAAAGAGTAAACAGGGAGGAGTGGAGGCACTGTGGGTCACCTTAGAGACTGGAAATGGCACCACAATCCACACAGGGGTTGTATACAGATCCCCATGTCAGGGGGAGGGAATGGACAAGGAGATGATAGAAGGCATTCTTAGGATGGCAGAGAAAGGGGAGATACTGTTGATAGGAGATCTGAATATGCCAGATGTTAACTGGAGCACATTTGCTGCAGCCACATCTAAGAGCAGGGCCATTCTCGATGCCCTACAGGTGGCATGCCTCAGACAGCTAGTTTCGGAACCCACTTATGAGGGAGCAATCTTAGACCTCATACTCTCAAATGGGGACAGTGAGAGAATCTCAGATCTAGAAGTGGGTTGCCATCTGGGAACAAGTGATCATCAAACAGTGTGGTTCATGATAAACTCAGCTGCAGAGTCAAGCCATACAAAAGTGAGGGTACTGGACTTCAAGAGGGCTGACTTTGGCAAGATGGGAGAGTGCCTTAGAAAAGCATGAGCAAACTGGCTAGAAGGAGGGGTGGAGCAACAATGGGGAAACATCAAAACTGCAATCAGAGAGGTAACAAGCCTTTGTGTGAAGCAAATAAATAAATCAAAATGAAAGAAAAAGCCACTATGGTTCTCAAAAGAGGTGATGGGGAAAGTCAGGGAGAAAGAGATAGCATTCAGAAAGTATAAGGAAACACAGAAGGAGCAGGACAGCGAGCTATACCAGTTAAGACAGAAGGAAGCAGGGAGGGAAGTCAGAATAGCAAAGGCTCAAACTGAGGAAAAGATAGCCAACTCAGTTAAGAAGGGGGGATGAAACCTTTTATAGGTACATCACGGAGCTTAGAAAGACAAAGGGAGGGATAGTGAGGCTGAATAGAATGGACGGTGGGCGGGCGGAGAAGGACAGTGAAAAAGCAGGGATACTGAACAAATATTTCTGCTCAGTATTCACAAAAGAGGAGGAGGGGGAGGTGCCTAATCCAATTAACAGAAGCACTCTTGATGGGGGGGGTTGATCCCAGTCCTTTCACTGAAGAAAGGGTTCTGAAAGAACTCCTAAAACTGAAGGTGGACAAAGCAATGGGGCCTGATGGAATTCAACCCAGAATTCTAAAAGAATTAAGGGGAGAACTAGTGAAACCACTGACTACCCTTTTTAACAAATCATGGAAGGATGGTGTGTTAGCTGAGGACTGGAGGAAGACAGATGTGATTCCCTTTCACAAAAGTGGGACCAAGACAGAGGCAGGAAACTACAGACCTGTCAGTTTGACCTCTGTAGTAGGAAAAGTGATGGAATCACTTCTGAAGGAAAGAACTGTTGAGTACCTAGAGGCCAGTGTGGCACAGAACCCAAGGCAGCATGGGTTCACAACGGGATGGTCATGTCAGACAAATCTAATTGATTTCTTTGACTGGGTGACCAAAGTAGTAGACCAGGGAGGGGCTGTGGACATGGCCTACCTAGACTTTAGCAAGGCATTTGACACAGTCCCACACAAAAGATTAATAGTCAAATTAACCAGCCTGGGAGTGGGTCCCAGGGTGGTAGCTTGGTTAAAACATTGGCTGGACAACAGGACACAGAAGGTAATTGTAAATGGAGTCCACTCTGAAGAGAGAGAGAGGTGTTAATAGTGGGGTACCTCAGGGTTCAGTACTGGGTCCAGTCCTTTTTAATGTCTTTATAAGTGAAATTGCAGAGGGACTGGAAGGAAAAGTATGCCTCTTTGCAGATGACACAAAGATCTGCAACAGGGTTGATTCACAAGGAGGCATGGAAAGGATGAGAAGGTACTTGGCAAGGTTGGAGGAATGGTCAGAAGTATGGCAGCTTGGATTCAATGCAAATAAGTGCAAAATAATGCACCTGGGAAACAAAAACCCAGGAGAAGATTACACAATGCTGAGGGGAGTAGTAACAACAACAAAAATGGAAAGGGACCTGGGGGTAATCATATCAGATGACCTTAAGGTTAGCAAGCAATGTGAGAAGGCAGTAGGGAGGGCTGGGGGTATACTGGGATGTACAGGGAGAGGCATCACCAGCAGACAACAGGAAGTTGTTATCCCTCTGTACAGACAGTTGGTGAGACCCCATCTGGAGTATTGCGTCCAGTTCTGGAGACCCCCACATCCACAAGGACATAGACAGGATAGAGGCAGACCAGAGGAGGGCAACTAAAATGGTGCAGGGTCTCCAAGAGAAGCCGTATGAAGAGAGACTAAAGGAGCTTAATCTGTATACCATTGAGGAAAGGAGGGAGAGGGGGGACATGGTAGAAATATTTAAGTACCTCAGTGGAATCAACAAAGTCCAAGAGGGTAGTATCTTTCAGAAAAAGAGATGTGCAAGAACAAGGGGACACAATTTAAAGATGGGGCAATGTGAGGAAGTATTTTTTCACAGAGAGGATGGTGAATGCATGGAACAGCCTTCCTGAGGAGGTTGTGGGGTCTAAAACTGTGGGAGAATTCAAGAATACATGGGATAGACATAAGGCAATTCTTGTGGGGGGTAAGAAGAAATAGGTTGTTGGTTAACTAGGAGCTGCAGCTTATCCTGTAGGAAGGGAAATGGGCAGACTAGGTGGGCCAAGTGGTCCTTATCTGCCATTGAAGTCTGTGTTACTATATTCTATGTTTCTATGTTAAGAGTAGTAAATCTGTATGATAAGCAAGTTGGTTTTGTAAAGTGAGTCCATGGCGGCGTGGTGTTGGAATAGTAAATCTGTGCGAGAAGCAAGTTTGTTTTTGCATTAGCTGGTTTTAAGAGGCATGGGTTTTGTCTTGCAGTGTTTAACGATATTCAGAAATGCACCAAAGCCCAGTGCAAGTCCAGTACAGCACAAATCCGATGCGCCATGGCGCAACAGGAGCCATATTCAGAAGTGGCACAGGCCGAACTGCACCAGCGCAACCCGGCTGAATATGGCAGAGTCGAGCCATGTTGCTAATAGAGTTGTGCCGTGCTGCAAAAACAGCTGCACCATGGCACACACACAGGTGCACCATGATGCAAAAAGAGATGCTGCAGGGCAACTGTGGGAGCAGAGCAACAGAGGGGGGCATGGCACAAAGAACAGACCCAGGGACCGAGCCAGGGAAGCACAGTGACAGGCCACAGGAGGCCTCCACCAGCAGGGCACAGCAGGGCACAAACAGGCACCCAGACACCTGACCCCAGAACACAACAGTGGCAGAGAAAGCAGGCAACAGGAGGTGCCAACGGCCAATGGAGGGCCACCAAGGGAGCCCTCCTCACAGGCCACTGGCTGTGCCCCCCCACCCAGACTATAGCAGGCCACACCCAGGAACATGCAGCCAAGCACCCACACATGCCACACAGGCACACAGGAAGCCCACACAGTAGGCACAGAACATGCCGGGTGGCAAGTAGCATGACAGACCACATGGTACAGGCTGCACAATGCCAAGCAGGGGCCCCAACACAGTGTGCAGACAGCACCTGATCAAGGATCATGGTTGTGTGCTATCACCACACACGCAACTGCCACACACCCCAACAGCTGGCCCAAGGGCACCCCAAGGCACAGCCATGGACCCAGAGGATGGACACCACCACAGTGGGACACACCACAGCACACAGCAGTGAACCATGGAAGCACAACATGCTCCCCTGCACGTGCACACCATATGGACAGACACTGGCCCACTGCAGCATGGTTCCTCACACCACCTGCAAAGCAGACACAGACACAGGCAGGTAAGTCAGAAAATACATATTTAAAGGAACCATATACAAGAACCAGGGGCTGATAATGGGTAGGTAAAGTGAGGGAAGGGGACAGGAAACAGGGACTATACAGTGGGAGGGGTGACTGAAGGGGGAGTTACAGCGGGGAAACAGGGATAAATGTGAACTAATGGCGACCCAATCTGGCTACATTGGTGTGCTGCTGCTGCCTCCACTCCACCAACAGCATCTGCCTGACCTGGATCACCACCTCGAGTGTCATGGAAACCACCAGAAGGGTCTGGCACAGCAGTCTTGACAACATTGAGTGAGGTGGTCTTTGCCATCGGACACCTATTACAAAGGACAGGACATGTGATCAGTGCAATGTCCCAAGGAACCATGCCCACCCACTGTGTGCAATGGGCAGTGGAAACACACACTCCTGGAGGACCCATAGCAGCCACCTGCAGGGGGTGGGCCAATGCCAGCCAGCAACTCTGTGCACCACGACATTGCACAGAGGTGGTCCCTGCTGCACAATGGCCACATGACTGTGCAATGACAGTCACATGGCACAGTGCACCGGCAGCACCACAGCAACAACAGTGGCAGTCGGGTGCATGCCCACCCCAACAGCTGGCACACATGTCCCATGGATTCACCACAGTGGCATGAACCACATACAGTGCAACACACAAAGCTGCCATGGCACATGGCACAGGTGGCCATGCCTGCACCCACTCCCCTCACCACCCCCCATGCACAGTGCAAAGGACCATGACAGTGCTTACCTGCCCTCTGCAGCCCTGCTAGTGCCAGTCCTGCTCCAGCATGTCCCACTGTGGCCTGCTGTGCTGCTGTAGCCTGGGCCCTCCGATGGTCCTCAGGGCCTGAGAATGGAAAGAAGACAGGTGCACATTAGGAACTGGTAATAGCAGCTGCCCCTCAACCCCATCCTTGTGCACAGGGTGTGCCCCTGCCTGACAAGTCCCACATGGCTGTATCACAATGCAAGTGGAAGCTGGAAATGCCACCCCGCGATGCACACAATGACAGTGTGCCCCTCTGCAGGGCATGGCAGGCAGCCAAGCCAACACCACAGTACAGCACCAGGGCAGACATGCAACATGGGATGACCTACCTGGCTGTGGCATGGCCCCTCACCTGGTGCTTGGCTGTAGCCTCCTCAGGTGCTCTGGGTCCTGCCTCATGAGGTTCTCATAATGGTGGTGACACTGTTCCCCAGTCGTGGGCTCCCCTCTCCTATGCTCCAGGCTTGTGGCAATGTCCTACCACACGGTGCCCCTGGCCCACTGCAGGGGCATCTGCCCAAAGAGTTGGGGGCATGGGGCTCCACACAGGCTACTAGGTTGGCCAACTCAATAGGCAACCAGTTCTGGGCCCTCCTCCATCTTGCCTGCACCATGTTGAGCTGAACGCATTTGGCAGCAACAATGGCAGTGGGAGGCACAAGCATCCACACCATGTACCCGCCATGCGATATGCAGGATCATGTGCAGTGCACACACATCACACAGTGCCTGAGATGCACGGAATGGGCATGGCTACATGGGGTCACAGGATCAGAGGCCTGACCCAGGGGTCAGGGATTGACCAGCATTGCGCACGTGCATTATAGAGCACGGCACCCCATGCACAGCCATGTGCATAGGTGGCCCATGCACAACATGCGCAATGCCACTGCATCATGCTGTCCATGCATGGTGCATGATTGACGCCACGATGCCAAGATGCACGTGTGCACTGTGGGCCTGTGCACCGCACATGCGAGCACATTGCGCCATCGTGACTTGCTCTGGTGCAATCCCATTGTGCACAGCACAATATCAAGATATTCAGTCACCACATGCAAATGAGCTCATCAGCCAATGCCTGGCACAGTGGGCACATTAGCATGTCATTACTATTGTGCCCAAACTCATTTGCATGCGTTGCACCATATAAGCACCATGGAACAGCACAAGCCATGGACCGGCGTTGCAGCTATGATAGGTAAGTTGTGCATGCTGCTGCAGCTCACTGGGAGCTGACAGCACTGCATGGTAGGACAGACTGAGGAGATGCTGCCACTGTCACACTGTGCTATCCACGTCCACAGGCAGCAACATGTTAGCACTTGAGGAGGGCGAGGAGCAGGGGCCTGCACAGAAGCACAGGCCCAATTTCACAAAAGCCGAGACAGGTGGCCTGTTTGAGGCCTACCTGGACAGGGAGCCCCTGTTGAGTGATGTCATGGGCCCACCACAGGCCAGGGCTGGTGCACAGGAGGAGGTGGCAGCCTATGTCAACCAGCATGGCAGCCACCAGCGGTCAGTGCAGGAGTGCCAGAAGAATGTGGGAATGCACAAGCGGCAGATAAAGGAGAAGGTGGTGGCCATCCGGGCATCCTGAACTGCCACCAGAGGAGAGACTGCAGATACACCCACACTGACACTGCAGGAGGAGTTGGTGGCAGCCACCATGCACTGCACCATAGTGGAGGGTGTGCCTGGAGGAGGATTCCAGATGGGTGGCAGCCCATTACTGCATGGTAAGTCTGTCTGCCATGCACAGCCAGTGGCACAGAGGGTGTGTATGTGGGCATGCTGGCATGCTTGCAGATGACATGCATGTCATGTGTATGTGTGCACACCCACGTGCATGCCATGCCACAGGACACATGCAGCAGCAGTGTATGGGAGGCACATGTGGACACTGCATCACTAACATGCCTTTCTTTCTCTTGCAGCACCAGCATGCCTCTGTGCAAATGATGGGGCGCTGGCAGCAGCAGCAACTGTGGATGCTGGTATGGCCCCGGAGGATCAGCTGTCTATTTCCACCAGCATATGGTGGCCTAACAGGCTGCAGCTCACCACCACAGTGCAGGCGGATGTCCTGGACCTGGGGTCAGACAAGGCCCTGGATGTGTTCCTGCAGAATTTCAGCCTTGGTGTTCTATGCGCAGACACACAGATCAGGGTGGGGTCCAACTCCAATGATGACATCACACTTATCCTGGACAGAATGGGCAACATTGTGGGCGAGACGCCCCTGCTGGACTCTGACACAGGCAGCATGTCCAGCACTCTGCCAGTGGTGGAACAGCTGCCTGCCACCACTGTGGGTGCAGCGGTGCATGCTGCCCCAGCTGTCCTCTGCAGTGGTGGTGGTGGTGGTGCAGCCGCGCAGGTGCTGGGTGGCATACAGCAGCTGGATGGGTGACAGCAGCAGGCTGCAGGTGCCACTGGGCAGCTGGACACAAGGTCCGCCTCTGGTGCATCTGCTGTGCCCATTTCCCCTGCAGACCCCACTGTGCAGCATCCACCAGAGAGGGGGTCTGTGCAGCATGGCCGGTCACAAGAGGATCGGCATCCCACCTGGGAGCCCCAGAACGCTTACCGCCTGGCTGAGCACACCCATCTGCTGTGGGTGTCCATTCAACAACATGTGCTGCTTGCCACTGGGGTGCGTGCACTGCCTGCAGAGGTGACCAGTTAGCTGAGTAGCAGGAGAGGGGCACTGTGCAGATCCTGGCAGGGATGCAGTGCATGTAGGAGGCCATGACTGCATCCATGGATCGCATTGCCACTGTGATCATGGATGGCTTTTCATTGCTGGCTGCCACAGGACATGGCCATGCACAGGTGACCCCCCTCAGTGCGCTGTCCACCCAATGATCCCGCGTTGGGTGACCCCATCATAGTCAATGCTGGGCTCTGATGTAGGCATCCCAGGCATGCCTGGGGCTGGCCTCTTTTGGCACCTGCACACACACACACCCTGCATGGACACAGTTGCGGTCCCATGGGTTCCACCCCTAGTGGGCAGTTGCAAACCCCCCATGGCTGATGCACAGCCTGTGGCTGCCGATCGGCCCTGGTGTGGCCGCTCCCATGGCCATGATGACCATGGTTCCATGCAGCAGTCTTGATGTGTGGGCCACCCTGACCGCTGTCTGACACTGCTACCCTGTGCACACATGGGTGGTGTGTGTGTACCTTCCATTGGTGTCGCCTCTGTGTGTCACGCCACATGCTGCCTGTGTATGTGTGTGTGCTTGTCCAGCTGCTGGATCATGTGGAGTGGGCGTGATGAGGGCAGGCTAGCACCGGTTGTGCCTGTGTACCGGTGCAATGCATCTGATCCATGCCACATACCAACACCTGGGGGTGTGTGTGTGTGTGTGTGTGTGTGTGTGTGTGTGTGCGCCACTGACTCCCCTACCCCTGCCTCCCACCTCAGTGTGTGCATGCCCATTGCCATGCATGCCCCTGCATGTGTGCTGTACTTGTTTGTGTGGCCCATGCATGAGCACCGCACCACCTACCTGTGTGCTCCATAGTGCTCCTGCACGATGGTGTCCCAGTGGCACCATGCCTGCTGGAGCAGCCAGGGTCCCTCCACCCAGGGGGTGGCTGTCCACCACCCTCCAGCCCACTGCTTCCATTGTCCCCACTACTGTCACCCTCATTAGCCTCAACAGCTATCCCACGGTCAATGGCCATGTTGTGCAGTATGCAGCAGGCCAGGAATGAGCCACAGGAATTCAAAGGGCTGTACTGTAGGGCATCGCCTGACCTGTCTAGGCAATGGAACCAAGCTTTCACAATGTCAAAGACACACTCGATGATGTTGCTCATGCTGGTGTGTGCCTTGTTGTACTGC
Organism: Neoceratodus forsteri; assembly: GCA_016271365.2. NCBI lineage: Eukaryota > Metazoa > Chordata > Ceratodontiformes > Ceratodontidae > Neoceratodus > Neoceratodus forsteri. The sequence goes on along the minus strand of CM028129.1, from coordinate 1,069,350,918 downwards.
TCCTCTGCTGGGGACACCGGACACCAGTAGGGGGTGAGCAGCCAGGGCCTCAGTGGATACACGCTGTCACCTGTGTGGAGATTGACATGGTAGCCCTCTGCTATTCTATGCTGCACCCCTTGCCTGTCCCTGGTGCCCACGCCACCCTGCACACCTCAATTCCCAGGTCTGCTCTGCTCATTGCCCATTGCCTGTGCCATACTCCCCCACTAGGTGGCCCATGGGGATGTCCCCACATTCAAACCTGTGGCACAGCACAGAGCTGTGCCAGATGAACATGTCATGTGCACTCCCAGGGTGTGTGGTGCAGTCATTGGTGATGCACCCCATGGCATCGCACACCACCTGGCAGTTGACACTCGGGCTCCCCTTCCGATTGATGTATACCCCACCCTCAGGGCCAGGTGGCATGAATATGGCCACATGGGTGCAGTCAATGGCCCCAATCATGGCAGGCATACATTCTACCCTGTGGATGTCCTGCATGGTTGCTATACACTCCACCTGTGTGCTTGGGAAATGGATGAATTCCGAAACACACGGCAGCAGGGCATTGAAGAACTCTGTAAGGAGGCAGGATGTGGCCGACTGGGTGATGCCTGTGGTGTCCCTTGTTGGTCTCTGGAAGGTGCCTGTGGCAAGCAGGTACATGACGACAGTCACCTTCATCTCCACAGACATGGCATGGCTCCCCCTGATGGGTGCCTGCATCTCCTCACAGCACAGCTCACAGAGCTGCCTCAAAATGGTCCTATTCAGGTGGTACCAGCCCACAGTCTCAGTGTTACTGTAGTTCTCAAAGGTGATACAGGCACGGTACCACCTGTGTTGGGCATACCACTGACGGGCCCTTCCTCAGCCACGTCACTGTTCCTCCTGCCCCCTCACACCTCTCATCATGGCCTCCATCATGAAGGACACACTGTCCATGGCCCTTGCTGTTCACTGTCCCCCTGGGAGGTTGGCTGCTGGCTGTGTGCATCCTGGTGCACTGCTTGTGTGTGTGTGTGTGTGTGTGTGCTGCTCTCTCTCTCTCTCTGCCCCTCTCTCCCACTCCAATGCCACCTCTCTCCCTCTGTGTGTGTGGGCTGTGGGCTGTCTATCTGTATGTGTGTCTCTCTCTCTGTCTCTCTCACTCACTCCCTCTTACTCACACCCCTGATGCAAGTGCTGTCTGTGTTTGTGCCCTGTATCTATAGGCACAAGTCTGCTCAAAGCAACTTCGATTTGCTCCTCACTTGCACCATGGATTCAGGTTGAATATGCCACTGTGCTGCATATTCATGGGCATGCCCCCTGCTCTTGTGCATGCTTTCATTATAGTTGTGCATTGGTACAATGGATTTTGTGCTGTGCACTGGCTTCTGCTGAATATGGCTCCTTGGCACAATACTGCACTTGTGCCGGTGCAACTCAGTTGTGCCATGTGCAACTGCTCTGAATATCTGGGCCTCTGTGTTTTACTGCACTATATTGTGTTTAGCTCAGTTGACATGGAACCAAGTAACACAGCTTTGAAACTGTGAACTGTTTGTGTGGAAAAAAGAAGATACACTTTTAGTTTGATGTAGTGTTTTGAGGGAGATGTTGATGTAGTTAACTGGCACCAGTTGTGGGACTGCTGCATGTGCTGCTCACAGCACAAGCTTAATTGACAGTAAGCGATTATAACTGGGCAGTGTAATGCATAATTACAACCAAGAAGTTGCAACATATTTATACAAGCCAGTTATCCATGCATTACAAATGCTCACTAGTAATTGTAAATGTGTTACTCCACTGTACCCCATTATGTATTACCTGTTCACATACATACCTGCATACTGCTGCAGGAAAGATAGCAGCCCATGGTCCGATTGAGTTCCCCCTTCCCATCAGCTCAGTGGGAATATTATTCCCCCTTTTTTCTTCAGAGTACAATATTCTTTAATAATTTTAGAGATATGTAATTTTTATTAAGTGATTTTCCTACATAGTGTATTGAGTTATATTTATTTATGTTTGTCCAGCACCTGGTTTTAAGAAAGGTGTTTCTTAAATAAAAATGGCTGTCTGTCTATCTTTAGAAAATATAAAAAATGAGAAAGAATGGATGAAATCCACTTTCAATATATTTACTATAAAAAAATGTTTTATTATTAAAGTTTCTTCACACAATCAAACAAAGGCAACAGTTTTGTGGTTAAACCACTTCATCAGGCCACTGTGTTGCTAAAATAAAACATAAAAAAACATTTTTGTTACATATTGGTATTACCAGATGAAAAAAGACCATTTACGCCTACAATTAATTATAATATGCTAGAAGGCGCTGTATAAACTTATATCTCAACAGTTACAATGATGTCAAAAAATATATAATTGGCTAATGTTTATATTATTCATTGCTAATAAATAATGAATATTTCATTTTAGAATGTACAACTTCAAACTGATTAATGCTCAATAATCATGACACATCCATTGATATATAAGTATGAATTTTTACCTTAAATGGATAATGCTTATTTGCCAATTAAAGCCTGAAGTCCTAGTTTAAATGATGCGTGTATATTAAATCACCCTAAAGAGAGAAAATTCAATAATATGTTTTCATTGCCATTTATGAAATAAATATATCTTGCTTACTATTAATTTAAGTAGAGTAGCATTAATATATCCCACTAAATGTTTTAACAGGTAATTAGTTTATTAATAAAATATAGGTGTATCTCAATCAGCTTACCGCTATGAATGTAGTGATGTCATTTATCTTATTGTTCCAATAATTAGACGCTCATCTTGGTGCTTTAAAAATAATAAATTCAAAAATAAAATTACTTAAAAGGAACTTTCTTTGAATGCTAGATGTGACTTTACTCAATTCTATACGTTGTTATTAAATAAACAATGTTATGCATACTGAAACTGTTCTGGTATGTTTATCAAACTCAAATTACTTTAACATATTCTGCTGTGATGTCAGTTTCTAAATACATAGTCTCCGTTCAAAACATTAAAAAGTAACAAAGGGAAAGCATGTATGCAAGAAATAAAGGTTTTCTTTGAAAAAAGTTATGCCAAATATAATAAAAAGCCTCAACGTATGAAATAGGAGCTTATTGTGAAAAGAGCAGCGTACTAGCATTAGCATAACTTCTGAATTAAGTGTCCTCGAGTATCCAATTTTCTAAACTCAGCGTCTCAGCGCTCTTAAAACAAAAGTATTTAAACATCATTAATTCTTTTTACATGATTCGAAATGTCATGCTGATAGAAGGATATACTAAATGCTTACCCTGAAGGGTATGACTGGCGTGCTATGTGCCTCGCTCCACCATTATTAAAAAAGTCCATTCTTTTCCGTGTTCAAATCTCGCGGCTGGTGGGGGGAGAACCATACGTCAGAATGACGTTAAGCTACCTGAATCCAGGTATTCACGTAGCCTCTGAACCAAGATGTAAAACTATGAGTGTAGCTAAATAGAGCAGTGGAGATGACAACAACCAGAAACACATCGCCCTTGCTGTCTCACCAAGTCAGGGGTTCGCCCCCCACCACAGGGAAATACATCCCTGATATTTTAATAATAATTTATCAAAAACAAGGTTATTAGTTAAATAAAAAAGGAGATAATAAAGTATTTATTTGGGGTGTCATGTATCTAGCGCAACCATTGTTAGAAAAAATCCTTTCTTTTGTGCGTTTTAATATCGCGCCTGGTAGGGGGAGTATCTTACATCGAAATGATGTATACAACCTAAATTCAGGTATTCAGGCAGCCTCTGAACACAGTTGTAGATCTGTGAGTACAGCAAATTGGAACAGTGGAGATGACAACTACCTGAGACACACCGCCCTCGCTGTTTCTCTAAGTCAGGGGTTCGCCCCTCACCATAGGGAAATACATCACTAATACTTTAATGTATCAAATGAAAAGTTATTATTGAATAAAAAAGGGGGTAATAAAGTGTTGATTTACTGATATACAGGACTCGTCATATTCTACTATGCAATATCAGGATCAAAGACATCTTACACTACAAATACCTCATAAACCATCATTTAACACTGTATGTATTGCATTGTATAAAAACTTTAAATCAAACTGTCACAGAATATAAACAATTCTGTATAATATATAATAGTTAAATCAATACCGCATAAAAATATTGTGGTTAGTGGGAGGAGAAACATACATCAAAATTGGCATAAGCCAACTGAAATCAGGTTTTCAGTTCTGTATCCCATAACAGCTTCATTTTATGAGATACCGTTAACAGATGTATCCCATAAAATATGTGTTTAAAAATGTAACTACCCAGATAAATGAACATAATATTACAAATTATTATGAACACCACTGCTGTCATAATCCAAAAACTCCCAGTACAGAGACATGGGGAGAGAGGGACAAAGAGCATTTGTCCAAATCAACAATATGCTTCAAAAGAAGACAAATTTTTCCAGTCACATTCATCCTTTACTCCAACATATGGGTTCGTCAAAATAAACAGTATATTTCAAAAGAAAAGATTCCAATCACATTCATCATTTAGTCCAACAGAAGGGTTGGTGCTATTAAGCGTGTGAATCCAGTATACTTCTCTTTTCCTGAGTACTAAGTCCCAAAACTTAATTCCATCCTAAGGTTCCTGTACCAGTTCAAGACCCCAAAATCATAAGAGATGTTTATAACTTGCTTGTATAATGTCTTGCAAGACATTATACAGAAGCAGGACATATGGCTGTCTCTTTACAAGCCAGTTATTCATGCATTAAAAATGCTCACTAGTAATTGTAAATGTGTTATTCCACTGTACCCCATTATGTATTACCTGTTCACATACATACCTGCATACTGCTGCAGGAAAGATAGCAGCCCATGGTTTGATTGAGTTCCCCCTTCCCATCAGCTCAGTGGGAATACTATTCCCCCTTTTTTCTTCAAAGTACAGTATTTTTTAATAATTTTAGAGATGCGTAATTTTTATGAAGTGATTTTTTTCTACATAGTCTATTGAGTTATATTTATTTATGTTTGTCCAGCACCTGGTTTTAAGAAAGGTGTTTCTTAAATAAAAATGTCTGTCTGTCTATCTTTAGAAAATAGGCACAGAAATTCCCAGGCTCTGCTTGGCTGATACCCCTGGCAAGGTGAGTATGTATCAGTAGAGCCCCATGAAATTATTTTTATTTTTTATAGTTTTTCTTTTTCTGGAATTTCTTGTTTTTTCTTTCTATTCATTGAAAATGTGGTTTTAGTTCTTATCATATTTACATTCATAATATACATCAAAATGACCTTGTACACACTAGAAATCACAATCCTAGTATAATACATTGTATTAAGCAGCATTATGCTATAGAAATACAAAATCACACATGCCCCCACAATGCAAAGCATCATGGGCTGCATATGCAAATCACCACCAAATATTATGCTGGTTCAACTTTAAGCAGAAATGCATGGTGCCAAAGGGCCTCTCACACAGTTTGCAAAGGGTGCCAACAGAAGACATAGAAATGTATTTCATCCTACCAGGACTCGTCAGTATGCCTCATCTGTTTGACACCCTAGTGATATGAACCAGCTACCCTAAGCTGGTCTATCTGGGTTATTTTGTGGTGAATCCAATCAAAACAAAAAACAATTTAAAAGACAAAGATCCTCTGTGTGCAAGCACTGAGGCAATAGTAACCACAAAGGGCATTTGGTTGGGAAGCCAAGTTTCAAGGAAATACAAAATCACACATGCCTCCACAATGCAAAGCATTGTGGGCTGCATATGCAAATCACCACAGAATATTGTGCTGGTTCAACTTTAAGCAGAATGCTATTAAGCTATAGTCTTGAAAAGATCTGTGAATCAGACAATTTCTCTGTCGCTTCCTTGCAGACCTTCTCTGTAATAATAACAGAGCCTAAACAACAACTGCTGCAAGCATTTATTTTATTTTTGCCCAAAACAAGCAATTTGTTTTATTTTTCCATGTGCTTGTTTTTGTTTTATTTCTTTTTTATACCTTCAATTTCTTGTTATTTTTTGTTCTTATTTAAGAAAAACATGGGCTTCTGTATATCAAGCAACAGAGCCCGGGTTAGAATAAGTCCCAGTCCCAACTGACCTGATAACTAAAATCATGCAGCTAGTTAGAAGAAAACATTACTCACCGTAGTAATCTTCCTTCTTCCAAGGTGTCCTTTGGCATCAGTAACTATCACAGTTAGCTGGATAGCTAGCACTGGCCTGGAGGTGGAATGTATGATAATGAGTTTTATGAATTAGTCAATCAGATTGAAGCTAGAGAATGTGCTGAACAGAGAGAGGGAAGGAGTCTTTAGAAATGTTTGAAGGTAGAATGGGCAGATGTCACACTAGAAAGAACCAACAGGATTTAAAACACATATAAAAAAAAGCACCAGAACCATAAAAACTTTGCTTGAAATGCAATCCAAATATTAATGCCCCAAATAATTTAAGGCAAAAGTCATAGCCTTCTTCTGAAGGTTATCTGGGGAGGAAGGAAGGGAGCTTACTGATGCTAAAGGACACCTTGGAAGAAAGAAGATTACTACGGTGAGTAATTTTTTCTTCTTACCAAAGGGGTCCTCTAGCATCAGTAACTGTTGCAGACTACAAAGTAGCACAGTTGGGAGACAGGTAGAGAACCTAATTAGGAAAAAGGTTCTGCAGTACTACCTTGCCAAACCTGGTATCATATCTAGACTGCGCATCTAAGCAGTAATGCTTAGTGAAGGTGTACACAGTCTTCCAAGTTGCTGCTCTACAGACTTCCAGAAGGTGAACATCCCCAGCAGCTGCCACCAAGGCAGCAGTGCCCCTAGTAGAGTGAGCTCTGAGGCCCTTAGGGGCTGCTTACACCAGTCTTGTCATAGCAGAACCAAGTACAGGAGACTATCCAGCAAGAGATGATTCCCTTAGTGGCTGGTCTTCCTCTACCTACCTCCCCATAAGTGAGCAAAAGTTGTGTGGATAAGCCCCTGGACTGCTTGATGTGCTCCCTTTTGATATTCAGACTGTGGAACTCCCCTGGAGTGGATTTCTCCATAAAGAACACAGGCAAAGTGATGGATTGATTGAGGTGGAACTCAGAGATCACCTTAGGTAAAAATGTCCCATTTGTCCTGAGCTCAGTCTTGTCTCTGTGGGGAATAAAGTACAGTAGTTGGGCTCAGTGCAGAGGGCCTGTAACTCTGAGATCCCTCTAGCAGCGGTAATGGCCACTAAAAACACAGTCTTCTAAATCACATGCTTAATGTGAGCCATAGCCATGGGTTCAAAGGGTGGCTCCATATGTTTGGCAATACAGAGATTCAGGCTCCTAGGGGGGACAGGCTCCCTAATTGAAGGCTGAACATGGAGGAGACCTCTGAAAAACTGCTTAGAGACCAGTTTGGAAAATACAGACTTGTTTTTTCCAGCAGAGAGATAAGCTGAAACAGAGGACAGATGAAGCTTCACATAGGAAGGCTTCAAACCTGGGTCCTGTAGGTGTACCAAGTAATCCAAAATATTAGGAATTGAAGCCTTAAAAGGATTGTGCTTCTTCTTGCATCAGAAGAAAAATATTTTCCACTTGGCTGCATAAGTCTTTTTTGCACTAGGGTTTTTAGACATCCTCAGGATCTTTAGCACTTGCTCAGAGTACTGAGTGTCTGGAAACTTTAACTCCTCAAGAGCCAGGCTTTGAGGTGAAGAGGTTTCAGGTCTGGGTAAGACACCCATCTGGGGAAGAGACAGGAAGGAGTGACTGAGAGGGAGATGAATAGGCTTGTTGCAGGACAGGGACATCAGCAGAGGGTACCATGCCTGCCTTGGCCAATCTGGCACCACCAGAATCATTGTTGCAGGTTCACTTTTGAGCTTTAACAACGTTCTGAAAATCAGAGGAAAAGGAGGAAAGTCATAAAGGAACTTTCATGTCCACTCCAGAGCTAAGGCATCTGTTGAAAGAGATCCCAGTGCTGGGGGCCTGCAACAGAACAGAGGAAGGTGATGGTTTAGGTGAGAGGCAAACAGATCCACCTCTGGTGTGCCCCATCTCCTGAACACTGCTGTTAACACTTGTTTATTCAGACACCATACACCGTGTCCTTGGTTGATGTGGCTGAGGGAATCCACCAGGGTATTGTCTTTTCTTGGGAGATGTATGACTGACAGGTTGACTCCCAAGGAATAGGCTATGCCCCAAATCCTCATGGTCTCTAGGCAAAGGATGGTGGATCTTGTGCCACCCTGCTTGTTTATGTAAAACATGACAGTGGTGTTGCTTTAAAGCAAATGCTTTGAGAGCCAGATAAATGGCCCTGAATTCCAACAGACTGATGTGGGCCTGTGACTCTTGTGGAGTCCAGGAGCCACTGACAGAACAGTCATCCACGTGAGCTCCCCATCCAAGAAGAGAAGCATCTGTAGTAATGATTTTGGAAGGAGAGGAAACCTGGAAAGGAACTCCTACTGAGACGCTGGCAGTGTCCTTTCACCAGTCCAGAAACTGTAGGAAGTGTTTTGTGACTGGAACTAGTTCGGACAGTAAATTTTTGCTTTGGGACCAGTGAGATCTTAGGTACTGCTGAATGTCCCTCATTCTGAACCTGACCCCTGGGACCACAGCCATCATGGATGCCATGTGGCCCAGGAGCTGCAGGAAATATCTGGCTGGCCTGGGCTGGCCCAGGACAAAAGAGTTTGCCACTGACAGAAAATTTTGAATCCTTTCCACAGGAAGAAAGGCTCTGCTGTGCAATGTGTCCAATTGCACTCCTATGAAGGTAAGGAGCCAAGCTGGTACCAATTGGGATTTCTTTTGATTAATAATGAATCCAAAGGATTGCAGAGTGTCTCTTGTTAAAGAAAGAGTCTCCTGTAGAAGAGGAGGGGTTTTTGCCTTTATAAGCCAGTAGTCCAAATATGGGTAGACTGATATCCCCTTTTTTCTTAAATGAGCTGCCACTATGGTCAGACATTTTGTGAACACCCTTGGTGCAAATGTCATGCTGAAGGGCATGGCTGAAAACTGGTAGTGTCCTGAAGGGAGCTTGAACCTCAAAAACATCCTGTGGGACAACCTGATGGGGATATGAAAGTAAGTATCTTTGAGATCTAGGAAGGCTAGCCAATATCCCTGCTGTAAAGACTGAATCACCAACTTCAGAGTGACCATCTTGAATTTGTGTTTGAGAAAGTGCCTGTTTAGGAGTCTGAGATCTAAAACAGGCTGCCACTCCCTGTTTTTCTTTTGAGTTAGAAAGTACTGGAGTAGAGTCTTTTGTCCCTTTGATGGGTAGGCACTCTATTACTTTTGCTTCCAAAAGATGCTTTACTTCCATCTCCAAAAGAATCCTCTCTGTTGGAGTTAGAGGTTTGAAAAGCTGAGTTCTCTTTAGGGCTGGCATATTTTTTTAACTGAAGGGACAGACCCTTTTCCACTACCTCCAGGACCCACCTGTCTGTGGTAATGAGGGTCCAGGACTGGAGGTAATTGGAGATCCTGTCCCCTACAGGCAGGGGAGAGGCAACCTGGGCTGAGGAATCAGGGCTTTTGCAGGGTGGCAGGAGCAGGGGTAGAGGTAGATCTCCTCTGACCTTTCTTGCCTCTTCCACTATAGTAACCTTTGAATTATGAGAGGTCAAATTGAGGGGAAAGGGAGTAATAGGGTCTGGGAAAGTAGCCCCTGCCTCTATTACCTTTGTGTTGAAGCTTTTGAACTGCCTGAGGCTTAGTCTTGATTGTACTGCTCTGACAGGTTGACTTGTCCTTGTCAACCTTTTTCATATACTCCTCAGCTCTGGAGTCAAAGAGTGCATTTCTGTTATAGGGAAAGTCCGTGGCTTTAGACTGTCCTGTGACAGGTTTGTTGTTCTGAACCAAGCAAAACACCTCAGGGAAATAACCTGACCCATAACCCTTGAGGCTGCATCATTGCTATCATCTGCCATGTGACACTGATACTTTGTGGCCGCCAAGGCTGTCTTACCATTTCCACCAAGTCCTTAGCCATAGAATCTAGCTCCATTTCACTATGGCTAGGACTCAGTTCCACATGGCCTTTTGATATTTGGCTGTCTAAGCCATGTAAGAAACAAAGCAAAGAAGAAGAGAAGCTGAAGTGTATGTCTTCCTGGCAATGAAGTCCAGCCTCTTAGAGTCTTTTGCAGGGGGCTGGGGAAAAAAAGGGAACCCCAGCCTTGTCACATGCTGCTTGTTGCACAACTTCCTCATAACTGGGGTGAACAAACAGATATTCTGTGTCAATTTAAGAAAAGTGGTACTTTTTATCAGCCCTTTTCTCGACCCCTTGCACAGATGTGGGTTTCTGAAGAATTTTCATTGTGTTCTTCCTGAAATGTTTGTAAATAGGGAGAATTAACTTTTTAGGAGGGGGAAGACCTTTCATTTCCCTGTAGTGCTGGCCTTCCTCCTCATCCTGGCTGGACTGTTGAGAGGGGAAGTCAAGGATGTCTGCCATGTGTTGCAGAAAGGAGAACAGGGAGGCGGTATCATCCTGATCTGGAGATGCCCCAAAATTGGGATCAGGTGACACACTGGGTTCTGGGACCTTGCCCTCTGAAATGTCATCGAGGGCATCATATAAATCATCATTGTCATCCCCCTCATCAGCCCCTTCAGCTGAGGGGGCAGTGGGTGGAATATGCCTGGGAAAATCAGAGGCACCAAAAAGGGTTCCTATGCTCTGGATAGTCTGGTAAAGGTGCCTGGCTTTTGCCATGTCCTCCATAGAGGGAAGTTCCCCTGAAAAATCTTGAGGGATGCCCTCCTGGGGTTCAATGTTTTTTTTACTGATCTTTGTTCTTTCCCACTGCAGCCTCACCTTTGGCACTGCCTGGAGAAGCAATGGGATTCTGCCATTTCAAAAAGTCATTTTTGAGTGGTGGGTCAGGCACAGGAGAGATCGCAAGTATCGCAAGTTCCTCGTGGTGATGCGTTACTAGCTGCACCTGATTCTGTGACTACAGGTATTTAAACAAGGAAGAGAGCGGGCGAGATATCACCATACATAGAGAAAGCAGGAGGTCACGCCACACTCCATGCTCTGTTGTTCAACTAAGTAAGTACGAACCATTCAACCTTAAAAGCTGCTGATAATGAGGATTTAAACAGTGAGAACAACATTAACATATGACCAGGTCAACATATGAGTATTTTTTGTTTACAGGACAGCGCTTCATGGCGAGATAAATTACCTGGAGAAAAATAAAACTCAAGGTGAAAACATTATTTCCATACTATTTTGATTAAAACATAGTCTAGAATGGAGATTCATTTTATGTCTAATATGTCCCTTTACTATAAGGTGTGTATAAAACAGATGTAGAAGCTTATGTTTGTTAAGAATAATTAATTTAAATTTATAGAGAGGCAGCAATGTTAACTGTTTAAGTACCAAAAGATAACGAATGACAATAAGACAATATATTATAAACCTTTTGTTTTTTATTTGTATCATCTCAGCAGAATAAGCGCAGTCCATGAATTAAAGGCAGACATGGTTAAAACATTTAAAATATAGAAAACAGACTAGAAATACTTTATAAGACTAAAATTTATTGGTTTAATAAATACAATCAGACAATACAAATAATGGAATTTACATTCTAAAAAATCTTTTTCCAGAGACGATGCATAATAATAGATGTGGCTATTTAATTGTGTATACATTCAAGTGTACACATAGGTGAGCATTTTAACCACTTTGTATTTCAGTTAGACATTTTGTTGATTTCTATATTAAGTAATACTCATTAAATGTTATTATTGATATAGATGCAGTATGAACACTGAAGAAGGATTATTTCTGAAACGTTTGTTCTTTGGATTGTATCTTATTATAGTATAGAATTGTAAAGAAAATAAAAAATTGATATATTTAGGTGAGTGGGCCTTTATTACCAATTTAACCTTAACTTGATTCTTTTCTTTACAAATCTTTTTAGTAGCCACGGCATCAGTGACTTGTTCAGGTTTTCTCTTAGAACCAGGCACTTCTTCAGTACCTTTTGATTGTGAAACTTCATCAGCTCCTTTAGCCTTATATTTGATAGACAATTCAGCAGTGTCACACTTTCTGTTCTTTGTTTTCAAAGGCACTTCATCAGCACCTGTACCAAGCTTAGATTTTAAAGATGTCTCATCAGTACCTGAATTATTTTTATTTCTTAAAGGCCCCCTATCGGTAGCTCTGGGTCTGTGTTTGGGACCAGATGAAGACCTTTCTTCTGCCATTTCTCTAAGCCTTTTTGCTTTATTTCTTAAAGTTTCTGAACAGAATTTGGAGCAAAGAACACAGAAATGATCTGGATCTAAGCACTTTAAACACAGGTTGTGAGTATCAGCTTTAGCTAAAACACTATGACAGCTTAAGTAATTTTTAAAACCTGTGGGTCCCATCATTTTCTTTGGGGTTTCTGACATGTCCAATTTATAGAAAACCCTTAAATAGAATGCTGAATCATTTAAATCTAAGGTCCAACGGTTGGTTCCCTCACGGTAAAGAACCGCGACTTTTCTGAGGTAAAAGTAAGTAAAACCATTGGTTCTCACCTGAAGAAGGGAACCACGATAACAATGAATAAAAACAAGTAAAGGGAACCATGGAAACACCAGAAGTGATAACCAAAATGTTTTAAAATAAAGAAAAAGGGAACCGTGGAATAGAGGGAAAAATGTGGTTCCTGGGAACCGAAGGGAACCACTAGAACTAACAAAATAATACTCAGCACTCTAAAATATAGAAAAACAAAGAACAGCTACCAGTATCAAAAAAAGACAACCTTTTCTTTTTCAGGAGAGAGAGCACCTCAGAGGCAGTGTTGCTCAGTCCAGTGGAGAAAAAACTCTGAAGCCTCCGTCCCTCTCTCTGATCAGCACATTCTCTAGTTTCAATCTGACTGGCTAATTCATAAAACTCATTACCATACATTCCACCTCTGGGACAGTGCTAGCTATTCGGCTAACTGCAATAGTTACTGATGCTAAATGACCCCTGGGGTAAGAATTTTCAATTTTGATCTGCCGCCATTTCTTTGTTTTGCTTAGTGAGTTAGTGGCCGGCCAAACCTTCACCCTCCCAAGTCTGTCTTAGTTTTTTTGTAAAAAAAGAAATAAATAGTAGCCACACATAAAAGAAAGATGAACTAACCAAAAAACAAGAAGGAAGTCTGATCAGATTCTCAGAAAGCACTATTTCCAGTTGTGCTACTGTGTATGAGATGAGAGCAGCGGTACTTTCTTTGTTTTCTGTAATGCAGATGAATGTCCATCTGCAGTATGGAAAACAAAGAAAGTACCACTCCTGTCACACTCAGTAGTGCTACTGGAAATAGTGTTCTCTCACTCTCTCTCTCTTAACTCATTCACCCACACCAAAGCTACTTCTCCACAAGCCATGCCTTTATCTCCTGCAGTAGTTAAAGTGATCTGCAAAAATACAAGTTAAAAACAAATTCATAAAAAAAGTCACAAGTATAATATATCACATTTTCTGTCTCAATTAGTCATTTAAATAGTTCATAAAAAGACAACAGACATCCAACGTATTAAATCTAAAGGATACTAGAGCATATACAGTAGCAGCCACAGACACTGCCAGCTATTTTCCGAAATTTCTGTGATATTTCCAGATATATCTAATGCTTTCTCCATTTCTACAGTAGGGGCAGCAGAGAGAAACTCTTTAGAAATTTCGCAAAATATCTGTCATATCTGGAAATAGCTGCCAATGTCTGTGGCTACTACTGACTTGGGACATCTACCTCCATTCCATATGAAAAATGCAAGAGTAGCCATATAACTAATCAGATACATTTTACAAAATCACACCTCAACAGCTCATTTCCTTATAGTATTAAAATTAGCAGGATAACTGAATGTAGTTTTTTTGAAATAAAGTAACTAATCAGTTCTCTCTATGTTTTTCCATATTCTAATTTGTAATAAATAGTTAGCCAGATTGGTTAGAATATCTACATTTTCTGAACTGAAAAGCAAATCTAGTAGGTATTTAGGCGGAATGAAAAGTGTTGCCATAAAAGATCCTAGGAATTTTTCTCTTAGCAAGGCATCTCTAGGGCAATGAAAGACTACATGAAATATATCCTCTCCCTCTTGTAGGGTGCCGAAGCATTTTGTAGATAGATTGTCTCCTTTATTATAGCATGCTTCAAGAATATTAGTAGGGAATACTTCAAATGTATACTGCAGGCGTACCTCCTTATGTTCTGGAGTGTTTATAGCTTCTAAATAGAATTTTAAAGTATGTTCTTTTGCATTGGCTGCGAGCCATTTAGAAACTTTTAGATTAGAGACAGCATTAAGATCATTTTGTTTTGCAATTTTTTGAATTTGTTTAGTGACAGTTTTTGTATATGCTTTGTTTAGTGTAATACTACTGTCAGTCCAGAATTTTAGGTAAGTAAAATCATACTTTTTCAGTAACCTATGTACTAATTTAAGCCTGTTATCAACATTTTCCTTTGAATAATTGTGTTTTTTTCTTTAGACATCTAGCTGTAATTGTTTCCTTATTCCCCATTTGAAACTTTATCCATGTGTTAATTATCCTTATATGGACCAGATTTGTTAAGCTCACCTAACCTAATTGTGTTCTTACTGGATTATTTGGGGTGCTACAGTATATGGAGCCTTTAATAATTGTTTATATTATTTATGTAGAATATTGTCAATTTGTAATATGTCTATAATTCCCCACATTTCAGAAACATATAGGCCTTGATTAATTTTGCATTTATAACCCTTATCATGGGGGATACTGACATCCCACCATATTTAAAATTGAATCTCTATGATGTTTTTAGGTTATTTTTCATTTTCGCACTGCACCATTCTAAATGTTTGTTTCATTTGTAGCTGCTTGCAAAATGTACCCCCCAGATATGAGAATTCATTCACAAAGTCCAAATTATTACCCGCCAATGTTAATTTTCTATATTTTTTCTTACTGCCAAACACCATCATTTTCGGGGGTTTTTGCATATTAGATTCTAAATTCAGTTTGGCACATAAGGCCTCTACTTTTACAAGTGCTCTTTGTAAGCCTACTCTACTTTGTGATATTGCTAAATTGTCCTTATAGGCAAGCACAGAGATTCTTTTTTGTTCAATTTTAGGTGAGTGGAAAGAGTTATCATGCAATTCCAGTAGGATTTCATTGATGTAAATATTAAACAGTGTGGGTGCTAACATGCACCCTTATCCAACACCCATATTTGTCTTAATTTGTTCTGTTATTTGACCTGTTTTACTATATTTTATTTTCATCCATGGATAGGTATATAATTGTTTGATTACTATCAAAAAGTTTGAATCTATACCCATCAGTTTCAGCTCTGATTTGAAGAACTTAACTGCTTGGCAAAGGTTGTGTCAGATCACCAGGCAAGATGCAACTTTATCAGACCCTCTGTCATTGGTAAAGAGGTTGTTGCAGACCACTGAACAGTCTTCACAAAAAGCACCAACTGGAATCAGGAATTATAGAAATCATAGAATCATTACAAGCTAGACAAACTTTTATAGCCTATTTTTTGCTCGCCATTGTTAGCAATGGTTGTACCCCTCATTGCAATTCTCATCCCAAAATGTGTCCAGACTTGTGTTGAAGCCATCCATTGCTTCACACAGAATGACAGAATCTGGTAGGGAATTTCATGTGCTCACCACCTTCTCAATAAACCAGTATTCCAAAGATCTTGCATCTTTCATCACTCCTGGATCTGGCTGCTTTTGTTGCTCCTAGATCTGGCCACTTTTATTGCTCCTGGATCTGACCACTTTCATCATTCCTAAAAAGAAAATCTCCCACCACTGTATGTTGAAGTCTCTGGCTATTGAGCTGGTGCAACTCCTAGGCTGGCTTTACTTCCTAGCAGGGATGGGATGAACCAAAGAAGCAGCAGGAGGTGACCTTGCCTGACTATTGTCCCAAGTTATATCTCAACAGCCAGCCCCAGAACAGAAGTGTATGTGGAACAGAGGAAGCAGGTTGTAGAAGTCGCAATAAAATTCTTGTTGAAACAGCTGTTATCACTTATTTGTGCATGCTAGAATGGCTTTCATTAGGCACTCACTTTGCACTTTGGGCAGGTTAACACAGTTTGTTCAGGAGTAGGCACCCCAATTAGCAGCTAGGCAGTTCACAAAATGAGATGTAGTAGGCTGGGCTGACTCCCACAGTAAGACACTATTCAGTAACACTGAGCAATAGGGTGATTCATGCATTTATGAGCATTGCTTATGAAGTACTGATCAGGCAAATTCACACTATTGGAATGTCACTGTTTAAATTGTTAGGCCACATTCAAACTCACTTGGCAGTACCATGTTTCTCATGAGAATGCAGAGTAAGGGCAAGTTCACACAGCACAGTAATGTCTCTTTAAACTGTAGTGCAGGGGCTAGTTCATGCCATACAGATATGTCACTTTAAAATGTAGATGCAGGGTCTAGTTCACATGGTATAGAAATGTCTCTTCAGACAATAGTGCAGGGACTAGTTCACACAGTAGAGACATTTCTCTTTGGACTACAGTGCAGGGGCTAGTTCACACCATATAGAAACATCTCTTTAGATGGTAGTGCAAGGGTTAGTTCACACAGTATAGAAATTTCTCTTTAGACTGCTGTGCAGAGGTTAGTTCACACAGTATAGCAATGTCACTTTAGAATACATTGCACGGGCTAGATCACACAGTATAGAAGTACCACTTTAGAATACAGTATTTCACATTTAAATGTCTATACTGTACTTTCCATGGAGCACTCTGTGTTGAGCCCTATGGGCAGAGTTATATGGAGCATGCCTGTCCCATTTTTATGTTCATGCTTGCACTTGTACAAAGCAAACATATTGCTATGATAATGCATATTTTTGGTGTGTCACTGTTGAACCAGTGCAGGGCAGTTTGCAGAGAGCTTGACACTGTCAGACCAGTCATCAGCCAGGCTGCTATGCAACACTCTTCTTCACTTGCTGGGCAGACACTTTGTGAAATTCAAAGAAAAGAGCCACAAAAATCACATGGCAGCCCTTTGTTCTGATCTGCATGACACTGCCCAGTTATCAGCTGATTGTGCCTTGATCAGCCTGTGCCTCATCCTCCCCCCCATGCAACATCCCACTGCCAAGTATCCCTCCCACCTCCCCATAACTTCCCATGCCCAGGTCCATGAAAACAACTCCCTCTCACCTCTTCATTCTACACACCCTGGTCCATGAAAACAACTCCTTCTCACTGCGGGTACCCTCCCACCTCCCTGTCACTTCCAATGCCCCATCCATAAAATCAGTTCCCTCCCACTGCCAAACATCCCTCCCACCTCACCATCACTTCCTGTGCTCCAGTCTGTGAATGCAGTTCCCGTCAACTGCCAAGTACCCCTCCATGTCCCTGTGCATCCCTTGCCCCCTAAATGTTAAACAGACACTGGGTACTCAATCCCCAATATCAAAAACTGTTTCTCATAGTCTTTTTTTAATTTTTCTACCCTGCGAAAAAAGAAAGAAAACAGTTCTTCAATGTCTGTTGCCATTGCTGCCCCACCACCATTACCCACTCCACCCGTTCCCCCCACTCAGCACCCACCACCCATACCCCCCCCTCACTTTCCTATTGTGGGTCCAACACCATAATCCTCTTTGGACTGGAGGCACATCTTCACTCTTCAGCACCAGACCAGTAACTCAAAATATCAGGTAAGCACGTCAATGTATTTCAATGCATTCAGAACTTGAACTCATAACTTGGTTATTTTTTAATATTGTTTCCCCAAATTTTCAACATGGCCTTTTTGATGCCCCACCTCATGAACAAGGTAGGTGAAGCTTTTCAAATTTGGCTCAAAAAATTATTTTGCAGTCTCTCCATGATATCACCTTTTGGTGGAATTGTAATATTTTTACCTTCTGAGTTCATGAGGTGGGGTTGAAAAGTTGGGTTTAAAATATTAAGAAAACAACAAAGTTATGAAGGTACATAGAAATGTTTCAATGATCACTCATAACTTTGGTAATTTTCAATATTTTGACCGCACATTTTCAAGACAATGATTTTTTTCTCTCAATACCTCGTGAACGTGATTGGTGTCATTTTTCAAATCTTGGCCAAAATGTATATTTGCACTTGTGGCACAAAATGATGTTTTGGACAGTGTTTTATAAATGACATCTGTTATGTTTAGAAGGAGGGGTCATGGGGGAGTATGCGCAGCATGAGATCAGGATGTCTACTTAGCTGTATAACACACCTGACCCATGACAATAATTCATTTTAAATCCATGGCAAAAGCTCTCAAAACCAACAAATTACACCTTATTCAACATCAAAAATTCACCTTTAAAGAAATCCATTGTTGAAGAATGACTGACTGCACCATTTTTACAAAACTAGTGAAAAACTGCAGTGGCTTTGGTAGGACAGAGCAACACCTCCAAAATTGTGGCTACCACAGGTCTAGCACCATTCACAAATACAGCCAGAATCAAAGGACTACTGCAGATCATCTTAAAATAGATCAACGCCTTCAAGTCACCAGTCTCCATACTTGAGGATAAAGTGCAAACCCTCACCATAAAGACAATGAACATGGAGATTTTCCTCTCCTATATCGATGAAAAACATACATGGCACAAAGGACAGATCCAGGAGCTGGAGAAGATGGTCAAGTTACTGTGGGACAGGGTGGAAGTAGTCGAGAACAGGAAAAGAAGGAATAATCTCTGATTTATTGGGTTCACAATGAGGGCCAAGAAACAGATGTTTCAACCCCTTCTGCTGAACAAAGTGACACAACTACTAAGGCAGAAATGGCACCCAGCCCTAGAGATAGAAAAGGCACATAGATCACTGGCCCCACCACCAAAGCAGGGTGGTTGCCCATGACCAATAATCACAACATTTTTGTAATACCCAAAGAAACAAATCCTTGCTTTAGCCTGGAACAGGGGACCCTTAACGTGGAACAGCCATACAATCTGTATTTTTAATGACTTTTCCAGCAAGTTGGCTCTCAAGTGGAAAAAACATTACCAAGGCCCAAAAACACTTCCAAGTGCTAGGGCTACCATATCAGCTCCAATACCCAGCACTCTAAAAACAGTCAGAAATAGTATCCCTAGCAAGTTTCAATCCCCTGAAGAAAGAGTGAGCTACATACAGAGGAACTGGATGGAAAAAGGGAAAGACCTGCTGGCATTAACTGCAAACTACAGTAAAATATTCCTGTGACCCAGTGTGGCCCATAAGGACTACCAGCATCACCCACCACTTGACCCAAGACTGCCACAAAGAGAGTAGATGGAGTGGCAAGTTATGAAGGCTAAAAGATCTAACAGAGGGAGCAGACACAAATCCCACAACACACAGTCACAGTATGGGCCATGGGATCATAACAGAGACGGACATCAGGACTCAAGGGAGTCAGAAGCTCGTACAGACTCAGTGGATGATCTGGCACCAAAATGAATGGAACCCAAGCTCTCATCATCACCAAAGAATGCACATCTTACAAAAGCCAGCACACCACCAAGAAAGCCAGCAGAATCAGTAGATCTCTCCATACTGCCAGTGTCTCCAAGCATATCATGGAGGGACAGGTCACTGGACAGACACATGGAGAGTGATCTTCTAACCCTTGACTCTCAGCTACTTAAATTAGAGCCACTGTTCAACAGTACTCTGGGTTAAGGTTTACACTGTCATAGTTGTGCACTATCTCTGAGACTTGAGAGAACTGCTCCTCTACCTTGAAGTGGCCCCTTACCCTTACTTGTTGTGTGAAAGGAAGTTACAGGATGTATTATTGTAAAATATTTTTCCTTACACTTATCAGAATGTGTTTAGCCTCTGGACTACAATAGCTACTTCAGGCTATTATGACTTTTATGCTTAGAGAGGGGAACTGACAGGCTGGCTCAGCTGAGGAGACACTGTCAAATGACAACCACTGAGGGTGGGAATGCATCCAGCCAATTGCAGACCGCTACATCTAGCCAAGCCAACATTCTCAAAGCACTTGTATGATCCCCCGCAGCAGCTGATCAGCCCTCCTTCTTGAATGTGAACACATTCAAGAGAAAACTAATGGCTGTATAACTGTCCTCTGGTCACCAACTGATGAATAGGTATTAGCCTCCCTCTTCTATTCAGCTGATAATGAGGAGACAGCCCTCTTCCCTCCTGAAATTTCCATGCACAATAGACCATTGTTGAAGGGGAGGATGACTTTATATCCACTTAGAAGCAATACTATATGCCAGAATACAAAACAAACCCCATCTAACTGATGGAATGGACAGTCTAAGGCAGGTGGATAAAACATGGCTCCACCAAGACTGGGGTTGGTTTTGAGGATCAGAACTGGCTCGACAGGGTAAGCAGAGCTCTGCTTCCCCCATCACCCAACCTCACTCTAGAGGGGGCTATGCATTCCACTGTGATGATTAAGCATAGAAACCCACCTTATGACCCCCCCCCATTAAAACCCACCTTTACATTGCCTGATAGCATTGTTAATAACTATACATATGACCCACAAGATGTCTTCTGGTGCTCTTGGGGCTAGACAGACAGGAGAGGATAGCATGATATAAGGGCCAACCTGTAAATACAGAATCTACGTGTTCACTCTGCTAGTTTCAGCTATGCAAGACTTGCATGGGAAACCACTCAAGTAAATACAGGCAGGCATCAAAACTCCTTTCACAGAGGCAGGTATAAAGCTGTGAACCCCCTCCAGTTGCAATCAATGTATCTGTGTCTACACCCCCTTCCCATACTTGTAAGCTTTCATGAAGGTTTTACAAATTTGCTACCCCCCTTTTCCTAAAGTCTCTTGGCAACTTAAATTTTCATTTCCCAGAGACAGCGGACAACTCCCTCAGATGAGTACCACTGACCCCAATACATACCTGTGGCCTATCTCAAGTAAGCACTTTCCTATTCTCAGAAGCATCAGGGCACAGACCCAATCAAACATGTTCTTCTGACATCACTGATTGTGAAATATGACAAAGTTAAAGTAACCAAGCCCCAAGACCTGAGCTGGCATATACCTCATCAGTATCCTCTCCCCCCCAGTGCAAGGCACAATGTACGCTCCCACCCATACAACTTCCCCTAATATGATAATAGGACTAGATCTCTCCCAGCTGTAGATAGTATCTTGGAAAGGGAAGTATATGAAAAGTTAAAGAAAGTAAAGAAACATAAGTCCTGTGGACCAGATGGATTTCACTCTTTTTTTTTTAATGAGATGGTTGAAGAACTGGCAGGTCCTTTAGCAATTTTATTTAATCTATCACTAGCTTCAGAGGTAGTGATGACTGAATGGAAATAGGCCCATATAACCCCAATACTCAAAACTGGTGATAAAAATGTCAATAATTATCACCCCATAAGTATTATGTTAGTATTGGGGAAGATAATAGAAAGTTTTATAATGGAACATATTGAGGTAAATCTGCATCAACTGGGGATAGTAGATATAACACAACACGGGTTTGTTAAGGAAATGTCTTGTGTCACTAATCTATGAAATTTTTTTGAGCCTGTGAGCCAGACCATTGATAATGGATTGCCAGTAGATGTTGCGTACTTGGACTATTCCAAGGCATTTGATTCGGTCTCTCACATATCAAACCGATAGCCACATTGAAGGATATTGGCTTAAATAACAAACTGGTTGCCTGGATTGTTTCCTGGTTGACAGGAAGAGAGCAAAGGGTGGGTATCCAGTGACATTGGCCCAAGCGGGGATCAGTGGTTAGTGGAGTCCCCCCAGGGTTCAATTTTGGGCCCAATACTATAAAGAATATTTGATGCAAAGGTAGGCCCCATCATCAATAATGACAAAGCAGTACAAAAATTCCAGATGCAATTAAGAAGGTTAGAAATGTGGGCAGATGAACATGGACTGGCCTTTATCAATAAAGTGTAAGATCATGCACTTTGGAAAAACAATAGGATGGCCATATATACAGTAAGTTGAATGACTATACTGGATAAAACCAATTGTGAAAAGGATCTTGGGGTTCTAATTACAGATACTGTGAATTTTGAGAAACATAATAAGGACTGCGTTAAGAGAGCAAACATGGTATTGGGAAATATACTCAGAAACACAGAAAGTAGAAGGGAGGAGTTCTTAGTCCCTCTTTATACCTCTATGGTAATACCAGTGCTTGAATATGGCTCACCTTTCAGTACCACACAAAACTGAGAAGGTTCAATAGCTATGGAGAGAGTACAAAGGAAAATGACCTGAAAAGTTAGAAGGGTAAAAATGCTGACTTAAAGGGACAGGCTAAAAGAGCTGGGTTTGTACTCAATGTCATATCACAAAATGAGAGTGGACTTATGTTATGTTTACTGGGCAGTGAATGATGATATCATCTGGGAAATACCAGGCCTGAGTAGAAAGGAGATGGTGGACAGGGAGGTAAGAGGTCATTATTATCAACTGAAGGAAGAGTTTTATAGGACTATAAAGAATGAGAATTGTTTTAACCAGAGGGTGGTGGGTACATGGAATGCACTGCCAGGGATGGTAGTGGGGGAAGCTAGTATGGCTTCCTTCAAATGTCAACTGGATTCCTTCATGGGGGAAAGGACATTAGAATACATCCACTGTTAATGGCAAGTCGTATACGGCCTATATGGCTGACTAGACTTGTAACAAACCTATGAATCTACATTGTGTGGAGAGCTGCCTGACACACATTACAGGCAAAACTTAGGGGAGCAGTTGCATTTTCCCTCTCTTATAACAGGGCTTGATTATGGCACCAGGGGACTGATAAGATGATATGGAATGTGTCAGCATATATAGAGCTAAGGCATTTCCTCGAACACGCCACCCTGGCTACTAAAACTAGTCTCACAAAATGGGATGTGGCCTATAATAATAATAATAATATCTGCCACTTTGCCCACGCTGCCCCTTGACTTACCCATCACTGTGAGTTATACAAAAACCTACACTGAATGTCCCCAAGTAATTATCATTCCTTTTTCTTGGGCTGCTTCACAGCCAAAATTGTCCGTATCGCCATCCCACCTGCCTTGTCTCAATTCCTTCAACTGGCTCTACCATCATACCAGCTCAAGTCAGCTGTCCTGCTCCCCCCCGTCCCAAAAACTCATACTCTGGCAGGTGATCGTGCCTTTGCTGTCTGTGCCCCTAGATTCTGGAATACCCTACCTGCATCCATCAGACGTAGTCCCACCCATCCCATGTTTAAGAGCTCCCTCTGGTTGCACCTGAAGTTTGCCTCAGCTTGTAACTGTCCCTAGGCTGCTTGGTACCTCCAACCCTGGCTTGGACTCAGGTGTACTCTATCCACTTCCCTGGTTCCTAACCCCTCCCCCTGAGCTCAAATAGGGGAACCATCCACTCTTATGGTTTCCTGCACCTCAGCACTTATCATCCTTTTACTGGGACAACCACCCAATGTCCCACCTTAAAAGCCCATGTGTTATACCAAGAAGAAAAAATTACTTACCAAAGTAATCTTGTTTCTTCCAATTGATACTCCGGTATTCATAACTTTATGCAGTTAACTTTCTAAGTAGAACTGCCCAGAGAAGATTTGGAACATATGCAAATGATGGAATTTTTTGCATGAGCCACTTTTGAAATGCTGCCTTATACTAACTGCCTTTGTTCTAAACCCCTCAGATTTCCTGGAAGCTTGGAAAGACAGGCCCATGGAACTAAGTGTAATAATAATAACAACAACACTATTAATCATAATATTCATTTATTTATTCATTACAAATTGGATTTACAACCTTTGAGTCAGAGACTCATTTACAAAGGCACCTCATTGCAGGGAGGGCAGACATCGAGACAGTTATTACAGTGCAGATTAAAACAGAGGATAACATTACAAGTGCAGTAAAAGGAACATTTAACATAGATACACTTAGATTACATAATGTAGTAGTTTGTATGTTACTTAGGTTACATAATGTTACAAAATTGTGAGTTACACTCATGGATATAGTAGGTCCTCAGAGAAGACAGTGGGTTACATCCCTGTTTGGACCTAGTAGTGAAGGGGTAGGTCTGGGGAAGGGAGAGGCTGTCCAGTGGACATTGTCGAGCCAGGGGGCAAGGCGGACGGGAACCACAGGTTACAACAGGGGTTAATTGCACTAATAATAATAACAGAGGAACTTCCTTAACACCCAAAAAAGGGGCATCCAACTGAAGGGCATAACATATGAAAGGATACCCTTGAATGTCCAAATCACCTGAAAAGGGAAGGGGAACAACAATAGTGATCACAATCACAACATGTGTGCCAGAAATAGAATGTATACCCCTGAGAGCATAGTATTCAGGAGTGCTGAGGCCAAAGGTTCCAGAAGGGGAGGCAGGGTGGGAAAGTTATGAATACCTGAGTATCACTTAGAAGAAACAAGATTACTATGGTAAGTAATTTTTTCTTCTAACCTCAGTAATATTCAGGTGTTCATAACTTTATGCAGACTACTAAGCAGCACCTTTGGAGGTGGGCACAGAACCTTATTTTGGGAACAGACTTTGCAGGACTGCTGTGCCAAACCTGGCATCACCCTTGGAGAGAATATCCAGACTCTAATGCTTTGTAAAGGTGTGTACTGTTTTCCAGGTAGCTGCTTTACAGATGTTCTCCAGGGGAACATCCCCAACAGCTGCTATAGTAGCAGCTGTGCCCCTTGTGGAATAGGACCTCAACCCTGTTGGGAGCTCCTTTCCAGCTTTACAATAACAAAAACTGAAAAAGATGTACTATCCAGTGAGAAATTGATCTTTTTGATGCTGAGTTACCCTTTCCCATACTCTCATAGGTCAGGAACAGCTGTTTTCTGTCTTGCCTATGGACTTCAATGGTTGTCAAGTAATAGCTAAAAGCTCCTTTGACATCCAGACCATGAAGACTCTTTTTACCAGAACTAAAGTGTTCATTGAAAAAGACAGATAAGATGGGCAGACTGGGTGAACTGTAGGCCCTTATCTGCCGACACTGTCTATGTATCTATGTATCTATGTATTTATGTTTAATGGTTTGATTTAAATGGGAATCAGAAATAATTTAAAAGAGAGACTTCTTATTTGTTGCCAGAATAATTTTGTCTCTGTGGAATGACATGTGGTCCTGTTCAATGCAGAGAGACTTGAGGCCACTAATTCTTGTGGCAGAAGTCATTACCACAAGGAAAAAAGAATAATTAATTAGTTGCCTTAATTGTAATTTTGCCATTCTGTACTCCCCTTTCCCATTCAAGATTCAAGATGGTGGCCACGCTGGGCTAGCCGTCGGACTGTTGCTTGCTGCGTTTTATTATTCCTGTTTTTGTTTTGTCATTTTAAAAGCGATTTTTCATTTTAAAAGCACTTTTATCGTTTAAGTGCAGGACTTAAGGTTTGTTTGTATTCCCGCTGAGCGTTGTCATGCTAGAACTAAATCAGGCAGGAATGGAGAAGCCGCTGAGTGCCCAAATGCCTAAACGCTGCAGTTTATGTTTCCCGGCATTTATTTTTTGGTTACCTCAGCTGGACTCTGAGTATACGTGGTTGGACGCACTCGGTTGGGATTCCAGGGTGCTGTATGGTTTGGCGACAGGACTGCAGTGGGAGACTGGGTACATTGATAGAATATACCAACCTGTGAACTGGAAATTGTTTCCTGACATATGTAGCACAGAGCTGTATGAACTTGGATGATTTTGCGGCTTAATGGCTGCCTCTTAGTGTGGGGATTCGGTCGGTGTTACATTCCCTGAGCGTGACCCCTCCAGCACTTTTTGGAGGATAGTGGCTTATCGAATGGGATTTGGAGGAGCAGAGAGTCACTGGGGCATGTACGATCACTGGTGAGGATTATGGTGTGGGACTGCTCTGTTCCCTTGTTTAGAGAGAGTCCTGTATGAGAGGATTACTTCATGGGACATAAGAATTTTTGTCTATGCCTAGAGGTGGTGTTGCTATTTTGGGGCACTACTGAATTAACCAGATCTCTGCTCTTTATTTGGACCCTGGCTTGGAATTGGTTTTCTGTTGAACAGTAGGAGGTTCCTGTTTGCTGTTTACCTGCCTAAGTCTGCCCCTATGCGGGACAGCTGGGTTTGTTTGGGCCGGGGAGCTGGCCGGTGGATCCGTGGCTTTCCTAGGCTCTTACGGGTACTGGCTGGTGGGCTGGTGCCAGTAGGGAGTCGAAGTTGTGGGGTGCAGAGATCTCGGGTGGTGCTCAGCATAAACAGGGTCTCTAGGCTGTGGTCATCTCTGGAAAACAGGATTCCTGGACTGTCATCTTGAGAACTTGCCCATCAGGAAGCTTAAAATCAAATGGTCAGGTTAAAAACTTTTACTTTTATTCAAACTGTTACTGTTTCGGGCAGTGAGAGTGCCCGTGCTTAAATTTTATTTGAACCTCCCAGGTAGTGAGAGGGCCTGGGGGCCTAAATCTTATTCAACATTATTCCTCTGTTTTTATTTTGTTGGTTGTTTTGGGGAGAGATCATATACGTTCCAAGGAGTTGACTGAAGGAATGATTTGTTATTGTGGAACTGACTGTTCATAGTGACTGGGAACTGTTTGTTGGTTTGGGTGGAGGTGAGAGCCCACCAGAGAGACCTAACATTATTATTTTGAATCTCTGGAGGTGTGAACCTTTAGCACAAAGTCATTATGAGACCGGATTTTAGTTTATTATGTTTTTTAAATTGTTGATTTTCCTCCTTAGTTCTGATGCTATGTGAGAGATAGCAGAAGAAGGAACTAAATATCATTTTAGAGTGGTATGGTTTTGTTTTTGTTCATTTATTATTTTTATTACTTTATATTATTTTACTTTTAATTGACTTATTTTTTAGTTGAATTGGTTGTTTTTGAGACTTGTGTGTTATTATGTTATTTTGTTTTAACTGTTTAAAGTTGAGGATTTGTATTTGATCTGATGTGTTTACTTTGCCCCCACCCCGGTCGTGCGCTACTCAGCCTCTGCTCTTCACTCCCTCCACCCCTTTTATACCCCCCTCTGGTTTTTTCCACTTACCAACGCTGTCAGGCATTAGGTATTGCCCGTAGGAGGGGGGGTGGGGGTGTGAACAGAGGAGGCGAGTGGAGCGGAGTGCCCCCATTAGGGTGATTAAGCCCAGGAGATGCCCTGGGGTGAAATGGAGCTTGGAGCATGGACCATCTTGTTTGGTCCCCATACCCAAGGGCACCATCATTAGTGATGGGCAGGTAGCCGGGGCAACAGGGAGTTTGGTCCAACCTGGGCAATGTTGTGCAATGCCAGATCTGTCTGGAACAAGACTGCTGTAATTTCAGATCTTGCTGCCTCGACAGATCTGGCTTGCATCACTGAGAGCTGGCTGGATAATAATGCAGGACCAATTTTGGAGGCCGCAATTCCAGCCGGGTATACAATGATACATCGCCAGAGGCTGGACCGCGGGACCGGGGGTTGCGGTCTGTTTTAAGAATGAATTGGGTCTCATTAGTGTTCCAGTTGAGGAGACCACCTCTTTTGAATGTGCTGTTGTAGCAGGTGTGGGCTATCGAATTGCTCTCCTCTACCGTCCACCAAGAGATGAGAAGCAATTCCTTAAGGAAGTAGCGGATTTTGTTGTTGATCTGGCCTTTGAGTCTCCCAGGCTGATGGTCCTGGGCAACTTTAATGAATGGGTCGACAATGAACTCTCACAATTTGGACAACACTTCCTCCAGTTAATGGATTTACTGGGCCTAACACAGGTGATTACCACTGCTACACATAAAGGTGGCCATTCTCTTGATTTGGTCTTCCTCCTGGGGATCGAGGCCTCCGATGTGGGGGTGGAACCAGTTATTTGGTCAGATCACTAAACTGTGAGATTCAATTTTGGCACCCCTCCTTGTAGGCTGATCCCTGTGGAGATGGTCAAATACTGCCCTTTGTGGAATATTTCTTCTAATGGCCTTGTGGCAGCTCTTGACCTGTCACTACTTTCTGTGCATTGCAATGATTCAGAGGCATTGGTTATGGCTTATAATACCGCCATTACTTCTACCCTAGATTCTATTGCTCCAGTTCATGTGCATCCTCTCTCCCTGTGACCTCGGGCCACATGGTTTGATGGAGTCTTGAGGGAGTTGCGGTGACTTGGACGCAGGTTAGAACGTTGTTGGCGGAGGTCTGGCCTGGATGCCGACCACCTTAGACTGTATGAACATTATTAATTCTATCAGTCAGAAATTTCCCGTAAGAAGGCAGAGTTCCTGTCCGGGGAAATTTCTGCTGCTCAGAACCGACCTGCTCAGCTATTCAGAACTGTGGACAGATTGTGCAACCCAACCTGTCTACAGCTCCGTAGAGCATTTTCACAACTACAGTGTGATGAGATTGCTTGGTTCTTTGCTGATAAGGTGGCTGACATTAGGTCAGACATCTGTTTGACACATTCTATGCTAGTTGCAAGTGGCCAGAATTGGGTCACTACCCCCTTGTTCTCCTGGAGTACCTTCGACCGCACGGAAATCGTGGATGTTATGCAGATTGTCCAGGGGCTGCGTCCTACCTCCTGTAGTTTAGATCCAGGTCCCACTCCCCTAATTTTAGGGTGTGGAGGGCCCATCCTACTGGCTCTAGCACAGATAGTCTGGTCTTCCCTTGACTTGGCTGAATATCCCTGTTCATTGAAAGAGGCAGTGGTGACACCCTTGTTGAAGAAATCATCTTTGGACCCAGACTGTCTTGCTAACTACAGACCTATCTAGAACCTTCCCTTTGCAGGGAAGGTGATTGAGAAGGTGGTAGCAGCCCAGCTGGAGAAATATTTGACCATCCATAGCATCTACAAACCTCTCCAATCAGGTTTCTGTAAGACGCATAGTACCGAGACTGCGCTGATTTGGGTGCTCAATGATCTCCTGATGGCGAGAGACCAGAGAAAATGGTCCATTTTGGTTCTATTGGACCCGTCATCAGCATTTGACACCGTCGACCATGGGGTACTACTGGAGCACCTGATATGTATTTGTGGACTCTCTGGGATTGTGCTCAGATGGTTCACATCATACCTCACCGGAAGAACTCAGAGGGTGGTGTCAGGGGTCTTTTCCTCTGATTCCATCTCTCTATTTTGTGGGGTTCCTCAGGGCTCTATATTGTCCCCCATGTGGTTTGCGGTGTACATGCTTCCCCTCGGAGACATTATGAGATGGTATGGGTTGGGATTTCACTGTTATGCAGATGATACCCAACTGTACCTGTCTTTTGCACCCGACCAGGAAGGAGCTATCTCGGTATTTAATAGCTGCCTAAATGAAATCCAGCATTGGATTAGGTCCAGTTGGTTGAAGTTGAATTCTGCGAAGTCCAAGGTGTTGGTATTGGATCCGGATCGCTGGATAGGGGGACCTGTGGCCGGCTCCCCATCTGGGGTGTTTTGTGGCGATGTTGAGCTACTGGTCTCTGAAGAGGTGCAAGATCTGGGGGTGATCTTAGATGTGGGGCTGACTCTACAATCCCAGGTGTCAGCAGTGGTAAAATCTTCCTTTCATCATCTGAGAAACAGCGCCAGAATCAAGCACCTCATTCCGTCCGGCGATCTGCCAACTCTGATCCATGCCTTTGTAACCTCATGCCTGGACTACTGCAACTCACTTTACCTTGGGCTTCCAGGGGTTGATATCTGCCGCCTGCAGCTGGTGAAGAATTCCGCAGCCCGAGTACTTACAGGTACTCTTAGATCTTCTCATATTACTCCGGTGCTGCGGGAACTGCACTGGCTGCCAGTTCAGTGGCGGATCACCTTCAAAGTCAGATTACTGACTTTTAAAGCCCTGCATGATCTGGGCCCTGGCTACCTGAAAGGACTCCTGACTCCTTACCACCCTGTGAGGCCACTTTGCTCAGCCAACAAGGGGTTGCTAGAGATTCCTAGGGTTACATTAAAATCAGCTGGGGCCCAGGCTTTTATGTTTGTGGCCCCTTCCCTTTGGAATTCTCTACCCCGTCGGATAAGGGAGTGTACGACTGTGGGAAGTTTTAAACAGGCTCTCAAATCCTTTTCATGCGAAAGGGCCTATGGTGGCTCTGATTAATTGTTGTATCTGTTTTAATAGTTTTTGTTTTACTGTTTGTATATCTTGTCTGTATTATAGTTTACTGGAATGCACCTTGGTATTCGAAAGGCGCAATACAAATAAAAATATTATTATATTATTATTATATATATATGTTTTAGATATTTCAATTAAGCTGAAAAGGCTCAAAAAGGGGGACCCATGAGCCTAACTATGCACACATCTAGGTCCTATGCTGGCACTGGTTCCCTGCGAGGGGGTGCAAATGGACCAGGCCTTTAAAGAAACCTTTGAAGATAGGGTCAGAGACTTGAAAAAACATTCTGTCCAACTGAGAAGTAAATAGATTCTAAGACCAGGTGGACCTTTAAGGTACTGGTCTGCAAGCCCAGTGAAAGTAAATAGGTAAAATAGTCCAGCACAGCTGGAACACCAGCCTGTGCTGATATGTGCCAGGCCCTAAAAGAACCTCTTTGAGGCTAGGATCCGGAGCCATTAAAACATTTTGTCCAGCTAATATGCAAGCAGATATTGCAACTAGGTGGACTTTGAGGATACTGGACTGCAAGGCCAATGAATATAAATAGGTAAATTAGTCAAGCACTGCTTCACCCCAGCACGTGCTGGAAACCAGTTTCTGGTTGAACACCAATAGCAAACCTTTTCCCTTCTGAAGCATACAGTTTCCTGTAACCACATACAATGTCTAGCCACTGTGGAAAAGATGCAAGACTGCATATTGTACAGTAGGCCCCCAAGAGGCATGACTTGGGTCTGAGTGACCCAAGGTTTGGATAAAGAAGCCTCCCAGTTGGAGGTTAGCAACTTGTGCCTCTGAGGAAAGGTGTATTGGTTTGGAACCAGACATGGACAGTAGCAAAGAGAACCATGTCTGCCTGGCCCAGTCTGATAATATCAAGACCACTGATGCTGGCTGGGACCTGAGCTTGAGAAATGCATTGTATACCAAAAGGAAGGAAGGAAAGTGTACAGATGCTTCCCTGGCCAACTCAGAACCAGAGAATCCAGGGGGATTGGTCCCAGATCTGATTGACGTAGTACTGTGGCAGGTGGTGGTTGTGGTGGGATGTGAACAAGTCTACCTCTGGTATGCCCCACCTCCTGAAGATAACTTGCACCACCTGACTATTCAAGGCCCATTCCTGATGGGACTGGTTGATCTGAGTCAAGGTATCTGCCAAAGTAGTGTCCCTATCTGGCAAATGAACATCCTGCAGGGATCCATGGCGCATGCTAGATTCCATATTTTCATAAGTCCTGAACAAGGAGGGCTTAACCTTGTCCCTCCCTATTTATGGATGTAATACTTTGCGGTGGTACTGTCTGTTCTGACCTGTACCACCTTTGTAGTAGTGGTGGTGTGAAGACTTTAGCACAGTAACACTACTCTTAGCCCTTGCAGGTTTATGTGCAGGAGTAACTCTGCACTTGACCATGTGTCTTGGGTGGTGTGAACCCCCAGATAGGCGCCTCACTCTAATAGGGATGCATCTTTTGTCAGACAACTGATAGGGGCTCTTGCTGCAAAAGAAGAAGCCCATCCCTTAGACTGGTTCCCTCTTTTCCTCCATTGGAGGCCTGTAACAATGTCCTTGTTACTAGAATTAGTTTTAAAAGAGGGTCATGTCTCTGATACCATTGAGTCATGAGGTGACATCGAATGGCCCTGATCTGTAACCTGGATTCCAAGACTGTGCCAGTGGCAGATGCCATGTGGCTAGTAGCTGAAGAAAACTGTCTTGTGGTTTTTGGTTCATTCAGCCTGAATGAGCCTGCTATTAGTTGAATACTACTTGCCCTGCATAGGGTCAGGTAGGTCTTGCCTTGTAGGGTATTTAGCTCTGCTCCTATGAACTGGAGTGTCTGAGCAGGCTGAAGGTCAGACTTTCTTTAGATTTATAAAGGACCCTAGAGTGTCCAGGAGACCCTAAATGAGTTGCAGACTCACTTACTGGAGTGATTCTACCACCACCAGCCAGTCATCTAGATATGGGGAAACTGTGACACCTTATCTTTGAAGGTGAGCCAACCACTGTGTACACTCCTAGAGCGTGACCTGATGAGAGTCTGAACCTGAAGTACTTTCTGTGAGACTCCCTTATGGGAGTGTGGAAATAATTTAAGTACAGTGATGCCAGGAACCCCTTAAGGTTTTTCCTGGGGTTTGACATGCTTTGTGTTTTTGGTTTTTGTGGAGGGGACTGGAGAGACAGTCGGACCACTCACCCTTTTTTAAAGGCCTGAATCACCCTTCTCAGGGGTGTTTAAGTAAGAGACAGCAGTTTCACACGCAGATTTGGAGGGTGCTGGCTGGTCAGAGCCTGAAGCGCCCTTATTTGGTCTCTTTTGAAACCTTTCTAGTCCTTTTTCCACTGTTGTTAGTGGAAGGAATTTGAGTTCAGAGACAATCACTGACTCACTACATCCAGGACCACTTGTCTGTGGTGCCAGAAATACCCCTGCTGTGGGTACTTCTGATACCGAGGTGTAGTCCCAGCCTGATAGAAAAAAGTGGGCTTGCTCTGGTGTGTGTGTGTGTGTGTGTGTGTATGTATATATATATACACACACACATTATAATATATATATATATATTGCATGTAAAAGGTATACACACAAACCTTTTACATGTAAGCCTTTATATTTCTCCAAAGAGGAATTACCCTCGACTGGAAAGTCTATAACCTTGGTTTGGGTATCCTAATTGAAGACTGTGAGTCCCAGCCAGGCAAATCTCCTCTGAACCACTGTACTTGCCATCCATCTGGCAGCAGCCACTTGAACTGTTATTTGGCTGCTCCCAAAACACATTTAGCTGTTTCAGCTAGATCATCTGACAGGGGAGTCTGGGCCTTCGCTGACTAAGTTTGCTGGCAAAGGCACCTAGCTTCACCTGAGGTCACAGAGCAAACAACCGTATCAGAGCTAGGAAAAGGATTAAGTTTTTTTGGCTAGGCAGATTTACTGTGTGTTGTTATTTTTATTTTGTACTCACAGGGATTGTTACTGTTTGTTGCTAACATTTTATTGCTTTATTTTTCTCTGATTAAAATTGTTGTTGCTGGGTATACCTTCTGCTGCATTATTACAGGGTGTACCTACAGGTGTGTGCTTACAGATTACTGCTGTCATCTTCTGATTCAAATAGTCTTTTGCAAGGTATAACTTCCGTTACTGCTTTATTTTTCTCTGTAGCAAAGTGTTTCTTACAGGGTATATCTTCTGTGAAATTAATACAGGTGGTGCTTTACAGGTTTTACAGCTCTATCTATCACTAGGATAAGCTTTCAGGGCTACTGCATTTGTTGCTGTTTGTTTCTACTCTTACCTCCTTGTTTCTTTTGTCCATGGTTCTTTTTTGGCAGGGGAAGGGAAGGGCCCAGCCACTCACCCCCATCCACCCCACAATACACTCCTTTTACAGGGTAGCAAAGTTGTGACATTTCCTGTAGCAAAGCAGGAAGGGGCGGATCAGAGGGGGATCCACACAGTGACCTCAGTAAAAGGGGCACAAGTAATTTAACTTGTTATAACAAGTTATACAAAAACAAACAAAACACAAAACTAAACTTTTGTTTTCATTTTCCTCCTTCTAATTACTCTGACCAGGTTATAAAACCAGGAACTTATCTGGAATAGATATCAACTGCAGGTACTGCACAACACTTTTCAGAAGGGCAGTTTTATAGGATTTAGGACACTGTCCTACATGCTGGACCACTGGAGATCTAAGGGCTCAGCTCCAGGCAGCGTGGGCAGAGATTGCATGGCTCAAATTGCATATTCAAGAGGAAATATATTATAAGAACTGCCCACCATTTCCCCAACATCCAACAGAAGCACCTCGACCACAGAGGGTAGTTGATCCGGGAGGTTGGCAAGTGGTTAGGAGGGGCAAATCAGGTGCCCCATCACTCGGTGCTCTCCAACATATCACCTCCACAAACCATATAAAAACTACAAACAGGTATCTGCCTCTATCTCTGAAATTAAACAAAGGGGCAGAGGACACTGCAGAGCAGGACACTGCAGCACAGGAGTTAACACAACAAAACTCACCCAAAACAGGAACCAAAACAAAAAAAAGCAAAAAAGGAAATCCAAAAAACTCCTGATCATAGGAGACTCCATGATTCAGGGAGTTGATACGTATCTCCAGCCAGGGGTAATGGTCAGATGTCTCCTAGGTACATCAGCATGGAGAGACACTGACCACATTGCTAAAATTGTTCAAGAAGCAGGAGAAAACATTGATGTCCTGGTACACACAGGGACTAACGATCTCGCCAGCTGGTCAGTTGTGGAGACCAAGCAACTCCTGACCAGGCTGGGTGACAAGCTATCATCCATTTAGTCCGGGCATCTCCTTCTCTGAGATCCTGCCAGTCTGGGAGAGCGGGGCAGATGGACGGAAGGTCAGAGAAGGGGAGATAGGGGAGCTAAACATGTGGCTCAAGGGCTGGTGCCAGAAAAAAGGACACAAATTTGTAGGGAACTGGCAACAGTTTGGGGAGTGAAAGTTCTTTAAATTTGATGGACTGCATCTCACTAAGGAGGGAGTCAGTGCATTGGGGCAGAAGTTTGACATCTTTGCAGAATATTTAAACTAGCAAATGGGGAGAGGGGTGCAGCACCCAATACGTCGAATGGGAAGAACACCTCCTGCCCCCCAGCTAGTGATCAAACAGTTCAGCATGTTTGTAGTTCATTTGCATCACCAGGTAAGAAAAAGGTCTGGCTCCCCATATGACACACAGGGGAAATGCCAGATGTCACCCAACAACTAACACACTGACATCTGGCCAATGGAAAATCATGTACACAAATGCTCGCAGTCTGGGAAACAAGATCCCAGACCTGAAGGCAATAATGACAGAGGCTAAACTGGACATAGTAGCGATTAGCGAGACATGGTTCACCAGTAACCACACTTGGGAGACTTCAGTACCTGGCTATGTACTGTTCAGAAGAGACTGAGGTGCGAAAAGGGGGAGGGGGGTGGCCTTTTATGTCAATGAAAATATCAAAGCTACAGAAATTCAAAATACACATAAGGAGCCAAAAGAACTGTGGATCACCCTAGAAACAGGAAATGGGACAGCCATATGAACTGGGATTGTTTACAGGCCTCCAGACCAGGGGAGGACATAGACACATTACTGTTAGAATATATACAAAACAAGACAACTAAAGGGGAGGTTCTGATAATGGGAGACTTCAACATGCCAGATACAGATTGGTCAATACCAGCAGGAACATCTGCCAGAACTAGACACATAGTGGATTCCAGGCAGGGGAAGGGCCTCAAACAACTGGTACAACTACCCACAAGAGACAGGGCTATCTTAGATCTAGTACTAACAGGGAAAGAATCACAGATCTCCAGGAGGAAGGTCGCCTGGGGGCCAGTGACCATCACATGGTTTGGTTCAATTTGGCCACTAGAACTAAATCACATTCCAAGGCAAAAATATGGGACTTCAGAGGAGCTGACTTTGATAAGATGGCCAATAGAGTTAAGCTAGCCCTGGCAAAAAGAAATACAGGTGAGGGGGTACAGGCAAAGTGGGCAAGCATTAAGGATGCAATACTCAAAGCAACATCCCATTGTGTTAGAGAGAAAAGAAAGTGCAAAAGAAGACGGAAACCACTTTGGTTCTCAAAGACAGTAGTAGAAAAGGTCAGAGCCAAAAGGCTGGCCTTCGGGAAATATAAGGGAACGGAGCAGGATGAAGATAGGGAAGCATACCAAAGTTCCATAAGGGAAGCAAGGAAGGCAGTAAGGCAAGCAAAGACCCAAACCGAGGAAACACTAGCATGAACAGTAAAAGAAGGTGACAAGACTTTCTATAGATACATTAGTGAAAGGAGAAACTCCAGAGGGGGTATTGCTAAGATCAAAGGGGATAAGAGGGCATGTGAGGAGGACCATGTAAAAGCATCTATCCTAAATAGATACTTCTGATCAGTGTTTACTAAAGAGAAGGTAAGGCAGGGCCCACAGCTCAGCACCATGGTCATGGGGGGAGGGAGGTGTGCACAAGTCCCTTCACAAAAGAAAGGGTCCTACAAGAGCTTGATAAGCTCAGGATGGACAAGGCAATGGGACCTGATGGTATACATCCCAGGGTACTAAAGGAGCTAAGGGTAGAACTAGCAGAGCCATTAGCAGAACTGTTTAGTGAGTATCTGAGCACAAGAGAGGTCCCAGAAGACTGAAGAAGGGCTCATGTGATCCCGCTCCACAAGAGTGGTAGCAGGGAGGAGGCAGGGAACTACAGACCAGTCAGTCTTACCTCAGTAGTGGGCAAGATTATGGAGGCACTCCTTAAGGAAAAGATGGTGCAACACCTGGAATCCATAGGAGCACAGGATCCAAGACAGCATGGGTTTATAACAGGAAGGTCCTGTCAAACTAATCTCATAGATTTCTTTCACTGGGTAACCAGAGTGGTGGACCAAGGGGGAGCAGTTGATGTCGTCTATATTAACTTCAGCAAAGCTTTTTGATACTGTTCCACATAGAAGATTGATTAATAAGCTGGGTAGGCTCGGGGTGGGTCAGAAGTTGGTCAACTGGGTGGCAAACTGGTTCACAGGCAGAAAACAGAGAGTGGTGGTAAACGGTATACAGTCAGAAGAGATGCAAGCCACAAGTGGGGTACCTCAGTGATTAGTCCTGGGGCCAGTCCTCCTCAATATCTTTATCAGTGACATTGCAGGTGGACTGAAGGGTAAGGTTTGTCTGTTTGCAGATGACACCAAGATCTGCAACAGAGTAGATGATCCAGATGGGGTGGGCAGAATGAGAAGAGATCTGAATAAACTGGCAAAATGGTCAGAAAAGTGGCAACTGAGGTTTAACGCAAAGAAGTGCAAGGTCATGCACATTGGGAAGGGAAACCCTGAAGCCACCTATAGGCTGGGAGGGGAGTTGCTGGCAGTCATAAGGGAAGAAAGAGACTTGGGCATCATCATCATTACTGATGACCTGAAATCATCCAAGCAGACCACTAAAGCAGTAGGTAAGGCTAGGGGGATGTTGGGGTGTATTAATAGGGGTATCACAAGTTGTAAGAGGGAGGTAATAATCCTCTTTACAAGACACTAGTTAGAGCCCCATCTGAATTACTGGGTGCAGTACTGGAGCCACACCTTCACAAGGACATTAACCAAACTGAGGCAGTCCAGAGAAGGGCAACCAAAATGGTGCAGGGACTGCAACAGAAAACATATGAAAACAGATTAACGGAGCTCAACATGTATACCCTAGTGCAAAGGAAGGAGAGAGGTGATATGATCGAAACATTCAAACACCTTAAGGGCATTAACAAGGTGAAAGAGTCTAACATGTTTCAATATAAGAAAAATAGCAGGACAAGAGGACACAGCATGAGATTAGAGGGAGGCCAATTAAGGGGTAATGTAAGGAAGTTCTTTTTCACAGAAAGGGTGGTGGATGCATGGAATGGCCTACCTCAGGAAGCGGTGGATATGAATACAGTGCAGGGCTTCAAACAGGCATGGGATAGGCATAAGGGAGCAATACAGATGATGATAAATAGATAGGCCATTGACAGAGTAAAGGCCGATGGCACATTCATAAGGTAGAAAAAGAAATGGGCAGACTGGATGGGCCTTGCGGTCCTTATCTGCCATCAACTTCTATGTTTCTACATTAGCAGGGGCCGACTACCATAGTGACTTTGATATTGACATAGGCTTGAAAAGTCTGTGCCTGCCCGATGG
The DNA here is from genome assembly GCA_016271365.2 of Neoceratodus forsteri. NCBI lineage: Eukaryota > Metazoa > Chordata > Ceratodontiformes > Ceratodontidae > Neoceratodus > Neoceratodus forsteri. Next base: position 1,069,313,047 of record CM028129.1, on the reverse strand, counting down.
CCAAGGAACCTGATAAATATCCCTTTTAAGACATGTTGTCAATGTTTCCTGGAATCCTTGTTAAAAGGATAGGATGCCAGGGGTATCTTTGCCTTGGCACAGGCTGTCTTTTACTTTTTGTAATTTTAGGTAAACCCATAGTTTTAGTGTTTAAAATAAGTTTTATCGGCTTCTCCCGGTTCAGTATAACCAGGGTCAAACCGAGGTTTATTTTATATTTATTGGAGTGTTCTAATTAAAAAACTCCATTAGTTGTGTTTAATTTTATTAAATTAGCTTGTTTTAAAAACTGCTAATTCTGGTTACTGAACCGATAGCCTTGGTTCATTTTTTCTCGGTTCCTGGGTCCCGATCAGTTCCAGAACCGACCGCAACTGCTAAATAAATAAATAGACCGCTTGGGGAATACATTTCAGTTCCCTCCCTGTCCAGCTGATATTTCTTAAACACCCTCTTATCCAGAGGGGGAACAGAGCTTGGAGTTTGTAAAATCTTTTAAGTATCTTCTCTTAAGAATTTTATTCACAAGAATGGGAAGTTTTTAATGGATGTCAGCCCAATCTTTCTCACCAATGTGAAGAAATAGGAATAATCCTCAGAAGTTCTATGGGGAGAGACAAACTCATGTTCAGAGGAAACCTCAGATTCAATAGGTTCTCCTCCATTTCATAATAATTACATATTCTTCCTTTTAAATATTAGGAAGACTGCTTTGCAAAGGTCTGCTGCTGAGAGACAGACAGCCCTCGTAAGCCTGAAAGTGTTTTCTTTAGCCGTTCCAGGCATTTCTCCACACTTTTCCCCCAGGAAAGTTTACAAATTTCACAATATTCATTAGGTGATCATAGCCAAGGGAAGCAACACACAACTGTGCTTACATGTCTTGGCAAATACTTTGAAGGAGTTAGCAGGCTTTAAAGCAGGCACAGAAGTCCCCAAAATGCTGTCAGCAGGGGGTTCTGTGTGCTTAGTTTTCTTCAATTTCACTGAGGGAACCAGTGATTCAGCCAGTTCAACAAGCCTCTTAAATACTGCTAATATGCCCATCTCAGGGTAGCAGTTACAGTATTTGTTATGGATTCACCCACAGTAACGTAGGGTATCAGCTGCTTATAGCTCGAGGAACCCTTAGGTGGTGATAGTTTTGAGTGTTTTTTTTTTTTTTTTTACCTTATCCAGGCATTTCAGTAGTTTTTTTCAGGACATGTAATACAGATTTCACTCTGCTTTTAAATGTTGATGTCCAGATAGGCAAAGCAAGAGAATGTTTGCCTTAACAAAATTTCACCACACTGAATACAAGGTTTGAAACTGGGATCACCAGTTTCTTCTAGGTTTTTATGACATTTTCAATTGTAAACCAATAACAGTTGCAACCGCTAAAAAATATTTTAATTTAAAGTTTATTTAGCAGTTGCGGTCGGTTCTGGAACTGATCGGGACCCAGGAACCAAGAAAAAATTAACCAAGGCTATCGGTTCAATAACCGGAATTAGCAGTTTTTAAAATAAGCTAATTTAATAAAATTAAACACAACTAATGGAGTTTTTTAATCAGAAAACTCAAATAAATATAAAATAAACCTTGGTTTGACCCTGGCTATACTGAACCGGGAGAAACCAAGAAAACTTACAATTTAAACACTAAAACTACAGGTTTACCTAAAATTACAAAAAGTAAAAGACAGCAAATGAAATGTAAAGAATACTTATAATATTTTATAAGGTTTCTCAAGTCAGAACAAAAGATGATGAGAGGATCTCTGAGCATCTAGTCTTGACAGGCAGAGAGAGAGAGAAATCTGACGGGTTTAGAACAAAGGCAGTTAGTATAAGGCAGCATTTGAAAAGTGGCTCATGCAAAAGATTCCATCATTTGCATATGCTCCAAATTCTCTCTGAGCAGTTCTACTTAGAAGGCTGACTGCATAAAGTTATGAATACCTGAGTATTACTGGGGTTACAATTGTTATTACTGCTTGTATGTTCTTACCTTGATGTATATGGTTATCTGATCATCCTGCACTTGTTTATTTGTTTCACCCTGTTCAATGCCTGTATTTCACTATGTTGTAATTGTTCTCATTCTGCTTGTAATCCTACTCCTGTAATCTACCGGGTCACACCTGAAAATAGGCATTCCTAGTCTAGCATGCTTACCTGGTAAACAAAAGCTAATGAATAAATAGACATGAGAGCACAAGGCATCTGCCCCTCCACCCTCCAAGTACACCTGAAGCGGGAGAACTAACTCCAGTAGGGAGGAGGTCCCAGAGGTGGCCACCATGACCCTTCCAGCCACAGGATGAATCCTCATAGGGGTAATTGGAGTGACCTACATGGGAGCGCCCTGCAACTGTCCTTCCTGGGGCACCAATACACAAAAATACTATAGATTGAAGAACAAAGTGGAGCTATAGGCAGCCTTGGTAGCATGTAGCCTCGCCAGATAATGCTAAACATTTACAATCAGAAATACTGAGCCTTAACACATTTGCTGTCAGCCCTCAAAAGGGGAGTTGGTAAACACCTGTTACATGCCCATCTTCCAGTCTTCACTCAGCACAGGTGATAGCACAACCAGTTCTATAAGAGCAACCACCCCCCTTTACCCTCCACCAACCATAAGCGTATACAGGGATTAACAACCACAGGGCACTGTTATCTTTCACAGTGCTAGGTACACCCGAGACATCATCAATATATTAGCATCAGGAATACCAGGCGTATACAATGGTGCACAGTTGAGTGAACCGGAGTCAGCAAGTGAATCAGGTACACACACCTCAGCCTCACAGAGGCTCACAACAGACAGAAAGTTTTTGTTTTCTTACATACAGGTATGTTACTATATTCTTATTATTTCTTGTACATAGGTTACAGTACTACATGACCTTCCTATTGTAACCATGTTCAGATGCAAGGTAAGCAGCTGTATGAAAACAAGGGGTTTCCCAATCTACAGATGATCTACTACCTTTCAGGATGCATCCTGTCCTCAACTTACTGGCCTGAAGCTTTTTCATGGGCAGCCCCCTATCATCAATGGGAGTCTATTTGGATAAGTGTCCATAAATATATAAAGATCGATAGTTACCAATTAATGCAATTCAAAAGCCTCCAAAAACATATATTATACCCCTGCTAAACTACACACTTGGAGGCTTTTGGACTAGCCTATTTGCATTAAATGCAACTCTGATTTAGCTACGCTTAAACACGTTATGGGATTGCTCATGTGCTCGATCATTATGGATGCAGATTTCTGATACCTTAGACACTCTACTTGGATTACAAGATTGTTTTACACTGGAGTGGTGTTTATTAGGTCTGGGGTGGAATAATTAATGGGGGTTTGTATATATAATTTTACATTAATTGCCATGGCTGTTAAAAAAGTTTTGCTAAGACACTGGAAATAACCCACTTCACTGACATTATTAGAATGGCATGTGCCAAGGTTATGCAGGCTCTCTGCTTGGAGAAAATATGGGCCTCTCTTCACCACAGGAAAGACTCCTTTCATTTCTGCTGGGAATCTTTTTTTCTCCATTGGAGATTTCTGATTTGGCATGACCTCATTTGATTTTATATTTTAGGGCTCACTTTTCTTGTATATAACATGAATGGTTTACCACAGTAAGGAGATCATGTGGCAACCTTACTGACTGAGCTTGACAGGGTTGGAGGGGGATAGGACTCAGGAGACCTATGTTTTCATTTTTTTTATAGTTTTTTCTCCAGTGGGGGGGCTGGAAGGCAAGGTTTTGGCTCTTTCTCTCTCTCTCTCTCTCTCTCTCTCTCTGGGGCTCAGGTCTGCCCTAATTAGGGCATCATGTAGCCTGCCAGTGTCCCCCATTTTCCCTTTTCTCCCATTTCCCCATTGCTGGAGTGCACACATCAGTATACCCATGTGGATGTGCGCATACACTGCAGAAGTCCCGTAACACCCTCCCTTCATTGGCACCCTCAGTCTCCCACATTACCCTCAGGCCTCAACCCGGGGGCAGTCGTTCGATGGGAACGCCAAGCCTCCCTCCCCTGGAGAAAAGAGCAGTCTTCCAGACACTTAGTCCTCTCCCTCCCCAGTCAGATCCCAATGACCCACATTTGCCACCAAACATGGTCGCACACATGGCAGGAGGTAAGGCATGGATGCCTGTGCCGGTGGACCCTTCCTCCCTTCCTTCTTTTCTTTGTACTGTACATTGTATTTACCAGTACTGACTATAAATTGAGTTATACCAGCTTTGATATTTGATTGTCTTTTGTTCTGTTGTTCTTTGTTCTGCTGTTTTTCATAAAATCAATAAAGTACATTGAACAAAAAAAGAGGATGCATCCTGTTACTTACCCTAAAGGGGAACAAAACATATAGGATCACGAGGAATAATTGTACAGATGCATATTAAGTAAATACAGTATGGGCAATGCTCCTGGGACCCCCATACAGGTTGAGTAATGGCTTATGGCCTCGTAAAACTAATATCTAAAAACATTAAAGGTGTTCATTTCCCAATTAAGAGGAGAAAAATGTTGCTACAGCTGAATAGACATGAAACAGGTGTGGCGTTCTGTGTGTCCAACAAAATGAGATAGATGAATTAAAAACAAGTTGGGCCACTAGCATTTATGGAAGCCCATACAACTCCAAGAGCAGAGGGGTGGCTATTTTGCTCCACAATGGGTTGACTTCCGAAAGGAACAGGTGGTGCAGGATCTGGAAGGTTGTGTCCTTATTTTGAAGGGGGACCTGGTGGGGGAAACAGTCACTATCTGCAATGTATATGCAGCAAACTCGCAACACCAAGACTTTTTCCAGTCATTGGCACTAAGACTCACAGAGAAGGCAGTGGGTCAGATACTGCTGGGAGGTGACATGAATGTCCTTCTAGATCACTTCCAAGATAGGACCAAACCCCCGCCAAGTCCAAGTTCCCTCCCCAGTCTTAACAGCATTGCACTCCCTAGCTACAGAACTTGGACTAACGGACATTTGGAGAATGGTAACCCAAAAAGCGAGAGAGTATACATTCTTCTCCCATCTGCATCAGACCTACAGTACACAAGAATAAACATCTGGCTCATATCACAAAATATCACAGTAGATATGATGAATGTGGAGATAGGTTAGACACTCATTTTTTGACCATGCCCCAGTAAACCTTACTTGGTTTCCTACTGAGTCTCAGACAAGGACAGAGGACAATGGAGACTCAATGTCTAATTGTTAAAAGGCACCATCTTCAACAGCAGCTGGCAAAGGAAATTCACAGCTTCCTGGAGCTGAACAATTTAGCAGATACCTCAGAAGCAACTAGGTGGGCTGCCCAAAAGACCTTTGTCAAGGGTAGATTTGTAAATTGAGCATCCTACATTAAAAAAACTAGGATCACAGAGGTGGAAGACCTACAAGGTAAGCTAAAAACATTGAGCAGACCCCACAGCCCAAGAGAAGTTGCTGCCACAAATCACTGGCATTAGATATCAGGTTAATGCCCACCTGAACGAAAAGGCCAAATATGCATTGTTCAGGATGAGGCAAAACATCTGGAAGGCAGGCAAAATGCCAGGCAGGATTCTGGCCTATCAGCTTAAAAGAGGCAGGAAAGATCACTAATACCAGCCATACTCATGTCAGAGGACATCTTGTGCACAGATGCTGGAAGTATTTATAATACAAGTAAAACCAGAAAATACTGATTCCTTCCTGTCACAGTTAAACCTCCCCACTATATTCCATGAACAGAAAGAGTTTCTGAAGAAACCCTTCAAGAACTCCAAATTACAGATGGTTATCCGCTCTATGGTGAAAGCTAAGGCCCCTAGAATGGACAGACTGCCAGCTGAATACTAAACTGCATTCCAAGAAGAGATCATAGAAGTGTTAGCAAAAACCTTTCCCTGGAGCTGGTAAGAGAGGGGAGCTCCCACAGTCTATGTGCATAGCCCTCATCACCCTGATACCTAAACCAGGGAAGAACCATACAGTACATGGTGTGGTAATTATTGCCCCATCTCCTATTCACCACAGATTGCAAAATGTATGCAAAACTGTGGACACACAGACTAATACACCTCCTCCCTACACTGATGTCAAAGGTGGGCTTCATCCCTGGAAGGAGAGGCACCGACAACACCAGACAGCTGACCAACCTTCTCTGGCATTCCAAAGCAACCAAAACAGCAAAGACACTAGTAGCACTAGAAACAGAGAAGGCCTTCAATAGAGTCGAATGGCTTTACCTTTTTCATATGCTGTGACACATCAGCTTTGGGGAGGGGTTCATCCAAGAAACATGCAACTTATACAATGGAGCAAGGGTAGCAGTGGTCACAAATGGATGGTGGTTCTCAGAGCCTGTTTTGCTCAAAAGAGGAGCCAGACACTGTTATCACCCCTAGTCTTCATACTGGCACTGGAACCATTCCTACAGGCCCTGAGGCATGACCCTGGCACATATAGTTTGGTCCTAGGTGAAGAATGCAAAGTACAGGCCTATGCAGATGACATACTCCTGACTTTGACCCACCTACAAGACTACACACCAGACCATTTATGAATCACTCAGGCATTTGGAACTCTCAGGGTGCAAGCTGAATATTGCTAAGTCACTAATACTGCTCTGCCATTCAGCCGCAGAACAGACAACACAGTACCCCTGGGGTCTAGCACCAGCCCAACACTATACTAAGTACTTGCGGGATCAATTTCCCATAGGACCTCACTCAACGGGGGTCTATGAATCTAAACCCCATTATCAAAACTCTGGAGGCAGATCTGGCAAGATGGAGTCACTTCCACCTCTCTCACTGGAGAAGGGCTCACGCTTATAAAATGATGGCAACACTCAGCATCTGGTATATCCAGTATATACTTACCATTAGCTCTCATCCCCAGGTTATTTAAGCAGATCTACAGTCAAACAATGAACTTATTTTGGGCTAAAAACTCGAAAAGGATGAACTTTAAGAAACTATGGCAGCACACAATAAAGGGAGGCCTCAATCTCCCAGATTTTGAGCTCAAGCGCAAAATCACCTTCCGGGCCCAATTAACAAAATTCCACTGACAGTGTTCATGAGGCAGGGTCCCAAAAAGATTACGTTGAAAATCTGGTGAAAAAAGTCCTAAAAATACCCAAGGTACGAGTGTACATTGAAATTTTTCTATGCATACGCATAACCTTGGTAATTTTTAATATGCTGATCCCAAATTTTCAAGATAGCCATTTCTGTCACACCACCTCATGACCATTACAGCTGTCATTTTTCACATCCTGGTCAAAACATGTTTTCACACTTGTGGTGTGGAATGGCGTTTTGGCAGGGATTTGACAATTTTCACCTACTCCGTTTAAGAGGTGGGTTCATAAGACTATATTGAAAGTCTGGGGTCAAAATATTAAAAAACAAAGAATTTATTAAGTAACATTGTTTGCAGGGATGTCCGTTGCACCACTGGGGAACAGGTTGCCTTACTGTGCCAGTGACCTGAGCGCAGGTGTGAACTCAGTGAGCCGGTTTAATGGGGCAAGGCTGATGGGGAAGATGCTGCAAGTCGCTTGGTAGGGACAGAGTAGTGTTTTGGTGTAGATACCATACCCCATGATGGGTCAGAGAACCTCCTCCACAAGGTATTGACATGCATGCCAGGGCCTGCTTGGCCTAAGCACTGGGTCAGGACTGTCTCCAATATTGTATTTATCTCAAAGGGACCTGAGCAAATGAGGATACAATTCCACTATTAGAAAAAGAAGGGAAATTCATTGAAAAAAAACTATGTTAATGCAGACATTAGGGTTGTAGCATGCAAAGTGCACAAAGAAGGGAAATGAAAAACATTAGGGATTTGGGTCTCTGGAGTATTGGCGAATCAGTGGTGGGGTCTTACATGGGGTTGTCAACCCTAATGCCCACTCCCTCCCCTGATCAGACAAGGTCAAATGTGATGTCTTCACACAGGGCAAAGCTCCGACAGATTACGTTGGCCATACTGTATCAGTATCAGGCACTAGGTTAGAGCTGTATCTTATGCTTTAGACAGGAGGCTACAGGGTGGGGGGAGGGGGTGGGCATTACGGTTGACAAAGTAAGACCCCACCACTGATTCACCAATACTCTGGAGACCCAAAGCCCTAATGTTTTTTATTTCCCTTCTTTGTGTGCTTTGCATTCTACAACCCTAATGACTGCATAAACATAGTTTTTGCAATAAAGATAAATAGACAGACAGATAGAATCTTTTTTACAGGTGCCAATGCTGCTTTCCAAATGCCTGGTTTTCCTTTTCAAGGAGCCCTGAGTGTGCACTCACTGAAACTTTCAGTGGATCGGGGACTTGGCATGTGGGCGCCGACTGCCACGTGGCAGGTCAGCATTTGATTAGTCTTGGCAACCTCAGGCGTAACACACCCCTCCTTCAGCCTTACACATGGACAGACATTTGGAGCAAATATCTGATGCTTACCTGGGTCTGGAGGCTGCGCTGAAACTTTCATGTGGACACCATCTACCACTTGGTGGGTCTGTTTGATCAATCATGGCAGCTCTTGCTGTAAGCCAATTCCCCTGCCCCCTCAGCTTTCAGCCATACACACAGACAGTGTCTTTGGAGTCAACACCCAGTGCTTACTCAGGTCCACCGCCAGTGACATGGCATGGTGGCCATGGGAGCAGTAAAGTGGTCATGGGTTTAGTAATTCCAATGCAACCAGCCCTCAGGACCCAGTTCCAGTGACTACAGACAAGCAAAGGAGGACATGGAAGCCCCAATAGGATCCTCTAGGGCCTGCTCCTCCTCAACGAGGTATACTAGATGTTGAAATAAGTCAGATGATGATTTGAGGGAGTTGTTGAGGAGAACCTTTCAGGGTCCAGTGCAAGGTGTGCCCCTGCCCAACCGACCATCGAAGCCTTGCAACAGGGCACCAATGAGCCCCAGAGGGTGACAAAGCTCACATCACCAATGCCCTTGGCTCTGGCTCCAGCTCCACTGCACATGCCAGTTCCAGCCCCAATTCTGTTGGCCCCTTACCTGCACTGTCCCTGGCTCCAGTCACACCAGTGCCATGCCCATAGCTGCTTCCCTTTTCAGTGCTGGTCCCAGCTCCTTTTTCACTGGGTCCATTACCAGCACCTCCCTCTCACCTCCAGCTCCAACTGCACCACTGCCAGTCCCCCCGCAACAATAGCTCTACTCATGCCACAGCCTGGCAATCCCCCTCAGCCTGGGGAGCCAGTGCTACTTCCTCAGCTGGTGGTTTCTCCTGCTAAATCTTTGTCACTGGAGAAGTTGGACAAGGTACTGGCCTTTCTGGCAGCAAGAGAAGCAGCAGCCTGAGGCACATCCAGGGAGGCACAAGCCAGGTGGGGGGGGATTAGTGGGGGAGGTTGCAGCAGCCATCAGGACAGCAGGGCAATGGGTTATATGTGCGCTCTGGGGAGCCTATTAGTTTGCACCTCTCAGAGAAGGTGGCCAGCAAAAGTGAGTGGCGAGTTCATTAATGTCTTTACATTACTGAACAGGCCTGAAGTACAGGAGGCCAAAGACAAGGATAAGGACAAAGATGATGGGGATAAGCATCACAAGGAGTTCATAAAGTACATGTTAGAAAATTGGGCAACAAGGTTCACCATTTATGCTGGTTTATTAACAGAGCTGTGCCTGCAAAAAGCTCAGGGCCTACGGAGCTACTACTGTCAAATTATAGCAATGCACATCAACAAAAGGGGATGGAGCTGGTTAGAATATGATGAGCAGTTTTGCAGGAGGAAGCAGAATGACCTCAGTCAGTTATGGGGACTGCTGGATCTCCCTTTGTTATGGTCCATCAAAGCTGGCGGGGTGCAACATTCCGATAGTGGCTTTCCCATGTGACAGCCCCTATGCCCCAAGAAGGGGTTTGTAGTGGGGAGCAGTGGGAAAGGGGTTGGAGGAAGGGGGGGGCAGTGTTACCATTTCAACCATGGGTCATGCAAAATGAATGTGTGGGGGGGTGGCTAGTGCTGAAACATGGTGGTCACAGCTTACTACAGCTCCCTGGGAATATGTATTAAAATACCCAATCCTCAGGACCACTCAACCCTCAAAAAAGGGAGACATGACCAGTGGAAGCATAATGGTCAATGGTAGCAAGTAAGAACAAGAGTAAGCAGTTCAAACTTAATTGTGAGGCATTGGAGGGTAAACAGACAGGGCTGGAAACCAGAGCAGAAGTGCAGTCCCAGACAGCCGTGGAGGTGGAGTGTGGCATGACCAAGCTTGAGAGGTCACTGACGGGGGTGCCTGCCACCCACGTTAAGATGCAATACAAGATGCAAGTGGGCTTTACTAATACAACAGCCCTGATCTCACACCTACAATCTGTGGTGACAGACCTTATGGAGACCTTCCCTATGCACTCTACCCGACTTAACAAATTATTCTGGAGACCCCATCTCCGCAAAGACACAGACAGAGTGGAGGCTGTACAAAGGAGGGCAACCAAAATGGTGCAGGATCTGCACCAGAAGACATATGAAGAAAGACTAAAGGAGCTTAATATGTATACCCTTGAGGAAAGAAGGGAGAGAGGGGACTTGATAGAAACTTTGAAGTACCTCAAGGGAATCAACAAAGTCCAAGAGGGTAGCATCTTTCAGAAAAAGAGATGTGCAAGAACAAGGGGGCACAATTTGAAGATAGAGGGGACGGCTCAGAGGTAATGTGAGAGTTTTTTTTTTCACAAAGAGGGTTGTGGATGCATGGAACAGCCTCCCTGAGGAGGTCGTGGAGTCAAGAACAGTGGGGGAATTCAAGAATGCATGGGACAGACATAAGGCAGTCCTAGTGGGGGGTAGGAGGAAGTAAACTGTTGGTTAACTAGGATCTGCAGCTTATCTGTTAGGTAGGAAAATAGGCAGACTAGGTGGGCCAAGTGGTCCTTATCTGCCATCAAATTCCATGTTAGAGCAGCGGGTGAGTGACCTGGAAGATACCATCGTCTCTGTCTCCCAAGACCGCAATCAACTTAAGGACATTGTTGCTGAAATGTGAGACCGCATTGACGACCAAGAAAATAGATTGTGGAGATCTAATCTTCGCATAGTGGGCCTCCCTGAAGGAACTGAGGAAAAAAATCCTTGGAGGGCTTACAGAGGTGGCTCATAAAATCTCTTAAACTGGGCCCTGAGGTGGAGCACTGTGAGGTAGAGAGAGTGCACCAAGTGGGGCCACCACCTAAGCCTGGGGAATAGACCCAGATACTGTCTTATCAAATATCTGACATACACCAACAAAGAAATGGTACTCAGGGCAGCCAAGGCTCAAGGGTCGGTGCAGGTGGAGAATGGGAGAGCCTTTATTTTCTAGGATTACAGTAAGGACATGTAGCTGCATAGGCAAAAATTCAATAAAGTGAAATTGCAGCTGCATTCCCTGGGCTGGAGCCTTGCATTCCTTTACCAAGCCAAATTAAGTGTGGAGCAACCGGGAAGCCCCCAAAATTCTTTACAGCATACCTGGATGCCGAAAAGTGGGTGGAGAAGGAGTCTTCCACGATGGAGCGCAGATCCCTGACACAGTCCCCCACTGCTGGAAATAGATGAATATCCAGAAGTAAGCTGCTTTTTTACTGTTCTCTCAGTCCTGCTGGGATAAGGTGGAATGTGGGATCTGGATAAGTGGTGATGGTCCTGTCTCTTACTCTTAAACAGGATCACCCATTCATGAAGTATCATAATTTTAAAAGTAGGCCCCAGAGTGACATTAATGGAGCAACTGTGTCACCCTGAGCTCCAGATCAAGGCCAAACTCTACCACCAGTGAGTGGTGGCTCTGGAGACCCAAATAGTTGTTTCCTCTGCTCATTGATACAGGCAGATGCCCTCTATCTGAAGGACCATGCTGCAATGGCAGATGGGAGGGGTATCTATAACTATCCAGACACCCCCTCACAGTAGCTATTGTTGTTGCCCCTCTATCCCCCCAAGAGATTGCTGCAGGAGAAATAGGTGCGCAGATTAGCCACACCTAGAGGACTTTACCTTGATGGGTTTACTATGCCTGAAGCAACAGTTGCAATATTATCGCTAATGCGCCCTGCTGCGAGGCCGGCCTGACCATGCCATGGAGCTTGGGTTTCAGCAGGTCTGGGGCCCACGACTTCTCTGCAGTTACTGTGATCTCCACGTGAACACCTTTATGGACTATCCTGATAAAATACTCATTAGTGCAGGACTGCCAGAACAATACTGTATAACTTTGTTAACCCACCAGTTTTCTTTTAAGGTTAATCTTGTCCTGTGTGGAGAGTGGGTTGAAGTGGGTGATGGATTCCCTGGGATGGGTGCTGGGCTGTTAATGTACACTCACTTTAAGTACTCCCAATATGTGGGGGAAATTCTGTTGAGTCTGCCACTTCTGTTCCCCTGAAAGTAGGCCGGTCTGAAGGTTACGCTGTGGCCAGAGAGTGGGGAGGGGTACACCAGTTGCCCCCACAACCCCCACCCACACCCATACCACCTTGCTCAGCTTCCTACAGTATGCTTCTGCTTGCTTTTTTTTTCTTTTCTTGTTTGTTCTGTTTAACTTTTGCTCTTTACACAGTTTTTATTGATCACTTTTACATTGTTGTCTGAGTAGTGGTTTTTCATTTGCCGGAACCAATCTTACCGAGTGGTCCGGGGATTGGGCCACATTGATGAGGTGATGTGCTAACAGTGTGCCCAAGAACTAAATGGCTGACACCCAACCACCATTAATTTGCAGGGGATTACTGGCTGGGCAGTTGGAAGCCCAGCCGGAAGGGGGGTGCAGTTATATGTTTGTGAACTTTCCTGTCGGGTTCCGTCCCACGTTGGGTGCTGAGTTAGTAATTATTCAGACAGTTTCAGAAAGGAAGGTGTGGGGGGGGTTTAGTTGGGAAGTTACAGTTAAAAATGCAGGCAACTTTCAGCCAGTACACCCTCGGGCAGGTGGGCGAGCTCAGTATGACAAGAGGTGTGGTGTTGTAATAAGTCTGATTGACATGGGGTATTACATTTGCAGGGACACTGGTTAACAACATAAACTTTGCCACATGGAATGCTAATGGTCTTAAATCTGCAGTAAAACATCTGGCCGAGATAAGGCGAACACAGATTCAAGTTGTATTGTTACAGGAAATGCATATGTTGTACAATGAAGCAGTAAAAACTGGAGACAGTATGGGTGGGAGTTGTTAACGTCTTGTTTCTCCACTAAGGCCGGGGGGGAGGGTGGCAATCTGGTTCCCTAGAGGTACCCGGGTTACAGTACATAAGGAATTGAAAGATGCGGGGGGGGGGGCAGTATGTATTGGCCAGCATCACAGTAGAGGGTATGTATAAATTGTCAGTAGGTTCGATGTATGCCCCAAATGTGGAGGACTCATGCTTCTCCCAAAAATTGGCTGTGGACATGGCCACTCTACCTGGACCATGGCTGTTGGGGGTGATTACAACTGTGTAAGGGATGTTGTTACTGATAGATCCAACCCTTCCCCCATACCAGCTTCAAACAATGCCAGGGTCCTGGGGGTGGTAGAGGACACATATCAACTGGTGGATGCGTGGCGACACCAGCACCCAACCAGCTGGGAATATATTTTTTTCTCATACTCCTCAATCATATGCTAGGCTAGACAGGGTGCTGTTTAGCTCCACCCTACTGCAGCAGGTGGGTTCCAATAAATACTCCTCCATACTGATCTCGGACCATGCTTCTTTAATGCTCCCCATGGTCGCTGTGGGATCCCCTCCAGCAGGTCGAACTTGGCGCCTTGACCCTCTCTTGTTAAAGGATGAGTTTGCTATGTTCATATCAAGGGCAATGAAAGAGTTCCCTGTAGTTGAACAGGAGGGGGGTTACTTCCCACAGTACCAAATGGGAAGCTATGAAGTCCTATATCAGAGGACAGGTCATTGCATTCTCCGTCCACAAACAGAAAGTTTCAGATTTGGAAACAGAACAGCTTAGGGTCAAAATTAAAGCATGTGAAGAGATACATATGAACAGATCAAGACCATCTCTTTATGGATTAATCAAAAAGCTAAAATAGTGCTTTAACCTGTTGAGAACTGCCAGAGTTGAGCATTCTGTTGTTATACTATCCCCAGGCAGGGGTGTATTTTGATGGGGACGGCTGGGGGAATACTTAGCGTGGCAACTGTGCAAGAAAGAGGGGGAGAGAACAATCAGTCATTTACTGACGCACATGGGCCAAACCACTACAGTGACCTCCCAGATTGGTGAAGAGTTTAACGCCTTTTATAACTCCCTGTACTCCTCAGAGATGGCTCCCTCACTGGAGCAGTATGAATCCTTTTTTGGGAGAGCGCTCATCCCCTCTCTATCCTCAGATGAGGCCCAGTAGGGCTTGAAGCCCCACTCACTAGGGAAAAACTGATTCAAGCTATTAAAATGCTCAAGGGAGGCAAAGGTCCCTGGTTTGGATGGCCTACCCATAAACTTTTTTCAGGTGTTTGCCCCGGACCTAATAGGCCCCCTGCATGACATGCTGTCGGAAAGCTTGAAGAAGGGTACCTTGCCCCCCCCCACCACACGGTCTGCCACAATTGCAGTTCTCCCTAAACTGGGGAAGAATCCTGTGCTCTGTGTCTACTATAGCCCCATTTCTTTGCTCACTGCCGATTATACAATTCTGGCCAAAGTGGTGGCTAGTAGGTTGTAGCCACTTCTCTCATCCTTGGATCAAGTAGGGTTTGTCAAGGGAAGACAGGGTAAACATAACATCAGGAGGACCCTTAATGTAATCTACTCCTGGAGAAAGAACGCCACAAGGCATGGGGTAGCCGTATTAGCACTTGATGCCGAAAAGGCTTTTGACTGTGTGGAGTGGGGGTATTATGTTTGAGACCCTGAGGAGGATGGGAATGGGAAGGGCTTGCTTGGTTGGATTCAAGCCATGTACTCATCCCCCACAGCCCAAATAGCTGTGAATGTTGTGCCAACACCCTCCTTCACTTTGGGGCATGGGATGCGACAGGGTTGGCCCTTGTCACCGCTCCTCTATGTTCTCTCCTTGGAACCTCTGGCTGAGGCTATATGGAATCATAAGAACATTCGAGGTTTTGAGGGAGGTGGAGAGGAGCACAAGGCCGCTTTATGTGTGCATGACTTGCTACTTTACCTCCACTGCCTGACTCAGGACCTTCCCGAGGTGCACCTGCTCCTATTCCTTTTCAGGAAAAACCACTCCACAACCACCTTCCTGCTCAGGCTGGCTCCATCCTAACCGGGATGAACAATGAACTTATCATGTCAGCCATTTTTGTCAACCTTGCCAAAGCATTCAACAGTCTCCCAGACCCTTCTCCTGGACTCTCTCTCAACAGCAAGACTCTCCCCTTCTGCCACTAACTGGTTCAGGGCCTACCTCACTGGTAGAACCCAATAAGTCAGGATCTCTGGTGTCATCCCGCCTCCCCTCCCAATCACCACTGGAGTCCTGCAGGGCTCAGTCCTTGGTCTTCTTCTATTCTCAATCTTCCTTAATGACCTATCCTCAGTCTGCTCCCCCTCCATCTTCATCCACAGGTATGCAAATGATATGGTTTTGCATGTGTCTGGCTCAAGTCCTGCTGGGGTTACAACCAGTTTGCAGCAAGACTTCAACAAAGTTTAGCTCTGGTTTGCTAACCATCAACTCTTCCTCAATGCCAAGAAGACTATCTCCATGACATTTGGCACTAGGCAGAGAGTCTCCCTCCCTCCCACCCCACTCCCCATCCCTACCTCCACCCTCTCCAGGAATATCCAGGGCTGTACCCCATTGTAACCCTTGGGTACCTTGTATTTGACTGTAACCTATTACACTGTACGTAACATTACTATGTAATCTATGTGTACTTTATGTTTAATGTTCTGCACCTGTACTGTTCGCACTGTTGTAACCACACTATGTAACTCTGTCTACCCCCCGTGACAAGGTGTCTTTGTAAATGAGTCCATGACTCAAAGGTTGTAAAACTGACTTTTCTAATAAATAAATAAATACCCTCCCCTCTTTCCACACCCTGGATGGGACTTTACTTGAGGACACATCCTCCTTTAGATACCTAGGGATTTGGCTGGACCAACACCTCAACTTCTCTGGTCACATCGATGCCATCCTGAGTAAACTGCGCCACAGGATTGGCGCCCTGTACAGGAACCATAGTAGCATCCCTACTATGGTTAGGCGTCATCTTATCTAGAAGATGATCCTCCCCATTTTTGACTACTGTGATATAGTCTACGGTGCTGCCCCCAAATCCTCCTTGGCCAGATTGGACACCCTGTTTCACTCTTTCTGTCACTTCACCCCTGATGCTCCTTCCAGCACCCACCATTGCATCCTCTACCACACACTGTCTCTCCTCTTCCTCACAAACAGACTCCTATCCCACTGCACTAAACTCACCTCGAAACACTGGTTGGGAGTACGCCTCAACTACCTCTCCTCTTCTTTTGTCTCTCCTCCCATTCCCTTAGATCCTCAGACTCTCATACCCTGGTCATTGCTAGGCATTCCACCCTCATAGGCCAATCAGACTTTTCACACTATTTCCCCAAAATTTGGAACTCCCTCCCCCGTCAAATCTGGCACTCCTCCTCCACCTACTCCCTAAACTCTGCTCTGCACAATAACCTCTCATCGATCTGCTCCTGCCATAACCCTCTTTAACTGTTCTTCTGCCAAGGCAATCTCCCTCCACTTCCTGATCCTACCCCTTTCTATCCACTCCTTTCCCTCAACTCCTGTACTCCCCTCTCCCTTCCTCTTTTTTTATTGCCCTCTTTCCCTTGCAGGGTTCTCAGCATCCTGAAGGGAACGACTCTACTTTTCCTCCTCCCCACCCATCTCCCTCCTCTCCCCCTTGTTTTCTCCTGTAACTTACCATTCTACCCCTACCTCCCCTCTCTCCCCTTTCTCTCCTCTGTACTTACCTTCACCCTACCTTCCTATTCCTTGCAAATCCCTGGCCCCTTGCAGGGTTATCAGCATCCTGAAGGGGACCCAAATAGGTTGCTCCCCACCCATCTCCCTCCTCTCCCCCTTGTTTTCTTCTGTAACTTACCATTCTACTCCTACCTCCCCTCTCTCCCCTTTGTCTCCCCTGTACTTACCTTCACCCTACCTTCCTATTCCTTGCAACCTCCCTGGCCCCTTGCAGAGTTCCCAGCATCCACCTCATTCTGCAGCCCTATTGCCCCTTGCAAGTTCTCAACATTGCGATGGGACCCTACTGGGCTCAACTCTACTTTCCTCCTCCACCCTGACCTCCCTCCTCTCCCCCTAACTTTCTCCAGTCCCTTGCAACCTCCCCTGCTCCCTCACAGGGTTCCCTCCACCTTGCAGGATTCCCAAAGGTGCTATAATCTCCCCCACCTCTCCCTTTGGGTATGATGGTATAATTGCAAAAGTGCCCTAACTGTATGGGAAATATGGAGTGCATTTATCAGATTTAGGCAACAACATGTTCCTAGCCAACCTATGACATGTTTTGGAGGAAACTGTGGTGTGATGTGCTTGGTGGGGGATGAGCATCAGAGGGTGTTCATCCGGTGGCCGAGTAACAAAGTGATGCTCATCATGTGGTGGCATGGTAGTCTCACAGGCTAGTATGGGGGGGTAACAGGGAATCTCACATCTTTGCCGGTGGATTACCCTGAAGCTGGGGAGACAGCCTTGGCAGCTGGTTACCTTTAAGGGGGCCAATTTGTCATCAGAAGGATAACCCTAGGGCTCTGGACCCACAGTCAGTGGCACCCTCTGATGGGGCAGAGTGCCACTGTGAACGGCCCATGTAGAGTCATCCCTCATAATTTGGAGGCTGGAGTCCCTCGTGAGGTCACACCCAGTATGTTGGCCCCTCTCTGAAGGGGAGTGGAAAATCAATTATAAATATGCAACTGATATGATCATTGAAATGACTTGCTACGACTACCTTGCTGTGCTTGTCATGCCTGACTGATTGATACATTGCATTTTTCCACCAATTCTAATTGGCTGTTAATAAATACAAGACTATGGCCATTTCCTCCAAGTACAATTGTCTATCTTATTTGTTCAGGGGAAGGAGGGGTTTGTAAGGTATAAGACAGTGGAAGAGCCTGCAAAGGATTGCAGCAGGTGAAATTTGTCTATGGGCACTCCTCCAACAACCCCTGAGGAGATGGGGGTAGATCCACCCATTAGGGGATGAGTCACTCAGGTGTGCCGGTTTCCCTAGGGGCAGAAGTTACATGCTGAAAGGGAGCAGCTTGAGTTTCTAAAGGCTGTGTTTTCAGGGCTTTGCCCTATTTCTGGCTTATCCATCCCAGCAGACACTCACCCAAACCCTCCACTCAGAAAAGTAGGGGTGTGGAACCATAAGATAGGTAACTCGCTGTCTCACTGGGGTGGGGATCACCTTAGGGGGCAAGAAGGAATTTTACCAAAACCTCACCCCCCCCAGAGGTTTTGTGGTTTTTCACCTTCTCAGACAAGGTTTGAAGTTAGTAATAGTCTCGAAAGGTTAGGTATCTCGTCACAGTCATGTAGTCATGGCAGCATGGTAGTCTTATAGGCTAGTACAGAAGGTGTAACAGGGGATCTTGCATCTTTGTAGGTGGATTACCCTGAGAATCGGGAGAGGTGACGCCTTGGTTGCTGTTTCTGTAGTCAGAAAGACAACCCTCCAACTCTGTCCCATAGTCGGTGGCACCGTCTGATGGGGGAAGATTCCTTGGTAACTGGCCCATTGTAGAGCCATACCTCATACTTCAGAGGTTAGAGTCCCTCACAAAGTTGTAGTCAGTATGTTGGCCCCCCTCCAAACAGGAGGAGAGGACCAGTGATAAATAAGCAATTGATATGGATAGCAAAACGACTTGCTAGACTACCTCACTGTGCACATCATGCCTGATTGATATGTTGCATTTTTCAGCCAGTTCTAATTGGCTGTTTAATAAATACATGATTGTGGCCATTTCCTCCATGCATATTGTCTGTCTTGTTTGCTCAGGGGAAGGAGGGGGGTGTGACCTATAAGACAATGTTTCATTTAGAAGACACTGTTGGTAACATTTATAAATCTTTTAGCTTGCATTACTAATTAAATGTAACTGAAGGATCCAAAAATAGACTATCTCCCCCCCACACACAAAAAGAATATAAAGTACAAAATACATTTTACTATTGCCATTTACTTTTGACTTTTCCTTAAGATAATTTATACCATAATTTTGAAAACATATATATTTTTTTATGGATAAACTGTTTAAACCAGTAAAATCTGCACTGGGTTAGCTGTGTGTGAAACCTGGAAGTCTAGGAAATTAGATTCCAGACCTAGAGGTCATCATGGCAGAGGCCAACCTGAATATAGTGGCCATTACTGAGTCATGATGCACTGAAAACCGTGACTGGGACATGGCCATACCAGGCTATACACTGATCAGGAAGGAATAGGTGGAAATGAAAGGAGGGGGTGTGGTGCTTTACATGAAGGAAAGCACAAACGTGACAGAAATACAGGAAATACATGGTGGCAGAGGTACTGTGGGTCACCATGGAGTCCGGGAACAGAGCCACTGTTTGTACCAGTGTGATCTACAGACCTCCAGCACAGGGGGAGGAGTTAGATAAGGTACAGTTTGAAGCATTTGGTAAAATGGCAGAAAAGGGAGGAGGTACTGCTGGTGGGGGACTTCATTTTGTTGGATGTAGATTGAAGCCTCCCAGCTGCAGCTTCAACTAGAAGCAGGGACGTCCTGGACTCCCTGCAGAGTGCATTCCTCAAGCAGTTAATGAACCCACTTGTGATGGGGCAATACTGGATCTGGTACTCACTAACAGGGACAGTGTTGCAGACATCAAAGTGGGAGGCCACCTGGGGACCAATGATTACCATACAGTATGGTTCAATATAAAGACAGCTGCAGAATCGACTCACACATGGGCGAGGGCTCTGGACTTCAGGAGGGCAGATTTTATAAAGATAAATGAATTTTTCAGGGAGGACCTGGGGGGGTGACATGGATGGGGTGGAGGAAAAGTGGAGAAAGCCAAAAGGAGGCACAGTGAAGGCAACAAACCTCTGACTCAAGGCCATGAGCAAAAGCAAGAGAAAAAAAGAGACCACTATGGTTCTCGAAAGATATAGTGGGACAGGGAAAGGTTAAAAGGACTGCATTCAGAAGATATAAAAAGACGCAGAGGGAGGAGGGTAGGGAGGTGTATCAGGAGAAGTAGTAAGGAGCGACAAGGCACAAACTGAGGAGAGAATAGCTCAGGGAGTAACAAAAAGGGACAAGGGATTTTGTAGTTATGCAAACGAGAAGAGGAAGGCCAAAGGAGGAACAGTAAAGTTAAAAAGGGAAGGGAGCAGACTGTGCAGAGGAACACCAGGAAAAGGCAGACATCTTGACTAAATACTTCTGCTCAGTGTTCACAGAGGAAGGAAGGAGGGACTGCAAAAAAGTAACAGGACCTTTGAGGGGGGGAGGCAGAAGTTAGTACTTTTATGTAAGAGAGAGTCTTGGAAGGACTCGCTAATCTGAAAGTGAACAAAGCAATGGGGTCAAATGGGATTTATCCATGGGTGCTGACAGAGCTCGGGAAGGTACTGGCTACACACTTTTGACAGTCCTGTTTAACAGATCACAGGAAAGCAGAGTGGTTCCTGAACACTGAAGGAGAGCAGATATAGTCCCACTTCACAAAAGTGGTAGCAGGGAGGAAGCTGGTGATTATAGACCAGTCAGCCTGATATCAGTGGTGGGGAAGGTAATGGAAATACTGCAAAAGGAAAGGATTGTGGAATATTTTGAATCCAGCAGGTTGCAAGACCCAAGGCAGCATGGATTCACCAGGGTGGTGGGGTCATGTCAAACAAATGTGATAGATTTCTTTGACTGGGTGACCAACTAATTGGATCAGGGTGGAGCAGTGGATGTGGCCTACCTAGATTTAAGTAAGACTGTCAACACCATTCCACGTAGGAGACTAGTATGCTAGCTGGGTTGCATATGAGAGTAATCAAAGGTGGTAAACTGGGTAAGAAATTGGTTGGGGAACAGGCAACAGAGGGTGGTGATAAATGGAGTTTATGCCAGGGAAGGGAAGGTGATCACCAGGGTGCCTCAGTGAACAGTGCTGGGGCCAGTCCTTCTCTTTAATGTCTTTATAAGTGACACTGCAGAGCAGCTGGAAGGGAAGATCTGCTTCTTTGCAGATGACACCAAAATCTGCAAAAGGGTGGACACTCTCGAGGGGGTTAAAAAAGATGAGCAGAGACCTGTGAAAACTTGAGGAGTGGTCAAGGGTATAGCAGCTAGGTTTCAATGTGAAAAAGTGCAAAACAATGCACTTAATATAGAAACATAGAAATTGATGGTAGATAAGGGACACTTGGCCCAGCCAGGCTGCCCTCTTTTCATGTTACTTTCACTGCAGACACTTCCAGGTCTATGGTATTTTTTCTTCCACCCCTTACCTACCCCTTATGATTCCCTTCTGCTTATCTCAGGCTTTTTTGAATCCCACCACTTTTTGTGCCCCACTACCTCCACTCAAAGACTGTTCCAGGCATCCACCACCCTTTCAATGAAGAAGTATTTTATCACATCTCTCTTGAACCTACTCCCCTCCAACTTCATATTGTGACTCCTTGTTCTAGAGCACCCTTTCCTCCAAAAATACCTCCCACTTGTACCTTATTCACCCCTGTGAGGTATTTAAAGGTCTGGATCATTTCCCCCCTCTCCTCCAGGGTGTACACGTTTAGTTCATTTAGCCTTTCCTAGTAGGACATTTGATGTAGACCCTGTATCATCTTGGTAGCCCTCCTTTGGCTGGCCTCCACCCCGTCTCTGTCCTTTCTGAAATGTAGTCTCCAAAACTGGACACAGTACTATAAGTGGGGTCTTACCAAAGACCTACATAGTGGCAACACCACTTCCCTCTTTTTGCTGGTACTACCCCTACCTATACACTGCAGCATCCCACTAGCTCTCCTGATTACTTGTCACATTGTCTGGCCACCATCAGGTCATCTGATATGATTACCCACAGATCCCTTTCCTGCTTGGTCATTGCTAATGACCTGTTCTCAATTACATGTACCCTGTAACCTAAATGTATTTGTCTGACCACAGTGTGATGTTGGCGCCTCTGTTGAACGCCTATTGTTTTGCAAACCTATGCTATGTAACCAAAAACACTATGTATGTCTTTATGTGACGAAGTACCTTTGGAAACGAGCCTCTGGCTCAAAGGTTGTAAACTGATTTTACAAATAAATAAATAAAATAAATAAATAATATATTTTCCCGCATTTTGTACTGCACCCTGGGTTTCTGTGACCAAAGTGTATTATTTTGCACTTTTTTGCATTACGACTTAGCTGTCAAACTGCTGACCACTCCTCCAGTCATTTTAAAGCTCTTTCTATCCTTTGACCCCCCCTCCTGGAGTGTCCACTCTGTTTCAAATCTTAGTGTCTTCTGCAAAGAGGCAGGCTTTCCCTTCCAGTTTCTCTGCTATGTCACTAGTGAAGACATTAAAGAGGACTGTCCCCAGTACTGACCCCAGTGATACTCCACTGATCACTCTCCCCTCCTCAGAGTGAACTCCATTTACCACCACCCTCTGCCTCCTATCCCCTAACCAGTTTCTTATCCAGGTTACCAACTTATTGCCCCCCCATGCTACCCAACTTATCAGCCTCCTATGCAGGATGGTGACAAAGGTCTTCCTGAAGTCCATGCAGGCCACGTCCACTGCCCCTCCCTAAACCAACACCTTGGTTATCCAGTCAAAAAATCTATCAGATTTATTTGGCATGACTTCCATTCTGTAAAGCCATGCTGCTTTGGGTCCTGGAGTCCATTGGATTCCAGGTGTTCCACGATTCTTTCCTTTAATAGTGTTTCATCAGTTCCCCTACTACAGATGTCAGGATTACAGGCCTGTACAGTAATTTCCTGCCTCCTCCATGCTACCACATTTATGAAGTGGGACTATGTCTGTTCTTCTCCAGTCCTCCGGGGCTACACCTGTCTCCAGTGAATCATTAAACAAGTCTAACAAGGGGGCAGCTAGCACCTCCCTGAGTTGCTTTAGCACTCCTGGATGCACACCATCCGGCCCCAGGCTTTGTCAACCATCAAATCAGTGAGTGCTTTCATGACCATCTCCTCAGAAAAGGGACTGGTGTCCACTTCTCTCCCCTCAAAGCACTTACTGCTTATTTGTGGTCCCTCCCCTTCCCCCTCCACTGTAAATACTGAGCAGAAATATTTGTTTAAGATATTTGCCTTTTCCTGGTCCCCCACTGTACAGCCCTCTCCCTCCTTTTTTAACCGTATGTTCCCTCCCTTGGTCTTCCTTTTCTTGATGATATACCTGAAAAATGTCTTGTACCCTTTCAATACTGTGTGGACTATTCTTTCTTCAGCTTGTGCTTTTGCACTCCTTACCTCTTTGCCTGCCTCCAGCCATCTCCCCAAATATACTTCCATGTCTTCCTCTCTTTGGGTCTCCTTATACCTTCTGAATGCCAATGTTTTTGCCTTT
This sequence comes from Neoceratodus forsteri, assembly GCA_016271365.2. Classification (NCBI taxonomy): domain Eukaryota; kingdom Metazoa; phylum Chordata; order Ceratodontiformes; family Ceratodontidae; genus Neoceratodus; species Neoceratodus forsteri. The sequence goes on along the minus strand of CM028129.1, from coordinate 1,069,289,484 downwards.
ACCTTTTCTGCCACATCCCTCGAGAACCATAGTGGTCTCATCCTCCTGCTTTTGCTTATTTGTCTGATACACAGGATTGTTGTCTTTACTACGCTCTCTTTCAATCTGTCCCACTTGCTTTCCACCTGCCCTTGACATTTCTCCCAGCCAGGTCCTCTCAGAGGCATGCCTCCATCTATGTGAAGTCAGACCTTCTGATGTCCAGGACTCTTGCCCTTGCGTGACTAGATTCCACTGCTGTTGTTATATTAAACCATATTGTGCAATGGTCATTGGTCCCCAGATAACTTCCCACTCTGATGTCCTCAACACTGTCCCCATTCGTAAGTACCAGGTCCAGTATTTCCCCACCCTGATTGGGTTCATTGATCAGCTGCTTGAGGAATGCCCACTGCTGGGAGTTCAAGATGTTTCTGCTTCTAGCTGATGCTGCAACAGGCAGGCACCACTCTACATCTGGCAGATTAAAGTCCCCCACCGGCATCATTGCCCCTTCTTAGCCATTTTGCCTATGTCTTCCAGAATTTCTTTGTCTAAGTCCTCTCTCCATGTTGGAGGTCTGCATAACACTCCTGTTCAAATGGGTGCTCTGTTTCCTGACTCCAGGTTGACCCACATCTCAACCCCCATGAGTTTCCTGTACCTTCATCGCTTTGATGTTTTCCTTAACATAAAGCACCACTCCCCCACCTTTCTTCCTACCCTGTCTCTTCAAACATCGTGTATCCAGGTCTGATCATTTCCCAGTCATGGTGGTCAGTGGACCATGTTTCGGTGACGGTCACAATATCCAGGTCTGTCTCTGCCATGATGGCCTCCAGGTCTGGCATCTCATTTCCCAGACCTCTAGATTTGGCACACATGGCTATCCAGATTTTGTAAATCCTCCTCTTGTTCCTTCCCACGTTTTCTTGCTGTTCTCCCTTCCTCCCATGCTGATCCCTTGCTAACCTGGTTGTCCTTTTTTCCAGTGAGAATCTTTTCTCTCAGGATTTCACTGCCCTCCATCCCAGCCTGGGGGGCAGTTTCTGCCACCCCCCTTGGCCAATTTAAATGCCCATCAATGTGACACTTAAGCCATTCACTGAGACTGCCATTCCCTTCCTGGATGGATGCAGGCCGTACTCCTGGTACAAACTCTGAACCCTTCAAGAGGAGTCCCAGTTCACAATGTAGTCATATCCCTCCTTTCTACACCATTCCTTCAACCATGAGTTGAAGGCCTTAGTGTGTCACTCCCTCTCCTTCCCCCTGTTGTAGACAGGCAGCACTTCCACAAAAGCTACAGTACATGCTACCTGCTAAGACCCTTCCCCAGCTCCCTAAATGTCTCCTGTACTGTTCTGCACCTCTATCTTCCAGAGCTAGGTCATTTGTTCCCAGGTGGACAATGATATCCAGGTGGACAATGATATCCAGATCCCCCTTCCTTCCTATAGCCCTCACGATCCACTGGATATGCTTTCCATCCCTCCGAGCCTATGTGCCAGGTAGGCTCTTATCCTCCCTCTCTGCCCCCCCTTCCTTCCCCCAACTCTATCCCCCTGACTATAAAGTCCCACACTAGAAATTGCTTCTTCTTTTTCTGGGGACCTACTCCCCAGGACTCCATTTTGGCGGTCCCCACATCCTCACTGTCCATGACCTCAGGTGCCCATTCTTGGCAATCCTGTTCTACTAGAGTGGCGCAGGAGTTTCTTAGTGGCACTGGATGAGGAGTGAGCTGGTTACTCACTCCCCCCAACCTTCCAGATCCTACCACCCCTGTCTGCCTTGAGCCCACTGTAGCCCAATCGCTCCTTCCTTCTGGCAGCCTCTGAGGTAGCAATGTCTGGCTAGGTGGTCCCTGGATGTGAGAGATGGTCCACCAACTCCTTGCCAACATGACTGAGTCTAGCAACATGCTCCTGACTCTCTGCTAGCACTGCCTGGAACCTTGAAATCTGTTCCCCTCCACCCAGAGAGCCACACACAGATGTGACAACACCGTTGTTTCCAGAAGGTCTCCCTGTAGACCGCCTCCCCACAATCATTGCATTGCACCACTCCCCACATTTCCTTTATCCTGTGTTTGTTCTTCCTATCTTCCTGTCCCAGACCTAGCAGGGCTATCCTGCTAGCACCCAATCCCTTAAACCCCAAAACTCCCTATTACCTAGTGTTATAGGGCAAGTCCCTACACCCTAATATACCTAGCTTCTATTGAAACAGAGTAACCGGAATAGGGGCTCCACTGACTATCTGTGAAAAGGTGGTGCACCCAAAAAGAAACTACAGACAAAAACAACCAAGCTGGTGCACCCACCACAGACTGAATATCTATGCACTAGTGTGAGTATCAAGAATAAATGAATAAAGACACTGATTAGCCATTAAAAAAATAAGTCATCCTTACATATTTTATTATGTCTTTTCCTTACTGGTGACAAAACATACGAAAGTGCATTATTACAAAATATCAGTAAGACATTACTAACATGGATAAAAAATTGGGGAAGAGCAGTTCCACTGGCTACAGCTATACCAGGGTAACTGGCAGAGAAAACACCCTTACGTTTCACCCCCAACTGGGTGGAGCTTCTTCAGACTTATTTTTAATGGCTAATCAGTGCGCATATTCCTTTATTCTTGATACTCACATAAGTGCATAGATATTCGGTCTGTGGTGGGTGCACCAGCTTGGTTGTTTTTGTCTTCTATTTATCAATAAGCATCTGATCCCTGCACACTCCAGAATCTAGTAACAGTTTATCATTAATCCCTGTAATCCAGAAATACACTAATTTATTTATTTAGTCTTTGGTAACTGGGTAAGTGCACTTATCCAAGGGACTGTTTTCATGCATGACCCGGGCCAATAGTGGCTAGGGTTGTCAGAACTAGCTCTAAAAAGATTCGAACTGTGCTTGAACTCTGGTGTTCGAGTTCTAAATTAGAACTCGAACACCAGAGGGTTCGCAAAAGGGTTCTGATCTTTTTTTTTTTCCCATCTTGATAAGGGAGCGGGCAGCCAGGGGAACACTGTGTTACCAATGTAAGCTGACAGATCTAACTAACAGCAGCAGCAGATCTCCAGTGAGTGATGGGGGGTGGGATCTGCCTGCTTTGATGACATCTGCTGCTTGGCTACCAGTTACAAGTAATGGTGGTGGAGGTGCGCTTATGGCCTCCTTCCCCTGCCTTTCTACGTGCTGCTTTCCTGTTCTGAGTGTGCCTGCCTGCCCACCACGATGACTGACAGCTGATGGCAGTTGCTGCATTTGGCGCCATTTGCCAATCACCTCTGGTGGCCTGTGGATGCGCATGCGCACTTAAGGTCACGTAGTGCAGCGGGCAGGGAGGAGAGTAGTGGACCAGACCCAGCCAGTGCTCACACCTCACATGTTGTTGGAGGAGAGAAGAGGAGCAGATGACCTGTCACCCACTTGCGGAGTTGACTCGGCAGCAGTCACCGTGACTCGCTGGAGTGACAGGAGGAGAGGTCGATCGCACTGGGCCTCAGGTACAGCAGCAATCAATTCTATCTGGTGGGCTTAAGTTTGGGACTTTTGGTGTTTGAGGCTAGGAAGGAGGGGGAACAGCAATGAGCATTGTGCAGCAGGGTAAAAGACACGATGTGGATGCAGCAGTACAGAGGCAACAGGCATACAATTAATCGGTTATATGCTTTGGATGAAGCAGAACTAAGCCCAGCAATGCAGTAAAAGGCTTCAGGCGAAGTGCACTAAATTATAGGTGTGTGAGAACGGGGGTGGGGCAGGAGAAGGTGCATTGGAGGTTCAGGATGGCATTGTAGGAAAGGTGCATACAAGGAATATGATAGACATGGTGATGGGTTGGTGTAGTGATGTTTATATTGACCCTAGTGTCAAGTGTCTGGAATATTTTGTGTACTGTTGTTCAAGTTGTTCCTGGAGAAAGGCAATTATGCTCTGGTTATTAAGTATTTGCAAGGAGCAACTAAGAAGGTGAAGGACTAGGCAGGAGGAGCGGGCAATGGCTACTGTAAATACATTTCCATTTGATTCACAGATGTTGTACAAGGTATGGATGGCTGCAATGCTGTTCACCAGTGTACCTCAGCCTTATGTTGGAGTGGCTCCCAGCTAGTGAAAGAAGGAAGTTCAGACTCCCCCGTTATTCAGTCTTTGATTTTGTGAGACGCTGGTGCAACTGTTGTGCCATGTGTGTTTTGGTGGCATGAACACCTGCCCTCTGTGAACTGGACTGAAACTTCATGACTCGTTTTGCTTTGCACTCCAAACAGCTATTGGAGCGGCTGTTAAGTCACTACTGACCAGGGCAAAATTCCAACCTGTGCCCCATAAGTGACAGGGTCTGGAAGCAACTACTCCAGACCCTTATGGAGAGACTTTGATATTTTGCTTTTCTGTATTTTCTGTATTGAAGCTAATAGAGTGGTTAATAATTTGCAGAACCACTCAGTTGAAATACAAATCCTCCCCCAATTCAGTGTTCTCTGATGTTAACATCTAAAAGGCAGTTCAGTGCATAGTTATTTAAATCAGTGACCCATCTGTCAAGTTTTGAAGCTGGAATTAGTCATGTAAATTTGAATAACTTGTTTAACTGGATCTTAATTTTCTCTGCATTAAGTGTTAATGACGCCTGGGGGAAAACTTTCAAAACCATAATATTAAGACACAGTTCAGCCATGTCGTAGTGTGTTTTTTATTAGTGAATTTGTTTCTTGTGAAAGGTAGCAAATTGATAGCAATGGAGTGTGCAGCCTTATGTTAAAAAAAAAAAAACATTTTATGACTGATCATATTCTGAAGATGGTGCTGATGTAGCTGATAGATTACTTCCTTACTCATTATCAAAAAACAAAATCTGTGTGTTGTGTCTTGTGCGACTCCATCTCTTACGTGGTGTACTGGCCATCATCCATCCGTGTGCCCTTTGACAGCTGCACTGTACCATGTGCGTGTGTGACTCCTACATGGCATACTGGCCATCATCCTGCTGTTTACAGTTTGACTGCTGTACTGTACCCAATATATTAAAGTCACACATGATCATTTCTCTCTCCCCTTATATTGAATAGATTTATTTTTGTCCTCATTTTCAGGTGTATGTCTCTGGTTTCCTTTCTCCTTGACCTACAAGGTCTTCTTATCAAGTCCGTCTGTTAGTCTGTCAGCCAGTTCAGGAGAAATGGATGTTTTGCTTCTAATTATAAAAGTCACTGCTTGCTATTTTTGTACCATTTATCCTGTGTAACCTGAGTTGTTACCGCTGCCTCAGCTCAGTTTATGTTGCACCCCTAACCTCATACTGAGGTTTTGTATGGAAATGTTTGACTCGTGTTTTGGCCTTTGTCTATTGTTCATCACTGTGTAATAGCTACTACTGTCTATATAAATTTATGGCTGTTGAGCTATGTTGGTGCCACCTTGTGGCCTGGGTCGTGTCTGAAAATGGTCCATTGGATCAGCACACTTATATGGTTAACAAAGACATAAATAAATAAAATAACGTTATCTTTATTATTGGCAGCATGTGTTCAGTTTTTTTCCATGATTTGTTTAGCCATTTTTCCCCATTTATGCCCACCCTCACATCCTTGGCATGAGCGTGCGCACGTGGAGGCATACATGCACCATGCACTGCTGGCACCCCACCCTACCGGTCACCCTTACCCACCTGCACCACCAACGGACCTCCAACCAGAGGTGGTGGGACTGCCCCCCCCCCGGGAGAGGAGAACTGCTGTCAGGCACCTCGATCCTGCTCCCAACCTTCCCCCCAAGCATGCTACCTGATGAACCAAGTCCGTTCCCAAACCTGGGTCACTGGTGTAGCATGAGGTGTGGTGTCCAGTGCCTCAACCCTCAGCGTCACTGGGCCAGTGCATGTGTGCTCAATTTCATGTGTATTTCGGTATTATCTTCATTATTGGCAGCACAATTAAAAAAATAGGGTTTGAGTATTAAAAGGTTCTAAAAAAGATTAGAACCCTAGAACTTTTTAAAAAGTTCTAGACTAGAACTAGAACCCAGAACTTCAGAGGGTTCTGACAACCCTAATAGTGGCACTGTAATACAGGTACAATACATGTACAAGTGGCAATGGTTACAGAAGTCACGTCTAGATACATGGAATTTTACAGGTTGACAGCAAACAGGGAACTCATTACAGTGAGAATGGTACAATACAATTAATCAAATACAGTCGTAGCCAAAAATATTGGCGCCCTTGCACTTTTTCAAATAACTCACAATTTCCTCTAAACATAAGTTGAAATTAACAACAGTACAGTATTTGGTCTCCACAATTCTTTATTTCTCTGTTAATATTACAGAACCTTTGTTTTTGATTCAGAATTTAATATAGCCTTTAATTCAGAAAATGAAAAAAAATGGCATTGACAAAATTATTGACACCCTAGACTTAATATTTGGTAGCACAGCCTTTGGTCAAAATAACTGCAATCAACCGCTTCCTGTAGCCATGGATGAGCTTCCTGCACCTCTCTACTGGCAGTTTGGCCCACTCTTCTTGTGCAAACTGCTCCAGTTCTCCCAGATTTGAAGGGTGCCTTCTCCCAACTGCTGTTTTCAGATCTCTCCACAGGTTTTCAGTGGGATTTAGATCTGGACTCATTGCTGGCCACTTCAGAACAGTCCAGCGTCTTGTCTTTTACCATTCCTGGGTGCTTTTTGAAGTGTGTTTGGGGTCATTGTCCTGCTGGAAGACCCATGACCTTCGACGGAGACCCAGCTTTCTGACACTGGGTTCAACACTGCACTCCAAAATGGCCTGGTAATCTCCAGATTTCATGATGCCATGCACACGTTCAAGGCACCCAGTGCCAGAGGCAGCACAGCAACCCCAAAACATCACTGAACCTCCTCCATGTTTGACTGTAGGGAAGGTGTTCTTTTCTTTGAAGGCTTCATTTTGTTTTCTGTAAACATAGAGATGATGTGCTTTACCAAAAGCTCTAATTTGGTCTCATCTGTCCACAGGACATTCTCCCAGAAGGATTTTGGCTTGTTCAGGTGTGTTTTGGCAAACCCCAGTCGGGCTTTCTTATGTCTCTCTCTCAGCAGAGGGGTCCTCCTGGGCCTCCTTCCATATAACCCCCTTTCACTGAGTTGGCGATGGATGGTGCGAGTTGAAACTGTCATACCTTGTGTCTGAAGGTCAGCTTGAATCTGTTTGGCAGTTGATCGAGGTGCTTTCTCCACCATTCGAACAATCCTGTGCTGCAATCTTTGATCAAGTTTTCTCTTGCGGGCACGTCCAGGGAGGTTGGCTACAGTGCCATGGGCCTTAAACATCCTGATAACATTACATACAGTGGAAACAGGAACATCAAGGTCTCTGGAGATTGATTTGTAGTCTTGAGATTGTCCATGCTTGGCTACAATCTTCTGTCTGACCTCCTCAGACAATTCTCTGGCTGTCTTTCTTTTCTCCATGCTCATTGCGGTACACACAGTGACACAAAACAGGAGAATGAGTCCTTTCTCTATTCAAACTGGTTGAATGAGTGATTTTTATATTTCAGGCACCTGCAACTCACCACAGGTGAGTTCAATTCCAAAGTGAAGGAGAATCACCTGCTTGGAATCTAATTATTTCTAACTACTTCTATAAGGTGCCAATAATTTTGTCCAGGCCATTTAAGGATTTCTGTGTGGAATAAGCTAAGATTTAGTAAATTTTTCTGCTTTTTGTGTTTTATTCCACTGCAAATCAAAGAAATACATATGTGGATACCAAAATATTTTTTAATTTCAACAATTTTCTGGAAAGAATGGTGCATTATTAGAAAAAACTGCAAGGGTGCCAATATTTTTGGCCACGACTGTATAATAATATGTCAGGGAAAATCAAGTACCAGTAAAGAAAGAGCAACTGTTATAATACAAATACATGATTTTCAGCAGCAGCAGTGGCAACAAGGACATACAAACAAGGGGGGTACTATGGGTACAGGTATGAAGGGAAGGGCACTGAGGGGTAAGGGTGGTAGGAAGTCAACACAATGATGATTCACAGCAGATTAACAGTAAGGTAGAGGGGGGAGCACCAAAGAATAAAATGCAGAGAAAGCTGAACTAATACCTAGTAACAGTCTGCCAAACAGGAACACAAAAAGAATAACAAATGGCAAGCCCAAAGCCCACTGAAAAACTTACCCTCAGATGCCTAGCTAGCCTCCCAAGTACAGCCATCTTACAATGCAACCCCCAATAGGCTTACCTGGGTGGGGGTCCACTTGGGTCAGCAGGGGAGGAGAGTGGCTGACTGCTGTCTGCCTCATTGGGCTGACTCTGGTGGGCAGACTCTGACATGCTTTGCATGTTGGTCCTTCACACGGGGGGTTGCTTGATGGCCTAGTCCACTTATGATAGCAGGAAGCTTCCTGTTCCTGACATTCCTTAACTCTGATTGGTGGCCTAGAGGTCCAGAGGTGTGCTCTTCCACCTGAGTGGCTCCACCTGGATCCTTCCTGGACCTTATTTCTTCTTCTTCTTCTTCTGCCAGGAAGAGGAATCCTGATGATGTGACCGAGGACCCCCTCCAGTGGTTCCTGAGCTGTGGTGGCTTCTGGAGGGAGCAGGAAGCTACAGTGGGGTTTTAAAACCCCTCAATTCCTGTTCCCACCAGACCTTGCCTGCAATTGGTGCCCTGGAGGTCCAGAGACACAGTCTTCCACCTGAAGTCTTCCTGGAGCTTCAAGCTCCACTGTGTCTTCTTTTTCCGCTGGGCAGAGGGGTCCTACTGATATGTCTATAGACCATCTATGGAGGTTCCTGAGCTGCAGTGGCTTGTGGAAATCATATGTGGGGTTACTGCACTATTGTATTGGGTTAACATCCTGATGTAGAACTGGAACTTATAACCTTCTGACTCTAATGTAGGGCATGTAACCGGCTGAACCACTGACAATGTACACTATGAGCATAGAAACCTGAAAGCAGAGTACAAAATGGGAAGAATGGTGTTAATGACAAGCAATCAGGAAAGGTATCTGGGGTAATCATATCAGGTGACCAAAAGGTGACTAAGCAATGTGACAAGGCAGCTGGGAGTGCTAGTGAGATGTTGGGGTTCATAGGAAAGTGCATCACCAGTGGAAAGAGGGTGGTGGTGATGCCCCTGTACAGATCACTGGTAAGACTCCACCTCGGGTACTGGGTCCAGTTCTGGAAACCACATCTCTGGAAGAACACAGACAGACTGGAGGTGGTGCAGAGGAGGGCAACTAAAATGGGGCAGGGTCTGCACCAAAAGCCCTATGAGGACAGCCTAAAGGACCTCAATACATACACCCTGGAAGATGGAGGGGGGGATAAAATACAGACCTTTAAATACCACATAGGAGTAAACAAGGGACAGGAGGGAAGTATTTTTTAGTGAAAAAGGAGCTCATGAGCAAGGGGACATGCACTGAAGCTGGGGAGGGGATTCAGGACAGATGTGAGGAAGTACTTCTTCACAGAAAGAGTGGTGGATTCCTGGACCAGCCTTCCAGCAGAGCTGGTGGGAGTGTTCAAGAATGCATAGGATAGGCATAAGGGTATCTTAGTGGAAAAGAGGGGGAGGGAGGAAGAAGGAGTTGGAATCTGATTTGGATCTGAAGGGAACAATGGGCAGACTGGGTGGGCCAAGCAGTCCTTATCTGCCATCTGAGTTTATGTTTCTCCGTTTATGGGCAGCCCAGGCTTGGGACCACCAGCAGATATGAAAAAATGTATTATTTTGTAATTAAGTTGGGGGACCTGTGCACCAGGCACATGCGTGGCCGCCATAGGGAAATACATTTTTCTGAACAGCTGTTCCGGGACCTAGGTCCAGTCTTCTGGTTCGGCCAGACTCAGGACCCTTGCAAGGGGAAAATAATGATTTTTAAAATAAATAAAAATTGTAAATAGTGATAGTGGACCCACGTGCAAGGTGCATTCATGGCCGCTGGTGTGCAAAATTTAATGAATAGTGGCTCCTTTTAGGGCCAGTAGTTTCAGTGATGGCTGGCACTGTGGGGCGCAGGTTGTAAATAGTTGGAAAGTGTGTTTGGTGCCTCAGTATCTGTCCATGATTGGACCTTAGGTGTAGGCGCCAGACATATCAGAGGGAATAAAAGAAGTGCAGGAAAGGAGGATTCGAGAGGGAGTGCAAGGAGTGGAGGACATCAGAGTGGGATGTTCGCTCATGTGGCCATGCGGCTGTGGTTGTACTTTTTTTTTTTTCTAAGAATGGTAGTACCGCAGTTGAGGAAAAGGAGAGTGGCGGCTGCCGTATCTTTGGAGCCCAGTGCTTTGGGGCAAAACAGTCTCTGTGAGGGAATGAAAGAAAACTGCTGCCTGCTGGATGAAAGAAACATGAGGTGAGGGGGTTTCAGTGTGGGGTCTGGAGAGTGGGCACCCCCAGATCCTAGTTTGCCCCTGTGCCTGGAATGCTAGTTCTGGGCTCTGTGTCCCAATTGTAAGGAGTGTGCTGTGAGGGTGGCTGTGGGTCAGGCAGTCATTCCTCAATAGATGTGTGCCTTGTGGAGCCAAGACAGGAAGAGCGGATGGTAAGGGGGCCGTATTTGGGCCGGCCATCCACTGGGGGTCCGCTCCCCTCAAGGAAAGTAAGAAGATAGGGAGAAAGATATTAAATGCAGCCTGCTGTCCGAAGTGAGCTATTCAGCCTTGAGTTTACTGCTTGTGTTTGGACTGTCTGGCTGCCCTAATTTTGGGGTGGTCTGCCTGGATATCTTGTGCAAATGTGACCCCTGGATCCAGAGTACTGTTTAACTGTTCAGTGGGACCCCTTGGTTCAGAATATCATTCAGCATCTAATGTGACCTCTGTGGTCCAAAGTGAATTGTGAGCTTCTGATATGACCATATGGTCCTGAGCAACCTGTTTGTGCTGACTCCTCCATGGAGTGACTGTTCCCGTTATATTAACTTTTCATTAAATGGGATTCCCTGTTTTCTGCAGTTTTGGCATTTACCTCTTGTGTTTAGAGAAACTGTTTTGCTGCTAAAAGAAGTTTCCTCTGCAGCCATGTCTCCGGTGTGTTCCAGGGTGGCATCCAGAGGAGCAAGGACCAGAGAGCCACCGAGGAAGACACTGAGAGGCTTGTCTGGTGAAAGCAGTCTACAAGGGCCTATGGGCGAAGTTGGCAAGGCCAGGCAGGTAAAGAGTCAGCGTTCTTCAACCCCCGTGTACCATCTAAACACCCTGAAGGTCCGAGGGCATCCCGTACTGTTTTCCAGCTTTATTTCTGGACCGTTTACTGCACTGTAATGCGCTCCCCCTTCCCCATGAACTGTACCATCTTTATGTAGTCACCCCATCTCCCCATTTGTCTAGGGGCACCCAATGTCTTAAGAGGGGAGGAGGGGCCTACCCCAAAGAAACCCAGACTAGCACATTAAAAACCGTTGAGAATAAAATGGTGTTATCTTACCATGGCCCGGGTCCTACTGCATAAATAATAGAAACCGCTGCCCTGTGCCACTCCTCTGGATACTCAGGGTTGGAACAGGAGACCTCTTCTTTTTCTTTCTTCTCTCGGTGTCCCCCGCCAGCATCCTGCCCCAGGAAGCACCAATATCAAGCAGGCTGTGAACTTTCAACCCCCCACCAAAGAAGTCTGATTAATAATTCATTGGATTCTCTGAAATTCATTTATTTAGTAAAACTTTAAAAACGCTCTTGCACATTCGTGAATAAGCAACAAACCAGTTTATTGCAGCTGAAGTCCCAATGATTTTGCAAAGACCAAGGGGTTCCCATTGGTTGCTTAAACCCTTATCTGCCATCCGGCTCCATGGAGCACAAACTATTTACAAACGAGGGGTGCTTGAACTGGGAGACAAGATGTCCTAGGCAGCATTCCAGTCCAGGCAGCTGATTAAACATCGGATGCTATACCTGAAACCTCCCCGGAACCTGCACCGAATATCTGAGCAAAACATACTCTCTGGCACTGGTAAGCTGGTCTCTGTATTATTCCATTCCTTTCCTTTTTCCCTTGTCAGCCTCTACCCTTATGGAGAAGTGAGATGCTTCTCCCTTCTGGTTCCTTGCCAAAAGGATTGCAGGACTTTTCTCTCCCTGACCAGTACCTTTGTTAAAATGCCTTCTCTCCCTGGATGTAGCCACTGTAAACACCGGTATCCTTCCTTCAGTTACGTGGGAGGTGGGTAACCTCAGAAATATCTCTAGATCGCATCCCTTCCAACCATCACCCCTGTGCTTGATTTAACCCAAACAGGTTGTGGTCAGTGCCCCAGAGCCTGTCCCTACATGCAGGCCCCTTTAGCAGGTGAGACACCTCCGGCAACCCCTTAACCAGGCCTGGACCATCCTGCCACACCGGGAACTAGGAGGGGAACTGCCTCACCCTTCCCCTGGAGGAATCCTGCGACAAAACTTCCAGTCCTGACAGTCCAAGCCTACTTCCAAATGGGCCTAGAACCCCATCAAACTACCTCCTAGGGCACTCTCACCACCCCTTTCTCCCCTCGAGCCCCAGTTACCCCAACTCAATGCTGGCAGAGTGTCTAAGGCCCTCCCCATGCATTACCCATTATCAGCAGCAAGTCACATTACTCATGGCACTACCTTGCACTTACGAGGGGGAGTTCCCCCTCAAAATCAGGCCCCAACCCAGACCGATGAGCTTCTTCCCGCCTGCTTGCCCTGCCATCTCCAAGCCAGCCTTCTATCTCCCCCTTGAGCTACCTGCACTCCCTCCTTTTGGGCTAAGAAGCCTGCCCCTAGTGGCAATCTCAATGTATAGCCCAGAAAGGTGCTTTCCAAAACACTTACCAAATCCATAAACTGGGAAGGCACAAAGTGGGGCCCCTGATCGTAGTTATCGTAAGCCCCTCCTGGAGAGGGGCTTACATCACATACCCTCAGACAGGGAAGTGGGGGGTGCTTACACTTTGTTTTCCTGTATAACCAATGCAAGACTAAGGGAACAGTTTCCCTGTAGATGGCTCCAAATTCTTGTAAAATACAGAAATCCCTGTAGATCTGGGAGCACTGTATTCCAGTATCACCTCCCTGTCGCAGCCCTCCGACTACCGAGTGCACTGTAGTCCACAAACTGCAGAGGGAGCAGACTGTTAGCTGTGCTTCTGGGTTTCCCATTGCATGGCATCACCATTCATCAGCTCTCCCATCAACACAGTGCTCTCTACAGTCCCTGATAGACTGCACTGTCTGTAACTGATGGCAGAAGCATCAAAAATTAAAAATGGCAGCACCCACAGTAAACACAGCAACCAACAAAAGCAAAGATTGTTCAACTCTCTCCTCATTGCTGTGCCATTGCTATTTACCTTAGCACTGATGGCATCATCGCTCAGCAGCTCTCTCATCCCGACCATTTAAACCGCACTGTGGAACTTACATCAGTAGTATTCAAAAAGTAAAAATGGCAGCAGTCCCAGTAAACAGCAGACTGTACTTCCTTATAGTGAAGGTATTTTTAATTCAGGGCAAGTTTCCAGCTTTGTCACCCATCCTGACCATGCTCACTGCAGTCCCTGATCCACTGGTCTGCCTGTACCTGGGATCTGCTGTAATCAACAGAATGAGTGACCACTGTCAGGGTGCTTCTAGTAACAAAAAAAGTGCTTCTAAAATGTTAGGCAAGTCACAATGCTACTCAGGAGGAAGCTGCTTAAAAACAGGCTGAGACAAATACAGCACAGAACAAAAACAGCAGCGCCCTCTAAGGGTTATTCTACTAGCGTATGCACTACTTGACATGTAAACACTTTTCAAAATTATTTTTTTCGTTTTTTTTTTTTTTTTTGCTTTTTGTCTTTTCACATTTCATTAAAAAAAAAAAAACATTTTCTACCTGCAATAATTCCCTCCAGGTGGGCCGTATTGGGCTATAGGGAACATTCCAGGAGCTATAATGCCCTCCACCGGCCTCATTGCACCCCTGGGCGGTCTGGTATAGCCCAATACAGTCCACCCTGTCTGGTATTATTGTTTACAGAACATCAGTCCTTTTGCTAAGCCAGCAAAGTACCCACCGTAAAAGGCGAGGGCAAAACCCAATACCAAAACGTCCTGTGTAGGCAACGGAACTGGTGACAGATGCCATGTCAGTCGGCATTTAATAATACTGCGCCCTTTTGACGTCTCCGGCCACATCGGTGATACTGGGCCATAGATACAGATTGCTGGTTTACAACAAACAATAGAAAAGAACGTAGCGGGGAGTCGGGACTAAACAGAAGTAGCAGAACGGCCACTGTATGCGACTCAGCCCCAGGTCGGCTAAGGTGTTCCACTTGCTCCAAGCGCTGAGCTGCTTACGGTCGGCTGGGGAACGAGGCGCTACGCTGCTCAGAAGTGGCAGAGGCATCACTGACTGTACAACCGAGTCCCCACTGGACGGCGCAAGCCTGCGGACAAAACGGCTGACCCAACTTCTCGCACACTCCCTCACTCGCACTTCCACAGTCAGTCAGTCAGTCAGTCCCAACATAAACAATGGCGGAATGGAGGAGACAAAACGCGTTGTTGCGCTGTCGAAATCCCTAGCGGAGGGACACTGCGGGCAGGACTGCCGTGAGCCGATCGGACCTATTCGCATTTACTAGAGGCGATCGTCGCGCGCTTGGAAGCGGGGCAGCTCTGGGTCGGCGCTATGGAAAACCCGACGGAGAACCCGAGCAAGGCTGCGGAGTACCTCAAGGAGCTGAACAAAATTATCGAGACACAGCAGGAGTTGTTGGAAAAGCAAAAGAAGCGGATTGAGGAGCTAGAGCAGCAAGTGGCCGAGCTGTGCCGGACAAATGCTCGCCTCCAGGATGAGCACCAGCTGCATCTGGTCACCTGCAGGCTGCAACAGGCGACCCCTCAGTCTTCCTTGGACTCCATCAAAGAAAATGAAAAGCAAGAAAAGTAAGTGATATGGTGCCTTTACTGCTGTACCGAATGTGGTTAGTTGTAACAAAGTGTGCAGCAGCATTCAGGCAATTCATTTTACGCTAAAACATGCTATTGAGGTAATGAATGGACCTAAATAATTTATATTTTAATTGATGGGGTATGCCAAGTTATGTCTTATAATATACGTCTGTTGCTGGGATTCTCCAAGGCACCTGTAGTTCAGGCTCCCCAAACCGGTGTACAGTAGCGACAGTATGAAGCTCGATTATTGGTTAGAGTTTGGATTAGGTAAATTGAGGTTTAATCGAGACATGTTATGGGTTGAATTAATTTATTAGTACCACGTCCTTATCATTACATGGGCCAGTTCTTCAGTGAAGATGTACAGTCTAGAGGTTCAAGCACCCAGCTAGGAACTTTGCAACTCGGCAGTCCCAGGTTTTAATCAGTGACACCGAACACATTTGTTAGTACCCAGTCCTTATCATTACATGGTCCAATTCATCAGTGAAGATGTACAGTCTAGAGGTTCAAGCACCCAGCTAGGAACTTTGAGACTCGGCAGTCCCGGGTTTTAATCAGTGCCACCGAATAATTCACTTAACCTCGTTGTGCTCCGGTCCTGGAGACGCACCTTGAAACGGCCTTCCGCCTGGGCCAAAAATTTTAAAAGAAATACAAAGTAAAACTGAGGAAACTGATTCGGTCAGAGAAATTTCAAGGGCGGGGGTGTCGTTTGTCCTGTGGGTTTTGTAAGGTGATGTGCTGCAATACTAAACGCTGGGCCAATACAGTTTTGAATTCTTTTATCTTTAGAGGATTTGTGTCTAAAAATAGCTTTAAGCGCACTTGCATCTGAGCAGCTCGGGTTTGGAGTCAGATCCTGCTTTGCTCTTTCGGGGGTTTGGATGGGAGGGCTCTGGGGTCTGCGAATATCAAATGCTGAAAATAAATAATGGTGTCTAATTACATTTGATCTAAATATGGGTACTTGGAGGGCTGGGTCGTAATTACTAGACCTCTTTGCTGTCAGTTAAATCACTGTACCAGTTGCCTGGCAGAGGTGGTTGTGGGAGCAATTAAGTGGCATACATGTCAACCTTTTGCCACAGAAATGAGGGACACGTCCTCAAGCATAGCGATAGAGGCTCAGAACACTGTGTAAAGGTTGTGTCTACTTGTGCAAAGTTTATTTTTTTTTTTTATCTAGCGTCTTAGAATAGTAAGAATTTCTGCTTTAAAGTCTGAATTTACAGCACATTCTTCATGTAGGAAGCACCGTTTCTATGAGGGACAGATGTGGGGTAAAATGATGGCTGCCCCTTGTAATCGGGGACAGTTAAGCGGTATCCTGATTAGGTGACGTCCTGCTAACAACTCACGGGACCAGCTGTGGCTGACGTGGTGATTACGGGGTGTGCAAAATTATACAACCCTCAACCAAAAAAAAAAAAAAAAAAACTTGCTGATTTTGGAAAACTGCTTCCTTAAGAGCCTTCTTCAGGTACAGGGCAAACCGGATAAGAGAAAGGCAGTCAGTTCCTCTTTAAGAGAATTTACCTGCAGCCAGTCAGGGGACATAGCTACCCGGTAACAATTTTAGAGACACAGACACACACATACATTACTTTGACCTCCTCGGGGTGCTACTCCCCCAAACACGTTTCTGTTTCAGATAAGAACAAATGCTGTAGAATAATCAGAGAGAAGGGTGCTGTTTCACATACACATGCATGTTCTAGAAAGCTTAGGGACTTGTTTGGACTCTCGAGCCAGGGAGCCTACGGGTGGCTTAATAGGAATCTCATTATAAATTAACCTTTAAGGGCCCGGGCTGTAGTAGGCAATAGGGCTGGAAAACATGCAGCCCTATAGCCGAGATGTTGGATTCTGTAAACCGTACTGCAGGATAAACGAACAAAATAGGGAGAAAATGAGTTCTCATGTGATGCAGTCTCCTGTTATTGTGCTTAATCGAATCTCATCGTTACCCCTGTTATTTTATTACATGATTTCCTTCCAGACTCAGCCTTTATTAGTGCTGTAGATATTACGTGTACCAAACATTCAGGGGAGTTTAAGTGAATAATAAATTCTGAGATCTACGCTGTTAAAGACTGAAGTGGGTGCAGGCTGCTTTGGCCGACGATTGAATATCTGTGGCGGGGGATCATGCACGCTGTCATTATGTTTCCTTAAAGGGATACCGGTAATTTTACAAATGTCACTATTGTAAAGCATATATGCTCCGTTTTAGTCGAGGAGAGGACAATTGAGATATGGGTGATCGGAGTGCGATCACAGTATCTCATGTACTTCCTAACCAGAAAGTATCCATTCGTGAATGACCCACCAGCTGCCTCCATACTATCAGTAGTGTTGCCTGGAATTTCAAGTAAAAATGTGCAATATAACAAGTAAAGTGAAGGTATTTTTTCATAAACTGACAGAGACCTGCAGTTGGTATAAAACTGACCGAAATACCCGTTTTATTGGCAGCTAGATTCAATATTTGTCTTCTGCATTAATTCAAGACAAGGCACTAGTCAGCTTGTTCTTTTTATTTTATTTATTTATTTGTTCTAGGATTACAAATACCTTTAAGCCAAGACTCTTTTACAAAGGTCCCACGTCATTGATACAATTGAGACAAAACATAAGCAAAAATAACAGCTTATAAAATAAAAAAAAAACAGTCTTGTAGAGGAAAAAAGAACAAAAAGGTGAAATTTTGGTGAGGGGAAAGGAAAAGGAGGAGGGTGAAATCAGGGAGACTAAGTGAATGGGAGAAAAGGGGAGGGAGGTAGGTGGGGGGGACAGAGAGAGGAGAGGTGGAAGGTGGGTAAGAATAGAGGTAGTGCAGCTGGGTGGTATGTGTCATGAGCCAGCAGGGGAGGTGAAGATAGGCAAAGTGCAGGAGCAGATGTGGATCCAAAAGGGCATCTTCAGCTGTGGATTACACATAGTGTCACATAAGTTTACAATCATGTTAAACAGGAAAGATATTTGAACCTAAGAAGGAGGGGGACTGTGTGAAATAAGGCATCTTATTACTATTGTTCTGTTTAGTCTGTACATCATGGACTTCCTAATGGTAAAAGGGCACTGCTATTCCAGTAATACAATTCTCAGATATTTCTTAAGGTATTAGTACTTCATGGGGTTAGCATGTTATACTGCTGTCATAATGTGCCCTATAGTACACCAGGCCTTCTTAATATTCCTGTCCCTGTGCTGGTTTTAATTGGGGCCATTTTAAAAAAAAAGTAATAGAAAGAAGTAAGGGGGCTGCAGTCCACAGAGTCCCAACCCTCTTGACTCTGTTCCATGACACATACTGACAGCTGTAGTACCCTGAAACTTGCACAATATGTTGTCCTCACTGCTTTTTTTGTGCTTTCATGTCCTTACAATAATGTTTATGTGACTGTGATAAAAACACAACTTTAATATAATATTGTGTGTAGCCAGTAATGAAAGCAGCAGTTTGGCAGGCAGAATATGCTGTTGTGCCTTCTTAGAATGATTGGTGCTGCAAGTGAATAGTGCCCAAGCATTCACTGGTGTGGTTTTAACTGTTGCAACTGATTTGAATTTGTTTGTGGAGATGGTGCTGTATTTTGACAACCAGTGATTCTGAACGATGCTTTTTAAAGGTGTTTACTTAATGTAGACATTTCATTCAGCAGCAGTTGTTTACCATAGGCCAATGTGCCAGTAACATTTTAATCACTCCACAAAGAGATCCCATGGGAAGGTGTGTAAATTGCCTTAAATAAACATTATACAGATACCCTGCCAGCACATGCTTTGTATAGCAAACACACCATTTACTTTATTAGGGCATACTTCAGAAGTACAGTACATCCACAGCAGGGGTATACCAGGGAAATATAGTGCGGTCATTTTTTTTTAAAGATTAATTGCAACATTAAATGCATTGGGTATTAATTTTACTTTAAAGGCGTGTTAGTGACAAAATACTCTTTGATAAATAAACAATATGGAACTAA
The DNA here is from genome assembly GCA_016271365.2 of Neoceratodus forsteri. Classification (NCBI taxonomy): domain Eukaryota; kingdom Metazoa; phylum Chordata; order Ceratodontiformes; family Ceratodontidae; genus Neoceratodus; species Neoceratodus forsteri. The sequence goes on along the minus strand of CM028129.1, from coordinate 1,069,270,577 downwards.
CATAAGAAATTAGGAACAAAAGAAAACATGTGGCCCACTGAGCTGTTTCATCCCAAGTCAATGAGCATAACCCTTTATATATTTTCCTTCTATGTATAGATGCAGGTTGTGATAAGTAACACTATTTATCCAGTAGAGGTGAAGTGATAGACCAAGTAATAAAATTGTGTATTTTTCACCCTGGTGTAATAAACTGTGTAGTAGTGGGTTGTATGAGTAAAGCACTGACACAAGGAGTAGGTGCAGAAGTCACAGGGTAGTGTGAATTTATTGACAAAAAAAAATACTGTCAGAGAAAAGAAAACAAAATTCAAACAAATATTGCACAGTCTGGACCTAGCATTAGTTCACCCTCTGTGTTACCTCAACCTGTTCCAAGGTTGAACTGATCTGAATTGATTGAGAAAGGGACCATTTTAATACAGTAGAATCACATGATGTAAGAGGCTCCACCTCCTAATTTAACAAAAGTTGCTAAACTAAACAAAAATATTTATAAAGCACATCATAGAAAAGGGCATCATCAGATATACGTATCAGAGGCATTATATACACAAAAGGAAAGTTGACAATCGATTTTTAAACATTTTTCCTCCTGAAGCCCCACCCACCTACTGTGAGTGACAGAAACTCTTGGATAAAAACAGGAGTGCAAAGGGGTGTTGGCCCCTAAGAGAAGGCATGCACTGCACATTTAGGTGAGTTACCAAACAGAAGTGTTATCTTGGCTTATTTCCTGGAGCAAAAGACAGTCAGAAAGAAAAACACAGCAAGTTTATTTAACTTGGCTTTGCTTGTACTTCAATACAGGCTGTTTCCTCAATACAGGGCTTTTGATGCAAGGTAGGGCTTTTTATTGTTTATAAAAGAGGAGGAAAAGAGAAACCTTCAAAAAGAAATAAATGAGGCAAGCTGGCTGATCATGGAGGGAGTTTCTCAAGAAAACAGCATTAATTTACAAGAGAATCCCTCCATGAAAATATTTACCAGTTTAGGTTGTTTACAAGATGGCTCTGAAAGCCTGAGAGTGTTTTTGGTGCCAATTAAACACTGTCAGGACAAACGCCATCTCAAAACAACCTGAAAAATACAACAATAATATGCACATCACAGAGGAAAATATTTAGCATCTAGCAATTACATTTTAGAGCATTTTGCTTGCTTTGGGAATTTTTTTTTTTTAAAGGCTGACTTTGTGTGAGACAGCATCTGTACGTGCTACAGTGCACAAAACAGAGCTGACAACCGCAATTCCGCTCATAAAAGGAGCACTGCAAGAGCTCTAAATTACTTGCTTCTGTTGTATTTTAGTCCTGGTTTACCCTGAGCAGAAGGGACACTTATCTGGGAAACACTTTATTTTAACTCTACAATAAGACTGAGGGATAGGAAGGTGAACACCAAATCCTTCTCTCACTGTTAATACAGGGACATTTTCTTTCTTTATTTTAAACTTCCTGAGGCAAACATCTATTTTATTAAACTTCCTGACAGCCTACATTAGTAGGCAACACAGGTACTAGAATGGCCATAAAGGGGGGAAATACCTGAGTGCTATTTCTAGCCACAAAAGCTGTGCTTTTCAGTATAGCAGCTACACAGCGCTGCGATCCTGCGCAAGTTTGTGCAGGAACGTGAGAATGGCTTAACAGAGCAGCTCTGCTTCTAGCACTCTAAAACAAGGCTTCTTGACAAATGTATTTTACTGGCATAACAGCCAGTCAAGCAGGCAAACCAGGTGGTGGTAGGCAGTGCTCTCCTGAGGCAAAGTGAGAGAGGGGAAAAGACAGAAAGGAAAAGAAGGAAGATTTGTAGGTGGCTAGTCTACATGATAGTAAAGAAAAGGAAAGAAAGGTGCTGTTGCGCAACATACTTAAAGGAGGATATAAAGAAGACAGTGCAGAGTCTCTTCCCTCAAACCCAAACTGGAGAGGGGGGGGCACAGTGCTACCACATGCCATCCTGCCCAGAAGGAAACTAGGAGGGTGAAACCAACTAGTTTCCTACAGAAGGAATCCTACAAAAAGAAAAGGGGAACCCCCCTGGAACAACCCAAGGGGGGTTGTTGGGACTTCCACCCGCCCTCTCTAGAAGTCCCACCCCAGGACACCCTTATACAAAAATGTTGTCATTACACCATTACCACTCATAGTAATACAGCCATGACATACTGGTTATGATCAGCAAAACAATTGCCCTGGGGTGTTCAGTTATAAAAGGTAAAAGACTACCCTATTGGCTATCTACAGAACTATTTAAGTCCTGTTCCCTTACACCATACACCCCAAAAAAAAAATATATATATATATATATATATATAAATCTGATAATCTCACTTTCTATTTCTATTTACAAATCTACATATTTACAGGGACAGTATGGTTCAAATCATCAGGATCTGTTTCTAGGCCTGCAGCATAGCAGAACATAAAATCAACGTTTTTATGCTGAGGTCCAGGCCTGTGCTTGACATGGAATTTGTATGGCTGCAGTGCTAGGTACCATCTGAGTATTGGAAAAAAAAAGTAGAAAGGTCCAAAGACAAACTTAAAGGACCATGGAGTCTCAAAACAACAGAGAGGTGCACATACCCCAGGAGTTGAAACAGGAAAACTCAGAAAACAGAATGAGTTGAACAGTATTCAACGGGTTGTTATTTACTGAGATTCTTGTTGTGTTACAAAATGTGACAGGAGTTCTTTCGTTAACTTGTAAATATAGAGAACTCCAGTGATGCAAAAACGGGTAATAACATTGTATCTCAGTCAGTAACTTGAATAATTAATAGTTCAATGTAGTTCTTAAAATTAGTAGTGACATGTTAAATATAGGTTTATTAATGGTGATATGTAGTAGTGAGTAGATCTCTGCTCGACTACTTAGTACCGCCGAGACCTATTACCTGAAAGAGACAATGCATACTTTGTTTTCTTTCGTGGTGTTTGTCTCTCGGGTACTATTTCCAGCAGAGGATCTCTGTACTTTTATTTGTATGACCAGCTTTTCTAGCCCTGAGTGGTATGTTAAGGCTGTTTGTATATCTTGGCCTTTTTAGCATATATTTGTGGGTCTTGCTACTGGTTTTGGGGGTGCTATGGTTGAGTATAGTATAATTCAAAGTTTACTGACTGGTTTGCAATGTTATTTGCCATTTGGCAACACCACTGGTTCTCTATATTTTTTTTGCAAGATTGCACTGAGAGAATACTCTATGTGTTTTTTAACATTTTATAATAAAGTCATCAGTGATAACAGCCGTTGAGTTGTTGACCCCATCATTCTGTTTCTCTGACATCTGAGTATTCTTCCTGTTTTATCTTTTATTTGTCTATCCAGTACAGGGATTGTGGTCTGTAACCAAAATGAATTCAGTTCCCTACAGATAAAATGCATGGGCTCTATTGCCTACTTGATGGCTAGGACACTCTTTTTCTATGGTTGAGTAGCGTTGTTCTTATCATGAAGTTTCCTTGAAATATATAGGATAGGATGTTCTTCCTCAAGTGTACTCATGGTCGAGCAGGATCTCTGTACCTTTATTTGCATATGACCAGCTTTTCTAGCCTTGGAGTGGTATGTTGTTGGGTCATTTGTATATCTTGGCCTTTTTATGACACATATTTGCGGTCTTGCTACTGGTTTTGGGCGCTCGTTGGGCTATTGAGTATAGCATAATTCAAAGTTTACTGACTGGTTTGCAATGTTATTTGCCATTTTGGCAACACCACTGGGTTCTCTATATATTTTTTTGCAAGATTGCAATTGAGAGAACACGATGTGTTTTTTAACATTTTAGTAATAAAGTCATCAGTGATAACAGCCGTTGAGTTGCTGACCCCATCATTCTGTTTCTCTGACCATCTGAGTATTCTTCCGTTCTTATCTTTTATTTGGTTCATCCAGCACAGGGGATTGTGGTCTGTAACCAAAATGAATTCAGTTCCCCACAGATAAAAATGCAAGGCCTCTATTGCCCACTTGATGGCTAGACACTCTTTTTCTATGGTTGAGTAGCGTTGCTCCCTATCATGAAGTTTCCTAGAAATATATAGGATAGGATGTTCTTCCTCATCAATAATTTGGCTTAAAACAACTCCAATACCCACATTAGAGGCATCAGTATGCACTTCAAAGGACTTATAAAAATCAGGACACCTCAGTACTGGTGAGGAACATTAGACACTTTTAATGGACTGGAATGCCTGTTCACATTCAGGTATCCATTTAGCAGTAGTTCCACTTCTTTTCTTTGTGAGGTCAGTAAGGGGTGCTGCTGCAGTGGTAAAGTAGGGCAAAACCCTCCAGTAATAGCTAGTAAGTCCTAAAAATTACCTCACCTGTTTTTTTCATTTGAGGCACCGGGCAGTTGGCTACTGCTTCTACTTTGGTTATTTCTGGCTTTACCTGACCATTACCCAGAAGAAAACCTAAATATTGGGTCTCATTCATGGCCACCACACATTTACTAGGGTTAATGATCAGCCCAGTCTCACTAATAGTTTTTAAGAACAGATGTTAAATGTTCCATATGGGTCTGCCAATCTGGGCTAAAGATGACCACATCATCCAGGTAGGCAGCTGCATATGCAGTATGGGAGGCTAAAAGCTGATCCATATACACCTGGAATGTTGCTGATGCTCCATGAAGACCAAATGTCATAGTCACGAACTGAAATAAACCCATGGGAGTACTGAATGTGGTTTTCTCATGAGATGATTAACCCAAAGGAATCTGCCAGTATTCTTTAGTTAAATCCAACGTTGTAATATACTGGGCGTTACCTATGTGGTCAATCAAACTGTCGATTCGGGGCATTTGGTACCCATAGAATTGGGACACCTGGTTTAGCTTCCTGAAATCCAGGCACAAATGGATACCACCCTCCTTCTTGGGCACAAGTACAATGGGAGACGTCCATGGACTTTTTGAGGGTTCAATAATACCCAGTTTTCGTAATTTTTGAATTTCTTGTTGTACCTCTGCTCTCACCCTTTCAGGAAGTTGGTATGGTTTTTGTCTGATTGGAGGAGAAGAGATGTGAATATGGTGTTCTACTCCCACAGCTTTCCAAGGTTCTTTAGTTATGGCTGTTTCAAATTGAATAAGAACCTGCCTTAACTTTTTTTCTTTTTGTTCATCTAGGATATGGTTTAAGTTTAATTCATTAATTCCTGACTGGCCCTTTTCTTCTAATCTGCTACATGCCACATCCATGTCAGTTTCCCCTGTTTCTGGCATAATGAACATACTAGCTGAAGACTCAGGTTTTTCTTGCCACTTTTTCAGGAGGTTGGCATGGTATATTTTCTTGCCAGGGCATTTATCGCGTGTTTCAACCTCATAAATGACCTTGCCCACCCGTCTAAGGATCTTATAGGGCCCTTGCCACTTCATGAGAAGCTTGTTCTCTGTGGCTGGTAATAACAACAACACCCTGTCTCCCCTTTGAAATTCCTTATCAGAAACCTTTTGGTCATAATAGTGTTTCTCATTCTGCTGGGCGTGACTAGCATTTTTATGAGCCTCATCTGTATATTTTACCAGTCGCTTCCTCAGTTGGACCATGTACTCAGCGATCCTGGTAATTCCAACCTCCTGTCCTTCCTCCCAGTACTCTTTCACTACATCAAGGGACCACCCCGAGGATTTCGTCCATACAAAAGCTCAAATGGGGAGTACCCAGTGGAGGCCTGGGGGACCTCTCTATAGGCAAAAAGTAATAAGCGAAGGTATTGGTCTCATTTTTTTTTCTTCATCTTGCACAAATTTTCTCAGCATATGCTTAAGAGTCTGGTTGAATCTCTCCACTAATCCATCTGTTTGGGGGTGATAGGGTGATGTATGAACTGCTATTACCCCCAACAGGCAGTAGAGTTCTTTAAGTAGGGGCAGCTACTTCAATTCAGCCCTGTCGGTCAACATTTCTTTAGGAATTCCTAACCTACTGAAGATTTTAACCAATTCTTCAGCAATCCGTTTAGTGGTTATGGAATGTAGGGGTATAGCTTTGGGGTACTTAGTTGTGTAATCGCATACCACAAGTATAAACCTGTTTCCCTTAGCATTTTTTTTCAATCAGGCCTATGATATCCATAGCCATCCTTTCGAATGGCGTAGTCACCAGTGGTAGGGGTTCTAATGGTACCAAGTCACGTTTCCCTATTTGGGCTAACTTCTGACATTCTGCATGTGATTTCCAATATTCAGCCACCTGATCATGGATAGTTAGCCAGTAAAATGTTGCAGTAAACGTGCCAGGGTCCAGTCCCTACCAGTGTGGCCTGAACAGGGCAAATCATATGCCAAATACAGTAGTTGTTCTCTGTACTTTGCTGTTACCATTAACTGGTTCACTATTTCCCCCCCTGTTTTTGGGTGAATACACCTTCTATACAAAGTGTTAGCCTTAACAACCATTTCAGAGGCACCTTTAGTTGGTAGTTTGCCCACCTGCTGAAAGAAAGGGGTTAAGGAAGCAACACATTTTTGATCAATGGCTGTCACATTTTTATCTACATTTAATTCAATAGGTATTTCAGTCACTCCTTTATTTTTCCATATGTTTTTAAAGTCCATTTCTCTCTTTTGGTCTTCTTCATCTTTCCTGGGGTACCCATGATGTCTTCATCAAAGGAGAACGTGTCCCCTAACAGTGTTTCCTGCTGGCTTTGGGCCCTAGTTGTGACAGTTGCCATATGTTGCTTGGTATCAAGTAAACAATCAAAGGCAGGGCATTCATACCCCAGAACCTGATACTGGCAAGTTGGGTATGATGCCTGCACACACAGAGGTCTTCTGGTTTTTGACAGTTAATTCAACGGTTGAAGCTGGGTATCTGTGTGTGTCCCCATGAATACATACCACATCCACTGGTGTTCTAGTTTTATTATTAGGGCTCAACAATTCAGGGTGGATCAGTGTATATTTACTGCCAGTATACAGAAGACCCAACACAGTCATGTCATTGATGGTTACCTCTGTTACCGAGTATCCAGTTGTTAGTAGGGCCAAGTGGGTTGGGTTTGTTTTCTTTTTAGGACAAAACCTGGCAATATGTCCCTTTTCATTACAGTTATGATAAATGATTTCATTAGTAAAAGTTTTCCCTCCTCTCCCAGATCTTATTTCATATCGGCCAGTACTGTGTCCAGCAGGGGACGGGGGAGGAGGAAGGGGGAGATTTAACTGCAGAGGTATGGGGGTCTCCCCTGACATTCTTTTTAATTCATGGCCTTGCTGACAAAAAGTCCTCTGCTAGGGTGATAGCTACCTCTGCTGACTCGGGTTGTGTTCTTTCACTCGGAGTTGCACTTCATTAGGAAGGATTTGTAAGAATTATTCCACCACCAGAGTCTCAATAATTTCAGTATTAGATTTTTCTTCAGGTTGTAACCATTTTACACAAAGTTATCTTAACCTAATGAAGGTCTCTTTGGGGGTGTATGGGGGTTGGTAGCATAGAGATCTAAATCTTTGCTTGTAAGTCTCAGAGTTAATATCATAATGTCTTAAAATTTCCTTTTTTACCAGCTCATAGTTCTCAGCATGTCTGGGGTCCATGTTGCTATAAGCCAGTTGGGCTTTTTCAGTTAAATAAGGGGCAGGTCTCACAACCCATTGAGTTTAGAGCCACCCACAAGCTCTTGCTACCCTCTCAAATGTGGTAAGGTAAGCCTCTATTTCATCAGTGGGGGTCATCTTAGTCAGTTTAATGTCTTTGGGGCTGGTGTCCTGCCCTCTATTACCTGTTCCGAAGATCTGGAGTGCCCTCAGGGTCTTGGCCCATCTCTGGTCCTGATGTCGCCTCTCCTGCTCTCATTCTTGGAGGTCTCATTCCCTTTGTCACTCCATTTCAATTTGGCATACAGTCAACCATCTCAATAATTCTGCTACTGTATATCCTTTGGAGGGACATCGACGGGTGGCTCTTTCACTGACTGCTCCTCACCAAGGTCATAAAAATTCACCCTCGCTGCTGTGTCTCTCTTCACCTTACGATGGGTTTCTGGGAGCAGACCAGGTAGTAGTGGTTCCCCAATCTGTTCCACCCTGGATCTGGTCATCACACCGGTCACCTTCGTCTTCATCTCAACATCTCAGGTTTATCCTCTATAGTACCTCTCCTGTGCTCACTCTGGATATCTGGGCAGATATCATGATTGGAGTCCTCCTATGTGCCTGGACCACCAACCAACCCCACATTTGACTCCAGTGTAGTAGAGGGTTGTATGAGTAAAGCACTGACACAAGGAGTAGGTGCAGAAGTCATATGGTAGTTTAAATTTATTTACAAAAAAAAAACTTTCAGAGAAAATAAAACAAAATTCAAACAAACACACATTACACAGTCTGGACCTGGCATTAATCCACCCTCTGTGTTACCTCAACCTGTTAAAAAGGTTGAAATGATCTGAATTGACTGAGAAAGGGATCCCTTTTATACAATAGAATCACATGATGTAAGAGGCTTCACCTCCTAATGTAACAAAAGTTGCTAAACTAAACAAAAAATATTTATAAAGCACATCATAGAAAAGGGCCTAATTACACATATACATGTGGCATTATATACACAAAAGGAAGGCTGGCAATTGATTTTTAAACATTTTTCCTCCTGAATCCCCACCCACCTACTGTGAGTGACAGAAGCTCTTGAATAAAAACAGGAGAAAAGGGGTGTTGGCCCCTAAGAGAAGGCCTGCACTGCACATTTAGGTGAGTTGCCAAACAGAAGTGTTTTCTTGGCTTAGTTCCTGGAGGAAAAGACAGTCACAGAAAGAAAAATACAGCACATTTATTTAACTTGGCTTTGCTTGTACTTCAATACAGGCTGTTACCTCAATACAGTATTTTTGTTGCAAGGTAGGGCTTTTTGTTGTTTATAAAGGAGGAGGAAAAGAGAAACCTTCAAAAAGAAATAAATGAGGCAAGCTGGCTGGTCATGGAGGGAGTTTCTCAAGAAAACAGCATTCATTTCCAAGAGAAACCCTCCATGAAAATATTTACCAGTTTAGGTTGTATACAAGATGGCTCTGAGAACATGTGAATTTTTTTGGTGCCAACTAAACACTCTCAGGGCAAACACTATCTCAAAATAACCTGAAAGGTACAACAGTAATGTACAAATCACAGAGGAAAATATTTAGCATCTAGCAACTACAGTTTAGAGCATTTTGCTAGCTTTGGGAATATTTTTTTTTTTTAAAGGCTGACTTTGGGGGAGACAGCGTCTGTACGTGCTACAGTGCACAAAACTCAACTAACAACTGCGATTCAGCTCTTAAAAGGAGCAGTGCAAGAGCTCTAAATTACTTGCTTCTGTTTTATTTTAGTCCTGGTTTACCCTGAGCAGAAAGGATGCTTATCTGGGAAACACTTTATTTTAACTCTACAATAAGACTGAGGGATAGGAAGGTGAACACCAAATCCTTCTCACAATGTTAATACAGGGGCTTTTTCTTTCTTTATTTTAAAACATCTCGAGGCAAACATCTATTTTATTAGACTTCCTGACAGCCTACATTGGTAGGCAACACAGGTATTAGAATGGCCATAAAGGGGGGAAATACCTGGGTGCTATTTCTAGCCACAAAAGCGGTGCTTTCCAGTATAGTAGCTACACAGCGCTGCGATCCTGTGTATGTTTGTGCAGAAATGTGAGAATGGCTTAACAGAGCAGCTCTGCTTCTAGCACTCTAAAACAGGGCTTTTTGACAAATTTATTTTACTGGCATAACAGCCAGTTAAGCAGGCAAACCAGGTGGTGGTAGGCAGTGCTCTCCTGAGGCAAAGGGCCAGAGAGAAAGAGACAGAAAGGAAAACAAGAAGGAAGATTTGTAGGTGGCCAGCCTACATGATAGTAAAGAAAAAGAAAGAAAGCTGCTGTTGTGCAACAGACTTAAAGGAGGATATAAAGAAGACAGTACAGCGTCTCTTTCCTCAAAACCAAACTGGGGAGGGGGCACAGCGCTACCACAAACTGACGGTGATATGTCTACTATGTGCCTAAATGTAAAATCTTTCATTTATACACATAGTAGAGACACCATTCACCATTTATTTCCAGAGTAAACATGTCCTCTCCAGCACCACCCCACCAGCCAGCACGCCATTCATAGCTTCACAGTAATGGTCCGAGGTCCATGTGTAGTAGTAGAATGAAACAACTACACACCGAGACCCCTGTTATATTCCAACCCCTAACTCCAATATCCTACATTCTTGCAGCTAAATCACTACAAAAAAGCAGTTTTCAAGAAAGTGGGTCTGACTAATGAAATCAGACTCTGAGTTGCACTACTAACCGGCATAGCACATAACACAACTCTTCACAGGCTCTCCAACAGTTTGACAACACTTCACATATTGATTTAGTTTTGACATGTTGTGAGTTATCTGATATTTTTTCCCTTGAAGTACAGCATTTCTCAACAATGAAAACGGGTTTTCATATCGAAAGTAATGGACCCTGACCTCCAGTGAAGCCAGAACAGAAAGTCAAATAAACTGTTAAAACACCATAGCAAGCACTACACTCAGTCTAAATAACTCAAATAAAAGAGGTAAACACCAAAATACACATGTGAATAAATAAAAGCAATCCTCTTTTCCCGCAGCCCCTTTGCCTGAATGCCAGGTCAAAGTCCCGCACACTCAGAAGCAACAGCCAATCACGCACCATGGTAATTCAACCAACCACCAATAAGCACTCACACACAGGAAAAAGCATCAGTCACATACCTGAAACACAGCCCATTCATTCACATTCATACCATGGACCAATCAGAAACCACAAAACCTCCCCATTCACAAATATCAGCATTCCAAACTCCATGGATGAACACCATTCACAGAGAAAAAAACACTCATAAATCGCAGACAGCATATATAAAAATACACACCCTATTGTATAAATCGTACACATGATGTAAATCATGGGATATGGAAAGTATTTTCATATCCTACTCCTGCCCATCATGTATCCTCTATTTATAACTTTTGTATGGACCTTCAGAGAACTCTGTTAGTTGAATGAGATGTGTGATTTTTGGGTGTTCGAGAGTACCAGCTGTGTCCCTCAGGGGTGTTCGTAACCAGATCCAAACCCATTGGACATGGTTTCCTACCTGGGTTATGTCAGGGTAATTTCTAATAGGGAGCCCTCATTAGGTCCAGTATTTTGGAGAATATGACATTGAAGGCATATTAAAAAAAAAGTAGGAATCCACAAACCTGTTAAGATTTGTGTATATGAACTTTATTGATTTGATATATATCTATGAAATGTATTGAATTGTGTGTGACTATACTTTGTGTTTTTGTGCAGTAATATTTATTATGTACCAGTTGTGACAAATCTATATCTATATATATATATATATATATATATGTATTATCTGTCAAAAAAACTTCTACCTGAATAACTAATAAATGTGAATAAAAGTAAAAAAAAAAAAAGTTATATAAAAGGCAAAGATTAGGTACAGGGAAATACAATACAATAAGGAGCTGAAGGAATATAATGTTTTTAATTGTACAAAAGGGAGGGTGGATGGGGGAACTGCAGTAGAGTAAGAGCACAGCATAGGGAGTACAGTAGCTGGACGGTAATGGACAGCAGTTCATAGTACAGGGTCAGGAGCAAGTATGGAAGTGAATGGTGAAGTGATGGAGAAGAGGATTAAATGTGTGGATGGTCAGGGGGACAGGGCCATGGAGCTTAGGGTAGCAGAAGGAGAAGACAGCTTGTCCAGCAGTGGATTGGATTTTTTTGAGGAAAGTGAATGGGCATGAGAAACAGAGTTGCTATGGGAGTGTGAGGTAGTAGGGGGTGAGAGGAGGGACACAAGGTTCAAGAGTAGGGAGACAAGTCAGAATTTGGAGATACGAAAGCACAATGGGTGAGGCACTTGGCATCAAGGGAGAGTGGAGATGGAGGAGTACAGTGAGCAGTTCAGGGTGCAGAGGAATGTTCAGAGTACATTGGCAGAAAGAGTAAAAGTTTGGCAAGGGTGGACTTTGGAGTGACACTGTATACAATGTTAACATAATCAAAGATGGAGAGGATCTTCTTTGAGGCAGTCTCTCTGCAGGCAGGAAGTGGGATACTCACTTTGTTCATACAAAGTGTAGCAAGTTTAGGGTGGAGCTTTTGGTGGATAGCATCTGCATGCACAGAGAAAGTAAGGTGATGATCCAGCCAAACCCCTAAGTACTTAAATGAAGAGACATCCTTGATGACCTCTCTATTAAGAGTATGGAAGGAGGAGAGCCTGGCAAGCCACTGCCTGGTGCAAAGGTCACAGAGACCATTTTCTTGGCTTTGAGAGACAACTGATTTGCCAGGAACCAGTGTTGTATGTTTGCAAAATCAAGTTGGAGCCAGGCAGAGGTCAGGAGCAAAGATGCTGGCATAAAGCATCATATTACCAGTGTATATGTGAATGGTGGCAGAGCAACAGGCAGTGGTGATGTCATTTAAAAAAATGGAAATGAGAACTGGATCTTGGATGGACCATTAGGGCATGCCTGAGCATATAAGGAGCAGGGAAGGGGATAAGATTCCTCCAACATGGACAAATTGAGACATGCCCTTGATGTAGGAATGGAACCAACTGTTTGAGAAGGCAGAGAGCCCTGCCACCTGAAGCTTGTCCAGGAGAAGGGGTGGGCTAAAATGTCAAAGGCTTTGGCTAGGTCAACAAAGATAGCAGACGTGACCAGGGTCTGATCCATTCTGAGTAGGATGGAGTCACTGAGCCAGAGGAGGGAGGTGGAGGTGAAGTCAGACTTCTGAAAGACAGATGGAAGGGAGTGAAGAAGAAAGAAAAGTTGAGGAATGGGGAGAGCTGTGAGAGGAAAAGATGTTCATGTAGCATAGCCAGGGTGGGTAGGAGGGAGACTGGATGGTAGTTTCTGGGATAGGAGGGCTCACTCCCTTCTTTGAGAAGGGGGATAGCAGTTGCCAGTTTCCAAGCATCAGGGAAGGATACTAAAGAAATAAGAGGTTGAGATGGTAGGTAACAGGAAGAGCATTGGCATGAGCAGAAAGATGTACTTTACTTTTAGAACAGTCAGGGCTCAATTTAAAGACAAGGAGTTCCAGCTGATACTCCCCTAGATTGAAATGTGATTCATAAGTGTAGAACTGGAAAGAAGGTACTCCTAAACTGATTTCTGTGGCCAACATAGATACTCTAATTTATTTAATGAAAGTATGGCAAAGCAGTCATTTTCCATAACTGCACACACTTTTTGTAATATGCCATCAAAAGCATTGCATTGTTTGTCACTGTTGCATCTTTCCAGAGTTCTCAGAGAACCACAGAAAGCAGCAAGATCATCTTAGCCACAGAACAGTTTTCCAGAGAAAGCAGTAAGATCATCTTACTCACATCACAGTTTTCCAGAGTAACCAGCAATATCATCCAAATCACAGCAGTTTTGCAGAGTAAACAGCAATAATATCTGAATTGCAGCAGTTTTCCCGTGTTAGCAACAACATTATCTTCATTACAGCAGTTTTCTAGCATAAGCAGCAAGATGATCATAGCCACAATGTAGTTTTCCAGAGTAAGAAACAAGATCATCTAAGTAACAGCACCATTTTCCTGCCTAAGCAACACAATCATCTTAGACACAGTACTGTTTTCCAGAACAAGCAACGAGATCAGCTTAGTCATAGCAGTGTTCCAGAACAAGCAACAAGATCAGTTTAGTCACAGCAGTGTTCCAGAATAAACAACAAGTTCAGCTTAGTCACAGCAGTGTTCCAGGACAAGCAACAAGATCAGCTTAGTCACAGCAGTGTTCCAGGACAAGCAACAAGATCAGCTTAGTCACAGCAGTGTTCCAGGACAAGCAACAAGATCAGCTTAGTCACAGCAGTGTTCCAGGACAAGCAACAAGATCAGCTTAGTCACAGCAGTGTTCCAGGACAAGCAACAAGTTCAGCTTAGTCACAGCGGTGTTCCAGAACAAGCAACAAGATCAGCTTAGTCACAGCAGTGTTCCAGAGTAAGCAAGATCATCTTAGTCACAGCACTGTTTTCCAGAGTAAACATATAGGATACTGCATGAGTAACAGTTAACAACAGGGCTATTCTTTCCCCGAGTCAGTACTATGATGACTGATGACCTCGAGAGTGCAGCTTAAGAGGTCATCAGTCATCATAGTACCGACGAGGGGAAAGAATGACCCTGACATTAACTGTTATGCATGTACTTTTCTATATAGTGTATTGTGGAATGCCCCCTGAAAAAAAAAAACACTGCCCAGTATCCATTGAGGACTCATACTCACTCTCATCTAGCCTTTTTTATTTTGTAAATTAAATGAAATGTAAATGAAATCCTAGTTGTAGGAATATCATGAATTGCCCTGTGCTCATAGTTGTCTCTGATGAAATAATGTACTTGCCTAATGTCATTTTCCATTTTTTTGCCTGTCTTTTGATTTTCCTTCTCCAAAATAAAACTATCCCGTTCGGATAGTGGCCTCGATAGTACTGCCACAAACTTTGCTCGCTAGTTCGTCAATGTGCCCTAACTTTCAGATTGCTACTTGAGGACATAATATGTGACGTCCGCACAGCAGCAGAATGAAAAGTCATTCTGCTGCACTGCAGATGTCACTAGTACAGCAAAAGAACATTATGAGAGTGCTAGATTTTAGTGTACAACAATGTTCCACTATACACTATAAGAAAATCATCTAGTTACAGCAGTTTTTCAGAGTAAGCAGCAAGATCATCTCAATCACAGCAGTTTTCCAGAGTAAGCAGCAAGATCATCTAGATCACAGCACAGTTTTCCAGAGTAAGCAACAACATCATTCCAGTCACAGCACAGATTTCCAGAGTAAGCAGTGGGATCATTCAAGTCATAGCAGCTGCTAAAGGAGACAAACCAAACACTTTAGATTATAGTGTGTTATTGTTTTCTTTAATGTCTTTATAATTGCTTGCCAATAGAACTCCTTATGGATACAAATGACTAAAATGACATCATGAGACTATTTAGGGGAAAAGCAGTGTCTTTTCCTAATTCATGTTAAAGAGCTAGTGTACTGCCTAAAACTAATATTTGTTTTTTTAAAAGCAGTCCACCATTATGTTTTATATCTGAGGTACGTTTTATTTTCCCTTTGGTTAATTAGGAGATTGTTTACCTTATGTTAGTAGTTGTGATGTGTGGGACAGCTCTCTGCCTGGCAGCTATCATATCAATCTCTATTCCCCCCACTTCATCATCAGCACTGTGACCTCACTGACTGTGCCATCACAGATGCTTAAGAACAGCCACTCAGTGGCTGCCAAGCCAGTCACCTGTGATGTCATAGTCAGTGAGTTCACAATGCTAATGATGTAGTGGAGGGATATAGATATGTGAGCTGCCAGACCTAGAGCTGTTTCATACATCCAGCACTATATCAGCACAAAGAAAGCTTTCAAATGAGCAAAAGAAAAATACTTCAGAAATTAAAAGTTACAACTGACTACTTCTTAAAATTTGTATTATTTTTCTGCCTGTTTTGTCTACACTAGCTCTTTAACAGTGGCAATAAACCAGCAAATATGTTAACATACCAGTGATCTTTAAGTCTTGTTTATAATTTATGATGCTTTTTGACACATAATAACCTGCAATGGACAGAATTATGATGTTATACCTGAACTGGTAACATTGCTAAAATACAAAATCACACATACCCCCATAATGAAAATAAATAAAATAAAATAAAATGTAAAGCATCATGGGCTGTATATGCAATTCACCACAAAATGCTATGCTGGTTCAGCTTTAAGCAGAAATGCATGGGGCTGAAAGGCCTCACACAGACTGCACCCTTTGCAGACTATGTTAGAGGCCCCTCATTTTAATCTTTGAGCTTCAGCACTAATACAAGCATTAACATAGTTAGTGCAATTAATTTCCTTACTTTTGGGAAAAAAATATTATATATATATATATATATATATATATATATATAATTGATACCTTCAACTTAAGTCTTTCCTATACCTTACGAAGAACACTGCTTAGTGATGTTCACTGCAGCAAGCCTGTAACTTGCTTTGCCAGTGCCTCTGTGGGCCACTCGTGAAGAAGCAGCAGCAGCATCCTCACACACACATCGACACACACTGTTCACATCTCTAGCAGACTTTGCAAGTGGCCCTGTGGCCCACTCAGGAAGTAGCTGCATAATAACATGCACAATGCCAGACTTGTAGTGGACTTAACGACTGGACCAACTAGCAACTGACAAAGGAGCTGCATCATCATACATATTACCCATGAGCTGTAGCTTGCTTTGCACATCACCTAGTAAAGCCATCTGTATTTATTTTGTTTTGAAACTGTCACAAAAGGAGAAGTTGTATTCCTCCAAAAATGGGTCTGTGAGTCATGAAAATTGATCCTGTTTTCAGGACATTGGACAACCTAATTTCATTAATTGTTTACGTTAGTAAAACAAATACCATACTTGAGGAATCAAGCTTACATCCCACCCTGCCAACATCACAAGTTTCAGACTACAGCTTGAAGAGCAACGCTGTACTATAATAAAAAGCTTAAAACTACTGGCTGTACATCAATTATGGGTTTTCTTTTTTTACATTTTTTGTTACTTTCCAAATTGGTGTACTAAATAGTCTAGATACTACAGTGCTTATTTCACTGAGTCTTTCAAAATGTATCTGATTCTCCCCTGTTTACCACACAGTTGCTCTTTGTAACATTACAGTCTTGTCATGGTGAGCATTGTGATGTCCTAAGTGAAAGCGCTGTGATGTAAACTGGGGAGAGACATAGAGCAACAGTTCTCAAACTTTGTCATAGTGAGCCTCCCCTAAGCCATGGAAAAGATCTTGAGCCTCCCCCAAAATAGTGAAATATTTTTGGGCCTCCCCATAGAAAAATAGCCTATGTTTCACAGTACATCAGGAATAAATTGAAACCTCTTTGCATAGCTGGCTCCTAATAACAACCTACTTGCTCCAATATTTTGACTCTCTACTCACTGTTACCCTTACAGCCATACCATCATGTGTCATTCTGCTTTTTCTGTTTCCCCTCTAACTGGAATAACCTTCCTGCTGACCTCTGCCTCTCACCCTGCTCTTAAGCAACTTCTCAGGGATCATTTTGCTCCCTCCTGCTCGTATTCCTAGTATATGTATGGTTAACTCTTGTATTTGGACAGTTCTGCTGCCAGTCTAATTGATCAATTGTTCCTCGCATTGTTAGTTTATTGTTCTTAATTTGTTTGCACTTGTATTCATTTTGTATTGCTTAAGTGTTTTGCAGTTACATTTTGAATTGTATTCTCTCACTACCCTTCCCTGGGTACACCTGAAATATGCCATGGCTCAGTGTACAGTACCTTCCCTGGTCACAGACTTGTGAATAAATACATAAATACGCCCACTATTATCCTCTTTCAGTTTGCCTTACCCCTTCACACAAAATCTAGAAAGTTCAAAATTGAAATATAATACTTTTTCAAGACTTGCTTGAGCCTCCCCTGGAACAGGTTGGGGCCTCCCCAGGGAGGCTGGCCTCACCATTTGAGAACCCCTGAGTCATAGAGAATACTGGATGAGCAGCTATGCACAACCAATGTGTTCAGCCACAGAGACGTTCTGATTCCCTCTGACCTCAAGAGCGAAGCTCGAGAGGCCTATGGGAATCAGAACCCCAAGGTGTCAGAACACACTGATTGTACATAAAGTTGCTCATCCTGTATTTGTTTTAGTGTGTAGTATTATGTGAAATGTGCACACAGCAGTTCTTTGGCTTTCAGAATGAAACTGACTTGTGTAGTCTCTAGAGGTTCCAGAATGCTATTGTACCACATTAGGGTAGAATCACATTCCATGACCTTTGAACTGTGGTACAACAGCATTTTGAAATGAATAGAATTCTGTACAGAACATAGAGAATGCTGGATGGGCAACTATGCACAACCAGTATGTTCTGCCACAGAGGGATTCTGATTCCCTCTGACCTTGAGAGTGATGCCCAAGAGGTCCATGGGAATCAGGACCCCGAGGTGGCAGAACACATTGGTTATGCATAAAGTTGCTCATCCTGTATTTTTTATAGTGTATTGTATTATGTGAAATGTGTGCATTGTGTTTTTTTTCTTTCACAGAGAAACTGACTTGTGAAGTCTTTAGAGGTTCTAGAATGCTGTTCTACCACATAATTGGATAGAGGAAAGCAGTACTGTTTACTCATATGTATTGGTTTCTTCATGTTGTAAAACTGATTTTGGAAATAAAAAATATTAAGAAAAAAACCAAAACTATGTGGCAGCATTCCAAGTTGTTCTGCTGCACCAGTGGCATCAATACTGCTGCAGAACAACACAATGATGTCACTACTGCAGCAGAACAAGCATGTTCCATGCATAACAGCATTCCACTATGTATTATAGTACTCTGTTGTACTGTTATACACTATAAATGGTTTTTATGCAAGTTGTTTGGATAGACTGGATGTGCTCTAAATCTTGGAAATGAACACTGACAATGAAAAAAAGAATTCTCTAGGAAATTGCAATAGCTGAAATATCCTAGTTATGAAAGTATATGCTGAAGTGCAGAGTTGTTTTTTAAAGTTATCTTTTTTGTTTTTAATGCACTAAGTGTTGTCTTAATTTACCTATTTTGTGAGACCTCATACTCATAAAATGGGTGGGTTTGACTAGCCTAAAAGCAGGTTTTACAGTCATGAAGACGGGCTCTGTTTTGTGACTTGCAACAGACTCATTTCGTCAGTAATTAGAAAGTATTGATTTTGTAGAAAACAAAAAGAACAGTTGAAAAATTGATATTATTTGTTGACCACAAGTTTCAGACTACATCTCCAAGTTGTTTTTTTTTATGCACAAATGTGTTCCTCCTTTCGTCCACTTCTGTGACCACTAAGACTCATGAAAAGGAAATTCTTGTCTCATGAAAACAGATGTCACCTCACCAAAATTTTATTTTTAACTGAGATTTTCAGGTTTGAACTCGCAGCTATTTTTGAGCTATTAGGGTCCTACACATAAAGGTATCCTAATCCTACATTCCCAGATACACAGCGTGCAGGGCCAGTATATGCACATCCCCTTGTCTGACAGGCGTCTGTGAATGCATGACCATGTATGGGAGATCCACACAACTATGCAGCCAAACCAGGCAGGAGGTGGTGAATGGGCATACCCATGGTTGGCTGGCAGAGCACAGCATGCACAATGCCTTTTGCTCTCCACTATTCCAGTGTCAGGGGGCTTTCTGTTACACCAGTCAAAGGGCTTCCATAATAGCTGTGCACCCCCCTGACCAGCCAACACCGGGCAAAGTGGCACCCCACAGCCATGGACCCCCATCCCTGTCAATCCCTCCGAGGTCTAGTGGGTGATGGCAGGCTGTGGGATGTCGACTTCCTCAGTCAAAAAATTTACTTTGGGCTGTCAGGGACACATGGCAGTCTGTAGACAGGCCACCATGTCCTATGATACCCTGTTCCCACCGAGCAGGGAATCCACTATGGGGCATGGTCAGGGCTTCCAGTTGGAAGTCCCCATTATAGCCAGTGACTGTTCCCATGGCCAGCCCTTCCCCTTACACAAAGCTATGTGGCTACACTCGGGCCACTCAGGGAGTCATGCATACTGGCCCTACACATCCTTGTGGTAAGAACAGCAAAAAGATGAGTGGTTGCCCATCTCATCCAGATGAAATTCCAACAATAGGATGCTTTTAAAAATACTTTATTAAAGTGCACATCAGAGTAGCATTCCCCCCCCCCAAAAAAATAATGCGTTGTTTCGCATCACACTGGCACTTTGTTAAGACCATCCTTGTGGTGGCTGGCTATGCATGTGCAATTGTATGGCCAGGGGCATGTGTCTACTGTCACATACCTAGTGTCTTTGTGCATGGGGCCTAAAGTGAGCTAACAAAAGTAATAAAAAATGTTTCATATTTTCAGCCTTCTAGAACTTTTAGACAGCTGAAACACTGAAATTGTAGGATCCAGAGATCCTGGCATTGAGAACATGCATGCTAACATTCATGTTATTCCATCCAGGGATGAATACATTGTTAAGGTGCAAAAGTAAGGCTTTAACACATTTGTAACTCTTATAATAAAGGTGTTACCACTCCTCTAGAGAATAATAATAGTCTGATTTTGTTCTTTGAATACCATTGGCAGTTGTATTTAACACGTTAGAGCTCATTTTCTGAGTGTGTTTGCAGGACTGAGGCATCTTAGTATAAGTGGATTTTGTGTAAGGATCAGAATTAATCTTGGATATTTAGGGCGTGTGTAAGCTTTTGGAAGTGGAGCACCAGTAATGGATTGTGTATGGCATTACTCATTACTAAGCATGAGTGCTTCACGTCTGTTGGCTTACATTATCAACATATTTTCTATAGAACTCTCATTAAATGTCTGCAACAACATACACAATTTGAGAGCAGCATTATGGTTTTGATTTTTAAATATATTTTGAGTGAATCACCTTTTGTTCAGAAAACAAAAGTGTCAGACTAATGATAAGAGGACTCTGATGCAAGTTATGAGTTCTGCTTGTTTCAAATTGTTAATGTTTGAAACATGTTGTGCTGGTAATGATTGATTGTGCTATTCTGTTATTAATGAAATGTGGCATCTACATTAGTTTATCTGATATTTTCTGTAAATTGTTGGCATGTAGTGTTCTCATTTATTTGACTTTTTTTATATTATTGAGCCCCTTCACATATCCAAATATGGATCCCTAGCACTCAAAATGTGGTCACCAGAGACAAAATGAGGGACAGCTTATGAAAAGTACAAGCGTAGAACACTGATAGAATTAGTTTCTGGTGTTTGCAGAGCTGACTGTTATTTGAACAATTTAATATTGACTGCTGCTTTAAAGTTAGTGTAAGATGTGAAAATGTATTTTTCTATGTGGCATAGTGGGGTTCTGGGAAGTTAAATGAGGGACATTCATCCTAATGCAAGGCAGTTGAAAGGTTTCTGTTGTATTGCTTTGCATTTCTTATCTTTATAAAAATGAATACTTTCTGATTTTGCAACTATTGTTCTTTCACAAGTTAAGTGTCTCCGACAACTTTTTATCGTAGTCCTCCACCTGAACTTGTGTTTCCATTTCTTTTACAATGCTGTGTTTAAAAGGAATAAAAAGACTTTGAATAAGTATTTATTAGGCAGTATAGCATAGTGGTTAAGGACACTGGACTGCAAACCTGGAGACCTGGGTTTCAATCTTACAGTCTCCACTTGCATACTGTGTGACCCTGAGCAAGTCTCTTTCCTGTGCTCTCAGGTTGTACCTGGAAACAAGCTTTAGCTTAGTGTGCCTTTCCTGTTTAAACAATTTCCCCTTATTAATTTGAGTAAAATGTCAATGTTAACAATAGGTGTCACAATTACCTTTCAAAGTCTCTGGGTGAACTATGTAGTGTAGGGGCCTAAAGATGTTTACCACCTGCCTTTTTTGAGTGTGTATGCTTGCTATGTTTGTACTGTTGATATGTGGAAACATGTCCAGCAGCTAAGTGAATAAGAAGCCTGGAAGAGCATACAATGGGTACCATAAAAAACATTTTAAAAGATTTTATGACAGTAGGAGTGAAAGTCAAGATGTATGGTGCAGGTTCTTGTGTCCTCTAAAAAAGAAGGGATTGAATTAATCTCAGTTGTTCACATTTCGTACCACTTTAAATGTTGAACATAAAGTGAAATGTTGAACATGGAGTGCATTTTCCTATATATTCCCTGTGTATTGTTTAAGCTTGTTACAGATAGTAAAGGCAATATATAGACAAGGGGCAGGTTGGAAAAGAAGACTTACTTGAAAACATGAGAATCATTAAGCTCAAAGCAGGAAAACTCTTTAGTATTATCTTCGGTAGACTTAGAGAGCAGAACATGTACTCTCTGAAGGACAAACGGGATGAGGGGGGCTATGATAGAGACCTTCAAATACCTGAAAGGGTTTGACAGAGGGAAAAAAGGATGGTCTGTTCAAGTTACGGGAGGAGGGGCCTAAAAGAGGCCAGAGTCTAAAGTTGGGTGGGGGGTGGTACAGAGGAGAGGCGAGGGGGCATTATTTCACGGAGAGGTTGGCAGCACCCTGGAATGCACTGCCAGATGACCTGTTAAAAATGGTAACTGTTGGAAGTTTCAAGAAAGGTTAGGACAGGCACAGGAGCAGGGTACAGGGTGGGGGTTTTGAGAATAACAGAGGTATACAGGGAGGAGAAGGGTGAGGGAGGGGGGAAATGAGGGGGGATGTAGAGCAGCTACTATATACTACCAGTGAGCCAAGTCAGGCAGACAAGATAGACCGTTAGGCCTAATCTGCTGGCAATTATATATGTATATATTTGGTGGAGTGAATTACTGTGCTGCCAGGACTGAGGGATGCAATAAGGAGCTGCCACTGCCTCCCATACCATTGTGTGCTGTGTGGTGCATAGAGAGTAGTGGTGTGATAGATCATTTACATGTCCTTGGTTCCCTGCTGCTGTCAGCAACAGTGGCACGGACCCTCAGTGGTGCAATGGTGTGATGGTTAAGGGACAAGGAAGGGCATAAAATGGACTGTGGGGGTGGCCAACAAAACACTGGCATCAGGTGCTATGACCCCTCCACCACCATCCTACCATTGCTTGATCCCCCTGGTAACAGTTTGTTGCCTAATAGTATGTCCTGGAGCTTGAAAGGCATACTTTGAATATCTTCTGGCCATTACAGTAGCTCAGAATGGTGGTAGAAGCTGGATCTGGCAGTCCTGCAGAATCCATTCCAGGATACCACAGTGGGACTGGAAGGGGTGTGGCCTGTGTGGGACTACAGGCTGCAAAACTCAAAGGTAACACTGTCTTTGGTATCAGCATATGATGGGTTAGTGCTGGTAAGACACCAGTACTTTGAATCCAGTGCAACAGATCACCATTGGTAACTTTGCCTACCACTGCTTTACTTCTTGCAGTTGGTTTCAAGCATAAAGCTTATTTATCCAGGTCTTTGTCATAGTACTGTTGATATGGTGGTGCCTTTGCCCAAGTCCTTAAAGAAATGCTTTAAATAAAAGTTATGTTTATCTTTAAGTAAAAGAACCTGTTTGTCCTGCACAAACTGAGAATATTAGTATCTAAATGAAAACCACTACTGATAAATAAATAAATTTGATTTGTTAATTATTTTTATTGGGGATTTCTGATGAATGAATATTTTATTTAAAAACTATAATTAGTTTTATTGCACTTTATTTCTGTAAAGACTGAGAGCTTCTGCATTACTTGACAAAGCCCATCAAACAGTAAGGTACTCTGGTCTCCCCTATTTAAATTTCCCAAAATAACTTGCAGTAGGCAGAACAGTAGGCCTAGGGAAATAAATTTTCCTTAGTACCACAGTAAGTACATTTGTTTGTTATCAATTTATAGATGTGTCAGTTATGCAAAAGAACATTGGTAATAGAATTACTTAAACCCTTTGATGTCTGTACATGACTGATGAGTATAAGAAAATGTAATACAAATAATCATTGCTGCACTATAAAAAATTGCAGAAGCCCGTCTTGTTGTAAATAGATTAATCCGAGATGTCTGTTCAGAGAGAATAATATTTTGAAGTAGTAAATAATTCATATTCTTACAAGATAGCCATATATTCTATGAAAAACTAATATCAGCTCATTATTTTTCCTTACATCTTATAAACAAGATTAACAATTAAGAATTTGCATCCCTTGGTCTTTGAGGACCACAGTGCATGCAGTTGCAGGGTGAAATGTATTGCAGTTGTTTCCCCCATCTCTTGCAAGCTTAGAGCTGCAGTTGAAAACTAGAAAACTGAGTTATTTGAGGAGCCTAAGAATAATTGAAATTGGTAGCCGTCAAGATAGCGAGTACGGAACAGTGAGGACTTAAATGGCACACAGATTACAGCAAGTGCCATATCGGTGACTGATGTCCCCCCCCCCCGAGGTCCTCCCTCCTTAGAGTTGTTATACTAAGTGAGGGGGGTTGTGGGGGCATGGGGGGCAAAACCCACCACAAACAGAAAGGTCACTGATATGGCAATCGCTATAATGTAGTACCATTTTGCACCTTGCCGTCCCTGTTTTGCTATCTTATTGTGGAACCATTGAAATTAGAGTCTTTGAAGTTTGATGCATGCCTTTTTCATCCTGTGCTTTGCTCTTTTCCTTTGATGACTTATCTATAATCCAGATAAATATCTGTAACTTTCCATACTTATATAATAGAATGAAGAATAATGAATGAGCTTATTTTTTATAGCATTTAGGGTTGTGTTTCACCAACTAAGAAATTATAAATGATAGACTAAGGTATATTGGGGGATATCATTGCACCTCAGGAGTGTCTTTTACCTAAGGCCTGATATTCAGATCCATACCATTGTGCAGCGCACCCATTAGCAGTGCATGTTAGATAACACACAGCTGGTCTGAGGGCTTTATTCACACAGATATTGTGCCCCGAGCAGAGTGCACTGTTTGTTGAATATGGAACTGTGTTAACATTTATGGACAGTGACTGTGCACAACACTGACATAGCCCTCTAAAGAAATAAGGCCCACTAGAGTGAACTGAGATAGCTGGTCCCAAATGGGATAATATAATCGTTCCTTTGAGTTATAGTCAGCATCTGGAATGCTAATGAACACATATGGCATGTAAAGCACTAAGGGTCCATTAACATGCCATAATGTGTTTATTAGCAGTTGTACACAATGTTGCCATGCAAAAATGCATGGAGGCATTGTGTGGAGCCATGGCTGTCCCCACCCCCAATCACCAATCCAACCTCTGAAACATAACCTTACCCTACACTTAGGTAGTGTAGTTTTCTACCACCCCTGAGCGCTAGTATGATAGTGATATTTTTTACTCCAGTTCCCTGATAGTGTTGTGCCCCTATCCACACTCTGATTGCAAGTCTAAGCAGTGTAACTTTAATTTCCACTTCCTGGTAGTCTAATGCCCTCCATCCCCCATTTACCAGTCCAAGCAGTGTAAGGTTAATACCCACTCCCTGGTAATGTAGTGCACCCCCATCTACTCACTGTAGAACCTACATCCTGGCCCAGCCGCTCAGCATGCATTTCCCCACCCCTCCATTGTCGCCCAGCCTACCCCTTATGGTACCACAGATGGCAGCCGACACAGTTCCTTCACTTACTACTTCAACCCTCTGCCACCTGAGTGACAGGGAACCCACTATCAAAGTGACAGGGAACAAGGGTGCATTTACTGTAGAAAGCTTCTGACAGGTGAATGACGATTGTATGCATTATAAGGGGTGAGATGAGTGACAGTAGAGGTGGGTGCTGAGTGGGTGGGCTGGGAAAGGAGTTCTACAGCAACTGGGTATAGGGTGTGGGACCACTAGACTACCAGCAAGTGGGAATTGACTTTACACAGTTCAGACTGACAATTGGTGGGGGTATGCTTGCAGAGGCGGACTCTTGCTGTCAGTCAGCTACCCAGCACTTTCCCAAGGGGGAGGTAGGATAATCTAGTGTTTGTGCATCACTATGCACTGTGGTAAGGGTGGCGCTTTGAAAGTATTACACAGAGTTGTGACAGTGGTTGCTTCGTCCTTTCAAAACCTCTGAATATACCACTGCACCCTGCATGGAAGAGGAATCCCTCATTTGCATGGATGCAGTGCTATATTTTGCATGTACACGTTCACTTAGTGCCATGCCCCAGGGTTGCTGAATATGACCCCCACCCTGTCCAGTCATGCAAAACCTGGTTAGTGCTTCACTAACATGTTTAGTGATGCACTAATCTTCTGAACATGGGGCCCTAGTTCATTTACCCACCTGTAAAGGAATGCCATAATATACAGTATCACATCTGACTATATTGCTGTGACTATCAAAGGATCCAATTTTGAGTATGACTGATCGTGTCTATTAGTTCTGACCTGTGATATTATTCTGAGATATTATCACAGGTCAGCCATTCCTTCAGTAAGTCAGCCTTCATGATTTCTTATATAACATTTTCATCATAAATTTTTAACTGTTTGAATTTACTGTTCTAAACTAGACATATAGGATTCCTTACTGTTTTAATTTACTGTTCTAAACTAGACAACTAGGATTCCTTATTAACAAGCAGATAGACTTCTGACACTGAAATTCAAAGTCCATAGTTCTGCAACACTGCTGAAAACTGAAGACATCATTAAACACTGCTGGCAAAAAGTTGTACTACAGTATGATAAGGCATTTTTCTATTAATTACAGAAGTCCCTTGATTTTAAAGTGAATGTGACTTAGAATGAATTGGAATCTCTAATCAAGTCTTGGCCTGTCCTTGCTTTGCACTATCTCTTTAAATATCAGAGATTCTGACTTTCCTAGCTGGAAGGTTCATTATTCAATTTTATCAATACACAGCTAAACAATTAGCAGCATAGATACTTGGGTAGTGTATTGTATGGTAATATATGTGTGTTTTGTGTGTGAATAAAGGCTTCATTCTGCTAGCCAATTGGACTCCCGGTCCTTAGCACTACTTGTCATACTGCTCAGCTGGTGACCACAAAGCAAAACTGTGATTTTGGCAAAAACAGTAACATTATGTGATTTATTTTGAACAGTTCCATGTGTATGAACAGATGCATCTGCAAACATTCTGTTCTCTGTGCCTATCCACCTGTTCATTTAGGATGCATGTTTTATGAATTTTATGTATTTTTGTGTTTGATAGGAAAAAAAGATACATTTGTGGTTCCTGTAAGATAACATTAAATGTATTTATTTGTGTGTAAATTTTCAGAAAATAGTATAAATTAAATGGCACTTTTGTGTAAGACCAGTATGAAACAGTACTGTGTACCTGAGTTATTTTATTGTCTACAGAAATCATACTGAAAGTTATTTAAAAGTTCGTACTAGTACACACAGGTGCTAAATTTGTTTTTACAATTTATTTGTATGTAGTCTGTCACACACTGAATTATAAATCACTTTACAAGTATTACTTAGAAAAAGAAGGAAGGTGGCATGGGAAGAGAAAAAATGGACACGACGGTACTAGAGAGATGGTGTAGCTGAATGAGAAGGAGGGTAGGGGGATATCAAAATAGCTTATTGGTTAGTGCCCAGAGTTTGGAACCTGGAGACACAGCAGACTGCATTTGAGTCCATAAACTGCCATTCATTTAAGGTGTGACTGTAAGACAGCCACTTAACTTCCCTGTGCTTATCTATCTCTCTCTCTCTCTCGCTTGCACTCTCTCTCTCTCTCTCTCTCTCTTTCTCTAATGGTACAGTGTGTATCAATTGCACTATATAAAGCCACATTATTTTTGTTTCCTTCCTATCCCAAATAGGAATGCAAAGGAAAGGAAAATGATAGCTCAACACTTGTGAGAATAGGTGAATCTTCAGGTTGTAGTTGAAAGAGGGATTTAATGGTATACCATTTCTCAAGGGAGCTATTCCATACAAGGATAGGGTCAAAGTGGCTGAAAGATAGACAACGGTGGTGAATCTGTACAGTTACAGAAGAAGGACTGGAGAAGGCAGTGAAGACACAGGTGTTGAGGAGGGAAAGGTGTTGTAATGGGGCTAGGCAATGGATGACTTTGAAATTGCAGTGGCTGCAATACTAATCTTCCTCTTTTACCACAGAAAAGGTTACCACGATAAGGTACTGCAGTATTTTTCAATGTACACATTAGTTGAAGTGTTACCTTATTGTGCTTAGTCAGCGCAATAAAGTAACACATCAGCTTATGCAGTTCCTTGAATGATAATAATGTAAGAGCGAAGTACTCTATTGTAGTACCTTTAATATGGTAACCTGTTCTGTGGTAAAGTGGAAGATAAGGATGACTGCCACTGTAAGCAGAGTCTCTTGCATTGGATTTTACTTTTGGGGGGGTTAAAAGACAGTGCAGGTCTTTGAAAAGGGTCTGATATGACATTGTGTTTTGGGATGAAACTATGGGTAGCAGAAAGCTGAACACATAAACATTTGAGCAGTTGACAGTTTGCTAGACCCCCATGTAGGGAGTTTCAGAAGTCAAGCTGGAATGTAATGAAGGCATAGATCAGGGTTGGGGCAGAAGAGTGACCAATGGCATGTCCAAACTGAATGACGTTATGGATGTAGTAGTAGGTAGGTTTGCAGGTATGGTTGACATTGGCATCAAGTGTTAGTATAGGGGTGAGGTGGCACATGATTCCTGTCAGCATGACTACAGTGGAAGTCATAGTCTGTGAAGTGGATATAGGAGAAAGGATTACAGTTTCCGATGCTTCTTTTGCTTAGTAGGAAAACCTTGGGTTTAGAAAATATTTTTGAACAATTTCCATGAAGACACACATTTTGATGAGGCAGAGGTGACATGTGAAGCAGGCAAAAGGGGTGTTACTGCAGGAACCAAATGATGCAGAGGGATGCAGTATCATCAACTTGAAGATAGCTGCCAGGATTGAATTTAAAGATGAGATGGAGGGGAAAGACAGAAAACAGTAGTGGGCTATGTACGGAACCCTGTGGGATGCCACTTGCAGGCTGACGTCATGGAAGAGGAGTAGCCATGCCTCCTGACAAAGAATTGACAGTAAGATAAAAAGGAGGCCAGAGCGATTGCTGTAGAGAAGCTTATTGTGTAGGTGCAAACATTTCAAGCTCCTGCATCCTGCACTTTAAATTTCTTTAAAAGCTGTTATTTTAGTTAAACTTTTACCAGAACACATAGTTGCTTTTCTCAGATAACTCTCCTGCTTCACTATGGAATCTAAAACAGAAGACAAAGGATTATCACATGGCATAGGGACACATCTTACTTTGCAGCCTGCAAAGAGATCTCCTAACAGCATAGGTCTACTCAGCTGTTGGTGACGCTGGAGAATTGCCTGTCAACCAGATAATGAATTTCCTTCATAGAAGTGAGAAGATCAATTAATCAAATTGGCACTTAAAGGCAGTTGAACTCAAAGTTACAGCAATGTACTCTGAATTGCATACATTGGTGTCACAGTTATTCAGTCACAATGCAAGAGAACATGCTATGCACCCATCACACGTGCCAATCTGAATGTTTTTAAAATTTTAAAAGACAAGATTTAAATTGTGGAAAACATTAATTGACAAAGCAGTGTAAGAAGTGTCTGCTTACTCAATCAGTCAATCAATCAATCAAATCTTTATTTATCCAGGCGAACATTGTCGAGCAAGGCTCATTTGCAAGATGGACCTGGTAAGGTCAAGGTTCAATTTACATGAAATATAGCATTCAGAATATTTACAATTTTGAGAAGACAGAAGTGAGAGTTATACAACAAATCCCAATAATATAACAATCGGAATATACACAAATTTGAGAAAACAGAAATGAAACAATATATCAAGTACAGAACACATAAATTGATGTTAGAAAAACAAGGATATAATACATATATACACGATTCATGAGGTAGCCAGCTCGCTAAAATGGATAATGGGAGACACTTTAATACTGTCACATTTTGATGAAGGGTTGAAAGTATCAGAGAATTCCTTAGAAAAATTATTAAACTAATATGAATGGATGTATTGATAGCTGAAAGATATGACTCCAAGGGAGGGTTTGTGGCTGAAGGAGTTGGCAGGATGGATACCTGCAGTAATGGTCAGGGGTAGGGAACAGGGTGGGAGGGGAGGAATCATAAGAGTTGGTGCAATAAAAGGATCTAGAGTAGGTCTAGGAGGAAGAGGAGAGGGTTAGGCTGGAGAGGTAGGAGCTGGGAGTGTTAAGGAGATTAAAGTATTAAGGATATAGGGAAATGAATAAGGCACTGGTTAGTGAACTATAGGGTAACTTCACAATGGGTGCTGGTAAGCTTGTCCTGTCTATCTATAAATGGAAGGTTAATCTAGTGTTGATGGAAGCAGTTACATTTTTCTTTGAAAATCCTATTATATAAATATTTGAAGGCTGTAATAGATATAAGCTTCTTCACTTTCAATGTCTTCTGCATTGTGTTCCATAGAGTGGATAACACATAGCTAAATGCATATCTACCATGTCGGGAGTGGAATTTAGGCACCTTGAGGGTAATGAGGTTCAGACTTCTTAATGCATAACTATTTGATGTGGCTTGTAAAAAACAGTCAGAGATATATTTTGGAAGCTGCTGCGATATTGCTCTGTAGGTCCACAGTATTGCATTTCTATCTCTTCTAGCTTGAAGCAAAGTCCATCCCACTGCAGAGTAAAGCAGACAGTGGTGAGTGCTGTAAGGTAGGTCTGTAATGAACCTCAAGGCTCTGTGATATAGTGTATCTATTTTGTTCAGACATACAGTAGGGCAGCGACTGTATAAGAAGTCAGCATAGTCAAGTACTGAGAGGAAAGTGGCCTGGACCATCTTCTTCTTACTACAGATCTTTGCCAACAAACCAAACTTAGCAGTTGCAGTACAAACCATGGTATGTGATGCTATAGGGCATTTCCTCTCTGAGACCTCAGACCATGTGTTCTTAAGGTGTTTGCTATTTCATAAGAAAGCCATTTTACAACACCAGGCTCTATGCATCTGCTTACAGTTGTCACCATGTGCACTGGTCCTTAGGTATGCATAAAACTCCTGCAGATAGTTTGCCTGAAAATGAACTGGCATGGGAAGGTGTTGGGTTTCCTTATATCCTGACCTTTCAGTAGAGACCCAAGCTTAGAACAAGTTGCTATATGAGACTAAAAATCTCTTCCAGAGTACAGCCATTAGGCAGAGATGCTTTTTTCCTGCTAAGTTGTGTTTCAGAGCAGAGGAGAAGTGTTATTTGTTTAAGAACCCAGCAGCAGCTCAGGATTTCACCAACAAGTTCCCAACACCAAACACATTTTAATTGGATGAAGAGTTGACTGGCTGAGTACATCTCTCACTGCCTTGTTGATTTTCCTGACTTACATTATGTATTGCTTTGGAGAATGCAGGATGGCAGGACACCATAGAGACATTTGTGTATATTGTTCCATTTTATTGTAATGTTCTGTTGTGTTTGCCTGATTGTTAGGTTATTGAGCCCATTTTTCCTTATCTAATTAGTATTCCAGTGTATGGAAATTAACTATTATATGTCAGTTGTATGGCTGGGGAGTAACACTATTGTTTTATATTTTGTACCTGCAGATATAATAGGTTTAGAATTTGTATTAAATAACCTATCAGAGCTCCTGTACTTCCACCATAATAGGATTTGACCATATGAATATGGTGGGATGAGCTAAATGATTAGACTTGACTATAAATCTGTGTTGTGATGTTTTATACTTTGGACATCCAGTGTCTCACCCCTGTAGATTCCTGTAAGTAGTGGAAGATGTTGGTGAATGACCATGTTATTAACTAATACAGAGAAACAGAATTTTACAAGCAGAAAAAGACCCTCTGTCCACTATGTCTACTCGATCACTATCTTAATCCCCACCAGTCTAGCACCAGTGGAACCTATGCAGTGCTCCCAATTTGAATTTCCACTGTGCTAGTCAAGTGCCTACACTCAACCCTTCTCCCCCTCTGTTGCAATATGCATGTGTCTATCCCACCCTCACTTGAAACCTGTAAGTGTCTTGACATTGACTGACCCACCAAAACAGTTCCACAAGTCCACCGCCAGCTTATAGTTATGTTCTCATGTCACATATCCAACATATTGCTTGTTCAGGTGCACAGCAATTCATCCTATTTATTTCATTTAGATATTTGAACGTTTCAGTCTCACGTCCTCTTTCTCTTCTGGCCTCCAGGAAGCACATATTCAGGTCAGCCAGTCAGTTCTCATAGGTCTTCTGCTGCTCATGTATCATTTTAATTGCCCTGCTTTGGACTGAATCTAAGTGATCCTTGGCCTTTGTAAGGTGAGGATTTTAGAGTTGTGCACAGTACTCAGTGCATCTGCACCAAGTACTTAAAGAAAGGCAGGAACATTGCTTTTCTTACATAGATACATAGATACATAGACAGTGTCAGCAGATAAGGGCCTATGGCCCACCCAGTCTGCCCATTTGAGCTTGTAAGTTCAGTTTGTTTTCCTAGAAGTCTGTTGCCCCTTACCCCTGACCTTCAGAATTCCTTTATGTCTATGCATTCTTCCCATGCATTCTTAAATCCCGTGATTGTTTCAGCCCCCACCACTTCCTCTGGCAGGGTGTTCCACTTGTCCACCACCCGTTCTGTGAAGAAATTCTTTCTCATGTTTCCTCTGAATCGTCCTCCCTCCAACTTCATCCCATGCCCTCTAGTCCTGGAACATCTTTTTCGCTTAAAAATAGTGTTTTCCTGCACCCTGTTCCTCCCTGTAAGATACTTGTTTGTCTCTATCATATCCCCTCTCTCCCTCCTCTCCTCCAGGGAGTACATGTTCAGTTCCTTCAACCTGTCTTCATAGGACTTGTGATGCAATCCATGCACCATCTTTGTTGCCCTCCTCTGAACCTTCTCTACCCTGTCTATGTCCTTACGTAGGTATGGTCTCCAGAACTGTACACTGTACTCCAGGTGGGGCCTCACTAGTGTCTTGTATGGAATTATGACCTCCTCTTTCCTGCTGGTGATGCCCTGCCCATACATCCCAGCATCCTATTTGCTTTACCTGCTGCCTTGTCACACTGTTTCCCTACCTTGAGGTCATCAGAGATGACAACCCCAAGATCCCTTTCCTGCTTGGTGCATGCTATATCCTCACCCCCAACTGATATATTGTGCCAGGGTTTTTGTGCCCCATATGCATTATCTTGCACTTCTTTGCATTGAATTTCAACTGCCAAACCCCTGACCATTCTTCAAGTTTCTGCAGGTCGCTTCTCATTCTGTCTACACCCTCTGGTGTGTCTACTCTGTTACAGAGCTTTGTGTCATCAGCGAACAGTGAAATTCTGCCTTGGAGTCTTGCATAGCGTCACTGATAAGATGTTGAATAGGACCGGTCCCAGCACTGATCCCTGTGGTACCCACTGGTCACTTTTCCCTCTGTGGAGTGACAGCCATTTACCACCACCCTCTGTGTCCTGCCACCCAGCCAGTTACCTACCCACCACACTACTCTCCTGCCCACACCCATATTTCTCAGTTTGTGTAATAGTCTTCTATGTGGCACAGTGTCAAAGGCCTTGCTGAAGTCCAGATAGGCCATGTCCACTGCCTTCCCTGATCCACCTCCCTAGTCACCCAGTCAAAAGTTCAATGAGGTTGGTCTGACATGACCTCCCTGGTGAAACCATGCTGCCTTGGGTCCTGTAGTCCATTGACAACCAGATGTTCCACCAATCTCCCTTCCAGTAGTGCTTCCATGATCTTCCCCACTACCGAGGTGAGGCTGACTGGTCTATAGTTCCCTGCTTCCTCTTTGTTAACTCTTTTGTATAAGGGGACTACATCTGCTGTCTCCAGTCTTTGGGTACCTCCCTGTTTCCAGTGATCTGCTAAACAGGATGGCCAGAGGTTCAGCCACCACCTCTCTTAGTTCTTTAAGGACCCTGGGGTGCACCCCATCTGGCCCCATTGCACTATCAACTCTTACTTTGGGTGCAGTGTAAGGGACTTTGTCCCATAATGACTTGTGTCCATTTCTGCACCATTCTCACCCCTTGTACTCCTTCAGACCCATTACCCTCCTCTTTCCTCAGTAAAGACTGAGCAGAAATACCTGTTCAATATGTCAGCTTTACTGTTGTCATCCTCCACGTGGCCCCCATCCTCCTTCTTCAGTCTCACTATCCCTCCCTTTGTCTTTCTTTTTTCACTTATGTACCTGTAAAAGGTTTTGTCCCCTCTACCCACTGATTTTGCAATGTGTTCTTCTGTCTGAGCTTTGGCTTCCCTTACTGACCTCCCTGCCTCCCTTTGCTTCTCCTGGTACTTCTCCCTATCCCCTTCTGCCTGTGTCTCTTTGTATTGCCTGAATGCAATCTTTTTGGCTTTCACTTTCTTTGCTACCTCTTTGGAAAACCATAATGGTCTCCTCTTCCTTTTCCTCTTGCTAACCTGCTTAATGCATAATTCTGTTGTTCTTGTAATCCCCATTTTAAATACTGCCCACTGTTCCTCAATCCCTGATTCCTGTCCCATTCCCCTTAATGCCTCTTTCAGGTATCTCCCCATTTTCCCAAAGTCTGCCCCCCTAAAATCCAGGATACGTGTTTTTGTGTGGTTTGGTTCTGCTCTTTCTGTGATTTCAAACCACAATGACTGGTGGTCACTGTTTCCCAGGTGCTCCCCCACTGTTGCCCCCATCACACTGTCCCTGTTTGTGAGCACAAGGTCCAGTATTGCCTTCTGCCGAGTTGGTTCCATGACCAGTTGCTTGAGGAAGGAACCCTGAAGGAGTCCAGGATAAATCTGCTCTAGTTGATGCTGCTGCTGGGATGCTCCAGTCCACGTCTGGAATATTGAAGTCTCCAACCAGTACTACCTCACCTTGTCTGCCATCCTTTGGATGGCTAGCATCAGCTCCCTATCTGTTTCTTCCTCCTGGGCTGGTGGTCTATAGACCACACCTGTGCAGATGGCTGGCCCCATTTTCCTTTCCAGCGTAACCCACAGTATCTCTCCCCATTTTGTTCCTCCTGGATCTCTGTGGCCCTTATGTCATTTTTACATACAGTGCCTCCTCCTCCTCCCTTCCTGCCTGCTCTGTCTCTTCTGAATATGTTTGTAGCCAGGTATGGTCATCTCCCAGTCGTGGTTATCATTACACCAGGTTTCAGTGATGGCCACAATGTCCAGGTCTGACTGTACCATGACAGCCTCCAGATCTTCCATCTTGTTGCTAAGGCTCCTGGCATTTGCACACATGGCTTTCCATGATTTGACCTCCTAGACTGTTTCACTGTTCTACTCCAGCCCCTTCCTTGGTTGTCATTTATCCCTGGTTCTCCTTGCTGTCTGCCCTTCTGCTGAATTTTGCCCCTTTCTGCTTATCCACCTCTTGGGCACTAATCTCTAGCTTTTGCACACTGCTTTGCAGAGATAGCCCTCCTCTGGTTCACTGGTTCCACTGCTGGCTGGGGGGTGAGCAAGTAGGTACCTCCTTGCTGGCCTGCCAACCTCTTTGCTAGTTTAAATGCTTGTCAATGTAGCATTTAAACTTATCATTGAGTGCTTGGATTCCCTCCAGGATGGATGTAGCCGTCAGGCTTGAACAAACCTCCATCCCTCCAGGTGGGTCCCCAGTCACCAATGCATCCAAACCCTTCCTCACAGCACCAGTTCTTCAACCATGAGTTAAAGTTCCTGGTGCATGCACTCCTTCCTTCCTTCCTTCCTTCCTTCCTTCCTTCCTCTAAAAGGAGGCACTGCCTATTGCATCCTAGCATCCTTCTGGCTTTTCCATATGCCTTATTGCATGGGGCAGTGTTCTTGAGGACATCCCTTATGGTAACCTCCATGTCCTTCCTTCTGAGGTCTGATATAACCTGACCCCACATCCAATGCTGTGTTTTAGGTTCCTTTTGCCCTATATCTGTGGCCACAGGGATAATTTCTAAGGCTTCTCTCAGCTGGACTCATTTGCTTGCAAACATTAGGACTTAGATTCAGCATGTCACTTGGTGTAAACTCATTCTTTGAGTCTTGTGGAGTCAAACTTCCTTGTTTATACTGTGTTACTATTTTGGTATGCTACTGCCTATATCATAGGGAAGTATTTTATTGAGGACAAAACAACTTATACATTCATAAATTCAAACATTTCATTTACATAAGTTATATTATATATTGAAAAATGTTAAGGAAAAACAGAGAAAACATATCTTAATATTATGAATCCTGAATTATTTTAAGGAAGATTATAACACCATCCTGTAGTATTTTTTCCATAGGTGTATATAAATAAATTAAGTGAACACAAGGTTTTTTCTTTCTCATAGATTCCAGTCAGGTGTTGTCTTACACAAAAAATAACTTATTGTTGCATCTAAAAACATTGCTGTAAAGTCCATTTACACCTAGTAATCCATATGCAATATTTCAATAGGCTCATAAACAGTCGTAGAGTACTTGGGTGATATTTCCTCCAGTGATTTTTATAGATACCTAATACCACCATAGCACAAGTAAGTATTTTAAAATCTGGTATTTTTAAATACCCAGCTAACAAATCTATAATTGTTTTACATAATAACATTCTAAAAATAAATGTGCTTGTGTTTCCGAAATCCTGTTACAAGTATCTCTAGGGAATATCTTTCAATTATCTGTTTGTGTTTATGTGAAACTCTAACCTCAAGCTTTCCATGACATGAAAGTCTTAGGATATCCCACATGAAGTTTTGAGATCCTAGAGTCTGTTAGGATTAATACAGTCTCCTTTGTTGTTTCAGGTGACCCTAAAGGAAAAATTGGAGTGTCACAGTAATTCCCCATCATAATAGTCTCATATGTCTTTTTTTTGTAAAACGTCTTACTTCTTCAATGGTTATATTCCATGTTTTCACTTTTTTGAAAGCATGAAAAATATAATTAGACACAAGGTCTTTCCTCCAAATGATATGAAAATGCTTCATCTCATCTTCCAATAGGGAAATAAAATTTTCCATCCACTATTTTACCCAAATATAACAAGGTTTTGTATTAGTTAGTAGTGTTGGTTTTATATTAGTATATACTGTATACAATTGGTGAAGAAAAACACCATTAGGTTAATCATGTT
Source organism: Neoceratodus forsteri (assembly GCA_016271365.2). Classification (NCBI taxonomy): domain Eukaryota; kingdom Metazoa; phylum Chordata; order Ceratodontiformes; family Ceratodontidae; genus Neoceratodus; species Neoceratodus forsteri. The sequence continues at coordinate 1,069,233,872 of CM028129.1, read as the reverse complement.
TAAACTCCCTTGTTTATCTATTAAATAAGTATAATTCCTTTTGACCAGGTTTAACCGGCTTCCCCACAGTGCTTGAAAAAGATAGACTGTACAGTCTGGTTTCCAAGTTCTATGGTAATGGAAAAACTGCACTAATGTATAAAAAGACTGGTAATAATAGAGTTCTAATCAAGTAAACCCTTTTCCTCTTTGAGATTTGCATAGACTTCCACTTATTGACTACAAGAGTCCCCTCTTTCATTTTTAATTCCCAGTTATAATCCTCCATATTTGGAACCCCAAGCATAACCCCTAACAGTTTTATTTCCATATTCACAATTGGTATATTGCATTTATTGATATTTTGAGATTTTCTTTGTTTCTAAACATATTGCTTTACTTTTTTGAATTTAGACTTTTGCATTTGACATAGCTTCAAACTCTCTGAGTATTATTTTAGCCTGCTGCCCAGAGATATCATCAGCTATAGTTATACATAAATCATCTGTGTATGCTATGATCTTTTGGGAAGGCTTGGTAGTTGACATACTGATCTCTTTTACCAAGGTGGATGTATTTCATTTTTTTTAATTAATATATTTATTCTGAATTATGGGGCTGATGGGACACCCTTGCCCCTTTTTGAATCTTAATATGATTTCCTAAGAAATCATTAATTTGTATTCTAAAAGTAGCTGTTTCATATAACATCCTTATCCATTCTACAAATCTATCAGGTATCCCATAATATTTTAGAGACTGAAATAGGAATTTACGTGATATGTGATCAAAAGCTTTCTCCTGATCAATAGAAATTAAATAACCTTCAATTGTGTGCATGTCACTTCTGATAATTTCTCTTAGTTGTATGAGATTATCTACTATAGAATGTCCTTGAATCAAACAAGTTTGACTTGGGGATGTCAAGGGTATAATAGAACTTAATCTTGTGACTAGGATTTTAGTAAAAATTTTCTGATCGATATTTAATAATGAGATTGGTCTCCAGTTTCTCATATTTGCTGGGTCACCTTTTTATATTAAAAAAAAATTGTAATTGCCTGTGTCCATTCTGGGTTCATTTGTTGTGATTCTAAAATTTCATTAAATAGTTTGTGCAGAATTATTCTAAAAATGTTGTGAAGTTAAAAAAAAAACAACTGCACTTAGTCCATCTTGACCTAGAACTTTTACTGGGTTCAAGGAATTAATGGCATTATCTATTTCTAATAAACTGATAGGTCTCTAGTTAAATAAATGTTTTGGTTTCTAGTTAATGTATTTGGTGCTGAATCAGTTAAAAGATGTTGCATATTTAAGGGGTTATTTAGTATTTTCGTGTGGAAAAGCTGCTGATACTGTTTCTGAAATTCTTCAATTATTTTTTTTACTATTGGTATGTAAAATACCTTGTTCATTTCTAATGGCTGTTATTATTTTAGTTTTTATTGATTATTTTTATAAATATCTAGTAAACCATTGATGTTATTAGTGTCAAATTGTTGCTCAATTTGTAGGGATTTAGACCTATTATAAAAAAGTTGACATTTTGGATTTAATAATATCTATTTGTCATTTATAATAATGGTTTTCCATAGTCTATAATGAAATATATTTATATAGTTTATGTCTGAGTTGTAAATAGTGTATATAATCTGTTTTCCCTTTTTCTTTCCTTGCTTTTTGGAAAAAATGTTCAGTATCTTTTTTTAGTATTTATCCACCATTGCATAACTGTGTCATAGCATGCTGCTACTGAAATTCTACTTTTAATTAGATTTACACATTCATTATAAATGATAGTAATTTCAAGAAGAGAATTATTTAATTTCCAGTATCCTGGTCCTGTAGTGTAATTTTGTTAAATTTATTTTAATCTGTAGTTCCATATGATCTGATAAAACAGAAGCATTAATTTTGGCTGATATTGCCTTTCCTTTTTTTGGAATAAATATATAATCTATTTGTGTATAAATTGAATTTCTAAAATATGCATGTCCCCCTACAGGGTGGAGTTGCCTATATGCATCTGTTAAATTAACTGTCTGTATAATATTTCTCAGGCAATTAGTGTCACACTATAATTTATTTGTAAGACCTGTCTTATATTTTAAGTCCCAAAGGACAATTAAAGTCTCCTCCTAATATAACAAATTTTGCAATATGTAAAAATTGTTGTAATTTTTAAAATAGTTCTGTACATGTTGTTTTAGTTTGGGGGCATATACAATGCATAGTCTTATTTGTATATTCTAAATTACTATATCAAGAAAGAAACATCTTCCTGGTTCTAAATCCATATTTTTAAGAATGTTAACCTTAACAGAATAGAATAAAATACTAACACCAGTGCAAACGTCTTCCCCTATTGACCACACAGTAGGTCCCCAAGGCCATCATTTTTTTTGCGGTATTGATCTCATTTGTTGTTCTCAGTTTAGTATCTTGTAACAGTATTATTTATGCACTTGAAGTATGTAAAGCTGAAAAATTAAATAACCACCTTTTGTCCACTGACCAGCACCCCCCCCAATGAAATACACCACACCCACTGTTTGGTGCTCAGTCGGTCTTGCAATTAATTGTTACAATTCCATCAGTCTCCATTTTAAATCATTCCCACATATTATGATTCATCATATCACATCTTGTCGAGTAACATATGTTGGTAATACTTCATTTCTTTGCCCCAGATGTATACCTGGGTCCTACCACACCACCACTGTGACCTGATGTACATCACAGCCCACCCTTTTGTTTCTTCCTGGTTTGAGCACATGTGTACACAGTGTACCCTCTTCATGGCCTCCAGGTGTATCCCAAAGGCCCCCCTACAACCAGCCTTGGTGTAAACCCTAGGCCGGTCTTCCTCCCTTCTTGACCTCTCTTTTCTCCTACCAGAAAACTCTGACCATGCCATCCACCTTCAGCAGGTCCCCTCCGGCCCCCCTTGACCGGCCTTCTGCTATGCCAATCTCACCCACCGTACACTTCCCCCTCCCACTTGGAATGTAGGGTGGAAAAAATTGTCCCACAGAAAACCAGCAAAAGAGACAGCTTGCTGAGCCAGGGGCCTCCTTTTAAATTGCACTTGCTCACCCTCTCTCTCTCTTCACCAGCCCAATTCCAGGCCTCCACCTGTAGACCCCTCCCCACCTGCCCATCACTTGCCCTGCCCCTCCCCTGCAGCTTCTCGGCTCACCCCTCTACCTTCCCCCCCTCCCTTTCCTTGGTTATCTGCCTCACAGCTGACATGGCTGCTGTCCAGGACAAATAGGTTTGCCCATTTAGGTGGGCAATCCCCCTTGTCCCCTGACGAGTCCCCCCCTTTCCCAATGAAACACACCACACTCACTGTTTGGTGCCAAGTCAATCTTGCAATTTATTGTTACAATTCAATCCATCTCCATTTTAAATCATTCCCACATATTCTGATTCATCATATCACATCTTGTAGTGTAAAATATGTTGATAATACTTCATTTCTTTGCCCCAGATGTATACCTGGATCCTACCACACCACCACTGTGGCCTGATGTACATCACAGCCATCTCTTTTGTTTCTTCCTGGTCTGAGCATGTGTGTACATAGCATGCCCTCTTCAAGGTCTTTGGGTGTATCCCAAAGGCTCCCCTACACCCCATCCTTGGTGTAAACTCTAGGCCAGTCTTCCTCCACTAGACCACCTCCAGCCCACATTGGATGGCGGTCCTCCCACCTCCCCCCAGTGTCCCCCCTTTTTCCTACCCCACAAGCTCTTCCTACTACTGCCCCAACCTATTGCCCACCTCCACCCATCTAACATGAGGCTGATTTCCGCATTAAATAGGTCCAGACTCATGTCAGAGAGGTGTACCCCATCTGACCTATAGTATTCCACATTGGTCTCCCTAATGCTGTCATGCCTTATGTTTCCCCCACTGTGAACAATGCCACTACCTGATAGTTTATCCTCTGCCTTGCCTTATCCAGGGCCTTGTGGTCCTGGACCTGTCTCCCAGACCCTCCTCGGTACCATTTCAGACCATACCAATGTGGCTTCCTCCCACAATTCCTTTTATGGTTTCCATGTCCTTTTTTATCTGCAGATAGATGTCCAATCATGGACGAGTTCCCAAATCATTACCCCCCCAAATGAATAATTAATAAGTCTGTTGCAGGCCTTGTCTTCCGCATCTCCTGCAGCAATGGTAACAGCTGCCCCATTGCATTCCTCTGATGCCGTTCCATTGCAGCCACACTTTGTTCCAGTCATGGTATAGCTGTGAATGCCCAGGATGCACTGCCACTCTCCACTCCGCCCAGTAGATGAATGAGTGACCACAAATCCACACCTCTAGTTTGCCATTCTTGTCTAGATGAACAGGGAAAGGAGACAGGATGCGTGAGAATTATCAATGAAGCTGCTCCCCACCCACCCACACATTGCCCCCCTTATTATTATTTTATTTTTTTATTTTTTAGGGCCCCCAGCCTGATGATCCCTGCTCTCCACCTGCAAGGGAACAAAATAGACAGTGTTAGTCATTTTAGCAGTTTTCTTATGTGTGCATTGTAGCAACTAGACTTCCACTGCCCCAACCTCTGAATGTCCTATCAAGGTGCCCCCCAGGCAGTGGTCTCCGAGGCCACCCCTATCTTAAATGAATGAGAAGACTACCCGTGGGGGTCCTCTCCCAGGAAACTTGAGCATTTCCACAGTACCGCTACCAGCCGCCCACTAGTAACTCATGACCCATCCCCATGCACAAAGAGTGGCTCATTGCTCTTTGGCTGAGCTACTGCATATTCCCATAATACCTGTACCAGGCATAGCTGAGGGTGTTCCCTTTTGGGTAACTGCACTGTTTCCCCACTTCCCTCCTGGTCTGTCTTCGACCACCTCAGCCTCAGGCTCACCGCATCAGCCAACCACTGGAGATCCTCCCACTGTAAACCCCCACTCTGGTTCTGTCCCACCTCCACCGCCTCACTCACCCTAAAAGCTCCATGATACATGGCAGCAAAGACTGCTGCAAACAATGCCACTTCCTGTGAGGAGCGGCATACTCTGGGGAGCACCTCTATCAGCTGTCCCAACAGGGCTGCTGATATTGGTCACCTTCTGTTTGGCTCTCTGCCCTTCACCTGTAAACATCCTTGCATTATTCTCCTGACTATGTTGCTTTTCCGTGGGTCCCCCATCCCTTCAGGCTGCACATAGTGCCTATGGCTGCTAGGTCCACTCCCATGGTTAACTGTGCCATCCCCTTCTTCCAGTTATAAACAATGAAATGAGCCAGCTGTTCCTTGGTCACTGGCCTACTTACCTCCATTCCCCAATGTTCACGATATGCCTGAAAGGTCTTCCAGGATGCCTTGTATGCCTTCAGGGTCCTCGGTGCCCAGGAGCTTCGAAACAGGAGCTTGGCTCCCTCCAACCAATTTCCCATGCAAATTGTGGCACCACCATTTTGTGCTTATCTGCTTCTGGAGCCACAGCCTGGAAATGGTCCATCTGTAGGCGGGAAAGGCTATCAGCTATAAGGTTCCTTGTTTCCTTGATGTGCTTAGCTCTAAAAGAGAGGTTTAACTTTAAACCCTACAGAACTAGCAGCTGCATCACCCTCATGACTGTCTCTGACCTGGCCGTTTTCTTGTTAATCACCTCTACCACTGCCTGGGTATCACACCAAAAAGTGATCCTCTGGTTCTGCAGTGCACTCCCCTACACTAGCGTGGCCACCCAGATCAGAAATATCTCCAGAAAGGTGATGTCTTTGCCCAGATTCAGCTGAATCCACTGCTCTGCCCATGGCTTGGATATCCACTTCAATTTGAAGTACGCCCCCATCCCTATACCTCCAGCTGCATCAGTGTACAGCTCCAGATCAGTATTATATACTCAGTCTTCCTGCCAAAAGGTGATGCCATTGTAATGCTCCAAGAAAAGCTCCTACATCCACAAGTCCTCCTGTGTTCCCCTCTTAATGTCCACCCAGTGGTGAGGCCTGGAGGCCCCCTGTATGGACTGCACCAGACTGCATTTAAATGTCCTCCCTGGGGCCACAGCTCAGCAGGCAAAATTCAGGTGCCCCAGCAGCTGTTGTACCATACATAGTGGAGCCCTTCTGTGCCCCGATACCCCTGTTAACAGCTCCCTTAACCGCTGGAGTTTATCCTGCAGTAACTGGAAGACTGCCACTGAGGCATTGAGTTCAATATCCAAGAACTCTATGCTTTGGCTCGGTCCCTACATAGAAACATAGAATTTGACGGCAGATAAGGACCGCTTGGCCCACCCAGTCTGCCCATTTCCCTACCTAATGGATAAGCTGCAGATCCTCGTTAACCAGCAGCCTATTTCTTCCTACCACCCCCAGAATTGCCTTATGACTGTCTCATGCATGCTTGAATTCCACCACTGTTTTTGACTGCACAACCTCCTCCAGAAGGCCGTTCCATGCATCCACAACCCTCTCTGTGAAAAAATACTTCCTTAAATTACCCTCAGTCTTGTTTGGGGCCAGTGGCACCCCTAATGTTAGGTACATGGAACTGAACTGTTCCAGCATAAGCTTGACCCCATCGCTCCCTTCCCCAATCAGAAAAAAAATCAATCATATAGTGTAGGACTGCCATGTGGCCAAAACTCTTCTGAAATGCCCATTGCATCCAGGTGCTGAAAGTCTTGAAGGCTGCACAGGCCACCGAGCAGCCCATTGGCATGGCTTTGTTGAAATAGTATTCTTCACCTATTTGGAATCCCTAAAAGGTCCCAGTCCTCAGGGCACACTGGCAACAGCCTTAAGGTGGCCTTGATGTCCATCTTCATCAACCAGGGGGTCCCCATTGCCTTAATCAGCCTCACTGCTTCATCCAGGGTCTAATATGTCACCCTGTTATTATTTCTAGTCCACAGTCAAAACGTCACATCTGGGAACTTCAGTTATTTCTCCTTGGGCAGGGTAAATTAGCATCTCAGGGGTACAGAAAGATATGGGATCTCCTTCTTCAGGTGAAAATAAGCATGGATTGGCAGATTTACACCCTCAGTCTCATCAGTGGTGCCCTATGATTACCTCCTGAGGCTCTCATAACCACAACTGATACCAGCCTATCTGCATAGGGAACAACCTTGGAACATGACATTGGCAGTGGACTGCAGTCTTATCAAGCTTATCCAATGTTGACTTACAAACTAGCAATAAGAACAATATTCTTAGCCGCCTTAACTTTCAACAGCTGCAGATTTTTTTTTTAAACCGGGGCAAGAAAGTCACACCAGGTGGCTACCTGCGTCAGGGTCTAAATAAGACTGAAAAAAAATCCTTACATTAATCCCTGTACAGTAATTAACCTAGTCTTACTGGTAGCCCCATATGGTGTCAGAACCATCCATTGCTTGACCCAACCCAAAATGGGCACACAAGATAGAATGATTTAAAAAAAAAAAAGAAGAAGTTATAGGGATGGCCTGTATTCAGTAAGCTTGGGAGTCTCAAGTTGTATTTCCACCCCAAAACTGCCTTTTGATTATGCTAACCTCACATACACAGCTGTAGCATGTTCAGTGTGAAGTACAGTAAAATCAGTATGGGTGGCCTGTTTATGTCACTTTACTCAACGTAGTTGGGCACCTTTAATTTTTGGGGTAGTATTATGTTTAATATACTACACGAAAAATAAAAAAATTAAAAAGGAAGTGTCCTGCTAAGGTTTAGTAACTAAAAACAGCCACATCCCACCAGTTCCACTACATTTTACATTAAACGTGCAATAGTCATGTCCCTCACTTAGTATCAGCAATATGTTGTTTTGGGAAGGAGCCTCAGCTTGAAACCCCCAAACTTACAAATCAGGGCAGGCCTACAATAGTTTTTATCTAATTAATTACTCAATGAAAATACATGAACTGGTTATTTTGACTGTGAGTGTTATAGCACCCTGGTGTGACTTACCTGCTCCAAACTGTGTCTGCTGATCTTCCCAATTACTCATCAGAGACAGCTTATTAAACATCAGATCAGACAGCACAGTGCCAGCCACTTTCATAAAGAATCAATGGGAAGTAAGCTAACATGTGATGGCCATTTCCCTGTTTTTAAACATGCAGGAAAGAAGTGAGCATTAGGGGTGTGCATGAACTGAATAGTGTTTCCTAAATATCATGAACAGTGGGCTTCCTGAATGTTCTGGAACAATTCCTAAATGTCCAATTGTTCCTGATATTCAGCCCATGTATATTAAAAAGAAGAAATCTAAAATGTTTATCCCCAGCCACCTCCCCCTTAACCTGGTGAACCAGAGGGAGTGCCAGAGTTAAATATTTCCACTGTTGGCTCCTGGTCAGGAGCAGACAGCATCTTTGCAAGCTCAGCTCCCACCTAGTCCAACTCCCCCATTCTTTTCACATGTTTCTTTTCATTTTTGCCCCCTTGACACCTTAACTTGATTGGGGGAGGGTCTAGTGGTAATCCATTCATCTCCAGACTACTCAGTTCACCCCCTCCTACTGTGTCCCTCACCCAGCTCATTTCTTTATCACCCTTCTGACTTCTCCCCATAGTGTACCGTACTGGAGTACCTGGACTTCAGCAAGGTGTTTGACTCAGTACCACATGGTAGGTTGACTAGCAAACTGGGGGACCTGGGATTAGGGGACAAAATGCTGGGTTGGGTCAAGAGCTGGCTAAGGGACAGGAACCAGAGTGGTAGTAGGGGGGAGAATTGTCCAAACCTAGGCCTGTAACCAGCAGGGTTCCACAGAGCTCAGTACTCAGACCTGTGCTGTTCAACATATTTATTAGTGACATTGCAGAGGAAGCCAAAAGTAAGATCTGCCTTTTTGCTGGTGATACTAAGATCTGTGGGTGGGTGAACACAGAGGAGGGGAGATGGGACTTAAGTGAGGACATGGCCAAGCTGGAGAAGTGGTCAGGCATCTGTCAGCTGGGTTTTAATGCAAAGAAATGTAAGGTAATGCACATGGGAGCCAGAACCCCAAAGAACGGATACTGGCTGGGGTGAGTACAGGTGACCGTATCAAAGGAGGAAAAGGACCTGTGATATGAAACACATAGCACAGTATAAAAAGACCACAGCCAAAGCAAATAAAATGCTGGGCAGCATCACAAGAGGGATCGCCTCTAGGAGGAAAGAGGTTATACTGCCACTGTATGGGTCACTGGTGAGACCACACCTGGAATGCTGTGTTCAGTTCTGGTGCCCTTACTTGAAGAGGGATATCAAACTATTGGAGGGGGTCCAACAGAAGGCAACCAAAATGATCAAGGGCATGTGAGAAAGAACATATGAAGCGAGGGGGGGGGAGCTGAACATGTACTCCCTGGAAGACAGAAGGGAGAGGAGGATATGATTGAGACATTCAGATACCTTAAGGGCATAAACAGGGTTGGTACTGAGGGCATCTTTAAGTTAAAGAAGGACGGTACAACAAGGGGGCATAGCCTGAAATTTATGGGGGTAAATTCAGAAAGGAAATGAGGAGGCATTTTTTCACTGAAAGCATGGTGAAGGGGTGTAATGAGTTGCCAGAGCAGGTGGTGGCAGTGAAGACAGTAGCCAGTTTTTTTTTGGGGAGACAGGGTGAAGGGGAAAACTCCAGGAGGAGTAGGGGAGGGAGGGGGCAGCTCCAGGAAATGAACTAAGCTGTGCACAGGAGCAGACTAGACAGACCATTATGGCCTTTTTTTGCTGGCAAATTCGTATATTTGTATGTTCGTAAAGGCAGGCATCTTTGTGCCATCAGTGACTGAGGAGCAGGAGCAGGATCATGAAGGAGGGGCAGGGCAGTTGGATCATACTGATACTATGCAGTCTATGAGGCGCAAATATTTTGGAAAAGGTATTCACACAGCTTTACTGAACATCCTTCTCTCCACTGCTTTTACCAGAAACACTGACTTACATTGCCATTGTATTTAATGACTAAGGCATGATGAAGAGTATGTGAAGTTTTCAAAATCTCTAATCTCCTTGCTAGGTCCACCATGATGTTCTGAGGAGGTTCCGCTTCTGTCATTGCTGTATTGTCAGTCATCAGAAACCCATTCCATGTTATGGATAAAGTGTGCATCACTGGAAACTAATCTCAGGGGAAATGATGCTAGAAACTAATGGGGACTGCCATATTTATTGTAGAGCACCACTACTTGCAAAACTAATAACAACTATGTTTTAAAATGGTTTTACAGATTAGAAACAATACTCCAAATGAAGAATCAAAAGACAGTTAATACATTGCTGCCAAAAAGTATGAAATGATATTTTCTGTAGGTGACAAACCCTTCTACTTGAAATACAACTAGTGTGCATCACTTCAAGTACTGTGAAATTAGTTGTTTCACATGTGTAGGTCTGCAATTCTTGTTTCTTTGATGAATACCCCTTACACGTGGTTAATAATAGATAAGTATGCTGAATAACATTCTAAATTAGAGATGTAGAACACGAGAACAACTTGTGCTGCATTTAAAGAGATGCTATAATTAAAGATGACATGGCTTAAAGTTCTATTAATTGTTTGAAGTACATTTCAGAGTTTGTTGGGATTACCTACTAAAAATCAACGTATACTGTCAACATCATATCTTTTCCATTTTGCACTTTAGAATAGAAATTCTAAAACACCTCTGATTTAGTTTTTAAACTTTGTACTTGTTTGCAGTCCGGCAGAAACCGTTATCACCAACATGGATCTAATTAGAAATCTATGTGAGATAAATGTAGTGGGCTGGTTGAATTGGATTTCATTTAGCTTACTACAGATGGTGGATGTAGCTTTAACAAAATAAGATGCTTTCCAATCTAAAGACAGACTTAGAAAAAAAGAAAACATTCAGCACTGCTTTTTGAATGCCAGTAAATAATACATAGTGCACTCTGATTCCCATCTTGAACATACTTTTACCATTCATATTTTTTTAACCTCTGACAATAAAAGTTTTATACAAAGTCAGTTTGGGTAGTTGACAGAATGAGCTATTTATGGCACTGACAAGTCTGCAAAAATACAGATGCTGTGAATTCTGATGACCCTTCCAATACATGAGAAGGGAAATTGGAAACTGGCTCAACGCCTTTTGCTGAGTTCTTGCTTTCTAACAAGGTCTTAAAGCAGAGGTTTTTTAAAGGTACATAAGTTGAAATGAAACACAGAAGTGTTGTTTCTTAATTTGAATCAAACCATATTTTACTATAATATAGCCCCTTGTTTGTTATGAGGAACATTTTCTGTAATGATGCAGATGTTAAGATGTAGCTATAACAAATTATCTAAAATGCTGAAAGCTTTTTTAAAGCATTGATTCAGTAGTTTAAACATAAAATCAGAATTTCACAGCAAATAAGGACAGCTTGGACCACATAGTCTACCCATTTGTCCCGTCCTATGCTGTCATCGCAGATCATACTTGATCTCCAGCATCCTCCCGCTCTGTTTACCAAGTAAGATTCCCTTGTGCCTACCTCATGCATGTTTGAAGACCACCACTGTTTTTACCTCCACTACCACTGCTGAAAACTGTTGGATGTATCCATCACTCTTTCATGAGAAAGTACTTCCTCACATCTCTCCTAAATTTCCCCTTTCCAGCTTTGTTTCATGTCTCTTCTTCTTATGAAACTTTTCCTCTGAAAAAATACTTCCCTCATGTTCCTTGTTCGGCCCTGAGAGGTATTTAAAGGTCTCTATCATGCTCCCTCCACCTCTTCCAGCATGTTTGTTTATTTATTTATTTATTCGTTAAAGTCTAGGAATTACAACCCTTTGAGTCAGGGACTCATTTACAAAGGCTCCACATCATACAGAGAATGAGGACAAATATAGAAAATAATGAGGACAAATACAAGAATAAAATACAGAGGCATAGTGCATAACAGATACATTGAGTAACACCATAGGTGTGTACAGTGCAAACATACAATATTTGAAGTCCCTTAGTCTTGCCTCATAGGGCTTGTGATGCAGCCACTGCATCCATTTGAGTTGCCCTCCTCTGGCCAGCCTTCACCTTACCTATCTCCTTTCTGAGATGTGGTCCCCAGAACTAGACACAGTACACCAAGTGGGGTCTCACCAATGATCTATACCATGGCTTGCTGGTTTCTTGTCTTAATGTAAACTACTTCAAGGTGCTAACCTCAAAAGAGAAGGTCATTTGTACAATGTTTCCCTGTTCATAAAAAAATTTAATATAAAGAGGCTTAATTTGCAAAGCAAACAGAAATCACACTGGTATGACTGTAGCATTTATCTTTTCTGCAATAATAATTAGTGGGTTATAGGTAGATGTTAAATTCATAATGCTGTTGTGATTTTTATGGGGAAAATACAAATACAGAAATTGTACTCCTAGTGGCAAAGCAAGGATTTTACAAATATCAGTATTCTTAGAGCAAAGTCACAGGGCAGGGGCTATATTCAGGAACATTATCTCCATTAGCACCGCTTTAATTTGCTTTAAGTAATGCAGTTCAGTAATCTCCCATGGTCTTCAATGGAGTATTGTTGAATTGTGTTTGTGAAGGCAAAGCAAAGTGAGGTTAATGTATGATGTAATGATCTTGAGTGCATGCTAGTGACCTGTGAAAATCTAAGATACACTAGATACTCCAATGAAGTAACAACAGCGACATTTTTTAAACAAAAGATGTAGCCCACAGAGCTGATGCCAAGGTATCAAAAACCCAATGTCATTTTCTTGCAAATAAATTAAATGAATACTCTTGAAATGTGGGACTGCTTGTTAAATGTTGAATGTACAGTAAAACCTTCAAGAAAAGGTCTTCAATATGGCAGGTTTTTGGTTGAGATCACCAGTGTCAGTTCTAATGACAGGGTTTTCTCAGCTACTGACTTGGATTTTATGCTTTAATCATTTTAGGTTTATAGTTTAAAGGCATCTGTGCCAACTATTATGACATTTGATTGGCAAGAAAAAGGGTCAAATTAGACATGAAAGAAAACAGTGTTAAATTGTTGATATAGTTTAAGGCTCTTTTTACACCTGAGATGGAGAGAAAGACAAACAAGACATTCTGTCAGTAATGATAATAAAACCTGGATAAGAATCTGACCCTTTTTCTGTTTTTATCACTTTTCAATTTAAAATATGGAAGGACAATCCGATCTCATAAAAGGCATTTGCATTATATCTTACACAATTTTTTTCAAACATACAATGATGAAGTTTGGTTTTATTCTTATATAAGGCATACGGTGGTGACGATTGCTGACTTGGGTTGCACTGTATATTTTACTGTGATGATTGATATTGTTTTATTTGCTTTTAACTATACTGCACCTTTGTACTAGAAAGGCGCATTATAAATAAAGTATTATTATTATTATTATTCTTTTAAATGACAAAACAGGGAAGAATACCAATTTAAATTCACCTAGGGCATTTAATATTAAGAAATGCTAGCTGTCCTAATAGCAATGGTACAACCTACACAGGAAAGGAATTGCAGTTCAGATAGCATTCACACAGCCCTCATAGCTGATATTAAACATGGTTAAAGAGGTTAATCCTCAAAACATTTTTTTAGCCCTCACATTCCAGTGCTCACTGACATCCCACTCCAGGCCTTAGACACCACCCCCTCCCAGAATCACCCCTCACATTGCCCCCTCGGATGCCATGTCAGCTTCTCATTCATGGGGCCAGCTTGTCCCTGCCAGGGGCCCCCTCTGGTCATCTCAGGAGAAACATCCTCAACCTGGATTTACTATTTTCATCCATTCTTGGTTTGTGGTTCCGACTGGGGGCCTCCTTGTGACTTGGAGGAGTTAACACTGTGTCAGGTGGAGGCTGAGGAGTTCTTGGAGAGTGCAGTTGGGGTTACTGTTGTGGGGACAGACTGCAAGACCATCATTTGGAATACCAGTATAGAATGTTTGCTTTTTCTTTTCCTAACTACCAATTCCTCGTTCATGCTGAGGCTGGCCTTGGGGAGGTGCCTGATGGTGCTTGGTCACATATACTGTCAAAGGCACCTTCATATGTTCCCACATGGAGCTACTACCTAGAGATACAGTAAGAGCCCTCCACCACAGAAGGAGAGCATCCGGTGGACACTGTGAGCACTCTCTGTCTTGCTCTGCATCTGACATCCCAAGCTTAGAGTGCAAACCCAGTTCACTAGCATTCCAGAGCAACCCCACATCATTCAATACCCTGGAGCTGACCCCTCAGACCCTTATAATACTTTTTAAAGTCATTTTATCATTAGTGTGCACAACATATAGATTGACAGATAGGAAATTTATTGGACAAAAACTGTACAACAAATAAAGATCATCAGCAACAAGGCTATAATTCTATCAAGGGATTCTGCTGAGCTCATAAACCACAAGAGCAAAGCTTGAATGGTGTATGATGTCAGCAGAATCCTGAGCTGGAACGACACACCTAGTTACTGCTGGTTTCCTACCTGTTACTTTTTTAACATATGGAACACTCAAAACATTCCATCTCATAGTACCATTGATCTTACATATTTATTTATTTTTTGTTCTTTGGTGACCGGGTAACCAGATAAGGCCCACTAGAAACAGGTGCCTGTTTTCAGGGGCAACCCAGGAGCACTGGGGAGGTTAAGTGACTTGTTCAGAATCACACAGTATGCAAGTGGAGGTTGTGGGAATCAAACCCATGTCTGTCTGATGGATGTACCAGGCTCATTCACAGCTAACCTCTAGGCTATACTGGCAGTATTATGACTTTCTGTTGTCAGTGTGATGGTACTGAGTTTCTGATGTCACAGATTCCCTATAGGAAAAAAATTACACTCCTATATTATAAAACTGTTCTTTATATAGTGTGATTAATTTTGGACTGTTACAAACCATGTTAAAGATGCACAGTTTGAATATTAAGCTCAGTACAAAACTTTTGGTGTGCAAAAAATAAAGGAAGATATGGAAGTAAAAAATAAAAGCAAATGAGGAGAAATGCAGATATGGTGAATTCTTGAAAAGCAGTGGACAAAAAAAAGGTTTTTAGTTGATAAAAATGGGAGAAAATAAATGACTGGTTAAGTGAAGGATGTTCCAAAATGCAGGTGAAGCAGAGGAAAAGAACTACTCACAACTAGAGATAGCATTAATGAAGGGACTGTAAGGAGATAAAGCATGGGAAATAAGTGACTAGCTTGGTTAGAGCAAGTGCATTAGTTCAGCAGGGTGTTTTGGCAGCATTTCCATGGAAAATGTTGAATGCAATGAGCACAGTTTGAAAATAATTCTGAAGTGACCAAGTAACTAGTGTAAGTTTTAAAGTATGGGAGTAATGTGTTCAAGCGCTCTAGATGAATGAGGGAGGAAACAAGTAGCAGTATCTCAGACATGCTGAAGTTGGTATCTTGTGATATTGGCACTGGGGAAAAGGCACCTGCAATAATGGCGACCCCTTCCCCAGCGCATTACAGGGAAGGCTACAGGATGGTAGGATGGCCAGATAGGGGGTGGGCGAGTTTAGCGACAGGATGTACGCTAAATATTCACTACACGCGTGATGGGGGTGGGAGTGGGCACGTACAGTGAGGAGCAGGAGAGGATGTGAGGGGTGGTGCCATGGTGGGATGCCAAGCCAACCCCGTGGCATGGTGGGTGGGTTACTGGCGTCGGTCCACAGGGTACTGGATCCAGGTCCGAGCACTGATGTGTTTTTGTTGCACCCGGCCCAAATATATTTTTTTTTTTACTGTTTTCACCCCCCCACCTACATGCACCCCTCTGGAGCTGAGAATCCTTTAGTGGGGGCAGTTTGGAGGGCACAGCCTCCCCAACAGAAAACATTAAAAAAACTGAGTCCCCGGTGATGTTTTGTTGTGTGACTGGGTGTCACAGTGCCGAACAAAATTTTCAGCACTTTGGCTTCACAATAACAGTGATCACCTTTAGGCTTTTACCATTATCACATAGATTCCTGAAGTTTACTAGACAAAGGTTTAGGGAGACTGAAGAGAGAATTGCCTAAGCAAAAAGAGAGGAAGGCATGAAGAAGTATTTCAGTAGAGGATTTTTCAAGAAAATGGCAGATTGTGGCAATGTTATGAAGGTGCAAGAAAGATGTTTTCAGATGTTATTTACAGTGATAGCCAGAGATATGTCCTAGTATATCTAGATATATAGTAGCAGCATATTAGGATTCACAGTGAGGTAAATGCACAGCTAAATAATTTTATACCAGGGATAGATATGCGACTCTTTCTAGGGTGACTATGTAAATAAAAAAGAGTGACTTTACTGAGAAAAAAATGGCCTCTTCTGCTGTAACTATAAACATTGTCAATTTGATACATCTAGATGTTCAGGAGGGTGGGGGTCTTGGGCAGTTTGTGCTTTTAACATTTTGTCTAGTAATAATGAATCAACAAATGATAAGGATATGTAATAAGGTTAGGAGATAGTTTACTGGAAATAGGTGTGATATGAACAATTTTTGTATGCACTAGCCTTATATTAAATGTACACATTGAATGTTTATTTTGAGAAATAGCTTGAGCTGTCTTCTGTCCTGCTTGTTCTGTTAGATGTCTGACTTGGCATGAATCTTTGTCTTTTTTTTTTAACTTTTAATGACCAAATTGGTCAATCAATAAAAGCTACTGCACCTAACTATTTCACAAAAAAATTCCCATTCATTTCAATTGGTTTTCCTATTATAGATCCAGATCTAGTAATTTACTGCAACACATTACTGGGTACCACTGTATATGAGACAGGAAAGTCAACTCAGGGTCAAGGAGCTGCCCGTCAGTGCTACCACAGCAACAACGATGATCTGGGTTCAAAAATTAGCCTGAAACAGAGGGCTGGCCGGGGCGAGGAAGGTAGAGCATTCAGTGGACTGCTCACCTCTGGGGTGGGTGGCAGAATGGTCCCAGCAGTGGGCTGCCTTCTGGCATTAGTCAGGAGGCGATAAGCCTGGAAATCTTGCTACAGCTTGGATTGATGGGATGCGGCAGATACCAGTGTATCACGCATGGCCGCGTGCACGATGCTCCATGACTTCATTGCACATCTGCTCCCTCCAGGGGGAACATGCTGCAAAAACAGAAAAGGGCTGCTGACTAGGCAGATGAAACCCCTCCTTGTCCTCCACATTAGACACCAGACTCTGTCCACCTGGACCCTGGAGATCTGGGCCTTCACCTTCACTTCCACCTCAGACTTACCTGATTGTACGTGGGAATTGCCAAAAAAGCTGAAGGGCACCCTGCCTCAGGAGTAGACTGAGGGGGCCAAGTGTGCAAGTGAGACATGGGTGGATCAGAGGACAATAGTTTCAGGTGAGTGAATCTTGGGAGGACAGGACCAGAGTGTGGAGTGAGGTGGAAGAAGGTCCTTGCCAGCAGGACATGGGAGGAGATAAATAAAATAATAATAAAAAAAAAAGCTCGGGCTCAAGGAAACTCTTAAGACTTATTCATTGAGTTAGAAAAGTAATAATAACATCAAAATTAAAAAAGGAGGAATTCCTGCATGGTTTGAGAGACTTTTCTTTGTCAAGAAGAACAACTTTTTTTTATTAGAAATATTCAATTGGAAGGAATTTAAAGGTAACCAAGATTTAAAGTGATGCTGTGAACTCCTTAGATATCATATTGCTTCCCACCAGACTGAGTGGACAGTTAGCCATGGGAGACTGGCAGCACCTACCAATCCCCTTAGGGCTGTGCTATGCAATGCCAGGTCAATGAGGAACAAGACTGCAATTATGACGTACTTGATTTCCTCGGTTGACGTGGCTTGCATCACAGAGACCTGGTTGGATGATGACGCTGGGCCAGTATTGGAGGCAGCTGTCCCCTCTGGGTTCTCCATAGTGCTCTTCCCAAGAAGGGGACACAGGGATAGGAGTGTGGCTATCTGCTTTAGATCTGACTTGGGCTTTCAGTGCACCCAGTGGGATCGGCCAGGGCTTTTGAGTGTGTGGCAGTGCATGGGAGGGGGCCTGGTGTGTGCTGCAGGATTCCCCTCCTCTACCACCCTCCGGGGTTAATCAATCAATCGATCAAAATTGTATTTGTCAGTGCAATTCCATTAGAGCAAAGTGCTTTACATCCTAAAACAAGTTAAGATTAATGCATACATCAGTAAATAAAAAACACCGTATAAACATCTTAATAAATATCAATCAGATGGCGGTACAGGTAAGCTTAACTCTTATCAGGAAATGCCTGTCTGAACAGAAAGCAGCTAACTAAAAGAAGCAACATTTTCTTATTAAACACTTGTATCTCAGCAGGAGTCAGTGTCTGTTGAGATTAAGTAGACAGATACTTTATTAGAAGTAGAAGGGGTCTTATTTAGGGTTAAAAAAAAGAAAGAAAAGAAAGAAAGTCAGTGTGTGTTCTGTGTTGGGAAGGGTACTGTATCAGCTGACTTTGCTAAACCAGTAGGAGGAGAGAGAGCTTAATTGGGGGTGTGGCTTAGCCACTATAAAAGCAGGTGACTCAAATTACAACTTCCTGTTGCTAGCCTTTTTTCTTACTAATTGCCCTCCATCCCACCCATCCACTCACCCACCCTAAGCCAGTTCTACTTTTATAGCCACTGGATTTGACTGTCAACAGGAACTTCCTGTTTGGCAGTAGGAAGGGAAGGATCATAGAGAAACATTGGTTTTGTCAACCCTAAAGGAAAAAAATAGCTCAGTCCCCCAGCTGCTGGTGGTCTGACATTGAGCAAGGAAGAAGGAGACTACTGAAGAAGATAGGAAGTTGCTGTCCCAGAATAGGAAGGGTGAGAGTTGTAAGGAGAGGAGAGAGTAAGCATATAGAGAAAAAGGAGAGGGGACACAAAATAAGGCATGATATGAGTGGTGCAGTGTAATGGCTGTGGGGCGACAGTGTTCTGGGAGATATTCTGGAGGCTGCAATGCTGCCCTATTTGCAGGCACCTCTCTGGTCTGAGGGAGGAGGTTGCCTGTCTCCAGGCTGACCTGGCTAAGATTCATGAAACCTCTTCCCCCACCCAGGAACCACCAGGGCCAATGCCACTACCTCAGAGGTTGCCAAGAAAGAGAAGAGGCTGGACCAGGGTGGGCTCAGGGAGGGAGAGGATGGTGGAACAGAGTTGCATCCCTCCAGCTGTACCTCTCCACAATTCATTCGCTCTTCTGGTGGATAGTGGTTCCTCCATGGAGGCACCTGCAGTGGAGACCAAGGAGGATGCTGGGAACCTTTACAAAGGAGACCCACAGGAGGGTGGCATGGGACCCCACAGGGGAAGGAAACAACTCCTGGTGGGGGACTCAATCATTAGGGTGTAGAAATGGGGGAGGAAGGGAGAGGGAGGTGCAGCCTCCTGGCACCACGACTTGGAGGGACAGGAAGTGAATCCTCAGGATTGTGGGAGGAGCTGCATGAGGGAGGGAGCTGGATGTCATTGTCCACCTAGGGACAAATGACCTGGCTAGGAATGGGATCAGAGCAGTGCAAGAGGAGTTTGTAGAGTTGGGGAGGGGCCTTAGACAAGTAGCACATATGGTAACCTTCTCAGAGGTGCTGCCAGTCTATGGCAAGGGTGATGCTAGGGCACTCCTCATCAGGGAATTCAATGAGTGGTTGAAAAACTGGTGTGGAGTTCAGGGTTTTGGCTTCATTGGGGACTGGGGAGCCACCTGGAGGGATTCAGACCTATACTGGTGTGATGGTCTGCATCTGTCTGGGGGGGAACCAGAGTCCTAGGTGAGAGGTTTAAATGCTTCATTGGCAAGCATTTAAACTAGCCAAGGGGTGAGGCACTGAAAAGGAGCAGGGAAATCCCAACCTTCCCCCACAAAACATAGTAATTAGTGAGGTAAACATCAAGGTAGAGAAGTTATTAGGAAGCAGTAACAGAGGTAAATGTAAAAAAAGACAAAGGCAGTAAGGACAGGAATGGGGCTAAAAGGGGTAAGGCTATCAAAAAGTGGAGGGTGATGAGTACCAATGCCCGTAGTCTGTGTAACAAGCTCCCTGAACTAGTGGCCTTGATGGAAGAGGGTTGCCTGGATATTGTGGCAGTCACAGAAACATGGTACACAGAGAACCATGACTGGGATGTCAACATACCAGGATACACAATCTACAGGAGGGACAGGGAGGGTTAAAGAGGAGGAGGAGTAGCTCTCTATGTAAAGGAATGGATCAAAGCAACAGAACTAAAGAGTACACAGGGAGCACATGAGGCACTCTGGGTCACCCTGGAGACAGGAAATGGCACCACAATCTGCATGGGGGTTGTATACAGAACCCCATCTCGGGGAAGGAATGGACAAGGAAATGATAGAAGGCTTCCTTAGAATGGCAGAAAAAGGGGAGATGTTGTTGATGGGGGACCTGAATATGCCAGATGTTAACTGGAGCACCTTTGCTGCAGGCACATCCAAGACAGGGTCATTCTTGATGCCCTACAGGGGGCATGCCTCAGACAGCTAGTATTGGAATCCACTTGGGAGGGAGCAATCATAGACCTGGTACTCAAATGGGGATGGAGAAAGAATCTCAGATTTAGAAGTGGGTAGCCATCTGGGAACAAGCGACTGCCAAACAGTGTGGTTCATGATAAACACAGCCATACAGTCAAGCCATACAAAAGCAAGAGTATTGGACTTTAGGAGGGCTGACTTTGGGAAAATGAGAGAGTGCCTCAGAAAAGGACTAGCAAACAGGCAAGAAGGAGGGGTGGAGGAACAATGGGGAGTAATCAAAACAGCCATCACAGAGGCAACGAGCCTTTGTGTAAAGCAAATCAACAAAATGCAATGAAGGAAAAAACTGTTATGGTTCTCAAAAGAGGTGTCAGGGAAGGTTAAGGAGAAAAGGATAGCATTCAGGAAATATAAGGAAACACAGAAGGAGCAGGACAGAGAACTTTATCAGTTAAAGCAGAAAGAGGCTGGGAAGGCAGTCAGAATAGCAAAGGTCGAAACCGAGGAAGGGATAGCCAATTATGTTAAGAAGGGGGATAAGACCTTTTATAGGCAGATTAGGGAGTGAAGAACATACGAACATATGAAATTTTCCAGCAGATAAAGACCTAGAGATCTATCAAGTCTGCTCGAATGTGCAGCTAGTACCCCTTATTCTGCAGCTGCCTCTCCCTTCCACCCTTCCCCTTCATTAACCCTAAATTAAGAAAGACCAAAGAAGGGATACTGAGGCTTAATAAAGGGGAAGGAATTTTGGGTAGAGGGTGACAGTGAAAAAGCAGGGATACTGAACGAATATTTCTGCTCAGTATTCACAAAGGAAGAGGAGGGGGCGGTACCTAAACCAAACAAGAGAAACACTCTGAAGACGGGGGTCGATACCAGTCCATTTACAGAAGAAAGGGTTCTGAAAGAACTAATAAAATTGAAGGTGGACAAAGCAATGGGGCTTGATGGGATTCACCCAAGAATTTTAAAGGAACTAAGGGTAGAACTAGTGACACCGCTGACTACTCTCTTTAACAAATCATGGGAGGATGGGGTGGTACCTGAGGACTGGAGGAAGGCAGATGTGATTCCTCTTCACAAAAGTGGGAACAGGACAGAGGCAGGAAACTACAGACCAGTTAGTTTGACCTCAGTGGTAGGGAAAATGATGGAATCATTTCTGAAGGAAAGAATTGTTGAGTACCCGGAGGCCAGTGGGGCATAGGACCCAAGGCAGCATGGATTCACGATGGGAAGGTCGTGTCAGAGGAATCTAATAGATTTCTTTGACTGGGTGACCAAAGTAGTAGACCAGGGAGGGGCTGTGGACATGGCCTACCTAGATTTTAGCAAGGCATTTGATACAGTCCTACACAAAAGATTAATACGCAAGTTAGCTAGCTCTGGAGTGGGTCCCAAGGTGGTAGCCTGGATAAAAAAATTGGCTAGACAACAGGATGCAAAGGGTAGTAGTAAATGGAGTATGCGGTGAAGAAAGGAGGGTTACTAGCGGGGTACCACTGGGTTCAGTACTGGGACTGGTCTTTTTTAATGTCTTTATAAGTGACATTGGAGAGGAACGGGAAGGAAAAGTATGTCTCTTTGCAGACGACACAAAGGTCTGCAACAGGTTTGATACACAAGATGGAGTGGAAAGGATGAGAAGGACTTGGCAAGGTTGGAGGAATGGTCAAATGTATAGCAGCTCAGATTCAATGCAATGAAGTGCAAGGTAATGCAAGGAAACAAAACCCAGGGAAGAGTACACAATGGGGGTGAGATACTGACAACAGTAAAATGGAAAGGGACCTGGGGTAATATACCAGATGACCTAAAGGTGGGCAAGCAATGAGAAGGCAGTAAGGAAGGCTGGAGGGATACTGGGATGCATAGGAAGAGGCATCAATAGTAGAAACTGGAAGTTGTTATCCCTCTGTACAGACAGGTGGTGAGACCCCATCTGGAGTACTGTATGCAGTTCTGGAGACCCCATCTCCGCAAAGACATAGGTAGAGTGTAGGCTGTCCAGAGGAGGGCAACCAAAATGGTGCAGGGTCTGCACCAGAAGACATACGAAGAAAGACTAAAGGAGCTTAATATGTATATCCTTGAGGAAAGAAGGGAGAGAGGGGACATGATAGAAACATTCAAGTACCTCAAGGGAATCAACAAAGTCTAAGAGGGTAGTATCTTTCAGAAAAAAGAGATGTGCAAGAACAAGGGGGCACAATTTGAAGATAGAGGGTGGAAGACTCAGAGGTAATTTGAGGAAGTATTTTTTCACAGAGAGGGTTGTGGATGCATGGGATGGCCTCCCTGAGGAGGTTGTGGAGTCAAGAACAGTGGGGGAATTCAAGAATGCATGGGACAGACATAAGGCAGTCCTAGTGGGGGGTAGGAGGAAGTAAGCTGTTGGTTAACTAGGATCTGCAGCTTATTTGTTAGGTAGGAAAATGGGCATACTAGGTGGGCCAAACGGTCCTTATCTGCTGTCAAATTCTATGTTTCTATGTTTCTATATCTTTTTAGTTCTGTCTTAAAGCTGTCAGCAGTCAGGCACTCTCTAATCTGGTGAGGTAGAGTGTTCCACAGGGTCAGGGCCACAAAAGCGCTTGCCCCTGAAGTCTTTATATGGACCCTGGGGACCTCTAGCAATCCCTCATCAGTGGAACAGTTAGGGGGAGATTTACTGCAGGATTCCACTGACTTTCTCATCAGTGAGGTGTTGGATTCCTACAGATTTTTAATTCTGGGGAGTTCAATGCCTGGGTTGATGATGAAGACTTGCAATTTGGTAATGACCTCCTCCAGTTGATGTCATCAGTGGGCATGACACAAGTCATTACTTCTGTGACCCATCACTGGGGCCCCATGTTTGACCTGGTCTTCTTGCTGGGGTTTGAGGTTGCTAACCTCAAGACTGATCAGGTCATCTGGTCTGATTATTTCACAGTGAAGTTCTCTTTCGGGAGCCCCCCTTGAAGTCCCTCCCCTGCTCAGATGGCCAGCTACTGTCCTTTAAGTGGATTTTCCCCAGAAGGACTCCTGGTGGTGGCTGACATATCTAGTGTAGATGCTGCATGTGCAGTTGACGTGGGTGAGGCAATGGCTACCTATAATGGAGTAGTCTCCAAAGTGCTTGACATCATCACACCAGTTTGTATACAACCCAGATCCTCTTACTTGAGATCTCTTTGGTTTGATGGGGATCTCAAGGAGATGAAGATCAAGGGTCAGAAGTTGGAGCATTGCTGGTGGAAGACCCGCTTGGAGGGGACAAACTGGCCTTGCGTGCTCATTATCATGAGTACCAAGGGGCAATCAGCTGTAAGAAGTCCCTATCCAGGGAGATTGCTGCAGGAAAAAACAGACCATTTCAGCTCTTTTGGACTGTGGACAGATGTATTGCATCCTGTCTGTCTACAGATGAAAAAAACTTCCTCAACCACATTGTGTGAGGAGTTTGCTCTGTTTTACTCTGACAGGGTGTCCTCCATCCAGGTGGGGATTCCATCAGTGAGGCAAGTTCTGTCTCACAGTGATCAGCCAGGAAGGAGCAGAGGCACTCCATTAGTCTGGGATGAGTTTAAACCAGTGAAGGTGGCCAAGGTCATTGACGTGATCTCGAAGCTAAAGCACACTTATTGTGAACTGGACCTGACTCTGGCTTTTTTCTTGATGAGATGTGTTGGAACCATAGGCCCGGTGTTTGCAGGGATTGCCTGGTGTTCTATGTTGGAGGGAATATTTCTGGAAGCATTGAAAGAGGCTCTGGTGAGACCCCTTCTGAAAAAGAAATCTGTTGACCCGGATGTCCTGGAGACTTACTGTCCAGTCTCCAACCTGCCATTTTTGGGCAAGGTTGTCAAGAAACTAGTGGCTCAACACCTCGAAGAGCATATCATGTCCTTTGACATCTATCAGCCATCTCAGTTTGGTATCAGGGCTAGGCATAGCACCAACATGGCATTGGTCAGGGTGCATAATGACCTCCTCAGGGATAGAGATAGAGGAGACAGGTCAATTCTTGTTCTCCTCAATCTCTCATCAGCCTTTGATACTGTGAATCACATCATGATTCTTGGTCACTTTCGAGAGTGTTGTGGACTTGCCAGTACTGCCATCAACTGTTTTGAGTTCTGCCTCTCTGGCAGGGAGCAGTGGGTAGTGATGGGGAATTTCTCCTCCTCCCTGAGGCCCCTGTTGTGTGGAGTACCTCAGGGTTCGATGTTGTTACCGATGTTATTCACAGTATACATGCTGCCCCTGGGAGAGCTCATTAGACAATAGTGTGGGGTTTCACTGCAATGCAGATGATACCCAGCTGTATTTATCTTTTTTGACCCAGGAACACACAATGCCATAAAAGTGATTAACAAATGGCTGGCTGAGATCAGTGACTGAATGTCCTCCAGCTGGTTGTGACTGAACCTGGATAAGATGGAGGTACTGGTGATTGAGTCATGTCGCGGGCATGATGGGAGTGCCTCTGGAGTGGGTACAGGATTATTTGTCGGCTCCACAACATTGATGGCCTCCCCTAGGGTATGAGATCTTGGTGGTGTTCTGCACAGTTGATTGACACTTGAAGCTCAGGTGTCATCTGTGGTCAAAAGTGTTTTTTATCATTTGAGGAACATCACCAGGATAAAGGCCCTAGTTCCACCAGAAGACCTGCCATCACTGGTGCATGCCTTTGTGACTTCATTGTGACTTCAAGGCTGGATTACTGTAATACTCTATACTTCGTGGTCACTGGAGGGACCTTCCACCGACTGCAGCTGGTGCAGAACACAGTGGCTAGGTTGCTGACGGGCCTGGCAAGGTCCAGTCATGTGACTGTGTTCCTGCAGGCTCTGCACTGGCTGCCTGTGAGGTGGAAGGTCCTCTCAAGGTGGGCTTGCTTACCTGTAAGGCCCTATATGGGCAAGGCCCAGGTTATCCGACTGATCTCCTAACACCTGTCTCCTCGGCTCGTTCCCTCTGCTCCTCAACCTGCGGCCTCATTGATGTTCCCAGGGTCATGCTAAAAACATTGAATGACCATGTCTTCAGTGTTGCTGGGCCAACCCGGTGGAACACTCTGCCAGATGCTATCAAGGAGACCCCAACAGCTGAGCTGTTTACAAAGGGGCTAATGGCCTACCTTTTCTGTCTGGCCATCCCTGACGAAGGTGACTGACCTGTACCAATTTTATGACATTTTTGGGTTATGTTGAAACTTATTTATGTATTTATTCTTTTAAACTTTTATTGTGCGATTGGGAGCTGGATAAATAAAATTTGCCTTGCCTAATTAAAAACACAGTTGATGACTGCACAACTGCTGTAGAATTTTTGATGTAGCTTACGAAAATGGTTATTATTGTAACCATACAAAACTTGGATCCATTCACATATCTAGACTGTGTAGCACGGTACAGGCTGCATGCCCATTGGCTCACTCTGTGGACCAATGGGCATACAGCCCTACTGTACAATGTCAGGCAGTGGGGCAGCAAGCGGGTGGGGAGCTGGCACCTGCCGCTAACCGGGGGGGGGAGCGGGGCGGTGGGGCTCAGTGGACGGGTGGGGAGGGGGTACCGCTAGACCACCAGGGTTGGGTTGCTGTGGCATTAATATTTTACTGACACCCACAATCGGGCTGTGAGCAGTCCACTGGACCACCAGGGATATAGGATGTGTTTTATTTTAACAGATGCCCACGATTGGGCTGCAAGTGGTCCACTGGACTACCAGGGATGTAGGACGTCTTTTATTTTAACAGATGCCCATGATCGGGTGGTGGGGCACTTTTCATGCTGTGCAGGGGGCGTTGGTCCCCGACGGCTGCAGTCTGGCAGGGCACCAGGCGCAAGTCGCCGGGGATCGGCACACCAGCATGCAAATAGGGCCATAATGACATGCAAAAGGCCCCATTTGCGCCTTGCATGCACTATGGCCCCATTTGCATGTGCACCTTTGAATATCGCAGTTGTTGCACATAGTGCAATGGAACTTTTGCTAGCGCATCCCCCTGCTCCACTCTGGCCACTTGCTCTAGCACAGTGCCACTGCGGGGTGGCCAGGGTGTGATATTCAGCTATGCTGTGCCATGGCACAGTTTCGTTGAATATCACCCTGTCAACGCCCCTGCACAGCCCATTTGCGCTGCACCCAGGCTTGCACCACAGCCTAGCGCAGTCTGAATATCCGGGCCATAGTGTAGAAAGTGTATGATCATGGAAGGAGCAAAAGAAATTTACTGTGCATATACAATGTAGTGTATACAAGAAAACAATGCATCTCTAATACCAGGAAGTTGAACAAAATCAGTTAAATTTAGCATATAACAAAATACAGAATATACATTGTTGGAAGTATAATTATACAACAGTAAAGATAACAAATGTGATTGTCCATGGAATATATCAATTTTGCCTTTCAGCCTCTTAAGAGAGAGAACCAAGATTCATCTCACGCACAAGAGTTGGGAAAGTGGTCGGATAATTCTACAACCCTACACTTGTAAGAAGTTCCTCTGAGCATAGAACAAGTACACTAAAAATAGCAACTAGAAAGATGCACTCAAAGTACCCCACATGCCAATCAGTGTTGGGGCAACTTTAGTATCAGTATATAAAAGAAAGCTGTAAGCTGCCATAGCTGCCTTTTAAACACAGTGGTGCTAACAAGGCAGAAAGCTCACTGGGTCTCTTATCAACACAAATAGGGGGCCCTACTTTCAAAAGGTTTTCTCTAAGTTTGTGCCTATGGAAAAAATACTTTGAAAATATGGCCTCCAAGTTGAAGTAGAATCTGATAATTATTGAAAAACAAGGCATATCATTAGCAGAATCATAAGTCGGCACAATTTACACCACCATCCATTTATGCATATTTTGCCAGCTCCAATCAACCACTAAAATCAAACCAGTTTAACAAAGAAGGGTAATAAATGTGCAACTGTCTCATAAAAGAATAAAGTAGTGTTAAACTTATCTGCAGCCTGCAAAACAACAGCAGTTAGATTGTAAGCAGCAGTTATGGTAAGTTGAGACCCAGTCACTATACTAGCACAGTCCAAAAGTCGAAACATAACCTTTTTTACCTCTTATACACCTACCCTTTTAATGAAGCATCAGTGCACATGGGTACTGAGGGCTCATATCCCATAGCTGTTAAGTTATCTCTTATAGGAGATACACAATCAGTCTGGGGAAGAAAGAGTTGCAGAGACACCCTTAGCTCAAAACCATTGCTTGCATGTCAGGGGCCCCTTCTGCCTATCCGTATGATAAGTATGGCCAATGACATCAAAAAAAACAGATAAGGGTTCCCCTTCATATTTGAGTTCACCCCAACTGCTGGCGGTATGTTCAGTTAATCACCTTGGGTTTGAAGTAAAACAAGAGCACTTGAGTGTTGTGTGTCACCATCTTAGTACCTCTTTTAAGTAAGGAGCTGAAAGGCCTCGGTTTCTACCCCACCTGCCACCTCATGACCCTCAGCAGAAATGGTCTGTACAACAGAGAGAAGTTCAGATTTAGCAACAGTTTCAGGTAAGCACTGAAGGAGAACCCATGTGGGCTTGTGCTGACATGATATTCCAGGAAGAGGCTCCTGTTTGTTATTTAAAATGTACTGCATTTCATGCAGACTAACAGAGTTTTACTATGTTGGGCACATAAAGTAGAAATGTCTGCCTCATGTGGTAGTGATTGCTGTTCCATGGTTGCAACCCATAAGCCTTCAGCAGAGAGATTTTTATTAGTGTTCAACATGTTTTTTTTTTTTTTTTTTTGTTTTGTTTTGGTTTTTTTCCTTTTTGAACTATACTGTAGTTAAAATCCTCCAAGATGCTGGATTCTGCTGCATGGTCTGTTAGGAAAATGAACTCCTTTTCCACAGGTTAAACAAGTCTTCTGGTTTTGATGGCCAATTTACTGGTTTTATACATGTATCTACAATGCTGACGTATATGCCAAGATAAAAAGGCAAACTAAAATATAGAGAAAATACTTAGGATGCAAGCTTGGGAAAATCAGGTCCTAACAATTCCCAAGCTGGCTCAACCCTAGTCAGAACCTTTTGTAAATACTTGCGCAAATACTTTTCTACTAGAGATCCCTTAGAGGTCAATCAGTTCTTGTACAAAACAGCATATACAGCATATATAAAAATTGTATTTGTTGACTGGTTGGTTATATATTTTGATTTTATTGTAGCAAGAAAAAAAAAAAGCAGCTAACACTAGGAACCATGTTAACCACCACACATTTGCCTTTCTTCAGTGAGGGTGGTGGAGAGGGAAGTGTCTGAATGTGGCATAGTGAATTAAATTAACATAGATTTTGCTGACTCCTCTTTGATTTATAGGATAATGAAATGCTTAATCATTAGACATACTTCATTATTACAGGAGTAGAACATGGCAAAGAATTAAACTTGATTGAGAAAATAATGGACCCATTTAGAGTACCATAGGATTATATTCTAAATGATATTAAAATCCTAACATTTTGCAGCAGGATTGCTAATGGTTAGACAGAACACAGAACTATGATGGTGATCCCGACTCAGATCCTACCAATGCCACTTACCCAGTGTGTGACCTTCATCGGGTTTCTCAGCCTTATACTGTATTCTTATGGTTACCAAGTAGATGGGCAGAAACATAGATTTTGTGTTTTTACTTGGTAAGACCACAGTCAAAACTTCAGAAAGGGATTTGGGTCATACAGTCTTGACTAGAGCCTTATTATAAACTGTAGAGTTCTAAATATATCATTTTTTTTGGGGGGGGGGTCATTGATCATCCTTAAAACCTCTTTAATAACTGAAGGGGTTCTTAATGAAGGTAGACATGAATCAGGAACATATTGAAGACCAATATTCAGTAAGTATGACTGGTCAAATACTTACGTCTCCTAATACATATATTTACCTACCTATGCTTTTGCAGACAAAGTCATTGAATGCAAGAAATTAGGTATAGTGAAGAGTAGTAATGAGATGTGTGTGTGTGTGTGTGTGTGTGTGTGTGTTGTGTGTGTGTGTGTGTGTGTGTATGCTCTTAGAGGCATTATATGCGGATTTAAGTACATAATAGCATAGATTCTCATTAAATAGGATGTAGTAGTACCAAAAATCAGTAAAAGCTGAAATGTTATTAAAGATATTCTACATTTATTAACACTTACAATTTTCATTTATCAATATTTTATCAATATACTATATACAGTAGGTATTGCCCTGACTCCAAGCTTTAAGTAAATAAAATACATTCCTATTTCCAGAGGTTTAAAAGTTATCACCTTTCAAAGAATGTATTGTTGGAAAGGGCTAATGTTAGAACTGTTGTGGATTAGAACTTAATTTTTGTTTAAGCTGGCAATCAGGGCACTATGGGTATGATATACTGGTAAAGTTTTCATTTATCGATATGTAAAAGTTTTATCAATAATTGTAAAATAAACACTAAAAATGTATCAATAAACCTGAACAAAATAACATATTAATAGTGCACTATCTCCAAGATTTCATGTAAAAACATTAATGTCCTAGCCTCTTTGAATCCAAAGTTATCTTTTTTCAAAGAAATAATCTTTAGAAAGGGCTAACTTTGGAATTTTAGGGATAGGAACTTACTGCAACTTACTGTAAATAAAATCTTGGAGTCGGGGGGTTGTTGGAAGATACTGGTGGTGTTTTGTAAAGGAGGACCACATTCTCTTCTTTTTTTGGTTTTTTATAGACTACTCCCATCCCTCTTTCACTCACCCCATAGGACTCTCTCCGGCAAGGATCAGGGGATCTGCCTGTCTTCCGCTC
The DNA here is from genome assembly GCA_016271365.2 of Neoceratodus forsteri. Lineage (NCBI taxonomy): Eukaryota > Metazoa > Chordata > Ceratodontiformes > Ceratodontidae > Neoceratodus > Neoceratodus forsteri. Next base: position 1,069,203,662 of record CM028129.1, on the reverse strand, counting down.
TGCCTGAGACCCCCTTTGATCAGACCCATATCCCAGGATGCTCACCATCTTCACACCGACCCACCGACCCTGCACCCCCTGTGGTGGGGCTGCAAACTTCTTACTGGCACCCTTTCTATAATCTAGAGGACAAGTGAAGTAAGGAGGAGATCCAGAGGTTGACAGGGACTGATCCGGCATTGAGCATTGGTGCTGACCGCTGGACCCACCATTGCCTTCTGGGGTGCCAGAGCTTTTCCTGCTTCTGGTCCCAGAGGTGTGGATGTGCAATGATGTCCAGCGCATGGCAGGTGTGCTCCCACACCCGCCCATAGATCATCTGCCAACACCTCCATACCCATCAGCATGCCCCTGCTGACTGCAATGCTCCCAGTCTCCACTGGGAGCTGCTAGTACTGCGGGGTTCACAACCCACCCACCCCAGGGGAGGAGAGCAGTCAGTCCACTGGACACTCAATCCTCTCCTCTCCTCTCTGGCTGACCCCTGGTGCCCCGAGTTTGCTCCCAAACATGGGTCATAGGCTTGGCACGAGGTAAGGCAGATGCTTCCGCCCTCAAGATTGTCTGGCTTGAAAAATTTTAATAGTATCTTATTTCAGTGTTCCATGGATTTCTTCAGAATGGTACAGTACATAGATTTCTGATTATTGATTTTTAAAGCAAAGTGCAAGCAGCTTCCTTGTTTTTTTTTCCTATTTTAGGCATAGTTTAATTTAAATATGTTCCTATAAACTTCTGCTTGTTCTCTGAAAGGTTATTATAGTGACCCTTAAGCTTAGATACTATAATTGAGATCATTGATCTGTTAAGTTTGTCTTCTGTTTCAATAGGCTTATTTGATACAAAATCTCTATCCAAGGTTTGTCCTTTTCTTTTTCCTAATAGCAAACCTATTACTTCACCTCTTGTTGTGCTTTTATATGCAACCCAAACAGATGCATCACAGACTATGGATGTTAATTGTCCTTAAAAGAATTGCTTGGTTAATTCTTTGATTTGATCCGCATATATATTGTAAAACAAATGGCAGACACTTGGAGCAGATTAATAGATTTTGGGAAAAAAAAGTTATAGAGCATGTTTCATAGCTGGCTGATATAAATGTGAGTTTTAGTCCAATCAATCAATCAATCAATCAATCACTTTATTTAACCAGACATAAACACCATTGAGCAAGTTCATTTTCAAGGTGGTCCTGGGAATTAATACAATACAGTACACTTCATAAGATTACAATTACGGTGGACAATGGTGCAAAAAAAAAAAAAAGATTCTGAAGGTGCCGGTCAATATGGGCCTATACATACCGGTCAACATAATTAACATGCAAAGGTACATAATGACAAGCTTTACTGAAATGAGAAGAGACAACAATCCCATATAGTCTCCGCTATGTAAGAGCTCAGACCTAAATGATAAAAAATAAGGAGGTATTAAGGAATAGGGTAGAAATTGGGGTGAAAGAGCAGGCAGCCAAAATGGAGGCCAGAATAGGTAAAAGGTAAAGAATAGTCCAAGGTATAAGATCCTCAACGTATCAGACAAACCAGGATCATTCTGCAAAATCATTTTTTTAATTGTTCTTCTAGTACTACATGTAATATTGTATGAGATCAAGTTTGGCTAATAGAGAATTCAAAACTGTGTTCCACATATCTAAGGATAACATATGGTGATATTATATAATAAAATCCAAAATTAAACTTGCATCATCTCTGTGGGGTCAGTATATTTTAATCAAAATAATTTTTTCTGAGGGGATTTGGTGGAGCCTGACCAAGACGTCAACCTGAAATTTTGCCCGAAGATCTGAGCAGCCACAAGAGACTTTAACAAGATGGGTAAATCCTTGGTAGGATTGACTACATGCTGAAGGCACAAAAAGTAAAACTATGGGAAGAACAGTGGCAACACAATGTGGAAGAGGCCAGACTGAAGCAGTGGTAAGAAGCTCCCAGGAAGAGACATTGAAGTCCCTAGAGGTAAAGATTGCTTAATTAAATCTGTAGCTCACTTGTCAGAGGAGTTTGATCGAATAAACACTTGGCTAGTCATGGTTGACTCAGTGAGTGATGTCTAAAATACTGGATGTCAAGGGGCAAGCCACCACTGTATTTCGAGCCATCACTATGCAAGTACGAGAGAGTCAGCACTTTTGTGTTTGCCTAGAAAATCAGATCTGGGCTTCAAGCATTAGAATAATTGGCTTGCCCGAATAAGTGCAAGGGGATCATCTAAAGCTTTTGTGAAAGAATGGCATTGTGAGCAGCTGTATGATTCTGCAGAAGAGCCGCAACTTAATATATAAAAGACATATCAGATCACTCCAAGTGGGTGAATGGAGGCCTCTGGCAGACCCTGAACCATAATGGGGTAATTGATGGTGTGGGAACTTGAGACCAGTTACTATTTTGTGCACATCATAAGTGGACTTTGCTCTTTTTTGGCCAATGGATTTATTTATTCCCAGATGTCAATTTATCTACAAGACAGTACAAGAAAAAGTTTGACAAGGTGAGGCAAAATCTTCAAGAAGAGGAGGTAAGTTGTAGCACATTCACTAACAACAACAACAACAAAACCAAAACTTACTCTCATTCACTGTCAGTTGGTTTCCATCTGTATCCCCCCCCCAATCCCTGGGACGAGGCTGAAAATTTGGCAGCATTGCCTACTCCTTTTCCAGTCAACAAAAACTAACTAAATAACTAAAATGATTTTTCCCACCAGGCTTCATGCATATGAACATACGAAGAAGCCAGCAAAAGAAGGTCATTTGGTCTATCAAGTCTGCTCATATTGCAGGGTACACAGCTTGAGCTAATGTCGCCACCCGCCCTCCCTGCACACTCCTCCATTCCTTCTTACCAATGATCCTTACCTTCCCCATATGCCTATCACAGCCTCTCTTAAAGGTGCCCACTGACTTCAATGAGATGACCTCTTCTGGCAGTACATTCCAAGTGTCCACCACCATCTCTGTGAAGAAGTGCTTCCTGACCTCCCTCCTAAACCCCCCACCCTCCAGCTTAAGACTGTGCCCCCTCGTGTTATAGTTGCCACTCAGCTAAAAGAGACCCTCTTTATCAATCTTATTTATCCCTTTCAAATACTTGAAGGTCACAATCATGTCCCCTTTCTCTGCCCTGTCTTCCAGGGAGTACATGTTCAGTGCCCTCAACTTCTCCTCGTATGCCTTACCTTGCTGACTGGCTGTCATCTTTGTAGCCCTTCTCTGGATCTTCTCCAGCAGGTTAATGTCCTTTTTGAGGTGTGGGCACCAGTACTGAACTCCATACTCTAGATGCGGCTTTACCAGTGACCTGTATGAGGGCAGTATAACCTCCTCTCTCCTACTACTGATCTCCCTAGACATGCATCCCAGCATCTTGTTTGCCTTTGCTGCTGCTTTCTTCTTGCACTGCATGGAGTGCTTCAGGACACTAGTGATCATTACCCCAGGTTCTTCTCCTCCTCTGATGCAGATATTTGGACTCCACCCAGGTAGTACTCTATCCTGGGTTTCTTGGCTCCAATATGCATAACTTTGCATTTCTTGGCATTGAAGCCAAGCTGCCAGATCCTGGACCACCACCCTAGCTTTTCCAAATCTTCCTGTAGGTCATGTATCCCTTCAGCTTTGTCCACTCTTCCACAGAGCTTGGTGTCATCCATGCATTGGCACATTTTGCCCTTAATGTCATCTCCAGTGTCATTGATGAAGAGATTAAACACTGACCCCAGCACTGAGCCCTGCGGGACCTCACTGGTTACCTCTCTGGTGCCAGATAACTCCTCCCCCCACAACCACACTCTGGGTTCTGTCCCTCAGCCAGTTTTCCACCCATTTGGCCATCTTTTCTCCAACCCTGAGACCCACCAACTTCCTGATCAACCTTTTGTGGGGCACAGAGTCAAAGGCCTTGATGAAATCAAGATAGAGGATGTCTACCGCTTGGCCTCTGTCTACTGTCTTAGTGACACAATCAAAGAAGTCAATCAGATTTGTTTAATATTATCCCCCCATGAACCCATGCTGCATTGCATCCTGGAGACCATGCTTCTCTAGATATTCCACCAACCTTTCCTTTAGTATGGTCTCCATGAACTTGCCCACAATGGAGGTCAGACTGACTGGTTTGTATTTCCCTGGGGCTGCTTTGGTGGAGGGGCACTACAGTACAAGTCGCATTAATCTATTCCACCAATGAGTTGGTTTAGCATTGATTTTCACAGTTGGCAATTCATTGGCAACTCATGTTGCATTGTTTTTCAATGCTTAACCAGTTCAAGAGCAATGTTTGTAAAATATTTTTGCAGCCCATTTGGAATGCATCAGCAGACCAGTTACAATGCAATGCAAAACGGTGTTTTAACTTGTAAGAAACAGTTTGTGCAGGGCTTTGTACTGTATCAAGCAACACTTGTGCAACTCAATCAGAAATGCTAAAAAAACTCATTGGACCTGGCTCAGAAGATGGTGATTCCTAAATTAACTTGTGACTGTTCTGTTTTCCCTTTTAGGTTGTTTATATTAGTAATGGAACATTTAAGCTACTCTGCTTAGTTCAGTGGTTGGGGCTATTGGGACATTTCTAATTGACTTTAAACTGATTCATGGATCTGAACAGCAGTGCAACAGGTGCAGCTTTCATTATTTAGCCTCCATGTATGCTGTAACTATTAATCATTACTGATTCTATTTGGGGTCCCGTGAAATGTTTAGACATATGTAGATTACCAGTGACTGTTCATGTTTTGACTTTGCAGATACACTGCCTGTAAGTGGTTCACTAATTACTATTCCTTGGCTGCTTTAGGCTGTGTTTAACTATTTTATTTGTTCAGGCTGCCACAATAAATATTTTTATATTACAATAATATCTTACAGCTTTGCATGTAATCAGTTTCCTGGAGGGACAATTTTTTTTTTGTTTCATAAATATAATGTTACTAGTTATTGTATAAATGAAGCTTGTGGGCTTGATTAAGCAGGTAATTTGTTTTTACTAGTTAAGGTTTTCTTATTCTTTAGTTATCCCTCATATTTGGTATAATAATACAGAAAATGCATATAATCCCTCATTCCTTGCTATTAAGGGGTGTAGTCCCCACTAGTAATCCCTATGGGCTGTTTTCTTTATGGGTACTGATGTAATGTCTTATTACTGAACATAATAAAAATAAAGTTTGCAAATATTTTTCTTAATGTCATATATCCATAATGCCTCCTGTCTTTCATTCAAAAGGAATATGGTATGTTCCTCATTAAATTGCATCCTAAAGCATACTAGTATAACAGTGTCTGCCTGTGTTGACCTATCCCCTCCAAACACCTGTCCCATCCATACCCTATGTTTTCTTGGTTGAACGCTGATGAAAAACAGAATCAAGACGTCAAAGTAGTAGTACAAATTTCTTAACATGAGAAGTCTATAAATAAAAACTTTATGTTGATTTGTTTATTTGAAAACTGGTGACTCAAAGAGGCACACTGAGTCATGGTTTGTTTCTAGGTACAGTTTGTGGGATGGGGGACCACAAGGGGGAAGGGTACAAGTACAAATAAAGTGACAAAGAAACGTGCACTCACAAATTGACGAAATAATAACAAATAAACAGTGAAGTGGGCATGACTGAGCCAAGTACAAGCAAATGCAGGAATACATAATAATTAATAAAAAAATGGACCATGTACGAATTTACTAAGATAGTGCAAATATAGTATAAGGAGAATGACTGTGCTACAAATATTACAGATTCCTGTATTCATTTGATATTTATAATTACTCTCCAGGATTACAGAGTACAAAATGACCATTTTGATAAATAACTACGTACAAAAATTAATTCTCTAGAACAAAACCACCACAAGACAGACTTAATTCCTAAGTTAAACAATAAAATCAGACCTTTAAAGAACATATGATATGACTAAAACTCAGCATAGCTCATGGTATTTTTTCAACTGAATAAATACACTGTAGGTGATTTTCCATTAAGCCATTCTTCAAAGGTAAACATTGGAGCCAGCAACAGTGAATAATTAATGGTTTGTTTTGTTGCTGCCACCATGATTAGAAATAAATCTTTTTTTTTGTCAGACTTAACATAATGATACTTTTCAGTATGTGTGCTAGTATTAGTAGCAGTATGATACTTTTTGGTGTATATATTCATAGCTGTGTCATTGAGAAAGCAATCCTTTTAAACTTTAATAGTTGCTTCATGGATTGTAATTCAGCAGCCCATAAGGAGTGGGCATTCTAAAAAAGTGTGTACAGTATGTGTAACGGCTCACCGCAGGAATGCTAATGGACTGCTGAGAAGTGGAGCAAAGACTCCGAATCTGTTCTGGGTAATAAAGTACCATGTTAAGGCTTGCATACAAATTATCTCCTAAGATGATAGTTGGTAGTTGTGTTGATACTGTAGACTTACAGTAGGGTTGTCTTTCCTCTTTTGGTGTATCTAACCCCAACTCTTTCTGAAATGTAATAGTCTATAGTGTATACTGTGTGTAAAGTGGTGCAAAGCCTTTATTAAATCTTGCAACCAAGCGGCTCGTCTTATTGTTAGAGGCAGTAAGGTCTAGTGGTTAGGTCACTGGTTAGGAAACCAGAAGATCACAGGTTTAAACCTTGGTGGAGCCAAATACTCCCTGTGTGACCTTTGACAAGTCACATAATTAACCTGTCACTGAGTAGAAGCAGGACCCCACTGGAAATGAAATACTGAATCTCAACTTGGCTATCTTAGGTACATACATTTACAAAAACCTAAAAAAAATTTAATAAAAATTCCCTAAAGTAAAGCTGCTTAAGGATCTACAGGTGTTTATACCTTAGTCTGGACTGAATGTAATAGAAAAGCTGGATGTATTATTGGCCTAACATATTCTAATAAGTTGATGTCTACTAAACATTGACAGAGTCCTATCCATCAGTTAGCTAATACAGTGCAAATACTATGCTATAGTTCATGCCTTACTGAGCTCCTGTACCCAAAGTCCAGGGATGCATGGACGAATGCTGTATCTTATCACATCAGTGAAGTCTATTTACTGCTATTGTAATATGATAGGAGTCATCTATGTGTTACCACTGTACAAGAGGGCAAGTGATTCAAGGCTCCTCTGGCTTGGGAAACTGAGCACAGCTACATGTATCAAATTGAATGCTCCACAGGGAGCAGTGCACGGGCTTTACCAATTTATTTATTTTTTCTTCTTGCCACACAGTATGAGTTTGTTCAGAATATATGTGCTCTCATCTGAGCTGCCAGTTTAAAATATTTAGGGAGAGATAGGGCAAACCTTCTTTCTCTTTTACTAAGTCAGAGAGTTCTGTACTACAACCATAGTCTATGTCTCGTATAAAAAATATTTAATTTATGTTGTCTCAAGTTTGAAAAGCTGCCCCAGGAATGTCAACAAATGGGGTGTACAGGAACTCTGGAAAGAATATTCATTTGGCAGTATTTCTTTCTCTGTGGGAAAAAGAGGGAATGTAATAGATTCCATCAGTTAAGATCTTCTTCAACAGTTTCAGATAATTAAATCATGTTTTTAAATGAGTTTTTTTGGGGGGAAACACCAAGACAGGGTCCTTGATTTCAAAAGGGTGGACTTCAGGAAGATGGGTGATCTCCCAAGGGGACACCTGGCTAGCCTCAGTGATGAGATTGGGGGGGATCAGAAGTGGTCCATCATCAAAGACGGCATAGTGGCAAATACAAATGAGTGTGTCTGGTGAAGGGTAATAAAAAATATAGGGCAAAACCACCCAGTTGGTTTACCTGAGAAGTAGACCAGGCAGTCGGGGATAAAAGGACCATATACATGAAGTTCTAGAGGACTCAGAAGGATAAGAAAAGGGAGGCGTCCCATAGAAAAGCCAAGGAGGTGGGAAAATAATTCGGCTGTCCAAGGCCAGCAAGAAACTGCAGTTAGTAGAAGGGAATGAAAAATGAGGAAAAAACATTTTTCAGTGCATTGGAGAGAAAAGTGACAAGAAAGATGGTATTCTGCAGCTGAAGAGAGAGGAGGGGTGGGTGGAAGATAGAGAGAACAAGGCAGAGATAGAGAATAAACAGTTCTGCTCTGTCTTTACAAAAGAGGGGGATCACCCGATACCAAACCAGAGAAGGAGCCGACCTGGTGGTGCAGAGGGCTGAGGCATTGGACGCCACACCTCGAACCATGCCAGTGACCTGGGTTCGGGAACGGACTCGGGGCTGGCCAGGGAAGGAGAGGATTGAGCGTCAAGGACTACTGTCCTCCTGGGTGGGTTGGGTGGAAGCACCAATCTTGTAGCGGCCCCGTGGAGACCGGGGGCACTACTAAGCAGCAGCACAGGAGGAAGAACCAGGAAAGCCAGAAAACAACTTCAGCTCCTGCTGGATGATGGCCTCCACATTCTCCCCTACCTCCGGAACATCCAGGAGCCTGCTCCTCCACAGCAGCACCCCTGAGTCAGTAAGGAAATAGAGTGCTGGGGTTTCTCCCCTTGGAAGAGAGGGACCCACCTGGAGATGGGTTACTCTGGGATGACTCGGAGGGCTGGCTGCAGTATGCGGTATGAGGGCAGCACTTGGGAAGAGGATGGCTGGGGAGTAGAGGTACAAGGAGGGCCTGAAGGAGAGGTGGATGCCGGAGCATCACAGGAGGGTAAAAAATATGATACAAAAAAAAAAAAAAGAGGAGGAATGGCTTCACAAATGAGAAGATCAATGAGGATAGGGTAAAGAAAGGATTATTGACCCTCAAAGTTGAAAAATCCACAGGCCCAGATCATATGCCTCCTCGGGTGCTGAGAGAACTAGCAGTGGAACTAGCAGGCCCTCTGGTGAACCTGTTCAGTAGTTCACTGGAATTGGGGGTAGTGCCACAAGACTGGAGAATGGTTCATGTGGTGCTACTTCATAACAGTGGAGCCAGAGATGATCTGTGCAACTGCTGTCTGGTCAGCTTGATCTCAGTCATGGGTATGTTCATGGAGGCAAACCTTAAGGAAAGGCTGGTATGTTTTTCTAGAGGAAATCATTCTCGAGAATGAGAGACAGCATGGGTTCATGACTGAGAGATCCAGACAAACAAACCTGATAGATTTCTTTGACTTGGTGACAAAACCGTGGACAAAGACCAACTGGTTGACATCCTTTACTGGGATGTTTGCATGGCCTATGACTCTGTGCCCCATAGGAGGTTGATCAGAAAACTAGAGGATCTGGGGCTAGTGGAGAAACTCACTTGGGTGGAAAACTGGCTGAAGGATAGGACCCAGAAGGTGTGGGGGGGGGCAGCTCTCAGATTCTAGGGAAGTCACAAGTGGGGTCCCACTGATCTCAGTGCTTGGTCTGGTGTTGTTTATTGTATTCATTAATGACACTGAAGATGGCATAAAAGGCATGATTTGCTTGTTTGTGGACAACACCAAGCTCCGCGGGACAGTGGATACAGCAGAAGGGATACAGGATCTGAAGGAAGATCAGTTCAACCTTGAGAGGTAGTTGGGAACATGGCAACTCTGGTTCATTGGAAGTGCAAAATTATGCACATAGGAGCTAAGAAACCGAGGACAGAGTACAGCCTGGGAGGGGTCCTGGTAACTAAATATGAGGAAGAAAATGACCTGGGGATGACAAACACTGGTGACTTGAAGCACTCCTCACACTGCAGAAAGGTGGCAGAAAAAACAAATAAAATATTGGGCTGCATTGCCAGAGGAATCACTAGCGGGCTGGAGAAAATGATCTTGCCATTGCACAGATCGCTGGTGTGGCTGCCCTGGAGTATAGTGTGTAGTGCTAGTGTCCCTACCTGAAAAAGGACATGCATCTGTTACAGGTGGTCTTGAGGCAGGCAACAAAAATGGTTAAAGGCCGGCTGGGCAGGATATATGGAAAGAGGCTGGATGATCTAAACATGTACTTCCTGGTGGACAGAAGGGAAAATGAGGACATGACTGAGATGTTTAAGTACACAAAAGACATCAACAAGGTGAAAAAGGAGGGCATATTCAGTCTTAGTGGAAGCAAAGCTGTGAGGAGACATTGCCTTAAATGGGATGGAGGAAGGTTCAGGAGAGAGTTCAGATGGCATTTCTTCACAGAAAAGGTAGTTGCAGGGTGGAATGAGCTACCTCACTGGAGATCATGGAAGGCATTAAAAGAGGGTTGTATGGTGTAAAGGGAAAGGTCAGGGTCTGGGGGGGAGGCCAAAAGAGGGAAGCAGTGGTTGAGGAGGGGGCTGGAGCCTGTCATTGCCACTAAGGATTTTGCAATCTGAGCAAACTTCATAGATCACTGAGCCTTCTTCTGCTGGCAATTTTCATATGTTTGTTTGCGTTTCTTTAATTATTGCTGAATGAATTCACTTTTTTGCTGCATGAAGTCACTATCTAGTTTTTTAACATCTATAGGAACAAACAATGACAACTTTGGACTAGAATTTGCCTTGTTACAAGATACGTAAAAACACAAAAACACAGAATTTGACAGCTAATATGGATGGCTTGGCCCACTCAGTCTGCCCATTCTTTTCCCTGCCTATAACTGTCACTACAGACCCTACTTGATCTCTCTCTAACTCCCCCCCCCACCTCCCACTAAGATTCCCTTGTGTCTGTCTCATGCATGCTTGAAGCCCACCATTGATTTTACCCTCAACAACCTCCATTGGAAGATTGCTCCAGGCATCCACCACTCTTTCAGTGAAGAAGTACTTTCTCACATCTCTCTTGAAGTTGCCTCCTTCCAACTTCATTGCATGTCCTTCTTCTCATGCATCTTTTCCTCTGAAAAGTACTCCCCTGCTGTACCATGTTAAACAACATGAGTTATTTATAGGTTTCTATCATATCCCCCCTCACTCTTCCCTCTTCCAGGATGTACATATTGAGATCCTTCAGTCTCTTCTTGTAGGGCTTCTGATGCAGACCCTGCACCATTTTAGTTGCCCTGCTCTGGACTGCCTCTACTCTGTCTATGTCCTTGAGATGTGGGGCCCGATTCACAAAGGATTATGCAGGGCTTGCACCAAGCCCTGTGACATCTGCGATGTTTGGTGCAGCTGCGCCAAAGCACTTTGTTGCAATGCAGCCTGATTCAAGAAGGGCTGGCACATTTGTGACCATTTCTACAGTTTACAGCAGCTTGTGCTAAAGGTTTGGCACAAGCCCTGTAAAATGGATTCCCCTTGGATGCAGAGTTAGACAAGGGGGGAACTGGTCTAACTTGCTGTGTCTGGCACTCCCAATCCAGAATTTCGATTGGTTCCAGATGTCTGCTGCAAGTCCCCTGCGTCGTGTATTTGGCACACCAGGGACTTGCGGCAGCCTGTTCCTGAATCAGGTCCATGGTCTCCAGAACTAGACACGGTACAATAGGTGGCATCTCACCAGTGATCTTTACAGTGGCAACACTATCTCCCTCCTTCTGCTGGTGATATTCCTCCCTATGCACCCCAACATCCCATTGGCCGTACTCACTGGTCCTACCCACTACCCTGGTGCACTGCCTCGTCACCTTGAGATCATCAGATATGATTACTCCCAGATTCCTTTCCTGTTTGTTGACTTCAATACCTCTTCTCCCATATTGTACTCTGCCTCAGGGTTTTTGTAGCCTAAGTGCATGATTTTGCACTTTCTTGCATAAAAACCCAGCAGTCCTTGAGTTTTCTCAAGTCTCTGCACATTCTTTATATCCCCTCTGAAGTGTCTACCCTATTGCAGAGATTGGTGTCATCCACAAAGAGGCAGACCTTCACATCCAGCTCACCTGGAATGTGCTTACAAAGACAATAAAGAGGACTGGTTCCAATACTGAGCACTGTGGAACCTCGCTGGTCACCCTCCCCCTCTCCGGAGTGAACTCCATTTATGTCTACCCTCTGTTGCCTATCTCATAATCAATTTCTTACCAAATTTACCACCTTTGGACCCACCCCTAAGCTGCCAGTTTCCTAGCTAGATGAAAAATAATAGTTGTTACTGTACTTCACTTACAGTACATATTTTAAAACACTTAAATTAGCTTCCTTCCTGTTTGCCTGCCCACCACTTAGAAGCTAAACAAAGAAAAGATTAAGTTTTATTAATGGTCCGGATCTTCATAACGTAAGCACATACAATTTTTTTCCTTTCTTCAGCAAATTTCAAAACTCTTCTTTTGGGTAGAAACTGCCTATCCAAAATTACTAGGGATGTCACCAGAATTACACATTATTATTCCATTTATTCTGACTCTTGATATGTCTTTGAGATTTCCATTTTGTTAGGTAAACCGATGTAGTAGTTTACCTACTGCATCTTTTTACAGCACTCCAGGTCATCACAACTGGGACTTAGAGGTGTCCTCTGATTGGTTGATACACAAAAGGAAACTTAGAATCAGATTCTGACTCTGCCCCTTCCTGCTGGATCACTCCTCAGTTTCTTTTGTGCGTTTCTCCAGGTTGGGCACATGTAGTGTGGCTCTGTGCCAACTGCTCACTTTGTTTAGGAAGAACAAAATATTTTTCATTCTTGCAAGTGTTGTACTAATTATGTTATCTCTGAGATGGCTCCTACCATTGATGTTGCAATATTTTGCCTAATGTTTGTGTTTTTTATGCTTTGCATTGTGACCACAGGGTTGGAGCAGCTACTCCTAACCTCTGCCCTCCCCCCAACTTGGCCTATGTAGATTGATCTCAGGCATTTGTTATTTGCCTCTGATGTACCCTATCTCCCTTGTGCCATTGGGTTTTTGGGTCCCTCATTTTGTTTTACTTTGGTTTTGTCTTGTGGTGCTGCACCTGTCAGGGTGGGTCCATTCATGGCTGGAAGGTGAGTGTTTTTTATCCCCTACCATTGTGCTTTACTTTGTGTTTGTTTGCCTGTTCTAGCAGTTTTCTGTTTTTTTAGTGATGCTGAAGCCCCCTCAGCTTACCTTGTTCAGCTGGGGGAGGGAGAGTTCATCACCCGATGATTTCTGCATTTTGTTCTAGGCATTCCCCTCCCTGCTTCCTTTCAGGTGCAGTGCAGGATCCACAGTCATTCTCTGGTACCTGAACCTGGTGCTGCATGCCTTGACCAGACACCTCCTTTTTTCAAACTTTGGACTCTGGGAGCTGGATTTTCAGCTGTCCTAAATTGCCACAAGCCCCTGATGTGCCAAAGATATGACATACTGGGCTTGTGGCACACTACTGGGATTTTACAGCTCTTGCATCCCTCCAAAGCCCACTAGAGCATCTCTGTATGATGTTAGTGTGCATCACTGTACAGGATCCCTGACATGGAGCTTGCCCCCAAGATTTGGTACAAGGTGCCAGAAAGCAGGAAAGCTGTCACAAATATTCCCAAGCTTGGAAAATCAGGCAGCATTTGTGGCAACTTGGACTGGCACACCTACATCAATGACAGGGTCTGATGCAGGGTTTGCTACAAGCCCTGCACCAAACTTTGAAAATCCACCCCAGTGTCTCTGCATTTTTTAACTTTAAGACTACATTTCTAGTAGCCATCTGCTTGGCTCAAAGATCTAGCAAGCTGCAGGCTTTATCCTGTGCAGAGCTATTCCTTTCCTTCCACAGAGACAGGGTGTTGCTGAGTACTGTTCCCCTCTTAATGGTGTCCACCTTTCATCTCACCCAGGATATTTCCATTCCCACTTTTGAACTGGACCCCAGTGATCCCCAGAGGGAGGCATTATTCTCCTCAATCTGGACCACTCCATCAAAATTATTTGGACAGAACAACCTCTTTCAGGAAGTCTGAGAGGATGTTTATCCTTGGCCAAGAACCCAAATGAGGACTGGCTGCCTGCAAGTCCACCATAGAATGGTGACTGCCATCTCCGAAGCTTACAGGGCTTTGGCTCTCCCCTTGTCAGACCTGGGTGAGCCTGGGTGAAAGCTCACTCTGCCAAGGTAGTAGCCACCTTGAGGACAGAGCATAATTCGATATCCATTACCAACATCTGCACAGTGGGCACCTGGTTGTCTGTTCATACCTTCTCCAGACACAACAGATTGTACACTTGGAGCCAGGATAAATCTAATGTTGGTTGCTTAGTATTAAAATCTGTATTTAGACCTCTTCCTCCTCATTCCACACCATTGTCTGTTGAGACTGCTTCTTAATCGCCCAGTTGTAATGACTCGGAGTGCTATAAGATGGCACGATACATAATGGTAGTTTACTCACCTGGTAAAGATGATTATAGGTGTACTTTTTCACAGCACTCCGCTTTCCTCCCAATGAAGAGGAACACAGTACCCTTGATTTTGCTGCAGTTGAATTGTTAGTGACATGTTTAGAATTTATGATTTAACCATCAGCTGTGTGTTTGAGCATAGAACATTTGTTCTATTTTTAATGTGCTGTGTAGTCAATAAAGCCCATTGAATCCATTCCAGTAGCCCATCTCCTTTCTGTTATGCTATGACTCTCATGTCTTTCTCATTGCTTGTTTATGGTTAACCAATTCTTGTCCTAGGAAATATAGGTTGGGAAGTTTTCATATGGAGGAGTAATCCAGCAGGAAGGGCGAGTTAGGCTCAGATGCCAAGCTTCTTTTTGTGCATCAGCCTATCAGAGGACACCTCTAAGACCCAACTGTGATGACTTGGAGTGCTGCACAAAGGTGCTGCTGTAATCACTTTTACGAGGTGTGTAAACTACCATTTCTTGTTTGCAAATAAGGGCAGAACCAACCATATGATGAACTCTTTTTAGAAAAAAAATTCTGATTAACCTGGTCTGGGTTATTTTAATGTGGTTATATCTGGACACTATTAAAAAGCTATACTTACATAATTTCAAACTGTTATGACCTATTTCTGTGCCCCCTTAATTACCTTTTCATAAACCTCCAGGAAGTGTTATCAACAGGGAAGAGCCCTGAAGGTATGTTGTCAGCAGTTAATGTTTGCAATATGGATCATAGACACAGTGAGAGTTGGGTCTCGGCTGATGAATTTGCCTTGATGGGGCACTGATCTTTACTATATGAGTCAGTGTGAATGCATGGGACCAAAAACTCTTGATATAACTTTGAGATGTGGAATTATGGTGATTTTATCTGTAGAATGTTTTCCACAACTATGTTTTTAAATTTGCTAGAGCAGTTAAATTGCATGCATAAATGTCTGAAAATTGCTAAGATATGTAGAATGTTTGGTCTAAATTGCCCTCCCTTCCACTGTGTTCTTTACTTCTCTACAGCAGTATTCATGTGTTGCAGTGGAGCTACTCTGGCATTGCAGGTTTTCCTCCTGCAGTATCTTGTTGCTGCATGGTACAGATTCTGTGGCAAGTGCAACACAGTGATGCTTCGATTGCTGACAGTTGCCCACCCTCTAATTTTGTACTTCCTCCCAGGGGAAACCAATCTGATTGATAAGCAGCCTGCTTGCCTAACGCAAGATCTGGAAACTCATTACCATGCTAAGAGCTTCAATTCTGACCTGTCTGGCTGCACAGCAAATCAAACTTGTCCTCGACAGTAGCAAAAGGTCTTCACACTGCACTCAGTTGAACAGAAGGGCATAAGAAGTGTGATAAATCTACTTTCTAAAGGCTTCAGGCTTTGCATACTTACCTTCAGTGTATGTCAAAACCATGTCAAACTTTAATGTAGCTGAATGGTGGCTCAGTATACTGGTAGGCTGGTGTTTATCCAGATGCTGTGAGTTTGAGTCTCAGTGCTACCAGTGGGGACAGCAAATCAAATAATAGCATTTCAGCTGGCTTTTACATAAGCAAGAGGGGGCATTATTCAGATCTAGGAAGAGAGATTCAGCATTATTTGACATAGGCAGATGCTGCGAGATTATTAGCTGGAATCGGCAGAACACCTTTACATGGGGGAGCTCTTTGTTACAGCGAGCATCCTCAGCCAGCTTCTCTGTAATTCCAATCAGCAGCCCATAACAAAAAAAACAGTAAAGCAGGTGAGGGAGCAGTAACAGACTAAGAAAACTGGATGCACAATATGTGTATTCTGTATGTTGTTAAATATTACAACCAGTATTTTGTTACAGTTTGAAGAGTTTTTAATAAAACCTATTTGTCAGTTTTGTGTAGCGACGAATGATGCAGAATTTCCCTGCAAAATTTGTACGGAATGGCAATTACCCTTCTGAAATGCTTTCAGTATTTCTTTTTGAATTCCACTGAACTCCAAAAAGCAATTTCCATGTAAACCATTGAATAACTTTCCATAGATTATGTAATCTAAGGAATAATTTTCCGTGTATTGTGGAAAAGGAATCTGCAGTTTATGTTAAAACATTCTTCTTTTGAAATGCCAGCATTCCTCTTTTCATGGAACTGTATGGAATTAGGCAAAATCTTCTAAAAAGCTGAGGAATTCCATTCTGTTAAAATTTAAAAATTTGGAAAAGCATAACAGTTTTGAACTAGTTTTAGGAAAATAAAAAGTTGGAATGTGCAATGAAATGTGGATTTCCAGCTGGCACCTGTCAAGACCTTCATTCTTTCCCACATTTCTATGTCCACTGTCATACAGATCAGCACTGTGTCCCCATGAGCAGTGAGTTTTAACATTGCAAGCCCAAATGTTAGGAATGGGCTACTTACCATCACCCCTTGACCACCCAAGTGGCAATTTTCAGATCTGCCTGATGGATATTCTGTTTCAAAAGGACCCTGTGCAAAGTATGCTACAGACTTGCTGCTGTTCCAATGGGTCTGTTGTTTCACTTAGGGCCCTGCACAAAGCAAGCTATAAGGATGAATCTCCTGCCTCTTGCGTTAAGTGCCGTCGGATCATTAGCTTCAACCAGAACAGCCACCAGAAGGCTAAGAGGACATCAGTTTAATGTCAAATCCAAGGGGTGGCTCTTACAACAATGTACTACCCCTTAGTGCTGTACTACAGTGTCAATGTGGAGTATTAGTCCAAATTCCCAGTGTAGGACTAAAATCCATGACCATCCACTTTTCTGACCAGTGGTGAGAATACAATCTACTGAGTCACTGATGCTACATCTTGCTTTAATGTAGACCAATCACAAACAGATCAGAAGTACAGTAAGTTGCATTAATAAAGGTTATAGGATACATGTTTGGGTTTGCACTTATGTGAAAGGCACAGGCTTTCTGTGTTTTTATTTTGCACAGATTATATGCATTATTATAGTGCATACTTAGTGTTAGGTTGCTGCAGAGAAAATCTTGGAGGCATAAGAAATGAATATTCTTGCTGATCTGCTCGTTATTGTCTCAGAATACAAACATAGCACTCAGCAACATCTAATTATCCAGAAATGTAGTTCAATCATTGAGATAGAGTAGAAGGCAGAAATGCACTATAGAATTGCACTGGGATGGTATTCCCTGGCATGCATTGCAACCCTGGTGTTAAGGCCTGTTACCTCTAGCATAAGGAACTATCCAAGGCAACACTTTTTCCCCTACAGTTTTAGACTTCACATATTGTATTAGGTTGCTGCAGTAGGTATTCTCTGAGATATACTGAAGGGAGTTGAAGATTGTTGCAGCTTTTTCATTTTAAATTTAATGTGTCATAAAATAAACCTTGTACATAGCCTCATCCGGTGTTCATGTTTGGTTTATTCTTATTATTTCCTGTTGGTAAGAAGACGGCGAGGCATACTGTGAGCTGGTAAGCACTGGCATGAGCAGTTCTGTATAGCAGGCTGAAATTTATTTTCCATCAGTTAAATAAATTCATCATATCTCCCATTACAGTTTAACTCTTTGATGATGAGTTCAGAGAAGAAACATAGAAGTTGATGGCAGATAAGGACTGTCTGGCCCATCCAGTCTGTCCATTTCCCTATCCGTTTTCGAAATCAAGGACCCTAAATTACCCTCAATTTATCCATTTCTTCCTGTTATTAGGGTACCCTTATTTCTATTCCATGAGTTTTTGAATTCTTGAATTCTGTAACTGATTTTGCTCCCACAGCTTCCACTGGGAGGCAGTTCCAAACATCCATGATTCTTTCTGTGAAAAAAAAAATACTTTATCACGTTGCCCGTAAGCCTACCCCCTCCCCCCCCCAAGTTTCATGTCATGGCCCTTTGTTCTTGTACATCTCTTTTTTTGAAAGATGCTGCCCTCACTCACCTTGTTTATACCCTTGAGATACTTGAATGTTTCAATCATATCTCCTGTCTCCTCCAGGGAGTACATATTGAGTTCTCTTAGCCTCTCCTCATAGGGCTTCTCATGCAGTCCCTGTACCATCTTTGTAGCCCTCCTCTGGACTGCCTCCATCCTGTCAGTGTACATCCAGAGATGTGATCTCCAGAACTGGACATAGTACTCCAGCTTTGGTCTCACCAGTGATCTGTACAGTGGCATAACCGCTTCCTTTTTTCTGCTGGTGATACCTCTCCCTATGCACTCCAGCATCCTGCTGGCCTTCCCCACAGTCTTCTTACATTGCTTAGTTGCCTTTAGGTAATCTGAAATGATTATCCGAAGTCCTGTTCCTGGTTTGTGGCTGCTAGTACTAACCTCCCATCCTGTATTCCTCCCCCATATTTTTGTGCCACACGTGCATGATTGTGCACTTCTTTGCATTGAATCCAAGCTGCCACACCCTTGACCACTCCTCTAGTGTGCTGATGTCCTTTCTGATTGTGTCCACTTCCTCTGGAGTGCCTACCCTGCTGCAGATCTTTGTATCATCTGCAAAGAGGCATACTTTTCCTTCAAAACCCTCTGGGATGTCACTTATAAATACAATAAAGAGAGTTGGTCCCATCACCAATCCCTCTGGCACCCCACTGGTCACCTCCCTCTCCCCAGATTGTGCTTCATTTGTGTTCACTCTATGTGTCCTGCCACTCAGCCAATTTTAATACAGTTTACCACTTTTGTGCCCAGTCTCAGACTGTCCAGCTTATGTAGCAACCTTCTATGTGGGATGGTGTCAAAGTTCTTGCTGAAATCCAGGTAGGCCACATCACGGCCCCACCCTCATTGGCACTGGGTCACAACATAGCTGACCACAATGCTTTTTGACAAGAACAGAGTGGCAATAATGCCCTCTGCTTCCTGGACTTTGGGGGGGTTAATAATGGGGCAAAAATAATTTTGTTTGGCTGTGGAATACTATTTCCATGGCCCCTTGTAACAAAAACACAAGTTCCAATCTGGCAAAATGTTTGGAGACCAAGATTAGAACCCTGGTTTCTGCTGCCTCCCAGCCGAGCTGCTCCACACTCCAGCCCTCCACGCCACGGGAGCAGCTCAGCCAGCCCCCGGTATTCTGCTGTCCTTGTCCTATGGCAGTACCACAGACAGCAACCAGGGGAGCACATATAGCTAACACTGTAAATCCCCGCTCGCTACCTGTGATAGCACTATAGGGACTCGCGCGTTCTTGATTGGCACTCTTTAATGTAGTGCTAATCTACCCAGATACCCCCAATCTACCTCTTTGGTGACCCAGTCAAAGAAATCAATTATAATTCATATACAGTAATATATTGTCACAATAATAATGTGACAGAATGAGGCAAAGCAATGCTGTCAACCAGAATACACCCAGTGACTGCAGAATCTTGGGATAAGTTCCTGTTTTCTACCGGATACATTTTGTAAATGATGTAGTCTTTTGGTTACTATAGTACTACAATATACTGTACACAAACTATACTAGTAACTGAGAAAAGGAGCTTTACCATATCTTATTTATTTATTTAGCTTTTGTTAACCAGGTATTGATAAAGCAATGGGGCCAGATGGGGTGCACCCCAGGGTCCTTAAAGAACTAAGAGAGGTGGTGGCTGAACCTCTGGCTATCCTGTTTAGCTGATCACTGGAAACAGGGGAGGTACCCAAAGACTGGAGGACAGCAGATGTAGTCCCCTTATACAAAAGTGGGAACAAAGAGGAAGCAGGGAACTACAGACCAGTCAGCCTAACCTCGGTAGTGGGGAAGATCATGGAAGCACTACTGAAGGAGAGATTGGTGGAACATCTGGTTGTCAATGGACTACAGGACCTAAGGCAGCATGGTTTCACCAGGGGGAGGTCATGTCAGACCAACCTCGTTGAATTTTTTGACTGGGTGACTAGGGAGGTGGATCAGGGGAAGGCAGTGGACATGGCCTATCTGGACTTCAGCAAGGCCTTTGACACTCTGCCTCGTAGAAGACTATTACACAAACTGGGGAATATGGGTGTGGGCAGGACAGTAGTGTGGTGGGTAGGTAACTGGCTGGGTGGCAGGACACAGAGGGTAGTGGTAAATGGCTGTCACTCCACAGAGGGAAGAGTGACCAGTGGGGTACCACAGGGATCAGTGCTGGGACGGTCCTATTCAACATCTTCATCAGTGACATTACATGGGACCTAGAAGGTAGAATTTCACTGTTCGCTGATGACACAAAGCTGTGTAACAGAGTAGACACACCAGAGGGTGTAGACAGAATGAGAAGGGACCTGCAGAAACTTGAAGAATGGTCAGGGTTTGGCAGTTGAAATTCAATGCAAAGAAGTGCAAGATAATGCATATGGGGCACAAAAACCCTGGCACAATATATCAGTTGGGGGTGAGGATATAGCATGCACCAAGCAGGAAAGGGATCTTGGGGTTATCATCTCTGATGACCTCAATGTAGGGAAACAGTGTGACAAGGCAGCAGGTAAAGCAAATAGGATGCTGGGATGTATAGGCAGGGGCATCACCAGCAGGAAAAGGGAGGTCATAATTCCGCTATACAAGACACTAGAGAGGCCCCACCTGGAGTACAGTGTACAGTTCTGGAGACCATACCTACGTAAGGACATAAACAGGGTAGAGAAGGTTCAGAGGAGGGCAACAAAGATGGTGCATGGATTGCATCACAAGTCCTATGAAGACAGGTTGAAGGAACTGAACATGTACTCCCTGGAGGAGAGGAGAGAGAGAGGGGATATAATAGAGACATACAAGTATCTTACAGGGAGGAACAGGGTGCAGGAATACACTATTTTTAAGCGAAAAAGATGTTCCAGGACTAGAGGGCATGGGATGAAGTTGGAGGGAGGATGATTCAGAGGAAACATGAGGAAGAATTTCTTCATAGAACGGGTGGTGGACAAGTGGAACACCCTGCCAGAGGAAGTGGTGGGGGCTGAAACAATCACGGAATTTAAGAATGCATGGGATAGACATAAAGGAATTCTGGAAGTCAGGGGTAAGGGGCAACAAACTTCTAGGAAAACATAAACTGAACTTACAAGCTCAAATGGGCAGACTGGGTGGGCCATAGGCCCTTATCTGCTGACACTGTCTATGTATCTCTGTATCTATGTATCTAGGTAAGTACACTAGACAAGGCAATTTGCCTATTTTCAGGTGTGCCCTGGGAGAGTACAGAAAATTACATAGTTACACACTTGGGACAACATGGTACATAATTAGGAAAAGATTACATGTCATGAGACTACAAGGTACAAGTTAGCCAAAAACAAACTCACATGTCACATGCGAACCTCATAATGTAGAATACACAATGTACAAGGCATATGAGGCACATATAGTTAGAATAGTTACAGTAGGGTAAGCGGTGTGTACCAGTCATAGAGCAGTACAAGGAAAGGATTGGTAGCAGCAAGTACAAAAACTAACATCATAAGGGCCAGCTTTTATGCATGGGTGCAAGTGCTGACATATGTCCGGGGGTTTTTGGCACCCGCAGGCCGATGCAATTTTAAGATGGTTCCATAGGGAAGAACGTAGGCTGCCCTGAGAGAGGGCAGAACGGACCTGGGTTGGGAAGGTGTTCCAAAGTTTGGGGGCACATGCTGCAAAATCCCTTTCACAGTCACAGGTACCTTGAGTGTGGCAGACCCCTGAGACCTAAGGTGATAGGATGAGGGGACAGCTTGGGCCAGCAAACTTGCCACCCCTGGAGAGGTACCTGTGTTGAGGACCTTTCCAGTGAAGCAACCAAGGACAAAGTCGATGTGCTTTGAGGGCGAGAGCCAGTTTAACTTATTGTAGAGCTCACAGTGGTGAGTGAGCCGGGGGGCTGATAGGGCGAAGCGACAGACATTGTTATAGGCCATCGACCACCTGGAGAGATGGGCCTTAGTGGTGCTGGCAAACAACAGGAGCCCATAGCATAGTGAGGGGAGAAGCATACCTCTCACAAGGGCAACACGCGCGGCCGGCGTGAGGTTATTTTTTGCTCTGTAGGCCAGACCCAGTTTACAGTTGACTGTTTCCAATGAAATTGTCCGCAATTGGAATCAGGATGTCTCCCTTACCGGATACACAAAACGGCACAGGGGAGGCCTTAATCTTAGCCTGGGACCCAAAGAGCATGGCCTGGGTTTTTTAGATTAAGGAATAGCTTGTGGTTCAGGATCCATGTCTGAATGTTTTTTAGGTCTTCACTCAGGTGGTGGTTGATGACCCCCACCTCTGGGGAGTGAGACAGGATAACCAGATCATCTGCATAGAGGATTGGTTTACAGTGAGCAGCGGTTGCTGGGAGATATTAACAAAAATGGAGAAGAGCATTGGTCCAAGGACGGAGCCTTGGGGGGACCCCCATTGTTACTGGGATGGGACCCAAGAGTTCTTTGCCATATTTAACCCGCTGCGTTCTACCATGTAGGTAGTTGGCGAACCAGCTGAGAGCGGCAGTGGAGGCACCAATTGATCTAAGCTGCGTTGATAGCATGACATGGTCGACCAGGTCAGACGCCTTCGAGAGGTCAATAAAGATAGCCCCCGAGAGCTTACCCTGATCCATGGCCTCCCTAATCCATGATGAAACAGTAACTAGGGCTAAGGAGGTACCATGCCCCTTCCTGAATCCATGCTGTACAGGAGTCATTATGTCATGAGCCTATAAGTACTCTGAGAGTTGCCCTGCCACAACTTTCTCCAGAAGTTTGCTAACCGCAGATAGGATGGATATAGGGTGATAGTTCTCTATCAGTTTAGGGTTTCCCTGTTTAAGGACTGGGACTACCCTGGCAACCTTCCATATGTCTGGGATAACTCCAGTTGACAGGGACAAATTGAAGATATTTAGGTTCATATTATAAGTTAATACAGATAAAGAGAAACCGGGGTGGTTTTCCAAGTTTGTCTTTTGCTTCTCAGGACTTACACCCATCAATACTCCTTACATTCATCCACACATCTAAATTATGCTTAAACAAATCTACTGAGTTAACATGTTACAACATGCAGTGGCAAAAGAGTGCCACATTTTAACCACTCTGAAAAAGTTATTTTTTTTCTGTGCTATAGTGACTACCCTGTAATTGAAAGGTGTGACCCCTTAGAACACTTAAAGTTTTCAAATGAAATGTTGCAAATAATGTCAGATTTTTGTTGGCCTTTTATACCGAAATGATTCATGTTCCCTCTCAGTTGCCTTCTGTCCAGTAAAAAGAGGTTTAAATCTTTCGTACTATTTTTTTATTTTATTTAGTTGTTTAACCAGGAGTAGCACACTAAGCTGAAAGCTTTTTTACAGGTGCGACCTGGCAGCTCAGGGAAGTTAAGTGGCTTGCTCAGTGTCCCTTAGTATGCAAGTGGAAGCTGTGGGATTCAAACCCAGGTCTGGTCTGCTGGATGTCACCAGATTTGCAGCTCAGAGCCTTAAACCACTGCGCTATACTGCCTCATATGTTGCCTATAAAAAAAAAAGCCCATTCATCCCCCTTACTAGTCTAGAAAGTCATCGCTGTCTTAAAACATCCCTCCTGCAATATAGAGACCAAAATCTGGGCACATTCCTCCTTATGTGATCTGACTAATGACTTATAAAAGGGCATTAAAATTGTGCTACTCCTACTAACTTGTTTCACTTATGGTGTAGGTCTGGCCATCAGCAACACAATCCCAGTTGGCACCAGTAGAACACAGTTTTACAACATTATAAAATGGCATGAACGTCAAGACATTCCCACCTTTATTACTGAAGGGGTTTACATGAAAAACAAGGGCATGTCCCTGGCATTTTGCCTACTGTTGAGGCTTATTTTGGTGCTGAAGTCATAAATGCCCAGCTTGTGACATTACAGTCATTCCCTCAGCAATAGACTGTGATGTCACAGGCAGGAGGTTATGACTTCAGCTCTAGAATAAGTCTTTGCTATAGATGATATGTATGGGCAAAGCTCTTTTTCTCATGTAAATACTCTTAGTAATGAAGAAGAATGGTTTGGGGTTAGACCAAGGGGAACTGGAAGGGACTAGCAATACAAGAGCAGGAGCTAGGGAAGAGGAAGTGCAAGAATTTAGGGAAGTGATGCATGTCACCCTTAGAGAGGGGCATAGGTTAGGCAGCAAGCAAAGGGACCATTGGGGTAGGAAGTGGAGTGTGAGGAGCAATATATGAAATGAAGGCCAGTGGTTATTCTGTGGAGTGATGTGTGGGAAAGTCATAAGCCTAGGGAATAAAATATGCACCTCCAGCTGTTGGTGGCTAATGTTTATTTAGCCTAGTAGCCATGACATAAACCTATGTAATGTGGCATTGTAACTAGAAACACACAATTCCTAGATATACCCTGGCAGGAAAAGCAGGGGAGAAGATAGAGGTTGCAGGATATTCTTTATATCAATGAAGATATCAAAGTCACAGAGGATATGGACCTAGAGAGGAGCATCGCATTGAGACCCTTTGGGTGCAGCTGTCTGCAGATATAGGAGGGTCACTAGGGCTGGGGTAGCTTACATGACACCAAATCAGAAGGAGACAGAGGATTGAATACTGGGAGAAGTGATTAGGAGGACCGAAGCTCAGGGCAGAGTGGTGCTGGTGGGACACTTCAACAAGACAGGTGTAGATTAGAGTGTCCCAGCCACATCAAACTCCAAGAGTCAGGGGCTGTTGGAGGCATTCCATGATCATTTCTGGCACAGTGCCTTGGAGAACTAATGAGGGAGAGAACAATCATTAACCTGTTCCTTACAAACAGGGAGCCTGTCAGGGATGCTTCTGTAAAGGAACTGCTAGTGAACAGTGATTTTCAGTAAGTATGGTTCAACATTATGCTGTAGCAGTAGTAGTAGTAGTAGTAGTAGTAGTAGTAGTAGTAGTAGTAGTAATCATAGTAAATCATTTTTTATTCATAAGAATAATGGAATACATTCAATTGAGCAAGCTTAGTTTCAATGAAGTTCCAGGCCAAATAAAATACATATAGTTGCACATATACACATATAATATAATATAATACACTATAATAAGACAATTAGACTATTATAATGAACAAAACAACAATAACATCAACACATTAATTCATTAGTTAAAGTGCATTACAAAAATGCAGGTTATGGTGTTATTAGACCAAGTCGTTCACCATCTTATTAATTCTGGGTTATTGGGTTTAGCCCCATAACATCTTAAGTTTGAAGGGGATTGGTTCCACAATAAGGCTCCCCTGAAGGAAACAGACAATCTCCCTATATTTAAATTAAAATGATTCAAAACATATTCAGCTCCTAATGAAGTCCTCAGACCCTCCCTTAATTCCGTAAATTCATATAGATCAGAGATGTAACCAGGAACTTCATTATTCCACACCTTGATTATAAACTGGAGTAAATGTAAATTTCTTCTTACAGGGGGGTTAAGCCAATTCAGCTCTCTAAATAATATACACTGATAAGTTTTATAGGGTGTGTCCAAGATAAAACTAGCCATTCTGTTAAACATTAGATCTACTTTTATTTAAAAGTGATCCAATGGCCCTCCCATATAGCAGATCTTCATAATCTAGGACTGGCAGTAATAAGGAGTTAACTACATTCAGGCATACCTCCTTAGACATACACTTTTTGTACCTACACAGGCACCCGACTTTCTATTTGTACCTCCTATAAGACAGTCTATTTGGGAATCCCAACTCAAATAAGAATCTAACCAAATACTGAGATATTTATATAGATCAACTTGCTTAATGACAGTACCATCAAGAGTATTAATCTCTAGGTGAAGATCCTGTTTTTTATTATGTTTATTTCTAAATAGGAGTGCCTGCATTTTATTGGGATTCAGAACCTAATGACAATTCTTAAAGAAGTCCTGAACTTGAACGAAAGCTAGTTGTAACTTTAGACCAATTGAATCCAATGTTACCCCTTCCACATACAATATGGTGTCATCTGCATACAGATGACACAGAACATCAGGTGATTCAAGCTGAAGTTCATTTATATGGATGTTAAACAGTAGAGGCCCCAAGATTGATCCTTGAGGAACTCCATTTTTCATTTCCAAAACCCCAGATTTAAAGGAGTCCAATTCCATAAACTGACTGCATCCAATCAAATAAGTAGAAAACCATTTCACTGACTGAGTAGACAAGCCAGTCTCACTGAGTCTGGACAGAAGCACCCGATGGTTTAGGGTGTTGAAGGCCTTTGAAAGATCGATAAACAGGGCACCTACCATTAATCTCCTGTCCAGACTCAGTTGAAGATTGATTACCACCTTGGTCGGAGCATTTTATGTGCTGTGGAGAGACCTAAAACCTGATTGAAATGGGGGCAATCTGTTAGCTCTTCCAGAAATCCCTTCAATTGGCATGAAATTATTTTTTCAAATATTTTTGAAATCTGCGGGAACAGAGAAATGGGCCAATAGTTGCCCAGCTCGCTCTTGTTCCCAGATTTAAATGTGGCTCTCACTATGTGCCAGGGAATAAGCTATACAATGAGCTATGTACTTCAAGGGTCTAGAAGGATCCCATCATGGCCTATAGCCTTAGAAATATTTAATTTTGGGAGTTCCATACGGCTGGCCCTCCTTTGGCGTAATATAATCAAAATCAAAACCACCCATTCCACTAGCATCAGGATTTATTTCCTCCAAATTCTGCTCTGGGGCACTAATACAATCCTGGTAAGCCCCAGCAGCTGAATCCAGGGAACCTACCTTAGTGAAATAATCATTAAAAGCATTAACCTGTCCCTCCTCTAGAGACAGCATTAAACCATCAACTGCTACCTTATTCACTGAGGAATTTTTATTTTTCCCAGTTAAGTCAGAGATAATCCCCCAGAACCTTCCTGGGTTCTGCCTGTGGTTATTATCAAGTTTAGATCTAACAGATTCTTGTTTAGCTGCCCTTACTTTTCTAGTGTACAGATTATGGGCCTGCCTATAAAAGACCCAGTCTTGATCTGACGTAGTTTTTTTGGCCTTTACCCATTTTTTATTTCTGTCTCTCCCTCCTAGCTTTATGAAGTTCAGGGAAAACCAAACATTCCCTTTATGTTTGGTTTTCCTGGATTTCAGTAGTACATGCTTATTTGTAGATTTGTGGGAATGTATCCAAGAAATACTCCCAGGCTGCTGAGGGCATGGGAATCAAATCCAACCTAGACCAATTGATATTTTCCACATCAAGCATGAATGTAATATAATCAAACTGTCTAAAGCATCTCCAAGCAATCCTAGATTCAGTAACAGGCTTAAAGATCATGTGCAACGGTTTTTACATATTTTTTATAAAAGCTTGAAACATTGAAATTCAGTTCCCTGTATCATGATTAGTGTTTCCTGAAAATTTCATCCTGTTTGGGTTTGTGGTTTTCTTTAAATCAGCATTTGTTAACTTGCTCTACAGTGGCTGAAAACAGTGGAGTTATTTCTGTCCTCTCAGTCAAACTTGGAGTGCAATGACATCATTTTGGAGTAGCTTGCTGTTTCAGATTCCCAATCAGAGCAGTAGTTTGTAGAGTTAATGGTTTGCTGAGCTCTCCAAGTTTCTTACAAACACAGTCTCTGGCTTGTGTTTAGATAGATCAGCTTAAAATATAACATTATCTTCTCATAAAAGCTGATCATTTTAATTCCAATGCTGAATTGAAGTAGTGGAAATCTTTCTCTGTGAGAAATTAGCTTGTCTGTCACAGCTCTCATTTTTTTCTAATCAAAACTCAGATTGTTTTTCTAACTACAGTAGATAACACAGGGCTATTAAATGAATATAAAATAAATATACATTGTGTTTATTCACAGAAACAGTTTGTATTTGATGTAGCCTCCATAATCAGATTTCATGTAAGAACATTTTTTTTCATGTCAGATTGACAAACAGTACATGTGCTTGAAATACTGTAGCAGAGTGTGACAGGCACCTGTCAGAACTCACAAATTTCAGTTCTTTGGTGGTTTCTGTGTGAAAATACATTATGTTAGGTATAACTAGAAACACTATGTGGCATCCTGATGCACGTGTTTCTGCCTCTGATGGAGGCAGCTGCAGTCTCTGCCACCTGTCCCTGCTCCAAAGCCCCCTTCCTTCTGCTCCACATTTGGGGCTGCTACATCCTGCTTTCCTGATCTTCTCCCATACAGTCTAGGCTTGTGCACCCTGCTACCTCCATCCCCTGCCTAAAGAATCAGGGATGCTGTACCCTGCCTCCCCTTGCCTAAACAATTGGGGTTGCTGCATCCTGCTGCCCTCTCTCCCCCAACCTCACAGTTAGGGAAGCGGAACCTGTTTCCCCTTGTTCCTGTCTCCACAGTCAGGGCTGCCATGCTGTGCTAAGCCCTAGAGTGCCAGGTTCCCTGCCTCCACAGCTGGGGCTGCTGTACCATGCTGCCCTAGCCACCAGAGGTGGGGCTTTTGCTGCACCCTGCTATTCACTTGTGTTCCCCCAAATGGTCAGGGCTGCTGCACCACGTGTACCCCATCTCACAGTCAGGGCTGCTGTACCCTGATGCCCCTGTGTTCTGCATCACAGTCAAGGCTTCTGCACCATGCTGTTCTCTGTCCCCTGTCACCAGAGACAGGGCTGCTGCACCCTGTTCCTTTCTACACAGTTGTGATTGCTATGGCCTGCTGTGCTCTAGAACCCCATGCCTCTGCAGTTAGGGCTGCTGCACCATGCTGCCACTTGCTACAAGATTCAGGGCATTTGCTGCACCCTGTTGCATGCCTCAACTGTGGAGGCATGCACGCTGTTGCAAGCCTCCACAGTTAAGGCAGTTGCACCCTGCTGTCCCCATGCCACTAGATTCAAATCCTTTGCTACACCCTGCTCCCCACATCCCTTGTCCCAAACAGGCATGGCTGCTACACCCTGTCCCACAGTTTGGGCTGCTTTATCCTGTTGCCACCCCTAACTCCTGCTTGAGCGTTCAGGGCTGCTGCACCCTGCTGCCCTCTGTCCCCACACCCACAGTCAGGGCCATGCCACCCTGTTGCCCCCTGTTCCTATCTCCACAGTCAGGGCTGCTGTGCTACACCCTAGAGTCTGATGCTGCCTGCATCCACCGTTGGGGCTGCTGAACCCTGCTATGCACTTCCATTGCCTCAGATGGTCTGGGCTGCTGTGCCCTGATGCCCACCTGTGTCCACCCCACAGTCAGAGCTCTGCAACCATGCTGTTCTTGTTCTCTGCCACCACTGTGCCCTGCTGCACCACAGAAACCCCTACCTCCAGAGGCAGGGACAGGATGCAGCAAATGCCCTTACTCTTGTGCTGCACCTTCCCAAATAGCTGGGTTGCTGCACCCTGCTACCCTCTCTCTCACCCTCACAGTCAGGGATCCTGCACATGTTACCCCCTGTTCCTGTCTCAGTAGGGTGTAGCAAAGGATCTAACTCTGGTGGCAGGGAGACAGCAGGGTACAACTGCCTCAACTGTGGAGGCATGCAACAGGATGCAGCAAATGCCTTGAATCTTGTGGCAAGTGGCAGCATGGGGCAGCAGCCCTAACTGCAGAGGCATGGGGCTCTAGGGCACAGCAGGCCACAGCAACCCCAACTGTGTAGAATGGAGCAGGGGGCAGCAGCCCTGTCAGTAGTGACAGGGGATAGAAGACAGCATGGAGCAGAAGCCTCAACTGTGGGGCAGGACACGTGGAGCATCAGGGTACAGCAGCCCTGACTGTGAGATGGGGTACATGTGGTACAGCAGCCCTGACCATTTGGGGCAATGGAAGTGGGTAGCAGGGTGCAGCAAAAGCACCACCTCTGGTGTTACGTGCAGCATTGCAGCAGCCCCAGCTGTGGAGGCAGGGAACCTGGCACCCTAGGGCTTAGCACAGCACAGAAGCCCTGACTGTGGAGACAGGAACAGGGCAACAGGTGCAGCATCCCTAACTGTGAGGGTGGGGAGAGAGGCAACAGGGTGCAGCAACCCCAATTGTTTGGGCAGGGGTGGCAGGGTGCAGTAGTTCTGATTCTTTAGGCAGGGATGGAGGCAGCAGGGTGCACAATCCCTGACTGTGTGGGAGAAGACAGTGGGCAGCAGGGTGTGGCAGCCCTCGAATGTGGAGCAGAAGGCAGGGGCTTGTGGGGCGGGGACTGGTGTCAGTAGACTGCAGCTGCCTCAGCTGTGGGGCAGAGACATGGCGCATCGGGATGCCACCTAGTGTTTTAGTTATACACATGATGTATTTTTCACACAGAAACCACCAAAGAACTGAACTTTGAGTTCTGACAGTACATGTGCTTGAAATACTGTAGCAGAGTGTGACAGTCACCTGTTTGTTAATCTGACATGAAAAAAATGTTCTTACATGATTGTATTTTATGAAGGCTACATCAAAACAAACTTTCTGCGAATGAACAAAATTTAGATTTATTTTATATTCATTAAACAGCCCTGTGTTATACAATTAGAAAAATTGAGGTTTGAGTAGAAAGAACAGAGCTGTTATACAGACAAGATGATTTCTACAGAAAAAGATTTCCACTACTTCAATTCAGCACTAAAGCTGAAATGATCACCTTTTTAAAGGAAGAGAATGATATATTTTAAGCTGCTCTATCTAAACACAAACCAGAAACTGGGTTTGTAAGAAACCTGGAGAGCTCAGCAAACCATAAACTCTACAGAGTGCTGCTCTGATTGGGAATCTGAAACAGCAAGCCACTCCAAAATGATGTAATTGCACTCTAAGCTTGACTGAGAGGACAGAAATAACTTCACTGTTTTCAGCCACTACAGAGCAAGTTAAAAAAATGCTGATTTAAAGAAAACCACAACACCAAACAGCATGAAATTTTCAGGAAACACTAATCATGACACAAGGACTTGAACTGCAACTTTTTAAGCTTTTATTAAAAATATGTAAAAACCGTTGCACATGATCTTTAATTATTTTATTTCTAACCGTGTAAATTACCTGATGGACTGAGAAGGATTCCAGAAGGACTCGAGCTCTCAGATAAAACTGGGCAAAATTTGTAAACATCAAGTCCAATATAATGGATTTTTTTGGATCTCTATGGTTAATTCTGGTCAGATCCGGAATTAACTGAGTCATGCCCAGATCAATCTGAAAATCAGTTAAATCATGATTTAAATTAATAGTTAACCAATCAACATTAAAGTCTCCTGTTAGGAGACTTTAATGTTGGAAGCTGGTCACACAAATTCTGTGATCAGGGTGCTATGTAACCCCTAGATGGCGCTATCCCAGGGGCTACTACCCCTGCCTGATTTGCCACTAACAGGTTGAGGGGCCTGGATCCAATGGCGGGTGCCTCCACCCAGAGGTCAGGGTTTGCAATAGTTAAACTAACTTGGTCACAGCCCTCTGGGACACTGCACCCCTTTCTTCCCACTAGTGGCCCACACAATATATCAGAATTACCTTCACGGTATACACTTACCCCCAGGTCTGGTTCCGCACTGGGACCTCCTGTGAAATGAGATACAGTGCAACAATCACAGTACAGTACTTTAACATAGACAAATACCTCAGGCAGTATAACTTTGCTGAAACAAGCAGCTCTGATTTATTTAGGGATATAACAAGGACAGGGGAAATCAGGTTAATTAGCTTATCACTCTAATAATCTACCTATGGCTCTGTGCACAGGCCTATCCTATCAGTTACTGTCCCTGGGTACCCAAGCCCTAGTGGCTAGTCCAAACCGTGGCAGCTGGTGGGGGCCCTTTCACACGAGAAAAGGAGAATTAAACAGTCAGCAGTACAGTAATTCCATTTGGATTTAATGTGGCAATTCAACAGGAGCAACCCTGAATTAGTACTCACGACCTCCAAATAAGATAGGGTCCTTCAATGTCAAGCAGGGCTCACTTGAGGTACACAAACCCTTCACACATCCATATAAAAAGAAAGTACTATACCAGGCAGGCTGCATCTGTATCCCGATCGCAATTACTGCACAATACCGGAGAACACACAGCAGATTCAGTTCCTGACAGACCGAGTGCAATTTTCAGCAATTCTTCCAGTCTTCTACAGGGTGAGCCTGGTTTCTACTCTTCAGAGATCCTTTGATTCTTTTCACAGGACGGATTCAGTCCTAACAAGCTGTTACACAAGCTGCAGACGGAACTCTGGGCCTTACACGTTTTTGACTAAAACTGCACACTGAAAAGCACAGGGCTCCTTCCTTCTTCACTGCCAAAGCTCAACTGAACTCCAACTGACGAAACCGGCACTTCCTTTGAGTTCCTCCCAGTTCTTGACTGGATTGGCTGTCACTCACAATAGACTGCTGCTGTTGGTCCAAAAGGCACTGAAGTCTAAACTACATCTCCCAGAGTCACTGCCCATACAATCCTCTTGTGGCTGGCTCAGATTATGAGTCCAAGTTCTGATTAGTCCAAGGCATCATTTTAGAGCTAGCTTACCCCACACTGATTGGTCCAGTTCAGCAGTTCAAAACTAGAATGGGAACTAGCAGACACAGTTCTGACTGCAAAGAAAGCAGGTTAGACAAACTGTAATTTCATTATTACTCTAAATAATTTCTGGCAAACAGTTACATCTTTCAGATAGGTTCCCTTTGCACTCCTAGTGACTGCAAAAATGAAGTGAATTAGCAGCAGCTTGGTGGTACTCAATCAAAGAAACACACAGTCCCCATACAAACTAATTATGTCTGCAAGCAGACAGCTCTTAAAGAGACAGTACCAGAGGTTCTAAAACACTCACTGATAAATGGCTTAAAGGCCAAACACCATTCAGGCTTGGAGCATTCAAGCAAGCTCCTGGAAGTCTTTTGGGAACCCCCATTTGCAGGGGTTACACCCTTCCTGGCCTGGGAAAGCTTGACGTCGCGTCAGCAAGTACCCATAAGTTTCAACTGCAACCATATACATTTGCATTAGGTCTCGCACATGTAATCATCAGTCAATATATCATTTTACCAAGAACACATTTCTGAAACATTGCAGTACGTCACTCTTTACACAGTATTACATACACATTGTACCATAACTCAAGTTATTACCTCTTGTACATGAAACCTGAAGAGAGGGGGCCCTTCCCTATCAGTTACCTTGGGGCTGGATGGGGCAAGGGCACCATACATAGAGGGCAACACAAGTAACTTGGAGTTAGCACTGATGCTCAGTTTGGGCAATGAGCTCGGGGACACATACACTCCTTTATGGACAACATTGAGAGGCAAGTCCACAGGCCTCCCAAGTGAATCATAACTGAGGTGCACCACAGGCTTTACAGCTCGACCAGTCTTTCTAGGGGAACTGTTATAGTCTCTGCACTCTGAGCCTCATTTTCAGCATTGTCCTCACTTGTCAGGGAGTCTCCATGGGGGTAGAGAGGCTGAACTTGGGGCACTTTCAGCTCCAGGAGTTACAGTTTCTGAGTCCACAACATTTGGCTCGCATGGAGAGCTTTTGGACACTGGCAGTGGACTGTCAGGGCACTCAAAATACTCTTCTTGTTCGGTGTATCACCAGTCTGTCCCAATCTATCATTTCCTCCCTGAAAGCTCAAACAGTTCAACCATGCACAATGATTCCATTTCATCTGATCTGATGCTTTGCACTTCACTTTCTGGGAGCATTGGCTCCAGGGATGAAGCTGGGGCTTAGACAGTCCAGAAGGCCCAGCTTTGTCTCCAGTATTGACTAGAGGATTGCCCCGAAACAATTGACTCAGTTCGAAGAAGGATAGTATTCAAAGTCACTCTCATTTCTTCCGATATGGACTGACAGTCATGCTCAACTGGGACTTGTGGAGGGAACACTTACTTTGCTTCTGTAGGTGCAGACTTTCTTGATCTTTTCTTAGCAGCAGCTCTAGTCACTGGTCCAGAGGGGGCATCTTCTAGGGGCTCAGACTCAATTAAGATTTGTCCAATGGGCAGTAAATGATTTCTATGCATTGTTTTTACATCTTTTGAATTATTCTCAGGCCTTACTTTGTACACTGGCAGATCATCTAGTTTGCCCACTACAATGTGAGGGAGATGGTGCCATCTGTCAGCAATCTTGTGCTTGCCATGCAGTCCCAGATTTCTTAGCAATACCCGATCTCCCTCCTGGAGTTCCTGTGCTTTCACCTTTTTATCATACCTTTCTTTGTTGGCCAGATTTCTTTTGGCAGCCATGGTTTGAGCCAGTTGGTACGCATGAGTTAGCTGGGCCTTTAACTTTGCACATACTGTAAATAGTTGTCAGCTTGAACCCCATCAGGAGAGACCCCAAAACACACATCTACTGGTAGTCGAGCTTCTCTTCCAAACATCAGGCGGTGGGGAGAATCCAGTGGCATCACTTTGGTGCAGTTATAAGCATGTACCAGGGTGCTAATTTGTTGGCTCCATCTAGGCTTGTCCTTTGGGTGCAGGGTGCCTAGCATATCTAGCAAAGTCTTGGTTGAAACGTTCAGGCTGTGGGTCCCCTGGGGTGGTAAGGAGTGGTTCTGGACTTTCGCCTCCCACAGAGAAAGCATCTCTTTGATCAGACGACTCTCAAAGTCTCTCCCTTGATCAGAATGGATTCTTTGTGGAGCCCATAGTGAACAAAAAGTTTTCTACAAGTACTTTGGCTACAGTGGATGCTTTCTGGTCTTTGGTGGGAAAGCTTGGGCATATCTCGTGAAATGGTCAGTGACCACCAGCACATTACTGATATTTCTTTGATCTGACTCCAAACTTAGAAATCAATACAGACCAGCTCCATGGGTGCACTGGTGGTTATGTTAACAAGGGGCAGCCCTCTGGGCAAAGCTTTCCTGTAGCAGCGACTCATAAGTTCGAATGTGTTGCTCCACATCAGCCCCCATCTTAGGCCAATAGAATCTGGATCTCACCAAGTCAAGTGTTCTGTCTATACCAAGGTGCCCCATGGGTTGTGCAAGGACCTCAATACTGAGTCTCGAAGGCATGGGCAGCACTAGTTGTTGTTTGTCTACTTGTCCCCTCTGTCTACTGTTTCTCTGTATAACAGTTTATTGATCAGTTTCAACTTAGGACCTTCTTTGTATAACAGTGCAGTTCTCAAATCAGTGGGCGTAATTTGGACACATCTTTTCCTGCATAGAGGGCTTCTAAAGCTGCTTTGATCATGGGATCGCGGGATTGAGCCCGAATACTGTCATTGTCCAGCTGAGGCAGTGCACCAATGTCTATTGCAGAAAAGTGGCAATAAGCAGCAGGTATGCAATTCCTCAGAGGCTCCCAAGCAATCCACCATGCAGTCCACTGCGTCCGTGGACATTTGTTCCTCCCTGTCAAACTTCCGCAGAGTGCCCGAATGTCAGTTCTGCCAGTCGGACCCAATCATTCTGGGAACAGGCCTCCGGGAGAGAGCATCAGCATCTATGTGGTTCAGACCTGCTCGGTATTAGAGCATAGTCATATGTAGATAATGCAGAAAGCCACCTATGGCCAGTGGCATCCAACTTAGCTGAGGTCTGCACATAGGTCAAAGGATTATTGTCAGTTTTTACTAGTATTTTAGCCCCATACAAGTACTCATGGAATTGGTCAACAATAGCCCACTTCAAAGCTAGGAACTCTAACTTATGTACAGGATAGTTCTTTTCGGATGGGGTCAGGCTTCTACTGGCAAAGGCCACTGGTCTCAGGCCATTCTCGTGCTCTTGGTACAACAGCCCCCAACCCTTGCAAGCTAGCATCAGTGTGCAGGACGTAAGGTTTTCTTGGATCGGCATAAGCCAGCACTGGAGCATGGGTAAGTTGATATATGATCTCATGAAAAGCAGTCTCACAATCAGAGTCCAGCGACTCCAAATACTTCACTTCGGATGAAAATACACTCTTTCAGTCTTGAGGATGCTGACTTTTGGTATTTTTTGTGGGTTGGGGATACCCTTGAGTAAGGTTAAGTAAAGGCGGATCACTCTTGAATAGTCCTTGATGAAGCGCCGATAATAACCACAGAATCCCAGGAATCTTTGCAGTTCTTTTAGATTTTTGGGCTGTGGCCAGGTGGTCAAGGCCTCAACTTTACTTGGTCGGTCTCTATTCCTCGTGGATACTATGTGTCCCAATACTTTACTGATGTTTGAAAAATTGACACTTATCAATGGACAGTTTAAGGCCAAAGTCCTCCAGTCGGTCCAATACCTTAAATAATCTGCTCTCATGTTCCTCCAGTGAGCTGCCAAACACAATAACATCATCTAGGTATACCAGGCACTCTAGTAAGTTCATGTCCCCCACTGCACGCTCCATCAATCGTTGAAAAGTGGCTGGGGCACCTGAAATCCTTGAGGCATCCTCATGAATCATAGAAACCAAGCGGACAGATAAAGGCTGTCTTTTCACGGTCCTCTGGGGCCATCGGATCTGATAGTACCCACCGCGGAGATCCAGCACAGAGAACCACTTGCTCCCGCTTAGGCAGTCCAAAGCATCCTGAATGCGGGGCATTGTGTACTGATCAGGGATAGTCCGCCCGGTTTAAGGTGCGATAATCCACACATCCTTACTGTTCCATTCTTTTTCCTCACTACCACAATGGGGAAGCATAAGGGCTTCTGGATTCTTGTATTACACCAGCAGCTAACATCTCTTGCAGATGCCGTCTCACATCATCTATGTCAGCAGGTGCAGGGTCGAGACCTCTCACGAAATGGTCTTTCGTCATGCAGCGGATATTGTGCTCAGCTCCTTGCACGCATCCATCCCATTCCTTTAGAAAACACCTGGTCTCTCTGGGCAAGCTTCTCACTGATCTTCACTTTCCATTCAGCTGGCAGCGGAAGTCGCGAAATCAAACAAGTCAGGCGTTACTCTGTCATTCTTCCTTGAACTCTTGCTGCTGGGTAGCACTGCAGTGTCTGCGAAATGCACATTAGCCAGGATGCAACCTCTGTTTACTCGAATGTCTCTTTCAGACACATTATGAACTGGACATTACCCTTCTGGCATAAGCATGGGCTCTAGCGGGCAAAATACTAAGCTTGACCAGCAGTCCCTCTGGCAATTTTCCATCGCCTGGTGCATCCAACATTAATATTTTATTCTTAACATCCTTTCTGATATGGACCTCTCCTGTAAGGTACACTGGGCATTTGCGCCAGGATCAGAGACTCAGGATCCTTCTTCCATACAATTCGACGGTTCCTCTGGTTCTGTTTTTCAGCATCTCTGTGCCTCATAGGCCTTCTTAATTAAAGCCGGAACTCTTAAAGCTCTACTAGTCTTTGACCCTGTTTTCATAACACAACTGTGCCAGCCTTCCGAACATATGAGCATTTGTTCCAATCAACAAAGGGACACCATCATACAGTCAGTGGGGGACACACTAAGGCTAGGGTCTCTACTTGTTCGGCCACTCCAGCCACGGAGGTGGGGAAAGACAGCCAAATTCGGATATACCCGAATAGGGTAGGCCTTCTCACTTAACCCCATACATGCAGTCCTTCTAATGGTTGTAAGGTCGTCTGACAAATGCTTCTGATACCAATCTTGGAACATAATTGTCACTTGGGAGCCACTGTCTAATATAGCTCTTGTAGACACTCCGTTCACCTTTACAGTGGTCTCCATGGAGGGACCCACTATTCTGGACCAGTCTGGAGAGGCGGTAGTGAGGGGCCTGGGCAACTGACCTTGCCACAAGAGGACGTGAATTAGCATTTTGGTGCCCTCACTGGGATCATGTCGCACCTCTTAACCACTGATTTCTTCTCAAGCTCTCCTTGTAGCCTATATGCAACTTTGTCAGTGTCTTTTGGGGACTGGCATTCCCTTTCATGTGCCCATCTTTCCCACAATTATAGCAAAACATACTTTCTGGAGTTTGAGCTGGCCAGGCGCCACACTGGGAGCCAGGGCGGGGTATTAACTGGAAACCTTGGTGCCATCTCTGTCTTGGCGTGATAAGCATTTGGAGACATCTCGTCAGTTTCTCCACTTCCATGGTCAGGAATCGAGTTGAGCTGTTATCAGCAGGAGATACATGGGTGGGTACCCCACCCCACAGCTGAATGCAGTCGGATATAGGTCAGGGCCGTACTTGCAGGCGTGGCCTTCATAAAGGACTGTTTTGAATTCCCGGATCTCTCAACAGTTACTTCCATTGTGACATATCTTTTTCCTTGTCAGAGCACTCATTGACTGCCAACCTCTGCCCTGAACTTCACTTGATGGGTCACCCTCAGTCATCAAT
The DNA here is from genome assembly GCA_016271365.2 of Neoceratodus forsteri. Classification (NCBI taxonomy): domain Eukaryota; kingdom Metazoa; phylum Chordata; order Ceratodontiformes; family Ceratodontidae; genus Neoceratodus; species Neoceratodus forsteri. The sequence goes on along the minus strand of CM028129.1, from coordinate 1,069,165,330 downwards.
TCGTGCCGCAGCTAATGGTGCAGGTCCCTCCCGAGGTCGTCTTTTCTCAACCCTCGAATTTCTCTCATTAACTCATCATAGGAGGGTGGGGATTCCAGTCGATCTGCCAGGTGTAACTGAAGCAACAGCAGTTCTGAGAAGGGGCAGACTTAAGATTCTGTCCAGTCTGGTTCGGTCCAGTTCAATCGCTGGCAAACTACCCTTTCTGAGGCATTCTTGCAACAATTTTTTCCAGCCGAGACATACACAGACAACAACTCCCTTGGTACTGTTGTTGTGCATTTCTTACTCTCCACCATGGGTCCTCATCAGAATCTGGGCTCCCATACACATTCTCCAAGGCCTCAAGATAGGCCTGTGCAGTCGCTTCCAGGTTACTGGCCCGTTTAGCACGGATGGTAGCCAGGGCAGGACCTGAGGCTCTCACTAACCCTCTTGCTGTAGCCTCGAGCATTGCCATTCTAGCACTTGGGGCAACATAGTTATCCAGGTCTCCCAGTCATCCTCCCTTGGGGGTGGGAGGGTGCCAGAGAAGATCCTCAACCTTCGTAAGAGTCGTGACTAATGGCAGGTGCAGAAATAGGAGTCTGCATTGGTTCAGCCACCATTACGGGCACTGGAGCAGGAGGGGTGTTGGGGAGGAACACCCCAGGTGTAAGAATAGTTTCTTCAAGTCCTCCACAGTTTCCCCTCTCCCAGCAACCATTCAGCAAATTTCTCCTCAAAAGTTTCAGATAGTGGTGGGGGCTGATTCCCCGGTCTTTACTGTCCTTAGTTATCACTCCAAGCAGTGAGGGCTCCTCTGGGGTAATGGTCTGTGGCACTTTGGAGCTATCTATGGGATCATTAAACTCTACTAGGGCCAGGAAAGTGTGGGTGAGCAGATTGGCATGCCGACCCACCACCACAGGGTTTTGTAAACCTTCCACCTTGGAAAGTACTCCTGCACAGTGTCCGTATTGATACCAGGGGATGTCCAGGATAAGCATAGCATTTTGGGGGTCGATCTCCTCCCCAGTACACCACTCCCACCAGCGGTGCACAGCCACTTCTGTCGGTACCCATTTTTTTCTTAACAGTGGTTCAGAATATGGCCACTAGAGGACACACAATCCAGCGGTGAGCCTCCAAGATGTAACCCCTAGATGGCGCTATCCCAGGGGCTACACACCTGCCTGATTTGCCACTAACAGGTTGAGGGCCTGGATCCAGTGGCGGGTGCCTCCACCCAGAGGTCAGGGTTTGCAATAGTTAAACTAACTTGGTCACAGCCCTCTGGGACACTGCAACCCCTTTCTTCCCACTAGTGGCCCACACAATATATCAGAATTACCTTCACGGTATACACTTACCCCCAGGTCTGGTTCCGGCACTGGGACCTCCCTGAAATGAGATACAGTGCAACAATCACAGTACAGTACTTTAACATAGACAAATACCTCAGGCAGTATAACTTTGCTGAAACAAGCAGCTCTGATTTATTTAGGGGATATAACAAGGACAGGGGAAATCAGGTTAATTAGCTTATCACTCTAATAATCTACCTATGGCTCTGTGCACAGGCCTATCCCTATCAGTTACTGTCCCTGGGTACCCAAGCCCTAGTGGCTAGTCCAAACCGTGGCAGCTGGTAGGGGCCCTTCACACAGAGAAAAGGAGAATTAAACAGTCAGAGTACAGTAATTCCATTTGGATTTAATGTGGCAATTCAACAGGGAGCAACCTGAATTAGTACTCACGACCTCCAAATAAGATAGGGTCCTTCAATGTCAGCAGGGCTCACTTGAGGTACAAACCTCTTCACATCCATATAAAAGAAAGTACTATACCAGGCAGGCTGCATCTGTATCCCGATCGCAATTACTGCTGTACCCGGAGAACACACAGCAGATTCAGTTCCTGACAGACCGAGTGCAATTTTCAGCAATTCTTCCAGTCTTCTACAGGGTGAGCCCTGGTTTCTACTCTTCAGAGATCCTTTGATTCTTTTCACAGGAATGATTCAGTCCTAACAAGCTGTTACACAAGCTGCAGACCGGAACTCTGGGCCTTACACACGTTTTTGACTAAAACTGCACACTGAAAAAGCACAGGGCTCCTTCCTTCTTCACTGCCAAAGCTCAACTGAACTCCAACTGACGAAACGGGCACTTCCTTTGAGTTCCTCCCAGTTCTTGACTGGATTGGCTGTCACTCACAATAGACTGCTGCTGTTGGTCCAAAAGGCACTGAAGTCTAAACTACATCTCCCAAGTCACTGCCCATACAATCCTCTTGTGGCTGGCTCAGATTATGAGTCCAAGTTCTGATTAGTCCAAGGCATCATTTTAGAGCTAGCTTACCCCACATGATTGGTCCAGTTCAGCAGTTCAAAACTAGAATGGGGAACTAGCAGACACAGTTCTGACTGCAAAGAAAGCAGGTTAGACAAACTGTAATTTCATTATTACTCTAAATAATTTCTGGCAAACAGTTACATCTTTCAGATAGGTTCCCTTTGCACTCCTAGTGACTGCAAAATGAAGTGAATTGGCAGCAGCTTGAGTGGTACTCAATCAAAGAAACACACAGTCCCCCATACAACTAATTATGTCTGCAAGCAGACAGCTCTTAAAGAGACAGTACCAGAGGTTCTAAAAACACTCACTGATAAATGGCTTAAAGGCCAAACACCATTCAGGCTTGGAGCATTCAAGCAAGCTCCTGGAAGTCTTTTGGGAACCCCCATTTGCAGGGGGGTTACAGCTAGATTTCAGGAGTGCTGATTTCAGCAGGCTGTGGAAATACTCAAAAGATGGGTTAGAGGGAGGAAGCTGGCAGTAGGGGTTGACAGGAAGTGGGTTATAATTAAGGAAAGATTACAGGAGGTCACTAACCTCTATGTAAAGGAAGGTGGGGAAGAACAAGAAGTGAAGGAAGCTTATATGGCAGTGAGGGTGGCCTGGGAGGGAAGGTGACCTTCAGATGTTGAAAGATAACCAAACAGGGGAAGGTGAAAGTGGAAACCAAGCCCAGAATGGTTTGTTGATTGAGAGAGAGTCACAAGGCTTTCTTGTGCTACATCAGGGAGAAACAAAAGAAAAAAAGGAAAGGATTTTCAGGCTAGGAAGGTGAGAGGGGAAGCACATACACTGATTGAGTACAAAACTTTTAGTCTGTCTTTATGGTGAAGAAGAACAGGCTGCTCCCACAGTGTGAGATCATGCCTAAGCAGGAAGAGAGTTGGGGCAGGAAAATGGGAGCTGTGATGGAGATGAGAGTAATTAAGGGGCTAGGGCCTATAAAGGTATACAGATCCCCAGGTCTGGATGGTTTGCAAGAAAGGGTGCCAAAAGAGGTAGGCCAAGTGCTCTTGGCACCATTGATGGACATCTTCAGTTTATTGATGGACCACTTCAGTTTCTTGCTGAAGAGAGGAGTGATGCTGGCCAATTGGAAGGTAGCTGACATGGGGTTACTACACAATAACGGCTGTAGGAATGATTCCGGAAACTACCAGCCAGTCGGCTTGATCTCAATAATGAGTAAGATGCAGGAATCCATTATTATAGAAAGCCTGGTAGAGTTCCTTGAGGTCATTGGTTACAGGACAATAGGCAGCATGGGTTTTTGTTGGGAAGATCTTACCAGACAAATCTGATTGATGCTTTCGACTGGGTAACTGAGGCTGCTGACAGAGGCCAGACTGGATTTTCATAAGGCGATAGGCTCTTTCTTGCATAGAAGGGTAGTAAACTGGATGACCTGGGTGTAATGGAGAAACTAGCTACCTGGATTTGAAAATTGCTGAGGGGGAACACAGAGAGTGGTGCTCCGTGGGGAATTTTCAGAGATGAGGGCAGGCACTTGGGTACAATTTTCTGCAATAAATCTTGGTTTGCATCAAAATGTTGACATGCAGTACTATGGGTAAACTGCAGAATATTTTAGTGTACTTTCAACTGTCATATTTCTTGATATACCATCCCTTAACTGTAGAATTTTTCAGCACACTTTAACATTACCTGTTTTTTATGCATTTTCACCACAACTGTAGCAGATGTTTGTGCACTTTCACTTGGGCAAAATAATGCAGTTTAATGGATTGTGCCACAGTTCTCAAATTGCACATTTTCCAGTAAATTTCCACTGCTATTATTTGACATATTTTGCTAGGTTTGATTCAGTTTTCAGTTTGCACAAATTTCCTGACACAGTTCCTAATTAAAAGTCGGCTAACCTCTTCACCAGTCTTTTCAGTCTCAATCCCAATCTGGACAGCAGTTTAGAAATTATAGGCTATATTTCAAAGCTGTTGATGATGGCATAATTCCCAGTTTTGGGATTTGCCCACATCAAATTAAATGTGCCAATAGGTTTGATTGCTGTTTTAAGAGTCCATGCATTTGTTACAGTTTGCCAGTATACTTTACAGTAAAAACATGACATGTGGGGCTCGATTTTCAAAGGCTTGGGACTAGCACAAGGGGCTTGAATCATAGAAAAATTGTACATGGTGCAGCTTGTACCGCACCTTGCATCAGTCCTGATTTTCAGATGACCCCTATGGCACCTGGGGGTCCGCCTGCACCAGCTGTCCTTGCGCTGTCCTTGTGATGGATACAATGGTGTGGCATGGCAGAGTGGGGCTTGTGCCAGGACAGAACTTCAGTATCCCCTTAATCAGGATTCTGTAACCCCTGGCAAGGGGAGCACGAGCCATCAGAGTTAGACCAGCCAGAAGCTGGTCTAATGGTCCATGCGCCACTCCATGTGCCTTGCCATGGTGGACAGTGGCCATGCCTCCTATTACAGCCCCTGCTAGTGGGCCTCTGCCACCCTTCTGTGCCCAGTCAAGTGTCCCCTGAGTGAGGGGGCTGCCATTTGTGTGGTCCAGAGCCCCACCCACAAGTCATGTTACTGCCCCCCCAGTGCCCACCACTGATGGAGCCATGGTAAGTTGCCACCCCCCATCCAGCCCCGGTCTGCCCTCCATGGACCCTACCAGTAGCTGGCAGGTCCCCTCTACAGCTGCCAGTGCTACCCAACATGGCTGAAGTCTGCAGCATTCCCCGCTTGTGCGCAGGTGTTTGGTGCACATGATGACTTCCGGCAAACTCAGGGCATTTGGCACTGGCACCACATTTTTTATGGAATCAGGCACAGAGTCCCTGGTGCACCCGAGTTTGTTGCTGGGCTGTCATCACAAGATGCCCCCATCTAACGAGGCTTTGAAAATTGAGCCTTTGGCATTTTTTGCCACATAGATATATTTTGTGAGTGTGTTGTGACACTTGCGACAAAACCTTATACCAAGTTTTAGATGGTCTAACATTTTGATACGTAGCACAGTTGCACTAAAATCATAATGCAAGTCTATGAATTGGTCAGGGGAGCCCTTTGAAAATCCTGCACTATGGGTTTCTGCACATCCTTATATCAAGAAAAATGAAGTTTGTCACAATGGCATCAGACTGTTGCCATATGGTATGTTGTGCCACTTTTGTACAAGCAAAATGGAAGCAGTCATATGGTTCTCATGATTAACTTTGCTTCTTGTTGAAAGAAAATGGTCTACAAAAAGTCATAAGCCCCCATATTCAGAAACAGTCATTAGTGCTGAGCTGCTAGTAGTGCTGCTCAACAAGTAGCGCATGGCTCACCCTGTGTAGTATTCATATAGTTAACTGTCTGAATATGAGGCCATGCCAGAGCAGCACATAGTGATTGTCCCCTGTACTGATACAGCCCAGTGCTGAATATAGCTAACAGGGGAGCACCGTGGAGATAGTGCTACCTAAAGGGGATAGTACCAGGGCTTCTATGGGCCATATTCAGCCCTAGCATGCTAATGAGCCCATTGGGCAATGCAAAGGTGCTAAGCAGTCATTTGCATGCCCATTATTGGCTCATTAGTATGTCACATAGCCCCTTAGTGCACATGATGGGCCTTAGAAAAACTGTCCTTCTCTGGTGCCTCATGGTCCCCCTATCCATGTTGGTATATTTCTTTAGTTTCCCAGGCGTCTAGTGGCTCCCCACTCCCAGTCACCCATGTTGTTATATTGCTTCAGTTTTCCTGACATCTTGTGGTCCCTTCACTTCCAAACAGTTGCCAATCCCCCCTCCAGACCCACCTACTCTGTACCCACTTCTCCACCTCCCTCATCCCCAACATTGGTCAGTATTGCAGTCAAAGGCACTAGGCACAGCCCTCCATTCTCCTCTTTGTTCAGCCACGATCTGACTGTCTGCGAGCAATAGTGGGTGTTTTACTCATGATCACTCATAGGCAGATAGCAACCTGCTGAAGAGGCGACCAGAGGACTGTGCCAGTCACTGTAGATTTCAGCAACGACCCGTGTCCAGTTTGAGATGGGGTAAACAGAAATAAATATGGAGTTTGTAGGTTGGGAGGAGGGATTAGCAGCTGTTTTGAGTGGACCACAAGAGGCCATGGAATTTAATGACATATACCAACATGGGTGATCAGGGTGGAGGACCATTAGGCACCATGGAAACTAAAGAAATATAATAAATGGGTGAGCGGGTGGTTGTGGAACCACAAAACATCAGGGCAACTAATGAGATATAATGACATGGGGGGGCCACTAGACACCAAGGAATGAGAGTTTACTGACTGGCATGGGTGATCACGGGGGGTGGGGTTCAGCCTTTGCATTCAGTTATGTGCACAGTTTCAACAGTGTTTAATAGCACTGCAATGGTGGCTGTTCAGCACTGCTAAAACTTTTGAATATACCACAGTAGCCTTATGCATGAGGGATCCCTCATTTGTATAGGCACAGTGATATATTCTGCATGGTCATGCTCTGATTATGGCCCTCACCCCAACCTACAATGGTATTCACAGTTAGTGTGGCACTGTCCTAGTAGATGCCATGGTAACCATTTGTTTATGAGGGCCATAGTGTCTAACTTGGTTTCTCAGCTCCCAGTACTCAACGTTGAGTGTGTACACAGAGATGGTGGCATCGTACAACTGGTTTTACTTTTAGCAGTAACAGTAAGAGTTATACTGGTTACACCTAAGATATCTGTGAGATATTTCAAAGAGAAGAGTTATATCAAAGATGTTGAGGAGTTAGCCAGCTAAACACCTGCTTGATTCAGGCTCCACTCTGGCTCCTGGGGAGCTGGCAAAGGCACATGCAGCTATAGTGGGACATTATTCATTGCACACAAACTAGTCTGAGGTGCTGTCATGTAGATGCCTTTGAATATTGCTCTGGATACATATTGTACTACAGAGAATCTTGTCCATGTACTTAGATGTGCCGAATGCATCCCTGCAAGTTTTTTGTCAGCAATAGGAATTGCCTGTGAGAACTCGTAATCAAATTATATTGCAAAGTTGTGACCCATTGAAGAAAAAGACATGCTTGTCATGTTTTATGCATGTATTTTATATCATGTCTTCTGAGTGATACAGTAAAAAATGTGGAAAAAAATATCTACAAGACACAAACTGGGATAAAAGTTGCTGAAAAGCAAAAGAATTAGTGTACATGGGTTTTTACATAGCTTAAATGGTTGTCTATTAAAATGTGGCCTGTTATATACAGTACATTACTTTTTTTATTAGCTTAGTTATAATCACATGGCTTTATGCCAGATGTTTTACTATAAATGCCAAATAGATTAAGGCCATGAGCATTTCAGGCACACAATTTTGAGAAAATAAGCGGTTTTAGGGACTATCTTAACTATTTTATTGGATGCCTTCAGTTAGTACATCTTGCATTCAATCTTTCTAGCTGTCATTCTCCCTTATGTTGCAGCTCTTATGGCATAATCATCATCATAAATTGAAACTTAGTAGGTTTAATCAATTTAAACCATTGATCCACCTACCAGAGCTAATGCTGGTTCATGGAGCAATACATTAATATCAGGGAACATGGAAAACAAAATACTCCTAAAGTGTATTAGGAATGAACAGAAGCATGCTGAAAAGCATTGTTTAGTATAGTATTTAGAATCAAAGTCATAAATCAGTCACATGCTTTATGATTTTGCTGTAGATTTACAGCCAACACATGAGAATTTATCTGATACCTGGAATGTATCGGTACCAGTGGAGGATTTCATTATTGTTCCATGTTTATGCATTTAATCACATCAGTGATTCGTAGATACCTTTACGTATTAGGTACAATAAAATTGATAGTTAAAAAGACTTAGTCAAAGAATATGGCTTGTAACAGAGAGGAATGCATTACCAAGGTTGTTTGCTCAGCATATTGTATTGCAAGTATAGATGATTTCTGCAAGAAAAAGTCATGTTGATAAATTGCTTACCTGTAAATTGAGCCATTTATGAAAGTGCAGAATGCAGGAGTTGTATATCCTTTCCTCCAGGCTGACTTTCGCTTTGTTAGCACCTGAGGTAACAGTAGCAAATTGTAACAGGAGGTCAAACTGTCAGTCACAGGCTCAGATATCCAGGGATGGAATTGATGAACACTGAAATTAAGAAGCAAAGTTGACCATTTTATTTAAATGTTGGGCCATATTTCATCTCTTGTTTGCTTTGACTCTTTGTGCCCCTTTTGCAACTGAATCCGCCTACATATTATGGAACAGTGTGCAAGTTGCTTGAATTTCTCACATAACTCTGTGGCATTTCATGAATTATCGTCTGTATTTTCTAATACTGAGTACAGTTTATGCTTTCATGTTTTTGATGTGAACTTTACCATGCATTTTTAAATGTCTTTGCAGCGACCCATGGCATTCTAGCAAACACACACTGACTGTTCTTATAATTTATACAGTAGTTCACCTAAAGTGACTGACCAGTTTTTAGCAAATAAAAACTGTTGTTATCAGCAGCACTGAAACCTCATATTATCCCTGCAATATTTGAATTGCAGGACATTTCATTCTTCATTTGTAAAGACATTTGAATAGACCTTTGCTCTTTGTTTTATTGACTCCGTCTGTTCCTGTTTCTCCTACTGCAAGAAATTATAATCATTTGCTTGTAACACCCTGAATAATTCCTGTGGCAACAGGCTATGACCCCATAAGCAGATGATTGTTATTTATTGAGTTTGTTATTTCATTAATAAATTAGACATTTGCATACTAAGTTATCCTCATTTAAGGAAGATGCCTAGCTTTCAAGAGGATCCCAGGAGAAAGTTGCAGCAACAGCAGAGTTTTCAGTTTTGTGTTCTGATGTGAAATAGGACCATGCAACCTCTAGTACAGAATGAACACAAGCCAGGTTATGACTTTGACACAAATAAGTAACAAGAACTGATGAAGTCTAGGGGAAAAATCCTGTTGTTTTTTTTTTGTTTTGTTTTAAGAAAAGATCTTCAGCAATAAAAAGTAGAAGGTCCTGAAAGCCACATTATTTATCAATTTTGTGTAGCTGAGCTCTGCTGGCACGAACTGTGAATTTTGTGCTGGAAATGGAAAATCTTAGAAATATTAAATGCCTCTGGACATCTTCCTATCCAGTGAATATGTCGCCAGGATTACAGCGCAAGAAAGTCTGTGCTTGAGAAACAGCGTGTGATGGTATTGCTACAGGGAAGGTGTAGCATGAGTCACAATGCTATCCGTTTAGCTGTCATCACTCAGGAGAACAAGGACTATGGGAGAGCTGCATGGCACTTTGCCAAGCTGCTCCTGTGTTGCAGGGGCTAGGGCTGTGAGCTGCTAGTGTGGTGGAAGGTGTGGATAGCCATGGTTTGATTCCCAGTCCTGCAACTCTTTTTTGTATTCTCTCTGCTGCTAACAGTTATTTTTTTTTTTAAGTTGTCGCTTCCCCCCAACCTGCAGTTTTGCCCATGCACCCTCCTAACAGAAATATGATTCCTCCCTCCTGAGGTTCCTCCCTGTCCCAAAGTTCCTTGCCCCACCCAAGATTCCTCCTCTTCTATAAGTTGCGTCCCCCTTCAGATGTGATCATTTATAGATGGGGGGTTCAAGGGTGAAGCCCCATATAAAGGGGGTGTGGGAGGTGCAGCCCCCTGTAAACACAATGTAACTTTTTCTTTTGTTGTTTTGGTATGGTAGCGCTTGATGTTTTTTCTGAGCACTACCATTCCTTGTGCCATTTTTCGGGTACAGTTTTTGACCACACTGCAGTCGATTTCGATTTCTTCACCTAGTGCTGGACATCCTATCTAAGCTCACCTATTCATACCAAATTACCAACGCTTGTGCAAGCCAGTTATCTTATCCAACTTTTGTTTTAAGGCAGGGATTGACCTTAACTTTTTTGCAGTATTAATTTAGAGTTTTCACACCAGGTTACCCTCACTTAGGCTAGACACATATTTCTCAAGAGGGTCCTAGGGGCAATTACTGCAGCTGAGATAGTACATGAATGTTACAAATGTAGCTAAAGAGAAAGTTCTAAAAAGCATTATAAAAACCATTACACATCTACATAGTAACATAACTACATTCTTCATAACAGCAGGTTTAAGTCATGGAATGATCAGAAGTAGTATTTTGTGGCAGAGAGTAGGAAAAATGGATGGGTTAGTGGAGGATAGAGTGAGGGAGGGGTTATCAGCCGGGAGGGTCATGCTGTAGATTTTTGAGGTTTTCACAATTTCAGGTATTGCATTCCAGGTGGCATGGGGTGGCAGTGGTATAGGCATTTGCTCAGATTGATTTTTCTGTTTGAGGTTTGGTACAGGACATTTCTTGACTGGGTGTGCAGTTGATAGTCGTGGATTGGTCCGACGACTAACCTGGACAGAATTAGTCTCCCTAGATAGCAGGACAAGTTAATAAAAAATTCCACTAGACCACAGTCACAGTCAACTGCGAAGTTGACATGATGATCAATAAGGGCAAATGCAATCATAAAGTCAGCTCAAGAAATTAGAATAAGTTCATGTTTAATAACCTATTTACCTGTGACTCATAGAAGTAACAGCGCTGCTCCCGGAAGTGAAGATCATCAGCTTCTGCAAACTTCTACACTAGCCTGCAAGGAAAGGTGTGGGCATAACTGCACTATTAGTCAACCATACAAAGGCAGAGTGGCCCACCCAGTACCTATAAAATAAATGAAAACTCTGGGAGAGATCATGCGCCAATACCTCAAGAAACAATTGTGCCAACTATCATGGAGATGAAGAAACCCACTCGCCGGAATGCATTTGAATATTTTTATTCACTAGACAAATAGTCCATAAAATTAGTCCACCAAAAACACGATTAACATTCACTAAAAAATTATCAACATTGATCATTTGTTTTGGTGGACTCATTTTATAGACTAGTTGTCTAGTGAGTAAAAATCTTAAAATACATTCCAGTGAGAGAGTCTTTTGCCTCCGTGGTTGGCATAACTGCACTATTCCAGGGCAATTTTCACTATACCCCGGTCAAGTAAATAATAGTTAACATCAACTCTTGTAACAAATTTGCACTACAACACTGTAAGACTTGGGTTTGGGAATATAAATTGTATATTACCGTATGTGGTCAAAGATCATAGAAACATAGAAGTTGATGGCAGATAAGGACCGCAAGGCCCATCCAGTCTTCCCATTTCTTGTTCTACCTAATGAATGTGCCATAGGTCTTTGCTCTGTCAATGGCCTATCTATTCATATTCATCTGTATTGCTTCCTTATGCCTATCCCATGCCTGTTTGAAGCCCTGCACTGTATTCATATCCACCACTTCCTGAGGTAGGCCGTTCCATGCATCCTCCACCCTTTCTGTAAAAAAGAACTTCCTCACATTGCCCCTTAATCGGCCTCCCTCTAATCTCATGCTGTGTCCCCTTGTCCTGCTATTTTTCTTATATTGAAACATGTTAGACATTAGACTCTTTCACCTTGTTAATGCCCTTAAGGTGTTTGAATGTTTCAAGCATATCACATCTCTCCCTCCTTTGCTCTAGGGTATACATGCTGAGTTCAGTTAATCTGTCCTCATATGTTTTCTGATACAGTCCCTGCACCATTTTGGTTGCCCTTCTCTGGACTGCCTCAATTTTGTTAATGTCCTTGTGAAGGTGTGGCCTCCAGTACTGCACATAGTACTCCAGATGGGGCCTAACCAGTGTCTTGTAAAGAGGGGATTATTACCTCCCTCTTCTGACTTGTGATACCCCTACTAATACACCCCAGCATCCCTCTAGCCTTACCTACTGTTTTAGTGGTCTGCTTGGATGATTTCAGGTCATCGGTGATGATGACGCCCAAGTCTTTTTCTTCCCTTGTGACTGCCAGCAACTCACCTCCCAGCCTATAAGTGGCTTCATGGTCTTTCTTCCCTATGTGCATGATCTTGCACTTCTTTGCATTAAACCCCCAGTTGCCACTCTTCCGACCATTTTGCTAGTTTATCCAGATCTCTTCTCATTCTGCCCACACCATCTGGATCATCTACTCTGTTGCAGATCGTGGTGTCATCTGCAAACAGAGAAACCTTACCCTCCAGTCCATCTGCAATGTCACTGATGAATATATTGAAGAGTACTGGCCCCAGGACTGATCCCTGAGGTACCCCACTTGTGACTTGCATCTCTTCTGACTGTATACCATTTACCACCACTCTCTGTTTTCTGCCCGTCAACCAGTTTGCCATCCACTTGACCAACGTCTGACCCACCGCAGGCCTACCCAGCTTATTAATCAATCTTCTATGTGGAACAGTATCGAAAGCTTTGCTGAAGTTAAGGTAGGCAACATCAACTGCTCCCCCCTTGGTCCACCACTCTGGTTACCCAGTCAAAGAAATCTATGAGATTAGTTTGATAGGACCTTCCTTTTTGTAAACCCATGCTGTCTTGGATCCTGTGCTCCTATGGATTCCAGGTGTTGCACTGCCCTTTCCTTAAAGAGTGTCTCCATAATCTTGCCCACTACTGAGGTAAGACTGACTGGTCTGTAGTTCCCTGCCTCCTCCCTCATGGAGAAGAAATTATAATAAAACAAGAGAATTCACAAAAAGGGTTCTTACTCGCCTCCTATATCTGACGAGCATGTGATGCAGCTGAGTGTGTGAATCATTTCAAATGTGCTGTTGATCAGAACTGTGGCAGTTTCATATGCCAAAGCATTGACTGTGTTAAAATAAATGCATAAATAAAGCAGGATTTCAGAGACCCTTTGGTGTATGGTGATGGTGTTCTTACACAACTATATTGATATTGGATATGCACAAGGGATAAACAAGAGAGATTGTGAATTGAAATCCTTTAGGAGAGAAAGACATTTTAATGACTTCCTCCTCTTTCAGTGGTGTAGTAAAAAGCTTACATTATTTAAGTTTTATTCTTACTATTTTGGCCACATCCCAAGCAAACACCTTATCCGATTTTTACTATTCAACCTAGTTAATCTGGGATGAGTAGCCAAGATGTGTGAACACTAAATTATAATACAGTAACACTGTAGGTCACTAGAAGCTCAGTATGTTATCTTGAGTTCAGTGTCTACTTGTCAACTGAAACCAATAGATAAGAAAACAGTAATATTTTACTTGGTGTGCTGTCTTTTGTGAATTGTGGTAGAGCAGTAGGTACAGTGTGCTTGAAAAATTAATTTCATTTTTAGCCATTTCTATAAATGATTACATTTTTTACTGTGTGATCTGTGCAGGTACATATTAAAGTAATTTGTATGTCTTATGAATATACATATACTGTATAGTATTGGAAGATATTGTGGTATTTGATCAATTGGTCTTTACAGTAAATTGTGTGCCTTTTGACAAGAATTCAGTAATGTACACAATGCTGACTGAGCTCAGCTGGTGGTGGGGGAGGAGAATCACTACCAACTTACTCTCTAATAGCAGTAAATGACAGTCACCTACCTGTTCTTTTGACTGTGCAACTTAATGAAATGAAACATAGAAACATAGAATTTGACGGCAGATAAGGACCACTTGGCCCACCATCTGCCCATTTCCCTTCCTGATGGATAAGCTGCAGATTCTAGTTAATCAACAGCTTACTTCCTCCTACCCCCCCACTAGAATTGCCTTATGCCTGTCCCGTGCATTCTTGAATTCTCCCACTGTTCCTGACTCCACAACCTCCTCAGGAAGGCTGTTCCATGCATTCACAACCCTCTCTGTGAAAAAATACTTTCTAACATTACCTCTGAGCTGTCCTCCCATTATCTTCAAATTGTGCCCCCTTGTTCTTGCACATCTCTTCTTCTGAAAGATGCTACCCTCTTGTACTTTGTTAATTCCCTTGAGATACTTGAACATTTCTATCATGCCCCCCCCCTTTCCTCAAGGGTATACATATTAAGCTGCTTTATTCTTTCCTCGTATGTCTTCTGGTGCAGACCATGCACCATTTTGGTTGCCCTCTCTGAACAGCCTCCACTCTGTCTATTTCTTTGCAGAGATGGGGTCTCCAGAATTGCAGGCAGTGCTCCAGATGGGGTCTCACCAACTGTCTGTACAGAAGGATAACAACTTCCAGTTTTCTACTATTGATGCCTCTCCCTATGCATCCCAGTATCCCCCAAGCCCTCCTTACTGCCTTCTCACACTGCTTGCCCACCTTTAGGTCATCTGATATAATTACTCCTTGGTCTCTTTTGATTTTTGTTGTTGTTATTAACTCACCCCCATTGTGTACTCTTCCCCTGGGTTTTTGTTTCCCAGATGCATTACCTTGTACTTCTTTGCATTGAATCTGAGCTGCCACATATTTGACCATTCCTCCAACCTTGCCAAGTCCCTTTTCATCCTTTCCACCCCACCTTGTGTATCAACCCTGTTGCAGATCTTTGTGTCATCTGCAAAGAGACATACCTTTCCTTCCACGTGCTCTCCAATGTCACTTATAAAGACATTAAAGAGGACCGGTCCCAGTTCTGAACCCTGCGGTACCCCACTAGTTACCCTCCTTTCTTCAGTGTGGACTCCGTTTACTATTACCCTTTGCATCCTGTTGGCCAGCCAGTTTTTTATCCAGGCTACCACCTTGGGACCCACTTCAAGGCTGGCTAACTTGTATATTAATCTTTTGTGAGACTGTGTCAATTGCCTTGCTAAAATCTAGGTAGACCATATCCATAGCCCCTCCCTGGTCTACTACTTTGGTCACCCAGTCAAAGAAATCTATTAGGTTCCTCTGACATGACCTTCCTGCTGTGAAACCATGCTGCCTTGGGTCCTGTGCCCCACTGGCCTCTAGGTACTCAAGAATTCTTTCCTTCAGAAGTGATTCTATCATTTTCCCTGCCACTGAGGTTAAACTAACTGGTCTGTAGCTTCCTGCCTCTGCGCTGTTCCCATTTTGTGGAGTGGAATCACATTTGCCCTCCTCCAGCCTTCAGGTACCACCGCTTCCTCCCATGATTTGTTAAAGAGAGTAGTCAGTGGTGTTACTAGTTCCACCCTTAGTTCTTTTAGAATTCTTGGGTGAATCCCATCAGGCCCCATTGCTTTGTCCACCCTCAGTTTCAAGAGTTTTTTCCAAACCCTTTCTTCTGTAAATGGATTGGTATTGACCCCCCCCCCCATTCAGAGTTTCTCTCTTGTTTGGTTTAGGTACCTCCCCCTCCTCTTCCGTTGTGAATACTGAGCAGAAATATTCGTTCAGTATCCCTGCTTTTTCACTGTCACCCTCTGCCCACATTCTTTCCCCTTTATTAAGTCTCTGTGTCCCTCCCTTGGTCTTTTTTTTTGCTCCCTAATGTACCTATTAAAGGTTTTATCCCTCTTCTTAACAGAGTTGGCTGTCTTTTCCTCAGTTTGTGCTTTTGTTATTCTGACTACCTTTCCAGCCTCTTTCTGCTTTAACTGATAAAGTTAGCTGTCCTGCTCCTTCTGTGTTTCCTTATATTTCCTGAATGGTATCCTTTTCTCCTTAACCTTCCTTTCCACCTCTTTTGAGGGCTATAGTGTTTTTTTCCTGTGTTTTGTTTTGTTGATTTGCTTCACACACAGGTTTGTTGCCTCTGCGATGGCTGTTTTGATTATTCCCCATTGTTCCTCCACCCATCCTTCTTGCCTGTTTGCTAGTGCTTTTCTGAGGCACTCTTTCATTTTCACAAAGTCAGCCTTCCTAAAGTCCAATACTCTTGTTTTTGTATGGCTTGACTCTATGGCTGTGTTTATTGTGAACCACACTGGGGGTCACATGTTCCCAGATGGCTACCCAGTTCTAAAAATGAGATCCTTTCTCCTTCCCCATTTGAGAGTACCAGGTCTAAGATTGCTCCCTCCTGAGTGGGTTCCAATACTAGCTGTCTGAGGCATGCCCCCTGTAGGGCATCAAGAATGACCCTGCTCTTGGATGTGCCTGCCGCAAAGGTACTTCAGTTAACCGCAGGCATATTCAGGTCCCCCATCAACATCTCCCCTTTTTCTGCCATTTTTAAGGATGCCTTCTCTCCATTCCTTGTCTATTTCCTCCCCCTGAGATGGGGGTCTGTACACAACTCCCATGCAGATTATGGTGCCATTTCCTGTCTCCAGGGTGACCCACAGTTACTCATCAACTTCCTGTTTTCTCTTTAGTTCTGTTGCTTTAATCCCTTCCCTTATATAGAGAGCTACTCCTCCTCCTCCTCTTTCCCCCCTCTGTCCCTCCTGTAGACTGTGTATCCTAGTATGTTGACATCCCAGTCATGGTTCTCTGTGTACCATGTTTCAGTGACTGCCACAATATCCAGGCATCCCTCTTCCATCATGAAGAAGAGACTTTTCAATTCCTGGATCTGTATTTGGGGGTTGGGGTTCTGATTTGTGGGTTAAATCAAAAATCTGTATTCATTTTGGTTGACTTTGTTTTTAACTTGACATTTGTGTTTTGTCTTGTCTACACAATTACAGTATTCTAGTAGTGCTACTCAACCTGACACTGCTGTGTGTGACATTTTGACAAGTTGTTTCAAACATTTTATTCATTTTTCCATAGACAATACCTGGAAACAAAATTGTTGATATCATAGAACTCTAAATACACTAACATACTGTGTACCAATACTACATACAATCCTTGCAAACAATCCTGTTCAGATATGGAAAACCCTAGACTCTCCTAGGCTAATGCTGGAAGCGTGTTTCTTTACAATAATAATGATTTATAATTGACACTTTATACCTCCAGAGCATCTACGCAGTTATGTAAAGAACATAAATCATACAGTCTTACACTGTATTTATGGTTGTATAATATTCACCTCATTTAAATAAGTGACATCTTAACAAGTTGAAGCATTGCTGAATGCTTTACTTGCTCTAGCATAGCGATGTACTGCAGCAGACCATAGTGCATGCATCTCAACCCTTCATGCCAGATATTAATGAGTGAATGCTAGACAGCAAGACAAGAAGTGAACATCTGAGCCTGTCGCTCAAGCGTGTTGATGTTAGAAAGGTATGGTACGTGAAGTGCTAGTTTATGGGAAAAGAGTGTCAACTCATGCTGTTTGGTTGAGTGCAGCTTAGTGGTTCTGTTGAAGTGATACTTTTATTCAGTAAGGGATGTAAAAGTCACCTGCTACATTATAGTTTTGTTTCTCTATAGCTGTCTAAACCAGGCATGCACTTAGAATCCTCAAACACTGCTAGCGCAAAGCATCATTGGTGCCCTTGTGTTGTGGGTTGGTTGACAAGGCTTCACCAAAACAAAAGTCAGACTGTACATACAGGCTTGTAAATCTGTTTTAGCTAAGGCCACCATTACTGCAGGCATGGTTTGCCATGTTTATTCAACTTCTGAGTGTATTATGCAGTTTGGAGAAGAATACAAAAAACCAAAAACTTTTGAAATTACATTAGCTCTCTTATTGGAGCCTGTTGGATCACATATCCTTTTCCTTTTCTAATTGACCTCTCTGGTATGCTGCAGAACCTTAGATTGTAGTAATTGCCTAAAAGACAACCAATACACATTCTATAAATTTATTTAGCTAGTTATTTATTTATGAAAAAGTTTAACCAGGAAGGCGTACTGAGTTGCACTGCTCATTTCCAAATGCATCCTGTAGGGAAGGGGGAAGGGAAACAGATAATAGTAGTACAGATATTTCAAGTACAGGAGCCAAAGTACAATTACAGTTAATACATACAGGTAGTAATATATTACAATAGGACAAACCGATTACAATATTAAATGATACTGGTACATTATACAATGTTGTATTAGGGTAATTTGTATGGATATACCTGGTTGGGAAGAGACGTCTGACTAGCACGTTATATTAGGTAATAAATAACTCTCATTTCCTAGAGTGATTTATAATATGATGTTTTTCCTATTTTAAGCAACAAATATAATGCTTCTCAAACAACAAATGTAATCGTGAATTGTAAATGGGGGTTGATACCAGTCCATTTACAGAAGAAAGGGTTCTGAAAGAACTAATAAAATTGAAGGTGGACAAAGCAATGGGGCCTGATAGGATTCACCCAAGAATTCTAAAAGAACTAAGGCTAGAACTAGTGACACCGCTGACTACTTTCTTTAACAAACCATGGGAGGATGGGGTGGTACCCGAGGACTGGAGGAGGGCAGATATGATTCCTCTTCACAAAAGTGGGAGCAGGACAGAGACAGGAAACTACAGACCAGTTAGTTTGACCTCAGTGGTAGAGAAAATGATGGAATCACTTCTGGAAGAAAGAATTGCTGAGTACCTAGAGGCCAGTGGGGCACGGGACACAAGGCAACATGGACTCACGATGGGAAGGTCATGTCAGATGAATCTAATAGATTTCTTTGACTGGGTGACCAAAGTAGTAGACCAGGGAGGGGCTGTGGACATGGCCTACCTAGAATTTAGCAAGGCATTTGATACAGTCCTACACAAAAGATTAATACACAAGTTAGCCAGCCTTGGAGTGGGTCCCAAGGTGGTAGCCTGGATAAAATATTGGCTAGACAACAGGATGCAAAGGGTAATAGTAAATGGAGTACACAGTGAAGAAAGGAGGGTTACTAGCAGGGTACTGCAGGGTTCAGTACTGGGACCGGTCCATTTTAATGTCTTTATAAGTGACATTGCAGAGGAACTGGAAGGAAAAGTATGTCTCTTTGCAGACGACACAAAGATCTGCAACAGGGTTGATACACAAGATGGAGTGGAAAGGATGAGACGGACTTGGCAAGGTTGGAGGAATGGTCAGATGTATGGCAGCTCAGATTCAGCACAAAGAGTGCAAGGTAATGCACATGGAAACAAAACCCGGGGGTGAGATACTGACAACAGTAAAAATGGAAAGGGACCTGGGGGTAATTATATCAGATGACCTAAAGGTGGGCCAGCAATGTGAGAAGGCAGTAAGGAAGGCTGGGGGGATACTGGGATGCATAGGAAGAGGCATCAATAGTAGAAAACAGGAAGTTGTTATCCCTCTGTACAGACAGTTGGTGAGACCCCATCTGGAGTACTGTGTGCAGTTCTGGAGACCCCATCTCCGCAAAGACATAGACAGAGACAGATTGGAGGCTGTCCAGAGGAGGACAACCAAAATGATGCAGGATCTGCACCAGAAGACATACGAAGAAAGACTAAAGGAGCTTAATATGTATACCCTTGAGGAAAGAAGGGTGAGAGGGGACATGATAGAAACTTTCAAGTACCTCAAGGGAATCAACAAAGTCCAAGAGGGTAGCATCTTGCAGAAAAAGAAAAAGAGATGTGCAAGAACAAGGGGGCACAATTTGAAGATAGAGGGGGGACGGCTCAGAGGTAATGTGAGGAAGTATTTTTTCACAGAGAGAGTTGTGGATGCATGGAACAGCCTCTGTGAGGAGGTCGTGGAGTCAAAAACAGTGGGGGAATTCAAGAATGCATGGGACAGACATAAGGCAGTCCTAGTGGGGGGTAGGAGGAAGTAAGCTATTGGTTAACTAGGATCTGCAGCTTATCTGTTAGGTAGGAAAATGGGCAGACTAGGTGGGTCAAGCGGTCCTTATCTGCCGTCAAATTCTATGTTTCTATGTAATGCTACTAGTTTCTGCTGTGGAATCTTCCACTTCAACCATGCATAGGAGATACCAACTGTACACATGATAAGAGGTCCTGGGAGTCTTGTGACGACTGATGTAAATCACATAAGTGATTCATAATAGAGTAAACTGGTAGCACACTTAAAACAGTCTGGAGCACTGTGCCAACAATTTTAAGGGCCCCTCTGCAACATATTTTGTGGGGCCCTACCTCCCCACCAAAAAGTGTAAAATAATGATTAGCGCACATGAACTATTAATTGAGTAGATTCTTTTGTATTAGTCCCACTGAGTATGAATAGTTTCTCCGTGATATCCTTCTCCTCCCTTGCTGGCACCAGGATCAAGGAACTGAACAAGGTAGTTTGTCCCTGCTCCTCCCGGGGACACCAGCACCAAGATCAGATTTTTTGAGTATTGGGGTCCTGTTGCTTCTTTGTTCTGTACCCCTCCATCCC
Organism: Neoceratodus forsteri; assembly: GCA_016271365.2. NCBI lineage: Eukaryota > Metazoa > Chordata > Ceratodontiformes > Ceratodontidae > Neoceratodus > Neoceratodus forsteri. Next base: position 1,069,144,957 of record CM028129.1, on the reverse strand, counting down.
ATGAAACTGGAGTTGGAATCTGCGGCACAGACTCCATTGCTGCCACTATTGACAACCACAGTTTCAAATGGATAAGCAATGCAGAGTTAGAAAATTGCAAGTTTGCCTGTAAACAACAACAGTTTTTTTAATGCTGACTTGTGATGCAGTGGGCCCCTGACAGTGTGGCGCCTGACTGCATCCGCATCTCTTGCAACCCCCTGGTCATGACCCTAAGTTGGCATGGGAGGCTTGGGTTCGAGAGTGTCCATAGATCCTTAATTGTCTAGTGTGGTAGAGCATTAATGTATTGCAGTAGTGATGCAGTGGCTTTTTGGTGGAAGGTCCAGTGTAATTCATCAAGCAGCACACCCAGCAGCCGGTTTCTGTGCTGGTCTAAGCATCAGCCACAGAAGAAACCATTTGCTAGTGTTCCGACCATGGTGCCCAGGTGTGACTAAAAATGAATACTATATAGTCATGTATGTCTAGTTTTCAGAACCAGAAAACCTGATTTTGTGTCCAATTGGGCCATGAAAACAAATCTTTAAGTCTTAAGTCTAATGTAGACACAAAAACAAAATTTGCATCCCTTTAAGCTGCAAAATTCTGACCCCAATGTTTCTAAATTTGGCAAGGTGATGGAGAGTTGACATATATGAGGCTAGCTTAAGAATAAGAATACATGGGTAAGTGCACACTCGAGCAGACTACATGGACCTAAGGGCCTGTATCTGCTTACATTTTCATATGTTTGTATGTTTGTAAGTGGTTAGGGGACAGAAGGATTAAAAGGAAAATGAGCAATTCATGGTTTTAGCTTGGAAGAGGCACTGGTTAGAAAGGAAGCTTAGGAAACGCACAATGATTATAAAAGCTAAAATTCTCACTAAGCTGGTAGTACTTAATGAGGATTGTGGTGTATGTCCCATTACTGGCAAAAATCAATAAATCTTATTGGTCTATTTTTTAGGTTTAATGAGCAAAGATTTGCCCAGTTCATTAGGTGGAGTACAAATTGTTTGCATTACAATCACTTTGGAGGGGGTATGCCTTGCATAATTTTTTGAGACCTGAAACATCTGGACTAGTTTAATGTATTTTTTAAAGTTTGAATTATCTTTATTTATGTATTGCTCTTAACATTAGTATCCTATTATTAAATATTTGATTATGGGCATGCTCTTTGAGGCCTGTTGGCTTCATACCATGGCTGATGTGAAACAAAACCATAGGCTGGATTCACAAAACAATTTGGGACTAGTCCTATTCTGCAGCTCCAACTGCGGACCAAAATCTCTGCAGCCACAGAGATTAGTAGTCACAGTCCCCCACAGCTGTGGAGATGTTATGCTGGGTCCCACCAGCTGAAAAATGTTTCCGCAGCCATAGGGACTTCTGTGCCAACACCACCCGCAAGCTGACGTAAATCATGGAGCCACTCATATATTGGCTCCACCTTTGTGAATACCGCAACTGTGGGAAAAACTGAGGATCCACAAGTGGCAATCCACTTGTGCTGAGTTTTTTTTTTTTTTTGCAGCTGCAAGACTTTCAAGAGCTTTGTGAATCTGGCACCATAATCCTGTACTGTGCTGGCTCAGAGTATGGAGTGGATTTTCCAGTTTCAGCAACAGTAATGAAAGGTGCACATGCACTGGTGGTTCTGTAAGAATATATCTTTATTGTGAAAGGTAACTATTGATCTCAGAGTGTTGATCAATTTTCCATTTGCTTGTCTTGCCTGGTCCTTATTGTCATGGATTGGGGTTCACTGTATTCCTAATCAAACCAGGCATAAGTGAATGATTAAGTGTTTTTAGGACTAGATAAGGCATGGGTAGAAAATAATGGGCAGGACTTTATTAATCAAAGTCAGTATTCAAGCTCCTCTTGTTTTTTTGCATTCATTTGTGCTGTGCAAAATCAGAAAATTTAGTTTAATAAAATGTACAATACCTGCATGCAGTCTTTCTATACTTTTTCATGACTTTTTTTCCTATTAATTATGTAATTTTGTTTTTTCCAATTGGGCAAGTTCACAAATAGTGGCTTTTTATGCAAACAGAAATGAGCACTTGTGCATACTTAAGACATAAATGTGCAAAACTGTACATTTAGAAGAATGGTGATACAACACATGCAGGTTTGACAAAAATCTGAATTTTGACATATTACATACATAAATGTTCCAAACTGTGCATTTTTTTAAAATAGGGTTTTTTGCCAATGTGCAGTGTGGACAAAAATGATACTCGGAAGTTAAGTGGCTTCTGCCAGCCTTACTCTATACATCTGATTTTGGCAGCTGTGGTTTTCATCCTTTTGACTGCCCCACTACCATCTTTTGTCACACTCAGCATTTTTCCAACCTTATATCATGGAAGTACAGGGGCACAGTGAGGAAAAGGAAGGGCTGGAGGTGCAATGGGTCTCCCAGGAGAGAGGCTCCAGGGCCACGGTCTGTGCCAGGCTAGTGTATGGAATTCCAGTACAGGGATAGCAATTGGATAAGGTACTTAGGGAAGCCATATTCAGAATGGTGAGCTAGGGGAAGGTGCTGCAAGTTGGTGATTTCCGTCTCTCAGATTTGGAGTGGAGCCTTCCAACTGTAGCTTTGGCAAGGAGTATGGTCATCCTTGATTTCCTGCAAGGGACTTTTCTCTGGCAGCTATTCAAAGAACCCACTGGGGACAGGTCAGTGCTGGATCTGTTGCTTACAAACAGGGCGCTCTGTCAATCAAGCCTGTATTACCAGTACCAGTCAGCCAAGTAAAGCACTTTCCTTGACTGACCAGTACTGGTAATATAAGCCTGGTCACGCACTAAATACATGTTTTACAGTTAACAAACTGAAAACTGGGCACTCGCCACCTCTTATATATAAAAGGACACCACCAATAATGGAGGTTGCAGCAGCTAAAAGAACTTTGTCCAAAATGTATCAGGTGGGCACCATGAAGTGCTTGTTTGTGTTTTTATGTACAATGTCCTGGAAAAAATAGCTGCTGCAACCTTCATTATTGGTGGTGTCCTTTTATATATAAGAGGTGGTGAGTGACCAGTTTTCAGTTTAAGCTCCTTGGCAGCATTGAGTGCACCTCGATGCCTGTGGATACTTTTTTTTGAGTCATATGTTTTACAGTTACTATATGCATAAAGATATATAGTTGTCCCCTGTAGCTTGGCCTGTTGTGTGTGTCATCAGAAGGCTAGCTGTGGAGGACCCTGGGTAATGTATGGCAGGTGGTGGGGTATCACAGGATCAACCAGATAAAAGTAAAGATTTAGAACAAGTAAGTGCATTAAAAATGACACTTGTTATCTGGATTTGTAAATCAGGACCTCTAGATCCCTTAGTTTTTGTTATAGGGAGCTGAGAATTCCCCTTGAACAGGAAACTGACACAGACAATATGGGACTCAGCAGTGGCAATGGAGTGAAACAATTTATCATTCAGAAATAATGGACCATCAGCTCAGACAATGGAAACAAAACAAAACTTCAATCAGTGCCATCCTCTTTTCATGTCCAGCATGATCGTTTCTTTCTACATAAAACAGAAGTTTAACACAGGTACAGATCCACTAACATTGTAGAGAAAAGACTTGCTAGTGCTAATTGGGCTTGGTGTTGGAACTTTCTCCTTGGAGTTAAAATGTTTCTGGGTTCTTGCCCGACATGGGCAACTTTGGCTCAATACCCAGAGCTGACATTTCAGCACACTTATGGAGGGGAGCTACCCTGTTAAAGATGCTGTCCCCTGGTGATACCTTAAAATGTGAGTTCCTTCTGACCATTTCTGATGGCTATCAGCTGTGAAGTTAGAGATTCCATAGTACTGTTGTAATAGGGTAGGGCACAACCCCAATGTCTTGGCCATAGGTCTGTATCTTTTTCTTCATAACATTGGTGTTAATTATAAAACACTCACATGATTTCAGTCTATCATGGTACATAGCCACCATACCTTGTATCCTGCATACAGTGGTCTTTTGGAGGGTACTTCATTTTGATGCATCTCAAAAAAATTGCATGAGATACAACTCCTGCCTGCTACTGATGGTGTCTATAAAGAAACCCAAGCCTAGGACCCTTTCTTGAAATAATATGCAATAGTTTATGAGATTGGCATGTAGCCATGCCCTAATGTATTTACAAGAAAGGGACGGTCACTAGAGATTTCCCATCGCTAGTAGTAATGATGATAGAACCTGTCATTGCACTAATCTTCTCTTAAGACCCCAGTAACATTTGTTTGTTTATTTATTGGAACACACCTTTGAGCAACGCTCGTTTGCAAAGGTTCCATGTCAGAATACAGGTAAGAGTACCGATGCAATTCCCAGTAATACATGCAGAAGGACCATGCAAGGTCCCAAATATTTACAAATTCAGAAAGATCAGTAATAAACCTAGAGAGAACAAGTTTATATGTACATGTATGATACAAAGGTATAGTAGCAGCAGGCATTGCATTGTCCAATATTAGAGCTTAGGGTAGTTGTGGGGAATAACTTTGTCTGCAGAGATCCAATTATGCCAGTGCAGCACAGCAGGGGAGACATTGCTAGAAAGGATCTATCTAGTGATTGCACTGGCACATGAATTGTTTAGCAAGGTGTTTTTTGAGGGACAATTTAAATTGGTTTAGTATGGGTATTTCCAACAGTGTGGTGGGGAGTTCATTTAGCCAGATTGGCGCTCAGTAAGGGAAGGTCCACATAGCTTGACTGGTTCTACAGCAAGGGACGTAAAGGGTATTTCCTTTTTTTCCAAATTGAATGTATTTTATTTGTAGGAAGAGCTGACAAGTCATGTATTCCAGACATTAGACAGGGAAAGATACATATTACCTTACATATACGTACATTGTATAATAAGGCCCTGTTACAGTGTTGACTATGTCTCCATTAACAAAAAAAAAGTGTCCAATAAAAACATAATCTTATTCGCATACAGTAATCTCATCAACCTAATGTGACCTTCCCATATTCCTCCTCCTCCTCTTACCTCCACCCCCCCAGGATTCCCCATCCCTATCAGGTATGCGGTGACAATAGCCTAAGTTTCCATTAGCCCAAGTATAGCAGTCGAAGAGGGCCAAAGTTAGTGTAACCGTGCCACTGGTACAGTTCCTTCCCTTTCCCTCATTACAATGTTAGTCAGTATCCTGTGGGCCGCTAAATGGTAAGAAGAGTGTGTAAAGGTGCCCATACTTTATGATAATATTGTGGCCTCTTTGTCATATGAGCGATCATGTTTTCAGCCTGTAAAGCAAAAAGTATCTCTTTTAGCCATTCTGTATATGTTGGGATATTCTGGTCTAAACAGTGGCACATGACCAATTCTTTTTGGCACATATGGATATTAGTGTCATGTATTTTCATTGAGTGCCTCTTAAAACCTCCCCATAATCTCCTATTATGCAGATATCTGGGCTAAAAGCCTCAGATAGCCCTAGTAGTGGATCTAAATTGGACTTGATACTCTCCCAAAAGGGTGTAACTTTGTTACATTCCCATAATATATGCAGCAAAGTGCCAGGCCTCTGCTTACAGCCGGAACATAAATTTGAAACATAGAAACATAAAATTTGACGGCAGATAAGGACCACTTGGCCCACCCAGTCTGCCCATTTCCCTACCTACTGGATAAGCTGCAGATCCTAGTTAACCAGCAGTCTACTTCTTCCTACCCCCAACCCCTAGAATGGCCTTATGACTATCACATGCATGCTTGAATTCCACCACTGTTTTTGACTCCACAACCTCCTTGGAAGCCATTCCATGCATCCACAACCCTCTCTGTGAAAAAATACTTCTAAATTACCTCTGAGCCCCCCATCTTCAAATTGTGCCCTTGTTCTTGCACACCTCTTTTTTGAAAGATGCTACCCTTTTGGACTTTGTTGATTCCCTTGAGGTACTTGAAAGTTTCTATCATGTCCCCCCTCTCCCTCCTTTCCTCAAGGCTATACATATTAAGCTCCTTTAGTCTCTCTTCATATGTCTTATGGTGCAGACCCTGCACCATTTTAGTTGCCCTCCTCTGGACAGCTTCCATCCTGTCTATGTCTTTGCGGAGATTGGGTCTCCAGAACTGCAAACAGTACTCCAGATGGGGTCTGACCAGCTGTCTGTACAGAGGGATAATAACTTCCTGTTTTCTACTGGTGGTGCCTCTCCCTATACATCCCAGTATCCCCCCAGCCCTCCTTGCTGCCCTGTCACATTGCTTGCCCACCTTACGTCATCTGATATGACTACCCCAGGTCCCTTTCCATTTTTGTTGTTGTTAGTATTTCACCCCATTGTGTACTCTTCCCTGGGTTTTTGTTTCCCAGGTGCATTACCTGCACTTCTTAGCATTGAATCTAAGCTGCCATACATTTGACCATTCCTCTAACCTTGCCAAGTCCTTCTCATCCTTTCCACCCCACCTTGTGCATCAACTCTGTTGCAGATCTTTGTGTCATCTGCAAAGAGACATACTTTTCCTTCCAGTCCCTCTGCAATGTTGCTTATAAAGACATTGAAGAGGACTGGTCCTAATACTGAACCCTGCGGTACCCCACTAGTAACCCCCCTTTCTTGAGAGTGGACTCCATTTACTATTACTCTCTGTGTCCTATTCTCCAGCCAATTCTTTACCCAGGCTATCATCTTGGGACCCACTCCCAGGCTGGCTAACTTGTATATTAATCTTTTGTGTAGGACTGTGTCAAAGGCCTTGCTAAAGTCTAGGTAGGCCATGTCCACAGCCCCTCCCTGATCTACTACTTTGGCCACCCAGTCAAAGAAATCTATCAGATTCATCTGGCATGACCTTCCCGCTGTGAATCCATGCTGCCTTGGGTCCTGTGCCCTTCTGGCCTCTAGATACTCGACAGTTCTTTCCTTCAGAAGTGATTCCATCATTTTCCCTATCACTGAGGTTAAACTAACAGGTCTGTAGTTTCCTGCTTCTGCCTTCTCCCACTTTTGTGAAGGGAATCACATCTGCCCTCCTCCAGTCCTCGGGTACAACCCCATCCTCCCATGATTTGTTAAAGAGGGTAGTCAGTGGTGTCACTAGTTCTACCCTTAGTTCTTTTAGAATTCTGAGATGAATCCCATCAGGAACATAAATTTGAGGAAAGTTTCCCCATTTGGTGAAGTCTGGCCGGAGTATAGTATAAGTCATTTATTACATAAAACTGCAAAATACAATATCTAATCCATTTCACATCTTGATACAGTTGTGACCAAATTGTAGACCATGATCGTGGAGTTAGAGCATTTGAAGGTAGTGCTTGGTCCCAAACATAGTGCAGCGCTCCTCGTACTTCCTTTATTGCATCCCTTTGGAGACAGTAAAAATAGGAAATGATATGAGAGGAGGGTAAGTTAGCGATAGCCAGTAAAAAGGGACCAGCTAAGTACTGTGTCCAATACCCTGCTCTAAAATGGCATAGGAGCATGTGCTATAATTAGAGGTACTTGAAACAAAAAGAGTTAGGGAGATTAAACAATGAACTGGCTGTTTGGAAAGGTATCAGTTTATGTTCATGAAGTAGATCCACGACTCTCAGTTGGGTATTTCTAGGCCAGAAACTGTGCGAGAGGGGCAGTCCCCCAATTTTAAAATTAAGGTTCGCACTTATAGGCTGGGAAACATCCTTCACCAGAGATATCTGGAAAAAGTTGCACATTTGGGCATGTACTCGAAGTGTTATTCCTATGGGCAGGGTTCTGAAACTCTTAGACAAATTTTTAAGAGGGGAAAAAATGAGGGTATTAAGAGAGATATTGTACGGAGAAAGTAGACTCTGCTCAATTTGGTACCACAGGGGGATATATTGAACCTGCCCCTTGTATGAGACATCCTTCATCCAATGTGCAAGAACTAAGCAAGTAATAGAGAACTGGTAAAGAAGCAGATCTGGGAGTTGTAGGCCTCCGGTGTTCCTACTCCTCTGCAGCTTAAAAAGAGCTCGCCGGGGCATCTTACCACCCCATAGAAAATTGAAGATAAGTTGATTAATCTGAGTGAACCATGTTTTGGGAAAGAAAAAATGTGTCATCTGTAAGGGGTACAGGATTCATGGAAGAACGTTCATTTTCAGAACATTCACCCGTCCCCAAAGAGTAAGTGGCAGCATGGCCCAGTGGAAAAGATCTATTTTGATCTGAGTAAGAATTTTATCTAGGTTGTATTGCTTCATTCTGACTTCCAAACAAGAGAGATATATACCCAGATATTTTAGTTTGTCCCTGGTCCAGCGAAACCCAAAGTGAGCAACTTCAGCTTGAAATGTATGAATATCTAAGGGCATCATTTCTGTTTTTGTAATGTTAAGTTTGTAATTGGAGAATTTACCAAATGTTTTAATAATTTCAAGTGCAGCAGGGACTGATTATAGAGGATGTGTTATATGGAGTAAAATATCATCGGCATAAACCGAGATTTTATATTGATTGGGCCCAATAGATATACCAGAAATATTTGGGGAGTAGTTGATATATCTAATAAGTGGCTCCAAATATAAGTCAAACAAAAGGGGGGAAAGTGGGCATCCCTGTCTAGTTCCTTGCTGTAAATTAAAAAATTGAGATAGGTGTCCATTGCATAATATGTGTGCAGAGGGACAAGTATATAATATCCTGATCCATTTTATATACTGTGTTGGGATGTTGTAAAGTTGCAACAAATGGAATAGGTATTCCCAAGAAATAATATCGAACGCTTTCTCTGCATCCAGGGAGACCAAGGCAGCTGGAATTCGGGACTCCCTGGATGCAGAGATCAAGTAGGTCAGCTTATGCATATGATCAAATGAGACCCTGCCAGCAACAAAGCCAACTTGCTCACAGCTTATGAGGCATTGCCAGACACTGGATAGCCGAGTGGCCAGAATTTTTGCCAATATCTTTATGTCAGCATTAATTAGGGAAATCGAGCGGTAGTTTGCAACTTGAAGGGGATCTCTATCAGGCTTTGGGATAACCACAACTGTAGCCTCGAATAAAGTAGGATCTGAGATAACCTTGTTCAAACATATAGTTATAAGTGTCTAAGAAAACTGGCACTATTTGCTCCCTGAAAAGTTTGTAGAATTCTACAGTAAACTCATCTGAGCCTGGGGATTTGTCAGTGGGAAGGGAATCAAAGGCCTGTTTTATCTCTTATTGAGAGATTGGGGCTTTAAGTAAATTAGCTTGACATGTGTTAAGCTGCGGGAGCTGTAATGGTTGCAGGAACTGTTCTAGCATTTCTGGGCAGAAAGGGTGAGAAACATGAGAATACAAATTTTTATAATATTCTTGGAAACAATTAACGATTTCTCTCGGGGAAGTGACTATTTGTCCTCCAGGTTTTTGGATACTTGGAACAGTTCTATCGGAGGCTTGTGCCTTGAGTCGTAGGGCCAAAAGCTTTCTAGCCTTGTCCCTCTGGTCAAAGTACTTGATCTTAGAACGTACAAGAAGATACTCTACGTTTTCAGTCAAAATTTAATTATATCGATCCCTTAAAATTTCTAGGGCCTTGAATTGATCCGTTGGAGGTTGATTTTTTTTTTTTTTTTTTATCTGTTGCCATGTGAATTATTTCTCCTCTAACTGAGCTTTTTAAAGCTCCCCATAACATATCTATCTTAGGCATAGCGGGGGTATTTATCTTAATAAAGTTAGTGATAAAGTCAGACAGTTGGTTTTTCAGGTATTCTGATGGAAAAAGCTGACAGTTGAATCTCCATACCTTATCTCTGGACAGAGGCGGGCCAGGGCTTCAACTTAATGAGATGAGATGATGATTGGAAATCACCTAGGGGAGATAGTTGCAGGTTGTTATAGCCGGAAGGTGTCCCACGTCTACAAGGAAATAATCTAAGTGAGAAAATGAGTTATGTGGAATAGAATGAAATGAGTATTCCCTCTGGTGTGGATAGAGGGCCCTCCAAGGGTCTATTAATCCGATGGAATCCATCATTTCTCTGATGGCAACCTGTGCTGGGGAAAGAGACAGAGGACAGCTAGCAGAGCGGTCCATGATATTACAGTAGATGAGATTCCAGTCTCCTCCTAGCATTATGGGAAAACGGGATCATAGGGTCAAATCATTCATAAGGGAAACAAAGAAGGACGGGTCATCTGCATTAGGGCCATATATGGAACCAAGCACTACCTCCGATTAACCCAACGAGGCCTTGGTCAAAATGTATCTGTGCTGGGAATCGACTATAGTATCAATAAGTCGGATCGGGACTCTCCTTGCAACAAGAATAGCAACCTCCCCTTTATGTGTATCCGGTCCACTCCCAAGGGCCTGACCTACCCAAGATCTTCCTAGTTGTGAAACCTGAGGGGGGCCAAGTGGGTTTCCTGAAGAAACGCTATATCAATACCAAGTTTACAGAGATGCAGCAGTACTTTGGCCCATTTGACCGGGGATTGAGACCCTTTTACATTCCATGAACATACTTTGTATGAAGTCACCATATTAATAGTTTTTTTTACTTTTAAGCCCTGGCCAGGAGTAATCTTGTTTTCAAGGTTGTTTACAAAACAACCCTTATTAAAGCTTTGTTGTACCGCATACCTGATCCCTCCCTCCCTCCACTTCCCCTTAACTACCCATCTATCCCTCCCACACCCCTTACCATGTATCAGTGCTTTCCTATACACAGCTATTTGGCAGAGGCTCCCCCGGAGCCGTCCCCTTGGCTGATTGTCTTGCAAGTTCACTAGTAAAATGAACATCAGGCCAAAGGACAGTCCAAGGAATACTCCATCGAGGAGCCGCGTATGCGCCCCTCCCTTCATCCTGATTCGCAACACCCTTTTTGAAATTGCAGTATTCAGATTACCCCGTTCCCACCCCAATGCTAAGTGATGATATTGTAGCATATTAAATAGTAATTCTTATGTATTAAGGCAGTAATACTGTGTTCGCCATTTCCATTGGTTAGCTGTAAAGATTGTTTTTCTCAAAACATTATACAAATGGTGAAATCCTGTATACATCACCATGCAGATTAACTTTCCAGGCCCTCAAGATGTTTGCTCTCTATTATAATTCAGCCAAAGAAAGAGAAGCAGGAGTCCAGTAAGAAAAGGAAGACAAAAAAAAAAAACCCGGGGTGGGGAGGAACCCCACATTTTGATTACACAGTTACACCCCCTAGGCCCCCTATTGTGCCGACTTGCACCACATTGTAGCTATCATTTAGAAAGAGCGGAGTCACCTTTTTACTTCTGTCTCCTTAGTTATGCTTGTCATCGAATTCCATAATGTGGGGCTACAAAGGCAAATTCCTTCGTACTAAAGGTCTCCACACTAGGTTCTCAGCGATGTACCAAAACAGGACACCTGTTTCTCCCAGTTAGACCTGATAACCTCGGTCTCCTGCGGTCAAGAATTTTTTATCTCCGCTTATCATTTCCTTCTAATGGGAGGGGAACCAAGGAACATATATATAAGTTTAACGCCTTCCTAAGCATTCAGTCCCCCTTACCCTCTCCCCACTCCATCCATCCCCCTATCTCCCTACTCTTATTTTTAGATATACCATCATTGTGTTAATGCAGCAGTAATCAAATAAACACACATACACCATTACTGTTTAACTGCAGTGCAATGGTAGTCAGTTGGACCCATTATTTTTCATCCTTATCTTAACTTTAGGAGGGGAAGAAGGAAGAGGAGCAAGAGGAAGGACTGAAAATAATAAAATAAACGGGGAAAGGAAGGGTAACCAAAGTATGAGAATCTAGAGGACTCTCCGATTATTTGGATCCTCGTCAAGGATTTAGGATAATATCACCATTGTAAGCCCAGCGCAGCATTTAACACTATTAGAATGCGCACTACTCTGCTATTAAACCACAATAAGGGGCTTTCTCATCCATGAGGAGGAGTAGATGCATCTCGCACTACATAGCCGCATAAGTGATCCTCTTCAAAATGAAAAGAAAAACACGTTCCCCACTTAAGCTCAAGAGGGAAGTAATCAACACTTTAAATCAGAACTTTCCATGTTGTCCCATGCAGAGTATCAAAAAATTGATATCATACATATAAATGCTGAAAATAAAAGGGAAAACGGTGATTAATTGAGTCTCCAAGTCAGTGCATAGGGCTTAAGTGCCCTCTTGTGGAGATAGCTTTGAATGTCATTGAATTAACACAAAGTGTGGTAATGCGATGCGCTTAGAGCATATTAAAACAAAAGAAATTAAATATTCCACGGGTGGTATATCACACATAACTGTTCCATCTCTTTCTTTCCTGACTTCTTCATCTTCTGGGAAGGGTGGAGGGAACCAATGGGAAAAGAAGAAGATCGGGGAGAAGTTCACTTTTAAATCGCTCTCGCTCAGATCTGCTCTTCCTCTACCACTGTAAGCTTCTGCCCTTCAGTAGTGCTTTGAGAATCTCCAAGTCAACAGTAAAAATGGAACAAAGAAATGCACGGCTTAGAGTTACAATAACTAACATTTCTTAGTTGGAATCGTGAGTAGCAAATACCTTTTCCCGTTATCTGTTCACTTTCCACGGAACCTGACAGCAGTTCAGGGGCTCAGTGTGGCTTAAACAGGTCTGGCATCAGCCCTTTTAATTCAGATTGAGCTTGCTCAGCTGTATCAAAACTTTTCCAGGTATTCTGATGGTTCACGGATAGCTTAGATGGGTACTGGACTTTAAACTGTATGCAGGCAGTGATTAATTTGGTGACAGTGGGGTGGTAAGCAGCTCTTCGTTGTCGTATGGTAGCAGGGAAATGTTGCACAAATCGCAACCGCTGAGCTTCCCATAAAATTTCCTGGAGGATCCTGACCTGCCCTAATACATGGATTTTGTCCAGATAGTTGAGAAATTTTAGAATTAGGGGCCTTGGTGGTTGCCCTGCTGCCGGCTTAGATCTAAGTGAGCGATGGGCCCTCTCAATTACATAGGTGGTGGTGTTAGGAGAGGGTCCAGCAATTTTATTTAACAACCGCTGTAAGAAGGTAATCGGAGCCGCTCCCTCCGAGTCCTCTGGAAGGCCAAAGATAAGAATATTATTGCGGTGACTTCGGCCTTCCAGATCCTCAAGTTTAGCCTCCATCCGGCTAAGTTTTTGGTGCAATGCAGGGAGTTCAGAATCGATTGATGTCTGTCATCCTTCTAGTGAGGTCGTCCTAGCCGCTACATCCTTAATCGCTCGATTGGTATCAGTGAGCTCTGTATGCATGGCCTTCAATTCTGAAGTGAGTTCCTGGAGCGCTGTACGGAAAGGATTTAACTCGTCCAAAAATTTCTGCTCTGTTAGAGGGGCAGCTGGTGGCACTGATGTTGAGGTTATGCCCACCTTAGGAGTGGTTCCTGGTTGCCTCTGGAACGTTTTGAGTTTTTCTCTGGCGTCTGCGGCGGTGTATGTGGGGGAGGTGCCTGGTGCATCTCTGCCTCCATATCCGACTAGGCCACAATCTTTTTTGGTCTAAGCTTCTGATAAGATGCCACCACACCTTTTGCTTGCTTCACCATAGGTTCGAGAAACTATCGGAAGGTATGCAGTGAGTGCAGTTTAGAAATTAGTGCTGTAGAAGTTAATGAAATTTACTGTAGAAGTTAGAGCTGGGGCGGAGATGGGTTCTCCGAGCTGCTATCCCTTCCGTGACATCACATGATCCTCCGTAAAGGGTATTTCTTGCAGCACTCCTAGTAGAGTGTTAGTTATAGGACGTACGTAGCAAAGATTGGAGGTGGGGGTGTGTGCCTTAGTAGGGCCTTCTTCCTAATTAGACAGGCTTGGAATTTTATCCTGAGGTCTAGCTGATGCCAATTTGTATCCATATAAAGGTTGCATGTGTGAGTGAATCTGTCTGCATTAAGGATGAGGCAGCAGGCCTTATTTAGGATGGTCCTGATTCTGTTGAGGTTGGTGTCTGTTGCTGCTCCATAAATTACCAATCCGTAGTCCAAGGTGGAGAGGACCGAGGAAGCAACAGCAAGTTTCTTATTCTCTGGTGTCATAGAGTGCTTATATCTATAGAGAACCCCCAGTATTTTGTTTGCTGTACTAACGACTTGGTTTATATGTTGAGTATATGTTAGTGCACTGTCAAGGTGAATACCCACATATTTAAAGATATTTACTTGTTCCAGGACCTCACCATCTTGGTTGTAGATGACAGGGGCAGAAATGTATTTTTCCTCTGTTAGCTAGTGAATATCATAGATTTTTTTTTTTTGGTTCAGTAGCAGCTTGTTCTATAAGAACCAATGCTCTAGGGCATTGAAGTTGTGCTGCAGGGTTTGGCTCACAGCTTGCTGCATGGTGCTGCTGCTATAAATAACTGCATCATCTGCATATAGCAGGAAGCAGGCTCCAGTGCAGGCATTAGGCAGGTCATAACCTACACGAGAAAGGGTCCTGAAGGAACTGGAAGTAATCAGAGTTGATAAAGCAATGGGGCCAGATGGGGTGCACCCCAGGGTCCTTAAAGAACTAAGAGAGGTGGTGGCTGAACCTCTGGCTATCCTGTTTAGCCGATCACTGGAAACAGGGGAGGTACCTAAAGACTGGAGGACAGCAGATGTAGTCCCCTTATACAAAAGTGGGAACAAAGAGGAAGCAGGGAACTACAGACCAGTCAGCCTCACCCGGTAGTGGGAAGATCATGGAAGCACTACTGAAGGAGAGATTGGTAGAACATCTGGTTGTCAATGGACTACAGGACCCAAGGCAGCATGGTTTCACCAGGGGAGGTCATGTCAGACCAACCTCATTGAATTTTTGACTGGGTGACTAGGGAGGTGGATCAGGGAGGAGGTGTGACATGGCCTATCTGGACTTCAGCAAGGCCTTTGACACTGTGCCACATAGAAGACTATTACACAAACTGGGGAATATGGGTGTGGGCAGGACAATAGTGTGGTGGGTAGGTAACTGGCTGGGTGGCAGGACACAGAGGGTGGTGGTAAATGGCTGTCACTCCACAGAGGGAAGAGTGACCAGTGGGGTACCACAGGGATCAGTGCTGAGACCGGTCCTATTCAACATCTTCATCAGTGACATTGCGCAGGACCTAGAAGGCAGAATTTCACTGTTCGCTGATGACACAAAGCTCTGTAACAGAGTAGACACACCAGAGGGTATAGACAGAATGAGAAGCGACCTGCAGAAACTTGAAGAATGGTCAGGGGTTTGGCAGTTGAAATTCAATGCAAAGAAGTGCAAGATAATGCATATGGGGTACAACAACCCTGGCACAATATATCAGTTGGGGGGTGAGGATATAGCATGCACCAAGAAGGAAAGGGATCTTGGGGTTATCATCTCTGATGACCTCAAGGTAGGAAACAGTGTGACAAGGCAGCAGGTAAAGCAAATAGGATGCTGGGATGTATAGGCAGGGCATCACCAGCAGGAAAAGGAGGTCATTATTCCACTATACAAGACACTAGTGAGGCCCCACCTGGAGTACAGTGTACAGTTCTGGAGACCATACCTACGTAAGGACATAGACAGGGTAGAGAAGGTTCAGGGAGGGCAACAAAGATGGTGCATGGATTGCATCACAAGTCCTATGAAGACAGGTTGAAGGAACTGAACATGTACTCCCTGGAGGAGAGGAGGGAGAGGGATATGATAGAGACATACAAGTATCTTACAGGGAGGAACAGGGTGCAGGAAAACACTATTTTTAAGCGAAAAAGATGTTCCAGGACTAGAGGGCATGGGATGAAGTTGGAGGGAGGACGATTCAGAGGAAACATGAGAAAATTTCTTCACAGAACGGGTGGTGGACAAGTGGAACACCCTGCCAGAGGAAGTGGTGGGGGCTGAAACAATCACAGGATTTAAGAATGCATGGGATAGACATAAAGGAATTCTGGAGGTCAGGGGTAAGGGGCAACAGACTTCTAGGAAAACAAACTGAACTTACAAGCTCAAATGGGCAGACTGGGTGGGCCATAGGCCCTTATCTGCCGACACTGTCTATGTATCTATGTATCTACGTATAACTGAACAGGCTCAACAGTAGTGGTCTCAGTATTGATCCCTGGAGAACCCTTACCATCACTGCCTTAGAGTCAGAAAGGACTGCACTGACTTTTACTTTTTGGGTACGGTCTGTTAGGTAGTACTCAAACCAGCCCACTATGTCCCTAGATAGACCAATTTCCACGAGTTTTTCCAAAAGCAATGTGTGGTTCACAGGGGCAAATGCTTTTGTTAGGTCAACAAAAATTGACCCAACCATCTCTCCTTTATCGAGTGATTCATGTAGTGAGTTGGTGAATTCCAAGAGGGCAGATATGGTGTTGTACAGCTGTATAAACCCATGCTGCTGTGGTCAACATAATTTGTGTTGTTTTTTTATTATTTTTTTTTTTTTTGCATTCAGGATCAGCTTGTTCTGGGTACAAAAACACTGCAATCTGTTGAATCCCTGCTGGAGTCTTTCCTGAACTTTAGGGGCAGTTTTGTCTAAATGGAACAGGACTGTATCAGTGCAGCAAGATCTAAAGTAAGGCAAATATGCTGCTGGAATGTATCAAAAGAGGTACTGACAGTAGAAAAAAAGAGGTAATGCTACCTCTTTATAAACAGATGATGGGGCTGCACCTGGAGTACTGTCCCCAGTTGTGGAGCCTTTGCTCAGGAAAGGTAAGGACAGGCTACAGACAGTGCAACAAAGGGTGACACGGATGATTCAGGGCCAAAAGGACAGATCTTATGAGGATCAGCTCAAGGCACTGAACAGGTACTCACTGGAGAACAGACAAGAGCATACCTCTCAACTGTACCACATTACGAGGAACGTTCCTCATTTTACTTCACAAAAGCTCCCTGTTCCACATTGTGAGGACTTGTCCCACATTCAGTGTTAACATTTTAAAGCAAAACTCCATAGTAAATTATGCAAAATATATAATTTTAATTAATAGCAGACTTTCTGAACATAAATGCAAACATTTTCACAGTGTTGTGAGCTTCTAATGTAAAGATTTGATTAAGTGTTCCACATTTTGCCCATTCTTTCCACATTTTGAGAGGCAATGTTCCACATTTGGGGGACAAAAGGTTGAGAGGTATGGACAAGAGAGGGGTGATATGATTAGAGGTCTTCAGGTTCCTGAAAGGAGTAAACAAAGTCAACTGTGAGGAACTATTTAGCATGAGTAACAGTTCAAGACATTAGTGGAAGCTGACAAGAGGGATGTTCAAGAGGGATATGATAAAGTTTTATTTTACAGAAAGGGTAGTGGAACCGTGGAACAGTCTGTTAGCCGGGGCAGTGGGTGCCAAACCATAAATGATTTAAAGCACAGCTGGGACAGAGTGAAATGTGTAGTTGTTACTCAGGGCAGTAGTAGCAGGGAGGGGAACAGGGGGTTGGATATTAAAGGTTAGTACCCTGTATGGACAGTAGGTCCTGGCCTTTGATAGAAAACTCTGGGCAGACTGGATGGACCATTGGTCATTTTCTGCCATCACTGGCTGTATTTCTCATTGTCTGTGTCATTAGCATACCAGTATATATTCACATCCTGCAGCCAGTGACTATGTCATTCATGAGCAGTGTAATCAACCATGGGCCCAAGTCTGATCCTTGGGGTTCTCTGTTATGTATCATTTCCTAGATGGATCTCACCCATCCAACAGAAACCAGTTGTCTATGATTAAATAAATAACTGGAAAACCATTTAAATGCAATATTGTCAAATCCCAGATTTGTAATTTCATCCCTATATTGTCATGGCTGATGGTGATGAAGATGCTAGAGAGACAGATCAACAAAGATTATTCCCTATATTGTCATGGCTAATGGTGATGAAGACACCAGAGATAAATCGACAAAGATTGTTACCATACTAGAGCCACCTGTATGGAATCAGACACTCTAGTATGGCTGTAACTGTGTTAGGGTGCCCCCAATACATATTAGTGATAAATACTGTATATCACAAGAACTCATCATTCATTTCAAAAAGGCTTTTGAGATATATCTGGATATATATGGGATAAATGCTGACCTGACGAAAAATATGCATTTTATCATTTCGTGTGGAGGGGCAGAGCCATACCTCATGACTGGTACAGCCATAGGTGAATTATAAAAGTCCTGGCCCCTCACAAAAGATAATAAACTGCATATGTTGAGTCAGATCATTGAATATCTTCTGTATAGCTTTTTACCCCTCAGGTTGCTGACCACTCAGACCCCACCTCTCCAAGCCCATCAACCACCTCTCTTGGGCTTACCTCTTGTGCAGGTTCCCCCACAGATTCCCCACCCCCACCTCCATAGTGGGGATAGGAGGGGAGGACCATTGCCTCTCCCCACCAGTGAACATATCCAGATTGTGCCTTGAGTTGCCTAGGTGATGGTGCTGGTCCAGAGAGGAGTGTTGTGTGTCACCTAACCCTCAAGTCCCATTTTCCATTTTCTGCCCCGTATGAGTCGAGAAACACAGGCAGCGCATGCACGTAGAGACACACATGTGACCTAGAACCTGTGGCTGTCCTCGCCACGCCAGTGACACAGATATGTCTGCCATTTGTGTGTTCAGTGCTGCCACCAGACCTCCATCTTGTGTCAGCCAAGACCCGAGTCGGCAGGCCTTCCCAATCCAAGAGAGGTGTGGCACAAGGTAAGGCACTTGGCAACGCCTCAGTGGCACCAGCCCACCAGGCTATTGAATATTTAATCAATACTCCATCAGTTTACTAGATATAAGCTTTACATTTGCTGTTTGTTTAAAGATTTCACTGTTTCTTTTTTATTTCAACTGATGATTTTAGTGCCATTCTTTTGTGATGTCATCAGCATTGTCAAAGCTGCTCTCTGATTGATGCAGTTTGTTCTATCATAATGATATAGTACTAACCTTCAAGACATCAATTATAAAAACACTTCCTTCAACATTGTACATGAATTCTTCCAGTTATTAACGTAACCCCAGACTTGTCACATCTCTCCGGTGCTGCGCAAACTGCACTGGCTGCCGGTTCAGTGGCGGATCACCTTTAAAGTTGGACTTCTGACTTGTAAATCCCTACACGAACAGGGCCCGGACTACCTGAAAGAGCTTCTGGTTCCTTACTGCCCTGATTGATTGCTCCGCTCAGCTGACAAGGGGTTGCTAGAGATCCCAAGGGTATCCCTTAAATCTTCAGGGGCCCATGCATTTATGTACGTGGCCCCAGCCCTTTGGAATTCTTGACCCCATCAGCTTCGGGAGGGTGTGACCATGGAGGGATTTAAACAGGCCTTAAAGACATATTTATGGCACCAAACCTACCCAGTCTGATTTAAATGAAGTTTGAATTTTAGTAATTTGTATTTCACCTGTCTTTTTTTAGTATCTTCTTTTATCTTTTACTGTAACGGTGCCTTGATTTTTTGAAAGGCGCATTATAATTAAAGTTATTATTATTATTATTAGAATGCTGTCAGCCAGTCAAAATGCTCCATTTCCTGCAATTGTTTTGGTGCCACAGTTTTCCTTTGCTACGTGTAAAAAGTTCTTGACTGCATCATTGCTGCTTTATGGCCCAACTGTGCATGTAGTCACTAAGTTACCAGTATTTCCAACAATGTGATTAAAAGAAATGCTTTGAAACAGTTTGTACATAAAAAGCTTTGCATAAACAAATTCTAAATTCTGTTCTATTTTTTATTGAGTAAAAAAAAAGTTTTGAAATAATGTATGAGCAATTTGCTCAGGTGTTCATGCAAACCATGTATATATTCAAATGATGTGGCATGTGCTTTGCATGCAAATATTTTCTTCAGTACAAGTGAACCTTATAAAAACATGTTTGCATAAGCTTTTGTGCCTAGTGATTGGGGGTGTGCTAATATAAATACTACTGTAGCTGTGGCAGTATTTCTAAAACAGTCTCTGCTGGCATAGTAAAGATTTGCACTTTCTGATTGTAGTTGTAGGTACGGAGACAGCTAGCTATTATCTTTGTATAAATTTATTGGAATATGTATTTAAACATTTTCTGGAGAGTTAGAGGAAACTGTCAGTGTGGTCTAGTGGTTAGAGCACTAAACTATGAAGCATGTGATCACAGGTTCTTATCTCATCACAGTCCCTGAAACTCATTTTGTGACCTTGAGCAAGTTTACCACCTTGTGCCTCAATCCTTCCTGCTGCGAAATTTGACAGAAGCAGTATCCTACAGAAACTCAGATGTGTATTTATTTTATTAAAAAGTTTTACCAGGAAAGCATACTGAGCAGACAACTGCTTGTTTCCAGATGCATCCTAGGGGGAGGGGAACATTGGGAAGTTGCATATTTATATAGTGTTTGTGCAAGTAAAACATGAACAGCAAGCAATACAGAAATGTGTTTCCATGGAATATAGAACAATATAGTACAATTCAAATACAATACAGTACACAAATATGATCCAATTAGAGATGAAATGCAGCAACTAAGTAATGCAGCAGGATTTAACATTAAGTTGCTGAGGTGATACAGTGTCTGGTAGTCCAGGATTAAGCAGGTATGCAAGTGCTGGAACATAGTTCTGCAGCGAGAAGGTTGGGAGCAGGAACAGGAGGTGCAGAAGTGGTCTCTGAGGAGAGTGTTGAGGTAACAACAGCAGGATTGAGCGTGGGAAATGGCAGAGGGGAGAGAGTTCCACAATTTAGGCAACCGATAGGAGGAGGCACCCTGGCCTACAGAGGTGGACATGCGAGGGACCGGCAAGGACTGGGAGTCGAAGTGTCTGAGGGAGGGAGTGGGAGAGGGTGAGAAGCGGAAGAGAGATTAGAGGGCATGGACTGTAACCTGTATTTGGCTGTGAGACTAGTGCAGTGTGCCTGCCTCCTGTCCTGTAGGGCTGGGAGGGACAGGGACTGGTAGAGGAGACAATGGTGTGTACCGGGCGGACAGTCTAGAGTGAAACAGCAGAAGGAGTGGTAGAGGGTGTCCAGTCTGGTTAGGGAGGAGTGGGAGTGGCACTGTAGACTACATCCCCATAGTTGAAAATAGGGAGAATCATTTTCTGTACTATTGCTCGGCGGGCCGGTAGCGGGATGCACCCATGGTTGCAATACAGGGTGCCCAATTTGGGGCATAGTTTCTTGTGGATGGCTTCAATATGTAAAGAAAAGTTGAGGTGCTGGTTGAGCCAGACCCTGAGGTATCTAAAGAAGGAGCAGCTCCCGAGCTTTGTCCCATCCAGGGTGTGGAAAGTAGGAAGGGATGGGAGCTGAGAGAGAGTCTCTGCCATGTGACAAAGGTCATGGAGACTGTTTTCTTGGCATTCAGGAAGAGACGATTTGTGTGAAACCAGTGCTGGACTTCCTCGAAGTCGCACTGTAGTCTGGTTGCCACATCAGAAGTTGAGGGGCAGATATATTCAGGATTGTATCGTCCGCATACATGTGGATAGATGTGTGTGGGCAGGCAGAAGGGAGGTCATTGAGGAAGATGGAGAGCAGCAGAGGGCCAAGGACTGAGCCTTGAGAAACACCGGTGGTGATGGGGAGGGAGGAGGAGATGGAGTTTCCAATCCTGACAGACTGAGTTCTACCCACAAGATAGGAGTAGAACCAGTCAGTAGCCTCACTTGAGAGCCCTGCAAATGATAGATTGGATAAGAGGAGGGAGTGTGAGACAGTATCAAAAGCCTTAGCAAGGTTGACAAATATGGCAGAGGGGATGAGGCCCTGGTCCATGCTAGTATGGATGGAGTCAGTGAACCATAGTAGGGAGGTAGTGGTGGAGTGGGACTTCCTGAACCCAGACTGGTAAGGTGTGAAGAAGGAGGTGGAGTCAAGGAAGGAGGAGAGCTGGGAGAGGGCAAAACACTACTGTAATTTTACCAGAATGTGGAGGAGGGAGATAGGGTGATAAGTCCCAGGGGAGGAGGGGTTGCACCTTTCAGGCAGGGGAAAGATGGTGGCATGTTTTCATTCTGATGGGACAGAAGAGAGAAAGAGAAAGAGAGACTGAAGAGAGAGGTGAGGGGGGAGGCAATGGCAGCGGCAGCCAGAAATAGCATTTTTCAGTCCAGCTCAGAGGGATATTTTCCCTTGGAGAAGTTTAATGTGAGAAGGGCCTTATATACTTCAGCTGGGGTAACGTGGTGGAAAGAGAAAGAGGAGAGTGGGTCTTGGGTAGGTAGAGATGGGGTTGATGGGTCATGGCCATGGAAAGCTGGGGGAGAGGACAGGAGTGAGGCAGTGCAAGAAGAAAAGAAGGAATTAAATTCAGTTGCCACTGCAAGTGTGTAGGTCAAAGTGGTACTGCCAGTTTTAATGGCGGAGATAGGGGGCTGGGAAGAGATCGAGTTCCAGAGCATTGTAAGACCAAGTCAACAGAGTTTTAGGGGGAAGGGCTTTGGGCCTACAGTATGGATTTTCCAGACTGAGTAAATTAGATGATGATCACTTATGGAGTTGAGAAGAAGACCTGCAGCGATTATCCTGTGCGGGTGTGAGGTGTGTGCCCAATCTATTAGAGTGATTTAGAGTTTTGGTGTTTAGATGGGAGGGTTCCCTGATCATCAGACAGGCTGAGAGTGGCTATGTCATTTCGGCTTCTCAGTTGGGCTATCCCTTCCTGGTGAATAGTCAAATAACAGGATGTGGTTACAGGATACAGGCATAATCTGTGATAATAAAGAAGTACTGTAAAAACATGTCAGAATAGTGGATATACAGCAGTTGAATAAAAGCTGTAGAATAGTATATAAAATTAATTTGCCTCATCTTTTTCCTTAGTCTATTTTTTTTCTTCCTTCACCCTTCTGCCCAACCAGTGATGTACCCTGTTCAGGTTCTGTGATTTGTCAGATAGACAGCAGAGGGATTTTCTCCCAGATTTCCTCCCTACCTCAGCCTCCTTGGCATGAGAAGTGCCTCACAGCCTCAAATGCACACAGACCCCTGCTGGAAGAGTAAGCTCTCTGGCCCACTGATAGCGGTCACTGTTGTGCTGGAACCTGCTGGCAGCCCTCCTGGGCCAAGGCATGCTGCCTTTCAGCAGCTGCATACAGCATGGCCTGCCTGTTATGTAGTGAGTGACGTCTGCTACCAAACAAGGGTCACCTGCATGACAGTGTATCGGGCTGCCACTTACCAATCAGGGTTGCCATTTCCCATCACCTGTAAAGGGGAAGAGGGCTTTCCAAATAAGCAAAGTAGTGAGACCAACCAATGGCTTCCAGTTAGAAGAACTGCAAGATTGCAAGTTGAAATAATACTTTTAGTATTTGCAATTACTGATTTTCCACCTTTAATCTGGTTAATCTTGCATGTTTACACACACACGCATACACCATCCACCTTGTCAGTTGAATACAAATCCCATACATCAGTGAGGGGCTCAGCTAGGGGGACATCAATGGCCTGCTATCATTTCCTTCCAAGAAGAGAGAGAGAGCATCAAACTCTTTTCATAGTGCCAACACCACTATCCCTTCCTTGAGGTCTGATAGCCACTGTGAATAGGAAAACCTAGTTTTTAAATGCAGCTAGTGTGAGATGCCTTTCTTTTTTTCCATTTGACACTTAGAGCACCTGAGGTAGCAGCACAGTACCCTTTGTTTCGTTAGGCTGTTACAGATGTTAACTGTTTTCTACTAGCAGCACCATTGGGACACTCTCCTTTCAGTTGTTTGGGGATTATGGTACGGTCCTGGTGCCCAGTGTCAGCTGTATTCAGAATGCTGATTTCTGTTGTTTTGTTAACAGCTTGTCCTTTTACATTTTCCCCTTCTCAGCAACTGAACACTTAAAATGCAGTTTCAGCCTTGAATGTCTTCTTCCAGTGTGCCTCATTTCTCCTGATTTCTATTGGTTATGTTCAGCACTTTTTTAGTTTTGCTTATCTTAGCTTACATATATCATTGTGTCAGATGCTTATAAAAGAATTTTACTTGGGTGATAATTTCCAGTTAAGAGGCAGTGTTGTCTGATAGGTATCACCGGTGTTAACACTGGGCACATTTTCATTTCCACCTGCAAATCTCAGTGTGGGACTGTTTGTGAACATGTGCAGAAAACTCCACATTGTCAATTGCAGCAAAGTCCCAGAATTGTGTGAGAAAATACCTTTTTTTTTTTACTTCAGGTAGAAAAAATATTCCATGGCTCAAATGCTTTGTCATGTTAAAGT
Organism: Neoceratodus forsteri; assembly: GCA_016271365.2. Classification (NCBI taxonomy): domain Eukaryota; kingdom Metazoa; phylum Chordata; order Ceratodontiformes; family Ceratodontidae; genus Neoceratodus; species Neoceratodus forsteri. Next base: position 1,069,120,859 of record CM028129.1, on the reverse strand, counting down.
CATGTAATTGAAGAGGCAAAAAAATATGCAAGAGCATATTTGCAGAAACAAAGCTCCACAGTTACCACACTTAAAATTTCTACAAAGAAAGTAAACACTTTCTAAGCTTGGGCCACAAGTAGAAATTTAGTACCTTTTGGTCACCATAATGAAAAACAAATTCTGGCAGAGCCACTATGGCTGCAAATGCATTAACTAGATAAGGGTGTTTCATGGGCTTAAACATAAACATGAATTGTATTTAGTAAGGTCTACGATACCGTTCCACATATGACTTGTGCACAAGCTGGGCAGCCTGAGAGTGGGTCACAAGGTGGCAAACTGGGTTAGGAACTGGTTGAATGATGGAAGATAGAGTGTCATGGTAACTGGCGCTCAGTGTAAGGAAAGGAGTGTGACCAGCAGGGTGCCACAGGGATCAGTCCTGGGCCCAGTCATGTGTAATGTCTTCATAAGTGAAATTGCGGAGGGGCTGGAGGGGAAAGTGTGCCTCTTTGCAAATTACACTAAGATCTGCAACAGGGTGGACACTCCGGGAAGGTTGGAAAAAATGAGGAGGGACCTAGGTAAACTGAAGGAATGGTCCGAAGTGTAGCAGCTGAGATTTAATGCAAAAAAGTGCAAAATCATGCATTGGGTTGCAGGAACCCAGGGGAGGATTACCGGGGGTGGGGGTGGGAACAGATGGTCACCAAAAAGGAAACGGATTTGGAGGTAATCACACTGGATAACCTAAAGGTGACTAAACAATATACCAAGGCTATGGGGAGAGCCAGTAGAATGCTGGGGTGCATAGGGAGAGGTACCACCAGCAGAAGCAAGGAGGCGGTGGTGATGCCACTGTGCAGATCACTGGTGAGGCCTCATTTGAAATACAGTGTCCAGTTCTGGAGGCTGCATCTCCATAAGGATGTAGACAGAGTGGAAGCAGTAAAGAAGGGCAATAAAGATGGTGCAGGGCCTGCACTAAAAGTCATATTTGGAGAGACTGTGAGACCTCAGTGTATATATACCCTGGAGAAGAGAAGAGACAGAAGTGATATAATAGAAGCCTTCAGATATCTGAAAGGTATAAATAGGGTGCTAGAGGGTAGCATCTTTCAGAAAAGGAGATGTCCAGGAACAAGGGGACATGACATGAGGCTGGAACGGGTAGACAAAGGGGTACCGTGAGGAAGTATTTCTTCACAGAAAGGATGGTGGAACCTCTAGTGACTTCATAAGTCAGTTTCATTATGAAAGAGAGAAAAAAACACAGCTGACACATTTCACATAATACTACTTATACACTATAAAAAATATAGGATGAGCAACTTTATGCATAACCAATGTGTTCTGTCACCTCGGGGTTCTGATTCCCATGGACCTCTCAAGCTTCGCTCTCCTGGTCAGAGGGAATCAGAACCCCTCTGCAGCAGTTGACACTGGTTGTGCATAGTTGCCCAACCAGTATTCTCTATATTTAGTGCTGCATTGAGGAGTTCTAAGTAATAAACCTGTGTTATATAATTGCTTTAAATTAGACCAAGAGTCTGGTCTATTCAGTTCAAATTTGTTAAGATGAGAAGCACAGTTTTTGGAAGAAACCAAGGGAATAACAACTCAATAAGTCAGGAGGTAATGTCTTATAAATTCTTTTCTATGTAGGTGTGAAAGGCTACTCAGCTGTCAGCAGCCAGCAATATCATTTTTGACATCTCTACAACAAAGCAATAAAGGAAGGCAGAAGATATTTCATAAAACCTGGTGGCAGAAATTGATGCCAGAGTTTAGCTCGCTATATGCTGCCCAGCACAGCTTTATCAATTGCAGAATCAGTTTCAGTCTCATGGCTACTGCCTTGATTTAAGATAAGACTGATTTAGACAGGGATATGCCTGGACAGCTGACATCTATAGGTAAACCCAATGACTCATCCCCTTTGCACCTATGCTCCACTCTAGAAATTGAGTATTTCCATAACCTTTTTTAATTCTTTACTTCCTACCAGTCGTACAAGCACAGTAATCCACTGCAGAGTGTGGAGTGCACTGGGACTTATGCACACTTGGTGTTGTTGGTCACTTGCCAAGTGTGGGTAAATCCCAGTGCAAATCACACCTTGTTGTGGATTATTAAAGGAAAATTGCATGTTAAAATCAGGAAAATATATGTATTAGTACCATTTTTGTGTTCTTACTTCTCACCATTTTTTTTTCTGCTCAGACTGTGAGAGGAGTTTTTTCTAACTTTCCCTGGCTGTTTTATGGCCCCTGGGGGCTGCCATGCAGGTTTCTTTTATTGCATCTTGTCCCAGAGAGTCTTCCCAGAGTACCCTTTGCTCTGATGTCTAATAGCCCCTGCAGGAGGCCAGTGTCTTGTTACACTGTCTTTATTATAGCTCAGCCACAGCAGAGAGCACAAAACAGCCAGGAGTCACACTGCTAGTCTTTGGGTAAGTGTAATAAGTTTCCTAAATATTGGTTCCTTATCCAGCTGTGTTCTACTTAGGGTAGTGTGTGTGTGTGTGTGTGTGTGTGTGTGTGTGTGTGTCTGTGTGGATTCAGTTGCTTGTGTCTTGTGTAGAAGGCAGTGTTTATAGACAAATGTAATCATTTTGTAGCTGTGGTCATCCAGTGGCTAACAAAGGAATTCACACATCTGGATGAGTGGGGGATGGGATACCAGCAAAGCAGGAGTTTCTCAGTCTGCAAAAGGTAGTATATTAAGCACTGAAACATAAACAAAGAAAAGGCCCATAAAACACTTTGGAGGAGGTTTCAACTTGCAAAAAAAGGAAGTACTGGGGAGGGCTCAATTAACTTCTTAAGCCAGAGGAAAAATAGTGCTCTCAAGCTCCCATATACACACAGGCAGCATAGTAATGAGGCTTCAGTGGAGGACACTATTTTTAACACTCTATCATTGTTGTTTGGAACATCATTTATGCAGGGAGCCCTTTTATTAAAGCAAAACATTTGCAGGGCTACGCCCACTGCAGCCATAAAAAGACAGCTGCTCCTATGGACAACAGTTCCTGATGATAGAAAAAGATACTCCATGTAGTGGCTATTGGATAAGCAGACTAGGACAAATAAATTTGCAGTCCAAAAACTAAGGCTCTGTCCACACTACATCACTAAAACCCTGTAACGGTTTCAAATCATCACAGACAGTAAACGTTAGTGTGTCCACACTGCCAGTGAACCCTCATAACAGTTTGGAATCATTACAGCCGGTCCATATTGTGGGTGATGGGTGACTGTTACAGTTGGCACCCTGTCTCACAATGCAGTTCGTGCTGCACTGAGGGCAATGCAGGTGCTACATGCTCATGCGTCCACACTACAGCTGGTAACGTTACAGAGGCAGAACTGTTTTCGTAACTTTGGAAGTGGTTTCAACAACGGTTATGAAAATGCCTCCTGTAATGTTACAGGTGTAAACGCAAACTGTTGCAGTAACGGTTTGGACCCCCTGTAACGGTACAGAGGGGAGTTTTCACTGTAGTGTGGACAGGGCCTTAGAGTTGCCCAGCTGGGATAAGGAAGGCACTTAGTTGCTTAAATTGTTGGCTGGTACATAGTCATTTTCCACAGCCTGATTATTCAAGTGTCACAAAAGCCCCAGAATGCAGCCGCAAAGCTGCCTGGTACTTTTGGTAAAGTAAGGAGTTGCTTTACAAAGATCAATCAAGCAACTGAATTTGTAATTCTTGATGAGAAGGGCATTATTTATTTATTTACAAATTGGTAACCAGGAAAGGCACACTGAGCCAAGTCTCATTTCCAGGTGTGACCTAAGGGTAAGAGAACATGGAAAAAACAGAAGTACAGGACACAATAACATTGCAAAGGTATAAACATAAATATGGAACACCTATGCAACTGCAAATAAAATGTACAGAATGTAAGGGACCCCAAATGCTCTCCATGGGTCCCTCTCCTACCCCTCCCAGTGGCTTGTATCCCTAATCTACTCCCTTTTCCTCCACCATCCCTCCACCTCACTCCTTCCTCTCCTTTCCCCCTTTTCTTTCACGTAAGCACTGGTTTACTTATTAACCTAGCACTTATTATTGTCCACTCTTTCTACATATTATGCGCAACACTGTTTTAACACTGTTTGTAACACCTGCCTTACAACTGTATGTTAATGTTGATCTTGTAACTTGAATGTTTAATGTTTCACTCCTTTTGTACCCCTTCCCCCCCAGGTCACACCAGGAGACGAGCGACTTGTCGCTCAGTGTGCCTTCCTGGTGAAATATTTCAATAAATAAAAACAGCAGCCAAGTCTCACTGTGCAAAAACAATACCGTATCAGATAAGAGGCCTATTTGGTGGGTGCACGTTTACACCTGCAGGGGAAGGAAGTGCAGAGGTAGTGAGGAAATTAAACCAGTAAGCAGGTAGGGGTAGGGTTATGGGCATTATAACTTTGGCATTTTCGTTTACTAGTGAAAAATCCTTTATCCTTAACTAACATTGTAGTTCACATTTTGTGGTGGAGCCAGACTCCCCAGCAGCCCATTTGACTAGCTTCTTAATCACTTCTGCAGTGGACCATACTAGTTGCAGGTAGCCTCTAATCATTAGCAGCCCTGGACTTTATACTTCTTTCAGATCGGGCTAGCTAGCTAGCTGTGAATGGATAGCGGCCAGAACCATCCAAAAGGGGGCAAGGCTGACCGCCGCAACTGGTATCAGGAGTGCAGTGGTACCATCTTTCTGAACTTTTCCCGTATTCCATGTTCCCACCCAAACTTTCTTCCACTGGCACATGGCCTGCACCAAGAGGGCTACAGGCTGGCTACAGTGAGCAGGGACAAAGTCCACTGGTCCTCCTATAGTCTGATATGGGACTTGAAGTCCTGACACTTTTTATTATAAAGTTAAAAAAACAAATATTTTGGGGGTTGCATGATGGCCTATCCCAGCAGCGCAGGTGGCTGGCAATCAGATGACCAGGTTGGAAGAGTTTTGCAGTAGCTTAGGAGGAGAAGGTGGCAAGCTCTGCCACTGCGTGGGCCATAAAACATCCTTTCTCTTTAGCAGCAGACTGTGTGTGGGCAAGGCCAACCATGGCAGTGAGTGCTGCCATGGGGCTTGAATGGGATGTAAAATCAGATGGAAAAAATGGCAGCCACCAATGTGACTGCTCCACCTGTCACTGTCAGACACTGCACTACCTGCTGTAATGTCACTGTACTGGATTGTGCTCCATGGTGGGCAGACAGCCCTCTCTGTTGGCCCAGCCATGAGTGGAATAGCTGTGAAAAATACTGCTGGAGCAAGTAAGGTGGTGACAGGGTTGGCAGACTTAATGGAATAATAGATACTGATGCAGGATATTTTGTCAGAGAATAAAATGCATATGGGAAAAAAATTACTACACATTATTATGCACTCTATTTAGGCCCCCTAATGTGATCTTCGGTGTTCATCTTTGTTTCCAAATGCAGGGAGCACTTTCTGTTGTGCACTAGTTTATGTGAGCCAGAAGGTAAATACATTTTATACTATGGCTGCTTAAATGCAATTGAGAATATTGATAAAAATCTTGGGGTAGCTGTAATTACTGATGCTCACCCTTAATTATTTCAAATGAAAAAATGCTAACATGGACTCAAAGCATGGAAAAGGGCATTATACAACACAGGAGAAAAGGGGTGCACTAAAATAAAGTAAAAAGGTGTAGCTACAAAATGTTTGCTGTAACATGAACTGTTGCTTTAATGTATAATGAAACCTGGGAATGGAGCTTTCTGAGAGTGTGAACTTATTTCTCTTGTGCCGTATGTGGTGATGCAGCGTTAGCATTAGGAATTAAGTCATAGCATGCAGTCTCCTTTTACACAAGGGTAAAACTACTAAGAAATTCACTGAGAAAAAAAATGTAAGCATCAATTAGGATTGAAGCCCAAAGCCACAAAAGTCTGGAAATGTGAAGTTAGGGTATGAAAAGTCCCCCAACTGTTGGTGGATGCATAGCATTGTGTGTTCCTTGGGGTATGACAGATTGCACATTATGAACTGAGGTTCGTAAATAGAGGAATCTGATTGGCTGAGAGCTCTTTGAAGCTGTGATGATATATGGTTACATCATCATGGCTTCAAAAAAGTTCCGGCACCACCAGCCTCCTTGCTCTCTACTGTCTGAGAACTATTTTTTCAAAATGTACTTCTACAGCACCCAAAAACTCAGTCATAAAATGTTTTAAAACCTGTTTTTTTATTTATTTTTTCATAAAACTTCAAACTCGGTTCATAATAGCAATAGGTCACTCCAGGGTCTGGTATATCATGGGATATCATCACTTCTCAGGTCGTTGTGGCCTCGTACCCAACCACCCAAGGCGTGACAATATCCCATGATATACCACACCCTGTCATGCCTTATTGCTTAATTATACAATGGCAAGAAAGAATCTTGGCTTCTGATTGGTCAGTTGACTGTCCCAGCAGGGATGTTATCCTGGCATAAAATCCCTGCTGATTGTTTGTTGGATTTGGATGAGCATATCCTCCTCCTGTTAAGAAACAAAAATATTTTTTATACATGAACAGAAACATTTACAATTATTTTTTTTTTATTATAAAACAACAAGCCATTGTATAATAGGAATAATGCCCTCCAGGGTGGGCGTTATGCTGGGATAACATCCCTTCTCGGGTGCTGGACACCTTTGGCCAGTGGCCTCAGGCCCAACCACCCAAGGTGGGATGTTATCCCAGCATAACACCCACCCTGTCAAGCGTTATTCCTTTAATGTAGTATTGGTGTTACTCTTATTACAGAACTTCCAAGGCACAGAAATGAATTTGTACACCAGTGCTTTGAAGGGTGGTGCCAAAGTTACACTGAGCAAATGCTTGAATCTCACAAAACACCTGACCATACATTCACAAACAGGGACTTTTTTTACCTTACTGACCCAGTTCCCTACTTTTGTGGCTTCAATCTTCAGCCTTAACTGATGTGTTTATGTAGATTTTTCAATGAATTTCCTTTCCATTTTAAAAGAACGTTAAAAAAAATTGATGCACAGTGCTTTGAATTGGCAGTGCTGGCTTTTGGCCAGCATTGTCAGTACCTTTAATGGAATGCAGGCCCTGGTGTCCAGAGGTACTCCCTGAATTGACTCTTCCTTGTGTCAAACAGTCAATGGTATTCAGTACTACTACCCCTCTGACTGTACCCCTATACCAAGTGATCCATGGCATTCAGTGATGCCCCCTCTCCCACATATATGTAACCAAGCATTCCTTGATGTCCAGGGCACCTCTTTCCTAACTTTGCCCCAGTGCACCCTCTCCCTCGACCTGTCCCAACTTAATCCCCGGCATGCAGTGGCATCCCCTTCCTTATCCTGCCTCAGTGCCATTCAGTCCCTGTCATCCACTGGCACACATCTCCCTCATCCCGACCCAGTTCAGATCAGCTCCCGGTGTCCAGTGGCACCAACCTGCTTCACCCTACCCCAGTTCCAGTCCATCCCATCTGTGGTATGCTGACATCCTTCTTCCTCACTCTACCACAGTTCCATGGTATTTCTAATATTCAGTAGCATCTCCTTTCTCACCCTGTCCCAAGTAATTTGTGCTGTCCAGTGGCACCTCTTCACTCCAACTGCACCAAGACAACAGCATCTGGCACACAGTGACATCCAACTGTCTCAACATGTTCCAAGTCAAATAATCCCTGGCATCCAGTGGCTCTTCCAGACCTCACCCTAACCCAAAGTAGTCCCTAGTGTCCAGTGACGCATAATCCTCCTCACTCTGCTCCAATCTAAGTAGTCCCTAGTATCCAGTGACACATCTCCTCCTCACTCTGCCCCAGTCTACGTAGTCCCTAGTATTCAGTGACATATCCTCCTCACTCTGCCCCAGTCTATGTAGTCCCTAGTATCCAGTGACATATCCTCCTCACTCTGCCCCAAATCAAGCGGTCCCTAGCATTCAGTGGCACAAATCCTACTCACTCTGCCCAAAATCAAGCAATCCCTAGTGTCCAGTGACACATATTCTCCTCACTTTGCCACAATCCAAGTAATCCCAAGCATCCAGTGACGCTTATCCTCCTCACTCTGCCCCAATCCAAGCAATCCCTAGCATCCAGTGACGCTTATCCTCCTCACTCTGCCCCAACCCAAGCAATCCCTAGCATCCAGTGACGCTTATCCTCCTCACTCTGCCCCAACCCAAGCAATCCCTAGCATCTGGTGATCCATATACTCTTCACTCTACCCCAGTCCAAGCAATCCCTAGCCTCCAGTGACACATATCCTCATCACTCTGCCCCATATACTCGTCACTCTACCCCAATCAAAGCAATCTTAGCATCCAGTAAAACATATCCTCCTCACTCTGCCCCAATCCAAGTAATCCCTAGCATCCAGTGACACATATCCTCCTCAGTCTGCCCCAGTCTAAGTAGTCCATAGTATCCAGTGACACCCTCTCCCCAGACCCAGAAAAGGGTTTTATTAGTATTTAGTAGCAGCCCCTACCCTTCCCCCTAGTCATCAGTCCCAGGCATCCAGTGGTATCTCCCCTCCCTCATGTAATCCATCAATCTGTGGAGTCCGGTGGTCCTAAACTCCCCATCCCACAAATGATCACAGGTACTAGCCTTCCAATTTTACTGTCTGACTTGCACTATTACGAACTGTGATAATGTGATAGACGAGCATCTCTATTTCATTATTGTGGACTGAGATAATGAAATAAATGCATTTTCTTACACTTCATTATTACAGTTTGTGGCAATGCCATTTTATCTCACGGAAAGATGAGTGGAGGGTGCTGGTCACCGTCTCATAGTGGGGGATTATTAGGGGTGGGTTGAGGCACCTGGGATGAGCTCCAAGTATTAATGGAAGGAGGCAGCTCCACCGACACTGGAGATGGACTCCCAGTGTCAGGTCTGAGTATTGGTAGGGGGAGGACAACTTTTCTGTCACAGAAGATGGACACCCAGTGTCGAAAGAACCTTTTTAATTTTTTCATTTATGTTTTAGTGCTCTTTCCCTCTGGGTTTTTGCCCTACCCCTTCTCGGGTGTGTACATGTGTGGAGACACGCACACACCATATTCCAAGATGCCCTCCTGGCTTGCTGCCCCCTCCTGCCTACGCCACCACCAGACCTCCACCCGGTAACAGTGGAACTACGTGGGGGGAGCAACAACCACCCCCAGATAGGAGAGCTGCCATTAGGCAGCGCGATTCTGCTCCATCCCTCCCATGCCAGCACCTTGATGACCCGAGGTTGTTCCTGAACCCGGGTCACTGGCATAGTGTAAGGTAAGACATAGTGCCTCAGTCCTCAGTGCCACCAGGCCAGTCAAGTTGAAAGAACTTTGAATGAATGGTGCGACACTGGGGATGGATTCCCAGTGTCAGGCACTATTTCTGGAGGGGACAGATTTTCTAACACAGGGGGTGAGATCCCAGCGCCAGGCTTTATTTTTTGAGGGTGGCAGCTTCACCTACACTGGGAATGTTTCAGGTTTCAAATATTTTCTGTTTTCCCTTCCCCCAAATTATATTTCTACCAATTTATGGCACCCTATACAATATACTAAGGAAAGTGGGATCCTGAGAACTGCCTGAAGGCAGTACAGAAACTTCTTAGGGAGGTGCTGTCCTAACGGTAATATACTGGTATTGGAAAATAGGACATTCTCTCATCCAAACTATTTTATAGCTCCATTTGTGTTTGTATTTTCTGGCTTCCTTTTGTCCAATGTTTTGTGACCTAAAAATATGTCCCTTTGTCAAAGGGGTGGTCCTTGTCCTTTTGATTATGTACCTCAGGAGTATTTCACTCACACCCAAATTCAGATATTCAGCTGCAACATACAGAATAATAATAATACCCTGCTGGTTATAATGGTGAGCACATGCCGAGTCAGTCAACAACCATTCCATGATTGGTTGTTAATGTCCTACTTGGTGGGCTTCCACTCGTGAGCAAACATGGCGGCTCCTTATCCGCATAGCAAGGAGCCACCAGACCAAAAGTCCTCATAGCGTTTTTTAAAATAAAAATAAAACAACAGTCATGTGAACTATATTTCAAAAATATCTGCTTGATCCCGCCATTCGAAAGCCATAGAGGACAACTGCCATGTTCAATGGCTCAGACCTCACTCCTTGAGGTAAGACGATTGCGATTGCAACACAGAACTCTGGTCAAAGTAAAAAAAAAAAATAAAACAGCGACTGTTAAAAAGGAAACTGTAAGAAAAAAAAGACGAATGGGAGACAAGACAGTGTGTGTGTGTGTGTGTGTGTGTGTGTGTGTGTGTGTGTGTGTGTGTGTGTGATTCAGACACAGGGCTGGAAAACAATTGCTGCCCAGCAGTTATAAATAATAAACTATGGGAGTGTGCTTAAATTCAAAATTAATGGTTGCCCTCATGTGGGATGCTTAAATAAACCCGTCGGGCTTTGCCCTCAGGGTTTATGTAGCATCCCACACCTTGAGCAACCATTAATTTCTCATTAAGCACACTCCCCCATACATTATTGTATATGTAATAATTGCCTTGTCTTTTTTCCCATAGAAGGAGCAGGTTATAGTTCATCATTATAGCCTGCAGGTTATAACAGTGAACATGCGCCACCTGCTCCTTCTCCTGCCTCGCACTACACCTTAGCACACTCTTGCTACCACAAATTCCCATCAGAAACAGCTGTCACAGCTCTTTTGTGGCTGTAAAATGAACGAGAAGTAAACAACTTTTTTTTGTATTTAAAAACCACTTCTTGGTATTATAGTCAGTCTTCAAATTCTTTCAAACAAAATTTTTAAACAGAACGTCTTTTTTAAAGTTCAGTTCTTTTGAAAGTGAAACGGGAACATGCAAGCTGAAAATGTGGCTTGACTGGTAAACATTTTTTGAAGGAATGCTGTTTGTTTGCTGTACCAGTAGAAAAAGTTGCAGTAAAGTGTCTCTAATAGTCCAGTTTTCTTGGTTTTCTTCATTTCTTTCAGGGTTTTCTTTCATTTTTTCTCTGTGTTAGCGATATATAAATTAGCATAACTTACATATCACTGGCACAACAGATGCAGAGAAACAACTGAAAGAAAACCCTGGATGAAACTACGAAAACCACTAAAACTGCACTATTAGAGACACTTTACTGCAACGTTCTAACAGTACAGAAAGCGTAAATATCATTCTTTACAAAAATGTTTCCAGTTACAAGATTAAGCTTTTCATGTTCAAGTTCACTTTCAAAAGAACTGAACTTTAAAGGAAAAATAAGATGTTCTGTTTTTTTTTTTAAAAAGGACATTTTGTTTGAAAGAATTGTCCTATTGCTGTTGCAATTTGCATTTCTTCTGCTTTATTCTGCCTCAGTTTACAAATCAAGTTATGTTCAATAAAAAGGTTCCTGGGAAGCATGTGTCACACAATCTTTTTTTTTTCTCCTTTGTGGGGAACAAAGACAAGCCAACAATTATATCTAACAATGCATGGGGCTGAGTGCATAAATGTGAAATTAATGTCCACCCTTGGTGTGGGATACTTTTATAAACCCATCGGGCTTTGCCCTGGGTTTATGTATCATCTCACACCTGGGGCAGGCATTAATTTCTCATTATGCACTCACCCCCATGCATTATTTTACATGTAATGCTCACTCTTGGTGTGGGATGCTACATGTTTTGCTTAAATTTTTACTTGCTTCTCAATTTAAATCCAGCACTCTCCAGTATTCGATTTGGGCTAAATAGTCCCAGCACTCAAATTGCACTCCACGAATCATTCCATTTAATTTCAATGCCATTCCTGTTTCAGCAGACTCTTGCACCCCCCGCACCCCCCTTTGTTCTGATTCAGCCACTTCCATTCAAAGTACCTGCACTTAAGTGATATTCTGTTCTCCCTCTCTTCACAGACTATAGGCTACCCTGAGGGTGTCTGAGAGGGTCGCGAGGGCAGGAACAAGCAGCCCTCCCCCACAGCTTCCACCGCAACATCAGGTACAAACTTCCAGGAGCAAGAGGGAGCTCCATAGTGCTCGGCTGGAATGTGTAGGACTGACTCTGCCAACGCTCCACATCAGCTGCCCCCCCCCCCCTTCGTGGACTCATTCTTTTATAGCTGGTACCATGGATCATTCAAAAACCTATCAGGTGCTTTCCTCATCTGCAGATTATCTCCATCCACCTCTAGTGGCTGCCAGCCCTCCAACCCTGCATTCTCAGTCTAGATTCCCCACTGCAGCTCCTGTTCTTGCCCCTTGTGGCTTCTATTGCAACTACATGCAGCAGCATCCAAACAATTAGCCAAGACCAAAATGAGGATGCCTCGCTTAATATGCCTTCTCATACCAGCACTCCTCATCTCAACACTTGCTCCCCCTTTAACACTCTTGATAACGACCTCTCCCCCTGCCAAAATAACCTACTCTCTCTCCCTGTTCCCCAGGAATCACCCCTCCCTCCCCTGCATTTACCACCCCATCTCTGACTCCCCCTCTTGCCCCTCTCCCATATTCCCCTCCTTCTTTCCCCCCAGTCCATCACTTCTTACCCTCACTATTCATTCACTCCTCTCTGCTCCACTCACATGTCCTTCACCTGGAGGCGTACTACGGTGCTTGAACCTCTGCACCCCACCCTCCAAACGCTGCTCAGGAGCACCCAAACACTCCCCTCTCCTCACATTCTCCATCTTCCTCTTGCTACTGGCAGGTGACATACAATCCAGCCCTGGCCCCTCTGCATCCAAGCTAAGCCCAAACTCGCCCCCCCCCACCCCTACTGGCCCATCCTCTTCTTTCTCCCCTGACTCACTCCCTAAGGGCCTTGGCATCTTCCATCTCAATGCCAGGAGCCTCCTCCCCAAATTGGATGCCCTTACTGTTTGGGTCACCCAATACCACCTCGACATTCTCTGCATCACGTAATCATGGCTATCTGCCAAAATACCCAACTCCTCAATTACCATTCCTGACTACAACTTATTTCGGCAGGACTGCGGCAAGCGAGGAGGGGATGTAGCACTATACTTCAGGCAAGCCTTCCTGTGCTCTATCATCTTCAGTGAATCTTGCCCTTCTTCTCACGAATCCATTGTAGTGCATCTTTCCTTTCCCTCTACCACACCCCTCTATGTTGGGGCTCTTTACGCTCCACCAAAGACTTCGCCTGATTCACTCTTTAATGCCATCTCGGCGATCTCCTCTAGAACATCAAATGGGCAACTTGTGCTTCTAGGTAATTTCAACCTCGACTGGCTCTCCACCTCCGCCAAACACACCACCCTAAAAATCGAAGCCCTGAACCTTGCTCAGCTTATTCAGGAACCTACGTGTCTAAACCATCAGTCCCATAACCACACCCTTCTGTATACCTGCCTCAGGTATTTTCTCCAATGCCCTAAGCAACCACTGCATTATTTACTGCATCCACAAAATCCACTCCCTGCTCTCTCATCCCAAATTCAGTTGATCTCGCCCACTACACCTTCTAAATGAATATGCCCTGCAGCATGACCCTCAAATGCAGATTGGCTTCCAGTCCTTTCCACGTCTGACGTAGACATTGCCCTAACCCTGTTCTGCGGTATCTTCTGGAGTATCTCGGACCTACATGTACCCCCGCAGGAAAGTCAAGGTAATACGCTTCCACCACCTCTGGATCACACCCGACCTTATCACCCTGTGTTGCTCCAGGGACAAGGCATGGAGACGGTACAAACATTTTAGGAATAAATATACAAAGGCCATTCAGTTATCCAAATCTTCTTAATTTAAGGCGCAGTTCTCGCAGAACCAAAACCCCCACACATCCTTTTGGAAGACAATCAACTTCCTTCTTGACCCACCTACTGAACAGAATTTTCCAACCCTCAATATCGACGGGTGTACTGTCCTGGATTCTGCTTCCGTGGCTGAGCTTTTCAACAAATATTTTGTCTCCTGTGCCCTCCCAAACTCCTCCCCTCCCTCCTCCAACCTGGTGGCACCATCCCCTCCACCCTCCGGCTTCCTCTTTCCACCCTTCACACGACTGGAAGTGTACAAAGCACTTTCCTCCCTCAGCACGACCAAATACAGCCCCGATGGTATTCACCCCAAACTTCTCTGAATCTCTGCCTCCACTATTGTGGCCCCTTTGACTCATATACTAAATCTCTCTTTATATACAGCCACTGTCCCAAAAGCCTGGAAACTGGCCAAAATCATCCCTCTGTATAAAGGTGGCGATCCCTCCCTCCCGGGAAATTACAGGCCTATTTCGCTCCTCCCCGCCCTTGCCAAAATTCAGGAATCACTCATACTGTCCAAACTGTCAGTCTTTCTCTCCTCCAACAGCTCCCTCTCCCCCATACAGTCAGGGTTCAGAAAATACCACTCCACCATCACCTCCCTTCTATGTGTAACCAACTCCATCCTCTCTGCCATGGACAACTGCCTAGTCACCGCTGCCATATTCATTGACCTGGCCAAAGTCTTCAACTCTGTCTCCCACCCACTGCTACTCCACAAACTTAGTTCTTTTGGCATCGCCCAACCAGCCATCACCTGGTTCCACTCGTATCTCTATAACAGACAACAATCTGTTCAAATAGGCAATGCTACCTCCCACTCCTCTCCCCATCATATCAGGTGTTCCCCAAGGCTCTATACTTGGTCCCATCCTCTTCTCTCTCTTCATTAATGACCTTCCCTCCACCTGCCTCTCCTCCAGTGTGCGTCTATATGCAGATGATACTTTCATCTTTGCCTCAGGCCCTTCCTTCGACTGCGTCCTCCCAAACCTCCAAAAAGACTTCAGTAAAATCCAATCTTGGTTTCTTGACAATCTGCTTACACTCAATGCAAATAAAACTGTTACCATGGTATTTGGATCCAGGCAAAAGCTTGCAACCCTTTCTGCCCCTTCAGTGATCACCACCCTGGATGGCTCTTCTCTGGAGCTAGTCCCTACTTTCAAGTACCTGGGTGTGTGGCTGGACAACCACCTTAACTTCTTCACCCATGTTGATGCCATTTGCTCCAAACTATGGCCAAAGCTCACCATCCTCTAGCACCATAAGGCCAGCCTGCCTGTCCCCACCCATTGCGAACTTGTACATAAAACAATCTTACCTGTCATAGAATATGCCGACATTGTCTACGGAACTGCCCCAGCATCCTCTCTCTCCAGATTAGATGGCCTTCTCAACTCCTTCTGCCGCTTTGCCACCACCTCCCTCCACTCACTCGCCACTGCCTACTCTACACTGCACTCACCCTTGCTCCACTCTCCTACAGGAGTGTCATCCACAGCGCCTCCTTCATAGCTAAATTTTGGTTTGATTCCCTTCCCGCCCCTTCCTCACTTCCCTCCTTGCACCAGCCACCCCCCCAACCTACCCACTTTGCCACAGGGACACTCACACTTTTCACCTGCCCCGACCACTCACTCTCAGTGGCCTAGCTGCCTTTTCCTACCATCTTCCCCATCTCTGGAACAACCTTCCCTCCGAACTCCACCAGGTCCCTTCTTGTCCTGCCTTCTCTCAACTCTTCAAGCTCCTACCCTCCCCACCCTGCCCTAAATGCACCAATGGTCCCAGTTCACTCCCGTGGCCACCTACAGTTACTTCTCACTTACCCTAGCCCCGGACTGCAATCCCTGCCCCATCTCACTCAGTATGCCTGCAATTTTGTTTATTATGTATATGTATCTTATTTCATTGTAAATACTGACTGTACAGACTGTTTTGTATTCTTCACCATAAGATACTCTCTTTTCTCTTTACTGTACACTCTGTACCCGGGTCACACCTAGAAACGAGCCTCGGTTCAGTGTGCCTTTTCCGGTCATCAAAATTTTAAATGAAAAATAAAAGTAAACCCCAATGGCGAAGTCCAAGGGCTTTATCAAAGCATCCTACACTGAAAGTGTGCATTAAATTCAAGTTTTGCACTTACCCCTATGTGTTGTTCTATTTAATTGCCGGAGGACTTTTTTGGTCCAACCAAATTTAACATAGTCTTTGAGAATGGCAACAACATTGTTCGTTCACTGCAAACAGCAGGTATTGAAAGCTGAAGAAAACAGTTGAGTCTAATAATGGTAGTCTATCTCCAACTGTGACAATGTCCCCCTGGGACAGCTACCACCTCACCACACCAGTGCACTGCTTGCATTATTGCTCTAATTGCCTAGCTACCACCTTGTGTAAGCCAATATATTATCTTGTCTATAGTTGCGGCTGCCATTACAACCCTGCCTGTACACTGCTAGTGTTGCACCTAATGTACTATTGTATTTGTTCTGTAACTATGTAACCCTGTGATTGTCTCTGTATATTTGACGTGGAGTCTTTGGAAATGAGTTAATGACTCAAAGGATTGTAATTCCAATATGTATAAATAAAATAAAATAGATGATCAAATATCAGAAAAAGAAACATAAAAACATTGCTGAGAAGTGTATTTAGACTAGAGTTTTATAATTTTGTTTAGGTCAAATTCATGGTTGTCACAACAACATGCAAATGAGGTGCAGAGTTCAGCATTCAGAGTTGTAACTCTATACCTCATTTGTATATCACCCTGAAAATAATGAACCAGATCTGATCAAAATCTTGAGAGTCTGTGCTAAATACAGTTCTCAGCAATGTTTTGGCACTTATTTTTCTGATATTTGACTGGGAAATGCAGTACTATGTTTCTGTGTTTACATTTTGTGATTGACCACAGTTGTGAGCGCAATGCAGGTGACTGAGCACGAGTGGGGCCGAAGAGAGGCTGTCACATGTTTGCCATCATAACTCATGGGTTATAATGGCAAACTATAACCACCTTTTCCTATGAGAAAAAATTAACCCCAGTTATTACAATCTGTGAATCCATCCTATATATAGTCTCATTTTTCTTTTTCAGCCAAATTAGTTGCATAACATTTTCCTGTATGTGGAGGACTGCACCTTATGCTAGTTGAAGGTTTAGCTCCCTTACACAGAAAGCTTTTAAGAAGAACTGAATTTTGTGGCTCGTAAATACAAATAAAAACTGAGTTCGGAAACTGTTTGGGTGAGCAAGTATCCTACTTTTCAGCACCAGCTCCTTGTATGGTAAAATCTACTAAGCCAATTTTTTACACAAGTTGGCAGTTTCTCAGATTGTGACACAAAGGTTGTGCATGCCAGTTTTGAGATCTCTAGATTACAAGATGACTGAGGTGTAAGCGGTCAACAATAGGTTCTTAACATAGAAGTGTCTACTCAGCCCTGACTATAGTGATGCAGCAACAGAGGTATGTTTAAGAGCCATTTAATGAGCATTCAAAAAATGTTTTGTACTTATATAAAATTAAGGGGACAGTGTCAACTTTCATTGCATAATTTTGACTCATATAAACTTTGGTTGACAGCATTTGTAAAATAGAATATTTTGTATTTGCTTGTTAAATATTATTGCAATATAATAACTGGTGATCCCTGTTATCAACCCGTTTTCGAGTATTGTAAAAAGTCTTATCAACCCGCAGGTTGATATGAAAAAAGTCTTGACTTTTACAGTCTTGCGCCATGAAGTCTGCAGCACTCGCATTCCAGAGTAAACAGATTCAAACTCATAGCATAATTTACAGATCCAAATGAGAAAGCGTAATCATTTTACATTAATTCTTTAGCTTACCCTCTGGTTTAGAGATCTGTATGTGTTCAGCATGTTTTTATTTCATTTATTTAGTAAAATCAACACGGAGACCCGCTGCCAAAACGCTCCTACTTCCTTACTAGTAGGCACGCCCCCACACTAGCATGTTATGTGATGTCAGTCTTTGAATAGCGTGGGGGCGTGCCAGCTATGAGGAAATATGGCGATTTTCCTCAGCGTCTCTCATAGTGTTAATACTTCTATTAATTTGTTTTAGTGCCAGTTATTATAAAATAAAACATATGTAGGGGGTAGAAATGAAGTTTTTACACACTCTCGTTGTGTGATAATACTAAAACCTCTCGAGCTTCGCTCTCAGGGTTTACATATTATCACACAACTTGGGTGTGTGAAAAAACTCCATATCAACTCACTACATATGCATTATTCTCTATGTAAAGGATATGTGCTCTGTCACAGTTCCTAAGGTTCTCAACCAAGGAATCTTACTTTGTAACTTACAAAATT
The DNA here is from genome assembly GCA_016271365.2 of Neoceratodus forsteri. Classification (NCBI taxonomy): domain Eukaryota; kingdom Metazoa; phylum Chordata; order Ceratodontiformes; family Ceratodontidae; genus Neoceratodus; species Neoceratodus forsteri. The sequence continues at coordinate 1,069,102,733 of CM028129.1, read as the reverse complement.
ATATAAATAAAAAGTTAAAAAAGCTTCTTTTCAAAATTCAGAAATTGGCAAAAGTAGTGTAGTGGTGTGAAACTACTTTTGTTGACATGCCAGGACTGGAAGCACACTCAGTACTACTGCAGAGAGTGCTATATGTAAGGGATAACATATGACAGTATACGCAGTTATAAGGGAAAATGCACAATTCATGCAGTTAGGCATGAGGCATGGCTAAGTGCCACAACCTCCCAAGATTTGCATTTTTTCCATTCTGACCACACACACTGGAGCCACTTACAAAATGGCCTTTTATTTGTTGAACAGTATGAAATTCAAGTGAGGTGTGCAGTTGTCAGAAAATAATTAATGGGCTTGTGGTGTATTTTGACCAATGAGGTTACAGGGTTTTCATGGCCTATTTTATAATGTGCTATTATGACAGCATATCTTTCTGGCTCCCCAAAACAATAAAGTAAAGATGCAAACCTCCATCTTTTAAATGAAAAATGTTATTCAAGCACCAAGGTGTAGAAGAGACCAACAGTCCTGCACTTGAAGGCGCCCTGCCTCTTCCTTAAGGAGCAACTGTTAGTAAAAGTAAGTCACATTTTATGCAGTTCATGAACCGTGTGATCAAAATGTCCAACCACCAATCACCAGTTTGAAAACATCCTTTAAACAATCTCACAGTTCATTTAAAAGTGATCTACACAAATTCTACAAATGTTCCAAGCATAACACATGATATTTCAATGGGCATGTGGTGCTATGCTAATAAAAGCCATTTAAAAGTAGCCCCATCTATTTAAAGAAGTTCTGCTTTACTTGTCTGTAAACAAATGACCAATCCACCTCAGCCTAATGAAATTTCTTAGGTACAGTATTGGATGCTGATGTTATACATTCTACTCTCAATACATCCAATATACTTGATTAGATTAAAGAGTCATACAATGTAAATCCTGTCAGCATTAATTTTCAGTCCAATAGCTCCAGCTGGCTATGTTACAGTAGAGTGATTTTTTTATTTTTTAATTTTAAACATCTTATATTCAACAATTTCTGATGATCTGCTTAAAAGTGATCACATTCTAATCTGTCACTACCACAGTGCTTTATATATTGTGCCCTCGCTACCAGATACTCTGTTTTGGTAAATTGTATTTAACATACTGTAAACCTAAGAATTTTCAGTGAATACTGCTTTTTTTGGTTTGCTTCTTTAATATAGTATACTTGGAGTGAAGTGAACACAGAAGTGTCTTGGGGGTGTGAGGGAAGGGGATGGTGCGTGGGTGGGGGTATATCTATTTGGCATCCTGCTTTAGTGTTTTTTTAAATAAATGTTCAGTTAAGCAGATAATTATATAATATCCCATGTTACAAATGTTGTAAACTCTTGATGGTAGTAATCCAAAACCACTTGGGGCTGACACTGTCCCTTGGGGAACAGGAATTTGCACTTAGTTGTTAAGATGACTGTTAAGGTAACAGTGCAGTATTCTGATGTGATCATTTAGCAGCACCAAACCTGCTGTGTAACTCATTCCGAAACAAAGGAGCTATTGGTGATAGCTGTCATCATGCTATATCTCAAACTGTACTGTGTATCATGCTGTCATTGTTATTCTGTCCTTGAGATAACGTTGCATGGCATTTCATAACAAGGAACTACTGTATCTGGTATCTTGTTATATATCATTCAAACAGTACACTCTACTTTCATTACTACTCAGTGTTTCAAAGATACTGTACAGTACTTGTGGCATCCTATATGGGGATCATTGTTATAATGAAGGTGGTTTTAATACATGTGAAAAAACATTGAGCCTTATTGTGTAGTAATCTTATAAGACAGGCTGGGTGAACTTACCCTTGCATATTTTTGCAGAATTATTTCTGCATACATTTCAAATTCTGCAAACATTTTCACAGAAAGACAGTTGTGAAAAATTGCAATTTTTAAGAGAAAACTTGCAACTTCCTTGTACAAATGGTTGTTTTTGGAGCAGATTTTCACATTATTTCATCATTTGTGTGAAAATGTCAACATCCATTGATTTTAGAAAAAAAATGTCCAGAATGCCTTCTCTTCTCATGAAGAAATGTATAGATTTGGTCATGGGTCAGCCACATGACTATATGCAAAGATACTGAAGAAAAATGGGGTGAACACCAAATGATTCAATCCATTACTTTCCATTTTATTAGGCAATGAAGCACTATATATTAGGCAATGTTTCGTGTCAAGTCTGCCTTCATTTTATGTTCCTCTTTGGTATGATTAATCTCCACCATTCATTTGTTTCTCTCCTCGATTATTGCTTTTGTCAGGACCAACATAAAATCAAGGCAACACTAGGTACTGATTCCTGTTCATTTACCAGAAACTTTTATGGTCATGAACGCAATGTTTGGTTCTATAAGCACTGTTTGGCCCTGGGTATTCTTTTATTTTTAACATGTTCTGCTACTGACAGAGCATGCCACTCTAATCTCACGTGTCATTGTTCTATCTTATTAAGCAATGTTTTATTGCTTGTAGTATCTACCCAAGTTTTGTTCCGTTGCAGTAGACCTAGGATCTGTTCCTGTTCTCACTGCTGAAGTTATAAAAAAGTGTTCTCAGCACACTGCTGTATTTCTGGGAATGGTTCAGGGGTGGGGTTCATTCTGAACTAGAATTCCCTCCATATCTCGATCTCTATCTATAGATAGATAATACTGAACTTGGCCCATTCAAAGCTAAGCTTCATGACTATCTTGCAACCCTAAGCTGTTGTGACTGCTGCCTTTAATCTGAACAAGACCCTATCAACACCTCCACTTCCCCCTTCCACATCCCCATGCCTTCATATTTCTTTCAATGCCTCCCTCAGTTTCCACAGCCATGTCCCTCCATCCCCCACGCAGATCTGCATGCCCCCTCCCAATCCCCCTCGCTCCCCTTCTATCTAGTAGCGTATCTGCTAAATTTTGACAAGGCCTACTTGGCTGCTTCAGTCCTTCCCTCATCCCCTCTCTTAGTCCTTCCTTCACTATTCCTCCCCTTCCCTCACCCCCTGCTACCAGTCCCTTTCCATCCGTGGTCCTCTCTCCTTCTCCTACCTTGCAATATTGGTGCACTTATGTTACATGTGATTTTGTTGCTGCATATACTGTACATGTGAAATAGCTGTACCTAAATTGCCTGTTTGTTTTCTTTAACACTGTTTTGACTTGTATAATGTAACTACTGTATCCCTGTTTTGTCATGACATGGAACCTTTGTAAAAGAGCTTCCGGCTCAAAGCTTGTAATCTGAGATTTCAATAAATAAATATATCTATATCTCTAGCTAACTGGACTATGCAATGAGCTGACTAAAAATATCACATTTATTTTTATCCGCAGGGTTTGACCTCTATGGCCTCATGAGTGAGGTCTGTAGAGGTCAAACCCTGTAGATAAACATAAATGTTGTATTTTTAGTCTTCTCATGGCATATGTCATTTATGCAACAAGAGTGCCTCTCTGGCAAAATTAGTTCTTTCACTGAAGATTTTACTCTTTCTGTTTGGTTTTTTATTGCTATTTTTAACTGCAGCAGATGCCATTGTGATGTCATCAGGCATTGCACAAGCTGTCCTCCCGTTGGTTAAGAGCTCCTTTGTGACCAGCATCAAGTGGAAATAAATGCTGATGACTCACCTAAGATTGAAATAAATCATTTATTTCCATTGTAGAACTGTCACACATGAAAATAAATGCATCTATACAACATGTGTGTGCCTCTTTTCAGGAAGATAAAAAAGATATCTCACTGACCACATGTGAGATATCACTTTTTATCTTCACAGTTGGGTATGTCACAATGTATATCTTGACCAGTTGGGTATGTTATTTGAAAACGTTTATTCTTGTCATTGTATTAATATGTAAGTAGACAGATATAGATACGTAGTCTCTGTAAAAATTGTGTTACTGTACCACTTAGGGTTCAAGTTAATACAACAAAAGTAGGGAAATGTGGCATTAGGATTTCCAACCCTAACAGCACCATGGAAATGGGGGGAAGGAGGTGTTCACAAGTCCCTTCACAATAGAGAGGGTCATACAAGAGCTTGATAAGCTCAGGGTGGACAAGACAATGGGACCAGATGGCATACACCCAGGTAGTAAAGGAGCTAAGGGTGGAACTAGCAGAGCCATTAGCAGAACTGTTTAGTGAGTCTCTGAGCACAGGAGAGGTCCCAGAAGACTGGAGAAGGGCTCATGTGATCCTGCTCCAGAAGAGTGGTAGCAGGGAGGAGGCAGAGAACTACAGACCAGTCAGTCTGTAACAGGGTTGATACACAAGATGGAGTGGAAAGGATGAAAAGGGACTTGGCAAGGTTGGAGGAATGATCAAATGTACGGCAGCTCAGATTCAATGCAAAGAAGTGCAAGGTAATGCACCTGGGAAACAAAAACCCGGGGAAGAGTACAAGTGGGGGGGGTGAGATACTGACAACAGTATAAATGGAAAGGAACCTGGGGATAATTATGTCAGATGACCTAAAGGTGGGCAAGCAATGTGAGAAGGCAGTAAGGAAGGCTGGAGGGATACTGGGATGCACAGGGAGAGGCATCACCAGTAGAAAACAGGAAGTTGTTATCCCTCTGTACAGACAGTTGGTGAGACCCCATCTGGAGTACTGTGTGCAGTTCTGGAGACCCCATCTCCACAAGGACATAGACAGGATAGAGGCAGTCCAGAGGAGCAACTAAAATGGTGCAGGGTCTGCAAGAGAAGCATACGAAGAAAGACTAAAGGATCTTAATATGTATACCCTTGAGGAAAGAAGGGAGAGAGGGGACATGATAGAAACTTTCAAGTACCTCAAGGGAATCAACAAAGTCCAAGAGGGTAGCATCTTTCAAAAATAGAGGCATGCAAGTACAAGGGGACACAATTTGAAGATAATGGGGGGGATGGCTCAGAGGTAATGTGAGGAAGTATTTTTTCACAGAGAGGGTTTTGGATGCATGGAACAGCCTCTCTGAGGAAGTCATGGAGTCAAAAACAGTAGGGGAATTCAAGAATGCATGGGACAGACATAAGGCAGTCCTAGTGGGGGGTAGGAGGAAGCAAGCTGTTGGTTAACTCGGATCTGCAGCTTATCTGTTAGCTAGGAAAATGGGCAGACTAGGTGGGCCAAGCGGTCCTTATCTGCCATCAAATTCTATGTTTCTGTGTTTCTATCAGTCTTACCTCAGTAGTGGGCAGGATTATGGAGGCATTCCTTAAGGAAAGGATAGTGCAACACCTGGAATCCATAGGAGCATAGGATCCCAGACAGCATGGCTTTACAACAGGAAGGTCCTGTCAAACTAATCTCATAGATTTCTTTGACTGGGTAACCAGGGTGGTAGACCAAGGGGGTGCAGTTGAAGTTGCCTGCATTGATTACAGCAAAGCTTTTGACACCATTCCACATAGAAGATTGATTAATAAGCTGGGTAGGTTTGGGGTGGGCCAGAAGTTGGTCAACTGGGTGGAAAACTGGTTGGTGGGCAGAAAACAGAGAGTGGTGGTAAACGGTATACAGTCAGAAGAGATGCAAGTCACAAGTGGGGCACCTCAAGGATCAGTCCTGGGGCCAGTCCTCTTCAATATCTTCATCAGTGACATTGCAGATGGACTGGAGGGTAAGGTTTGTCTGTTTGCAGATTACACCAAGATCTGCAACAGAGTATATGATCCAGATGGGGTGGACAAAATGAGAAGAGATATGGATAAACTGGCAAAATAGTCAGAAGAGTGGCAACTGGGGTTTAATGCAAAGAAGTACAAGATCATGCACATTGGGAAGAGAAACCCTGAAGCCATCTGTAGGTTGGGAGGGGAGTTGCTGGCAATCACAGGGAAGAAAGAGACTTGGGCATCACCATCACAGATGACCTGAAATCATCCAAGCTGACCACTAAAGCAGTAGGTAAGGCTAGGGGGATGTTAGGGTGTATTAGTAGGGGTATCACAAGTTGTAAGAGGGAGGTAATAATCCCTTTGTACAAGACGCTGGTTATGCCCCATCTGGAGTACTGCATGCAGTACTGGAGGCCACACCTTCACAAGGACATTAACCAAATGGAGGCAGTCTAGAGAAGGGCAACCAAAATGGTACAGGGACTGCATCAGAAAACATATGGGGACAGATTAACAGAGCTCAATGTATATACCCTAGAGCAAAGGAGTGAGAGAAGTGATATGATTGAAACATTCAAACACCTTAAGGGCATTAACAAGGTGAAAGAGTCTAACATGTTTAAATATAAGAAAAATAGCAGGACAAGAGGACACAGCATGAGATTAGAGGGAGGCCGATTAAGGGGTAATGTGAGGAAGTTCTTTTACATAGAAAAGGTGGTGGATGCATGGAACGGCCTACCTCAGGAAGTGGTGGATATGAATACAGTGCAGCTCTTCAAACAGGCATGGGATAGGCATAAGGGAGCAATACAGATGAGTATGAATAGATAGGCCATTGACAGAGTAAAGGCCTATGGCACATTCATAAGGTAGAAAAAAATCGGCAGACTGGATGGGCCTTGCGGTCCTTTTCTGCTGTCAACTTCTGTGTTTCTACGTAACTCTTCCCCACCCCACCAAGCAGAAAAAGATTTTGTGTCCCCAGAGTGTTGGCACCAGTGTTGTGGTCTTCTTTGGGGTTGTCAACCCTAATGCCCATCCCCTGCCTTGAGTAACAAAGGTTATAGAAACATAGAACTTGATGACAGATAAGGACCGCTAGGCCCACCCAGTCTTCCCATTTTCCCTACCTAATGTAACACCGCAGACCCTAATTGATATCTAGCTTTACTCCCCCCTTTCTTTACCACTAAGGTTTCCTTATGTCTATTCCATGCATTCTAGAATTCCATTACAGTTTTTTCACCTATCACCTCCGCTGGAAGGCTGTTCCAGGCATCCACCACACTTTCGGTGAAGAAGTAGTTCTTCACATCTCCCGAGTTTACCCTCCTCCACTTCAAAGCATGACCCCTTGTTCTTGAGCATTTTTTGTCTGAAAAATGCTTCCCTCTTGAACCTTATATATACCCATGAGGCATTTGAAAATCTCTAGCATATCCCTCCTTTCCTCCGGGGTGTACATATTGGGGTAATTTAGTCTCTCCTCATATGGATTTTGATGCAGACCCTACACCATTTTTGTTGCCCTCCTCTGGACCCCCTCTACTCTGTCTATGTCCTTCTGGAAATGTGGGTCTGGATTCTCAAAAACTTTGGAGGTGCAGAAAAGGTGCTGCTGTGGTCCCAGTTGTGGGATTGGCTTCTGGACTCACTGGAAGTCTTGGTTGTGCTGCATTTTTTCAATGCCTGTCAAATTCTTCTGCTCCAATTAATATGAATCATCTGTTGTTCTATCTGCTGGTCATTTTATATTATTTCTGCAGCTGTGGATCTGCATATGCAGAATTCTGTAACTCACCTTTTTTATGATTTTCCGCACCTGTGGAACTTGGACTATGAATCTGCCACACTTGAATTTCTGCAGTATTGCTAGCCTTTTTTCCACACATGTAGAATTTTTGGCTCTCTTTCTGAATCTTGCCCATGGTCTCCAAAACTGGAGACAATACTCTAGGTGAGGTCAGATGTGCTCTCTTAGATTCTGTTGGCAACATGTGGTGAGATATACTTATGTACCTTTGAAGAGTGTATTACTATGAGGCAGTGGTTTAGAGCTGTACCTTCTGCTTCAGATAGGAGGCTATGGGTTGGGGGAAGGGTGAGCATTAGAGTTGACAACCCCAAGAAAGACTTCACTACTGATTTGCCAAGACTCGGGAGACCCAAAATCCTAATGCTTTTTTTCCTTTTGTTGCTTGGGGATGGGGAGTTAGAGTTGAAAACCCTAACATCACATTTCCCTACTTTGTGATGTTAACTTGAGCCCTAACTGATGTATTATTTTGCAGTTTTTTGCAAATATTTTTTTTAGATAGTGGAATCATATACTCGGGTCTCTTTGAGACTTCTGTGAACAGATCCAGATGTGCAAGGCCCTTTGGGGCCTGTGCCATGGAAAGACTCTGCCTATGTGCAGCAACAGAGCTCAAGAATTAATGGGGCTGTCTGGTGGACTATGGAAGCACAAGGCCCTCTGGCTTGCAGACACAGATGCACAGGGCAAAGAATCTATCTCTGCCAAATCACAGGGCCCTCTGGCACACACAAGTGCAAAGGTGCAGAGCTCTATGCAGGAGAAGAGGTTTCTTCACTATATGGTGCTTGGGCCCATGTGGGCAACACTGCATCGACCTTTCCCAGCTGGGGGTGGTGATGTCATATGACAGTGCAAGAGACACTTTTTTTTAAATGAACGTCGCCTCCAGGGCAATCATGTTTCTGAGGTAGGTCTGTCTCTGAAGTAGACATTATGGATAGGGCTGCCTCCCAGGCAGGGCTTTAACCTCTACAGCTAAAGAGCTAAAGTTCACTGCTGTGACAGCTTTTTGGTGTAGTGGAATGGTATACTGCCTGATAAACAAGTGAATATGGGTCTGAGTCCAGACAAGATCACCTCAGTTTTCTTTTGTTTGAATTTCCCTTGAGTGGTGATTCATAGCAGCATGGAGTTGGAAGAGATGGTGGCGTGAAGTTAGAAGAGAAACATATAGGAAAAGGGACTTAGATGTGAGAACGAATATGTGTAACAGTAACGTTTTTCATTGGAGGCAACTTTTATTTAAAAAAGTGTCTCTTGTATATGACAGTGCCTTTCCTCCCAGCCTTGGCCCATTCAGTTGGGTCTCTGAGCTCACCTCCAAACTCAGTGCCCTGGCACAGGATTGCAAAGCATTATCTGCTGGGCTAAAGGCTGGTATACACACAATGTGTCTTAATAATGATTTTTTTTTATTTTAACCCAAAATGTTATAGATTGCCATTTTATGACTCCACGTTATAAACATGAGGTGTGGCATTTGAAACACTTTCCATCACTTATATTCTTCTCTTATAAGGGACAATCTACTTCTGATTTACAGAGGTTTCATACAAGGCATACATAATGTTCTCTCTTGTATGCCCAAGGTCACTTCTGGTGGTATCAGGATTACTACCCACCATAATCATCCTTTCCTATCTCTCATGTAACATACCAGCTGGATACCCTGGGTCCCACTGCCATGAAGAATTCTCCTTTGTATCCTCCAACCTTATACCAACTAGAACCTTGCTCCCTTCTCTAACCTGTACCTCCATATAACTCATCCTTCCAAAATTGGGCCATTTCCTTCTCTATCACCCCTAGCATGCCCAAATACCTCAAGAGCAATTACAGATTCTACAAAAAGTTTGGGTGATGCTTCTAAGCTATGCTTGTCAGGAGACATAGAATCTAACCCTGGCCCCCATTGGAATGCCAGGTCCATGGATGACTCCTCTTGGTTTTCCACTAAGGGCATGACAATTGCCTACATGAATATCAGAAGTTTACCAGCAAACTTTCCTGAACTTGAAGCCTGGATAGCCCTGTACTGTCCGGACATACTTGGACTAACTGAAACATGGCTAAGGCCAGAGATGCCTGATTCCATGTACAAAATACCTGGCTACAGCTTGTCCAGATTCGATTGCCCCACCAAACAAAAGGGTGGTGGAGTTGCCCTTTATTATAAAGAGCATCTCAATGTCTCTGTAGTCCAGTCTTGGATAACAAATCACTGTGAAGCTCTGCATACAGTTCTACAACTAGGTGGTGATAAAAGGCTAAATCTGATCTGTGCCTACAATCCTCCAAAGGGGGCTCTCCCTGGCTTAAATGGGCTCTTAGATTATCTGGCCACTCTAAATGGTAGATCTGAAGTCATACTAATGGGAGACTTCAACCTAGACCTATCAGGGAGTCACGCCGGTACATATACTGAAGTTCTCACCCGACTTAACCTCGCTCAACTTATCTCTAGCCCTACCGCATCTCTTCCAACTCAGGCACCAATCTCTCCTGGACTGGATGGCTACAAATAGAGCAAATAAAATAATTGCTGCAGGGACCTTTTCGGATTCTATTAGTGATCACCTGCCTATGTTCTGTATCTGGAATGGCCACTGCCTTAAACTCCCCCCAAGAATCATTCAATTTCGGGATTTTGCCAAACTAAAGTGAACTGCACTTCTCGAGGATATTAATAATATAGACTGGTCTCCCATCTATCACACTGATGATGTAAACACAGCACTTGAATACCTGATGTCTCAGCTTCTGGCCCTTCAGGATCTGCACATCCCTCTGAAAAAAAGGCGCCTTAGGGGTTCCCCTAATAAATGGCTTAAAAAAGACCAATTTCGAGCCATGATAAAAAGAGACAAGGCCCGGACCTTGGCAAAGAAGTCCCAACAATCAGAAGACTGGGTTTACTATAAACAACTGAGAAATGCCTGCAAAAAAGATATTCGGAAGGCTAAAAAGAGCTACTGCCTTAAGCTTCTCCTATCTTCAGCGGGTGATACCAGGGGTTTTTGGAACCACATCAAAAATTTCATTGGGCGAAGGCCCAAGACTGCCATTACCGACATGACACTGAATGACGCAAACTGTAACAAGTTACCTACTATTGCTAATGCTCTTAGTCCGCAATTCTCGGATCTCTCCGAATACACTGAGAAATTCAACCAACCTCTTTCACCTCCTTCTGAGGTGCAACTTTCGTATGAAACCCCTTTTCATCTCACATTAGTCTTCTCCACCGAAGTGCTGCATCTCCTCAAATCAGTATCCACCTATGGATCTGCTGGCCGGATGGGCTACTGCCAAGCTTCTTGAAGCAGCAGCCCTGCCCTTGCTGTTCCTATTGCAAGAATCTTTAATCTTTCCATAATAACCCAAAGCGGTACCAACATTGTGGAAAACCGCTCGCGTTGTCCTTTTCACAAAAAGGGATACAAAAATATGTCAAACTATAGACCAATTGCCATTCTCTCTACCCTAAATAAACTTCTTGAGAAGGCCATCGCTACTCGGGTCACAAATTACCTGCACCTTAACAACCTTATATCCCCTACCCAGCACGGATTCCGAACAGAACACAGCACCACAACTGCTCTACTTCAGCTGACAAATGCAGTCCTTACAGCGATGGATAAGAGCCTGCTCACTGGTGCTATATTTATCGATCTCACAAAGGCATTTGACCTTGTGAATCACTCTCTGCTACTTTCCAAACTGTCCCGCCTTGGCTTTGACCTGTCTTCCATCTCCTGGTTCGATAGCTACCTCTCAGGAGGTTGCAATTTGTCAAATTGAATCCGCCATCTCAAATCTTTCCCCTACCTCTGTGGAGTCCCCAAGGATCTATTCTTGGCCTCTACTTTTCTCCCTTTTCATTAACAACTTGCCCTCCTTCCCTGCTCCTCCTCGTTAATCCTTTATGCCGATGACATGGTGCTTCTCTCCATAGGTAAAGATCCCTTATCAGTAAGAGCACATCTTCAAGCAGACTTCAACTGCTTGCAGGAGTGGTTACTACAGAACAGGCTCCTAATGAATGCTAAGAAAACTGTAACTATGCTTTTTGGCCCCTGTTGAGAATCAGATCTCTTACTCCAGACTTATTGATACATTCTCTAGATGACTCCCCTCTTGAATTCGTTACCTTCTTCAGGTATCTAGGAGTCACTCTCGACCCATCTCTTGACTTTAACCTCCACATTGCGGCTACATGTAAGACAGTTTACTCAAAACTTGGTCTTGCCTTTAAAATTAGGTCCTCCCTCAATGATGCTGCCCGGCTTGATATTGCACAAGGATTTCTCTCCCTGCTCTAACATATTGCTCTCAGGTTTACCTTAAAGCTAGCAAAGGAGCACTCCAGAAATGGAGCACCTGCTATAACAGTATATGCAGATTTGCTCTCTCCACTCACAGACTTACCCATCATTGCCTGCTCTACTCAAAACTAAATTGGCTCTCCCCAGACTCGGTCAGACACTATTCTGCAGGCTGTACAATTGATAATATGATCAGAACGGGGTTCCCTAAATACCTTGCCAAACTATTAACTCAGCCCTCCCAAGCATACCTCCTCAGGCCATCTGCTCAAACCCAACTTGAAATTCCCAGATATCTCACACAAAGGAAAACGATCCTTTGCCATATCTCCCCCCACTTCTGGAACTCATTCCTCCCATCAAACTCTCCAAATCCCACAAGGCCTTTAAACTGAGTCTTGGGCACACCTATTAGAATCCGACTGCTGCTCTTGTGCTGTAACTTGAGCTTCTCTCTAGCATTTTCTCCTCCCTATGGCACTTACTGATTTCCTACTGGTCTCCAAAATCTGAAAGTTTCCCACATCCTGCAGAAATCCTATTGTTATAATGCTACTTCATTTAAGTTTTGTTTGCAGTTTGTCATTTCAGTTTAGTCATTGATGTATCATCAGATGAAAATATTTAATGTAATGTTATCTGTTTCTCTTTGTCGTTACTGAAAATGATTGTACCTGGCTGTATACTGTTCAAATGTTTGTTCTCACCTCATGCTGCGTCATGAAATACTCTTTATGTTGACTCTGGTCTCCCCTGTCTGTACTCTCCCGGGTCATGCCTGAATATAGGCAACATTGTTGTCTAGTGTACTTACCCGGTAAACAAAAACCAAATAAATAAATACTAGGCTTGATTTAGAAAGAGCCCTTAGATTGACACAAGGTGCATCAAAGAACCACCTTACGTCAAATACCAGTGCACCAAATACTGTGCACTGTATTCAGAAAGTTGAGCAGTCTCTGCAGCAAAGTCTGCTACACTGATGCAAGGGGTTGCTGCATCAATTATATAATGCATGTGGAGAGAATGCCACAATCCCAGGTGCAACAGCAGGGGGTGCAAATGCCTCCAGGCAACCAAAATGGCTATGAAAGCGGGTCGTGAATGCCCACACTGAGACACCACCACAATGCGGGAGCGGGAATGCCTCAAAGTGGGTGAAAATGAAGGAGTGAGGCATAAAGCAGGAATTGACACAAACTGCATCAAAATGATGATGTGGTGGATGAAAATCGATGTAAGATGCAGTAAAAACCACTGCATGAGGCAAAACTTGTGAAAAGCTATGCAGCAGATGAAATGGCCATGGCAATGACAGGCGCAGCCTACGTACCATCTTGCAGGGGTGTTTGGGCTGTCTTACCCTTCCTGTCTACAGCTAGATCCATTCCATTCTGTGCACCACTGTCAGTTAGACCAGCTCCACCCTGGTCTAAGGGATGCCTGCCATCATCGGTGCACTGTCAGAGTTCCCATCTTCATGGACGTGAATACCAAAAAAGGGGACATTGCATCAATTATGTAACACAAGCCCTGTTGCAGCATAATGCACCCAGGTTTTGGCACAAGCCACTTTGGTGCAGACTGCACTGCTTTTGATGCAATCTGCTTTCTTGAATCATATTTGATGCTAAGTTTGATGCACACCACAATTTGCATCAATGTTTTTGGCTCAAGCCGCTTGTGCCATTCCCAGAGCTTTCTAAATTGAGCCCCTGTCTGCAACACCATTTTGCACAACATATGTGAAAACACATCTCACTCAGGATTTGAAAAATGACACCTGTCATGTTTATGAGGTGGTGTGAAAAAATGGCTATATTGAAAATTTGGAGTTAAAATATTGAAGAGTAGCAAAATTATGAGTGAACATTGAAATATTTCAACTGTCACTCATAACTTGGCCATTTTACCATATATTAACACCACATTTTCTGCATAGCCTTTTTATGACCCCATCTCATGAATCCAGTAGGAGAAGATTTTCAAATTCCCACCAAAATGCCATTTTGCGCCACAGGTGTGAAAACACATTTTTGGCCAGAATTTGAATAATTACAGCTGTTACATTCATGAAGAGGTGTGAAAATGGCTATGTTGAAAATTTGGGGTCAAAATACTGAAAATTACCAAAGTTATGAGCGAACGTACAAAAATTTCAACATACGCTCATAACTTTGGTGTTTTTTTTTAAATATTTTGACCTCACATTTTCAACATAGCCTTTTTATGACTCCACCTCATGAATCCAGTAGGTGACAATTTTCAAATCCTGCCCAAAAGGTGATTTGGCACGTTGACAGTAAAATCATGTTTAAGACTCAATTTGAAAATTCCACCACCCTTGTTCATGACATGGGCACCCAAAAACGGCATGTTGAGAATTTGGTGTACATGTATTTAAAAAAATACAGTTATTAATAAAAATTCAAACCCCATGAAATACTTTAAACAGGACTTACCTTATTTTCTCATATCGCAGTTGCCAGTTCCAGCAGTGAGACGTGTCTTAGATCAGAGAGGGGAACATGTTCAGGTGAGTGAGAAAGTGTTAGGAATGTGGGGTGGTGGGTGCTGATTGGGAAGTCTGGATTGGGTAGGTAGGAGTGAAGGGTTAGCTCAGGGAGGAACCATTTTCTTTTTTATAGCTTGAAAATAACAAAAGGCAATGAGGGACTGTTTTCTTTTCTGTAGGTACTGCATTTAACATTTCTGGATCCAACACTCCAGTGTCATCATATACTTTACAGCACCACCCGGTGTCACCAACTGTAGGGGGCTTGTGACCTGAAGAGCAGGGGTCAGCAAGTGGTACCAGAGATGGGCACCCCAGGCCACTTTTTAAAAATAAAGATGAGAATAACAAGGGTGGCAGGCAGAATGGGGAGGGGAAGGATTTAAAATGGATCGATGAATTAAAAAAATAATGCTAAAAGTAGGAAGAAATTTTTTTTTCATGTTTGGGCCTTCAGTATCTCAAAAACCATCCAAGATGCCATCACAAAACTTTTCATTTCTTGAGACACTACCAGCCAGACCGTGCATGCCAAATTTTGGGCTATTTTGTCAAACACCGCCAACGTTAAGATGCAGAAATTGGGATTTAACATTAAACATCCTACTCAACCCTAACTGTAGGGGCACTACCAAGGTACAGTAATATAACATTTACTGGGGTCATGGTGGGGGGGGAGTAATGTAAAGGATAATATAGTGTGGGAAGTGGGTTGTGTAGAAAAGATCTTTTATATGAGCACCCAGTACTGTGTTAATAATAAGTGAGACCACTTGTTAAAAGGTTAGTCAGACCATATGTTATGGTAATTCTAGAAAAATGTCCAGGCTGCCCTCTCTTCTCATGAAGTAATGTATAGGTTGGTCTTGAGTCACCCACATGGTTATATTCAAGTGGTACTGAAGCAAAAAAGGGTGAACACCAAATGATTCAGTCCATTATTTTACATGTTATTATGTAACAAAACCCACTGTATACTGGGCCTGGGCAATGTTTCATGGCATGTCTGCCACTTCATCTGGCCCACTGTATTTTCTGTTAAAACAAAATATAACGCAATGAGTAATCACTAAATACATACGTACTGTTTCTAATTTCATACAACCCTGAGCCACCTCCCCCATATACAATATGCTCGCTTCACCTTATATTCAATACATGTTGCAAATATTCCCCTTATGTCAACCAAAAAGAACAACGCAAGTTCAGGTACTTTATATACAATACATTTTCCTGCTATAATGCCATGTAATTAAGTACTTTCTATAAGATGCTCCATAGAGTTAAGAAATGTGTGCCCATATATTTCTCTTCCTTACAGAATATATTATTCATATTTATTCTGCAACCTTTAGGTTTGAAAATGATTCAAAAGTAAATGCCTCCTGCTCTTACTACTCTGTATGCCAACAGGCTGGCAGTATAGCCTAGAGGTTTAAGTAATGAGCTGTGAATGAGCTCAGTACATCCAGCAGACCTTTGATTTCCATAACCTCGACTTGCATACTGTGTGACTCTGAGCAAGCCACTTAACCACCCAGTGCTCCCAAGTAGTCCCTGAAAACGGGCACTTGTGCCTAGTGGGCTTTACCTGGTTACCGAAGAATGATAATAAATAATAACAAAATAGTCTCTCTTGTCTTGCTCTGCAATCTTGTATACCTGTGTAAAATCACGTAGAATTGATGCATGCATTCCCTTGGTAATGAAATATTTACATACAAAACATTAAATACCAGTTTCTTTGCACTACCTTATTTGGTCATGCACCTCACATGACAGAAGGACTTCATCCCTTTATGTCTGCCTTTGGACAAGTCTTCTAATCTGCCAACTTAGCATAGGTCAGCCTTAAGCCACAAAACTTAATGCTGTGTCTAAAAATCTCACTTTACAAAACAATGAAATCAGTGGCGCTCACAGTGACATCTCAGGGAATACACACTGTCCTCCTTCTAACTGACTCCCTCCGGTAGTGGGAGCAGCTGAGGCAGCGCACATGCATGGTTTTTATATCGCAATTTGCTGGGGGGTTGAGATGTCACTGTGACATCTCCCACGGCTCTGCCCACCACTGCTGCTACATCAGCACTAAGTTTGAAGTACACTGTGTACAGGTTGTGGCTAAAATCCAATAATTTCCCAGAACCATTCTTTCATGCTTATAAGAGGTGTTATAATTATAGAATTTCAGAATGACTTGAAGTGCATTGTATTTTTTTGTTTTGTTGTCAGGTATTTGAACTGGTTCTTATTTGTTTTGTTTTTCTGAGGGTGTCTCCCCACTTTTTCCCCCTAGGACTCTTACCCCCTTGAGCTGCATCCCGAACCACCACTCATTGGCCATTGGGAGCATGGACAGTTACTCTTCTCTGGACCCCCACAAATACCTGTCTGTGTACCAAATGCCAGGGGGTCCTAATGAGTGATTTATATTAACTGCTTCTTCCCCACCCGCTGGTAAGGGACTGCATCCTCTCCTTAGTTCAGCTGTGCTAAGCTGAGACAGTGAAATTACCAAGGTCATTCTTGAACCCAGGTCCCTAGCACTGTAGTGCTGTACTCTGCTGCAAAGTCACTATGGTCTTGTAGGTTAGATATATTGAATGATCAAACTTTGTTTCTAGTAAAAAAAAAAAAAATAAGCCTTGATGTGCAGAACAAAAATAAACATGGCTCATTTATGTTTCTCATCAATGTTGTGTATACAAAAATATACAAAGAAAACTGGATTTTAATAAGATCATGGGGATTCTTGCATCCCTTGGGGAGGAAAAATGAAATGATCATATAGCATACAAAGTCCTACATTTCTTATCACACAAAGGAATATGGGAAAAATATTGGTCATGTTTATGTATGACTTCTGTTAAATCGACTCTAAGGATAGACCAAACTAAATTTGGTAGAAACAGAAGCAGTCCTAAATGTTTATAATCTGTTTCAGAAATGAAAATATAATTTTCTGTTAGATACAGTGTTCAAATACATGTGCTCATATGAACAGGCAACAAAGAAAAATAGATTTGAACTCAGCATGTTATATTAAAAGTAAACTATTAATACAGATATTATCCAGGCAGGAACAGACGAGACTAAATCACTTAGTTATGCTCACACTGAAAAAGGAAAGGGTAAGAGGGGACCTGCATTGGTCGAGTCAGTAACCTTGTATTCCTTTAAGGCAAATTTACACAAATACGAGTAGGTTATATCTCAGATGTTATAACTACAGAAAAGTGAGAAACTGTTCTCACTGGCTACTTGGCCTGCCTTTTTTTTCAATTTTTATGTTTGTATGCTATGTCCTTATGACATGATAGCAATATTTAAAATTTTGAAGGGGTCTTATAGAGAGGATCAAGGGAAACATTTTTAATTAGTATGGGTAGTACACCAGGGCGTGATAAACTATGTCTGTGAGAGGTCAGCATACTGGTATGTCTGGAAGCATTGCTGTCAGTGTATGATGAGCCTGTGGAGGCCAAGGGTGAGAGAAGTGGACCATTGGAAAACTTAGTTCATATTCATGTTAGGGCTAAATTGACATTGATCAGAGTAATAAATGGCTGAATGGGAGCCTGGGAAGTTGAACTTATTTCACTTGTATCAAAAGTGCCAAATTTTGGTGCATTCACTAACCCCTCCCCCTAATCAAATCATCCTGGAGGGCTATAAAATCAGGGAATGTAGATACTTCTAAAATTAGGCTGCATACATGTCTATATTTTAAGGAATGGGACATGACAAAGTGGGTATTATTCCTTATTAAAATACCACTTTTGGCTACTATAAGGAGTGTTTATAGGCTATAACAGTCCACTGTGTACTGTCTTATCAACACAGAGATTGGTTTGTAATGACTAAAAATGAATTAGTGTTTAAATTTTATTTTAATTCTCTTCAAAATGTATTTTCATTCTGTTCAGAAGGTTTGCATAGAAGTACTACAGTGTCTCTAAGAGTTTTCTGCAGATAATGCATGATCTGTTGTGTATTCATAAGCTCATCAATAGCCACTTGGAGCAAATGACCTCACTGATGACATCACTAGGCTCTATTTTTGAAATGTTGGTCATTGTAGCACTTCAGTTCATCAGTGTAGACAAAACGGATTTAGATAAGTTTTTGATTGTTTCTTCATTTATTGTTGTTTTGCACTGTAAGGAGGTGGAGGTTCCATGCGGTTTACTTCAAAGTTTGTTTGTTCTGCAGTGTTAACTTGGGACTCAGGTTGAGGGTATGTGTGCTTTACTTTGAAGCTGCGTATTGTTTTATATTGTTGAAGGTGGAGTTTCTATGGGCTCTGCTTTGAGTTTTTTTGTTGTTTAGCAGTGCTGGGACTTGGAAGTGGATGAGGCTCTGTGTGTTTTAATTTGAAGTTGCTTTTTGTTTTGCAGTATTGGGAGGTGGAGAATATCTGTGCTTCACTTTAAAGTATCATTTCTGGTGTGAATTTGGGCATTCCATATGATAGTTTTAGCTAGCTTTCTTTCCTGTGGAGTGTACAGGAGGGAGTTCTTTATAATTGTGTGAAATTGGACACTGCATATAGCAAAGGTTTATTGACATTTTTCTGTTTCCCTTGGGGAATAAATAGGAGGGGTGGTTGTTGGTTTGTTTGCTTTACTTTGCTGAATCTGGTGTTTCTTGGTGAATGTGGACTTGGACACCGCATGTAAAGGAAATATTTAGCTTGCTTTGTTTTTCTTTGAAATTTAAACTTTATTCATTTTAACATGCGTAACAAAGTATAACATGGTAAAAACATGATATATAAAGAGTTAACAAACCCAAATCTCTACCCTTGTCCCCACCCTCCCACCCCACCCCAGGAGGATGCCGCCATTAAGAGAAAGGAAAGAAGGGAAGCAAAGAGACAAGGGAGGGAAGGAGGGACGCAGCAAGCATCCAAGGTGAGCCAAACCCAAAGTCCTCACCCGGAGAGATACAGGCGTAAAGTTTGCCCCATTTTTTGAAACGAGGCAGGACATGCCTGATACTGGCAATCAATTTTTCAATTTTAAAATTATGCGACATTTCTGCCACCCACTCCTGATAGGTATTCTGGATTGGTCAACCCAGTGGCGGAGGACCAGCTTTTAACAGCCATCAAATAAGGGCCATGTGGTATTTCCTTCATTGACCTTAATAGAGGAAAAGATACCTAAGATGCAAATCTCGGTGAATAGGTTTTGTAGACCCAAAAGTGGACTTAGATTATCTCTAATAGATTGCCACAAGGAGCAACTTTGTCACAGGCCCAAAAATGTGTAAGATATTTCCCTGGCCAGTACCGCATCTAATACAGTTAGGGGAGTTGATTTTCCCAAACTTGACTAAGTTTACTGGGGTATAGTACATGTTATTAACTATATAAAACTGTGTGAGCTTATTCCTATCTAAAGAGAAGAAACGGTGTAGATCAGACCAAACCTGAGCCCAGGAATGGGGTACAGCCAAGCAGCTTATCCCAAACTTTGGAACCAGGCAAAGTGTCCGGAGATTTGCTAAGAAGAAGGTGTAAGTAGAGATTAGCAACAGGGTGGGGTTCATTGACTCGAGACTGAGGGCATATATTAGATGTCTTTCTCACCAAACCAAAATGACTAACTATGAAGTGCCTCAGCTGGAATACTTTGAATATAGCTTGTGGAGGAATATGAAACTTGGACATCAGCTCCCGAGAGGAGCCAAGAGAATCCAGAAAAAAGAGGTCATCCACTACACAGTCTCGAATTTGCGGTAGCCAGGAGGGGAGCAACCAATGCGCCCCTATCTTAACATTGGGGTTAAGAACTAACGGTTGGGCAAAGTCTTTGGTATTCTGTATGTTTATCGAGGAGCAGAACTGGTTGAAAACCTTTATTGAGGTTCCAACTACTGACTCCCGTATTGTAGTGGGAAGAGATGAGAGACTGCAATAAAATGCAGAATGAGGGTCTATATTATGGGCCTTCAGGCAAATTGACCTCAGGTTGCAACCTTGAGGGCTGATAGGTATTTGGGGAAGGAGAGAGCCATTTGCTCTATTTTGACAGGTGGCTAGCCCAATAATAGAACTCTCGAAATTGGGCAAACGAAGGCCACCCATGGTCTTGGGCAGACATAACTTAAAAAGTTTCCTTGGCTGTTTATCTTTCCAGATAAACTTGCACTAGAGAGTGTATTTTCCGAAAAGGTCCTGGGTAACCAGATATTAAGTAAATTTAAAGGGTAGAAAATACGCGGAAGTATGTTCATCTTAATTATATTTATACGACTAGTTAGAGACAAGGGAAGGTGGGTCCATCTGTTGAGGTCACCTTGGATCCGGTCTAGTAGATCATCTAGATTAAGTTTCCTAGTTGTAGAAGTATCGCGGGTTAGGTAGATGCCCAGATATTTAAGGTGCTCGGGCGCCCATTTCATTCCAAACTGGGCTACGTCCGCATGAAATAAGAGGGAGTTCAACGGAAAAATTTCGGATTTAGACAGATTCAACTTATAATTGGAAACTTCTCCAAACTGGTTGATAATTTTCAGGACTTCCTGAATGGAATGGACTGGATCTGATAAGTGTAGTAAAATGTCGTCTGCAAACACTGACATAGTGAGCACCTGATGACCCACGACACAACCAGTGATTGCAGGCGAAGATCTAATGCAAGCTAGTAAGGGTTCCAAATAAAGATTAAATAAGTAGGGTGAGAGGGGTATCCTGATTTAGTACCGGAAAATAAAGGAATCTAGAAGAGAACACCCATTACAGTACACTCTGCGAGGAGAGCTATAAATCGCCTTGATCCACTGGATAAAACGCATTGGGAAACCCATCATGTTCAAAGTAGCTCATAAAATTCCTAACTAATCCTGATCAATGCCTTTTTCGCATCTAAGGCTACAAGGGCCATGGGCAATTGAGAATTTTGGGCTGTACAAAAAATGTGTGAAAGGGTTCTTAAGTGGTCAGATGCTGATCTCCCCTGAAGAAAGCCTACCTGTTCTGCACTTAGGAGTGGTTGCCAAATCCTTTTAAGCCGCAAAGACAGAATTTTGGTCAGGATCTTAATGTCGTAGTTAAGTAACGAGATCGGTCTGCAGTTGGCGGGATCTAGAGTTGATTTATTAGGTTTGGGTAATAGAATTATGACTGCTTCTAGGAGTGAGGGGTCTAAGGGCCCTAAAGAGAGAATATAATTAAATAGTTTAAGCAAAACAGGGGCGAGTTCACTACCGAAAGCTTTGTAGAAATTTGGGGAGAACCCATCAGGACCAGGGGCTTTGTCCAGGGGGAGACCGTGAATGGCATCAGCAATTTCCTCCAGGGTAATAGGAGTAGTAAGAACCTCACACTGACTAGGTTGAAGCTTAGGCAGAGAAGTGTGCTCAAGGAAAGCCGTTATACTGGGGAGTTTCGAGGGAGAGATAGTAGAACCATATAAGTTCCTGTAAAAGGATTCAAAACCCCAGCTATGTCCCTCGGATTCGTTTTGATGGAGCCATCTTCCGCTAGGATCCCTGGAACTAGTCTTGAACTTTCGATTTCTTTTAGTTTAAGAGCCAGCAGTCTACCAGGTTTATCTCCCTGGTCTAGGTATTTCGATTTAGTTTTCAGAATGGAGTATTCCGTTTTCTCCTAATTAAACTTTCATACTCATCTTTTAGCTTATAGAAACTTTTTAATTTATCTTGAGAAAACGAGGTCGAAAGCTTCTCCTCGGCTGACTTGATTTGTTTAGCTAGGAAATTGGTTCTTTCCAGCCTTACTTTTTTCCTTCTAGATGATTCTTTGATAAATTCCCCCCTTAGAAAACATTTTAGGGAACACCACACCAAATCAAATCTGGAAACTGAATCTTGATTAATCTCTAGAAAAGTTGAGATCAAAGTCTTGAAAAGCGAGACCAGCCGATCATCTTTCAAGATCTGGTTATTAAGTTTCCAGATAGTATCCCGCTGACCCGGAGGTCCTGGAGCAAATTTAACCCAGGATATGGCATGGTCAGAAATGACTACTGGCTCGATATTAGTGGCGGAGACATTTGCTAGAAAATTTGAGCTCACTAAAATGTAGTCCAAACGTGACCAGAAGTTGTGGGCTGGGGAGAAGGTATAGGCTTTAGTGGAGGGGTAAAGAGTCTCCACGGGTCAGCCAAACCCAGCAAAGAACAAAATTTATTAAAGCAAGCTGAGCCAGCGACGATTATGGAGACCTTTATTCGACCGATCTAGGTTGGACTTGAGGGATGTTCCAGTCCTCCCAACACAAAGTTAGACGGAAGGTAAGCTGTCAATAGATCCGTCAGACCCATCAAGAATACAGCATCTCCTCCACAGGACCATAAATAGACCCTAGGACAACTTCCAAACCGTCGAGCAGACCCCAAACGAAGACATACCTGCCATTGACATCCTGAACACTTTTCTTCAGCGAAAAGGGGATGTTACGTTTAATTAAGATAGCAACCCCTTGCTGTTGGTGGATTGACCGCCACAAAACCTGTGAGAAGCCTTTAACTTTCAGTAATTTAGATTCCTGTACTGTAATATGGGTTTCTTGGAGGAAAAGAATATCCACCTCCATTAAAGAGCTATTCAAAAGAATTTGGCCCCTCTTGGACGCCTCCCTCAACCCCCTCACATTCCAGGTGGCGAACTTAACATAATTTAGTGACATTAACCCTAGAGAAAAGTGAGTACGAGAGAAACAACCAGGAATAATATCCATCAGGAAATCGGTTAGTGGTGGCAAACCCCCCAAAACCCATCAACCCCAACCTGCCTAAGATATGTGAACATGGTAGTCCCATCAGAATCAGCATGTAAAGGAACATGCAACCAATCAGTCAAACTCCGGATCGGCATGAACTTAGGTCGGGGTGACCATAACGCTAGAGTAACAGTTGCCGAATTATGGACTCCGAATCCCCTCCCCAAACCCCAATGTAGGACCCTTATAACTATGTACAAATAACCCCAACAACAGGTAAAAGAATACAACATTTAAACTTGCATAAGGAGGAAAACCACCTAACCGTGCCATGGCTTTCTCCTTGGTAAATTGAACTAATACCAAAAAGCTGTGTACAGCCCCAAAATAGACAGCATAATTAACCAGGGACCCTGACAAATCAGCCGTAGCAGGAAGAGAAGCCATGGCACACCCCTTCCCTTGAAACAGTCGTGAGGCAGGATCAGATAGCAGTTGTCACCTCCCGGCCCCCAAAAAACAACCATAAACTTCTATCCCCAGCAGATTAGCAGAGAAAACAACAGGCGATTGGAAAGAGATTGGGAGGGTCTGCTGAAGTAATATTATAAGCACCAATATCCAATCGCTAGGCCGACATAGGCAAACCCGAGTATACAGTGGGCCAAAAAAGGTGTAATTACCTTAAGGGATGATCCCGGGGATGCAGTGGCCCAAAGGAGACTCATCACAAGGCACCGGCATTGAATGGAGCTGAAAAGGGAGGAAACAGAGGTCGGAATCCGACGAGACGGACCTAAATGGTCCGCGAATTAATCCTCCCCCCCCCGGAAACAGCACCCGGCATTAGAGTTCCGGCGCACCGCATTGCTGCAGCAACGAGGAGCCTCAGGGAGTCGGGCCTACGCAGCCATCTAGGCCTCGCAACCATCCTCGGGAACCAGCAACTACCCTCCCCAATCAAGCGAGACCCCGTCAGGTCAGGTAAGCCCAACCTTGGCGGGATTCAGGCGTTAGGCAATTAGAGGCACAATTAAAAACAGGAACCAGCAGCAAACTAAACCCCCATCAGAACATATTGCACAGGGATGTTATTGGGAACAACATCAGGATTCTTTGAACAAGCTGGGAAGTCTCTTAGTGAGGTCAGCCAGGGCCTGGTCGGAATTTCTGCATTTATTGCCCTGCATCATCCAGAGTGACCTACTAGCTTGGCTGGATAGATCATCTGGAATCGAATACAAGCGGCGATGAGTTTTTATCCACCGGGTGGTAGGCTGGCTCTTTTACGGACTTCATATGGTAAATCCTGGGATATCCTCAGTTTAACCTGGTTCCAGTGGAGAGAGTCGCTTTTTAGCTTTGCCAAGACTTGTTGCCGCCAAGGTAGCTTAGAAATTTGATTATAAGTGGGCGAGGAGGCGACCGGTGGTGGTCTGGGCTTCAGAGACCTATGGGCCCGCTCTATATGATAGGACTGATTGATTGGGGAGGGACCGATGACTTATTTAAAAATGCTGAGTGAACTTGACAGCATCGTTGCTTCTTCGCTTCCGGAGTCCCAGAATCAGTATATTATTTTGTCTGCTTCGTCCTCTAGATCTTCCATTTTAGTTTGGAGTTGCTGGATTTGTTGTTTTAATTTAACAATCTCTGGATCGTTTTGTTTTTCCAGCGTCTAATGATGTAACGCTTGCTTCCAGATCCCCTACTTGCCGCGATAGCTCGGAGAAGTCTTTACGGATAGATTTTATTTCCGTGGAGATCTCCTGTAAAGTATCCCTGAAGGGCAGGATTTCTTGCAAGAAGCGATCCTCAGTCAGCAGGGCAGTTTGAGGGGCCGAAGATGCTTGTTTAGAGGGAGCTGAAGAGTTGGCGTTTTTAGCTTTTTTGGAGGCCTTCTCAGGTGTCGTAGGTGGTGTATGACTCACACTAGCTGACTTCATGTTAGCTTCCATCGCTGCAGCAGCTCAAAATCGGCTATAAGCACCCTAAAAATAAGCTTAAAGATACTGGATGGAGACAGCAAGCCTTTAGGGTCGCTAAAATGAAGTTATATGTTAATTATTTAGGAAAAGGAGGTTGTTTTTGAAGATGGAGGAAGGGAGCCAGATAGGGAGCTGCTTTCAGCCACTCTGCATCACGTGACTCCCGCTTTGTTTTTCCTGTAAGGTGGGGTGGGGATTGCCATGTTTTTTTTTTTTTATATATACTTTTTATATATTCAGAGAGAGATTCATAAAATTTACATTCACTAGACATACTGTAGATTATAACTCAAAATTTCAAAAGAGTGAAAGAAATGACCTCGAAAAGTATCATATTTTTTTTTTTATTTTTGAGTGGGTAAAAATAATTAAACTTATAAGACAGACTCAAGAGCAATGTCATATAGAAATAGCTTATTTTTTCTTCATGATCCAAGTTTTTTCCACCCCAACTAAAGAAAATATTAGTATACAAAGAATATCCTTTCAGGCTAATCCATTATCAAATTATAGTTTTTAAGTGGAGTTGATATAGCAAGTACATATATGATAGAATAAATTGTAGTGTCCAAGACTTAGAAGAAACAACTAAGTAGTCATTGGCATATATTGAGTATTGTCAGCCGTTTCATCATCCTCTTGGTCTGATTCCAGCTCTGCTGGTAGGGAAACATTTTTTTTTCATAAAAAGCCTGAGCTGGGCTGGCCCCAGTGGCACTGAGGGCTGAGGTGCTGGATGCCACACCTCGTACCACGCTGGCAACCCAGGTTCAAAAACGTACCCAAGTTGTCAGGGGTCGGCAAGGGAGGGATGGGATTGAGCATCCGGAGGACTGCTCTCCTATCCTGGGGAGAGTTAAGGGATGTCATCACCCTTTAGCGGCCCCTAGTGATGAGTTGGGGCACTACTAGAGCTGGTGCACTTAGGGGTGGAGTGCAACAGACATCAGCACATTGTGTCTCTGATGTCATTGCATGTCTGCACTCCAAGGGACAAAAAGTGGAGGAAACGGCTGGGTGCGAGCGAGCAGCTTGATAGCCGTGTTCTTGCTGCCTGGAGGTCTGTTGTGGAATCGCGCTTGGGTGGGTCTGATCTCGGCCCGGCATGGGAAGGGATAGGAGGGCCTCCCAGTGGGTCGGGGAGTGACCGTACCAGACCACCCATCATGCGAGTGAGCCTGCTGCCCTCTGGGCAGGGGGAGCCAGTGGCTGGATGCCCCCAACGATCACACCACAGCAGGAGAGAAAATAGAGCTGCACTAAAAAATGAATAAAAAACGCAAGTTGCATCCAGATCGACAAAGAAATATTCCTTACTTTGAAAGACAACTTTTAGTTTAGCTGGAGATTGTAATATAGCCATAACTCCTGCTTGTAAGAATTCTGTTCTCAGCATAAGAAAGCATTTCCTGCATCTTTGGGTTGCCAGACAGAAATTTGGATACAGATGATGCCTAATACCTTCATATAAAAATCCTTTTTTCACCATTGCCACTTGAAGTAGTTTATTGCTTTGTACTATAGAAGCAAGGTACAAATCACATACCTTGCCCCTGTCCCAGATGAGGATTCGTGTTGTTTCAGTCTTAACTGGGGTTTAGATACCAATTCAAGGACTATTGGTTGTTTAGGTGTGAGAGTTAAAGTAATATTTTTTCAACCTCCAGTTTTAATTCAGAATTAGGGATATTTTGTGAAAGTGCAATCAACTTTAGGTTTCTCAGCAATGGTGTATTTTCAATTTTTCCAGTTTAGTCATAGTATTCAGTTGTTTGTGGAGAGAAGCGTTGTCTGCCTTCTCCACAGTTAGAATCCTTGCCTACAGTTTTTCTGTGTTCTTCTCAGCTGACTCCACCTCATTCTTCAGTCTACTCCATTTTTGATTCAATCCCTTTGCATCATGAAGAAATCTCCGACAGTGAAGTCTGGACTTTTTGAAAAGAGCTTTTTACATCTGCTTGAAACTCCCAAGAGAAAAGATTGTAGTGAAGCTAAAGTCTGATGTCTTAGCCTTAGCGCCCAGGTCAGGATGCACTGGGGAAGCCATCTCTCTGGACAGAAGTAGTGAACCCACAGTCCCCTGCTGCATGGGTAGGTATCTTCCCAATGGTTTTTGGAGATAAAAATGTATCCAAAGTTTCTGCTCGAACTTCTGTTCCTTCTTTCTGTTTTGAGCTTTTTTTGTGTCGCCATTTGCAAAATGTAAAGAAGTGAAAGAAATAGAATTTGCATTTTATTTTTGTGGAGCTCTAAACAAATGACTGCGTCCATGTTGCTCTCACCAGCGTGCCCCCCGCTTTTCCTGTGGCTGTATTTGGTTTGCATAATAAAAAGTTTTACCATGAAGTGTTATGCAGTTGTGTTTAGCATATCCCTTGCTGTGCTTTATACCCCATTAATATACTCCTTGTGGTCAGGTTTCAACCATGTGGGTGACAGCACTAGTCAGACCACATTCTATCAAACAGAATATTACAGGATGTATGATTTTAACAATCATGTGGAAGGCAGTTAGATTCTTAAATTGCATTCTTGCAGCTGTCATGAAAGCAGGGCTGGGCTGAACTGGATGGACCATTGATCTGGTTTTGTTTCACAGATCCTATTTTCCTGTACATTACAGTTTGCTATAAGTTAATTGCTAACAATTTAATCACTAATATTTTTTATTAAAGTGTAGATTATAGATTTTCTCTATAATTTTTATTGTTGCCAGTTGCTAGGGTCTCTGAAATTACACAGCAGTTTCACAGAAAAAAAATTGAGGCATCAAATTAAGTTTGAAAGTGTATTCATAACACCGGGGGCCAGATATTAAAAACGTTGCCCTGAGGCTAAATTAGCACTGCCTGGTGGGCAAATTTAGCCCGGAGCAAAAAGCAAGCTATATTCAACAGGAATTGCCCGGGGCAAACAGCTTCTGAATATAGGATGGGAATGAGGTTGGGCAAACTGGACTGGGAGTGCAGGGCAAACTTAGCCCTGGAATAAGATAGCTCTGAATATAGCAACCAGGAAGTGCAAACCACAATGGCAACACAGTGCACTTTGATGTGAAGGTAGGTAGAGGTGGACTATGTGGCCAATGTGTGTGCCAGAAAATGCGTGGAACCAGTACAGCTGCAGGCAGCAGTGCATGTAAAAGTACAGTGTGCAAAACTGTATAATATTCCCCAAACCGTTTGTGCGGGCACTAACACATTTGCACGGGTTTAGTGTGGAGCTGAGCCGTTTGCCCGATGCACACCGTTAAACTTTGCCATATTCATAAGTGACATGCAAATGAGCCTACTTAGGTAGTCTCTGGGCAAACATCCAGATTAGCATCTCATTATGCCCTCATTTGCATGCCGTTTGCCCAGCATTACTGCAAGGTCCCACAGCTCCTCCTGTAGGTCAGTCTGGAAGTACAGGGGCTGGCAAGGTCTGCCTGCAGCTCCACCTGTAGGTCAGTCTGGCAGTGCATAATGGGAGCTGCAGGCTACATGTATACTGTACAGCACAGCATATTGTTCCCCAGGGGACAACACAGTATAGGCAGAGGTGGTTGTGGTGCTGCATGCAACTTGTCACACTGTATGGGTCATGGTACAGTGCACGGCAGACACTGCAGTAGCAAGGGGGCCAGTATCACGGGGGATGCAGCAGTGCCTGTGGTGTGTAGGGCAGTGATGACCACTGCACTCTACACAGTGACAGGCCCACCTTGCAGGTGTTTACTGACAGGGAACAGTACTGTTACGCTGTTGCGTGACCCACGGATGCTGCACCTCTGGCATGGAATGCTCACAGTGACATATACATGGTCGGCTGTGAGTGCTGTGGTGTTTGTACAGCCATGCAGTATGTGGCTGGGGGGGGCACATATGATCAGACAGGCACACTGGTGTTGGAGTATTCTGAACACTATCCCATGTGTACTGCATGATGCGTCTCAGCCTTGTGGCAGCACCTGGTCTTTGGCACAGCCTGGACACCTGTACACACTCCCCTCAACATCCTCCATGCCCACAGTGCTGCATGCGTGTGCTGGCATCTGTTGGTGTCCACAGAAGAGTGGTCTGCAGGTGTGTGCTGTATGGCCACACTACCATGCTGTCCACTAGTGCCAAGGTCACCACATATTGCCTGGCATGTCTGGGAGTGGCGGCAGATGATGGCATCATTGTGATGCCATTAGTGAGCAGCATGTTTCCTCTGTGTCTGGCGTTGTCTATGTGTCATATTTATTTGATAGGGTCACACAGAGCCATGCAAAAGCCATGCAAATGCTGCACAAAGCCAAAATGTCATGCAAAGCTGATTGCCCAGAGTTAAGACTACCTTTTCCTGGGTGGTAATATGCACCACGCTTAGTGTCACGCTAAGTCACGCTACACCACTTTGCATGGCGCTAGTCGCTGAATATAGCATTGTGCCTATATTCATGTACATGCCTCCTCCGTTTGTCCCTTGCATATGTTATGATTTTGCCTGGAGCTAATGCAGTTTGCTTGGGTAAGCCCCCTGCAAATGGGGGTTCCCAAAATACTTCCAGGAGCTTGCTTGAATGCTGCAAGCCTGAATGGTGTTTGGCGTTTAAGCCATTTATCAGTGAGTGTTTTTAGAACCTCTGGTACTGTCTCTTTAAGAGCTGTCTGCTTGCAGACATAATTAGTTTGTATGGGGACTGTGTGTTTCTTTGATTGAGTACCACTCAAGCTGCTGCTAATTCACTCCATTTTTGCAGTCACTAGGAGTGCAAAGGAACCTATCTGAAAGATGTAACTATTTGCCAGAAATCATGTAGAGTAATAATGAAAATACAGTTTGTCTAACCTGCTTTCTTTGCAGTCAGAACTGTGTCTGCCTAGTTCCCCATTCTGGTTTTGAACTGCTGAACTGGACCAATCAGTGTGGGGTAAGCTAGCTCTAAAATGGTGCCTTGGACGAATCAGAACTTGGACTCATAATCTGAGCCAGCCACAAGAGGATTGCACGGGCAGTGACTCTGGGAGATGTAGTTTAGACTTAGGCGCCTTTTTGGACCAACAGCAACAGTCTATTGTGAGTGACAGCCAATCCAGTCAAGAACTGGGAGGAACTCAAAGGAAGTGCTCGGTTTTGTCTGTTGGAGTTTCAGTCAGCTTTGGCAGTGAAGGGGAAAGAAACCCTGTGCTCCTTCAGTGCACAGTTTGTCAAAAAACGCGTGTAAGGCCCAGAGTTCCGGTCTGCAGCTTGTGTAACTGCTTGTTAGAACTGAATCCGTCCTGTGAAAAGAATCAAAGGATCTCTGAAGAGTAGAAACCAGGCTCACCCTGTAGAAGACTGGAGAAATTGTTGAATTGCACTCGGTCTGTCAGGAACTGAATCTGCTGTGTGTTCTCCCGGTATTGTGCAGTAATTGCGATCAGGATAGAGAAGCAGCCTGCCTGGTATAGTACTTTCTTTTTACCATATAAATGTGTGAAGAGTCTCGTGGAGCTCAAAAGTAGCCCTGCTGACGTTGAAGGACCCTATCTTGTTTGGAGGTCGTGAGTACTAATTCAGGGTCGCTTCCCTATTGAATTGCCACATTAAATCCAAATGGAATCACTGTACTGCTGACTGTTTAAGCTAATTTTTCTTTCACTGTGTGAAAGGCCCCTACCAGCTGCCACGGTTTGGACTAGCCACTAGGGCTTGGGTACCCAGGGACAGTAACTGGTAGGGATAGGCCTGTGCACAGAGCCATAGGTAGATAGTAAAGTGATAAGCTAATTAACCTGATTTCCCCTGTCCTTGTTATATCCACCTAAATAAATCAGAGCTGCTTGTTTCAGCAAAGTTATACTGCCTGAGGTATTTGTCTATGTTAAAGTACTGTACTGTGATTGTTGCACTGTATCTTATTTCACAGGAGGTCCCAGTGCCGGAACCAGACCTGGGGGTAAGTGTATACTGTGAAGGTAATTCTGATATATTGTGTGGGCCACTAGTGGGAAGAAAGGAGGGTTGCAGTGTCCCAGAGGGCTGTGACCAAGTTAGTTTAGCTATTGCAAACCCTGACCTCTGGGTGGAGGCACCCGCCATTGGATCCAGGCCCCTCAACCTGTTAGTGGCAAATCAGGCAGGGGTAGTAGCCCCTGGGATAACGCCATCTAGGGGTTACACATGCACTATTTGGCCTTTTAACTATAGCAAACGCACGCTAATCCCATGCTAAACCTGTGCAAATGGTTTGCGCCCAGTGCAGAGTTTTGAATATCTGGCCCTAGGTAATGATTGTTATTCTTTTTGTTTGTCCGGTTTAAGAATAAATTTAGGGAGATGTATTTAGCAGCTGCCCAATTCTTTATTGATTATACTTCACTCAGATTATAAAGATGCCTATACTGGGATAGTTGTGCAAGTATAGCAAAATCATTTAGTAACTGTAGGTGTGGAAAATTACTCTTTAAATAATTTACGACAATGAGAGGAGATATAATGGAATTTCTGTTTTGATCAGAAAATACATCATGTGTTAAGGATGTAGGTCTGGGCTGCATATTATATATTGGGTTATTATAGTGAAAGGAACAGTAAAATCCAGTAAAACATTATGAACATGGTGATGGGATACTAATTCACAGCAAATGATATATATTACCTTATGGTAAACCTAGAATAGTATAAAAGGTGTATTTATGGTGACAGATGTGGGTATTTAAATGATTTTGAAACCATGATGTATGTATATATTATTTCCTACCAGATGTATTGGTTTCAGGACCATCAACGGCCTTGAGTAAGTAGCTCCATTACCATGAAACATTGGCACTGGCTAATAGTTGGCTAGTAATGTACAGTAACAGGTAAATAACATTAAAGTTCTGAAACCTTAGGAGTTTGAGTGTCCTTCAACTGCATTACCATATTTTGGTCTTTTTGCACCACAGAGGCAGACTTCTTCACGTTAAATTATTGTCCCTTATTGTTAAGGGAAGAGGGCCCATGAATTCTAACTCCCTCTGTAGCAGCAGCATGAAATTAGTGCTGAAGGCAGATTAGGACTGCGGTACTAATACAGTTTCATAGACTGCACATACTGTAAGCAAGGCACACTGCAGTATATGATATAGGGACATCACATCTAAATCTGTTGTATGTTAGAACATAACTTGTTTTAGTACCCCTACTTGTCTTTGAATACAATATAATACGTAGTAGTACTAGAAAGAATAAGACTGATGGTAATCACTGTCAGGCCTGTTCTCCTGCTGGTGTTGCTTAGATCCAGGTCTGCCTTTTCTTCCTTAGTACTCCTGTAATTTTAGTTTGAGTCCTGCTAGTGTTTCTGTTTTTTGTTGCCACTTTCTGCACCAGTAGGGTTGTCCCTGCGCGAGTACTCTAATAGGACTGTAACTACTAATCAGTTTACACTTATCACTATTGAATGCGGAACTGCAATATGTTTAAATGTGCATTTGGTATACTGTTGTAATTCTCTTCCTGTTGCTAGTTGATACCCTGACTGTGTTATTGACTTCTCTCTCCATTCAATTTGTACAGAAAATTGTGATTGTAACATTGATGTTTTCAGACACACTACCATATTTTTGCTTTCCCTGACTGCAATATGTTACATCTGCTGCTGGCCCAGTGACACTGAGGGCTGAGGCGCTGGATGCCTTACCTCGCACTACACTGGCAACCTGTGTTCGGGAACAAGTATGAGCCACCTGGGGTTGGCAGGGGAGGAGAAGGATTGAGCATCCATCGGACTGCTCTCCTTCTCTGGGGAGGGGGTTCCACAACAGTCTGCACCTTCTCACCCCCTGGCAGAGGCTGGGGGACAAGGTGCTGTGCTGTACCTTGGAGAGGAGTTTGGTGCAAACACCTGGAGAGAGCACGTGTGGATGTGTGCACGCTCCCCTCCGCCAGTATCACTGCACACCCCCAGCTCCAGGGAGAAAAACTAGAAAAAAAAGAGAAGTGTGCATCCTGGGCAAGTGGCTTGATGGCTATCCATGAACACTGGCTCTGGGGGGCACCTGATCTGGACCTGTTAGGGTGGGTGAGTTGGGGGCTCCCTGCTACTCCACTGTGGGGGAAAGCCACAGAGGACCAAGGTGTGAACCTGATGGAGTGCAGCTGTTCAGACGGTGGCTGGATTCCCGAGGAGATTGCCATAAAGGGGAGCAAACCAGGTACTCCAGGGAGGCAAAAAGTATAAACAAACAAAAAAAAAAGTTACAACTGTGTATAACTGTAAAATAGGTTAAGCACTTATAAACTGTAAACTCTTACTTTTCTGCTACATGTAAAACTGGCTGTTGGCTTAATTTGTCTGATCATACTGTTGTTCCCTTTTCCACTTTCCCCCAGGACACACCTGGAAATGAGCAATAGCTGCTCAGCCTGCCTTTCCTGCTGAAACTTTTAAATAAATACAATAAACAAAATTATAATATACTCCCTCACATTCCTACTCCTTTATGTATAAAGTAGCAATTCATAATATCTGACTATACCCTTCCTCATTTAGTTTGAACATGTGCTTCCTTCTTCTTTGTTGAGAAACTGAATAATCCACTCATATTTATCTTCTCTTTATCAGCGAGTCTCTTAAACACCCTTATCATATTCCCATTAGGCTTTTTAGTGAACATTTAAACAGCTGCTCTAATCACTGCTCATACTGCATTTCTCTTAGAGACATAACCGTCTTAGTTGCTTTACACTAAGCCTTCTCTTCTGTTCATTCTTCCTGTTATGGCTAGAAATACACACAGTCCTCTAAATGCAACCTAACCAGTGCTTTGTGCAGAGGTAGCATCACATCCAGTGTCTTGTTTCTAGTCTTGCTGGCTGCATCCCTGAATCTGTTGGCCTTTTTGACAGCTAAAATGCATCACTTTGACTGCTTTAGTGTCTTTATACAGAAATCTCCTGTTCCTTTTCTTCTTTTTTTTCCTAGATGCCTTGGGTTATACTGTCCATATTAAACTGCACCTGCTACTTATCTGCCCTTATCTCCAGTGTGTCATATTCCCTTTGTAACCCATCATTTGACCATCTGTGATGAGCACACTGGCTTTGTTGATGCTCTGTATCATCTACAAATTTGGCTACCAGGCATTTAAACCTTCTCCAAGCTACTGATGACTATATGTAGTAGTAGAGCCCTAACACTGACCCTTACAGCACTATGCTGGTCAGAACCCCCTCTGACTAGAATGTCTTCTGCTCACTGCCACACTTTTACTCTGCCAGTCAGCCAACTTGTAATCCGTCAAAGCATCTCTGCACATGAGATGCTTTCTGACCTTATGTACTGGCCTCCTGCATGGTACATTGGTTAATGCCTTGCTAAAATCAAGGTAGATAATGTTCACAGCATTTCTGTTGTCAGCTGGCTTTGCCAATCCATTGAATATCTCTGTTAGGACTGTCTGGCATGATCTGCCTGTTGTGAACCTATTCTGACTCTCTTTACTTGTAGTGGCTGACTTTATCAATGATGATTCACTAGATCTCAGAACTCTGCTGGGGAATAGGAGTGGGTGACTTTGTGGGGAGGGTGGGAGTGGCCATAACGGTGCCATGTACAGGCACTGATCCCTGAGCAGACTCGATAGACCAGAAGGCCTACTCTGCTGGCTTCTTAGTATGATAGTATGTTAGATGTTCATTACCCATCTCTTTGAATATAGGCTCCAAATGTTTCTGGGGAACTGACATAATAATAATAAAAAATAATAAACTTTATTTGTAAAGCGCCTTTCAAGCACCAAGGTGCTGGACAATAAATAAACATATAAAAGCAGTAAAATACATAGTAATATAATCAAATGTCAGACTAAATAAAATAGCTAAAATAATCAGTCTGGGTAGACATCAGACAGACTGAAGTTTCAGACTCTCCCTTCACTGTCTTTGTAAAAAATGGAA
The DNA here is from genome assembly GCA_016271365.2 of Neoceratodus forsteri. NCBI lineage: Eukaryota > Metazoa > Chordata > Ceratodontiformes > Ceratodontidae > Neoceratodus > Neoceratodus forsteri. Next base: position 1,069,067,850 of record CM028129.1, on the reverse strand, counting down.
TCATAAGTGCCTGCCTCCCATCCTTTGTTATGTCTTCCTCTTATACTCTCCCAAAAAGTTTCCATGCTAGCTCATTTTTAAGCTCCATTAGCACTCTTGGCTGTAGGTTGTCCAGCACTAGTACTAGTATGGCATGCTATGGGATAAAGGGTTGTTTTTCTGCGCAAAGAATCTGGAAGTACCTTACAAGCCAAGGAATTTTATGCTGGCAGGGCAGTGATGCTATGCAAAAAAATAGAATAGCCTTGTGTCCACTCACAAGCATCTCACATACAGTAAACAGATACTTGCATTGTCCCCTGTTTGAGACAAGGACTGCTGACGAAACACCAAGGTAATCCCCTACTCTCTGGGGAAAAAAGCAGTGCATATTTAATTTCCTCCAAATCAAATGCCACAAAAGGGTAGAGGGGACTGTGGCAGAACATCATCTGAAGGATGGTACCTCCTGAAAGGCAACCCCTCAACCCAGTATTAGACAGTATTATCATCTTTAGATTTAAGCCCAGGTCCTCAATGTGGCTCTTTAGCCCATAAAATCTGGCCCCAGAGGGAAAGAGCACTACTCTGCACTGATTGACATTCACTAAATTTGGAAATATTAGGTACTTGATACATCAGAACCCATTTTAAGGGTCTATTATTGTTGTTAGCTAGTGAGCACTTCATACTCATTTTTACGCATGGTCAGTTAGTTAAAATTAAGAGATGAAAAGAGTGTTTAGGCATATTGGGCCGGATATTCAAACTGCACCCAAAATGTGCGCAACAGCAGGAGCAAGCACAAGTCAATTGCGCACATGCGCAATAGACGCAATATTCAAACATGGAGCAAACCAAATTGCGCAACCAGCCAACGTCTGAATATCGCACAACCTGCGCTATAGCGCAACCAGGAAGGGGAAGCTGAGCAGAGACGATACGCCATAGCACAACAAAGGCAGCCCAGCTGAGCAGTCCAGAGGGCCATAGCGCAAGCAGAGAGCCCCAGCAGCAAAGCAATGGAACTGCACAACCAGGAGGTAGGCAGGGCCCACCACCCATGCCCAGATGGGCACAGGGACACACTGCAGAACCAACAATGTACCCCCACACCCCAAGCACAGCATAACTGGGGAGGGACTGAATAGCCACCGGACCATGGGGACAAGCAAACAAAGCACATCCGGCCGTGGTACGCGCAGCACACCACTGGCAAGCTGGGAGACTGCCACACAAAGGGGCGGACTACCCCGATGTAAAGCAGCCCCTGTGCACAGCACACCCCTGCACTGTGACCCCAAGACACCACCCATGAGCAGTGACCAGCACTGCAGGAATCCCAGGCTCCCCCGGCACACTGCAACCTCGTGAACCACAGAACTATACAAGCCAAACCACCATGAGCACCCAGCAGTGGTGGCAGCACACGGCAATACTGACTGAAAGCCACACCCACACAGACACACCACCCACACACACGCATACATATCCATGACCATACCACCCCAGATGCCATGCACACCACTGCAACTGAGCACCTATAGCCAGCTGCAAATCAGAGACCACCACAGTATTCATATCAAAATATATAAATGTAATAAACAAGAATAAGAAGAACAACAAAACAACTATGTACACATATATACAAAGCAGGGGTGGGGGTATGGGAATAAGGTAGGGGTGGGTAAGGGGTAGGGGTGAACAACCGGGAGAGGGAAGGTGGGGTGAGGTGATGGGCAGCTACTGCCTGCCAGCCTGCCCTCCTGCTGCCTGGTGCTGGGCCCTGGGTCTCCTCCTGTGCCGCACTCCATGCTGCTGTAGGTCCAAGAGGATGGCAAGAGAGTCAATGGCCACCTGTGTCAGCCACTGCAGTGTGCGTTGCATCTGTCGCAGGATCTGGATACCTAGGACAAGGGATCAGAGTCAATGGCTGTGACTGTCCACATCCCTGAATCCCACCCATCATGCATGGCATACGGCCAAGTGCCCCACTCCTGTGATGGACTGCACCCACCCACAGTGACCGTGCACAAGACATGCCCAACCAGGCAGCAACAGCCATGTGTACCACTGCACACACACACCACCCATATCCATCACAGCACAACCAAGGCTGTCAGGAGATGTGGCTACGTGGTGGGATGCTAGTGTCACAGCCATGCCCAGTGCATGCATGGACCACCAGTGACGCACACACAGACATGCAGTGCCACTGGACAGGGGTGACTGTCACATGTTGCGTGCATGGTAGTGTTGTCCATGGATGGTGGCCGTGCCTCCCCAGCATGCAAAAGCATCCATGATGTAATGACACTCACCCTCATCAAGCCACTGCTGCTGCTGTGGCCCACCACCTATGCCACCTCTGCCAGCCACTCTGGCACCGCCATTCTGTGCCTCAGCCCGGGCCCGCCTCTGCTTCTCCACGCCTGTGGGAGACAAATGAAGAGAAACACATCAGTGAGATCCCAAAGCAGACAGCCCCTTGCCCCATTGAGTGTGCCTGCCCACACAACCAGACCCATACAGCACACCCCTGCAAACACCTTCACAGCAAACCATAACCCAACCCACCCCCATGCGCAGGTCACAGTACACAGTGTCACCCATGCGGACAAAACAGGTGCATACACAGCACACCCACCTGGCCTAGGCACAATGCCCTCCTGGCACATGACCTGAGGCGATCCAGCAGTTCCTGCTCCCTCCTGCGGAGGTCACCATACCGGTGCCTTCGCTGCTCTGCAGTCCTCCGCCGCCCAGTGGCCTGCTCCAGACTTGACACCACCTGCTGCCACACATGGGTGCGGGCCATGTGCAGGGGTTCTCCCCCATACAGTGACCCATGGTTTGGCTCCACCACAGCCACCAGGTTTGACAACTCCACCGCACTCCACTGTGGAGCTCTCCTGCATGCCATCACTGCAGTTGTAGAGTAGGCAATATGGCGCTCCGCAGCACGGTAACCCCACGTGAAAATGTTGCACAATACAACTCCATCAGTCCCTATAGCGCTGTTCGTATATCACCGTCGGTTCACATTGCGCTGTTACCGAACAGCACGATAGAGCCATAGACATGCCAGACATACAGTGCCAAGAGTCAAAGGTCGTGCACAAGGTCATGGGTCTGTGGCGCAAGGCCACGCACAGCGCCATTGGATGTCTACACATCCAGCGTGATCGGTCACCTGCTTGCCAGTGCCACAGTGTACTATTGCGCAGGTGTGCCACAGTGCTATGTGGTGCCCAGCGCTGTAGTGCCACTGGCACAATAGTGGCCGTGTCCTGTATTACTGATCGCGCACAGCATGTCATCAGCGTGGCAGACGCCTGCATCAGCTACCTGGGCATGTGCAATGCAGTGTACTACGCAGTCACAGAACCGTGCCATTGGCTCAGCTGGCACAATCGTATTGTGCAAAGAGCAACAGCACGATATTCAGCCAACATATGCAAATCATCTGATCAGCCATTCAAAGGCGCATTGGCGTGATTTGCATCTCATTACAGTTGCTCCACTCCTAATTTGCATGCATTGCGCTATAAATGTGCCACAGTGATCTGCGGTGGCCAGAGTCGGTTACTGCAGGTGAGAGGTGAGTTGCATGCTGTGTGATGTTCTGGGCAATGGTCATGGGATAATGCTGTATACTGCACAGTGACAGGTGTCCACTTCCACCCATTCAGACCGACATGGCCGAGCAAGGACTGGGTGAGGAGGATGATGGTGGGCGAAGGAGGAAGCCCAACTTCACGAAGTCTGAGACAGAGGCACTCTTCCAGGCCTACTTGGATGAGGAGCCACTGCTTAGTGGACGGCGGGGCACGCCTCAGGCCCGTGCTGCTGCATGGGAGGGGGTAGCTTGCACCGTAAACCTGCACGGAAGCCACCAGCGCTCCATGCAGAAATGTAAGAAAAAGATTGGGACCGACAGGAGACAGGTGAAAGAGAAGGTGGCAGCCCTCAGGGCAGCACGCGCTGCCACAGGCGGGGGCCAGCCAGAGGTGGTGCAGCTGACCCCGGCGGAGGACCATCTGACTGCATCCATGCAGCGCAGTGCAATCGAGGGTGTTCCAGGAGGTGGCTTCCAGACAGGTGGAAGCCCATCACTGCACGGTTTGACATGGTGGTAGGGGGTGGTTGATCCCATGCACTAACATGTTCTCACTTTCTGTTACAGATCATGTGCATCTGCAGGGGACAGTGGTGGTGGGACCATGCAGTGTGGACATCCAGCCAGAGTTGGACGAGGGTCCATCCACCTCTGCTGCCAGCCGGCATGCATTGCACCAGTGTGCACACCTGGCTGCCATCTCCGAAGTCGGTGAGTCAGGTGTGGGGGGTGCCCATCCTGTGTCACAGCAGTCTGGCATGCAAGCATGCCAGCATGCTGTGACTGTGGCTGTTGCACAAACCTGCACCATTGATGATGCAAGGACCGCAATGGGCAGTGACACGTGTGTGTCTCATTGCGGACACACAGCAGGACGACACGTGCCCCTGGGCCCAGCTGGTTCCAACGTGTGTGCCAGCACGTCAGCACAGTCCGAGGCAGTGCCTGGCAGCACCGGTGACTGTGCAGGTCTCTGGCACTGTTGCGGACACAGCTGTGGAATGACTGGTCCCTGGGGCACAGCAGTTGGAGGGGCAGCAGCAGCAGTCACCCACCGGGTCTGGGGGTACAGGGTTCAGCGGTGGCACATGCACACCGCCTGTTGACTTGCCCATACTTGGTCCTGGTGAACAGTGCCCACCCTCAAGGAGTGTTGAGCATCAGGCCCTTCCATACCCTGGGGGACAGGTTGCTGAAGAGGCAGACTACCCATTAGGCGAGCACACCTGCCTGCTGCGGGCATCAGTACAGCAGCAGATGCATGTTGCAACATCCATGGAGGCACTGTGTGTGGCTGTGGAGTGGCACAGCAGGGACACTGCAATGATCCATGCAGAGATGGTCCAGATGCGGATGGATGTGATCGCCGCCATTGACAGGCAGACCCAGGCACTGGTCGCTGTCGTGGTGGCCGCATTGGGCACACAGTCAGGTGCCCCTGTACCGCGCACCCCACGCAGTACGCTCTCCACTCCCCATTCCAGGCATTGTGCGACACCCAGCCTGTCGATGCCAGGTTCCACTGTGGGCATCCCGAGCACCCCGGTGCAGGTGTGTTCAGCATGCTGCAGACCCCTGTGCGGACAAGGTCTCACTCGCACAGTGGGACCCCTGGTGGTACATCGGTGCCACCCCATGTGGCCCTTGCTCAGCCTGCCAGTGCTGCTGGGTCACGGCGGGGCCACCCATGCATCCGAGGTGGCTGTGGCACTGTGCCACCTGACTGACCTGTTTCCCAGTGCGAGCCCTGTCTGGTGCTGCCCTGTGTGCAATGTGTGTCATGGTGGGCAGTGCACTGGTGGGTGCCCTGCCCAACACGTTGACACACAGACCACCTGCACACCCACCCGACTGCTGTCCACAGGTGCGTGTGCATGATGATGCCTGCATTGTACTGTACACCAAGGTGCAAGGGTACCCAGCATCTGACACATGTACTTGGACAGTCCAGGTGGTGGGGGTGGTCCGTGGATCTGTGTGTTTCACATGTCTGTTCCTACTCTGCTGTGCACCTGCCCATGTATGGTTTGTGCCTGGTGTGTGTGTGTGCATCCATATGGCATGTAACTCTTCACCCCTCCCTGATAGTGCGTTTGTGTGCATGGACCCTTCCACTCCCCCTTGCCGTCATGCAGCCCTGGTGTGTTACCCTGTGTGCCTGTGGGTTGTGCCTAGACAGTGTTGGTTGCATATGGCCCCATGACTTACCTGTGTCGTGCAAAATGCTCCTCCATGATGGTGTCCCAGTGCAGCTGGGCCTGCTGGATCAGTCAGAGGTCCCGCTGTCCACGGTGGGGCTGCTTATCCCCATCATCACCCGTGTCACTGGCGTCCCCATCGCTGTCCCCCTCCTCGACCTGTGCAGCTATCCCACAGTCTTTGGCCATGTTGTGCAGGATACAACAGACCAGGAATATCCCACAGGCCTTTGAGGGGCTGTACTGTAGGGCACCGCCTGAGGTGTCTAGGCATCGGAAGCGTGCCTTAAGCATCCCAAACACCCGCTTGATGATGTTGCATATGGTGGCATGTGCCTCATTATAGCGTTGCTGCGATGGGGTCGTGGGGCGCCGGTAGGGTGTGAGCAGCCAGGGACGGAGTGGGTATCCGTTGTCACCTGTGTGGAGATAGTGGAGATAAGTATCATTTTCAGGTCCATATTGCCCATAGCCCTGTGTGCCACTACCATGGCACCTGTGGCTTTCCCACCCTTGCCCCAACTTTGCCACTCCTACATGCATACTCACCCACTAGATGTCCTGTGGGGATGTCCCCACTCTCAAATCGATGGCACAGTGCAGATTAGTACCATATGAAGGCATCATGTGCTCTGCCAGGGTGTGTGGCACAGACATTGATGATGCTCACTGGCATCACCACACCACCTGGCAGTTGACACTGGTGAACCCTTCTGGTTTCGTATGCGGCCCCATCGGGGCCGGGTGCGCAGCGAATAGCCACATGGGTGCAGTCTATCGCCCCTAGCATGCCAGGCATACGTGCTACCCTGTGGAACTCCTGCATGTTTGCTGTACGCTCTGCCGCGTTGCTGGGGAAATGGATGTACTCCGCAGCATGTGGCAGCAGTGCGCTGAGGAATTGGGTGAGGATGCATGACGTGGCCAACTGTGTTATGCCTGTGGTGTCCCCTGTTGGCCTCTGGAAGGTACCGATGGCGAGCAGGCACATGCAGGCTGTTACCTTTGTCTCCACTGACAGAGCGTGACTCCGTTGTGAGGGTGCCTGCATCACATCACTGCACAGCTCACAGAGCTGCCTCAGTATTGCCCTGTCCAGGTGGTACCGGCCCACAATCTCAACATCCGTGTACAGCTCAAAGCTGATGCGGGCACAGTACTGCCTGTTGAGGGCGTAACGCCTACGGGCCCTTCCACGGCCACGCCCCTGCAGCATGCCTTTCACCCTCATTACAGCTTCCATGTGGAAGCTGGCACTGTCCATGTCCCTGTTCCCCCTGGCTGTTGTTGCTCTGTTCCCCCCGCTGTCCTGACTGCTACCTATACTGCACTGGGTACACCTACTGGCCTCTGCAGTCTGTGGCCCCACATACCTTCCCTTGCCCCTGTTTTGTCCTGGGATCTCCCTGGCCTGCCCTCTTTGTCCCTCTTACCTTGTCTCTCTCCCTGCCTCATGTGGCTTCCCTGTAGCGTTCTTGCGCTTCTTCCTTGAGCCTTTTTATTTTGGCTCATTTCCGCTGTGGCGCACCTTCTGGCTGATCCGCTGTTGCGCATTGCGCACGCCTTTCAATATCGCATTGTGCTCTTTATGCATGGTTCCACCCCCTTCAGTTGCGCATGCCTTCATTTGCATTGCGCTGTTGCTCAGCTTGTTTTCGGTAGCACAACTGCCTCCCGCTGAATATTGCAGAATGGCGCAATTTCAGACTTGCGCTAGCGCAACCCTATTGTGCATGGCGCAACCCTTTTGAATATCTGTCCCATAATGTTTTGAAGTTTACAGCAGTAGTGCAGGAAAAGAAGTCCTATAGTTAATTTTGTTTTCATCCAATTGGACTCCTTGCACTTTCAGATTAGATGCTACGTGCTGGGCACAATCGGGAACAAAATGTTGCAGGGTGAAAGGCAGGGTTGCTTGGAATCCGTTGAATGGAATTTGATTAATTGGATTTTTAGCTTTTTTTTGGAATTTGGAATTTTGGTATTCAAGGCCAAAAATCTGAGTTTCAAACATCCCATTTCAGATGCAGAATCAGGTACTTATTCTGCATCCAGATACACATCATATTTTTAAAATTTCACCCTCATCTAGTAAAAACTCAAATGAGACTGTTATTGGACAAGAAATAAAGCCTTTCCAACACCCCCGCCCTTGTCTCTCCTCCCATGCTCCTTACTTTAGTGTCCCAATGACAGAGGAGGCAGTGAGGGTCTGGTGACTCAGGCTGCATTGTAAACTGGCAAACATTTCTTGTTTTCATCCCTGGTGGCAGTTAACATTCCAATCTAAAAACAACCCACTCCCCAGCACACTCACCCAGCATGCAAGCAACTGCCATCATCATCACTTGCCTGCCCCCCCCCAAAATCCCGAATCCTAGTCCCAAACTTAAGCTAAGATAATTGACGGTCTCCAAGGTTTAGACTGTGAGTACCCCAACTCTCATGGCCCAATCCAATGCTACGGGTCTACTGAGCCCAATCTAGTACACCTCTCCTCCCCTCAGTCAATCCATTTATCTGAAATTAAATCCTTATATAGTCATCTGACTCCCCCCCCCCATGATTCTGGCCTTATAAATAGCCCAGCAGCCCCTGTGCCTTCCTGAGTGAGGGGAGAGGGGAGGTGCCAACTAAAGTAAAACACTGGGTAACCACTATACCAGAAACTGTACTGAGGGTTTTCTGTGGTTTGGCAACCTCCCCTCAACCAGATCAATCAGGGAGGGCCAGGGGCTGCTGGGATACAAGATTGGAGTTGGGACCCAGTGGACCACACAAAGGATTTAATTTTGAGGGTATGGATATATGTATCGAGGGAGGAGAGTTGTACCAGAGTGGGCTTAATGTATCAGCAGTATTGGATTAGGCTGGAACAGATATCAGGGACTCAAAGTGTGGGCTTGGGGAGGACCTTCAGTCATCATAGTCTAAGTCTGAGACTAGAGGTTGAGGTTACGGGGGTCATGGTTGCAGGCATATGATAATGATGGTGATTATTTGCACACTGAATTACTTTGCTGGGGAGGGGGTTGTTTCTGGATTGAAAATCACTATTGGGAGGATGAAAACAAGAAACCTTATCCACCAGCATACACTGCAGCCCGAGTAATTGGACCCTTGCTGTCTTCTTCTAACCAGCCCGCAGTAGGTAGCTGCAGGAGAAGTAGATTAAGGTAGGGACTGGGAGTATTGGAGGAAAGAAGGGTGGGGGAGGCAGTGGGCTTTATTTCTGGCCCAGGAGGGGCTCTTTTGAGTTGGTATTGTGAGGGGGAGGTTTTTGGATGCTGAGTTGGATGCAGGATTAGAACTACAGAGTCCAGCTTGGATACCTTAGCTGGCAGCAAAATGGAATCTAGAGTGTGAATCAGAAGTTCTGTTTGCCTTAACATATGCACAACAGAACAGAATCAGAAAATTCTGGGCAACCCTAGTGAAAGGCAAGCAGTCACCTTTTGACTTGTGAATTAGTTTATAAAGTTAACCTTTTAAAATACTTTTTAACTTCCTGGTCTCATTAATAGTATATTGAAATGTTATCAGAAAGTTAAATGGTTCCATCATATAGTGCCCACTCCTTTTTTCACACTACTGCTTTATTTTTATCAGCACAGGAAACAGTTGCCGAGTGTTGCATTCCATATGTTTCCTGATGTTGCTTGGCTAATATTTATGTGGATTACTTACTAGCCAGATTGGTAACAGCTGGTCAGGACCATAGAAATAGAGAGACGGGATGCCACAGAAATCTCCATAGTGTGGCCAGTCTTGAAAGTCAAGAATTTAAAAACTAACGAACAACCAGTTGTTAGTCACAAATAACAAGATGCTGTATTAGAAAACTGTAGAGTTGACTATGCTACAGTAGTTAATGCATGGTGGCTGAATTCTGACATTCACAGAATGGAAAAACATACTGTATAGGAGTGGACAAGCAGCAGCCTCTGCAAACTGGCTCACGTTGCTCGGCATATTCTCAGTTTGGATGGGACAACAAAGTAATAACCAGTCAATTAACTCTGCCTACCACTGTGAAAACCATATACACTATTGTGTACAGGGATGTGAGAGAGAAAAAAAGTTATTGTTTGTACTTCTTTTTTTTAACTCTATTTATTCCCGTCTCGTGGAACTCTCTCGGGCATCCTCCAATGCCCCCAACTCTACCTCTGTGCCTGAGAGGCCTCCTAGTTCCTGGCACCAGCCTAGCTATCCCCCTGGCTCTGAGTCTCCTGAGTTAGGTCTGCCCTGTCTGCCCAGGGCACTCTATCTAGAATTGGGGCCAGGCTGGGTACGGCCAAGGAGAGGAGTACAACCAGCGGTGGAGTGTGGTCGGGAGAGTGGAGGTGCCGTCGCCTATCCACAAGGCGGAGGGTTTCTTATTTATGCCCCAGACTTGGGACGTGTAATGCTGTACAGCCCACGATGTGAGTGCTCCCTGCCATGTCCGGAAGACAGCCGCCCAGCGTCTACCCTGTTCGTGAACCCTTGTTTGCTGCAGTGCCTCTGGCCTCCACCGGGGGCCACAGCTGCGCCTGGCTCTCCCTGGATCCCTCCCAAAGAGAGGAGAGCAGTCCTCCAGATGCTTGATCCTCTCTCTCCCCTGCCGACCCCCAGCGGACAGGGCTCGTTCCCGAACCCGGGTCGCCAGCATGGCGCGAGATGTGGTGTCCAGCGCCTCAGCCCTCAGTGCCACCGGCCTGGCAGTTGTTTGTACTTAAATGTTTTATTTTTCAAAGAGAAATATATAAACACCATTTCATTGTTATATAGCCAATAGACTCAAAAGAGAATGAAAAAGTAATGAACTGATGTATAAATCCAAATTTAGTGTCCTCATTGGGAAGGGGAGGATAACACAAATTAATAAAGATCATAAGATCTAATGATCCATAATATCTACATTTAAATTATAACAGAGAAAGCAGATGATTTATTGTGCAACTCTTTAAACTTATAACTCAAAATAAAGTCAATGGGTCAGAGGTTATTCACGCACAGGGCTCCTCAGCGGTACAATACCCTTAACAAAGAAACATTTACAACTGTGACGCTTGGTCCCTTTAAAAGGCAACTCCGACTATTCCTTGCCTCTACCACTCAGTGTGACTGTCTCTCTTAAGTAACTGCCTCCTCATTTTACCCTAGTTGTAGGTGACCTGCAGCCTCCCCTAGAGCTCTCCTTTTTTGGCACCAGTTTACCCACTCTCACCCCTTACCACCACCCCCCACAACACTGCCTCACCCACCCCCTCTCCTCTCTTATGGCACTTTCAGATATGGGGCCCTCCAGCCCATCCACCTCGCACTTTTGCCACCCACCTCTACTCATCAACAATGGCCCTTTAGCCTGCCTACTTCTTCCTGACTCCCTCCTACCCTATACTAACTATATGCTGTTCACCCTGAAACTTGTCTGAAGCTGGTTTATGTTGTATCTCTCCATTTTTGGCTGTACAATACATGCTTAGACATCTTTGTGTTTTTAAGACACTAACCATTGTTGACCTTTGTATGTATGTTACCCTACATCCTTTGATGTGGAATCTTTGTAAATGAGCAGTTCCTGCTCAAAGGTATTTGTAATCCTAGAGTTTAATAAAATAAAAATAAAAAATAAAAAAAAGTTGTGTCGGCTCAAATGAAGTATTGAGTACCAAGCCTGTTATGCAATTATATGCGTGACTGTATTCACAAAAGGCATTCCATCATAAGGTTATTCAGAGCTATATAAACTCATTTCTAACCCCAGGAATCCACTAATATTATTACTCTTGCAGTTCTCCTTTAAGACAGGACTGCCACAGAGAGAACAGAATGCTTTGCTAATCATGGAATGTTTAGCTCATGCATCTATTTTCAAACTGCCTTGTGCCAACTGTCTACATTCTACCTCAGATTTCTTATTAGCCTGCAAAGAGGCCATAACAATATGTGAATTATAATTAAATAACCATAAAAGAATGTTAAATGCCCAATTGGGCCATTTCAAAAGAGTAGCCAAGGACTAATAGAAGCAAAAGCCCCATTTTCTGAAGTCAGATATGCCCTAAGAAAAGAACCTACAAGATACAGGTATTACCAGAATGTGCCAACAGGCGGCATACCACTCCAACAGTGTATCTTCTCGGCTGTGGAGAGTATTTTTCTAGTTATTGATTGTGAAGGGGAGGACAAGGACAGGGAATAATAATATTAGTGGATCCCTTTGGAAGAAATAAGATTACTACAGGTGAGTAATTTTTTCTTCTAACTCCAGGAATCCACTAATTATATTATTACTCTTGCAGACTATGCAGCAGTACCTCTAGCAGATGGGCAGAATGTATTTAGGAAAAAGACTCTGCAGAACAGCTTTGCTGAACATATTCTTTATTGCACTCAGAAGCCAGAGTTAAAGTTACTTTGTGGCCCACATACAAAACTCCATTCTGTGATATGCTTGCACCTTGTCAAGCTGGAATATAAAATGCTTGGACAAAAATAAATCCTTTAGCGACCACATCTATTTTTAAGTTCTGTTTATTAGTTTGAAATATGGCAACTCACAGCATTGAAATGTGACCAAGAAAAGGTCAAACATGGTCTGACCCAGTGGTGCCGAGGGTTGAAGCACCAGACGCTACACCTCGCACCATGCCGGCGACCTGTATTCGGGAGTGAGCTTAGGCTGCTGGTACTTAGCTGGGAGTGGCAGAGGGAGCTGGATGAGCAGCTAATAGACAGCTCTCCTCTCCCAGGGAAGGAGACAACTACTCCTTGGCTCTTGGCTGCCAGTGAGTGGAGGCTTGGTGGCAGTGCTGAGCCATTCAAGAGAAGTGGTGGGCAGAAGGGGTCATCACCAGGTTCCCAGCATGCATGCATGCCTCCACACACATGCACACTCACAGTTGCCAGGGGCTCTGGGATAGAAGGGGAGGAAACTGGAAGAAAAAGGTAGGGGACACCACAGACTGGATGAAGCCCCGAAGAGCAGCCTGTGGAACCCCCAGTGAGGAGCATAAATAAATAATTAACGAACATTTGTCAGTGATGAATGTTGTCTTGCTGGCATTGGTAGTGTAGGAGTTAGAGAGATGCATAATAGGAATGGCAGTGAAGTATGAAACTGATGCCAACCCCACTCCACCCTGTAGAGACTGTCAGGCATTGAGGTGTGCCTTTGGGTCATTGGCCATAATGCTCATGCCATTTCATCTCACCCTACCCTGCAGACTCCGAAAAGTGTCGCGTTGTGCCTTAGGGTTATCGGGTCTTATGCTCACTCCATTCCATAAGGAAATGCATTGAGATGGGTGCAGTATAGGAGAATGGGGTGAACTTTGGGGGCTGAAGACTCCAAGGCACACCTTGATGCCTGTCACTGGCTGCCAGGTGTGGGCAGAGGTGGAATGGCTTGAGCATTACAGCTGACAATCCAAAGTCACACTCCTGACACCTGTCAGTCTCTACAGGGTGGGACGTTTCAGTTACTGTAGAAACCCTAATGCCCTGGGCTTTTGTTGGTACTTGCACTCCAAATTTTCAACATGGGGTTTTTGTGACCCCACCTCATGAAAGCATTTGTGGCCTGTGCTCATGAACAGTAGCACTGTGATTCTGTTAATCTGTCCCGAATGTTGAGTTCCCACAGCTACCGCAGCATTCTGTGCTAGATGTGAGAAATTACATTTTGGGCAGGATGTGGAAAATGTCAGCTGTACCATTCATAAGGAGGTGTGAAGAATGTCAATGTTGAAAATCAGGAGTGAAAATATAACAAATTCTCGAAGTTACGAGCATGCATGGAAACTGTGCAACGCACGCTCGTAACACAGTAATTTTGAGGAATTCTTTTACCAAATTTTCAGCATAGGCATTTTGAGACCTCCACTCATGAACAGTGTCACTGTGATTTTCTTAATCTGCCCTGAACATTGATTTTCCATAGCAACTGCACCATTGTACGCCAAATATGCAAACACACATTTTGGGCAGAATGTGAATGACAGCTATACTGTTCATAAGGAGGTGTGAAAAATGGCAATGTTGAAAATCTGGAGTGAAAATATTAAAAATTCTTGAACTTACAAGCATGCATGGAAAATGCGCAATGCATGCTTGTAACACAGTCATTTTTTGGAATTTTTCACCAAATTTGTAACATAGGCTTTTCTGGAGCCCACCTCATGCACAGTGACGCTGTCATTTCATTAATCAGTCCTGAAACATGATTCCATGCAGTGACCACAAAATCATCTTTTGGGACGGAATAACAAAATAACAGTGACTGAGTTCATGAGGCGGAGTCCCAAGAACCCCATGTTGAAAATTTTGAGCCAAAAGTCAGAAAAATGGCCAAGATATCCAGCTAAGTTGACCCCCCCATTGATGCCATTATACAGCTTACCATGATTTTCTTCAGTTCAGACATCTCCCGCTCCTCAGAAAATTGTTGCTCCAGGCTCCAGAGGTAAGTATGGGGTGAGGTGGGGTGTGCAGGTTGGAGTAGTGGAGCACTCTGGACGCAACAATGGACCGTTTTCTTTTTTTTTTAGGAACGTGCATCATGAGAAGTTTTTTATTTACAGGTGAAATAAACCAGCTGTTGGGCACACTGGGGTGGGCTCCCAATGTAACTTTACAATGGTGGTGGGGTGGGTGGGATGGGGCAGGAACATTCCAACATGGTTGGCTTCAGGATTGAACTTAGTGCTTTTGCCTTTCAGGCCATTTGGCTGCACTACTACTGCTCCTGAGCTCTAATTAGGCATAACACTATTCCCCTTTTTCGTATTGGTTCTTGACTCTACCCTTCCTGAACTGTCTTTTTGTTAATACAAGAACTGCTTTTTTTTTTTTTTTTTTTGTCTAGTTTTCCATTTGCAAATTATACTGCAAAGCCACTAGAGGTCAACAACTCTTGGAGGTTGCATTCCTCTTCCTCTTCCCACTGCCCTCATCCTGGGTCCTTCTTCCCTAAAGCAAATTACTACACCCTGACAAACCATAGTCAATCACCCTATTGCTGTGCCATAGAGACCACCACAATTATGGGTATCGGAGTGCCCCCCTTATACCAACACTGGGTCACTGCCCCCTTATTGCCACTTGCTGGGCACCCATTGTCACACGGAACACCCAGGCTCCTACTGATTGCTCTTACTATTCTACTTCTTGGACCCCTTAGCCCTCCCCTCACAGGTCTTCAGACACATCCCACCCCCATGAACCATTCCCAACTGCCACTGCCTGTCATGCATCCCCTATCCACCTCCACATATCTCCCTGCAGTCATGCAACACCATCAACCTCCATGCCAGATCTCAATCCTATCCTTTCTAACCCTTATCACCCTGGCCATCCCTTGTACTACCTGCACTATAACTAGGCGGCAGCTATCCTTGACAATAAGGCAATGGTCTTTTGCTCTCCTCAGTGTCTTTGACATACTCCTACTAATTTCAGGAAATGTTCATCCTAGCCCGGGCCCCATCTTGCCCAGCCCTAGCCTATCACACCACGGGCTTAGAATACCTGCAAAGAACATTTGCAACTTAACCAAAAAGACAGCAGGTCTCCATTGCTGGATATCAACATCAGCCAGATGTGCTAGCCCTCACAGAAACCTGGCTCTCCAAAAAAACACCTGACTCTTTGGTCGCCTTCCCTGGCTTCACCCTTCACAGAGTCGACAGTGTGGGCAAATGTGGTGGGGGGTGTGCTGTGTACGTCCGTGACTCCATGATATGCCATGCCCTTCCAGTACCTCCATTAGACCATGGTGCCCAAGCCTTATCATTAAAACTTACTCCAGATCCCCTGTAATTCTTACTGTTGCATATGTCCCCCCAAGATACAGTACCAAGCTCCTGCTATACAGTCTCTTGCTAACTACATCTCCGGCTCCCCCAAAAACGGAACACTTCATAGTTGGAGACTTTAATGTCCAGCTCAGCTTCCCATGCCAAGAACACCTTCGCTGCACTGGACCTGACCCAGCTGGTCAGCCAACCTACCAGGGTGAACCCCATTAACAGTTCTAGCACCCTGATCGACCTTCTCCTCACCAACTGTCCCCACAGAATCTCTGACCTGGTGGTCCTTCTGGACTCCCTAAGCGATCACTCACCCATCCTCTTTTCCTGGTCATGTCTTCAGCAGAAACCCAAACCAAACTATATTGCCTGGCATTGTCTCTGACCCGGAGGCCTCACTAAACTAAAAGATACTTAACTCAATGGGCCTGGTCCCCCATCTTCCAGGCCCCTACTATAGATGAAGCTCTTTATTATTTCACGTGTTCTTTTAATAAAGCATGTGACATCTATGCTCCACTAGCAAAAGTGAAATCCAAGAAACGTAGTGCCCCCTGGGTCATGCCTGCACTGCTCCAATAGCTAGATCACAGAGATGATCTCAGGCATAAAGCAGTCGCATCCAGCATGCAGGTGGACAGGTATGCCTATAAAGTGGCTCACAACAGATGCACTTGGGCCATAAAACAGGCCAAATTGGGCTACTACAAATTGACTCTTGCCTTCTCCTGGGGGAATGTTTGGTTGTTCTGGGACGATATCAAGGAACTCAACGGCAAATCTCGGTGCCCCGTGCCCCCACTGTCAACAGTGTCACTACCACCAACCCACTGGCCATCGCCAACTGCCTCAACTCATCATTCTCTGACCTTAGTGCAGTACTCCCAAATAACTTCTTCAACCCCACTCCTGCAACCGCGCCCCCTAACACCCAGCATCCCCCCCCCTTCCATCTCAGGATGATCTCTATGAATGAGGCAAGGGCTTGTCTCATTAAAGCACTCAGTGGCTCTTGCTATTGCAAAGATTCTTTTGATATGAGAATCCTACATCTAGTACTAGATACAGTCCTCTCCCCACTGACTGAACTCATTAACTGCTTCCTAAGTCTGGGGCAGTTCCCCGCAGCCTGGAAGACTGCCACAGTCACCCCAATACTGAAGAGTGGTGACAGCACCTTCTCCAATAACTACAATCCCATATCCATTCTCCCACCACTCTTGAAAGCCCTCAAAAAAATTATAGCCACCCAACTCACTGAGTACCTGCTTGCTCATAACCTACTTTGCAGGGAGCAGCATGGCTTCAGATCTGGGCACAGTACAACTACGGCTCTCACTGAGTTCTCTAATTTTATTCGCTCTGCCCTGGATAGAAAACGCCTAGCTGGAGCTGTCTTCATTGACCTGTCAAAGGCCTTTGATACAATCTCCCACCCCTTACTCTTAAGCACACTCCACCACATAGGTCTGTCCCAAGGACCCGTCTCCTGGTTTACCAGTTACCTCACAGCTAAATCACAATGAGTCAAAATAAACACCCCCTCTCAACCACCCTGCAGTTTGCTCTGGGGTTCCCCAAGGCTCCATACTCTACCCTCTATAATTCAGCATCTACCTAAACACCTTGCCCAATTCCTGCTCTGGCAACCTATTACTCTATGCAGACAACGTGGTTCTTTTTGCCTTTCACCCAGATCCCACAGTATTGCAGTCCTCTCTCCAACATGCATTTAACCAGACTGAAAACTGGTTCACAGACCAAAGACTCGTGGTCAATGTAAAAAAGACAAAGACCATACTGTTTTCCCACCGACAGAATAAGGCCAAGAATGCACAGCTAACAATCCTCTCCCACGCTCTCCTTCTCCTAGAACAGGTCCATACATATAAATACTTGGGCCTTACATTTGATTCCAGCCTCTCCTTCCACTCATACATTGACACTCTATCATCAGCCATAAATGTCCGTATAGGCCTATTGTATCAGCACAAGGATTGCCTGCCTCCAGAAGCCCTTAATCTGGCTGTCACCTCCTCCGTCCTCTCCCTAGTTGATTATGGGCTCACTATCTACTTGGGTGCTGACCACACAGCCCTTAACAAAATCCACCTGGCCATGAACAAAGCATGCAGACTCCTCTCCGGGGCAGACAAGTGTACCCATACTTGCACCCTATATGCCCTGACAAATCTTTTCACCCTGGATGAAAGGCTATTTTATCAGACATGTCTCCTCATCAAGAAAATACACCTGGGGCTTACCCCCTTGGGGGTTTCTGCCTCTCTCTCCTATCCTCCCACACCTCAGTGAACACCCGCACTGCCAACCGACAGGTGTGGTCCATCCCAAGGGTTAGAACCTCCTTAGCCCAAAGGTCATTCCCACACAGGGCCCCAGCCTGGTACAACGAACTCCCCTCCATCTCCAAAATTGGAACCTTTCAAGTCAGCCCTCAAAGAGCACATTCTCACTTCATGGTGCTGCCAATGTACCAGCTAGTGCTGGGTCATCTATCTATCATCTTACAGGACCACCCCGCTACTGAGCTCCTACTGATAGGGTTACCAAACATTGCCTATTAACAAGTCCTCCTTTGGCTGCACTCACAAGATATCTAATTCTCTACTTCACTGCAAATATCAAACCTGTTACTCCCTCCCTCTATCAGCAAACTTATTGTTCTCTTGAAAACTGTGAAATACAGCTCTCTGTAACACATTCAGTGCAATGTATAGCTGATCTTGATTCTGCAATATTGTATAACTGAAAAAACTGTAACCTTTAGCTGCCATTCTATGTCTATACATACAGTATTAAGTGTTTATGTTTGTTTGTTTTTTCTGACGCGGAGGCTTTGTAAATGAGTCCCCAACTCAAAAGGTTGTAATCCTAAAGTCTGTTAAATAAATACAATCAGTTTGAAAAGCACCAATATCGTAGGGTTATCATGTTTAACAGCAGTCCCAACAGTTTTAATTTGAGAGTGAGTTACACAATCTAAAAATGTATTTCAGCTCCATGATGTGAGATAGTGGCATCCCCAGAGTTAGTGTCAGGTATGGAACTGTCAAGAACTATGAGTAGTAATAGTGTATTTTTATTCAAAACCATGAAAGGGAAGTAACTCAATTGAACTGAGCTCATTTTCACTGAGGGCCTGTATTACATTCATTCAGTTTCCATACATCATAATTTATCTGCACAAATATGTAGATTAGATTAAATTACTGTATACATGGTACACACATGGTTAAAAGACCCATACATTAAAAAAGGGCAAACATTTTAATTACAGTATTTTTACATATATCTTTCTATTAGCAACAAATCTCAGCTAATACACTCGGGCAACTCCTATGTGGCAGCATGGCAGACGGCTTTTGCCCAGATCCGTATACCATTTTTTTACCTTACTTTTCTTGATCATATTATTCATACCCTACAGTTCTACTGGAATTGAATTCCATAGTACTGCACCCCTATGCAGAACTGAGGATCTCCCCATTTCTAACCTACAATTATTAACATAAAACTCTATGCCTCGGGCAGAACGTAAACACTGTTTGACTGATCTGATTTTAAACAAGTCCAAGATATACTTGGGGCCATCACCTTTACAAACTTTAAGCATGAATATTGAAATATGCAAATCTCTCCTAACTTGTAGTCTGGACCAGTTCAAGGTATGATAGAGATGGCAATGATCGGTCTTAAATGGGGCGTCCAGTACATAACAAGCTAATCTATTGAGCAGTACATCTATTTTGTCCAGCCACATTTTGGATGCCCCTGAATACAATATGTCCCCATAATCTAGAACTGGGATAATCATGGTGTTTACTATTCTCAGTCTTACATCCAATGACATATGATGTTTCATACAGTAGAATACCCCTAGTTTTTTGCTGATGTTAACCAAGATCATGTTGATGTGCTCATCCCATTTTAATGAGCTATCCAGCCACATTCCAAGGTATTTATAACTTCTGACCTGTTGAGTTACTTTTCCATCATATGTTTAAATTCCCTAAATGGGATTGCTATGTGCTTTAGAGGTCCTGTTAAAGAACACTATTTGAGTTTTCTTATCATGGAGTCATCAAATGAGCCTTAAAAAATCTTGAATATAATCAAATGCAAACTGGAGTTTAATTTGGACATACTCAGCAGATATCTCCTCTCAGTGTAAATCACCATATCATTGGCATATAAATCAAATTTAACATCCATGTCATCGAAGCTAACTCCATTGACTTAGATGTTAAAAAGTAGGGGCCCCATAATGGAGCCCTGGGGCACTCTTGATTTTATATAGGCTGGGGAGGAACTGTAAGGCCCCAACTCCACAAGTTGCCTTCGGTCCTGTAAATATGACATAAACCATTTCAATGCAGGGCTGGATAGTCCAAGACCAGCAAGCCTGACCAGGAGAATGTGATGGTTCAGCACATCAAACACCTTTGACAAATCTATAAATATGGCACCAATCATCATACCCCTGTCCAGGCTTGACTTAAGGTCACTCACCACCTTTACTAGAGCAGTTTGGGTGCTGTGGCGGGATCTAATCCCAGATTGATATATATTCAATATGTCCCTCATTTCTAGGTAAACTTTAAATTGACATGATACCATCCTCTCAGTGATCTTAGATATTTGGGGTAATAACACAACTGGATGATAATTACCAATGTCTTATTTCTGACCTGACTTATGAATAAGGATAACCTTAGCGGTTTTCCATTGTGTAGGAAATTCTCCTCTAGAGAGGGACAGATTAAAGATATAAGACCAAGGATTGGTGATGCAAGTTGCAGCATATCTAAGTAATCTTGATGGTGTTCTTTCAAGGCCTTCAGCTTTAGATACATCAAGTTTTAGCAGTTCTGTTCTAACTTCTGCCACAGAGATGTTATCAAACTTAAAATCATTAGCCAGCCATATGTTCAACATATCTGCCTCCCCCTGGGCCTTCTCAGGTACAGGACATTGAATATGAGGTCCTGCCCCAGGAACCCTGGCCCAATAAAGTGTTTGTTCAATGCCCCTGCAGCCTCACTGCCCACCGGTATCTGCTGACCATTAATTCGGAAGCTACCTGAGTGCATTGTTTTGTTACCACCCATAAATCAAGCCATAATGTTCCAAAGTGATCTGGGGTTATTCTTGATCTTATCATCTAGTTTATTTTTAAAATAATTTTGCTTGGCTTTCCTAATAGCTGAACTATACCTACTGTGGGCCTATCTATATGCTTGCCAGACGTGTCTGGTGGATATGTCCTTCGCCCTATGCCATTTTCTATCCCTCTTGCTCTTCAGCTTGTGAAGCTCTGAATTATGCCATTTTATCCCTATGTCTTTTACCTTTCTTTTCCTTAATGTAGCATGTTTATCATAAACCTGCATAAATTCTTGACGAAAATAGCTCCAGGCATCAGATACATAAGGAATTAGATCTAACCTGTCCCAATCTATGCCAACGATCTCCAAAATAAAGTTTATATAATCAGAGTGGTTAAAATTTCTCAAATATATGGTGGCAGGCTTTTTGCAAATATTGCATATTGCAAAAATAAGTTGATGATCCAAAAAAGTATTGGGTAATAACCCGCTGGAGGAGTATAGATTTGGGTAATTAGTAAAGCTGAGATCTAATATTGTTGATTTGTTAGTATCTTTACTGTTGATTCTCTAGGCTTGTTTATCAATTGAGTGAGTCCCAAATTTACTTGTAAATCTATCAGACTATGGGTAGTATCAGCTTTAGTCCAATTACCATTAAAATCACCTAGTAATAATATTTTATGTGAATTTTTATAATCCTGTAAGAAATCTTGTAATGCATTAAAGACAATCATATCTGTTTTAGGAGGTTTATCGATCCCTGATAAAATTAATGGTTTATTAAAAGGTAGTTTGACTTCAACTGTTACAGATTCTAAACCCCATCATTTAAGTGGTTCAGTTTTACATTTGAGACAAATTGTGAATTTATTTATTTATTTATTAGCTTTTGGTAACCGGGTAAGTGCACTAGGCAACAGACCTGCCTATTTTCAGGCACGACCCGGGAGAGCACAGGACATTGGTTACAATATTCAGAAATGCACAGACATAATATAGGTGTACAGGAGCAAAACAAGATGTACATTGGGTAGCACAGTAATAGTTACATAAGGGTACATTTTAGGCATAGATCATAATAAGGATGTAAAATAAAGCAATTAGGGTAACCATAAGACAGCTGAGGACAGTAAAGACACCAAGGTTCATAGCCACCTAGACAAGCATATTGCATGGGAGGACATTAGTGTAGTACTCAAGGTCAGACCCGACAGCCTGCAGTGGGACAAATCAAATTAAGAGCATTTGCATTGGCCAGAGGCTAGAAGGTGGGTGAACAGTGAGTTTTGAATTCTCGATGGAGACTGAAGTTTTCACCATAAGGGGAGTGAGTTCCAGAATTTGGGAGCAAAATGGGCAAATGCCTGTTCACCCATTTTTGTCATGCATGGTCTAGTGGAGAGCATGGGGACAGAGGAAGACCTGAGGGTATGGGTGTGTGAGGCAGGAGTCAGGAGGTTGGCAAGATAGACAGGGCAGGGAGGTCTAGACAGGGAGTCGATAAAGCAGCCCAGGGAGTAGGCTCGAACATCCTTAGGTGACAGCCAATTTAAGCCAGCGTAAAGGAGACAATGATGGGTAAGACGTGGGGCAGTTAAGGTGAATCTACAGATGTTGTAGACAGTGTCCCATTTGTGGAGTGTAGCAGAGTTTGCAGCAAAGAGGAGAGGCAGAGCATATTGGAGCTGGGGTAAGAGAATACCTCTCGCAACAGAAAGTCTAGCAGAAGGAGTGAGGGAGTGGCACACATGATAAGCTCCGCCAATTTTAGCATTGACGGCACAGCACACCATATTGACATGTTGAGACAGGTCAAGTGTGGGATCCAAAGTGACCCCAAGGTACTTGAAGGACTCAGTGATTAAGATGAGGGGGCCATCAAGGTATTGAACCCGGAGCCTGTCTGAGGGGCAGACAGTTTCTTAGAGGATCCGAATAGCATAGCACAGGTTTTTCTAGGTTCAGGACTTGGTGGTTGCTAGAGAGCCAGGTCTGCAGGAATTGGAAGTCATTAGTGAGAGTGGAGTTGATGGCAGCAACCAATTTTGACCCAGAGTAGAGAACAAGGTCATCTGCGTACATAAGAGTGCAGCTATGCTGGGACATGGTGGGAATACCATTTGGGAAGAGGGAGAAGTAGAGGTCCAAGAGTGGATCCCTGGGAACTCCACGGAGATGTTTAGGGGGGAGGAAAGGGCCTTGTGAAATGCTACTGCCTGAGTCTGATTGTCAAAATAGCTATGGAACCAGGAGAGGGCTTGGTCAGATGCTCCAAAGGACTGGAGTTTCTTTAGCATGAGAGGATGGTGTACCATGTTGAAGGCTTTAGATAGGTCGATAAAGATGGCCCCAGTGAGTAGGCCACGGTCCATATTATTTCTGATGTCATTTGTAAGTTGTGTAAGTGCAGAGGTGGTACTGTGGAATTAACGTAGGCCCTCATTTATTCCTATCCTTCCTGTACATTTGGTAGTTGTCCAGTACAACAAGCGAGTCTGGAATCCTCTTATTTAGCCAGGTTTCAGTAATTATTATTATTATTATCATCTCAGGATGATAAACAGTTACCCAGTTCTTAATCTGATTGAATTTCTTCCAGACACTCCATGAGTTGAATTGGACTACTCCAAAGCTTCCCTACTGCAGAATTTCTGTGTTAATACGAATTCCTTCTAGTGGACCAAAGTTAGGATGAAAATCACCACATAGCAACAAGAATAATATACCATAGTATTTAATTGTATTTAAAAAGAAAAGTTTCCTGTAATTTCTTTTCCCTGCTAGAGCCATCAAGTTTGTGATTTTAAATTTTGTAACAGTAGTTTTAGTGACTGTGGAATGATGACATCCCAAGATCAATGTAAATTTGATCATATCCCTAAAAATGGTCTTAACCATCAGACCTGGGTCAAGTAAATTAACTCCCCAGTAATGCCACATGTGACTAAAGCTGCTGTAATTGTGTTCCTATTCGGCCAATATTCACTTTTTGCTTCTGGGTCAAATGTTCCCTCTCTTTGTGAGCAGATTAAATTATAGTAAATGACTAGCATTGATACTAGCCTCATGTTACCCATTTTAAAAAGGTCTCGACAAAACTTTTAAAAAGTAAAATTTATCTACCATAGAAAACATTGTATTTATAAGTGTCCCTTTATGTGTTAAGACTGTTATTAATATGGGGATCCAACATGGCGGCACAGCAAACACACTGAAAAACAATGCCAAAGCAAGAGTAGTATGCTGCTGCAGCCGTTCCAATAACAAGCGGCTAAAGATGCAGCAGTTTGATCTGACAATATAAATTTAACACGTATAATAATTAATTTCACTAAAACATGAATAAAAAATAGGAACGATGCAAATAGCTACTTTCCTGCTAACATTTCATCTAAAAGACACCAATGACACTTGAGAAAATTTATGACTTAAACCTTTAAAATGATTTACTCTGCTTCATAAGCAGTGTGTAAATTAAAAACTCTTGGCTTACCTTCAGAAGGATCACCACAATAGCCTGTATGTGCCTCCCTCACCAGTAAAGCCAGACTCCAAGTAACTAATCTTACAACCTTTAGAATAATTTTTTTTGAGATGGAGTTGAGCTTGCACTTCTGCTCATGCTCAGCGAGCAGCACGGGCTTTTGAATGGCTCAATCCCACCTCCTCAGTGCTCTAACTGGATGCTGGCTCTCCTGAGCTCCCACACACCAGTACACATTAAATTAGTGCAAATATTGATGAAAGTCCCACTAAAATGTTCAGAAGATGGAGTTTCTGAAGGCAGGATGGTTCGTGCTGCTGCTCAAGACAGCACTGTGCAGCCGACAATCTCTCCTCCTCAGTGAGTGGCACAGGCTTTTGACTGGCTTAGCCGCACTTCCTCAGTGCTCTAACTGGCTGCCAGCTCTCCAGAGCTCCCAAACACCGGTACGTGCTAAGCTAAATTAGTGAAAATACCAATGAAAGCCCCACTAAAATATTCAGAAGATGGAGTTTCTGAAGGCAGGATGGTTCGAACTGCTGAGTATGCTGCTGCTCAAGATGGCAAAGTGCAGCCGACAATCTCTTCTCCTTAGGGAGTGGCACAGGCTTTTGACTGGCTCAGCCCTGCCTCCTCAGTGCTGTAAATGGCTGCTGGCTTTCCTGAGCCCCCACGTGCCAGTACTTGCTAAAGTAGTGCAAATACCAATGAAAGCCCCACTAAAATGTTCAGAAGATGGAGGTTTCTGAAGGCAGGATGGTTCGAGCTGCTGAGTATGCTGTTGCTTGAGATGGCAAAGTGCAGCCAATGATCCCTTCTCCTCAGCGAGTGGAACAGGCTTTTGAATGGCTCAGCCCTGCCTTCTCAGTGCTCTAACTGGCTGCCGGCTCTCCTGAGCCCCCACATGCCAGTACACGCTAAATTAGTGCAACTATCAATGAAAGTCCCACTAAAATATTCAGAAGATGGAGTTTCTGAAGGCAGGATGGTTTAAGCTGCTGAGTATTCTGCTGCTCGAGATGGCACAGTGCAGCCAATGATATGAACTCTGGCCTGAGAATGCCTCACAGTCAGCTGCAGCATAAACTCATCAGTTTTGCACCTGTCCTCAAATATTTGTTTTCAATTTCTTCATTTCTGCTTGGCTCAGATTCAATTGGGAACTCGTATTTCTGACAGCAAACCCAAAAATGGAAACCAGAAGGATGACTTTTGACAAAATATGCAAGTCCTCAGCAAGAGCTCAGCACAGTATGCCTATCTCATTCAGTGGGCACTTTCCCTATGCCCCCCAAAAAACAGTTCTGCATAATTCCTGTCCAAGCATTTTTTTTTTAATCTGTACATTTTCTTTTATAGACCTGATCCCGTTAGCCAATACAACCACCTAGCGAACCAACTAGCACCATCACCACCCAAATGTTGCCCTCTCCTTAACCCCCAGTATGCCTCCCTGAGACAGGGTCGGGGGGGAAGGTCCCCCACTACAGAGAACCTGTCAAGTAGAGAGGTTGATGACAGTGTGCTTCATGAGGCTCAAATGTGCAGGGCTTTATTCTGCCGGTCAGGGTGCTTTTCTGATTTTCTTCTTCCCCAGTGTTCCCCTATTCAGGGGCTCCAGTGCATGTACATAATCACGTGATACCATGTGAAGTCAGCAGGCTGTCCAACCTGCCAAGCCACACCAGCTTACACAGAGCCTGTGGGCAAGCAGATTGCAGTTCTCTAGTGGATGTCAGCCCTGTCTGAAGAAAGACCGCGCATCCCAATAGATGCTGTATCATTCGCTCACACCCCGCTGAAGCCTTAAGCTTCTTTCCAAATGGGGTCAACAGCATAGTGATGGACATTCCTGCCTATGCCAACAGGTTGGCTTCCTATTCAAGCATTGCTTATGTAAGCAATAATACCCAACAGGGTGGGTGGTATTGGGGAATACCGGACTGCCCAGGAACGTAATGAGGCCCAACACCACAAGCAGAGGGACTTAAAGCACCTGGAAGGTCCAGTATTCCCCAATACAGCCCACCCTGGAGTGTATTATTGCACTTAGAAAATGGGTTACTGGTAGCCTTTTAATAAAATGTTTCAAAGTAAAAAAAATAACTTGCAAATAAGCACAAAATAATAGAAAGTCAGTTTTTTTGTAAAGTAGCTGGCCTGTCAGTGCAGTGGTTGGATTTCCACTTGCGACGCCAGCGACCTGGGTTCAAGAACAGACCTGGGTCACTGGAGGGCCAGCCGGGGGGAGTAGGATGGAGCATCCCAAGGACTGCTCTCCTTCTCCAGGGGGAGGGTGGGGAACATGCCCGGTGCTCGACAGACCCCGGTGGAGGCTGGGGGTTGCACAGCTGCCGGTGCCAGCATCAAGAGGGGTGGGGCAGATGTTGGACGTCATTGCACGTCCCCGGCCCTGAAAAACAAAAAAAATCCTCGCTGCCAGCTGCATTTGTGAAGCCTGCCCCTGGCTTCGATTAGCCTCCAGGGCCAGCTCTCCCCAGATAGATACTAGTCATGCGGCATCTAGGTGCTGCATCTCCACCCTCCGGGGGGAAAGCCAGGGGTGCTGGGAGAGAGCAGACAGAACCTGGAGGTGGAAGCACAGGGGCACCGTGACCAGGCCGATGTACAGCAGTTGGCAGCAGGCAAAACAGTTTCTTGAAAAGTAGTCCCTCTACTGGTATACTTGCCAGTAGAGGGTCTGCTGTGTTTCACAGAATTTTTAAATTGCCTGTCCACTTATAACATATCTGTTCTTTGATGTTTTGCCTCCACCCCCATTAACAGTGCAGTGTGTTCCCTCCAGCAGCGGTCCATTAGTCAAGGGATTACCAAGGGTTACATCACAGCAAGCATTGACAGATCTTTGGGAGGGATGTGCATGGCTGCAGAGCAGGGTGGGGGTCGGGACAGAAGGGAATGAGAGTGATCAGCAATGTGCAGTCGGGACACTGACTTTAAATAAACAGAGTGAGAAGACAAAATTAATTTTGTTTGATCTTGTTTATACCTATAGTGTTCTAAACTGCTGTCAGACACATACCATGGTAGGCAAGGCGCTGTAAATCTGGATATAAACACAGGACATCACAAAATATTGAGAGGCAGTAGCGCATCAACTGTGCTTTTTTATTTTAGTTTGTGCTGCTTGTTTTTAGGTTGTATGTTTTTAAAGTAAGCCTAGTATGACTTTATCTTTTGCTTGGCTGGCAGCAACAGGGATCAGGATCATGACAGAGTGGCGGTGGACCCAAAGGCTGCCACTTAGCCATCATGTTAGAGCGTGGTGGCGCTAATGTTTAGGGTTTTTTTTCCCCTTCAAAGCAAGCTGTACAGACAAGTTTCTGTTAAAAAAACAAACACCAAAGGAACCATTTGTGTGCCATATGCCCAGACATGGGGGGTGTGTTATCTCGCAAACCGAGAGAACAACATGGCGGCAATTTAAATGTGAAACTTCTGCTAGAAGCTCAGAAGAGACAGCTCACCTGCTGCTGGTACAATGTTGCCATTCGCAGGACCTGAATGAGAGGCATGTTGAGGTGCAAAGGAGAAAGCAGCCATTAGCACGAGTGTTACTCCAGCGGTAAGGTAACCACACAACTTCAGTGAGTTTTTTTAAAAAGAAAAGTTAAAGAATGCATTAGGTGCAACTACCAACTTACACTTTCACCTGGCAAGTTCAGTACGCATGCCGTCGGGTTGGGGTTATCTTCGGGTTGGGGGTGGTCTGTAAGTCAAAAGAAAGAAGCTGGGAAAAAAGAAGTTACTCTCCATTTAATGAAAAACATAAATGAAATGGTGCACTAGAATGCCAACAGGAGAGTGGGAAAATGTAAAGTCGAGTGATGGGAGAGGGATGTTGTATGTCTTGCCTAGAAGCAAG
Organism: Neoceratodus forsteri; assembly: GCA_016271365.2. Taxonomy (NCBI): domain Eukaryota; kingdom Metazoa; phylum Chordata; order Ceratodontiformes; family Ceratodontidae; genus Neoceratodus; species Neoceratodus forsteri. Next base: position 1,069,039,758 of record CM028129.1, on the reverse strand, counting down.
ACAACAGCATGGCAGATAATACTAACTTAAAATTCGATGGCACAAGGATTTCAGAACAAAATCAGGCAACAGAGAATGGGGCTCATTATTTCACGATCTCTGTTGCTTGATACCAGACCGGTTGATTGGTGTCCTTAGCCAATCAAAGTGAAGATTGCTTCCTACCCATTTCTAAGGTAATTGAGCCACTCTTTCTGTTAGCCCTCCTTGTTCAAAAGTCATACAGGTACTCATGTAAAGCTCTCAAAATGAGTAAAATATTTTTGGAGTTATATTTCCAAACAAAGTCAAAATGGCTTTTCACAAACTGTAGTAATCTAGCCATGTCACCACCAGGGAAAACATTTAGGAATCAACTGTTGTTAAGAAAATCCTACCTTTTCTCTTTGAATCCAGACCAAAACATTTGTAATGCAACCAGACAGAGTTGCTTAAAATATTGATCAAGGAGGTAAGAGAACTGAGAAAAAGGTTTTCTACCATAATGTGGCAGAGTTAGTAGTAGTAGTAGTAGTAGTAGTATTTTATTCGTGAGACATGAACAGGTACATATGCCTTGAGCTAGAGCTTATTTTCAAGGGACACCTTGGCAACAGAGGATATTACATAGTTTCTTAGTTACAGGGTTACATAGTTACATATTTACATGAATTACATGGTTGCACAGATTACATAGTTTTCATGATTGTGTAGTTAATTTATGCACAGTGACAGTGTACAGTTAGATATATTTAACATTTACGTTGTATGTTTATATGTACAGTTCCTGTGTCTCTTTAGCATTCTTGAGTTCTTTGGGTGAGAGAACTGCAAAGCAAATCTGAGCCATTCTGGCAGACAGAAGACTTGAGAAGAAACTCTTATAGCCGTAAGAGACATGGAAACTGTATATATAAACATAAAAATCATGGTAAAGACTTAAGAATAAACTGAATTAATATGTTTTACTTTTTAGAAAACTAGAGAGATCCCTCTGAGACAGGGACTATGCCTACTGAACATAAAACTTTGGAATTTCAGAACTATTTTGTATGAGACTCTTGTGATTATAAGACTACCTGGAATGATTGGCAATAAAAAATCCTGATTGCTAAGAATAATGTCACAATTTATAAATACATGTAGAATGTGATAAAGGAAATTATACTATGATCCCAAAAATAATATTTAAAGGTACACTCTCTTTTTTCTTTTTGCTACTTTAACATTTAAGTTCACAGCATGGGAGAGCACCTTCTCCATTTGGGACATAAAGAGCCCAATACATAGTTACTAAGGGACTGTCACTAAGTTGTCACTAGTCCCCTTAGCAACAGGGACTACTTTGCAACCCTGTTGTGCCATACATAACAGGAATTACAGCACTTCACTGTTCAATGCCTAGCAGCCAAACACATTGCAACTGTAAGGGAAGGGTGTGAGGTTACCGTGCCAATGACCCTTGGGCCTTTCCCAGAGCAATGTAGGAAAACATACTGTCAGCTCAGTATTCCTCGGGAAGAAACCAAAGTTATAAAAGTCTCCATGGGTATGCACACATACAACTTGGCTGCTCTTACCAGACATGATAAATATTCCTCAATATTCAACTTGTTCAAGTATTTTGGGGGTGCTGCTGTGGTGACAGATGTTTTTACATGCAATAAAGCAATTTTATTCACTCCAAGGTTTGAGGGAATATTTACTGCATCTGGTAAGAGCAGTCAAGTTGTGTGTGCCCCTTCCCAAAACACATTAGGTATGAGGGGACCCACTTCTGCTCCAATATCACCTGTAGCTCCTTTGACTAGAGGTATGCATCTCATCATCATACCTCTAGTCATGTCCTGAGCCTGGAAGCTAATGCTCATGGGTCTCCAGTTATTTAGAAGAGGTCTGTAGGATCAGATTATATACTGTATCCCAGTATGAATACCCTCTAAGATGCCACTGTATCCTACGTTTAGCAGTTTGCCAAAATCCATGGGAGTGTGTAGTTTTCTCGCCTTACTGTGTTGCTCACCTAGATTACTGCCTCATTTAGAGCACTTTTTCCCTGTTTCTGCCAACTTGAACACTCCATCCAGCCTCCCATTTTTATACTGCTTGTTACTCACCCAAAGAGTGTGGCTCTATGGAGGAGACTGACTATTAAAGGATAGGACAGTTATTTACCAGAACTCATCATCTTCTATAGTGTCTGGAGCCACAGTAGACCCACCTTCTTCCCCCATGGAGGTCCCATCACAGAGTTGTCCCTGTTCTTTTCTTCCTTCTTGGGGATCAGGGCAGCTCCCTCTGATGAGAATGTCTCTTTTTGTAGGCACATTTTGTTTTTTGCCATAACTCTCAGTAAATTCATTGGAGTTGTGCTTTTTTCTTGTTAGTTACTTCATTTCTGCCCCCCATATCAGAATATTTATACTGTACCTGCATCAGTACCAGTACTCTGTCAGTACAGGAAACTAAGCAGGAATCTTTGAATCTTAACTCGAATTAGTTACTTTTCCTATATTACTCATTACTTCGTGTAGCACCATATGGCGTCCAAATCATCCATTGCTTAATCTGGCCTAACATGTCTGCCCAGGACAGAATTTCCTAATTTCTACTACATTTGCTTGTTCCAAATGGTGAGCGTCTTTTTCATTTGAGCATAAAGGCTACACTCCCACAATATCGGTTTCATGAGTTCCTTCTATGCCCTCTATGCTTCCAGATTGGCATGTGCATTTTTGGCTTTTGTGTTGCCTAGGTGGAAGTTGGCTGGACTTCCCACTTGTCATTTTTTCTTTTATTAAGCCAGCATAAGAGTGCTTTATTCTACATGAGTTACCCCTGCTTGTTGTTTTCTGTTTTTGTTTAGTGCTTCTGCCACTTGAACAGCTTTGGTGGTTACTTTTTATAAGTCTAATCAGTGGGGAGTATCCTGTTGGTATTTAAGATATAATAACTGGCTTTCCCTTTTTCCCATAGGGAAACCTGTAGCTAATTTGCCATAAAAAAAGGAGTGTTTATTACAGCAAACACATGCATGGTTTCCCTTGCTCTCTGCATGTGCCCACCGTAGCTCTTCCTAACCCACCGCTGGCTGCCTTATCTTTCTCCCGTACACTAAACCACTACTCGGACACAGCAGTAAGTGTTTTTTAGATCTAGCACAATTAGAAAAAAAAAAAAAGTAAGACTACCAAACAAAACAAAGAAATACAAAAAATGTTAAATAAAAACTTAAGGGTGACCATGGACTGTGCGCTGAAACTGGACCATGGCTGCCAGAAATGTTTTTTTTATTTTATATGATTGCTGTGGTGAAAAAGAAAAACCCAGCAATTATATGAAATAAAAAATGGGGTGGTATTACTTGGTATAAAAGAACAGAAGAAGGCCAGAGCCCATTGAGACTGTTCCCCACACTATGTGGGACATTATTTATCTATTATCCCTCAAGCAAACATCTAATTTGTTTTTAAAGACTGTGGCACAAGTTGCCTGTACCAATTCTTGTGGCAAAGTGTTCCATACAATGGATGCTCTTATTGGAAAAAAGTTTCCTTTGCTGGTTTTATAAGTTTTTACTTCAAGCTGTTTATTATGCAGTCTCGAACATGTCTCCTTTGGAGAGTGTTAGACCACATTTTCCATTAGATCTGGTGAATTTATTAAATTAAAACCATAAGCATATCACCTCTTAATCTTCTAGTTTGAAGAGAGAAGAGACCAGTAGCTTTTAATCTGTTCTGATAATCCAAGTTTGTTAATCTTGGAATCATTCTAGTTACTTTCCTTTGAACTTGTTCAAGAATTGCTATGTCTTTTTTTTTGGTTTGGATTCCAGAAAGGGAGCCATAGTCTAGATATGGTCTAATGTATGCCTATACAATGGAATAAGGCATTGTTCAGTCGATTAACAAAGTGCATTTTATTTGCCTCAAAAGTCTGTTGGTCATGCAAGCAGTTTTAACACAGTGATCATTTGATGTAAGTTTATTATTAACATATTTCCCTAAATCTTTTTTGCAATTTGATGAGTGAAGTGGTAGTCTGTTTATGTGATATATCGTTTTTGGATTATTTACACCGAAATGCACTACTAAACATTTATCTTGATTAAACTGCATATGATTTTCATTTGCCCAATGTGTTAATTTTTCCAAATCCTTCTTTAATGCAGAAATATTTTCTTGATTATTAACCTTGCCCCCCAATTTAGTATCGTCTGCAAATTTAACCATGAAGTTATTTGGCCCTGTTTGTAAATCACTGATAAAGAGATTAAACAATGTTGGTCCCAAGACTGACCCCTGTGGTACATCACTTGTCACACTACCTGAATCAGACAATATATCATTAATTCTGACTCTCTGAGAATGATTTGTCAACCAGTTTAAAGTTCAGTTGACAATATCAGGTGACAAACCTAGATCTTGCATTTTAGTAATGAGTTTTTCATGTGAGACTTTATCGAAAGCTCTACTAAAGTCCAAAGAATTAAATCAGTAGGGATACCCACAGCTAGTAGAGTACTTATATTACTGTAAAAAGATATCAGAATGGTGGTGCAGGAATACTTGGGAGTAAACCCATGCTGATTTGAATCATAAATTCCTAATTTTTTACAATCTTGATCTATTAGAGACTTCATTACTCATTCAATTAATTTACCAGCCACTGAGGTCAGGCTAATTGGATGATAATTTTGCACAGAACCTCTATTGCCTTTTTTAAATATGGGAATAACTATTGCTGAACACCAATCATTTGGTACAATGCTTTCTTGTAAGGATTTGTTGAAGATAATTGACAAAGGTATAGAAATATTTATAGAGGTTTCGATCGGAAACCATGGATGAATACTATCTGGGCCTGGACTAGTATTTTTTTTTTAGTTTTTTGATAGCCTGTATTATGTCAGTTGGATAGAACCTATGATAATCTACGTGGTGAACTTTTAATGTACTAATAGGTGATTTTTGAGAGAAGACAGAACAAAAGTACTTATTAAAGAGATTTGAGGTTTCTATATCAGATAGTGAAGAGCCATTGGTTATAATGGGACCAATGGTCCTTGATACACCTTTTTTACTATTTATATAGGAGAAAAGAGATTTGTTGCAGTCTTTTGTGTGAGCTAGTTTAAATTCTAGCTTATTTTTTGCCAATTTAATAGAATTTTTTTAAGTTTTTCACAGATAGTCTGTATTTATGTAATAGAGTAGTTTTAAATGGAACAGAACTATGCTTAAGTTTCCTAAAAAGTTAAATTTTTATTTTAATCTGATTTTTAATTGTCTTGTTGAACCAAGGGAGAATTTTTCCTTTATTATTAAATTTCCTCTTAGATGTAATAAAGGTATTTTCCAAATAATGTACAACGGTTTTAAAAAAGTCCCAAGCTTGTTGTGTTGTACAATTAAGAAGATTAGATTCCCAGTTTATGTTTTGTAAGTATTCATTGATTTTTGAAAAATTTGCTGTATTATAATTTTTTGTACAGTATAACTTCCTTTGTGTGGTTTTAAACTGTTGAATTTCAAAAAGAATAGATGAATGATCACTGGTCCCAAGTGGATCCCAAATTTGTAAATTGCTAATTTGTTGCTCTATGTTAGTAAATAATAGATCCAAAATATTAGGACCTCGAGTGGGTTCAGTAACAAGTTGTTGTTATCCAGTACTAACTACCCATCTATTAGTCCTTTCTCGGCATAGGACTGTCCTGAGAATGAGTCCCAGTTAATATGAGGGAGGTTAAAGTCACCAAATATTACAGTATCTTGAGATTCTGAAAAATGTGTAATTTATTTAAACATATCAGTTGTGTAATCTGAATTTGCAGATGGAGGTCGATAGATGTTACCAATAGTTATATAGGACTGCTCCTTCAATAAGATTTTAACCCATATACTTTCCAAAGGAAAGGGAGAACACACTTCAAAAGAAGGAATATCATTTTGTATGTACATACAAACTCCACCGCCTTGCTTATCTAATCTGTTTTTATGATATAACTTATAACCTGGAATTTCTCTGGACCAAATTAAGGATGCGTCCCACCAAGTTTCAGTTACCCCCACCACACCTATATTTAAAGTTTTACATTTGGCTTCGAGTTCTGCTAATTTGAGTTGTTTTAAAGATCTTGCATTCAAAGCTAGGAATTTACATTTAGTTGTAAGTATTGAGAGACTTGGGAATAGACTCATTCTCCCCCATTGTTTTTAAACAATGATTTATGATTTTAGTGATACTTTTCCCCATAAGTGTACTACCCCTACGACTGAGATGTAAACTGTCCCAGCAAAACAAGGAAGAATGATCTGAAAATGATTCCCAGTGGGTAATACAGGGTATATCCTGCTTAAAACACCACTTTCTCAGCCATTCATTTAGGGCTTTGATTTTCTGTGTCATGGTAGATGTTGCTTTCGGGACAGGTAGAATTTCAGATATACATACACAGCATCCCCTATCAAGTAACAGGTTACATAACACCACATAGTCCTGTTGTAACTGATTAAATGGGGTGTTGTTTATATCATTAACACCGCATGTATGATAACCAGTGGATTTTCCCGGCATTTTGTAAAATTTTAGGCATCATGGAGGTAATGTCAGATACCCTGGCCCACGGAAGCTAGAAAAGTGTGTTGCTCTTGTCACTATTGCTTATACGCCTGTCAATGTGCTTAATGATTGAATCTCCCAGGACTAACACTTGTTTTGAGACAGTAGGTGTACAAGAATCAGAAACAGGTGATTGTTTAACACACTCTGGAGTGATTAACTTAATAGGTATTGATTTGGTAGCTTGAGACTTACTAGGACAAATATTCATGGGCATTAACTCCTGATTGAAAAGTGTTTTTAAACCATTATTATCAACAGAGGGTGATGCACAGGATAAATCATGTAGCACTTCATTTTTTGATACAGTCAATTTCTCAAACCTATTATGAGTTTCAATAGGGGCACTATTGTGTATTTTACCGCCCCTCCTTTTTTTAAGAGGCTTTGTGACAATGGTCCAGTCATCATTATCATGAGAAGAGGGCAGATAATCATCCACCTTATAAGAGGGGGCAGAGGCAACAGGTATACTAGTACTAATCGTTACAATTGTCTCCTCATCAGGAGGCATAGAAATGCTACCTAAATGTAAAGGAAATTGTTCATTAGAATGAAGTTGTTCATCCATAAGATCAATGTAACTTTCCAATTCCCTAATATCAGTAGAAACTTGTTTAATATTAAGCAGACACGCTATCTCTGCTTCAAGAGTAGTAATCAGATGGCAATTAGCACACACATACTCGCTCCCATACTTTCCCTCACTATACATCAAACATTGCATACACTTACTAAGTTCTTTTTCCATTATTAAAGGTGTATATTTACCAAGTAGAGGATATGCTAAAATTATCTTATCCAAGTTTGTCTAATACCAGCAGTTTCAGCGTGCCCAGCGGACACAGAAGACATGCGCAAATGCGCGTGTCTCTGCACATGGCCCAGTGCATGCTCGCCCCGCTCACTAGAGGGGCAGGTTTTAAGCTGAAAAACTGGAAGTAAGCATCCGTTCACTTCCAGTTTTGGCGTAAAGTAAAAATAACAATATTTACTTAAATTCAGCAAGATTCTGTGAGTTGAAGGTTTACAAGCCCTTAAAAGGACAAGAGAACCACCAGGCAACAGTGCTTTTAACAGAGAGATGTTGTTTTGGGGTAGGAGGTATACTAGCCTATTGCTAGCCCTCCAGGTTCCCACAATGATCTGCTATTCATTGAAGAGTCAGTTACAAGCAAATGGTGCCACACAGGGTTGACAAAACCAATGTTTCTCTATGATTCTTCCCCTTCCTACTGCCAAACAGGAAGTTCCTGTTGACAGTCAAATCCAGTGGCCATAAAAGTAGAACTGGCCCAGGGTAGGTGGGATGGAGGGCAATTAGTAAGAAAAAAGGCTAGCAACAGGAAGCTGTAATTTGAGTCACCTGCTTTTATAGTGTCTAAGCCACACCCCCAATTAAGCTCTCTCTCTCCTCCTACTGGTTTAGCAAAGTAAGATGATACAGTACCCTTCACAGCACAAAACACACACAGACTTTCTTTCTTTTTTTTTAACCCTAAATAAGATCCCTTCTACTTCTAATAATGTATCTGTCTGCTTAATCTCATCAGACCCTGAATCCTGCTGAGATATAAGTGTTAAATTAATGAGAAAAGGTAGCTTCTTTTAGTTAGCTGCTTTCTGCTCTACAAGCAAGGCTATACCTCCTTACTGAAAGCATGTAAAAGTGAAATATATATAGAATAAAGTATGGGGTGGTGTGTTTAAACTCAAAGTTTACACACACCCTCTGTGTTAGATGCTTTCACAAACCCCTCGAGCTTCACTCTTGGGGTTTATGTAGCATCTAACACCTCGGGTGTGTGTAAACTTCTCATTACACACATCACCCCATACTTTATTCTATATATATTTCACTTTTACATGCTTTCAGTAAGGAGGTATACTAGTAGGCACACTGGGGAAGATATATCTAGATCATATTTAATTAACAGCATTGTTATTTTATCTGTATATACAATAGATATTTTAGAAACAATAGTATATGAGTGATACACGGCTAAGGTATCTTTAATAAAATCTCCATAGAAACATAGGTATACAAGTAAGGGTACAAATTACAAAATAAAAAAGATATTTTAGCTAGTCACATCAGTAACAGCAACATCAAAAATATGTTGGTGTTACTGTTGTCACAATGGATATTTTTAAAATTGAATTCCACTGGCCCGGTGGCGCTGAGGGCTGAGATGCTGGATGCCTTACCTGTCACTATGCTGGGGACCCGAGGTTGGGAGCGAGTTTGGGTTGCTGGTGGTCAGCTGGGGAGGAGAGGATTGAGTGTCCAGAGGCAGCTGTCCTCTCCTGGGGAGGGTGAGGGACAAGAGCCGCTGCAGCACTGGCTCCTGTTGGCGACTGGGGGATGGGGCACGGTAGTTCTGAGAGTGTGGGCATGGCAGGGCAGACGTCAGATGTGCAGCATGTGGGAGCATGTGCTACAACACCCTAGATGTCATTGCACACCCGAGTCAAAACAAGGAAAAACAGAGAAAAAGGGAATCCTCTGGTGCGCATGAGGCCTTGGCCTACTGGTGCCACACTGGATGCACCAGGATTCTCCCTCCAGTCCGGCTCACCAGGAACTTCCCAGAGCATGGGGTAAGTACCCACGGGGTTGTGTGCAGGGGAAGAGGTCAAGAATGGGAGCTGTGACCTGTGTGGCACTGGAGGTCACAGGCTGAAGGGGCACCAAAGACAACACCCCCAGCCGAGGGAAGAATAAATAAAAATAAAAAAAAGTTGAATTCCGCAAGGTTGTGGAGCTCAAAACCCAGAATGAGGAAAAAGAAACAAATCCAGGCTCACTAGTAGTTTTCTGTATGGCTTATGTGTGATCCACGGGCTTGTTTTATTGCACAGGAAAGACACAGATTTAGTATTTAGCCAACATGCCCCAATAGCAGCAGTGGCAGCAGTAGTTCATGTTGCAGCCTCATGGTCACAATCAAAATGTGAATAAGGTACTCAGCCTGAACAAGTAAAGTGCTAGTGCATGATAAATACTACAAGACCTCTCACCATTTGTCCTGGGGCTTTGATTCTTATGAATCTTCTTCAGGGGGTGGGCTGATGGGGGGATCAGTACTCCTTTCAAAGGCAGATGTTTAAAGGTACAATACTGATTCAGTTCTTTTCACACTGCCTGAATTGAGGGTACCTGCTCTTTATTGTGTGTATAATAAAAATGTGCTTACAAAGTTAAATTATAATGTGCTAGTGCTAAAAACAGCTTTTGATCTCACACAAGATTAATTCCACCATAAAATAATTACTAAATGAGACATACTTTTTTTTAAATTAATATTAAGTAATTCAAAAGATAGTCGAAAAGGGTAGAAGTAAGCAGAAGGATACAACTCCAGGATCCACTGCCTCTGCGATCACCCATATTTCTTTTTTGTTTCTCTCATTTCTTGGGGATCAGCAAAAAGTGTCTCATTCTCTTTCCATGACATAGAAAAAGATAGATATAGTACATTTGTACACACATCTAATACACCCCTATGTCTAGCCCACCTATGTTTGAAGTCCCCCACTGTTTTTGCCTCCATCACTTCTGCTAGCAGTCTGTTCCAGGTATCTACCACCCTTTCAGTGAAAAAATATTTCCTTACATCTCTCTTAAACTCCCCCCAATCCAGCTTCATTGTATGCCCCCTGGTCCTGCTGCTTTTTCTCGTTTGAGTAAAACATTCTTCTGCACCCTGTTCACCCCTGTGAGGTACTTGGAGGTCTCTATCATGTCACCTTTTGCTCTCCTCTCTTCCAGGGTGTATATGTTGGCATCTCTTAGTGTCTTCTAGTAGGGCTTCTCATGCAACCCTTGCACCATTTTAGCTGCCCTAATCTGGACTGCATCAACTCTATGTCCTTTCTGAGCTGTGGTCTCCAAAACTGAACATAGTGTTCCAGGTGGGGTCTTACCAGTGAACAATACAGTAGCAACATCACCTCCCTCCTCCTGCTGGAGATACCTTTCCCTGTGCATCCCAGCATCCCGCTGGCCCTACTCGCTCCTTTATCCCACTGCTCTGACACTTTGCAGTCATCAGATATGATAACCCCAAGGTGCCTTTCCTGTTTAATGACTGTTAGTACCTCCTGCCCATTCTTTACACATCACATGGGTTCCAGTGCTCTAGGTGCATGCTTTTGTGCTTTTTGGCCTTGATCCCCAACTGCCATGCTCTTAACCACTCAAGTTTCCCAAGTTCCCAGCACATTCTCTTTACCCCCTCCTGAGGGTCCACTGTACTGCAGATTTTGGTATAAACTGCAAAAAGGAATACGTTCCCTTCCATTCCCTCCGCAATACCCATTATGACAATACATTGAAAGGCTTGTGATCCTATTGTGTACTGCACAATGAGTCACAAAGTTAAACTGTGGCACAATGTAGTTTGGAATGTTATTTATTTACTTATTTTGTTAAATCAGTACAATTCCATCTGGACACAAGGTCCCATTTTCGGGGACGACTGAATTTGCGACTGCGTATGAGGTCCCAAATGTTTATGTTAATAGACGATTGTACTGTAGCTGCAGCAGAGTTGGGCTTCTTTACCTTTCTTTGGCAGTACCATGATGAGGCCTACAACTGCAGACCTTGTCAGTGTATCTGTGTCTAAACATATCAATAAACACAGAGTGCAGATGGGGTCTAATTTGTTCCCTCAGTACCTAGGAAAATTGGAAAAAATGCCTGTTGATTAATCCAACTTACTTGTTTTGATGGATATGTCTATTTGAGCCACAAAAAATAGGCCTATACAGAAATGTTGTAGTGTAGTCTCTTAGTCATGGTGGAAGTATTGATTTTAAACAAAAATGCAGATATCTTTTCCTCTATAGATGTCAACTCTTTTAACAGAGCAATGTGAATGTATTATTTTTTTAAGGTCCTGTCTGGTGTGTTCATAGAGAGGTTACTAATGAATGGGATGCTGGCTCTGGCTTGTAACTGTTTAACTCAATCTCTGTAGCAACCATTTTGTATCACGGTTAAGCAATGGAATGTTTGAACTTCTAAGAGTGTTCTCGACGTAGCTAATACTGTAGCTTCTCTACTTTTTCCCCATTTTCTATGTGTGCCAGTTTTGCTCTGGAGATCATGAATTCAGCTTTATCTCTTAATAAGTCATTATATCTAGTGTGTAAGTGGAACAGCTTTTCTCTGTTTTCTGACGGCCCTCAGTGAGCTTACATTTGTTCTGCTTTTTTGATGTCTTTGAGCAGCTCTCCTATGGCTTTGTTCTGCTATTCCTTCTTTGCTGCCGATAAGCTAATGAGTTAACCCCAAATAAAGCAATTATATGCCTCCCACACCTAAGTGTTTGAAAAATTGAATTAATACGTCTTGTGAAAAATATTTTGATATCTTGTGTAATGAGATTTTCCTGTTTTCAGGAGAAAAAAATTCACAGCTGGCATCAGCAGAACTCAGTTACATACAATTCCTCAAAGATTTGGATTTCTTCACCTTCCAGTTTTATTGCTAAAACTTTGTTATTAAAACAAGATGTTTTTCCTCTTAGACTTGATATCTTCAAGCTGTTTATGTCTGACTTGAAATCATAATCCTCTGCTTATGACATCTCAAGCTGCCGCCATGGAAATTATTTTAAAGTTCCAAGCAAAGGATTATGACTTCAGGGCCAGAAAAGCAGCAGAACAGATGAAGTCTAAGGGGACAAAGAGCATGTTTCCATGTTAATGTTACTAATAATTAAGAGCCGAATACTCTGACAATGGAATTTGTCTGGGATGTTATAAGCAGGACTGTGTGAGTTTCTTGTTAGTGAATACTTGGTGAGTATTTGTGATCAGCACCCTCAAGATACCTGGTACGTAAAAAAGCACAAAACAGATTCTGCCCCCCCCCCACCCCAGGTGGCCAGGACTAGCCCCTTTTCAACCCTGTTGCTTCCCATGCTCCCTTCCCAGTTCTCCTATAGTTTTTATTTAAAATATAAAATGCAGGCTCCTGGCACTGTGCCATCAGTTGACAATGTCCTTGACATCATCCCTGCAACCTATCCTGAATTCCATTCCCCCCAATGAGTTGCATTTCAGTGTTGGCCTCTCTTCTGACCCCAGTCCATGATTTCATGGGGTGGAATAGTAATTAAATACCAGGTATCTCTGTCACTATTCTCCCATTGCATTCCTGCTACATAGTAAAGTACAGTATTAGCTGAACTGGAATAAGTACAAGTATTCAACTTTGGGGGAACAGTTTGTGTTATTGATTAAACTAGGAGGACTGACCTGATGACCACACAGAGGCCTTTGACAGACCCCCACCACACCAAAATGTACCAGGGCTGGTCTGACAGTCCATCGGTTCAGCTCCCACCTATCTGACAAAAATGAATTGGTTCACAGATGTAAGTCCCTCTCCCCAGCCTACCACACCCAGCTCAAGTCAGGTGTCCTCAAGGGCTCCATACTGGGTGCTGTCCTGTTCCTAAATGACTTCTCCTCAGTCTGTCTCATATCACGCATTCATCTGTTCATGAATAAAGTAGTACTTTTATCTCCAGTTCTTTGATCTCTGATTTGACAGTAACACACTGGTGTGATTTTTGACAATATCCATTGCTGTTTCTTTGTTAACCAACTCTCTAAGAGAATACTAAACAAAAGTCAGTTTGGCCTTAGGCAGCAAACAGAGACATGTCAGGCTCCATTCTATCCCAGTATTCAAAACTCTGGATGCCACCTCTCCATGAAGTCCCCTCTTTCATATATCTGAGTGTCTGGTAGGATTGAAGCCTTGACTACTCTGATCACATGTATCCCATCCACAGAAAGGCTCCTTCTCAAAATTGGGGCACTGTAATGAAACACATTTATGCTTACCACTCCTCGTCCACTGTAAGATTATCATCAAGATGATCTTGTCCGAGGTTGTCTACTTGGAAGTGATCCATAGTGCTGCCTCCAAAGCTACCTTAGCCAGGCTGCATCTAGTCCCCCACTACTGCTGCAGATCTGCTTTAAACTGCCATTGTACATTCACCATTGCTCTCTCTTCAAGCTTTCCCTCGCACAAAGGTAGGTGACTGCCGCACTGCATGATCTTTCTTTCCCAGTCCTGGCATATCTCACCCCTCCACTATCTCTCCTCCCTCCAGTCTCCTGCTTGCCCATGTTTCTGCTTCCTCAGATCCTGTGACTCGCACTTCTTCCTAATCCCTCACACCAAATCCTCTGAGGGATAGACTGCCTTCTCTTTCTTCTGCCCTTCCTAGAAGTAGTATTACAGAAAAAAATTGCCTTTTCTTACCTCTTCCTTTAAATTCTTTCTCTGGGAATACACTTCCCATTGTCACTTCTCTCTGTTACTAGCCCCCTTCCCCTTTGCCTTCTCTCACCTTGTGTCACCCCCCCCCAATCTCCTTGGTACTGCTGCCCATTTATTATGACCAGTCTGTGCTAATTTAACTGTAAAACTATATTTTACTTGTAACGCCCCCCCCCCATTTGGGGGCTTACCTGTTATGCCTCCGAGTGTCTCCCGCTGTCCACCCATACTCCGTGGCTCATTCTGCCACTAATACACTCTCGCAAGTGCCCCTCTGTTAAATGAGCTCTGCGGGGCTCATAAAATCCATCTGCAAGTGGTCAGCATGTTGCTGGACAGCTGTTCACACACTTGAGGAGGCGCACTGTGCTTCAGACCGCCGTTGCAGTCAGAAGCAAAGGGGTGTGTCTTCTCCATGTTTCCCGATGCCCATCTAAGTTTAAAAGGCACCAGGGACACTCAAAATTGGGAGAAATATTTTTTAAATTAAATAAATCAGCAGATGTCATAAATGCTGCCCCTGGGGCACTAGACAAAGGCTAAGGGGCAAAGGTGAGGGCAAGGGATGCCTTCATTAATATTCATGAACTCTGTATGTGTTTCTGGGGGCAGTGTGTTACAGAAGCAGAGACTCCCTGAGGGTACATATTAAGTGGACTTGTTTAAAAGAGAACTGTTAGGGTTATATGCCAGTAGGGAATTTAATTAATAAATATTAAACTGCTATCTGCACCAGAACTTTATGTGTGGGGACAGCAAAACAGGTTGCCTAGACTTAAACTGCGGCCACCATTTTAACAGCCCATAACCAATTGGAAGCCAGGACTTAACAAAGGAGATCTTGGGACAGTGCCAGAGACTTGTGGGGGATTTTCTGGGACAAGTTCTAGGCACCAAATAGGGAGCCAGTTAAAATCTGAGAACTGTTTAAGACAGCTTTGGCAGCCAATGAGATTTCTGGAACTCAGCCCCATATAAAGGGGGACAACTGCTCACTTTCTTCATATTTGTGAGATTCATCCAGAGTTCAGTGTGAGCCTCTGGGGAGCTACCAGCTCTCAGAGGTTAGGATTGCCAGGCCTAGACTTTTCTGGCCATCAGTCCGCAGGTCTAAGTGTCCAGTTGGCCCACATTGGGGTCATAGCAGCAGCTAAAAACTCATATTGCTTTCTTACATGAAACAAAACTTTTAATAGAGGATGTCGACAGACTCAGAAGGGATTGGGTCGGTCAAGTATATGCGTCCTCCTCTACTTCTAAAAAATGGGGGGTTGCTATTCTATTACATAATTCCCTTAACTGGACCCTTATCAAATCCATCTCCAATTCAGATGGCGGATGGATTATAGCCTACTTAAATACCCCTGCAGGCCCCATTGTGTTAGTCAACGTCTATGCCCCTAACTCTGATTCACCTGAATTCTTTCATAATATGGTCCAACAAATTATGAACAGTAACTTTAATAATTCTCCTATACTTATAGGTGGGGATTTCAATTTAGCTTTGGAAGCACATTTAGACAGAAGCAACTCTTCGTGTGATTCCCACCCCAGAAGTATTTCTGCACTCTCAATGCTAATGAAAGACTTCGGTCTCACCAACATTTGGAGACTAAACCATCCTGGACAGCACGGCTATACTTTTTACTCACCGCTTCATAAATCTTATAGCAGAGTTGACTACTGGTTTTCTTCCCCATTCATCACTGAAAAAATCATTGACACAACTATCCTCCCGATTACTATAGCAGACCATTCTCCTGTAAAATTACATTTTATTTGGGGCCTGCCCCCATCTAAATCCCCCTCCTGGTGCCTAGACCCACTGTTATTGAAAGACCCCAATTTCTTACCTTGGATTAGATCCCAAATCCAAGAATTTCTTTCCTTTAACAACACTCCTGATGTATCTCAAGGTACCATCTGGGAAGCACTTAAAGCAACAGTTAGAGGGAAAATTATAAGCTATGCAGCACACAAGAAAAAACTAAGGGAACAGCAATTGGCCAGTTTAGAGAAATCTCTTAAAGAAAAAGAAACACAATATTATAAAACAAAAAATCCAGATATTAACTCACAACTTCACCTTGAAATTCTTCAACTTAGAATTAAAATCAACTAATTAATATCCAGGAAAGCTAAGCTCGCCCTCCTTAGACTTAAACACTGTTATTGGGATAAAGGGGATAAATGGGGGAAGCTGCTTGCTTATCAACTCAAGAATCAACAGATGGAGAGACATATTGCCGGTTTGAAAGATCCTTCAGGCAAAATCCATACAGATAATCCCTCAATTAACCATATTATGCAATCCTTCTACCAAAAATGATACTCTCACCCCACTCCCCCACAACCTAAATATATACAACAATTTCTGGACAATTTACAGTTACCACACCTCTCCCAACAAGATATGGTTTTTGCTAGATGAACCCTTTTCCCTAAAAGAGATACAAGCAGCGCTAAATTCCCTCAAATCTGGTAAACTCCTGGTAGTGATGGTTTTTCAGTAGACTTTTATAAACCCCTAACTGACATCTTATGCCCCTTACTGTTTGAGGTCTTCAAAGAGGCATCTTCACAAGGTAAACTTCCCTATTCGATGACAGAAGCCATTATAACCATCCTACCAAAAAAAAGAATACAGACCCTTCTCTTCCATCCAGTTACAGACCAATATCATTACTTAATACAGACGGGAACATTTTTGACAAAATATTAAATACTCATTTAGAATCAATAATTTTGAAACTTGTCCATACCGCCCAAGCTGGATTTATCAAAAATAGAACTGGTTCTGATCATCTGGTCTCATTATTTAATTTAATGTACAAAGCTAAATCTCTTAAATCATCTGCCGCAGCTATAGCCATCGACTTTGAAAAGGCATTCGATTCTCTCAACTGGACTTATTTGTATCGTGTTCTATCCCACTTTGGTGTTGTTAATAAATTTTGTACATGTATTCAATTACTATACACCCTACCCTCTGCACAGGTTCTTACTAACACTACTCTGTCCTCATCCTTTCATCTGGCAAGAGGTACCAGGCAAGGGTGTCCTTTATCCCCCATTCTTTTTATTCTAGCTCTGGAACCCCTATCAGCTGCTCTTCATCAATCCTTCATGAGCCAAGGTATCCATAGCGGTAATTCCCGCTATACTTCACTATCTTACACTGATGACCTCCTCATTCTACTTGAAAATCTTGAAATTTCAGGACCATCCTTAATTAAGTTACTTAGCAACTTTACTTCACTTTCTGGGCTAGCTCTGAAACTAAATAAATCAGAAACAATGCCACTGAACAATTTTTGTAACCCTTCTATGAGTATAATATTAGGTTTTTGTTGGGCCCCTCAAGGTATCTCTTACCTTGGAATATAGATAACCTCTAAATTAGACAAGATATGGGATGCCAATCTTTCCCCATTATTAGCAAATATTAAAAACACTGTCAACAGATGGAAACCATTTAACCTCTCTTTTAATGGGAAAATCTCCGCTATCAAGATGTCAATTGCTCCCAAAATACTGTATCTGTTTTCTAATATCTCTTTAACCCTCCCTACTTTCTTTTTTGTCAGAATAGATGATATAATTGGCAATTTTTTATGGGAAGGCAAAATTCCCAGATTTAGTCGTAACAAATTTCCTTCCCACTGGTCCAAAGGGGGCTTCGGGCTCCCCTGGTTCCAAGCATATTTGTGGGCCTTCCGCACTGCCCAAACTGTCAAATGGTTTAATAAACCGACCAATAAATCACTGTTGTGGGTCAATATGGAAACATCTCTATGTCCGGGCAATGTCACCACTTCTTTCATTTATAACCCTCTCCCCTTCAATTTAAAATCTCACCCTACTATAGCATCATCCATATACTACTGGAAAATAATTCATAAATGCCTTAAATCCAACCCAACCCCTCTCATACATGCCCCCGTTTGGGGGAACCGCAACATCACTCTTGATAATCGCCCAATTTTTTGTTACAATTGGAAAAACTGGGGCATTTTTTTCTTGGAGGATATACTTATACCTCAGACTGTCAAATTAAAATCCTTTTCTGACCTGCACAAACAATGGAATCTTCCGCATGATTTCTGGAAATATTTACAGTTACGCACGGCATGGAACCTTTATCTTCCTACAATTACTCATCAATCTATATATGATACTTTTATTTTTAAATGGATCAAAAAACTCTAAATTAAATAGTATAATTTACAGTCATATCAGAAATACAATTCCAGATCAATCTATCATTGCAAAAAATAAATGGAGTACCCTTTTAAATTCTAACATAACCAATTCACAATGGCATAACTGCTGGCTGTCCTGCCATAAATCTTTCAAGGATAATCGCAGTTCACTCATACAAACCAAAACTCTACATCTGTGGTACAGAACTCCTGAGATTTTGCAAAAAATGGGCTTAATGAACAACAATAAATGTTGGCGCTGTAACTCCCCTAATGGCAATTTGCTACATATTTTATGGCACTGTCCTCCCATACACAATCTTTAGCATCATATTAATTTCTTTGCAATGTAAGTGATTGGTCTGTCCTTTGCATTAGATCCAAAACATTGCATACTTGGTATTTTGAATGCTCATTCATACAAAATATCCCATTCTCAGAATAGGTGGTTATCCCTACTATTCCTTCAAGTTAAACTCCTTATACTAATGCACTGGAGATCCAACATCATTCCCACCCTCCCAGATATTCTCAAACAGCTATCTCAATACGCCATCCTTGATCGTATGTCACACTTAGCATCTGACCGACTTAATTTATATAATAAATGCTGGCAGGACTATTTTAAATATTTAAACACATCTACACATATCGTCACTTAATCCATGGGTCATTATATGTTCACATTGGAATCTCGCTTCTAGCTTTTTCGTTCCTTCTTCATCTCCTCTCTTTCTATCTTTTTATCTCCTTTTCTTCTTCCCTTTCCTTCTTCATTCTTGTTCACTTTATTAGATATTCTTCTCTTTTTTAAGTTCTTCCTTTATACAGTCTTACACACACTTGTATTAAATTACAGCATAATAGAAGTACAATCACAACTATTCATATTTCTTGTTTGTATCTACTCCTTTTAACCCTTGAATCATAAATTGCCATATTTTCTCTCTATCTTACAGATTGCACTGCTGCATATTGTTTTCTCAACATCTGTTTCCCTTTTTAATATCATTGTATAATACTTCAGACAACATGTTTTTTCCTTCTCCCGTTAAGAATTTATGTAAATCTATATTGGAGAATGTAGTGTATTTGTATGTATAATCACAATAACTATAATAAAAAGACTGACTGCAAAAAAATCTAGGGCTACCCAATAATATTTTTAGTAGTCATGTAGTAGTCTAGGTATGCTTAAATGCCTCCGTGGTTTTACTCCTTACTACTTCTATTGGAGGTCTGTTCCAAATTTTAACTACCCTCACTGAGAACCAATGCTTGCATGTATGCGTGTTGTATCTATCTCCCTTGAGCTGTAAGGGATGGGCTCTGGTGTTGTAATTCTGCTCTCTAAGGGTGAGGCCCAGCTGTTCCCACAGATGTGGATCTGATAGTGCTCGAAAAATCAGGCACATATCCCCCCTTATTCTGCGATATCCCAGAGAATACAGGTCTAGTTCTTTCAGTCTTTGTTTGTAATCTAATCCCTGGACCTCTCTAATTCTTTGTGTTGTCCTTCTTTGAATTCTCTGTAGGGCTTTAATAGCACCCTTATTCCCAGGGGTCCAAAACTGGGCTCAGTGCTTGCTGTGCAGCCGCACCATAGAAGTATAAAGAGGAAGCAAAACATCCCACCTCCTGCTCTTGATATGTCTATGGATGCAACTCTAGATTCCACTAGGCTTTTTAATCACCTGGTTACAATGTAGTTGAAATTTAAGGTCATTACTAACCCTGATTCCCAGGTCTCGCTCATACTGAACTTTTTTTAGCACCTGCCCAGCCAGTGTTTAATTCAGAATGAGTTTTATTCCCACCCAAGTGCTTCTTGATGTTAAATAAGGATTTATTTTTTTGTGCCCAAGCTTCAAGTTCCCTAGTGCTTCCTGTAGTACTACTGCATCCGATTGACTACTTACTGGGAAACCCAAGCGCGTATCGTCTGGAAATTTGGAAAGCCAGACGTCCACTTTGAGCTTCATTGTTGAGATGTACAAATTAAAAAGGCAGGGTCCCAGTACAGATCTCTGGGAGACCCCGCTGGTCACATCCGACCAATTGGACAATTCTCCCCGAATACATACCCTTTGTTTTCTCCCAATCATCCAGTCCCTATTCCATTTAGATATTTTTGGCTGGACTCCCAGTTCTTTAAGGGTTTCAACCAGCTCCTCATGCGGGACTTTGTCAAAGGCCTTGGCAAAATCCAGAAACACAACATCCACTGAGTTACCTTCATCTAGTGCTCTTTTAACTTTGCCATAGAATTCTAATAGGTTTGTTTGGCATGACCTGCCCTTTGTAAATCTGTGTTGTGTCTCATACACGGCCCCTACTAGATCAGTGTAACTCATGATCATGTCCTTGACTATGCCTTTGATTATCTTCTCGAGGACTGAGGTCAGGCTAATTGGTCTGTAATTACCGACCTCCTGCCTTGAACCTTTTTTGTATATTGGGATAACCGTTGCCTGTCTCCCTACCTCCAGGACCTGGCCTGTATCTAGGGATTGCTGGAAGAAAAATGTAACAGGCCCTGCCAAGCTATCTACAAGCTCTTTAAGAAGTCTAGGATGTAGGCTGTCTGGGCCCTGTGCCTTATTGTGGTTTAGATTTTTTAGCCTATTCTCCACATCTTGAACCTCAGTTTGCGGGCCTACAATCCCTTGTTGTTCCATATTTGTGTCAGATGCTTTGGGCCTATATTGAAGACAGAGGAAAAATAGTTGTTGAAATGGTCGGCCATATCCTTGTTTCCTATTATTAAATTCCTGGTACTGTCTTTTAGGGGGCCAATCGTTCTAACTAACTCACCTTTTGTTGGTAATATAAGCATAGATGGACTTATAGTTGTCCTGTGTTTTGGTGGCTAAATGATGCTCATACTTGTCCTTGGCCTTGACTATAGTCCTTTTTGATTCTTTCAGGCTGTGTTTATATGTTTCCCAAGATCTGTTATCGCCACTCTGTTTGGCCCTGCTGTATTCCCTGTTTTTCTTTTAAAATTACTTTTTTAACAGCAGTGGTCAGACATGGGGGAAGGGCTTTTCTGGGCTTGTTATATTTACTGGTGGCCGGTATATATGTGTGGACCAGGTTATTAAGTTTAGTACTAAACTTATCCTACATATTATATAATGTTTGGTTTTCAAATTCTGTTACCCAGTTCCATTTGTCCAACTCATGGTTTATTGTACTAAAGTCAGCCTTATTATAGTTATATAATATAGTACTACCAGTGTTGATTACAATGACCCCTACATACTTAAAACAAATCATAGAATGGTCGTTTGTACTCAGGGGAGCCTCTACTGTACAATTCTGGATGTTATTTATCATGTTGCTCAACACCAAATCCAAGATGTGGATACCCTTGGTATTTTCCCAAACAAACTGTTCTAGGCCTGCTGACAGGAAGACTTCCAGATAGCTAGTCTCCACTTGGGAGTCCATTTTTAGTGTATCCCAGTTTATACATGGGAGATTAAAATCTCCCAGTAGGATAACATTATCCTCCTGTGTGATATGTTTGACGAAATCTAGTAGCAGATTGTCGTTTAGGGCTGGGATAGCTGATGGTCTGTCTATACACTACTCCAATATTGATCTTAGCTGAACATGGGGGGTGGTAACTTTAATCCACAAAATCTCGGTAATACCCCATACAATGCAGTCAATGCTTTCTGATACTATGCTATCTAGAATATATAGTGCCACTCCACCTCCCCTGGTATGTAGCCTATCCTTGGTGTATAAAGTATAGCCCGAGATTTGTTTGCCCCAAGTGTCTTCTGCCCTCCACCAGGTTTCTGTGATGGCACATATATGGGTGTTTGAATTGTATAATGTCAATTTCAATTCATCCATTTTATTGTTGAGGCTTCTGGTGTTTAGTAAAAGTATCTTCCAGTTGGACTTTGGGTTGTGGGCAGTATTAATTGTCCTGGTTTTTGTGGCCCTCATGTTCCCCCTTATTTTGAGTTTAAATATGTGTCAGTAAGCTGTTTTAGTTTGCTGGCAAATACCCGTTCAAACAACATGAAGTCTTGCTGTATTCTGACTATTGCAGTTAGCGCTAGCCTTTAAACTGCCCCAGAGAACAAAGGGTTAACTTTCTATGCAGTGCATAGAATGCTGAGCTCGGTTGAGGTCTCTGTCTGTTTCCCTTTGAAACTCAACCGTCAGATTCTTTACTCCGACTCACTGAACAGTCGCTCCGGAGATTTCTCCTTCAGCTCGGTTTGAAAGTCGGTTAAAGTCTCAGTTAAGTTGTCGGTTTTAAACCGAATTTATTTCTGCATAGTAGATTCAGTCTCTGTCTGTGGTACCATGAGTACTAGATAGGTGTTGTTCTGATTTTCTGTGTGGAAATTGTAAAGAGTTAGATCAGTTTGGCTGAACCGATCACTTGTAGTGAATCCTTGTGTTTTACTTTAGTGTGTGGTTACTGGTCCTTATCAGTTCTAAAAAAAAAAAACATGTTTTGAACGTTTTTTTTACAATACTTGTGACACAGTTAGGAACCAATAAGGGAGTCTTGCCTGGTGATTGCCATAAAAAGGGTATTTTTGGTTAGGTTGGCCATGTCTGAGAAACCCAAGAAAAAAAAGTGCCCACTGGGTTTCAACACTGCAGTGAGTGTGGGGAGATCTTTGCTAAGGCCAATCCCCACACCACCTGTGTTTATTGTCTGGGGTTTGAACACCTCGATACAGACTGCCAAATTTGTAAAAATTTTCCTAAATCTACCCTTGAAAAGAGATTAGGTAGACTGAGGGAAAAGGAGGCTGAGAAGTCCGCTGACCCGGATGGCCAGCCCGGTTCGGTTCCGACCGAACCAGAAGAAGTGTCCTCTGACCAGGGCAATACTTCTTCGGGCAAGAGGAGAGCCGATCCTGAGGGGTTGGTTCCTACAAAAAGGAAACGCAAAGAAAAATTGACCAGTTCAGATCCAGAGGTTCACGTTCCGACCACCGAGGAAATAGCCAGAGCGATTCGGATTGTGGAATCGCTTCGCCTGGTTCTGACCTATCCGGCACCTTTTGGCAGGGGTTCATTCGGTCGGTTCCCCCGGTTCAAGATTATATCCCTGAAGATTTTTATGAACCAGAGTTTGAGGAGGAAGGGGAGTTTGAAGATGATGGTGATGATGGCTGAAAGTCTGGATGGCCTGTGGAACTGGACATCTCCCCAGACAGACCTTCTGGTGTATCCCCTCCTAGGCTTTCTGAGTCCCCTTCCCACTCTCTGTTTTACAGAAAAGTGGCTAAAACCCTCCAGCTTCCTATGGAAGAGATAATGGAGGATCAAGAGGAGCCTGATTATGTGGAAATGATGGACATCCCAGAGTCCAGGAGACTGTCTATTCTCCTTCACAAATTCTTTGGAAAGCAGACACAAAAAATCCTAAAGTCTCCCAATTCTGTACCTCCTGTTGACAGAAGGATGGACAAGAGGTACACACTATCAGGCTCAGATATGGACTTTTTATACCAACAATGCAGCCATGTAGGGGTAGTGCAGGCTGTTGCCTGTGACAAGGCAAACATTCCCTTGGCTTCATACCTCCCAGACAAAGACTCCAGGAAGATGGATGCTATGGCAAAGAAGCAGTACATGGCATCTTCCTTGGGACTCAGGCAGGCGAATTACATGGCCTATACAGCCAGGTACCAGAAGTCCAGGTGGGAGACTGTACTGGCACTGGCTAAACAGGCCTTCCCCCAGCTGGCCAAGGAGCTGGAGAAGGTGGCTGCTGATGGGATTGAGGCATCAAAGGTACAGTTTCATGCTGCTGTGGACTCCAGTGATGTGTCATCAAGAGTCATGGCTACATCTGTGGCTTTTCAGAGGATGGCTTGGCTCAGATGTACTAGCCTCTCTCAGGACACCCAGGCTAAGGCTATGTATTTTCCTGTGGTGGGTAATTCTCTGTTTGGGGAGCAGGCAGAGAATTATATGAAGAAAATTGATGAGTGCAGTACCACTTATAGGAATGCTCAGGCCAAGGAGAGGCAAGCAACTCCTCAAAGACAGCAATCTAGGGGCAGGGGGCAGACCTTTTCATAGGCCTTTTTACCAAGCACAGGCCTCTTCTCTCTTTTCACAGAGGGGGTTCTTCAGAGGGAGAGGCAGAAGGGGGATGAGCAGGGCTGCATCCACTCCTCAGCCTAAGGCCCCTGCCAAGCAGACACCCTGACTTGTCTGCCCGGGTCGACTCTCCTATTCCTGTAGGGGGCAGCAGGCTGGCTTACTATGTCCAGGACTGGATGTCTATTACATCAGACAAGTGGGTCCTAGAAGTAGTAAGCCAGGGACTGGTTCTCAGCTTCAGAAAATTTCCAAAGATGAGAATCGGATCTTTTCCAACTGCATGTCTCTCTGAGACCCTTGCCCTGGAGGCAGAGGTTTCATCTCTTCTGGATTTAAGAGCCATAGAGAGAGTTCCTACCCTACACTGGGGCAAAGGTCTGTACTCCAGATACTTCCTTATCCCAAAAAAGACAGGGGAGCGGTGACCCATCCTAGATCTAAGATACAATGAACAAACATCTTTTAAAACCAAAGTTCAAGATGGTGACTCTGAGAATAATTCTTCCCTCTCTAAGGCCAGGGGACTGGCTAGTCTCCCTGGACCTCAAAGATGCCTACTTTCATATTCCCATCAGGTGCTTCCACAGAAAGTACCTCAGGTTCAAGTTGCCCTCAGGCCATTATCTGTTCAAAGCAATGCCCTTTGGCCTAACATCAGCTCCAAGGGTCTTCACAAAGTGCCTGGCAGTAGTAGTTGCCTTTCTAAGAAGGCAAAAGATTTCCATTTTTCCATACCTGGATGATTGGTTCATAGTGGGTCAGTCTCCAGACCAAGTCAAGTCAGACCTGCAAGTGACTCAGCAAGTGCTCACTTCTCTAGGTTTTCTTCTTAACCTACCCAGATCAGTTCTCGAATCAGTTCAGCTCCTTACCTTTATAGGGGCAGAGCTGGATACTGTCAAAGCAAGAGCTTTTCTTCCTCTGGAAAAGGCAAGAGTTCTTATAGAACTGGCATCGTCCTTCAGCCTTCAGGTGTCCCGACCAGCAAGGCACTTCCTTCAGCTTTTGGGCCACATGGCAGCTTCTACAGCAGTGGTCCAAGAGGCAAGATTTCAGATGAGGGACATTCAGTTCCATCTGAGGGCCTTTTGGTTCCAAAGGAAGGACCCTCTTACCAAACTGGTTCCAGTGACTCGGACACTGATCCAAGCTCTTCAGTGGTGGAAGGATCAGGAAAATTTAAGGCAAGGGGTCCCTTTTGTCACTCTGTGTCATTCGGTGGTCCTTACCACGGATGCTTCTCTTTTGGGGTGGGGAGCTCATCTGGAGGATCTCACAGCCCAAGGACTGTGGTCCCCTCAGGAGTCCCTCCTTCATATCAATCTCCTGGAACTCAGGGCAGTTTTTATGGCCCTGCAAGCCTTCTCTCAGTTGGTGCAGAACAAGGTGGTTCAGGTCAGAACAGGCAACACCACCACCATGTGGTACATCAACAAGCAGGGAGGCACTCAGTCTATGGCCTTGTGCATGGAAGCCATGAAATTGTGGTCCCTGGCTTATTCCCTGCAGACCTCTCTGATAGCAGTCCACCTTCCAGGAAAGGACAATGTGCTGGCAGATACACTGAGCAGGATCTCCCAGGGCCATCACAAATGGTCCCTGGACCCTCTGGTTTTGAAAGTGATTTTTTTCAAGGTGGGGCACTCCAGAGATGGATCTCTTTGCAGCTTCAGACAATCACCAACTTCCTCTGTTTTGTTGCAGACCCCCAGTTTTGGGTTCAGTCCCTCTGGATGCTCTGTTTTTGAACTGGGAAGGGAAATTTCTGTATGTCTTACCTCCCTTTCCTCTGCTGTTCAAAGTCCTAGTCAAAATAAGGTCACAACCTTACAAAGTGATACTGATTGCTCCAGACTGGGTCAGACAGCATTGGTACCCGCTGTTGCTGTCTCTAACAGTCCATCTTCCCCTGTCTCTTCCCAGGAATTACAACCTGTTAACCTCCTCTCAGGGGAGGATTTGGTACCCGAATCTTCGGTCTCTCAATCTCAAGGCATGGCTCTTGAAGAGTTAGAGTATGCAGATTTGCATCTGTCTCAGGGGGTTCTGGATATTCTCAAAGCTTCTCGAAGGCCTTCCACCAGAAAGACTTATAACTCCAAATGGAAAACATTCAGCATTTGGTGCTCCAAGAAGCATATTCCTGCAGACACTGCTGAATTGTCTACAGTTCTGGATAATATGGCCCATCTTAATGGCCTAGGCCTCAGACCAGCTACTCTCAAGGTACACTTGTCAGCTGTGTCTGCTTTTTTGTCAGTGGGAAAGTCTTCCTCACTATCATCTCATCCTGTGTTCTGTACATTTTTCAAAGGATTGCTTCATACCAATCCTGCCTTTAGGGATCCTGCACCTGCCTGGGACTTAAATATTTGCATTGCTCAACTTATGCAACCTCCTTTTGAGCCTATGTCCTCAGTAGAGCTTAAGTACTTGACTTGGAAAACTGTGTTTTTGGTAGCCATTACCTCTGTCAGATGTATCAGTGAATTGTATGCCCTGTCAGTGGAACCTGATTTCATCTCTTTCCATAGAGAGAGAAAGTGGTCCTTAGAACCAATAGGAGGTACTTGCCTAAAGTGGTTTCAGACTCCCACTTGAGTCAGTCCATGTCTCTCCCTGTCTTCTTCACTGATCATTCTTCCTCAGGAGAGAGGAGGCTACACAGTTTGGATGTTAAAAGAGCCTTTAGCTACTACATAGAGCGTACCAAGGGTCACAGATTTGATTCCCTCCAGTTATTCCTTACTTATGGGGAAGTGGGAAAGGGCAAACCTGCCACTAAGAGAACTATTGCCAGGTGAATTGTGTATTGTATACTATTCTGCTATGAGAAACTAGGAATGATTCCACCCTCAGGCCTGAGGACTCACTCTACAAGAGGTACACCTGCTGCACTGGCTGCTGCCAGGGATATCCCTCTCTTAGAAATTTGTCAAGCAGCCACCTGGAAAATGGTCCATACCTTTACCAAGTGTAACCCCCCTGCAAATGGGGGTTCCCAAAAGACTTCCAGGAGCTTGCTTGAATGCTCCAAGCCTGAATGGTGTTTGGCATTTAAGCCATTTATCAGTGAGTGTTTTTAGAACCTCTGTACTGTCTTTAAGAGCTGTCTGCTTGCAGACATAATTAGTTTGTATGGGGACTGTGTGTTTCTTTGATTGAGTACCACTCAAGCTGCTGCCAATTCACTTCATTTTGCAGTCACTAGGAGTGCAAAGGAACCTATCTGAAAGATGTAACTGTTTGCCAGAAATTATTTAGAGTAATAATGAAATTACAGTTTGTCTAACCCTTTCTTTGCAGTCAGAACTGTGTCTGCTAGTTCCCCATTCTAGTTTTGAACTGCTGAACTGGACCAATCAGTGTGGGGTAAGCTAGCTCTAAAATGGTGCCTTGGATGAATCAGAACTTGGACTCATAATCTGAGCCAGCCACAAGAGGGATTGTATGGGCAGTGACTCTGGGAGATGTAGTTTAGACTTCAGCACCTTTTGGACCAACAGCAGCAGTCTATTGTGTGACAGCCAATCCAGTCAAGAACTGGGAGGAACTCAAAGGAAGTGCCGTTTTTGTCAGTTGGAGTTTCAGTTGAGCTTTGGCAGTGAAGAAGGAAGGAGCCCTGTGCTTTTCAGTGTGCAGTTTTAGTCAAAAACGTGTGTAAGGCCCAGAGTTCCGGTCTGCAGCTTGTGTAACTGCTTGTTAGGACTGAATCTGTCCTGTGAAAAGAATCAAAGGATCTCTGAAGAGTAGAAACCAGGCTCACCCTGTAGAAGACTGGAGGAATTGCTGAAAATTGCACTCTGTCTGTCAGGAACTGAATCTGCTGTGTGTTCTCCGGGTATTGTGCAGTAATTGCGTCGGGATACAGATGCAGCCTGCCTGGTATAGTGCTTTCTTTTATATAAATGTGTGAAGAGGTTTGTGTACCTCAAGTGAGCCCTACTGACATTGAAGGACCCTATCTTATTTGGAGGTCGTGAGTACTAATTCAGGTTCGCTCCTGTTGAATTGCCACATTAAATCCAAATGGAATTACTGTACTGCTGACTGTTTAATTCTCCTTTTCTCTGTGTGAAAGGGCCCCTACCAGCTGCCACGGTTTGGACTAGCCACTAGGGCTTGGGTACCCAGGACAGTAACTGATAGGGATAGGCCTGTACACAGAGCCTTAGGTAGATTATTAGAGTGATAAGCTAATTAACCTGATTTCCCCTGTCCTTGTTATATCCCCTAAATAAATCAGAGCTGCTTGTTTCAGCAAAGTTATACTGCCTGAGGTATTTGTCTATGTTAAAGAGTACTGTACTGTGATTGTTGCACTGTATCTCATTTCACAGGAGGTCCCAGTGCCGGAACCAGACCTGGGGTAAGTGTATACTGTGAAGGTAATTCTGATATATTGTGTGGGCCACTAGTGGGAAGAAAGGGGTTGCAGTGTCCCAGAGGGCTGTGACCAAGTTAGTTTAACTATTGCAAACCCTGACCTCTGGGTGGAGGCACCCGCCATTGGATCCAGGCCCCTCAACCTGTTAGTGGCAAATCAGGCAGGATTAGTAGCCCCTGGGATAGCGCCATCTAGGGGTTACACAAGCATTACTCTCTGGATATCCAGGCTAGGAGTGATGCTCGGTTTGGCACAGCAGTACTTCAGAGCCTATTCCCAAAGTAGGTTCTGTCCCTCCTCCATGGAGGTACTGCTTGGTAGTCTGCAATAGTCAGAATACAGCAAGACTTCATGTTGTTTGAAGAAAACATTACTCACCTTAGTAACTATGTTTCTTCTAATGGAGTCTTGCTGTATTCTGACCTCCCTCCCTGTCTTCTCTTTCAGAACCTGTTTTTGGGAAGTGGGTGGGTAGGTGCAGTGTTGCACCCCCAGAGGTGCCTATTACACACCCTCCTCTTTTTGTTTGGGTGTTTTTTGTTGTTATTGTTATCTTTTATTGGGATGGGTTTTTGGCTTTGGGTTTCTTGACTTGAGTCTTTTTGGGAATCCAAAATTCCTTGTTGCCAGTTGGCTAGTAAGAAATTTTACAATTTCCACATAGGATAGTTAGTGAGTTTTTGCTCGTAAGAATCTGACTGTTGAGTTTCAAAGGCAAACAGACAGAGACCTCAACTGAGCTTGATCTCAGCATTCTATGCACTGCATAGAAAGTTAAAACTTTGTTCTCCAGGGCAGTTTAAAGGCTAACTTCAATAGTCAGAATACAGCAAGACTCCATTAGAAGAAACATAATTACTAAGGTGAGTATTTTTTTCTTTCCCCTGTCTGTTACGGTGTAAGCCATCCTGTGCAAAAAGATATGGTGTCTGGAAATCCTCCCAGTGATCCACATAGGTGAACCCTTCTCTATAACACCAACGCATAAGCCACCCATTTAAATGTCTGATGTCTTCATGTTGAGACCGGCCAGCCCGGGGAACTGGTAAGATACCAGAAATAACCAGTTCATATCTTCTGGTTGTAAGGGCCTCCCCTACTAGCTCAAAGTCCCACTGTATATCAATGAGACTTCGTTTACCCACATCATTTACTCCTATATGTAAAGACGTTAGTGATTCATGTGTGTCTTCAAGAAGGCCCAGGGAGTAAATTCCTTATGTCCCCAATACCAGCCCCAGGCAGTACAGTAACTGTGGTGGATTCTTTCTTATTCCTGCAGATCACATGGTCAGTATACCTGAGTATTGAGTCACCTATGAAGAGGACATCTCGTGGTGCTTCTTTAGCTTGTGCTAATATGACAGGGTTGACTGGGTTATCATCTAATATTATATCATGGGAGCTTAATGGAGTACAACTGGTTGTGCTTTGATCATCCTTTGTTGTGGGATCTATTTCTTCATTAAGGTTGTCTTCAGTTGCTAGACTACTAAATTTATTAGGAGTTAGTATATTAGAAGAACCCCCTATATTTCTTCTTCCCTTTTTCCCTTTAGATGATTTGTGTACTACATACCAATCATTTTTATTGACAGACTTGTCAGGAGCCTCAACTGGTGGTGCTGGTGGGTTTGATAGTGAGGGGTGCTCAGATATAGATAAGTCATTGGCTACTGTATCGTTATATTGTTCCAGCACAGAGATATCGGCCTACACCCATACTGTATGCTGTAGAGCAACAATTTCTGCTTTTAGCACCTCAATTAAGCTGCAGTTATCACAGATAAACCCTGGAGTATCATCCCCTTCTGCATACATACTGCACCTGGTACACAGCCTCATGATAAGATTAGGCCTTGTAATAACTGATGGTGTTTACTCCCAGCTGCCAGTGCCCCAGCCAACGCAGCCTACATGCCATGACGCATGTGCCTCTGTGTGCCCAGCCCTCAGCAGGACCACTTAATATGGGTCTAAATGACCCAGGAAGTGACGGTGGGGGTCGTGAGTCCCTCGCAACAAGGTTTGCTGTTAAAATGCAAAATAAATACTCACCATGCATCTGCTTCTCATATGAAGCTAAGGCATGGGGCTAAAATGTCCCAGGAATTTAAAAATTGTACAGAATAGCACCTTTGTAGTTCAGTCTTGGTACATTTGAACTACCGCATTCCCTTCTTACTTCCTATGTTAGTGAAGTAGGGCTCCAATACAAGGCATATACAGATTCATTTTAAAATCAAGTGAGGAGTCGCACAATCAGACCCCAAGTGCCACAGCACTTTCCTGCAGTGTTTTTAGAGCAGGTTTTGAATGCTCGCTTGCAGCAGGGCCACTTCATAAGGGTCTAAATGACCCAGAAGTGACTGTGGGGGTCGTGAATCCCTCGCAACAAAGTTTGCTATTAAAATGCAAAATAAATGTCCATCATGCATCTGCTTCTTATATGAAGTTAAGGCACAGGGCTAAAATGTCTCAGGAATTAAAAAATCATAGAGAATAGCACCTTTGTAGTTCAGTCTTGGTACGTCTGAACTACCGCACTCCCTTCCTACTTCCTGTATTAGTGAAGTAGGGCTCCAATACAAGGCACACACAGATTCTTTTTAAAATCAAGTGAGAAGTCCCACAATCAGACCCCAAGTGCCACAGCACTTTCTTGCAGTGTTTGAGTAGGTTTAGGTTTAGTGCCACCTAGGGGTTACATCTTGGAGTACCACTGGGATTCGATCCCAGGATCTTGTTTGGTAAATAGGAGATCATGGGTTTGAATCCCAGTGGTGCCTCCACAAGATGTAACCCCTAGTTGGTGCTGTCCCAAGAGCTACTACCCCTGCCTGCATGACTAGGCACAGGTTGAGGGACCTGAGTTCTGTGAACAGGTGCCTCCACTCAGAGATATGGTCTTGGGGTAGCGTAACTGCTGTTGGCATAGCCCTCCAGGATGCTATAACCCCCGCCACCCCTCTTGTGGCCTAAACAGTATAGCAGAAAACCAGTTACATATGACTACAGTCTTAAACCCACACTTAGTGCACTTAACAGCGGGGCTGGATCAGCTGCGAAGGCCCTGGAGACCCCTTGTAAAATGAGATCAGCAGTAAGACAGTTCAACAGCAATGCACTGTCCCCTCCACAAAGGTACACTATAGGCAGATTAAATGCAGAAAGAACAAAATTGGATTTATTTGGGGGAGTTGCACAGGGGTGGGGCAGTAAATCTAGCAGTTGATTAATTAGATCTCATTTATTCAGGTTTATCATGCATGGACTAAGAGTCCCTCTGTCACAGTCACACACTCTGTGTACCCAGTTGGAATAGGCTAGCCTGAAGCATTGCCTGGGGTAGGCCGGCGTTGCAGCCATTGTTGGGGCCCTAAGGAAAGAAAACAATCACATGCACTTTAACCCAGAATTTGTAATCTGGAGCCAGATGGCACAGTCCATTGTAATAAACCCAGACAAATAATCAGATGACACACAATAATTGCAGCTTTGTTGCTGGGAGCTACCCTGTTTGTACTCACACTACCTAGACCAAGTGATGATCTGACGAAATGAGACCTGTTGCAGATGGCTTAATGAAGCAGGAAGAAAATTCCCTCATGGTCCTCATCAAGATGCTGGTCTTCAGGATGCAAGAACAGTTTTCACTGGCTGAAAACATGCATGGTGGACGTCAGGAACTGGTTGGCCGTGCAGACACTTTGGCAAACTAAACACATTTATATGTAAGGATCTGTCCTTCTCTGGTCCTTCCAGCTAGCTTGCAGACTGATTCTTCTTTCTTTCAGCTTGGATGCTGCTTGAATCCCCTGCTGCTGTGACTCCAACATTGGCCAACTGGACACTTAGACCCACAGACTGTCATCCAGAAAAGGCTTGGCCTGGTAGACCTAACCTCTGAGAGCTGGCAGCTCTCCAGAGGCTCACACTGAACTCTGGACGAATCTCTTAAATCTGAAAAAAATGAGCAGTTGCCCCCTTTTATATGGGGCTGAGTTTCAGAACTCTCATTGTCTGCCACAGCTGTCTTAAATAGTTCTCTGATCTTAATTGGCTCCCTTTTTGGTGCCTAGAACTTGTCCCAGAAAATCCCCAACAAATCTCTTGCATTGTCCCAAGATCCCATTTGTTAAATCCTGGCTTCCAATTGGTTATGGGCTGTTAAAACGGTGGCTGCAGTTTAAGTCTAGGCAGTCTGTTTTACTGTTCCCACACATAAAGTTCTGGTGCAGCCAGCAGTTTAATATTTATTAATTAAATTCCCTACTGGCAAATAGCCCTAACAGTTCTCTTTTGAACAAGTTCACTTTTAAATAATTAATCCTCCATCTTATTGGGGTTCAGTCGCAACTAGCTGGAGGCCATCCAGTCATTGATCTTAGCGAGACAGCTGTTGAGCACTTCCACTGCACAAGATATTCCAGGGGCAAAGGAAAGATACAGCTGGGTATCATCAGCATAGCAATGAAAACCCAGACTGTACTTCCTAATGAGCTGTCCCAGGGGCAGCATATACACGGCAAACAACATCGGCAACAAGACCAAACCCAGGGGAACTCCACATGACAGGTGGCCAGTGGAGGAGGAGAAATTCCCAATCACTACCCTCTACCTCCTATTAGATAAAAAAGACTCAAACCAGCAGATGACAGTGCCAGCGAGTCCGCAGAATTCCCTTAGGCGGTCAAGTAACACTCGATGGTCCACCACGTCAAATACTGAAGAAAGATCAAGGAGAACAAGAATTGGGGGATTGAAAAGGATTTCAGATCAGAGTTGTGGAGGGAATAAGAGTGTTTGGAGGAAGCACAGATGGAGGAAGAAAGATAGGAGGGAGGAGGGAAGGATACCTCCTGTCTTTAGGGAGAAGGTGATGGAATTCGTCATTCTTCATTTTGTTTTACAAAATGTAGAATTTTGCAACAATATTTAGTACCAGACTCTTGCTTTGTGCCAACCTTTCATATACAAAACCCCACTTTGTGCAAAACTGAAATGCAAAGCACCAACTTAGTACCAAAAACAATGCATTTTGTGTCAAACTGTAGTACCAGACCACATTGATCCACAGTGACTTGGGGGTAAAAATGGATTTTAAGATTTGACCAAACAGTAGTGACTGTTTTCCAAATTGAAGAATCAGTGGCCATACGGTAATTTACATCATACTGTGCCAGGATGCCTCTCTCCCCATCTGAGTACATCCTGTGGTTAAGTAAGTCGGTGAGCAATGCCAATAGTTTGCATTTATCCCATAAAGAATCAGAGTCTCATATCTGTAGTGCAGCAACAGCAGCCTCTAGCCCTCTGATCAAGTCAGGATGAACAGTTCTGCAACTACAGTTATTAACTAGTTTGCAGCAGATTCATATTTGCAGGTGCTGCTGTTGTTATGGGAGGAACTTGACAGTTTCAACATACTGTTGATTAATTTTCCATAGTTTGCAAAAAATTTATCATAATTTACATAAACCATGACTCAGTAGTCCATGGTTTATATAAACAAAACAATGAAACAGTAATATGTGGTTTATGTGAACTGTGGATTAGTGTTGTGCATTTCGCCATTCTGCTTTTAACAGAATTCCACAGAAGTAGTCAGAATTTTCCAAAATTCTGTGAAATTCCATTCTGATGGAATGTTAAAATTCTGCATAGCACTATACTTTAGTCCAGTAGCAGTGCCCTTTTGACTGTATGCTAATCATTTTTTTTTTATTTTCTTTTCCCCCTGTTTTCTTCTTTTGATCCCCCTGTTCCCCATGCCCACTGTGGGGTCAGTGTGGCTGCCCCCTTCTTCAGTCAGGAGGCAGACATGCAGCCACCTTCACAGCTGGCACCAATGCTGCTCCATCATTTGCCAGCAGGGGGTGCCCAGATGTCAGATGGCCCAGCCTCCTCCCTTCTCAGGGCCTGTGTGCCTCACCTTCACAACGTGTCTGGCCACCAGCTGGCATCAGTGTGGGTTCCTGGGATTCACACATGAATCCCAGTCATCCAGTTGGCGGCAGATGCAGTGCCCTGGCATCAGTGGGCCAGCCTATACTGAGTATTTTTATTAAATCTATGGAGCTCGATTTTCAAAGGCTGATGCAGAGCTTACATCAAGCCCTGCGTCAAAGTCATTTTCTGGTACAGTTGCACCAAACGCCTTTGCTTCAGCTCCTCCCAATTTTCTAATGTCAGGTGCAGTTGCGACAGTTTCCTCAGTTCATGGCATCTTGTGACAAAGATTTGGCACAAGCCCCATAAAAAAAGTTCACCAAACAGCACAAGTTAGACTAGGGAAAATCTGGTCTAAATTGCAGCATTTTGCATTCAGGATTGAAAATCCTGATCGCCAGCTGGGAGAACGCCATAGTCCCCATGTGCCAAATGATCAGTGCACCAGGGGCTTGCAGTATTCTCGGGGCTTTGAAAATTGAGCTCATAAACTTTATTGATAAGCTGTGTCTTATCTCACTGATGCAAACAGTAAAAATTGTAAGACCTAGTTACTATTTGTAATGCCATGCAGCACTTCTAACTGTACAAGTACCATCATTCTATCACATCTAACTGAAAGCACAGCTGTTACTACAGTTAGTTCTCCAGCTGACATCATTTGCAGCTGTAGCAATCAGACCCACTTTCTTTGATATCAGAAAATTCTGCCAGCTTGCCAAAGGTGTACCTTGCAGTATTTGACACTAAATTGTAACGGTGCCAGATTTCCTCTTTAGGGGTATGCTTATTCAAATGAAAGTCTATCTTTCTTCAGTTGTTTAGCCACTTGGTTCCACTTCAAACTTACTATACTATTGAACGTTCTATGTTTACACTGTACTTAATAAGTGCTGCCCAGGTAGTGGAGCTAGTTTTCTGAGTGGAAGCAGAACTTCAAAGCTCCTGTATGACTGTCACTCAAACTGAGTATGTTATCCCCATTACTTGTGGAGAATTTATTATTGGCTATTAACATAGAAACATAGACAATGACAGCAGAAAAAGACCAGCAGTCCAACCAGTCTGCCCAAGTTCTCTACAATTCCTGGAACCTACTGTTCCTCCAGGGTACTAACCCTCAATGTCCGCTCTCTATTCTCCTTGGTCCTGTCACCCCCAGTAAGCATTATTCCCTTCATTTTGCCCCAGCTCTGCTTGGATCCCCTGACTGTTTTTTGCATCCACCACTTCAGCCGACAGACTGTTCCAAGGTACCACCACCCTTTCCTTAAAGCAGTACTTCCTCACATTTTTCCTGAACCTACCTCCTGTTAATTTCCATTCATGTCCATGTGACCATGAATTGGTATTCAGGCTAAATAGTTCCCCGCAGTTCACTTTGTTAATTCCTTTAAGGAACTTGAAGGTCTCTATCATGTCTCTCCTCTCGCTTCCGGTCTCCATTAAGTACATATTTAGTGCCTTGAGATGCTCCTCATAGGATCTGCTCTGCTGGCCCTGCATGCCCTGCTGATTATTGGAGGTGAGCTTTAGCTAGAGTACAACAGGATAGATATTTTGATGCTAAATTCAATGATGGTGATCCCCAGGAAAGTGGGGGCCCAGAATTGTGTCTTTCAGAACTTGTTTCAGCCACATGGCATGTGGCAAGATGGAGTGAAGGCCTCAGAGTCAGAAGAAGTAGAAGTAGAAGTCTGAACAGGAGCTGTGCTGGAGACGTTACAGAAGACAGTGGCCCAGCTCTGTATGTCCATATAGACTATGACCAAAAAGACTGACACAATTACGACCTGCCTGACTGCTGTAGGGCAACAAATGGGTGATGTAAACATGAGGACTTTGGAAGTGAACAAAACTGCTGATTGAGCACTGGCCACATGTGCAGATGTGGTTTAAGAAAGCTGTCTGTGTAGGCTACAGCTAGAGACATCTGAGGACATGTGTGCTAGAAACCTGAGGATCTTGGGCTTGCCTGAGGACATTGAGGGGCTAAGATGCAGTGGGGTTTATGGAGACCCGGTTGAGTTTTGTATTTGGCCCTTATTGAAGAACTGTGGCTTGAACAAGCTTACCACATCACCCTCTGCTGGGCAGTGGCCTAGACTGAATACCCTCACACCATGCAGGTATACTCCCACACTCAGTACCCTCACACCATGCCAATATACTTCCATACTCAATACCCTCACACATGTCAGTATGCTCCCACATGCAATACCTTCACACCATGCCAGTATACTCCCACACTCAATACCCTCACACCATGCTAGGATACTTCCACACTGAATGCCCTCACACTATGCCAGTATACTCCCACATTCAGTACCCTCACACCATGCAAATATACTTCCTATCTACTAGGGATTACAACAAATTATACAATGGCTTAAAAAATACTGGCTCCTGATTGGCTGGCTGGTATGATTTACATGTTGTAAATTGTAGCATCACCTCACAAGAAAAAGTGCCAGCCAGCCACATATGCCATCCCCACTATGTGAAATCACTCCGATCCCAAAAACACAAACAGAAAAGCTGCCACGTTGAGTCACTCGTAAACAGCAGTTTCCAGCTCCCGGTACAACACTCCCCAATAACAATTCTCAAATAACATCTATATAACCGATTTCTACTTTTCTTTTATTCACTAAATATGTGAACAATGTCAATTGTGTCAGGCTGCCTTGTAGGTGTCTACCCAATGTAAATTTGGGTCATCCTGTTGGCACCTTGATCAAACAATAAAATATAAGTAAGTAGGATGAACATCACTGAAACAGTTTCTTCAAATTTCTTTTTTAGTCACACATATAGTAAGAGGGGCAACAGTTTCATGGCTCTGCTACTTCCTCATGCCCCAACTGTGCTTCCCTATATGTTCTGTTCTACCACACCTTCAGTCAATCCCTTAAATGCTTTTTCAATTATAGTTTGCTCGCTTCCTTTTGCCTTGCATTCTTTTCTATGTTTCTTATATTGGAGCTTCTGAAATTTTATTTTTAATTTCTTATCTGGCTGCCGTGCGGTTCTTCTAGAACCTGTGCTGCAGCTGATCCGGTTCAAGATTTATCTGCATCACAGCAATGCTATCCCGGTCAAAGGGGCTCCCTCCATAGAACAAACATCTTTTCAGACTCCGATCAGAAGATTTCCAAAGACTGGTGACCGATATAGCAATCACACAGTACAAGAGCCCTACATCTAATACATCCACTGCTGTCATTACACTGTTTTTCCCCTGAAGGATAGAGCGGTTTCCCACTTCCATAGCCATAGCCACTGGCTCCAATAACAACTTGCTCCCTCTGGCTCTTCTGTTCCGCTAATGATTCGTACCAAACAGTCACTCTCTCCCACCTCCCTTATGGTGACCGCTGTCTCTTCAGTCCATCCAGCCTGCTATCTTTGTGGGTGTGAGAGGAAAGTGCTATTAGCCTGAAGCAATATATGCTCAGCATACCCTCCCTCACTCTCTCTCTGACTCCAGGACCCCAAAGCTGGCAAACAGAAAGAATGTAGATAGAACAGCACAGGAAAACAGAGGCAAGTTGCAAGCCACACACTGTCTTCTGTTCTGTTCTGTTTGGGAGCACACACAAGGGATCTGAATCTGAATTTAACTCAGAAGTGTACTGGACTATTTTTTGTGGTGAAAGAATACATTATATAAAAATCATTTAAGATGCCCCCAAAAAACTGAATTTTTCTGTATTTGTTCATACAAAAAACTCCAGGATGTGGGTGATGCCAGCATTTACCCACTTCTGGTGTGGTTTACTCACTCTGCCTGCAACCTCATGACCAAACCACACCAGGCGTGGGTAAATCCTGACATCACTCACACCCTGTCATGGTATATTGCTTAAGTATTCTCCTGTAAGAAGTACACAGGTCATGAAGGGAGAAAGGCACATCCTATTTTTCCTCAATTGTTCATCTACAGCCCACCAAAGCTAAACGGTATCTGATGGTATTAAGCAGGAGTTGAGGCAGGCCAAATTTTCATTTGCTTTGCTGCACTGCTGAAACTACACATTACAGTTGGAAACAAGAACTATACATTTAGTAACCCCAAAGGATGCCAAAAGACTACTAGAGTGCATGAAGAAGAAAATAACTGCCACCACTGACAGTGCCGAAGAGCTGGCTTCCGAAGATACTTCAGAATATGTCAGCTGTTTACTGTGTGTTTCTCTTTTTCTCTCCGGTCTCTGTTTAAATGCAAGGTAGTAGTAATTTGAGGGGGAGGGAGTGGAAAAGAGAATTTATACGCAGTGCAGTTTGGTGTGCTTGGTGAGTACTTTGCTTTTTTATAATTTCTGAGATGATGACTGGTAAGGTGGTGTAGTGAGTGCTGCATAGTTTACACATGGTGCAGTGACTTTGGGCCTACCGTTTAAGGTGGCAGGAACTGGCACTTTTTTTTTGTAAATAGTATGCTTTATTGAGAATAAATATCCATACATACAGACAGACAGACAGACATCAAGTTATGTAAACTATACAATGGTTATGTCTAAAGTGATGCATGAGTAATAGAAGAGTACATTGTTGGATGAGTTGTCCTGTCAGCATTCGGGAGCTTTGGTGGGCAGTAAAGGGAAAGATGGCAACTGGGGTCTATAGGTTCAGATCTGGTACTGTGGACAGAAGGGTATGTTGGGGACAGTTATCTTGGGTGTCCATGGGTCAGTGCCTCTCATGTTAGAGGTTAGTAAGGTGAGCATCCAGCATACCCCATCATTCCTGAAAACGCTGAGACATGTGCCTTATGTGGTAGAGCATTTTCACCATTCTCAGGGCTTCCAAGATTGCATTGTACAACACTGCAAAAGTAGGGGTTTTACTGTCCAGCCTGTGCTTTAATATCGGCTTTTTGGCCATTGCAGAATGGAGGACTAAGGGGAGAACTAGTGACACCACTGACTACCCTTTTTAACAAATCATGGGAGGATGGTGTGGTACCTGAGGACTGGAGGAGGGCGGATGTGATTCCCCTTCATAAAAGTGGGAGCAAGACAGAGGCAGGAAACTACAGACCTGTCAGTTTGACCTCAGTGGTAGGGAAATGATGGAATCACTTCTGAAGGAAACAATTGTTGCGTACCTAGAGGCCAGTGGGGTACATGACCCAAAGCAGCATGGATTCACAGTGGAAGGTCATGTCAGATGAATCTGATCGATTTCTTTGACTGGGTGACCAAAGTAGTAGACCAGGTAGGTGCTGTGGATATGGCCTACCTAGACTTTAGCAAGGCATTTGACACAGTCCCACACAAAAGATTAATAAACAAATTAGCCAGCCTGGGAGTGGGTCCCCGGGTGGTAGCTTGGGTAAAACATTGGCTGGACAACAGGACACAGAAGGTAATAGTAAACAGAGTCCACTCCAGAGAAGGGGGGATACTAGCGGGGTACCGCACAGTTCAGTACTGGGTCCGGTCCTTTTTAATGTCTTCATAGGTGACATTGCAGAGGGACTGGAAGGAAAAGTATGCCTCTTTGCAGATGACCCAAAGATCTGCAACAGGGTTACACAAGGTGGGGTGTAAATGATGAGAAGTGAGTTGGGCAAGGTTGGAGGAATGGTCAGACATATGGAGCTTAGATTCAATGCAAAGAAGTACAAAGTAATGCACCTGGGAAACAAAAGCTCAGGGGAAGAGTACACAATTGAGGGGGAAGGTAGAAATAACAACAAAAATGGAAAGGGATCTGGGGGTAGTCATATCAGATGACCTAAAGATAAGCAAGCAATGTGAG
This sequence comes from Neoceratodus forsteri, assembly GCA_016271365.2. NCBI lineage: Eukaryota > Metazoa > Chordata > Ceratodontiformes > Ceratodontidae > Neoceratodus > Neoceratodus forsteri. The sequence continues at coordinate 1,068,999,443 of CM028129.1, read as the reverse complement.
AAGGCAGCAGGGATGGCTTGGGAGATACTGGATTGTATAGGGAGAGGCATCACCAGTAGGAAACAGGAAGTTGTTATCCCTTTGTACAGACAGTTGGTGAGACCCCATCTGGAGTACTGCATGCAGTTCTGGAGACCCCATCTCTACAAGGACATAGACAGGATGGAGGCAGTCCAGAGGAGGGCAACTAAAATGGTGCAGGGTGTGCAAAAGAAGCCTTACGAAGAGAGACTAAAGTAGCTTAATATGTATACCCTTGGGGAAAGGATGGAGGAGGGGGACTTGATAGAAACTTTTAAGTACCTCAGGGAAATCAACAAAGTCCAAGAGGGTAGCATCTTTCAGAAAAAGAGATGTGCAAGAACAAGGGGACACAGTTTGAAGATAGAGGAGGAACTGCTCAGAGGCAATGTGAGAAAGTATTTTTTCACAGAGAGGGTAGTGGACGCATGGAATGGCCTTCCTGAGGAGGTTGTGGAGTCAAAAACAGTGAGGGAATTCACAAATGCATGGGACAGACATAAGGCAATTCTTATGGGGGTAGGAAGAAATAGGCTGTTGGTTATCTAGGATCTGCAGCTTATCTAGTAGGTAGGAAAATGGGCAGACTAGGTGGGCCAAGTGGTCCTTATCTGCTATCAAAGTCTATGTTTCTATGAGGTGGATGTAATATTTTTGGTTATCAAGGATTTCATTCAAGTCCAGGCCTAGGAGGCAGGTCTGAGAGAATGTTTCTTTGAGCCCAAGTATCGGGTCTAGTTTGGATTTAATCTCTTCCCATAGGGGTTTGGCGTTGGGGCAGTCCCACAGGATGTGTTTGAGGGTGCCTCTCTCTGAATGGCATCTGCTACATTGGTCTAACCTTAGTTTGCCTATATTGTATAGATGAGCCGGGGTGAAATACAGGTTACGGTTCATTTTATATTGCATAAGTTTCAAACCATCGAATTTAATGTATTTGTACTGTATGTCACTTTCCACATTGCTTTCGTGGTTTCAGGGTTTTTCAATTCAGGGAAGACCATTTGCCAGTATGCACATGTTGCAATCTTGTTGCCTGTGGTGAGGGACAGGAGGTTTTTATATAACAAGGAGATGGCATGACGCTGGGTGGCTAGTCTTTGCAATTTGTCCCATTTCCAGAAGTTGCTTGTGCTCCAGAGTTTAGGTCCGAGGGAGGTGGACAACATCTGCTTTATCTGGAGAAGGGGGAACAGTGATGTTCATGTCAGGGCCATCTTTTGGAGTAGGGTTTGTATGGGTATCAGGGAGTTTATTTTCTGTTAGGAATCCAGGGGAAGGTACCGTCTCTCCCAGGAAGTTGTAGGAAATTTCTTTTCTTCTGGATTTTGAAGTTGGGGTTGCCTTGTAATGGTTGTGCTGGGTCAAGTTGGGGGTGGGTAGACAGCAAATTATGTAGCTGCCGGCACACACGAAATAGGTGCCAATGGGGGTGTACTTTAGAGGTGGGGGGGTAGCCCTATATGGGATGCTCGTGAGTGCCCAGATGTTGATGTTGGTGTGGCATACATCTCTCTCCAACATTTTCTATTGAGGGGTGTAGCCTCCTTCCATCTCAGGCTCAGTTGCTCCCCTCCACCAAAGAAAATGGCTGGTGTGACTCACCAGGTAGTATAGACGGAAGTCTGGCAGTTGTAAGCCCCCATGCTCTTTGGCGGGGAATAGCTTGTTAAAGGCTCTGTGGGGGTATTTGACGTTCCAAAGAAAGGTGGTTAGAACAGAGTGGAGTTGTGAGAACCAAGTGTTGTGGAGAGCGCACCCTGACATGGTGATTAGGTAGAGGAGCATGGGGAGTACATTCATTTTTATGATGTTGATGCAAGCCCATAGGGTGAGTGAGAGTGTGGTCCATCTGTCCAGGTCTTGTTTAATTTGGGCTTTGGCCATGTCGAGGTTTTTTGTATTGTTAGCCTTGTGATTCTGGACATCCAGATACCCAGATATTTGAGTGATTCTGGACACCATATGCCTATCAAATTTGGTATGTGGGCTTTATAGGTAATGCTGTTTAGGGGCATCAGATCTGTTTTGGTGAGGTTCAATTTGCATCCTGCCAGTTGGCCAAATATTTGTAATAGCTGGAGAGTGGTGGGGATAGATTGGTCTGGCTCGATGAGGTGAAGAAGGATGTCATCCGCATAAGTTGAAACTTTGTATGTGAGACTACCAACACAGACTCCCTGAATGGACTCATCCAGATTAATCCTTCTCATAGGGAGTACTAGGTAGAGGTTGAAGAGGTATGGGGAGAGAGGGCATCCCTGTCAGGTGCCTCTCTGTAAGATGACTGGGGTTGAGATGATGCTGTTGCAGGTTATCCTAGCTGACAGACATGAGTAAAGGAGTTTGCTCCAGTCTATGAAGTCCTGGGGGAACCTGAACTCCTGCAAGGTCATGAATAGAAAGGTCCAAGAGACCCAGTCAAAGGGTTTTTAAGCATCCAAAGAGAGCGTGATTATAGGAGATGGATGGACTGTGCCTATAGGCCGCCATGATATGGTTCCGTTTACTTAATTGGTCGGAAGCAAGCCTCCCCTGCATGAAGTCCACCAGCTCCAGGCCTATGAGGGAGCACCAGACTGAGCTTAGCCTGGTTGCTAGAATTTTGAGATTGGTATTTAAAAGCAAGATGGTCTTATAGCTACTCATGTAGGTCAGGTCTTTGCCTGGTTTGGGTAGGAGGGTGATGTGGGCTTCCTGTAGAGCTGGGTCCAGATCTTTGCTAGTTTTGGCCTTGTTATATAGGCATGTCAAGGGGTGGACGATGTCATGCATGACGGTTTTAAAAAAGTTTGCAGAAAAGCCATCTGGCCATAATGGCAGGGAGGATATCACCTGGCAGATCTCATGTTCTGCGATAGCAGCCCCAACGGTGACCCTAATCCCGGGATCAAGCCTTGGTAGTCGGGCCTGTTTCAGAAAGTCCTTTATTGCTTCTATAGGGGGGTTGCTCATCAGGAGTGTATAGATCCGAGTAGTAGTCCCTGACTCTTCGGGCTATTTCTCTGGGGTGAAAGGCTAGTGTGCCATTGATGGTGTAGATTCTTGGAATCACCCAGCCAGTCTCTTGTTGTTTAAGTCAGAGAGCCAGCAACTTACCCGACTTTTTCCATTGGTTCACGGATTTAGTTTTGGATAGGAAGATGGTGAATTTCGCCTGTTCCCTGAGGAGTTTGTTGTAGTGAGTCCTGGCTGTAGTAAGGTGGAGTAGCATGGACGGGGAAGTGTCTCTAGAGAGCATTTTTTCTAGGTCCCTTATTTGGTTGAGGGTCTACGTACACTCTGCTTCTCTCTTCTTTTTCAAACAACATGAAGTCTTGCTGTATTCTGACTTATTGCCAGTTCAAAGGTTGGGAATCACTGCAATAAGTCAGAATACAGCAAGACTTCATTAGAAGAAACATAATTACTAAGGTGAGTAATTTTTTCTTTTGTACCATGGATATTCGGAGCGTCTCCCCGTATGGTGCATTTAAAAGCACCCCACATGTGCTTGTGGCAGGCCACTGATTCAGTGTTTATTTTTGAAGAAGGTTTTTGTTTTCCTGTGGATGTTGTCCAGAATGGACCTGTCCTTTAGGAGGGAATTGTTAATCCTCCATGTTATGTCCCTGTCTGCCTGTTCCAGGGGGAGCAGGGATAGGGTGACAGGGGCGTGATCCAAGATCACCTTGGGCCTAATTTCACAGGAGGCGGTGGTCTTTAGGACTGATCAGTTTATCAAGAAAAAATCAATCTTGGATTGCATGCCATGCGCAGGGGACCAGAAGGTGTAATCTTCGAGGTTGAATTGAGAGTTCTCCAGATGTCTGTCAGCCCTAGTGAGTCTTGTAGTTCCCTACAAGATCTCTGGGCTGGGGAGAGGCCTTTGTGTCATGGTTTCAATCTGTCCAGGCTGTCCTCCAGGGGTATGTTCCAATCCCCAGCCAACACTATTGGGATGGATGGCATGGAGGAGAAGATGACTAGGAGGGAGGTGAAGAATTTGGGATCGTCCGAATTGGGGCTGTAGATCGAGCCTAGCATAATTTCGGTCTGACCGAGTGTTCCTCTTAGTATAATGAATCGCCCTTTTGGGTCCCCGTGCTGCTCTATAAGTTGAAAAGTGATGGATCTGCAGATCAGTGTGGCTGTTCCTGCCCTCCCATTTTTGGTACCTGCTGTGAATGCCTGTCCTGCTCATTCCCGTCTCAGTAGAGACATCTGTGTGGATGTGGTGTGTGTTTCTTGTAAGAAGGCTATCCGTGTTCCTGGGGACTTATGATGCCAGAGGATCTGGTAGCATTTTTCTTTGGTCTAGGGCCCCTTTTATATTCCAGGTGACTTACTGATGTGAGTTAGCCATTCAGAGTGATGCGGGGCATCAACATGCATGTTTTCATGGTGGGGATGATTTGGTTTGAATTGGGGTTTGGGGTGTGTTTTTGGAAATATTGCTTGCAGGTGCGTGCCAGGTGCCCCTATGTTTTGCAGTCAGTTGTCTGAAGGGGGGACCTTGGATGGAGTCTTATCAGCAGTTTACACATTCCAATGCATAATAAACAGTTTGTATCACTTAATAAACAGAATAAAATGCAAAACGTTACCAACAATATGACTAGCTGGCCTAGTGCCACCAAATATCTATGTCCTCTAATCTCTAAGTGGAACATATTTGAGACAGCACCCCCTCCAGAATCTGGGTGGGGGGGGCTTGACACACTCGCTGTGTCCCAAAAACACTTGGTCCACTATGAGTACTTGTACCTGTGACGGTCCTCAGACCATGGTTAGGGTTTGTATTCCCCCATAAGCAGGGGGCGGGTGAGAGGACTGGTAAACCATGTGTGTAATGGGGAGGTTGGAATATCGTACACTGTAGATTTTCTGGGTGGGTCACTTTTGGTTGTCACTCAAGAGGAGCATGGGTGGGGTCCGCCTTGATCACCCAGGTGGGAGTATGTGAGCTCCTAAACATGGTGGGTATTCATACGGCATTGGTGGGCTCCCAAGGGTCCTTGAATTGGTTATGGGGGGACTGCTAGTCTGTGTGACAGTGGGTAACCCAGCCCCCTGACCTGCTTTACTGGCCTTGCTCTTCCTGCTGAGGGGCTTGCTGCTTGATGCTGAGGGCCTGTGGATGGGGTTTGCGCATGCTAGTCAAAGTCTGGGGTGTTCTGTGACCCTGAGGTGGGGTGCATAATTCTCTTCATAGTGATTGGTCCCTGCCTCTGACTGTCTATGTGACTTGCTCAGCTCTTTTAGTTCCAATGCCATGGCCAGGGTATGATCTTGGGGTGGGGTGTGGGTGAAGACGATGGGGTTTGCCTGCTCAGTGGGCCAGGGTTGCATGGGTATTCATCCTGTGCACTCCCATCATCTTTGACCTTCAGCCCCCTGTTCCCCATTGGAGGGGAAGAAGCAGAAAGGGGAGCTGACTACCCAGGGTTTTGGAACCTTTCCATAATTAAGAGGTGATCTCCATAGGATTCTGGGGAATCCTGGGGTTGGCATCCCATTTAGAACCCCCCTCTGCATGTTCTGATGGATGGGCAAGTGTGGGGTAAGTGACTGTAGCATTCAGAATCCACAGTTCCCCATCCCTGTAACAATCCAGGTTCCCCCATGCACAAATGACATGCAATATAGCTAACTTGACAGCATTCCTGCATCAGTCCAGATCCGTTGGGAGGGTATAAAGCGTGCACCCCCCCATCCACCTGCTCCCTCTCTCAACCCTGATAGACTGCACCGCTAATAATATTAACAAGCAATTGTGTCTTTTCTCTCCCTGTTTTATTTTGCAATTTTTTGTACTTGTCCTGTCAGTTGGTAAGTCCCGTTTATGTATTTTCCCTGCTTGATGTGCTCCTCTACTACCCCGTTGGAGTCCTTTAGCATGTGCCAATTGGTGTGTCCAGTTCAGGGTCTCAAATGCAACATAGTGGTTATCTCTGTGGTGTTTCTCTTTGGATTGGTGTCCCGAGCCTGCAGGGTGGTTGATTAAGTCCCTAGTCATGGTGGATGGGTTAGGTCGGAGCCGAGATTTTTGAAGGATGCTCCGCTCTGCATTCAGAGTTTGATGTTCAGTCCCTTCGTGATGCGGAATATGAGGAGCACAGTTTCATCAGTGGTGCCTTCTCGTGAAGTCAGGGGACCTTCTTTGATCCTGGATGATGCAACTGGCCAGAATTCATCATGTGGCGATCCATGAGGTCTTTGGGCGTCTCCAGCAGTGAAGGACTTTGCGTGCCGGGGTGGGTGGAGGAAGTCCTGATCTATGTGACATGCGTATGATGGGCTCCAGAGTGCAGATGTGCTCCAAGGGATCCTGCAGATGTCTGAAGTGAGAGGAGGTCAGCAATCAGTCAAGCAGGGTGGCCTGAAGTTCTGCAGTGCATTGCAGATAAGAAAAGTATGTAAAGTATTTATGGCCCATTCCCAGACAAATGCAATTTGGTCGTTGGCGGGAGTGGTCATAGGGGAGCTTCTAATAGAAGAGGAAGAGAAAAGCCTGTTCAGGGATTGAAGTCGCCATCTTTGGCGAACAGACATGTCAATAAAAGAGTCCAAGTGTTATACAGCAAAGTCCCATACTGTACTGTGTACTACCCCATGATGTACCCCTCCTTTATCCAGCTCAAGTGGGTAGAAAACCCTCCAGTTGATTTGGGAGGCAGGTCAGGGGGCAGTAGAAAGGAGGGTCCACAAGTAAAAGCATTCACAGTCTATTGATTAGGCTGAAGTGCCTGGAAGGTAGCTGGAACAGTGAGGTTAGTATAATCTCAGGGGAAGGGTGGAGTGAGTTACATTAAGTCAAACCCCTAAGTCTGAGGGTGACCTACCCCAAGCTGTCTTGCTAGAGTTTGCCATATGATCCACTCTTTGCAAGGGACTGTGCAGAAAAGACTGTGGGCAGAATTTTTTGTATCGCCACTTGAACTGTGGCAGCATTTGGATATTCTTGGGTGCCACTGGGGAGAGTAACCACTAGTCTTGCCGGGTACAGCATCCAAAATGGGACTTTGGTCTGACGGAGCTTCTTTTTAATGTCTTGGTATTCCTTCTGTTTTTCCCACACAGTCGAGGTAACGTCACTAAAGATGTTGATGCAGTGCCCATCCCCATACAGCTGCCCTTTAATTCTGGCTTGGGCTTGGATATGCCCCTTCTCCTGGAGGCTGGTGCAGTGGGCAACAATGGCTCTTGGCTTGTCATTTGGCTTTTGTGGCTGCTTATAGGACCTGTGGGCATAGTCCAGTAGGTAGGCGGTGTTCGATTTCGGGGGTCCTACTAAGTCAGTTAAAAGTTTCTGTGTGAAGGCAACTATATCTGATTTCTCCACTGACTCTGGGACTCCACAAAAACTATGTTGTTCCTCCATAGCCTGTGTTCCTGGTCCTCTAGACGGGCTTCTAGCTTATCCATTTTTTTCCGAAGTTCTTGGGTTTCTTTGGTATCCCTTGAGTGTGAGTCTTCTAGTGAGCTGACTTTAGTTTCCATATCTGAGACCATCTGTGTAGTGTTTTAAGCACTGGCTTATAGTCCTGAAAGTCCAAGGCAAGGTCGCACATAGCCACTTTCATTGTGGACAGCTCGCTGAAGAATTGATTTAATTTTTCAATTAGTTGTTCAGTCATTCCCAGTGGTGCCCAGGGCTCAGATTCTGAGTCCTGCTTTTGTCTCTTTGATAGCTGTGCGTCTGAAGGTGGAGTGGGCACCATTGAAAAATCCATTTGTGTGTGCTTCTGCAAGTTCATTCTCCGGGAAAATAGCAGAATTCATTTGGGACGAGTTTCTTCTAACGAATTCTGCTCAAATGTTGATCTTTTGGTTGGTTTTTCCAGTTATAAGCCCCATTTAAAAGTGGAAAATCATGGAGCTCTGAGGAAAGCTGTCATTCAAGCAGAGCTCATCACGTGACTCTCCAGGAACGGGCACCTGATTGGGACATGAGGCTTTATTAATGATGGCAACACTTGAACAATTTCTCTTGAGGGGGCATTGCTGGACCTGGTACTAAAAAACAGGGGCAGTATTGCTGCTGTCACAATAAGGGACCAGTGACCATCGTACGGTGTGGTTTAATATAAGAATCAGGTTAGAATCTAACTGCATGAGGACGAGGGTCATAGAATTCTGGAGAGCCAATTTTAAGAAAATGGAAAAGTGCCTCAGAGACACCCTAGCAGGGATAGGGAAACCGGGGGAGTCGAGGACCAGTGGGCAAAAATAAAAGGGGGCATTGAAAAAGCTGCACATCTCTGTGTCAGGCAGGTTAGCAAGGGCAAGAGGAAAAAAGAAATTACTATGGTTGTCTAGCAAGGTAGTCGAAAAAGTAAGAGCAAAGAAACTGGCTTTTAGAAAGTATTGAAAAACACAGAAAGAGGAGGATAGAGAGACTTAACCAGAGAAACAAAGAGAGGGAAGGAAGGCAGTTAGGAGCGCAAAAGTACAAAAAGAGGAGAATGTTGCCAAATCACTGACAAAAGGGGACAAGACATTTTATAGATACATAAGCGAAAAAGGAAAGACCAAGGGAGGGATAGTAATACTGAAAGTGGGAGGAAAGGTGTGTATGGAAGAGGACCACCAAAAAGCAGACATATTGAACAAATACTTACTGTATGTTCAGTATTTATGGAGGAGGGAGTAGATAGTGGGCCAGTGATAAAAAAAAAAGAAGGGCATGAAGGAACGGGAAGTGGACACTAGCCATTTTAAAGTGGAAATGGGTCCTAAGAGAATTGCCATGGTTAAAAGTAAACAAGACAATGGGACCAGACAGGAGGCACCCCAGGTTACTGAGGGAGCTCAAGGAGGAGTTGACTGCACCACTGACAGCCCTGCTCAACTTGTGACTAGAAACAGGAGAAGTCCCAGGAGACTGGAGAAGGACTGATATAGTCCCACTCCACAAAACTGGAAACAGAGGGGAGGCTGAAAATTACAGGCCTGTCAGCGTGACTTCAGTAGTGGGCAAAGTAATGGAATCACTACTGAACAAAAGGATTGGGGAATAACTTGTTTCCAATGGTCTTCAGAAGCCGAGGAAACGTGGGTTCAGTGGGGGGAAGTCTTGCCAGACAAACCTGAGTGAATTCTTTGAATGGGTAACCAAGGAAGTGGATCAGAGAGAAGTGGTTGACATAGCCTACCTGGACTTCAGTAAGGCCTTCGACACCATTCCACATGGAAGATTGGTGAGCAAGCTGAGAAGCCTGGGAGTGGATCCTAAAACAGTAAGATGGGTTGAGAGCCAGCTGGAAAACAGGAGTCAGAAGGTGGTGGTAAATGGTGTCCATTTTGGAGAAAGCATAGTGACCAGTGGGGTGCCACAAGTGTCAGTACTAGAGCCAGTCCTCTTCAATGTCTTTATAAACGACATTGCAGAAAGACTGGAAGGGAAGCTATGCCTGTTCGCGGATGACACAAAAATCTCCAACAAAATGGATACACTGGGAGGAGGGGTGGAAAGAAGGAGAGAAGTTCTAAAACAGCTGGAAGAATGGTCATTTTGGCAGCTGGGCTTCAATGCAAAAAAAAATGTTAAATCATGCACCTGGGGCACAGAAACCCAGGGGCAACATATCAACTGGGAGGAGAAGTACTAGCAGTCACAAAACAGGAAAGGGACCTGAGGGTCATCATTTCTGATGACCTGAAGGTAGCGAAACAGTATGACAGGATAGTGGGAAGGGCTAGCAGGATGCTCAGATGCATAGGCAGAGGAATCACCATCAGAAAGAGGGAGGTAATAATACCCCTGTATAAATCACTAGTGAGACCCCACCTCAAGTACTGTGTCCAATTTTGGAGACCCCACCTACAAAAGGACATAGACAGGGTAGCAGCAGTACAAAGGAGTGCAGCCAAAATGGTGCAGGGCCTGCATCAGAAGCCCTACAAAGAAAGGCTTAAGGAATTAAATATGTACTCCCTAGAAGAAAGGAAGGAAAGTGGGGGTATGATCGAAACATTCAGATACCTCACAGGCATAAACAAGGTACAGGAAGGGAGCATTTTCCAGAGAAAGAGATGCTCACGCACAAGGGGTCACACTATGAAGCTGGGGTGCGGGGGGGGGGGCTGAGAGGAAATGTGAGGAAGTACTTCTTTTTTTTGCTCCTCCCCAGGCACCCTGACCGGTCAATCCTTTGGGCCTCCAAGGTGGACCCCGGCACCACTAATCCCCTTACCATCATCCACTGCCCCAAGCAGCCACCTGTGGGTAACCTGACATATCCCTTCATCAGGAGGGTCCCTTCCTTCTGGGGAGAAGCACCCATTAGGCACAGCTCTGTATCTCAGGTCCTGCGGGGTCAGTCCGGACACTTTCTGGAGCTCTGTGGTGTTGGGAGACTGGAGGCCATCGTCTGGTTGCTCGAGGGCTATTTCCATTTTCTGCCCTCCCACTCTCTCCACCCTAATTTGGCCTATGCATGATAGCAACCTAAGGCAGGGACGTGTGAGGAGGGTGTCAAGGCTTCACCCCACCTTGCACCTCACCCAATCCACCTCCAGGCACCAAGGCCCTGCCCACCCCCCAGGAGGGAAGCATCCAATGGATGCTCTGGATTCCCTCCCTGCCGGTCTCTGTTCCTGACACCTAGGCTTGGGGAGCAAACCCGAGTCACCAACGTGCCGAGCTAACCCCTTCACTCAGTGCCACAGAGCCGATGGGGGAAGTACTCCTTCACAGAAAGGGTGGTAGATGCTTGGAACAGCCTCCCAGCAGAGGTGGTCCAGGCTAAAGCAGTTACAGGATTCAAGAAGGCATGGGATAGACACAAGGGGATCTTAGAAGTAAGGCAAGGGGTGGTGCAAACTAGAGACTGAGTAGTGTCTGCAGTGGCACTGAAGATAGGGCAGACTAGGTGGGCCAAGAGGTTCTTATCTGCTGACAGCTTCTTTGTTTCTATGTTTTTCAACTTATACCCACCCTATTAAGAATACCTGACTACTGTTGGGCAGTTAGGCTCCCTCTCATCATACTACTAAGTTATTGTTTGTGGTTCTTTCACTCATGTCTCCTGGCTTTGTTCTTCTCAAATAATAATAAGATTAATGTCTGCCAAATGGTAAAATAGCATGCAATTCTTGATTTTTAAGTATCTCTGCAGTGTTTTATTTTTCAATCATTGGTAGGGGCGTTGTCTTTCATGATACAGGATGCCTAATGTAGTACAGGGGTTCATTTAGGCTTTCTGATAAGCCAGTTATGCAGTTGAATTTGAACCCAAGCACTGAGTTTACTGTTAAAATTTCTGGTTTATTTATGAGGTTAGCCCTCACAATCTAGCACCAAATATTGAAAATGATAATGCACGCTTTCTGTAATAATACAAAGTGAGATATTTCATATGATGGTTGCAAGTGCATTCGCGTTAGCCACAGTGACTCGTTTTGCAGTTTGAAGATATCCTACTATTCCCCTTCCATTCAAAGCAACATCAAGTGTTTTCTTGAAATGACTAGTGTTGGAATTACAGTACTACGTTATTTGGTAAACTATTTCAAGTAGAGACAACTTTCTGGTTGATGCATGCCCCTCTTACATTTTTTTTTATAATTTTCTTCTTTTAATAACAAATCATGGCCCCTAGTGTCTACAGTTATCCTTGGCTTCCAATCCAGTGCATTCTTATAAATCACTGTTACTATGTGACCTGTAAACCAAACAAAGGTCTCCTCATAATCTCCTATATTGCAATGAGTACATCCTCGTTCCCTCAATCTTTCCTCATTGGGCAGATGTTAGATATTTGAGACCAACTTTGTTGCCCTTCTCTGGACACCCTCCAGTCTTCTTATGTCCCCTTTCCTATGTGGTGCCCAAAACTGAACACAATACTCCATGTGGGCCTGACCAGGGAAGGATAGAGAGGCATTACCACCTCTCTTTCCCTACTCCTAACGTTTCAGCTTATACGGCTTAATAATGCCCTGTGTATATTCTCTGCAAGGAACATTTCTGCATTGCTTGTCAAATACTGAATTTAAAAGTCTAAAAAAAGGAAAAGTGCTGTCCAGAATGACTGTGATATTTGGTTGGAAAAATGAAATTGGCAGTCTAGGTAAATACAGTATGCACTGCTGTTTACTTACTTTCTTTTACCCTTGTTCAAAGTCTGTATTATGTGACAGTACAGTAACATTGCGCGTCATTGATGGGTAGGCAGGGGTTGCGGACAAGACCCCTATGATTTCTTTGCAACCCCTATGATGTCTTGTGCAACTCCTAAAATAAGGTTTTCCTAGCATTTTCTAATACATTATAACATTTGGGTGGTGGAAGAGCTTTGCAACCCCTATGATTTTTCTGAAATGGGCTTCTGCAAACCCAGTGATTCTGATGGAATTATATTACTGGCAAGGCTCTTACAAATGGGACAGGTCTGCCGCAGCTATTCACACACATCTTTTAAATATGTTATTATATATACTTAGAGGAGGGGGTTGATTGCATATTGGGCCTTTCACACAGACTGTATCCCAAAGTGCTTTAGAAACCAGATGAGGGAGGGGAGAAAATGTTCCTACCATTAAGTGTACAGTGCAAGTCAAACAACAGAGATAGACAGGAGAAAGAGATTGCAGAAAGATTAAATACAAAGTTAAAATTACTTGCTCAGGGTCACATGGGAAGCAAATGACATTTGTGGGTTTTAAACCTGGGGTCCAGATATTAATGCAGATATCGTCATAATGTTTGTGTGACTGATCAGCATCAAATGTACTCTGGTATTTGAACTGATAAAAGCAAGCCAAATGAACATAACATGATAATTTAAGTTTGCCCACCTCATTCCTTTGATATTCCCAGTTTGCATGACTCATGAACAGCTTTTTTTTCAGCATTCTGACAAGATTTTGATCATGGCAGAACACTGAATTGAAAACCCTCTTGTGTTACAGAGACAGTTATAGAAGCAGCTGAGAGATCAAACAGCCCCTGACAACACAGTTGATCAGATGAAATCTTTTCAAGCAGCCCCATCATTCTGAACAAGCATTTGTCTATGCCGAATGTTTGCTTGCTGGCATTAGCAGTGGAAGGGCAGGAGTTAGACAGATGCAGTATAGGAATGGCCTTGAAGTATTGAACTGACGCCAACTCCACCCTCACCCTACAGAGATGGACAGGCATTGGGGTGTGCCTTTGGGTCATCACCCATGACAGTCATGACAATTCCCCTCACCCTACCCTTCAGACACTGACAAGTGTCGAGGTGTGCCTTGGGGTGTTTGGGCATTACATTCACCTCATTCCATAAGGAAATATGCTGAAATGAGTGCAGTATAGGAGAATGGGGTGAACTCTGGGGGCAAAGGATCCAAGGTGCACCTCGATGCCTGTCACTGGCTGCAGGGTGGGGGTGGAATGGCATGAGCATTACTGTTGACAATCCCAAGTCACACCCCTGATGCCTGTCAGTTCCTACAGGGTAAGGTGTTATGGTCAAAAAACCCTAATGCCCTGGGCATTTCTTGGTATTTTTACTCCAAGTTTTCTATGTGGGCTTTTTGTGACCCTACCGCATGGACAGTGACACTATCAGTTTGTTAGGCAAAAGCTGATTTTGCACAGTGACTGCGCCATTTGGCGCCACCGCTGCGAAAACACATTTTGAACAGGATGTGAAAAGTGACAGGTGTACTGTTCATGAGGAGGTGTTAAAAAAATGGCATTGTTGAAAATCTGGAGTGAAAATATAAAAAAAAACTGGTGAAGTCACAGCGTTCGTAAGAAACTGCACAATGTACACCCGTAATGTATTTAGTTTGGGGATGTTTTATGGCAGATTTTCAACATAGACATTTTGGGACCTCTGCTCATGAACAGTGTCACTGTGATTTTCTTAATCTGTCCTGAACACTAATTTCCCACAGCGACCGCGTTATTCTGCACCGGAAGTGCAAAAACACATTTTGGCCAGGGTGTGAAAAATGACAGCTATACTGTTCATAAGGAGGTGTGGAAAAATGTCAGTGTTGAAAATCAGGATGGAAAATATTACAAATTCGTGAACTTATGAGGGTGCGTGGAAATTGCGCAATGCACACTCGTAATACAGTCATTTTATGGACTTTTCTCACCAAATTTTCAACATAGCCATTTTAACACCTCTGCTCATGAATAGTGTCACTGTGATTTTCTTAATGTGTCCCAAACATTGATTTCGCACACCGACCGTGCCAATGTGCGCTACATGTGCGAAAACACATTTTGGGTAAGATGTGAAAAATGACTGCTGTACTGTTCATAAGGAGGTGTGGTAAAATGGTAATGTTGAAAATCCAGGTGAAAATATAAACAGAAATTCTGGCGTGCATAGGAATTGCATAGCACTGCGCTTTCGTAAAACAGTCATTTTGGGAACTTTTTTCACCAAATGTTCAACATAAGGTTTTAGTCTACCTCATGAATCAGACACTTTCTTATTTCATTAATCAGTCCCAAATGCTGGTTCTGCGCAGTGACCGCAAGATCACCTTTCGGGACCGAATAACAAAATGACACTGACTGAGTTCATGAGGTGGGCTCCCAAGAGCCCCATGTTGAAAATTTGGTGAAAAAAATCCCAACAATGGCCAAGATATGCACCAAAGTTGGAAAAAAAAATTATGCCATTATACAGCTTACTGGCATTTCTTCAGTTCGCAGTTGGCTTTGAAGAGTGCAGACGTGTTCCCGGTCCACTGAAGATTGTCGCACTGGCCTCCAGAGGTAAGCATGGGGTGAGGTGGGGGTCGGGTATGTAGAGGGTGGGTGTGGGTTGGGGAGGGGGCAAGACAGTCACCAAGGGACTGTTTATTCTTATAGGTGTTTTTTTCTTTTTTTAGGAAGACGACGTGGGACTTTTGCCATGCTGGGGTGGGCAACTAGAAATTTGCTTGAGGGGGCAGTGGAGCCAATAGGGGATTAGGCACCTCCGTCGGCCGTACAGACTTTTGCCATGCTGGGGTGGCTCCCAACGTGGCTCCTGGAAGTCTGTTGGGGGACAGTGGAAATGACGGGGAATTGGGCACCCCCGTCGGTCATACGGCCTTTTGCCACGCTGGGGGGGCTCCCAGCATAGTGCCTGAATGTCTGTTTGGGGGCAGTGGAGCAGATGGAGGATTGGGCACCCCCATTGGCCATACAGTGTGGGGGGGGAGTGCATGAGCATGCTGGGGTGGGATCCCAGCATGCTACTTGGGTGTTTATTGGGGGGGGGGACCAAGAAATAAACTGAGCTGTCTATGACAGCTGTTCAGATGCAGTGCTGATGTGTAGGCACTTTGCATATTGCTGACGGCAGTATGTAAATTGCCTGCTGACAGCAATATGCAAATTGGCTACATGTTACCACCACTGATTGTGGTGGTCTTTTGCTTTGAACTGTATGCCACTGCATCTGCCCTGCTGTCATAGACAGCTCGGGCATTTATTGGTGTGGTGAGGCAATGCCTGCAAGAAGGAGCCAAACATTGGAAGCGGAGTGGCACACCTACAACAATTCTTATGGTGGCACTATGTTTCTTGTACATGCATACAAGCAAACATAAAAATACAATAATTTCTTAATCAGCTAAAGTCACTTCCCAGAAAAAAACCAGAACTCTTAAAACAAAGCACATTCATAGCCAAAACAAACGAAAGAAAAAAGTAAAAACAAAATGTTAACTTTGCAGTGCCATTCTTGTGGGCCACTATAGATCAAGTACACTTTGTAAAAAACTGCATTAATGCACCAGTTAGGTTTCAAGTTAATATCACAAAAGTAGGGAAATGTGGCATTAGGGTTTTCAACCCTAACTTCCTACCCCCCAAGCAGCAAATGGAAAAAGCATTAGAGTTTTGGGTCTCCGTAGTGTTGGTGAATCAGTGGTGGGGTCTTCCTTGGGGTTGTCGACCCTAGTGCTAACCACTCCCCCAGCCTGCAGCCTCCTGTCCAAAGCACAAGGTAAAGATCTGTGTCAGAGCCTCATAGTGATACATTCTTCAATGATAGAGAAGTACGTCTCACCATATGGTGCCAACACAATCTGTTGTACCTTTTTTCCCTGCAGGCCTATTGTGAAGAAAAGAGATCACATCTGACTTTGTTGGCTTTGGGGAGGGGTTGGGCATTAGGGTGGAAATTTCAACATACGCTCATAGTCTCATGAATCCAGTAGCTGAAGATTTTCAAACCCTGCCCAAAAGGTGATTTCACAGAGTGACTGCAAAATTGCCTTTCAGGCTGGATTTGAATAATTCCACTGCCCTTGGTCATGAGATGGGGTCCTAAAAAGCAGTGTTGGAAATGCGGTGTAAACATTTTAAAAAATGACAAAGTTATGAATAAAAGTTCAAATCCCATTGAAATACATTAAACTGAACTTACCTTATTTTCTTTTATTGCAGTTGCTGGTTCCAGCAGCAAAACATATCTTTAGTCAGAGAGTGGATCTAGTCATGGGACATGTTCAGTGAGTGATGGTGTGTGGGGTGGTGGGTGCTGAGTGGGAGGTTGGGTTAGGGTGGTTGGGGGGGTTCAGATCGGTGAGCAAATGTTTTCTTTTTTACAGGTTTAAAGATAATTAGCCAATACTGTTACTGGGTATTGTGGTGGATAATAAATGGGTTCAACCTTGTTATTTTACAAGTTTTTCACACTTTCAGAATGGAACTTTTGTTTTCAGTAGTCTCTCGAGTGAAACTGTCTTTGCAGCAGTGTTAACAGCTTCCTGCTCACGTTTAACATTTTTGATCAAGCCCTGTTCTCCAGTGATATAAATGGTGGTGCGCATCTATAGCAAGGAGCTCACAGTGTTCAGTCTGATGCACTGTGTGAGGTCTAAAAGAAACAGTGAAAGTCTATTGTATTTTAAATAAAAATAACAGTATGTTACCTGATGAGGTCGAGAGATCCCCATTTATTGCCACACAAATCACTACTGCACCTTATGTGTTTAAACATCTGGCTCCTTCTGATGGTGAAGCTGTGGAAACAACTGGGAGCACATCTGAAGAGGATGAGGATGATTATGATTATGTAACACTTGTCAGTAGTGATCATTATGTTAACAATTGGATGTTTTCCACCAGCCTTTTGTTTTTCAGTGACAGATATTTTTTGTTTTCATGTGTACCAGTCACAGCAATTAACTGGCAGAAATTCCTGAAGCTAGAGCATTGCAGTCATGTGGAGCATATCAATGTACTATTTCTTTCTGAGTTTGTACATCATCAAAGAATCTATACTGAATCTGTTTTCAATCCATGATTGGTAACGTGTCTTGTCATAACGGCATCCGGAAAATACATACAGTACGTACTTTTTACACAGTGAAGAAGCAGTCCGTTTTCTCAAAACATCCTGTCAGCAGTGTAAAAGTCACGTTGATTTGTTTTAGCGATGACAAATGCATGTTACTGATTTGGATATGGTTTACTAGCATGGTGTGTTAATATATCAGCAGTAATGCAGTGTCCCTTATAGCTATTAACACACTTGTTCCTCAGCTTCACCGCCTGGCAGGAAGCAGGGCTTCAAATGAGAGAGTTTTCACTGAGTGCTCAAGCATTTGCTATAGATGCATACCACTATTTACATCACAGGAGAATAGTGCTCTGTTAAAAATGTTGAACATGAGCGGGCAGCTTTTAACACTGCTGCAAAGATTATTTCACTCAGGACACTATTGAAAACAAAAGTTGTGTTCTGAAAATGTGAAAAATTTGAAAAACAGCACAAGTTGAACCCATTTATTATTATCCACCACAATGCCCAGTAGTAGTATTTGCCTATGATCTTTAGACATGGGAAGGGGGGGCAGGTGATGACTAGTGGATGGAAGAGAAACAAGAAGCTCTGGGGTTGGGCATCCCAGTGCGCTAGTAAATTACAACAACTGGTGACCCCCGTTATCAACCCATTTTCGAGTGCTGTTAAAAGTCATATCAACCCGCAGGTTGATACGAAAAAAGTTGTATCAACCCGCGGGTTGATAAGACTTTTACAATCTTGCGCTAAGAAGCCTGATTTCATATACCCTTCAAACGCTGTAATTGAGAAGCTGTAAGTCACTTCTCACTTACACTGTACGTGATGATCATCTTCATTTTTCTCCAACACAGTAGCGTGGCCGAGCAGTGTTCGGTAAATTATGTGTCCCATAATCCACAAAAAGGAAAGTGCCTTGTATAGAATAATTTTAACTTGTAGGTAATAAGCTAATTTTTTCTCAGTTTTGAGAAACAGAAGCCATTGAGTATAGACCGAAGAGAGTGAGTGATAGCGAGTTAGTAGGCTAGATTCTGTGAATGAGTGTTGCTATAGCAACACTCGCTCACGCTTTGAATCTCGCCTTCTGAAGCCACAGAGTAACTCGCTCTCGTCAATCTACACTTGGTGGCTTTTGTATCTTAAAATGGAAAAAAATTAACTCAGCGCTCACAGGTTAGAATTTTTTTTATATAAGCCACTTCTCTTTTTGTGGATTTTGGGGCATATAATTTACCGAATCAAATACTGCTCAGCCATGCTTTCTCTCTCGGCCAAATATGTTTACACCAAAAGTCCATGCACCAGTTATTATAAAAAATAAAACATTTGTGGGGGGTTGATACACAGTTTTTTATACATACCCTCGGTGTGTGATACTAGTGCAACCTCTCGAGCTTCACTCTCGAGGTTTCTCTAATATCACACACCTTGGGTGTGTAAAAAAAACTGCGTATCAACCCCCTACATATGCATTATTCTCTATATAATAACTGGTGACCCCCATTATCAACCCACACAACTTGGGTGTGTAAAAAAACTGCATATCAACCCCATACATATGCATTATTCTCTACATAATGGCTAGATAGAGAACTAGATTGAAAGAAAGATAGACAGACAGACATAAAGAGAGGAGAGAGAGAGAGAGAGAGAGAGAGAGAGAGAGCAGGGGATCACTGGCTCCTGTTCTAACTGAAGTTGGCAGCACGACTCCAGCTGTGGTGTCACATCTGAAGACCTGCTGTTTTCATACCGAGAACATGGGTGAATGGCTCCTCTCGCTAAGCTGGACACCCTGGATTTTTGAGTGCTAAGAAATGTTATTTCCAGAGCAATTTTTAAAAAACAATTACCAGAATTTAGCTAAATGGGCTCTGTTTATCTAGGTTCAGGTTTGTTTTTTTAAGTATATAATTTGCATATATTTTAAATGTTTTTGAGTTAAAAAGCAAGATGGTGGTCACCACAATGTTTTTTCTTTTTTTTTTCTCATGACAAGTGGATCATTTTTTATGACAAGTAAAGCATGAAAATAAGCACTCACAATTGGGTGTTTTTTTTTTTTTACTGGTTGAGCTTGATGGTTATCCAAAAAATCCTTATAACTCTGGAACTGTTTAATATTTTTTCACAAAACCTTTGAAAGGCACAACCTCAGTACAGGCTGCTTCTACCCTGAAAGTTTCTTGAAAACATTCTGTACAGTCTAGATGGTGTGTGAGAGTAAAACAAACCCCATGTTAAATACAGGAAAAACAAACACTGTATTTTTGCATCTTTTGGCATTCCATATCTCGAAAATGACTCAAAATGCCATCACAAAACTTTTCACATCTTGAGATGCTGCCAACCTGAGTGGGCATGCCAAATTTGGGGATATTTCATTGAATACTGGCAAAGTTATTAAGGTGCAGACATTTGGGTTTAACATTAAACAGTGTACTCAACTCTAGCTATAGGGGCACTACCATGCCCCTATAAGATATATGTAGATCTGTAATTAATCTTCATGAGTGAGGGGACAGGACCATAACTCCTGAGTGGCAAAATAACAAATTAACACCAAAGACACTACAAACCACCCTATTAGACCCCAATAACACATGTAACAAATACATTAATAGCACATGGAAGAGGGAACAACCTTACTGACACATGAAAAAGCTAGAAACATAGAAACGTAGACTTTGACAGCAGATAAGGACCACTTGGCCCCCCTAGTCTGCCCATTTCCCTACCTATTGGATAAGCTACAGATCCTAGTTAACCAACAACCTACTTCTTCCTACCCCCACCAGAATTGCCTTATGTCTGTCCCATACATTCTTGAATTCCCCCACTGTTTTTGACCCCTTGACCGCCTCAGACAGGCTGTTCCATGTGTCCACTACCCTCTCTGTGAAAAAAATACTTCCTCACATTGCCCCTGAGCCATCTCCCCCTCGATCTTCAAATTGTGTCCCCTTGTTCTTGCACATCTCTTTTTCTAAAAGATGCTACCCGCTTGGACTTTGTTGATTCCCTTGAGGTACTTGAAAGTTTCTATCATGTCCCCCCTCTCCCTCCTTTCCTCAAAGGTACACATATTAAGCTCCTTTAGTCTCTCTTCATATGGCTTTTTTTTTTTGCAGACCCTGCACGATTTTAGTTGCCCTCCTCTGGACTGTCTCCATCCTGCCTATGTCCTGTCAGAGATGGAGTCTCCAGAGCTGCATGCAGTACTCCAGATGGGGTCTCATTAACTGTCTGTACAGAGGGATAACAATTTCCTGTTTTCTACTGGTGTTGCCTCTCTCTATATATCCCAGTATCCCCCCAGCCATTCTTACTGCCATCTCACATTGCTTGCTTCCCTTTAAGTCATCTGATGTGACTACCCCCAGGTCCCTTTCCATTTTTGTTGTTGTTAATATCTCCCCCCATTGTGTACTCTTCCCCTGTTTTTTTTGTTTCCGAGGTGCATTAGTTTGTACTTCTTTGCATTGAATCTAAGCTGCCATACTTTTGACTTTATCAAAGCATGACAAATCCACCTTAAAAAAACGTATCTCACACAACTGCAGCCTCTTTCTCTTAAAACAACCAAAAATACATTTTCCCTACAGTAAACTGCCATAGCCTGCACTTCTAATATATACCCAACAACAGAAATCCATGTCCCTTGACACTGCAGGTCTCTGTCTTGTGCAGGCCCTTCATACTGCTGGCATTGATCCTCCCTCTGTTCTGCTTTCAACCCTGATGACGCTTCCAGCCACAAACTGCATGCCTCTGCTGGTGCTGACACTCCTGACTACAGTCTGCTTCACACAGCCCCTCTTCACTACACACCATACTGCTCCCAACCGTACACCATGCTGAACTCCATCCTGAACAAAACTAAAGATGGCCAGAGCCATGCCTCCTTTTATGGGAGGCTTTTGCACTACAGAAGCATTACAGGGATGTAAATATGCATGTTCCACAAATACCACTATACTAAACGGTAAAAAACACTACAAAAACCATTAAATTATGGAAAAACACTACCAGGTATATCTCCCATGAGTGAAAGAATGCATACACTGACTAAGTCACAGCTTACAAGTTGAGTGAAGAGGGGGCAGCATTCTGGTTTCTGACCATTGATTTTGGTTACTCCTACTGTCTAATATCCACCCTTATTGGTGTTATAATATGAATATTGTTCTGTGAACTAAACATAATGTTAAATGCATGAAACAAAGTACTGCTGTATTTCTTGCACTAGTTATGGAGTTCTTAAAGTACAATATGGCGTGTGAGGCACAGAAAGGCCATTTTATTTGTTTGATACCGTATCCCAAGGCTCAGTGCACCATACAGCATTCAAACAACATAAAACAGTTCCTTAAAACATATAAATATAATACATAAAATAGTAAACAACTTTAATGAATGAATCTGGGAATGCCTGTGCAGAGGTATGTTTTCAGTTGTTGCTTAAAGGCCCCCCATCATGTGAGCAGACCTAATTCGCTCTGGCAGAGAATTCCAGAGGAGAGGGATAGCAGCCCCAAAAGCTCTGTCCCCCAGTTGCTTTAAGCAAGATTAGGAGACCTGGCAGAAGCCCACACCAGTGGATCAGAGAGGGCAGGTGGGAGTGTAGGGCATCAAGAGGTTTTTCAGTTAGCTTAGGCCCAAACCATGTAGGACCTTGAATGTTGACAATCATATCTAAAAGGTGAAACACCACTGCACAGGCAGTGTAGGCCATGCAGAGCCAGAATAATGTGGTCCTTCAAGAAGTTTGCATTGCCAGTCAGGCTGCAGCATTCTGGACCAACAGCAGGCATCCCATCAAACCTCCAGATAACCTAAGTAAAGAGAGTTGCAATAATCCAGTATGGAGATGACAAAGGCATGGACTGTCATCTCCAATTTGTCTGGCACAAAAATAGAGCTTGATCCGGGCGATATTACAGAGATGGTAAAAACCATTCATGATGTTCTAATGTCAGCTTACAGGCCAGCCCAATTCCCAGATTCTTCCTCACATCCACAGGTCGGAGTGGCTGACCATTCAAAGATGATAAAAGAAGGCCACCACGCATCATTGCCAAGCCATGTCGACCTATGGTAGATCAATGAATCATATCCTCTGTTTTGCCTGGGTTGAGACACTGCCAGTTGGAGGCCATCAAGTCATTGATTGCTAGTAGACACTGCCCTAATACCAAAGCCACATTTAACCTATCAGGAGTGCAAGACAGATAGAGTTCAGTATCATCTGCATAGCAGTGACACTCAGTCCCATACTGTCTAATGATCTCACCAAATGGCAATATGTACGTGGCTAATGACATAGGTGCTAAGATCAAACCTTGTGGAACCTCAAAGCATACTGCAGCCATCCAAGAGATGTAATTACCTAACGATACCTGCTGCGATCTCCTGGTAATGTAAGCCTCAAACCAGCACACAAACATGCTGGTGAGTCCCACATAGCTCCTTAGTCAGATAATCAGCAAACCATGGTCCACCATGTCAAATGCAGATGAGAGATCCAGAAGAACCAAGATGGAACAAATTTCTAGTTGCTCACCATGAGGAGATCATGCATCACTCTGATGAGAGTGGTCTCACTACTATGACGTGGCCTAAATATCAGCTGCAGAGGTTTGTAGATGTTATGCGATTCCAGGTGAGCCTCAACCCATGCCACATTTAGCCACCCTACCTTGTCAATAACCTTCCCCAAAAAGTACAGGTTTGAGACAAACCTGTAGTTAACCAGATTCTCGGGGTCCAAAGCTGGTTTCTTAAGTGGGCTTTTCCATCAGCTGTTTCAGACCTGGTGGGAAAAATACCCTCTCTCATGGAACACCCAACAATCTCGGTGTATACTGGCTCTGGGGATTCAAGACTACCAACAAGCAACAAAGTAGGCCCAGCATCCAGCAAACAGTAAGTAGAGTGCAGACTTGTGACCACCTGGACCTTCTCCTCTTCTACAACCAGCTGAAACTCAGCCAAGGATGGCAGATTGTCATTGCCCCTCCTACCCTGGATATCACTGGCCCATGACAGACCACTTGAGAAAATCCAAGTCCAAATGGAGGACACCATGTTATGGAAGAACCAGCTAAACTCTTTGGACTTCTCTGCAGAAAAAGCTCATTTGGACCACAGAGAGGATTTAATAATCTGTCTACAGTGCAAAAGAGTTGAATTGGCTGTCTTTTTCAAGGAATTTGCCCTCTGATAATAACTGTAGTGAGTTTTCAGACCTAATTTGTCCTCAGAGCAGGATCTCCACCAAGAATGCTCCAACTTCCATTCCTCAGTCTTCAACCGCCTCAGTTCCTCACAGTGCAGTGGTGAACTATGGCGTGAAGTCAAGGGATAGACACGGAATTGTGCTAGGGAGTCCAAGGCGGCCATAAGAACCATATTATAGCTCTCCATAGCTGTCTCAGCACCCTAAGCACAAGCCCTCATCATGCCTGAGATATCCAGCAGCACCTGGAGTTTGAGAGGCTCCAGATTAAGCTTTGAGTGATACCAGGCCATCTCCACAGGAGGGGTATTAAAATAAGGGGCCCCACAGAGGAATGACATGGTATAATGATCTGACCAAATGACCAGATCAACCTTGACTGCACTTATACCAAACTCTGACAAGAAGACCAGGTTACAAAAGAGAGGGTCCCAGAAGAATTAAATAAATTGAAGACAGAAAAAAGCTATGGGACCAGATGGCATTCATCCTCTGGTATTGTAAGAGCTTAGGGACAAACTTACCACTTCATTGGCTGAACTCTTTAATAAATCACTGGAGAGTGCATAGGTACCAGAGGACTGGAAGAAGGCCACTGTGTTATCCCTACACAAGAGTGGAAGAAAGGAAGAGGCAGGGAACTACCGCCCTGTCAGCCTCACCTCAATGTGGGAAAAATTATGGAATCATTACTAAAGGAAAGGATAGTGGCACACCTGAAAACCGGTGGGAGGCTAGACCCTAAGCAACATGGCTTCACAACTGGTAGGTCATGCCAGACAGACATGATAGAATTCTTTGACTGGGTGACAAAAGTAGTGGACCAATGCGGGACAGTAGATGTCTTATATCTAGACTTTAGTAAGGCCTTTGATTCCGTCCCCCACAGGAGGCTTATTAACAAACTAGGAAATGCAGGTGTAGGAGAGCAAATTGTTAATTGGGTGAGAAACAGGCTTCAGAGGAGGACCCAGAATGTTGTAGTGAATGGTACCCTATCAAGAGCGGGGATGGTGACCAGCGAGGTTCCGTAGGGTTCGGTGCTTGGACCAACCCTCTTCAACATATTCATCAGCCACATCGCAGATGGATTGGAGGGGAAAGTATACCTGTTTGCAGATGACACCAAGCTCTGCAACAGGGTGGACACACAGGAAGGGGCCATCACGATGGAATTGGACCTAACAAAACTGGAAGAATGGTCTGGAACTTGGCAGTTGAAGTTCAGCACCAAGAAGTGTAAGGTCATGCACCTAGGGAAAAGAAACACAGGAAAGAAATTACTATCTAGGGGATGAACAATTAGCCATCACAAGCCTAGAACGGGACCTAGGGGTCATGGTATCCAATGACCTAAAGGTAGGGAGACAATGTGAGAAGGCAGCAGAGAAAGCCAGTAACATCCTTGGTTGCATCGGAAGAGGGATCACAAGCAGAAAGTGCAAAGTGATAATCCCACTTTACATATCGTTGGTGAGGCCTTACCTGGAATACTGTGTCCAGTTCTGGAGACCCCACCTTAAAAAGGATATAGGCCCTCTGGAAACTGTGCAAAGAAGAGCTACAAAGATGGTTCAGGACCTCCACCACGAACCCTATGAGACAAGACTAAAAGAATTAAACATGTACTCCCTGGAACAGAGGAGAGACAGAGGACACATGATAGAAACCTTTAAATA
This sequence comes from Neoceratodus forsteri, assembly GCA_016271365.2. Classification (NCBI taxonomy): domain Eukaryota; kingdom Metazoa; phylum Chordata; order Ceratodontiformes; family Ceratodontidae; genus Neoceratodus; species Neoceratodus forsteri. The sequence continues at coordinate 1,068,974,268 of CM028129.1, read as the reverse complement.
CCTAAAGGGTATCAGCTCGACGCAGAATCAGAACCTCTTCCAAGAAAATAAGGAGGCAGGTACTAGAGGCCACAACGGATGTCTAACAGGAGGGAGATTTCGGAGCAACATTAAGAAGTTTTTCTTTACTGAAAGGGTGGTGGAGCCATGGAACAGGCTGCTGTAGGAGGTTGTGGATGCCAAGACAGTTAAGGAGTTCAAAATATCTTGGAACAGACATAGCAGAATATTAAAATGAGGGAATATACTTGGGGGGGGAGTAGGTCACATAACTGGCAGACTAGATGGATCACGCGGTCCCCATCTGCTGTCATGTTCTTAGGTCAAGAGTGTCACCATGTAGATGGGTCACAGAGGTAACCACCTGTGTGAGGCCCAGTGATGACATCAATAAGAAGAGCTGTTGACCAACAGGTGAGGTTTTATCATCCACCCAGGCATTGAATTCCCCCAACACTAAAAGCTTTTTGGCATCCAACACCTGGCTGGCCATGAAATCTGCCGGCTCCTGCAGGAAATCACTCTTACACCTCAGAGGCCAGTATATAAGGATGACCCTGCAGCCTACACCTGCCCCACCCCTAACAGACACACTCTCAAATGACTTGGAGGTTCAAAGATCAGCTAATGACTGAGCGATGAAACCATCTATCACTGCTCTCTTATTCCTTATAAATCTTATGGTCAAAGACTGGCCTGATGGGGAGCAGTAGAGTCAACTGTCCTGCTAACCTGTATTTTCAAAAACTCCCTTTTCAGTTTCCAAGCAGTTACAGACAAATTCATACACCGCATAACAGTAACGGTTAAATGTAGTATAGAGAGAAACCATTGATACAATTGATTAGCAGGTATATTTAAGTTTATTATGGCATACCACAGTATTTTAGTTGAATGAAGGGTTATACATGCAAATACATTTGTCAACAGCACTGTCACTGCACAGTCGGGAGCGGATATGGAGTGGAGAAGCAACCGGCTGGCAGAGAAGTGAAGTCTTGTGTTTTTTGGGAGGAAACTGTTCATTTTTATAAAACATACAAAATGGACCTCACATTTTAAAAGGTGTATTTTGCTGTGTGCTGGATTATGTGTGGAATGGGATGGGGGGAGGACGCTGAGTGATGGAGGCTGAGGGAAGGCCTACAGGGGAAGTGGGGTCACATGACTGAGCCATCGAGTAGGGAGGCTGCAGTCGATATTTCTTTCCCAAGGGGCCAAGCGACCCTGAAACATGAGTGCCATGAAGCAGGAATGTGGCGTCTGACTAGTTGACGTCTTCAGGGCATCCACAGGGAGGACAACAGGCTGCAGGCCATGCTGGACATCGAAGGGCAGAAGGATGCAACAGATAGGTGCACAGTTAATTTATTCAATGGGGAGGAGGCTACACATACTGGACTACCTGTAGGAGAAACCATATCTTAAACAGGTGACGCAGGGAAACACACCTGGAACCTGCACTATTGTTGAGCTGGTAGTAGGGGTGGTGATCAGGGAAGGTCAAACTATATAGAGTTATCAGATATGATGGAGGGGCCTAGGAACTGGAGCAGGCAGCAATCATAGGGAGGGGCATGGAGGGGGGAGGATATTTGGTGGTAGCACTACAGGAGGGGATGCTGGGAGGGTGGTAAGCTGCAGTAGTTGTGAGGCAGCCATCTTGGGGATTGTGTGGAGAGCAGGGGGATGTATGGTATGTAGGCAGCTTGGGCAACTTAGGGAGGAGGTTGTAAGGCTGAGAAGGGAACTGGGTAGAGGGGTGGGTGGGGTTGGGGAACATCTGGGAACATGGAATCAGAGGAGGGCACCCCCGGACATCGCAACCAGCAATCAGAGGGTAAAACAAGGAGGGAGGCATAAAGGGACAAATTCAGCAAACATTCAAAAACCACTGGGAGCTGAGGCAGATAAGTGGAAGGTAGTTAGGAACAGGTGGAGAATGGGAACAGTGACAGAGCAAGGCAGGACATCACAGTGTGGGTCAGCAGGGGAAGATCAGGATAAAGGGAGGAAGTCTGCGAACAAGTTCTCAATACTGACCAGCCTGGAGGAGGGGGGGGGAGTCACTGAGAGGAGGACAGAAAAGGGTAGCAGTAACGGCAAGGGGGCTACCAGGGAAGCAGAAAACATGGTCGGTGCATCCGAGGGTAGCATTGGCGGGGGGTGTTGAGGCAGGGGGAGTGATAGCAGATTCAAACAAGGGTGGAAGAGTCACTGAGAGGGGGAGGAATAAGGATAGCAGTAGCAGCAAGAGGTCTAGCAGAGAGGCAGGAAGAAAGGGCCGTACACCAGAGGGTAGCATTGGCAGGGGTTGTGTTATGGCAGGGGGATTAGCAGGTCCAAACATGGGTGAGGAAGAACAGGGGGGTATCATAGGAGGGGGGACAGAGTGAACCCGTATAGAAGTACTGGGGGGAGGGGTTGAAGGAAGTGGTAAAGGAGGGGCCAAGTGAGGCAGTGGGGAGCGCAGGAATGGAAAGAGGTGAAGGGAATCAGGATTGTGAGCTGAAGAATGGGATGTACCTGAGAGGTGAGCAGGAAAAAGGTGGGAGGGTCATCATCATTCTGGGGGACTCGATACTGAAGGGAGTAAGATGGGGTGACAGGGGTGCCAGGAAGAGCCACATATGGGTGGAATGTTTGCCAGGCATGACTGCAGAAAGAGTGGAGCAGTTTATTACTAGGTGTGTGGGGAGGGTTGGGGAGAAACCCCACACTGTGGCACCTGGGCACAAATAACCTGGAATTGAGTAGGGTAGAAGAGGTCCAGGGAAGTGGGAAGGATATGCAACATAGAGGGACATTCAGTTGCTTTCTCTGAGGTTCTCCCAGTAGCTAGGGCAAGTACAGCCAGAAAGAAAAGAATTGTAGACTTCAACAAATGGCTGGGAGAATAGTGTGAGTCCATGGGATACAGACAAGGATTTGTATGCCACGGATAGGCTGCACTTGAGTAAGGAAGGCTCAGGGGTCCTAAAGCAAAAGCTAGGGGAGTACATAGCAGACAGATTTAATTAAACTAAGTAAGGGGAAAGGGTTGGGTGACAACCAGAGTCACTGGAAGAGGGAGTCCATTAGGTCTCCACCCCTAACTAGTCAGGAGGGGAAAGGGGAATTCCAAAAGGGGAGGAAGAAGAGGAAAAGGGAAGGGCAAGGAGGAGCACTGGTGATGCTGGAGGGTGGTTTCCTTGAATGCAAGGAACCTTGGAAACAAGGCAGTACAGTTGCAGGCACTGATGACTGAAGGGGATGTGGACATCGCCTCCATCACTGAGACATGGGCCACCCAATACCAGGACTGGGACCTAGTGATCCCAGGATACAGACTGAACCGTAGGGACAGAGTAAAAGGAAAGGGGAGTGGGGTGGCTATTTATGTAAGGGAAGGGATATTGTGAAACAGGGAGGAAGGAGAGGAGGGTAGGGCTGAAGCTATATGAGTGCAGCTCCAGAACTCAAAAGGCAAAAAAGTTAGAATGGGTCAGTGTACAGGACACCCTTTCAAACTGAGGAGATTGATATGGAGTTGGGGGAGCAAATAAGGAGGTTGAGTGGTAAGGGCAAGTGTGTGATAAGTGGGGGATTTCAATCTGCCAAGGGTAGACTGGAGCACCACAGCTACCACAAGTGCCAGGGAACAAATCCTACTGGAGTCATTCCAGGACAGCTTCCTGACACAAAGGGCATTGGACCCAACCAGGGAGGGAAGCATTCTGGATCTTGTGCTAATGGACGGCGAGCACGTCCAGGACATGGGGTGGAAGACCCCCTGACAAGAAGTGACCACCGCACAGTGTGGTTCTTCCTCAGTCTAGATAAGGAGGAAGCCAGAACCAAGACTACAGTAGTGGACTTCAAAAGAGCAGACTTTGGCAGGATGGGAGGCATAATGGAGGGGCACCTTGCCAACATCCACCCAGACATGGATGTTGATCAGAAATGGGCCATCAAACTGGGTCTGGCAGAGTCCACTACCTCATGTTCAGAGATTACAAGTAAGAAGGCCAGGACCCAAAAACTGGGCTGGTTGAGCAAGAAGGTATTAGAGAGGGTGAGGGAAAAAAGAGCTGCCTTTAGAACTTTCAAGAGATCCAAGCGAGAGGAGGACAGGAAGGAGTATGTGAGGAAATCCAGAGAGATGAGTAGAGTAATCAGGGCAGCCAAGGCTTCAAGGGAGCTAAGGCTGACATAGGGGATTAGAGAAAGGGAAAAAGATTTCTTCTGGTACATAAGGAAGAAGAGAAGCTGTAAGAATCAGATTGTTAGGATCAAAAAAGATGGAGGGTGGGCAGAGAAGGGTGTGTAGCAGGCACAGGCACTCAATGAGTACTTCTGGTTGGTGTTCACCAGGGAGAGGTATGGGCTGATGCCCCAGGGAAAGGCGAGGTGGGCACAGGGGGAGCGGGGTAATGGATGTGGAGATTCCTGTAAGCAGGGTGTTGGAGGACCTTAGGTCCCTGCGGGTGGATAAGGCACCAGGGCTGGACGGCATGCATCCAAGGGTCCTGAAGGAGTTGGAGGAGGTCCTGACGGGACCTCTGGAAGACTTGCTCTATAGTAGGGGGCTGGGAGGTTCCAGTGGAATGGGATTTGCAGCTCCCTAACATTCCAGGATAGGCCAGACAATTCTGGAAGGAGAGGCAGGAAGTTTACTCAGGGACCAAGATGCAAGAGGTCTATTTACAAGGGACAATACAACAAGATAACTGTTTTCTACAACACTACAAGATAATAGGATACACAGCAAAACAATACAATTAAGATCAACAATTGGTCGAATCAAGAACAGGAGTTAACCCCTTTTAATTCAAGTCCTCCGTGCACTTGGCCGAGATGACGAATGACGAACCAACCAAGCTCGGGCTTCATGATTAGTCAGCTGCTCAGCAGGTGGGCATTAACCCCACAAAGCGCTTTTATAAACAGGCCATACAGGGTATCCCCCGGATGAACAGAAAACACAGAAGAAGAATGCTGCTGACTGGATGATGAAGAACTTGGAGATCCTCTGTGACCCTTGGCAAAAGCTGAGAACTTCTAATCAGGCCAATGATTTTCTGGACGGTCTGCGCCAGTGACCATTGGTAGGTTCCCAGGACCCAGGGCATGTCCCAAAAAGAAGATTGCTGGTGGTACAATCTTTGGGCTGCCTCGGTGGAGCGACACAGGTACATGTACACTTATGGATGGACGGCAAAATAAGAAAAAGGTCATGCTCAATGTTAACTGTGGTCCCTCATGCTTGGGGTGTCTCTCAAGCTGACTTACTGCTGGATACCTAATTAGTGGCTCTCTACAACTTACTGTTGCAGGACTGATGCTGGAACACTGTGGTGGGACTTTGGGGCAGGTTGACATCACTGAAGACAGTTCTGCTGCTGTTGGAGAATGGGCTGGGCACCTCCCTGGGTCAGTGTCAGACTCTGAAGAAGCTGGTCTGGGCAACAAAAATGAAGCTGGACAGCAAGTACACAAGGACCCAGTTCGATACCACAGTGTCAGTAGCAAACAGACAGTTTAGTCTTTAGGCAAACTATTCAGTCTGTGAAAAGGGTACAGTCTCTAGGGGGCACCAGGCAAGCTACAGCACAGTTCGGGTCGGGTGGGGCTTAGGACACATCCATGTGACTCAGTGGGCAACTCATGCCATATGAGTATCCCCTCCCCTCCCAAGAGGGTGCTGTACCTTTAAGGGTCTTGCCCTACTCCTACTAGCTCTGCAGAGCCAACCCACTCCATTAACATTAATGACCAGCACTGCACCTGGGTCTATGAGACTCTCCAGCATGATATTGCCTCCCTCCTGAATGTTAATTTGGGGCCTTTAATCCAGCCTTTGGCTGGGTCTAACTTAGGTCAGCTCCTTAATGGATATTGATAAAGGTCTCTGCCCCCTGGCAAAGTGGCACCCAAGCAAAATATTGGGGCATCAAGCCCACTGTGTCTCCGGTCTGCTCCATTTGCTCTCCGTCCCCTTCCCCCGGGGCTTTTAAATTGTGGCACCCTTTTTTCACAATACACCAAATAAAATAAATTAAATGTCTGGGCTCTGGCCCCTCAGGGACCTCTTCTTTCCCCTTTTGGGGCACTCAGCCCACTACTCCCTGATTTCCCCTTCTATTTAGGACTGTCAGCCCACTTCAGGATCCCACTATGCCTCCCCATTGCTAATTTGGGCTCTAGACACTTTAATTTTTCCTGTTTCTTTCTTTTTCCCCTCTCCACTCCCCAGTGCCTGTGGCATTAGTATAATTAAGAATTGGGCACTTAGCCCGCTCACCACCATGGCCCGAGTCTCTAGCATTGCTTGGGAAAGGCAGGACTGCACTCCCACCTGGCTCTCCTCAAGCACTGCTGCTGCTACTGGGGTGGAACTAAAAGGTCCGGGTGCATTTTCCGCCCAGACCAATTTTGTGGTGCACCACCTGGTCTGCCAGAGGAGGTTTGCCCCCATGCCATTCAGAGAAAGGATGGTAAAGGTGCCACAAGATTTTTCTGTCAGGACACCTGTGCTGATCCACTCATTGCACTTAGTGTTTCTGCCACATAAGTCCCTTTTCCCATATAAATTTACTATTCTAACACCACACTGTCATGGATCACCACTCAAGTGAAATTCTGAGATAAGAAAAGTGAGGGGATGTTGTCTGGATTCAAACCCACAGTCTCTTGTTTATGAGGCTGTTGGTCTTTCCACTATACCACAAAGCAGACACAGCAATAAAGGTGAGCTGTTTAGCAGTAGAGGTTAAAACCATGCCAAGAGGTTCCTGATAGGACAGTCTCATTCCTGAGAGGAGAATGTCATTCCTGAGAGGGGAATTTCCTGACAGGAAAATCTCATGGAACCTTTACCATCCTACCCTACTCGGAGCCCTGGGGAAGAAGAGTCAGGTCGCATCGGGGAGCCATGCTCCTACCCGACTGACCCTGCTGCTGCTGCCACTACCACATGCCCCCTAACTGGAGAAGGAGGGGAGCGATGCTGGAGGAGCCACGGACACACTGCAGGTACTTTTCTTTCATCCAATCTTCTCGCATCCTCCACCCTCCACGCTTAGCCGCTGACTTCTCACTGTAGCCACTCCCCAGCCTTTTTGTGGGCAGGGAGGTCCTGGCTTCTTGCCAGGGGATTGGATACTACAAGCCCTACAGGGAGGATCTTTTGCCCATGGTGCCCCCCCCTCCACTGTGCCGAAGGGTGCGAAATAAAAAAAAGGATGGGGTGGGGTTGGGGACTGGGCAGGCAAGGGGGAGGGGACAAATGGAGCCACAACACAAAAGATTTTCAGCTTTTTGACTTTGGGGAAGGGTCTCTGTTTTCCTTGTAGAGCCCCGTTACTCTGGGGCAGTACAGTTCAACACCTCCCTGGAGACTGTGTGCATGCCCCAGGACTGGAGGATGGCACATGTGGTGCCCCTCCATAAGAGTGGGCCGATGAATGAACCAGGTAACTATAGATTGGTCAGCCTTATCACCATTGTGGGGAAGCTAATGGAGACTATCCTTCAAGAGAGGCAGGTGATCATTGTGGAGGAGAATGCTCTCCAGGACAACAGGCAGTATGGGTTTGTCTCTGGCAGATCCTGGCAGACAATCCTGGTTGACTTTTTTGATTGGGTGACAAGGGCTCATGATTGGGGCCATGCGGTGGATGTCCTTTACCTGGACTTCAGCAAGGCCTTTGACTTGGTGCCACATGGAAGGTTGACTAATAAGTTGAGAAACCTGGGAGCAGGGGAGAAACTGGTTGGGTGGGTTAGGAGCTGGCTGCAGGACAAGCAGCAGAGAGCAGTTGTAGGGGGGAGAAGTCTTGATGCCCAGAGCTGTAACCAGTGGGGTCTCATAAGGCTCAGTGCTATTTAACATTTTTATTGCCGACATATCGGATAGGATAAAGAGTAAGATCAGACTTTTCGCAGATGACACAAAAATCTTTGTGGAGGTAGATAGTGAGGAAGGGTGGCAGGTACTCCAAGAGGATTTAGCAAGACTGAAGCTCTGGTTAGGCATGTGGCAGCTAGGATTCAATGCAAAGAAGTGCAAAGTCATGCACTTGGGAGCCAGAAACCCTGGGAAGTGCTACTGGCTGTGGGGGTGTAATTATCCACTTCAGTGGAGGGGGAGTGTCTGGGGGTTCTAGTCACATGGGACATAAATCGTTCAGTGCAGTGTAGAATGGCGGCAGCCAAGGCTGATATGATGCTGAGGTGCATTGCCAGGGGAGCACCTTTATGAGAGAGGAAGTCGTATTGCCGCTGTACAGGTCACTGGCGAAACCACACTTGGAATAATGTGTGCAGTTCTGGCACCCTTATTTGAAGAAGGACATCAAACTACTGGAAGGGGTCCAGCATAGGGTGACAAAGATGATCCTTGGACTGGGGGACAGATCATATGAGGAAAGACTGAGGGAGCTCAACATGTATTTTCTGGAGGATAGAAGGGAGAGAGGGGATATGATTGAGACCTTCAAATACTTAAAGATCATAAATAGGGTAAGTACTGAGGGCATGTTTAGGTTAAAGGGGGAGGGACACAAGAGGCCACAAGTCTAAAATTGAAGGGTGGTAGATTCAGGAGGGAAATGAGGAGGCATTATTTCATGGAATGGGTGTTGGCAAGGTGAAACGTACTGCTAGAGGAGGTGATAGCATTGAAATCTGTGGGCAGTTTTAAGAGGGGGTGGGACATGGTCAAAGGTAAGGAGGGTACAAAAATGGTGCAGGGTCTGCACCAGAAGACATATGAAGAAAGACTAAAGGAGCTTAATATGTATACCCTTGAGGAAAGGAGGGAGAGGGGGGATATGATAGAAACTTTCAAATACCTCAAGGGAATCAACAAAGTCCAAGAGGGTAGCATCTTTCAGAAAAAGAGATGTGCAAGAACAAGGGGGCACAATTTGAAGATAGAGGGGGGGACGGCTCAGAGGTAATGTGAGGAAGTATTTCTTCACAGAGAGGGCAGTGGATGTATGGAACAGCCTTCCTTAGGAGGTCGTAGAGTCAAAAACAGTGGGGGAATTCAAGAATGCATGGGACAGACATTAGGCAATTCTAGTGGGGGTAGGAGGAAATAGGCTGTTGGTTAACTAGGATCTGCAGCTTATCCATTAGGTAGGAAATGGGCGACTAGGTGGGCCAAGCAGTCCTTTATCTGCCATCAAATTTTATGTTTCTATGTTTCTACTTCTGAGGGGAGGCTTGGGTGGGGGGGGTTGGTGGAAGGGGGTGATAAACCAGATGGATGGGTAATGGATGGGGGCAGCAGCAGTTTATTAGACTGGGAGCTGCGCACTCGAGCAGACTTAATAGACCATAAGGCCTGTATCTGTTGGCATTTTCATATGTTTATATGTTCACCTGTGCCAGGTGAATTGATTGCTGTATGGGGTACTTGGCTTCTTTGTGGAAAGGGAATACTGTCCCCTTTTAAACTGAGATAATTCCCTTCTCTAGTGCCTGGAGAACTGGCATCCACAGGTGTTAAAACTTGTCCCCCTCTCCACTGGCCTTGAGCTGTGCCTTCTCAAGTTTCATACAAACTATTATATTGGCTATCTAATGCATGATGGGGTGTGGTTGATTTTTATCCCAATGTTATACCACAGTCTTCCTGACATTTACTAATGCTAACTGCTATAGGGGGTCTTGAATTCCCACACTGTTTTTGACACTCTGACCTCCTCAGGAAGGCTGTTCCATGTATCCACAACCCTCTCTGTGAAGAAATACTGCCTCACATTCCTTCTGGGGACGGCTCAGAGGTAATGTGAGGAAGTATGTATTCAGAGAGGGTCGGATACATGGAACAGCCTTCCTGAGGAGGTCGTAGAGTCAAAAACAGTGGGGGAATTCAAGAATGCATGGGACAGACATAAGGCAATTCTAGTGGTGGGTAGGAGGAAGTAGGCTGTTGGTTAACTAGGATCTGCAGCTTATCCGTTATTTAGGGAAATGGGCAGACTAGGTGGGCCAAGCGGTTCTTACTGCCATCAAATTCTATGTTTCTGTGTTTCTGCTTGTTGCTCCTCTGTTGGAATCTGCCCCAAGTAGTAACTCTATAGGGGTGTTGGGGGATTCTTTCTATTACAGTAAACTATGTACCTCCCCTCAGTATGGACGAATCTTAGGTCAGGCCCATATTATATGTCCAAAAGGGCCCACATCTGCAATTTCATGTCTAGTGCATTTCTGCTGGCCTCATTTTGTAGAGCCTGATGGGGGGATATATACCCTGTATAAAATAATGCATTGTAGTTGCCTAAGCCTGTTAGCCTTGGCACAAGACATCACACACTGTGTGGCTAAGTTCCCTATTTCTGGGTTAACAACCATTCTCAAGTCTTCCCCACAGTCTGCTCTATAGTCCTCTGTTCTCGAGGCCTTTCCCCCATTTACAGTCTATAATGGCTGACATGGGCTTGGAACCCCAGTTGAGGGGCTATTTTCCACTGGTGAGAGACCAGTCTCCACACCCTTTTTGGTGCAGGTATGTATAAGGCCCCTGACACAGAGATACCATTTTTTATTAGGGGATTGAGATTGCCTCAAGAAGAGCTATGCCATCAGGTGTCCACCATGATTGCTGGCTTGGCCCCACATGCTGTCCTGCTAACCTGTTAAGTGCTGATATTAGGCACAGCCCTATGGAGGGGAGCAGGACAGGGAGGACCCTTGTCATAATTCCATCTTCTCCCTAGGTGCATCTCAGTCCTCACTAACCCTGTGATGCTTGGCCAGCTGGTTATGATTGTTCTATGCTATTTGTAATATAAAAATATAGCCTGTGCTTATGGGTACCCCGGTCAGAGAAGCTACAGAATATATTAACCTGAAACCAGGAAGTAATTAAAGGACCAGAGAGACTTAATTAGAACTGACCCAGCTACCAGGATATAGGGCTCTTAAACTTTTATGATGTCCTAGAGGAAAAAACATGTTATACCACCATGGTGCTAAAAGTCATAAAATCTGTTGATGTGCTCTGGTAATAGGAACTGCTCAAGATCAAAGAGGGGATGTTAATTAAGGAGTCATATTGGGAAATTAGTTTTTGCTGATGTCACCTTATTTGAAATACCTCCTGATAGTATATCCTATTTGTATATTTTTTATATTCTAAAAGGAGGAGCTAGATGACATCATAGAAGGGGTGTGGAGACACAGAGTTTTAAACAGTATACTGTGTTTGAACTTGGGATATTTCTTTTTGGACTCTTAAGAAACAAGATCTCTGACCTAACTTAAGCACTATAAAGAGGTAATACATTAGATAGAAAAAGTCTAATTGTATTGAGGCAGGAGTTTATGTTTTGTTCTTTAACCTTGTTCTTTTAAGTGATTGTATGCTTTTTGATATAGTGTTCTGTGTTTACATTTGACGTATTTTTATCTATTTTAGTAAATATATTATTTTGAAAGACTGCCTGGGTGTGTCTCCGAGGTTCTTTTTGCATGTGACGTATAGAGGGTTAAGACTGACAAAAACTGTTCAAAGCTTGATGGTGTTACTAAACTGGGAAAAGGTAAGAATATACCTAAGGTCTTTTATAGAGTTTTAATGGTTCATTTTGGATATCTGGTTAGCTGCCCTTAGGCGAAAGATATATTGCATCCCCTGAAGATAATTTTATCTGAGCCTGTACATTTGGGTACGCTAGCATAAGGTTCATAGTTTGAACCCCCCCCCCAGAACTTAAGGCCAAAGGTGATTCAGACCCACAAGCAGACAGGAGGGTTACCCTGTCTGTTACCTGTTCACAATACTGCGCTCAGAGTTTGGCACTGTGGGAGCAGAGGGGCCTGACCTGCTGAGTGCGTTTGTGACACTCACTAAACCTATCTGACCCTTCCTGTCAGCCCAAATGGCACCTCCCTATCCGACCCTTCCTGTCATCCCAAAGCACCTCCACCATGGCCTTTGTTCTGCCCTCAGAGGATCTGCAGTGCTGCGCAGTGGCTGATAACCTCTGATGGCAGAACTATAGGGGATGTTCGGAAAGAACAGAACAGCCATACCTGGACTGAAGTGTAGCTATGCCTTATAATATCCACCCCCTTAAACATAATGCCAGGCCTCTAAACACAATTTCAGTAAAATAACAAAAACTTCTACAAACCCCAAACCACACCCACCCTATCCCACACTCACACTCATACAATTAGACAGTAAATAATACCACTCACTCACCCACCACATCCACTTCGACACAAAATTATCAGCAATGATTTAAACAAAAGACAAAAAGCAGTGTGGTTAGAAGTCTTTGGTACTAAACTGCCAGAATAAAATACAGTCACAGTTCAGGAGTCTTACGCCTCAATCCAGCTTCTCTCCCACAGAAGCTCCAGTTATCCTGGAATTTGCATGCTACTATTGTTTAAAAAGTCAAAATGGTCTCTCCTCTCACCAGAGCAATTTCTACCAGGGTTAAAATCAAAGTTTACTAATGAAAGTCACTAACCCTTAGCACTGCAGCTGCTGAGTGTAGCTAGACCCCCCTGACTTTGTAACCACATGGCAAAAGAATATGAATGAGCCAGAAGTCTTTTCTTGCCACCTCTGGTCTCAGGTCTTGTAGTTCTGTCTCTCTCAGGCACCTTTCTCAGTCTTAGCTCTACCTTGGCTGGCCTTCCAATGAACGACCACTGCACAGAGCCACTCCCCTGACTGTGTGACTGAAAACCCGACTGAGTCCTTCTCCACCTACATCACTGTTCTTTACTTTGGGCCAGCTCCTTGAAACTTTGGGTGACCGATTCATGCCCTAACTCCCACACAGAAGTGCCATCCTCATGAGGCCAGCAAGCCAAGGCAATCCCCCTAGAGCCCATTACAGCAAGGAAAGCAGAGAAAGTCAGATAGTGACTTTTACTGGGCTCCGACATCTCCCACAAGCAAATGCTCTAAAAGGCTCGCCACACTCCCATACCTCTGGGCTCCGACATCTCCTACAAGCAGACAAATGCCCTAAAAAATGTTCTTCACACTTGGACAATTGCACACTCCACTCAGGTCCATTCCAAGTGTACTGCCAAAAACAGAGGTACAAGCATCTTTTTCTTTGCCAAATTTAACATGCAGGCAAAACCACAAAAATAACCACTGCTGAACTGAAGCAGTGGTCATGGTCAGAATGTAATTTGTAATGGAACCAAGCACCACACTGAACTCTAAAATAAAAAATAAAAACTACGCACATACACACTATCTCTCTAAAACTCTAACTACACTCTAGACAATCCAGCCAGTAGAGTATGCTGCCACTGCACTAAAAATAAAACAAATAAATACACTGCAGCAGCACAAAGCTGCAAAACATAAGATAATAGTTTTACAATAACTGGTGCTAATTTTTTTGCCATGGGGAAACCGGGTTGTAATTCACCTTTAAAACCAGCTGGTTATAACAGCAAACATGCACTCAGTTTCCCTAGCTCGGCGCATGCGCCAGCTGCGATCTTCTTCTCCCGGGTGCCATCAGCTTTTTGCCACCGCTCCACAGTTCACCAGTGCTGCACTTCGAGTCAGCAAATTAAGCAAATTAAACAAAGGAGCAGTGTTTCGGGGGGAAGACTTAAAACCAAAAAAGGCAGCTGACTTAAAAAAAAAAATGTTTTTTGTCACGGGGTACATGACAATTTACTACCAACAATTCATACTGCGACTACTCGCTCTTGACAGCACACTCCGTCGTCATCCCACTCCTACGTCAATTCTAGCTATGTCAACTCGCTCCCTCTGTCAAACTTTAAAAATGTTATTTTTTAGTACAAGTAACTGCTGTTCTACTGAGTAAAAAAATATGTTGCCAATACCTAACTGCTGTTACTACACTCACTCCGGTCACTCTTAAAAAAATGTATTTAGCCAATAAACGTAACTGTTGGTCGACTGCTGGCCCACTGTTGTATGTTCAAATCACAGTTCAGCTTGTTACTAATCCTGATTGACTGTTGCCAATACTCAAAATTCCTGGTCAGTGATTGTGGGTAATTAGGGATCCTTAAGTAATGCTTACTGCTAGCCCCCGCTTGTGCTCCTCAGTAATCACAGTGAAGAATGACTTGCTGCTTCATTTTGTCTGAGAGAGGGAACAGAAAGCTGATAGATGATTTAAACTTCATCTACACATTTCACAAACATGGACATATGAACAAGGCGATTTGGCAGTGTGAGATGGCTGTCCGTAAAGTAAAGCTGTGCAATGCAAGAGTACACGCAAAAGGTTTTGAGGACCTGACAATAATACATCATTTTTCAATGCATTCTCATGCACCCGATGTATGTGCAGTGGAAAAGGCAGATGCTGTTAATGCAGCCAAAGATAAAGCTGCAGCGACACAAGATACCACAGCACAGGTTCTCATTCACTCAAAGGCAAATATTTCTCTTGCAACACAGGGTAAAATATGTGCTAAAAATCTGAAATGAACCATTCAACGGGTGAGAGTCCACGGTGCTCCACCGAACCCTAAGGACCTAATTGAATTGCAAACACCGAATGAATACAAGATGTATAAAGCAACAGATTCAGGTGAGACAGTTCTTGTTGCACGATAGTGGCCCTGGACAGAACAGATTTCTACTGTTTGGAACACATACAAATTTGTCATTTCTTGAGAAATGCAAACAGTGGTATGCAGACGGAACATTCAGCGTTGCCCCTCCACTGTTTAAACAGTTGCCATACGCCATACTACGTCATACGCTGACATGCCATGGAGTTGAAATATGGAGACTAGCTGTGGAGACTGGTAAGAGCATTTTATATTTAATAAGATTTACACTAAGTGGGAGCGAATTGTCGTAGGGCAGTGGGTGTCGGAGGAGCGAATTAGCGCTGGGGTGAAATGTCGGGAGCGAGTTGACACTGGTCAGATTGTCGGGAGCGAGTTGTCGTGTTCCCCTTTGTCATGAACCATGGACCGCACAGAAACCCGACCGGTCCGTGGCTGTCTTTATTTATAATTGCTGTGATAAAAAAATGAGCACCAGCAATTCTATAAAATAAAGGATGGGTAGGTGGTCAAAACTCAGATTTTACACCCCCCCCCCGTGTGGATACCTTAATAAACCCCTCAAGCTTCGCTCTCGCGGGTTTATGTGGCATTCCACACCTCAGGAATGTGTAAAATCCTCGATATAACCACCTACCGATCCATTATTCTCTATTTAATCTTAAAAGGAGCTATAAAACTAGCAAACTGCCAGAGCAAATGACAGCCTGCTCAGCCCGGCCACCATTTTCCTCCCAATGGATCTGGGTAACCAGTACAGGTGTGTCTACAATTAGGTGGGGGGGGGGGAAATGGTACCAAAGGGTTCTGGCTTATAAATGTTGCTTTCCTTGCTACTACACTGCATACCACTACACTATGGAAAAACACTGCCACATGTAAAAAACACCACAACACTTGGGAAACTGCCAAATCCAACATATGATGTAAAATAAAGGATGGCAAAGTGTAGTATACCCATGAAATAATATCATCTTGGGGTCAAACAGGTTCATAAATGCCAGCCACTTTTCATGCTCATGACTTGTTTGACCCTCGGTGGTATGATGTCCTTTTATAAAATGGGTTTGAAAAATGTTAAGAAATATAGAAACTTTATTGCTTGAAAGGCTTTACTTGACCATTCATTAATTCTCAGTAAAGGTTACCACACTTGCCTTGTCTACCTAGAAACAGACTAACTACACAACAAAAATGAATATGCCACCCCAGGACATCACAAAAGATTTTAGTAGTCATTTTTACCTGCTATTCCATTGCTACTGCTCACCGCAGTGTACGGTGCTACCAATCAGCTTTTGTGAACTACCACTGTACCTCATGGAATATTTTCTATATATTCAATAGGCATGAGCACTGGAGTCATGTTATCAACTAATTTATCTAATATGCTATGTGAATAAATGTAGTATCTTAAAATGCTATACATAGTAGACATGTCATGCTCCATTTATGCACACAGTAGATGTCACTATCTGGCTGCGGCTCCCACCTACTGTACTTCTGCAGCTTTTACATTACCTTTTAAGCACATTTAACACAGAAGGTTTACATCCAGTGCTCCTCTTCTTTCCCATCTGCAGCTTCCATCTTTCTCTGCAGCTTTCTGTTGAGAGAGACCAGGAGCAGCATACCCCCCAAACTCTCCATATTAAAATGTGCACCACTGACTCTTGAAATGCAGAGCAAATGGACAGAAAGCATAGCAATATTTTTGTTTTAAGAATATTGCATTGAAAGAGCTAGTGCACTGCCTAAAAGTAGTATTAGTTTTTAAAAGCAGTTAATTATTACCTTTTATATCTGAGGTGCTTTTTCTTTTCTCTTTGGGAGATTAGAAGATTTTTTATTTGATGTTAGTAGGTATGATCTGTGGAACAGCACTCTGCCTGGCAGCAGACATATCTAGTTCTGTCCCCCCCTCCCCCCATCAGTATTGTGACCTCACTGTCTGTGATATCACAGCCACTCAGAAAGAGCCATTTATTAGCTGCCAGGTCAATCACCTATGATTTCAGTCAGTGAGATCACAATGTTGATGATATTGTGGGGGAGGGGATAGAATTAGATATGTAAGCTGCCAGGCAGAGTGTTGTTCCATACATCCAGCATAATACCATCACATAGAAAAATTTCTAATGAGCAAACAGAAAAAGAAAAATACATCAGAAATAAAAAGTTACATGTGACTACTACTTAAAATTTGTAACATTTTCCTGTCTGCTATTTTTGGTTCCACTGGCTCTTTAAAGGAGTAGTCCACCCAACATTTGCAAAAACGTGTGCTATGCAGAGTGTTTTGCTTTGTCTGTGAAGTCCTACTGTGTCCTTCTCTTTGTCTGCTATTAGAAGTTTTTCCTAAATTAGCCTGCTAGCTTTAAGTAGTTTTACAACCCCTGGGGATCTCCATCTGAGATAACTTTATTGCACTCCTTGTTCCCACAATGCATCCAGTCTCATGTGACAGTGATGTAGCAGAGACCCAAGATTCAGCACACACATGCCAAACAAATTAAATATCTTGGAAACTTTACAAGCTGCACAAAAATGACCAGCAGCAAAATTGTTCAGGGCAGAAAGATCTTTACGATGAGGGTAGTCACTAAACTGAACTCTGTATAGATTTTAAAATGCAGCCATCTCTACTGTTGGGAACTGATTGTAAAGCAGTGCTTTCTGCTGAATTTATGGTCTCTGCTACATCACTGTCACATGAGACAGGATGCATTGTAGGAACAAGGAATGCAATTAAGTTATCTAAGATGGAGACCCCCAGGGTCGTAAAACTACCATAAAGCTAGCAGGCTAATTTAGGAAAAACACAATTGCAGATAGAGGGAAGGACACACTAGGACTTGACACACAGATCAAAACACTCTGCACAGCAAATGTTTTTGCAAATTGTGGGTGGACTACTCCTTTAAAAATAGTGGGCACTATGCGTTTAATGTTAAGTGTTGTTTGAATTTTATAGAGTTAGTACATCTAGAATCCAGTTCAGTGTTATGAGAAGCATCAGTAAATATCTGCAGAGCATGGTCATATTTGATGTTTGAAGATGTGATTTGTTTAAAGAATTTTTGTAATGTGACTGCAGGATTCGGAAGTGTTTTTTGAATTGTGTTTTTGTTTCTGGATAGGGTTTTGGATTTGTGTTGTGAGAGGCTCTGGTGTTGTGAGGTATTTTTTGGGTGTTGCATGTTTGTGTCAGTTAGTACTTGACTTTTTTTTGCATCATATGTTTATTCAGTTTTTCAATAAAAAAGAAAACACAAACAACACAGTTAAACTGAGGACAGGACAATGACAGACAACAGTAATGCATAACTTACGTACACACAGATCCAAGTCACTAAGCATCATAATCAAATAAATAAACCAAAATGCCAAGTCGCTTATACACGTTTTTAAATTACATAAGACAAAAATTAATATATTTTGTTCACCCCAGTTGAGCACCATCTATAATCAAGGAACAAGATAATATTCTCCTTAGTTCTTCACTTTCCCATCTTTCATACCCATCCCTCCCCAAGTGTTAGTGGCTTTGTCGCCTGCAGAGACCCTAAGTATGGTTGCCAGGCATTATAGAATTGTTCCCCCTATCCTGCATTACATATGTAAGCCTTTCCAAGGTGAGAGCTTGCAGCATAAATGTCTTCCATTGTTATATAGTGTGTCTGACTGCTGACACCCACTTACTAAGAATGCAGTGTCGTGCCATAACTAATATGACTCTAAGCCACCATGGTAATGGGGTCCATTCTGTATCTCCTATATCCTCCACCCCAAACAGCATCACCATTGGCAGCTGTGGAACTGGTCTACCTGCAAGGGTCTGCACTTCTTGGCTCACCTCCTCCACAACTCCTGTATAAGAGGGCAGGTCCAAAATAATGATAGTAAGAGGCTATATCACCCTTGTACCCGGGCATACCAGGGAGACCTCAGGATTAAACCTACTAACTGTTAATGGAGGCAGTATAGTCTGACAGAATTTATAGAAGGATTCTTTATACTTATTACATATCAGAATGCCCTAATGCAACTGAGTCATAACCTTCCAGGAATCCTCTGTAATAGGAATCCCCATATCTCTTGCCCAAAGCTGTCTAGTTTTTGTGTCACATCTGGGAGAAGTTGCCTACCCACTTTAGCAACCCCTCATATGGTACCTTTGGATTTCTCCACCCATCTTGCATCAGTTGTTCATCTTGGCCCAATGTAGACTCTGTGTTGAGTGTTCTGCCCAGAGTCTTGCAGTATGCCCTAACCTGTAAATATCAAACAAAATGTTGGTGCCCCAATCCTGTTTTGGCTCGGAGACCCTCAAAAGAGATTAACCCCTCCCTAGTATATAGGTCTAGCAGACATCTTATACCACTAGCCTCCCAGTCTTTAAATCCAGAGTCTGCCAGGCTAGGAAAAAAAAGGATTATCCACCACTGGTAAGAACAGTGTTTCCTCCTGTGTCTTTCCTCTCTGGTGGGTCATATATCCCCAGCCATCCAACACTGATCTGACCAATGGGTTTGGCTTGGGCAGTCCTGCACAAACTCTCCAACCCCTCCCAGACAGATATTCTGAGACCCAACCAGAACAGCCCCTCTCCTCAAGGTCTAGCCATCCTGCCTCTCAGGGTCTGCTCGCCCAGTCTTATAGGTAGCGAAACTGTATAGCTAGGTGATAAATACCCAAGTCAGGGAACTGCAATCCCCCTCTCTCAGTCAGAGTCTTTAAACGAGAAAGGCTCACTCGGGGTTGCTTTCCCTGCCACAGAAAGTCCGAGAAAGATTTTTCTAACAGTTTGGTATCTGTCCTTGTTAACCCCATGTGTAGCATTTGCATAATATACAAGATCCTGGGCAAGATATTCATTTTGAGCAAATTTATTCAGCTCAGCCATGTAATAGGCAATTTACGCCATCTAATCAGGTCCGCTATAATCGTCTGCAATAAAGGGGTATAATTCAAATCATATAGGGTCCTTATGTTTGTTGCAGTTCTAATGCCCAGATATACAAGGGAGTCCTGAACTCTCCGAAACCCCCAATCCTGAGTCTGCTCACCCTCTCTATCCTGGGTCTCCCCAGACGTAACTGCTCTGATTTATTTTAAATTCAACTTGTAGCCTGAAAATTTAGAAAACCGATCAGTCAATTCTGAGAGTGGGAGCATAGATTGAGCAGGCTTGGCCACATGTAACCCCCCTGCAAATGGGGGTTCCCAAAAGACTTCCAGGAGCTTGCTTGAATGCTCCAAGCCTGAATGGTGTTTGGCATTTAAGCCATTTATCAGTGAGTGTTTTTAGAGCCTCTGGTACTGTCTCTTTAAGAGCTGTCTGCTTGCAGACATAATTAGTTTGTATGGGGGGACTGTGTGTTTCTTTGATTGAGTACCACTCAAGCTGCTGCCAATTCACTCCATTTTTGCAGTCACTAGGAGTGCAAAGGGAACCTATCTGAAAGATGTAACTGTTTGCCAGAAGTTATTTAGAGTAATAATGAAATTACAGTTTGTCTAACCTGTTTTCTTTTGCAGTCAGAACAGTGTCTGCCTAGTTCCCCATTCTAGTTTTGAACTGCTGAACTGGACCAATCAGTGTAGGGTAAGCTAGCTCTAAAATGGTGCCTTGGACGAATCAGAACTTGGACTCATAATCTGAGCCAGCCACAAGAGGATTGTATGGGCAGTGACTCTGGGAGATGTAGTTTAGACTTCAGTGCCTTTTTGGACCAACAGCAGCAGTCTATTGTGAGTGACAGCCAATCCAGTCAAGAACTGGGAGGAACTCAAAGGAAGTGCCCGTTTTGTCGGTTGGAGTTTCAGTTGAGCTTTGGCAGTGAAGAAGGAAGGAGCCTGTGCTTTTCAGTGTGCAGTTTTAGTCAAAACATGTGTAAGGCCCAGAGTTCGCGTCTGCAGCTTGTGTAACAGCTTGTTAGGACTGAATCCGTCCTGTGAAAAGAATCAAAGGATCTCTGAAGAGTAGAAACCAGGCTCACCCTGTAGAAGACTGGAGGAATTGCTGAAAATTGCACTCGGTCTGTCAGGAACTGAATCTGCTGCGTGTTCTCCCGGGTATTGTGCAGTAATTGCGATCGGGATACAGATGCAGCCTGCCTGGTATAGTGCTTTCTTTTATATGGATGTGTGAAGAGGTTTGTGTACCTCAAGTGAGCCCTGCTGACATTGAAGGACCCTATCTTATTTGGAGGTCGAGTACTAATTCAGGGTCGCTCCCTGTTGAATTGCTACATTAAATCCAAATGGAATTACTGTACTGCTGACTGTTTAATTCTCCTTTTCTCTGTGTGAAAGGGCCCTACCAGCTGCCACGGGTTTGGACTAGCCACTGGGGCTTGGGTACCCAGGGACAGTAACTGATAGGGATAGGCCTGTGCACAGAGCCATAGGTAGATTATTAGAGTGATAAGCTAATTAACCTGATTTCCCTGTCCTTGTTATATCCCCTAAATAAATCAGAGCTGCTTGTTTCAGCAAAGTTATACTGCCTGAGGTATTTGTCTATGTTAAAGTACTGTACTGTGATTGTTGCACTGTATCTTATTTCACAGGAGGTCCCAGTGCGAACCAGACCTGGGGGTAAGTGTATACTGTGAAGGTAATTCTGATATATTGTGTGGGCCACTAGTGGGAAGAAAGGGGGGTTGCAGTGTCCCAGAGGGCTGTGACCAAGTTAGTTTAACTATTGCAAACCCTGACCTCTGGGTGGAGGCACCCGCCATTGGATCCAGGCCCCTCAACCTGTTAGTGGCAAATCAGGCAGGGGTAGTAGCCCCTGGGATAGCGCCATCTAGGGGTTACACACATATAGTAGCATGTCATCTGCATAGAGGGAGAGTTTATGAGCCTTACCCGATTGACCAAGGATGCCCACAATCTCAGGGTGCATTCTAATTGCCACAGCAAGGGGTTCCAACACTAGGGAGAATAGGAAAGGTGACAAAAAGCACCCCTGTCTGGTCCCCCTTTTGAGAACGAAACTATCAGTGAGTGTTCCATTAACCAAAACATGGGCTATGGGGGCATTCTACGTCAGACATACCAGCCCTACAACTCATCACCCAGACCAAACCGGTTAGAACTTTGATTAAGTACTGCGTCGACCCAGTCGAACACTTTTCTGCATCCATTGAAATATATGGACAGGCTCATATCCATTTGAGGATACCCATATTACATTCAATAGGGTTTGCATATTATGATAGGAATAGCTGTTCTGAATGAACCCGGTTTGGTCTGGGTGAATCAGTTCTGGCGAGGGCCTGTCTAAGCAACTCGCCAGGGCCTTAACTAATATTTTAGAGTCACACTTAAGAAGGGAGATAGGCCTGAAAGAGGCACACTCAAGTAAGTCCTTACACTCTTTAAGGTTCAAGCAGATCATCGCCTCTTTCCAGGTTTGGGACAACGTCCCATCTTCTTCCCTAGCAGCACTAAACACTGCTTCTAAGTGGTCAAGTAGATAAGGTTTCATGGCCTTGTAGTATTCTGCAGTGAAACCATCTGGCCAACTAGTTTTCTCTCCCTTCAACCCTGCAACTGCCTTGGCTATTTCTTCCCTTGTTATCTTAGAACTTAACCACTGTCGCTGAGCTGTAGATAACTTGGGAAGGTCCAAACCATTAAATAAATCCTGCATGCTAGTCCTCACATCCCCACATTGTGTTCTATACAGTTCCTGGTAGAACTTTTTGAACCTGTCCCTTATGTGACTTTTATCCTTTGCAGTGTACCATCCAGGCCTTTAATTGCAGAAATCAAGTGTGTCAGCATGGTGCTAGGCTTGTTCCCCCACTCATAAAAATGTTTCCAAACAAATAGGCATGTTTTCCTGGCCTCCCCCAACAGCAAGTTATTTAGTGCCTCACTAGTCGCCACCAGCAGGTGAGGGGTGTCATCCCCTCCCTCTGCGTTACTCGCATCTCCAGTACCTTAAGGAGATTTTCCAAGTTTACCCTCCATTTCTTAACCCTTCTTTTATGGTATGCCACATAGCTAATAATGGAGACCCTCATAAATGCTTTCCCAGTGTCCCAAAAAACAGCCTTGGAGGGGGCTGATTCCAGATTAGCCTGTACATACTATGTCCACTGATCATGCATGTGTTCCTTAAATTCTTTATTAGCAGTAAATAATTAGGGAACTTCAAGATCGGGGTTCTGTTCTTTCCCTCTTAGTGACAGAGATACAAGTACCGTTGCATGATCGGAAACATGTATTGGGCCATGTTTGGCCTGAGTCACACAGAAGTACCAGGGTCTGGGAGATATACATAGTCCAATCTGGACCATGTCCGGTGTGGATGTGAGAAAATGTATATTCACGAAGGGGTGGATTGGCCATCCTCCAGCCATCTATTAAATCTAAATTGACCATCCCTACCTGCCAACTATGGATAGCCCCTCTAATAATGCCCCTACCCTCAGAATGATCTACTGTGAGGTTCATCAAACAATTCAAGTCACCACCTAGGATCAACCCTGGAAATTGTTCCACCATTAGGAGTGCCAAGAGGGACTTACAAACTCAGGGCATGTACTGCAAGCACATACACACTCTCAAAAGTTATCCTCTCCCAAAGGACCCATTACAAACACATGGCAGCCAATGACAGGACCAGCCACCACTCTCTCAAACTTGAAAGGTAGCCACTTGTGTAAGAGAATGGCCACCCCTCTCTTATGGGAGGTGTATGACTCCACATAACAATCCCCCAGCCACCCTTTTTTTAATTTGGCATGTTTCCTCTCTGTGAGGTGGGTCTCCTGTAATAGGGCAACGTTCATAATCTGTCGTTTGAGTGCCGTTAGTAACATAGTCGCTTAACAGTGGTGGATATCCCTTGCACATTCCATGAGGCTACTACTAGTTCTGATGGATTAGCCATAATCTGTGGCACAACCCTTCTTCATAGCCCAGACCGACCAGGTCCATTTCTCTTTCATTGGTAAATGGTGCTGGTATAGTATTCACATAGTATGACTGGATCTGATCATTAACAGTGAACAAACCAACAAACAATAGACAGTAACTGTATACAGTCCCCATGTCCCTCCTCCCCCTCCCAACTCATTCATATCATTGTATTGATTGAGTTTCCCTCCCCATTGTAACGAGAATTGCATATAGCAAAAATTTTACAATCCCAGCCCATGGTTTAGTAAGGACGTTCCCCCCGGCCCCACCACAAACTACCTAGATGTTTTGAACTACAGTCCTTTCAGTAAAACACAATAAACAGTGACTTTGTTCTCCTTTTCCTCATACATCTCAATCCCTATCCCAAGATGCATCATACCCAGATTGAAATCTGCAGGGGGACTTCAGAAAATTAAAAGAAAATTAAAATATCAGTTATTCCCCTGTGAATGATAAGAGCAAAAGAAAAAGTCCATCAGAAAAAGCTCCTGGAAGTAAAAAAAAAAAAAAAGGAGATATCTGCTTCATGCTCCAGTCCCTTGATAAAGCAAGAAGAGTTCACATTACACGTGCAATCAGCCACATGGTTCCAGCAAGTTAATTCAGTGGCAACTAAAATGAAGGGGACAAAGCAGGTCATCCAAAGGGTCAGAGATCGCACAAGGCGAACAAGGACAGTTCCCTCTAATTTCCACAGTTCAAGCGATCATATTTTCCAAGGCTTAAATCAAACATAACAGTACCTTAGGGTAAACATTCAAACACAGATCTAGTTCCATTCGCAGGCCCGAGTTTGCCATTGGGAATAGGGTACACAACCTTTCAGTACTGAGTCACTTCACCCCACCTTCTTCTTAAGGTCCTTGACAAAAGTTTCTACTTTTGACACATCCCAAAAAGAATATGTGGCATCTTCATATTTCATTTTGAGAGTTGCAGGGTAAATCATGA
The DNA here is from genome assembly GCA_016271365.2 of Neoceratodus forsteri. Lineage (NCBI taxonomy): Eukaryota > Metazoa > Chordata > Ceratodontiformes > Ceratodontidae > Neoceratodus > Neoceratodus forsteri. The sequence continues at coordinate 1,068,949,845 of CM028129.1, read as the reverse complement.
AACACTTGACCTGGGCTTCTCGCAACTGCACCATCACTGAGTTAACGGCGCGGCACTTTTTGAGCAGAGTAATCTTGTGATAGATAGAGCTTGTGACCTTCATGTTGTAGGGAGGGCATATTCCGCTAAGCTTTCAGGACCAGCTCCCTATCCTAGAAATTGTGAAATCTCAGCACTATCTGCCATGGTGGCTAAACCTGAGATGGCCTGGGTAGCACAGCTCCGTGGACTCTTTCAAGCTTGAGTCAGCTGGAGAGACCCAGGATTTCAGGCAGGGTCTTAGCACAGAATTCAATTATGCTGATTCCTCCAGCCCTCTGGGAGCCCTGGAGCCATGAATTCAACCTCCGTTGGTAATGTTCCTAGTAATTGAATTGGTCTTTGAAATCTTCAGCTCTTTTTGCAGGGTGGCTATCTGATCAGGGACAGGTGCAGTGCAGTGGTATCCTCGATGCTGGAGATTCATTGTTCCATCTCAGTTAAATGCGTTGCATGAGAAGCATGCAAGTTCATCAACTCCTGAAATTTGCGGTCGAAATTAGATGCCAGACTGGTCAGGCGGGGTTCGAGGACCCGCTAAGACCTGCTGCGTAACTTTGCAACCTAGGGTACTTACTTTAGCTGCTGAGAGCGAGACATGCCTGCCACTTTCCACCTGCGAGGCCGAGGGCTGCTTTCTCTGATTTTTCACTGTGGCGCAGGAGCCCTTCGACGAGCCGGATGCATGGTTCTTCCAAAAAGGCTTAAGTTTAGTTTTAGTGAAGGTAGTCAAAGAAAATACTGATTTTAAATTACTTTTATTTGTGGTAGTTTGTGGAGCGAGAGAGAAGTACGTCCTCACGCTAGCTTTGCTCATTAGCGCCCCCCCAATATTTGACTTTAATAGGGGTTATTTGTTTTACTGATCGATGATTTATTGTTTTGTGGATGTTAATTGGGCTAATACCAATTTAGGTCATCAGATATGATAAACCCCAGGTCTCTCTCCTGACTTGTGGTGGCCAGAATTTCCCCACCCATCCTGTATTCTTCCCTTGGATTCCTGTGACCCAGGTGCACAATCTTGCACTTTTTATCATTGAAACTTAACAGCCAGACACCTGATCACTCCTCAAATAGGCTTAGGTCCTTTCTCCTTTTTTCCACCCCCTCTGATGTGTCCAGTCTGTTGCAGATTTTGGTGTCATCTGTGAAGAGGTACACCTTTCCCTTCAGATGCTCTGCAATATTGCTAATGAAGACGTTGAATAGGACTGGCCCCAGCACCACCCCTGTGGCACTCGCTGGTCACCTCCCTCTCCTCAGATTTCATGCCAGTTACCACAACCCTCTGAGTCCTGTCCCTTAGCCAGTTCCCAACCCACTTTATCACCGTGAGGACCCACTCCCAGGCTCCCCAATTTATTTAGCAATCTACTGTGCAGGACAGTGTCAAAGGCCTTGCTGAAATCCAGGTAGGCTACATCCACTGCCCTTCCCTGATCTACCACCCTCGTTACCCAGTCAAAGAAATCTATAAGATTCATCTGACAGGAACTTCCCACTGAGAATTCATGCTGCCTTGGATCCTGTGCCCCACTGTCCTTCAGAAATTCACAATCCTCTCCTTAAGTAAGGATTTCCTTAGTTTCCCCACTTCTGAGGTCAGGCTTACAGGCCTGTAATTGCTTGTGTAACCCCTAGATGGCGCTATCCCAGGGGCTACTACCCCTGCCTGATTTGCCACTAACAGGTTGAGGGGCCTGGATCCAATGGCGGTGCCTCCACCCAGAGGTCAGGGTTTGCAATAGTTAAACTTACTGTCACAGCCCTCTGGGACACTGCAACCCCTTCTTCCCACTAGTGGCCCACACAATATATCAGAATTACCTTCACAGTATACACTTACCCCAGGACTAGTTCCGGCACTGGGACCTCCTGTGAAATAAGATACGTGCAACAATCACAGTACAGTACTTTAACATGACAAATACCTCAGGCAGTATAACTTTGCTGAAACAAGCAGCTCTGATTTATTTAGGGGATATAACAAGGACAGGGGAAATCAGGTTAATTAGCTTATCACTTTACTATCTACCTATGGCTCTGTGCACAGGCCTATCCCTACCAGTTACTGTCCTGGGTACCCAAGCCCTAGTGGCTAGTCCAAACCCGTGGCAGCTGGTAGGGGCCCTTTCACACAGTGAAAAGAAAAATTAGTTTAAACAGTCAGCAGTACAGTGATTCCATTTAGATTTAATGTGGCAATTCAACAGGAGCGACCTGAATTAGTACTCACGACCTCCAAACAAGATAGGGTCCTTCAACGTCAGCAGGGCTACTCTTGAGCTCCACAGGACTCTTCACACATTTATATGGTAAAAGAAAGTACTATACCAGGCAGGCTGCTTCTCTATCCCGATCGCCAATTACTGCACAATACGGGAGAACACACAGCAGATTCAGTTCCTGACAGACCCGTGCAATTCAACAATTTCTCCAGTCTTCTACAGGGTGAGCCTGGTTTCTACTCTTCAGAGATCCTTTGATTCTTTTCACAGGATGGATTCAGTCTAACAAGCAGTACACAAGCTGCGGGCCGGACTCTGGGCCTTACACACGTTTTTGGCTGAAACTGTGCACTGGAAGGAGCACAGGGTTTCTTTCCCTTCACTGCCAGAGCTAAACTGAAACTCCAACCAGACAAAACCGGGCACTTCCTTTGAGTTCCTCCCAGTTCTTGACTGGATTGGCTGTCACTCACAATAGACTGCTGCTGTTGGTCCAAAAGGCGCCGAAGTCTAAACTACATCTCCCAGAGTCACTGCCCATACAATCCTCTTGTGGCTGGCTCAGATTATGAGTCCAAGTTCTGATTCGTCCAAGGCACCATTTTAGAGCTAGCTTACCCCACACTGATTGGTCCAGTTCAGCAGTTCAAAACCAGAATGGGGAACTAGGCAGACACAGTTCTGACTGCAAAGAAAGCAGGTTAGACAAACTGTAATTTCATTATTACTGTAAATGATTTCTGGCAGTTACATCTTTCAGATAGGTTCCCTTTGCACTCCTAGTGACTGCAAAAATGGAGTGAATTGGCAGCAGCTCAGTGGTACTCAAACAGAGAAGCACACAGTCCCCATACAAACTAATTATGTCTGCAAGCAGACAGCTCTTAAAGAGACAGTACCAGAGGCTCTAAAAACACTCACTGATAAATGGCTTAAACGCCAAACACCATTCAGGCTTGGAGCATTCAAGCAAGCTCCTGGAAGTCTTTTGGGAACCCCCATTTGCAGGGGGGTTACACCTGCCTCCTCTCTGCTTCCACTCTTGTGGAGAGGGACCACATCTGTCCTCCTCCAGTCCTCTTGTACCGCCCCCATCTCTAGTGATGCTTTGAAAAGGGCAGCCAGTGGTTCCGCCAGCACTTCCCTAAGTTCTTTTAGTACTCTGGGGTGGATCCCATCTGGACCCATTGCCTTATCTACTTTTATTTTCCCGAGTTTTTCTAGGACTCTTTCCACCATGAATGGGCTAGTGTCTACCTCCCACCCCTGAATACCTCTCTTACTGAGTCTCATTCCCTCACCCTCTCCTTCCCTGGTGAATACTGAGCAAAAGTACTTGTTCAGTATCCCAGCCTTTTCTAGGTCATCCTCCACTCTTTTTCTTCCTTTCTTCTTCAGCCTAACAATCCCATTTCTGGTCTTTTTCTTTTTGCTAATGTATCTAAAGAAGGTCTTGTTGCCTTTCTTAATAGCCTGGGCTATACCTTCCTCTGTCTGTGCTTTAACACTTCTAATTATATTCCCAGATTCCCTCCACTTCTCCAGATACTGTTGTCTGTCCTCATCCTTTTGTGTTTCCTTGTATCTTCTGACGGCTCTTGTCTTTTCCCTTACTTTCTCGGCTACCACCTTCGAGAACCATAATGGCATTTTCTTCCTTTTACTCTTGCTGCGCACTTTGACACAGTGACCTGTTACTTCTGTTATGACTAGCTTGAATCTAGACCACTGCTTTTCCACATCTCCCCCTGTACCTTCCACTGCTAGGGCTCTTTGAGATTTCTACCCATCTCCTTAAAGTTAGCCATCCTGAAATCTGGGACCTTTATCCTTGTATGGCTTGCCTCCTTCTCTGTGGTTACCATAAATCACACTGTCCTGTGGTCGCTGGTACCAAGGGGACTGCCCACCTTCACATCTGTGATCCTGTCTCTGTTGGTCAGGACCAAATCCAGTATAGCCCCCTCGCGGGTTGGTTTTGCTACAAGCTGTCTTAAGTTTGCCCCATTCAGGGCAGTCATGAAGTCTCTGTTCCTCATTGTATACACAGTCAGTGCTCCAGTCTACCTCAGGCAGGTTGAAGTCACCCATTAATAGCTGTTCACCTTTGGCTGCTGTTTTTTGGATGGGTTATACAAGAGCTTCATCTGATTCCTCTCTGTGTGCCGGAGGCCTGTAAATCACTCTAGTGCCAATGGCTGTCCTTTTTCCCATCTCCAGGGTGATTCACAGTGCCTCTGCTCCTTCTTGTGATGAGTGATATGTGTGATGTGTGATATGAAGCGAGTGGCCACTGAGTGCTGCAACCCCACCACTAAAAACAACCGAATGATGATGTAAAATGGGGAACGGGCTGCAGGCAATCTATCGAGCTAGTAATGGAGTCGTGGGAGATGGGCTGCCTAAATGTACTGAGGTTATCTTTGCAGGAATGTATACATGTATGGTACTAACATATATATTATATATATTCTTTGTAGGCATGTATACATGTATGGGATATATATATACTTAGAAAATGGCTAGACTAGATTCTCTATCCTGACTGGCTGAAACTACCTGCAACCTGGGCATCTATTTTTCAATAGATGCCCAGTAAAAAATAAGTGCCAGTCTAAGTGGCACCTCACTGTGCAGCATTCCACAGTGGTGCCTAGCTTGCTTTTTAATTGGCTGGATGCACTGAAGAAAATTTAAAATGCCTGCCATCTTTTTCTCTCACTTAACGAGAGGTACTGGTCTCCCCCAGCCCAAAGCAAACAGTATTCACCTGCAGCCACGCCCTGTTTTAAAAACAAAACAAAAACATCAGTTATCTTGCTTCCCGAAGATTACACAATGGCACCACTTTCCCAACCGCCGTGTCACACTAACCATCTCCTGATCGTGGTCTCGCACTTCCATGTTGACTGGAAACAGAAATCTAGTGATCACTCATCACAGGTCCCCCACAATCACTGACCCTCCTGTATAAAAAAACAAACAAGAAACACTCACTACAAAGTGAAAAGAAATCTTTTGGTTTTTATGTTGCTTGCACGCATGTGCAAGAAACATAGTGCCATCATCAGAGATTTCGGAGGTGTGTCACCTCCTCCTCCAATTCAGTCAGTGAGCTGGCAAGTGCGGCCTATAAGCCAATGCATTTTGGAGCTGTACAATACGCTCCAAAATGCAGTAACGCACACATTTGAAAGGGGAGCTACGCTTCAGTAAGCAGAGATAAGAAGCGTAGCTCCCCAGACACGCAGGCGTCAGCCCCCACCGCAGTACTGTGTAACCGACGGGATGCTCAATCCCGTCGGCTGAAATACGTCCCAGTTGTAGGTGCCGCTGAGGCCACTCCAGTGTGGCGAAAATCAGTCACATGAGCCGGCAGGGTGCCCAATCCCTGTCGGCTGAATGCCCCCCAACGTCCTTGTGCCGCGCTGGGAGCCCACCCCAGCATGGCAAGCAGTCCCCAGACTCTTTTTTTTTTAATTTTTTTAACCTGAAAAACGAAAATGGTCGCAGGCGTCTCCCGACCTCCCTCCCACACCCGCACCCACCACTGCGCACCAGCCTCCCCACCCCCACCCCATACTACCTCTGGACTCTGGCCGATGATCTTGATGGACCGGGAACACGTCTGCACTCTTCAAAGCCGACCCACGAACTGAGGAAATGCCGGTAAGCTGTATAATGGCCTAGATAGGAGGTTTCAACTTTGTTGCATATCTCAGGCATTTTGGGAATTTTGCACAATTTTCAACATGGGGTTTTTGGGACCCCTTCTCATGAATGATGTCACTGTCATGGCGTTATTCGGGCCCGAAGGGTGATTTCGTGCAGTGACTGTGAAATCACCCTTTGGGCCTGAATACCACCATGACAGTGACATCATTCATGAAGGGTCCCCAAAACCCCATGTTGAAAATCTCGTGCAAGATCCATAAACTGTTTCTGAGCGTGCGTGCGCAGTTCCTCGCAGCCTCGTAAGTTGCGAAATTTCAATATTTTCACTCCAGATTTTCAACATTGCCATTTTACCACACCTTCTTATGAGTAGTATAGCTGTCATTTTTCCCATCTCACCCAAAATGTGTTTCCACCCATGTAGCACAGAATGGCGCAGTCAGTGTGTGAAATCAATGTACGGGACAAATTAAGAAAATCACAGTGACACTGTTCATGAGCAGAGGTCTTAAAATGGCTATGTTGAAAATTTGGTGAAAAAATTCCTAAAAATGACTGTTTTACGAGCGTGCGTTGCGCAGTTCCTACGCAGGCTCGTAAGTTCGCAAATTTTCAATATTTTCACTCCAGATTTTCAACATTGCCATTTTACCACCTCCTTATGAGCAGTACAGCTGTCATTTTCACATCCTGCCCAAAACGTGTTTCGCCCATGTAGCGCACATGCGCGTCGGTGTGCAAACTCAATGTATGGGACACATTAACAAAATCACAGTGACACTGTTCATGAGCAGAGGTCTTAAAATGGCTATGTTGAAAATTTGGTGAAAAATTCCTAAAATGACTGTTTTTACGCGTTGCTGCGCAGTTCCTAAACGCAGCTCGTAAGTTCATGAAATTTTCAATATTTGCACTCAATGACTTCCAAATACCTAAACAGCACATAGAAGCAAGCAACATTCGGCATTGACAAATGCTTGTTTCTCTCCTCATACATCGTGGTCAAACGTTGCTTTTTTACCTTGCTTGCACATCACGCTCAAAGGTTGCGTGCCACATAGATACAACGTCAGATCGAAAGAAAAAAAAAACACAATCCTGTACCAAAAAAGAAGAATGTAATTGCCAGAGTCCTAGAAATAATGTTCATAGCACACTGTCTTTGTACTTTAGGAATCAGTGTCTGTGTGACTCTGTCTCATGGGGGGTGCAGTCCACCAGAATGCTACAGAGAGGAGCAACAGCACCAAGAACAGCCTATGGACTGCTTTATCAATAAATTCATTTCTAAGTCCTGTATTCATTTTTCACAGTCATTTACTGTATTTTTTTCCAACTTCCTGAAACTTTACACAGATGACCATTTTCTAAGCGCAATAATACTCTCCAGGGTGGGCATTATTGGGCAATACCAGACCTTCCAGGGGCTATAAGGACCTCTGCCTGCAGCGTCAGGCCTCATTACACCCCTGGGCAATCCAGTATTCCCCAATAATGCCCACCCTGTTGGTTTGCTTACATGCACACTGATGACGGACAATGAAGTGGACCTGGTGGCCATCATGGAAATGTGGGCCACAGATAAAAATGACTGGAAGAAGATGGTCCCCTGGGTATTTACTATTCCAGAGGGATAGAAGAACTGGTGGTAGTGGTGGTTGTGCGGGGACAGTTGCCCTTTTTTGTCAAGGAGGGCACTGAAGTGGCAGAAGATGGAAGTATTAGAGGTAGCAGTGGGGAGGCTGAATCAGTATGGGTGCAGCCCACAGCAGCCTCAGGCAGGAAAGGGTGCTTAAGGGTGATCTATAGGCCTCCAGGGCAAGGGGAGGAAAGGGACAGAGAACTAGAGGATGAACTTACAAGAGGGTCAGCAAAGGGGGATGTAGTGGTGGTGGGTGACCTGAACTTGCCTGATGTTGTCTGGGAGGTCTTGGTGGCCAACAATTACAGGAGTTAGACATTACTGGATGCCTTCCAAGACTGTCTACTGCTGCAGATTGTTAAGGAACCTACCAGACAGAACACAATCCTTAATGTGGTGCTCACCAACTCAGAGACGGTGGGTGCTGTGCAAGTAGGGGAGCTGCTAGGGGACAGCGACCACAACTAGTGAGTGGTTTGAATTGGCCCTTTGGTCTGGCAACCCACAATCAAGAACCAAAGTCCTTGACTTCAGAAGGGCAGACTTCGCTAGGTTGAGGAAACTCATCAGGGATAAGTTAGTAAGAGTGGAGGACATAATGGGGGTTGAGGAGAGATGAGGGGCACTAAAGGGAGCCATTCTCAAGGCATCAAAGACAAGCATAAAAACAGTATAAAAAAAAAAAACAGGTTTAAGAGACCACTGTGGTTCTCAGCTAGTGTCAGGGAAGTGGTTAAGGCCAAAAAGAAGGCCTTCTGTAAATACAAGGAAAAGCACGGGGCAGCAGAAAGGGAGGATTATCTACAGAATAATAGGGAGGCAAAGAGGGTCATTAGGGAGGTGAAAGCAGACATGGGGCTGCGTATCGGAGAGGGGGTCAAGAACGGAGAAAAACATTTTTTTTCTATATCAGTGATAAAAGGAAAAAAGCGGGGTTATCGCTCAGCTAGTTGAGGGTGGTAGGTTGATAGAGGAGGATGAGCAAAAGGCCACAGTCCTGAATAACTGCTTTTGCTCAGTATTCACTAAGAAGGACTATGGGTCCATGCCAGAAAGTGGCATCAAAGCAGCCACTAAGGGAGTCCTCGAAATGAGGCAGCCAATACTTACTAGCAAGCGGGTCCTGAAAGGGTTGGCAGCCCTTAAGATAGATAAGGCCCCAGGACCAGATGTGTGGCATCCAAGGGTGCTTAGGGAATTAGCTGCAGAACTAGCTGAACCACTGACTGGGCTGTTCAACTGCTCACTTAGGTCTGGAGACGTTCCAAGGGGTTGGAGAATGGCAGATGTTGTACTGCTTCATAGGGAGTAACCAGGGGACTAGAGGCCTGTTAGTCTGACCTACATTGTGGGGAAGCTGATGGAATCACTAATCAAAGAGGACCTTGTGGACTACCTAGATAGTAATGAGCTCTGGGATACTAAACAGCATGGCTTCATGGCAGGAGGGTCATGTCAGACTAACCTGATTTTTTTTTGCTTTGACTGGGTGACCAAAGAAGTAGACATGGACCACACTGTGGATCTGCTGTTCTTTGACTTCATCAAGGCTTTTGATTTGGTACTGCACAAAAGGTTCATCAAAAAGATGGAAAGACTTGGGTGTGGCTAAAACAGTAGTGAACCTGGTGAGTAGATGGCCAGAAGGGAGGCAGCAGAGAGTGGTGGTCAACGGTGTCAAATCAGAAGTAAGGGAGGTTAAGAGCAGGGTTCCACAGGGATCTGTCCTGGGTCCAATCCTCTTCAACTTGTTAATTTGTAACATTGGTGAGGGACTCTGGGGCAGGCTGTGTCTCTTCACAGGTGACACAAAACTATGTGGGAGGGTGGATAGTGATGAGGGAATACGTGTTATACAGAGGGACCTACAAAACCTAGAGGGGAGGTCAAAGGTCTGGCTGTTAAAATTCAATGTCAAAAAGTGCAAGGTAATGCACCTAATGAACAGGAACCCCAAGATGGAGTACTGGATGGGTGGGTTGAGACTTGGCACTGCAGCAGAGGAACGCGATCTAGGAGTTATCTTCAGTTAAACAAATGAGCCAGTGCAACAAGGCCTATAGCAAGGCTAACAGGATGCTGGCATGTATTGAGAGGGGTATTGATAGCAGAAGAAAAGAGGTAATACTTCCCTTATACAGATTCCTGGTGAGGCCTCACCTAGAATACTACATAATGTTCTGGAGCCCTCATTTCAGAAAGGACAGGCATAGGTTGGAAACAGTGCAGTGCAGAGTAACAAAAATGATTCAGGGCCAGCAGGGCAGATCCTATGAGGAGCACCTCAAGGCACTAAATATGTACTCAGTGGAAACCAGAATGGAGAGGGGAGATATATAGAGACCTTCAAGTTCCTTAAAGGAATTAACAAGGTAAACTTTGGAGAATTATTTACTCTGAATACCAGCTCGAGGTCATGTGGTCATGAGTGGAAATTAACAGGAGGGAGGTTCAGGGGGGGACTGGAGGAAGTACTTCTTTACGGAAAGGGTGGTGGAACTTTGGAACAGTCTGTCGGCCGAGGTGGTGGGTGCAAACACAGTCAGGGAATTCAAGCAGGCATGGAATAGAATGAAGGGAATAGTGGTGGCCTAGGGCGACAAGACCAAGGAGGAGAATGGGGATAGGATGGGTAGGGTTAGTACCCTGGAAGAATAATAGGTTCCTGGAAAGGTTCCAGGGATTATAGAGAATATGGGCTGACTGGATGGACCTCTAGTCTTTTTCTGCTGTCATGGTCTATGTTTCTGTTTATGAGTTGCCTGCCTGGAGCATCAAAACATGTCAGTTGCTATTTAAACCTGCAGTGCATGATAGCAGTGACAATTTTGACCTATATTTTTTCATTCTATTTTAGATTGCCCCTTATCTCTTGACTTGTATGATACCCTTCTTTCCTCATTTTGAGTCTGCTTCAGCATTTTTGTTTCACATTTGAAATACTAAGAGAAGTGCTTTTAATGTAGCTTGAAACAGGTTTCCATCGGTATTCTTAGCTGTTTTTGTGCACTTGCCCTATAAGGTCAGGAAGCAGTGTCTGCTGCATGCTGGTTCATTATAGTCACAAGAAAAGTGTTCTTAAACAATTGGTGTTCAAAAACAGCAAAACACAAATGAAAACTTGGTCCAATCCATGTTAATAGGAACATTCCTTTTATTTCAACTATAAAAACAGTGGTAAAAAAGGACTTAAAATGTGGGAAAAAAGGTATCAAACAAGTCAGGAGGTAAGTGGCAATCTAAAATAAAATAAAGTATAGGTCAACATTTTCACCGCTGTCAGTCATTGCTGCTTTACTATGGTTTTATATAGCGAATAATTGGCATGTTACTTACTTTTGATTTCTGTGGTATATACTTGTAATAGCAATAGTATATATAGTGTCTTTAAAGAGCACCTTTCATGACACTGCCCTCTCCCTGCCCCAAAGGAAGCTTACCTGCCTCCAAGTTCACCGTGGTATAAAACACATTTTTATATGGTGCCATTTATGGGAATCGAAGGATCATATTTTTGGCTCTGAGGAGCCAATCTGCCGATCCCATCCACTTCCCAGTTTGTAGGTATGCCCCTTCACTGTTTCCTAGTCTGACATCACAATGTGTAGCGCATGGGCGCACTTTGGCACACACCCGTGCTAGTAGAATGTGATGTCAGAATAGGGAAAAGCATGGGGGCGTATCTACAACCTATGAAGTGGATGGGATCGGCGGTTCAGCTCCTCACAGCCAAAAAATATAATCCCTCCATTCCCATGAATGGCACCATATAAAAATGTGTTTTATACAACAGCAAACTCAGAGGCAGGTAAGCTTCTCTTGGGGCTAGGAGGGGGGCATATTATAATTGGGCGCGGAAGGTGCTCTTTAATTGCTAGGTATACAGGGAACTGATGGCTTCTTCTATGACCCTTCCATGTATTACACAGAATGTGTGTGTGTGTGTGTGTGTGTGTGTGTGTGTGTGTGTGTCTGTGTGTTTTATAAGATTATACACAACAGCTTGTAGTATAGATAGACTGCAGCCTTGAACTTTAGAAATGGAGGTCAAAGCAGAAAGCTCTGTTTTCTCTGCAGCTTCAAGGACTGCTTACCTGTTCTCTTTTTTAGTGTGATCGATGTTGCCCTACAGTGTATGATGATATCAAGTGACTGTGGCACCGGAACAGAGAAACAAAGATTGGTAATCAAATCATCAAAGCCCATGTCAGGGTCAGCCTTCTCCAGCTTTTGAACAAGGGGATGCCATTAGAGCTGGGAGGAGAGCACTTGCCATACTGGAAAACATTACACCATTCTAGGTTAACAACAGTAGCATTCCCTGCATTTTAGGACACAGCTGTCATTGAAAAATAGAACTCAGTTATTCCAAGAAAGCTTTGTTTTACTGGAAATATTTATTTATAAATAACCACTTGAAGTGCCAAAAAACAATCCACTGAACAGAAAAGTGGGAAGGATTCGATTGAAGCCCCCTGGGAGGAGCTTTTGTGTTTTTCTGAATTTTAGCAAACAAGGTTTAATACATCATGTTAGGTTTAATAACCTGTATGATTGTACATTAACGTGTGAATCAGCATGAATGCCTGTTTATTTTTTATGCCTACTGACCATCTTCATGCAGTTTGATTTAAAGTCATAGTGTAATTGTAACCCCTAGATGGCGCTATCCCGGGTGCTACTACCCCTGCCTGATTTGCCACTAACAGGTTGAGGGGCCTGGATCCAATGGCGGGTGCCTCCACCCAGAGGTCAGGGTTTGCAATAGTTAAACTAACTTGGTCACAGCCCTCTGGACACTGCAACCCCTTTCTTCCCACTAGTGGCCACACAATATATCAGAATTACCTTCACAGTATACACTTACCCCAGGTCTGGTTCCGGCACTGGGACCTCCTGTGAAATGAGATACAGTGCAACAATCACAGTACAGTACTTTAACATAGACAAATACCTCAGGCAGTATAACTTTGCTGAAACAAGCAGCTCTGATTTATTTAGGGGATATAACAAGGACAGGGAAATCAGGTTAATTAGCTTATCACTCTAATAATCTACCTATGGCTCTGTGCACAGGCCTATCCCTATCAGTTACTGTCCCTGGGTACCCAAGCCTAGTGGCTAGTCCAAACCGTGGCAGCTGGTGGGGGCCCTTTCACACAGAAAAGGAGAATTAAACAGTCAGCAGTACAGTAATTCCATTTGGATTTAATGTGGCAATTCAACAGGAGCGACCCTGAATTAGTACTCACGACCTCCAAATAAGATAGGGTCCTTCAATGTCAGCAGGGCTCACTTGAGGTACACAAACCTCTTCACACATCCATATAAAAGAAAGCACTATACCAGGCAGGCTGCATCTGTATCCCGATACGCAATTACTGCACAATACCGGGAGAACACACAGCAGATTCAGTTCCTGACAGACCGAGTGCAATTTTCAGCAATTCCTCCAGTCTTCTACAGGGTGAGCCTGGTTTCTACTCTTCAGAGATCCTTTGATTCTTTTCACAGGACAGTTCAGTCCTAACAAGCTGTTACACAAGCTGCAGACTGGAACTCTGGGCCTTACACACGTTTTTGACTAAAACTGCACACTGAAAAGCACAGGGCTCCTTCCTTCTTCACTGCAAAGCTCAACTGAAACTCCAACCGACAAAACAGACTTCCTTTGAGTTCCTCCCAGTTCTTGACTGGATTGGCTGTCACTCACAATAGACTGCTGCTGTTGGTCAAAAAGGCACTGAAGTCTAAACTACATCTTCCAGAGTCACTGCCCATACAATCCTCTTGTGGCTGGCTCAGATTATGAGTCCAAGTTCTGATTCGTCAAGGCACCATTTTAGAGCTAGCTTACCCCACACTGATTTGGTCCAGTTCAGCAGTTCAAAACTAGAATGGGAACTAGCAGACACAGTTCTGACTGCAAAGAAAGCAGGTTAGACAAACTGTAATTTCATTATTACTCTAAATAATTTCTGGCAAACAGTTACATCTTTCAGATAGGTTCCCTTTGCACTCCTAGTGACTGCAAAAATGAAGTGAATTGGCAGCAGCTCAGTGGTACTCAGAGAAGCACACAGTCCCCCATACAAATAATTATGTCTGCAAGCAGACAGCTCTTAAAGAGACAGTACCAGAGGCTCTAAAAACACTCACTGATAAATGGCTTAAATGCCAAACACCATTCAGGCTTGGAGCATTCAAGCAAGCTCCTGGAAGTCTTTTGGGAACCCCCATTTGCAGGGGGGTTTCATAATGTAATATAGTGAACTAGTAATTGAAAGGTTTCACCTGTGGCTCAATGAATGACAGGCACACTCCACCTCCTGCTCTCCATAAGCCACACACACACACACCTCCCCTGGCTAGTGTTTTTTTACAACCATCTCCCACCCTTCCTCCATTTTTGGTGCTCTGCCTTTGGTGTGGCTTTTTTAGCAATCAGTTTTGTTTAGCTTCGAGAAACTTCTCCTGGCACCTCTACCGAGGGTGGAAATCCAGAGGAAAGAGACAAGTCAAAGTAACTCTTAAAATAATGTTGAGCAAGCACTTACGTAGCTGGCAGTCACACACTGAATTTAAGGTCAGAAGAGATTCTATGTCCCTCAAGTCTGCCCCCCATGCATCTTAAAGTAAATTGCAAAGTTAATATTTTACTCTTTTGGGTGTTATAGCCTGTTACCTTAAAGTGGCAGTAGTCTTTCTGTGCCTAAATGAGTTTTTGAGAGTGTCCAGTAAGGGAGGAAAGGGATCATGAATTGGGTTGTGCTACAGGCCCGCTGATCCTTTCACTTCCTGGTGTGCTGGCCCCTATTCCTCACTCAGACGTTTTGTGACATCTAAACAGGGAGCGTTGGGGTGCACCGCATTGAAGCCTATGAGGAAGGATTTCAAAATGTTTTTACCAATGTGTAAGCAACATTTGATAAAAATGAAATCCACTGCTCAACTAATAGGGCCTGTATTAGTCGAGCGGTGGCTTTCATTTTTATCAAAGGTTGCTTAAACATCAGTAAAAATATTTTGAAAACCTTCCCCATAGGCTTCAATGGGGGAGCACCCCCAAACTGTCCCTGGTTAGACATCACAAAACCTCTAAGTGCAGGGGGAAGGCTGATGAACCAGAAAGTGACAGGGATTGGCGAGCTAGCAATAAAGCCAATTTTCGATCCCTTCCCTCCTTTATGGGACACTCTTAAAAACTGTCATTTTGGCATAGAAAGATTATTGCAACATTTAAGTTAACGGGCTATGAAACCCTACAGTGAATCTCTGAAATTTCTTTAAGCGGACACAAACAAGTAGTCTGTGTAAACATGTACTGATTTATAGGGATTTCCTACCCACCCTCCTACCAGGGATACCCTATGTGTAAGATTCACTTGGTGACTAGACATTTGTTCAGGCTTATTGTACAGTACCATGAAGGTCTGTACTGTGTTTATGTCCACTGTCTCCTCTGGTAGGCTGTTCCATGGGTTTGCCACCCTCTGTGAGAAGACAAACATACTAAAGTTAACCCAGAATTTTGCACCTGAGTTTCAGGGCATGTCCCGTGTCCAGGTGGAGCACACCAGATCAACCACCTCAGTCTGTTCAACCTTGTTGATACTCTTTAGTATGACAAAAACTGAGAATCATTTCCCCTCTCAGTCTCTTTTTCACCAAGGTGAACATGCTAAGGCCCTCTTGTCTTTCATCATAGCTTTTATCCTGCTTACTCCTGATCGTGTGAGTGGCCCTACATTGTACCATGTCAACTGTCTCAATGTCTTTTTTATATTAGAGAGCCCCGAACTGCACACAGTACTCCAGGTGGGGTCTGACTAGGGCCCTGTAAAGTAGCAGGAATACTACCCCCTAAATGCACTCCAGCATTTTTCCAGCCTTCTATTCAGCAAACGCACACTGCTTGCCATGCTTTAGCCCCTTGTCTGTTATGACATAGAAACATAGAAACATAGACTTAATCCCCTCTTTCACCTGCAGTGTATCAAACATCATTGCTAGGCCATTCAAAATCTAAGGAAGGGCCTTGATGACTTACCTTGCTTTTTTTCCAGGTCCCAGCCTGCATGCATCATGATGGCACCCTCCCCAGCCCCATCACCGACTTTCTAAGGGACTTGCAGGTTAACCACCGTTTAGCAAGGACACAGATATGGCCTGCCCTTTCGGTCATACATGGGCTTGTGAGGGGTTCTGATGTTGTTTTCTCCTCCATTTTCTCCCCTGAGGTAACTGGCGTGCAGTGATTCACATGCAGGCATGAGATGGCATGCTTCTGTACTAGGCATCTGGCAGCTGCCCCTCTCCGATTGATATATGCCCACTGTGTTGACATCTGTCATGTAAGGTGTCGGCACTTGGGGTGCCCACCCCCCACCACCACCACCATCAGCATCCAACTAACTTGAGTCCTTTCTCAACCATGGGTTACTGGCATAGGAAGCAGATCTTTTCAGCTGATGCCCAAAGTGAAGCTACTCTAATTATTCAAAGCAGTTTGTGATATCTCTGGGAAGTTCTGCTTCCATTGTACACATTTTGTTTTGTATATGTCTTCCACTCTGACTTTATTTCTTAGGACAGCTGGTTCAAAAAGGGATCCCTGTCCTTGTCATTTGCTATGGCAGCCTTTCTACGTGCTATGTCACAATCCCCTGTTTATGACTCACACTTGGGCACTGTGGAAATGATTATGGTTAGAGGCCTGCAAGGAATGAATAGTATTTCCTGACTACAAAGAATAATGCATTATTCGATATTCAGATCTGAATAACGAATAGGTGCACTGTACATCCTCTATTCAGGAAATACTATCTTTAAAAAAAAAAAAGGAAAAGAAACTGCCCCCCACTGTCCTCTACCCCACATCCTTTAAAATATACCTGGCCCACATCCCATCCTCATTTAGAACCCCATCCTACACTCCTTCTCCAGCATCCACATTTTCATAATAAATCTGTATTTTGTAATTAGAACGCCAACAATGGGTGACTGACACATCTACCTGCCTCCTCAATTGGCTGCTGACATTTAGCCCTGCAGTGCACTACAACAAATCAGAGTGTCCCCCCCAAGTCACTCTCCCACCATGGCAGCAGCACCCTCCTCTTCTCCTCCTGCCACACCCTGCCTGCACCGAATTCCAAAGGGTGAGAAGGAGAAGGTGACTGACACAGCCCGCTCTCCTTCATGGCCAGCCAGTCTTCTCAAACAATGCTTACATGCTTGTTCGTACAGTAAAACCTGCTGACCACATGATCAGCTGCTTTTACTACTGTATGCAAGCAAGTATGAGAGGACTTATTCTCTAGAAGTAGAAAATAAGAGGGAGGCAAAAACAGGAAATATAGGAACTACGGTTAGTTTTGTACAGTTCCCAATGTTTTTCCAGAGGCATCACTAAGGCTGTCTAAGGATGTGGTATTTAGATAAATTATAATTGTCTGTGTCCATGTCCTAAGCCCCTCCCCCAAAGCTTCCATTTTTATCTCTGGTTCTTCCATGTTGATCTTTGGTTTTGCTTGTTCTTGAATACCAGTTGTTGGAACGTATTTGTCAGCTAGTCTTCAAGAACTCTTCATATTGTTTTGTTTTTTTCTGATTCATGTTTCTTCTCCTTGCTGGCCCCCAACCCCAGCTCAGTCACCACCATCCCTGGGAGTAACTGTACTCCTGTTTCCCTCACAATTTA
This sequence comes from Neoceratodus forsteri, assembly GCA_016271365.2. Lineage (NCBI taxonomy): Eukaryota > Metazoa > Chordata > Ceratodontiformes > Ceratodontidae > Neoceratodus > Neoceratodus forsteri. Next base: position 1,068,932,555 of record CM028129.1, on the reverse strand, counting down.
CCCTTCATGATGGGGTTAGTGTTGCTTGGCCTTGCCCCTTGAAAGCAGGATCCAATTGGGTGCACTGTCAGTGGTACCAGGCCTGTAGAGGGTGTCCTTCATCTCACATGCCAAGGTATTTTCCTGCTCCTGGGATGGATGTTGAAATGCAGTGATGCGTACTGTGTGTCAATGTTCCACACACTGCCTGCCTTGACACCCAGCCACCTCTGGGTGTCAGATGCATGGTGGGAGACATGGTCCCCCACCCCATGAGAGAAGAGCAGTGCCCTGGAAGCTCAAGATTCTGACCCACAGCCAACTCCTAGTGACTCACATTCATTCCTGAGCACTACTGTAAAGGCTTTGTGGTCACTTTTTTAGATGAGTTTTAGTTACCCAGGATACCTGTCTGGGGTGCAGCATCTTGTTTTCAGTAGACTGTTACTACTGCTGTTCAATAGTACAGCTGGGTGGACTGTAGCACAGAGAGGCTAAGTAATTGGTTAACGGTCCTACAGTGAGTCAGAGGCTATGGTGGGATTCAAACCTCTAGGACACTACTACATAAATGCAGTGTTTTGATGGTGCTAAGTGGCATGGGAAAGGTCAGTAGTCTTTTTAAGTAGTGCATACTAATAAATCCTTAATTAGCTGAATAACGAGTTGAATAACTAACTGTAGCTGGGAGTATAGACCAGAGGCTAGAATAACGAGCTACGTGTGAACTTGGTACATCCAGTAGACCTGGGTTTGAGTCCCACAACCTCCACTTGAATACTGTGTGACTCTGAGCAAGTCATGTAACCTTCCCAGTGCTCCCGAATCACCACTGAAAATAGGCATTGTGCCTAGTGGGCCTTACCCAGTCAAACAAAATAAAAAAAAAAAAAAAGTAAATGTATTCTGACAAATTGGTTTCAACACTATCCTTAATAGAGAGATGGGATTAGACTGTATATCTCCAAGCATCTGGGGAACAGGAAAGGATCACTTGCCCCAAGCAGGCCTACCGCATGCAGGCTGATCTAAGTCCCACATCACTTTTTTTCTGTCAGATGCCTCTTTCCCCAGAAAGGCACCAAGTAATCTCTTAAACCTACTGACACAATTCATAAAATGGGTTCTCAAAATCTTGGAATCTGATTGGTTGAGAACTGCTGTTTAATGCAGTACAATTACACACTTTTGGTGGAGTTTTTTTAAAAGTTTCAAGGAACCTCAACTAAAATATGAAGTTCCAAACCCCAAATAAAGAACACTTTCAAGACCTTCCCCTGTGCCACTGCTCATTAATCTTTCAAGGAAACCCCAAGGTACATACACTTTAAACAATTTAACCTTTGCCACAGTGTCAAACTTCCTAATCACAGGAACAGGACATAACCATTTCACACTCATGTTTCATATATTAGTGCTTAATTTGTGTGTTTTTCTATTTTCTCTTACCCTATACTTGTACATAGTAATTCCCATTTTATAACCCACACCAGAGTTTGTGAGTTACGCTCAATGTATTATAGTTATGCTTGGCTCTAAAACTCATAACTGTGGTATATGGAGCACAACCCATACCCATATATCACGGCCTACGTCTATGGCTGCTTATTCTGTATCATTAGTTCCCTTTGAGTGGTAAAGTTTTGAGGTTGACTGCCAGGCGTTACCACATGAGGGACTAGGTGGAGATCATCATGCTATTTAGGGACCCTTCTTAAAGCCGTCCTTTTCCCACCCAGTATTTATCTTTTAGGCCCTGTCCACACTTCACTGAATATCTGTAACGTTTTGAAAGCATTACAGACTGAAAATGTTACTGTGCATTGACACTACCACTGAAAATGTTTTGAAAATGTTATAGGCTTTTACTGGTGTAGTGTGAACAGGGTCAAACAGAGTTTTGAAACTGTTACAGAAACTGTTGTTGAAGCCACCTCATAACAGGTTTCTGTAACAGTTACGAAAACACCTTCTGTAACATTACCAGTGTAAACTCAAACCGTTACGATAATGGTTTGGACCATCTGTAACGTTACAGAGGGATTTTTCTGGTGTAGTGTGGACAGGGCCTAAGTTATGTGTCCATTTTAGAACCCAGTCACATCACTTGAGCAGGAGCCTTACACAGAAAGTTTCAATCTATGCTTCCACTTACTGGGTATCACTGGGTTGAGGAACTCATACAGTAAATAATTTAAAAATGAATATTAGGTGGAAAAGGGCAACATTACAGTAGTAGGTGGCTGTAAAGAAGAAAAAGCAGAACAATTTTAAAACAAACACTCTAAACCAACTCACTGTGGAGTATTAAATAGAATTCACATATAAGCAATTTTCCAATTATATTAACATCTGTAAAAACAATGTTCTTTTCCCATTAAGGCTGCTAAGGCTGTGCATTGTCTTGGTTGCCCTATACTGTATCCTTTTCAGTATACTAACATCCTTTCTATGGTATAATTGGCCAGTATAGTCCTACTCAGAAGACATGATAGGGTTGAATTAATTGAGAGCACAACCGGTCTGGGTCAAAAAAGGTGAACATGTTGATTACATACCATCACGGTCAAAACATCACTATGCAAATCATACAACACAGCAACATCAAAAGGAAATCATTAAATTTAAAAAACAAAACACACAAACCCCCAGAAAAAAACATTTCTCAAGAATCACAAACTGTGCAGGAAAAAATATACAGTGCTCCCTACTCACAAATCCAAACCCCCAAATCCTCAGTGCTGCTTACACAAGAAAAACATTTAAACACATAACAAAAAACACAAAATATATTTCAAAATGATGATTTTACAAAACATTATTTATTTATTTATTGAATTTTGATGACTGGGTAGGCCCGCTGGGCCCTGGAGGTCCCTTTTTCAGGGGCGACCCGGGAGTAACAATTATTACAGGTAACAGATCAGTACACTCAGATAATTATCATGTTATATGCCATAAAAGACTTCATAAGTTTACAAACAGTAAGTTGTGGAAGACATACAGGCAGTTGGGACATAGTAGTTACACGAGAAACATTTTGCATAGTAGGTACAAGTTTAGATTAAGTGTGCTCAAAGGTTAGGGCAAGGCAATTGGCTAGGGTCATATGGTTCCTTCCTTATGAGCATAAAGGGAGGGGGACATGCAGACACATAAGTGCTCCACATCCTTGAGGCAGGTGCGTTGACCTACCGGGATGGCATTAAATGGTTAGGTCCTGTAACACAGGCATATGCTCCTATCGAGCAAGGGTGCCTTAAGCTTTGTTCGGAAGCAGGTGATAGACTCCGCCTCCCGCACCTCCAGGGAGAGGTTGTTCCAGTTGGAAGGGGCAGCATACGCGAAGGACATGGACCTGGCTTTTGTCCTTGTCTTAGGGACCACAAGGAGGGTTTGGCCTGAGGTCCGTAGATTCTGTGGGCTAAGTTTTACACTAACGAGACCATTAAGGCTAGGGGGAGGTGTAGGACCCATTAGCTTAAAAGTAAGGCAGAAGGTTGGATAGATGAGGCGAGCTTACAGAGACGGCCACCTGAGCCTATTTAGGGCCTCACAGTGGTGAATCCTTGGGTGTGACAGTGAGGCAAAGCGGACTATCTTGTTGTACAAGGTCTGCAGCTTGCATAGCTCAGTCTTGGCCACACCCTGGAGTAGCGGGGCCGCATAGGTGAGCTTTGGGAGAAGTACGCTAGCTGCAATGGCTACCCTAGCTTCAGGGATAAGCTTTAGTCTGTAGAGGATTCCAAGTTTCCCATGGATGGCTTTAGTGATTTGGTCCACATGATTTTTTAATGTGAAACCTGGGTCCAAGGTAAGTCCAAGGTATTTGGTGGAGGCTACCACTTCAAGTGTTTTACCCCCCCTGGACTGGAGTTGTAGGAGCAGTGACCTCTCAGGACCCAGGGATCTGGACCCAAACAGCATCACCTTCGTTTTGTTGGTATTTAAAACCATTTTGTTCAGAGTGAGCCAGTCCTCCATCTGAAGGATGTCCTCTTGGAGGGCTGTCCCCAGCTCTGTTAGGTTGTGGGAGGCTCTGTAAATGACCGCATCATCCGCATACTGGATAACGCTGCTGCTCCCACAGTGTGTGTGCAGCTCATTTATAAAAAGTGTGAAAAGAAGGGGGCCGAGTATTGACCCTTGTGGTACCCCTTCTTTGAGTGGTAATAGGTTGGAGATATTGTCCTTCCACTTGACCCTCTGGGTACGTTCTGAGAGATAGCTCTCGAACCATCCCAGAGCATGATTGTCAAGGCAAAGTGAGTACATATTTTGGAGTAGGAGCTTGTGGTTTACCAAGTCGAACGCTTTGGAGAGGTCTGTGAAGACCGTGCCTATACTGGCCCCTGAGTCGCTATTGCTCAGTACTTCAGCCGAGAATTTGGTTAGCACGGTATCTGTCCCATGCTTGGCTCTAAAGCCATGTTGGAACGGTGAGATTACCCAGTGGGTTTCCAAGTATTCTCGGAGTTGGGAATAAACTAGCTTCTCCTGTACTTTTGCAATGGCACACAGCAAGGAGATAGGCCTATAGTTCCCTATGGGCTCAGTTGACCCTCCCTTGTGTATGGGAATCACGAGAGCCTGCTTCCAAAGCTCAGGTACAGACCCCTCCTTAATGGACCTGTTTAACAGCCAGGTAAGGGGCTTAGCTAGTGCTGGGGATCCATCCTTGAGGATTCTAGTCTGGATGCCATCGGGGCCCCCTGATCCTCTCGAGTTCAGGGATTTAAGGATGTTCAAGGCCTCCTTTACCCTGATCAGCCTCAAGTGAAACAAAGGGCGGTCTAGGTCTGGGGGCCACTGTGCATTAGGCTCATTCCTGTTGTCACGGAGTCCAGTCTTATATACATCCAGGTTCATGAAGTAGCTGTTTAGGGCCTCTGCGATGAGTGATCCCTCTTCAATTAATTGCCCATTGGCCATGATTGGGCCAGGGGTAGTTTTTTTGTTCCTTTTGAGCAGTTCATTAATATGCGACCAGAAGAACCTAGGATTGCCTAGGTTAGTTTTTTGGAGATTGGTGATGCAGTCTCTTTTAGCTATCTTTATGGCTTGCTTACATAGGTTTCTAGGGGCCCTGTAGCTGGCAAAGTCAGCAGGTAGCATCAATCTCTTGAACTTTTTCCAGGCCTTGTCACGGGGAGGTCATCAAAGCTTTTATAGAGGGAAAGATCCACTTATAGCAGCTTCACTTTACTCTGTGGGTTTTCATCTGTGCTAAAAGGTCAACGGTCCTCGTGAGGGTTGTCTGGAACAATTTTATGGCCTCCTCCAGGGTAGGTAGGTGTCTTATTGGATGCAAGTCGATGCCATCTAAGTAGCCAATGAATTGGTCAGGATGGAAATTGGAGTAGTCCCTGGTGGTAATCACTCTGGGCTGGACTTTATTCGCACTATTCTTCCAGATAGCAAATATAGGCGGAGTGGTCACTCAAGGCATCGGCCATGGTGCCTGCCGATTTTACATTACTTGGGGTTGAAGCCAGGACCCAGTCAATTGTTGAGTGCCTTCCCGATTTATGGTTCATTCTGGTCGGTTGAGAGATGACTTGGGCAAGGTGGGAGTCATGTAATATGCCACTTATGGCTGACTTTGCCTCTTGGGCCCAGTTTAGATTGAAGTCACCCAATAAGATAAGCTCAGATGCTGTATCTACAGCTGGGTCCTTCAGGAGCATCTCCAGAGAGTGTGAGCGCATTGGTAGGGGGGCAATATCCGCAGCCTACTGTGAGGTGCTTGGCACCTCCTAGCGTGAGTCATAAGAAGATTGATTTTATGTCATGGGTTCTGCCGTGGGGCTTGCTAACAAGGGAGGATGTAAGTGTGTCCTTTACATACATAAAAACCCCACCTCCCTTTTCGAGGGTCTATCCTCTCTGTAGAAGGCATATCCAGAGGCAACAACCTCGTGATCCAGGATATGGGGCTTTAACCAAGTCTCAGAAACTGCTAGGATGTCTGGTTTGTACAGTGCCAACCATGCTTGGACTTCATGGATCTTAGGCCTCAGACTGCAAATGTTCATATGCGCCAACCTCAGACCCTTGGCTGCATGCCAGGCCTGGTCTAGGGGGGAGGAAATTGATACGTTAGGCGTCCCCGGGCCTGGGTTTGGTTGGATGTCCCCCACCAGTAGCAGCAGCACTGCTAACAAGTGGCGGAGAGTGAGGGTTAGAGGTGGTAAAGTCGAACAGAGGGTTATGCTCCTAGTGAGAAGAAGGGATCTATAAAGGATCCCTTTCCTAGAGAATTCATGCGCCACTAGAAGTGAGATGTTGCACCTAGGAGAAGGACTGCTGTAGTGCCTTACCATGTGTTTTCCCATCCCCTCCCGGGCATACGAGGAGCAGCAGATACTACTAATGAGCCAGTCCATCCCTAGTAGTGCCAGGATATATATAGATGCCAGGATGATGCCCCTGTTCATGTTCCTGGGTCCCATCTTGCACTTTTCTGGGTTCCTCGCTTGGACCTTGGGGAGGAAGTTCTGGGTTGACCCCTTAATTCAAGTACCTAGCCTTGCAGGTAGTAGAACCTAGTACTGCATCTTTGCCTGGCAACAGGAGAACAAACCAGTGCAGGGCAGCTCATTCCTTTAGGTTGCATTAGGTGAGCAGTGGTGCAGGTTGGAATTTTCAATTGGTAGCCAGTGGCTAGGGTTCGCTCCTTAATTAATTTTTTTTTTTTGCTAGCGATGTGATACGTTTGGGGCTCTAAAGAGGTGTCTTCCTCCCTAATTTGGTATGGTAGCAGAAGAGCTCAGGGCTATACCCACTGCTTCAAATTATTTCATAGTGACCAAGCTCATGGCAGGGAGAAGTTAGTGGAAACTGATACAAGCAGTTTGCGCAAGCAACAGCTTATCACTGGTGGATAACAGTACAGGTTCAGGCCACCAACCAAGTTACATTAGACATAGCGCACAATACCTTTAAGTTCTAGGTTCCTGTCAGATCTGCTATTGGTAATCTAGTTTATCACTAATGGGAAACACATCAAATCAGGCCAACAAGCAGGGGTTCAATTAGCATTTCCCAGTGATGCATTAAAGATTCTAGGTTCTGTCTAACTCCAGGTATTGAAGGCTAGTTATAAGCGGGTGGCAGTGGAGCCACTAACCAAAATGTAGCTAGCAGCAGGGAATTAGTAAGATTAAGCACTATATAATCTCAGTTCCTTTTTCTATAGCAAAACAATAGACTAACAGTGTTTGGTCCTGTAGTTAGCTGTCTGCAGGAATCAGAAGATTCAAAGTCGGGGAGTATTGTCTGGATGGTATGCTACCTCACGGTGAGGCAATCCGTTTTGCAGTTGATAGAACTGACCTGAGGGAGAAAGAAACACCCTCGCGGTAATTCTGGCAGCTGCAGGAGAATAGAGACAGGCAGTGCTTCAGCAAAGTTCCAACTTCTTGCAGGTCGTGGCTTGGGAGTAGCGGGCTGAGGATGTCGCCAGGAGCTCCTCCTGGGAAAGATAGCTCCGAACCGTGATTGGACCATTAAAATCCAATGGGCTGGGCTTCAGCCTACTTAAGTCCGCACTGCGCCAGGGCGGGTGGGCGGAAATTTAAAACAAAGGAAGCGAATGTGGACCCATACAGCTCTCCGCTTGCAGGAGGGTTTTCAGGTAACGCAGGCAGTTAAGACAGTTTCTGGTCTGGGGAGGTCCGCCCAGCTAGTGGAGCTACCGGCGCCTCGACCCCAGGACCGGTCGTAGGGTTTGGGCTCAGTGGGGGGGCCTGGTTGAGCAAGTCACCCTCCCACCCCAGTCCGTTCTGAATAGCATGCTGAGAAAGAGGTGGCAGCCTTTTAACTTATCAGCTGCTCACCGTCGAGCCCTTCCAGCCAATCGATGCCGATCCTTCTCTGTGAATGTAGGTGCCAAACGTGAACAAAGGAAGTGAATGCGGACCCCTTCAGCTCTCCGCTTGCAGGAGCGGTTTTCAGGTAAAACGCAGGTAGTTAAGACAGTTTCTGGTCCGGGGGAGGTCCATCAGGCTAGTGGAGCTGCTGGTGCATACTTACACCCCTAAATCACCAGCAGAACTTCTGTGAACATTGTTCTGAGTAAGTAACAAGATATGATGGGGTGTGCATTAAACAATTGTAATGCTTAACCAGGGACATAGTAAGGCACAAAACTGCAGGCTTTTTTGAGACACTTCTAATGCATGGCTAATTACCAGTCAGAATGCTGGATTTGCCCTTCCCGTTATATAAAACACTAATAAAATATCTACATACCTAGAAACAAACAAAAGGACAACTCAGGCTCTGCTTGAATCTAGCTACCCAGCAGTGCACCCAAACGTGGTCACATGTCATCTAATTGATAGCTTAGGCTACCAGGTCTTACTCAGATCACATGGAAAGAACAGGAGGTGCAGCCAAAGCTTGCACAGTTTAGCCTGACAGATCACATGGGAAGTACAGGAAGTTTAAAGTCAGGAATACCTAGTTAATTCAATGAAATAACCCACTCCCTTTCAGTGCAGCAGCACCCATCTAGTGCGGTGTACTGTACCATCTGTAGCCTAACTCCTGCCACATATCTTATTATGCTAATACTCTAAAGGTAGCCATTTAAAGATATAGCACCAAACTGCAATACTACTACACTGATAAAAAACAAACTTTACAAAAATTTTATAGGTGGAATAAAGCAATCCCATTGTGGGATTATGCTATGTTAATGTACTTCATATTGGTTGAAGTCCTGCACTCTTCTGGCTCATGACTTCAACCCACCACTCAGTATATAACATAGCATAATCCTCCCCCCGGAATTATGCCCTATTCCTTTCATATTGTACACCGTACTTCAGATGGGGAGATATTATATATTTTATTTATTTAATTCTTGGATTGTAATGCCTTTCAGCAGAAAGCTCATTTACAAAAGTTCCACATCATAAATGCAACAATCAGACAAACAATACATATGAGAAAATTGAAAAAAATTGTCATACAGAGAAATGGGCATATTTTACTGAATTTGACAGGCAGAAGTAAATCAGTCTGAACTGACCTTGTCTGGTTTCTAAAAATACAGGAGAACATCAGATAAACTGGTGCACAGAGAGTCAAACAAAGTGAGCAGTATTTGCACATTATTACAGCATTGTTTCAAGCAGGAGATAATCCATCAGAGTTGACCTAGGCTAGTTAAGGGGTGGGAGATGGGGAGAAGGTAAGACATGGAGGCAAGGGCAGGGAGTAGTGAAGGGGAGAAAGTAAGACATGGAGGCAAGGGAGGAGTGTGCTATACTATCCCAACGCGACATGTCGACATTGACTGACACTACAGTGACAACAGTGTTGGGTCGTGTTGTAGTGTCGGCACTGGCCCCCGACACTGTTTTTTGAGGGTCTTCACCCTCCCCTAATCAGCTCCAACTTGGAGTTGATTATATTAATTGGGGATACAGGGGTTCAGGGCAAAGCCCTCAAAGAAAACATTTTAGGCAGTGACTACCTTTATGCCAACCACAAATGCAGTCAACGTAAATATTTGTCACCGCACAGTTGTAGATCTAGGGTAGTGAAGGGGTGGAGGGTGGTGACAGGGGGGTGACAGAGGGTGTGGAAAAGGAGATGGTGGCAGGAGGGATGGGGGTTGAGAGAGGGGCTGGAGACAGTGGAAGGTAGGGTAGCGGGGAGGAGGAGCATAAGGGGGAAAATGGAGGGGGTAGGGGCAGGTGGGATGATGGATGCAGGGAGGAGGTTGGGGTAATGCTAATTTGGATTGGCAGTCACAGTTGCAAAGTGCGGTTAGGTGTTGGCAAAGTTTTCTCTTAAAGGGTCCTAGTTTTGGTTCAAACATAATGTCATAGGGGAGGTTATCTAGCCAGTAAACTGCATGGTTGGCAAATGGCTGCTGGGTTGTGAGGTTCGGCAGAAGGGGACTTGGAGAGACCGTCTCATCATGCCTCATGTCCAGTGAGTATTGTTTGCTGGAGTGAGGAGTTGCTGGATTGACAGAGGGGTTAGGCCTAGGCAGGTTTTCTTCCCTAGAAGGCATAATTGGTATTTCATCCTGACTTTCAGGTGCAGTTAATTGGTCTGCGAATATAATTCACATGTATGTGTAAGCCTGTGGGCTCCAGTTATTAGCCTACATGATTTGTTTAGTTCTGTGTTGATCCTTTTAAGAGTTGTATCAGAAACAGCGCCATACACCACCAGACCATAATCAATGATGGAAATGATCAGAGCTGATTTCTGAGGTTGGAGCACATCACAGTGATTTGAAGTGTCTGTGGGGGCCAATGTGGTTGGCAAAGGATAGTGAGCTGTCGAGGGTTACCCTAGATATTTGAAGGTATTTTCCTTTTTTTTTTTTTTTTGAAATTCAGTTTATTAAATTTTTCAAATACAAAAAACAACACCTAACAGGACCGTACATTATAACAAACAACTGCCCTCTCCTAAACCCTCCGCCCCCATCCCCGTCTCCCCCCCCTCCCCAATCACCACAGAGTCCCCTGGGTCAGGGCTGGCAAACATACGAGGGTCCCAGCCATACACTAAGCCACAAAACCCAGCCACTCCCCCCTTCCCCCATCACAATGTTTCTTAACAGGGTCACATATGCTCTGGGTGCAAACCACCTTCCTTTAAGATAAGGTAACCATTAATCAACACATTTCTGGGCATATAGGTAACCAGAATCACAGAGGGAAATGGCAGACTACAAGGATCGGGCCTCCATACACTAGAGCAAGGCAAGGGTCTGTAACTTGCACCACCTCTTCTGGAACACGTCCACACGACCACGTAAACTAGCAGTCAAACTCTCCGAGTGAAGGAGAGCACTGATCTCCGTAATCCATTCAGCATAGGACAAGGCCAGATGATCTGTCCAATGCCTCAAAACAAGCCTCTTGACTGCCATAGACACCAAGGCCATAAAAAATCGTCACTCTACGCTATCTATCTGAGAATAGTCCCCTAGAACACAGATCACGGGAGTAAAATAAGCCGATAAACCAAGAAGGGGATCCAGATTATCCCTAATAAGAGTCCACAGTGGGGCAACCTTAGAGCAGGCCCAAAAAACATGGAGGAGATTTCCTTCCTCTTGTAAACACCTAGAACAGTTAGAGCTGGAAAGTTTCTTGAGTTTACACGGTTTCGTCGGAGTGTAGTACAAATTATTAGTAATATAATATTGGGTGAGCCTAAATCTATCTTGGGTGTGAAACCTGTGCAAATCTTTCCAAATTCGGGGCCAGTCTGGCATAATCTCAGGTAGTAAGGAGGACCAGACACGGGAACCTTCACTTATTTCAGGAAACTTATAATTGAGAAGGTAGGAGTAAATTAGAGAGATAGAGTGAGGTTGAGAAGCCAGACGAAGGATCTCAGAGAGAAAGGGGTGAACCCTAGACTCCTTGAAGGAGGCACCAAATCGTCCAAGTAAAAGATGTCTCAATTGATAGACTTTAAAAATATCCCTCCTAGGAATGTCAAATTTATCCAGGATGTCCCCAGAAGTCAAAAGAGTACCTTGATTGTAAAAGCTTTCCACTCTGGCCTCAACGATCTGCGGGAGCCATTCTGGAGTAATCCATGAGTTGCCCAGCTTAATATTAGGGTTGAGAACCACCGGTTGTCCAAAATCAGAAGGAGCCGGAATACCAAGGGACACCAGACATTGAGCCAGCGTCTTTAGAGATAGTAGAATCACATTATCAGGTAACCGCCGCTCTAACTCCCTTAAGGGAACAAAGTATATAGCATGGGTATCGAGTTTAGCTTTAGAAAGTAATAACCATTCAAACTGGAGCCAGGAAGGGCAGTCCATACTACGACCGGCCAAAAACCACTTCCCAAGTTTCGAGAGGTGGGCCAGTAGAGGACAAGGTTGGGAAGCCTAAGTCCACTCTTCTCCTTAGGGAGGAAAGTCTGGCATAGGAGCTGTGACTCTTCCCAGACCAGACAAAATCCGAAAACATAGTGTGGAATTGCTGAAGGTATGCCATAGGAAGCCACAAATTTAACAGATTAAGAGGGTAAAAGATTCGGGAGGATGTTCATCTTAATAATGTTGATCCGCCTCAGCGGAAATGGGAAGTTTTGACCACTGCTTCAAATCCTGCTGAACATGCCTTCTTATACTATCTAAATTCAGGCTCTTCAGTATGGTGGGTTCAGTAGCAAAATGAATTCCCAAATATTTGATAGATTTAGGGACCACCTCATACCAAAGGAGGCAAAATCCTGTCTACAGGTATAGACATTAAGCGGAAGATCTCCATTTAGAAATATTTAACTTGTATCGGGAAAGGGAACCAAACTGGTTAATAAGCTCGATTGCTGCAGTAAGAGACTCCTTTGGATGTTCCAAATGAAGAAGAATATCGTCCAGATAGGCTGAAAGAATGGACTCCTGTTGTAAAAGCCTGCAGCCTTTAACCAAAGGTGACGCCTTAAGTTTAATTAAGAAGTGGTCCAAATATAGATTGAACAAAAGGGTAGAGAGGGCAACCCTTGTCTGTGCCTGTATATAATCAAACAAAGAGGAAAAGACTCCATTACAATAAATTTTGGCTCAAGGGTTCTGTACAAGATTTTCACCAAACTGAGGAACTAGTCTGGAATCCCATTCTCCAAAACCGCCCACAGAAAGGCCCAATCCACACGGTCAAAGGCCTTTTCAGCATCCAACGAGACCAAGGCTACGGATATGAAACTGTTTGAGCATGACGGAGAGATGAGACAGGGTTCTAAGTGATCAGCAGATGACCTACCCGAGACGAAACCCACTTGCTCAGGGCTAAGTAGGCCCAGCCAAACTTTTTTAATTCTTTCAGCAAGAATCTTAGCAAACATTTTAACATCGTAATTCTGAAGAGAAATAGGCCGGTAATTGGCTGGGTCCGTAAGAGGTTTATCTGGCTTGGGAATCAAAAAACTGTGGCCTCGAACAAGGTGGGGTCAATCTCGACTGCATACGAAAAAAACTGGTAGAGCTTGAGAAGCAAGGGAGCCAGCTCTTTGGAAAAGGTCTTATAGAAATTGGCCGGAAAGCCATCGGGCCCTGGTGCTTTATCTACAGTCAAGAGGCGATGGTCTTTTCAATTTCCTCCAAAGAAATAGGGCAGTCAGATTTGATGATGAGACAAAGCCAGACAAGGAATATCCATATTCTCTAAATATGAGGTAATGCTCAAAGTCGGTACGGACATTATCGGATTACTATAAAGATCTATATAAAATTTCTCAAAAATATCAGCAATACCTCTGGGGGATGTAAGAATAGAACCGGAAGACGTTCTCAAAGACGGAATTATTCTCGAACCCTCAAGAGTCTTAAGACGTAGAGCCAGGAGTTTCCCCGCTTTTTCCCCATGATCATAATATTTGGCCTGAGTTCTCATAAAGCAATACTCTATCTTATCCTTTAATAGTTCTGAGTAATCTCGTTTAGCAGCAAGAAGAGCCTTAAGGGAGGTTAGAGAAGAAGTAAGGGAATAGTTAGCTTCTAACTCTGTAATTTTACTTAACAGAGAAATAGCTTCGGCCAGCTTAGCTTTCTTCCTAGTCGAGGCCATCTTTATCAGCTCTCCCCAAGATAACATTTCAGTGAACTCAGACTATATCAAACCTCGGTAGAGTCAAGATTATCAGCAAGGAAAAGAGAGATCTGGGACCTAATGGACGATACTATGGAAGGTTCCTTAAGTAGTTGAGTATTTAACCGCCAGATAGTATCTCTACTGAATTCCGGGTCTAGGGAACAGGTAATCCAGACCACGGCATGATCTGAGAGAATAATTGGATCAATACCAGAAAGAAAGACCTTCGACAGTAAAGCCTTACTGCCCAAGAAATAGTCAATCCTCGACTTGGAGTTATGCGGCTGAGAGAAAAAGGAAAGCCCGCGAGGAGGGGTTCGAGATTCTCCAGGGATCACAGACCCCTAGCATTGAAATCAGATCCTGAAGGGGCCTCTGAGCTGGAGTAGAGGAGCGATTATCCTGAGGTTCCTTATCTAAGGTAATTGAAAGGGGTACATTCCAATCCCCACCCAGTATGAGATGGGAGGGAAGGAGGTTACTAATCTTACCTACTAGGGTCATAAAAAATTCAGAGCAGCCTCCAACCGGGCTATATACAGAACCCAGAGTCACTGAGCACCCATTCAGAACCCCTTAACCAAAATAAACCGCCCATCCGGATCCGAAACCACTAACTCTGTCACAAAAGAAACATGCTTTTTAACCAAAATTGCCACCCTTTACTCAAATTAGAGGCACCAGCCAGAAAACCTGTGAAAACCTGAACGGATAAGTACTTGGTGTCCGTATGGCTCAAGTCGTCTCCTGAAGCAATAAAATATCCACCTTAATTAACAAACAGTGGTTGAAAATCTGTGCCCTCTTGACCCGATCCTTGAATCCATGCACATTCCAGGAAGCTAGTTTGATTCTGTTAATAGCCATTTAAGAAACAGTAATATGATACCAGTTATCCAAAACAGTTCTACAGTATGCCCAGGAAAACCACACACCCAGAACAGAAGGAAATCCCCATACCAAACAGATCCCAATCCTATCTGCCAGCCCATAACCCAAGTTCCAGTATCTTTGACACCAACCCCACAATCAAACTCAGAAAGGCTTACAGTGTAGATAAGGCTGGCAAACCGTGGAAAACCCCCTCTCAAGCACTGATACAGACCCAAGCCACCCTCCCTCATGAATACCCCAACATCCAAAACCATTCACTGGCACAGCACATAATAATCCGAAAATGATTAACAAAGCACTTATATATATCACATAACCAAGTGAAAATGGAGATAACATTGATAAGATATCCAACAGTGCCGTTAGTAACCCACCCCCAACCTCCCCAAATACCCCCAGCATCATACGCTCGGAGTAATACAAGTACTGTCCCATCCCCTCCCCATACCCCCAACCTTAAATCCCACACAAAACTATGTACATTGGGGAGCCAGAGCAGGAGCCCAACTAAGTGTAGCAGGAAGAAAGGAACTCCAGCCCACCTATCCCCTAGCGAACTTCCACCACCCCTGGTACAGATCCAGACCCTGAAAGGATTGTGCTACCCAGATATCCCACAGCGAACATCAGGTCCCACAACCCAGAAGGTATCAGTTCAAGTCTGCCCCACCGCTGGTTAGCAACCCCCATTTTAGGCTTCGGTTATTCATCCAGCCAGCCCTTGAAAGCCCCACTCCCCGGCCCTTCCAGCCCTGAGTATCGCCTAAAGAAGGAGGACAGAAATAGAGACCGATAAACCCCTCCGAAAATAAACCTTTCCCTGCAATGCAATTAAGCTAAACCAGCCCCCGCCGACATGAGAAGGCATCAAAGAGGGCACTCACCCGCCCAGAATCCTTCCCCCAGACCGTACCGTCTTGGCAACAAATCAGCTCCTGTGCACATGGAGCAAACCGCGTAGGCCCAGTGTTGTCGGGGGGAACGAAAACCGCCACGGACCTAACCGGTCCCACCATCCGGAAGTGTCCCCCAAAGAACCACCGCCATGCAGGTGAGATCCGGATAGGCGCACCCAGTGGCCCAGGAGCGGAGCTCCAATTTAAACTGGCAGCACAACAGCCAGGATAGCCCTCTCCATCCCGAGCGCCAGGTAGGAAACCCAATAAGAGGGAGGGAGGCTAACAGAGCAGGACTTAAAATAGCCCCAAGATATCGCGAAATTAACAAGCAACGGGAGGACAAAATAGAAATAAAAGGGGAATCAAACCAAAGGGAGAGGAAAGGGAGGGAGTCAGTTTAAAGATGTCTCCAGAAAGTAGGTAGGAAAAAGTCCTTGCTTTCAATCAGATAGTCCACAAGCCAAGCCAGTCCATCCAGTGCAATAAAGATCCAACCAAGGGCCTTCATCCAGCATTCTTAAATAAATCTGGCAGTTTAACAAAGGTCCTTCAAGGCCGCCTCGGGTGTTAAAGGAGAAGGTTGAGCCTCCGGTGGAGACCCAAGAGTCGCAGGGTAAGTCACTCTGAAAGGTATGGCAGCAGCAATCAACTCTGGACAACACCATGATAGGCAGCTCTTTGACTCTAATTTCTTTCGGCAGATCCTGGGTGACTCTAAGCCTAGCTGCCCCACAACACCTCCTTTAGGTCCCGGGATTTGTTATAGACATGCTGCCGTCTATATAGCTTAGGAATTTAATGATAATGGGGCACGGAGGAGATCCCGTGGAGGACGAGGCCTCAGGTGGGCCCGCCCATGTGGTAAGATGAGCTGACAGGCTAAGGCCCGCTACCTTGAGCAGCAACTTCTGGAGGAATGTAAAGGTCCAGCCCTCCTCGGCCTCAGGCAGGCCCAAAATCAACAGGTTATTCCTCCGGTTCCTTCCTCCAAATCCTGGTCTTGCCTTGTAACTTATTTACATGCTGTTTGAGCCCCTGTACCTCCAGTCAATCCTGTCTCTCCACTGCTCGAGCGAGAAGGCCCTAGCTTCAACGTCGCCACCCGGTGGATACAGAGACTAGGTCGCCCTGAGGGACTTAAGTTCCCATTTAGTTCGCAGCAGGTCCTTCAGCGGGTCAGCTCTTGGAGAAATCTCTCTTCGAGAGGGGTTAGCGTCTGGTTTTTATCGGTCCGTGTTCGGTTTGGTGTTGGGTGATTCATACCTTTTTGGCGCTTTCAGGCGGTGACGGGTGGTGTATGGCGAAACAGCGGCCTGCTTAACATCGACCTCCATCGCGACGCGGTATCGCAGATCGGCAGTCTCGAGCTTCTCCGGAGAGCCACTCGTAGTATAATTAATGATGTCTACGGATTTATGCCAATTTAAGCACCGGATGGATAAAAATAATGGCTATAGAAGCGACTGGAGGCAGAGCTCTAGGCCTTGGCTGCAGCCTAGCTGGATGCCATCACGTGACCTTGAAGGTATTTTCCTGTTCAAGCAGGGCATTTTGGTTGTTTTGTTTGTTTAGTTGGTATGCTGTATACTTGTTATGGGAGTTAGCAAATAGCATAGTCTTCATGGTTTTTTTTATAGTTCATCAGAGGTTTGTGATCCAAGAACCATACATCGACAGCCGAAATGTTTTGCTGGACTTTCGTTTCCAGGAGGTGAGGGTCAGGCTTACTTGTGAAGATGACAGCATCATCTGCAAAGAGGAGAATATTATCCATGCTAACATTGGGGAGTTGGTTGAGGAAGAGACTAAAGAGTAGGGGGCCTAAGATCGTGCCTTATGGGACACCTGTGCACACTTGTTTGCTGTTAGAGAGGATTCCATTAATTTTGACCTGTTGGGATCTGTGCCCTAGATAACTTTTGAATCAATCTGCATCTTCAGCTGAGAGCCCCATGGAGGAAAGATTCTCCAGTAGTATGGAGTGGTTGACTGTCAAATGCTTTAGTGAGGTTGATGTAAATCACGCCCACTAGCTGACTCCAGTGTAGGGCTTCATGGATGAAACCAGAGTATTCAGACAGTGCTGTGGTGGTACTGTGTGCCTTATGGAAGCCATGCTGTTGTGGGCATTGGATTTTATACCTCTCTAAATAGTCAACCAACTGGTCAGAAACTATGCACTCCAAGCATTTTGAAAGTGGGGGTAGGATAGATATGGGGAGACAGTTTGTGTGGAGGGCACAATCTGTGCTTCTGTGGACTGGATTGATTATAGCTGCTTTCCAGCACTGTGGGAATTATAGATGGCATAGGGGTAAGTTCAGCAGTTTAGTTAGGGGGGTTAATACTTCTTCCAAGGTAAGAGAAATAAGTTTGAGATCTAGGGAGTCACTACTGAACCTTGATTTGCCTAGCACTCGATGTAGATATTTTCTGGATTCGGGTACTGAGATTTTCTTTAAATGGAAAGGTGGTGGACCAGGTGGTGAGTGAGTTTGGTTGGTCTAAGTGCTGCTTTTTGGTAATGTTGTAGAAGTCGGGGGGGTACTCCACTGAGGTCAGAGAAGGCGTCATTGAATGTATCTGCAATTATTTTTGGGTCTTGGATGACTTCCCGATTGATTGCTAGCATGGATCAAGGGTGAGGTTTTGCTGGTTTTGCCCATAAGATCTTTTAGGTTGTCCCAAAATATTCTGCCATCACCCAGGCGTTTGCAAGGCTGTCATGGTAGTGGCCAGTTTTGGCGAGTTGAATCACCCAAGCACAGGTGTTCCTGGCTGTTTTGTATTGCTGGATATCAGCCTCCTTTTCTGTGGCTCAGGATCTGTACCACAGGTGGTCTCTGGTGGCCATGAGACTAAGTAAGGATGAGGAGATCCAGGAATTGTTAGTTTCCTTCAGTTTTTATTTTCTTAAGGGTGTGTGGATGTCACAGGCTTCATTGAATGTGGAGATAAAGTATTCAAGTGGCTGGTCCATGTCTTGGAAGGTGTCAATAGGGAACCAGTCTATTTGTTTAAATAGGCCATGAAGGGTTCGAGCTGTCCTTTCTTTAGAACTCTTCCAGTGAGAGTTATGGGTGGGGAGGGCTTAGGGACTTTATTTGACCATAGCATAGGATTGGGAAGTGATCGCTGATTGAGTCAGGAAGGACAGTGGTGTTAGAGATTCACTCCAGGTGATTTGTAAGTAACCAGTAAATTAGTGTACTCGAGCCAGTGTGGTAGTTGACCCTGGTAGGGGACACAACCATTTGGGAAATATTATTGGTGGAAATGGAATCTTTAAGGGGTTGCTTCAGGTGACAGCAGTTTATATTAAAGTCACCTAACACTACCAACTCTGAGTTTTGATGAATGCTGTTAAGTAGTCAAGGACCTTGTTAAATCCATTGGCTTGGTCCCTTGGTGGGATATTAACTGAGATGACTGTGAGCAACTTTTTGTTGGCTTCCAGAAGTACTCTAATTGCTAGTGCCTGCACATTTTCCTGGTATCAAACTGGGGTAGGGCACGGCCTCTGAGTTGATTCCTAAGGTGAGACGGCAAAACATCCACCCCTTTTGCCTAATCTGTCTTGCCAAAAAGTGATGTACCCATTAAGGGTTAAGGCTGAGTCAGGGATCTTTGGAGAGAGTCATGTCTCCACTATAGAGAGCACATCAGGGCTGTGCTGATCTACCCACACTTGGAGGGTGTCAACTTTTGACATTAAGCTGCAGATGTTGATAGATGCCATTTTAAGGGTTCCATAGTTGTTCCCTCTGCCCTGTTCTGTTGCATTAGGGCAGGGTTAGGGTGGATTTTGCCAGACAAAAGTGGCAGCAGTAGTAGCAACCACAGCAGGAGGTGTTTAAGTATTTTAAGTTTTGCAGCCAGTATATGGTTGCTTACTATCCCTAGCTTTTTTTTGATCAATGAAATGGTAAGGTGGGGAGAAAAGGTATTGTTGGTGCATTAGGGAAGTAGAGCAGATGCCTGCTGGGGTTGAAGGGTCTGAGGAAGGTGCCAACTGTATAGCTCAATGTGCCAGGTCCATGGAAAACACTGACATGGAAGTGGAGATGCTGGTTGGTCTTATATGAGCTCCTAGGGAGTACGATGAGTAGTAGGAGGGCTAAAAGGGACATACATTTATGGGCACCCGTTATTTGGGACTGTTAATGTGGCTGGGAGGTCCTGGGCTAGTCCAGCAAGTTTGGTCCAAGTCAGTAGAATATCCCTTAAACTTGGCAGAATGGGGATTAGGGCTGGGTAAGGGATGGTCCAGGTTATTGTCAGAGGGCAGGGAGGACAAGTCCAACTCTCTGTGCCATGCATTTTTTTTTGGGGGGGGGGGTGTTCAGGTTACAGAGAGAGAAGCAGAAATGATCCTAAAGAAGAGAAAGAAAATCAGGCTCAGACTCGGGTTACAGAAAGAGAGTAGCAGAGACTCGGGTCAGAGAGAGAGAGAGAGAGAGAAAGAGAGAGGCAGAAAATTAATTGTACTGCTGTACTGTTATATACCTTTCAAAATAATACAGCACTATTAGGATGTTTGGAGATATCTAGTGGTGAGAGTAGATAATGTGCTAATGGGCATTTAGGGAGATAGAATTTCACTGACCCATGTGACCATAAGACCTTATAAAAATACTGACCCACATGACCATAAGACCTTATAAAATACAACCAGCCAAGGGTAGGGGATGGGCACAGTTTGGGCAGGCACTGTGTCAGTTGCAATCAATGGAGCATTGCATACCTGTTTGTTGCTGGCAAGTGGGCTCCGAGCCTAAGAGATGAGCCTGACCGAGGGAAGAGCTGCAGAGGTGGGTGCTCAGGGAGGTTCTGTAAAGATAAGAGGGGAAAGGTTAAGTAGGAGCTGGCAAAGAGGGGGAGGAGAAAGAGTGCACAATGGTCAGGTTACAGAGAGGGGTAGAAACAATCCTAAGTAAGAAAATGAAAATCAGGCAGAGACAGAGACAGAAAATGAATTTTACTGCTACAGAAATTAAGCTGGTTTACCTTCCAAAATAATACAGCAATTAAGCAGAAACAAAGCTGTGACTGCTAGCCAGTGACTAACTGTATTGACTGAGGCAATTTTTACAAAATAATAATGAATTAAGCTGTAGCTATAGAGAAATAGTACACTTAGGAGATGATTAATTTCTCTTTCAACTGTTGTAAACTTTAAAGTCACGTAGGTAGAGGAAATTTTAAGTCCCACAGCAGTGACAGTATCAGAATCAAAAAAGGTGCAAAGTTCAAATCTTAATCAGGCACCAAATCAGTTGTAATCCTGGGAGCAGCATGTACTTGTTTGTTGCTGGTGGATGGTGGGTGGGCTCGAGCCTAGAGATGAGCCTGGAGAGGTAGATGCTCAGGGGTTCTGTTTGTTGCTGGCAGGTGGTGTGTGGGTGGGTTCTGAGCCTAAGAGATGAGCCCAAAGGAAGAGCCACGGAGTGGTTGCTCAGGGAAGTTCTGTTTGCTGCTAGTGGGTGGCAGGTAGGCTCCAAGGTTAAGAGATGAGCCCCAAAGGAAGAGCCAGGAGGTGGGTGCTATGGGGAGGTTCTGTTTGTTGCTGGTGGGTGGCAGGTCGGATCTGAGCCTAAGAGATTAGCCCCAAGGGAAGAGCCATGGAGGTGGGTGCTCAGGGGAGGTTCTGTTTGTTGTTGGCAGGTGGCAGGGGGGCTCTGACCTAAGCGGAGGTGGGTGCTCTGTAGAGGTTCTGTTTGTTGCTGGTGGGTGACAGGTGGCCTCAGAGCCTAAGAGATGACCCCAGAGGGAAGAGCCACGGAGGTGGGTGCCCAGGGTAGGTTCTGGTTTATGGCGGTGGATGGGCTCCAGGCCTAAGAGATGAACCCCAAAGGTAGAGCCATGGAGGTGGGTGCTCGGGGGAAGTAATGTTTGTTGCTGGTAGGTGGCTCCAAGCCTAAGAGATGAGCCCCAACGAAGAGGTGGATACTTAGGGAGGTTCTATATATAGTAACAATATCACATCTTTTGATTAATGTGGTAATGATTATTGAATGTCTATATATTTTGTATTAGTGTGTTCTTTTATGATGGAACTAATAACTGAATTAACAGGACCATCTTGAAAATGGGTCTATGACCTTTCCTGTCTAAAAGAAGCATTTTACTACTTTACTACTACTAGTTCTGGCAGATGTTCCTGCTGGTATTGACCAATCTGCATCTGGCATGTTGAAGTCTCCCATTATCAGAACCTCCCTTTAGCTGTCATGGTTTGTATATCTTCTAACAGTAATGTGTATATGTCCTCCCCTGGTCTGGGAGCCTGTAGACAACCCCAGTTCTTTGGCTGTCCCATTTCCTGTTTCAGAGTGACCCACAGTTCTTCTGGCCCCTTATGTGTATTCTGAATTTCTGTAGCATTGATATTTTCATTGACATACAGGGCCACCAATCCCTTTTTAAACTCTCGTTAAACGTGTACAGCATAACAACAATAAGTAGCACATATGTTATCCATACAACCCCCAGTCCTTCTCCCTGGTGAGACCACTGCATGCTTCATCCATGTAATATTTCTTATTATTTCTGGGTTATTGTTTTTTTTTTCTTATTAATTGCCTGACTCCTCACTTCAAGGCTGGGAAACACATTGCAGTTTCTTAAGGACTAGTCTGCCTCACATGTCTTTACCCCATGTTAAAATACACAGTTCAATTCTGTTTTTTTTTTCATTTTTGAAACCAGATTCTGGGGTAGAGGAATGCATTAATCAACATCTCCAATAGAATGAATGCCCTTCCATAGCTATACTGAGAATGCTGCTTTTCTTGGCATAGGGACAGTGCTGGACCACTTAAAATGTTCCTTGTAATTGTGGTGGACCAAAAAGCTTGTTTGAAAGACACTCAAAGGGTTTAATCTGTGTTGTTATGGATCCTTGCCCTCCTTGTGGTTAAAAAAGAATATTTTATCCTAACTAAAAATAGCATAATCCCAGCTACCCCAGCTCTGGTCAACTAACAAATTATCATCCCATCTCTTCATTGTCACAAGTTATTAAATTGTTTGAAAGGCTCCTGGCAAAACAATTAATGCGCCATCTTCAAAAAAACAATCTACTGGACAATTATCCATCAGGATTCTGTAAACATCATAATACAGTGGTCTCTGTAGCAAGGGTATTGTATGATGTCAGCAAAGCTATGGACTCAGGCCAGTTGACCGAGCCATCCTTGTTGACATCTCCAAGGCCTTCGACACAGTTGACTACCAAATACTATTATACAGTTTATCAGAAGTAGGGGCTAATAGAGAAGCCCTGAAAAGCTTTTGCTCATACTGTTATAAATGATATAAAGTCTTCATTATTAGCAGTGGTTAGAAGAGTGCCACAGGGATCGGTCCTAGGACCCTTATTGTTGATTTATTTAAAAGGGTTAGAAAATAGTGTTTCAGACATGTCATACCATTTATACGCAGATGATACAATACAGTATTATATGTTTCTGCTACTTCTTTGTTGGCTGTACGAAGTAAGTTGTGGAACAGCTGTGATGGATTGCAGATTTATTTCAAGAGCTCTAAACTCAAATTGTATTCAGGAAAGAGCAAATGTATGTTGTTTGGGACTGCAATGAAGATTAAGGCTTGTGGTGTCTGTCTGTTGTGGATTCTCATGGGATTCAGCTGGAGCAGGTTGACCTACAAATATTTAGGTTTTTGGTTAGATTAGTTGGGGACAAGCAGCAAACGTGGACAAATTGAAATCTCAGATTGGTAAAAGGGTGGAGCTTTTGTACCGCAACCAAAATTGTTTAGATTGTTGGACCTTACAAAGATAGTTCAAGCACGGGTTTTCCCGTTATTTGATTATGCAGATGTTCTCTATGATTATTCTACTAAAGATGGATTACAAAAATTAGATACCTTGTATAATTGACTAGCGAGGTTAATTCCCAGGTGCCCTAAAGAGACGCATCATTGTGTCCTGTATAAACGGTTTGGGTGGATCTCCCTTGCAAATAGAAGGTATTTGCACAAAGTTGTTTTAAGCGTAAAAGTGTTACGGGACAGGCTCCTGATTATTTAAAGGTTAAACTACTAGAGAAGAAGGTAACTTCATATTTGAGAAATTCTGCTTTTCCAGAGTTAAAGGGAAACTAACATGAATTATAAAATGTATCAATATTCTTACCAATGGAAATCTGCTTTACATAAGCTATTGGCTGAACCTGTAACACTTTTAAGGTCAGAATTGAAACCTCATATAGTTGCCCTCCTTATAGCTGCAGGCATCCATCTTCTAAATCACTGGCACAGGAAATGATATCACATCATGGGAAAACAGAGGGAAAACACAGTGCTGTCAGTAATTTACAATAAATAGTTTTTGATCCCCTCAACTCTCAATGACATTTGTGGTAAATTGTGCTGATGGCATTTTCAGTCATCAGCATCCCCTGCCATCTTACAAATTTGTAAAACCACCGTGTCATGGAGCTACAAGTATATTGCCTTGTAAAAATAGTTTGTGTGCTGCCAGTGCCAACAGTTTCTGAGCTCCTTTGGGGTCCTGTTGATTTGCATAATGTTTTGTGACATTTCAGGTGAGTGAAATGTTTTGCACCTGTGTGATTTGCAAAGAGTCCTGCTAGTACCACTCTAAACAATGTTTGCACCAGTGCTGTTTTACATTTCTTTGTACTGAAGCAGTTGTGTATAATTTTTGTTTCTCTAGCATCATTTTGTATAATAAGACGCAGTGTGGTCCATTGGTTTGAACACCAGATTTGTACCTGGGAGGTCACAGATTCAAACCTCAGTAAAGCCAAATACTAACAATGTAACTTTCAGCAAGTGACTTGACCTCCCTGTGCTCCATTCCACTTAGCTGCCAAATGGGTAGAAATAGGATTTCACTGGAAACAAGATGTGACATCTCAACTAGGCTACCTTTGATAAATCAGTTTTTGTTTTGTGCTGGTTTGTGATAGGGAAGATAACTGGTATAAATGATATTGGGAATACACAATAGAGGACCCTTTCAAGGGTTAAAAAATTAAAAGTATTTATTTGACCACTCTAAAAATAAGCTTGTAGTGGCTAGCTCTGGAAAGATGATATAAATCTGGCATCATAATACACAAATACTTCTACTGTCAACTTTGTTGCCTGTGAAATAAACATTGTGGCTGGATAACATCTGTATTACTTAAACTGTGCTATATGTGTTTAACAGCATGTAGAATAAAAATATAAAGTGCTGTCAAAATAGTGTTATTTTGTTTTAAAGTGTAACAGAATTGCTGCAGAGGAAGCATTCTGCCAGTCTAATATGCAACCTTAGCATAGATATATGTGAGTAATTAAAGAAAGACGCAAAAAGCTATAAAGAGTTACACTGTACCGTAGATGTATAGTTAGGCAACAGGAGCAATTTTCACTCCAGTGACATAATCATGCATTGACATTGCAGCCACGTTAGGGTCATTTCACGGTCCAGGAGGAATAAATAAATAAAAATTTAGGTGTGCAAAGTTTGGAATAGAAGCCAGTTTGTTTTCATTCTTCAAACATGATGAAACAGCATCAAAATGCTATAAATTCCAAGAGTAATCTCAGGAATCATTATAAAATCATGTACACGTGTGGACTGTGTTTTTAAATTGTTGATTTTTTTCCACCTGGATTAAAGCTTGTTTAGGTGCCCTTTAAAAACACAGGTCATCATTCAGCAGCAGCCTTGACCAGTGCATCTATTTCCTGGCACAAGCTGAACGAACAGCATTATTGCAGCTCTTTTTTTTATTTAGGAAAAAAAGACCAAGAGTCGTAGAAGCCATAGTGCTGCAGGTCTTCCAGCATGCTTGGGGCACTGGTGACCACAGTGATATTGCTGCCACCATTTGGAAAGCATTACATTGTTCTCAGTATAGTGAACCGTTGAGTACTTAATCTAATTTTACATTTTTCAATTTATAATCTTATTGATTTTAATAAACATGATCCTCACAGTGAATTCTTTACCACAATAAGAAGAATATAGCACATGATACAGAGAAAAAAACTTCCAATAGGATTGGCTTCTCATACTACCGTGTTATACCTGGAGCGTGCAGTACAGAGTTTTTTTTTATTTATTGTTTTGTGTGAACTTGAGAATAAGTCTCAAATTCAAACATTATCCACATAGTAGCCTAAATAAGGCATGTGGTTGAATAACAAATGTCCTTTTATTCCCACAAAAATGAAAATAAAAATGGTGCCCTCCATAAGTAACATCACTGTTGATGTGGTAATTGGCATTGCAGAGTATGCCAGAAGATCTGCAACCCCCAAGGCTTCTTCAGTTCCCGATCCCTTTTTCTAAATTAAGTAACATGCTGATATCAGTACTATTTTTTTTAACTAATGCAGCATGGCTAGTGGAGCGAGAACACCCCATCTTTGCCTCCCTTCCCCTGCCTGCTACATCTCTCCACACTCTTAGAGCCCCAGACTGCTGAGCCACTTCTGCCAGTACCATCCACCAATCAGGTGGTTTTGAGGTGGAACCCTCCTCTTCTTTGCTATATGAATGTGTCACTGTATGTGACCTGTCTCAT
Organism: Neoceratodus forsteri; assembly: GCA_016271365.2. NCBI lineage: Eukaryota > Metazoa > Chordata > Ceratodontiformes > Ceratodontidae > Neoceratodus > Neoceratodus forsteri. Next base: position 1,068,906,626 of record CM028129.1, on the reverse strand, counting down.
GCAGCGCCCATTTATGCAAAGGACCGTGTCTAAGGACATTGAGGAGTCTGCCTGGAGTCAGCCGTCGGTCAGCAATGCTGTTCTGCAGACCCCAACACACCAACCTTCTCTCATCTGTGGTAATTTCCTTTAAACTGTGTCCGCGTCAGTACTCCAGACTCTGGTCACATTAGTCTATTCAAATTGCTGTTGCTGTGTACTTTGCAGCAGTCTGTACCTTCATATTACCATCCACTGATTATCCACTGAATATGTGTTTAGCTAGCTATCTAGCCTAGTCTTCCAATTGTGTCTGTTCAAGTGTTTTGAGCAATTTGTTGGTGGTTCTATCTGTACATCTGCTGTTTTAGTGTGTACAGTATGCATGCCTATTGCCTTGTTGGTCAGCTAACACTGTAGACTAGGTTTTGCTTCTGATCCAGTACTAGGTTGCTGCACTAATTGTACCATTCCTAACTGCAAAACTGCTGGGTCTATATTTGCATTTTAAGTCTATTCCCTCTTCTGCAGGTGCTTACTCTAATTAGCAAATTTCTGTGCTCGCTAATCTACTGTTTCTTTGAACTTCCTACTTGTAATTAGGGCTGGGCAGACTGTTTAGCTTGAGATCTGAACCCCCAGATTGAATCTGTAATCCACGGACCTGGATAAATGTGGGCTTTGTTACAGAAGTCCAGTCCCGGGTCTGTGGAGTGCCATTTAGTGTACTGTTGCCATGGTGATGCAGTCGGCATGCTCGGTCCATGTACAGGTGGCCAGCGGCATCCAATCAGGCAACAGACCAGGATAGTCAGTCACATGATGAACTCGTGGTATATTTTTTTTATTTTATGTAGTTTTTCCCTGGTTGGAGAGTTAACCATCTGGATGAGGTTAGCTGATGCGATGGCATCCTTATGGACCCCGGCCTCAAACACAAGCCAGTTAATATTAAAGTCACCAAGGAGGATGGTTTCAGAGTCAGGCGGTTGTGACCTGGCGAAGTCCATGACAGCACTGAGGCCATTCTCTTGTTCTTTTGGGGGGATATACACAGTGACAACTGTGAGTGCTTTATTGTGGGCCCTCAACAAGATCCTGATAGGGAGAATTTGAGCAACAGTAGCCGGGAGAGCAGTGGTGATGGGGTGTCCCAAGAGAGTGTCTTAAAGGTATATTGCGCATCCACCTCCTCTTTTAGTCATCCGGTCCAACCTGAAGACATTGTAGCCAGGGAAGGTAATTCCCAGATTAGGGACAGAGGGTGTAAGCCAGGTTTCTACAACTGCCAGGATATCCAGGTTATACCGGTTAGTAAAAATTTGCAGTGCATCAAGCTTGGGGAGTAAACTGCCTATACTGAGAGTTATGATTGAGAGTGCTTCTGAGGGCTTACCCTGATATATATGCCTGGCAGAATTAGGGCCAGGGTTCGGGTGAACATTTCCCAACAGCAGAAGGAGGAGGAGCACTAGCTTCAGTGTGCACAGAAGTAACTGTCTGAGGGAGAGCGGGCATGTCCATTTCTTGCAGGAACATACATTGACATGATGTCGAAGGTCTAGGATCAGTGAGTGCATTGAGAGAGAGAGATGGGGGCCCAAGGCCCATGTACAGGAGTAGATGAGGGCAGAAATTCTTTAATAGAGGGGTGAAATGTAAGGGGCAGGGCCAGACCCATAATGGAGTGTACCTCAGTGGCTGTAGGAGGTGTCTAGTTGGTAGCTGAGAGGGGGAGAGGGGTAGCAGGCTCTGGAAAGGTGGAAAAGGGGAGAGAGGAGTGAGAAAAAGGAAGAGAGTAAAAGGTGCTTGGGGAGAACATGATGTGATAATCAGGAGGTAGAGGACAGGCAGGTGCAGGGGGTAGGAGTAAGGCAAGTAGGGAACACAGGAACAGGAGCTTGAGAGGAGAAAAATAGGCAGGGGGGAGGTGATTGCACAGGAGGGTATAGGAGCTGGGCAGAACCACAGTGGGGATAAACAGAGAGCAGTAGAGGGAGGGAGTGAGGAGGAGGGAGCAAGGAGGAGGGGGGGAAGGGGAGGAACTAGCGAGAGACCCAGTGGTGTTCAAGCAGGGAGGAGCCTCCCTGCAGGAGGGTGTGGCTAATGCTTATTTAATTAAGGTGGAGGAGGGTGGTAAGGGGGCCGGCATACAATTTCAGCCATTTACAGTTCAATTCAATGCACGTAGTGGCCCCGAAGCAAAGAAGACACAGCTAGACGAGATAGCCAATTAGTAAGCAGGAGAAAATGCAGGGGTCCAATCAGGGTGCACTGCAGTGAGTGGAGGACCAATGGTAGCAACTCAAGGCTTCCCCAGCCAGGACTTGAAGGTCTTACCCAGTTTGCTGGATCCTCAAGGTGGCCAGGGAGGGGTGACGGCTGGGTGGTTGGCTTTCTGAGCCACAGCCACCAACGGAAGGGACATGGCTGGACTGGTCAAGGCAGGAATCTAAAGAGGGAGATAAAGATAGCGAGATTAGTATTGGGGAGAGTTGGACAAAGACAGTGATGTGAGCAGTTAATTGGGCGGGAGAAGACCACCAAGATGGCAAACTGAGAGATGCAGGGGGAGGTGACCAGAGACAAGAAATAAAGTTTAAACTTGTCCTAGCTCCATGGTGGGGGAAGGAAGAAAAAGAAATGAAGAAAGGGAGATGCAGAGAGAGAAAGGAGAGGAATGGGTGTTCAAGCCCATGGAGGTAGAGGGTCAGAGTCAGAGAAAGACACTTTAAACAGTCAGAACGCTTAAATAAATCCTTGGAATTGAATTTAACAGTTTAGAACAGTTACATGTTCAGAAAAAATGTACATAGCAGCTGGCTACAATCATAGGCTGAGGGCCAAATTTTCAGCCGCTTATAGTTCAATTCAATGGCACAGTGGCCCCAAAGCAAAGAGAACACAGCTAGAAGAGATAGCCAATTAGTGAGCAGGAGGAAATGCAGGGGTCCAATCAGGGTGCACCACAGCGAGTGGAGGACCAATGGTGGCAACTCACGGCTTCCCGGCCAGGGCTTGAAGCTCTTACCCAGCTTCCTGGAGGACGGCCAGGAGGTGACGGCTGGGTGGCTGGCTTACCGAGCTGTGGCCGCACTAATGAAGGATACGGCTGGCCCGGTCAAGGGCAGGAATCTCAAGTAGTTGAATTGCCAGTCGAAGTGCTGAGCTCTGGTCTAAATTCAGTTCCCAGCAAAATATAACTATGGTGAGTGTGCAACGAGGGCCCAGATTGCTGGAGGATGGTCAGAGGAGCTTGTGCTGCTGCAGAGCAGAGCCAGCAGAAGTTGCACACCGCAGAGAGAGAGAGAGAGAAAAGAAAGAAACTAAATAAAATATAAAATACAAAATAAAAATTATTTTTGAAGCTGAGCTAGAAGGGAGGAAAGAAAGAGAGGAGAGAGAAAGGAGACTTACCAGGGTGAGGGAGGGAGATAAACTTACCATCGGGGAAGGGTGAGGACTAGAGAGGTATCCAAGTAGGGACTGGGAGAGAGGAGCGAAAGTGGTGGGTGGGTGGCTGCTGGGGGAGGCAAGCAAGGCAATTAAAAATGGCAGTGTACTACAGGGCAAGGGCAGGCTGGTAAAATAAATCTTTGACTTGTGCCATCCCTATCCAGAGGAGAGAGGGACTATGGGGAGGGGGGCACAAGAAATTTAACAGCCTCAGAAATCCCAAATAAAAGTTTATTATTTCCTGGCTTCAGTGTGACTGTGTGTACAGGGCAAGGGCAGGCTGGCAAAATAAATCTTTGACTTGTGCCATCCAGAGGGTAGAGAGAGAGAGAGGAGGGAGAGATTGGGGGGCACGAGAAATTTTACAGTCCCAGAAATCACAAATAAAAGTTTCTTTTTTTTCCTGAGTTCAGTGTGGCTGTGTGTAACAGAGTAAGGGGAGGCTGACAAAATAAAACTTTGACTTGTGTCATCCAGAGGGGTGAGAGAGAGAGAGACTAGCTGGGGCCCATAAGAAATTTAGCAGTCCCAGAAATCCCAAATAATTTTTTTTTCTGGCTTCAGTGTGGCTGTATATAACAGAGAGAGGGCAGGCTGACAAAATAAACCTTTGACTTGTGCCATCTGGGGAGAGAGAGAGAGAGACTATGGGGGCACGATAAATATAACAGTCCCAGAAATCCCAAATAAAAGTTTTTTTTTTCCTGGCTTCACTGTGGCTGTGTTTACAGGGCAAGGGCAGGATGACAAAATAAATCTTTGACTTGTGCCATCCAATCTAGTCACGATCACTTAACATTCATTCACAATTTCATGTATTAAAAAACAAAATACTGTTTTGACAAACAACATACAAGTTGATGCGCCTGTGCTGCTGGTTGAGGGTAGCCCAGGGGATAATCCGACTTTGTGACTTGTAGCAGTCTGTTTACACTACAACACAAGTAGAGTACACACAAGTATCATCATCATCATTCATTCCCCATTATTCCTCTATATCATTAGTTTGATAGTGTATCACGTTACATTATGTATAAGCATTAACCAAACCCAGTGTTGGGATTGTGCTGTGTTCAGCTATGCACCAAATGCGTCTGCATCTCCAATTCAAATTCTGAGGCACACTTAACAGTTGTTGAATTTGGTCCCTGAACAGTAACTGTAGGAGTCAGTCAGGTAATCTTGGAAGGAAGTGGTGGTGGACTGCTGCGCTGTCAGTGTGCTGTGTACAGTCACGAGTCATGGACGGTAAATTTGTCTCTGGCCTGTGGGCAGAGTTGCAGTAGTTAGATTACATTGCTGAGTAACGTAGTAACTGTTTCATTTATAGGAAATGTAATACTGTTGAGTTACTTATTACATTTTCCTACAAGTAATGCATTACTTCTAACGTTGTTTTACCTATTACTTAGCCTCAGCTGAAAGGAAGAGCAAAGAGCGTGGAGGAGGAGGATAAGTGTCAAGTGAATGGAGTGATTTAATTCTCACTGTGTTATTCTGTGCTGCACCGGGCCCTCTCCCTTTGATAATCCCCAGAGGGTGCCAGTGCCACCAGTCAGACTGATAGTCCTAGTTCAAAATTTATAACTTAAACAAAAACAAAGGAAGGTGGATTTATTGCAGAACAAACCCTGCTTTCATGCCCCGATCACACCTTTGCTAGCCTAGCTGACAACTGTTGAAGAAAGATGAAAGACAGTTGCAGCAAAGGCGTGATAGAGGGTCTATATACCAATATAATTATTTTAGTTGCAAGAGTCCTTCCTAAACTAATTGGTCAGGCTTGGGGTGCGGGAGGGGATGAGCACTGGTAGTGGGCTCTTCAGCTAACTTACCTCTGAATTATTTGCATCTTTAATGTGAGGTTCTGTGCAGTTCTGCTTGCATTTAATGTGTACAGTTGTGACGTGTGAGATCCTTCACCTTCCTTCCAGCATTTCTGTGGGCTGTTGGTCAAGGAGAATTGAAAACTTAAACCCTCAGAGGTACCAGGAGTAGCGTGCCCTGCTGTGTGTGGCTGAGGCTGACAGTGACACTGACCCAACCAACTCCTGGAGTCTGATTTCCCAATGAAACTCAGAGTGAAAAGAAAAATGGTAAGTGTATGTTGGGAGATGGACAAGGCTGGACATAGTACAGCAATGAATAGTGCACTCCTGCTGGAGCATATACAGTACTAACCTGGTTGGCTTTGAATGCATTGTCGTGTTGATGCAGCAGTAGAAATTTTAGCAAGTGGGTTGCGGTAGCCAGGTAGGGTAGCCAGTAACTGCAGTAAGTAAGGGGTAGTCAGAGTCAAAAACATCATTCCAGTTTAAAAAACAAATAGTTGAGCTCTAGTCTGCACATTTGGTTAAAAAAAATCTCCCTTACAGTAAATTTTGGGTTGGGGGAGCTTACGGTGCAGTACGATCTCCTGTAACTTTACTTTTCTCTGTGACCATGGGAGATTATTTAAAGCCCACATCCATTGATGGCCACCACACCAAGCCATTACTGTGATTCTGCAAACAGTCTGGAGTTTAGTATAAACAAAAAAATAGTTGATATCTGCAGTGGGTTAAAATAATCGGCCCTACAGACAGTTTCAAGAGATATTTGGGGGTGAGGGTGCAGTTTTCTTAGAACCACTGTATTGTCCTGTAAAACAAAAACCTCTTTTACTTTGCTTGGTTGGAGATTTTAATAAGAGCCCAGTGCCTACATCATTTAAAGATCAATTGCACAGTTATTGTAGCCATTTCTCCTTTACACAGTTACTTACACTGTGACTTTCCCCACATGTTTTGAAGTGCTTGATGTTGGTGTAATACTTTTAATCACTGGCATTTACTTCTCTTGATTTCACAGATTTGTAACGGGACTTTTTTTCTTAGCTGCTGCCAGACCCAGGATGTTGTGGTATGATTTTTGCCTCAGAAGCGCATGCTGGTCTATGAGGGGAGAGCAAACTGTGCTGGTGGCAGCATTAAGTTAGTGAACTTTTTCGGGACACTTAGCTGGTGAAAGCAGTTTCTGTGCTGGAAAGTGATGGTGCTTGCAGTTGCTTGTGAGGTGGTGAAATGACTGGAACATTTTATTATTTTGTCTCGAGGATGGTGACGGTGACTCTGGCTGCAGGGTTTTAAATAACTGATTAGCAGTTTTTTTCTTGGGACAATGCTAACTGTACAGAAAGTATTTATATAGGTTTTCTAGAAGTGTTATGTTTGTTAAACACAGTGAAGCAAGTGCTATGCCTTTCACAATGTTTTAGCACTTTTATGAGCAAAACACTAATCAATTTTTGGAGTTAAATAAATCCCTGGGCTGTCAGTTGTGGAGTGCACAAGTAGCTCTGGTTTAGTAAACATTCACTGTCCTTCAATGAGAGTTATTCATTAGACTCGCTGAGTCGCTGGTTGTCCATTTTCATAGCAGCTGCCGGCGATGTTTTACAAGTCTTTTGTATCCTTAGTGTTTTCTTTTTTATATATAAAACTGATGGCTGACCATTTAAGTTAGGTGCCTTGGGAAAGGCAAGGCACAAAGCACATCACGTCGCGACTGTGGTAGTGAGTCAGGGGTTGAGGGGGCAGGACTGGCACTGCTCACCTAAACAACTAGGAAAATGCCACCACTTTCCTAGCAACTACAAAACAGATAAAACAAAGCAATAGTGCCTAAGAATATATAGTATATTTGAACGTCCACATTTCCTGTGACACTGCCACCTCACCTGTTTAATCTTGATCATCTGTGCCATCCCTTTCCACAACTAGAGCTACTCTGAGTCTTCCACCCCACAACTGATGACAGCCAGAGCAAGTCACCAACACCAAGCATGTCAAAATGTGCAAAGTTTGAACTACACTAATATTGGGGAACATCACTGTGTAACTGTGTGATAAGGAGAAACACCTTCGAAAACACTACAGTTGATGTTTGTCTTTAATGATAGTGCCTCCTGGTGCCATGGCTGCAATTCTGGGAACAGGAGTTTGTAGTACAAAGGAAAAACAATGAGTTGATCTCTGCAGGAGGCAAAGCAAAACATAAAACACTCCCCTACAGTCAATTTCAGTTGAGGTGAGATGGGGCTTACAGTGCATTGTATCAGACATTAAGAAGTTGTATGCGGTGTGTGCACACATAAAGATGCGTCAGCAATTTTTTACTTTGCTTTGTGCCGCGGTTGCTTGCATTTCCAGGTAAGCAAGCAACTGAATTAGAAGGGATTGCGAGTTTTGTCACCAGTGCCCCACTTTATTTTTTCATTGTTATTGGAAGTACTGTGCAGCCCGTACTTAGCTTACTTTAAAGAGCAACTCTGCACTTCGGCATGTGCTTTCATAAATACGGTGTTTCAATTTTTACAGTTTATTAGAGAACACATGTTTTCATCTTCAATGTTCCTCTCCAAGATTCACAGCACATCTGTTAGGGCAGCTAAAAAGTATGTCTAGAAAACATTTGCCCTTCCCCTGTTAACTTCACAGTGCCTTGGTTGTATGACATAGTGCTCACCATGCCAACAGACTGTGAAACATAGAAACATAGAAGTTGACGGCAGATAAGGCTTTTTCTACCATATAAATGTACCATCAGCCTTTGCTCTGTCAGAGGCCTATCTTGTCATACTCATCTGTATTGCTCCCTTATGCCTATCCCATGCCTGTTTGAAGCCCTGCACTGTATTCATATCCACCACTTCCTGAGGTAGGCCGTTCCATGCATTCACCACCCTTTCTGTGAAAAAGAACTTCATCACATTACCCCTTAATTGGCCTCCCTCTAATCTCATGCTGTGTCCTCTTGTCCTGCTGTTTTTCTTATATTGAAACATGTTAGATTTTTTCACCTTGTTAATGCCGTTAAGGTGTTTGAATGTTTTGATCATATCACTTTTCTCCCTCCTTTGCCTTGCGGTATACATATTGAGCTCTGTAAATCTGTCCTCATATATTTTCTGATGCAGTCCCTGCACCATTTTGTTGCCCTTCTCTGGACTGGCTCAATTTGGTTAATGTCCTTGTTAAGGTGTGGACTCCAGTACTGCACACAGTACTCCAGATGGGGCCTAACCAGTGTCTTGTAAAGAGGAATTATTACCTCCCTCTTCCGACTTGTGATACCCCTACTAATACACCCTAACATCCCCCTAGCCTTACCTACTGCTTTAGTGGTCTGCTTGGATGATTTCAGGTCATCAGTGATGATGATGCCAAAGTCTCTTTCTTCTCTTGTGACTGCCAGCAACTCCCCTTCAAGCTTATAGGTGGCTTCAGTGTTTTTCTTCCCTGTGTGCATGATCTTGCACTTCTTTGCATTAAACCCCAGTTGCCACTCTTCCGACCATTTTGCTAGTTTATCCAGATCTCTTCTCATTCTGCCCACCCCATCTGGATCATCTACTTTGTTGCAGATCTTGGTGTCATCTGCAAACAGACAAACCTTACCCTCCAGTCCATCTGCAACGTCACTGATGAAGATATTGGAGGACTGGCCCAGGACTGATCCCTGAGGTACCCCACTTGTGACTTGCATCTCTTCTGACTGTATACTGTTTATCACCACTCTCTGTTTTCTGCCCATGAACCAGTTTGCCACCCAGTTGACCAACGTCTGACCCACCCCGAGCCTACCCAGCTTATTAATCAATCTTCTGTGTGGAACAGTATCGAAAGCTTTGCTGAAGTCAAGGTTGGCGATATCAACTGCTCCCCCTTGGTCCACCACTCTGGTTACCCAGTCAAAGAAATCTATGAGATTAGTTTGACAGGACCTTCCTTTTGTAAACCCATGCTGTCTTGGATCCTGTGCTCCTATGGATTCCAGGTGTTGTACTATCCTTTCCTTAAGGAGTGCCTTCATAGTCTTGCCCACAACTGAGGTAAGATGACTGGTCTGTAGTTCTCTGCCTCCTCCCTGCTACCACTTTTGTGGAGCGGGATCATATGAGCCCTTCTCCAGTCTTCTGGGACCTCTCCTGTGCTCAGAGAGTGACTCACTAAACAGTTCTGATAATGGCTCTGCTGGTTCCACCCTTATCTCCTTTAGTACCCTGGGATGTATGCCATCAGGTCCCATTGCCTTGTCCACCCTGAGCTTATTGAGCTCTTGTAGGACCTTTCTTTTGTGAGGGAACTAGTTCTCACCTCCCTCCCCTCTGTGTCCATGGTGCTGAGCTGTGGGCCCTACCCTGCCTTCTCTTCAGTAAATACTGAGCATAAGTATCTATTTAGGATAGATGCTTTTACATGGTCCTCCTCCTCCTCACACGCCCCCTTATCTCCTTTGATCTTAGCAATATCCCCTCTGGACTTTCTCGTTTCACTAATGTATCTATAGAAAGTCTAGTCACCTTCTTTTACTGTTTGTGCTAGTGATTCTTCGGTTTGGGCCTTTGCCTGCCTTATTGCCTTCCCTGCTTCCCTTAGGGAAGTTTGGTATGCCTCCCTATCTTCATCCTGCTGTGTTCTCTTATATTTCCTGAAGGCCAGCCTTTTGGCTCTGACCTTTTCTGCTACTGTTTTTGAGAGTCAAAGTGGTTTCCTTCTTCTTTTGCACTTCCTTTTCTCTCTAACACAATGGATGTTTCTTCCAGTATTGCATTCTTAATGCATGCCCACTTTGCCTGTACCCCCTCACCTGTATTTCTTTTTTGCCAGGACTAGCTTAACTCTGTTGGCCATCTTATCAAAGTCAGCTCCTCTGAAGTCCCATATTTTGCCTCGAATGGGATGATTTAGTTGTAGTGGCCAAATTGAACCATACCATGTGATGGTCACTGGCCCCCAGGTGACCTTCTACCTGGAGATCTGTGATCCTTTCCCTGTTAGTCATACTAGATCTAGGATAGTCTTGTCTCTTGTGGGTTGTTGTACCAGTTGTTTGAGGCCTTCACCCTGCAGGGAATCCATTATGTGTCTAGTTCTGGCAGATGTTCCTGCTGGTATTAACCAATCTGTATCAGGCATGTTGAAGTCTCCATTATCAGAACCTCCCTTTAGCTGTTATGTTTTGTATATCTTCTAACAGTATTGTGTCTATGTCCTCCCCTGGTCTGGGGCCCTGTAGACAACCCCAGTTCTCATGGCTGCCCCATTTCCTGTTTACAGGGTGACCCACAGTTCTTCTGGCTCCTTATACATATTCTGAATTTCTGTAGCTTTGATATTTTCATTGATATACAGGTCCACTCCACCCCTTTGCACCTCGGTCTCTTCTGAATAGTACATAACCCAGGTGCTGAAGTCTCCCAAGTGTGGTTACTGGTAAACCATGTCTCACTAACAGTGATGTCACAAACAGCAATTGTGCAGTCAGCAGGGAGAGTCAGATAAATTTTAAAAGACTTGGTGAAACTTTTGCATGAATATTGTTAGATTCCATAAAGGGATGAAGTAAACTCATTTCTAAGGTACTGCTGCATATTATATGTTAATACTGTATTCTCTATATTGGAATCAGGCATCCTGTTTTACTGTGCTGTATGTGGTCAACCAGCCCATGTTTGTGCTTATCATGACTGGGCAGCAGGTCACACAATAGCTGCAAGTTTGTCCCCATCCTTTTCCACTGAAAGTCCTCCTCCTCTTTGAATGAAGTACAAGTGTGATTTTTGTATTGATCTTTTATTAATAGTAGTGCTAGCGCTAGGATATATATCAATCAATCAAGTCTTTATTTAACCAGGCGTTCATCATTGAGCAGAAGCTCATTTGCAAGATGGACCTGGGTGGAGCATGAACAATTGTATATACAGGTCAACACAGGTATTTACAAGGCATACAGATAATACTGTTTACAGAGAGGAAGAAAAAGTAGTTCATATACATAGAATTATACAGATAATGTACAGATTACAGGGTATTTACATACATAGAAGTGTCTATAGGAAGATAAAGCAGGTTATCTAAGGTTACAGGAGGAAGTAACGGAAGAAAAAAATATATACCAGGTAGAGGCGAAGGTGGGGGAGGAGGAGGTAGGGGAGAAAGGCTAGGAGGGCACGGTGCACAGAGTGATGTTGGTAAATGATATAGAGAAGGTGGATTGAGAAAAGGTGTGTGTGAGCCCCAGGATTGAATGCTATAAAGTACGGGGCATGGTAGGATGTCACAACCAGGGGTAGTGAGCTCCTATCCGAGGTTGGGAAAGGAAGGATAAGGATGGACGGGCCTAGTGTTGATAAGACAGGGATAAGAGAGAGAACAATTAAGCTTGTGAGGAGCAAGCTGGGGTTCAGGTACTTAAAAGTGGGTCTAGGCATGGCTATATACCAGTGCAGACACCAGTACTGGGTCTGAGGTTAAGCAGTTACATACTTCTCTGATTGTATGGAAATAAAGCATCTTGAAGGCATTTATACCAATTAGAGTGCTTAATTTGAGGTTTTTGTAGATCGTTCCATAAGGTAGGTAGTCACGAAGTTATGGCTGCCCTGCAAGCTGGATTTTGCTTTGGGTACTTTAAGTGTAATAGCTGAGTAACTTCTTAATGCGTATTTCCCAATTATACTGGGAAGACAGCAGGAGATATAGTAAGGCAGCTTATTAGAGATGGCTCTATAGGTCCAGAGAGCGGCATTTCTGTGGCACCTGAACTTTAGTGATGTCCACCCCACTGCCGCATATAGGGTGCAGTGATGCATGTCGAAGGGAAGTCCTGTTATAAACCTCAGTGCTCGATGGTAGAGTGTGTCCAGTTTAGCCATGTAAGAGTTAGGGCATTGGCTGTAGAGGAAATCAGCATAATCAACCAATGATAGGAAAATGGATTGGACCAGTTGTTTCTTGGCATCTCTGGTGAGAAATTGGTTGATTCTAAAAAACAGGCCAAGCCTTTGCTGAAGTCATTTTAGCAAGTCCTCGATATGTTCAATGAAGGAGAGTCTTTGGTCTGTCCAAACTCCCAGAGACTTGAATTTTGTAACAAATTCTAGTTTTTCACCTAGAACCGTGGTAATTTGGGGAACTGTCCCACTGGACACAGGGTTAGCTGTACGGATGAAAGGGGAGAGGACCATCGCTTTAGTTTTTTTGGCATTAAGGAGTAGCTTTTTTTGGAGGAGTTGGCTTTGCAAAAGGTTGAATTCTGACTGTAGGTCATTGCAGGCAACTTCAGGTGTTGGGCGACTCATGTAGAGAACTGTATCATCTGCAAACAGATGGATGTTGGCTTCTTTTATACAGTAGTCAATGTTATTAATGTAGATTGCAAAAAGTAAGGGCCCTAATATAGAACCTTCGAGGTACACTTGTTTGCAGAGTTGTTAAGGGGAACAGGCCTCCTTCAGCTTTAACTTGTTGAAGGCACCCTGTAAGATAGTCAATAAACCAGTGCAGAGAGAAGGGGTCCACACCTATGGTTTGAAGGGAGAAGAGGAGCAGACTATGGTCGATGGTGTCGAAAGCCTTGCTTAGATCAAGGAAAACAGCACAAATAAAGTTTTTGCTCCCAAGATTACGCTGCCAGTCATTAGTAACTTAGGCGAGGGCTGAGATAGTGCTATGTTTAGCTCTGAATCCGGACTGCATAGGGTTTAGCAGTTCCCTAGACTCAAGGTGAGTCCTCAGCTGTGCATTTACAATTTTCTCTAGGAGCTTGGACAGGACCGGAAGGAGAGAAATTGGCCTGTAGTTATTGAGATTGCCAGGGTCACCTGATTTGAACAGTGGTATGACATGTGCTGTCTTCCATATAGGTGGTAAGGTGCCCTGAGACAGGGATAAGTTAAAAAGTGGGTGATGGGTATTGCTAGTACGTGGTAGGCAATTTTTAGGAAGTAGGGGTCAAGGGTGTCGGCCCCAGCACTTTTTCTAGTATCCAACTGAAGCAAGAGGTCCTCTACCTCTTTCAGTGAGGCAGGTTGAAGCGAGAAAGGCGGGGAAGCTATCAGAGTTTCAGGCAGTTGGCTGGCAGTCTGGGAGCGAAGTATGTTTGCAGGGGAGTTATCAAATGCCATGCCTGCAGTAGCAAAGTGGTTATTGAATGCGTCAAGTATATCCATCTTTTGGTTATAGTTGAGTTGCCAGAGGTAATCTTGGTCGGGAGTGAATTTCCTGGGGAATGGCCAAGCAGATCATTGATTGTGTTCCAGAGCTTGATTGGGCTGGTTGTGGCAGAGTCGAGTTCGGATTTGAAGAAGGTGGCCTTCGATTCTCTGATTGTTTTGGTACCTAAATTTCATAGTCTCCTGAACTGGTTCCAATCCTCTGCAGTGTTCAGTCTGCGCACTTTTTTCCAGAGCTTATCTCTTTCTAGAAGCAAGGACTTGATCTGAGGGGGTGAATCATTTACAGGTTTTGGTCCTAGTTCGAACTTTAATCAGGGGAGCATACTTATTAAGGACCCTTGATAGAATGTTGTGGGAGATATTGCAAGCTGACGTAATTGTTTTGGCCAGGTAGAAATCTTGCCACTGAGGGGAGTACTTAAGCTCGTTTAGGTAAGCATGTTCATTGAAGTTGCACCTGGATCTCTTCATAGAGAACTTGCTGATGGGTGCTGGGTTGTTGGTGGATCTTACTCCCGAAATAAAACAATGGTCGCTGGCATCTGAGAAGAAGACATCAGCGTGGGAGAAGAGATGGGGTTTGTTCACCATTAGCATATCCAAAAGTGTACTTTTACTGGGGTTCTTCACATTTGGGCGTGTTGGTTCAGTAATAAGTTGCATCAGCCCATGTTCATCACAGAAGGATGCAAGGGGGGCAGCTGTGTTAGAGAGCCAGTCAAAGTTGAGGTCTCCTAAAATAATAGTTTCTGGCAGCCCTGTCCCAACTTGTCACTTAGATATGACACAAGTTGTAGGCCAGACAGTGGTCTGTAGCATCCTACTACACAGAGTGCAGTGGTTCGTGTAATTTCCACTTTGAGAATTAGGCATCTGAATTCGCTGCATAGATGCCAAGATAAGCAAAGGCAGAAAATTTGTCTTTAACGTGGATAGCTACCCCTCCTCCTCTGGCATGCCTATCAGCTCTGAACAAGGCATAGTTGGGGATGTTTACTTCTCTATCAGTGGTGCTGGGTCTAAGCCAAGTTTTGGAAATCACAAATATGTCAGGAGAGGTATCATTTACCCAGGTTTGTATTAAGGTTATCTTTTTAAGGAGGCTACATATGTTAATATGCAAGAAGCTTATTCCTTTTAAATTTGCTAGTTCTGCTGGTGAAACAGTAGCTTCTGGGGGCCCAGGGTTGAGTTCTACGTTGCCTGAACATAGCAGGAGGATGAATAGGATTTTTCTAAGAGCGCTAATTATAAGCTTGTAATTCCTGCCTTTCTCCCATCTAGTAGATCTGATGTTTTTAGGGACTAGAAAGTAGCCACCATAGAAGAGCTGATCTGTTGTAGCAAGAGCTAGTACCCCTACCGCAATATTCGGGGAGGAGATAGAAGTCTGTGTGGTGGGAGGTGGACCTTGTGGTGGGGGAGTGTTATAAGTACTACTGGTATGTGTGTGGTCCAAGAGCAGGGTTTGAGGTATTGGTACTTGGAATCATGGAGGCAATTAAAGAATAAGTTACATGTGGTATACAGCACAAGGTGCGCTGTAGACCAAACATGATGGTGGTTCAGGTGTCCAATGCTGGGCAGCTGGCATCAGCAGAAGAAGGGGCAGTATAAGGAGCCATATAGGGCCCGACATGATGGTACCTCAAAAAGGAGCCACTCAGTTAGCCAAGGGGCCAGTGGGGTTGCTGGATTAATGCAGCTTATCAGTAGCTTTCGATCCAGGTCGATCTCAATTTGATAGCATTAAAAATATTTAGTGGTGAAGGCACAGCCAAGGAGAGCCTATGTGTTTTAGTAAGGTGAGGCCCTGAGAATTGGATCCCGTAGGCTGGACAGAGAAGAGGGGGATCACAAGCTAAGTCTCTATTGGTGGGGCATTGTGCCAGGGGACGTGGACTAATATTTTGGCGGGAGCTACTGTATTTATTAATCAGCGGAGGTGGGGGAGAGGGGCAGTCAAAAAAGTTGCGGCAGTTGCCATACCTTGTAGGGTCTTGGGTCCGTGTCTGCGGTCTTGAGCGTTGGCTAGAGGGGCGCCGACCACCCGGTAGCAGGGAATCCCGCAGCTTAGGAGCTGGGAGCCTGGGTGGCAGTTCCTCGGCTGAGGGAGAGAAGGAGAGTGAGGATTAATAAAGGGGATTCACATAAATGGTTAGACAGAACAGCGGAGAGTCCAAAATTTGTAGAACAAAAGGATGTGTATTACTTTGGCGCCCAAAAGTGTCTAGGGCCAGTGCACGTATGCAAAGAAAGGGCAGTAAACACTAGATTTCTTTCCCAAACCACAATTCAAGTCCTTTCAATTACAGATCAGCTAACACTTCAGCTTTTTAACATTTGTCCCAACATAAACATTTTTAGGGTTTAAAATAAAGCAGAAACTGGCTTTGCCAGGACCAATCAGATTGTGGTCTGAGAGGGCGCCGCAATCCGTTGGTTGCAGCAGCTGCGACCTTGTAGGGCCTTGGGTCCGTGTCTGCAGTCTTGAGCATCGGCTAGAGGGGCACCGACCGCCCGATAGCGAAGAATCACGTGGCTTAGGAGCTGGGAGCCTGGGTGGCAGTTCCTCTGCTGAGGGAGAGAAGGAGAGCGAGGATTAATAAAGGGGATTCACACAAAGGGTCAGACAGAACAGCGTGGAGTCCAAAATTTGCAGAACAAAAGGACGTTTATGGAACCAGCAATGCCAAAAGAGGTAGTGAGGAGTAGTGGTAGGTGGTTGCACCCCATGGTAGTTTGTTTGGTGTTGCTGGCCTGCTTAACTGCTAGCTGGTTTATAGTTGAAAGGGTATATAGTCGAATTAGGGTGAGGTCCCTAACAATAGGGCAGGTAAAGCAGTAATTGAGAGGAGTTAGATGGAGTGGCTGGAGAATAGGTTGAGAGCAAATGTGTGATCCTTTGGGTGAGACTGCTTTAAAAAGGGGCAGTGAGAAAGTGGGTCAAGTCAGGTATTGAAGACAGGGAGGCCAATAGCATGAACATGTGCAGCAGTGGAGTGACCAATCCACTGCTAGGCTGAGGAAGGGACAGAGTTAGGGTGTGTTTAATACTGTGAGGAGGAGGAGGAGGGGGAGGGTGAAAATTCAGTCCAGAACACGGCACAGAAAGAGATTTCTCTGAGATCAGGAAGCGCCAGGCGTTGGAAAATCAGCCGAGGAGTAAAGCTGCCAATCCGTGCCTGGTTCCTCCACTGGGCATCCAGTCAAAACAGTGGCATTCAAAACCACGAGTTTCGGAGGTCCGGTGCGTATCTGAATCTCTCTGGGGGTCAGTTGGGTGGTCTGTTAGCTGTGGCTTGCTCAGAGAGAGCCAGGGCCATAGGAGCAGCTTGGGAAGCCCGCAGATGGGCTGTCTGAATCTGTCCAGGGGTCAGTCGGGTGGTCTGTTAGCTGTGGCCTGCTCAGAGAGAGACAGGGCCACAGGAGCAGCTTGGGAAGCCCGCAGATGGGCATATACTAGTTATATGCAGGATGATCCCAACCAGTTGTAAGGGCCTATTTTGTAAGAAAAGGTAGCTAAGACAGTGAGGACTACATTGATCCAGAACAGAACAGGGTTACTGACATTTTAATTATTTATTACAGTACTTGGGAACCCAGGTAAGAATGAGATGCCAGATTTCTACTTTTGCTTGTTTTTATTTTTTTAAGCAGACCTACAGTATGGAAATTAAAATTGTGTAAGCAGGTAATGCAACAAGGGCAAAACCCAACAAAGGTAAAAGGTAGTAATACAGATAGCTAAGGTGACCAGTGATGACTACTTCCATGTATAGATGTTCAAGTGAAAAGAAATTACTCTAATGTAGAAGAAGGTGCTGGATTATTGTTCCTTGGGAACCTGTAAATTACTGGTGTGCCACAAAGCAGTTACAAGTCAATATGTTGTCCTGTAGACATAAGGACTGAATTAGATTTTGGGGCGGAGACCTGTAAATTGCTATAATAATCTGATGTTCACTGCTCACCTCAGAACCATTAAATTGCTGGTTGTGGGGTAGGGGACCATCTGTACAGAACAGTGAAACACAGTAGCAGCCAGCAGCTGTGTAGTGCATCATCTAAGAATTTATCCTGCTTAGTGCTTACTTTATTACCTACTGATGTGGGGAATTCATACAGAGCCAAGGGCACTGCAGTTTAATGTGACCAGCAGGAATGCACCTTGCAACTGGAATTGGTTGAGAAAGTCATGGCTATTTGATATATCCCTAGTGGACACGTTTTATTGAACCGCTATAACACAATTGCACTTTATGTGAAGCTGCCTATAAGGCACCAAGAGTGATGAAGAAAATGAATCTGGGGAAAGAGCAGGGGTCAAGGAAGGGATGGCTGCTGCTACTTCTGCTGTTGCAACAGAAGCAGCAGCATTTTCTGTTCTTGCATTTAAAGGTTCCTAGTAAAGGCACCCCCAAGAACATAACATAGCCTACCTGGCCTTCAGCTGAATTCCATATATTATGTTCTTTAGTGCTGCCATTTAAAAAAGTTATATTACTCATAAAATTGCTCCAAGACGCACAACCAGAAATGCAGACACTTCCATAAACCACCGACATGCCCCCATGCCGACACATGCAGCCCTCTTTTGTGAACTCAGATATTAAATAAATCAAAGCAACTACTTGACTAACAGGGTATGGTCTCTGTCAGTTGAGCGGTCATGTTGATTTATTTAAATTGCAACACTAAATAGTAATAAAATGTTTAAGAAATTCACCCTCATTCAAGTCAGTGGGGCTTGCACACACAGCATTTGTTTTCTGACATCACAAAACGGGTCTGCGTGTGCCTGCTTGGGGGGGGGGCTGCATGTTGTTTTTGCCTTTTTTGTCTCAGGTCAATTTTACAAGAGTAATAAAAACATAACTTTTTTTAACAGCATAAAAAACTTGCAACTCATTCAATGTCTTTAGAATCTTATTTCATTTCTACTTTGTTTTTTTAGCTTTTCCTTTGCACATAAATATGTTTAATGAATGAGCATCACCACGTTATCAAAAGTAATAAAAAGTAATACAAAAAGTAATATGCATTACAGTTACAGTTACTTATTACTTTTTATGACAGAGTAATCAGTAACTGTAACATTACATTTCTTTGAGAGTGACTAGTAATTGTAACTGATTACTTTTTAGAAGTAACTTACCCAACTATGCCTGTGGTGTGTGGAGTCATCAGAAGGACATCATATTAGTTAGAAGGATCTTTTTACAGGTTACAATACTAAGAAAAATGGATCAAAGTGTTGATGAGGTGCATTCTATTTCTTAGTTGGGTGGTAGCACTGCAAAAGGCAAAAAATCAGCCTGGCAGGGGAAAACAAAATCAAACCCCAGAAAGTGCTTTTTTCACATTTAAGGTTTCGTCTTCCAAGTGAATGTTTGAATTCAAAAAAGGTGAATATCTTG
Source organism: Neoceratodus forsteri (assembly GCA_016271365.2). Classification (NCBI taxonomy): domain Eukaryota; kingdom Metazoa; phylum Chordata; order Ceratodontiformes; family Ceratodontidae; genus Neoceratodus; species Neoceratodus forsteri. The sequence goes on along the minus strand of CM028129.1, from coordinate 1,068,887,771 downwards.
GATCATCATCAGTCCCAAGTTAAAAAAAAAAAAGGTTATGTAGTTAAAAAAAAGAAAGACTTGGTTGATACCACCCTCAGAGGCACCCAGAGTTATGGAACAGTTGTATACTATGCTACTGCCAGTCCCTCATCCAATTCTTCTGAGGTTGAACCCAAAGAGGGTAATAATAAAGATGTAGAGAATGATCAGGCAGCACAAGGTTTACTGGAGGGGGATGAGGAAGAAGCAGACAGAAATGTTTTGGTTGAGGAGGGGGGCAGTGAGAATAAACCACAAGAGGAACAGAACCAAGAAAAATCAGGGGGGGGGGGACCTGAAAAGGTGAATGAGGTGCAGTGCCTTCCTGGGTAAAACAAAACAAAAAAATATATTTTGTTTGGTCATACTTCTCCATTAGTGCCTCCAATGAGTTGGTAGCAACATGCACTATTTGTAAATGGCCAATCAGCAGGGGTAAAAAGAAAGGAGCATTGGGAACTTCAGCACTGAAAAGGCACCTAGACAGATGTCATAACATTACTGAGAACTCCAGTTGTGAGTTTCAAAGAGAAAGTGACAGTTATAGCTCACTACACTCAGGAGTAACTCCCATAGATGAAAGCAGTGGCAGCCCCGCAGCACTACTGAAACACTTCCACCAACACTTCCTCCCATTCGAAAGGCTCCTACTACGGCTACTGAAAGTGACCATGTGTTCAAAAGCCCTCCTCCTTCAAGGAGACAGCTTACCATCTCAGAAACATATGAGAGTAAAGCTAACTATGCTTCAGCTCACCCTGTTGCTGTTACAATAACCAAAACATTTTCAGAAATGATAGCTGTTGATTTGCTACCATATAATATGGTTGAACATATAGGATTCAGGCGGCTGCTTGAGTACCTTGATATAGTATACCATTGCAGAAATACTTGTTGACAACAGGGATTCCAGATCTTTAGGATGTTGTTTGTAAAGAAAATTAAGATGTGTCTTGTGCAGTGTTGTGGTGAGAGTGATGCATCTCACAACAGATATCTGGACAAGCTGTCAGCCCGAACCCTTCATGTCTGTGTCAGTACATTGGGAATGTTTCGATAATTCACATGGTACTGGGGACAGTGAAGCATCGCAGTTTGCTGTTCTAAGAATGTTTTATTTTCCATCTGAACATACCTCATACAACATCAATGAAGAGCTCCAAAAACCAATACAGCAATGGCTCACTTCACAGGGACTGTCAGTTGGCTTTATAGTTGCACATCATGGGTCCAACATAAGGAAGGCCTTACAGGAGTGGGGCTTGTTCACATCTGCTGCTTTGTGCTTTACTTAAATTTAAGAGATCACATTTTTTTCGAAGACAACAAGGAGATTAAGGTTTTTGTTAGCACTGCTAAAAGAATATGCACTCATTTCAGTTACTCAAGCAAAGCCCATCGCGTGTTTGAAAAAAAATACAGCAGGAACAATATTTACCTTTGCACAGACTGTTCCAAGACGTTTCTATTCAATGAAAGTTGACCTTTCATATGTTCTAGAGGCTGCTGGGACAAAAGAAAGCTTTCTGGCAATACACCTTGGAAAATAAAATTGGTGATGCAGACATCTACAGCATATTACTCAACCACAGTGGGCCACCATTTGAGGAAATCACCAGGGAGGTTAGTGCAAACACAGCAACTCTCAGCCAGGTGATATCCCTAATAAAAATTGTAAAATTAAGATTGAATCTGATTAGGTAAAAGTTAGAGAAGCAAGATAGTTCCATGATCATGCAGGCTGCCAGTGGTGCTGCTGACACATGCAGGTTGCCCCCCAGAATACAACAAGATCTAACGAGACGTATGATCAAAAAAAGTTGAAGATGACGACACACTATGTAAAATGCTTCATTCTGAGTGCTACATTAAAGCAATAATCTTGGACCCACAATAACAATTGAAGCAACTATTGAGTGTTGATGATAATGACACTTGTTTCAAAATAAATGAAATAATTGATGAGGTGAGTGCTGTCATGGAACAGATGTCAACAGCAGCACCACATTCAGAATCTTCTTTCATACACAGCACAGCATCAGGTGGCCCATCCTGTAGTGTTGTGGCATTTTCTCCTTCTTTCTCCTCTGCCACTGCAGCCAAAACCACTTCTTCACCACCAGCCAAACATAGCACTATCCCATAGTCACTTGGTTCAGCTTCCTGTCTCTGGAATTGCTTAGAAGATATAATTGTAATATCTTCTTCTGCCTCTTGTAACACAGCCTCAGCACGGACTGTTGTTGAAATGTACCTGGCAGAGCCCTATATCAGCTGGAATGCTGATCCTTTGAAATACTGGAAATCCAAACAAAATATGTGGCCTACTTTAATAAATATTGCAGTAAAGTACATGAATTGCCCTATCGTCTTTTCAGAATGATTGTTTAGTTCAGCTGGTAACATCCTTACTGACACACAATCCTTTTTGACGCCAGAAAATGCCGAGTGCCTCACATTTCTGAAAGTCCACGCTCCTCAGTTTAATTTCAAATATGACACCTGAATAAAACGTACACTGACTGCTCTGAGCAGGCCCTAGCCACAAAACACATTCCAGGATTCGTGCCTTTGGTGAAAATCTTTTCTGAATAGGGTGTACTACATGAGGTAGCAAATATTTGCAATAAGTCAGGTCAGGACGGATTAGGCCAGGCAACTATTACTTGAATGATCACATGAGCAGCACAGATTACAAAAAAAAAATATCAGTGGGTTCTGAGTCTGAATACAGCAAGCAACTGCGTTTCATGTCACAAACTTACTTGGTGGTACCAGGTACCACTATCTAATCTAGAAGGCTGGGCACTTCTGTCTACTATTACTACTACTACTATCACTTTTTGTCCTCACAAGTCACGATTACTGCTTGTCACTTTTTGTCCTTACTGCAGTCCTTACTACTATTGTTTGTCACTTTTTTTGCCTTCAGCAACTGATCTTGACTGTACTGTTTTAATGTTCTTACAGTGCATTGCTTAGCAGATGCCTGAAACCCAGAAACTGAATACTCTTTGTATATTTCTCACATCCCCATTATTTGGCTGTGATTACTTCACAGAAACAAATGCTACTAAATTTATATAATTTCTTTATTGTTTGTATGTGTGTGGTATGCTAGCCTGGTTACATCTCACTTACAGTAACTGGGCTGAGATTATTACTATATTTTATTTTTGATACTTACAGTAAATTACTTGGCAGTGACTGGCAGCAATTGTGGAACTAGGAAGGATGTAATTGTGTTGTGTGTCATCAGGTCTTCAGGTGGCAGTAACAAATATTTTATGACTGCACTGCACTTGACTAATGTGATGTGTGTGACTGCCTGCTTGAGTGGTGGGTCAGCCTGTGAAGATGGCGATTATTGGAATGGCAAACCGTCACAATGGTAACAGAAGCACAGCGCCGACACATTTTTGTGATTGATGGATGGGTTCTCCCCCATCATGGAGTGTGCCCCCCTGAGTTGGAAGATACATTAAGGGTGGTGTGGGGGACAAAGCCCCCCACAAGATAAGAAGGTTCCAAAAGTATTCGTGCTGTGGGTTCAGCGCTGTTGTGATGGTTTGCTGTTCCACAGTCGCTATTATGACATGGAACCAGGTGGTGGTGATCACTATGTCTTTCTTCTTCTTCTTTAAGGATTCAGCATATTGAGCAGATTCAGTAGAAGCAGTCATAGTACTAGAAAACATTACCACCTCTTGGACCAGGTAGTGTACCATATACCACAGTACACCGGAGCATGCAAAGCAGTTCCATCATTCAAATGGGTAGGGTGGGAGGGGTCTCTTAGTGCTGCTCATTTGATCATTCATATCCATTTTGTTGACCTGTTTGGCTCTGACTGGAACACCTATCAAAATAATACCCACACCACACCATTAATAAAAAAAAAAATCTTGGCTGCCTGGCAGTGCCTGCGGTGCTTGGTGGTGTTATGATATAGGCATTTGCATCTGTCTCTCTCTCTCCATCTTTTTCTGTCTCTCCCAGCACACTCATGTCACGGACCCGAGAGCGGGATATGCCATCATTACAGGCTAGCCGTGAAGGGGCTAGTAATGAGTGATTGCTTTTTTATTTGGCAATTTTACATTCATTTTTATACAAATAATCCTTTAAATTACTTCCTTTGGGCCTCTGTGTCAAACATGACTAACTTTGTCCACTTTTATCCATTTTTTTTTTCATTTTTTCAAATATTTGGCAATAAATCGGACCTAATCAGAACAAATAAAAACTTCACTGTGTTCCGGTTCTGATTTAATAAGGGTCAGAACTTCACCGAGTTCTCTCAGCCCTACTTGTAACCTGTTCTACTTGCACTTGTGACTGTTTACCCTCACATACTTCCTCTCCTGTTAATCTCTCCTATTCTAGGTCAGTGTCTACTTGTGCCTAATCACCCTGTATCCTCTTTCTCTTTCCTCCCCTTCCATCTGAACCCTTGTACCATGCTCCTCTGTCTACATGTCTACCTTATCTTCCTCCCCCCCAGGTCCTCTCATGTTCCCCTTGCCCTCTCCATCTTCCTTCTCACTTCCCTCCCCCCCTTTTCATTCCTCCCACTCATCTTTCCACCTCCCTACTCCTACCTCCATATATCTCCATGATCCTGTCCACTACATCCACCCTGGTCTTCTTCATACCCCTCCTTAAATCTTAAATTTCTCCACCATTCCTTTCTCTCCCTCCTCCCTCCTCTCCACCCTCAGTTCTCCCTCCCTTCATCATTAAAGGTGAAAAGCTCTTTCCTTTCTTTCTCCTCTTCTCATCCTCCTCATTCTGGCTGGCAATGTAGAACAAACCCTGGCCCCCTTCCTCTCTTTTTCCCCTCTGTTCTTTAAGGCCTTAGCTTCTTCTATCTCCAATGCAAGAAGCCTCCTCCCTATGCTTGACTTCCTCAAAGTATGGGTCACCCTGTACTCTCCTGACATCCTGTTTATTTCTAAAACCTGGCTTTCCTTTGAAGTCCCAGACTCATACCTCACTCTCTCAGACTTCAGCCTCTTCAGCCAGGACAAGGTAAGTGTGGTGGAGGAGATGGCATATACAGTACATCTGTCAAACTCTCTCCTAATCCATCTCTTTCAGGGAGGTCCTCTGTGCCTCTCATGAGCTCCTGCTAACTAAGCTTCCCTCTTTTCCCCCTTCCTGTCTTTGTCAGTGTCCTTTATAACTTGACTAAAGGAATTCTGGAGGTCAGGGGTAAGGGGCAACAGACCTCTAGGAAAACAAACTGAACTTACAAGCTCAAATGGGCAGACTGGGTGGGCCATAGGCCCTTATCTGCTGACACTGTCTATGTATCTATGTAACTATGACTATGATCTCTCATTCCTCTATCCTCAACTCCCTTTCTTTGCTTGTCTCCCTTTCCACCTTCTGTGAACTCATCCTCCTAAGAGACTTCAGTGTCAACTGGCTCTCCCCTGTCTCTAAGCCCATTAGCCATTCTGTTGAATTCCTGAATCTCACTCAGTTAGTCACGGAACCCACCAGTCTCAACCCTCACTCCTCCACCACTGCCTCCTGTACTGGGTGCTATCTTCCCACCCCCATCGCATCGTGGCTACAGGCATTTTTTCTAACACTTTCAGTGATACTGCTTAATCTACTGTGTTAGAAAAGTGCATATTCCTTAGTCCACCCCCAAATACATCTGGTACAGGTCTCTTGGGTCACTTGACACTGTTGCCCTCTTAAAGGACCTTGCCTCCTCAGATTGGGCCCCTGTATAATCTGCCCAAGACATTGACACTGCCCTCTCACTTTTCACTGCAATCCTAACCAACACCTGGAATGCACATGCCCGCCTTTGAAAGACCAAATGGAAATTCCCCCACCACCCCTGGATCACACCTGAGCTTATTGAGATGTGCAAGTCTCAGGAACTTGCATGGATCCATTTCATGGCCTTTCAATTCATGTCTGACCACCAACATTACAGGTCCCTTGGGAACTCATGTACTAAGGCAACTCAGATGGCTAAGGACCACCACTTCGAGTCCAACCTTCTGTCCAACCTAAATTCCCCATCCAAATTCAGGAAACTTATCCACTCCTTATTTGACCCATGCCTAGCCCGCCCCCACCCTCCTTCCAAGCAGATGGCTCATTGGTCTCTGAGTTGCTGTCGCTTCCCTGTTAACAATTTTTTCACCACCTGTTCACTACTCTGTCAGTCCTCTAATGATTCCTCTTTCTCTTCCTCCTCTGTCTCATCTGAAGGCTTTTCTTCCCTCCTGTCTCCCCCAGGATCTTTTCCTTGCCTTCATGTCCCTTAACCTTTCCAAATACAGCCCTAATGACCTGAACCCCCAACCTTTTTCATATATCCACTCCTGTTACCATCCACCCCCTCATTCACCTCCTCAACCTGTCCTTCTCCCTTTGTGTGGTCCCTCATGCTTGGAAAGTTGCAAAAGTACTCCCTCTTCATGAGGGGTGGGGGTAATTTGTCCTCCTCAGGAAACTGCATAGTGGATAATGGATGGTAAACAGTGAACAACAATGCTGCGTTCACTTCTCAAGGTTGTCATGACAACCAAGTAGACCTCGAGAGGTGTACGGTTGTCTTGACAACTTTAAGAAGTGAACACAGTGTTGTTGTTCACTGTTGCCCATCCATTGTCTGTTATAGTGTATAGGCAACTGTGCAACAACAATGGAGGATTTTAATTTAAAAAATATATATATATATTTTTTTAACTAGAACGTCCAAACTGAACAGTATTGGAGGATGTTACTATATATAATCTTTCCCTCTGCCACATGACTATGAGCTAAAACACGGAAGTCCTGATTTCAGTGAAGCGTAATTGTCCAGTAACATGGAGAAGAATTGTTCTGCTTTCTGAGTGCTTTATTCTACCTCTTCTTTTTTACCGACAATGGACTAGCATCTGAAAAGAGGAGAAAAGTGCCGTTGCCATAGCCAATCGCTTGCTTCATCTAAAACTGAAAAAAGACAGTGAGTGAAAGTGAGAGAGAGTAAAGTGAGTGATCAGCTGTGCATGTGGTGGTTTAGATCAGAACTTCTGATTGAGGTTTGCATTTGATGTTGTTGTACCCTAATAGTGACATACTCAAAATGGTACAACAGCAGTTTTGACATCACTACCAGGGTAACATAGAAACATAGATTTTGACAGCAGATAAGGACCATTTGACCCACCCAGTCTGCCCATTTCTCTACCTATTGGATAAGCTGCAGATCCTAGTTAACCAACATCCTACTTCTTCCTACCCCCACCAGAATTACCTTATGTCTGTCCCATGCATTCTTGAATTCTCCCACTGTTTTTGACCACACAACCTCCTCAGGAAGGCCATTCCATGTGTCCGCCACCCTCTCCTTGAAAAAAATACTTCCTCACGTTGCCCTTGAGCCGTCCCCCCTCTATCTTCAATTTGTGCCCCCTTGTTCTCGTACGTCTCTTTTTCTGAAAGATGCTACCCTCCTTGACGTCATTGATTCCCTTGAGGCACTTGAAATTTCCGTCATATCCCCCCCTCTTCCTCCTTTCCTCGAGGGTATACATATTAAGCTCCTTTAGTCTCTCTTCGTATGGTTCTGTTGCAGACCCTGCACCATTTTAGTTGCCCTCCTCTGGACTGCCTCCATCCTGTCTATGTTATTGCAGAGATGGGGTCTCCAGAACTGCACACAGTACTCCAGATGGGGTCTCACCAACTGTCTGTACAGAGGGATAACAACTTCCTGTTTTCTACTGGTGATGCCTCTTCCTATACATCCTAGTATCCCCTCAGCCCTCCTTACTGCTTTTTCACATTCTTGCGTACCTTTAGGTCATCTGATATACTATCCCCAGGTCCCTTTCTATTTTTGTTATTGTTAGTACCTCTCCTCCCCCATTGTGTACTCTTCCCCTCGGTTTTGTTTCCCAGGTGCATTGCTTTGCACTTACTTGCATTGAATCTAAGCTGCCATACTTTTGACTGATTCCTCCAACCCTTGCCAAGTCCCTTCATCCTTTTCTCCCCGTCCGTGAATCAACCCTGTTGCAGATCTTTGTGTTGTCTGCAAAGGAAGCATTCTTTTCCTTCCAGCCTCTCAGCAATGTCACTTATAAAGACAGTAAAAGGGCCAGACCCAGTACTGAACCCTGTGGTACCCGCTAATCACACCCATTTCTTTGGAGTGGACTCATTACTGTTAACTTCTATCCTGTTGTCCAGCCAATATTTTACCTAGGCTACCACCCTGGGACCCACTCCCAAGCTGGCTAATCTTTTTTTTATTAATCTTATGCATGAAACTGTGCCAAATGCCTTGCTAAAGTCTAGGTAGGCTGTGTCCAAAGCCCCTCCCTGGTCTACTACTTTGGTCACCCAGTCAAAGAAATCTATTAGATTCATCTGACATGACCTTCCCACTGTGAATCCATGCTGCCTTGGGTTCTGTGCCCAGCTGGCCTCTAGTTACTCAACAGTTCTTTCTTTCAGAAGTGATTCCATCATTTTCTTTATTACTGAGGTCAAACTAACAGGTCTGTAGTTTCCTGCCTCTGCTTTGCTCCCACTTTTGAAGGGAATCACATCTGCCTTCCTCCAGTCCTTAGGTACCACACATCCTCCCATGATTTGCTAAAAGGGTAGTCTGTGGATACAACAGCACTAGGAATTCATTGAATTCCATTAACAGTCGTACTCTTCCATACGCTGTAGGCTAATCTCACTCCTTCCCTCCCTTGCTAAACTCCAAGAATCCCTAGTTTGCTCCAGACTTGGTGACTTTATAGACTCCTCATCTTTCCTCTCTCCTTTCCAATCTAGCTTTAGAAGGAACTATTCCACCATCTCTTCCCAATGGTGGATAACTGACTCCATCCTTACTAGGATGGATCAGGGACATATTACCACAGCTACGTTCATTTATCTTGCAAAGGCATTTGACCTGGTATCTCACCCCCTTCTCCTGAACAAACTGGCCACAGCTGACTTTTTTGCTCCTGCAGTACAGTGGTTCTACTCATTCCTTACAGACCGTCAACAGTCAGTTCTGGTGGGTGGTGTGTTCCCCATCCCATCCGGGGCCCCATACTGTTTTACATTTTTCTCAACAATCTCCCTCCATCTGTGTCTCCTCGCATATACACATGTATGCTGATGACACAGTCATTTACTCTTCGGGTCCTTCTGCGTCTGCGGTTGAAGCTTTACTCCAGAACAGCTTCCACAATGTGCTGCACTGGTTCCATGCCAGTCAGCTCAAAGTTAACACCAAAACAACACCGTCCATTACCTTTGGCACCAGTCAGAAACTAGCAAGTTCTCGCCTTCCCCAGTCTTTTCTATCCTGGAGGGCACCAAACTAGAGGTCATCCCTGCCTTCAAATTCTGTGTTGTGCAGCTTGATAGAAAATTTTATTTCTCTGTCCACATTGATGCTATACACTCCAAACTTCACCCCATGCTCAGTATCTGACATGGTAATAAGGACTGCCTCCTCACTGAAGTCCACCAGGACCTGCTAACCAAAATGATCCTTCCTATCCTCAAACCTTAAGGTAGAAATCCAATGTAGCAGGGTGGCAGGAAATGCCAATGGAATGTTGTCATGCATAGGCAGGGGCATTACTAGCAGGAGGGAGGTAATAATTCCCCTTTACAAAGCCATGCTGAGGCCGTACGTGGAATATGGGATTCCATTCTGGAGGCCACATCTCTGCAAGGATGTAGATGCATTGGAGAGTGTTCAGAGAAGGGCAACCAAGATGATGCAGGGTATGCAAGTATGGGCAGTGGTTTAAGGAGCTGGATCTGTACACGTTGGAGACAAGGAGGGAAAAGGGAGACATGACTGAAACATTTAAATATGTAAAAGGGCTCAATAAAGTGGGAGAAGAGGTTCTACTTAAGAGGAAGGAGGGGGTCAGAACTAGAGGGCGCAGCCTCAGACTGCAAGGAAAAAGATACAGGGGCAATGAGAGAGGACATTTCTTCATGGGGAGGGTGGTGGGGCCCTGGAACAGATTACCAGGTGGAGTGGCGGGGGCTAAATCGGTGGAAGAATTCAAGAGGGCATGGAACAAGCATATGGGGCTGAGTATTAGGGGCAGGGTGGGGGCTGGCAAGGAGGGAGGTGTAGGGTAGAAAAGAGCAGACTAGATGGGCCAGTATGTTCCTTTTCTGCCGTCAAGCTTCCAGGATTCTATATGATTCTATGATTCTGTCTTCGACTATGCGGATGTGGTCTATAGCTTAGCCCCTCCCTTCTTCTCTTGCCAGAGTGGATACCCACTGCAATGCTTTCTGTCACTTTACCTCCAACTCTCCTCTTCGCACCCACCATATTTTTAAATAAATAAATAAAATAATGCTAGGAAACAGATGTACAGGAGTAAGACTACTGCAGAAATATTGGATAACTGAATGTGCCCAAGCTGGGGCAGGGGTCTTAAAAATGTATCTTTTTTGTTGTTGTTTTTTTTGTTAAACAGTCCTTTTTTCTTGCAATCAAAATGTAGGAAAATGGTCTTCAGAACTGTTGCTTTCTTAGAGGCTTTTGCCTTCAGTTATACAGTAAGCGTCAGCTTACCATGACACATGTTGGCACAATACAATAAGAAATGGTAGTAGGTTACTTAGTTATTTACAGGTTGTGGCCATCTCTTTTATTTGCTTCCTGTTTTGGAAAAGAGGTTTATGGAAAACCTAGTAGTGGTTAGCACTTATTAGTTTGCAGGCACTTTCTGCTGCCTAAAATGGCGACTGTGATTTTGAACAGGTTTTGACAGATGACAAACACTTCTTTTTTATTTAATAATATGGTGTGCTAAGTATTTTTTGTTTAATATTAAAATAAAGAGGGGCACAGAGGCAAAGCCCCCTGATAATGTATAACTGTTGCCCGGAAATTGCATTCGGCATATTCAAAATTCCACTCGAAATCTTGGGAACCATGTTTGTACAGCAAAAACTGCACTTGATCCCTTTTTTGGGGTTATCCTCTTTATCTTCCATCCCAGACCCTCATTGTGCTTGTTTCAACAGCCCCTTGCTTCTCCTAGACATCCCCTGTAACTCCATTCCCCAGGGCTCACTCCCCTCTGGTTGGGTCAGCGGGGCTTTCCAACTTACAAAGCGAACAGGATTCAGTCCGAGGCAGTTCAAAGTTCACCAGTGTGAGGTTTGTGGGAGGCTGAATTCATCATACTGACTAATCAGGATATTTCTACCTTTCATCTCAAACCCACAGGATATCAGTGGCATGGGTTCACATGCAAGTGTGTATGTGGCACCAGTCAACTTCCTTCCTCCCACAAGTTGCTCCAGATGGTACTGCCACCTTTGGTCCCCAGGTGGCAGTATCACACCACAGCCAGCTGCCTCCCCACCATGGAAGAAGAGAGAATCTTTTGGGATACTCATCCCTCCACTCCTGGCCAGCTCTGCTGAGCCAGGTTCATGCCAAACTCTTGCATCAAGAGTGGTAGCTGTACTACCGTGCCTATGGGCTGGCTACTCACCCCTTTTTTTTTTTAAAATAATTTTCCTTTTATTACAACAGCTTGCAGTTACCACAATGTGTTTGTGTGCTATACATTTGATTTGTATAAGATCAGCTTTTTGCAATTTGTCCTTTTCTGTTACATGAGGCAACCATTATTATTCAGAAAACTTGGCAGGTTTATTCCCTCATACTTGCAATTGCAACATGACATGGCCCAGTACTGTATATATGTAAATAACAAACCACAATGGGATGTGCATTACAGGATTAATGATACACACCCCAAGGGTGTAGTAAGGCATGATGCCAAAGGCAAAGTGTTGTTCTTCCCATGAGAAGTGCATTTCTAGTGCAGTTTTATAGTGCATATCCCAGAGAGGCTCATTGCACCTACAAAATGGCTTGTTGTAGTTATTGAGCATTTCCAGCCTTTATGATGAGATCTGGTTTCTGACCATGGATTGTTACTATTTTAATGCATGGTCATGTGATGACTGTCATCCAGTGATGTCTCTGGATTTATCCATGCCATTTATTAAGTTATAAAATGTGTTTGAAAAATCTAGCATTTGAATTGGGTGACAACTGTCTGATTATAGTTGTATATGGATAGCTTGGCTCTTGGATGATTATTCATTATTTAATCATTACATAGCTGTTGCTACAATACACATATGTTTGCTCCATGTCACTCAGACAGTGACTGGCTGAGATGGAGAGTGGAGGGGCTGTGCTGATCGTCTTCTGCAGACATGGCTGCAGCTACTCTTTTATAGTTAAGAGAGATGAGTCCGGCACCGACTAGGGTTGGAAGGGGTGGCTTTCACAGTGGTGAAGTGGGTGGTGGTGGGGTGCTAGACTACTAGGGAATGGGATCCAGACATATTAGCATGATTTGCAAGGTGATGGGTACCACTAGACTACCAGGGAATGGGCTTCTGACATATTCCAGTTCTCAATATGGTGATGGCGGTGAGGGGACCAGTAGACCAGGGAAATTTAACATACAGTAAGAATTCATCAGACTGGAAATGGTGGGAGCAGACAAAGCTCTGCACAATACTGCCACACATTCATGTATGGCAGCATTTTGCAGAGCTGCTAACGGGTGCACAATGATATTCTAATGGCCCACTCGAGCACTGCATTACATACGTGCTTATTAGCATGGCAGCATCTGAATATGGCTTACAGCTAGTTTGTTTGTGATGTGCTATCTCTCTTTTTTCCTGTAAGTCAGCTTCTGCAGGGAGCTATGTTACCGCAGTGCTAACACAGCCCCATAGTCAGACAGGCAACATACTCTGGTTGTTGTGTACTTCTTGTCTGAATAGGACTCCCAGTGCAGCCATGCACTATCTCACACAACTAACAGGTGTATAACACAAGCAGCCGGTTCTTAAAGTGGGGTCCCTTATCTTCAAACTACATCTAACCGACAGCTGTCCTAAGCAGGGGATCTGAGACTTGAAGACAAACACATGGTGTTCTAGGGAGTCACCCCCCTGAATTTTTCTTTAAGGCACTTATGAGTTAATATAAACAAAGAGGACAACAAAAGAACCCCAGAGCTAATTCACTGGGGCAAGGGTTATCCTGGAGGATATTGGAGAAACTCTTACTGTTTCTCTGGAGTCATGGGCAAATGCGAGCACAGTTTGTTAGACCTATAAAAGCTGAAGAACCTAGGGTGCTTTATAATTGTCCTAGCAATAGCAGCTCCAGCCTCTGTTGCTTACCAGGGCACATGGAGGGCACAGCAGCTGGCAACCAGGGCACCAATGCACATATTGTTCCTGTGGGGGTGCCACTGCACTACATGCAGAACCAACTGGGACACAGCCTTTTTGTTTTACCAAGACACATGCCCCGGTGTGACCTGTTGTAGGGATGCTACAGATCCTAGCAGTAACTTTGCCCTCCTACTGTTGGCACTACAGTGTACAGTATATGAAATGTAAGCCAGCTGAACAAAGTTGAGTCCGATGTTAACAGTTAACTCATTACCCTCCTACCAGTTGCTCAGTGATTAATGTAGAACACAAAAACACATACAAAAGAAACTGTTATAAATATTTCTAAGTGTACTTCATATTTATAAATGTTCACTCCAGATTTTGTGCAAAAAAATGCCATTTGACCATTAAGTCTATGGTAGTTGTAAATGGCCAGTAATAGAGAGTGTCTGTAAAGTCCTTTTGAGTTTTTTTGCTGTGTTTTTGTTTTGGTTCCTAAGAAAGCTACTGCCACACTGCAATACAAACATATACTAAAATGCCAGCAGAATAGGCCTAATGGTCTTTCATGTCTGCTCATATAGAAAGACTGTTTTATAAAAAAAACAACAGTGTTTCTGGTTTTGAGATGTAATCTTCAGCTATCTATATATGTGACTAAATGTTGCTATTTTTATGACCTCAAGATCAATGATAACCTGCGTTGCATTGTTTTATTTGCACTGGTGTGTAGGTTTAACGAGAATGCTGTTAAAACCTGTCATGCTTTCTTCAATATTACCTTATTGCAAATACCTGAGAGCTGTATTATTCGACAGTGTCACTAGCCTTGCATTATTTCTGCTCCAAGCCCTTTATGAAAAGTGTCTTTAAAACGATAAGCAAGGAGATATAAACTTACAGCAATAAATTCAATTGTCTTTATGCCAGTAGGCTCATTGGGCCATTTCCCTGCAAGAAGAAAATTGTACTGCAAATAGAATTATACAATTCTGCATCCCAGAGGATGTTATGAATCTTAGAACTCAGGGTAAGGGCAGCGAATGTAAAAATGCTACACCGCAGGAAGACTCCAGCATTCTTTTCATTGATAAAACAGCAGTGTGCTACAAATACCATTCATGTTTCTACAAAAAATAGCACTAAATAAATACTGTGGCCATCGATCTTTTCATTCCCTCTGTAACTTTTTCTTGGCCCTTGCTGGAGGCTCAGGCCTTGAGACTAGGGGCATCCTCTCATGGTGATTCCCTAAGCCCTGTCTACCACAAACCTCACCATTGTCTCTGTGGGGGGAGGGTGGCACAGTTCAGAGTCTAAGTGGGTTGATAATATTACAGTGGTGGAGAGTTTTCTCCTTTTTCACTCTTGTAATCCAACATGAATGCAGCCCACTAGCAGCTTTGCCCACAGCATACCCCTATGGTAGATCAAGTTCCCTGGCCTACCCGTGGGTGTCACTGTTGTTACAGGACTCTGTGCTGATTCTCCCTGAGCCACAATGCACTCCCATTGGCAGGTGCCCCAGCCCTGGCCTGCCTCCTGATGCCAGCAACCCGAGTGAGCTCCAGAACCTGGGTCTCCTGCATAGCAGTACAACCCGCAGCCGCTGTGCTATCAGAGCAATCTGCAGCCATTGCATTTTACGGAGTGGTTCTCTGCCTCAGTATGTAATTTGTTAAACATGTACTAATTCAGTCCTCTTTTAAAATTTGCTAAAGAGGGCTTATTTGGATTTTCAGATTTTCTCCCCCGTGTGTGTCAGAATATTTTTAAAGAATAGTTCTCTGCTTTAGCATGTAATTTTTTAAGCATATACTAATCCAGTCCTCTTTTCAAATTTACTAAAGAGAGCATATTATTTGAATTTTCAGATGTTTCTCCCCAGGACAGGGTGTGTTGGAATGAATATATATATATATATATGTGTGTGTGTGTGAATATATATATATATATATATTGCTGAATTCAGTAGGCAGATGGGACTGACAGCCTCCGAGGTTCATCCAACTCAGGCGGTGTTACGAAATGCCAAGTCCATCAGGAATAAGACTGGCATTATTGCTGATCTTGTTGGCTCGGTGGACTTGGCTTGCATCACCGAGACCTGGCTGGATGAAAATACAGGCCCCATGTTGGAGGCCATGACTCTGGCTGGTACTCAGTGATACACCACCCGAGATTGGACCGCGGGGGGGTGGGGGTTGCAGTCTGTTTTTAGACCGAACTGGGCCTCACGAATGTGGTAGTGTGAGTCCTTTGAGTGTACAGTAGTAGCAGGTGTAGGTGTTCGAATAATACTCATCTACTGTCCACCTGGGGATGGGAAACGTTTCTTATAGTAAGTAGCAGACTTCATCATCGACGTGTCGTTTGAGTCGCCCAGATAGATGGTTCTGGGCGACTTTAATGCCTGGGTCGACGATGAACTTTCGCAATTTGGTAATCACTTCCTCCAATTAATGACTTCTTTGGGCCTTACATAGGTGGTTTCCACTGCTATCTATAAATCTGGACACTCTCTGGACTGTCTTTCTCCTAGGGATTATTACATCCAATTTGGGGGTGAAACCAGTTGCATGGTCAGACCACTACACTGTGAGGTTCAGTTTTTGCATCCTCCTGAGAAGGCTTACTCCTATGGAGATGGTTAGGTACCGCCCTTTATGGGATATTACCCCTCAAGGCCTTGCAGGGGTCCTTGACCTCTTGTCCCCTATGTTGGGGAGCAGTGGTCCAGAGACCCTGGTGTTGACCTATAAAATGGCTGTTACAGTGACTCTGGATTCTATTGCTCCTGTTCGAGTTCACCCCCTATCCCTTCACCCCATGTCCCCCTGGTTTGATGGGACATTGAGGAAGATGCGGAGACAGGGGCGAATGTTAGAGCGGTGCTGGCGCAGGTCCACCCTTGAAGCCGATCACCTTAGATTGATGGACCATTATTCTATCAATCTGCAATCACCCATAAGAAGGCAGAATTCCTGTCCAGGGAGGTTGCAGTTGCTCGGAATCGACCAGCTCAGCTTTTCCGAACTTTAGACAGACTGTGAAACCCAGCCTGTCTGCAAGTTCAAAAAGCCTTTTCGCAATTAGAGTGCGAGGAGCTTGCTTGTGTCTTTGCAACTAAGGTGGCCGACATCAGGGCGGATCTGCGTCCGGCAATCTCAAAGGGTGATGCTGTTGAACATTATGAGTTCACAGTACCTCAGTTTTCTTGGAGTTCCTTCAGTCGACCTGATTTTGTGGATGTCATGAGGATTATCCATAGTGTGCACCCTACAGCTTTAGTTTGGATCCTGGACCAACCTCCCAAATTTTGGGTTGTAGTGATATCTTCAGTCCAGTTCTTGTGCGAATAGTCTGGTGCTCCTTGGAGTTGGGTGAGTTCCCTAGTTCCCTGAAAGAGGCGGTGCTGACACCTCTCTTGAAGAAAGCTACCTTGGACCCTGACTGTTTCACAAACTACAGACCTATCTCTAACCTACCCTTTATTGGGAAGGTGACTGAGAAGGTAGTGGCAGCCCAATTGGAAGACCATTTAACCATCCTTGACATCTGCGAAGAATTCCAATCCAGTTTTCGTAAAAGACATAGCACCGAGACTGCGCTGGTTCAAGTGCTTAATGATCTTCTGAGGGCGAGAGATCAGAACAGACGTTCCATCTTGGTTCTCCTTGATTTCTCGTCAGCCTTTGACACTGTGGATCACTTGGTGTTGATAGCATGCTTGAGGCAGATTTGTGGAATATTGGGAATCGTCCTTCAATGGTTCATTTCATTCCTCACTAGGAGATCACAAAGAGTTGTCTGGTTTTTTTTTTCCCTCAAGCCCAACTTCTTTGCTGTGTGGGGTGCCTCAGGGTTCAGTGCTATCTCCAATGTTATTCGTGGTGTATATGCTGCCCCTCGGAGACATTATAAGATGATATGAACTGAGGTTTCACTACTATGCAGATGATACCCATCTATACCTGTCTTTCACACCCAATAAGGATGGAGTTCTCTCTGTGTTTAACAACTGTCTGAAAGAAATCCAGGATTGGATGGATTCTTGTTGGTTGAAGTTGAACTCAGAAAAGACAGAGGTTTTGGTTGTGGACCCGGGTCTTCAGATAGAGGGGTCATTTGTTGGTACACCCTCAGGAATTTTTCCTGATGGCATTTTACTTCCAACCTCTGAACGGGTGCGTAACCTGGGGGTTATCTTGGATGACAGGCTGACACTGCAGTCACAAGTGTCAGCAGTCATCAAGACTTCCTTTTACCATCTTAGGAATATCACCAGAGTTAGGCACCTTGTTCCGTCTGACGCCTTACCAATCTGGTACTCGCCTTTGTGTCCTCACGTCTAGACTACTGCAACTCCCTGTACTTTGGGCTTTCTGGGGTTGAAATCCACTGCATACAGCTAGTGCAGAATGCAGCAGCCTGGGTCTTGACTGGGACAAGTAGGTCCTGTCATATTACCCCGGTGCTGCGCAAACTGCACTGGCTACCTGTACGGTGGCGGATTGCCTTCAAAGTCAGTTTACTGACTTTTAAAGCCCTACATGGTCAGGGTCCAGCCTGTCTGAAAGAACTTCTGGTCCCCTAGTGCCCTGGCTGATTGCTCCGCTCAGCCGACGAGCGGTTGCTAGAGATTCCAAGAGTGAGTCTTAAATCATCAGGTTATAGAGCATTTTCTTATGCTGCATTCACTCTTTGGAATTCTCTACACTGCCGGTTATGGAAGTGCACCTCCGTGGAGGAATTTAAGAGGGGTCTGAAAACCCACTTTTGGCAAATGGCCTTTCTGGATGGTTGATTTTACTGAAGTGATTAACTGTGTTGTGGTTTTTATCTGTGTTTACTACTGAATTTTAATGTTTGATTTGTACTGTTTTAATATGTACAGTGCCTTGAAAAATGAAAGGTGCTTTATAAATAAACTTATTATTATATATATATGTGTGTGTGTGTGTGTGTGTGTGTGTGTGTGTGTGTGTTGTGTGTGTAACAGATAATCAATTACAGGGCATGCAGTCATGCTGTGGTATATGCACCCCTTAAATCCACGTAACCCTCAACTCCCATCTGCCACCCCCCATTGGTATGCTGACTTAAATGAAGCCTGGACCTTCTCCAACCCAACAATTCTTGCAGCCCTCCTCACACCTCCCCCAGCCATCCACCATTTGAATGAATTCAATTTAGAATACACTCATAAAACCCCTTCAGGAGGATGGTTTACTTGGACTACACTTGCTGCCCTCCCAAATGTTGTTCCTGCTGCCATGGGACTCTGGTGCAGTCACTGTGTGGGTGGTGGTGAGACAGAGAGAGAGAGAGAGAGAGAGAGCTGTACTGCTTTTGGATCCTGGGCTCCTCCTGTGCCCTCCTTCTTTGCAGCTGTAGCTGCTCTTTGAATCTTGGCCCCCTGATCCAGGCAGAGGTGACCAGGAAATACCATGGATGCCTCTGTTTTCAGTGTTTTCTGCACCACTCCACTTACTGTCACTGACAGCATTAGAGGGAGAGAGGGTGCTACAAGGTGCTCCTCCGCAGTGCTCCCTCTCCTCTCAGCTGGCAATGCCTGGACATACTGCCCCACCACCAAACTACACACAACAGACGGCAGCACTAGGGGAGCTGCAGTGAATGGAGGGGCCAGCACACAACTTGGAGAATGAATGAAAAAGAAGAATGTTTGGAGCACAGGACTCCCACATGACTATGGGTACAGCCATCTTGCTGACCTTCAACCCTGCCAGACAGCCAGTCAGAGGGCTGAGATGCCCAGCAAGCAGTCACAAAGGAATGTGGGAGGATGATGCTATCAGGGACCCTCTCACTGGACTGGTGGACTAAGAGGGCCAATCAGAGGGCAGGACAGGTCAGAAGGTCTGGTGGACAGCATTGCCTGTCCAATGGGACACTGACTTAATGGAAAAAGGTTTCAGGGCTCCGGTGAAACTCATGGCAGTCTGAGAGAGACACTGAGATGTTCAGACCTGCTGTTGGTGAGCCCAAGTGAGAAGCCTAGCCAGGCCAAAAATCTTGTAAGCCCTCACCAGGGTTCAACCTGCAAAATTTCTGTGAGCCTTATGCTGGGCCTTTACTGTTTAGAGACTGTGCCAGGAAAAGGCACTTGTTTAGAGAAAGCTGTGAAACTGTGCTAGACAGGCACCTGTTGAAAGACACCATGGAGAGTCTGTGCCTGTGGGGCATTGCTGCAGGCCAAAGTTGCTGAGCTTTACAAAGCAGAGACAAAGACCTGCATCCTACCCAGATTTTCAGAGCCAGGTAAGTGGCCTGTTGGCCTTTATTTAGTAGGGTGGATCAGGGAACAAGGATTCATGGGGCACTACCTTGAGCACTTGGGCACTCTTGACCCTGAGGGAAACTGGACCTTGGGGGGGGGGTCGTTCCTGGGGGCTGGGCTCCTTGGAAACCAGGAAGCTACTGTACAGTGCTTCAGTAACATAGTGCTGAGCAAGAAGGGCAGTGTCCTGAAAGGTGTGTGCCAGAAGGGCTGTGCTGCTGCAAAACATCTGAGAGAGTGCAAGGTGCTTCATCCCCAGGCCACTGGGGTCTGTTCCTTACTGCTGCCTAGTCTGCTGCTGTGTGCTGCTCCCCACTTTGACTGAGCTGCTGCATCTGTGGGTCACGTGATTGCTAGAGCTGCTGGCTAGTACTTTTCCAGTTTGTATTATAATTACCTCATTTTGGATTACAAGTTGGTTTTCAGATATTTTCCATTTGGATTTCAAGTTCCTTACTGTGATAGCATGCTACAGCCTTTTTTTTTTGGGGGTAAATTGGAAGCTTGCTAATTTTATCAAGTGCACCACTGAAGGAACCTGGGCAACATAGCTACCCAGCCTGCACCATTAATTTAGTGTAATTCCTGGGTACAGAGTCAATGATTCTTTCATCATACTTGAAATTATAATTCTAGTGTTGGTACGAGCTGAACAGTTTACCACACCCTGTGTCGTGTGATTCATCTTTTTGTACTCCTTGATTGGGCAGGTGCTTCCTAGACTGTGTGAGATCTGAGAGGGTAGCAGTGACCCTACAGTAGAGTGGCTCCCAGGGGACATCGCTACAGGGTGGGAGTGTTCAAGGTGGCTTGCAACTGTTTAACCTCTTCTTTTCCTCCAGCTTCCAGGCCTTTGTTCTTAAATAAAGGCACTGTTAATTTGCTGAATTTTACTTCTTTGTATGTTGAGTTTGTATAACCTGATTGAAGTGTTTATTGGCAAATGTAACAACTGTTTTATTGGTCCCCAAGGGATGGTCCATTCTAGTGTAGGGAGGTTTGCAGGTACTGCATCTCAGGGGGTGGTACTGTACGCAGCATCTGGCCCACTTATCCTCTGTAGGTGGAGGAACTGTGCTATTTCATATTTGTTCTGGGATGAACACCCCCTACCACTGGAGACAGAATGAATCCAACTTCCTCAACCAGGTGAGCCATGTACAGTCACCAGGAAGGGGTGTGAACCTGGCACAGTGACCTGGGGGGGGGGTCACACTTATATTTGAGGACATATTCACTCTCATTTATTCAGATGTCAACCAGCTGTGATGGTATCAGAAAGGCTGCATCCATTATGTCTTGGACAGGATTTCGGTATATTTTGCTAAGTCAGTGCACAGAAGCTGGAGGAGGGTGAGAGTTGGGGTACACCATGGGTTGAGAGAGGAACATTATTAGTAATCTTATTTACTGGGACCATGGGCAAAGGGGGAAGAGCTGTCGTGCTAAGTGGATTAGGGATATTGTTACAGGGACCGTCAATGGTTAGAAATTGGGTGCTACAGTGGGGTGAAGGTTTTTTATTTTTCTTAACAGATACTTTAGTTCGCATGGTCTACTACATTTTGTAGCCATTCTTGCAAGCAAATTAAAGTAAAATTTCACAGGGACAGGGCACTTCATCACACTTCATGAAGGCTAGTGAAGTGCCAAATTTGCTGGTACTTTTCCTGACCTTCATTAGGGGTGAAGTTTGTCACTTTGCCAACAAAGTTTTATTTTACAATGTCTATGTTAATTTTTTTTCTGTCCTGCAACCTGTTTAAAAGCAGCAGTGCATGCAAATATTGAAATTCGCAGATATTCTTTTTTGTTCTGTTTTAGATTGCCCTTTATCTCCTGCATTGCAAGATGCCCATTTCTCCCCATTTTGAGCCGGCTTTAGCACCTTTATTGTACATGTGAGATAATAAATGGAGCATGTCTTTCCAAATGGTTTTGCCCAGGTTTTCATCAATATTTGCAGCCATTTTGAACACACATTATTTAACATCAGTTTTCCGAGGACAAAAAGGAACTAGCACGCAGCAGACACTGTACCTGACTTCACAGGACAATGAATGCTCAAAGAAAGCTGAGAATAATGATGCAAAAGGTGGGATAGCTAAATTAAAAGGTGCACTCCTTTAATTAGTTCAAACATAGAAAAACTGCATAGTAGACTCAAAACTGGGGGAAAAGGGGTCTTACAAGACAGGAAATTAGGGGCAATTAGAAGTAGAATAATGACAATAGTTATGATTAGGGTTCCTTTTATAAGAAATACTACATCATAGTTAATATCATCTAAGAAAATGTATGCTATATATTGTTGATTATTTAACTTTTGAAAATTCAATAACAATTAAATTATAACAAGTAACTTTTCACCATAATTTGCACTGCTGATAAAAAACAATTTCACTACCCCCCATTATACCTGGGTTCTGTAGTGCATGAACTGGTCCCCTGTGTGGTTCAGGATCAGATGCATTATCGAAATCAATATATACAATAAACACAGGATTTCCCACATCTAGTTCCTTGGTAACATTTAAAAAAATGTAATGAGGTTTGCGAGGCATGACTTCCTCTTCTGCAGTCTGTACTGGGCTACCTAGTCCAAGTTGTTTTACATTTAATTTATTTATTTGGTATCTTCAGTTGTATGGAAACTCCCAAAGCAGGTTTTCACTGCGGGGCCTAACACTGAACTGATAACAGGCTCCATAACTGATCAGTATTTACTGAAAATTGGTGGGGGAAAGGCAACATCAACAATGGCCCCTAATAAAAAAAATACAAGATTAGTTCACAGAAAAAAAGGAGAGACAAAGTCCTGATGAAAGATCAAATCAAATCAAAGTATATTTGTAAGTGCAGTTCTCACAGGATTCAAAGTGCTTTACATTCTACAAGTCTTAAAATCCATAAAATGAAGGAGGCTCTGCATATGCCCACATTTCCAATTATATAAAAAAAAATCAAGCATGGTTTATATTCCCTTTAACGTATAACTTTTGAAGCCATCGCACAAGAACATCCAAGAAGCAAGCAATTTCTGCTGTTTCATTTTGTCATAATAGATGTATATACAGCAGCAACTCGAAAGGTTAGTATTAGAAGTAAATGAACCAAGGAGTTACACATTTTCTGAGCATATTTTGGCAATTTATTCAGTCTAATAGCAATTATGCATTCATTTGTTCCCTATACTTGTTGGACTAGCTCAGACAGGAATGTATTATTTGCTAATGGACCATTTGCTTTGCAAAAGAAAAATAACGAGCAGTATGTTTTGATGTAACAGGGCTACCAAGGGTCTCTGACTATAAAAGCACTAATAAAGATTGAAATCAGGGATACTGTCATTCTACCTCATCATTTATGCAAGAGAGCAAGAAATCATTAAAAAAATGCACTACCCTGAAATTAAGAGGTTTAACTAGGCTGAGACAAAGTCCTGTAATCTGGTGGCGTTACACTAAGTGATGAAGTAGCTAGAGTAGGATGGCTTCAAGGTTGAAAGGTCATTATTTTAATTTCTGGTTGAAGGTTCCCTCTCCCTCCTGGAAAGCTTATGTGACTTCTTTCCAAAATGTTGCCATTTGTTGGGCTCTGGGTCTGGCTCCTTTAAAAGTGTTATGATCAGAGTTATCTAGATAGAGGATCCCACACTCAGTCCTTACAATAAAATGTGTGCATCCACTTAAAGGTTTTTGCTTAGCTTCCAAAAGATGCCTGTGATGCAACTGAGAGAATGTAATTGCCGCTTTCTAGAACTGGCCCTGGGAAATATGGCGAGATATGATTGCCAGAAATGCCAAATCCTTTTACCTAGTGCTAAACCCATGGTATGTTTTAAAATGGTTACCCAAGCTGCAGAACAGGTACCCACTTCAATGTGTATGGTTGACTAAGATTCATTCAGGTACCGAAATTTATTTGCAAATAATGTAATCTGCTTCTAATCCAATGCATTCATATAGATTCAAGAAGAGATTGTGTGTAATAGCCCAAACCATTTGGGGAATCTGAGTTGAATCTGTAAACACACATTGGGACACAAAAAAAGGAAAAAAATAGTCTCTGATTCCATTTTTGTTTTTTCATGTTTCAGCTGCCCTTCTCAGGCTTACAATACAGAGTTAATGAATTTTATTCCTTATATCACTCATATGGGATCTCTTTCTGTCTTCACTAGGTGCCTCCTGTCAGGCTCTGGTGTCCCATTCTGTTTTATCTCCTGCCAAGCACTGACCTCATGTCACAGCCTGATGTTCCCCCAGACTGTACCCAGGGGTGGGGCCCTGCTTTTAGTGCCATGGCATGCACATTTCCTCAGTCTATGGTAAGAGTATTCATGTCGCTTTCCAAAATCAGAAGTGGGTCTTGAGATGGCCATGGGGGTCAAGGACTTCATCTGCCCAAATGTTGGTTCCTCTTTTCCATTTACTCCCACCCCCAAGAAAGCACACCACAGTGCCACTGTGTGCTAGAATGCTGTACATCAGTGTGCCCGTGCTCGCCCTTCCCCTGCTTGTAATGCCAGCTGCAGCACCACCTGTGGAAACACAGGTAGCTGTAGAGCATCAGGAAGATGACTCACCCTCCCTGGTGGAAGACAGCATCCTGTGGAATGCTTAATCCCCACCCCTCCTCTCCAGTGACCCTCCAATGACAAGGGCTTGTTCCTCAACCTCAGTCACAAGCATTGTAGGCAGAAATGCTGCTAGACCAACAGGCTGATATGCAATACATTTTTGGCCAACTTATCAATGTATTTTGTGCAAGCATCCTAAATAAAGTTTTTCAGACTTCATAGTGCATTTTTTATATATTTATTGTTATTTCATCTTTTTCCATGGAGGTTCCTCTCCAGCCTCCCATACCCTGGATCTTCAACATACTTCCTGCTCACCTAGAATCATCGTGACTTTTCCCCTGCATTAGAAAGCCTCTCTGATGGAAGCAACAAAATACTCAGCAGGAAACGGAGGTCTTGAAGGACTCTAAGCATTCATTTGTCTGTGAGCTCCCAAAATTTTTCCCATGATAGAGGCCTCACCTTCCCAAGAGACACTGGTCATCTGGCTCCAGAGGGTCTGGGGCTAAAGTGATCTAAAATTAGATTTTTTTTTCATTGTTTTTGACCAATGATAACTTTTTGTTTCATTACGTATGCCCCCCCAAACACTTATTCTTAGAGCCTTCCCTGCCTGGCTCAATGCATAAGAATGCAATGGTGCACTCTGTGTGGAATTGCTATGTGCATGCTTACCAAATGACAAATGTTGCACTCTTAACTCTTGGTCCACAAGGGGGGTGAATTGTCACTGTCACTGCTGATTTATCGACCCCAGAGGAGATACATATCCAGTGCTATGCATCCAGCCTTCTGTAAGCCCAA
The DNA here is from genome assembly GCA_016271365.2 of Neoceratodus forsteri. Taxonomy (NCBI): domain Eukaryota; kingdom Metazoa; phylum Chordata; order Ceratodontiformes; family Ceratodontidae; genus Neoceratodus; species Neoceratodus forsteri. The sequence goes on along the minus strand of CM028129.1, from coordinate 1,068,862,836 downwards.
AGTGGCAGACTTGTGTTCAGTCGGTAGATGAACCCAAGCCTCATGCATTGCAAGTGACAGTGCTGCCAGTGGTCCATCAGGCCGGCCCCCAATAATGTACTTACAGTATTTATGATGTCACAGGTCTTTTCCATGATAAACGACTGTGATGCCACAAACAACAAATCACATTTGTATAGTACTTCAGCCGCCCAAGCCCTCCTGTAGCCTCCCTTGGACCCTGCAGACCAGTGCCTTCTGGGTGGGTAAGGAAGAGTATGTTGCTCATACTGTTATAGCTACAGATGGTCAATGTTGTTAATTAAGTTTTATGTACTGTACAAAAATGTATCCGGTCTTTGTCTTTCACGTCTGGGTCATGCCTGTAACGGAGCCACATGACCCAGTGCACCCACCTGGTTACCAAATGTTAAATTAATAAAATAAAAATAAATAAAGCCTCAGTGCTGCCTATGATAGGGTCCAATATTCTGACATTGTTGTTTTTTTTTTTGTTTGTTTCTAACTTGTAAATGGAGGGTTATAACCAATATTTCCTCTAATTGTTGAACATGTAGGAGGAAATGTCATGTGTGTGAGGCACTGGGTGCCAAGAAAAAGATCCATGTGTGCAAAATGAGTCCATATAAGGGATATGGTGTATTGCCAATAAACACTTAAAGATATGAATTAACATTATAATACTCAGTATAAAGCATACGTATACATTTATCATAATGTAAACAAATACAATATAACATAATACAAACCATGACTGTACAATAAAACAGTGGATAATATATAGCTTTATACAGTGCAGTATGCAAACTACGAATGTATGAAAACATAAATATTGCATGTGCAAATAAAATGCGGTGCATACACCGCTGCCATCATGTGTTAACTTACTGCTTTTCTCTCCTGTCTTTCCTATTTTTCCAATGGCTTATATTTGATCTAGGTAAATTTTTCCACCAGATGATAAAAACAATTTTACATGCATCAGCATATCGAAGTGTATTTCCTCCAGTCAGTTTCTTGATTTTGTTTTAATGTTGTTCAAAAGGCTGAAATCTCTCATAATCTGCACTAGATGCTTGAAATGTAGCACACACATCTGCAAGCTGAGGCACCATGCTGTACTGTGGATTTGTCAAAACAAAATGTATCGTGTTTTTAACCCTTAGGCTGCTGACAGAATTGGAATGTATAGGTATTTTGGACTGATGCATCAGTCCGTAGCTCTGCAAGGGTTAAATGAATTTATTGATCCACCTCTGATTTTCTCTGCTACTACAGATTTTGTAGTCATTGTACTGGCTAACAATGGCTGCCTGGTCCACTGACGCAAACAAATAGTCATGATATTTGCTGTACAGTCTCTCAGCATTACATATACCAAATTCAAAGCTGCAGTGTGAAATTGCATCAAAATCAAAGGCAGACCATTCAGAAAGTTCATCTGTGGGAAGTCATCTGTCTAGATGATCACATAATAGGCTAACGAATATCAAAATTGATGTTGTGCTTACTTCTGTTGTACAATTTGCTAGAAGCAGTTGAACAGGTTGACTCCAGTTGATAGTATCACACAGGTACTGCCCCTGATCTTTGTTATTTTAGCCCTGGCAATCTGTGCAGCTTCAATTGTTGTCAGGTCCATTTTTGAAATGCTGTAGCTTTGACAAGTCTGCCATCTCACAAAGTACATTATTTAATGCTGCTATGGCAGTGTGGTATTCAGGGTTAGACAGCTTATTAACACAGTGTTTTGAGAGAGGAGCATTGCTTTCATTTACTTCTGCCTCAAAATATTGCACTAAGGCATCATAGTTATGGATTAATGCCCTGACTGCAAAGTGCCTTGAAAGCCAACAGACCTCCTTAAGTGGGCAGAAAGCCACTGCGTCACAACCCTGGACCTGAGCAAGTTCCTCCAACTTTGATTTTCTTAGAGAGGAACATTTAAAACACAGTATACTACTTGCAGTAAAGTCTCAATGTTTTTTATCAGTGGTACCTGTTTCCAGGCATTGTCAGTTTCCAAATCTTCTGTGCTGGCAACGCGGTGCTGTTCAACTAAATGAGGTACACACTGCCTGAGTTGTGCTGCTACAGCATTATTTTTCCCAAGCATAACAGATACTTCATCAGATGTAAACAGCACCATTTTAATCAAGTCCTGTTGATTGGGTCTATAGTAGTCATTTACAGCTGTGGTGATGGCATGGGCATTACATGCTGTTAATGTAACAAGTCCTCTAAATGTCAGAAACCTAGAAACCTAGACAATGATGACAGAAAAAGACCAACGGTCCATCCAGTTTGCCTGAGTTCCCTATTTAGCCCTGGGACCTACTGTACTTCCAGAGTCTTGGTCATTCCCCTTCCCCCCATTCCCCTCCCAGCTTCTGCCACCCCAAGCAACCACTACACCTTTCATTCTATCTCAGCTGTGTTTGAACACACCAACAGTTTTAGCATTCAGCACTTCAGCAGGCATACTGTCCCATGGCTCCACCACCCTTTCTGTAAAATAATACATCCTCATGTCCCTTCTGAGCCTCCGTTCTGTTGGTTTCCGCTTATGTCCACATGACCACGAACTAGTATTCAAGGTACCTATTTCCCCGCAGTTCACCATATCAATTCCTTTCAGGAACTTAAGTTCTGTATCATAGCTCTCCTCTCCTTCCTGCTCTCCAGCGAGTACATGTTCAGTGCTTTACGGTGCTCCTCATAGGACCTGCTTTTTGGGCCCGGAATCATTTTTGTTACCATGTGCTGTTATCATACTCTGTTGTATAATGTACCCTGTTGTACTGTAATGTCATGTCATGTTGTGTTGTAAAGTACCCTGTTGCAAAAGGTTTTCTATATTGTCTAATTTGATAGCTGAAACTTGAAATATAAGATGAGCATCTTGCTTACAGATATATATGTACACTCATCAGTAATTAGGTTATGGAAGGAGGTAGTTCAAATTTCATTCAATGCTTCATTTTGAATGACAGCATTAATGGAATGTAGGAATTCAAAAGCCTGAATTTTTGGTTCACCTGTTATCAATCTTATTAACATATGTTGTCATATGATTGTGCATTTCCTGCACTGATAACATCTTTCCTACCAATAGAACACTGTCTGTTAAAATTTTGATGTCTACTGCCTTAGACTACTGGCATTCCATTAAGGCCAATTGATTTTCTCTGGCTGCTGCAGTTTCTGTCATTATGCTACATATCCCACCAGCATTTCTGTTTCTGATAACTGCAACAGCATTTTTATGTATTTTGCAGAGTGTGTTACTTTAGATAGTCCAGTTTCCAGCCATCACTCCATTTTTACCTTGTGCAAATTCTCTGCCAACTTTTCTGTCAACACAAATTTTGCATATGAGCTCTGTGACCACACTGTACATACAGTAACTAGGGCACATATAGCAGAGACAGTCATGATGCAGTGCAGTAACTTGCAGTACATGACATGTCACAAAATGTTACATAACAAAAGGGCTTAATTGCCATTGAATTACAGTGTTCCTTGCTGTACACTGAAGCATTTTGTGATATACAACAGCAGTACTGCATTGTATCCAGTTAGTCTTCAGTTAGTGGAGGGGGAGAAGGAGCCTCTAGCTGGTGACTGTGAGTGTAAGTAGATCTGAAAGATTTTCTTAGCTGGTATTTCTGTGTGTTTGTAGTTGTATTTGAGGGCTGGTCTTAACTGCCATTTATTGTGCTTTTACATTTAGTTCGGGCAGGTGTAAGGGATTCTAGCAGACAAGTTGGTGTTGTGTGTTTAAAAGTTGCTGTCTGGCCTGTAAGTGCAGACATCATATTACAGGGGATTATTGCTGTTTGAATGTGAGTGTAACTGCCATCTCAGTTAGTCTTCAGTTAGTGGAGGGGGAGAAGGAGCCTCTACAGTAGCTGGTTGCTGTGAGTGTAAGTAGATTTGAAAGATTTTCTTAGCTGGTATTTCTGTGTGTTTGTAATTGTATTTGAGGGCTGGTCTTAATTGCCATTTATTGTGCTTTTACATTTAGTTTGGGCAGGAGTAAGGGATTCTAGCAGACAAGTTGGTGATTGTGTGAGGTGTCACTGCCAGAGGACTCCTTGGCTGATTGTGTTTTGACACAGCCTGTGGTGTACTCCCACTCACCCACCCCCCAAGGCTTGCCCTACATTTATTGGGTGAGTCCCATAAGGCCTTGCAACATCCTAATCCTATTAGAGTGATGCTTGGGTAGTGTTGACTACTGCATCTTGGGTACTGTTTGTATCGATTTGCTCAGGCATATGCTGACTACTGCTGGGAAAAGGGTAGATTGACTGAGTGTGTACAGATTGGAGGGTACTTTTATTGTTGAGGGGGGCCCACATTGCCCACCCCTAACAGTGAGGATGGGATCAAATGATGCAAGAGCTGGTATCTTCGGGAGGGTGATTGGGTGTATGGGATGTGGGGCGGCCATAATATTGAATTGAGCATGGAAGTTTGGGGGATGCCCAGTGTGTTACCGGTTGGCAGGCCTCAGGCGGGAGGTCGAGGGGATCAGGAAGCAGTTGGAGGGAGGGAGGGGTGGGTTGAGAGGAAGGTGGGCAGGAACCATATTATGATAGGCAAGGACAAAATGGCATACCCCAGGGTATAGGGTGGGAGTGAGAGGACTAGGACCACATGGTCACTCCGGGGGGGGGGGGAGACATGAAAATACCAGTGTATGGTCTTCACTCCAAAAGGAGGGGCCGGTCTAGAAAGAGCCAAGGAAGGGGGAAGGGAGAGTGACAGGAGTGGGCAAGCTTGGGGCAGGCATCACACTTACAAATCACTTCACCCTGCTGTACCCGGATGATGAGGTGGAAGAGGCTGGTGGGCAGGGGGTGCAGGATGACTGGGAGGGACTGGTCAGGTGTGGGAGGGGCCAGGGATGGGAGGGGGCCTGATCCAAAGGAGGGAGGGCATGGGGAACGTGAGACCAGGGCACCAGATGGGCGGGGAGGGGGGCAGGAGCCCGGGTCTGAGGGAGGTAAGGCAGAGGGGGACACACAGAACAGAGTCAGGGTGGACGAGGCCAGGACCCAGGACAGGGTAGAGTTGAGGAAGGGAAAAGCAGACAAGGAGGGGGATGAGGAGGGGAGCAAAGGTAAGGCGCAAGCAAGGAAGGGCCAGTAAGCCGTGTTGGTGGACCTGGGAGGTGCAGTAGGCAGTGAGGGAGAAAAAGGCTGCCTATGCATGCTTAAAGCACTCAAGGGGAGCTAGGGAGAGGGGAGAGTATGATTTCCTGGCTAGGAGGGCCACCAGGGTGGTAAGGGGGGCCAAGGCAAAGAAGGAGCTTAACCTGGCCAGGAATATCCACAGGAGGGGAAAGGGGTTCTATAGATACATATGGGAGAAAAGAAAAGTGAAGGCACAGATCAGCAGGATTAGAACTGGGGGGGATGGGCACAGGAAGCTGGGGAACAAGCAGAAGTGCTAAATGAGTACTTTGCCTCTGTCTTTACCAGGGGGAGGTGGGTGATCTTTCCAACCCAATGGGAGGGTAGAGGAGCTCACTGAACCAGAAGATCTGTTGGAGACTGAAGGACTGGATGAGACTAGGGCAGGGGATGGGTCGTATCTAGAAGGGAAGGAGAGGATGCATGAGATGGGGGGATGGGAGGGCGAAATCACAGTGGATAGGGTGAGAGAGGCCCTCCGGTTGCTTAAGACTGAGAAGGCACCTGGGCCAGATGGGCTGTATCCAAGGGTGCTGAAGGAACTGACGGATGTGCTGATATCTCCACTGGCCTCACTCTATAACATCTCCCTGAAGAAAGCGTGGGTGCCTTAAGATTGGAAGGTGGCTCATGTGGTGGTTATCCACAAGGGGGGGTCCAGATAGGGGATGGAGAATTATAGGTCCATTAGCCTAATGTCTGTGGTAGGCAAGGTTATGGAGGGCATTATCAAGGAGAGGCTGGGGGGGCAGCCTAGAAAGGTTGGGGCACCTGGATGACAGGCAGTATGGTTTTGTTCCGGGGAGGTCGTGCCAGACTAACCTGGTGGAGTTTTATGACTGGGTGATGGGTGCCCTGGACAGACATAGAATGGTGGATGTCCTGTATCTGGATTTCAGTAAGGCGTTCGATTCGGTACCCCACAACAGCCTACTAACAAAGCTGGGGGGATGGGGTGGGGGGAAGTTGCTCAGGTGGGTGGAAAACTGGCTTACGGGATGAATACAGTGAGTGATGGTTGGAGGGATAAACTCCTCCCCAGGAGGGTCATCAGTGGGGTCCCCCAGGGTTCAGTCCTGGGACCACTCCTGTTCAATTCCTATGTCTTGGACATAGGGTGGGCTGTTAGGAGTAGGTTGAGTCTCTTTGCGGATGACTCACAACTGGGAGCACTGGCAGACGGGCAGGAGGGGAGAGAGGCCTTGCAGGCAGATCTTGATACCCTGGGGGATGGGCAAGGAAGTGGGAGTTGAAATTCAATGCAGGGGAAATGTAGGGTGCTACATCTGGGGGTCAGAAACCTGGGACATGTATACACCCTGGGGGGGAACCACACTGCAAGTCACATCGGGCGAGAGGGACTTGGGGATAGTGGTGGACAGCAAAATGAATGACAGAGCTGCAGCAAAAGCAAACAGGATACTGGGCTGCATAACCAGGGGGATTACCTCCAGGAGGAGGGAGGTGATCCTCCCTCTGTATAATGCCCTGGTTAGGCTGCATCTTGAGTACTGTGTGCAGTTCTGGAGACCCCATCTTAAGAGGGACATAGTGCTGCTGGAGAGGGTCCAGAGGAGGGTGACCAGGATGATTCAGGGCATGGAGGGTAGGACCTGTGAGGAGAGACTGGATGAACTCAATTTGTACGCATTGGAGGAGAGGAGGGACAGAGGGGACATGATACAGACTTTCAAGTATTTAAAGGGGATAAATAAGGGCAGAGCCAGGGATGTGTTCAGGCATAAGAAGGGAGGAAATACCAGGGGGCACAAGCGGAAGCTGGAAGGGGAAGTACGGGGGGAGTGCAGTAGACACTTCTTCACAGAGAGGGTGGTGGAACCATGGAACGCACTGCCCAGGAGTCTGGTGGAAAAGACCACAGTGGAAGGATTCAAGAAGGGTAGGGACAGGTACAGGGGGAAGCTGAGGCCAGGGAGGGCTACTTCTGGGGCTGGGGGGGTGGAGGAGTGAGCTCCCAGTAGGGGGCTAGCTTCTGAGCAGACATGATAGACCATGGGGCCTATTCTGCTGGCTTTTACTATGATACTATGAATATAAGGTGGTCCCTGGAAGCCTTGAGGGAGTGAGGGGGAAGGGGCCCAATGAGATACGTGGTCCCACTCCATTAAGGGTCAGAAGTCTAAACCTTGAAGCCAATCCTTCACCTGTCTTACATTCAGTCCTGTTGGACTCCTGGTAGTACTGGACACTTTGGTGTATGACAGCAGCTTGTGCTGAGGGTACAGAGGAAGCAGCAGCAGCCTATAATAGAGTTGTCAGTGCAGCCTTCGTCCTATAGCACCAGTCCATGTTCACCCATTGGTTTCACGCCTTGGCTCACCATGATTTGACAGCAAGCTGAGGGTGATGAAAGCAAAGGGGTGGAGATTGGAGTGGTGTTGGAGAAGGTCCAGAGCCCAGGAGGACAAATTTGCTTTGAATACTCACTACAGTGAGTATCTTTCAAGAAGACAGAATTCCTGTCCTGGGAGATTGCGGCTGGGAGGAACTGACCAGATCAGTTTTTTTCAGATGGTGGACAGGCTTTTGCATCTGATATGTCTGGAACCCATGAAGGCTGCTTCATTCATGAAATGCAAGCAGTTTGCTCAGTTCTTTTCACGCAGAGTATCCTCTATTAGGGCCGGAATCTCTTCAACTGGACAGTTACTGACTGGCAGTGTTGTGACTGGATGTTGCAACAGTGGTCAGTGGTCCTGGGGTGAGTTTCAGTCAGTAACAACTGAGCTAGTCATAGATGTGATCTTGAGGCTGTGACCAACATCCTGTGAATTGGACCCAAGCCCAACGTGACTCTTGATAGGCTGCGCAGGGCAGCTGGGCCCAGTGTTCGTAGGGATTATTTGGTGTTACCTATCAGAGGGAGTCTTCCCTTTGGCATTGAAAAGTGTGTTGGTGAGACCCCTTTTGAGAAAAACTGACATTGGACCTGGATTTCCTGGCAAACTACCAGCCTGTCTTAAACCTGCCTTTTCTAGGCAAGGTTATTGAGAAGGTTGCTGCTTTGCAGCCGGAGACTCACTTGGTGACCTTCGACGTATTTGAGCCGCTCAAGTCGGGATTTTGTTCAAAGCTCAGCACTGAGACTGCTCTAGTCAGGGTGCATATTGACTTACTCAGTGCAAGGGATAGAGGAAAGTGGTCAGTTCTTGTTCTCCTGGATCTGTTCTCAGCATTTGACACCATTGGCTATGGGCTTTTATTGGATTGACTCAGGGAGAACATTGGACTCACCGGGCAAAGTTATTAGCTGGCTTGAGTCCTACCTCAGGTGCAGGTCTCAGAGGGTTGTGATGGGCAATTCCCATCATGCCCGATGGACTTGTACAGTGGTATACCTCTAGGGTCGGTCCTTTCACCCATGTTGTGTTTGGTGTACATGCTGCCCCTGGGCGGGATCATTAGACAGTATGGAGTTGGGTTTCACTGCTATGCTGATGATACCCAGCTCTGTCTTTTGCACCTCAAGATCATGGAGAGGTGGATATGATGAACCAGTGCCTGGCTGAGATCCAGGGCTGGATGTCATTGAGCTGGGGTGGGACCCAACCCGGAGAAAACTGAAGTAGTGGTAATTGAGCCGGAAAGGAGGTCAGATTTGCAGTGTCGGAGAGGGTAACAGGGCTTTGCCTTGGTACCTCCATGCTTGACGCCACCACAAAAGGTGAAGAATCTGGGTGTTAATCTAGACAAAAGGCTGACATTTGAGGCTCAGATATTGGCAGTCATCTGGAATGGCTTCTACCATCTGAGGAATATTAGCCGGATTCATTCCCTTATCCCCCTGTGGACTTGTCCTCTCTAATACATGCTTTTGTGACATCTCGGCTCGGTTACTGTAATGCCCTCTAATTTGGGGTCAGTGGATATATGCTGTGGCACCTGCAGCTGGTAAAGAATGTGGCTGCAAGGTTGCTGACTGGCCTTCCGAGTACAAGTCATATTACCCCTGCACCGTGGGAACTACAGTGGTTGCTGGTTAAGTTGCATATCTCCTACAAGGTTGGTTTGCTAACCTGTAGGACCCTACATGGTCTGGGCCTGGGCTACCTGTGATAGCTCCTGCATCCTTATCTTCGCACTCATCCCCTCCGTTCTACTGAGGAGGGCCTCCTAATTGTCCCCAGGACCAGATTTAAAATGTCCGGGGACAAAGCCTTCAGAGTACCTGGTCCGCTACTATGGAATTCGTTAACAAGGGCCCAGAGGGGAGGCCACCTCGGTGGAAGTCTTTAAAAAAAGGACTTAAAACCTTTCTGTTTGCTCAGGCTTTTGGTGTCTGAATTGTTTATTCATGAGGGATTATTTATTGGATGTGAAATCTTACTTCTGGATTTCATTTTTGGGTGTTAGGAGTTTTTAGTTTATATTTATACATACTGTTGTTAATTATTATGCATTGGGGTATCCATTTATTTGTATTTCCTCCTTATACTGGTGCCCTGGGTCTCTGGAGCCTGCTCCCCTCCACTCTCCATCACTTCCCCTCTCCCTCAGGCACCAGCTAAAACATCTTCGTGCACCATCCTGCTCTTGCCTGCCCTCTACCTGACCTACCCAGTGAGGCCCTTACCTGCCAGCTGGAGGGCTTCCACATGAAGTCTTCCTCTGTTTGAATTCTGTCTCCTCACAGTAACTAATGCACTGCTATTTTGCTACATGCACTGTTTACTTTATTCTGCATAATGCTGCAGCCCAGTGTAACCCAATCTTTGCATCCTCTGTTGTTATTACACTTTTATCATGTAAACTAATTGGTTACACTTTAAGTGTCTGTTTCAAGGTAATTAATTAATTACATTGAGGGGGAAGCTGAGGCCAGGAAGGGCCACCTCTGGGGCTGAGGGCAGTAGAGGAGCGAGCTCCCAGTAGAGGGCTAGCTTCCGAGCAGACATGATAGACCATGGGGCCTATTCTGGTGGCTTTTACTATGTTACTGTGATACTATGATACTATGATCCTGGCTGGCGCCACTTTAGCTTTACTTTTGTTTTCTGAGATGATGCAGGTGTAATGGTCTCTACAATTTCATTAAGCCATACTTCCTTAAAGGAAAACTCCATGTTAAAATCAGAAAAAAACCTAGACAGTGCTGCAGAAGATCAACAATTCAACATGCTAAAGAGAAAGCTAACCCACTCTTCCACATCAGGCACAGACGAAGGTTCTGCATCCCCCCCAAAAAAGTGCTGTTCAGCTCTTAAAGGAAAACTCCATGTTAAAAATCAGAAAAAGATATGTAGTGTTCTTTTTTTCTGTGTTATAACCACTTCCCAGTGTTTTCTTTTCCTCTGGCTTTGAGAGTTGTTTTTTTTTTTAACTTTCCCTGGCTGTTTTATTGCCCCTGGAGGTTGCCATTCTGGTTTCTTTTATGGCATCTTGTTCCAGACAGTCTTCCCAGAGTGCCCTTTGGTGTGTTGTCTAATCGCCCCTGCAGGAGCCCAGTGACTTTTTACAGGGTCTGTCACAGCTCAACCACAGATAGAATACTTCTTCCAGAGAAGACACACTGCTAGATTTTGGGTGAGTGTAATAATTATTATTTTTTGATACTGGTAACATGTCCTGCTATGTTCTGCTGTGTGTGTGTGTTTTATATAATAATAATAAACAATAAATTTTATTTCTCATAAGCGCCTTTCGGGCCATCAAGGCGCTTTATAAAAAGATAAAAACAGCCATATAAAACAGTACACATAAATAAATAGCATACAGATAGAATAAATAACAGGGAATCAGAATTATATGGAGCTATCATAGGTGAGACTCCATAAAAAGGTTTTCAATGCCTGTTTGAACCCCTCCACAGTCATGCACTCCTGAAGCTGCTGGGGTAGAAAATTCCAAAGGGTCGGGGCCGCATGCATAAATGCATGGGTCCCAGAAGGTTTCAGAGACACCCTCGGAATCTCTAGCAACTCCTCATCAGCCAATCGCAGCTGTCGCACCGGGTGGTAAGGAACAAGAAGCTCTTTCAAGTAGTTGGGGCCCAGTCCATGTAGGACTTTATAAGTCAGTAAACCGACTTTAAAGGTGATCCACCACCTAATCGGCAGCCAATGCAGATCGCGCAGCACGGGGGTAATATGAGATACTCGAGAAGCCTCAGTTAACAATTGTGCTGGGCGTTTGCATGAGTTGCAGGCGTGCAGATTTCAACCCCAGAAACCCTAAGTACAGGGAGTTACAATAATCAAGGTGTGAAGTCACAAAGGCATGGACTAATGTGGCAAGTCCCTGGATGGAACCAGGTGCTTAATCCTGGAGATATTCCGAAGATGATAAAAGGAAGACTTGACGACGGCTGACACCTGAGATTGTAAAGTCAGCCCGTCGTCAAGCACTATCCCCAGGTTTTGCACCCATTCAGAGGATAGGAGCTGAGAGCCCCCGAGAAAAATTCCAGAGGGCTGATCAGCCCTAAACCCCTCGATCCGGTGACCCGGGTCCACTACCATCACCTCCATCTTTCCAGTGTTCAACTTTAACCAGCTCGAGTTCATCCAGTCTTGGATTTCAGCGAGGCTGGTATTAAGTACCGAGACAGCTCTGTCCTGGTCGGGGGCAAAGACAGGTAGAGCTGAGTATCATCAGCATAGCAGTGAAAACTCAGCCCATACCATCTTACAATGTCTTCAAGAGGCAGCATATACACTGCAAACAACATGGGGGACAGCACTGCACCTTTAGGAACCCCACACTGCGGGGAGAAAGGGTCCAAGGAAAAAATACCATGTCACTGTTTATAGTGGTTTGTCTGAACTCATCTGGCTTTTCCTCTCAGTCCCTTTCAGTTTTTGCACCAGTACTAAGTAGCAAAAATTGAACATCACCTTATAGGTTGTAACATAGCAGGGCAAGGTACCAATATCAAAAAATAATAATGATTACACTCATTCAAATCTAGCAGTGTGTCTTTTCTGGAAGAAGTATTTTCTTTGTGGCTGAGCTGTGACAGACCCTGTAACAAGACACTGGCCACCTGCAGGGGCGATTAGACATCACACCAAAGGGCACTCTGGGAAGACTATCTGGGACAAGAGGCCATAAACGAAACCAGAATGGCAACCTCCAGGAGGCAATAAAATAGCCAGGGAAAGTTAGAAGAAATAACTCTCAAAGCCAGAGGAAAAGAAAACGCTGGGAAGTGGTTATAACAAAGAAAAAAAGAATACTACATATCTTTTTATGATTTTAACATGGAGTTTTCCTTTAGGAGCTGAACAGCACTTTTTTGGGGGGGATGCAGAACCTTCATCTGTGCCTGATGTGGAAGAGTGGGTTAGCTTTCTCTTTAGCATGTTGAATTGTTGATCTTCTGCAGCACTGTCTAGTTTAATCCTGTTTTAAGCCTTTTTAAACAAGCCCAAAATATATAGACAAACACATGTGTTTAAATTGGACTCCAACAGATAAGATACTATTCTGAAGCAGACATAATGCAGGACGTTGCAGTACGGGAACTCCAACAGGTAATATACTTTTCAGCAGACATGGGAAAGGACCTTGCCGAGGTTCCGCTGCTCGCAACCATTTGGTTGTGCTAACGCTTTCCCACATTCACAAGACAAGAAATAACAAAGACAAGACACACACACACACACACACACACACACACACACACACGCACACACTGAAGCAGTTATGCTTCCCAGGCAACTTCAGCATCTTTCATAATTCTCTTTTAACCTTGTTTCTTTCTTTCTGCACAGGCATCCTCAGATCTCAGTTTGAGTGTAGCTCTTGCAGCAGGCTACACCATAAGGACTTAAGCCGGCAGGTGCAAGGACCCCACAGAAAACATCTAGCTAGCAGTCTGTAGTGGGGGACCTCTCCCGGACATCTGCCTGCCCCCAACATTGGCCAGTCGTATAAAAGGGGCAGTCCCCCAGCCCAGCCTTAATTCTTTTTCTGCTGTTGACCCACGCACATTTCGCTCCATAGATGCCTTCTGCTTTAGTAGACCACCATTTTTTTGCAATTACCCACGCATTATTATTTTCAAAAAAAATACCTATTTCTCCAGTATTTTCTTTGCATGTCTTCCTCTCCGACCTCATCTGTAAAACTGTGGTGGTCCAAGTGTGCTTGTGGCAAGCAGATTCCTTCCAAGGATGGCCACACTTCCTGCCTCTTTTGCCTAGGCCCTGACCACAATACAGAGGCCTGTCAGCACTGCTTGAACTTTAACCAGAGGACCAGAATCCACCACCAGAAGGCCCTGAAAAGCTTCTTACTTGAAAAGAAATTGGCAATGGAGAAAGAGATCCAGGGTAAAAGTACCTCCTCCTCCCCAATCTCAGGGGCCACATCTTCTTTGGCTTCTCACAAGGACAAGTCAAATGGAAAGCACAAACACCGGGTACTGAAGGAGTCGGACGAGGTTCTTGCAGGACCTTTGGCAGACCTATTTAATGCCTCACTACATTCGGGGTGTGTACCTCAGGACTGGAGGATGGCTCATGTGGTGCCCCTCCACAAGACTGGCCCCAAGAATGAACCAGGAAACTACATACCAGAGAGCCTCACATCCATCATGGGTAAGCTAATGGAGACTATCCTGAAGGAGAGGCTGGTGGCCCTCCTAGAGGCCAAAGGACTACAGGACAGCAGACAGCATGGCATCATACGGGGCAGATCCTGCCAAACCAACCTGGTGGAGTTCTATGACTGGGTAACTAGGCAACTGGACAGGGGCCATGCAGTGGATGTCCTGTATCTGGACTTCAGTAAGGCATTCGACTTGGTGCCACATGGAAGGCTGGGAAGTAAGTTAGTAGGCACGGGAGCAGGTGCAAAGCTGGTGAGATGGGTAGGGAACTGGCTTCAGGGAAGGCAGCAGAGGGTGGTGGTGGGTGGGGAGCTCTCATGCCCAAGGGTAGTGACGAGCAGTGTTCCACAGGGCTTGGTGTTGGGACCAGTGTTGTTTGGGATGTTCATTGCAGACACATCATTGGATATCAAGAGCAAGATCAGTCTGTTTGCTGATGATACCAAGGTAGGAGTGGTGGTGGATGACCTAGGGGGATGGCAGGGTTTGCAGGATGATCTGGCAAAGCCTGAAACCTGGTCAGACACCTGGCAACTGGGGTTTAATGCCAAAAAGTGCAAGGTGCTGCATTTTGGGATGAAGAACCCAAGGAGGAGTTACCAGCTGGGGGGGGAGTGCAGCTAGCCCAGACAGAAGAGGAGAAGGATCTGGGGGTGCTTATTACAGGGTCAATGAACAACTCGGCACAATGTAGGAAGACAGCTGCAAAAGCCAACAAAATGCTGGGTTGTATTGCAAGGGGTATATCCTCGAGGAGAGAGAAGGTGATTCTGCCACTGTATAGGTCATTAGTTAGACCGCACCTGGAGTACTGCGTGCAGTACTTGCGCCTGTATCTGAAGAGGGACATTAAGTTACTGGAGAGGGTGCAGCGCTGGGTGACAAAGATGATCAAGGGGCTGGGGGACTTATCATATGAGAGGAGGCTGAGGGAGATGAACATGTACTCACTGGTGGAGAGAAGGGACATGATTGAAACCTTTAAGTACATGAAAGAAATAAACAAGACAGGTACAGATGGGCTGTTCAAAGTAAGGGAGGGGAGGGACACCAGGGGCCATGATATGAGACTGGAGGGTGGAAGGTTCAGGAGGGAGATGAGGAGACACATTTACAGAGAGGGTGGTGGCTGGGTGGAATGCGTTATCTGCAGAAGTGGTATCCAGTAGGACAGTGGACTGCTTCAAAGAGGATGGGACAAGACAAGGGGGTCAATGAAGGGGAAGGGTGGAAAGGAGGGGAAGCTGCAGAATAAGGGGTGCTAGCTGCACATTCGAGGAGACTTGATAGACCTCTAGGCCTTTATCTGCTGGCAAATTTCGTATGTTCATATAAACACAAGGACAAACCCTGGTCAACTTCTTGTTCCCAGTCCCCTCACCAGACGACGACCAGCTCTGAAAATTCCTCCTGTGGGAAGTCGGACTCTGCATCCACGGCAGCCCTCATTCCATCCGGGATCCCAGTGATCAAACCACCCACCCTCATCTGGATGTCGGATGGTGGTTCTTCAGGGTTGGGGACTTTGTCCGCGGCCTCTCAGCCCTCGATGCTCAGGCTGTCCCACCAGACAACGGAATCTCAGCCAGGTGACTCAGCCGGGTCTTTGGGTGGTGGGTCCTTGCCTGTTGTCCACCTGGCCTCGGCATCTACTAAGTCAGCTCTGGGGCTGACACCACCCAGCGATGCCAGGGGTGTGCGCTCACCTCCCCCTGGAGGGTGATGCCTCTGCACCATTCAGGAGCTAGCTCCCTTCGGCATGCTCCCCCTAAGATGACCCCAGCTGCTTCTCCAGACTGGTGTCAGTCTACGCCTGTCCGATCAATGACAGCTACCCCAATGTCAACCTCAGTGACACCACTCCCATCATCGCCTGAACACCCGATGTTGCCGGCTGACCCCAACGTTTCTTCACAGCCAACTCTGGGGACTCTGACATCCAGTCTGATGACACCTACTAGACCGCCAAATAACCAGATGTCCACTGGTCCACCACTGGTCAACCCAAGCCCTCAAGACCTGACGGCTGGGTTGCCACCACCAAATAGACTGATGCTGGGGCTGTCTGACATCCCCCAACCGATGCCGGCTAATCCCTCTATGCCCCAGAACCCTCTGCTGGACCTCACGGCTCTCTTCACGCCCTGGTGGAACGTGGTCAAGGTTGATCTGATTCTGAAGAGGCCTCCTGCTCACTCTCCTAAGGAGCCTCTTTCCTCAGGAGCTAAGCTCCTCCTTGACAGCCTGTGCCAACTCCTAAACAGCCTACCCTGCACCCAGATGACACTGGTACAAAAAGTTGTAGCACTCCTTGTCAAATAGTAAATAAACAGCAGCAGTCACAGGTTAGGTGCAAGCAGTTTAATTCTGTAGTAGCTTCTGCTTCCTCAGTGCCTCAGCCCTATAATCAGGCCTTCAGTAAGCACCCGGGAAGAATCCTATGATGCACCTGTGTTCCTATACACTCAGATGACACTGACAGGGCCACTCTAAGCATCACAGGCAAAAGTACCATTGCCTATCCTCCAGATCCTTGGACAGGTGTCAATGTAGGTCGTACGGCCACAGACACCGTCTTTTGACCTCACGATCTTCCTCTTCGGGAGAGTTGGACCGGCATTCCTCTTCCTCACACCCAGTGTTGTCTGACTCAGGGGTGTCCCCTACTCCATCGGAACACAAGTACACCCCCAGATCTCCCCCAATGACCTGATACTCACGGAGGTCATGCAGCTTATCCAGTCCAACATGGGCTGGGACACCGAAGACTTGGACCCTGAAAGGTGCCATTTGGCCATTTTCCTCTGTCAAAAGGATCCAAAACCTCTGGTGGTTCCTTCTCTGGTGGATCCATTTAAAGGTGTCACTAGATCAGCTTGGAAACTCCCATCTTCTACCCCTGCTGTTTCCAATAAGGCTGATACCTCTACAGTGCTCCCTGAGATGAGCCTTTCTTTGGAGAGCAACCTATTGCAGACTCCATGGTCATTATCGTGGCCCAAGATTGATCCAAGAGGCCCTGTCATCTCAGCACTCAGCCTCCAGACAAGAATTCTAAGTAGGTGGACCAGCTCAGCAGAAAAGTCTATGCCTCAACCACCTGTACCGTTCATTTCCTGAATTTCATAGCCCACATAGTCCAGGATCAGAATGACCTGTGGGAGAAGGCCATGGAACTGGTTCAAGCTCAGCAGGATAGTCCTCAGAAAGCTGAGCTACTGCACATTTTGAAGTCAGGTTCAGACGTAGGTACTCATATCCTATGTTCCTCCTATGATATGGCAGAGTTGGCAGCTAGGGCAGCAGCCACCAGCGTCTGCCTTTGCCGTTACTCCTGGCTCCACATTTCAGGTTTTACTCTGGACGTCCAGGCAAATATTATGGATGCCCCTTTTAAGGGCTCAGTCCTCTTTAGCAAGAAATCTAAAAAGATTATAACTTGCCTTCAGGAATCCAGCAAGGCTATCAGATCTGTCCACACCATGTGCAGATCTAACCAGAAGCCGAACTGTCACAAGCCATTTTGTTGGTCCTCTGGGCAACAGCCCTGAGGCCAACAGACCAGAAATGCCCTTAAACATAAGTCCATTTCTCAGGCCGCAGGAGGTTCGGGCCCCAGAGCCCCCAAAACCTCCACAACCCCTTTGTCTGTCCCAGATTGTTCAGCCTGACTCCTTACCCAACAATCTTCCCCGGCAGAACCTCTGGGGGAGGCGGTGGGGGGGTCATTTCTTTCTATATCTAGAGGGATGGCACAGAATAACCACAGATCAGTGGGTTCTTCAACTGATAGAGAAAGGGCATACTCTAGAGTCTGTGGAGATGCCCCTGCACAACCCACCCATCACCTCCCATTATCCTCAGTCACACCTCTCCCTCATTCAGGAGGAGATCCAAGTGCTCTTGCTGAAGCAGGCCATAGAGCCAGTTCCACCAGATCAAAGAGGGAAGGGCTTTTATTCCCGCTTTTTTCTGGTTCCAAAGAAATCGGGAGACCTACGGCCTATCCTGGATCTCAGCCACCTGAACAAGTATATAGAATATAAATGATTCAGGATGGTCACCCTTCCAAGCCAGCTCTCCTTCCTTCAGCAGGGGGATTGGCTGTGCCTGGATATGTAGGAAGCTTACCTCCACGTTTTGGTCTTTCAACCCCACAGGAGGTTCCTTCACTTCCACTTCCAAGGCAACCACTACCAATTCCATGCCCTGCCATTTGGCCTGTCCACTGCTCCTTGGGTCTTTACAAAGTGCCTAGCATTAATGGCTGTGGCCCTCTGGAGGAAAGGTCACTATGTCTTCCCCTATCTGGATGATTGGCTCTTGGCAGCTCCCTCCAGGGATCATCTGATCAGCACCATGGAAGACACCTTTACCTTGTTTTGAGACCTAGGGATCACTCTCAACCTCCCAAAATCCTCTCCTTGGCCCAGCCAAAGGCTGCAGTACATCAGGGCAGTTCTAGACACCGCCGATGGAAAAGCCTTCCTGCCTCCAGAAAGGGCAGAACGCCATCAGGACCAGGCTCCCCTGGTTTCCTCATTGTGCCAAATCCCAGCCTGAGTATTCCTAAGGCTACTAGGGCACATGGCAGGGGCCATCATGACTGACCCTCTTGGACATCTGCACATGAGGGTTCCCTAATGGACCCTCCATGTCCAATGGGACCAATGCATGGATGAATTGGAGCAGACTGTGACAGTCTTCACACTGCTGCACCAGACTCTGTCATGGTGGTTGAACTCCTCCAATGTTTCCACAGGGGTCTAATTTCAGCAAGAGTCTCCTAGATTCTGACCATGCACGTGTCTGGCCAGGGTTGGGGTGCCCATCTGGCAGACCTTCAGACCCAGGGAACTTGGTCTCCCCAAAATCAACATCTCCATATCAACATGTTGGAGATAGCCAGCCCGGTGGCACTGAGGGTTGAGGCTCTGGATGCCATACCTTGTGCCACGCCGGCTACTCGAGTTCGGGAATGGACTCAGGACGCCAGAGGCTGGCAGGGGAAGGAGAGACTTGAGCATCATGGCACTGCTCTCTTCTCCTGGGTGGGTAACAGGGTAGCATCACTCAGCAGCGGCCCCCGGTGGCGACCAGGAGCACTGCATGAGCGGCCCAATAGGGAACAACTAGAAAAGCGGAAATTGCTCCATGACTAGACGGATGATGGCTGCTAGCCCGCCAACACCACTGAAGCCCCTGAAGGAGCCATGTCCACCTCAGCAGCACCCCAGGGCCAAGTAGATTATGCTGGCCTTCCCCACCACACCTTCCCCTTCGGAGGAGAGGGACCCATCCAGCAAAGGGTTATGCTGAGTTACCCCGAGGGTGGCTGCTATATGAGGTCAGAGGCTCAAGATGGGGCAGTAGGAGGTAAGTTTGGGACCTTGGTGGGTCATGGAGCAGATAGGAGGGGGAAAAATAGATAATACAAAAAAAAAAAACATATTGGAGATGCAGGTGATTCTCTGTGCCCTACAGGCATTCCAGGCGAATCTGCTTCCGGGCCCTCTCCTAATTCAGCTGGACAACATGTCAATAGTCTTCTACATAAACAAGCAAGGGGGGGACTCACTCTTAACCCCTCTGCAGGGAGGCTATGAGAGTTTGGTATTAGGCCATCGAGGATCATCTGGAACTCACTGCCATGCATGTCCCAGGTGTTCAAAACACCTTTGCCGACAGTTTAAGCTGGTCTTGGTCCAACTCACAGGAATGGGACATCCTCAATCTGTGGCTGAAGAGCTGTTTGACAGGTGGGGCTGGCCCAAGCTGGACTGCTTTGTGGCTCCACTCAATGCAAAACTGCCCAGTTTTTGCTTGCTAGATCCAGGGCCTGGTGTTTCTGGTGAGACGTGTTGTCCCTCTTCTGAACAGGGAGGTTTCTATATGCCTTCCCTTTCTTTCCATTACTGCAGAGTCCTTCTCAAATTGCAGTCAGAGGGAGCAGGAATGATCCTAATTGCTCCCTACTGGTCACGTCAGATTTGGTTCCCACTACTTCAGCTGTTGGCAGTGGAACCCCCTGATCCCCCTACCCCTGAGTTCAGACTTGCTTTCCCAGGAGCTGGGCACACTGGTCCATCTGGACCTTAAGTCACTGCACCTGCAGTCACGGCTCCTGCAGACCTAGCAGTTACTCAGTTTGGGGTTTCTCCTAGAGTGGCAGATGTCTTGGTGTCCACAAGGAAGCTTCCACCAGGGCCACTTATGCAATGAAGTGGAAGTGGTTCTGCATTTGGACCTCTACTCACCACCTTTATCCCTTCACCTGTCCAGTGAATTCTGTATTGAAGTACCACCTTTCTCTATCAGATTCAGGGCTGAGTTACTCCTCCATTATAGTGCATTTATCAGTCATCTCTGTGTATCATGCACCTGTAGAGGGCAAGACCCTTGCCCAGATGGATCTTTCCCATATTTTATTGTGGGATATTCTTCACCTCAAACCTCCCATCAGGAACCCTGTTCCTCCATGGGACCTTTTATTTATTTTGTAAAGACTTATGTTGCCTCCCTTTGAACCGGCCACAAGTTGTGAGCTATCCTTTCTGTCATGGAAAGTGTTATTTTTAGTAGCCATTACTTCAGCTTGAAGGATTTTTGAGCTTCAGGCTCTAATGTGTAAAGAGACATATTTAGTTTTCTACAAGGACAAGGTGTCCTTGTGGAGAAATCCTAAGTTTTTGCCTAAAGTAGTGTCTGAGTTTACACTGAATCAGGACATTCACCTTCCGGTTTACTACCACATGTATTCTAACTGGGCCGGCCCAGTGGCGCTGAGGGTTGAGGCGCTGTAAGCCACACCTCACACCATGCCGGTGACACAGGTTTGTACACGAGCCCAGGTTGTCAGGGGTCAGCAGGAGAGAATAGGATTGAGCGTCTGGAGGACTGCTTTCCTATCCTGGGGAGGGCTGTGGGTTTTCACCACTCTGCAGCACCCCTGGGGATGCCTGGAGGCACTGCTAGAGCTGTTGTAGTGGTGGGAGGAGTGCAGTGGACATTAACACATCAGTGCTAGACGTCGTTGCATGTCTGCACTCCTGGGGCTAAAACATCGGAGGAAAATGGCAGCACTGTCCGTGGCAGCTTGATGGCCGCACTTCCTGAGCCCGGCGGGGCTCGTGGGTGCAGACACCTTGGATTGGATTCTGGCCTGACGCAGGGACCAAGGGTAGGGTCCCTCTAGCGGGTACAACTGCATATGCCAGCTGGCCCAGAGGATGTGCCCCCGTGGTCATTGGGGGGAAGTGGAGCGGTGGCTGGAACATAGCAAGTCAGTGGCTGTAGGGAGAGAAAATAGAAATATGTTAAAAAAAGAAAAAAGCGTACTCTAACCTAGGAGAGGCTCTACTTCATACTCTGGATGTTCACCAGGTGCTTTGTTACTATTTAGATCCTACCTGTGCTGTCAGAAAGTCTGACCAGTTATTTGTTTCTTTCACCCTGAGGACAGAAGGGGCTCCTACTTCTAAGCAAATGTTGTCTAAATGGTTAGTCAACTGTATTGTGTATTGCTACCACAAGTATGATAAGCTTTTACCAGACCCATTCAAAGGCCATTCTACCAGGGTATGGCCACTTCCTTTGCATCCATTAAGAATATTTCTGCGGCTGATATTTGCGCAGCTGCCACTTGGAGTTCTGTCCACACCTTCATTCAGCATTACAGTCTGGATGTTGCCTCTCATTTTAGGACAGGCTTTGGCCTCACTGTCTTACAAGGCCTTCTCTCATGAGTATTTTCAGCAGACTTTTACCTCCTCTGATGGGGTTTAGTCCTTCCACTGCTTGGGACTCAGTCCTTATGGTGTAGCCTGCTACAAGAGCTGTCTTGGAAGTGAGATAGTACAATTATGTAAGAACTTACCATAACGGTAGATCTTCGAGAAGAGCTCTTGTAGCAGGCATTGCTTTCCCTCCCACCTTGTCCTCGGTGACTGTTTCTCCATCATTGGCTATTTTGTTTTCCTCTTTTCAGAAGAACTTTCTCAGTTATCCATCTCTGAATTTGCCAGGGTCTCCGGCAGGAGAACTGAGGCTGGGTTGGGGGATTGCCCCTTTTATACCACTGGCCGATGTCGGGGGTGGGCCTACCTCGTGGGGTGGTCCCCCGCTTAATACTGCCCAGGGAATGTGCTAGCTAGAAGTTTTCTGTGGGATCCTGGCACCTGCCGCTTCAGTACTTGTGGTGTTGCCTGCTGCAAGAGCTCCTCTCGAAGAGCTGCTGTTATGGTAAGTTCTTAGGTAACTGTACTTTTCTATGCTATCTGTTCTGCCCTCTCCTAGATTCCTTCTCACTTCTGCAGCTTTGTATGTTCTTTTCTCTACCTCTTACACACTTTTGCATTCTTCCCTTCCCTTGTGTTTTTTTCTCTTGTGGCCAGTGCTGTCCTCCCATACTCCAGGCATATAGCAAATAATTTATGCAAGCACACCATTTGAAAAAAAATGCTTGTGTTGTACTTGTGTCGGACAAATATTGGCCTGGGCAGGCATAGTGAAAAAACTACGAGCAGTCCATGTGGTACAGCTAAACATTTTGATATATATTTATTTTATTCTATGTTTGATTACCCTCATATCCTGTCTTGTCGATGCCCTTGTTCCGTCCATTGAGTCTGCTTTGCAACTTACTGTATTTCTACATTTTTAAATAATAAAAGGAGCGTTCTTTAACATGGCTCGGCCAAGGTTTTCATTGGTATTCTTTCTGCTAGTTTTTGAATCCCCATTGTTCAAAATGACATTGCTCACTGACCTTATGGGTGTAGAAAGAAGGCTTAAAATATTTATTAAAACCTAGTCAGAACAATATTAAAAGGCAGTCCCCTTTTATTATTTCAAATGTAAAAACATATTAATGCACAGATTCAAAATGAGGAAAGAAGGCAATTGTACAAGAAGATAAGATGACATACAAGACCATCAAAAACGGAATAAAAAGGTGTAGGTCAGAATGTTAAGTGTGACATGTACTGCTGTTTTAAGTACCCTGTAACACTTGATCTTGCTGTATTTGTAGTCCAGTTCCATTCTGCTCAATTAGACTTAAATTCTCAGACATTCCTTAGTCCTTTCCTTTAAAACCACATGCCAGCCCAGGGAGATACACTATTAGTTAACCACTTAAAATCTCACATAATTAAATACGAACAATTTCTTAGGCCTTTAAAATCTTACAGATACGTAATTCCCATAACTAGTGTACTATACTGCACACCAGACAGATAAATGAATAGGCCAACAGGTCTTTTCTGCTGCCATTGTCTATGTATCTATTTGGGGGGTTGGGGACTTATACACACTGTGCAGTTTGCAAGGTGAAGTGAGGCCCTCCACAAGCAATTAACACAAAAACTTCCACAAAGTGCTAGAAAATAATCCAGACTCCTCTCCCAAGATGGAATGTGACAGCAGGTGGCCTATAAATTTAAAGATGTTTACAGTCCAAGAGCCGCCCTAAATACAGACCGTGTGTGTGTGATTCATTTGTAGTGTAATCTCTCTCTCCCTCAACAAACAAACACACACACACACACACACACACACACACACACACAGTCTATATTTAGGGAGGCTCTTGGAGTTACAATGTATATAGGCCTCCTGCTGTCACATTCCCAGATCGGGAAAGGAGACACATCCCCAATCTGATTGATTTTTTCTTTTTAGTTCTGCCTACTTCTTTATCAACAAAAGATTGTCCTTTAAAACAAAATACTATATGTGCTTCCCTCTCTCCCATAATGTTTACCCAGTTAGCCAGATAATACGAGTATGATCTTAGAATGATCACATTTCTTAATCTATATTTTTTTTGAAGGGGGGCCACCAGGTTCTTCCTTCCCAGATTCTGGCATTCCAGTGAGTCTCTGTTATCTGGTGGGATGGAGGGAGTCTCTCACCTTCATTTTACAGTTACCCTGGCTGTTTTCCTTAAGTAGCTTCAAAAACTGAGTATATTAACTGGACCCGCTCTCCCTCAAAAGGTCCTATGGTAATAATGAAATTCAGTAAAGTGGTATTTTCTGCTGCTGCACTATGCTATCCCTCAAAACTTGCGTCAAAGGAGTCTGACAGTCTTTAGGTAGCTGGAAGCAGCTATATAGATTGTTGCAAGCAGTTGTCAAGGCCAACTGTTTGCTTGCTTGTATTTGCTGTATGATTGTTAGGCATAGATAGCACAGAGGCTAAAAGTAACAAATAAATAGCACAAGTTATAGTAGTAAAATGGTATGGGAAATAAGTCTGGTTTGAGTTATCCCATGAGAATGTAAAATCTCAATCTTGGACAGAGGTCTTAAACTTTAAAGCAGTGAACTTTGGAAGAATGAAACAACTAGTCAAGGGCAAACTGACCAGGGTTCAGGAAAAATCTGAAATTAGAAGACATCTGGGAGCTGATTAAGCAATCCATCTTGGAGGCTACAAACCTTTGTGTTAGGTCAGTGAAGAAAAGAACAAGCACAAATGGACCATATGGTTCACAGCCCAAGTCAAAGAAGCAATCAGAAACAAGGGAGAAGCTTTACACAAATATAAAAGGGATCAGAAGGATAGCAACTGGGACAGTTATGTTTAGAACAATAGAGAAGTGAAGATGGTGGTAAGGCAAGCGAAGGTGGCAGCCAAGCTTCAGATTGCCACGGGTTCAATCTGGAAACAAACACTTCTTCCAATAGATTCAGGAAAAAAGAAAGAAAGGGAAGGGATTGTTTGGCTAGTAGAAGAGGACAGGTTCATTGAGGATGACTGGCAGAAAGCTACAATTCTGAATTAATTCTTCTGCTTGGTATTTACCAACAAAAAAACACCAGACTATTGCCTGATAGTGGACTCAATGCAGCCAATAGAGGGATCCTGCCAATGGTAACACCAGAAATTACCAAAAATTGAGTCAGGGAGACACTAGCACAACTGAGGGCAGACAAAGCTCCAGGACCTGATGGACTGCACCCAAGAGTGCTTAGGGAGCTGGCTGAGGAACTGGCCGACCCCTTGGTATATCTGTTTAATCATTCGATGCAGATGGGTGACATACCAGAAGAATGGAGAATAGAAGAGCAGATGTGATTCCACTCCCAAGGGAGGTAGCAGGGAGAAGGCTGGCAACTATAGACAAGTTAGCCTCACTTCAGTCATAGAGAAACCTATGGAGTACCTAATCAGGCAGGACCTTGTGGAGTACCTGGAAGGAAACGATCTTCAGGATGGCAGACAACATGGGTTTGTGGCAGGTAGATCATGCCAGATGAACCTCATTACATTTTTTGACAGGGTAACCAAAGAACTGGATAGGGGCCATCTGGTGGGTCTCCTCTATTTTGAGTTTAGCAAAGCCTTTGGCTCAGTGCCACATAATCATCTGTTAAAAAGTTGGGTGAACTAGGCACTGCTGAAAGCATTGCTAGGTTGGTGGGGAATTGGTTCAAAGACAGGACACGGATAGTTGTAGTCAGTGGGATGAGATCATCTGAGGGAAGGGTCACAAGTATAGTTCAGTCTTGGGCCGGGTTCTATTTAACATGTTCATAAGTGACATCTGAGAAGGTATCCAGGGCAATCTTGTCCTCTTTGCGGATGACATGAAACTCAGTTGGAGGGTTAACAGTGTAGAAGCAGTTAGGGACCTTCAAGATGACCTCCACAGACTAGAAAGATCATCTAATGTTTGGTAGCTAAGGTTCTACATGAAAAAATGTGAAGTGATGCATCTGGAGAAGGGTAACCCGAAGGCAGAATATTGGCTCAGTGGGGTCAGGCTCAGTAACACATAAGAAGAGCAGGATTTGGGGATCATTATTTGTGACACTCTCAAGCAAACAAGCCAATGCAACAAAGCATATAGCAAGGCCAATAGAAAACTAGGGTGAATAGGTAGAGGATTCAACAGCAGGAGAAAGGAGGTGATACTCCCCCCCTACTGGTCCCTGGTGAGGCCTCACCTGGAGTACTGTGTCCAGTTTTGGAGCCCTCACCTTTAGAAAGGACAAGGACAGGCTGGAAGCCATACAAAGAAGGGCAACAAAGATGATCCAGGGACTCCAAGAGCTCTCATATGAGGGGGTGCCTTGAGTCACTAAACATGTACTCACTCGAGGCAAGAAGAGAGAGCGAGGGGATATGATTGAGACTTTCAAGTTCATGAGAGGTATAAATAGAGTTCCCTACTCTGAACTGTTCAACAGGCAAACAGCTCATCTGCTAGGGGTCACGAGTGGAAGCTGGGGGAAAGGAGCTTCAGGAGGGACCTAAGAAACCACTGCTTCACTGAAAGAGTGGTGGAACCATGGAATAAACTGCCTGCCAAAGTGATGGAAACTAATACAGTGGCAGCTTTCAGATGTGGGTGGGACAGAGCAAGGGGAAGAACTGTAAGGGGCCGGGGACAACACCACAAGGTGGGTTTGGTCCCTGGTCCAGTAAAAGGTACAGGAAATGCATGGGCA
The DNA here is from genome assembly GCA_016271365.2 of Neoceratodus forsteri. NCBI lineage: Eukaryota > Metazoa > Chordata > Ceratodontiformes > Ceratodontidae > Neoceratodus > Neoceratodus forsteri. The sequence continues at coordinate 1,068,836,605 of CM028129.1, read as the reverse complement.
GACTAGCTGGACCTTGGGTCTCCTTCTGCCATCAGTTTCTATGTTTCTGTTGCTGTCTTCTTACATTCTGAATCCACATAGATTTTGTCCCATGGCTAATCAAGAATGAGGCGTCTAGACATCTTTCTGTTCCAGAACTGCTCAGCTTCATGTTGCTGTTCTCAAACACAAAGATGTCTTGCAATGACACTCTTGATTAGCAAAGAGACATCTTGGGCATCCCATTTACCTACAACACAGGTACTTGTAAAGACATTTAAACCTAACAGACACACATAACTAGCTTGAGTTTTGAAACCCCATACATGGGTTCCTAAAAGCCCTTAAACCTCACAAATCAACAGAACTAGTTACATTTTTTAAGTCCCATATAGGGGATACTAAAAGCCCTTAAACCTTATAGACGCACAGAACTAGTTACAGTTTTAAAACCCCATACAGGAGTTACTAAAAGCCTTTCAACCTCACAGATGCACTGAACGAGTTACAGTTTTAAAACCCCATACAGGGGTTATTAAAAGCTTGTAAACCTCACAGACACACTGAACTGTTTAAGGTGTTGTGACAGGGGCTAAGCTAGGCCCTGTCCCATTTGTGTTTTGTAGGAGGGAACCAGAAGCGAGGATTCTATTACCATCTCTGTCTTTTCTAACTCTCTGTTAGACTGCACAGTCATTATCATTACCTCTACTCTATTAATTTCTATATTCTAACTTGCTACTTTCCCTGATACATAAAATAGAGATAGTGAAATGATGGCAGAGACAGACAGTTGTGACAGTGTGTGACATCAGACTGATGTAATCTGCCACAATACTCTAGCCAGCTACAAGATGCATCATTGTGTTAGGCCTAGCAACAAACAGTTGTTAGATGGATCACAATTGTATGCCTAGCAACCAGCAACTACAACAGCCTGTCTTACTGAGATGTGTGAGGAGATAGAGAGGGATTTTCAGCAGAGCCAGGACAGGCTGTTTTTTTCTCCTGCTGGAGAGATTGATTTGGAGAGACTTGATGAGAGATGCTGATGTGTTCCAATTAGTTTATTTTTTTTGTGTACAATAAATCACCACTTGTGGATTTCTACAACTTCTCCTGGATGGCTCATGCTTCCTGACCTAAGCTTCCAACATATTTGGTGTCAGAGGTATCTGGTTTAGGTATAGCTGGTGTCATTCTGTGTCAGACGCCACACCACATCCAGAAGCCTCTCCACATTTGGTATCAGAAGTTATTGGATTTAACCTGTGCATACTCTGAGGCCAAGAGTGTGTTTATTGGTTCCATACCTTGAACCAGGGAAGCATAGCAGAACATCATGGATCCAGTAAAAGAAAGAGCTGGAGTGACCACCGGAAGTATGTTAGCTATGCCACCAGAGATGGGAGAAGAACATAAAGCAGCAGCAGAACCAGGAAGTCTGTCTGAGTTAAAATGGTTGATGATATAGGAAATAGAGACCGAGAAGCAGAGAGAAAAAGACCTCCAGTGATTAGAGGCATAGAGAAGAGTAGAGGCAGAGCAGAGAGAGAAAGAAAAGAAGACATGTGGTATTTAGAGGCACAGAGGAAAGAAGACATGCAACTGTAGCTGTCTGCCTTGCAGGCTGTTAAGGATGGAGGAAGTGGTACAGTCCCCACAGATCAGCAAAACCCAGGGTATTTGAAAGATTAAACTGACAAAGCTGTGTCCCTCAGATGATACTGAGGCATACCTGACTACATTTGAGAGGGTCGCCAGTGCATGCGAATGGCCAAAGCAGCAATGGGCTATCAGGCTGGTGCTTTATCTCACAGATAAAGCCCAACTTGCCTACAGTAATGTGGACACTGCTCAGTCAGCAGATTATGACCTGGTGAAAATAGAAATATTGAAGAAATATGACATAATATCTCTTCTGTTTCTATTTCTATTGCAAACAGATGCCTCGGAAGTAGGCTTAGGTGCGGTCCTGAGCCAGAAAAAGATTTGAAAGAGCTTCCCATTCTGTATGTCAGCAGGAAGTTGCATGACAGGGAGAAAAGTACTCCACCATTGAAAAAGAAGCCCCAACAGCCAAATGGGCAATGGAGTCCCTTAAACTTTATTTGCTTGGAGCTAACTCTGTGCTCATAACTGATCATAATCCTCTCTGTTGGTTGAATCAAATGAAGGATAAAAATCCCAGGATCACAACATGGTACCTGGCATTATAGCCATTTAAATTCAAAGTGATGCATAAATCTGGGAAAGAGAATATCACTGCAGATATTTTTGTCACGGTTTGGTTTAAGAATTTAGAAATGAGAAAAGTTAGAAAAGGAAGAAAATAGTGATATTTAGAATATGTATGTGATGAGAATGGGGAAAGGTTTTGGAAACTTGTTTTAAAGAGAAAAAGAGAAAAACAGGTTCCCTCTTTGGGGGTGGCAGTTATATGTGACACGGCTAAGCTAGGCCCTGTCCCGTTTGTGTTATGTAGGAGGGACCCAAAAGCAAGAATTCTAATAAATCTCCTATCTTTTCTAACTCTCTATTAGACTGCACAGTCATTACCTTTACTGTACTAATTCCTAATTTCTAATTTCTAACTTGCTGGGTTCCCTGATACATAAAATAGAGATTATTTATTTTTTATTTGGTGTTTGTTTACCGGGTAAGTACACTAGACAACAATGTTGCCTATATTCAGGCACGACCCGGGAGAGTACAGACAGGGGAGACCAGAGTCAACATTAAAGAGTATTTCATGACGCAGCATGAGGTGAGAACAAACATTTGAACAGTATACAGCCAGGTACAGTCATTATCAGTAACGCATAAAGAGAAACAGATAACATTACATTAATTATTTTCATCTGATGATACATCAATGACTAAATTGAAACGACAAACAGCAAACAAAACTTAAATGAAGTAGCATTATAACAATAGGATTTCTGCTGGATGTGAAACTTTCAGATTTTGGAGACCAGTAGGAAATCAGTAAGTGCCATAGTGAGGAGAAAATGCTAGGAGAGAAGCTCAAGTTACAGCACAAGAGCAGCAGTCGGATTCTAATAGGTGTGCCCGAAGACTCAGTTTAAAGGCCTTGTGGGATTTGGAGAGTTTGGTGTGGGAGGGAATGGAGTTCCAGAAGCTGGGGGGCAGATATGGCAAAGGATCGTTCTCCTTTTTGTGTGAGATATCTGGGAATTTCAAGTTGGGTTTGAGCAGATGCCTTGAGGAGGTATGCTTGGGAGGGCTGAGTTAATAGTTCGGCAAGGTATTTAGGGGACCCAGTTCTGATCATATTATCAATTGTACATCCTGCAGAATAGTGTCTGAGCGAGTCTGGGGAGAGCCAATTTAGTTTTGAGTAGAGCAGGCAATGATGGGTAAGTCTGTGAGCGGAGAGAGCAAATCTGCATATACTGTTATAGCAGGTGCTCCATTTCTGGAGTGCTCCTTTGCTAGTTTTAAGGTAAACCTGAGAGCAATATGTTAGAGCAGGGAGGAGAAATCCTTGTGCAATAGTAAGCCGGGCAGCATCATTGAGGAGGACCTAATTTTAAAAGGCAAGACCAAGTTTTGAGTAAACTGTCTCATGTAAGCCGCAATGTGGAGGTTAAAGTCAAGAGATGGGTCGAGAGTGACTCCTAGATACCTGAAGGAGGTATCGAATTCAAGAGGGGAGTCATCTAGAGAATGTATCAATAAGTCTGGAGTAAGAGATCTGATTCTTGACAGGGGCCAAAAAGCATAGTTACAGTTTTCTTAGCATTCATTAGGGAGCCTGTTCTAGTAACCCTCCTGCAAGCAGTTGAAGTCTGCTTGAAGATGTCTCTTACTGATAAGGGATCTTTACCACTGGAGAGAAGCACCATGTCATTGGCATAAAGGATTAACGAGGAGGAGCAGGAAGGAGGGCAAGTTGTTAATGAAAAGGAGAAAAGTAGTGGGCCAAGAATAGATCCTTGGGGACTCCAACAGAGGTAGGGGAAAGATTTGAGACGGCGGATTCAATTTGGACAAATTGCAACCTCCCTGAGAGGTAGCTATTGAACCAGGAGATGGACGACAGGTCAAAGCCAAGGCGGGACAGTTTGGAAAGTAGCAGAGAGTGATTCACAAGGTCAAATGCCTTTGTGAGATCAATAAATATAGCCCCAGTGAGCAGGCTCTTATCCATCGCTGTAAGGACTGCATTTGTCAGCTGAAGTAGAGCATAGTGAAATGATGGGAGAGACAGACAGCTATGACAGTGTATGACATCAGACTGATGTAATCTGTCACAATGCTCTAGTCAGCTACAAGATGCATCACTATGTTAGGACTAGCAACAGACAGTTGCTAGATGGGTCACAATCGTATGCCTAGCAACCAGCAACTACAAGAGGCTGTCTTACTGAGATGTGTGAGGCGATGGAGAGGGATTTTCAGCAGAGCCAGGACAGGCTGTTTTTTTCCTGCTGGAGAGATTGATTTGGAGAGACTAGATGAGAGATGCTGATGTGATCCATTTAGTTTATTGTTTTGTGTCCAGTAAATCACCACTTGTGGTTTTCTACAACTTCTCCTGGACTGCTCATGCTTCCTGACCTAAGCCTCCAATATATTTGGTGTCAGAGGTATCTGGTTTAGTTACAACTGGTGTCATTCTGTGTCAGAAACCACACCACATCTAGAAGCCTCTCCACGGGTGTTAAAACCTTATACAGACACACACTATTGCTTAGACCTTTAAACCTCACATTGACACAGAAAATTCCAATAAACCTCACACAGACACAACCAGAAATGCAACACTTAAGCTTATAAGTCCCTCACACAGACATGATGCAATTACTTGGGTAATTAAAAATCTTAACGAGAAGAGCCACAGTTTGTTAGTCCTTTAAACCAACCAACCAACCAAGACCACACATTTGTGTACAATCCTAGGTCCATTATATTACACTATAGAGTGCTAAAATGTATTATAACTCTTAAACATAGACATTTATAGGGCCACATTCTTCCTGTTGGATCTGATGCTTTATGTTTTTATTTAATGTGTGACAGTGACAACACCAGACATATTTTCTCCTCTACCAAAAAGCCTTCTTAGAGTTTCCTTTGTGAAGGAAAAATATTGCTCACTTTTTATTGTTTTTGATGGTGTTAAAACCATTTTTAACTTCAGACAGCATACTTCTTTTCAACCCACATTGTTTCAAATCACATTTATGTACCATATGCTCATCATTTAAGGTTTAAAAAAAAACATCAGTTTGCATATATTTAAGTCACACAGCCAAACAAGAAGCATATCATCTTCCACTTCATCACTGGTAGTTCATTCCCCTCCCATTATCTTCAGTTTTAAAATCAGCAAACCTTTCCTCTGAATCCCTCTCTTTGGTTGTCCTTTTTGTCTTTAAATAGTCAGATCATCAACCCAGACAAATTATCTTTCCTATAATGACATTTAGTTTCATAAATAAAAGATGAACCTATAAAACCAAATACTGTATTTGATTCTCTTCACCCCCCCATGCTGACATATCATTCTTTAATAATTTTAGCCAATTAGCCAAACCAGGATACTTTTATAAAAGGACAACTATATGTGTCCTTTCACTCCAGCTGTTGAAAACCTTCATGCTGTGCTTGTTAGCTACATTTTTAACTACTAACTGAGAATGGAATTTATGCTAAAAATATATCAATAAAAATACCAAAAATGCTTCAAACACATAATCCTGCAGTCTTGCCTTTGTCTCCTCGAGACGAGATGCAGCAGCCTCTCTCCGGTGAGTTTCCAAAATTTAAGGCAAGCCAAGCAATGTCCTCTTTCAGCTGACTTCTTTAGCTAGGCATATGGTCCCCCCAAAAAAGAAGTCACTGTTTTATAGCCATATAAGTGATGCCAGGTTTTCTGGCAAGTTTTAGATGCAAGCAGAAAGATTTATAACACAGTTTAAATTTTCTGATTGGCTGGCACTTGCCAGTTCCAGTAGTGTGTGGAAGTGAAGTCACAAGTCAACTGTGGAAATGCACTCAGAGAGGGGGCTGGAGATCGTTTTTTCTTTGGTTGCATCTTGCATTTCCACAGTCAACTCTTGACTTTATTTGCACAGACTGTTGGAACTAGAAGTGGCAGCCAGACTGATCAGCTGTTTAGTACTTCCACTGCAGCAGTATGCAGCTGTCTGGGTGCACACCTTGATGGGAACATAGATTCTAACTTTATAATGGAGGATATCCTGCATATTTGCTATGGCTGATCATGTGTAGGAACAATTCTATAAGTCTGTAAGTATAGTGGGAGGAGTTCACTATTATTATTCAACAAGAAGCACCCACAGTATACTTATAAGCAAACATATTATAAATCACTTGAATTTCCATGAGCGGCTCATAGTACATTTAAGTTGGGGGATTCTGTTTTAAAAAAAATAGTTATCACTACTCCCCTGCGCTTTTGAAATGGAAAGTTTCACTGAAAGATGTTGCATGAGGCTCCAAAAAGATGCAGTATGAGACGCTGTTTTTCTGTAAGCTGGCTGGCTGAAATTATTTAGGTGCTGTATAATACATACCCTCCCTTGGGATCAGCATGGAACACTTTCCTATTCAGAATGAGAATAATACTACATAGGATGAAACTACACCCTCCTTTATGCTGTATCCTCATTGATCAGGCCAAGAAGTGTGGAAGTCTTATGTTTGACATTTGAGAATACTGGTGCCACACACACCACCTTTAGCCACACACACCATCTTTAGCACTGCATACGTTTAGGAGTCATCATTCCTGGTTAAACAACTAACAATCATTATACATGTTATGAGTGCCTGCTTTTTTCAGAATAGTGCCTTGAAGACTGTTCCTACACTTTGCAGATTAGATTCATACTGTACGGTAGCCCTGGAATCCAATTCTGAAGCTGAGAACATTCTGGAGGTACAGCATGTGGTTCTTAGGAGGGGATGGTGTTGGCCCTGGAACACCACTCTGGCACTAAGCACATTGTGTTGTCTGTTTATGCGTGGCACTTCCTGATCCATTACCTTAGGGTTATGTACACCTGATAGGCTGCTTGATGCACATGTAACCTAAGGGTCGTATTTTGGTCCTCCACCAAGCCCCTTCCCCTCCTGGGTGTCTTCAGTTTTTTATGTGCATCAAATGGGCTAGCAGCACACTCGGCAAGCTCCAGTGCAAGGAAAAGACCCAAGAATCAATATAAGGTAATTAGTTTTTTCAAAAAATATTATCTAGCACACACAGTAGAAGAGATAGGTTTATAACTGCAGAATTAAAGGCTATATTATTTAAACATTCACAGAAAGCATTAATGATCAAGCAAAGGCAGTGGCGATATCTCCACTGGAGTTTATACAGGGAATGCGTCAATGAGCATCACGATTCCACACACAGACAGAATTAGGATCTCCAAGCAGGATCGCAACAAATTTCTGATTTTAAATTAAGTGCCTTTCAGCAACCACAATTGGTCTTGTATGGAGGAGTCCCTCATGTAGCAACTCCCCCCAGGACAGTTCTACTTCACGCCCTACCGTATTCTGCCTTCTTTTACTGCTGTACACTCCCCTTAAGTAGTGGGGTATACATGAACCAACACACAAGCTCTGTTGCAGCGGTCCACTCCCCTCAAGTAGTGGGGTGCACCCAACTGCCCATACAAACCACGCAATGCCAGGTGATACACTTAATTACCCAACAGTATAGCAGAAATAAAAAGGTATGGAGCTGAGGCACTTATCTATCAGGAAGGGAAGGTGTTGGCCTTCATATCCCACTCTGGGGTGGAGCACACTTGTAAGTGAGGTCACAGCTCTTAGGAAGGGAGCAAGTGGCCCTGGAATTCCACTCTGTGGCTGAGAACATTGTGTATTAGAGGCACTCAGCTGTTTGGAAGGGAGGCTGTGTGCCCTGGAATCCTGTTCTGAGGCTGAGCATATCACAGATGTGAGGCACTTGTGGAAAAAGTGTGCTACACACCCCAAAGAATTGTATTGTTGAACCCTATCCTATCTTCTTTTCCTTACCCCTTTTAAACTTCTGTTGCGCATCAGTACCTCTGTTTCCCCCTTTTCCCTATAAGTATGTTATTTCCCTTATCTTAGGTAGGCCACCTAACATAATACTGCACTATCCACTACTATATTTCAACTCTCTTTCTCTTGTTCTTTATCTAAAAATCTTACTGTTGGTTCATACAGTATCCCCCCACCCCCCACAAACTCCAAAGAGATAAGGAGTTCGAAACAAAATAAATAACTGTACAGTAGAGAAAAGCACGTATGTCCTCGGACATTACAATAAAACAAGATGATTGTTTGTAAATTTTCTGGTAATATGGAAAAACAGACTAAAGAATAAAAGCTTATTAAAACAGGATCCTGAAAGATAAGAAAATATTGCCAGTGGTAATGCAAGAATGTGGGAAAAATAAATAAAGAAGCCATCCTGAAATGAGATGCTGTATATATTTGGGGCAAAGCTCTGTGCACTTTTGCACCCGCCCGAATAAAAGAAACTATAAGACATGTTTTTCTTTATTTCTCAGTGCAGGCAACCTGGTGCCTGAGCTGTTATAAAGAGATGTTGTATTTATTAGAACTTGTATTTACAAGCATGGTTAAAAGCCAAAGCGAGAAGGTAAATCAGAGAGGTGAGGCGGCAATGATATTGCAGCCACCCACCCGAAAAGGAGAAGTGAGAAAAAGTAAATAAATAAACACAGCAAGGCAGAATCAATGGCTGAGTGTAAAACAGGAGTTTGCAAGTACAGCCGCCGCTCCTGCAAGACTGAAAATCTCCTCAGGCTTCAAAACTGGTACCAGGACTGTTAAACTAGGGGGCCCTAACACAAAAACCCAGTATGCAAAGTCTTGCTTTACTGCTAAATACGGGAAACTATGTGAACTAAAGAAGGGAAGCCAGAAAAGCATGAATAAAAAACAAGAGCATAGTTTCAAAGGAATAAAGCTAAACCCTCTGTTATTCTGTACAGCCTGTCCAGAAGCTATTGTGCTCTTATGCATCCCTCGATTGGTTTACAGATAAATATATCAGGTTTGCAACCCAGTAAAGACTTACATGAGACCTTAGAAATTTTCAGTCCTGTTCTCAAGCTTGCAGACCTCAAAATGGGGGTTTCCTTAAGGGACTAATAGCGCCCTCTGCTGTTCTCTTTTTATCTGAAATTGTGTTAATCCCGTCACTTAGATGGTAACCAATGCTGTCACGTCTGGGTTGCTAGGTAATCAGCTACCTAGTTAAGTCTGTAACTTGAATAAATCTTTTATATTCCAGACTACTGTGTAGAAAACAACAGTACTGGGGAAAGGTTGAATTTAGCAAGGGTTTTGGACACCGGTTACTGTGCAGACCTTTACTAAAAGCTCAGAATTCTATATACTCTATTAAGGGTCTAGTCAGGTGACCATGGCCCAGGGGTATAAATATCCCCCTCCACTGGTCATTAGGCAGTTGAGCCTTGACGGTCAGTCAGAGGTCTACAGTGAGGTAGACTATGAGAAAAAAGAGTAATACAGAGGTATAGAGACCATAGCAATTCTACGGCCTTGTGACTGTATTGACAAATCTATTGCAAGAAATCACTGAGGGAACAAGTGGTTGTTGTTACTGTATATCATTTTCCTGACTTTAACATTATTTTGATTTCTTGGTTTATTCTTTTCCTTTTTGTACATAAGTTCTTGTAAATAAATGTCACATTTTAGTGTATTTTAAATCTTAAAATATTGCCTCGTCTGCATTATTTCTCACACTCTGTGACAGTACTCAGTTCTTAAAAAGGCAGGGTGTTGGCCCTGAAATCCCACTCTTGTGCTGCGAAGATCACTGAGATGGGGTAGCGGCTCTTAAGAAGGTATGGCGTGGGCCCATGAATCCCACTCTGAAGCTGAGCACATTGCAATTGTGAGGTAGTTGCTCTAAGGAAGGTATGGCGTGGGCCCGTGAATCCGACTCTGAAGCTGAGCACATTGCACATGTGAGGTAGCTGCTCTAATGAAGGTATGGCATGGGCCCATGAATCCCACTCTGAAGCTGAGCACATTGCACATGTGAGGTAGCTGCTCTAAGGAAGGTATGGCGTGGGCCCATGAATCCCACTCTGAAGCTGAGCACATTGCACATGTGAGGTAGCTGCTCTAAGGAATGTATGGCGTGGGCCCGTGAATCCGACTCTGAAGCTGAGCACATTGCACATGTGAGGTAGCTGCTCTAATGAAGGTATGGCGTGGGCCCGTGAATCCCACTCTGAGGCTGAGCACATTGCACATGTGAGGTAGCTGCTCTAAGGAAAGTATGGCGTGGGCCCATGAATCCCACTCTGAGGCTGAGCACATTGCACATGTGAGGTAGCAGCTCTAAGGAAGGTATGGCGTGGGCCCATGAATCCCACTCTGAAACTGAGCACATTGCACATGTGAGGTAGCAGCTCTAAGGAAGGTGTGGCGTGAGCCCATGAATCCCACTCTGAAGCTGAGCACATTGCACATGTGAGGCAGCAGCTCTAAGTAAGGTGTGGCGTGGGCCAATGAATCCCACTCTGAAGCTGAACACATTGCACATGTGAGGTAGCAGCTCTAAGGAAGGTATGGCATGGGCTCGTGAATCCCACTCTGAAGCTGAGCACATTGCACATGTGAGGTAGCTGCTCTAAGGAAGGTATGGCATGGGCTCATGAATCCCACTGTGAAGCTGAGCACATTGCACATGCGAGGTAGCAGCTCTAAGGAAGGTATGGCGTAGGCCCATGAATCCCACTCTGAAACTGAGCACATTGCACATGTGAGGTAGCTGCTCTAAGGAAGGTATGGCATGGCCCCATGAATCCCACTCTGAAGCTGAGCACATTGCACATGTGAGGTAGCAGCTCTAAGGAAGGTGTGGCATGGGCCCATGAATCCCACTCTGAAGCTGAGCACATTGCACATGTGAGGTAGCTGCTCTAAGGAAGGTATGGCATGGGCCCATGAATCCCACTCTGAAGCTGAGCACATTGCACATGTGAGGTAGCAGCTCTAAGGAAGGTATGGCATGGGCTTGTGAATCCCACTCTGAAGCTGAGCACATTGCACATGTGAGGTAGCTGCTCTAAAGAAGGTATGGCGTGGGCTCGTGAATCCCACTGTGAAGCTGAGCACATTGCACATGTGAGGTAGCAGCTCTAAGGAAGGTATGGCGTGGGCCCATGAATCCCACTCTGAAGCTGAACACATTGCACATGTGAGGTAGCAGCTCTAAGGAAGGTATGGCGTGGGCCCGTGAATCCCACTCTGAAGCTGAGCACATTGCATATGTGAGGTAGCAGCTCTAAGGAAGGTACGGCGTGGGCTCGTGAATCCCACTCTGAAGCTGAGCACATTGCATATGTGAGGTAGCAGCTCTAAGGAGGGTATGGCGTGGGCTAGCGAATCTTACTCTGAAGCTGAGCACATTGCACATGTGAGGTAGCTGCTCTAATGAGGGTATGGCGTGGGCCCGTGAATCCCACTCTGAAGTTGAGCACATTGCACATGTGAGGTAGCTGCTCTAAGGAAGGTATGGCGTGGGCCCATGAATCCCACTCTGAAGCTGAACACATTGCACATGTGAGGTAGCAGCTGTACGGAACGTAAGGCGTGGGCCCGTGAATCCCACTCTGAAGCTGAGCACATTGCACATGTGAGGTAGCTGCTCTAAGGAAGGTATGGCGTGGGCCCGTGAATCTCACTCTGAAGCTGAGCACATTGCACATGTGAGGTAGCTGCTCTAAGGAAGGTATGGCGTGGGCCCATGAATCCCACTCTGAAGCTGAGCACACTGCACATGTGAGGTAGCTGCTTTAAGGAAGGAATGGGGTGGGCCCGTGAATCCGACTCTGAAGCTGAGCACATTGCACATGTGAGGTAGCTGCTCTAATGAAGGTATGGCGTGGGCCCATGAATCCCACTCTGAGGCTGAGCACATTGCACATGTGAGGTAGCTGCTCTAAGGAAGGATGGCGTGGGCCCATGAATCCCACTCTGAGGCTGAGCACATTGCACATGTGAGGTAGCAGCTCTAAGGAAGGTATGGCATGGGCCCATGAATCCCACTCTGAAACTGAGCACATTGCACATGTGAGGTAGCAGCTCTAAGGAAGGTGTGGCGTGAGCCCATGAATCCCACTCTGAAGCTGAGCACATTGCACATGTGAGGTAGCTGCTCTAAGGAAGGTATGGCATGGGCCAATATGAATCCCACTCTGAAGCTGAGCACATTGCACATGTGAGGTAGCTGCTCTAAGGAAGGTAAGGCACTGGTCCGTTAATCCCACTCTGAAGCTGAGCACATTGCACATGTGAGGTAGCAGCTCTAAGGAAGGTATGGCATGGGCCCATGAATCACACTCTGAAGCTGAGCACATCATGGAGGTGGGACACTCAGCTCTGAGGGTTGGAAGGTATGGGCCCTGTCATCCCTTTATGGGGCTGAGCATATTATCGAGGTGAGACACTATGAGAGTGGGAGAGTGTGGTCCCTGGAATCCATTTTCTGGGGCTGAACACATCACCACGGTGAGACACTTTGCTCTGACGAGAGGAGGATGTGCGCCCTGGAATCCCTTTTTGTAGCTGAGAACATCATGGAGCTGAGGCTTACAGATTTTAGCAAGGGAAAGGGTTGGCCATTGAATACCACTTTGGGGCTGAGCAAATCATGGAGGTGAGATTGTAGCTCTTAAAAAAGGGAAAACATTGGCCCTGGAATTCCACGCTGGAACTAAGCAAGTAGAAACACATAACTCTTTGGAAGGGAGGGTGTGGGCTCTGAAATCCCATGTAGAGGCTGAGTACATTGAGGATGTGAGGCACATAGAGCTTGTAGCAAGGAAGGGTGTGGGTCCTTGAATCCCACTCTGTGGCTGAGCAGATTGCAGAGGTAAGGCATGTGGCTCTTTGGCAGGGAGGGAGGGCTTGGGCTATGGAATCTCACTCTTGGGCAGAACATATCACAGAGGTATGGCACTCAGTTGTTAGGGATGGAGGGAGGATGCGGGCCCTGGAACCCTCCTCTGGGACTGAGCACATTGTAGAGGTGAGACACATAGCTCTTAGGAATTGAGGGTGCAGCCCCTGGATTCCCAGTCTGGGGATAAGTGCATTGTGGAGGTGGGGCACAAAGTTCTTTGGGAGGGAGGCGGGCATGGACCCTGGTATATCACTCTGTGGATGAGCACATTGTGGAGGTGAAACATGCGACTCTAAGGAAGGAAGGGGCATGAACTCTGGAATCCATTTCTGGGGCTGAGCACATCATGGAGGTGAGGCACTAATCTTTTGAGGAAGGGAGAGTCTGGGCTGTGAAATCTCACTATGGGGCTGAACAAATCATAGAGCACAGACAGAAGTTCTCAGGAGGGGGTGGCTGCCCATGATTCATGCTTCATGCTTCCACTGCAAGCAGATGAAGGGGAGTCATTGACGTTGGTTATGTTGGCAGCCACGTATCTGCCTTCTCTGCCACAGGAAGGGCACAGTCGCCGTGACCCATGATCATCCATTTGGGAGATGGGGGGAAAATGTGTGATGCACTGACAAAAAAGGAAGAGTGTTCTAAATGAGTAATCTGTAATGGACTAGTACTCATCATTTCCAGAATGTGAACGAACATGAAATCCTTGTTCAGCCTCTCAGCCTGGTTAATGACTCAATGCAGTATAAATGGAGCAGTGTTATGATGTTGCCAGTAAGAGTTACTGAAAGTATAGTTTTTAAGGAGAGATTTTATGGGGTATTGTGTAATGCAAGATTACTGTACGTAGTCCAGTTTTCAGTGGCAACACTCTCAGGAACTTTATAGACAGGTCATTTAACAGATATTCATAGTAGAGTGTAGTGATTGCTGAAAACGATTGCTTGGGAGTGATAGATCCCCCAATTTTTAAATAACTAGGCCCTTTCAGGCAGTCAATCTTAATAATTTATGACCAGTCTATAGCACTATCTTTACCAATTAAAGTGAATTGTATTTTACCAAGGGGAAGCAATAGAAAGTAGATTAGAATATGCTGCTTCAGGCTTTCCATCCACTTATCAGCTAGCAATGTTAGCTGGATTGTATTTGTCAGGAGGGACAGAAAAGATTCATGACTGTAGCCAAGTGCCTTCCATTTTAGGGGGATAATGAAAGTGTAGGCTGAATCAATGGCATGGGCTGCATGCCTGGTGCCATACTGAAAGCCATTGTATCTTTCATCTCCATGATTAAATGACTCTGTTGTTTCATAATAGAAAAGTATGTCATAAATGTCAGTAATATCATGGCAAGACATCATCTTTCACAGGCGTTTGAATGAACACCTAGGACATGGTTTATTCTTGCATTTCCTATATGCATCTGCAACGTTTTATTTAAATCAGGCACTGTAATAACACTATTTAGTGACGTGAAAATGGGTTTTTAATTAATAGAATTTGCTTAAAAGCTATTTAGATTGGCTGTTAAAAACGCTGCTGTTTAGAGCCATACACTTGGAGATCAAGGTTTGAATCCCACCACTGCCAGTAACTCACTGTTTGACCTTGAGCAAGTCACTTGCCTGTATGTGCCAAACTTCTCTCTTGCTTTCTTGTTCTCAGTCTCTCACTAGTTCTTGACTATCCTTTAGTAGCCTTGGATGCCACAGGGAGTACATTGAAAAGATTATGGGCCTGATTCACGAAGCGTCAAGCCCTGTGTCAAACCCTTTTTTGGTACAGCTGTGCCAAACACATTGCTGCAACATATGCTTAATTCAAGAATATTGGGTGCATTTGTGACAGTTTTCCTACTTTATGACAGCCTGTGCCAAATATTTGGTGCACGCCTCCTAAAAAGGGTCCCAAGATTGCTACAAGTGAGACCAGCAAAGAGCTGGTCTAACTTGTGGCAGTTGGTGAATGGGATCAAGTATCCCAATTGCCAGCTGGCGAATGCCACAAGCCCTGTGCACCATACGTTCGGCACACAAGGGGCTTGCGGCATACCTGACACGTTTGTGAATCAGTCCCCATGTTTTTATTTTGATAGATAAATTCTATAGTTCATACATTTTTCTCACTGATAGCTGCCTCAATATTTACTATTGAGGAGGTTGCCATGGAAATAGGATATTTGTCCCCTGGACTACATCTCCTTCTGCTGCTTGACTACAAGTGAAACAAAAAATATGCTGTTTGTTGCATCATAATAATATTCACAGCAACAGACTTTGATGTTCTAAACAGAGGAGTAGAGCTTCTCTTTTGTAGACAAGCAGCAAAAATACATGGTATAAGGCACAAAGTTTCAGCTTTTCTGCAGGTTGGATGAGTACCTGAGAATGCGAGCTTGACACGCTCTCCTCTTTTCCATAGATGTTAATAAAATTATTTTTCAGTTATTTGCTGCTATATGTTTTCTGTGTGCTATATCCACATCCAAAGTAAGGCAGTTTTTCTAAAACCTGTTAAGTGATCTGGAAAATTCGACAAGCCTGGGTGGCATTGATGGCAGAGATCACAGCAAGCACTCAATAAATGGTTCTTGCAGTACTTAATTGGAGAAAATCATTATGCAGTCTTCTTACACAAAGAAGGTGGCTCTTTATCACAGCAGATGATGAGGCTCCAGGGGTAGGACAATATCCTGGGCCCTAGCCAGAGGAATCCATCTACTGTTTAATGTGAATGGAGTCTTAACAGCCAGACATCACATATGCTACTCTCTCTAGCAAGTTCCTGAAGCAAACCCTGTTAATTTCTGAGAGGTGGGTGTTGCAAAAAAACTGGTATAATCCAACACTGGAATGGTGGGAAAGGTCAACTTTAGTATATCTGTGGACAGAGGGTCAGATGGGGACAAGTCTGCTTAGAGAGAAGTGACAGCAGTGTGAACTTGGTATTGGTTGCAAATAATGAAAAAGCATTTCAGCTGCTTAGTGATCTGTAGGAGAAGCCCATCTGTGTAAGAGGTGTCCTTGTCAAAAATCTTTGTGGTAAGACAACTTAGAATTCAGTTTAGTTCAGTCTTTTTTTCTGTTTAGGTAACTATAATTTAATACCTTTTTATGTTTAATTTCTGTAGTTTTAAAGAGCATCCCCATATGTTATTTTGTATGCCTTAGACATTTTGTAGGTACTATTAAATGTTTTCTCTATAATTCTTCTGTGACTGAGCTTGATTTAAAAGGTACAGGGCACTTGTTTTACTATCCATTCTGTGTTCCATCTGTAGAGCATGCTAGCAAACTAAAGCATGTTGCTTCAAATACAGAAGCAGGGCCAGGAGTGTTCAAAGCAAATAGGGGTTCCTATGTCCAGGTTTTTTGGACGATTAAAGAAGTGGGATTGCAAGGAAGAAACCCAGTGGCTTCACAACAGACAGTTATCATCGAAGGTGTAGCGTCCCAACCTGCTGATCATAGATAAGAGGACTACATCACAGAGGAGATGAGAACAAAAAGGAAACTATATGGAATATAATTTAAACTGTGTATGACTTCCATTGTTTTGCTTACAGTAGAGATGATGCTCTTTAACCATGCCAAGTCTTGCATAGCCTCGCTGTATGTATCTGATGGCATCTGCTAACAAGTCATGGAATGTAAAGTGCTTTGGGATACTGTGTGTATGAAAAGTGCATATAAAACCAAATTGCTTTCCTTTCTTTAAAAAAGTATTAGCCAATGGTCCTCATATAATATGGCTGTGTGAGAAACGATATGAAAAAAGTTAGGCAGTATAAGGAAACACAGAAGGAGCAGGACAGTGAACTGTTCCAGTTAAGGCAGAAGGAAGCAGGGAGGGTAGTCAGAATAGTAAAGGGCCAAACTGAGGAAAAGATAGCCAACTTGCTTAAGAAGGGGGATAAAACCTTTTATAGGTATATCAGGGAGCAAAGAAAAAAAAAGGAAGGGATAGTGAGGCTGAATAGAATGGACGGTGGGTGGGCAGAGAGGGACAGGTAAAAAGCAGGGACACTGAATCAATACTTCTCAGTATTCACAAAAGAGGAGGAGGGAGAGGTGCCTAATCCAATTAACAGAAGCACTCTGGATATGGGGGTTGATCCCAGTCCTTTCACAGAAGAAAGGGTTCTGAAAGAGCTCCTAAAACTGAAGGTGGACAAAGCAATGGGGCCTGATGGAGTTCACCCCAGAATTCTATAAGAATTAAGGGGAGAACTAGTGACACTATTGACTACCCTTTTTAACAAATCATGGGAGGATGATGTGGTACCTCAGGACTGGAGGAAGGAGGATGTGATTCCCCTTCACAAAAGTGGGAGCAAGACAGAGGCAGACACTCTTCCCCTCAGCATTGTTGGGAATCCTTTAAGAAGATTATATATCACTTAAGAGATCAGTATATTCCGTGCAAAAAAAAAAATCCCCAATCATAAAAAAGCACCAAAATGGATGAATCAAACTATTAAAAGACTAATAAAAAAAAGCAAAGAAAGTATAATGCTTTCTTAAAAAATAAATCATTAACAATCTGGAACTCTTATAAATTGATTAAAAAAATGCAAAAATATGATCAGAAAAGCAAAATCTAGGTGGGAACATAAATTAGCATGTAATGCAAACAAAACTAACAACAAGTAATTTTTTTCTTATATAAATTCTTTAAAAAAACCTAAATGCCAAGTTGGCCCATTATTAAACAATAATAACACTATTGTCTATGATTCCAAAATAATGGCAGACCTACTTAATACTCAGTTTTGTAAAGATTTTACTGCTACGTTAAATGATAATTCAGTATTGACCCTCTCCAATTCTGTTAGTGATGCATCTATCAGTTTTTCTGAAGATATAATTCATAAAAAGTTGTTAAAACAAAAGGGAAAATATAGTCCAGATCCTGACAACATACCAGTCCATCTATTATTTTTATTGGCAGACATTTTGGCAGAACCCTTGAAAATTATATTTGACTTTTTCCTCACTGCAAGTTATGTCCCACATGATTGGACGGATGCTTATGTTGTTCACATACATAAAAAAGGGCCAAAAAATAGATGGGAAAATGATTGTCCCAGAAGTCTTACATCCGCAGTTTGTAAAATCTTTGAGAGTATAATAAAAAGACATGATTGCACCTGTTTTAAATGTTTGCGATCCTGAACAACATGGGTTTAGATGGGGACATAGCTGCATCACCAATTTGATGTGTTTCTATGAAAATATCAGTTCTCTCATAGACAATAGGATTCCTTGTGATATTATATTTGTAGACTTTAGTAAGGCATTTTATGTTATGCTACATTGGGCCTTATCCCAAAAGCTTTGTAAGCTGAATATCAATTCTTTTTTGATAAAATGGATATTAAGTTGGTTACGCTTTAGGACTCAACAAGTTATCATTAATCAAACAAAATCAGATAGTTGTTTTATCTCCAGTGGTGTGCCACAAGGATCTGTTTTGGGGCCTTGTCGCTTTCAAATATTTATTTCTGATGTAACTAAGGAATGTTCATCCTTGATATTAAGTATGCAGATGATATTAAAATTGGGGGTGCCTGCACATCAGTTTTTGATGTACAAATTATTCAGAAAAACTTAAATCATATCACTGAATGGGTAAACAAATGGGGCATGAAACTGAATACATCAAAGTGTAAAGTTATGCACTTGGGATTTTCTGATTTACACAATCAATATATTCTGGGCAGCACAACGTTGGTTCAAACGTCAAATGAAAGGGATTTAGGAATCTGATATCTGATGATCTATCATACAATAAACACATACATGAAATCATCAACAGATCTAATAAGGTAATTTGGTCTATTTTTCGAAACATTAGATCTAGAGATCAGAATGTCTTGCTCCCTTTATTTAGAGCTTATGTCAGACCACACTTGGAATATGCCTCTCAGCTTTGGAATCCATGGAAAAAATCAGAATGTCAACTGTTGGAGGGTGTTCAGAGGAAATTCACAAAAAAAAATCCAGTTTTGGAAAAGTACCACATTGTGAACATATTGATTCTTTAAAGCTTATGTCACTATCAACACGCCGTCTTCAAGGTGATGTTTTGATTTTGTTTGATATTATTAAAGATCCATATCTTATGTGTGAAATGGGTCTATAATTTAAGGATCATTCCTATGAGTTCAGGGGACATCCATTACAGCTGATTCAGAAATCATTTATTCGCAATAACAGGAAATATTTTTGTACTATTAGGGTAATTGGCCCATGGAACAAATTGTCACTTTATGTGGTTATTAGTGAAACAAAGAATATATTTAAATACCAATTAGACGCATTGATTAATTCTGGTTACAAACTGATCTATTTTTCTCTGGTTTAGTATGGGAGCATTATGGGTCTCGACCTTCTAGCTCCCCGAACCGACCTTAGTATGAACCTTATTATAGGCAGGAAACTACAGACCTGTCAGTTTGACCTCTGTGGTAGGGAAAGTGATGGAATCACTTCTGAAGGAAAGAATTGAGTACCTAGAGACCAGTGGGGCACAGGACCCAAGGCAGCATGGGTTCACAGTTGGAAGGTCATGTCAGACAAATCTAATTGATTTCTTTGACTGGGTGACCAAAGTAGTAGACCAGGGAGGGGCTGTGGACATAGCCTACCTAGACTTTAGCAAGGCATTTGACACAGTCCCACACAAAAGATTAATTGTCAAATTAACCAGCCTGGGAGTGGGTCCCAGTGTGGTAGCCTGGGTAAAACATTGGCTGGACAACAGGATACAGAAGGTAATTGTAAGTGGAGTCCACTCTAAAGAAAGATGGGTTACTAGTGGGGGTACCGCAGGGTTCAGAACTGGGTCCAGTCCTTTTTTAATGTCTTTATAAGTGACATTACAGAGGGACTGGAAGGAAAAGTATGCCTCTTTGCAGATGACACAAAGATCTGCAACAGGGTTGATACACAAGAAGGCATGGAAATGATGAGAAGGGACTTGGCAAGGTTGGAGGAATGGTCAGAAGTATGGCAGCTTGGATTCAATGCAAAGAAGTGCAAAATAATGCACCTAGGAAACAAAAAACCCGGGGGAAGATTACACAATGGGGGGAGGTAGTAATAACAAAAATGGATAGAGACCAGGGGTAATCACATCAGATGGCCTTAAGGTTAGCAAGCAATAAGAGAAGGCAGTCGGGAGGGCTGAGGGGATGCTGGGACATATAGGGGAGGCATCACCACCAGAAAACAGGAAGTTGTTATCCCTCTGTACAGACAGTTGGTGAGACCCCATCTGGAGTACAGTGTCCAGTTCTGGAGACCCCATCTCCGCAAGAACATAGACGGGATGGAGGCAGTTCAGAGGAGGGCAAATGAAATGGTGCAGGGTCTGCAACAGAAGCCATATGAGGAGAGACTAAAGGAGCTTAACATGCATACCCTTGAGGAAAGGAGGGACATGATGGAAACGTTCAAGTACCTCAGTGGAATCAACAAAGTCCAAGAGAGTAGCATCTTTCAGAAAACGAGATGTACAAGAACAAGGGGGCACCATTTGAAGATAGAGGGGGGATGGCTCAGGGGCAATGTGAGCAAGTATTTTTTTCACAGGGAGGGTGGTGGACACATTGAACAGCCTTCCTGAGGAGGTTATGGGGTCTAAAACTGTGGGAGAATTCAAGAATGAATGGGACAGACATAAGGCAATTTTTGTGGGGGGTAGGAAGAAATAGGCTGTTGGTTAAATAGGATCTGCAGCTTATCCTGTAGGTAGGGAAATGGGCAGACTAGGTGGGCCAAGTGGTCCTTATCTGCCGTCAAAGTCTATGTTTCTGTGACAAACTATTTGAAATGTTAAATTGCAATATAAAAATTAAGCATAATTGTTTTAATGAACATTTTATCTTGATAGACTATCTAGTTGTTGTTATTTATGAATGTAAACATGAGAAGGTAAATATTGTTATTACTTTTAGCAGATCAGTAAAAATATTTGTACTTGGCATGTAAAGCTTTGGTAAATGTTGTACCCTGTTTGAAGCTGGTAGATCTTGTGTTAGCAATTTGATGAGCTTTTTTGAGCCAGTGAGTGAGGCTCTGGATGAGGGCCTGCTTGTAGATGTAGTGTACTTGGACTTTAAAAAGGCTTTTGATCTGTGTCACTGATATATTCTTAAAAACACTACAGAAACTAGGGGTGAAACCATATTTAATAGAATGGATAGCACAATGGCTACAAAATTTGGTGCAAAAAGTTCAAATAATGGGATATTTGTCTTCTGATGGAAAGGTTACCAGCGGAGTGCCACAGGGAACCATTCTGGGTCCCAGGTTATTTCACACACTGATTTCCACAATGCAAGTGGCTAATGGAGTTTTGATCTGCAAATATCCAGATGACTCCAAAGCTGGTGCAGTGGTAAACGATATGGAGTCCATAAAGAATTTCCAGAAACAGCTAAACATACTAGGGGGATGAGCTGTGGAACATAATCTAGATTTCAGTTTTGATAAATGCAAGGTGAGGCATTTTAGAACAAATAACAGACGTGCACAATATATTTTGAATGACAAATATATAACACATGTAGAGCAGGAGAAGGATTTGGGGGTGCTTATATGTATTAATCTTAACTTTGATACACATAACTTAGAAACAGTAAGGCGGGCTAATGGAATCACATGGAATATAATGAGGATACATAGATACATAGGCAGTGTCAGCGGATAAGGGCCTATAGCCCACTCATGCTGCCCATTTGAGCTTGTACTTTCACTTCATGTTTTCCTAGAAGTCTTTTGCCCCTCACCCCTGACCTCCAGAATTCCTTTATGTCTATCCCATTCATTCTTAAATCCTGTGATTATTTCAGCCCCCACCACTTCCTCTGGCAGGGTGTTCCACTTGTCCACCACCCGTTCTGTGAAGAAATTCTTCCTCACGTTTCCTCTGAATCATTCTCCCTCCAACTTCATGCCATGCCCTCTAGTTCTGGAACATGTGGAAAATAAGGAGTAAAAGAGAGGAGGTACTAGTGTGATTGTACAGGTCATTGGTGAGACCAGTAGTAGAATATGGAGCGCCATTTAGTTCTCCCCAGAAAATAGGTACTGGAAAAAAGATAGAACAAATACAGCACAGGTACATGAGTAGAATAAGCTCTGTAAAAGGTATGGAATATAAAAACAGACTACAATCCTTATGACTTTATTCAATGACATATAGAAAGGTGAAAAGGGGCCTCTGTTTTGTGTATAAAGCAATAACAAATGAAATGTTATATGAATCAACCAGCTTATGCTGGAAAACAAGAACAGACTTACAAACAAGGGGACATCAGTGGCAACTAAATGGGGAAAGATTTAAAACAAAAAGGGGACGGTGGTTTAACAAACAGGTGGTAAATGCTTGGAATGCACTTCCCACTGAAGTTGTTGGTGCAAATAGTTTATCGGCTTTCAAAAAAGCATTGGATAACTATTTGGGAGAAAGGAAATAGGACTATGAGCACTGAAAGGTGGCAGGCCAGTATATGGCTCTTGAAGCTATTAGGCCTGAAATCACTACTATGAACCTTAGGAGTGTTCTACAGCAATAAAACTACCCTAGTAACATGTCTTGTATATTGATCATGTTAACTTGGTTATTGTGGTGCAACAGTGCCACTTAAGTTGGGGTGGCTAGTAACAACTGTGTTAAAGGGTGATTTTAGGTCACTTGTAACACCCATGGATGGACTGGGCTGACATTTTGAATGTGGTGTCCATTCTAGAATCTACATATCATGACATTTTAATCTTGATTTGTTTAGGTTTTTTAAACAGCAGTTTTTCATTAAATATTAGAAGAGTAAAATGTTACCATTTTTGCTGGTGTCTTTTGTCTGGCACTGCAGCTAAAACTACAAAACATTAGCTGACAGAAATTGTTAGTTTTATAGTCCTAACTTTCTATAGTGCATTTTGTATTCCCATTTCAAGCACTGTAGTAGTTTTTTTAATAATTTGGGTTTAAAAATATTACATAAAATAATATAATGTATGGTAGAACGCGGTTAACATGCAAAAATCATCTTTTTACAGTGTTGTTACACCATCGATGTGATGTCATGACTTTGTTATACTACTGCCACTTCATCACATCGATGGTGTAACAAAATAAAACTGCCATGCATTGTTGTTGCCATGACACCAATAACAGCCAAACTGTTACATGTTTTAAAAAAGTAAACCACTGACATCTCTGAAACAGTATATAAGGCGCCAGAGATTTAAAAAAGATTTAAAAGTTCAAAGCTTGAGCTGTAGGCGAGCTGTGAATGATCTCACTAAGTCACTTCAGACTGACTGTACCTGAATCCTGATCTGAACCACAAGCGTGGTTCGGTAGGCTGGTGGCTTTTGATCCTCAATCCAAGGAGGAGCTGGTTGTCCGGGGTGGGGGGTCTCCTGAAGTACCAGGACCGTAGGGGAGCAAGAGCGGCTGGGCAACAGTACCAGGTCACAACCGAGGTGGGTGGGGAAGAGCATGAATCCTGGTTTGAACCATCAGCATAATCTTAAAAACTTGTCTTTTCTATGACTGTTCCGATGACCATACACTATAAAAGACAACATATGATCATTGGTGTGTAACTACACTATGCTTGCCTTCTTGTGGTTCCTATGGCAACTCTGTAAACCTCTCAAGCTGCGCTTTCGAGGTTTAACAGAGATGCCAAGGGAACCACTCAAAAGCAAGCATAGCGTGGTTACACACCAATGATCATATGTTATCTTCTATGTAAAGTGCCACATGCACAGAACAATTCCAGTTATAGTGTAATATGTTTATAAGAATACAAAGTCCCACAGTCTGTTTTGAAATAGTTTTGTGCCCTCAAACACACACAGTTATGCTAGAAGCCCATTTCTAGTGCCAGCAAATGGCAAGCATCCATTCTAATAATAACTGCCCCTTCAACAAAAAATTATGCCTGGCACTGGGAGGGTGTCCACTTTATCGGCAAATGCTTCCAACATGAAGGCTGGCACTATGAGCCCAGTGCTGGAAAAGTGCCCCCCCAACACACACACATTTAATCTAGAACTCTGACATTGGGAGCCTCTTCCTAGTAATAGTAAAAAAATGCTGCATATGGAATCAAGGCTGTCACCAGAAGCCCAGATCCAGTACCAAAAGAGATCCCCCCCAAATCCCCCAGTTCAAATTTCCAGCACCAAGGCCCCATCCCTAGTGTTTTTTTTATTTAAAAATGTGCTTATCAGGTAGTCTTTAATACCATAAAATGCCCACACTCCAGGATGGACATGTTATGCTGATAACTAACAAATAAAACTCTTGCCACCCTGCTGCAACCCAAAACTTACTTCAGTCTCCCTGACAGGGACCCAGAAAAAAATTAGTGATCCCTCTTCCCAGACTGCAACATCATCAATCCACCATCTGAAGAAAAAGTTCAACTCCCTTTCCCACTGACTATTGATGGCACTAGTCCTAACCTGCTCCTCTGCCTAGCCTCTACCCTCTCTAGAAATAAGTATTTCTTCATGTGCCGTGGTACCCTTCCCCACACCAGGCAACACTCAGCAAAACCCTTCTCTGCCCATCAGAATGTAAGCAGAAAACACAAACCATTATAATTATACTAAAGGGCTCAGTTTTCAGTACCTAGTTTTTCAGTATAATATTGAATTGCAATAATTTGACTCAGTGGTCAGCAGAAGAGGGCTGTGCTGGTTGCTGTCTGAGGCAGGGAGTCCATAGGAGAGGTACAAGTAGACATTAGGGAGTCCTAGCAGTGGGACGAAGTGTGGAAAGGGATACCACTAGCTGCCAAAGTTCACTTACTTTGGGACTGGTTGAGAAAGAAATGCAACTAACTATCGGGTGGAGCTTGGTGGGATGAGGATAGGAAGGAGGTGCCACTCGACACTGAGAGATTGGCGATGGATGGGGAGAGGTGGAGATATCCCACTGAACACAAGGGATGGCTTGGCATGGGATGGAGCAAAGAAAGGGCATGCTTCTGGATGCCAAGGATTCTTGCCACAGAATGCTGGCAATGCCACTGAAACTGATAGAGAGTTTGACTCAGAATGAGGTAAGGAATGGGGTGCCACTGGACACCAGAGGGAAACTGGCATAATATAATTAGAGGTGGTGGTACTGGACACCAGGGAGTGTTTGGCATTGGTTGGGGAAAGGAATGCATGGGATGGAGAGGCAGGAGTCTGCTGAGCACCAGGGAGGGCATGGCTGAGAATGGGGGAAAGAAAGGATGCCTCTGGACACCTCTGAGTGATAGGCATGGGGCAGATGTGGGGTTCCACTGGATACCAGGGAGTAGTTGGCAAGGGATGGGGAAATGGGGTGCCACTGGACACCAGAGAGTAGTTGGTATAGAATGGGGAGGAGGATGCCACAAGGCAAAAAGAACTGCTTGACATGGGACAAGGAGGGGGGAAGCCATTGGACACCAAGGAGGGCTTGGTGCAAGACAAGTAGAGTGAGATTTTCTGTTGGGTACTAGGTGGGACTTTGCATTGAACAGGTAGAGAGAGGGAAGTGTAACACTGGAGTGGGGAAGGGGGTTATATATTGGAATGAAGAATGAGCTCCCAATGCTGGTCAAGTCAATGGGGGGGGGTAGAGTTATTGTAGGGTTATTTTCCCAGGAACCCTAACTTTGGATTTCTTGTCTTTTTGCACTTTGCCTGCAGTCCTAATATTATTGTAATGTAGTTTGTTAATAAATTTGATGAAACATAATTTTAGAGTTAAATAGTTAATTTAGATGATTTGATGAGATACTGTTTTAAGCACCTGAAAGACCTCTTGATGATCTCCACTCCTTCCACCCTCCTCTGATCCACTGATATGGGCTTGTGCCAGGTTCTCCTCTCTCACTTACGGCTGTTGGGGGACAGAGCCTTTAGGGTAGCTGCCACTGTCTTCTGTAACTCATTGCCAGAGGGAATTAGTTCAGCTTGTTTTGTAGGAGCTTTTAAGCAATTACTGAAAAGTTCTCTCTTTGCACAAGCCTTCCCCGATTAAATTATTATAATAATTTGTTATTGTTTATTTCTCATATTTGCATGTTTTATTGAATTGTCTTGTGCTGTTTTTATCCTGTAAGGCAGTGTGAGTCTTTTGGATAGGGTGCTAAACAAATAAATTTACCTTTCCTTTTATTACAGAACCCCCTTGTTTTTGCTTCCAATGGATGAAACTCTAAGGATCAGCTTTGACTTTTTTATTTAATGACTTTTGCCACAGTTTCGTCATCATGGTGTCTGCTTTGCATTTCTCCTCTTGTTCATTTTTATCCATTTCTGTTTCCAAGACATTCTGTGATGTTGGTTTTGTTTCATGGTGTCCACTAAGCAATGTGTAACAGAAGAACTGAGGCCACGAACACAGTCCCAATTAAACTGTGCACAGTGGTTAAAACAACTAGTTCCTGTTCTAGGTTGCTCCCCATTGTGATATAGACAACTGTGTCCCAAGGCTTTCACTGCACTGTCATAATGGATATTGTGATGTCCCAGGAAAGGGTTATGATCCAGTATGCAAACCATGTACTGTGCTATGCACTGATGCATGCCAGCCTCCACTCATGCCATTCACATGCCACAGTACCACCATCCCTAAAAGACTGTTCTGAGCAGTTCTTTGGGGTGAAGTAAGCATGCAAGAGGGCCAGAGAGGATTGTTGGCCGACCAGGATCAACAAGGGACCATTAAACAAAATAATGCACGTGGGGGAACAGGGCCAGGGACCCTCTAGAAACCAAGGATGAATGCCATCTGTGCCAATAACATCTGGTGGCCTGTGACAGGGCAGCAGACTGGGGAGCTTCTTGGGGGGTCAATACCCACAGACAGAAATACAGGGACTCCATTTTAAAACAAAATCACTTTACAGCAGCCAAACGAAAATAGCTTAGTGGCCGCTTAGCAGAAGTCTTTTGTAGTCACTGTCATGCTCGCTTTCTTTTTTTACTGGCCCCTTTTAATAGGGCTCAGGTGTGCCTCATTAACACCATCCCCAGAGTGAAAAGACGCACCTTGTGAAGGTAGCACATGCTGTGGCTCTTACAAGGCCAGCCCTAAATAATGTAGTATGTAGTTTGAAATCCCTTGTCTCCTACACCTGCACTGTGGGTGTTTGATGGGTGTAGCAAACATACACGTCATTGAATGGCCACATTTGAATTGTGACGTAGCAGTGGTTGAATCAGAAATCTAGTTATTTGTTTATTTATTTCTGAACTTTTGCTAAGAAAGCCATGCTAAGCTTGTATCAGCTCATTTCCAGATGCATCCTTGTGGAAAGGGAAGAGGAGAGAACAGTGCAAATACAAAATGCAGTGTTCAAAAATCCAATAATATTGAAATAGATATAACAAAATGAGTGATTACAGGCAATGTTTCTAAGCAGGAATTTTGCAGTACAATAAACTGTGGAAAGAAGAGCAGTAAGAACAATAAACAGTGATCAACAGTTTAGTAATATGAGGGGTAGGGGAAAGTAACTGAAAATTGGGGCAGAAGGTGCTGTACTAATGTCAGTCTAGGGTGAAGGGCAGCAAACACAAATCCAACCCAGTATCAGGAGAAACTGTAAGAGTGAGTAAAGAAATCACAGAGGAGGGTTTCAGAATGTGAATGGAAGCAACAGATCACATGGATGGGGGTGAGAGCTCTAGAAAAGAGGAGGCAGCTTGACCAGCAGTGGATCTGATTAGCAGGAGGGCAAGAGAGTGAGAGCAGACTTCATGAAGGAAGGAAGAATTAGAAGGGGAAAGAGGGGAGAAACATGATAAGAGGGGCGGGATCCAACCCAAAATTTGGAGATAAAGGAGGCACAGTGTGCAAAGTGCCTGGCATCAAGGGGGGTGGGTGTGTACAGAAAACAGTGGTAAGTGTACAGGGGATTGTCGAGGGTAAGTCAACAGAAAGCATGAAACAGATGTTTCAGTCTAGCTAAGTTGGATTTGGGAGCAGCACTGTAAATGATACCATAGTCAAAAATGGAGAAAATCCTCTCAAGAAGATCTCTCTGTAGTCAAGAAGTGAGATGCTCCTCTTATCCCTGTAAAGCACATCAAGTTTAGGGGGTAGCTTCTTGTGGATTGCATCCATATGAAAAGAGAAATTAGGGTGACAGTCCAGCCATACCCTGAGGTACTTGATGGAGGAGACACTTATGTTTCCTTAACTGCAGTGCAATTGCAGTGTAGTTACATGCAACAAACATGTAACTACAGTGTAATTATTCCTGTTGCATGTAATTCATGATTACCTACCCTGCAGTTATATTGAAACTGATACTTAGAGTGCAGAGACATCATCAATCAGTGAGGACCCCCTTCCCCATTCTTTTTTCTTCCTATTGCTCTCAAACAACAAGGCTATTGTTGGCTGCTCTATGTTCAGCTATTTTGTACTTATTCCAAAATGTGTTTTATTGTCTTCCCTTTAGTGCCTGTCAGAATATTGTACTCTTGTTATTGTAATACTCTGGTGCTAATTGTTGTATTATATTGTATAATATTGTATTTTATTGTATTTCTCTTTCGATGTGGAACCTTTGTAAAACAGCCTCAAGCTCAAATGTATTGTAATCTGAAAAATAAAAATGAATAAATAAATCACTACACCATCAAGGGTATGGAAGGAGGGAAATGGGTGAGTACAGCAAGCACTTCCTGGTGCCAAAAGTCATAGGAACCATTTTCTTGGCATGGAGGGACAGCAGTGTGAGCTGATCTGTGAGGACAAAGGCAGAGGAACTAGAGGTAAAGAGTACTGTATCATCTGCATACATGTGAATGGACACAGAAGATTAAAAAAATGGGCCAAGGACAGACCCTTGGGGGACTCTTGAGTAACTAGGGAGTTGAGGCAAGAGAAGAAATCTCCAGTAGGGACAGCTTGTGATCTACCCTCAAAGTAGGAGTAAAATCACTCAACTGAGGAGGCAGAGAGTCTAGCTGCCTTAAGCTTTACCTTAAGCTTGTCCAGGAGAATGGGCTTTTGGCAAGTCAGCAAAGATGGTGGAGGTGACTAGGCCCTGATCCATGTCAGAGAAGATCACATCAGTGAACTGGAGGAGAGAGGTATAGGTAGAGTGGGACTTCCTGAAGCAAGGCTGGAAAAGAGTGAAGAAGGAGGCTGAGTCAAGAAAAAAGGAGAGACAGGAAAGAACAGGGTGTTCTGGGGTTTAGCCAGAGGTGGGGAGTAGAGAGCTAGGGTAGTAGTTTTGAAGAGAAGAGGGGTTCCCCCATTCAGAAGAGGAATGACCACAGCCAACATTCAAGAATTGGGGACTGAGGAAAAGGAGAAGGAGAAGTTGAGCTAGGGAGGGCAGTGGCATGAGCAGAGAGATACAGGAGTTTGGGTTCAAGACCATCAGAGCACCCATCCATGTGTAGATTTCGAGCCAATAGGGCTTTAAAAGGAACAGCAGGGGTGGTAGGAGAGAAGGAAAAAAGGGAGAAAGAGGTGGTAGGGATGGTAGAGGAGAAGAGTGAGAGGTTAGAGAAGAAGATTGAGAGAGCATGTAGGAAGAGGATGAAGACATGAGGGAGTGGGCAGGGAGGTGAAATAAGAATTGAAACAGGAGGTGATTGCAGTGGTTGTCTCAGATGGGGGTCATCCACCTTGAGCACATGGAGAGAGGGGATTAAGGCTATTTTGGAGTGTTGATGCCAAGTGTTCAGACATCACAAACCTAGTAGTTCTAGTTACAAATGGAAAAGTAATTTGAAGGTCAAAAGGGGAGCCAGTGGGCCTGTAGATCCTACAGGCATGGTCATGTACATAGTAACAGGCCAGCAACTCTGGTGAGAAATATGGGTGTTGAGATTTTCAGACCTTGGTTATTTTATGGGGGCATGATGATCAAAGACAGACATGAATTTGGAGATGAAGAATTTGAGGGCACTGTCAATATTGCCAGCTGTAGAGATAGGGGACCAGTCTGTGGTTACCAGGGCAGCATAGAGGTGAGAAAGGTCTAGCAACTGGAAGAACTGTATTTGGATGAATTTGGGGGGAGCTATAGGATGCTGAATCATACGCTCACATATTAAACGATATGGTGATCACTGTAGGCAGCAGGGGAGCGTACCACCATCCACAATACTGTGGGCATGGGAGGAGAGGACCCAGTCTAAAAGGGAGTGATTTAGAGATTTGATATGATGACAAATGGGGTCAGAAATGAGCTGGGATGGTAGCAGGGACTTAACATTCAGGCAAAATTTATGTAGAGAAGATGAGAGCCAACTGTGATAAAATTATCTAGGATGAGGAACTCAGCAGAGGAGGCATGGGAGGAGATGGTGGTAAGTAGCTCAATGATTGAAGTTAGGGATATGCCAGGACAGCAGTAGACACTAAATATGGTTAAAGAGAAGGGGATGGAGAGTTTGAGAGGAGGCATCTCATAGGTAGATGAAACAGAGGTGGAGAGCACAGGCTCAGACTGGATGTTTGAAGAAAGGTAAATGGCTACTCCACCACTCCTCTTCACTCAATCCTGCTGAATATTGATGAAACTGGAAATGGCAACAGAGGAGTCAGGACAAGTTGTGAAGGACTGTTAAAAAGACTAGAAAAACACAGCAAAATGTTACTGCTATTCCAGAGATACACTATGCTTATATATAGTTTACAGTTTGAGATACTATTCTACTGTAACTTGTGGTCAGCAGTAGAGTTGTGGTACCAACATAGTGCGTAATAAATATTCTTAAGCAAACAACTATAGTAAGATTAAAATAGCCTATCATGGTTTCATGTCATCAACTGGTTCAGTGCAATGAAGGATAGAAATTGATTAGCTATTTTAATAGAATCTATGATCTCCCCAGCCAGTGAAGATACTGCTGGACATCTAGGGGGAATCAGCCTGCTTGTAAATTTCCAGACAACCTATAGGAGAAAAAGATAGGAAAAAGTATAGAGTCATTCAGTGAGGGACAGAAAAAGACACTTCAGTAAGCCTGATTGTCTCTTATAAGTCCCGACTGCTCCCAAGCACAGACAGCTGATCCAAACTCACAAGCGGCTATTTGAAAGCCGCACACCTCTCAGCAGCTGTGCCTAGGAATCCAAACAAGCCTCCCTGTTGGAGGGAAGGCAAAACAGAGAAGGGAACCAGCAGTAAAACCCAAAATAGCCTGCTTCAGCAGGATGTTGGAAAGGAACAGAAACAGTTCAATGAGCTCGACTGGCTCTTGTAAGATCTGGCTGCTCTCAAAAACAAGTAGCCGATCCAAACTCATGACCGGCAATTTGAAAGCTGAGCACCTCTCAGCAGCTCTACACACAAATCCAAACAAGCCTCCTGAATGAAAGAAAGACCAAGCAAGACAGGGAACCAGCAGTAAATCCAATGTAACCTGCTTTAGCAGAACGTCAGGGAGAGAGATAGAAACGGACAGTTCAATGAGCTTGATTGGCTGTTTTATGTCCCGGTTGCTCCCATACACAAACAGCTGAACTGAACTCACATGTGACTATTTGAAAGATGCACATCCAGAGGCTAATCCAGAGTGGGGCGAAGGGGTAGCCATACCCCCAGTTGGACATTCAACTTACTTGCTGACATCCATCCTTTCCCTAGTGAATTCTTGCAAACTGTACTGAAACTGCATGACCTACTGTTTTTATCTAAAAAATGTAAAAAACACTGTACTAGATTATATAATGGATTAAAAAAAAGTTTGAAAAAATCTGCATTCCAAATCCCACCACAAGTCCTAACTCCAGCATCCCCCTTGTAAGATCCTAGAACTGCTATTGCACACACTTCTGCGCAGCTCTGTGCAAAAATCCATACAAGCCTTGTGACTGGAGGAGAGGCCAAACAGGGCAGGGAACCACCACTCAAATTCAGAAGTATCCTGCTTCAGCACGACATCAGAGATAGGGACAGAAATGGGCAGTTAAGTGAGCCTGACTCTTGTAAGTCCCAGCTGCTCCCAAACACCAACTCCACTGTACCTATGACAGTTTTTTGCTGAAGAGCAATGGTGTGCCTCTTTGCACCCCAGTATTGTGCCACCCCTGACTGTGACTGTTAATCAAGCCCCTGATATCATAAAATGTTCAAGAAACAGAATTAAGCAGCAGTAAACAATGAAGTCAAGTGAAGCCAAGCCAGAGTTAATAGCAGTAAAAAAGGCAATAAAACGTGCCTTTAAGAAAAACAGCCAGAGTTCATCAACAGAGTGGATACTATTGCAAGAAAAAACAAGAGGGTATTTAAGAGGTACTGTTCCCCTATCAGGGATGCATTCTCATTAAAGCACAGAGTTGTGAACTTTGAGACCCAGGTTTAAATCCCACCACCACTATTTACAACTGTGTAGTATGACCTTGAGTAAGCTAATTCACTTACCTTTGATCAGCTTTCTCTCTGTGCTTAGTTTCACATTTTCTTTTTCTGTAGTTAACCACCCTGAGCATTCCCTAACCTCCCTTCATCTCACTTAACCTCTTGGTGCACACTCTGTGGCTTACTCCACCCCTCATTCCCCATGGTAGAACTACTCTCTGCCATCAAGTTGTGGATATCCAGGTGCACATCACCCATATGGTAGTGAGACATACTACCTCTGGGCCATCCCCTATTACTATTAAAATTGTTTCTTTAAGGCATATGCTTATCCAGGAAATGGACAATATAATAGAGGTATATGGTGAGCAAGCAGGAACACTGAGATGGAGCAAACAGGATACATTTGTCATCATTGACCTTTTCTAGTTCCTTACATTTCCTGTCTCATTTTAAGATATAGTGTAGAAAATGTAAATGTTCATGCTGTCCCATCAAACATACATGATTCATTGTGTTGCTGTAGTAAGAAGTGCTTTAAAGCCAGTGATTGTGGATGGCCAGGGCACAGGCAGGGTACAGAGAGCTTGTGTCTGGGCACATACTGTAGGTAAATTGCAACCTGGACTGTTTTCTCAGCTATGTGTCAGTGCAGGGGGGCACAGCAGACTTTTACCGGGGCATGTGCCCCCTCTGGCCTCATCTTGTAGCCGCCACTACATAAAGCATGCCTGATAATTACGAAGTCAGAGTTGTTAATACATGAGTTAATGCAGTCTTTAATGTTTTTTGCTATAGATTTTCTTAAGCATTATTTTTACCTTTGATCACCCCCCCATGGGTTTCCCCTGTCCTCCCATCCCCAAGATTAGGGTTGCGACAGTTGTGCCTTGCTCCAGGTTAGAAAGCAGGTAAGTGGCAGCCTTCAGAGTCAACACAAATACTGCTCCTTGGTTGGCTGGCAGAGAATGGGCAGATGCCTGACAACCCGCATGCTCCCCCTAGTGACTCACCTTTGTGATGTACCTGAGCCCAGCTGGCCTGTACATGGGAATATGAAGCTTGCACATGAATCCTACTCTCCCAGCTAGTAGTATGGTGCAGTGCTGGTCTGGCATTAGATACATTTTTAAGAGCAAAACACTGTACATATTCAGTTTTTCATCACTTTTGGCATCAAATGCTCCTAGTATGGATAATTTATTTAGACTTTGATTACCCTGAATAACACATCGGACTGTGCCCCATTTACATGGGTGACCCAGGAGGAAGAACAAACAGGAAGCTGTAATTTGAGAAAGTGTTTTTGTCTTTCATGCCCCAGTGTTGCCTTTTGATGCAATTACTTGCATTCAAAGTGGAAAGTCTATGCATCTGATTTTTCTACCTCTTGCTGTTTTTCCCCTGCATGAAACAAAATGTGTTTTTCCTCTGGTTACCTCTCAGCTTACATTAGTACGTGACCTGAGTTTGTCAACAGCAGGGAGTTGGCTGTTTATGAGACTAAAGTATGCTAAAAAGGAGCATTACAGCTCAAGACAATGACAATATTAGTAGAGGAAGCAAACATTTACTGTAAGTCTTTGTAAATTTACACTGAGATGTTTTTTTAAAACCTAATCAAGTGTTAATTTCCTTACTTTTTTGGCTCCCAGGGATTTACTACTAAACAGTATTTAAAGAGTACCACTCTGAATGCTCTGGTCCCAAATTAAAACATACTTACATAGTTATCTTGTGTCCCAATTCAGGTTTGCATTAAAGTGTGGCCATCGCCAGTATTTTGTTGTATGCTGTATTGAAAATCACAATTTTAGCAAAGTGGCTGAGCCCCTAACTTCCATGTCTTGTCCCTCATTTGTCCTTAACATCCTCAAAATTCTGCACAATGATGATGTCATTGTTTGGAGAGCACTGTTCAGTGGGAGGCAGTTTTGAAAGCTGATCTTATAGGTACAAACCTGAAAGTAGTCAGATCATGGCAACAGTTTAAATAACCTGAACAAAATGTAAGCTTACAAAACGTTCACCTTTTGACAGCCCTCCCCAAGCATTTATCTTATAATTGCATAGGAAGTTCAGGACACTGGGGTTACAGTTTGCACCCTGAGATTAGGGCTTTGTCTTCTCTGCTTAGTTTTCAATGTAAATAATGTACAGTAAAAGTCAGACTGTCCATGAAAACTACACTGAAGGGAATATTTTTTTAATAAACTCTGTTTCTGCTCCTCCTCCTCCACCGGGGGGAGGATTTAACTGCCTTCTAGCTGTATGGGTGATCACGCTGTTGCAGCAGAGGGGATTTACCCATTAGTTTTCCACTCCCTTCCCATAGGGACATCAGCAACATCAGCACAAGGATGAGAGCCCAGGCTGCAGCATGTGAACCTGCCAAGTGCCTTGCAATGTCCTCCCCTCCCTATACGACAGCTACTGCATCGCTAACTGTACACCTACAATCGACATTAGCAGAGTGAGGTGTTGTAAATCTCCTAGGAAAAGAGCATCCGCTGGGACATTTGGACCACCTCCTCATTACCAACCCTCGTGTCCTTGGCTCACCCTCAAATCCAGGTAATTGGTGTGAGGAGTGGCAACCCCACTGCCGCACTGACAGGCAGGCAAATGGAGACATTTAACTACTATATATACTCATAAACAAGTCTAATTGTTAATGCTAAATATAGAACCCCAAAGTGGGGGACTTGACATATCTGTGAGGCTGACCTATCTCTAGGATTTACAATGGTAAATCATTTTC
This sequence comes from Neoceratodus forsteri, assembly GCA_016271365.2. Lineage (NCBI taxonomy): Eukaryota > Metazoa > Chordata > Ceratodontiformes > Ceratodontidae > Neoceratodus > Neoceratodus forsteri. The sequence goes on along the minus strand of CM028129.1, from coordinate 1,068,801,563 downwards.
TGCAATTGTGTAACCTAATTGTGCACTCAGTTCTGGCCACAGAGACCGACTCTGCCTGATGTTGGCCCCAAAACAAATTTTTCCATCCAATTTAGACAGCTAAATATTGTCTGAAAGAGAGATACTTAGGTTGCTCTTCTGAGCCCCAGTATGGAGAATGTAGGTGGGGAGGATCCCTCACAGGAAAACTGTGCAATCATAAAGAATACAAATGGTCCACTGCTGTGGTGACTGCTTGAATAACCTTTTTATTTGTACCCAAACAATGGCTGACATTTTGTGGCTGTCAATTCCACTTCATTGAGAGTCTAGAGGATGGCCACACTCCTGAGACACTGCTCATGAAGTCCTAAATGAACAGTATCACATGGACGAGAGCGAGGGCCAAGCAAGTTTACAGAGGAGAGAAGCTTACTGTTACAAAGTTTCCTAAAGCAGAACACAGCATAAGTTAATACAAAGGGAACATCCATTGTTCTGATGAAGTGGCATTTAAAGCCGCAAATGGTCAGCGGTTGTTTGGGGGTGGAAATAAAAGGATTATTGAAGCAGTTACCATAGGAGTGGATCATTTGCATTCTTCAGGATTGCAGATTTGCTCAAATCTGCATGGTAAAGAGCACTGAATTATATATAGGGTTAACATTTATATGTAAATATATATGGTATATAAGGACATTTTTCCATTGAGTATATTGTACCCTTTAAAGGTGATTGGAAAAAAAATGTTTACACCTGTAGATGTCTTCCTGTTTTTCTTTGTGTCTATCCAATATTCTAACATTTTTTTTATTATTTAATTTTTATTAAGTTTTTCATGTAAGGACACACAAGTACAGTTCAGACTTAGAGAATTGTTGGTAAATATACCAACCATGTAGAAAGACCGGGTAAGCTACCAAAACAATAATTTTCAAGCATTGAGTGATCAAGTAACCACGAGTGTTACAAAAGTACATTTTCACTTACATTGAATGAAATTATTACCTGACAATGATTCCTGTATTCAATCCCTCCTTTTATAATCAGTGTAAACCTCCTTTGTTCCTCAAGTTAGGAGCAGCACCCCCAGTCAAGCCATGAGATGCCTTCAAGGGATGAAATCAGAATCAACCTGAGCCATATACCAAATCCATTTTGCCACTTAGAAGTAAAAGTATGTACCTTTTCATGTAATATAGCTGTGAGCTTCTTCATTTGATAAATATTCAACACTACAGCCCTTCAATCATTAATCGAGGGGATAACTGCTGTCATCCACTGCTGAGTAATTGCTTTTTTAGCTGCCACCAGATAAATGGGTGAAAGAGTTTTAGACCAGTTAGGTCTGTGATTGGGAAATATTGATAATATTATGATCTCTCTGGTTAATTCAGTAGTATCATCCAGGCACTCTCGTAGCTCTACTTACAGCTTACACCAATGTTGGGTTAGTACTGGGCATTGCCAGAATATATAGTCCAGATTCATCACTTGACACTTTGCAGCCCCTCCAACAAGTTCCAAAACCCTGAGGCATGTATTTTATAAGTAATGCTGGAGCTGTAAAATACCTTGAATGACATTTCCACGTGTACTGTCTCCAAACCGAGGAGAGAGTCATTTTGACTGCTGATAGGGCTGATTTTATCCAATCTTCATAAGTTATAGTCCTATCAAGGTCATTATTCCATTTGTCCAAGATGGACTTAGTGGAATCTCACAAGGCATCCCTAAAAATATCATATAAATGACCAATAAGTGCCCCCTTGAGGGTATCGATCAGAAGAATTAATAGAGGAGGTTTAGGTGTTGGGATTTTGGTTCTGTCCGGGCTTTGATGTAATATATAAGCTTGCAGCTGGAGAAAGTGATAATGGTCTGTCTGAAAGAGACCAAACTCCTTCCCCAGTTCTTCACATGTTGAGGCACCTTCAGGCGTTAACACTTGAAACAAATAATGCAACCCCAGATGCCACCACCTCCTATATCCAGCATCCAACCAAGATGGACCAAAATTTTTATCGGCCGAAACTAAAAGTATAAAATAAAAAACTTCAGCAAATTTCTGATTGTATTTCATTTGATTCTATAATTTCAAAATTTCCCAGGTGAATTTAATGAAGTGGCGCAAAGGAGGGGAACCCCCCTCTTGATGCGAAAAGAATCGGTGCCAAGTCATGAAGGTCATTAATATTACCTTCTGTTTCCTTCTGGGGGGCTTGGTATGTTGGAGATAACCATAAGAATGATATTTTCTGGAATGCAGCTTTAACATACTATTCTACTCTCCTGTGGTTTCGGTTCCCAAGGTATGGGAAATACTGGCTCAATTTGAAAAAAATATTTTGACATGTTTTGACCTTTTTCCTTAAATTAATAATCTAATTACTTTGCCTTTTAACTGCTCTGAATCTTTTTCTCCTCAGCAGTTGCTGGTTTCTCTCTTCATGCTGCCTGAACCTTTTATGACTTCAATAATAATACCATTCCAGGTCATTCAGATAAATAGCATGGACAGGTGTAGCTGATGCCATGAAATGTCTTAGGAATATCAAAAAAAGATCAGTAGCTGGTGAGGAGAGTGGAACTCTGTGTAGATCTGAGTGCACTCCTACATCAACATTTGGTTAAAGCATATCAGAGTACGTAACTGTCATTAAAAGAAAAATGAAAGGGCAGTTAATTATGTAAAAATCATTTACTATCACCTGTAAGAGAACATGAATGTCCCATAACAGATTATGAGATGGCAACAGTTTCATTAAAAAAGCCCTTTCTAGTAGAAGGAGGGCGAATTGTTGATGTTTTCAGTTTAAACCTATTACATGATGACAGTTTTACCATTTTTACACACTAATTTTCTTAAAGCATCTATTTAGATTAGTCCTGCTTTCTAACCATTTCTGTCTGCAGCTGCTTGTATCTTCAGTGCAAAGCCCGAATGAAGAGTCAAGGTTGATGCCTAATAACAATGGATTTAATACTGCTTAGATGAGCTCACTGATATATAGTGTCACTGAGACACGAAGTTATTACTTTTTCCTTATAAACAAACTGTTCACTCCATAATATTAAAATGCTTGACTTTCTTCTTGGTAAGAAGATATTTGCTGAATATAAGTATTTGAAACTTCCTTATGCATCAGCAGAGGTCATATTTTTTATCAGGATACTTTTTTTTAAAGTTTAAATAGCATTGGATTTTCGGTGCATCCTTATAAGATAGCTGATGTTAAACCCATGTCTTACACATAAAGCAGATTGAAAGTTCTATAGCTAAATGCTTTTAATGAGCACCAAGTGCTCTCTATATTAAATAAACTTTAGGGAGCCTTACCTCCCAGTATGTCAGGGTGGTGTACTGGCAAACATTTCAACTAAGTCTGTAAAGGAAGGGAAGGGATCATATTTTGACTCTGTGGAGACAGCAGCCATATCTCTTCCATGTCCTTGTTTGTTGCGGTGCCCCCCACCCATACTCAGATGCTTCGTGACATTTGAGCTTGGACAGTGCTACAGCATCTTGATAGAATTAAATGGGAACATTACTTATATTATCCTTTCTTGTATTTTTGTGGACCTTTGTTTAAAATCAAAGTCACCAAGCAACTAATAAAAGCCTTCTTGGTTAAGCAGCAGCTTTCATTTTAAACAAACATCCACTTCAGTATACACGAGTGATGTTCCAATTCATTCAGGGCTGGAGTACTCTCCAAACTGAGATGTTACAAAGCATCTGAACATGGTGGTAGTGCACCAAAAGAGGGAAATGAAGGGATCAGGCTGCTGGTGCCATGGAATCAAACTACATTCCCTTCCTTTACAGAGTGAACTGGAAACACTGAGATTGCACCTAGCTGCATTACCAGGAGTTAGGTAAGAAAGGCTCTGTTATATTTATTTGGGGGGCATTTGTTTATTTATTTTGACTTTTGTTTTTCATCCCTTCACTCAGACTGCCCTCATCAGCCATGCCACTGCTGCCAGCCCTGTTACCTGCCTTCTCCTTGAATAGCCCCACTCTGTGTGCACCTAGACATGTTGGCACCTTGGGGGGTTGCACTCAGAGGGCCAGTGTTGGGGTTCAGGTATGCATCCAAGTTCAGAATGATGAGAAGAAATTGATGTGATCATTCAAATTATATATATGAAATACAAAAGTGTTGGTGTAAATAAAGGATGTAACAGAATTGCTAATGAAAGTATGCCGACTAAGCAGCCAAGCAAGGGTCTGTGTATTATTTGGGAAGGGGCTCTCATGACAATATAGATATTGCCAGCCAGTTTAATATGGGAATAATTAGCAAACTGAAATGTTCCAGTTGGTTAGATAATAACACAAAACAACATTCTTTAAAATCATATTTGAATCTGATGAAGATCCCAGCTGAAAGGAGGCCTGTTAAAAGATACTGTTTTGAGTTACAACCTGTAACATTTTAGAAATGTGGTATTCTAATAAACAACTAACCTCTGTTTCTGAGTTTTATGATTGTACTCTAGGATGTATTGAAAATGTGTTTCGTGTTATCTGTCCTTGATATCACAATATCAGGGAAAAGCATCTTGGGAATTTTCTTGCAAAATGCCATTTTCCTACTAAATTTATATTGGATCAAATATTTAAGTCAGAAGATGCTCAAGTCTTAGAATCTTTGGTTAAATTTCTTTCAGCTGCCTTCAGGATTAGAGAAAAGTGATGATATGCTCCTCACCCATACTACAAACTCTACAAAAATATGTTTATCTGAAACCCACCATATGTTGGATTGTTCTGTGTCATGCTGAAATTATATTGCTTCATATTTCTAGGCCAGTTGCATCTAGGTGACATTGCCTTATGGGAGTCAGATAGGATATCAATATATTTTTTTGGATTTCTTGACTTGTGTCCAGATTACATGCTGATATTCAGTATTATCTAATGGACTACTTCTAGTGGGTTCTGATACTTGGAGTCCTGTGTCCACCTGCAGTACTGTCATTGTTTCCCCTGCACTGACTGTTGCTCATTCGGATTATGGATTACTAAAATTTAATCTTCCTTGGTTTACATGCTTGTTAGAAAGCATTATTTAGGCAGCATTGCCTAGATCCAGCTGGCTGTGAAGAGATAGACTGGCACCTAATTATCTGGAATAACATTGGCTGTGTGAGATTGACTTTTTTATTTTCAATTTATATATGTTTTCTTGTATTTTTGATCCATACAAATTTACTATTCTATTGCACATTATGAATTATAATGACTGTATGTTTTTTACTGACACTTTTTTGTATATTGTAAAGGCTGTTTTTTATCCGAACAATTAAGATTACTTACTTAACTGAAAGAAATAAGATTAGAGGCAGGCTGTTTGTGTGGCTGCTGTTAATGCATCCTAGGCACAAAGCCTGAGTGAATGCAGTGTCACCATGTGAAAGAGGCTCATGCCCCGCAGCATCGGACATGAAGCCCAGGAGCAGCAGACCTGACAGAAGCAGCAGCAGGAGGGAACAGTAATATCAGACACTGAAGTAGCAGGATGAACAGGTAATGAGCAGAAAAACATGCAGCAGAAGGCTGCAAACTTAGCCAGTGGCAAAGAGAAACACCTCCCCCCCTATAAAATGTGCAGAGGAAATAAGCAGCTTCATTAGGAAAGTGCAGGACACAAAACATTCTGCTGAATGCTATATAGTAGCTCTGCTCTGGGTATATGATGCCAAGCTCAGTGTGATGCAAGGTGATTTTTCTGCTGTGCACCCCCAACCACTGAGCTGAAGGCTAACTCTTTTAGTTGTATATAGTTTAAACAAAAAAGTTTCTCAAGCCATAAGAATGTGTTGATGGTTAATAGAAATATTCTTGTTAATCTGAACGCCATTCGTTGTATATGTATCATGGCACCCATTTAATTCTTTCAGGTCTGGCTGGTACTTTTCTGGGCATATGAAATGTAGTTCATCTGGGTATTCTCACAGTCGATATCAAAAGTTTGTGTACTTTGGGGGCTGTCAAGGCTCCAGTAACTGACAAAGTCACAAATAGTAAGCTAAACACCAATTTCTGTTTCAAACCAAAGTTTCTTTTATTTATTTGATAGTTGTTTCAGGTTTTGACCATGATGCAAGTGATCACTATGTTTCACCCTATAAGGGCTTCCTTGGGGAGATCATGGTCCTCTTGTGGTGTCAAAAAGACATATATAAGGTTTTAATATGTTATATTCAATTGCATTTAGATGTGTCTAAGTGCACATTTAATTTCAGCATTTTCAGATTACTGTGGTAAAACTAGATTCATATGCTACTGTATATCATTAACAATTGTATCGAATGGCTGGTGTTTACTTCTCCACTCCTTGGTTACAGTTAAAATTAATTTCTGTCTCACATAGGTATTAGTTTGCATTATCCACATATTCATACTAGGATGCATACTAGGAATGTCAGATGCTCAGAAGGTGGTCACCCATAGGTAGCTTCAGGCAGATACTCTAAGCATTTTCCATTATATATTTGTCTAAATTTCTCTTAAATTTCTCTTTTGTGGTACTCTTGGCTATGTATTGTGGTAAACAGTTCCACCAATCAATGACTCTCTGAGTGAAGAAATGTTGTCTAGCAGAGGTCCTAAAAAACTGAGCCTTTAACTGCAAATGATGTCCCCTAGTTTGAATATTTTTTTTTAATGATTAAATTCAATTCAGACTGAAGATATTCATAATGAATGATATCCTATAGTACTAACAGATCTCCCCTCCTTCTAACATGAAGTGGCATCAACTTAAGTCAGTTTAGTCTTTCAGTATATCTTTAGGTATGTAATCATTTAACAGTTTTTGTTAGCTTATGCTAAATTTTCTCAACTGCGGTGTTATATTTACTGATTTGAGGATTCCATAATTGACTAGCATAGTCCAAATGAGGACATAAATAAGATCTATCAATAGGGAGCACAACCTCTGCATCTCTACTTTTTATATGTTTACTAATGTTCTATCATATTATGTTGGCTCTTGAAATGAGTGAAGTGCAGTGAGAATGAAATCTGAATGTATTATATGTAATTATACCCACTTACTGTATTTAGAGTAGTAATACTTACAACGTAGTTATGACCATAATAATTTTTACCAAAACGCATTACACTGCTGTTGTCTAGGTTGAACCTCATTCCCCCATCTATAGAACCAGGTAGTGATTGTGTCCCAATCTTTTTGTAAGTTACAAATTTCCTCAGCTGAACCACAAGGACCCCCAATCTATCATCTGTATATTTAGGTGTCCAGTTATGCACCTCATGGTTCATATCAGAAATAAATTGAGAGAATATAATTGGGCCCAGCACTGATCCCTGTAGCACCCCACTAGTAACACTCCTACTAGCAGAATGATATCCATTTATTGATACAGTATGACTTCTGTCCTTTAGCCAATTTTGGACCCAGTTAACTATTTTGTTATTGAACTTGAGCTGTGACATCATATCTATAATTGACCAGTGTGGTACAGTATCAAATGCTGTGCAGAAGTCAATATAAATAATGACTATAAGGGTACTATTATCAAGAGCTTTACTATTTTTTTCATAAAAGCAAAACAGAATTGTTAGATAGAATCTTCAAGATTTAAACTATGCTGGTCATTATTCCCTCTATTTGTATTATTTATATATATTTTTTATTCTATCCAAGAGAAACATTTCCATTAATTTTCCTGGAAGAAAAGTCAAGCTTATGGACTGATAATTCTGAACGTCTGATTTACTCCCCTTCTTGAATATAGAAATCACTTCTGCTACTTTCCAGTCCTGTGGGACATCACCTTTATTTACAGATCTGTCAAATAATATAGCAAACAGTTTCAGTGCACTTATTCATAGTAGCTTAAGCACTGTGGATGGGATTGTATCTTGACCTGGGAAACTATGATCTTTAAGTTTCTTAATTTTGGTTTCTATTTCAGATTCTGAGATTAAAATTGATTCCTTAGTGTTCTTACAAGTGGATGTCAGTTGTCTCTCATATATGCTGTACAAAAGTAATTATTAAATATTTCTACTAACTATTTAGGATTAGATACAATACTTCCATTTAAACTAATTGGGCCAGTTCTATTCCCATTCGTTTCAAAGAATTTATGCAACTATAAAAAATATTTAGCATTTCCCTTGTTTGCTTGCATTGCAAGATTAATTTCAGCTCTCTCTTTGATTTATTGATTAGATTTTTACAGCATCTAAGAATGTGCTTATATGCCTCCCAATCTATATTTGCCATGGATCTTAAATATTTATCATATAATTTTTTCTTTCTCCTGGTCATCTTCCTGACTTTGTTACTAAACCATCTAGGTTTAAGTCCTTGGCCATTGTATTCTTTTACTTTAATGATATTATTATTTCCAATTTTAATTATATTTGCCTTTATTTTGTGCCACATTTCCTCAACTGTCAAGTTGTTTAATTCATTTCCCAATTAATTTTATTCATTTGTTCCTGAATTGTTTTTTTTTTTTGTTAGCAGTATGATATAGATATATTTCTGTACTGCCTTGCATCATAGAAATACTTGATGTATAAGTAAACTAAATAGAGAATAAAGGATGGGTAAGTGTGTGATATGAAAATGTTATGCACACTCGAAGTGTGGGATGCTACATAAACCCTGAGAGCGATGTCCGAGGGGTTTATTAAAACATCCCACACCAAGAGTGTGCATTAATTGTCATATGCACACACTTTCACATCTTTTATTTTCTATAATTGCTGACCAGAAATTTTTCTCCAACCACATTTCTGTGACTATGTGTCACAGTCACAGACACAGACACACACACACACACAGAGAAGATTCATCCCACTGTCCCCTATTTTGCAGTTTGAAAATATATATTCTCCAGCCAGGGGTAATTGTCAGATGTCTCCCAGATACATCAGCGTGGAGAGACACTGACCACATTGCTAAAATTGTTCACAAAGCAGGAGAAAACATTGATGTCCTGGTACACATAGGGACTAATGATCTCGCCAGCCAGTCAGTTGTGGAGACCAAGGAACACCTGACCAGGCTGGGTGACAAACTATCATCCATTTCATCTGACATCTCCTTTTCTGAGATCCTGCCAGTCTGGGAGAGGGGGGCAGATGGATGGAAGGTCAGAGAAGGGGAGATAGGGGAGCTAAACATGTGGCTCAAGGGCTGGTGCCAGGAAAAAGGACACAGATTTGTAGGGAACTGGCAACAGTTCTGGGAGCAAAAGTTCTTTAAATCTGATGGACTGCATCTGACTAAGGAGGGAGTCAGTGCGTTGGGGCAGAAGTTTGGCATCTTTGCAGAATACTTAAACTAGCAAATGGGGAGAGGGGTGCAGCACCCCTTACGTCGAATGGGAAGAACACCCCTCCCCCCCTCAGCTAGTGGTCAAACAGGGATTCAGCATGTTTGCAGTTCATTTGCATCACCAGGTAAGAAAAAAGGCCCATCTCCCCATACGATGCACAGAAGAAATGCCAACCCTCACCCAACAATTAACACACCGAAATCTAGCCAATGGAAAATCATGTACACAAATGCTCACAGCCTGGAAAATAAGATCCCAGACTTACAGACAATAATGTCAGAGGCTAAACTGGACATAGTAGCAATTAGTAAGATGTGGTTTACCAGTAACCACACTTTGGACACTTCAGTACCTGGCTATGTACTGTTCAGAAGAGACCAAGGTGCAAAAGGGGGGTGGAGTGGCCCTGTATGTCAATGAAAATATCAAAGCTACAGAAATTCGGAATACACATAAGGAGCCAGAAGAACTGTGGGTCACCCTGGAAACAGGAAATGGGACAACCATAAGAACTGGGATTGTCTACAGGCCCCCAGACCAGGGGGAGGACATAGACACATTACTGTTAGAAGATATACAAAACATGACAGCTAAAGGGGAGGTTCTGATAATGGGAGACTTCAACATGCCAGATACAGATTGGTCAATACCAGCAGGAACATCTACCAGAAGTAAACACATGGTGGATTCCCTGCAGGGGGAGGGCCTCAAACAACTGGTACAACAACAACCCACAAGAGACAGGGCTATCCTAGATCTAGTACTGACTAATAGGGAAAGGATCACAGATTTCCAGGTAGAAGGTCACCTGGGGGCCACTGACCATCACATGGTATGGTTCAATTTGGCCACTACATCTAAATCATCCCATTCCAAGGCAGAAATATGGGACTTCAGAGGAGCTGACTTTGATAAGATGGCCAAAAGAGTTAGCTTAGCCCTGGCAAAAAGAAACACAGGTGAGGGGATACAGGCAAAGTGGGCAAGCATTAAGGATACAATACTTGAAGCAACATCCCATTGTGTTAGACAGAAAAGGAAGTACAAAGAAGAAGGAAACCACTTTGGTTCTCAAATATAGTAGCAGAAAAGGTCAGAGCCAAAAGGCTGGCCTTCAGAACATATAAGGGAACACAGCGGGATAAAGATAGGGAGGCATACCAAACTGCCCTAAGGGAAGCAGGGAAGGCAGTAAGGCAGGCAAAGTCCAAAACTGAGGAAACACTAGCACAAACAGTAAAAGAAGGTGACAAGACTTTCTATAGATACATTAGTGAAAGGAGAAAGTCCAAAGTGGGTATTGCTAAGCTCAAAGGAGAAAAGGGGGCATGTGAGGAGGAGGACTCTATAAAAGCATCTATCCTAAATAGATACTTTTGCTCAGTATTTACTGAAGAGAAGGTAGGGCAGGGCCCACAGCTCAGCACTATGGACACAGGGGGGAGGGAGGGGAGCACTACTCCCTTCACAAAAGAAAGGGTCCTACAAGAGCTTGCTAAGCTCAGGGTGGACAAGGCAATGGGACCTGATGGCATACATCCCAGGGTACTTAAGGAGCTAAAGGTGGAACTAGCAGAGCCATTAGCAGAACTGTTTAGTGAGTCTCTGAGCACAGGAGAGGTCCCAGAAGACTGGAGAAGGGCTCATGTGATCCTGCTCCACAAGAGCAGTAGCAGGGAGGAGGCAGGGAACTACAGACCAGTCACTTACCTCAGTAGCGGGCAAGATTATGGAGGCACTCCTTAAGGAAAGGATAGTGCAACACCTGGAATCCATAGGGGCACAGGATCCAAGACAGCATGGGTTTACAAAAGGAAGGTCCTGTCAAACTAATCTCATAGATTTCTTTGACTGGGTAACCAGAGTGGTGGACCAAGGGGGAGCAGTTGATGTCACCTACCTTGACTTCAGCAAAGCTTTCAACACTGTTCCACATAGAAGATTGATAAATAAGCTGGGTAGGCTCGGGTGGGTCAGAAGTTGGTCAACTGGGTGGCAAACTGGTTGATGGGCAGAAAATAGAGAGTGGTAGTAAATGGTATACAGTCAGAAGAGATGCAAGTCACAAGTGGAGTACCTCAGGGATCAGTCCTGGGGCCAGTCCTCTTCAATATCTTCATTAGTGACACTGCAGATGGACTAGAGGGTAAGGCTTGTCTCTTTGCAGATGACACCAAGATCTGCAACAGAGTAGATGATCCAGATGGGGTGGGCAGAATGAGAAGAGATCTGGATAAACTAGCAAAATGGTCAGAAGAGTGGCAACTGGAATTTAATGCAAAGTGCAAGATCATGCACATAGGGAAGAGAAACCCTGAAGCCACCTACAGGCTGGGAGGGGAATTGCTGGCAGTCACAAAGGAAGAAAGAGACTTGGGCATCATCATCACTGATGACCTGAAATCATCCAAGCAGATGTCTAAAGCAGTAGGCAAGGCTAGGGGGATGTTAGGGTGTATTAGTAGGGGTATCACAAGTCGGAAGAGGGAGGTAATAATCCCTCTTTACAAGACACTGGTTAGGCCCCATCTGGAGTACTGCGTGCAGTACTGGAGGCCACACCTTCACAAGGACATTAACCAAATGGAGGCATTACAGAGTAGGGCAACCAAAATGGTGCAGGGACTGCTTCAGAAGACATATGAGGACATATTAACAGAGCTCAATATGTATACCCTTGAGCAAAGGAGGGAGAGAGGTGATATGATTGAAACATTCAAACACATTGAGGGCATTAACAAGGTGAAAGAGTATAACATATTTAAATATAAGAAAAATAGCAGGACAAGAGGACACAGCATGAAACTAGAGGGAGGCCGATTAAGGGGGAATGTGAGGAAATTATTTTTCACAGAAAGGGTTGTGGATGCATGGAATGGCTTGCCTCAGGAAGTGGTGGCTATGAATACCGTGCAGGGCTTCAAACAGGCATAGGATAGGCATAAGGGAGCAATACAGATGAGTATCAATAGATAGGCCACTGACAGAGCGAAGGCCGATGGCACATTTATAAGGTAGAAAAAGAAATGGGCAGACTGGATGGGCCTTGTGGTCCTTCTCTGCCGTCAACTTCTATGTTTCTATATGTATTTATTATGTTTTTTTTTTTTTTTTTTTTACTTACAATTTGTGCTTCCGGAACATGATCGTGCTACTGATGCCAGTGAAGCCGGTTACTGAGGTGGACAAGGAACAGGATCAACCAGATAGTTTCTAGTTGTGCAAGTGAAGCTGCAGCTGGTTCCTGAAGTGGATGAGGAGCAGGATCAACCCGATGTTTATTGTTTTTGTTTTTTTTGTAATCTGGAAGGTAGGATCAACCAGATAGACTTGAAAAAATAAATAATAGTACAGAGAGTTTATGCTCGTGGTGGCTCCTCATGTAGCAAGAGACAGAGCCGCCATGTTTTCAAAACTGTTAAGCCTGCCCATGCATGGAAGGAGAGCCAATGAGGGAGTGAACATTTTGAAGGACAGTGCACTTGAATGCCGTAATAACCAGACAGTTATTACGGCAGATATCAACTGGGTCAGCCCTTAGAGAAAAATTGCTGACCAATAATTATATAGTATTATAAAATGGGTCTGAGAACTAGAGCTTTCTGATTGGCTGTAAGTATTCTATCAACCTTATGTTAATCTTTTATTAACATACATGTAGAGCCTAATCATATGCTGAACAAAGTTTAACACCGTTTAAAAAAGTATTTTTATTATAATAGCAATAAGGCACTCCTAGGGGTTATGTTAATGGTCAGTTAATCACCCTCTGTGGGCATGTGGCACTCAGCTACGCCTTGTGCAACATTAAACTCCTAGAGGGTGATTAACATAACATTAACATAACCTCTGGGAGTGCCTTATTGCTTAATTATGATCACTGTAACCCATGAGCTGTCTTACTGAGCAGTTAGAGATATATTGTTGGATTTGAGGACTAAGTTGAGTATATTGTTTCCTCTTGTACTTTCATTAACCATCTGTTGCAAATTTAACGGTATACAGGTATCTAGGAATTCCTTTGCTGGTCCATTTCTTGCCGTGTTTGACACCCAGTTTATCTCAGGCAGGTTAAAGTCCCCTGTTATAATAACACTTCCTAAGTCACATGCCTCTTCAAATTCTGTAAGCAACTCAATATCAATAGATCTATCTGTATCTGGGGGATCGATAGTACAGCCCAAGTGTCTGACCATTCTGTGCTGCATCAAATATTTTAATCCGTATTGATTCAGCCTTAGAGTTTTGACTTTTTTTATTAGATGAGATATTAATTGCTGTTTACTTGTCTGAAACATATATAGCTAGACCTCCTCCCTGTTTATATTATCTATCCCAGTGGAATGGATTAAATCCTGATATGTTTTTTCCCATGTGTCTTCCTTCACCCGCCAAGTCTTTGTAATGAAAACTGAATCTATTTGCCTCATAGACCATAACATTTCCAGCTCACTTTTTTGTTATTTAGACTTCTGACATTAAAAAAAATATGCATTTCATGTCATATTCCTTCCTTACTTTATTACTGGCTGTTTTATACTGTTCTCTACTGATATGCCATCTGAGCAGACAGAGATGCAGAAGATCCTCGCCCCTTCCTGGTTAGTTTAAAGTTAGCACATCTGTGCTCAGACAGATTAGGACACCAAGTGCATCAGCTCCCCTCTTGTTTAAATGCAGTCAGTCCAGTGCATAGATGTGATTTTTGCCTGCAAAAACATCCCAAGTGTTGATAAACTTAATTCTTTCTTCTGCACACCAATTAGGTAATCTACAGTTGGTTCTCTGTATTGTCTTATTTTTTTTTCCTTGTGTGCTTTGGGTATTGGTAGAATAGCACTAATAAACACTTCACACCCCTTATCTTTTCAATTACACTCCATTGCAATTAATTCTCAGCCAGATATCTTGTATTTTTGCACTTGGTAAGCTAGTCAGCACAGCATTGAACTTGTCATCATTACAAATTGTTGTATCACAATGTTTAATGATAGAATTACCTATAATTAATTTAGCTCTTGTTTTTTCACCTGGAGTGATTGATATTGTGATATCTGATTGGTGCAAACCATCATCTGCATTTTGCAGTGTGTCAGATCTGTTGGTAATAGGTACAGATGTAAGTGCAAACACCTCAGCTCTTCTATTGCTTTTCTACTTCTTTTTACGTGGCTGAACAGTACACTAGCCATTATGTATGTTTTCAGCCTCCTCTCTTATGTTTTGTATGCTTAATATTTCCCTCAGTCCTTGACAAGCTCTCCTGCTGATGTAATTTCCAATTCTTTGATTCTAAAGTTTGAACAAATGTTTCAATCTGATTTACAAACATTGCATTGTTTAGCTCAATTTCACATCATTGGCTGATTTCTCTGCATACATTTTACATTTAGTGCATTGAGTTAATGACCCTTCTTTACACATAAGGGCTACAGTTTCACTGGCTGGATCTATCTGGTAAACAGTAAGTATCTTAAATCAGCAAGTAGATTAAAGAACAGAGATGCAATTAACTTTTTTTGAAATAGTATACCTACATTTAAAACAGGATTACAGTGGTGCAACAGTTAAATACCTACACAGTATTGTGAATGAAAAATTATATATGTTTTTTTTACTGGAGAGAGACAACAGTAGTGCAGACACTTTAATACATATACTGCATTAGAAGAAACAGTGGTATAACCTAACTAGATCAAAATAACATTAATGTAAGTAGTTTCAATACATTAAGGGCAAGATGGTATCTCTTACTAGACCAAACCAGGAAGATCAAATCACTGAATACTTATCTAATAAAGTGAACTCAAACAATATATGCTTTCACTAATATAGCCCAATGATTGAGTAAGTAACCAAATCAAGGAGGATCAAACCACCAATAAAGTGAATTCAAACAAATATGTGCTTTCACTAATATAGTCCAATGACTGTTTAAGAAACATTACCTTATTGAATGTTTTAAATGATAATTTAGATACCCATTTGCTGTCTTGATAGTGAAGAGATATGCCTTCCCTCCCTCGTCTTCCTCGTCTGACACTGGAAGATGCTTGCAGAAGTGTGGCTTTTCAGTTATGGGACCAGAAATGGGGGTGGGGGAGAGTCCGAAGCAAAAGTCCCCTTTACTTAAAAATATTAGTAAAGTAATAAAGAGAACATGGGTTATTATCTGCCTTTAAAAAGGCAAACAGGAGCCCCACTGGGGAAACAGACAAAGGGTCTCCCCTGCAATATACTGCTATGTCTGTATGATCACTTTACACATGGCTATGGCTAACAGCTCTGTAACCACTTCAGAATCCCTCCAACCTCACACCTGTTAATATACACCTGCGCACTCACAGAGGTGCAGCTTTTCAGTTATGGGACCGGAAATGGGGACGGGGGAGTGTCCCAAGCAAAATTCCCCTTTACTTTAAAAAATTAGTAATATAATAAAGAAAATGCAGAGGGTTATTATCTGCCTTTAAAAAGGCAAATAGGAGCCTATCAGAGAAACAGCCAAAGGGTCTCCCCTGCAGTATACTGCTATGCCTGTACGATCACTTTACACACAGCTATGGCTAGTAGCCCTGCACCCACTTTAGAATCCCTCCAACTGTTCATCCATTAATGTAGAATAAACCTCTTAAGGATTTACTTATTTTTTATTTATTTAAAATTGGTGACTGGGAAAGGCACACTGAGCTGAGGCTCATTTCCAGGTGCGACCCGGGTACAAGGTGTACACAGAAAACTAAGCAGAGAAATACAACAATTTCTTGTTACAGACGTTACAGTACAACAACAGTATGCAGGTCAGTGCCGCTAATTTCTGTTCAGACGTGGGTTTCAGTAGCCAGGACATTTCATGTCTAATGATTTCATAATCGGCGTAAGTCAGAGTTTGTATAGACAGCTTACACAAATGGTAACATAATAGAGTGGACTAGCACCGGGACTGGACAATAAAATTATCAGTGCAACGAAAGGTGGGGCTGACTGGAGCAGAGTATTACCATCAGGGGCCAGCCATGGTAGGCTAGGCCCAAGTTGGGGTGGGACCAGATGAGCAACTGGGGCAAGAGGGGGAGGGGAAGAGCCTGAGGCATAGTTTTATGGCTGCGAGGGAAGGGGCCTGATGGAGGTTGGGAGGGAGATTGTTCCAAAGGAGGGGGAGATGATAGGAAAAGGCTGCCTGTCCCGAGGCAGAGAGGGGCATGTGAGGTGGAAGGTGCATGCATCTCTGTGATGGAGAAGGTAGCCAGAGTAACTGGCTGGTGAAAGGCGGGAGGAGAGGTAGGAAGGTAGGGAGCCTAACCAGTATTTAGCTAAGAGGGAGGCACTGTGGATGGTCCTCCTATGTGAGAGTGGGGTCAAGGATAGAGAAGAGTAGAGGAGGCAGTGGTCAGTGAGTGGGGGAGAGGCAGTGGTGAAATGACAGAAGGAGTTGAGAAGGATGTCGAGTTTTGAGAGGGATGAGGCTGGGGCTGTACCGTAGTTGATATCCTCATAGTCCAGGACCAGTAGGATGGTTTTGCATACAAGTTCACTACGAGTGGGGAGGGGAAGGCTGGCTTTGTGATGATAAAGGCTGACCAGCTTGGGCCAGAGTTTGGTGCAGATAGCCTCGATGTGGATGGAAAAGTTGAGGTGACTATCCAGCCAGACTCCCAGGTACTTGAAGGTGGGCACCATCTCGAGGGGAGATCCTTCCAGGGTGCAGATTGGTGAGGGAGTGGGTAGGGAGGTGAGCTTTTGTCTTGTACCAAATACCATGGTAACCAGTTTTTTTTTTGTCATTTAGTTTGAGCTGGTTTTTTGGGAACCAGATTTGGACCCTGTTAAAGTCACTTTGAAGATCTGGAAGCATGTTTTTGTCAGAGGGGCCTGAGGCAAAGATGATGGTGTCATCAGCGCATAGATGCACGTTAGAGGAGAGGCAGGTGGAGGGGAGGTCATTTATGAAGAGGATGGGGCCAAGGATAGAGCCTTGGGGGATGCCTGAGAGGATGGGTAGTGGAGGGGAGAGAGTGTCCCCTACTTGAACCGACTGCTGCCTGTTCTGGAGGTAAGAGCAGAACCAGTTGATGGCATGTTGAGCAAGGCCGAAGGAGCTTAATTTGCAGAGTAGCAGGGGGTGGGAGACTGATTCAAAGGCTTTCGCCAGGTCAATGAAAATGGAGGAGGTGGTTTGGCCTTTGCCCATGGCAGGGTGGTGATAGTGGAGTGATGATTTCTAAAACCTAATTGAAATGGTGAGAGGGAGCTGTTTGTGGAGAGAAACGCTGACAGTTTTGAGAGCATGAGGGATTCTTGGAGTTTGGCGAAGGAGGGGAGAAAAGAGATGGGTCTGTAGTTTTCTGGTTGTGAGGGGTCTCCACCTTTATGCAGGGGAAGGATTTTGGCCATTTTCCAGGTGGTGGGGACCATAGCTGTTGAGAGGGAGAGGTTGGGTAAGTGTGTTAAGGGAGAAGTTATGGCTGAGGTAGAGAAATGGAGCATTTTGCGGTGCAAGCCATCAGGGCTGGTTTTGGACTGGTTCAGAGTGGTGAGGGCAGAGTAGACCTCCAGGGGCATGAAGGGGGGAAGAGGAAGCCAGAGTCTGAGGAGGAGGAATTTCTGGAGTAGGGTGGAGGGGTTGAGTCTGGCAGGGCACAGGAGGTGAAGAACAAGTTAAAGAGTTCAGCAACAGAAGCAGGATCAGATATGGTTCTGCCATTTAGGTTGTGGACTGGGCTGGCTTGCTTAGTGGGAGGGTCCGTAAAGGAGTTTAGGACCTTCCAGAAGGATGCACGGGAGGCTTGGTTACAGGTTAAACAACGTAGTCATTTACTCCTGTCTCCATGCCTGCTTCGGCTTACATATCTGTTGGAACAAATGACAGCCTTGCTTTAAGTAACAAAAAGACACTGAAACTTTTTCAAGGGTGGTGGTGTCAGTTCAAAAATCAGTACATATAGTACAGCCTTGTTGTCCACAGTATCCAAGTTATTTGAAAAAAATGTCCACGATCAGTTAATGGACTACTTGGAAAAATATAATAAATTGACTCAACAACAGTATGGTTTTAGGCTGGGTAGGTCCACGGCTACCGCACTCACTGACTTTTTGGATCTCATAGCAACCCCTCTCAGGGAAGCAAAGTCCGTGGGTGTGGTATACGTGGACCTATCTAAAGCATTTGATTTAGTAAACCTTAGTATTTTGATAAACTCATTAATGAAAATAGGGGTGGAGGAAGAAACCTGTAATTGGTTTATATCATACCTTGATAAAAGATCAAAATTTGTTGTCCTAAACGGACACCAGTCAAAAATGGACTAAGTAACAAGAGGGGTTCCCCAAGGATCTATCCTGGGCCCCCCTCCTGTTCATAGTCTATTTAAATGACTTACCAAAGAATATTGGATATTCAAAAATTCATCTATATGCAGATGATACGGTTTTAGTAGCAGAGAGAAAAACTACTAGTGAAGTAGAACTAAACTTAGAGTGACTTTAGCATCATGCAAGGTCACTTTTCATCTCTGGGTTTATTAGTTACTAGTAAAAAGACACAGGTTATGTCATTTGCATTGGACTTAAAGGGAATTGCAAAATTAAATATAAAGACACAAGAGGGTAAGTTTTTAGAACAAACTGAAACATATAAATATTTAGGGGTACATGTAGATCAATGTCTTACTTTTCAGTATCATATAACAAATTTAATAAAGAAAACACATGTTAAGATTGGAGCTATGAGACGAATATCAAATTGTATGACAAGAGAAACAAGATTGATTATGATCAATCAATTAATAATGCCGGTTATTGACTATGGAAGTCATATTTACAGACATACAGCAAGAAAAATTTAAATAACTTGGATACACTTTATAATAAGCTAGCAAGATTAGTGTTAAGGTGTGATTTTAAAACTCATCATTGCACTATGTATATGGATTTGGGTTGGATTCCATTAGACTTGCGGGCTAGGGGAATCTGGCTAAATCAGGTTTGTAATATATTTAAAAATCAATCTTTAGATAACTTAAAAAACAAATTACAAAAACCAAAACATGGTTTAAATTTAAGAAAAACTGGTGCTAGAGATTTAATAATACCAAAGTTAAAAAATCGATTTAGTGAAATGACCCTTCAATATCAAGTAGCTAAAAGCTGGAATTGTCTTCCTCCTTTTTTACATGAACTAACAACTACTGATCATGTTTTTAAAAATGGCCTGAATCACGAACTTAGTTTTCGTCGTTGTTGTAATAGGTGAAATTAATGTAAATCTAAAAATGCTAACATGCCTGTTATTGATGAGTTTGTAAAACTATGATGAATTGTTTTTGTACTTTTTCTGTAACTTGTATTGTTATAAATGTATAGTTGTAATAATGTTGCATAATGTAAACAGGTAAGCCTTGTGAACAGGGATTTTTGGAACCCTAATTCCTATATCACTGTATACATAAAATTTTACCATACCACCATACATCAGAAGCCCTAAGGTGGGCGAGGTGAAACTAAGGTTTTCTTGTTACCTGTGTAAGGTAATGTCCTGTGCTTGCTTTTAAAATGGATACAATAAAGGATCTGAAACCAAACCTATCATGACTGTCCTATCATTGTTGAAATGAGTGGTGAGTGAGGTTCTAGCTTTTCTGATTTGCAAACAGTCCTTAAGAAGTTTATTCTACATAAATGGAGAATGCAGACTAATGCCCGTGTGAGACAGAAATTGATTTAAACTATATTCAATTCAATTCAATTCAATTTTATTTTTATACAGAAAGGTATGTGAGCAAAATGCCCGTTTTCACAAGTGTCCAGTGGTACAAAAATTTGATAACACAGAGAAAAAGGTAAAAACAATATTTGCTAAATGTTATGGTATTTACGATAGGAACAGTGTATATGGCAGGATCATCTAAAATAGAAAAACAAATACAGAGCACACAACAACAGAGCCAATATACAGATACTTATAAACTCTAAGGTAACTCAAGGGTTGGTGGACATCCAGGGGGGTTACCTACCGGGGCATACACAGGTGGTAGATTGGAGGAGGTGATCCTTGAGGGAGGTGGTGAATGAGCCAATTGAGCTAGAGGCCTGAAGCTCAGGGGGCAGTTTATTGTATGTGATGGAGATCTGTGCATGCTTAGTGCAATAAAAAGGGGTGTCAAAGATATGACAGGTGGCCCATCTAGTATTGTGCTTGGGAACGATTAAGGGGAAAAAGGAGTTAACGCTGATCGGCAGTAGAGATGCAGCGAATTTAAATTCCGCTGGCGAAGTGAACGAGAAGTGGGCACTTCGCGATAGTGGAGTGGGCAATGCAAAGTACTCACTCCGCCTTGTCATTACCACTTCGCATTAAGGCGGAATTGCAACGAGAAGTAAGGCGAAGTCATTTTTTTTAATGGACTTCGTGTTCCTCATTATGATTCTAAGTGATCCACTTGGTGTTTCAGATTTGGCAGCCCCACATCACATGGCTTACAGTACTGTAAGCCACATGCTCTTTAGCTAGGAAGGAAGTGAGTCATAGAAGCAGACACTTTTGCTTTCTCCTGTGCAGACAGAGAGAGAGGAGTGTGTTTTGTGACTGCTGATACTTTGAGATCAGAGCAAGGAGAAGATTTAAACTTTGATTTATACCCAACAGCTTTTTTAAAAGCTACATTTTTTTGTCTTTTCTGTACTCTTTTTTCACTTAATTTGTTCTTTCTGTAAATTTTATTTTTCTTACCTTTATAAGTAGTTGTTTGCCTCCCCCCTGGAAGGAGGACCAGCACAGCCTCCTGTCCTGACTCTGAGGCAGCTGAACCACCACCACCACCAAGTCCAGCACCAGGTCCTCTGGGGCAGGATGTACCTATTCCCCCAGGCCCAGGTGTGGATCCCATCCCTGTTCAGCACTGTGACCAGTCGGCTGCCAGTTCATCTGGCCCTCCCCTGCTTGTGCCTAGTTCTCCCCGCACCTCCGTTGTTTGGCAGTTTTTTGACTGTGTTGGGGGAACAGCAGTGTGGTCAGGTGCTGCCTATGTGAGGTGGAGGTGCACCATGGCCCCCGGGGAACTCACCTGGAGACTGGGGGCCAGTACACTCATATGCTCAATCACAACCAGTTGGTGTGGCGGGCTGCCACAGAACGGACCATGCCTGCACCTGCTGGCCATTCTGTGGCAGAGGGTGCAGCTGTGCATGGTGGCATCCCTAAGAAGAGGAGGGCCACAGCAGTACCTGCTGTTCCACCAGGATCACATAGAGGGACATCAGTTGCAAATTATGTCAATGCTGGAACTGCTGCTGGATCACCATGGGATACCACATCAGGTTTTTTTTTCCCTCACACCATGTGCCCCCCACACCTTCCTTGCTGTGTTATAAAATGTATTCGTCCACCATCCCTGACCCTTGTATGTAATTATGCCCTTTTTTTTGTCATCCGTATGCATGACACTTTCTATTCTGAGCAGTGCAAGTATACTGTGCTAAACTGCATGTGTGCAGTCAGTCTTCTTTCCAGTCTTTGTATGTACTGCAGACACTGTCCAACTCCCTGACTTAAAAACACTTATTAATGAGTACAATTGTGGGGTGGTGAAGCATGGAAAGATAGTACAAAACAGGCTTACAATACATCCAAGTAACTATTAAAAAAGATTAATGTTGTGATTCGTGATGTGATCATAAATCATGATTTGTGACTGCATTTGTGACCATGATAATGAAGAACGTGATTTGTATCATGAGTGACTCGTGATGATGGTCCTGACTTAAAAACACATATTAATGAGTACAATGTTCATGCAGAATTATGCACCACACCTGTACAGTACTCTGAAGGGAAGCCAAAGAAACAACTGTGACTTAAGTTAGAGATGGAGATTGGGCCCTAAAGAGATGCAAATGCACAGACAGATTAAGATTGTGCTGCACACTGAAGAGATGCGGATGCAAAGGAACAACACCTAACCAGTGCTCATCATCAGAAATTCAAATCTGGAAAATAATTCCTTTGCGGTTTAGGCGTGGCCAGGGGGGCAGTGTACTGCACTGCTGCAGTAACAGTCACTAGTACTAGTAAAGATACCACAAAGAAGTACAAAAATTACACAGCTGCAGTGGATAGCAGGTTCACATTGCTGAAATTATGTGGCACAATAAAAGGTGTCTGATTTGATGACACGCGTCACACACATACAGACACACTAAGTAATGCGTAGCAAATTGAAAACTTCAGTAATATAACCACATACTTTAAACAAACTAAAATTATGCACTGCTGCACAACAATCAGCAAAAAAATGGCAAGAATTATTGAAAATATTGCTGTGTATACATTAACACAGTTATACAAGAAAAATATCACCAAAACAGAAAGCACTGTCTTTTTCTCCAAGTTAATCTACCTACACCGCAGATTCACCCCTCCCCGAAAGCACACTTCCACTGTCTCTCAGTACACAGACTGAATATTGTACATTAACATTCAAAATCCACACACAAACAATAAACTCTCAATGATATGAGCACAGGAGGGTTTCCTATAATCGATGAACTAACGTTTCAGCAAAACAAATGACTCCAAAAGGCTTTTTTAACAGCTTTCAGAAGGTTTGAATGGCAGAGCTGTCAGAGCGGATTGTCTCCTACAGCTTCATACACACACTACCCCTAACTGAGGCTGTGCAGAACAATCTAGAGCCCATGTGACCTGAAATCCCATGAATCACTGCAAAATTCGCCTTTGGAGCTTAAAAACAAGGCGAAGTGAGGTGGAGTTCATTGCTTTCAATGTACTTCACCTTAAGAATTGGTGGAGTAGTGGTTTGGGAAGGCGGAGTAATGCTAAGTCATTGTTTTCAATGGACTTCTCGTTACCCATTAATAACGTGAAGTACGCCGCTTTGCGTTGTGGAGCACTCCGTGAATTTGCCTTCACTCCGAAGATCACTTCGCGGAGCGAATTCGGGCCACTTCACCCACCACTAATTGGCAATAGGTTATGGTGAACTTTTTGTAGGAAAGAAAGCATTTTAAGTTGGAACCTGCTTCAAGGGTGAGCCAGTAGAGAGAGGCATAGAGGGTACAGTGATGAGGTCATCCAGGGGAGGTCAGTCACAAAGCTTGCAATATTATTGTATATAGTCCTTAATTTGTAGAAAAGGGGGGATGTGTTGGAGTGGAGTAGACAATAGAGCCATAATCAAGGAGAGGCAGGAGAAGGGAGCTAGCAAAGCATATTCTGGAGATGGGGATAAGGAACTTTCTGTTTCGTTATAAGATTCCTAGTCTCATATGGATTTTCTTGATTAGGTTGGTAATATGGATATTGTAGGTCAGGTGAGGGTCTAAGTACAGTCCAAGGTATTTGCTTCTACATATGAATCTGTAGACTTGTTCTATAATGTTACCAAGATTGTCTGAGAGGAATCAGCCAATGACTGGGGCTTTTCTTGGGCCAGAAAAGATCATAAACTTGGTCTTCTTGGAGTTGAGAACCATTCCTTTGGCAGATAACCAAGTGGGTAGCTTGCTGAAGTCAGCCTGCAAGTTACTGAACATTATATCAAGGTTTGTGTTACTGCAGTAGAGGGCTGCATGGTCAGCGTAAAGGACTAGTTGGGTGGTTTGGCAGATGGAAGAGAGGTGATTGATGAAGAGCAAGAACAGGAGTGTGCCTAGGATGGAGCCCTGGTGTACCCCATATTTAGTCAGACATTCAGCAGAAAAATTACCATTGATATTAGTTTTCTGCAATCTGCTGGAGAGGTAGCTTCCGACCCATTTGACAATGTTTTCAGATGTGTACAAGCCCTTGAGGGTGTCCAGGAGAAGGCACTGGTTGACCAGGTTGAATGCCTTGGTCAGGTCCATGAAGACAGAGCCTGTGTACTGACACTTATCGTTTGCCCTGAGGATATCACTGGTGAACCTGACCAGGGTGGTTTCGGTGCTATGTCCAGATCTGAAACCATGCTGGGCAACAGAGAGCAAGTGAAGACAGTCAAGGAATGTGGTGAGCTGGGTATGAACAACATTTTCAATGATTTTGGAGAGGAAAGCAAGGAGGGAAATAGGTTGGTAATTCCCTACTTCATTCCTTGCCCCTGACTTGAACATTGGTTTGATGGTGGCAGTTTTCCAGGTGCTAGGGAAAAAGCCAGAGCAGAGTGAACTGTTTAGTATGTTGGTGATGGGGACTGCTAATGAATTAATGGCAAGTTTAAGGATTTTAAAGCCCCTTTGCTGGGTTTACAGTTGTTACTTCGAATGAGCTTTATGGTGTCTGAGGGTTTTAGGACCCTAAAATAGAATCTGGGACTGGGCTGAGACTTTGAATTGGGGTGGGGGGTAGGGGGGATGAGGGGGGAGGGAGAGTGGAGGGGGAGGGTTTATATTTATCGAGGTCACCAAAGAATGGGTTGAAAATGTTTGCTACTGTACTTCTGAGGGTTCGTTGCTCTGCTTGCCACCATGGATCAGAGTGATTGGTACGGTATTCTTGTGTTTCCTGAGTAGTGAGTTTAGTGTAATCCAAATTTGAAGGGGTTTGGATGTTTTCCCAAGTTGTTTATTATGGAAAAAGTCAATTTCGGCCTTTCGGATGACTGATTTGGACTTGTTTCTAAATGTTTTGTAGAGGGAGAGCTGAGCAGGGTCTCTGTGCTTGGTGTAATGGGCCCAGGTCTTATCCTCATCAATTTAATGATGTTGGATGATATCCATTCATTAACGTGTCCCCTAACCCTAATTTGTTTCAGAGGGGTGTATTTGTCGCATACACTGTTGAGGATGGTAGAGAATCTGTCAAGGATAGAGTCAAGGTTATCTGGTGCAGCGGTGAATGACCAGTCAACTAGGCTGAGATCATGTGTAATATTTTTGAGGGAGTTATTTGTCCACTGTCTAGAGAAGATGAACTTGGGGGGCTTTGGGGCACTGGGCCGACCACAGACAGTAGGTGGCACAGTGATAACTGATGCAGTCCGGGAATACTCCAGAGT
The DNA here is from genome assembly GCA_016271365.2 of Neoceratodus forsteri. Classification (NCBI taxonomy): domain Eukaryota; kingdom Metazoa; phylum Chordata; order Ceratodontiformes; family Ceratodontidae; genus Neoceratodus; species Neoceratodus forsteri. Next base: position 1,068,776,262 of record CM028129.1, on the reverse strand, counting down.
AGGTAATGTGGGAGGGGTTGGAGACAATGACCCAGTCGATTAGCGTTCGAGGACCCATCTTATAATTTGTCCTAGTGGGTGTGGAAACAAGCTGGTGAAGGCCAAGGTCAGCGATGCAGGATTTGGTGGTGTTGGTTTGGCTGGAGAACCAATTTATGCTGAAGTCCTGGAGAAGAACCCACTCCCTGTTAAGAGGGAGGGAGTGTTTGAGGGCTAGCAAGGACTCCAGGTCAGAAGAAGGGGTTCCTGGGGGTAGATAATCAGTGGTGAGGCTGAGGGTTTTATTTTGTCCAAGAAATCAGTTAATGGAAAGGGTCTCAAACAGGATGAACTCAGAGCTGACATTGTGGTTTTTTTTTAATCATAGAATATTTTATTAAGATTTTCAGCATTACATTACACTTCCATTTTCATTTCTCTCATACATGTAGCAAATTCTTCAGGGTCCATAGTCTTACAGTATACAGTGTATTACCCAAAGGCTAAACAACTATGGTCATTGCACATACACCCACATAAATATAGCCTATCTTCCTTAACTGTAGCTACTCTGACATTGTGTTTGGTGAAAGAGAACATGTTGGAAATGAAGAATATGTAACCAAGGAGTGGAAAAGTACGCCACAGCCATTCAAAACATTTGTTAGCAGTGGTTCAGCACACAAATTTGGTTTTACTAAAGTACTCTGAAAAAGCTGAAATTAAATGTGCTCTTAGACACGTCTAAGTGCAATTGGATATGAAATATTAAAACATGACCACCATTTCCCTGAGGAAGACTTACAGTATATGGGTGAAATGATGGGGTCTCTGGTATTATAGTCAAACCTTGAAGCTACTGTCAAATAAATAAAACAAACTTTGGTTTGAAACAGAACTTAGTGTTTGGCTGACTATTTGTGAATGTGACTCTTCTGGGCATACCTTTCTATTCATTTACTGATTGATTGATTGACTAGCCAGGAAGGTGCACTGAGTTACAGTATCTGACTCATTTCTTGGTGCATCTAGGGGGAATGGGACAATGGGATAATACAAATGCACAAGGTAATATAGCAAATATCAGAATAACCTACCTAGAAAAGATACTATATATTTGCTACAACCTCTAGGCACATCAAATACTTTGAAGTTCACAATGTTTATCTTATAAAATAAAAAGGACTACCAAAGTCCTTGAGATGTACTATATCATGTAATTTCCAAATATGTCCCACTATAGCAACAAGCAAATAGCTTCTCTTCGTACAATATTGAATAAGCTGCAATCAGATATTGACTCTTAACAGCATACAATCGACCACTCTGCTCAAGGTCTCAGGAGATGATGAATAACCAGGCAGTTATATTTTAAAAAATTACAAATTTGTTTAAACAAATGTAGTATCTAGCATGCAAGATTCTATCAGACAAGAAGCTAGAGATGCATAAACCAAGAGAAAATAGGGGAACCATTATGAGTTGACTGCAGCATGTTTACTTTTGCTGCATGCCAGGAACTGGCAGATTACATCATGCCACACCATGATGTAGAGCAAAAGGATCTCTGTTTTTTTCTGTTCTGCTAAATGCCTGCTATGATGCCTAGATGCCAGTGACTGGGACTAGTGTTCTGGCAAAGATTGACAGGGAACATGGCTTGCATACACTTTGTAGATTCTTTGAACATCAGATGTCAGGACGCAGTTCTCAGTTAATCTGGAAAGTGATTTCAACCCTATGGTGCCAAAAAGGGAAACACATTTCTTATTTGCAATCTCATCTTTGAAAACAATAAATCAGCAATTATTAAACCAAGATGTGTTATAAACACTGGAAAAGAAAACTAAATATTATATATTTCTCTAGTAAAATGTTTATTAGAGTACAAGCTGAATTAGAGTTGCTCTTCAAGGTGTAAGCATGATCCCTTTATTGTGTCTAAGAGACTTCCTGGTAAATTTCATTAATATAGTGTAGCAGTACCAGGGATAAAATTGGATTATGCACTGAGGGTCAGTTTGCCTAACACAAGCAGATGCATTGTTGGGGGGCAGAGTGCAAGATGGCACACAGCTACTCCGCTCTGTATTTTTGCAATGTTTACTGCTTCTAAATCCTCTATGCTTTCTGAATTTCACAAATCTGTGTGTTTAAAAAAAAAAGTTGTAAGGCAGTGCAAATTAGGAGAGTTCATTCTTTCAGCACTGTTTATTTCAAGATTGCTTTATTCCGTGTTTTTGGAATTGCTAGCGCCTGAGTACGTGTTAGGGAGAACGTTGATTTCCTCATGCGCGACTCTGCTTGTTGACCTGGTGATCACAGAGAGATGGTGCTTTCTGATTTTCTCAGTAGATGGCTGCTGGTTTTTTTGAAAGAACCTCTTTTCTGGGAACAGAAGTATGATTTTTGGTCTCGTTTAAGTCCAGGACCTATATGTTTATACCAGCAGTGGACAGCTCAAAATAAATGGTCTGGGTCTGCAAAAATACTTGGGATTTCTTTAAACACTTTTTGACCATACTGGACCAGAACAACTTAAGATGGAAACTGCTATTAATAACATGGCGAGTTTTTATATTTCTTAATGTGTAATCTGTATTGCTGACATGAACTCATACCTATTTTAGGTTTGGACTTGATGATGTTAATTTCATACAGAATCATTCTATTTTACTTATATACAAACACACTAATATATAATCTGATCCATGAGAAAATTGTGTCTGTTTATAAATTTATTTTTATTTATTTATTGAAATGTTTGAATTATTTATTTATTGAAATCCATTGAAATGGAAGGACACGCTGAACAATAAACTGCTCGTCTCACAGTGCATCCTGGGGGAAGGGTCATAGGGAGAAAAACATGATTTACAATACAAGCATCAAGCAGAATAAACAATAGGCAGATACTGTCCTGAGGAATAATCAAACAGTACAAAACATACAACTCACGATAAATACATCGAAAAGTTTTAATCTTGGGTACAATTTAAGCAGTAATTGTGGGTACAAATTATACATTGCAATAAGAAGTTTTAGCAGTTCAGAATAAAGCAAGTTTGTACATGAAGTGCTAAGAGAAGAAATACAGTTTAAACAATTATGCAATTAGTTTACATAAATGCGACCTGGAAGTGAACAGCAAGCAGTTCAGGAGATGGATACAACACCTCACTGGATGGAAATAGTGACTTAGCCACAGGAACAGTTTACCGCAAGAAAGTTTTGGAGGGTTAATGAGATGGAGTGTGGGGAGGAAGTGTGACAAATCTGAGGAGGGAGGGCATTCCATATTTTGGGTAGGCAGTATGAGAAGGCCATCTGTCCTACCGTAGTAGACCAATGAGGGACTGCAAGTAGCCGAGGGTCATAAGACCTAAGGGAATGGTCAGGTGGGGAGAGAATAGATAGGGCGGAGGTAAGATAAGGGGGGGAGCGAACTAAACCAAAATTTAGATGCACATTTAACACAGTGGCAGTGACTTTCTAGGGAGGAGAAAGCCAAGGAGCGATAGAGCAGTGGTGAGTGAGAGAGAAGGCATCTAGGGCAAAGCAACAGAAGGAGTTAAAAAGGGAATCCAATCTGCTTAAGGAGGACTTAGGAGCAGCACTGTAGACTACATCGTAGTAGTCAAAGATAGGTAGTATCTGTGACGTAGATAGCCAGATCTGAGAGCTGTATCAAATTTTTTATTACATGTACACTATGTGATGGGAAGGTCAGTTTGAGGAAACTACTGTCTTACTGGAACTGACACATCAAGACTCCACAGGGATAAGTTCAAAGGACAGGACATAGGTAAACTGCAGATATCTAGGGTGCAATTACCTTGTCAATTTGCTTTCATCCCAGGAAATAAGATTCGCCATTCACAATTACCTCAGGGAAAATCCTTTGACTTACAATAGTTGTCAGGAAGAACTTGAGAGGGAAGGGTGTCAGAGAGAAGCCAGAATGGACATTGAAGAGAGGTTGATGTCTGAGCCAGAGAGGACCCAGACGAATTTGGAAGGTCCAATATACTTTCCCGGGGAACCCTTGAATTACATCAGGGAGACATCTGAGGTGTAGATTCCAAGGTCCAGATGGGATTAAAGAGGCAAATACACTTTTGCTTGAATACAGTGAGTTAGATCAAAGAAACTTTTTAGATGTATGTGTAACAGAGCACAAACTGGTTTGGTCTGGTTAACCTGAGGGAGGAAAGGCAGTGAGGTCACCTATTATGTTTTTTTAAATATTTTATTTGGACATCCTGTGAGATGAAATATAGATGTTGTTACACCAAGGAGGAGTTAGTGGAACCTCATGAGAAGGCTGGCTCAGAACTGTGTTTAATTGCTGAGAGAACCTGGACAGAGACACACAAGACAATAATGCTGACTGAGAGAAGAAGGACAACATCAGCACTGTAGGAGAGAAGTATTATGTGGATAAGAGAGCTTAGTTTGTACCTTTAAATACCTGTTTTGTTTTTAAGATTGTATGTGTTTGGGATATTAGTTCTGTAATTATTGTTCTGTTTTGATGTTTTTAAAGTAAAGATATATTTTACAAATGGAAACTGCATGGAGTGCCTTGACATTTCTTTTTATTTTAAGTGGAGCTTTTGAAGGTTATAAGTAACACTGTGTATGGGCTTATTGTATGCCAAACTGGGAAATGGATAGAGTTCTCTAAAGTCTTGCATAGAGTTCTAAGGGTTCATTTCAAAGACCTGGTTGGGTGCCCTTAGGCAAAGATATCTGGCCCCCCCGAAGACCGAATTATATGAGCCTGATAAATGGGTATGCTAACAAGAGGTTATCAGTTTGAATCCCTCCAGAGCTTCAGACTAAGGTGACTTGAACCCACAAAACAGACAAGAGGGTTACCTTGTTCTGTTCACTGTACACAAATCATACGCTCAGAGGTTGGCACTTTGGGAGTAGAGGGCTGACCGGCTGAGCGAGTTCATGACAGTATCATCTTCTGGACTAGTTCACACCTGGCCGAAAGTGGGAGGCAGCTATGGTTCCTGTACAATGTACCGAGTTTGGGGTGCATTTTCTTCAGGATGGCATCAGCATGTCCAGAGAAGTTGAGGTGTTGGTTGAGACAAACACCCCAAATACCTAAAGGAAGCGTTATCCTCAAGGACTGTCCCACCCAGGATGTGGAAGGAGGGTAGGAATGGGATCCAAGAGAGTCTCTGCCCTGTACCAAAGGTCATTGAGACTGTCTTCTTGGCATTGAGTGAGAGTTGGTGGGAGCAGAACCAGTGCTGAACTTGATTGAAGTCATGCTGAAGTCTGGATTCCATATCCGCAAGGGATTGGCCTGAGGTGAAGAGAACCATATCGTTGGCATACATGTGGATAGAGGTAGATGAACAGACTAAGGGAAGGTCATTTAGGAAATTGGAGAAACGGATAGGGCCCAGCATGGAACCCTGAGGTACACCAGTGTTGATGGAGAGGGGAGAAGATACATTTTCAGTCATTCTAATAGACTGGGTCCTACCGACTAGATAGGCTTTGAACCAGCCATTGGGCGATATCAGATAGGCCAGCTGAGGAGATGGAGTCTAAAAGGAGGGCATGAGAGACAGTGTCAAAAGCCTTTGCTAGGTCGACAAATATGGTAGATGTGATTTGACCACAGTCCATCCATGAGAGGATGGAGTCGGTGAGCCTAATCAAGGAGGTAGTGGTGGCATGGTTCTTCCAGAAACCAGATTGGAAGGGAGTGAAAAAGTTAGAGTCTTGGAGATAAGAGGTTAACTGAGTGAGGACAAGATGCTCTTGGGACTTAATGAGAATAGGAAGGAGAGAGATAGGGTGATAGTTGGTAGGAGAGGAAGGATCTCCACCCTTTGTCAAGGGGAGGACAGTAGCATGCTTCCAGACAGATGGGATGAAAACTGTGGTGAAAGAGTGGTTAAGTAGGTAGGATAGTGGAATAGAGATAGCAGGCACTGATAGGTACAGCAGTTTGGGGTCCAAACCATTAGGTGAGGTAACTTTGGAGGGGTTGAGGGCATAAAGCGCTTCCATGGTGGAACCTGGAGAGATGGGAGAGAAGGAAAAAGAGGGGGATACAGAGGGCAGGCTGAGAGAGGGGGTGGGGAATGCGAGGAATTAGCATGTGGGGGTATAGGTAGAGAGGAAAGGAGAGCAGAAGCACAGGAAGTGAAGAACATATTAAATTCTGTGGCAATGCTGAGGTGATCGGAGACTTGAGTATTATTTATATTTAGGAGGGGTGTTGGAGAGGGGTGGGTGAGAGGGAGTGGATTACCTTCCAGAATTTGGATGGATTATTTATGTTTGTCTGGAAGGATGAGGAGAAGTATTCTGACTTAGCAAGGTGAGTGGCTTTCATACATTTGTTGCACAAGGACTGGTAGGTGACATATGTGTGTGGGAGCGTAGAGGATTTATACGTATACCAGGCTTGATCTCTGGCCCTTTGACATGCTATATGTTCTAGGGTGATCCATGGGAGGTGGTTTCCTCTCACTCTTGCACACCTTAGTGGGGCATGTTTGTTCCGTTTCTCAAGAAATTTAGTATGTAAGTACAGTACATGTCACATTAAACTATTCCTCAAAGGAGTTACTTTAGCATTTCTGACTGAGTTACATAAGTGTTGCTGGATCCAGCACAAAAGCCCTGCAGAAACTGTTTCTTAAGCATTAAAATGCAGTTTTGGATTGCATTGTGACTGAACTGCAGATGCCTTCCAAATGAGTTGCAAAAACATTTTGTAAATGTTGTTGAGCTGGTTAAGCATTGGAAAATAATGCAATATGAGTTGCCAGTGCATTGTCAACTGTAAAAAATAATGCTAAACCAGCTCATCGGTGGAACAGTTTAAGGTGACTTGTACTGTAGTTATAGGCAGTGTCTATAGAATCCAAGGTGACTATCAGCTTCCAGCTAGTGTGGGCCAGGTTCTGGAGGAGAGGAGTGAGGTTTAATGACTTGTACAAGTGGAATTGTATTGTTTTTCTTTGGGGGGGGGCTTTAGGTCTGTGTATAAATAATTAGTATGGCCAACTATGATCACAGTGATGGGATAATAAAAAATGTAGATTCCCATATATGGTTAAAAGTGATAACTTCTGTGGGATTATTAAAGGGATAACTCAGGGGCCCATTCTGTCTGAGGAGAGTTATTTTATACCTAGCTGATGGTTAATAGGGGAGTCAAATGAGAATTCAGGTAACAACAGAGGCTCAGGCATTGTGTTGGATAATATGATTAATTGTGTGGGATTAAAGGTTCTAACAATTGAGTATGGGTGAAGTTCCTAGGACCCAATACAAAATGCCTCAGGTTGTGGTTGATAGGAAATACCTGCCAGGTGGGTCATCAGTTCAGACATGGAGCAGAATGAGTTGCATGATGCTTGTGGAACTTCCCCCTGTAAGTAGATTCTTTCTCTTTATTTATTAAACTTTATGTTGCCACCTTTCTGCCAGTTCCTCAGCCCAGTCATCGACTACTCTGCCCCCACTCCCACATTGGCTGCGGCTCCCTGATACCCCCCCCCAGGGTGGGGTTGTGGCACTGGCCCATAGTGCCACAATCAACGGCATAGGTCAGGGAGCCGGTCTGGGAGCTAGTTGAAGCCAAGGGTGGGCTTCATCAAGGCAGCTGGCAGCGATTTTCTCCCCGATGTATGGGGGCGGGGACATGCAATGACAGCCAGCATCCACCCCGCCTCCCAACGTATTGGCATCGGCATATTTGGTACACCCAACCTCTGCTAGGTGTCCGTATAATGCTGAACACTGTACCACTCTCCACTCTAGAGAAGGAGAGCAGTTGTTGGACGCTCAATCCTTTTCCCCCACGGCCAGCCCTCTGATTTACTAGGTCTATTCCTGAACCCAGATTGCTGGCATCGCAGGTCGGCACCCTGCCCCTGCACCAGTGGGCCAGCAAGCAGGTTCTTTCTAACTGCATGCGCTGACTTATTTTGGGTCTACTGGCCAAAGACCTGACATTTGTGCCTGGGATAGACTACTCTTGTGCTTTACCCTAAGCCTGACATTATGGGTCAGAATTTGCCACTCAGTTCCACCTCCAAGAAAGGTCCAAATGTCCTGTTCTCTGGGATGTTATAGACATAGGACAGGATTTTCAAAATGGCGAGAATGTCACAAGTTCAAGATGTGCCAAACATATGGTGCATGGGGCTTGTGGCATTCCCTGGCCAGCAATTGGAATATTCTATCCTGTGCTGCACCAATTGTCATAAGTTAGACCAACTTTTTGTGGTCTAACTTGCAGCAATCAGGAGGGCCTGTTTTACTGAGTTTGCACCAGATATTTGGCACAAGCTGCCATAAATCATGGAAACTGTCACAGCTATGCCTGAGATTGTAGAATCGGGCACATTTGCGGTGAAGGGGGTTGGTGCACCACCAGAACCTACATGCCATGGCACAGGGCTAGCTTCAGGCCTTCCATCATACTTTGAAAATCCTACCCATAATCTGGATTGAGAACCTGTGGGTATTCTCCAAGTGGTTGCTCATGGAATGGCACCTTTTTGACTGTTGGGGTTCAGTACGTGTCCTCCTTCATCTGATGTATGCTATGATTTTGACTTGAATATTCAGTATGCCTTTAAAATACTTATGTTACACTGCTAACTGTATTAATTCCTAAAAGTGATATGGGAGTCATAAGGTATAGGGAATGAAAAAGGAAATATGAACAGATTACTATTCTATTCAGTGATCTGGAAGAATGGCTATAATATATGTATTTATACTACTAATGAATGACCAGAGAGACTAAATCTTTGATACCCCTTAAGCATTGTATTTTTATGACATGGATAACTGATTTGTCCCTTTTTAATTGCACACATTGTTTTTCCCAGTGTCTTGTCTATTGTTTCTGTATTTTAAAGATTGAATGTATGATTTTTAAATACTGTATGTGCTTTTTATTTTTTACAAGATTGTAAATATTTGTAATAGTTTAAAAATGATCTAACAATGAACTAGTAATACTAATACTTGAAAAAAGCTCCTGAACAGAACTAAAAACTGAAAGATTTCACACACCATTGGCTCTATAAAGAAGAGTCTCCTGAACTACTTCTTGAATCATTCCTCTGCCAGTTTGTAACCGTCCCCCCTTGTTTCTGTGTTTTCACTAATGCAAAAGATGTGCCCAGTGTCCATCCTGTTTATACCTTTAAGGTATCAAAGGTTTCAATTATGTTTCTGTCTCATCTCCTCTTGGGAGTGCATATTGAGGCTTCTCAGTCTCTCTTGTTGATTTTTATTTTATTCTTTGGTAACCAGGTAAGACCCACTAGACACAGGTGCCTGTTTTCAGGGGTGACCCAGGAGCACTGGGGAGGTTAAGTGACTTGCTCAGAGTCACACAGTTTGCAAGTGGAGGTTGTGGGAATCAAACCCACGGGCTGTACCAACCTCATTCACAGCTTATTGCTCTAACCTTTAGGCTATACTGCCAGTCTTCCTATGTCCTATCCTACTGGCCCTGAACCATCTTCATCATCATGTTATTCAGCTTCACGCATATTAAATTTAATTAGTGGGGAACTGCTGGTGAAAAGGCAAGGTGGCAACCCCCTTGAGAATGTCAGTATGATTAGGTACCTTGGTGTCACTCTAGATCTAACTTTAGATTTTTCAGTTTACATATCTGAGATCAGCAAGGCAGTAAACTGTAAGCTGGGACTTGCCTACAGCATACGGCAATACTTAAGTGAACAAGCTAGGTACATCATTGTGCAGGGTGGTTTGATGCCCAGATTCATCTGCTGTTCATGTGCCAATTATAATGCCACAATAACTGATGTACTGTACAAAAGTGGAATGCTGCTTACAACAATATTTGCAGATTTGTGATCAGATCTAGTTGTACTAAACATTACTGCACCATATACATGGATTTCACTTAGCTTCTACATTCTGAAAAATCCTCATATCATCTTGGATGTGTAATTCATAGTGGGCCCTATGCACTAAGCGGGCGGGGCCATGCAGAAAAGTTGCATACCCCACCCGTGACCCAGCACCCTTTGGACAGGTGTGCCCATACTGGCATTCACAAATGTTGGCCACCTCTCCACCCCGGACAGCCAGTGGAGCAGTTGTTGTTCCGGGCAGGCATCCAATGGGATGCCTCCCTGGGAACCTTAGTGGATCCAACATACAGGGAGGTGTGGGTCTAGGGCTGTGCATGCCGATTGCAGGCACTCAGACCCATGTGGCACCATTCCGTCCTGGTGCCACCCCTACTGAAATAGCTGGATGCTCACCCTTCCAGCTGCCTCTGCTTCCTCCTGCTGCCCAGTGGTCGGGCAGCACAGTGTGCCCTGACCCAGCCCCTGACAACTGAAGGTTGTGTCTGTGGGTTTACACAATGGTTTACTGTAGGGTCTACCCTGGCGTACCCTGCACCACCCTCTGCACCCATGCGGCCAGCACTACGCAGGTTACTAAATACTGTGTAGTGCTGAACACCCCCAGCATGGAGCTGTCCACAGACATAGGGGATCAGGTGCAGTGGGTCTGCATGCCCCCCCCATTCAGCATGCCATGCAGGGGGCACAGTGGGTACGGAGTGACTACGCACCCCAGATATGTGCCATAGCCACTCTGTCCTGATAGTGCATAGAGCCCAATCTGATTAACAATCCATTGCAGAATTGCTTATATATCATTCTTAACTTGTACTAGTACTTAGAGCTCTTGTTCAAGTAGCAAATACCTACAAAAAGAATCTCTTTAATAGTAGAATGTGTCCAAGGTCATTTATACTTTTCACTCTTCATTTTTGTGATATATTGTTTCTTTATATGGGAGTATTTGCTACTAATTACTGCTTTAAAACCAGACTTAAAATTCAGTCAATAAATCAGTCTGCTTGTATTTGTACTTGACTTGTGTATGTATGTATGTGTATACGTGTATAAATATATATACATATGCATACACTGTATTGTTGCATGTATTCCATGCTTAAGTTTTACTGTTGAAATGTTTTCATTCTGTACTTTTTATGATTTGTTGTACACTTTATGCACTTGGGTCACACGTAACAATAGGCCTTTGGCTGAGTGTACCAATCCAGTTAAGAAAAACAAAATAAATAATAAATTGATAAATAAATAGACACATTTCTTAACCATCAAGGAATGATCAGGGCTTGGGCTGCTATCAGTTAATTTAACCCTAGGGGGGTCACTGTGCAAGAGGCACAGCTGAGTGCTTTATGCTGCTAGGGTTAGATTAACAAAGGTAACCCAACCAATTGAGTACCTTAGTGATACTATTGAACTAAAACATTTTTATAGTTTTTTTTTAACGTGGATTTTTTTTATAGTTGGCATTTACTTCTCTAGTGTGCATGAGGGTTTACAGCCATTGCCTAACCCTTTTAGAAAGCTGCCAACCAATCAGAATGCTCCATTTCCAGCCATGGTTTTATAATGATCTTAATTTCTGGATCAGATGTCACAGTAGCTATGACATGGTTAAAAAATAGGAGCTACAAACTCTGAGTGGGTGAACGAGCTCTGGGAAAACACAGAAAACCTTAGGTTAGCATTTAAGTTTCTTCATTTGTGATTCCCTGCTTCCTTATACAACATCATCAGGGATTTGCTATGGTTGTGCCACAGCTTGCTTCTTACAGAGAAAGAGCATGGCAACTAAAATTAGAACAGAATCTCAGATTAAACTTGGGAGAACTTCCAGAGACTACTACTTGTTACAGATGACTTTAGAAGTAGCTCTCAGCAGCCTTTCGCTCCTGCAGTAATACAGGATTACAGTTCTACTTCAAATATTTAAACAAATGCAATCTGTAAGCATATCATAGCTAACAGTCTCATTTGTATACTAAGCAAACCTTGTGGACTACATACTACAATAAGCAATGTCAATAACCAAACACATATGCATCATATTGCTGAAATCTCATCAGTGGGAATTTGAAATCAGCTGAATTGACACTACTGCTCCTTCCCCTACAATACTTTTAAGACGTCATCATATGCTGAATCATAAGTACTCAATGGCCCAGATATTCAGAAGGTTGCGCATGGCGCAACTTACTGTTTATCGCCAACCCCACTGATGCACCCCAGTGCGATATTCAAGCGGATTGTGCCTGGCACAAATCCCGATGCGCCTGAGCACATCAGTAATGTCTGCAGTGCAGGTAGGGGGGGCATGCCCATGCATACTCCGCACATCCCGATATTCAGCCCGGGATGTGCTGAGTCCATGCACGTGCAACCCCTACTTGCAACCCCTACTTGCACTGCATACAGGTGAGCAAAAAAAAAAAAAAGAACAACAGCTGGCCACCCACAGGTGAGCTGCTGTATTGCAAAGCGCAACATGGCAGCTGCCAACTGTGGGTGGCCACCCGAGCTCCAGCTGCACCTTCATGGCGGTGCCCCCCCATGCCCGATCATGGGCATATGTTTAAATGTAAAAGTCCAATATCCCTGGTGGTCCAGTGGACCATTTGCGGCATAAGTTGAATAATGAAAGCTGCTACCTGCCGCTGACCGGGGGCGGGCAGTGGGCTCAGTGGGTGGGTGGGGAGGGTACGCTGGACCACCAGGGATATGGGACTAGTATTTCTACAGGATATGCCTGCGACATGGAAGCGTCCATCGGTCCACCAGGGATATAGGGACTTACATTAATATTCAACTTATGCCCGTGATCGGGCTGCAAGCGGTCCACTGGGCCACCAGGGATATAGGACACCTTCATTATTCAACTTATGCCTGCAATCGGGCTGCAAGCAGTTCACTGGACCACCAGGGATATAGGACCTTACACTTAACACATATGCCCACGATCAGGCGTGAAGTGGTCCACTGGACCACCAGGGATACTGGACGGTATTTTTTAACTTAAGCCCGCGATTGGGCGTGAAGCAGTCCACTGGACCACCAGGGATACTGGACGGTATTTTTATTACTTAAGCCTGCAATCGGGCGTGATGCAGTCCACTGGACCACCAGGGATATTGGACGGTTAATAAAGTCTGTATATGCCCGCAATCAGGCAGTGGGGTACATTTCCATGCTGTGCAGGGGGCGTCGGTCCCCAACAGCTGCAGCCTGGCAAGGCGCCAGGTGCAAGGCGCCGGGGATCGGCACACCTGCATGCAAATGGGGCCATAATGACATGCAAATGGCCCCATTTGTACCTTGTATGCATTATGGCCCCATTAGCATGTGCACCTTTGAATATCGTGGTTGCTGCACCTAGTGCAATGGAACTTGCACTAGCGCATCACCCCTTCTCCACTCTGGCCACTTGCACTGGTGCAGTGCCACTGCGCCATGCACACTGCGGGTGTCCAGGGTGTGATATTCAGCGATGCAGTGCCATGGTGCAGCTCCGTTGAATATCACCCTGTCAATGCCCCTGCGCAGCCAAGTTGCACTATGCCCAGGCTTGCGCCACAGCCTGGCACAGTCTGGATATCCGGGCCAATGTTTTTTTAGCTTCTCTATAATTAGCATGGATTACAAATGTGAAACTAAACACTATAACATTTTTAAATAAGCTATAATCAGGTTATATTTACCTGTACTTGTCTTATATTGCTTATTGTAACTCATCTAATGTTCTATACTGTTGTTCTTAATGTTTGTTTGATCATTTTGTCTTTTAACCGTATTTATATATATATATATATATATATATATATATATATATATATAACTGATGTATGTGTAGAATGACATTGCAAATAGACCTGTCCTAACTATCCAATCCTGCAAAAAATAAAGCTTCATTCATTCATTCATTAATTCATTCATTCATTCACTCACTCACTCACTCACTCAATTCTTTAAATATAAGCTTAGAAACTAATGTAACCCTTATGCCAAGTTTCAGAGTAAGTCCTTTAAACCAAGAAAACTCAAAGCAAATATTGTTAAAGACAACAGTCCTTTACAGTACAATATACAAGAAACTGATAATATACTGTGCTATCTTACCAATCTCAAAGTGTCATATAATAAAGAACACATTGCAAGCAACTACAGCTTCATATTTTAAAGAGTCGCTAACACCTCAGGGAAAACTTTGTAAAATGTAATACTCGGACACAGTTCAGCTTGTATTTCATTTTACGGATTCCTCCTCATTATTTATTACTCAGGTAATTAGTATGAACATGGAACCTTTAGAGTTCATCTGCTATAGCAGGTTATTCCATATTTAAAGTCATAAACCTCTTTTGTGACATCACAGTATTTTGCCATGAGAATGTCTGTGATGTCACAAGTGGAGGTTTTTTTTTTTTTGTTTATAAATTTTGGCCAGGAAAGACACACTAAACCTCATATGGGGAATAAGCAACTGGAATAGATACATCTTAAAGAGCAAATATCTTGTTTTCATGCAAATTACCTCAGTAATAAATAGTGAGGAGATGGAAACAGAACTAATACTAAAAACAAACTAAGAGTGTCTAGAGACTACATTTTTCTAAGCTTTCTTGAAGGCATCAGCTGCTCTTTAAAATACTGTATCATCATTTTTGTAAGGGAAGTACTATAGTAACTTGTAGAAACTGACACATTTGTGACATACTGCTCTGCTAATAATAACTCTCAGATATTCACAAATGTTACGACCGTTAAACATAAGATCTGCTTTAGTACTCTAAGGCTGGATATTCAAAAGGGTTGCACATGGCGCCAACGAGGGATGCACCATCGCCAACCTGTCACAATCCAGCTCGATATTGAAAAAGGCAAGCTGTGATCCACAACCCCCGATGTGCTGGGGCACAACAGTAATGTATGTGGTGCAAGTGTGGGGGGCATCCCCATGCATATGTGGCACATCCCGATATTCAGCCTGGGATGTGCAGCGCATATTTCGGCACAACTCCATCTTGCACCTCAGGAGGGTGCAAAGATGTGCCTGATAAAATCATGAACAAGTCCGGGCCACCCACAGGTTAGCTGCCATATTGCAGGGTGCAACACGGCAGCCGCCAGCTGTGGGTGGCCACCTGCCCACGGGCCCCCAGCCCTGGGAGCATTGTGCCCCCCAACCCTGTCACCCGATCACGGGCATCTGTAAAATAACATCCCTGGTGGTCCAAGGGAATGCCCTCCATCGCCCGATCATGGGCATATGAATGCATATGGTCCCTGGTGGACCTGTGAATCCCCCCCATTGCCTGATCACTGGCATATGTATTAGGAAGGTCCCTGGTGGACCAGTGGTGACTCCCCCCCTTGCCCAATCGCGGGCATATGAATGAATAATGTCCCTGGTGAACCAGCAGAGTCCCCCCCCTTTCGCCTGATCATGGGCATATGTATGAATAAGGTCCTTGGTGGCCCAGTGGAGTCCCCCCTTCACCCAATCAATGGCATACAGCCATTGAAAGTCCCATTGTGGTCCAGTGGAAACCCCCCCAATGCCCGATCCTGGTACAGTACTGTCTGTACGCCACGTTCATTCACATATCGGGCCTGTGTAGTACAGTATGGTCTGCACACCCATTGGTCCATGCTGTCATTCAGCTGGTGGCCAGGTGACATGCGGGCAGGGTGCTGCCGTCCACCGATGACGGGGGAGGGGGATGATGGGTGGCAGGGACCTCAGTGGGTGGTTGGGGTGGGGGGCACCACTGGACCTTCAGGGTCTCTTGTGTTTATTACTGCCCACTATCGGGCATTGGGGGGGGTTCCACTGGACCACCAGGGACTTTCAATGGCTGTATGCCCACGATCGGGCGAAGAGGGGGACTCCGCTGGTCTACCAGGGACCTTATTGATACATATGCCCCCAATCAGGTGAGGGGGGGGGAATTCACAGGTTCACCAGGGACCTTATACATTCCTGTGCCTGCGATCGGGAAGGGGGTGATTCACCACTAGTCCACCAGGGACCTTCTTACTACATATGCCCACGATCTGGTGGGGGGGGATGCACAGGTCCACCAGGGACCTTTCTGGCACATATGTCCATGATCAGATGAACGGGAGTGGGGCCCGCCATGGGTCTGCAGGGCGTGGGTCTTTGACGGCTGCAGCCTGGCAGGGCACCAGGCGCAAGTCGCCGGGGATTGGTGCACCGCATGCAAATGGGCCATAATGACATGCAAATGGCCCTATTTGCACCTTGCATTCATAATAGCCTCATTTGCATGCTTAGTGCTGAATATCACGGTTGATGTGCCCAGCACAACTGCACTGGCACTGGTGCATCCCCCCTGCTCCCTTCTGCCACTTGTACTGGCACAGTGCCACTACACCATGCGCAGTGCATGTGCCCTCAGTGCCATATTCAACAGTGCTGATCTATGGTGCAGCACCATTGAATATCACCTGGTCCCTGCCCTGGCAAAACCCAGTTGCGCTGCACCCAAGCTTGCGCCCCTGTCCGGCGCAGTCTGAATATCCAGGCCTAAATATGCTGGTTTATTGATGGAATTGTATATTCTTCTTCTTGGAAGCAAGCATTTCCTTCAGTGTTACACTACAGAATTATTAATGAGCCAATCAATTATGACTCACACACAGTGTGCTGTAAAGTATGTTTTCATGGAACCTTAACTGGCTATATATTATGCTTACTTGGTATATGTGAAATGCATCATCAGCAATATTTAGCTATGTGATTGTCCATATTTGTTTTATAAAACATAATTATTTTGCCACTTTAGAAACAAAATAGAATTACCAGTGTTATCAGATAGCGCATCTTTAAAATCTGCTTATGAACAGTATTTTGCAAGTGTAATTCTATAATGATATACTTGTACAGAACACATAAACAGCCAATAGTTATATGGAATTAAGGCCCCCATTTTCAAAAGAGATGAGCCGCACATCTCTGGAACAAATGGAGATGAGCCAGTCCTCTCACAAGTTGCTCCAAATTTCCATATTCAAAGGATGGAGATGAGCCACCCAAATTGAGATAGGCCACAGCCCAAAGTTAATGTATTCTGCTAAGTTGAGGGTGCATGCCCATGAATATCCTGCACATTGGGATATTCAGAGGAGATGGGCTGCCCAAGTGCAGGGGATGAGTGGCACAAAGTTAGGCATATAAAAACCATGCCTAACTGCTGACCACCCACAGGCAGGCTGCAGTAGTGCAGACAGGTGCACAGCAGCCTGCCAGCCCCGGTAGTCCACTGGTACCCTCCACCAATCCCTGAACCTTGAACGTGGTGTGCATATGTAAAAAGGAATCACACCCAAGTGCCCTGGTAGTCTTATGGACCCCCATCCCCTCCAGCAACCCCAATCGTGGTATTAATAAAGAAAACTCATGCTCCCCAAATTGCCTGGTAGTCTAGTGGAACCCCCCTCCCCTCCAGCAACCTCGATCATGGTATTAATAAAGAAAAATCATGCTCCCTGAATTGCCCTGGTAGTCTAGGGGACCCCCCCTTCCCTCCAGCAACCCCGATTGCAGTATTAATAAAAAAAAAACTCATGCTCCCTGAATTGACCTGGAAGTCTAGTGGGACCCCCTCCCCCCCAGCACCCGTTCACGGTATTACTAAATGAACATCATGCTCCCCAAAGTGCCCTGGTAGTCTAATGGAATCCCCCTCCCTGCCAAAACCCCGATCGTGATCTGCATAATGTAAAGACAGACCCATCAAAGTGCCCTGGCAGTCTAGTGGAACCCTAATCATGACAACACACCCCGTGCACCCTTTTCCATAATGTAGTAGCCCTCCACCCCGCTATCCTCTCAGGCACCCATGGGGTGTCTGTTTTTTGTGATTTTGACTAATTGTGTATATTGCAAGTTTTCAAAAGCATTTCTTAGCATAAGTCCCACTTAACAATCTTTTTCACACCTATAATGAGTGCTTTAGGTGTGTGTTATTTTCTGATGCAAGCACACAGAGACACTTGCAATGATCGTGTAGTGTTTCTCTCTTCAACTGCATCTGTGGCAATTTTTGTTGATGTGAACCATGCTTTTTGTGCATTTCTTGGCTGTTCGCAGGTTGCAGTTGCAGCATTTTGCTCATGCAGTCTTAGTTTTTGCAGTGCTATCCGTGTCATTAATCTTCTGTAGTCTGTGCTTGTGTTGCACACCTGGGGTTTTGTGTAACTTTTGCAGCAATTTTTGTGCATTCATTTAGAAGTCACCCACTAGGTTCATTTACTTGGAGACAGGCTCCTAATGCCCTGCAGTTGATCTACTCCCGCTGACTAATCCTTTCCTGAAGCCACAATCTTCTATTTGTGACATCATAATCATTTGTCATGGGATCCCCTTCCTTGAAATAACACACACACACACTCACCGTTCATATTGGGTGCTCAGTCGCATCTTTATTAACACTTACATCTTTCTTACATTTCTTTTGTCTCACCACATCATCACATTGTATTTACATAATATTCCTCAATTTATCACATGACTTATTATCCATTGTAGTCAGATGCACACCCAATCTACCTCTCGGCCCTAAGAGTACAACCCCCCCCAGGTCCCAACATATCTAGGTGCACACCCAGTCCATGTTCCTTCTCTTCATCCCATCCCAGTACCCTGTGGGCCCCTTTTATCTTTATTATTTTCCTTTTTCCTCCCTTCCTCTCCCTCCACCCCCATTCTTTTCTATCTTCCACCTTGACCATCCAACATATACAGGTTCACCTTCAGCAGCCCCCCATGGCCACTTAATCCTCCTTTTCTCTTTCCACCTCTGCTTACCTACTGGGCTGGTGGAAGGGCAAACCCCACTAGCAAATAAGAAGGGGAGTCTGCTCTCGCACCCCCTGTTAAATCCCCTCCTCTTTTGCAGGCCTTTCTTCCTTCATACCTTTCCCTTCTATAATCCACCACTCCCTTCTGTGCCAACCTTCTTCCCAGCATTTCTCCTAATATCTCTCAACTCCTCCATCTCTTGATTTCTCCCTGTATATTTCTGGCATCTTCAAGGCTAATTCTAGGCTTGGCCTTTCCCACAGGGTAAAGAACAATCTCACTCCAGAGCTTGCCTTGCTATTGCTCATGGCGTTTTACTCCCTAAGTGTATGTATGCTGCACCAGTCTTTTTTAATTCAGCCACATCTAACTTAATGAAGTAGGATGTAGCATATAACAGCATTTGTTGTTTTGCCCTGGCCTTTAACCACCACATACATCATTGTAATTTATATTCTGGTAGTGGCTGGCTTTCTCCCCCATCACTTTGAGAATTTACCTTGGGTGTCATCATTTATAATGTATTGCAAAATCAATTTCCTGTATCTTTGGCCTCCCTCCTTCTGCCATTGCATAATAGCTACTCTCTGAGATCTAATGAATGTGCTTTACTGGCCACACAGTTGTACCAAGCAGGGTGACTTTACACTCGCTAACTTTGCACCCGGACTATGGAACTTTGTTCCTACACCCACCAGGATATACTCCTGCCAGACCATTCAGAGATTTCATATAATTTATAGTAACTACTTGAGCCAAGCATTTACAGTACATGCGGCTGTTATTAACTGAGATTACTCCTATACTGTACCTTACACTTGGCTATTTTTGTTCCAATCCCTGACCAGATTTTCCATCTCTAATTGTACCAGTTTATCTCTATCTTGTGTTGTACTTCATCACCATTTATCCATTGGCAATTAGTTTCATATAGTTTCCGTCAGTGTCATTACCTTGATGCATTCTTGCCATTTGTATGTAATCTGGATTACCATTTATACTGCAGAAAGTGTTTTGTTTGCTGTTTGTAAGCACTAAGGTTTCTGTGCTGCATTAGCCTTTGTAACCTCCTAGACTGTGCCTGAAAATAGTATTTTTCCTTTGTTTAGTGCACTCATCTGATAAATAGTAACTAAATAAATAAAATGAATAATGACTTCAACACAGGATTACACAGCAGAAGCAGTTGAACTCTAGAGGACAATGATCCTAGTTCCAGACAAATTTACCCAGTAATAAAGAATAAAGAAAAGGGAAGTGCAGACAGCATAAAAACTATAAGCTAAACAGTGTCTTAATATAAGTGTTAGGAGGCTGTGTGGTAAAGCCCCAGTTTAAGAACTAGGAGAGTACAGGTTCAAACACCACCAGAGCCAAATATTTACTGTGTGACCTTGAGCAGGTCCTTTAATTTCCTAGTTCTCCAGTACACCCTGCTCTGGGAATTGGCAGAGGCAGTACCATACTGGAACTGAGATGTCATATCTCAGATGGGCTATCCAGGGTAAAGAAATTGTAAAGGTGTAAAAATTTGCTTCAAAGGTTTTATCAAAAGTAAAACAAAACTCACTTTAATCAATAAACAGGAATATAATGGCTAACAGATTCATTTAAAATGGAACCTATCCCACTACCTTTTTAAACAGAGCAGTTTTCAGACCTTTCTTGAAAACTGCCAATTAATTAATTTATGGAGAACAGGCAGGAGGCAAGGGAGCACAAAACACTCCTCTATCAATGATTCCTGATAGTGGTGTGGCACCAGTGACAGCATAGGTAACCATGCACTGCCAGGACCCTCCCAGGTCAGCCAGAAGTGTGTGTATACACATATAGCTCCTGGGAGAGAAATAGACTGGAAGCTGGAGTCACAGACAATGTGAGATCTGTCAGCTGGCAACACTTGCGTGGCAGTAAATATGGGAGAAAGTTGAAGCAACCACCTGTAGGACCTAAAGGAGAAGAGCACTTGGGGGTAATGGAAGTAAAAAGAATGGCATAGAAATGGGATACAAATGTTTATCTCTCAGATGGCACTGGTAATTAGCCTAATGATTTAATTGTACAGTGGAAGCCTTCATTGTAATGTAATCCATCACTGTTTGTAGAACTCTTGATCATATTTAAAATGAGATGTTTAGAGCCATGTCCTGTCAAACAGCTCTTCACTGCGAGTTAAAATTAAGTTGTCCTTCAGTTCCATTTCAGGGAGAGTCATTTTCACTAAGTACCTTAGAAAGAAGAATCTTCTATCAGTATGTACAGTATAATCTCACTCAACCGAAGATTACACATTATTAAAATGTTATGTTCTGACTCAAGAGATGTTGGAAAAAATATACTGGTGAACTCAAATCCAATTTGACTTTTGCTGTAATGACATTCTCATTGTAGCTTCCAACTGCTACATTAAAACAAACTAAAAAATGTTTTTAACATGAAGAACTACTTAGCGTGAATGCTTTCTCTTATGAGCTACAGGGATATCTGAAATAGATGAGCTTAAAACAGATAAAAAAAGGTCTTCTGAATTCACATTTGTAACTGCTTAGGCACTTGAGAAAAAAAAAATGATTCATCTCAGTGCACACCTCTGATTACCCATTATGCAGTTTCCAGCTTAAATACTCAGTTCCAAGATGTTTCACAGTAGGCCTATTGATTAGTCAACATTCTCAAGAAGTGTGTGTGAGGTGCTTTTACCACTGCCTCTAGTTCAAGTTACTGTATCAAGTGTCCTTCTGATATTGTTTTGTTAATGTTTTTAACTCATACTGTTGGCCAGACTTCCTGCTGTTGTTATTTAGTGCTGAGTCTGAGTACTGTGTATATTTATATAGGAACTCAACACTGACAGATTCAACACATTACTTGAATGACGTCTGCTGCTTCTATGCTGCATCCCATTAAGTTATATCACATAAATCAGGACAGGATTGGGCTGACCCAATACTGTTGTGCTACCACGTGCAGCAACTACTGTAGCCTCACTGATGCCTTGCCCCCCGCCATACCAAGCAGCTGCCCTGGCCCAAGTCATTATGATTATCGTTTCAGTTCACATACTCAGCATCTCCTTTTTATTAACACAGCCCTCAATGGTCTCAGTCAACACCAGTACACCAGGCTCTGTTACACTATCAGTGCACAGTCCTCCCTCCCTCCAGCCAGGCTCTGATCACTAGTGTGGTAAGCAGATGCCCCACCACTGTGAGCCAAATAATGGCAAACAGGCATTAGGCATCACTACCATGAACGATCCCAATCAGATTGTGATCTCTTGGTTTAGAAGATACTGTTAGATCCATAACAATCAATTTATATGAATATAGAATTATTATGGAAATCGTTTACATTTAGAAATTTCTCTTAAAAGTCAAAATTTTAGTTCATCAATAGACCTTCCTTTATGTGTACTAGGGTTCCGCTCAAACTGGGTTCTGAAGGCTTGTTCTTTCCTTCTTAGTGTCAGACAGGTTCTGTTTATTTAGTAATTTAAATGTTTCCCTCTATTTAAATTAGTTGACTACTTAAGGCACACTGAACCAGAGTTTATTTCCAGGAGTAACCTGGGGGGAGGAGTTACAAGGGGGGGAAATGCCATAGCATAGAACTGTACAAAGTGCAAGAAGTGCAAATAACGTACACAAAATGTTATAAAGGTGTTCTACAAGGGTCAGAGTGCCCAGTGAAGTAAATAAAAATATTTAACCCCCAAACATGCCCAGACTTTTTGTTTTATATTTGCAAAGGAAAAAGCATGTATGCTTCCACTCCCTCAAACTTACAGTATGTCCCTCATTTTGAAATCTAGATGGCTGAAAATTCTACCACATTCCAGAGGTGGTTATGCTGATATTTTTTGCTCCACAATCTATAACTTCCATTGTTAACCCAACTAAAGGAACCAGTCTTTGAACTTACCCTCCACCTTTAAGGAATCCTCCAAACTTATAAAGTTCAACAAATGTCTAGTAATTTAGGGGCTGAGCTGTCACTGGCTCACTGTGTGACTTTAAACAAGTCATTCCTCCTCTGTGTCCTTCAGATCTCCCATCTTTTCTCAAAGTCCAGTAACACAGTCAAACATCACATTAAAACTGAGCCTTGGATATGGATTTGCAAGCAATCGCACTAAATCCTGAACAACACACAACATGAGAGGTGGTGTAGACACAAATCCATTCTGTGCTTGGGTTGAGCATAATTGATGAACTGACTCCCAAAGTGTATGGTCCAGCTTGATTCTGTTAGTGTCAAAGCAAGATAAATCCATTTGGTTTTATATAGACTTCAGGAATGTCAATGCAGTATCTAATTTAATATGTGCTTGATGTCCAATGTAAACAAGTTAGTGAACAAACTAGGTAAAGCAGTATATTAGAACCCTAGACTTAGTGTAAAAGGATATTGGCAAATTGGTTAACTCTTGAATCCAGGGAGAATGCATTTGCCATTGCCTTTGTGCTATATCAATTCACTATTCTTCTTTTTGAACTGTATGGCACCCTGCCACCTTTCAGCACCTAATGGAGCATGTCTTGTGTGACCCCATCGGAAGTATGCTGCTACCTACGTTGATAACATGGTTAACGTTAGCATGGACTGGGAAACTCAAAAGTGAGATGTGCCAGTGACATTAGTCATTCTTCAAAGTAGGACTAAAGTCTAACATTTCTAAATGTGCTACAGTATATGAGAACGAAAAAAAAAATTCTTGAATACTTGGTAGGGAATGGACAAGTTCCTCTATGAAACAGAGAGGATTTGTGGGGTACTATAGAAAATTTATATTAAATAATCCACTGTAGTTGGCCCGTTAACTGATTGGATGAGAAAAAATGTCCTTTCCTGTATCCAGTGATTTGAAGCCTGTGATATGGCTTTCTAGAGGACCGAAGACATTTAGTGCAGTCAGTCAGTGACTAAGAAGTGGTGACTTTACAAAACGTTTAATTGTGAAGACTGATGCCTCTGAGGTAGGACTAGGTGAAGTTTTGCCATAGGATTTGCATGAAGAGGAACATTAGATCCTGTACCTCAGCAAGAAATTGTTCCCTTAGAGATGCCATTGGGCTGTTTTTGAGAAAGAATGTTTAGCTGTAAAGTAAGTCATAGTGGGACTCAGTTACCACATGTGAGAATTCCCTTCAGCCTGATTAAGGGCCATGCCCTGCTTCAACTACTTCACATAATGGACACATATTCCACAGATGGTAGAATTACATGATGGTACTTAGCCTTACAATCCTTTGCATTCCGTCATTGGGAGGGAAAGAATACTCAACCCTAACTTTTGTTTTCCTAGCAGGGGATTTGTTGATGACTTTGGCTTAGCAGATTGTGTGCATGGATATGAGGGGGGTAGAATAAAATGAAGTTTATGTTTTCCCCTTCCCGTTTTGCAAATATGCCCCTCACAAATTTGCATTTGCCCTGGCTAACTTTGCAATGGAACTACCAGTAAGGTTGATGGTGGGGCTATTGCCCTTCAGTCATACAGGTCCCTTTAACCTGCTCCCCTGTCAAAAGTGTCAGGGACCTGTATGTCATACCACAGATGCAATGTAAAATAGGTCTTTGGTATTTTATCACCATTTTACCATACTCCCTGTAGGAAAGGATTGTCACCCACTCCTTAGATGGATGAGCTAGTGTATTGGTTGCTTGACATGCAACAGCTGTGAATAATTACTGGAAGGTGTCTGCACATTCATGCATAGGAAATATCTTTATAAAAAGCTTTCCTCACAGAGACAAGACAGATCTGTTTAGGGAAGAGAGAGAGAGACACTAGAGCTGAAGGTCAGACAGCTCTAAGAAGGCTGATTTAGCAAAAACAGTCTGAACTTTGCTATTTTCCAGTTGCTTTAATCCTAAATTGTATTTCTGTTCACTGTCAGTTTTCCACTTGTTTTCTGAAGTAGCCAGGATTGTCTATCCACTGATCCTGCTACTCCCTAGTGGGTTCACTGCCAACCTCCTCTAAACCTCCATTCCACCTACCCACCAGCATACCCACTCTAAATCAATCAGGCAGTTAGAAGTCGAATCTAGTAAGGAAAGGAAATGAGTAATCTGAGATAGTGGGTGGGTCAAAGTGAACATGGGAAAAAGGTGAATCATCTGACTGTGGCTCTCTTCTTGTCCTCCAAATGGCCCTGACTGAATCCTTCAGATCAAGCAGTCACAAGCTGGCATCACGCAGTGCATAGATGCTCATCTAAATTGTACTTCTGTAATTCAAGCCCCAGGAAATCTTACTGTATTCTGACTTATGCAGTATGGTCTCACCATAGTACTGCCCCAGAGCCGAAATGGTTAATAGAACCTATGCTAATGATGGAATGCTAGGCTTGAGCTCAGTTTTCAAACCACTGTCCCTGGTAAATAGTTCGAAGCCATCAGATTCTTTACTCTGCTTACCTCAGTAAGACGTCTCCTGAGAGCTCTCCTTCATCGCTTGAAGTAAACTTTATTTTCTAAGTTTTACCTAGTAGTGTTTAATTTATTTTGGTATTCCTATCACTGTCCTTGGTTTTCAGGTAGAATTTGTTTAGATTTTAGTTTTTGTAGTGTAAGTAGTCATTTTTCTCTTCGTTTCATTAACCAAGAGGAAACCGACATTCTCCCTTACAGTCTTTCTTAAGTTTAGTCATTTAAATTGTACTGACTCGGGTATAGTCATTTGTTTTGATTTAAAATTTAACTGGGTTAACTCCTGGTTCTTTAATCGATTAGTGTAACCAAAAAAAAAAAGTATATTACTTTAAAGTTAGTCACTTTGTTGTTGTTGTTTCTGGGTTATGTCACAGAAAACCCAAAAGAGAACAGGACCCACAGGTTTTCAGCACTGTACTGAGTGTGGGGAACTTTTTGCCAAGGCTGATCCACATTTAATCTGTTTATTTTGTTTTGGGTTTGAACACCTGGAGACAGAGTGTGAAATCTGCAAGAATTTTTCACAGTCTATCATCAAAAGACATTTAAAGAGAATGAAGGATAGGATGGCTGGCAAGGCTGCTGACCCAGCCTTTGAACAACCAGTTCCTCCTCAATCTGAACTGGATGAGCTGCCCTCTGAAAGGGGCAACAGTTCCTCTTCCAAAAAATGAAAAGGCTGCTGAACCGGCCATTGTGGTTAAGAAAAAGAAGAAGGAAAAGCACCAGGAACCACAACCGAAGAAAGCTGCGATTCCTTCTGCAGAGGAGATCACTAACATGATCAGAATTATTCAGTCTTAACAGACTCCGGTTCCAGTTGGCAAGCAGACATTACCGGTCACAGTTCAAACGTCCGGTTCTACTCAGGCCCCCAGTTTAACAGACCTGGGTGGGGGCCGATTTGAAGAAGAAGACTATGAGCAGGAGGAGGAAGACAATGATGAGGATTTTGGGGAGCCTATTGATCCTGACATTTCCCCCCAATCCTCATAGACCAGATTCCCCTGATAAGGGAATAGAGGATTTTTACATCCTATTTTTCTTTCGTGAAAGAAGTGGCACAGACCCTCAACCTCCCAACCCAGGAATCTACTGAGGATGAGGAGGAAGAACACTATAAAGAAATGATGGATGTGCCAGCATCAAAAAGATTACTGATGCCACTCCATAAATCCCTGAAAAAACAGATAGGAAGGCAGACAGAAAGTATTGGGTGGCCAGGACTGGTGCTGAATTTCTTTTTTGGCACCCCAGTCATGAAGGTGTGTTACAGGCTGCAGTTTGTGACAAAGATGGCATCCCCCTGGCCTCTCACCCTCCAGATAAAGACTCTAGGAGCATAGATTCTATTGCTAAAAATGTGTACCTAGGGTTCTCCCTGGCTATTAGGCAAGACTCTTATGTCCAGTATAGCTAGGTATCAGAAGAACCTCTGGTCTACTGTGCTAGATACTGCCAAAACAGCTTCTTCTTTCATGGCTGCTTACTGGAGGAAGCTACAAAAAGGAGAATTGTGGCTGCTACAATGCAGTTTAGGATGGCAGTGGACTCCATTGACACTGTATCCAGGCAAATGGCATCAGTAGTGTCACTTAGGAGGTTTGCCTGGCTCAGAACTATGAATCTGATGCAGGACACACAAAATAAAGCCATGGATTTCCCTTGTGACCCTATGTCTCTTTTTGGAGAACAAACAGAGGCATATATGACAAAAATGGATGAGTACAAGGCTGCCTGTAAGAGTGCAGCAGCAAAAGAGAGAGATTCTACCCCTCAGAAACACCAGGCCAGAGGTGGCAGGGGCAGAGCTTACTACAGGCCTTTTTTCTTGCATCAAGTTTTTCCCCAGTACCAACAAAGGGGATACTTTAGAGCCAGAAGGGGCAGTGGCCATTTTAGCCCCAGTGTCCAGCCAGCAGCACAGACAAAGCAGACACCCTGAGTTATCTGTTCGGGTTACCTCCCCAGTCCCAGTAGGGGGCAGGCTGGCCCACTACCTCCAGGAGTGGAAACACAGCACCACAGACAAGTAGGTCCTGGAGGTAGTGGGCCAGGAGATTGTCCTCAGCTTCAAGTTCATGCCATGGCCAAGGTCAAGAGTCTTCAAGCCCTCATCCCTATCAGAAACAGCCTTGTTGGAAGAGGAAGTTTCAAGCCTTCTGTTACAAAAGACAGTAGAGCCAGTTCCCTCAGACCAGAGGGGAAAGGGCTTGTACTCAACGTATTTCCTCACAATAAAGAAAACAGGAGTGGCAACCCATTCTGGATCTCAGACACTTAAACAAACATTTGTCAAAACCAAAATTCAAGATGGTTACTCTGACTACTATACTACCAATCCTGAGGCAGGGAGACTGGCTAGGATCCCCGGACATAAAGGATGCTTACTTCCATATCCCAATAAGAGGATCACATAGGAAGTGCCTCAGGTTCAGGTTACCATCAGGTGATTACCAATTCAGGGCAATGCCCATCAGACTGACATCTGCTCCAAGGGTGTTAACAAAATGTCTGGCTGTGGTTGTGGCATACTTAAGGCGACAAGGGGTATCAGTGTTCCCCTATCTAGATGACTGGCTGATAGTAGGCCAGTCATATCAACAAGTAATAGAGGCATTGATGCTCACACAAGATACCCTACACTCACTGGGGTTCTTGGCAAACCAGAAAATGTCTGTTCTGGAACCAATTCAACTGCTCAGATTCATAGGGGCAGAACTGGACACAAGAAAGGGAAGGGCGTTCCTCCCTCAGGACAGAGTGGACAACCTTATCCAGGTAGTCAGTTCCTTCAAGCTGCATTTCTCAATGCCAGCAAGACACTTACTGCAACTTCTAGGCCTTATGGCAGCATCCACAGCAACTATGTCAGGAGCCAGGTGCCAAATGAGTGACATTCAATTCCATCTGAGAGCTCATTGGCTTCAGAAAAGGGACTCTCTGTCAAAGCTGATGCTGTCACAGTGACATTTCTTCGAGCTCTGCAGTGGTGGCAAGAGCAGGCCAATCTCAGGCAAGGGGTGCCATTCTTGCAGAAGCCCTTTCACTGGTACTGACTACAGATGCGTCCCTCCTAGGATGGGGAGCACATCTGAGGGATCATATAGCACATGGAAAAAACAGAAATCACTACTGCATATCAACCTGTTGGAGCTCAGAGCAGTTCTCCTGGGTCTCCAGTCATTCGTCAATCAAGTAGAGGGCAAGGTGGTTCAGGTCAGAACAGACAATACAACCACCATGTACTACATAAACAAACAAGTGGGCATAAGGTCAACTCCTCTCTGCATGGAGGCAATGAAAATGTGGTTCTTGGCATATTCCCAGGAGGTTTCCCTCTCAGCTGTCCGTCTCCCAGGAAAGGACAATGTGTTGGCAGATGTTCTCAGCAGAATCAACCAGAACCACCATGAGTGGTCATTGAACAAGTAGGTCCTGGAAGCCATCTTCAGGAGATGGGGCATTCCAGAAGTGGACCTGTTCACAGATTCAAGCAATCATCAGCTTCCACAGTTTTTGCTGCAGACCCCCAATCAAGGGAACAATTCCTCTGGATGCACTTCTGCTGGATTGGACAGGGAGATTCCTGTGTGCATTCTCTCCCTTCCCTCTGCTGTTAAGGGTGCTGAACAAACTCAGAGCGCAGCCAGCAACAATGATTCTCATTGCCCCAGGCTGGGCCAAACAACATTGGTACTCCATGGTTCTGTCAATGTCAGTAACCAAACCAATCAGTTTCCCCAAGAGGCACAACCTGCTGTCATCCTCACAGTGCAGGATCATGTACCCCAACCTGCAATCCCTCAGGCTCAAAGATTGACTCTTGAGGACTTAGAATATGGAGGTCTGCACCTGTCAGAAGGGGTTATGGAGATCCTGAGAGTATCCAGAAAGCCTTCAACTAAGAAAACCTATTCTTCCAAATGGAAGAGATTTTCCTTTTGGTGTCAGGACAAGGGTGTGGACCCTAACCAGGCCAGCCTGTTTATAATCCTGGACTATATTGCCCATTTACATTCTATGGTCTTAAGGGCCTCTACCCTGAGAGTGCACCTGGCAGCTGTCTCAGCCTATGTGTCCGTGGGTAAGACCTCTTTCCTAGCTTCTAACCTAGTGTTTAAAAAATTCTTTAAGGGGTTGCTATACCTGCATCCCCCACACAGGGAACCAGCTCCCATGTGGGACCTGAACATTTGCATTGCCCAGCTCATGCAACCTCCCTTCAAACCCATGTCTTCGGCAGATCACAAGTATGTGACTTGGAAAACAATAATTCTGGTTGCTATAATCTCTGCCAGAAGGATTTGTGAGCTTCAGGCATCGTCTGCAGAACTTGGGTACATAGTTGCCCACAGGGACAAAGTAGTCCTTAGGACTAACAGAAAATTCCTGCCCAAGGTGGTGTCAGAGTTCCACCTCAATCAGTCTATTACATTGCCTATCTTTTTTACTGATCATTCCATCTCAGGCGAATGCAGGCTGCACAGCCTGGATGTAAAAAGGGCAATCAACTACTACCTCGACCACATAAAAGGTCATAGACAGGATCAAACTCAGCTTTTCCTCACCTATGGGGATGTGGGGAAAGAAAAACCAGCCACAAAACAATCCATTGCATGATGGATTGTAGCCTGTATTCAGTTTTGCTACACTAAGGTTGGTAAGCAGTGACCTGCAGGCCTCAGGGCCCAGTTGACTAGGGGTACAGCAGCTTCTTTGGCAGCTGCTAGAGACAATCCCCTAGTGGACATCTGTAAGGTGGCCACATGGAAGACAGTCCACACATTTACTAGGCACTATTGTTTGGCTGTCCAGGCCAGAGGGGATGCCAGGTTTGGTACAGCAGTCCTGCAGATCCTGTTTCCTAAATAGGTTATAGGCCCACCTCCAAAAGTACTGCTTGGGTAGTCTGAATAAGTCAGAATACAGTAAGATTTCCTGGGGCTTGAAGAAAAAACTATTCACCATAGTAATCTTGTTTCTTCCAAGGGAATCTTACTGTATTCTGAGCTCCCTTCCTTTCTCCCCTACTAGAAACTTATGGTCACTGCACCCCAGCTGTATTAGGAATGTTGCAAACCTGTGTGTACAGTGTTTTCTCTTGGGCATCTGTGACTTGAATCTTAGTGGTGCCATACTGAATCATTTGAGGGGGTAAATTGATAGGTAGTTCTTTGTGCATGCTTCGTAAGAATCTGATGGTTTAGAACTGTTTACCAGGGACAGTGGTTTGAAAACCGAGCTCGAGTATAGCATTCCATCATTTGCATAGGTTCTATTAACCATTTCAGCTCCGGGGCAGTCCTATGGTGAGACCATACTGCATAAGTCAGAACACAGCAAGATTCCCTTGGAAGAAACAAGATTACTATGGTGAGTAATTTTTTCTTCTGTTTTGGATAATGGATTCCAAATACAGGTTCCTATGATAATATGTTGCCCTCCTTTAATCACAGAGTTTCTGTTGAAGTTCCCAAATCGTGTGCACTGCTGTATGTTTTTTTTCCAGTAACTTCTGCATGAAAACAATTTTGTTAGAAAAACAACTGCTAAACAAAAATTAGCATTTCATGGGAGACATCACATATCCATTTTGCTTGCAGGGGTGCTGTTGTACTCTGGTCTCAGGGGCCTGAAGCACAAATGTTTTACAGTGAGTTCCAAACCTTTGCTGAATACCACTGCTGAAAATAGCCATTTTTTGAAAAAAGAAATCTATAGGTTGATCTACTTTTTGATGGCCTGGGTCCTGGATGAAGTGTCCCCCTATAAATGCCTCTGCCATTTTTTGTTTCCAGTATTCCTCTGGTGGCATGCATGGTAAAGTCAAATAAATACAGTATGTATTATGTTATCTTCTCAAACCCCTAAAGAATATGTCAGTCATGGCTGTAGCAGACTGTAAGTGCCTGTGACAGCAGAACCTGTTGGCTTCACCAGTACTCAACTAACTGTCATTAACATTATTAGTTTCTAGTCAGCAGCAGTTATAATGGGATTTACTCACCTGGTAAAGGTGATTATCAGAGTACCCTTTATAGTACTCCGCAGTCAGAAACCAGTGGGTATTCCTCGTCCATCCTGTAGGTTGTTGCACAATCCAGTCAAAATGAAGGGGGCGAGGACATACCTCTGTGATCATCAGATCTTCTCCAGTGTGATTCTTCCATAGCTAAAAACATGGTAAAAGAGACAGTGACATATACGCCAGAGAGAGAGAGAGAGGGAGAAGAGTGTAGCCACTATAGGCACGAAGATGGCCTCCCCTTATGTGGCGTCTGCTCTGGCTATTGCCTGGTAGCCCATCTAGTAAGGTAGAGTAGAACAGACAAATAGTCAGCAGTTACTTTGTAACTGTCTGTCCTGTATTGTGGGAATAATCCATGAGTAGAATAACTTTCATGCACCTATTCTCATACTGTAACATTGAAAAACATATGGTCTGTCGTTTCATATGAAACATTTAGAGACTGGGATTCATCCCCCATGTTGCTTCTTGATACCATTCTGTAAGCATGCCTTTGTCGACCCGTCCTGTGGAGCAATCTGCCATCCCAGGTGGGGCTGCGGAGTACTATAAAAGGTACTCAGATAACCACCTTTACCAGGTGAGTAAATCCCATTATATTTCGTACCCTTCATAGTACTCCGCAGTCAGAAAAAAAGTGGGACCTTAGTAGCAGTACGAATTACTAGTGATTACTCTCTTGGGAGGGTAAAGAAGAAGCAGATTGTTTAGTAGTTGTGTGTGGTCGAGCACCGGCTCGCAGCACTGACCTTGTAAAGGTTGTCCTTTTCTTGTGATGCTATGTCTAGCCTATAGTGCATGGTGAACATATGTATGAAAAACCAGGTTGTTGCTGAACTAATGTATGCAACTGGTACATTCCCACACTCTGTCCCTATGCTGCCTCTTCCCTGGTGGGGCGATCTTTTATTTTCTCAGGAGGGATCAGGCCTGCTGCCCAGGAGGCCTTGTAAATGGTCTGTCTGACCCCTGTAGCGCTGGTGTCTTATGAGGTTGCCTGCCATACCCTTGGCCCATTGAGTAATACTAAGTCTGTTTTACAGATGTCACTCATTATGTTGAGGGGTTGTCATAGCAGATGACAGAAGTTTAGCGGGAGGAGCAGAGATATGTCTGTGGGATCACCTGCTATGTAAGACTGAAGGATATTGTGTTTCCTGTGGAATGTGGAGGAAAAAAGAGGGTGCTGTTCAGAGGACAATGCTATCACTGTGAAGTAGAAAGAACGGTACCCTGCATGACTGTTCCTGAAGTCTCTGCAATCCATATCGCAGAGTAGATTTGCAACCAGGAATGCTGTCTTGAACGCGCACCAGTGCAGGTTGTCGTGTTGTTGAGTGGATGATTGTAGGGCAGCTAGTACTGTTTTGAGGTGCCACGGAGGGCATCTTTACCTTACCTTGGAAGTGCTAGTGACACTGTCTTGAGTAATTTAACTGAGTCTGGGTGTGAACCAATGGTGGCCTATTCCTAGCATTTGTCCTCTAATGGCAGATACTGCTGATGCTTGGAATCTGAGTAATGTGGGCTTCCGCCCTTGTTTGCTCCTTCATTTAGAAATCTAAAATCTGTGGGAGACCTTCTCATGATGGTGAAGTGCCTATTTCCCTTCACCCTATGTGGAAAACTCTGCCATTGTCTATGGGCAATCTTATTTGTTGAATGTTAGTGCAACTACCTGGAGCACCTGTGGGGTGCTGTTGCAAGTTGCTTGGATGCAGTTGGTGATTCTGGGGAACAATTTCTCTCTCTCTCTCTCTCTCTTTGATCTTCTTCTTCTTTTCACCAGATCAGGGTTGTCAGGGTATGGAATGACTTGATCCCCCTTGTTGCCTTAGGAATGTCGCTCGGATCCCTGTTCTCGTGTGGATAGAAGGGTGCCACTGCTGGACAGGGTGTCAGGCAGTCATTAATGATGACATATCATGGGGGGCTTTCTGCCATCCCGAGGGGTTTCATTATCACTAGAGAAGTTGTGCCATAGTGTAAGTGGCCATTTTCCAGAGTGGCAGGAGCATCCCAACCCATATAGGGTACTTGTGGACACAAGTCCCAGCTGCTGGTGAGAAGAAAAAATGTGTCTGAGAAGGGGGTGACAAAAGAAGGGAATGCTGCACCTTTGGCTCATATATTGGAGGTGGTGTGGGGGTGGAGGGGGCACATAACCCCCCCGGTTATGTTAAGGATTTGCACTATGGTCTCTGATGGAGGACTGTACGGCGGTGCCTCAGGCGCATCATATCCTGAAGAGGGGCCTGTCTGCTGTCTGGCTATATAGTGCAGCACTGAGTGTCGGGGCTGAAGAAGGGCATGTAAGGACAGTTCTTATACACAGTATGGAATGGACCCGGGCGTCAGATGTGCCGAAGAGGTGAAAGTTGGAGTGGTCAGGAATGGTGAAGGTCACTCGTAGTGAGCGGTCCTGCCCCTTGCGATGTCCCCCATGTG
This sequence comes from Neoceratodus forsteri, assembly GCA_016271365.2. Taxonomy (NCBI): domain Eukaryota; kingdom Metazoa; phylum Chordata; order Ceratodontiformes; family Ceratodontidae; genus Neoceratodus; species Neoceratodus forsteri. The sequence goes on along the minus strand of CM028129.1, from coordinate 1,068,742,637 downwards.
TTGAGGGTGTAGGTTATATCCTGACTGAAGTGCAGCCTTCAGTATGTCACTTGTTTATCCCATTGGCCCTGCTAACTTCCTGGGTTGATGCCCATGGGTGTGGGTTATCTCCTGACTGAAGTGCAGGGGCCCGTCCATCAGTATGTCACTTGTTTATCCCATTGGCCCTGCTAACTTCCTGGGTTGATGCCTGTTATTCGTAAGGGGGTGAGTTGTCCCCTTCGGGAGTCGGGGTTACTCCACCTGGGAGGATATCCTGAGGTAGAACCTGTTCATCTGAGGTGCAGCTGAATAGCCATCTGAGATGCAGCGAATTATCACAGGGTACGAGCAGAAGAAGCAAAATATGTAGCCCACTAAGAACAAAGTAAGCCCTGTGGTTGTGGATGAGAAAGGGATACTGTTTAGCCATGAGTAATTCCAAGTTAGGCTTGTTCCCAGGTCTGACCTGGGAATACCAGGAAGACAACAGCTTGCTCAGGCTCACACAGAATGTGTCTAGGTATCTGTGGGATATGAACCCAGCACTGTAGAATTGTAGTTCAGGGCCTTAATCCATTGTACTATCGTGTCTGCACCAGATTTGTAGATCAGTATAATGACGTACTGTGCCAATTCCTTTTTTTTTTGACAGAATTATCTGACTTGTGGCACTAAAAAAGGAAGCTTGTCAACTCCACTGTGCAGCCCACCTCAGTGCTGCACTACCATCTTTGCCCTGGTTGTTACCCTTGGGGTGTGGGGCTGGGACCCACAGTTTTTCAGTCTCCTCGCTCCACAGCCCAAAGCCTCATGATGTACTGGTCGTGTGCCTGGATAATGGGACCCATGCCAGATGATGGAGGCGGGTTCTCGCGGTAGAGCGCAGGGTTTGGGAGCCTTGTATGTTGTGCTGTGGATCCAGCGTAGCTGTTGCCATAGTCCCGCATGGTTGTGATGCTCCTCCATACCAGCTATCATGGGATGCTGCAGGGTATAAAGTCTTCGCGGACTTGATTGAGGGGGAAGACTGCGAGCTGGATCGTTGGGGGAGTTGATGGGTTTGTTGCCCACAAGGCATTGGGAGAGTTGGGAAAAGCCATGGAAGGGTGAGAATGAGACCCAGAGAGGAAAAACAGCTGCACAGGAGGGGAGCATGGAGCTCACTTGCCCGGCGATGAGGGAGCAGAAGCTCAGGTACTTTCCTGGGGAAAATCCATGGTGCTGTGAATGATGAAATGGCAGGTAATACAACTTGATGCTGCCTGGGAAGTAGTGGTCAGCTGCCGTGGCCTCTGCTGAGGTTGTGGGCTGATGTGGTTGGGCAGGGGTCACTGCAGAAGGGGCCCGAGCCCTGAAACATTAGGTTTTAAGGAGATGAAAACAAGGATGGCTCAGGTAGAATGGCAGCCAGTAGTTATCCCAAAGAGGCAAAAATTTAAAACAGATAGGTCTTAACTCAGCGGTGTAGTGCAGGGTTTCCATGCCCCTCTCACTCTACAGTGCCATGTATTGCGAGGGCCGCTGAGGACCATGGGGCTCCACATTCCAGACAGACGAGTGGGAATATGGCTGAGAGTTGTTTTTGGGGGGGGGCAGAGTACTTGGATTTATGGCCCCTGGGACAAAGGATCTGCAGAGAGTTCCAAAATAGCGCAAAAAAGGGTGGCCTTACAGCATAGGGCCTGGGACTGAATGTTCTCATATGGCTGACTTTCTGCTCACAACCCACAGGGGCACGGTGCTGCAGCCAGGTCACATGGGTCGGGTAGGGTCTCGCTGCTACTGTTGTGTATTTTGGGTCCCTGTGGTCTGTTGAGGGACTATAGGAGGCTCTCATTCTGCCTGCTTTTCTCTGTGAGGTGACTTTTGGTTGTTTGTTAGTACATGAGGGGTCGCTGCTGGAGGGACCTCTCCAGTTACTTGTTAGGGGGTTCTCTGTGGGCAGAGGTCGCTATGGGAGGGACCCAGGCCCTGTGAGTACCAAAATGAGAGTGTGTATGATGCAGCTTTTGGGTTGTTTGGTAGTACATGAGGAGGTCGTTACTGGAGGGACCTCTCCCGGTAGATTGTTAGAGGCTCTCTGTGGGTGGTGGTCGCTCAAGGAGGCACTCCAGCCCTGAGCAGTGCAAATAGGCTCTCTGTGGGCGGTGGTTGCTCAGGAGGGACTCCAGCCCTGAGCCGTGCAAGTTTGCTGCTGTTGAGGACTCGGGACGCGCTACAGGAGGGGGTATCCGTTCCCTGCTGAGTATTGAAAAAATTATTACACAGAAAAATAGATAATGTATTGTAGCCTAGTTGCTTCTGCTACTCTGATTTCCTTAGGATTGTATGATTACCCGAAGCAGAAATAGATGCTTCTTACAGATAATTAAATGCAGTTAGTGTTAAATTGATCTTTGCTGACTACCAGGCTGCTTGTTAGTTAGAAATAAAAGGAACATGTACCTGCAAAGTTGTTCAAAATTGCAGAAACCGTTGGGAGCCATTAGGATGTGACTAACCTATCTTGATGCACGAAGTGAACTGGAGAAGATCTGATGATCACCGAGCATGTCCTCGCCCCCTTCATTTTGATAGGATCGTGCATCAATTTATAGGATGGACAAGGAATGCCCACTGGTTTCTGACTACGGAGTACTGTAAAGGGTACGAAATATAATCATGCAGTTACTGCACAGATCACCTACTGTTAGCTTAGATGACTGCAGTGAGCTACAAAAAATATCACACTCAAAACATTCCAGCTGCTCGATGTCATGTCCCAAAGTTGTGTCAAACAAATTTGCCGTAGAAAACTGCTGAAAAAAATCGACAACATACAGTCGTGGCCAAAAATATTGGCGCCCTTGCACATTTTCAAATAACTCACAGTTTCCCTAAACATAAGTTGAAATTAACAACAGTACAGTATTTGGTCTCCACAATTCTTTATTTCTCTGATAATATTACAGAACCTTTGTTTTTGATTCAGAATTTAATATATCCTTTTAAATCAGAAAATGAAAAGAAATGGCATTGACAAAATTATTCACACCCTAGACTTAATATTTGGTAGCACAGCCTTTGGTCAAAATAACTGCAATCAACCACTTCCTATAGCCATGGATGAGCTTCCTGCACCTCTCTACTGGCAGTTTGGCCCACTCTTCTTGTGCAAACTGCTCCAGTTCTCCCAGATTTGAAGGGTACCTTCTCTCAACTGCTGTTTTCAGCTCTCTCCACAGGTTTTCAATGGGATTTAGATCTGGACTCATTGCTGGCCCCTTCAGAACAGTCCAGCGTCTTGTCTTGAACCATTCCTGGGTGCTTTTTGAAGGGTGTTTGGGGTCATTGTCCTGCTGAAAGACCCATGACCTTCAGAGACCCAGCATTCTGACACTGGGTTCAACATTGCGCTCCAAAATGGCCTGGTAATCTCCAGATTTCATGATGCCATGCACATGTTCAAGGCACCCAGTGCCAGAGGCAGCACAGCAACCCCAAAACATCACTGAACCTCCTCCATGTTTGACTGTAGGGAAGGTGTTCTTTTCTTTGAAGGCTTCGTTTTGTTTTCTGTAACCATAAAGATGATATGCTTCACCAAAAAGCTCTAATTTGGTCTCATCTGTCCACAGGACATTCTCCCAGAAGGATTTTGGCTTGTTCAGGTGTGCTTTGGCAAACACCAGTCAGGCTTTCTTATGTCTCTCTCTTTCAGCAGTGGGGTCCCCCTGGGCCTCCTACCATATAACCCCCTTTCATTGAGTTGGTGACGGATGGTGCGAGTTGAAACTGTCGTACCTTGTGTCTGAAGGTCAGCTTGAATCTGTTTGGCGGTTGATCGAGGTGCTTTCTCCACCATTCGAACAATCCTGCGCTGCAATCTTCGATCAAGTTTTCTCTTGCGGTCACGTCCAGGGAGGTTGGCTACAGTACCATGGGCCTTAAACATCCTGATAACATTATGTACAGTGGAAACAGGAACATCAAGGTCTCTGGAGATTGATTTGTAGCCTTGAGATTGTCCATGCTTGGCTACAATCTTCTGTCTGACCTCCTCAGACAATTCTCTGGCTGTCTTTCTTTTCTCCATGCTCATTGCGGTACACACAGTGACACAAAACAGGAGAATGAGTCCTTTTCTGTATTCAAACTGGTTGAATGAGTGATTTTTATATTGCAGGCACCTGCAACTCACCACAGGTGAGTTCAATTCCAAAGTAAAGGAGAATCACCTGCTTGAAATCTAATTATTTCTAACTACTTCTAAAAGGTGTCAATAATTTTGACCGGGCCATTTAAGGATTTCTGTGTGGAATAAGCTAAGACTTAGTAAATTTTTCTGCTTTTTGTGTTTTATTCCACTGCAAACCAAAGAAATACATATGTGGATACCAAAATACTTTTTAATTTCAACAATTTTCTGGGAGGAATGGTGCATCATTAGAAAAAACTGCAAGGGCGCCAATATTTTTGGCCACGACTATATTAACTCTGCTCATATCGACAGAGAACCCCACATGATGCTTTTGCCCAGTGGTCAGTATAAGAATCAAAGCATGGTAATCCCATTATCCCCAGTAAGCACTTCATATTAGCAGTGTTAAAAGGTCATGTATGCCCTACTGATTGACCAATCACAATCCTATTGTGACTGCTACAATGAAACCTACCTTTTCAGATAGTGTTCTTTTAGAAGGCAAACTGCAGTTTACCAAACAGTCACAATTATTTGCTCATGAAGCAAAAACAGTTCTAATTTTTGAGGCTTGATATTTCAAAAACAGGGCAAGCACAATGCAGCCACTTGTGCTGTGCTTGTCCCTGAGCTCTCTCCAGCTCGTGTGATATGCAGACATATAGCATTCACCAATGGACTGGTGCTTTCCAACGGAATACTGGTCCATGTCAGCACAATGCTAAGTGAATCTGTGCTGCCCTGACATGGACTAGGGCTGCATATGGCCCACAGGGGATAGTGTTGCCCGAAACAGGATATCACCAAGTCCCCTGTGGTCTGTATTCAGCCCAAGCATGCAATTGAGGCTACTGGGCATGCAAGGTGCTAAGGGGCCACTTGCATGCCCATTATGGGCTTATTTGCATGGGGCACAGCAGCCCCTTAGAACCCATATCAAAAACAAAAGCAGTCCCTGGTGGTTTACTGGTTCCCCCATCTCCCAGTAATAATAATAATAATAATTAATAATAATGATATGTATAAAGCGCAATTCAAATATCATAGTGCTTTACATAGAGCATTTTAAAACAATTCAATAAAATCACATAAAAACATACACAACTTCAATTAAAAATGTCCAATTTCGCAATACTTCAAACATTGAAAGCCTGTTTAAATAAATGCGTCTTTAAATTGGTCTTGAAACTCTCCATGGTCCTGCACTCTGTAATCAGTACATTAATGTTAGAGACCTCCCTGTACCCCCGATCCTTGATCATCCTGTATAGTCATAGTAATCATCCCTGGTGGTTCAGTGGTCACCCCAATCACCCAGTATACAGTTCATAAACATCCCTAGTGTCCAGTAGTTCCTCCACCCCTTTGATCCACCAGTATATGTTTGTTGAGCACTACCTGGTGGGCCAGTGGTCCCCTCCTGAACAGACTCATGTCTCACACCTGACCCACCTGCTCACATCCCACCTCCCTGCACCCCCCCACCTTGTTGCTGGCACTCATCACAGCTATGTATGGTGACCGGCACAGCCCTTCTCTCACCTTCCTGGACAGCTGCCATGTGAGCTGTCCATGAGCATGCACACAATAGTTACAGCTGTTTCTATAGTACATGCACCCACTGACAGCTCATACTTTTGAATAGTGGGGTTGCAGAGTTCTAAATCATAGAAACATAGACTTTGACGGCAGATAAGGACCACTTGGCCCACCCAGTCTGCCCATTTCCCTACCTATTGGATAAGCTGCAGATTCTAGTTAACCAACAGCCTACTTCCTGCAACCCCCCATTGTAATTGCCTTATGTCTGTCCCATGCATGTCTGAATTCCCCCACTGTTTTAGACCCCACAACCTCTTCAGGAAAGCGGTTCCATGCGTCCACCACTCTCTCCATGAAAAATAATTTCCTCACATTACCCCTGAACCGTCCCCCCTCTAACTTTAAATTGTGCCCAGTTCCAGTTCCAGTACTGAAGTGTTTTTATCCTATATTTGTATTAATAGATTGGTGCTAGAATTCCTACTGAGTTTTGAATTAATTATTTCATGTGCCCCCACTCCATCCTCTGCCCCACCACACGTTATCTTTTATCTATATATTTTAAAGGCAGAAACCATATTTTAAAGAACATGGTCATTTAGCTACTGTATATCATTCCACATGCATATTGAACAGTTTCAAGTTAATGAATAAAGGGGATGCTGCAAAATAGGCACAATGTCTATAATAGGATTCTGTTATCTTGCCATTGAACTTCAAAGAGCACCAACTGTGCACACATATATAAATGCTCTAAATAAAGCCATCCCATTAACACTGCAGTAGTGCTGCTGCTTGTGATGGCAGCAAACCAGGTTTGAGAATGAGGCTGAGTCACTGGAGGCCTGGCTGGGGAGGAGGAGGATCAAACATCCCAGAGGTTGGTCTGCTCCTCAGGGAGGGAGGGCTCACAGATTCCCCTCTGCTACTGCCATCTGGGTGACTACATGCAGAGCACACTGAGCTAGAGTACAGGAAAGGAGGCTGCTGATGGAGTTCGGATGCGTACTGTCATGCACTGACCTACACCTGCACATCAACAATCTCAGTATGTTGGCGTCCTATGAATAAGGGAAGAAAAGTGGAAAAAACCCAGCTGTGGCCAGTATAAAGGCAGCCCTGCTCTGCAGGGGTTCCTGGTTAAAAATAGCTAAACAAAAATAGTGCAGTCCAAAACTGCGCCCGGCAGCTGAGCTAAAGCAAGGCTAGCACTCAGTAATATTAGCGAGCGCTACCTTGCCGAAAACAACAAACTAGATGAAATGTATGTTAGTGGGGGGCTATGCCCCCTGCACCCCGACTTAAATATAATCAACTTTGCAGGGGGTGAAACTCTGTGAAAAGGAAGAAGGTGGGGGGAGAACAAGAAAAAAAAGAATACAGGTGGGGCAGGGTGAACACAAAAATACACTGCAGTCAGGAGAATGGGAACAGAACCTTGGTCTCCCAAACACTTCACCGCCATAGCTGCTCCTGCTCTCAGCCCCCTACACCACAGGAGCAGCACAGTGAGACACCACTCTCCTTACCCTTTCTCCTCTCCTCACCCCAGATGTGATGACAGCTACAGGCGTAGCGGTAAATCACTTTCGCTATGTTAACCCTGTAGCTGTTATCACATTCACTGTTCTGACCCCACTGTTTTTCACTGTATTATTCTATATTAACCGGACACCCTCTGCAGGTAGTCCACCACCAACCATGGCACCCACTTTTGCACTTAGCATGACATCCAGTGGAAGATCCTGCCCACCCTGAAGAACTAGGCTTGGGGAGAAGCCAGTGAGACACCCAGCTTGAGTCCTGGTTTTTGGGCCAGTACCCTCTGGGTCCCCATATCCTTTTATTCTGCCTCTTTTCCCTGCACCCCCCTTTTCATCTTCCTTCTACTAGCCCATCTCTAGCTATTGCGATGGAAGATGGGCTTCCCCTCCATCTGCCATCTCACTCTTTCAAAGTTCCCTACAGTTGCAAGTTAAAAAGGTCTAGTCCTACTTCTGTCAGGTGCACCCCTTCCTGCTGGTATAGTCCCACATACTCATGCAAGATGTCCTGATGTGTAATATTTATGCCACCTAATTCCCTGACCATTGCCACCACTTTTCTTTTCAGTCTCTTTCTAGCCCCTTCAATGGTCTTTATATCCCTTGCCTGCAGTCTTATCCTTCTCAGCACCATTTTGACCATCCAATCACCACCTCTGGCTACCACTTCTTAATTTGCTCCAGATCGCATTTTATTTCCCACATATTGTCCACTCATGGCCTTTTGCCCATATCATTTCCCCCTAGATGTACCACCCACAAATCCAGCTTTGGAAGCTTCAGTTTCATCTCCAGTAACAGCAACAGCTGGGCCCAACGCATGCTCCAAATACCTTTCCAATGCACCTTAGCCACCCCCACATTCCGTCAGAGTTGTCTCCCCCCAGGTCTCACCATCACTCTTCTTTCAGTCCAATGAAAGAAACCGTGGCCACAAATCCATATGTTCCTCCTCCTATCTGTATCTTAGGAGGACACAAAAATGTACATTATTTCATCAACTTCCCTGACATACATTTTATAGCTATTTGACTTCCACCTTCTTTATCACCATTGAGGAACCCCCCTTTGCTGCCTCCTTTGAAGTCACCCCTATCCTAAATGAATTGGACAAAAACTCTGATGCATCCTCTACCAAAAATTTCATCCATCTCTTCAACACCACTGCTAACCGGTAGCTGGTAACTGGGTCTGCATTGCCATGTATAAACAACATCCCCCCACCCTTGGTCTGACCACCCTGAATTCTCCCGTAGCTTGCAGCAGACATATCCGCCCTGCTACTTGCATCCTCATCATCACCATTGCCACCTGTCTTGCTTGATAAGTTTTGGACCTTCTCAGACATAGATCTACCTTGTCATCAAACCAATGTGTGTCTTCCTAATTAAGCCCTCTTTCCCTACTCTGCTTACCCTGGGCCACCACCTCACCATCTCAAAACATGCAGAGAAACAACACTGAAAAGATTGCTTGAAAAAAAACACACATAATGAGAGTGGCATATACTTCCCAATGCCCCCACTAACTTGCCAGCAAACTCCCCGATATTGGCTGTCTTCCATCCCAGCTCCTCTGCCAACCCTGCATTATCTTCCTGACCACCTGAGTCATGCAAGGCTCTCCCCAGCCTTTGAGACTGCAAATCAGCCCAAGTGCCACTAAAAATAGATCCCCATGGTGGAGTGTGCTACCTTCTCCTCACACTTTTGTACAATGAACCTCATCATCTGCCCCGTTGTCACGTAGCCACTTACCTCCATTCTGGCCCATTCTTTGATTGCCAAGATCCCCCATATGCCCTTGGTGTCCCTGCAGACCAAGAACTCCTGAACAACAGCTGGGATCTTATCCAATCTTCTACAAGTATGACGAGACCAAAATTTTCCTTGCCACTGCCCCTGGCATGAGGCACTGGAACCTGTCCAACTGAAGACAGAAAAGGCTGTCAGCCACCGTATTCTTAACCTCCTCAATGTGCTTAGCTCAAAATGACATGTTCAACCTCAACCCTTGAAATACCAGTTATCTAGCACCCTCATTACTGTCTCTGTTGTGGCTGTCTGCCTGTTCAAGACCTCCACCACCACCTTATTATCACACCAGAACACTATCCACTGATTCGTGAGGCATTTTCCCCACATTACCAATGCTACCCATATCGGAAAGCTCTCCAGGAGCATAATGTCCTGCGTCAGTCCCCTCACTATCCACTCCTAAAGCCATTTTTCTAATATCCACTTCCCCTTGAACTACATCCCCATTCTGAAAGCTCCTGCCACATCAGTATAAAGTTCCACATCTATATTAAATATTCAGTCTTCCTGCCAGAAAGTGACCCTATAATACTGCTGCAAAATGTCATCCCATACTTCAAGGTTCTCCCTCACTCCCTTTGATATATCTACCCAATGTTGCAGCCTCTGCATCCCCTTTGTCACTCTAGCCAACCTGTGTGTAAAGGCCTTGCTGGGGCCACTGTCCTACATGCAAAATTCAAATATCCCAATAGCTGCTGTACCACCAAAAGCGTCACCTTCTCTATTAACTCCCATAGCTTCTGTCCCTTACATTCTGGCAACCTGAAAGAACCCTCCTCTGTGTCCACTTCTATCCCCAAAATCTCTAACTTGTGGGCTGGGTCCTTTGTCTTTCCTTTTGCTAATGGGACTCCTATTCAGCAACACATCTCCTGGAAGCACTAACATGTTGGTGGTCCCTTCCTCCCCTTGTCCGATAAACAGAAAACTATTCAAATAGTGAACCACTGCCCTTGCCTGTACTGTTCCCCAAATGCCCACTTAAACCATGTGCTGAACATTTCAAAGGTGGCTTATGCCACCAAACATCCCATTGGGATAGCCTTGTCAAATAATAATCCCCATTGAATTTAAAACCCAATAGCTCCCTATATTCTGACCACATGGGAAATGGCCTAAATGCTGATTCTATATCGGTTTTTGCCAACCATGCCCCCTCCAATGCCTGAATCAACTCCATCGCCTGGTCCAGTGTCACAGAGGACATCACACTCTGTTCTTTGCTGATAAAATCATTGACTGATTCTCCTTCTCGATAGGATGAGTGGTGGATCAGTCGGTAGTCACTGGGCTGTTTCTTTGGCACCAGCCCTAATGATGATATCCTAAATTCTGCAAAAGGAGGCTCCATGAATGGGCCTTCCACCCTGCCTGCCACTACATCCTTCTGTATCTTCTCTTCTACCATTGTCTCCTTTCCTATTGTGGACCCCAAATTCTGCACCTGCATCACTCTCCTACTCCCTCCTACTCCTTCATACTGCAGACTAAACCTCTCTGAGACTCTGTCTCACAGCATCCTGATTGCCCTCTTGTCCTGGTACCCTTCTACCCACCACATCAACAAGTCCTTATTAGTTGGTGTCCTAGCCATCCCAACCCCCTTCTCTTGCACCTGCCTCTCACTTCTGTCCAATACTCATTCTGAACCCCCTCCCATGCTAAAGCCCATTCCCCTTCCTGTCTGACCCATCTCCCCCTTCCCTCATATCCCTGTACTCCCCCAAAAGGGCTACTCTCCAAACTTTTCACCACTACCCCCACTTCTGCATCGAGAAACAAGGTACAGCCTTGCGCATTTTGAACATGCATGTCTAAATCTACAATTTGCGCAAGTGCAATGCGCCCTGTTGTATCCCCAGCAAAATTTCTGCTGGTTCCCCACTTCTACCTTTACCCCCCCACTGATGTCTGCAGCATCATAGTCTCAACCTAAATGTTTGGATGCCTAGTATCCCACCACACATCCCTGTGAGACGCCATCCTCTGCCAGAAATTCTCATCATACTGCAACCATCCATATCTGCCCCGGATCTTATATGCATTGCACATTATCAGCAAATAAGCCAATAGCAATATGGCCAGCTCCAGCTGCTTCTGCAGCATGATGATGCTAAAATAAATAAAACCTGTCAGTCATGTCTCCATGGTCTTACCCTTAAAAATCTTGTCCTCCTGCATCCTCCCCAATATTGCTAACGCAGCCGCCATCTCTGTCTTCCCTGTCCCGTCCTTCTCCTCATATCTCTTTGCTGCCTCCTTGTCCAATAATGCAAAAATATTTATGTTCTCCCTCTTCCATACCTTTTCCTTCAGTGCTAGCAGCATGTGCTCTCCTAATGTAACCCTGGTGTGCCTTCTTTCCCTTTCTTTTGTCCTCCATCCCCTCCCGTTCCCCCATCCTGTCTTTTCTCCTGCCTCTCTACCTCTTTTACTTTGAACTCCTGCAATACCTTCTGCAGCTCCCTCAAACCATTTTCTTCTGCTGCTCCAATGATTTCTTCTATGTACTCACTCAAACTCTCTTGTAATTTAAGATCAACCGTGTCACCTTACTCTGAGCCCTGCCTGCTCCCTTGGCCCCTTGTCCAGTCATTCATTTTGCCCCACTACCATTGTCCTCACCTGGAGCCTTCCTCTTCAGGGTCACCTTCTTCTGTGCCTCCTGCTTCCCTTGAGCCACCTCCAGCATCACTCAAACTTCCCTCATCATCGCCACCACCTGCTATACTGGGTCCTCCTTGGGGCCTGTTCCTGGTGCTCCTGATTTCTTCCTCTTTTGCTGATTTTTTGGAGCCATGCTTGCCAGCTCGCTCACATAGAAAATAAACATTAGTATAACCACCCGTCCCCCCACCATTACATGCTGTCTGGTGAAGAATTGTCTGTCAAACTTGTATTTTTTTTTCCTATGCCCCAGTCCTCGCTATCACCCTATTCTGGGCCTTAAAAATTGCTTCTCATGCTCTCCTCCTTACCCAAATAAGTTATGCTGCCAAGGAAGAAAAGGGAAATTTGTGAAGGATTGGTGACCCTTTACCCTATTACCAAAATGACACTTCAGGTCTAGTGAGTCCCACAGAGGTTCGTTATGTAAAACAAAACATAAATACCTTACCCCAACTCCTCATAAAAACCTCATGCAAAAAGGATATATGGTTACATTTTTACACTGATCATATGATTTATTCAGAATGAATTAAGCATTGCCACACTGTGACACGTAACTCTGATCTTAATAGATTATAAATGCAATCACTCTTTTAAAACTTCAACTGCTTTCAGATGGTTGATGGAGAAATGGGGCCTGGGGCTGCTGTTGCGCATGTGCAGTTGCCAAGAGCTGTGACCAAGATGGTGCCTGTGCTGCTGCATGCACTCGTGGTCATGACGTCACCAGTACTCTGAAAAGCCCACAAACTTCAACAAAGAAGACATTTGAAGGGCATATAACCAACAAAAATGAGGGGGGCATGCTGGCCTCATGGTTTCAGGTACCCTGATGGTACTTGGGGCACTTCTGGAGTTTTCATGACCTGGGCTGAACTAGCAAGCGTTACCGATACCTTGTCCCAGTCACCCCATCCCAAGGACAGTCAGGGCTGCTATGAGGGCTACAAAAGTTGTCTTTTTTTTGTTTTGTTTTGTTTTTAATAAAGATTGCCCTGCTCAAATGCACTGGCTATCTAATGGGGGAGGGAAGCACTGCTGAGATGGGACTGCAGCCAGCAGCGGGAGTTGGATGAGTGCCAGACTTTCTGATTCTTGGGTGCCAATTTAAAATTCTAAAATCTGCGTGCTCATCTATCATTCCAGATTTTCAGCCATTTTTATTAAATACTTGATTTCCTGCCTGAACGAATGAACGTATCTATACCACATGTCCCATGCTGTCTGCCCAACTGGCCCTGCATGCTTTAGAGGTCATTTTGGACAAACCTTCTGCCCCCTTTTAAACCAATGCTAGAAACATAGAAACATAGAAGTTGACGGCAGATAAGAACCGCAAGGCCCATCCAGTCTGCCCATTTCTTTTTCTACCTTATGCTGTCAACAATACAACCCTCTCTGATCTCTGGTAGCATAGCTAAATTATATGCAACCAAAATGAGCTTACCCTTGATCTCTTGAACCAAGTATTCTGATTTCTGGACACCTCTTGGAAACCAATTCAGTACTGCTGACCAGTGTGCTAGCAGTGTCTCCAACTTGACTAGCAAGAGAAATAAGGGAGATCCTGTTCTCCCTTCCCCTTTTATACCCCCACTGTTGTGGGTTTGCCCTTTATATCTCCCCCATCAATCCCTATCCTTGTTTTAGCCCCCACCCCCTTTTTGTACCAACTTAACTCCTGGGCTCCCTCACTCTCTTCTCTGCCCATACTTCCAGTGTCCTTCACTGTCATTTTCCATCCCCTCTCCCCCTTCCTGTTGCCTCCAACTGGCACCCTCTTACAGAAGCTGCCATTTATGTTGGTGACACATTTTGTATAGAATACATTCTCCAGTTACTCTCTTCTACAAGGCTAATTTTGTCTCAAAGCTTCCTTCTACTGGTGAATGATTATGGCTTACTGTTCTTTTATTCAGCTAGTGCAGGGTTGTTGGCCAGGGAGAGGACCTTGCTAAATCAGACAGCAAGATTTGCCATTCATTTGCCACATCATACCCATCACTGTGACTTGTATAAAACCATAGGCTGGCTACAGCTAGATTAGAGGTAGTTATTCCAACTAGGTATCCTTGCCAAAAAAGTAGTGCTAGACAGAGTTCCAATTTCATTTCATGCTATCTTTAAAAAACATATAGTACTGTTTCAACCAGGTCATCTCTGCACTTTAAATTCTCTGTCCCCAGGATGAGGACTATGGTCAAAAAACAATGTTTTACAATTTACCTTATTTTTTAATGAACTCCTGCCACCTATAGCCTGTGTTAGTAACTCCATACACAGTTTTAGACAAGCACTGAAAAATCATGTTTTTTTTTCCAGTTGTCATTGCAAGTGTTTCTCTGGTTAGTCCTAAGGTACTGTTTATGTATTGTATATTTATTGACTGTTTATTGTTCATTGTATATTGTTTAATTATTGTATTGTATATTTGTTGGCTGTTCTGGATGCCTATGTCAATGGGTCTTTGGCCCATGGACTTTTCCAGATTTTTAAATAAAACAAAATATCTGAAAGTGTTTGTTTAAAAACCATTGAATATTTACAGTTGCCAGCACAGTGGCATGGAAGGCTAAGGCATTGGTGCCTTGCCTCTTGCAACATTGGCCACCTGTATTCAGTGGCGAGCATGGGTTGCTGGGGGTCAGCCAGGGAAGGAGAGGATCTAGTATCCGGAGGACTGCTCTTCTCTCCTGGGGAGGGTGGATTGGTGTTCCTTTAGAATGACTGCCACCGGGTGGAGGCCCATGGGTAGTGTGTATCCGAGGGCACCAAAGATGGGAGGGTGCTGCGGATTCCACAGTGTGCACTCGCTTCCACATGCGCATGTTAACATGCACACCCCAGCAATGAGGGTGGGACAAAACATAAAAGGGGTCACTGGCAGGCTCCATGAAGATTTGGCTATGCTTCCAACTCACAGTTCCACCCAGGAATCTAGATTATTCAATGGGGGGGATGACAACCCTCCCCTCCCTGGCCCCGACATGGATGGGAAATCCGTGGGGGACTCACTTGAGTCAGAGCCAGGGTCGAGTGAGACATGCTCAAGGGCAGAACTGAGCCTCTCACTGAGAGAGCCAAAGCCTTGCCTGCCAGCTGCCCCGTGGGAGAAAAAGCAATATAGAAAAAAAAAAAGAGTATAGCTAATTTTAATATCACTACTCACATAGTTCCAAAGGTAGAAGTAGCCATTAATAGCAAGCTCATTTGTAACCAAGTGAAGCCATGAGAAACATAGTTTTTATCATAAAGCACAGTTTTTTTCATTCAAGGGTTTGTGGAAAGATTGATGAGTCTGATTCAATAAGGAATTCTATCTGACGTAGTAAAACCTTAATGGGCAGGACTCCCAATTCTCTCCTAACTAAACAAGAAGTGCCATCCATTGGGAGGACTAGTAGCCTTTTGTAAATTCTATTTAAAACACTTTCTATCCTACGTTGCTATCACCCTGTATCTCACTTGCATACAGGCTTTTGCTATTACATTTTCCACTAGGTGCCTTAAGCACTGGGGATATAGTCCTGCCATCATACTTGGTATTAAATCTTAAAAGATGATTAACTAATTGCTTGTTATCCAGTAACAGGTACTTAATATCCAAGCTCCATGAAAAATTATTCATGAACATGACTCCTAAATAGTGCTAGACTTGAACAGTCTCAAGCAGTTTCCCTTTAATAAACCATTTCATATTAGTTTTATTACTCCCCATAATGAATGCTTTAGATTTGTCTAAGTTTATTATAATTTCAGAGTGGTCACATAGTTTCACTAATTTGTCCATTTTTTTGCATGCTACCTTGAGAGAGTGAAAAAAGAAGAAAAGTACCTGCAAAGGCCAAAACTGTGATATCAACCTGCAAAATCTTAGGAGAGTGAAAGTTTTCATGCATACCTGTATTAGAATATCATTTAAATCTGTATTACAAAGAGTGAGGGCTAGCACACAGCCCTGTCTCACACCATAATTAGAAATAACCTTGTCAGTAAGGCTACTGCTTCTATTATATTTTATCTTTGCCCATGTCTCTATATAAAGATTCTTAATTAGCAAAACTAAATCTCAGTCAATGCCACTATGAATCATTTTTTCGTAGACTTTTCTTGTAGCCAAGGTGTTGAAAGCTCAGCTAAAATCAGTATAAATGGTAAACAATTTTTCTTCCTAATCTTAACATATTTCTCAACAAGGTGAGTGAAAATAAAAGTTATCAGTTGTGCTTCTGCCCTCCCTAAATCCAGCTTGTAATTTCATTATTTTCTAAGGATTTTTGTAGTCAACCTATAAGAACTCTGGCATATAATTTGGCCATTATATCTACAAAACTGACAGACCTGTACATAGTGGGATTAGTTTTGTCACCTCTTTGTATTTATCAAAATATGATTATCTTTCCAGCAAGAGGGACAATATTTATATTGGAAGCATTTATTAAAAAGGAAAGCAAGCATCATACTCCACCATTCAGGGTTCATCTTATAGAAATCAACGAGAATGTTACCTAGACTAGGAGCCTTATTACTTTTAGTTGCTAAAATAGCTTCCAGACCTTCTATTTCCTGAAGCCATTCAAAACTATGGGAAATATTGTCATATTCTTCAAAAGTTATTGTATTATGAGATTCTTAAGGATTATACAGCAAAGAAGAGAAATATTTCACCCATGTATGAGGTTCAATATAACTCTCAATTTGAGTTTTATACTTCAGTGTACCATTGACCACAAGGCACCAAAAAATGTTATCATCCCCAGATTCACCACCAACATTCTTTCCCATAACTATTTGGCATATTCATCTTTCACTCTTCTGATATATGCCTTATATTTTTTTTTTCTGGAAATACTCAGGTTTCTTCTATTTCCTCGAGAGGGATCTTTTTTTTGTTGTTGTTGAATTGGAGAATTCTCCCCAGTGTTCTTTTTTTAAGACTTTCAAACATTATTAAACCAATATTTGTGGTTATGGGTTGTATTATCTCTCAACTGTTTGGCTATATTATTCTTTATATTATCCATTTGGTCACTGAAAAGTTGATAAAATATGGAAGTGCTCACATCCCCATGTTCAGCAAGTTCTAGTTCCAGATATTGCTTACAATCCAGTGTCACCTGATTTCAGCAATACACAACTGTTTGTCGTATTAATTATGATCCCAGGTTCTGCCTAACAGGTGCTGTTTTAATCAGCTGTATAGTGGTCAAAGGGAAGTGGTCACTTTCGGCCTTCCTGATAATCTTCATCCAAAAGTAATTAACTAAATCATTCGGTTGAAAAAAAAAATCTATAGCTGGGGTCTCTTGTCCAGGAAAAAAGGTACAATTACATGTCCCTACAATCTGCCATTCATAAATATCAGCTGTTGATCACTAATAAATTCTAGTAAAAAAAACTGAAGACACATTTGTTTTCATATCCAGACTTACACTCTTTCTGATATATTGTTATACCACTAAGAAAAAGGTTCCTTATGAATCTGTTCTGTAAGATTCCTTACTCGTATGCTAAAATATCCCATGATGAGTATTTCACAAAAATCTACCTTCTCCCAATGTGCAAACAGCATGTCTGAAAATATTGTCCAAAATTTTGTACCATGAAATTTGGATTTTTTTTTTGCAATTATAAACATTAGCCAAAAGTAAGGGATTCTTGTCTGTGCAGACTTTTGCCATCAAATAGTTATGTGAACTACAAAATAATGCAGGGTCTTATAAGAGCTCATTAATCCCTAACATAGAAACATAGACTTTGACAGCAGATAAGGACCACTAGGCCCATCTAGTCTGCCCATTTCCCTACCTACAGGATAGGCCGCAGATCCTAGTTAACCAACAGCCTATTTCTTCCTACCCCCCACAAGAATTGCCTTATGTCTGTCTCATGCATTCTTGAATTCTCCCACAGTTTTAGACCCCACAACTTCCTCAGGAAGACTGTTCCATGCATCCACTACCCTCTCTGTGAAATAATACTTCCTCACATTGCCCCTGAACCGCCCTCCTTCTATCTTTAAATTGTGTCCCCTTGTTCTTGCAAGTCTCTTTTCTGAAAGATGCTACCCTCTTGGACTTTGTTGATTCCTTGAGGTACTTGAAAGTTTCTATCATGTCCCCCCTCTCCCTTCTTTCCTCAAGGGTATACATATTAAGCTCCTTTAGTCTCTCCTCATACGGCTTCTCTTGCAGACCCTGCACCATTTTAGTTGCCCTCCTCTGGACTGCCTCTATCCTGTCTATGTCCTTGCGGAGATGGGGTCTCCAGAACTGGACACAGTATTCCAGATGGGGTCTCACCAACTGTCTGTACAGAGGGACAACAACTTCCTGTTTTCTGCTGATGATGCCTCTCCCTATACATCCCAGTATACCCCCGGCCCTCCCTACTGCCTTCTCACATTGCTTGCTAACCTTAAGGTCATCTGATATGATTACCCCCAGGTCCCTTTCCTTTTTGTTGTTGTTACTACCTCCCCACCCATTGTGTATTCTTCCCCTGGGTTCTTGTTTCCCAGGTGCATTATTTTGCACTTTTTTGCATTGAATCCTAGCTGCCATACTTCTGACCATTCCTCCAATCTTGCCAAGTCCCTTTTCATCCTTTCCACGCCTACTTGTGTATAAACCCTGTTGCAGATCTTTGTGTCATCTGCAAAAAGGCATACTTTTCCTTCCAGTCCCTCTGCAATGTCACTGATGAAGACATTAAAAAGGACTGGACCCAATACTGAACCCTGCGGTACCCCACAAGTAACCACCCTTTCTTCAGAGTGGACTCCATTTACAATTACCTTCTGTGTTCTGTTGTCCAGCCAATGTTTTACCCAGGCTACCACCCTGGGACCCACTCCCAGGCTGGTTAATTTGACTATTAATCTTTTGTGTAGGACTGTGTCAAATGCCTTGCTAAAGTCTAGGTAGGCCATGTCCACAGCCCCTCCCTGGTCTACTACTTTGGTCACTCAGTCAAAGAAATCTATTAGATTCGTCTGACATGACCTTCCCGCTGTGAACCCATGCTGCCTTGGGTCCTGTGCTCCACTGACCTCTAGGTACTCAACTATTCTTTCCTTCAGAAGTGACTCCATCACTTTCCCTACCACAGAGGTCAGACTGACAGGTCTGTAGTTTCCTGCCTCTGTCTTGGTCCCACTTTTGTGAAGGGGAATCACATCCACCTTCCTCCAGTCCTCGGGTACCACACCATCCTCCCATGATTTATTAAAAGGAGTAGCCAGTGGTTTCACTAGTTCCTCCCTTAATTCTTTTAGAATTCTGGGGTGAATTCCATCAGGACCCATTGCTTTGTCCACCTTCAGTTTTAGGAGTTCTTGCAGAACCCTTTCTTCTGTGAAAGGACTGGGATCGACCCCTATCAAGGGTGCTTCTGTTAATTGGATTAGGCACTTCCCTCTCTTTTATGAATACTGAGCAGAAATATTCGCTCAGTATTCCTGCTTTTCACTGTCCCCATCTGCCCACCCACCGTTCATTCTATTCAGCCTCACTATCCCTCCCTTTGTCTTTCTACGCTCGCTAATGTACCTATAAAAGGTTTTATCCCCCTTCTTAACTGAGTTGGCTATCTTTTCCTCAGTTTGGGCCTTTGCTATTCTGACTTCCCTCCCTGCTTCTTTCTGACTTAACTGGTACAGCTCTCTGTCCTGCTCCTTCTGTATTTCCTTATACTTCCAGAATGCTATCTTTTTCTTCCTGACTTTCACAGCCGCCTCTTTTGAGAACCATAATGGCTTTTTCTTTCATTTTGATTTGTTTAATTGCTTCACACAAAAGCTTGTTGCCTCTGTGATGGCAGTTTTGATAATTCCCCATTGTTGCTCCACACCTCCTTCTAGCCTGTTTGCTAGTGCTTTTCTGAGGCACTCCCATCTTGCCAAAGTCAGCCCTTCTAAAGTCCAGTACCCTCACTTTTGTATGGCTTGACTCTCTGTCAGAGTTTAACGTGAACCACACTGTTTGATAGTCACTTGTCCCCAGATGGCAACCCACTTCTAGATCTGAGATCCTCTCACTGCCCCCGTTTGAGAGTATGAGGTCTAAGATTGCTCCTTCACGAGTGGGTTCCGAAACTAGCTGTCTAATGCCTGCCACCTGTAGGGCATCAAGAATGGCCCTGCTCTTGGATGTGGCTGCAGCAAATGTGCTCCAGTTAACATCTGGCATATTCAGGTCTCCCATCAACAGTATCTCCCCTTTCTCTGCCATTCTAAGAATGCCTTCTATCATATCCTTGTCCATTCCTTCCCCTGACATGGGGGTCTGTACACAACCCTGTGCGGATTGTGGTGCCCTTTCCAGTCTCCAAGGTGACCCACAGTGCCTTCTCTCCTCCCTGTTTACTCTTTTGTTCAGTTGCTTTTATCCCTTACTTTACATGAAGGCTACTCCTCCTCCTCTTCTCCCTGTCTGTCTCTCCCTAGATTACGTACCTCTGGTATGTTAACATCCCAGTCATTGTTCTCTGTGTACCATGTTTCTGTGACTGCTACTTATATCCAGGCATCCTCTTCCATTAAGGCCACCAGCTCAGGGAGCTTGTTGCCCAGACTACGGGCATTGGTACTCATTACCTCCATTTCCTGATGGCCTTACCCTTTTGCCCCATCCCTGTCCTTCTTGCCTTTGTCACTTTCTCCATTTACCCTGCCCTTCTCCTATCGAACCTCTATGTTGGTGTTTGCTGCACTACTACCGTGATTGTTTGGGGCTAGGATTTTCCTGCCCTTTCCAATGCCTCCTCCTCGGCTAGTTTAAAAGCTTGCCAATGAAGCATTTAAACCTATCACCCAGGATCCTGGTTCCTCCTGGACAGATGCAGCCCATCATGCCAGTATAGGCTTGCATCACTCTAAGTGGATCCCCAGTCCCTAATGAAGCCAAATCCCTGAGCTCCACACCAGTTTTTCAACCACTGATTGAATCCCATGGTGCAGAACACCCTAGCCTCTCCTATGCCATAGATGGGCTGCACCTCCGAGAAAGTTACCATGCGTACTTGACTAAGGCCCCTCCCCAATTCCACAAACTCTTCCTGCACTTCTCTAATCCCTTCTTAGCCAGGTCATTTGTCCCTAGGTGGACAATGACATCCAGCTCCTCCCTGCAGCTGCTCCGCAACCTGAGGATTCGGCCCTGTCCCTCCAAGCCATGGCCAGGCAGCCACCTTACCTCCTCTCCCTTCCTTTCCCAGTTCTACCTTCCTAATGGAGTTCCCCACCAGAGTTGTTTCCTTCCCTGCAGGGTCCCCTGCCACCCTCCTGTGGGTCTCCTTGTGGAGGTTCCCAGCATCCTCCTTGGTCTCCCACTGTGGGTGCCTCCATATAGAACCACACTTTGCCAGAATGGCATAGGAATTGTGGAGAGGTACAACTGAGGGATGCAACTCTGTTCCACCGCCTCACCTCCCTGAGCCCACTGTGGTCCAACCGCTCCTTTTTCTTGGCAACCTCTGAGGCAATGGCAGTGACACTGGTGGTCCCTGGATGCAAGAGGAGGTCCCACAAATCCTGGCCAACTCAGCCTGGATATGAGCAACCTCTCCCTCAGCCCAGAGAGGTGCCTGCAGATGGGACAACACTGCATCCTCCAGAACATCTCCCGGAAGACTGCTGCTCCACAGCCACTGCACTGCACCACTCCAATCATGTCTTATTTCTGTCCCATTAACTGTTTGCAATCCTTACTCTTTCCTCTGTTTTTTTTTCTCTCTCCTTACTTTCTGCCTGTGTGCCCTTTAAGCTCCTGATTGTCCTGTTCTAAGACAAGAATATCCTATATTTCGCAGTAGACCACTTACTTGTTCAGAGGCAGACCTCCAGCAGCTAGGGGGCTGGAGAGCTACTCTTGCCCTTCTAGGATGGTGGGTCCTTGGTGGTTCTGTGATCACTCACTTCCTGCCCCTAAACAGGAAGTTCCTGTTGTCAGTCAAATCCTGTGCCTATAAAAATAGAACTAGCTTTGGGTGGGGGGAAGGAGGGCAATATAGTCCCAGCAGAGAAGTTCAGTCACACAGCAGTCCTTTCTCCTGGTGTCTTCTGCCAAGCTATTAGCAGAAACTTTCTAAGGCAGTCTTTAAATGTAGCTTCCTTCTAGCTAAGCCACTCCCCCTACTTACCAGATCTTTCTACAAGTAATTTAAACCTCACAGCAGTGAGGGATCTGCCTCCCACTCTTTCTGTCCATTGTTGTATTACTTCAAACAGGTACATTGGATTTGTGAAATCCATTCATTGCTATACTAGCAGTGTCTGAATGCCAGGACTCTTGTAAAGCAGTGATATCATACACTAACATTAAATCCTTATATTCAATGTCAGAACATTTAATTAAATCATAGGACTGGAGGTGGAAAAATGTAGTCCCATGTCACAAAAGTGATAGAAATTAAGAGGCTGGAAATTGTAAACCAGTCAGCCTCAAACTGGTGGTGGGAAAGTTAATGGAATTACTGCTGAAGGAGGGGATAGTGGAATATCTTGAATAAAATGGGTTACAAGACCTGAGACAGCATGTATTTATGGGTGGGAGGTCATGACTAACAAATCTGATAAATTTCTTTGATTGGGTGACCAAGAATTAAGATCAGGGTGGGGAGGTGGATGTGGCCTAGCTAGACTTCAGTAACACTATTAAGCAAGTTGAGTAGCCTAGGAGTGGATTAAAAGGCACTAAACTTGGTAAGAAATTAGTTAGGGGATAGGTGGCGCAGAGTGGTTGTAAACAGAATTCAGTCCAAGGAGGGGAAGGTGACCAGGGGGGTGCCTCAGGGATCTGTGCTGGGACTGGTCCTCTTTAATGTCTTAATAAGTGACATTGCAGAGCAGCTGGATGTGAAGGTATGCCTATTTATGGATGACACCAAAATCTGCAAAAGAGTGGATACTCCAGAGGGGGTGGAAAGGATGAGCAGAGATCTGATAAAACAGCCGGCCTGCCAGCACAGCAGTAACACTACTGCTTGCAATGCCAGTGACCTGGGTTCAGGAGCAAGCTTGGGAGCTGGAGGGCCAACCCGGCAGGGAAGGCTGAGTATCCACAGGACTGCTTGTCTCCCTTGGGGGGTTGGGAGGAGGAAGGCCCATGGCTGGACTGACCTCTAGCAGAGGCTAGATGCACAGCAGCTTGGTGCCACAACAGTAGAGAGGAGCATGGTAGATGTCAGTTTATGCCTTGATACCATTGCACACCATGTCTCCACAGGAAAAAAATAGAAACCACCCTGTGTCTGCTCCAGAAGATGGATCCCGGTGTTATGGCAGCAGTGGCGATTGGCTGTCTGTCACATTGGACATTGGCTGAAGAGGTTTGGGGTACCCTACTATCCTACCCATGGGGTTATCCAAGGCTGGGGTGAGCCATCGTTGAGCTGCCAGAATCACCATTGGGACCCTGAGGAGTGGTAGCAGACACAGAGAGAGAGAAGGAGGAGGTATAAATAATAAGTTAAAAAAAAAAAGTCCTGAGAACACTTGAGGAGTGGTCACAAGTAAGACAGCTGGGTTTTAATGTGAAAAAGTGAAACATAGTGCAATTGGGGACACAGAAACCCAGTGGCAGGGTACAATTACAGTTCTTTCTGGCCACATCTCTGGAAAGATATAGACAGAGTGGAGGTGGCCCAGAGGAGAGCAACTAAAATGGTGCAGGGTCTGCATCACAAACCCTATGAGAAGAGACTGAAAGAACTCAATATGTACACCCTGAAAGAGAGAGTGAGATGGGGGATATAATAGAAACCTTTAAATACCTCGGGTAAATAAGGTACAGGAAGGAAGTATTTTTCATAAAAAAAGATGCACAAGAACAAGGCAACATGCTATGAAGTTGGAGGGTGTAGATTCAGAAGAGATTCAAGGAAGCACTTCTCCGCAGAAAGGGTAGTGGATTCATGGAATAACCTAACACCGGAGGTGGTGGAATAAAATAGTGATGGGGTTCAGTAATGCTTAGGATATGCATAAGGGGATCTTAGTGAAAAGAAATGGAGGGAGGGAGGGAAAAAGAACCAGAGATCAAGTAGGGTCTACAATGATATTGCAGGTAGGGAAAAATGGACAGAATGGGTGGGCAAGGTGGTCCTTATCTGCTGAGCTGACAAATTCTGTGTTTCTGTGGTTCTGCAACATTCCAAGACAATAAGAGAATACCATCTTCTCCACTTCCCTTAATTATTTTATCCTTACGCAACTTTAAATCATAAGATCTATTTTTCATTAAGGTGTAATGGTGTCAGTTGGTATTATTTTTATCCTGTGCAAGATGAGGAAAGCAATTACTGGTTGATATATTAAACTAAACCTCCACAGTATTTTTTTACTAGAAAATCCATTGCTTTTATCCGAAGTATTTATTTAGTTTTTGTTGACCGGGTAAGTGCACTAGACAAATCCTGCCTATTTTCAGGCACGACTCAGGGGGGAATACAGATTAATGCCAGCTGACCTTGAACCAGATTAAGCTGTTGGTGGTATTTTTAGTGAATGAGGGAAATTTGGCCAGGACACCAGGGAAATTCCCCTACTCTACGGAGGCAGAGGGCGCTGCTGTGTTGTTGGAGTGAGAGGAGCAGCTCAGTTCTCCTCAGAACATGGAAGGGGCAGGTCAGGCTCAGAGAGCCCCAACGGAGGAAGCTTTACAGTCTGCTGTTGGAGATTTTTTTACGCAAAATTTGGTCTCTGAGTTGACTCCTGAAACATGTTTGGAGACGTTGGATTCGCAGGATACGGTAGGAGGTTTGAGTATAGAAGAAGAAAGATTACAAACAGAATTAGAGGAGAAAAAAGCTCATTTAATTGCACTTATCTCTACTGCTGAGTTGGACTATAAGCAAAGTAAATCAAAATTGGAGGAAGAAAAGAAAAAACGGAAGTGGTCAGTAGCAAGTCCTTTGACATGTACTGGTAAGTGTTTACCTTTAAATATAGAGTCTGCATCAGAGGAGGCTATGGAGAATGAGTGCATGGCTCCACGAATGGATTTTGAACAACAAGCATCTGAGGTTGAGTGGTCTGGGGAATCTGCATTACAGCAGGCTGGTTGGGTTTTCAACTGGAACCGCTGGGTCCCTGACCCGTTGATTCCACTTCCTGGTTTGCCAGATAGCACAGGGAGACGATTGGATTGTGGATTGGAGCAGCGGTCTATGTTGGTGCGTAATTCTACTGCCTCTGCGCGGGTTGCTGTGGGGATTTCAGCCAGGGACTCTATGACTAATGGGGCCGTTCCGGTGGTGTCGGGTGAAGTTCTAGAAGTTCCTCGGGAGGAGCAATCTGCTGTTTTTCCAGCTACGGAGGGAAAGGCAAGGGAGGTGACGATGGACTGCTTGGCATCACAGGTACAGGATAAGGAGGCTGATAAGAGTGTTAGGCCTTCAGATGCTTTAGGTACTGGTGACACTGGGAGAACTTATGCAGGACTTTTTCAAAAACCAGAAGTAGCAGCCCGACGGTGATTTTTGGTGCAACTCAGATATGTGGATTCAGCTCCACTTGTCCCTGACCGCGTTTGGGTGGGGAAAACCCTAATTAAGGATAGGATGGGTTTTACCCCTATGGAGATATATGCTTTTATTCATGCTTCGGGGATCAAAATTACGATGTCAGCTTCTGTTCTATGGCTTTGTTGGATAAGTTTTGGAAACTATATTATGAACAACAGGATTCAAGTGACTGGTTGGATTTTGTGGCTATTCCTATTACTAAGCCAACTATTAAAATGATCACAGTGTTATTTCAAAATGAAGGGGTTGATGTTAATGATATTAGATTTTGGTTAGAGAAGAAATGCACTATTTTTGAACACCCTAAACCCATCATGGATGTAAATGGGTTTTGGACAGGGGGTTGGAATTTTCGGGTTCAATTACCACAAGCAGATAGAGGGATTCAACATCTACCGAGCTCCTTTTTTTGGGGGCATGATAGAGGCATTTTATTTTATGTAGGGCAGCCCAAGAGTTGTTACAAATGTGGCGACCTAACTCACTTGAGTAATGAATGTGTTAAGATTAAATGCTTTCAGTGTGGTTTACTGGGTCATTCGGCTGCCCAGTGTTCAGCCCCTCCTACATGTAATTTGTGTGGTGATGAGGCCCATGCTTTTCAAGACTGTCCCTGGGCAGCCCATAATGCAGAGACGGTTTTGGACCATGAGGTGCTTCTCTTCCGAGCTCGTGAGCCCCAGGTGGACAAAGTGGGACAACTTAGGGCACATCCTCCCCCACTCAGGCGTAGGGGTAGGGGTGGTATAACTGCCTCTACTTCTAGAGGTGACATGGTGGTTCAGAATAAGAATCTCTATTCAACAGAAATTCTTAAAGCCTCTCCGGTAACTGAAGTGGTACTAGTTTCCACAGATTTGGTAATGGCAGACACACCTTTTGTGACCCCTCATGGTTCTCCGAGGAGAGGTTTGACTTCATTGTCCATTCCTTCTTTTAGTCTCCTCAGAGATGTTATTACTACAAGAGGTAGTTTCACAGGATTCTTCTACACCCTTGTGTTGTGTGGTGGATGTGGATCCAGGGTTGGCCCCCCCTCCCTGTGTCTCCATTGCCCCTTTCTAATAGATTTTCGACTTTAGCTACGTGGGGGGAGCAAGTAGATATGGAAGTTCCCTTAGAGGATGGAGCATGGGGTAAGAGTGAAGAACTTTCTGATGTAGTATTACTTTCATTACAAAATAAAATGGTACAAAAGAGAATTACTAGGTCTAGTAAAAAAAAGTGTGAACAAGCCTCCTTGAGACTTTGAATTTGCGAGTGGCATGCTTAAATGTCAATAGTATTAAATCGGATTATAAGCGTAAATTAACTTTTGGTTGTTTGAGTCAGTTACAGTTTGATGTTTTTATGCTACAAGACACGAGACTTCATACACTGATTGAAACTTCACAGGCCTCAAAGGATTGGTGGTGGGGTTCTTCCTTTTGGTCGATGGGATCAGAAGCCTGCTGTGAGGTGGTTTTGTTTTCGTGTTTCAAATGTTCAGGTTATAAGGTTAGTAGACATTGAGCCTGGTAGAGCGTTTTTGTTAGATTGTGTTATCAATGGTTTATTATGTAGATTAATTACAGTTTATGGCCCCCAAACTAAGGCTTTGAGGATCGATTTATTTACTGAAATTCGACCATATTTATTTACCAGTAGACAGATTTTTTGGGGAAGTGATTTTAATGTTAATTTTCGGGTTAAGGATTCTAGGAGTAAACAGTATTGTGACAAGACTTTTTTGAAATCTTTGGTTGCACAAGCTGGGTTGAAAGACTTCCAAGGACATAAGTTGGGTGCGGCTAAAGCTACTTTTTTTAAGGGATCTCTTTCCTCTAGGATTGATTTTTTAATTTTAAAGAATTCCTTAGTTATTTCAGATATTGTGATTATGCCTATAGAATCTTCCGACCATATGTTGATTGGTGTTACTATTGCAATCACACTGGCTAGAGAACCAGGTTTTGGATTTTGGCGATTGAATGTCTCCTTACTAAAGGAAGTTGGAATTTTGTCCCGCTTTAAGGAATTTATTTCTGATAAAGTTTCTACATTATTTTTATATGATAATGTGGGGTCCTGGTGGGAGGATTTGAAGGTCCTTCTAGTTGCTTTTTTAAACGCCAAGGAAAGCTCTGTGTTAGGTCAAAATATAAGGAGTATTTAGTTTTACGAGGTTCTTTAGGTGAGTTATTAACTAAGCAAAGTGTGGAAAAAGTTGATCTTAGTGTAGAGATTGCTAGTATTACATGTCAGATGAAATTATATCAGTATGACTGATTATGCTCTCTTCAGAGGGAACAAATGTTTGGTACATAAGGGAAAGCGGCAGGTCTTGATCCTTTTGTTTCCTGTCAGCAATGCAGGGAGCGGAAGTTGATTAAGGGTTTACAGTCTACACTGGGTACATTGGTTTTGGATAATGGCTCTGTTATGGATGTTATAGTACAGTATGTTACCGAAATGTTCGGTTCTTCAGTTAATCCTTCCTCTTATACTTCTCAGATTTTACAGGCGGCTGCTTTACCCCGCCTTAATACTAAATTATGTGATGGTTTGATTTCTCCCTTTTCTTCTTTGGAATTGGAAAAGGTCATTAAGAGTCTTCTTAAGGGTATTTCGCCAGGTTCAGATGGTTTGCCTTCAGAATTGTATGAATTATTATGGGATATTATTCCAGCAGAAATGTTGGCAGTCTTTCAATTCTTTCAGGCAGAATGTTACTTACCGAATGAAATGTATAAAGGACTGTTGTTTTTTATGTTTAAATCAGGTGATTCCACAGATTTAGGGAATTGGAGACCACTAACTCTGTTGAATACTGATTTTAAAATTTTTGCTAAGTTACTGGGAAATCGGTTAGCCCTGGTTATGGATGTTTTGATTAGTCCCACTCAATTTTGTTCAATTCCTGGTCGTCATATAATGGATGCTTTGCTATTACTTCGGGAAATAGTGGAAGGGGATGGTAAGACAGGTATGGAGGAGAACTCTGGGTTTCTGGTTAGTTTAGACCAGGCTAAGGCATTTGATAAAGTGTCTCACTCCTTTTTATAGGAATGTTTACTGGCCTATGGGTTACCGGTGGCATTTGTAGATTGGCTAAAAGTCTGTTACAGCCATGCTTATGTAGTTCCTTTTGAGAATGGGATTATGGGCCCGAAGATTCCGGTAATGAGAGGGGTATGTCAAGGGTGTCCGTTAAGTCCCTTCTTATATGTGTTTTTTCTTGATCCCCTTCTGAGATTAGTGCAGCTTTCTCCAAATATTTTAGGTTTAACTGGAGGTTTTTTGTCTGGTTGTAAAGCACTAGCTTATGCTGATGATATGTGTCTATTACTTCAGGATACTCATTCAATAATTAAAGCCTTAAACTTGATTCAGATTCTGGGACAAGTTTCAGGGGCCACGTTGAATTTGACGAAAACGAAATGTATTGATTTACAGGGTTTTCAAGAGGAATTCAGGATGATTGGGAGTAGTGAGGTGGCTACAGCTCCATGTAAAATTGTGGGTGTTTACTTTGGAGGTAATAATATGGCGGAGTATAATTGGGCCAAATTACTATCAATAGGAAATGAGATGGTCAGTAGGTGGAACCGTTGGAAGGTTGGGAAAAAAACGGTTTTTTTAATCAAATCCTTTTTGACTCCAATCTTTATTTATATTAGTGCTGTTTTTTTGGTACCTAAAAAATTTGAAGTATCATTAGCTAGATTATTTTTTACGTGTTTCTGGGGTAGTCATTTGAACCCTATTAAACGGAATGTACTATATAAAAAAATTAAAGATGGCGGAATTAATATGTTAAATCCTATTCTGTTTTTTTTTCTCCATATTTTTTTATGCTAATATTTTTCCCATAATTAAAGGATCTACACAATTATGGAGTGGAGGGGTCCTTTTGGTGCTTCAGGGGATTTTGTTGGAATGGGGAAAGGGTGTTTTTTTTCCATAAAAAATGGTTCAAACCTTCTCTAGAAAGTGTTTTTATGATGAATTATTACTGGCTCAATTTCATGAAGATCCATTTTCAAGTTTTACATGTTCTCAAAGAGAATCAATTTCAAGTTATGTTACAGATCCACGTATCCCTGAGCATATGTGGGATACGGTTTGGTTGGGGGTTCATCAAAAGATTAATGTTAAGGGAAATCAGAAACACAAAGCAATGCATGAAAGGTATTGTCCAAGGAAAGGTTGAGAGGAAATAGTTGAAACAATGAATCATTTATATTATTCTTGTCCGTACATTATGCGATTTTGGGATATTGTTAAGAATAGGTGGAAAATTGATGTCTTGATACCACCACCACCTTCAGATTTGTTGTTTTTTGGTATTCCTGACTCTAGGTTTACTCAGAAACATATTGGTCTGATTAGGATTTGGTATGCTCATTTTGTGTACTGGATTTGTAGATGCCGTTTGGTTTTTCAGCAACAAGAGATTCCAGTATTGGATCTGTATTTTGTTATTATGAAGGAAGTTTTGAAATGGAAAAATAGCATATTAGGCCAATTTCACACAATAAATGAAGGATTAGTATGGGCTAATTTTGATTTTTTATGACACTAAGGTCAAGGAAAGGAAATAAATATAAGATGTTGGAGAGGAAAAAATAAAATAGAAAGAAGGGGAAAAAGGGAGAAGAGGGGAAGGAAAAAGGAGGGAAGGGAAGGAAAGGGAAGAAAGAAAAAAGAGAAAAAATAACTTTTTTTTATATACTTGATGTGAGAAGTGGGAAGGGATAAGATTTGTATCTTCTTTATATGTTTGGGATTATTGTATCAATTTATTTTCTGTTTTGCTGTTTTTTTTTCCTTATATGGATTTGTATGGAAAATAAATTGTTTTATGTATCGTTTGTTATGGATTTGTGTTGATTTTAATAAAAAAATTCCCCTACTCTTTTCGATAAGTGCCATGGGATCTTTAACATCCACCTGAACTACCACCAATCCAGGCAGATGGGACCTCAGTTTAACGTCTCATCCGAAAGACGGCACCTCAGAAGTGCAGCACCCCTCTCATGCTGCACTACAGTGTCAGTAGTGGGATATTAACCCAAGTGCCAGATGTGGGAACTGAACCCACAGCCCTCCGATCTGGACATGCAAAGTGCAGACTGCACTTGCCACCACCTTTTCAACTCAGAAAGTGATCTCAATACTATTCCTCTTGTCAGGGAATGCACATCTGAATTCTGGCCCTATAACGCCCACCAGGCCCAGAAGATGTAAAGGTCTCCGAATAACTGCCATGAATGTATGCAGCCTCCTTAAAAGTTTGACCAATTCCACGCCTGGATGGCCTTTCACAACCCTGACATAGCCTGCCTAACTGAGACCTGGCTAACTGGCAAAATAAATGGTAATGAGATTGCTCTGCCAGGCTACCAAGCCTACCAGCTCAACAGGAGGGGCAAGAAAAGAGGCAGCTGCCTAATTTATATCAGGGACTTTCCCCCCTGTACTGTCCTCCCCATAACCGTTGTGAGTGATGACCATGAACTCCTAGCTGTGAGAGTTCAGATTGGGCAAAATGGCAAGACCCTAGTAATAGCTTTGGTCTACCTACCTCCCAAGAAAGCTCAAGACGGCCACCTGAAGATCCTGGAGACAGTGGCCTCCCTAGACAGGGATTGTGAACTCCTCATAACTGGGGACTTTAACATAAACTGGGACTGCAAAGAGTCAACCCACCAGAGGGATGCAGTAGCAAACTCACACCTCTCACAACTAGTCAATGAACCCACAAGGAGGAACTATAAAACAGGCAAAAACATCCTCATTGATTGGATCCTCTCCAATTCTCCCTCCCGGATATCAGAAGTCACTGTGCTGCCTGATACCCTGAGCGACCATTCCCCTATCACTTTCAGATGGTCTAACAAGCTCAGAAACAACCCCCCCAATCACTACCGAGAGCAGTGTCTTAAGAAACGATCAGCTAGGGTTTCTCAAAGCTGCCCTCTCTCTCTCTCTTTCTCTGACTGGTCACCCATAGATGCATTGCCTGATTTGGACCTTACACTGAAATGCTTAACTGATGGGTTCAACCGGATCTGTGATAAATATGCCCTGGTAAAAAAAAGAAAAGTGCGTGGAAACAACAACAGATGGATCACGGGGGAGCTCCTCACCCTGATGCATTAAAGGGATAATCTTTGGTCTAGAGCCAGGTCTTCTGGAAACAAGCATGACTACCAGTCATATAGGACTTCCAGAAACGATTGCACGATGCTCATCAGACAAGCCAAAGCCTGCTTTCACAAGGAACAGCTGAATAGAAGCTGGGGTGATGGAAAGAGTTTCTGGGAGAGTATCAAAAATCTACGAGTTAAAGATGAAAAAAATACACCCTCAATAGCTCCTTATCAATGCCACTCTCTCTTCAGACTCAAACATAATTGCAGAGTCCCTTAACTCTGCCTTCACTGACCTCAGCACAGTCCTGCCCCCCCCTCCTACCTTCACCACATGGATGCTCACCATCACACCAAAACATCATCTTGCAACCTTCTGAATTTTTACTTCAGGAGGGTGACAGCCAAGGAGACCCTGGTGTACATAAAAAAAAAAAAAGGCCTCAGAAAAACAAGAATGGGGAGTGATGGAGTGGACATGAAACTGGTCTCCCTCACACTAGATGAACTCAGTGTCCCCATAACCAAGTTATTCAACAGATCACTCACCCTCGTGAAATTTCCTGAAGTCTGTAAATAAGTACTGGAAACCCCATCCACAAGAGCAGGGACAGGTATTATATTGCCAATTATAGACCCATCTCCATCCTCTCACACCTATCAAAAGGACTGGCAAAGATTGTAGTGGACCAACTCACCAAACACCTCAATAAATATCAATTGCTGTGCCCAAACAGCATAGTTTCAGGCAGAATCACAGCACAACCACTGTTCTAGTGAAATACACAGAATACATACAGAAAGCAACAGACAAAGGCAACCTGGTCTGGTCTGTGTTTATAGATCAATCTAAGGCCTTCAACACTGTCAACCTTTCCCTCCAATTAGCACAGCTGCAGAGCCAGGTGGTAGCAGCCAACGCTGCACAGTGGTTCCAGGACTACCTGACTAACTGGACCCAGAGGGTCAAAACTGGCCAAACAGTGTCTAGATCCAATGGCATGACACTGGGAGTCCCCCGGTGTCAATCCTGGGACCTTTGCTGTTCAGAATATTTCTAAATGGTCTTCCCAAGGCCTGTGACACCAAAATTATCCTTTTTTGCTGATGACGTGGTCATCCTCAGCAGCAACCAGCGAACTGAGACTCTCCAACCAGAACTGCAGAAATTCTTCCACCTGCTTGAGGGTTGGTTTGGCAAACACAAGCTTTTGCATAATTATAAAAAAACAAGATAATGCTTCTGTCCAGTCCACAGCTCAAAAAAGGTCCCCAGCCCTTTGCATCTCAAACAGTGTCCACACACCACTGGAGCAAGTGCACACGTTCAAGCACCTAGAGGTCACCATTGATGACACCCTCTCCTTCGTCCAGCATATAGATCATGTGGTTAAGGCTGTGAGCTCCAAGCTGGGAGTGCTCTGCAGACACAGGAAGCACCTCATGCCTGAAGCCCTCCACATTGCAGTCTCTAGCTCCATACTATCAACGATTGATTATGCTCTGGTAGTCTATGGAGGAGCCACTGACATAGCACTTAAGAAGCTGCAAAGAGCCCTTAAGGCCTGTAGACTCATCCTCTTTTCAGACCGCTTCACCCATACCCACTGTTTCTATGAGCAGGCAAACTGGCTACCGCTGGGTTGCAGAATCAAAGTCCAAACCTGCCTGCTTGACAGAAAGGCTCTTCTGGGAAAAGCACCCCTTTGCATATCCAAAATCCTACCAAGGGCCGACTCGGTGTATGGCACCAGATGCAGGAAGCCAGGGACACTCTCGGTTCCTTTTCGGAGATCGGCACTTGGCCAATCCTCCTTCTCATATAGAGCCCCTGTCTGGCTCAATGAAATTCCTGAAGCTGTTCTCAACTCCCTCCAGTGTCTCTAACTTTAAATCCAAACTCAAGCACTACCTTGCCTCCAGCTTTACCTGTGATTAAAAACATAGAATTTGACGGCAGATAAGGACCGCTTGGCCCAACCAGTCTGCCCATTTCCCTGCCTACTGGATAAGCTGCAGATCCTAGTTAACCAGCAGCCTACTTCTTTCTACCCCCACCCCCTAGAATTGCCTTATGACTGTCCCATGCATGCTTGAATTCCACCACTGTTTTTGACTCCACGACCTCCTCCGGAAGGCCATTCCATGCATCCACAACCCTCTCTGTGAAAAAATACTTCCTTAAATTACCTCTGAGCCACCCCCCATCTTCAAATTGTGCCCCCTTGTTCTTGCACACCTCTTTTTTTGAAAGATGCTACCCTCTTGGACTTTGTTGATTCCCTGAGGTAATTTGAAAGTTTCTATCATGTCCCCCTCTCCCTCCTCTTTCTCGAGGCTATACATATTAAGCTCCTTAAGTCTCTCTTCATATGTCTTCCGTGCAGACCCTGCACAATTTTAGTTGCCCTCCTCTGGACAGCTTCCATCCTGTCTATGTCTTTGCGAAGACTGGGTCTCCAGAACTGCACACACTACTCCAGATGGGGTCTGACCAGCTGTCTGTACAGAGGATAATAACTTCTGTTTTCTACTGGTGATGCCTCTCCTGTGCATCCCAGTATCCCCCCAGCCCTCCTTGATGCCCTCTCACATTGCTTGCCCACCTTTAGGTCATCTGATATGACTACCCCCAGGTCCTTTTCCATTTTTGTTATTGTTAGTATCTCACCCCCCATTGTGTACTCTTCCCCTGGGTTTTTGTTTCCCAGGTACATTACCGTGCACTTCTTAGCACTGAATCTAAGCTGCCATACATTTGACCATTCTTCTAACCTTGCCAAGTCCCTTTTCATCCTTTCCACCCCACCTTGTGCATCAACTCTGTTGCAGATCTTTGTGTCATCTGCAAAGAGACATACTTTTCCTTTCAGTCCCTCTGCAATGTCG
This sequence comes from Neoceratodus forsteri, assembly GCA_016271365.2. Classification (NCBI taxonomy): domain Eukaryota; kingdom Metazoa; phylum Chordata; order Ceratodontiformes; family Ceratodontidae; genus Neoceratodus; species Neoceratodus forsteri. The sequence continues at coordinate 1,068,708,352 of CM028129.1, read as the reverse complement.
CTTATAAAGACATTGAAGAGGATCAGTCCTAATACTGAACCCTGTGGTACCCCACTAGTAACCCCCCTTTCTTCAGAGTGGACTCCATTTACTATTACTCTCTGTGTCCTATTCTTCAGCCAATTTTTACCCAGTCTGTCATCTTGGGACCCTCCCAAGCTAGCTAACTTGTATATTAATCTTTTGTGTGGGACTGTGTAAATGCTTGCTAAAGTCTAGGTAGGCCATGTCCACAGCCCTCCCTGATCTACTACTTTGGTCACCCAGTCAAAGAAATCTATCAGATTTGTCTGGCATGACCTTCCTGCTGTGAATCCATGCTGCCTTGGGTCCTGTGCCCTCTGGCCTCTAGATACTCGACAAGTTCTTTCCTTCAGAAGTGATACCATCATTTTCCCTACCACTGAGGTTAAACTAACAGGTCTGTAGTTCCTGCTTCTGCCTTGCTCCCACTTTTGTGAAGGGGAATCACATCTGCCCTCCTCCAGTCCTCGGGTACCACCCTATCCTCCCATGATTTGTTAAACAGGGTGTCCAGTGGTGTCACTAATTCCACCCTTAGTTCTTTTAGAATTCTGGGATGAATCCCATCAGGCCCCATTGCTTTGTCCACCTTCAGTTTTAAGAGTTCTTTCAGAACCCTTTCTTCTGTAAATGGGCTGGTATCAACTTCTGTATCCAGAGTGTTTCTACTGTTTGTTTTAGGTACCTCCCCCTCTTCCTTTGTAAATACAGAGCAAAAATATTTGTTTAGTATCTCTGCCTTTTCACAGATTGTTTCAGAAAAGCCTAAACCAGCAGACCACTGTATAGGCCCCCAGGTCCTCCCCCTTTAAGACCAGGGTGGTGCTTTCCCCACTAACCTATCCCCTCCCATGTCCCTCCCCTCCCTTCAGCCTCTCTCCTCCCTCCCCCATTTCCACCAATTCTTGTGGCTAACTAACCCCTCCTTACTGCTCGCACAGTACTCTATGCCTCTACCTCTGCCTTACCCATGACCAGACAAAGCCTCTTTGCTCAAGGTTGCTTCTTACTCTGGAGAGTGCTCACCTGAGTTTTCCCCTTGACCACTAGTATACGGTAATCTTTTTGCTCTTGTGTATACTATTGTAATCCTGCATCCCTATGCAAATGCTCTGCTTATGTCTGACTCCTGTATGTATCCTATCTGACTCATGTATGTATTCTATATTTTCTGTAGCTTATGTGCTTGTATCCCATGTTTTTGTATCTTATGTTATAATGACATGGAACCTTTGTAAAAGAGTTCAAGCTCAAAGGTTGTTTCCGAATACCAAAATAAATAAATAAAATAAATAAATGGACTTCATGTGCCCTTATGGCCAACTCACCATTTTCACCTCCTTCTCTTTTATCATTTTCAATTGTAATTCCAAGTAGTTGTAATTTATATTGCAGTTCTAAGGTCTTGGATATCAAGTACTGTGTTCTTAGGACTACCTCTAGATAAAATGCTGCACTCATACTACCAATTCATTTAACAATACTGTATCATTATATTATAAGCCCATACCCATCACATTTTTGAAAAGATTTCTAATCAGGCTTTTTAGTTTAGAACCAGGTGCATAGCCATTTTGCTTAATACTAGTAACTGAGACAACATTCACATCTCTGGGGCTCATATGTATTCTTTTATCATGTAAACACCCCAAATTTGGATAATTAGATAATATTTTAGTTGCCTGGTTAATTCGTGTCACATCCCAGTACTTTTACTGATACAATTTGGCAATATGGGTTTATCCAGGTATAGGCCCAGTTTCTCCAGAACCAATGAATCTCCAAATGTAATGGGCTAATCTCAGATTTACAATAGAGATCAGAGTGTTATCTTTTAAATAAACAAAATCATATCTGACACCACCAAGAATGATTTTAGATGTTAACATTTCAGGGGGTCTGTAATTTTGAGAGACCTCTTAAAGAGCTAGTGTATTCCATTGTTTTTTTATCAACTGCAGTGATTAGAGTTGTATATTAATGTTTCTTAGTGAGAAATGTCAAAATAAAAAAAATGCTTGGTCTTTTATATTTTTTTTCACTGAAAGTCACGGCTGCACAAATGAAATGGCTTTAACCAGTACTGTGCACTGGTTGACTAAGAAAGTGAAAGTGATGATGTGGGAGGAATATTTACTACACAGACTCGCACTTTGGCTTAGTGGATTTCTGTGTGCTTAGCTAGGGTAGGTGTATAATTTATTCTCAGTAACATATCAGAGAGATTTTTTTTGTGTTTCTCTTATAATGAAGAGTTTATTTCATGACCATTGTTTTGTTTTCTGGTCAAAGAGCAAAAGTCAATGCACAAATACAACAGGCTGTGGAGGGATTGCCAACTGCCGTCTTTCTATTGCTGTGAAGGCAGCACCCGGACAGGTTGAACTACCAGTTCAAATGCTTCCTTCTGATAATGTATATTTATTTAGTTTTCATGTGACAGTATTGATATGATATTGCTTCTAGAAAGCATACAAATTGCAATTTTTGTTTTAATTGAAAAAGAACAACTACACATGGAGTGCTGCTTAGACGGTACGATAGTTCAGTTGGCACATGTGTATGCCATTGAGAAAACTGTCAATTCCATACTGTTACGGGAAAACAAAATACACATCAGTAGAAAGAAGCCCCCAAACCAAATCGTCTTTGCAACATATGCTATCACTGTAGCCTACATTCTCATCATAGCCATCACTGTCACTGCTGCCCTTTCTCTCATTGTAACCCTACACTGTCCCTGTTTCCCATGCTGTAACTGCAGCCCATTCTGTCATCCCAGCCCACACTGTCACTAAAGTCTATGCTTCCACTGCAGTGTGTGTCAAAATAACAAACTTTACTTTACCTTTTGCAATGTCTTCCCTTTCCAGAACTTTCTCCATAATTATACTTTTACCTTTGGACCATTCTGTGCTGTTAACTCCTACTTTATCCAGTCTGAATAAGACATCATCCAATCTTGCCCCATTTATTGCATTGTCTTCCCTTAAGGATGAGATTTAATTCTTAAGCTCACTAATTGTTCCATTAGTAAAACATTGGCTGTGTGGGGATCTTTCAATAGTTTCAACATACTTGTATCTAGAAAAGGACAGTATTGCACTGTCCTGCTATCTTCCTCAGTTTCCATCTGTTTATATAGGGTTGAGGTCTGCAGCATGCTTTTCAGTCCAGTAATGGCAGTGCATAAATACTCCTTGATGTCTCTTGAAATTATCATCTTCATCTCTGGTGGAACTGATAAATGGAGGAAGTAACATGTTACTGATACATTAGATATTATGATTTTTTATCAGATTCTTTTTCTGGTAATTTTGTAAAACTCAAATTATGAAGATCACAAGGACAGCCTTTTTCATGAACACTAGTCCTTCCACCTTGAGATTCAGCAGGATTATATAATAAAGGGCTACATTCCAAAGACTCAATTAATTTGTTCCTCTGATTATTTCTCTGCCTATACTCTGTATTAGTTCTAGAGAGTCTTTCTGACACCCTCATTTCTGTTTCAGATGATGGGACGGGGCATGAAAATTTTACCATATTGCTAGTTTTATTTGCTTTTAAATATGAAGGTATTTTAGTCAAGGCTCCAACTTCCAGAATTTTTTGTTTATTCTTTCATTTTTTTGTTTTACTTTTTAGATCTTTTAGGTCCTGACCATTACTACCCTTTTTCTTTATGAGTTATAATTCATTATTCACAATAGCACCTTGTGTAGTAACCACTGCCTCTAAGGAACAAATAAATAATACAATTTATATAGCAGAAGCAGTATTGTTACAATATGAATAGTACCATAAAAATATACAGCTCCCAAATCAATAAGTAGTCCAGGTAGCTGTGGGTACTTTATGTGTTATAACTTTAAAAAGTACCAGGCTTTACACTCAAAAGGTGCTTACAGACAACAATGATCTCTTGACAGTTGCTCTTTTTCTAAAAGTGCATATTATACAAAGCAAACCTTCATTCAGGTTCTGTGTCCCAGGAATACAGGATCTCCTAAGCTGCCTTCAAGGTAGAGTGCCTATTTTCTTTTGGATTTGGGAGCTCCTTGCTCCCTGGCATGCAGGCTCCATTTAGACAATGACTGAAGTACATTGAGGAGTCCTAATAGGGTAAAAGGTGTCTGTGATTTGTCATCCTGGACGTATACTGGCTGAAATATACAACCCTGTTTAAAAGGCAATGTCTGTTCTGGTGAAGCCCTTTCAGACTGACTTGCACAAGGATTTACATACCCATGGTGCCTCACATTGGATTGTTGCTTTAGAGTAAGTATGTGGTTTGGAGAGATGCACAAAAACAAAACAATTTGGTATTCATTCTCTCATACTATCCTTGTACAAATCCCATGTGCTACTCTTCTTGCAAACTGCCTCTTTGGTATCTTCACTCTGAGTGAGTCCCTTAAGGCATGTACATTACATGTATCAAATGTATTGGAAAGCATTCATATTTCTGTTTTGTTTTTGGAATCTGTATTACGTTTAGTGGACTCCAGAAAGCAAATTAGCTTTATGCCTCAAATATGGATATAAAAACAGACCAATATGTTTGATTCATTTTCAGAAGTGATTTGCTAGATCGTTATCAACATATACAGGAGATTGTTCAGTCACCACCACCTTAACAATTTCCTGATAATTTGATGATTGATAACCCTTACTCTTCTTCAGATGTAGGCATTTCCTGCTTCACTCTTCCATGAGCTGGGAATACCTCCTTTTCCAGTGAAATCCTTTAGCCCAAGCACTGACATTGCATTCTTAGGCATAACATTAGACTCAACTTCCATGGAAGCGTGACTTCCTCATGATATGCTGAAATGCATTTCTGATGTAATGTCCTCTCTTATATCAAAGAAAGCTTGTACCAAATAAGAATTTTTCTCTCTGTCTCTTGCCATTTCATTTTTGTAGCACAAATCCCCTTTCTCTCCTTCATTTACCATTTAGAAACATAGAAAGTTAGAATTTGCTGACAGATAAGGACAGCTTGATCCACCTAGTCTGCCCATTTTTTCCTGCCTATAGTATCACCCCAGATCCTAGTTGATATCTGGCCCATTCTCACACACACACACCTTTCCTTTCCCTAAGATTCCCTCATGCCTGTCTGATGCAATCTTGAACCCCATCATTGTTTTTGCCATCACCACCTCCACTGGAAGACTGTTCCAGGCATCCACCACTCTTTCTGTGGAGAAGTACTTCCTCACATGTCTCTTGAATCTACTCCTTCCAGCTTCTTATCATGTCCCCTTATCCTTGAGCACCTTTTTGTCTGAAAAATACTTCCTTCCTTTACATTATTGCCGTGAGGTATTTAAAGGTTTCTAACATATATCCCTCCTCTCTGCTAGGGTGTATATACTTATGTCCTTAAGTCTGTCCTTGTAGGGCTTCCGATGCAGAACATGTACCATTTTAGTTACCCTCCTCTGGACTGCCTCCACTCTGTATATGTCCTTCCAGAGATGTGGTCTCCAGAACTGGACACAGTACTGTAGATGCGGTCTTGTTAGCAATATATACAGAGGCAATACCACCTCCCTCTTTCTGCTGGTGATACCCTTCCCTGTGCACCCCAGTATCCCACTAGTTCTGCCACATGCCTTGTCACACTGCCTGGCCACCTTTAGGTCATCTGATATGATTGCCCCAGGCCTTTTTCCTGTTGGATGGTCATCAGTACCACTTATCCCATTTTGTACACTGCCCTATGGTTTCTGTGGTACAAGTGCATTAATTTGCACTTTCTTATGTTAAAACACAGGTGTCATTCCTTTGACCACTCCTTGACTATTCTCAGGTCTCTGTTCACTCCCTCCCCCCCCACTGTGTCCACTCTATTGCAGATTTTGATTTCATCCACAAAGAGGCAGACCTTCCCTTGCAGTTCTTCTGCAATGTCACTTATAAAGACATTAAGGAGGACCAGTCTAAGCACTCATTTCTGAGACACCCCACTGGTCACCCTCCCTTCCTCAGAGTGAACTATGTTTACCACCACCCTCTGCCACCTGTCTCCTAATCGATTTTTTACCCAGGTTACCACATTTAGACCACTCCTAAGCTACCTGGCTTGCTTACTAACCTCCTATTTGAAATGGTATTGAAAGCCTTACTGAAATCTAAGTAGGCCACATCTACTGTACCACCCTGATCTACTTTCTTGATCACCCAGTCAAAGAAATCTGTGATTCATTTGACATGACCTCAGCCACTCTGAGAATCCATGCTGCTTCATGTCTTGTAACCCACTGGATTCTAGATATTCCACAATCCTTTACTCCAGCAGGGACTCCATTAACTTTCCCACCACAGATGTCAGGCTAACTACCCTGTAATTGCCAGCCTCTTCCCTGCCACAACATTTGTGAAGTGGGACTAAATTTGCCCTACTTCAGTCATCCAGAACCACTCCTGTTTCCAACAAGCTGTTAAATAGGACTCTCAAAAGTGCAGATAGTACCTTCCTGAGCTCCCTCAATATACTTGAATGCAACCCACCTGGCCTAATTGCTTTGTCCACTTTCAGATTAGGGAGTCTTTTCAGGACACTCTCCTCTGAAAATGCAGTAGTGTCTACCTCCTTTCCTCTAATGCTCCTATTACTTTTTGTGGCCCCTCCCCTTTTCCATTCTCTGTATTTGTTCAGGAAGTCTACCTTTTCCTAGTTCCCCTCTGCACAGTACCTCTGCCCTTCCCTTCCTAAACTTACAGTCTCACCCTTCTTTTTGCTACATACCTAAAATTGTCTTGTCCCCTTCGTCACTGCCTGGGCTATTTTCTTTTCAGTTTGTACCTTTGCACTCCTTACTGGTCTCCCTGCTTCCCCTGAAACACCTCCCTGTCCCTCTCTCTCTCTCTGTGTATCCTTGTACATTCTGCATGCTACACTTTTAGCCTTTACCTTTTCTGCCACTTCTTTTGAGAACCATAGCAGTCTCTTTTTCCCTCTTGCTTTTGCTCACTTGCTTGACACAGAAGTTTATTATTTTCCCTGTGACCCTTTTTAGTGTTGCACACTGTTCCTGCACCTCACCCAGGTCATCCCCCCATCATGTCATCCCTGTGGCATTCACCCTTCTTTTTAAAATCTGGCCTACTGAAGTCCAGGACCCTTGCCCTTCTGTGGCTCAGTTCCACAACTCTCTATGTATTGAACCACACTGTATGGTGATTGCTGTTCCCCAGGTGGCCCTCTACTTTGACATCTGCAACACTGTCCCTGTTAATGAGTTCAAGGTCCAGTGTTGCCCAGTTATGAATTGGTTCACTGACCCATTGCCTGAAGAATGCCCCCTGCAGGGAGTCCAGGATGATCCTATTTCAAGCTAAAGCTACAGTTGGGATGTTCAAGTCTATATTTGACAGATTGAGGTCTCCCTTCAACAGCACCTCCCCCTTTTTTGCCATCTTGCCAGTAGCTTCCACCAATACCTTGTCTAATTCCTTCCCTATTGCTTGAAGTCTGTAGTTCACACCATTGCAAAAAGAGGCTCCATTTTGGGTGACCTACAGTACCTCTGCTGCCCCCTGTAGTCCCTGTATCTCCATTGCTTTTATGCCTTCCCTTACATAAAGCATCACACACCCTCCTTTCCACACACCACATCCCCATCTTTTATCTTTTAGAACTAGTTCCTACAAACACCAGTCTCAGTCTTCATGGAAATATCACTACCATCACTCAATACAGTTCAGTTCAGTTGAGTTTATTAGTATTCAGCCAAAGTCTATCACTACAGATAAAATACAACACAAAAATCCCATTGGAAAAATAGTTGCAAAAATATCACTGACAAATATACATAGTAAAAACAGGCACATGTATCTCTAGGACATAATAAACACATTTTTCTTATCCAAAAAGGCAGAAATGTGCACAATAATACAAATTTTAATGGCACAAGCAAAGTAAACAAATGAAAATAAGTAATTTCTTATGTAAATACTAGTACCTAGGAATCAGCCCACTTGTAGATTTTTGCTGCTGTAACTGCAAAAGCCAAAACATAAACACCCTTTACATCCAGACAATTAAGAAGGAAGTTTAACTTTTTATTACCATTATAGTGTAATAGCTTACATTTATCAGCAAAAAGGCTGAGCCAGGTATTTCTGTTTCCAGTTTTGGGTAATGCATTACATAGCCAATATTTCATTATGGATTTCTCTGCACTAACAGTTCACCTCAGAGTAGCAGTGCAGGGACATTGGTTTGTTAATCTGACCTTTGATGCTGTTGACAGCAATAAATAATGAGCAACTGTCTTACTTTTGTTTTAAATTTATTTTTTAAGCAACACTAACCTCATAATAAGTATAAAGTCTTGCCAGGATCACCATCCTAAACCAGAGTGCATCATGGTTACACTGCCATTGACTAAGAATTCCATGGTGTATCTCTGGTTCTGCATAATGCTTTGCTTTCTTGCCATCTAGATGTCCATATACATTCACATACATAGTGGGTTGTGTAGTCAAAAATAATAATGGAGTCAGTTGTATCCTGTAGTAGCTAGTCTAGCAGTACTAATTAACATTCTAAGTGTGTTTTCATTGTTTATACTGTTTTAATAATATGTTTGACATGTCATATAACAAAGATTCACTTCAGCTAATTCCAAGTCAGAATCAGGAAAGTCATTGTACAATTCACTGTGGTACCAGACCATCACTGCTGCCTCAGAGGCCCCAAGAGATTTGCATTCATGTCCAAAGGAAGGGTCACTCAGAAATGAAACCACAACAATGGCTTCAAAATAAGTGAAAACAATTTGAATATATGCAGGCTTGAAAAGACAACTGCTTACAAGAGGCAACATACTACAAAGGTACAATCCACCAACAGAAAACCCTGGTGTCTAACACTGTTGTGTTTTCATGCCTGCACACATTCTAATTTTTTGGGGCTTATTTTGAAGCCATTGCTGTGCTTTATTTCCTATAAGTATGCCTTCATTTGGACCTGACTGCAAATCTCTCGGGAGCTCCTTAGGCAGCAGCGACGGTTAGTACCGCACTGCACAATGACTTTCCTGGATTCTAAATTCTGGATTGGAAGTAAGATTAAGGGTGCTCAAATTACCATGCTGTCATTTTTCTCTTTAAAATTATTTGCATTTGTTTGTTGCAAAACGTGAAAAATAATTGAACGTTCTGCTGTTTTTTGCTAATTATAAAAAAACTAAAAGGCACATACTGCATAAATGAAACACTACTCATTTTGTAGATATTTTTGTGCTGAACAAATGTCATGCTCACAGTACCATGCTATCATTTTTTGTTTTAATATTATTTGCATTTGCTTGTCATAAAAGTGAAAAATAATTGAATTTTCTGCTGCTTTTACTCATTTTTTGAAAACTAAACAGTATCTATCAATGAAACACCAATCATTGTGTAGGTATTTTTCTGCAGAACAACTTTTGAGCTCACAGTCCCATGCTATCCTTTTTCATTTTAAAGTTATTTGCATTTGAATACAATTAGCACAGCTAGAATATATCTGCACAGCTGGACATCTCTCTCGTCAATGACATCATCAAGGCAGCCATTTTAGGATTCTTAGAGCAGGATTTTTGAATCAGAAGAGTCTGCGTTTATAATTTTCTAATGCCATGAAATTGCATTTATCCTGCTTTTATTAAATGTAGTTTCAGTATAAATATAAACAGCCTTTTCTTTACAAGCCTATGGAGTAATTTAAAAAAAAATGTGTAAAAAACATGGTTTAGGTATTCTTTAAGATAAAATAATTATCTACAGTGGAACAGTTCTCCCTTAAACCAAACTGTGGTGAAAGTCCACTAAGGGCTGTAAATTGCTCATGCAAATGAGTAAGAATGATTTTGGAAAATATTTTCTCAGATATATCCAGCAAACTGATTGGCCAGAACATTTTGGGATTTGACTTACTACTTTTTTTTAAAATATTGGGACAGTTTCTGCACCCCACCAAGAATTGGGGAAAAAAAACCTTCTTTTAAACATTTATTAGAAAAAGGAGAAAGAAATCTGCCCAAACGAAGGGGGCCTCCATATGGACCTCAGCCAGAATCAAATCTGGCCCAGGGGCTTTTTACATTTTAGAGAAGTGATTGCATAGATCAAATGTATAGAAAAAGAATCAATTGAACAGCATATAAGGGTATGAGACTCACATCATAATAACGGATTCTAGAACAATGAAGTAAAATGATCTACCCAGGAATCTGCTGACATATATTTATCTATGGTATCCACAAAATGAAGTTCCTTTAGCAACCAAAAGCCAAAAGGCTCTTATCATTTTTACTAATAATGGCAAACATAGACTCCCATTGTTTACAATAATACCCACATTTTTTCCTTGAAGAACAAATTTGCATGATTGTTTTCTATATTTAAGAGTACAGTTAGATCTAGAAGCTAGAAGCTTAGTAGCCTTTACCAGTGCTAACAACTTAGCTTTTTCAACCCTACAGGCCTGCTGAAACCACCCTTTGTTACCTTTATTATTGCCTTTACCAACCTTATAGAAGATAGCACATAAAATGGAAAACAGAAGTTCCAGCGATCTATATATTTCTATAGACGTAAGATAATCATAATCAGATTGTAAACACAAATCTAAAAATGAATGTGGTATACGTGTATAATAAATATCAGATTAAATTTCATCTGTCCATCTGATTCTCTTTCTATATCTAATTTCTAATGCCCCAAACAGGTCTTCAGCACGGAAGATATAGTAGAAATCAAACTTGATGACCATCCAATAGCCAAGGGTAGACGAGCCCAACATTCAATGGGACCATTTCAAATAGCATAATCAATAGTAGATGATCCCAAAGAAAAATAAGTCCACTGTCTTTCCTCATCACCAGACAATCTACCATTAAGCTGGTAAAAATTATATTCCTGCATAAACCTAATAAAACCTGAACCTAGATTGTTTATTTTAGTATCCCTGGCTTTTCTACAGGCAAAATCTGCACATCGCATGTTGATCTACAGCAGAGTTGTCCAGGAGACCATCAAATGCACCTCACTTGGCACTGAAATCTCCTAATATTAAAATGGGGCTATTCACATATTTCTGATACAATTCATCTAAGAGATTCCAAAGGGTGCCCCATGGATCATCAATAGAAAACTTAGAAGAGGAAGGTGGAATATATAGATTCAGAAGCAAAATAAAAAAAACTAAACACCCTAAGATAAGGAACTATACATAAATACATAGTAATAACAATCTGAGAAAAAAAACTGCTTATCAATCTTAATATAACATGGAAGACCTCCTGACACTTTACCAAGCTTGTTGTCTTTATTTGTGGGAATCTGGAAAAGTCAGGAATGATTATGAATGTCCTATTCTTATAGGTGCCAGGTCTCCTGGAAACATAATATCACATAAGATGAAACAAACCCTAGCCATTCCTGATCTGCCCATTTAGAACCAAGTCCTGCAATATTCCAGAAGAGTAGATGATTCGGAGCTTCCTCAGCCATAAAGTTGCAGGAAGCATTTGTAGGAACTGAACTAGAGGGTTTAACAATGAGTCATGATTGGTAACCTGCCAGTATTTGGAATCTGTTGCTAAGTGGTACTGCTCAAGAAGCTGAATTCAGCCTGGGATTACTCTGGTATCTATATGAGGTTCTAAGAGAAATGTATACAGAATTCATTACTACATAAATACCTAAACTGTCTAAAATATGGCATTTCTCCAAATATCTCTCTGCAGTTGATCTAGATTAAAATAACTCATTAGCTTGGGCACCATCATGATCTTGCCTTCCCTTCTCTTAGCTCTTAATATTCCCCTGAATCTTACTTGAATTTGAAGATAATTTGGGAAAAATTAACAAATTGATTTAGTTAATTTAGCATCAGTTTACCATTGAGGTTTCTTAAGACCAAAAACACTACAGGAAAAAGGGCTAGTACCATGATAAACTGTGCATACAGAACTATGGGTCTCTTTCTTGTTTACGTACTGTATGTTAAAATTGTATTACATTTTTTAAGTAAATAACCATTGTTCCACAGATAATTTGCAATCCTATGGTTTGCACAATTGATCTGAATAGTGTCCAATCCAAACACATCCCCAGAATGACAAACTTGAACTATATCTCCCATTTAAATCTGGACTTCCATTGTGGAATGAAGAAAGTAACAACAAAATCTCTTAGGGTTTCACCTTTCTCCAGATCTTTCATTTTAAGGCCATATAACCTCAGGATACCAAATTTATGGGCTAAGGTGTGAAGAACCAGATGGAAAGAATCATCTGTTTGTACCCATGTTACACTGTACAAAACCCTAGCTACCACCTATCTTCTGATCCAGTCTTCATGAGCATCAAACCCTTATTAACATTCAAAGGCTCCATATCTTTTGAAGAGTGTTTATAGTAGGGGGTTCCCCTATATATTTGCCTAACTTGCCCACACCACCTACATTTCCCAACAGGGACTCATAATCTTCTTTGCAACAATATCAGCACAGGTGGCCTGGAGCATTGAAGCCAAGGAGCCACTCTTCTATGCTGAAAGTAAATTGAAATCATTAGCTAGTCCAGACTCTAATGGAACACTAGCTACTATGCCTCCTGAAGCACTGCAGAATTAGAGTATCCAGTACCATTCCCATATGACACCATAACTGAAGGGGAACTGTTAGGTCCTTCAGGGGATTTTACTTTCCTCCTTCTCTTAGATTTTTTAGTTATTCATTTCTTTTTTGGCAGAGCTTTGGAGGGACTTAAGTCAGGAAAAATAATAGAACTAAAGTCCGGTCTTACGTCAGGCTCCAGCTCCGGATCCAAATCCTCCATGATAGCCACTGAGAAAGTTGGAGTAATCTCACTATACCATCCATCCTAGCACCATTAATGGCTATATACTCACTCACTCAAGGTCACCATGAATAATAACAAGTTGCCCCATTAACATAAGATTTGAGGCAAAAGCATTACTCATTAAGTTAATAATATCCTAACTCATCTAAGAAGGGAAATAGGGAAGAGGCTTAGTTCTGCCATCAGATAACATACTGTAGAAACCTTAAGAGCCTCAGGAGTGGCATTTTAAGACTGGTTATTACTATTAGAACATATGCTCAACTGAGGCACTTGAGCAATTTCTATATCATTCTGCATCAATTTAGACTTATTCAATTTTTTCAACCCCATAATGGTATTATGAAGATTCAAAATAACCTCAGCCACAGTAAAACTGGGATATTTACTCACTGGTGCTTCCACTTTCCCAACATCAGGTTCTTGGATAATGTATGAACTATGAAGCTTCAAAAAACTATTAGCCAAAACACTTGATTTTTGGGGGGACTCATATGAGTCATCATTAGCAATTGACTAATTTCTGGTGTGGCTAACTCTGGAGCCAAATCTGGAGATTTAAGCAAAGAATCTGAGAACTTATCCAATATTGGATTCACATTCTGATTTAAGGGGCCAGTCACTAAGGGACTTAGTCTTGGAGTTGAGGGTTATAGCTTAGAATCCATTTTACTCTGACACAGATAGGAAGAATTTTGTAATTGAGGCTCATTGATAGCTTACTTTACATGGTTAGTTAGATGTTCAGTAATTTTTGGTGATAAATACTATCCTGTAACAAAAGATTCATTTTTGTGGTTTTAAGGGTTTTATGAGACTGTTTTGCTGAGTTTTTTAGTGTTTTTTTCCCCTGTAAACCATCTAAAGTGCTGGTGTTAAGAGTTTCCATATAAGACCCTATAGTAAGAGACAATTTATTATTCACCTGTTCCCTAATGGCCACCATATTATTACCCTAAAGAAAAGCAGAATCTGAAGCACCTACATTAGTAAATGTCTAATATTACAAATATATACTGATATTACACTAAAACACTCATAAAATTACAGTATGAAAACAGAGAAGAAAATGTCTCCCAAACTACCTTTACACTTGACTCTGCATGTTTGTTCAATCACATATATTACAGGCTTAAGTTAATATTCCCTCCAGCACCTTATGAAAATTAATCTTAAATAAGTAGTGTATCAAATATAAATAAACCTTAATCATTCAAAACACCCATGACCATGGGACTAATAAAATGTGAAGCAGAAATGAATACTCACTTCAGACTGTGAGCATTAATAGATACACAGAGAAAAATAACCCACTCTTTGGCTCATGGGTTCTATATTTATGAAAGTATCATCAGCTTGGAGTGAAGCTCTTGACAGTTAAAGTACGAGTTGTAGGTATATTTGTCCACTCTTTCAGATCAAGTAAAAACTTCAAACTGTAAAAATAAGGCAGCACTGTAGGTGTAACCCTACAAAGTTCTCTTTAAATTATTAAAATAATTGAAAAAAAGCTGTGGGGACTTTTCAGGGAAATGGTTGAAACAGATAGATTATGCAGGAGCAATGGATAGCAGGATTTAACATTACATAGTGTCAGGCTTAATGACGTGAAACATCAATTCAGAATTCAAATACCCCACTGAAAACAATGAAAAAATACAGTATAAATAGAAGTATCAGGAAAAAAATGTAAAATTAAATCATTATTTAGCCTGACAAAATAGGCTTATCTCCAGTAGGAAAGTAAAAAAATATAAAGACAATTCAAGCACATAAAACTATATACAAAATTAAAAAGTACTTACACTGCATTTCTAAAAATAAATATTATTACTAAAAATCTTGAGAAATATTTGAAAAAGAAAACACAGTCCAGGAAAATAACAGACTCTCATCAGTGAGTAGTCACAATGTTAAGCTTCAGGAACAGATTCTTAATTAAGAATTCGGCATACTAAAAGGATTATTAAACACCTTTGGATTTACTTCTTGTACTTAATCCAGAGAACAGTACAAGCAGAAATCCTGGAGCACAAAACCACTCAGCTCAAAAATCAAAGACAAAAAAAGCTTGATAGACTTTATAAAAGGTTAAAGTCCAAGTTCAACTTCAAATTCAGGTTTTCAGCTGCACCGTCTCTTCAATTTTTCCATGCAGCACTGATCCACTTTGACCCCTTCACCACCGTCCAATGTGAATATAGGCCACCACTTCTTTCTGTGTCTCAGTGGCTCAATCATGCCACAGCTCTACTCCGGACTACTCCGGACCACTCCGCAACTCCACTGCTCCACTCACAGCAGATCCTGCAACACCTCACATGCAGTCGATACTAGAAAAAGGAAGCAACACAGATTCAAGGTAGGTTTACCACAAAGGATTAATAAAAAAGAGTGTGTAACTCCACTGGCTAGGATGGCATGCCTGTTAAAAAATAAGAGCAAGCAAACAACAGTTGAGCAGCTCTGTCCTCCACATTGCAGTGGCTCAGTAGGCTCCTCCAAATTCCAGGTGACGGTGGTCCATTGAACACTGTGAAGGTATTGTTGCCCAGTTAACAGATCCCTGGACAAAATTATCTACCAGTACTGAAACCAGTCCAAGACAGCCTGATAGGATTCCATTCATTTTCTTAGTGTTAACAGCTAGCTTCAGTTTCATTATCTTTAAAGGTTATGCATATATGCCAGGTGTATGTTAACGTATCATTTTCCATTAGATAACCCAGAGTACCAATATGATCAACTGTTGATCTTTTAGATCTGAAGATGGCTTGATGGTTTGAGAAAAGGTTATTCCCTACTTCCTAGGCTTCCGATAGTGAAAGTAAATATCTTGCATATATTTTTTGTGGAATACTTAGGAAAGAAATTGCTCTGTAGCAGCTTGGATTGACTTTGTATCCTTTTTTGAATAGTGGGTAGATTATGTTAATATCCAATTTCTGTGTTAGCTTTAAAGTGACATTTATAAATGTAAAAACTGCTCCAGTATCACAGCCAAAGAACTCATAGTAGCATGAAAAGACCTCAGGTGGTAGTAGGTCTGCACCTGGAGACTATTTTTTCTTGTGTTTATTAATTAAGCCAATTATGACCTTAAGATGCAGATAGTACCTTTCATGACAGGTCAATTTGTTGCTTCTAGGTAACTGCTATACTCTTGAATGGTACAATTTTCCCTATGTGTTGCATTGTAAACTTGTTTAAAATGATTGAACCAAAACTGTTCAGTTACAAATCCCATTGTGTTTGCCTTATCTATTTCAAGTCCATTGCAATCAAATTTCAAAATGTGTTTGTGTCTCCTGATTGAACTGCAGTAGCTAACTGATTCCACATGGTATCCTGATACAATTTTCTTTCATTATCAAGATGCTTTCTATTGTAGTCCCCCAGAGTTGGCATCCCCTGGTGTCCTACAGAAAAGAAGCATCCAATTGCTCCGAGAGCACCAGTAGCTGGTGAGGGGTAAGGTTTCAAGCAGTGGTGCCCTGGTCCCCTGTAAAGCTCTAGCCAGGCTTGTGTTTTAAAGATCTTCTTTTGTTTGTGGTTGCCCTTCTTCCCTGCTTTCCAGCATTTCAGACCCCATCCCCCAATTGCCAGGCACTGGGAACCTGCACTGCTGGTTCCCCATTAAATGGGCAGAGTGGAGCATGCACGCAGAATATGGCTCATGAGGATTCTGGAACAGAATCCTCAGCCTTTTTGAATGGCAACAGCTGTTCAGTTTGCAGCTCCATAGGAGCAGCAGTAGCAGGGGGAGCAACCAACCAGCAGGGCAAGCCAAGAAAGAGAGTGATTTATCTGCTGATCCTGCATCCTTCCCTAGGTCCCAGCCAGTCCAGAATAACAGCTGCTCTGCCTTCTCCTTCATCTCATCTCGGAGTGAGGTGAGTGGCAGAAGCACCAGCACCAGGTGCTGCCTGCCATCATAAAGACAGTTTTTTTTTTATTTAAAGAAATATATGTCTGCACCTCACAGCACCAAGGAGAGCAACACATCTGCATGAGGTGACCCAGGCCCCAGGAAGAAAGACTGCCCTCAAGGAGGTGGAGGTACCTAAGGCTCCAAGGTAGCAAGAGACACTGGGCCAAGAAGCTGCTGACAAGAACCATCCATGGAGTGGAGTAAAGTTAGGTTTCACAAGAGCCAGGGATTGTGGAGTGGGCATGTCTCTGCCATCACCACCCAGAGGATGGATTTGATAGAGCTCTATAGGAGCTAATACAATGGGACGCGACTATGGAAATGAACTTAATGCATATGTGTAGGGCACAGCACACATTTAATTCAAGCCAGCATTTTAAACTGACAGTGTACTGGATTGAAAGACCGCATATGAAAAAAAATGTATTTTAAAGCTGTCCAGTGTATGGGGACCCCTTTGCTACAAACTGTCTGAACTTATGGGTGTCCTTTGTATAACATGAACTGCCTTAACTGTGTGTGCCCTCTGCATAACATGATCTGACTGAATTTGTGTGCCCTGTCCATCCTAGTTGAACTGCCTTAAATCTGTGTTACCATTTACAAGACTGTCTAACCCTTTCTACTGCCTTGTCTGAACTGTGTGATCCACTAGGGTCTGCAATGTGTGAACTAATTCTGCCCTCCGTTACAAATGCTACCTAACTGCTAATTGGGGTATCCACTCCTGAATGAACTGTGTTAACCTGACAGCAAAATAAACAGTGTGCATGGGTAAAGACATTGTGTGCATAGAAACAAAATTACAATGGTTGTGGTAGAGATTTTATTGAGACTGCCCTGATCCTTCTCACCCTGTTCCATGCATGCCCCTATCCTGGAGCTGGATGATGAAAGCAGCCAGATCCAGGAAGGGGCAAAAGCCCAAGATTCTAGGATTACTGTTTGTGCTTCCAGTATGATGCTGTCCAGTGGTCTGTTATGACTTTCTGGTGATAGTGGAGAGTAGCGGACCAGCGCTACGCTAGTAGCATAAAACATTCATGACTACAGCGCACTCTTACTGTTGATGAGGTGTTAGTTTGTTTGAGTTGGGGGGCTTCACCCTCCACACTGCCCTTGTTTTGTTTTTTGTTTTTTTAATGGGGGTTGTTGGGACTGAAGCCCACCAACTCAAATAAACTACTAAAAATAACCCAACAACTGATTTAAGACAGTAGCATAACTTGCTCCCATGCTAATAGTGCAGGTCAGTTGCTGGTCTGATGTTCTCCACTATCTCTGCCTTTCTTACCAGGTATGAAAGGTGCTGACAAAATGGTGTTTTGAAATAGCATCTGGCCTGGTAGTCTGACATGACCTCTACCAGGCAACTAAGTTCCTTGAACCAAGGGATGAGGTGTATCCTCTGGTGATCCACCACTTTGCTGTGAAAAAGTTCTTCTGGCCTCTCCTGAAGTAACCTTTCTGAACTCCCAAGCAGTACACAACTCCCTGCATTGCAAGATGCCCTTCCTGTTCCGCCTCACCATCTTGCCATAGGTTATAAACTAACCTGCAGGTTACTGAACATCCCATTTTTATCAAGGTAAACCAGACTCTCATTCCAGAGTTATTTGAGTTTGTAAAGTATTTGTACTTACCCTTCAGTATAGAGTTGCTTAGAGTACCTAGCATTATATTAGTGTCACGTAAATTTGTTCATAACATTTGTGCTAATTCAAAAAAATATTAAGACTACTTACAGTGTTCAGATTTCCCAGATTTATTTAGTGTTTAGGGTTATTTGAATTACTTTACTGTGTTTAAAAGTTTTAGAATTATTTAGCATGCCTATGCTCATGTTCAGCCCCAAGTTCATATTATTCTGGAGTTGTTAATAAAATGAGGTTTAAGTCAGCTTCACATCTCTCACTTTCAAGTAACCAGTTATTGTCAATTGTCCTATGTTCCCTTCCCCTAAAACCTCCTATGCCCACTGGCTGGGTGTCACACAAAAATCAACCTCCAGGTGATTGGCATAGTCATAATTCTCTTTCCCTCTAAACTATAGCTGGGTGGACCTGCACCCTGATCCATTGTTTGGTTGGCAATGGCCTTCTACACTGTGTTCTAAGAGAACTAGGAGCTTTTAATGTTTTACTGTTAAGAGTTCTCATGGGATACATAGCAAATTTATAAAGCTGTTTTTATATTGTTTATCAAACCATTTTTTGTTAACTATTCTTTTAAATGTCAGCTTACTGCTAATTTTCAGCATTTTTTCACTAAACTATTATATCTTTCTATCATTATATCTGTGTTATTCACTATTTCCTCTTTAGCAAATCCTGTGTAATATAATTATTTATTATTGAACTTAGTAGTTCCTCCACATGCAGGCATCCTTTTATTACTTTGTTATTACAAACAGTAAGAAAATTATCCACCTCTTTAAGTTGTTCCTAGTTTTTTTTTTCCAGTCCCTACTATAGAATCTAATTCAGCCATCAGTTTAACAGAGGTAATGGTCACTCTGTGGCCTGATCATTACTTCAAAACTCTTAATCTCTTGAAATAGGAACAAACTTTACAAAACATAAATCAGTTGTGCTCCCACAAGTACAGAGGGATAATTAATCAAGCATTTATGGTCACCAGTTGACCTTTCATTCACAAATCTTAAATGTAATTTCTCAGCCATTTCCAGAAGCACATTTCCCCTTTTATTTACACTTTTTATTGAGAACATCTCAGAAACCTTTGATAATCATCCATATGTATCCAGTTTGTATTGATCTCATTCAGGTCCCCTACACTTGCATTTGTGTCACCCACTAAAATAATATCAATCTTTGGATAATTTGCTTGAAAACTCTAGGATATCCTCATGTTTATACATTGTTTAGGTCTCATTGCTTGTTATTTCTTGTCCATGTGTCATGTAGCATTATAATATCAAATTCATCTATAAAATTAACCATGTACCATCATTCACCTTAAAAAAGTAATCCAGAATTATTCTTTTACCTAAACCTAAATTGCTTGCTTCTCCCATTATTCAGTACAGAATCATAGTTCATGCCTTTTAACTTAAAATATTAGTCTGCTTCAGAGCTGGTTTCTAAAATCGCATACAAGTTTGAACATTTGCAGCAATAACTGAATGATTCGTTGGCATCTTTCTTTATCTTAACTGTGGTGTTCTTCGCTTCTCTTCAGGTACTACTCTTGTATTGATTTTATCTCCATGTCTTTTCCTGCCTATCATCCAAATGTTTGCTTCCTCAACCGATCCTTAATCCTGTAACTCATCCTGTTTATCTTCCAAAACTATGAATTCAGTGATCTGTTGTTGTCTTGTTTTTTGTTTCCATTCTTATTTTGCCTTTCACTTGCTTCTAGTTTTTTTCTGCTTATGTTTATTAATATCCCTATTCCTTTTAAATTATCTTATACTTTAAATTCCTTTACTAATACAGACTTCCAAGAGGTTCAAAACAGTTGTACATTTTCTTAGGATTTTTTTTCTCTCTAGGTGTTTGGGATTTGTAAGTCAATTAAATCCAGCCTTGTTAGGGCTTTGCTTTGCACCTGTAGTCTGAGATAATGGGCCTGATTTTCAAAGGGTGGAGCAGGGCTTGCATCAAGCCATACATCAGACCCTTGTTTTGGTGCAGCTGTACCAAACACCTTTGCCACACCTCTGGCAAGTCAGGTGCAGTCACAACACTTTACCTGATTTACAGCAACCCATGCCAAATATTTGGTGCAAGCCCCATAGAAAGGGTACCTGGGATTGCCACAAGCTAGACCAGAAAAAGTTGGTCTAACTTGCAACAGCTGGCACATGGGATAGAAAATCCCGCTCGCTGGCTAGAAAAATGCTGCAAGTCCCATGCACCATACGTTCAATGCACCCACATCTGGTAGCATGTAAGGCCATCTGAACATCCAGCCCAATGTCTTTCCACTGAAAGTCATTTTTCAAAGGGCCCTTTGTGAGATTGTAGATTGTTTTTTTTTTTAGCAATGTTTTATTGTTGCCGAATAAATGTGGAGCATCCCAAATGTAGACCGTGGGTAGTATGTCTAGAACTTTTATAGCTTCCTGAGCCTGGATTTTAATATTTTGGTTATGTTTGAAATGTTCAGTTATTTACTCAGTTTGTATAGCTATTGCTGTAGTTTGCCCAACAGAGCCATTGCATTTAGATGAGATATGCTGCTTTATTATGTCTAATTTGAATGCCTTTTTGTTGACACCCTTTCTGTTTTTGTCATTACAAGTTGGTTGAGCAGGGCTGAGAAGTACCTTAGCCAGCTAAATCAAAAAGGTTAGCTTAAGTATTTGCATTATGTCAAGTAGCAAAATTCACTTCATTACAGTTTTTTTGTGTTCCCTTTTTTAAGTTTGTAAACCAGTATTTTGATTTCTTTCACCTGATCTGCAGTAAGAGCTGTGATCTATTTTATCCCTCTTGTTTTGGTTTTATGATTCACATCAGTGCCTTCAGCACTGTAAACTACACATGTTTCTGGCACCTCTTTTTGTAAATAGTTTAGTTTCTCCAGTTCCTCTCTTGGGAGATTAACTGCCAGGTTTTGTTTTAATGTTGCTGGAACCTGTCTTAAAAGGTTATTTGTTTCATTCAATAGAGATTTCCAGCCACAGTGTTTATTTCAATATATTTCTCTACCATATCTTACTAAAAGTTGACCTTCTTTATTAGGAACATTGTTCTATACCTGCCTCGTGTTTATAACTTTAATATCAGAAGTCTGATTTGCTCACCTTTATCTATTCATATGGGGTGCACTTTGTTGTGGTCTAGATTTTTCCATTTCATTTTTTTTAATGAAAAGGTGTAAGAAACCTTTCACAGTCTTCTAAATCTTAGTGCTTAGATGTAGACTTGCTCCATCATCTCTAGAAAAAATAGACTCATTTTGAAATCTTGATTGACTTGTTACTCTGGAATAGATGCAGAAGGCTAAGTAGTATTCTTGTCTGTTATTTGAGGAGCCAACAGTGATGGAAGAGATGTTGGACAAGTTATGTTTTAACTGCATCTAAGCTTCCCTTTTGGCTTTGCTCAACAAGAGTTTAATTTCATCCATTAGGCTCAAATATTTTAGCCCAAAGCTAATTAGAACACATGATTCAGGGGCATGTTAATGCCATCTGATTTCTCCTTTACCCAAGTTCTAGTACTGGTTTAAATCCCCCCCTCCCCCCTTAAATAAATAAATATTGTTCCATGGCTAACCTCCTTAGGAGCTGAGCCATTTTTGTTGGTAGCAGTCTTTGATTTTGAGAGACTACCCATTGTTTGCCTCAACAAAGCCAAAAGTAATATTGTTACAAGCCTCTATAACAGTCACTAAGAATCAGTTTTGGAAATCCAAGGGAAAACTTTGATTACATTCAGCAGTGGTAATGAGCTTTTATTTCAAAATTTATTTTTTTTTTCAAATTAATGTATGAGGTACAGTAGAAGCCATTACATTGTTTTAGAACAACAGAGCCACCATTATCAATATGTAAAAAAGATAAGAAAGTCTTATTCTGGCAAACTGCTGGTAGTTATTTTTACTTTCTTGTAAGAAGGAAACATGTTTAAAATGGTGAGCCTGGCAGTGTTAGAAAACTTGTTTGACTGGGACAGGATGAGTTCAGATGGTCTGTGCAACAAATCAGTGTCCTCTTTAGCTCTTAAGTGCCAAGTACAAACTGCGAGGTCAGTATTATCCCTGGAGATTTTAAAGGGGACATGAAATTTGTGCTATATGGCAACTGTATGAGAAATGAAAGACTTGCCTCCAAATGAATCATATTTAACTAAACCTTAAAAAATCACTGATGTGAAAAATTAGGTTTTCAATTGTTTTCTTTTTATGGACAAAATTCTGTACAGTTCTCTTAATGGAACCAGTAATTTGGAAGTTTTACTATGTCATGGTTTGTGTATAGAATGTTAAACATGAGCTATTGTCCTATCGGAACCATGGTCAGAGTTCTGTGCACAAACTGTGACATAGTCAAAACTCCAGATCATGGGTTCCATGAAGAGAACTATAGCAGAATGCAGCCCATAAAAACAAAACAATGCAAAATACAGTTTTTCATATACTTTTTTACTCAAGTACAGTTAGATATGGCTCATTGAGGCTTATGGATATCACTTCTGTAATTGGGAACATTATAAACATCTACTAGTTAGAAATAATTCCCTGTCCTCTTTAAATAGGTAATAAGACAATAAGATACAGGAATATTACTACCAGTACAGCACAATTTAGTGGTCTGTAGCACATAAAATACAATTCATTCAAAAGTTAAAAAAACTGCACAAAACGATACTGTGGCTATTTTCTTTTTAAATAAAAATGTTAGTAGATCTTAGAACCACCTTACATTTTGTGATCTGGTATTAACAAACAATATAATGGGTTAAGACCTATCACCACAGAAGGTAGCTAGGTACAAAAACTCCAATTAAAATTCCAAGTAAGCTTCAAAACTGTGAGCTCTGTGGTGCAACTCATTAGCCATCTAAGTATTTGCAGGTGAAGTTCCCATTTGCCAGAGGAAAAACAATGAATGGTGAATTTAAAGCACCAAGGTGAAAGCTCATTTTAACTTAAATGTATGTTTCCTTTACAGTAACAACTCCTGCATGCTTCACCTTGCAAGTTATTGAGGAAAATGAGCTTCAATCAGACAACTGTTAAATACATCAGCTGCAACTAAAGTATCAAGTACTTTTTGATGCAGGCTTCCTATTTGCTGTAGATTGAAAGAAAGCCACAAATATTCAAATGAATAAAGTAAAACATAGATATATAAAAAAGTAGGGATTAGAAACTAAAATTCTGCTGTGTTTTTACTTTTGCTTGGCATTACTTAAGATGCTTCTAATGAATAGTGAAATAGTTCTATTCTCAAGGAACCGCACTATAACAATGTAAAACATTGCTTCTTTAAAGTTATAAAGCTCAAGGAGTCTTATTCAGCCCCAAATACATGTTGTAGGGATGGAGATAGTCAAAAAATGTGCTTAAATAATTATTTAAATTCTCAGCTCTGCTTTTCTTCAAGAACTTGCAAGTCTGCTTCAGCTGTCTCCTTGTCTTCTTCTTCCCTTTTCACATAGATGTCTGTGCTAGGTTCTGTGTCCTCCGCTGGTCCTCTGGTCTTTCAATTTTCTTTCCTTCAAAACTGATCCAGTCAGTCAGATCAGTCTTGTACCTCTAATACGGCAGGCCTCAGGCTTTGGGATGATGACTTTGGAACTGTTTTGGGATACACCTCAACTTATTAGTAGTTGTACCTCATCATTAACACCAGTTGCACAGCAGAGCAGGATTTGAGTCCCACATGGTTGCATTATGTGTCAATCATACAGCTGAGCTAATCTGCATTCTGAATCCCTGCCTACCAGGATTCACTTCACCCTTTCCAAATGTAACTGTTTTCACTGCATATGTGCATAACCATTGCTCCAGGTTTGCCATTATCCTGCTGTAATAACAGTTTATGATAGAGTGGGAGGGTTGACACTGTGTTAGATCAGGACTCCCCCCTCCCAATGGTCCACCTCTGTTTGACTCTGGAAATCAGAGTAGTTTGTGGCTTGACTCTGATTCTACCTAATCCAGAATTTTGACCAGGTTCTGATCTGCCAGTAACCCAGTTTTGATACTGTCCTGAACACTTAAGTGATTTTGAAGCTTTAGTCTTGTTAAAATAGAGAAACTGGTGGGGAAATACATAAAATAGCTATTTTAAAAATGAAATGACATAAAGGAAAATCTTATAATGAGGGAGTAGAGGCAACCCTATTCTGTCATTTGATCTGGTTCAGATCTGCTTCTTACCCAGTTATGATTTGGTCTGCAATGATTTATCCATTTTAACCAACCAGAGTAAACAGAACCTTTTGTAAACAGATCAGAGTCACAATCAGAACTAGGTCACAGCTGAACCTCCTTTCCCTAGTTTATGATTACCATTCCTCTTGATTCAGTTTATTGTGAGAATAGTTTACTTCAGCAGCTAGTCCGTAATGAGCCCAATTCCCTTTAGTGAACATTTACTTTTCCAATACCACACCAACATTGATGAGGAATGTTATAAAGTTGTTATTATTTTGGTGGGATTCAAACCCAATTCTTTTGGCTCATAGCCATGTGTTCTAACAATTATACGCTCACTGTTCATTTTCAAGCTTGTGGTTAGACACATCTGTAACACAAAATGATGCTAGATTAGTTTATATCTCTTTGTCTGGTAAACTGATCCAGGATCAATTTGATTGTTAAACTGTTAAAGGATATGTTTAACAGGTGAACTAATCCTGAATTGGTTCAAATGGTAAATGGATCTTGGAGCAGTTTGTGTGGGCACAGTACATTGTAGCTGCATCCCAGTTTGTTTCCCAGTGGAATGAAATGTCTTCTTTTTTACCATGATGATTTTTTTTAAATGTACAGATCCTGAAATTTAAACCAACACTTCTCCAGCTCTTAGATATGCTCTAGGATATGTCTCCAATATCATAGTACCTCCACTTCAAGCCCTGATAATTACTTGAAGTTAGTGCTTTGTGAGGTGTTTTGGGCTGTTTGAGAATTGGGAGATTACAGGAAAAGCACAGGTTCAAACTCAATCACAGCCAAGTTCTCACTGTGTGATTTCTCTTAACCTCTCAGTTCTCCCATCTACCCTACTGCAGAAATGGGTAGAAGCAGGACCCTACTGGAAATGAAAGGTTGCATCTTAGCTGGGCAATGCTGAATAATAAACTATTTAAAAAGAGTGAACTGCTCAGCAATGCTCAAGACATTCACGTTTATTCCCTTGCTCCTTCCACTCATCATATCAAACTCCTTGGACTTCTTATATCACCTTTTATACACTTCACAAAGTAGAACCTGTGGAAATGTAGCTGAAGTAGATTTGGTTTGCATCATATCTAGATAAGAGAACTCAATTTGTTATAGTAAATGGTCATAAGTCTGGATTGGGTTATGTGACAAGGGGGGTACCCCAGGGTTCAATGCTGGGGCCCCTCTTGTTTTTGGTCTAATTAATGACCTACCAAGATTGATAAAAAGTTCACAAGTTAGACTTTATGTGCATGATACAGTTTTGATTGCATCAGGTAAAAATTCAGATGAAATAGTACAAAAATTACAGGGTGATTTTATAGTAATGTAGAAGTTCTTTTCATCGCTCAGACTTCTGATAAATAACAAAAAGACACAAACAATGTATTTTGGTAATGAGAAGAAAAATAAAATGTCCTCAAAATTAAAAATTAAGACTCAGGAAGGAAAAATCTTAGAACAAACACAAGTTTACAAATACTTGGGTATTCAAGTTGATCAAAACTTAAATTTTGATCAACATATAATAGAATTAATTAAAAAAACAAATTCAAAATTAGGGGTTATGAGATGAATTTCAAATCGTTTAACAAAAGAAATGCGATTAAATATAGCAAACCAACTAATATTACCAGTGATTGATGATGGGAGTCATATTTACAGACATACTTCAAAAAAACAGTTACAAAATTTGGATGTTCTTTATAATAAAATAGCAAGATTTGTATTAAAATGTGACATTGGCACCCATCATTGTGAGATGTACACTGAATTAGGCTGGAATTCATTAAATCAGACAGCTGAGAGAAACTGGTTGAACCAGATAAAAGGATTATCTAAAAATGATTCACAGTATCATTTGACAAGAAAATTAATAAAACCTGATCATGGATTAAACTTGCGGAAACAAGGTGCCAGAGATTTCTTGGTCCCAAAAATAAACAAACAGTTTTGGTAATATGACCCTTCAATATAAAGTTTCAACTAGCTGGAATAGACTTCCCCCTTATCTTAGAGACCCAGACTTGTCCTTTTTTGAATATAGAACCGCAGTAAAACATGAACTGCATTTTAGATGTTTGTGTAATAGGTAGATATAAATATAAGTCGTTTAACCATTATGTTTGTACTTGTGATGTAAACTGTATGAATGTATGTGCATCTGAATACTATGTATTTTGTAAATTTTGTAACTATTTAAATCTTTGTACATCACAGGATTGCCTTGTAAATAGGGATTCTTTGAACTCTAATGGCAAAATTTCTGTATAAATAAATTTTTACTACTATTTTACTACTTTTTACTTTTCTTGTGTAAAGATGTCAAACATTTTCACTTTGGTCCAGTACAATAAACCAGTATTTTGTGTACAATTTCACCTTCATGGAGAGAAATTGAATGGCCTTCTGTTGTAACTCTATGAGACTCTATCTGTATAGTAGTCAATTATCAGACCCCAAATCATCCATCGCTAGGTGCCCTGTAATGAGTAGTATCTTACATTGCCTCATAATTATCCTGCATGTAGGAGTCTTTTTCCCTGCTGTAGATTTCCAATTCCAAACCATAATGACTCTGGCCTGTTTATGGTAATTCCAATTTAGATATATGAATTTCAATTAACACCAACATAACTGCATATCTGACTTGTGTCTTTTATCTCCATATCAGTATATCTTGTATTTAAAAACCTTATAAGGCCCTATAATAAAAAAAAAGGTGTCACTACTCTGTATTTTTGCACTAATACAGCTGTCTTCCCAGTAACTGTTTACTAAATGTTTTTTTTTCAAGGCTGCCAACATAACTCCTCAACCTCTCTTGCAAAATGAAAATGGATCAGTAATAACAAGATCAGGGTTTCTTAAGCATCTTCTGAAATGAACTGAATACTCTGAAAATGTATTTTTTAATTAAGCATTTTCCTCCAGTATTTGTCTCCCTGGATTTGAGGTCTGCATAATTCCAGCTATAGTACTTCTCTGCCCATTATGTGCTATACCTTGCTATCCTCTGATGGAGACCCATGCAGAGCAAAGCTTCAGAGTGCCAGTCAGCATTAACAATCATTCAGATGGCACCATGGGTTGGTTTTCTTTCTTTCTTTCTTTCTTTCATTTTTCTTTCATTTTCTCTCTCAATATGGCGTAGTGGTTAAGAACACTGAGCTGCAAACCTGGAGACCTGGGTTTGATTCCCATGAGCTCCAACTTGCATACTGTGTGACTCTGAGCAAGTCACTTACCTTCATTGTGCTCCAGGTCGCACCTGGAAACAAGCTCTGGCTTAGTGTGCCTTTCCTAGTAAAAAAATTGTCTTTCTTTCTTTCTTTTTCTTTCTTTTTCTTTCTTTTCCTTCCTTCCTTCCTTGCCCCACTTGATGGCACTGCCCAAGCCACTACTGTCCTTGGAACCAACAGCAGAGTCCTAGGGGGAGAAAGTTCCCTGGTCCTCCATTGCGGGTGCTGTGGTACTGCACATGGGGTTATCCCCTACCTGGATTGAGAAGCACTACAACTGACAGAACTGTTTCCCAATCCCATCTATCCTCCCTCCTGATTGCCCCAAATCTACTCCTGGAACCGAATTTGGCAGCACAGCTGCACAATATAATGTGACTGAACCAATGTGAAACCAAGAATATTCCTTCTAAATATGAGCTGCTACCACAGCATCCAGAAAACAAATTCCAAAGCATATTATTCAAAACCTTGACTCTGGTCCTCAACCTGCTTTGAAATCTATCAGCAATATGGAATTTTCTGAATTGTTAAAAAACATCTGTCTTTGCCGGCCTAGTGGCATAGAGGGTTGAGGCACTGGCCACCACACCTAGCGTCACACTGGTGACCCAAGTTCAGGAACGAACTTGGGTTGCTATGGGCTGGCAGGGGAGGATGAGGATTGAGCATCTGTTGGACTGCTCTCATCTCCTGGGGTGGGTACTGGGCATGCATCACTCTGCAGCGGCCCCGGGTGGAGACCGGGAGCACTGCAAGAGGATTGCAATAGCTGTGGGACCAAGAAAACAGGAAAATCACTTGGGGCTCAGCCGGATGATGGCAGCTGGACTGCCCGCACCTCCTCCAGACCTCCTGCGAGTCATGTCCACCTCAGCAGTACAGAGCCAATTAAGAGTGTGCCGGACCCCCTCCTGGTGCCTTCCCCCTCAGAAGAGAGGGACCTGTCCAGCGAAGGGATACGCTGGGTTATCCTGATGGCTGCTTTATGAGGTAAGGAGACTTGGGGTGGCATTGGAGGGGTGTGGAAGTTCTTGGTGGCCTGAAGGAGTGGTTGTGCCTTGAGCACGTAGGGACATAAATGGATAACAGACAAAAAAAAAATCTGTCTAGCTGAATTAAATAGCGTAGAGGGAAGTTGACTTTAGGTCTTGGGTCTCCAAAGGTTTTCCTCTCCTGTGGGTCAGTGGTATCTCTCTTATGCTGCAAGATGGGGTGGGATCATCTATAGTAAAGTGCATGGTTAGGATCTCTATTGTGTTTTGGTTTTTTTGTTTGTTTGTTTTTGTTTTTGTGGGTGGCAGCCCTTCACACCTTCTTTATTTTTTTTTTAGCCAGATGGCCTTGTACCTTAGGCACTTCTTTGTGGGATTGAAAACCTGTGGCTAGGAGACTCTGGCCTGGTAGATTGTGTTTTGCAGTATAAATCATGACATTTCTAGCCAGTTGGGATTATTTCTAAACATTCCAGACATTCTTATAGCCATAAGATTATCTCTCATTAACATTTGTATACTTTACTTGAAAGTTTTCTCCCTTATAGAACTTGTGGAGGCACTCTTAAAAAAAACACAGCAACTGTACTCAAAAACATCAACAACTCTTAAACATGTGCTTTGTCCCCAGATTCAGTGAGTTAAAAACCTCAGCCTTCAGTGTTGTGGGAGCAGTGGGCAATTTACCTCCTTTTTTGGTGACATAAGAAAAGACTGGAGTGGAACCCTCAGTAAGATTTTTCTGCACCATCATCCTCTCCACCTTCTCTAGCAGCTGTTTCTGTTAAGGGTATTGATGATCCTTTTACCTCCATGATTCACTTTATCCCAAGAGGATAAGTCCCTCTGGCGTGTTTCCACAAGTGTGGAACATCTTAGCCATGAGAATCCAAGTGACTGCAGCTAAATACTTTTGACAGAATCACTAGAGTCTATGCTTTTTCTCACTGAGCCAGTGAACTTCTGCACAGTTGTGCTTGCTGCCCATTTTTGTTATATATTTTTTAGTAACCACATCATAATAACTAGGAGAGGGAGAGGGCAAAGATAGGTGTAGCCCAGTGGGAATGGCAGGAGAAACTGACCTAACTCACTCTTCCCCCACAGCTGTGAGCAATAGAAGCCAGAAGGGAGGAAGGGAGAGGAGCAGGGCTGGTGGAGGGATTTGCTGTCTAACACCAGGAGTCTAGGTAATAAGATAGGAGAACTGCAGGCAGTGGTGTCAGAGGATGACCTGGACCTCATTGCAGTTACGGAGACCTGGTGGACTGAAAACCACAAATGGGAGGTGGAAATACCTGCATTTGTATACAGGACAGGAAAAAGGGGGGAGGGTTTGCCCTTTATGTAAAAGAGGGGATTAGAGCGATGGTGTGCAGAGGTGGGGATGGACCATCTGGGTCACTTTAAGCAAAACAGGAGAGGGGAGTCAGTGAAGGTAGAGGAGGTCTACAGACCACCAAATCAGGGGGAGGAAGTAGATAGATGGGTAGGGAGATACAGGAGATCGCCAACAAAGGGGAAGTCATGGTTGTGGGAGACCTAAATCTACTGGACGTGGATTGGGAAATCCCAGCAGCATCCACCGTAAGGAGTAGGGAGTTGTAGGAAGCAGGAAGTGTTCATCAATCAGCTGATCATGGAACCTACTGGGGGGTGCTGTACTAGACCTGGTTATGACGAATGGGGACAGTGTCAAGGGGGTGGAGGTTGGGGAAAATTTGGGTGACAGTGACCATAGGACAGTAAAATTTAGAATTAGAAGGGGACAGTTAAGAGCAGTTCCAACACTAAGGTGCTAGACTTCAGAAAGGCAGATTTTAGGAGGATGAGGGCAACGGTGCAGGAGGAGCTAGTGGGGAAGAAGGACATGGAAGACTAGGAGAAGCTATGGGGGAAATTAAAAGAGGAATATTGAAAGTGACAGAACTATGTGTTAGGATGGTGAGCAAGAATAAGAGGGGGAGGAAACCACTTTGGTTCATAACAGAAGTGAGAAATACAGTTAGGGAGAAAAGGAAAGCATTCAGGGTATATAAAGCATCTCAGAGGGAGGCATATAAGGAAAAACTGAAGGAAGTGGGGAAGGCGATCAGATGGGCAAAGGTGGAAATGGAAGAGCACATAGCAAGGGAGACAAAAAGAGGAGACAAGAAGTTTTTCAGATATGTGAGCAACAGAAGGAAGGGGACGCATGGGATTATGAAGCTCAAGGGGGAGGGGGGATCTGGTGGAAGGAGATATAGAAAAAGCCAGTGCCCTAAATGAACACTTTGCATTGGTCTTCACGGTGGAGGAGTGGAAAGGGCAGAAGTTGGAAAACAGGGGAAGGACGGGCAGGGGAAGGACGAGTAGTGAGATGGACTCAAGTCCCTTCATGGAGGCCAGGGTATTGGAAGAAATTGGAAAGCTGTGGACAGATAAGGTTATGGGTCCAGATGGGATTTTATTTATTTATTTATATGTTTGTTTCTTTGTTTATTTATTCTTTGTTAACTGTGTAAGGCCCACGAGGCACAAGTGCCTGTTTTCAGGAGCAACCGGGGTACCCGAGGGCACTCAAAGAATAAAAACAGGAGTTGGCAAAACTGCTCATTAGGGTTATTTAACCTGTCACTGCACAAGGGAAGGGTTCCTAGGGACTGGAAAAGGGGCTGAGGTAATGCCCCTACATAAAGTGGGAGGAAGGGAGGAGCCAGGAAACTATCGCCCAGTTAGCCTTACCTCCATGGTTGGTAAACTAATGGAGGCACTTGTTAAGGAAAGGCTGATACAATATCTAGAGGGGGAGGGCCTCCTAAATGACAGTCAACATGGAATCACAGGTGATAGGTCATGCCAGATCAACCTGGTTGAATTCTTTGACAGAGTGATGGAGATATGGGACCAGGGTGGGGCAGTGGACACGGCCTACCTGGACTTCAGGAAGGCCTTTGACACCATCCCCCACAGGAGGCTGATAGGCAAGACAAGAAGCTTAGGAGTGGGGAGCCAGCTCACAAATGGGGTAGAACATTGGCTGGAGGGAAGGACACAGAGGGTTGTGGTGAATGGGGTGCACTCAAAGGAAGAAAAGGTGACAAGTGGGGTTCCCCAGGGGTCTGTGTTGGGACCCGTACTTTTCAACATATACATAGGGGATATCACAGAGGGTCTACAGGGGAAGGTGTATCTGTTTGCAGACGACATGAAGATATGTAGTAATAGGGTTGATACAGCAGAAGGGGGTGGAGGATATGAGGGAGGATCTGGCTAGGTTGGAAGAGTGGTCAGAAAGGTGGCAGCTGCAGTTCAATACAAAAAAGTGCAGAATTCTACATATAGGGCACAATAACTCAAATACAAAATACTGGTTTTGGGTGAGGAACTGGAGGTAACAGAACAGGCAAGAGACCTGGGGATCACTATTTCAGACAACCTGAAAGTCTGGAATCAGTGTGACAGAGCAGCAGGAAAGGCACTCAGAATGCTGGCATGCATAGGGAGGGGATTCACAAGCAGGAGGAGGAAGGTGATCATGCCACTGTACAAAACCATGGTCAGATCACACATGGACTATGAAGTCCAGTTCTGGAGGCCATACCTGCAAGGAGACAAGGACAGGCTGGAAAGGGTTGAGAGAAGAGCAATCAAAATGATGGAAAGTGCTGCAGGAGAAGTCATATGAGGAGAGACTGGTGGAGCTGGACCTGTATATGCTGGAGGAGAGGAGGGAGAGGGGTATATGATGGAGACATTCAAGTACTTGACAGGCATAAACAGGGTGAGGGTCGGTAGTATCTTCAGAATGAGTAAGAACAATTCCACTAGAGGGCATACCTACAAACTAGAGAGAGGGAAGATTCAGAGTGGACATCAGGGGGAAGTTCTTTACCAAGAGGGTGGTGTGGCCTTGTAATAGACTGCTGGAATGGGTGGTGGGAGTGGATACAGTAGACAAATTCAAAAGAGCCTGGGTTATGTATATAGGCATAATTGACAGCGACAGGCTGGGAATGGAGGGCCGGGGGTCTTCCTAGAGGGAGTGGTTTTGAGCAGACTAGATGGGCCATGGGGTCCTTTTCTGCTGACAGATTTCTATGATTCTATGATAATTTTAATGAGATAAATATTTTTCACATTTCAGGACACTTGCTGTGTTTATTACTTAAAGACAACTAAAAAAGGGTTTTTAGATTCATTTAATAAATTACTAACCTCAGGGAATGCTATGCTCTTAACAGAAATAATGTGTGGAGTTGCACAATTACAATTTTATAACATCAGTTTTTGGCTTACTGTTCATAATAAAGGCTTAAAGAAAAAGCCCTGAATCCTATAATCCTATTACAGCTGCTCCTGCTGCTAGTAAAATGGTAGAGGTGGTAACTCGAACATAGATTTTAGCCACTGCTGTTCTATACAGGAGATTCATGTTACCATAGTGTTTGTCTATCTGTCAGTAGTTTGATTAAAGTTGATTGTTGTTTTTTTATATTTCTGTTGGTAGTATTGTTCTAACCCCAATAATGCTCAGGATATTCATAACTTTATGCAGTAAGCCTGGAGGGTTGGACTGCCCAGAGAGATGGAACACATGCAAATGAGTAGAATTATTTGCACGTGAGCATCTTTCAAATACTGCCTCTACCCTCTGTAGTGTTCTAACCTCTTCAGATTTTTCTCTCCACCTGAAAGTCTGGTCGCTCGGAGTTGTCATCGTCCTCTTTCACGTGAAGAAGACTCAAAAACCATAAAAACTTAAGTATATTTAATTTCTTTTACTGTCTCTACTAATTTTCAGTAAAAAATCTTATTTATTGTTTAAATTAGTTATTTTTCAGGTTCCTTGCAGTTCAGTATAACTGTGAGGGAACCGGGTTAGTTATTTACTTTCATCTGGGTTCTCTGATTAAAGAGCCTTTGATTTAGTGTATGTATTAGTTATTTTGTGTATATTTTACTGTTTTTGTAACCACTTTTATTGGTTACAGAACTGCTGAGCTAGGTCATGTGTCATCCCTTCGGTTCAGTTCCTCTGGTTCCTATCGGTTCCGGAACCAACCGCAAAAAAAAAAGTAACCACATTAGCTCTTTTTTATTTAGCGGTTAGTGTTTTTTCTCTTTGGGCATTACCATGTCAGAGAAATCTAAAAAGAAAACTGGAGAGCCCAGTTTTAAGAATTGTTTAAAATGTGGAGATGTGTTTGCTAAGGCAGACAAGCACACCTTATGTGTGGCTTGTTTGGGGTTCAAACATCTGGACCAAGATTGTGAAATATGCAAAACTTTCCTGGATAAAACTGGAAAAAAGCCTTGAAAGGCTCAATAAAAGATTTTCTAGGGGTCCCTCAGCCTCTGACCAGCTGACACCCCAATCTGCTGTGGCTGAACCCTCAAGTTTGCTTACCCCTCCCCCTGATACAGGTGAAAAAGGGGCCAAAAGAGGTAGAGAACCGGCTGAGAGGTAGAGAACCGGCTGACTCCCCAGTTCCTTCAAAGAAACTGAAGAAAGTGAAACATGCAGAATCCTCTCCTGCTAAATCAGGGACTTCTGCACATGTGCCTGCTTTGCCCTCGGCTCAAGAAATAGCCCAGGCTTTTAAAATTATCCAGACACTACAAAACATCATCCCCAGCAGCCTGCCCCACCCCCGGGTCCCCAGGCTAGCAGTGATGTGTTGCCTCCTTGCCAAAGAGCAATTTTTGAGGAGGAGGATGATCCTTTGGAGGAGGATGAACCAATTCTTATAGAGGTGTCCCCTGAGCAGGACTTTGGTTCTCCCCCAGGGTGTCCGAGGATTATTCCTCACATTTTACATTTGTAAGGAGAATGGCAGATGCTCTGGACATTGCTACCACAGAGCAGATTGAGGATGTGGAAGAAACTGAATACTTGAATATGATGGGTTTAACACCCACAAAAGCTCTTCTTCTGCCAGTTTATGCATTTTTTAAAAAGGACATAGAAACATAGAATTTGACGGCAGATAAGGACCGCTTGGCCCAACCAGTCTGCCCATTTCCCTTCCTACTGGATAAGCTGCAGATCCTAGTTAACCAGCAGCCTACTTCTTCTTACCCCCACCCCCTAGAATTGCCTTATGACTGTCCCATGCATGCTTGAATTCCACCACTGATTTTGACTCCACAACCTCCTCCGGAAGGCCGTTCCATGCATCCACAACCCTCTCTGTGAAAAAATACTTCCTTAAATTACCTTTGAGCTGCCCCCCCATCTTCAAATTGTGCCCTCTTGTTCTTGCACACCTCTTTTTTTGAAAGATGCTACCCTCTTGGACTTTGTTGATTCCCTTGAGGTACTTGAAAGTTTCTATCATGTCCCCCCTCTCCCTCCTTTCCTCGAGGCTATACATATTAAGCTCCTTAAGTCTCTCTTCATATGTCTTCTGGTGCAGACCCTGCACCATTTTAGTTGCCCTCCTCTGGACAGCTTCCATCCTGTCTATGTCTTTGCGGAGATTGGGTCTCCAGAACTGCACACAGTACTCCAGATGGGGTCTCACCAGCTGTCTGTACAGAGGATAATAACTTCCTGTTTTCTACTGGTGATGCCTCTCCTATGCATCCCAGTATCCCCAACCCTCCTTGCTGCCCTCTCACATTGCTTGCCCACCTTTAGGTCATCTGATATGACTACCCCAGGTCCCTTTCCATTTTGTTGTTGTTAGTATCTCACCCCATTGTGTACTCTTCCCTGGGTTTTGTTTCCCAGGTGCATTACCTTGTACTTCTTAGCACTGAATCTAAGCTGCCATACATTTGACCATTCCTCTAACCTTGCCAAGTCCCTTCTCATCCTTTCCGCCCTACCCTGTGCATCAACTCTGTTGCAGATCTTAGAGTCATCTGCAAAGAGACATACTTTTCCTTCCAGTCCTTCCACAATGTCGCTTATAAAGACATTGAAGAGGACCAGTCCTAATACTGAACCCTGCGGTACCCCACTAGTAACCCTCCTTTCTTCTGAGTGGACTCCATTTACTATTACTCTCTGTGTCCTATTCTCCAGCCAATTCTTTACCCAAGCTGTCATCTTGGGACCCACTCCCAGGCTGGCTAACTTGTATATTAATCTTTTGTGTGGGACTGTGTCAAATGCCTTGCTAAAGTCTAGGTAGGCCATGTCCACAGCCCCTCCCTGATCTACTACTTTGGTCACCCAGTCAAAGAAATCTATCAGATTTGTCTGGCATGACCTTCCGCTGTGAATCCATGCTGCCTAGGGTCCTGTGCCCCTCTGGCCTCTAGATACTTGACAGTTCTTTCCTTCAGAAGTGATTCCATCATTTTCCCTATCACTGAGGTTAAACTAACAGGTCTGTAGTTTCCTGCTTCTGCCTTGCTCCCACTTTTGTGAAGGGGAATCACATCTGCCCTCCTCCAGTCCTCGGGTACCACCCATCCTCCCATGATTTGTTAAAAGGGTAGTCAGTGGTGTCACTAGTTCTACCCTTAGCTCTTTTAGAATTCTGGGATGAATCCCATCAGGCCCCATTGCTTTGTCCACCTTCAGTTTTAAGAGTTCTTTCAGAACCCTTTCTTCTGTAAATGGGCTGGTATCAACTTCTGTATCCAGAGTGTTACTACTGTTTGTTTTATGTACCTCCCTCTTCATTTGTAAATACTGAGCAAAAATATTTGTTTAGTATCTCTGCCTTTCACAGTCTCCTCTTCCCACCCCTCCTCCCTTTATTAAGCCTCACTATCCCTCCCTTGGTCTTCCTTTGCTCCTGATGTACCTATAAAGATTTTATCCCCTTCTTAACTGGAGTTGGCTATCTTTTCCTCGGTTTGGACCTTTGCTATTCTGACTGCCTTCCCAGCCTCCTTTGCTTTAACTGATACAGTTCTCTGTCCTGCTCCTTCTGCGATTCCTTGTACTTCCTGAATGCTTTCTTTTTCTCTTGAACCTTCACTGCCACTTCCTTTGAGAACCATAGTGGTTTCTTGCATCGTCTTGTTTTGTTTATTTGCTTCACACAAGGCTCGTTACCTCTGTGATGGCAGTTTTATCATTCCCCATTGTTCTTCACCCTCCTTCCTGCCCATTTGCTAGTGCATTCCTTAGGCACTCACCATTTTAGCAAAGTCAGCCCTCCTAAAGTCCAGTACTTTTGTCTTTGTATGGCTTGACTCTGTTGCTGTGTTATTGTGAACCATACTGTTTGATGGTTGCTAGTTCCCAGATGGCTACCCACTTCTACTTCTGTGATCCTCTCTCCATCTCCATTTGAGAGAATCAAGTCTAATATTGCTCCTCTCAGTGGGCTCAGTACTAGTTGTCTAGGCATGCCCTGTAGGGCATCTAGAATAACTGCACTCTTGAAGTGGCAGCTGTAACTGCACTCCAGTTAACATCTGGCATATTCAGATCACCCATCAGCAATATCTCCCCTTTTTCTTCCATTCTAAGTATACTTTCTATCATTTTCCTGTCCATTTCCTCCCCCTGAGAAGGGGGTCTGTATACAACCCCTGTGTATATTCTGGTGCCATTGCCTGTCTCCAAATTTACCCACAGTGCTTCTTCTCCTCTCTGTTTACCCTTTTGTTCTGTTGCTTTTATTCCTTCCCTTATGTAAAGAACTACTCCTCCTACTCTTTTACCCTCCCTGTCCCTCCTGTAGACAGTGTATCCTGGTATGTTTATGTCCCAGTCATGGTTTTGTGTGTACCATGTTTCTGTGACTGCCACGATATCCAGATGTTCCTCCTCCATCAAGGCCACTAATTCAGGAAGCTTGTTACCCAGACTACGGGCATTGGTACTCA
The DNA here is from genome assembly GCA_016271365.2 of Neoceratodus forsteri. Lineage (NCBI taxonomy): Eukaryota > Metazoa > Chordata > Ceratodontiformes > Ceratodontidae > Neoceratodus > Neoceratodus forsteri. The sequence continues at coordinate 1,068,670,647 of CM028129.1, read as the reverse complement.
TTGCTCTCCATTTTTTGATGGCTTTACCTTCTGTTGCAGCATCCCACACTGACCGTTCTACCTTGGTCTTTTTCTCATTTAGTACCCTGTTTTGTAGGGAGGGCTGGGATTTTCCTGCTGCTTGTCAGTGCCTCCCCTTTGACTAGTTTAAAAGCTTGCCAATGAAGCATTTAAACCGATTGCATAAAGACTTGTTCCTTCCTGGACAGATGCAGACCATCCTGCCAGTATAGGCTGGTGTCCTCCAGGTGGAACCCCAGTCCCCAATGAAGCCAAACCCCTGTGCTCTGCACCATTTTTTCAACCATTCATTAAACTGCATGGTGCCAATTACCCTCGCCTCCCCCATGCCTTTGACAGGCAGCACCTCTGAGAAGGATACTGTGTGTGCTACTTGTCCTAGGTCCCTCCCCAACTCTGCAATGTCCTCCTGCACTGCTCTACTCTCATGATGAGCCAAGTCATTTGTCCCTAGGTGGACAATTACATCCAGCTCAGAATCCCTTGCAGCTGTTCTCGTGATCCTGAGGATGTGCTTCCTGTCCTCAAGCCATGGCACCAGGCAGGCACCTTACTTCAGTTTTCCCAGCTCCCCAGTTCTATACCCCTAATAATTGAGTCCCCACCAGGAGCTGCTTCCTTTCCTGTGGTGTCCTCTGCCTCCTTCCTGTGGGCCTCCCTTGTGACAGTTGTCATCAGTCTTCTCTGGGTGCATCCATGGGGAGCTATGCTCCCCAGAATGGTGTATGGATTGTGGAGTGGAACAATTGACTGGGTGTGCCTCTGTTCCACCCTCCTCACCCTCCCTGAGCCCACTGTGGTCCAACTGCTGTGCTTTCTCATGACCTCTGAGGTAGTGGTGGCGGCGCTAGTGCTCCTGGATGGGGAGGTTCCCTTCCTACTGTCCAGTGTGGCCTGGGGAAGGTTTCCTTACTACTGACCAGTGCGGCCTGAAGACGGGCAACTTCCTCCCTCAGGGCAGATAGTTGTCTACAAATAGGGCAGCATCTCAGCCTCCAGAAAGACTCCCAGAAGACTACTGCCCCACAGCCATTACATTGCACTACTCCCCACATGTTTATCTAGTTTTTTTTTTGTATTTGTGTGTGCGCGCGCATGCGTGTGTGATTTGTTATATAGAAATATATATATTATACACCCTGAAACTTCTGCAGACCCCTAATTCTGTTCCTTCTATTGATAGGAGAATAGATAAAAAATATCAGTTGGACAGGAAGGGATCTGATTTCCTTTTCTCCCATCCAGACCATCAAGGGGTTATACAGCAGGCAGCCTGTGACAACGCCAGAGTCCCCCTGTCCTCCCACCCTCCTGACAAGGACTCAGAGAAATAGACAGAATGGCCAAAAAGGCTATTTGTTAGCTTCTTTGGCCATGAAACAGGCTACCTTTCAAACTTATGCTGCCCAGTATCAAAATCCCTGTGGCAGTCGATACTGGACATGTCCATGAAAGCCCGCTACCCTTGTCTGAAGACCTGGCTGAAACTGCCAGGCTTAGGCTGAGACGGCTAAGTACCAGTTCCAGATGGCTGCTGATTCAAATATACTGCAGCCAGATGAATGGTTAACACTGTGGCACAAGAAGGTTTGCTGGCTCAGAGCCACAAACCTTACTCAGGATACTCATTCCAAGGCCCTGGACTTTCCTTTAGAGGGAAATTCCCGTTTTGGAGAATCCACTGTTGCCTACATGAAGAAAGTGGATGAATATAAGGCCACTTATAGAAGCAGCTCTTCTGAAGAGTGAGCTTCTTCATCCATTAGGCCCTATGGAAGGGGAGGCAGAGGAAGGTCTTTTATGACCAAACCCTTTTTCTAGTCAGTAGCTGTGCCCCAGTATCAGCAGTATCCACAGCAGGGATACTCTAGGGGTAGGGGTAGATGGGGCTCCAGGAGGGGCTCTCAGGCCCAACCTCAGCCCCAATCAAAGCAAAATCCCTGAGGCTCAGGCCACCTCCTCTCTCCCTGTCAGAGGCAGACTGCATCACTTCCTCCAGGCTTGGCTAAGCATCACCACAGACAAGTAGGTTCTGGAGGTAGCGTGTCAGGGTCTGTCTCTGGATTTAACATTTTTTCCTCCACAAAAGACCAGGGTTTACTGCTCATCTCACCTAGCAGAGAGAACACTACTAGAAGCAGAGGTTCAGAATTGTTATAGCTCAGAGCAGTGGAATCAGTTCCTACCACTCTGAGAGGAAGAGGTTTTTACTCCAGATACTTCCTAACAACAAAGAAAAGTGGGGAGTGGTGGCCAATATTGGATCTCAGAGCTTTAAACAAACATCTGAAAAAACAAAGTTCAAAATGGTAACTCTGGCTTGGATATTGCCAACAATCCAAAAAGGGGACTGACTGGCATCACTGGATTTGAAAGACGCCTATTTCTACATCCCCATAAAGGAATCATACAGAACGTATCTCAGATTCAGGCTCTCTTCAGGTCAGTACCAGTTTTCAACTCTTCCCTTCAACAACTTCTCAGCACTAAGGGTATTTACAAATGCCCAGTAGCTGTGGTGGCATATCTTCGAAGACAAGGCGACTGTCTTCCCATACCTGACGACTGGTTGGTGGTGGGCAAGTCACCAGACCAAGTAAGGAATTTAGAATCACCCAGCACCTCTTGGAGTCCCTGGGGTTCATAATAAACCAAAAGAAATCTGTTCTAACTCCTGCTCAAATTTTGCAGTTCATAGGGACAGAAATCAACACACTTCAGGGCAGAGCCTTTTACCTTAGACAGGGTGCAACGTCTTCAGTCAACAGCAAATTCCTTTGATCTGCATAAGCCAAAAACTGCAAGACAGTTTCTGCAGCTACTAGGTCATATGGCTGCATCCACAGGCACAGTGCAGGGATCCAGGTTTCACATGAGGGACATCCAGTTTCACTTCAGGACTCAGTGGAGTTAAAGAGACCCTTTTCAAAGCTTATTCCCTTGACAAGGCACTATTAAGGGCCCTCTTGTGGTAAAGGAGGAATCCAATCTAAGGCAAGGAGTTCCTTTCAGAGACAGAATCCTCTCTGGTCCTCACAACAGATGCATCCCTTTGGGCTGGGGCACCCCTTAGGAAACACACAACTCAGGTACTTGGTCAGCAGCAGAGTCCCTTCAGCACATAAATTTACCAGCACTCAGAGCAGTGCTTCTAGGCTTAAAGGCTTCTCTTCACTGGTATTGGGAAGGGTGTACAGAGTAGAACATATAATACCACCACAGTGTACTACATAAACAAACAGGAGGAACCTGCTCAGGCCTCCTTAGCACAGAGGTCATGAAATTTGGACTTTAACATACCCTTTGAAGGTATCCTTACAGGCAACCCATTTGCCAGAAAGGGCAATACCTTGGCAGATGCACTAAGTTGCATCAACCATGCCCATCATGAATGAACTCTAAACAAGCAGGTGGTACAAGTTATTTTCAGGAGGTGGGGCACTCCAGAGATAGACTTGTTTGCATCCCACCAGAACCACCTGCTTCCTCAGTATTGCTGCAAACCTCTAGCACAGGGCACAGTTCCTCTGAATGCCCTGGCTCTGGATTGGTCAAGCAGGCACGTGTGTGCCTTTCCCCCATTCCCTCTGGTTTTCAGGATATTACTGAAGCTAAGATCCCTCTCAGCATCTCTGATCTTGATAGCTCCAGACTGGCCCAGGCAGCCATGGTACTTTCTTCTACTCTCCATGTCTGTCAGCAAACCAATACACCTGCCTCTCAGGCACAATCTCCTGACCTCCAATCAAGGAACAATGTTGTACCCAAATCTCAAGTCTCTTCATCTCAAAGCATGACTTCTGAGGAGTTAGAGTATGCAGATTTAAATCTTTCAAGCGGTCTTAAATATTTTAAAGGTTATAGAAAACCTTCTACAAAGAAAAGTATTCTTCCAAATGGAAACGGATTTTCTCTCTGGTGTTCAAGTATGGACCTTACATCAAATAAGGCTGGCATTTCAGTTGTCTTAGACTACCCCACTCATTTGCATTCACAGGGTTTGCTCCCAGTTCACTAAAGGTTCATCTAGCAGAGTATCTGCCTACCTTTCTGCACAGGCAAAGGTGTCAGTGGCATCAGACAAAATGTTTAACAGATTTTTTAAGGGGTTCCTGCATTTGCACCCACCTCACAGAGCACCATTGCCTGCTTGGGATCTGAACGTGTGTATAGCCAAGCTCATGGGCCCTCCTTTTGAGCCCATGGCTACTGCCCATCTGAAATATGTTACTTGGAAAACAGGTTTTCTAGTAGCAATTACTTCTGCAAGAAGAATTAGCAAATTACAGACTCTGCATTGATCAAGACTATATCTCATTTTACAGATATAAAGTAGTCCTCAGAACAGACAGACAGTTTCTTCCTAAAGTGGTTTCAGACTTTCATCTGAACTATCAGTCACTCTACCTGTATTTTTTACAGACCATACCAATTCTGGTGAAAGAAGGCTCCATAGTCTGGATGTGAAAAGGGCCATCGGCTATTACATGACAGCAACTAAAGACCATAGAAAGGATAGAAAACAACTATTCCTTACATATGGGGATGTAGGAAAGGGTAAACCAACCTCAAAAATATGCATTTCTAGATTAATAGTCCAGTGTATCCAATTCTGCTACACTAAAGCAGGTAAAGAGCCCCTAACTGGGTTGAGAGCATATTCTACAAGAGGGACTGCTGCCACTCTTGCAGCTGCCAGGAAGGTTCCTTGGTGGACATTTGCAAAGCAGCTACCTGAAAACAGTACACACCTTTACAAAGCATTACAACTTGACATTCTGTCCAGAAGTGATGCTAGGTTTAGCACAGCAGTCCTGCAGAGCCTGTTTCCAAAATAAGTTCTGTGCCCACCTCCAGTGGTACTGCTTAGTAGTCTGCATAAAGTTATGAATATTCCAGAGCATTACTGGGATTAGAAGAAAATTACTTACCATAGTAATCATCTTTCTTCCCAGTGATGCTCAGATATTCTACTTCCTCCCTCCCTTCCTCCCCTTCTAGAGCTTCAGCCTCTGCACTCTACATGCTGGTGCCACCAAGCCATGTTGTTTTGTTGCATATTCTCTGCTTTTAATCATTTTAAAACAGTTTTTTTTTTCCAATGTGTTCTCCTTTTGGAGTTTTCTTTGATGTGGTTTGGTCAAATGTTATTCTCCTCCCTTTGGAGTTTTTTCTGTCAAATTCCATGCTTTAATTAGGTAACCCTCCTTTTGTTTGTAAATGTTAAAGTTACATTAGTCTCCTAATGCCTGACTTCCAGGCTTCTCACAAATCTGAAGAGGTAAGAACACTACAGTTGGTAGAGGCAGTATTTGAAAAATGTTCACGTGCAAAGAATTCTACTCATTTGCATGTGTTCCATCTCTCCGGGCAGTCCAACCCTCCAGGCTTACTGCATAAAGTTATGAATATCTGAGCATCACTGGGAAGAAAGAAGATTACTATGGTAAGTATTTTTTCCTTTTTTTTTTTAACTTGGTACCATCTTTGCATGTAATAAACACATGGATAGCGTTGCATGTATGGTATGCATGAATCTTTACCTCCATGTGATCTGGCTTCAAAAAGTCAAAATTCAAATCAATAAATTTAGCATTTTCTTGAACACTATACATCTGATTGCTGTCAAAAGTGGTATATTGTGTGTATAATTTCAGTAATATTACAAAATGTTTAAAAATGAAGTGCTGGTCTGTTGGCCCTAATGGATCTTAGTTACACACACATACACATGCACACATGCATATATACATACATACAGACACACACGCATACACACATAAATCTCAAGATTTATTAACCTATTTGCAATCAATTCTTTTTGAAAATTGGTAGATATACATCTAATGTTATTCACAGATAATATTATGAAGAGTGTAACTGTAATATTTGACATTTACAGTAAAGCTTGACTGTTGTATTTTATTTGTATGTATTTTGCTTATCAGTTTTCAGCCTATTCACCAGGAATGTTTTAGATCCTTACAATAAGCAATTGTGCAGCATTTAGAAAACAGTGATTTGTGGTCTCTGATGTCTCAGAAAATGTCAGCAGTTACAGTATGCTTGTACATCCCTGTCTCTTTTCAAATGCCGTTGTTCTAGTTCCATTTGATTTGCTGCTTTCCTTTTATAGACATTTAGCTGTCATTATTTTACAATGAAAAATATTCATTTGAAAAACTAATTATAAATGTGAAACCTGACCTTCCGTTTCCTTTATTGGCGTATAATAACTGGTCAGCAATTTCTCTTAATGTACTGACCAGGTTGATATTTTCCATAACAACTGACTGGTTGTTATGACATTCATGAGCCATGCCAGTCAAACTATGCTGCTGCCTCATTGGCCAACATTCTATATGTAGGCGGGGCCAAACAGTCTCACAAACTGCTAGAGAAAAATTGGTGGCCTGTTATTATGAAAAATAAAAGATGGGGAGGGTGTTTCACATGAGAATTTAATGCATACCCTCATTGTGGGATGCTTTGATAAACTCCTCGGGCTTCGCCTCGGGGTTTATGTAGCATCCCACAACTCGGGTGTGCATTAAATTCTCATATCAAACCCTTTCCCATTATTTTCTATATAATCAGCTTTGTCTTCCCCCATTAATGACAAGGAAAAGATCATTTGTTTTTCCCCTTTCCTCATGGCAGCATTACATTTCATTTAAATAACAAACATCCAATAGGCTTCTTTCTACTTGTACTTCTCTTTACAATTTTCACAATACACCAAGAAAAGAAAATGGTAAGTTTACTCATCTGGTAAAGGTGACTGTGGGGGAATACATCTCTGAGGCACTCCACAGTCATGACATCATGGGTTGTGTACACCTGATAGGTTGCTTGATGCACATCTGACTTGAAGAAAGTCCATCCCCCACCTGAGAGGGGGGTCTGCTCTCCTATGGTCAGTTTGGTGTATTCCAAAGCTGTATCTGCAACAATAATCTGTTAATACCTTTTGCTGTTAATGAGTGTAGATATGTAGTGACCACTTAGCAGTAAAAAATCACTGTGTAACTTTATTTTGTTATTGCACTATACATATAGAGGTTGGTGATGTCTGAACTTGCTGATTTATAATAGCGAGTATCATACATTCATACAATGTGAAACTTTTTTGCAGTTACTTATATTTTTTGCCTCCTGGAGTCCTTTGTCCTGCATCTAGCGTCCCTCCTCGGTTGAGCACGGGTATGAGGCCCTCCCTATACCCCACAACTTACCTTCATGGCAGGGGTGGCAGCGACTCAACCCACCGGACTGGATTTAGTGTTCAGGAGGTGCCTTCCCAGGCCATAGCAGAGGAGGACATCGTCATTCACAGAGGACTCTCCATTTTCCCTGTTCCTTTATCCCCGAGGTTACGATGTGCAATGGTGCCAGTGGTGGCGGCGCACATGCTTCTGTGTGCACCTGCCAAATGCCTACCACAACTCTCGCCCACAGTCTCCAGAGCTGACGCGCTACCTCCCAGCCTCCGCTAGGTGGCAGATGAATGCAAAACCCTGAAATCCCCCCTACCCGGAGAAGGAGAGCAGTCCTGGGGACATTCAATCCTTCTCCACCCTGCCAACCCCCAGTGCCCCATGTCCATTCCTGAACACGGGTCACTGGCATGATGCGAGGTAAGGCGACCAGCACCTTAGCCCTCAGCGCCACTGGGCCAGCTATGTTTGGAAACTTGTTGAGTCTTTCACATGTCTGTTGGGTGGGATGTGGAGTGCCTCAGAGATGTTCCTTCTCCTCATGAGGCCTACTTGTTTATGGTGTTTTGGTCAGGTAGATGATAACAGAGTTTCCTCTACCTTTTGACAGAAGAAGGTGGTGAGTTTAAAAGACATAATGTGCCATAAAAAAAAGTCTAGAGAACATGTCATTTTGAGGTGAGACACAGAGGGACTGAGAAATGCTTCAGAGACTGTTGTGTAATGATGTCTTGAGTGAGCACTTCAGGTGCTACTATGCTTGTAATGGGGAACTGTGGCACATTACTTAGTATTTTAGAAGTCTGGGATGTTGGCAGGGTACTCTGGATGTTCTAAGGTGGCCACTTGCTCATTTAACAATGTATAGACTCTGGAGCCGCTGGCAGGGCTCCAGGTCCAGCATCTTTAATAAGGTGGTATTCTGAACAGCCTGTTGGGGAACTCAGAGTATATGCCCAAGTAAGGGATGAGAGCCTTTAATTATGTAGCAGCCCCTGGTGTACTGAGCTCCTGGGACCGCTGGTAGGGGTTTCCAAGTAACTGCGGCTGTGGAATCATTTTGGTCATATGTGACAGATCTCAGACAATACATGGCTCTGTTAGCATCCTTTACATTTAGTGTCCTTTAAATTTCAAAAATGTGATAAAGTATCTTGTTCAAGCCCTTTTTTATTAAATTAATAGGGCCAAGTCATGCATTCACATTGGTATGCATTACTTTTGTCACACACAGTATATAGTAGCAGATCCTTAATTAATATGTGATTGTGCCTTTAAGAGAGCAAAGCAACTGAATATTAGTGAAAGAAATGACTGTTAAAGTTCACTATTTTCCAAATAGTTATTTTAATCAAACCTCCTTGTATGTTGACCCAGTATAGTACAGTGCTGTGTATTATTTTTGACCCTTTTTGTATGCCTTGGTTTTCTCTGGGTTAATGAAGACATGTGCCTTGGGGTGGGGCAGGATTTTAGCTAATCATTGGCCTAGCTGCGGTAAACTGAGGGAGGAATCATCAGCATTGCTGCTTGTATAATCGGACACAGTTTGGGGCAGAAGCATTTTTGTTCTGTAAAACATGTTTCTTCAGTTCTCTCTCGTGGTCAGTGTTAAAAGTTAGGGACTTTGCCTTGAGAAGCTGTAGCAATTGCTAGCTCCATTCTCCACTGCAAGATATGTTGGATTTAGTCAAATCTTGTTTGTTTATACTCATCTAAGATGGTGGCCGAAATCTCGCAAGAGCTGAGAGCCAGTTAGCTTGCAGCTCTCATGTAGCAGGAGATTTGGAAACATGAAAGAAGTAGGGGGGATGGGATGCTGCTAGAAGTTGTTTGAGAACCTGGGGCCATAAAATAACATTTGGGTGGCTCCATTTTGGTCCATAGAGCTTCCTTTTCTCTGTGGGACTGTTTTTGGGTAGAAAATAGCACAAAGTGGTTGCGGGTGCTTTGATTTAGTGCCACTGAATTTTAGTAATGTCTGAATCCAGCTCGGGCATTTTAAGCATTTTCTCACGCAAGGAAACTTTTCTGGGTGAGTTTGAGAGTACCTTTTACAAGTGGGGGCTGTGGAATTCAAACCCAAGTCTCCAGATTTGCAGCTCAGAGCATTAAACCGCTGTGCTATGCTGCCTCCCTTGTGTTCAGTTATGTGGGTCAGACATTATTTTAGTTGCTGGCACCGCTAGCAGGGATGTTCAGGTAGCTAATAATCTCTATACTTGCACAATATGATACTGTTCATAATTTGAATACTGTGCTGTCAATTTCTCAGCTAACATTTTCCTAGACAACCGATGCTAGTAGAAGCCGCAGTGCTAACATCTCTAAGACTGCCAGTTTTGCAATTTTAAAAAGTTGCATATCTGCAGAGACATACTCTTGTGGTCTTGTTTGATCTTTGTTGTAGGATATTAATAAATGGCTTAGCCAGGTGGCTTCTTACCTTAGTAATGAAGTTGTTCTTTATAATAAACATTGTTCTTTACAAGAAGCACACTGGAGCTCTAGATTGTGCTGCAACCTGTCTTGATGCACATAAGAACTGACCATAGGAGAGCAGAACCCCCTCTCAGGTGGGGGATGGACTTTCTTCAAGTCACATGTGCATCAAGAAACCTATCAGGTGTACACAGCCCATGATATCATGACTGTGGAATGCCTCAAAGATTATCCCCCACAATCAAAGTGCCAGTGGTACTGAGAGTTGTTAAGCTGGCCACTCCAAAATAAAAGCAAGAACACGCAGGAAATGAGATATGGCATCTCGGCTAGGCTATTCTATTTAAAGCCATTGCTTCTAAATCTCTTTGGGTTATAGTATATGAAAGCACTATATAAATATAAATTATTTACTATTCTACAGTTCAGACACTACAGCACAAGTATAAGATAAAGTACCAATGCTACTAAGAGGTACAAAGCAGGCCTTCTCACTTTGCCTTAATTTTTTTAAACTCTTCAACTGTTTCTTTTAATCATTTCCTCCATTCCATCTACTGGTTTGCAGTACTATATTTACTGTCAAACTGCTTGATCAACAACAGAGAATGACACTGAGCAATCTGTTTTGTGCTCATTCCACCAACACAGTGTAAGTTAATGAAAGATAATATACAGTATGATCAGCAGTGTGTAACAGTTTTTAACACACCCAAGGTGTGTGATACCACATAGACCATGAGAGCAAATGTTGAGTGGATTATCAGGTAGCACACACTGAGGGTGTGTGAAAAAAAACTTAACATACTGTAGACCAGTCCTAAGAGTCAGTTTTGCACTCAGTACCTTAACAGAATAAATGCAGGTCCACTCCAATATAGAAATGAAATCCTTTAATAAGGGCATACACAATCAGACCAAAGGTCATCAGAATGAACACCAAGCTTGCCCCAGCACTTTGACTCACAATGAGTCTTCCTCAGAGGGTTGCTGATTGCAGCACTATCTGCAGGAATTGATTCATACTGTAGACCACACTTTATTTTGTATAGTTACTGGTTAACAGAACCTCAGCCAGTAGGTAGGAGAGGACCAGACCAGAAGCAAAGTGCATTTTGCTTGCAGGTGTTGTTTCACACTTGATGCCTTGTGTGAGAGTGAAGCAGTACTCCATGATACACACACTCATGTTTAATGAAGTTAGCAGGATATTTTAGATACTGGTTTTGGATTGTAAGGAATCATAAACAGTAATTATATAGAGAATAAATAACCCATGAGTGTAATGAATGAGCTGCTTCTCACACTGAGGAGATATTGGGATGTCATAGAACACAAGAGAGGGAAGCTTGAGTGTTCCTATGGTATCACAGTACCTACTAGATGTCAGAACCATGCTTGTTCCTCACACTCTGACTTTTTTAGTTTGTATAATACAATCATCAGAGCACCTTTTCCTAAAACAGGGCAGGTTAGGAGCAGTATTTGATGTTCCTGGTCTTCTATCGATATGTTATCTAGCTGAAATACTGTATACATTTTCATTTAGATGGGCTATTGCTTGTCTCTTTTTAGTTTCACTTTTAGAGCTGCTGGTGTGTGTCTTCTGCTCACAGTTGCTGCTGATTAACATTTGAAGTTATTCTCAATGTTTTAACATTGAGAACAACTTTTCAAGAACACCAGAAAAATATGTGCAGCATGTATTATAATGGAATCATTCTTTCAATGCTTCAAGTCCTCTGCAGACCAATGTATGAGACACCCTTCATAATTGCTGTCATTTGCCTGAGATGCAACACAACAGAAAGACAGTTTACAACAAGAAACATAGAAGCATAGAAAATTGTTGGAGAAAAGGACTGCTAAGTTCATCCAGTCTGTCCAAGGGTTCCATAACTATTGTACCTCTGCAGCCCTTAACTGGTCTCCTGGGACTCTACCTGTCCCTGTTTCAGTGATACGTCCATGTCTGTCCCATGGATATTTGAAGCCTTCTACCATTTTAGTCTCCACAATGTCAACTAGTCAGTTCAGGCTTCTACCACCCTTTATGTGAAGAAATATTTCCTCACATCCTTCCTGAAATTTCCTTCCTCCAGTTTCATTGCATGTCCCTAGTCCTGGATCGCAACCTCTTTTGCAAGAGGCTCCCACCCTGCACTCTGTTCACCCTTGTGAGGTCCTTGAAAGTCTTGATCATGTCAACTCTTGTTCTTCTGTCCTCTAGAGTGTACGTATTGAGATTTCTTTCCTTTATTTATTTGGAAAAACCTTCGCCAGGAAAGGCTAACTGAGCTAGAACAGCTAATGTCCAGATGCATCCTGGGGGAGGGAGACATGAGTAAGTACAATAATAGGTTTATACAACAATATAATACAATAAATGAGATTTCAACAGTGTACAGAGATTCAAGATAACAATGAACAAATCTATACGGTTTGAATTTGAAGCACATGACTGGTGTATATGATTTAAATAATGATATTCCAAAATTATAATTAAAAAAAATTATTCATGGGAGGCAATTCCCTTGGAGCAGAGGAGGAGTCAAGCATAGAAAGAAGTGAGGAAGTTAGGAGAAGGGAGTAGGTAAAGCAGAGGCAAGCCTTCATCCCTCTGGGATGCAAACCCAACAATGGCCAGATACATCAGGGTGCACACAGAGTCCGTGCACTGTTTTCCAGGCCTGCAATAAGAAAGAATAGGGAGGCAGAGGACATGCAGACCTTTTTCCCTCTGGGATGCAACCCACAAGAGCCATGCATGGCTGGATGCACACCCAGTCCGTGTTCTGGATTGCAGGCCTGTTATGAAAATGTTAGGTGTGGAATTGGGGGTGAAGTAGAAAAGTCAATTAGGAGGGAGAAAAGGTAGACAAGGGGAGAAAAGTATAGGAATTAGGGCTCTGGTGTGGGGCAAAAGGGGGGATGGGGGACTAGGGGAGAGAAAGGGATAGCATTGGCATCAAAAGAAGTGGTCCAGTGCAGTTGCAGGAAGGGGAAATTAAGTTGCAGAGAAGAAAGGAACGTGATCAAGGGATGGGGCAGAATGGATAGTTAAAGGGAGGGAGTTCCAGAGTTTAGGGAAGTGGTAGGAGAAAGCAGACTGGCTGCGGTGGATGATCTCGCAGGAAGAGCCAGGGTCTGGTGGTCAGTGTTACTGAGGAAGTATGTGGGAAGAGAGGGGGTAGAGAGGATAGAGGAGAGGTAAGAGGAGAGAGAGTCACACCAGAACTTGCCGACAAGTAAGGAACAGTGGTTGAGGCATCTAGCTTCAAGTGGGGGGAAGGAGAGAGAGAGGTATAAAGGTCATAGTGGTGAGTACATGGTGGACAGTCTAGAGCAAACCATCAAAATCTATCAGATCCCTCAGTCTTTCTTTATAAGGCTTCCCTCGCAACCCCTGCACCATCTTGTTTGCCCTTCTCTGGACTGCCTTCACCCTGTCTATGTCTTTCCTGAGGTGTGGTCCCCAGAACTAGATACAGTATTCTAGGTGGGGGTGTACCAGAGAGCAGTACAGTGGCAGCACCACCTCCCTCCTTCTGCTGGTGATGCCACTGCCTATGCACCCCAGCACCTCACTAGCCTTGCCCTAGGTCTTGTTACACTGCACTGCCACCATGAGGTCTTCTGAATTTGCACTAAGCTGCAGGTGGTTGAACTTGTTCACAATTATAACGGTGAATTTGCTACTTATACAGGAAAAATGCAAGCTAAGAAATATTCATATTACTGCACATTAATCCTGCTCCTACATTGCTTCCTGTCCCAACAAAAAGAAGTCTGCTATGTATGCTATCACATACAGTGTGCCCCACCATTGTTTTGTACTATGGCCCTCTCGCTTCCTCTTTCTGCACCCTCCCACACTGAACCAGATGATCTCACAGCAACAAATATTCAGCCAGACAGCTCTAGATCTGTACGCACAGCCAACATCATCACACACCTCACACACCCTCACCCCCACCCACAGGTAGTGGTTAAATTGAAATTTCTAAGTGATGAAGCTGTCATTTCTTGGTGGTGGAACTCTACTATAGTAATGAACCTAACTCCCACCCTCCAAGCAGCAAAGAAAAAACATTATTTTTGGGTCTCCTGAGTTTTGGTGAATCAGGGGTGGGGTCTTCCTTGATGTTGTCAATCCTAATTCTCCCCCTCTCCCCCAGCTGATAGCCTCCTGTCCAAAGCACAAGATACAGCTCCAAGCCAGTGCCTCATACTGATACACTCTTCAGAGGTACAGAAGTACTGTATAAGACATTATTTTCACTGGAATACAATTTTCACTATATTCATGTTTTTGAAAATCAAGCAAAAATTGTATTCCAGTGAAAATAATGAGAGTAGGTGTCCTGAGAAACTGTAAAAAACCAAAACAAGGCGCTGCGTCAGCATGTGGTCTAAAATCAAAACAAAATGGTTATATTAAATGCACACTGAAAATAGAAAATAGAGTTAAAAATCTGCGTTTCGACCTTAGGTCTTCTTCAGGAAACATCTAAAAGAGAAAAAAAAACAAGATAGTGTAGAGGAGAGGTAAAATGAGAGAGAGATATATGTGGAGAAAGAAGAAAGGGGAGGCTCAGGGAGAAGAAGTGATAAATGGTAAGATTAAGAGAGAATCTGCAAAACAAAAAGGTGATGATGGGAAAGATAAAGCATAATGGGAGTGAAAGAGCTGGGGAAGTTCCCAGGTGGAGACTAATTGACAGGGCCTAGTAAGAAGGCTGAAAGGTGACAAATGTGTGGGAAGGAGACAGAAATAGAGACATATGGTGAAAATGAAAAATAAATTAAATGAGTACAAAAACAAATAGACTTTAGGGAAAAAAAAGGGGATGGCTGAAAGATGTTAGTGGAAAATAAGTCTATCATTTAAACCAGAGGGCTGCTGGGAGCCAAGGCGGATGATCAGCTTGGCTTCCATGTTTTTTCTATGGTCAGGATCCCAGAAGCCCTGCTGAGGGACACAAACAGAAAGGTCATTGACATTGTGGTCCCTGGAGATAAAGTGGGATACAATGGGTTTAGCAGTTTCACCATTCCTGACTGCTCTGTAATGTTCCCTGAAACGGTCAGCAAGATGCCTACCAGTTTCTCGATGTAAATAGCTGTACACTTCCTGCAAAGAATACAATACACCACATTAGTGGAGGTGCATGAGAACTCCTTGGTGATGTGAAAACACCTATGCCCTTGAATCTCAGTCACACTGGAAATAAATTTGCAGGTGTAGCAGCGAGTCATGTTGCAAGGTTTGGTACCTGGGAGGAGGAACTGTTAGGAGTAGGTAGGCTGCTTTTAACCAGGAGATTCCACAGGTTAGGTGGCCGGTGGTAGGAGGCAATAGGTGGTTCTGTAAAGGAAGCACCAATGTTAGGAGTCAGTTTGCAAAATGGGAAAGTTGCTAGTCATGATCCTGTGACGAGAGGTGTGCTCTGATGGAAAGGAAGAACTAGTGGAATTCTCCGTTGTTCTTATGTGACAGTATCCCTCTCAGGGGTCAAGGTTACGGGCATGTTACTGACCCGGAGAGTGCTCTGTCCACTGTGCTTTTAGGTATCCCGTTGATAAAAACTATGCATTATTTGGGTCTGCTCAGCAAAATTATCCTCTTCAGTGCATAACCTGCGAAGTCTAAGAAACTGTGAATAAGGCAGGCCATTCTTGACATGTTTAGGATGGAAGGAGGTGTGGAGGAGGAAACTGTGAGAGTCAGTGGGTTTGTAATAGACAGATGTCTTCAGACCAGTGTTCTGGACTGACAGCTGGATATCCAGAAAAGGCAGTGTAGAGGAAGATACTTCAACAGTGTACTGAAGGGAAGGATGGGCCGTGGTAAACTTGTCAAGGAAGACGTGGAGGGTCTCCTGGAGCAGGAGGTGGCTCCACACAGTCATCAATGTAGCTTAGAGTTCAGGCACAGTCCCTGTGAATGAGAGAAAAACATTACTCCACCCAACCCACAAACAGATTAGCAAAGCTGTGACCCATCTTGGTACCCATGGCAACTCCACTGACCTGCTGAAAAAACTGTTATTAAAAGAAAAGCATCAGTGTAAGAACCAGTTCTGCCAGATGAGTTAGTGTGTGTGTGGGTGGCTGCTGGACTTTCCACTTATTTAAGAAATGCTGCAAAGCTGTCAGACCATCATCATGGGGATCACTGTGTAAAGAGATTTGATGTCCATGGTGAAGATGAGTTGATGAGAGTCACTGAATCTGAACCTGTCAAATAACTGGAGAGCATGGTTAGTGTCTTTAACATGGGAGGGCAGGGACTCAACAAGGGGTCTCATGAGGCCGTCCAAAAATGCGGAGATGTGGGATGTTGGGCAGGAGCAGGCAGACACTATGGGATGACCCGAGTTACCTGCTTTGTGGATTTTGGGAAGGAGACAAAACCTGGATGTCTGGGGATGCTGAACTATGAGTCTCTTAGCAGAAGCAGGGAGCTCATTGTTTTCAATAGCAGAGGTGATGGTGGTCGTGACCTAAGTCTGATAGTCAGCAGTGGGGTCCTGTGGAAGAGAAGAATAAAACCTGGTGTCAGAGAGTTGCTGTGTGGCTTCAGTGATGTATAGCTCCTTTTGCCAGACCACAACAGCATCTCCCTTATCAGCTGGTTTAATAACAATGTCATTCCTACATTGTAGAGATCTGAGGCCTGCAAGCTCACCGGGTGTCAGGTTGGAATGGTTGTGCCTGCAATGAAGATTAAAGTTAGTGGTGTTTTCCATGCATTGGTTAACAAAATAATCAACAGCAGCAAAACGTCCTGGAGGGGGTGTCCATGCACTTCGCTGGGATTTGATATCATTGATAGTTCTGGTGACACTGTCATCATCTGTGGGAAGAGGAGTCATATTAGAAAATTGAGCTGCAAGGCATACTCTACGATAGAAGCACTGCAGATCAACTTGAACCTGGGGTGCATCAAGATATCTGCGTGTGGGCACAAAAGAGACCTTTGCTAAGGAGTGATTGCTCATCTTGTGTCAGGGAAGGTCTGGAGGAATACAAAATACCAAATTGTTAGGTTGTGTCTGACTCGAGGGCTCATGTTGGTTGTTGATCTCCTGGGTGAGAGACTGGAGTTTTGCAGATTTGGTCCTTGCGAAACTGAAGAGATGGAGTTAAGGTTTTGGATGCAGTGCTTAATAAGAGGAAGGTTATGTGGGCCGTTAGCTGCAGGAAATCCTTTGCCTTTGAATGGTTTTGTCCACAGAGATCAGCTGTGTTTTGATGGAAGAAACTGCAGTGTAGTCGTGCAGTGGTATTTAGTAGACAGCGGTCATATGGCTAGGAAAGCTGGGCCAATAGTAAAGAGTCTTTTGTAAAAAAAAAAAATTCACCTGTTAGTATACTGTCTGTTAGAATACTGTCCCACCATGCCCTCCTGTCTGATACGAGTTTTGGGGGTCAAAACTACATTCACAAAAGAATGTGCAGCAAGCATACTAGCAACTTTAAACTTTATTTCTAAATTCACTAAATAAAATTACAGCAACACTATACAGTAGAAAGGCTTTGGCATTTTGACTGGTATTACAGGCATGTTTGATGCTGTGTTGTTGGCGACGATCCTCGATAGCGTCTGGCATCATTGCTCAATTGAGGTTCAGGCCCTGAAAAAAAAAAAAAAAAAAAACACTTGAGCAATTGTGTAAAAGCAGCAATAGTTTCCAATCTAATCTTTTATGTAAAATATGAAGACATCTAGCATAAAAATTTGTATAAAAAATAGAACAGAAGTTGTAAAGGACCACAAGGCCCATTCAGCCTGCTCATTTTACCAATTTGCTCCCTTTGCCTCTACTAGGTCAGTGGCCTCAGCTATGCCTCCCTGATATGTATGTTTCCCTTGTGCCTATCCCATGCCGTCTAGAATCTCTCCATTGTATGTGCTCCCACCACCTTCTGAGGCAGGGCATTCCATGCATCCACCACCATCTTTGCAAAAAATAACTTTCTCCCGCTGCCCCTTATGTGACCCCCCCACTCCAATTTCATGTCATGCCCTCTAGTTCTACTGTACTTTTTATACTGGAAGATGCTATCCCCTTCCACCTTATCTTTATGCCCTTAAGATATTTGAAAGTCTCAATCATGTCCCCCCTCTCCTGTCTCTGTTCCATTGTGTACATATTGTGGTCCATAAGTCTATCCTCATATGCCTTGTTGTGCAGACCCTGCACCATCTTAGTTGCCCTCCTCTGCATTGCCTCTACCCTGTCAATATCCTTACACAGGTGCAGCCTCCAGAACTAGACACAGTACTCTAGGACAGGCCTAACCAGCGTCTTGTACAGTTGGATCACCACCTCCCTCCTACGGCTTGTAATATCCCTCCGTATACACCCTAACATCCCACTAGCCCTCCCAACTGCTTTTGCAGTTTGTTTGGTGGATTTCGGGTCATCTGATATAAAATACCTAAATCTCTCTTTTCTCTGGTGACTGTCAACAGCTCATCCCCCAACATGTAGCTCTCCCCAGGGTTTCTGTTCTCCATGTACATGATCTTGCACCTCTTCATGTTAAACCTTAACTGCCATACCTCAGACCATTTCTCCAGCTTTTCCAGGTCTCTTTTCATTCTCTATATGACCCTGGAGTATCTACTCTGTTGCAGATCTTGGTGTTATCTGCAAACAGGCATACTTTTCTCCAGCCCTTCTGCTATGACTGCTATAAAGACATTGATGAGGACTGGGCACAGGACTCACCCCTGTGGCACCTCACTGGTGCCTCCCATTTCTTCCAATGTGTGCCACTTACCACCACCCTCTGCCTTCTGTTCACTAACCAGTTTCTGACCCAGTTCACCAACCTGTGTCCCACTCCCAGACTACTCAGCTTGTTTACCAGCCTTCTATGTGGGACTGTGTCCAAGGTCTTGCTGAAATCAAGGTAGGCAATATCTACCGCCCCTCCCTGATCCACCACCTTGGTCACCCAGTTAAAGAAATCTATCAGAGTTTTGACAGGACCTTCCTGCCATGAACCCATGCTGTCTTGGACCTTGCATTCCAATGGATACCAGTTGATCCACAATGCATTTCATAGTCAGTGTCTCCATGATCTTCCCCACTATTGAGGTGAGACTCACTGGCCTGTAGTTCCCTGCATCCTCCTTGCTACCACTCTTGCAAAGAGGGACCACATTTTCTCTTCTCCAGTCCAGCGGGACCAACCCCATGTTCAGCGACTCACTGAACAGGGCTGCCAAAGGTGCTGCCAGCTCCATCCTCAGTTCCTTTAGTATCCTTGGATGTACTCCGTCTGGCCCTGTTGCTCACAGTTAAGTACTACAGAATTGATTTATTTCACTGTAAAAAAAAAAGTCTTGCTATGTTCCTGTAGAAAGAGACCCGCTAAATTAATTGAACAGCTCAGTTAATTGTCTATGTCAGACTCATTATACTGAAGTACTGGACGGTGAAATTTAACTGCTGTTAACAAGTCGCATAGCCTCGGACCTCTAAATTAAATGAACATGCTACTTTTAATTCTACAGAAGTTTTTAAATTGTTTACAAAAAATTCCATTTGTGAGCATGCCCAGTTTAAAAATAAACATTCTATGGATAGCTGAATTTTACTACAACAGTCGGGTTGTACTATAGGACACAACTATCGTTTGTAGTTTGGCAGGCTGCACTATATGAAACAGCTGATATTTTGTTATTTAATAACAAATAAGACAGTCTGTCCTATATTATTCCCTGCTGTGTCATGACTCGTTCGGCAGGGGATGGGGCTACTGTCACTGTGTAGCCCTGCCATGCTGAATATGCTGTGCCTGTTACTAGTATAGCTGCACACTGTATTCTGAAAGCGACCTAAGACTGACACAGCTGTCATTTGTTGTTTGGCAGGGTTGCAATATACAAAACAGCTGCTGTTTTATTTGATAACAAACATGACAGTCTGTCATGTATCATTCCCTGCTGTGTTGTGACTCATTTAGCAAGGATGGGGCTACTGTCACTGTGTAGCCCTGCCATGCTGAATGTGCTGTACCCCATTACTTGTATAGCTGCACACCAGTATTTCTGAAGGTGACCTAAGGCCAACACAGGTGTCGTTTGTTGTTTGGCAGGGCTGCACTATACGAAACAGCTGCCATTTTGTTATTTGATAACAAATACAACAGTCTGTTGTATATCATTCCCTGCTGGGTTGGGACTCATTCAGCAGTGATTGGGCTACTGTCACTGTATAATCCCACCATGCTGAATCTGCTGTACCACATTACTAGTATAGCTACACACCAGTATTCCATCTTAAAAACTGCTCTGTTACCATTATCACAATATCTGCATACTAGGGGCCCCAATCCCCGGTGCCAACGTCAGTGTCAGTTGGTCCTTCCTTATGTTGTCTGTTCCTCCCACCCTCCACAAGCTTGTTGTTATGTATAGTTATCGATATCAAGAGGTTCAAACCCCTGTATTGAATGCTCTAAGCCCACCAGCAACCCCTTGTAATTGCTGTCCCTCCCCCATCCTGACCTTCCCACTGAACACTCACCATCCCCCTTACCCTATACTTACCAGCCGAGGTCGAATGCCAATCCTAGTTGGACCAGAGACATGTTTTCATTCTTCAGTGCCAAATGGTGAACTGAGGAATACATGTAAGTGCTCTATAACATATTTCAATGGCATTTTAGACTTCTCTTCATAACTTGGCCATTTTTTGGAATTTTTCACCAAATTTTCAACACTGCCTTTTTTGGACCAAACCTCATGAACACTGGTGATGAAATTTCATTATTCGGGCCTGGAAGGTAATTTTGAGGTTGCTGCACAAACTCTCCTTTTGGGCCTGATTAACATAATTTCACTGCCAGTATTCATGAGGTGGGGTCCCAAAAAGGCCATGTTGAAAAATTGGTGAAAAAATTCCTAAAAATGACCCAGTTATGAGCATACACTTTTTTCCACACACATGCATAACTTTGGTCATGTTCAATATTTTGACTCAAAATTTTCAACATAGCCATTTTTCACACCTCTTCATTAGCATTACAGCTGTCATTTTCCTCATCCTGGCTAAAATGTGTTTTCACACCTATGGTGCAGAATGGCATTTTGGCAGGGATTTGAACAAGTTCACCTACGGGTTTCATGAGGTGGGTCATACGAAGACTATGTTGAAAAATTGAGGTCAAAACATTAAAACACAAAGAATTTATGAAGTAACATTGTTTGTAGGGCTGTCCTTTGCCCCACTGGGGACTGCAATGCCTTACTGTGCCAGTGACCTGAGCTCAGGTGTGAACTCAGAGAACCAGTTTAATGGGACAAGGCTGATGGGGAAGATGCTGCAGTATGCAGCACCAGCCCTGGCCTGGGTAGGGATGGAGCAGTATTTTGGCACTGACACCACTCCCTGTGGTTTGTCAGAGAGCCTTCCCTGCAAGGTATTGACATGTGTGCAGAGGACCTGCTGGGCCCTTGCACTGGGTCAGGACTGTCTCCAATATTGTATTTATTTTGTTTTGGGCAGGAACTGAAGTGACATGTGCAAATAAGGATACAATTCCAGTATCAGAAAAAGAAGGGAAATAAATTGCAAAAAAACTTTGTTAATGCAGACATTAGGGTTGAAGAACGCAAAGCGCTCAAAGTAGGAAATGAAAGCCATTAAGATTTTGGATCTCAGAGTATTGTTAAATCAGTTTTGTGTCTTCCATGGGGTTGTCAAGCCTGATGCCCACCCCCTCCCCTGAGCGAAAGAGCTCAGATATGATGTGTTCATGCAGGGTCTAAAGGTCCTACATGAAGAAAGCTAAGACAGATTTTGTTAGCCATACTGTATCGCTATGATGCACTTACTTGGAGCTGTACCTTGTGCTTTGGACAGGAGGCTATGGGCTGGGGGAGAGGGAGGGCATTAGGGTTGACAACCCCAAGGAAGACACCACCACTGATTCGGCAATACTCTGGAGACCCAAAACCATAATGTTTTTTTAATTCCCTATGTTGTGTGTTTTGCGTTCTTCAATCCTAATGTCTGCATTAACACATTTTTTTGCAAATATATATATATATATATATGTATATATACTGTATATTATAGTGGCATGGTCATGCCACTATATTTAGGGTTGAGTAGAGTGTTTAATGTTCAAACACCAGTTTTTGCACTTTAATAATTTCACAACTGTTCAATGGAGTTGCACAACATTTTGCATGTGCAGTCTTGTGGGGTCAATCTCTTACCATGCCAAGCTTTGTTCTGGTCGGATGAGTGGATTCAAGATCCAGCTAGTGAAAAAGTGATTTTGAGGTGGTTTTGCTGTGTTTTTGTCAGCCACTTGCACCAGATGGTTTGGAATTTTGGTCTAAACGTTTCAGGGTAGAAAAGCCTGGTCCACTGTAGTGCCATTCACTGGTTTGGCTAAAAAATATTCCATTCTAGAGATATTCATTTTTAAACCTTCAGTTCTGAGCATGCTCTGTAAGCACTTCAGGATAGATGTTTGGAACAAAAAGAATTTGGCCATATGAATCAGGATTCTTGTCCGTGTAGGGGCTAATCCTTTTCTTATAAAACAATCCTCATTCATATGCAGCCATCTTATTTTCCATTTTTAATAAATTGTAAAACCCACAAAATGATGATGCTGCAGAGACCAACACATATATCTTGCTCACTGGGACCCTGATAGGTAGATGCTGCACTTTACTATTGTTAAAATGACTCTCAAATTTGTTTCTTGGATTTTTATTTTTTTTGCATTTTTTGTGTGACTCACTTCCACTGTTTTGATGGCCAAACAAAATATTTGGCTTAAAAGAAAGATTCCTTCATACACAAAAACATTTTTGACTTAGTTGTGTGTGACTATAGGGGTCCGAGGGCACAAGTACCCTCAACATTTGAAGCACTGTAAGAATCTTTAGTCCTCCTCTAACAAATTCAAAGTCCCCAGTTTGGGGCACTAGCCATTAAGTAAGTAAATTGACTGACTGACTGTCAGTCTGTGTATTGATCATGGTGACATCCTGCAATATATAGAATGAGCATGCTGCTAAGTGTGGCGCTGGAATCAAACAGTGAACAGAAGGGAGGGGCATGGAGGGGTGGCTATCATGGACAGTCTCCTTCCTGGAGTCCCTCCATGCCTTCATTTATTTTTGTCTTGACTAGACATGAAAGGCAGACTGCCTATGGCTATATGGGGGTGGGCTGGAGTCAGGAGAGGACACCCTGCAGGCAGTCCCACACAGTCATTATCAGCAGTACAAACTTCCAAGGCTAGATTTACCATAACAGAAAGTATGTATCGTAGGAACCCTGATTTTCTGGGGTCCCTGTGCTCTCTGAGCATAGTCTACATGGGATGATGTCATGCTGTATTGCCATGCTCAACTGCCACATGGCAGATGGACACACAGTCAGCAACATAATGAAGTGGCTGCCATTCAGAGTTCACATCTGGTAATTATTTTCTTTTCCCCCTGAAAAGTATAGCGCAGGCTCAGGCATGAATCAGACTTTTGGGGGGTGGGGGAGACAGTTCAGTTGTGCATGCCACTGCACTTCAATGCCCTCCTCAATGTTGAGTGGCATGACGGATTCTGACATTCACTTTCTGCTCTCCCAGTGGCTGGCATGTCTGCTTGCTGCTCATTCTACTGCAAATTTGACACTAAATGCCATTTTGTCAGTAATAACAGTGAGCAAGCAGCATCAGACCTGACTTCACCGGAGTTAACAGACCACTAGATGCACATGGGTCACATGGACTAGTTTGCCTAGTAGCCTGGCCTGGGTCTGGGTGCAATGACTAGGGTAGGGAAAGATATATAATATATACACAATATGTATTGCAAAAACAGACAGGGTTGAAAAATGCAAAGCGTATATAGTAAGGAAATAAAAAACATTAGAGGCGTTGGCCACCTGTGGCAAACCCTTGCTTCTCTGCCTCCAGAGGATATATGCCTATGAGGCACTGGCTTGAGCTGTACTTGCTTCATACAGGAGTCTACAGGCTCGGGTGGGCATTGGGGTTAACAACCCCACTGAGCACAATATCATAGATTCACTAAGACTCCAAAGACTCTAAGCCCTAATGTTTTCATTTCCTTACTTTGCCTGCTTTGTGTCCTTCAATCCTAATGTACTGTATGCATTAACGATGCTTTTTGCAATGAATTCTTTCTTTTGTGATAGTGGAATTAGACATCATTCATGCAGGTCACTTTGGGACCTGCATGAGCAGATGCCAATCCACAGGGCCCTCCATAGGGAGAGTCCATCATGTGGCACTGTGCAGACAGGGCCCGTGCCAGAAAAATAGCAAAAAACATAAATAGGAACTGCTGAGCCCTGCACCAATGGAAGAGTTTCTCTGTCTGCATGTGGCTATGGATGTAGACATGCAGGGCCCTAAGACAAGAACAAATGAACTGTCCATGGTCCCTGCACTTACATTCAACTATGGATACAGACAAGCAAGAATTTCAGGGCCCTTTGCCAAGGGGTGTCCTGGCTGTGGAAATGCATGTCGTCTGAACCCACTGCTTTCTTGCAACTATGGATACAGACGTGCAGTGGGCCCTTCCAAAGAAAAAATAATCTTCTTTACTATATGGTTACTTTTCTTTTCCACTATTGTACTTTTCAGTAGCATTATTCTCACTTTTCTATTTTTCACTACCAGATTTGAGTGATGAAAGAGATTTTTGTTCTACACTAACACAAGAATACAGCTATCCTTAGAACATTGATTTTTTTTTAACTGAGCATGCTCAGAAAATGGGATGGTTTTAACTAATATTTTAAAAACTATGTAATTTTAATTTTGAAACTTCAAATTAACAAAAGCACATACCTTGGGTCAGACTCTAAGCTTCAGGTTTAAAGTAAAGTTTTTAGCTACAGAAGAACAAAAGAAAGTCTTAATTTGGGTGAATGTTTGCATTTTTTGTGCACCTCTGTAACTAAACCAATTGACAAACAATTTTCAGGATCCAGAGTCCCTGGCTCAGACTCAACACCTACCAAATTTCAGGCAAATCAATTGGTCAGCATTAAGATTAACCACTTACTGATTTGCTAAGACTCCTGCAACTCAAACACAGATGGTCTTCGGTTCTTTACTTTGTCTGGTTTGCATTCTTCAACCCTAATGTGTGTATTAATATAATTTTTTTTTTGCAATTAATATACTCTTCCCTACAAATGCAAAGCACTGTGGGAAGTATATGTCAATCAAAGTGAAGAAATTGACTGGCACTTTTAGGGCAGGACTGGACTGAATGATGCCAAAGAAAACAGCAGATGCAGATACTGTATGTGTTTCAAAACATTCAGCCTTGTGTGGAATTGTCAGTGTGTTCCATCTCTATCTTAGCCTAGGGGGAGCATGGACCAGCCATATTTGAGCTCACTGGTTTGGGTCAACTCATGGTGAGCTCACAATAGGACAACAATTTAGAACTCAGAGAACCTCAGTGCAAAAGCAGGTTAACCCAACTGTTTTAGTGCTTCTACAATGAACTTCTTTGTTATTCAGTACATATCTATAAATTATAAATGTGTGGTAGCACCCCATAGTTTGGGTTGAGTAGGCTGTTTAATGATAAACCCCAACTGTTGCACCTTAATAACTTTGGTGTCATTTAATAAACTAGCTCACAATTTAGCATGCGTGGTCAGGCTATCAGAGTCTCAAGACTTGAAAAGGTTTGTGACAACACCTTGTTCAGTTTTTGAGTTATGAAGCACAAAAAAACATGGGAAAAAAGTGGTGTGTTTCCCTATACTTAACATCACGTATTTTGTGCTCTCACCTACAGTCTAGATAGTGTGGAATTCTTTCATGAAATGTTTAGTGTTGAAGAGGCCTGTGTCAAAAGTGTGCCTTTTAAAGGTTCCTGAAAAAATATTGTTAATGTGGAAAAAGAAATACCAAGCATGTGGAAAAAGATACAGATTAGGATAGCTGCCCATTTTTTTTAACTCACAAACATTTAAAATACATAAAATGATGTATTTAAAAAACAACACCTGAATCTAAGTAAATGGGACCCGTTTAGCTAGAGTTTGGTGTTTACCTTTTGAAAATTGCACTAGAAAGGTTTCTGGGCACATAAAAATCTAGGTGCCCATCTTAGCAAGAGGAGCCTCAGCATCATCACTATGAGAACAGCGGGACTTTCTTGAAATGTGAAGCCACAGCTGGAGTTGTACTGCTGACTTGAATTACAGCAGTGAGCCAGCGATCACCCTGTATGTCTATCTATCTATATATCTCATGGACAAGGATGCCCCCCAATGTTGCTTTTCTCTCTCCTTCTCCTCAAAGTTAATGCCCCCTTTCCCATGTTTTGTTGTAAGTTGCTATAAGTGGACCATGTTGCCTACTTCTAGTACTGCTTCTCTTCATCACCTCCCCTCCAGCTCACCACCCCTTTTCCTACTATATACCTGGTGGCACCACAGTACCCACCCCAGTACAGCTGAAAAGTAGCCTGATACTGGGGTACTCAATCCAAAGTATCAGAAAGTCCCCAGAAAAAAACAGAAATCCAACCCTTGTTGATATTTTTTTCTTCTTAAATCTGTAATGAAGAAATGGTCCCTCACCGATTTGACCCTCCATCACACACCCCACCTGCCCCACCCCAAACTCCCATTCAACACCACCCCCTTCCACCCTCACTCGCCTGAACATAAGGAGTCATCACCTGCTTTCTCAGTATGAGGACAGTGGGACTTTCTTGAAATGTTACACCACAGCTGGAGTTGTGCTGCCGGCTTCACTGACAGCACTGAGCCTGAAAGCCTCTCTCTCTCTTTCTTTGTCTATAGATATACATGTCAGTCTCTGTCTGTCTGTCAGTCTATTTCTTTATTTTCTGTTTGTCTGTCTACCTATCGGATGAAAATAGTAGCAGACTTCTTCCCCCTCCCCTTCAGGTCATCTGCCAGCACCTGGGTGCCCACCTCCAGTGCTGCTCAGAACTAGCCTAACACTGGGGTACCCAGTCCCCAGTGTTGAAATTCCCCCTATGCTGCAATAAAGAAAATCATACCTCACTGCTGTTTTTTTCACCTGTAAAAAGAAAATGGTCCCTTGCCAGTCTGTCTCCCAACACAAACCCCCAACAACCCCACCCTGACCACCCACTCAGCACCTCCCACTATGTTTGTCTGTCTGTCTGTCTACCTATCGGATGAAAATAGTAGCAGACTTCTTCCCCCTTCCCTCCAGGTCATCTGCCAGCACCTGGGTGCCCACCTCCAGTGCTGCTCAGAACTAGCCTAACACTGGGGTGCCCAATCCCCAGTGTTGAAATGCCACCTATGCTGCAATAAAGAAAATCATACCTCACTGCTGTTTATTTCACCTGTAAAAAGAAAATGGTCCCTTGCCAGTCTGTCTCCCAACACAAACCCCCAACAACCTCACCCTGACCACCCACTCAGCACCTACCACTACACACCCCCACACCCCACACACCCACACTCACTTGAACATGTCCCATGGCATAGATCCACTGTCTGATCTAAGATGCATCTTGCTGCTGGAACTGGTTACTGTTATATGGGAAAATAACATAAGTCCAGATTAATGTATTTCAGTGGGTTTTGAACATTTATCGATAACAATAACTGTGTCATTTTAATATTTTACACAAATTTTCAATATGGCCTTTGTGGGACTCATCCTCATGCCCAAGGGTAGTGGAATTATGCAAATCTGGTCCAAATGGTGATTTTGTGGTCACATTGCAAAATCATCTTTTGTGTGGGATTTAAAAATATTCACTGCCATTGTTCATGAGGTGGGGTCATAAGAAGGCTGTGTTGAAAATTTGGGGCAAAAATATTGAAAAACAACAAAGGTATGAGCTTGCATTGAAACTTTTCTATGCTAACTCATAACTATGGTAATTTTAAATATTTTGACCCCAAATTTTCAGCATATCCAATTTTTCCCACTACCTCATGAATGTGACAGCTGTCATTTTTCAAATCCTGTCCAAAATGTTTTCACATCTGTGGTGAAGAATGACATTTTGGTAGGAAATTGATCATTTTCACCTGCCAGGTTCATGATGTGGGGTCCTATGAAAGCTATTCTGAAAATTTGGTGTACAAATATGGTAAAATGACCAAGTCATGTGTGTACACTGCAATATTAAACATGCTGTGTCTGTAACTCTGTATTTATTTGTCAATGTTTTGTGAACATTTAAACTGTACCTGAAACAGAACCACATTGTAAACAGGGCTTTGTCACCCTAACGGTATAATTGTATGCCTGTATAAAAATAAACTTTTCTACTACTATTATTTCAATGTTCACTCATAACCTTGCTAGTTTTCAATATTTTCAAATCCAGACATTTACACCACTTCATAAATATGAAAGGTGTAACTTTTTAAACCCTGGACGAGATGTGTTTTTGCACTTCTGGTATGAAATGATATTTCGGTCAATATTCTATAAATGTCACATGTTTAGAAGGGAATCATAAAAAACTGTCTTGAAAATTTGAGGTCACAATTTAAAAAAAATTGTATTTCGTAAGAAACTTTGTGTGTAGTGCCAGTCTTGACCAGGCCTTTAAGTCCCATATCATCAGAAAATGTTTTCGGCATTTACATTAAAAAAAATCTAAACAAGATCTAGTTTGCATCTACAGTAATTCCAGCAGTAGTCTACTAAACGCTGCTGCTGCTTTTTTGTACTGAAATTCTCAAATAGATATTTCCATCACTTGGGTTACAGAGATACATGTAGGCTCCCACTATGTTTAAGATGACATGAAATAATAAATGGATTATTTCCTTTCTTGCCATGTCAGTAACAAAGAGGCTATTTTGGGTTTATTGGCAAAAAGGTGATACTTAACAGAGTCCAGACTGTTTCTCTTCAATTTTCAAACAACAGAACTCCAGTGTTAATACTCAGTCAACAGATAATTTTTCTCTTTGCATCCCAAGAATGAGTACTTCATTAGGACAAAGGCATCATCTTATATATTGCCTACTTTTTAATTCAATTCAGACTTTTTTGACTGTGTGAATCTTTCCTTGTGCTCTTTTAGGCAAGGTTAAAAGAATATTTATTTACTGAGTGCAAGTGTAAATGTTTTGAATGATGATGTTGAGATATATTTATAAGTATTATTTCTGTATATATTTTGTTTGTATTTTTATTATGATGTATGTTTTTATATTGTATTTATTATTTGTACACTGGTCACCCATGAAAATGGGTCATTTTAGCTCATGGTCCTATCAGTATAAATAAATAAAACAAACAAAATGAAATTAAAAAATAAGATTTAAATGCATTAAAACAGTAGGGGCTCAGTGAGACCATTGCAGAGGTCTCAGGAAGCTACAGTATCCAATTTGTGTCCCTATTCATCCCTATTTGTTCATTAAGACCATCCAATTCTAAACTCCAGTGCATCTGTGCATTTAAGTTTCTTATTAAAATCTCCCCTCTTCAAATCAAATCAAATCTTTATTTATCCAGGTGAACATCATTGAGCACAGCTCATTTGCAAGATAGGCCTGGTAAGGTCAGTTCAAATTACATGATATAACAGATGGCAACACTTACAAAGGTCAATTTTATACAAAATTTGAAAATAAATCACATTGTCTAACATACAATCTAAGCAAAATGTTCAATAAATCGATAAAGTAACATAGATAGTGGGGACAAGGGGAGGGGGGAGCAGGAGTGGGATGCAAGTTGGCGGGGAACGTGGAAGATGATATTAATTATAAGGTGGATGGATGGGCTGGGGCCTGTAATGGTGGTAGAATGACAGGGGTATAGGGCTATGAAGAGGTTAAGGAAGAGATGGGAGCTAGATGAAGGATGGGGTACAATACATCTATGGGGTAGAGGCACTTGAATGGCGTGGGATCATTCCGTGACTAGCTGACTGGGGAGGGAAGGATAAGATTAGCACTAGTAATAAATTACTCTAGTATTAGTGGAAACAGTTGCATTTTCTTTGATGAGTCTTGTATACAGATGTTTGAAGGATGTAACTGTAATATGACTACTCAATTTCAGGGTCTTCTGTGTCATATTCCATAAAGTAGATAGTATGTAGCTGATAGTGGTTCTCCCATACCGAGTGTTGAAATTGGGCACTTTAAGCATGATGAAATTGAGGCTTCTTAAGGCATATTTACTTGCTGTGACCTGTGTGAAGCAATCTGAGATACAGTTTGGGAGTTTTTTTAGATAAGGCTCTGTATGTCCAAAGTATGGCATTCTTATTTCTTCTGAAATGGAGTGAAGACCATCCAACTGCAGCATAGAGCGAGCAGTGGTGAGTGCTGAAGGGAAGATCTGTGATGAACCTTAATGCTCTGTGGTAAAGTGTGTCCAGTTTATGCAGATAGGAGTTAGGGCAGCGACTGTATAGGAAGTCTCCATAGTCCAAAACTGAAAGAAATGTGGCCTGGACCAACTTCTTTTTGCATCCCTATTTAAAAATGCTTTATTCTGTGAAAGAGGCCAAGCCTCTGCGGAGCTTTCAGTAGTTCTTCCAGGTGAGTTAGATAGTCAAGTCTGTAGTCTAGCCACACCCCAAATATTTGAACTTTTGATGAATTCAAGATTTTCACCCATCACAGTGGAGAGTTGGGGAGAATGCTTAGAGGAGTTGCCAGTTTGATTTAGGGGAAGAACAACATTGCCTTTGTTTTTGTGTTTAGGAGAAGTTTTTTCCAGTAACTGATGTTGAAGTATATTGAATTTGCTTGTAGCTCTTCACATGCTGAGACAGGAGAGGAGTTACCGACGTATAAGCGGTGTCATCTGCAAACAGATGTACAGTGGCTTTAGTGAGATTAATATCGATGTTATTAATGTAGATGGCAAATAGGATTGGGCCTAGGATGAATCCTTGAGGAACTCCTCTTTGTAGAGGCTTAATGGAGATAGGTCTCCTTCAGATTTCACTTGCTGGGTCCTTCCCAAAAGGTAGCTATTAAACCATTTAGGGAAGATGCATCTAGGCCTATGGAATACAAAGAATAGAGGTAGATCATGGTCGACCGTGTCGAAAAGCCTTACTCAGGTCTAGAATACATCACGTACACAGTTTTTTTATCAATTCACTTTGCCAATCATTTGTTACTTTGGCCAGGGCTGAGATAGTGCTATGTTTGGTTCTAAATCCTGATTGTGCAGGGTTTAGTCAGATTAACCTCTTGAGATATCCTCTCAATTGAGTACTCACTATTTTTCAAGCAGCTTGGATAACACGGTAGGATAGAAATTGGTCTGTAGTTATTAAGGTCCGTAGGGTCCCCTGCTTTCAATAGGGGGATGACTTGAGCTGTTTTCCAGATTGAGGGACTAGAGCCTGTTTTTAGTGAGAGATTAAATAGGTGTGTTATTGGAACTGCTAGTGCTTGCATGGCAACTTTTAAAAAATAAGGATCAAGGGAGTCTGCACCTGCACTTTTTTGATGTCCAGTTGGGAAATTAGGTCTTCGACTTGTTTCAAGGTGGCTGATTTGAAGGAGAAGGTAGATTCAGTCATCCGAACATCAGGACTCTTCATGCCTAGCTGACAGCGTAGATGGCTAGCCGTAGAGATGTCGAATGCTAGGCCAGCAGTTGGAAATGATTATTAAGCGATTCCAATATTTCCAATCTATCAGAGACTGGTCCATTATTATAGTGAATTTTGACTGGGAGTGTAGTGCTAGGGTCTTGACCTGTTATGTCCTTTATGGTATTCCAGAATTTGGCAGGATTATGGAAGGAGGAGTTAAGTTCGAACATATAATATGCAGCTTTAGCATCCCGCTCTTGGGAGTGGAGAGACCACTTTGAGTCCCCAAAACTGAAGGGAAGCTCCTGTATGGCCTGTCATGTTGACATGCGCCACTATAGGTGCCTGAGAATTGATTTCAGTATTACTCTTATGTTACTGAATTCTGACCTTGATCTGTTTCCAGGTTTTCCCAACATTAGTTCTATTACAGAGGCACTGAAGTATGTAAATTGCCCCATGTGGATTCATAAGTAATGTACTGTTTAATATGGTATTCTAGGGACATGGATATGTTGTTCAATCCACACTTATTGGCAGGTTCCTTGCCGCTTTAAATCTTGCGGAAGGTCTTCAAGCTGGCTCCTTCCACCCACCCCGGTGGTAAAACTCTCGGCTTCACCCCATGACGCCAGATATTCCTTACCGCTTGGAAGCTCAGGTTCCCTCCTTAGCGCCCTGCGTTTTAGACTGGATCCTAACTCTTCGGTTCATCCGAAATTGGTTTTGAAGTTTTCTAAACTTCGGTCTTCATCTTCCCTCGAGGCTGCGATGGACAAATCTATTCCTGGCTTTTGGAGGTGCCCTTGAGGGCAGAAAATGTCCAGGACGGATCCGCACTCCACATGCATCTACTGCCTAGGCCTAGATCACGACCCGCAGGCCTGTGAGTTGTGCCGCTCTTTCTCGCCCAATGTCCTGGATGATCGCGCTGCCTGATTGAAGCTCGGGTGCCCCGAGAAATGTTTCCCGCTGGTAAAATCAAAAGAGGCTCGTTGGGCGGTGTCGGCGGCGGCTGGCTCGGCTGAGCAGCTCGAGCAGATGATCACTCTCGAGGAGGAGGCAGCCCAGGCATCTTCCTCCACCTTAGCTCGATGTTTATCCCGCTTTCTCTGAGTTCCTCGTGTCCGGCTTTGTTCAAGGAGCTTTGTCAGTCCCTTTCACGAGAAGGAGAGGGGCCATCAGGACATTCTTCTCAGCCCAAGAAGAAGGAGTGAAGGTAAGTCCCACCTTCGGCGTTAGTGGGAGCGGGAGAAGTCCCTTCCCCAGACAGTCAACCGTCGACGATTCGAGGTTGCGGCTGAGGCTGCTGGCTTCACGGTGCCTCCGTCAGGCCAGCCTGCGCGAACTCCGTCAGCAAGTTGAGATTTTTCGATCCGTTAGACAGGCTATCGACTGGAGAAGCTGACAACCCTCCTTCACCGGTTCCCCTGGTGGATACCGAGGATCTGCCTGTGCCTTCCGGGCCGCAGTCCCCGGTTAAAATGACCGAGCCGAGAGAAGAGCGGGTGTCCCCCGCCCCTTCCCATACCCATCCTTGGTCCCCCCCGAGGGTCTCGGTCTCGGATCTCTTCTCGGTCTAGCCGTTCCCGCCGACATCAGCGGTCTCGGTCTCAATACCGAAGTAAGCAGCGACACCGTTCCTTCTCGTCCTCTTCCTCGGATGAGGGGAGGCTTCGGCGTAAATTACGCCGACGCTACGAGGAGCTTATGTGGCAGCAGTTGCTGTTGTCCGGGCCTAAGCTGACCCTGGTCCAGACCCTGGCCATCAAGTGGCTGTTGCCTGAGCGACCGAAGCAACCACTACTTCAGTCGGGTTACCCGTTCCAGGGCGGTTGCTTGCAAAACCAACTGCTCCACTGATTGTGGTGGAACCTCCGCCTCCATAACCGAAGTCTGGGGCACCGACCAAGAATTCTCGGTCGGGTCACGGCCTGCCCCACAGGTTGTCGGTCACCCTCACTCCCCAAACGTCCTTGGCAGGTGGAGGGTGGCTCACGGCCGAGGCAGCTCTTAGCAGACTCTTCAGAATCTGATGGCGACTCCTCCCTGTTCTCCAGGCAGGTTGACTTGGAGTCCTCCGGGGCCAGTCATTGGACGATAGCCCATCGTCCTTCTTGAGTCTGCTGACTCATCCGGAGTCCACGGAATGCAGCTCAAGCCCATGTCCAACAGGCCAGTATCCCTGGACGGAGATACTGGACTGAGGGGATTCCCCACCGAGGCCTTCCGGTGGCTGAGGCCATTGTCTGCCCAGCCTTGGAGCTTTGGCAGCGGCCAGCTTCCTGTCCTGCACCTTGGCCAGGATGTCCAGGAAGTATCACGGTCCCTACCGGCTCATTGCCGGTTTTGAGCACCCCTCTGCCGAGGGTTAGTCACTGACAGTGTTTTCCGGCGTTCAGTTCGCTCAGGATGTGGATAAGCCCCCGACAAAGAGTCCAAAAGCTGGACTTTGGGGGGCGCAAGGTGTACGCTGCGTCCTCCCTTGGCCTCCGACAGATCAGCTCGGCCGTGCTGATGGCACACTTCTCCCACACCCTCTTGGGCTCCCTGGATGAGGTTGTCCCTCATCTCCCGATTGACCTGCAGACCACGGTCCACCAGGTGTGGGACTAGGGTAGGGCGGTGGCGAAGCAGCAGCTTCAGACTGCTCTGGACATAGGTGATTCCTGTGCGAGGTCAGTAGAGGCCACGGTGTCCATGCGCCACAGGGCGTGGCTGAGGATATCCACCTTCACGGCAGATACCCAGCACAAGTTAGCAGATGTCCCCTTCTTGGGGACTGACCTCTTCGGCCCTGGAGTGGAGGGGCACCTCCAGTGGATCGAGAAGTCCAATGCCACCCTGGACTCGGTCACCTCCGCCCAGAGGGACAAAGACCACCGTCAGCAGCAGAAGTCTTTTCGTTCTTCAGCCCCTGCATCTCGACCAGCCCAGCAGCACCAGCAACAGGGCCAGCAGGCTCGCGCTTGGCATCCCAAACCCAAGCCGACAGCTTCCTCCAACAGGAAGCAAGGAGGTAAAGGCCCAGGAGGTCCTTCGGCTGGTTCCTCCTCCAAGCCTGCCCAGTGATAGGTTGAGGGGTGCTGCCCCCAGCCTCGTCACTCCCTCCCCCGGGTTCCCCCCTGTGGTGGGATGGCTCCGCCACTTCCTTTCCACCTGGTCCGCTATCACCACGGACCGCTGGGTGTTGGAGGTGGTAGGAAAAGGCCTGCCTCTGGAGTTCGAGCAGGCTCCACCCTTTCGAGCCATCACCCCTCGGGGGGGCCACGGGGTCTGCAGCCTCGCTGTTGGCCCGCCGAGCCAATATTGCCCTGCTCCTCGAAAAAGAGGTGATCAGAAAGGTGGCGGATACTCCTCCAGACCCGGGGTTTGTGTCCAGGTACTTTCTGGTCCCAAAATGGATGGGGGACTGGTGCCCCATTCTCGACCTGCACGATCTGAACAAGTTCCTAAGGTCTCGGACCTTCAGGGTGGTCAGTCTGGCTCAGATAATCCCATCCTTGGAGCGAGGCATGTGGTTCTGTTCCCTGGACCTCCAGGATGCGTTCTTTCACGTCCCAATCCGTCCATCTCATCAGAGATTCCTCCACTTCAGAGTGGAGGGATCCCTTTAGAGTTCCAGGCCATGCCTTTCGGCCTCTCTCTAGCTCCCAGGGTCTTCACCAAATGCATGGCAGTGGTGACAGCATTCCTGCAGCGCTGAAGGGTCTGGGTGTACCCCTACCTGGATGACTGGATGATTGCAGCCCCTTCCAGAGTGCAGGCGGAGCGGTCCAAAGATCTGGCCCTCCAGGTTTGCTCTCAGATTGGCCTCCTCATCAACGAGGCCAAGTCAGAACTCGTGCCAAAGCAGGTGATAAAATTCATTGGGGCAGAGCTTGACCCTCTACGAGCCAGAGCACAGCTCCCGGTGGACAGGGCCGAGGTTCTTTCCTCCTTTCACCAATCATTTCTGGTTGGGCAGTTGTGCCCTGCCCGGGACTTCCTGGCAGCCTGCACCAGCGTGGTCCATTGGGCCCATTGGTACATGCATCCCCTTCAATGGGGACTGGCCAGCCAGTGGTCACAACACTGCGATCCGTTAGACCAGCCCATGACAGTGACCCAGGAGATGCGGAACACTCTCCAATGGTGGATCATTCTGGCACATCTGCAGGAGGGCATCCCATTCATCTGCCCTGAGCTGACGGTCTCTCTATCGACCAATGCATCTCTGATGGGTTGGGGTGCCCATCTGGGGGAGCACCGAGCACACAGCCTCTGGTCCCCTCGGGAGTCCCGATGCCATATCAACCTGCTGGAGCTCCGAGTGATCCATCTAGCTCTCACCGCCTTTGCTTCATCTCTACGGGGTCAAGTGGTTCAGGTCCAGGCGGACAATACCATGACCATGTACTATCTGAACCACCAGGGTGGGACGCGCTCCATGCTGTTATGCAAGAAAGCTCTCCACATATGGTCCCTCATGCACAGCCTGGAGGATGGATCTCCTAGCCATTCACGTGACAGGAGCCTCCAACACCCTGGCCAATGCCCTAAGCCGGATAGGGGCTGCGTCTCACAAGTGGTCTCTCCTGCCGGAGGTAGTACAAGACCTATTCTCCCACTGGGGCACACCTCAGGTGGACCTGTTTGCCTCCAAGGAGAATGCAAAGTTGAGTCTGTTCCATGCCCGCCCCCCTCAGCAGGGCTCACTGCAGGGGGATGCCTTCTCGAGGCCGTGGACCCTGGGCCTCTTCTACGCCTTTCCCCCATTTCCCTTGATCCAATAGGTGCTTCTCAAGGTGAGGAGGGACAAGGCACAGGTGATTCTGGTAGCCCCAGACTGGCCCCGCCAGTTCTGGTATCCAGATCTCCTCAGCCTCAGCTCCAGGCTCCCGGGGTGGCTTTCAGCCCGCCTGGACCTGATCTCAGTCAACCAGGGGAAGGTATTCCATCTGGACCTTCAGTCCCTGCACCCTGACGGCTGGTTCCTGGCGGCTAGAGTTCCAGGCCTTGGGTATTTCGACAAGGTCCTCAACATCGTTGAGGCATCCCTTAAAAGTCGACCAGGAAATGCTATGTCTTCAAATGAGATTCTCCATTTGGTGTCAGGGGAAGGGCTTGGACCCTTCCACCTGTCCCTTGGCAAGCATTCTGGACTACCTGTGTTCCCTTTCTCAGCAAGGTTTTCGGTCGATGACCCTTAAGGTGCACCTGGCAGCCATCTCTGCTTACTGGGCGTGGGCCGGGAAGCAGTCGGTGGTGCAGGAGAAGGTGGTCGGGCGCTTTTTCAAAGGCCTTGACCACATTTCCCCTCCAGTGCGAGAACCTCCACCTCCGTGGGATCTACTGCTGGTATTGGCCAAGCTCATGGGCAAGCCATTCGAACCGATGCACAGGTGCGATATTTCCCACCTGTCGTGGAAGACCGCCTTCTTGGTGGCTATCACATCAGCCAGAAGGATGGGAGAGCTCCAGGTGCTTTCCATCGAGTCTCCTTATCTGGTTGTCCACAGGGACAAGGTTGTCCTGCGCCCCCAACCGAAATTCCTTCCGAAGATGGTGTCAGAGTTTCACCTTAACCAGGTGTTGACTCTGCCGGTGTTCTACCCCAATCACACCTCGGAGGCCAAATATAGGCTCCATACTTTGGACCCTAGATGAGCGCTCGCTTATTATAAGGAGCGGATGGCTGAAGTTTGGGGAGAGGTTCACCAGCTGTTTGTCACCTACGCTGAAGCCGCACCTGGCAGACCTGCAGCCAAGCAGACGATCAGCAGGTGGGTCGCCTCCTGCATAGAGCTCTGCTATAGGTTGGTGGGCATGGAGCCTCCCAGAGGGATAAGAGCTCATTCTACCCGCCATACCACTGCATTGGTAGCTGCTTCCAGGGATGTCCCTATCCAGGATATCTGCAGGGCTGCTACCTGGAAGTCGGCACATACCTTTATTACACACTACCACATCGACCTTGAGTCACGCCGGGATGCTGGTTTTGGGGCCTCGGTTCTCCAGTCTCTTTTTCCCAAGTAAGTATTGGGGGTGTGCGCCTTGCCTCCCTCCTCCCAGAGAACTGCTAGGAGTCTGCCAATAAGTGTGGATTGAACAACATATCCATGTCCCTAGAAATATAGGTTACTCATCTGTAACAGGAGTTCTAGGAATGGTATATGTTGTTAATTCACACGACCCACCCGACCTCCCCGGCTTCGGCGCACAACCTGGCTTCCAGCGGGCTAGATCTGGCATCATGGGGCGGAGCCAAGAGTTTTACCACCCGGGTGGGTGGGAGGAGCCAGCTTGAAGACCTTCCGGCAAGATTTAAAGTGGCAAGGAACCTGCCAATAAGTGTGGATGAACAACATATACCATTCCTAGAACTCCCATTACAGGTGAGTAACCTGTATTTCTTTGTTGGTAAATGGATGTCTGAAAATAGTTTTTTTATTTTTTTTTATTTAGTTGTTTAACCAGGAGTAGCACTCTAAGCTGAAAGCTTTTTTACAGGAGTGACCTGGAAGCACAGGGAAGTTAAGTGACTTGCTCAGGGTCACACAGTATACAAGTGGAAGCTGTGGGATTCAAACCCAGGTCTGGTCAGCTGGATGTCACCAGATTTGCAGATTATGTCCACAGGAAGAATAGTGCCCACATCAGGGCATTACTATCTTTAGGGGTCCAAGGAGGACCTGCATGCCCTGTGATTTTCTACCTTGTGGATGATTGGTATATATAGTAACCTATCCTTAATCATTACTACTTTTTAACGCTAAGTCCCTTATCAAATTCTCGATGGACATACTCAGAAATCTGGATAAGGGGCCCTTACTGAGGGGCTTCATTGACCTATCCAAGGCCTTCAACCTGGTCAGTCACAATCTGCTATTGACTAAGTTGGGCAATGTGGGACTTGACAGCCATTCTCTAAGGTGGTTTGAAAGCTACTTAACTGGTCACACACAATGGGTAAAATGGAAAGACTCCATTTCAGAGCCACTGATTAACAGAGGGTGTGCCGCAAGGGTCGATATCAGCCCTCCCTCTTTTCCCTTTTCACCAATGAACTGAGCGACCACTGTGGGGGAGCTCTGTGGTCCGTATGCAGATGATGCTGTTATCTATCGACCCTCCACTAATCTGGGAGACCTCAGTCCCTTGCTCCAAGGAGACCTGTGTTCCTTGAGAACTGGCTTGTTAACAGTAGAATGGTCCTGAACATGGATAAGACCAAGGCCATGCTGTTTGGTCCAAGATCCCTGGGACATGATAGAAAACAACACCTACACCTCACCTTCATTATGGTAGCATGGTAGTGGTCATAGTTAGGTTGAGGAGCCATTTATATGTTAAATTTAAAACCTGCACTTTAATAACTTTTGCAACTGTTCATGGATTTTGCCTGACATTTGGAATACATGATCAAGAACCATAGATCTGTGGATCTTTGCCAACTTTCGTACTGTTTGGCAACAGCGTAGAGTTATTAAGTTGATTCCGCGCACGATTTACACTTTTTTGGAATTCTTTAGTATCTCTAGAGGTCATACTGTTTGTGCGACTGGTCCAAATCTTCTAGGGAACGTATGTGTCGGGTCTCCGATGTGCCTTTTGAGGATTTTTGTAAAAATATTAAACGGTTCAAAAGTTATTCAAAAACAAGTTCCCATTATAAGTCAATGGGAAAAGTTAAAAGTTCGACAGTGTCGCAAATGCAGTTTTTACTTTCGCAATGGCCTTTTACTGTCACAAATCCACCATTTTGTTTTCAGGTAGTCACAGAAAAATGCTTTCCATTTAAATGTGGGACCCCTAGCAACCTAATTATTTTTGTATTCACCTAGTCGGACCCTGAGGATGCTAGGCATGTCTTTATTTTGGTAAAACAATCCAGAAATATGTTTTCAGATTTCTGAAAAGTACTTTGCAAAGTACTTTCGCACTTGTGACAGTGTTGAATGAATTTGTGAAAGCTGCAAAGTTTGACAGTACTTTTCCAGGCTGTGTGAAATGACAGTAATTCTTTGGCACTCTGCTGCAAAAGAACAGTTTGGTCTTTTGGGCTGAAATTTGAGGGAACACAGCCAACATCTCACTGATGTGCCTTTCAGTATTTTGGTGAAAAATATTACAGGGTGGCAAAGTTACGCACTCCAAAGTTGACACTTTTCCCATAGGATAACATTACGGCATCCGCTGCATTACAGGAATCCTTTGCCGCTTCTGCTGCAAAATAACGGTTTGGTCTTTTGGGCTGAAATTTGAGAGAAGAAAGCAAACATCCCACAGATGTGCCTTTTACTGGTTTGGTGAAAAATATTACAGGGAGCGTAAAGTTATGGTATTCAACTTCTCTTTTTTTCCCATAGGATAACATTACGGCGTCATTGTGCTTTTTCAGGGCCTGTATTCCTCGGAAATGCGAGATACAGACTTTTCATCAGAAAATGCTTAGCATGGCTAAGTACAAACTAGCCAGGAAAGTCATAAATCATATGACTTTAAAAATGTTTTTCACATCATACGTTCCGAAATATAAGCAATTTACTATCCTAACCCCTCATTTTCTGCTCCGAGACCCATTATTATGCATACATTCTTTGTACTCACTGTCTTTCTCTATGCAGCTTTTGGGGAAAACTAGCCTGTGCACTTACATTACTGTTATCCTTACCACTTCTGCTTGCGGTTCTGCAACCATTTCACTTACTGTTCCGCTTCACGCACTATGTAGCAAGCTACTCCTTCAGCTTTCCATTTGCGCTTGTGTTTGTGTTATTTTAACCATTTCTGTCTACAGTACTGTTTATCTTTCTGTTTTGCTTTGCGTCACCATGTGCATTACCATTTGTGTTTGCGGGCACCGTGTTACTATGTGACAAGACATCACGTGGCGGAGGGCCCCAAGGCCCCGCCACCGCAGACACATTCACTATTTCTCATTATACTTCTCAAAAAATAGGTTGGAGGTAGAATTAGAGGCAAATCCCATTAGTTAGGTTGTTCCATTGTGACAAAGCAAGGAAATTTGGTGTTAGGGTTCAAAGCCCCTTTGACCCCTCACTCCCAAACCGGCATCGGGCTGCACATTGGGGTTGTCGGTCCTAACTCTCACCCCATTCTCCTATACCTCTGCTTCTTCACACATCTGATGGGGTGAGAGTTAGCCGGCAAACCCCAATGCGCACTTTGATGCCGCTGGGGGTGTGTGGGGGTCCAAGGAAGGCTTTCAACCCTAACAACAAATTTCCTCACTTTTGTCGCTGTGGAACAACCTAACTAATGCATTAAATGGAGTTTTTTGCCATATATATATATATATATATACACACACACACACTGTATATATATTCTTTGCTTAAAACTCTGTTAATGCAACATTTAGGATTCGACTACAGTGACAAAAGTAGGAGAGTGTGACTTTAGGGTTTCCAAGCCTAAAACCTACAACCCCATCCTCATTAAATCAGGGGCAGACTCTTCTTAGGGTTGTTAACCCTAAAGCTCACCCCATTACGTGTGTATATTTCTGAAGTGCATAGAATGGAGTGAGCTTCTGGGCTGACAATCCTTAGGACGAGTCCACCCTGATTTGTTTTAGAGGTTGTGGCTTTAGGGTTTGAAACCCCAAAGCCACATTTCCTACTTTTGTTACTGTAGCCAGAACCCTAAATGCTGCATTAACAGAGTTTTTTTCAAAGAATTTCTTACTTTTTGGAGATAGTATAATTGTATCTTTATTTGTCTGTGTAGGCTCTGCACTTTTATTCTGCCATAGATGTGTATATGTTGCTGTGGAAGGGCCTTGCACTTCCATTTGTAGCACAACAGCAACCAAATTGCCAGCATAGCCTTCTTATTACACAACCTCATGAACCCAGTACTGAAATTTATGAAATCCCAGCCAAAATGTCATTCCACACCACTGTAATGTCATTTCATGGCAGAGGCATGAAACACATTTTGGTGAAGATCTGAAAATTACAGCTGTCACATTCATGAGTTGGTGCAAAGAAATGGCTTCTGTATGTTTAAAGTTTGGGTGAACATATTGAAAAATTAAAAAATTATGAGCGAGCATAGATTAATTTCAATTGATGTGCATAGCTTTGGCATTTTAACATATTTTGGCCCCAAATTTTGAACATACCCTTCTTATGACCCCACCTCATGAACAAGGGTGGTTCAATTTAACTAAAAGGTGATTTCATTAAGCAAATACAAAATCACCTTTCATGGTGGAGTTGCATAATTCCACTAACATTGTTCATGAGGCAGGGTCTTAAAAGGCCATACTGAACATTTGGTGTGAAAATATGCAAAAGAGTTATTCACCAAAGTCAAAATCTCATTGAAACACAGTGAGCAGCACTTACCTTAGTTTCTCAAATTGCAGTCAGTGACTCCAGCAGCAAGACGTGTTCTTCCAACAGAGAGTAGATCTGCACCCTGGGACCTGCTCATGTGAGTGAGGGTGTGTGGAGGGCATGGGAGGTGTGGGGTGGTGGGTACTGAATGGGAGGTTGGAGATGGATCATTAGGGACCATTTGTCTTATAGGTTTTATTTAAAAAAGAAAAAGACACAGAGAGACAATTTTGTTTATTACAGGAAATGAGGGCTACCTGCATGGGCACAGCAATTGGAGGGTGGAGGTACCACTAGACATAATGGGAAATGTAATAAATTATGGGATAGTGATCAGAGGATGGCGGTACCAGTATACAGCACAGAAATTCCTAAATTACAGAAATGGCAACTGGAGGTACCACTAGACACCAGGAAAAATAATGACAGCAAGGGAATGGGGTTGAACTTGGGTGCCACTAGACACCAGGGAAAATTAGTACAAGAATGAGGACAGCAATCGGAGGGTGGTGGGTGCCACTTGACACCAGGGAAAATTAGTATAAGAATGGGGACAGCAATCAGAGGGTGGTGGGTGCCACTAGACACCAGGAAAATTACTATAAGAATGGGGACAGCAATCAGAGAGTGGTGGGTGCCACAAGACACCAGAGAAAAATACTGTTAGAACAGGGATGGCAAGTGAGGGTGTAGGTGCCACATAACATCAGGAAAATTATAAAATTATAAAAGAATGGGAACGATGTTTGAGGGTGGTGGGTGCCACTAGACACCAGGGAAAATTATCATAACAAGAGGGATGGGGATTGGAGGACAGAGGAGGGTGGCAGTAAACAGCAGGCAAATGATGTTTTCTCTCATGAAATACAATATTTTTTCATCATCTTTTTCATATCAAGTAATAGAAAAAGATTTATAAAGTTTATAAAAAACACCTTCCAAGGGCAGTTCTTGAAGAGTTAACTGCAGAATTCAGCTAAGGGTATCCCCTATAAGCAAGTGACATGTGTTGGTTGCTCCTCACAATGTCATTTTGGAGGTTTCAAATTTGGAATTTGATGAAAATGGAAAACAAGATGGTGCCAAACAAAAAGGATTTTCCCTCACAAAAAGGATGGGTCAATATGAAAAAGGATTTTTTGATTTCATACAACAATTTTTTGTGCTTCTGAGCATGCTCAGAACAAATTATTCAAAATTTCTAAATTAAATAACTTTAGAATGGATTCACATTTTTCACCAAACAAACCAAAGGCACATCTGATGACTTTGTACTTAAAATTTCAGACCAAAATTTTAAACCATCTTAGTGCTAGCCAATTTGATAGAAAACCCGTTCGAGTCAATGGGAAAAAATTCTGAAAAATTCACTTTTTGCACTATCAATATCTCAGAATCTGCATGTCTGGCTGGAATGAAACTTGCAAGTGAAAAGATCACCCCACAGGACTGCACATGCAAAATGTCATGCAAATCTAGTGATTGGTTGCCAAGTTATTAAAGTGCAAAAATTGGAGTTTAACATTGAAGTGCCATGCAACCCTAAATATAGGGTGTGACTGAGTGTGTGTGTGTTTGT
The DNA here is from genome assembly GCA_016271365.2 of Neoceratodus forsteri. Lineage (NCBI taxonomy): Eukaryota > Metazoa > Chordata > Ceratodontiformes > Ceratodontidae > Neoceratodus > Neoceratodus forsteri. The sequence goes on along the minus strand of CM028129.1, from coordinate 1,068,627,459 downwards.
GTGTGTGTGTATATATATATATATATATATATATATAAAGGCAGAACTGCAATACCAGACCTGCTTATTTGCCCCAAAAAAATCACCCAGGGACTAACCCGACTAGAGTCCAGCATCTACTGAATCCAGTTCTAACATAGGTCAACAAGGGCCTCTAACAACAAACCAGTTAAGGTTCCATTTTGTCAACATCCCAAGGACATAGGTCATTTGTTTACCATGCCTCCTACTAGCTCAACTTCCTTTCTAATGACATCTTGGCAGAAATAAAGCTTGCACCTTTCAAAAAGTAGGCTACATTCCACCTGATAGCACTCAATGAGTGTGACTGCCCCTTTAAGTCAATATCAGAAGGGACTTGTACTTAACCCATTCATGCACTTATTTTCTCTGGAAGTGTACCTCCTACCTCTTCTCACTACCCTGCTTACTTCTCAGTTCCCTTATCCCTCCCCACCCCCTTGTCCCTTTACTTCCCACCCTCTCCCTTCTCTCCCCATCCTCCCTACCACCCTACCTATGCACCTCCCTACTTAAGCCATCCTCTTACCAACTACCTCCCAGTTTCCTCCCACCAACATCCCACCTCACCTCTCCAATCCAATATCAATCCTACTTGATAACTGCCTTCTGGGGACAGATTTCTTCCCTAACTCTCCTTACCCTGCTGCACTGTTATCTCCCTTATTCTGACATCCTACTGTTCCATGCACTTTCTGCCTTCTAAAGTTCCTACCATAAACTATCTTGTTCAACCTTTGTACCAGTTCAAAGTGTTTGCATAATCTGTAGTTCACAGTATCATATACCCTACCTCTGATTCTACAGCAAACACTGTATACACCACTGCGATTTACCAAACTTCTCAGTGTGTGAGCTTTTCACCTGAAATGTAATCTACTTCATTACCATACCACTCATATAGTGAAATGATTGCTACTTGGTGTAAATGTTTTTTCTATGTAATGTAATCCATGGTATGTCCTTCCACTCTGCAGTATTACTATATACATTAATGTTTCTTCTCTTCCTCTTGAATATTTTTTTTTATTTTATTTAAGTCTCAGATTACATATACCTTTGAGCTAAGAGCTCTTTACAAAGGTTCCACATCAGTATTACTGACATGGAATATGTTCATTCCTATGTTTAATCTAGCTAAACCTAACTGACCTGTATGTTTTTTGTAAGTTTATACACAAATGACAAGGAACCTTTGTAAATGAGCTACTAGCTCAAAGGTGTTATAGTCCAAGATATTAATAAATTGTATATATATATATATATATATATATATATATATATATACACACACACACACATATATGATTATCTAGTGCAGTTTATTTTTATTTTAAATCTGTTAACCAGGTTAGGACACTGGGCAAAAAGCCCTTCTTCAGGACCAACCTAAAACATTAAGCACAATACAAACTATGCATACAAACATTAAATACATTCAATCAAACAAATTAACTATTACAATGACAAGCATTCAGTGATAAAAATAAAGCCTGAAACTATGCTCTAAAACTTGTAATGAGGTAGCAGAACACAATGAGAAAGGTAAATTATTCCACTGTGTAGGAGTGGCAATAATAAAAGAGCGCAAACCATATTTATTCTTATGAGCACCTACTTCAAGTGTCACTCCTAGTAGATCGAAGACTGATAGTAGTACTGAAAGTTATTAAGTCAGACAGAAGAAAAGACTGGCCAGCATTAACAGATTGATAGACCATGCAACCCAAGGAGTAAGTAAATTTAAGCCTTGGGGAACAACCACCCAATTGTATAATATAACCTACAGTGATAGGTCTTTAAATGTGCAGAAAGAATAAAATGGCAAATGTTGTCATATGCAACAGTGAGAATGCAAGTTTCCCTTGAACCAAGATTATAATACAGAGAGGAAGCATAGTCAATATGTGGCATCAAAGTCTTCAATGCATATCATGACTTGATTCATAGGACAGATAATGCTTAAATTTATACAGCATCCATATCTTCTGATTTTACTAATAGCCTTAACTTGGAAATGAAAGTTCACTATGGGTTTAATAAGAACCCAAGATATTTAAATTCATTTACCTGTTAGATAATATTTCTAGATCCATCGTGAATTAATAAATGCTGATTGTCCCTAAGCATGTACATACCACCAAAAATCACAGTTTTTGTTTTCTTCACATTCATAATAATTAAATTATCAGATAGCCAGGAACATAAACTCTGAAACTCAGGTTCTAACAACAGCTAAGCTGAGAAATGGAAGATGCCTGACAAAACAAAATGAGATCACTTGCACACAAAACACTGACAATTATTAAAGATTAAAGGTAATCAACTAATGAAGAAGGAAACCAATAGGGGTCCAAGAACTGACCCGTGGTACACCACTATCTAAGGATCTCAAGTTAGAGTGCACTGAATTAATAGAAACACATTGCATTCTGTTGGTCAAATAGTCCCTCATCCAACTCACATTTGCTTAAATATCCAATTCTTCAGTTTAAGGCAGAGCAAGGGGTGATCAATTAAATCAAATGCCTGGTCAGGTCCACAAACACCATCCCCATCACAACACCCCTATCAAACCACTGAACTACGGTATTTGAGAACCTGACCAGGGTGATACCGGTCTCATGACCATGCCTAAAACCATGTTGTTGATCAAACAAAATGCTATTAACCTCAAGAAAATCATTACATTGGTTAGCAACCAATTTTTCTAAGATTTTACTTAAAAGATTCAACACTGAGCTAGGGTGATAATCTTCAGCAGATATTAATATGTATACCCTTGAGGAAAGAAGGAAAGGGAGACATGATAGAAACTTTTAAGTACCTCAGTGGAATCAACAAAGTCCAAGAGGGTAGCATCTACAGAAAAAGAGACATGCAAGAACAAGGGACACAATTTAAAGATAGGGGGCGTTCAGGGGCAATGCGAGGAAGTATTATTTCACAGAGAGGGTAGTGGATGCATGGAACAGCCTTCCTGAGGAGGTTGTGGGTCTAAAACTGTGGGAGAATTCAAGAATGCATGGGACAGACATAAGGCAATTCTTGTGGGGTAGGAAGAAATAGGCTGTTGGTTAACTAGGATCTGCGGCCTATCCTGTAGGTAGGGAAATGGGCAGACTAGATGGGCCCAAGCGGTCCTTATCTGCCATCAAAGTCTATGTTTCTATATTGCATTACGTTTTTCAGGAACTGGTACCACCCTTGCACTTCCATACCAAGAAAAAGACATGCAAAGTCAAACACAGACTGTAAATGGTACAAAGAGGACCAGCAATAAATGAGGCAGCCAACTTGACAAATCTCCCATCCAAGCCCCAAAACAATCACTAAATTTATTAGGTAACAAACACAGTAGCTTCAATACTTCAGTTCTGGTCATTTCACAAAAGTAAAATAATGATTTGTTCTCACTTAGACAAGATAAAGCATAATTAGCATCGCCTAAACCCTGCTCTGACCCCAGTCCATCATATCTGTAGTTGGACATATCGGAACATTTTAAATTTAACAGATCAGCAATTTCGGTGATCTCAGTGACCTCCTTATCGGTTGTATTTAACCTATTTATTTTGGCCTTTTCTTTTGGGGATAGTAACAAATGGACTGTAATCCAAAAACTTTGAATTAGACATTGAAGCCTCAAATTGTCTCTTAAAAAGTTGGCTTTAGTTGTTTTAGCAATTTTAATAACCTTGTTCCTATAAAACCTATAGGCTGCCAACAAAGTAGTGGTGAGAGACTGTTTAAAAGTAATCCATGTTAACTTTCTTTGTTTGATCAATGACGTAATGTGTTTAGAGAACCATACATTATTAAACCTTTAACCCTTAAGGTTCATAATGGAAAAATAAGATCTTTAACAGCCAGTAACTGGCTGCAAAATTATCAATAGCAAATACTGGATCCGAATAGCATTAATAAAAGACCAGTCTATTTTCACTAATTCAGCCCTTAAAATATCATAATGAAATTTCCTAAAGTTTTGAAATTGGATGGCCTGAGAAGGGACCCTTTGGCATTTGAAATTCAAAATACAATAAATGGCCTGATAGTCACTTACTGAATCATCCAATTCACTACGAGAAGATATTATATTGGATTTATCAGAAGCAATCCAATACAAGATTAAATGATTATTAGTTAGTGTATTAAGTCAGGTGGGTTCTTTAATAAATTGAGATAGACAGAAGAATACAATAAAGGTTCAAGGCCCATGCTATAACTCTTGGACCAATTCAAACTGACATCTCCTACAAGAACAAAATCACAATTTGACATAAAGTCCACAGCAACCCCTAAGAACTCCTTTAAGCCAGAAAAATACACTGGGGAGTGTTATATAGACAATCAATGGTGACATATTTACAGCCCCTAGTACTAAACGTAACATCAACCAACCATTAGCAGATTCATGAATCATACTAGACGGTAGCACAGATATTTCTATGCACAAAAAATAAACAGCGACTGCCCCCCCACACTTCTTTTTGCCTTTTCTACCAGCTGTCACCATGCTGCAACTAGGAAGTGCACACATTCTTATTTATTTATTTTATTTAGTGGAATAAGAAATGGTAACCCTTGAGTCAGGAACTCATTTACAAAGGCTCCTCATCAGGTTACAAAAGACAGGAACAACAGAACACAGATGCTACAAAACTCACAGTAATGACACAGTGGGGGTATACAGTTACAATACAAGTATGTACATACATAAAGATTTAAGTAGGGTCCTATAGAAAGGGGGTTACTAATGGGGTACTGCAGGGTTCAGTATTAGGACGGTCCTCTTCAATGTCTTTATATGTTACATTGCAGAGGGACTGGAAGAAAAAGTATGTCTTTTGCAGATGACACAAAGATCTGCAACACAGTTGATACACAAGGTGGGGTGGAAAGGATGAGAAGGGACTTGGCAAGGTTGGAGGAATGGTCAAATGTATGGCAGCTACATTCAGTGCTAATAAGTGCAAGGTAATGCACCTGAGAAACAAAACCCTGGGGAAGATTGCACAATGGGTGGTGAGATACTAACAACAACAAAAATGGAAAGGGACCTGGGGTAGTCATATCAGATGACCTAAAGGTAGGCAAGCAATGTGAGAGGGCAGTAAGGAGGGCTCAGGGATAATGGGATGCATAGGGAGAGGCATCACCAGTAGAAAACTGAAGTTGTTATCCCGCTGCACAGACAGCTGGTGAGACCCCATTTGAGTACATGCGTGCAGTTCTGGACACCTAATCTCTGCAAATACATAAACAGGATGGAGGCAGTCCAGAGAAGTGCAACTAAAATGGTGCAGGGTCTGCATCAGAAGACATATGAAGAGAGACTTAAGGACCTTATATATATAGCCTTGAGGAAAGGAGGGAGAGGGGTCATGATTGAAACTTTCAAGTACCTCAAAGGAATCAACAAGGTCCAAGAGGGTAGCATCTTTCAGAAAAAGAGGTATGCAAGAACAAGGGGCATAATTTGAAGATGGGGGTGGTTCAGAGGTAATGTAAGGAAGTATTTTTCACAGAGAGGGTTGTGGATGAATGGAACGGACTTCAAAAGGAGGTTGTGGAGTCAAAAACAGTGGTGGAATTCAAGAATGCATGGACAGTCATACAACAATTCTATGGGGTGGGAGTAGGAAGAAGTAGGCTGTTGGTTAACTAAGATCTGCAGCTCATCCATTAGGTAGGGAAATGGGCAGACTGGGTGGGCCAAGCGGTCCTTATCAGCCATCAAATTCTGTGTTTCTATACAGATTGGTAGCTAGAATATTTATAGCATAGATAAAATGGCAAGGAGGTCTATAGTTATCAAAGCAGGTATGTACACAATAAAATTATTAAGCAGAGTCCCATACAAAAGTTAGCTTCAACATTATTGCATGTAACCACAAGGCAGGCATATATGGTACAAAGGCAGAAAACAAGTTGAGTCAGAGATGCTGGGCCCTGGGGGAGCTATGCACAGGTGCAACTGCAGGTAATGAACAGATGGTGCCTAAGGGTTTTTAAAAGCCCAATTCTTTGTAGAAAGGAGACATCAGGGGAAGGGAGTTGACCCAGGTTGGGGGCACGATAGGAAAGACCAGGGATGTCTTGACTCTAGGCACTGGAATGACCACTTGTGAAACTCCGGATGGAGACGGTAGGGGTGGAGGGGCAGAGGATATTGGCTAGGCCTGAGACATTACCCGCGGCTACCTTTTGGCAAAGATACAGGTTTGATAGTGCAATCTCCCTCGAAATTGAATATGCCAGCTTGAGTATATAAGGTACATGTGTGGGTGAGTCTGTTGGCACCTGTAAGAAGAAGACAGGCCTTGTTGAGTGACAATTTGATTTTGCTGAATGCAGTTTTGTCTGCTGAACTATAAATTAGAAGGCCATAGTCCACAAGGGTCAGGGCAGAGGAGGTGATAGCCAATCTCAGGGCTTCCTGGGGAGGCAATTTTGTGATGGTACAGCAAGCCAACACAAGTGTTGATGGCTGATGCAAGGGTGTGCTTGTGGTCGTGGAAGGAGAAGGCAGTGTCAAAAGTAATACCAAGGTATCTATATGTACTAACTTGTTCAAGGGGACCAGTGTGCTTGAAAGAACAGAAAGAGATGTGCCTCTGTGAATGTTTTGTGTGCCAAAAGTACTGACTTAGTCTTTTTAGATTGATGACCAGCCTTCAATCTAAGAACCATGATTCAATTTGGTTAAAGGAATACTGTAGACACTTTGAGGAGGTAGGGACCTGATGGGATGCAAGGAGGAATGCATTGTCTGCATAAAGGAGTATTTTTTCAGAGCAGGATGCTGGGAGGGTGTTTAGGTACAGGCTGAAAAGCAGGGCCTGAGGATTGAGCCTGTGGGACACCCAAACGGACCTGCCACATGCTATAGAGGGTACTATTGATTTTAACAAGCTGTGAGAGGGAGGTGAGATAGTTGGTAAACCAGGCCAGAGGACCTTGTGAGTGACCAAGATGTGAGAGAGTGGACATAAGGAGAGGGTGGCTAACAGTATCAAGGCTTTCAATAGGTCATGTGTACTGGCACCATCGAGGAGGCCTTTGTCAAGGGCTGTATGTATACAGTTAGAGAATTCAAGGAGGGCAGTGGTGGTACTTATACCTCATGGAAGCCATGTTGCTCTGCACAGAGGAGATTGTGTTTGTCGAGGAAGTATGCGAGTTGGTCAGCTACAATCTTTTCTAAAGCTTTTGAAAGGGGGATAGGATAGAGATTGGCCTGTAGTTCCCTGGGGAAGTACAGTCCCCACCTTTGTGCAAAGGGTAATCGCAGCGGTCTTCCAAGCATGACGGAATTGGCTGAGACAAAGAGAGTGGTTGATGAGGTCGGTAAGGTGTGGGCATTTGTCCAAGACTAGACCAAGTAGCTTAAGGTCCAGCGATCATCACTGTGGCTGGCTCCATTGAGGACTTCAAGCAGGTATGGTTTGGCTTCAGCTGAGGGGATGGCCCGGAAGTAGAAGTGTGGGTAGGGCAAGTGAGGAGGGGATGCTGGGTCAAAAAGTTAGGAGGGAGAACCAAACTGAGGTCTGAGAAAGAGTTGTTTAGGCATTCAGCAATTATTAGCGGATCCATTGAGAGCGAACCAGAGAGGTCGAGTTGTGGGGGGTTGGTTTTCCCATTAAGTTCCTTTTATGTTGTCCCAGAATTTATGGGCAGACCCTCAGGAGGAGGCAGGGTGGATCTGTAGCAGTCAGATTTTGTCTTATGGATGGCCCAGGTGCAGTTGTTGTGAGCGCATTATAGGCTTGCTCTGTCTGCAGGCTTGCCCGATTTAAGAGCCCTTATGCCAGAGCTTATCTCGCTTATAGTTGGGAGATAAGGGAGGGGTAATCCATGGGGAGTCATGCTTTAATGAACCGCTTAGTACAAGGGCGAAAATATCACAAGCATCATTAAAAGAGTGGACAAATAACTGAAAGCAGTGTCCACATCAGGGTTAGTTGGATTGTGGACCAGTCCCAATTGGCAAGGTACTCTTGAGCTGGGCCAATTTGCCAGGGCATCTCCATTCCATCTGAAATAGAGGGTTTTAGCTAGATTCAGAAATTGCAATCATGTCATGGTTATAATGACAGGTCAAAGCTTCTAAATTTGCTAATTTGGGTATCAGGCTCCTTGCATTAACATGCGTAATTTTAATGCCACGTGTTTTATACCAAAGTTGTGAAGGACCAACATTCGACAGGTATTCAGAATCTGTAGGGCTGGAATTTAACTCTATCTCCTGAAAGTATAAGTAATTAATATAACCAAAAGCTTCCTGAATTGCCAAATACATGTCAGGCCTCAAAAAATAAGACCGATGAGCACCTATCAAGAATACAGCCACAAACTCGCAAGCAACCTTCTGAAGAAATAATAATAAAACATATTACCTATACTTTTGCGCCCACACCAGAAGTTCTGACATACTAAAATCAAATGTGTCACTAACCAACAGCTTAAAATTACACTAGCAGGGTATCAGCAGCATTACTCAACATGCAGCTCTTCCAAAGAACAATACCCCAGCTGAACATAAAATATAAAACAAGACTTACTAAGAATGATGTCATACCTGACCTAACACCAAGAACCAAACTTTGTTTAGCACTTACTGCACCCAGTATTTCACGTCTTCCACGGACTCCAGTTGCACTTTGTTGCACTTCACTGCCAACAAGCCACCACTACAGATGCTGCCACATCTGGGCAAGACTTAATTTAAACTCCACAGACCCACCTGATCAGGGTTGCCACCACCAATTTGGGAGTGGGGGGCACAGCTCAGAATAGTTGGAGCAATGAGTGACCAAGTATCTTAGCAACAAGAAGCAGGAGCCCACTGGAAGCAGGTAATTAAAGTCAGCAGTGCAGTATTGAGCAGAGTGTTAAAGCAGCAGTCATTAAGTAGTGAAAACAGCAGGCAGCAATAAAATGGTAGTGATAGTCAAATGCAGCAGAGGAATGAATTTCATAGCAAGGACTCCAACCTAATCAGTTCCAATAAAATGTCAGGCACAGAACATTCGATCTTCTAAAATGTCACACCTCATGACCTCCAGTACATTTAATGCTGACTTGCAACAACAGACTGCAGGTGGATACTATATGTCAGCAGCTGTTGCTGGTATACATCCAATGACAAGGGAGTTCCAACAGACACAGGTTAAGCAGCTGCAATAAGTCGCGGAGTCAGCCACACTCCATTGACTCCAGTTGCATTTTGCTGCTGCTACAGACACTACATGGTTAATATGTGGAGTCACAGCAGGAAGGTCATGTCAGATGAATCTGATAGATTTTTGACTGGGTGATGAAGGAAGTAAATTGGGGTGGGGGACATCGCCTACCTCGATTTCAGGAAGGCCTTCAACACCATCCCACGTAAAAGGCTGGTTAACAAGATGGGTAGTCTGGGCATGGGGCACAAGGTGGTAAACTGGGTTAGAACTGGCTAATGGACAGGAGGCAGAGGGTGGTGGTAAATGGAATCCAATCTGGGGAGGGGGTGACCAGGAGGTACCTCTGGGATCAGTCCTGGGCCAGTCCTGTTTAATGTCTTCATTAGTGACATTGTGGAAGTGTTAGAGGGAGAGGTCTGGCTGTTTGCAGATGACACCAAGATCTGCAACACGGTAGATACTCCAGCTGGGGTGGAGAAAATGAGAAGGGACCTGGGGAAGCTTGAAAATGGTTTGAGTGTGGCAACTGAGGTTCATTCAAAGAAGTACAAAATAATGCACCTGGGACAAGGGAACTCTGGTGAGAGTTACAGGAGGGGGTGGGAGTTGCTGACAATCACCAAGAAAGAAAGGAAGGCATCTGGAGTTATTTAAGATGACCTAAAGGTGTCTAAGCAGAGTACAAAGGCTGCAGGGAGGGCCAGTGGCATGCTGGGGTAATAGGGCAGAAGTATCACTAGTAGAAGGCATGTGGTAGTGATACCATTGTATAAAACACTGGTGAGGCCTCATCTAGAGTACTGTGTACACCCTGGAGGCCGCACCTTTGTAAGAACATTGACAGGGTGGAGGGAGGTCCAGAGAAGGGTGACAAAGATGACACAGGGCTTGCACCAGAAAACATATGAGGAGAGATTAAAAGGACCTCAATATGTACTCACTAGAGGAAAGGAGGGATTGGAGTGACATGACAGAAACATTCAAGTACCTTAGGGGCATAAACAAGGTGCAGGAGGGAGACACCTTCAAATATAGGAGGAGTACAAGAATGAAGGGGCATTATATGAGACTAGAAGGTGGCAGGTTGAGGGGAAATGTGAGGAGGTTTTCTTCACAGAGAGGATGTTGGACACATGGAATAGTCTGTCACAGGAGGTGGTGGGAGCAAGCACAGTGGAGGAATTTAAACATGCCTGGGACAGGCATAAGGGAACCCTGGAGGTGGGAAGGAGTGGTGAAAGCCGTGACCAGATAGGATCAGAGGCCCAAACAAGTGTAGAACTTACGGGCAGACTGGATGGGCCTAGCGGTCCTTATCTGCTGACAATTTCTATGTTTCTGTGTAATGAAAACTAAATAATACTTTGTATTTTGTCTCCCTTTCCTCTTTCCCAGGTCTCATCTGGAAAAAGTTTTGTCTGACTGTGCCTTTCCTGGCTACCATTTTCAAATAAATAAATATAACTACATTTTGGGATGACAGGCAGAAAGCTACTATTCTAAACAGCTTCTTCTGCTCAGTATTCACTAAGGAAAATACTTGGCCCATGCCTGACAGTAGCCTCAAGGTAACTGAGAAGGGGCCCCATTAACGGAATCTCTGGTAATCACCACTGATAGGGTCAAGGAGGCACTGGCGTACCTGAAAAGGGACACATCATCAGAGCCTGATGGGCTGCATCTGAGAGTGCTGAGGGAACTGGCTGACCTCTTAGTATATTTGTTTAACTGATCACCATAATCAGGTGATGTACCAGGTGACTGGAGAAGAGCAGCTGTGGTACCACTCACAAGGGAGGGAGCTGGCATTTACAGACCAGTTAGCCTCACATCTGTCGAGGGAAGCTAATGAAACCCTAATCAAGCAGGAACTTGTGGATTACCTAGAAAGAAACAGTCTCTCAGGATGGCAGACAGCATGGGTTTACTGCAGATAGATCATGCCAGACGAACCTCATCACATTTTTGACTGGGCAACAAAAGAACTGGATAAATGGCCATCCAGAGGACCTCCTCTACTCTGTTTTAGCAATGCCCTTGACTCTGTGCCGCATATGCACCTGTTAAAGAAGTTGGATGGCCTAGACACTGCAAAGAGCATTGTCAGGTGGGTAGGAACCTGACTCAAGGATAGGAGACAAAGATTAGTAGTAAATGGGATTAAATCTGCTGAGTTGAGGTCACAAGTGGAGTGCCACAGGAATAAGTCTTAGGCCCTGTCCTATATAATATGTTCATCAGTGACATTGAGAAGAATCAAGGCAAGCTTGTCCTCTTGCAGATGACACAAAGCTTGGAGGAGAGTTGACAGTACAGAAGCAATTAGGGATCTACAGAAGGATCTCCACTGACTAGAAAGTTGGTCTAATATCTGGCAGCTAAGGTTTAATGCACAAAAAGTGCAAAGTGATGCACCTGGGAAAGGAAACCCTAGGACAGAATATTGGCTGAATGGGATCAGGGCTCAGTACCTCACAAGCAGAAAGGGCCATGGGTTCATCAGTTACACTTTCAAGCAATCAAGCCAATGTAACAAAGCATATAGCCAGGTAAATAGAATGTTGAGGTGCACTGGAAGGATTCAACAGCAGGAGAAAAAGATAATTCTCCTTATATAGGTCCCTACTGAGGCCACACCTGGAGTACTGTGTCCAGTTTTGGAGCCCTCACCTTAAGAAAAACAGGGACAGGCTGGAAACTGTAGAGAACGGTGACACAAATTATTCATGGACCCAAGGCTTCTATATGAGGAGTGCCTAAGTCACTGAACATGTACTGTACTCACCTGAGAAGAGGAGGTATAAAAGTACAACATTTATTTATATGGCGCCCAGTCCCAGCTGCTCTGGGTGCCTTACTTAACAGGCAAGGTAATACAGAATAATACAATAAACTACAAAACATAAATACATTAACATACAAAATATAGTGCAGATATAAATAGTCCATAAATACAATCTTAAAAATATAAAACGACTGATTAGTCCGGAAGGCCAGCTTGAACAAAATGAGTCTTAAGACCCTCTTGAATGTCTCCACTGTCGGGCCTCCCTAACAGAGATGGAAGTGAGTTTCAGAGGGCCAGGCTGGTAATCTCAAGTGCTCGATCACCAGACATTTTTAACCTAGCCTCAGAACTGCAAGAAGGTCTCTGTGGAGGAGTGGAGGCAGTGGACCGAGGTGGCGAGTGTCAGGAGATCAGCCAGGAAGCCAGGGCTCAGTCTGTATAGGGCCTTATAGGTGAGAAAGCTCACCTTGAAGTAATTCTCCACCTGACAGGCAGCCAGTGCAGAGCTTGCAGGACTGGTGTCATATGATATGACCTAGACAGGCTCTGGCCAGTAGCCTAGTCATGTGTTCACACCAGCTGCAGCTGATGATGGAGGGTCACTCCACTGACTCTGAAGTACAGAGCATTACAGTAATCAAGCCTAGATGTACAAAGGTGTGTATTAGGATGGCAGGTCCTTGCGGGAATCTAGGGGTTTAATCCGGTGACATTCCTTAAGTGGTAAAATCACTTTGGACCACAGATGACACCTGAGCATCAAGTATCAGCCTGTCATCCAGAAGGTGCCCAGATTTCTCACCCTAGAGGAAGCAATCAACCAGGTGGTTCCCAGGACCAATCCTGTCACCATCCCGGAGGCACTCCATCATGCCCGCAACATGGCTCAATCACCAGGGCCTCTGTCTTGTCTTGATTGAGTCGCAACTAGTTGGAGGACATTCAGTCCTGAATCTCAGTCAGGCAGTTGTTAAGCACTTCCATGGTGTCATGTGTTCCAGGGCAAAGGACATATACAGTTGGGTATCATCAGCATACCAGTGAAAACCCAACTATAATGCCTAAGGAGCTCACCCAGGGGTAGCATGTATACCGTGAATAACATTGGCGATAGGCTTGAACTTTGAGGAACTACACATGTCAGGAGCTTTGGGAGGAGGAGAAATTCATCACCACCACTCATTGCTTCCTGCCAGAGAACTAGTACTCAAACCAGTTGATGACAGTACTGGTGAGTTCAAATACTGTCTAAGGCAATCCAAAAACACAATATGGTCCATGGTGTCAGTTGCCATAGAGAGATCGAGGACAATGAGAATTGACTGGTCTCCCTATCTCTTGCCCTGAGGAGGTCATTTTGCACCCTAACCAATACCATTTTGGCGCTATGCCTTGCCCTGAAACCAGACTGGAATGGATCATAGATTTCAAATGCCATGAGGTGCGCTCAAGCTGCTGCACCACTATTTTATCAACAACCTTTCAAGGAGGGAGAGGGGATATGACTGGGACATTCAAACTCATGAAAGGTTTAAATAGGGTACCCCATAACTATTCAATAGGATAGAAAGCTTAACTACTAGAGGTCACGAATGGACACTACTTCACCGAAGGGTCATAGATGCATGGAATGGCCTGCTTGCCGTGGTAGGAACCAAGACTGTAGCAGCATTCAAGGTTGGGTGGACCAGAGCAAGAGGAAATCTCTGTAATAAGGATGGACTAAAACCATAAAGGAGGCTAGGTCATGGGACCAACAGAAGGTCTTGAAACTCATTGTAGACTCAGTGGACCCTTGGTCTCTCTGCTGTTGTTTTCTATGTTTCTGTGATTGCAGATTTTTGTCAGCAAAGTACAATAGGGTCCATACATTATAACTGTATAGTACTGCCTTTTCTGGATCCTGTTTAATTTCTTATAGCTGTGTGTGTGTGTGTGTGTGTGTGTGTGTGTTGGGGGTGCTTATGCTCTGTTGGAAGGTGAGCATTGTGGGTGTTTAAACAGACATCCTATAACTTTTTGTGATGTTTCTCATTGAATCATTGATTAGAAAGGGCATTTATAAAACATTAAGGATGAAAACCTACTGAATGCAAACAGTTCATGTTTTGCAGAGCTGCACTGATTACAAGTTTTCATTCCTAAACTGGTGGGAGAGACTGCTGTAGTTTTTGGGAAGCCATGAGCACTTCATGAATCTTTAGCAGCCTGATCATCTTTCCTGACAGTCTATTACTTTGTGGCTCGGTGTTATCTTCTACTTCATTTGTGGCACAGGGGTAATTTATTTTGGTTTGCAGAAAATGGGACATGTATAAAGAAACAGGCAACAGACATTACCACATACTGATGCAACAAGACGACTTAAGAACCCACCTAATAAATTTCCATTTGCAGGTTGCTGCTTTCCACCATTTTGCTGATAGATTCAAAGCTGAGAAGAAATTAACCTTCACCCTGAAATTTACAACTGAAACAAAACTGCTGTGACAGCTCTAAAAATGCATTTCATAAGGCTGCAACCCCGCCTACATATTTCATAAGAAATGACGGCAATATGTTTTGTGATACATCTAAGAAATTTGCTGTGAAACTGTAAAAGTTATCTTCATCACAATTACTCTCATAAACTGATTCTAGTGTCTCACCAATTGACCTCTATATGTTGGTGATACTACTACATTATTTATAACTGACTTCTGCTTTCTAATGTGGAAGCAGATGACTTCTATTTGATGGCAGATCTGGTAGCAACATCAGGCTTTCTCATTTACTGTAGCACTGTTATACTGGAATGACAGTAAAAATCTATAAGCTTAGTTGCCTACAGAGACGGTAGCAAACTTCTTTTATCAAAGATTTTAATGCTGTACACAGTAGACTTATAGCAAGGTCATCTTCTACTGATACTACTGCATCATGTCTTTACTGTAGCCACAAAGAAATCATTATTTCAGAAATACCCAGTGGTTCTGCACTGGCAGCAAATGCTGAAGTTTGTTCAGCAGACTATTATGTAATAATGAACGATAGAGGTTACATTAATGTTCTAGTTAATCACTCCCTGGGGATGTAATGTGGCATAAGGCAGTCGAGGCGCCACATTGCCCCAGGTGCTGATTAACTTGAACGCTAACGTAACCCCCCAGAGTTCATTATTGCTATTATTATAACTGGGTCTTGAGGTACTGAATTTTTATTTACAATATTACCTAAAACAAAATAGTTCCTCCGCAGTGAGTCTTACAGGCACACAGTGACGGTTTAAGGAGACTGTCTCAGAAAGTGTCTCTTTTTATCTGATTTCTTTGTGTATTACAAGATAAGCAAACCTTACCTATAGTATGTGCAGTTTAAAATGCAGACAGTGATTGTTTCCACGCTGTCCACTGTGCTAAAACAAACAGAAGAAGCAGAAGTACAATGCATGTCAGCATCAGAAGCTCTCAGCTACCAGTGATTGCAACTTGAGGACACAGATGGGCATTCACTGCTCCTAGCTGCCTAGGCATGTACACCAAGTAGTGCATCCTGAACTCCAATGTCCCGCGGGGAGGGACCAGTAATGACAGGACTGATTAGAATTAGTATTGGAGACTCAGTGCAATAGGCATATTTTGCCTGGGAGTAGCACTGTTTTTAAGTAAGATAATATAAGGGAAAGTGCATGCCTGCTGTGAGGATCTTTACAAAAAAAAAAAGGGAAAAATGACTGCCATGGAGGTGGAGAGGACATGACGATTGCCAAGGAATTGAACTTTGAGGGATCTGCTACAAATCACCAGTCCTCTATCCATGGAGTGCTGGCGGTCAGAGCTTGGGGCAATGGGATGTCGGTAGCTTCAGAACTAATTCTTCCGGTAATTTGTCACAACCAATTTGAACTCCGGTAATGTACTGCAACCTGTTTTGTATCTTAAGGGCTGTGATGGCAGCTCATATACCCCCAAAGCTCCAATGCCTATTTGTCTCCTAGGAAGTCCAATCTATTCCATTAAACTGTAAAGTTTAGAGACGCGCATTGTGTGTGAGCACAGAAGGGGCTATAGAGAATCCGCAACAAAATGTTTACTGTCATGGCTTTCATTCCTACAATGAAAAACAGAGGTGAGACTCTGTAATGTAATATTAGATAGCAGACAGTTTGTAAACTGAGGAAGACTGCGACATAGACTGCGGTGGTGTGGAGGAGAGAGAGAGTGAGAGTGTCAATCTGTTTTTAACAAAATACATGTGGTCACAAAATTAAAGTCGCAGCAAAATGATGACACTACTAATATAAGGTTGTGCTCATTCATCTTGGATCTCCTCCTGCCCACTGATGTGTTACGTGGCTGATCAGCTGAGAGCTGAAAGCCAAATGAATTAAACTTTTGAGCAAGATCTCCACACAGCATGTTAATGTCCTGGGACAACTGTGGTTTCAACAGCAGCATCTGTAGCACTGACATGGATGGTAAATGTGTCTAGGTGCTGCCACTAACCAAGCAGGCATGACTGTCTGGAGCAGCTTGTTGGCGGAGTCACAGCTGAAATTTTTTTAAAACACATTGTCTTTCAGGTTTACAGTCTGTAAGCCTAATGGCGACTCTAAATTCTAAGTGTGGAATCTGTTACAATAAGTGCCAGGCAAATCAATACTCCAGTTGTGGGCTGTACAAGTACATTGATAAGAAGATTATTAAGGCTCTCAGAATGCTGACAGCCAATCACATTGCAGCATCACTGAGACCCTTATAATAATTGTCTTGTGCTTCAGAACAACTTTTGCAACCAAGTTTACTAGCCAGTACAAAGTACTAATTTGGTTAATTGACAGGTATGTTAGGTACATAACTTCAAATGTGCATATTTCTTTAGATGCCTTCAGTCACATAACATTTTTTTAAAATCTGCATTCCTCTTGCTTCTCATGCTTCTGGTGCCTGCAGCAGTGCTACAAAAGAAGTAGGAGGGAGAACGGGGGATGAAAGGAGGGTACAGAGAAAGGGGAGTGAGCAAAATCAGAAATTGGAGGTGAAGGTGGTGCAGTGAATGAGGCATCTGGCTGCAAAAGAATGGAAAGGGAGGAGTAGTGTATACAAGAGGGGCAGTCCAAGGCAAGGTAGCAGAAAGAGTAGAACAGGGGTCCAGTCTGGCAAGCGAGGACTTGGGAGCTGTGCTGTAGACAATGTTGCCATAGTCAAAGATGAGGCCGGAGATGGATGCTTGTATTGTTTCTGAACAATGCACCAAGTTTGGTGTGAAGCTTATGATGAATGTTATCAATGTGCTCTGAGAAGTGGAGGTGCTGGTTCAGTCAGACCCCAAGGTATTTAAAGGAGAGGGCATCAGCAAGCATAATACCATCAAGGGTGTGTAAGGAGAGGAGAGGAGGCAGAGAGTTTAGCAAGCTTCTGTCGGGATCCAAAGACCATGGAGACAGTTTTCTTGGTGTTGAGGGACAGAAGGTTTATACTGCACACTGTCAAAGTCCTGTTGGAGATGGGCAGACAGATCAGCAGTAGGATAACCAGAGGCAAACAGCACAGTGTCATCTGTATACATATGGATTGATGCAGAGGAACAGGCAGAGGAAAGCCATGTAGGAAAACTTAGAAGAGTAAGGGCCCAGGACAGACCCTTGGGGGATGCCAGAGCAGATATGGGGAGGAAGGAAAGGAGTCTCCAATATGGCTAGCTTGTGACCTGCTCTAAAGGTAGGAGCAGAATCACCTGTTTGAGAAGTCAGAGAGCTCTACAGTTTTAAGCTTGTCCAGAGGAAGGGCCTATTAGTTGAGCAGTGGCTATCATTTTCATCAAAGGTTGCTAAAATAGTAAAAACATTGTAAAACACTCCTATAGATTTCAGTGGGGTGCAGTCCCAGGATCTCCTTGTTAGACATCACAAAACATCAGATCACAGGGGTGGAGAAGGGGCTGGAAGTGGAAGGACTGGCTGGCCAGCAGTATGTACTGATTTATGATCCCTTCCCTCCTTACTGGACACTCTTAAAATTATTATTTTGTCTAGGAGGACTATTGTAACATTAAGATAACAGGCTATGGGGGTGGCTTACATGTTTGCTTCCTTGACGATTTCTGAAACTTTTGAGGGCCATATCAGTTTTCTCTTTTTTCAGATCTATTACTAACATGATGTATGTACTCAATCAAATGGATATAAAGATACAAAGATGGATTTACAGTTTAGTTTTTTTCAGGGTTATCTACATCAGTTATTAATTATTTAATTTCCTTCTGGGATTATGGGCTAGTGTACCTACTAGGGTGTTTTCTGAGGGCAGCAGGTGGAATAAGGATGTGTTGTGCTTGAATGATTCTTGTTCATTGAATTTGTGTTTATTTTCTTTGACAGTAGATGACACAATTCTCTGACAAAAAATAGGGAGATAGGCACTGAGAAGGATGAATGTAGTTTAAAATATTGAGGCCTTCTCAGCTATAATATTAAATCTGGCCTCCAGGTTTGTTGGGAATTGACTTCATTGGGACCAGCCCCTCACCTTCTTTTGGTTCCTTCAGAAATGGGGATCAGGGTAGACAACCCCCACACTATAAGTAATTTTACTTGGGTACAGCAATAGGGTGCATTGTCCAGCCCTCCTGCAATAACGCATGTGAGATAATACTTAACAGAATACTATATATAAAAATAACAAACTGAACATGACAAAATGACACAGACACAGAGGTATATTGTATTTTATTTTAATACCAATATCAGGTGCCACAAGGACCAGTTTAGCAAGTGAAAATAACCAAACTTAATCACTAGCAATTGTAAAATAAAAAATAAAAAATAAAAACATATACAGACCTTGTTAATAGGGCCTGGTGAGGGACGGACAGGAAACATGGGGAGCCACCTTAGCAATGTTATTCTATGCAGGAAGTTTTAAAGGCTTTGAGACAGGTTGCACATTGGCCCAGATATTCAAAAGAGTTGAGCCATGTGCAATAGGGTTGCGCCTAGCGAAGTCCCAAATTGCGCCATTCTTAGATATTCAGGAGGCAGTTATGCTTCAAAATCATGCTGAGCAACAGCGCAATGATAATGAAGGCATGTGCAACTGAAGGGGAGGAACCATGCATAAATGGCGAGTGATATTCAACAACTTGCACCATGCGCAATAGGAGCAAGCGAAGCTGTGCTATAGCGAAATGAGCCAAAATAAAAGGAGCAAGGGAGATGTGCAAGAATGCTACAGGGAAGGCACATGAGGCAGAACTCTAGCCACACAGACAGGGCAGGAGGGACAACTGGGCAGGCCAGGAAAGGGCACCCTGAACACAGAGGCACAGGGAAGGTGTGGGAGCCACAGCCAGTGCAGAGAGGGGAAGTGCCACACAGCACAGAGGCCACCACAGGCAGGTGTTACCGGTGCAGGGAAGTAGCAGGAGGACAGCGGGGAATACAGTAACAGCTGCCCGGGGGTGAACACAAGCCAGGGACATGGCCAGTGCCACCTTCCAGATGGAGGCCGTTATGAGGGGGTGAGAAGGCGGGCAGCAGGGGGGCGTGGCCATGGAAGGACCCGTCTGCAGTATGCCCCCAACAGGCAGTACCGAGCCCGCATCAGCTTCAAGCTGTACAGTGATACTGAGATTGTGGTCTGGTACCCGCCTGAATAGAGCAATTCTGAGGCGGCTCTGTGAGCTGTGCAGTGACGTGATGCAGGCACTCACACGATGGAGCCATGCTCTGTCAGTGGAGACTAAAGTAACAGCTTGCATGTGCTTGCTCACCATGGGTACCTTCCAGAGACCAACTGGGGACACCACAGGCATAACCCAGTCGGCCACGCCAGGCCACCTCACCCACTTCCTCAGCGCACTGCTGCCACATGCCGCGGAGTACATCCATTTCCCAGCACACCGCGGAGCGCACAGCAAACATACAGGAGTTCCACAGGGTAGCATGTATGCCTGGCGTGTAGGGGCAATAAGACTGCACCCATGTGGCCATATGCACACCACCTGGCCCCGAGGGGCCACATACATCAATCGCAAGGGCTATGCCAGCATCAACTGCCAGGTGGTGTGCTGGCCAGGGGCGATAATCAATGTCTGTGCCATGCACCCTGGGGAGCACATGATGCCTTCATCTGGCACCAGTCGGCACTGTGCCACAGATTTGAGAGTGGGAACATCCCCACTGGCCACCTAGTGGGTGAGTATGCAAACCTCATGGACAATCATAGGGCCTGGGGAGCATGGCCAGACATGACATGGATAGTGGCCTACATGGCCTGAGGCAGGGCGATGCTGATCACCAAACTAACCTCCACCCTCTACACACAGGTGACAGTGGATACCCAATCCGTCCCTGGCTGCTCACATCTACGGTGGCCCACGACTCACAAGAGTAACGCCACAATGAGGCACACGCCACCACACGTAATGTCATCGAGCGGGTATTTGGGATGCTGAAGGCATGTTTCCGTTGCCTGGACACCTCTGGCGGTGCCCTGTACAGCCCCTCAAAGGCCTCATGGCTATTCCTGGCCTGTTGCATCCTGCACAACATGGCCAATGAATGTGGGATAGCCATACAGGTCGTAAGAGGGGGACAGCAATGGGGACGATGAGGACGATGGTGATGGGCAGCCCCCCTTGGGCGACGGGACCCCTCGACTGATCCGCTGGAACAGCTGCACCGGGACACCATCATGGAGGAGCACTTCAGCCAACCCAGGTAAGTCATAGGCCATGTGCAGCCAACAGTGGCTAAGTCACAACCCACAAACACGCATGGACACACATCAGGGGTGTATGCCATCAAGGAAGTGGCAGAGCACAGAAGCACACACACAACCACGGATGGGTGAGGACTAACATGCCACGCGGATGGACACACACACATGCACATACACACACAATGCACCAAACGTGCACAGAGGGGAGGAGGCACCACCCAGAATGCCAACCCTAGCCACACACATGTCCACAGGCCACCACGCCCACTGCCTGTCCATGTGCATGTGTCAGACGCTGAGCACCATTGCACATTGGTACAGCGCAATGCAGGCATCATCATGCACACGCAACTGCGGACAGCAGCCGGAGGGTGTGCAAGTGGACTGTGTGTCTGCGTGCAGGCCGGGTACCCACCCGCACTGCCCACTGAAAGACACAATGCACAGAGGCAGCACCAGACAGTAGCCGCTTGGGAGACAGGTCAGTCACCTGACACAGTGCCCTGGCCACCAAGGATGCGTGGTGGCCCCACTGAGACCCGCCAGCACTGACAGGCTGACCACTGGCCTCATGGGGTGGCACCGATGGTCCCCAGGGGTTCCACTGCATGAACATGACCGCTTGCGCAGGGGTCTGCAGCACATCGAACATGCCTGCACCAGGAGTGCTCGGATGCCCACAGCTGAACCCGTGTCGACAGGGAGGGAGTCACATGACGCCGGGAACGGGGTGGACAGTGCATTACATGGTGTCCGCGACGCATGGGCACCTGACTGTGTGCCCATTGTGGCCATGACAGCAGTGAATGCCTGTGCATGCCTATCAATGGCAGTGGTCACATCCTCCGCAAACGGTCCATCCCTGCCAGGATCAGGAGCGGTGTCCTGCTGCGACGCCCTCTGCCTGCTCCAGAGCCACATGCAGTGCATCCACCGACGCCGCAAGCTGCATCTGCTGCTGGACTGATGCTTGCAGTAGGGGGTGCTCGCCCAAGAGGTCATCTGCCTCCTCGGCATCCTGTCCTCAGGGTGTGCGCGCCCTGATGCTCAGCACCTCTTGAGGTTGGGCGCTGCACACCAGGACCAAGTCTGGGATGTCCACAGGTGGTGCACAGACGCCGCGCTGAACCCTGTACCCCAAGCCCATTGGCCAACTGCTGATGCTGCCCTCTGGCTGCCACCTCCCAGGGCTCAGTGGTGCTGCCGCAGTGGCCGCAACAGTCCCACTGTCCTGAACAAACACCAGTGCTGCCCCACTGGTGCTGACAGGCACAGGCTGGGACCGTGATGACACGCAGGCCTCCATGGCAGCACCACCCACAGCCATGGCCGTGATGTGTCCTGCTGTGTGGCCATCCCGTGCACACACATGTCACTGCCCATGACGCTAGCGACATCATCATCAGTGATGGACTCTGCACCAGCCCCAGTCACAGCATGCTGGCATCCACAGACGCCGCAAGCTGGGACACAGGTAGGCTTCCTCTGCACCTGTTACAATGACATCAGTGTGGACAGCCAGGCGGCCCCACTGTCGCACTGATCCACGATACCTGTGGAGGTGGATGGGCCTCCTCCATCTCCAGCTGACTGTCCTCAGTGGACAGGCCCACCATCGCTGACCCATGTAGATGCTCAGGATCTGTAAGGACAGCAAAGTCACGCTACTGCATGTGACCTACCCTGCCCCCCATAGACAGACCATGACTTACCATGCAGTGATGGGCCACCACCCGTCTGGAAGCCACCACCGGAACACCCTCAATGGCACTACGCTGCATGCTTCCAGCAAGCCTCTCCTCCTGTGGGGTCAGCTGTACCACCTCCGCTGTCCCCAACCTGTTGCAGCTCATGCTGCCCTGATGGCAGCCACCTTCTCCTTTATCCTCCTCCTATCCGGTGCCATCTTTTCTTAGACTGCACGGAGCACTGGTGGCTGCCATGCAGGTTCACAGCACGGCCACCTCCTCCCATGCAGCAGCACGGGCTTGAGGTGTTCCCTATCGTCCGCTGAGAAGCGGCTCCTGATCCAGGTAGGCCTCAAACAGGGCTTTGGTCTCGCCTTGGTAAAGTTAGGCTTCCTCCTCCTCCCACCACTGTGTTCTTCCTTTCCCACAACTTGCTCGGTCATTATTTAGCCTGTAAGAATGGCAGTTGTTACCTGTGACTGTGCAGTCCCATGCATGTCCCTAAATCCACAGTCCACACTCCCAAACAGCATGCAATCTCACCAATAGACTGCAGTAACCAGTATAGTCACTGCAGCCCAATGTCGCACTTTTATAGCGCAACCTATGCAAATGAGGCGAGGCGCAACTTTGGGGGATGCAAATTGCAGTGCTGCACCATTGAATGGCTGATTAGATGATTTGCATATGACGGCTGAATATCGCGCTTTGGCGCTTATGCGAATTGTGTTGAATGTGCTGAGCCAATGGCGCAGTTCTGTGACATGCGAGTACACACCTCACCGCGCATGACCGGGTTGTTGACGAGGCGCCGCCACGCTGCTGATGTGCTGTGCACAGTAGGCAATGCAGGGCACGCCACCATTATGCCAGTGGCGCTATAGCAATGGTCACTACATGGCACTGTGGCACTGGGCCATCATAGGCGACTGGGCCAACTGCGCAGGTAGGCCGCTAATGGTGGTAGCACACAGGCAGCCAATCGCGCTTACACGCATTGGGTTCCAATGGCGCTGCGCGTGTCCACGCGCCAAAGACCCTTGACCCTGTGCCCAACCTTTGCCCCCAGGTGCCATGCGTCAGGCATGGTGCACCTCATCGTGCTGTTCGGTGACAGCGCCGAGAGGGAATGGCAGTGCTGTACTGCGCAGCATCTGCATGTGGGAGCTGCGCTGCAGAGCACCATATTTCCAAATTGAGCAGAGAGCATGGCATGCAGTGAGGCAGCTCAGTGGTCAGCAATAGAGCTGGCCAACCTAGTGGCCACTGTGGAGCCACACCATGGGCCACTGTTCGGGAGGCACCCCTGGTCAGGTCCAGGACCCAGGCGTGGAGGAGGTGACCACTGTGCTTGAGGAGGCCACAGGATGGGGAGGAGCGCTGAGCAGTGCTGCCACAGGTATGGGGACCTCGCGGAGGGAGCCGGAGCTGCTAGCATGCCCTGCGGGCATGTGCCAGGAGGGACACGTGCCACGGCCAGGTAGGTGTTACGTCAACACACTTTTATCTTCCATATGGGTAACACTGTTGTATGTGTCCAGCACATGGGAGAGACCATCCGGGTTGGCTGTGGTGGTGTTATCAGGGTGGGGTGGGTGGGTCTGGCTGGGTGGGAGGGCACACACCTGGGGGCAGGGGCTTTTGCTACGGGATTGTACTGATGTTCTTCTCCATGTTTGCACCACAGGCCCAGAAGAATGCTGCCGCGCCTGCGATCTTCGACGGCAGGAGGAGCAGAGTGAAGCCAGGCGGGCGAGGGCCCTCACAGCCCATTGGACCGCCCGATGAAGGTGAGTGCCATGCCGCCATGATTACTACTGCATGCTGTGTAACAGGGTGGCAGTAGGCATGGCTACCATCCATCGACACCACTGCCATGCACGCGACTTGTTACAGTCAACACTGTCCAGTGGCAATGCATGTCTGGGAGTGCGTTGATGGTGGTCCATGCTGCACCAGGTACACGGTTGTGCTACCTTTGCACCACATAGCCATGTCACTAAATGGCCACGGTGGTGCTGTGCGGACTTGGCCGGTGGGTGTGTGCAGTGTTCCGTGGGCTGTATGTGCCTGGGTGGGCAGGTCATGTGGACATGATCACTGTGGGTGGTCATATACCATCACAGAGGTATGTCCCACGGCCATATGCTATGCACAGTGGGCGGGCTGTATGGGGATGTGCATTCATACCTATTGACTGTGCTCCTTGTCCTAGGTACACGCCATCTCCGGGAGATAAGGGAGGTGCTGCAGGAGATACTCAGGTGGCAAGGGCATCGCTGGACAACCTCCACAGGATTGACAACACTGGAACTCTGCGGAGGCACCGAGAACGACGGAGTCGGAGTGGGGAGCGTGCTCATGCTAGGGGTCCCTCAGTCCCTGTAATCCCTACCCCTCTGTACCCACCCTCACACCCCTCCTTTCCCATTCCATTTGTCCACCCTGCCCCTACCCACCCCCACCTTGTTTGTGGCCCTCCCCCACCTTGTATATATTTTGTAAATAGTCTTGTAAATAGTTGACATTTATATGTTGGTTCAATACAGTTATTTTGATATGAATACTGTGGTGGTCTCTGATTTGCAGCGGCTATAGGTGCTCAGCTGCAGTGGTGTGCATGGTGTCAGGTGGTGCAGTCATGGGTATGTGTGTGTGTCCGTGTGGAGGTGACTATGGTGTGGGGTAGCTATCAGTCAGTGTCTGTGGTGTGTGTGTTGTGCCCTGTGCACTGGATGACTGGTGCAGTGGTCCATGGTGCGTGCTCTGTGTCCATGGCGCCTATCAGCTCCGTCCATGGCCTGTGCAGCTGACACACATGCATGTCTGTGACTTGCACGGTCCACTGACATGTCAGTGGTGGCAGTCCCTGCAAAGCAGCCAATGTACCCATCACATTTCTGGGTTGCCTCCTGTCACTGGTGTGGTGCATGTCTGCCTCGGTGACACTGTGGGCTCCACAGTTGTTGTCCCACCTCCATGCTGTGCCTTGTGTGTGTTGCAGGGGATGTGCACCACTGTCTGTGACTTGTGCTCCGGGCAAATGATGGTGGTGTATGGGTCCACAGTGCCTGTGCAGGGTGGCTGGCACTCCAGTGCCATGGAGGACTGCGGGTTGTGTGTACACAGTTTACATGGGCCCACACTGGGGCTTGGTTGCCTCACCACTGCGCCCTGTGTTGCTGTGCCCTTGGGTATGGGTGGTGTCTGACCATGCACTGTGTGAGATCCGTGTGGTGCATGCTTCCATGCACCACTGTGGTGTCTGTGCTGGCTGTTGTGGCCAGTGGTAGGTGGGGTGTGTCATTGAATACTGTGCAGGGTGCTGTACCACTGGTGGTGGTGTCCGGCAAGCCTCTGTTCCGTGTGGTGTACCCTCATGTGCCGACGCATGGTTGGTATCTCAGCAGTACCTTGGGGACTGTGCGTGGTGGCACTACATCTGCCATTGTTGCATTGCTGTGTGCTGCCACCCGCTGATGGGTGCTCGTGGTGGGCTGGCTTGCATGGTTCTGTAGTGCACAGGGTTGCATTGTCACAGTGGGGGTGGTGGCATGCATGGGGTTTCCTGCAGTGGTGGTCACTGCTCCTGGGGGTGTCTGGGGTCATGGTGCAGGTGTGCTCTGCATTGGGGGATGGTGGCATGGGGTGGTCAGCCTCCTTGTGTGCCAGTCACAGCTTGCTGGGGTGTGATGGGGCACCATGGCCCGCGCGTGGGTTGTTTGCTTGTCTCCATGGGCCAGTGGTTATTCCAGCCTCCCCAGTTGTGCAGTGCATGGGGTGGGGTGACGATGTCTGTTCTGCTGTGTGTTCCTGTGCCCATCTGTGGCATGGGTGGTGGGCCCTACCTCCTGGTTGTGCAGTTGCATTGCTCTGCTGCTGGGGGCAGCCCTGGTTGCACTATGGCACCTCTGGACTGCTCAGCTGCACATCTCTTGTTGCGCTATGGCGCATCAAATCTGCTCAGCTTCCTCCCTAGTTGCGCTATGGCACAGGTGGTGCAATATTCAGTCGCCAGCTGTAGGCGCAGTTTGGTCTGCCCGCTTTTGAATATCGCTGCCTCTGCGCATGGGTGCAATGGACTAGCGCTGTTTCTGCTATTGGCGCACTTTTTTGGGTGCAGTTTGAATATCTGGGCCATTATATCCCCACCTATATATAACACCAATATTGCTTTACAGGGCTGTTCTTTACATGAAGGGTGACCTGCTGTGTTGATCCCTGATATAGGCTTCTGTCTCCAACCACCCATACAGTTGCTTATGGCCCATGCTTTGGTATTTATAACTACTTTATATTACTAGAGGGAGTAAGGTTGAGCCTATTTAGCTCTACAGATGACCTTCACATCCCTAGAAAGTGAGTTTTCTTTTTCACTTATCATTTATTTCATCCTCTATTTTAGGGGTATATAGTACCTTGGAGGCCAAGGTACAGGTGTATCCTGGCTTTACCCAGCAACTTGAGGATGCAGATGTCATCCAACTCTTCCTAGAGTTTATAAGGAGGATACAAGTTTCCTCCCTGCCTTGGAAGTCAATTTTGGGTTTACTGTGGAACCCTGAGTGGGGGACTTCTTGTGTTGGTTTAAATTGAGTACTAATACACAAAATCAAATTACACAAGTTTATAGTTTAGAATTGGGATTCCATTGTACTGTAGGTCCAATGTTATTTTCTATTTACTTTGGGACGCCTGTTGGCAACTGGGGTACTGTTTCGGAGGGTAGGTTAGATAGATTACTTGTTCTGTTCCACTTTCATATTTCTACTTTGATTTTTCAAAACACAGAATGGTATATTAGCAAGAAAAGCTTTACTGAAACTATGGAATGTTATTAGTATGACAGCATCTGACTGTAATAGGCAAGAGGGACCTGGAGGGAAAAAAAAAGGTGTTCAGCTGCACTGGGCCCTTTGGGGTGGGTGTCTATCTGAGACTCTTCTTCACTGGACCCTCATACAGTGAAGAAAAATATCCCATAACAAAAGATCAGGGTTCTTTGACTATTATTAGACAGAACTATGGCAGTATCATTAGTAAAGGTGTTATCAATGAACAGTAATGGGCTCAACAGTCCTCTGAAGAGGTCTGAGCTGCTCCAATATTTAGAGACAGAGGACAGATGTGGTGTATTTACAGGAGACCCATTTGACCCCAGGGAGCATCAAACATTGTGTAATGGAGGCCGATTTAAGGTTTGCACCTCATCATGTGAAAAGGGGAAAGAAGGGGGTTACAATTATGATACCATCTACTCCATTCATTCTACAAAATGAGTATATTGACCCAAGGGGTTGCTTTGTGATCCTTACAGGCCTGTTGTTTGGCACAGAAGTGATGATGACTAATATTATTTCTCCTCAAGCTTATTCCTCTTGGTTAAGGTAATTTGTAAACAAATTATTAGATTTGCTCCAGGGAAGCTTATATGGGGTGGGGCTTTAATGTTACCTTATCTCCTGAATTGGTTACTTCTCACCCCAAAGCACAGACTTATTGCATCCCAGAACTATCTGCATTCACTGACACCCAATATGGGACTGATAGATGTCTGGAGACATTTCTTTCCCACAACGAGAGCATATACATATT
Organism: Neoceratodus forsteri; assembly: GCA_016271365.2. Taxonomy (NCBI): domain Eukaryota; kingdom Metazoa; phylum Chordata; order Ceratodontiformes; family Ceratodontidae; genus Neoceratodus; species Neoceratodus forsteri. The sequence continues at coordinate 1,068,599,477 of CM028129.1, read as the reverse complement.
ACTCACCACAACACCATACATACTTCCATGTAGATCACTTTTTACTACTACTGAACACTTTGATGCTCTCCACGATATCACAATGAGTACCTCTATTCTTTCAGAGCTCACTCCCTGATACTTAAAATAGAAGTGGGTAAAAGATACAGATCAAGTAGTTGGAGACTCAATACTTCACTATTACAGGATGAGGAGTTTAAAATTAATTACAGAAAACTCCAGAGAGTGGTGGCAGAGAATACATTCCCAGACATCTCATACCCCATTTTATGAGATATGGGATATGGCAAAGCAGTTATAAGAAGAGAAATAATGGCATATGCAGCATTCAAAAAGAAGAAGAGGGATGCTAAATATAACGCTTTGCTAAGTGAATTAAAAGATTTACAACACCAGTATCACAGGTGAAACACTCGGACAGATAACTGTATTAGACACTTGAAAGCAGAGTTCCAGGCTATCCTGGATCACTGAGTGCAAATGGCACCTATGTATTTAAGACACTACCATTCTGAGGGAGGCATGGGGAGGGGAGAGTTCTCCCGTAAATTAAAGGGTCAGTATTACCCAGATAAAGAATCTGGACAATGGATACCTGGCAACACATATTACAGAAATCCTAACAATTTTTCAGCATTACTATCAAAAGTTATATTCTAAATCAAGGATTCCAGAAGAAAGCCAGATGGCTCATTTTATCATCTCTGTCACTCCCAAAATTACCCCAGTACAACAGGAACAGTTATTGACCCTAGTTCAGTTTGAGGAACTCAGATGGCTCTGTCCAAAGCTAAAACAATGGACTGCCCTTGAGAGATGGAGTTCCATCTAAATGGTAGAACAAACTTTCCAAGGTTCTCTTTCCCACCTTATGAATACTTTTAGAGCTGTTCAGGAAGGATTCTCCTCTGCCCTGTTGGGCAAATGTGATGATATCTGTTATTTTGAAGCCAGTCAAAATCTCAAAAGCCCAACCTCATATCAGTCAATATAGATTTTAAACATGAATTATAAATTATATATGTCTGCCTGGGCACAGCAGCTGGATAACATACTTCCAACTTTCATACATTTGGCCCAGTCCAGTTTTGTAGGAACAGGCAAACCATGGATAATATTAGATATACCATCAACCTTATGGAGTTTAAAACACTATGAGCTATCCCTGCAGTATTTGTCAGTTTTGACACTGATAAAGCATTTGACAGGGTATCATGGAAATTTCTATGGCACACACTGTTGTCATTTGGGTTTCCTGAGGAGTTTGTATCCTGGCTTCAAAATATATATTCCTCTCAAGCTGCATACATTAGAGTTAATGGAATAATGTCCTCTCAATCTCACTGGAGCATGGCACAAGGCAGGGTGCCGTTGTCGCCTTGCTTTTTGCCATATATATAGTACCTTTGGCAACAGCCATTAGACAAATGTAGGAGGTCAAGGGGGTTCCATTAAGAGGTGAGATATTTAAACTGTACTTATGCTGATTTCTTTTGACGCTCCTGGACCTAGAAAACACAATCCCTGCAGTCTGGTGGATTTTACAAGCTTTTGGGGCTGCATCTGTTTTTTCCTAAAAGTAAATTTCTTGCCATCTCCAGTTTTAAAATCCAAGCTGCCTTTGTGATGGAGAAGTACAAAAATTAAATACTTTGATATCCAGATGCTACAAAACTTGGAAGATCTAGAGATAGTTATTTATGAACAATTAACGCAAGCTATAAGATTTAAATAGGTGTTCTCAAATACATTTGTCCTTTTATGCAAGGAGAGACACCATCCAAATGAATATTTTGCCATGACTCCATTAACTTTCCAGATGGTTCCTATAGTGCCTCAACCTTTAATTTATTCTCCTGGAATAAACTATTTTCTCAGTTTGTTTGAGGTGGAAAAAACCTTCAATTAGGTGACAATCTTACAACTACCTTTGCTGCAAAGAGGATTAAATCTTTGAAATTTGCTCTATTACCCCAAAGCGTATCATATATTAATAGCAATTATCTGGATTAACCCATGGCTTAACCCTGCTTGGATACATATAGAGCCTGATTTTCAATGGTGGATGCAGGCCAATGCAAACATTGATGCACCTGTGTCAAAGAGGCTGCCGCAACTTGCACCCTATTTTATAACATGGACACAAGTTATCGACATTTTCCTCATTTTACAGCACCTTGCGCCGTAAAAGGGGTCCTTGTCGGACGCAGTTAGACCAGGGGTAGCTGGTCTAACTTTCATTAGCCGCAATGGACTGTGGCAGGGGTTGCAGCATGAATTCTTACAAAATCGCTAAGCGGCACAGTTCGATGCAAGTTGTCACTTGCATCAGACTCCCAGCCACAAGTCCATTGCAGCAACTGCAAACCTTTAGAAAATTGGCCCACAGAGTTCACTATAAACGATCTTTATGATATGGGTAAGGTAATATTTGCTCCCCTTACAACCTCCCAAGTCTCAGGGATTATAACTATTTTACAGCACAAACCTTGCACTGTTGGTTCAAGATACACCCTTTCTCCCCAGACCCAGTCTTATTTTTTGGGGTTGTTGGCGGTGGAAACAGATTGTCTCCCAGCCTGAACTGACCATACATTTAGGAGATAGCATCAGCTGGATCTGTCTTACATTTTCATTTTCTAGATGCAGATGGGTTAGAAACTGGTTGAGGAAGAGAAAACAGAGGATGATGGTAAATGGGGCTCATTCCGAGGAAAGGAGAGCAACTGCAGGGTGCCACAGGGATCAGTTCTGGGGCCAGTCCTATTCAATGTCTCCATAAGTGACATTGCAGAGGGACTGAAAGGGAAGGTATTCCTCTTGCAAATGACACTAAAATCTGCAACAGGGTAGACACTCTGGGAGAGGTGGAAAAATGAGGAGAGACCTAGGTAAACAAGAAGAATGGTCAAGAGTGTGGCAGCTGATATTCAATGCAAACAAAGTGTATGATCATGCATTTGGGGCATGCACTTGGGGCACAGGAACCCAGGGAGGCTTACATGTTGGGGGAGAGATACTGACAGCCAACAAACAGGAAAGGGATCTGGGGGTAATCATATCAGATGACCTAAAAGTGGCCAAACAATGTGCCAAAGCTGTGGGGAGAGCTAGTAGGGTACTGGGGTGCATAGGAAGAGGTATCACCAACAGAAGAAGGGAGGTGGTGATGCCTTGTGCAGATCATTAGCGAGACTGATCTGGAGTACTGTGTCCAGTTCTGGGGACCACACTCTGTAAGAACATAGACAGTGTAGAGACAGTTCAAAGAAGGGCTACAAAATTATGCAAGGCCTGCACCAAAATTCATATGAGAAGAGACTTGAAGATCTCAATATGTATACCCTGGAGGAGAGGAGAGAGAGAAAGGGGATATGATAGAGACCTTCAAATATCTCAAGGTCATAAATAAGGTATGGGAGGATAGCATATTTCAGAAAAGAGATGTTCTAGAACAAGGGGTCACGACATGAGACTGGAGGGGTAGACCAAGGGTAACATGAGGAAGTATTTCTTCACAGAAAGAGTGGTGGATGCATGGAACAGCCTCCCAGTAGAGGTGGTGGGGCAAATTCCAAAGGGAATTCAAAATTGTATGGATAGGCATAGGGAACCTCAGTGTAGGGAAGTGAACAAAGTCAGAGATAAAGTAAAGTCTGTGTTTTTTGCAACAGGTAGGGCAAATGGCAAACTGGGTGGACTTCACAGTCCTTATCTACCATCAATTTCTACATTTCTATGCACAGGAGTTGGACCTCATACACACTTGCAGGCTCAATATGGCCTAACAAATAGAGAACATGTTAGATATTTGCAGGTCCATACATTCATATTGCATAAGGGCACCAAAGGAGCCGTCTCCCAGAATCTTTACTGCTTTTGTTGTCTATAATCCTTGACACTATAAAGGAGACCTTTGGCAACATATGATATATCACCTTTAGGCCTGCAAGAGTTTCTTAGGGACTCTACTGATTCTATCTCAGATGGTCGGAAAGCAGAATTGTCCTCCAATGTTTCCTATAATATTTGGCTTAATCAAACTACCCCATCAATTAAGGTTTCATCTGCACTTTACTGGTGCAAATTTTCATGGAAATGTAGAAACTGGTACTTTAATGTCCCTGCAACTCTTACAAAATGTCTTCCAGACCAGTATGGTCATCATGAGGCAATGTGGAAGTACCCTGGCTATACATACATGTTTTTTTGGTGCATGCCCAGTGTTTGCTTCTTTTGGCAGCAGATAGGTTAATAGAAAAAGAAAGAGGACTGATAACTCCATAAATGGTGCTTCTGTCCATTTCCCCACAGGGAGGAGAGTCCCACCAGATCTATGGTATATGTATATATTTTGGTGCTTTGTCCATTCCCCACGGGAGGAGAGTCCCCACCAGATCTATGGTATATGTATATATTTTGGCAGCTAAAAATGCAATAACTCAGTTGTGGAGACAGACACACCCCACAGTTACTGCCTGACATGAAATTATAAATGATCTGTATAGAATGGAGCGTTTATGGCTCAACATACAGGCCAAGTTTCACAAATTGAACTGAAGTGGAGGAGTTGGGTTTTCTACATCACTGGGGAGGATCAGACATTTGTTCCATGAACTTGAGGTGAACAGTAGCCAGGAGGGGCAGGTTTCAGAGTCACAGAGGAGATTATTTGATGGAGTGTTGGAGCAGCCTGGACCTTGGAACTGGTAATATGACAGAGTATAGGGAAGTTTTTAAAGCCCTAGATTAATAAACCAGCCTTAGGGAAGTTTCTCCCACTGTAATGCATACACCTGTATATAATACTCTGTTTGTGTGGGCCGTATAATTTTCCATGTTTGGTAATACTGAATGTAGTGTTGAATACTTGAAACATATACCATTCTCTGTGATTTATAAAGAATTAAAAAGAAAGATAACAGGCCATGAAGCCCAAAAGAGTAGAACTGTCTTTGTAAGTTACTTTAAATAAGGTTGTGCTGTTATCCCACACAAAACCAGATAAACCAGACGAGAAACAAAAGAGAATATTTTGCTAGGTAAAGATCATACCTTTATTAAGCTAACTAAAAGACAGCTGTTCATTGGTCTAATAAATGTATAATCTTTCCTAGCAAAAGGATTCTCATTTGGTTTCTGTCATGGTAATTTTTGTCTTATGGCAGGTTTTATAATGGGAGCAAAACAGAATTGTAAGAAATAGACCGACACTCAACCTATTCCAAAAGACTTTTCTTACATAATTAAATTCAAACTGTCTGTAGTTGATTTAACAAATATGTTTTTTGTAAATTTGTATTTTTTAATTATAGTGTGATGAATATTTAATTTATTTTTTATTTTATTTATTGAGGTTTTGATTACACCAGTGAGCAGATGCTCATTTATAGGTCCATGTCAGTAACACAGACAATACAATACAGATGACAGGGTTACATGTGGTACAGGTAAGTTACAGGGTACAATAGCATTAAACAGCTTAGGCAGTATAGCAGCTAGCCGGCATCACAGGCTAACACCCTACTTGGAAGCTCTCAGAGGTGAGAAGAAGGAAGGGTTGCAAACTTTGGTGGAAGGAGTAAGGTAGTTGGGAGCATCTGAGGGGTAGGGAAGTGGAGCGATGTCATGATTAGGGGGTAAGTGTAACCTAAAGGGCTGGGATTAGGGTCCCTCAACCCAATGAGTTGTCAGGAGGTAAATGCAGGTTGATGCTCTGGGAGGGTGCTAATGGTAGCAGTCACATTTATTAGATTTTACTAGGTGCTGCCGGAGTCTGCATTTGAATGATCAAATAGCTGTGGCATTGATGGAGGACAGAACTAGCCAGCAAACTGAGTAGACATGCTTTTATAGAGATCCTTAGCTGATTGCTATATTTCAGTAAAATTTCCCGGTCATTAAGCCTCTACAATATTTTTTTGGATTGGTTTTATCTTTAATATCCTTCTGCCAACATGGGTCCTAAAATGGTGGATAAATCTGTGCAGCTTCTTCGAAATTAGTAGAAGAATTTGTGTTTCAGATTGAGTTCTTCACAAATGGCTACCGACAGCATCTCCTATGGATCTGAGGATAGACAGAATTTCTCAAATTACTGAAAAAAGGAGAAGGTGAGCCAAACAAGCACCTCTTTAACTAATATGGATCAGAGAGTTCAGCAAGTGGAAAATGTAAAGAAGAGAGCTCCAAGGCCTTAGAGGATCTCTCAGCCAGTCAAGAGTGCTTTATGTGGCCCAGGCCCAGGACTCGAAATTTCTTGCAAACGAGGTTGAGACACTAGAGAATCAGATTCGGCTGCTAAAGTTAGGGTAGTGGGCTTCCATTATCCGTTGAAGCTAAGGATTTACAGAGAGTGCTAAAATTTATACTGACAGAATCTTTAGGGATGACCGAGGACAGTGTCAACATTGTTCGTCCTTTAGATTGCCACAACGGAGGAAATCAATACAGGAGGAGAGACAAGCTACAGTGTTGATGACCATAGGATCGGCTGAGGAACGATTGAAAGTGTTGGCTGCTGCACATGACAAACAGGATAGTATATATCAGTCTACTAAGCTATCCTTTTTCCTGATGTAGTCTCACGCACTCAGTCTCGTAGGAAAGGAGCTTTTAAAAATTTGCCAGCGCTTTGGCCGATTACAGGATTTCTGCCAATTTGTTTTTCCTCACTAGACTGCAGCTCAATTTTAAATGTAAACATTATATATTTACCAATTTTGATGTGGTGGAAAGATTTATGGACACTCCACCTCGGGAGACAAGGACACTGAGGATCTGGAAGGGTAAATTGGGCCTTATGAATAGTTTTGGCTGATTTATCATTCTGGCCTTTTATTATTTAAATGTCTGGAGACTTTATAACCTAAATGTGGACTAGCAGCTTCCTACAGCTACTTTGAATTTTCAAGCTGGCTGCAAATTCTTAGTTGTGTGCCTCAGTGGGGAGGAGGCATGATCTCCTTTGAGCTGGACTCTAATACCCTTTAGAGTATACCCTTCCCTTACTGTGATCATTGTTTTTCTTGCTTTTGTAAGGGTAGATACTTTTATGTTATTGGTATAGTGTAGTATTGTATACTTATGGGTATATAGAATTCTTAACATAATGCTGAGCTATGTTTCCCATTAGTTGATTTTAAGGGTGCATGGGTTTATTTTCTATTATGCTGTAATAATTTAGGTAATTGCTTTACAGTATATTTTGTCTTTTGGGAGATCTCCCCACTGCTCTCCCAACTCCTTCAAGGGGCTGTCTTACTTGAAAATTTGTTAACTCTCTCAGTGAGAGCTGTATCTAAGAGTGAGTGTTGCTCAATTTTGAATTCTCATTATCCTGTATTATTATCTGATACATCCTATGTTGAGGATGTATTTCGTCTTTGTTTGGTATTGTAATGAAAATTTTAATGAAAATTAAATAAAAAAGATGTGGCATTGATAATGTAAGGAGGTAAGGCATTGGTCCACAGTGGAGCACGATAGTAAAAGGCATCGCGCCAGGGCTGTGCAGCATCTGGGAACTTTGTAGGTCTGAGTGAAGAAGTTCCTTGTGGGTTGGCCTCTTGAGTGTGGAGTTAGGAGGTTCTGGACCCCTGTGGGTAGTTGGTTGAGGGAGCATTTCTTGGCGATGAGGCAGGTTTGGTAGTTTATTCTGTTCTTCAGTTGAAGCCAACCTGCCTGAGGTAGAGCTCACAGGTGTACATTAGTCTTTCCACACCTGTGAGCAGTTGGCCTGCCTTGTTTAGTGCAGTGGTGATGCGGTTTAGGGCTGTGTCTGCCGACCCATAGATTGCCAGGCTATAGTCGATGAGGGAGACTATCAAGCTGTTGATGGCCAGGTTCAATACCTCATGTGTATATGCCTGTATAGGATCCCAATTCTTGTATTAATCACCCTTACTGTGTTGTCAATGTGTTGGGTGTATGAAAGTGTAGAGTCGGTAAGATGCCCAGGTACCTGAACTACTGGACATGTTCCAGTGGGTCCCCACTGGCATTCCTGACTTCTGAGGGGAAGCCTTGTGCTTACTCTCCTGTGTAATTGAACCTCATAGTCTTAGTTTTTTGCAGTTCATGACTAGTCTGTGATCCGTAAACCATTTTCAGAAGCTGAGAACCCTTTTGGAGATCCACCGCCAGTTGTTTGGGATTGGGGTTGCTGTTGAATCGACCACGTCATCTGCTTATAGGTGTATTCGGCTCAGGCATGTGGATGGCAGTTTGTTTAGAATAAACTGAACAGTAGGGGTCCCAGAATTGATCTTTGTGGGACCCTGAGTGGACTGGTCTGTTATCAGAGGTGATCCTCCCTATTTTGACCTTTGTAGCGTACTGTGAAGGTAGCTACTGAACCAGCGAACTGATTCCAAGGACAGTCCCATAGCTGACAGTTGGTCCAGCAGAAGCTCATGATGCACCATATCAAATGTTTTTGATAGGTCAATGAAAGTTGCCCTAATCAGAAGACTTTGATCAATTGAATGGTGAATGTGTCCAGTGAATTGAGCAAGGCCGTGTTAGTACTGTGACCTGATCTGAAGCCGTGTTGCTCAGGACAGAGACGTTGGCATTGGTGCAGGTGTTTGACTAACTGGTCTGCTACTATCCACTGAAGTACTTTGGAGAGAGGGGGAGTATGGAGATATGTCTGTAGTTGTTATGTAGGGTCCTGTCACCACCTTTGTGCACTGGAGTTACTGTGGCTGATTTCCATCTCTGGGGAACTGTGAGAGGCAGACAGAGAGGCTGAATAGTTTGGTGAGTGGGCCTAGGACTTCAGCCAGGGCCAGCTTGATGAATTTTAGGTCCAGAGTGTCCCTGCTATGTCTAGATTTCCACAGCGCCTTTTCCAGGTACTTTTAGCATCTGCTTAAGAGACATTTTTGAAGTACAAGAGTGGGCGGCTAAGTGATGGTTGTTTGGCGTATTCGAATCAGTCGGCAGTGGGGGTAAAAGTAGTCTGCTAGTAGCACACTGCTTAGTTCCGGTGAACATGATGACAAGTGCATTGGCAATGTGCATGTGGTCCAAGGACGGTATGTCCGTCAATCAAGAGCATGGCTGGTGAGATCTGGGGTCCTTGCCAGTTATGTTGTTGAGGTTACCCCAGAATGACTTGCTGCCATTCCAAGTGCTAGAGAGGCTCTTTGTACTATTTGCTTTTGGCAAGTCATATGGCTTTAGTGCACTCATTCTCAGCTTTTTATACCTCTGTATGTTAGCGGTGGTACTGCAGTTTCTCGCTATCTGCCATAACTGATCTCTGGCTTGTAGCTGCTCTAGGTGGTCAGGGGTGATCCAGGGGTTACTGTGCCCTTTTATTTTTCTGGTTTTTATTGGGGCATGCTTATCACAGACGGCACTGAAGGTTTTTATGAAATGGTCCAGGGCTGTGTCCACATTATTGGCATTATAGAGTGCTGTCCAATCTGCACTCTTGAGGTCCATTTTTAGCAGCTCCTGGTGCCCTTTTAGTAAGGCTCGGTTTGCAATTGTTCTGGTGGGTGGTTTGCATAGTTGAAGGACCAGGTACATGTGACTGGAGAGTGGTCGCTTAGGCAATCAGGGAGAACAGTAGTGTTGTGGATGTGGGTAGGCCGATTGATAGAACCCAGTCAAAGAGTGTGCTGGTCCCAGTTTTGTAGTTGATACGGGTTGGAGTCTCAACCATTTGTGAGAAATGGATTGCTGTTAAGGCATCTTTGACTGCAGTGGCAGTAGAGCAGAGCCAGTTGATGTTGAAATCTCCCCGCATTACGATTTCAGTATTAAGACTAAGGGTGCTCACATAGTCCATTAGGTCCCTGGTACCAGCCCCAGTGAGTTTGGGAAGGATGTATACAGAGAGTATGTTGAGAGCCCTGCTATGTGACCCCAGAAGGAGTTTTATAGTCAGAACCTGCAGGTTATCACTACTACGGGGAGGGGAGGACATGCCCTGAAAGGAATCCGTGATGTACAGGACACAGCCCCCACTCTTTTGAAAGATGGTCCTGTCTGAATGAGGTGTAACCTGGTAAAAGGATAATGGAGTCCGGCACTTTGGGAGAGAGTCAAGACTCCACCACTGAGTGAACGTCCGAACTGTGTTTGGTAACCCATGCTTTCAGGTTATCCAATTTAGGGAGCAGGGTGCATATGTTAATTGAGGCAAGAGTAAGTCCAGCTGGCTTGTTAGTTCGACTCACCTGTTGTGGTGGTGGGCCTGGGTTGGGGTGCACATTGCCTCATAGTAGGAGTAGGAGCATGAGCAGGCAAGCAAGATGGCACAGTAGGAGTTTTAGATTCCTCCTCGTTTCCTTCTCCTAGATGGTCACTCTTTCACAGTGTTGAATTGTGTCACCATCCAAGGGAAGAGTGACAGCGGTATGGACCATTAAGTTGATATTCCGTGACCAGGGTATACAGCACCCATGCAAGTTGTGCTTGCAGACCCAGTGCCGTGGGATGTGATGGTCCCATAAGCATTTAGCACTGCTAGTTGGGAGATCCATTGTGTGGGTTTAGCACACAGTCCACTGGGTGGACCTGTAAGTCGTATTATAGTGAGCAGGACAAGGCTCAAAGAAATCCCTCAGGCTTGAAGGGCATTGTGGTGATCACAGAGTTCTTGTCACCGATAGTACAGGGTGAATTTAGGCTGAAAATGATATTCCAATGATCTGAGGAAGTTCAGTTAAAACTGAGCATACAACCACCGGAGAAGTCAAGAATTTGAAGGACCCAGGACTAGAAGTGTTAGGGAGAGCAAGTGGGAGGAGGACTGCAACCTCCGTGAGTTGTTGCCCTCTAGTGGCTTTGCAGTATAATTTGCAAATGGGAAAGCAGACACACACATACACACAAAAGAAAACAAACTATAAATTTAACAATCTTGTTCTACTAAACAGCCGGTGCTGGAAAACTCAGTATTAGCAGTTTTTTGTATTAAAAAAAAACATGCAAAAGGGTAGAGACAAGAGCCAATAAGAGAAGGGGAATAGTATTGTGCCCAATCAGAGCTCAGGAGCAGTAGTAGTGCAGCCAATCATCCAGAAAGGCAAAAGAGCCAAGTTCAATCCTGTCAGCAGCTCATAGAACATAGAAACATAGACTTTGATGGCAGATAGGACCGCTTGGCCCATCTAGTCTGCCCATTTCCTACCTACAGGATAGGCCACAGATCCTAGTTAACCAACAGCCTATTTTTTCTACCCCCACAAGAATTGCCTTATATCTGCCCCATGCATTCTTGAATTCTCCCACAGTTTTAGACCCCACAACCTCCTCAGGAAGGCTGTTCCATGCATCCACGACCCTCTCTGTGAAATAATACTTCTCACATTGCCCCTGAACTGCCCCCCTCTATCTTTAAATTGTGTCCCTTGTTCTTGCACGTCTCTTTTCTGAAATATGCTACCCTCTTGGACTTTGTTGATTCCACTGAGGTACTTAAAAGTTTCTATCATGTCCCCCTCTCCTTCTTTCCTCATGGGTATACATATTAAGCTCCTTAGTCTCTCCTCATATGGCTTCTCTTGCAGACCCTCACCATTTTAGTTGCCCTCCTCTGGACTGCCTCTGTCCTGTCTATGTCCTTGCGGAGATGGGGTCTCCAGAACTGGACACAGTACTCAGATGGGGTCTCACCAACTGTCTGTACAGAGGGATAACAACTTCCTGTTTCTGCTGCTGATGCTCTCTCTATGCATCCCAGTATACCCCAGCCCTCCCTACTGCCCTCTCACATTGCATCCTAACCTTAAGGTCATCTGATATGATTACCCCAGGTCCCTTTCCTTTTTGTTGTTGTTACTACCTCCTCCCATTGTGTATTCTTCCCTGGGTTCTTGTTTCCTAGGTGCATTATTTTGCACTTCTTTGCATTGAATCCTAGCTGCCATACTTCTGACCATTCCTCCAACCTTGCCAAGTCCCTTCTCATCCTTTCCACGCCTCCTTGTGTATCAACCCTGTTGCAGATCTTGTGTCATCTGCAAAGAGGCATATTTTCCTTCCAGTCCCTCTGCAATGTCGCTTATGAAGACATTAAAAGGACTGGACCCAATACTGAACCCTGTGGTACCCACTAGTAATCCCTCTTTCTTCAGAGTGAACTCCATTTACAATTACCTTCTGTGTCCTGTTGTCCAGCCAGTGTTTTACCTAGGCTACCACCCTGGGACCACTCCCAGGCTGGTTAATTTGACTATTAATCTTTTGTGTAGGACTGTGTCAAATGCCTTGCTAAAGTCTAGGTAGGCCATGTCCACAGCCCCTCCCTGGTCTACTACTTTGGTCACCCAGTCAAAGAAATCTATTACATTCTGTCTGACATGACCTTCCCGCTGTAAACCCATGCTGCCTTGGGTCCTGCGCCCCACTGGCCTCTAGGTACTCAACTATTCTTTCCTTCAGAAGTGACTCCATCAGTTTCCCTACCACAGAGGTCAAACTGACAGGTCTGTAGTTTCCTGCCTCTGTCTTGGTCCCACTTTTGTGAAGGGGAATCACATCTGCCTTCCTCCAGTCCTCGGGTACCACACCATCCTCCCATGATTTATTAAAAGAGTAGCCAGTGGTTTCACTAGTTCCCTCTTAATTTTTTTAGAATTCTGGGGTGAATTCCATCAGGCCCCATTGCTTTGTCCACTCTTCAGTTTTAGGAGTTCTTGCAGAACCCTTTCTTCTGTGAAAGGACTGGGATCGACCCCTTATCAAGAGTGCTTCTGGTAATTGGATTAGGCACTTCCCCTCCTCTTTCGTGAATACTGAGCAGAATATTCATTCAGTATCCCTGCTTTTTCACTGTCCCTCTGCCCACCCACCGTTCATTCTATTCAGCCTCACTATCCCTCTCTTTGTCTTTCTCACTCGCTAATGTACCAATAAAGGTTTTATCCCCTTCTTAACCGAGTTGGTTATCTTTTCCTCAGTTTGGGCCTTTGCTATTCTGACTTCCTCCCTGCTTCCTTCTGCCTTAACTGGTACAGCTCTCTGTCCTGCTCCTTCTGTGTTTCCTTATACTTCCAGAATGCTATCTTTTCTTCCTGACTTTCACAGCCACCTCTTTTGAGAACCATAGTGGCCTTTTCTTTCATTTTGATTTGTTTATTTGCTTCACACAAGGCTTGTTGCCTCTGTGATGGAGTTTTGATGATTCCCATTGTTGCTCCACACCTCCTTCTAGCCTGTTTGCTAGTGCTTTCTGAGGCACTCTCCCATCTTGCCAAAGTCAGCCCTCCTGAAGTCCAGTACCCTCACTTTTGTGTGGCTTGACTCTGTAGCTGAGTTTAACTGTGAACCACACTGTTTGATGGTCACTTGTTCCCCAGATGGCAACCCACTTCTAAATCTGAGATCCTCTCACTGCCCCCTGTTTGAGAGTACGAGGTCTAAGATTGCTCTCTCACAGAGTGGGTTCTGAAACCAGCTGTCTGAGGCCTGCCACTTGTAGGGCATCAAGAATGGCCCTGCTCTTGGATGTGGCTGCAGCAAATATGCTCCAGTTAACATCTGGCATATTCAAGTCTCCCATCAACAGTATCTCCCCTTTCTCTGCCATTCTAAGAATGCCTTCTATCATATCCTTGTCCATTCCTCCCCTGACATGGGGTCTGTACACAACCCCGTGCAGATTGTGGTGCCTTTTCAGTCTCCAAGGTGACCCACAGTGCCTCCTCTCTCCCTGTTTACTCTTTTGTTCAGTTGCTTTTATCCCTTCCTTTACATAGAGAGCTACTCCTCCCCTCTTCTCCCTGCCTGTCTCTCCTATGTTATGTACCCTGGTATGTTAACATCCCAGTCATGGTTCTCTGTGTACCATGTTTCTGTGACAGCTACGATATCCAGGCATCCCTCTTCCATCCAGGCCACCAGCTCAGGAGCTTGTTGCCCAGACTACGGGCATTGGTACTCATTACCCTCCATTTCCTGATGGCCTTACTCCTTTGCCCCATCCCTGTCCTTCTTGCCTTTGTCACTTTCTCCATTTACCCTGCCCTTCTCCCTATCAACACCTCATGTTGGTATTTACCACACTTACTACCGTGATTTTTTGGGGGCTAGGATTTCCTGCTCTTTCCAGTGCTTCCCCTTGGCTAGTTTAAATGCTTGCCAATGAAGCATTTAAACCTATCACCTAGGATCCTGGTTCCCTCCAGGACAGATGCAGCCCATCATGCCAGTATAGGCTTGCATTACTCAGGTGGACCCCAGTCCCAATGAAGCCAAATCCTGAGCTCCACACCAGTTTTCAACCACTGATTGAATCCCATGGTGCGGAACACCTAGTCTCTCGCCTAAGGATGGCAGCACCCTAGAAGGTTACCATGCGCAGCTACGTCTAAGGCCCCTCCCCAATCCCACAAACTCTTCCTGCACTTCTCTAATCCTTTCTTAGCCAGGTCATTTGTCCCTAGTGACAATGACACCCAGTTCCCTCCCTGTGCAGCTGCTCTGGCAATCTTGAGGATTTGCTCCTGTCCCTCCAAGCCATGGCGCCAGGCAGGCACCTTACCTCCCTCACCCCTTCCTCCCCAGTTCTACCTTTCTAACAATGGAATCCCCACCAGGAGTTGTTTCCTTCCCTGTGGGGTCCCCTGCCACCCTCCTGTGGGTCTCCTTTGTGGAGGTTCCCAGCATCCTCCTTGGTCTCCACTGCGGGTGCCTCCATAGAGGAACCACACTTTGCCGGAATGGCATAGGAATCATGGAGAGGTACAACTGGAGGGATGCACCTCTGTTCCACAACCCTCACCTCCCTGAGCCCACTGTGGTCCAACCATTCCTCTTTCTTGGCAACCTCTGAGGCAACGGCAGTGGCACTGGTGGTCCCTGGATGGAAGAGGAGGTCCCACAAATCCTGGCCAACTCAGCCTGGAGATGAGCAACCTCCTCCCTCAGCCCAGAGAGGTGCCTGCAGAGGGACAACGCCGCATCCTCCAGAATGTCTCACAGAAGACTGCTGCTCCACAGCCACTGCACTGCACCACTCCCATCATGTCTTATTTCTGGCTCCTTAACTGTTTGCAATCCTTACTCTTTCCTCTCTTTTTTTCTCTCTCTCTCCTTACTTTTTGCCTGTGTGCCCTTTAAGCTCCTGATTATCCTGTTCTGAGACAAGAATATCCTATATTTCTCAGTAGACCCTTACTTGCTCAGAGGCAGACCTCCAGCAGCTAAGGGGGCTGGAGAGCTACTCTTGCCCTTCTAGGATGGTGGGTCTTTTGTGGCTCTGTGATCACTGACTTCCTGCTCCCCAAACAGGAAGTTCCTGTTGTCAGTCAATCCTGTGCCTATAAAAGTAGAACTAGCTTTGGGTGGGAGGAAGGAGGGCAATATAGTCCCAGTAGAGAAGTCCAGTCATACAGCAGTCCTTTCTCCTGGTGTTTTCTGTCAAGCTACTAGTAGCATCTTTCTAAGGCAGTCTTTAAATGTAGCTTCCTTCTAGCTAGCTTCACCCTACTTACTAGATCTTTGTGCAAGTAATTTAAACTCATAGCTATCAAGTCCTTTCAATCACTTGAGATTTACACCTAGATAACTGTTCAGATAACCATTCAGTTCAGTTAACTCAGACAAACACACACTTTTTTTGTTTTGTTTGTTAGTTGTTTTTTTACCCTAAATTAAAGGTCCAAGTACAAGAGTTCTAGTTCTTTAGTCCCAGTAGAGAAGTCCAGTCACACAGCAGTCCTTTCTCCTGGTGTCTTCTGCCAAGCTACTAGGCTGTTCTTCAAAATCCGTACCTGGTTGTAGGCTGTGAGGCAGGCTGGTCAGTGCAGAACAGCTGCCAGAGTCAGAGCAGCTCCCGCAGCTTGCAGGAGGAGGCAGTCACCCATTCTGGGCAGGATGCCTGTGGAGGGAGAAGGGTCGGTTAATTTAAGACTAACAGGGACAATAGGCACTAGAAATCTAGGCCCCAAGCAGACAAAGAGAAAATAGCAGGGGAGGTTTTCAGGGCAGGGCAGACAGATTAGTAATGCAGCTGAACACCTTCACAAAGAGCTGTTACACTGGGGTGCTTACTGATCTAGCTGCAAAGCCAGGAAAACAGGGCGTGGAAGGGAGAGAGGATGAACACAAGAATTGTGGTCAAAGAGTTCAGAGGGAAGAAAAATAGTATTGGGAACAGGGACTACAGCAGTAAAGACCAGGGCTATTAGTTCAAGCAGGGAGTCCTTAGGATGCTTCACAGCCCTCTTTAGACACAGAAAGGTTTTTAGAGTACGGTAGGGGAAAAAGAATGCCGTGTTTAGAGTTGGTTAGAGGAAGAAGAATGCAGACAGTCTAATACTCTATGCATGTAACTGTCGGATACACCTGAAATAGGCCAATGGTCTAAGTGTGCATTTGCTGTCTAAAAATAAATTTTGTTACATATTCACATGCCCAATTGTGCTGATGTAGGTGCCTGCCAGGGAGTGGAACACGCCATCTAGGATTCACCATCCCCAGGTCAGGGTAAAGTCATCACAGCCTGGGAGCCATAAGTGATAATGAGGAGCTGGCCTTACATCTCTTTGTAGAGACAGGGCTGCAGAAAGGCTCAGTAGTATCCATGTTTAGCAGCAACTGTAGGATATGTGGTGTGTACATGCTTTACAGAGAGGCAGGTAAGGAGCCAGTCAACTCAACTGGGTTGGTCCTGTTCATCAGATCCAGGTATTGTGGTTCCTGTATGGACTCCCACCTTGACTATCATCTTGGACTGGAGGGTTGGCCACTCTCACGAAAGGCTGGCAAATGGTCCATACTTTTCAGTTACTACAGGGTGGTGCAGTATATCTGGTGCTTGGCATTACCAGAACAGGACCCAATCCTCAAACTCTGACCTAGCTGAAACAAAAAGATGGGTATGGAGTTTGAGTGAAGACAGTTCTGCTAGAAGGAGACTGAGAGGGTTCCCAAAACAAGGCACTGAGCCAAGGTGGCACGACTCAAGGTGTGTAACCTAATGGCTTGCTGGGACTTGAGTGGGATGACTAAGAGGGTGAGGAGGAACATGGAGATAGGGTGAAAGAGGCACAGAAGGCTTTTTTACAACTCTTTTTTTCTCCTATCCACAGGGGCATCTCTCAAGATCCCTCTCGAGGCCTGCAGCTCCTAACCACCTGCCTGAACCATGACCCTCCGACAACTGTATTGGGATCAGGACTCTTGTCTCTCCCGAGCCCTATGCAAGACAGAGAGTCCCCAGAGGTGAGTCAGGAGAAGTGGCCAGCATTGGGTGTGAGGGCCTTGGCCTCGGAGTTCACCATCGCCTCACCTGGTGGCAGGGGTATTTTCTCACTTGTTATGCCCTCAATCCTCCTGCCCTCAAGTGCTCATGTCATGCAATGGCATCCAGGGTGTCTGCTGCAGCTCTTGTCCCACATTACATGTTGCCCGGGAAGAGTGCTCTAGTCACCACCGGGGCCGCTGCTGTGTCAGGCAAGCCTAGATACCACCCCAGAGAGAGGACTGCTGTCCTCTGGATGCTTAATCCTCTCTCTCCTCTGCCGACCCCCTGCAGCCTAGGCTCGCTTCCTCAACCCAGGTCGCTGGGTGGAGCAAGGTGTGGCATCCAGCACTCAACCTCAGCGCCACAGGGTCGGCTGGGCCACAGAAGGCTTAAGAGTCATGAATCTGGCAAAAGGATGCCCAGAGTGTCCAGGGATCAGAATGGTCAAGATGGATGGGTAAGGCCTTTCATGCCAGGATTCAGGTAGTAGAGTTTTACTCTCCATTATTGGAGAGTGTTCCTGAAAATCTAAAGGCTGAGTGATGGCATCCATGAAGCAGAAAACCCATGTCAAGCCAGGCCAGGAACATGCAGCATGGGAGCAGAGTTTTGGCTGGTGTCACTGATGCCAGAGGGTGGCATGAACAACTGCTGTAAGTCCTTTAGCTACAAAGGTAGTCCAAGTGTGTATTTGCCTTTCTGCAGCCCCAGACTAGATGGACCCTTGGTCTCCTTCTGCCGCCATTTTTTCTATGTTTCTATGTTTCTAAAGGTGCCTAAGAGAGTGCAAATAGTAAAAGGTTTCTCTCCATCTGGGTGCTGTGTCTCAACAAACTAGTTCTGATTCTGCAGTAGATGAAAATACCCATAACTTAGTGAATCTGGTTGGGGAGTCAAGGGTCAGTACCGCAAGTGATTTGAAGTCTAGATATACTGTAGAATTAGAACATATTGGGACTGGGATTCACTAAAATACCACAAACAGCTTGATCTGGTTCATTTTCTTTTCTACCCAGGTTGCAGATGGGGCTCTTGAGCCACTGGTTTCCTCCCTGCTGGTTGCCACCTCCCTCAGGAATGCCTCTTATGTAGAATGCTCCATGGTTTCCCTGCTGTGCTGGGGCAGGGGACTGAGGACCTTCCTCCCACCCGGAGGACATATTCAGAAATTCGGCAGGGGTCTGAAGTAGGAAGTGGGCAAGGGCAGGAAAGCAGGGCTTCATATGCTTGCTTTTTTCTCATTTTCTGGTCCATTCCTTGACAAGCACTGTGCAAAGATGCCAGGCATGCATGCGTGGAAGGCATCCATGCGCTACAGCATCTGCCATCAGCCATCCCATACTAGTTGCTCCCGTTGCCCTGCCACCATGCCTCCACAGAAGAGCAGAGCAGTCAAAGAGATGCTCAGTCCTCTCCTCCTGGTCAATCCCCACAATCCAAGTCCATTCTTGAACCCAGTTGCTGGTGTGGTTGGAGTGTGGTGTCCAGAGCCTCAACCTCCATGCCACTTGGCCGACCGATCTGGTTCGCTTTTAATTGGTTTCCACCTGCATACCCCTCCCCAGGACAAGGCTTTGAATACTAATCTGAGTAATGAATAAGGCATTACAAATTGTTTTGATTTGGGCCTTCAGTCCATAAGGGAATTAACTGTTGTACTCATGCCATTAGTGCATAGTAGAGGGAGAGGCAAGAGCCAGTATGTGTCCAAGTGGTCATTTGCTATCTTATGGAGTTCCTGTCTTGGTAGACCCTTTGAAGAGTGTGAACATGTTGGTGATCATTTGCAAGGGCTTCTATTCAGCACAAAGTCCATCTACTACCCCTAAACACATGACTGCCATCCCACCCCTTCTAGCGCAGGCATTCAACATGGGAGTGAATGTAAAGAGGGTTGCAGAAGAATTACCCTTTAAGCCACGAAACTACAAACAGCAATACAGAACCCCAGCACTGTTCAAGGATATTTAGTTCACTCTAAAAACTGTATTACACAAATAACAAACAGGCAGAAATAAAACCTGATTATTTCAGCTTTGCACTATGGCATATGTTTACAAAATCTTTATTGACCAATGACCTATCACATACGGGCTGCTTGCTGCACTTTGTCATTTTCAGATCTTTAAATACTACAATAACACATGTTTGATATTTTGGGTAAAGTTGGCAAATACATTGTGTCCAACACCTATAACTGACATAACGTGAAGTCTTCTCAGGTTTGTCAATGATTAAAGGCTATATGGAACCAGAGCCTTCACTGCAGGCTGCTATTCCATTGTCTTCTGTTTTTGGCTATACAAGTGTTTTACAAACATTTAGTTTTTTGACAAAATTGGCTGATTACTCTGAGTTTAACACATATACATCGGCACATTGTCTACCTCAGCATAACCTGAAGCTGTGTCCAGCAGGTGTATCAGTGATGAACATTTAGTGACAGTCAATTGCAAGTTGGTGTATATTCTGATATATTGTGATACATCATGATGCATCACAGAAACTTCCCTTCATTTCAATGAGATTTCCTGTGATATACAGTGTCCTTCAATATATCTAGATATTTATTTATTTATTTTTTGTTGACTGGTAAGTGCACCAGACAAATCCTGCCTATTTTCAGGCACGGCGCAGGAGGGGGATACAGAAGAATGCCAACTGACTTTGAACCATATTAAGCTGTTGGTGGTATTTTTAGTGAATGAGGGAAATTTGGCCTGTACACTAGGAAAATTCCTCTACTCTTGTCAGTTGGGGACCCTGTTGCTGTGGGAAGCTGTCATTCTGTTCCCAGCCATGGAAGAGGAGGGAGCTTTGCAAGGAGCTGAGGTAGCCTAGAGTCTTTCAGTGCATACTGAATCCACTTTGATAGGATCTGCTGAAGTGGCGGCTGGGATGCACCCGCAAGGTGGCCAGCAAGCGCTCGATTCAGCGGTCCATTGGAAACCTCTGAAGTGTTGGATCTCAGCTTAACTGAAAACAGTGTTGTTTAGAAGAAGAACTTCTTGTGTAAGTGATCTATTGGCACAGGAGCATCAGAAACTTGCCGTGGAGGACGACAGGAAGCGGAAAAGGTCCACAGGTTCGCTGAGTGCTTTTGAGGTATGGGGCCCAGCAAGCTCCTTTCAGCTGCCAAGAGGCCTGTTCTGAGTCGCAGTTCGACTTCCCAGGCTTGGGGGCCTTGTGGATGTGACTTGGTCTCCGGAAAGAGCGTTGCAGGGGGCAGGATGGATTCCTATATCGGGGGTCATGGAAGCCAGAGGATGGTGCTTCGGGACGTCAGGAGGATGCTCAGATAAGTACAGTGTCCATACCAGAACCTTCTTCTGTTGTTTTGGGTGCAGGCTCTGCAGCTTTCCTATCTCTCAGGCTGCTTCTGAACCTGGCCTACCCTTGGGGATTCATTGGCTGGGGTGGCTGAAGATGAGTCTTCTTCCTCTGCAGTACAGGGCCAGCTCCAGAACCCATTGATAAACCTTCCTATGCTAGTCATTTTCGGCAACCTCTAGAATTGGCTAAGCGGTGAAATGCCATTCGTTTGCGCTTATGGGCCCCAGAGACAACCCCTGACAGATTTTATGTTGGGAAAATGCTGTTGAAGCGTAGTATGGGTTTTTCCTTCTGAAGTTTGCGCTTTGATACATGTTCCTGGGGAATTTATTTTTATATCAGTTTCCGTACTCTGCTCTTTGAACTATTCTGGAGCCTTATTTGAATCTGAAGACTAATCCTTTATGGTCAGACTTTATTGTATTGCCTCTTTCAAAACAGCCCTTTCGGTCATTATGATCCTGTTCAGAAATGAAGGGGTTAATGTGGTAGATATTGTAAATTGGTTGTCTAAAATGTGATATTCAGGGGAATCCTGTTCCTACCCTGGCTGCTGAGGGATTTTGGAATGGGGTTGGAAATTTAGGGTAAAACTCCATTCCACTGATTCTGATTTATTACATCTTCCCAATTGTTTTTTTTTGTAGAGACAAGGGGTTCCTTTTCTACCCAGGTCAACCCAGAGTCTGTTTTAAGTGTGGGTCTCGACTCTCATAAGTACCTCATGTGAAATGCTTAAATGCTCTTATTGTGTGGAGACTGGTCACCCTAGTGCCCATTGTTTTCAATCATCTAAATGTAATCTCTGCGATGTGTGGGTCACACTTTCGAATCTTGCCCTTGGCTGCTAAAAACACAGCTGAAGCAGACTTTTGGGGTTCAGGATAATTATATCCGGTGGCAGTAAGGCTTGGCCTTTCTTGGGGAAGGTTTCCTCCTAGCACCTTTGTGACTGCTCCCCTTGGCTGAGGCAAACACGATTGAGGAGCCTGATTTGACTCCTGATAACATAGATTTAACTGCACTTGGGGCTTCGAGGTGTCTGAGCTGGGAAGTGAGAGGTTACTAGTCTTGCTCCATTGGCGCCTAGTTTAGGCCCTCGGGAGATGGTTTTGTTACGTTAGTGGAAAGAACGGAAGTCTGGTAAAGGTAAGTTGGGTAAAAACAGCTGTACCTACTTCAATCTTTTCTATAGCTGACGCTAATAATTTTGAAGTTTTGGTGGAGGATCCATAGGTGGTCCCAGAAATGGTTCAGCCTTCTGCCCCCACCACTGCCTGAGCCTCAGGACTCTGCTGAAGGCCATTTAGTCCCTTGGCCTCAAGATTGTAAAAGTGGTAGGATAACGAGAGCATCTAGTAAGGTAAGTGAATTTATCCCTAAAAACATTTCATGGCTCCTTTCACTTTCGAGTGGCAACCTTAAATGTTAACAGTATTAAATCTCCTGTAAAGGCCAGAGCACTTACTCTCATTTTTATATGAAAATTTGGATTGTGTTTTCCTTCAGGATGTTCGTTTGCACTCTCCAGAGGCGGTAGAGACTGCCACTACTGGTTGGTTATGGGGAGATTGTTTTGGTCTTCAGGAAGGGATTTGTGTAGTGGGTTGATTGTTTTTTTCTCTCA
This sequence comes from Neoceratodus forsteri, assembly GCA_016271365.2. NCBI lineage: Eukaryota > Metazoa > Chordata > Ceratodontiformes > Ceratodontidae > Neoceratodus > Neoceratodus forsteri. The sequence goes on along the minus strand of CM028129.1, from coordinate 1,068,577,308 downwards.
TTCAGGTGATTCACCATATAGAAATCCTGGCAGGCAGGGCCTTGGTTTTGATATTAAGTGGGGTTCTCTGCCTTTGCGGTTGATAAATGTTTATGCACCACAATCTAAATTTGATAGGGTGTCTCTTTTAAATCCCTTTACCCCTTTTATGCACTTCTTCTTTAATTATTCTTGGTGGGGACTTTAACTGTTCATTACCCTCCCTGGTTTCTTCTGGGAATAGGAAAAGGTGTACTGTGATGTGGCAATGTTGCTACACTACTTGTTGATACTGGATTGGGCCTACCACTGCTGGGTTTGGGAATACCTATTTTTGTGGACACAGAGCCTCTCGAATTGATTCTTTTTCCTTTCACCTGGGGTTGTCGTGCAATCACAATCCTTACAGGAAGTAGCTACGCCAGATCACAAACTACTTAGATTGGTCTTATGTGATGTGCCAGAGGTCCAAGGGGCGGGTCTTTGGAAATTGAACACTGTATTACTAGATATCCCTTGTGTGGCAGGTGGGCTACATTCCCTTTTTTGGCAAGGCAGTCTGTTTTGTTTTATATGATGATTTAAATACTTGGTGGGAGGATACCAAAAGTGAAGTATGAATATATTTAAAACTACAGGTCGCTTAAATGGGTGGTTGACGATGATGGGCTTCGGTATCTCAGAGACCGGCTTCACTTTTTGTCTACCTTTCGCCAACCTCTGGGATCTGACTGCATTGATCAAATTAAGGGGTTGAAAGTGGAGTTGGCTAGATTACAGTCTCAAGTTTTGCAGGATATGGAGAGGAAGCATAAATATGGGGTTAGTGGTAAAAGAGAAGGACACTTTGCCCTTTGAAGCTCTGAAACTTGTTAAAACTCCCAGGGCATGCTGTATTTAAATAATACAGATGGTGGGTGGGTCACGACATCTAAAGGTATTTTAGACACTATACATGCTTATGCTTCTGTCTCCTTTAGGAGTAGATTGCTTTCTGAAGATTCTGTTTGTGATTGGTTTGTTAGCAGTCCAATCCCTGTTTTGTCTCCTGAAGAGCAGGTTAAATTGGTACAACCCATTACAATGGAAGAATTAAAAACTGTTATTTGGTCTTTAAAGTCAGGCACTACGCCTGGATTTGATGGGTTGCCTCACGAAGTTTATAAAATTTTGTGGGACGTTTTGGGTACTGACTTGTGTCAAATATTGAATGCTGGGTTGCAGACTGGGGCTCTTCCCAAGAGAATGTTACAGGGTGTGTTACTCTTGCTGTATAAAATAAAGGGATCACGGACATTTAGCTAACTGGAGACCTTTGTCTCTTTTAAATAAAGATTATAAGATTCTAATGAAAATCTTATGCATTCGATCACGGGGGTTTTAGGTTCCTTATTACATCCATCACAGTTTAGTGGTGTACCTCATAGGAGAGTTCAGGATGCACTGATCCTACTCAGGGAGCTTATTTCTAAGGGAGCTTCTGAGGAGATATTTGGGCATTTGGTTTGTTTAGATCAGGCCAAAGCTTTTGACCAGGTGGAATATCTTTATCTTTGGGAGACCTTATGAGGTATGGGTTACCTGTACAATTTGTAGGCTGGTTGCAAACTTGTTATAATGGCATCACTCTACTACCAAGCATGAATGGCTGGTTGGGAAGGGACACTGAGGCACATAGGGGTAGGCAGGGTGCCCACTTAGCCTCTTTTTATGTGTGCTCTCCTTAGACCCCTTTTGCATGCCTTAAATAGTACGGACGATATTATTGGACTATCAGTTGGTTGTATGGATCCACAAATAGTCTCAATAGCATATCGCGGATGATTTAGTTCTGTTTTTATCAGATAGGACTTCTGCTGTTGCAGCACAGTTGTTGTTGCAATCCTTTTCTGCCATGTCTGGTTCCTCTATTAATAAACTTAAAAGTGGGATAATGCCTTTAGGGTATGGGGCCACTGATGTGGCATTGATTTGGGACATGCCTATTGAACCTGGGTATAGGAGGATTCTTGGAGTTTATTTTGGAGGCATAGATGATCAAAAGTACAATTGGGATAGGCAATTAGTGGAGGCTCGAAACAGAGTGATGCTCTGGAATAAAGGCCAAATGTCCAAAGCAAAATGAATTTATCTGATTAAGACTTTTTATTGCCATATTTTTGTTTATAGCTGCAGTTTTTCCCTCCTCTTCTTTGGAAACGTCTCTTTATGGTGCATTTTTCATTATTTTTGGGGCAGTAGATTGAACCTGGTGAGGAGGGTATTACCTATTTACCTATTGGTAAAGGGGGTTTTGGGAATGTTGAATCTGTAGTGTTCCTGCATAGCATTTTATTTTTATAATTTAGTTCCATTACTTAGAGGGAAGTTAAGATCTGGTCCCCGTGGGTGGTTGATAGTATAGATCCCTTCTTAGGCATTGGGATCCTGATTCCTTTCTGGCTCGTCAGGTTAGGCTAGGTGCCTTGGATAGTCATTTTCAAGTGATGTTTCAGAAATTGAATTCCTGGCATGTTGTTAAAAAATCACTCTCCAATCACGTCAGCAATTTTATTGTGCTATACTACAAGATTTCTTTTTGTAGATCCCTGGTTTCATGATATGTCTATTTCTGAGCAACATTCTAAACTACAATTAGTGGTAAGTAAGAGAGTTCCTAGACATATGTGGGATTTTTATGGCTTTGTCTTCACAAAAGATTGGGGTGAAAGGCAATATGAGGCATAAAGAACTCTCAGAGAGGTTCTGTCCCAGGAAGAAACTTGTATGAGGGTGATTGAAACAATGCAACATTTTTTTGATTGTCCTTTTGCTGTTTCATTTTGGTCCCATTTTCATGCTGTGTGGCCATTAAACCCTTTTCAGGTTTCTTCACCGGAGATTTGGGTGGAAGGGGTCCTTCCGGGCTCCTGGATTATTTATGATGTAGTCCCGATGCGCCTGTTAATGGGTCATATTGGTTTCCAGTTGTGGCAGGCTCGTGTAATCTAACACTTAGGCAGCAATTACTCTCTGAGTATCAGGTTGTCTTTAACATTTGGAAATCAGTATTCAGTTGGAGACAACAGGAAAGGGAGAAGGTGCATCCTGAACTATTTAAACTATGGTGGAGGAAATGACCTGGCTTGATACAGGGTAAGGTTGTTGTGGTATGTCTATGCTCCTCCATCGGGTCCAGGGTAACTCTTACAGAGAGGAGGGACCCTTTCATTATGATTTTTCAGTATTGAATACAGCTTTTGCATACAATGCTATTTCTGCTTTAAATCAGCTTCCTCTGCTCTTGGGGGACCTTAGCACAATTCCGGCTTTATTGGGCTGCTACATCCAAAATTTTCTGCTGAAGTTCTGCTGTGAATACTTATATATGTTTTTGTTTATTGTTTGCTTTTGTTTATGATTTGTGTACATAACACTAATTTTCTGTTTTCTTTAATGATGTATTTTCTTCTTCTTTGAGGGGTGATTTGCGTTTTTTTTTTTTTTTTTGGTATGCTGTAATACTTATTTCTGTTTATTTTTGTTGTCTATTATTGGTATAATGTAATCACTATTGTTTGTATGGTTTGCTCTCCAATTGTAATAAAATTTTCCCCTACTCTTTCGATAAGTGCCATGGGATCTTTATCATCCACCTGAACTACCACCAATCCAGGCAAATGGGACCTCAGTTTAACATCTCATTCGAAAGCGGCACCTCAGAAGTGCAGCACCACCCTCATGCTGCTCACAGTGTCAGTACTGGGATATTAACCTAAGTGCTGTGATGTGGGAACTTGAACCCACAGCCCTTCTGATCTCCGGCCTCAGAGGCGAGGTGTTACCTACTGAGCCACTGACACTGCAACTTATATATTATTATATATTGCAACTTATCACCAGTGCAACTGTACAAAACCTGTAGTCTTTACTCACTGTTGACTACTACCATTGTCTCAGGTTTTGTTTTTGGGGCTATATAAGCTTAAAGACTTGAAGTGGTCTAAGTGGAAAACTGTGTGTCCAACACTTGTCATACATGTCAGATTTGTTAGGATGGATGGACATAGGTTTTGGAACCAGAAACCTTTACTGTACAGTAGGCTGATGCACCATTTTGCTGTCTGGTATGACTGACGTGACCTGGTAGAATGGAAAGACTCTTCCATTTCAGTCTTAATCACATACAAAAAATGGTTGTCTACAGTTGAACTGGGGTGGCAGAGTAGTTCAAAACTAATTGAAGTTTTGAAGATTGTGCCCAGTTTGACAATGTGTTTGCAAAATCAAATTTTGCAGATTTGCTTTATGCAGGTCCACTGTCTATCATACTACAACTAAATGAATTCTGCTGTCAGGATGTTTTGTAATAATCTTTGTAGAGTTAACTTTACCAGCCCATATACCACACTGATCAAGTCCATATGCCACACTAATTAACAAACCATGGCATCATCAATTTACTAGTCACTCAATTATGGTAGCATCAGTACACAACTTTATTTAATTTTCTACATCAATCACAAAACCAGACTTTCTAACAATAATGTTTATAAAACCTAAAAGCAAGAGAACCCATTGATTTCAAATTTATCCTGCTATTAGCTAATTCATAACTTTCCACTTAGCTCATTGCAGTATAAGTCACATTATACCATGGACCTCGGACACTGACCAATGAGATGGGCAGGCTGGCACCTTACCTCTGTTGATTATCTACAGAACACTGCTCAGTTGAGGAGCCTGTTGCAGGGACTGCAGAGAGCCTTAAGAGGTAAAGCTGACTTCCATCCAGCCTGTTTGTGGAGAGCCTCACTATCGCCTCCCTCAATATATGTAGCCTACTCAAGAAATTTGATTCTTTCAGGGATGGGTTGCCCAGAATCACGCCAATGTCATTTCAGTAGTTGAAATCTGATCAACAACCACACCCCTGACTCTGCGGTCTCTACTTCCTGGCTTCACACTATACCGGCAGATAGAACTCAAAGAAAGGGGATGGTTGTGCACTGTATGTCCAGGAATCAATACAGTGTCTCACCCTCCCCTCCCCATCACTTGAACACGGGGCCCAATCTCTCACATTGAAGATCACTCTTGCCCGTAACAGAGTTCCCTTATTCTCTCTCTGTATACATCCCCTCCAAAATCAGAAGACCGCTTTCCTCTCTGTCCTCAACCATCTTCAGACTCTTCCTGACAATGCTGACATCACTGCCCTCTGAGACTTCAATACAAACTGGCTGGCTGACACTTCAACCCCTGTTAGGGATGCTGCAACTGCTCAAAACCTGACCCAGCTTGTGACAACTGCCACTAGAATAAACCAGAGGACTGGTACTGCCACCCTCCTGGATCTAGTGCTCACTAACGCCCCACATAAAGCTGCACAGATCAGAGTACTACCTGATGCTCTGAGTGACCACTCTCCAGTGCTAGGTCACTGGTCATACTGTATTAACAAGCCCCCAAAAAACTGTCTTACAACACCGCCTCAAACCTGGCAAACTCACAGTCCTTAAACAGTACCTCCTAGTTACTGACTGGTCCCCCATAAGAAATGCTCAGAACATTGACTCTGCCCTCAACTATTTCATTCATATGTTCAACTCTGCCTGCAACCTGTTTGCACTCCTGACCAAACAAAAATGAAAGGTGTCAACACACTGTGGCTATCTCAAGCCCTTTTGGACCAGATGCTGAATGAGACAATCTGTGGCACATTGCACAGGATACCAGAAAACCCTCTGACAGGCAGCTACCAGGAAGTCGGAATAAATGCACATGGGATATTCAAAAAGCAAAGGCTGGGTACTTTAAAACCTTGCTGACCAACACATGGGGATCAGGTCTCAAGTTTTGGGACTCACTCAAAATGCTAAGTGGCAAAGCCTCTACTGCCCGCCACCCATATCAGGGCCAGCGGATCTATCACCTCATACCCAGCCCTTATTGCAGACACATTAAATTACACCTTCTCTGACCTCACTGGTGTTCTCCCCAACTTTTTCTCCTCACCCACCCTATACCACACTGCCCCCTCCTCAACCCTCCTTTTCACTTTAAAGCAGTTTCCCAGCGTGAAGCTGCCCTCTCCTACTCAAAGCCCTCAGTAAATCTCATTTCAGCAGTGACACACTGGACCTGAAACTGCTTAGACTCACATTCAATGAGGTTCTCCCCCACTTACCATGTTTTGAACCACTTCTTTCTCTGGGCCAGTTCCCCACCAAATGGAAATCCGCCCTCATCACTCCTATCCTTAAAGTGGTGACCGCACCCTGCCTGGGAACTACTGTCCAATATCAATCCTGCCTCCCTCTCTAAAACCCTGGAGAAAATTGTGGCCACCCAACTAACAGACTACCTCACTAAATATAGCATCCTGTGTCCTGAACAACATGGCTTCTGCCAGAACCATAGCACCACCACTGCCCTCTTGGAATTTACTAACGCCCTCATACATCCCTGGACACCGGCTACATTGCTGGTACTGTCTTTATAGACCTCTCAAAGGCATTCAATACTGTGCACCCCTCGCTTCTCCTGGACTGCCTCACTCAGATAGGCCTCTCCCGTGAGACCATTGACTGGTTTGCCAGCTATCTGTCTGAGAGAACCCAGACAGTCCGGATTGCCCACTCCCTGTCATCCCCACACCAAGTCAGTTCTGGGGTCCCTCAAGGCTCTGTTCTTGGCCCACTTCTCTTCTTCCTATTCCTCAACACCCTGCCCAATGCCTGCTCAGGAAAAATTCTACTGTATGCAGGCGATGCAGACCTCTACAACTCACACACTGATCCCACAGCCCTCCACTGGGCACTCCAGAAATCCTTGTCTGAAGCTGAATCCTGGTTCATTCAGCATAGTTTAGTATTAAATTACAAAAAACTAAATCCATGATGTTTGCACACCTCCAAAATAAGAACCTAGGACAACCCTTGATCATTCTTACCTCACTGAAAGACCCCTTGAGCAGGTTACCACTTTAAAATACCTTGGCATCACCCTAGACACTGGTCTCACTTTCCACAACCATATCTGGATGCTCAGCACCACGTCAATACATGTATTGGTCTCCTTCACTGCTATAAGCACTGCCTCCCCCCGAATCTGTCCGCCTAGCCATCTCTGCATCTATTCTATCTCTAATTGATTATGGAATCATCATCTATGTCGCAGCCGACATCACTCACCTACACAAGATTAGACTGGCCCTCAATAAGGCTTGCAGAGTTGCTACAGACTGTTCTGGACTTACACACACCTGCACCCGCTACGCTTCCAGCAAACTGGCTCAACTTTGATGGGAGGCTAAAGTACCAGGCCTGCCTCTTCACTAAGAAAATCACCTCAGGATTACTCCCACCAGCCCTCTCCCAGTACTTCAGTTCCCACTGTCTATCTGCCTCACATGGCAATCAGTGACTACCCACTTTAGGGTCCTCGCTGCAAGACCACCTCAGGCCAAAGAACGTTTTGATATCTGGCCCCATCCTGGCTCAACTCACTCCCAAATTCCTCCTCACTGAACCCAAACTTGGTCAGTTCAAGTCCCAACTAAGGGACCTTATCACCCAGGGATCAGTATGTGACTGCCCTAAACCTGAACTTCCATTTCTACCAACCCCACCTCCCTCTCCTCCCTTGACCATGGACCTAACACTGGTCTGCCACCCCTGGGCATGCCTATACTGTAACAATGGACCCCAATGTCCTGCCTTGTGCATGAGAACTCCTTGGCATGGCTAGCACCATCGCCCTGAAATGTTATGCTTGTACCTGTAACCTTTGCACTTTGTACCTTGTTAGCAGTTCTCTGTTACCATGTATTCCCTGCTGCTATTTTGTATTTTCTGGATTCATTTGCAACCATTCTGTAACCACTGCCTTTAATTACTATGTTAGTTGTTACTTTTGTCACGTTGTCTCTGTCTTATGTATGACGGAACCTTTGTAAAGGAGTCTTTGACTCAAAGGTGTTATCCGATATTTATCAATAAGCAATAAACAATAATCACCACAAAATGTGCCAGCCAGCTGCATCTTTAAAAAAATATTCGAGGTGAAATCACGAAACTCCGACCACCATCTTGTTTCTCCACTAAGCTGAGACCATAAAGAGCAGCTATGTACATCAGGAAAACCAAACAAAATAAAACCAATGCTGTAATAGTGACTGGCTTATTAAGCATTATACCAAGTACTACTTTTTTTAAATAATAAAAAAAGCAGTACTTAATATAATTACAAAAAACACTTGGGGATCTAGAACGGGGATTTACCATAGCTGGGTGGATTTACCAACTCAGCTGCACCTTGTGGGCAAACCACCCCAGCTGTGGTAAATCCCCGATAACCCACACCCCTTGTGGCTTACTGTTTGATTGCTTGTCACACCAATGAGTTGGTTTTAACATTTAAATTTTTCATCATTTATTTATTCTGCTTTGTTCCCATCAACACAGATTGGGTCCGACCCCAGCCCCAGCACCTCCCTTCTCCAGAATTTACCCCACCATTTACCAGAACATCTATATATCTTGGTCGGTTGTACAGGACTGTGAGGTATCACCATCATCTGTTGGCCAGGGTGTTTTTTCCTCCTGACTTTTTACCCTTATGTTTTCCCCAAGGGCCAAACTGCATGCAGTGATACTGGTGTGCATGCATCAGTTACAAGCATCTGTGATGGTTTCCTTCTACTGGCATTCATGTTTCATACCACCATGCCTTCACTAGGTGGTAGTGGTGCAGCTGGCAATGCATTGGAAATGCACATTATATAGAATAATGCATATGTAAGGGTTGATATACGGTTTTTACCCAAGATGTGTGATAATAGCTAAAACCCTCGAGCTAAGCTTGAGAGGTTTCACTATCATCACACACCGAGGGTGTGTTAAAAATGCATATCAACCACCTACCCATGTTTTATTTTTTATAATAACTGGTGGCAGGATTAGGCATTGACACTTTATTCATTTCTTTTAAAATGGGGTTCATGTTGTGAGTGAGAGTATACGGTTGGAGAACTGTCTTGTGCTGCCTCTGCTGTTTCATTGGTCTGGTCTGCTGAGGGCTTCTCGGCACAAGACTGTAGAAAGTCATATCAACTTGTGGGTTGATACGAGTTTTTTGTATCAACCTCCGAGTTGATATGGCTTTTATACAGTTATCGAAAACAAGTTGATAATGGGGTTAAACAATTATTATATTGTTTTACAACACTTGACCAGCTCTGGTGCAACCTATTCTTAAATATTTTGTGACTTAAATATGCATCTGCAGCTCAGTCACAATGCAATGCAATGCACAACTGAGCTGCAACTTTTAGCAACAGTTTTGCAGTGCTTTTTGCTGGACCCAGCAGCACTAATGCAACTCAGAGAAAAAGGCTAAAACAACTCATCAGGAGAAAATTTAATGTGAATCTTACTGTAGTTAGAAAAGTGAATTCCTTTACCATTGGAAATGTTGTAAAATCCCTAATGAAAGTACAGCAAAACAGTCTGTGGCTATCATAATGTGTTGTTTTAAAAAATGAGACCCTCAATTGTATTATTTTTTGTGCATACAATATATAGTCGATAGATAGATATACAGACATTGATGCACTGTATATAGATAGATATTTATAGTGTTTCCTTCAAATCCACCCTAACCAGACTGGATCCTCTATTGCTTTTTCTGTCATTTCATTCTCTATGCCCTGGCTCTTATTCCTCACTGCTGTCTCTACCTAAACTTTGATTACCCCTCCTTGAGTACCATCCCATCTTTCATTGCTTCTCCTTCCTTTCCAAATTCTGGTTCTCACTCTTTCTTCCTACTTTTCCTTACTTCTCATCACCTCTATCCCATTCTGTTACACACTCTGATTTTCTGACATTCAATCCATTTCCATCCCCTGCTGCAATACCTCTGCCAGGCAAACCATTCACATCTTCCTCCTACTCCTCTTCCTCCTCCTGACTCCTTTCTGGTATCTCTGTATGTTGTAAATTGCCTGCCTCCCCCTACTTTCCAGGTCTGAGCAGGTTGGCCTGTCCCTGTCCTTTGACAATACTGTCTGTGACAAACACCACCTCCCGGGCTGTAACAGCTTTCAGAAAGGTGTCTGTCTCTGTTTATTTGCTGTCTGTCTCTGTTCATTCACTGCCACCAGCTGGTTCACCAGCAAAATCACCTTCCCCTGCACAGGCTGGGAGGTCAAACATGCAATTGCACAGATCAACGTCTGGCAGTGTGTCTCTTGGTGGTGGATGCTAACAGCTTTTGCCTCAGCCAGTGGAAATCAGAAAATACCTTAGAAATAATTTAAATCACAGCCACGACTGTTGAGTTAATAAATAGCTCTTTACTTAAAGAAGGTCAAACGTTGCATTACAGGATATATATATGTCTAACACAAGAGAAGAACACTGTTACAGGAAAAGTAAACACATGGTTTTAAATAACAGATGACAAAGAGAAAAGGCTATTAACTAAGTTATTCTACCCTTTCTTACCCTCTGCTATGCTTGGAGAAAGGCTGAATTCTAAGCTATTTGTACAGCTCCCATAAAAGCCTGTAGCTGGAGTACTAGGCTCACAGCTTAAGTCCTCTTGGATTATAACCCTGTAGAACACTGCCCTGTGTACCTGTCTTTCAGCATTTTATAGTCTCCTTTCAGTAGATAATTTTTGTCCACTTTGAATGCACCATATATCATGTATGTATTTAATTGTTCCAATCAGTTTAAACACCTATATGTGTCCAATTACATTCATTTAACATTTAGTTTATATTTGAGTGGTCCAATCCTTTTAAACTCTGTGTGTCTGTAAATGTGTATGTCCACTTACCTCTTAGTCACTCTGTTTGAAATTTACTACTTAGCTCATCACCTTATGCTGCTAGTGGAGTGGAATTTCAATGTTTTTTCCTTGTAGGCCAGAAAAACTAAGCCACAAACTCCTTCTTTCCCATTTCTGTCACACTATCTATCAACTTTCAGGTGATGCCACTATACCCTATGTAAGCTACATTTCTACTTTAAATTATATAATATTTGCACTTTACTCTACATACACTCATTTATTAACCATAGCCATTGCATATATTTTTAATCTGGTTTACTAAATAATCTGTTTACTTTGTTTCATTTGTCTAGTCCTCCAAGCTTTTGCATTGTAGCCAAATCTTGTAATTCTTTTGTTCTTCTTGTCATTTTGCCTATGTTTCCTGGCAGTATTGTTTAACTGTTTGTCACATTTCCACTATAATTACCTTCCCATGGAATACCAGCAGTGAGGGCTCCAGGTACTGTACAGTATTGATACCTGCCCATGGAGTCAGCCAACATACCACCTCTCCTGAGCAACTCCACCTGCACAGCAAACAATGCTCACATAGATGGCAGTATAACATTAGAACCTGCTGCTTTTCCTCCCATTGGAGAAGAGATCATCCCTGGGATACTTCTCCTCCTTCATACACCTCCCGGCCCCAAGGTCTGAGGTTTGCTCCTGAACCCTATATAGCCAGTGTCCCCTTTCAAGCAAATGTCTTTACTGACAAAAATGGATGGTAGGGAGTCATAAAATATAAATTAAAGCTGGATGTATATATTTTTTAAATATAGCTTTTACAGGCTTTTGTATGTTTCTCCTGCATCCGCCTGGGCCCAACATGCAACCATATGTGTGCGTGGATGTGCGATGCACACCAGAAGCCAGCCTCAGCCCTCCATCCATCTGTACTGCTGCCCTGCCCACCCACGTCAGCATTCCACCGGACCTCCACCAGGTGGGTCGGACTATGGAGGGGCGACAACCCACCCCACCACCTCTGGGAGAAGAAAGCAGCCTTGAAGGCTCGCCTCAATCCCATGCTCCCTCATCCCCTCCCAGGCTGGCACCCTGATGGCACAAGATCATTCCAACCCAGGTCACTGACATGGCAAGAGTAAGGCATCCAGCACTCCACCCTCAGTGCCACCGGCCATAAAGCTGGATATTTTGAAGTATATTTCACACTGGACTACAGTGCCTTCTAACTAGTGCTGCAATTTTATCATAGGTCAAGGGTTTTCTAGCACGAGGCACCTGGGATTAAATTTTGAGGTGCACAAGGTTATTCTAGGCACTCAGCATTGAGAGCAGGCTTTTTAGTTACTTTTTTAGTTCAAACTTTAATGGGATTAGGAGGATGTGCCATGGATGGACCCTGCATGTAAGAGTGGTTTAGGATTAGGAGTCTGGGTGAGAAGATAGCTTCCTTTTTCCCCTCAAGCTTCAGTCCCTCCCCTTCCCCATAGCAGCAACTGCATCTGCGCTTTATCCAGGAAGGCAAATAAAAAGTTGATTGCAATGGTCAGCACCAATGCCACTCCATAATTCATCTATTAGCAAGCAGAATGTGATGATGTGCCAGGTACAGTAGCTGTCATCTCCAGTCACCACATCTGAGTATATCATACTCATAATATAACTCAGAATCCAGCAGCCTGTCATTAGAAGTTTCATATGTTGTATGCTCTCAAACCAGGGGGTTCCCACTTCTTTTTTTTTAAACTTTCTTTATCCACTCACTTCACTGACTAGCACACCTTTTGACCTTGTCCAGTGCCTGATCCTGCCCTCGATGAGATCTTCCTTTAACTGAAACCTTGGTCCTCTGTCCACCCTTGACTCTTCTGCTTGGTGGACCCACTTGGCCTGCCCCAGAGGTGGGGATGCATTCAGCTCCATAGTGACTCCCTTTATGCATGATACATATCCCATGGAGGTGAAGACCTGAGATTGAGAGGTCCAGGCAGGCATGGTCAAGAAATGGGACTGGTAGCTAGGTGTAGTGTCACTTGCCCAACCAGTGGCTTTTCCACTTTCTCCTGTTGGCCCTTGTGGTAGTGGATGCAATATTGTCATGGAGTATCACGCATGGTCCCATGCATCATGCATTGACATCCACTGTGTCCTGCCAATCCCTGCATATATAAAGTCCCCAGGCTCATTTCCTCCCAGTGCAGCTAGAAGACAACCTATTGCTGGGTCTCTGTACCCTCCCATCCTGGGGCAGGTGGGCTGTCCACTGGATGCCAAACCTCCTCTTTGGCTGGCCTCTGACACACCAGGCTAGATCCAGAACCCAGGTCATCAGCATCACAAGCAGGCCAGCCCTGGGGCTTTAGTTCTTGACAGATCACTTTACTAGTGCTATGCTACAACACCTGCTCTGCTTAGGGTCTATTTTTAATTACCTGGTTATACTCCTAACCTTATGATAGCCTTGACAGGTCATTTTTGGCACTACCTATTTCCTGCCTGTCCTAACAGCAGCCCCCCACGGAGCAACTAATTTTCTCCTAGGCCCATAGCCTAACTACTTGCAAGTCCCAACTGATGCATTTTGGCTCTACACCTGCAGGCTTACTAATCAGTTAGAGAAACAAGGCTGACTGAGGGCAATCAGACAGCTACTGGCTGTGAGAAAGGATGGACTATATCTGCCTTTCTAGAGTCCTGTCTGTTTTAACTCCTGGTTTCTCCCCTCTAGCTGTGCCAGCAGCTGGCTGCATCAGGACATTTCTTGTTGAGTGCAGATGCTGCACTCCCACCCCACCCCATGCACCCTGCTTCAAGCCAACAAGCCCTGGCTCCTGGACCACTGGGGTGGGGCAGCTGGGCAGTGTAATCAGTGTTCCTCTGCAAAGGAAGTGAATATCTGCACAGATGCTGAACACTTCTTGGCTGTTCCACTTTTGATGACCAGAACTCAGCGCACAAATCAAGGTTGCAAGTGTGCCAGAAGGCAGCATGCTGCCTGGCAACACAGAGTAAATCAACCAATCTTTATTTAGCCAGGTGAAACTCCATTGAGGAAGCTCATTTTGAAGGAGGGCCTGTAGGTACAGAAAAAATAATACAGTAGCACAATAGAATATATAGCACAAATGGGAACAGTAATACAATACATAGCAATAAAAACTAGGTACAAGATAATCAATGAGGCCCAGTCGAAGGTGAAGCCTCATCCCAGTAGACAGTACAGCAGAGAAGTGGAAGCAAGTCAGCCCCAATGTGCCGAACCAGTGATTTTAGACACTGATATTCCTAGAAGATCAGAGTTTATGCTAGTGACAGTGCAAGCTGGGGCTCAACAGCAAGTAGAAAGCAAGGATGAATCCAGAAATATGGCTTAGGGTAATTCTAATGCGAGGATAAAAAGTGTAGAGGGTTGACTGTAAGAATAGAAATGTATGGCTACAGTTTAGTGACAGGGAGGGCATTGACAAGGCTCAGAAGTCTCTTGAATAGAGTGACTTGAATTCCGCAAACCAATAGGACACACCAATTTTATGGATTTCTGGATGCTATTCCACAGCTGGGGCAGCACATAGCTGAAGGAGGCCCCACCAAAATGGGAAAAGACTTTAGGCAGCTAGTGAGATGTACAAACGGCTTCTCAAGGCATAGCTTCATAAGGTGCAGGAGGGCAGACAGTCAGAAATGCAAAGGGTAGCATCTTGGATATAGATCTATAGGTCCATAGTATTGCATTCCTTTGCCTCCTGAATGTAAGTGAGGTCCATCCTACCATGGGTGCCGTATCAGAGATGAAGTGTAAGACCCTATGATTAAGGGTGTCAAGCTTAGATAGGGTGTTTTTTGGGACTTAGCCATACAGGAAGTCTGCATAGTCCAAGATAGCTAGGAATGTGGTTTGTACTAAGCTTTTCAGGCCTCTTGGTAAGCAGATGCTTGATTCTAAAAAAGTCCAAGCCTCTGTCTAAGTTTTTGAGAACTCATCTATATGATCAGCAAAGAAAGCCTGTTGTCAATACACATATCTAGGTATTCGAACTTGGCTACATAGTCGAGTGACTCGCCAAGCAGGGTGGTGATAGGGGATACTGTCGTGTTTAAGGGAGTTTATGGACTTGGTCATTGGGGATAACAGCATAGCCTTGGTCTTTTGGCATTCAATAGGAGCTTTTGACTCAGGAGGTTTATTGCAGTGTAAGGAAATCTGCTTGCAATTCCGAGCAGGCACTTTCGGAGTAGGCCTGGCAGTGTAAAGGACCATGTCATTCGCAAGAGATGTACACTGGAAAGTTTGATTCCACGGTCAGTGTTGTTGATATAAAGTGAGAAAAGTACGGGCCCCAAGATGGAGCCTTGAGGTACAACTCTGCTAATCTGTTTTAGAGTGGAGAGATCTCCTACTGCTTTTACTTGCTGCATCCGCTCTGCCAGGTAGCATGAGAACCATCTTAGGGAAGGTGCATCCAGACCAATGTTGCAGAGAGTAACATCACAACTACACCGTGATAGGTAAACAATTCCTTCAGAATCACATGTAATAAGCTGATAATCTGTGTAACAGCATCTGCTTGTGCAGAATATGGAATCACAAAATTAAATCTGTTTTGCTCTGTAATTCCTCATTTTGATTCTGAAAATTTAAAGGCTAGCTTCTAGCCTGATTCTCCGCAGATTTTTTCCTTCCATAATTATTCTGTTGTTATACCCTCTTTGTTCCAACCTCATACACAAATTTTCAGCACCATTCTCCATTCCAGGACCACTTTGAAAATGAGCTTGTCAATGGTGTTTATGCCTGGTAAAATAAGTTATTGATTGATTGACTGATTCTCAAAATCTTCTATCTTACTACAGTTACGTCACACCCTTAGGAATTTCTCCTTAGGAATATTCCTAGTAATATGTCTAGGGTGACAACTTTCAGCACGTAACAATGCATTACCACCATCAGTAGGCTTCCTATAAATATAGTTGAAACCCCACCATTACTCTCCTTTAAAATGGTGAGGTCCAAGAAACAAATCTGGGTCCTAGATGCCTCAAAAGTAAATCTTAAATTACTATTAGTATGTTCCACATATCTTACAAACCTGTCAATTCAGCCAAATTCCCTTCCCAAATAAAAAATAAATCATCATTGCAATACTTCCATAATGAAATGTTATCAAAAATGGGTTATTAGTTCTATCTAATAGAAGTTGACGGCAGATAAGGACCGCAAGGGCCATCCAGTCTGCCCATTTCTTTTCTACCTTATAAATGTGCCATCGGCCTTTGCTCTGTCAGTGGCCTATCTATTCATACTCATCTGTATTGCTCCCTTATGCCTATCCCATGCCTGTTTGAAGCCCTGCACTGTATTCATAGCCATCACTTCTTGAGGTAGGCCATTCCATGCATCCACCACCCTTTCTGTGAAAAAGAATTTCCTCACATTCCCCTTAATCAGCCCCTCTAATCTCATGCTGTGTCCTCTAGTCCTGCTATTTTTCTTATATTTAAACATGTTAGACTCTTTCACCTTGTTAATGCCCTTAAGGTGTTTGAATGCCTCGATCATATCACCTCTCTCCCTCCTTTGCTCAAGGGTATACATATTGAGCTCTGTTAATCTGTCCTCATATGTCTTCTGATGCAGTCCCTGCACCATTTTGGTTGCCCTTCTCTGGACTGCCTCAATTTGGTTAATGTCCTTGTGAAGGTGTGGCCTTCAATACTGCATGCAGTACTCCAGATGGGGCCCTAACCAGTGTTCTGTAAAGAGGGATTATTACCTCCCTCTTGACTTGTGATACCCTACTAATACACCCTAATGCCCCCCTAGCCTTACCTACTGCTTTAGAGGTCTGCTTGGATGATTTCAGGTCATCAGTGATGATGATGCTAAGTCTCTTTTCTTCCTTTGTGACTGCTAGCAACTCCTCCCAGCCTATAGGTGGCTTCAAGTGTTCTCTTCCCTATGTGCATGATCTTGCACTTCTTTTGCATTAAATCCCAGTTGCCACTCTTCTGACCATTTTGCTAGTTTATCCAGATCTCTTCTCATTCTGCCCACCCCATCTGGATCATCTACTCTGTTGCAGATCTTGGTGTCATCTGCAAACAGACAAGCCTTCCTCTAGTCCATCTGGCAAGGTCACTAATGAAGATGTTGAAGAGGACTGGCCCAGGACTGATCCCTGAGGGTACCCCACTTGTGACTTGCATCTCTTCTGACTGTATACCATTTACCACCACTCTCTGTTTTCTGCCCGTCCAACCAGTTTGCCGCAGTTGACCAACTTCTGACCCACCTGAGCCTACCCAGCTTATTTATCAATCTTCTATGTGGAACAGTGTCAAAAGCTTTGCTGAAGTCAAGGTAGGCGACATCAACTGCTCCCCTTGGTCCACCACTCTGGTTACCCAGTCAAAGAAATCTATGAGATTAGTTTGACAGGACCTTCCTTTGTAAACCCATGCTGTCTTGGATCCTGTGCCCTATGGATTCCAGGTGTTGCACTATCCTTTCCATAAGGAGTGCCTCCATAATCTTGCCCACTACTGAGGTAAGACTGACTGGTCTGTAGTTCCCTGCCTCCTCCCTGCTACCACTCTTGTGGAGTGGGATCACATGAGCCCTTCTCCAGTCTTCTGGGACCTCTCCTGTGCTCAGAGACTCACTAAACAGTTCTGCTAATGGCTCTGCTAGTTCCACCTTTAGCTCCTTAAGTACCCTGGGATGTATGCCATCAGGTCCCATTGCCTTATCCACCCTGAGCTTAGCAAGCTCTTGTAGACCCTTTCTTTTGTGAAGGGAGTAGTGCTCACCTCCCTCCCCTGTGTCCATGGTGCTTGAGCTGTGGGCCTGCCCTACCTTCCTTCAGTAAATACTGAGCAAAAGTATCTATTTAGGATAGATGCTTTTACAGGTCCTCCTCCTCACAAGCTCCCTTTTCTCCATTTAGCTTGTAATACCCACTCTGGACTTTCTCCTTTCACTAATGTATCTATAGAAAGTCTTGTTACCTTCTTTTACTGTTCGTGCTAGTGTTTCCTCAGTTTGGGACTTTGCCTGCATTACTGCCTTCCCTGCTTCCCTAGGGCAGTTTGGTATGCCTCCCTATCTTCATCCCGCTGTGTTCCTTATATTTCCTGAAGGCCAGCCTTTGGCTCTGATCTTTTCTGCTACTGTATTTGAGAACCAAAGTGGTTTCCTTCTTCTTTGCACTTCCTTTTCTGTCTAACACAATGGGATGTTGCTTCAAGTATTGCATCCTTAATGCTTGCCCACTTTGCCTGTACCCCTCACCTGTGTTTCTTTTTGCCAGGGCTAGCTTAACTCTGTTGGCCATCTCATCAAAGTCAGCTCCTCTGAAGTCCCATTTTTGCCTTGGAATGGGATGATTTAGATGTAGTAGCCAAATTGAACCATACCATGTGATGGTCACTGGCCCCAGGTGACCTTCTACCTGGAGATCTGTGATCCCTTCCCTGTTAGTCAGTACTAGATCTAGGATAGCCCTGTCTCTTGTGGATTGTTGTACTAGTTGTTTGAGGCCCTCCCCTGCAGGAATCCACTATGTGTCTAGTTCTGGCAGTTGTTCCTGCTGGTATTGACCAATCTGTATCCAGCATGTTGAAGTCTCCATTATCAGAACCTCCCTTTAGCTGTCATGTTTTGTATATCTTCTAACAGTAATGTGTCTATGTCCTCCCCTGGTCTGGGGCCTGTAGACAACCCCAGTTCTTATGGCTGTCCCATTTCCTGTTTCCAGGGTGACCCACAGTTCTTCTGGCTCCTATGTGTATTCTGAATTTCTGTAGCTTTGATATTTTCATTGACATACAGGCCACTCCTCCCCTCTTTGCACCTTGGTCTCTTCTGAACAATACATAGCCAGGTACTGAAGTCTCCTAAGTGTGGTTACTGGTAAACCATGTCTCACTAATTGCTACTATGTCCAGTTTAGCCTCTGACATTATTGCCTGCAGGTCTGGGATCTTATTTCCCAGGCTGTGAGCATTTGTGTACATGATTTTCCATTGGCCAGATTTTGGTGTGTTAGTTGTTGGGTGAGGTTTGGCATTACCCCTAAGTGCTTATGGGAGACAAACCTTTTTTCTTACCTGGTGATGCAAATGAATTGCAAACATGCTGAATTCCTGTTTGACCACTAGCTGAGGGGAGGGTGTTCTTCCCATTCGACGTATGGGGTGCTGCACCCAGGCTCCCATGTAAAGATTAGCAATCGAAGGGGCACAAATGGCCTCCATCGCTGTTCCTTTAATTTGTAAAAATAACTTATTGTTAAAAGAAAAACATTACATTTTAAAACAAATTCTAACATTTTTAATAAGAACTCAGTGCTAGGAATACTACCATTTTCTCTCAGATTCAAAAATAGTGCAGCTGCATCCAGGGCCCCATCATGTGTATATTACAATAGAGAGCCTCTACATCCATCTTGACCAAGTAACTTTCTTTCCTTAATTCTACCTCCTCTAATACTTTTAAAACATCCTTTGTGTCTTTAAATATGATGGTAACATTAATACAAAAGGGCGAGATGTGCATAAACAAATTGGATAGGCTCTCAGTAAGAGAACCACTTACTATAGGCGACCAGGGGTTAACCAGGGTTTTGTGAATCTTTGGCAATAAATAAATGTTGCTCTCACAGGAAAACCAGTAATCAAAAATCTCTTTCATTTTGATTTATCTCATTTTTTGAAAAGCTTCCTGACATATTCATCTAGGCTATATTTAAAATCCATAGTTGGATCCTCTCTTAGTCTGGTATAATAAGTATTGTTTCCAATCACCTTTTCCACCTCTACCAAGTAGTCACATGTATTCAGCATAACCATACAACCCCTCTTATCTGCTTTTTATCACAATTTCAGCATTCTCCTGTAATGTCTTATGCCAATGTCTCTTGCCCAGTCAAGTTCTTATAACGCATTTCACATCAATTTTCAAACAGGGCTTCTAAGTCAGTTTTGACCATTTGTTTAAACACTTTTAAGGCTGCACTCTGAGGTGAACAAAAGTGGAAGCAGGTTTAAAAGTTTGTCCATTTTCTCTTTTCAAACTCACCTGTTAGAATCTTCTTTATCAAAGAAAACAATCTCAAACTTAGGTTCCTAATAGCCAAATTCTTTTCTTTTTTTTTCCTTTACCATGCTATTTAAATTGTTCTTTGAATATATCTGGGGCTTGTTTTAATTAATTGATGTATGTTAGCTTCAGAAATGAGTCTTAAGTGAATTGAGATGTGTCTCATTTAGTCATTATGTGTCAACCAATTGAATGTCTCTTTGTGAGTGATGTCACACTGAAAATAGAGTATTTAACTGATGCTTTCTCATTGTCGCTTTTAGCCTTTGCTATAGGATGTGTCAGTATCCGAAATGCGCCAGGCTTTTCCGGCCTCCTGTATGCTGGTATGTAACAAAAATTTTTTATGACCAGTGCCCTTGGTATGTGTGGTTGTGTGTGCTCTGTCTTTCTGTGTTTCTTCTGATGTTCTTGAATATCTCTAAGGGTTTGCCAGAATTTTCCAGGGTCCTTGGTGGTGGAGGAGTCCAGAGTTGACTGGAAGTAATTAGCCTTAGTGTTTCTGACAAGCTTTGTGCAGAGGTTTCTGGCTGCCCTAAAATCAGCCCAATCTGACTGAAGCTTTGATTTATGAGCTTTCTTCCAGAGCTTGTCCCTGTTGAGCAAAGCTGACTTCAGTTGATGTGTAAACCAAGGGAGAGTTTTTTCTTGGTACGTGCTTTGATCAAGTGGGCATGTCTGTCAATAGCTCCATCGGACAATAGTATGGAAGGCCTCATATGCTGACTCTACTGTCTTGGCTAGATGGAAGTCCTGCCATAGCAAGGAGTTTTGTAAGTCTGAAAGGAAGGCTTGTGGCACTAAATTACGTAACCTCACCTGACTGTGAGCCTGGAATTAGAAATAGGCTTGGGTGCAGCCTCTTATGCAAGCAATAAAGCAGTGGTCACTGAGATCAGTGAGGAAGACTCCTGAATGAGAGAAGAGGTTCAGCTTGTTTACTAGAATAATGTCTAGTAAGGAGCTTTTATTTGGGTTCTTTTTATTTGGATTGGTCACTTCTGAGACAATCTGAGTAAGTACGAATGAGTCGATAGAATTTTTATGGTTTGAGGAGTCCGAAAGCCAATCCAGGTTACAGTTACCCAGGATTATGACTTGACTGCAGCACACTAAGAGATTGGGAAGGGTGACTTAACAGTTGAAGCCCTGCAGAAGGAGGCCTGTAGCATCCTATGATGTGCAAGGCCAAGGTGGCTGAGAGTTGAACTTTGATCGTGAGGCTTTCAAACTCTTTCGGCAATGATGAGGCATTGATAATAGAAGTGTTATATTTTTCCAATACGTAGATGGCACCCCCACCTTTAGTCCATCTGTCTGCATGAAAGATATTGTATTCAGGTAAGTTGACCTCAGAGTTCAGGGTAGTGGGCTTGAGCCAGGTCTCAGAAACCACCAGGATGTCAGGTTTTGTGCGTAATCCAAGCCTGAATGGCATCTAACTTAGGAGGCTGCACACATTAATATGGAGGGTACTTAGACCTTTATGTTGATAAGGTCGCAAGGAGCAGAGATAGATAGAGGGGCCTGGGTTCAGTTTGACGCTGCCAGAACAGAGCAGAAGCATGAATAGTATCATTTTAAGGGCTCTCAACACAAGCTTAACGGATCGTGTCCAAACCCATTTTTTTTAAACATCTGTGATGAAGTCCCAATGTGCCATGGCAGCATAAAAGGGTAGCCAACTATGAGGATATGAAAGAATCAGTAACAGGGACATCATTACATGGTGGGCATTCCCAAATGAAGGAAGGAACCCTTGCAGGAGCTAGTGAAAAGGCATAAAATTGGCCATAAGGCCTATGAGCAGTAAGGCCACATTCCCTCAGAGATGAAGTGTGTACCAGTGTAATCTACGTATACCTTTGAACAAGGCAACTTAGGGCCTATGAGGTGAAAAGGGTAGGGAGGCCAGGAAAGAAAATACACTAATTGAGGAGTACTGAGCAATGGAGCCAGCTAGATCTCTCTCTGGCTTTGCAAGACCAAAATGAGTAGAGTCAGCCTCTAGGACTCTACATTATTAAAATCTTGAACAACATATGGATGTTCTTTAGAGAGAAAGCAGGGTTTATTTTATTTTTAAATTCTTAACTACAAAAAGAGGACTAGGAAATAATTCCTTTCTTCAGCCTCATCCTGGGGAAAGAAATAAGTGATTTGAAGCCAGTTTAATATCTTGCTGTACTGGTAAATTGGTATAAATTTGGCCAGGACAGATTTGCATACACGAGTTTGCTCTAGTTTGAAGAGGGAGTCTGTGGTTTATTCCATGGTGCTGATTGAGGAGGAACCATTCTGACATGCTGAGGACCTGGGTTCAAGCCCTAATCCTGGTAAAACAGGAGAAGAGGCCAGCAAGGACTGCATATGTGTTCTCAAGGATTCTGCCCTTCTCCTAGGGGTGGGAGGCTTGAATCAGGATCACTGCTCTTTAAATAACCCCAAGAGGCAATGTGGTGGAAGTGCTAATGGTGGTGCAGGACACCACATACCATCTGACAACCCCTCCCTCCACAAAGGACAGATGGAACATCATGCCCACATGAACCTGGGAAGTGAGTTGGACAAACAAAGAGGAAATTCCGCCTCGATTGCTGTGGGATGATGTAGTGTATAAAGGTTATCCAAGCTCAAGCTACACATTGAATGGCAAGGTTATCCCTTACCGGTGTGATTCATTCCTCCTCCTCTCCAAATGGGCCTTGATCTGGCCAAATGAGGAGCCCCACCCCAGGAAGAAAACTTGGTTTGTTTAGCAAGTGAAGGGCCAAGGTGCCAGTTGAGAGCACTAGTGATGGGAGACCAATTAAGAGGTCAAAAACATTAAGTAATAAGAAAGAACTGTGGGAAACTGTGCCTTTATAGCCAATTAGTAGATCATCTGTGCTTGAAAGGCATAGCCTGGTAAGGAAGGGTCCCTAACTATGTTGCATCATTAAGGCCACATTTCCATCAAAGGCTGTGGGCTAAGGTGTCAGCTACTGTAGCCCTTTTCTCATAGTAGGCAAACTTGGTAAAATGAGTTAATAAAATATATGCAGTATCGGGTGGCTCCTACACTCAGGGTACTAGGGTAATTACTTTTAATTTGTTTCATTCATAAAAATATAAACAGGTAGGCAGAACTAAGCAGGTATACCATCTAAACAGCCAGTCGGGCTTCAACTGCATGCTTTTCAGAAATGTAACAGAAAATTTAACCTGACTAGCGTAGCAAATAAATGACCCCATTTTCTTTGACTGCAAAAAGTTACTATAAAGCAGTCACTTACTACGCATCCAATTTCATCCAAAATGGCTGTGTAGTTGCTTCCATACAAGGTCACATAAATGCTACACTAACTGTTACACAAAGGTGCACTGCTAACCTTTTAGCATCATTTTGTGTGATTAAAAAGGAGTTGTATGATTTCTTACCTTCTGTAGAATTTGTTGAATCACATTTCAACAGAAAACCATGCTACAGTTTAATCATATCAAAATGAGTTTCGACCCTTGGAACTCCTCTTATTGCATACCTCCTGATGATTATAAGCACCCCACACTGCATCATGAGCGACTGGACTGAGCTGGAGGGTCCAAAGTTTCGGAAAGGATGCAGTCAGAGCTATCAGGGCTGTAAATGAACAGCTTTTTATGTGGCAAAACCAGTATGGTGAGGTGTTAACTTTCCACATTTATTAAGAAAAGGATGCAGTTACAAACAAACCAGCTACTGTACAGCATTAAATTCTACAGAGGGTGAGCAGTCATAAAATGGTTGCTTAGACTATGGTCAATGCGAGGCGGGGGGAACTGACACTCTATCTTTTAAAGTTTGCTCCACAGCAATACAAGTAAAACATTTTAAATAAATATATCCCAGACTCACAGTCATCAGCTACAAGAACTCTGGCACCATTTGTGCTTAGAGACCCCAGTCAGCCACATCATTGTGACAGGCCCATTGCTCCATACTGATGTTTGCATTTGAATAAAAATGCAAACAGCAACAATTCTGCATACAAACCCATAAGCCGCTTCCATTATAAGCATTTTTAAAATCAGCCCAATAATATCTAAAAGATATTTGCAAGTCATGCTTTGCTTGGAAACTCATTATCATCTATATAACATAAATATTAGGCTTATAGAAATTTCTCAGCTAAATAAGCTTTGTTCCATACTGACTTAGAACTCAGAGTAAAAGCTTTATTTCAAAGCTTTGTACATAGCAATTTCTTCTCCTTTTGTATGTAGCCTGCCTCTTATCAGGTGACAGCAGGATTTGTATTATGCAGGTAAGCTGACCAGGCTTCACTACCTGAATACTCTTAAAATTATTTAATAACACCAGAAAATTCCAATTACTAGGAGCTACTAGCTTTCTTCCATTTCATTCCTCTGTAATCACAGACTACATTTTCACTGTGCAGTACATCAATCAACACCATCACAAACAAGCCTGCAATACCAGACCCTGCAGCAATCGCATCCTGGGCTGCTGAAGCCAAAATGACCTGAAGCAAATGCCAACAGAATTCTTTTATTTAAATGCTCTATACCTTTAATAAATAGGCAGGTGTTAAACATACCAGTTGGATGTCAATACAAGTACAGAGTTAACCCCACTTAAAAAGATGCCTCTTCACAAGCTAGAACCCCTAAGTTATGCCTTTTAGCAATACAAATGTTTCTATTATTGTTGCTTGTTGCTATACAGTTTGAATTGCAGCTCAGCTTCCTACAGGGTTGAGTTTTGTATTACAGGCTATTCCTTTAAGTTGGGTTTGTTTCTAAAAAGTTATTATATACAAGAAATAATGAATGATGGGGCATGTGTTATTGAGGATTTACCCATGCCTCATGTGGTATGTCACGGGCACAACTGAGTGACTTAATCTCACAAGAAGTGGGTAATCCCCATTACCCACATTCTGGTGTGCCATACTGTGATTATATAATTGAACCATTTGTAAAATAAATTTAAAATGGTATTTAATTATGTTTTTTTTTTTTTTTTATAAATGCCTTCATTAGCTGTGGGTTATTGAAGGACTGACCCACAGTTAAAGACCTCAGCTGACCAATCAGGTTACAGGACTTTTTATGTCCATTGTGCGATACATGTTTGACTGCTATTACCCATTGACTTTAAGCTGAGAAGTCTTATGTCCAGCTCCCATGATGTCATGCCAGCCAGTGACAGATGACTGACAGTTCAGTTCACTCATTAAAGGCAGGACACATACTCTGTTACCTCAGAGAAAACAAAGTAAAGGCAACTTGCCTGTTACACACTAAAGTAAATTGCCTCCTCCCCAACTTAACACAGACAGACTAAATGAAAGAGACAGTCTCAAATAAACAAATTCTGGCTAGAGCCAATAGGGCTCCAGCTGAGGAATTTGGGGTAAAATATTGTAAATTGTTTTTCTAATGTTTTATACCACATTTTCAACAAAGCCTTTGTTATGACCCTGCCTTGTGAAGACAGAGGAAATGTTCAATTCTCTTGCTTAAAGGTGATTTTTTTTTTTTTTGCACAGGAACTGCAAAATCAACTATCAGGACACTAAAACACATTTTGGGCACGTTGTAAAAATGACAGCTGTCACATTCAGGAGGTGCTGTAAAGAAATGGTTATGTTGAAAATCTGGGGTAAAATATTGAATATTACCAAACATGCAAGCTTGTATTTGCAAAATTTAACATACTGTAGGCTCATAACTTTGTTGAGTTTTAATATTTTTACACCAAATTTCCAGCATTGCCTTCTTATGACCCCACCATGAACAAGGGCAGAGAAAATTTCAGTTCCTGCCCGAAAGGTGATTTTGTGCAGACTGTGAAATCACCTTTCGAATGTAAAAAACATTTTGGCCAGGATGTGAAAAATGACAGCTGCCACATTTATGAGGTGCTAGAAATATATGGCTATGTTGACCTGAATTAACTTCTCATGCTTGTTGAAATCTGTGGTGTTGGGGCAAAAGAAAAGAAAGAACATCTGCACTGCTCAATATTGCTCTACTGTTGTGGAACATTCACCTTTCCATCTTAAATAATTTTTTTTAAAGAGGATGGTCAAGTGCTTAGCATAGTGAGTTGGGAACAAAAATGTTCAGGTTTTAGCCCACAGCAGAGCTAATACTGATTGGGTAATCTTGGGCAAAGTGCTCAATATCCCATAGATTTAGTCCACTGGGCTGCAGAATAGTGGAATCCAATGAAAGAGAGATGTTGCATGGCCAGTATCATACAGCACAAGAGACTCTCATTTCATTGGATGAAACAGACACTTAGAAAGGAAGGAACAACATTGGTTTTATATAGCACATTTCATACAAATGCATTTTAAACCACTTTACAGTTCAGAGAGGAGGGCAGAGAATATTGCTACCATTGCAGTGCACAGGAAATTGAACAGGCAGACAGAATATAGAGAAGTTCAGCACAGGAAGGTGAAGTGAGTTGCTCAGGGTCAGAGTGCATTAGTGGTAATTATGGATTCAAACCTGAGTCTGTAAGTGACAGCTCTCTTCTGATTAGTAAGCTAAACTAACTACTTTTTGTTACTCCGCAAAGTCTCCAGTGTTCCACATGATACCTTTTAATTGAAAAAAATATATATATATATGTATGTTTTCTTTATCTGTGAACTTCAGTTATACACATCATAGCACCCATTTCCTGGTTAAGGTGTTTTTGTTCTTTGTTTGTTTTTGTTACAATGATATTTTCTTATAATTTATTTATTTTGTTGTTATTGTCATGGGTCCTTGTCCCACAGTAGGAATCATTGTAATTATTTTACAGTTTAGTTGCTTAGGATAGCCAAGGTGAAATACAACCTCTCATTTCCAGTGGGGTCCTGCTTCTATTGTTTGCAAACAATGGACTTGAGCTATTGAAGGCATTACTTGCCTGTGGTCCTGCAGTGAGCATTTAAATGAGCAATTTTGGCTTACCATCAAATACAGTAGCTTGATTGCAAAGGCAGGGTATAAGCAAAGATGCTTACTGCAGAATCAGGGTAATAAATGTACCAGGGTAAAACCAGAATCCTGAAATCTGAGTCAGGAGTTAATATGCAGGCAAACATTTTTAGTGCTGTTGCTGACTACCCTAAGATTGTGCTCAATGAGATTGGATAACTTGCTGGACTTTGACATAGTTATGACTCACAGAGCATCATGTTCTACAGTATATTCAGAGAATTGCAAGCTAATATTATATCATGCTGTCTGATACTGTTGCCACATCTAAGTGCAATTTCCATGTAATTACTTCCATGGGCTTATACGGCAAACATATTGGAGGATATTATCATGTTATGGGCTCCTCTCACAAATCTACAATGAATCGCTTAATTGTGTCACAGTCTTGAAAGTTTCCTACTTTCACTGAACCCAATCTTAAGGCAGTCAAAGCAGCACTTGAAATTTCTGCCTGCATGATGGCTGCTCCATTCTCACAGTGGTAAGTTTATTACAATGAATATACATGTAAACAGTTTGCCTTAAACCTTGACTCTGCAGCCAACTTATTAAGCCCACAGTTCTCCTTTAAGTGTAGTAGGATTTGAACTGCTGATCTTACGTCAGTCAAGCTGGTTGTCTGACTATACATATAAACAGCTTGACTTAAAGCTTAACTCTGCAGTCGAACTATTTAAGGGTAAGCCCACAGTTCACTTTTAATTGTAGTAGATTTGACCCTGACATTCTGTCAGTCAAGGTGGTTGTCAATTGAAGTAGTCAGCTGATTTGGGCCATTAAAGGACAGTTTGGACTAGTAAGTAGAAACAGGCTTGGTTACCAGAAGATCCAAGTTCAAATCCCACCCTTGATGCCTTCTGTATGTGTGACTCTGAACAAGTCAGTAAACCTTCAAGGGTTTCAGTCCCCCCAATTGTAGAAATATGGTACAATAGAGAAATGTAGGAGGTAAGTGAAATGAGATTTCATCTTAAATGGGCTATTCTGGCTAAATGCATTGAAAAGAATATTATAAAATCACCTTTTATAATCTCAATGAAGCAGAGGCCTAAGTACCCACATTGCAAATGGAATTCATGTAAACCATACCAACATGAGATTGTTCTGAAAAGCATGATCTGTAATTTGGGGTACTGTGAAAGGATTATGGATGACTACACATAATCTGAAGGAAAAGGAGCTACCTTCCCCTCCAAAAGGGGGCTTAGTGTCCCTCACCTTCAAGTGTGTAGGAGCTGTTCTGGGGAAGTAAGAAAAGGCAACTGAAAAACGGAACGATAACAGTAAATAATTTTTAATCCTTTTGTAATATTCCTATTATATTAATTACATTATTATTTATTTATTATTAATTATATAATTATATTCATACCCCAAATTACCATATATAATAACTGGTGACCCCTTATTATCAGTGTGATAAAATCCCATAACAACCAGGTAGGGCTTCAAGCCATGTTATTATGGAATTTGTAGTGCATGTGCTTCACTTTCTTTCTGCAGTTCAACAGCAGGAAACTTGACTCGTGGATCTTTCCTAACTCTTTTCTTGTGCTTATATGTACATGCACCAGTTATAAACAAGTTCTGCCAGGATGACTTCTGTTAAGACTTCTTGTCCCCTTGAATTCTTGCTCATCGAGTTTGAACAAATATTGCATCAGATAGGGCAGTTCTAGACCCACTCAACATGTGCACGGTCCAAGTTCCTCCATGTAAAACCAACTTAAGGAAACATTATGCAACTCTTAATCATATACTTTTACAAGTAAGATTCTGGGATGTGCACATGATGCCATTAGAATGGTTCTCATTTAAGTTGCGCTACATCCTGTATGATGGTGCCACCGCTGAAGGGATGCTACTCTGGATTTGAGGCTGCACATGACAAAGAATTTAGCAGCCACCCTTAAAAACAAAATACCTAGTGACACAAGAAAAGGTAGACAGAAACGCAGCTTGGGTGCACAGTTCAGGCTCCTCCATGTCCAACAGCAACCAGGGTTGCTCCCAGACTCTTCCCCGCTGCTTCTCTGGATGTGTTGGAGTCCCAAGTTCCACAAGGATCACTTTGAGCCCCTGACAGGATCAGGCAAGCAACTCATACACAGAGCTGCCTGCCCATGAACTTTTTCAGCTAGAAAGCACCATTTCTGCCACTGTGTTAAAATATTTAACTTAAAAGCCTGGCCTTGTACCTTCCTGGTATAGAGCCGACAGCTGACAAACACTGCAACCCCCCAAAATGTTGCATAATTGTGAGGTAAGGTATGGACGGGCCGCAGTCTTTGAAGAATTTAATGTAATCAGAGGAGGTTAACGGAATGTATTAGGAGAGATCTGGCATATTTACATGTATTGACTAATATACATGTAAATATGCCAGTGATTATACACCTAATACATTTAGGCAATCCTAACCCTGATTACATTAAATTCTTTCACAGACTGCCTGCAGCCCCATCACAGACCTTACCTCATAATTATGCTATTTTCAGCAGGGCTGCAGCCGGTCAGCCACTCAGCTGGTACAAGGAAGGTCCGAGCTGGTCTTTACAAGTTAAATATTTTAAAATATAGTGGGCAGAAAATGGAGGGTGCCCTACATTTCTGGAAGGATGCAGTGAGATTAAGTCATTAACTGTAAACAAAATGATTTTGTATGGCAACACCAATATGTAGGATATCCAAGTTTTAATTTTATAAAAAAAAATAGGAAGATAATACAAAACAATCAGATGCATCACCAACTTGTACAGAAAGTGAGTACTTTATGAAATGTGTTTTCCAAAAGAGGGATGATTGAGGCCTAATTGGGTGGGGGGCATACAGTTCCATGTCTCATGTACCTTTGATATTCAAAAGAACGTGACACATCATTTTCAAAGACTTCACCTCAGCTTCAAAGTGCTTTTTTCTTGTTATTAAATGTATTCACAATGTCTAAAATGATATGACCCGAGTTTCAAATCTAGTTCCTATCCTTGTCAACCTTTTGCTTGAATCCAATACACAACCTCTGTATATGCCTCAGACGTTGAGGACCCTGAGCAAGTTGTTGGGTCCGCACAGAGACTATTGTAAAGAAATGATTGTCATTAACTTTTAAAGTTTAAAGAAAACTTTAAATAAATAATAGCAACCATCACAGTTTTAAAGATCTTTATTTATAGACACTCTTCTCACAAAAGGGTTGCTCCCAGTCTTTCCCCACTGCTTCCCTAGGAGCGTTGGAGTCCCATATTCTGCAAGGATCACGTTGAGCCCTGACACAATTGGGCATGGCAACTCATATACAGAGTTGCCTGTCAGTGAGCTTTCAGCCTAGAAAGTACTACTTTCTGCCCACTGTATTTTAAAATATTTAACTTGTAAAGCCTGGCTCATCTTTCTGGTATGAGCTGAGCTGCTGACCAAGCACTGCCTGCCTCATCCCGAAAAGTAGCATAATTACGAGGTAAGGTATGGATTGTTGCAGGCAGTCTATGAAGAATTTAATGTAATCGGATGGTTTGTTTAAATGTATTAGGGAGTATAATGCTGGCATATTTACAAGTATTGGGCTGCCAGCGATTATAGTCCTAATTCATTTAGATGACTCCTTCCCTGTTACATTAAATTCTACATAGACTGCCTGCAGTGCTGTCCCAGACCTTACCTCATAATTATGCTGCTTTTGGGGTAGGCCTGCAGCACTCGGTCAAGCGGTTTTGCCTGCACTACAGGAAGGTAATGAGCCTGGCTTTTGGCGTTAAATATCATTTTAAAAATACAGTGGGCAGAAAGTAGTACTTTCCAGTTGAAAGCTCATGGGCAGGCAGCCTCTGTAGTATGAGTTGCCTGCCTGATTGTGTCAGGGCTCCATCTTGTCCCCTGCTCGAATTCTGAAAATAAAAAAAATAAATAGTGCGGTGGAGTGTTCCCAGGTGGAGGTGGGGACTTTTGTCACCTCAACATGTTGTTGGCTTGCAAGGAATGCAGGAGCCCTTTTTGAAGCAATAGGTCTGCAGGGCTCCACCCACTGCAGCCCTAAAATAAAAATAAAAATACAGCTAAAAAAAAAAAAACAAAATCTGACATGAACCTATAACAAAACTCCTATAGGAAAAAAATAAAGAAATCCCTTACAGAAAATGCCTGAATGAACTGAGTGTCCATCAACAAACATTTGTCGATCAACTCATAAAAATTATTAAGCCTAACTCTGTAAATGAAAAGAAAATGCTTAATTGTAGCATACCAGACATTTTTGTTGATCTAAGAAGACACACACTGGAAGTTTTCAAACAAAAGTTACAGTTCCTTAAAAGAAGACTTAAATCTAGTAGAGGAAAACAGGCCACTCCCTCAGACCGCTTAGGCCCTGCTGGCACCTCACCCTGATACCAGCCACCACCACCCCACATCGCAGCCCCCCAGGTAACCCAGTGTAACCCTTTGCTGGATGGGTCTCTCCTCTGAGAGAGAAAGGCACTGGTGGGAGTCAGCCAGCACACTCAGTCCTTGGCCCAGGTGCTGCTGAGGTGGTCTTGCACTGTCTCAGGGCCTCTGTGGCAGAGGGAGCTGGTGACCATCATTTGTCTTCCATGGAGCACTGTTTCCATTTTCTTCCCAGAGGCATGGTGTGCCACTAATGTCAAGGAGTATGCCAATGTTCTCCATGTCCCTCTCTTCAGTGGGACCCAACGCTGCCATTCCCCGCACCCACCAGGAGTCAGCAAGCACCAGGTCATCTCCCCACCTCCCCAATAGAAGGCAAGCAGTCATCAGATGCTCAAGCCTTCTCCACCCAACTGCCCCTCTGGTGCCCTGGGTCCATTCCAAAACCGGGTCACTGGTGTCACTAGTGGAAATCCAACTACTGCACCGACGGCCAGCAACCTTTCTGCTTTCCAAAGCACCTGGTTCCACCAGCAGAGAGAGAACCTGGATCAGACACTAACAATCAGCATGGAATTCACTATACCTAATGCTCTAGGTAACACCTGGATTGGTTTCCGAAATCACCTACAGCACCTACTACTAATATAGTACATGGTGGAACGTTGTTGTGTATGGAGATCCATACACTTGAAAAATGTTGCTCGTGGTAGTAGTGACATAGATACTAATACAGAATGACTTTTCATTCTGCATTAGTATCCACATCACAATGCAAGTGACCCCAACAGTGCCATACATTGGACTGGTGGCTGTCAAAACGCCACACCTGAGGTGGCTGTCATGTGCATGGTTCAAGTGCGATGGTGGACGGCAGAAATGGACTGTTTAAAACATTTAAGAGATTTGTGTCTTTGGACCACACACTAAATAGAAAAGTGTATGAGAACCCAAATATATAACATTGTTATTCTTATATTTCGTTCTTTCCATGATAATAGGGACCTCTCAAGCTTTGCTTTCGAGGTCCTCATCATCATGGAAACTACTTGGTATAAAAAATAGCCTTGTTGTGTATGTACTCCCATAACCATCCTATATCTCCTGCATTCAGTCCTAACCATGTAATATAACTCCTTATGCATGTGTTCCTTTGCTCAAATGTTTAATTTTTTATTTATTGAAAGTTTCGGATTACAACCTTTGAGCCAGAAAGGCTTTTATCAAGTCTCCAAGTCAAACAATGGGACATGACAAGTACAATAGTTGCAATCGGTTACAAACAAGGATAAAGAGCACAAGTACATACATGGACTGTGGATTAACTATGCTAAACAGTAATTAGGTATTTATAAGATTACAGGTTATGGTTACTAAGTGCAGTAAGGCTCGAAATGTCAGGGAGTAAAAAGAAATGATAGAGTGTAATAGAGTTTGAGCAAGAGAGTAAGTACAGTTGGGGTAGGGTAAGGAGGAATAGGGTTGTTAAATTAGGGTAGGTCATATGATTGTATGCAGCCAGATGAGGCTTTGTTAGTTACACCAGAGGGACAGCTGGCAAGGATAAGTTTTATTAGTGATGGAGTGAGATGAAAATAAGTAGCAGATAAAATTCTCAAGATGGGGCCCTGCTGGGATGCAGAAAGTGATCTAGTATGGCAATGGGCAGTGGGCAGTCACAGTCAGTTATAGGTGCTAGCCATGAGCAGAGAACCTTTTGAATTGGCCAATTTTTCCACTATCTTGGAGGAAGGCCGGGAGGTCATTATACCATTTTGGGCCTCAATAAATTAGCAATCTTTGACCAAAGGTAGTATGCATCCATGGCACCTGTAGCAATCCCTCAATGAATTCCTAATGCTCTTTGTGGATGTGGCAGGTGAAAAGAGCTTATTGGTGGAGTAAGACATATGGCCCAGCAGAGTTTTTTCCCTAGAATGCTGGTCTGGTAATTCAGTCTTTTGGAGTGGCAGCAATCCAGTATCCTTGTAGAGTGAGCAGGTGGGTCCTATAATCAGCCCCAAGAACCAACCTGCAGGCCTTGTTGAGTAGAGTTTTAACCTTTTCAGGACAGTGTTGGTACCTGCCACATAAATGGCCAGACTGTAGTCTATTGTTGACAATATTGAGGTACAGGTGACAAGTTTGAGCATCTGATGTCAAAGCCTGTCTGTGCTGGTAAAGGATGCCTAAGCTTGGTGTTAGCTGATTTTATGACTTGCTCAATATGCGTGTTGAAGGTCAGTGTGTCGTTAATGTGTATTCCTAGATACTTGAAGACGGAGACCTGCTCTACTGTTCCATTGTTGTGGCTCTTAATTATTAGAGGCCCCCATCTGTTCTTATTGTGAGGAAGGGTGAAAAGCATGCCTTTTTTTTTTTTTTTTATAATATAGCAGGATCCTGTTCTGCATGAACCAGGACTCAAACAGTTGGAAATTAGTTTGAGGTAGATGGTGATTTTTCCAGATCCTTGCCAGGGACCAAGATAACAGCATCATCAGCACAGAGTACCAGGCGAGCTGGGCATGCGAAGGGAAGGGAGTTTATAAACAAGCTAAACAGTAATGGGCCTAGTATGTATCCCTGTGTTACTCCAAGGGTGACTTTTGGTTTAGATTGTTGACCAGATATCCTGACACATTGAGACCTGCCAGAGAGGTAGTTTGCAAACCAGTCCACCGTGTAGAGGATAGGCCTATTGACAGCAAGTTTTTGAGGAGGAAGCTATGATTGATGGTGTCAAACACTTTGGTGAGATCTATAAAGATAGATCCCACCACCTTTCCTGCATCCAAATTCATAGAGTAGAGTGGTAAAGTCAACTAGAGTGGTTAGGATACTATGCTGCTTTCGGATGCCATGTTGTTGTGGACAGAGGAGACTGTACTTGTGGAGATAATCAGTTAACTGGTCCGAGACTATCCGCGCAATGCTTTTGAGAAGGGAGGTAGGATTGATATCGGCCTGTAGTTCAATAGGTTAGTTCTTTCACCATTTTTGAATGCTGGTGTCATGAGTGCCAACTTCCATTTGTTGGGGAAGACTCCAGAACACAGTGATTTGTTGAACATTTTCATAATGGTAGGGAAACCTCTTCTAATGTGAGTGCTAGCAACTTCATGTCTATATGATCGCTTGCCATCTTAGTCTTGCCCAGTACCTTCTTGATACACTTAAAAGTATTGGTTCTACTGATGAGTCTAAAGTAGAAAGGCAGTGGCTGCTTGCCAACTGGGTGGGCTGGCTTGGTTGTTCATCCATTGGTGGGATTAGGTAGGTTCTTGGAAGAACTGAGCTGAGGTCAGTGAACACCAGGTTGAAAGCATTTGCGATATCCCTAGGATCATACAGTATTCTGATGTGATGACTATGAGGTCCAGTGGAGATTTTGATCCCTTTCCTGTGAGGGATTTACCATATACCAGAAGTCCCTACCATAATTTCATGTTTTATCTAGTAGGTATTTATAGTATTCTGTGTTGGTTTTTGTGATGAGTTTTGTGCACTGGTTTCTTGCTATCTTATAATTAGTCAAATCGGTTAGTTTACTGCTGGCTTTCACTTTATGCAATAGATTATCCCTATTGTGTATCAGCTCTAGAAGAGAGCTAGTGAGCCATGGTGTGAAGCATCCTTTTCATTTCTTGGTTTTGATAGGGTGAATATGTTGCATGCTCTGGTGTATATGAAGCAGAAGTACTGCAGGGCTTGGTTTACATCCTGAGCGCTTTTCTACCTCAGACCAATCAATCATCCTGAAATAGTGCTTAAATGCCTCCAGCTGTCCTTTTCTAAGACTGCGATTCTTCATGATTTGTGGCAGAGACTTAAAAATTTGTTTGACCAGGTGAATATCACAGGGAATGATCACTGAGCGAATCCAGGAGCACTGCCACCTCAGTGATGTGTTCTGGGCAGGTGGTGAGCAGCCAGTCCCTGGCCTTTTGGCATATTCTGCCCCAGCTTTACTGCAAGCAGTTATCTTGTTATTCGTAGACACCCAGGAATAATAATTTATGTGATATTACATTAAGCTGATCTCTTTCAATAACTCTGACCATTTTACTGGTGTCAAGATCTGTCAACCAGCTACAGTATGCAAAGCATTTTAAAACAAGAAGCAACTGATGACAATACAGTCTTCCAGTGTATGTCAAAGGATCTACTTGCTGACCTGGTGTCATCTTTTTATTTACCACTATTGTTAACACTGTAGAGAGTTTACTAACAATTCTGCTTCTTCTGCAACATGAATTAAAACCCTGGTTTCATAAACACATTGCATAACTTATAAGTTAAACACTGTGGGTGGGATGTTCAGAATGCACCAGGCAGGGGCGAAAGCCTGAAGCAGCACAACTGGGTTCGGCAGGGGCATGGACTAGAAGCGATATTCAGCGGTGCTGTGCCGTAGCTCAGCACCGTTGAATATGGCACTGAGGCACCACACTGTACACGGTGCAGTGGCAGTGTGCCAGTGCAAATGGCAGGTGAGGAGCAGGGGCTGCACCAGCGCAAGTGCAGCTGCACCAAGTGCAGCAAGAGTGATATTCAGACGTGAACACGAAATGAAGCCATTATGAATGCATGGCATAAATGGGGCCATTTGCATGTCATTATGGCCCCATTTGAATGCAGGTATGCCGATCCCCGGTGACTTGTGCCTGGTTCCCTGCCAGGCTTCAGCCGTTGAGGACCAACACCCCCTGCCCCTCAATGAGCCACGGCGCTAACGCCCGATCATGGGCTTAGGTAACTTAAATAATCCCTGGTGGTCCAGTGGACCTGCTCCTCAGTCCGATCGTGGGCTTTATAAATAAATATATTCCCTGGTAGTCCAGTGGACCTGCTCCCCAGCCTGATCATGGGCTGCTAAGTAAGAATATTAGTCCCTGGGTTGCCCAGTGGACTGCCTTCAAGCCCGATCATGGGCTATGTAAATTAAGATAATCTGGAGCTAGTGGATCCAACCCCAGTTTATAGCGGGCTTTAAAAATGTAATGTCCCTGTTGTCCAGTAGGCTCATTTCGCTCATCGCAGTCTACCCCCGGGGCAGCGGGCGGTGGCAGTTTCGTTACGTCGCCTCTCATTCGACAGCATAAGTACAGAGCGCTCATTGATCACTGTGTGGGCCATTGGCATGCAGACCATATTGCATTGACACAGTCCCAAAATGTGAAATGGTTCTATTCACATTAGATCAGGTAGTACAGAGGAATAGATGCCCATTGGCCCACGCAGTGGTCCAATGGGCGACAGCCATACTGCGTATGCTGTCAGTCAGTGGGCGGCTTGTGGTGGGGAGCTGCCACCCGCCACTGACCGGGGAGGGCAGGCAGGTCTGAGTAGGCGGTGGGGAGGGGGGTACCACTAGACCACCAGGGATGCTATATTTTCTAAAGCCCTTGATCGGGCTAGTTTGGGTCCACTGGACCACCAGGGACATTTATATTAGTTAAGCCCGCGATCGGCTGGATCAGGTCCACTGGACCACCAGGGATTATTTTAATTTACTTAAACCCATGATTGGCTGGTAGGCAGGTCCACTGACCACCAAGGACTAATATTCTTTACTTAAGCCCGCGATCGGGCTGGGAGCAGGTCCACTGGACCACCAGGGAATATATTTATTTATAAAGCCCGCAATCAGGCAGGGGAGCAGGTTCACTGGACCACCAGGATGATTTACTATCTGCACGTGATCAGGTGAGGGGCCGCGACACCGGACTGCTGTTCCAGGAGGTCGTCTGCGGCCACCCACAACAGATGGCTGCCATGTTGCGCATGGCAATACGGCAGCCCGCCTGTGGGTGTCCTCCAGCTTGCTCCTACTTTTTACGGGTGGATCTTTTGCGCCCTGTTCGGGTGCAAGGCAGTTTTGTGCCTGCATGCGCCCGCATATCCCGGCTGAATATCGATATGCCGCATATGCAGGGGCACGCCCCCTGCACTTGCATTGCATACATTACTGGTGCACTTCGCATTGGATTTGTGCAGTGCAACATCCCCTTTGAATATCACACACGGTGCATCAGTGAGTTGCGCATGCAACACTGTTGTGCCATGCGCAACCCCTTTGAATATCCCACCCTGTAACTCATACTGGTCTTTGAGAAAGGTCAACTCCAATTAAAATGCACAGAGATTGGTAATGGAATTTATTAAAATAAAATTATAAAATAAAATGAATTCAGAAGTATGTTTATTCTCCTGAAATCCTGTAATCTCAGTGTAAATGCATATTGCAATTGTATACATTTATGTCTTGTTTGCACTCTTGACCATGGCACCTTTGAAAATGGGCAATATTTTTCCAAAGGCCTCCATTTATTTAAAATGAAATAAAATGAAAAGGATAATGGCATTGCACCTATATTCAAATCTATTAGTCTACACGTGTGGACCATACAAAAAAAAAAAGAGTATCCAATCCCTCGCAACTTCAAATGAATCAAGTTATACGGAGTAAATTGGGAAATAAGTAATCCCAAAAAGTGTTAAATAGGCTGCAGTCTTCACTTTTTAAACTTGTATTTTGTTGTTTTACAATAAAATACAGTAAAATCTATGCAGACAACAGTAGTTAAAATAACTTAAATGAGACCATATGGGAACCACTGGCAAGGCAGCTTCGCCTTTAACAACACTAGAGACCTGGGTTCAGGAATGAGGCAGAGTTGTTGAAGGTCTGGCAGAGAGATGAGAACTTGAACCTCCCAGATGGTACAGGAAACAGCAGTTATTTATTTAAATGTGTAGTTGTTTGGGCTGTAAGGAGGAAGCAGAAATGTTTAGTGCTGTTAAGAGAATGGTGTAGTGGTGAGTAAAGAAGGTTGCTGTGAGTGAACAGTGGCAGAGTAGCAGTGTGTGAGCTGTGTGGATTCTAAAGGAAATGGCACTGGGGGTGGTCAGCAGATTGGTGATGACAGCACTATATGAATAAATTGGTGATGACGACAGTAATATTTATTTATTTATTGAATTTTGATGACCGGTAGGCCCACTGGGCCCCAAGGTTCTTTTTTCAGGGGCGACCGGAATAACAGTACAGACATTATGAACTTTGTGCAGTTACATAATACAGGAAGTTATGGGCATACAGTATTCAGCTGTTTACACATAGCAGTAGTTATTAGGGTGTTATATGTCATATTGGTAAGTTGTAGTTCATAGCATTCGAACATTTGTCCTGCATGTAAGTGAGACAGCATTATGGATTCCTTGGGTGAACATACTTTGAGAGCTTTAGGATGGTTCATTGAGGAGAAAAATTAGTGCTACCTTGATTGGGGGTTGACTTTTAGTTCATAGTGGTAGTTTAGGTAGTGTCAGGTGTAGTGGCACTGGCATACACTTTTGATAGGAGATGGGTTTAAGTCTGGTGTGGAAGCATGGCACTGAAGGGGTTTCACGACTCCAACGGGAGGTGGTTCCATAAGGAGGGGCAGCATACTAGAAGGATTTCTGGCCTGCCTTAGTCCTAGCCTTGGGAACCTCTAGCAACGCTTGGCCTAAAGACCTAAGGCTGCGCTATACCAACAAATTCATGTTCTTGATT
The DNA here is from genome assembly GCA_016271365.2 of Neoceratodus forsteri. Lineage (NCBI taxonomy): Eukaryota > Metazoa > Chordata > Ceratodontiformes > Ceratodontidae > Neoceratodus > Neoceratodus forsteri. The sequence continues at coordinate 1,068,538,516 of CM028129.1, read as the reverse complement.
TATTCATATAGTTGGTCTGATAAATGTGTTTATCAGCCATCTTCTGAGTCCACACTTACTGCAAAATTATAGTGGTACAGTAGCACCACCATGGTTAATGCTGAGCAGGCATTTCTATGTTAAACCCGAAATGTTTCACTTTAATAACTTCACAATCGCTTAACAGATTTTCACAAAATATACATGTACAGTCTCACAGGCATGATCTATTGATGGTATCCTGTTAAGATAGTGAGTCTTTCTGAGCAAGACAATTTGAGCTAAGTCAAATTAGCGAAGGTAAAGTCAGCTTTGTGCTATTAATATAGTGCTCCCACACTATAAAGAACCCTCTATAGCAAACTCCTCTTATAGTGAACACCTTGATGGCTCCCATTATTCTCTATGTGCCATTAATAGCACAGTGTAATTCAGCAACCGCATTCCATTCATATCTGACAGTGTATGTGTAGGGTCGTTGGTCAGGCTAGTTATGAGCTGGCCATTTGGTGTGCTGGCTACAGTCTGTGCCTTTGGGTTGGGCAACCCGGATTCAGGACTGGTGGTGGGCATACTGTTTTTTTTTGTTAATATATCTTGTATAATGTCTTGAATTTGATCTCCCATTTCCCACCCTCTGGACATTGTTTCCCTTCCTGTAGGTTGCCCCCCAAAATTGCCCCCACCAACGTTTCTCCCCTACTGGCATCCGTCTCCGATGCAGCCCTCTCCTGAGTTTACCCTCTCTCCATTATCAACCCCAAGAGTTGTTTATATTAAATAGGGGTTCAGTGGGCAAAGACCCCACAAAAAGGGGTACAGGGTATAGCCCCCGCATAAAAACTTAAATGTATAATGTACCTGATGGTCGAATTCAGCGCCGGTAGTTGTTACTGAGGCGCTTGTAGCACATTGCTGCTGCCGGGCAGTGTACACTTGCTGTTTTGCTGCTACCATTATGCTGGTGTTATTTTGATATAGAACCCTTGATGTGCCAAGATTTGTGCTGGCTGGATGTGTAAATTCCACAATCAGGATAGCGAAAAAGTGAAAACATTGTTTTTTTTGCTGTTCTGTTGTCACTACCTAGCCTAGATGGTTTGGAATGTTGGTCTGAAATTTTCAGGGTAGAAAGGGCTTGGGCTACAGTTGTGCCTTTCACTAGTTTGGTGAAAAATAGTAATCTGTTCCACAGTTATAAGAATTTGAAATGTTGGTTCTGAGCATGCTCAGTACTTTTTTTGCATAGCTGCTTGGAATGAAAAAAGAATTTGGTCCATACAGACAAGATCCCTTTTCATATGGGGAGTATGGATACCTTCATACAAAAAAGAATTTGGACTTAGATTTTTTCAGATTCTTTTTGTATGAAGGAATCCTTTCTCATGTGAATGAGACAACCTCATGAAAAGGATCCCTTCATATGCAAAATGAATTTGGCTTAATTTTTCAGATTCTTTTTGTGAAAACAGTAATCTGTTCCAAAGTTATAAGAATTTTAAATTTCATTTCTGAGCATGCTTCATACTTTTTGGATAGCTGCTTGGAAAAAAAAGAACTTCATCCATACAAAAAAGATCCTTTTTGTATGTGGAAAAGGATCCATTCATACGAAAAAATAATATGGACCTAGATTTTTTTCAGATTCTTTTTCTGAATGAAGAGATCCTTTTCATATGGATGACACAACCTCACAAAAAGGATCCCTTCATGTGAAAAAAGAGTTTGACATAGCTTTTTCACATTCTTTTCATGTGAAGTGATCTTTTTGTGAGATTGTCTCACTTATATGAAAAAGATCCTTCATATGAAAAAATAATTTGAACTTAGTTTTATTCCACATTTCAACTTCAAGAAACCATAACTCCCTCAAGATTTGCACTTTAGGGACACTCTATATATCAAAACAAAGTTTTTATTGCATACTGTTAGAATAACACAGAACAGCCCCACAAAAAAAAATGTAGGGACCATATAAAAACACATAAAAATGAAAAAATTTAATTCCCAAAGGATAACATTGGAAGTTTCACAACCCATACAACCAAGCAAATAAACTGCTTTTTGGGAGAAATGGAAGCACAGGGCCCTCCACACCAGCATGGATGTATGTATTTATGAGGATGGGCGCAGGGCCCATAGGGCCCTGCGCTATAGGCAAGTGGAAATGCTCCCAAAGGGACCTGCATGAATGAGGATATGATTATACTATCTCAAAAAGTAAGGAACTTTTGCTAAAATGTTAATGCACCAATTAGGGTTAGGGATTAAACTGACAGAAGTAGGAAAATGTGGTTTTAAGGTTCCCAACCTAACACCCCATCCCCACCTTACCAAGCAACAAAAGAAAAACCATTATGGTTTTAACTCTCCTGAGACTTGAAGATCAGGCCTGGGGTGTTCCTTGGGGTTGTTAACCCTAACACTCACCCATTCTCTAATAGTCCACATGTGTCAGCTTATTTACTAATGTAATGGGGTGAGCGTTAAGGTTGATCACCCCAAGGAACACCCCAGGCCTGATTGTGCAGAATCAGAAGAGGTGAAGCTGTAATGGTTTTTCCTTTGCTGCCTTCAGGGTGGTGGGAGGGGTTAGTTGGGAACTCACCATCACATTTCCCGTTTTTTGTCAGTTTAATCTAAACCCTAAGTGGTGCACTAATATGCTTTTGCCAAGATACACACAAACACACACACACACACACACACACACACACACACACACGACTGTTGATGCTGGGGCACTGGCAGCTACAGCCAGTGGAATTGGTATTTTATGGCATCTGGAGCTGACTTTGCAGTTTCAACCAGGTCCTGTGTCACCACCATCCACCTTGTTACCCTGTGCCCAGTAATGCATTCCTCAGGGTTTTCTGGTACTACGCTGTATAGGCCAAATAAGCTGCCTATCTTTATTGCAGGGAAGCCATTACACATAGCCATAGTGAATTTCAAAACTATATATAATACTTGACTACATGACTGGGCCATGGTGACAAAACAACAAGAAAAGTCTGTCTCTCCTATTGTTAGTCATTAATGACAACTAGTAAAAAGTGTGTGGTAAATCCACCACCTCCAGATGTCATCTGTGTGGGAGTAATCCAGTATACCTTCTAGGGTCAAATAACATTCATCTAGTGTAGGGTTCTAAAACATTAACATCACTTCTTAAGAAAAATGGGGGTAGTCCTCCACCATACTCCCAAATGGTTCAAGGTGATAACCTCGTATACAATAACATCATGGCACACAATGCTGCACACAAAATATCAAAAACATAGAGATAGTTAGTCAAAACACTGACTGATACAAACATCACAATTACTTCTGTTCTTTGGGGCACCACCCCAAACACCCCAAACCCCAAAATAAATCTAATCAACTCTGAGGTGGTGTAGACCTCGGGAAAGGAGAAACTCAGGAGGGGATGATTATTTATAAAAAAATACAAAACACAAAAACAATTCTCCAATATTGGGAGACAGGGAACCAAACCCTGGTCTCCAGGTCTCCTCTGCTCCAAGTACTATTGCCTTAGCCATTCCACCATGGGAGCAGCTCAGCCAGGTACTGCACCAACAACTCCTTCATTCCTTCCTAATCTCCACATACAGTGACAGGGTAGCGATATTCCACAATGATATTCTACCCTGTAGCTGTAACTACTTGCAACCTTTTCATTGCGATATTCTTGCTAGCGATATTACTTCCACAACATATATAGCGGATACCCTCCCAGACAGACTCAAAATGTAAATATTTGCACAAATGCATGTTTTAAGGGTCTTGAAATGCACCCTTAATAGTTGGTTTTCTTTAATAAATTTAGCATTAGCAAAACAGGCTGACTGAGTTCACATAAACCACCTCCTCAAATTCAGACTTTAAACTCTCCATAAAGGACTCTACCTGCATAATATGACCCACCAAACTGTTCAACGTATTGCTACTGAGTTTTTTTTTATTTATTTGTAAATTTTGACCAGGAAGGCACACTGAGCTGTGACAACTTGTTTCCATGCACATTCTAGGAGGTGGTTCCATAGACCTTTCTTATTTTCAGGGAAATGTTGGCTATAAAACCATGCTCTCATGTAGTTGGCACTGCTTGACTGATGGGGGATGGAGGCCCTGAGTAGAGGAGGAGGATATGGTGGCCTGGGTGGAGGAGAATGCTTCCTCCCACTTGGAGTAAAGAGGAAGCTACTGAGTGAGCAGAAATTCTAAATTTGAAAGAGAGAGCTGGAGACGATGTTCTGACTAAAGACATCCCTGAAGCACTGTCTCTGCAGACAAAAGTGTCAGCATCTGACAGCACATTAGAAAATGTCCAAGGTGATCTGCAAATTGCTCAAGCTGAAGAAAAATGTTCTAAGGATGTGTATGAAAAAGCAGTACCTCTTAGTGATGATAGCAGATCAAGAAGCAAAATATGAGGCAGCCAAGCTGTGGATGAGACAAGACTGTGAAGCAAACAATGGAAACTGCTAACAGCTGCAGAGTATCAGGGAATATTTTGCCACAAACTGAGATAACAGGAATTGCCCCGTTAGAGCCACTCAGCTGCTTGGAAGCCGGGAACAGTTTAATGCATGGCCTGACTACAATCCAAAACAGCATGCCTCTACTTTACTGGCCATGAGTCGGCACCCTCCAAAACATCATGAGCCGAGACAGACAGGACTGTAGGGTACAGGTAACAGCACCCACAGCTCCCATTTTTTACAGAAGCTTCAAATATATACTTTACCTAAGGAAGTAGCAATACTAGCAGCTGGATGGGAAAAGAATGGCAAAGATGGTGGCTGGTCACCAGGAATACCCCTGCAAGCCTCTCTCAGTTTGTCTAAAGAAGATTTCTAGGCAGCACAGTCAGCAGTGCACACAAATATATAGGCAGGTACCACATCCTCTTCTACTACCTTACCAACCATTTTGTGGGTTGAGGCAGGAAAGTGAGCATGTGGCAACTTTCTTGCCTATGGAGCTAACATTACCCCAATATTGCTACTACACAGAGCCCTGACTTTTATCTTATCTGTGGCCTTAACTGAAGACACTTCTGTTCAAGAACTGCTAGGCATTGGTCCCCAGGCAAGACCCCCAAAGTGAATGACCTTCAGGCTAGAGGGCCACAACTAATTCTACCATTGACAATACTTACAGCAGCTTCAGCTACAAGCAGGGACATCCTTGATGCTCCTCTAACAGGGACAGTGTTGTAGATGTTAAGGTGGGAGGCCACCTGCTAGTGATCACCATATGGTGTGGTTCAATATAAGGATGGCTGTGGAATCGAACCACACAAGGGTGAGGATCCTGGACTTCAGGAGGGCAGATTTTATAAAGATAGGAGAGTGCCTAAAGGATGACCTGGAAGGGGGATGGCCTGGGTGGAGAGGAAGAACAGTGTGAGAAGCTAAAAAGGAGCATAGTAAAGGCAACAAACCTCTGCATCAAATAAGTGAGCAAAAGCAAGAGGAAAATGGACCGCTTATTGTTTCTTGAAAGAGGTGGCTGAAAAGGTAAAGGCTAAAAGGATAGCAATCAGAAGGTATAAGAAGATGCAGAGGAAGAGGACGGGAAGGTATCAGGAAACAAAGGAAAGCAGGGAAGGCAGTAAGAAGTACAAAGGCAGAAACTGAAAAGAAAATAGTGGAGGTAACAAAAGGGACAAGACATTTTTCAGGTGTGTAAGTGCAAGAGGAAGACCAGAGGTGGGATTGTAAGGTTAAAAGTGAAAGGGAACTGTGTAGAGGGGGGACCAGGGATAGGTTGACATTAGGTCTGGGAGAACTCAATGAAGTTCTGACCTTTTAAATAAGAACCGGACAATGGTGGCATTCTGATTTGTTCTGATTATTTATAAATATTTGAAAAATGCAACAAAATGCATAGAAGTGGACAAAGTCAGTCATATTTAACATAGAGGCTCAAAGGAAATAATTTAATGCATTATTTGAATAAAATGAAAGTAAAAGTATTAAAAGCAGTCAATACTAGCTCCTTAATGACTGGCCTGTACTGGTGGCATATCCTACTCCATCCCATGACATGAGTGTGCTGGGGAGCGAGAGACAGATGCAAGTACCTATATCATCATCATCACCATTTATTGATAGCAAGTTGAGAGAGAAGAGTCTTATTTTCAATTGCATCCAATTAAAAAGTCAATTACAAAATACAAAATCAGTTATAAAAACAAGACACACATAGACACACATACAATATTATATCACATACAGTAAATTTCAAGCAAATTGATAAAAACATCAACAATAAAATAAATGAAGGTTCATCCACAGCAGTCACAGTGTCTATATACCAAGCTGGCAAATGAGGCCCTAAACATGCCAGCGGCATTAAAATGTTTAAATCACATTTCTCCAAATTACTTCCCACATACGGGACAGAAACAGCTAAGATAAATTCCAAATTTAGATCAATACTTAGGTATGTAAAATTAGAGTCTTTAGTGGATCTAAGACTGTGTTTTATTATTGTTCTATAATGAAGTGTATTTAGCAAATATAATGGTATGGCATTAATAATAAATCTGTATACAAATGAATACCAATGCATTTCCTTTGATCTGATAAAGAAGTCCAACCTACATGCATGTACAAATAATAACTGTGAGTTCTGTATGGCAAACCAGTTACAAATCTAATGCACTGTGATACAATGGATCTAGTAGACTCAGAATTGTTCCGTAGTGTTCCTGTAAATACAGTCACCATAGTCTAATGCAGATAGGAATAATGAACTGACAAGTAACTTTTTAAAGGGGTGATTAAAGTGAGTCTTATTTATATAGAAGAAAGCTAAACATCTTTTTAGTATAGCAGAATGTTTTTGTATGAGTGGCTTGAAAGTTAATTGATTGTCCAGAACTAAACCTAAGTACTTATATGTATGTACTCTTGTAATGTGTGTTTGTTTAATCAATCTTATGCTTAGGTCAGACAGTGGCAGATTCTTTTTAGTAAAAGCAGCCACTGTGTCTGTTTTTCATTAGATAGTAAACTTAAATCCAATAGCACTGCCTGAATTTTATTAAAGTCTTTTGTAATGTTTTGATAGCTAGGTCCGCATTGTCTTGTGTGTATACAATATTGTATCGTCAGCGCACAAATATATTTCTGTATTCCTGAGCAATGTTTGGGAGGTTATTTACGTACAGTAAAATAACAGTGGACCAAGGACTGATCCATCTGGAACTCCTCTGCTAATAGTTGCCATAGCTGAAATGGTCTCACCCCTCTGACATTTTGCTGACATGATGGTAGATATGAGTAAAACCAAAGCAATGCGGAAAACCCTAATCCAGATGTTTTAATTTGTTAAACAAGATGTTATGGTCCAGTGTATCGAACACTTTTGATAAGTCTTAAAAGACTGCAGGTGTATTGTGTCCTAAGACATTGTTAGTAACTTTTGAAATAACATGAGTGGTGTTATGACCCTTTATGAAACCCTTGTAGATCTGTAATTACATTATATCTAGAAAAGTACTGGGAGAGTTGTCTGTATAACAGTCTCTCAAAAATCTTTATAATTACAGTAATGATTGAAATGGGGCAATAACAACTTGATCCGATGAATCCCCCTTAAATAAAGGAGTAATATGAGCTGTTTTCCGTCATCTGGTAAGTATGCTGTTTGAGATGAAAGCTTATACAAACAGGCTACATGTCTGGAAATAATTTTGTCACAATTTTGTAAAAGACTGGTGCTATGTTATCACAACCTGCCCCTTTGGTATCTAAATTGATAAATTCATTATATACCTCCTCTTCTTTGATGGCTCTAAATGAAAACATAGGGTTAGAGAACTCAAAAGAAAAATCCAGATGGGAGGGGATTTAAATTGGGATCTTCTTTTTCAAAAGAAAGGCTAACTTCAGAGAAAATTCCTTAAATATCTTTACCTGAGTGAAAGGATTGTGACTATGTTTTTAAAAATTAAAAACTTTGATAGTGTTGGTGTTGAATCTTTCACTTGCAATGAATTTATACCCTTCCAAACCTTTTTATGGTTTCTAGAAGGATCAGACAATTGAATAGTATAGTACTTTGATTTGGCTTTCCTTATTTCTTTGGTGCAGCTGTTTCTCAAAATTTTGTATGCTAAGCTGTCTTTACAATCTTTCATCTCCTGAGTATATTCCATAGGTGTCCTTTTTCCTTTATTAATTTTTTCCACCTTTTAGTAATCCATGGTGTTGTTCTATTATTAATCCTTTTTTAATAAAAGGGCATGTTTATTTATAACTTCTAGTAATGACATTTTAAAATATTCCCAAGAAGCTGTAATGTCAGGGCATGTGTACATCAGTGTCCAATTGATGTTAGCTGTATCTCTCAAACAAGCTTGGTCACTAAAAAAATCAAAATTATGAGTAATAATTGTACATACTGAAGAATTTGTTTTGTATTACTTCTAATGCATGCAGTATAACAGTGGTCACTGATGTCCGAATCAAAACAGCTGAGACATACTTTTGAGGCATCATATTTAAATGAGATCCGATAAAGTGTCTTTTTGGTATTTATTTTGGGTGGTCTAGTTGGAATGGTTATTAGTTGTGATAAGTTCAGAGCTGTAAATTGATTAAGTATTTCCTGTTGGGGTTCATCATATCCCAGTTCCAATCCCATAAGAATAAATTTATGTTCCAAATAAGAAGCAATCAAAGTACTTAACAACTGCAAAGAACCAGATGCTGCAGATGGTGATCTGTAACATGCAGCAAGATAAAAACTAAAGTTATGTGATCATAAACTTGTAATACTAATAGATCCAGTTGCTTTGGAAAAGATTTGTACAACAAAGTAATATCAAGCACTGCAGCCAGCTAAGATATTTTTATTAATGCTGCTGTGTGGGTATTATTTTGATGGAAGTTCCAGTCAGAGCAAACCAGACCAAGGAAATGAATGATCAAAGAGCAGCAGTAAGAGCCCACCCATCCACCCACCCACCCTACCAATGTGAATGATGCAATTGCATCGCAACATCCAGGTCTATTGTGGTATGGTACATTAGCTACCTGGTCCAACAGGTGTTACATACAGTAGAAACAAACACAGAAACATAGAATCTGTCAGCAGATAAGGACCATACAGCCCATCTAGTCTACCCATTTCCCCACTCATTGTGGCAGCCCAGACCCTATTTCATCTGTGGTTCTTCATCTGTGGTTCTCCATCTCTGCACATCACCCAGGGTACCTTATTAAAAAATCTAAAATTTTTCTAGTACTACTTCAACTGATCAACACATAATACATTTATTGAATAGGAAATAAAAAACATATTGATCACCACCCAGGCAGTCAGTCACATCACATCGGTCAAGTGCAGTGCAGTCATAAAATAAAAATAAAGGTTGCCACCAGCCACCTAAAGACCTGATGACACATAGTTACATCCTTCCTAGTTCCACACTGCCAGCCAGTACCAAGTAATTTAGGTATGTAAAATGAGCCAGCCTGGTGGTGCTGAGGGTTGAGATGCTGGATGCCACACCTTGCACCACACTGGTGACCCATGTTCAAGAATGAGCACAGGCTGCCAGGGGTCGGCAGGGTAGAAGAAGGATCGAGCATCCCATGGACTGCTCTCCTTCTCCAGGAAAGGGGTTCCAGCAGGCGGCGAACACCTGGTCCCTAGTAGAGGCTGGGGGCAGCACTCTGATGCTGTCAAGGTGGGCGGGATGGGGCAGATGCCTGGAGGAGTGCACACAGGAGCATGTGCATTGCCACCGCTGGTGTCACTGCACATCCCAGCCCCATGGGGGAAAGACAGGAAAATGGTTGAGCAGCTTCATGGCCATTCCGGGTTGACGTGCAGCTCTAGGGGTGTCACTCCAGCAGTAGACTGGATCCAGACATGGTGGTGAGTACAGGGACTCACTGCTGCCCCACTATGAGAGGTAAGTCATGGGGTTTGGCTGGGAGGTGAGGGTCTGAGGTGGAGCCGCATGTGACCAGGATGGTGGCCAGATGTGAGGCCGGCCAAGGGAAAAAAAAAGAATGTAAAATTAAAATATAATAATCTCAGCCCAGTTACTGTAAGTGAGATGTAGTGTTACAGCCAGGCTAGCATACCACACACACAATAAATAAATGAATTTACATTTTTCTCTCTGCGTAATCGCAGCCAAATATGTGGGACATGATCAATATATTATACAAAGAGCATTCAGTTTCAGGGTTCAGGCTTCTGCTAGCCATATGTTTAATAGTAATACTGTACTACAGTACAGTCAGGTTGGTGGTAAAATAGTATTTTTAATCAGTTGCTGAGGACAAAAAGTGGCAAGCAGTAGTAGCGAGGACAAATGTGACAAGTAGTAGTAGTAGTGAGGACCAAAAGTGACAAGTAGTAGTAGTAGACAGCAGTACTCTACCTTTTGATTAGAGTGGTACCTATTACCACCAAGCAAGTTTGTGACATGAAATGCAGTTGCTTGCTGTATTTGGACTTGAACCCACTGATGTTATTTTTCATGTATCTGTGCTCATTGTAATCATTCAAGTAATTCTGGCCTGGCCTACTCCGTCCTCCTGGCCTGACTTGTTACAATTAATTGCTGCCTCATGTAGTAGACCCTATTCACAAAAGATTTTCACCACAGGCACAAATTCTTGAAAGTGTTTTGTGGCTAGGGCCTGCTCAGACTATGTGTTTCATTCAGGTATCATATTTGAAATCAAAGTGAAGAATGTTGACTTTCAGAAATATTAAACGCTCAGCATTTTCTGTTGTCAAACAGGGTCGTGTGTCAGTAATGACATTACCCACTGAACAAAACAATCGTTCTGAACAGATGCTAGTTGGAGGGCAATTCATGTACTTCATTGCAATGTTTATTAAAGCAGGCCACATACTTTGTTTGTATTTCCAGTATTTTAAAGATAGCCATTCCAGTTGATATTGGGCTCTGCCAGTACATTTCAACAATGGCCTGTGCTGAGGCTGTGTTAGAAGAAGTAAATGAAGAGGAGGTTACAATTACATCTTGTAAGTGACTCCAGAGGCATAAAGCTGAACCATGTGACTGTGGAACAGTGCTATGTTTGGATGGGCTCTATGATGCTATAGCAACAACTTGTTCCTGACGTAACCCTACAGTGATGGATTTATGTCGACGCATTTGAGGATTACATAAATCCATCAGAGAAACAGGTTGCTGTTTAACAGGGACTTTGCCCCCTGAACCCCTTGTGCAGGGTGCTCTGTCCCCTGCACTCCCAGACTTAGGGATAATCAACTCCAAGTCAGAGTTGATTTGAGGAGGGTGCAGGACTGGGGAAAGAGTGTTGGGGTCCCAGGTGGACTTTTACAGTGAACTGTTGATGTTGTCGGCATCCATGTGTTTGCTGTAAAGGATTTGCTGCGGAGGGCATACCGTTTGGATGGTGGTGAACAAGAAGATCCTGCTGCAGTGACTGAGGAGGAAGAGGGAGAAAATGCCACAACACTAGAGGATGGACCACCTGATACTGTGCTGTGTTGTGAAGAAGATTCTGAATGTGGTATTGTGCTCTGTTCCATGACAGCATGCACCTTATCAATTATTTCTTCTTTATTTCGAAATTGTCATCATCACTCAATAGTTGCTTTGATTTATCCTGTGGGTCCAAGATTGTTGCTTTAATGTAGTACTCAGAATGAAGCATTTTACATAGTTTGTCATCTTAATCACCTTTTTGATTATATGTCTTGTTAGATCTTGTTGTATTCTGGGGCAACCTGTATGTGTCAGCAGCACCACTGGCAGCCTGTGTGATAGAACTCTCTTTATTCTCTAACCTTTCCTAATCAGATTAACTCTGAATTTTAAATTGTTTATTAGGGTATCACCTGGCTCAGAGTTGTTGTGTTTGCCCTCACCTCTGGCGACTTTCTCAAATGGCTGGAGGAGTGAAATTAGAAACTCCAGCATAGCCCACTGTGATGGAGAAATATAGATGCCTGCATCACCAATTTTATTTTCAAGGTGTATTGTCTGGCAGCTTTCTTTTGTTCCAGCAGCCTTTGGAACATAAGAAAGATCGAATTCCATCGAGTAGAAATGTCTTGGATCAGTCTGTGCAAAGTAAATTGTGCTCCTGCTGTATTTTTCAAATAAGTGATGGGCTTTGTTTGAGTGACTTAAGTGGGTGCATATTCTTTCAGCAGTGCTAACAAAGCCTTGATGTCCATGTCCTCAACAAGAAAACTGTGACTCATTAAATTTAAGCAATGCAAAGCAACAAATGTGAACAAAGCCCCTGTCCTCTAAGGCCTACCTTACGTTGGCCCCATTATCTGCAACCATAAAGCTAAATAACAGTCCCTGTGATGTGAGCCATTGCTGTATTGGTTATTGGAGCTCTTCACTGATGTTGTATGAGGTATGTTCAGATGGAAAATAAACATTCTTAGAACAGCAAATTGCATTCACGGTCCCCACAAGAATGATCAAAACATGCCCCATCTACAGTGACAGACATGAAAGGTTCAGGCTGACAGCTTGTCCAGATAGTGGTTGTGAGATGTACCACCCTCCCAACAGCACTGCACAAAACTCCTTTCAGTTTTTACATACAAACAAAGGGTTCTGGAATCTCTGTTGAGGAGAAATATGTTCTCAATGGTATACTATATCAAGGTTCAGGTACTCAAGCAGCTGCCTGAATCCTACATGTTCAACCATGTTATATGGTAGCAAATCAACAACTATCATTTCTGAAATTTTCTTGGTTATTGTAACAGCAACAGGGTGTGTCAAGGCATATTTGGCTTCGTTCATATGTTTCTGAGATGGTAAGCTGTCTCCTTGAAGGAGAGGGCTTTTGAACACATGGTCACTTTCAGTAACAGTAGGAGTCCTTCAAATAAAAGGATGTGGTGGAGGTGTTTCTGTAGTGCTGTGTGGGCTGCCACTGCTTTCATCTGTCAGAGTTACCCCTGAGTGTAGTGAGCTATCACTGTCACTTTCTCTTCGAGTGTCACGACTGGAGTTCTCAGTAATGTTATAACATCTGTCTAGATGCCATTTCAGTGCTGAAGTTCCCAATGCTCCTTTCTTTTAACCCTGCTGATTGGCCATTTATAAATGATGCATGTTGCCACCAACTCATTAGAAGCACTAATGGAGAAGTATGACCAAACAAAGATGATATTTTTAGTTTTTTTCCAGAAAGGCACTGCACTTCATTCACCTTGTCAGGGTTTTTTCCCCTGGATTTTTCTTAGGCTATTCCACTTGTGATTTATTCCTAAAGGCATTCTCATCAACCAAAACATTTCTTTTCTTTTCTTCCTCATCTACAATTTCCATCCCCTCTAGTAAACCTTGTACTGCCTGATCATTCTCTTCATCATCTTTATCTTTATCACACTCATCAGGTTCAATCTCAGAAGAACAGGATAGGACTGTGAGGGACTGGCAGTAGCATAGTATGCAACTGTTCCATACCTTGGAGTACCTCTGTGGGTGGTATCCACCAACCCTTTGGTTTTAACTACATAACATTTTTTTTTTACTTGGGACTGATCTGACAGATGTACCTTTTTGGATTCAAGCACTTGCTTGGAAAACAAAACTTTAGACATAAAAAAAGCTTTTGTGGGGTTTGATTTTGTTTTGCCTTTGCAGGCTGACTGCTGCCCTTTGCAGTACCACTGCCTACCTGAGATTGCACCTCATCAACAATTTGATCATTTTTTTTTATTTTCTACTTCTAACCTGTAAAAGCTCCCTCTACCTAACGCCCCTAATCACTCCCATACCTACAGGCCAGGGCTGAATTCACTGCACAATACACTGACACCAGTCCACCACCACTTCCTTCTAAGCTTAGCTCACTGAGTGACTCCGCTGTTACTGTTCAGTGACCAACTGTATTCAGCAACTCTTACTCAACAGTGTTCCACAGCCTCAGAATTTAAATTGGTGATGCAGACACATCTAGCGCATGCACAGTCGTACACTGGGGTTGGTTAATGGTTGTACGATAAAAATAAGAAAGATAAGGGGAATAATGGATAGAATGAGTGATGATGACACTTGTGCATACTTAGCATTGTGTCTATTTAGTTGCAGTAAATTAATGAATGAAACGCTTTGTGGCTTTTGATTTCTCCATCTCTGTTTTAAACAAAGAAACAAAACAATTAACAAAATAGACTGCTATGAGTCACAAATTATTAATGTCCCTGGGTCAAGACCCCTGTTAGTACATATTAGGTGCAGCAACTTGTCTGTTTTTGTCAGAACAGTAATTTTTTTTTATGCATGAACATTAACATGATTGTGATGGCCCACAGCACACAGCTCCCAGTCTCTCAGACACCCAGAAGTACCAGTCTGTCACTTGCCCTCCACAGGGCCACCCCAGCCAACAGCAGTGCGATTGCCCTGCAACAGGGTCAGTCTTTGGCTCAGAATAATAATATATATTTTTTTTATGGCCCCCAGCAAGTCTCTCTCTTTCTGTCTCTCTCTCTTCAGAGTCATGAGTGACTCCTTTCCATGGAAGTGGATAGAACAAGAAAACAGATTTATTTTATTTCTGATAATCTATGGTCCCCTGTAAGTCTCTATCCTGTTAGAGCAACACGAATAATACAGATATATCTATTTTATTCATGATTTCTGTGACTGTAATTGTATTTGACTCACAGTACTCTCTCTCTCTCCCTCTCTCACTTATGGTGATGATTCCTCTGGATGGAACAAGAATAAAGTTAAAGATTTACTTTGCTTGACTGCCTGCCTGTACAGTGTACAGACTGCACAGCCACACTGAGGCCAAGATTAATTTCCTTATTTGGGATTTCTGTGACTGTAATTTTATTTATATGGCCCCAGTAGTCTCTCTTTCTCTTTTCTCCTCTGGATGGAAGAAGTCAAAGATTTATTTTGCCAGCCTGTCCTGTACATAGCCACACTGAGGCCAATTATTTGTGATTTCTGTGACTGTAATTTCTGTTTGGCCCCAGTAGTCTCTCTCTCTCTCTCTCTCTGTCTTTTCTCCTCGGATGGAACAAGTAAAGTCAAAGATTCATTTTGCTTGTCTGCACTGTACACACTGAGGCCAAGAAGATGTACTGTATGTCTTTATTTATGATTTCTGTGACTGTATTATTTGCCCCTCCCCAAAGTTTCTCTCGGTCCCTTTCTCTTCTGGATGGTACAAATAGAGATTTATTGCCAGTCTGCCCTGCCTGTATACACAGCCACACTGAGGCCAAGATGAACTTTATTTGTGATTTCTGCAACTGTAAAATTCTCTTTGGCCCCAGTAGTCTCTGTCTCTCTCTTCTCTGGACAGAAAAGGCAAAGATTTATTTTGCCAGCCTGCCTCTGCCCTGTACACACACACAGCTACACTGAGGCCAAAATTAATTTATTTTTATTTGTGAGTTCTGTGACTGTAATATTTGACCCCAAGTAGTCTCTCTCTGTCTCTTTGTCCTCTAGTCTTCTGGAGTGGATAAGGTATGGCCTAGTGGAACACAAATGTCAAAGTTTTCACAGTCAGGCAAAAATATGATGTATTTTATTGTATTTGTATTTTTTTATTTCTTCACCTCAATCGACCTCCACCACTCTTTCTCTCCATCCGATTCATCTCCTCTCCCTCCCTCAATGACTTTTCTCTCTGCCCCCACCCCAGTAAGCTCTTTTCTCTCTCTGTGTTTTTATTCTTCCTCTGGGAACTGTTGTCACCACTAAGCCACAATAATCCAGTCTGCTCTGCACAAAAATCCTCCCTCTGACTCTCAATACAATAGCATGATGCTAAAGTTCCCTGCTTCTTCTTCCTCTGTGCCTGCTCCACTTCTGGGCCGCTGTGCACACTTACCAGGTTATATACCATGGTGACTGCATTATGTGACTTTCCACTGCCAGCATCGTGTGACTGTTGCCTGACTGGATGCTGCGGCCACCTGTACATGAAGTGAGCATGCTAACAGCAACCCCATGGCAACAGTCAACACACTGGGGAAACACATGCTCTGCAGCTTACCAATCACCTGGAACTGGACTTCTGTGGCAAGTCCATATTTACCACAGTCCGTGGTTTCAGGGCTCGATCCAGGGGTTTGATTTTGGGTGAACAGTCCACCCAGCCCTAGCAGACATCCTGAACAAATACTTTGTTTAGTGTTCACAGAGGAAGGAGGAGGGAGGGCTACAGAAAAGTAACATATGCTTTGGAGAGAGTTGGACACTAGTCCATTTTCAGAAGAGAGAGTCCTGAATAGACTTGCTAATCTGAAGGTGGTCAAAGCAATGGGGCCAGACTGGGTGCAGGGAGATACTGGCTGCACCTCTGGCAGTCCTATTTAACAGCTCACTGATAACAGGAATGGTTCCAGAGGACTGGAGGGCAGACATAGTAATTTGCACCTGAACAAGGCCCAGATAAATTCAAAATATGAGTTGATTTGTTTTAAATTGTTCAGATGCATTCAGTTGAAGGAGTACTTTTACAACAAAGATACTGACCCAACAATGGGTTTGGACATTTTCCAGTGGACCCAATGCATGGTGACACTTTGCAGGACATTGACTTTATTCTAGAAGCAATGCAGCAGAATTCTGAGAATGAATAAGCGACTGAATAGAGAGTGGTAATGTACCAACCAATGTACTGGATAATTGTGGTATCTCAGCATTGTTAATGACTGAAAATGCTACTGATGTAATTTTTTTGCTGATGAATATAATTATGAGTCATTATTCACTGACGTAAATTAGTTTAATAGCTTAAGAAAATATTCCTTCAAACTTAAAAATCTGATTTTTGTCCCAATACCAACAGTTGTGCAATTAAGAGTTCTGAGAAAACCATAATTGCTTAGGTTGAACAAACATCTCAAAAACAGGGCAGATTCAGAATCAAAATCCTTTCTAGTGAGTAATTAAGAGCCTTAGAAGAACTGAAACACATCAGGGACTAGTTTTTAAGGAGGTCAATAAAGGGGCTACATTGCTTGCATGTCTGAGGAACTCTACCTAAGTAAGGTTTATGAACTGCTAAACAACACTACTAATTATGAATGTTTGAATGGTAATCCAACCAATGAGTTCTAAAAGCAGCTCCTACATCTGTTGGAGACAGCTAGGAATGATGGGTCTTTCTGAGGCAGAATTAATTTTTTGTGGGATTATACGCTGAAAATTCCAACCCTTCATATGTTGCCAAAATTCACAAAGATCTTTTAAATACCCAGGCGGACCCATTGTCTCTGGAGTTGATTCATTAACTTACAGTTTATGTAGGTTTTAGACTTTTTTCTAAAGATATAATGGATTTGTTAGACAAGACAAATTCAAGGATTTCAGATGGAGGAGAATTACCTTTGAATTGGGGTGGACATGGAATCTTTGTACACATCAATGGACATAAACAGGGTTTAAGGCCAGTGAATTCTTTCTGCAAATGAAGATCGCTATTAATTTAAGTTCGCTGTTTAATGCATAGACATTGAACTGCAGAACAATAACTTTTAATGGATTTTGAATATTGAATTTTGTACTGTGTTTTAGAATTATTGTGTTTTAAATAGATCAATGTTTGTTTCACCAAGCTGTAGGTTTAAATCCGCCATACCCACTATTGATACTTAATTGTAAATGGACTACCCAATTGGTGGATGCCATAATGTGTGGGTATTTAAGGCAGTGGTCTCTCACCAGAAGCCTGCTCCCTGACAAAGACCAAGTGTGAAGCACTGGGGTGACTGGTGATTACAACCAGATTTTTAGCTTCACCATCACGCTTTGTTATACTAACATACTAAGATGCCTGCACAGTAGGCCTAATGGTCTGTTGGGTCTGCTTGAAATCCACACCCGGTCAGGGCACTGTTGCTGCCCTCCCCGCCTTCCCATTAAATCCCCCTGACCCTCATCCCCATTGGAATTACAACTCCAGGTCTGGCATTACTCAGCTTTACCTTCCCTTATACCAGTCTCAGACCCTTTTAAATCCTCTACTGTATTAACAGCCATTAGTTCCACAGGCAGTGCATTCCAGGGGTCCAGCACCCTCTCAGTGAAGTCGCATCTCCTAGTCTCCCTGAGCCTCCCACCAACCAGCCTCATGGAGTGCCCCTGGTGGCCCCTCCTCCCTTAGCAGAAACACTTTTAGGCTGATCCTATTTACTCCCTTTAGATATTTAAAGACCTCGATCATAACCTCTCTGTCCCTCCTCTCCTTCAGGGAATGCAAGTTGAGCTACTCAAGTCCTCAAGAGCTCCTCAAGTCTCTCTCCTCATAGGATCTCCCTCTGACCCTGTAATATCCTGGTCACCCTCCTTTGGACCCTCTCGAAAGTGCAATGTCCCTTTTCAGAAATGTAGCCAAAACTGCATGCAGTACTCTAGGGTGTGGTCTAACCAGGCAGTTATACAGCAGGGAGAATCAACTTTGTCTCCTTAAGGTTATCCTCTGGCAATGCACTCGGCATTTTATTTGCTTTAGCTGCAGCCCTCCTACACTGCTCAGAGTTATTCATTTTGGCATCCACAACTATCCCAAGATCCCTTTCCTCCCAAAACCTGCAGTTTCCTCCCCACCCAAAAGTGCTCATGAGCTGGGTTCCTATGCCACAAGTGGAGAACACAGCATTTCTTGGCATTAAACCTGTTTCAGGTGCGTTATGTTGTACTAAATAAAAGTTTATTTTTCACTTTTGTAACAGTGGCATGATTTTGGTTTCTATGTGAGTGTGAGGCTTCTTGCAACAATGTCTGTGGTTTGTGGTTTGACTAACCTGCCCCTAGCACCCATTATCTCTGTGCCACCTGGAGCATGAGCCTTTCATTTGTTTCTATGGATGTAGTCCTACTACACAAAAGTGGTAGCAGGGAGGAAGTTAGCAATTATAGGCCAGTAAACCTGAAATCGGTGGTGGGAAAGTTAATGGAATCACTACTAAAGGAAAGAATTATGGAATATCTTGAATCCAGTGGGTCACAAGACCTGAAGCACCATGGGTTCACGGGGATCATGCCAAACAAATCCGATAGATTTCTTTGACTGGGTGACAAAGGAATTAAGGGTGGATTGGTGGATGTGGTCTTCCTAGATTTCAGTAAGACTTTCAGCACTGTTCCATATAAGAGACTAGTAAGTAAGCTGGGTAGCTTAGGAGTTGCTACAAGGTGGTAAACTGGATAAGAAATTGTTTGGGGTAGGCAACAGAGGGTGGTGGTGGTAAATGGAGCTCACTCTGAGGAAGAGGGTTGACCTGTGGGGTGCTTCAGGATCAGTGCTGGGACCGGTCTTCTTTAATATCTTTATAAGTGACATTGCAGAGCAGCTGCAAGGAAAGGTCTGCCTCTTTGCTGATGACACCAAAATCTGCAAGGGTGGACAGTCCGCGGTGGAAAGGATGAACAGAAACCTGAGAAAACTGGAAGAATGGTCAAGGGTACTGCAGCTGGGGTTCAATGTGAAAAAGTGCAAAATAATGCATTTAGGGCCCAGAAACATAGGGGCAGAGTACAAAATGGGTGGAGTGGTATTGACAACCACCAAGCAGGAAAGAGACCAGGGGTTCAGTTAATTTCTTTTCTTTTTTTTTTTACTTTATCTCTTTTGCCTCCTTCTCTACTCTCGGAGCCCACTCCTTCCTTCCTCTCAACCCTCCATTCCACCTCCGTGGGATCTGCCCCTAGAGTGCCTCCTTTCTCCCTCCTTGCACAGTGGGGTCTGTCTCTTTCGGTGGTCCGGATGGTACCGAGAGGCTATCATCTAGGGCTGCCGAGAGGTTTTCCATTTTTCCTGATTTCCCTGCCTCTGAGACGCATGCGCTAGGACGTACGTCCCGAGTGGCGGCGTGTTGACGCACGCCAAGCCCCGCGCGCCGCCAACGCCCCTCCCCAACTCCGCAATGGAGCCGCCCATCCCTCATTGTCAGTGCTTCCACCAGCTGCGGGGTGATGCAGAAGCGTGACGCATTCTTGGTTCCCACCCTGAGGAGGAGCATCCACCGGGATGCTCAATCCTCCTTCCCCTGCCGACCTCGGCCACCTGAGTCCGCTCTCTAACCCGGTCGCCGGGCGTGATGTAGGTGTGGCATTCAGCGCCTCAACCTCAGCGCCACCGGGCCGCCTGTTAATTTATTTTCAATTGAAGTCTAAAACTTCCAGGAGTTCAAATCTGGAAGTCATTCCAATTTTTGAAGTCAAAACCACGGATCCCACTTTGAAGTCGGTATTCCAGGATATACAAATTTATGGATGTTAACATAATAAATTAGTGGTAAGTACAATCTTTTTCAGAAAAATCCATCATTTCTGACTTCCATGCCTGCAATTTTGGAAGTCATCTAATTTTGTTTTACATCTGAAGTCAATGACTCTCCTCTTTATTTTGAAGTTTTGCCTTATTTTTGAAGTCATATACTCCCAAAATGGAGTTAACTGAAGCCCTGAAAGAGACTGGGGTTAATCATATCTGATGACATAATGGTGGCCAGGCAGTGTGACAAGGCAGTCGGGAGGGCTAGTGGGATGCTGGGGTGCACAGGAGGGGTATCACTAGCAGAAAGAAGGTGGTGATGTTGCCTCTGTATAAATCATAGTTAAGACCCCACCTACAGTAATGTGTCCAGTTCTAGAGACCACATCTCCAGAAGGACATAGACAGAATGGAGGAGGGCTGGCCCACCAGTGCAGCGGTAGCATTGCTGCTCACATTGCTGGCGACTTGGGTTCAGGAACAAGCCTGGGGAGCTGGAGGACTGGCCAGAGGGAGGAGGCTTGGACATCTCAGGACCGCTCCACCTTCTCCGAGAGGGGCTGAGGCTTGGTGCTCTGGCTGACCTCAGGCAGAGGCCTGAGGTACAGCAAGCCCAAGCACACAGAAGGGCCTGCACGATGGACATTGGCATTCATGCCTTGATGTCTGGGTGCACATCACACAAGGGAACACATAAACAATGGCTCACTGTTCTCCCGGTAGATAGAGCACCAGGCACAGATCCCCAGGGCCCCTGCCTGTCCCAGACTGGTGTCCTGATGACACTAAGGAACTCGAGGGTGTACAGGCCCCACCTCATCCCTGCCTGGGGGCAAACCAAGGCTACATGGGGGACCAACCACTTCGAGCTCCAGGTAAGAGGGTGGGGACAGATGCCATAGCGAATCCCAAAGGATGGAGTACAGTGGATGGGAGGGGAGTATAAACAGCAAGTAAAAAGAAAAAGAATGGAGGCAGTCCAGAGGAGGGAAACTAAAATGGTGCAGGGTATTCATCAAAGCCCTCTAAGGAGAGACTAATGGACACGAATATGTACAGCCCAGAAGAGTGGAAGGGTGTGGATAAGGAAAGAGACTTTAGATATCTGATGGAGTAAATGAGACACAGGAGAGAAGTATTTTTCAGAAAAAGTTGCTCAAGAACTAGGGACATGCTACAAAGCTGGAGGGTCGATTCATTAGAGATGTCAGGAAGTGTTTCATCACAGAAGGAGTGGTGGATTCCTGGAACAGCCTTCCAGTGGAGGTGCAGGGGCAAAAACAGTGGTGGGGTTTAAGAATGCATGGGATAGGCACAAGGAATCATAGTGGAAAGGATGTGGGAGGGAGAAAGCTGTAGATCAAGTACTGTCTGCAGTAATAATTTAGGTAGGAAAAATGGCAGAATGAGTAGGTCACATGGTCCTCATCTGCTGCCAAAATCTGTTTCTTTGTTTCTATATCTGACTCCCTCCACTGTTAATCCTATAGTCTGTCATCTCATAATAGAGAGCAGTCATTCACCAGTACTACCCTGTCTGTGCCACCACCCTCACCTACTGCAAATGAAGGGTCAGGCCAATCACTGTAGGATCCCAACCAGAAAAAACAAAAACATTTGCAGGCTTATTCCATGCTCCAGTTAAGCCCACCAAATGATACAGTGAAGTCCACATTCAATATAAAGAGGACTTGATGACACACAGACCATCTTTATGTTGACAGATAACTTTAAGACTTTAAATGGCTCTTGGCCGATTTTCAGAAGTTTATGGGCACTAAGTGGTGTTTGACTACACAAACTGGGTTTTGCACTGGAGCTCAATATTCAAAAGGCTCTGGCACATGGGTAAACAGCGGTAGCACCAGCACAAACCAAAAGGTGGTGGTATGAAATGGTGGGTGGGGACAGGAATATCTGTGCAAGCCAATATTCAGTGGATTTGTGTGGTGCAAAAGTGGTTTGTGAGTTCTTATGCCACAAATACTGCCGAAAAAAATGTATTCTGTGCAACCCTGGAGATAATGCAGCCAACTCAACTAGTTGGCCTCTCGGGGAGCATACCCACCCCAAGGTCCATGCCCCCTGCCAGCCCCTAATATAAAAACAGAAAACCCTGATGCTAGTGTCCCCCAACCAACTGCCAGACCCCAAGCAGAATTGAACATCCCTGGTGCTAGTGGTCCCCTCCTGCCTTCACTAGCCCTCAAGTAGAATTACATCCTGGTGCTAGTGGTGCCCCTTCTGATTGCCAGTCATCAAGGAGAAAAAATCTTCCCTGATGGTAGTGGTCCTCCACTCCCTCCAATTGCCAGCCCCTGCCTCCTCCACAAGTTAGTACAAACAATTAACTGTGGCAACAACTGCATCCCCTGCCAAATTTGTTCCTGACAAATTGCTCCCATGAGACACTGAACTGGACTTGAATAATAATGCCAGCAGAGGTGCCACTTTTACAACCCTTAGGCATATTAGGTCATCTAATTTGGGCAAACGGGTGCCCACCGGAGGTTTATTATAATATCTATGGCAGGAGCAAATTGTCAGCGAATGTATTTGGCAGGGCCTACATAGTCACTGTCAGCTAATTGCCCACAGCAACTTGTTGGGTGGGCAATTGATGGGAACAAATTGACATGTAGCTGAATCACTGACACTACGAGCTGATAAAGAGATGCAGCTTATGTCCTGTTTGCAGCATGCTTTCTAATTCAGGCCTGTCTTCTGCTCCCAATGCTTTGATAGCATGAGAGTGTCAGACTTCAGATTTTGCTTTGCTGCATCCAGGGAACCAGCAACTGCTGACATTTCCTACACACAAAGTTCTTAGAAAAGGCACAGCTATTTCAAATTAAATAGCATTTTTGATCATTCTAAGACTGAAAGAGAGAAGCTGCACACTTGCTTCTTCTCCTTTCAGATTCCACGACATCCCCCACCAGATTTCCTTACATCCTTTTTTTTTTTTTTTTAATTTGCAAAGCTAGCAGATTTTGTGGCAGGATACAAAACCTGCTGATCTGCTGGCCTGGCTATTTTTTCACAGTGCTGGCATACTATAAAAGAATACACCAAACAGTTCAAAAGCAAGGTTATAAAATCTTAAAAAGCAAAACTGTTGACATACAAAATGGTGCTTCATGTATTGATACAGTTTTGTAGTTTAAAAGCCTGATGATAGTATAAATCATGTCCTTATCTGTGAAAGAGTTTTGGATTTAGCTGATTAGGCTTTAAAATAACTTCTTGGCTACTGTACTTAGCATTACTTGCCCACTTCTGAGAAGTAGATTAGGACAACTAATGGCAACTGCAGTCACTAGAACTGAGTAACACTCAACTTTGAATTTTGCCCAGCACAAAGGACTTTACAATTATTTAGCTCTGCAGTCATGTAAAACAGAGCAGAGCTGGACTGGATTCACTAGTATGCATAGGATATGGATAACACACCCTACCCCATCACTTGCACGTGTCCGACTAAAACTGGCACATTTTGCTCACTGCTTCACTGAAGAGTGCATGGAGCATCTTTGTGGGAGTAGTGTGTTGAAAGCTAACACAGGATGCCTAGTTACTCAAATCAATATTGTTTGCACATTGTCATCAGTCAGTCAACTTTCATTTATACAGTGCCCCATTCAGGAGGCTCTAGGTGCTGTACCTAAAACACATTTAAACAGATAACATTTTATTAATAAATACAAAACATATGGCACAATAGGGAGACACTCAAAGCTTTAGCCAAACCTCTATAAACACATTTGAAAATTGCCTCCATTGTTACATTCCAAGAAGGTTACTGTTTTCTAGACCTAGTCCAGTTCTTTTATTGTATACACTAAAACAGTCATGACAAAAGTACATATAAATATTCAGTACATTGAAAATTAATAAACATATAAAATATGTACAAGCACATTCAGGGTTGTTCAATGCATTACACAGAAACATCGAAAAAGTGTCGGCAGATGGGGTTCACCTGATCCGTCTAGTCTGCCCAATAAGCTACCCTCCCTACTTACTCTGCAGGAGTTAGGATATCTTTGTGTTTATCCCATGGTCTCTTGAATGCACTGATCATTTGGCTTCAACATCCTCCTGGGAGGTTGTTCCATGCATCCACCACCCTCTCTGTGAAGAAGAACTTTTGCAAGCATTGCTGGACTTCCTCCTATTAGTCTCATGTCGTGACATCTCATCTTGCTATTATTTTTGATCTGAAAAGGTTATGTCTCTGCATATTGTTAATACCTCTGAGGTACTTGAAGGTTTCTATCATGTCCCCTTTTCCCTCGTTGCTCGAGGAGTACACATTAAGCTCCCTCAGCCTCCTCATATGATTTCTCATGCAGCCCCTTGACCATCTTTGTCACTCTCCACTAAATTATCTCTAGCCTGTTTACGTCCTTTCTAAGGTGTGGCCTCCAGAACTGGACACAATACTCAGATGTGGCCTTATCAAGGACCTATTCAGTGGCAATAGCCTCCCTCCTTCTGCTGGTGATGCCTCTTCTTATGCGCCCCAGCATGCCACTTGCCCTCAATGCAGTTTTTTCACATTGCCTATTCACCTTCAAGTCCCTGGATATAATAATCCATGGGTCCCTCTCCTGCTTGAGGCAGACAGCTTTTCTCCCCATGTGGTACTCCACCACAAGGTTTCTTCTACCCAAGTGAATGACTGCACTTCTTTGAACTGAATTTTAGCATTAAAATTAATCATTCTTAATCCTTAGACACAAAGTATCTAAGATCTAGCAAACAATACCACACTGTTTACTGTAGATACAATCAATTCAAGTATTAATCTCTGTAAAACAGTCTTGTTTTCTTGATGTTAATGACAAAATACCTAAAACATGAACTAGGTCAAAGACCTAAAGCAAAAGAATGCCATCAAAACCATGCAGACTAAACAGTGGATTCAAAAAGTGACATGAAAACAGACTAGTCAGGAAAAAGTGCTAACTGAGCTGTGCTGCCCAACCTGATATAGGGCGAATGGTACAGTAAACAGGTAAGTCGGGAGTCAGTGTTGGGGTGCATTTGCATAGAGGACGAAACTTGGGAGGGGATGAGAAGGTTGGCCATGGGGGCAGATCTGTGTTTGACACTTTTATGCAGGGGCTTTGCCTCTGCATCTCCCTCCATATATATCAACATCCTCTAGAATGCACAAACTACCACACCATTGCATCCGGGGCACAGTTATGGATGTGACAGCAAAAAAGAAAAGAAATAGAAGGATGGAGAAGGACTTGAACCCAAGTCAGCTGGATGTACCAGCCAGTCTGTCACTTTAATCGCTATGCCATGCTACCAGCATGCTGAGTCAGAACACCTCGTGAACTTACAGCAGTTGGCTAACTGAAACAGCTACAGGTATAGCACTGTAATGTCCATGCTATAATTTCCTGTATCTGTTTTCACCTATGCTATTTTCTCTCTGCAGTTTTTATCATGCTTTTATTCCCACACGCTGTTGACCAGATACCGTTAAAACATAGGCATGTGAGGTATTTGTGAGGTTTAGTAACGATTGATTTTGTCTGTTATTGTATGGCCAGTCAATCTGCTCTTCAGTGTTTCTGGCCACTGAACCTTGATTTGCTAATAACTGACCTTCGGGCAGACAGTGTATAACAGAACCCCATCCTTTAAATTCACATTTACACAACTATGAGTTTTCCAAATGTTTTATCCAACCTCTCCTTATTATAATAAGGTACTGAAATTATTGACATGTAGCAATTCTATGACTTAAATTATTTGCAATATCTAAATTCCCTCAATGTTTCTTTAATCTTTTATAAAAACTGCACTGCTTTAATTGTGATAATTTACTTATATGATCTTGAATAACAATGTCTTCAAGCCTTATTTCACCATTTGTTCCATACTGTTTCGTTTCTAGAGTTGAGTTAATCGAGTTCATATTTTTCAAACCACAGAATTTCATCTCTAAATCTAATTTTGGAAACCATGATGATTTTGAAGGGTTTTGTTGAAAATTCAGCCATCAATGGAAATCTCTTATGTATTCTTTAGATTTTACAGACATAGAATACAGCTCTCTGTTTTGCCAGGTAGTTAACGGATAACATACCACTCTCTGCTCTAAGAACAGATGTAGACAAATTAGTGGGATGACCCAGCAATATTCTTAGAACAGATTTTGATAGTTTACAAGTGTCTAATTTTTCTAGCTTCCAAGCCTCAGGACCAAACATTAAGTGTGAAGTAAAGTTTGCAACATAAGCCCTTTTCTGCACTTTAAAAGATCTATTAGCAAAATTGTCCCCAAACCTTTTAATACCCAAAGCTGCTTGTACATTCTTTTTTTATAATTCCAAAGAGAAACTCCCACAATCCTCAGTTACTAAAATTAACCTGAAGTATTTGAAGTCAGGTACCCTTTTCAGTTGGTCTGCCCTCTACAGTACATTCTCCGGCAGCTTTATTAACTTTCATTTGTAACTGACTTTTTTAGCTTTCTTTTAAGATAGATAAACCGTTTTGTGATTCATACACCAATTGAGAGATACAAACATGCAAGCATATGAAGCAGCCAGCAGAAGGCCATTCGGTCTATTGAGTCTGCTTGTGTGGCACAGTCCCCAGCTTAGCTACTGACCCTGCCCCTTCCTCCCTGTCCCTCCTTCTATCCTGTCTATTCCCCCAAAGCCCCATGATTTTCATTTATGCCTTTTCCAAGCCCTCTTAAAACTGCTTACTGACTTCACTGCATTGTCTGTATGATAGGGCTGTGTTTAAGACCCTATCCCATTTGTTATGCAGAGAGAGTTAAAAGCAAGGATCTATTCTGTATTCTCCTGTTCTGTTACTTGTCTGTCTCTTCCTGTCTAATTGCACAATCAAATTTTCCTTGTGGAACCTCAGAATTGACCACTCTGATGGCACCAAAATTTTCCCTGTCATCTCCTTCCTTCCCGTGCTGTTTCTGTTTTTCGTTCTTTCTCCTCTTGCTTCTCAGTGGTTAAAACAATATTTGAGATTCTGTATGTGAAACTGGGTTCTCTCAGTTTGCAAATGTATGTAATTATATTACTGAAATTTCTGCAGAAAGCTATGGTTTATTTGGGACACAGGGGTTAACATTCAGGTGCATTTTGACCTTCCACAAGCTTGTTTGCAGACCTGTCACCAGGAAAACCAGCTTTGGCTAGAATGCCATAATTGACTGCACCTGTTAAAGATTGGGGTGCCTGTCCTCAAAGGACCCTTACACATGTTGCAGATTGTGACAAACTAGAGATGCAGCAGACCCCTGTTGCACCAGGGACCCTGCACCTGATTCTACAGGAAACAGGGTCCCTGTGCCAAAGTTCCTGGGTCTGCCTTTGCATCCGACACTCGCCAAACCATCGGCACATATGGGGACTGGATGCAGGGATCTGGGCCACCCCCATGGCACAACTCTACTGGGGTTGGGATGGTGGGGGATATATGTCAAGAAATACCACAACAATCCAGTGCATATCTGTGGTCACGTTAATAACTGGAGATGTTTGAACCCTACAGTATGTCTGCTGTTGGGCACAAACTGTCACACATGATTATGGGGTGATTGCCAGGTGGGGGCAGGTGGCAACATGGATGGGATGGCAGAGGATGTGTCTGGGGACTAATGTTGGAGTGAAATGGGCACTGGCACCCAGTGGTGCATCTCAAGCATACAACAGCTATACATGCTCCCCTATGGCCACATATTGTATGATAAGGTATGTAGACATAGTGGCATGTAACTGTCATAATATGTAGTAGACGCACTCTGCTGGGTGCCAGTACCCATTACACCAGGCACATCAGTCCCCCACAACTCATCCCCTGCCCCCACTGCAATGCCTCTGAGTCCAATTCCCATGCAGTCCCAGTGGCGCAGGCCACATACACCATCTCCTAGCAGGTGTAAAGTGTGCTCTGTCCTGTGGCCTCAGTGGGGTTGGGAATTCCGATTAAGGGGACACCAGCCCCACCCTGGCAAGACACCCATTGTGACCTTGTGCAAACAAATGTAGGTTGCATGGGTGGCACAAGTCCCTTTAGGCAAGCAGCCTGTGTTTGTCACAGGCTGCTTTTGAGAATCCCACAGGGTGCACCTTTTGGCACAAGGTGCTACTTACATCATTTTTGTTTGGTGCAAGCACCTTGCAAGGTGTATAACTCTTTAAGAATAGCCCCCAGATATACTGGTCACAGGAAAGAAATTGAAAAGTTTTGTGCATTGTGTGAAAACAGATGTATCTTAAGCTCAAGATTCAGAAGTTAATTGTCATGAAATCCTAAATATATATATATATATATATATATATATATATATATATATATATATATATATATCTTTATCTATATAATTTATTCAGTTTGGTAACCGGTAGGCCCACTCAGCCCGGAAGGTCCCTTTTTCAGGGTGACCCAGAATTAGTTACAGAAGGATACAAGTACAGTACTGGAACAAGGTCACAGTGCAGAATAACATAAGAGAATGAAGTACATGGATAAACAGTGCTGATAGTGTGCCAAAATTAGTTACAGGAGAAGACAATTACAGGAATAGGGCAGGTAGCAGTGCTGCAATCAGGAGAGAAGTTAATACATAATACAGCAGTGGATGGCTTAGGCTAGCAAGGGCCTGGCTTTTGAGTTTGGGTATGTCCTCTCATTGACAGACGCTTAACTTCTAGTAAGTGAGCATGGAGTCCCTAAGGAATGTTCCAAGGCAGGGGGCTTCCTGAAGGAGGGGAGGAAGGTTATTCCATAGGGCGGGAGCAGAAATGGCAAAGGATTTACTGCCAGCAGTGGTTCGAACCCTAGGTTTATCAAGGAGGTTACGCCCAGAAGTTCGGAGGGTATGTGCTCAGCACTTGGGAACCAGGAGACTGGCCAGACTATCTGGGGAATTGCAGTATAGAAGCTTGTAAGCATTGCAAGCAGGGATACTGAAGGCAATCATCTAGGAGGGCCACTGTAGGGAAGCAAGGGCTTTGTACTGGTGCTGTCTTTTGTGAGACTGTGACACACACTGAGCTACTCTGTTGTAGGGAACTTGTAGCCTGCTCATCTCCTGTTTAGCCAACCCCAAGTATAGAGCAGCAAAGATCAGTGTAGGAAGGAGGAGGCTGTTGCAATGGTTATTCTGGACTCGGAGATGAGTTGGTCATTCAGGCAGCATAGCAGACCCAGTTTGTGATGCACCATTTTGGTTACCTGGTCTAAGTGAGACTTGAGGGTAAACCCCTGTTCCAGGGTTAACCCAAGGTATTTGAGGAACTCACTATCTTGATGCGCTGCCTGAGGATGAAGTCAGAGGGAGTAAGGCACTCCTGTCTGGGCCAAGGTTTCTTTGTCCAAATAGCATTGCCTTGTTTTTTGTGGTGTTTAAAACCAGCTTATTCTCAGTAAGCCAGGATTCTAACTTGGCAAAGTCAGCTTGCAGATGGTGTCCCAGATCAGATGAGTTGCTCAGGGACCAGTAGATTACAGCATTATCTGTGTATTGAACGACCGAGCTGCCACTGCAGTGGGATTTAAGGTCATTGACAAATAGCAAGAAGAGGAGAGGGCCCAGGATGGAACCCTAGGCACCCCTTCACTTAGGGGAGGATCTGATGTCTGAGGTATAGATATATTCATTGCAAAAACTTTGTTAATGCATCAGTTAGGGTTGAAGCAACAAAAGTAGGGAAATAAGGCATTAGGGTTGAGAACCAAACACTCCCACCCACCCACCCCCACCCTCCACAGACCAAAGGTGACAGGGAGTGCCTTGAGATCATTGTTAACTTCACCCCATTCAACATGTAAGAAAGCTGACATGGTACAGTATAGCAGAATGGGTGAGAGTTAGTCTCAATGACCCCAAGGCACACCCCATCACCTGTTGGTCTGTGAAGGGTGGGGTTGGGTGGTGGGGTGTTAGGGTCTCAACCCAAATACCTAATTTCCTACTTTTGTCATTTCAACCCTAACTAATGCATTAAAAGTTTTTTGCAATGAATGTCCTTAATTTTGAGAAACTGTAATCTTACCATTATATGGTTTTGGGAGCGCAGGGCACACGGTGCAAGTTTTTTGAAGCACATCCCATCTATCCTTAAAGGGCCCTGCCTATAATTGTAGAGATGCAGTGCAGGCCTAGACACATTCCAAGTAACCTTTGTGTTGCAAATGGTGCAATATCTCAGTAACCCTGGAAAAATTCCACTGCGGTTGTAATCATGGACTGAAACCTTTACATGCTTAGTACACCTAAAGGTGTACTAAGCTGCACTTAGCAAAAAATCTGTATCTCAAACCATTTTCAAGATATAGGCACTGAAAGGCCATGTCGCCACAATGTTATCCTATGGTAAATGTCTCAACTTTGAATGAACAAACTCCCACAAAATCTTGTAGACAGCAAAACATTTCAAATATTTAAAAGGGTTTAGACACATGGTTAAATAATAACTGAGTCTTTAAATGTTTCACACAACTGTGGGTGCATTCTCGATGGGCTCATGCCTACTTATGTCCCACAAACACCTAGTAAACCTAGTATGGAACCAATGACAATTTTACACCAAACAAGCATAAATCACATCTGTGGGACAAACCCTTTGTACCCTACAAATTTCAAGCTTAAAATATAACTGTTTCTTTGCAGTGAACTGGCAAAGAAACAGCAACCTTTAAAATCCCTTTCGTGAGCTGTCAAAATCCCTGTTCATGAGCCAAATCCTTTTAGTGAGGTGTCAAAATGCCTTTTCATGGAAGTCCCTGTTTGAGAGGTAGGACCATCTGGTCATCTCCTCACGAACAGGAATTTTGACAGCTCACTAAAGGGACTGGCTCGTGAAAAGGGATTCTGACAGCTCAGCGAAAGGGATTTTTGAGTTGTCAAAACCTTTCATGAGACAATCGCTCGTGAGGTAGGGACATCTGGTCAACATCTCACGATAAGGGATTTTGACACCTCATGAAAAGGGATTTCTCACAAAAGGGATTCTGACAGCTTGTGAAAAGGATTTTGACAGCTCGCGAAAAGGGATTAAAAAACGAATCCTTTTCGCAAACTGATCCTCGTGAGGTGTCAAAATCCTTTGTAGAGCCAACTTTTCATGAGATAGGGCCATCTGGTCATCATCTCAATAAAAGGGATTTTGCCAGCTCAAAAAGGGATCAGATCGTGAAAAGAGATTTTGACAGTTCATTTAAAATTTAAATTTTAAATTTAAAATGAGCATTTTGTTACTAAAGTAAACGAAAGGCACTGGTTTGTAGAGGACATCCACCTGAACAAAACCCAGGCTTTGTTTACTTCAAAATACATCCGTTGATAAAGTTATAACATTTCGCTTTTGAGGGAAAATGAAACAAAATGGAGGCTCATGAAAAGAGATTTTTTCTCACGAAGAGATTTTAAAATCCCTCTTTGAGAGCTGTCAAAATCCTTTTATTAGTCCTAAATCCATTTCTGTACTGTGCATCTATCCCAAGACTGAACTGAGCAAGCTCAGAACCTGAAATTTCAAAATTGAATACCTTTTGAATGAATTAATATTTTTCCACCAAATCAATGCTGGGTTGTTCCTCCAATAACCTCTTTGTACCCTGTAAATTGCAGGGCAACATTCCAAAGTGTGTGTAGCAGCTATCTTAAAAATGACCCTGACATTTGCCAAAAAGGCATTTTCTGGTGCTTTACTGCATGAAAATGTAAATCCAATTGAAACACAAATTGACAATCAAGAGATCTATGACCTAAGACCATGTATTTCATATTTTGTGCAAATCTGTTGAACAGTTGCAAAGTTATTAAAGTGCAAAATGTGGGGTTAACATTAAACTGCCTACTCAATCTCTAACTATAGAGGCACAGTGCTGCCTCTATATATATATATATATATATATATATATATATATATATTAGAGTCAAAAACTCTGTTTAATGCATTAGTTAGGGTTGATCCACAGCGACAAAGTGAGGAAATTAAGCTGTTAGGGTTGAAACCCCTTGGACCCCCTGCCCACCCCCAACTGGCATTGGGGTGTGCATTGGGGTCGTCAGCCCTAACTCTTACCCCATCACATGTGTAAGCAGCAGAAGTATAGGAGAATGGGGTGAGAGTTAGGACCGACGACTCTAATGCACACCCCCAATGCCGGTGGTGTAAGGGGGTCCAAGGGGGTTTTCAACCCTAACAGCAAATTTTCTCACTATTTTGTCACTGTGGAACAACCCTAACTAATGCATTAAACAGAGTTTTTACTTATATATATATATATATATATATATATATATATATGTATAAAGAAAGCAATAGTTTGTGTGTGAGAGAGAGAGAGAGAGAGAGAGAGAGAGAGAGAGGTTGACATTTAGAATTAGAGATATCCTCAGATAAAGGACTTTGTTTGAACTGCCTGTATAAGAACTACCCTGCACAATTTTATTTATTTTATTTTATTGTTCTTGATAATACTAAAATGCTACTTGCCAATTTTATGATTTCTCCTGGTTTGCCTATGTTTCCTGTCCTATGCCTCAATGACAGTCTACATAGTAATATAGGGTTTTCTCCCATAAATCTTTGGAACACCCACAACATATTCTCAATATTCAAAACTACATTACTGATATATAAATTAAAAAGGGAGACACCACAAGACACCCGTGTTTGACATCTGACTTAACATCAGGTTCAGGGAATAACTGTCCTGGGAGTCCTACTCAAACCCTTGCTTTTGTATTAGAGTGTAAGAGTATTATTTTTAACAGACACAAATCGATCTAATTTTTCTTCTAGAGTATCACAAGGAATTATTCTGTTAACAAAATTGAAGGCAGCTTTTATATCAAGAACTGATACTGTTTTCTAGAATCCCTTTAAGTTCAGTTAAGAAGTCATAAATCAGTGCAGGAGCAAGAAGAGAAGCACTACAGTCTTGGATAAAAGATTACTAGCTGCAGTGGGAGTCACTGCCAGTTTAGATATAGATTACATATGCAGAAAGTCAGTTCAACTAATCTCAAAAGCTTCTGTTATTGTACTTCCTGCTGGCAACCAAAAATAAAATGGTGGCCAGAGATGGCATATCATGCTGTTATGAGGATGACTCATGTTCTCATCAATTTGGCAACCTGCAGTAAAACTCTGCTAGCAGCACCCACTTCTCTCCATCCTAGTAGAGGGAAAACAATGTCCCACTACAGCAGTTATCCCTGCAGCAAAGTCAGGAGGTGCTGTGACACATTACTTGTGGAAACATCTAGTTACAGGAGTTGCTGATGGAGACGTGCCTCAGATAGGGAATGGATACACAGAACACAGCATGTCAGAGACCATACATAAGCACATCAAGGAAGGGTGTGCAATAGAAGAATGAGAAATGGCTCTGCCACAGATTCTGCCAGCAGTCCTAGTCCTCATGCAGGTTCCAAAGCCTATCCTTGGACTGCACACACTATATTTCTGCATTCTAGTCCATGCTTGTTCCATGATTACACTGTTTATCATCTGTTAGCTGACCCTGACTGCTATCTGTATCATGTATTCTTCTTGTGTTATTATACAGTGATGTACTCTCCTGGGCCATACCTGAAATAAGCTTTTCTTATGTAATGTACCTTACCCGATAAAACAAAACTACCTAACTGACTGACTAACTAAGGAACTCCATTTTGTGCCTGGTCATTGTAGAGTATGTAAGTCCCAGTGGGGTGGGGGGTAGCATGGTGTCTAGGGGACACAGTACAGTGGGGCAATCAGCTGAACAGAGAAGACAGGAGCATAACAACACTTAAAAATAATATAAAATGACATGTTGGCTCAGTGGCTCTGGCACAGCTTGTTGCCCTTTCTGGGCCTGTGGGACCCATGAGATCAGGAGCTCAGTGACATTTCTTTTCCTTGAAGTCAACAATTTACATGGCTCCAAATTTGATGTCAAACAGGAGTCTGTATTCTCTGGGTCAGAGGTGCCTTGCTCCAAAATGTCAAATTTCCAAACCAAGAAAGAGAACAACACTCACCTCCCTCACAGTACCAGGGAGACACACTCAGTACTGTTTAATATCATCAATCTTTAATAAAGATGCAGGACAAAACATGGTGCAAAACTGCTGTATACATTAAAAGTGCAGAAGTGATGACATTAGTGTAAGTGCTTCATCACCAGTTAGGGAACACAATTCAACTGGACATTAAATACTATTATACAATGGCAAGAAATAATCCTGGACTCTGATTGGTCAGTTTGTTGGACCCGTGATGTTATCCCAGCACAACATCACGGGTCTAGTCTCAGCCTCACTGTGGAGCTCTGTAAATGAGCTATATGATGAGCAAGATTACCTCTTTTTGCATCTCTCTTAAGAAACAAAAATATTTTTCCTTACTAAAACATTCTTTAAAATTATTTTTTTATTTTATATATAACAACGAGCCATTGTATAATTAGCAATAATGCTCGCGGCCCAACCACCTGAGGCGTGACATTATCCCAGCATCGACACACCCTGTCGGGTATTATTGCTTAATCATGAGTCACCTCATTCATGACAAAATTAAGTCCTCCAGTACTACCATCAAACTTATGCAAGTGCAAGGAGGAGATATAATCAACTGAATTAAAACAGATCACTTACCATAAATAAATCCTCTGTGAACAGACCACAGTGATCTCTTTCTAATACAATGTTGATTGGTAGTCATTAAAATCACTCTAGTGATTATATAAGTATAGTACATGCAGAAAAGAGCCTTTGT
Organism: Neoceratodus forsteri; assembly: GCA_016271365.2. Taxonomy (NCBI): domain Eukaryota; kingdom Metazoa; phylum Chordata; order Ceratodontiformes; family Ceratodontidae; genus Neoceratodus; species Neoceratodus forsteri. The sequence goes on along the minus strand of CM028129.1, from coordinate 1,068,503,508 downwards.
AAAATGCTATTTCAATTACAGATTGTGTTGTCAGTTCCATACTTCATAATTTATAAATAAAAGAGATATGATCAATTAAAATGGACATAAAAAATCCCCATTAAACACAGACAGATAGGTATAGATACTCATAAGGTACACAGACAGATGCATTCATTATATGAAGATACATTATTTAAAAATATATTGTATAGATTGGTGCTATCAACCTGAGGTAACATTGCTCAGAAATCAGATTGCAACTGTATAAATTTAAAATAACTGGTAACCCCTTATAATGCCTAGCTATGCATTCCTGATAAAATGCTGCATTTACCCCTGAATTCTGTAATAACTCAATAGTGGGTTATTATGACATTTCCTCCTCATGCTCTCATGTCATTGTATTTGTGCGAAAGTAGTAGTTGCTTAGGGACATGCTTGCTTGCATAAATACAGCTTAGTCTTTCTCTCTGAAACCTTGCACTAGTTATAAAAATAATAATGCCTTTGCAAGTTTGTTTTATGAAGATTTTTCACACACCTTCGGTGTCTGATTATCTCATAAACCCATCAAACTTTGCTCAGGGTTTATGGATTATCACACACCTTGGTGTGTGAAAATCCTCATAACACACAACCGCACAGGCATTATTCTCTATATAACTCCAAATGGATGTAATATTGGTCTGAAAATGACGCACTGTGGAAGTATACTTAGTTACCTGCATATAACCCTATCACGAGATACTGAACTAGCTTGCACGTGAATTTTGCAAATGGGGACATTTAGCTATCATACATCCTTCTTACCATGCCTCAAAAACAATATGACTAATATAAAAAACTGTTTAAGGATTTTAACACAATATGCTGTGTGGTGTAAGGACAATTTAAACTATACTCAGTCCATATAATGGAATATTAGTAAATCCCAGCAATTTTCAAAAATGTTTTAGCATACTATTGTGGACAAAAAAGGATATGTGAGCTAATCTCTTTATTGACCAATTGACTGGAACACATGGATCACCTCCATTTAAATCCATAGCCATAATGAGGTGAATGTGGTGGTGTTGCAAATACAAATCATACTTCGCTCTGGATCAGCACTTTTGATGTATACAGTAGTATTTGCACTATGGTTTGACTTATCCTGCAACTTCATTAAAGATTGATATCAGAAAACAGAATGAATGTGTCTCTTTATACACTGAGGAGAAATGAGTGATGTTTCACTTCTCGTTTGAAATGTGGAAGCCATTTCAATTTTCCAAATTGTTGCAATCAAAGCTGTCAAGAGCTTCGCCTCAAAGGCCTTCATCAGGGAACAATCTCTGACCACAAAAATCTCTTATCAATAGAAAGGTTCAAAGTGCTACATGCCCACCCTGATAAACATTATCTCTTCTTTAACACAGTCCATTTACCGCCAGGATATTATGACAAAATATTTACTTCCAATTAATAATAGTTAAATGTAATTACATTAGATGTTGTTTTTTTGTGGTGTATCTTAATTTGAAGGGTTATGTGGGTTCATGCAGAGAAATTTATTGTATTTCTGGGGCTAATAATACCACCCCCATTTTGTTTGCCAATTACCATTTATATCTTGGTATTTTATATGTAAGATGCTTATTGTAGAATTGTTAACATCAGTAAATGTGCTTTTCTGAAGCAGTAGCTTAAGACAGTCTTGGTATCCCTTATAATATGTCCCATTTTAATTTAAGATCTTATTATTTATTTTTAGAGCAGATTATACATACAGATGGTTGACAAAATTAAAGTTGAGAAGGTCCCTCATTACCTATAGTCTGCCTCTGATGACATTCTAAACATTTACATCAGCACTTGAACAGAGCTACTAATTAGCTGAAACATACAGTAATTAAAAGGAACAGTAGCACTTTTTACCCCCAGTTTTGTACTTTTAATTAGACTTGGCCCAGCAGTTGCACACTGAGCTACCATATAGACAAATCAGGTTCAGAAGCAAGCCTGAGAGGCCCATGATTAGGTAAGACTGGGTATAAAGCACCACTTTTGGCCTGGCAAGGGTGATGGCAACCACCACCTCTGTGGTGGGTCAAAGAGTTTGCTTCTTCTACTGAGGGACACTGAATGTGTAGGAGGTCTCAGTGGACTCTCTATGATACCATCGGTAGTGGACTGGGAAGCAGAACATGGATGAGTACACACACCACTGATGACAACTAGGATAGAAGCTAAAATCCCTGAGTCTGCTGGACAGCACTGTTGATACTCATTGTGTCCACACTGTGACCCAGCAAACAAGACTGTTACTTGCAGAGGTGGATGGGGCTTCAAGGCCTTGCGGGGGTCTAGTCATGGAAGCTATTGGCAGGTGAGCAGTGCTAGGGCTGATAGGTTGCCCCATTCTGGCCTATTAGAGGTATAGTATGTGGGAGAAAAACGTGATTTAAAAAAAAAAAAAAGAACAAAAAGATGAAGTAATGGGGCTTAATGGGGTTACAGTAGTTCCTTAACCAGATTTGGAATGAGAGGTACAATAGTACTGCATTAATATCCTACCTCCAAAAGTAAATGTTGGACTGATATGATATACAAATCATATACTGTATATACAGTACCTATACATAGAAACATAGAATTTGTCAGCAAAAGGACCGGAGGCCCATCCAGTCTGCCCTATATTTCCATCCCTATTAGTATACTCCAGACCTTATATGGTTGCTGGTGTCCCTCTCCACCCTTTCCACTACTTATTATGTCCACATGCCTATCCCATGCATGCTTGAAGCTCCCACCATCTTCACCCCCACCACTTTTGGCCGGCTGTTCCAGAAATCCACCATCATTTCTGTGAAGAAGTATTTCTCACATCCCCACAGTGTCATTGCATGCCCTTGTGTACTGGTGCTCCTCCTTCTCTGAGACTTCTCGCACCTTGTTCACTCTCATGAAGTACTTGTAGGTTTCAGTTACGTTGCCTCTCACTCTCCACTCCTCCAGGGAGTACATGTTGAGTTCCTGCAGCCTCTCCTCATACAGTTGTTATAGTAGCATGGAAGTGCCACTATAGTTAAAGTTGAGAAGGTACTCCTAAGCTGACTCATGAAGTTTGGCAGCTTAAAGTATATCTCAGTTGTCTTCTAATGTACTGGCTTGAAATTTGCAGACCCAAGAATCTCAACATTCTGACACCAGGTGACCAATGCCAGATTCAGATATACCGTATAAGTTATAAAAAAAGAATGTAGTGTAGCTTTCTCCTCCTACTAGCACTCATCAGTCCCTCTTCCTTCCTCCCACCACATATCAAATGAACCCCTTTCTCCAGCCACCTAGCCCCCATTTCAATCCTCCTCTATCCATGCCATTCATAATTAAAGTAAAAGAAAAAGGATGATGACCAGCATATAGTAGCCCTCATTTCATAAATTAATATGTTTTATTTATTTTCTACTTTCAGTTTATATTCTACTACTGGTGTCATTACAGACATTCCAAAAATCTGAATTTCAAGGCATTGCATTTTCTTATTACCAATGACATTTGCATGAAAACAAGACTTTGCACTCAGACCTCATCAGTTGCTGCTGCTTTTCCTCCTCAGAAATCATAATCCTTTATGGGTGACATCAGAATATCTTCTGGGGCAACAGGCAGTGATGTCATGAGCAAAGAATTACTTTTAGGCAGGAAGAAGCCATGTAAACAGATAACGCCTACAGAGAAAATGATCCCATTTTAATAACATTTGATTCAGTAATAAAAGACGGCAGGCCCTGAATCAAGGAATGTTTGTTAACTGAATTATGCTGATATAAATTATGAATTTTGATGAAATGGGAAACCCTTTTTATGTCAATTCCAATGCAGCAGACTAAATGTGAACAGACAGTAGGAAAGAAAGGAGACCACAGATCCATCAAGTTCTTTCCCCACCAACTCCATGGTCATACCATGTGTCACCCTTTTCTTCAATGCACTTATATTATTTAAGCTTGAAGAAATAGTGTAAACTAACACCACTTGTTCTGGAAGAATACTCCAAGTTTTCACCACATGTTATTGAAAGTGGTTCTGGATATTTCTCTTGAATCTTCCTTCTAAGATGTTTGTACCTCACATGTCCTCTCACCATGGTACATTCAGAAGAGCTGAACTTAGTATTAAGGTGCTATCCCTTCAGATATTTGAAAGTCCAGTTATGTCTCCTTGAGCCTCCTCTTTTCCACAGAACAGTTCTAATTCTGCCAGTCATTCTTCATAGCTCATCACTTCCAAGCCCTCAACTACCTTTACTGCTCTTCACCCACCTTCTTTAACTTGTCGATATCCTTCCTCAGATATGGGGACCAGAACTGTACACTATACTCAGGATGGGTCTGACACTTGATCTGACAGGGCATGATGATACCTCTTGATCTGCTTATGAAGTTTCTCATAATGCATGCCATGATTTTATCTGCTTTGCTAGCTGCTTCCTCACACTTTGCCCCATTTAAAGTTGCTACAAACCATTACTCCATTAATTTTTCCTGCTGAGTTTCAATAATTTCTGTGTTCTTTAGGCAGTGTTTTGTTTTCATATTTTTCTGATGTAGATGTTATCACTTTTATTTTCAGCATTAAATTTTATCTGACATTTATTTCTGCTCATTTTCAGAGCATGTCTAAATTTCTCTGTTTTAATTAAACTCCATCTGCGAGGTAACTACCCTTATTTTGAACTTAGGAACCTAGCTAATGGCACCCATCTCCAGATCATGTATGTATATTTTAAACAGTTGTACCAACCCCTACTTTACACAGTTAGCTACCCCTTGCACCTTTAACTGGGCACAGACTTCAGAAACACATTTAGACAAACGGTACCACCCCAGCTTTGGGAATGTATATAAGGCTCATTACTCTAGAGATCAAGGGGTGGGGTTTACAAAAGCAATATAACCTATTATGTATTTACAAAACCAGGTCCTGAGGAGAGAGCTTTTTGCTAGGGCTATGCTAGACCTAACTTTGGAGGGTACCTAGTAACTCCACACAGGAAGCAATAACGTAAATGTCTAGACCATAGCTGGAGTTCTACAGTGTGACTTTATTCCAAAATGTTCTCTGAAGCAAGGGTGGACCCCAAGGTTTACACATCGTGGCATTAAGAACATACAAAACAAAAATTGAAAATGTATCTGACAGAAAAGTCTTTGTATCCCCACACTGCAGGACATAGAGCAACTTGCACTTGTATTCCCATATAGCATAGGACAAAGAACATTTCTTCCAGTGGCACTGGCCACAACTAGGGACACATTTGCTAACAGAACACTTGCACTTTGTTTCCCACATGTCATAGGACATTGAACATTTCTTCAAGTGGCACTGGCCACAACTGAAACACACATTTTGCTAAGAACTAGCACAATCCACTTCAGGGGGTAAACATTTTCTTCAGACATTGGCCCTATGTCTAATGTAATCAGGCACCCTTACTGAACCTTTAGTTCTGAACTGGTTACTCCAGATGGGGGTCTGCCCACCCTTTGCTCCCAAATACATGCTCAGCCATTCTTTCAGAGTTACACCTTAAACATTTGAAATACACTAAGGAAAATGCTTATTGAATGAAACTTTGGCATCCAGCATTTGAATCACTATGCTGGTAGTGGAAAACTAAAGTCCTGAACAATATGATATAGTCATACCTCTGGACATCACACACTTCAGCCAACTTTAAATGAGAACAGTCTCACACGTCTCAATTTCACAGAAAAGTTGTGCATTTCCTTTTAGCAGAGAACACAACAACACAGGTACTTGCTTTCTGCAGCAAAACTCAGATCCTACTCACTGACAGACATTTCAGGCAGCTTCAAACATCCTGAATCAAAAGGATTGCCCCTTGGATCCATTCACTAGCAGTCCTTTTCACCTCCAGGGATGAAAATCAGGAGATCCTGTTGTAGACAACAGTTTCAACCACTTCTCTTGGCAAACTGGAAAAGTACCAGGACTAGGGTAAGAATGCAGGGCCCTCAACTCAGAGCCCTCAGCTGAGCAGTTCTCATTTCTCCTTCCTCCAGCTACAGACTCACTCATTCTCATCTCAACATTCTAAATTCCATTCTCACAGCTGGCTAAAGCTTATGCTGCTGTGAGAGTTCCAAATGAGCTCATCCCTTCCATCTCAGCTGGAACCAAGTAAACAGAAGAGTGAGCAGGTGAAACCCCATTTAACTAGTTAATCGCCAGATGCCTCCCTGCCTAGCACTGATACTGAGGGGATTCTAGTTACCCCAGGGACTGGGTGGTTACACAGTGTTATCCTTAGAACAGATCTTTGAGCATCTCCACTTGCCACTTGTGTCTATGTGGTCAGATTACTATTTATTATAACCCTTCATTTCCTGTCCTGCAACCAATTTCTTATCCATTGCATTACACAGTCAGTTATGCCGAGGATCCCAGATTTTATGAACTAGCCTCTTATCCAACACAATATCGAAGGCTTTACTAAAGTTCAGGTAACACAACATCTACAGGTCTTCTCTCTCAAGCTCCTTGTTGACATTATCAAAACTAGAATATGTTTTGTCTGACATGATTTTCCTTACAGAATTCATATCGGGCCACCAAATCTAGATTATACTTTTGTAAGTGTTCAACAATTCGTTTCTTATGATTGTCTCTAGCATCTTCATGGCACTGACACTAAACTGACTGGCCTACAGATCCCAGGTACCACCCTTAAGCCTTATCTGAATACTGGTACCACATGGGCCACCCTCCAGTTATCAGGCATGTGTGCAGTTTGCAATGACTCATTGAATAATTGTCACTGGCATGGATAGTTCCTTTAGGGTGAATTCTATCAGCCCGCATCACCTTGTTGATATTTGCCATGTTCAGATTTCTTTCAGCTGCTTCTGGTATCACACATGTCATGTGGAGCATTCTTTGCTCCCTGTCAACAATATGGTAGGTTCCATATGTTCATGCTGTTACTAGAAATGCACTGCACTGATAAATGTACTTGCCACTATAGTTTCTTTTATTCATTATGATACGAACATATGAAGAAGCCAGCAGAAGAAGATCATTTGGTCATCCAATCAGCTTATATTGCAGGGTCCACAGCTTGAGCTACTGACCCTGCCCCCAAACTTTTCTATCCTTACTACCTATGATCCTTACCTCCCCATGCCTATCCCAGCCTCTCTTGAAGCTGCCCACCATATTCAACAAGACCACCTCTTCCAGCAATGCATTCCAAATGTCCACCACCCTCTCTGAGAAGAAGGCTTCTCTGACCTCCCTTCTAAACCTGCCCAACTCCAGCTTAAGTCTGTGCCCCTCATGTTATGGTTGCCACTTAGCTTAAAGAGACCCTTCTTAGTCACCTTATGTATCCCTTCAAGTACTTGAAGGTCTCAATCATGTCCCCTCTCTCCTGTCCTGCAGGGAGTACATGTTTAGTGCCCTAACCTCTCCTCATATGCCTTACCCAGCTGACCAACTATCATCATTGTAGCCCCTTCTGGACCTTCTTCAGCAGGTTAATGTTCTCTTCAAGGTTTGGGCACAAGTACTGAACTCCATACTCCAGATGTGGCCTCACTGGTGGCCTGTACAAGGCAGTATAACCTCTCTTCTACTACTGATCCTCCTAGCTAAGCTTCCAAAGCATCTTGTTTGCCCTTGCTGCTGCTTTTTGCACTGTGTAGAGTGCCTCGTGTCACTAGAGATCATCACTCCCAGGTCCTTCTCCTCCTCTGATGCACTCCACTCAGATAGTACTCCATCCTGAGATTTTTAGCTCAATGTGCATAACTTTGCGTTTTCTTGGCATTGAAGCCAACCACCTCTCCAGCTTTTCAGATCATCCTTTAGGTCCTGTAACTTTTTCAGCTGTGTCCATTCTTCCACAGAGCTTGGTGTCTCTGTGAACAGGCACATTTTGCCCTAAATGCCACCTGTAATGTCATTGATGAAGACACTGAACAATTCCAGACTTCTGCGGGACCCCATTTGTGATCTCTCTGGTACCAGATAACTCTTCCCCACAACCACCTTCAGGGATCCATCCTCAGCCAGCTTTCCACCCATCTGGTCATCTTCTCCCCAATCCTGAGATCTGCCAATTTCCTGATCAACCTTTGTGGGCACAGAGTCAAAAGGCTTGCTGAAATCCAGAGAGAGAATGTCTACCACTTGACCTCTGTCTTAGTGACCCAGTCAAAGAAGTCAATCATATTTGTTTGACACAATCTCACCCCATGAACCCATGCTGCCTCGTACCCTGGAGACAATGCTCCTCTAGATAGTCTACCAACCTTTCCTTAAGTATGGTCTCCATGAGCTTGCACACAATTGAGGTCAGACTGACTGATCTGTAATTCCTGGGTCATCCTTGGGACCACTTTTGTGGAGGGCACACATGTACAGTTCTTCAGTCCTATAGTACCATGCCTGACTCAGCAAACTATTAAATAGGCTCACCAGTGGCCTTGCCAGCTCCTCAGCCAGTTCCCTTAGTACCCTTGATGTATCTCTCTGGGCCTGGTGATTTGTTCACCTTCAATGCTAGCAGCCCTCCCTCACTCTATCCTCCTATATCACTACATTTGTCTTACCCTCCCCATGCTCTCTTCTCCCTCCTGAAGGCACTGGTCCGTTCTTCTCCTTGGTGAAGATGGAACAGAAGTATTTATTTTGACTCTCCTTTCCCCTTTATCCTCCACCTCCTTTCCCTATCTTAAGCCTAACAATCCTGTCCTTCTTGTACTTTTTCTCACTTATAGCAAAAAAGGCTTTTTCTCCCTTCTTAATTCCTTCAGCTATCTGCAGCCCTTCTGTGCCTTAGCTCACTAGACTTCCTTACTTGCCTCACTAGCCAACCTTAGGTAATTTTCTATCCACCTCTCTCTCTTTTCCTTACTGCCTGGGTGACCCTAGGACTGAACCAGCTGGGTGCTCTGCCCTTGTGTTCTTCCCTGAGCCTAATGTACTCCTCTGTGGTAATCAGTATTCTTACTTAATGATGAACCTTTGCTCATCCCCGTATCTGCTCTGATGTCGGCCAGGTGGCTCCTTAGCACTTTGCCCATCTTCCTAAGTCTATCCTCCTAAAGCCAAGATTTTGGTCTTAGTTTGATGCTTTACCTCCCATATCCAACTGGAACCACACTGTGCAATGCTTACTCTCACTCAGGGCTCCCCGACCATTATTTCCTGTAATGCTCCCCATGATATGATACCAGAAATTATTCCTTAGTTACTAATCCCTTGACTTGCTCATAAAACCTTTGATATTTTAATTTATTGTACTTATTATTAGCTTCTACTATGTTTCATTGCAGCACATGCTAGTGTATCTGCTGTTCATAAATTCTATGTTAAACCTGTTCTGTTTTATGTACTGTAATGGTATACTGATGTCACAGTGACTCTCAGACATGAAGACCATTACAGCAACAGGATTAGGCAAAATCTGCATGTCGCTGTGATGGTCTCTGCAATTCCTGAGACTGCCTGGCAGGTGCATCGCCCCACCCCAGTCCAACTCCGACTCAGAGTTAGAATTCTAGAGACCGGGGTGTGGGTTCGGGGCCACAGCCCCTGATAGAAAAATGGGGCATCCTGACACTGCATTGCCGACACTCAGCACTGTAGCTGTCAGGGATGTCTCCATCAGAGATGTGGCGGCACTGTAATGCTGTCAATTTTGTACTGTTACCTGTCCTACCAAAGACCTCCTCACAATGAACTTTGCTCAATGGAGCTTTTCCTGGTAAAACAAATAAAATAAAATGAAAATGAATATTACTGAAACATAGACAGAATAACTAAACATAGGTCTGCAGTGTTCTCTTAAATCATTATCATGTAGTAAGTGACCCATCTGTGTATTGGACAGTAGTGGTGGACAAAGTCCAGACAATTCGCTATGTTCCAAATTTGCAAATTGTGCTCAATTTGCAGAATGTACATTCATGATTTGAGTTTGGCAATTCATCAGTGTCACCCCACCCTGTCAGGTAGTGCCACCAGGCCTCACCCCACTCCCCCAACCCTGAGTCCCATCCATGTTTAAAAAAAAAGAAATATTTATTTGATCCCTTCCCTCATCCCTGGTGTCTAGAGGACCCCCACCACCACCACCCTGTCAGGTGTTCCCGCTCCCTCCAACCCGGAGTCCATCCATGTTTAAAAAAAAGAAATGTTTATTTTATCCCTTCCCTCATTCCCTGGTGTCTAGTAGACCCCCCACCCACCATCCATCACCACCCTTTCCAGTGGCGCCCTGCTCCCCCGACCCTCAGTCCCCCACCAGAGCAAGCCACCAGCATGGCTGTCTCTCACCTCCATGGCAAACAACCCACCCAACTGGGCTCAATGAATGAGCACATGCTTGTACAAGCATGCGCTCATTCATTGTTGACAATTCCTGCTAATTTATATACTGCAGATTAGGGGTTGTACAGGAGGGTAGGGGGGCTGCTCCGTGTCTTGTGGGTGGCAGGAAAGGGGAATTGGGATCAGGATGGGAGGTCTTTTAAACATGGATGGACCTAGGGTTGGGGGAGGGGTATGGAATTACCTAACAGGGAGGTGGTGGTGGGGTCCACTAGACACCAGAGAGAATGAGGGAAGAGATAAAATAATGTTTTCTTTTTAAAACATGGATGGACTCGGGGTTGGGGGAGCAGAGTGGGGAATTACCTGACAGGGTGGTAGGGGGTCCACTAGACACCACGGAAGGGGTTATTTTTATTTTTTACAATGGGCATTGGGCATGTGATAGGCGGGATGGGGGTGGAGGGACCACTGGATAGATTGGGGTGGTGTTGGGAAATTCACCATTTGTAACTTCAACTAGCTTTGGGAGTTTTAATGCAATTTGCACTTAAACCCCCCAAAGCAAGGCAAAATCACAAATGTCGAGTTCTGTGTAATTTAAAAACATTACGCAAAGTGTTAGGTGGGTGAGCCTGTAGCAAACTTCCTACATCTCTACTGGAGGCACAACTCATTATTTTACTACTATTCTTTTTATATTATTTTATTACTGTATTTAGCTCATTGTTTTGTAAAGAACTTTGGGATACAGTGTATGACAGTACAGTATAGAGCCAAAATTTTCTTTAGAACTCCCACACCATGGTCATTTCAAAAATTAGTCAACAAAATACCCACAACTCACACACAATTTTTGATAGCTATCAAATGATTTTGAAAATTAAAATCTTTAATTTTGCAACAGTAAACTTGGAGTACATCAAACTTAGACTTTTTTTTGCAGGCATACACTACAGGTTGATGAAGATCCTTGGGCTGTTATTTTCTTTAACTTGTAAACCCTCAAGTGGGGAAAGAGAATCTGAAGAAATAATATAAAGCATTTTTTTTGTTCTCGTGTCAGACAAGAGATTACTGCTTCCCATTGCTTTCCAGGTCACTACACAACATACTAAATCTGAAGGCAAGCCAGCTAAAAATAGATAGGTGGCAACAAGGTCAAATTCCATTATTCATAATAGAAAATTATTTTCAGTGATTTACTTTATCAGTCTATCTCTGTAGATTAGAACACCCATGCTAAAGAAGAAACGTTGCTGATTCTTTACCCTCCTTTAAACCTAAATCAGTTATATTATCTATCAGGCCCCAGTCAAACTTCTAACTTCAAATTAAAGCTTATCAGAGGCATGTACTGTTTATTAGCTACTGTCCAACTTTAATATGCTTGGGTGTGCTATCATGGCGCTTTGATTGGTGGGGGAACCCAGTGTTCATTCTTATGGGATTTAGTACAGCAACAATATTCCTGTTGAGATAAAGCAGCTGAATCACATCATGACAAGTTTGGATTAAAATTGACAGATGCACCAGTAACTAATATATAGAGGTTCAAATTCAATATTTCATAAACATAAAATTATTAACAGACCTAAAAGAGAATATATATACATTTTTAAACTCTGTTGACTCTTGATTTCACTTGGCTCCCAAACTCTGTTTTACTCCAGACTTCATTCATCTCTTTTTAGGAATACTTTCTTCTTTAGGATTACTTGAACACCCATCTCAGTTGGGTCACCCTGCCTTCTGCCAGGACATACTTGCTTGTGTCCCTTTGGGATATCATGGCTTACTCCTCATGGCAGGGGCCATCACAGGGATTCAGCAAACTCCTTAAGAGTCTATATCCTCCAGCTAATGGGACACAGCATGCCTGAGTTGGTGGGTACAGGGCCTGCAAGCAGGTGGAAATCCTTCACTCTGTATGAGTGGGATTTACCACTTTTTGGTTCTCCTTCCTGAAGGTACTACCATGGATATTGTTGAACATGTTCATGAATGAGGTACATACATGTGCATCAATTTCAGAGGTGAATTCCCTTCCTATCTTACTGCCCCAGCTGTACCTTCCCTGTGGTTATCCATGGGGAATGTGGCAGTGGGACTAGGATCACCCCCAGAGGAAAGGAGCATCCTGTGGGATACGTTACCATCCTCCCCAGATGGCCCCTGACAACCCAAGGTGGTTCTTTAACTTGGGTAATTGGCATCACAAGTGGCAGAAAGTACAGAGTGTAAGAACTTACCATAACAGTAGATCTTTGAGCTGATCTCTTGAAGCAGGTCATAAACATGAAACATCAGCTGCAGGCATAATTTCCTCCAGATGACTTCTCAGCAGTTGACCCTGTGACCTCCCCTAATGTTACCACTTCATGTCCATATGGCACATATAAAGGGAAGCCCCAGCTACTCAGTTTTTCCATCCTAGCGACTGAATAAGAAACCATTTCTCAGGCCTCCGATGGGAACCGAGGGAGGAAATAAGGCAGCAGCTCATGGAGTCGTAAAGGACAGAAGCAAAGAACCCTTCTAAAGTAATAGCAAGGGGAAGGTAGATAGAACTGCATGACCTGCTGCAAGAGATACTCTCAAAGATCTACTATTACAGTAAGTTCTTATGCAACTGTACTATCTTCAAGACAATCTCTTGCAGCAGGTCATAACACATGGAAGATTCCCCAAGCAGTTATAATGCCAAGAGGAGGAGGAGGTGAACTATCAAGACTTAGGAGAAGAGGCCTTGTAAATGTCCCACCTAAAAGCATTTCACTTCCTCGAAGTGATGTCTAGACTGTAATGTTTCATGAATGTATGTACAGTAGACCACGTGGCAGCCTCAAGATTTCTAAGGCAGAGATGCCCTGGAACGTGCCATGGAGGCAGCAATGCCTCTGGTAGAATGGGGTTTCACAACCCCGTGAGAGGTTTGTCATATTTTTATAGATAAACAAAATGCAGTTGGCCAACCAGGTGGACAAGCACTGCTTCAAAACCTGAACGCAATTATATAAAATAAAAGACGCTCTGTGTGGCTGCAGTCTGGTTGGGTTTGTGCGCTCTGCGTGTTGCATTGTGAAAGTTAACGCTTAGTTTTTTATGTTTTTAGCAGTGATTTTTTTGTTAAATAACTTATCACCAGTCCATGTGTCAGTGCAGTCTCTGGTGACAAGCAAGGTAGTAAGTGGTCAGAATGGAAGAGCTGCAGCTGGTGCTCGCGCAGAGCGAAGGAAACCCGCACATGCATGCATTATAAATGCTCCTTTATAACGGCAAATCACACAATGGGATTCTATGGGAAAAAATAATCCCAGTTATTATTATACAGGTATAACAATGACTCCTTAAGTATCAGGTGAGACTCTTCCTCACCCCACTCCTGTTTTCCTTTCCTGAACAGTTCTCATGCATTTGCCTGAAATGCACAGTTTGTTACTTTTGTCTTGTTTGTTCATTGTGCATTTACTCCAGCATCATTCTGTTCTCTGATTTACACTTTGCCTCGCTTATTTTATTATATATATTACAGTAGTATGTGTATTGTTGTTTAAGCTTCATTGAAGCCTGGGTGTGTCTATAAATGGGACCCTGGGTTCCAGTGTCTAACCTGCTAAAAAGTAAGTTAGCAAATAAACAAATGTCCATGGTTGGAGCTTCTACTTGAGTTTACAAGACAGTAGGAGACATCAACGTCCATTTGGCACTGCCTCAAAATTAGTTAAAGTAGTGATTTAAGCAGCCCATATCCACAAATCCATCTAGTCTGGTTTTCTTAACAGTATTTTCAAGGCTTTTATAGTAGATAGAGTCACACATCTGAACTGTTAAGTCAGTTTCATCTGGGTGGCCATTTTGTATTAAGTTAAACAATGGACGGTTGGGACTTCAAATGGAGCTATTGGACATAATGGGGCAGCAATGTCTATGGTACATATATTCATTAACATGCATTAACACTGCTAGAACTGACTGATGAATTCACATATGAACTACACTTGGCACTATAGCAGATCTTGTAGATTACAGAGTACCTTTGTGCTATAAGAGGTGAAGGAGACTAGGTTCTGCGCCCACACTACACCGCTTGGCCCAGTAACGGATGCAATCCGTTACAGCCGGGAGCAGTGCAGATGCGTCCACACCTCGGTGGTGTCCGTTATGGGACCAGCACTGCGGTCCACACATCGAGCCAGGTGACCGTTACAGCGGTGCCTGATCCCACAATGCATGTTCCGCGCTGTGCTTCAGTCCCTGCAGTGGACCGTTCTGCCTGTCCACACCACTCACCGCCAGTAACATTACCACGGTGGATCGGGTTTCATATCGATTGAAACCACCTTATATGTGGTTTCAACAAAGGTTACAAAACACCTCCTGTAACATTACAGGTATAAACGAAACCATTGTGGTAATGGTTTGGGCACCTGTAACATTACAGAGGCGTAGTGTGGACAGGGCCATAATGTTTGCTAAACAAGGTAGTGTATAATTGTACTGGTCAGTGGTAACTCCAGGATATGACAGAAGCCAGTCACTGCTGTTACTTACTTTGGGAGGTACTATTCCTTCCAGTAGCCATCTTTTAGGGGACATCAGACTCTGTTCAAGAGCTGTGATGAGGATTCCATATTCCTATTAATTTCTCCTTCTCCATTTACCCTGTATTTTGCCAGTTCCAGTTTCATACAGTCTAATAGGTTTGCCATCCACTATGCAATGATGGGGAGGGGATGATTACTTCCCTTTTCTGTGATATGGCTTTTGTGCACTGATGAAGGCTAACTGCTATAGGAGTCTTCCTTCTTCCCCAACGGTAAGGAAAAGAGAGCAATTGCTATGCTAAAGGAAAACCTTAAAACCATTTCTACAACTTCAGCAGGAATAAAATCTACCTAAAATTATTACTTCAGTATCTTCAGTTAATGAATTTTTCAACAAAGCTTAAAACACACACACAAAAAGGTTACATCTTCATTATTTAAAACACTGGAAGACAAGCCAGATAAAAGAAGAGATTTCTTTAATCTATAAAAATCTAGAAGATAAATATCATAAAGACCAACAAAAATAATAAAAAATGGGAAATGAACTGGCATAAATACAACTGAAAAGGTGTGGCAAGATATAATATTTACCTTCACAAAAATGTAAAAGCCAAGCAAATTACAACAAATGCAAGTTAACACAGTATATGGAACTTGTACCATTTCAATACAAATATTTCAGAAAAATGCTCAAGTGTTCTAGAACATCCGGCACACTTACAGTATACACATGTTCCATTCATGCCCGTACTTTCTAATTTTTGGTTTAAAATTCTACATAGAATTCAAAAGTTATAAAAATAATATTCCATTTACTCCTCAGATAACATTACTATACATGTTACCTAATGAATTAAACAATGAACAAAGGATGTTCATAAATATGGCTATAATAATTGCAAGAAGATGCATCTTATGAAACAGAAGTACAGTTCTGTACCAGCTATACAAACCTGGGTTACCTATGCTGGACATGATGAATCTGGAAAAGATCTACTATATTAAGGAAGGAAAACTGACAACTTTTGAAAAAATATGGATCCAGTTCCATGTCTTAATTCAACAAGACCTGCTATAATATTCTAAACATTTTCGAGATAAAATAGCTAATTTACATTTAAAACCACTAAATTGTAGATTAAGGCCTGGACCTGCTAAGATGAAATTACACACATACACTGATGTATACAGATGAAAGTGGGTTGGTCACAATATCTGAGCTGGAATAAAAATAAAAAAGATAAAGAAAAACAAGCAAACTTATTTGAGCAGAAGATACAGAGTAGCAAACTTTCCTACACAGCACCCTACATATGGGGCTTATTGGGGGGCTAACTGATGAAGCCCTGTATGTAGGGCTTAAGGCACTATGTAGGGGAGCTTGCTGCTCTGCACTCTACTCAAATAAATTACATTTTCACTTTAGTATGGCAAGTGCTTTGTTTTTTCCCTTCCTTGTTCCAGTGCTGTATTGTAGCACTCAGTCTTGTAGAACCCTTAGTGGTGGGTGTGCTTGGTTTCTTTGCCCCCCAATAAAAGTACTGTCTGCTCCTCAAAAGTCATTCCAAAGGTGAAGCCTGTGGGGAAATGTTTAGTATAGTGCACATTCTAACTGGGACTTCTTTCCAAAACCTTCCTATTTTGGGGCATCCTATCATCACATGACTGAATTTGTCTACTTGTGCACTGCATTTGGGACAGGTATCATTGATTGTGGGTTTAAATCTATGCAGCTTCTTTGCTGGGATGTATGCCTGATACAGTACATTATACTAGATGTGCAGTTGTCTGCATGCCGAGTAGCCAGTTTTCACATTTCAGGGTGATGTCCATCCCTAAGTCTGCCCCTCATGCGCTTCTATAGTCTTCATTGTGTATGAGCACACCCTCTGTGATGAGTCTATAATGTGCTGAGAGTGGTATAGATATTGGTTAAGATAACAGTATTATGTTTTCTACTGGTGTACTAGTGAGAGGGATAGAGCAGGGATTAGGTTTGACTCATTCCTCACCAAATCCCTATCGTAAAGGTGTACAAAGTAGGTGGAGTTTGGTAGTTGGTGTCTCCTCAGGGTGGTGAAAGACAACATGGTGCCCCTATAATATAGATCCACCAGTTTGTGTAACCTCTTTTTGCCAAAGAAAGAAGCCTCTGATGGGCAAACAACATATATCCACTCCTGCCTTTAAAGACGGCAGTGAGCACAGCTGCAAGATGGATTCCTGTTTGTGACTTATAGTGGGGACTTGTTTCATAATCCCCCAGTGATTTCTCCAAAGGGATCCTGATATTAAGGGCCTGCTTCATGCCCAGGAGAGGGCTCAGAACTGCACACAGTACTGAAGAGCACTCTAACTCCTCTTCCTCTATAAATTTCCTGTTTGGGCTCAGTTCTGCCCCCCTTTGACTATATGCCAGCTGTGATGCCCAGTAATAATGCTGGATGTCTGGTAGTGCTAGGCCACCACTTTAGCTAAAGCTTGTTGGTTTGCTGTAGTAACACAAACTGGTTTGCTCCTCCATAGGAATCGATGGAGCATACTGTTAACTTTCCAAAAGAACTTCTGTGGCACCTCACAGTAGGTCTGGATAACATATAGAAGACACGGAAGACACATCTTAGAGTGTTAACTCTTCCAATAAATGTGAGGGGTAGGTTTCCATCAATCCAGAATACCTTTATTTCTTTCAATTGGGGAGGGGGTTACATTATACAGTTTGAGACAGTATTGAGGAATATTATGCCCAGGTATTTCAGCTTCTTACCACCTGAGCTTTCAGGCCTGGATCCTGTGTGATGTGCATCCACTGTAAGCTTGCCCACACGTATGAGTTCACTGTTGCCCCAGTTAATCTTTTAGTTGGACAACCTTCCATATGCCTGGAGCATTTCTGCTACTTGAGAGAGGGCTACACTGGGGTGTGTCAGGTGGAGGAACAGAACATTCACAGAAAGGGACACTTAAATTCTTTCACACCAACTATTAGACCCTCTAGTTGGGTGTGACACCAGATGGCCTCTTCTAATGACTCCAGAGATAAAATGTACAGAAGGGGAGATAACAGGCCCCTTTGCCGTGTCCCTCTGGAACTCAAAGCTATTTGTATGGCTGCCATTTACCAGCATCTGTACTGTCAGTTGTGTGTATAGCACCTGAACTCTCCTATCCCAAACTGCCTCAATGTCGATGCAGATGCCCCCACTCTACATGGTCAAAAGTTTTGGCATCGAGAACCCCTCACCCTCCATCACCACACCACATTTAAGGTCTTCCTAATGTTCCCTTTCCCTGTCTGCCTTTGATGAATCCCACTTGGTTTAGGTGCATCACATAAGGCCACACCTTCTTCAACCTTGCTACCATTAATTTTGCCATGATCTTATACGGTGAGGAGGGAACTGGGATGATAACTTGAGCACAGCATGGGGTCCTTACCTGGCTTTTGGAAGACAATGTGGTGGACTATGTAGAAGGGAGAAGTTCTCATTGACACTAGGTTCTCAGAGAGTATCTCCATCATTAGGGTATGTAGCAAATCACCAATGACTTTGTATAAGTCTATCGGGAGGCTCTCTGCTCTAGAGGCTTTCCTCTGCCAGGGGCCTGATTTGCTTTTTTTTACTTATAATTCTGTCAGTGGGGCATCCAGGGCCAATTTGCAGTCAGGGAGTCACTAGTGAGGGTAATATTCCCAAAGAAGGTGTCATTTTCCTGTTCAGAGGGGTGGCACTCTGATGTGTGCAACTCCTGTGATAGTTACAAAAGGATGACCCTATATCCCCAATGAGTTCTGAGTCTGTCGCCTCCTTGTTCCTGATAGATGTGATCATTTCTGGTCCCCCCAAGATTTGAGCTGCAATGCCAGCTACTTACCTGCTCTGTCCCCTTCAAAGTAAGTTCCAGCTCTGGCCAACAATATTTGCCACTCTAGTGTTTGTGTGTTCAGTGTGTTTAACTGGGTGCAGACAGAGTGCATTTTCTGTATAACTCAGGGGCAGGTGCTTATGGAGCCTTTCTGCTTCTGAAAATTCTTCCTTCAAAAGTTTAAGTTTTTCCCTGGCTGCTCTGTTCTTGTGGTCCATGGAGGAGATGACTTACCCTTGCATTGCGGCCTTTAAGGCCTCCAACCTGGTGGTTTCAAGGTGCCAATCCTCTTGTTTAAGCTGAGAACACAACTATTTGGGTACTAATGACCATTTTGTCTGTTTTTAAAGATATGTATATTACTGCTGATGATTAATTCCTCTGGTAATTCATTTGTATAAGTATTGTGTGTAAAATATCTTCCTATTATTTGTTCTGAACTATTTTTTATTTTTGTCATGTGACTTCTAGTTTGCTGTGTCTCTGCTTGGAATGTTATGTTTAACTTCCTTAAATCCTTTAATTTGTCATTGCCTTTAGCCTACAGAATAGGAAGAGAGTCTGTAATTATTTCTATGAACTGTTATTTCCTGCCAAGTAGATCTAACCTCCTAGTGTATTTTAACAACTATAGCATGCTCCTCCTAATTGCATTCCTAAGTTCTTATAACTTGTATGTATGGTTTACACTGCTGTTAAGTACCTTATGGTCATTCCTCTCGTAAAAGGTTTTCAGATGTATTTTGTTAATATATCTCTCCCATCACCCCCTCGCCCCCAGGATGTACCATGAGACGAGCAATTTGTTTTTCAGTTTGCCCTTCCTGGTGAAACATTTCAATAAAAAATAAGATTCCTCTGATTCTCCTCATGTGTAAACTATGCATTGATAGATCAGCTAATGTCATATGATATGGCATGTTTTCTATGGCTCCCATCATTCTTGTTGCCTTACGCGTATCCTTTCCAGCTTACCTTTATCATCTTGGTTTAACTCTCCGCCAAACTGGAAGCAGAAATCTGTAATGGGACAAATATATGATTTATATATAGGGAGTAATACTTTTCTTCCCTGATTTATGGTTAAAAATGCTTTCTGATGTTATTCAACAGATACTTTCCTTTTTAAAACATATTATTTACATGCTCTTTGGATTTTAAGTCTGCTAATACCTTAACGCCCAGGTCTTTTTCTGTTACAATTCTGAGTTTTATTCCTTTCATAATAATAGTTTCTCTGAGGGTTGTTTTATCCTACATTTATGATTGCACATTTCCTCTTATTCCCCAAATGTTAGCCCAATTTGACATCAAGGTTAAATCTTTCTGTTAGTTTTGATGTTCATGGCCGGACTGGTGGTGAAGAAGGCTGAGGTGCTGTGTGCACCTTAACTTTTACAATTTCAACAGCCTGGGTTCGGAACAGATTCCGGGTGTTGGAGGTCGGATGGATTGGGGAGGACTGAGCACTCAATGAATTGTTCTCCTCCTGGGGAGGGTGGCTGCTGACTTGCCATGTGTCTTCCACCAGGTGGAGGCCTGCTGGTAGGATGGACCAAGAGTGACATACAAAGGGTAGGAGCTATGGGACTCTCTGTGGAGCATCAGGCCTCCACATGCTTGTCCCAACATGTGTGCCCTAGCATTGGGGAGGGGAGAAACATAAAATAGGAGAACAGGCTACATTAGGCCCTGCCCATCTCCCTATAGTCCTCTTCACCTGAGGACTGGAGATGTGATTCCTCTCACAAAAGTGGGAGCAAGGCAGAAGCAGAAAACTACAGACCTGTAAGTTTGACCTCAGTGGTAGGAAACTGATGGAATCACTTGAAAGAAAGAATTGTTGAGTACCTAGAGCCAGCGGGCACAGGACCCAAAGCAGCATGGATTTACAGCAGGGAAGGTCATGTCAGACGAATCTAATTGATTTCTTTGACTGGTAACCAAAGTAATAGACCAGGAGGGGCTGTGGATATGGCCTACCTAGACTTTTAGCAGGCATTTGACACAGTCCCACATAAAGACTAATAATCAAGTTAGCCAGCCTGGGAGTGGGTCCCAGGGTGGTAGCCTGGTAGCAAACTGGCTGCACAACAGGACACAGAAGATAATAGTGAATGGAACACATTCCAAGAAAGGGGTTACTAGTGGAGTACCTGAGGGCTCAGTACTGGATACAGTCCTCTTTAACATCTTTATAGGTGACATTTATTTATTTTATTTATTTATGGTCTAGGAATTACAACCCTTTGAGTCAGAGACTCATTTGCAAAAGGCTCCAGTCTTACATCAAATAGACTGGAAACAACATAACAAGGAATACAAAATACAGACTACAGCTCTAATACAGAAAATGACAGTACCTACAGAAGTGAAAGAAAGTACATAACACACACATGGAACATCAGCGATTGTGAAATTATGGTACATACAGGAGCAAATACTACAGTAAAATTAACTTTTTTTTTCTAAGCAAAGTTTCATCTGCAGTCGCAGTGGAGTTGGACGTATGTGGTTCAGTAACTCAGGTTTAAAAGGCCCTAGCCTGGGGATTGATAAGATAGAGTCAGGGATTGAGTTCATCCAGAGGGGCTTCTATAGCAAAAGGACCTTGGCCAGCAGTGGTCCTCACAAAGGGGACATGGAATGTAGCAGTGTCAGAGTGTCTCAGTGGTGCGAGCCGGTAGGTTCTTTTGGAGGAGCTGGAGACAGCCAGGAGGGCTAAGTCCAACTGGATTTTTTGGCTAGTAAGCAGGTCTGATAAACAAGTCGCCCCTGGAAGTTTAGCCATGATGACCGTAGGTAGAGGTCACAGGTATGCGTGAGTTCGATCACAGCCTGTGGCTAATCTGCAGGCTTTGTTTAGGCACATTTAATGCTGGTCAGTGCCGTGTCAGAGGTGGCCCCATAGATGATTGTGCCGTAGTCTACCAGGGAAAGGATAGAGCTAGAGATAGCTAACTGTAGAGCCTCAGGGGGTAGACATGGTCTAAGCCTATAGAGGAGACCAATTCTTCTGTTTATTTCGGTGCAAGTTGATGTGACATGCTCACGATAGGTAAGGGGGAGTCAGGTAACTCTAGATATTTAAAATTGAAACAGGTTCCAGCATGGTGCCCATTGCATTATGTATAGATAATTTTGTCATGCTGTGTTTATGTTGTGGGTGGCTAATAGCATGATGTTCGTCCTTTTCTGTGTCGAGTATAAGCTTGTGTGAGGAAAACCAGGCTACAATTTGTGTGAAAGAGCCCTATAAGGATTTTTGAGCTGTGTGGTGGTCAGAGTGCCAACCGAAAATCACAGCATCATCTGCATAAAGGAGAAGACACCCAGAAGAGGAGAGAGGTAATGAGTTCAAATAAAGTGAGAAAAGGAGGACCAAGAGAGGACCTTGTGGGACACCCAACCGGATGGTAAGGTTAGTGGAGAGGTGCTTTTATCTTCACCTGTTGAGTGCGGCTAGAGAGATAACTGGTGAACCAGCTAGCAGTTTTTTGATATGCCAACAGAGAGAAGGGAGTTTATGAGCATGGTGTGACTGACAGTATCAAATGCCTTGGAGAGATCTATATGGACTGATCCAGCCAGGTCTCCATGGTCAAGAGAGTCATGAACAAAGGAGGTGAATTCTAGTAGGACAGTGGTGGTGCTGTGACCTTTCCTGAAACCATGTTGTTGTTGGCATATTAGGTGGTGCGAATCTAGATAGTTAGTAAGTTGATCGGCCACTATTTTCTCCAGCGCTTTTGAGAGGGAGGGAGTATGGAAATGGGCCTGTAGTTACTACTTGAGGTACAGGCACCATTTTTATGAACTGGCACAACATCGCCTTTTTCCATAAAGATGGGAACTGTCCTAGGCACAGGGACATGTTGAGTATTTTAGTGAGGGTATTAGGACAGCATCACGGGTTAAGGATAACAGTTTTGCATCTAGTGAGTCACCACTATGCATAGTCTTCCCTAGAACATGGCAATATATGAGCAGGCATCACTAGTGGAGATAGTTTTGAAATGAAAGGGTGGAGCACAGCGAGTGGCGGAATTTCGCACATCTGTACTGGAAGAAATCAGGAGGGAAAATAGTGCTTAGGTCTGAGAATGAGATATTGAAAGCATCAGCTATTTTGGCTGGGTCTTGGGTGGGATACCATCAAGGATAAGCATGGTAGGGGAGGCAGACTTTTCACTAAGTTCCTTTATATTTTTCCAGAACCTCTTTCCATCACCCCAAGTGGCAGTGAGTTTTGTTTGATAGTAAGCAGCCTTGCCTGCCGAATTTCCCAGGTGCAGGTGTTTCGGGCAGCACGATGTAGTTGTCGGTCAGTGGGCCGACCTGACTGAAGGGCTCGTGCCACAGGTCATCACGCATCTTCATTTGATCGACCAAAGACTGATTTACCCAGGGGAGGATTTTGATGTTTCAATTCATTTGACGTGGGGCTAAGATGTCACAGGTGGATTGGAAGGAACTTATGAAGAAGGCAGGCGGGTATCAACTGACGCTGGTGATCAAGTGGGGACAGTCAGCTGGGCGAAGTAGGTTTCTGAGATGTTTGTGCTCCCTTTTGAGTTGGCAATACATGGAGATCCTAGGTGGGGTGGTTTCTAGCTATTTGTCCAAAAACAAGTTACAGGGAGTGATTACTGATAGAGTCCGATAGGACCTGGACATCCAGTATGTGCTCAGGATGGTTTGTGAGTATGAGATCAAGGAGGAGCTGTGGCCCATGTTTTTGTTTACTCTAGTGGGGTAAGGACCATTTGAGACAGATTTTGGGCAGCAGCTGCATCCTGAGGGAGGATGTCTGGGGAGCAAGCCAGTTTGTGTTAAAATCACCTAGGGCTATGACTTCCGAATTTTTGGGGAGCTGGTCGATTATGTTTAGGATGGATGAAGGCATCCCTTTGGTTTTGAGGGGGTATGTATACTGACATTATATAAAGGGATTTACTTGAGTTTCCATTTCAACCCTGATGGTGAGGGACTGTACGCCTGTAGGGCTTATGGTAGCAGTGTTTATTCCGCAGGTGTTCTCAAAGATACAGTGCACCACCTCAACCCGGCCTATTTAGCCTATCTGACCTGAAACAATGTGTACCCAGGCATGCACAGCCAAGTCAGGATATGCTGTGACAGCCATGTTTCAGTAACGGCTAGTACATCAGGGCGTGTGGAGGCAGACCCAGGATTGAAGTGAGGCAAATTTTGAGACTACAAATAT
The DNA here is from genome assembly GCA_016271365.2 of Neoceratodus forsteri. Taxonomy (NCBI): domain Eukaryota; kingdom Metazoa; phylum Chordata; order Ceratodontiformes; family Ceratodontidae; genus Neoceratodus; species Neoceratodus forsteri. Next base: position 1,068,479,538 of record CM028129.1, on the reverse strand, counting down.
TAATGGCAGCCAATTGCAGTCCTTTTGTTTCGTTGGGTACGGGGTAAGGTCGTAGGGGCCAGGATTTCAGTGAATGTTGTCCACAAGCAGCAGGAGGATGACTGCTGTCCTGGTTAGTGTTTTTGTGGATCTTTTGGGAGTGTGCGAGATGAGACTGCATGATGGTGCAGATAATTGGAAATATGGGAACGCGTGAGCTTAGTATTTCCTGCCCATAAAGTAATGGGGGTACTCATGGTTTCAGGGGAGGTGACTTGGCAAAAGAGGAGGAGAGGGAGATAGGACATGGTAACTGATGAGGGAGTTTTTTCAGGGCTGCATATCATAGGAGGCAATTTTGGGGCAGAGGGAGGGTAGTGCTAGGATGAGTATAGAGAAGGCAGGAGGGTAGTGGGCTTGGGGAGAGGTTTAAATGAGGAGAGTAAGCCATGGAGTCACTATGTGGACAAAAGAGGCAATATGGCACTATTTCTAGACATATTTGGGAGGATTTAGTAGTTAACTTAATGATTTTTCTATTGCTGATTGTGGGGGATGCAGAGTGTGGGAGGGAGACTGGTTTTAAATGAGGTGTAAGGCAATTATATATATATTTTTTTGACTCACACCAAAAATCCGCACAGTGATTAAGGAGCCAAGAGAGAAAAAAGATCAGCTGTGGAAGCAGTAGCAGCAGGTCCTGATAACCTGCTAATTTGAACTGAAATTGCCTGATTGGTTTTAATGCTTCACCAATCACCAGAGGTCTCTACAGGTATATAAGAAGAAGTCAACCAAGAGTGGTGGTGGGGGCGGCAGCAGCGCCAATGGGGCTTGATGAGTCAGAGCGTCCCAGCGCTGCAGAGCTGCTTGGCCGCTGTTCGTCCCCCACGCTACCTGCTTGCATGGTCCTTTTCGAGCAAGTCCTTTTGAAGCTCGGGAAGGTGTTTTTTCCCTCATGACCACCTGCGCCACGAGGGAGCCTCGCTGTATTCTGTCAAGGAGAGAGGAAAAGAGAGATAAATATAGTGAGCTTCCACCGGGGGTGGAGTTGACTATAGGACTGCAGGGCAAGGGCTATTTGAATGTGACTAGTGATCTGCATGGGACACAATGAAAAATGGCGACTAAACAAGTTTTTGCAGTGCTTACTAGCAATTGAAACAGTTTTCTACCGAAACAGGTTAAATTAAGCATGAGGTACAGTGATTTTGCAGCACAAGTAAATTTCAGCTTTAAAGGTTAGTGATAAGAATAAGGCACAGTGGTTTTTGCTGCACAAAGTTAATTTCAGCTTTACAGGTTATAGTAAGGATAAGGCACAGTGGTTTTGCTGCACGGGTTAATTTCAGCTATTAAGAAGAGGGTCTGGAGGGAAAGGTATGCCTCTTTGCAGATGACACAAAGATCTGTAACAGAGTTGATACACAAGAGGGGTAGAAAAGATGAGAAGGGACTTGGCAAGGTTGGAGGAATGGTCAGACATATGGTAACTTAGATTCAATGCAAAGAAGTGCAGTAATGCACCTGGGAAACAAAAACCCAGGAGAAGAGTACACAATAGCAGGGAGGTACTAACAACAACAAACATGGAAAGGGACCTGGGGTAGTCATATCAGATGACCTAAAGGTGGGTAAGCAATGTGAAAGTCAGTAAGGAGAGCCAGGGGACACTGGGATGCATAGGAAGGGGCATCACAGTAGAAAAAGAAAAGTGGTTATCCTCTATACAGACAGTTGGTGAGACCCCATCTGGAGTACTGTGTGCAGTTTTGAGACCTCATCTATGCAAGGACATAGACAGGATGGAAGCAGTCCGAGGAGGGCATCTAAAATGGTGCAGGGTTTGCAAGCAGAAACCATATGAAGAGAGACTGAGAGAGCTTAATATGTATACTTGATGAAAGGTGGGACAGTGGGACATGATAGAAACTTTCATGTCACCTCAAGGGAACCAACAAAGTCCAGGAGGGTAGCATGTTTCAGAAAAGAGATGTAAGAACAAGGGCACAATTTAAAGATAGAGGGGGACGGCTTAGCTGTAATGTGAGGAAATTTTTTTCACGGAGAGAGTGGTGGATACATGGAACCGCCTTCTGAGGAGGTCATTGGGTCTAAAACAGTGGGGGAATTCAACATGCATGGGACAGACATAAGGCAATTATAGTGGGGGTTGCAGGAAGTAGGCTGTTGATTAACTAGAATCTGCAGCTTATCCAGTAGGTAGGAAATGGGCAGACTGGGTGGGCCATAGTGGTCCTATCTGCCGTCAAAGTCTATGTTTCTATGTTTCACCAATATGTGGACCACAGACTTCTGGATATGTATGTCTAGGGTCAAGCATGGCCCTCCCTGTCCTAGTCCCACCATGAGAGGAATCTGTGGGTGAATGTTACTGGGAACCTGGTGTGGTAGATAGCTGGCTACAGGACATGGGGACGCAGCTGAAAAGCCACTCATCCAACTGTAGGAAGGAAACATTTTATGGCAAAAAAGGTTTTAATGTTCATCTAGAGCATTTACCAGTCCACCTAGTTTTGTGTCATCTGCAAACTTGTTGCACCACTTTGTAATTTACTTCCTATGTCTACAATAAACATACTGAAAGTGTAGGCTACAGCAGTGACCCCTTCAGAATCCCACTTGTGACAACTCCCTTCTCAGAGAAAATCTGTTCAGACTTACCTCTGCATTCTCCTAGTCAGCCAACTCTTAACCCAACTCATAATGGTTTTATTTGTTTCTGGATAATGTTTTATTATTTTGTGATAAGATCGTAATGGGGTACCACATGGAATACATTACTTAGCACTCAGAATACTGCATGCACTGAATTTCCATCCAAGGCTTTACTGACCTGTTCATGAAAACTAATTAGGTTTGTGTCACATTGCCTCACCTTTCTGAACTCATGCTGTTGTTTTCTATTATTCCTAGTGTATTACATTCTTCTACGATGTTATCCTTCATTATCTTTTCATTATTTTTCCTGACGATTTAGCTGATACTTATAAGTCTGCAGAGTTGTGGACTGTTAACGCTGCAATTTTATAGACTGGTACCACCTCTGCCTTCCTCAAATCTTGTGGTACCACCTAAGGTCAATGATTTGTTAAAGATGGGGGTCAGTGGTACAACAATACTACTGGCTTGCTCCTCAAGAATATAAGGCAAAGATCTTATCTGGTCCAGTGGATTCATCTGTCATTATGTTTTTAAGATAATAGCACATCAGATTATTTTATTAGTCCCAGTCCTCCTACAGCAGTTATTTTTTCAAAAGTGTTTTTTAAAACATTGAGCAGATGTACTGATTTAATTTATCTATCATTTCATCTCCCTGGTAATTAATTCTCCATTTGTTTCATAGCCACAATGTGCATTGTGTTTTCTTTTAGAGTTTAAGTATCTGTAGAATGTGTATATTTTGTTTGCCTAGTGTTCATTTACTTCATAATCTTTTCCTTCCTTATACTTTGTGTTGTTTTACATTTTTTTAATTGTCTATGTTATTCTTACATAGAAAACTACAAAAAGATTAAGACAGCCTAAAAAGTATAAGGATGACACAAAGAGATTATAAAGTAAAATGAGCACTAGACAAACAAAATGTTCATGTATATTAATATATGTCAACATATATTTTCACTTTCAAAGACAGCATCCAAGAGTAGCATTTCTAACAAGGGACTAGGTTTCGCGCCCTGACCTTGTTCTCTTAGTAGTACCTTGGGATCATTTCCAGTGTGAATATCAAGGGCAGTGAGAGTCTGAGAGAACAACAGGGTAACCTCCTCCCAGCTGGCAAGAAAGGCTAGTATGGCTCAGCCATCATACCCAGAACTTCAAAAGGGCCAACTTTGCCAAGATGAGGAGCTGGTGTTCAAGGTCTGGTGATGCTGTGAGAGGCTGGTAATGCAGAAACAGATGGGAGGTTTGTTGAAGAAGGCCCTGAAAGCAGCCATGGGTGCCTGCATTCTTAATGCAATAAGGAAAATGTGCCATGATGTGAACTTCTAGCATAACATAGGCCTAAACCAATGGGTTTTTCATAAAAAGGGTCTATAACTGGTGGAAAGACACCAGTTGACTCAAGGCAAGAGAGAAGTACAGAGCAGCACTAAAGGAGTGCAACAATGGGCAAAATCAAAACTGTCAGCACAGAGGCAACAAGCCTTTGTTTGAAGCAAATAAATAAAATGAAGAAAAACACTGTGGTTCTCAAGAGAGTGGTGGGGAAGGTTAGGAGAAATAGATAGCATTCAGAAAGTATAAGAAATCACAGAAGGAGCAGGAAAGAGAACTCTATCAGTTAAAGCAGAAGGAAGCAGGAAGGCAGTCAGAATAGCAAAGGCCCAAACTGAGGACAAGATAGCCAACTCAGTTAAGAAGGGATAAAACCTTTATAGGTACATTAGTGAGTGAAGAGACCAAAGGAGGGATAGTGAGGCTTAATAAAGGGAGGGGTGGGCAGAGGTGTCAGTGAAAAGGCAGAGATACTGAAGGAATACTTTTGTTCAGTATTCACAAAGAAAGAGGATGGGGACGACCTAAACCAAACAATAGAAGCACTCTAGATAGGGGTCAATACCAGTCCATTCACAGAAGAAAAGTCCTGAAAGAACTCCTAAAACTCAAGGTGGACACAGCAATGGGGCCTGATGGGATTCACCCCAGAACTCTGAATGAACTAACGGAGAACTAGTGACACCACTGACTACCCTTTATAACAAATCATGGGAGGATGGTGTGGCACCTAAGGACTGGAGGAAGGTGGAAGTGATTCCTTCTCAAAAGTGGGAGCAAGACAGAGGCAGGAAATTACAGACCTGTTAGTTTTACTTCAGTGGAAGGAAAATAATGGAATCACTTCTGAAAGAAAGAATTGTTGAGTACCTAGAGGTCAGCAGGGCAAAGGACCCAAGGCAGCATGGATTCACAGCAGGAAGGTCATGTCAGATGAATCTAATAGATTTCTTTGACTGGGTGACCAAAGTAGTAGACCAGGGAGGGGCTGTGGACATGTCCTACCTAGACTTTAGCAAGGCATTTGACACAGGCCCACATAGAAGATTAATAAACAAGTTAGCCAGCCTGGGAGTGGCCCTGGGTGGTAGCCTGCGTTAAAAATTGTCTGGACAACAGGATGCAGAGGGTAATAGTAAATGGAGTCCACCCAAAGAAAAGGGATTACTAGTGGGGTACCACAGGTTCAGATAGCCAGTCCTCTTTAATGTCTTTATAAGTGACATTGCAGAGGGACTGAAGGAAAAGTATGCCCTTTGCAGATCATAAAATGTTCTGCAACGGGGTTGATGCTGGGGGTGGAAGGGATGAGAAGGACTTGGTAAGGTTGGAGGAATGGTCAAAAGTATGGCAACTTATATTTAATGCAAAGAAGTGCAAAGTATTGCACCTGGAAACAAAAAAAAACAGGGGAAGAGTACACAATGAGGGGAAGTATTAACAACAAAATGGAAAGGCACCGTGGGTAGTCATAACAGATGACCCAAAGGTAGGCAGACAATGTAAGAAGGCAGTAAGGAGGGTTGGGGATACTGGGATGCATAGGAGAGGCATCACCAGTAGAAAACAGGAAGTTGTCATCCTCTGTACAGACAGTTGGTGACACTCCTTCTGGAGTACTGCATGCTGTTCTGAGGCTCCATCTCTGCAAGAACAGACAGGTTGGAGGCAGTCCAGGAGGGCATTAAAATGGTGCAGGGTCTGCACCAGGAACCATCTGAAGAGAGAGTAAAGAAGTGTAATATGTATACCCTCAAGGATAGAGGAGAGGGAGGGTCATGACTGAAACATTCAAATACCTCAATGGAATCAACAAAGTCCAAGAAGGTAGCATCTTTCAGAAAAGAGATGATGCATGAACAAGGGGAAGACAGTTTGAAGATAGAGGGAGATGGCTCAGGGCAAACGTGAGGAAGAATTTTTTCACAGAGAGGGTAGTGGATGCATGGAACGGCCTTCCTGAGGAGGTTATGGGGTCAAAACAGTGGAGAATTCAAGAATGCATGTGACAGACATAAGGCAATACAATAGTGGGGTAGGAGGAAGTAGGCTGTTGGTTAACTAGGATTTGCAGCTTATCCAATAGGTAGGCCAAGCAGTCGTTATCTGCCAACAAAGTTTATGTTTCTATGTAAACGAGGAAGCCAAGGAGCTGCTAGAAACCAGGAAAGCAGCAGGAGCAGCAGACAACAACAAAGTCTTGTTCAGTACATAAATAAAAGGCCGAAAGGAGGAGATTTGGATACCAAAACAAGGGAGGGGAGCAGCATTAGTGAAAGAGCCAGGGCAATGACTGAGATTCTGAATTATTACTTCTCTTTGGTGTTCACCAAAGGCCCCTTGGGAAGATGGATGGAACTCACTGAGATGGCCCATGGCAACAAGGGTAACGATATTGAAACCTGCAGACATCACACCTGCCTGGCAGCTGACTACTGGCAGAGATCAAACCTTTAATATCCAAGGGGAAGACAGGTTACACCCTGGGATCATGGCAGAGCTAAAGAAACAACTGGCAGAGCTGCTTGCAAACTCTTCATGAGTGTGGCTGGTACTAGAGAAACAGAGAAACATAGAGGTTGATGGCAGAAAAGGACCGCCACCCAGCCAGTCTACCTGTTCCCCTGCTTAATGTAAAACTGCAGACCCTACATGGTCACCAGCTTCTGCCTTCCTGCCTCCCACCTCTCCTGTGGTGTCCAGACACTGTTCAGACCTGGTTACCTTTCCTACCAGTTTTGGTGATACCCATGTGTCTATCCCATGTTTTCATAAATCCAGTAACTGTTTTAGCCCTCACCACTTCCACTGGGAGGTTGTTCCAGGGTCCAGCACCCTTTCCGTGAAGAAGTACTTTCTCCTGTTCCTCTGATCCTTTCCCCTCCAACTTCATATTGCACCTCTAGTCTTTGGAAATATTTTTCTTGAAAGATGCTCCCTCCCTTCACCTTGTGTATTCCCTTTATACCAATGATTATACCCCTCCCTATACAGCTCAACATATGATTTGTCTTTCCCACTGTCTTATCACATTGTTTCATCACCTTTAGGACATCTAATATGATATCTCAGGTTCTCTCTGACTTGTTGCGTATTTACCCCCCCACCAGTTCATACGTGGCCCATGGATTTTATGTTCTAAGTGCGATTCTGCACTTCTTTGTGTTGAATCTCAATAGTCAATTACCAGACCACTCCTCCAACTTCCCCAGGTTCTTCACATCCTTTCCACCCCACCTCCGTATGTCTACTCTATTTTAGATTTTTTTCATCTGCAATAGGCACACCTTTCCTTCCAATCTGTCCGCAACATCACCAGCATAGATCTAAAAGGACCAGGCCTGAACTGACCCCTGTGGCACCCCAATTGCCACTCTGCCCTCCCACAAGTTAACACCATTTACTGTGACCTCTGGCTTCCACCACTAAGCCAGCTTTCACCCATTTTTGCTATTTTAGGACCCACTCTGGTACTGCTCAGTTTATTCACCAGCCTTCTGTGGGGATGGTGTTGAAAGCCTTGCTGAAGACCAGATAGGCTACATCCACTGCTCCTCCTGGTCCACCACCCTAATCACCCAGTCAAAAACTCAACTAGGTTCTTCTGTGGACCTCCTCTGTGAATCCATGTTGCCTCTGGTCCTGGAAACTGTTGGCTGCAAGGTATTCGCCAATTCTCTTTAAGGAGTGATTCCATTACCTTTTCTACACCGAGGTCGGCTGACCAGTTGGTAATTACCGCCTCTTCTCTACTACCACTCTTGTGAAGAAGGCACTCAACCACCCTCCTCCAGTCCTCTGGAACCTTCCCAGTATCCAATGACAGGCTGAACAATAATGCCAACAGTGCAGCCAGCACCTCCCTAAGCTCCATTAGCACTCTACGGTGCACTGCATCTGGACCCATTGCCTTGTCTACCCTTAACCTGGACAGTTCTTTAAGGATACTTTCTTCTGTGAATAGACTAATGTCCACCTTGTGCCTTTTTTATGCAACACCAGACCATTCCCTTCACTCTCCTCTGTGAAACCGAACAGACATAATTGTTCAGTAAGTCTGCCTTTTGGTGATCCCTCTCTACTGGAATCCCTTCCCTACCAGTCTCAGTATACCTAATTTGGATTCCTTTTCTCACTGATGTATCTGAAGAATGTTTTATCCCCTTCTTACTGACTTGGCTATCTATTCCTCCGTATCTGCCTTCATCTTCCTAACTATATGCCCTTCAACCTCTGTTTCTCCTTGTACTTCATTCTATCCTCTTCCTTCTGTGTCCTTTGTACCTCCTGAAGGCTAGTTTTTCTCTCACTGCTCATGCTACCTCTCTGGAGAACCAAAGCAGCTCTTTCTTTTGTTTCCTTTGCTGAGCTGTCTTATGCATTGTTCCATAGCTCTTTCAATTCTCCTCTGATTGCAGCCCACTGCTCTCTACTCCTCCCAGTTCTTCTATGCCTTCCAGGACATCATTCAGGATTTCCCTCATTTTATGAAAATCTGCACGTCTGAAGACCGTGACCCTTGGCCTTGTGCGACTCAGCTCTGTCCCAATTCTTATTTTGAGTCATACCATGTGATGGTCAATGGACCATAGATTGTCCCCATTGTTTCATCGGTGACACTATCCCCATTGGTTAGTATAAGGTCCAGTATCACCCTCCAAGTTGGTTCCTGTCCAAGTTGATGGAGGAACGTTCTTGTAAGGAGTCCAGAATTTCCTTGCTCCTGATTGTTGCTGCTGCTGGAGCCTCCGTCTATATCAGGAGACTGAAGTCCCCCACCAGCAACACTTCTCCCTTTTGGGCCATCCTTTGTACTGCTTGCATTGCTTCCCAGCTCCATTTTCCCTGTGCTGGAGGCCTATAAATCACTCCTGTATGCATAACAGCCCCTGACTGCTTCTCCCAGGTGACCCACAGTACCTCCTTCCCCTTCCTCCTCCTGCCCCACTGGAGCATGTATACTGTCCTCACATACAGGGCTCCCTCTCCCTCTTCCTACCTTCCCAGACCCTCCTAAATTGATTAATGCCCAGGATAGCCATCTCCCAGAAAATGACCAGTGTGGTACCCATCTTCAAGAAGGCAGCAAGGTTGTAACACAAGGCAGCTACAGCCTGACTGCCTAACATAATTGCTGGCAAGGTCCTAGATTCCATTATCCAGGCTAGAATAATGGATCACTTGATTGATGAGATGATTTTCATCCCTCTCAATGTGGCTTTATGAGGGGTATATCATGCCAAACCAACCTTTCATCTTCATTGAGTGCTGAACATGGATGTGGATTGGGCAGGGCCATAGATCATCCTATCTGGACTTCAGTAAGGCCTTTGACAATGTGGCATATTTACTTGTTTATTTATTTGTTTGTTTGATAACCGTAGGTACACTGGTCCAAGGAATTGTTTTCAGGAATGACCTGGGACATCTAGGCGACACATACAATACATGAGATGCAGCATATGGCACATAAGTGACAACATACAGTGGGAGGTGATGCCTATATGATAAGCTTCTGGCAGAAATCACCAGTACAGTTTACATTTCAATGCGGAGTGCCAACAGGCTTGGGGGCAGGAAACAGAGGGCTGTGGTAGACAGGCACTACTTTCAGTGGAGAGGGGTACTCAGTGGCACAGGTGATAAAACCACTGCTTGTCAGTAATTTAATCAGTGATTTGGAAACTGGAGTCTCCAGCAGGTTGCAAAGTTCACTGATAACACTAAACTAGCCAGGGTGGTGGACCCCTTGATGATGGATACAAACTTCAGAAGGATATGAGCAAACTGTCTGGACTCCTAAAGTCTCAGACTGAATGTACTGTAGCTGAATGCAAAGTGCTACACTTGGAGAGTAGAAACATAGGAAGGACCTACATACTGTGTGGCTCCTCTTGTTGTAGTGAAGAATGAAAAGGTCCTACTGTATGTGTTTTATTAGACAAGTGGCTACAGCATGCTAATCCACTTGTACAATAGCTGCTGCCAAAAAGGCCTGAAGAAAGTTGGTGTGCATTATAAAGGGGTGATCACTACAGCAGGTAAAGAAATCCTGCCACTTTTCAAGACCTTGCTTAGACCCCACCTGACATACTACATGCAATTCTGGGCTAACAAAGATATGGAAGAGGTCATGGGTGTAACACAGGGTCACAAAATGATATAGGATATGGGGACAAATGATACAAGGAAAGACTGGCAGCCCTCAACATGTTTGCTGACTCTTCAATAAAGGAGTCACATACAACCTGGCTTTCTATCTATGCGTAACAACACTAAAGTGACATAGCACAAAAACAGACACCATATATGAAAATAGATCATGAAAGCAAAAATCTCAATGTGTTATAGCTCTGGCAAAAGAAACGGCATACCAGAAATTTAGTACTGAATTAGAGCTGAACAATAATGCTGAATAGTAATCGCCTAAATTAGAGTAGCCTAGAAACATTTAATAGTGTAACAAATGTCATTATTTGTATTATGTTTCATGCTTTTGGCATCAGGTTCCATTTTGATGGTACATTATTAAATGTTTCTGAGCACTGCCCTTATTTTGGACGATTGCAATTTATGAAGCAGATCCTCATTCTTTCCACATGATTGTTCAACTCTAATTCAGCACTAAATTTCAGGTATTTCATTTTCTTTGCCAGAGTTATAACACAGAGATTTTGCTTTTAAAGAGCAACTCTGCATTTCAGCATGTAGCTTTCATAAATAAGATATTTCAACTGTGATGTCACAAACAGCAATTATGTGGTTAGCAGGGAGAGTCAGATACATTTTGAAAGACTCAGTGAAATAATTGTTACATTATCTACGATATTTACTAGACCAACTGCAGGAAAGTACAAAAAGAACAAATAGCAAGAAAACAGTAACTTTAAGACATAACTGGTGCAAATCTAGCATTTTAAGCTTTTTATTATAGTAGAGAGTTGCTCTTTAATTATCTATTTTATATACTGTGTCTGTTTTGTGTTATGTCACTTTAAGCGTTGTTATGTATAAATAAGAGCCAGGCTATATGTGATTCTGCCCCTGATGAAGAGTCAGTTTGACTCAAGCACTGGGGAAAGTTTATACTGCTGATGTGGTTTTGGTAATAAACCTTTTTGCACCCACTTTGACTGTGCTGAACATTTGTGCTCTTGCTGTATCTAATGCCAGTTTCTACAGCTGCATCTTTTTTTGTGTAGTGCTGCAGTTCTTTGTGTTTGGTTCTTAACATGTTCACCCTGGAGGAGCCTGAGGGGCGACAGGATCTCAATCTGTTGCATACCAAAGGGTACTGACAAGGTCAAATAGACAGATGTTTGAGCCATCAGCTCCAGCAAGACATGGAGACATGCCCTACAGCTTCAAATGGTAAATTTAGGGATAATGTTGAAGTCAAGTCTTCTTCCAGAGGGCGATGAACCTATGGAATGGCCTGCCAGTGAAGACACTTGACATGAGGACAGTACAGTCCGTTAAGGTAAGCCTTGATGACGTCCGGTGATGTCACAATCGAGACAGGACACCTACAGAAGAGAAAGCTCCTTACCTCCTGAGAAAATACTCCCAAATACAGAACAATAAACATCAGAGTGGCAATAATGGCAGCAAAAGAGAAAGGGATGGTAGAAGCACAAGATCCAGAGCCAAAAAACTGAAAATGATGGAAGATGGCTCAAGATATTGTGTCTTGAGTTCGAGGGGAGCTAAGCATGTCGCCAGAAAGTAGAGTAGGCTAGGGCTATGAGACCAATTGGGAAGATGAACGTCTCACAAGAAGTAGATTCAAGACATTGCTACAGTACATGAAATACAAGTCTCTTGGCCAGAAAATCGAGCTGAATTCAGTAAAATCCAGGAGCACTTCCATGAAAAGGAGACATGAGTAAAAGATGCAGAAATTAAGGTGGAGGCAGTGGAGTGCACACCAGGAAATTGATCAAGATAGCAGAAGCCCTAATGCTCCAAGCAAAGGCCCTCCAGGACAAATGCACCAATCTAGAGGCAAGGTCCCACAGGAACAACTTAAGACTTTCAGGACTGCCGGAGAATGCGGAAACGGAGACATGTGCTTATTTTCTTTTTTTTTTTTTAATTTCTTTTGGACCTCCTTGGCTGGGGAGTGCCTATGGTTCCCCCATTCAGCAGACTCCTCGGCCCTGCACTGCTGCAGTCAGAGCTCTGACCCTTTATGCTTTGCCCACCCCAGGCCATACCACAGTGGGTACTTACACTGCACACCGCGGAAGACCTGGTGGAGTCAGGGAGGCTGACTTGAATGCATCCACTCTGGTACACTGCGAGGGGCCGGCCTTCACATTACATGCCAGAGGATTAGGTTTTCCTTTCTGTGACCCCACCCATGATGTGGATGTGCAATGGTGTCAAAGAAGCTGCCGAGCATGCTTCCCACAAGACACACGCCCAATGTCAGCCCTGCTGACCCACACTTTGTGACCCCCAGAGCCTGCACCAGTCCCTGGCCACCACCAGGAGCCAGCAGCTCAGCGGACATCCCCTCACCCTTCCCAGAGGAGAAGAGCAGTCCTTGGGATGCTTGATCCTCCTCTCCCATCCAACCCACCGACACCCAAGGTTGCTCCTGACTACAGGTCATCAGTGTGGTAAGAGGTAAGGTGCCAGTGCCACAGCCCTCTACACCACCGGGCTCGGCAACATGTGCTTATTTCTACAAAATCTGCTAATGGAGGTACTTGATCTGCCAGTTGCCTACTTAACCACTGGCCGCTGTGTTCTTTTCAGGCCCCTTGTTTGAACCTCGGGCTACAAATTGCCCATGGGCCATGGACCCACCACGGAGAGAGCTTCACCAGGCTCCTCACTGGAACCATTGGGGCTACAAGTTGCTCATGGACTGCAGACCTGGCCACAGAGAGAGCTCCACCGGCCTCCTCACTGAAACCTTGGGGTTATAAGTCACCCACGGATTGCAGACCCATCCACAGAGAGTTCCACTTCAGGTAGCCAACTCAGAGCCCCTTAAGCATCTAGAGCCATTTTCAAACTCCACCACACAGCACAAGCCTGGTCTAATTTAAAATTCAGGAGCAGAACTGACTTTGTACTGTAACTTCTAGCCTGCTCCTTTACCTCTGTTCTTGCCAATGTACTGAATTCTGTTAGACAGGCTAGGAGTTTATTTTTTCAATCTGCTGCTGTGTTTGAAGCCTCAAAATTGATAAAATTTTAAAGCAGCCCTCTGGCTTGCTCAGCTCCATGATTCAGATCGGATTTTGGCTACCTGCTTATCCCCTCCTGACTCTGAAATTAATTGCTCGTGTGGTAACTCCCACTTTCTGTGAGCCTACTTAACCCCTGGCGCTGTGTTATTTTCAGGCTCCCTCACTGGAACTTTGTGGCTACAAGTCACCCATGGACCGTGGACCTGGCCGCAGAGAGAGCTGCACTTCAGTTAACTGACTCAGTGCCCTTAGCGCCTGGCACCATTTTCAAACTCCACCACGCAGCACAGGCCTGGTCTAATTTAAAATGTAGGAGCAGAACTCACTTTGTACTGTAATTTTCAGCCTGCTCCTTTAACTCTGTTTTGACAATGTACTGAATGCTGCTACATAGGCTAGGGAGTTTATTTTTTCAATCTGTGATGCTGTGTTTGAAGCCCCAAAATTAGTATAAATTTTAAAGCAGCCCTTTGGTTTCCTCAGCTCCATGATTCTGAATGAATTTTCAGCTGCCTGCTTATCCCTCCCTGACTCTGAAATGAATTGCTTATTGTGGTAAATTCCACTTTCTGTGAGCCTACTTACCTGGCCACTGTGTTCTTTTCAAGGCTCCCTTGCTGGAACCTTGGGGCTAAAGTCACCTCGAACCGGCTACAGAAAGAGCTGCACTTCAGGTAGCCAGCTCAGAGCCCCTTAGACATTTGGTGCCATTTTCAACTCCACCACCAGCACAAGCCTGGTCTAATTTAAAACTTAGGTGCTCCTTATCTCTGTTCTTGCCAACGTTCTGAATTCTGCCAGAGAGGCTAGGGAGTTTTTTTAATCTGTGCTGCTGTGTTTGAAGCCCCAAAATTAGTACAAATTTTAAAAGCAGCCCTCTGCTTGCTCAGCTCCATGATTCAGATCAAATTTTCGGCTGCCTGCTAATCCCTCCCTGATTCTGAAATGAATTGCTCGTGTGGTAAACTCCCACTTTCTGTGAGCCTACTTAACCCTTGGCTGCTGTGTTCTTTCAGGCCCTCGCTGGAAACCTCGGGCTATAGTCGACCGCGGACCTGGCCACAGAGAGAGAGCTCCACTCTCAGGTAGCCAGCTCAAAGCCCTTAGGTGTCTGGCACCGCTTTTCAAACTCCACCATGCAGCACAACCATGGTCTAATTTAAAATGTAGGAGCAGAACTCACTTTGTACTGGAACTTTTAGCCTGCTCCTTTACCTCTGTTCTTGCCAAGGTATTGAATTCTGCTAGACAGGCTAGGAGTTTAATTAATTTTTTTCGATCTGTGCTGCTGTGTTTGAAGCTCCAAAAGTAGTACAAACTTCTAAAGCAGTCCTCTGGCATGCTCAGCTCTGTAATTCAGATTGAATTTTTGGCCTGCCCTCCACCTCCTCCCCACACTCTATTAAATGGTCTTTCAGCCCTCATGGCTCACCCCCCACTAACTCAGCAGCCTACCTATTGGAAACGGTTGTAATCAACCCTTCTTAAAGGGCTAGAATCAACTATTCTTTCAGGCTCAAACTAATGCCTGTCATTAGGAAGTCATCCTGCCTTACCTACTTCAATTTATTTCCTTAATTCTGCCAAAACTAGACTTGCCAGTGATCCTGGCATTACTGACTACCCTCCTTTTGGCATCTGCTATTAAATACCTGCAAAGTATTTCCTCACCTGCCTAATCTGCTCTCTGTGGACTTTTCATTTCACTGCCGTCTATCTCCCACTTTCTGTTGACCCTTGAGGCACACCACACTGATGACTATGCCTACTCCAACCTCATAGCCTCTTGGCAAGATAACATGCATCCCTCCTGGTGCTACCCACCCAAATCTCTGAGAGACACTATCCACTTACTAAAATGCACGTGTTGCCACACTCGTAAAATATCTTATAAGAAGGGTTGGTTGCGCCACCTTCTCTGGTTCTCAGCTCTCCTTCTCCTTCTTGCAGGGACATCAAACTGAACCCTGGACCTACCTCACACCAACCTCAAACACTCCTTCCTGGTCCTCTCTTAAAGGCCTTAAAATTGCACATCTTAATGTTCGCAGTCTCATCCACAATCTTGCTAGCTATCTGCCTGGTCACGCCAATACAATCCTGATATTATGTGCCTCACGGAAACATGGTTGAAACCTTCCACCCCCGACTCAGCCTTTACGATCTCCAACTACAACCTCCTGCATCATGATCGTATGGTAAAAGCATGGGGGTGGTCTTTTGATATACTACAAAGTCACCTTGACATATCCATAATCTAGTACGCATAGCTCCCCCTCTGCCACCTGTGAATTCCTTCATGGGCTTCTCCTTCTAGGGAATACAAAACACTTCACATCATTTGTGTTTATAACTCCAAAACAAGGCATCAAGAGACCCTCCTATCTGCTCGATAGCATTCACCCCAAAATCTCCTCAAATAGGTATTTATCTGGAGTGACCTCAACCTAAACTGGTCTGGAGACAATGTCAAGCAGTATGAACCACTGCTGGTGACCCCTGGCCTAACCCAGCTTATTAGTGTGCCCACACAAAACCACCATCCTGGGAACAGAGGTTCACTCCTGATTGGTTTCCAACCAACAGGCCTGATAAGATCTCGAATCTGGTGCCCTTCCTGATCCAATATTTGACCACTCCCCATCTACTGCATCTGGAGGCTCCTCTCTCAAAGTGCCTCCCAAGATCATACATGTGAGAGACTTCTCCAGCTTCAACCCTACACTCTTTCTTTAAGACCTCACAATCTTAGACTGGGACCCAGTTCTCTCCACTACAGATGCCACATGCACCCTTGAAAACCTTCTTAACATCCTCCCTTTGCTGCAAGATAAGCATGCCCCTCACATCAGAAACAGGGTCAGAGGCACTGTTACTAAATGGTTACATGGGACCTGCTCTCCTCCATGAAATCCTAAGATAAGTACTAGGTAAATTTAAAGCCTCTATGGAATTGTCTGACTATCATGAATACCGGTGGCTCCAAAACACACAAACATAGAAACATAGAAGTTGATGGCAGATAAGGACGCAAGGCCCATCCAGTCTGCCCATTTCTTTTTCTACCTTACGAATGTGCCATTGGCTTTTGCTCTGTCAATGGCCTATCTATTCATACTCATCTGTATTGTTCCCTTATGCCTATCCCATGCCTGTTTGAAGCCCTGCACTGTATTCATATCCACCACTTCCTGAGGTAGGCCATTCCATGCATCCACCACCCTTTCTGTGAAAAAGAACTTTCTCACATTACCCCTTAATTGGTCTCCATCTGATCTCATGCAGTGTCCTCTTATTTTTCTTATATTGAAACATTTTAGACTCTTTCACCTTGTTAATGCCCTTAAGGTGTTTGAATGTTTCATCATATCACCTCTCTCCTCCTTTGCTCTAGGGTATATATATTGAGCTCTGTTAATCTGTCCTTATATGTTTTCTGATGCAGTCCCTGCACTATTTTGGCTGCCCTTCTCTGGACTGCCTCAATTTGGTTAATGTCCTTGTGAAGGTGTGGCCTCTAGTACTCCATGCAGTACTCCAGATGGGGCTAACCAGGGTCTTGTAAAGAGGGATTATTACCTCCCTCTTATGACTTGCAATACCCCTACTAATACACCCCAACATCCCCTAGCCTTACCTACTGCTTTAGTGGTCTGCTTGGATGATTTCAGGTCATCAGTGATGATGATGCCTAAGTCTCTTTCTTCCCTTGTGACTGCCAGCCACTACACTCCAAGCCTATAGTTGGCTTCAGGGCTTCTCTTCCCTATGTGCATGATCTTGCACTTCTTTTCATTAAACCCCAGTTGCCACTCTTCCGACCATTTTGCCAGTTTATTCAGATCTCTTCTCATTCTGCCCACCCCATCTGGATCATCTACTCTGTTGCAGATCTTGGTGTCATCTGCAAACAAACAAACCTTACTCTCCAGTCCATCTGCAATGTCACTGATTAAGATATTGAAGAGAACTGGCCCCAGGACTGATCCTTGAAGTACCCCACTTATGACTTGCATCTTTGCTGACTGTTACCCATTTACCACCACTCTCTCTTTTCTGCCCGTCAACCAGTTTGCCACCCAGTTGACCAACTTCTGACCCACCTCGAGCCTACCCAGCTTATTAATCAATCTTCTGTGTGTAACAGTATCGAAAGCTTTGCAGGGGGACCTGGAGGCTCTGGAAAGATGGTCTAGAAAGTGGAAGCTGAGGTTCAATGCAGGGAAATGCAAGGTACTCCACCTGGGGCCAGAAACCCAGGCCAAGTGTACACCCTGGGAAATACTACAAGTCTCAATGGCTGAGAGGGACCTGGGGGTGGTGGTGGAAGTCAAGATGAACAACTCTGAGACTTGTAGGAGGGCAGCAGCCAAGGCCAACAGGATGCTGGGATGCATCACTGGGGATCACCTCAGAAGGAGGGAAGTGATACTCCTCTGTATAACTGCTTGGTGAGGCCGCACCTGGAGTACTGGGTGCAGTTTTGGAGGCCACACTTAAAGAGGGACATTAACCTCTTGGAGAGGGTCCAGAGGAGGGCAACCAAAATGATTTGGGGCTTGGGGACAGGACCTATGAGGAGAGGCTCGAAGAGCTAAATATGTACACATTGGAAGAGAGAAGGGACCGGGGGACATGATAGAGGTCTTCAGGTACATGAAGAGGGTAAATAGGGGAGGAACAGTCCAGGGTGCTTCGAAGGAAGGAGGAAGGGGCCACTAGAGGGCATGGGTGGAAGCTGGAGGGGAAGATTCAGGGAGAAAGGAGGAGGTGCTACTTCACTGAGAGGGTGGTGGAGCCATGGAATGCACTACCTAGGGGGCGGTGGAGGCAGAGACAGTGGAGAGGTTCAAGAGGGGTGGGACAGGTACAGGGAAGGGTTCAGAAGCAAAATCCAATGCAGCAAGAATATCCGAACTGGGAAGGAGAAGCCAGAAGCAGTGGGATAGCAAGGTCAGCACCCAGGGTGGGGCTGACCAAACGAAAGCAGACACGAAGACCGTTAGGGCCTATTCTGCTGGCATTTAGTATGTTAGTATGTATGTTAGTAAGTCAAGGTAGGTGACATCAACTGCTCCCCTTGGTCCACCACTCTGGTTACCCAGTCAAATTTATGAGATTAGTTTGACAGGACCTTCTGTTGTAAACCCATGCTGTCTTGGATCCTGTGCACCTATGGATTCCAGGTGTTTGCACTATCCTTTCCTTAAGAGTGCTTCCATAATCTTGTCCACTACTGAGATAAGACTTACTGGTCTGTAGTTCCTGCCTCCTCCCTGCTAACACTCTTGTGGAGCGGGATCACATGAGCCTTTCTCCAGTCTTCTGGGAATTCTCCTGTGCTCAGAGACTCAATAAATAGTTCTGATAATGGCTCTCTAGTTCCACCCTTAGCTTCTTTAGTACCCTGGGATGTATGCCATCAGGTCCCATTGCCTTGTCCACCCTGAGCTTATCGAGGCTCTTGCAAGACCCTTTCTTTTGTGAAGGGACTAGTGCACACCTCCTTCCCCTGTGTCCATGGTGCTGAGCTGAGGCCTGCCCTACCTTCTCTTCAGTAAATACTGAACAGAAGTATCTATTTAGGATAGATGCTTTTACATGGTCCTCCCACACACACACCCTTATCCCCTTTGATCTTAGCAATACCCCTCTGGACTTTCTCCTTTCACTAATTTATCTATAGAAAGTCTTGTCACCTTCCTTTACTGTTCGTGTTAGTGTTTCCTCAGTTTGGGCCTTTGCCTGCCTTACTCATTCCTGCTTCCCTTAGGGAAGTTTGTATGCTCTATCTTCATCCCACTGTGTTCCCTTATATTTCCTGAGGCCAGCCTTTGGCTCTGATCTTTTCTGCTACTGTTTTGAGAAACAAAGTGGTTTCCTTCTTCTTTTGCACTTCCTTTTCTCTCTAACACAGTGGGATGTTGCTTCAAGTATTGCATCCTTAATGCTTGCCCACTTTGTCTGTACCCCTCACCTGCATTTATTTTTGCCAGGGCTAGCTTAACTCTGTTGGCCATCTTATTAAAGTCAGCTCCTCTGAAGTCCCATATTTTTGCCTTTGAATGGGATGATTTAGTTCTAGTGCCCAATTGAACCATACCATGTGATGGTCACTGCCCCCAGGTGACCTTCTACCTGGAGATCTGTGATCCTTTCCTGTTAGTCAGTACTAGATCTAGGATAGCCCTGTCTCTTGTGGGTTGTTGTACCAGTTGTTTGAGACACGCCCCTGCAGGAATCTACTATGTGTCTAGTTCTGGCAGATATTCCTGCTGGTATTGACCAATCTGTATCTGGCATGTTGAAGTCTCCCATTATCAGAACCTCCCTTTAGCTGTCATGTTTTGTATATCTTCTAACAGTAATGGGTCTACTGTATGTCGTCCCCTGGTCTGGAGGCCTGTAGACAACCCAGTTCATATGGCTGTCCCATTTCCTGTTTCCAGGGTGGCCATAGTTCTTTTGGCTCCTTTCATGTATTCTGAATTTCTGTAGCTTTGATATTTTCATTGACATAAAGGGTCACTCCACCGCTTTTTCCACCTTGGTCTCTTCTGAACAGTACATAGCCAGGTACTGAAGTCTCCCAAGTGTGGTTACTGGTAAACCATGTCTCGCTAATGGCTACTATGTCCAGTTTCGCCTCTGTCATTATTGCTTGCAGGTCTGGGATCCTGTTTCCTAGACTGCAAGCATTTGTGTATCGTGATTTTCCATTGGCCAGATTTTGGTGTGTTAATTGTTGGGTGAGGTCTGGCATTTCCTAGCTGTGATGAGCCGGACCTTTTCCTTACCTGGTGATGCAAATGAACTACAAATATGCTGAACTCCTGTTTGACCACTAGCTGGAGGGGTGTGTAATTCCCATTCAACGATCTGGTGCTGCACCCTCCCCATTTGCTAGCTTAAATATTCTGCAAAGACATCAAACTTCTGCCCCAATGCACTGACTCCTCCTTAGTCAGACTGCAAAAGCCATTCGAGCAACTAAGAGTGAATACTGCAAGACTGCCTCTTATTCTCAGCTAGGGACCCGTGACATTTCTGGCTCACTATTAAGACCGTCGTTGGGGTTATAGTAGGTGTGACACTGTGGATATGCTAGTTGATGGCATAAATTGCAATAATGCTTCTACCATCGCTCACGCCTTTAACAAGCGACTCACTGATCTCTCACGACACCTCTCTGCTCACTCTGCTAACAACAGGTCATCTACCTTCACCCATACCTCCCTACCAGAACCATTGTCTCACCCACCGTTCTATCTTAAGGCAATCTCAGTGAGGGAAACCCACAAGCTTCTCGCTGGCCTCTCTCCTCACATGAGTGCTAGTCAAGATGACCTCGAACCTAAGCTCCTAAAGCTTGGGGCCCTTTACTTATGCTCCCCATCCCCATATTCTTAACCTATCCTCACCACTGTAATCATTCCCCAATCTGGAAAGTAGCAAAGGTGTCTCTGTCTTCAAGCGGGATGACCGAAATGCACAGAAAATTGCTGTCCTATAGCCACCTTGTCTGCTGTCAGAAAAATACTGGAAAAGGTGGTGGAAGTGCAGCTGACAGATACCTGACTAAATACACCTTACTGTCCGCTGAACAGCATGGATTGAAAAGGCCACAGCACCGCTTACAGTCCTTGCTAAAGTCACATCTGAAATAAGTGACTTCCATGGACCATGGCATGTTGTCGGGGCTATCTTTGTAGACTTCTCTAAGGCCTTTGATCTAGTGGATTGCACCCTACTTTGTGTTAAACTTCACTACCTTGTGTCGCTCTGCCCTAAACTGGTTTTCCAATTATCTCACTGGCAGGCTACAGCTTGTTAAGTACAAAGAGCTCTCTCAGATCCTGCTCCTGTTGTGACTGGTGTCCCTCAGGGATCTATCCTGGGCCCATTCTATTTTCTCTTTTCATCAATGGCCTTCCTATGGTCCCCACCTATAGTACCACAACACTTTATGCAGATGACCGATTCTCTGTCTAGCTCGGGTGATGTCAGTGCCATAAATCACAGCTTACAAGCTGACTTCAACAAGCTGTAGAACTGACTACAGACAAACACGTTTGCTGAACATAAAGAAAACACAACTCATGCTTTTCGGATCCTCTGCCAAGCTCAAGCAGTGTCCTTCCTACTAAATGCTGAGTCATGATGGAGTCCTGCTGGCACTACATGCTCTTTTAAATACCTAAGAGTTACTCTTGACCCTCAGTTAGACCTATCTCTACATATTCAAAATGTATGCAGGGCAATAAACATCAAGCTTAGACTTGCATACATGGCTCTTGGTCGCTTACAGCAGCTGTGCATCTTGCCCTTGCTAAAGGATTGTTTATTCCTCTCTCAGCTATGGGCTGACTACCTTTACCCTTGCTACTAAAACTAGTCTCACAAAATGGGATGTGGCTTATAATAATATGTGCGCTTTGCCATCGCTGCCCCTCAGTTTACCCATCACTGTGAGTTATACAAAACCTACACTGGTTGTCTCTAAGTAATTATCGTTCCTTTGTCTTGGGCTGCTACACAAAAAAATTGTCCATAATGCCACTCCACCTGCCTTGTCTCAACTTCTCCAACCAGCTCTACCATCATACCAGCTCAGGTCAGCCATCCTGCCTCCCCTCCTTGTCCCAAAACTCTTACTCTGGCAGGTGACCGTGCCTTTGCTGTCTGTGCCCCTAGATTCTGGTGTAACCCCCTACAAATGGGGGTTCCTGAAAAGTCTTCCTTGAACTTGCCTAAATGCTCACTGCCAGACTGGTGTTCTGCATTTTAGCAATTTAAATGTATTGCCAGAGAGTGCCTGTATAGCTTCTGTGTACTGTCTCTTTAAGAGCTGCCTGGATTGCAGTCATAATTAATCTGAGAGGGAGCTCTGTTAGAAGATGTACTTGTTTGCTGATCATTTGTTAGAGTAGTAATAATATTTTGTTTGTTCTAACCTGCCTTATTTGCAGCATGGACAGTTCTGTTTGTTTCCATCATCTTGGTCCTGGACTGCAGAATGGGCCAGTCAGTACATTTTGGGACTCTAAAATGGAGCCTGCCTACAGGGCTTGGTGGGGCCAAAACTTGTAGGAATTGTAGTTTTGGGCTTTGGCACCTAAAATAACCTGGAAGGGAGCCCTTGTTGTGACTGACAGACAGATCAGCCAACAACCTTTTGGATCTTGGGAAAGTCTCACACTGCTTGCAGTTTCAGTTAGATCTGAGTTGGGAAGTGAAGAAGTAACATCTTGAGATAGTTCGAGCAGCAATCCATAGTGGATTCACGTGGGAGAACTGTGGAAAGGCCTGAGTTTGACCTGCATGCCTGCCTGCTGTTCCTGAGAGGGAACTTGTGTTTTTTTTTTGGACTGAATCTGAATTTGGAGAGCTTATTAAGCCACTGAATTGTGACCAGGCTTTAACCTGAAGACCGAAGATTTGCTGAATGCTCGGCCTGTCAGGACTTCCAGTTACCTGTGAATTCCCGGATTGTGCAGAGATTCTGTAATTGCAACTGGAGAGCCATTTGCCTGGTACAGTGGAATTTCCTGACATGTGAATGTGCTGTGTGCTAATAGTGGGTCGTGATTTGGTTCACCACTATGTGTCTGAACTGTGTTTTGCTCGCTGGAGGCTGTATCCAGCTCCACGGACTGAATCCATATCCATTTCCATTTGCCTGGGCCCTGCTACACTGGCCCAGCCAGAATACCTGCTACGCGAGAACGTCATCAACAAGAGACTGGCCTGTGGATCAGCCCCTGCTCAATGCCTTGAACAGGAATGATGCCTCAGTGATTCGTGTGGGCCCTGCTTCTCTGGGCACTCAGCTCAACAGCCTGCAGTCTCAATTTTATCCTGCCTGTGTCCAGTATTGGTATCGTGAGTAAACATCAGGGTAGCTCCCTGCAACAACAGCTAAATCTAAAAGTGTTGTCATGTGATTGTCTTGTTGCCTTTTCTTTCATGAACTGAGCCCTCTGGCTCCGGATTACAAATATATGTGTGTTGTGCATGTTGCTTTCTTCCATTACAGGGCCCCAACCAGCTGCAATGTTCCTAGCTAGCCCATCATTTTCTTACCTGGGTAACCAGAGTGTGTGACTGTGTAGGGACTCTGAACTGCATGCATAACTGCCTGCTTAATACAGCTTTAAAGCAAATCAACCTGATTATGCCCCTCCCTTGTTCAAGTCCCTGAATAAATCAGATTTAACTTTGTTTGCATTTAACCTGACTGTGGTTCCAGTTTGTGCCAAAAGTATTGTGCTGTTGCTATTTGCTGTGCTTAACCTTGTTTTACAGGGAGTCTCCAGGGTCAAGCTAGAGGAACCAGCCCTGGTGGTAAGTGCAAACAGTGTGGGTAACTGCCTGGTGAATAAGGGTCATTGTGAAAGCAAATATTGTATATTGTTCAGGCCACTAGAAGGGAAAGAGGGGTTACAGTGTCCTGGAAGGCTGTGCCCAGGTTAGCTTGACCACTAACAACCCTGACCTTCGGGTGGAGGCACCTGTTTCATTACCCAGGCCCTTAACCTGCTACTAGCCAAGCAGGGGGGTAGTGCCCCTTGGGATAGCGCCACCTAGGGGTTACACTGGAATACCCTGCCTGCACCCATTAGATGTAGTCCCACCCATCCCATGTTTAAGAGCTCCCTCTGGTCACACCTGAAGTCTGCCTTAGCCTGTAACTGTCCCTAGGCTGTCAGTACCTGTAACCTGGCCTGACCCGGTGCTCCATATACCCCCTGGTTCCTCACCCCACCTCACCCCGAGCTCAAATAGGGAACCATCTACTGTTATGGTTTCTTGCACCTCAGCACTTATCATTCTTATACTGGACAACCACCCAATGTCCCACCTTAAAAGCGCATGTGTTATACCAAGAATTGTTATTACTGCTTGCATGTTCTTACCTTGATGTATATGCTTATCTAATCATCCTGTACTTCTTCATTTGTTTCACCCTGTTCAATGTCTGTATTTCACTATGTTATAATTGTTCTCATTCTGCTTGTAAACCTACTCTTTTAGTCTCCCAGGTTGCACCTGAAAATAGGCATTCCTTTTCTAGTGTGCTTACCCGTAAAACAAAACCTAATAAATAAATAAGTTAGCATGGATATCCGCATCGAAAGGGTGCATCGGGCCCTTACCCCAAATCAACGGACCCTCTGCAAGGCCACAAGTGGTATTCCTGAAGTTCTTCAGCTGCCACACCAAAGAAGAGATATTAAAAGAGCGTGGCAAAAGATATCTGGTACAATGGCAGCAGGTTATTTTTGACCAGGACTACCCGGCTGATATACAGAAACAGCGGATGAGATATCTGGATATAATTAGGGCCTTAAAAGTGAAGCAAATAAAATTTCAGATGTCCTACCCAATGAAAATCAGGGTCTACTGGGAGGAAGGACCCATTTATATCAGACACCAGAAGAAGCAATGAAAGCTTTGCAAACGCATGGAATACCACTGGAACAACGGAAGCTGGCCCAGACTGGAAAACAACAAAACAGGAGAGCCCCAGGGGTGGCAGACAGTGACAAGGAGGAATTCATGAGAGCAGCCAGAAACATGGCTGGCAAGATGATGTCAGACATCAGAGTACTCCTATAGCAGCTAACCAAAGCACCAGACCACCAACAGGGAGAATTTGAAGCACCGTGATCAGAGAAGTATCATCAGTATTACAGGGACTTCAGCCACAGAGACTTAATGCAGTAATTGGATTTAAGCTATTCAGGAGGTCAGTCAATCAAAATCTTTATTTAACCAGGTGGACATCGTTGAACAAACTCATTTTCAAGATGGACCTGGAAAGGAGAGGTTAACATACATACAAAGGAATACTAGTTACATCATAATTGGGTAAACAATATATACAAAATTAATTCACACTTACATAGTATTTACTAGAGCAGTAATTATACACAGGAGGTTCATAATACACACAAAACAGAGTATTAAAAGAGCCATTAAGCTAAGACCATGAAGAGTATGCAGCTACAAAGTAGAGCAACTGTAGTGTTGTCAGTATATACAGGTTAAATGTACGCAGCTATAATTACAGTGTGTATTTGAAGCATCCTTGAACACAATTATTTTTTTGCAAACATCTTTATTAAATTTTGTATTAATGAAGACAGACATACAAACACCCCAAGGGTCAACCCAGGGTCCACAACCCCAACAATTATTGACTGAAGGAGCTTGGTGGGGCATGGGACGCAGAGGTGAAATGTGAGGAGGGTACATGTTACATGCCTCTGAAGGCATGTAGTGATTACAGAGGAGGTGGCAACAGTTAGGGAGTGGAAGGCAAAACACCCTGATGGTGTAAAGGGGGTGGATAAGCAAGAGTGTAGGTGAGAACCAGGGGGACATGGCTAAGGAACTAATGATAAGGGAAATAAAAAGGGTCAGAATAGAAGGAGCAGTCAGGTAAGTTCTTATAGGCTGTAACATCGCCCAAGAGGGGTGGGAAAGAAGTACCAGTAAAGGGATGCACTGGAGCAGATGGAGCTGAGGCTAAGGAAGATGACATCAGGGGAAGGAATTACAGGATTCCTTGATAGAGTAAGAATAAAGTGCTTTTAAGGCTGATAGTTTGATTGGGTAAGCCAACTCAGGGTTTTGCAAGTTGTTCCAGAGAGAGGGTAAAGCGTGAGATATGGCAGACCTGCAAGTGCGACTTGAACTTCGGTACTGCAAGATAGATAACGGAGGAACTTCTTAAGGCATATTTACCCATTGCACCTAGAGGAAGACAATCTGAGATATACTCTGGCAACATTTTCGTGATGGCCCTAAATGTCCAGAGAGCTACATTCCTCTGTCTTCTGTAGTTAAGGGATGACCACCCTACTGCGATGCAAAGGTTAGCAGTGATGTGTGGAGTATGGGAGACCAGTTATGAACTTCAAGGCCCAATGGTAGTGTGTGTCTAATTTAGCCAGGACAGACACGGGCTTTGGCTGTAAAGGAAATCTGAGTAGTCCAATAAGGTAAGGAATGTAGTTTGGACCAGTCTGTTCCTGGCATTCAGTGTTAGAACATTATTGATGCCATAAAAGAGGCCAAGCCTCTGCCTAAGCTTTTAAGAGATCCTCAATGTGATCACAAAGGAAAGCTTTGGTCTATCCACACCCCAGGTATTTTAATTTAGTAACATATTGCAGCGATTTGCCAAGAAGAGTGTGGATCTGGGGAATATTACCTTGAGTTGTGGGTTTATTGATGAATGAAAAGGAGAAAAAGCATCGCCTTTGTTTTTGGCATTCAGGAGCAGTTTCTGGTGCAGTAGTTGTAGTTGGAGAAGATTAAATTCCCATTGCAGGTCCCTACAAGCTGCTTCCGGAGAGGGTCATCTGATATAAAGTACCGTATCACTGGCTAATAGACGGATGTTAGCAGATTTGATGTCAGCATCAATATTGTTAATGTAAATTGCAAAAGCAATGGACCCAGTATACAGCCTTGTGGTACGCCCTCAGTAGAGGTTTCAGGGATGAAATTCCTTTCCGCCTTGACCTGCAGCTGTTGCCCTGTTAGTTCGAGAATCACCTCAGCAATGGGGGTTGCAGCCAATGTTTCTGAGGGAGACAAGGAGCAGCTCATGGTCAACCATATCGAATGCCTTGCTTAAGTCTAGAAATACTGTGCACAGAAGTTCTTCGAATCCAAGGCACACTGCCAGTCGTTGGTGACCTTTGCAAGGGCTGAAATAGTACTGTGATGAGGCCTAAATACTGACCGATAAGGATTGAGCAGGTTCCCACTTTTGAGGTAGTTCCTGGCAGCCACTCACTTTTTCTCCAACAGTTTGAAAAGGGTGGGAAGTAGGGAGATTGGTCTATAGTTATTCAGGTCACTGGGGTCTCCAGATTTAAAAAGGGAGATTACGTGAGCAGTTTTCCATATGGCAGGAATATTGCCCTGTGAAAGGGAGAGGTTAAAAGGTGCATTATGGGCACAGCCAGGACATGAAGACTAAGCTTCAGGAAGAATGGGTCCAATTGGTCTACCACTGCACTCTTCCTGGTATCCAATTGTAGGAAGAGATCCTCAACTTCTCAGGGTGGTAAGCTGGAGGAGAAGGCCATGCTTAGACCGGATATGGTAAGTCTGGTGCTTCAAGACCAGCGGAGGCTATTGGCAGGAGGCACTGGAAGTAGACCTGCGGTAGCAAAATGGTTATTAAAAGCATCAAGGATAGTCAATTTATCCGACACTGAAGTTGCACCAATGGTGATTTTTGTGGGTAAGTAGTTCATAGCCACGTGTCCTTGAATATCTTTGATGGTTTTCCAGAAGTTTGCCAAGCACTTGGTGAAAGCATCTAGTTCTTTGTGGAAATATCTAGCCTTAGCCTCCCTAACCAGATTGGTACAGTGGTTTCTAGCCTTCCTGAATGATGTCCAGTCATCTGAAAGTTTTGATTTCGAGTTTTTCCAAAGCAAGTCTTTGTGCAACAGGGAGGCCTTTAATTGGGCCATAAACCAAGGACATGATTTATTTTTAGAACAAATCTGGACCAATGGTGCATGTTTATCCAGAGTCCCAAACATGATTTCCTGGAAGATATCATAGGTCGCAGGCACTGAGTTGGCCAATTAAAAATCCTGCCATCTCAAGGAATCTCGCAAGTCTGAGAGAAATGCGGAGATGTCAAAATTATGCCGCTTCCTCTTGATTGAGAATTTGAAAGGGATGGTAGTTTTGGGGCAGATCTTACACCTGCTATAATACAGTGGTCACTGAAATCCAAGAAGAACACTCCTGCATGTGAAAACAGA
Source organism: Neoceratodus forsteri (assembly GCA_016271365.2). NCBI lineage: Eukaryota > Metazoa > Chordata > Ceratodontiformes > Ceratodontidae > Neoceratodus > Neoceratodus forsteri. The sequence goes on along the minus strand of CM028129.1, from coordinate 1,068,451,532 downwards.
TGGGGTTGCTTACTAAATGAGATCTAGACGTGTGCTATTTTAGGGCACTTTTGTTTGGATGTGTTCTTCAGAAATGAGGTAGGAAAGACCAAAGGAGTCGCAGATAGTCTTTAGGGTAAGGAACTATTGGAGTACCAGTCCATATTGGGTCCCCTATTATAATAATCTCCAATTGAAGGGATCCTATTGTATTAGTTATATGGTCCAGAAATTGTAGCCCCATGGATGGAGGTCTAAAGCATCCTAGGACGATACTGAGACAGAGGCGGATAGCTTGACATTGAGAGTCAGGCTGTCAAATTCCTTTGGGACTGAGGATGAATCTATAACTGATGCAGACAATTTCTCCTTGACATAGATGGCATCTCCTCCTCATCTAGTGAGCCTATCAGTTCTGAACAGGGTATAAGATGGGATATTCACTTCACTATCTGGGGTACCAGGTCTGAGCCAAGCTTCAGTGACCACGAGTAAATCAGACATTGTATAGGAAATCAATGCTTGAATAGAGACAACCTTTTTTAGTAGGCTGCACACATTAATATGCATAAAACTCAATCCTTTGATACTGGCTAGGTCAGCAGGTGAAGAGATTGCTGCAGGAGGACCAGAGTTGATATCGACATTACCAGAACATAACAATAAGAGCAGCGAGATTTTCTTGATAACTACAAGAAGAGTCTGTGAGCTCGGTGAAACTCGCTTAGGGTTGCTATTACATAGCAGCCTGGGGTCCCTGAGCTGCATGCCTAGGGAGCCAAGTAATGTAAAAAGAAGAACCCTGGCTGTAAAAAGCAAGGTGTGCTGGGTGAACAATGCAGAGGTATGGGATCCTACACTCTGTTACCCTCGTGGAAGAAGTACCAACTTGCCATTGGGGTTGGAAAGGAGGATCTAAATTAGGTAACATAAAAGCCAGTATGTGAGAATCTATAGTGCTGAAGGAAACCAGACAATCCAAAGTTGAGCTGTAATTGTCCATGCTGCAGGGAGACCAGTGCGGACTAACAGGGGAATCCAGGATGCAGAACAGTATGAGACAGAGGCAAGTAAGGAAGTAAAAGCCCTCATTATGCTGGATGCACTCAAAATTGACTACTGTTTTGCAAGCTTCCTGCATGCAAGAAGTGGGTGGCAGCAGCAAGGGATCTCAGATCAGATCTAGAGCAGAATTGATTAAGGTGATCTTGCAATAAAGATCAGAAGATGGCAGCGTAAATATTTTTCAGAGTCAACAAGGTTGTTGCCGAAACAAGAGGGTTGTCTTACACATAGATCAGAAGAGTACAGCCAATCAAAATGATTGTCCATGGCAGTGGAAGTGGTCTAAGTGTATTTAAAGGAGGCCTAGGGTGGGGTGGCGGGAGGGCAGAAATCAGCCTAGCTAGAAGCAGATTAGTCAGCCAAATGGATCTTTGCTGCTCCTGAAGTAGCCAATTGGCTTCTTTCTTCAGTGGCTAATCACTTCCTGGAATCGGATCTGAGCAAGAATGCAGTACCTGGGGTGAAGTCGGTGGGGAAAGCTCTCCAGGTGTAGTAGCTTGAAAAGTGTTAGACAGCTTCCTCCAGCTGGTCACTAGTCGAGGATGGCCTGGTGGTGCAGCACCTGAGGAGAGGAAGGGTGGAGGTTACAAATAGTCTCAAGCACAATGGCACAGCAGGACGCTTGAGGATGGGGCAGGGATTAGTGAGGTAGGAGACACAGTATTACACAAAGGGAGGAGAAGGACGGGGGCGGGGATTAGTGAGGTAGGAGACACAGTATTTTATTTACTTATTTATTTATTGAAGATATCAGATTACATACCTTTGAATCGTAGACTCCTTTATAAAGGTTCCATGTCAGTATTACAACAAAGTGGAAAGCAAGAAGTGTGTGTGTGTGTGTGTGTGGAGGACTCCACAGCCCAGCAGATGCAATTGAAATTGGTGCTAAATTAAATGTGAATAAAATATAGTGCAAAAGGGTTCTCTAAGAGCCTGGGGTAAGCAGACACAGTCAGGGCTGTTATACACTTTAGGAGAATTAAGGAACAAATATTCTTAGCATGCCAGGAGACTGTTTGCATCCCGATGCAGGATTAGTACTAGGTTTGAATAATACAAACAGCTAAGAAGCCTGTAGTCTGTATGTAACCTCGTAGGTGCACAGTACTGGGCTTAAAATAAAAGTTAAACAAACCAGGCTCGAATGACAAGATTGCACTTAGGTGGCAATAGTGCATGGCTTAAATTTAAAAGCGAGTTATAAAATTACTCCCAAGCAGTGCAGGGCTTAGAATTCAAACTGAGCTGTAAAACTGGCCTAAACAGTGCAGGGCCTCTATTTAAAAGCTATAAAATTGCTGTTAAGCAGTACAGGGCTTGGATTTAAAAGCTGTAAGATTGCTTTTAAACAGTACAAGGCTTACATTTAAAAATGAACAGTAAAATGCTGTTAAACAACCTTATACAATTTACACAGTACCCTTCCATCAGCACACATAGCTAGCAATAACCTAGTTAGCTCTCAAATGTCCAAGTTTAAGAATCTGAGCTGAGGTATCCATGGTTTTTCTAGTTAAGGCTAGAAGCAGATCAGCCAGCCAAACGGAGCTTTGCTGCTCCTGCAGTAGCCAATCAGCTTCTTCCTTCAGTGGCTAATCACGCCCCTGGAATCGGATCCAAGCAAGAATGCAGTACCTGGGGTGAAATCAGTGGGGAAAGCTCTCCGTGGTGCAGCAGCTTGAAAGCATCCGGTGGGGCAGCACCTGGGTGAAGTCAGTGGAGAAAGCTCTCCATGGTGCAGTAGCTTGAAAAGCGCCCAGCGGCTCCTCCAGCTGGTCACTTAGTCGAGATGGCCTGTGGGCAGCACCTGGGTGAAGTCAGTGGGGAAAGCTCTCCATGGTGCAGTAGCTGAAAAGCATCCAGTGGCTTCTCCAGCTAGTCACTTAGTCGAGGATGGCCTGGTGGGAAGCACCTGAGGTGAAGTCAGTGGGGAAAGCTCACTGTGGTGCAGTAGTTTGAAAAGCATTCGTGGTTTGTATCCAGACTTAGTTTAGGATGGCCTGGTGGGGCAGGTGAGGTATCCAAAGAACCCTGCAACATGGACAGATATAGAACTTAACATATGACTTTAATGAATTGGGTGAAACTTCTTATTCGCACAAGAAATGCTGAATGAGTCGCTGCAGCTTATTGAAGCTGTGTGTATTTTATGAAACATTGTGTGCGTGTATTTTACTGTGTGTTTGCCTCAGCTAAATGTATTACCTACGTCTTGAGCTCTGCCTCCTGGTTAAAAGCAGGAACAGGAAGAGTGAGGGTAGTTTTCCAGACTCTATCTAGAAACTACCACTCAGTACTGGGATACATTTTGTTTTAATTTTCTAACAAATTGCACTATTTATCTGTGCCTGCTCCATGACTGTAGTGGAACACAGAAATATATTTGCAGTTTTGGGCAATATTGTCATTTCAGGAGCATTTGACCCTACACTACACCTCTGGGTCATATTCCTGGTATATGGCAAGCCCTGCTGCAAGCAGGCATGTGAAACTCCTTATTCGGCAAGAAACACTGAATGAGATAGTTGTAGCTATTGAAGCTGTGTGTATTTTATGAAACATTGTGCAATATATTTTACTGTCTGTTTGCCTCCAGCTAAACATATTACTTACGCCTTGAGCCCTGCCTCTTGGTTAAAACTAGGAACAGGAAGAGTGAGGGTAGTTTTCAGACTCTGTCTAGAAACTACCACTCAGTACTAGGGAGACATTTTTTATTTTCTAACAAGTTGCACTATTTATCTGTGCTGCTCCATGACTGTAGTGGAACACATAAATATATTTGCTGTTTTGAGCAATATTGTCATTTTAGGGCGTTTGACCTTACACTACACTTCAGGTCATGTTCCCGGTATAAGGCAAGCCCTGCTGCGGGCAGAAGCGAGCACAACATGAGAGTATGGCGTCATGTGCATCACCACGTGAAGATGTTTGCGTGTTTGATGAGTTTGGAGACTTTGTGGAACAGAAGCAGGTAGGATAAAGTTTGATCCAAGAGATAGAGAACATAATAAGTATCACTGACTGTGTCCTTTCAGGTACAGAGGAATTTACTAGTAAACAGCCAAAGTTCAGTTTAGTCCCAAGGGTATCCTATAAGTACTTTACCTAATAAAATCAGTTAATTGCACATACAAATAAATCTAAGCTGCAAGAATGGAAATTATTGTAACCAGCGAAGGAAAAGAGGAGTGAGATGTAATTCTTGCTGTATGTATGCAATATCTATGGATAAAATTGAAAACATCCTTACATATGCCAAAAATGTACTGACAATGCTGAACTGTTAGAAACAATCGGCATGTTCAACAAAAGATTGGTTGAATTAGAGCAAAGTCAAAAGACATGGCAGATCATTTTAAAGCAAGAGAAGTGCTCATAAACCTGGGAAAGGACTCAGGATTGAATAATATTCAAATTGCTAGAACAAACATAGCCAACCCTATTACAAGCTGTAACATATTAACAACATCAAATGGAATAAATTTGCCTCAACATAACCAACAAAACAAAAAAAGAAATAGAGAATATGAGAACATATGAAACAGAAGAAATGTGGTACACTGTACAAAGTTTAAAAGACAAATAAAAGGGAGAAAAGCAAATCACTTCAGTATTGCATTACATAATCATTATGACTCCTTTTACAAGAGCCGGATGATAATCTAAATAATTTAGGGTCTGAACAACTAAATACCTCCACATTTATGCCTCTATACACTACTGTTAATAATGCAGAAACAACCAATGGACCAAGCATATCAAATAAAGATCTAATAGATTTTGAAATAGAAACTCCTGTGTCTAAACCCAGGGAAATAATAGAGAACATGGACAATTTGGAAACAGAACCCACAGCAAAACAAACAAAACAAACAAAAAAAAAAACACACAGGTCTTTGTCCAGGGATTCTCTAGTTCAGAAACTAGATAGGACAGTATGTGACCAGGATAAAGCCAATAGGACATTGTCATGTTTCAGGGTGCTACAATATCAGATATAACCAGAATCACAGCTACAATCCTCAATCATAAAGATGACAAACAACTTGTAATTATACATGCTGGAGCAAATAACTTGTTTCATCAGCCAGCACAACAGATCAAACAAAATTTGTAGATCTCACAATTAAATTAATAGAGTTGGGATGTGAAATGGCCATTTCTGAAATCCTACCCATTCCAAAACCACTCAACAACAAACAAACAAGATTAAAAATATCAATAACTGGTTAAGACAATGGTGCATAAGACAAGCAATTGATTGCATCACACACTGGGATGAATTCTCTAGTAATGAACATCTGTTCTGTCAAGATGGACTACATCTTAACAATCAAGAGGAGTTAATTGCTGGGACTACATATAAAAATATATCAATACACATTTAAACTAGTACACTGGGGAGGGAATATGATTATAATCATAAGGTAACATCACTCTCATTCTACTTAGAAAATACCTATTCAGGTATATCATCAAGTAATAACAAGAAAATCAAAATAAACATAACAAAAAGAAGAGAAGGCCAAAGAAAACAAATAAAGAAATAAATGCTGAAAATACAGTCTCAGACATTAAGACAAATAAAAACATGATTGCTGACAACTGTACTAATGACATAGAAATACTCCTAGTAAATGCTAGAAGCCTAACCAATAAGTTAGAGGAACTAAAATACATACTTACATCACAAAACACAAACGTATGTGGAATCACTGAAACCTGGTTTACTGATAAAGAATGGAACACAGACATATATGAGGTATACTAAAATTTAAAATAAACAGGAATAGTAAAAAAAGTGGTGGCATTGCCTTTTATATATCAGAAAGACTGAAAAGATATCAAATAAATTTGCAAGACTCCAGCACTGAAATATCATGGGCAAAAATACAATTGCAGGGTTTTATTTAACTCTAAAATTTATTAGTGTTTTGCTCATAAAAGTTTTAAAACATTGTGAAAATGCATAGCACTTGCCTCACTGTGTTTAACAAACATAACACTTCTAGAAAACCTATATAAATGCCTTCTGTAGAGTTAGTATTGTCCCAAGAAAAAACTGCTAATCAATTATTTAAAACCCTGAATTGGTCAATAAAACTATGACTCTTGGCCTGGTATATAGCTCACCCAGTCTTGGATATGAAGAGAATCAGTTATTTCTAGATGAAATTGATAGTATGAAAGTTAACGATGACCTAGTACTTATGGGAGATTTTAATCTACCAAATATAAATGGACCAATCTAAAGGCAAAAGGTTTATTAGAGAAGCAGGTCATAGAAATTACACAACAACAGAACTTAGAACAACTTGTCACAGTTCCTACAAGAGGAGATAATAGTCTAGACCTTATACTCACAAACATCAAAAACATAGAGTCAGCACCTTTCAGTATACCACCTCTTGGTGATAGCGACCATAACATGGCAATGTTTAGATTACATGGAACAGCTATGGCAAACAAAGGAATAACTAACACCAAGGATTACCATAGAGCTGATTATACCAGCATTAAAAATATTTGACCAACTGGGCCTGGAAACGGAATCCAAAATCTCAATGTAGAACAAGCTTGGGTAAGGTTAAATTAAAAATTTAATATTGTAAAAGTAAATGGGTACCTGAATGCCCAAAATATAACTGTAAAAATCAAAGGATCCCTTTATGGTGGACCAATGAAATAATAAGGACAATAAACAAAAACCAAAGGCTTATAAGAAATATAATAAAAACAAATATGTCACACTGTGGAATCGATTTAGAATACTGGTACAAAAAACTAAAAACTCATAAAAGGGCTAAACAGAATTTAGAAAAAATTAGTTAATAAATCTAAAGATAACAGAAAATGCTTTATAACTACACTGGCACAATAAAGGGAAACAGAAAAATATCAGACCCTTGCAATCTAATAATCAAATAATTAATGACAAAACTAAAATGGCCTGTAAACTAAATAACTACTCCAGTATAGTGTTCATGCAAAGGAGAACAAAAGGAGAATAATTGATGCCATTAGTACAATATAACCTAACTCATCACTTGGGCCTGATGACATTACACTGGGGTTCTTGAAGGAACTTATAAAGGAAATATCAGGACCACTGACTGCATTATTCAATTTGTCAATGAATGAGGAAAGAGCACTAATATCTTGGAGAGTAGCCAATGTCATTCAAATTTTTAAGGGTGGTAATAAACTCATGACTAGTAAGTATAGGCCCATAAGCCTTACCTCTATCATTTGCAAACTCCTTGAAAGACTACTCCAGCATAAGATAATAGATCATATTAATAATACTGGTAAAATAGAAATTTCTCAACATGGTTTCACTGCCTGTAGGTCCTGCTTGACAAACCTTCTGAATTTCTATGAGCCAGTTAGTGATGCTGTGGATAAAGGAATGCCTGTGGATATTGTATACCTGGATTATGCAAAAGCTTTCAATACAGTATCCCACAAAATTCTTATAGAGCAACTTATTAATATAAAATTGAATATGAACATCATAAAATGGACAGCATCATGGCTACAGGATAGAAAGCAAAGGTAGTTATCAGGGTCACAAATCAAATTAGACATTGGTTACTAGTGGGTACCCCAGGGGTTCAGTCCTGGGCCCACTTCTTTCAATATACTCATTTCAAGTATGCAAACCACTGGTGGTGTCTGGATCAGTAAATCATGGGTGACTGCAAACTGGGGTGCATTGTGAACAATGTGCAAGCCATAGCAGACCTACAACAAAATTTAAATAACACCTGTAATTGGGCAATGAAAATAAAATGAATTTTAATAGCAGTAAATGCAAAATTATGCATATGGGAAGAAATAACAATAATATTAGTTATATTATGAATATTGCTGAGGTCACAGAAACTACAGAAGAAAGGCATTTAGGTATTACTATTATTAATAACTTGAAATTCAATACACATATCAACAAAACTGTTAAAAAGCATATTCGATCCTGGGCTGCATTGGTAGACATATTAAGAGCAAAAACCTGAGACAGTTATCCCACTTTATTCCACTCTTGTATGACCACATCTGGAGTACTGCACCCCTTTTGTTCTCCTACTTTGGCTAGGTGCCTGGCTAGGTATGAAAAATTCAGAGAAGAGCTACAAAAAGAATTGACTACATGTCAGGCAAAGGTTATGAGGATAGGTTGAAGGCACTAGACCTATACTCCCATGAATACGTTGATTAGAGGAACCATGATATATATTTTTAATGCCTTTCAGAGGAAGCATTAATTGAAGATATTTGTCTAGAAAGAAAATATACTAAAAATACCACTAGAACACATAGCAATCAATTAAAGACAGATATTTGCAAAACCACAAAATGGAAGAGACATTTCACACAAAGAGCTTCAATAATTTGGAACTCACTACCAAGTAATATGGTCGGCAATAATAGTGTAGAACAATTTATAAAAGCCTAGATCTGTACATGGGTGATAAAAATATTCCTTCCACCTTAAATTAGTAGAGGTGGTGAGTTCCATATGAGTCCTCTGAACTTAAATAATATGTAAACTACGAAATTATGAATGGTCCAGAAGGGTGAGTCTGGGTGGGGAACGGGGATAAAGGGAGGGAAGGGGTAATTAGGGCAGTAATGACTGTAACTTGGTCCTACATTTTTAGATCTGAGCCCTCCATAGGTTTGAATACCCTAGGACTAATAAGGTGCATAATGAATGGAGGGACTAGTTTTAGCAGGAAAGAGAGGTCCATGGAAAGAAGGGAGTACCAGTCGAACTGCAAATGGAAAGGAAAGGAAGGGGAAAAGGGACCCGAAATGATGCCTGTAATGCACATAGTGGGCAGTACAAGGCCAAACTATTATAGAGATAGAGGTCAGAGAAATTGAAAGTAAGGTGGGGTTGGTGCAGGGGAGGAAGAACCATGAGCTAATGGTTTAAAATAGTTTGCTAAAACCTGGACCACAGATAAGGGACCAAACTGGCACAATGATGAAAAGGGGAATAAGTGAAACATGGCAGGAGAGAGAACAGTGGAAGAGCTGAGCGATAAGACTAGGAGACCTCATAGAATAAATACTGAAACAGACAAGATGGTCTTAAAGTGACAGAAAGTGAAGTAAGCCAGGAGATATACAAAGAAGGGTATAAGACACATGCAGAAAAATGTCTTAATTCTCCTTCTTTCTTTGCAGTGGACCACACAACCATCATACTAGATGGGAGACACAGCTGGGACAGAAGACTCTCCAGCACAATGATGCATGGGAAAAACAAAGGAAGTGCTTTGATGTCCCTGGTACCAGACTGGAGGACTATACATCTTTTGGTGCTGATGCCTGGACAATACCAGATATAGAGGTATGGTAAAGGGGTGGGGACAGGAAATAGGGTTCCACAAATGGGAAGGAGGGACTTATATTAGGAATAATAAAGAATATGCTGCGGGGGGACATGACAACCTAGAAGATAAATGTTGCAGGGAAAAAAGGAGGGGGAAAGACAAAATAAATCTTACATCGAAGGAGTGATTAAAATTATTTGAATATATGACTTCTGGATGTTCTAGAAATAAAGACATTGCAGGAGGAAAGGGAGATAAGAGGAAAAGGGGAAAAGAGGTCCATGACTCATCTGTGGTGTCTCATTCTACTGTTGGGTTCTGGAGAGAGGAAGGGCTTAGGAACTCTAATCTCCAGTTATACAGAGACCCAGGTAGAGCCCCTGGGAGCTGGGGTTGTGACACTGCTACCACTCGGGAAGATGGAGGGAGGAGCAGCCTGGGGAAATTTACAACCTGCTAGAGGGATGGTCTGAATTTCATCCCTATCTTGGAGATACAAATAATTGTTTTTCACAGTTTCTACAGTTACAGGAAGTGGTAGCCCAGTTGGCAAACCTACCAAAGTTACACAATTGATGAGTATGCAGCCTACCAATAGCGAGCTGGATCCACTCCCAGTGTGGAAGGGAGGTAAACGAGAACAAGAAAACATGGAAGGCAGGAAGATATTGGTAAACAAGAAAGACAAAATAAACTGTATGGGAACCAAAATATTAACATATAATGTAAATGGCTTGTCCAGCCCAGCTAAAAGAAAAAGATTATGACATATGTTAAAAGAACCAAAACAGAGGTCATGTTCCTGCAGGAGACATACCTGCTGGAGCAGGAATATGCAAAAGCTGGGCCAGTTTGGGTTTGAGAGGTCTATTCCTCCTTATACAAAAATGCAAGGAGGAGAGGGGGTGATCCTGATCCCAAGATGGTCCAGCTTTGAATGTTTAAAAGGAAATTGACAGAGAAGGTAGATCCATTATACTTAAAGGAAGGCTAAATGGAAAGATGGTCACACTAGCATCAGTGTATGCACCCCCAGGTCCCCCTTACAACCTGTACAGAAAGATATTAATGAAACTTATGGAAAATGCAGAGGCACAATCATATGTGGTGGTAAATGGAACCTCACGATGGACCCTAGACTGGACAGTACCTCATAAATACCAAAAATGCACACACAGGGTTGCAGGGAGGTAACAGGCCTGTAGATAAAATTAGGACTCCAGACATGTGGAGGTATTTAGAGCACCCTAGCAGAGGATATACTTTTATTCATCAGTACATCAAATGTATTCAGGCTAGACCCTTTTTACAACAAAGGATGCCATAACAAAAGTAACAAAATGCAAGGTGGGAATTATGGGCCTGTCCGACCATGCACTGGTGCTAATGGAGATAGATTTACAAACAATTAAAAACATAATTCTGAGACTGAACCTTTCCCTACTACAGGACAAGGATGTAATAAAACAAATCCCAACACTATTGAAACAAATACTTGAAGATCATAATAATACAGAGGTCAACAAAAGCATACTGTGGGGCACAATTAAAGTGGTCCCCAGAGGCAAGTTTATCTCTATTGGGGCAACCAGGAAGAGACAGAGAAAAAAAAGCAACAAGAATTAGAAGAAAAATAGAACAACTAGAGGAATTACAACAGGCAAAACTAAATAAAGAAGAAAAGAGCTGGCTAAGCTTAAATAGGACATGAATAACATCTTAGAACATAAACATGAACAGAACTTAATGTTCTTAAAACAGAGGTATTATGAGGGAGGACAGAGGGCCACTAAATTGTTAGCATGTAAACTTAGGGCCGGAGAGCAAAAGCACACATAGCAAACATTCAGCACTCAGTAACTGGAGAAAAGCATATAAAGTAGATAAAATCTTAGAAGCATTCATAACCTATTACAAAAAATTATACAACCAGAAGCAGGAGATTCTCGAGAAGATATCAACACTTTTTACAAAATCTTAAATTACCAAAGCTAAAGGAGGAACATAATACAATTCTGAATAAGAACATAACCATAGAAGAAATAAAAATGGTAATAAAGAACAGTAAGACAACGAAGTGCCCTGGGACAGATGGGTTCCCGTGTGAATTTTATAAAAGTGGCACCATTTCTTAAGGACAAATATCAGGAAGTGATGAAAGAGGAGGAACCATACCCCATGATGGTCACAAGAGCAATTTCTGTGCTCCCCAAGCCTGGCAAGGACCCAACTATATGCACTTCCTACTGCCCCATATCCTTACTTAACATGGACTACAAAATTTTAACAGCCATAATGGCAAAGAGGTTAGAAACATTAGTACCTGGCCTAGTAGACATAGACCAAACAGGTCTTGTGGCAGGAGGCAATCAGCAGATAATGTAAGGCACACACTTCTAGTGGACCACTTAACTGACAAAAGACAACAGCGGTTATAATTAGTCTGGATGTGGAAAAGGCCTTCGACCAAGTAGACTAGCCATTCTTATTCAGAGTCCTTGCCAGGTTTGGGTTTGATAAACAATTCATCAGCACGACACAAAACTGTACAGTGGCCACAGGCATATACTGTATAAGGGCAAATGGTCATCTATCATGGAGATTTGAGCTACAGAGAGGTAATCGAGACAAGGCTGCCAGATGTCCCCTTAACTATTTACCTTGTATATTGAGCCACTGGCACAATGAATCAGACAGGATCCTGGCACAAAGGGATACAAGTGGGAGACCAGAGCATAAACTAGCACTTTATGCAGATATCTTAATGTGTATAAGAACCAGAAAGAACCATACCAAGGTTATTTGAGATGATACAAGAATTCACAAGACTAGCAGGATACACCTTAAATATGTCTAAACCTGTGACTTTGAAATTTCATTATACTACCTCAACATATATCAAACAACAATATCCAATGAAATGGGAACTACAATGCCTGAAATAACTAGGAATTATTATCAGAAATAACGATAAACTACTGCTCCAAGATAATCAAGACCCCACTGGAAAACAAATCAAAAAGACATTGAAAGATGGGCCCTCCTGCCCCTACCATTACACTCCAGGATTTTGTACATGTTTCAATGTATACCAGTGAGACCACAAGGACAATGGTGGTAGATATCCAGAAAATAATATATAAATTCATATGAGTGGACAGGAGACCCAGAGTAACAAGCCAGTTGTTGGTGATAATAAAAAAATTGGAGGATTGTCAGTACTGGAGCTGGAGGAATATTGGCTGGCAGCGCAGGTCAGATGGGCTATTGTGGAGCCACCCAGAAGTAGTGGCCCACTGACGAAAGCTAGAGGAAAGGGAGGGAAGCAAGACCACTAGAGGCAAGACTATTTAATCCACAAGAGAACATTCATAATGAGAAGACAACTAACCTGTGGTGAAAACTACATAGGAAGCCTGGGCTAAATTCCTGAAATATACCCTGGTAAAGAGAGATAAGGGGATACTGATGGTGGATCTGGAACCTGGACTTCCAGCCAGGACAACTAGATCCCTGGTGTGAAAGACAGGCACAGAAGAGAATGAACTGCCCAGCCAAGCTGATGAGAGGGAATACCGTATTAGAATTTGTAGAATGTTGCAGACAGCTTAACTGGATGGGGACAGACAGGCTGAGATATTTCCAATTTAGAGATTATATTCAAACTCAAATAAGAAAATAGAATAGTATCCCCAATCTCCCAGAGGAAACACCTAACCTAGAAGATCTGCTAAATTTGACCACCTCAAAGGGTCAATTTCCAAATCTACCAATTCCTGAATGACTATAGAGAGGAGGGGTGGGATATATTAAAACAAAATGGGAACAGAGGAGGAATCCAGCTAACTAAAATGAGTGGAAGAAGATCAGGAGGGCACCTTCAAGACCACATCTGCCCTGTGGTGGCAACAATTCTCATGGAAAGTTAAAGCCAGATATTTTATAACACCAGATAGAAAGGCCAAAGTGGGGAACAGAGGGAGGCATAAAATGCTGGAGGCACTGTGGGAACAAGTGGCCACACATGAGCATGTATTCTATTCCTGCCCCACTATAAACAATTTTTGAAGGAGGTCAAAACAAAATTAGGAAATGTTCCAAAATCACCACAATCCTATAACTATATCACATAATTTTAGGACTTCCACCAAGGGAAGTGAGGGGAGCAATCTCCAGGTATCTGTGGAATATAGGAGTAGTGGCAGTGGGGAAATCCATTAGTAAGGGATGGCTCAACCCAGAACCCCCAATAATAGTGGAATGGGAAAAAATAATAAACAAAATAAAAGAATGGAGAGACTGACATACCAGATACAAGACAGAACAGACAAATTTATGAAAAGATGGACCAGATGGATGTGGGTATCAACCTGAGGAAGAAAGACTACATAAGATTGAAACAAAAGAGAGTAGAATGAGGAAGGGAAAAGACTACAGGGCTGGACAAGCACAAAGTATAAAAGCACAAAATAAGGGACAAACATACAATGCAGAAAAGATAAACGAGGAACAGAGAAACAAAACCACAGACAGGGAAAATAATACTCTTGTGAAACACTGGGGAGGGTGCATCTAGAAAATATAACAGGAATAAATAATGAAAAAGAAACACATACGAAGTTAGTTCAAGTTATATTTTATTACAGTTAAGACAAGTAGGTTACTTGTTCTTCATCTTTTTTTATTTTCTCTCCTTTTCTTTCTAGTCTTCTTCTGCTATTTCACTGTGTGCTCACAGCACACCTTTTCTACTAAAACAGAATGAATTAGACATAATGGAAAACAGACAATAACAAGGTAAAGGCTTTTTGAGTTGTGATGTACAGGATAAAACAATTGTTTGAATGTATGTATCAAAATGGTGAACACATGATGTAAATGCAAATGATAAAATCTGAAAAATAAAATATATAAAAAAAGGTAAGCCTTGACAAATTTCTGCTAACAAAGACTCACAGGATTCCCTGGGTAGTAGGGTGGGTGGGGAATCCAGATTAATTAGTGCATGTTTGCATAGCATTCTCGTTGGTACTGTTTATGAAGCAGGGAAGGTGAATGTGATGGGCCAGTAGTCCCTTGGACCTTAACACAGTATATACTGGCATATAATTCAACCCTGTATGTAATTAATACCCTTTTTCATGTGATATACCTTGCAAATTGCTAGACCCTCTCTGATTACTGTAATATACTACCTGTATACTGTGGCCAGATATTCAAAGGTTTGCATAGCGCAAGTCAAAGTGCGCCATTCTGCGATATTCAGCAGGAGGCAGTTGCACCACTGAAAACAGGCTGAGCAACAGCGCAATGCAAATGAATGCATGCTCAACTGGAGGGGAGGAACCATGCATAAACTGCACAGCCCGATATTCAGCGGGCTGTGCAGAGTTGTGCAGGCACAACCCCCAACTTGTGCCTGCAGAACTTTGAGCCAAAAAAAGGCTTAAGTCGAGGCCACCCACAGGTGAGCTGTTGTATCGCGGGCGAAACAGCAGCTGCCACCTGTGGCTGGCCCCAACTCAATCCCTGTGCCCCCGCATCCCGATCGGGGCATAGTGTACTCCCCCCACCAGCCCGATCCGGGCATCAATGTGCCCCCTCCCGCTCACATCCCTGGTGGTCCAGTGGACGAAAGTATATTTAATAAATCCCCCCTCCGTTCACATCCCAGGTGGTCCAGTGGACCAAATGCCCGATCAGCGGGCAGAAAGTAAACTGAACCCCCCAATATATCCCTTGTGCCCGATTGCAGGGCAGAAAGTAAACTAGAACCCCAAACATATCCCTTGTGCCCGATCGTAGGGCAGAAAGTAAACTGAACCCCGAACGATATCCCTTGTGCCCGATCGCGGGCAGAAAGTAAACTGAACCCCAGACATATCCCTTGTGCCCAATCGTTGGGCAGAAAGTAAACGAACCCCAGAACATATCCCTTGTGCCCCGCCACACCCTCTTCTCTTTGCATATATGAATGGTTGAAAGTGACTAAATGGAAATCCATTAAAGTTCAGAACTGTAGTTGGCTTGATAGTGCAACAGTATTACTAATGCTTGGTAGGTCGATGGCCTGGGGTCAAGAATGCACACAAGTCATCAGGGGCTGGCTGGGGAAGGAGGATTGAAAGTCCTAAGGACTGCTGTCCTCACTGGGGGCGGGAGATGAGAGGAGGTTTGTGTGCCCATCTGTAGAACTGCTCCTTAGTGGAAGCAGAGTGGTAGGAGCATCCTGGGACACTGCGAGGTAGAGGCTGAGAATGTGGCTGATGCTGGAAATGCTGCAAGCATGCATGTGCATGGGCCTTATGCATCCTGCATGGTAGTGTCCAGGGGAGAAAACTAAGGGAGAAAACTGACCAGTCAGCAGAACAAATGAAACCACACTACCCCCATGGTTGTAGTCTGGCTCTGCCCTTGGCTACTGGGATGGCTCTTAGGGTTTATCTTCACTGTGGGTGGCTGGATAAGTGGGAGGAGATGCCATGGAGTTGAAGGTAGACCCTGTGACGTAGACAGACAGTTATGAGTGCTGTATCATTTCTTTTAATATAGAATGTATTACTGAATGTCTCCTGCTGAAAATCAAATTCTCTTGGGTGACCTCACTCATGCCCCACCAGATTTCAGCTGAGAGATGGAAGCCATGAGGAAATGCTGACAGCATGTGAGTTCACACATTCAGTTTTTAGAGACAATGTGTTACATGGAAGAATTTAATCAAGGATCCTGTTTCTCTGAGTAAATTACAGACTTGTTTAAGTTAATTTTGTTAAGAGAGAAATCATAAAGAAGGCTTATGATGTTGGAGAGGAACCTAGGTTATTACACAGGGGTGCAAGGTTGTAAATGTCCCTGTAAAGCCTGTGTGAGGGAGGAATCAACATGAGATCAAAAGAAGTGTCATTTGAAGGACATGAATTATGCTGAAGTTGCAGAATGTAATACTTAAAAAAAAAAAAAGACATCCTGTTTTTTGTATAAGATATATATTTATATTATGCAGGGAGGGTGGGGGAGCCATTTGCTGCCCGTGATCGGCTACAGGTGCGTCGGTCCCGGCTGCTGCCTGGCAGGCGCCAGGCGCAAGTCCTCGGGGATCGGCGCACCTGCAGCTAATGGCATGCAAATGGGGCCATAATCAGATGCAAATGGCCCCCTGTGCCTTGCATGAATTATGGCCCCATTTGCATGTCACCTTTTGAATATGCGTGATTTTTGCGCATGGCGCTGTGGTACTTAGCCACCGCATGTTGAATGCTCCACTCTGACAACTTGGTGGCGCAAGTTCACTCTTGCTCATGCACAGTGGCATCTTGTGGCTGAGGGTGATATTCAAAGGGTTGCTCAATGGCGCAACTCCTTTGAATATCGCCAACCCCACCCTCGTATAACTAAGTTCAGCGTGAAAGCTTGCGCCTCAGAATGGCGCAGTTTGAATATCCAGCCCTGTATGTTTTCCATGCCTGCTGAAAGAAAAATTGCTGCTGTCGAATTATAATATTCATTTTAACAGAACATACTCATCTCCTCACTCCTCTGCAGCACTCAGTGGTAATCACTAGTATTGAATCATTAAGTCACACCCCTCATCCCACTCCATATAGCATCATTCACTGGCATAGCAAGTGTGTTACCTTATTCACATCCCAACCCAATCCTTCCTCACAGCAGTCCTCTCCAGCAACATCTGTGGTACTATATTTACAGACCCCACCAGCAGTCCTAGGCATCACAAAAGACCTGTAGCTGGGGTTGGGGCTGGTGGTATAGCCTAGCTGTTAGAGTAATGAGCTGTAAATGAGCTTCACACATCCAGCAGAAATAGGTTTGAGTCCCACATCCTCTATTTGCATACTGTGTGGCTCTAGGCAAGTCACAACCTCCACCATGCTACTGGATCACCCCTGAAAACAGGCACATGTGCCTAATGGCCTTACCAGTTACCAAAAGAATTAAAAAGTCATTATGACACCATCTACTCCCTGAAATAGATCTTAACATTGGATCATTAAAGAATTCCCCTGTTCACCAATAGAAGCTAATAACTGCTTAATCCAGTCCAATCAGGGTTTAGAGCTAAACATAGCACCATCACAGCACTTGCCAAAGTGACTAATGACTGGCAAGAGAGCTAGACCACAGGAATTACACCTCGCCCGTATTCTTGGACCTGAGCAAGGCCTTGACACTGTCACCATTATCTGCTACTCTCTTCCTGACCTCACTAGGTGCTGACCCATTATGTTTACAGTGGTTCAACAACTACTTCTCTGATCGTTTCCAGCAGGTGAAAGTGGAAGGAGATCTCTCAACTCTCAAACCTCTTCTAAGAGGTGTTCCCAGGAGTTTTATATTAGGACCAATCTTATTTGCAATATCGTCAACAATATCGATGAAAGCATAACTAAGGCCAACATTCATCTGTTTGCAGATGACACAGTTCTTTATATAGCCGCCGTCATTACAATCTGCATGTAATGACCTTCAATCTGAGTTCAACCTGCTGCACACCAACTCCTAAACAAAAAACTATTACTTAACACCAAGAAAACAAAAGCAATTCTCTTTTCTCCCTCTGCCCAAATGGTAAATTCAGCCCTATCAGATCCTGTACTACAGATTACTACAATTCTTTGTCGAGAAGTTGGAATTTGTCCCTAAATTCAAATACCTGGGAGTATGGCTGGACCATAGGCTCTCCTTTATAGAGCACATTGAAGAATTACTCAAAAATTATGACAGAGACTTGGCCTGTTCTTTAGGATAGCCCGCTTTAACTAGAGATGCCAAACTACAGCTGGTACAATCAATCTTTCTATCCTTGATAGATTATGCTGACATCCTCTACAGTCACTGTCCCATTTACTACCTCACCAAACTTGACACATTATATCATAGAGCTTTGAGGTTCATCACAGGCCTGCCTTATTCCACTCAACACTGCTCCCTATATCAATCAGTGGGGTGGAGTTCTCTTCAATTCAGACGTGATAAAAATGCAGCATTATGGACTCAAAGCCATCTCAAAAAACTGCCCCAGTACATTACAGACTGTCTTCCTATAAAACCAATAGGCAATTACGCCCTGAGAAGTTGCAGATCTCTCCTACTGATGGTTCCTAAAGTTAACTCTCGCATTGGCAGGGCTGCTATACGCTTTACACTGTCTTCCTTGTGGAAAAATTGCACAGAAAAACTGAAACTGAGGTCACCATCGGCATCTCATTTTCAAGATCTTATATTCACGTCTCAGAAATGATCAGTGCAATTGTTTCCCATGACCATGAATTGTCATCATGCTAACCTGTACCATTTACCCATGAATGAATTACTTCTAGTGCTTGTCTCCTCCTTGGCCCTGGTCCGACATCATGCTTTCATGTAACACCTTCATGCCTCTATCCTCCCTTTGATACTGGTCTATCTTCTCGCTTTCTCAGCCTTCTTTTCACAACTCTATACTGCACTCATCCACAATCTACGCGCAATCATACTATAAAGTCCTAACTCCCTTTCCCTCTCCCGTAGGCCCCCGCCACATCAGTTCTACCAACCTATCCTTGGGACTTCACTTCTCACAATGTTTATCCTTAGCTACATATTACATTACCCTCCTGGTACCCCATCTGCCATTAGTTGGCAGTTCTCAAGCATTTTCATGGCTAGTACTAGTGACTGCCACTGGTAAATGAACTAACTGGTACTTCTATACAGAGAACGTGGTTTATATGCAGTTGCATGGTTCAATGGTGGACCTGCCCCTTTTATTTGAATCCTCTTCTGTTATGGCTTGCCTTATCATTCTTTTATTATTTGACTCCTATTACTGCACCATTGTGTTTGTGTTTATATACTTATTTACATGCATTGATATGTTTTTATGATGGATGTTACCGACCCTGTTCTAACCAGGTCCATCTTGTGAAAGAGCTCTGCTCAATGATGTTCACCAGGATAAATAAAGATTTTGATTGATTGATTGATTGAGAAGCCACTGCATCAGCTACTGGCATCCATCGCATCATGCATCACTCCTACTAGCAGAACTACTAATCTCAGTGGATACTCTCCGCCAGCCACTACTGCTGCAGCTCAGCATATTCTGGCTACTCCTGCAAAAAAGCAAGAGAGAAACTGGATCCTACAGCTGATGTATCTCAAGCCTGGCTCTGCATCAGAATCATTGTGCTGGGAGGTGGATGTGCACTACCTGTGAGTTGGTGTTGCTTTTAGGGATACCGATGGCTCAGGCGTACCTCTGTGCCAACCACCTGGGTTCAGGACCAAACTTGGAAAGTTGGGATCAGCATGGTCAGTATTGAGAGTGCTGCAAGTGCAGTTTGAACCAGCCCAGGGAGGAGAGATGTCCTGGTTCTGGCATCACAGCAGTCCTTCAAAGTGATCCACTGAGCTTGCTTCCTTGTGAGGGTAGCACATGTACAGAGCATGCTGCAGCATCTATGACCACCAAGAGGTTGTACTCAATGCCACGGAGATGGAAGGCACTACGGAGTGAAGGAAGAAAACCTGCAAAATATATATTCTGAGCCATCTAAATGAATGGCACTGGCACCCTATAGCCCTGCTCCATGCAGATCCCACTGACCTTGACAGTGGGGTGAGGGCTGACAAGGCTGGTGGACTGGCAGAAGACCCAAAGCAAGATGTTGATACCATTGTGAATGGCCTTACAGCTAAAATGAAAAAATTAAAAGGTGGTGTTATTTCAGTCAACATTTTTTGTTCTGCCTGAGTGTGCATAGTGCAGAAAAGGGAACTATGTTCAGCTAAAAAATACTCCACAAATTAGTAACCTTGTGTGCATATCAAGACCCCTTTCTTCAGTGTCTGTTTTTGACACTGAAAACTTGACTTATACGTGAGTATATACAATACTATCTAACTCTATTAACTATAATGAAATTAGCACTATTTTGTTATATTTAAAATATGGGAATGACTGGTATAATACATGACAAATCTATGACATACATAGACAATATATGAAGAATACATTCTTATAATATAAAGAGTTGCCCATGTTTCATATACTACCTATTTACTGTATGTGTAATATATGTTCTTGCTTTTATATATTTTAAATATATAAAAGGGACCAATTATGGTACATCCAAAATACATTTTGTCACATATGTGAAATACATACATTCTGGATGGGGTATCTGGCATGTATCCTTGTCATTCAGGTGCATAAAGATGTAGTCACTTCAGCATCTGTCATATGTCTGGTTCCTTTACATTATTTGGTGCTCTCATTTAAATGCACATACACAAGGAGAGAGTCACTACATTGTTACAAGCCAAGAACACATCTATGTGTTCATAAAATAGTGTCCATACTGCAATGCAGCATGCTCAATGTAATACTCTGAAAACAAAGTCAGACCTGTTTTATGTTTATCTTGTCATGTAATTTCCCCAAATGACATAATTAGTCTGACACTTTCTAAAAATACTATTACATAATGCCTGAAGACCACCCAGATTCATGAGTCACATATTTGTTCATGTGATCTTAAATGCCCCGAAGATGACGACAGCAAACAGTGGAAAATTGTTTTCAACCTGTCAGCTTTCCAGTTAATGGATGATTGTCATAAGCAGTAGTTATGATTCATGGGACTATTGTTTGAATGTGGGAGGGAGAAGGATTAGATTCAATTCTAGGGAATAAGTCCATAGTAAGAATGTACTGAAATTAAGGGAAAAAAAGTATAGGTAAGTAAAATATACTTTTATTTCCAATTGTTAGTCATAGCTCCATAGAGAGGCATTCATTTTTCTTTCTCCTCTTCTCTTTGCATATATGAATGGTTGAAAGTGACTAAATGGAAATCCATTAAAGTTCAGAACTGTAGTTGGCTTGATAGTGCAACAGTACTACTAATGCTTGGTAGGTCGATGGCCTGGGGTCAAGAATGCACACAAGTCATCAGGGGCTGGCTGGGGAAGGAGGATTGAAGTCCTAAGGATTGCTGTCCTCACCTCGGGGTGGGGAGATGAGAGGAGGTTTGTGTGCCCATCTGTAGAACTGCTCCTTAGTGGAAACAGAGTGGTAGGGCATCCTGGGACACTGCAGAGGTAGGGCGAGAATGTGGCTGATGCTGGAAATGCTGCAAGCATGCATGTGCATGGGCCTTATGCATCCTGCATGGTAGTGTGCCAGGGAGAAACAAAAGGAGAAAAACTGACCAGTCAGCAGAACAGATGAAACCACACCTGCCCCCATGGTTGTAGTCTGGCTCTGCCCCTTGGCTACTGGGATGGCTCCTAGGGTTTATCTTCACTGTGGGTGGCTGGATAAGTGGGAGGAGATGCCATGGAGTTGAAGGTAGACCCTGTGACGTAGACAGACAGTTATGAGTGCTGTATCATTTCTTTTTAATATAGAATGTATTACTGAATGTCTCCTGCTGAAAATCAAATGCTCTTGAGGTGACCTCACTCATGCCCCACCCAGATTTCAGCTGAGAGATGGAAGCCATGAGAAATGCTGACAGCATGTGAGTTCACACACACTCAGTTTTTAGAGACAATAGTGTTACATGGAAGAATTTAATCAAGGATCCTGTTTCTCTGAGTAAATTACATACTTGTTTAAGTTAATTTTGTTAAGAGAAAATCATAAAGAAGGCTTATGATGTTGGAGAGGAACCTAGGTTATTACACAGGGTGCAAGGTTGTAAATGTCCCTGTAAAGCCTGTGTGAGGAGGAATCAACATGAGATCAAAGAAGTGTCATTTGAAGGACATGAATTATGCTGAAGTTGCAGAATGTAATACTTAAAAAAAAGACATCCTGTTTTTTTTGTATAAGATATATATTTATATATATATATATATATATCCTGACAGGGAGGAGCTAGCAGGAGTAGCTAGGTGACCTCCTGCAAAGAGGTGGGGTAAAAAGCCAGCTTTTAAATTATTCAGTTTACTTCACTAAAACACACTTTCTAAACTCTGACTGAGGAAAGATCTTTGGAGCACTTGTAAAACAAGTATTTAGAAAGATTTCAAATCTAAGTACTGTAAGTAGGAATTTGCACTGTTTAAACCTTGTTTCTTTTAAAAGATTTGTATGTCTGGCGATATAAGAGTTCTGTATTTTGTGCTTTACATATTTTTAACTATTTTAGTAAAATTCTTTTTTAGAACTTACTTGGTCTGTCTTTGACTTCTTTTAGATGTAAGAAAAGTATATGGTTATTGCAGATACTAAACATAAGCCTGAATAGTGGTACAAAACTGGAAAGAGAAGCGTTTTAAATCTGAGGTCTTTATTAAAGTTTTTAAGGGTTCATCTCTGTATACCTGGTTAGGTGCTATAGGCAAAGATATCTGCCCCCGAAGACAGAAATATCTGAGCCTGTGCATTGGGTACACTAGCAAGAGGTTCACAGTTTGAATCCCTCCAGAACTTGAGACCAAAAGTTGATCCAAACTCAAAAAACAGACAAGACGGTTACCTTGTCTGTTACACTGTTCACAAGACTGCGCTCAGAGGTTGTCACTTTGGGAGTAGAGGGCCTGACCTGCTGAGTGGGTTTGTGACAGACCCCACCTCAGGGGCAAGCCAAAGGGGTAGAATAGCAGTGTGCTGGTATTTGCAGTGAGTCGAATACAGTACCTTTTAGTTGGTGCAAGGGGAAATTAGAATTGAAAAAAATGTAAACTGATCATGTACACGCTAAGAGACATTACAACTTCAGTTTGCTTACGAACCTCATTGCACTTTTAATGTGTTTCTTCCTGGTTCAAACTAGGACTGGAATAAGGGTCATGCCATGACAGTATTTACTGTCAGTGTTTGAATGTAAGTAAGCCTCTGGAGAACTGGTTACCCTAGCATGATACAAAGACTGTCTGAATGAAGGACTGCAGTTAAGAGGCAGCTGTCTTTTGCTTTCTTCTCTGACAAATATCTTTAATTTGTCTGTAATGTCAGGCTATGCACAGGAGCAATGGATAATGGCCAAGGCTATTCTCATTCATAAAAGAGGTGACACTAGTATAACAGCTAATGGTCAGTCTATTTCAGAGCTCACAGTCTTATTAAAAATAATGGAAAGGCCTGTCTACACAAAATTTAAAAATAATTACTTTGTTTTTATCAAAATATGTCTTGAATAGTTTACAACCTGGCTTTCGCTGCCAGAACATCAGTCATAGCCTCATTAAAGGCTTCCAGTGTTGACTAATCTATCTTGGATGAGGGCCTCACCTCTTCACTGGCATGTCAAAGGCCTTCAACAAGGTTGGCCTTAATCACCTTTAAAAAACTGACCTCAATTGTTTCAAATGACAGTCTTGCCAAGTGGTATGGCTTTCTTCCTGTTGAGAAGACACCAGTCCATTAGTGTTCAAAACTCTTCTCAGCTGCAAGCCAATCCCACAGAGGCCCAGTTTTTGACTCTTGCTGTTTACTTATCATACATCAGCCCTTTGGCTCCTATTTCCATGCAATTAGATAATTAAAGAGGCACTGCAAGTTTTATTTATTGCTTACAGTTATGCAGTGTCTATGACAAGGTTACCACACTCCTTTTATATGTCCAGAAAGCTCCTGTGTTCCACCATTTATAACTTTAACGAGGCAGTGTGGTCTAGTGGTTAGAGCTTTGATTTAGAAATCAGGATATCATAGGTTCAAACCCATTAGAACCAAATACTGTGTGCTCTGCAGAAGGGAGTAATGATGGTAGGGACTGTGGCTGGATTATGTGAGATGGCACATACTGAGGGGTCTGTTGACTCAGAAAAGGGAGATTCAGGAGTGGAAAATTGGATGCCTTTGGCAGCAGATCAATGGGTAAGAATGTGCAAGTAATGAACAGTATTTCCTGAATGGCACAAATAGTGCACTATTCATTATTTGGATCCAAAAATGAAAAGTGGCAATATTTGTGCCTATTGTAGTCAGGAAAGATTGAAAAAAAGGAAAAAACAGTTCCTAGCCCAATAGATTTGAAAACGATAGCCCATCCCCACCCTCTGCAATGACCCCACTCCCACATTCCTCCCCAGCACCCATGATTTCAAGATTAACAAGGAAAACTCCCACAATGGACAACTCGATACAACCCGCCCACCTTCATGGCTGGCTGCTGTCTCTTCTTGCCATTATTTTAGTAAAATAAATCATGCCCCATCCCCACCTTGGTAGCAGCACCCAAGTCCTGCCCTTCTCCCTCAGCACCCACATTTTATAAATTTAGTGTTGAACCTCAGTGTGAGGAAGCAACTCAACTGAACCTGCCCTCCCACACCCGCCACCTTCTTGTGAATGGCGCCCCATGCTTGCTTGCATAGTAAAACAGCTGATCTTATGATTTTCTTACAGTAAAGTATGTTTCCTGTTTTCAAGCAAGATAAATCATGTATAGAATATATTTAGAATATACGTTCTTTATATATATTAAATACATTTTTTGCAAATGCTAACTTTGGAATGGTTTATACATCTGCATATCTAATTTGTATATTTTGGAAGCACAGTTTATCAACTGAAATCATGGTGATTTCTATCTTTAAAATAATTTTGAAGTGAGAACATTAGTTTAAAGGCCAGAGGAAAGGTATTGAGTATAAACCAAGTACATGTAAGAACATAACCCTACCTAAATCCCGACAAGATGGAGGTCCTGGTGATTGAGACTAGTCTCAAGGGGTGGAAGGCAGTGCCTCTGGAGTGGCAACAGGATTGTCCTGGGAACCACTTCATTGATGGCTTCCCCATAAGTGAAGTCTGGGCATCTTCCTGGATAACAGATTGACACTTGATGCCCAATTGTTGTCTGCTGTCCAAAGTGGTTTCTACCACTTAAGGAATGTCACCCAGATTAAACCTCTAGTTCTGCCCAAGGACCTGCCATCACTAGTACACACCTTTGTTATTTCCACGCTTGACTACTGTAACACTCTATACTTCAGGTTCTGTGGAGACCCTCTGCTGGCTTGCAGCTGGTGCAGAATGCAGTGGCCAGGTTACTGATGAGCCTATCCAGGTCATGTCATGTGACCCTGGTCATGTGACATCTGCACTGGCTGCCTGTCAAGTGGAGGATCATCTTCAAGGTGGGCCTGCTCACCTACAAGGCCCTAAAAGGACTGGGCCCTGGCTTCCTGATGGATCTCCTTAACCCTGCCACTCTGGCCTCTCCTCTTCACCTCCACCAGGGGCCTCCTTGTGGTTCCAAGGGCCAGGGCCAGGCTGAAAACCTCCAGTGATCAAGCTTTCAAGGTGGCTGGCCGGCCCTCTGGAACTCACTTCCCAGCTCTGCTAGGAGGCCCCATCAGTGGAGGCATTCAAGAGGGGTCTAAAGACTCATCTTTTCAAACAGGCTTTTCGGACTAACCACAGTGTTTTAAAGCTATTATTTATTAATTATTTATAATTGCTTATTTATGTCTGAATTTTAAACTTCTTGTATAACCCTTTAGAACTTTTTGTATTGCTATTGTTTGCCCTGCCTGTTTTTGATTTTGTAAGGCACCCAGAGCCTCTGGAATTGGGTGCCATATAAATAAATTTTACCTTACATTACCTAAAACAGAAACAAAAAGGTGGTATAAATGCCAATTTTAGCCTTTATTAAGTGCTGGGTCATGAGACAAAGCCTATATTTAAGTACAAATGTATAAACTGTATGCCTAAGGTAAAAGTAAGATATGTAAATGGTTGCTAACAAGATGAATTGAAATGTACAGATAAAATATTTGACACATCATAAATATGTTATATTCTTTCTATCTGGGTATTTTAAGCAATTCTGAAATGTATATATTTACAAAATATTTCACATATATGTCATCTACACAAAAAGTATATGTATTAAGTATTCAAGCAGTATCAGCAGATATATAAAACACATGTACTGCATCTATAATAAATATTTCACAATAAAGATATGTATAACGTATATTAAAAATGGTGTACTTTATCACTCAGTCTGACTGTCTAGATCTATGCTTGTGTAAAATTATAACTTATGTTTATACTTGCTCTATTCCTTATCTATTGTAAAAAACTCCCACAACCTGTACACTGTAACCCTGATCCCAAAGGTATTGCTAACTCCCACCCTATCCACTTTTAATCCCTAACCCCTCTTCCCCAAGTCCCTTGTAGGCACATTACTTATATCTGCTACAATAAAATACTATGTGATGCTTGTTTCCTTGTAATAAAAAAGTCCTCCCACCCATACCAAATCATGAGTTTTCTACCTCCCGACACCAGTACCTTTTCAGAGCCTTGAGTTCAGTAAACAACCTCAACCAACACACCCTATAGTCTCACCTTCCTCCCCTCCTCCAAGCTCGGATGCTGGATAATAAATTAGGATTTATTTGAGGCAGCAGTCAGGTCCTGTGCAGGAGCAGTCAGCATGCACTCATCTTTGGTGGGTCCTAAGTTATGAATGAAGTGATGATGTCTTCCTATAGTAACATCTGTTGTTTGCTTGAAGAAGCAAGCATTGCATAGTTTTCATTATAGCAGATAAAAATAATGTGCTCACAGGGGCTTGGGATGAGGAGATTGGAGATTAGAGGATGGGTGGTTAACTAATTGCAGTGTGGGGTATACTTGTTGGGGCAGAGTTAGGGCTTTTTGTCTTTTACAGCTGATTTTAGATTAGGATCATCTGAAACTTGAAATCTGGTGGTTGGATTGGATTTAAGCAATCCAATCATAAATATCTCAGTAATGTCAAAGCTAGAAAAGTTTATTTTCAGGAATAAACTTGCAAGTTTCCATAATACCAACCCAGTTCCTTTTGAAACTGTTAAAGGGCTTGAATCATAAACTCAAATCTGATCAACCAATTCCTTTTGACTATCCAGATCAGATTGTTGGGACATTCAGTTTATACTTTCCTGAGGCCTATAATATTCATAAGCCCCAGGACTCTAGATTCCATTAGTGCCACTGATAGTCTTAATCATTTACTAGCCCAAGCAAATTCCCTCCTCAGCTTTCAGACCTCAAGAAATAGTCAAAGGCTCAAAGGATTGTTGTCCTGAATTTTAGATTAGGTTTATTAAAAAACAATTGCAACCAAAGTTGGTGAACCAGGCTGAATGAATTAAAGTAGAATTTATAAGACAAATACATTGAAGCATGTGCACTAAACTCTGTAGACAGTAAAACTTTAAACAACTCATTTAAATAACTTATACATCTAATACATCAATTACACAATGTTCCTACTTCATAATACTTCAGATCAGTTCCATATAAAATGTTAAAAGGCAGATGACTGTGACAGGATAAACTAATAAGCTGCTTTTTATATGCAGCCCATGCCATTTATCTCCTCTGACATATTTGTTCAATCTCTTGTCGGCTTCTGGTACATTTCCTCCTAGTTGAAAGATTGCCCAGG
Organism: Neoceratodus forsteri; assembly: GCA_016271365.2. Taxonomy (NCBI): domain Eukaryota; kingdom Metazoa; phylum Chordata; order Ceratodontiformes; family Ceratodontidae; genus Neoceratodus; species Neoceratodus forsteri. The sequence continues at coordinate 1,068,423,733 of CM028129.1, read as the reverse complement.
TCATAAGTGTATATGAAGATAAAGACTCAGGTTTATTAATGAACTATTGGCCTATTTCCCTGCAGGCTGCCATCGCAAAACTGTCGGAGAAGCTGGTATCTAAGCAAGTGATTACATTCTTATTAGATAATAATATTCTCAACCCTATCCAGTCTGTTTTTTTTTTAGCCCAGTTGTGGTACCTTATTGGATATTACATCTAAAGTCAATTAATTTCTAGTGGCTATGGATCTGGGTTTAATGATTGAGCAGTTTTCAATTACTTAAGCAAGACCTTTGACACAGTCAGCCATAAAGTTATTACTGTTGCTGTTGCTAGCCATGCTTGTAGAGCAGAAAGCAACTAACTAAAAGAAGCTACCATTTTCTTAATAATTTAACACTTCTATCTCAGCAGGACTCAGTGTCTGTTGAGATTAAGAAGACAGATACTTTATTAGAAGTTGAAGGGCTCTTATTTATGATTAAAAAAGAAAAGAAAGTAAGTCAGTGTGTATTCTGTACTGGGAACGGTACTGTATCAACTTACTTTGCTAAATCAGTAAGAGGAGAGACAGCTTAATTGTAGGTGTGGCTTAGACAATATAAAATCAGGAGCTCAAATTACAACTTTCTGTTGCTAGCCTTGCATTAAGAGCAGAAGCAGCTAACTAAATGAAGCTACCATTTTCTTAATAATTTAACACTACTATCTCAGCAGGACTCAGTGTCAGTTGAGATTAAGCAGACAGATAGTTTATTAGAAGTAGAAGGGGTCTTATTTAGGTTTAAAAAGAAAGAAAGTCAGTGTGTATTCTGTACTGGGAAGGGTAGTGTATCAACTTACTTTGCTAAATCAGTAGAAGGAGAGAGAGAGAGCTTAATTGGGGGTGTGGCTTAGACAATATAAATGCAGGTGACTCAAATTACAACTTCCTGTTGCTAGCCTTGCTTGCAGAGCAGAAAGCAGCTAACTAAAAGAAGCTACCATTTTCTTAATAATTTAACACTTCTGTATCAGCAGGACTCGGTGTCTGTTAAAATTAAGCAGATAGGATACTTTATTAGAAGTAGAAGGGATCTTATTTAGGCTTAAGAAAGAAAGTCAGTGTGTATTCTGTGCTAGAAGGGTACTGTATCAATGTACTTTGCTAAATCAGTAGGAGAGAGAGAGTTTAATTGGGGGCGCTTAGACAATGTAAAAGCAGGTGACTCAAATTACAAATTCCTGTTGTTAGCCCTGCCTGTAGAGCAGAAAGCAGCTAACTAAAGAAGCTACCATTTTCTTTATAATTTAACACTTCTATCTTAGCAGGACTCAGTGTTCATTTAGATTAAGCAGACACATACTTTATTAGAAGTAGAAGGGGTCTTATTTATGGTTAAAAAAGAAAAGAAAGAAAATCAGTGTGTATTCTGTGCTGGGAAGGGTACTGTATCAACTTACTTTGCTAAATCATTAGGAGGAGAGAGAGCTTTAATTGGGGTGGCTTAGACAAATAACAGCAGGGCCTCAAATTACAACTTCCTGTTGCTAGCCTTGTTGAGAGCAGAAAGCAGCTAACTAAAAGAAGTTACAATTTTCTTAATAATTTAACACTTCTGTATCAGCAGGACTCAGTGTCTGTTGAGATTAAGCAAACAGATACTTTATTAGAAGTAGAAGAGGTCTTCTTCGGTTAAAAAGAAAAGAAAGAAAGTCAGTGTGTATTATGTGCTGGGAAGGATACTGTATCAATGTACTTTGCTAAATCAGTAGGAGGAGACAGAGCTTAATTGGGGCTTGACTTAGACAATATAAAAGCAGGTGACTCAAATTACAACTTCCTGTTGCTAGCCTTGCTTGTAGAGCAGAAAGCAGCTAACTAAAAGAAGCTACAATTTTCTTAATAATTGAACACTTCTACATCAGTAGGACTCAGTGTATGTTGAGATTAAGCAGACAGATAATTTATTAGAAGTAGAAGGGCTCTTATTTAGGGTTAAAAAGAAAAGAAAGAAAGTCAGTGTGTATTCTGTGCTGGGAAGGGTACTGTATCAACTTACTTCGCTGAATCAGTAGGAGGAGGAGAGAGAGAGAGACTTAATAGGGTGTGGCTTAGACAATATAAAAAGCAGTGGTGACCCAAATTACAACTTCCTATTGCTAGCCTTGCTTGTAGAGCAGAAAACAGCTAACTAAAAGAAGTTACCATTTTCTTAATAATTTAACACTTCTATCTCAGCAGGACTCAGTGCCTGTTGAGAATAAAGCAACAGATACTTTATTATAAATAGAAGGGTCTTATTTAGGTTTAAAAAAGAAAAGAAAGAAAGTCAGTGTGTATTCTGTGCTGGAAGGGTATATCAACTTACTTTGCTAAATCAGTAGGAGGAGAGAAAGAGAGAGCTTAATTTGGGGGTGTGGCTTAGACAATATAAATGCAGGTGACTCAAATTACAACCTCCTGTTGCTAGCCTTGCTTGTAGAGCAGAAAGCCACTAACTAAAAAGAAGCTACCATTTTCTTAATAATTTAACACTTCTGTCTCAGCAGGACTCAGTGTCTGTTGAGATTAACAGACAGATACTTTATTAAGTAGAAGTGGTCATATTTAGGTTAAAAAGAAAAGAAAGTCAGTGTGTATTCTGGCTGGGAATTGTACTGTATCAACTTAATTTGCTAAATCAGTAGGAGGAGAGAGAGCTAATTGGGGATGTGGCTTAGACAATATAAAAGCAGGGGACTCAAATTACAACTTCCTGTTGCTAGCCTTGCTTGAGAGCAGAAAACAGCTAACTAAAGGAATCTACCATTTTTAAATAATTTAACACTTCTTTCTGAGCAGCACTCAGTGTCTGTTGAGATTAAGGACATTTACTTTATTAGAAGTAGAAGGGATCTTATTTAAGGTTTAAAAAGAAAGAAAAGAAAGCCAGCTAACTAAAAGAAGCTACCATTTTCTTTATAATTTAACACTTCTATCTTAGCAAGACTCAGTGTTTGTTTAGATTAAGCAGACACATACTTTATTAGAAGTAGAAGGGTCTTATTTAGGGTTAAAGGAAAGAAAGTAAAGTCAATGTATTCTGTGCTGGGAAGGGTACTGTATCAACGTACTTTGCTAAATCAGTAGGAGGAGGCGAGAGAGGAGCTTAATTGGGGCATGGCTTAGACAAAATAAAAGCAGGGACTCAAATTACAACTTTCTGTTGCTAGCTTTGCTTGTAGACCAGAAAGTAACTAATTAAAGAAGCTACCATTTTCTTAATAATTTAACACTTCTATCTCAGCAGGACTCAGTGTATGTTGAGATTAAACAGACAGATACTTTATTAGAAGTAGAAGGGGTCTTATTTAAGGTTAAAAAGAAAGAAAAAGAAAGCCAGTGTGTATTCTGTACTGGGAAGGGTACTGTATCAACTTACTTTGCTAAATCAGTAGGAGGAGAGAGCTTAATTGGGGTGTGGCTTAGGCAATATAAACAGGTGACTCAAATTACAACTTGCTGTTGCTAGCCTTTTTCTTACTAATTGCTCTCCATCCCACCCACCCTAAGCCGGTTCTACTTTTATAGCCACTGGATTTCACTGACAACAGGAACTTCCTGTTTAGCAGTAGGAAGGGAAGGATGATAGAGAAACATTGGTTTTGTCAACTCTAAAAGACATGACAGGAGTGGTGCAGTGCAATGGCTGTGGGGTGACAGTGACAGTGTTCCAGGAGACATTCTGGAGGCTGCGATGCTGCCTCTATTTGCAGGCACCTCTCTGATGTAAGGGAGGAGGTTGCCCAGCTGCAGGCTGACCTGGCTAGGATTTGTGAAACCTCCTCCCATCCAGGGGCCACCGGGGCCAATGCCACTACCTCAGAGGTTGCCAAGAAGAGAGAGACTGGACCAGGGGGCTCAGGAAGGGAGGGAGAGTGGTGGAACAGAGTTGCATCCCTCCAGCTGTACCTCTCACAAGTCACGCCTTCTGGTGGATAATGGTTCCTCTATGGAGACGCCTGCAGTGGAGACCAAGGAGGATGCTGGTAACCTTCACAAAGGAGACTAACAGGAGGGTGGCATGGGACCCCACAGGGAAGGCAGGTGCCTGCCTGGCACCTCGGCTTGGAGGGACAGGAAGCGAATCCTCAGGATCGTGGAGCAGCTGCAAGAGGGAGGGGAGCTGGATGTCATTGCCCACCTGAGGGACAAATTACCTGGCTTGGAATGGTATCAGAGCAGTGCAAGAGGAGTTTGTAGAGTTGGGAGGGCCTTAGACAAATAGCACATACGGTAACCTTCTCGGAGGTGCTGCCTGTCTATGGCAAGGGTGATGCTAGGGTACCTCACCAGGGAATTCAATGAATGGTTGAAAACAGGTGTGGAACTTAGGGTTTTGGCTTCATTGGGGACTGGGGAGCCACCTGGAGGGATGCAGACTTATACTGGCACGATGGTCTGCATCTGTCCAGGGGGAACTAGGATCCTAGGTGAGAGGTTTAAATGCTCATTGCATGCATTTAAACTAGCCAAGGGTGAGACACTGAAAAGGAGCAGGAAATCCCAGCCTCCCCCACAAAACACAGTAATTAGTGAGGTAAACGCCAAGGTAGAGAAGTCATTAGGAGCAGGACAGAGGTAAATGTAAAAAAGGCAAAGGCAGTAAGGACAGGAATGGGGCTAAAAGGATAAGGCCATCAAAAGTGGAGGCTGGTGAGTACCAATGCCTGTAGTCTCGTAACAAGCTCCCTGAACTAGTGGCCTTGATGGAACAGGGATGCCTGGTAATTGTGGCAGTCACAGAAACATGGTACACAGAGAACCATGACTGGGATAGCAACATACCAGGATACACAATCTACAGGAGGGACAGGGAGGGTAAAAGAGGAGGAGGAGGAGTAGCTCTCTATGTAAAGCAAGGGATCAAAGCAACAGAACTAAAGAGCACACAGGGAGCAGATGAGGCACTTTAGGTCACCCTGGAGACAGGAAATGGCACCACAATCTGCATGGGGTTGTATACAGACCCCCATCTCAGGGGAGGAATGGACAAGGAAATGATAGAAGGCATCCTTAGAATGGCAGAAAAAGGGAGATATTGTTGATGGGGATCTGAATATGCCAGAAGTTAACTGGAGCATCTTTTGCAGGCACATCCAAGAGCAGGGTCATTCTTGATGCCCTACAAGGGGCATGCCTTAGACAGCTAATATTGGAACCCACTCAGGAGGGAGCAATCTTAGATCTGGTTCTCTCAAATGGGAACAGAGAAAGAATCTCAGATTTAGAAGTGGGTAGTCATCTGGGAACAAGTAAGCACCAAACAGTGTGGTTCATGATAAACACAGCCATACAATCAAGCCATACAAAGCAAGAGTACTAGACTTTAGGAGGACTGACTTTGGGAAATGAAAGAGTGCCTCAGAAAAGCTCTTGTAAACAGGCAAGAAGGAGGGGTGGAGGAACAATGGGGAGTAATCAAAACAGCCATCACAGAGGCAACAAGCCTTTGTGTAAAGCAGATCAACTAACACAATGAAGGAAAAAACGCTATGGTTCTCAAAAGATGGCATGGAAGGTTAAGAAGAAAGGATAGCATTCAGGAAATATAAGGAAACACAGAAGGAGCAGGACAGAGAACTTTATCAGTTAAAGCAGAAAGAGGCTGGGAAGGCAGTCAGAACAGCAAAGGCACAAACCGAGGAAAGGATAGCCAACTCTGTTAAGAAGGGGATAAGACCTTTATAGGTACATTAGGGAGTGAAGAAAGACCAAAGGAGGGATGCTGAGGCTTAACAAAGGGAGGGAATGTGGAGAGGGTGGCAGTGAAAAGCAGCGATGCTGAATGAATATTTCTGCTCAGTATTCACAAAGGAAGAGGAGGGGAGGTACCTAAACCAAACAAGAGAAACACTCTGAAGACAGGGGTCGATACCAGTCCATTTACAGAATAAAGGGTTCTGAAAAACTAATAAAATTGAAGGTGGACAAAGCAATGGGGCCTGATGGGATTCACCCAAGAATTCTAAAAGAACTAAGGTAGAACTAGTGACACCGCTGACTACTCTTTTTAACAAATCATGGGAGGATGGGTGGTGCCTGAGGACTGGAGGAAGGTGGATATGATTCCTTTTCACAAAGTGGGAGCAGGACAGAGGCAGGAAACTAGACCAGTTAGTTTGACTTCAGTGGTAGGGAAAATGATTTAATCACTTCTAAAGGAAACAATTGTTGAATACCTAGAGGCCAGTAGTAGTACTAGTAAATCATTTTTATTCATATACGAATAAAAGGATACATTCAATTGAGCAAAGCTCATTTTCAATGAAGCTCCATGTCACACTAAAATAAGGTTCCACATCAAAAGACATAACATCAAGTCACTAAAAGGCCACATATAAATTAAGACAATTTACAGTACAACAATAAATAAGGAAGGAAAAATAACAAAAACATATAAAGAAAAATTAAAATACAAACAGTCAGTCTCATTACGCAATAACATACTTTAAGATACTAACAATTATTGCATGTTGTGGTATTGTGTAATACAGTGATACACCAATTCCTTAGTTCACTTTTATTATATCTAGTTCTATTTTTCTTAATTCTAAGGGATTTATTCCATAGACTAATTCTCTAGCAGGTACAGATCTTCCAATATTCAAATAACATTTAATTGAGACAAATTGGGTTTCAGCAGAGGCTCTCATGCTTTCCTTTATTTTCTAACTTCAAAAGGTCAATTATATATTTAGGTACTTCCCATACCAAACGTTAATCATAAGTTGTAACAAGTGTAAGTCTCTTCTCACTACAGGTTTATGCCAATTTAATTCCCTAAAAGTATGCACCTATGGGTTCTATAAGGCATCCAATATAAAATGAGCTAACCTACAAAAACTAAATCCACTTTATCTATATGCTTCCAAAAGCCCTCCATATAACAAATCATCATAGTCAATCACTGGGAGTAAAAGAGAATTTACCACACTCAATCGAATCTCTAGTCATAAACTTCTTATATTTATATAGGTGCCCAACTTCCTATTTGTATTTTTATATGGGAGTCAATATAAACATCCCAGCCAGTGGGGCACAGGCCCAAGGCAGCATGGCTTCATGATGGGAAGGTCGTGTCAGACGAATCTAATAGATTTCTTTGAGTGGGTGACCAAAGTAGACCAGGGAGGGGCTGTGGGCATGGCCTACCTAGATTTTAGCAAGGCATTTGATACAGTCCACACAAAGATTAATGCACAAGTTAGCCAGCCTTGGGTGGGTCCCAAGGTGGTAGCCTGGATACAAAATTGGCTAGACAACAGGACGCAAGGTAGTAGTAAATGGAGTCCACAGAGAAGAAAGGAGGGTTACTAGCGGGTACTGCAGGGTTCAATACTGGGACTGGTCCTTTTTATAAGTGACATTGGAGAGGAACTGGAAGGAAAAGTATGTCTCTTTGCAGACAACACAAAGATCTGCAACAGGGTTTATACACAAGATGGAGTGAAAAGGATGAAGGGACTTGGCAAGGTTGGAAGAATGGTCAGATGTATGGCAGCTCAGATTCAATGCAAAGAAGTGCAAGGTAATGCACCTGGGAAACAAAAACCAGAGGAAAGTACACAACGGGGGACATAATGACAACAGTAAAAATGGAAAGGGGCCTGGGGATAATTATATCAGATGACCTAAAGGTCGGAAACAATGTGAGAAGGCAGTAAGGAAGGCTGGGGGATACTGGGATGCATAGGGAGGCATCACTAGTAGAAAACAGGAGTTGTTGGCCCTCTGTACAGACAGTTGGCGAGACCCCATCTGGAGTATTGTGTGCAGTTCTGGAGACCTCATCTCCACAAAGACATAGACAGAGTTGAGGCTATCCAGAAGAGGGCAACCAAAATGGTGCAGGGTCTGCACCAGAAGACATATGAAGAAAGACTAAAGGAGCTTAATATGTATACCCTTGAGGAAAGAAGAGAGACATGGGACATGATAGAAACTTTCAAATACCTCAAGGGAATCAGCAAAGTCCAAGAGGGTAGCATCTTTCAGAAACGGAGATGTGCAAGAACAAGGGGCACAATTTGAAGATGGGGGACAGCTCAGAGGTAATGTGAGGAAGTATTTTTCAGGGAGAGGGTTGTGGATGCATGGAACAGCCTCCCTGAGGAGGTCGTGGAGTCAAGAACAGTGGTGGAATTCAATAATGCATGGGACAGATATAAGGCAGTCCTAGTGGGGTAGGAGGAAGTAAGCTGTTGGTTAACCAGGATCTGCAGCTTATCTGTTAGGTAGGAAAATGGGCAGACTAGGTGGGCCAAGTGGTCCTTATCTGCTATCAAATTCTATGTTTCTATGTTATGAAAACAAACAGTGTAACTATGGGTTTGTTCCTTCTACTGAGCAATGGTTCAAAATCTATATAAGCAACTGTCAACAACTTTTAGCTATCATGAATTTAAATCCAGCCTCTCATGTGTTTGTACTGGTGGCCCTCAGGGGTCAGTATTGGTCCCTGAATAAAAAAAAAAAACAAGTGACTGAATGAATAGAAGAATGAATTTCCTGTAAGACATCATCTCTTCATGTTGCTTATTCCTACTGAGAAGTCATAATCCTTTGCTCATGACCGCTCATCAATGAGCTCAGTTTGCAGAGCAGTAGCATCCCCACAAACACAGAAACACAGAAAACATAGAAAGTGATGGCAGAGGAGACTGATTGGTCCATCTAGTCTGCCCATGATTTCTTTTTCCCCTCCCCATCACCCTTTTTGTTTGCGGGCACTCTTGTGTCTATCCCACACTGTCTTGAAATCCCACACTGTCTTTGCCCCATCACTCCTGGGGTGATTTATTCCATGTATCATGCACTCTCTGTGTGCAGAAGAACTTCCTGATATTACCACTGAACCTCACTCCCTTAGCATCAGATCATGTCCCCAGTTCTAATGCCCTCCTCAAGTGAAAGAGGTCCTGTGCCTGTACTTTATGTATGCCTTTCATGTATTTGAAGGTTTCATCATGTCTCCCCTTTCCTTCTCTGCTCTGGGAGTACATGTTTGGTTTTCTTAATCTTTCTTTATAAGACAGTTTTTGCAACCTGTACCATTTTCATCAACTTCCTCTGTAGCGTTTCTAACCGGCAATGTTCTTTTGAGGTGAGGCCTCCAAAACTGGACACAGTACTCCAGGTGCGGCCTGAGCAGAGCTTTATAAAGTGGCATGACCAACTATCTCTTCCTGCAGGTGATTCCTTTTCTATACAGCCTAGCATGCCACTGACGTTTAGTGCTGCTTTTGCATTTTCTCTTTTTAAGTAATCTGAAATCATGATTCCCAAATCATACTCTTGGTTTGAGTCAGCTATCTTCCCGCCCTAAGTAGTCGCTGTCCTTGGGTTTCCTCTTCCATGTGCATGACTTTGCACTTTTGGCATTAAATCTTAGCTGCTGTGCTGCAGACCACACCTTAAGCTTCTTTAGGTCTGATTCCATTGTGCTCACTCCATTTAAGGAGTCCACCCAGTTACAGATCTTGGTATCATCAGCAAATAGACACACCTTCCTTCAGGCTCGGCTGTGATGTTAGCTATGAAAATATTGAAAGTAGAGGCCCAGTACTGAGCCCTGGGGTGCCCTGCTGGTTACCTTACCATCTGACAATACTGCACCATTTATCTGGACCCTCTGTGTTCTATCTTTCAGTCAGTTTTTTAGCCATGTTACCACCTCCTGTCCAACTGCTGTGTAGTCTAACTTCTTTACCAGCCTTCTATGTGCAACTGAGTTGAAGGCTTTGCTAAAGTCCAGATAGACCACCTCCACTGCTCCCCTACTGTCCACAGCCCTGGTAACTCAGTCGAAATATTTTGCCAGATTTGTTTGGCATGATCTTCCCAATGTGAACCTGTGCTTTTTACGTCCAGCTGCCCTTTTGCCTGGAGGAATTCTATTATTCTCTCTTTGAGGCTGACCACTAGAGCCCACAGACTAAAGGACACAAACAGCAGTATGAGCCACTGACTAACTTGAACCATAAAATGAACTGGGAAATTCGGTGTTTCTCTTCACCTTTAAAGCTGTCATTGCCTTTGAATGTAATATGTCTGAAATTTGCATACAGAAGGTCACTAAGTGTTTTATGTGTCCCTGGGAATGTATTTTCCAGGGTGCTATTGCTACTGTGTATTACTAGTACTATTAGTTTTATTTTTTAGTATCACTCATACATATTGTATCAGTTTGTTGTTGGCCACATAATATTACAGTATATTTAAATTTTGAAATCACAAGTCAGTCTTAAAAAGGCAGTTTGAATACTGCATATGGAAATGTTGTACTGCAACTGTTGCCATCTATTTTTCTATTGCTTCTTCCAGGGTACTCATGAGAATGAGAGGATTTTTATTTCACAAGGTTTTCCTGAATTGTAGATAACATAAATATGCATTACCACACTGGTACCCAGTGTCATATTCCATCATTAGTAAAGATATCCTGATACTGCTATTGAGATATCCTCTGCCTCAACTAGTTGTAATGCTTGGTGTAACTCTTTCTAAATGCTAGAATATACATTGTCTGCAGAGTTGTTAAAGAGTCAGCAGGTGGCATTATACAGAAAAAGTGATGCACATGTGTGTGTGCCACCACAAGTCCTTTAGCCTGTGGGCTCTAGTAGTCAGCTGGCAAAATGCAAGAAGACAGGGAAGTGCAAAGTAATGGTCCTGACTTTTCTCAATGGTTCTTCAATCAAGATTGTGACTGACACGTCTGGACATGAGAAAGTCTGATGCTGGGCACCATTGTACAAGTGCCCCTTTCACCATGAAAGGCATCTGCCACATTCAACAAAACTTGCATTCCCCTGTGGTCTGCCTGTACATTATTTAATAGATGTTCCCAGCAGTGTCTGAATATACAGACCTGGTCTACAGTACTGTCCACAAAACCACCCTCGCCAAGCTGGACTCCCTTTGAGCTCTTTCTGCTTTGTCCTACATGCACTGTCTCTTATTCACTACTGTTCTCTTCCTCTCTTTCCCTCTTCCTTTAATCCGCTCTCTTACTACTCCTCCTTCCTGTCTACATTCTGGTTCTCAGCCTTTTGTTCCTACCCTTCTCCATCCTCTTCCTGTCTATCCCCTCTTTCGACTCCTTGCACTCTTCTGACCCTGGCTGCTTTTTCACCCCTCTGCAAAACTTCTTTTGGTCAATCTACTTCCTCTGTCCACCTCCATCACCTGTGGAAAAGCCTCTCCCTTTGTACCCCCACCTCTTGTCTCATACTAAAACTTTAGCTTAAATTCCACCTCACCCTGTCCTATTAGTCCGTTTGTTGCTATATACATATTGAATGGGCCAAGAGCATTCTTCTGCTATAAAGTCTATGTATATATGCATCTAGTTAGTTACTGTAGTTAGTTGTTTTTTTTTGTTGGTTTGTTTTAATCTGTCAAAAGACCATTATAACATAGTGAAAAATGTATAGCCACTGAGTAATAAAATCAGATAAAGATATACGCTGGTGCACAAATGCAACACTAGCAGTAGATGAGTCATTTCAGTGGATTAATTCAAGGGAAACTGTGAGACATTAGCTAATGTCTGGAAAACTAGACATCCTATCCTGTTTCTGCCCCCATACTTGTCCCTGTCCTACCCCATCTTCCATCATATAACCTCCTCCTTACAGTCTTCAGTTACCCTCTCCACCTGTGACTTTCCTGTCCCCATTTTCTCCTCTTAATTAACCCCTGTCTGCTCCTATCTTCTGGTCAATATTTACCCTATTTACTTTATGCCTAACCTGGATACTTCTGCCACTTTGTGGAAAATGCTGCACCCAATTGCAAGTTATTAAACAGTGTGATAGTAATATCACTGATTGCTTCTGCACTCTTCACCTAATTGCTTTTCTGAACTGTGTAATTATGTATTTTGATAGTGGTCTTCATTTGTTTCTTTTGACCACTTTTAGATTTGCACAGTCACTGACACTTTTATTTATTCATTGTTATTCTTGCTTATCTTTACAGCTTGAATTGATATCTCCCTCTGTAACCCTCTCCTCTATGCCATATCTGGAAATGATCTTTGTCTCAGTGGACCACTCACTGTCATAAATTTACAAATAAATTTAAAGAAATCTCTCAGGGCTGTATTCATTAAGCTCTACATAGTGAAGAGATAAATTTGAAATGTCTTCCTACTGACAGACAAACTTTGCAGTCTATTGGACAGTGCAGACAAGTCTCACTGTTGGTTGTAACTACTGTTTAAGTTACTGTTTGCAAAATTACATCAGACATGAGATAACACCCCTCCTGTTGGGCCCATAAATAGTAAATTAGCTTAGGAATGCTGTAGCCAAGTACTTATTCCTGTTTAGATGCATTTCTTGCTATTGTGTTAGAAATAATAGGTAATGGGTTGTATGTAAGTTGTTTGAAAAGCTACTTGTAATGCATCTTTTACAGAGAGTGTTCACAGTAGGGTGTTCAAATCCTGAATATTAATTCCGAATACCAGGAATCATAGTGTACTAAGGATCAAGCATTTTCATTATTCATGGCTTTCAGGAAAAATATTCACAAGAGTAACACAAAATAACAAAAACCTCTATCTCTTCCCTGGTGAGCACAGTTAGTCCCATGTCCACCTGCTCTCCCACCCCAGTCAGCTGCCGACTGTCACCTATAATAATAATAATAATAATCTTTATTTATATTGCGCCTTTCAGAAATCAAGGCACATTACATTAAAATAACATCATATTAAACATCATAAAAACATTAAAATCAATAATATCAGTCCATGTCAATACCATCCCTGTATGCCTTTTCCCATAGAGAGGACTTCAAACCTTGTTTAAAACACCCCACAGTCATGCACTCTCTGATCCAACAGGGTAGAGAATTCAGAGGGTCAGCGCCATGAACATAAAAGCTCGGGCACCGGAAGATTTTAAAGCTACCCTCAGAATCTCTAGCAACCCCTCATTGGCTGAGCGGAGCAGTTGCTCCGGAAGGTAAGGAACCAGAAGCTCTCTCAAGGAGTCAGGGCCCAAGCCATGCTAGGGCTTTATATGTCAGTAAATCGACTTTAAAAGGTGATCCACCACTGAACCCCGGCCTTAGTGCAGATCCTGCAGCGCCGGTGTAATGTGGGAAGAACGAGAATCCATTAACAACCAGGCTGCTGAGTTCTGCACCAGGTGCAAGTGGTGGATATCAACCCCTGGAAGCCCAAAGTAAAGGAAGTTGCAGTAGTCCAAACGTGAGGTCACAAAGGCGTGGATCAGTGTAGGCAAGTCGTCGGATTCGGAACAAGGTGCTTGATCCTAGTGATGTTCCTCAGATGGTAAAGGATACCTTAACAACAGCCGACACCTGAGCATGCAATGTCAGCCGATCGTCAAGGATCACCCCTAGGTCACATACCTGATCAGAGATAGGAGCTCGACATTCCCCAAAATAAACCTGAGGATGGTTTGCTCCCCACCCCCAATCCGGTGACTAGGATCCACAACCATCACCTCCGTCTTCCTAGAATTCAACTTCAACCAGCTGGACCTCATCCAACCCTGGATCTCGCCGAGACAGTTGTTAAACACCGAGAGTGCTCCATTCTGGTCAGGTGCAAAGACAGACAGAGCTGGGTATCATCGGCATAACAATAAAACTCCAGCTCATATCATCTTACAATGTCTCCGAGGGAAGCATGTACACCGCAAACAACATAGGGGACAGCACAGAGCCTGTGGCACCCCACAGGACAGAGAGTAGGATCAGAGGAAAATACCCTGACACCACCCTCTGAGTTCTACCTGTGAGGAAGGAGGTAAACTATCTGTGAACCAAACCTGACAGCCCACAGATGCATCTCAGGCACTCAAGTAACACCCCATGGTAGACGGTGTCAAATGCTGCTGACAGATCCAAAAGGACCAAAATGGATCATTTTTCTGGTCTCTCACCATCAAGAGATCATTGAGCACCCAAACCAGTGTGGTCTCGGTGTTGTGCCTCTTTCAAAACCTGATTGAAGAGGGTTGTAGATGTTATGGATGGTCAAATGGTTGTCCAACTGGCAGCCACCACTTTCTCAATTACTTTCCCACAAAGGGAAGGTTTGAGATAGGTCTGTAGTTAGCGAAGGAGTCTGGGTCCAGAGAGCCTTCTTCAACACTGGTGTCACCACTGCTTCCTTCAGGGAGCAGGGATATTCACCAGAGTCTAAGGAGCACCAGACCATCCTTGCTAGAACCAGGATGATAACCTCCCACAGCCAATGATTAGGGCCGTGGGGCCTGGTCTAACCACAGAATGTAGTGCACATACCCTGGACAATCCTCATGACATCTTCGATTTTCGCCTTCAAGGAACGCCAGGAAAATGGAGGGATTACGACTAGAGGCTGGTCCACCGCAATTCCATAGAGAGTGCTGCGTGGGTCTCGGCCCTGATGCCGTCCCACCTTATCTGCAAAGAACTGAGCAAGCTCTTCACACTACATTTGTGAAGGTTCTATGAACCTGTATACAGGCTGGGTTGCACAGCCTGTCTCACGGTTCAAAAGAACTGGGCCGGTCGAGCCTGTGCAGCAGCAATTTCTCTGGACAGGAATACTGCCTTCTTATGAGTAATTGCTGACTGATAGAGTTGATAATGCTCTAGGAGTCTAAGATGGTTGTCATCTAGCCGGATTTCCACCAGCACCTCTCCAACCTCGCGCCCTAGTCACCGCGATCTCCTCAAGTCCCCATCAAACCATGGGGACCAAGGGCAAGGGAGAGAGGGTGCACACGGGTGGGAGCAATGGAATCCAGTGCAGAGGTAATGGTCTTATTGTAAGCCAGAACCAGAACCTCTGGATCCAGGCTTATCACAGGAATTCTGACAGATCAATGTACCGCAGTTAGACCATCGAGGTCACATCCCGTAAGGGCGATACTTGACCATCTCCACAGGGGTTGGCCTACACAGAGGGGTGCAAAAATTGAATCTCACAGTGTAATGGTCAGACCATCTGACAGGTTCCACCCCCATATTGGAGGCTTCCATTCCCAGGAGGAAGACCAGGTCAAGGGAATGGCCATATTTATGAGTGGCAGAGGTAACCACTTGTGAGAGGCCCAATGAATACATCAAATGGAGGAAGTGTTGTCCAAATTGTGAGAGTCTGTCATTGATCAGGCATTAAAGTCACCCAGCACCATCAATCTGGGTGACTCAAACACTAGGTCGACGACGAGTCTGCCACTTTGCTGAATAGCTTCGCCTCCGGGTACTATAGACGAGAGCCATCCTATAGCCCCCACCCTGGCACTATCACATTCGAATGATCTGGTCTCCTCAACTGGGACACTAGTGAGATCCAATTCAGTCTTAAAACAGACCACAACCCCCACCCCTGCGATCCAATCTCGGTGGTGTATCACTGAATACCTGGCTGGAACTGCTGCCTTGAGTACAGGGCGAGCATTACCATCCAGCCAGGTTTCAGTGATGCAAGCCAGGTCAGCTGTACCCACCAAGTCCGCAACAATGGCAGTCTTGTTCACAGCGAACCTGGCATTGCATAACACCACCTGGGTTGGATAGAACTCCTGGGATGCCCCAACCACCTGCCCACCATTTATATAGGTGGTGCCCTTGGTATGGAGACACCATATGGAGATTAGTCCCCAACCCTCCATATTCCTATTCAGAGCATTTTGGTTTATTTTTTTTTTGCCGACAATGGTTTTAGCAGTTGATTGGTCAGTCTTGATTGCATCTTTAAGGATGCATACTACTCCTCCCACTCTCCCAGGCACATGCAGTGCATGCTCAGCCAGATGACTTACTGAAATGCAAACTTAGGGTGAGGGGATAACTCTGCTAGCCTTGCATTTAACTAGTAGTTTCTCAAATCATGGATTGGGGCTAGGTAGGGCCCAGCTCCTAAATAAGGGATTTTGGGCATGGGGGACTGAGTTAGGATGGGGGTTATTTTAAAGATGGGGTCAGCTCCTGCTACAGTGACAGCAGCCAGCAAAAAATACTTTTAAGAAAAAGTTCTGAACTGGAAAATGGTGGTCGACTGCAAGAGATGACTGGTATAAGGACAGAGAGGCTTTGGACTTGCTCTGGCCACCTGGAGAGGGTTAGAGAGCATTTAAAATGTATTTGATATTTTCTTGCTGAGTATTGAATAATAAACAGCCAATTACCTGAGATTCTGAATACGATTCCCCACCAAGTATTTGAAGATTGGTACTTGCACAGTCCTAGTTCCTAGCACTTTAAATCATGAATCTACTGGCTTCATGGTACACAACTGCATTGCAGAATAAAGTTTGGAGCAGGTTACTCTGGTCAAAAGTGAAACAAGTAAATAGACCGTGCTAAGGTTAATGTATATAAAAAAAACATAACTTTGGTTGTCTGATTCAAAATAAAACAGATTTATTATTAAAAATGCCAAAGCAGCACTCACACAATGACGCCAACCACTCCAGCCTGCACTAGATTGGATGGAGATGGAGTGATCCATTTAAAAAAAGATCTCCCAGCAACTCCCAGATCCAATACAGTCCAGCAGACACAGACTAATAAGTTCTGTATGCCTGCATGTACATTATTGTGTCCTGGTCCTCCAGGTGAAGGAAAAACAACTACCCCAAATGACTGACATACAGGCAGACTGTGTGTGTGTCTCAGAGATAGAGTGCAAGACAGAGAGAGAGAGTGAGAGAGAGAGAGAGAGAGAGAGAGAGAGTGAGAGAGAGAGAGACATGCTTACATGCTCTCACTGACAGCTGCACACTGCCACGCTTTCTCTTTCTCTCTTGCTAGTGCTTTCTGCCTGCCTGTGCCACTCACTGCTGCACTCCTACACCTGTTCCTCACAGACCTTGGCTCATGGCCATGCTTATTGCTGTAGTTGGGCTGCCTTCAGCAGCATTCACACAACTTCACCTACCATCCACTGCTGTGCCAGCCCTGGCCCTCACCACCTGACCTGCTAATTTGCAGTTTGTACGATCAGGTGACTTTCAGGTTAAAGAAGACCATACACATGGGAGAAGATAGCAGAGAGTGAGTGAACTGAATCTGCTAATTGCATGGTAAGGAGAGATTCCTCTGTACCAGCTTTTTTATAATCCCCAAAAGCAGTTTTTCAAGTACAGTAGCACACTCCAGGGTGTATGTTTCTCATAGGATATATAGACTCATAGACTCTTAGGTGGGTTGGCTTCGTCCATATAGGCTATAATGAACGTACACCATGTGTAGCTACTCACTTCATGTCAACAAGCAGTAAAACAAGGAGACAGTACATGCTATTGCTCAAGTAGTCACACACAGAACATTAGAACGTACACATTTTAGTGTAACATCTTCGCAGGATGTCGGGCATCTGAATCAACTTGATCCAATGTGTAATCCAACACTGTACTATTACCATGTTTTCAAACAGTAAAAATGGCAACAGCACATACTGTAAAATAGCACATACAAGTATTATATGACTAGGACATTAGCATGCACATGCTGCAATGTGAAACTATAGTAACATATTATTGTGATGACAGAAGGGACTCAGCATTCTTCTTGTCTGTCCCTCCTGTGCATGGCTGTTACTATACCCAGCTTGAGTATGGACACACATCCAAGCTCAACAGATGGAATGTTATCCTAATCAGGCTGTGTAACCCTCCATGCCATTCTTCTTCAGGAACCTGGCTACTCCTACCTTGAAAGCCTTTACAGTGCTAGTTTCTATGACTTCACTGGGTAGGCTCTTCAACATGCCAACCACCCTCTGTATGAAGTAATACTTTATAATGTTTTCCCTAAGTCTGCTGCAGCATCCTTTCTATGTGTATGTGTGTGTGTATACGTGCACGCGCATACCCTATTGGTTCTGTATGCATTCACCAGCTGAAACATCTGTGTATATTTCACCTTGTCTATCCCCTGTGTATTAGAAAAGCATGACCATGTTCCCTTTTTAACCTTCTTTTTGTAGGGCAATTCATTTCATGTATGTCCAGCCATTCCTCATAGTGCTTGTCTCCCAGGCTGCTAGTTAGCTTGGTGGCTCTGTGCTGAACACTTTTCTCATGACAGTGTCTTCATCAGGCAACCAGGCATTTGACTGACCTAAGCTAATGTAAATCCATCATTATACTGTCATCATGTTTCAAGTGGCCAATGGCTTTGCTCACACAAACTACTTACTGATAAGGGGTGACTTAATCATACAGTCCAATTCTGCAGCATTTGTTCATATTTTACTCAGTTCAGCAAATGTTAATATTATAAACCACATAACTCTAAAGTATAGCATCCACTGTTGATTTACCTCTAGGAGTTTACCCATTTTTATGTTTATAAAACCAGTTTGATTCCTTACTGGTCCTAGAATGGTGTATTATTATTAGGAATATTTATACATGGATGTTATTAGGCTATGCAGTGTGCACTACTGCATACAAATATTTTTTCCTAAGGGGTAGCATGAGGACTAATGCATTGGTTTGTACTCTGGCTTTCTTTCTCTCTGCTACCACTGGTGGGCCATAGGCATTGTATGGCTAGTAAAATTTAAAACTGGGACCTGATGGGCAGGCAGGGACTCAAGAGGTGGTGAGATGTATCAAAGTAGAGGTAGCATCTGATTGGTATGAGAGAAGGTTGTAGGTGTACCTAACATATAGCATCATGCTATTGACTCATGGAGAAAGGGGAGTGGATTAGTGGGCTTTTCAAAACAGATACAGTAAATGGAAACCATTCCTATGTTGTGTCCCTTGTTTCTGTAAGGTTATAGCTTTTGTTGGTGGCAGGCAGTTTACAGTGTATTTGGAGTGGTGGAAGCAGCAGGCTCGGACTGAATCATGCACTGGAGGACAGCTATCGACAGTCACAGCCTAATGGATAGAACTACTGTGGGCTTGGCAGACATCCTCGAAGGATCAAAGCAGAAGCTGCAGAACTTCTTAATTTAGTTTAAAGAGCCAGAAAGCAGAGATATTCGACTTGGGTGGACCAAAGAAATGCTCAGTTGGCAGGCACAATCCCTTCAGATGGGAAAATTGTTAGTTATTAAACCGTGTCCCATACATGGAGTCAGAAGTCCCTGCAGGCTTCTCCAAAGCATGAGGCTCAGGCTGAGGTTGAGCTTTGCACTGGCTGCAACAGGCAGGTGGGTGGGTGGGGGTTGGTTGGGAATGCTGTGCTACTCATCTCGAGTTTAAGCGCTTAAGTCGCCACCAGCATACTGCAATGTTAGAGGTAGAGGCTGGTAGTGTGACTGGCAGGGCGGAGGGGTGAGTTTCGAGAGGTTTTCTGGCACTGAATCATTGCTAGCCTATTTCAATTTACTAAAGGCTGGTAAAGTGGCTGGTGGGGGTGTTAAAAAATCTCCATTACATAAACTTTTTCAGGCACTGCATCCCGGCTGGGGTTGATTTGTGAGATGGGTGGCATGGGGGTTGGGGTGGGGCGTTATTCTGCTGCTGAGCAAAGATCTAATGCTTCATAAACCCTTTTCCTTGTCAAGATGCAATGCATATGTGGAGAGCTCACATTGTCCAGGTCCATACTGCCATTTCCTTTTCTATTGGTTGCTTCTTTTCTGCTGGTGGTGGGAGGGTATGTTGCAATGTAAATTTAAACTTTAAAGCAAAAGAGACTGTGCCTCCGGATGACCACCCAAACTGCCTTCTTCCTTCAGCATATATTTTGCAGTTTGTACTAGCGTGATTTGTCTTATCTTCATAACAGTTCTGTCGGGGACACAGTTATGCCACTGTTAATTGTGCCTGATCTAAATGATTCCTGCTGGATGGTGCTAATGTGTGGAATTTTATTATACTCCATGCTGTCACTTGCATCTTGCCTAAAGTCATTTTAAATGATTTCCAAAGGATGGGCCAGTGGCATGGAGGGCTGGGACACTGAATGACGCACCTCCTGGCATGCTGGCATGGTATCCCTGGTTCAGGATAGATCAGGGGCACTGGGGCTGGCTAGAGAGGGAGGATTGAGCATCCCTAGGACAGCTCCTCCCCTGGGGTTAACGAGTCCCACTGCTTGCCTGCCACCTACAGGAATCTGGATGGCAGCACAGTGGGACTGTAGGAAAGGGACCCCACACGCAGGCACTGGGGAGTATCTCACAAAGGCAGAGCTTGCACAACTTGCCCCTTGGTCCAGGAACAGAAAACAGAGAACAACAACCAACTGCAGGTTGGCAGAGTGAGGTAAGCCCCGGAGAAGCTGGGTGACTAGTCTGGGGGACAGGTTCTGAAGGTAGTGGAACAGGGGCAGGAGGACAAACCACTAATTGAAAATAATAAAAGACTTCCAAGTTACTATGTTTATTTATAAGGAAATATGACCTTCACTTTGTGCATCCCACTGAATGCAGAAAGTTCATATTTTATGTGGCATAATGCTTGTACTTTTCTTACTGGATGAGTATGTATGTATGTGTGTTACATATTTTCATTTTCAATATATGTCGCTGGTGTACTGTCTGCCTGAATGAGTGTAGTTTCACTTCATGGTGTCATCTGTCCAAGACAGAAATTTCAATTTAAAGCCAGAAAAACAGTAATAATAAAACATAAAATACGGAAACTTGTATTAACTATTTTTATATACCCTCAGTGTATGATACCCTGTCAAATGACTCTAACTTTGGTCTTGTGGTTTAAATGGACATCCCATACCTCGGGTATGTAGAAAATCTTGTTACATAGAGCTCCCATGAATTATTCTATAAACCATTTATAGTATTCAATATTTCATGTTTTACTTTCTATTCCTCTGTACCCAGTATGCCAGCCTCTCTTTCACCACAAGCCCTATATTCCACCTACTGGGTGGTTACCCCTTGTCCCCACATAATCACTGCCTATCCCTTTGTGTACTGTTCAATGACATATCTCTCAGATGGGCTGACCAGCAGGAACTGAACTGGCTGAAACATTTCTCATTGGGGACAAACAAGCAAAATACCCAACAGGATGGGAGGTACTGGGCTATACTGGACTGCCCCAGGGTGTGATGGAGGCCTGAGATCACAGGTGGAGGGCCTTACAGCCACTGGAAGGTCCAATACTAGCCACCCTAGAGGGTATTGTTGCACTGACAAAATGGGTTATTTGTGAAATTTTAATAAAATACTTGGAAAAATGATTAAAAATCCTTAAAATCAGTAAAAGTGAATAGAAATGAATTTTTCTGTAAAGTAGTCCCTCTATTGGCATACCTGCCTGTAGAGGCACTGCTGTTTTGTATAGAGGTTTTTCAACTTTGTGTCTGGCTTCCCTGTCTGTCCCATAGATTCCCCAAGGATATGTTTCTGTTTCTGTGAACCCCACTCACCCCCATCTCCCCTGTAGCAGTTGTGGGAGCACTGTTTCTCTCTGTCCCTTGGCCCTAAGTTGTGTTTCCCTATTCAGGGCTTTGAGGATTACTTTTCTTTTAAAACTGCCAATTAAAGCAGCATTGTTGCAGATGGGAAGTCAGGTCTGATAATGGGAGTGCTACCAGATAAGTGCTACAGGATGATGTGTTGTGTATCGTTAAGCCTACAGAGAGACCAGTGGTATTTTCATGAATTTGTCTCCTGCAGATGGAGACATGCTGCCGCTTGTGGCAGTAAAGTCAGTGGTTGGGTGGGCCGATGGAGAAGGGCATGCAATGACTAGCTATAAGAGGGGATGGAGTGCACTATGTGATAGTGCTGTGTTTACAAAATGACTTTTCATTTAAAACTGCAACAACGGAACTGTGAATGGCAAACTGGCATGGGGGATTGCTTGCAAGCTCAGTCTTGCTAAGTGAAATTGATACAAGCTGGTAATAGGGCACTTGCCAGTGGGATTTATTTCTTGGTCTCTGTTGGCACGTAAATGTATCCCTTGCCAGGGTTCTTAGCCAATCAGAGGCTGGGAAATCTCCCACCCATTTTGAAGCCACAACTAAGTGTGGATAGTATTGTGATGTCATCTACCTGAGGACCAGCATCTTTTCCACGCATTTTTTCATCCTCTTGTACCCACCTTACCACACTGGACACAGCCCCAAGACTGGAGAGCTCTCCTACCAGTTAGAAATAGGCACAAACTAACCTGACCCACCACCACCACCACCACCCTCTACTGAAATTCACTGGCACAAAACTATGCATGTAATGCCAGCATGTGTATTATGGTAGCATCCTGTATCATGCAGATGGCGCAATCCCTCCCAACATTTGAAGCCATATATTCCTACTCACATGACTTTCTCCCACGCCACCAGGAGGCAGTTGTGTGTAATCAATTAGTGAATGAATAAAGGTCATTTACTGAAGAAAAGGAAGAATAATTAAGTGATAGCTAATTTTAATGATGAGTATTTTCAGATTGTAATGGCAATAGCCCCCCAACACCCTGGGGTAGGAAGTGTCCGAGATGGACTCTAAGACTCAGACACAGTCTGCAGTAATAGTGCAGGTGGGGAGAAATGAGAACACTGGATGGGTCAAGTGGTCCTTATCTGATGTCAGATTCTATGTTTCTATATTTACAAGCCCTACCTCCACTACCTGATGTCATGATAAGCTACAACACTTAATACTGGGCCCAGGAGCAACCCTTTGGTAATTGTTGCAAGTTTTTTGCAGCTATCTTGTTGTAGCAAGGAGTGGTGATGACAACACAACCATTTTATATATCTCTTGTTAAGCGATCAAATCAAGTCAGATATTTTATGCTGCTGCTTATGATATGTTTTGCTCTACTTCTCTACATTGCTTTTCTTTATATGTTCCATTGCCCTCTCAGTTGGTGGACATCAGCTTCGCATGGCCTACAAGTCTTCACATTATGGCACTGCTATTCACAAATCTTTAAGGCCATATATATCAACCAAATTAGCCTAGAAATTCTATAATGTTTATGAAAAAAGACCAGGATTATAGAAATGAAGTAAAACATTTTCATTGCATAGGAAACATTCAGGACAGCCCATTCAACAGGAATACTAATATTTTAATCATTACATATTTTTATATGGCAATATATTTAATTAAAAAATACAAATTAAGTTGCACTACTGCTTCAAGATCAATGGAATAAAATAATTTGTAACGATTTAATATTTAAAAAAGAATGCATGAGCATCTTGTTTTCTCCGCAATTACCTACTCTTTCTCCCACAACAACCCCACTAAAGTGTTTTACCATCTGTTTAAAAAAAGACCAGACTATTTATTTATTACTTATTTAAATATATTTTACCAGATAAACAAACAGAGCCCAGAAGGCTCATTTCCAGTTGTGACCTGGGTGGGATGAGGGTAGTAGTGTTACAGGGAAGAATACATTTAGCCAAGAGGGTCTTGGGAGGAACACAGCACATTGATAAGACTACTTACGTACAGGAATGCATTTTCCCACATGTGACCTTATAAGACGGTGGCAGCACATAATATTAGATACAACATAGTTACTTACAATGTGCAATAAATGTCAGGTACAGTTGGATTCTGTACAATAGAGATTAATTTTATTTAAAGAGCTTGTTACCAACACAGCATATATCAGTCATTGTGCCAAGAAGAGTTGAGTTGAATATGAGTTTTCATGCCCAGTGGACCCACTGAGACTTGCCAGGCTCTTGCAGGTGCTATCAGAGTAAGAGGTATCATGCAGCTGGGACATGACAATAGGAAAGCATGAGGAAGCTTTGAGTTGCCACCTGCATGAAGGAAAGGAAGTGGCTAAGGTTATCTTGGCAAACAAACTGTTTCAAATGGAGGGAACCTTATATGAGATTGAGGCTTGCCCTAGGTTTCTCCTGCAGCATAGGATCTGGAAATGATGATCATCCTCATACCTGAGGGAGTAGGAGCAATTTGTGGCTGGTGGGAAGAGGACTAGGAACTAGGGAGTTTTTCTGTCCAGTATGTAGCCACTACTGAGAGCAGTGTGACTGCTCTAGTAGTAGCTTACATAGAGACTGCCTCTTTGGGGTGGTATCCACACAAATTCATTGAACGCTGAACTGTGGTGTGTTTTGGAGGGACAGACCAGAACAAAGCGCACAGGGCATTGAATAGAATGGACAGTTTGGATAGGGTGGTGGAATTGGCACCAGCATAGACAGTGTCCCCATAGTCCAGCAGGATGAATATGGAGCACTCAACCACCATCTTCTTGATGTGAGGCTGAAGGCCTGTTGAGGGTACCAAACTTGGCATAGCACTTGGCTGTTACTTGGGATTATGTGACCAGAGTAATCAAGATGTTGGTCCAAGTGTATGCCTAATATTTGTATGAGGGCACCGAGTCATGGCATACCCTTGTGAGGTGTGTAGGTTAAGTTTGCCTAGAGCTGTGCCAAGTTTGTCAGAGCTGTACTTAACAAGTGGTTGGTTCCAAACAGCATGGATACCATTTTCTTGTGGTTCATAACATCAGTTTTCCTGAAACCAATTTTGAACAGCAAAGAAATCTTTTGTGGGGCTGTTCTATGGAGGGGCAGCAGGGCCAGAAGCATAGACAACTGTATTGTTGGCACACATGTGTATGTGAGGAGGAGAAGGCTTGGGGACGGTCATTTATATTATAAAGACAGTGAACAACAAAGGGCCCACAATAGGACCTTGACTGGGTGGGGGAGGGAGGCATGTTTCAAGCTAGCTTGACTGCCTCAGCTTCATTGGTTTGGTAGGAATGGAACCATGTCAGAGAAGGGAAGAGATGCTAAAGGCCTCCAGTTTTTCCAAGAGTAGATTATGAGTGATCTATGGAGTCAAATGCTTTGACAAGGTCAACGAAGATGGCCCTTGTGCCCATGCCTTTGTCCATGCTAGGCTGAATATGATCAGTGACACAAAGAAGGGGAGGAGGAGGTGTAATGGATCAGGTGGAAGCCAGACTGGTACAGGGTCAGAAAGTCTAAACAGGAATAGAATTTGACAAGTTGCCTGCTCACTAGACTCTTGACCTTAGAAAAGATTGGTGAGAGGAGATGGGTCTGTAATTGGAAGGAGTGTCTGTTAGGCCACATTTGTGGATGGGGTGACTATTGCATGCTTCCAGTTACTAAGAAGGAAACCAGTTTCAGAGACCAGTTAAAGATGTGGGATGGGTGCTGTTATGGCATGGGTACCTATTCTCAGGAAATTGGGGAGATGCTGTCTTCCCACAGCTCGATAATATATGCTCAAGCACAGAGAGTTCCTTTTGTACCTTATCAACTAGGATGGACTGGAGGTAGAAATTTGATGATTCTGGTGGACTGGGTTTGAAGGATCAGAGCACTTGGATCCTCATTGAAGTACTGATTTAGGTCTATGGCTGACAGCATGGAGAAAGAGTAACTTGGTCCCTGCCTCATGATGAGGAAGGGTTAAGGAGGCTGTGGATTGATTTTCAGAATTAAGACAGATCTGACTCTTCTCTCTCAAGCTTACTGTGGAAGTAGGTGGCTTTGGCCTTCCTTATGAGCTTCAAGGTTGTAGAGTGTTGTGAAGCATACCTATCCAAGAGAAACCCTACAGATTTGTTCTGGCTCAGGCCGCATTTCTTCATTGGAAGCTACTGATTATTTCAGGAGTTATCCAGGGCAGATGGTGACCTCAGACTCTGGATCTTTTAACAGAAGGCTACTGTTACAAATTGCAGAGATGGCGGTGATAAAGAGGGTAGATGCATCATCAGAGCCAGTGGCAGTCAAGGTAGAGGCCCAGTTTGCTGACTGTAGTTTTTACATGAAAGCATCTGATTTAAACCTTTTGAAGGATATGGCTAGAGTAGTCCTGGGGAAAGCTTTTGCTTTGACCTTCCGTATGTAGAAGGTCATACAATGATCACTAGATATGTCTGTGAGAGTGTCTGCAGTTAGGATTCTCTTTGGATGAGATAACAGTACCCAATAAATTGTGCTGTGGTTGTTGGACATGGCATTGAATCTGGTGAAGAGGGACTGGCTGACTGAGTTCATAGCCTTCATTTTTGAGTGGATATTGGGGGACTCCAACCAGCCAGTTGGAGTTAAAATCCTGAGTATGATGTGTACTCTGCTGGGTAGGGGTCAAGCACCTTTGGAGTAAGTACGTGTTTGAATCAGGAGAGGACCTGAATCAGTAGTATACATCAGTGATGACAACAGGGATGGACTGTAGCATAGTAAGGACCAACAAGATAATCTTATGAGATTTGGGAATGGCATCTTGAGAGAGATTCTGAAGTTGTGTTAGCAGGCTGAGTATATGAGAATTCCACCTCCTCTATTAGAGGGATACTGCTTGTGAGAGAAGAAGCCGGGGATGTCAATGACTGAGGAGGCAATATTGGGAGGAAGCCATGTTCTGTTAAAATAAGGAAGTCTGGGTTGTTCAATGTGACCTATGTCTTCACTAGGTTGGGCATGGGGTGGAGGTTTCTGATGTTCAAATGGAAGATTATAAGGCCCTTGGGTAATGTGATAGAGCCACTGGCAGGGTTGAGGGGTGGGCCAGGGTTGACCTCCACGTCCCCTCCCAGTATAAGCAAAATGAGTATTGGGATATGCCTGCCCTGCTGTGTGGGTTTCTCATTTGAGTGCCAAATAGACAGAATCGAAACTATTGGGCACTTATGAACTCTTACACTTTTTTCTCCCTGTACTCAATATGTAATTTAAAATTCTAAACATGAATATACTTGATATAAATGTTAAAATTATTCAGTGCTTTTCAGTGAAGTCTAGACTCTTTCTTGACCTTTGCTGGATGAATCCTCACTGATTATATCCCTGAGAATCCTAAAATAGGAGTTAAGGTTCAGCCTTGATACAATGCCGTTCAGAGGGACTACAAATGCAAACAAAGTGTTCTTTGCAAAACAAAATCATGTCGAGACTATGTTGTATAGAAGACTTCAATGGTATGCTTTTCTTTTGAATGCTTCACTGGTTAGTCCCATTGCTTTTACCTCCTTCAGTGAGGTTCATATCAATTTAGCCACAAGTCAAGTACCAAATAATACAGCCTGTATCATTCCATTATAATCAAGCTTTTCTGAATTGTCCTGTCTAGGCTCAGAAGCATCAGCAGGATCCCTGCCCTTGAAGTGATAATTAAGCTGCTCATTACTGAATGGCACATTTATTAAATGCCCTAGGTGAAACCTCCAACTGTTAGTGGCTTTTACAGGAGACATCCAATGAATGAAGGCTGCATTAACCATATAAGACAAAAGTGAGAGCCAATGATAATTAGTCCCTGTATGTGGGACATGACTCTGCTGTTGGACCTGGGAACACTGGTGCTGCTCACAGCATTTTACACATTAGGGCTTTCTAGTCAGGTGTTTTCAGCATTTTAAC
The DNA here is from genome assembly GCA_016271365.2 of Neoceratodus forsteri. Lineage (NCBI taxonomy): Eukaryota > Metazoa > Chordata > Ceratodontiformes > Ceratodontidae > Neoceratodus > Neoceratodus forsteri. Next base: position 1,068,396,419 of record CM028129.1, on the reverse strand, counting down.
AGGCACATGTGCAAATAATTCTAGGTCGATTACATGCTATGGCTGAGACACAGTATTTCATGCTGGGGAAAGCCTTTTAATATGCAATATCAGAGATCATTTAATTTCTACAGTCAGTATGACTATGCTAGCAACTGAATTTGTTGTTGATAGTTACAAATAAGCAGAAAATGGCAATTTTGCAAGCCTGTAATAGTTCACCTAATAGAGCTTGTGGCTGCATGCCACCACAGGTGCCATAGTGCATTGAATCACTTGTCCTTTTAGACATGTATTACTCCCATGAATCAATATTTAAATGGGCTGCACATTACTTAGTATAGCGGAGGCTGACACAGTATCACAACTGCATTAAAAAAATGAATCCAAGACCTGCTACACAGAGGCTAGGATATACAGAATCACAGTTAATGTGCCTGCTCTTTGTATTTTAACATTATTATTTGCTTAGGTTTGAGATTTCATTTTAAAATGGCTTACTTTTATGTTAAGAGAAGGAAGGAGACCACAGGGTGGGACAAGTGGATCCTCAGCGTAAAGTTCAATCAGTGTTACAGGAGCTGGTCTCAAACACTTCACCAAAAACAAATGAAGTCAGGATCCTTCTTCAGATAAACCATTTATTCATGTTGAACATATGAATTAAATAAAAAAACACTCCAAACGTACACCCACAGTACTACTGTACCTCCATGTTTCAAGCCACTTTGGCTCTTTGTCAGGAGGAGCAATCCATGGTTACACATATACAACCTATAGTCACACATGGACAATTTATAGTCATCCATGGAGAGTCCATGGTCACACAATAGCAAACTATGCTCAAACACAAACAATCCATGATCCCATGTGGACAATCCATGGTTACCATGGTTATACACAGATAATCCATGGTCACATGCGTATAAATTATGGTACCCATGGACAGTCCATGTTACATATGAGCAAAACATGTTCAAACATGAACAAGCCACAGTCACAACTGAATTATCCACTATCAAGCTTGCAGAATGGGCAGTCTATAGTCAGGTATGTTGATAAACAGTGTCATCCAGAACACTGAACCGTATATGTATTTCAAAGAAATATTTCCTTAAAACCACCAGCTTTTAAAATAGAATATGCAAATATCCTCCTTCTCCTGCCACTCCCATGGCAAACATTTAAAACAGATATTTTTCTGCTCCTTTTCAAGCACAGACAATCTATAGATACCACTGACTAACTGTGATGAACCACAAACAGTTCGTTGGCAACTATAAGCAATCTATTATCAAACACAGGATATCCATAGTCACTCATGGACAATTCATAGTCTAACACAGACATTCCATGGTCACTAATGAACAATCCATGGTTACACATGACAATCCATGATCAAACATGGACACTCCATGGTCAAATACAAACAGTCCATGGTCACGCATGGACAGTCCTCAGCCAAACATGAAACATCCATGGTCACATATGAAAATTCATGTTCAAACATGGACAATTCATGGTCACACTTAATCCAGGATCAAACATGAATAATCTATAGTCACACATGAAGAATCCATGGCTATACATGAAGAATCCATGGTCAAGACAGGCTACCCACAGTCTCATGTGAAAATCCATGGTCACATGTGAACAAACCATATTCAAACACTAACAATCCAGGGTCACACATGAACTATCCATACTCAAACACTGACAATCCAGCATTACACATGAATGGTCCATGTTCAAACACTGACAATCCAGGGTTACACATGAACAATCTATGGTCAGGCACAAACTATTTTTGGCCACACATGAACAATCTATATAGAAACATAGACTTTGACATCAGATAAGGACCACTTGGCCCACCCAGCCTGATCATTTCCTACCTATTGGATAAGCTGCAGATCCTAGTTAACCAACAGCCTACTTCTTCCTAACCCAGAATTGACTTATGTCTGTCTTGAATTCCCCACTGTTTGTGACCCCACAACTTCCTCAGGAAGACTGTTCCATGTGTCCACCACCCTCTTCATGAAAAACCTTCCTCACATTGCCCCGAGCCATCCACCCATCTTCAGATTGTGCCCACATGTGAAAATCAAGGTCACATGGGCAAGCCATGGTCAAACACAAACCATGATCATGAGTGAACAATCCATGGTCAAACATGAACAATCCATGGTCAAACATGAACAATCTATGGTAACACATGAACATTTTTCAAGAGATGCAACAAACAAAATCTGGATTATCAAAGTAGGAGGGGCCAATGCAGATGATTACTAGTTAGAGAAAGAAAATTAACAGGTACTGTATTTCAATTTCATTTTCTGTCTCCTGATGCAGTACTCTGCATTATCCTAACTAGGTAAACAAAGCAGTGAAACAAAATGCCAAAGAATAGGCTTATACTTACAAACAACTGATGCCAAGAAACAGCAGCCTGAAACATTGTGCTGAGAAAAGATACACTCACAGAAGCATTAATATCCAGCTCATAGAAGTTGGTAAAGGTATTCAGAGATTTTCATGTGGGTGCTCTACAAAAGCCCTGCACTGTGTGTTGCTGTATGTAATGTACCCTGTAGATAATCAGTGAGATCTTGTAACTCCATTATTTGCACAGAATGCACTGCATCACTTTGTCTTTGTATTGTACCCATATTTAAGAACTAAGTGTGTGATTGTAACCTTCCTGTGAACACCCCTCCCACCCAGTTGCAACTGTAAATGAATCTCCTAGGCTCTGCTTGTTTACCTGGTAAAATATATTTTAATAGGGCTATTAGGGCATATTCTGAAGCACATCCCATGGGGATACTATGGCTCCTGCTGTATGGGCTTAGAGAACGTGAGTAGATCCAGCTCCAGCACAGTGGTACACTAGAAGTAGACATGAGCGAATCAAGGAGCAATGGAATTTTTACAAGCATCCTGACTATGTCAGATCAGTCATAAAAGCAATCATGGAAAAAGGGCAAATAGATGGTAGCAGTAAGGTGAAGACAGAAAAAACACACAGTTGACAACCAAGGGATGCAACTAGCATTTCATATTAGTATGTAGTGCTGGACACAAGGATGGCAATACCACATCATCGGTGCATAAAAGTGCAAAAAAGAATCATGGGAGGAAGTTCAGACACGGCAGAGCAGCACCAACTGTAGGAAAAAAGATGTGTAAGGCACCTTGGCAAAATGTGCTATAGCCATTGACTCTGCTCACCGAGGTGACAGCTACCAAGAAAACTTAATGGAGAGTAGGAAAGAAGATGTGGCAAGATCTGAGAACCACACACTGCCATCCAGGTAAAATGGAATGTAGCAGAGTTCTGTGTACAGATAGCAACCAGAAGACTTGAGGCACAGTCAGAGGTATCCATAACGTGTTTTCCCATGTGGTCAGAGACAATGTTTGCAGAGCCAAGACTTGTACTCTGATAGTGCTCTCACAGAAACTTCATAAAATCCTACCATCAGGAACAGAAAATGGAAGAGGAGCAGCATGATGTGGGACCCTTGGCCAGAATAAAATCTTGTGCGGGTCCTGAAGTAAACCAAGGAGGCTGTGAAATAGCATGCCAAAAGGATAAAGGTTATGACACTGAGACAGTAGCCTAGGCACCTAAACAACACCCACACAACCACCATGGCAGAAGGGAGAGGTAGTGCAGAACTGGATGCCTGACTGATCCTGTTTGGAAGAGGATGGAGCTGAGTGGAAGCTGGAGCTAATGTAGTGTGGATATTCAGACCAGGGAAAATTACAGATGCCAAGGTAGTGTCAACAGATCAGTGATTGTTTTGAGGTCCACTCATATCTGGCAGAGAATGTGGGTAGCAGGAAATTGGAGGGAGGGTGTAGACATGTCCCAGCTGGATCTTGTTACTATAGAAAGCATGCCAGGTAAAGGCCAAAGAGTCCCTAATAGATAGGTCATCGCCCAGGATAAAAGCAAGAGTCCCTCCAGTTAACCTGCTGCTTGAGTGCCCTCTGAGCCAATATGTCCTAGCTATGCATGTGGTCCAGAGGAAGGTACAACTGTTTCCAAAGTAAGAAAAAAAACATTGTACTTTAAGTCTGAACGGGCCACTGAGCTTGGTAGTGCAGCTGTCAGATATGCTCAAACCACAACACATAAAGAAACTGCCACCAACCGCATCTTTTCCAGATAGGTCCTTGCAAGACACAAAAAATCAGAGTAAAGGCAATGACAATCCAGCACAAACTGCTTGTTCTTTCACTGGATCCTGGTGAGAGTGGCAGATTGAATGCACTATTCCCTGGTGATGCATAGCAGGTGGTAGTCCTCCTTGTTCCTGGTTGAAGATAGTGAGGCAGACAAGATAAGACAAAGGGAAAGGTAAAAGGATGATGGTCCAGGGCCCTGAGCCTTGGTAGGAGGCCCTCTTCATCCCGCTCCAGTCAGTAACTGGTTCATCTTCTTCTGGCTTGTGCCGCCAGCACTCCTCAGAGGTTGTGCTCCCTACCAGCCCCATGGTACCACCCACTGACTACTAATTGGTGCAGTACATGTGCCACATAGTGCCTGATGCCATGTAGACTGCTGCTCATACCCAACCTAACTCAGCCTTCTCAAAGCAACCAGTCTGTCAGTGTCTTATATGTTGCACAGTCTCATGACACACAGGTGCAGTGCTGCTCCACTCTGGCATAGTGGCACAAATCAAGTGGTGGGGACATTGTGTAACAACAGGCTGAGTGAGTGTGAGGTGACACAGCAGGGCTGTGGGTAAGCCATGCATCAGATAATTGATTGATATCACTCACTCACCCACTCACTCACTAGTGGACAATGGCACTTGAGCATGACAAACTAATCTGCTCTCTCTCTCTTTAGTTAGACCACTCACTCCAAACTGTCCTGATGCACTAGGCCACTGCTAGTCATAATATTGCACTCATTCTGACCACTAACCCATCTGACACCAAGGAGTTGAGCCAAAGGTCAAGCCAGAAGGACTAGGAGTGGAAAAGGTACACACTGGTATCAAGCTGTCACTGCGCTGTTGTTCATAAACACTTGAAAAGCCCTTAGTTTGTCTAGAGACAAGGTGTAGCGCCAGTTTCCTTTAAGCTGGTGCATGTACTGTATTATGTATCAGCAGAAAGAGTCTAGGGAGAAGTTTGCATGTTTCATTGAGCTTGCCTTTGAACATTTGCACTGTCTTACTGTGGTGTGATGGACCATCTTGGTTGTGTTACAGAAGACTGGTGTTTAGAAGGAACTTATTTATTAGAAGTTACTCAACCAGGATAACTCTGTTAGCTGCAGCATCTTGTTTTCATGGGGGTCCCTGGGAGGCAGCAGCAGGCGAGAGGTTAACATAGTACAACAGGAAAATTACATGAAGACTAGGTTTGCTGGCAAAGGCACCTAGCTTCACCTGAGCTCTTTTCTTCTAGGTTTACCCATAAGGACAGAGCAAGGAATAACATTATCAGAGCAAGGAAAAATATTAAGGCTTCTTTTTAGGCAGATTAACTGTGTGTTACTATTTTCTTTTGTGCTCACAGGATTTGTTACTGTTTTTGCTTACATATTACTGTTATAATTTTCTCTGATTCAGATTGCTGTTGCAGGGTATACTTTCTGCTGCATTATTACAGGTGTGCCTACAGGTGTGTTACTGTTTTTGCTTACAGAATACTACTGTAATCTCTGATTAAAATTGTTTTTGCAAAGTATAACTTCTGTTACTGCTTTATCTTTCTCTGTAGCAAAGTGTTTTTGCAGGGTATATCTTCTGTGAAATTGTTACAGGTGGTGCTTACAGTTTTACAGTTGTATCTATCATTAGGCTAAGCATTCAGGACTACTGCATTTGTTGTTGGTTGATTGTTTCTGCTTTACCTCCTTGTTTCTTTAGTCCGTGATTCTTCTTTTCAGCAGAGGAAGGGCCCAGCCACCCACCCCATCCCCAACCACCCCATGCTACACTCCTTTTATAAAGTAGCACAGTTGTGACATTTCCTGTAGCAAAGCAGTAAGGGAGGATCACAGGGTATCCACACAGTGACCTCACTGAGAGGGGCACAAGTAATTTAACTTGTTATAACAAGTTATATAAAACAAACAAACAAAAATCAAACTTTTGCTTTAATTTTCCTCCTTCTAATTACTCAGACCAGGTTATAAACTTGGCAACTCAACTGGAATGGATATTATTAATTGCAGGTACAGCAGGACACTTTTAAAGGGGCAGTTATATAGGATTTAGGATGCTATCCTACATGCTGGACCATTGGAATCTCAGGGCTCAGCTCCAGGCAGCATGGGCAGAGATTGCGTGCCTCAAATTGCATATTCAGGAGGAAATATATTATAAGAACTGCCCATTTCCACAACATCCTACTGAAGCACCTTGACGCAGAGGGAGTTGGTCCAGGAGGTTGGCAGGTGGTTAGGAGGGCAAATCAGGTGCCCCATCACTCAATGATCTCCAACATATCACCTCCACAAACCATATAAAACTACAAACTGGTATCTGCCTCTATCTCTGAAATCAAACAAAGGGCAGAGGACACTGCAGAGCAAGACACTGCAGCACAGGAGCTAGCACTACAAAACTCACCCAAAACAGGGACCAAAACAAAAAAAGCAAAAAGGAAATCCAAAACACTTCTGATCATAGGAGACTCCATGATTCAGGGAGCTGATACCACCTCCAGCCGGGATAATGATCAGCAGGTACATCAGCCTGGAGAGACACTGACCGCATTGCTAAAATCGTGCAGGAAGCAGGAGAAAACATTGACGTTCTGGTACACATAGGGACTAAAGATCTCACCAGCCAGTCAGTTGTGGAAACCAAGAAACACCTGATCAGGCTGGGAGACAAACTGTCATCCATTTTGTCCGGCAGCTCCTTCTCTGAGATCCTGCTGGTCTGGGAGAGAGTGCAGATGGACGGAAGGTCAGATAAGGGGAGATAGGGAGCTAAGCATGTGGCTCAGAGCTGGTGCCAGGCAAATGGACACTATAGCTATTATGAGAAGTTGCAGGTCAGTTGAAAGAGACTCCTGTCCATTAGCAGAAATGAACCTCTCTAGGTGCATATACACTGCAAGATTGTTCATCCACAGATGCTATATTAAGTGAGGTTTCACTAACCCAGTGATGTGCCACTGTCTTCCTAGCATTTATTAATGTGAGTTCCCATAACCTGTGTTTTTTCACATGGTTAATTGTGACTTCAGCACCCTGTATAAATTCTAAGTGGGAGCTCGGAAGTTACATAGAAACACAGACTTTGATGGTAGCTTGGCCCACCCAGTCTGCTCATTTCGCTAACTACTGGATGAGCTGCAGATCCTAGTTTTACCAACAGCCTACTTCCTCCTACTTCCTACTAGAACAGCTTTGGTCTGTCTTAGCACTTCCAATTTCTGGCCCGCCAGAGTTAAGTCTTGCCCCAGCACTGCCTCCCACCTACCCTTTTCTTTCCTCTGCCTCTCTATCCCAGCTCCCTACCCCTCCTTACTTCACCCTAACAGTCTGCCTCTGCCTCTCTGTCTTCTGCAGGACGCTGGCATACCATGAACAATGCCTCAGCAACCCATATACTGTTTGTTAATGTATCTGACGTGGAACCTCTCAACAAGCATCCACTCAGGTGTCATCTAAGACTTCAATAAATAAATAAATAAATAAATAAAAAGAATTGCCTTATGTCTGTCCCATGCATTTTTAAATTCCCCACTGTTTTTCAGCCTTTGGAAGGACAGCCCAAAAGATTTTCTGCATAATTGCATGAGCGTCTATTCAAAAAGGAGATACTTTATCACAAGTCAGTGCCATATGGAGGAAATCTCCCACAGCCATGTGGCATTTTGGGATATGTTCGGTTTAGTAGGTGTATACTTATATAATTTACATGGCATCAGATATGCCCGATAGAGAACATTTAATTGGTCTCTATGGCATTTATTAGAGACAACATTGATGCACATGTTTTATGACCTCTTGCCAGGTTGTGTCATCAACTGTCAAATTTAAGTCAGTTTCCAAAGCAGTTCTAGGTCTAATAATTGGTGGAGGAGCAGATCTAAAAAATAGCTTATAAAGAATGGGCAGGGTTGGGTGTTAGGCTAAAGTTTATATAAGGCTTCCTCAATGGGGGCAGCATAAAACTATTGTCTGCCACACACTGGCTAACTCTCATGTATACAAACAAATCTCCAGACTGAATGCCTTACTGTTGCTTTAGCTCCATGACTGACTTTATCCTCTCCCCATAAAACATATCGCCCACTGTAACTATTCCAGCCTCCACCAACTAAAAGAGCTTGATGAAGAAAAGCATTACATCCTTTTGGTCAGTAAAACCTAAATGTATTGCAGTATTTGTAGAGGCCCCTTTGATATCCAATATGCTTATACACCCATCAGAGCCTACTAAGTGTATGGGTTAGGGATTTTTACATCGTGTAGGAGATATATGATAGAAAGGGGCAACAAAACACCCTGAAGCAAGCCCCCACTGTGAAATTCTCTTCCATTACCCTCCAAGCTGGTGCAGGGTTAACTGTAAGCTTCTTTAAAAGGCAAATTGTGCTACCCAGTAGTATTTGAAGTTAGGAGTGCAAGCTCTCCACTACTCAGTGGCAAGTGCAGTACAGTTCTTTTTATTCTGCTGCTTCACCACACCATAAGAATTTATTCAATATATTATTTAATTGCTGGAAGAAGCACTCATGGACTCTATTAAGTATATTCTAGAAAGATAAAGGCATTTGGGTAATAGATTCATTTTACTTGTGTTGCCCGACCAGTCAAACTTACAGGAGACCCTCCCATCTCTCATAATCTTCTGTTATGGTATTTAGTAGGCTGACAATTTTCTTTTATAATTGTGATATGTTCATAGGTATCATAATTCCCAGATATTTAATTTCAGTGACCGACAATTTTAAGTTTAACAGGGTAACCGCAAAAAGCTATAGTAACCTTGTCCCAACACCATCATCTCACTCTTTGACCAGTTGATCTTATAGCCTGCAAGGGCACTATATTCATAAAAGTATGTAATGTAAAATCAGAATGCTTCTTTGTAGGTCTTGAAAGTAAACTAGTAGGCCATCAGCAAAAGGGCTATCTTATGGTGCCATCCACCAGCCAGCAGGCCCTGAATTCTCTTCTCCTGTCCGTTAACCACCACCAGTGGTTCCAGGGTCATCATATATAAAGGGAGAGGAGGCACCCATGTCTAGTTCAGCTGGACAACTGGCAAGGTTTCATGAGTATACCATCTATAAGGCAGTGGGCTGCTTATATAATGCCACTATCCATTGCATCACATTGTCTCCCATCCTAAATTCCACAAGGTTTCGAATAAGTACCCCCACGTCTACACGATCGAACACCTTCTTGGCATCTAATGCTAATATCCCTGGGTTTCTGAGATTTCTTTTCCCAACCATCTCCAAATTACATTTAGTGTGTGCCTTATATTCAGTTTTCCCTGTCTGCCTTTCACAAAACCAGTTTAGTCTTCATGAATTATGAAAGGGAGTTCTTTTCAAGCCTGCTAACTAATGTTCGAGCCAGAATTTTGTAGTCAGCAGTCAGGAGATATTGGTTGGTATGAGGAGCTATACTGGGTGTCCTACCCTATTTCAGAAGTATCATGAAGGTGGCAGACTGCATGGAGGGGCACAACACCCTGGGATAAGGACTCATCGATCATGTCCTGTAGTGGGGCCTGGAGTTCCTGATGAAAGATTTTAAAGGATTCAGTTGGGTAACCATCTGGCCCTGGTGCTTTCCACCCTTAAGATGATTAATCACCCTCTTTATATCTTCCCACAGCAGTGGTGCCTCTAAATACGCTTGTCTTGTTAAGCTTATTGCTTGCAGTTGTGCCTTACTGAAAAAAATTATTGAACTATGCCTCTGATGGTGCAACCTCTGTTCTGTACAGAGTTTCTTAACAGGAATGGAAACATTCCAATCCGGCCCGCTGACACAGCAGTTGGATTTCCGCTTGCAGTACCGGTGACCAGGTTCAGGAACAGACCGGGTTGCTGGAGAGGCGGCCGAGGGAAAGGATGGAGCATCCCTGGACTGCTCTCCTTTCCAGGGAGGGTGGGGACAGTGCCCGCACTCGACGGACTTCTGGCGGAGGCTGAGGTACCACAACCTACCGGAGCTTGAAGAATTTCAGAGGGTGGGGCAGATGCAGGACGCCATTGCACGTCCCCACCTGCTCCACACAAAAGGGAGAAGAATACTCTGCTCCCGCTGCCTTGATGATGCCGCACCAGCTGCAAATTGGCTCTTAGGCCTACTCTTGCCTTTTCTGTGTTCCACGGCACCTTTGGCCTGGTGTGCCGTGACACCACCCACAAGGCGCCAAGCCAAGGGTTCAGGGAGGATGGCTAATATGAGAAGCTGCAGCTGGAGTCCATGATCGGCAGATAGTCTGGTGGTAGGAGCAGGACCAAAAAAAAAGAAATGGAAACATTCCTGAATTTCTGTGTCCCACGATGCAAGTTACACCCACTGTCTTGTACTAGGCTACATTTTTGGCCCCATCCCTCCTACTACATAATTGCCAAGCTAACCACTTTCCTCCAGGTGACCATCAAAATAGGTGCCTGCATATGTAAGCAGGCGTAATCTCTCTATCTTTGTGTTATGGGCAATGTTGTATTCCCATAAGTCACTGCAAGGTGTGGTAACTGTCCTGGCGGAACATTCCAAATGCATTTTTCTGCCTTTGGAATCTGCTCCTCCAATTGGGAAAAATATTGGTCTTCTATCCTTTCTTTGTGTGAAGCATAAGAAATAATAGCCCCATGTAAAACTGCTTTCAGGGCATCCCATCACACAGTGGTAGACATAACACCTGTAAAACTGCTTTCAGGGCATCCCATTGCACAGTGGTAGACATAATATCTGAGAATTGCTGGACAGAAAGTCTGAGATTTATTTCTCATATATTGCTGAAATTTAGTTTTTTTCCCCACAGGTTAGGTCAAGTCTCCATGCTCGGCTTGCAAAAGGTGAACCTATTCCAGATAATTTTATCTGTGTAGGGAGTGATCAGATATAAGAACTGTGTCATGAGCCACAGATTGGACCATCAGTAACAAATCCTGTGAAGCTAAGGCCATATCTAGTCAGGCATATGTTTTGGCAGAGTGAGGAATTGGTGTACTCTCTCCCCTGGGGTTATGCTGTCTCTAATAGGCTATTAGCCTGTGGTATTACATCATGTTCTCTCAATGCTTTAGAACTTCTGGATATTGCACCCCCACCCCGCCTCGAAAAATATAGGTCCAAGGTATTATCCAAAAGAGAATTGAAATCCCATTAAGCATCCAAGGGCCTATGAAACTAGCCATTTCAAGGACAAATAGTTACAGATTCTGAGTTATCTATACTAGGTGTGTACACAGACCAAACCACAATGTTCTGCCACATATTAAGCTGGACTTGTAACAAGACAAACCAACCCTCCATCAATATTAACCTGGGTAACAACACCTGGAAACCTTGGCCTCAGCCAAATTGCAGTACCTCTAGCCTTAGATGTAAAATATGAACCATACCACTCCCTCCCAATTCTTAGACATGAGTCCCTCTTCTTTGAGTGTCAAATGGGTCCCCTACAAACATACAATATTTGCTTTCATGGTTTTAATCCTTCCAGTATTTTTTCCTTTTAGCATGTGTCTTAAGATCAGCATCTCAAAGCCTATAGTTGTACACAATTGGATACCCACATCAACGTACTGAAACATATAGATTAGAAGCCTGATTTTTTTTTTAACTATAATGCCTCGCGTAAGTTTGTGAGGCTAAGACCCCACTCCTCCAAAACCTTGTAACAGACTGCTTCAGCAGACTTAACATTAACAGTAAAACCATTCCTCCTGATCCTCCGTTCTTCATAATCAGTCATATACAAGCAGCTACACTGTCCTGACCCTTGCCCCAACCCTTGCACAATGCATTTTCAGCATCACAAAAATATTTAGATAGCACCTCTATATTATTAGTAACATTTTACAGAACATGTCATTAGCAGAAAAGAACATTATACTGATCTCCCCAGTGGCGGTGTATATGTTGTTATTTACCTTATTTAACACTATGTGCTTTATTTCTCTACCAGCAACCCCTTCCTGTTAGCCGATAGGAAGGCTATCTCACCAGTAAACCACAGTGGTAAGACAATGGCAGGATTTAATTTTCATTTTGCAGCAAACTATTTAAATGAGTTAATAAAAGATATAGTAATTGAGGGCAGTTAAAGACCACGCTTCTTATTACTCTCGGGCCTGGTTTACATGTTATTTCATGCAACAACTTAAGGTTACCATTCCTACTCCTTATGACCCTACTATATGTAAATCATATATTATGTTCAAACCACATGAAGCAGAGTCTGAAAATAATATGCTAAGTTTCATTCTTCTGGCTGTTCTTCACACCTCTTTCAGCAGTCAAAGTCGACTTCCCTCTCACTAGTATCAGTAAGCCCAGCTGTGGCTGAGAGAGGATTCAGTGGCAGGATGTGAACCCATGTATCTCTTCCTAGGTAGACATTCGAGGTGGAGGAGGCAAAACATGGTAAAGGAGATCGTGGTGTCTCAATGTCACAGAGCATTCTTCAAAAATATTCAAAAGCACCGTGGGGAAATATTTGGAGTAAACAAGGAGCCTAGGTATATGAACCTAGACTACTGCAAATCTGGCTGTTGCTGAGTGACTCCCGTCGTTCTTTCCCATCACTCCACTATTTCACAGTACTTGATACAACAGACTGACAGCTTAAACTTTGTTGCCATAGTGACAAACACTGCACATTTGAGGGGCAATATGGGCAGTTACCAGCAGATGACAGGGCCATGCTCTGATTAGTCGACTATCATTTAGTTAGTTTCAGGACCTGTCAATTTTAAAATGCCACCAAAACTGCCTGGATTACCCTGTCCGTGAGCACTGCTACTATACTGACAACAGCTTAGCCAATGTGTAGTCACCCTGTGGCCATTTTATCCCTTTAGTAAGAAACAATTACATTCCTCACCTCAGAAAAAGATTTTTTGCAGGTTGTGTGCTTTGAACAGCTAGCAGGAGCATAGGCATGCTCTAGAAGTCCACTGTGCAGAAACAAACATCATTATGTCTCTATTCCACAAAGCACTTTGTGAAATTTTAGTTAGTTAGATGAATTTGGCAGTTCATATGTTCCTCATCTAGTGGTTAGGGCATTGGCTCTGAGATGGGATCTACCCTCTGCAGCTGCTTCCTCTCGATTGACATACTGCTTAACATCCTGAGGTTTGATGAAATATTTCAGAGGGCAGCCTGGTTTGACTATTTTCATCTTGACTGGATATAATGATACAAAATTCCATCCCTTATGCTGCAGAGTAGTTTTACCCCTGCAAATTTTGTCTTTGTGTTTGTAAATCCTAAGAAATCCTGAAACACTGAAACCTGGCCACACTTTCACGGTACAAGACCATGTGCTGGGCCGCTCATAACATTTCTCTTTTCCAGGAAAATGAAGATATTTAAATTAAGTAATGTCTCAGTCTGTCACCAGGCTTGGGGTTCAGCCCATATGGTGTGCCTTAGTATTTTGTAGTCAACTGCAGCTGCTTCTGCCGACATGTCTCCACAAGCTATTCTGAACAGCCTTACCACCTTCTTTGCCTTCGAGCCCTTCAGGTAGCCTAGTGATCCTGATATTAGACCTTCAGGCATGGCTCTCTTGGATCATCCACCCTGGCCATTAATTTTCCAATTGTTTTGTAATATTTTTTATCTCAAGTCAAGTTGAGACTTGATCTTCAAATCGCTCACCTGCCCTCCCTGTTTGTCCAGTCAGTTCGCATGTGAAGCAGATGTTTGGCCAGTTCAGTTACTACATTCTGTAGATGTACGATCTGGGCTGAAATGTTAGTAAAATCAGCTTTAACTTCTTGCTGTAAGCTGGTTATCAATCCAGGAGTACAGCAATTTCAGGATTGTGATTGCTTTTACTTGTGCCTCTCTCTCTCTCTCTCTGTGGCCTGCGATCTAGATGGCCCCTCAAAGGTACCAACTGCCAATTGTTCTGGTGGCTCAAACTGCAGCACAAATGTTTTTTTTTTTGTTCATTTTGGTGCTACCACTGCACTGCTCTAACTTTCTATCTGTGGAAAATATGAGTTTTTCTTTTAATGCTATTAATTCTACTGTAACTGATGGTGCTGTAGACAGCTCAACTAACTAGTATAAGCCCTCCCTTTGGGTGGCATTACTTGCCTGTGCTTGCTTCTCCTCCCTCCCTTCCCTTTATTGATGTCAATTAATCTGGAACATGCCCTCTGGCCTTGTTTTCATGCTGCCACCTTGGGGTAGTAGCAAGGAAGGTATTTAAGGCCCTGGTTTTCTTGGAAAAGAGAGAGCAAGAGTTGGTGGTGTGGTGTAGGGGCAGTTTTGAAGCTCCCCACCAGTAGGTTGGCAGTATGAAGCGTCGATTCAGCGCGGGGTGGGGTACTCCGCGGAAGGGTGTGCAGAGGTAGTAGTGGCCATGAGGGTACAGGAGCTTGGTCATCAGCTGCAAGGGATGAAAAGGTTTGAAGGCAGAAGGAACAAGAGCAGAATGGTGCCAGTATTCCCTCTGTGGTGCAGGGTGCTGGTACCCTAATTCAAGGAAGGGGCATCCAGGCAGTGGGGCTGTTGCAGTGGTGGCAGCACTGCTACAGAGCACTTCTGGAGGTGGCAGCTCTGGAGTGTTTCTACCTGTGGCATGCCACCTGTGAGGATGAAGTCACGATGGCTAGGAAACTTTTGGCCTGGGATTTACCATAGGCCTGCCATGCCCGTGTCTGGGGCAGGCCCTGTTACCTACCATGCTGATGTCTGGGGTAGGTCCATAAGACCCAGTAAGGGCCAAGGTTTTCCTAAAGGGAACTGGAAATCAAGGGAAGGACAGGAGCCACCATTTTTATCTGTGCAGCCTGGCTGGTGTAGAGCAGCCCTTAAGGTCGGTGCACCATTTTGGTTCAGGGAACAGTTTTTGGCAGTATCATTTGGGAGCAGTCATGGAGGCTTGGGCTGCAAATCTGTCTGAGGTCATTTTGGCTCAGCTGGCATGGGAGGAGTAAGGCACCCCCATCAGGAAGGTTTAAGGGACATACAAAAAGAAATAGTGACTTGAGAAGGGTTTCTGTGGAAGAAACTGTTAGATATAAGGAGCCAGTTTAGTCTATTTCTCTATAGACCTTTGTGTATAAAGATCTCACTGCACACTGATTGGAAAAATTAACCTGAACCTGCTACTTTGAGAGACTGTGCTCTCAGCCCCATGGAGCTGCTCCAGTTTCTTTTATTGCTTAATCAAAATGGTCTGGGCCTAATCATTTCAAGGCCCAGAATAAAGTTCTTGGTTTGCAGTAACCATGATTGTGGTGCTGTTTTCAGTCTCAGGAAGCGAATATTAATGAATTCAATTTTAACTACTCAGTCTGTTAGTTTGCCTCTGAACTAAAAAAGTCCTGAGCACCCCTCCCCTAGCCTGGGGACAGTAGCAGCGACACCACCCGATTGTGGTGTCGTTCTTGATACCACCATCACCTTGTCCAGAGAGATCCTGCTGGGAAGAGGTAGGCCACATGTAATTAAGAAGATGAACAAGGTAGGCCACCTCTTTTATTTATGGTTCAGCAGTGAGAAGTGTCATGGAGTGTTTCTGGTCTGTGGCTCCTTTCTCTCCCCATGACATCCGGAGCCCTAGACATAGAGGAAAGGGGTGAGGTTACACTAGTGACCACCATGCTCTGTAGCCCCACCGAGACCTCTGTCTTGAGCTGGAGTCGGACTGTTGCATGATCCACTAAGTTGAAGGCAGGCCTTGGAGAAGTCCACAAAGGTATCTCCACTGAGGAGATCATTATCCATTACTATTTGGAGATTGTTGGTGACTCTGAACAATACAAATATGTTGGATTGTCCCTTCCTAAATCCAGATCGCATGGGAGACAGCAGATTCTGCAGACTGAGATGCCGATTCAACTGTGAGTGAACACTTTTGTTGAGAACCTGGAGCAGTCAAGAATGACCAAAATGGATCTGTATTGGCTAAAATCCTGTTCAGCTCCTCCTTTGTGGAGGGACAAAACTCTGGTACATTCTAAACAGTATGCATCTCACCAGAGGAGAGAAGAAATTTAACAGCTTGATAACTGGGGCACAGATATGATGTGACACAAGGCAGAGAAGTTTCAGGTCAAGGAGTCAGCACCAGCCCTCCTGCTTGGTCTGAGGCCCTTTATTGCTTTGATGATCTATGCCATATTGATATGTAGCAAGTTAAAGTTTGGCAGATCATAATGGTCAGATTCTGGATTGCTTGATGAGAGATCAACCATGGATGGCACCAAGGAGTCCTGTAGCTTGACGATGATGCTGAGATTACTTACGTAGTAGTAGTTCAAGATATTCACAAGGTCTCTAAGACAGGTGACAATGTCTCCAGATGGTACATATTTGATCAATTTGTCCTTGAAAATCCATTTCTATCCATATCAAAAAGGGATGGATTATATCATAGTGTTACAAAACATCTGTTCTTACCTCTACAGAAGCTTCAGAGGGAAAATCCATTAGTTGTGATAAGATGGTCAACTGCCTCAGGAAGAGAACTATCCATATAGTCCTTGCAATACTAGTGTCTAACTTATTAGTAGGAAAGTACTTTGACATGCATCACATAAGCGAAAGGTGCAATATAATAAAACACAATGGTGTGGATATGGACCAGGTGAAATGAATTTATTACCAAAGTCATGTTGCCTAAGGAGGCTAATTAACTGAGGTCCCTAACCCTGAAGTACCTTTTTATGATTATTAAATTGTTTTCACATTTACCTACCTTAATTTTTAATTAAAACATAGCACATTCCACTAGGTGGTGTCCCATCAAGGATACCCTGCTAATTAATGTAACCTTCTTGGACTTTTGTAAGCTTATCAGAGTGTTCCATTGCTTACTGCCATTTCAAAATGTCAAATTCTGTCCTATTTAATTCTGTCCTATTTAAAACATTTCATAAGGAAAAAAACAGTACCTGCTCACTGACAAAATGTGTCCTTTTACTAATAGATATACTGTACTTGTAGTTTAGATTCAGACAAAACCAGCTTGTGGAGTGGTGGCAGTACATTTGCTGCCATATGAGAGATTCCATTCAGTCTTGTCCTATGAGCAACAAGAACTGAATGTGCTAGTAATGCAGGGACTGAGTGCAACACAAATGGGGCTAACCCCTATACATTTAAAAAGAGAACACACAAAAATGTTTGCACTATGAGACATCAGCATGTGTGACTTGCAAAACCTAGTACAGTGAAGCTCACCAGGATTAAACCCAATACTGGGTATGCTGTAGAGACAACAGCAGTATCACTATGATATCCCGAACACGTTTCCCAACACCCTGTAGCCAGATGCCAGAATCCCAAAATGCAAAATCCTGACAGTGAGATTTTCTGCCCCCAGAGTTTGTAATCCTAATTAATGGGGTGAGGTATTCAAACATGGAAAACAAGCAAAATCCCACTTGCATTTTGGGATTCTAGCATCGGGCTTCAGGGTGTCATACAAATGAGTGTTGGGATCTCACAGTATATCCGTTACAGCAGTAAACAATACAGTTTTAATAGAATTAGTCCCTTCTGTCATGCACGAAAATGTGACACTAAGCAGTCTAGTGGGCTTACTGTATATGGTATATAGTCAAAACTAGTCATTAGCACATAAAAGCTATTTTATTATGCCTAGTCAGAAGTTGTGTATATCAAACTGATAGTGCCATGTATAAAAGTGGATAGTGCCATTAAATAATTCAAAAGCAAAATCTCTATTTAGCTGGACATCCTCCAACATGTCCCAGAGCCCTGGATGTTCGCTCAGTTAGAGCTTCATCAGGGTAGATTTTACATGTTGAACATGTTTGTGCATTTTGATTTGGGAACTGCAGTAGTGTTGGAGAGGTGACATGCTCAGAGGACTGTGCCCATAATCACTGTTTAGGATCAGTGTACCAGCAAAAGTGATCTAGAATCAGTGTATTGTGGGAATACTGTACTTCAAGAGCCATTCTTTCTTGCATATAACTCAGTTTGGTGTAGAATTACTAAGGTATTCCTACACCACACCACCATGGATTACCACTCTGGTGAAATCTGAGGTAAAAGGAAAATTGGAGAAATTGATATTCAAACAGGACCTCCCTGGTTCACGTCCTGTACCTTTTCCATTAGGCTATCTCTTTTGATATTTACTTTCTATTTTGTCCCCAGTTCTCCTTAACAGCTGTCAGGTCCTCTTTTCTCACGCTCAAGGTCGTATGCCAACTGTAGGAATTCTCTGATGGTCCAACCTGCCACCAACCTCTGCTCAACACGCTGCACAGAATCCCAAGCATAACTTAAAAGCATGTGGCCCTGTGGTGGGGCCACCACCAGTTCCCCAAGTTAGGAAGAGATACTTCACTCAACTGTTGAGGTCTGGAAGGAGCTGCCTTGGTGCTGGAGATACAGAGCCCTACTTTGCTAGAGTTGGGTGGCTTTATTGCCTGGGCCTGCTGGTGTATTTTTTCCTACTAAACCCTTTCTAATCCTCCCTAGGATGTGGTTCTGAGGACTGACCTGGCACAATGCCTATCAATTGGGTAAGCCCACCTTACCTTTGAAATCTCTGCCTGCCACACTGTGTGTGTATATATGTGTGTGTGTGTGTGTGTGTGTGTGTGTGTGTGTGTGTGTGTGTGTGTGTGTGTGTGTGATGCCTCCATGTTATTCACCAAGCAAATGGGGCATGCTCCAAAACAAGGTAACTCTAGAGGGACCACTTATTCTTTCCTGCATGACATGCCTCCTGAGGACAACCAGGGAAGGTCATGCAGAGGAAGGAGTGCCCTCCTCCTGAAGCAGGAGGCATCCATGATGGACAGCAGAACCCCAAACCCAGGTCATCTGGATGGCAAGATGTAGCACTACCACTGCACTAGCTGGTGTCCTACCACTAGGCTGTCTCTGACATAAAGTGATCCCAGATCAGTGTCACTGATAAACTGACCATGAACAGTTTGGTCAGCTGCTAAACTGATACTGGATCAGTTTGGTTAGTAAAAGATCCTGGATCAGTTAAGCTGGTAAAGTGATCTTGTTTCAGTTTGTCTGGAAATTGAGCCAGGATCAGTGCAACTGGTATACTGATCCTGGATCATTCAACTGGCTAAACTTATCCTGGATCAGTTTGCTGGTAAACTGATCCTAGATTAGTTCAACTGGTAAACTAACTCTAGATTAGTTCAACTTGTAGAGTGATCCTGAAGCAGTTGTTATGAGGACAATCAACCTACTATCAGGTGACATGCTCAACGCCTGAAAGAAGGAGGTGGACGACTGAGGCTACCCATTTTTGGAACACCCCCACTGGCTGGTTTTGAGTGGAAGTGATATCAGGACATGTAGGTTCCAATTAGTCAGTGCCCTGAGCCAGAAGATGAGGTGCAGTATGCAGCTCATACTTAAGAAGGGAGGTAGGGGAGTAGGAGAACATTGGGGTGTGGGATAAAAAGTGGTGAAAAGCCTGGCAACACTAATGTCTCCTTATGCTCCTACTGAGTTGCTATCTCAGGTCACTTTGACCAAAGCATACACCACTTAGAGGAGCAAGGTGATGGGAGCTCAGCCACAAAAATAAAAAAGTAAAAAAGTAAATGAAATATCAAACTTTAAAATAAATAAATATATTCAGATATAATCTGCCAGGTTCATTCAGAATTGCAGGATCATAAATGTTTGTTGTAATGCCTCAAACTTGCAATTCATGCTATGCAGAGTTCAGTAAAATTGAATTTGTTCCAACAATAATCTACATACTCAGTACATTTATGTGAGGATTTGGTACATTAATCTTTACTTCTTATTTCTGCTAATCAGCTGCAGTAGTGGGAGTGATGAAAACTTCTGTCTCAGTAATGGAGAAGTTGTCAAATGCACTTAGCTGAACTGCACACAAAACTCACTTATCAAATCTGTACTCCTCCAGTACAATCAACTGAAAGAGACGTTGCCTTTGCTTTATCTTTAATGTGACTGTTGTCTCTCTCTCTCTCTCTGTTCCAACTCTTTTGAGAGAGTTTTAATTCTTCTTTATCACAGAGGTTTATAGTAGCAGTAGTGGTAGTAGTAGCTGGAAGAGAATAATGCTCAGGAGACATGCTGCAACCTACCACTGTTAACTCTTATTCACTGGCAATAAATATATCTAATTTTAATTATTTCCATCCATGATAGTCTCAACAGGCCTGTAAACATTAACAATCTGCTAATTTATAACCATTTGCCATTTGTTAAGTGAGAGCATTGATATACTCTATTAAAAATACCTTTAGGTCCCGGTTCTCAAGAGTCCCAATATCATACATCATCAACATCTGGTGGATGCAATCACATAATATATATGTGTGTGTGTGTGTGTGTGTGTGTGTGTGTGTGTGTGTGTGTAGCGTGTGTCTTGGGGGTACAGATGGTGGGTACATAAATGATTAGTTACTGTCAAAACAGACACTGCTGTTGATCACAGATACACAGCAAGAAACCCATGGCAATAAGATGTTGATGCATATTTTTTGTTTATTGATTTAAATATATTTGACCAGGTTAGAAGCAGAGCCCAAGTCTTGTTTCCAGTTGTGACAAGGTGGTGGTGGCAGTTGTGGTAGTAGTAATGTGTCTTGTGCGTGTGTGTGTGTCTGTGTGTGGAGGTTAACAGAAGAATTTGCAGGCGTTTATGCAGCAAACTATCACAGCTTTAGTAGCACTAGTAAAGCAACTACAAGTACAAATAACAAGTACAAAAATCAGAGTAATGACATTTACAAGATTTACAAGCTAAAATAATATCCTCAGATGTCAAAAGAATATAAGGAATGCAAAATTTATAAGCAAAATCAACAGCTTGAAGAGTCAGTATGACATAACTTAGGCAACAAAAGTAGTTGGAGATCAGCATAAGGGGTGTGTAGCACAGTCAAGGGGCAGGTGTAAAGGGCAGTTGTAGAAGGACAGAAGGGTCTTATGATACTCCTTGAGTGAGGCCTTGGAAGATCAAAAGCTCAGAGAAAAAAGACAGAGTAAAGGTAGATCCTTTCACAAGTAGGAGTCTGTAACAAATGCAGGTTTGGCTTGCATTGTGTTGTAGAGAAGGGTTTGGAACCTATTGCCTGATTCTGATCTAAGGAACAGTAGACATTAAAGGCAGTGGTTAAAATCTCATGTAGGTACTCTGGGCCTGGAAGCTTTGCTGGAAATAACTTCTCATCCCCATTAAAATTGAAGCTTACAGAAAACAGTTTCTCCTTACCAGATATTACTCATAGTACTTGACACTGATGAGAAGGAATGCACAATAATAGTCTGCAAGGCATATAGGGTAAGAAGTACTTCTCACTTTGCTGTCCATTTGGAAGGTATAGTAAATCTGGGTTTATTAGTTTTATATTTTGAAAAATCATTTACAGAAATTATTTAAAGAAGGTTTTAAGTTTTGAAGCATGTGTCTGAAGGCTCCCTGGTGAACAAATATTAATCCAAACTATAGTCAAAATGTTTGAATGTTACAGACTGAAATCAAACATGAACACATGCAAAATGTGAAAAAACATGTTCCCGTATTGTGTATCTGGACTTTAGAAATGGAGCATGTAAAATCCTGGCTTCTGATTGGCCAGTTCCTTACTTTAAAGCCCTGGTCTATCTGACAACAGAGCCCAGTAGATAAAAAGTGCTAGCCCTTCACGTAGTCCTGTATCATTGTGCCCAGCCTAATTTTCTATTGGCATAAAGTACCGATAAAATTTCAAATCTCCACCATTTTTTTCTCTCGCTTAGTGAGGCTACTGGTCCCCAGAACCCCGTAGTGTTTAATGGAAGCTGCTGCTCTTCATATTTCTTTTTATTTCTGTTTCCTTTTTATGTAGAGTCCTCCCCTCCCCAAACACTCCTTAGTGAGAAAGAAAGTGGGCCGAGTGAAGGAAAGGAAAAAGAACCCGTTAGTCCTATCAGCTTTATCTAATCGATTGCTGTAGCCTTGGCCCTACCGTCGAGCAGGCTCCTGACTATTGTACTCGAACAAAAGCCTAAAGGACCATAACTGCCCCTACAAACACAAGAATGGAGAGAGTGTAGATGATCAAAAGAAACGATCATGAGCAGTGAGGTGTTTTTTTTTTTTTAAAGGCAGCCGGGCGTTCTATAACAGTCTAACACAGTACTGCTGCTTGCCATTCACATGCTCAGCGACGGCACTCCTGAGATAGCAAGGAGTACACTGACACACATAGCTACCAGGAACGAGGCTCTCATAGCAGCCCAACACAGTACTACTGCTTGCTATACACCAGTGCTTCCTCTGTTTGTTTAATATAAATCATATTTCCCAACAAATGAAGCAACTTGTGTGTGTGTCTGTGTGTTGGGGTTAACCAAGATGACCAGTTAAATCCATGTACAGGAACTATTTTATTACAAAAGTCATATTAAACTAATTATTTAGTTAACAATTTTTTTATAAAATTAATATTGTTCTACTGTGCCCATTTTCTAACGCAATAATACCCTCCAGGGTGGGCGGTATTGTGCTATACCGGACCTTCCAGGGCTATAAGGCCCTCACCGCCTGTGGCGCCGGGCTCATTACGCCCCTAGGCGGTCTCGGGTATAGCATGATAACACCCACCCTGTTGGGTATTATTGCTTACTTATTGCCCACATTCTTGTATATTTATATTGTGTACAGGTGCTGTATATTTACCCATGCAAATTCACTCTAACAGAGCCAAGCTGAAAAATTGTTTCTACTGAGTCAACTTCCTCTTGTTTTAAAAGTAAAACTGTATAACGTTATTACTGAAAGACCCTGTGTAACTAACAGTTTTGTGTTATCTTAACTTTGTCATGAATCTCTTTTATGCACAAACAAGCAAAATAGAAAGCCATGTACTCTGCAGAAACTTTAACGTGGAACAGAAGCACTGTAGCATCTACAATTCATAGTTGACACCCTTCTATTCTCTTTTCTGTCTCTGTCTGTTTTCTTTTGCTTTCCTCATCTTCAAAACCAGCTCTGCATGTAGCGCTCCTATTTTGCCATTAGAAATGCCCCAACCAGTGCCATCTTCATTAAGAATCTGTCAGTGGCTTGTGATACTGGAACTGGTAAGGCATACTGTGTGACACTGATTGCTCCAAGTGGTTTGCAATGGACCCCAAGTCATCTGCTGGCATATTTCTATGTTTCTTTAGGGATGGTATGGGTGACAAGGGGGGCAACATGTAAACTAGTGGTACATGCAGCTCTGCGTCTTGCAGACTCAACGGACTGCAATTTGTTCTTCTGCTGGCATATTTTGTATTTTTCAGAGTGTTCCATTTACTGTACATCAAAGTAGCTTCCCACACAAATAGCAGCATCAGACAGGGAGTCACTAACTGATAGAAACTGACCGCAGATAAAGACCACTAGGCCCATCCAGTCTACCCATTTTCCCTGCCTACTGAGAAAGCCACAGACCCTACTTGATCTCTAGCTTTAACTCCTCATTCATATTGCTAGGGTTCCCCTATGCCTGTCCCATGCATGTCTGAATTCCCCAGTGTGTTTGCCCCACCACCTCCACTGGGAGTCTATTCCATGCATCCACCACCCTTTCTGTGAAGAAATATTTCCTCATGCTACCCCTTAGTCTACCCCTTCCAACCTCATGTCATGACCCTCATTCCTGGACATCTCCTTTTCTAAAATATGCTACCCTCTGGTACCCTATTTATGCCTTTTAGATATATGTAGGTTTATAACATATCTCTCCTCTCCTCCAGGGTATACATATTAAGGTCTCCCAGAATCTCCTCATATGACATTTGGTGCTGGCCCTGCACCATCTTGTTCCCATCCTTGAACTGCCTCCACCCTGTCTATATCCTTATGGAGATGTGGCCTCCAGAACTGGACACAGTATTCCAAATAAGGCCTCACTGATGCCCCTCCTAAGCACCCCAACATCCCACTGGCTCTCCCCACAGCCTTGGCACATTGTTTGGCTATTTTAGGTCATCAGATATGATTACTTCCAAATCCCTTTCCTGTTTGGTGACCATCAGTATCTCCCCAATCATGTAATCCTCCCTGTGTTCTTGCATCCCAAATGCATGATTTTACACTTTTCACATTGAATCTCAGCTGCCACACTTTAGATCATTCCTCCAGTTTACCTAGGTCCCTCCTTATTTTTCCACCCCTCCCAGGTGTCCACCCTGTTGCAGATCTTAGTGTCATCTGTAAAGAGGCACACCTTCTCTTCTAGCCCCTCTGTAATGACACTTATGAAGACATTAAACAGGACTGGCCTCAGGACTGATCCCTGTGGCACCGCTGGTCATCCTCCTTTCCTCAGATTGAGCTCCATTTACCATTACCCCTGTCTTCTATACTCAGCCAGTTCCTAACCCAGTTTACCACCTTGTGGCCCACTCCCAGGCTGCCCAGCTTGTTCACCAGTCTTCTATGTGGAACGGAATTGATTCTAACTGATGATGTCACTGGTTGGATAATTAATAATGATGCAATGGTGGACTACACATAGAACTAGCTTTAAAGATAAGGAGAAAGAAAACAAAACTAGAAATACATAATATATATATATATATATATATAGAGAGAGAGAGAGCAAGAAAACAAGGGGCAAGTGAATAAGAATATGCTCAGTGTTTCTGTTCCTTTTGAAGGCATTATGAGAGTCCTCCGAGATTTACTACTTAATTAAATGGATGGGTGTCTGATACTTGCATGCTGAAGGATGGGCTGGAATATGAAGCTCATGCACTGTACTACAACTTCAGAAACCATACAGTGGTAGACAATGCCATCAGTAGCCATAATGGGCCATGTAAGGGCCATGCAGTATGCTGATATCCCTTTTGTGCATTGGTTAACATACAGCTAATGAGAGCAATATTGCTTCATGGCACACCGTAACATCTGATATCTTTTATTGTGGTGATGGCTACGACTGCAGCTCACCTTGCCACCCTAAACATTCCAACTCCAAATCACTTGGTGTGATCAATTGTCCCAATGGACCAGAAGCAGTACAGGTCATGGCCAGAATGTTTGTTTACTATACAGTGGACATCCGGTGTTGAGCAGCAGTTGCTACACTGATACTGCAGTCCCAGAGCAGTTTGTCAGCTATCCTATAGTGGTATGAACACCTTGGCAATGAATTTGCATTTTAGGCATAATCCACCAAAACACTAGAAATAAACTTTACAGTACATACAGTATGACTAAAGAGTTACTTTATGATTTTCAGTTCAGAAAACAACTTCTGATAGCTGATAAACACACACAGCTCTGATTTTTTGTTAAGAACAGCTGCCAGTGCCATTTCCAAAATCCACTCTGCAAAATATTAGGTATTCTCTTCACAAGTCTCTCTCACACACACACACACACACACACACACACACACACACACACACACACACACACACTCTGCCATGACTTTAGGAATTATTTCAATAAAGCCATTAGTCTGGACAAGCAATACCTGGTTTGGATTTATGTAACATAAGTATGCATGGAATGTGTGACTAGTTTTGTTGTAGTCTAGACTACAGAGTGGTCCTAATAGATAATATATATATGTAGAGAGAGAGAGAGAGGATAGATAGATAGATAGATAGATAGATATGTAAAACAGCTGCTGGTACCTAACTTCTTCACACCACAGTCAATCCTGCATAGGAATACTAGAAGCATGTAGCATCATGATTAAATGCATAAACCATTTAGGTTTTAATTTGTGGTTTTAAGTTTCTAGATAGCAGAGACAGCCTAAAAATACCAGAACTATATTTTTTGACTACAATATAACTTTTCATTGCTTTGATGTGTGTCTTACTTTGAAAACTCACTCATGCTCTTCCAGCAAATCAGTGATACAGAAATTAAATAGGTAATTAACATTTATTATAAAGCTCCTGGAATGCTCCAAGTGCAAAAGTAACATTCTAATTGACTAGCTTTTGGTCTTTCTTTCACAGATAAACAACCACAGGCATAAACAGAATGCTCGTTGTGCACTCTGCAAGGTTTTCTAAGTTAAAGTAACACCCTTGTCATTGTCACACTAAGTAAAGAACACATGGGGAAGTTTATAATTGCATTAAAGATCTCTATTTTGGATGCTGACCAGGTGAGATAAAGAGCTGCAGTGGCTAGGTAAGCAATCTCAACTTTAAACTGGTCTCTTAATTTCCCTAGGCAGCAGTCTTTATCTGACTGGGGAAGCTTACTTCATTGTATGTATTGTCATGGCATATGTCAGCACACAGGAAATATAGAGCAAAACAGATAGTAATAGACCACAATGAACTGCCTGGGATGTGATTCCATTGAGGGGTTATGATGGCATTATGCCCTCAGAACTTCATAATGGAATTACTAACCTTGTTTACAGCTGTCATGTGTTTTTATGTTTTGCAGCACATGGGTATGATGACAGAAAATGAAAACAAATTTAAGTAGAATTAGTGAGGTACAAAACTGTCAGCATTTGTTTTGAAAAACTATAAATGTTTTCTTTTAATATTATGTTTTGCTCCTCCTTTGTCATGACCCTTTCTGTCCTCCCTGGTTGGCAATCTTCCTGTCCCATCCCCCTGCCAAACCATGAGGATCCCCTTCCCTTTTGTGGGCTTTACCTTCCATGATGGGTATTTCAGGGCACCCTCCTCAGGAAGATCCCACCCAGGCATAAGTTGTCCATGGTGAGTAATCAAAGGGCATGAAACCTGAGAATATCTGGAGATGCTTGTTTTCTGATTTTCTCCTCACCATGAGACACAGGCTACAAAGTGTGCCACAATGTACATTCAACAGGCATGCACAGCATGGGGGCCCAGAATCTCTGCCCTCTTATAGCTATCCCACATGCCATTCCATAAGTGATGCGGGTGGTGCACTGCAGCTGGAAAAATGCGGATCCTAGAGAGTCAAGTCTCCTGTGGGAAGATCCAGCTTCTTTCCCCTCTGGACCTCCAGCATCCTGAGCTCGTTCCCAAACTCAGTTTACTGGCATCATGAGCAACAGCCTGCCACTATACTTATTATTTAGCAAAACTAAACATAGTAAAACTTCAGTGGTGTTTTCCAAAGGTCACTGAGGTTTCTGAATGCTGTTTACTAAGAGTTTCAGAAAGTCACTGCAGATCTCATATAATGGTTGGAGTTGCTCGACTATTTTAAAAAAATAGAGAACATGATTTTTTCTGATACTGGATATATACACATAAGGTTAATGCTATGATTTGAAGTATGCCAGCAAGGTATCTGGGGAGCTAGCACTACCTCATTAAACAAAATCACTATTATATTCAGCAATCTGTGCAGCTTCATAACCAGCTGTAACAGAATGACACATTATCACTATGACTTGTACTTACAGCTGGGAATTCTTGCAATTGACAAGTGTTGTGAATTCAAATGGGTCTCTTCAGCTTGCAAATGTTTCCCTGGTTGCTACCCAGTTACCCACTGAAGGTACTAAGTCAGTTCAAGACTATCAACTTGGTTTTCAAGTAAAGGACATTCTCCACATCCTGATTACATGGAAGATAGTAGAAGAAAGAACCTCTGTTTTCACAGCTTGCACCAACTGGAATTCCATCCCTGACATCATAAAGACGAGGAACCTTTTTCACTTTAATCAAGCAATGACCTCCTATCTTGACAGTCATTGCTCTGTTTTAACTCCTGTAACAATACCACTAGGTTAGTGACACCCACCTTTCTATTTCTTTTTTTTCCAGTTAGTGACATTTCTCTGGAGTCAAGTCACCTTCTTGACACACCAGCTCCACTCGCCCACCTTCCTCCAGCATTTACCTTTGTGCTAAGTGCAGCATGGCCTGGGTGCTCGATAGGGTGCAGGACTACCAGAGGGCCATGGTCAGTGGCAGCTCTGACCTCCATTTTCTCCCTTTTTTCCCCTGCCAGGTGGTGTGCAATTCTGCTCAGAAATCTCCATGTACATTTCTGTGTGTGGAGCATTGTAGCTGCCACTCTCCCATCCTATGCTGACAGCCCCAGCCGCCTCACCCCGGCCAATTCTAGTGGCCTAGTAAGTGCCGGGCACTGAAACCCTCCATCTCTGGGACAGAAGAGCAGTGCCCTGTTATCTCAGTCCTCTACTTCCCTGGCTAACCCCAGCAGTCTGAGTCCGCATCTGAATCGGATCACTGAAGTGGTGTGAGGTGTGGCAACCTGCACCTCAACCCTCACTGCCACGGGACAGTCACACTGTTCCATTTTATTTACCCTACTATCTATATCTTATTCTATGCTTATTTTGCCTAGCTCAGTGTATTAGTTAAAGAAAATTTCTTGTTGGTCCAGTAAAAGCTTTGAAATCCCTTGTTTGTTCACGGACCAGTATGACTGCACACATTCTCTGAAGTTTGCTTGATAACTTCACTGTATAATATATGCTGTTTACGGTACTGATTCTGTGTTACATGCTGGTAATACTCTTCATTGTAAATGTAGCTGAATTTGGTACCTAACATTGTCATGGTTTTAAGGTGCATCTAAGTCTACTGTTATAAATGTTACAGGACCCTCTAGAAAAGTAAGTTTTGCACATAAATGAGGCTACCCTGCTGGGTAACATTTCTAAATAAAGTAAACTATATCTCATTGAATGTCAGATATGTGTATTGGATCATGTTCATCCTATCAGATAAAATTACATGGCCATCCTGCATAAAAAAACTAACAAAAGCTTGGTTTCCACGTTCCCCACCAGTGAAATGACAAGGCTCCCCACTCTCTCTTGTTACATCACCATTATGGTGTGGTGGCCACAGAGGACCTTATCTTAGTCACACATCCATCTCCCTACTCAACTACTACACACAGGCTCTCCTGGCACTCCATGCTGTCCTTTGGTCACACCTCTATAGGGTCTCTCTAATGGCAGTCATGTGTTTTGGTGCCTAGTAAGGTGGCAGTAACTGCAAGTAAGATAGTTGCTTTTCCCCATAAGTTATTGCTTACTGCAGCAACATACATAACATTCTTTGCTCTCACAGCTAGGCCAGCATCTGATGTCCCCCACTCTGATGAAGAATAAGTGAGATATAACAACATATGGATCTCTGCTGACACCACAACTGATGGTATCATCTGAAGCTTGTGTCCTTTGTTTGTTTTTACTGGTGACTGTGTAGGGAGGATACCTATCCTTTACAAAGTGTTTTACCAGATAATGTTTTCACATTGGATAAACAGCACTGATAAAATGATCAGAAATCTGATTGGATCCTGATATCTGCTAATCCTGGTGGAAGCCAATCAGTTCATATTCTACATGATCAAGGCATATGTATATCAGAGGTATAATCACTGCAGTGGCCAATTCCCTAAACAACAAGTTCACTGACTTGTCAGCTCACATTAACAAGCTGTCCACATCCAACCCAGCAAACCAAGCCAAACACACCCATGTATTGACACTCACCGGCCACCTTTCCACTTCAGGGTTATCTCCCACAAGAAACCTATAAATTACTGATGAGCCTCCCAAACCGGTGTAGTCAAGGTAGTGATGGACTATCCACCCGCTTCCTGAAACTCATTGCTCCCTTCATCACTAAAACCCTGACCATAATCTTTAATCTCACCCTCTCCACTTCATCTATGCCCACCATATGGAAGCATGCTAGGGTTGTCCCCATTTTCAAAGCTGGCGATCCTCAGTCTATGGATAATTACAGGCCCATATCTATCTTACTGCATTTGGCAACTCCTCAAAAAGTGGTACCACCAACTCTCAGAGCATGTCAATAAATATAATCTTCTCTGTCCAAACCAGCATGGTTTTAGGAAATACCAAGTACTACATCTGCCCTGGCCCACTTCACCAACCATGTTCTCAGAAAAATGGATATAGGGAACCTCTCAGGCACTCTCTTTGTGGACCACAACTTGCTCCAGGGCAAGCTAAAGAGCCTTGATTGCTCCACGAGGATGGCTACCTGGTTTCAGAGCTATCTCTCTGGCGGTCCCAAGCAGTTAGCATGGGAGGGCCACTTCTGTAGCTAAGGCAGTGACCACAGGTGTCCCTCAGGGCCCCATCCTGGAACCGTTCCTATTTTAAGCTATTCATAAACTCCCTACCAGCCGACAGCATCACATGCAATGTCATCCTGTATATAAACATAGAAACATAGAATTTGACAGCAGGTAAGGACAGCTTGGCCCACCCAGTCTGCCCATTTCCCTACCTAATGGATAAGCTGCAGATCCTAGTTAACCAGCAGCCTACTTCTTTCTACCCCCACTCCCTAGAATTGCCTTATGGCTGTCCCATGCATGCTTGAATTCAACCACTGTTTTTGACTCCACAACCTCCTCAGAAGCCGTTCCATGCATCCACAACCCTCTCTGTGAAAAAATACTTCGCCCACATTATCTCTGACGCCTCCCTCTATCTTCAAATTGTGCCCCTTGCTCTTTCCGCCTCTATTTTGAAGATGCTACCCTCTTGGACTTTGTTGATTCCCTTGAGGTCCTTGAAAGTTTCTATCATGTCCCCCTCTCCCTCTTTTCGTCGAGGCTATACATATTAAGCTCCTTTAGTCTCTCTTCATATGTCTTCCAGTGCGAACCCTGCACCATTTTGTTGCCCTCCTCTGGGCAGCTTCTATCTTGTCTATGTCCTGCAGAAGACTGGGTCTCCAGAACTGCACACAGTACTCCAGATGGGGTCTCACCAACTGTCTGTACACAGGGATAACAACTTCCTGTTTTCTACTGGTGATGCCTCTCCTTATGCATCCCAGTATCCCCTGCCCTCCTTACTGCCCTCTCACACTGCTTGCCCACCTTTAAGTCATCTGATATGACTACCCCAGGTCCTTTCCATTTTGTTATTGTTAGTATCTCAACCCCATTGTGTACTCTTCCCTGGGTTTTTGTTTCCAGGTGCATTATCTTGCATTCTTAGCATTAAATCTAAGCTGCCATACATTTGACCATTCCTCTAACCTTGCCAAGTCCCTTCTCATCCTTTCCACCCCACCTTGTGCATCATATCTGTTGCAGATCTTTGTGTCATCTGCAAAGAGACATACTTTTCCTTCCAGTCCCTCTGCTATGTCGCTTAAAAGACATTGAAGAGGACCGTCCTAATACTGAACCCTGCAGCACCCCATTAGTAACCCCTTTCTTCAGAGTGGACTCCATTTACTATTACTCTGTGTCCTATTCTCCAGCCAATTTTTACCCAGGCTATCATCTTGGGACCCACTCCCAGGCTGGCTAACTTGTATATTAATCTTTTGTGGGACTGAGTCAAATGCCTTGCTAAAGTCTAGGTAGGCCATGTCCACAGCCCCTCCCATATCTACTGCTCTGGTCACCCAGTCAAAGAAATCTATTAGATTTGTCTGGCACGACCTTCCTGCTGTGAAACCTCCTGCCAACTACTTGCAAGGCTTACCACCACTTACAATAGCATCTGTAGATTTGCACTTATGGCACCCTATGCCACCCATCCTTGCAGATGACCTAGTGTTGATTTACAGCGACAAGTCAATGGCTAGTCTCTCTTCCACATTAACTTTAAACTATGGTGCCACCCATGCTTGGTTCCTGGAAAACAGACTCTGGTAAACTCAAACAAAACAAAGGCCATGCTTCTGGGGTCTAAACATAAGATCTCCAAACTGACCAATACTTCATCCGTCCTGATCATTCTATCTCCAGGTGGCCCCTTGACAATGTAAACTTTTAAATACCTGAGTGTCACCATCAATCCTACCTTAATCTTTGCTGCACACATAAGTAACACCTAGCATATCAATGAGAAATTGGTGGTGGGATTCCGACTAATACACTATCTGACCCCTGAGGCCTGGCATGCCATAGCACAGTCAATCTCCTTCCTCTTATTGACTATTGTGCCCCCATCTATGCACAAACCTCCTGCCAAGTACTTGCAAAGCTACCAGCACTTACAATAGCATCTGTAGATTTGCACTTATGGCACCCTATGCCACCCACCCTGTTCCCTATACAGTCACTGGCCTGCTTCCCCAGGCCCAAAAGAGGACCTGTCCGCCTTTTCTCCCTGCTCAAACAAAAAAGTGCCCCACAATCTTCGAAACGCCAGCATCATACAATTGAGGTTCCTCAGATATCCACCTGCCTGGGTAATAAAGCCTTCAACTCAGTTACATCTAAACTGTGGAAAAGTCTATCTGCCTCCCTTCGCTCTCTAGACTCACACCTCATGTTTAAATCACACTATAAAGCTGCCTTAATGGCTGCCGCCTTGTGTAACTGCTCTCCCCTGGGAGAAGTATGCAGTTTCAAATATTCTGCTGTGGTTCTACACCTTACTTTATTTATGCCTGTCTTAACTCTGATGTACTTTACTGTGGTTTACACTTTTCTGTATTTATAATTCTAAATAGTTTTCCAGTACTGTAATTTTTGCACTTGTACTTTTAGTTCTCTTGTAGTGTATTTGTGTACCCTTTTACCTGTGTACTTATATTTCTGAACTGTAGTTACCAATGTGCCATCTTCATGGCCTGGATTGCACCTGAAAATGGTCCATTGGATCAGTGTGCCCACCGTAAACAAATACATAAATAAATAACTTTTTGACATCAGTTCTGTGACCTATGACATTTTAAGAGCTGGCATTTTAGAATACACTGAAACAAATTTTAAAAGCTGTTTTGGGCAACTTTTACTCCTGGTGAAACCTTGTCAGCCAGCCCTACACAAGTACTTGCATACAGCTACCCATGATGTTTTGCATTGTGTTGGGATTTCTTGAATGTACAGTGCACTTTATTTCTGTTATATGTGTGATGACTGATTTAATTTTATTTTGTTCATGGATGTGCACTGTGGCTATTATTAATATTGCTATTTTATGTGTTTTTATTGTAACTGTTATTTTGTGTAACTTGTATTACTGTAACTTACTGATGTGTTATGCTCCTTTTGGGCCGCTATATACAAATGTTCCACATGATGGTGGATTTACAGCATTAACATATTTCTTGGATTACAGGCATGGAGTGCAAAGATGCCAACTACCTGTTTGACAAAGTTTGCAGATCTGGTCCTCAATTCCAATATATTTTGTTCCAGAACACTTATTATAAGCAAATTAAGGGGATGGCCATGAGAGCCACCATGGCTCCAAGCTACATCAATTTATATGTTAGGAAATGAGAACTGGAAGTCATCTGTAGTTAGGCCACAAATCCTCTTTTACCTTTTTGGATTTGTGGCATCACTTTATAGATGATATGCTTATTATATGAATGGGACTCAGGAATCTGTTTTGAATTCATAGACTGGTTATATAGTACCGATTCACATTTATATTTTAAGGCGCCATCAGTAACAGTGAAATTACCTTTTGGATTTAAACATTTTCAAGACTGGTAATGGAACCAGCCAGGTGGTGCTGAGGGTTGAGATGCTGGGCGCCACCTCGCGCCACACTGGTGACCCGGGTCGAGGAACAGACTTGGGCCACTGGGGGTTGGCAGTGGAGGGAGATTGAGCATCCGGAGGACTGCTCTCTTTCAGGGGTGGGCTCTGGGGGCTGTGTCACACAGGTGCGACCTCTGGCAGTGGCCAGAGGAACTAAGATTGCGCTCACCACGCCAGCGCGAGGGGCAGAACTAGGCAGGCATCAGCATTCATGCCAGGATGCCATTGCATGACAGAGTACCAGGAGGAAACAGAAAACAGAAAAGCCCTCCTCTGTCTGGACCACACCCAATGCTGGGCCTCACTTTCCCCAGGCCCCGCCACCCAGCTGGCACACTATATCATAGATAGGGTGTCCTGGAAGGATTGGACAGCCCTTCCCCATGGGAGCATAGATCTGGGGCGTGCCAGTCAGTGTGAGGGGAGAGGTTATGGGGTCACAGGGAGGTAGAGAGCAGGTTAGGAGGATGCTGGAGAGAGGTCCTTCAGTAGGGATGCAGAAATAAATGACTAAAAAAAAAAAGATTGGCAATGGTGATGTTGCAACCTCCCTATTTTCTAAGCCTGCTGATTGACATAGTCTCCTTTTGGCAAACAGTTGCCTTCCAAGACACATTCCAAATAACATCCCTAAGGGTCAGTTGATCTGCACGTCATGGAACTGCACCAGAAGGGTGGAGTATAATTTCCATAAACAAGCTCAGAGTGGTTTTAACAGAGAGGTTATGGCAATGCTATTATTAACCAGGCAGTGGCACAAGTGGACAGTATAGAACATAGTGAAACACTTATTCCTTTGCTCTGGCCCGTAGTGCTGAGGGTTGAGGCACTGGATGCCACACCTCGTGCCACACCAGTGACTCATATTCAAGAATGAGTGCAGGCCGTTGGGGTTGGCAGTGGAGGAGAAGGATTGAGCATTCCAGGGACTGCTCTCCTTCTCTGGGAGGGAGGCACCAGTAGTTTGCAAATGCCTGGCCCTAGCAGAGGCTGGGAGGCAGCATGCTGATGCTGATAAGGTGGGTGGGGATGGGACAGAAGCCTGGAGAAGTGCGCATGGGGCGTGCGTTCCCTCTGCAGGTGTCATTGTATGCTCCACCCTGAGGAATAGAAAAAGAGAAAAATGTGGTCATACGCGGATGGCCATCCCATGGTGCACTCAGCTCTGGGTGTCACCCCAGAAGACTGGATCCAAACTTGGCGGTGGGTAAGGGGAGCTCACCACCACCCCACCATTGGGGGAAGCCGTGGTAGTATGACTGGGGTGAGGGCCTTAATGGGATATGGGGTGCCAGGATGGCAGCTGGATGTGGCCACCATAGGGGGAAGTACCAAACAAAAACAATGACAAAATCATTGGTCAAACATATTTAGGGACTTTGGGTTTGTCATGAACTACAGTATATGAGCTGAAGAGTTCAGACATAGTCTACTTAAAAACTGGGGAATATTGCAAATGGATGATCAATTATGAGTTCATGTTGGGAAGGTTCCAGATTAATTTTCAGATGGGCTCCACCATTAGGAACAAAGCTGTGTAGTCTTTTTATCTGTAAAAACAAAAAATAAACCACCAAATACTTTGTTGTCAACTCAGCCTCCTAGAGGAAAAAAATGGGAAATGCAAATTCTGCACATACATTAGTGAGATCAAGACATTTACAAATCCAGTTTCTGGTAAAACGTATGAGATTGATGATTTGATTTTGTACAATACATCAGGGTATTGGAATCTGCCACTATTTTAAATATTAACAAGCATTTGTCAATGCCGAATGTTTGTTTGGTGGCATTGGTAGTGCAGGAGTAAGAGAGATGCAAATAGGAATGACAGTGAAGTATTGAAATAACACCCACCCCATGCTGAACAGACTGACAGGCATTGGGGTGTTCCTTTGTGTCAGCAGCCATAACACTCATGCCATTCCACCTCCACTCCACCCTGCAGACACCGACAGGTATCGCGGTGTGCTTAGGGGTCTGCAGCCCTCATGCTCACCTCATTCCATAAGGAAATAAGTTGAGATGGGTGCAGTAGAAGAATGGGGTGAATGTTAGGCTGAAGACCCCAAGACACACCTCGATGCCTGTCACTGGCTGCAGGGGGGGGTGGAAAGGCATCAGCATTATCACCGACGACCCTAAGTCACACCACCGACATCTGCTGGTCTCTAGAGGATGGGGCATTATGGTTGGAAACCCTAACTCCCCAGGCGTTTGTTGTATTTTCATTCCAAATTTTAACATGGGCTTTTTGAACCCCACCTCATGAACAGTGGCACTATCATTTTGTTACTCAATCCCAAAAGGTGATTTTGCAAAGTGACAATGTCATTCTATGCCACAGGTGGAAAACACATTTCAGGCTGGATGTGAAAAATGACAGTTGTATTGTTCATGAGGAGATGTGAAAAATGGCAATGTTGAAAATCTGGAGTGAAAATATGAAAACTGGTAAAGTTATGGAGTGCAGTGTGAAATTGCACAATGCACACCGTAACACAATCACTGTTTTATTACCAAATTTTCAACATGAGCATTTTAGATCTCCCTCATGAACAGTGGCACCGTGATTTTGTTAATCTGTCCCAAAAGTTGATTCCCAGAGCAACTGCGAGCATTCTGCACAACAGGTGCGACAACATGTTTTGGGTAGGATGTGAAAAATAACAGCTATGCTGTTCATAAGGAGGTATGAAAAATGGCAATGTTGAAAATCTGGAGTAGAAATCTAAAAGTGGTGAAGTTATGAGCATGCGTAGAAATCCGCGTAATGCATGCTTGTACCAAGAAGTCATTTCTTGAATTATTTCACCAAATTTGCAACATGAGTTTAGACCCCACCTCATGAATAGTGGCACTGTCTTTTCATTAATCATTCCTGAAAGGTGATTTCTGCAGTGACCTTGAAATCACCTTTCGGGACTGAGTAATCGAAATGACAGTGACTTGTTCATAAGGTGGGGTCCCAAGAATCTGGTTGAAAGTTTGGGGCTACAATTCCTAAAATGGCTGAGATATAAACCCAAGTTAAAACCCCCATTGACTCCCATTATACAGCTTACCTGATTCCTCAGTTCGCAGTTCGGCTTTGAAGAGGGCAGACTTGTCCCAGTCCAGAGAAAAATCACTGCTGCCGACTGGAGGGTAAGGATGGGGGGGAGCTGGGAGGTGGGTGTTCAGGTGGGGGGGAAGAAGGGACTGGGAGATGATGGTGGATTATTTTCTTTTACCGTTAAAACAAACAAACATGCCGGAGAAACAGTTTCTTTCTTTTACAGTTTAAAAAAATTTCAGCACACTGGAGTGAGCTC
Source organism: Neoceratodus forsteri (assembly GCA_016271365.2). Taxonomy (NCBI): domain Eukaryota; kingdom Metazoa; phylum Chordata; order Ceratodontiformes; family Ceratodontidae; genus Neoceratodus; species Neoceratodus forsteri. The sequence continues at coordinate 1,068,359,500 of CM028129.1, read as the reverse complement.
CCAGTGTGCCAAGAAAGTGGTGGTAGTAGGGTGGGGGGCATGATGATACTGGGATTGGGTACCCTGATGTTGGCAGATTACAGACGGGTTTTGGGGGCACATCCGACACGGGAGTGGGCGACCTGGTGTTGGAAACATTTTGTACACTGGGGTGGGCTCCCAGTGTGCCACATTAATGGAGGGAGGTGGGATACTTGCTGACACTGGGACTGGACGCCTGGCGTCGGCTTTCCTTGAAGTGTGTGGTGGTGCCAGGAGCCATGGCTCAGTACTTGTTTCACCAGGAAAGGCACACAGAACAGTTGTTGTGGAGCAAGGGCCAGGGACAGAGTGCTGGGTGGCAGGAGCCGACAATGTTGTCGGGGGAGGTGCTGCTGCAGTGATGAAACTGTTTGTGATTGCAGCAGCAGATTCATTTCAACTCCTTGGCTCACTTTGAAGCTGCTGTCATTGGCAGATTCCCTCGATTGGTGGTTGAGGGACGCGCCCAGTAAAGCATCCGCTGCATTGGCCACAACACTGACACACCCTGAAATGTGGTACTGTTGAAGATGTTTCTTGCATGCACTGCACACATGCACACAAGCAAACACAAAAGGGCTGCATATTAGAATTCTAAGTGAATTATGCAAATTGGTTATATGCTTGCCTTGAAACTAGTTGAAAAGAGCTGTTTGAGTTGTTTGTAGGAAAATCAACATAGAGTATAGAAAACTCGGCCAAGCAGCCATTTTATAGGCCTTCAGTTTCAAATAAATGTTCAAAATGAAGCTTTAGTAACAGCACTTGAAAGGCTCATAAGTTGATCATGGCATTTCTTATACTTGTCTAAGCTTCAAGCTTGTGTTGTGGTCTAACACCTGAGTCAAAGAAATAAATGTTCAACCAATCACAAGTTGCTCAGTTTTCACACTTGTAACTGTCAAACTGCCTACACCTGCAGGATAGGAGAACAAACAGCAACTAGAAGCTCCTTGTCAAATGTCAAACTCTTTCTGTTAAAGCTTGCCTGTATCAGCTGTAGCTTCGGTACTTTCCACACTTTAGTAGGTCGAGCAAAGTTCTTCACCCGTCCACTATTCTATATGTTTTCTTCATTAGACAACTGAGAATAACTTAGCAGATTCTAACCATTTGTTTTCTTGTGGGGCTGCATTTGAAACACAACTGACCCCAGGTTTCTCTATCATGATGTTTCAGCTTTAGCTGAAACCTAAATCTCTTTAAGGCATATTAATCACGTGAGCTTGTAATACAGTCTAAGTAACATATTTTGAACAACATAATTGTAAAATTTCACTTGTAATATTGGAGATTTTACATCCATAACAAAGCTGTGTTTATCGGAATTGATGACATCATAGAGACCTCAAAGCAGAGCTTGAGAGGTCTCACTGATGTCATCAACTGCCCGAGATGGAATGCTGACTTAGTTGTGGATGTTCACCCATCCACTGTTTTATATATATGTTTTTTGTTTTACATTATTTTTTCCATTACTTGCTTGTAGGCACTGCTCCCAATCCTGCTTTGTGCCACTTGTGCTCCATCCAGCTTCTCAGTTTCTCCTCGCACATCACTTATTTTTAAAATTGGGGTTATGTTTTCAGAAAGGAGTCAAGTATGACTCTCCATGTCCCGACTCCGACTTCAAAGTCAGTGGCTCCACTGCACGGAGCTCACTAAATCATGCTGCCATGTTTATTTTATTTTCTAGAAACAGCCTCATCTGAGCCAATCAGGCAGCAGGTCAAGAGTAAAAGTTGTTGTACTGTCAATCAGTTGCTGAAATCCATACACAATAGGCACCCACCATGTACTATATTCCTTTTGTATTATGAAGTGTCAAAGCTGTATGTCAATGGTACATGCTATTGCTGCCACCTACTGGCTAAGTGTGTTCAAATGCAAAGTCATTTTCTGTAACTCAACTTTCATTGACACTGGTAATGTCAGAACAGCTGGCCAATCAGAAACAAGTATAGATAACTGCCTTAGGCCAAATTTGGTAAAACACTTAATTGGCTGTACTGATTGGCCATGACATAACATTCTTTCAGGATGCGAGGCAAATTCAACTTTTTTAAGAAGCCTTTCTACTTGGGCTAATCGGAGAACCAAACCAAGACACAGAAGAGACAAGCCTGATTATGGCTCATGCAAGTCTGCCCAGGTTTTCCATGAATGAAAGGTGAGTGATGACTTGCTGAATAATTCATATCAAACTGCTGGGTTAATCTTTATTGCTAATGGGATTAATCAATAAATACCTAATACCGTGGGACAAGTGAGTGTTTCCAGTCCGTTTCTTCTAATGATGTTATACACAACCCACATTACTGGCACATTATTTGATAACATTCATAAAATATCTAACAATCTTGGCGCCCCAGATGGGACTGGAAATAATCTCAGATTATCACATGGATTGGTAATATCAATAGAGGCGGGATCATGACCTACTCTATTGATTTCAGTGGGGGTCCTGATTATTTGTGAAGTCAGTGACCAGAAGGTGATCTTTATGACACCCAGTTTGATAAAGGGTAGATAGGCTTGAATGTTTCTATAAAATGGAACAGCTTATTGTAGACTTCATATTGGCCAATGATGGCCAGGATTTTTGTAAAGATGTCCAACACATGTCAGATGTTTGGATTTATGTTAAAGAAGAGTTTCAGAAAATGCTGGCCAGTAAAACTAAGCACAAACAGAAAAAGGTTACTGTATGCAAGGCTTACATGCAACTGTCCTAGCCCAGGAAGAGAAAATAAAATGCATTCAGAACCAGGCGTCCAAATTAAAAGACACTAATTTAAATTTACAAAAGGAAGTAGAAAACTTAAAACAGCAGGAATTACAGGCAACATTAATGCAATGTAATCTTACCACGCAGTCAGATGATACAAAGAACACAACTGATGCTCTCTGTGTTAGGATGTGGACAAATTAAGGGCAGAAAAGTAAAAATAACAAATCAGAATCTTGAATTAAAAGCTGCCCTTAGGCAACAAATGTACATTTTGGCAGAGGCCAGGAGGGGCTCAGAAGTGGACCATGTGCACTGCCACAGGCAGATAAAACAGTTACAAAGCCAGATACAGGTACAAAAGGGAACAGTGGCAGCTATAGTCCTGGATATGGTCCCACACATGACATCACCAACTCCCATGGAACAAGTGTCTGAGGAGGCAGTCACATCACCCACACCATATGATGAGTCTACTAAACCACTGTATCCAATGTTACTGTCCGTGGTAAACAGCCTCCAGAAGAGTATAACAGTCCCCCAATGGCGCCATTCATTCTGAAAACAGAGACTTGAGGTCCTCTGTTACCACCAGGCCAGCAGCCACAGCCAAACCAACTACAGGTACAAGAAATAACAGAGGCTAGCCCTGATCTTGTGGAAAAAATAGGAAAAAGGGTAGGAGATTTTAAGCCAGGGAAAGACTGCCCTTACAACATTTGTTCAAAATACACACCATGGGGGAGTTGTATAGGTTAACTGATGCAGACAAGGTCAAGGTGATAATGGCCACCTTGCCTCCTCACCAGTGGAGGTCAGTACCCGTTGATATGCAGAACAATCCACAAATAGCTCCTGGCAAGAGTGGTACTTGAACCTCAATAGCTGGCACTACAAAGACCAGCTCAAGTGTTTGCCAGCTGCAAACAAGAGCCAGGAGACCCCTCAATGGTTTGAAAATAGACTAGTGGGTGCCTGTTTTTATTTTGTCCCCAGTGCCAATCCCAACAAAAGTGCCCTCAAAAATGCATTTATAATTAATTCACTTCTTCAGATCAATGCAGCCATAAGAATACATGTAAATTCTGCCAGTAATAATTTTATGAAATTTTGGAGAAAATGGAGATGGCTTGGGAATTCCTAGGTGGACTGGAAGGTAAATTGTTCAAAGGGTGGCTGTAGTCACCCAACCCTCCGATCTGGGGGTTGGGGTCATAACCTGATAATGCCCAATTGTCAAAGGAGGTGAAAAGTCCACGCACCTGCACTCAAAGGCACAAAAACCCCAGCAATATCCAAAGAAGTCTCAGCTAATGCTTTATTATTAGCAACCTGGCTCACGACCCAAACCCCAGTGCTTCGCAACAACTGTCTTATGGAAATTGTCAAAGGAGGTGACATTCACCAATGAGGACTGCAAACAGAAACAACAACAGCAACAGCAAAATAACAACTGGAAACAAAATAATAACTGGAGAGGAAAAGGCAGGGGATGAGGACAGAATAAAAACAATTATCTGAGGGATCCAAGCAAATCAAACTGAATGGATGTGGTTGAACAACAACTACATGAGATCAAAAGCATTCTGCAAAACAAGTCAGGTAGTTGCCAGGGGACCTGCCCAGGTCCGCTAGGAAACAAGGGCCTCTATTACTTTTGTTGCTTCTGTAGAGATGGACACCTGGTGGCACCCAGCTGTCAATGCTTTGGTTGGAGGCCACCTGAGCACTCTTTAATTGACACTGGAGCATCCATTTCAGTCTACCACATGAGCAAACCTAGCCATCAGAATTTTCTTCAGGAGTTAAATTTTCTTTGCAATCCTTCACAGAAGATCAGGCAGGAGCAATGAAGTCAGTACCCATACCCATGCAAATTGGACATGTTATCGTAGAACACGGTGATGGCTATTATGTTACTGCCCCAGCAACAACATATATTGGGTGCTGATTTTCTGAATCAATGCAAGTATATAGTGGATTTGGCTAACTGCATCTTGTGGAGAATGGAAGGTGAATTTGAAAGGGTGGATTTTGTGATTTCTGGTGTGCATGCTGTGTTTGCAGTTAAAACCCCACAGGACTATAATGTCATAGAAGTATTGTTAAATCAGGGCATATACAGGGAGTCAGACATGTTTGCTATTGTAAGTATTTAGTTGCATTTGCTAAACATAATCATGATTGTGGGAAAATGCAGGCATGTGTAAAATGAATGGAAATGAACCTCCATTTCAAAAACAGTATGTCATCCCAAATGAGGTAGAGCCTGTCATACAGCAGACCATTGAGTTTTTGTTACAACAGGAGTGCTGCAGAAATGTGCCTTGGGGAACAATTTCACCATAAGGCCAGTTGAAATGCCGGACAATTCCTGAAGGCTCACTTTTGACTATCACAGGCTAAATGAGGCCACGCCCACCTATGCACCCACGGAGGCATCTGCCCTGGACATTTTGCCTCAACTGCCCCTAAAATGGTTTTCTGTGTTAGATATTTCAAATTGGTTTTGGTCCACCCCTTACACCCTGATTGCCAGTACAAATTTGCTTTTACCTTTTGGGGCAGCAGTTTACGTGGACAAGCTTGCCCCAAGAATTTCACTATTCACACTCAATTTTCCACCAGCATATGATGGAGGCACTCAAGGGTTTCTCTAGACCCAAGTGCTGCTACAATATGTAGATGATTTGTTGTTGGCTACTGTCACAAAATCAGAACATCTTGAACTATTAAAATAATTGCTGTGCTCGCTAAAAATGCAGGTTTGAAGGTAAATACAAAAGGTGCAGATACTAAAACAGCAGGTAACATTTTTGGTCTCACTACAGGCAAGGAGGGTTGTATTGCTGACTAACACAAGATCAACACTGTCAGGCGACTGCTCTTGCCAACCTTAGAACCAGCACTTTAGAAGCTCTTAGGCACGGTGGGTATTCCAGGACTTTATTCCCCATTTCACAGATATTGCCAGACCTCTGTATGACTTTTGAAGAAGGGAGCACTCTAGGAATGGACATCAGCACAAACCGAGGCAGTGCAGGTCTTAAAAATGGCTCTCATGCAGGCCCCAGCCATGGCCTAGCCAGACCCCAACCTTTCCTTCCATTTGAGGTAGCGGCCACAGAGGATGCCAGCATTGCTGTTCTTGCCCAGGAACATCATGGTAAACTGCTACCAATAGCCAATGTTTCCCACTTGCTCATAGGGGTAGAGAAAACTACACCCAGTGCAAGAAAAATCTGTTGTCCACCATTGGGCCAGTCACCATTTATCTACATTGGGTCTGTACTTGATCATTTTGCACACTTGTCACACGTACAGAGTACTTATTGACAGGAAGAGTAAAGGATGGGGCTGTTTCTAATACTAGGCTGACACATTGGGCACTGCTGCTATAAGACAGAGACATCCACATCAAGCACCGAAGGACTCCATCTTTACTAGCTCACTCCACTCCTGCATGAGGTAGAGCCTCTAATGCCCCACTGCAGATTACAGGCCACACGATCTATTCATGTTAAAGTATTGCCTGATAATCATCCTATTGAGAAAGAACTGCAGGTATTCACTGATGGTTCCAGTCTCTACTTAGATGGAAAGGCACACATGGGTTTGGAGTATACTTGAAGCAGAATGATAACACCTAAGAGTTCTGTTCAAGTATATCCGATTAATCCCAAAGCACAGAGTTGTCAGCAATTGCATGGGTCATGCAGCAGTACACCAATGTGCTGGAAGGCTTGATTTTGTTTTGTAATTCAATTTACATTTGTAACGCTTTAACTGAGTTTCTTCTAGGATGGGAGCAAACAGATTTCCAGTCATTGGTTGGTAAGTTGCTGTTGCACCCCAAGATTTGGAAATACACTGCCTTAAAAGCCAAACAGCGTGTCTGTCCTCTGTTTATTAAAAAGTGAAAGCACATTCCCCAGTGGCGACCTATGTTGCCAAAATGATAGGGCAGACACCATGGATAAAGGGGTGCTGTAGTAGGATATTCTGGAGCCTGCCAAAGGATGAGGTACAAGTCACAGTAGTAGCAAATAATGTACTCAAAGAGGCACCCATTGATTTACAGGCCCTGGAAGCAGCAGGACCCAGAGTTAAAACAGTCATGTCTGAGGTAAAAGAGGGAAGGGATCTGTCCCTCACTGGGTATGCAAAACATCACACTGAACTCCAACTTTCCCTGACAACACTGTACTTGTACATGGGCTTTGAACAGCCATTGTGGGTGGTGCCTGTGATAGGATGAGGGAAAATAACACAGAGACACAGCAGAGACATCACACAGTGGGTACGTTTTAAAACACAGAATAGGAGCTTGTGTGAATTTTATTTATGTGACCAAAATATTTTAACTCAGAATAAAAATGATAAAATAAAAAAAATCTTAGCTCACATTGAGCTTAAGCACTGCTCTTCGCTAGTAGTGCTTTCCTGAAGAACACAAAGTGGAAATACCAGGTTTCAGATTTCACTGTCTTCTCTGTCTATAAACCAAACAACTATACAGTACTTACAGGCAGTACTGCCATCCAAACTTATTTGACTCCTACTGAGCCTTGCAGGTACACTTATATTTTATTTATTTATTTTTTATTTATTGAAGAATCAGATTTACAACCTTTGAGTCAGCGACTGCTTACAAAGGTACCTCGCCATCGGGGAGACAACAAATAGTGAGGTTTTAGGACAGGGATTACATACAGGTGAGATACGTAAACACGTGGAGTTACAGGCAGCAACTATACAAGTACATGCATATGTTGAGATACATACATAAGTTAAATAACATATACATCAATATATAACATTGTTGTTACAGTCAGTATCCAGTCATCTAAGGGATCCAAAGGGCACAGGGCAATATGGGCAGGGTTTGGTCCAGCTATCGACATTTGCAATATCGACTGTCAATAATATGTTGACGGAGGGCGGTTTTGAACCAACCAATCCCGGGATTTAGTGATAGCCTCGGAAGGAGTTAAACCAAGGGGGCTTTATGATGGAAGGATCTTTGGCAGTGAGGTCCTAGCCCTGGGAACTATGAAGGTGGCTGCGATGGAGTTACGGTAGGCAGGGGCGGACAGCCAGCTGCAGTGGTGCAGAGACTCCTAGCGGCAAAGCCCTGACATGGATTTTTGGCCAGTAGGCAGGTATGATATTTCAGTCTTTCCTCAAGAGTGAGTATGTTGGCGGTAGAGTATAGCAGGCAGGTGTGAGTTCTGCTGTTAGCACCGGTAAGGAGCCTACAGGCTTTGTTAATCGAGGACTGGACCTTAGATAAGGAGGTGGGGTCAGCCACTGCGTGTAAAATGGGAAGTCCGTAGTCGGCCGTGACAGCAGCCGATGAGGTAATGGTTGGTTTTAACGCAGATTCCGGGAGGCAAATCTTTTGTGGCGTAGAGGAGCCCGATCCTGGAATTCATGGCAGATGACAGGGCTTTTAGGGTGGTGTGGAAATGTAAGGCCTGGGTCAAAGGTGATGCCCAGGTACTTATAGGATGTTACCTGTTCTAGTGTAAGGAGCATGCTGGTGGTGATGTGAAGGGAGTGTCCTTGGCGCTGTTTTGCCGGTGTGAGAACAGCATGGACTTTGTTTTTCAGGTTCAGGACTAGTCATGATGATTGAACCATTTTTCAGCTTGGAGGAAGGTGCTTTGCAGTGTGCCTTGGAATAGGAGTGGGTCAGGGTGAGATGCTAGGATTACTGCATCATCAGCGTGAGAGCAGTATTTGCTGGAACAGGAGTTTGGGAGGGTGTTTAGGAATAGACTGAAGAGAGTGGGTCCAAGGATGGAGCCTTGCAGGACCCCTGAGAGTACCGGTAGGTTGGAGGAGAGGGTCTCATTTAGTTTAACCTTTGGCACCTGTTATGCAGGTAGCTAGAGAACCAATTCATTGGGCCAGATGAGAGTCCCAGTTGGGATAGGGAGTTTAACAGCAAGGGGTGGCACACCGTGTCGAAAGCCTTAGATAGATCTATGAATACTGCCCTCAAGTCGACCCTTGTCAAGCGCTGGAGTGTATGTGGTGGAGAATTCCAGAAGGGCGGTGGTTCGTGTTGTGGCCAGGATGAAACCCATGTTGCTCAGGACATAAAAGGTTGTGCTTAGATAGGTATTCTGAGAGCTGTGTGGATACTATTTTTCTAAAGCTTTGGATGGGGAGGATGGAGATGGGCCTATAGTTATTTGGTAGCATACGGTCCCCAGACTTGTGGATGGGGGTTATCTCAGCTGTGCTTCCAAGCATCCAGGAATTGACCCAAGCATAAGGATTTGTTTATGATAAGCGTGAGGGGATTAGCATGACATCCAGTGTAAGGCGGAGCATCTTGGAGTCAAGAGGGTCATTACTTGGGTTATGGGAGGCGAGTGACTTTATGAAAAAGGTTTGGCATCACAGGGTGAGACTGCCTGGAAGCGGAATAGTGGCCTTGAGATGTGAGTGGGTGACATGGTAACCGGTCAAAAAGTGGGAGAGGGAGAACTGCACTTAAGTCCGTGAAGGTTTTATTAAGGCAGTCAGTATACATGTTGGGTCTGTTGAGACAGCCCCATTTATGTCAATCTGAGATGGGGGAGCGGTTTTACTATTCAGTTCTTTAATGTTGTCCCAGAAGGCTCTGGATGAGCCCCAGGTGGATGTCAACGCAGCCTAATAGTATTTAGCTTTTGCCTGCTTGATGGCCCAGGTGCATTGTTATGGGCAGCCCTGTAGGCTTGTCTGTCAGCCACTCTACCAGAGTCATTTGCTATGTGCCAGAGATTATCCTATCTTTTAGTTGCTGGATCAGTGCAGGGATATCCATGCAGCTGACCGTATTTTTCCTAGATGAGGTGATGGGGCAAACAGATCACAGGCGTGGATGAAGGCTGTAGTGAGGTAGGTTAGTGCAGAGTTTATGTCTGGAGCACAGGCCACTGGGGTCCAGTTGACTTGTGCAAGGTGGCGTTTGAGGTTGTCAAGACCCTGGGGAGAAACCTGCGTTGTGGGGTGCTGCTGTACACAGGGCTGAGAGGGAGAGGACCAAAAGCAGATGGCGGGGAGTGGTTGCTGAGAGTCCGAAGGACAAGTATGGAAGCCACTTTATGTAGCCAGTTAGAGAGGATTACATCCAAGAGGAGCTGGTTCCCTTGCTTTGTTAAGACGAGTGGGCTGGGTGACCAATTGAGACAGGTGAAGGGCTGCAAGCTCATCCTTTATAGTATCTGATGAGGAACTGAGCCAGTTGGAGTTTAAGTCACCCAATATTAGTTGTTCAGCCTTCTGGGTAAGGAGGATAGATAGTCAAGGAGGGAGGTGACCGCTAAGTTTTTGTACTCAGGGGTATGTAAGCCGTGGTTAGGTAGAGGGGCCATGACCAGGTGAGTGATCTTAGCAGTAATGGCTTGCGCCTGGTGGTTGAGCTCAGGGGTAGGGAGGGTTGGCCCAGGACCAGTCACGCAGGTAGATAGCGCACACCCTCCCACCTGCCCAACCTATCAGCCCTGAACAGGAAAAGCCTGGTAGAGAGACAGCTGAGTCAGGCATGAGTGGGAGAGCCAGGTCTCTGCTAGCATGAGGATGTCAGGGGTGTTGCGTAACCAGCATTGGAGGGCTGCAGTTTTTCAGGAGACTGCATATGTTCATGAAAGCAATTCAGAGACCACTACCACTGGTGGGCTTAGGCGTGGCAGAGTTGGTGGGCCCAGGGTTAGGGTGCACATTGCTGGAGAGCTGGAGCAGCAGAACGATTAGGCGCCTCACAGGGTAGTGGTTGGTGAGGGTGGGGTGCATATGCAGCTGCTGAGACCTCACCAGGGATGTGCATGGGATGGGAAGAGAGAGAGAGAACCGGACACTCTAGCGAGGAGATTGACCACATGTGATAGGGTACATGATACTGGGGGTAGCGCTTAGGGGTGGGTGGGTGGGGTTAAGTGGTAGTCCAGGGTTCGGGATGGATTTGGGGAATGGTGCGTAGTCCAGGGTATAGGATGGAATTGGGGGATGGACAGAGGGTAGATGTGCAAAAGCTGAGGGAAAGACAGGGAATTGAGAGTGGGGGATTGTGGTTTGGAGGGGCAGATCAGAGGGAGATAAAAGGGGTCAAGGGTGAGCAGTGGGTCCCGTGGTAGGAGGAGTATCAGTATAGCAAGGATCATGCTTGTGGTGATATATCATTAGAGAGAGTAGAAACTGAGTGCAGGCTCCCTCTAGTGCTGGAAGGTATAACCAGCAAATGGGAAAGTCGACTGACTGGTTCTGGCTCCCATGTGAGTAACTCTATAAAGGAAGAGCGACCAGAGGGTGGTGGGGTGTGCGGGCTTCACCTGGCACTGCGTAGAGAGAGACTTTCAGAGCTGAGCCGAAAAGCTGCCAAAACACCAGTTTGGGCTGACTGCAGGTTTGTCCACAGCCAGGAGAGCTCCCGGCGGTCACGACTGCAGCAGGGCACTTGCTGGTAATTACCTTGTGGCTCTTGTAGAGATTCTGGGCAGGGAGGGCTTTCTGTCTGGCCCTCATGACCTCCTGTTCCTCGGGGAGGGTGAATCCTGGCAGGAGGGCAGTACAGCGCAGCCCTCGCGACCTCTGGCTCCTCGGGAGGGGCTCAAAATCTTGTGGCTCTTGTAGAGATTCTGGGCAGGGAGGGCTTTCTGTCTGGCCTCGCGACCTCCTGTTCCTCGGGGGAGGGGTGAATCCTGGCAGGGAGGGCAGTACAGGGCGCAGCCCTCGCGACCTCCGGCTCCTCGGGGAGGGGCTCGAAATCTGGTCCAGCAATGACATCACTTGAACATATGGTCTGTTTGATCCGCCCTAATCCTAATACAATTGATTTCTGCACTAATACATTGTATTGGGGAATCAAACAGACTAAATACATTACATTGTAATACCATCAAGACTATACAAATCAATTAATTATTTAAGGTCAAGGTGGGGTAGAAAAAGGGGTAGCATGGCAAATTGCTTATTACTGTAATGAGACCTCCTCTCATGGATGAGTGTCATACATGACTAGAGTCCTATAAATAAGCCTCATTCTGGGCTGCCTGCCTCCTGATAACAACCTGCCCCAAGCAGCATAACAACAGAACCAAAGGTAAGAAAGCTAAATAAAAGAAATTAGCTTTTTCTGTTTTAATAATAATATTGTGTATGGGCTTGCTTTATTTTGTACAGAGAGATCCCCATAAATGCTAAAACAAACTGTTGTCCTGTTGGCTAACTATTTCAGCCAATAGGAATCAAATTAATTTGGGCCCTTTTTTTATTTCGGCATGACACCTCTAATTTTCACTCATTAAAGCTAAAGAATATTATGCACTGTCACGTTTCCTTTCTTTCCTGCTCAACTTGAGCGTGTGTCTCTCTGCGCACCTTTTAATCATTTTTTTATTCCTGTCAGACTCAACGACTTTGTCAGCTACTCCTTGCAATGCAGAACAGGAAAGGCATCTACTAGCTAGCCATGGTGGCAGCAAAACAACCCTGACAGTACTCACTTACAGTTCCCTGCCTTGTATCTAAAGGTAGATTCAGAGAAACATTTTATGCTTTATTCTGTTGGTGCTGGTAACTATGGGTTTGCAGTTCATTATCTCAGACCTCGTAGTGCACCAGGGCACACTGAACTAGAGTCCCATTAACTTTTATTCAGCACTATAAGCGCTTTACATGTTTTGCATTTGCCACAGAATACCGTGACTGCAGGACTTTGGTGGAGCAAAACATGCTGCAGGAATATAAAACATGTCTACTTTAGCAAGAGCCTGTTACTGTCCACAGTGTCTTTACTTTATTTTTTAAGACAGGGCACACGGAATCAGGCTGGGGTCCAGGCATTTTTCCTGCCTAGCAACCGGCAGTCTTAGGCACCTTACTGGGGGCAGTGCTACAGTAACACATCCTCTCAGGTCTGAATTCCTGTACATAATACTAAGAATCATATTAGATCTGATAGAAGCAGAAGGCTATAAAGCCCAATAAAGTCCATTTACATAGAGTGTTTCAGTTGATTTTCTGATTTCATGTAGCCATCTAGTCTGTTTTAAAAGTGGTCTCTTTTTCACTAATAATGATCTTCAAAGGTAGCATGTTCCAGGGTCCAACAACTCTTTGAGAGACATAATATGCCCTTTTCTTAGAGTTGCATTTATTTCTTGTAAGTTGCAATGGGTGGCCTCTAGTGTTTATGTGTATCTGTTTGAAATCTAGACTACATTCTGATGAATGATTTTGATCATGAATAATATCCCATACAAATAGGATATCACCTCTAAGTCTCCATTCCTCCAGTGAAAGCATACCAAATTTAGATAGTCTTTCCTCATAGGTGAGTGATTTATTTAATACTACAGATTTTGTAATTCTTCTATGTATTCTCTGAATTCTAAGAATATGTTTCCTTCTGAGCGGGCACCAGAGTTGTGATACAAAATCAAAGATTGATCTAACATAAGCTCTATACAGTGGCAGCAGAATGCCTGGACTTCTTGATGAAATATTGTGACGAATTGCACACCATATTTTGTTAGCTTTACTAATAATGTTAGTAATGTGGTCGTCAAAATTAAGACCTGAATCAACAGTAATCCCTAGATCTTTTCACAGGATTGATTAATAAGTTTTATAAAGTTAGTATTGTTTTTTTGATTATTTTACCAAAATGAAATGACACTACATTTGGATGTGTTGAAATGGAGTTACATTTCAAAGACCAAGCTTCCAGTTTGCATAGATTGTCTTGAACAAGTTTGTAGTCATCTGAATTCATGCACACATTGGCTAGTTTGCAATCATCTGCATATTTTGTACTTTTACTGTGAATGTCATTTGTTAAGTTAGATATAGAGATCTGGAATATTAAAGGGCTAAAACATATCCTTGCAGAACACCACTTTTGACCCTTTGCCAGGGTGATGTATGACCATCTATTATCATTCGTTGTTTCCTGTCAGATAGCCAATTTGTTATCCATTTAATGTATACTGGTTGATGTTAAAGAGCTGTAATTTATAAATTAGTGCCCAGTGAGGTGCAGAGTCAAATGCTTTTTAAAATCTAGCAGGATAACATCACATGAGATGCCCTCGTCAATATTTTCACTGATGAAATCATAGAAACTAACCAGATTTGTTGTGCAGGATCTCCCTTGTGAAACCTTGCTGTGATTAATCTAAGCCCGATACAACTGAGCTCAATTCATCCTTAATAATCCTTTCCAATATTTTACAAAAATAGAGGTTAAACTAATGGGTCTATAATTATCAGGAGCTCTTAGCACCTTTTTGAATAGTGCAATCACATTGGCTTGTTTCATTCATGGTAATACTCCTGTGTTTAGACATTTATCATAAAGAATTCTGAGAGGGACAAACAGATGATCTTTCATAACAAAAATTAAATTGCCAGAAATGCCATCCGGGCCTGCAGAGGAACCTTTCTTTATTTCGTTTAGTTTATTTTTATTAGTATCTAATGGAATATCACTTTTATTAATGTCTTTGTTATCTGAGACTAAATGATTAACCATGTCATTACCTGTAGTAAAGGATTTACAGAAGTAAGTATTTAGGTATTCTGCCATATCCTTTGGATCATGGAGGACTATATTGTCAGAAATAATTGGACCCATCCTACATTCTTTTTTTCACAGAATTGATATAACTAAATAACATTTACAGTCCCCTTTTTTGCATGTGTAGCCAAAGATCTTTCCATGTTTAGTTTGGCCTTTCTAATTTCCTTCTTACATTTGTTTTGAATTTGTTTAAATGCTTTTTGTGTTCGTTCACATTTATTTTTACTGTATTTCTTATAATATTTATTTTACTTTTTTATTAGTTTCTGTAATCTAATGCTAAACCATTTTGATAAATTCAAGATTTATTTTTCTTTATCCTTGGAATAAATTTGAATGCAGCATCCATAATAATGGAGGTGAAAGATTTCCATACTTCTATATTGTCTGAATCTAAATGAACAGACCAGTCAATAATTGACAGGTGTTCATTAAGTGCTTGTGGTTTGTCCTGTGAAATGTGAACACTTCTGTGATATTAACTGATTTTTGTAAGAGTTATAAGTACCATACTTACAGAACAGTGGTCACTATTGCTCAGTGGCGCTGTTTCAGTGCATTGTGTAATGTTGATTGTTTCACTACACAGAACAATATGTAGAATATTGGAGCCTTGGGTGGGAAATGTTACATGCTGAGTTAGATTCAGTTCATTACATATATGTAGAAAGTCTTTTGATATTTTGGACATTGCATAATTGGTTGCCCAGTTTATATCTCCCAAGTTTAAATCGTCCATAAATACGATATTTCCTAAATCAGCAGCAACTGCCATTTCTGATATAATTTCTTGTAATAAATCTGATTTGGAATTCGGAGGTCTATAACACAGGCCCAAAACAAGATTTTATTATCTTGAAGTTTTTTTTTAATCATACAGTCTCAGTTGAGCTAGACTCTATTTTAATTTTGTTAGATATATTGTGTATTAACAGAGTAGAAGAGGTAAAGAAAGCGACACCACCACCCTTTCGGTTTAACCTGCTTAAATGAAATAAGGTCTCAACCTGGAATGTATATATTCCAAGTCAGCTCATTTGGCCACCAGGTTTCAGTGATGCCTATTATATCAGGCTTATCACTGCTCATCCTAATTTTAATTCGTCTGTTTTATTACATAAGTTTGTGCATTAAGCAGTAGAAATTTTAAATCATGATTAGGCGATGTTTGTAATTTCTTCTCTGTTAATAGAGAGTCAGATATATTCATTTTCCCAACCCTATTAGTTTAAACTGATCGAAGGGACCCGAGATTGAAAATTCTGACAGAGCCTAATTGCTCCATATTTATTTAAATGCAAACCATCTCTGGCGATCCGGATAAATTGTTACTGAAATGTATCCAATGGTCAATAAAGACTAAACAATTAGAAAAGCACCAGTTTAGTAATCTTGCATTAATTCTTTCAGTGGTTTTATTCTTTTCAAGTTTTGCATGAGGAATAGGGAGACTGCCAGAAATAAAAACGTTGCAACCCTTGTCTTTAATTTTTCCCCAGTTCAATCAATTCAAAACAGATATCCTTCTCATGTGTATAACCAACATTATTTGTGCCAGCACGAATAATGACATTTGAGGACTAGTAATAAGTTGGTCTACTCTAAGTGCTAAATCCTCTATTCTAGCACCAGGAAACTAAAACATTTGAACCTGGTTATTCCCTGAATTGTTTATATAGGAGGTTAGGTATTTTATAATTGAGTCGCCTATTATGATAGTTGGAAGATCCTCTCTAATAGTATTGGCCTGTGTATCTTGTTCCATTTGTACATGTTGTAATGCACTATATCTGTTATGAGATAAAATGTCCTGCTCAGCTTGATTTAATAAGGAGGGTGATCCAATGGCACTGGGTGTACTAAATCAGATCTTGTCCCTTTTATATTTTCTTTTGAAATTGTTTCCCAGTTATCATCAGGAAGACAATCTCTGCTTCTTTATTAGAGACTGAGGCAGCAGGAAACAGTTAGATTGCTTAAATGTAGATGATTGGTTACTACCAATCACTAGCTCTTTGCAATTTGTTAATGAAGTAATGACTTCAGCTGAGGAAAGATTTTCACCTCAGTGATAGTGCCAGTGAAATTCAAGGGCTTGGCTCTTGAGTAGAATTAGAAACAATCAGAATGGTTCTAACCATCTTATCCAGGAAATGTTTTAGCTCCCTAACTTCTCTGGCTGCCTGAAGTTCCTTAGTTAAGGCTAAATTGTTTTGTTCATAGATATCTTCTCCAAACAGTAGGAACAACTGGTATGTGTTGATAAACAAGAGGCTGTTTCACATTATATGATACATGATTACAGATAGAACATACAGATAAAATATGTCCAGATTGAAGAGTAAATAGGTTTATTATCACACTAGTTTCACCCATTTTTTAATATCTGTTTTATGTAGTTGCCTAAATACAAACACAGAGTTCTTGGATAACCAGGTATTGATCTTACTCACACAATAGTTTTTTACCTACACCAGCAATAGTTACTTGTGCAATATACAGCTATACTAGACACACTTGACACACAGCTGAAAGCAGCGTGTCTCTGTCAACATCTCCATGTGCAATGCACGCACTCACCCGTCATATCTCCTCCACTTGCTACCTCAAGTGTTTTAGCCAGGACCCAGACATCACAGATCACGTGACTAATATCAGACGTCCCTGGCAACAAGCTGCAATTACAAAGCACACAATAGTTTAAAATTAATTTCCTGTATCTGAGGGTAGCTCCTCAGTAGAGTACCTAGTCAGTCTCCTCTCCTAGGATATCTGCACCCTTCGGACACCCTTATAAGGGCTGTACGTTCCTCTGTTTGAAATACACAGATACAGGCAGTTACTTCAAACTGCAGTGTTTTGTCTCCCTAAGCTGCTTGCACTTGCTGAAAACAAAGCTAATTAATATCAAACACTACTCCATCACTGTTGCCTGTCCCACAGCTTTTGGTTGTCTCACAGGGCAGTTTCAGGAGGTAGTGATAGCTGCACTTACAAATTACACTTGCAATGCTGCCTCACCATCTGTGAGTGTTTTGTAGCTAGGGACTTGGATGTCACAGATCATGTGACCAATATCGGGCATCCCTAGCAACAAGCTGCAGTTACAAAGCACACAATAGTTTACAATTAATTTCTGTATCTGAGGGTAGCCCCTCAGTAGAGTACCTAGTCAGTCTCCTCTTAGGATATCTGCACCCTCAAAAGACAGCCCTTATAAGGGCTATACATTCCTCTGTTTGAAATACACAGATACAGACTGTTACTTCAAACTGCAGCATTTCTTTCTCCTTATACTGCTTGCACTTGCTGAAAATGAAGCTAATTAGTATTAAACACTACTCCGTCACTGCTGCCTGTTCCACAGCTTTCAGCTGTCTCACATGGCAGTTTCAGGAGGTAGTGATAGCTGCTCTTACAAATTATACTTGCATGGTGCATGATACTGCCACTGGAGAGCACCAAAGTCCCAGCAACACTTTGATCCAATTGTAAACTGTGGCATGGTGGCCAACCATGAAACAGGATGTGAGAACCCTACTGTAAAACTGTGTAGTCTGTGCACAAGACAACCCAGTGCCTAAGCAAAACAGGCTTTGCTAAGGGACAAAGAATCAGGGGACCATGGACTCAGCTACAAATTGACTACATAGGACCCCTCCTTCCTACTGCAAGAGGTAACAAGTACCTCCTAGTGGTTACTGATTTGTTTTCCAAATGGGTGGAGGCATTTCCACCAAAATCAAACAGTGCAGGTCACAGCATGAGTGTTAGTGGAACAGTTGTTCCCCAGGTGTGGTCTCCCACAGCACATAGATTCAGAAAGAGGACCATCCCATGTAGAAGCTGTTATTTATATATATATTTTTTTATTTTAAGTCTTTGGTAACTGGGTAAGGCCACTAGGCACATGTGCCTGTTTTCAGGGGTAACCTGGGAGCACTGGAGGGTTAAGTGACTTGCTCAGAGTTACACAGTATGCAAGTGGAGGTTGTGGAAATCAAACCCAGGTCTACTGAATGTACCAAGCTCATTCTCAGCTTGTTACCCTAACCTCTAGGCTATACTGCCAGCCCCAGTTATGCACCAACAATGTATCTGCTGGGGGTCACACAGAAATTTCACATTGCTTTCCACCCAGAGTCATCAGGTCAAGTAGAAAGAGCAAACAGAACAATTAAAACTATGATGAGAAAGTGTGTTTGTGAAAATGGTAAGAACTGGGATGTTTCGATACCCCTGCTCTGTATGGCCATCAGAGCCACTTCTGCTCGAAGTATGTCACTGGCCCTTTGAAGTCATGACTGGTAGGCAGATGAGACTCCTGAACACTTGCTGTATGATCTGAACACACCCATGAAGGATTCGCAGGGTAGACAAATATGTAGAACAGCTGAAAGAGAACTTGCAACAGGTCAACCTGCAAGCTCCACAGAGTCTTGGGAAACACAGAGCCCAAGCAGCAAAATACTTCAACCAAGGTGTCACAGTGAGTGAATGGCAAGTGGGCTACAAGGTTATGGTGAGATCATATGACACACAGGACCAACCTCTGAGCTACAGGTGGGAAGGACCATACCTTATCATTGACAAACGCAGTCTGTCAGTGTACCTGGTGAGAATCACAAAAGAAAAAAAAATGGACAAGTGGTTTCACAGCAGCCAGTTGAAACTGTTTAAAGGAGATTCGCCCCTTGATGACGGCAACTGAATACAACATCTCTGCAGAATCAAGATGACAAAGGTACGACTCATTGCAATGCTGCTGCTTTTTTTATACGCTAAGTTTTCAATGCTCAGAGTCTGAAATGCTTTGCTTTACAGTTTGGTGCCACCCTCCTCAGAAGGGGGTGTATGTGTAATCATTTTCTTTTTGCTTATTTTTCAGATGATGCTCATTGCAGTCCTTATCTGGTACTTTGGGAAGGCTCATGGTGTTGGTGTAATGTATAATGGCTGGACCTATGGTGTTAATGGTGACACCACAGAGCTTGAATGGTATGATAATCCAGGAGCTGGATGGTTCTGAGATCACCTACCTCCATGCAAGAAAGAAAGTGTTCCTCAGAGACTTTGAGCATACCCTGACCACTAGGTGATGACTTCAAAATGACATTTGGTGACCACTTTGGCATATAAGATGCAAGCGTACAATGTCAGCCACCTAAATGCAAGTATGGTTGGGCCATCTGACCCTGGTACTATGAATGCTATCTTGGCAGTGAATAAGTGAGTGACTCTTATTACTACGGGGAAGGATCTGTGAGATGCATAAAAAGACACTTAGTTGTAGTCAGTGTAAAGAACATTCAACAGGATGACTACAGATGATGGTATGGGAACTATAATGGCAATGCTGATGGTGAGGTCTCTAATTTCAGAACTCCTATTGTATACGTTAAGTGTTTTCATGTAATGGGAGTCCCAGCTGAACCATCAAAACCCTGAGTTCAGCCATCATCTACTGCTCCACCACCAACAACAGAAAAACACTTCCTGTGATTACTGAGGGACCTCCTCCCATATCCCTACAGTGTCCTGTGCTGGAGCCAGGACCAGCCAGTGGACTGACTGTAACACCAATACCAGGGACATTAATACACAATGTACAGTTTATGCATATACCTGCCGTTTTAAATATTTCACATTGAAATATGTCTGAACATGGGCCTTGCACCCAGACCAGCTTTTCTCTGTTTTATGCTTTCTTGCTAGTAGGTGTTATAGCAGCCTATATTAACAGCCAGAGACATTGCCAGCTATTTCCTGAAATTTCTGTGATATTTCTAGAGAAATCTCCTGCTTTCTGCATTGCCACAGTAGGGGCAGCATAGAGAAACTCTTTAGACATTTTGTGAAATATCTGGAAATAGCTGGCAATGTCTGTGGTTACTACTGTACTAACAGCAGGCCCAGGATAATGAAGTAGGGCAATAAACTATTAAAGACCAAGGCACCTTCCATTCTAGGTGGCTGCAAGGCCTGGATGGAATAGGCCTAAGTGGCATTGGTGGGATCATTGTTTCTGCCACAGGTATGTTTAGGTCTGGTATGTCAATTTGGAATAGAGCAAATATACAGTAGATAAAATTAGAGTCACATGAAGTATTTTGAGGACAACCAAACCCAAGTGATAGACAAAGCCAAGCTGTACAGTCTTGTGGTATTGGCCTGAGAAGAAAGGTTTATGATGTATAACATGCATGATATTGCTAGTTTAATGCAACGTCAATAAAATCAACAAATTGGTTCAGGTCAACAATTGGAGGGCCAGGACAGGAGGATGGGCAAAGAAATTATTTGTACTGCATATGGTGGTTACATTATAACTAGTATAACCAAGTTATTGCAGGACATAGAAAATGGCTGCCTCCTGATCTCATCAAAGTTGAGTGCCTGGTCAAAGGTACTGTCCACAGTGTGTCCCATTGTCTGGGAAAGTCCCTAAGAATGTGTGCAAACATGCCAACTAATTCCTTTGGTACCATCTGTAATCTAGGGTAAGTGACACCACACCTAATAGGGAAACAGTTATGCAGTGGGTTCATGCTTCATTAGGCATACCATGTACATCTACTTTACAGTGTCAGTCCCAGTATTTAACCCTGACACATTAGTGTTTGACAAACTAGCAGCAGTACACTCAGTAGGTTATTTAAAGGAGCCATATATAAAGAACACTTAAGTCTGCCACAATTGCTAGTATATTACCCTTACCTATGAAGGTGGGTAGCTCCCCACCTGGCATGTTGCTCAGTAAAAGAGTATGGGTACCTATGCAGGTGTGTGATGTTTGACATCACCACCCCATGTGTGGTTGTGCACCAGAGGAGCTACCATGCTTGTTTGCTGAGCACCAAGTCAGCACAACCACATTTTGCCTGGTCAAGTTGACTAAGTGGTGCTCATGGTCAAAGTAGCCTACCATGGGAAAGACTAGTATTGTGTGGTTACTAACCACAAGACATATTCTTATAGGTACCTTTCATGCAGTATTAACATCTCAAACATTTGTTTCATACCCCAAGAGTGCACTGTAATGGGCCAAATAATAATTTCCCTATTTGTATCCATGACGAGGTTGTTGTCCAGTGAAACTGACCACCAAGAGGTGGTTGAGGATCACCTCCCAATTTTAATGTACCAACTGATGTCTTGACCCTAAAACCTTAAATCTTTACTAGCAAGAAAAGATGCACACCTTGTTGAGGTCAGCAACAAAATGTATAAAACAGAAGAAGGTAAATGAAATGCTACATTAAGGGGACCTCAGTCAAGTTCTGTCTGACAGCCGATTAGAGTCAGACATCAAAGCTTTTGTGGTCATTCAGGCAGTTCTCATTTTATCCTTGTAATAATGATGTGCTGTCTCAGACATAATCTCACAAATCATTGCAAGCAAATCCAGTTCCTACAAACAGCTCAATTAACCAAGCTTAAATTAAAATGGGTAATAAAGGCCAGGGTAGAAGAAACCAGGGTAATCACTACTTGTGTTGCTTGGGAGTATGTGACTTGCAGTTACCTTTCTTTTGTTACTATGGTCCTATTTTGGGGATGGGGAAAGTCTTTCTCCCTTTGCAGTCCATTGGGTAATATGTTCTGTGGCCTCAAGGTGCACTTGGTGCCTTTACAATCAACAACTAAGAGGCAAAGGCAAGAGACAAACCAAGTAGAGTAGCTACAGGAGAAGCACCTGAAAGCCAAGCTAGGTGGCAGAGCAATCAAACTTTCTAAGCTGATACGGCACCTGAATCCAGGAAAAAGCTACAAAGCAGTAAAACAGGGTATCCAGCATTGTGCCTCCTGTTAGCATAAGCCCTGTTTAATGGCCCACAGAATAAAGTGGTCTCCAGAGCCTCAATCCTCAAAGCCTCAGATGAGAATGACATAGGCCATAGTAACCCTGCAGCCTGATGTCCCCAGGTGCAAACAGGATGTCACCTAGTATGGGCTGGACTGCAGGGACAGTTGGTTGTTCCTTTTAAAGTTAAATATGTGTGCTTGGTGGTCATATGTCCATAGGCAGCCCAAGTAGATGACACATGATAATGTATTCCACCTAATAAATTAGCCAAAACCCTGCTTCCTCCTAACCTTGGACCATAAGATCTTTTAAGTACTAATGTGGTGCCTTGTTTCACAAGCACCAAGGTGGGGACTACTGGAATCTGCCACTATTTTAAATATTAAAAAGGGCTTCATATTAGCATTATAAGTGAATTATGTAGATCGATTATATGCTTGCCTTTACCCTAGTTGGAAAAGAGCTGTTTGATGAGAAAACTCAGGCCAATAATCCATTTTATAGGCCTTCAGTTTTAAATAAATGTTCAGAATGAAGCTTTAGTAACTGCACTTGCAAGGCTCATAAGTGGGTCATGACATTGCTTAGAATTTATATGCTCTAAAGCTTGCTTTGTGGTCTAACACCTGAGTCAAAGAAATAAATGTTCAGCCAGTTACAAGTTGTTCAGTTTTCACACTTGTAACTGTTAAACTGCCTAAAGCGGCAGGATGGGAGAACAAACAGTGTCTAGAAGCTCCTTGTCAAATGTGAAAATCTTTCCATTAAAGCTTGCAAAGTCAGCTGAAAGCTTCAGCACTTTCCACACTTTAGTAGGTCGAACAAAGCTCTGTTGTAGTCTATAGATTTCTGTGTTAAAGCACCTATATTACAAGTGAATTTTACAATTATGCTGTTCAGGATATGTTACTTAGACTGTATTACCAGATATGTGATTAATATGCCTTAAAGGAGATTTAGGTTTCAGCAAAAGCTGAAACTTCCAAGTAGAGGAACCTGTGATTAGTTGTGTTTCTGAAATGCAACCCCACAAAAAAAAATGGTTAGAAGCCACTGTGACAAGTGAAAATAGTGTTACCAATCGATCAAGCAGCCAAAATACTTACAGTGATAGATAATAATAATACAATTTATTTAATTAAGCACCTTTCAATATTTCAAAGCGCAGTACAATATTAATACGAACAAAACACATATACAAATACATATAGTATAAAATCGCGATAAAATAGGAAATGCCCTTCCCCATAAAAAGTCTTTGGTGCCTGTTTAAAACTCCCCACCATCCTACACTCCCGGAGCTGACGGGGCATAGAATTCAGAGGGTAGGTGCACGCAAATCAAAACACGTGCACCAGATGACTAAATTAACCCTTGGAATCTCCAGCAACCCCTCATCAGCCAGCTGAAGCTGTCACAAAGTGGTTAAGGAACCAGGAGCTTTTCAAATAATCAAGACCCAATCTGTGTAGGGCTTTGTAAGTCAACAGATAACAATTACTGTTACTTAGAATTGTATTATGCTCTGCTATAAGACATACTAGCTTGTGTAGGTCTGATTTGAATGAAAACTCTTCAGATTACAATGCAAGCAAAGACAAGGTCATACTGTGTATTTTGGTTTGTCTTACTGTGACAAGGTACCTTTGTAAATGAGCCTATGGCTCAAAGGTTTTCCAAACTGCTGTTTAAATAAAATAAATAAAAAAATATTAT
This sequence comes from Neoceratodus forsteri, assembly GCA_016271365.2. Taxonomy (NCBI): domain Eukaryota; kingdom Metazoa; phylum Chordata; order Ceratodontiformes; family Ceratodontidae; genus Neoceratodus; species Neoceratodus forsteri. The sequence continues at coordinate 1,068,335,653 of CM028129.1, read as the reverse complement.
GTATATTGCTTAAGAAACCAATGATTAATATGTTATTTGCAATTGTCTAATGGAGAAACATTCCTTTTGTATTAGTGTCATAAAGCTGTATGTCAATGTTACATGCTATTGCTGCCACCTACTGGCTACATGTGTTCAAATGCAAGTCATTTTCTGTAACTCACCTTTCATGGATACTGGTAATGTCAGACATGGCTGGCCAATCAGAAACAAGTACAGATAACTGCCTTAGGCCAAATTTGGTAAAACACTTAATTTGCTGTACTGACTGTTATGACATAACATCCTTACAGGATGTGAGGCAAATTCAACTTTATTTACAAAGTCTTTCTCCTTCAGGTAATTGGAGAACCAAACCAAGACACAGAAAAGACAAGACTGATTATGGCCTATGCAAATCTGCCTGGATTTTCCATGAAAAAAGGTGAGTGACGACTTGCTGAATAATTCATATCAAACTGCTGGGTTAATCTTAATTGCTAATAGGATTAATCAATAAATACCTAATTCCTTGGGACAACTGAGTGTTTTAGTTTGTTTTCTAACAATGTTTTAAACAGCCCACATTATGGGAACATTATTTGATAACATTCATAAAATATCTAACATGGGGTGGTGTACATGCTTGAATGTTCCTGTATACTACTATATAAGGAGAACCATGAGGGAATTGTGAGCCAGTATGGGGAGCATATTAGGCACTGGGGAAAAATGACATGACATATGCTAGTGTCCAACATGTTAATAGTAAACATAATGCAGCTATCTATCAAATTTGTAGGACTGGAAAAGGTTACTATGGGAGCTTGGAGTGGCTGTCTGAGTGTAATACTGGCCAATGAGAATGGTTTTGGATATTTGAACTAAAGGCTAGGTGAGAAAGGATTAAATGATAGCCTTGATTTATCTGCATTTTGTAAAGAATCTTGTAAATTTGATTTTTACATTTCTGTAATAAGAATATTGTGATTGTATGTGCCATACCATAATTTTAATGAGTGATGTTAAACATTTAAATCCATCATGTTAAATATCTATGAATGGTCTTTTCAATTAAGGATGGTACCTGGGCTCATTTAGCCATTTTTAATTTGTCATTACCTCACAGGTGTATGTAATTAATGAGCACAAGGTTGTATAAATGGAAGCTCGATATTTATGCTAGCCATCTCTGAAGAAGTGCGCACTCATAAGAGTTTTGTCTGTTCTACCTGGTGTGCACCAAAATGTTTATGAACTAGTAGTTGGACATTTGTTTAGCACTTGCACTTTGTTTAATTAAAATCAGCCATTTATATTGATCCTTGATTCAGGTGCTCACTCATTTCCTTTGCATTCTTTTCGGTTACCATTGTAAATAAACTTTTGTTCAGTGCTTATTCCCTGCAGAAATAATTGAAATGAAAATGTTGAAATGACTGCAAATAAATAGTAAATTATTTGAATAATTTGCTATTTTAACAGACTTTTCCATACTCATTTTGTAGTGCCTCACATACATAAGCCATTGGCTTTAACTGTGGGAGCTTTAATATAAATATTGTACCAGGTCATTGTCTGAAGAAAGATGTAGTTAGTACAAAATACAAAAATATTTTGACATAAATATAGACTAAAAAAATAAAAATCTTGGGATTTCCAAAAATCTAAGAAATCAAAGTTGAAGAGTTGAACAAAAAGGTGAAATCACCAACAAACTCTGGTCAGAGCCATGATGGTTGCTAATGTGATAGTACTGATATAATACAACTGGCATTAACTGCATTTGGAAGTTATACAACAGAAAAAATGAGGGCCCAGATATGGAAACTGTTAGTGTTGCACTAACAGGTTTAGTGATGGACTAACTGCATGCTGGAAAGGCTGTATGTGCTCTTGGTGCCATAATCTATTGGGTAATAAGTGCGGTGCTAAACACTTAGCACGAGTGCTAATGCTACCTGGAATGCATGCAAATAATTGGTATCAGCATGCATACACTATGCACTGTACATTTGTGTTTGAAGGTGCCATATATGTGCAAACTTTAAAAGAAACAGCGCCAGTACCTCACCTGATCCTTTTAGAGTATACACATACAGACCTCCAGTGGTACCACAACACCCACTCCCATGTCCCCAACATCCCACCCAGCCCAGTCCTGACAATGGCACCCATCACATACCCACCACTTATGTCCACTGCCATGTGCCATCTGCCACCCTCAAGTACTGTATCAGTATACAACTCTGTATAGCAATACAGTACTTGTGGGATGTCTACCAAAATAACAGATCTTACATGATTTCTGAGAGACATCCTGCAACTCAAGCAGAGATGTTGCAAAGTTTTATTTCTCTGGTGAAGTTGTTGCAAGTGGTGAAAATTCACATTCATGGAGCTTCACAAAGTTTTCCAGACCTCAGCAACTTTGCTTCACCCAAATGGCAAAGTTTCTGTCACAAAGTGAGAATTTTCATCACAAAGTGTGGCATTTACTGCAAAATTCCATACTTTGCAGTGAAACTTTGCACTTTGGGATCGATCTGCACTCTTGAATTGCGTGAAATTCATGGATTAATTCACAGAGCAAATTTTGCTGACTTCACCCATCACTAAATGCAAAAACTATCTTACTATACAGAGTTTAATAGCAATACAGTACTTGCAAATGGCAGGTGTACACTAACCCCTGAACTGAGTGTGCAAGACATCCTCTACAATCATGGAAGTGCTCTTCTGTGATTTTTACACATCACAATTACTATATCAATATACCATACTGTATTTGTGTGAGTGAGATGGCAGCCAGCTGAAGAGATAGTGGAATGTTTTTTGTTGGCTGTGACCCATGTGCTTGTGTGCTTGCAACAGCTGAACTCAGTGAAAACAGAAAACCTGGGAAAAACTTATTATTAGACTGGAGACAGACAGATTTATATTATACAATTTGTTATGACATCCACAATGAAAAAAAAGGAAATCAGAAATTTCAACACACTCAGAATACTGAAGAAAGTTTGCTTGGAAAGTTGTAACCAGTATTTCTGACACATGTTCTGCATTAAAAATATAATAGAGATACTCAGGAAATGATGGGAGACTGAGATGTGGAGAAAGCTGATCATGCATGCATATTCTGAGCATGTAATAATAAGCTGGTTTTAAGCACAGTTTCAGAATTTTCTTGCCTCGATGGACAAATGTGTTTGTTTTGATCCCACTTAAATCCTATGTTCCTAACCAGATCTCCTCCTCTCCTCCATTATGAATGATATGCACTTACCCATATTTTCCTTTATGTTTTGATGATACTGTATATTTGTGTGTTCAGATGCCCTGTACTCATACCCTGATATAATTGTAACATCCTGTTGTAATTTCTCTACTTGCCTAGTCACTTAGCTTGCCCTCGTCCCCAGAGCCTATTATCCTCACCATCCTTCCTTCCTTAACCCACATCCTCTGTTCTTGTAACCCTAACCATCCTCGCTTCTCCTCTCTTCCCTTCCCACTTTAGCCATCCCTCCTGTACCTTTTTACTGTCCTTACCCTTTCCTTCTCCTGCCCTTACGCTCCTCCTGTTCCCTGCCGCTACACTCCCCTCTAGCCGACCTCTACTCTCCCTCTCTGCCATCTTCGGTTCTACCGTCCGGCTGCAGGTTGTAACCTTGTACCGCTAAAGTCGTCACTGCCTCCTTCTGATCCACCTCTCACCTTTCTGCCCCTCTCACTGCCATCTTTTCCTCCTTCTTCATTCTTTCCTTCATCTCCCTTTTGTACTGTCCTCACCCCCTCCCTTTCTTATTTATCATCTCTTCCACCTGTCTGTGTCCTGCCGTGACTTCCCGATCTCCCCTTTCTCCTGTCATCTCTTAGTTCCACCAGTTCAGCCGCAGGTTGTTACCCTGTGCCGCTAAAGCCAGTATTACGCCCTTACTTCTGTGTTCTTCTCCTCCTTTTGTGCCGCCGCCTTACTAGAAGCACTCCATTTAACCTCCCTTACTCTTCCCTATTTATTCCATGCCCCATCATCCCCAATCCCTTATATACCCTGCACTTCCCACCCTGCACTGCCCTCTACCTCCCTGTCCTCCCCATCCCCTAGTTGAAATCCTCTATACCCTTGCACACGGTCCCTACCACCGCCCTCTCCTGCACATTACCTTCCCTATCTTTGCACCCATTGTAACTCTCCCTGCTCCCCGACTCTCCTTCTCTCCTGCCGACTCCTGGTTCCATCAACCCGGCTGCAGGAGGTAACCTTCTTCCGCTATGCCGCACTCGCGCCTCCCTTCTGCTTTAACCTTCCCTCATGCCCCACCCTTTTTCTCACTGTTTGCTCTACTCCCCCTTTTTCTCTCTCCCGCTTTACCCATCCACCTGTCCACTACCACCTCACCCCTAGTTATCAACAATGAATACATGTATGATGATTCTCAATTGTTATGCTGTGACTACACTGTATGACTTTGTCCTTTCCCAATGTATCTTGCTTTTGTGTAATTTTATGTATCACTGTGTTCTGTAACTGTACCTCCCGGTCGTACCTGAAAATAGTCACATGATGGCTAGTGCACTTACCGTCAACAAAAACTAAATAAATAAATAAATAAATAAAAATAAATAACACAGGGATGGCAAATTTTATTTAAAGGATGCCCATCCCGGAGGCTCTAGTGTAACGATCAAATCAAATCAAATATAAATAACACCAACAACATAAAAATACACAAAAATGATGTATAATATATAAATAATACTACAATATAAAATCTAATAATAAATATTCTTCACTAAACCTTGCTATTAAAAATCTTTCAATAATATACTCAGCAATAAGTACCAGATTAAATACTATAGCTAGGGACAGATACAAGCACAAAAGTCATGTATCAGGTAGTTATAAATCAAAGCCCAGGAAGGCCTAATTAACAGGAAGGCCTTGAGGTGGGCTTTAAAACCCTCAACTGAAGGGCTTCTCACAGCTGGAGACAGCAAATTTCACAGGATGAGGGCGACACTGAACGCTCTGTCTCCTGCTGTTTTAGCCTTGTCCTGGGAATTGCAAGGAGACCCCTAGAAGAAGAGCATCGGGAGTGGACTGAGACAGCAAGTGCAAGAAGGTCCTTCAGGTAACAGAGGGCCCGCTGTATAGGACCTTAAAGGTGAGCAAGCCCACTTCAAAGAGGACCCTCCATCTGACCCGCAACCAGTGTAGCTCACACAGCACCAGAGTGATGAGACAGTACTTGACTGCCACATCAACAATCTGGCAGCTGTGTTCTGCACCAGCTGCAGCCAACAGAGGGTACCTCCAGAGACCCTGAGATACAGCACATTATAGTAGTTGAGCCTAGATGTCACAAAGGCATTAACCAAGGTGGGGAGGTCCAGGGCAGAACAAGGGGCCTTTTCCTGGTGATATTCCTCAGATGATAGAAACTGGAATGAACAATGGACAACACGTGGGACTCCAGTGTCAGTCCTCTGTTGAGAATAATGCCCAGGTTGTGCACCCTAGAGGAGGCCTTCAATGGTACAGCCCCAAGAAAAAGTCCTGTTTCTGCACCAGAGACCAACCTACCATGCCTTCTGTTTGACTCACCACCAGTACCTCCATCTTATTGGGGTTCAGTCGCAACCAGCTAGAAGCCATCCAATCACTGATCTTGGCAAGGCAGGTGTTTAGTACTTCCACTGCATTGGATGTCCCTGAGGCAAAGAAAGATACAGCTGTGTATCATCAGGATAGCAATGAAAACCCAGATTGTACTTCCTAATGAGCTCTCCCGGGGCAGCATGCACACAGCAAACAACATCAGTGACAAGACCAAACCCTGGGGAACGTCGCATGACAGGAGGCTAGAGGAGGAGGAGAATTCTCCATCACTACCCTTTGACTCCTGTTGGTGAGAAAGAGTCGAATCAACAGATGACAGTGCCAGTGAGTCTGCAGAATTCCCTTAGGTGGTCAAGTAACATACGATGGTCTACCATGTCAAATGCTGAGGAGAGATCAAGGAGAATGAGAATTGTCCCTCCCTGGATCCCTCACCCAAAGGAGGCCATTATGCACCTGAACTAATTAGTTTCTGTACTGTGCCTCACTTGAAACACAGACTGAAGAGCTTATATAGATCATGGGCCATAAGGTGCTCCTCAAGCTGAAGTGCCACCACTTTCTCAGCAATCTTATCCAAAAATGGAAGATTGAAGATAGGATGGTAATTTGCCCTGATGTCTGGGTCCAAAGATGGTTTCTTCAGAAGGGCTCTCACCAGTGCCTCCTTCAAGACATCATCTGACAAGGGACACCAGACAATCAGGGCAAACACTGGGCCAACGGAGTCAATACATCCCATTAAGAAATGAGTTGGCACCAGGTCCAGTTCACAAAGGTGTGCCGCAGCTTGGAAGCAACCTCAATGACCTCTGCCACCTCCATCGGGTCTAAACTTGCCCCAACCAGACGAGTGCTCACTGGATGCCCACGGTGACCACTGCCAGCCAAAAATGGCTCACTGGCAAAATCCTCGCCTGATGGCAGACACCCTGTCTGAGAAGAACCAAGAAAACTCCTGACATTAAGCATTTGAAAAGGCTTTTTCAGCTGTAGACAAGAAGAATGGAGAAGCCTGTCCACAGTCCAAAAAGCACAGTTAGTCAGTTCCTCCTGGCAGCAGTCTCCCTGACAGGAATTCTGCCTTCTTATGGTTGATTGCCCCTAGTACATACCACAGTGTGCACGCAGGGCCACTCTGTCCACCTCCAGACTGGTCATCCACCAGCAGCGCCTAATCTCTGACCCATAATCTTCATCACCTTAAGCTCCCCATCATACCAAGGGGACCTCAAGTGAGAGGATTTGGGTTGTACCTGAACTGGTGCAAGAGTCAAGCGCATCAGACATACTTTATTACAAGCAGAAACTGCCGCACCCCTCCCCATGCATGCACTGTCCACACTAGAAAGATCAGCCACTGCCAGAAAACCCTCCGGGATCAAACCCCTCAAAGGATGGTAGCTAACCATCTCAGCAGGGGAGGGCTCTTGGGGGGCAGAACAAAACTCCACCATGCAGTGATCGGACCAGATGACCTGATCAGTCCTGAGATTACTTATCTTAAGCCCCAGTGAGAAACCAGGTCCAACATGTGGCCACCTGGTGGTCACCGGACAAAACTTCTTGCATCAGGCCCAGAGACTACATCATCTGGAGGAAGCTGTAACCAAGCCGAGAAGATTCACTGTCAGCCCAAACACTGAAGTTCCCCAGCACTTGACACCTGGGACCTCCAATGTTTCACCGATGACAGTCGGCTACCTCGTGCAGGAATTCACCCTGCTACCCCAAGGGGGAGGTAAACCAGGAGAATCATGCAGCTTGTGTCCTGACCCCACGAACAGCCACACACTCAAATGAGCCTGGCACCTCACTGGGTGCAGGGTGAAGCTCTAGTTCGGATCTAAAACAGATGGATACCTCCCCCTGTGTTTCACTCCAGGACAGTGCACTATAGTATACCAGGTGGGACGGTGGCCTTTAAAATTTGGGGATGAAGATTATTTTCTGGGTGCGGTGTTCAAACATTGTTTGGTTCTCTAAAGTGCCCTGGTTTTGATACAGGGACCAGGTTGTATTTTCTATAAGTATTTTGAAATGTACCCCTATATACATAAGACCCACCAATAGTTACTGCATCACTAAGTATTTTCTGGTGTATGCCCCAGGTGCTTTTGTGGTTCCACCAATTCTCATACTCCATCTTCACTATATAGTGGACATAGGAACTAAACTGATCTACAAGCAAGAACTCTCAAACTTGCATTTTGACAATACATATCCTATGATACTTATTAAAAATAAGTCCCATCATTGAATTTTTTTATTAAGATTTTGCTCCAGCAGTGCATCACAAGTGACTGTTCTACCCTGTTCCCTTACAGAGGAGAGCAGACGCTGGGAAGGACACAGGTCAGAGCGATGGATCTGACTTTTTTTGATGTTGTTGGGGACAAACTGTGTTTCAGCTGCAGTAATGCCAGGAATGTTTTAAAAGAAGTAAATGTATAGTGCTGCTGTGGAGTGTAAGGGAAGGGTTTTCCGGGATGGGGTGAAGGGAGAAGATGAATGAGGGAGGCTGAGGGAGGCCTGCAAGGGATGAGGGGGACACGTGACTGCAACAGCCAGTAGAGAGGCTGCAGGCAGTATATAATTCCCAGGGGCAAGTGACCCCTTGCATGGGCGAACCCCGATGTGTAGTGCCACAGTGCAGGAGTGCAGCATCTTCAGTAGCATCTTCAGGGCATTAGCAGGCAGCATGCCACACTGGGGAGGAGAGGAGTCTCTAAGTAAGAGCTGACCAGGTATAGCTCAGAAATATACCATATGGCAGGGAGCTGAAGGGGATGGGGGCCTAGAGAGTGGGCCAGTAAGCAGGCATGGGAGGATGGTGTTTATGGGCAGTCAAGAGGGACAGGTGGTAAGTTGTAATGGATGCAGGGCAGCCATATTCTTGGAGTGTGCATGGAGGGCAGGGGAGTGTATGGTGTGTAGGCAGTTGATTCAACTTAGGGAGGAGCTTGGATGGCTGAGAAGAGAGCTGAGTAACTGGGGGCAAGGGTGGGGGAGTACCAAGGAAATGGGGACATGAGGTTGAGCAGGTAAAACAAAGGACAGACAAGGTGGGGGAACAAGAGGGGCAGTCAATCAGAGCAGCTGGGGCAGGCACTGATGTCTGGAAGGTGGTACAGCACCAGGGGAAGATAAGAACAGAGGAAAGGCAGGGGTATAAGTTACAGAGAGGTGGCTGGAGTAGCTCAGAGAAAGGAGAATGACCATAGGAACAGATTCTCCATTTTGGCTAGCCTGGAGGAGCAGGAAGGGGCGGAAAGGAAACTGCAGAGAGGGAAGGGTGGAGGGCACTACAAAGGGTAAAGGTTACAACAGTGAGGTGGAAGGCAAAGAGATAGCCCACATGGCAGCAGATGCAATGGAGGACAGAAGGAAGGTACTGAAACAGCAGGTAAGAGAGGGGTAGGTAGAGAACAGACAGGAGGATGCAGCAGGCAGACTTGGAAAGGATAGCATGGGGAAAGGGGAAAGCAGGGAAGAGGAAGAGAACAGGTCAGTGGGGACACAGTGGCAAGGGGTGCTGGAGAGGGAGGTGGGAAGGCAGGCACAGGAAGGGGAATTAGAGTAGAAGAGGAAGGTTTACAGGGTGGAATCAGATAGTTTGGGCACAAGTGTTACAGGGAAAGGATAGGGCAAAGAATGGGGATGTACATGGCTCAGAGAAGGCACAGGGGTACAGAGGCAGGGGAAAGAGGGGAATCAAGTCAGGCACAGGATTAGCAGGCAGCAGGAGGGTGAAAAGGAGAAAGGAGGAAGGTCATCATTCTGGGGGACTCGATACTTAAGGGTGTAAGATGGGGGAAGGAGCACCAGGAAAAGCAGCATTTGGGTGGAGTGCATGCCTGGCATGACAGCGAGGAGAGTGGGGCAGCATTTTAGCAGATGTGTGAGAGGAAAATAGGGAATAAACACATTGTGGTATACCTTGCACAAATGGCCTGGAGGTGAGAAGGACAGAAGAGGTGCAGGACAGCTTCAAGGAGCTGGGGAAACTGTAGTATGGGTGGAAGGTCGGTAGCTTTCCCAGAAATCCTACTGGTGCCAAGAGTGAGTACAACCAGGAAGCAGAGACTCCTGAATTCAATAGATGGCTGAGTGGGTCCATGGGAAACTGGATTGGGGGCAACAAGTGGAAGAACACAGACCTGTATGCAGATGATAGGCTGTACCATAGTAAGGAGGGCTCACAGGTACTGAAGCATAAGTTGGGGAGTTTATCAAAGAAAATTAAACTTTAAACTAGGTAATGGGGGCACAGGGTGGAATTCACCAGGAGAGGGGGGGTCCCTTGATTCCCCCAGCAAGACAGGAGCCAAATTCAAATAGGAGAGGAAATGGAGGGAGGGTAAAGGCGAGAGCACAGTAGATCAAGATGGAGTGTGGTATCACTGAATGCTAGGAGCCTGGGGAAAAGATGGCAGAGTTGCGGGCATTAATGGTGAAAGAGGAGGTGGACATAACCACCATCACCAAGACATGGGCGACCACATGTGACTGGGACCTAGCAATCCCAGGTTTCAAGCTAAACCAGAGGGATAGGGAGAAGGGGAAAGGGTGGGGTGACCATCTATGTTAGGGAAGGAATAAGGTGTAATAGGAAGGGAAGGCAGGGTGGAGGTCATATGGGTGCAATTTTACAACATGAGGGTAGCAAGGTTAGACTGGGGGTAGTTTATAGGCTCAACACAGAATGAGGAGACTGATAGGGAGCTGGAGGAGCAGTTAAAGAGGCTTAGCGGCAAAGGGAGCACTGCAGTGGTGGGGACTTAATCAACCAAGGGTGATTGGAGCATCCTGGCTACCCCATGTGCTAGGAGCAGATCCTCTTGGAAGCCTTCCAGGACAGCTTCCTGACACAGAAGGTAACAGACCCAACTAGGGAGGGAACATCCTGGACCGATGGGGAGCAAGTCAGGATGTTGGGTGGGGAATCCTGGTGGAAGCAACCACTCCACAATGTGGTTCTCAATCAATCTAGGTAAGGAGGTAGCTACTACAAGGACTAAGGTCCTGGATTTCAAAAGGGCAGACTTTAGCAGGATGAGTAGTATAATGGAAGGGCACATAGCTAGCATTCACCTGAACATGGATGCCAAGCAAAATGGGTCATCATCAAGCAATGCCTGGCTGAGGCCACCAGCACATGTCAAGAGCAAGAAACCAGGACCAAGAAGCTGAGCTGGATGAACAAGGAGGTAGGGGGAGGGAGGGGAGCTGCATTTAGAACCTGTGAAAGATTCAGCAGGGAAGAGGAAAGGGAAAATACGTATGAATATCCAGGGAAGTGAGTAGAAGTGTAAAGGCAGCCAAGATGTCGAGAGAACTGAGGCTGGCCCAGGGATCAAAGAAGGTGAAAGGATTCTTCAGGTATATATGGGAGAAGAGAAAGAGTAAGGCTCAGATTGTTAGGATCAAGAATGGCAGTGGTTGGGTGGAAAAGGGCAGAGCAGGCAGCAGTACTCAATGGGCACTTCTGTTCAGTGTTCATCAAAGAGAGAGATGGGCCCATATCAAAGGGGAAGGCCAGGGTGGTGGGGAGAAGACATCACTGATGGGGAAATCACAGAGGAAGGGTGTTGGAGGGCCTTAGTCCCTGAGGGGTTGATAAGGCACCTGGGCTGGAAGGAATACATCCTAGAGTACTGAGAGTTGACAGTAGCCTAGGGGCCGTTGGTGGACTTGTTCAACACCTCTCTGGAAATAGAATGCTTACCCAGGGATTGGAGGGTGGTGCATGGTGCCCTCCACAAGAGTGGGCCCAAGGATGAACCAGGTAATTATAGACCAGTCAGCCTAACCTCAATTGTGGAAAAGTTAATGGACACTATCCTCAAGGAAAGGCTGGTAAAATTTCTGGAGGGTAATGATCTCCAGGACAGCAGACAGCATGATTTTGTCTCTGCAGATCCTGCCAGATGAACCTGGTGGACTTTTCAATTGGGTGACACGGGCACTGGATTAGGGTCATGTGGTGGACGTCCTATACCTGAACTTCAGCAACGCCTTTGATTATGTGCCACATGGTAGGCTGACCAGCAAACTGAGCAACCTGGGAGGGGGGAGGAAACTAGTTAGATGGGTCAGGAGCTGGTTACAGGATAGACAGCAGAAGGTAGTAGTGGGGGTGAGTATCTGAGCCCAGGGGCAGTAACAAATGAGGTCCCACAGAGCTCGTGCTGGGACCAGTGTTGTTTAATGTTTTTCTATTGCCAATATCGAGAAGGGACAGAGTAAGATCAGTCACTTCACTGATGACACCAAGATCCATGCAGAGGTTGAAGGACAGGAAGGCAGTACAGTACTCCAGGAGACTTTGGCAAAACTGGAGTAATGGCCTAACACATGGCAACCTGGGTTCAATGTTAAGAAGTGAAAAGTCATGCACTTGGGAGCCAGGAACAACCTCTGACATGGTTACTGGTTGGGGGAAGTGCAGTTATCCAAGTTAAAGGAGAAGGATCTGGGTGTACTGGTGACAGGGGCAATGAACCACTCTGCCCAGTGCAGGAAGGCAGCAGCAAAGGCCAACAGAATGCTGGGGTGCATCGAAATGGAATTACCTCTAGGAGTGGGGAAGTCATCCTGCCCCTGCACAGGTCTCTGGTGAGGCCACACTTGAGCACTGCGTACAGTACTGGCATCCCTATTTGAAAAAGGACATCAAGCTATTGAGGGCTGCAGCACCGGCAATGAAAATGATCATGGGATTGGGAGATAAATCTCATGAGGAGAGAGACAGAGAGCTCAATATGTATTTCCTGGAGGATAGAAGGAGACAGGGGACATGATTGAGACCTTCAAGTACCTGAAGGGTATGAACACAGTAAGTACCAGAAGTATTTTACCGAAAGGGTGTTGGCAGGGTGGCACACACTGAGGTGATATCACTGCGTGACAGTGGGCAGCTTCAGAAGGGGATGGGACAGGTTCAGAGGGAGGGTTCACACCATGGAGGTGGGAGGAAAGATACACGGGCAGAATAAGTGGGGAGACAAGGGGGGGCAGCTGCAGTCTGAAAGACTGAAGTGCTGCACACTCAAGCAGACTAGATAGATTGATAGGCCTGTATCTGCTTGCTATTTTGTATGTTTGTATGTCCTCACCACCTCGCCAGGCATTTGCCTCCCAGTCCACCAAGCCCCAGATCCCCACAGATTGTCCCCGTGGCAGGGCCAGGAAGAGGAGGACCATCCGACCTCCACCAGGTGATTCACACTCAGATTGTGGGACAGTGAACTGGTGATGGCGTCGGTCAGGGCAGGCAGGTAAGGCTTCACATAGCCTGCAACCACCATTTTCCAGTTTTCTCCCACTGTTCCTGCCACGGCATAAGCAGCTATACGTGGAGGTATATACATTTTGACTGCGGCCCCTCCCATCATGCTGCTTGATCTGCCAGTGCTACATCCGCCATCCACTTGAGGGTAGCCAAGGGCCAAGTTGACAAGGTTCCCTCCCGGAGAGAGAGAGTTGTCCTGTAGACAGTCAAGCCCCTCACCCAGCTGACCCCTGGTAATCTGAGCTCATTTCTGAACCCGGTTGCTGGTATGGTGAGAGGTAAGCAAACAGGGCCTCAGCCCTCTGCGCAACTGGGTTGACTTTCCATCACTGAATGCTTGCCACTGATCTACTTACTGTGAACTCACATTACATAGCAAATGTTGTCAGAAGAAAATGAACAAGTAATGAAAATAACTAAAGTAACTTCAGCTGTGAAATTCATGAGTATGCCAGATAAACACATAAAAGACAATACTTGTAGCAAAGTTTAGATTAACAACAACTGATGTAATCAGTGTTTTGTTGGTGCAATGGCAATGCACTGGGGCCCATACCTAGTGGGAATTTAGGAGTGCACAGCACTCACAATTACTTCTTGTGCTACTATCCCACATTGCACACCATTGTGAATTATACAGAAGGGTTACAGGTGTTCTACTATGCTTCAGGACCCACTCAGAGGAAGTAGGGTCAAGAAAATGGTGTTCTACAGGAGCTCTGCTACTGCATCTATTACTGGCTCTGTATTCCTCTATTTAATATCTTTATAGGTTTGTTTAGGTTTCATTTAGTGTTTAACATTTGCTTGTGTGTGTTAATAATTGTTTTCCCAGTGCTGTGTTCACCCATGTTCCTTGTGCTTCCCTACACTTTCTGTGTTGTCCAGTGCAGATTAGTGTTCTCACCAGTTCCGTGTCTCCTGGCTGATGGCACTTGTGTCTTCCCATTAGTGGTGGAAGAGTGTGGGCTTGGGCTGGTGAAAGCTGTTTCAGTGTATCAGTGCAACAGTGTTTAGCAGGAGTGGCGGACTGGGAATGCCATGAGATGTAGGCTTTATGGAAATTTCATTGATGCCTGCATCCCTTTGATATTTTGAATCATTTTATTCTTTCTAAGGACCTAGCTAAGGTGTGTTGGTTTCCTAATACACTTGGGCTCACAGTTGGGACTTTTAAGTATTATGAACCACTGCTGCAAACCTCTATAGTCTGCTAGTATTGAGGAAAGGTGATAAGAATCATCTTTCAGCTGTTTCAGTTTTGCTTGCATCTGGAGTTCCTCAGATCACTGTCAAATATTTTTTATTTATATATTTCTACAAATTAGTTTAAAAAAAAGGAGGGGATTGTAAATAATTGGCTAACAGAGCAATATACCAATGAATTAACAGGTCAACTGATAGTAACTTTTGAACTCCCCTAACTGTTTTAATTGTGTGTTTTTTAACTGATTCATTGTACTGGTGCTCAGAGCACTCAGTGTGTTAGTAGTGCTCCACGTGTTTCTCATGCTGATTTTCCAGAATATTTAAGAACCCTGAATTCCCTCGGCAAAGCTTTCTCAATCAGGGGCTGTAAAGTAAAGTAAAGTAATGAAGTCAGAGTTACCACAGCTTGCTGTACAGATTTCCAGTAAGTATTATTACTCCTTGACTCACGTTTCACGAGCTTCAGCAATCTATCAGGAAGCAGGATATTACTTGTATGCACCCTTGCTCTTATCCTTTTTGACAGACCCTATTTTAAGAGTGGGCTGAGCCTTATCATTCTGTGTGGTTGTCCCTTGACTGTTAGCCCATAAACTGCTGATGAGCTATGAGTTGTGACTGGTATCATTAGAAAATACAGCAATACTGTGTGCACAACCTTGAATGTGGAGAAACTTGGGAAAGTAATTCAATTAAAACTATCTTCTGTCTAGGAGCATTTTTGGCCACAGAAGCTCCACTCTGACCGCCATCTTGTGCATCCTTACTATAGCTGAACTGCTAAATCATCCTTTAAGTAAATTTATTTACAGGTACTCCTAAACTTTTAAAATGATACATATTTAAAGAGATGAAAATTTAGTATCTGCTCAAATTAATTTTTAGCTATTCTGCTTTTTGTATATTGGACACATCTTCAAATTAGAGTTTTTAATCTTGGGTAAAGTAAAAAAATACCAATATTTGCCATTTTTTCTTTTTCTATTGATACTATTAATTAAAATTGCATTTTACATCATTGTGGCTGATTATAGTTGGATAGACTTTTTCATAGTAGGTATTGGGTTTTAAGCACATTACCAATCTTAGAGCAATAAAATAACATTTGCAAAGGGATTGCTGCAGCACTAATTCATTTAAAAGCTACTTTAGACTAAAGTTAACATTTCATTTTGGTCTTATTTTCTTTTTGTGTGTTTTGTTTTTAGTGTCCAAAGTTTCTGATATTTCCTTTGGACATGTCTCCTTATTTTTTGGATCATCAGACTTTGGTCCTACAGTACATGCTCTAGATGCAAGTTTTCACCTGATTCACTAGTGAATACATACCAATAGCCCACTCAGCAAGTCAATGTTTTGAGGACTTGTCTTCAAGAACCTTGAAGGAGGAAATTTAAGAAGTTTTCCTCTTAAATTAATCTTAAAAAGGTTTATATCTATATATCTATATATTTTTTGCTTTATTGTTAGCTGTAATTTTGATTAGTTTTAAGTATATAGCTTGGGTGTGTCATATTTATAGTGTACATTTCAGAGACTCCATTTATTTTATTAGGGTGCAATATGGTTGTCACACGAGGACAAATGAATGAGGCATTGCTTCCCTCAATAGCTCCCTTAATGGAAACCACTAGTAACATCAGCACTTTAGATAGTGAAATGGGGAAAATAAAATTGTAATAATATTTAGTGAAATTGTCTTAAATCTTAAAGTCTCAAAAAGAACACAAGGAATTTATTGTTAATAAACAGTATTTCACAACCAAAAATCACTGATCATTTAACTAATAGAGTAAAGATAGCTGATAATGAGCTCTATTTACAAAGCTCTCCTTGTCTCTGCCAGAGTAAATTGGATTTTAAGCAATTAACTTCAATACCAAGTTTAAGTCCTTTGGTATCTAGTTCTTCTAATCAGAATGTGAATTTAAATTCAGATAAGCTTTCTGATTCATTATCTAAATCTCAGACTTGGCCTTGGAGCTGGTTTTGTCAGTAGCTAGCTAGTCAGTAAATTAGGATTCTCTAACAGCGTACTTACCTCCTTCCCACCTTCCTCCCTGAATTTCCCTCTATCATTAATCTGTGAACTCCTTTTAACTCACTTCTCTGTCCGATCAGGCTATCTCCACCTATATTAATCCTATGTATCCCCACTATCTGGATTCTTTACTATTTCCCTTATCCCCTCTCACATGTCCACCATAAGTCCACTTATACTCCTAACCTTCCCTAACAAAACCCCATGGGTGAATCCTTCACTCACTACCCTTTTAACAATAAAACCTTCTATGTAGATCCCTTCACCATTCTAACTCCTATTCTCTCACCTCCCTACTTTCTGAACCCATCTCCTCTATGTTACCCCTGTCTCCTGTCTTGTCAAGGTTATCCTATCCTCTGACAGCTCTGTCAGCACATTGTTCAAATTTCCTGGATGACGAACTTTGCTCTTAACTGCTACTGTGTTCAATTGTTATATTACCTCTTAATCACTGAATACTGTATTTCCCATTGTATTGTAACTGTAACCTGTGTGTATTTGTCTACTGTCTGTTTTACCAATGTGGAACTTTTAGAAACAGGATAGCTAGCTCAAAGGTCTTAATCTGAGAAGTCAATAAATACATTCTCATGAGTCTTCTACCAAGAATGCAGGTGTTTCTGACAACAGTTTTTGCAGCTCCTGACTCATCCTCCATTTAAGAAGATGATATAGGGAAAGTGGAAGTGCCTGGGTACAATTGTCCCAACTCTATTACGGCTAAAGTAATTTTGGATCTTCACCATATCACACAGTAGGGCTGAAAAATTGGATAAGTCTAAATCCATTACGATTAATCCAGGAACTGTTCAAGAATTTCAGGCTAGACCATTTTCTAATGTTAATACGAAAGTCTCAATTTCTACATCTTAGGACTTCAAGGTCTCTTTGACATCAGATGAAAAAACGGAACCCTATCCTATTTCCCTTCCTGTTTGAGTGGGATATTGTTAATTTAATGAGCAACCCCTATGTTGTTAATCTTATGCTGATGGAGCAACTAGTT
The DNA here is from genome assembly GCA_016271365.2 of Neoceratodus forsteri. Classification (NCBI taxonomy): domain Eukaryota; kingdom Metazoa; phylum Chordata; order Ceratodontiformes; family Ceratodontidae; genus Neoceratodus; species Neoceratodus forsteri. The sequence goes on along the minus strand of CM028129.1, from coordinate 1,068,318,498 downwards.
ATCATTTGTAATGAATTAGAGATAGTTAGAGAATATAGCCATAAATGGCACTAGAATGGATGATAATAAGATCATTTCACAGATCCATCCCCCAAGGAAATCATTCTCGATGGTTGCCATGGAAGATTTCAGTTCAGTTTATTGTGAAGGATAAGATCTGTTGAGCAAGCTCATTTGCAAGGATGTCCCTTGTAAACAGGTACAACAACAAGGCAAAAACATACAGTGCAATCCACATTAAAATACAGTTTCTAGGTCAGAAGAGTGCTAAAGGCACATATTATAATGAAATTAACAAGGCAAGGCAGAAACTACAGTATGTAAGTGCAACAATTTTCATTGTAACCAAGAAGTGTGGGGATGGAACAGGCACAGAAAGGGAAAGATTATATTAGGAGCATTTACAGGAGACAGTTTGGATTTTATTTAGGATCCTCTTGAAAGCATTTAGCATGACAAGTGTCTGTATTTTTAATGTCTCTTGTAATTTATTCCAGGCAGCTGGAAGAATATAGCTCATTGAAGCCATACCATAACAAAAATGGAAAATAGGCACTTCCAGTGAAATGTAAGAACACTTCCTGAGTGCATAGGACTGTGTAAGCATCGGATGGAAGAAGTAATATAGGCGAAGCTTATTTAGTAGAGCTTTGTACACCCAGACATATACTGTATATGGTTAAGTCTTCTGTAGCGAGAGAGGTCCAGCCAACAGCATTGTAAAGGGTGCAATGATGTGTTCTTGCTGTGGCATTTGTTATAAAATGAACAGCATGATGATAAAGAGTGTCCAATTTAGAAGGCTTGTTGTTGCACAACTGTTGTAAAATCTGCATAGTCCGGGAGCGACATAAAAGTAGCCTGGACTAATCTTATTCTTGAGTCACGGGAGAACAGAGATTTATTTCTAAAGAAAACACTAGTCTTATTCTTAGTTTGTTTGGCCAAAGCATCAATGTGAGGGGCAAAAGATAGATGGGGATCAAGAAGAAACCCTGGGTATTTAAAATTTCCTAGTACCTCTAATGTGTCTCCTGACAATGTGGTAACTGGAGTAGGGGGATTATGAATAGATCTTGCTGAAGGTGTGTTGGGGGTAAAAATATTACCTTTGTCTTTTTAGCATTCAACAAAAGTTTAGAAAGTATTACATTTTGCTGAAGTTGATTGAAATCAGACTGAAGCACTGAGAAGACTTGAGCAATGGTAGGTTTTCAAATATAAGAACAGTGTCATCTGCAAACAGATGAATACTGGATTCTTTAATATTTTTACTTAAAGATCATGTGCAAAGGTTTTGCATATTGTTAATAAAGCTTGAATTCAAGTCCCTGTGTCATGATTAGAGCTTCCTGAAAATGTCATGCTGTTTGGTTTTATGGTTTTCTTTAAATCAGCATTTGTTAACTTGCTCTACAGTGGCTGAAAACTGTGGAGTTATTTCTGTCTCTCTCAGTCAGGCTTGGAGAGTGATGACATTATTTTGAGTACAGTAGCTTGCTGTTTCAGATTCCCAATCACAGCAGACTTTAGGCTTTAGAGTTAATAGTTTGCTCACCAGGTTTCTTACAAACTAAGTCTACGGTTTGTGTTTAGATTAGCTTAAAATCTATTATTCTGTTCTTATCAAAAGCTGATCATTTGCATTTCAATGCTGAATTGAAGCAGTGGAAATCTTTATGTGTGTGAGATTAGCTTGTCTGCATCACAGCTCTCATTCTTTCTCATCAAACTCAAGTGGTATTTAATTCTCTAATTTTGGTAGTGCCTGGGGGTAAATAAGGCAAGGCAAGGTAAATTTGTTTAAGAGACTCATCCTGGAAGCTCTGGGCTACCGCACATTCAGAAAGAGAATAAATACTATACATTCAAGATAAAACAAAACATAACAATATATCAAATAAAACACAATAAATATATACAATAACTTAGGCAATGGAAATCAATGCCTAAAAGCCAATACTAGCCTAACAAAATTTCTAAGAACAGCAAAGACTATAATAAGAATTCAGGAAGGCCTGATTATATAAGAAGGCCTTGAGGTGGGCTTTAAATACCTCCACAGAAGGGGCTCCCTAAGAGCTGGAGTAAGCTAATTCCACAGGATGGAGCGCGACACTAAATGCTCTGTCGCCAGCTGTTTTAACCTCATCCTGGGAATCACAAAAGGCCCCAAAGGAGGAGGGAGGGGAGGATCGAGACAGCAGGAATGAGAAGGTCCTTCAGATAACCCAGGTCCAGGCCATGTAGGGCCTTAAAGGTGAGAAGACCCACCTTAAAGAGGACCCTCCACCTAACTGGCAGCCAGTGCAGTTGGACGAGGACTGGAGTGATATGACAGTACTTAGACTGTCCAGTCAACAACCTTGCCACTGCATTCTGCACCTGCTGCAGTCATCACAGGGTACCCTCAGAGACCCCAAGATAGAGTGCATTACAGTAGTCCAACCTGGATGTCATGAAGGCATGTACCAAGGTGGGAGGTCCTGTATGGAACTAGGGGCTTTATACTGGTGATATTCCTCAGATGATAAAACTGGTATGGACAATGGAAGACAGCTGAAACTCAAGAGTCAATCCACTATCCAGCATAACGCCAAGATCCCGCACCCTAGAGGAGGCCTCAATGGTACAGAGCCAAGAAAAGCCCTGTCTCCACACCAGATGCCAACCTATCATGCCCTCTGTTTGACTCCACCACCAGTACCTCCATCTTATTGGGGATCAGTTGCAACCAGCTGAGGTCATCCAGTCATTGATTTCAGCAAGGCAGCTATTAAGCACCACCACTGGTGTGAGATGTTCCGGGGCAAAGGAAAATACAGCTGGGTATCATCGGCATAGCAATGAAAATCCAGACTGTACTTCCCTAATGAGCTCTCCCAGGGCAGCATGTATATGGCAAACAACATCAGCGACAAGACCGAACCCTGGGGAACCCTGCAAAGAAGGTGGCTAGGGGAGGAGGAAAAATTCCCATCACCACCCTCTGTCTCCTGTTAGATAAAAGGACTCGAACAGCAGATGACCTTGCCAGCAAGTCCACAGAATTCACTTAGGCGGTGAAGCAATACCCGATGGTTGACCATATCCAATGCTGAAGAGAGATCGAGGAGAACAAGAATTGTCCAATCTCCTCAATCTCTAGCCCTAAGAGGTCATTATGCACCCAAACCAACACAGTTTCTGTGCTATGCCTTGTGGGAAATCCAGACTGAGTGGCTCATATAAATCATGGGCCACGATGCTTCTCAGGATGAAGTGCCACCACTTTCTCCATAATCTTACCCAAAATGAAAGATTGGAGATAGGACGGTAATTTGCCTTGATCTCAGGGTCCAATGATGTTTTTTCAGAAGGGGTCTTACCAATGCCTCCTTGAAGACATCAGGGAAGACCTCCTCCGACAAGGAGCACTGGACAATCAAGGTAAATACCAGGCCAATGGAGTCAATACATCTCATTAAGAAACAAGTTGGCACTGGGTCCAGTTCACAGAAGGTGTGCCAGAGCTTGAAAGCAATCTCAATGACCTCAGCCACCTCCACCGGTCTAAACTCACCCCAACCAGGTGGAGAGCCTCCGGATGCTCATGGTGACCACTGTCGGACAAACTTTGACCCACTGGCAGAATTGTTCGGTTCCTTCTGGCAGCAATCTCTTGAGACAGGAACTCTGCCTTCTAGGGTTGATTGCTCCCTGGTATGCACCATAGTGCACACGCAGGGCCAGTTTGTCCACCTCCAGGCCGGACTTCCACCAGCAGCGCCAACTTCCAACCCAAGGTCTTCAACCCCTGAGCTCACCATCATACCAAGGGGATCTCAAGGAGAAGACCTGGTCATCAAATGGACTGCGAGAGAGTCGATTGTGCCAGCAAGTGCCTTATTATAGGCATCCACTGCCATGCACACACCCCCAATGCATGCACCATCCACACTAGATAGGTCAGTTACCACCAAAACCCTCAGGGGTCAACCCCTCTGAACGGGCGTATAGCTGACCATCTCAGCAGGGAGGGCTACCGGTGGGCACCCGAACGAGAATTTCACTGTACAATGATTGGACCAAATAACCCAATCAGTCCTGAAACAATTGATCTCACGCCCCAGTGAGAACACCAGATCCAACATGTGGCCACCCAGATGAGTTACAGAGGAAACAGCCTGCACAAAGCCCAAGGAAGACATCATCTGGAGGAAGTTGGAACCAAGCTGAGACATCTTGTCATTGGCTCATCGTTGAAGTCCCCAGCACTAAACATCTGGGGCCTCCAATGTCTCACCGATCACAAAATCAGCCACCTCCTGGAGGAAGTCTCCCACTGTCCCAGAAGGGCGAAAAATCAAAAGAATCAGGCAACATGGATGGGCACACATTCAAATGAGTGAGGCGTTCTCACTGGGTGTAGGGTGAAGCCTAGTTCAGATCTAAAACAGATGGCTACCCCTCCCCTGTATTCCACTCTGGGGCAGTGCACCACAGTGTATCCAGATGGGATGACAGCCCCATAACTGGGCCAGCATGATCACCAATCAGGTCTTCATAATGGAAGCCAGATCGGCCAAAGAAACCAAGTATGCTATAATTGCAGTCTTGTTTCTGACCGATCTTACATTGCAAAGCACCACCCTCAGGGGACTGGTGGATGGTGCAGCCCTTTGGCTACCTGACCACTTGGTCTGGTGGGAACCCTAGTAATGGGAACTGAACACATCTGGCCTCTCTCCAGAACCCATCTAGCCCCAGGGCGCCTAACTGTGATGCATGGGGCACCCCATCCAGATGAATCAGATGGTTCCTCCTTATTTAAACCTCCCTGCAATGCCTAGTCATGCAAGCAGATACTGGAGGCCAATAAAAGGCTGTAGATCGTACAGCTGGGGGCCCCGCACACAATTCTAGCCTGTCCCAGGCCCCTCACACCTTCCCAGACACATCCCTGCTAATTACATAAATCCTTAACCCAAAATACAACCCACAAACACACCTCTACACCACACACTCCTCTCATGCACCCACACATACAGTAATAACTTAAAAACCCCACCTACCCCTGCCCAAAACACCCACCAACTATATTTTAAAATAACTAAATACTATCAACCTTCCCTTGCAGAAAGAAAGTCTCAACCCAGTACAAATATACTGAAAAAACTGTGTAACTAAGATTAATTAACAAACAAGAAACTATGTAGCTAAGATTAATTAACAGACAGTCAAAGTTGAAATCGAAAATGAGCCCTACATCTCAAAGAGTGGAAAAGAGCTCAGAGTTGCCTAATTACAAACAAGGAATAAAAGAGCTAATGTCTGAGAGTCACAAGTTCATTAGAGTCACAAATTATTCATCGGAGCACAGGAAGGCCAGTAGGTAATTCAAATAACTAAGTGCTTCTATGGAGGCTGGGTTATCTAAAGGTCCTTCTTTGTTCTCAACTAAAAAGGTGGCTTTCTGATTTTCAAGTTCCAGGCCACTTGTGCTAATATAATTGCAATTAAAGAGGATTATGAGCCCTTGATGGGAAGGTGGGTAGTGTGAGTAAATCTGGCATAAGTCCAAGGGAGACTCCTATTACCAGTGATTCTCAAGAGTAATATATCTCCACTATTCATAAGGTTTTATCATACTGAGTCAAAACATATTCAGGATGGACTTGTTCTGGGATGCAGGTGATGCTTGGGATTTTACCAGATGTGAACCCTTTGCAAGCTGGAAATCCTCTTTCTCCTGGATCCTCAAACTTCGGACTTGGAAACTGGAATTCTGAGGTTATATGGTTTTAATATGAAGGATCCTGTGGAAGATGAAACTCTGTGAGATCTTATTGTTTCTTTTCACCATTCCAAGACAGAGGTTCAGATTGATGTGGATGATATTGGAGATGAATATGATTTGAGATTGTATTCAGATAAGTTGTATGGATCATAGGACTGCAAATTATCTTTGGAATAATGGTCATCTTCTTGAAAATGTAAAATTATTCTGACATGTCAATTGGAAAAGAATTCAAATACAGCATGTACAGTAGATGTTCAAGATGCTACTCCATTTTCTTAGCATCTTTGCTCTGCAGAGGCATTGGGGAAAACTGATGCCAAATTAACCAAATCAATCTGCTTCTTTTGAAGTATCTCCAAATTACCATGGCATTATAAGGGATTAAGTAATGCCAAGAGAAAGGAAGATCATGATAGTGCCCAGGTCGACAACCTTTTAAGTCAAGGTTAATTGCAGATAGAGTTCTGGAGAAATGTCATATTTTGGATAGCTTGGGTATTTATGTAGTCATGAGTTCTATATGTACATGCTGCATCTCAGTCCTTGACTAGCTTAAGAATGGATCCAACTCTCTGTGCGTAGTACTTACTAACAGATTCACTGTATTAGCGGGCTATCAGTGACTTATTGCCAAATCTCCAATTTCATTCTTTCCTGATTGATGAGGCCTCAACTCATTTACTGTCCTGGAACATTGTGGGTCATGGTTCCAAATGGGTGGATCAGAGATGGTTAGGGTTTGTTTCTGCCTATGTTATTATATGCTATCAGGAGACCTGGCACTCACAAGGACATTATATTCATATTAACAACTTTAAACTCTTTCAGGTGCCTGTAAATAAAGATTATAAGATAGGAAGGGCATCAGGAGGGCTTACATGCTACATTAAGGTGGATAAACACCTCTTTGTTGAACATGTCAATTTCACTGATTTTGCATAATTCATTGTGTTAGGGTGTTAATTCTGAATTTCTGTTGATTAACGTATATATTCCACCTTCTGCTTCCAGGTTTGCCATCATTGATTCTCGATGCCCTAGGTAATCTGTTAGAGAATTATATGAGAGTCACACAAATACCCCATTTTAATTTGGGTGGACTTCAACACTAGGATTGGTGTTTTGATGGTTCTTAGATAATTCAACCATAGGTTCAATATATAATGTGCCATCCTTCCAGGCAGAAAATCTCAGGATGGCAAGATAAATAATGAAGGTTCTGGTTTTATCAAGTTTATGCAGGAATACGATTTTTATCCACTTAGTGGTTGCTTGTCAGGTGATAAGGAAGGACAATGGACCCACTTTTCTCCACTGGGAGCATCTATTATTAACTGTGCTATCTGGGATGGACCTATTGTGTCTTGGACTACCCTTACTTTAATTAACAGAGCTGAAAAATTACCATTTACCATTGGACACTGGATGGACACTAACTCCCATTCCCACTGCATCATCCTCACAACAGGAGCCCTTCATTTATATTTCATCAAGAATCAAAATTCAAAATAGGAAGAGAATTAGATGGACAGATGTGATTTCTTTTGCGCTACAACAGATATCTCTATTTTTGGAATCATACTTGCAGCTTGATTCTGATTAGCTTACTACTACAGATCTTTATAAATCTTTGGGACTTTTTATAAAATTATGTTCTAGTCTACAGTTTGATTTCAAGGAGAATTGTTCCACTTTAGATAATTTACTGAATTACAAATGGGTTCAAAATGATTGCACAAAACTTGTCCACCTTCAGAAAAGTTCTTTCTACAAATATGCCCTCACAAACACCTGGGTAAGGGGAAATCCTTTTGAACATCTCAAAAGAAGTTACTGGGAAGCAGCAAAAAACTCACCTACTATGTTGGTCATTGATGGGATCACAATGCTTGACCCTACTACTATTGCTAACCCTTCAACACTGCATTCACAGACCTCAGTGCTATCCTTTGCCTGGCTTTTTCAATGAAGACGACCCCCAGCTATCCCCTCTAGTCCCCGCCTTTTCTTCCAATTGACCCCTGTCCTACTTCAAAGCAGTCAAGATGTGAAGTCCGAAACTACATCAAGAAAGCAATAGCCAAGTCTAGGCATAGTGGGACACCTCGACCTCAAACTACTGTCTCTCACCCTTGAAGAGGTGCTCCAACTGCTAACAACAATCTTCAATCTCCCTCACCCTTGGCCAGTTTCCGACAGATGGAAATCAGCCACAGTTACTCCGTCTACAAGAGTGGGACAGGGCTCTGCTTGGAAACTATCGACCCATCTCTATATTAACTCCCCAAGGCCATTGAGCATATTGTATCTGATCAAATTATGGAATACCTTAACATTCATGATATCCTGTGCCCCAATATCATGGTTTTAGAAAAGGACATAGTACTACATCTGCCCTTCTTGAATTTACTGGAGCAATTCACTGCTCTCTAGACAACAGCCTCTTATGGGATTGGTCTTCATACATCTTACTAAGGCTTTCGATACCATCCATCACCACCTACTAATCTCTCAGTTGCTCAATGCTAGCAAGCCCCTGAATCAACGACATGGTTTAAGAGCTACTATGAAAACCACTCCTAAAGAGTGAAAACTGCTGATGTTCTTCTGAGGCAAAACCTGTATGCTCTGGGGTACCACAAGGATCCATTCTCAGACCTCTTTTTTCAGCCTCTTTCTGAATAATCTTCCTCAATCCTGTCCTGAGAAAATCCTCTACACGTGATGCAGTCATCCACTCCATAACATAGGACCCTCACCTCTTTCAGAGCAAACTCCAGCATGGCTTCTACTCAGTTGATAGCTGGTTCAGTACACATAAACTGGTGCTTAACAATAAAAAAAAAAAATGATGTTCTGCAGCTCGCATAATAAGCACTAGCTTCACCCCCCACCATCTCAACTGCTTAGGTGAAATCCTGAAACAAGTGGAATCCTTCAAATACCTTGGGGTCACAATTGGTTATAACATCTCTTATGGGTCCCACATTGATAATGTCACCAAAGTGGCTAATACTCACATTTGTTCTCTACAGGCATTAGAAATGCCTTACCACTGATGCCTTAAGGATTGCCATCCAGATTTTGGTAGTTGCAGTAATTGACTATGGCCTCACCAGTTACGGTTCCGCTTCCTCCTCCTCCGCCTCAGGTGCTTATCCTCTGCCTCAACATAGCTTGCCGACTCATCACTGGTCGCACCATCTCACCCACACGTGACCTTTATGCTGGGTGGCTCCAACTCTCAAACCACATCAAATACCAAACATGCTTAACGGCTAAAAAACAATGATGGGCCTTGACACCACCCCCGGACTTCAAGCTCTCATCCAACCTGCTCTGAATCTTTGCCTCACTAGGGCTCTGAATCTCAATTACTTCACATCCCAAGATGCCGACCATGCAGGGTTAAAGATCCTTTGCTTATAGAGCTCCCAACTGGTTAAATGGCCTTAACAGTGACATCTCCTCCTCTCTAAGATAGGACTGTTCAAATCTAAACTTCACCTGCTCCTATCTACCTCCAGCACATGTGACTGTCTCCCTAATCTTTTCTTTCTAGCACTTATCCCATCCCCCTTCTCTACCTCACCCCCTCCCCCTACTCCCCTACACCCCTCATACTTGCACTTTCTGTGTTATATGTGATCCTGACAACTAGCCACTGGCTACATTTTTTGTGTGTATCACTAATTCTCATCAATATTGTATACCCAGTCTTTTGTCAACAACTTTGTACCTGTGGGCCATATGTACTCTTGTGATTATATACTACTGTACCCTGTTATCCTGTCATAATGTAAACTACTGTAACCTGTTAACTTGTCACAATGTCCTCCCTTGTATTGTACCTCACCTGACGTGGAACCTTTGTATGTGAGCTCTGGCTCAAAGGTATTTGTAATCCTAGACAAATAAATTAAAAAAAGTTACATTCTAAGATACTTATGGGAAAAGTACTGTCTGATTTGAGGGCAGATGTTATGTGTTGCTTTTATTGATGATACCTCAGCTTTCAACTCAAGAGCAAGAAGTAAATTGTTGCAGTTAATGCTGAGAAGGGCACTGTGTATGTCATAACATCTATTATCTCTAAGTTATATAAGAAGATATAGGCCTGGATGAGATTAAATTCTTCTGGTAAGGTTTCCTATAAATTTCCAATTAAAAAGTGTTTGGCTGTGGTGTTTGCTGGCCCCCACCATTTTTAATATTTATATGGATAGTCTTCTTGAAATCTTTTCTGGTATTGTATCTGTTTTGCCCAAAATTGGATCGTGGCAATACCTGCATTAGCTTTTGCTGATGATTTATTGCATTTTCTTTTCTTAATCTGGTTTTCAAAAAAAAAAAAATAGACTGGCTAGGAATCTCAAAATTATCCATGACCATTAACAGTAATATATGTCATGTGATGATTTTGGTAAGGGAGATGCTCTCCAAAAGGGAACAATTGGGATTTATTTTTCAATACTGTGGATACATTTATTTATTTTGGGTTAACTGTTTCATCCAATGGCTCATGGTGTTCTCATGGGCCTAAACAAGTTAATTATAAATATGGAGGCAATAGTGTTAGACCCTTGAAGCAACTTCTTTCCTCAAAATTAAATCCACAATCCTTGTATGCTGTAGAAATGTAGGCTTGATACAAGGTTTCAGAACAGGAACAAACTGCAATTCAGCTCTTCAAATCCTCTCTTAGCCTCAGTAAGTCTATGCCATCATCTTATATTAGACCAGAACTTGGGTTAGATAGTTACAAAATGTCAGCTGATCTGTTAGTTCTGGGCTATTGAGTCAAATATGCTAGAGTTGCTCCTGGAAGTTTATCACGCAAGTCTTGAAGAAAAGAGAATTAGGGATTATTGGGTTGTAGACAATCACCATGGTTAACTCACACGCTAGTTTACTGAAAGAATATCAGTTCACTTATCTTCACAATTATTTTAAAAGGGAATTATTATTAGTGTCAAATACAAAACACATAATGAATAAAATCAGAACCTATAACCAATGTGTGGAATTGGATATTATTTCAAGATCTATATTTTCACCTCAGTATGCATTAAATGAGGCCTGGTTTAGTTACAGCTTATCTGGACTACATCTGTGTTCTAGAAACAGACATGCTTATATGTGCTAAAAGTCTGAGATCTTCCCAAGTAATGTATTCTTTGCCAGACTTGCCCACATTCCAAAATCCTCCAAAGCCCCTTGTGTATGTGTAGGAGCAGGCAAAGAGAATTTGTATCATGTCCTTTTCAATGTTCATGGTGTGGCAAGTTAAGGATTACATGGATAAACAGCATATTGTCAGACTTAAGTTATATCCCACATGATCTTCTGGCTTTGCTCTTCGTGTTAAATGATAACCGTATTAACAAAGCAGCAAAGTTCAAGTAGGAGCACTAGCAATCTGCAGCGGTGCTGTAGTAAAAAGCACAAAGCAAAAAAAAAGAGCACATAGCACCTGCTGCCCTGAAATGAAACACAAGGACTGCTGTCAAGAGTTTAATAGTCCTTCTTTATATTAAATAGGCACACAATGGTACAAAACAGTGGTGGCTGACAAACAAAATGCATTGACATTTCACTTTTTGCTGCCTGCTGAGCTTTTTCAGAGTAATAAAGAAGCTTGAATAAAGTGCTCATTAAATACACCTTCACAATGTGCATCACATGACAAGTCCACCAATCAAAAGAGTGCATAGCAATTTAGAAAGGTGAATACATACATTTTAAATGAATGGGCTACAACCATTTAAAACACATACAGAAATGAAAATAAAGACAGAAATCTTGTATTAAAATCACTATAAATACTAAACATGGGCCATTAATCATAAATGATCACACATAGTTGCATTTGTATTAATAGAAACTGTTTTTTAGGCATATGTTAAATGGTGTACTTTATAGAATATCAAACGCATTTAAATATAAGCAAATGTGTCTGAAATATGAAACCACTATGGTAGAAACACCTAAAAACAATGCCACAATTCAGAAAACATTGGCCCAAGCACTAAATTCATCAAAGCTTCTAAACAAAACTTATGTTTGAGTCAAAGACAACCTCACAAATATAATAAGAGCATTCTGTCTAGAGATTCAAGTGTGTTAGATGCATATTCTGGTGAATCCTGAAACATACCAGGATTCTCCCAGAATGTGTATCTAACACACTTGAAACCAGCAGTTTTGTTTAGAAGCTTTTGAGTTGTTGCATTATGTTCTTTAGTTGTTTCTACCATAGTGGCTTTCATATTTCAGACACATTTGCTTATATTTAAATGCATTTGATGTCTTCTATAAAGTACACCATTTAACATATGCCCACAAAAACATAGTTTCTATTAATATAAATGCAACTATGTGTGATCATTTATGATTAACGGTCCATGTTTAGTATTTAATATGTGATTTGAATACACAATTCTCTCTTTATTTTCACATGTGTATGTGTTTTTAAATGGTCCATTCATTTGAATGTATGCATTCACCCTTTGAACTGCTATACAATTTTTGATTGGTGGACTTGTCATGTGATGCACATTGTGAAGGTGTATTTAATGAGCACTTTATTCAAGCTTCTTTATTACTCTGAAGAAGCTTAGCAGGCAGCCAAGTGAAATGTCAAGGCATTTTTGTCAGCCACCACTGTTTTGCCATTGCATGCCTATTTAATACAAAGAAGGACTATTAAACTCTTGATAGCAGTCCTTGTGTTTCATTTTGGGGTGATGGGTGCTATGTGCACCTTTTAGCTTTATTATTAACAAACTTGCAAATTACTTTATATTATTAAGGGGATCAAGAAGGGTAAACCCTTTAGATAAAGGAAAAATTCAGACTCCTTAAAGCACATTGATTCTGCCTATATTCTTACAGTAATATGATTGCATAGAATGTACGTATTTGTTAGGATCAGGGTTTGGTGAGAGTCCTAAGGGACATCTGTGTATATTTGAGATTTCCAAATTAAAGGGCTAGGATTCTTCTCTTCTTCTGTTTGGATTACATGTAGCTTGCTGCATCTTGTATTACTCTGCCCCAGTGGGTTTCTAAATGTGAGAGTTAAGCTGGGCTCTCACAAGATCATTTGCATTTTATGTCCCAATAGGCTCTTCTTTCATTAGGATTAGTGACTATCAGCTTGGTTCTGCTTTACATGCCTTTAGGATAGGCATCAGTCCTTGCCCTGATCTAACATCTAGATCATAAACTGTTTATGAAATCCTGTGCTTCATTTCCATGGGTTTTATTTGTATGTGTATCCTTATTATATGGACGGTACTGACTCTGCCCATATGTATTATTTTTTTAAGTATTGAATGGGTTTGTAATTTTGTTTAGAACTTTTGTATATGCATGGTCAAATTTGTGTACATTTGTATTTTGTATCACACTGTAATGGCATATTGCTGAACAATAAAGCTTTTTGACTGACTGAGTATGCTTCCAAAATTTGCAATATGACTGCACAGGAAAAGGAATGAGCGAGCCATGGAAATCTGGTGCTGGTATGTGAAATGAACTGGTTGTCAACCATACACTCAGTCACAAACTACAATACCCTGACCTGAGTAGAACTGCTAAAATCAGTTGCATGGGAGGGACACTTGTGAACATGAATTAATGTTACAGTGGGGGCAGTGGTGAGGCTGCACATAGTATCACTGATTCAATACAGTGACAGTCAGGACCAGGAGAGGCGATTCAATGGACACCAGGGACTGGAGGAACATGTAGGATGTGTTGGGGACCTCTAGAGAAGACCAGGAAGGTGACAGCAGGGCCCACTGAGGACTGCCCAGATCTAGGCAACAGGTATGGAGGTGAAAGAGTTTGGGGGATGACCATGGTGGTAAAGCTGTTGGGCCAGGGCTCACTGCATGACAAAGTGGCATGCACTGAAATGATACCGTGCACAGACCCTGGTGCTTGTCAAAATCCAGCAAGTTTGGGTTTGCACCCACTAACATCCGGATCAGACTGTTTTATTTAAAACCGCTGTATTTGTTAGTCACCTGTACAGTTTTTCAGCAGTAATGTAATTCTGGCACAAACATGAATTCACACATTCTTCATTAAATGTTCTTCCATTCCTAAATTGAGGTATGGAATTTTAACATTTTATAAGTCCCTACCTCATGCCATGTCCTATCTGAAAACATTTATTCTGTGGTACAGTACTGGTTACCATCAAAAACATGTTATAGAACTACCCTAATATGTCCACATTATGAAACTAGAATGTGTTCAAAAGGTAACCCCGATGGAAGAGATTTTAAAAATGGTCAGTGGTGGCCATCTTTAATTACTTGTGTCATTAATTACAAAATTAGCTTTAAAAGCTGTTTGAAAATATCTGAGAAAATTAAAAATACACTGAGGATGAAACTAAGGATGTCAGAAATACATTTTTGTTGTTACTGCTGCTTTTAAGTGCTAAACTGTACTGTAATGGGGACTTATCCTTCTGGTTGCACACAATGTCTTTGTGAATGTCAGAAATGTGCCAATGGGCAGCCTGTTGCACCCAGATTCTGTGTCATCACCCTCTGCAGTTTTGGACCCCAGGATACAATTCCAACCTCAGGGTACTTCTCCTCAGGTTGGGTACACTGTAGAGGTGATGTACTTGAACTCCAGAGAGACAGAGTGGGTCAGACTGCCTGCGCCTATAGCACCTGAGCTGAACAAGAAATGAGCCGAGAGAGCCGGAAGCATCTGTATGTTGGCCCTCATGATCATGCGTCAGGGTGCATGGGTAGCAGCTTGCATTTTGTTGCAAAGAACATATGAACATCTATATTTAGGAAGGAAAGAAGTCTACTAGATAATTATATTCGTTTTCCTGCAACTGAAATCTGGCCACTGACACTGAAAATCTTAAGTCACTGACATGGGCAACAGAGGCTTGTGGCATAAACTTTGATTGAGATGAGGAGAGGAATCCATTCCTTATTTAGTAAGTCAACAAAGAGAGAAAAATAAGACAGTTTGTAAATTTGATAGTAATATTAGGAGGTACTTTTGTCCCAGAGGGTGGGGAACTAATGGAAGACCCTATCAGTGGAAACAGGTCATGAAGACAGTAAATATTATGCTTATCAAGACAGTACTCATAGAGGAGTAGGTAGGAACTCCTTTAAAGTGGTATGTGATTGTGTGTACACAGCAAACTTATTTCATCACTGCTGATGAAGTGGGTAGGGAGATGGCTATGATGGACCTAGAGTCCCTTTAGACTCTAAAATACGATGTTACTCATACATATCAAATGAGTTCTACATTATCCTTATTTGTGGCCTGGTTTTAAAACATATCACCATGTGAGGCTTCCTCTTTCAATGGGGAATATGCAACAGAAATACAACTGCCTATGTGCCTCATGGCACCTAGGCAACACTACTATCAAAAGTCATGCATTGAGTGTCCCACAGACCCACAGTGGCATGCAGTGCAGGGTGCATTCCCCATCCACGCTTGATCCCCCAGCTGTTCACACTGCTATGTCTGGTCAGTCCAGGTGTGCGTGTGTCAGAGATGTGCCTACATTTCACACCACTCACAACAGTGTGGAGTGCCAGGCAAGGGAGGGGCACAGGATATGGCAGCAGGCACCCTGCTGTATCCATTGTGTGACCCCCACATAGTCACGCTCTGCTTGCTGGTCATGGTGGGACCTAATCCCCACCTGAATATGCTGTCTGAGTCTTCCAGTCAGGAAGGGGGCAGCCATTTGGGCACTCACCTGATATGTTTAGATTTTGGGACTTGTGCCATCACCATCCCAGAACACCTTGCTCCAGACAGAGCAGAGAATCCACCCTGTGACAAGGATGGTCATCAAGTTGGATGCCTGCCTGCACCTAGCAGTGGTAGGGGTTCATGCAACCTGAACCCCCATGCCTGTCCATGGTGCAGAGCTCTCAAAATGTAAAGAAAAAAAGAGGCAAGATGAAGCATATATCATTAAATCTTAACCAACGACTTTCATAACAGTTATACCCTTGTTTCCATCTTCATACCAACATTACTATTAATTCAAATCTTTAAAATGCAAAGTATAAAACACATTTAATTGCAAAAAGTGTGTTTAGCCAAAACTGAATTAGAAAACCATATGGTTTATGCAAAAGGAAAAAAAGAGCTGAGCTCTATGTTATGGGCAAGCACATTACAGCTAACATTCTCATTAAGAGCAGAAAATCTGCTGCTCAAAAACAATACACCTTATGAAGTTTCTTTTCAGTATGCAACTACTTATTTTTCCAGTACAACGCTCATCATTATCAGTGACAAACTAAACAAAATCATCTACATCCCAGAAAAAAAAAACCTCTGAATTACCTCTTGCAAGAAAATGGAATCATTCAGCAAATCTAGGGCTCTAAGGGAGATAATTATTAAGGCATAAAATAAAGACAAACTAAACACTGCTTATATTTCTAGGAAACATAACAGCAGCCCACAAACTTTAATGGCCAACATCAGGTGTAGCACAGTACTGAACTGATGTCTCTGTATCTATATCTATATTATTAGACATGCTTTCCATTTCTTAAAATTTATTACTAGCTCTAGGAACTATAGATATAGTTTTATTACTAGGTATCAGATTTTATTCTTCAGCAGCTTCCAGTGGTATTGCAGTTTCATTGTCCTTCTGTCAACCTTCAGATCTGCTGACCCAAAGGTTTCTCAATGGCATTTCTACTTCAAAGGCCACTACTTAGGTTGTTTGTTGTGATCTGTTGGCAACAGCTCTTCCAAGCAGCAGTGCCTCACACAGCAATGTGTGTTACCCAACAGCAATTACTTCATTATGAAATGTAATTATTATGAATGGTAAAACGGAGCTATTAATAGGGCTTTTGAAGCTGAGCGCAGCCCTTCCTCCTCTTGTTTAGGCAGCTTCTGTCACCTGGAATAGAAGCTCCTTTTCCAGTCTTTGCATTCAGAAGTGGGTCACTAACCATGGGCAAACATAACTAAGGGCTGATAGCCACTGGTGCCAGTGCAGGGTAGTTAGATAGGTGGCAGATTGGATGGCCTAGTATGCCTTTTTCTGCAGACAGTGTCTATGTATCTATGTCTGTGTCTTATTCTCAGCAGTGATTCTCAATGACTGTCTCAATACAGTACCTGCAAGATGTAGCACTTAAATTACATCATATGCTACCATGCACAGTGACTAGGGACTGGCAATAGTCCCTTTTCTTGCATTCCATGGTATTAGGCAAAATAGTAAGTCACAAGGCAACCATGTGTGGCACTAAACACATTTAGGTTGCAGCAGGGCAGGGTCACCGACTATTAGCATGGTGACCATTGCAATGCTGGTTGCAACTTTACCAAGAATGCTTGCCTGTAGGACTATTACAGGCAGTTAATGTGGATGTCACTTAGTTGCACATGAGCATAGACCAGACAGTGGGGGAGGGTGATCATTATAGTACCATTGAGTCGGATTGACTTTTATGGGGACAGGGGTTAAGGGAGTTAAGGGGAGGGGTCTCCACTGGACAGCAGTGAAGTAACTGAGAAAAGGAGCCAGTGGGGACCACCAGGGCAGGACTATGCACAGCACTCACTGGCCCAGAAGGAGGCCTAAAGATGCAGGTGAATTTTGGCCTTTTGTAGCATGAAATGCCATCACGCGACTGGTACTGTTCCATGATGCTATGCTATATTTGGTCACACACTAGCATGGTAACAGATGCAGACTCCATTTGGGGCTCACTAATATCTCTCCAACACATCTGTGGTTGTAGGCTCCATAAAGTACCTAGGTGTCCTTCTGGGTCATGAGCTACCTTCAGGTCTCATGTTGACCATCTAGCTAAAATGTCTAACAGCTTGGCCTGCTATATAAACTTCAGGCCTCCTCACAAAAGATGCACAGCTCACCATCTCTGAAAGTAACCTGCTTCCCATTTTACTCTATGGTTCCCTGGTTCTACATTTCCTATGAGAAATGAAGCAAGACAAGCTCAAAGTCCAATACACAAGACTGGTAATTTTGCTAGGACACTCACCCCAGAGAACATCACTTTGATGTTTTTCCTCACTAATCTGATCTTCCCTTGAATTCAGATTGAGTTATCCAATACTCTGCCAGATCCTTACGTTAATTAAAGGGAAAGTCCCTCAACTTATGTTCTGTATAACTCCATAGTTTATAGTCATGAACAACGATTCCTTCTCTTACACCATCCTAATTTCATCCTAATTTAAATTTAAATGATGTTGCTTCACTCTGTTCAGCCCTGTGTGAAAACCTGTCTGACTCCATTGCAAGGTCATGACCCCATTCATGCAAGGTATCGTGGGAGTTGATGATGCATACATGAACAATCCAGCAGAAGTGCTACTGTCAGTTCTGTTGTAAGTCTTCTGAAATTGTTGTATTCTTGTCTCATGCTGGCCATCAAATTTTCAACGAAG
Organism: Neoceratodus forsteri; assembly: GCA_016271365.2. NCBI lineage: Eukaryota > Metazoa > Chordata > Ceratodontiformes > Ceratodontidae > Neoceratodus > Neoceratodus forsteri. The sequence goes on along the minus strand of CM028129.1, from coordinate 1,068,300,257 downwards.
TTCCCTAATGTTTTCTGTCGCTTAAATGTGTTTGCATTGGAAAAATGCAGTTGGAAGGATTCTGATGCTTGTGACATTTTATTATTCAACTAATTAATTCCATTATGTCCTAGAAGCTCTTTGCCTACTCACTGAGCATGAATTCCTTTGATATGCAAACATGCATTATCGACACCCATGTTTCCTTTTATGAGTAGGGTCGTGACCTTTACAGTGGAGTCAAATGGGTTTTTCATCAGGGCAGAACAGAGTGAAGCAACTTCATTTAAACTTTAAATTAGGATAAAATTAGGGATGTAAGAGAAGGAATCATTGTTCATACCTAAACACTACACAGGCATTGAGAAAAAAGGTTGAGGGACTTTCTTTTTGAAGATTCTCCAACCATTAGCCTTTAGGGAATTTTGGAGATAAAGCCTCAGCTCCTCTGCCTGCACATTGCTTGTTGTCCATAGGACAAACTCTAGTTCAAATCAATGGGCCTGTTCCTATGCTGCTCCTTACATAACCATTGAACCTTACCTTGCTCTTTGTGTTCTGTGTGGCCCTAACCTTCATGATGTGCTGCTCAGTGTTGACTTGTATGTCAGTTCTGACTTGTGTATCTATTCTAAGCTACAGTGCCCATGTTTTTGTTTCCCTAGTAGCTGGATGACAACCTGTATCTGTGCTTATTGTACTGCTTCACCAATATCTGTATACTGAAATTGTCTTGTAATGCTTTATGTTTTTGTTTTGCTAACAGCTGAATGTAAACCTGTAGCTCACTTATTTTACTGTTTAACTGATGGTATCTGTATTCTACAGCTATCTATGTCTTCTTTGCCACTGGCAATATTGTAAATAATCCCATGTCACCTTGGAAAAAGGGACCCTTTATCAGTGGGTTACCCAATTACCAAAATTCAATAACTAAATAAATAAATAATGCATTGCAACTAGGTTCCTGGTGAATAAGGCAAACATTTGTGTATGAGGAAAATTGGTGATGATGCAATAGGGAGACTGTTTGCACCCATTTTAGGACTGCCAACCACTACAACTCTGAATGGGTTTTACAGAGCTATTGATTGCTCCTGTAAGTCCCTTCAAAGTCAATCACATATGTTTGACTGGTTACTAACAAATGTATCTCGTATTCATGAACATTACATATACCTCCAGTGTTAACATCATTCTACTTTGCTTTAATTAGCCTGATTCAGTGATGTGTCATTGAACAACATGTGGTAATGTTTGAATTGGGTAGAATAAAGGGAGCATTCATGAACCATGCTTATCATACTGTAGTTTGAAACCCCATGAAAAGCTGTTCTAAATGAGGTAGTGGGCTTCCTGTAGCTGGCAGCAGTCCAGAGATGATGATGACTAACCACACTGTAGTCAAGCACAGCATGATCATCAGTCACATCACAAGGTTCTAAAATGGTGGCAATGTAGTATCAACAAGGAACAGAGACAGTCATCAATATTTCTGGACTACCACCAGCAAAAGAGGAGCCAGATACCAAATTTAAAGAGATTCACCAAGTTATATTCTTTAGCCATTGCACCCGATATATGGGTGACTTTAATCAGGGGAAATCTTTGTAGTGCCACATGTCAATAAATGCTGTAATATTTTTTAGTAGAAATGCTTGTAATTTAGTTAAACTGGGTCCCAGAGGATTTCCTAGTCTGAACAGCAGCTTACACTCTGCCCCCATGTTCAGCAATGTTATAACATGATGCTAGGGAGAGCACGGGTGTGCTCCATTATAGTGAATAGGCGGCAGGTTTCGAGCAGTTTTTATGTTGCTTGCACGATGTGCAAGAAACATAGTGCCATCATCAGAGATTTCAGAGGTGTCACCTCCTCCTCCAATTCAGTCAGTGAGCTGGCAGGCGCTGTCCTGGCCAATGCATTTTGGAGCTGTTTATGACACGCCCAAAATGCAATGGCCGGTACAGTTGAAAGGGGAGCTACGCTTTCAGTGAGCAGCGACACGGGCGTAGCTCCCCCCACGCAGGCGGCGCACTCCGCAAACTCATTGTGTGGCCGACGGGTGCCCAATCCCCGCCGGGCTGAGCTGCGCTCTCCAGTTGTAGGTGCCACGCTGGGAGCCCACCCCAGCGTGGCAATCAGTCCTTTGGCTGGACAGGGGTGCTCAATCCCGGCCGGGCTGAATGCCCACTAACATCTTGTAGCATGCTGGGAGCCCACCCCAGCATGGCAAACGTCCACAACATCTTTTTTACCTGAAAACGAAACAGTCTCTCGGCGCTGCCTCCGACGCCCCTCCCACAACCCGCACTCCACCCACTGCGCACCCAGCCTCCCCACGCCTCATCTCACCCCATACTTACCTCTGACCTGGCACGACGACTCGTGACCGGAACACGCCTGCACTCTTTCAAAGCCGACCGCGAACTGGGAAATGCCGTAAGCTGTATAATGGGCTAGATAGGGGGTTTCAACTTTGTTGCATATCTCAGATATTTTTGAATTTTAGTACCACCAATACGGTTTTAGACCCTTCATGATGATGTCATTGTCATGAGCTTATTCGCGGGGTGATCGCACAGTGACTGTGAAATCACCCTTCGGCCTGAATACCGCCATGACAGTGAATCATTCATGAGAAGGGGTCTCAAAACTCCATGTTGAAAATTTGGTGCCAAAATTCCAAAAATTACTGTTTTATTTAGCGCAGTATTACACAGTTCCTACGAGGCTCGTAGTTCCGAATTTCAATATTTTCACTCCAGATTTTCAACATTGCCATTTTACCACACCTTCTTGTGAGCAGTACAGCTGTAATTTTCACATCTCACCCAAAATGTATTTCTGCCCATGTAGCGCAGAATGGCGCAGTCAGTGTGCGTAAATCAATGTATGGGACAAATTAAGAAAATCACAGTGACACTGTTCATGAGCAGAGGTCTTAAATGGCTATGTTAAATATTTGTGAAAAAATTCCTAAAATGACTGTTTTATGAGCGCAGTGCTAGCAGTTCCCAAGCAGGCTCGAAGTTTGCAAATTTTCAATATTTTCACTCCAGATTTTCAACATTGCCATTTTACCACACCTCCTTATGAGCAGTACAGTTGTTATTTTTCACATCCTGCCCAAACGTGTTTCCACCCATGTAGCGCACAATGGTGCAGTCAGTGCAAACTCAATGTATGGGACACATTAACAAAATCACAGTGACACTGTTTATGAGCAGAGGTCTTAAAATGGCTATGTTGAAAATTTGGTGAAAATATTCCAAAATGACTGTTTTAATAGCGCATTGCGCAGTTCCTACGCACGCCGTAAGTTCAAATTTTCAATATTTGCACTCCAGTGTCTTCCAAATACCTAAACAGCACATAGAAGCAAGCAACATTCAGCATTGACAAGTTGTTTATAGTTATATCGAGTTTGTGATGAACGGCACTGGTCTACTAACAAGGTCTTTGTTAGTCAACCAATAGCCATGTTTCATCACAAACTGACCATCATAATATAAAAATACCAGAAAGCTGATGCCCTTTCACTAAAATGGAGCACACCTCCACGCCTCCCTAGCATCACATCACAAGGTTGTTGAATATGGGGGCAGAGGGCAGCTCTTCAGACTGGGAAGTCTGAGACCCGCTTAACTAAATTACAAGCATTTCTACTAATAAAATATTACAGCATTTATGGACATGTGGCATTACAAATATTTCCTGAGATAAGGCACCCATATATTGGGTGCAATAACGGAGGTTGGTGAATCTCTTCAAAAGATCATTTTATGGACTTCAAACTGTAATGGGTACTGTTCATAAATTTTCCCTTTGAGGAAAATTGGTTAATATTGCCACTGTAGATGATGTTCAAGAATACAGCCCCATGTCTTGTCAGCTGAGTTGGTTTTCAACCTTCTGTGTTTCCAAAATAGATAATTATTTATCTTTGTGCTTCATTCTTATTTCCAGTCTGGGCAAGATCATGGTTTTTCCTCTAATGGACAAGGACAAAGAATCTTGCAAGCTACAACAAAGAGTTTTAAGCAAGTCTCTTAACACTGGCCTGACTCATCATAAAAACTGCAGTTATTCTCTTGTATGTTACCCAGACAGTTCAGAGTCATAAAATCCATTGTTAAGGGAAAAGTAATTTCACAGCAAAGTCTTCTTTGTTGTATTAATACATGGTTCTGCAAAATATTGTTTCACAATCATAGTCTTTCGGTAACAGCTAATGTTTTATTCATTGCAAATACTCTAAGCTACAGTGTGTCATTCTGTTAGAAGCTATGAAAACACCTTTAAAATAAATTACATTTTCTGACAAAATAATTTCTGATAAAACGTATTTATTTAAATAGGCTGCCATATTAGCAAAGAGTTGCAAAAGGTGGTTGAACTGTTGTCAATTTAGTTTTCAACTCCTGACAAAAATGTTTTGGAAACTCCTGGCCTTAGCTTTAAAGGATCATATTATAGGCTTAATTAAGGATAGAAGATGGAAATGCCAACATCAAGTTCACAGTGAGGCACACATACAGTAGTTCCAGGCTCCTAAAGATTCAATTCTGATTCTGAACTGCAATTGTAATATGTACACAAACCTATGAAATCGAAGTCCCCTACATTGCAGTGTGGACTGTTCTTTATTGCCTTATAATTTTAATATGATACAATGTTATCCATTTCATCATAATCTAATCTAATATGATATGTTGAATAAGGTAAGTGCACAGAACTGTGATCCTGGATATCTGGGTTTAAATCCATCACAGTCAGTGGCTTTTTGTGACAGTGGGCAATCACCCAACTTCCATGTGCTTTAGTCCCACAGGCATAACACTGGTTAGAAGCAAGACTCCACTGAAAATAAGATGTTAAATACCCAAGTAAAGAAGCACAATCTGTGTTCTAAGCATCTTGACTACACTGGCTTGGCTGTTCATTATTAACTGGCAACAGTGGCTTCCATTGGTTTAATAGTCAACAAATTCACACCATAGCAGGATATGTCACATGCATGTCAATTGAGCTAGCCTTAGTAAATCAATTATAATTCTGTGGTAGTTTTTTTTAAGAAATGTACTTTTTTTAATGGAACTCCAAAGCACAAACCTTCATAACATAGAACATATAAGATGTCAGCAGATAAGCACCTCTTGGCCCATCTAGTCTTCCCTATTTTCTCTACCTACTGTGCCACAACAGAACCTACACAATCTCTGGTCTACCCCACCTTGACTTATTTCTAAGGTTCTCTTGTGTCTATCCCATGCATACTTGAATCCTGCAACCTTTTTATCACCCACCACCTCCACTGGGAGGCTGTTCCAGGAGTCCACCACCCATTTCTGTGAGGATGCATTTCTCACATCTCCTCTGAGTCTCCCCACTCCAGCTTCATAGTATGACCCCATGTCCTTGAGCATCTTTTTCATGTAAAGTGTTATCTTCATGTACCTTATTAATACCTGTGAGGTATTTGAATGTTTCTTATGTACTCCATTTCCTTCCTTTCCTCTAGAGAGTACATATTATATTCCATGAGTCTTTCCTTTCAGGGCTTTTGATGCAGGCCCTGCACCACTTTTGTTGCCCACTTCTGTACTGCTTCCACCTAATTTATGTCCTTCTGGAGATGGGACCTCCGAACTGGACACAGTACTTGAGGTGAGGCCTCACTATCGACATACTGGGTAACATTACCTCCCTCTTTTGCTGGTGATACCCCTCCCTATGCACCCAAGCATCCTGCTAGCTTTCCCTACTGCCTTATCATTCTGCTTTGCTCCCTTCATGTCATCAGAAATGATTACCCCAGGTTCCTTTCCTGTTTTGTTGCCAATACCTCCCTGCCCAATTGGTAGATTACCCCACACCAGTTTCTGTGCCCCAAGTGCATGATGCTGCACTTTTGCATTGAAACCCAGTTGCCAAACCCTTGATCAGTCTTCCAGCTTTTTCAAATCATCCTCATTTCTTCCACCCTCTGGTATGTCCACTCTGTTGCATATTTTTGTATCCTCTGTGATTAGCATATGTTCCTTCTGGACCTCCTACAATGTCACATAAAGACATTGAAGATGACTGGGCCTAGTACTGAACCCTGTGGCACCCACTGGTCACCCTACCTTCTTCAGTATGAACACAGTTCACCACCACCCTCTGATTTCTGTTACTTAGGCAACTGCTTATCCATTTTTCTACTTTTGGACCCACTCTAGGCTGCCTAATTTGCTCACCAGTCTTCTGTGTGGAATGGTGTTGAAGGCCTTACTCAAATCCAGGTAGGCCACATCCACCACCCAACCATGATCCACTTCCTGGTCACTCAGTCAAATAACTCAATCAGGTTTGTCTGGCATGATCTCCCCATGAAATCATGCTACCTCAGATCCTGCAATTCACTGGTCACAAGGTGTTCCCAAATCATTTCCTTCAGTAGTGATTTCATTATTTTACTCATTACAAAAGTCAGGCTGACAGGTCTGCGATATCCTGCCTCCTCCCTATTGCTACTTTGTGAAGTAAGACCACATCTGCCTCCCCAGTCCCCTAGAATTAGTGATAGGTTGAACAGGTCTGTCGGAGGTGCAGCGAGCACCTCCTGGAGCTCCCTCAATATCCTAGGCTGTACCTTGTTAGGCCCCATAGTCTTTCCACTTTTATTTGTGCTAATTCCTTGAGGACACTCTCTTCTGTAAAAGGACTAGTGCCCACCTCCTTTCCTTTAATGCCCTTGTCCCTTATCTGTGGCCAGCCACCTACCCTATCCTCCAGAAATACAGAACAAAAGTATTTGTTCAATATGTCTTTCTTTTTGGTCCTTTCCACACAACCCCTCCTTCTCTTTTAGCCTTACTGTGCCTCCTTTGGTCTTCTCTTTTCACTTATGAGGAAAAGAGCATGATTAACCACAGAGTGACTCAGCTGAAAAGATTATTTTATCATGATGTATCAAAACAGATCATTATCAATTATGCTCAAAGATCATGTTCAGTCTTTAAAAAACATAATTGTGGTCATGACTAACAGTGATTAAACATGAACATTAAATGGTTGTCAATCAGAACCCATGATGTTGTGGAAATGATTGTTATTAATGATGATCTCATATCACCATACTTTTTATGACTACCCATAGTCAAGATCAGTACAATACATTTTTATAAAATCAATTTATCTTTTTCTGTACTTCTGAAATTTATATTGCCTTCTATTTAGACATACAGTTGCAGCTATTGAATAGTTACATATTTCAAGATATTTCACAATATTTCTAAAACAATTCTTTCCAGTGACCCTAAAGCTGTACTGCAGGCAGGCAGACATTTCTAGAGATATCCCAGAAATTTCAGGAACCATCTGACGATGGTAATAGCTGTAGCTGTTTTGTTGGAATCATTAGCATCACTATTTTACAAAAATACTCTTAATTTTTCTGTGTCGGAAGAATTGTTCTATTCAACATTATTTTCAAGTCTAACTACTAGTTAACTGGTCCCAAACTGATTATACTCCAGTGTGGTTCTTTGAGTAGCTGAAGTTATGATTTTATTTGAGAGGTAACAATAGCTTGACATCAACATAATGAGATCAGGAGCCATATAGAAGAATAACACCTGTCTATCTTAAACAAAGGAACCCAGAACATACCAACAATAAAATAAGTGCCAGCTTGACCATGTTTGCAAATCACGTGGCAAGCAATTAGCACATAAAGCTGCACATACTTTTTAAACTTTTCTTATAGCTCTTAGATGTGCCTTTCTCAGGATATAACAAGTTAATTCCAAGGCCTCAGTAAGAACTTCACATACCATACTGTCAACCAGAATCCTACAGTTGGACTTTTAATGATATCTGAATCACTAGTACTCTACTGCCAGCATAAATGTTACTACCCAACCATGCTTCCAATAATATCATAATTAGTAAGATATTTTAAATGTCCTTATATTATGTTACACTAGAATTGGCACAGTAGCTGGCAGACAAAAGCATATATCTTTAAACATCCTAAGAAAAACAGTTAAAAAGATAGATGTCATAAAGTAATTCAATACCAAACATCATTCCATACTCAGACATTTTAATGCAAAGCACAGTTTTCATACATCAATGGCTCTGGCCTAATCAGACCACTAGTTAGATAGAAATCAAAGCACATGGCTTGATTAAAGCAACCAACTCCTCAGGAATGCCATGTCACAATAAAAGAGAGGCAATTAAATACATACCTGACATTCTTGAGCTTTCAACTTCAAATCTGCAAAGTAAAAACAAAAATATATTTATGAAATGGTTGTTCTAAATTCAGTGTATTCTTCTATGTGCTTGGTAGATTTAACAAATCCTTAAAATTAATATACATGTAATGAACTCAAACTGAATTGCTCTGTAATGCTTAGTTAAATAAAAATGTGTTTTAAACTGGATGCTTCTAAAAGGCTTACTTTAGGTCTCAGCAGCAGGGACAACACTTACTCACGGAGTAATATGCTTTTGTTTACCATCTTTCACATTATTTCTGCACAGATGTCTAATAAATTGCTTTTGTTATCCTTTTTTTTTTTTTTTTTTAAGTCTAGTTAAAAGAAATTGCTACCAGTTTGTATCATCAAGCAAAGATAACTTTTAGCGCAAGAGCTGGTCATAACCAATTGGGCTTACACTTCTGTACTTATTTTGGGGAAATAAACTACAAATGCATATGGGATTTTGTGACAAACATTGCTCTATAATACTATAACTAAATTAGGAGTACTGGTCACATCCATCAGCCACTGTAAGTATAAATATAGCAGGATGTTCTATATTTTAAATGGATGCATGCACAGGAAGTGGGGTAATTTACATTGCTGCGTGGACAAGTATTTTAAAATGCTTACAGACTACAGTGCCAAAATATATTACATTGTATTCTCTAATGAACTGTAAACAGTCCTTCACTGCTTTGTATTTTAATAAACCTAGAAATCATATTGGGATACAGAATATGTGAAGGATGCTAGACAAAATTGAATGGTACTGTTCTGTAATAAACTGCACCTGTTCAAAAGACACACCCACGGTCATGATGATCCACTGAACCACAAAGTAAAAATAATTCTTCAGTAAATCTTTAATGATATTTCAGTAAACTGATGTAAAGGGTGATTTGGCTTTTAGAAGCACTTGCCACAGGCCTAAATCTGCACTGTACATGTAAACAACAGTCAGTTGTTTTCTATGTGTGTATGTACTAAATTCATTCTTAAACTATGTGCAGCTGAGCCAGGGCAATCCTTCATTTGCTCAAATGGCCACCTACCTAACTGAAGGTGGTGCTGAATTTGTATTTGGTGAATCTGCCACAAATTTGGAAATTGTACCTTTGATTCGACCCAATCAAAACTTTTTGGCAACTTTAGATCACTTTGAACTTTGGCTAAATAATTAAAAACTAACATTGTAACACTTCCCAATCAGAGTAATGCTATACCAACATAGTTAAGAAACATTTGTCTGGGCTGCAAAGCTCTGAGACATTTGAGAATAAATAAACTGAGAATTATATTCCGTAGAGGCACCTGTTTGAGACACAAATTAGTGCACAGTCTCCATAAGGCTGTGAAAATTCAACATAGAATGTGATTACCATCAGCCTCTAAAGGAAACTTACTTTGTGGACACTGCACAGTGCAATAACACATCAGACTCCCCTTTTTTAAACACCCAAGATCTGGGAAAAGTTTTGATAAACTCATTCATAAATTGTTCTACAACTGATGTCATTTATTTACTGTTGTGCCCGTGTGGTTTAGGGTATATGGAACAAATGAAACATATCTTAAAGACAGAATCTGAGAACATAAGTCAACAATCACGAAACAATAAGGCAACAAATACAATGGCAAGGCATTTTTCAGAAGTAACCATGGATCACCAGCAAATCTCCGCTTTACTGGAATAGAAAACGTGGAGCTAGGAGCAAGGAGGAGAGACTTTGTGAACAAGTTGTCTAGATGAGAATCATTCTGGATATTTAAATTTGGGACCTTAACTTCAAAGGGTTTAAATGAAGAACTGCCTCTACAATGTTATTTGTAAATGTGATGGTATAAATGTCATAATATGTGTGATGTTGAGAACTGTTTTTAATTGTATATGTGAGTGTGAATGGGAAGTGTTACATGTTTTTGCTGGCATTGCCCATTCAATGAATATTAAACAGTATATGGTACAGTATATGTATGAATGGATGACTCCAGTCAATCAGCTCTGAGGAAGCCTTTGGTGACATGTCAGCTGACTGAGAATGTAGAATGCATGTGCACGTTGCTGCTGGCAAGCATCTGCTGCGGGAGTACCTCCATGGAGTGTCGGCGAGTTGTTTGTTTTATGTGTGGTTATCTTTGAGGTGGTTGTCCACCAATGTAATATTTTGTCTGCACTTTCACTTTATGTGGACTGCAAAACATTTTGCACCCAATTTCACAATAAAATATAAATTGCATAGCGAAAGTAAGCTGCTTTTTTTTTAAAAGTATATATAATCAATAGTACTCAGGTCAGTGCAATAGCAATATAAAAGTATTGTGATACTTCTACCTGTTTGCACCCTTCCCAGGTAGCCAGGCATCATAGAAGGTGGGGAAAAGTGGGGTGCTTAAATTTAAAAGGATACACAGTAAAAAGTTAGTTTTGCAAGCTACTGTTTTTTATACACAGAAATACTATAGTCACACATTTACATTTATGTACAGATGCACATTTTAAAGCCATGTCAGGATTATTTGGCCTCATAAATTCAAATGGAAATAAGTGGTCAAGCTTACCATCACATCACAGCAACTACACCAGTTGCCTTGACATAGCAATGCGCCTGACCATTTGTTTATATTGAATCCTCATGACTAAACACTCTTGAAATGATTTGCACTTTTGCATGTTTTTAATGAAAGACAGATAAAAGCAGCATTTCAAATATGCCTATGTATTTTCAGATAAGTGGCTATTTATCAGTACATAAGCAATGGACAGAAAAGCAACCATGTAAATCATTTTGTAAACTTAATTATAGAAATGATACAAGGGGAATCTTCAATCAAGGCAGCAAATCTCCAGACTCTGCTTGATAGTTGGAGTTACTGAAAACTGAAACCATCTCCCCACCCCGCTTGCCATAAGCTCCTTTTACGATCCTATCACTAGGGCAACAGCCCAATTTTATACTATATAGTCCCAAGGATTATCTCTCATTCTCGCAGGAGGTCATCACTGCTCTCCTCCTCCTTCCATACTAAAATTCAGAACTGCATCTACTGTCTTTTCACACATCCTTACTATTGCCCCTTGTCCCCTAACTCTGACCTATATAACTGTTCTTACACCTTTTGGTACATTAAGCAGGAAATAACGTGGGGATTTACAAAATGGGAAGAGAAATCCTGCTATCTAGTTGGTTTTACCTGTGCATCAAATCCATTCGATGAACAGGTAAAACTAGTACAAAAAGCAGAATCGCATAAAAAAAAAAAAATATATCAGTGAGTCGTTAGAACGCTGGCTTTTCAAATGCCACCATTTTTTATTGCTAACGCAGCTCATCCGTCATGTACTAACCGATCAATAAGACAAACTGCTGCTCATTTTACACTTCCACCCTTTTACTCTGAAATTGAGAAATGTAAAGCAAAAGGCAGCTCTAGCCCTGCCCTGTCAGTTCACTTAGAGTACAGTACCTCCATAAGAAAAGCACCACAAATTATTTTTCACGGAAGCCACACAGAAAAACTGTTTCTGCTCACAGTGCATTCCGTTCTGTCAGATCAATTTGGTACCAGTCCAGCCTGCTCACTCTGTCTACCATAGCAATTGCACTCCTGCCCCAAAGTTTTCAAAGTAAAATTATAATCCTTTGTGTAATTTCTTTTCTTTTTAATATTGTAACAGTGGGAAGGTATTTCCCATCATTCCCCATAAATTCATTCCACCTGGCTCCCAGCACACTATTTTGAACTGAAGCTATCTGCATGGGCGATTGGGGAGATGGTGAAAGACTGTACAGAATCATGCACTGCATCACCAAAAGAACAGTGTGACAGTTGGCAAAACTAAAGGGAGCACTGCAGTCAGAACCCAAAGAAAATCAAACTATTCAACTTTTCCAACCTGCTAGCATACTATACTGACAACCTGTTTGCTTACTGTACTGATAGCTTCAGAGGCTTGATAGCTCAGAGTTGAATTTTACCTCACTGCAGCTTGCAAGCCAGTGAGATAAATTAGATCTTGTAAATATCTGTGGCAAGGGTTACTGGTTAACATGCCTCATTGACTTTGTAAAAATGTGAGTTTTTTTTTTTTGTATTGAAAAGAAAATTAATGATTTTGATTAAAAAATAGATGTCAGCAGAGTACGGTAGTGATCGCTTTCCCACCCAAATGCGACTGCAACCTTACTATTGACAGGAGATTATCTATTTTATTATCATGGACTTCTGCAATGCAATTTAAAAGGCCAGCAAACTACTTAATCATTTAAAATATTGGTAATCCTCAATAAAAGTCAGCAGTTCATTCATTAGTTGCTAACAATTTTAATTGGCTGTTTCATGAAAGTACCGCATTTCTGTCATGGAGCTTCTTTCAAATGTTTAGCTGCCGAGTGGTATTCAGCACAGGGCTATGATGAGGTAACTACCTCTGTAACTTGACAGCTCAGAGCTGAATTTTGCCATGCTACAGCTTGTGAGCCAGCGAGATAAATTAGATCTTGTAAATACCTGTGGCAAGTGTTACGGTTAATATGCCTCACTGACTTTGCAAATATGTGAGTTTCTTTTTGTATTGAAAGAGAGAACACCCACTGCATCCTAAACCCTCATCCAGCCCCAGAATACCACTAGCACATATTCTTTACTGACCTCCACAGCCAGGCACTATGTGCTGCATGGAAGTCCTATATCACTGTGCCGGCAACTACATTAATACATTACTTATTAGAACTCTAATTACACCAGTGCCCTTTGTGTGCACAACTGTTGCAATGGTGTGTGTGCATGTGTGTATGTGTATTTCTATGTCCGTGTCACACGAGTGGCTATATCACAGTGAGGTAGGGTGTACTGTATGACCACAGACAGCAGTATCTGCTTCTACCTCATCTTGATCTTTATGATTTTTCTTTTTTTTTCCTTTGTAGCTGCATGGACAGAGCTACGAAGATGTTATGCATCATCATCTCTTTAGCAGAGCACTGTGGAAGCACATGACCGGATTGCTATCCAGTGTGCTTCCACAGTGCTCTGGTGCAGTGTCCAGTGGTTTTCTTTCTATGGCTCTTACCCTCTGTCAGCCACATACACACTCACTCGTGGGCACTCTTTTCTTCCACAACTACAGAAGTGATGACTGACATGCACAAATGGCCACCAAGTCAAACTGCGCATGTGTAATATCATGCATGTGCACTTCTGTCATTGCTGCCATTTTGTGCATGGCATACTCACCGCTTAGTGCTGTGTGGAATGTGGAATTCATCCAGTGAAATTGATCATTCCACAAGCAGAATTTATGCCATAATTTTACTGGCTCTTCTGTGGAATTTGCCTGCTGTGATCTGTGGAACAATATTCCATGGAACATCATTTTCTGTGGAAAATCATTCTGCAACCAATTACACAGAAAATAGTGAGATCTACGGAACACAATTTTGCATAACAACATTTTTATTAGCAAATTCTGCACAGCACTACTGGCACTTGTAAGGTTGTGCTCAGTGTTTTACATAGCTTATTTATAGACACAGTTCTTACATATCCAGTCTTTTGTTATGTGCATTATACTCTTTGTATATATCAAATAAAGATTTTAATCTAAAAGATCCACACACTCCACAGATTTTGAGTGCTTCACAACATCCTATTATTTCAGCAAGGATTACATCATCACAATACTATACTGTCTAATAATAAAACTCATCTTTATTAACTCAAGGGTTTCTTTACATTAAAATGTGTTTTAATTAGTAATATGCCTATAAAACATCACAGTATCTGTAATAACATTTTCAAAACAATATAGAAATGGGTGAGAAACAATTTAAAACATGCTGTTTTGTACTAGCAGAACATAATTCCATTGTTAAGGTAATTCACCTTACCTACATAGCAGTTTTATTGTTCCTATTAATGCAATCCACAGAAAGAGTTTGCACTCTGAGCCTAAAAGCTCCTGGTAAGAACCCTATGTAAGCAAACCAAAGAAACATCACCAAACCTTCAAAATTAGAGTATTACAATAAATATTAGAATATCATTGTAAACAACATTTGAAATGTAAAATGTCAGTGAGGAGACAATTGTCTCCTGGTGCCTTTATTATCAAGACAGTATCGCATTTGTATTTTTGCATCAGGAATGGTACACTTCCATGTAGCAAAACCAATCAGAAGAATTCTGAGAATCATATTTTGCTTATTTTATTTAAAAATGGTTACCAGTAAAGATACACAGCTCAGCTCCTAGTGCTACAGTATTTGGGGAGGGCGTTCCATGGAAGAATGGGCAAGGATCAAATTATATAGTCAAAATTAGGTGTTTGGCAAAAGGCAACAATCATTTTAAGTGCAAAGGAACTAGATGTGCACACAAAACAAACTGAAGGCAAAATATTAATCAAAGTTTAACAAAAGTATACACAAATTAAGACACGCAAAGACACTTATAAAGGGTGCTGTAACATTGTATGGCAATTGACTGAGGGTGCTGGAATATGGAAAGTAAAAATGGTGGGGGTGGTGCTCTAAGCAAGGGAAGTAGGAAGGAGAAAAGAGGACAACAGATGAGCAAGGAGGAGGAGGCACAAAAGAGTTTGGGGTCAAGGGAAGCAGGAAACAGGGTCAGGTGATAAAAGGGCACTTGACAATGATAACCTATTGGAACATAAACTTTGCAACATTTTGCCAGTGATATAATGTCAAGTTACACAACAAAGTGTTACTGCTGGAGTATTCCCTAAACTGTGGTGCTGACATGCAGAAAGACACACAACGTAATAAAACATTTTCCTGATTGTGCACTGTAAAAATATCCCATCCCCACAATTCACTGCTGCTATTGTTTCTTAAACATTTAAAATCATACTATTGTATTTTTGCTTTTATTTATTTTACTGGGTAAAAGCTAATGAGCAAAGATCAATTTCCAGGATGCCTCATGGAAAGGCATGTTATAAGTTACAGCAGAAATAAAAATACAAATACAGGTGGTATCATAGTTTTACATTTACATTTGATAATAAAGTGCAGTGAATAGAACAGAGTCATGGCAAATAAATAACATACAATATGTAAAAGAACAGACTCGCAGATTAAGTGAGCAGTAAGACACTGTAGGGTGTGCTTTAATATGGATTATAAATCACTTACTCTACTTGATTTCAACCAATCAGCAATTAGAACCAAAGGCCCACATATCCTGCATACAGATGTCTCATGCGCAGAATGTAAAATGGGACAATCCACCACAGAGGTGGAGGGGCATTGCTAGTGTTACATGCCCTTATGTAAATTAAAAAAGAAAATAAAAATGTATTATATATTTTTAGGATATGCTTATTAAGGTACATCCACATGTACTCACAGATTATAACAGTCTTGCATATTTCTAAATTTACAGTTCTTACAGATGGAGGTTTAAGAAAAAATACAGGGAAGAAAGACATAAAACAAAAAGTAGCTCAGTGAGTGAAAAATAAAATAAGGCACAATTTAATCTGTACCACAGCTACTGTTGTCGAACTTAGAGCTGGGTCACAAGATGGCATTCAATTTTTATTACAATACCCAATTAAAATTCTCTGTTTAATTATTCTTCTATCAGACTGTCATTTATGATCTCTTGGCAAGAAGTCCAGATCTTATCGGATGCCCCAAAGCTGCTTTGAAGATGAAAACTATTATAATCACTTCAGCCAACTCAACTGATTTATAATATGTTTGCATGTGCAGTGCAAGATCTCATTATATAAGAGAATCAGCTCACACAGTTTGGGCAGCCAGAACCACTCAGCTTAGCTTTGCAGTCTACTCACCCAGACTGCACAAGATGACAGTCTTATGCCATAAGAGAGATCTGACATAACACATATAAATTTTAATACAGCATGACATAGGAAGTTCCAAGTAGCACAGAATTTTGATTTTGTTTTACAATTTGTTTACCCTAGTCCAGCTGAGAAGCAACATCTTATTTTCCATGTGGTCCTGCTTCTTTCCCATTTCACAGATGAGAAGACTGAAGCACAAAGAGGAAAACTACTGCGCATGCTACACAGTGGGAGTGAGTGGATCTGGTGGGATTCAAACCTGGATCTTTGGTTTCCCACAGCCTTTTTCTAACCATCAGAATGCACTACCTTCTAGAATGTGTCTTTTAGATAGTGAACGACAGCATATTAGTAGGAATCCAGTTTTGAAAATTATTTTGAAGAGCCGAGGTCAAGTCAGAGCTATAATTTCTTTAATGATGTAAAGCGGTTATCAGAGTATGTTTCAGTAAATACATAGTATGCAGCTTTAAACTGAAACAGACATGTATGAGGACAGATACATCTTATGACTGAACTTTAACTGTATTTTACATTTACATTTGGTTTAGGTAATGGCATGTGTACATTTTACAGTTTTAATTTCCACACTTTTCTTATGAATAATAGACAGACTAAGAGTTAAAGTCATGAAAGAAATTGTTTATGTTTCCATTCTTTTATGGCTTTCCCTGGTGGTGGTTCTGGAAGGAGGGTTCTCCCTGATGGAACCCAATTCAGTGCAAGAAATGCCAAGAGGCAGAGAGTCCAATGGGACCAGGTGTTGCCATCACTCTGGTGGCTGCCATTTTTCCTCTGAGGGAGTTCTGTTTCCCTTCACCCTGTGGCAGCATGCACAGAATACTAATAGTCTTGCAAGTACACAGCATATCCCTGAAGTGAAAGCAAACTCCCTGGCCCACAATCAGAAGTCACTGCAGAGGCAGAACATGCCACCATCATTCTTCAATCTACGACTTCCTGACTTTAGGGTACTCTTTCCAGCCAACAATCAGGATTAAAAGTGTCCCAGGTCTATTGCTGCACCTGGATCACTACAACTAGGTCACTGGATGGCCAGACTTTTTTTTTTTTACAAGCTATAGGACAATGTCCTGGAGTAAGTGTACCCAGACTGGAAGCTTGTTGCTATTAGTATACAGTGGATATGTCCTTAATCAGCTATATAAGACTACAGTGGAGGCCTTCTGTATTTCCTATTTTTGTGTCTGTGTCTCTGTATTCCCTTCCTTTCTACTTGCTTTATACTGTATATTTAGTAATGTGTCTATTATTTTTGCTGGCTGGGTGGACCCACTGGAGAAACATGATTCCCCATTTTCAGAAGTGACCTGGCAGGGTACACTTAATAATGAACAGCACAATGATGGTACAACAGACATGAACAGTAACATTTTGCTGTGAACAATTTACAACTCGTTTTATCAAAAGAATATGCATACTGATTGGACTTGAAGAAATTCCCTTAGTCTGTCCTTTGAAGCTGACATACTATAGGTGACCATTTCTTGGAGTTCTGTGGGGAACTCATTCCAGGCTCTAGTAGAGGTAAATCAGATGAAATGCCACCCATTACTGTTATTGCAAAAGGGATCTGCAAGCATGTCTTGTTTTGAGAACATGATTTAAAAGTCTGTTGATACAGTAGAAGCATGTCACTGAGGAAGGCTGGACCCTTGCAGTAAAGCTGCTGATGGACCAAGATCAAATAAAGGAATTTACATATGTGCAGAGGACCGTCAATTACATTTACTATATATTGTGCAATGGTGTGTCCTACAAGGTGCAGAAAAGAGTGAATTTGGCAAGTCTGCTGTTAAGGACATACCTTCTATTATATTAAGTTGCAGTCTAGAATTAGCATGAGATTTGCATTTATTTATTTGTCATTTGTGACCAGGAATGGCACACTGAGCTGTTTTAGCTAATTTCCAAGTATGTCCTGGGGTGTTGGTTCCATGGTTATATTTTACTGACAAGGGGAATGCTGGCCAGGATAGTGGGGAAACTCATCTACTCTTCTCTGATAAGTGCCATAGGATCTTAAACCTTCACCTGGACAGTGACCAAGTGGAGCAGAAAGGACTTCAACTTAACATCTCATATAAAGGATGGTAACTCAGCAGTGCAACATCCCTCTCATACTGCTCTACAGTGCCAGTTATGGGCAATCTCCCAAGAACTTATATGAGGCTAGAACTCATGAGCTTCCTATCTTCTAGCCTCAGAGTTGAACATTCTACCCACGGAGCCACTGACAATGATGCTGCCTTTCAATAGCTACTTTTGCTTCATCAATTAAGAAGTCTTTTGTTCTGAACAGAGATATAATTTTTTTTGATTCAGTGACTTAGTCAAGGAGTCAATGTGTGCCCTGAAGGCCACCTCAGAGTGTAAGCATACTCCAAGATACCTGAAATGGTCACATGGTCCAGTCTGATGCTGTCATTCAATTTTATCTGAAACATCTACTAAGCAATGATCAGTTTAGCTTTTAATCCAGATAACATTGTCTTGGTCTTGGGTTTCTTTACTACTAACAGTAGATTTTATTTGTTATGGCACCCTTTGACAAAGCCTCAGGACACCACACAATACATACAGTAAACAACCCAACAAAATAAATTCAATAAATACGGTACATAGTATAAAAACATAACTACAGAACAACAGAATGATTAAGTGGAGGCAAGGCAGCAAAGAATAAACAGAAAGTGTGACATGAACACATTTTCCTTAAATGGTGGAATTTAAGAGCCCCTGACACCATTAGAAAACTTATAAAATATGTGAGATTTAGGCACAGTTAAGTTTATATTTCATATATTTTCTATAAATCTGTCCTTCATTCCTCTATTGCAAATTTCAATAATATGAAAGAAAATTTTAAGAAGATTACTGTCCCTTAGAATGTATCTGCTTTTTTGATTGCCTACGCACATTATCATAATCCCTGTTCATGGCATCATAATTATCTCCACAGCAACAGATTGTGATGTCATAAACAGAACTGTGATGTCAGGTGTAGGCAAGCAGCCAGGACATATAAGGCAGCAATCCTGTTTGCATGCAAATGACCTTAGTAATAAAGTAAGGATGAGAATTACAGGAAAAATGTTAAATATAAGGTAAACTGTGTCTCCATGTTTTAAAGTCATCACAACAGCATCAGGAGCTGCAACAATGGGGCCTCACTGAGGGCTGTCAGGAATGTGTTCTAAATAACTGGGGCTACAACAGCAAATGTCCAGTCCTCTGATGACTACAGGCATGCCTTCAGCAGCTCCAAGGGACCCATATCAGTGGAGAGGAGAGGACAGTATGATGAGTTTGGAGACAAGAGTTCAACCACAGTAACAGAACCTACAATATGCATGGCTTTATAGGCTAGAAAACTAACCTTGAAGGTAACGACTACCTCAATTACAGGCAGCAAGCGTAGTTTGCAAAGCATGGGGTAACATGACAGGACCTAGGATGGCCCATTAGTAACAAAGCTGCAGCATTCTACACCAGTTGCAGGTGATGCAGACCTTCATTTACCTTAAGGTACAGACCATTAAGGTAGTTGAGACTGGATGTCAGAAAGGCATACACCAGTGTCACCAGCTTTTCCAGAGGGATCAGTGACTAATCTGACTGATGTTCTTCAGATGATCAAAGCCATTCTTAACCATGGCTGATACATGAGCCTCAAATGTCAGCTCATTGTCTAGAATGACCTCCAGAGTTCTGACATTAGGAAAGACCTGCCGCCTACAGGATCTAAGCCTCAGCCACATAGCCTCTTTGACCATCTCCATACCTCTCTCCAGTCTGCATCAACTGACAGTTCCCTGCCTTGCCCGCATTGAGTCTCAGTCTCAGCCAGCTCGATGCCATCAAAACCTGACTCTTAGCTAGACAGTTGTTAAGCATTAAGCACATTCTACGTCCCAGTCACAAAGACAAGTACAACTGAATATTATCTGCACAGCAGTGAAACCTCAGGTTGTACTGTCTCATGCTTACTGGGGTAGCATGCCTAACTGCAAGCAGCTAGGCCTTACTCTGAGGTACTCTGCAGGGCAGAGGCATAGGGAGCGAAAAGAAATTTCACAACTTCACCCTCTGAGACCTATCCCTAAGGAAGGACTCAAACCAGCAGATGACTTTGCCAGTAAGCCCACCATACTCTCTTATTTTGCCCAACAACAACCCATAGTCAGCAGTATCAAATGCTGAGGAGAGATCAAGGAGAATGAGAATTGACTGCTCTCCTCTATCTCTTGCCATAGTAGGTCACTATCTACCCAGACTAATGCAGTTTCAGTGCTATGTCTAGACCTAAATCTGGACTAGAGGGCTCAAAGATGTCAAGGTCATATGATGTGTTTCAAGTTGCAATGCAACACATTTCTCAATAATCCAGAAAGAAAAGGTTAGAAACTGGCCTATAATTTGGTAGGATCTCCAAGTCCATAGATGGCTCCTTCAGAAGGGGTCTCACTCTCACCACTGCACTGTTTCTATGCAGTTGAGAAGACCCCTCAACAAGGAGCAACAAGACCTAGCAATCACTGAACCCAGTTGTCCCATGCAGTTCCTTAGTAGCCCCATCAGAGCTGGATCCAGATCACAAGAGGTGGGTCAGAGATCCAGGAACACCCCACCCATCTCTTCTGTCTCACCTGGCCTAAACTTCTCTTAAGCCAGAGTGCTGCTTTCAGAATGGTCTGACTCAACACTACTGGATTGCCATAGCCTCCTTGGAGAACTCCTGACTCAAATGGACAACACCCTGTCCAAGTGAAGTCCTCACATTTTGCCAGTGACAAAGATCTAACAGACTAGACAGGTTGAATGTAACAACCTGTCTGCTCTTCAGAAGAGCTGAGTTGGTCAAGCCTTCCCAGCAGCAATCTTCATAGACAGAAATGCTGCCTTCTGGGAGAGTGTCCTCAGATGCTCCTCATAGTGAGTATTCAGAGTCAGTTTGTTTTCCTGAGCCTTGCATTTCCTCCAATGACACTCTTACCTCAGTCCCTGGCCTGCAGCTCCATTAACTCACCATCAAGCCATGATGAGCCTCAACACTAAGTCATTGGACATATCATGGAATGATGCAATGGAACTGAATGAGGAACCAATGGCCATATTATAGGCCTTCCTCACCTCCTCTGTCCCCATCTCATTGGTTGCCAGCATACCCAATATGTCCAGTACAACCTAGCTATTACCTGTTATCCAGCTTTCAAACTTGCAACAGTCAGCACTAAGGATACTCACCTACTCAACAGCAGATTTACACAACAGATAGACAGCGTGGAGTGAGACTTTGGAGGATGTACAAACACTGGGCACTGAGTACATAAAAGTACAAAAAACACGAGACCCAAGGGAATGTCTAATTTATACTGTAGTCTAGTTGACAGTATGTTCCAATCTGCACATTGGGACCATTTGAATATGTTTAAGTTGCACTAATTGTATGGCACTCTGTGCATTTATATTCATGGGAATGACATCTAGCAGCTTAACATGTGTCACTAAATATTTTTCCCATCATTATAACTAGTAACCACATAAATTCTTTTTGCTGTGTTGGTCCTTGTAACACAAGATCCACAATAATAAATGATTTTCACCTTTTGTTGGACCAACAGAGTTGTTGCAATACAAAACAGGCGCTTTGAGCTTTTGGACTACACAGAATCCTTCATCAAAAATCAATGGCAGTTTGGTTCTTCTAAATCAACTGCCATTGATTTCTGATGAAGGATTCTGTGCAGTCTGAAAGCTCAAAGCACCTGTTTACTTTTGTAACAACTTTGTTGGTCTAACAAAACGTGCAAAATCATCTATTTATGTGGATCTTATATCTAGTAAGGCATCGTTAAGAACTGTACCTTAACTGTGATGCTGAATGTGTTATTTCTGCTCTACCAGTCCATACTATGTGTGACCCCTTCTTCCCAGGATTCATGTCTAGAAAATATCATGACCCAGGGCAGAGGCACAGCACATCTAACATTTAAACCAAGTTTCAGAGTCTAGCAATAAATTAACTGTCTGTAACATGAAGTCATGATCAGAGTAGTGCAGCAATTTACTTTGCAGCTCTTACTCCACCTTTACTGTCAGCAGTTTACAATACCAGCACTTTCACAGAACTCTCGTAGCAACAACACTTACCCCAGACATACAATGTTACTTCATCTCAGACATTAGCTATGAACACTTTTCCCAGACCTTTGGTGCTACTTTATTTACTTAAGTTGCTCTACTATCTACATGATCTGCCTTCTACAAACTCCATTAACCAGGGTTCCAGGAATAACATGATCCCAGATTGCTGATACACAAAGTACCTTGCTGGTGACTCACATTAACTTACTTGCAGCATTATCATGAACTTACTCATGGACCCTAGTGAAGGATCCATCCTCTTCCTACTACTACTATCCCACGCTGCCCTCCACGAGGCACCTCTTTATAGGAGGAACACAGGGATGCGGCTATCTAAAACAGGGAGCTAAACAGAATTGGCACTGCTTGTGGGCTAGGGGATGGCCTGGGTTAGGTGGCGGAAAAGTGGGTGAAGATAAAGGGAGCACAGTAGAAGCAACAAACCTCTGCATCAAATAAGTGAGCAAAAGCAGGAGGCAAACAGACTGCAATGATTCTTGAAAAGGTAAAGGCTAAAAGGGTAGCATTCAGAAGGTATATGGAGATGCAGAGGAGAAGGATAGGGAGGTGTATCAGGGAAACAGAGGAGAGCAAGGAAAGTAGTAGAGCACAAAGGCACACACTGAAGATGAAGAGAAAATAACCCAGGAGGTAATGAAAGGAAACAATATATTTTTAGGTATGTAATATAAGTGAAAGGAGGAAAACCAGGGTGGAACTGTAAGGTTAAAAGGGAAAGGGGGACTGTGCAGAGGGGGACCTGAAAAGGCAGACATCCTGAACAAATACTTTTGTTCAGTGTTCACACATGAAGGAGAGGGAGGGCTATAAAAACTAACAAAAATGATGGAGGTGCACTCTAGACCTTTATGGAAGCAACAGTCCTGGAGGATTGCTGATCTAAAAGTAGGCAAAAGCAATGGGGCCAGATGGGTGAATCTAGGGTACTGAGGGAGCTCAGAGAAATACTTGCTGCATCTCTGACAGTTTATTTAATAGCTCATTGGAAATAGGAATGGTTCGGAGGATGGGAGGAGGGTGGATTCAGTCCCACTGCACAAAATTGGTAGCAGGGAGGAGGCTGGTAATAATAGGTCAGTCAGCCTGACACTGGTAGTTGGAAAGTTAATGAAATCATTGCTGTAGGCCAGGGTTGTGGAATATCTTGAATCCAGTGGGTGACATGGCCTGAGCCAGCAATGTTTCTAGGGAGGTTATGTCAAACAAATCTGAAAGATTTATTTGACTGAGTGATGAAGGATTTAGATCAGGGTGATGTGGTTGACATGGCCTACCTAGATTTCAGTAAGGTTTTCAACACCGTGCCACATAGAGAGACTAGTAAGCAAGTGGTGGAACTTGGGGTGGGTCCAAAGGTGGTAAACTGGATATGGAATTGGTTAGGGGATAGGTGACAGAGATTGATGGTAAACAGAGTTCACTCTGAGGAAGGAGGATGACCAACAGGGTGCCTCAGGGATCATTGATGGAATTGGACCTCTTTAATGTCTTCATACATGACATTGCATAGGTGCTGGAAGGAAGGTCTGCTTCTTTTGGATTGGTCAAGGGTGGTAGCTGGGTGTCAATGCAAAAAGTGCAAAATAATGCACTTAGGGCAAAAGAAACCCAGGGGCGGAGTACAAAATGGGTGGAGTGGTATTGACAACTGCCAAGCAGGAAAGGGACCTGGGGGTAATCATATCGGATAACTTAAAGGTGGCCAGTCAGTGTAAAAGGGCAGTAGGGAGGGCTAGTGGAATGCTGGGGTGCATAGACAGGAGTATCACAACCTGAAAGAGGAGATGATGATGTCTCTGCATAGATCACTGGTAAGACCTGACCTAGAGTACTGTGTCCAGTTCTGGAGACCACATCTCTGGAAGGACATAGACAGAGTGGAGGGTGGTCCATAGGAGGGCAACTAAAATGATCCAGGGTTTGCATCAAAAGCCCTATGAGGAGAGAGATAAGGACCTCAATATGAACATTCTGGAAGAGGAGGAAGGGAGGATATGATAGAGACCTTTAAATACCTTACAGGGATAAATAAAGTACATGAGGGAAGTATGTTTCAGAAAAAGGATACTCAAGAACAAAGGCAGATGCTATGAAGCTGGAGGGGAAGATTCAGGAAAGATGTGAAGAAGTATTTAACACACAGAGTGGTGGATTCTTAGAATAGCTTTTCCGTGGAGGTGGTGAGGCAAAAACAGTGGTGTGGTTCAAGAATGCTTGATATAAGCACAAAAGAATCATAGTGAAAAGGAAGAGGGGAGGAGAAAGAGCTGTAGATTGGGCACAATCTGTGGAAGTAGTGTAGGGTAGGAGAAATGGGAAGACTTCATGGGCCAGGTGGTCCTTATTTGCCATCAAATGATATGTTTTACATTTCTATGTTAGATTGCCCTGATACATGACCCTTTCTCAACCCTTGTTACTTCCTTGCATGGTGTGAACAAGGGGTTGCCAAGAAGGCATTGCCTAGTTAAACCAGTATGCCCTATAGAGATATACTTCCACACATTTCCCTACTAGCCAGTGTGGGTCCTAGTAACAAGCTAAATCTGAAGCTGTAACAGTACCAATGAAATGATGCTTCTTCAGCCTGACTCTAGTATTTACCCAGTAGACTGGTATGTAGCAGTCATCCTTCCTTTCCAAAATAATTGAGACCCACCTGTGAACTGGCAGCAGAACCCATGAGGGATAATTCCCCTGCTTCTCACCACCTCCTCCTGTTCTACTCAGTAGTTCCCCACTCCTCAATTACATTTCCTGCTCTCTACATTTCTCCTCTCTAAAAATGGAGGTCAACCTCTCTTTTTGTACTCAGAGCAACCAACCATATGGGCAACATAGACCCTTGACACATTAACCTGTTGGTGGCCAGATTTACACAGTGAATAACACATGGCATATAGCAACACGGTGGAAGAAGCTACATATATATTTTGACATTTGTAGGTACTTTTACATTTATTTCATTTAATACCAACAATGTATGTATGCCTAGTCTTTGCGGCTTTGGCATAACAGAAAAAGGCAAGTACTCCAAGATATCTACTTTTTAAAGCCATACAGCTATATTACCTTGGCCGTAGAGGCCTGTTAAAGGAAGGCAATAGAAACATGTCATACTTTATGTAGCTCAAACTGGACCTCCTTGGCCATCAGGAGCTAAAGAATCTATACCTGTGAATCTTTGAAGCCATAAAGGAAATCTGCTCCTATATATCACAAATCAGTTTAGGAACATAGGCTCTGCATATGCTTTTAGAAGAACATCCCTCTTGCTTTTAGAACTCCAAGACACTGTACTGCACCCTGTTTAGAATGCTTGCATTTGATTGTAATGCATCCACACTTTGGAATAAACTGCAAAGTGCTTTAAAGGTGGAGGCAATTTAATCTATGGTATTTTTGATGTCCTGATTGAGATTTGTACTATGAACTGTAGCTGTTAACTGCAACAAAAAACATATGGGCAGGATTTTCAGACACCTGTGTCTGTTTGACCGATCGTTCAAGCTGGTCTAATTTCTGGGCAATAGTGCCTGACATGTGTCCTAGTATAATGTATGTGTCTAAATGAGATACATGCTTCATTTTTCTTTTTTCTTTTTTGCTGGACAAAGTGGTGAATGTTTAAAATGTGGTGAAGTTTTAATTGCTGGCGAAGTTGCGTAAAGTGATGAAATTGCATTAGGAGCTTCATGAAGTTTTCCCAGACATCAGCAACTTCAACTTTGCCTGAATTGTGAAGATTTTGCTGCAAAGTGTGAATTTGTCACTGCAAAGTGTGGGATTTTGCTGTGAAGTGTGGAATTTCACTTGCACAATTATGCACTTTGCAGCAAAACTTCACACTTCATGGGTTGATCTATGCTCTGTGAATTGCACAAACTCTGCAGATTAATTCATGGAGCAGATTTTGGTGATTTTGCCTATCTTTACATGTGTTGCAAAAGCATCAGGATTGTTGTAGATAAGTTGCAAGTACCCTGACACATTTGCTTGGATGCAGCATGTGTCTAAAATACAGACACAAGTGCAACATCCATAGCTATGAAAATCCCAAACAAGAGCTGTAATTCCTGTAGTATTCATCACTGTCAGTATCAAATGATAGTTTTGAAATCATTTGCACTGTAGTTAATTTCAGTGCATTATCATTTCTGCTGGATATTTTTGTCAACTTTAACTCTTTGCTTGTGCTCACGATCCCTTGAAAATGAGCTGTGCTAAATGTGGTTCACACATCAAAACAAACACAATACAGTGTTCCTCTATTTTCTGCCACCTATTATTTACCACCCTTGATAATCTGAAAATGTTGCTTGTACACAGCGGATAATCAGTGGTGTACTACTAACTTTTTAAATATCGCTGCATGTTTACAGAACAGAAGAGTAAAAGTTAAGTTGTCTACTTTTTAAAAGATATGGGTTTACAGCAGTAGTTTTCGATAATACAGGTGCACCATCTAAAGTACATTAACAGAGTACAATACCATAAGGTATAATGTATAGGTGACCATACACAATGAGCCTGTGTCTCCATTGAGGGGCTGAAATAACAGCATTTGGACCTTCAGAGTGGCGTGAGAGTTTCATGCTGTTATCTCAACCCCAAGATAGAATCTACAAGGAGCTGTGTATGGTCACCCATATTTTCATTTTTATAGTATATGGTTTAAAAAATATTTGACAGGAGAAGTAGTGAGACTGTCATGACTTTACTAAGGAAAGTCCATTGAAAAGATTACAACAGCTTAAACTTTTCTCTGCTATTTTTTATATACATTTGTACCTTAAATGAATAAATGTTTTAAAAGGCAAATCTGTTGCTAGGCAGTCTTTTACTTATTAATTTATTAGGTCTTCAGCTGAAGAATTGAAAGTTCCTGCCAGCGCTGGTACAGAGAGAGAGAGAGAGAGAGCCAAGACTGAACTGTTGGGTAAGCTCTGCTGAGTAACCACTATTGCACTCAGAGGGCACTCCTTACATGCTGAGGGTGTGCATCGCAGACCACTACTGCAGTCACAAAAACAGGCTGTGATCTGAACAAGTCAGTGTGAGTGGGAGCTGGGCACTCAGTGAAATGAAAGTGGGCTGTCAGGCAAGCATAGGTATGAGCAGGGGAACAGGCACAGGCACATTTGATGATAGAACATGCACAACAGCTTTTAGGATGTGTACAGCAACTTTTAGAACATACATAACAACTTTTGAGAGCCACTGATTTCTTTACAGAACGATCCCTAACCATATACTATAAAATAATGATGCATAACTTTCTATATAACTGTGCATCATGACTGAACCTTAGTATGGAAGGAAAAGTTACCCATATCAGATCTGCACAGAGGGACTCCAGCGACTTGCCTTAGAAAATGAATTATAGCTTTAGGGATATTTTATTTGTTTTGCTTTAAAGCCCATATCGTTTTATTTGAGGAATTGTTTTAAGGTTTCTCCATTTATTCCATACATTGAGTCACTAGTACAGTCTGGTGCTAAAACGATGCCCTGCTGTCTTCACCTTTCAAACTGCATGATATCCCAGTTTGACAGCAGTAAATCTAGCAAGTGATACACAGTAAACAACACTGGAAAAGGGCACGGCACATAAAGCCACAACAGTCTTGAGGCAAGATGAACTACTGCAAAGCACCTTTATGAAAGTTACAAAAGTGATGCTATCAGATGAAAACAAGAACAAAGGTAAAATATTCTTAGTGGAAAATAATGTTGTCACACAAACTTAATACTTGTACTGTAAGCCAACCAAAACAATCTACTAATGCAAGAATGGGATTCCTCTATGATATATCTATTTCAATTAGTAGGTTTCCTCACTTTGGGGATAGGGGGCACTGTCTCAAAAAAAAAACGTGATTTTTCCTTTTGAATTTCATAAATAAGCTACAAAAGCTATGAAGAGATTGAACAGACTCAGATTATTAAGCAAAGAGAAGGACGATCAGGGATGATTACATGGGTTCTGAAAACTAATGGAGACAGACAGGGTGGATTATACACAGAAGTTTGACCAGGTGAGTGCAAGCAACTAAAGACAGCACATGCCCCAAATGAGGGGTGGGGCAGACTAAGGGGAAACATTAAAGCATTTCATACACAGTGTTGTGAACCACTTCTATACTCCTTACATATCAATAAAATACACGAATGCCTAAAGTGTCTTACTCCAATACTTTATCTGGATGATCTCATACTTGCTACTAATTCTAACAACATCTGCAATATTAACCACATGCTTACTCACAACCTGCAGGCAGATCAAAATTGGCTATTCCAAAACAAATTGCTGTTGAATGTGACAAAAACTCAAGGTATGTTTTTGACTCTCCTAAACTGAGAAGCTGCCCAACTCCCATTACAATCACCTGTAACAACGGCAAATTACTAGAGGCTGTGTAGTCCTTCAAATACCTAGGTGTCACCCTGTACCTCTCCTTGATTTTCAAATGCATGTGTTTAAAACTTGCAAATTTGTTAAATCTAGGCTAGATTAATCTATAGAATCAGTCATAACCTTATCTCACATGCCCACTTATTTACTGCCAGGGGAATACTACTGCTTAAGTTAATGTATAATGCTGCTGTTTACACATCTTCTACCTCTAAACTGGCACCAAGGAAATGGGATGTCACCAATGATAATATGTGTCATTTTGCACTCTTAACAAATAAGCTTGACCATCATTGCTCCTTGTACAAGAGACTGGAGTGACTTCCTCCGAGTGGAATACGTGGAATTAGCAAAGGATGCATATTAGCAGCCAACAGCCTCAATGTCTTGCTATTTTACTTCACAAGCAGATTAACCCTTAACCCCTAAGATCTATGGGTCTTGACCTGCTTGTTGTACCCAAACTATGGACTAACCTTGGTGCAGCTGGTTTTCAGAACTTTGCCCCCAAACCCGGAACCTCATTTCTCGGAAGATATAAAACACTCAGTGTTTGAAAATGCACTTTACAAACATCTCTGGAGTACTTTCAGGTGCAGCTGCCTCTCCTAGACTTAACAAATGCTATGGACTTATCCTATTCATCTGTTGTGCTTTTCATATCATGTGGCTCCTCCCTTGTTGCTGTGACTCTTGTCTATTATTATGCTGTATTTCAACACTGTACTCCTATGTATTTGATTACTTGTATACTTATCCTGATCCATTAGTAATCTCCTGGATCATGCCTGAAAACAGACAGTCCCTGTCTAGTGCACCTACCGGTTAACAAAAACTAACTAACCAAACACATGGAATAACCTACCCAGTGAGGCTGTGGAAGCTAGCACAATTCAGGCTTTGAAATCCAGACTAGACAGACTCCTGAGAAGGAAAAGGCATAGACGTTTAACCAGAATGAGTCGAGCAGCATTCCAGCTGACATTTTTTATTTATATTATTTAGTTTTGATTACCGGGTAAGTGCACTAGACAATAATATGACTATTTTCATTTACAACCTGAGTGAGTGAAATTACAAGCTCAGTGGAGCAGATATAGAGTAAAGACACAATGGCATTAGAAATATTAGTTTCACAATACAGTACATGAGCAGAAGCTTTACAATACATTACATGATCAAGAGAGCATAGAGGCAGAACACTCCAACAAAAAACAACAGGAGCATAAGCTGCATCAGTAATGAAGTGCATCAGGATAATTAAACAAATTTGGCAAGAAGCAGGTACAGAGTTAGAGACCATTAGATGGTGGTAGAAATCCTCTTGAAACAGGCATGGGAGGAGTGCTGGAGGGCAACAGGGAGGGAGTTCAAGTAATTGGGTGCAAAGTAGCAGAAGGCCTGAAATACCATATTGGTAATAAGCCTGGGAGCAGTTAGAAGGAACAGGTCACTTGATTGGAGGGGTAAGCCAGGTCAGGGGTTTCAGCAGAGCAACTAGGAGGTAGAGTCCCACAGTCCTAAAAAGTTTGTCCATAAGAGCTCCCAGAGCATGAGAATGACATTCTCAGGAGACGCCAGTTTAACCCATAGTTTAGCTGGCAATGGTGGGTAAGTCAGTTTAAGGCAAGAGCAAAGCAACATATGCTACTGTAGGTAACATCCAGTTTGTGGAAGTTTGTCTTGAGGTGTGAGAGTAGGCAACAGAGCCATAAGTAAGACTGGAAAGAAAAATACCATGAACAATGGAAATTTGGGAGGAGGTATGAGGACATATTTGGTTTTATAAGCCAAGTCAAGCTTGATATTCATGGATTTATAGGTATTAGGTATGTGCAGTGCAAAATCTAGAGAAGGGTCAAGGGTTATACCAAGGTACTTGAAAGAGGCAACATTCTCAAGCAGGGTGCAATCTATACTGGAGACTGCCAGGCAGCCAGGACACTTTTTCATTCTAGGAGCACAGCCAAAAGTTAGGAATGGGATATACAGGCACTGAGTAGCAATTTGTTTAAGGAGAGACAGGAGTGGACTTTACAGAAATTAGAATTAAGGCTGGAGTTATTGCCAGAAAGATTTTGTGAGCTTGAACAGAGCAACAGGTCATCCACATAAAGCAGAGAGGAGCAGGATATGTGAGGTTAAGGGAGAAATCTTCCACAAAGACAGTGAAGAGAAGGGGAACCAAGATAAATCTCTGAGGAACACCAATGTTTATAGAAGTGAGGTCAAAACAGCTATGTTAAATTTGACAAAATGTTCTCTGTTCTTATGGTAGCTAGCAAACCAGGAAGCAGTTCTAGGGAGATACAAAGAGATTGTAGCTTTGTCTTAAGTAAATGAAGGTTCACTAAATCAAAGGCCTTATTAACATCAATAAACACTGCCTCTGTAAACATGCCATTAACCATGGCTACCTTGGTACTATTTATGAATTGAAGCAGAGCCGTGGTGGTGCTGTGTCCTTTACTAAAGCCATGCTGGGCAACAGAGACTAGCTTATGATCATGGCGATAATTGATTGTCTGGACAGCAACAGGTTTCTCTAAGATTTTGCTAAGAACAGAGAGGATGGCAATTAGGCAATAATTTGTAATACATTTGGGATCAACCTTCCTGAAAATAGGGACAATTCTGCAACTTTTCAGATCTCTGATACAGTCCCAGAGCACAAGGACAGATTATAGATTCGGGTCAGGGGTGAGCCAAGTACTAGGAGGCAATCCTGAGCAACTTAGGTTTGAGGTCATCAGAATGAATACTACTACAGACAGAGACAGAGTCTAGTAGTTGACACATCTCCATGTTTGAGACAGCACATAGGCAGGAATGGGTGTGGTGAGGGAAGGGATTAGGGAAAGATAACCCATAGGGGTGAGTGTAGCGGAGCCAGAGGTGCTGGGGTGGGACAGGTGTATTTGGACAAATCTGAGAAATGATGGTTGAAGGCATTGACAATTGTAACAGGTTATTACAACTAATGCCATTAATAACAATATTATTCATGAAATGGTGTGCCCACCCCCATAAAGCCCTTAATGTGGTTCTAGAATTTTCAAGCGTCTCCAACAGTGTCTAGCAACAAGTTCTTACAGTAGGATATCTAGGATGTGTGTCCATACTAAAATCGGGTAATGTCACTGCCATGTGGCAGGAAAGGTGGACAAGACAGGCCTAAATCCCTTCCTTCATCATAATAATGTTACCATGCTGGGACGTGGCACCTTTATTTAGAACAAATGCATGTTCTATATAGTGGTTGAAGTCTCTTAATCTCCAAGAGGAGCCTCAGCATAATGACCTCTCATTTCTGCTGTGCCAGTATCTCTGCTACCTGATGATTTAACTGGTTACAGATCTACATATCTCCAACACCTCAGTTTGTCATACTGTATCTGCATTCTACAATACCAGTAGAATAAAGTTAACTAAGGCTGGGATCATACTTGCCCATGCCTTCATCCACTCTTATGCCAGCAACTGTCATTCCTTCACAGGCAATGGTTGGCCATCTAGATGGCTTTGTAAGGCAACTACAGTGGATAGAAAATGCACATAAAAACATACATTTTGCATCTCAGATATCAGTTTACATTTATTTATTGAATTTTGATGACCGGGTAGGCCGCTGGGCCTTCAAAGGTCCCTTTTCAGGGGCGACCTGGAGATACATTAAGTGGTATTACATGTAATGCCATAAACTTGGTGAAACAGACAGTAAACTGGAATTAACTGACATACAGATTCAATAGTTACAGTTTTAGACATTGATTCATAACAGTAGAGGCAAACTTTCCAAAATGGATTGGCACAACCCTTGTAGGTGTGGTGATAGGCCTAAGTCTGTGGTGGGGGGGGCTGTCAGGTGCCATGACATAGGCAAGTGCTTGCCTTGTG
Source organism: Neoceratodus forsteri (assembly GCA_016271365.2). Lineage (NCBI taxonomy): Eukaryota > Metazoa > Chordata > Ceratodontiformes > Ceratodontidae > Neoceratodus > Neoceratodus forsteri. The sequence continues at coordinate 1,068,267,681 of CM028129.1, read as the reverse complement.
TAGATGTGCCTTGAGCCTGGTTCGGAAGTTCATGAGCGAGGGGCTTCCTGTATCTCTGGTGGAAGTTTGTTCCACAGATGGGGGCTGTGGAGGAGAACGATCTCTGGCCTGTGATGGTCCTGACCCTGGGGTTTCTAGTAGACCCTCCCTGTGGACCTCAGGGCTCGGGGTTATTTGGGGCTAAGGCTGAAGAGAGGCTGGGTGGAGCTGTAGGGCTGAGTAATTTAAATGCTAGGCAGAGGAGGATATTGTAGATGTGCTACAAAAGAAGGCCACTGTAGTTTGGCAAGCGTATCACAGTGGTGGGTTCTGGAGTGATCCAGGGTTGCAAACCGCGCTACCTTATTATACAAGATCTGCATCTGGTGTACCTCCAGCTTGGCCATTCCCTGTATTACAGGGGCTGCATAGGTCAGAGTGGGGAGCAGGATGCTAGAAGCAATGGAGCATCTGGCTTAGAGTAAAGCTGATCCTCAATCCGATGGAAGATGCCTAGTTTCCCATGGATGGTCTTGGTCACTTGATCCACATGGTTCTTGAAAGTGAGACCTTAGTCAAGTGTAAGCCCTAGGTATTTTAAGGAGGGCACAACTTCAATGCTGGTCCCAGCCAGTGACTTAAGCTGTAGGGAGCTGGTCCTATCTTGCCCTAAGGATCTGGCCCGAATAGCATGGCTTTTGTTTTGCCTGCATTTAAGACCATTCTGTTAGTTTTAGCCAGTTCTCCAGTGATGCAAGACAGATTGGAGTAAGGGCTAGAGAGCCCCAGGTTATCCGAGGAGCAGTAAATAACGTGTGTCATCGCATATTGTACCACTGCACTTCCCCACAGTGGAGGGTAAGGTCACTGGAAAACAACGAGAAAAGTGGGGGCCAAGGATCGAGCCTGTGGTACTCCCTCCTTTAGGGGTAACAGGTCAGATGGTGCACCCTTCCAGCTAACTCTCGGTGCGACCAGATAAATAGCTCTTGAACCACTTCAGAGCCAGGGGTCCAGGCCTATCTTTTAAGTTTTACTAGCAGGAGATTGTGGTTAGCAAGGTCAAAGGCCTTGACAGGTCAATGAATACCGTGGCAGTGGGGACCCTTTGTCCATGGCTGTGAGTATGTCTGTCGTGAGGTTCGTAAGGGCAGTGTCCGTACTATGGTTAGTTCAAAACCATGTTGAGAGGAGGCCAGAGTTGGTGAGTCACCAGATAGTTGCAGAGTTGTCTATATATTAGTCTTTCATGCAGTTTGTCAAGCAGACAGAGCAGGAAAATTGGTCTGTAGTTACTTGTGTGCTCCTGGAGCCACCCTGTGGATAGGAACCACATTAGCTTGTTTCACTGGTGTGGAATTGTGCCTTCCACATAGATCTGTTTATGAGCCAGGCAAAGGTCTGGCAAGGGATTGGGTACCATTCTTGAGCAGCCTGGGATTAATTCCATCAGGTCCACCTGGGCCTTTGATTTTCAGGACCCTCAGTAGGATCAGTACCTCTTTAGTTCTGACCAACCTGAAGTGGAGGAGTGGACATTGAAGTATTGGGAGTTCAGGTTGTTGGGTGCCATGGGATGAGGGGGTAGTCCAGCCTTATATGTTTCAAGGTTGGTGAAGTGACAGTTGAGGGCTGCAGCAATTTGTGGGCTTTCATGCAGTAGCTTACTGTCAGCTTCCATGGGGCCTGGTTCAGCCTTGGAGTTTCCTCTGATCAGCTCATTAATATGGGACCAGAATAGTTTAGGGTTTACTAGGCTATCATTGTGAAGGTGGGTGACATACTCCCTTTTAGTCCATTTTATAGAACTCTTGCATTCATTTCGTAGTGTTTTATATGCCACCATGTCAGATGGGAGAGGGACTTCTTAAACCTCTTCCAGGCCTTGTCCTAGCTGATCATCAGAGCTTTAAGAGTTGGAGAGATCCACTTGTAGCAGCTGCCTTGTACTCTGATCTTCTTTAGTGGGGTGCAGAGGTTGGCTGCATTAGTCAAAGAGTTTTGGAAGTATTCTAGTGCCGCATCCAAGGAAGACAGGAGACGGATGGGACTCCAGTCCAGGCTGTTGAGGTAGTCATTGTATTGGGCCTCCAAGAAATTTGAATAATCTCGGCGGTCAATATTCTGGGTTGGACTTTGGGCACCTTGTTCCTCCAGATACAAAATATTGGGGAGTGGTCATTCAAGGCATCAGCCATGAGCCCAGCTTTCTGTATATTGGTAGGGTTTGTCACTAAAGCCCAGTCTAGGATGGTGTGGTCCCCGACTTATGATTCAACCTGGTGGGTTCTGAAATAACCTGAGTCAGGTTAGCCTCCTGTGTCAGGGACATAAGTTCTTTGTTGGGGTCCCAGGCCTAGTTTAGGTTGAAGTCCCCCATTATGATAAGCTCATGGTGACATCTTTGTTCGTGGAATTAGTGATGGCCTCCAGGGATTGGAGAGCTGTCTTAGGTGGGTTGTAGACACATCCTATAGTCAGGTGCTTTGACTGGCCGAGGGTGATGTGAATGAATACTGATTCACTGTCTGGGGCTGTGTCCATCTTCAGGGTTAGGTTTGACACTGTTAGGTTGTCCTTAGTGTAGATTAACACACCTCCTCTTTTGACTCCCTATCCTTATGGAAGGAGTTGTATCCCTTGCCATGATCTCATGGTTGAGGACATTGGTCTTAAGCCAGGTCTCCGAGATGACCAGGATGTCTGGCTTGTAGAGGTCTAGCCAGGCTTGCGCCTCTTGCATTTTTGGTCTGATACTGCAGATGTTCATGTGTGCAATCTTCAAACCTTTGGAGAGTGCCTGACAGTCCAATGGGGAGGATATTAGGATATTGGAGATGGGAGGGCCCAGGTTGTGCTGGATGTCACCTGCCAGAAGAAGTAGTGCCGCCAGTAGGCCAAGTAGCTGGAGCTGGCTGACAGGAGTACGTTGCTGCCGAGTCTCCTACCTGAGAAGTGGAGTGACTCATAACATACGCCTTATCACTAGCTCATGGGCAATTAGTAAGGTTTGTACTCTAGAGTCAGACTTGGCATAGAGTAGGTCCGGGGATGACAGTGTCATGCCTCCTCAGATGTCTGGGTCACCATGGCCTACTAGGTCCACCCATAGTAAGGACAGGATGTAGAGAGTTGCGAGGAGTAGTCCCTTGTTCGGGAGTAATTTACTTGGTTTATTTTCACAACTCCGCCTGGTTCGGGTAGGTGTGAGGCCCATGTCTGCCTCTGGTTGACATGCTTGATGAGCAGAGGTACTTTGGTGTTAATAGTGAAGTGTTTCTACCTTCTTGGGATGTTGCACTCCCAGATCTGTTTCAGGTAGGTGGGGTTTGGGTTAAACAAGAGGGAGAAGTGTCTCGCTAGTTTTACGGGCTAGCCGCTAGTTCTAGACCTAAAGTGAGATCCGTTCATGGGTGCACTGTATAAATCTATTTGTTGGACTATTTGATTAAGTCCAGGAAGACTAGCCTAGTCCTAGGCAGACCCCTGTTTTCGGCAGTTGCAGGCTATGTTTACTTATATAGGATGTATATTAGTAATAGTGGGTAGCAGACCCACAGGGATTAACAGTTACACAGTTACGCAGCCAATTCCCCAGGAGGAGGAGCCCTAAATCATGGTAAATGAGTGTTCCTTTGTATCTGACAGCAAGACAATAATCTACAAAGGGTTCTGACAACTAGATACTACTCATACCAAGGGAGGAAAGAAGGGGAGCAAAGTTATCAACAGTAGCAATTAATCTCACATTTATCGCAAGGATTAGATATTAGCATATCTATACATTGTTATGATTTTGAGTCATTTAGGCTTAGACACTCTTGAAGGAACAGGTTGCTGTCCAAGTCCCAATTCTGAGTCACTCTTGCTCAGGGTACTGCCAGTGAGTCACTTATCCAGGAGATCGGAGGGATAAGCGAGCCGGCTTGTACTCGGGTGCTTTGTAACATCGGAGAGTCAACTCCTTTTTGAGTGACCTAAGGGATAACTCACTCAACGAGAGACTTTGTGTAGAGAAGGGTGTGGCCACTGGCCTTTAAGGGGCGGAGGGAACGGGGTGGTGTAGGGAAGAAAAACAAACACTGCTCCAATCAGTCCGAGAAAGATCTCCTTTCAAGTTTTCCCGATGTTCAGCACCGCCGTCACAGCAGCCCTGGTCCCAGGTAAAGAAATAATTTCAGCAGCACAGCAAAAGTTAATTAAAAGTCTGGGGCAGCTCCTGCACCAGGCAGGGAACTGATTATCTTGTGGTTACAAATGTGAGGGAGGTCTGCGCGTTCTGCTCAATGAGCTAGCACCTCTACCTCAAGCGGACTTTTGGCGTTTAGTTGCGGGGGACCCACTTGCAGAGAGGTCACCCTCACCACCCTGGGACTTATAGGCAGATTTTGGATGTTTGGGAGCTGTAGGCTCCAATTTCTGTCTTTGTAGCATGTCACTTAACGGCAGTAGACCAATCGGTGCCGTTTATTTTCTTTGAAATTCATGCCCAAACCCAAGTTCAAATCAGTCCCAAAAACAAACACTTGTTCCAATCAGTCCTGTAGAAAGATCTCCTTTCAAGTTTCCTTGATGTTCAGCATCTGCTCATCACAGGAACCCTGGTCCCAGGTAAAGAAATAATTTCAGCAGCACAGCAAAGTTAATTAAAAAGTCAGGGCAGCTCCTGCCAGGCAGAGAAACAGATTATCTTGCGGTTACAAATGTGAGGGAGGGTCTGCGCGTTCCGCTCAATGAGCTGGCACCTCTACCTCGAAGCGGACTTTTGGCGCTTAGTTGATGGGGACCCACTTGCAGAGAGGTCACCCTCACTGCCCCTGGGACTTATAGGCAGATCCTGACCCCTGTGCTATTGTCTCTTGGTGCTGGTTGAAACCATTTTCAAAATAGCCCTCTGTCACTACCAGATCCTTCATAGCATGAGCCCTTCATAGCATACATCATTTTATTTTATTTTATTTAAAACTGTTGTTCGGAAAAGGCACAGAGCTAAAGCTCATTTCCAAGAGCAAATGGGGTGGAGGGGTTATAAGTAAGAAATGAAATTAGCAACACAGTGACAACAACAATAGAAAGCAATAACTAAGGCTGGTCTCTGTGCAGCAGCAAGGCTGCTACTTGCAAGCTAAAGACCCTAGTCTAGGAGCAAGATTGGGCATCAGGTACCACTAGGGGTGGGGAGAAGGACTGAGCAGAACACTCCTTCTAGGGAAGGGAGGGTAAGCACATGACCAGAAATACTGCTACCTGGTGACCACAGGTTGCAGTGCAGTGGAAGGCTCACGAGGAAGGGATAAGATCATACAAAAGTTGCCAGCAGCAAATGCCATCCTGGTCTGTATAGGCTGCTCGAGATTACAGCTAGCTTCCTATTCAGTAGCTGCACCACCGCCCCTCTCTTCCCTCCCTTACCCTCCCTTGCCCTGTCCCACTCCCTGTCACTTATAAAGACATTAAAAAGGACTGGCCCCCAGTACTGAACCCTGCAGTACCCTGCTAGTAACCCCCTTTCTTCAGAGTGGACTCTGTTTACTATTACCCTCTGTGTCCAGTTGTCCAGCCAATTTTTTACTCCAGGATACCACCCTGGGACCCAGTCCCAGGCTGGCTAATTTGTTTATTAATCTTTTGTGTGAGACTGTGTGAAATGCCTTGCTAAAGTCTAGGCAGGCCATGTCTACATCCCTCTGGTCTACTACTTTGGTCACCCTGTCAAAGAAATCTATTAGATTCATCTGGCATGACCTTCCTGCTGTGAATCCATGCTGCCTTGGGTCCTGTGCCCCACTGGCCTCTAGGTACTCAACAATTCTTTCTTTCAGAAGTGATTCCATCATTTTCCCTACCACTGAGGTCAAACTAACAGGTCTGTAGTTTCCTGCCTCTGCTTTGCTCCTTTATGAGAGGAATCACATCTGCCCTCCTCCAGTCCTTAGGTACTGCCACTATTCTCCCATGATTTACTAAAAGGTGTAGTCAGTGGTGTCACTAGTTCCCCTTAGTTCTTTTAGAATTCTGGAGTGAATCTCATCAAGCCCCATCACTTTGTCCACCTTCAGTTTTAAGAGTTCTTTCAGAACCCTTTCTTCTGTGAAAGGACTGGTATCGACCCCTATCCAGAGTGCTTCTATTGACTGAATTAGGTACCTCCCCTACTCTTCTATTGTGAATATTGAGCAGAGATATTCATTCAGTATCCCTGCTTTTTACTGTCCCTCTCTGCCCACCCACCTCCCTTTATTAAGCCACACTATCCTCCTTGGTCTTTCTTCACTCCCTAATGTACCTATAAAAGGTTTTATCCCCTTTTAAAATTATGGAATGAAGAAAGAGAGTATGAAAATGGAATACATTTTTTTTAATAAAGGCTTATATGCTCTCTGGCAGGGACCATGCAGGCTTGTCAGCCCTGTCCCTGGATACTGTCGATGGCCTTCTACCTCTTCTCATCTCCTCCTCCTCCTGCTGTTCCAGCAGGGCCCATTGCAGTGTTTTGAGCAGGGCTTCATTGAAGCCCAGTTGTCCCATCCATTTTCCTCCTATTTTTGCCTCCCAGGACTACAACAAACTAGGAAGACAGGAGAGGAGAAGAAAGAAAGCCAAGAGAGCAGCAGCTGAAGTTGTATTTGCAAGGTATATTTTCTGTTACAGTGTTGAGCAGGTTGTCTTGTTGAAAGGTGGTGGGTCGAGCTATAGCTGATTGTTTCTGGAAGTCTTGAGCTTGGTCCCATTCTCCCTCCGCTCTTCCCCTTCCCCACCTGCCCCAAGGACATTGTTTCCTTTATACCAGGGTTCTGACATCACTTCCCAAAAGGGCAAAGGATGTACACCTGTAATATCCTTAACAGTCCGGCATGCTGTATAGGGGTAAACGACGCACACACTCACACACATAGTAGACTGAGGAACAGAAGAGCAGACCACTGAAATGGGTAGGTTTATCAGAGTAGCCCTACAGAAAGGGGAGGTAAGAGGATGGGTTGAGGAGCAGTGGGAGAAACTAAAGGCACCATAGTGGAAGTGATGATCCAATGCATCAGGTTGATGTCCAAAGTGAAGACAAGGAGGAAACCGCTATGGTTCTCAAAGAAGTAGCAGACAAAGTAAGAGCTAAGAAAATTTGATTTTCTTGAGTATAAAGGGGACCCAAAGGGAGGAAGACAGGAGTGTACCCCGTGTCTAAAGGAAACAGGTAAGGCTGTTAGGGTAAGGCATGGACTGAGGAGGACTAGCAGACAGTGAAGAAAGGGGCAAGACATTCTATAGGTACATCAGTTAAAGAAGAAAAACCAGGGAGGGATAGTAAGGCTCAAAGGGGATAAAGAAGATTGTAAGAAGGGAGACCAGGAGAAGGCAGAAATACTGAACACATGCTTTGTTCAGTATTCACTGAAGAGTGGGAGAATCAGGGACCACAGCTGGCAACAGATGCATAGGGAGGGAGAGCTGGACACCAGTCCATTCACAGTACAGAGTACTATAGGAGCTCTCAAAGCTAAAGGTGGATACTGCTATGGGGCCAGATGGCATACACCCAAGGATATTGAGGGAGCTGTGTAGTGAACTAGCACCTCTGGCAGCTTTGTTCACAGAGTCACTCAACACAGAAGTGGTTCCAGAGGACTGGAAGAGGGCAAATGTAGTTCCTTTACACAAAAGTAGAAGTAGGGAGGAGCGGGGAACTATAGACCGGTCAGCCTAACCTCAGTGGTGGGGAAGATCATGGAGGCACTGCTGAAAGAAAGAATTGTGGCACACCTGGAAGCCAACAGTGCCCGGGATCCAATGCAGCATGGATTCACAGCAGGAAGGTCATGTCAAATGAATCTTACAGATTTTTTGATTGGGTGACAAAGAACTAAACCGGGGGGTGGACGCTGCCTACTTCAATTTCAGCACAGCTTTGACACCATCTCACATAAAAAGCTGCTTAACAAGATGGTTCATCTGGGCATGGGACAGAGGGTGGTAGATCGGTTAGAAGCTGGCTAGCAGACAGGAGATAGAGGGTGGTGGTAAATGGGATCCAATCCAGAGAGGGGTGACCAGTGGGCACCTCAGAGGTCAGTCCTGGACCAGCCCTGTTCAATGCCTTCATCAGTGATATTACAGAAGGGCTGGAGGAAAGATCTGCTTGTTTGCAGATGACACTAAGATCTGCAACTGGGTGGATAATCCAGAAAGGGTAGAGAAAGTGAAGAGGGACCTAAGGAAGCTTGAAAATGGTCTGAGGTGTGGCAGCTGGGGTTCAATGCAAAGAAGTGCAAATAATGCACCTGGGAAAAGGAACCCTGGGGAAGCATACAGGATGGGGGAGATGTTGACAATCACCAAGGAAGAGGACAGGGGTCATCATTTCAGATGACCTAAGGTGTCCATGCAGAGCACAAAGGCAGCAAGGAGGAACAGCAACATTCTGGGATGCATAGGCACAGTTATCACTAGCAGAAGGAGGAAGGTGGTAATGCCACTGCAAAAACACTAGTGAGGCCTCCTTAGAGTACTGTGTGACAGTTCTGGAGGCCACACACCTGGGCAAAGACATCAACAGGGTGGAAGCAGTCCAGAGAGGGCAACCATGATGGTACACGGTTTGCACCACAAAACGATGAAGACAAATTAAAGGACCCCAATATGTACCTTCACTGAGGAAAGGGAGGGAATGGTGGGACATGACAGAAACATTCAAATACCTGAAGGGCATTAACACAGTATGGGGAGGAGACATCTTCCAGTGCAGAAGAAGTGCAAGAACAAGGGGGCATGATATAAAATTGAAGGGGGGCAGGTTAAGGGAAAAGAGAAAGTTTTCTCCACAGAGAGGTGGTGGACAAATGGAATAGCCTGCCGTGAGGTGATGGGAGCAAGCACATTGAGGGTTTTAAACATGCCTGGGATAGGCACAAGGGAGCCTTGAGGAGGAAAGAGTGATGGGAAACCACTGACCACTTAGGATCAGAGGCCACAAACAAGTATAGGGCTTAAGGGCAGACTAGATGAGCTGTGGTCCTTATCTGCTGACAATTTCTATGTTTCTATAGCAAACAAGGTTCTGCTTCTGTCTGGAGGCACGTATGCACCTAGAACCACCAGCCCTGTTCAACCCACCCAGCATACTGCCAGTCTCTTGAGCATTGGCACTATCTTCAGACTGCCACTTTGAGGTAGACAAGAGCAGGGATGGGTCAACTCCTGATCCAGGACAGGAGAGCTGCCAGGCAGCTGCTCTTGCCTGTCTCCTCCCCAGCAGACCCCTGGTGACTCATACTCATTCTGAACTTGGGTTGGTGATGTCAGAGAGGTAATGCACTTTGTAGTGCCTCAACCATCAGTCGAGCCAGCTGAAAATGGAATACGTTTAAATGATTTGCAGGCTCCATTGAACCACATGGGGAGGCACTGGATTCTGTCTGATGCTGATGCTGGCCAGTCTCCAGAAGCATTCCTATAATTTTTAGAAAAATGTAATAGAAATAAGATTAAGTCTCTGTGAATTTGCCAGGGCTGAGCTTGCCATACACTTAATGATTAAATGATGAGTAGAGATGTGGTCCTCTCTTACTCAGCAAGCTCCCACTGCCACCTGTGAGCCTTTGTGGACCAGCACTCTTTTTAACAAATGAAGCCTGTGCATGGTTTCCACATAAGACAAATAGATAAAGCAGTGGGACCACAGCTCATACTCACTTGTTAAAATAGAAAGGGCCTGACCTATGAGGTTCATCTTGCCATCAGTGGTCAGGACAATCATGATTCATGGATTGATGAGACCAAGAACCCCTTTTAAAATTATGGAATGAAGAAAAGTGTTGGTAAGAAAATGGAATAACTTTAAATGATCTGCAGGCTTCTTTGAGCAGCATTTTGGGAGGGGTGTGTGTGCAATGAATTCTGTTTAATTCTGATGCTGCCACACTCCAGCAGTACTCCTACACAGCAAGGGTTGAGCTTGACATGCCCTTAAAGGAAACTAACACAAACATAGAAAAGGTATTCACCACTGTTGCAAAGGGAAATCTGTTTTAAGTACATGATTGGCCAAACCAGTATATATTTTAGGGACAGAAATATAAGGCATTTAGTTTTCCTTCTTGTATAGCTGCAGGAATACAGTTTATAAATCACAGGCACGTGAAATGACATCACATCAGGGAAAAACAGAAGTACTACTGTGCTGCAAGTAATTTCTAATACAGAGTTTCTGATCCCCATAGCTCTCACTGTCATTTTTGTAACTTGTGCTAATGGCATTTTCAGGCACCAGTACCCAGGCAGTATATTGCACTATTGTAAAAAAATTGTTTTTGCTGCCAATGCCACGTGTTTGCCAAACATTTGTGCTTCTTTTGCTTTAACATTGACTTGTGGCATCCTGATTTAGTGCACAGTGGTTTGCAAAAATTTGATAGCACCAATCTAAATCATTTTGTACCAATACCATTTTGCATTTCTTTCACTCGAGCAGTTTTTATCATTTGTTTTGCTGACACCATTTTGTGTAATTTGAAGCAGTGTGGTCTAGTGATTAAAACACTAGTTTGGGACCCAAAAGATCAGAGGATCAAATCTTAACAGAGTTAAATATTATCTATCATGAAAGAAATTATTCACAGTAACTGGCATGTTCTGGGGCAGACCCCAGACTCAAGGAAACAAAGTACCTCCCAGAATGGCATACAGAAGGACCAAAACCTAGAGATATGCTGAAAAAAGAGATGATTTGATACCTTTTATTAGACCAACACAGATGTTACAAAAGAAAATAGGAACTTGAGCTTTCACATTACATAGCATTCTTCATCAGAAAATAACATTTGGTTTGAAAGAGTACACTTTCTTAAAGTCCAGACCATGCATAAAAAACAGATAACATTTTTTAAATCCCATTGGCATTAGGGATATGCTTGTCAGCTGTACGAGAGAACAGAAATACCCAGAAACTGGCTGCTGCCTTCCCCAGAAGGTGTAGAAAATCTGGTAATTGTAAGTTTTGCAAAGACATCCATGAGTGCACTATGTTTAGAAATCCACCTGATGAAAACATGTATGATATAAAACATTTAATCAATTGTAATACTAACTATGTGGTGTATATGATGTTCTGCACTTGTGAAGCATATTATGTTGGAAAAACACAGAGAAAATGGAAGGACAGAAGTGGAGATCATCTAAGGGCCGTAAAAATGAGAACATGGAGTATGTTTGGGTTATGCATATTAAAATTCTGTAAATAATTATGAACGTACACTAATATTCATGGGCCTAGAACATGTTGTGTTAGGACCAAGAGGGGAGACAGAGATGAGTTAAGTCAGAGGAATGTCTGGATTTGTACCTTAGGTGCCTACATTGGAAAAGGTTTAAATGACCATATAGAGTTGAAACCCTTTTTCAAGAACAGATGCCAGTTTAAACACTGTGATGTTTTCTCTCTCATAGGTGAGTGAAGAGTTAAGAAATATGCACGTGAAGTGGCATCCATCACTCCAGCACTCTTCAACACTCTATATACTTACTGTGACAGAAACAACATCCCAGGTTTTCACCTCCATGCTGCCTAACAAGTCATCTTCATGCCCATTATGAGCTCATTTGCATGGGTAGCCTGGCAATTTAGTGCTGCACTACCCCCACTTGCCCAGTCCCACAGAGCTATCCCTGGTGCTAGTGGTTCCCCTCATGGGACAGAATGATGTTAGCTGATCTCTAAATACAAACCAGATGGGTTAGTAATAAACTTTGAGTGAAAACAATTAGCTGTACAGACAGCTCTAACTACTGTAGGAACTGCAACAGTTTATTCAGTCACTCAGGGACTTAACTGGTGAAGCAGCAGGCTGGACAGGTATGGTGTCATTGCTCACTCACAGGGACAGAAACATGTTCACAGTTTCTTCACTTTTTCAGTTACTGCAGAGCACATTAACAGATGCTGATTTAAAGAAAACTACAAAACCAAACAGCATGATATTTTCAGGAAACACTAATCATGACACAGTGATGTGAATTCAAGTTTTGTACAAAATACGTGCACTTAACCTTTAATTTAATGTATTCCCTTTTAGCCCTAGGGTCCAAAACACTCTTGCTTTTAACACCACATTACAATATTTGCAGTGGTTAGAACATTTACATCCCAAATTGGGAGGAGGGAAAAAACACACTCCTTTTTTGGGGTTGTACACTATGTACCACAGTGTCTCTTATGTTCCATGCCCTGCGATAGTAATTAGGGGTCACTCATTAGTGACCTCTCTCAACTTGGTTCTATCCTAATAATATCCCAATTTTTAAAGATAATATTCTGAATTGCTTTAGCATCAGTAGAAAAGTGGTAACCAAATTAATCCTATTGGTCCCTCCGACTCATATCTGATTTGTAGGAGAGACTCCCTGGAATGTTATATACCTCCAACCTGGTCCTGCTAATAACATCTGAACCATACTCATGTACATTGAGGCATTTTCAAGGTCATCTTGTGCCTCATTGTAATCTTCCTTTTCAGAACAGTTTCTCATCATTTTCACGAACTGTCCCTTTGTGATGACTATTGTGTGGCAAGGTCAGCAACTACTAGCCTGGAGTAAAGTATTCCTGCCAGTACTTTTGTGATAAAGGGAGGTCTTGAGACCCCATCTTCCTTCCTTGTTATACATCAATCTAATAATTTTTTTCTGTACTATGATTTATAACAAATTTGAACCCAGGTCTGTGAGATTCCAAATACTGTTTAAACTCATACGGCTGTCCCCTAATGCACCATAATGCAATCATCGATTTATCACCCAACAAAATTCAATTCTATTTTGTACAGATTAGTATCAGCATAAATTACTATATCCACCCTGTAACCCATTGCCAGATTGGCATAGTTGGGGCAAAACATGCCCCATGGCTATGCCACTTGTTTGGAGAGACAGATGAAGCCACTTAAATGGGACAGGCTAATAGAGATGTTTCCTGGGAAGTGTTTGTTACTCCATTATTTTCTATGGGAGTACATCACAGTTATGGGATGGCAATTCTATATTGGGACATTTGACACTTAAAGGCTGTTCAGCTATGCAGTTCAGTTGTAGTAAATCACTATTGACTGCAAGCATGGAGTTCAACCAAAAGGAACTCTTCATCTTGCTGAGAGAGTAGAGGTTGTTGAAGCTCTTCAGGGGTGAAGATGTCCCTTTCTCAGGTGGCCAAGGCTTTCAGAATTTCCAAAAGCCAAGCAGGAGGATCAGCCAAAGCCAGGAGTCAATCCTTTCCAAATGGCAGTGCAATGCAAACCTACAGCACAAATGAAAGTGCAAGGGTAAGGACTCAGAGGTGGAGGACGTACTGTTCACCTGGTTATAGAATGCTATTAGCAGATGTCTGCAGCTCTCAGGACTGCTACTGAACAAAAAAAAGCAAATGAGCTATCTGTGCAATTGCAGCATGATAGTTTTCTGCTTCTGATGACTGGTTGTCATGTTGGAAGCAGTGACATGGGATTGTGGGTAAAAAGAGCAAGAGGAACGATCAGATGCGGACAGCGATGCTACTGTGAACTGGGCCAAGACTTTGTTGCCAACTCTACTCCATGAGTGCACACCAGAGAATGTGAACAATGTGGATGAAACAGGGCTGTTCTATAGAGGCTATCCTGACAGTGGCCACACGCATAAAGACTCAGAATTGTTGGGGTAAAAAGCAAGGACCATGTGTCCTTCCTTGTCTCGCTTAACATGACTGGCACAGACAAATGACCCTACTGCTCATTGGTAAGAGCAAACTGCCACAATGTCTCCTAAAGATTTAAAACCCTACCTCTTAGTTACAATTCCTCTTCCAATGCCTGGATTACAGGTTGGATTTTCAGTGAGAGGCTTTCCTCTTGGGAACAGCAGGTCAAATGGAGGAGGAGAAACATCCTGCTTTTTAGACAACTGCTCTGCCCATCCTCAAGAGCTGGTTGGAAAGTTCCCACATATAAAAATTGTTTTCCTCCCCAACACAAGTCTCAGCCTATGGACATGGGGATATCCGTAATCTAAAGGGACATTACAGGGCTCTGATGGCAACTCAAATTGTTTGTGTCATTGTGAGGGAGGCAGAGCATAACTTCTGCAACTGCCAAGGCAGTGACCCTTCTTGATGTCATCTACATGATATCCAAGGCGTGGGACACTGTCAAACAATCCACCATTAAAATTGTTTTAAAAAAGCTTTTGCCTTGAAAATCATGACAGACCTCAGCTGACACCCACTCAGCTCTTGCTGATGTGATGATGCCAGAGTTTATGTCAGCCAATAAGTTTGCCTATTTTGTGGACCTGGTCAGTGTGGTTCCCACAGACAGTGAGCTGACTGTTGCAGACATTTACACCTTAACAAAATGGGATTTCAAGAAGAAGATACAGAGGAAGATGTAACAACATTAGAGGAGGATGAACCTTTGAAACCCTGAGCAACAGGGAGGCACTTTCGCACTTGCAAGTGTTTATGTCCTGGTGCCAACAATGGACACTCTGAATAACGGAACATGCTGCAGGCTGTTGAAGTTACCATAACCCATAAGATCTGCTCCGCTTCACGCCAGAGCACAATAACCGACTTTCTTAATTTATAAAGTGCTTTTCTGCTGACTGCTGCTTATAAAGTGCTTTATTGCTGACTGATTCACTAATTGACTCATTGATTATTTTAAAATTTTGTACAGTACTTAATATAAATTTTCAGCACTCAAGTTATGTAAAAGCTCAATTGTGGCTGTTTTTTTGCTTCGTTTGGTGTTTTTGAACTTCCTTTATATGGAGACTGACCTCTTAATTGGGACAAATTGTACCACAGGGTCATCCTATTAAGCGGCTTCATCTGTAATAGGAACCCATAAAATTAAAACATTGCTTAAGGGCCACCTTTGATATTTCTATCAAAGGGTTTGCAGAGGGCTCCCTCTTGTTGGCTCTTTCCTCCCAAAAATATTTCACAGCTTCCAATTTGAAGTCATGTGGAATATTCCTATATAGTCTTGCTGCATCTAATGTTACCAACATTCTCCTCCTCCACATACGTCCTCAACTAGATTAATTATATCCTATAAGTAAGGTCTTAACTGTACTATCAAAGGTTTGATGTAACTATCTCTAAACTGTGTGAGAGAGGTTCCGTGAGGGACTCCTGGCCTGAGATGATAGGCCTGCCAGAGGGTTAATCAAGGTTTTGTGAACTTTCAGAAAACAAAAATACTGATCTAAGAGGGTGCTTGACATTAAGAAAATCCCTTTCTTTTCATTAATCCATCCTTTCTCAAAATGTCCTGTAACAGAACAGTCCACCTTATTCTTATATTCTACAGTAGGATCACTAGCAAGTGGTTTGTATACCTGCCTGTTCATCAACTGGCTCTCCACCTCTTTGATATAATCACAGGTATTCATCACCACAATGCCCACCCTTCCTGCCAGTCTGATTATTATGTCCTGATTGTAACCCAAACTCTCTATAGCTTCCTTTCTACTTTAGACAAATTGTTATAATAGCTGTATTTCTACTTTTATTATTAGTACATCTTTAAATAACGTTCATATGCTTTAAAAAAGTCAGAACAGTGGAGTTCATTGGTGGTATAAAGGTGAACAGACTGTGTAGTAGAGAGTTTCTGACAAGTCAGTCTGGTCACGTGATTTATCATTTAGTTGTGAGTTCAAACCCGCCTCCCCTCAGTTTGCGATAATCCGTTTCTGGTTGAAAAAAAACACTTCAGATTAAACAAGCACACTGATCTATTTAAGTTCACATATGTTTCAAACTTGTTCACCCTTGCTGAAGAGACAAAACCCAGTTCCCTGTTCAGTGCTTGTTATTCAATCTCCATGAGGTTCACTGCAGACAAATTGTTAACATTATCAGTGGAATAATCCTCCTACACGTAGTTGGAATGTATATTGGGGTTTTGTAATGAGACCGTCTCACTTCTTTCTGTCTCACCCAGATCAGTTACAAAGGATGAAAATCAATATCTTGACAGGAGTCAGTGTTTAGTAATGATACAGTCTCGCTTGCCTCCATACCCTCTGTTTATTAACAAGGGTATGGCAATCAATATAAATGTAAGAGTCAGCCTGAGCGCTACCCAGGGCAATGTTACAATGCACAACAGAGTTTAGAATTGATTCTGTTGGAACCACACTTGTTTCTGTTTCTGCTTCTGCTTCCCTCTGTATTTGTTGCAACTTCCGTCCTCTCCCTCCTTTACCTCCTCTTATCAGTTCTTGCATGTTTCTGGGGCTTGTTCCTGGGGAAGGTGCAGAGGTGATGATGTGGTCGGGAGGGGAGGAAAAGACCACTCCTCGTCTTCTAAAAAAAGTCAGTTGGGAATCCCAGTTCACAGAGCTGCTCTGCCAATTATATGACCTCCCAGTCTGGTCATTTTATTTAAAATGGACTTGGGTTGTTTAGCCCAGTCATACACTCCATCAGTTAAATATTCCTGCTCATCTCTAAGGAACTTCTTTAGTTTTCTCGCTTTCATTATATTATTGCACTTTTCAACAGAGTCTACAAGACGTTTTTTAGTTTTTTAGAACCAGGGAATTAGCAAACTATTGGAAAAATATTTTCTTTTCACATAGCTGTTCTATAAGTTCATCCTTGAAGATGCTCAAAGTCTCTCAAAATGCGCCAAATTAACCAGAGGGAACCATTGTAGTTCCTCTCCTCTCCTGCATAAACAATGAGCTGTCCTTGCCAAATGTGGGATCTTTCAACAGTCTTAAGCCCCTTGGAACACTCTTTATGTCCAAGTAAGTCTGCATAGTCTTTTATTGCCAGAACAGCCTCTGTGCTTTTAACACGAGCCTCTCAGAGCTCTGGAATGCCTTTCTTATTGTGAGGGGTTCTGCAGTAGACAGATGTGTTACACCAATGATCCTCTCTCCCCTGCCCCCAGAACTAGGGAATTGTCTGTATCTTCATTACTGGAAAATAGGGTGGTTGAAAACAAAAATACCTCCTTGGAAGATGTACTGTTACTAGCTGTAAACTCCTCCATCTTCAAAGGTATTTGGCTGTTTCAGTCTGCTGATTTCTGTGTTGTGTCCGAGGCTGTTGTATACCCACTGGAGCATAACCCACAAAGTAAATTCAGAGTACCTGTGAGGGTCGCTAACCTTGGCATTGGTGCTTATAAGTCCACTAATTTGCAGTAGCAACAGTGGACTCACCACTTGGTGTACAAAAAAGCTCTCATGGCACTGTAACTTAGTGCTCATGATGTTAACTTTATTTTCAATATAAACAAGGAGTTACAGCTAAACTGGTGTAGCCCAGGGAGGGTAACCCACAAAACCAATGTTTCGCATCCACTTTACAGTACAATCTTACACACATAAACAATTCTGTAAAAGTACTGAAAACATGGAAATGCCAATTAAATAAACTGATCCACCAATTCTCTCAATACTGACTATGACCCTGGCAACCCAAATGTACATTTACAAAGGGACAGCAATTGGTGGCGTGGGGGATAACAACTAGCACCAGGGAAAGATTACATTTTACATCAGGTTGGCAAGCAGGGTGAGCCACTAGACACCAGCGACTACTGTGTTCGGGTCAGGGGATGCCGCACCTCCTCCACCAACTGCTAGGATTGCTTGGGAGTAAGTTAGGGTTTCGATTGGTGGTATGTTCGCCATGCAAAGGGGATCAAGCAAAATGGCCTTTACGTGGTGCACATACTCTGAATATTGAACTGTGCCAATATTCTGGTTCCACCCTTTATTTGCATTGTGCCACCCTATGAATATTGCCTGGGCACAAACAGGGCTTCTGAATATGGGAAATTCATGCAAAGCAAGGTTGCATGGACAAATTGGAATTTGCACCCAGACAAAGTTTTGAATATCTGGCCCCTGGTGTTCTAACCACTAGACTACACTGCCTCTAACTACACAAAATGATGCCAGAAAAACAAATGATACAAAAACAGATTTAATGCAAACACAAAAAGGTAAAATGTCAGTGGTACAAAAAGATTTAGGGTACTGCTAGCAGTTTTCTTTTTTTGCAAACCACATGGACATAAAACTTCACTAAACTGGAATGTCACACAACATTATGCAAAGCAGAAAAAATACAAAAGGTTTTGAAAACTGGTGGTACTGGCATCATAAAACTTTTTCATGGCAAAGCAATATATTGTAGTTCCTTGAAACAGTAACTTTACTGAATTTGTAAAATAGGCCGGATACTGGTGAAAATGCCATCAGCACAAGTTACTGAAAATGACACGAGAGCAGTGGGAATCATAAACCAGGCATTAGGAATTACTGGCAGACCTGTATTCCACTTCTGTTTTAACATAGATACATAGAATTTGATGGCAGATAAGGACCACTTGGCCCACCTAGTCTGCACATTTCCCTACCAATGGATAAGCTGCAGAACCTACTTAACCAATAGCCTACTTCTTCCTACCCCACACTAGAATTGCCTTATGTCTGTCCCATGCATTCTTGAATTCCCCACCGTTTTTGACTTACTACCTCCTCAAGAAGGCTGTTCCATATATCCACAGCCCTCTCTGTGAAAAATATTTCTTCATTACCTCTGAGCCGTCTATCCTCTATCTTCAAATTGTGCCCCCTTGTTCTTGCACATCTCTTTTCTGAAAGATGCTACCCTCTTGGACTTTGTTGATTCCTTGAGGCACTTGAAGGTTTCTATCATTTGCCCCCCTCTCCTCAAGGCTATACATATTAAGCTCCTTTAATCTCTCTTCGTATGTCTTCTGGTGTAGACCCTGCACCATTTTAGTTGCCCTCCTCTGGACATCCTCCATACACAGCTATGTGCTTGCAGAGATGGGGTCTCCAGAACTGCATGCAGTACTCAGATGGGGTCTCACCAACTGTCTGTACAGATGGATAACAACTTCCTGTTTTCTACTGGTGATGCCTCTCTCTGCCATCCCAGTATCCCACCACCATCCTTACCACCTTCTCACGTTGCTTGCCCACCTTAAAGTCATCTGATATGACTACCCCAGTTCCTTTCCATTTTTGTTGTTAGTATCTCACTCCCATTGTGTACTCTTCCATGGGTTTTGTTTCCCAGGTCCATTACTTTGCACTTCTTTGCATTGAATCTAAGCTGCCATGCATTTGACCATTTCTCCAACCTTGCCAAGTCCCTTCGCATCCTTTCCATCCCACCTTCTGTATCGACCCTGTTGCAGATCTTTGTGTCGTCTGCAAAGAGTCATGCTTTCCTTCCAGTCCATCTGCAATGTCATTTACAAAGACATTAAAAGACCGATCCCAGTACTGAACCCTGTGGTACCTGTTAGCAACCCCTTTCTTCAGAGTGGACACCGTTTACTATTACCTTCTGCGTCCTGTTGTCTAGCCAATTTTTACCCAGGCTACCACCTTGGGACCCACAGCAAGGCTAGCTAACTTGATGTTAATCTTTTTGTGGGACTGTGTCAAATGCCTTGCTAAAGTCTAGGTAGGCCATGTCCATAGCCCCTCCCTGGTCTACTACTTTGGTCACCCAGTCAAAGAAATCTATCCGATTCTTCTGACATGACCTTCCTGCTGTGAATCCACACTGTCTTAGGTCCTGTGCCCCACTGGCCTCTAGGAACTCAACAATTCATTCCTTCAGAGTGATTCCATCATTTTCCCTACCACGAGGTCAAACTAACAGGTCTGTAGTTTCTTGCTTCTGTCTTTTCCCCACTTTTGTGAAGGGGAATCACATTCACCCTCCTCCAGTCCTCAGGTACACATCATCTTCCCATGATCTGCTAAAAGGGTAGTCAGTGGTGTCACTAGTTCTACCCTTAGTTCTTTTAGAATTCTTGGGCGAATCCCATCAGGCCCCATTGCTCTGTCCACATTCAATTTTATGAGTTCTTTCAGAATCTTTTCTTCTGTGAATGGACTGGTATTGACCTCCCTTTCCAGAGTGCTTCTATTCTTTGATTTAGGTACCTCCCCTCCTCTTCTTTTATGAATACTGAGCAAAGTATTGTTCAGTATCCTACTTTTCACTGTCACCCTCTGACCACCCTCCCTTCTTTTTATTAAGCCTCACTATTCCTCCCTTGGTCTTTCTTCACTCCCTAATGTACCTATAAAACATTTTATCCCCTTTCTCAACTGAGTTGGCTATCTTTTCCTCAGTTTGGGCCTTTGCTATTCTGACTGTCTTCCCTGTTTTCTTTTGCTTTAACTGCTGCAGTTCTCTGTCCTGCTTCTTCTGTGTTTCCTCATACTTCTCAAATGCTATCTTTTCTCCTTAACCTTCCCTGCCACCTCTTTTGAGAACCATAGTGTTTTTCCTTCGTTTTGATTTGTTGATTTGCTTAACACAAAGGCTTGTTGCCTCTGTGATGGCTGTTTTGATTTTCCCCATTGTTCCTCCACCTCCTTCTTGCCCATTTGCTAGTGCTTTTGAGATGCACGCTCCCATGTTCCCAAAGTCAGCCCTCCTAAAGTCCAGTACTCTTGCTTTTGTGGCTTGACTCTTGGCTATATTTATCATGAACCACACTGTTTGGTGGTCGCTTTTCCCCAGATGGCTACCCACTTTTGACAGTACCAGGTCTAAGACTGCTCTCTCCTGAGTGGGTTCCACCACTAGCTGTCTGAGTATGCCCCTGAGGGCATTGAGAATAACCTTGCTCTTAGATGTGGCTGCAGCAAAGGTGCTCCAGTTAACATCTGACATATTCAGGTCCCCATTAACAATATCTCCCTTTTTCTGCCATTCTAAGGATGCCTTCTATCATTTCCTTGTCCATTGCCATCCCTGAGATGGGGGTCTGTATATAACCACCCTGCAGATTGTGGTGCCATTCCCTGTCTCCAGGATGACCCACAGTGCCTTCTCTACTCCCAGTTTATCCTTTAGTTCCATTGGCTTTGATTCCTTCCTTACACAGACAGCTCCTCCTCCTCTTTACCTTCCTTGTTCCTCCTGTAGCTTGTGTACCCTGGTACTGTATGTTGACATCCCAGTCATGGTTCTCTGTGTACCATATTTCTGTGACTGTCACAATATCCAGGTGTCCCTCTTCCATCAAGGCCACTAGTTCAGGGAGCTTGTCACACAGACTATAGGCATTGGTACTCATCACACTCCATTTTTTGATGGCCTTACCCTTTAGCCTCATCCCTGTCCTTACTGCCTTTTTCTGCATTTACCCCTATCTTGCTCCTATTGACTTTTCTACCTTGGTGTTTACTTCTCTAATTACTGTGTTTTGTGGAGGAAGACTGGGTTTTCCCTGCTCCTTTGGGGCCCCCTTTGGCTAGTTTAAATGCTTGCCAGTGAAGCATTTAAACCTATCACCTAAGATCCTAGTTCCTCCCAGACAGATGCAGACCATCATGCCAGTATAGGCCTGTATCCTTCCAGGTGGACCCCAGTCCACAATGAAGCAAAACTCTGAGCTCCACACCAGTTTTTCAACCACTCATTGAATCCCATGGTGCAGAGTACCCTAGCATCATCCTTGCCATTTATTTATTTATTTATTTATTTATTTCTAAGAATCAGTTTACAACCTTTGAGCCAGAGGCTCGTTTCCAAAGGTACTTTATCACATAAAGACATACATTGTGTTTTTGGTTACATAGCAAAGATTTGCAAAACAATAGGCATTCAACAGAGCGCCACATCACACTGTGGTGACAAATACAATTAGGTACAGGGTACATGTAATTGATAACAGGTGTTACACTAGTTGGTATCAAGTGAACAATCTGGTTGGTAAACACTGAGACAGCTGGCACTGGCCAGGTTAAACATAAAGGCACGGTGGTACAGGGAAGAGGTGGAGGGATGGTTAGGTGGAGAGCTGCCCAGGGGCATTGTCAAGAGAAGCAGAGGTGAAGGCTATGTTCAGAGACAGGAGCAGTTACGAGTGCTGAAGATGTGGTTCCAAGGGTGGTTTTGAACTTGGACATGGTGGTGGCATTGGTGATGGGGGCAGGGAGAGAGTTAAACCAGGTTGGGGATCTATAGCAGAAGGACCTCTGGCCATGGCTGGTTCTTGATCTGGGGACCTTTAGAGTGGTCTTGTAGGAAGACCGTGTTGCAATAGTGGGAGGGCTCTGGTGGATGGAAGCTGTTACCCCAGGGGAGAGCCTGAGTAGGGTTTTTTGTGAGGAGACAGGTTTGGTATTGGAGCAGTTCATCCAGGGTAAGCAGGTTAGCCTCGACATACAGCTGACAGGTGTGTGTGAGCCTGGGGCACCAGTAATCAATCTGCAGGCTTTATTCAGGGTTAGGTGAATTTTGTTGAGTGCAGTGGTGTCGGCAGCACCATATACTGGTAGACCATAGTCTACAAGTGACAGAACGGATGATGTAACAGCTAGCCGGAGAGCATTTGGGAAGCAGGTTCTATGGCAGAATAGGATGCCAAGCCATGTGTTAGTGGTGGATGTTAGGGCGTCGATGTGGTTGTGAAATGTGAGGGCTGAGTCGAAGGTAACCCCAAGGTATTTGTAGGAGCAGACTTGTTCCAGTGGCTGATTGGTACTTGGAAGGATAAAGAGTGGGTGGTTGCTAGCTTTGTTTTGGGGTGGGAAAAGAGCATAGCTTTGGTTTTATTAAGATTGATGGCGAGTCTGCGCTCCTTAAACCAAGCCTCGGCACTGTTGAAAGACTGCTGTAGGGAGTCCTGTAGGGAGATGGGATTGCGGTGGGTGGCAAAAGGACAGCGCCATCTGCATACAGTAGAATTTTGCCAGGGCATGCACTGGGCAGGGTGTTCAGATAGAGCGAGAAGAGAAGGGGCCCAGGATGGAGCCTTGGGGACCCCAGAGAGAATGGGATGGGTATCGGAGAGTGCTATTAATTTTTACACACTGAGATCGTGTGTCAAGATAGCTAGCGCACCATGCCAGGGCCAGCTGGAGACCAGTGTGGCAGAGTGCATTCAGCAGAAGTGGATGGGAGACAGTGTCGAAAGCCTTTGAGAGGTCGATGAACACTGCACCAGCTAGGGAGCTGGTATCCAAGGAGGAGTGTAGAAAGTTGGAGAATTCAATAAGGGCAGTGCTTGTACTGTGACCTACTGGAAGCCATGTTGCTCTGGGCATAAAATGTTATGCTTAGCCAGATAATCAGTGATTTGAATGGCCACCACTTTCTCAGGGCTTTAGAGAGGGAGGGAGGATGGAGATTGGCGGTGGTTGTTGCCAATGACCTGTCGCCTCTTTATGAATAGGTGTGATAATGGCTGTTTTCCAAGCTGTGGGGAATTGTCCCAGGCAGAGTGACTGGTTAATAGGGCTGGTGAGTGGGGCAGGACTTCATCTAGCACCAGCCTGAGGATGCTGGGGTCCAGTGAGTCACTGCCGGGATTGTTGCCATTGAGAACTTTGATTAGGATGGGTCTGGCTTCCGGGTGGAAGTCTTTCGCAGGTGGAAGCTGGGGTGCTGAAGGACAGGGGAGGTTGGCTGGGGGAGGGTCAAAGAAATTACTAGGGAGGACTGAGCTAAGGTCAGTGAAAGTGGTGTTGAACCAGTTAGCTATGGTGGCAGGCTCGGTGGAGGTGGTGCCATTTCTAGTGAGCTGGGATGGGGCAGGGGCAAGCTTTACCATTAAGTTGCTTAATATTATCCCAGAAGGTCCAGGCTGAGCCCCAGGAGGAGGTAAGGAGGCCTGGTAATGGTCTGCCTTGGCTTTCCTGATGGCCCATGAGCACTTATTCTGGGCTGCATTGTAGGCTTGCCTATTAGACAGATGACCTGTTTCAGTGGCAAGGTGCCAGAGGTTATCCCGGTTTCTAAGTAGTTGTGGAGGGCTGGGCTAATCCAGGGTGCGTTCTGTTTTTGGACTGGATTTTGGTTAAGGGTGCAAAGAGATCACAGGCCATGTTGAAGGTGTGAGTGAAGAAGGTGAGGGCAGTGTCAATGTTGGTTGCATGCTGAATGGGGGCCATAGACAGGCAGCACCTCTGAGAAGTTCACCGTATGTGCTACTTGTCTAAGGCCCCTCCCCAACTCTTCAAACTCCTCTTGTACTGCTCTGATACCATTCCCAGCCAGGCCATTTGTCCCAAGGTGGACATTGACATCCAGCTCCCTCCCTCGTGTAGCTGCTCCCAATCCTGAGGATTTGCTCCCTGTCCCTCCAAGCCATGGCACTAGGCAGGCACCTTACCTCCTTCTCTTCTTCCTGCCCCAGGTTTACCCCTTAATGATTGAGTCCCTCACCAGAGTTGTTTCCTTCCCTGTGGGGTCCCATGCCACCTTCCTGTGGGTCTCACTTGTGGAGGTTCTCAGCATCTTCCTTGGTCTCCACTGCAGGTGCCTCCATAGAGGAACCACTCTGTGCCAGAACAGCATAATTGTGGAGAGGTACAACTGGAGGAAACACTTCTGTTCACCACCCTCTCCCTCCCTGAGCCCACCTTGGTCCAATCACTCCTCTTTCTTGGCAACCTCTGAGGTAGCAGCAGTGGCCCTGATGGTCCCTGGGTGGGAGAAGAGGTCCCCAAATCCTGGCCAACTTGACCTGGAGATGAGCAACCTCTTCCCTCAGCCCAGAGAGGTGTCTACAGATGGGACAACACCACATCCTCCAGAACGTCTCCCAGAAGACTGCTGCACCACAGCCACTGTACTGCACCACTCCCATCATATCTTATTTGTGGCCCCTTAACTGTTGTTTTGTTGTTGCTTTGTATACTTACTCTTTCATCTCTCTGTTTATTTTTAAAATTTTTAGATAAAATTTTCTCCCTACTTTTCTACTACTTCCGTGCCTTTAAAGCTCCCAATCTTCCTATTTTGTGACAGGAAGTTCCTATTTTCTCAGTAGTCCTTCTTACTTGCTCCTGCAGCTGGGGTGGTGGTGTAGAACTACTCTTTTCCTTCTAGGATGGTGACTCTTTGTGACTCTGATCACTCCTTCCCAAACAGGAAGTTCCTGTTGTCAGTCAAATCCTGTGCCTATAAAAGTAGAACTAGCTATGGGGGGTGGAGGAGAGGGAGGCTATATAGTCCCAGTAGAGTAGTATAGTTCTAACAGCACCTCCTTCCTCTTGCTGTTCTCTGCCAGAAGCTATCTAGGGCAGTTTTAAATCCAAAACACCTGGCTTCCTTTTGCCTAAGCCACTCCCTAATTCACAGTTTCCTTCTTCACCTAGCTAACTGCACAAATACCAATTCACTTCACCCAACTCAGACAAACACACTAATTCTTTTTTTGTTTGTTTTACCTTAAATTGAAGGTCCCAGTAGTAGAGTTCTAGTTCTTTAGTCCCATTAGAGTAGTACAGTTCTAACACGCACCTCCTTCCTCTTGTTGTTTTCTCTGGTTGTAATGTAATTTCCTGTGCTGCTGTTTCATAAAACTGATTCCTGCATGTAGAAAGGAGGGATAATCTAAAGGGTTCTTCTTGCCATTCAATGGGGGCCAATAGACTCCTCCCCTTCCTACCTATGTAAGATCCACAATTCATCAGACCCCTGCCTGGTAAATTTCACATACCTGTGTCCATGTGCTGCTTGGCTTGTGTCTGTGTGCTGTTTGGCTTTATTCCTTATTGTTCTCATGTCCTGCATTGTGCTCTACCATTTCCTTTGTGTTGTTTGCCATTTTCCTCTGTTCCTCTTAGGGCTCCACCACCCCCCCTCTTTTGTTTGAAGCTTCACCACCCTACGCTGTTTCCTCCTCTTTGATCCTCAGTGTTAATGTCTGTGGCTCTGCTGCTCTTTCAGTCTTCACTTTCTGCCCCTTTTTTTTTCCCTGTGGCATTGCCACCTAGTCTCTCTCTCTCTCTCTCTCTCTCTCTCTCTCTCCTTCTGCCCTTCCCTGTGCTTTCTTGTGGCTCTGCTGCTCCTTTTGCTCCTTATTGTCCCTACCCCACACCATGGCACATCTGCAGCTCTCTTCTCTTTCCCGTCTCCTGGCCATTGGCTGCCCTGCTTCCTGGTGTGTGGTTCTTCCTGTGTTGCAATGTTACATGTCCCTCCATTCCATCCTCCTTCTTTGTTGGTTCCACTCCTGTGTTGCCTGCTTGCCACCCTGCTGCTCTGGCAGATGTTTCTTCTGTCCTTTAATTGCCCTTTTGGTTCTTTAGGTTTGTGTGTCTTGTTGCCTCCTTTTTCCTCCATCTTTGTCTTCTATGCACTGCTTTCTCTGGGCATCTTTTCTTGCTGCATATTTTATTTGTCCTTGTTTTCTTAGGGTGTCTGTCCTGCAGCCTCCAAGTCTCATTATTAATGCTAGTGTGCAAATGGCAATGCTCTCCACCATCCCTACAACATGTTCTGGGGGGGAATGTGCCAGTTTTGGAGCACTTCCTTCTTCTTCCAGACTTACTTGCAGTTAAGCCCAAGGCTCCTGGACAAGCATCTTCAACAGTAATGCAACAGCTTTCAAGACACTATCGTGGGGCCATGTCCCTAGCTTGGCCTTTACTGAGAACCGAGTCCTCTATAAGCTTTGCCTGGTTGTTGGTGGACCTCCGCCTAGTGATTACCCCCTTGTGACAGGCTTTCACCAAGAGTCCTTCAAGTTTGTTTATGTGTTCTCCTTATTTTCTAGCTGCTATGTGTCAACCTCAGGTTGGAACTACTGGTCCTTCAGACCACAAATGTTTGGATGCTCCTCCACCTATCACAGGAAGGTTGCACCTAAATCCAGAAAACAATTAAAGGGATGGACAATCCCCAAATGTGTAACCACCCTCTGCCATCTTAAAGATCCATTTTCTGCTTCAGCCAAAAAGCAGGAATTGTTTAACCTCTACATAGTTGCTATTTAGGCTAACCCTGTTCCAAACATGGCTCCTATCACATCATCAACTCCCGAGCAACCTCCAGTATCCTCTTAATTTTCAGAGCTATGACTTGTTGATCCAAATCAGCTCCAGCATTTCAAACCTTGACACCACAGCAGCTGCATTAGAATCCAATCAGCCATATCTTCAGAATGACAATTTCCTCCTGCTGTCCAGCATGATCTGTGAGCTTCTTCAGTGTCACCTTAGACCATTTCTGCATCATTGGCCTCCATCTTGCCAACTATGCCTCCATCATCCAGATCATCTACTAGTATCTAGATCTTCATCCCACCTACATCGATCTCAGGTATTACTCCTGCTTCTCAGATCAAATTCACAGCTACTGCTTGTCCTACCCACCTGGTTCCAGATTATGCCAGGAAGGACATTATTGAAGGGAAAGGCATCAGTCTTGTAACCTCTCTTATATCCCCCATGAAATAATAAAACACAGGATTGTTTTGTGTTGTGATATCTCTGTGGTACTCAAGGCTGCAGAATTTGTTGCTGCCTTTTCTATTTCCACACAATTGTTTGTGAGACATTCTCATCCAGGTGTGAAGAACTGGACTCTTACTTGTAGTGTATCTTGTTGTTGATCTAGCCATTCAATACAGTGGCATGCATTTGTAAGATCATCACACATCATTCTCAGCTAAGGCAGCTGCCTACCTACTGAAGTTCAGTTCTTGCATTTCTTGGGCTTCTCTCAACAAGTTATTGTGTAAAACTGGGCTCGAGCATTGACATGCACAATCTGTGGTTCATTTTCTCATTTGGCTGACTTTAGGTCCTTTAACTGCCAATTTTAATCAACCACCTGCCACATCCACTGCAACTCACCCATCCACTTCCCAGCACTTCTTTTATGTGGCCAAAATCTCATGGATAAAAAGGTTGTCAAATATTTTTTCTGCTGGAAGAGCAGTATTTAACAATTTCAATTATACTGCCTGCTTCACACCTTCTAAGGTTCACACTAAAAGGTAGCAAAGGAGCAAAAGTCAAAAATGCCTATAAGTGCTCCTGTTCTAATAAGAAAATCATCTCAAGTTTCCCCTGACAAAATATAATTATTACATAACCATCTTGCACTCTTCTTGTTTGCAGTCATTATTCTGAAGTACATTCAAAATTGTTCTCTCACCATAAAGCTCATTCTGCCCCTGCCCCAGATTACAAATGCCATTTTGTTCATCCATCAACACCAGTTAATATTTCTTGTTTATATCAGATATTATAGAAACATAGAATCTGATGCCAGATAAGAACTGCTTGCCCCCACAGTCTGTTCATTTCCCTATCTAATGGATAAATAGAAACACAGAATTTGATGGAAGATAAGGACCGCTTGGCCCACCTCATTATCAACTCATCTTCTGAATGTTTTGTGCAGTTCTTTATTTTGTGCTTTTACAATGAATTAAATACAGGAGTTTATGCTGTCCCTACCACATTTTGAAATATGCAGTTTCTCTAATTTTGACCCACTCAGGCTTCAGGATAACCTCAGATCTCTTGACTGGACTTCCCTCTATGGTGCCACTAACACTGACCTTGCATTAGACATCTTTGTCTCTGCCCTGTCTCACATCCAAGACAAGCATTTCCCGCTCACTTCTTGCAGAGTGCATGGGGTTCACACTTGCTGGCTCATAGGACTTCCTCAAGCTTATGAAGCAGCATGACTTTGAAGTGGGCTGACTATAAAGCTGCCCATCCCTATCCTTTGGAATAGCTACCATCAACTGTGAAATCTCTGCAAGTGTCGTATACACTCTAGGAAGTCAGCCTACTTCCAATCACTTCAATCCAGTCACCTAGGCAACCCCAGGTGTTTCTGGTCCTCCATTAATGCCTTGCTCTCCCCAACAAGCAGTCACCTTCCCACCTAAACACACAACAAGGCTCCCTCACTGACCCTACTGACATTGCAAATACAGTTAATGCACATTTCTCAAACCTTAGCAGCTACCTATAGTAGGTAATTTCCCCCTCCACCCTTGCTCCCTCCTCCACCTTCCCTCCTACTAGCCCCTTTTTATTTTAAGACCATTTCTCCTCCTGGGACCCTAAGCTCCTCCTCTGCCTACCATCTCGGGGAGTGATGGTAGTGACAATCTATCCCCCACTTCTTTAAACTAGTGGCCCAGGACATTGCCTATGCACTCACCTTCATCTTTAACCTCTCCCTTGCTACAGCCTCTGTTCCCTCTGTCTGGATGCAGGCCAAAATTGTCCCCATTCATAAATCAGGTGACCCTAGTCTTATGGACAACTACCGTCCCATCTCCATTCTGCTCCATGATGGTAAGTTCCTAGAAAATGCAGTAAACTACCAAATTGCAGAGCATATCTCCAAATATAATCTTCTCTGCCCTCAGCAACATAGTTTCTAGAAGGGCACAGCACTACCACAGCCCTTGTCCTCTTCACTGACCATGTACTGAGGAATATGGATGAAGGGAAGCTAACTGGTGCAGTGTTTGTAGGTCTTCCCAAGGCATTTGACCTTGTAAATCACAACATCCTGATAGCAAAACTCGATGCCCTTGGTTTCTCCCTGCTTCCACCCCTGACTCACTAAGTATCTCTCTGGTAGAGCAGAGATGGTCTACCTTGGTGGTACCACCTCCCCTCTTGCCTTTCTCCGTTGGTGTCCCCAGAGATCTGACCTTGGCACCCTACTCTTTTCCCTCTCATTAACTCTCTCCCATCAGAGGGCCTATCCTGTAAACCACTCCTCTACACTGATGACTTAATACTATACCAAAGTGATCACTCCCTCTCCTCACTATCCACCACTCTTATCGATGATTTCTGCAAGGCACATTGTTGGTTCTCCAACAATAAAGTGTTGTCAATGCTGCCAAAATAAAGGCCATGCTTTTCAGTTCCAAACCAAAGTCTTCACCCTTGCCAACAACAGCTGTATCTCCCCTTGACACTGTTCCTGCCTTTGAATATCTGGGGATAATCCTGGACCTGTCCATAACCTACACTGACCACATTGCCTCACTGATCAGGCACATCAACCAGACGATAAAGGCTCTGCTATAACCTGATTGATACCTCTCGCTGGAAGCCTGCCTTGCTATTGCCCATGGCAAACTCCTTGCCCTCCTTGTCTATGGCTGCCTGGTGTACTCCCTCACCTCCATGACCAGCCTGAACCACATGGATGCTACCTACAATTGTATATGCTGCCTTGCCCTCTGTGCCCTCTCTTCACTCACCACTGCTCTCTTTACCAGTCCCTTAATTGACTCCTCCCCAAGTGCAGCGCTCCCATCTGCTGTCCCGGACCATTGCTGATAGTTTGCACAATCCCTCCTAAGCTCCACTATCCCTTCTAATCCTGTCCAGAACCTACTGCCACAATCTACATCAGTCTTCCCACCTCCAACTAGAACGTCCTAATGTAACGACGAGGATGGGCCTAAAAGCCTTCTCCGCGGCTGGATCCTCACTATGAAATGACCTCCTCTCCTCCCTACATTCCCTCAACCCCTCCAAATCTAAATTCCCTATAAAGAATGCACTTTCTGTCCTCCACAACCTGCATAGGCCAACAGGTGGCTAGCATGGCTGCACCTCCTTGCAGCCCACCCTTACCCCTCCACCCTCTAGCTCTCTCCTCTCCCACCCTGAATACTATAGTTATTTCTATTGTTGAATGATGGAGCAACCTTATCCTGTTTACCTAAATGTTACATATCTTGGTATGCTCAATTGTTGATGTATCTGGTACTGTTTACCTTATATTTTCTTTGTTAGCTTGACCTACACTGGACTTCCTGTTATGTTCCCTGTATGATCCACTCTTTCTCTCTCACTGTATTTTACACTGTTTGTGGCAGTTTCTGGCATATTCCATGCCTGAAAAGGTCTTCAGATCAGTGCATCAACCCGATTACCAAATGAATAAATAAATAATAAATAAATCTGTCCAGTGACCCAATCTTAAATCTACTACAGATGAACCTCAGGTTGTGGATACTTTGCTGGCTAAACAACTGTCAAAGGGTATCTAGTTGGTCCCTTTCTATCTCCCCTTTTCCATCATGCTGAATAAGCTCTACAGGCACTGCCACTTGAAAGTACTCAGGAAGGAAATGTTTGATAATTGACCTGTCAGCTCCTCATTCCACAACAGATCCAAGTATTAATTCTTGTATTCCATCTGAAGATTATTCACTTTCGATTGCACAAATTGATGATGCTATTAAACTCATTAAACCTGCTGATCAGGTTGCTTGGTTAACTAAAGCAGATACCACAGACACCTTCAAATTGTTGCCTATCCTTCTTTTCCTGTGGCACATTTATGGAATAGGTTGGAGAAACCAGTGTTGTTTAGCTGTATGTCTAACTCTTGGATGTAAAAGTAGTCCAAGTCTCTTTGACACCTTCTTGAATTCCTTGTGTTGGATTCTGCTGAATGTGTTTAGACAGCCATTCATTTTGTACCTCTTGGATGATTTCCTTCTCATCAATAGCCCATCATCTCCGCCAGCCTTGAGCATCACTTGCACTTCAGCTACTATTCCCCATCCGTAACACACCCTTGACAGATAACAAAACAGAAGGATATGTGTTCATATGTTAGAGTTCTTACATATTGAATTAGATACCATTAAAATGCAAGCCTGTCTCCCTCAAGAGAAAGTACATAGAAATGCAAATCTAGTTTCTCTATTTTCCAAGAAACTATCCTGTACAAAGAGAACTTCTTTCTCTTGTGGGCTGTCTTACTTTTCCTATGCAAATTATCCCACAGAGCTGGTGCTTCACATCTTACCTACTCCCTCTAGCCTATTCTACTATTGTACCATCATAGAACTCTCAATCCTGCCTCCTATTCAGACCTGGCCATGTGATTCCTTTCCTAGCAGAATGGAATGGAATATCAATGTTTACAAGTATTCATCCCCTTCAAATCTTACCTCCATATTTATGAATCTAACCCCTTCATTTGGCTTTGTTACCATCCATGGAACTTCTGAATATGCCTGCTCTTGGCCTCCAGAAACTGATAACCTTCCTCAGTTCCACTCTACTTCAGCTTTGTTTGAAATCTACCCACTGTAGCAGCTGCACTCACTTGGAGTCTCTCATGGAATAATCAAGCTGTAACCACTTATAAAGACAACCAAGCAGCTGGGTCCATTATAAACAAAGGGCTTTCTTCCTCTAATTCCATAATGAACTTCCTTAGACAGCTAACATGAACCTCCCTATTGTACCACTCTGCTATTCATTATGTCTATATACCTAGGTTCTTCCAATTTCCCAGCTGATTGCCTTTCACAATTCCATTTCAGCAATTCAGAGCTTCTTTCCCACAAGCAGATCAGAGATGACTCAGCACCAGTTTTTGGGAATCATAAGATGACACAGACTGATTCCACAAAGAAACTTCTCTACTAATATGGAACTCCATAGCTTCCTCTACTTGAGCAGTTTATAAAACAGCCTTGAAGAAATTTTGTACCTTCTGTGTTTCAGCAAAACGTGAACCCATCCCATTGTTCTGTCTCTCTCATGCTGGCATTTACATCTTACTGTTTTCAGACTTTCCATTTATTGTCCACAACAATTAAACAATATATTACCAGCATAGAATTTACCTTGATGTCATCCCAGTCTGACAGTCCAATATAATATCTATCTAACCTAGGAATCAAACCTTTCTTACAAGGTGTAAAGAAAGAGACTCCTCAGACTCCTCCTCCAGACTCCTCCTCAAGAAAACCCATAGACTAACCTATGTGCTCAGTTAATGCTTTTCCTAAGAAATGGATTCTTAGGACCTGCTGCAGACCTGAATTTATAAGTTGCTATGACCCTAGCCTTTTGGATTTTTGCAATCTGGAGACTTTACATCATTATCATCAGTTTTAATCCAGCTACCCATCTTACTAATAACTGTTTGCTGACACAACTGCAGATTATTGCATCCTTACTCTGTCAAGATCCAAAACTGACAGAATCAGCAAAGGAGTTCATGTCTCTTATTTTGTCACAAAATTCTCATGGTGTCCTATTCAAATATTTGATTTGTTGCAGTCCTCAGACAGACATCCAGATGCTGTTCATCCTCTCCTATGAACTGAGTCTTACTCCCTTATGACTACATCCTGGTTCGTCCTCCATGTAAGAACACTGCTATCTTGCCTGGGTCCTGATGCTTCCCCTTTTCTGGTCACTCATTTAGAATAGCAACACCACCTCAGCATCCCAAAAATATTCTGGCCCACATAATTAAAGTTATAGGTTGCTGGAAAGCTTCCTGCTTTGAAACATATCAGAGAACCAAATTTCAAAATCTACCAAGCTTATCAACAGTTAGCTTCAGAATTTAAAGCCTGGAGGGAAGGCTAACCTAATAACCTTGGATCCCAGAGGTTTCCTCTTCAAAGGGTTTTTTCCTCACCTCCATGTTATTGGGACTACTCCGTCAGTTGGAGGAGGTAGATTACATTACAACTCCATTGTGGTTTTGCCTCTTTGGCTGTGACTTTTCCTTTAGCCTTGAGGCTATTCTCCTGGCACCTCTACCGAGGATGGACAACCATATAGAAGAGACAAGTCAAAGTATCTCACCAGATGCACACTCACTAAACACACTGGCAACCTTCAATTGAATCTAAAGGGTTCTCTCTGTGGTTTAATGGTGGGGATGTCAGAATCCTCCCCTTCCTACCTACTTAAGACCCACAATCAATCAGTCCCTGACTAGTAAGTTTCACAGTCCTCCTCCCTTTCTTCCTCCCTCTCTGGCACTCTGCCTCTGGTATGGCTCTTTGGATGAAATGTTTCCTTTAGCCTCCAGACTATTCTCCTGGCATATCTACTGAGGTTGGAAAAACAGAGAAAGAGACAAGTAAGTATCTCACCAGTTGCACAATCACACTGGTGGCCTTCAATTGAAATAAATGTGTTCTGTTTCTGTCCCTAAAGAGTTACTGATATGGTCAATAGTTTATTTAAAACAGATCTCCCTTGCAAACAATATTGAATACCTTTGTCTGTTCATGTTAGTTCCTCTTTAATAATAAAATAAAATAAAATAACTGTGAGCAATGGTTAACTAGAACAAGTTAATTAAAATTAAATTATATAATATGGGAGTGGTGCCAGATGGTCAGGTGGCACACAATTGAGGATTAAAAGGGTGATAACCTTGATAACTCAGCTGAATATATAGCAGGAAGGGGTGGGGAGGACGAACTTCAGAAGCAAAGAGGGAAGGAAGGTCCCAGAGGAGGACCTTGAGAGAGAATAGAGGGAAGAAAAGTGGATTGACTGATGGTGAAGGCTGTGATAAAGATAAGAGAGTAGAAGGAAGACTGACCAAATAAGGTGGCTAACATGTGGAACTGGCTATTCAGTGAGGATGTGGACTTTAGCACCATTTAAGTTTTCAAATTAGGTAATAATTGCTTGAATGTCAACTTGGTTTAACATGCTCAGCAATGCAGTGCATAACTTTAAATTTGCTTTAGTGTATACATATCCTGGCATCTGCTACTACACCTCAGGCACATGAAGGATAGTAGTTACATAACAACATAGTATTGGGATGATGGTATTGACTTAGGTCCATCCTGTCCCCACCACCACATGGTAGTGACTATATTCAATTTGAGTATGGATATGCATCCAAGCAACAGCTAGCATGTTATCTACTCCTGCTGTGCAACTCTCAGTGCCATTCTCCTTAAGGAATCTATCTAGTCCTGTTTCCAAGCCTAAACTGTACTAGTTTCACTAGTGTGAGCTATTTCACATATTATCTACCTTACGTGAATTAATGCTTTCTAATGTTTCTCGAATTCTGTCCCCTTATAATTTGGCATGCTCTCTAGTCTGCTTGCACTTACCATCTCAAATAGTATAGAGAATAGTGTGGGTAGCTATACACAACAAGGGTGTGTTTCCATCGAGGTTGAGATGACAGCATATGAACCTTGAGAGTGAAGCTCGAGAGGTCCATGCTGTCATCTCAGCCCTGAGATGGAAACACGGTCGAGTGTGTGTGGTTGACCATATTTTATTTTTTATAGTATCTGGTTTTCTTTTTACACTAGATTGACAGACTCCCACTGAAGTGAAAACAAAAATCTTGCCATTTCTTTGTTCTACTCACATATCAAAATCAAATTTCCAGACTTTTGAAAGGTAAAAGGTATGACTTTGGGCACTGGGTGGTTAGTAAGTATCTAGGTGTAGAATAAATCAGAAATTTAAAATTGTATGACCTTTGAACTGTGCATAACAACTATTCAGAATGCGATAACAACACTTTAGAATGTGCATAACAGTTTAGAATGTGCTTAACAAGGATTTGAGCAGGCTGATTTTATACATAACACAGGGTAACCATATACTATAATTATATGCTCAACCTGCCTATTCCTTTAGTATTTGAAGAACTGAGATCATGTCCCCTCCTTGCCTTCTCTAGGCCACATAATTTGAGTATGCCTAAACTATCCTAGTAACTCTTGCCTCCTAAGCCACTAAATTAGCTTGGTGACCCTGGTGATGACATAATGCCATAGCTTATTGTTCTAATCATATTTTATGTTAGTTTATGTATGTAATAATATCACAGATGACCATCATGCAGCCCATGATGCTTTGCATTGTGGGGCATGTGTGATTTGTATTTTCTTGAAACTTGGCTTCCCAGCCAAATGCCCTTTTGGGGTAACCCTTGCCTCAGTGTTTGCACAAAGGTTCTTTGTCTTTTAAATAGTTTTTATTTTAATGGGTTCACCACAATATATCCAAGGCACACTGCCTTAAGGGTAGCTGGTCCATTCCACTGGGGTGTCAAACAGATGAGGCATACTGATGAGTCCTGGTAGGGCCAGAAGCAAGTCTATGTCTTCTGTTAGCACCCTTTGCAAACTTATGTGAGAAGCCTTTCGGCACCATGCAATTCTATTTAAAGTTGGACCAGCATAACATTCGTGGTGATTTGCATATGCAGCCCATGATGCTTTGCATTGTGGGGGCATGTGTGATTTTGTATTATCATGGACCAGTGCAACATGCAAGAGATCATGGGTACAAAGACAACAATAGGCCCAAAATGATGTAATTTATTTTAACTAGGCAGAGAAACTGTTAGCTGCTTAGCAAGGGACTGGATTCTAATTAAATAATTTAAAAAGAAACAAAAGAATAATTAAGCAGAGCTGGAAGAAGGCACACCCTTTGTATCTGAATAGCCCACAGCAGTAGAGGATCCAGGATGTCTGGGGATCTTTGCCTTAAGAGGACTTCTCTGAGGTAATTTAATTACAGTTAAATAGACTACCATTTGTGGAAATTGCAGTGCTCAGTTTAGCTTGATTGCAGTCATTGGGGAGGGTTAGATTCTGTTCCTGGAATTCAGGCTGGTTGGAACTGGTGTGTTCTCTTACTCAGACGTGAACATTTGCTTTTCTTTTCGTAATAAAATATTAAAGCCGATTTGTTGCATCACCATGGAGATGGAATGCTAGCCATCCGACCACAGAGCAAGTCAGTATCCACTGGACCTGCTGTTTTGGAAACCCTTAAGACAAGGGTGCAGAAGGTTATCAGAGCCTTTTAGCCCTTCCTGTTTGCTTGCTGCCTTTTGTTTTACCTGTTGCCAGTTTAAGGAACTGTTTGCACTTGGGACTCTGTCCTGCTAAAAGAATAGAGACATTTTCTTTTCAGAACTTTTCCTGGAACAAGAACCAAGATTTCCAACTACCTTTTCTAAGGACACTTTGCATTTCAAATTCAACAACCAAGAACTTGAGGTAGAACTTTATTTTTTATTTATTGAATTCTGATGACCAGGTAGGCCCACTGGGCCATGGAGGTCCCTTTTCAGGGGTGACCCAGGAGTTACAGGACTAGTAGGATACACAATTATTACAGATGTAGATTACTGCAATGTAAACATGTGAATATCTATATAGTAATGACATATTACATAACATGTTATAAAGATTAGTAAGTTGAAACAAAGGAGGACAGCCAGAGCAGCACCTGGGTCACAATTACCCAGTAGAGTATTTTGGAGGACAGCCCATAGAGAAGGGTTAGGGCTCCTAGCTCAGGTTGGAGTGAGGTAAGTGCTCAGGTAGTAGGTTAGTGTAGTGTCAGGTAACATTGCAATGGCATTGACTGTGGCAAGC
This sequence comes from Neoceratodus forsteri, assembly GCA_016271365.2. Taxonomy (NCBI): domain Eukaryota; kingdom Metazoa; phylum Chordata; order Ceratodontiformes; family Ceratodontidae; genus Neoceratodus; species Neoceratodus forsteri. The sequence goes on along the minus strand of CM028129.1, from coordinate 1,068,230,725 downwards.
ATGTGCGCCTTGAGTCTTGTTCAGAAGCTATAGGTGATGGAGCTTCCCAAACCTCAGGAGGAAGGTTGTTCCATAGGGAAGGGGCAGTGTGGGAAAAGGACATGCCCCTGTCTTAGTCCTTACCCTAGGGACTTTGAGAAGAGTTTGGCCCAAGGACCGTGAGTTCGAGGATTTTGCTTGGTGGTTATGAGCCCTGCAGGCTTGGGAGGTGCTGGGCTAATTAGCTTATGTGCTAGGCAGAGCACTGGGTACCTGAGATGGACTTCAAACTTTCAAACCAGAATTTCAGTTTAGTTTTTGTTGTATATTTCCATTTTCTTTTCCATATCCTGTAACCAATGTCTAAAATTATTTGTCTTTATGTACTGTTTTTAGTATTTAATTAGCAAAGCTTTTGGATTACTTTAAGATAATTCTGCCAGTGTCTTTTGTGTGTGTGTTGGGAAGAGTTTGTTCACAGTATACTACACTTGTTTGACTGCTAAGGGCCATACACTACCACAGTAAAATACCACAAGGGACTCTGTGGATGCAAGAAGGGAAGAATATGAAAGGTATCAGGAGGGGTCTGTGAGGAATTGAACGGTCTCTGCATTTCTGGGGAGACACATATAGGGTGTTGTAGGGCATCCCCAAAGGTCTATACATGCCTGTGGCTTTCTGGTACATTGTTCAGTGGACTAGAGGGTTCTCTTCCTGGAACACAAACTTGAGGCTGTATTCTGCACCCCTCACCCAGAGAGAGGGCACCCTGGATCCTCTAGGCGTATATTCAGTTGTGAGACAGTGAGCATACTAAATGGACAGAGGAGGGATATCCGTGACCCTGATCACAAGGGATTCACTGTAGTTCTGGGAATCCCAGCCCCACAGGAGTAGGCTTGACAACCCTCTATGCTGAACCTCTCTATCTCACTCTTGTCCTTTCTATGTTGCAATAACCAGAACTGGACACAGAAATCTAGGTGTGGTTGAACCAAGGCCTTATACAGGGAGGATCACCTCCCTTGATCTACTTTTACCTTCCCAATACACAGTATTAAGGGTGAGAGAAGTGGGCAATTGGCAACTTAGGTTTTGGCTTTTGAACTGAGCCCATAAATCTGTTATGCCTTTGAGATTTCAGTCAAAACTTTAGGCTCATAATGCAGAAGTTGCCAGGAGGTAAAGTAGACTACAAACTGGGGTGTGTGCAAAAACAGTCTTGAGGTCTGCAATGAATACTTAATTACTGTAACTTACTTGTGGCAGGTGGTGGTCGCATACAGCTGCTATGGATTACTGTTTGTGATAACATGGCAGAGTCTGATATAGCACTTGTGGGGTACAAAAGGACAGCTGGAGGCTTAGTGGCCACTTTTGGGGTTTGTATCCTGCTTTATACATTTGCACTCTTATTCTGCAATAAAATGTATTGCTTATAGTATTATTAATAAAGCTGATTTTCTTAAGACTAAAATACAGTAAATGCTTTGTGTTTTGCAGTCGGTATGTGGGTGCAGGTGAGAGTATATTTATTACTGTATTCTCCTGTTTGGCTAATGTACTCAACTGCTTAATTTGGGGCTACCCTTTTCTTAGTGTGAAGATTCAATAAGACTGCCACAACCCAGTGTGAGCTACAGTAATAGTTACTGTTCATTGCTGACCTCAAGGCATATAGTCTCTGTAGTCTTTGCTTTACCTTCATGCCAGTTATCTTTACTCAGGAGTCTGACCCATTGATTTCAAATTATGTAATAACCCCCGAAAAAAAAACCAAATAAGTTCTGTATTAAATAAAGATAAAAAATTAAAGAAAAGAAAATACATTAAATGCAGGGCATTAAATTGCTCACAACATATCTACTTTAACAGATGCAGCCTCTGTGTGCTCTGTGCACACAGCTATACACCTGATCATATTAAGCTTGTTGGTGATGACAGTGTAAAGTTGTTGAATGTGTCATCAGGATGAAGAGCTGGGCTGCTAGGAGTGGTGAGCCATACTGTGGTGCCAGTGTTAGTGGAAGGAGTTTGGGGAGACTTGTTACCAGAAGGTGTAGGACTGGGAATAGAATTAGATGCTTCTTATTAGACATGTAAATAATTGAATACTTAAAGTTGATTATTGGTAAGTGGAGTCTGAGAAAGGCTAAGATATTAAGATTTTCAGGATCTAACCTTGACATGAAGTCAGCAGAACGGGGTGACCAGGAGGTTGTGTTAATTGTTGATGGTTTCTTCAAGCTGTCATTGCTGCTCTACCATAAAATTATGCTACATATTCAGTTTGATATAGTTTAGAAGTCCATGGAGAATTAACACATCTTAATATCTGGGATCCAATAGTGTTGCCATGCCAAACTGTATGTCCAATCTAAGGATGTCAAACTCATCCGTAAATTGTGCAATAAACATATCTGCCACTTCTTTAATGAGAATTGCATCCTGCTGTTGAAGGTGTGATGACTCAGATGAACTAGCTGTGTACACCTCTTACAGTGATGGATACCAGTACTATTTTACCATCTGCTGTGCACTTTGCAGGTAGGAAGATGGTGTCACCAATGTGTTGACACCACACATTGCAGTGAAGCATGATGAGACAAACACGATTCCATATGGATGGAGGACGAGGAGCATAATAAAGAGGATGTGCCGTTTACAAAACCAGTTAATTTTCTGTTTTAATTTTAATGTAATTATTGTTGGTTTATTACTTGTTATTTATATTCTTAAATTGTGCTTTATTTGGGGCTGGCAGTAGGGCCTAGAGGTTAGAGTAATGAGCTGTGAATGAGCTTGGTACATCCAGCAGACAGACCTGAGTTTGATTCCCACAACCTCTGCATGCACACTGTGCGACTCTGAGCAAGTCATGTAACCTCCCCAGTGCTCCTAGGTCACCACTGAAAACAGGCACCTGTGTCTAGTGGCCTTACCTGTTAACAAAGAATAAATAAAATAAAAAATAAACATTTATAAACTGAGAAAATGTGATTAATGATGAAGGGATGATGATGATGAAGAAGATGCATTGTTTTTAGAAGCACGTCTCAAGATGAGATGTGATGTGTTTGGAACTATCAGCTCTTGAAGAAGGAGGAAAGCTTGGCTGTTTAGTGTAAACATGTAATGACTCATGCACTTTGTTTTCTACAATGAATTCAGCACTAGCTGGTGTGCATGTGCTGGGCCTGACTCTAGCTTTTGGTTGTTAGACTCTTTTGATGCCGTGCAAGGGATGCATCTGTTGGCCTAGGCTGCTGCCACCATGGTGGCTGGATTACTTGAATGAAACATCTTATCCCACCACTTCCCATACCTTACACAACCGGACTGTCCCTGCTACTGCTGTTGCTGGTCCATCTGACCTGTGCGTGAATGTGGCTGTTAGGAAACTACAATGCTCACATTTTAAATAATCAGCCAGAACACTGGTTCTCAAAGTTTGAGTAGATGTCACTGAGCATGAACAATCTTTTACCACACTGACTGCAACATGCTTTCAATGGATTCATGGTATCATATGTAAAAGTACCTCCACACTTTATAGCATCTGTTTTTATGATTCAGTTGACTGGGAGTGGAGGTGGGGGCTGCAGGTACTTCTGGAGGAAATAGGCAGTGATCTCTCTGTGATTTTATTCATTCACTTGAGGAATTATGTGCCTTTGAATAATATAAAACAGGACAAGCAGCAGATATCATATATGAGGGATAATATAATCTGATATTGAGATAATAAATAATAATGTATATATATAAACAGAGACTTTGACGGCAGATAAGGAGTGCTTGGCCCACCAGTCTGCCCATTTCCCTACCTACTGGATAGCTGCAGATCTAGTTAACCAACAGCCTACTTCCTTCTACTCCTCACTATAATTGCCTTATGTCTTCCCATGCATTCTTGAATCCCCACTGTTTTTGACCTCACGACCTCCTCAGAAAGGCTGTTCCATGCATCCACCACCCTCTCTGTGAGAAAATGCTTCCTCACATTGCCCCTAGCCATACCCCCATCTCCAAACTGTACCCACTTGTTCTTGCACATCTGTATTCTGAAAGATGCTACCCTCTTGGACTTTGTTGAGTCCCTTGAGGTACTGAAAGTTTCCATCATGTCCACCTCTCCCTCCTTTTCTCAGGGTATACATTTCAAGCTTCTTTAGTCTCTTTTCATATAGTTTCTAGTGCAGATGCTGCACCATTTCAGTGCCCTCCTCTGGACTGCCTCCATATATGTGAATATAATTTCCAATAATTTTTAGGTGCCAACAGGATAGCTGTAAGAACCTATAATGATCATGTATACTCTTTTTGTATTTAGTCAAGTTCAAAGGGACATTAAGTGTGAATGATTCAGCTGCATGATGTCATCGATGATGTCAATGATAGGGCTTTTAGGTCTTGGCAAAGTGTTTCAGACCAACACAAGCCGAGTTTTATTCCCACTGCAGAACATTTTTTCTTCTCATTATAATTGCTTTAGCTTGAGAGAAATTGTTTGATGCCATTGATGATGACAGTGATACTTCAGCAAGATTTAAAGTTCTATAGCGCTGATAGCTTGAAAAGTTCCAGCTCAGACTTTGACACTATAAGTACACAGACTCTTAATTATGAAAATCCATTGCAGCCTGTGTGTGTGTGTGTGTGTTGGGGGTGCTCTACACTCACTGCTGGATGTCCTTTGCCACAGTATGCATCTTCTGTATAGGATGCTTAGTACAGTGGTAGAGCTACATGCTACTAAGCAGTAGAGGACATGGGCCCTGGGTTCTGTCCCCAGAGTTGGACTTTTTTTTCTTTCTTACTACAATTTATGCAGCATGAGAGCTACTGTTAAATGTCATTGCTGATGTTAGTGACAGACTTTCATCTTACATATGAACATATGAACATGCCATCTTGGTCTGACATTCTATATTGCTTATACCTTGAAAGGTCCTGGCTCAGACCTTGAGGTTTAAATGCAACTTGAAAAATATTACTTCAAATAGCCAGACTGCTCATTATGAAAAGTCACTGCAACTGTGGCGGTGGGGTGAAGGGCTGCATTTAGTGCTGGATGTCTTCTGCCTTAGCATGCAACTCCTGTCTAAGAAGCTTAGTACAGCATTAGAGCTACAGGCTACCAAGCAGTAGAGAGTACATGGCCTGGATTTGATCCCAAGGTGGAACTTTTTTTCTTTCTCACTACAAATCATAGATGCTATATGTCAGATACCATCTCCCAGGCCTTTCCATTTTCATTGCCAGGGAAACCTTTGAGTCTTCTTTCTAGCAACATAATTATTTCATATAGACCTTCTCTGTGCCTTTAGTACCATTGTTGCTTTATTTATTATTAATAATATTATTATTCATACAATCTATGTGATAGAAAAATGCTGGATAAATCATTTATCTGGCAGGGTTCTTTCTACATTCTAAAGAACTATAAATAGCTTATTCTCTCAGCACAAGTTTATCCACAAAGTTTACAGATCACTACCTTTGCTTCCTTGAAGCAACTGGTGGATCATAGTAAATCTCAATGCTATGTGGACCAATAAGAAAAAGCGTGTGTTACTCCCATTTAATAGTTGGTGTAAACAGCAGCACAACACTGACAAATTAACAAAATAGTTTCACTGATTTTATTTAAAATCATCAACAGTACATAAACCTAGATTAATTAAATGATACCTAAAAAACTACCTTGCATACAGAAATCAAGTATGCAACAAGGGCAGTGTTTGGTTACATTTTTCATCCATTCTTATTCCGGTGACCTCAGAGACACTTCACTCATTGCTCTGCACTCAAGAAGTCATTAGAGGTCACCACAACACATGGATAAAAATGCATCCAGCACTGCCTTATTATATATTCTCTATTTATTGTTTTCCTTCTGTTCAATGAAAACATGAATCATGTAACTGAACTCAAGGACTGGGGCTTGCTGCTTGACTCTCTAGCTTTCGCTGTTTTCAGAATCTGCTAGTGACAAAGGATGTGACTTTAAAGAACTGGGCAGAAAATGCAAGATGATTTTCTTGAAGAATAAGACTTTACATTTCTGGATGGATCACTTCTACCTCAAGTAAAGTCACTGAAAGCACTTGAGGAATGAAGAGGGAACTGGTGTGCTTCTGAATTGTTTGGATGATTTCATCACCAGATGCAATAGAGCCAGGTGAATTTCTGAGAACTAATTAACTATGGTTTGGTTGGCTGTACTATTATGTGCTCAGCCCTTATCATCACTGTCCCTTGTCCAAGTCTTCCAGTCCCAAACCCAACATGACCATCTCCTTCTCCACCACCAGCATTTGTAGAACTTGCAATTAGTGTAACTGGCATGGTGAAAAATGTATCTGCTCCCTTCCTCACCCTGTGTCCCATTTTCCTCCTGTTCTTCTCTTCATTTTTCTTAATGCACTTAGAACACACACTCACAATAGGTGATGGGATGATGCAGCCACCACTATACATTAGTAATGAAGATGCACAATAATTGTCAATGATTCTTAGATGTCCACATGATAAGCTTGCCCAAGTCATGCACATGCCACAGTGGCATATGATTCATGAGTTGAAGGGAAGAGTGATACCCTAGGTCACACACCTCTTTCAGACAGATCCTCTCCACCCCACTGGCAGACCTTGTGTCTTATATAGCAGTCTAGTTTATGTTTCACTCACTGATTGGTTGGCTGACATATACACAAGCAAAAATAAAAGACAAACTTCTGTTCCCTGCTGCACTGCCAGCAGTCAGTAAAAATAATTGTCAAATACACTGTTCAAAACACCCTGTCCCTTTCCTGCCTGCAGACTTCCTCTGCTCTGCTCTTGTTGCAGGGATAAAACAGTAAATAAATGAAGATGGATTTTGGGCTCTTTGCACCATCAGCATTTGCTGCCAAATTTGACAAATCTTTCAAACATTCCCCTGCTCCTTTCCCAGTCTGCTAAATTCCCTCTGCCATGCTCCTTTTGTAGAGCCTGCAGCTGCCAGTGCAGAGCTGCAGGCACACATTGTATTATCTCTCCTCTGCAGCATGATTTCTGTAGACTGCCTGCCTGCCAGAAATTACAGTTAAATGTAGTGAGGCAGCTAACTTGAATGATAATGTATGATTCTCAGGTCATATTTAAAATTTTTTATCATAAGTCACTCATTTGCAGATAAAAGGAGTTCTTTAAATGACAAGGTCCTTCCCTGCAGGAGAGAGAGCTAAAATGACACTGAGATGTGTGCTGCTTGAGATGTTCCAATCCCCATCATTGCTGATTAGCTGCTGCAGGTCATCTGGCTTGTCAACAACTTTAACATGCTCAAAATGTGTGCCTAGAAAATGTGCTTCATCAGAACATCGAACAGCTAAAGGATATCTGAGTTCTATTTTTGTCATTGTCCAAAACACTAGAGTTTAGGCCAGTCGCTGAATTCAAATTTGGCATCAACTTAACAATGCCCAGCATTGCGATAGCTTTCTTGACTGTGGTAGCACACTGCCTGTCTGGCTTCAGCTTATGGTCCACAATATCCCAGATCCTGTTTCTCAGATGTAATGTCCACTGTTGCACTACAAAGGTTGCTTGTCTGACTCAGATTCCTTATCTCTAGATGCACAGTAGTCCATTGCACTCCCACAATAAATCTAACCCCCATTTCCATGCCCATGCCCCTAAAGTATGCAGGTCCCTCTGTAGTACATCTCCTACCTCTGCTATGTCCATCACTCTTCTCACCAATTTAGTCATCAGCATTTGCTGACTGTCATCAGTAATCATCATCATCAGCCTGCTGCTGACCCTCCTCCAGATCATTAGAAAATATGTTAAAGAGCAATGGGCTCAGCACCAATCCCTGAGAAATTGTACTCAGCAGATCCTTCCACTATAAATGATGACCATTCCCATTCACCACCACTCTCTACTTCCTATCAGGGTGATCTACAGACCTCAAGCACAGGGGAAGATGAGTAAAGATAGGTTGGAAGCAATCCAAAGGATGGCAGGCGAGGGGTATTGCTGGTGGGGACTTCAATCTACTGGACATGGATTGGAGCCTCCAGCTGTGTCAACAGTTAGAAGTAGGGATATTCTGGACTCCCTGCAGGGGCGTTCCTCAGGCAACCAGTTAAGGAATCTACTCATGGGGGACAATACTGGACATGGTACTGACAAATGGGGGCAATGTTGCTGAGATCACGGTGGGTAGCCACCTGGGGACCAGTGATCATCGTATGATGTGGTTCAATATAAGAACTGAGCCAGAATCAAACTACATTAAAGAGGGCCCTGGACGTCAGGATGGCTGATTTTGAGAAAATGGAGAATGCCTCAAGGACGCTCTAGCAGGTGTAGGGAAACTGGTGGAGTCAAGGAACAGTGGGCAAAAATAAAGGAGAGCATTGAGAAGGCAACTAGCCTCTGTGTCAGGCAGGTTAACAAGGGAAAGAGAAAGAGAAACCACTATGATTCTCCAAAGAAGCGGTGAAAGTGAGGGCAAAAAACCTAGCATTTAGAAGGTACAAGTCGACACAGAAGGAGGAGGATAGGAGATATCAGGAGAAACAAAGGAGGCAGGGAAACAGTTAAGAGCACAAAGGCACACACAGAGGAGAATATTACTAAATCCAGAAAGGGAAGTAAACATTCTTTAGGTATGTAGTTAAAATGAGGAAGAACAAATGAGGGATAGTAAGGCTAAAGTGGAAAGGAGGGGTTTGTGTGGAAAGGACAAAAAGCAGACATATTGAACACATACTTTTGTTCAGTATTCACGGAGGAAGGGGTACGTGACAGGCCACAAATAAGGGACAAGGGCATTAGAGGAAGGAAGGTGGACACTAATCATTTTAAAGAGAGAGACTCTTAAGAAACTAGCACAACTAAAAGTGGACAAGGCAATGGGGCCTGACAAGGTACTGTACACCCTAGGATACTGAGGGAGTTCAAGGAGGTTCTGGCTGCACCTCTGACAGCCCTGTTTAACCTATCACTAGATATGGGGAAGTTCCAGGGGACTGGAAGAGGGCAGATGTGGTCCTACGTCACAAAATGGTAATAGGCAGAAGGCAGGAAACTACAGACCTGTCAGCCTGACTTCGGAAAGGACTGAGGAATGCCTTGTGACCAATGGATTACAGGATGCACAGCGGTGTGATAAGGCAGCAGGAAAAGCTACAAGGATGCTCAGGTGCATGTGGAAGTATCACCAGCAGAAACAGGGAGGTAGTGTTACCCCTGTATGAGATCGATGGTGATGCCCTACCTCAAATACTGTGTCCAGTTCTGAAGGCATCATTTCCAGAAGGATATAGTTAGAGTGGAGGTGGTACAGAAGAGGGCAACCAAAATGATGCAGGGCCTGCATCAAAAGCCCTATGAGGAAAGACTCAAAGAGACAAATATGTACTCTCTAAAGGAAAGGAAAAAAGAGGGGACATGATAGAAACATTCAAATACCTCACTGGTAAGTTCTATGATACTATTACACTGTAATGATACCCTGTGGCATTTCCGACTTTAAATGTGATATTACTATAACTGTTATTTACGGGCACTTACCCTCTATTTGTATAATACACCTTATGTGACCTGGTACCACTAATTGTCTTAATCTTGTTCACTTCTGATATGTGATGTGCTGTACCTTTCTTGACACTGTATGCCTTGTACCTGTATCTCTCTATGTTGTGACCTCCCCAGGTCGTGCCTGAAAATAATTACTTTTGTGTCTAGTGCACCTACCCAGTTATCAAAAAATAAATAAATTAATAAGGTACATGAAGGTAGCATTTTACATAGAAAAAGGTGCTTGAGGACAAGGGGTCATGCTATGAAGCTGGGGTGGGGTACGGAGACTCAGAGGAGATGTGAGGAAATACTTCTTCACAGAAAGGGTGGTGGATGACTGGAACAGCCTCCCAGTGAGGAGGTGAGTGCTAAAATGGTAACAGGATTCAAGCATGCATGGGAGAGACAGAAGGGACCTTAGAACTAAAACAAGGGTGCAGAAGACTAGAGATTGGTAGGGTCTGCAGTGGCACAGTAGGTAGAGAAAATAAGGCAGACTATGATCCAAGAGGTCCTTATCTGTTGACAACGTTTGTGTTTCTATGTTTATCTGTCATCCAATGTTTTATGCACCACCACCCATACACTTCACGTAACTTCATATTGTGCTGTTTTCTCCATGAGCAAGTGTCAAAGGACTTGCTGAAGTATAAATAGACTATATCCACCTTCCAGCCATTATCCTCTCTCTAGTCACATTACAACCCTAAAGAAGGTAATCAGGTTGGTTTGACAGCAACACCTTATGCGAATCCATGATGTGTGCTACAGAGAAAAAACATTTTTAACCACATGCTTAGCTACCACGTCTTTTATGAATGACTCAAATGCTTTGTCAAGCACTGTGGTGAGGCTTACATATCCGTGTCTGATCTTGCCCTTTCTTGTTTGGGGAGGGGTGATATTAGCTGTTTTTATTCCTCTGTCTGTAAAGAGCCCTGAAAGATATCAGTGAGGGCCCAGCCAAACCCACTTTTAACTCTACTATTACTCTTGTGTGGATACACAAAAATATAGAAATTGTCGGCAGATAAGGTCTGCTAGGCCCATTCAGCCTACCCATAGGCCCTATACATTGTATGTGACCAGTGACCTTATGTGATCAATGGCTTTTCATCACTCCTTCCCCTCTCAAGCTTCCCTGTGCCTGTCCCAGGCATGTAACCCCTCCACCATGCTTGCTCAAACTACCTCCTACGGCAGACTATTCCGGCATTGACTACCCTTTCTGTGTAGGAAAAATTCCTCACATTACCTCTTAATTTACTCCCTTCCAATTTCATATTGTGCCCCTTGTTCTAGTACTTTTCTTCATTGGGAAAGGTCCTCCACCTGCACCTTGTTTATGCCCTTGAGGTACTTGAAAGTTTCAATCATGTCCCCAGCTGTCTCCTCTCCTCCAGTGAGTATATATTGAGGTCCCTTAGTCTCTCCTTATTTGTTTTGTGGTGCAAGCCCTGCACCATCTTTGTTGTCCTTCTCTGGATAGTCTCCACCTTATCTATGTCCCGCGCAGGTGTGTGGTTTCAAGAACTGCACGCAGTACTCCAGGTGAGGCTTTACCAGTGTTTTATAGAATAGCATCGCCACCTCCTGCCTCCTGCCAGTGATACCCTGCCTATGCACCGTAGCATGCCACTGGCCCCTCCCTGCCGCTTTGTGCACTGCTTTGATACCTTAAGGTCATCAGAGATGATAACCTTAGGTTCCTTTCTTCTTTGGTGACAGTCAGCTCCCCCAACCTGTAGCACTCCCAAAGGCTCCCTCTATAAAGGTGCATTATTTCACACTTCTTTGCCCTGAACCTCAGTTGCCACATCTCTGACCATATTTCAAGCTTCTCCAGGTCCCTCTTCATTTTCTGCACCCTTCTGGAGTACCCACCCTGTCCAGATCTTCATGTCATCTGAAAACTGGCAGACCTTCCTTACAGCCCTCTGCAATGTCACTAATGAAGACATTGAACAAGACTGGTCCTAGTACTGATCCCTGTGGTACCCCACTAGTCACCCTCTCTCCAGATTGTACCCCATTTACCACTATCCTCTGTCTCCTGTCTGTTAACCAGTTCCTAACCCAGTTCACCACCTTGTCTCCCATGCCCAGACTACCCATCTTATTAATCAGCCTTCTATGTGGGACAGTGTCAAAGGCTTTGTTGAACTCTAGGTAGGCAACATCTACTGCCCTCCCTGATTTATGTCCCTAGTCACCCAATCAAAAATCTATTAGATTCATTTGACATGACCTTCCTGCTGTGAATCCATGTTGCCTCAGATTCTGAGCACCGCTGGATTCCAGATGTGCAAAACCTTTCTTTCAGCAGTGTTTCCATGATCTTCCCATCACTGACTGGCCTGTAGTTCCCTGCCTCTTCCTACTGCTGCTTTTGTGCAGTGGGACTACATGTGCCCTCCTCCACTTCTCTGGAATGACACACTGTTGGATGACTCTGTGAACAGGGCTGCCAAAGGCACTGGTAGTTCCTTTGCAGCTCCTTTAATATCCTTGGTGAATGCCGTCTGGCCCCATGGCCTTATCCACCTTCAGCTTGTGAGTTCTTCCAGAACTCTCTCCCACTGTGAATGGACTGGTGTCCACTTCTCCACCCTCCCACTGCCTCTGCAACCCAACTGTGGTCCTTGACTCTCTCCTTCCTTAGTGAATAGTGAAGAGAAGTATTTGTTCAGTATTTCTGCCTTGTCCAGATCCTCTTTCTTACATTCTTCCTTCTCCACTTTTGAGCAGCCAATCCCTCCCCTGGTTTTTCTTCTTTCACTGATGTACCTATAAAATGGCTTATCCCCTTTGTTTACAGACTGTGCTAAGCTCTTCTGTCTGTGCCTCTGCCCTCCTAACAGACTTCCCTGCTTCCCTTAGACATTCAAGGTACACCTCCTGTTCTCCTCCCTTTGGCTCCTCTTATATTTCTTGAAACTCAGCCTTTTAGCCCTGACTTTGTCACCCACCTCTTTGGAGAACCATAGTGGTTTCCTTCTTCTTTTGCCTTTGGCCACTACCTGAACACATTGGTTTGTTATATCCACTATGGCTCCTTTCAGTTTCTAGCATTGTTCTTCCACCCCTGTATTGCCTCTCCCTTCCCCAGGATTGCTTGTATACATCTACCCATTTCAGTGAAATCCACCCTCCTGAAATCTAATACTCTTGTGTGGCTTTACTGGTCCATGTCTCCATGCTGAATCACACCATGTGGTAGTCACTGGACCCCAACTGCCCTTCCATCTGTATTTCTTTGACTCTGTTCTCACTGGTTCATACCAGGTCCAGAACTGACTTGTCCCTGGTTGGCTCATGCACCAGCTGCCTGAGTACAACACCCTTCAAGGATTCAGGAAGCTGTACATCTGGCTGAAGCATTCACCTGGGTGGCCCAATCCACGTCCAGCATATTGAAATCCCCCAGTAGCAGGATTTCACCTTTCACTGCCTTGTGTATGTTCTCCACTAGTTCCCTGTTTACTTCCTCCCTCTGCGGTCTGTGGGTACACCCTGTGCGTATTGCTGTTCCTTTCCCTAGCTCCAGGGTGACCACATACCGGCCTCCCCTGTCTTTTCCTGAACTTCTGTAGCCTTTATACCATCTCTGATATGTAGGGCTACTCCCCACCCTTTTACCCTTCCTGTCCCTCCTGAACAGTGTATAGCCTGGTACACTGCCTTCCTAGTCAAGATTAGCAGAGTACCACGTCTCTGTTATTGCTGCTATGTCAAGGTCTGCATCTGCCAACAAGGTCTCCAGGTCTGGAACCTTATTTCTAGGCTACAGGCATTCGTTAGCATGACCTGCCATGTTTTACAGTCTGCTCCTCCTCTGCTCTTGTTCTTCCTCCCAGCATCTTCCCCACCCTAGTTTCCTTTCCTATGAGCTCTTGCTCTCACCGTATCACTCGTTATACATTCTTCCCCTGCCTGCCCCTCTGCCAGCTTTAGCTGTTCCTGTAGTCAACTTATGCTCCTTCATGTTCCCATGGGGAGGCGGGTGTTCCTAAACCTCCTGACCCTCCTGGCTCTCCCCTGGCCAGTTTAGTGCTCACATGTAAAGCATTTAACTTCTCACAAGGACCAAGGCCCTTCTCAGACAGATACAGGCCATCCTCCTATATAAGCTTGCATCTGCTCAGGTCAGGTCCCAATCCCTATGAAGCCAAAACCCTCCCTTCCACACCAATCCTTCAATCAGGAGTTGAAGGTATGGATGTGGAGTACTCTAGCTTCCCTGTGCCCAGGACAGGTAGCACCTCTGAGAATGAGACTGAGCATGCAATCTGTTTCAGGTTTCCTCCAGCTTCCTGAAATCCTCTGGACTCTGGCTAAGTCCACCTTCTCTAGCCAGCGCCATTGGTCCCCAGGTGGACAATGGCATCCAGCTGCTCCTCCTAGCTATTGCCATGGCAATCCTATGGAATTGCTTCCCATCCTCCATGCAGCTTCCTGGGAGGCACCTGACCTCCCTCCTCTCTCCCCTACTAGGTGTCCCTAACTCCACTCCCTGGACAATAGAGTCCCCACTAGGAGAAACTTCCCCTCCTCCAGGGTCCCCTGCCTCCTTCCCTGGGGCTCCATCCTGGAGGACTCTCCCATCCTCCCTGGTCCCAGCCTCAGGTTCCTGGGTGGGGCTTCCCATTCCTCCAAAACAGTGTAGGGTTACTAAGTGGGACCAATTGGGGATGTGCTTTGACCTCCTCCTCCCTCACCCTCCCAAAGCCCACTGTAGTCCACTCACTCCTCTTCCTGGCATCCTTTGAGGTACAGGTTGCGGACCCTGTGGTCTCTGAGTGGGGTGGATGCTGCCTTCAGCCTGGCCACCTCTGCTTTGTGACAGACAACCTCTCCCTCAACCCAGACAGGTGCCTGCTGATAGAGGAGAATCACAGCCTCAGAATACCTCCCTGAACACAGCTGCTCCACAACCACTGCACTGCACCACTTCCATCATGTCTGTTTTTCTCCTCAATCAACTGCCTGCTTAAGATGCTTATTTGTTATCCCCAAATATTTGTTTTTCTTTTGTTTTTGTTAGGCTTTCTCCTTCACTACTTCCTGTATGGATGCAGGATGCTGCAAGGCCCTATGGGACCAATGTTGTGGGATGGGAGGGTAGGACTACACCACAGGCTGTGTCCATAGGCTATGTCCAACCAGCCAAGGAGTCCTCTGGCAGTGACTCCTCACTCCACTCACCGTGGTCCAGACATAGCCAATTACAAACACAGTCACAAACCTATCAGCTAGAATCCTCAATCCTGCCCAAACTAAATGGAAAGCACAGAAATGTCAGTTTAGAAAATACCTCACATTCAATTACAAACACACAGTCACAAACTCACCAGCTAGAATGCCTCCTCCTGATCCAACTAAATGAAGAACCAAAGGCCCTGAGATTTTGAAGATTCATACCCTCCAGATACTTATTAACTGATTCTGGTATGATCAGCACTGCCTCCTGTTTGGCCTGCACCTCTCCCATAATTCCCACCCCCTGTTTACTATCTCTCTTCATTTTATGGCTGAATATTGACACAAAGTAGTCATTCAGTGTCTCTGCTATAGTCCCTTCAAGCTCAATGGTTCCTCTCCCTCCCCAGTGATTGGCCTCCCACTTTATCTGTGACTCTCTTTTCTTCAGTTATCAAAAAAAAGTACTTGTTATTCTCCTTGATCCCTTCTCAGTCCTGTCTTCCAGACCAGTCTTGTTCTGGACAATCTTTGCTATTCATTTCTTCTCTAATGCCCTATATCTACCTCCATGGCTCCATCACAGAAATCTTATACACCATTTTATCCCTTAACTTGCTGTGATGTTCCTGGGCAATCATGGAGACCTCTGATTAGCACATTTGCCTTGCCCTTACATACACAGGACATAAGTGGTAGGAAGGTGGTATTGAACGACTTATGTCTCCTGGATTTCCTGTGTTTCACCTGCTTAGAGTATGACCTATGTCTCCCCATGCTACCTGTGTTTTACCTGTTTTAGTAATAATTGCTATCACCAGTTAGCTACCCTTTTTATGTTAGTCAGGCTATTGCATGCCTGTCATTTCTATAAAGTGTTGCTGACTGTACTGCTTTGTACTTTAGTGTAAATCTCACTGTGAGATGCACTTTAAATTGCATGTTGCAGTTTTGCTGCCTCCATAGTTGTGCGCATTTTATATTAATGTACTATCTCCTCTGTGTTAGATACCCATGTGCTGTATTTTGTTTAGTGTTTGAATTCTAGCTTTATTGGCCCGGGTCGTCGTTGAAAACAGTCAATGGATCAGCTCATGGCGGTTACCAAAGATAAATAAATAAAGTAGTGGCATTTCATCGAGTTGTACAGCTCTCCTACAAACCAACACAACTGAAACAAACCTGGGAAACTTATTTTAGCGGTTCCACTGGGGCCTTAACTGCAACCCCTAGCTAACCAGTAATTGATACTCCTAGGAGACACATCTAGTGACTACATTCTTGATATTCTGCTTCAGACCTCCACTTTGCATGAGATGCATAGAGTCACAGATGAGCCTATTTTGTTCTGAAACTGTAAGATTCTGGTTGTGTAGGAATTCTATTTATTTGTCACTTTGTTATCCAAGTAAGTACACTGAGCCAAAGCCCTTTTACAGCATGACCTGGAACTGGAAACAACTGAAAAATCAAACACAATACAAAATAACAGAAAAAATAGAGTACAATATATCACATAAAACAGACTTTATAAACAGCGAAGAGATCCATGCAATATGCAGGTAGTTTGTTTACTGTAATGCATTACAAAATAATGCAAGCTCTAAAACATTTATCTTCCTTCAGAGAGGGCATAACAGAAATAGACTTATATGCTTCTGGCATCTCACACGCCAAATATTCTTGAGCGTCTTTGCAATACAGCCAACATAATTAAAGATACATTTAAGCTGTGCAGTAACACTACAGTGTCTTAACCTCTGAGTGTACTGTACTCAATCAAATCAGAAGATCAGAAGGAAAATAAAATTCTATTGTGTGTTCTGCTTCTTGCTTACAGTAGTGTTCATGAAAAGCAATGTAAATTATACATTTATCCCAAACAATAGTGAATGTATGTTATTACATCACTGAGGTGGAATTTTATGACAGATCTGTGTTATCTGTTTGTAAGAGAAAAGATAGACTGTCAACAGAAATCATTTTATGGTAGAACAGTCAACAGAGACAAAACTCTTATTTTTCTCTGGTAAGATTTAATCTAAGGTCTCTAGATGTAAGGAACACAAGTGAAGAATATACCTGCTCTGCCAGATGGGACAGTGTGTCTTAAAATTGAAATAAATGACTAATAGCATCAATCATCTCAGCATCCTAAGAGTTTTCCATTTTCTGCAGAAATAAAACTTAAGAAGAGGTGACCAAGAATACTACATGAAGCTGCGGAATTTGTTCCTCTTT
This sequence comes from Neoceratodus forsteri, assembly GCA_016271365.2. NCBI lineage: Eukaryota > Metazoa > Chordata > Ceratodontiformes > Ceratodontidae > Neoceratodus > Neoceratodus forsteri. The sequence goes on along the minus strand of CM028129.1, from coordinate 1,068,213,724 downwards.
TATTAACCTTATAAGCAGCATGATCTACACTTCAATGCTTGGACACACTTGTTAGTGCAACAAACTGTTCTTGCAGTTGTACTACAAAGAAATTTCCAGGGTGGCAGATGGAAGTATTGATTCAGAGGGTGCTGGGGATAGGGAATACTACTGACCAGAATAGTTAACTTAGAATGTAAGGAAAGATTTAAGACAAAATTAAATGACTATTTACAAGATTCAAAAGCAGACAGATACTATCACTGAGAAGTGCGGGATGGTCTTGGAGTCTATCTAGCCTTCTACCATCCTGAAATCCATACGTTTGTATGTACCGCACACAGACCTGGGCTAAAACTGACTACCTCTGGATCTGGATGAAGATGAAATAGTTACCATCCTAGCATTCAACATCTTTAGATTTATCACCTTTAGTATTCAAAATGTCTGGCAAGTATGTTTCCTTTCTGAAGGGGGTTTGGAGGTGTTCTGCCAGAGAACAATTACACTTTGCATGTATAATCATGTATATAAAGGCTTTGTGATGCCTAATTTTTAGGATTTAAAAACACAAAATACTGCTAACATCTTCTATCAGAAACTGGCAGCAAACAAGTAAAAATGCCTACATAGTCAGAAACTAACCAGGCAGCAGGGCATGAAACCTCTTACCTGATCTGCTGCTTATTATTTTTCGTTACTGCTACTTTTTGTTTAGGATAAGGATAACAAATACAAGAGCACAAAATGACACTACAATAAAATGTATATATATATATATATATATATATATATATATATATATGTATATACAGCTGCACAGAATTTCCATATAAGTACAATAAGACATTATGGTAATTTAATTTACAGTTTGGATGAAGATATTCAGCACTTACTGTACTTTAAGATGCACAATCAGGAAACAGGAGGAGTGCAATGGTGGGAGAACAGTGCCTCTATGCAGCTTTAGATTGCCCCCCACCCACCTCCAAAATCTGAGCCAGACCTACATCCTGTAAATGCACACAGTGTGCAACAATGATATGTTTGAAACTTTTGCCATTACAAAGGGCAGACTGTATTTTGTGGGACTAGCAATGCTGCTGTAATTGTTTTTCTGCAACAGCTGAGGAATGAAGACATTTCTACAGCTGCAGTGGGTGAGCCTGCAGATGTTTTGCATGTACAAAAGGACTGATGTCATGTTTTCTGTCTGTGGAACTGGCTGAAGGTGTAAATAGCCTCCTCCACCTTACCTCCTCCAAGAAATGCTGTCTGCCCTCAAATAAATATGCTTTAATGATAGTCAATGGTTGCAGGGCACTATTTTCTTTCTTAAATGGAAGGTACTAGAACTGGAACCTGAGTAGTGGGAGGCAGCATTAGTTTTTTGGGGAGGGTAAGATCCACCCCACCTCCACCTGAGATGCTCCTAAAGATCCACCCACCTTTTAGTGGTTCATGTGGAGGGGCATGAGGTGGATTTATCATGTTGGAACAACTGACTATCAGAGCTGCCTGGGGCATCAGAGCTTAAGGTTCAGAAGGAAAGAAAAGTAATTACAGTGCATGAAACTGCATCCTTATACAGCACTTGTGAAACTGCATCCTGAAATTACAGCACTTGAGAAAAGCAAGCACTTGCAACACAAGAATGACAATTAAGGTATAAGCACACAAAGGACTAAAATATATTTACCCAAAGAAGACTATCCCATATTGGATACTAGAGTGTCTGTTTCTTAAAATCTTTTTATACCCCCCACACACACACAGCTGAAGCACACACCCAAATAGCTAGGGAAGCTCTACATTTTATCTTTCTGGAACCTGAAGTTTCACAATAATGTGTGAAGAGAATAAAGTCTTGTATTTTATGCATTTGAATAGGTTTAGTGCTTTGAAGTAAGTATATATATATATACTGTATATATATAGTGTCATGGGCACCTGAAAAGGAAGACGATACTACTGAAATAAATGTTATTCTGATGAGTTATTTATTTATGTGTAAGATTTTAAGTGTAGTTCTGCCTAGGTCACAGACACATACCCCATAAAAAGTACATTTAAGGATGGATGCATTAGTCAAAGCTTATAGTAGCAAAAAAATAAAGCAAGAAAAATAATACATTGTTTTTTTCTTTCAATTGTTTAACCAGGAGTGGCACACTAAGCTGAAAGGTTGTTTACAGGGCAACTTGGGAGCACAGGAAGTTAAGTGACTTGCCTCAGGGTCACCCAATATGCAAGTGGGGCTATGGGATTCAAACTCAGATCTCCAGATTTGCAGCTCAGAGCCTTTAAACCACTGTGGTATACTGCCTCCTAGCTATAGCAGTCATCTGTTTTATGGTTCATGATGTTGGTGTAGTAAACAGCAGTACACTGCATAGCAGGTATAAAATGTCAATAAGTAGGTCAGGCAATAGATGTGCTAAGCAGTTACTGAAGCAAGAAAGGTATTTAGGATAGTAAAATATTACTGTTAGAAAACTGATAAATGTGTGACATTTGCATCTCAATTTCAAGGAGGTCCTTATGGGGTGTCAATGTACAATATAAAGTAGTTGTAGTTTTCCAGTTGTCTGGTAATTGCTTTGTACTACCACTGTTACTAAATTTAAATTATTCTATGAAGAAAATTAAGTTTATGTAACTGTCTATAAATATATAAAAACATTTACTTGTCCTTATAATTTAATGCATTAAATGCTGTTGCAAGGTTAAGAAGTCACATAACAACGCCAGGGCATTAGGGTTTCTAACCATAACACCCTGCCTGTAGGGATGTTTGCCTGGGTTATGCCCCATCATCCCACATACATCTCACACTGTATTCCTGGTCTATTATACTGTGATACTGCTATTTTGCACTTGCATGTAGATTGTGGGCACCCATCATATAAGCATGAGTGCCAGGAATGTGCTTTGCTGCTAATATTTGCTAATGTTTACATCCTTTTATTGGATTAGATCATGCATGATTATTATACCTCACCATAATGCATTGTGTTTGTCTTTTACATATATTCCATATATAATCTACTTACTTACTGTTATGATGACTTTGAGGGATCATCAGTGCTTACTTTATATATTATATATATATTCTCATATAATCATATGTACTAGTGATCAGTCAGCACTTTTCTTTGTCTAAGCAAGCTGACAGTCAGAAAACCTTTGTTTTCTCTTATACAGGCAAGAAATGCCATAAGTAGTTGAACCCATCAGCATTTCTTTTGTCCAAGCTATAATGCCAACAGAAGCACATTATTTGTCTCACAATATACTCATTAGTAATTCAGTCTCCTAAGTCATTATCCAATATATAATGTTTCTCATATCTGTAACTATGATGTAATCTCTGTTGCTATACTGTTATCTGTAGTATATAGCCTTCTGTAACCTAGTTCCATGCAGAGAGAGAGAATGAGATCTTGGAGAACCTAAGATCCTAGAAATTCTGGAGATTATGCACATTCTTCAGGGAGAGTAGTGAGAAACCCATCTCCTTGTGATTTTCTCTGTCACATGCTTGGCGAAGTAGTCATAATAAACCTTTATTAGTACTCCTTGCTTGTAATGAATGTTTTTGGCAAATTCTGAAGACATAAGAATCTGTATTATTAGTATTATTATTTACTCTACTATCTGAGATTGTTTACATAACAGGAACTGAGAGACATCAAGGTTGTGACTTGGGATTGTCAACAGTAATGCTCATGCTATTCCACCCCCATCCCACCCTGCAGCCAGTGACAGGTATCGAGGTGTGCCTTAGACTCTTCAGCTCCAAGTTCACTCCATTTCCATATACAGTACTGTACCCATTTCAGCATATTTCCTTATGGAATGGGTGAGCGTAGAAGCTGAACACCCCAAGGCACACCTCAACACTCTGTCTGAGTCTGTAGGTAGGGTGGGGTGAAATGGTACTAGCGTTATGGGCAATGACCCAAAGGCACATCCCAATGCCTGTCCATCTCTGAATGGTGTTGAGTAGGGTTGGCATCACTCAATACTTCACTGCTATTCCTATTCTGCCTGTCTGTCTGTCTGTCTCTCTCTCTAGTTATACATATATATAATTATCTATCTTTCTATCAATTGCATGTATCACTATTTTACCTATTTCTAAAACAAACCTGCATATCACATTTGCCTGCACTCTAGAGCACATACTTATGAAACTGTGCATATTTGTACCCCACTTCTGCATAGACTTCATACTTTCTTAATATTCTCATTACCACAAGCATGTCTACCTTACCTTATCAAAAGCGACCCCCTCTGAAAGTTACTATCACATTTTCTCTGTTAACAGTCTATCATTATACCTCACTTCTTGACATCAACACATTGCTTAAATATAACTTATATCACCTCATGGACAAAACCATGTTACTCTAAAAATGAACAAACTGTGAAATAATCCCATGGCTGAACATATGCCAGCCATTACTTTTTCATGTACTGCCACCTTCTGTACTATCATGGGATTTGTATATGTTTCCTATAATGCTTGCATTATTGAGGTATGTGCAATTGTGTTTTCTTTTAAAATGTGGCTGTCTGGCAAATATCATCTGGGATAACACATAACTCAGTAGCATTTGCTCTGGGATTCTTTTGTAAACCTATATTGCTTCCTGTTCCTTCCATTAAACTATACACTTCCATATATTCTTCTAATAACGTATGCCTTCCTTAGAACAGAAACTAAAACAAATCTTACTACTTACAAATCATTGTCTTGTTTCTCCATACCTCCTTAACAATTCTAAACAAATTCACTAACTTCATTATGCAGGCGTATTGTATCTGACCAGAATTTGTTAAATTAACTAAATAAGTTCATGCCGTAATTGCTACTTATAACGATTAAATTGGGCCAGCTTCCAAACTTATGTTGCTTTCCAGTATGTTTATGTGCCTCTAGTTGTAACAGTGGGCAGTACAAAGCGACACTGACAATTCACTAGTAATAAAACTACCTGTTTTATTGTTAGGTACAAAACTAAAAGAATATTAGCAAGCAGGTCTGTAGGTCTTCTTTACAAACAAGAGCTAATAGGTGAGTTAGGTGTCTGGTGTCTGATCTGAATGAAATGTTATCTATGTGTTAACTGAATCCTCAGCATGCATTATGCAACTAAGCTGAGCAAGCAAAAACATAACAATCATTTCACTGAAACAGACAAAATAAGGTAAGATTCAGGACTAGCAGCACAGCCTATCCATACAAACAGTGCCACAACAACCTGTTTTGGTTTGCTTCTGCCTTTGCCCTGAAGACAAACATATTACAAGTGTTTCTGCCTGTCCCTTATCTAGCTTATTTTGTGCACGCCACCTAGGCCCACCAGCTGCTTCCACTGCACTGAGCCCATAGAGTCCATTTGAATTGCTGCCTGAAAAGTGCCTTCATACTGTAGCCAAACAGGCCTACTATGCTGCCTGGAATCTGCCTGACTGGGAGAGAACTTGTAACTCAAATGTACAAAAATGAGGAATTCACTACCTGAACTTAGTTTCCCCAGAATCTCCTGCTCTAAACATTGTTTCAAGGTTTATTGCATTTTTAAATGATTTTGCAATTGTTTTGTGGAGCTTGCATGACAGCAACAATACCCAGCACTTTCTTGCTACCAAATTTGATAGTAAGTGTAGCATTTTATTACCATACCCATGTGACAGGCTTTCAGGCTGACAGACAACCTAAACAGATACACTTCTCTGCAAGGAAACAAGAAGATCAAATTCAAAGTGCAAAGAACTCACAGTTTATTCAGCATCTCTTTGGTGCTGGCAGGCATGTAAAGACCCGAAGTGCTGGGGGTTTGTGCCACTGCCTTTGAAGCGATGCTGAATAAACTGTGAGTTCTTTGCACTTTTGATTTGATCTTCTTTGTTTGACTGATGCAGCTTATCTGTTTTGGTTTTCATGATATTGGCTTCTTCAGCTCACACTCTCCCATATCTGGGCCAGAGAGCATAGAGTTTGTGTCTATCTTTCACTCTGATAGTATGTCTGCCTGTTCTGCTCATATGTTAAATTTTGTTCTAACACATATATAGACTTTATGTGCTTCAGGGACATGCCATCAATCAATGTTAAATCACAATCTGCAGGGCTGTCCTGATGGCCCAATAGCAGTGCACTGCACAGCTGTGCGGGCAGCATGGGTTCTGGAGTGAACTGAGGAAGCTGAGTTCAGAGGCAGGCCATCATGGGGCTGCTCCCAATGGCAGTGCACCTCATTGAGGATGGTTGGCAGTGGGTTCTGATACCCGAGCTATCCCAGTAGAGGGCTAGTGAGTTTGCACATCCCTACAGAGTTGTGCTACGCTACAAAGGCTGATTTTGGCTGAGCTCAGTACATGGAAAGGGGAAGTTTGTGGGAGAAAACAGGTTAAAACCTCCAGTGTACATGAGAATTATGACTGCTGGTACACAAGGCCCCATGCCATGTACCCCATCCCTGTTACCAGATTCTTAACTGGGCAGTGGAGTAAGGCCCTTCCTCAGACCCTCAAGCACAGAGGAAAAGTCATGAAGGAATCTTGGAAGAAGTGGGGCCAATGCTTGATGGGGCTCAGCAGTTGTTGCGACAGCCTGAGGTTAGACAGCTGCTGGAAGGGGAGAAAAATCTTTATGGAAAAAAATCACAGTCTAAAACTTGAAAATCTTGATCAAAGGTTCTGATTCCAAAGCATAAAAGTGGATTCACATTCTACCACCATTTAGAACTGTCAAGGAAATACAAGCTGACATAATTCTTATTTATTTGTGTTCTGTTTCTGAACTATTGCACACCCAAGTGGCCTGGTGAGTATGCAATTGTTGCAGTTGCCCTGCCTAGAAAACCCTGTTCACTTTGCCCATACAGTGTACAAGTCACTGTTTCACACAGGATAGGAGTTAGTTAATATTGAAGCAAGTTAGTTTCCAGGTCCCCAACCAGACCTGGCTCCATGGGCAGCTATTTCTAGCTTCAAAGATCCACAACAAAGAAAAGCTCATGCAACAAATCTGCCTCGGTTCACTCACAACCAATGTTTCAGACAGGCTGACACTAAAGTCTTCACTGGTGTTATTTGAAAGTTGCTAGAATCTTAATGAAAGAGTGTTATGGAAAGAAAGATACCATGAAAAAAATAAAAATACCAATGCAGATATACACCTTAGTAGTGGCATGCATTTTCTGTACTGAAAACTATGTTGCTAATTTAATGGCAATGACTGAATGAAAAGCAACAGGAAGTAAATGAAGAAGTTTTCTTTAAATATGTCTATAGTTAACCATACAACAAAAGCACAAGCTCACACTATTGACATAAATTGGTAAACCACAGTGATATCTGCCAGATCTTGTTAATTATTTCTGTTGATGAAACTGAAAATAACTCCTTAATTATATTCCTTCTGCATCAAACATTTTTATGATGGTATTAAACACTTATCTGGTGATGTAACTAACACATCAGTTCATATAGGTTATCATTAATGGAGGTTAAATGTCTAAATCAATGCAGAGAACCCATTGCATAAATATACTATAAAATCCTTGCAGCCAATCTCTGATACTGTTGACCATATTTGCAGCTGCAGCATTGGCAGTAAACAGCTATTATTCTAAACAGGTTTCTTTCACAAACAAAATCAAGGACTGTGCCCAATGCTGTGCAGCTTGAACTACAAGAGTTATCATATCTCCATTAAACTAGAAGAGATGCAGGTCCTAAAGTATTAAACAGTATTGCAGTTTTGAATTTACAATTTTGTTTACTGCTGCTGAGGGCAGGGCCTGTAGTTAGGCATGAAATCTGGGTAGGAGCAAAATTCTCTTTTAGATTCAGATTCAAATTTTATTGTTTAAAAGAGTGTATAATCCAAATATGTACATTCAGTATAACAAAGGTAGATTAACATTTTGCACAGTTAAATACATTTTAACTAATAGCGATACAGTAGCACTTACATTTTCCAGATGTCTTGATAACCTTTTATTTCTTGTATCATTTATTAGTGGATAGACCAAAATCAAATGTTTTGATGTAGTACAATATCAGCTAAATTGTCAAATTTGCAACTTATAGCTTTCTTGTAATTTTGCCATGTAATAAAAATTGAGTTGTAGTGGAAATGTATGTCAAACCTGAACCTAGCCAGGCACTTCTGATGCAGTGTATTTTCACACCACAGTAGATAATCATTGACCAGATTAATATTATTTAAAATTTTATACTGATCAAATAATGATGAATTACTGACGTTTCTTGTTCCCTGCCTTGACATGTCAATTAGTCTTTGTATTGCTTCTGCCTTCATTTCTATATTGGGGGTCAAAATAATTGAAGCCTCACCAAGAGCAATTATCAATGTTTGTTAAGAATGAGGTTTAAGTTTGAAAATCATAATGAAAAGGCAACATTATTTTGTTTATTAAAATGTATCCTTGCTAACATGTATATAGCAAAACAATTTTTGGTTGTTGATCAATCTATACCGATAGTTTATACTGCACTTCTAAAAGTGCTTTAAGTACCATGGATCTTTAACCCATTTCCATACGCAGATGTTTTCCTGAAACTATTTGTAGCAAAACCCAGAACCAATCTTAAAAATAAGTTTTGAATTGGTTCCAAAGAAACAACAAATGGATCTATACCACACACTTAAGAAGTTGTGAATTCATAGAATAGTTCTGCTAATGTTATCAAATGCATTTTCAGATTAAGAAAACAGCAATATAGGCTACCTTTTTCCCTTTACTGTACTTCTGAATTAAGTGATTTACAATAAATATATTACCTGCTGTTAGTTCTAAATCCATACTGATTTTCCAAGAGAATAGTATGTCCTGCAATCCATAGGCCTAGATTATGCAATAAATAATGAGTGCATATCTAAGGTGGTACACAAAATAGAAATTGGTCTAAAATTAGTAGGATCATTTTAAGTGTTTTTATGGATTGGCATAATTTCAGAGGTTAGCCATGCTTCTGGTATAAGACCTGTAACATTAATTTGATTAAAAGAGTTGCAAATATCTTTGACCACAATGATAAATTCACTGTAAAAATGTGGGCTGGTAAGCGATCTAGCTCAGGTGCCTTATTATTTTTTGAGTAGCTATATAAGTTTCAATTTCTAGGAGGGGTGACAGAGATCCACTCTATTATAAGTAGATTTTGCTGTATTACTATTACTTAAAAATTCATTGTGTGCAGAGAACGGCCTTTGGCCCAGCTGGTGAGTGCTTTGTGATCCTATGCCAGCGAGTTGAGTTTGAGGGTGAGCTGAACAAGACAGCTGGATGGGTTGAAGCTGGGGATGGTATCATGCAGCACCTCCCCAGCCTGGGAAGGAAAGGTGCAGGGTTGCCCTCATGGGCTCAAATACCATACAGTGAAGAGAACTCTTCTCTGGCATAGGGCCTTGCAACTCTGCAGTTATGGCTTCCAGGGAGCCCTGTGCTTTGATTGCCATATGAACTCTTTGCTCTATACATGTATACCTGTAGCCATAGCCCTGCACTTCTGCAACCTGCCAGATGGCCCTACAAATTTTTGTCATCCACTGTTGTGCAAAACTGCAGGGCCAAGAGGGCTTCTGCTGGCAGATGGACTCTTCCTTGGTGTTAGCCCAGAGGGTTTCCTGCATGCCTGCATCCGTTAATGCAGGTCTGAAAGGACCCTCTTGGAGGACAGAATTCCACTATCTTTAAAAGAAATAAAATTAGTTGTGCAAAACTAAATTAATGCTCCAGTTATGGTTCAATTTACTGCCACAAAAATAGGGAAACATGGAATTAGGATTTACAACCTAACTCCCCTCCAAGAAGCAAAAGAACAAGACCACACAAGCAATAATAAAAAGCCATCATTAGATAAGACAAACATACAACTGTTTCATGTAGCACAAATTTAGTAACACTGATGTTACCTTCATGGATTTAGATCTGCAGCTGCAGAAGCTCAAGCACCATAGGGCCTATGCTTCTGCAGCAAGAACAGTGTCAATGTTCTACAGAGTGCATGAGCACACAGACAGAAGTAATTTTGTTATATGTGTATCATGGAATTCTCTATGTAGCTATGACATCTCATAAATCAGGTTTGAGACAATAGCTTACACCAAGAAGTCTCATTAGTTGGTATATTTACTTTCCCTGTTCTATTACTGTTCAGTTTATAACAAAGCAAAACATCTAATTTATTTTTGAAGTCGTTATTTGAACCATTATTGTCTATACTATGTGGGAGTCTGTTCCAACTAGAAACCATTCTCTGGTTAAACCAGGATCCCTTTATTTATCTTATACAGTTCCCTTTTAAGTGGTGGTCAAGGGTTCTTGTAGATTTAACCATAGTTTTATTTTCTAAACCCACAATTCCATAAGTCTAGATTTCCAAATGCTGAGTATACTAGCATAGATCTCTCTGTAATCAAGATATTCTAATGAATATAGATTCAGCTTTATCATTCTTACCTCATAGAGGAGGAAATGCAACCTTTCAATCCTTTTCAATGCTCTTTTCTGAACTGTCTCCAAATTTTAATTATCTGCTACATAATAGGGACTCAAAACTGCACACCATACTCCAGTAAGGGTCTCAGCAGTGCACGTACAGTGGCAATATTACAGTTTGTCTCTACTCTAAATGCTATGTAAAATACAGTGCAGCATTCTATTTGCTTTATTGACCACTTTGGTAGTTTGTGACCTAAATGTAAGGTCATTTGCTAAGAACTCCCAGATCCTTTTCATGCTCTACCCTTTTAAGGATACATTCACTTAGCTTACAGTTTGCATGGATGTTATTACTGCCAAAGTGTATAACACTATATTTTCCTATGTTAAATCTCATTTTATGTAATTCTGCCCAGGTATTTATTGTGTCCAAATCTTTTTGCAGATTTTGTACATCTATTTCTGTTCTTACGACCGCCCTACTTTACTGTCATCTGCAAACTTTGATATCCATGAATTCTTGGAAGTGGTCAGTAAGAGACAATATATTGAATAAAAACATGGCCCAACACTGAGCCCTGCAGAACCCCATACATGCCACTCTGCCCAATTTTGATGCATGTCCTCTAATATTGACCCTCTGTCTCCTATCACTAAGCCACAATGCAATCCATGTAATAATCCATAGTTCAACTCTTAATTCTTGAGGCTAGCTAGAAGACCAGCATGGGGTACATGATCAAGGCCTTGGAGAAATCAAGATATACCACATCCACTGGTAAGCCTTCCTCCAAGGCCTTGCTAACAGGCTCAAAAAACTGATCAATTTTGTCTGACATGATCTTCCACACGTAAAATCATGTTGTGTGGCATCCATAAATCCTTTGGTCTGTGTACTGTATGTTGTTGTAGTGACTCTTTGATAAATTGTTCCATAACTTTACACGGATACATGTCAGGCTAATAGGACTATAGTTTCCATCATCTGACTTCACCCTTTTTAAAATAGGTGTCACATTGGCTGACCGTCAGTCATCCAGGGTTCCATTTTTAAGGAGTCATTAAAGAGATGCATTACTGGGCCAACCAATTCATTAGCCAGTTCTTTAAGCAAGCGTGGATACATCTTGTCTGGCCCCCAGGATTTACTAATCTTAAGATTTAGTAATTTTGTCAATACTTGAGGATTTCAAATGTAATACTTTCCATTTCATTCAGTTGTAAGCTGGAATTTGTTTTCATTATTGCAAGTACTACTTTGGAATACACTGAGGAAGTGTTTATTGAATGCTTCTGCCATTTCTTTCCCTCCTGTGATTTTTCCACCTTCTGTACTTACTGGTCCTATCCTAGTTCCACTGTCCCTCTGAATAATTATATAATTAAAGGTTTTCCTATTATCAGCGCCAAGTTTGCCACCCTGTACTCCTCATTTGCTTTTGTATTTTTTATTTCCTTTACATTGTTTAGCTCTTTCCTTGAAGTTTGCCCATCTTATAGATGAGAGATTTTTTATATTTCTGGAAGGTCCTTTCTTTTTATTTATGAGTTTTTCAGTGTTGAATTAAACCATGTGGGTATTTTACCCTGGGAATCATATTTTGTTGTAGCTGGACACAGTGTACAATATAATATTCTAACTTTGCTTAATATTATCCCAAATTATTATAATCTTTACACTCCTCCTCCCAGTTCCAGTTATCTAGGTACTTTTCATCTCTTTATAGTTTGCTTTATTCAACAGTCCTTTGTTTATGGTCCCATTTCTGATGATTTTAAACTCTACCATTATTGTGGTCACTGTGGCCAATGTTTCCTGACAATACAATTATCCACATCTTCTCCCATGTTACTCAAAACCAAATCAAGAACATTCTGAACTCTTGTATTATATTTTATATTGTTTTAATTCACCAATACTGAGTACATTGAGGAAGTTCTTTTCCACTGTACTCTTCCCTGTATATGTGGTCCAGTCAATACTGAGGTTGAAATCCCCAGTATCAGAGTGCTTCCATTTAGGTTCATACTCTGATGGAATCAAGGAAACTAATATTTTCCTCCACACTCAGTAATTTTCTTATTCCCTGTTGGATAAACTTAACCCATACTTGTTCAAGCCCTGTATCTACAATGTAGGCCTTATTTCATATACTTCAAGGCTGTCCCTAATGTATAATGCTACACCCTCCTTTTTGTTTATTCTATCAGTACGAAAGACTTAGTAGCCCAGTATTTGTTTCCTCTACTGATCCTGATGACACCATGTTTCCATGACTGCACAGAGTTGAATATTTTCTTCTTCTCAAAGGAGGTATGTCAGCTCATCTATTTTGTTTGACAAACTTCTTGCATTTATTAATAATGCTCTCATGTCATTTGCTCTATTTCTTTAGTTTTACCTTTTAATTTTCTAGATATCCTTAATATTTTGGTGAAGGTTAGGAAAAAGATAGCATTTAGGAAGTATAAGGAAACACAGAAGGAGCAGGACAGAGAACTGTACCAGTTAAGGCAGAAGGAAGCAGGAGGGTAGTCAGAATAGCAAAGGCCCAAATTGAGGAAAAGATAGCTAACTCAGTTAAGAAGGGGATAAAACCTTTATAGGTATATCAGGGAGCATAGAAAGACAACGGGAGGAATAGTGTGGCTGAACAGAATGGACGGTGGGTGGGCAGAGATGACAGTGAAAAAGCAGGGATACTGAATGAATACTTCTGTTCAGTATTCACAAAAGAGGAAGTGGGAGGTGCCTAATCCAATTAACAGAAGCACTCTGGAGAGGGGGTCAATCCCAGTCCTTTCACAGGAGAAAGGGTTCTGAAAGAACTCCTAAAACTGAAGGTGGTCAAAGCAATGGGGCCAGATGGAATTCATCCCAGAATTCTAAAAGAATTAAGCAGAGAACTAGTGACACCACTGACTACCCATTTTAACAAATCATGAGAGGATGGTGTGGTACCTGAGGACTGGAAGAAGGCTGATGTAATTTCCTTCACAAAAGTGGGACCAAGACAGAGGCAGGAAACTACAGACCTTTCAGTTTGACCTCTGTAGTAGGGAAAGTGATGGAATTACTTCTGAAGGAAAGAATTTGTTGTGTACCTAGAGGCCAGTGGGGCAAGGACCCAAGGCAGCATGGATTCACAGCAGTAAGGTCATGTCAGACAAATCTAATTGATTTCTTTGACTGGGTGACCAAAGTAGTAGACCAGGGGAGGGGCTGTAGGCATGGCCTACCTAGACTTTAGCAAGGCATTTGACACAGTCCCACACAAAAGATTAATAGTCAAATTAACCAGCCTGGGAGTGGGTCCCAGGGTGGTAGCCTAAATAAAACATTGGCTGCACAACAGAGGACACAGAATGTAATTGTAAATGGGGTCCACTTTGAAGAAAGATGGGTTACTAGTGGGGTACTGTAGGGTTCAGCACTGGGTCCAGTCCTTTTAATGTCTTTATAAGTGACATTGCAGAGAGACTGGAAGGAAAAGTATGCCTCTTTGCAGATGACACAAAGATCTGCAACAGGGTTGATATACAAGAAGGCATGGAAAGTATGAGAAGGGACTTGGCAAGGTTGGAGGAATGGTCAGAAGTATGGCAGCTTGATTCAATGCAAAGAAGTGCAAATAATGCACCTGGGAAACAAAACCCAGGGAAGATTACACAATGGGTGGGGCTAGTAACAACAATAAAAATGGAAAGAGACCTGGGGTAATTGTATCAGATGACCTTAAGGTTGGCAAGCAATGTGAGAAGGCAGTAGGGAGGGCTAGGGGATACTGGAATGTATGGGAAGAGGCATCACCAGCAGAAAACAGGAAGTTGTTATCCCCTGTACAGACAGTTGGTGAGACCCATCTGAGTACTGCATCCAGTTCTGAGACCCCATATCCGCAAGGACATAGACAGGATGGAGGAAGTTCAGAGGAGGGCAACTAAAATGGTGCAGAGTCTGCAAGAGAAGCCATGTGAGAAGAGACTAAAGGAGCTTAATATGTATACCCTTGAGGAAAGAAGGGATGGGGGACATGATAGAAATGTTTAAGTACCTCAGTGGAATCAACAAAGTCCAAGAAGGTAGCATCTTTCAGAAAAGAGACGGCAAGAACAAGGGGACACAATTTGAAGATAGAGGGGGACAGTTCAGGAGCAATGTGAGGAAGTATTTTTTCACAGAGAGGTTGGTGGACACATGGAACAGCCTTCCTGAGGAGGTTGTAGGGTCCTAAAACTGTGGGTGAATTCAAGAATGCATGGGACAGACATAAGGCAATTTTGTGGGGTAGGAAGAAATAGGCTGTTGGTTAAATAGGATCTGCAGCTTATCCACTAGGTAGAGAAATGGGCAGACTAGGTGGGCCAAGCAGTCCTTATCTGCTGTCAAAGTCCATGTTTCTATGTTTTGGATAGATATTTTCCATTATAGTATGATATGTATTACTATTTAATTTTGTACTATGCCTCCCTCCCCTTCCCCATCAGTTTAAATTTGTTTCTGAAATGACCTCATTTATGAGTTTTCCCATGAATTTAGGCCCCCTTGCACTCTAGTGAAGGCCGTCATAGGCAAACATTTCCCCAATATCCTTCATCTTAGCACCAGAGAAGCTACAATTTGCTATGTGTTCCTTATCATTTTGTGTTGTATACTGGTCCACATATTTTAGCATAGAAACTCAAGTATAACAATCTGCCTATCTATTTTATCCCTGGATCACCTGGCAGGGTATCCCACTATCCCTGCTTGGCTCAGATGTAGTAACCTGTCCTAGTTCCAAGCTACATGTTCCGCCATCTTGGGTCTCCATGTCAGAGTTATTTTGAGATACTGTTACTAAATTTATAAGGTCATCGGTCTGTTGTTCAATATTATCCAAAAGGTTTGTCAAGGGAGTATATCTATTTTGGATCTCTATAAAGACTTATCCCTCCTCTCCTTCCTTTTCTTTTGTATGCTTTATTATTTTCAACAGTGTACCAATCCTGTAACTCATATCCTTCTCCTCTACATTTACATGTACTATCACTCGGGGTTTCCTTGTGGGATACTTGAGCTGCTGTTCACTGCTTGCTAAGTCCACATCCATAAACTGCTGTAAGCTCTTTATTTGTAGTTTTAGTCAGCATATTTTTGATTTGAGTTCTTTAATCTCCCTGCATTGCTGGCACTCAAATAGGCCTAAAACTGCAATGGATTTGACAGTGTACTTGTTGCAGGAACTGCATTTAGTACCTAGTACACCATCCTTAAATGTAAGAATCGTACCTCCATTTTGATTCAGTATGTGTACAGTTAATAACTCAGCTTGGGGACAACTCAGTATATTATGTTGAAGTGTCAACAATAACAAACTTACTGTTATATTCTTGGTACAACTCCTTCTTCCACTGTGGACACCTGCAGACATGCTAGATGTGCTGCATGTATATTTGTGAGACCTCAATTATGCACTCACCCTGCTCGCAGCTGGGTGAGTTTTAATGTTGGAATGTGGAGGAGTCCGTCAGATGACCACACACTCCACTCAGCCCACAGTGTCTAATTTAAAAATAAATATGCCCTGAATGCTTAAAGGTCTTGCAGAGACTGCAGGATCCTCTGCAAAAGCTGTCTGAGACAGAATCTGTTAAAAAATTAAGAAAACTACTGTGTGGTTCCAGGCTGTAGTCCCTTTAGTAGAACATGAAACTACAGATCCCTAGAGCCTCTGTGTCTAAGCTGTGCTGCTGTCTTACTTAGTTTTACATCCCACACATGAAATCTTCTGGAGCTGATTTACAAATGCCTCTCCTCTCAGGAGAGGAGGTGTCTATGCTTCTATAGCCAGAAGACAGTATTTATATATTTAACTGCAGATGCAGAGGCACAGGCCCCTTAGGGGTCTAGGCATCTGTAGACAGTGTATGTTGTAGTGTTGGTATCATGGCTTTCATGGGGCTAGCAATTCTCCACCAAGAAGGTAATCTGTATGTCTTACATCTGCAGCTGCAGAACTGTATTTATGTCTTACAGTACTGCATGCTTTAGTAGTTGTGGTTACAGAAGTACAGACCCATTAGGGGCCTGTACGCCTGCAGACAAAAGAACTTTTTTAATTTGGGTATTGTATACCATTATCTGTGGATGCAGTGGCCTGTGCCTCTGCACACTGAAGCAGTATTCTTGTTTCACTATTGCAGATTTCTATCTGCAGCCAGAATAGTGTGTAGGTGTTGTGGTGTATGTACCACAGACACAATCCACAAAGGTAGTACAATATTGCTACTGCATTTGTGTCACCTAGAAACAGTTGCATGTTTGTTTTACCTGATGACTGCTGTCTGTAGTTGCTTGTGTGGTCTTGTCCTTTTGCTGCCTGCCAGAGTGGTGAGCAGAGTTAGGTTAAAACCTTAATGCCACATATTCCTACTTTTGTGGCAGTAAGTTGAGACCCCTAGGAATATAAGTGTGTGTGTGTGTGTGTGTGTATATCAATACCTATAATATCTGTCTGTCTATCCATCTGGGTTTTGATAACTGCAAAATCGATTAGCACTTTCATTATAATCAATTGTGAAAAGTAGGTATATGCATTTTCTAGCTGTTTACATTACTAAACAAACTGAGACACCAGCTATGCATTATCTGAAATGATTAGCAGTTTTTCTTGTGAAAATGCTAATCAGTTTTGCAATTATTTAAATTTCATAACGTAATAAGCTTGCTAAAAGTTTATCTGATTTATCTGAATGGAAATACCTAGTGTTTTCACATTTCACAAAATATGACAGGTCTCTTGATTAATTAAATACTTATTTTTTAATGTTATACCATGTCCATTCAATTTATGTATTTATTATAATCCTGAAGCATTAGGTTGTTCAGTTGTTTTCGTTTTGCAGTAACCCCTTTGATTGTTTAATTCTTATTCTGTTTATTTTAATTTGCTAAGAGATTATTGCACCTCTTAGTGTGGCTTTGAGAGGGTCCCATAACTGGGTAATATGGGCTTGACCACTGTAATTATAAAACCAAAGTTCCTGGACAGTTTGTTTGATTGTTGATAAAAATCATTTATCTTTTAGCAAGTCATTACTGAAGGTCTAATACTGCATATTTCCTTTCTGGGTTAACAATACTAATTTCAATACTTATTAAAGCATAATCAGAAATTATAATTAAATTAATGTCAGCTGATTGCAGATATGTAGCCAATCCTTTGGAAATTAGTATATGATCTATGTGTGAGAAATGTTTGTTTTTGTGGTCAAATGAGTATATTCTTTTTCTAAAGAATGCAAATGTCTTAAACTGCAATTATATTCTCAGCTTGCATAAAAATTAAATATCTTATTTGAATACTTAAGTTCCTCTTTTGGGATCACAGATTTATCTAGATATGGATTAATTAAGGTATTTCAGTCCCTGACAAAATAATATTTTTGGCTTGATGTTTTTGAAGGCCTTCAGAAATGGTTGCCAAAAATTATCATAATTGAAAGGGTCCATAAATTGAGCCTATAACCAGCTCCATTTTATTTAATACAATCCTAGCTAATATCACTCTGCTCTCAGTGTCTGTAAATTCTTCAAATATTTTTTTATATTGAAATCTTTCTTTATTAAATTGCCACTACATGGCTGGCCCAGTGGTGCTGAGGGTTGAGGTGCTTAACATCACACCTCGTGTCATGCTGGTGACCCAGGTACAGAACGAGCCTGGGCCACCGGGGTCGGCAGGGGAGAGAGAGGATTGAGCATCCAAGACTGCCTCCTCTCTTGGGGATCCAAGTGACTGCCTGCATTGCAGCAGCTCCCAGTTGCTACCAGAAACACTGCCACTTCAAGGGCATGGCTTAGAGGGATGCAGAGCTGCGGCAGATGTGCCTGGTGTCACTGCATGCCCAAGCTCAGCCAGGAGGGAGGAGGGAAGGAAGGGATGTAACTAAGAAAATCCATGCTCCCAGGGATAGGCAATGGCACCACCCTCTCAGTCACACTCCACCGACTGACTCACTCAACTCTTTGGCAGGCCGAGCCCAGACCAGTCCGAGTTCTGGATAGAGCACCCTGGGCAGATAGGGGCGGCCCCACCTCGGGGGTTCAGAGCAGAGGATAGCCAGGCTGGTGCCAGGAGGAAGAAGAGTTTCAGGCCCAAGGTAGAGCTGAGGGTAAATAGATGCCTGAGAGTTCCGAGATCAAAGCGGAGCAGTAAAAGAATTGAAAAAATGCCACTACACAGCTGTTTTTGTCCCTGTACTATGTAATAGTTGGCTCATCCATTTCTTTTCAGTTTAAGAATTTCTTTTTTCTCCAAGGTGGGTCTCTTGCAGGCATATAATATTTGTGCCTGATTTTTTGATGTATGTTAATATTCTGGCTTATTTTATTAGGGACTTTATGCCATTTATATTTAAGGAGGCAAATGTAATACCTTTTTCAAAGCCATTTTGTTCATGATTATTTTTACCATGTACATTTAGACAAATATGATACCAAGGTATAATTTCACTAATGAATAAAATTATATACTGATTCTATTCCACGGCAGTTCCAAAAAGTACTAACCCCTGTTCCCTTAAATAAATACAGTAGTAAATAAAATGTTGGCATATATTATGCAGTTCATCAGAAATACAACACTGCTTCTGTCTGCAGAAGCACAGGCCCCTCGTGTGCACAGATACAATACCATGATACTCAGATTATAAGAATTCTTTTGTCTGCTGAAACACAGGCCCCCATAGGACCAGGTCTTTGTAGCCACAGGTACTCATAGACACTGTAAAAACATACACACCAGCCTTCAGCAGCAGAAGCACAGGCCCACAAAATCCATGATGCTCAAATTGAACACCATTTCTGCCTGCAGAAATGCTGGCACCTCAGAGGCCTGTGCTTCTGCAGCTGTAGGAGAAAGACATAAAACTGACTCTGGCTGCAGAAACATGATACCAACATTGAAACATTACTTCAATCTGCAACAGTGCAGACACTGTGGGACCAGCACTTCTGCAAAAAGGTATAAAACAGACACTGACTTCTGTCTACTAAACTGCAGCCCCATGGAGCCTACACTTCTGTTTCTGCATGTAGAAATCCATGATACCTAAATTGCAATACTACTGCTGTCTGCAGAAGCACAGGCCCTGTGGAGTCAGCACTTCTGCAACCACAAGTACTTATGGACACTATAAGACACACACACACTTGTGGCTGCAGAAGCACAGGCCTGTGTGATGTCTGTGCTTATGCAGCCACATATACAAATCTGGGAAGGTAGCACATCAGTGCTACTGCATTTGTGTCATCTGAAACAGTAGCATGTTGGTTGTCTTACCTGAAGATGGCTTTCTGTGGCTGCTTGTGTGGTCTTGTCCTTTGCTGCATGATGGGTTGGAGACCCTAATGCCATATTGCCTAATTTTGTGGCATTATCCTAAACTCAGACTGGTCCATTAACACAGTGTTTTGAAATTAATTTTGTTTTTCAGACAGTAGAATTGTATCCTTACATTCACACAGGTCCCAACAGCTGCAGATGCATAGGGCCCTGTAGCCACGCATACAATTCCATGATACTCAAATAACAAGAATTATTTTGTGTGCAGAGGTGCAGGCCACTATAGGGGAAGTCTCTTTGTAGCCCCATGTACTTATGCACACTGTAAGACATACACAACAACCTTCAGCAGCAGAAGTGCAGTCCCATGAAATCCATGATACCCAAATTGCAACACTACTTCTGTCTGCAGAAATGCAATCATCTCAGAGGACTGCACTTCTGCAGCTGCAGAGGAAAGACATATACACTGATTTCTGGCTGTGGAAATGTAGGCCCTGTGGAGCCTGCATTTCTGCTACTGCATATAGAAACCATGGTACACAAATAAAACACTACTTCTGCCTGCAAAAGTGCCCCTGTGGGTCCTGTGCTTCTGCAGAAAACTTATAAAACATAAACACTGACTTCTGTCTGTAGAAGTGCAGGCTGCTGGGGGCCAGCACTTCTGCTGCTGCATACAGAAATACATGATACCCAAATTGCAACATTACTTCTGTCTGTCCCTGTGAGGTCAGTACTTCTGCAACCACAGGTACTCATGCATGCTGTGAAATATACACATGCTACTGGCTCCAGAAGCATAGGGCCCTGTGAGGCCTGCACTTATGCAGCTACAGATACAATCCAGGAAGGTAGCACATCAGTGCTACTGCATTTGTGTAATCTGAAACAGCTGTATGTTGTTTGTCTTACCTGATGATGGCTGTCTGTGACTGCATGTGTGGACTTGTTCTTGTGCTGCTTGATGGGGTGGGGAGTTATGGCTGGAAACCCTAATGCCACATTTCACTACTTTTGTGGTATTATAGTGAACCCTAACTGGTACACTAATGCAGGGTTTTGCAGGTAATTTCCTTTCTTTTGAGACAGTAGAATTTATCCTCATTCACACAGGTCCTGACAGATGCAGATGTATAGGGCTCTGTGGGCCCCATGCCAAGGAAGAGTCCATCTGCATTTAACTGTGACCCATGAATTCCATTTTGTGTACATGGAATATTCCATTGTTTCACACTTTAGTGTTGCACTTAAATGTGTGACATGAAAATTGTTTTGACCCTACATCATGAACATTGTCCATAGAACGTGTTTCATCCCACCCAAAAGGTGGTTTCACAAAGTGACTGTGAAATCTCTTTTCAACCTGTACTTGAAAATTCCCACCTTCCTTGTTCATGGATAGGGTCATGTAAACAGTATACTCAAAATTTGGGACAAAAATATTTTAAAATGGCCTAGTTATGTGTAAAAGTATGTGAGAGACAAAAATATAATTTAAGTATCACTTATTTAAGTGTCACACATTTAGTTGCAACATTAAAATGTGCTACACTAAAATTTTACTGTTGCAAATTTTAGTATAGCACTTAAATTTGTGATACTAAAAGTCTCAGCTCACAGCATAAAACTGCCATTTCAGTAAAATGACAGCCCAAATCCCCAAAAGGTATTTCTGGGTCATTTTGGGAAAATCAAACAACAGAATTTTGCTTAACAATTTATCAAGATTCATGTGTTTGTTTGTTTTAAATTCCTTATTTTCAAAATATTTTCAGATTTGTTTTACCAAGTAAAAAATAAGATGGCATCCATCACAACTAGAAAAAATCTTCTCAGAACCTGAAAACACTAATTTTGCAAAAGTAAAATATTAGTGTTGTTTCAGAAAGTTATCCTAAAACTCTACTGAGCATGTTCAGAAAAATACTTTAAATACGTATAACTCTCAAACCTATTAATATTCTTTTATGAAACCTTCAAAAGTAGTACCCTGACACAGGCTCCTTTAACCTTGAAAGTTCTGGAAAAATGTTGTACCATCTAGGTTGTAGGTGAGAGCAAAACATGTAATAAAGTAATACCTTAGAGTTTTCTGTACATATGACACATCTGGATCTCAGAAACTGGATAAGGGACCCATGTTGAGAGTCTCCTCCTAGACAATGGATGACAAACTTGAGGTGATTTCATTGAACATGGCCAAGGTTATTAAGATGCGAATCTACCTCCACTAAACCTGAATTATACTGGTGCTACCATGCCACAGATATATATGTTAGTTTTATTAATATTATTTGTTAGTTTTATGTGATAAAGTGCATATACAATATACAGGGCCAAATCACTGAACAGTAATATTATAAAACAAAATTTAAGACATTAAAATTATAAAAATACAAGTGGGAAAAGAAGGAGCCACAATACAAAATAAAGAAAAACTGAGTTAAAAGGAAGGCAAATGAATTAAAACAAACATATACAATACAAAATTATGTATAGGAAACCATACATAAACTGGCTGATGTTTCAGTCTCAGGTTGAGATGACACCATAGAGATCTCATGAGCTTCACTTTTGATGTCTGTGATGTCCTCTCACCCTCAATGGAAACCCAGCCTAACTGTATCTGGTCGCCATACATTATTCTCTGTGTTTACATTTTATAGTTGTGTATAATTCTATGCTGTAGTTGTGTTTCTGCTCTGGATTAATTTTTACTTTGAAGCAATTTGAGATACAATTTGTATGACACACACTATACAAAAATACACTGTACTGGACTGGTTTGTACAGTAACTGCTAGTTAGAGCTGAGCTTTATTTCTTTCCATCACTACAGACTCTTGCATTTAGAGGACACTTTTGCAGTGGCTTCTCAATACAAAAGGAATCATCAAATGCATCTTCTCGCATCTGTTTTTTTTTTTTTAACTTATTTATGCCAGATAGCCCTACTGAAATATCTTGTTTTCTGTTTCCTGTTTTGAGACCATTTTACAGTTGGGTGGACTGGAGCCCTCAGACACTAACTGAAACCAGGGTGGCATCTCTCAAACACTATTTTCAAGATACACTAGGTCTCATTCTGTGTGCTGGTACCATTTTTCTAGAATGTATACACCTAGAATCACCCAAAAAGATGCCTTATTTCATTTCCATTGGGGTCATGATTCTGCTCTATATTTGATACTGTGTGAACTAGAACACTTGGATGTTTAATGACTTGCCCAAGGTCACACAGCAATAATTTATTGAAGTTTGACTCTGCCATATCCTGATTTCAAGCCACAGCTCTTAACACTAGACCACACTACCGTATATCACTAGGGATGGATGCAAGGATTACAAATATGCAAGGGATGGAATAATGCACTTAAAGGATAGGAAATCTGTGCTAACGGCAGCAGTTAGTAATGTTCCTAGTAAGAGAAATGAAAGACTGGCCTCAAAATGAGCCATATTTAACTGTACCTTAATAAACACTGATGTGAAAAACTGTGTTTTCAATCTTTTTTTTATGGATGACATTCTGCACAGTCCTCTTCATGGAACCAGTAGTTATGAGTTTTTACTATGTCACGATTTGTGTACAGAATGTTAAACATGAGTTATTGTCCTATTAGAACCATGCTTACAGTTCTTTGCTCAAACCATGACATAGTTAAAACTCCAGATCACAGGTTCCATGGAGAGAACTGTAAAAGAATGCTGCCTATAAAACTAATCAATGCAAAATACAATTTTCACATCAGGTTTTATTCAGGTACAGTTAAATATGGACAGCTTAGGCTTATGGATATCATGTCTGTAAATGGTAACATTATAAACACTACCATTTAGAAATCATTTCACATCCTCTTTAACATAAAAGAAAGATTGATGAGAACATTTTTTAACCAAATTACAATAACATTTAACGCTATTTTGAAGAGGACATAAATGCAATGCACTGGTTTACATTTGCTTCAACGGGAAAATAAAAACACTAGCTATGGCACCCCACAGAAGTGCCCTTGTTCGAATCTGGTGATCCATCTGACCTAAATAACTATAGACCCATTTCAATCCTGCCTGTTCTCTCCAAGCTTCTAGAGAAACTAGTCAACACCTAACTAAGGGACTATCTCAAAAGTCAAACCTATTCAACCCTGCACAATCTGGTTTTAGGCAAAATCATTGCATGGTTTCTGCCTTGCAAAAGTAACAAACAATTGGCTACCTCCCTGGACCACAAATACTCAACTGGAGCCAATTTTCTTGATTTGAGTAAAACCTTCAATATGGTGGACCACGGCCTTTTGTTAGTTAAACTTAAGGAACATGGTCTAAGTAACTCCACTGTAAGCTACCTCTCAGGAAGATTACAACACACCAAAGCAGATGGGCTCCTTTCTCTCCTCTACTGCTCATACAAGGTGTTCCACTAGGGTCTATATTAGGCCCTCATCTATTTTCAGCCTACATTAATACTCTAAGTGATAATACACATAAAGTCAAACTACATTTCTTCACAGATGACACCGTCCTTTACCTATCAAACCTTCCCTATAAGATGTCTGCACGAATTACAATCAGACTTTAATCTACTAAATTAACCTTTGACAGTCTAAAGTCCTGTTGAATGCCAAAAACACAAAGGTGATGTTTTTCTTACCCACAAACTCCTCATCCTTCTTACTAATTCTTGGCCCTGCCGCATCCATTACAACCTTGCTAGGAGATACCATAAAAGTCATGAAAAGTTCAAATATCTAGGCCTTTTGCTATACAACAACCTTCCTTCACCACCCACATGGAAACCTCTCTAAAAGTTATAAACTAGACTGGTTTCTTCTATAGGAACAATCCCTTTTCCCCAGTGACATTAGGAAGAGGCTAGTCCTAGCCACCTTCCTTCCCTTCTCAACTATACCAACATCATATACAGTTGTTCTACAGCCTCTAACCTACACAAATTAGATGTTCTTTTTCACAGTGCTATTTATTTTATACTGAATGCACCATCCAGAACTCACCATTGTGCCCTTTATTCTGCAGTGGGCTGGCAGTCCCATTCCACCAGGAGAATGATTCATAGCTGTCCTTGGGCATACAAAATGCTACTGAGCAAGCTTCCCTCGTACATCTTGTCCCTATATCATCCCTCCCATGGTTATTACTTGCTCAGGAAAAATTATTTTATTTGCTAGATGTACCTAAGTTTTGTACCCACTTCTGTAAAGCTGCCATGAGCCATGCCATTCCTTCAGCCTGAACAAACTACAACCCCTTAAGCCTTCTGAAGTAGTCTTCTTCAATATCCTTAAACCCTTGATCAACAAATGCCATCATCATACTAGCTAGCATGTCATTTTATGCTATGCAAATTTTAACCTGCAATAAGCTCTTTCTATCCCTCCAAATCGATTATAATGTCATCTTTTTAGAATTGTTTAGAATTGCCACAATTGTTATTATAATGTCACTGTTGGCTTTCTTCATGTAATACTTTTAATTGTGTATTTGTGTTTTCTGTATCATGCATTTTCCAATTCTGTATTGCCATTGTAACTACTTGTATTTTTCTGTCCTTAGCAAGACCTCCTTGTATATGAGCTTGCTCAATTGAGTCTTACTGGTGAAATAAACCTGAACTTGAAAATAAAAGTGTGAAACCCAGAGGGTGGGATATTCAGACTGTGCCAGGCAGGGGACGGAAGCCTGGCACAGCGCAACTGAGATGAGCCAGGCATAGACTGGGTGATATTCAACGTGCTGTGCCAAGGCTCAGAACTGTTGAATATGGCACTGAGGGCACATGCACCGTGCATGTAGCAGTGGCACTGCACCAGCACAAGTGGCAGCAGGGGACACGGGGCTATGCAGTGCAAGTGCGGTTCGCGTAGGTGCAGCAACAGCGATATTCAGCTGTGAGCATGCAAATGAGGCTATTATGGATGCAAGTGCAAATGGGGACATTTGCTATGTCATTATGGCCCCATTTGCATGTGGTGCATGAACCTCGGTGACTTGCGCTGTTGCCCTGCCAGGCAGCAGCCGCCGGGGACCGATGCCCTGTTGACCCTCAGTGGGCTGTGCACCCAAATGCCCATTCACAGGCATATGATTATAAACATCTTGGTGGTCCAGTGGACTGATCCCCATCACCCAACCATGGGCATGTGCTAAATAATATCCTGGTGGTCCGGTGGACGTATGCCCTGCCCAATCATGGGCATGTAATAAATAATATCCCTGGTGGTCCAGTGGACCAATCACCTTTAACTCACTCATGGGCATGTAATAATTATTATCCCTGGTGGTCCAGTGGTACCCCCCTCCCCACCCACCCACTTAGACCCCCTGGTCAGCGGGGGCCACCCGCAGCGTCACCTGGCCACCCACTGACTGACAGCATACTGTAGGGCTGTACACCTACTGGTCCACTGCATGGGCCAATGGGCATGCAGGACATACAGTACTGCACAGTCCTGAATTGTGAATGGCGTTGAATCACATATTGGGACTGTGTCGTGCAGTATGGTCTGTATGCCTAATCCCAGCCCACCTGTGACCAATGGCATGCAGCCCCACAGTACCTGCCAGTCAGCGAGCAGCTGGGTGACTTATGGAGGGGGGAGCTGCCACCCGCCATTTATTGGGGGCAGGGCTGGGGTCTAAGTGGGCAGGTGGGGAGGGGGGGTACCACCGACCACCAGGGATAATATTTATCACACACCCATGAGCATGCAAAGGTGATTGGTCCACTGGACTACCAGGGAAATTATTTCATACATGCCACAATCGGGCGGGGCATAGCAGTCCACTGGACCACCAGGGATGATGTTTAATGCATGGCCCGCGATCGGGTGGCCAAATTGGGGGGCACAATGTTCCCTGGGCAGGGGCATGGGGCCACTGTTTTGGGAGGTTGGGTGGCACCCACGGCAGGCAGCTGTGTTGTGCCCAGCAATAAGGCAACCCGCTATGGGTGTCCCCAACTTGTTCCCAGTTTGACGGACTCAACATTGTGCCCCAAGCGGTGCAGGTGGGGTTGTGCCTACATCGTGCCACACATCCCAGACTGAATATCGGATGTGCCACATATGCATGGGCATGCCTCCTGCACTTGCGCTGCATACATTACTGGTGTGCCCAGCACATTGGGAGTTGTGCTGTGCAACCTGCCCATTTGTATATCACACCGGAAGATAGGGTTGCACATGGTGCAACCACATTGCGCCATGTGCAACCACTTTGAATATCCCACCCAGAGAATACTTTTTTCAATATTTTCATATTTGGCAACATACTGTGGTTTCCCAGTTTTATATCTTGGAGGACTAGAGCACAAGTTGATCAGGTGACTTGCTCCAGGTTATACCCAAAGTTACTGGCTATGGGAGGATTTGAACCACTGATTTCCTCTCTCACAAGCTTAGTGCACTAGCCACTATACCACACTGCCTACCCATAAATACAGTACATGACTGACCAAGGACCAAGAGCTGCTGTTCGGTGCTCCTTGAAACATTACTGAAATAAAGCTCCAGCTGGAAAATGAGCAACCAGCCTGCAAATTCTATTGGCATTAATATCATGTCACAAAGGCAAATGAGTCTTAAGAATTTCCACATACCTAGCAGCACACTCTTAAACACACCGATTGTGAGACTCTTCAGAATACACAGCAGAATGCCCTCAGACACAGAAGACTGAACAAGTTTTCTACTTTTTATTATCCCTAACTAAAGAGGTCAAAATGTATTCATTTATGCTTTGACGTTACACATTTCAAGGTTGCCTGATCAATGAGGGACAGACTAAGGAGACAGGAAATTCTATTTTGATCATGCAGCTTGTTTTCAACCTTTCATACTGTAGATAAATTACAGCACATGCCACGGAATGCAATACACAGTACATTCTTCTTCACTTTAATGCTAGCAAAGCCTTTAGGTAGGCTATTGAAATCATGGAAAAATCACATCTTTAGATGTGAATGTACTTTAGAACCTTTCTAACCTCTCAAGTAAATACTTACATATAGTATACAGTAATTTAAAGAGCAACTGACACCTCTAGGAAATGTTTGAAAACTCAACATTTAGACACCTCTCATTTATGCATCATTCATGTTCTGTATTTCTCTGCTCCTTACTTATTTTTTTACACTAAGGATGGCCCCTATACACAGAAGGGTGCAATGCCTATGTGTCACGCATCTGCAATGCATAGGCAACCCTAAGTAAAAGCTCCACGGCATGCACAAAAGGGGTGTGCCCATTCTACATTTGATCCATGCATGATCACACTCTGCATCATTCAATACAGCTCAGAGTGTTGGGTGAAGGGGCACAGTCTGCACAATCAAGGACCCCACTGTAGCTGCTGCATGCCCCCCATGACATTGAGACTGAATCCCTCTGCCATGCTGCTCCAGCCCTCCTGTTAGGCAGAGACAGCTGGGGCAGTCATTTGGGTACTCACCTGACATTTTAGCATTCAGGGATGTGCAGTGTCCCACAATCCTCTGCTCTGCATTGAGCAGGTGATCCGCCTTGGATTAGGATGGGCATCCAACTGGATGCCTGCATGTGTCCACCGATCTGCCCGCTTCACAGCAATACACCGAGGTCCATGGACAGGTGCCCTGTGGGTGACTGGCAGCCATGACTGCCACGCCCACATGTCTGCCTGCTAGTGAGGACATACAGGCTGGATATGTGCCTATCACACATATCCAGCTCGTGATCAGACATCGACCAATATTTGTATGTAACATGACACTTGCCCCTTAGACTTCATCTGCTGAGGCTGCTTATCCTCACCTGAAGTCATAATCCCTTGCTTGTGACATCACAGTTGCTTCCTTGGCAGCAGATTGGTATGTCACAAGGAAGGGAATGACCAGCAGGATAAGATGAAACTAAAGTGCAAGTATCCGGTTTTCATGTATCCTTAAAAATAAAGAGACAGAGAAGATTAAAACTGAAAATACTTAAATGATAAGTTACATTTTGTCTAAATGTTATATTTTTAATAATGTTTTTGAAAAGTGTCATATACTTTCTGAAGGAAACATAAACCTTGTATTTTTATATTTTTAATATAATTTAACATTTAGGCATGTGTAAAGCTTGTACAATTACTGGTTAGCCCAATAATGCATGGGAATCAGAGCCTACAAAACTCTTTAATACACAAGTGTGTATTATTACCTATGTATTACGATTTATGTAGTATGGAGCTTTATCCTGCAGTCCCAACAAATAATTCAGTCACACTCTAACACCTTTGACAGACTCACAAGTCACTGTCTCAAAGCTGTTTTAACTGCTTGTAATTAGTTTGACTGAGAGCTGAACATATTTGAGCATATATAGATTGTGGACGTATATATATGCCCACAGTCTTCTAAGGGTTAATGTCAAATAATTTATTTAATCAGCAGCACTCAGTACATAACAAAAAGCAGTTTGTAGTTCTTAACCATTTTTTCATAATTTGGACAGAAAAAATGCACAGCTCTGTATGCTTAACATAGATGCAGCAAATTGTTAACTCACTGGTGAAGTTGCTATAAGTGGGAATTTTGCAGTTCACAAAGCTTTGTGACATTTCCCAACCTCATACCAACTTCACCAACCTGATTTTTTAATTCTATTAAACAATAAAATAAAAACACCCCACCCTTTGGGTGACACCCTGCTCCTTCCTACAATAAACATAGAAACATAGAATGTGATGGCAGATAAGGACCGGCTTGCCTACCTAGTCTGCCCATTTTCCTACCTAACAGATGAGCTGCAGATCCTAGCTAACCAACAGCTTACTTCCTCCTACCCCCACTAGGACTGCCTTATGTCTGTCCCATTCATTCTTGAATTCCCCCACTGTTCTTGACTCACGACCTCCTCAGGGAGGCTGTTCAATGCATCCACAACCCTCTCTGTGAAAAAATACTTACTCACGTACCTCTGAGCCATCCCCTCTATCTTCAAATAGTGCACCTTTGTTCTTGCACATCTCTTTTCTGAAAGATGCTACCCTCTTGGACTTTGTTGATTCCCTTGAGGTACTTGAAAGTTTCTATCATGTCCCCTCTCCTTCTTTCTTCAAGGGTATACATATTAAGCTCCTTTAGTCTTTCTTCATATGTCTTCTGGTGCAGACCCTGCACCATTCTGGTTGTCCTCCTCTGGACAGCCTCCACTCTGTTTATGTCTTTGAAGAGATGGGGTCTCCAGAACTGCACACAGTACTCAGAAGGGTCTCACCAACTGTATGTACAGACGGATAACAACTTCCTGTTTTCACTATTGCTGCCTCTCCCTCTGCATCCCAGTATCTCCCCAGCCTTCCTTACTGCCTTCTCACATTGCCTGCCCACCTTTAGGTCATCTGATATAATTAGCCCCGGATCCCTTTCCATTTTACTGTTGTCAGTATCTCACCCCCCATTGTGTACTCTTCCCTGGGTTTTGTTTCCCAGGTGACGCATATATACATTTTTAATATATCCCTCACAAGTCTTCCATATGCCAACACTTCCCTTCTCCCCATACCCTATGAAGTTTCTCCAGCTGATACAGTAAAAGTGGGCTGGTTGGCAGCCAATAAGATATTACTACTGGGCTAGACATCACTTACCATTTCTTCCTATTCAGAGTGAAGATGCTTGCTCCACTGTTGGATTGTTTATTCTTTTATAGGCTCAGCTATACCCACAAAACTGTAATTTGGGGCTTTGGGGTGGAAGAGGTGGGAACTATTTGAAAGATGGGGTTAAGGGTAGAGTTGGGGACTTGACTTGTGGGAGGTGGGAGAGCAATGCTGGCTTTCACTATTATGGTCAGAAAACTTCACAGGTACGGGAAGAGGCAGTGAGGTCCAGCTAGGGGTGAGTGTGGAATATCAAAACAACTGAATGGTAGCAGTGGGAGGTGGGGTCACTAACCCAGAGGGTGTTTTTTTCATTTATTAAAAACAGTCCTTTAGTCAACCACTTTGAAATACATTGTGAGTGAGGCACTTCACAGTCCATGATGTCAGAAAACTTCACAAAGCATTTCACTAAGTGAAATTTTCCATCTTTGCACACTTCTACTGATTGATAATTTAATCAAAATACAGAATTAGCTTTTTCATCTTTGTTCATCCTCTCTCCAGACTAAGAAATATATACAGAGTAAACAGAAACCAGTAATATAAAAATAAAATATGGAAGTGTTGTATTATTTGTGTGTTTGTACTGTCTGTGTATGATGACTTTGTGATCTTCTTTCTTGAGTTTACATTTCACCACACACTTCAGGTGTATAAACAAAGCTCATAACATACCATTTCCCAAACAGTATTCTATATTTCACACCTATCTAATTTTTCTATTACATTACCATATTTAAAAGTTTAGGTTCCCTTTACACAAGCATATGGATGTGCAGAGATAATATATAGTCTGAATGTACTAATAAGATATGTATCTGTTAAATGATTATCTATATGTTCTAATGTTTTCATGTAAGTTCTAACTAGTTGAAATTGGTCTTACTGTGTCACCTCCTAGAATGAAGCACAGTGTCAGATTCAGCCAGCGATGACATGCAGGATATTGCTGGGATTAATCACAATCAGTAATTACTCCAGGATGAAGCACTGTCAGTTTCAACCAGCGATGTTATGTAGGATATTGCTGGGATCAATTCAATACAATGGTAATTACTCCACTTTGTCATGCAGGAAATGGCAACATCTTATGCTTTACCCTGATGGGTGACACTGTAGATGAACCTTTATGCAAAGTATTTGTGTTTAAGCCTTTAGATCTATGGTTACTGAATAATTGGTCCACCACGTCCATCCCCCGCTACATATGCAGGGATGAACAAAAAGTATTCTGTGCAAACATATAATAATGCAGGAGGGACCCCACTCACTCTACTTATCAGGGTACCTGCTGACTGCCTTGGTAAGCAGAAATTTGGCCATACTTAACCTGGAGGCCTATACTGTCTTCATAGCCATTGTTTTTGTTGGTACATTGTTCCACAGATTGAGCACCACTGGGAGAAAATGGGCCTCTAATGTTATCAATGAATTTACAACCTCTGTACTGTACTTCAGGGTGTGTTCCACATCCTGCTGGAGGGCACAGCAGCAATCATCCCTGCATTTTTACACCTGTTTACACATTTGAGTATGAGGAATACCTGGATCATATCCCTTATCCTTCCTTTCTCCAAGGTGAACATGTCACTAACCTGTAGATTCTCCTTATAGTTCTTGTCCCCATACCACCGAATATTTTGGTGGTCCTACTTTAAGGATCCCAGAACCGCAAGTGGTGCTACAGGTGGGATCTGAACAGAGACTTGTAAAGCAGCATTTTTACTCCCCTGCCCTGCTGGTCAGTCCCCTTTGATGCACCCCAGCATTCTGCTGACTCCTCTGATGGCAGCTGCACACTGCTTGTTTTAAATAAGCCTATTATCCAATATGCCCCCTGGTCATTTTCCTCCTCTGCAGCAAGAGAAGCAGCACACCATGTTGGTCCTGTAACTATTTTCCTCCCCAAGCGTAGCATCTTACCTTATCCAGTTACCAAAGAATAAATAAAATAAATCTTGAATTTGGCTACATTAAATAAGAGGATGCAGGAATCTAACCAATCATACAGCTTGTTCAAATCCTCCTGAGGTTGTACCCATTCTCAAGGGAATTCACCATACTGGTCTATTTAGTGCCATCAGCAAACTTAAAACAGCCATTGGGAGACACCAGCTAACAGATCATTAATGGAAATGTAAACAGCAGTGCAGTGCCCATCCACATCCACACAAGCTGTTCATCATGACTAAATGGGATGTAACCTACAACCACAATTTGCATATGTGTAGCACTTTTTATATACATGGTATCTAAAATACTTTATAACCAATGACAGACTGGGAGTGAAGTGACTGTACATGAGTGGCAGCCATTTTCCTCATCAAAACTCACACACAGCTATGGACAATTGCCTTAACTGATTTTATGTGAAGGAGAATGTTGCCTCAACTCTTACAAAAGCAGGGTTTTAAATAATTGATTAGCAGTTTTTTCTTGGGACAATACTAACTGTACAGAAAGCATTTATATAGATTTTCTAGAAGTGTTATGTTTGTTAAACACAGTGAGGCAAGTGTTATTCATTTTACAATGTTTTAGAACTTTTATGAGCAAACGCTAATCAATTTTTAGAGTTAAATAAAACCCTGAAAAGTGCCTTGGGATCTTTACTTCCCCTGGACCCACACCAGGACAGCAACAGAGATGGACAGCAGGAACCTCAGTTTAACACCCAAACAACAGCACACATCAGCAGTTCAGCACCCCTCAGTACTGCACTGGAGTGCCAGCATTTTGGGTATGAGCAAAAATATTGGTGTAGGAATGGAACCCATGACCTTCTGGCCCATTGACTCCAAACTGAGCCATGTTAACACTGCAAAATTATATGTTTTTATAAAGCTAGAGGGCAACAGAAAAGGAGAGCAGAAGCAGAGGAAGATCAAATGAGGAAATGAGTAAAGGGAGAAGGAGGGAAAAGGAAAAAATTGGGAGGAAAGAAGGTAGGAGAAAAGGAAGGATGGGATAAAGGACATTTGGAGTAGAGAAGAAAAAGAAATATTTATTTTATTTATTTTAGCCTCAGAATTACCTTTGAGCCAAACTGACTCTTTTACAAAGGTTCCAAGTCAGTAGAAGAACAGACAAAATAGTATAATTTACATCATATGAGAGAACATACACTAGCCAAGACTATTTTACAAGAAAGATAAATGTAGAGTATAACCTCAAATACAAATACTTTTATTACAGAAATATCTCTAGGCTATAGGTCTAGTTACTATGCAGGTTGCTTGTGGTTGGCAGCCAAAATTGGCTTTGTCAAAGAAAATGGAAGGAGGGAGGAGGTATGGAGAGTATTGGCATGGGTACAGAGGAGGCATATTGTATAATGTTATTGGGGGATAGAAAAGGGGTATGGTGATGAGGAGAACAAGCTGATAAGTGATGTATGCACAGGGGCAGCCTAGGGGAAGTGCAATCCAAGTGGCGGGAGGAGGTGAGGACTCGTGGGGTGAGGAGGGTAAAAGGTGAGGGGTAAGGGTTGAAGTCTAGGGCAGGTGATGGAACTCCTATCATTATACACAGCAGTTGCACTCTTGGGATTCTACCAGGAGGTAATGAAGTTCTTTTTCTAATTGGGCGAGTTCTAAGGAAAAAAGAAAGGAGGGGTGGGTCATTCATCCATAGAGGGCCTCGATAGGAGAGGGACCTCTGGGTGAAGGAGGTTCATTTCAGGGTGGATGGAAGGGAAGCTGTGAAAGGGAAAGGAAAGGGGAATTGTTTAACCAGGTAAAGATCCAGAAAAAGAGATATTTGATACTTTTATTGGACCAACTTAGATGTTTCAAAAGAAAATATTTTCTTTGTAATATCTAGGTTGGTCCAATAAAAGGTATCTAATCACCTCTTTTTTATCTTTAGTCACAAGGACCAATATGGCAACATAACTCATTTTCTGTTTAACCAGGAAAGACACACTAAGCTGGATCTTGTTTCCAGGTGTGACCTGGGAACACAAGGAAGTTAAGTGACTTGCTCATGGTCACACAGTATGCAAGTGGGGGGCTAAGGGATTCAAACCCAGGTCTCCAAGTTTGCAACTCAGTGCCCTTACCACTACACTGTACTGCCTCCTTAAAGGGAGACAAACAAATCTGACATGGTACTAGATGGTAATTTATTGAGATATAAGCAGTCTCTAAGAATATTAACAACACTTCCTGGAAAGGGGTATAGCAGGGGAAGGAACATCATCAGGCAGTTCTGGTGAGGTGAGGATGGGTTGGTATGGTTGGTACAGTTTGGGATAGGTAATGGACAGGGCAGTTGTGTAGGAGAAGGAAGGAACAGATATTTAAATAGACACAAAACATGGAACTATAATTGTTCATTATAGATGGGTGCCACAGCTGTTTTTCAAATATCGTATGAGGTCATGGAGTGTCCTGGTTCAGCCATCAGCAGGATTTTCATAAAATGAATGTGCAGTACACTGTATGCAGAAATAAAAATGAGCAGTGAATCTCTGATATCAGTTCTGAGGTGGAATCTTCATGGTGCTTAGGAATAGAGGAAAAACATACATAAAGGGACATATTCATACCCAGTGGTCATCATAGATTTAAAGCCCATGTACAGCTCTTTGAAACAAAGTATTGGGCTTATCTCAGAAGCTGGAAGCAGTCCAGAGACATAGCTGTTAGAGTCTAGTCAATATTAACACTACACTGCAGCCATTATTACAACATTGTGATATCACTGAGGAACAAATTGTGCATAACTCCACTGAGTCAAGCACACCTTGTTCCATGATGGCATTATAATGTTCTAAAATGGATGCAATGTGTCTCAATATTGATCAGACTCCATCATCTATATTTCTGGAGTGCATCCAACTAAAGATGAAACCAATACCTCATTTGAATGAGCTTTTCATGGGGTTCAAACTAAGTCAGTAACTGTACATGAATGTTGCAAAGGGGGTGTCCACGATTATATATCGCCAACTAATTCTAGTGGTGTAGGAATCTTTTTAGAAGAGGACTATCAGTTACTTCTGAGAAACAAGATAGAGGGAGATGGTAGGTCTGTTATCCCTGTGATGTGTTTGGGTCTTGTGTTTGCATCTTGTTTAGTCACCACTGCATATCTGTATGCACTAAATGATGATGTGTCCTTGTTTTTTATTTTTATATATGTGTTCCTCTCTTTATCTCAATTTCCAGGCCTATACATAACTGGTTGTGATTTTAAGATTGTGCTGGATGGTAATCTTGACAGGACGGGATCAGCTGGGAGAGAAAATCCACTCAGCTAATTGTTTTAAAAATGATCTGTATGACTTATGTCTTTCAGACCCTGGAGATGTACAAGTCCTACTAAACATAAATTTTCAAACTATTATGAAGTCCATAAATGTTATTACAGGTTTGATTTTTTTTTTTTCTCTTGAACTCTACAGCATGTATGGTAAAATTTATAAACTATTAAGAGATCCTAATTTCAGATCATGTCTCATTGCTGTTGCAGACAGATTTGGATATAAACATGAAAACAACAGAGCATGAAGACCAGATTCTGGTCTGCTTTGAAACCAAAAATTCATTGCTTTAAATAGCTAGTGGATTGGGTAAAATGACTGGTATTTATTTTATATATATAAAACATAAACTGAATCCTTTTCATTGTCTTAGTTCACAGTTAATTACAGCTGAACTTGATTTGATGCCCTTTTTGTTTGTTTCATTTTGGCTGCCTCATGGAAAGTATGATGCTATCCCTTGCCACCCAACCAGAAGTGACACTGAGGAGAGAGAAGTCAGACCCTTTCAAGCATG